>CM057473.1:50170000-60170000 GCA_030035585.1 Dugong dugon | reverse complement strand
CTTGTTCAGTGTCTGCAAAAAATGAGAAGGGTACCTGGAAGCAAACGAGATTAACTTTATTTGGACCAAAGGCTGAAGGAGTCCTGGTGGCGCAAATGGTTAAGCACTCCGCTGCCAACCGAAAGGTTGACAGAACCCACCCAGCAGCTCTGTGGGAGAAAGATCTGCTTCCGTACTGATTACAGCCTAGAAAACCCTATGGGGCAGTTCTACTCTGTCACATGGGATTGCTGTGAGTCAGACTGACTCCATGGCACCCAACAACAGACCAAAATGCTAAGCCCCTAGTCAACTATAGCGACTATCCTGACTGATGAGGGGAAGGCACTCCCCAGATCCTGTCTCTTCATGTCATCATTGGGGGAGGAGGAGGATGAAATGTGTCAGACCCTGCCTCTGGCTCCTGCTTCTGCCTGCCCTAGCTCCTCACTGCTGGAACAATGGATGGTCCCCCCTGCAGCACTAGCTCAGACTTAGTTCTGATGCTGGTTCTTCTTAAGGCAGCAGCTTTGTAATTCTTTAGAGTTATGTTCTATGTTCTATTCCTGAGCCTAGGATCTGTTGGCACAATTGATACCTGATTCACTGGGCTGCCAGATTTGTTCCAACGTCACTTCCAACATGTGCTTGCATATCACCTCCCTGCAGTCCTTTTGTCTTCAGTACCTATGTCTCCCTTGTTCTCTTTTTTTCCTCAATAACTCGGTCTAAAAAAACTGGCTTTGGCCCTTTTTCCTCAGTTCTTAAATTACTTTGTCGGGTATCCTGGCTGAAGTTTTGACCATCCACCTTGAATCGTGGCTTAGACCTCTAAATCTCTTTTCTTTACTGCACTGGAATTAGGTAAATTTGATTTCTCTCTGACCTGAATCTCAGTTGATACTTGAGCAAGGGCATCAGCCTGAGCTGGGGTTTCAGGAACTGGACCTGAAGGAAGACATGGGTAGGAATCATCCCAGGGAGAAGGCCAGGGAAATAAGATCTAATATCTGGACGTGTTAAAACTGAATTGGAAACTAGATTGGGTTCAAGATATCAAGTCAAGGAGATCAGAATTAAAATATCAGCAACTAGAAACAGGACAGGTGATAGCTCAGACTTGTTAGACAGATCATGGCTGAATCTGCTGAAACCTGGGTGCTGGAGACTACAGGCCTTGTAGAAGGCAGCAGAGAGTTGCCTTCTGCTGGGGTGAGCAGCCAAGTGGGGTGAGCTGTTAAGGGCACTCCCTAGGATCATACAGGTGAAATGTGAGCTTCACATCTCTCTAGCTGTGTGAACTTTGCTAAATTACATAATTACTCCATTCCTCTGAGTTTCTGTTTCTTCACCTGTAGACTGGCAATAATAATACTTGCTCACAGGCAGTTTTGAGGATTACAGACTAAGAATATAAAGTTATAGTAAAGTCACTGTGTAAGTGCTCATCAAATGGTCACCGTCAGTACAGCTCTGCCACTAACTAGCTGCATGGTCTTGGGGAACTCATTTCACATTTTTGGCCTTTAGTGTCCTGTTCTATAATGAGGAGGTCAAATGAGATCTTTTTTCAAGTCCCTATCCAACTTAAAAGGCACCCTGTTGGTGCGCAGTGGTTAAAGTGCTCAGCTGCTAACCAAAAGTTTGGCGTTTGGAACACACCAGCCTCTCTATGGGAGAAAGACATGGCAGTCTGCTTCCATTGTCATTGAGTCTATTCTGACTCATAGTTGAACTGCCCCATAGGGTTTCCAAGGAGTGGCTAGTGGATTAAAACTGCTGACCTTTTGGTTAGCAGCCAAACTATTAACCACTGCACCGCCAGGACTCCCCTTAAAGATTATAGCCTTGGAAACCCTATGGGGAAGTTCTACTCTGTCCTATAGGGTCACTATGAGTTGGAATCAACTCAACAGCAACAGATTTGGTTGTACATCCAAAGCAAACATCCTAAAATCTGTTCTAAACTCTTATTTGGCAAAGGAGTCTTGCTTTCTAAGACTATCTTGCAGCCACTTTGTGACTCAGGCCCAAAGCCACAAATTAGATTAAGTCTCATTATTTAAAAAAAATAAATAAATAAAACTCTTTTGAAACATTGAAGCCCACATACATGTTTAAATAACCTTGTCAAATTTGCTCCCCCTGCAGAGAGCTTTTCGTTGTTGTTTTTCATTAAAATATAAATCCCTCTGGTTGACTTTCCAAATGTGTTTTCATTAGAACTTCAGCCTGTTGTTAACCATTTTCAACCTAATATTAAACTCCGTCCTCCTAAAGCTGAGTGCTCTGTTACTCCCTGAGAAGTCACCCCTGATGAAGATAGAGTGAGCACTTAATATGCTAAATAATTATAATATAAAATCTAAATGTGCTGGCTGCCCACTGGGGTTCTGCCAGTCACTTCCTTTGTCTGTAATTTTCACTGTAAAATTCCATGTTGAAAGGGGAGGGGAGAAGTTCTGTACACAGAGTGTCTACCCAGGCTACAGGCTGGGGTAAATAGGGGATCTAATATCCAGAACATGAACATGCAGCCTCTAGAGAAACATATGCAATAAAGGGAAATGGATTCTCTGATTAGGAAGTGTAGTACCAAGGAAGAAAGGGAACTAATTTGCAAGAGAAAAAGAATAGATGTAGTTGGTTTCCACTCCACTGATATACTGTGTTTGGATATAGTTTTTCCTCTTCTTTATTTCAAAAGTTAAGTCAAGGGTTTCCTATTCCTTTATGTTCCATAAACCCAGTCATTCAGATAAGCAGCCCTTTGCTCTATCAACTAATTACTTTCTGATTTGCTTTCATCTACTATTCCAGCAGTAAATTCCAGCTTCATTGCACCCATAATGTAAAACCCAAAGGTAATCACTACTGTGAAAGGAGATAACATAAAGTTGTCAGTTTGAAAGAGGCATTTCCTCTTTAACAAGAAGCCTGGTATGTGATCTCACACTTTCCATGTCATTCAGCAATTGGACTTGTTGAATACTCAGTCTACACTCCATGGCTCTTTTTGTCTGAAAGCAATCATTTCTGAATCAAGCTTCTTTGAGATTGCAAGTTACGTGTGATGCCATTTTGCCTGAGATTCGTGTACATTATATGCTTCTATTCATTAATTGAAGCAATTTTTGAGTGTGACTTACGGAATCGGAACTTCATAGTCCAATCTCTATATACATTATCAACTTTGTTACAAAGTTATTTCCTTTTTGGCTCAGCCACATTGAAAGTATTCCAGCATAGGTTATTATCTTTTTTTCCTTGATCATCGGAACAAATTGGCTTTATAAATCTAGAATTCCCTTACAATCTATTAAATCCACATCAATCTGTATGTTCAAAGCCGAAAGAGACAAGAATGTTAAAGGCTTCCATGATTATTTTTACTTTAATATTTGGAAAATACAGTCCTCTATTTACTTGGTGTTAGGAAAATTCACATTTCCAAAATCACATGCAAAAAAGTTTGAATTCCCAAAATGATTTTAGAAACTATTATTTAAACTAGTGGCTTTTCATAACAAATTCATTCTTTATTTTATCATCTCCTCTCTTTTCCTCTCTTCTATTTATACCTGTTCAGCTCTCTGTACATGGACATGTGGACTATGTCCTTATATTCTATTTGAGAGTGGTTCTGGGCATGGAAAGGATACCATAAGGCATTAATTCTGAAGCATTCAGATCTTTTATGGCCATTACTCCTTCAGACATGGCGTTAATAACTTTTAAGATTCTAGGCACTGTAACAGAGCAGTCAGTGTTATTACATTAGCTTTCATTAAAGGACACTTTAACATACATTACTCAAGCTCTATCATTTACCCTTAGAAATAGTTGATCATCTACTCTGAACTGTTTTTCTTTGTGGCTTTTAAGTAATTTACTCTCTCCCTTTTCCCCTTGCTCCTGCCTTCTCCCATGTACCAACTTTTATTGTAAACTATCTTATTTCCTAAAGTGATCTGTGTTATTCTAGGGAATCAAGGATTTGGTTTAGAATAAAACTGAAATTTTTCTCCTACATTATTTTACCTGGCAAGGATTTTAGAGAAGGTGACTTTTGGCCTACTTTTGAGAGCTAGGGGTTTGATAATAATTAACTTTCTTGATAATCAGAAGGCAGTGAGGAATTTGAAGGCCATGGTGACTGCTGTACAAACTGGCAGCAGCCTTGTTGCTTGTTCTCTCTGCAAGGGAACAAATGATTAAATTTTAGTCTGATCTTTTCTGTTGTGAAAGTGTTGCTGGTTTATAAGCTAGGTAGGAGGGATTGAGTGCAGCACAAATGAAATTGCTCTGTACGTTGTGAACTGGTGGTAGCTTGTGAGTTTTCATAGCCTTTGGCACCTACGCTCTCGCTAAGAACAGAATTACATGACTTTGAAAATAAGGAGGTAGCTGATATTTAAGGCCAGTATTGCAATCATAAAAACTGATGAGTGTGCCAATTTTTATATTATAGATAACATCTACCGTTGGAGAAACTTGCCCTGATTCAATCACTTTCAAAGTTTCCTGCAAAGTGCTCTCAGATTTGCCTGGATGGCCTTCTTACTAGCAGGAATTATCCCTCTACCTCCATGATCTTTTGCAAGGTAGTTTATTCTCTGAATCAATTTTCTCATTGTTGCTGTTGTTAGGTGCTGCCAAGTCCATTCAGACTCATAACAATCCTAAGTACAACAGAACAAAACACTGCCTGGTCTTGCGCCATCCTTATAATTTTTGCTACTTTTGAGCCCATTGTTGCAGTCACTTTGTCAATCCATCTCTTTGAGGGTCTTCCTCTTTTTTGCTGACCCTCTACTTTACCAAGTATGATGTCCTTCTCCAGGAACTGGTTCCTCCTAATAACGTGTCCAAAGTATGTAAGACAAAGTCTCGCCATCCTCTCTTCCAGGGAGCATACTGGCTGTACTTCTTCCAACACAGATTTGTTCATCCTTCTGCCAGTCCATGGTATATTCAATATTCTTTGCCAACACTATAATTCAAATGCATCAATTCTGCTTGTCTTCCTTATTCATCGCACAGCTTTTGCGTGCATATGAGGAGATTGAAAATACCCTGGCTTAGTCCTCAAAGTGACATCTTTGCTTTCGAACACTTTAAAGAGATCTTTTGCAGCAGATTTGCCCAATGCAATATGTCTTTTGATTTCTTTTTTTTCTTTTTTATTATTTTTTTAATTGTACTTCAGGTGAAGGCTTACAGAACAAATAGTTTCTCACGAAACAGTAGTACACATATTGTTTTATGACATTGGTTAACAACCCAACAACATGTCAACCTCCCTTCTTGAACTTTTTTTTTTTTGGTGAAAATATACATAGCCAAAGATACACCATTTCAAAAATTTTGACATGCACAGTTCAGTGACATCAACTACGCTCTTCCAATTGTGCTGCTATTCTCACTTTAGATGAAGGCTTACAGAACAAAATAGTTTCTCATTTAACAGTTAGTACACATGTTGCCCTATGACAATGGTTAACAACTTCACAACACATCAACACTATCCTTACTCAACCTTAGGTTCCCTATCACCAGATTTCCTGTCCCCTTCTGCCTTCTGGCCCTTGTCACTGGACTGCTGTACCTCATTAGTTGCAATTGGTTTCATGGGGCTGTCCACTCGGGCTGAACGGTGAACCTCGGAAATGACTTCATCACTGAGCTAAAAGGGTGTCTGGGGGCCATACTCTCGGGGTTTCTTCAGTTTCCTTTAGGCCATTAAATCTGGTCTTTTTTTTGTGAGGTAGAATTTTGTTCTACATCCTTCTCCAGCTCTGTCCAGAACCCTCTGTTGTGATCCTGGTCAGAGCAGTCAGTGGTGGTACCGGACACCATCTAGCTGTACTGGACTTGGTCTGGTAGAGGACTTGGTAGCTGTGGTCCATTAGTCCTTCGGACTAATCTTTTCCTTGTATCCTGTTCTCTTCACTCTCCCTTGCTCCTGAAGGATGAGACCAGTGGATTATCTTAGATGGCTGCTCACAGGCTTTTAAGACCCCAGATGCTACTCACCAAGGTAGAATGTAGAATATTGTCTTCATAAACTGTGTTATGCCAGTTGAGCTAGATTTTCCCCGAGACCATGGTCCCCACAGCCCTCTGCCCTGCAATTCAGTCCCTCAGGGAGTTTGGATGTGTCTATGGAGTGTCCATGACCTTTCCTTGTACAAGTTGTGCTGGTTTCCCCTGTATTGTGTAGGCTCACCCTTCACCCAAGATACCACTTATCTACTGCCTATTTAGTATTTCCCCCCCACCCCTCCCATCCCTGGTAACCAACAAAGATTTTTACATTTTGTGTGTGAACATTTTCATGGGTTTTAAAAATACAGGTCTCATACAATATTTGTCCTTTTGTGATTGACTTATTTCACTCATCATAATATTCTCCAGTTTCATCCATGTTATGAGATGCTTCCCAGATTCATTGCTGTTCTTTCTTGTTGCATAGTACTCCATTGTGTGTATGTACCATAGTTTGTTTATCCATTCATCTGTTGGTGGGCATCTAGGTTGTTTCCATCTTTTTGCTATTGTGAACCATGCTGCCATGAACATAGGTGTGCATATGTCTATTCGAGTGACGACTCTTATTTCTCTAGGATATATTCCTAGGAGTGGGATTGCTGGATCGAATGGTATGTCTATTTCTAGCTTTCTGAGGAAGCGCCATATCATTTTCCAAAATGGTTGTATCATTTTGCATTCCCACCAGCAGTGCATAATAGTTCCCATCTCCCTGCAGCCCCTCCAACGTTTGTTATTTCCAGTGTTTTTGATTCGTGCCAGTAATCCCGGGGTGAGATGATATCTCATTGTGGTTTTAATTTGCATTTCTCTAATGGCTAGTTATTGCGAGCATTTCCTCGTGTCTGTTGGCTGCTTGAATGTCTTCTTTGGTGAAGTGTCTGTTCATTTCCTTTGCCCATTTTTTAATAGGATTATTTGTCTTCTTGTTGTAGCGGTGTTGGGTTTTCTTGTAGATTATGGAGATTAGACCTTTGTCTGACTTGTACTGTCCAAAAAGTTTTCCCAGTCTGTAGGTTCTCTTTTTACTCTTTTGGTGAAGTCTTTTGAAGAGCATAGGTGTTTGATTTTTAGAAGATACCAGTTATCTAGCTTATCTTCTCAGATTTGTGCATTGATGGTTATGGTTTGTATCCTGTTAATGCCGTGTATTAAGCCCTGTAGTGTTGGTCCTGTTTTTTATTCTATGAACTTTATAGTTTTAGGCTTTATATTTAGGTATTTCATCCATTTTGAAGTAGCTTTTTTATACAGCTTGAGGTATGGGCCCTGTTTCATTTTTCAACAAATGGATATCCAGTTTTGCCAGCACCATCTGTTAAAAAGACTGTCTTTTCCCCATTTGATGGACTTTGGGCCCTTGTCGAAGATCAGGTGATTATAAGTGGGTGGATTTACATCTGGGTTCTCAATTCTGTTCCATTGGTCAGTGTATCTGTCGTTGTACCAGTACCAGGCTGTTTTGACTACTGTAGCTGTATAGTAGGTTCTGAAGTCAGGTAGTGTGAGTCCTCTGACTTTATTCTTCTTCTTCAGTAGCGCTTTAGTTATTTGGGACTTCTTCCCTTTCCATATAAAGTTAATGATTAGTTTTTCCATCTCTTTGAAGAATGTTCTTGGTATTTGGATAGGGATTGCATTGTATTTGTAAATTACTTTGGGTAGAATTGTCATTTTCACAATGTTGAGTCTGCCTGTTCATGAGCATTGTATGTTTTTTCATTTATGTAGATCCCTTTGGGTTTCTTGCAGTAGTGTTCTGTAGTTTTCTTTGTATAGGTGTTTTACATCCCTGGTCAGATTTATTCCTAAGTATTTTATGTTTTTAGGGGCTATTATAAATGGTATTGTTTTCCTGAATTCCTTTTCATTGTTCTCCTTATTGGTGTATAGGAATCCAACTGATTTTTGTATGTTTATCTTGTATCCTGCCACTCTGCTGAATCTTTCTATTAGTTCCAGTAGATTTCTCGTGGAGTCTTTAGGGTTTTCTATGTATAGTATCATATTGTCTGCAAACAGGGAGAGTTTAACTTTTTCATTGCCAATTTGGATGCCCTTTATTTCTTTTTCTTGCCTTATTGTTCTAGCCAGAACTTCCAGCACAATGTTAAATAGGAGTGGTGATAAAGGGCATCCTTGTCTTGTTCCTGTTTTCAAGGGGAATGTTTTCAGCCTCTCTCCATTAAGAATGATGTTGGCTGTTGGTTTTGCATAGATGCCCTTCATTATGTTGAGAAATTTCCCTTCTGTACCTATTTGTTTGAGAGTTTTTATCAGGAATGGTTGTTGGACTTTGTCAAATGCCTTTTCTGTGTCAATTAAGATGATCATGTTATTCTTTTCTTTTCTTTTATTTAGGTAGTGGATTACTTTATTTGGTTTTCTAATGTTGAACCACCCTGGCATACCTGGTATGAATTCTACTTGGTCGTGGTGTATTTTTTTTTTATATGATGCTGAATTCTGTTAGCTAGAATTTTGATAAGAATTTTTGCATCTGTATTCATGAGAGATATTGGTCTGTAATTTTCTTTTTTTGTGATGTGTTTGCCTGGTTTTGGTATCAGTGTTATGCTGGCTTCATAGAATGAATTTGGAAGTGTTGCTTCCTTTTCTGTGCTCTGAAATAGCTTGAGTAGTACAGGTGCAAGCTCTTCTGTAAATCTTTTGTAGAATTCTCCAGTGAAGCCATCTGGGCCAGAGCTTTTTTTGGTTGGCAGTTTTTTTTATTACCTTTTCAATCTCTTCTCTTGTTATGGGTCTTTCAGATTTTCAACATCACTTTGTTGTAGTTTGGGTACATAGTGTGTTTCTAGAAATTTTTCCATTTCTTCTAGGCTTTCAAATTTGTTGGAGTGTAGTTTTTCAAAATAATCTGTTATAATCCTTTTTATTTCAGTTGGGTCTGTTGCAATGTTGCCCATTTCATTTCTTATTTGGGTTATTTGTGTCCTCTCCTGTTTTTCTTTTGTCAATCTGGCCAGTGGTTTGTCTATTTTTTTGATTCTTTCAAAGAACCAACTTTTGGTTTTGTTGATTCTTTCTATTGTTTTTCTGTTCTCCATTTCATTTATTTCTGCTCTGATCTTTACTATCTCCTTTCTTCCAGTGGCTGTGGGATTTTTTTGCTGTTGTCTTTCTATTTGTTTGAGTTGTGTAGGTAATATTTTGATTTTATCCCTTTCTTATTTTTTGATGTGTGGATCTATTGCTGTATATTGTCCTCTTAGGACTGCCTTTGCTGTGTCCCAAAGGTTTTGGTATGATGTGTTTTCATTCTCATTTAATTCTAGGAACTTTTTGATTCCATCTCTGATTTCTTCTATTACCCAGTGATGTGTAAGCAGGGTATTATTCAGTTTCCATGTAATTGATTTTTTTTCTTGCTCTTCCTATTAATTTCTACTTTGATGGCATTGTGGTCAGAGAAGATACTTTGAATTATCTCAGCGTTTTTGATCTCGTTGATGATTGCTCTGTGGCCTATGATGTGGTCCATTATGGAGAACATTCCATGTGCATTGGAAAAGAATGTGTACTTTGCAGTAGTTGGATGGAGTGTTCTATATATGTCTATGAGGTCAAGTTGGCTGATTGTGCCCTTTAGGTCTTCTGTATCTTTGCTGAGTTTCTTTTTAGTTGTTCTGTCCTTTACTGAGAGTGATGTGTTGAAGTCTCCTACTATTATTGTGGAACTTTCAGGTTCTCTTTTCAGTGTTGTTAGAGTTTGCTTTATGTATTTTGGAGCCCTGCCATTGGGTGTGTAGATGTTTATTACGGTTATGTCTTCATGATGGATCTTCCCCTTAATCATTATATAGTGTCCTTCTTTGTCTTTTATGGTGGATTTTGTTTTAATGTCTATTTTATCTGAGATTAGAATTGCCACTCCTGCTCTTTTTTGGTAGTTGTTAGCTTGAAATATTTTCTTCCAACTTTGACTTTTAATAAATTCACATCTTTGCTTCTAAGGTGTGTCTCTTGTAGACTGCATATTGATGGATCCTGTTTTCTTATCTATTCTGTCCTTCTCCATCTCTTTCTGGGTGCATTGAATCCTTTTGCATTTAGTGTAATTATTGATAAATGTGAATTTGTTGCCGTCATTTTGTAGTGCTTTTTTTGGTGGTGCTCACATTTTCTTTGTTCTTCTTACTCTCCTGTGCTGAGTTACTTTTGTTTGTGGACTTTTTTTTTCATTTCTATTGTTTTTGTAGGTTTTGTTTTTGCTGAGAATTTATGCGTTTCCTCTTTATTTTTATGAGTATGTTTGTTAACTTTCTTTGTGGTTACCATGAATTTTACCCTTATCTTTCTAAGTTTGAAGCAGTCTACCACTACTTGGTATCGCCTTGCCCTCCTCTCCATTAGAAGGTTCTATACCTATGCCGTTTATTCCCTCTTTTATTGTTTTGATGTTGTTGTCATTTACTGATTAACTGCTCTGATTCCCTGTTGTATTTCTTTTGGTTTTGGATAGTCCTTGAGAGTTCATTTCCTAGATTGGTATCTGTCTGGCATGATCCTGTGTCCTAGATTCTGCCTGAGAGCTGAAGTTGTTTGTTCTTAGATCGATGAACTCCCTTTAATAATTCTTGTAAGTTTGGTTTGGCTTTTACATATTCCATTAATTTCTGTTTATCTGGAAATGATCTAATTTCACCATCATATATGAATGAGAGTTGCAGGAGATATTATTCTTGGCTGGAAATTTTATTCTTTCAAGATTTTATATAAGTCATCCAATTGCCTTCTTGCCTGCATGGTTTCTGCTGAATAATCTGAGTTTAGTCTTATTGTCTCTCCCTGTATGTGACTTCTTGTTTTTCACGAGCTGCTCTCAGGATTCTTTGTTTGTCTTTGGTTTTGTCGAGTGTGATTATTATATGCCTTGGAGATTTTCTTTTGGGTTCTATTCTATATGGGCTTCGTTGAGCTTTTTGGATGGCCACCTTTTCATCTTTCATGATATTTGGGAAGTTTTCTGTCAGCAGTTATTCAGTGATCCTCTCTGTGATTTCTGTTTTCTCCCCCTGTTCTGGAACTCCAATCACTAGAAAACTTTTACTTTTGATTGTATCCCACATAACTCTCAGGGTCTCTTCATTTTTCTTTGTTCATTTTTCTGAGTTTTCCTCAGAGTTGTATCCAGGTGTTTGTCTTCAATTCCACTGATCCTGTCTTCCAATGTTTCAGATCTGCTTCTCAGCCCTTCTATGACACCGTCCATTTCTGAAATCGTGTTGTTTATCTTTTGGATTTATAATTTTTGTTTTTGTATAATTTCTAGTTGTGAATTTATTTTGGAATTTTGTTCCTGCATTATTTTCCTGAATTCTTCCCATTTTTTTCTGTATTTTCCATGTATTTGTCTATTTTTTTGTCATTTTTGTCTGCCTTTTGCTTCAGCTCTTGGAGAATTCTGAGTATTAGAGATTTGAACTCCATATCAGGTAGTTCTAGTGCCTTTTCTTCCACTCGAAAGTCATCTGGTGTTTTATTTTAGATGCCAACTGGAAGCATCCTGTCCTGTTTTTGTAAATGTTTTGATATTATCTGCTGTCTTCGGGGGCATTCAGTAGTTATTTTTCTCATCTATTGATTGTAGTTTTGTTTCTTTCGTCCCTTTTTTTTTAAATTTGGCTATGTCAGTGCAGGCGGGCTGTGTGTTCTTTTTGTTTGCTCGTCTGTGGGCACGATACTTTTTGCCTCCTTCTCCAATTGGCAGGCTTAGTCACTCAGATCTGGTATAGCAGGGCGGGTCCAGCTGAAGAGGAGTTACGGGGACGGATTGTTTGTGGCACTCACTACAGTCACCAGGGCAGGTCGGTAATCAGTGCAGGGCAGGTTCCAGTAGGCCGTGTCTGTGCTGCTTGGTGGTGTGATGTCAAGCGCACGGTGCAGGTAGGCAGGATGTAGTGGGGAGATTGTTATGTGTGGAGCAGTTGTTTTGTCTCTTGGTGGAAGCTCCTTGAAGCTGCTTTCTCGTATCCTTGTTTGCTGGTCTCCGATAGGAGTCCAAGATAGTAGATCCATGCTGCGTTAGCTGATAGGGGACCTCTGCATGAATCTCTCCTTGCTCCCCGTTCTCTGTCAGTTTTCTCCCTCCATTTGGTGCTTGGCTGAGTTCTTTATCTCTTCATTTGATGTTTTAGGGTTTCAGGACTGTTGTTTTCTCTTTCTCGATTAGTTTTATGGATCTTTGCTGTGGAGGGACGGAGTGGTGCTTCTGCCCAGAGCACCATTTTGCTGGAAGTCTGGGTGATTTTTTAAAATTTTATTTAAGAGATTCTTCAAAATATTTCTAAGAACTACTTATTAAACTACATATTGCTCATTGAAGATGATGATTTTGATGATAATGAAGGTTTTCATTTGTACTGAAATTTTCAAATGTTGTTCAGGTTGTCAATAATAGCATATATTTAATTTTAAACTGTATTTTCTCATTCTAATATATTTTTCCCTGGTGGTGCTGTGGTTAGGCGTTCAGCTGCTAACAAAAAGGCCAGCAGTTTGAATCCACCACCTGCTCCTTGGAGACCCTCTGGGGTCCCATAGGGTTGCTATGAGTCAGAATTGACTTGACAGCAATGGGTTTATAGGCAGTTTTTGGTGAGAGAAAGAGAGAGAATGAGACAGAGTGAGAGAGAAAGGAAGTGGTACCCCTTTTCTGTAGACAACATATCCTTTAGATTGAATGGAATTAAAAAAAAAAAGAATTTAAAAACGATATTGGTTTACCCAAAATGGTCTTGATGGTTTGAGAAAAATACAGTCTGTATTCAGGGGAATCACACGGGAATGGCTATTTAAAAAAACAAAAAAAAACAAAAAAAAAAAACCTGCATTAATAAGCTCTGTGAGTACTCAAGAATGCCTGGAAGAAATAGCATTTATCCATCATTTACCATGCTGAACAACTGGGAATATTGCTAGTTCATTTAGGGAGACACTAGGAAATGTCTCTACCAAGTGTGAGACATTTTAGACCATTCATATGGCATGTTTTTCAGGTGTGTTAGGGATTAAACACCTACTAAAACACCAGACTCTGTGAGTATGGATCATCTGTGCTTGCAAAAGTTTATGTGATGCTTAATGAGTATGAACAGGGAGATTAGTCATTTGTCCTGTGTCCCAATGTTTTGGTTTGGCATTAAAATGCAGGCCTCTAACAGCATCTGTCTTAGTCAGGGTTCTCTAGAGAAACAGAACCAGTGAGATGTATGTTGTTGTTGTTAGGTGCCATCGAGTCAGTTCTGACTCTGGGACCCTACGTACAACAGAACAAAACACTACCCGGTTCTGCTCCATCCTCACAATCATTATGCTTGAGCCCATTGTTGCAGCCACTGTGTCAGTCCGTCTCATCGAGGGTCTTCTTCTTTTTGGCTGACCCTCTACTTTACCAAGCATGATGTCCTTCTCCAGGAACTGGTCCTTCCTGATAACATGTCCAAAGTTTCACCATGCTTGCTTCTAAGGAACATTCTGGCTGTACATCTTCCAAGACTGATTTGTTCATTCTTCTGGCAGCCAATAGTATATTCAGTATTCTTTGCCAACACCGTAATTCAAAGGCATCAATTCTTCTTTGGTCTTTCTTATTCATTATCCAGCTTTCATATACATATGAGGCGACTGAAATACAGGGTTGGGTCAGGCACATGTGAGTCCTTAAATTGACATCTTTGCTTTTAACACTTTAAATTGATCTTTTGCAGCAGATTTTCCCAATGCAATGTGCCTTTTGATTTCTTGACTGTTGCTTCCATGGGCATTGATTGTGGATCTGAGTAAAATGAAACCCTTGATGACTTCAATCTTGTCTCCATTTATCATGATATTGCTTCGTCCACTTGTGAGGATTTTTGTTTTCTTTATGTTGAGGTGTAATCCATACTGAAGGCTGTAGTCTTTGATCTTCATCAGTAAATGCTTCAAGTCCTTTTTAAGCAAGCAAGGTTATGTCATCTGTATATTGCATGTTGTTAATAAGTCTTCCTCCAATCCTGATGCCACATTCTTCTTCATATAGTCCAGCTTCTTGGATTATTTGCTCAGCATACAGATTGAATAAGCATGGTCAAAGAATATAACCCAGAGGTGCACCTTTCCTGACTTTAAACCGCACAGTATCCTCTTGTCCTATTTGAATGACTGCCTCTTGGTCTACAGGTTCCTCATGACCACAATTAAGTGTTCTACAATTTTCAGTCTTTGCAATGTTATTCGTAATTTGTTGTGATCCACACAGTCAAATGCCTTTGAATGGTCAATAAAACACAGGCAAATATGTGTTATTCATCTAGTGCTGTTATAGCAGAAGTACCACAAGTGGATGGCTTTAACAAAGAGAAGTTTATTCTCTCACAGTCCAGTAGACTACTAGTCTAAATTCAGGGCATCACCTCCAGGAGAAGGCTTTCTTCTGTCAGCTCTGCAGGAAGGTCCTTGTGATGCATCAGTCTTCCTTTGGTCTAGGAGCATCTCAGCACAGGAATCTCACGTCCAAAGGAAGCACTCTGCTCCCGGCACTGCTCCAAGCACTGCTTCCTTTCCCATGTGTCTCTGCTTGCTTCATTCTTTTATGTGTCAAAAGAGATTGGCTTAAGACACTGTCCAATCTTGTATACCTCATCAGTATAACTGTCGCTAATCCGTTTTATTACATCATAGTGATAGAGTTTACAACACATAAGGAAATCACATCAGATGACACCATCATACAATACCGGGAATCATGACCCAGCCAAGTCGATACACACATTTTTGGGGGACATAATTCAGTCGATGCCAACATCTTTCTGGTATTCTCTGCTTTAAGCCAAGATCCATGTGACATGAGCGATGATATCCCTTGTCCCATGTCTTCTTCTGAATCTGGCTTGAATTTCTGGCAGTTCCCTGTCAATGTACTGCTGCAACTGCTTTTGAATGATCTTCAGCAAAATTTTACTTGTGTGTGATATTAATGATATTGTTTGATAATTTCTGCTTTCTGTTGGATCACCTTTCTTTGGAGTACACATAAATATGGATCTCTTCCAGTCAGTTGTCCAGGTAGCTGTCTTCCAAATTTCTTGGCATACATGAGTGAGAAGTATACTATATATATTATATATGGAGAGATTTACTACAAGGGATTGGCTGACAGAATTTTGGGGCCAGAGAGTCCAAAATCATAGGTCAGACAACAGGCTAGAGAGGTTTGCAGGCTTATATCCCAAGATCCGTAGGTCAGGCAATGGGAAGAATGCAGAATCGAGAGAGAGAGAGAGAGAGAGAGAGAGAGAGAGAGAGTGAATTCTGCCAGAATATTTATTTATAGTCTGAAGGCAATCATACCCTAAGGAACTCCCCTTTCAATTGATAGATTGATTGCATTACATTAGGTTACATTATGGAACAGCAAATAGTCTAGTGTTGGGCAAAATTAGTGGGAACCATAGCCTAACCAAGCTGACACATAAAATTAACCATCACAGCATTTTCCTCCCACTTTATCATTGTATCACAATCACAATAGAAAATAAGTTGTTTTACTTACGACATGGTCACAATTTTAATTCTGGGACAGAGTGCGCATGCAGTTTAGGTCCATGAAATATGGCTATGAGGAGGTTCTAAAACTTCCAGTGATTTTTCTGTTGCCTAGAGATTGATTGCTGAGCCAGAAGAATTTAAGGTTTTCCATATCTCCTCCACAGCTTCCTTGACACAGCCTCTGCAAACATGTGGGACTCATTTTTGCTTCCTTGACTTTGCTCATGGTGATTCTTCTGTCTAGAATGTGGTTTTCTCTTCCTTCCACTTTAGAAATCCTTCCCATTATTCAAAACCCAGTTAAAGTACCATTTCATCCATGGATTCTCTAGCCCACGATTCCTTAAGTTCTTACTCCAAGTAATTCTGTCTTTAATCATAAAACGCCTAGTATTGTTATTTTAATATTTTATGGGTATACAGATTATAGGTTCTATGAAGTTAGAGGCTCTCTCTTATGATGCTTTTTTTTTTTAAACCTCTTTCTTAGATATCTAGTGTTGCTATAACAGAAATACCACTAGTGGATAGCTTTAACAAATAGAAATTTATTCTATCATAGTCTAGGAGGCTAGAAGTCAGAATTCAGGGTGCCAGCTCCTGGGGAAGGCTTTCTCTCTCTCTGGTCAAAGATCCTTGTCATCAATCTTCCCCCAGTCTAGGACATTCTCAGTGCAAAGGATGCACTCCACTCCTGGCTTTTCTTGTTTGGTGGTAATGAGATCCTTCTCCTCTCTGCTGGCTTTTCTCTTTTATATCTCAACAGAGATTGACTCAACATACAACATAATCCTGTAGATTGTGTCCTGACTTATTAACATAACTGCCTCTTATCCTGTCTCATTGACATCATAGAGGTTAGGTTTTACAACACATATGTTAATTACATCAGATAACAAAATGGAGGACAACCACGCAATACTGGAAATCATGATCTAGCCAAGTTGACAATTCAATCCATAACAACCTCTCATTATCTATAGTATAACCGTACATACTCAACAAAATATTTTACAGTCCAAATCAATAGAATACATTTCTTTACCCATCTCAATACCTGCTTAAGTTTTATAGCACTTTATTTCTTGAAAAGAGCCTTCACGTTATTTTTAATAAAGACTGACCTCCTTTTTTTTCACTCCACACAATGTGCTTACTTCTTCCTAATTTACATCTGTGAAATGAGGGGAAGCTTGTTGAGGGAATACTTTGTGAGTGAAGTTTATTGTGAATTAGAATCACAGGATAGAGAGCTGGACTGGAACTTCAAGTAGACCTATACTCTCGTGGGGATGCAGAAGATAATTAAAATTCTTTTTTTTTTTTCTCAGTATTGTCTTAGGCAGGTTTTCTAGAGAGGCAAAACAGTGAAGTGTATATATATATATATATGTAGCCTTAGTGGCACGTTTGTTAAGCATTTGGCTATTAACCAAAAGGTTAGCAGTTGAAATCCACCAGCCACTCCTATAGGATCACTATGAGTTGGAATCGACTTGATGGCAATGGATTGGGTTTGATAATATATACGTGTGTGTGTGTGTGTGTGTATGTACATATATATACATATACACAGAGAGACAGAGATTTAGCTCAAGGAAATGGATCATGTGATTCTAGAGGCTAGCAAGTCGTAAGCCTGTGGGCCAGGCTTCAGACTGGAGGCTTCTCCTGACATAGCTTCAGGGGCTGACAGACCCAAAATCAGAACGTTGGACAGTAGGCTGTTGGCTCACAGGCTGTGGAGGCCAATGAATCTCAAGATTGGCTGGCAATATTGCAGGCCAATGGCTCAAGTCCCAAGAACCAGAGGTCAGATGATGATGAGCTATGATGCAAGATCCAGATAGAGCAAAAGCCAGCAAGCTTTGCCAGAAAGTCCACATATATTGTATGTAGGCCACACCCACAAGAAAACGCCCCTTAAAACTGATTGGCTAATTGCATCAGATAACATCATGAGGTGATTACATTATATCACAAAATGGAGGATAACTACATCATTACATAACTGCCAAACCACTGAGAATCATGGCCCAGCCAAACTGACACACAACCTTAACTATCAGAGTCCACCCATGTCAACCTGGCATCTCTACACATCTCCTTAAACCATACACAATCTCTAAATAAAGACAATTACAAAGTCATACTTACACCAAACATGATACATCTAACGTGTACAATAAAAAATGCACCAGCTCCTTTTACATCTTATATTTTATTGGTGAAGAAAACAATAATATTTGATGCACACATACAAGGAAAAAATATTCATAACACTTACAGTACTCCTTTCTGAAATGGGTCATGTGGTTGTAACTGGTATTTGGAACTACCTTCTTCCACCACCCATTCTGTATTTCCTTTACTCTCAGCAGGTATCTCAGCTGGTCATGGTTCTTTGCCCTGTGGGTGACCCAAATGTTTACTCCTGAAGGATCTAGGCCATAGTAGTCATGTTGGAATTGGGTTACTTTAGTTTTCCATTGACTTTAATCACAAGGCACGGTAATACTAAGAGATGCCCTAAGGGATATCCTATATCCCAGACATATTTTTCTTTACTTCCATTATGTAATATCAATCCAATTTCCCTTGATAATCAGGATCAGTCATATCAGCCAATACAGTAAGTCCCTTCTTTGTCTGTTGATCCAGAGGCATGAGAAGCCCAAAGTGGCCTGGTGGCATTCTTAGCTTCCAGTTCAATGGAATCAGTGTTGTATCTCCTGGTGGAAGCATTCCTCACTTTGGGACTAAGGCCTCTAGACCCACAGAGCATAGGGTTGTGGGGACAGGAAAAAAAATTTTGTAAATAGGCCACTAGGGATAATAGTGCATGGTGCCACTCCCATTTCCACACCTTGATTTCAGGACCCATGAATCCTGGCTATGGGAAAAACAGCACTATATATTATTCACTGGTTAAGAGCATATACAGCCTTCAGGAGAACATTGCCGCAGACTATGCAATGTATTGCCACCTAGCTGGTGCCATAATTGTGTCTTTTGAAGGCCATTCCATTGTTCTAGCAACCCAGCTGCTTCAGGATGATGGGGAACATGGCAAGATCAGTCAATTCAATGAGCATTGCCTCACTTCATTTGCTGTGAAGTGAGTCCCTTGATCCGAGGTGATGCTGTGTGGGATACCATGATGGTGGCTAATGTATTCTGTAAGTCCACAGATGGTAGTTTCCGCCAAAGCATTGCATGTAGGCAAGGAAATCCGTATCCAAAGTGTCTATTCCAGTAAGAACAAAATGCTGCCCTTTCCATGATGGAAGTGGTCCAATGTAATCAACCTACCATCAGGTTGCTGGCTCATGACCTTGAGGAATGGTGGCATATTGGGGACTCAGTGTTGGTCTCTGCTGCTTGCAGATTGAGCACTCAGCAGTGGCTGTAGCCAAGCTGGCCTTGATAAGTGGAAGTCCTAGTTGCTTAGCTCATGCATAACCTCCATCCCTGCCACCATGGCCACTTTGTTCATGAGTCCGTTGGGCAATTATGAGAGTGGCCAGGGAAGGAGGATGACTGATTTCCACAGAATGCATCACCCTATCCATTTGATTGTTAAGATCCTCCTTTGTTGAAGTCACCCTTTGGTGAAGATTCACATGAGGCATGAATATCTTCACTTCTTTAGCCCATTGAGAGAGGTCTTTCCAGATATCTCTTCCCCTTACCTCCTTATCTCCAATTTTCCAATCATGTTTCTTTCAAGTCCCTGACTATCCAGCCAAACCACAGCCCATGAATCAGTATACAGTCACACATCTGGCCATTTTTCCTTGCAAGCAAAGTGAACAACCATGTGCACTGCTCAAATTTCTGCCCATTGGAAGGATTTCCCTTCACCACTGTCCTTCAGGGAGGTCCCAGAAAGGGACTGTAGTGCTGCTGCTGTTGACTTTTGACTAGTGCCTGCATATCATGCAACACTGTCTGTAAACCAGTTTTCTCTACCTCAGTCAACTGATTAGAAGGGACTCGCCATGAGGCCATAGGTGCAGACAAGGAGAGGGCAGGTAATGTGACAGGAGTGGAGATCATGGGCATTTAGGCCATTTCCTCATGGAACTTTCTTGTGCTTTCAGGTCCTGCTTGGGCTCAATATACCACTTCCATTTACTGATAGAGTGATGCTGTGCACATCCAACTTTATGGCTCTATGGGTCAGACAACACCCAGTTCTTGATGGGTAGCTCAAGCAACATGGTGACTTGGTTAAGCATTGGTTAAGTCTATACTAAGGCCCAGTAACAAGCCAAAAGCTGTTTCTCAAAAGGAGAGTAGTTATCTGCAGAGGATGGCAGATCTTTGCTCCAAAATCCTAAGGTTCTGAGCTGTGATTGACCAATAGACGCCTGGCAAAGTTTCTATCTTCAGAAAACCAATCAAATAAACAATTAGATTCTTTCCTAACCTCTAGAGCTGACAGATTGATTGAGGGATCTGTGATTTGTGGACCCATATCAATAAACTCAGATTGATTCAACTTTCATCCTTGCACCACTATCTCACACCCTTAATAGTCATTCCCACACATATTCCCCAGGATTCTTTTCATTTATATTAGAAAAGACAAGCAGTTTTTTGTACCATACCTCCTCTTGGGTCACACTTTGTACTTCACCTTTTGAGTGAAGTGCCCTCTTTACTACGGGAAGCAGAGTCATCAACATCTTTAAGACTGACCAAAGTTGAGAACCAGTTTAGAAAACTTATCCTTATAATTTTGTTTTTCTTGAATCACTTTTGATATCAAATGTGCTAGGCCGTTTTCTCTAGAGAAGCAAAACCAGTGAAACCAAACAACCAAACCCATTGCCATTAAGTTGATTCCAACTCACAGCAACTCTATAGTACAGAATAGAACTGCCCCATAGGGTTTCCAAGGAGTGGCTGGTGAATTTGAACCGCTGAACTTTTGGTTAGCAGCCAAGCTCTTAACTACTGCACCACCAGGGCTCCAAAACCAGTGAAGCGTATATTTATATATATACATATATATATATACATACACACATATATGTATATATATACAGAGAGAGAGAGACAAAGATAAAGAGATAAAGATAAAGGAAATGGCTCACAGCTGTAGAGGCTGGCAAGTCCCAAGTCTGTGGGTCCAGCGTCAGTCTGGAGGCTTCTCCTGACTTGTGGGGCTGACAAATCCAAGATCAGCAGGCAATATGGCAGGCTGCTGACTCACATCCCAAGAACTAGAGGTCAGATGATGATGAGCCAAATGCAGCATCCAGAGAGAACATAACCAGGGAGCTTTGCCAGAAAGTCCATATATGTTGGATGCAGGCCACACCCCTGAGAAAAACTCCCTTTACAACTGTTTGGCTGGTCACATAAAATCACATCATGGTGGTGATTACCCCATATCACAAAATGGTAGGTGGTAACTGTATCATTACCTAACTGCCAAATTATATCATTATATAAATATATCATTACATAACTGACAAACCACAGAGAACGATGGCCCTGCCAAGTTGACACACAATCTTAACCATCACAAATATGTTGTTCATCTGTTATTGCTGAGAAATCACATCAACCAAGTGTGATAGAATCCAGTTGAAAAGATTTTGCTCATGCTAGGTCAATTATGATTAACAGCTGCAGAGAGTCTCAATGAAAAATGGCAATGTTCACTGCAAAGATATAGCACCATTATTTAATGAATATTCAAACTGTGCTGCCATGACTCTTGCTTTCTAGCCAGAAAGGCTTCTCCATTCACACTACTCGGAATGCCTTAGTGACTGAGCTTGGTGGGTGAGGTGTTCACAGCTCTTGCAAGGGTAATACAACAATGGAATGTGAGGAATACAGTCATTTTAGCATTGCGAGTGGAAATCAATAAGAGGGAACATCTTGCACAAGGAATTTAATCAATCGTGACCGTGGCCAGGTCACTTAACCTCTCTGAATCTCAGTTTGCACATCTGTAAAATGAGGGCTCCTTATATAGGTGTTATCCATACATTTTTAGTCATGGAGCAACTTTTCCTCATTTTATTTTATACCCGTAACTACCCAGTGAGATAGCTATCCTTATTGTACAGATGAGCAACTTGATAATTATATTAAATCAATTTGATGACTTAATTAATTTAACACAGTTAGTAAATGAAGGGGTAAAGATTCCAGTTCAGAGCTTCTGTTTTCAAATGCTCTTCCTTTTCTAACACGCCAAACAGCTCCTCTAGTTGCAGTATGGGGGAAAGAAGAACATGTATTCCACATTAAATTTTTGAGAAACAAATCCACATATCTCATCAAGTTCAAAATAACTTCGGTTAGTATTGTCATTAATTTGCTAGTGTAGGATTTTTTCCTGGTCTTCTATACACCAAGAGTAATAAAAGAAGAGCCTTATTTTTGTGTATTTTTTTTTTTTAGACAACACAGGAAAATTGATAATATCGAAACCCCTAAACAGTGAGAAGTTAGAATTTCTCTTCTTCTTCATATCTATTTCACTTTTTAGATTTAATGTCAAGTCACAGCAAACACATCTGAAAGTAAAACTTACTGGTCATGACATTATCCAATATGATCTGATAACAAAACAAAGCCAGAGCTGATGTTTTCTATCAGCTGCCAGCCCTGCCACATAAGCTGCACATGTGGATCAGTCTGGGCATTGGAGCTGAATTGGCTACAAAAATGCATTCTTAGCAGTACCTATGAATTTCAAAGAGTATGTCAAGCAAACTATTAATGATCCAGAATTTAAGGCATTAGTCATTTACTAACTGTTTTAATGGAAATGATTGCAAACAAACACACTTAAAAATCTCCTTAGACAAGGAAGCAATTTGGTGAAACATGGCTTGTTTTAGTGGAGAGATTTTCTTAACACATAACATACATCACAACAATGTATATCAATGTCAAAAACCACCCTGCTTCAATCAGCAATCTTACATCTTGCATCTCTGGAATTTTAGAATATTCTCTCCAAAGATGTTACACGGCTCTTCATAAAAAAGTTTTCCAACTGTGCTTGTTAGAATTCTGAGATCTGCTAAAAAATACTGTATTTTCAAATATATGTTTCCATTCATTATGTGTTATTGTTTTTAACTTTATCTGTGTTGTAAAAAAATAAAACAGTTGCCATTGGGTAGATTTCGACTCATGGTGACTGCATTTGTGTCAGAGTAGAACTGTGCTCCATAGGGTTTTCAATAGCTTGATTTTTTGGAAGTACATTGCCAGGACTTTCTTCCAAGACAACTTTGGATGGACTCAAACCTCCAACTTTTTGGTTAACAACTGGGTGAGTTAACCATTTGTACCACCCAGGGATTCCTATCTCAGTTGTACATCATAATATATACAGAAAAGGCCACCAAGCCTAAAAGTACAGCTCTATAAATTATCACAAAGAGATCACTTACATCACCACTACCCAGGTCATGAACTACAACACTGCTGGCAACCTCCCTTTTGTGCACTGCTGCTCACAACTCTGCTTTGCTTCTCCTCAAAGGTAACCTCTATCCCAACTTCTAATCAAATAATTTAGTCTTTCTGGTTTTTTGAAGTCATACAGCATGCATTATTTTGTGTCTGGTTTCTTTTGTTCAACATTGTGAGATTCTTCCTTGCCGCTGTATGTAGCTATAGTTCATCAATTTTTATTGTGTTAACAATATTTAATTATATAAACATTCCACAATTTATTCATCCACTTTACTACTTATCATCATTGGGGTTGTTTTGACTTTTGATTGGACTATTATGACAAATGCTGTGGGGCTCTGCTTCCGACCAAGATGGAGTAACAGTTGGGGTAAGTCATCCCACCTGAAACAATAACCCCCAAACTGGCAATAACTGTAACAACTGTCTTCAAAAGGGAGGACATAAGACAATAAAGGGCAGTGATCCCTGTAAGATGGGAAGCAAATGAGATGAGCGCTACCATTACTCCTGATTACTGCCTCAAGAGTGTTTCCAGGCTGTGGTGCAGGAAGGGAAACCAAGGTAGACTTCCTAAGTTTGCAAGAGAGAGTACCAGAGAGGAGAGGGCTGCACAGGAAAAGAACCCTGAAAATCTTCAGAGGGTTCCCTTGAATGTTCAAGAGAGGACTGATTAGTGAATGCATGTGAAGAAGCTTATTGAAGGCAAGCTTCCTGAAAATATGAGAGAGAACAGTACCTGGCACTCACACAGGGCTGGGAATAGTGCCTGACCCCTCCAGTCAGACTGGAAAATCTGATTGTTTACGGGACATTGAGTAGAGAGTTCAGCAAGTTCTTGCCTTGGTTGCTGTTGTTGTTAGTTGACTTCAAGTTAATTCTGACTCGCAACAACCCCATGTATGCAGAGTAGAACTGCTCCATAGGGTTTTCAAAGCCGTGATCTTTCAGAAGTTCTCTAGGCCTGTCTTTTGAGACACCACTAAGTGGACTTGAACCTCCAACTTTTCAGTTAGCAGCTGAGCATGTTAACCATTTGCATTACCCAGGGATTTAGTCTTAAACTAAACTTTTGTCTTGTCTCACCTAACAAATCTTAAAAGCAGGACTGGCTACATAATTTGTGAAGACACCAGGCCCCTTTTTCAAAATTATGAAAACTTTCAAGTCAGTGATAGCAGATTATTAAACCAAGCTCAGGGCTTTTCTAGTGTGTGGGACTGTGTGACAGGTTGCATGCCAATGAAGCCAGCCCTGCTTAAAAGCAAGACCAGAAAAGATCAAATGCTTTACAGGTAACTTAAATTTGTTGATCTGTTGCTATTATCTGCTGTTTCTCATTTCTTTCTTTTATATTGGCTTGATTCCTTATACCCGTTGCCGTCAAGTCAATTCTAACTCCTAGCGACCCTATTGCACAGAGTAGAACTGTCCCGTAGGGTTTCCAAGGGGTGGCTGGTGGATTCAAACCAATGACCTGTTGGTTAACAGTCATAGCTCTTAACTACTTCACCACCAGGGCTCCTGATTTCTTATATGCGTGATTATTTTTGATTGACTGATTTTTGATTGATTGATTGTATGTGAAAAATTAGAAACATAATTTGCAGCCTAAGACGATAACTTCCTTCAGAGAGGACATTTTTATTTTCCTCCTGGCAAGCTGTGGTAATAGAAGGCTAAGATTTCCTTAATCTATTTTCAAGAATTGAATTGATTCAAAGTTGGGCTTTTAGTTACAGTGAGGGCTGATCTACTTTTGATTTAATCTTACTCCCGCCGTGCAATCCTTCATGGTTTCAACCTGAAGCATGCAGTGTTTAAGAGACCTCTACTTTGACATGCCCTAGAGTCTTTTTTTTGCAACTGTTCCATTGATCTTTTTAGAAGCTCTAATTCACTTCTCAGATTTTTAGCTGTTTGTTCCTGAATTAGCAGTTTCCCCTAAGGGAAATTTAAAACAAAACAAACAGACAAAAAACAAAACCAGTTGCTGCTGAGTTGATCTGGACTCATGGTGACTCTATGTGTTCTAGAGTAGAACTGCTCCATAGGATTTTCAAGGTTGTGATCTTTTGGAAGCAGGTGGTCAGGCCTTTCTTCTGAGGTGCCTCTGTATGGATTCAAATCACCAATTTTTGGTTAGTGTTCAAACACTTAACTATTTGTGCCACCCAAAGGCTTAACTCCTCACAGTTACCCAAGAATGATTCTAAAAATCACTTTAGTTAGATTTCAACAATAGATTCATTCTTATGAGGAAATGGTAAACTTAGTGATTTCAAATGTATTAGATGCTTTACAAATCATATTTTAATATTTGTACAAACTCTATCTTCATTTTAGAGAGCAGGAATCTAGTTCTCAGATGGGTTGAACAATGTACCCAATATCACACAATTAATAAGTGGTAGAGTTGCAATTGATTTAGGATATAAAATTGGAGCCATCATTCCCTGTCCTTGAACATAAAGAATGTGACCCAGCTGGAGATGACTCACAAGGACACGCAAGGACTCACAAGGACACATCAACTGGGCCCTAAGGTATAAAGACTATCTTGGAACAAGATAGGACAATCTTGGAAAGCATCTCTTAGGAAACCGTTCAAGTAAACAAATCATAAACAGCACTGAAGACCCACATAGTTTCCACTCTTATCTTTTTCTATTAGCCTTTAGTGAATAGTAAGATTTGTTGGACCAATGAAGACCGTCTTGACTGTTGTTACTGAAATCTATACCAATGATTGTTAAGAAAGGCAATTCAAAATGTAGATAATGATGATTTAGCAGTTTTTAGCCAATCTGTGAAAAAGGTGAAGCTTTCAATGATTTTGCCCATTTATAATGTTAATATAGATCGATGATCTGTAACATTCCTTGGGCAGACATGGCTCTAGCAGCATGTTTGTCCATTTTCCCACTGTTGTCTATTCTGCAATATTCCCTTGGACTCCAGCAGACATGGCTCTGGCAGCATGTTTGTCCATTTCCTACTTTTTTTTTTTTAAAGCAAAAAGAAAGTTTTATTTGGCATATATTCAAAAGGGCAGAAGTGGGAAGCGGACAAGCATGCTGCTAGAGCCATGTCTGCCTGAGTCCAAAGAATATTACAGAATAGGCAAGAATCGGAAAATGGGCAAGCATGCTGCCACAACCATGTCTGTCCGAGTCCAAGGAAGGTTACAGAATCATCAGTATATATCAACATCACAAAATGAGTAGAATCATTGAAATTGTCATCTTTTCACTGATTGGCTAGAAATTGTAATCTTACATTTTGAATCATCTTTCTTAACAATCACTGGTACAGGTTTCAGTTATGAAAGTCAGGAGGGTCTTCATTGGTCCAACAAATTCCTATTCACTAAATGTGAAAAGAAAGAGACAAAAGGTGAGAGGTACTTTGGGTTAGGTTTTATTGCCCCTTTGTGAAAACTTCCTTAAGATAATTTCTGAGATAGTCCCATCTGTTGTCTTATCTCAGGGCCCAGTTGATGTATCTTTGTGAGTCTGTAAGGGCTCAGCCCCAGCTGGGTCACAATTCTCCACGCTCAAGGAGAGGGAATAATAACTCCAATATTATTTCTTAAATCAGTCCCTCCTTTTGATCAGAGATTGGAGATAACACATTGATGATCAATACCTGGACTTAGTCAAGCTCCTAGATGGCAGCCATTGCAGACTCTTTAAACTCGCGATGCTGATTTTCCACCAAATACCATCTGGTTCTTCACCAGGGTACTGAGTAATAGCGATGTTCCCATCAATGGTATTGCTGGAGTGAGCAGACTCAATGTACATCAACATTTTAGCCTGAGGCCTTCTTTTGCCTTTTAGATGTGTAAGATAATAGAGGATAAATCTTATTGTGGCTAATACTATCAGGATGTAGACTAAGAATATTACTATCCCTTGCAGTAATGATCTAGCCCATGTACTTATTCCTGATGGTAACCAACCAAATAGATCTGGTGTTCGTAAGGGTGTGACAATGTGTAATCAAGTAGCTTGCTGTCTAATTCTATGTATATCTTGTCTACAGTACAGACTACACTTTCTTGGACTAATAAAAAAAAATCTAAGGTTATTTTGTTATCTCATGTCACCTTGGCTTATGAGATCAGAGATCACTGTTGTACTTCTGTCTCATCTGTTATTTGTCCCATAGTGACTAACATTTTCTTAAAGATTTCTCCAATTCAGCTATACCACAAGTAGGAAATAAAGCTACCAATCATATCCTGAGTGTTGGACCAATGGGTTTTCTTCTGACTTTCATTTTACAATGTGTAACAATTTAACATTACCTTTCCAGAATTTACTAGCATTGTTACTAATACTTAAAGATAATCCTAAAGTTTCCGAAGTGCATTGTTCATGCATTTGTCAGGAATCTAAACAAGAGATTGTCTACACAAATTCACTATTAGTTGGAAAGGAATCATCTAAATTAGAAACATATCTACACAGAAACATATATCCATAAGGAGCACACAAAGTTTGTCTAGAAGAAACAGAAAATATAGAAAAATTTACATGTGACAATTTTTCGTTAGAGAACTAATGATCAGCAAGATAATACAGGATGGACCTTTCCTGTAGGAGGTCTTCAGTTAATCTGTTTAAAACATACAAAGTGTTCTTCCCGAGGGCAAGCTTCCCCTCCTTGGTTTACCTATTTATTAACAGTCATGGGTCACTTTCTCAGAAGCAGAAATGGAACCAAAGATAAAACAGAGTCTGAGCCATGAGGTCAGTCTCCTCTGAGAATCTGGTTTCTTTAAGATACGTAATTTTCTGCATCCTAATAGGGTGACAGTTTGATTACAAACTTTACACAGGCATTTCATACGACATTGTCTTAAATACTGCTTAAACTAATTACTAATTTACCCTAAACATAACTCTCAGTTTGATCTTTGAAGTTAATTTCCTAAAACTGACTGAATTCTTCAAAAAAAAAAAGCTCAATATCCAGAGCAAAATGGTCTTACTAGTTTATCTGGACCATTGTTTGACTCAAAGTATCTTCAGGAACCAGTTTTTTTCTCAAAGTTCAAGGTTCAAGAGGACACCCAAAGGCAAATATCCCGTGTGGGTTGCCTCAACCTCCCTGAAAGCCAGAAATCTGGATTCCAGGAGAATTACATACAACTCTCTCATTATTCTTTCCTTTGGATCATGATCTTGTTATAGAATCTTTTATCGAAAATGCTCAATAAGTGGTAATTGGACATCATCTGGTGTTTAAGATCCCAGGCACCATACAGCAAACTAGGAAATAAAACAGAAACACTAACAATTATATTAGGCCAATTGTCTGAAATAACCAATAAAACCATGATCCTAAGGTCTTTGAACCAAGGAAACAAATCTCATGAGGTGTTTGTCTCTACATAAGCAGCATCAGTAACTGCTTTTCATGTGCCTCAACGGCAACTACATTCTGCAAAACCTCAGATTGAGTATTAATATAAATACAGCAACATTTTTGAGGCACAAACTGTTTCTTAAGAGACTAACAGGAAGTCTAATGCTGTTCTATTTTGTAAAATTGTAGCTCAAATTTCAAATACTTCTCTGGTTATGATACTTACAACTTTGCTAAGTTTACCAACAGGAACTTCTAATTCAAGAGTTACAATATCTAAACCCATTAGTTAGATAATTTAGGAGAAAGGAGAATGATTTCTTATATCCAGAAATTAGGACCTTAAAATATCAGCAATATTAAAAAAAACATAGTTTCCTTTCGTTTACTCAGTCTTATGTAGTTAATTTCTGTTCCATGTGATTCTGGATCAGCCGCGGTCTGTGAACCCATCAGCTTCTGCATAGGAGTTCTGGAAATTTTATTCGGTCTAGTCACAGTCCTTTTAGCAAGTCCAACATAGTCCATCTTTTTGTTGAGATATTTTGGTCAGACTTTTTCAGCAAATCAGCAAAGTAAAAACTTATCTGCAGATGCCAAAACTTAATATGGCCATGATTAATTGATAAACATATTCTTAATTGTGAAAGACCTGATAGAAATTAATTATAAGCATAATGTAAAGGCCAAATAAAATCAGTTAAAAAAAAACTTTAGATAAAAATATTTCTAAATATAGCCATTAACCATATTCAAAGAGCTTCAGATATAATGCAGAATAATTTTGAGACAAAATACCACACAGTCAGGATATACTAAGAATATACTAAGATTATCAAATCTCTAAACAGCTGAATAGTAATAAAAAAACTTTATAGGTAAATGTTGTGAATTCTCTAATCAAACCATTGTCTTTGATAATGCTAAATTTAAAATGATAAAGTTGGGACCAAGTTAGCAATAAAGAGATAATAATATAGGTCACTGTGAAACAATACTTAAGTTATTTAACCAAAGATCTTAAAGTAAACCCTTAGCTTTCTTTTCTAAAAGCCATGAGGCTTAGTATTCAGACCCAGGAATCTTATTCTAATGAGAGGTCAAACCTTTGTCTTCCAGGCAGATTACACAAAGAGTAAATTAACCCTTTAACTCAGAAATTAAAGAAAATTTTGTTATTTTAACTGCGAGAAACCCAATTCTTTGTTTTATATGCTATTTAACATTAAAACTCCTAAAAATCTCATAAATTAAACCATTGAACTTTAGTCAGGCAGATGAAACTTGACCATATCAAATAAATTTCTTTTTCAATAAACCTCTTAAAGGTCGCCTTTGTTGTATATCTCTTACAGTGCATCCCTTTAAATGGCAAATACTTATTAGCAGACTTAAAAAATATATATCTGTCTATCCTTTCTCTTGTGGCATAAAAAGCAGAAGTATATAAACTTAAATTATGACAAGTATCTATTAACTTAATAACATCTATAAGTTACCCAAAATGTTGAAGTTATTTTTAAGCCTATATATCATAAAACGTAACTGTTGTTGAAAGAAAAGTCTATTTAAACATTCTAAGATTTTATTCAACTTTTACTACTTCTGGTATTTTTCCCAATCTAATTTTAGCCCTTAAAGATTTTATCAACTGGCTTCGGAAATCATAAAGTCTTTGCTCACTTGACCAATTCATTGATATGGATGTAACCTTAAGTGTTTGGCTACTGCTGGAAATATTTTTCCAGGCCACTTCAGGTATGTCTCATTGTGATTTCTACTTTTTTTTCACTTCTTAAAGTTCCCCTATAATAGAGAGAACTTGTTTACAGTTCTACGATTAGGATCTACCCAATTTCTGATAACTATAGCAAAGCAGAAATTTTTCTTATCTTTTGTCTTAAAAGAGTCTACACCTAGCTGGAAAGGGGTCTTTCAAAAGTGTCCCTGGAGCTACAGGACCTTGGAGACTGGGAGATGGGGAGGCCTGATCGTGCCCCGCCCTCACTCTATTGACCCATGGAAGACATTTATATACGTTTAAATTGATGGAGGCATTTTGAAAGACAGAAGATAGTTAATTTCTTTTTTTTTTTTTTTACTATTCTGGAACTGCTACTTTAAGACAAAACTATCCCTTTTCCTTAAATAAAACACATTTCATATAATATCTAGCTTAAGTTACTTAAAAAGATTTCACTTTTAAGACTGACATAATATAAAACATAAAGATCTTAGTGTACCTTTCAAACAGACCAATTTATATCAAAGTTTCTCCAAGTAGCTATTAAAAATCTAAATCATAAGACAGACACAAGACGCTGTTTTTTCTGGATGAAGAAGGAACTGAGGTTCTATGACTAGCCTTACAAAAAACAGCAATTCTTAGCCATAGCCACCAATCTGATACAACACAAACTTAGACACAATGCTCTAGACCAGAAGCAAGCTCTTAGAACAAAAGGAGACAGAAAGACCACATAAACTCACCAGATAATACCACACAAAACAAGCATATAGGGATCCTAGTTTCTAAAAGTGTATATAGCAATTTTTGGTAAGATCGACTCAATTCAATGGAAAAAACAGGTACAGAACTACCACTTCTCCCTTAAATATCAAAACACAGGTCAGGAGCTGCCACCTCTGCCTGAGAATTTGGCAAAACAGGCTAGAGCTGCCACCTCTCCCTGCGAATTTGGCAAAACAGAAGACTATTTTCCAGGTTTTTTCTGAGCCACGAAAAAGTCCAAATTTTGCAGCTGATAGTGACTTACAGCTCTTTGAAAATAGAGTTACCTCTTCAAACGCCCAAATCCAGGCCTAAACTGCAGTTCACTTAAAGAGTTACTAAATGTCTCTCTTAACCAAACGATCAAGCAAAAATCTAAGAAAGATTCTCTTTAATCAATCAACTGGTTTTTCAAACAAATATGCCAAACAAAGCTTAAGAAAACATGAGAAATAGAACAACAAAGAATAAGCAAAGGTTCCTTTTCCGAGAGCACTCACCCTGTCAATGTCGAAGGGATGTGGAGTGGGAACACGTGAGTCCAGAAGATAGGACCTTTCTTTCCCGGCTTCTGCTCCGCAGTCCAGGTCTCTTGAAGTTGACTGGATTCGTAGCTTCAGATCCTTGACGACTACGCCATTAACTGTTGTCGGGGAAAAACATCACAGAGTTTAGTAAAGCAAAAAGAAAGTTTTATTCGGCATATATTCAAAAGGGCAGAAGTGGGAAGCGGACAAGCATGCTGCTAGAGCCGTGTCTGCCCGAGTCCAAAGAATATTACAGAATAGACAAGAATCGGAAAACGCACAAGCGTGCTGCCACAACTATGTCTGTCCGAGTCCAAAGAATATTATAGAACAGGCAAGAATGGGAAAACAGACAAGCATGCTGCCGCAGCCATGTCTGTCCGTGTCCCCCGTTTCCTACTTTTGCCTCTTTGAACATATGCCGAATAAAACTTTTCTTTTTGCTTTACTAAACTTTGTGATGTTTTTACCCTAGAACACAATCTAACCTCGGTCTTGCTAACTTCAAAGCCTATCTTCTTTTCACAAAACTATATTCTCTGTTTAGCATAAAGCAGATTGAGTTTTTACAAGTTTTAGTGTGATGGAGACCCCCTAGAACTAGATGTAAAACTGTACTTAAATGAGTAAAATAACTAAAAGGATCAATGTGAAGCAGGTTCTCTCTGATGTCACTAGATTTAAGAACTGATTTAAAACAATTTTTTTTCCTAGTAGGTTGATTGGATTAAGGAGATGTCTGCCCTTGTATGGAGGGTCAGTGGAAGAATTTTTTTTTTATAAGTACCTTCTCAGTGATACAAATTTGGCGTATCTATCATCTTAAATTGCTAATAGGCAAATGTGTAAGTGCATGTGAGAGAGAAAGAGAGAGTGTGTGTGTGATGGAGATCAGAAAGTAGATAGGTGTCTTAGAAGCATTTCAGTTAATCCTTTAACACTCATCCTCTGTGTTGCCTTAATCTGCCTCCTGGAGATAGTAATAACCTGGTGAGGTATCTCACTTTTATACTGTATGTGAATGGCTATGAAGGCCTTACCAAATCCCTGAGAGCTATCATAAACTATGATAGGAAATTCAATGTGATCTTTTCATAAAAACTTAGCTGTAAATATTTATCATTTGAAATGTAAGCATATATAGCTGGTCTGTTTCTCTCTTACCTTAAAGCCAGTACCAGCATGTTAACACACCAAAAAAAAAAATCCAACTTTGAAACCACTAAAGATATTTTGATTTATAAATGGGAGTTATACAATCCATCATGCAGAAAACCTCCCTAAATGTCCCCGTAAAGATCTCTCTCTTTCCAAATTCCCACTCCACGTAATGGCTCAAGCAGTCTCTCTTTCTCATCTCTCCCTCTCAGGACTTCCTCTGGCTGCTCTGTCTTTGGTAATAAAGCTGAGGTCACAACTTGATAACCTGCAGTCTGAATCAGCCCACAGGCATTTAGAGATTGGCCTTTATAGTGTTTTGAAAAATTTGAATTAGTTACCAGCCTTTAAAGTCAAGATATTTCATGTTAAAATCTAGGTATCTTGGCTTCCCTTGAAAAACTGGGAGAGCTGGTAACCCTAGGCCGTCTTCCCATATGGCACTTTTCACTCTCCAGTTCAAAGCAGTTCCCACCGGCTCCTTAGGTGTTCAAATTGTCAGTCTTTGCTGTAAAGTGGTCCAGGCTTTATTTTCCTTCTCCTACTTGCATCCACGTCAGTCATCTCACTCAATAAATATAAATGGTATACTCATGAATCTATATTCCCTGAAAGGCTGGTGATGGGGGTGCCTGAATGGATGAATATGAGTTCTTAGAAATTAAATGTTTTTCCATCATATGCAAATAAAAAATAGATTGTCTGCCCCTTAAAAATCTACACGATAGTGGAGGTGTTAGGCATTCAGACCTCTGCTTTCTAACTCTGCATTGCTGTTGTTGGCAACCTCATGTCCAATGGAATAAAACACTGCCTGGTCCTGCACTATCCCCATGATCTGTTGGGGATCAAAGTGTTGTGACCAATAGGTTTTTCACTGGCTGATTTTTAGAAGTAGATCTCCAGGCCTTTCTCCCTAGTTCATCTTATTCTGGAAGCATCATAGCAACACACATCCCTGCACTGATAGATTGATGGTGGCCTTGCATGAGGTACATTGGCTGAGAACTGAACCAGAGTCTCCTACATGGAAGGCGAGAATTCCAGCACTGAATCACCAGTGCCTCCTAACTCTATATAGGTGCATCTATTAGCACTTCTCCACCATTTACGGCAGAGCTCCCTGAAATGTGAGAAGCAGGGTTGACACTTGGCTGTTTTCTATCTAAATCTGTCAAACATCCTCCCTAATGATGTGAATTTCTGTCTCACTGGTATTTAACTTTTTCATGCCCTTTCACGTAGGTAGCATCAAGACCTCAATTTTCCTACAGCATCTCTAGAAATGAGAATTTTCATATTTTCTCACCATACTTAATGTACTGACTTGCTCTGGAGTTCAGCATATAAATTTTTCTACACAGGCCAGCCTGAGGCATTTTGCCACCATAGGTACTTGAGTGGTGACATTTTCTCAAACTACGGTGAAGTGAAAACTGAAGCCCAACTATTAACAATGAAGAGAGAAAGAAGCAGTCACTTGCCTCAGCCCTAGGTAAGAGAAGTTGGGAAGATATGGATGTTACAGGTTGGCGAAGAAGGAATAAAAGGTTCTGAGAATAGTTCGAAGTCTGAGTGCAAAATATGCACGCATTTGATTTCCATCATTTGGTCTTAGAATAGACAGCAAACATCAAGAACTTTTAATGTTTAAAATCTTGTGGGAATTTATCAAGCTGCTAGAAGTTCATGGTTTCTATATAGATGCTGGTTCTATTTTATTTTACAGAATTTCATCTCCTAGGCAACTATCTTACTACATTCACAATTCCCCACTTTGCTTAATTTTGGGAGTCCCTGGAGGTGCAAACTGTTAAGGAGCTCACCGCTAACTGAAAAGGAGGAGGTTCCAGTCCACCCAAGGCCACCTAGGAAGAAAGGTAGTTTACAGATGGAAAAGCATTGCTTTAGGACAAGTATTTAGACTTTGCAATTTAAATTTATGTCAGATTTATTATAATCTAACTAAGTGCTGCTCCATGAACCACTATAATCTTGTTCTGTGTTCTAAGATGTGACATCTTTAAAATGTATCATTTTTAATTTTAATTTGCTTTTACATTTACTAATAATAACCAAAAACCCACTGCCTTCGAATTGATTCTGACTCATGGCTACCCTATTCAACAGAGGAGAATTGCCCCATAGGGTCTCCAAGTAGCGGCTGATGGATTTGAACTGCCGACCTTTTGGTTAGCAGCTGAGATCCTAACCAGTACACAAACAGGACTCCCTTACTAATAATACTGCCCTTCATAAGGGGGTTAATTCCTTGTTATCTGCCTCAAGGTTTAATATGCCTTCTGGATTATGAAGTAATGTTTTGCTGCAAGGTAAATACAAACATAAAATTTGTGAATTACCTTTTCAGTGTGATTGATTTAAATACTAAAAGTGATAAAAGAACAAAAATCACTGGGTATTTTTAAACCAATGTTTTACATTTTGTACCTTCCTATCGCCATTTCCCCAATCTTCTCCATGCCAAAAGCATCCTTCCCTTGGCACGTGTGTCTGCTAGAATTTCGAGGAAGCCTAGTTGTTTCGGTAACTGGACATTTTTCTAACAAGTGGATTTTTCTTTTGTTCCCTTTTGGTTTTCTTTCCCAGATACCTGACATTTCTTTCCTTTTCCTGATACTTTTTATCTAACTAGTTTCTTTCCAAATATTCTATAGTCCTTTTTTTTCCTTCCTTTTTGTCCCTGATTTTCATTTTCAGAGATAGAATTTCTTCCTTTCCTTTCTTTTCGTTGTTCCTCTCTTTTCCCTTCCTGTCCCTTTCTGTCTTCCCTCTCATTCATTCTTTCACTCATTTATTTAAATTATTCACTTATGTGTTATGTATTGAATTGTATCCCCCCAAAATACGGGTTGTAAATTCTAACCCCTATACCTGCGGCTGAGGCCCTGGTGGTGCAGTGGTTAAGAACTCAGCTGCTAACCAAAAGGTTGGCAGTTTGAATCCACTAGCCACTCCTTAGAAACCCTATGGGGCAATTCTACTCTGTTCTATAAGGTCGCTGTACCTCAACATCAATTCATAAGCAAAGGATTTGGCTATACCTGCGGCTATAATCCCATTTGGGAATGAATTTTCTTTCTTATGTTAATGAGACAGTATTAGTGTAGTGGGTTAAAACAATCTCTTTTGAGGTGTAAAAGGTTAGACTAAGCAAGCAATCAAGCACAAATGAGGGTAAGATACAAGCCATGTGATCTCCAAGGAACCTAGGAATAGAAGCTGAAGAGACAAAGGACCTTCCCCCAGAAGGGACAAAGAAAGAAAACCTTCCCCTTGAGCCGGCACCCTAAGTTTGGACTTCCAGCTTCCTAAACTGTGAGAAAATCTATTTCTGTTTCTTAAAGCCACCCACTTGTGGTATTTCTGTTATAGCAGCACTAGATAACTAAGACATTATGTGTGTATAAAATAAACTCGTGTGCTGTCCCACTAATTTTCATAAAACCTAGCAGGATATAACATTAGGAATAGGAAAGGAACTGTGTGTAACCTAAATGTTCCCCACCTGCATAGTCTCCTCCTAGGAAGGAGCAGGATCCAACATCCCCTGACCTCTTCCTCTTTCTGGGGTCACCTTCTGCAGGGGTACAGTGGAAAAGAAGTTTGCTTCACTTTCCAGCCCAAGTTGGTCCACACAGCAGGCAACTCCTCTGCCCTTCCTGGCTTTCGTGGCTGTTTTTGGCCCTACTCTCTGTGTTGCTCCAAGGATAGGCCCCAGGTTCTGCAGAGCAGCATTAATATAAGACAGTAGGACAAAATAGATTTTTAGAGAAGGTTTGAATATAATGGGGTAATTACAACAGAGACTAAAAATAACTTCACCTAAATGTTAGAAATAAATTTTCCTGGAAATTTATCAGCATTTCTTCATCAGAGGGATTTCTTTCTCATAAGGAGTGTTTCTCTTAAAGTCCTGAGCTCCTCTGTTGACATTCAGGCTCCGTTACATATGGTTGTACATCAAGAGATTTTGAAATCCTAAATTTCCCTTTTGTTGTTGCGTGGCGTCGAGTCGATTCCGACTCATAACAACCCTATGTAACAGAGTAGAACTGCCCCATAGAGTTTCCTAGACTGTAATCTTTATGGAAGCAGATCACCAGGTCTTCCTCCCACAGAGCAGCTGGGTGGGTTTGAATTATCAGCCTTTTGGTTAGCAGCTGAGTGCTTAACCACTGCTCCACCAGAGCTCCTTTAAATTTCCCTAAGCATATCATTCAACATAGGACACCTTCCTTTTCTAGCAAGGCCTAGTTTTGAATCAATAGGATATCCTATGTTCATAATTTTCAGAGTAAATTTGAACTTTGTAATAGTTTAACTCAGCATTCTATTACATAGAAGTTCTACTTCATCAGTGTCTCTCTAATAAATCAATGATACTCTCTACTCTCAGAGAATGACAAGGAATTCAACTAGCTTAAAATATAACTATGATTCTATTTTCAGTATTCCAATATTGCAATAAAAAATATAGTAATAAACATATTAAACATTTTCATTTAAAAACCCAAAATGAACCATAACACCATCATCCTAACAAAGTATTTTTATTTCTTATTATTCTATATTCATATGCAGTTTGATGACGTTTCCCTTAAAGAATAATTAGCATTGTTTTCTACTTTTTGAATTATTTCATTGTAAATATTTATATAGATGATGGTGTTAACATAATTAATACTTTAATAGGTACATGATGTTTTATTGAAATGCAAATTATTCATTTAGCCATACCTTTGTTTAACATGTATGTTGCTGCCAGTATCTTGTTATTTTAAATAATTTTTAAGATAAATATCTTTATTCGGTCATTGAAGAAGTATTTGTTGAATGCCTACTATGCACCAGGTGCTATTTTAGGCAATAAGTATAGGAATGAACAAAGATGAAATTTCCTGCCTTCATGGACCTTATATCTAGTACGGAAGAAACCAGCAATAAATAAATTAAATGAGTAAATTATAGAATACTAGAAGGTGATAAGTGCATTGGAAAAAAAACAAAGCAAGGATGGGGCTAGAGAGTACAGAGAGTGAAGATGCCATTTTAATAGAATGGCCTGGGAGACCTCAATGACATTTGAGCAAAGACTTGAAGGGATGAGAGATAAGTAATGGGATATCTGGCCTGAGGCAGGGACATAGCCAGCATGGATGTGGTCCTAGGAAGAGCAAGGGAATCACTGGAAGTGGAAGAGTAGGAGAGGATATCAGATGAGTAATTGGGACTAATCTTATATGATCTTGAAGAACTCTGTAAGGACTCTGACTTGTTTTCACTCTACATGAGATAGGGAGCTATTGAAGAGTTCTAAGCAGAGGAATTCCAAAGAAAGGTTATCCACCCAATTCCAAAGAAAGGTGATCCAACTGAATGCAGAAATTATCAAACAATATCAGTAATATCACACACAAGTAAAATTTTGCTGAATAGCATTCAAAAGTGGCTGCAGCAGTCCATTAACAGGGAACTGCCAGAAATTCAAGCTGGATTCAGAAGAGGATGTGGAACAAGGGATATCATTGCTGATGTCAGATGGATCCTGGCTGAAAGCAGAGAATAGCAGAAAAATGTTTACCTGTGTTTTATTGACTACGCAAAGGCATTCAACTGTTTGGATCATAACAAATTACGGATAACATTGCAAAGAATGGGAATTCCAGAACACTTCATTGTGCTCATGAGGAACCTGTACTTAGACAAAAAGGCAGTCATTTGAACATAACAAGGGAATACTGAGTGATTTAAAGTCAAGAAAGGTGCGTCAGGGTTGTGTCCTTTCACCATACTTGTTCAGTCTGTATGCTGAGCAAATAATCCAAGAAGCTGGACTATATGAAGAAGACAGGACATCAAGATTGGAGGAAGACTCATTAACAACCTGTGATATGCAGATCATACAACCTTGCCTGCCGAAAGTGAAGAGGACTTGAAGCACTTACTTATGAAGATCAAAGACCACAGCCTTCAGTATGGATTACACCTCAACATAAAGAAAATAAAAATCCTCGCAACAGGACCAGTAAGCAACATCATGATAAACAGAGAAAATGTTGAAGTTGTCAAGGGTTGCCTTTTACTTGGATTCACAATTAACGCCTATGGAAGCAGCAGTCAAGAAATCAAAAGATGCATTGCATTGGACACATCTGCTGCAAAAGACCTCTTTAAAGTGTTAAAAATCAAAGATGTCACCTTGAAGACTAAGGTGCTCCTGACCCAAGCCATGGTGTTGTCAATGGCCTCATATGCATGTGAAAGCTGGACAATGAATAAGGGAGACCGAAGAAGAACTGACACCTTTGAATAGTGTTGCTGGTGAAGAGTACTGAATATACCATGGACTGCCAAAAGAATGAACAAATCTGTTTTGGAAGAAGTACAACCAGAATGCTCCTTAGAAGCAAAGATGACGAGACTATGTCTCACATACTTTGGGCACGTTATCAGGAGGAATTAGTCCCTGGAGAAGAACATCATGCTCAGTAAAGTACAAGGTCAGTGAAAAAGATGAAGACCCTCAATAAGATGGATTGACACAGTGGCTGCAACAATGAACTCAAGCATAACAACGATTGTGAGAATGGCAGAGAACCAGGCATTGTTTTGTACATAGGGTCTCTACGAGTCAGAACCGACTCGATGGCACCTAACAACAACAGCAAGCAAAGAAATGATATGAACTGACTTGTTAACAATGTTGTAGGGAAAAACTTGAGTGCTGTTTCGAGTTAAAACAGTGACATTTATGAAGGGTTTAAAACGATTGCAATTGGGGAACTACATAACCCATTGAATATGGAACCAGGTAGTCCCGGATCAATTTCGTTATACAAGTATTCTTATGGAGTAAAAAGAGGAAACAAACCATAGGGAGGGCAATTATGGGAAAATCAATGAATATTGTAATAATCACACTCTGACTGATTACTGATTATTAATAGCATTCTGATTACAGATAGTTTTACAGGATGCTTACATCATGGTCACAAGATGCTTACATGCATTTTCTTTATCTGTCTTGCAAAAATATCTTGTTGGCAACAACACAGAGACAGCACTCTTCCTAAAGTATGTGTATTTTGAGGGGTGCAGATAGTCACTTGGTTAAGATCCCTCAGGGCATATGATTTCACATCCTGATTTTGACCACCAAGGAAAAACATGTTTTTCTTAAAAAAAGTAGCTGTTAGTCCAGAATCCAGCTTAAAATTAGATAGCATGGTCAGCATATTATGCCTCTGTTCTGACTGCACTGACCATATCTTTTCTGGAGACAACACAATCGCTCTGGCTGCTGTGTTGACTCTTGTGGGGTAAGACTGAAGGAAAGGAGACCAGTTAGGAAGCCGTTGTGATAATGCGGGCAAGAGGCTGCAGTGGTTGGACCATGGTGGTAGCTGTGATGTTTTTGGAGAGAGGTTAGATTTCCCATATAGTTCGAAGGTAGAGCTGGTGGGATGTTTACAATGCCACCATCAATGTGAATGTGTACTTCCTAAATATTTGATAGTTTATATATATATACATATATATATTTCTAAAATATTTGCTAGTACTGTATGATGATTTCAAAGATTTAATTTCATTAACCAGTGTATCTGAACATACTCTTACATGTTTATTAATATTGTCTCTTGTGCTGATAGTCTCTTTCATATCATTTTCCTCATGTAGTTATTTATAGTTTTAAAGGCATTCTAGTAAGTCTGACAACTTCTTTATATATTAAAATGATAAAACATATATTATTTTAATATTTATACGCATTATATATTACATATTACTTGTCACCCTAGCTCTTTCTTTTCTTTTTTAAAATATGCTATAAAATAACCTTGTGATGTAAAACTGATCAAGAAGCAAAAACTGCACAAAATACTGTTGCAATTTTGATAACTACTGAGCAAATAATTAACATCTTAACAAAATATTATAGTCTATTATTTTAAAATGATATCTCTAGGAGAGGAGAATCAGAGCCCCAAAAAGTCCTGTACCAACTGTTATGGCCAATGTTCTGTCTCCTAAATGATCTTATGTCTGAGCCTGATGCTGTGGAAGACTTGAGCCCTGAGATCAGATGCTCAGCAGCTGCACCACCACTCTGGTACTCTTCAACATCATCCTCTTGCTGAACTCTTTGTCTTTACACATCAGTTGATAGATTTCAAACAATCTTAAAGGTGTTATTCATGCAGAGTGTCCACAAATGCCAAGATCCTTTCAGGAGTCACATGTTTAGTTGCCTTGAAAAGAAGAAATAGTTAAAAAAAAAAAAAATGGGTTCAGAATTAATGTTGAGGGTAGAATCTAGCCAGAACGTGGGTGAGATTAGTCATATCAAAATAAGAGGACAGAAATCCTCAGCTTTCCTGCCACCCATCTTTCAAGCTTCAGCCTAGTTCTATCTTTCCATTAGAGGCCATTTAATGACTGAGGGGAGCCCTGGTGGCGCTGTGGTTAAGAAATCAGCCACTAACCAACAGGATAGCAGTTTAAATCCACCAGCCGCTCCTTGGAAACCCTATGCAGCTGTTCTACTCTGTCCTATAGGGTTGCTATGAGTCAGAATTGGTTTGATGGCAATAAGTTTGTTTCTTTTTGTTTTTAATTACTGAGGATCTCTCCTACCACAATATTATTTATAACATACTGTATAACACATATGTGCCTGTCAGTTTGTCATACTGTGGTGGCTTGCATATTGCTGTGATACTGGAAGATTTCCCACTAGTATTTCAAATACCGGCAAGGTCACCTTTGCTGGACAGGTTTCAGCAGAGCTTCCAGACTAAGACTAGGAAGAAGGATCTGGCGGTCTACTTCTGAAAAAAAATTGCCAGTGAAAACCTTATGAATAGAGTGAGACATTGTCCGATATAGTGCTGGAAGATGAACCCCTCAGGTTGGAAAGCACTCAAAATACGACTGGGGAAGAGCTGCTTCCTGAAAGTAGAGTCAACCTTAATGATGTGGATGGAGTCAAGTTTTTGGGACCTTCATTTGCTGATGTGGAATGACTCAAAATGAGAAGAAACAACTACAAACATCCATTAATAATCAGAACATGGAATGTACAAAGTATGAATCTAGGAAACTTGGAAGTCATTAAAAATGAAATGGAATGCATAAGCATTGATATCCTAGGCATTAGTGGACTGAAATGGATTGGTACTTGTCATTTTGAATCAGAAAATCATATGGTCTACTATGCCAGGAATGACAAATTGAAGAGGAATGGTGTCACATTCATCATTAAAAAGAACATTTCAAGATCTATGCTGAAGTACAACGCTGTCAGTGATAGGATAATATCCGCACTCCTACAAGGAAGACAGGTTAATATGAATTATTCAAATTTATGCACCAACCACTAAGGACAAGGATGAAGAAATTGAAGATTTTTATCAACTTCTGCAGTCTGAAATTGATCAAACATGCAATCAGGATGCATTGATAATTACTGGTGATTGGGGTGCAAAAGTTGGAAATGAAGAAGGCTCACTAGCTGGAAAATATGGCCTTGGTGATAGAAACGACGCCGGAGATCACATGATAGAATTTTGCAAGACCAAGGACTTCTTCATTGCAAATACCTTTATTCAACACAATAAATGGTGACTATACATGTGGACCTTGCCAGGTGGGATACACAGGAATCAAATCAACTACATCTGTAGAAAGAGATGATGAAAAAGCTCAATATTATCAGTTAGAAAAAGGCCAGGGAACAACAGTGGAACAGACCATCAATTGCTCACATGCAGGTTTAAGTTGAAGCTGAAGAAAATTAAAAGAAGTCCATGAGAACCAAAGTATGACCTTGAGTATATCCTCCCTGAATTTAGAGACCAAACACTAATGACAGAAGATCAGATGAGTTGTGGAATTACATGAAGGTTATCACACGTGAAGAAAGCAAGAGGTTATTAAAAAGACAGGAAAGAAAGAAAAGACCAGAATGGATGTCACAAGAGACTCTGAAATTTGCCGTTGAACATAGAGTAGCTAAAGCAAAAGGAAGAAATGATGAAGTAAAAGAACTGAACAGAAGATTTCAAAGGGTCGCTTGAGAAGACAAAGTAAAGTATTATAAAGAAACATGCAAAGATCCACAGATAGAAAACACAAAAGGGAAGAACATGCTCAGCTTTTCTCAACCTAAAGAACCGAGGAAAAAATTCAAGCCTCAAATTGCAATATTGAAGGCTTCTATGGGGAAAATACTGAATGACACAGGAGGCATCAGAAGAAGACGGAAGGAATACACAGAGTCACTGCACCAAAAAGAATTGGTCAACGTTCAATCATTTCAGGAGGTATCATATGATCAAGAACTCATGGTACTGAAGAAAGAGGTCCAAGCTGCAGTGAAGGCACTGGAGAAATACAAGGCTCCAGGAATTGACGAAATATCAGTTGAGATGTTTTTCAACAAATGGATGCAGTGCTGGAAGCACTCACTAGTCTATGCCAAGAAATTTGAAAGACAGCTACCTGGCCAGTTGAGTGAAAGAGATCCATATTTGTACACATTCCAAAGAAAGGTGAGCCAACAGAATGCATAAGTTATCAAACAATATTATTAATATGACACACCAGTAAAATTTTCCTGAAGATGATTCAAAAGCAGTTGCAGCAGTATATTGACAGGGAACTGCCAGAATTCGAGCCAGATTCAGAAGAGGACATGGAACAAAGGATATTATTGCTGATGTCAGATGGATCCTTGCTGCTGATGTCAGATGGATCCTGGCTGAAAGCAGAGAATACCAGAAAAATGTTTACCTCTGTTGTATTGACTATACAAAGGCATCCGACTCTGCGGATCGTAACAAATTATGGATAACATGGTGAAGAATGAGATTCCAGAACACTTAATTGTGCTCATGAAGAACCTGTACATAGACCAAGAGGCAGTCTTTCAAACAGAACCAGGGGATACTGCGTGGTTTAAAGTCAAGAAAGTTGTGCATCAGGTTTTATCCTTTCACCATACCTATTCAATCCGTATGCTGAACAAATAATCTGAGAAGCTGGACTATATGAAGAAGAAGGGGCATCAGGATTGGAGGAAGACTCGTTAACAACCTTTGATATGCAGATGCCACAACTTTGCTTGCTGAAAGTGAAGAGGACTTGAAGTACTTACTGATGAAGATCAAAGACTACAGCCTTCTATAGAATGGATTGTACCTCAACATAAAGAGAACAAAAATCCTCACATCTAGACCAATAAGCAACCTCATGATATAAGGAGAAAATACGGAAGTTGTGAAGGATATTGAATATACCGTGGACTGCCAGAAGAACAAACAAATCTGTCTTGGAAGAAGTACAGCCAGAATGTTCTTTAGAAACAAGGACGGCGAGACTTTGTCTCACATACTTTGGACATGTTATCAGGAGGGACCAGTCCCTGGAGAAGGATATCATGCTTGGTAAAGTAGAGGATCAGCAGAAAAGAGGAAGACCTTCAATGAGATGGATTGACACAGTGGCTGCAACAATGCTGTCATGGATTGAATTGTGTCCCCCCCAAAAATTGTGTATCAATTTGGCTAGGCCATGATTCCCAGTATTGTGTCCACCATATTGTCATCTGATGTGATTTTCCTATATATTGTAAATTCTGCCTCTATGATGGTAATGAGGGGGAATAGGTGGCAGTTATGTTAATAATGCAGGACTCAGTCTACAAGATTTGATTGTTTCTTGAGCCAACCTCTTTTGAGACATAAAAGAGAGAAGCAAGCAGAGAGACATGGGGACCTCATACCACCAAGAAAGCAGCACTGGGAACAGAGCCTGTTCTTTGGACCCAGGGTCACTATTCATAAGAAGCTCCTTGACCAGGAGAAGATTGATGACAAGGACCTTCCACCAGAGCCTACAGAGAGAGGGAGCCTTCCCCTGGAGCTGATGCCCTGAATTTGGACTCATAGCCTACTAGACTGTGAGAGAATAAACTTCTCTTTGTTGAAGACTTCCACTTGTGGTATTTCTGTTACAGCAGCACTAGATGACTAAAACAAATGGGCTTAAGCATAAAAATGATTGTGAGGATATCACAGGACTAGGCAGTGTTTTGTTGTACATAGCGTTGCAACTTGACGGCACATAACAACAACATATAACATACAGACCCCTGGTGACCCAGTGGTTACTAAAAGGTTGGCAGTTTGAATCTACCAGCAGTTCCTTGGAAACTCTGTGGAGCATTTTTACTGTGTCCTGCAAGGTCACTATGAATCAGAATTGACTCGACAGCAATGGGTTTTATATAACGCAAGGAAGAAGCCCTGGTGGCACAGAGGTTAAGTGCTCGGCTGCCAATTGAAAGAGAGAAAGACAAGGCAGTCTGCTTCCGTAAAGATTACAGCCTTGGAAACCCTATGGGACATTTTTACTCTGTCCTATCTGGCCTCTATGAGCCAGAATCGACTCATTGCAATGGGTTTTATTTGGGTATATAACATCTACAAGCCCTGTTGGTACACCTGGCTGCTAAATGGAAGGTCCGCAGTTTGAACCCATCAGCCACTCCGTGGGAGAAAGATGTGGCAGTCTTCTTCAGTAAAGATTTTACATCCTTAGAAATCCTGTGGGGCAGTTCTACTCTGTCACTATGAGTTGAATCGACTCTACAGAGTCACTATGAGTTGAATCGACTCAACAGCCATGGGTTTATAAGATATACCTTAGTCTTTAATCAAGTGTTCTTCTGTATTGCATCCTAATTGGTTCAAGTGTTTCGATTCTGTGCTTTTGGGTTTTTTTTCCAACAAAATTACAATTTTTTGAAGGCAAACATCTTGGTATTTTATTTCTCTGGTATCCTCCTAAAGTTCCTATTACAATGTTAGAAACACAGGATTCCCATAAATATTTATTGGTTTAAACTGAAATACTTTGGAGGCAAGTCAATTGGATGACCAGTTAAGTTTGGCAATGAGTTATTTTCTTGACCAACTATTTACTTATTTTTCAGGCTGCACCTAAGTTATTCCTTGTTTTGGGACTGTTTCTCCACTCACAAAGACTGAGTTAAATGTCCCCCTTATGAGTTTATGCGTATCAAAGCACTTATTGTGCTACATTTTAATTTCCCACTGACTCTAGGTCCCTGGGTGGTGCAAACAGTTTGTGTGTGACTACTAACCTAAAAGTTGGCAGTTCAAACCCATCCAGTGGCACCATGGAAGAAAGACCTGGTGATCTCCTTCCGTAAAGATTGCAGCCAAGAAAACCCTATGGCACAGTTCTACTCTGTAACACTCGAGGTCACCATGAGTTGGAATTGACTTGACAGCAGTCGGTTTGGTTTGGTTTTAGACTTCTCTGTCTCCTCTATTGCATTCTGAGTGCCACCAGACTGGAGATTGTACTTTATCACTGTTGTACCCTGAATGTCCAGAAGAGAGGCTGGCCTGTGGTTAGCACTTAATTCATGAATGGCTAAACATCAGGCTGAATGGTTTTATCTCTCTTGACTTGATTTTCTCCATGTGTAAAATAAAGGTGGAGAAATGGTGTTAACAGAGCCTGCCAGCAATTCTAGCTGTGGTTAAGTAAACATGGCCTTGGCTAGACAGTTGTACCAATATATGTGAGCTTACCCTTTGTGGGCTTAGAAAACTGTTATTAGGCCATTGTTCTCTGCTGTGGCCTTGGCCAGGTTAGCAGAGGGATCTACCCTGGAAGTCAATTTTACGTGGGCTCTGAGGAGGAATCTGACTGACACTGTTAAAGTTCAAGTGCATAAAATGCCAGGCAGGAAAAGACAAAAAGATATGCTGCTGGTGACAAACAGGAGCCGAGAGGGACAATAGTCAACTTCCATAGATTTGTTTCCATCTGTTCATATCCACTTAACTACTCTGAGTTTATTTAGAGACAATTATCCATGGCAACAAACTACATGAGGTCCTCTGAGGAGTTTGTAATTTTTCGTAAAAAGACTCAATGAAAATTCAAAACCAAGAAACACCACGGTGTAATTCCCAAATTAGTTATTGTTAATTACAAAATAAAATTAAATCTGCCAAAAGGGAAGCAATGAAATGCACTCCACTCTCTTATAAAAGCACTAGGAAGAGAAAGTGTAATTTTCTACAGAAAGAGACTCATGAAACCAACGAATCATACTTGCCTACTGCTTTGGAAATGCTGAATTCCTTCACCCTATCTGAGCATGACAAGTATTCATTACTGTTAATCATATCAACAAATCAAAATATTGAGCTTTCTTTTCATTGGTGCGTAGAAACACTTTTCTATTTGAATTTATTCTTTTCTTCCATCCAAGGTACTTCACTAACTAATTAGCTGGGCAAGAATGTAATGCACCTATAATTAAGTTTAATGTATGTTTTGGTAAATACTCAATCCATTTTGAAGGTTTTACGGCTTGAAATTCCCTGTCTTGCTGGGCATTTCAACTGGGATATTTTACCATTACCTGAAACTCAGCATGCCTACCAAATTTATCATCTTTCCTTTTGCATCTTTCCTTGTTCCATTTAAAATATCGCTGTAAGTGATAATACCATTCTGTAGACATCCTGACCGAAAACTTTGCATTCATTTTTGTAACCTTTTTTTTTCTTTTAGAACAATAAAGTGCAGGTTAGCGTCATTTGAGTTATCGATCAAGAAGGCATCACTTTTTAAAAATTTGTTCTTTACTGAGTTTCAATTAGTTATTCCATTCTTTTCATTACTGTTGTGACCACTTTCATTTATGTTCTTTTTGTCTTATTTATTAATTATTGTAACATCCTCCAAATCTATCTCTTTCACTCACTCCAGCACATCACGGATCAATCGTCCTAAAAACATTGCCTTAATATTCTAAGCACTTTGCTAAAAATGTTTCTCTAATCAAGTTATTTTCCTACTTTATACCATTGTAAATTAATTTCAAATTTTGTTTTCTAATTGTTTTTATAACTCATAGTATTTGTATCTTATAGGATATTCCAAATCACCTAAGCCACCTGCATTTAGGCACATCATAAATCTTTTGTAAAAGTTTGACATATCAGACATATAAAAGCAGAAATATCCTGGTTGAATGGAAGGAGAGTAGCATGTGGCAGAGGTCAACTTGCTAGCCATTCTCTAAGATCCAGGTGAAGGATCATTTCCTTCCTGAAGTTTCCAGGTTTCTCCAACCTCCAGTGAGCTGAATTTTCTCTCTATACATTGCACATATTATTAACTACTATATCATATCTTAGCTAGTGATATTTAATTTTTTATATACTTTATTTTTCCACTTTGCTTGTAAACTCCAGATAGTCCTGATATAATGTCATACCAAAATCATTACTTATTACCAAACAAAATATGAATCACATTGTAGGTTTTTTTGGGGAAGGGCCTCCTGTACAATAATTATTACTTTTTTTTAAAGCAGTGAGAAGGCAATCAGACACTGCAATCCATGAAGAATGAAGGGGCTCATAATCAAATGAAACTTAGAACACCTTCGAATCTGACACATGCAAGATAGTGTACACAAAGAAAAATAGTGAAGAAGCATAAATGGTTTTAAAATCTCAAAATGATTGTAGTTACTGTGAATTTCTCATATTTGAAGTACCTTTTATGTTATTTCACCTGATACTGTAAACAGTTAATTCACCAGCAAATGCACAAAAATACCTACTGCAAGCCAGTTAATGTGTTGCATACAGAACACGTTAATTTTTGTCAGTGTTCACATAGATGCACATGTACACACATATCTGTATGTTATATTAGAACAAGCCTTGTGTATAAGTTAAAGTCCAAACAGAAATACAGAAGTCTCTCTAAATATTTAAAACTGAAGACCTTTAATATTGGGAATTGGTTACATGGTGATAGACTCTCTGATAAATCAAAAAGAGAATGATGAGGCAACTGAGAGATTAGTATCAGTAGGAAGCCTGTACTATCCCTGGGCTAGAGAGACAGGGAGGAAGTAGACTGTTCCATAGCAAATGGGCCACAGTCAGTCTGTCCAACAGGAGCTGGTGTCATAGAGGGAATGTAGTTACTGTGAAGACAGTGTAGGAAATGAGGAGGGGAAATAAATACCTCAGCTTGCCCTCCTTGTCCTGTGCTCTGATCCTCTGCCCAAGCCCTCTGTCATGGATTGAATTATGTCCCCCCAAAAATGTGTGTATCAGTTTGGCAGGGCCATGATTCCTGGTACTGTGTGATTTTCCTATATGTTGTAAATCCTGCCTCTATGATGTTAATGAGGGAGGATGGCTGGCAATTGTGTTAGTAAGGCAGGGCTGGATCTACAAGATTGGATTGTATCCTGAGGCAATCTCTTGAGATGTAAAAGACAGAAGTGAGCAGTGAGACAGGGGGACCTCATACCATCAAGAAAGCAGTGCCAGGAGCAGAGCACGTCCTTTAGACGGGGGTCCCTGCGCTGAGAAGCTCCTAGTCCAGGGGAACACCGAAGAGAAGAAGGCCGACAGAGAGAGAAAGCCTTCCCCTGGAGCTGACACCCTGAATTTGGACTTTTAGCCTACTTTGACTGTGAGGAAATAAATTTCTCTTCGTTAAAACCATCCACTTGTGGTATTTCTGTTATGGCAGCACTAGATGACTAAGACACCCTCTTATTGGTCAAACCTATCCAGAAGCAGGAGACTAACAGGCACATATTCTTCAGATGCTGTCTTAGGCTGGGTTCTCTAGAGAAACAAAACCAGTAAAGCGTATATGTATATATAGACAGAGAGAAAGAGAGAGAGAGAGATTTATCTCAAGGAAATAGCTCACATGGCTGTAGAGCCTGGCAAGTCCCAAGTTCATGGATTAGGAAACAGCCTGGAGGCTTCTTCTGACTCTTGTAGTTGGAGGAGCTGATGAACACCAAGATGACTGACAGGGCAGACAATAGGCCACTAGCTCACAGGCTGCGGACACTGATGAATCCCTAGATCAGCAGTAAGCTGCTAGCTCGAGTCCTAAGAACCAGAGGTCAGACTATGAAGAGCTAGATGCCAAAACCAGAGAGAAAGCCTTGCTGGACCATCCACTTATATACTGGAGGCAGGCCCCACTCCTAAGGGAATTCCCTTCCAAATGATAGGCTGCTCATAACAGATCTTATCATGGAGTAGATTACATCATTAAATAACTGCCAAATTACGTCATTACATACCTGCCAAACTACATCATAACTGCCAAACCACTGAGAATCACAGCCCAGTCAACTTGACACACAACCTTAACCATCACAGTCCACCCTTTGTCAAGTTGGCACCTATACACATCTCCTTAAACCACATATATTCCATAAATAAAGAAAATTATAAAGTCATACTTGTGGGTATCATGACACAACTAACATGCATATAACTGAAAACACATTAGCCCTGTTTACATCCTATATTTTATAAATGAAGAAAACAAAAATATTTGATGCACATACACAGGGACGAAATACTCATAACAATTATAGCCCTCATTTCTGCAACTGGTCACATGGTCATAACAGGTATTTAGAACTTCCTTCTTCCACAACCTGTTCTGTATTTCCTTTGCCCTCAGCAATCACCTCAACTGGTCGTGGTTCTTTGCCTGGTGTAGTGACTCAAGCTTTCATTCCCGAAGGATCTGGGCCGTTAGTAGTCATGTCAGAACTGGGTTGCTGCTATAGTTTTCCATTGACTTTAATTACAGGGCATGGAAGTACTAGGAGACACCCTAAGAGATCTCCTGCATTCCAGACTTAATCTTCTTTACTGCCATTATGTAATTTCAATTTGATTTCCCCTTGGTAATTAAGATCAATCACACCAATTAAAGTGGTAACTCCCTTCTTTGCCCATTGATCCAGAGGCATAAGGAGCTCAAAGTGGCCAGGTGGCATTCTTAACTTCCCGTTCATTGGAATCATGAACTTCCATCTTAATTCCAATACAGCAGATGTGTCTCCAGTTGGGAGCATTCTTCCCTTTGCAGCTAAGACTTCTAGACCTGCAGAGCATAGGGTTGCTTGGACAGGAAGCAAAAAGTTTGTGAGTGGGTCACTAGGGGTAATAATGCCACTTCTGTTTCCACCTCTTGATTCCTGGGCCCGTGAATCCTGGCTATGGGAAACAGCACCATACATTGGACATTGGTTTAGAGAATATACAGCCTCCTGGAGAACATTGCCCTAACCCTGCAAAGTATTTCCACCTAGCTGGCACTGTAGTTGTGTCTTTAGGAGGCCATTCCATTGTTCTAACAATCCAGCTGCTTCAGTATGATGGGGAACATGGTAAGAACAGTGCATTCCTCGAGCATGGGCCCATTATCACAATTCATATGCTGTAAACTTAGTCTCTTGATCTGAGGCAATGCTATGTGGGATACCATGACAGGAGATAAGGCATTCTGTGAGTTCATGAATTGTAATTTTGGATGGAACACTGCATGTAGGGAAGGCAAATCCCTATCCAGAGATAGTGTCTATTCCAGTAAGAAAAGAAAAAACAAAAAACAACACTGCCCTTTCCATGTTGAAGTGGTTAAATGTAATCAACCTGCCACCAGGTTGCTGGCTGATCACCTTGAGGAAAGGTGGCTTATTGGGGCCTCAGTGTTGGTCTCTGCAGAAGACAGATTAAGCACTCAGCAGTGACTGTAGCCAAATCAGCCTTGGTGAGTGGAAGTCCATGTTACTGAGCACATGCATAACCTCCATCCCTGCCACCATTGCCAATTTATCATGAACCCATTAGGCAATGATGGGAGCAGTTGGGGAAAAAGGATGACTGATTTCCACAGAATGCATCATCCTATTTGCTTGACTGTTCAAATCTTCCTCTGGCAAGATCACCTGTTGGTGAACATTCATATGAAACACAAATATCTTCACTTCTTTAGCCCATTCAGAGCAGTTTATCCACATACCTCTTCCACGTACCTCCTTGTCTCCAAATTTCCAATCATGTTCCTTCCAAGTCCCTGACTATCCAGCCAAATCATTGGTTACAGCCCATGAATCAGTATATGATTACACACCTGGCCATTTCTCCTCCCAAGCAAAATGAACAACCAGGTGCTTTCCCCAAAGTTCTGCCCATCAAGAGGATTTCCCTTCACCACTGTCCTTCAGGGAGTTCCCAGAAAGCGGCTACAGTGCTGCCACTGTCCACTTTTGAGTGATGCCTGCATATCATACAGAACCATCTGTAAACCAGGCACAAGTTTTCTCTTCCTCGGTCACCTGATCATAAGGAACTTCCCATGAGACCATAGATGCAGACTGGGAGATGGAAGATAATGTGACAGGAGCAGAGACCATGGGCATTTGGGCCACTTCGTCATGCAACTTACTTGTGCCCTCAGGCCCTGCTTGGGCCGATCAAGTATTTAACACTTACATTTAATTATGGAGTGCTGCTATGCAAGTCCAACTTTATGACTCTGGGTCAGACAAAGCCCAGTTCATGATGGGTAGCTCAGACTACACGGTTATTTGATGGCCCATGTTTAAGCAATCGCTCTCTACTAAGGTCCAGTAAGAAGCCAAAAGGTGTTTCTCAAAAGGAGAGTAGTCATCTTCAGAGAATGACAGGGCTTGGCCACAAAATCCCAGGGGTCTATGTTGTGACTGACAGTTCACACACGCTTGGATCATCTTGATCATATGACCCAAGAGACAAAATGGCTTGCACAGCAGCCTGAACTTGTTGCATAGTCTTCTCTTGTTCTCTGCCCCACTCAAAACTAGCAGCTTTTCGAGTAACTTGATAAATAGGATGGAGTAGCACACACAAATGAGGGCTATGCTGCCTCAAAAATTCAAAGTGACCTATCAGTATTTGTGTTTCCTTTTTTATCATAGGAGCAGCCAGATGCAACAACTTATCCCTTCAGTTTAGAAGGAAAATCTCAATATGCTCCACACCCTGGACCCCTAGAAATTTCACTGAGATGGAAGGTGCCTGAATTTCTGTCAGGTTAATTTCCCGCTTTCTAGCACACAAATATCTTATCAATAAGTGTAGAGTCATTGACACTTCTTCCTTACTTGGTCCTATAAGCATAATGTCATCAGTGTAATGGGCCAGTGTGTCACCTTGTGGAAGGGAAAGGAGATCAACTTCCCTAAGCACTAAATTATGACATAGGGCTGGAGATTTGATATACCTCTGAGGTAGGACAATGAAAGTGTATTGCTGGCCTTGCCAGCTAAAGGCACACTGCTTCCAGTGGTTCTTCAAAACGGGTATGGAGAAAAAGTCATTAACCAGATCAATAGTTGCAAACCAAGTACCAGGAAATGTATTAATTTGCTCAAGCAATGAAACCACGTCTGGAACAGCAGCTGCAATTGGAGTCATCATCTGGTTACATTTATGATAATCCACTGTTATTCTCCAGGATCCATCAGTTTTTTATGCAGGCCAAATAGGCAGGTTGAATGGGGATGTGGTGAGTATTACTATCCTGCATCCTTCAAGTCCTTGATGGTGGCAGTAATCTCTGCAATCCCTGAAGGAATATGGTATTGCTTTTGGTTTACTGTTTTCCCAGGTAGAGGCAGTTCCAGTGGCTTCTACTTAGCCTTTTCTACCTTAATAGCCCTTACTCCATTTGTCAGGGTTCCAATATGGGGGTTCTGCCAGTTTCTGAGTATATCTATTCCAATTATGCATTCTGGAACTGGGGAAATCACTAGAGGATGTGTTCGGGGATCCACTGGACCCACAGTGAGACAGACATGAGCTAAGACTCTGTTTATAACCTAACTCCCATATGCCTTCACTCTTACTGGTGGATCACAGTGACGTTTTGTGTCTCTTGGAATTCGTGTCGGTTCAGAACCAATGTACAGTAATCCCTGAAAGTCTGATCATTTCCTTTTCCCCAATGCACAGTTACTCTCATAAAAGGCTGCTGTAGATACCTTTGGTGAAGGCTGGGAGAAAGATTTACAGTATAAATTTTTAGCAGTGTAGAGGTCCTTCCTCAAGGGGATCTGGTCTCCCTTTCATTCAAGGGATTGTGGGTCTGTAACTTGGTTCAAGTCTGGGATTTGATTAAGGGGCAGTGACTCTGCATTCTGGTGATTCTATTTAGACGGCCATCCACTTGACCTAGAATTCTTCTGCTTGTACAGATCAAGTAAATACTTAGTAGATTTTGCATCTATTTCACTCCTAGGGACACCATGACTAAGTAGCCAGTGTCGTAGGTCTATATGAGTCAGACTATTCTTATTACTGCTTTGACTCCACTGTCCATTACAGTAACCATGCCCACCTTGTCTTTGTCAATTGAGTGCTGCCACTTGGCCCCTACCACCATGGGGTCCAATCAGCCTCACTGTAGTCCGGTGTCTTAATTCAGTTAGCACAGTTCCTATTGTCAAATCTGACTTACATAAAATAGCAATCACAGCAGTCTTCAAGGATGCTGGGGCTTCCTTCACAAATTTGTTCCTCACTGTTGTGGTAAAAGTTGTGTCCTCTGGGCACTCCATGTGTACACTTGTGGATCTAACCTAAGAAATCTACTCTAACATGTCAATTTCCTTAAGACTTTGGATACCTTCTTCTACAGTATACCAAGGCAGGTCTGCTATATCAAACTGATTTAGTGTAGGCCACAGCTTAATAAATGCTTCAGTGAACCAAGCAAATAATCAGAGCCTTTCCTAACCTCTTGAGCTGAACCATTGAATGAAAGATCTGTGCTTAGTGAGCTCATATCAATAAACTTGGACGGATTCAAATTTATGTTCCTTGTACCATTATTCCACACCCTTAATAGCCATTCCTGCACATATTCCCCATGTTTCTGTTTGTACATATTAGAAAATTCAAGCAGTTTTTTTGGAGTATAACATATCTCCTCCTATGTCACACTTTGTATGTCACCCTTGGGGCTCAGTGGGTCTAGTCTAGTTATAGGTCTAGAAGGAAAAATGGGTGGTGAGCATGTGTTCTAAGAACATTCAACAATGTCTTGTAAGTCATCTGCCTCAGGCAATAACCCAGGCAATGACTCAGATGCTTCCAAGGTGATGACTCAGACAAAGACTCTTCAGACACAACTGGATGAATCTCACCAGGTGGGGATGAAGGAGCTGATGGTTTTACTGGGGAGGTTAGCTTAGCAGGCAAAGATGGAGTTATCTCTTCAGATGGGAATGAGAGGGCTGGTTCTGTTGGCAGTAGTGATTCGACAAAATTCAGGGGCTCTGTGTCCCCAGGTTCCTGATTATCTTACCATATGTCCCCATCCCAAATTTCTGGATCCCATTTCTTCCCAATCAATGCTCTCACCTTAACTTCAGGCACCATTCAATGTTGGGAATTCAATTGGCATTGTAATTCAGCCACACCCATGATAAGACCCTGAGTTTGGCTTCTGGCAATATCAGCTCTGTTATTATATGAAATAATGCTTCTTTCAGGGCACAAGTAGTGGCTTTGAGGTAGTTTATGTAGCGCTTGAGCTGTGCCGCTCAAGCCCTGAACTCATCTCTTTCTTTCACCATTTTATCTGGCAAATATAGGACCAACCAACCAGCTTCCTTATACTTCTCATTCTGACAAAATTGTAGAGAACTATCAAACATGTGATCACCTAAAGCCTCAGCTGTCACCAGTACTTGATCTATTGGTAGTGATATATTGCATATTTCTATTGCCATCTCACTCCATGGATTACTGGAAGCAGAGTCATCAGCATCTTTAAGACTAACTAGACTAGAGGACCAATTTAGAAAACTCATCCTTACCATTTTGTTTCTCAGAACCACTCCTGGTAACAAATGTTTTAGGTTGGGTTCTCTAGGGAAGCAAAACCACTGAAGTGTATATATATAAATATATAGAGAGATTTATTTCAAGGAAATGGCTCATGCAGTTTCAGAGGCTGTGAAGTCCTGAATATGTGGGTCGGGTGTCAGGCTGGAAGCTTCTCCTGACTCACGTGGTTACAGGGAGGGAGGGAGAGAGGGAGAAATAATGAAAGAGAGATAGCAGCAATGAGAAATACACATATACACACACACTGTCACACTAATGCATTTATTGAATGCATAAACCATCCTGTTCTCTAGAAGGCAAGAAAGAGATTGGAGCTGAGGCTAGGCAGGGTCTAGAATGGTAGATAAACTTGTGTTTGCAAAGAATAGATTCCTTTTTCAATAGACTGTAGCTGATGGTACCTTTTCCTTCCACCAGCTACTGGGAATAGATTATCAGGAGTCACATCCTATTTTACTCAAGTCATCCTCCCCCTACAAAAGAAGAATCCACCCCCCCCACACACACAAAATGGAAGAAGGAAGTAGAGAATGGAATACAGTTTTGCTATTGCACTAACATTGCATGAGGGACTATATGGTCTTCATCACCATTTTAGCAAAATTCTGAACAAATTACTATTATTTTAATTTAATTTTTTTATTGTACTTTAGATGAAGTTTTACAGAACAAATAGTTTCTCATTAAACACTCAGTACACACATTGTTTTATGATATTGGTTAACAACTCCATAACATGTCAATACTCTCCTTTCTCGACCTTGGAGGAGCATTTTTTTTGGTGAAAATATACATACCCAAAGTTACACCATTTCAAAAGCTTCTACATGTACAATTCAGTGACATCGATTACATTCTTCCAGTGGTGCTGCTATTCTTACTATCCTTTTCCACATTATTCCATCACGATTATCTTCAACTCACTGTCCCCTAGGCTTCCCATCAAACTTTTTGAGTTGATGTTGTCAGTTTGATCTCACGTAGATAATTCTTTTTTTTTTGTTTTTGTACCTTAGAAAACAATTAGTTTCTCATTAAACAGTTAGTACACATATTGCCCTATGACAATGGTTAACAACCCATGACATGTCAGCATGTCCCTTCTCAACCTTGGGTTCCCTATTACCAGCTTTCTTGTCCGTTCCTGCCTTCTAGTCCTTCTCCCTGGCCTGCTGTACATCATTAGTCCTGTTTTGTTTTATGAGGCTGTTCAATACCTGGCTGAACGGTGAAACTCGGGAGTGACTTCACCACTGAGCTAAAAGGGGGCCTGGGGGCCATATTCTCAGGGTTTCTCCAGTTTCTGTCAGGCCAGTAAATCTGGTCTTTTTTGTGCATTAGAGTTTTATTCTACATCTTTCTCTGCTCTGTTGAGGACTCTCCGTTGTGATCCCGGTCAGAGCAGTCGGTGGTGGTAGCCAGGCACCATCTAGCTGTACTGGACTCAGTCTGGTGAAGGCCGTGGTAGGTGTGATCCATTAGTCCTTTGGATTAATCTTTTCCTTGTATCCGTCTCTCTTCATTCTCCCTTGCTCCCAAAGGGGTGAGACCAGTGGAGTATCTTAGATGGCTGCTCACAGGCTTTTAAGACCCCAGACGCTACTCACCAAGGTAGAATGTAGACCATTGTCGTTATAAAACGTGTTATGCGAATTGAGCTAGATGTTCTCTAGTACCATGGTCCCCACAGCCCTCACTCACCAATTCAGTCCCTCGGGGAGTTTGGATGTGTCTATGGAGCTTCCATAACCTTTCCTTGTACAAGTTGTGCTGGATTTCCCAGTATTGTGTACTGTCTTATCCTTCACCAGAGTTACCACATATCTATTGTCTTTTTATTTTCCCCACCCCTCCCATCCCTCGTAACCAACAAAGTTTATTTCTTTTTTTGTGTGTAAACTTTTACATGAGTTTTTACAGTAGAGTTCTCATACAATATTTGTCCTTTTGTGATTGACATTTCACTCAGCATAATGTCCTCCAGTTTCATCCATGTTATATGAGATGCTTCATAGAGCCATCATTGTTCTTTATCATTGCGTAATACTCCATTGTGTGTATGTACCATAGTTTGTTTATCCATTCATATGTTGATGGGCGTCTAGGTTGTTGCCATCCTTTTGCTATTGTGAACAGTGCTGCAATGAATATGGGTGTGCATTTGTCTGTTCGTATGATGGCTTTTATTTCTCTAGGATATATTCCTAGGAGTGGGATTGCTGGATCATATGGTATTTCTATTTCTAGCTTTCTAAGGAAGTGCCATATCATTTTCCAAAATAGTTGTATCACTTTGCATTCCTACCAGCAGTGCATAAGAGTTACAATCTCCCCACAGCCTCTCCAGCATTTGTTATTTCCAGTGTTTTTGATTAATGTCAGTAATGCAGGGGTGAGATGGTATCTCATTGTGGTTTTAATTCCCATTTCTCTAATGGCTAGTGATCGCAAGCATTTCCTCATGTGTCTGTTGGCTGCTTGAAGGTCTTCTTAGGTGAAGTGTATGTTCATTTCCTTTGCCCATTTTTTAATTCGATTACTTGTCTTTTTGTTGTAAGGTGTTGGGTTTTCTTATAGATTTTAGAGACTAGACTGTTGTCTGACTTGTACTGTCCAAAACTTTTTTCCCAGTCTGTAGGTTCTCTTTTTACTGTTTTGGTGAACTCTTTTGATAAGCATGAGTGTTTCATTTTTAGAAGATCCTAGTAATCTAGCTTATCTTCTGGGGTTTGTATGCTGTTGGTCATGGTTTTGTATCCTGTTAATGCAGTGAATTAAGGCCTCTAGCATTGATCCTATTTTTTCTTCTATGAACTTTATAGTTTTTGGCTTTATATTTAGGTCTTTGACCCAGTTTCAATTAGTTTTTGTGTATGGTGTGAGGTATGGGTACGTTTCATTTTTTTGTAGATGGATATCCAGTTTTGCCAGCATTATTTGTTAAAAAGACTACCTTTTCCCCCATTTGATGGACTTTAGGCCCTTGTCGAAGATCAGGTGACCATAGGTGTGTGGATTTACATCTGGGTCCTCAATTCTGTTCCATTGGTCAATGTGTCTGTCATTGTACCCAGGCTGTCTTGACTACCATAACTGTAGAGTAGGTTCTGAAGTCAGGTAGTGTGAGTCCTCTTACCTTCTTCTTCTTCAATAAAGTTTTACTTATCTGGGGCTTCTTCCCTTTCTGTATAAAATTAGTGATTACTTTTCCCATCTCTTTAAAGAATGTTGTTGATATTTGGATAGGATTGCACTGTATTTGTAAATTGCTTTGAGTAGAATTGTCATTTTCACTATGTTTAGTCTACCTATCCATGAGCATTGGATGTTTTTCCATTTATTTAGATCCCTTTGGGTTTCTTGCAGTAGTGTTTTGTAGTTTTCTTTGTATATGTCTTTTACAGCCCTGGTTAGATTTATTCCTAAGTTTTTTGTTTTTTTAGGGGCTATTGTAAATAGTATTGCTTTCCTGATTTCCTTTCCATTGTTCTCTTTATTGATGTATAGGAATCCAACCAACTTTTGTATGTTTATCTTGCAGCCTGATACTCTGCTGAATCTTTCTATTAGTTCCAGTAGTCTTCTTGTAGAGTCTTTAGGATTTTCTAGGTACAGTAACATATCATCTGCAAACAGGGAGAGTTTAACCTCTTCATTACTGATTTGTGTGCCCTTTATTTCTTTTTCTTGGCTTCCAGCACAATATTAAATAGGACTGGAGATAAACAGCATCCTTGTCTTGTTCCTGTTCTCAAAGGGAATGTTTTCAGCCTCTCTCCATTAAGAATGATGTTGGCCATTGGTTTTGCATGGATGCCCTTTATTATGTTGAGAAATTTCCCTTATATACCTATTTCATTGACAGTTTTTATCAGGAATGGGTGTTGGACTTTTTCAAACGCCTTTTCTGTGTTAATTGAAAAGATCATGTGATTCTTTTCTTTCCTTTTATTTGTGTGGTGGATTACGTTGACTGATTTTCTAACCCTGAACCATGCTTGTGTACCTGGTATGAATCCTACTGGGTAATGGTGTATTATTTTTTTGATACGATGCTGAATTCTATTGGCTAGAATTTTGTTAAGAATTTTTGCATCCATATTCATGAGAGATATTGGTCTGTAATTTTCTTTTTTGTGGCATCTGTGCCTTGTTTTGGTATCAGGGTTATGCTGGGTTCATAGACTGAATTCGGAAGTATCTTTTCCTTTTCTATGTTCTGAAATAGTTTGAGTGGTACTGGTATAAGCTCTTCTCTGAATGTTCTGTAGAATTTTTCAGTGAAGACATCTGGCCAGGGCTTTTTTTTGTTTGGAATTTTTTTTGTTACCTTTTCAATCTCTTCTCTTGTTATGGGTCTGTTCTGATTTTCAACATCATTTTGGGGTAGTTTGGGTAGGTAGTGTGTTTCTAGAAATTTCTCTATTCCCTCTAGGTTTTCAAATATGTTGGAGTATGGTTTTTCATAATACTGTGTTACAATCTTTTTATTTCAGTTGGGTCTATTGTAGTGTCCCCCATTTCATTTCTTATTTGGGTTATTTGTGTCCTCTCCTGTTTTTCTTTTGTCAGTCTGGCCAGTGGTTTGTCAGTTTTGTTGATCCTTTCAAAGAACCAGCTTTTGGTTTTGTTCATTCTTTCCATTGTTTTTATGTTCTCTATTTCATTTATTTCTGCTCTTATCTTTATTATTTCCTTTCTTCTAGTGGCTGTGAGCTTTTTTTTACTGTTATCTTTCTATTTGTTTGAGTTCTGTAATTAATGTTTTGATTTTATCCATTTTTTTTTTTTTGGTGTGTGCATCTATTGCTATAAATTGTCCTCCAAGGACTGCTTTTGCTGTGTTCCGAAAGTTTTGGTATGATGTGTTTTCATTCTCATTTTATTCTAGGAATCTTTTATTCCATCTCTGATTTCTTCTAATACCCAGTGGTTTGTAAGCAGGGTGTTATTCATTTTCCATGTAATTGATTACTTTTCCCTTGGTCTTCCTGTTGTTAACTTCTACCTTGATGGCATTGTGGTCAGAGAAAATAGTTTGTATTATCTCAGCGTTTTGGATGTTGTTGAGGATTTCTCTATGGCCTAAGATGTGGTATTTTCTGGAGAACATTCCATGTGCATTGGAAAAGAATGTGTACTTTGCAGCTGTTGGGTGTAGTGTTCTATATATGTCTATGAGGTCAAGTTGGCTGATTGTGTCCTTTAGGTCTTCTTTATCTTTGCTGAGTTTCTTTCTAGATGTTCTGTCCTTTACCAAAAATGGTGTGTTGAAGTCTCCTACTATTATTGTGGAACTGTCAATTTCTCTTTTCAGTGCTGCTGAGTTTGTTTTATGTATTTTGGAGCCCTGTCATTGGGTGTGTAGATGTTTGTTATCGTATGTCCTCATAATGGATCATCCCCTTAATCATTATATAGTGTCCTTCTTTGTCTTTTATGGTAGATTTTGTTTTAAAGTCTCTTTTATCTGAGATTTATATTGCCAGTCCTGCTCTTTTTTGGTAGCTGTTTGATTGATATATTTTTTTCCATCCTTTGATTTTTAATAAATTTACATCTTTGTTTCTAATGTGTGTCTCTTGTTAACAACATATGGATAGATCCTGTTTTTTTATCCATTCTGTCACTGTCCATCTCTTTATGGGTGCATTTATTCCATTTACATTAAGTGTAATTATTGATAGATGTGAGTTTATTGCTGTCATTTTGTAGTGCTCTTTTTTGTGGTGCTGATGTTTTCTTTGTTCCTCTTACTGTCCTGTGCTGAGTTCCTTTTTTTTAAAGTCAATTTTATTGAGATATACTTATTGAGATATAATGTACATATAATCAACAGTATAAATTTTTTTCCCATACAGAATTTTTTTTTAATGTACATTGTTATGAGACCCTGACCTCTCACCCCATTCTGTGACAGCACACTTCTCCCCTCCACCCCTGATTCCCCATGAACATTCAACCAGCTCCTAACTCTTTCTGTCTTCCCCTCTCACCTCTGGACAGAAGCCGCCCCTTTGATCTCTTATATCTACTTGTCTAAAGGCACATTCTTCATGAGTGTCACTTTATGTCCCACAGTCCAGTCCAATCCCTGTCCGAAGAGTTGGCCTCAGAAATTGTTTTAGTTCTGGGGTGATAGACAGACCAGGGGCCATGCCCTCCAGGGCACCTCCAGTCTCAGTCAGACAATTAAGTCTGGTTTTCTTACTAGAATTTGAGTTCTGCATCCCATCCTTCTACTGCTCCATCAGGGGAACCTCTGTTGTGTTCCCTGTTAGGACGTTCATTGGTGGTAGCCGGGCACCATCTAGTTCTTCTGGTCTCAGGCTGATGAGGTCTGTGGTTTATGTGCCCCTTTCTGTCTTTTGGGCCAATACTTTCCTTGTGTCTTTGGTGTTCTTCGTTCTCCTTTACTCCAAGTGGTTGGGACCAATTGATACATCTTAGATGACTGCTTGCAAGCTTTTAAGACCCCAGAAGCCACTCACCAAAGTAGGATGCAGGACAATTTCTTAATAAGGTTTGTTATGCCAATTGACATAGATGTCCCCTGAAAGCATGGTCCCCAGACCCCGCATCCCTGCTACTCTGTCTCTCAAAGTATTTGATTGTATTGAGGAAACTTCTTAGCTTTTGTTTAGTCCAGTTGTGCTGGCTTCCCCTGTAGTGTGTGCTGTCCTTCCCTTCACCTAAGATCATTCTTATCTACTATCTAGTTAGTGAATAACCCTCATCCTCCCTTCCCACCCCCGTAACCATCAAAGAATGTTTTCTTCTGTGTTTAAACCTTTTCTTGAGTTCTTGTAATAGTGGTTTTATACAGTTTTTGTCCTTCTGTGCCTGACTAAGTTCACTCAGCATAATAAGTTTTAGCTTCCACCAAGTTATCTGACGTTTTGCAGCTTCATCATTGTTCTTTCTTGTTGTGTAATATTCCATTGTGTGGATATAACAGTTTGTTTATCCATTCGTCCATCAGTGGGGACTTAGGTTGCTTCCATCCTTTGGCTATTGTGAACAGTGCTGCGATGAACATGAGTGTGCATATATCTATTCGTGTGAGGGCTCTTGTTTCTCTAGAATATATTCCAAGGAGTGGGATAGCTGAATTGTATGGTACTTCTATTTTTAGCTTTTTAAGGAAGCGCCAAATTGATTTCCAAAGTGGTTGCACCATTTTACATTCCCACCAACAGTGTATAAGTGTTCCAGTCTCTCCACAACTTCTCCAGCATTTGTTATTTTGTGTTTTATGGTTTGATGCCAGCCTTGTCAGGGTGAGATGATATCTCATTGTAGTTTTGATCTGCATTTCTCTGATGGCTAATGATCATGAGCATTTCTTCATGTGTCTGTTAGCTGCCTGAATATCTTCTTTGGTGAAGTGCCTGTTCGTTTCCTTTGCCCATTTTTTAATGGGGTTTTTTGTCTCTTTGCTGTTGAGGTTTTGGAGTATCTTGTAGATTTTAGAAATTAAACAGTGATTTTTTTCCCAATCTGTAGGTTGTTTTTTCACTCTTTTGGTGAAGTCTTTGGATGAGCATAAGTGCTTTATTTTATGAGCTCCCATTTATCTAATCTCTCTTCTGGTGCTTGTGCATTGTTACTTATGGTTTGTATTGTGTTTATGCCATGTATTAGGGCTCCTACCATTGTACTTATTTTTTCTCCCATGATCTTTATCGTTTTTGATTTTATATTTAAGTCTTTGATCCATTTTGAGTTAGTTTTTGTACATGGTGTGAGATATGGGGCTTGTTTCAGGTTTTTGCATACGGATATCCAATTACGCCGGCACCATTTGTTAACGAGACTGTCTTTTCCCCAATTAATTGACTTTGGGCCTTTGTCAAATATTAGCTGTTCACAGGTGGATGAGCTTATGTCTGGATTCTCAGCTCTGTTCCATTGGTCTATGTATCTGTTATTGTACCAGTACCAGGCTGTCTTGACTACCGTGGCAGCAGTAGAATAGGTCCTAAAATCAGGTAGTGTAAGGCCTCCCACTTTGTTCTTCTTCTTGAGTAGTGCCTTATTTATCCGAGGCCTCTTCCTTTTGTTTTTGAATATTTTTTTCATTTCTTTTGTCTTTGTAGATTTTGTTTTTACTGAGACTTTATGTTTTTCCTCTTTATTTTTATGAGTATGCTTGTTAACTTTCTTTGTGATTACCTTGAAATTTCCCGTATATTCCTAGGTTTGAAGCAGTCTATTATTACTTGGTATCACCTTGCCTTCCTCTCCATTAGAAGGTTCTATACCTACACTGTTTATTCCTTCTTTTATTGTTCTGATGCAGTTGTCATTTACAGATTAACGTCTCTGGTTCCCTGTTGTAATTCTTTTGGTTTTGGGTAGTATTTAAGAGTTCATTTCCTAGTTTGGTATCTGGATAGTACAATCCTGTGTCCTATATTCAACCTGTGGTCTGGGTAGTTTGTTCTCAGATTGAAGGACTCCCTTTAAAATTCTTGTAAGTTTGGTTTGTTTTTACATATTCCCTTAATTTCTGTTTATCTGGAAATGACCTAATTTCACCATCATATTTGAATGAGAGTTTTGCAGATGTATTATTCTTGGCTGGCAATTTTTTTCTCTTAAGGTTATATATATGTCATTCCATTGCCTTCTTGCCTGCATGGTTTCTGCCAAATAATCTGAGCTTACTCTTATTATTTCTCCTCTGTATGTGACTTTTTATTTTTCTTGAGCTTCTCTCAAGATTGTTTGTCTTTGCTTTTAGCCAGTGTGATTATGATATGCCTTGGTGATTTTCTTTTGGGGTATATACTATATGGGGTTTCGTGAGCTTCTTGGATGGTCAGCTTTTCATCTTTCATGATATTGAGGAAGATTTCTATCAGCAATTCTTCAATGATCCTCTCTGTGTTTTCTTTTTTCTCCCTCTGTTCTGGGACTCTGATCTCTCAGAGATTTTTGCTTTTGATTGTATCCCACATAATTCTCAGGGTTTCTTCATTTTTTTTCGTTCTTTTTCTCTGATTTTTCCTCAGAGTTGTATCCAAGTGTTTGTCTTCAATGTCACTGATCTTATCTTCCATCTTTTCCAACCTGCTCCTCAGCCCTTCTATGACACTGTCCATTTCTGAAATCTTGTTTATCTTTTGGATTTCTAATTGTAGTTTTTGTATGATTTCTCATTGTGAATTTATTTTAGCATTTTGTTCCTGTATTATTTTCTTAAATTCTTCCATTTTTTTGGTCTGTATTTTCCATGAATTTGTCTGCCTTTTCCATGAATTTATCTATTTTTTTCCTCATTTTTGTCTGCTTTTGGCTTCAACTATTAGATAGCTCTGAATATTAGAGATTTGAATTCCCTATCAGGTTGTTCTAGTGCCTTTTCTTCTATTGGAAAGTCATCTGGTGTTTTATTTTGGACTCCTACTGGAACCATCCTGTCCTGTTTTTGTATATGTTTTGATATTGTCTGTTGTATTCAGGGCATTCAGTAGTTATTTTCCTCATTTATTGATTGTAGATTTGTTTGTTTCATCCTGCTCTTTTGTTTTATTTGGTTATGTCTGAGCAGGCAGGCTGTGTGTTCTTTGTTGTTTGCTCCTCTGTGGACACAATACTTTTCATCTCCGTTTCCAATGTACAGGGTCAGTCACTCAGGTATGGTACAGCAAGGCAGGTCCAGCTGAAGGGGAGTTGATGGGTTGGGTTGTTTGTGGCACATGTTAGGGCTGACAGTGCAGACCAAGAATCAGTGCAGGGAAGGTTCCAATAGGCAGCACTGTGCTGCTTGGGAGTGTGATGTTCATTGCATGGTGTAGGTAAGCAGGAAGAAGAGGGAGATTGTGATGTGTGGAGCTAAGTGGGTATGGGAAAGATGAGAGAGGAGAGGGGAACAGGAGCCAAAACATACACACAAACAAATAAGAGTGCTAAGGGACCTTGCTATTTGTGTGGAGAGATGAGAGAATGAGAAGTGGAGAAGAACAAAAAGAAAAAAAAGAAAAAAGGTAAAAGGAAAAAATGAATAAATCGAGAAACTGGAAATGGAGAAAGACCAAAAGAGAATAAGGGAGAGAAGAAAACAAACCAAAGAAAGGAAAAAAAAAAAAAAAAAAAAAAGAAATGCCCCCATAGATGTCCCTGTGTGTCTGCACAGAGTAAGAGAGTAGGTTCCAAGCCATGCAGTACTGCCTGGCTAGAAGGGGCTCCCAAACTGATAAAAGAAATATAAAACAAACATATCAAAACAGAACAGATCAGAGCAAACAAACAAGAAAGCCCTGGGGGTCCCACCAGCATGGTGGCATGGGCTGGGAAGCAGTTTCACAGTCAAGTGGTGTTTCGCAGCCTTTCAGGAAGAAGCGAATATGGCACATAGAGCCAGGTATATGACAGAAAGGAAGAGTAGGTGTTGAGAAGTAAGGAAGAAATCTAAAGAAGTGGAAAAAAGCAACACTAACAGCCAACAAAAGGCACTCAGGGAGCCTGCCAGTGGGGGTGGGTGGAATCCAAGCGACACCAGGGTGAAGTCGGTGCTTCCTGGCCAAGAGACTGTGGCTGCAGGAAGCAGGGGAGGCCGAGTGGGGGTGAAGAAGGGTGGGGGGTGAGAAAGCATATATTGCTGGTTACTGGTTGTTCTGTCTCCTGCTGGAAGCTCCGTGAAGCTGCTTTCTCGTACCCCCAGTTCGCTGATCTCAGATAGGAGTCCAAGATGGCAGATCCGTGTTGCAGTAGCTGATGGGGAACCTCTGCATATATCTCTCCTTGCTCTCTGTTCTCGGTCAGTTTCTTATTCCATTCAGTGCTTGGCTGAGTTCTTTATCTCTTCATTTGATGCTTAGGGTTTCAGGATTGACATGTGACTCTGTTTGACTTAGTTTTTCAGGTCTTTGCTGTGGAAGGACATCGTGGTGCTTCTGACTATAGCACCATGTTGCCCAGAAGTCTGAACAAATTATTAAACCCAATTGGCAGAATAGAAAACTGATGCTCAGATAGGTCAAGCAATTTACTGAAGTTTGTATAGAAAGTAACTGGCAGAGTCAGCTTTATAACCCAGAGGAACTGAAAAGGAAATAGTATCCAGTATTTCCTGATTTTTACATAGGATGCCTAAAATAACTAAAGCCAGTTAAAGATCTCTGCTTCATGGAGCAGGCTCATGTTCTGTCACCTAAATGATTATCCCAAACTGTTTCCAATTGTTTGAAATGCTTTAATGGGAGAGACGTTTATGTCTCACAATTAAAGAGAAAAGAAAGTCATGTGAAGCAAGTTGGACCATGAATGGATAAGTATTAGTGTGCATAGTTTTAAGTCAATGTACCAATGACTGCTTTCAGCCTTAAATGAAAGAGAAGATTAGCATACAGAGGGCCTAAATGCATCAGGACTAGAGATGGGTCAGGCCACCAGAGAGAAAAAGGTGGAACAGTAGTGCTGTGAATGCTAACAGATTTCAACAACTTCAGTTTTTTCTTAGTCATGCCCTTTAATCTTCAACTGTGGACAGGAAAATCAAACTTGCATTTTTTGTGCGTGTGTTCTGAAACAATTATGTCCAAACTGTGCTTCCTGAAGCCCTGGGGCAGTGGTTTCCCAGTTCCCCCACCAGAGCACCACTCGTATCTGTTGCTTACTTTGTGCTTCTGGTAGGAATTTGTTTGAGTAAGGGTTTCTACTGCCAAAGTAAGGGGGATGTTTACACATCACAAATCTAGAGCATTAATGGTGGTTGTAGAAAAAAAGCACTAAAATGGAAGTCAAGGCACCCAGGCTGTTATTCTAGCTCTGTCTCCTTCTAGAGTGTGGGAAAATCATTTAACCTCCTTAGTTATCTAGTGCTGCTATAATAGAAATACCACAAGTGGATGACTTTAACAAAGAGAAATTTATTTCCTCATGGTAAAGTAGGCTAAAAGTCCAAATTCAGGGTGTCAGTTCCAGGGGAAGGCTTTCTCTCTTTATTGGCTCTGGAGAAATGTCTTTCTCATCAGTCTTCCCCTGGACTAGGAACTTCTCCACGCAGGAACCCTGGGTCCAAAGGATGCCCTCTGCTCCCAGCAGTGTTTTCTTGGTGGTCCCCCTGTCTCTCTGCTCACTTCTTTCTTTTATATCCCAAAAGAAATCTGCTCATGACACAACCCAATCCTGCAGATTGAGTACTGTCACGTCACCACAACTGCCACCCATCCCCCCTCATTAACATCATAGAGGCAGGATTTACAACACAGATGACAAAATAGTGGACAATCTCACAATGCCAGGAATCGCAGCCCAGCCAAATTAATACATACATTTTTGGGAGACACAGTTCAATCCATAATACCTCCCAAACGTTGTCTTCTGTATGTCAGTTGGACCAGGATTTAAGCATCTCATTAATTAGAGCCCTTCCAGTTCCTATATTCTGTGATACCTCCATGGGGAGACATATCAGATGCATTTTTCAGCATAAATTAGTTCTTATCCGTCCTCTTTGAGTTGTTATTTCTTATGGAATTTTAAATTTTTGGCACCTGTAATATTATAGGATGATTGAACATGGTTAGCTGTGGTTAATCATAGGTGAGTGGCGTTGAGGTGTGGCTGTGACGTGGTATAAGGACAAGTTGTAATTACTTTTATGTTTAGTGGAGTTTTCATGTGAGCATGTGAAGAAGTGTACCAGAACTTCCCCTTCTGCAACCTATAGAGGTGACCATAAAAAAACAAACAGTAGCTGTTGAGTCAGCTCAGACTCATGGAAACCCCATGTATATCAGAGTAGAACTGTGTTCCACAGGATTTTCAATGACTGATTTTTGGGAAGTAGATCACCAGGCCTTTCTTCTGAGGCACCTCTGGGTGGACTTGAACCTTCCACCTATTGGTTAGCAGGAGAGCACATTAACTGTTTGTACCACACAGGGACTCCTTGACGTGACCATAAATCTTGTTAAAATTATAAGGGACCAAAATGTTACTGTCGGTCTCTTGTTATAGGCACCCGCATAATCTCTTTATAACCTGACTCATCCAAAAGTCCTGGGCTTGGGACAATTGTTCCTGCTTCTGCTTTAGCCTGTAGGAAAAATGTCCAGGGATGAGACCCGGGAGAGCCAAGTGGATGGTGCCTAGTGCCTGTTCATGCAGTGATTCATCAAACCCACTTAACAGACAACAGTGACTATGTCTGTATATCAGACTTTACATAGCCTTGTCAACTCCTAGGCATATCTGACTATATTAATGAGGACTCTTTATTTTACTCTAAGAATTTTATTCAGTGTGCATTTCTTGGTAAACTGCATAAATCTTAGTGGATTTTTTTTTTCAGGAGCTACATTTATGATAAAAAAATAAAACAAGTCTACTACCCCAGACATGCAAATTTAATTCTTTTCCACTCATTTCTTTTTTTATTTTTATTTTTTTCATTTACAAGGATATTCAGGGATCCTGCAATGAGAAGCCAGTGTAGAATGTCAGCTGTAAGGGACTTCTTCACCAGCCTAGGATATACCAGTTGTCATCAGGTCAGTTCCAAATGATGGAGCTCCCATATGTTGCAGAGTAGAACTGTGTTCCATTGGGTTTTCATTGCTGTGACCTTTTGGAATCAGATGGCCATAACTTTATTCCGAGGCACCTCTGGATGAGTTTGAACTGACAACTTTTTGTTAGTAGACAAGCACTCAACCATTTGCTCTACCCAATGACCCGCCTGGGGTAAAAAGCATATAAAAAAGACCTACATTAAATATGGGCTTTGACTACAAATGATCAAGTTAGAAGGTGTTTGTGATCTATGAGGTGCTCTGAGTGTGGGGTGAGAAATGGCACAATAGGGTCTGGTACATTGATCAACTCTGAAGCACTTTACAACCCAGTAGTAACAAGGGAAAGGGACAAATTCAGTGGTTTACTATTACTTCATTCACTCAACAAGTTTCTATTGCGTGCCTACTGAAGAGCCCTTCACTGTTCTAGGCTCTGAGGACGTAGTGTGAATAAGACATTTAGACAGTATTTCTGCTCTCTTGAGCATTTTTTTCTGGGAGCAGGGACATTAACCAAAAAATGCACAACTACAAAATGTGATGTCAGGTATGGACAATGTTCTAAAGAAGAAAAAAAGTTGAGTAAGGTGACAGAGAAAGAAGATTGAAGGTTGACATTATGTAAATGTGTATTAGGTGCCTTGTCTGAAGATAGGACATTTTAGCAGAGATCTGAAAAGATGGGAAAGGAATAATACAGATATTTGAAAGGAAAGATCATATTTTCCATTATTCTTGTTTTAAAACTGTGTGATTTAACCTCTGTCATTCACCTAAAATGTTTTCTTCTTTCCCAAATTTTGGCAACTAAAGCCCAGTTTATAATACTCTGTGGTTCTAGATGATCTTGAGTAAAACTCATCTTTTTGAGTCTAATTACCCCTTTATAAGTCTAAAGATCCCCTTCCTGGCTTTCACCAAACTGTGAATAACTTTTTCTCTTTCTTGGGGAAAAATACAATCAACAAATGTGACAATGAAGTGGATTACATGAGGCTCTGTAAGCCCTTCTTCAAAAACAAAATATTGTAGTATGTAGTATCCTGAACTCCTTACAATTAAAAAAAAATTATTGGGGTATAATTGACATACAATGAATTGCACATATTTAAAGTGTACAATTTTATATTTTGAGATATATATATATATATATCCATGAAACCACCACTACAATCAAAATAGTGGACACATGTATCACCTGCAACGGTTAGTTTACGCCTCTTTGTAATCCATCCCTTTTATTTTTTCTGTCTCCCTGTCTCAAGGCAACCACTGATCTGCCTTCTGTCATCACAGATTAGTTTGCATTTTCTAGAATTTTATACAAATTGCTTTTATCACTCAGCATAATTATTCTGAGTTTCAGTTATGCTGTTGCCTGCATAAATATTTCATTTTTTTTATTGCTGAGTAACATTTTATTGCACAATTTTAATCCACTCAACTGTGATGGTTATTTGGGTTGTTTCTAGTTTTTGGAAATTGCAAATATGTGAGTATTACAAGTATACAAATGCTATAAAAATTTTAGTACAAGTCTTTGTATGGACCTAATTTCATTTCTCTCGGATAAATGCCTAGGAGTGGAATGGAAGGATCATACACTAGATATACGATTAACTTTTTAAGAAACTACCAAACTGCTTTCCAAAATGTATCATACTACATTCTCATCAGCAGTGTATGAGAGTTTCAGTTCCTCTATGTTCTGGCCAATGCTTGGTATGATCAGCCTTTCTAATTTCAGACATTCTAATATGTGTGCCCTGGTATCTCCTGGTGGTTTCTATTTGCATTTCTTTAATTACTAATGTTTTTGAGCATCTTTTTATGTGCTATTTGCCATCCATATATCTTCTTTGGTGAAGTGCTTAGCTATTTTTTTTAAATTGAGTTATTTGTTTCCTTTTTATAGAGTTTGAAGATTTCTTTATATATTGTAGATACAAGCCTTTTAGCAGATATATGATTTACAAATATTTTCCCCCATTCTGTGGCTTATGCTTTTTACCAAAGCAGAGGTATTTAATTTTGATGAAATTCAATTTATCTATTCTTTCCTTCTATGGATGGCACTTTTGGTGTCATTTCTAAGAAATCTTAGCCTAATCCAAGTTCTCCTATGTTTTCTTCTAGAAGTTTTATAGATTTTGCTTTTACATTTAGGATTAAGATCCATTTTGAGTTGTTATTCTTTTTTTAAGATAGCATGAAGTATTGATCTATTTTTTACTTTGTTTTGTTTCACTTATTTGTTTTTGTTTTGGCATACACATACCCAATTGTCACAGCACCATTTGTTGAAAAGACTATCCTTTCTCCACTGAATTGCCCTTGTACCTTTGTCAAAAATCAGTTGTCTGTATATGTATGGGACTATTTATGAATTCCTTATTATATTCCTTATTCTCCATGTTTAGATCAATGCCCTGCATGGAGTAAGCCCTTAATAAAAACTAGTGAAAAATTAGTGATAATAATGATATAATTTTAAAAAGTAAATAAATGAATAAAATGGCTTACTTGGGTTCAATATCAAAGGGCTTTGTGCTTAAATAGGGTTAGGAGATACTGAGATGAACAGGCTGCCTTACAACAGGATTTTGCAGAGGTTTTAAGAACAAATGTACATTATGAATCCAATAGAGTTGATATATTGTAGCATGCAGCATTCATTAAAGACCTTTGAGTATAGAATCCCCTTTTTGGATAAACACCTTCTAGGTGTTTGGGTAAGTTTAAGTTAATTTATAAAAAAAATAGATTTAAAAATTGCTAAAAATTTATACTTTTAAGCAGTGAACTATTAAATTTTATTCAGCAAGCAGTGAACACTTCTTTGCTTAGGCATTTTTGGAACAGAGCATAAATTGGCATGAAGCAACGATCTATAAAAGCAATAGTGCCACTAAGTATGTCCCTTTTGAATTTTTGAACAAATTCCTCATTAATGGCTATAAACTACTTTCCATACTAAATGCAAAAACAAAGATGTCATTAATGAGGCACTGGCGGAGACACAGGAAGATCTCAGCCAGTTCTATTTGTTCATAAATGGGGAAAAACAGGGTACAAACCAGTAGTTATCACTGATTTTATTTTGGGAGGGAGGAAAACCTTGAGAGAGTGGTGATTCCACCTATTCTTAACCTCTGGCATAATCACACCTTGGAGATTAAAACTCCAGAAATATAAACTTACACAAATTACTTCTCAATTTAACTAAATGGTACACTTTAGAGTAATTGGAAATTTAGATTGTGTCTTCAATGGTATAAATCACTTATTTTGTGCATACTACTCTATTAGCTCAGTAACAATACGACCATATTAAAAGCAAACGATCAGGGTATTTTTGTTTGATTTTACTGATAAGTACAATCAAGCAGTGTTTTGGTATCTCATAGAGATAACTTCAGGCATTTGCTTTGTTATGAGCTAAAAATGGCACAAGAGTTAAGTGCTTGACTGCTAACTGAAAGGTTAGTTGTTCAAACCCACACAGTGGATCCGTGGGAGAAAGACTTGGTGATCTGTTCCCATAAAGATTACAGCCTAGAAAGCCCTATGGGGCAGTTCTACTCTGTCACATGGGGTCGTTATGAATTGAATTGACTCGATGGCACCCAACAACAACAACAAAAATGGCAAGTGCAAGTAAGGTGCAAGAAGAGGGCAGTGTGGAGCCAAACCCTTGCATAGCAATAATGGTGCCTAGAAAGTCTGTATTAGAAGGTACAAAGTTCATTTATATATTGTTCACTCATTCCTTCATTTAAGCAAACTTTCCTGGTCATCTTCAGTCTATCTTCAGTGGTCTCAACAGCATACAAAATCCCAAGGAATTAGAAATGATCAACACTTTTTGATCTCCATGGATACAGTGTTATAGAGGGAGAGAGAGAGAACTAAAGCAGCCATGATGATACTGGTACATAGTGGCAAGCCTTATGGCAGATGTAAGACTAAGCAAAAGGTGGGGCCTTGGGAAGGCTTACCCGAAAAAGTAATGTCTGAGCCATGGTTTGAAGAATGAATGGGAATAAATGAAACAGAAAAGTAAGCAGGAAAAAGTAAGCAAAAATCTGAGGAGAAATTCTTAGGGTGAAAAAGAGGAGATTAATAAGAGTTTCTCAAATGGGTACGTTTAAGAAACTCTAAGTAACAAAATATGACTAAGAATTGGGTATGAGGCATTGGTGGTTCAGTGGTAGAATTCTCACCTTCCATGTCAAGGATTTCCTTTTACTTAGATTCACAATCAACACCCATGGAAGCAGAAGTCAAGAAATCGGAAGACGTATTGCATCTGGCAAATCTGCTGCAAAAGATCTCTTTAAAGTGTTGAAAAGCAAAGATGTCACCTTGAAGACTAAGGTGCGTCTGCCTCAAGCCGTGGTGTTTTCAATCATCTCCCCTGCATGTGAAAGCTGGACAGTGAATAAGGAAGACTGAAGAAGAATTGATGTCTGTGAATTGTGGTGTTGGGGAAGAATATTGAATATATCGTGGACTACCAAAAGAATGAACAAATCTGTCTTGGAAGAAGTATAACCAGGATGCTCCTTAGAAGCAAGGATGATGAGACTTAGTCTCATATACTTGGGACATGGTATCGGGGGGATCATTTTCCCCAGAGAAGGACGTCATGTTTGTTAAAGTAGAGGGTCAGCGAAAAAGAGGAAGACCCTCAACGAGATGGATTGACACAGTGGCTGCAACAATGGGCTTAAGCACAGCAACAATTGTGAGGATGGTGCAGGACCAGGCAGTGTTTTGTTCTGCTGGAATGGACTCAAAGGCACCTAACAACAACAATATGTGGAAGACCCAGGTTTAATTCATGGTCAATGCACCTCATGGGCAGCCACTATCTGTCTGCCAGTGTAGGCTTGTGTGTTGCTGTTGATTTCAGCAGAGCTTCCAGACTAAGTCAGACTAGGAAGAAAGGATTGGCCATCTACTTCTGAAAATATGCCAGTGGATCCAATTTGCAACTGATCACGGGGATGGCACAGGACTGGGTAACGTTCACTTCCACTGTGCATGGAGTTGCCATGAGTTGGGGCCAATTCGATGACAGCTAATAAGAACAACAAGAACTGGATACATACAGGAGAAAAGCAATGGTGATTGATACAATTTTTTTTTTTTTTTTTTTTTTTACTTTTTATCTAAGTATAACACACATAGAAAAGTGAACGTACTATAAATGTGAATAGTCTTTGCAGAAATTCCTCTGGTCATACCCATGTAAGCAATATCCAGACAGAGAAATGAAACATTTAGAATCCACTTCCAGATTCTACGGCCAATTTCAATGGGTAACCACTGTGTTGACTTTCAACAACATAACTTAGTTTTGCATGTTTTTGTACTTCATTGAAATGTTTATACACACAAACATTTTGCTTGTGTGTAGTTTAGTTTGCTTATTCTTATTTCTATATAATATCATTGTGTGAATACGTCACATTTTTTTAAATCCATTCTAGAGTTGAGTCTTTAAGTAGTCTCTAATTTTTAGCTATTACAAATAGCGCTGTTATGCACATTCTAGTGTATGTCTTTTGGTGAACGCATGTCTGTATTTCTGTTGGGTATACACCTAGGAGTGGAATTGCTGAGTAAATAGCATATGCTTGATTGCAGAATTGCTGGTACATGACTGATGAAATTAGCCCTTTTAGATTTTTCTCATAGCAATGAAAAGAATGGATTAAATAATAGTAAGGATAATCTAGGTGAGAATTGACAAGTCTTCCTACTAAAGCAATTGAGAGAGTAAAGAAATTAAGAGATGAATATGGGAACAATATAGGAGGGGAAATAATTGGACCTAATTGCCTAATTAGACATGGTAGTGAGATCAGCATGACTTTTAGGTATCTGGAAGGGTGGATATTGGTGGAATTCCTAGAGATAGGGGCTATATGAATCTTATTAAATGAGCATTAATGTACTTTCAGGAAGATCTATTATTCATTTGGGAGATGAGGACATAGAGATTGATATAGATATAGCTAATAAATGGCTGTGATGGTTAATTTTTTGTCAACCTGGCTAGACTATGATATCTCATGTTCCTGTGAAGGTATTTTGTAAATGTGATTAACATTTACAATCAATTGACTTTAAGTAAAGAAGATTAACCTGGATAATGTGGTGGGCCTCATTTAATCAGTTGGAGACCTTAAGAACAAAAACTGAGGTTTCTGGAAAAAGAAGGGATTCTGCCTCAAGACTATAATAGGGACAACCTGCTGGAGTTTTCAGCATGCTGGCCTGTCCTACAGATTTTGGACATGCCAGTGACCACAATTTCATGAGCCATTCCTTAAAATAAATCTTTTATTGAAGAACCTGGACTGGATACAGTGGCTTATCTGCTCCAAAATACTTTACCTATTCTTCAGATAGCCAGAATAGTTCTGACTTCATTCATCAATTAGTATTTATTTTAATAATTATATCCATTGACACCTACAGAAGACTGAACCAGACAAACCTGGCTTTGACTCCTACCTCTGTCATTTTAGAGTTTTATAGACTTGGGCTAGTTATTTAACCTCTAAAAGGCAATTTCTTCACCTATTATACACGGATTATAATATACATCTTTCATGATTCAGTGAGATCAAGTATATATTTATCAGTGCCTGACACATAGTAATTTTAAATGATAGTCATAATTATTGCTACATTCAGTTATTATAAGTTAATGCTTTTTTAAAACCACTTACATTCACAATTCCTAAAGAGGAGAGACACCTTTATCCTCTCTCTTTTCCTCTCTCTCTCATCAATTCCCTCTACATTATGAGGACAGATGTGTGTATTCTTTAGGTGGTAAGTAAACATTGAAGTAGTATTTAACAGTCTTGAACCAGGCCCAACTATTCCCAGGGTAGCCTCTGATTTAAAATAAGGATAGATGTGTTGGTGTCTGTCCTTTGCCATTTCTAGACTATTCAATTTTAATGATTTTATCAGCCATTTACATAGTTTCCCCGTTTATGGGTATCTATCAATCTCTAGCTGTCATCTATCTACTTTTATTAAGTTAATTTTCAGATTATATACGTAAGGTTATAGATAATTAATAGATTATCATACATGGCAATATTAATTATTATTTAATTATCAGTATACTACCATATTGTAAGAAAAGGTTAACTTCATTTAATCAAACTTATGCTCATAATAGGTACATACATATTACTAAATTTTCATAGTTTTCCTTACTTTTGTCTAAAACAGATCAAGGAATTACTTTTTTTTTGTAATAGAGATGGAATTAATATAATTATTGCAAATTTTGTGAAGAACATCTCTCTTTGTAAAACATGAAATGCGGATTAATTTCATTTCTTGGAAAGAGTGTTAGTAGAACTAATGAAGAGGCTACAGAGTTGCTATGTACCTAGAGAAGACAGATTGTTCAGGTTCAAAGTTTTGTACTGAAAAGAGCCAAATGGAATCGGCTGAGTCGCCACAGCTGTTAAACCAAGAGCTGACTACCTATACCCTCAATGAGAATGCATGGAATCTTGCTGCTTTGCCCATACACAATGGCAAAGATTGGCACCATTATTTCTGAAACCCTGCCCTGCGACATTGATTTAGGAAGTCTGCAGATTTTCTGAAAGACTTACTAAGTTACCATCAAGTGTACTGAAGTTCAATGCATCTGTTCATCCTAGTCTGGCCTTTCCCAGACAGTCTCTTGTTCCCTATCTCACTGGTCTTAAACCCAGTAGCCTCTGCTGTCTGGAATCACTTTATAACAATCTATCTCCGTGAAAAGTCTAGCCAAAGGGATTAACAAGGAGAGGCAATATTTATTCAATTTTTTTCAAGTCTGCTGCCTAATTTCTTGCCAAAGAATGGTTTTGGGTGCTCGGCATGTGGGCTAATATGATAAGACAAAGCAGGAGTCCCAATCCAGTCATGTGTTCATAAACCTTTAGAGCAGGGTTCTTGATCCTAGTTAGAGAGAATCTCCTGGGGAGCTTTTACAAATGATTGCTAGCATTGCCCCACTTCCTGGCCAATTAGATCAGAATCTCTGAGGGTGTGTTCTGGGCCCTGGAATTTTCTAGTTCCCAAGAGGATTCCAGTTTGCAGCAAGAATAGAGAACAAATGCTTTAGTTTTCTAAGGTGACTGAGAGATGGCGCAAGCCTCCTTCCAAAAAAAAAAAAACCAAACCAAGCCCATTGCTGCGGAGTCAATTCTGACTCATAGTGACTCTATAGGAAAGAGTAGAACTGACCAAGGAGTGGCTGGTGGATTCAAACTGCTGACTTTTTGGTTAGCAGCTGAGCTCTTAACCACTGTGCCACCAGGGCTCCATGCAAGGCTCGTTAGAGATCATCTAATCCAATATGTGAAACAGATCAAAGTGCTCTGGTTAATACAGGGGAGAGAGGTTTTTAGATTCCTGCACACTTGGCCTCCAGCACAGATGAAGACAGCCATTCAAGTTACTGAGTGAAAATAATGATTTAATTAGATATTTATTATTACCAAAATGAAATAAAAGATCAGAGAATTTAGTGATGTGCTGAAAGTTACACAGCCCATGTCTCCTGACTTCATGTCCAGTGCTTGTTTGATTTTTCTACACTGCTTTGACTGTGTTACTACCGTGTTAAAATGAACCAAGTGGTGCTTAACAACTTCTGACATTATAACTATGAGGAATTTGAAGACACCAAGCTCAAGTAGAGGAGCCCTGGTGGCACAGCGGTTAAGATCCCGGCTGCTAACCTACAGGTCCGCAGTTTGAAACCACTAGCCACTCGTTGGAAACCCTGTGGGACAGTTCTACTCTGTCCTATAGGGTCGCTATGAGTCAAAATTGACTCCAGGGCAACAGGTTTCATTTTGGGGGGGTTTAAGCTCAAGTAATTTGTAAACCAGACCATCTTTGTGTGATTATAAATTTTCATCATTTTATTAAACAGATGTTGGACATTTCCGTTCTGCCTTTATATTAAGATCTAGAACTCTAATCCTAAAAAAAATTTAGATGACATAGTATGGTATTTAATCCAATGGGAGATTCCTAGCATCTTGTTTTTGTAAGATTAATGTAGAGATTACTTAAAAGGTCAGTTGCACCCATGAATGTTCTTTCCTCACCTTGCTAGTAACAAGGTGGAGGAAGGCAATGACTCTTGTCATTACAGAGAAAGGATGAGAGACTAAGCTGAGGAAGAGCAAATGATATGATACAGCTGAGAGCGAATTGAGGCAGCTGCCGGAGGTCCAGTGACGGGCTAATTGATGATGATTATTATTTTAAGTAGCACCTATTCACATTTTTACATTTGATTTTGTCCTTTGATTGTAATGGCAGGTTGTAGTTACACATTATTAAAGGTGAATACTAAAGAAATGACTAAATAAAAGGGCAAGAAATTGAGCATGATTGGTATCATGCCAACAGAGAGGGAAAGCAGAATACAAGGTCTTTTTTTCTCAGTCTCAGATGCAGTGTGTACCTCACCCACATATGTTAGAATAACCTTAGAATATGTCCTTTATTCAGTGGTGCTTTTGTGCTGCTATTCAATGATCAGAAACAATGGATGGTAGAAGGTAGGTGCAACTCTGTAATCCTGAGGCTATCAACCATATTTATTTATATGTGATAAATATATATATATATCTTTGGCCATGCGTGACACTTATTACTCCATATCTTGAAGTTCTTGTCTCAGATCCCTTACTCCCTTCCTGAAGAACATCCACAATTAAATCTCTTCTGAGGAGACACAGCAAATCTAATTTTGTGTATTGGGAATACTGTATGTATTAAGGCTAATATTGGGGGGCAGAAACAACATTAGAAATCTTCAGGATTTGGAGAGTAGAGCCTAAACCATAAACATGGATACATCAACTTCAGACTCTGGAACTGGGGAATATTCTTTGACTTTGAGATAACTATATTTTGCATATACCAGGGAGAAACTGTTGCCAGTTGATATCGAGAGTCGTGAACAAGAATATTCATAGCAGTGATGTTTGTAATAACAAAAAATGGAGACTGCTTGAAACGAAATTATAAATTAAATTTTGATTAGTTTATACATTGAAAAATTATATAATAGTGACAATGAACAAACTGTAGCTGTGCAACTTTATCATGTAGACAAAAGTTCAACAATATCAAATGATAATGAATTAGCATGATCTGATATGCACTATCTATAAGGTTTTCACTGGCCAATCTTTTTTCAGAAGTAAGATTGCCAGGTCCTTCTTCCTAGTCTTAGTCTGAAGCTCCACTGAAACCTGTGCACCTTGGGTGACCCTGCTGGTATTTGAAATACCAGTGGCATAGCTTTCAGCATCACACCAACACACAAGCCACCACAGTACACCAAACTGACAGACAAGTGGCTGAAACAATGGGCTAAAACATAACAATGATTGTGAGGATGGCACAGAACTGGGCAGTGTTTCATTCTGTTGTACACAGGGTCACTATGAGTAGGAACCAACTCCATGGCACCTAACAACAACAAAAATATATACTACTTGTGGAAGTATAAATTCATATGACCACTTTGGAAAATTATTCAGAATTACATTATTGTTGTTAGGTGTTGTTAGGTGTTTTTTGATCCGCGCGGTGAGTTGGATGCATGTTCTTAGCTTTTGCCAATTGAGCACCGCTTTTCACTGCTTCTGGAGGCTTGAGTAGAATCTCTGCCACTTGGTCTCTCCTGATGTGGAAAATGCGTTCTGAACACCACTGCTTGCCTCACCGCGCACGCCAGCTGATCCAGCCTGCAGGGTGTTGGTTCCTGCCGGGTCAGGTCTGGCAACTCCTTGCTGCTTCCAAACTGTCTCTTCCTCCCCCTGCCACTCAGTCTGATTCCTCAACTTTGCCTTTGATGTTCAGGGCCTCTAGATTGTCGTATATAATCAATTTGCTTGTTTTTTTGGGTCTTTGTTGTAAGAGGGACCACAGGAAGCATCTGACTATTCTATCATCTTGGCCCCTCCTCCTCAGGCAAAATCTTTTCATTGTATAAATGTAGAATTAAAATTACTGACTTTACTAGCTTGAAGTGACAGCATAATATAATGATTAGGAAGACAAAATCTGGAGCTAGACTGCCTGTGTTCAAATGCTAGCTATACCACTAACAGGCGATGTGATCTTGGCCAAGTTACTTAACCTCTCTGTGTCACTTCCTTCATACATAAAATAATTCAGGTTATAGTACCTATATCACAGTTATCAAAATAAAATGAGTTAGCATTTGTACATTTAGGAAAGTACATAACACATAGTAAACCATTCCTTAATGTTTATTATATCTTCAACTGAGTAAGATAATTCTCCCCCGTCCATCTGTCACTTTGTCATACTGTGGGGGCTTGTGTATTGCTGTGATGCTGGAAGACGTGCCACTGGTATTCAAATACCAGCATGGTCATCCATAGTGGACAGATTTCAGCTGAGCTTCCAGACTGAGTCAGTCTAGGAAGAAGGACCTGGCGGTCTGCTTCTGAAAAGAATTAGCCAGTGAAAACCATATGAATAGCAGCCTTACCAAAGCCATTCAGGAAGAACCTCTCTTCCTTTTGCCTGCCTCTTCCCCTCTCTGCACTGAGTCACAGGCCAGCTTCAGCAACTGCTGCGTTCCCTAGGCTGGAAGTAGGTTCCATCACAAGTCCTGAGCCATTCTCCCAGCCTTGGAGAAGGAACAAATTAACAAACAGGAAAAAATAATCTGCCAGCTCCCCTAAGCTGGGAACTCAGGGCAGGCACAGATCCTTTGCCTAGGCACAGGCATAAGGAGTCCACAGACACTGAATGTCTTTCACTCCTGCATAGACCTGTGTGGGTCCATTTCAATAGCATAGGCCCTCATCAGCACAATACAACAGGGTATACACCTGAAGCCTATATGCCCTGGCAGGTTCCTGATGTTTGACACTGCTCTGTCCATTAAGCAGGGTCCTCACCTACCCAGATCAGGGGCCTGAGAACTGATGGCTCTACCCATGCCACATAGCCACCTGCAACAGGTGTCCAAGAATAAGAGGTGCCTCCCAGTCCTCACAGCCAACAGCATTAGGTGCCCATAGTCTGGCTGCAAAACTCACCCATCTATGCACTCTAGGGAACAGACACACACTTTCCTCCCAGACACTCAGTGGCAGCCATCAGCCCCTTGTCTTGCTCAGCGCATGACACCCTATTGCAGCCAGATACCTGTGCCTACTCCAATCAACCCTGCCCATCTAGGACTGTAGGTGAGAGCGTGTACCACGCACTTGGTGACCAACTACCTGGACACCTGAGCTGAATCCATACAAGAAAAATAAATGGACTCCTGGGCTCACATACCTAGTAACAGATCTAACCACTTGGTGACAGGACTTTAGAGCTTCAAAGGTGTCAATAATCAAACTAGCTCACACGAGCAGCCTATTTGGGCATATCAAAACAAAACAAAACAAGAAGCTAGGACACAGTAAGCGAGTGTAAAATAAATAAATATAATAACTTATTGATGGCTTGGAGACAACAGTCAGTATCAAATCACATAAAAAGGCAGACCATGATGGCTTCAGCAAGCTCCCAAAAAATCAAGAAATCTTCCAGAGGAAGAGAATGTTTTGGAATTACAGGAGGTAGAATACAAAAGATTAATATACAGAACTCTTCAAGACATCAGGAAGGAGATCAGATAAAACACAGAATATGTTAAGGAACATACAGACAAAGCAATAGAGGAACTTAAGAAAATTATAGAAGAGCATAATGACAAATTTAACAGGCTGCAAGAATCCATACAGAGACTGCAAACAGAAATCCAGAAGATTAACAATAAGATTTCAGAATTTGACAACACAGTAGAAAGTCATAGGAGCAGAAATGAGGCAATGGAAGTCAGAATTAGTGAGATTGAAGATAAAGCACTTGACACCAACTTATTTGAGGAAAAATCAGACAAAAGAATTTAAAAAAATGAAGAAACCCTAAGAATTATGTGGTACTCTATCAAGAGGAATAACGTACGAGTGATTGGAGTAGCAGAACAGGGGAGGATAACAGAAAATACAGAGAGAATTGTTGAAGATTTGTGGACAGAAGAAATTTTGCCCATGGTATAAAAAGAAATATAAGTGTATGTTCACAGCAATTATATTGATAATTAATATGATTAATTTCAAAACCCATAAATAACCTAAAAATCTATTTGTAGGGGAATGGATAAATGATTGAGATATAATCATACAGAAGAATATTATAAAAGAGTGAAGCTGAAATTACTACAGCATGCAAATCAATACAAAAAATAATGTTACTTGATAAAACAAAAGAAGAGAAAATATATAACACGTGTGTTAAGACTGTAAATCTTGCAAGACACATGACAACAAAATACTATGGACAATAACCATTTTTTAAAAAAGTTCAACTTCACTTGTGTTAAAATAATACAAAATTAAACACATAGAGCAAAGTGGTTATTCACTTTGCTTACTGAATTGTGAAAAAATTTTGCAAGTTAACAAAATACAACTTTTAATGAGACAATTTGAAAATATATATTAAAATATTTTTCGTGAATTTTGTTTGAACAATTTCATTTTAGAAATTTCACGTAAGGAAATAATCAGAGACATGCACAAAAATTTTGTAAAAATTATAGCTTTATCTTTAAAGATGAAAAATTTTAAAAAGGTGAATATAAATAATTTCAAATGAATTAGTATTAAATAGTCTAATCATGTTCTTGTTGTTGTTAGGTGCCAGCAAGTCGGTTCCAACTCATAGAGACTGGAAGTAGAACAGAAAGACACACTGCCCAGTCCTGTGACAGCCTCATAATTGTTGCTGCTTGAGCCCATTATTGCATTCTGGCTGTACTTTTTCCAAGACAGATTTGTTTGTTCTTCTGGAAGTCCATGATATAGTCAATATTCTTTACCAACACCACAATTCAAATCATCAGCTCTTCTTTGGTCTTCTTTATTCATTGTCCAGTTTTGCATGCATTTGAGGTGATTGAAAATACCATGGCTTGGGTCAGGTGCACCCTAGTCCTCAAAGCAACATTTTTGCTTTTTAACACTTTAAAGAAGTCTTTTGCAGCAGATTTGCCAAAAGCAATATGTCATTTGATTTCTTGACTTCTGCTTCCATGGGTATTGATTGTGAATCCAAGTAAAATGAAATCCTTCACAACTTCAATATTTTCTCCATTTATCATGATACTACTCATTTGTCCAATTGTGAGGTTTTTTTTTTTTTTTTTTGATGTTGAGGTATAATCCATACTGAAGGCTGTAGTCTTTGATCTTCATCAGTAAATGTTTCAAGTCCTCTTTATTTTTAGTAAGCAATGTTGTGTCATCTGCATATCCAAAATAACAAACCCATTGCCGTCAAGTCGAGTCCGACTCACAGTGAGCCTATAGGACAGAGTAGAACTGCATGATAGAGTTTCCAAGGAGCAGCTGGTGGATTTGAACCACAGACCTTTTGGTTAGCAACTGAAACTTTAACCACTGCACCACAAGGGCTCCATCTGCATATAACAGTTTGTTAATGAGTCTTCCTCTAATCCAGTTCAGCTTCTCCAATTATTTGCTCAGAATATGGATTGACTAAGTATGGTGAAAGGATAAAATCCTGATGCACACCTTTCCTGATTTTAAACCATGCAGTATCCCCTTGTTCTGTTTGACCAACTACCTCTTGGTCTATGCATAGGTTCCACATGAGCATAATTAAGTGTTCTGGAATTCCCATTCTTCCAAATGTTATCCATAACTTGTTACGATCCACACAGTTGAATGCCTTTGCACAGTCAGTAAAACACAGGTAAATATTTTCTGGTATTCTTTGCCTTCATCCAAGATCCATCTGACATTAGCAATGATATTCCTTGTTCCATGCCATCTTCTGAATCTAGCTTGAATTTCTGGCTGTTCCCTGTCGATGTACTGCCACAACCATTTTTGAATTATCTTCAGCAAAATTTTACTTGTGTGTGTGTGGTGCAATGAATTACTTAATATGGGCCTTCTAGCCATGCTCTTTATGTCTCACACACAATGATTGAGTAGAACTATGCAAATAAATATATGGAACCTGTGATGGTTGGGGTTATGTGCCAACCTGGCTGGGCCATGATTCCCAGTACCTGTGTGGTTGTCCTCCAACTTATGTGTTGTGCATCTTGACATCTGCATGTTGATGAGGCAGGATTAGTGTAAGGTGTGTTTGGGTTTCAGCCTTGCAGGAGAGTGTGACTCAAGTCCCACCCTTACTAAAGTTACTCCCTTCCCTGAGGTGTAGCCTGCATCTAAGATATATCTGTGTGTCCTGGAGAGGCTCTATCTCTCTGCATCTGGATCCTGCATCCAGTTCATGATCAACTGACCTCCCCAGAGGCCTGTTGTCTGAGCTGCCAATTCTTGGATTCACCAGCCTCCACAGCCCCTCGGGCTGGTGGCCTATCCTGTGACCTGATTCACGGGCTTCCAAAGACTTGTGAGCCAACAGTTTATGGTCTGAACTGCTGGTTTGGATTTACCAGCTCCTGCAGTCATGGAGGGTGGGAGAAGCCTATGCCTGACTCACAAATTTGAGACTTGCTAGCCTCCACAAGGCTCCAGGAATTGACAGAATACCAATTGAGATGTTTCAACAAACTGATACAGCACTGGAAGTCCTCACTCATCTATGCCAAGAAATTTGGAAGTTAGCTACCTGGCCAACCAATTAGAAGAGATCCATATTTATTCCTATTCCCAGGAAATGTGATCCATCCAAATGCAGAAGTTATCAAACAATATCATTAATATCACATGCAAGTAAAATTTTGCTGAAGATCATTCAAAGTGTTTATAGCAATACATTGACAGGGAACTTCTAGAAAAATTCAAGCCAGATTCAGAAGAGGACAAGGAACAAGGGATATCACTGCTGATGTCAGATAGAGCATGGCTAAAAGCAAATAATACCAGAAAGATATTTACCTGTGTTTTATTGACTATGCAAAGACATTCCACTGTGTGGATCATAACAGATTATGAATAGCATTATGAAGAATGGAAATTCCAGAACACTTAATTGTGCTCTTGAGGAATCTTTACTTAGACCAAGAAGCAGTCATTTGAACAGAACAAGGGGGATACTGCATGGTTTAAAACCAAGAAAGGTGTGTGTCAAGATTGTATCCTTTCACCATACTTATTCAATATGTATGCTGAGAAAATAATCTGAGAAACTGGACTATATGAAGAAGAATGGGGCATCAAGATTAGAGGAAGATTCAATAACAACCTGCATTATGCAGATGACACAACCTTGCTTGCTGAAAGTGAAGAGGACTTGAAGCACTTACTGATGAAGATCAAAGACCACAGCCTTCAGTATGGATTACACCTCAACAAAAAAAAAACAAAAATCTTCACAACTGGACCAATAAGCAGTATCATGATAAACAAAGAAAAGATTGAAGTTGTCAATGATTTCATTTTTCTGGGATCCACAATCAACACCCATGAAAGCAGCAGTCAAGAAATCAAAGCGTGCATTGCATTCGGTAAATCTGCTGCAAAAAAACTCTTTAAGTGTTAAAAAGTAAAGATGTCACTTTAAGGACTAAAGTGCACCTGACCAAAGCCATGGTGTTTTCAATTGCCTCATATTCATGTGAAAGCTGGACGATGAATAAGGAAGACCAAAGAAGAATCAATACATTTGAATTGTGGTGTTGTCAAAGAATATTGAATATACCATGGACTGCCAAAGAATGAACAAATCTGTCTTGGGAGAAGTACAATCAGAATGATCTTTAGAAGCAAGGATGACAAGATTTTGTCTCACATACTTTGGACATGTTATCAGGGGGGATCAGTCCCTGGAGAAGGACATCATGCTTGGTAAAGTAGAGGGTCAGTGAAAAAGAGGAAGACCTTCGACAAGATGGATTGACACAGTGGTTGCAACAATGGGCTCAAACATAACAATGATTGTGAGGATGATGCAGGACCCGGCAGTGTTTTGTTGTATTGTACATAGGGTCATTATGAATCGGAACCATCTCGACAACACATAACAACAATGAGCCATTTCCTTTATACAGTAAGTGAGTTCTGTGAGACATTGCAGTGAATTAAGGAACTCAAAGATGAGAGGGAGAGTACTGAGGGGAGAGGGAGTAGCTGATGTTAGAGATGGTGGAGTGGTACATTTGGACATTTGGAACATCTTTAACCTCTGCCTCAGAGGAACCAGCTTTGTGCTGATCCTTATAAAAGAAATTATTTGTTTAGTGTGATATTAGTGATAATGTTGGATAATTTCCACATTATGTTGTATCACATTTCTTTGCAATGGGCACAGATAAGGATCTTTTACAGTAGGTTGGCCAGGCATAGACAAGTGAGCACTTCCAGCATTGCATCAGTTTGTTGAAACATCTCAGTTGGTATTCTGATATGTCCTGGAGCCCTACTTTTTGCCCATGCTTTCAATGAAGCTTGAACTTCTTCCTTCAATACCATTGGTTCCTGATCATATGCTGCCTCCTGAAATGGTTGAATATAGACCAATTCTTTTTGGTACAGTGACTCTGTGTATTCCTTCCCTCGTCCTTTGATGCTTCCTGTGTCTTTTATTATTTTCCCTGTAGAATCCTTCAACACTGCAACTGGAGGCTTGAAATTTTTCTTCAGTTCTTTCAGCTTGAGAAATGTCAGGTGTGTTCTTCCCTTTTGGTTTTCTAACTCCAGGTCTTGGCACATTTCATTATAATACTTTACTTTGTCTTCTCAAGCCACTCTTTGAAATTTTCTGTTCAGCTCTTTTACTTCATTTCTTCCATTCACTGTAGCTACTTTACGTTCAAGGGCAAGTTTGAGAGTCCCTTCTAACATTCATTTTGGTCTTTTCTTTCCTTCCTGTCTTTTTAATGAACTTTTGCTTTCTTCATGTCTGATATCCTTGATATCATCCCACAACTCGTCTGGTCTTCCGTCATTAGCATTTAATGCATCAAATCTATTCTTGAGATACTCTCTAAATTCAGGTGGGATACTCAAGGTTGTTTAAATTCAACTTGAACTTACATGTGAGCGATTGATGGTCTGTTCCACGTCGGCCCTGATCTTGTTCTGACTGATGATATTGGCCATCTCCATCAACTCTTTCCACCGATGTAATTGTTTAGATTCCTGCTTATTCCATCCAGCAAGTTCCACGCTGTTTATGTTATCAGAAAAAGGTATTTGCAATGAATAAGTCATTGGTCCTGCAAAATTCTATCATGAGATCTTTGGCCTGATTTCTATCACCAAGGTCGTATTTTTCATCTACCAATAATTCTTCTTTGTTTCTAACTTTCACATTCCAATCACTAGTAATTATCAGAGCATCTTGACTGGTGTTTGATCAATTTTATACTGCAGAAATTGGTACAAATCTTCAATTTCTTCATCTTTGGCATTAGTGGTTGGTGTGTAAATTTGAATAATAGTGGTATTAACAGGTCTTCCTTGCAGATGTATGACTATTATCCTATCACTGACAGTGTTGTCCTTGAGGATAGATCTTGAAATTTTCTTTTTGATGACGAATGCAATGGCATTCTTCTTCAATTTGTTTTCCCAGCATAGTAGACCATATGATTGTCCAATTCCAAATGACCAATAGCAGTCTATTTCAGCTCACTAATGCCTAGAATATCAATATTTATGCATTTCATTTTTGCTGACGTTCAATTTTCCTAGATTCATACTTCGTACATTACACTTTCACATTATTAATGGATGTTTCTCATTTTGAGTCATGCCACAACAGCTGATGAAGGTCCCAAAAGCTTGACTCCATCCATGTCATTAAGGTTGACTCTACTTTGGGGAGGCGGTTCTTCCGCAGTTTTATTTTGTGTAACTTCCAATCTGAGGGGCTCATCTTCTGGCACATAACAGGCAATGTTCCGCTGCTGTTCATAAGGTTCTCACTTGCCATTTTTTTTTTAAATTAGATCTCCATGTATTTTTTCCTAGTCTGTGTTAGTCTGGAAGCTCCTCTGAAACCCGTCCACCATGGGTGACCCTGCTGGTATTTGAAATACCAGTGTGGCATAGCTTCCAGCATCACAGAAACACAAAAGCTACCACAGTACAACAAACTGACAGACAAGTGGTGGAATTATAATATAGCTAATAGAGAAATAGAAGCCATTAGAAGGTTTCTCAGTGACATAGTACAGTGAATATGACACATTACCTTAAAAAAATTAAGTTTTAAAAATATAAACATTTAAAAAAAAAACCACACCCGTTGCCATTGAGTCAGTTCCAACCCATATTTGACCCTATAGGACAGGGTAGAACTGCCCCATACAGTTTCCAAGGAGGGCTTGGTGGATTCGAACTGCTGAGGTTTATAGTTCGCAGCCGTAGCTCTGAACCACTACACCACCAGGGTTTCCACACATCTATTAGAATGGCTAAAATAAATTTAAAAAAAACTGACAGTACAAAATGCTGACAAGTATATGGAGCAAAAGGAACTCTCATTCATTGCTGGTGGGAATAAAAAATGGTACAGCCACTTTGAAAGACAGTGTGGCAGTTTCTTACAAAGCTAAACATAGGTATACCATATGATCCAGAAATCATGCTCCTAGGTGTTTACCCAAATGAATTGAAAACTTGTCCACACAAAAAAACTAACACATGAATGTTTATAGTGGCTTTATTCATAATCACCAAAAACTGGAAAGAACCATTAAATAGGTGAATAGATAAACTGGGGTATATCCATATGATTGAATATTATTCAGAGATAAAAAAGGAACTAGCTATCAAACCATGAAAAGACATGGAGGAATCTTAAACACATATTACTAAGTAAAAGAAGCCAGTATGAAAAGGCTACATAATGTATGATTCTAACTACATGGCATTCTGGAAAAAACAAAACTAGAGACAATAAAAAGATCACTGATTGCCAAAGTTCAAGGGCAGGAGGAGGGAGTGACAAATAGGTGAAGCATAGCAGATTTTTGGGGGCCATGAAACTATTCTGTATGATGCTGTAATGGTGGATACTTGGCGTCAAAATTTGTGAAACTGCATAGTACAAAGGGTGAACCCTAATGCAAAGTATTCATTTTAGTTAATAATAATGTATTGGTTCGTTCATTGTAACAAATGTATCACACTAATGCAAGATTTAATAATAGGGGAAACTGTGGGAGAGAGATATATGGGAAGTCTCTATATTATTTGCTTAATTTCTCTGTAAACCTAAAACTGTATGTTATGGATTGAAATGTGTCCCAGAAAAATGTGTGTCAAATTGGCTAGGCTATGATTCCAAGTATCGTGTGATTGTCCACCATTTTGTGATCCTATGTGATTTTCCTTTGTGCTGTAAATCCTACCTCTATGATATTAATGAGGCAGGATTAGAGGCAGTTTTGCTAATGAGGCAGGACTCAACCTACAAGATTAGGTTGTATCTTGAGTTAATCTCTTTTGAGATACAAAAAATAGAAGTGAGCAGAGACAGGAGGGACCTCATTACCACCAAACAAAAACCAGGAGGGGAGTACATCCTTTGGACCCAGGGTCCCTACGCTGAGACGTTCCTAGGCCAGGGGAAGGTTGACAACAAGGATTTCCTTCCAGAACCGACAGAGAGATAAAGTCTTCCCCCCGAGCAGACACCCTAAATTCGGACTTCTAGCATTCTAGACTATGAGAGAATAAATTTCCATTTGTTAAAGCTATCTGCTTGTGGTATTTCTGTTATAGCAGCACTATGAAACTAAGATACTGTACTAACAAAATTAAGTCTATTAAATACCTATATATACAGAAACAAAAAAAAAATATGAACATATACTCCAACTTCATTAAAAAAATCTTTACAGCACAAAAAATTAGTAATAGTTATCTCTAAGTGGTGGCATCTTGATCATTTTTTTCTTGTCTATATTCATGGCTGTCTATGATTAATTTTATTATTTTTATAATCAGGAGAGTTTTAATTTACTACATGGAGGAGAATACATATCAGTAGTAGTCATTAACCTACTAAGAGCAGCATGCCCTGGTTAAATTTCTTCATTTATTAATTCAACCAGTTTACTGATTGCCTACTCTATGCATGGCACTGGAGGAGGAGTTGGGAGGACACATCCTCATTCTTTTTATGTAAAATATTTATGCATTTGCATACCTGTGACCCAATTTTGTACATTTGTGACTAAGAATAAAACTCAAACTTTATAATTTTTAAAATAATTTTCCTAGAGCAAAATTAACAATTCTATCATGCACCAAATACAAGAGATGGCCATGTAGTAACATTCCAAAGGAGAGGCAAGGAACATGAAAACTTTCTTGAATATTTAAAAGGGTACTATATGGAAGAGTATGTTATTTGTAGGTTTATTTTAGGGAATGGAGCTAGGACGAATGGGTAGAAGTTGCAGGAAGTTTGATTACATATATGAAAGAAATTCCTAAAAGAATACTTTTCTAAAAAGTATCATACATACTCTTGAGAGGTAGTGAGTTTACTGAAGATATTATGGTTTATATCAGCACTGTCCAATAGAATTTTCTGTGATGATGAAAATGCTCTATATCTGTTTTGTCCAATATGGAAGCCACTGACCACCTGTAACTTATGACCACTTGAAATGTAACTAGTGCAACTGAGGAACTGAATTTTTAATTTTATTTACTTTTTTATTAATTTAAATTTAAAAATCCACACGTAGCTAATGGCTCTCATATTGGACAGAGCAGATTTGAATGATTCATGAGTAGCAAAAGTGGAGTGTCTGATTCTGAAGTTCTCTTCTAGCCTTAAGCTTTATGATATTTTTTGAACTTGAAGTTATGGGACATTTCTTTTTTCTGTGGGGAATGATAGATTTCCTAAAAGGAAAAGACTGATAAGCATGCCTGAGGTTGTTCAAAGTATTATAAAAATAGGTTTGGCAAAAATTTGAAGGAGTAGCAGATAGCAAGGAGCCCTGCTGGCGCAACACATAAGAGCTTAGCTATAACTGAAAGGTTGGTGGTTTCAAACCCACTTTAGCAGGAGAAAAGACTTGACTATTTGATCCCATAAAAATTACAGCCTAGGAAACCCTCTGGGGGCAGTTCTACTCTATCTTACAGGGTTGCTATAGTCAGAAACCGCTTGATGGCACACAGCCACAATAGCAGAGAGCAGAGTAATCAAGCTAATATGAATAACCAGGGGCTACAGAAGGTCTGAGTTGTAATAATTCAGTTAAAGGTGACAGAGAACAAACATTTTTGAAATACAGTATCAGGGTAACTTCAATTACAGATCAAATATCTAAACTCCAAATTTTATAAATTAGAAAACTGAGACCCAGAGAGTTGGTGTGACAGAACCCTAGTCTCCTAGACTCCCATATAAACTATTAAGCAACCCCTGAGTTTGAGAGCAGAATCTCAAACAAAGCAAATTTTAAAAAATAGCTAATTCTAGAGTTGGTTCTGCATCTCTGGTCGGATGAGTCAGATTCCATACCACATGCCACTGCACCACATTAATTCCTGAAAACACATACAAAGGAAGAGGCACCTATGAATTCACCCAGCATATTATCACAAATAACATGTTTAGAAATGCCAAAGACCTAGAGTTTATTAGGTGTATGAGGCAGAGATAGAGCTTGAAACCCCAATTTAGTTTAACTATGAATCAAATAAGCGTCTTGTGAAAAAATGAGCAACATTTTAGAGTTCATTTCATGGTGTAGCATATTCATGTAACTGAGTAAACAGTGACCCATATCTTTTGACAAATGTCTTATCTATAATAAGCAAGACCTGGAAAAAATAACTGTAACTTTAAACCTAGTTGCCTGGTTTATAACAAACATTAATCTCTGGAAAGTCAATTAAAAAGTGACCTCCAACAAGAAGCCTTTGTTATGTAGGTTTAGGTCACGTTCTTTGTAAACCTCAATGTAATACTAATTGCTGACCTTTTGCTTTGCATTGAAAGGTCATTAGGAAAAGCTAAGCCTCCTATGCATTCATACACTTTTGAAAACTGCCGCTCCAAAATTCCAATAAAGAGATTATCAAAGGATGGGGGAAAAGAAAAAAAGATAAAGGTCACTATGAACTTTTTATCTATCAACTACATCAAGCAGTTCAAGTTGTCATCTGTCATGTAGCTGTATAATTAGAAATGCTTTCATTTCAACTTAATCCAAATACTGTACCTCATTATGATAGCAACAGTGTATTACCTTCACCAATGCGTGGGTGTATTTATTTCCATCCTTTAGTCTTTATAAACAAAACTTCCTGTTTCTCTAAATTCTAAGCTTTTTTTTCCCCCCAGTGGCTCTTCCATATCAAAGACATCTTAGAATGTCTCTCAAGCTGAACTGCTATGGTTGTAAAAAGTGTGATAAAAGCAGTGAGGTATTATGGAGTAGTTAGGAAAAACACCAGTATGTGTAAATAAGAAACATTCATTTTGGTTGTGGCTTATGTTTTGGAACAATGCAGGGGAATGGAATGGGGGAACATAGGTGGTTCAGTGGTAGGATTCTCACCTACCATGCCGGAGACCCAGATTTGATTCCCAGCCAATGCACTCCATATGCAGCCACCACCCATCTGTCAGTGGAGGTTTGCTTGTTGCTATAGTGCTAAATAGGTTTCAGTGGAGTTTCCAGACTAATAAGGCTGATAGCACCCCCACCATCTTGAATAAGCAAGGAGTGGTGCCTGCCATCCTATGTGATAAGAGAACCAACTCCTTGCATGTAAGCTATCTCCTTACTAGGTAATGTAGGAACTAACCTGCTTGTCTTTAAGATAGCTCCTTATTTAGGTGTATTTCCGGTTCCAGCTCAGTTAAGAAAAACAAGAGACTGGGGTCTCAAGACCAGTCGAAACAGATTTGGAACCAGGTTTGGCCCACCTGACATGCACAATACCAACAATCGTGTCCCTTGGATGACCTACTGACATCACAAGCAGAAACATACACCCCCGTCTACGCCCCTGATGTGGGCAAAATGCCATCTTTGTGGTCCCCCTCTTAGACTGAGCAGGTGCAGAAGATCGGACTGCCCCAAGAATGCCTTTATGGGCCAAACAAATCAACAGGCTGACTCCACCTTGGGGCGTCCCTGAAGACCCCAGACCCAATTTACTTTACCCGTATAAACCCCTTGGGCCATTGTTCAGGGAGCCACCTTGGCGACACAAGTCCTGATGGGTTCATTTACCGGCCAACTAAATAAAGCTGCTTCTTCCGCTTTCACCGCTTCAAATCTTTCTAGCCACACCGAGCAGACCTGGAAGCCTCTGGTTACACTAAAACAGACTAAAACAGAAAGGCCTGGCTCTCTACTTCTGAAAATCAGCCAATGAAAATTATATGGATCACAACAATCCTATCCACAACCGATCATGTGTATAGCGCAGGACCCGGCAACATTTTGTTCTTTGTGCGTGGGGTCACCATGAGTCAGACACTGACTTGATGTCAGCTAACAACATTTGAAACCGTGTGCAAATGATAGCCAGGAGCTGCTTAGCCATTATCAAACAAAGCCTTAAATGATAGCACTGCGTGTGGCTCAAGCCAGTCAAATCCAGTTTACTAGCCTAACTGCCAATGGAAAAAAAAAAAATGCAATTCGTCTTACTGTGCCTGTGCGCCATGATAACCTATGTAGTCCTTAACGTTTTTATGTACGTTTTTATGAGAGACGGTATGAAAGGTTCTGCCTCCTTTTGTTCGGAGAGGTTGATTTGAGGTATACAACTGCTAGGGGCTTGCCTGCACGCTTGCAATAAACTCTCTTCCTCCCTCCTCACCTCAGTGTGTCTTTATTGACAAGAAGCCTTACCAAGCAGGACCTGCTTTGAATAATAGAAGTACCACAGAAGAATAGGTATTTCATGTATGAAGCTATTTCTGATTGGATGTTTGGCGATACAGAGAGGCACAGATACTAAAGTGATAAGCATTTAACTGGTGCTAAATAAAAATCTGTGATAGAGTCATACCAGGGCCTACCTTAGGGAAACTCCTTTGCCTCCACTTCTCTAGGTGAAAAGTGTGTATATTCTGCTTCAAACAATTTTACAGAGACAACAGGACAGGAACATACACGCATCTATAAATGTCTCAATGTCCTTATGAGAAAAAAGTATTTTTGGCACGTTTTTGCCAACATTATTATAGTCATGATGAAAGAAAAAAAATGTATTGCTACATACATGTGTTGTTATAAATGGAACTTAAGAAGATCACTCAAGATCCTAGATAGGCAATAGTATCAAGAAAAGTATCTAATTTTATAGGTATGACATTCTAAAACTTCCAATTCCTAGGTTTAGGAATATGCAGTTTCAAGGGAATAATCTCAACCAAAAACTAGGGGTTTGCGTTTTATAGAAACATATAATCTTCCTGAAAGCTGCTATGTTACGAATTATATAGAGTAATAAGTATAGGCTTTTGATAGCATGATGTCCTATTTTGGGCTTTAATTTGTACAGCAGTGAGTGAAATTCCATACAGCACCCTCTGTGTGAATATATATACTATATTCAAATGCATCATTGGAAAGGTATTCTTTTTATATTTATTTAAAAATATTTTTTATTATTTACTAAAATAACAGTGAAATAGAAGGAATATTCTATTTAATTTGAAAATTACATTTATTCCTTTTATATTTCTAGAAATAGCTAGATGTTAGGATTTTTGTTGTTACTAGTTGCTTTCAACTCAGTTCAGACTCAGAGCAACCCTATGTACAACAGAACAAAACTGCCCGGTCCTGTGCCATCCACACAATCGTTGCTGTGTCTGAGCCCATTGTTGCAGCCACTGTGCCAGTCTATCTCATTGAGGGTCTCCCTCTTTTTTTGTTGATCTTCTACTTTACCAAGCATGTTGTCCTCCAGGGACTGGCCCCTCCTGATGACATGTCCAAAGTATGTAAGATGAAGCCTCACCATCCTTGCTTCTAAGGAGCATTCTGGCTGTACTTCTTCCAAGACAGATTTGTTTGTTCTTCTGGAAGTCTGTGGTATATTTAATATTCTTCTACAACACCATAATTCAAAGGCATCAATTCTTCTTTGGTCTCTCTTATTCATTGTGCAGCTTTCACATGCATATGAGGTGATTGAAAATACTATGGCTTGGATCAGATGCACCCTAGTCCTCGAAGTGACATCTTTGTTTTTTAACACTTTAAAGAGATCTTTTGTAATACGTTGTTTAATTTCTTGACTGCTGCTTCCATGGGAGTTGATTGAGGATCCAAGTAAAATGAAATTCTTGACAACTTCAATCTTTTCTCCATTTATCATGATGTTGCCTTTTGGTTCAGTTGTGAGAATTTTTGTTTTCTTTATGTTGAGGTGTAATCCTTATTGAAGGCTGTGGTCTTTGATCTTCATCAGTAAGTGCTTCAAGTACTCTTCACTTTCAGCAAGGAAGGTTGTGTCATCTGCATACTAAAGGTTGTTAATAAGTCTTCCTCCAATCCTGCTTTGTTCATGTAGTCCAGCTTCTCGGATTATTTGCTCAGCATACAGATTGAATAAGTATGGTAAAAGGATGCAACCCTGATGTACACCTTTCCTGATTTTAAATCACACAGTATCCCGTTCTGTTTGAACGACTGCTTCTTGGTCTATGTACAGGTTCCGCATGAGCACAATTAAGTGTTCTGGAATTCCCATTCTTCCCAGTGTTATCCATAATTTGTTATGATCCACACAGTGGAATGCCTTTGCAGAGTCAGTAAAACCCAGGTATAACATTTTTCTGGTATTCTCTGCTTTCAGCCAAGATCCATTTGACATCAGCAATGATACCCACATTCCAAGTCCTTCTCTTAATCTGGCTTGAATTTTTGGCAGGTCCCTGTTGAGGTACTGCTGCAACCATTTTTGAATTATCTTAAAAAATGAAATGGAAAACTTGAAGATAGATGTCCTAGACGTTAGTGAGTTGAAATGGACTGGTATTGGCCAACATGAATGGGACAATCATGTGGTCTACTATGCTGGGAATGACAAATTGAAGAGGCACGGCATCTCATTTCACTGTCAAAAAGAATATTTCAAGATCTATCCTGAAGTACAACGCTGCCAGTGACAGCAAATTCGAAAGTAGGGAACAAAGAAGAATAGAAATTACACCAGAGATAGCATGATAGAATTCTGTAAGACCAACGATCTATTCATTGAAAATACCTTTTTTCAACAACAGAAATCGTGACTATGCACGTGGACCTTACCAGATGGAATGCACAGGAATCAAATTGACTACACCTGTGGAAAGTGATGATGAAGAAGCTCAATATCATCAGTCAGAACAAGGCCAGGGACCGAATGCGGAACAGACTATCAATTGCTCATGTGCAAGTTGAAACTGAAGAAAATTAAACCAAGTCCACAAGAGCCAAAGTAAGACCTTGAGTATATCCCACCTGAATTTAGAGACCATCTCAAGAATTGAGCACATATTGAACACTAATGACTGAAGACCAGATGAGTTGTGGAATGACATCAAGGACATCATACATGAAGAAAGCATAAGGTCATTAAAAAGACAGGAAGGAAAGAAAAGACCAAAATGGATGCCAGAAGAGACTCTGAAACTTGCTCTTTAATGTAAAGTAGCTACAAAGGGCAACTCAAGAATACAAAGTAATATAATAAATATGCAAAGACCTGGAGTTAGAAAACTAAAAGGGAAGAACACGCTCAGCATTTCTCAAACTGAAAGAACTGAAGAAAATATTCAAATCTCGAGTCTCAATACTGAATGGATTCTGTGGGTAAAATACTGAACGACACAAGAAACATTCAAAGAAGATGGAAGGAAAACACAGAGTCACTGTACCAAAAAGAATTGGTTGATGTTTGACCATTTCAGGAGGTAGCATATGATCAAGAACCAATGGTATTGAAGGAACAACTCCAAGCTGAACTGAAGGTCTTGGCAGAAAACAAAGTTCCAGGAATTGACAGAATACCAGTTGAGATGATTCAATAAATGGATGCAACCCTAAGAGCACTCACTCATCTATGCCAAGAAAATTGGAAGACAGCTATCTGACCAACCAGCTGGAAGAGATATCTATTTTGCCTATTCCAAAGAAAGGTGAACCAACAGAATGCGGATGTTAGGATTAGGTGGCTGTAAAAGCAGCAGGAGTGGATTCCCATAGAAATCCAGTTTTCGTTTTAATCGCCAAATCGATGCTACTACAGGCAGTTGGTTTGTTTTTTCTCAGCTCTCCCAGAATGCTGGCAATTTTTGCATATATGCTGTGGGCTGATTCATAATTTTGACCCTGCTTTTTGAGGAAAGTGTACTATTTACAACTAGTTTTTTGAGGTCAGGCACATATTGCCTTGGTGCCGAGTGGAGATTTCTGGCTCATTGTAGCTCCCTGTGGCTTTTAATGAGTTCTGCCATCAGACAGGTATTTGAATATTGTTCAGTAGCCTTGTGTCTCACTATTAATATTTTACTTCAAACTTGGGTTAAAGGAGAGAGGCAGGCAAGATCCTGGCAAAGCAATAACTACTTTATGCACAAATTCTTGCAGCAGTTCAAACTCAACAACCATCTCATATTTATTTGTTAGTGATGTCTAATTGGACCTCCCACAAACATCAAGTGTGGGTTCCTTTAATTTGGCAGTCCAGATTAAATGTAGAGGTAATCCTGGGATGAGAGAGGGATGGCAGTCAGCAGGTGGGAGGGTAGTTTCTGAGTTATATGTTCTGCTTGAAGGAGAGATGGGAGATGTTAAAAATAACTGCTATGCAGGTATTTTAGAAAGTATACTTACCTAGCCTCGATGATTTATACGTGTCTGGAGCTGCTGGCAAGCAGGCTGTCTGATAGAGAACGTTAAACATGGTAAAAGAATGAGAAATGGAACTGGACCCAGTCTACTGTGATCTCTGTCTCTCTGTTTTCTGATGGTCCTAAAATGGTCACTAAATGAAGGAAAGAAAAGATGCTCAATTGCTGGAATGCTCACAATGTGGAGGAGGATTATTCAAGTATCTTCTTAGTGATAGGGTAATGAAGAACTCAGGCTAACCATGATCCTTTCTCTCAATCTGAAATGCAACAATTTGATAGGTGAGACAGCCCAAACTCTTGAGAGTAGCAAATTTGGGGAACAAGGAGATGATCCAGATCCTATGATGAAAGTGCATTATAGACTCTCAATAGGAGAGTTTTCATTTTTACCTCTAGTTAGTTCTGCTGCTGCCACTCAAGGAATCAAAGGTTTTCACTTTATTATTGCTACTGAAGTGATAACAGGAGTTCCTAGGTGGCACAAACAGTTAAGAACTTGACTACTAGCTGAAAGATTGGTGATTCTAATCTACCCAGAGTACCTCAGAAGACAGGCCTGGTGATTTGCTTCCGAAAGGTCACAGCATTGAAAACCCTATGGAGCAGTTCTACTCTGCACATGTGGTTGCTAGGGGTTGGAATCAAATCAATGGCAACTTGCAACAGCAAAAAAATGACAATACTTACTACTACTGCTACAAGCAACAATGTTGTTGTTGTCATTAGGTGCCATCAAGTAGGTTCAGACTGATAGCTACCCTATGTACAAAAGAACGAAACTCTACCCTGTCCTGTGCCATCCTCACAATTGTTATGCTTGAGCCAATTGTTGCAGTTGCTGTGTCAATCCATCTCCTTTATTTATTTAATAAATCCACAACTACTTTTTTTTTTTATTGTGCTTTAGGTGAAAGTTTACAGCTGAAGTTCATTTCTCATTCAAAAATGTATACACATATTGTTATGTGACACTAGTTGCAATCCATATAATGTGACAGCACACTCCCCCTTTACACCCAGGGTTTCTCATGTCCATTCAACCAGCTCCGGACCCTCTCTGCCTTCTCATCCTGCCTCCAGACAGAAGCTGCCCATTTAGTCTCGTGTATCTACTTGAACTAAGAAGAACACTCTTCACTAGTATCGTTTTGTTTTATAGTCCAGTCTAATCTTTGAAGAGTTGGCTTCAGGAATGTTTTTAGTTCTGGGTTAACAGAGAGTCCGGGGGCCATGTCTTCAAGGTTTGCTCTAGTCTCAGTCAGACCATTAAGTCTGGTCTTTTTATATGAATTTGAGTTATGCATCACACTTTTCTCCTGCTCCATCAGGAACTCTATTGTCTTCCCTATCAGGGCGGTCATTGGTGGTAGCCGGACACCAACTACTTCTTCTGGTCTCAGGCTGATGGAGTCTCTGGTTTATGTGGACTTTTTGTCTCTTGGGCTAATATTTTCCTTGTGTCTTTGGTGTTCTTCATTCTCCTTTGCTCCAGGTCAGTTGGGACAAGGTGATGCATCTTAGATGGCCACTTGCAAGCTTTTAAGACCCCAGATGCCACTCACCAAAGTGGGATACAGAACATTTTCTTAATAAGATTTGTTATGCCAGTTGACATAGATGTCCCCTGAAACCATGGTCCCTAGACCCCAGCCCCTGCTAGTTTGTCCCTCAAAGTATTTGGTTGTTTTCAGTAAATTTCTTAGCTTTTGGTTTAGTCCAGTTGTTCTGACTTCCCCCGTATTGTGTGTTGTCATTCATTTCACCTATGATGATTATTGTCTACTATCTAGTTAGTGAATTCCCCTCTGTCTTCCTCCCCACCATCTTAGCCATCAAAGAATGTTTTCTTCTGTGTTTAAATCTTTTCTTGAGTTCTTATAATAGTGGTCTTATACAATATTTGTCCATTTGCGACTCACTAAATTCACTCAGCGTAATGCCTTCCAGATTCCTCCATGTTATTTTTCAGGGATTCACCCAAGTTATCATTGCGTAGTATTCCACTGAGTGAATATACCGTAATTTGTTTATCCATTCATCCATTGACGGGCACCTAGGTTGTTTCCATCTTTTTGCTATCATGAACAGTACGGCAATGAACATGGGTGTGCATGTATCTATTCGTGTGCCGGCTCTTATTTCTCTAGGATATATTCCAAGGACTGGGATTGCTGGATCCTATGGTCCTTCTATTTCTAGCTTTTTTAGGAAGCGCCAAATTGATTTCCAAAGCGGTTGTACCATTTTACATTCCCACCAACAGTGAATAAGTGTTCCAGTCTCTCGACAACATCTCCAACATTTATTATATTGTGTTTTCTGGATTAATGCTAGCCTTGTAGGGGTGAGATGGTATCTCATTGTAGTTTTGATTTGCATTTCTCTAATGGCTAATGATCACGAGCATTTCCTCATGCATCTGTTAGCTGCCTGAACGACTTCTTTGGTGACGTGCCTGTTCATATCCTTTGCCCATTTTTTAATTGGGTTATTTGTCTTTTTGTTGTTGAGGTTTTGTAGTATCTCATAGATTTTAGAGATTAGATGCAGATCGGATTCATCTTAGCCAAAAATTTTTTTCCCAGTCTGTAGGTTGTCTTTTGACTTTTTTTGGTGAAGTCTTTTGATTAAGTGTTTGATTTTTAGGAGCTCCCAGTTATCTAGTTTCTCTTCTGGTGTTTGTGCATTGTTACTTATGGTTTGTATTCTGTTTGTGCCCTGCATTAGGGGTCCTAGTGTTGTCCCTGCTTTTTCTTCCATGATCTTTATTGTTTTTGATTTTATATTTAGATCTTTGATCCATTTTGAGTTAGTTTTTGTGCATGATGTGAGGTATGGGTCTTATTTCAGTTTTTTGCACATGGATACCCAGTTATGCTAGCACCATTTGTTAGAGACTGTCTTTTCCCCAATTAACGAACTTTGGGCCTTTGTCAAATATCAGCTGCTCATAGGTGGATGAATTTATGTCTGGATTCTCAATTGTGTTTCATTGGTCTATGTATCTGTTGTTGTACCAGTACCAGGCTGTTTTGACTACTGTGGCGGAATAATAGGTTCTAAAATCAGGTAGTGTGAGGCCTCCCACTTTGTTCTTCTTCTTTCGTAATGTATTACTTATCTGGGGACCCTTCCCTTTCCATATGAAGTTTGTGATTTGTTTCTCCATCTCATCAAAAAATGTCATTGGAATTTGCAGTGGAATTGCATTATATCTGTAGATCACTTTGGGTTGAATTGACATTTTCACAATATCGAGTCTTTCTATCCATGAGCGAGGTATGTTTTTCCACTAATGTAGTTCTCTTTTGGTTTCTTGCAGTAGTGTCTTGCAGTTTTCTTTGGTTAGATTTACTCCTAAGTATTTGATCTTCTTGGGGCTATTGTAAATGGTGTTAATTTGGTGATTTCTTCATCAAAGTTCTCTTTGTTGGTGTAGAGGAATCCAACTGAATTTTTTACGTTTACTTTGCTGAAATCTTCTATTATTTCCAATAGTTTCTTGTGGATTCTTTGGGGTTTTCTGTGTATAAGATCTTATCATCTGCAAATAGGGATACTTTTATTTCTTCCTTACCAATCTGGATGCCCTTTATTTCTTTCTCTTGCCTTATTGCTCTCGTGAGAACCTCCAGCAGAATGTTGAATAACCATAGTGATAAAAGACGTCTTTGTCTGGTGTCCATTCTCAAGGGGAATGCTTTCAGAATCTCTCTGTTTAGGATGATATTGTCTATTGGCTTTGTAAAAATGCCCTTTATTATGTAGAGGAATTTCTCCTCTATTCCTATTTTGCTGATAGGTTTTATTATGAATGGTTGCTGGACTTTGTTAAATGCCTTTTCTTCATCAATTATAAGATCATGTGGTTCTTGTCTTTTGTTTTATTTATGTGATGGATTACACTGATTATTTTTATAAAGTTGTGCTATTCTTGCATATGAATCCCACTTGATCATGGTGAATTATTCTTTGATTTGTTGTTGAATTCTATTGGCTAGAATTTTGTTGAGAATTTTTGTGTCTATGGTCATGTGGGATATTGGTCTGTAATTTTCTTTTTTTGTGGGGTCTTTACCTGATTTTGGTATCAGGGTTATGCTGGCTCGATAGAATGACTTCTGGAGTATTCCATCCCTGTCTGTGGTATGAAATAGCTTTAGTAGTACTGGTGTTAACTCTTCTCTGAAAGTTTGGTAGAATTCTCCAGTGAGGCTGTCAGGGCCAGGGCTTTTTTTTGTTGGAAGTTTTAAAATTACCTCTGCAATCTCTTCCTTTGTTATAGGTTTATTTAGTTTTTCTAACTCAGTTTGTGTTAATTTAGGTAGGTAGTGAGTTTCTAGAAATTTGTCTATTTCCTCTAGGTTTTCAAATTTGTTAGAGTACAATTTTTCATAGTATTTTGTTATGATTCTTTTCATTTGGGTCTGTTGTGTTGTGTTGCCCCTCTTATTTCTTATTTGAGTTATTTGCTTCCTCTTCTGGTTTTATTTTTCAGTTTGGCCAATGGTTTTGTTGATATTTTCAATGAACCAACTTTTGGTCTTTTTAAATTTTTCAGTTGTTTTTCTATTCTCTATTTCATTTATTTTATGCTCTAATTTTTATTATTTCCTTTCTTCTCGTTTTGGAGGGCTTCCTTTGCTGCTCTCTTTTTATTTGTTCTAGTTGTAGGGTTAATATTTTGATTTTGGCCCTTTCTTCCTTTTGGTTGTGTGCATTTATTTCTATAAATTGATCTCTTAGCACTGCTTTTGCTATGTCGTAAAGGTTCTGATGAAATGTGTTTTCATTCCTATTTGATTCTGTGAATTTCTTCATTTGGTCCTTGATTTCTTCTATAACCCACAAGTTTTTGAGCAAGGTGTTGTTCAGTTTCCATGTGTTTGATTTTTTCCCCTTTTTTCTGTTATTGATTTCTACTTTTATGGCTTTATGATCAGAAAAGATGCTTTGTAATATTTTGATGTTTTGGATTCTGTTAAGTCTTGCTTTGTGGCCTAATATGTGGTCTATTCTGGAGATTGTTTTTTGTGCTTTGGAAAAGGAAGTATACTTGGCTGCTGTTGGGTGGAGTGTTCTGTATATGTCTATGAGATCAAGTTGGTTGATTGTGGCATATAGATCTTCCGTGTCTTTATTGAGCTTCTTTCTGGATGTTCTGTCCTCCATTGAAAGTGATGTATTGAGGTCTCCTACTAATATTGTGGAGCTTTTCATTTCCCTTTTCAATGCTGTTAGAGTTTGTTTTATGTATTTTGGAGCACTGTTGTTGGGTGCATAGATATTTATTATGCATATGTCCTTCTGGTGTATTGACCCTTTAATCATTATGCGGTATCTTTCTTTATCCTTCATGGTGGATTTTGGTTTAAATTCTATTTTGTTAGAGATTAATATTGCCATTCCTACTCTTTTTGAGTGTTGTTTGTTTGATATATTCTTTTCCATTCTTTGAGTTTTAGTTAGTTTGTGTCTTTGACTCTAAGGTGTGTCTCTTCTAAGTAGCATATAGACAGATCTTTTTTTAAATCCATTTTACCACTCTCTATCTCTTTATTGGTTTATTTAGACTATTTATATTCAGCACAATTATTGACAGGTATGAGCTTAGTACTGTCATTTTCACATGTTTTTTTCTGTTGTTGATAGTTTCTTTGTTTCCACTTAATTTTCTATGCTTAGTCGTTTTTCTTCATGTATTTTCTTTTTTTTATTTTTCCATACAAAATTTATACACACATTGTTATGTGACTCTAATTGCTTTCCCCATACTGTGACAGCACACTCCTCCTTTCTACCCCTGATTCTCCATGTCCTTTCAACCAGCTCCAAACCCTCTCTGCTTTCCCATCTCACCTCCAGAGAGAAGCTGCACATTTAGTCTCTTGTATCTACTTGAGCCAAGAGGCACATTCCTCACGAGTATCACTTTATGTCCCACAGTCCAGTCCAATCCCTGTCTGAAGAGTTGGCCTCAGAAATTGTTTTACTTCTGGGCTGATAGAGAAACCAGGAGTCATGCCTTCCGGGGTTACTCCAGTCTCAGTCAGACCAGTAAGTCTGGTCTTCTTACTAGAATTTGAGTTCTGCACACCACCTTTCTCCAGCTCCATCTGGGACTCTTTTGTGTTCCCTATCAGGGCAGTCGTTGGTGGTAGCCAGGCACCATCTAGTTCTTCTGGTCTCAGGATGATGAAGTCTCTGCTTTATGTGGCCCTTTCTGTCTCTTGGGCTAATACTTTCCTTGTGTCTTTGGTGTTCTTCACTCTCCTTTACTCCAGGTGGTTGGGACCAATTAATGCATCTTAGATGACCGCTTGCAAGTTTTTAATTCCCCAGACACCACTCACCAAAGTAGGATGCAGAACATTTTCTTCATAAGCTTTGTTATGTTAATTGACATAGAGGTCCCCTGAAAGCTTTGTCCCCAGACCCCTACCCCTGCTACTCTGCCCTTCAGAGTGTTTGACTGTATTCAGGAAACTTCTTAGCTTTAGTATAGTTGAGTTGTGCTGACTTCCCCATAGTGTGTGCTGTCCTCCCTTCACCTAAGATAATTCTTATCTACTATCTAGTTAGTAAATAACCCTCACCTCCCCACCCTCATAACCATCAAAGAATGTTTTCTTCTGTGTTTAAACCTTTCCTTGAGTTCTTATAATAGTGGTCTTATACAATATTTCTCCTTCTGTGACTGACTAAATTCACTCAGCATAATGACCTTCAGATTCCTCCATGTTATAAGATGGTTCACGGCTTCATCGTTGTTCTTTATCGTTGCCTAGTATTCCATTGTATGGATATACCATGATTTATTTATCCATTCGTCCATTGATGGGCACCTATGTTGTTTCCATCTCTTTGCTATTGTGAGCATTGCTGCAATGAACATGGGTGGGCATATATCTATTCGTGTGACAGCTCTTATTTCTCTAGGATATATTCCAAGGAGTGGGATAGTTGGCTCATATGGTACTTCTATTTCTAACTTTTTAATGAAGTGCCAAATCGATTTCCAAAGTGATTGTACCATTTTACATTCCCACCAACAGTGTATAAGTGTTCCAGTATCTCCACAACCTCTCCAGCATTTATTATTTTGTGTTTTTTGGATTAGTGCTAGCCTTGTTGGGGCGAGATGTTATCTCATTGTAGTTTTGATCTGCATTTCTCTAATGGCTAATGATCGTGAGCATTTCTTCATGTGTCTGTTAGCCGCCTGAATATTTTCTCTGGTGAAGTGCCTGTTCATATCCTTTGCCCATTTTTCAATTAGATTTTTATCTTTTTGTTGTTGAGGTTTTGCAGTATCTTGCAGATTTTAGAGATTAGCTGCAGATCGGATTTGTCGTAGCCAAAATTTTTTCCCAGTCTGTAGGTTGTCTTCTTACACTTTTGGTGAAGTCTTTTGATGAATGTAAGTGTCCGATTTTTAGGAGCTTCCAGTTGTCTAGTCTCTCTTCTGGTACTTGTGCATTGTTACTTATGGTTCATATTGTGTTTATGCCATGTATTATGGCTCCTAGAGTTGTCCCTAACTTTGGTTCCATGATTTTTATAGTTTTCAATTTTATATTTAGGTCTTTGATCCATTTTGAGTTAGTTTTTGTGCATGGTGTTAGGTATGGGTCTTGTTTTAGTTCTTTGCAGATGGATATCCAGTTATGCCAGTACCATTTGTTAAAGAGACTGTCTTTTCCCCAATTAACAGACTTTGGGGCTTTGTCAAATACCAGCTGCTCATAGGTGGATGAATTTGTCTGGATTCTCAATTCTGTTCCATTGGTCTATGTATCTGTTGTGCCAGTACCAGGCTGTTCTGACTACCATAACGGTATAATAGGTTCTAAAATCAGGTAGTTTGATATCTCTCACTTTGTCCTTCTTCTTGAGTAATGCTTTACTTATTCGAGGTCTCTTCCCTTTCCATATAAAGTTGTTGATTTTTTTCTTCATCTCACTAGGAAATGCCAGTGGAATTTGGATCAGGATTGCATTGTATCTGTAGATCACTTTGGTTAGAGTTGACATTTTCAACAATGTTGAGTCTACCTATCTATGAGCAAGGTATGTTTCTCCACTTATCCAGGTCTCTTTTGGTTTCTTGCAGTAGTGTCTTGTTTTCGTTGTATAGATTTTTTATGTCTCTGGTTAGAGTTATTCCTAATTATTTTATCTTCTTGGGGACTATTGTAAATGGTAATGACTTGGTGACTTCCTCTTCGAGGTTCTCTTTGTTGGTGTAAAGGAATCCAACTTTTCTGAGTGTTGTTTACTAGATATATTTTTTTCCATCCTTTAGTTTTAGTTTGTTTTTGTCTATAAGTCTAAGGTCTGTCTCTTGTATGCAGCATATAGATGGAATGTGTTTTTTTAAATCCAATCTGCCACTCTCTGTCTCTTTATTGATGCATTTAGTCCATTTACATTCCATGTAATTATTGATAGGTATGAGTTTAGTGTTGTCTTTTTGATGTCTTTTTGTGTGTTGTTCACAGTTTCTTTGTTCCACTTAATTTTCTGTGCTGAGTCGTTTTTCTTTATGTATTTTCTTTTCATCTTTTGCATTGTTGTTGATTTTGTGTTTGCTGAGTCTTTATGTTTTTCTAGTTTTCTTTTTTGACTTGTAGGATTGTTAATTTCCTTTGTGGTTACCTTAATATTTGCCCCTATTTTTCTAAGTTTATGCCAGTGTTTTATTTCTTTATATAGCCTTGACTTCTTCTTCGAATGAAAAATCTATGTCTACATTTTTTATGTCCCTCTGTTTTGTTTTTACATTGTCATCTTTTACATATTGACATCTGTTTCCCTGTTTTCCTTGTTTTAGCTTTAATTTACTTTTGTGACTTCCCTATCTTGATTGATATCTGGTTGCTCTGTCCCATGTTGTACTCTTGCCTTGTTATCTGATGTTACTGATTTTCTAACCGGAGTTCTCTCTTTAGTATTTCTTGTAATTTTGCTTTGGTTTTTCAAATTCCCAAAACTTCTGTTTATCTGGAAATGCCCTAATTTCACCATCATATTTGAGAGACAGTTTTGCCTGATGTATAATTCCTGGCTGGCCATTTTTTTTCCTTCGAGTCTTTATATATGTCATCCCATTGCCTTCTTGCCTGCATGGTTTCTGCTGAGTAATCGAGTTTATTCTTATTGACATTCCTTTGTAGATGACTTTTCATTTAACCATAGCTGCTCTTAAAATTCTCTCTTTATCTTTGGTTTTGGCAAGTTTGATTGTAATATGTCTTGTTGACTTTCTTTTAGGATCTATCTTATGTGGGTTTTGATGAGCATCTTGTATAGATACCTTGTCATCTTTCATGATATCAGGGAGGTTTATTGCCAACCAGTCTTCAACAATTTTCTCTGTATTTTCTGTTATCCCCCCCCTTTCTGGTACTGCAATCACTCGTAGGTTATTCCTCTTGATAGAGTCCCACATAATTCTTAGGGTTTCTTCATTTTTTAATACTTTTATGTGATTTTTCCCAACTAAGTTGGTGTCAAGTGCTTTATCTTCCATCTCACTAATTCTGACTTCCAATTCTGCCCTATGAGTTTTTATTGAGTTGTCTAATTCTGAGATTTTATTGTTAATCGTCTGGACTTCTGATTGCTGTCTCTCTGTGGATTCTTGAAGCCTGTTAAATTTGTCATTATGCTCTTCCATAATCTTTTTAATTTCCTCTATTGCATGTTCTATGTCTTGCTTAATTTCCTTCTTAATTTCTTGAAGAGTTGTGTATATTAATCTTTTATATTCTGCCTCCGGTAATTCCAAGAAATGTTCCTCCTCTGGAAAATTTCTAGGTTCTTTATTTTGGGAGCTTGCCGAAGCCATCATAGTTTGCCTCTTTATGTGATTTGATGTTGACTGTTGTCTCCAAGCCATCAATAGGGTATTATATTTAGTTATTTTATGTTTGCTTACTGTGGCCTAGCTTCTTCTTTTTTGTGATAAGCCCAAATAGGCTGCTTATAAGAACTAGTTTGATTATTGACATCTTTGAAGATCTAATGTCATGTCAACAGGTGGTTTGATCTGTTACTAGGTATGTGAGCTCAAGTGTCATCCCACTCCTCCTATATGGATTCAGCTCAGGTGCCCAGGTAGATAGCCACCAAGTGAGTGGTTTAGGCTCTCACTTACACTCCTAGACAGGCATAGGTGATTGGTGTAGGTGCAGGCATCTGGCTGTAGCAGGGTGACACACTCTGGGCAAGGCAGGGAGCTGATGGCCACCCCCAACTGTCCAGGAGGAAGGCATGTCCCTGTTCCCTAGAGCGTGTAGGTGAGTGGGTTTTGCAGCTGGACTATGAGCACCTAATGCTGTTGGCTGTAAAGGCTGGGGGGCATCTCTTATTCATGGGCCCCAATTTCAAGTGGCTAGGTGGTGTGGGTGGAGCCACAAGTCCTCCGGTCCTTGATGTAGGTAGTTGAAGACCCTGCTTAATGGGCAGAGCTGTGTCAAATGTCAAGAACCTGCCACTTCATAGCTGAAACAGTTCAAGTCTGACTTCTGGTATATGCCTTGTTGTACTGTGGTAATGAGGGTCTACACCATACAGATGGGCCCACACAAGTCTATGCAGGGGGAAAGGCACTCAGAGTCCATGGATCCCTTATGTCTGTGCCTAGGCAAAGGAGCTGTGCCTACCCTGAGTTCCTGGCTTACGGGAGCTGGCAGTTTATTTTTTCCTCTGTTTGTTAATTTGTTCACTCTCCAAAGCAGGGAGAATGGCTCCGGGCATGTGACGGATCCTACTTCTGGCCCAGAGGACTCGGCAATTGCTGAAGCTGATCTGGGATCCAGTGCAGAGCAGGGAGCAGGGAGATAAATGGGAGAGAGGTTTTTCCCTAAGGGGGTGTTTTTGATCCTTGCTGTAGGCTGTACTCAGTTGCTTATTTTTGATGATCCAGGGCTGCTTCTCACTGGTTCTGGGTGGCCGCGTAGACTCTCTGGCACTGGGTCTCTCCCAGTGTGGAAAACACACTTCCCGAGCACTGCCACTTGCCTGCTTACCACTCACTCCCCAGCTGATCAGGCCTAAAAGGCTCAGGCTCCCACTGAGTCAGGTCTGGCAGCTCCTCGCTGCTTCTTAACCATCTCTCCCTCCCACTGCCACTCAGTCCAGTTCCTCAACTTTGCCTTTGATGTTCAGGGCTCCCAGATTGCCGTATATAATCAATTCACTTGTTTTTTCAGGTCTTTGTTGTAAGAGGGTCTACTGGAAGAATCTGACTACTCCACCGTCTTGGCCTCACCTTTTTTATGTATTTTCTTTTCATCTTTTTGATTGTTGTTAATTTTGTATTTGCTGAGTCTTTATGTTTTTCTTTTTTTCTTTTTTATGTGTAGGGCTGTTTGTTTCCTTTGTGATTACCTTAAAATTTACCTCTAGTTTTCTAAGTTTAAACCAATCTTGTGTTTCATAATATTGCCTTGACTTCCTCTCCATATGAAAGTTTTATGACTACATTAATTCGTCCCTCTTTTTTGTTTTTATGTTGTCATCTTTTACATGACATCTCTGTTTCCCTATTTTCAGTATTTTAGCTTTGACTTATTTTTGTGTCCTCGCTATCTAGGTTGATAGCTGGTTATTCTGTTCTCTGTTCTAGTCTTGGATTTTTATCTGATATCATTGATTCTCTAACCGGAGGACTCCCTTTAGTATTTCTTGTAATTTTGGTTTGATTTATATAAATTCCCTTAACTTCTGTTTATCTGGAAATGCTCTAATTTTGCCATCATATCATCTTTCATGGTATAAGGAAGTTTTCTGCCAACATATCTTCAACAATTGTCTCTGTATTTTCTGTTATCCCACCCACCCCCTTCTGATAATCCAGTCACTCGTAGGTTATTCTTCTTCATAGAATCCCACATAATTCTTAGGGTTTCTTCATTTTTTAAAATTATTTTATCTGATTTTTCCTCAAATAAATTGATGTCAAGTGCTTTATCTTCACTCTCACTAATTCTGACTTCTATTGCCTCAATTTTGCTCCTATGACTTTCTACTGAGTTGTCTAATTCTGAAATTTTATTGTTAATATTTTGGATTTCTATTTGCTGTCTCTCTATGGATTCTCATAGCCTGTTAAATTTGTCATTTTGCTGTTGTATAACTTTATTAAGTTCCTCTATTGCTTTGTCTGTGTGTTCCTTGGTATGGTCTGCATTTTGACTGATCTCCTTCCTGATATTTTGAAGAGCTCTGTATATTAATCTTTTGAATTCCATCTCTTGTAATTCCAAGACCTTTTCTTCCTCTGGGAGGTTTCCTGGTTCTTTGTTTTGGGAGCTTGTTGAAGCCATCATGGTCTGCCTCTCTATGTGATTTGATATTGACTGTTGTGTCCAAGCCATCGATAAGTTATCATATTTATTTATTTTATGTTTGCTTACTGTGTCCTAGCTTCTTGTTTTGGTATGTCCAAATAGGCTGCTCGTGTGAGCTAGTTTGATTATTGATGCCTTTAAAGCTCTAATGTCCTGTCACCAGGTGGTTAGATCTGCTACTAGGTATGTGAGCCCAAGAGTCCATTTACTTTTCTTGTATGAATTCAGCTCATGTGTCCAGGTCGTCAGTCACAGAGTGTGTGGTGCAGGCTCTCAGCTACAGTCCAAGATGGGCAGGGCTACATAGAGGTGATTGGAGCAGGCACAGGTATCTGCCTGCAATAGTGGGTTACATGTTGAGCAAGGTAGGAGGCTGATGGCTACCCCTGAGTGCCTAAGTGGAAGGCATGTCCCTGTTCCCTAGAGTGTGTAGGTCAGTGGGTTTTGCAGCTAGACTTTGAGCATCCAGTGCTGTTGGCTGTAAGGACTGGGAGGCACCACTTATTCTAGGACCCCTGTCGTGCGTGGCTAGGTGGAGTGAGTGGAGCCCTCAGCTCTCAGGCCCCTGATGTGGGTATGTGAGGACCCTGTTTAAAGGTCAGGGCAGCATCAAATGTCATGAATCTGCCACTCCCCCTTAGCTGTTGTACTTGAAAATTGGCTTCAGGTATATTCCCAGTTTTACTATGCTAATGGGGGCCTACGCTGTTGAAATGGGCCCACATAGGTGCAGGCGGGGGTGAAAGGCATTCAAAGTCCATGGACACCTTATGCCTGTGCCTAGGCAAAGGGACTGTGCTTGCCCTGAGGTCTCAGCTTAAAGAAGCTGGCTAATTATTTTTTACTGTTTGTTAATTTGTTCCCTCGCCAAAGCCAGGAGAATGGTTTAGAGCATGCAATGGGTCTCACTTCTGACCCAGAGGGTGTGGCAATCACTGAACAGCAGGGAGGGGGCTGGTGGATGGGAGAGAGGTACTTCCCGGACAGGGAAGCGTTTTATTTGATCCTGTGCAGTAGGTTAGATGCTTGCACTTAACTTTTGCAGATTCAGTGCTGCTTTCTCCTGGTTTCAGAGGCTTGGGCAGACTCTCCATCGCTCCAGTTTCTCCTGATGTGGAGAACCCTACCTGAGCACTACCTCTGTCTCAGTCTTCATGTGCCAGCCTATCCAGCCTGCAGGGTGCCGGCCTGGTCAGGTCTGGCAAATCCTCACTGCTTCTGAACTGTCTCTCCCTCCCCCTGCTACTCAGTCCAACTCCTCTACTTTATCTTTGATGTTCAGGGATCCTAGATTCACTTGTTTTTTCTCAGGTCTTTTTTGTAATAGAGACCACAAGAAGTGTCTAACTGAACTTCCATCTTGGCCCTGACTCTCTATAACTTCTATTAATTAAATAAGTACTCTGTTAGGATCTGTATCATGTTGTTTGCATGCCTCATTATTAATTATTAATTATCACTACAATGAGATACACAGCCCTATACTGCAGGTGAGAAAACAAGTACAGAAAGGCAAGCACACACAACTAGTAAATAGGAGACACAAGATCAGCACCTGTTAGTGTAGCTCAAAAAAAACAAAACCCATGTTTAGTCACCATCGTGTCAATTAGTTTATGTGTTAATTACCTACAGCTGTCAACACAAAATACCACAAACGGGGTGGCTAGAATAACAGAAAATTATTGTCTCACAGTTAGGTAGGCTAGAAGTCCAAAATCAAGGCGTCAACAGTGCCATGCTCTCACTGAAGGCTCTAGGGGAAGATCCTTCCTTGCCTCTTCCTAGTTTCTGATTGTTCCTGGCAATCCTTGTGGCTTGTTGATGCATCACTACAATCTCTGCCTCTAAGTTCACATGGTCATCTTCCCTCTGTATCTATGTCTCTTCTCCTCTTTTTATAAGAACACTAGTCATATTGGATTTAGGGTCCGCTCTAACACAGTATGAGCTCGTCTTAACCTGATTACTTCTGCAAAGACCCTATTTCCAAATTAGGTCACATTCAGAGTTATCGGGGTTTAGGACTTCAACATCTCTTTTTAGAGGACACAATTCAATCCATAACAATGTGTAGGAGGTGCTTACCAGCATGAGGAATTTCAGCCTGTAAATTATGTACAGGAAATCACGTGTAAGAAGCTCTTTATCATATCTCTGATATGACCTCTTTTACTCTTCTGTAAACCATCCCAGTAAGTCCAGCTTGAGTATCATCAGTCATGGATTCATGCGAGCACCTTCAGTTGCACATTGCTGATTTTTAGAATTTGATTACTTCATCTGAGCACTGATTTTTTCAAGACGTTTCTTTACAGTTAATACTTTTGTGTCACAATTTCCTTTATGACAATAATCATATATTAGCTCTTATTTCTATCTCTTTTAGTGTCAATTTATTTATTCTTTAAAAATTTATTGAGGGCTTATTTCATGTTGAGGACACTAATAAAAATATTAACTGGTCCTTGTCCTTAAGAAACGTGCAGGCTAATGGGACTTAGATACAAATAACCAGCCAAATGCAATTCAATGTGATATGTAGAGTTATAGTGAAATGCACATAGTAATGCATTCTTAAACTACGGTGGACACATCAGGGGTTTCTCTTTGGAAGAAATAATGACAGAGTTGAGTGCTGAACATCAAAAATAAGTTAGTCAAGTGAAGAAAGTCGGTGGCGCATTTCAAAAAGAGGAAATAGAATATGTAAACTCAAACCAAAACCAAATCCATCACTGACAAGTCGGTTCCAACTTATACTGTCCCTATAGGACAGAGCAGAACTGTCACAGAGGGTTTCCAAGGCTGCAATCTTTACAGAAGCAGACTGCCATGTCTTTCTCTGGTGGAGCAGCTGGTGAGTTCAAACTGCCAGCCTTTCGGTTAGCAGCCTAGTGCTTTAACCACTGTAACACCAGGGCTCTTTAGAACATGTAAGCAGAATGCCATAGAGTCTATTCCAAGTCACAGCCACCCTATAGGACAGAGTGAGACTGCCCCATAGCGTTTCCAAGGAGCAGCTTGTGGATTTGAACTGCAGACCTTTTGGTTAGCAGTGAAGTTCGTAACCATTTCTCCAGTTGGGCTCCAGAATATGTAAAAGGAGAGTCAAATAAAATGGTCATTAATACTCAAAAGCTGGATTTTAGGATTGGGAGAGGTAGAGCCATATAAGAGATAAGATTGAAGAAATATTCTGATAAAACCAGGAAGGGCCTTGGGACACATAGTTAGGACACTGAATTTTTTCCAGTGGATAATCAATGAGCGATTTTATAAACTAACCCAGAAAAGGAATAATAAGGGCTTGAACTAAGGCAGTGACAGTAGACTATGGAAAACAAGCATGTCTTGAACCTGTTATCTGAGCCTATCAGGAACTTCTAGCACATTAGAAATTTTTTTCACCCAAACTACATTATTAAGCTGTCACTTCACAGCTCAGTTCAACCTACTGCAGGAAGGGGATTCAACAGGATTATAACTGAAGTCTTGGCAGTAATCCCTGAGCAGAGATTTCTCACTGCTGTAGAGTTTCATCTGTACCCCAGTCTTTCCCAAGACAGTTAAAAAGATGTATTTATTTCCCTAACAATTTGAGTTATTGACACTGATTAAAAATATCTTTTGAAAAAACAAGAAATTTTAACATGAAGAAAAAGTTTAATAATTATTTTTGTGTGTGCACCTAAGTGTGCATGCTAATTTCTATCAGACATTGACATATGCTTGATCTTTCTCAAAAGTAGAGAGTGATGAGTTTTACACTGGGGGGAGAGTTAGGCTATCTTTCTTGGACATTTGATATCAGAATAGCTTTTAGCATTCTGTCAAGTGTGCTGGAAGAAGACTATCAACAGTGCACATTTATTGAGGATCTACATGGTATCCACAATTTTGCTCTGTGCTGTGAAATACAAAAGCAATGTAACTAATGTTTCTGTCCTAGTATGTAAGTGGTGAGAGTTAAAAAAAAAAATCCAAAAAACAAAAAACCCTTAATTAGGTAAGATTTTTGAGATGACACAATTGCTTTAAACTTCATAGTAAGGACAATAAAACTATGGAAGTTCAGGGAAGAAAGAGAGACAGAGATCAAGACAGTATATTCTTGACTGGTAAGTGAGAATATATTTAGAAGGAGATCCTGACTGAGTAGGGACTATGGTTTGCTCACAAAAAGGAAGAAAGTAAGCATGGATACTGGATAGAGGAGGCTGGGACTGAAGTGCAGATTATCAAGAAACTAACATTCTGCAAGAAATTTAGGTTTTATTGGGTAATTTGTGAAAAGAGACTATATTGGGGAAACCATTAAAAAATTTTTTTTTTGGAAAATTATTCCTGCAGTGGTGTATGGATTTCTAGCTGTGTAACTCACTGGATTTTGTGACGTTAGTGACACCTAACTGTCCTAGCCTGGATTCTCCTATGAAAGCAGTACCTGAGACAAGGACAGGTATGGAGGTTGTTTATTTTGAGAAGTGACTCCAGGAATCAGAAGAGGGCTTTTGGGATGAGGGAAATATGGAAGGAGGACAACCCAATGGAGGGCTAAACTGTCCCTGTCAGCCTAATCAGTCTGGGGCTTTCTGAGGAGTCATCTCACAAAGTAGCCACACAAAGGGCAGTAGAGCATTTATTTACAATTGCTTCATGGGGGTTATAAAACCCTCATTCATTTTTTTCCATTACATTTGTATGAATAATCACTGCTGAGTCAGAGAAGCCCCAGAACAGAGAGTGAGAAATTCAAGGTAGAGTCAAGCAGAGGTACTGTCTGGTTCCACTTTCTCCAAGCTGGTATTGCAGAAAGGGCTGGAGTCTACATGGGCCGAGAAGCCCTGGCCCAAAGCCTGTGGTTCAGATATACTCATCATTTCAGCCTGATGGGAGCAAAGCCTTTAAGAATTTTAAACTATTACAAAATAAATACATAATTATTTTTGGCAAAAATATCATTTTAATAATTCGCCCACAAAGTGTTGCCTAGAAATCATTTGGGTATATCTTTTAGTGAATAGTTGAAAATGGTTTTTTATTTATATCATGTCCTCAAAGTCTAATGTGGTGCCTGGCACAGAGTAAGTGTTCAGTAACTATGGAAGGGTTGAGTGGATCAATTCGTATAAATGGTGCTTCAACAGAGCTTGAAAGTTATATTCCTCAGTACAGTTGGGGTAGCAATGTGTCCAGGGGTGAAGGAGAGAGCTTCTTATTTGAGAAATCAATTTATTTTTCAAATTTTGCAGAGGGCACCAGGGCAAACAATAGCTTACCTTTAACCCAAATTATTTCAAATTCTAATTGATTAGTATTTGAGTAATTAAAAAAAGATAAAATCCTTCAACTATCTCTATCTAAAGTGGTCTATATTTTCTAGTGACCAGGAATGGCCTTATATGCAAATGTGGGGAAAAAAAAGCCACTGAAGAGTTATACAAAGAATTGACATGAGAATTATTTTGTAAAATTTCCAATCTACTAATAATACTTCCATATCACATATATAAGGAAACCTGGTGGTGCAATGGTTAATCCCTCAGCTCAAACTCACCCAGCAGTGCTGGGATGAAGAACTAGTGATTTGCTCCCATAAAGATTACAGTCTAGAAAACCTTATGGGACAGTTCTACTCTGTCACATGGGGTCACTATGAGTCAAAAATCAACTTGATGATACCCAGCAACAACAACATCACATATATAGCTTATTGTGTCATTTGTAAGTATTATGGTCAAGTGAGACATTACATCTTTTCCATTCCCCTTCAAATGCATTTTATTCCATGAGTACATCAGTAAGCAAAAAATTTATTGACTACCTGCTATGTGTCCACTCAGCCCTGTTTGAAATAAGTGCCTACTTCCATATATACCTGTTCCTTTTCTTGCCTGAATGAGATCATTCACACACTAGGAAGTTTCTGTCACCAAATGCCAAATTTTATTCAGAATATATGTATTTGACTCAACGCTCCATCATGCTCTTGAAAACCACCTTCCAGGTTTGGCCCATTCCCACCAGGGGACTCACTGCAATTGCAGATCCGTCTCCTGAGGGGAGGCCTGTGGGCTACAAAGGCAGATGTGGTTGGGCAGAAAGCAGGCTCTGGGCCCTTATTCCTGGACTTTAATGGATTACAAAAAAACAATTCTATTACATTTTCTGTCAGTGACAGAGCTTTAAATCTGAGCAGTCACTTCAGAGATACATTTGTTGGTTTAAATTCTGCAGTATTGTGTGGGCTTGCAAGCTCCCAGGATTTCCAAATCCCATGAAATATCAGCAGTAGAAGCACCTTCCCCAAGGAAGTTAGTTTTAATTTCAAGTCATCTTAATCCTCACAGCAATGAATAGTTTAATTTTAGCGAAGTAATCTATGACAGTAATCTATCATCAGGGAACCAGCTGAAAAATGATTCACTTTTGTATCAGAGTATTTTGTCATCATGCTGCAGGAATTAGGAAAATGGGGTCAGAGCTGGCCAATGATTATATAGCATTGTAAAACTCTTAATCATACCATCTAACATATTTATTTTAAACTTTATATTCCAGTGCTGAATGGACTTACATCTTTCCCAAAGCAGCCTTATATTTTTTCAGTAAGAAGTCTCACATTTAAAGAAACTTGCCAGTTAGAATATTAGATGTCAGCACCCAATTTTGAAATGTGATATATCAAACCATCTATACTCCTTTACTTTCATACATAATATGTTCATTAAAATTGGATGTTGAAAAACCAAGTGATAGACATACATACACTACGGAGAAGAGTTTTAAGATATCAAAAATTCATAATATAACATTGCATTTTAGGTAACATCTTCTCCATCTCAGGAGATGGTATCACCACCCACATGCTTGCTCAAGCTATTTGTATAGATATTATCCCTGATTCCTCATTTTTCTTCACCAGCACTTGAGCAAGTCTTGCTGACCTGTTTACAAACATTTGTTCACTTCTCTATTTCCAGAACTACCTGCCTAATTGAAAACATGTCGTCTCTCACGTGGACTATATAGCCTTTTAATCCATCATCCTGCTTTCTCTCTTATCTTACTACTGTATACAATTCAACCAGCAACCAAAAAAAAAGAATCCTCTTAAAACATAAATGAGAAAATATCACTTCTCTCCTCCAAACTTTGCAGTGGATTTCTATTACAGTATAAATAAAATCCAAATCCTTTACCAAATCAGGGATCCTTCTTCAGAGAGCAAGGAACCTGAGAAAATTGGCCATCTTGGACTTAAACTTCTCTTTTGTCCAGTGCTTAACTCTTTTTGTTCTTCTTTTATTTCTTTTTTCTTTCCACTATAAACATTCTGATGCTCTTATATATATCAAGTTCTACACTAAGCAGTGAATTTTCTGTGACTGACATTCTCTTACTTGTCAGAGCATGATAAAATCTTATCCACCATTCAAGCCCTATCTTCCATGACAAACTCTTCAAGAAAACATTCTTGACCCCCTGAGCAAGGTGCAATCTCTTTCGCTTTAAAAGGTATTATTTACATACAACAAAATTTACACATTTTAAGCCTACAGTGGTAAATGTATACCATCGTGTATCTACCATTATAATCAAAATAAAGAACAGCTGCCTTATTTTAAAAGTATTTTAATGAGAGTTACAGTCAATCTCCTTCCCAGATATCTGCTTTGTGTAACTATAATTTTGTCTATTCTAGAATTTCATACAATTGGAACCACAAAGTATATTGTTTGACTTCTTTCATTTAGCATAATGTTTTTGAGATGCATCAATGTAGTTGAGTATATCAGTAATTTAGCATATTAATTAATATCCCATAGAACAAATATACCACAATTAATTTATTCATTGCTCTGTTGATGGACATTTGGTTTGTTCTTAGTTTTTTTGTTACAGTGAAGAATGTTCCTGTGACCATAAGTACATAAGTCTTTATGTGGACATGTGTTTTTATTTCTCTTTGGTGAATATCTAGGAGTGAAATCGTAAGTATATGTTTATTTTTATAAGATACTGCCATTCTTGTTTCCAAAGTGGATATAACATTTTGCATTCCCACCAGCAAGATTTGAGAGTTCTAGATGCTCCACATCCTCATCAACACTTGGTATATTCCGTCTTTTTTTTTTTTTTAATTTTTTTTATTGCTGTAGTTTAAATGAAGTTCACAATTCAAGTTAGTCTCCCATAAAAAATTTATACATATATTGTTATGTGACCCTATTTGATCTCCCCATACTGCAACAGCACACTCCTCCTTTCCACCCATGATTCGCCATGTCCATTCAACCAGCTCCTAACCCTCTCTGCCTTCCCGTCTCACCTCCAGACAGAAGCTGCCCATTTAGTCTCTTGTATCTACTTGAGCTAAGAGACATACTCCTCATGAGTATCACTTTCTTTCACAAAGACCAGTCCAATCCCTGTCTGAAGAGTTGGCCTTGGAAACTGTTTTACTTCTGGACTGATAGAGAATCCAGGGACTATGCTTTCCAGGGTTCCTCCAGTTTGAGTCAGACCATTATGTCTGGTCTTCTTACTAGAATTTGAGTTCTGCACCCCACCTTTCTCCTGCTGCATCTGGGACTCTCTGTTGTGTTCCCTGTCAGGAAAGTCATTGGTGGTAGCCTGGCACCATCTAGTTCTTCTGGTCTCAGGATGATGAAGTCTCTGGTTTATGTGGCCCTTTCTGTCTCTTGGGCTAATACTTTCCTTGTGTCTTTGGTGTTCTTCATTCTCCTTTACTCCAGGTGGTTGGGACAAATGGATACATCTTAGATGGCCACTTGCAAACTTTTAAGACCCCAGATGCCACTCACCAAAGTAGGATGCAGAACAATTTCTTAATAAGCTTTGTTATGCCAGTTGATCTAGATGTCCCCTGCAAGCATGATCCCCAGACCCCTACCCCTGCTACTGTCTCTCAAAGTGTTTGATTGTATTCAGGAAACTTATTAGCTTTGTTTTAGCCCAGTTGTGCTGACTTCCCCTGTAGTGTGTGCTGTCCTTCCCTTCACCTAAGATAATTCTTATCTACTATCTAGTTAGTAAATAACCCTCACCTTCCCTCTCCACCCTCATAACCATCAAAGGATGTTTTCTTCAGTGTTTAAACCTTTTCTTGAGTTCTTATAATAGTGGTCTTATACACTATTTCTCCTTCTGTGACTAACTAAATTCACTCAGAACAATGACCTCCAGATTCCTCCATGTTATGTTTCACAGCTTCATCATTGTTCTTTATTGTTGCCTAGTATTTGTTTGTATGCATATACTATAATTTGTATATCCATTTTTCTGTTGATGGGCACTAGGTTATTTCCATATTTTTGCTATTGTGAACAGTGTTGCAGTGAACATGGGTGTGCATATATCTATTCATGTGATGGCTCTTATTTCTCTAGGATATATTCCAAGGAGTGGGATAGCTGGATCCTATGGTACTTCTATTTCTAGCTTTTTAATGAAGCACCAGATCGATTTCCAAAGTGGTAGTACCATTTTATATTCCCACCAACAGTGTATAAGTGTTCCAGTCTCTCCACAACCTCTCCAGAATTTATTATTTTGTGTTTTTTTGGATTAACGCTAGCCTTGTTGGGGTGAGATGATATCTCATTGTAGTTTTGATCTGCATTTCTCTAATGGCTAATGATCATGAGCATTTCTTCATATGTCTGTTAGCCATCTGAATATCTTCTTTGGTGAAATGTCTGCTAATATCCTTTGCCCATTTTTTAATTGGGTTATTTGTCTCTTTGTTGTTGAGGTTTTTCAGTATCTTGTAGATTTTAAAGATTAGACGCTGATCCGATTTGTTGTAGCAAAAAAATTTTTCCAATCTGTAGGTTGTCTTTTTACTCTTTTGGTGAGGTCTGTTGATGAGCATAAGTGTCTGATTTTTAGGAGCTCCCAGTTATCTAGTCTCTCTTCTGGTGCTTGTGCATTGTTACTTACGGTTCTTATTGTGTTTATGCCATGTATTAGGGCTCCTAGTATTGTCCCAATTTTTTCTTCCATGATCTTTATCGTTTTCGATTTTGTATTTAAGTCTTTGATCCATTTTGAGTTAAGTTTTTGTGCATGATGTGAGGTATAGGTCCGGTTTCAGTTATTAGCACATGGATATCCAGTTATGCCAGCACCATTTGTTAAAGAGACTGTCTTTTCCCCAATTAACAGACTTTGGGCCTTTGTCAAATATCAGCTGCTCATAGGTGGATGAATTTATGTCTGGATTCTCAATACGGTTCCACTGGTCTATGTATCTGTTGTTGTACCAGTACCAGGCTATTTTGACTACCGTGGCGGTATAATAGGTTCTAAAATCAGGTAGTGTGAGGCTTCCCACTTTGTTCTTCTTCTTGAGTAATGCTTTATTTATTCGGGGCCTCTTCCCTTTCCATATGAAGTTGGTGATTTGTTTCTCCATCTCATTAAAAAATGCCAGTGGAATTTGGATCAAGATTGCATTGTATCTGTAGATCGCTTTGGGTAGAATGGACATTTTCATATGTTGAGTCTACCTATCCATGAGCAAGGCATATTTTTCCACTTATGCAGGACTCTTTTAGTTTCTTGCAGTAGTGTCTTGTAATTTTCATCATATAGATCTTTTACGTCTCTGGTTAGATTTATTCCTAAGTATTTTATCTTCTTGGGGGCTATTGTAACTGGTATTGATTTGGTGATTTCCTCTTTGAGATTCCCTTTGTTCGTGTAAAGGAATCCAACTGAAACTTTGCTGAAATCTTCTATTAGTTCCAGTGGTTTTCTTGTGGATTCTTTGGGGTTTTCTGTGTATAAGATCATATCATCTGCAAATAGAGATACTTTGACTTTTTTCTTACGAATCTGAATGCTCTTTATTTCTTTTTCTAGCCTCATTGCTCTGGCTAGGATCTCCAGCACAATGTTGACTAAGAGTGCTCATAGAGGGCATCCTTGTCTGGTTCCTATGCTCAAGGGGAGTGCTTTTAAAGTCTCTCCATTTAGGATGATGTTGGCTGTTGCCTTTGTATAAATGCCCTTAATTATATTGAGGAATTTCCCTTCTATTCCTATTTTGTTGAGGTTTTTTATTATGAATGGGTGTTGGACTTTGTCAAATGTCTTTTTTGCATTGATTGATAAGATCATGTGGTTCTTGTCTTTTGTTTTATTTATGTGATGGATTACATTGATTGTTTTTGTAATGTTGAACCATCCCTGCCTACCTGGTATAAATCCCACTTGATCATGGTGAATTATTTTTTTGATATGTTGCTGAATTCTATTGGCTAGAATTTTGTTGAGGATTTTTGTGTCAATGTTCATGAAGGATACCGGTCTGTAATTTTCCTTTTTTTGTGGTGTCTTTACCTGCTTTTGGTATCAGGGTTTTGCTGGCTTCATAAAATGAGTTTGGAAGTATTCCATCCTTTTATATGCTCTGAAATACCTTTAGTAGTAGTGGTTTTAACTCTTCTCTGAAAGTCTGGTAGAACTCTCCAGTGAAGCCATCAAGGCAAGGGCTTTTTTTTGGCTGGCAGTTTTTAAATAACCTTTTCAATCTCTTCTTTTGTTATGGGTTTATTTAGTTGTTCTTCCTTTGTTTGTGTTGGTTTAGGTAGGTATTGAGTTTCTAGAAATTTGTCCATTTCCTCTAAGTTTTCAAATTTGTTAGAATACAATTTTTCACAGTATTCTGTTATGATTCTTTTAATTTCAGTTAGGTCTGTTGTGATATCATCCAAGTCATTTCTTATATGGGTTATCTGCATCCTCTCCTGTTTTTCTTTTGTCAGTTTGGCCAATGATTTATCAATTTTGTTGATCTTTTCAAAGAACCAGCTTTTGGTCTTGTTAACTCTTTCAATTGTTTTTCTGTTCTCTGTTTCATTTAATTCTGCTCTAATTCTCATTATTTCCTTTCTTCTGATGCCTGAGGGCTTCTTTTGCTGCTCTCTTTCTACTTGTTCCATTTGTATGGTTACTGTTTTGATTATGGCCCTTTCTTCTTTTTGGCTGTGTGCATTTATTGCTATAAACTGACCTCTGAACACTGCTTTTGCTGTGTCCAAAAGGTTCTGGTAGGATGTGTTTTCATTCTCATTTGATTCTATAAATTTCTTTATTCCATCCTTAATTTCTTCTATAACCCAGTAGGTTTTGAGCAAGGTGTTGTTCAGTTTCCATGTGTTTGATTTTTTTCCTTGCTTTTTCTCTTATTGATTTCTATTTTTATGGCTTTTTGGTCAGAAAAAATGCTTTGTAATATTTCAATGTTTTGGATTCTGTTAAGGCTTGCTTTATGGCCTAATATGTGGTCTATTCTGGAGAATGTTCCATGTGTGTTGGAAAAGAAAGTAGACTTGGCTGCCATTGGATGGAGTGTTTGGTATATGTCTATGTGATCAAGTTCATTGATTGTAGCATTTAGCTCTTCCATGTCTTTGTTGAAGTGCTTTCTGGATGTTCTGTCCTTGACTGAAAGTGGTGTGCTGAAGTCTCCTACTACTATTGTGGAGCTGTGTATCTCTCTTTCAGTTCTGTTAGAATTTGTTTTATGTATTTTGGAGCCCTGTCGTTGAGTGCATAAATATTTATTATATTTATGTCTTCCTGGTGTATTGACCCTTTAATCATTATATAGTGTCCTTCCTTATCCTTTGTGGTGGATTTTACTTTAGTCTATTTTGTCAGAGATTAATATTGCCACTCCTGCTCTTTGAGTGTTGTTTGCTTGATATTTTTTGTCCATCTTTTGAGTTTTAGCTTGTTTTTGTCTTTAAGTCTAAGGTGTGTGTCTTGTAGACAGCATATAGAGGGATCATGCTATTTTATCCAATCTTCCACTCTCTGTCTCTTTATTGGTGCATTTAGTCCGTTTACATTCAGCTTAATTATTGCTAGGTATGAGTTTAGTGCTGTCATTTTGATGTCTTTTTTTGTGTGTTGTTCACAGTTTCTTTGTTCCACTTAATTTTCTGTGTTGAGTCGTTTTTCTTTATGTATTTCCTTTTCATCTTTTGCATTGTTGTTGATTTCGTGTTTGCTAAGTCTTTATATTTTCCTAGTTTTTTATTTTGACTTGTAGGATTGTTAATTTCCTTTGTGGTTACCTTACTATTTACCTCTATTTTTCTAAGTTTATGCCAGTCTTTTATTTCTTTATATTGCCTTGACTTCCCCTCCATGTGAAAAATCTTTGTCTACATTTTTTAAGTCCTTCTTTTTTGTTTTAATGTTATCCTTTATACATATTGATATTTCTGTTTCCTTATTTTCAATGTTTTAGCTTTGGTGTATTTTTGTGACTTCCCTATCTCAGTCAATATCTGGTTTCTGTGTTCTGTGTTCTAGTCTTGCATTGTTATCTGATGTTATTGATTTTCTAACCTGAGGACTCCCTTTAGTATTTCTTGTAATTTTTTTTTTTTTTTTTTTTTGCGAATTCCCTAAACTTCTGGTTATGTATTTGAGAGACAGTTTTGCTGAATATAAAATTCTTTTTTTTTTTTTTTTTTTTTTTTAATATATATTTTATTGTACTTCAGGTGAAAGCTTACAGAGCAAATAGTTTCTCATGAAATAGTAGTACACATGTTGTTTTTTGACATTGGTTAACAACCCCACAACGTATTAAGCCTCTAAATTCTCAACCTTTTTTTTTGATGAAAATTACAGATGGCCAAAGATACACCGTTTCAAAAATTTCTACATTCACAGTTCAGTGACATTGACTACGCTCTTCCAACTGTGCTGTTATTCTCACTTAAGATGAAGGCTTACAGAACAAAATAGTTTTTCATTTAACAGTTACTACACATGTTGCCCTATGACAATGGTTAACAATCTCACAGCACATCAAGAATATCCTTACTCCACCTTGTGTTCCCTATCACCAGGGGGCTTCCTTGTCCCCTTCTGTCTTCTGGACCTTGTCAGTGGACTATTGTACCTCTTTAGTCTCATTTGTTTATTTATTTATTTATTTATTTATTTATTTTTATTTTATTTAAACACCATTTCAAAACTTTTTACTTACACATTTAAGTGATATTGACTATGCTCTTCCAATTGTGCTGCCATTCTCGCCCAAGATGAAGGCTTACAGGACAAAACAGCCTCCCATTTAATAGTTACTACAAATGTTGCCCTATAGCAGTGGTCAACAATCTCACAATACATCGACAGTGTCCTTATTCAATTTGTGTTCCTTATCATCAGTTTCCTACTCTCCCTCTGCCTTCTGGCCCTTGTCACCGGACTCCTGTACATCGTTAGTCCCATTTAGTTTTACTGGGGTGTCCATTCCCAGGCTTAACATCGAACCTTGAAGGTAACTTCCCCTCTGAGCTGAAAGGGTGTCTGGGGGCCACACTCTCGAGGTTTCTCTAGTATTCTTTAGGCCAGTATATCTGGTCTTCTTTTTTTTTTTTTTTTGGGGAGTTAAAATTATACTCTACATCCTACTCCAGCTCTGCCCAGAACCCTCTGTTGTGATCCTGGTCAGAGGAGTCATTGGTGGTAGCCGGGCACCATCCAGCTGTACTGGGCTCAGTCCCGTGGAGGCCTTGGTAGCTGTGGACCATTAGTCCTTCGGACTAATCTTTTCCTTTTATCCTGTTCTCTTCGTTCTCCCTTGTTCCCGAAGGGATGAGATCAGTGGAGTATCTTAGATGGCCGCTCATAGGCTTTTAAGACCCCAGACACTACTCACCAAGGTAGAATGTAGAGCATTATCTTTATAAGTAGTGTCATGCCAATTGAGCTAGATGTTCCCCGAGATCATGGTCCCCAGAGCCCTCCGTCCAACAACTCAGTCCCTTGGGGGGTTTGGATGTGTCTATAGGGCCTCCATGACCTTTCCTTGTGCAGGTTGTGTTAGTTTCCCCTGTACTATGTACTATCTCATCTCTCACCCAAGTTACCACTTACCTATTACCTATTTAGTATTCCCCCCCCCCTCCCATCCCTGGTAACCAACAAGGATTGTTACATTTTGCATGTGAATTTTTTCATGGGTTTTTACAATAGAGGTCTCATACAATATTTGTCCTTTTGTGATTGACTTATTTCACTCAGCATGATGTCCTCCAGTTTCATCCATGTTATGAGATGGTTCACCGATTCATTGTTCTTTCTCGTTGCATAGTACTCCATTGTGTGTATGTACCATAGTTTGTGTATCCATTCGTCTGTTGATGGACATCGAGGTTGTTTCCATCGTTTTGCTATTGTGAATAATGCTGCCATGAACATAGGTGTGCATATGTCTATTCGAGTGATGACTCTTATTTCTCTAGGATATATTCCTAGGAGTGGGATTGCTGGATCGAATGGTACGTCTATTTCTAGCTTTCTGAGGAAACGCCATATCATTTTCCAAAATGGCTGTATCATTTTGCATTCCCACCAGCAGTGTATAAGAGTTCCCGTCTCCCCGCAGCCCCTCCAACATTTGTTATTTCCAGTGTTTTTGATTCGTGCCAGTAATGCCGGGGTGAGATGGTATCTCATTGTGGTTTTAATTTGCATTTCTCTAATGGCTAGTGATCGCGAGCATTTCCTCATGTGTCTGTTGGCCATTTGAATGTCTTCCTTGGTGAAGTGTCTGTTCATTTCCTTTGCCCATTTTTTGATAGGATTGGTTGTCTTTTTGTTGTAGAGGTGTTGGATTTTCTTGTAGATTATGGAGATTAGACCTTTGTCTGACTTGTACTGTCCAAAAATTTTTTCCCAGTCTGTAGGTTCTCTTTTAACTCTTTTGGTGAAATCTTTTGAAGAGCATAGATGTTTGATTTTTAGAAGATCCCAATTATCTAGTTTATCTGTTGGGTTTTTTGTGTTGATGTTTATGGTTTGTATCCTGTTAATGCCATGTATTAAGGTCTGAAGTGTTGGTCCTAATTTTTCTTCTATGAATTTTATAGTTTGAGGCTTTATATTCAGGTCTTTGATCCATTTTGAAGTAGTTTTTGTATATGGTGTGAGGTATGGGTCCTGTTTCATTTTTCTACAAATGGATATCCAGTTTTGCCAGCACCATTTGTTAAAAAGACTGTCTTTTCCCCATTTGATGTATTTTGGGCCCTTGTCAAAAATCAGGTGACCATAGGTGGATGGATTTACATCTGAGTTCTCAATTCTGTTCCATTGGTCAATGTCTCTGTTGTTGTACCAGTACCAGGCTGTTTTGAGTACTGTAGCTGTATAGTAGGTTCTCAAGTCAGGTAGTGTGAGTCCTCCAACTTTATTCTTCTTCTTCAGTAGTGCTTTACTTATTCGGGGTTTCTTCCCTTTCCATATAAAGTTAATAATTAGTTTTTCCATCTCTTTGAAGAATGTTGTTGGTATTTGTATCGGAATTGCATTGTATTTGTAAATTGCTTTAGGTAGAATTGCCATTTTCACAATGTTGAGTCTGCCTATCCATGAGCATGGTATGTTTTTCCATTTATGTAGATCCCTTTGGGTTTCATGCAGCAGTGTTTTGTAGTTTTCTTTGTATAGGTCTTTTATATTCCTGGTCAGATTTATTCCCAAGTATTTTATCTTTTTACGGGCTATTGAAAATGGTATTGATTTCCTGATCTCCTTTTCATCGTTCTCTTTACTGGTGTATAGGAATCCAACTGATTTTTGAATGTTTATCTTGTATCCTGCTACTCTGCTGAATCTTTCTATTAGTTCCAGTAAATTTCTCGTGGAGTCTTTAGGGTTTTCTACGTATAGTATCATATCATCTGCAAACAGGGAGAGTTTAACTTCTTCATTACCAATTTGGATGCCCTTTATTTCTTTCTCTTGCCTTACTGCTCTAGCGAGAACTTCCAGCACAATGTTAAATAGGAGTGGTGATAAAGGGCATCCTTGTCTTGTTCCTGTTTTCAGGGGGAATGTTTTCAGCCTTTCTCCATTAACAATGATGTTGGCTGTTGGTTTTGCATAGATGCCCTTTATGATGTTGAGAAATTTCCCTTCTATACCTATTTTATTGAGAGCTTTTATCAGGAATGGGTGTTGGACTTTGTCAAATGCCTTTTCTGCATCAATTGAGATAATCATGTGATTTTTTTCTTTCCTTTTATTTATGTGGTGGATTACGTTGATGGATTTTCTAATGTTAAACCATCCTTGCATACCTGGTATGAATCCTACTTGGTCGTGGTGTATTATTTTTTTGATATGATACTGAATTCTATTGGCTAAAATTTTGTTCAGAATTTTTGCATCTATATTCATGAGAGATATTGGTCTGTAATTTTCTTTTTTTGTGATGTCTTTGCCTGGTTTTGGTATCAGCGTTATGCTGGCTTCATAGAATGAATTTGGAAGTGTTGCTTCCTCTTCTATGCTCTGAAATAACTTGAGTAGAACTGGTACGAGCTCTTCTGTAAATGTTTTGTAGAATTCTCCAGTGAAGCCATCTGGGCCAGGGCTTTTTTTGGTTGGGAGTTTTTTTATTACCTTTTCAATCTCTTCTCTTGTTATGGGTCTGTTCAGATTTTCAATATCACTTTGTTGTAGTTTGGGTAGGCCGTATGTTTCTAGAAATTTATCCATTTCCTCTAGGTTTTCAAATTTGTTGGAATATAGTTTTTCATAATATTCTGTTAGAATCCTTTTTATTTCAGTTGGGTCTGTTGTAATGTCCCCCATTTCATTTCTTATTTGGGTTATTTGTGCCCTCTGCTGTTTTTCTTTTGTCAGTCTGGCCAGTGGTTTGTCGATTTTGTTGATTCTTTCAAAGAACCAACTTTTGGTTTTGTTGATTCTTTCTATTGTTTTTCTGTTCTCTATTTCATTGATTTCTGCTCTGATCTTTACTATTTCCTTTCTTCCGGTGGTTGTAGGCTTTTTTTGTTGTTCTCTTTCTATTTGTTTGAGTTCTGTAGTTAATGTTTTGATTTTGTCCCTTTCTTCTTTTTTGATATGTGCATCTATTGCTATAAATTGTCCTCTGAGGACTGCCTTTGCTGTGTCCCAAAGGTTTTGGTATGATGTGTTTTCATTTTCATTTGATTCTAGGAATTTTTTAATTCCATCTCTGATTTCTTCTATTACCCATTGATGTGTAAGAAGATTATTATTCAGTTTCCATGTGTTTGATTTTTTTTCCTTGCTCTTTCTAGTGTTAATTTCTACCTTGATGGCATTGTGGTCCGAGAAGATACTGTGAATTATCTCAGCATTTTGGATCTTGTTGAGGATTGCTCTGTGGCCTAAGATGTGGTCTATTCTGGAGAACGTTCCATGTGCATTGGAAAAGAATGTGTACTTTGCAGCGGTTGGATGGAGTGTTCTATATATGTCTGTGAGGTCCAGTTGGCTGATTGTGTCCTTTAGGTCTTCTGTATCTTTGCTAAGTTTCTTTTTAGTTGTTCTGTCCTTTACTGAGAGTGGTGTGTTGAAGTCTCCTACTATTATTGTGGAACTGTCAATTTCTCTTTTCAGTGCTGTTAGAGTTTTTTTTATGTATTTTGGAGCCCTGTCATTGGGTGCATAGATATTTATTATGGTTATGTCTTCATGATGGATCATCCCCTTAATCATTATATAGTGTCCTTCTTTGTCTTTTATGGTAGATTTTGTTTTAAAGTCTATTTTATCTGAGATTAGAATTGCCACTCCTGCTCTTTTTTGATAGTTGTTAGCTTGATATATTTTTTTCCAACCTTTGATTTTTAATAAATTCACATCTTTGTTTCTAAGATGTGTCTCTTGTAGACAGCAAATAGATGGATCCTGTTTTCTTATCCATTCTGCCACTCTCCATCGCTTTATGGGTGCATTGAGTCCATTTACGTTCAGTGTAATTATTGATAGATGTGAGTTTGTTGCTGTCATTTTGTAGTGCTTTTTTTTGTGATGCTGAAGTTTTCTTTGTTCTTCTTACTCTCTTGTGCTGAGTTCCTTTTGTTTGTGGATTTTGTGTTCATTTCTTTTGTTTTTGTAGGTTTTGTTTTTGTTGAGACTTTATGTTTTTCGTCTTTATTTTTATGAGTTGGTTTGTTAACTTTTTTTGTGGTTACCATGAATTTTACCCTTATCTTTATAATTTTGAAGCAGTCTACCGTTACTTGGTATCGCCTTGCCTTCTTCTCCTTTAGAAGGTTCTATACCTATGCTGTTTGTTCCCTCTTTCATTGTTTTGATGTTGTTGTCATCCTTTGATTGATTTCTCTGATTCCCTGTTGTATATCTTTTGTTTTTGGAAAGTCGTCTGTAGTTCAGTTCCTAGAATGGTATCTGGTTCATGTTAACCTGCATCCTAGGTCCTAGGTCCTGCCTGAGGGCTTAAGCTGTTTGTCCTCAGATCGAAGAACTCCCTTTAATAATTCTTGTAAGTTTGGTTTGACTTTTGCATATTCCTTTAGTTTCTGTTTATCTGGAAATGACCTAATTTCTCCATCAAATCTGAATGAGAGTTTTGCAGGATATATTATTCTTGGCTGACAATTTTTTTCTTTCAAGATTTTATATATGTCATCCCATTGCCTTCTTGCCTGCATGGTTTCTTCTGAATAATCTGAGCTTAGTCTTATTGTTTCTCCTCTGTATGTGACTTCTTGTTTTTCCCGAGCTGCTCTCAGGATTCTTTGTTTGTCTTTAGTTTTAGCGAGTGTGAATATGATATGTCTTGGTGATTTTCTTTTGGGGTCTATTCTATATGGGGTTCGTTGAGCTTCTTGGATGACCAGCTTTTCATCTTTCATGATATTGGGAAAGTTTTCTGTCAGCAGTTCCTCAATGATCCTCTCTGTGTTTTCTGTTTTCTTCCCCTGTTCTGGTATGCCAATCACTCGTAAGTTTTTGCTTTTAATTGTGTCCCACATAACTCTCAGGGTCTCTTCATTTTTCTTTGTTCTTTTTTCTGAGTTTTCCTGAAACAGAGTTGTATCCAAGTGTTTGTCTTCAGTTCCACTGATCCTGTCTTCCATGGTTTCAAATCTACTTCTCAGCCCTTCTATGACACCGTCCATTTCTGAAATCTTGTTGTTTATCTTTTGGATTTCTAATTGTTGTTTTTGTATAATTTCGAGTTGTGAATTTATTTTGGCGTTTTGTTCTTGCATCATCTTCCTGAATTCTTCCAATTTTTTGTCTGTATTTTCCATAAATTTGTCTATTTTTTCCTCATGTTTGTCAGCTTTTTGCCTCAGTTCTTGGAAAATTCCGAGTATTAGTGATTTGAGTTCCGTATCAGGTACTTCTAGTGCATTTTCTTCCACAGGAGAGTTATCTGGTGTTTTAATTTGGACGCCTATTGGAGTCATCTTGTCTTGTTTTTGTAAATGTTTTGATATTGTTTGCTGTTTTCGGGGCATTCAGTAGATATTTCTCTCGTTTATTGATTGTAGTTTTTTTTTTTTTTTTCGTTCTTGTGGTACAGCTGGGCAGATCTAGTTGAGGAGGAGCCACTGGGATGGGTTGCTTGTGGCACTCACCGCAGCCACCAGGACGGTCTGTAGTCAGTGCTGGGCAGGTTCCAATAGGGCGTGCCTGCACCGCTTGGTGATGTGATGTCTAGTGCACGGTGCAGGTAGGTAGGGTGCAGCGGGAAGATGGTTATGTGTGAAGCTAAGCTGGATATGGGAGAGAGGAGAGAGGAGGAGGAGCAAAAAGCGTACAAACATAAAAGAATGCTAGAGGAGTTTGTCGTTGGAATGTACAGATGAGAGACTATGGGATGGAGGAAACCAGAAGGGGGAAGAGAAAGAAAAGGAAAGAATGACCAAATGAAAATCAGAAAAGTTAAAAAACTGCAAAGTTCCCAGGGATCGCACCGATGCAGCTATGAGGTCTGGGGGAGTCGGTCTCAATTTTCACAGCTCAGCCTGGCCAGAAGGTACAGAGGCATACATCGCCTGGTATTCAGGGATCAGAAAGAGAAGGAAGAGATAGAGGGACAAGAAATTAAGCAATGAAGAAAGACAAAAGAGAAAAAGAGGTAAAATATGACAAAACTAATCAAAAAAGGAAGAAAAATAAAATTGAGGAAAAAAAAAAAAGGGCAACACCAGCAGTCAGTGCCTACAAATGGGACCCAGAGAGCCCCCACTCAGGGGCGCGAATTCCAAGAAGCCGATAGTCTCGGGGTTAAGTGACCGTGGCCACGGGAAGCAGAGGGGCCAACGAACAAAGGCCCCAGGATCCCACCCGCGCGGGAGCCCACACCTGGAAACAGCCACACGCCCGAACGCAGCTCCACAGCCCCGCAGGAGAGAGCAGAGACGGCCCTCGGAACCAGGCACCCAGGCAAAAGGAGGGGGAGGCGGCAGAAAAAGGTCCGCTAGGTGCCAGCAAACGGCTCCCAGAAAGCCCCCAGCCCGGGCGGGCGGAACCCAAGCACCGGTGCCCCCCCGCCCAGGGACCCCGGCCACGGAAAGCAGAGGGGTGAACGAACAAAGGCCCCGGGATCCCACCCACGCGGGAGCCCAGACCTAGAAACAGCCACACGCCCGCACGCAGCCCTACAGCCCCGCAGGAGAGAGCAGAGACTGCACTCGGAACCAGGCACCCAGGCAAAAGGAGGGGGAGGCGGCAGAGAAAGTTTCGCTAGGTGCCAGCAAACGGCTCCCAGAAAGCCGCCAGCCCAGGCGCGCGGAATCCAAGCACCAGCACCCCCCAGCCCAGAGACCCTGGCCACGGAAAGCAGGGGATCCCCAGCTGAGGCGGAGAGGGGTGGGTGGTGGGAGAGCGCGCACCGCAGTTTACCGGTCGTTCTGTCTCCGACCAGATGCTCTGCAAGGCTGCTCTCCCGTTTGCTGGTCTCCGATAGGAATCCAAGATGGTGGATCCGCGCTGCGTTAGCTGGTAAGGAATCTCTGCCTGAGTCTCTCCTCGCTCTCCGTTCTCTTTTAGTATTCTCACTCCGTTTGGTGTTTGGCTGAGTTCTTTATCTCTTCATTTGGTGTTCTAGGGTTTCAGGATTGTTGATTCTCTGTTAGGCTTAGTTTTTCGGATCTTTGCTGTGGAGGGACGGCGTGGTGTTTCTGCCTAGAGCGCCATCTTGCCCCTCTCCCTGAATATAAAATTCTTGACTGGGAATTTTTTTCCTTCAAGGCTTTAGATTTCGTCCCATTGCATTCTTGCCTGCATGGTTTCTGCTGAATAGTCCGAGCTTATTCTAATTGACTCTCCTTTGTAGATAACTTTTATCTCTAGCCTTGCTTAAAATTCTCTATCTTTGGTTTTGGAAAGTTTGATTATAATATGTCTTGGTGACTTTCTTTTGGGATCTACCTTATGTGGGGTTCTATGAACGTCTTGGATAGATATCTTCTCATCTTTCATGATATCAGGGAAGTTCTCTGTTAATAAATCTTCAACAATTCTCTCTGTATTTTTTGTTATCCCCCCTTATTCTGGTACTCCTGTCCCTCGTAGTTTATTTCTCTTGATAGAGTCCCACATAATTATTAGAGTTTCTTCATTCTTTTTAATTTTTTTATCTGATGTTTCCTCAGATAAGTTGGCATCAAGTGCTTTATCTTCAATGTCACTAATTCTGACTTCTACTGCCTCAATTCTACTCCTATGACTTTCTATTTAGTTGTCTAATTCTGAAATTTTATTGTTAATCTTCTGGATTTCTGATTGCTGTCTCTCTATGGATTCTTGCAGCCTATTAAGTTTGTCATTATGCTCTTGAGTAACTTTTTTATGTTCTGCCACTGCTTTGTCTGGGTGTTCTTTGGATGTGTCTATGCTTTGACAAATTTCCTTTCTAATTTCTTGAAGAATTCTGTATATTAATCTTCTGCCTCTAGTAATTCCAAGAAATTCTCTTACTCCAGAAAACTTATTGATTCTTTATTTTGGGAGCTTGCTGAAGCCATCATGGACTGCCTTTTTATGTGGTTTGATATTGAGTGTTGTCTCCCAGCCATCAATAAGTTATTATAATTTTATTTGATATTTGTTTAGTGTGTCCTAGCCTCTTGTTTTGTTTTGTTTTGGTATGCCCAAATAGGCTGCTCATATGTGCTAGTGTGATTATTGGTGCCTTTGAAACACTAACGTCCTGTAATCAGGTAGTTAGGTCTGTAACTAAGTATGTGTGCCCAGGAGTCTGTTAAATTTTCCTGTATGCATTCAGCTCAGGGTCCAGGCAGTTGGTCACCAAGTGTGTGGTGCAGGCTCTTACCTACAGTCTTAGAGAGGCATGGATGATTGGTGTAGGCACAGGTATCTGGCTGCAGTACAGGGTTATGTGCAGAGCGAGGCGGGGGCTGACAGCTGCCCCTGAGTGTCTGAAAGGAAAGCGTGTCTGTGTTCCCTAAAGTGAGTAGGTAGGTGAGTTTTGCAGCTGGACTATGAGCACCCTACTCTGTTGGCTGTAAGGACTAGGGGGCACCACTTATTCTTGGATTGCTATAACAGGTGGTAAGGGGGCGTGGGTGGAGCCACCAATCCTCAAGCCCCTGATTTGGACAGGTAAGTTGCCTGCTTTAAGGGCAGAGCACTGTCAAGCATCACAAATCTGCCACTTCACAGCTGAAACAAGTGAAGTTAGACTTCAGTTGTTTACCCTGTTGTACTGTGGTAGTAAAGATTTATGCTGTTGAGATGAGTCCACACAAGTCTATACAGGGGTGGAAGTCACTCAAAGTCTGTGGACCTTTTATGCCTGTGCTTAGGCAAAGGAGCTGTGCCAACCCTGAGTTCCTGGCTTAGTGGAGCAGGTAGCTTAGTTTTTCCCTGTTTGTTAATTTGTTCCCTCTTCAAGGCCAGGAGAATGGGTCAGGGCACCTTATGGGATCTACTTCCGGCCCAGGGAATGCAGAGATCACTGAAGCTGGCTGGACCCAGTGTGGAGTGCGGAGGGTCAAAGTAAATGGGAGAGAGGTATTTCCCAAATAGGGCTTTTTTTTTTTTTTTTTTTAAATCCCCACAGAAGGCCACATGCATATACTTATCTTTAGCCTCTTGGGTGATGTTTTTCACTGGTTCAGAGTGTCCAAGCAGAATCTTTGCTGCCAGATCTCTCTCAATGTGGAACCTGCTTCCCGAGCGAGTGAACAGAGCTGTATACCCACCTCTCTGTGCAACCCGAGCTGACCCGGGCTGAAGGGCTGTTGCTCCCACCGGCTCAGGTCAGGCAACTCCTCGCTGCTTTCAAACCATCTCTCTCTCCCCCCGCCACTCAGGGCTCCTAGATATTCATATACAATCAAATCACTTGTTTTTCACAGTCTTTGTTGTAGGAGGGACATAGGAAGCAGTCTGACTACTCCACCATCTTGGCCCTGCCCTAGTATATTCAGTCTTTTTAACTTAAACCATTCTAATGAGTGGTATCTCACTGTTGTTTTAACTGCATATCTCTGAAGGTTGTCATGATGAACATTATATGTGTTGTTTATTTGTATGTTTTCTTCTGTGAAGTATGTTTTCAAATATTTTTCCTATTTTTTAATTGTCTTATTGAGTTGTAAGAGTTCTTTATATATTCTGGAGACAAGCTCTTTGTTGGATATTTTTTGCAAAAGCAATCATACTTTGTAGCTTGCTTTTTATTCTGTTACTATGGCTTTGAAAGGCAAGCCTTTTTAATCTTGTTGAAATTTATTTAATCATTTTTTTCCTTTTTAAAAATTTGTACTTTTTAGGTCTTATTAAAAAAAATTGTTGCCTAAGGTAATGTCACAAAGATTTTCCCCTATGTTTTCTTCTAGTTTATAGTTTTAGTATACGACCCATTTTGAGTTAACTTTTGTGTATGCTGTGAAGAACAGGGTTCATTTTTTTTCCAAACAGATATCCAGTTGTTCTAAAAGAACATCTTTTAAATGTTGAGAAGAGTATCTTTTCCCGAACAAATTAACTTTGTACATTTATCAAAATTCAGTTGACCATCTAAGTGTAGGTCTATTCCTAAACTCTTTAATCTGCTCCATTTTTCTGTTGCTCTAAACTTACGCCAAAACCATAGTGTCTTGATTTCTATAGCTTTAGAATAAGTCTTGAAATTATGTGAGTGCTTCAACTTTGCTCCTCTTTTACAAAATTATTTTGACTATTCTAGGTCCTTTGCCTTTCCATATAAAATTTTAAACCACCTTGTGAATTTCTTCAAAAAGTCTCTGAGGAGTTTGAATGAGATTTCATTGATGAGATGATTGACATGTTAATATTATTGAGTCTTCAATTATTGTGCAGTGCTCTAACAAGACAGCAATGGTACATACAGTGAAGTGGCCTTGCAAAACTCTTAATGGCCATGTAGCTGACCCTTGTTAGCAGCTATTTTGTGTCCTTAAGGATAATACACTCTTTTTTTTTGTAATGTAGCCTTTAGTGCTCTACATTTCACCCTAAGTACTGCTTTAGCTACAAACCATAAAAGTTGATACATTGTATTTTTGTTATCTTTTACTTCATAATATTGTGTAGTAGATCTTGTAATTTCCTCTTTGACCCAATATTTATTTAGAAATTTGTTGTTTAATTCCAAGTATCTGGGATTGCACTTCCAGGCAACATGGCCCTATAGGCAGAAGCACCACGCTATCCCTCCACAGAAAAGACCCAAAAAACTAAGTCAAACAGAGACAAACTTCAATCCTGAAACCCAAAGCATCAGGTGAAGAGATAAAGAAATCAGCAAAGCACCAAATGGAACAAGAAACTGACAGAGAACAGAGAGTGAGGAGAGCTACTAGTGAAGGCTATCAGCTAACACAGCACGGATTCCCGTCTTGAACTCCTGTCAGAGATGGGAGAACAAGGAGTACAGGAAAGCAGCTTCATGGAGTGCCCAGCAAGAGACAGAGCAACTGGTAACCAGTGATGTATGCTTTCCCACCCCCACCTTTCTTTACTCTCACTCAGCCTCCTCTGCTTCCTGCAGCCACATTCTCTTGGCTGGGAGGCAACAGCTTCAGCCCTGAGATGCATGGATTCCACTTGCTCACACTGGTAGGCTCCCTGAGTGCCATTTTTTTGTTCCTGGTGTAGCTTTTTTCTGCTTCTTTTGGTTTCTTCCATACTTCTCACCAACTCTCCCTCATTGCCCTCAAATACCTGGCTCTGTGTGCCGTTTTTGCTTCTTCTTGAAAGGTTGTGAGACACCCCTGGACTGTGGAACTGCTTCCCAACCTGTGCTGCCACACTGGTGGGATCCCTGGGGTTTTGTCTGTTGGTTTGTTTGTTTTGATTTGTTTGTTTTTCTTTTCTTGGCTTGGGAACCCCTTCTAGCCAGGCTGTACAGCTCAGCTCGGGAGCTACTTCCTCATTCTGCACAGCCACATGATGGGATCCCTGGGAACATTTATTTTTTCTTTTCATTTTTATTTTCTATTCTATCTTTTTCCCTTTTCATCTTTCTTCATTTCTTAGTTTCTCATCTCTCTATACTTACCTTCTCCTCCTGTCTACTGAATACCTGGCACTGTGTAACACCTCTACCCCTTTCCAGCCAGGCTGTACTTTGTGGCTTGGGAGCCACTTCCCCAGTCTTCACAGCCGTTCCAGTGGGATCCCTGGGGGTTTTTATTTTCTTTCTTTATTTTCTTCTACCCTTTTCTCTTGTTTTTATCCATTTCTCAGTCTCTCATCTTTCCACTCCAATGGCAAGCTCCCTTAGCACTCTTTCTTGTTTGTTTTTGGCTCCTGTTTTTCTCTCTTCTCTGTCCTCTTTCCCATACTCAGCTGCACACATCAAAATCTATACCCTCCTTCATGCCTACCAGCACTGTGTGCTGAACATCACACTCCGAGCAGCACAGGCATGGCCTACTGGAACCTACCCTGCACTGATTCCCAGCCTATCCTGTCAGCCCTAGTACTGCCACAATCAATCCATCCCAGCAACTCCCCTTCAGCTGGGCCTGCCCTGCTGTACCATATCTGAATGACTGACCCTGCCAATTGGAGAAGGAGGCAGAAAGTATCATGCCTACAGATGGGCAAACAACAAAGAACCCACAGACCTGCTCACACTTAACTGAATAAAACAAAAAAGCAGGAGAAAAAGAACAAATCTTACAATCAATAAATGAGGAAAATGACTACCAAATGTCCAAAGACAGCAGAAAATATGAAAACATATTTAAAAAAACAGGACAGGATGGTTCTAGTAGCCATCCGAAATAAAACATCACATGAATTTCCAGTAGAAGAAAAGGCACTAGAACTACCTTATAGGGAATTCAAATCTCTAATATTCAGAGCTATCAAAAAGTTGAAGCAAAAAGCAGACAAAAATGAAGAAAAAATAGACAAACTCGTGGAAAATGCAGACAAATTCATGGAAAATACAGACAGAAACGGAAGAATTCAGGAAAATGATACAGGAACAAAATGCCAAAATAAATTTACACCTAGAAATCATACAAAAACAACAATCAGAAATCCAAAAGATAAACAACAAGATTTCAGAAATGGACAGTGTCATAGAAGGGCTGAGGAGCAGGTTTGAAATGATGGAAGACAGGATCAGAAAAATTGAAGAGAAACACACGGATACAACTCTGTCTGAAGAAAAATGAAAAAAAAAGAATGAAGAAAAATGAAGAAACCCAAAGAATTATGTGGGATACAATCAAAGGCAAAAATTTGCAAGTGATCGGAGTTCCAGAACAGGGGAAGAAAACAGAAAACACAGAGAGGATCATTTAAGAACTACTGACAGAAAACTTCCCCAATATCATGAAAGACAAAAAGCTGACCATCCAAGAAGCTCAACGAACCCAATATATAGGATAGACCACAAAAGAAAATCACTAAGGCTCCAAAATACATAAAGCAAACTCTAACAGCACTGAAAAGAGAAATTGACAATTCCACAATAATAGTAGACTTCAAAACACCACTCTTGGTCTCTTGGTAAAGGACAGAACATCTAGAAAGAAACTCAACAAAGATACAGAAGAACTAAAGGGCACGATCAGCCAACTTGACCTCATAGACATATATAGAACAGTCCACCCAACAACTGCAAAGTATACATTCTTTTTTAATGCACATGGAATATTCTCCAGAATAGACCACATCTTAGGCCACGGAGCAACCCTCAACAAAATCCAAAACATTGAGATAATACAAAGTATCTTCTCTGACCACAATAAAATCAAGGTAGAAATTAACAACAGGAAGAGCAAGGGAAAAAAGTCAATTACATGGAAACTGAATAACACTCTGCCTACAAATCACTGGGTAATATAAGAAAACAAAGATGGAAGCAAAAAATTCCTAGAATCGAAGAATCAAAACAAATCACACCAAAACCTTTGGGATACAGTAAGGCAGTCTTCAGAGGACAATTTACAGCAATAGATGCACACATCAAAAAACAATAGAGGGACAAAATCAAAACATTAACTACACAACTCAAACAAATAGAAAGGGAACAGCAAAAAAAAAAAAAAAAAAATCCCACAGCCAGCAGAAGAAAGGAAATAATAAAGATCAGAGCAGAAATTAATGAAATAGAGAATAGAAAAACAATAGAAAGAATCAACAAAACCAAAAGTTGGTTCTTTGAAAGGATCAACAAAATCAACAAGCCACTGGCCAAACTGACAAAAGAAAAACAGAAGAATTGACACAAATAACCCAAATAAGAAATGAAATGGGGAACACTACAACAGACCCAACTGAAATAAAAAAGCTCTTTACAGAGTATTATGAAAAACTATACTCCAACAAATTTGAAAAACTAAAGGAAATGGATAAATTTCTAGAAGCACACTACCTACTTAAACTAACACAAAATGATGTTGAAATCCAAAGAGAAGAGATTAAAAAGGTTATTAAAAAATTCCCAACAAAAAAAAGCCCTGCCCAGATGGTTTCACTGGAGAATTCTGCCAAACATTCAGAGAAGAGCGTACACCAGTACTACTCAAACTATTCCTGAACATAGAAAAGGAAGTGACATTTCAGAATTCATTCTATGAAGCCAGCATAACCACGGTACCAAAATCAGACAAAGATGCCACAAAAAAAGAAAATTGCTGATCAATATCTCTCATGAATATAGGTGCAAAAATTCTCAACAAAATTCTAGCCAATAGAATTCAACATCATATCAAAAAAATAATACAACATGACTAAGTAGGATTCACACCAGGTATGCAAGGATGGTCAACATTAGCAAATCAATCAATGTAATCCACCACATAAATAAAAGGAAAGAAAAGAATCACATGATCATCTCAATTGATGCAGAAAAGGCATTTGACAAAGTCCAACACCCATTCCTGATGAAAACTCTCAATAAAATAAGTGTAGAAGGGAAATTTCTCAACATAATAAAGGGCTTCTATGCAAAACCAACAACCAACATCATTCTTAATGGAGAGAGGCTGAAAACATTCCCCTTGAGAACAGGAACATGACAATGATGCCCTTTATCACCACTCCTTTTTAACATTGTGCTGAAAGTCCTAGCTAGAGCAATAGGGCAAGAAAAAGAAACAAAGGGCATCCAAATTGGTAATGAAATTAAACTGTCCCTGTTTGCAGATGATATGATACTATATACAGAAAACTCAAAAGACTCCACAAGAAAACTACTGGAACTAACAGAAAGATTTAGCAGAATAGCAGGATATAAGCTAAACATACAAAAATCAGTTAGATTCCTATACACCACTAAAGAGAACTATGAAAAGGAAATCAGGAAAACAATACCTTTTACAATAGCCCCTAAAATATTAAAATACTTAAGAATAGCTCTAACCAGGGATGTAAAACACTTATACAAAGAAAACTACAAAACACTACTGCAAGAAACCCAAAGGGATCTACATAAATGAAAAAACATACTATGCTCATGGATAGGTAGACTCAACATAGTGAAAATGACTATTCTACCCAAAGCAATTTACAAATACAATGCAATTCCTATCCAAATACCAACAACATTCTTTAAAGAGATGGAAAAACTAATCATTAACTTTATATGGAAAGGGAAGAAGCCCCAGAGAAGTAAAGCACTATTGAAGAAGAAGAATAAAGTAGGTGGATTCGCACTACCTGACCTCAGAAGCTACTATACAGCTATGGTACTCAAAACACCCTGGTGCTGGTACAATAAGAGATACATTTACCAATGGAACAGAATTGAGAACCAAGATTAACTCCATCCACCTATGGTCACCTGATCTTCAACAAGGGCCCAAAGTCCATCAGTGGGGAACAGTCTTTTTAACAAATGGTGCTGACAAAACTGGATATCCATCTGCAAAAAAATGAAAGAGAACTCATACCTCATACCATACACAAAAACCAATTCAAAATGGGTCAAAGACCTAAATATAAACCCACAACTATAAAGTTCATAGAAGAAAAAATTGGATCAACTCTAGAGGTCCTAATACACAGCATTAACAGGATACAAACCATAAGGAACAACACACAAACTCCAGAAGATAAGCTAGATAACTGGGATCTTCTAAAAATTAAACACTCATGCTCATCAAAAGACTTCACCAAAACATTAAAAAGAGAACCTATAGACTGGGAAAAAATTTTCGGCCAGTACGAGTCAGACAAAGGTCTAATCTCTAAAAACTACAAGAAAATCCAACACCATTGCAAAAAAAAAAAAAAGACAAAGAATCCAATTAAAAAATGGGCAAAGAAAATGAACAGGAACTTCACCAAAGAAGATATTGGAGCAGCCGACAGAGACATAAGGAAATGCTCATGATCACTAGCCATTAGAGAAATGCAAATCAAAACCACAGTGATATATCCTGTCACCCCGGCATTACTGGCATGAATGAAAAAACTGGAAATAACAAATGTTGGAGAGGCTGCGGGGAGATCGGAACTCTTATGCATTGCTGGTGGGAATGCAAAATGATACAACCATTTTGGAAAATGATATGTCACTACCTTAGAAAGCTAGAAATAGAAATACCATAGGATCCAGCAATCCCACCACTAGGAATATATCCTAGAGAAATAAGAGCTGTCACACGAATAGACATATGCATACCCATGTTCACTGTAGCATTTTTCACAATAGCAAAAAGATGGAAACAACCTAGATGACCATCAACAGATGAATGGTTAAACAAACTATGGTACATACACACAATGGAGTATTATGCAACGATAAAGAACAATGATGAATCTTCGAAGCATCTCATAATATGGATGAATCTGGAGGAAATTATGCTGAGTGAAATAAGTCAATCTCAAAAGGACAAATATTGTATGAGACACTACTGTAAAAACTCATGAAAAGTTTTACACACCAAAAGAAATAATCTTTGATAGTTAACAGGGAGTGGAGGGGTCGGGGGGAAACACTAACTAGACAATAGAAAAGTGGTAACTTTGGTAAAGGGTAAGACAGTACACAATACTGGGGAAAGCAGCACAACTTGTACCAGGAAAGTCAGGGAAGCTCCATAGACACATCCAAACTCCCTGAGGGAGCGAATTGCTGGGCTGAGGGCTGTGGGGACCATGGTCTCGGGGAACATCTAGCTCAATTTGCATAACATTGTTCATAAAGAAAATGTTCTACATTCTACCTTGGTGAGTAGTGTCTGGGGTCTTAAAAGCCTGTGAGCAGCCATCTAAGACACTCCACTGATCTCACCCCTTTAGGAGCAAGGGAGAATGAATAAAATCAAAGACAAAATGGAAAGATTAATCCAGAGGACTAACAGACCACAAATACCACAGCCTCCACCAGACTGAGTCCAGTACAACTAGATGGTATCCGGCTACCACCACTGACTGCTCTGAAAGGGATCACAACAGAGGGTCCCAGAGATAGAGCTGGAGAAAAATGTAGAGCAAAGTTCTAACTCAGAAAAAAAGACCAGATTTACTGGCCTGATAGAGAAACTCTGAGAGGATGGCCCCTGGACACCCTTTTAGCTCAGTAATGATGTCACTCCCAAGGTTCCCCTTTCAGCCAAAGATTAGACAACGGCCCCATAAAACAAAACGAGACTAATGGGGCACAACAGCCCAGGGACAAGGACTAGAAGGCAGGAAGGAACAGGAAATCTGGTAATAGGAAACTCAAGGTCGAGAAGAGAAAGTGTTGACCTGTAGTGGGGTTGTTAACCAATGTCATAAACCTAAATGTATACTAAGTGTTTAATGAGAAACTATTTGTTATGTAAGCCTTCGTCTAAAGTACAATTTGAAAAAAGAAGAAAAAACCTCCAAATATCTGGAATTTTTTGGGCTATCTTATTGTCTTATGTGTGACAATAATACTGTTTCTAAATTATTTCCATTAGGTCCAGGGAACATGTGCTGTATGATTTCAAACTTTAAATTTGATTTAGACTTTTTTATTACCCAAAATGTGATTTAGCTTGGTAAATGCTCTATATACTTTTGAAAAGAATGTGTATTATACTATTTTTGTTTTTATAAATATCAATTAAATCAAGATGTTGGATAGCGTTGCTAAGATTGTCTGATTTTTTTTCAAGCTATTTAATAAGCTGCTGAGAGGGATGTGTTAAAATCTTTACACATAATTGCAGAATTATCTAATTGTCCCTTTAATTCAGTTAACTTTTGCTTCATATATTTTAAAGCTCTGTTTTTGGGTTCTTACACATTTATGACAGTTTCCTTGATGAATTGACATTTTATCATTATGAAGTGTGCCTCTTCTTGTTTTAAAATCTACTTTCTACCTTTCATACACATAGTATTTGTATGGGATATCTTTTTCACCAATTAACTTTCAATCAATTGATATCGATATATTTAAGTCTACCTGTTGTAGACAGCATATAGATGTGTTTGGCTTTTTTTTTTTTTCTTTTGATCATTCTGACAATTTCTGCCTTTTAGTTGGAGCGCATACTTAATTAGCTTTTAATGTAATAATTGGTATATTTTGATTAGGATCCACTATCTTCTTTTTTAAAATTGTTTTCTTTGTTTTTTGTTTCTCTGTTCCACCTTTCCTTCTTTTTTTTTTTTAATTTGTATTTTTTTTAAGAATTTAATTTAAATTGTCCTGTAGGCTTTCTAGTTATCCACTTTGCATTTCTAAATGATTACTTAACAGATTACAACAATATACATCCTTAACTTTTCACGGTCCATTTAAGGTTAATACTATACAGCTTGATACAAAATATAGAAATCTTGCAAACTCATAGGTCTATCCTCCCTTTCCTTTTTGTTATAACCATTGCCGTTGAGTCAATTCCAACTCCCAGTGACCCTGTAAAGGTATTATATGTAATAAATCTACATATAGTTTAAAATCTCACAATAAAATGCTTTTTTTTAAAAAAAATTATATGGTATATAAAGAAATAAAGAGGAAAAGGCAAAAAAAATTACTACATTTGTGCAGGTATTTACCATTTCTTGTGTTCTTCATTCTTTTCTAAAAATCTGATTTTCCATCTGATATCACTTACCTTGAGTCTATAGAACGTCCTCTAACATTTCTTGTGGTATAGGTGTGCTGCTGCTGATTCTCGTAGATTTCCTTTATCTGAAAACGTCTTTATTTTGCCTTCATTTTTAAATGATGTTTTCTCCGGCTATAAAATTCTTTATTGACATTTTTTCCTACTTTCATCCTAAAGATGTTTTTCCATTCTCTCCTGGCTCCATCGCTCTAGTGAAAAGTCAACTATTAATTGGATTGTTGTCCCTGTATATAATATGTCATTTTTAATTCCCTGATTTTAAGATTTTCTCTTTATTTTTGTCCTTCAACAGCTTCACTATGATTTGCCTCAGCGTAAGCTTCTTTGTGTTTATTCTACTTGGTGTTCCTTTTGCATCTCATACCTGCAAATTTCTGTCTTTTATCAATTTTGAAAATGTTTTGGCTATCATTTCTTCAAGCATTTTTTTCTGACTATTTTTCTCTTTCCTCTTCTTCTGGTATTCTAATAACAGGTATGTTTTATTGTTTGGTATAATCTAACAAGTCCTTATGTCTGTTTATTTTTTGTCAATCTTTTTCTCTCTTTGTTCTTCATTTTGTATAATTTCTATTTATCTAAATTAAAGTTCACTTACTCTTTCCTTTGTCATGCCCATCTAGCTGTAAAGTTTATCCAGTAAATTTCTTATTTCAGAATTTAAATCCAAAATTTCTGTTTTGTTATTTTTCATTGTTTCTATTTATTGCCTTATGCTTTCTGCTATTTTGCTTTTATTTTTATTCATTGAAAACATGGTTTGTTCTATTTCATTGAGAATAGATATCATAGCTATTTTAAAATGCTTGTCTATTAGTTCTAATATTTGGTTCATTTAACAGTCATACTCAACTGATTTTCTTTTTCCTTGAGAATGTGTTCCATTTTATTGGTTTTTCTTATGCTAGGTAATTTTGGATTGTACCTTGGACATCAGGAGTCCTTGGGTTAGACACTTGTCTATTAACTGAAAGGTTGGTGTTTCATACCCACCCAGAAGTGCCTTGGAAGAAAGGTCTGGAGATCTGTTTCTGATAGGTCACAGCCATGAAAACCTTGTGGATGGTTCTACTCTGCACACATGGGGTTGCAATGAGTCTGCATCAACTCGATGACAACTGGTTACTGGTTGGACATAATGAATGTTAAGTTGTAGAAATTCTGGGATTCTGTTATTTCCTCCAATGAATATTGTTTCCTCTGTTTTACGAGGTACTTTTTTTGTGGGAGGGGGCAGACTTTAATTGCAAACTCTGCTTTTTTCTTTTTTCTTGTCACTATTCTAATTATTATTATTTTTATTTCCTCAGGCTTTTATTATTTTTTATTACATAAATTGTGATAAGGTGAGTGTAAAAAAATTAGAAAATATATGTAAGTACAAGAAAAGAATTAAAATCACCTGTGAATTAAGCACCAGCAAATATACCTGTTACCATTTTGATGTATATCTGCCCAGTTTTTCTACCACATTTACCATATGACTTTTGTTTGTTTATGTTTTTACAAAAATGAGATCACATTGTAAGTACTGTTTTGTAACACGCCTCTTCCAATGACCATCTTTCTGTGTCATTGGCATGGTAGCTGTTCTTACTAGTAGTAGACTAGGAGAGATAGTATTTCATTATCATAAAGTATATAGCAATCTCTTTTTGTTAAACATTTAGATCGTTTCCCTTTCATTTTTTAAATTTTATTTTTTTGTTGAATACAAACTACTTTTTCACAGCATCTCTGATCTCTATTCAGATCTCTTGTCTTTAGCTGGGTTGTTTTGAGTCTGTTTGGTACATGCATGCTTCAGGGTTCAGAGATGTGAGAAAACAGAGTTTGGGGATCCACCCACCCTGACTCTTTCCTTGCTGGGATTCTCCTACTCCTCTCAGTGTTAATGGTCAACACCACAAAAACAAAAACAAAACAAAACAAAAAAACTAGAAAATGACAGCAATGAACTCATACATATCTACAATCACACTGAATGTAAATGGCCTAAATGCACCAGTAAAGAGATGGAGAGTGGCAAAATGGATGAAAAACACAGCGCATCAATATGGTGTTTACAAGAGACACACCTTAGACACAAAAATAAATAAACTAAAATTTAAAGGATGGAAAAAAATGTATCAAGAAAGTAATAACCCAAAAAAGAGCCCGAATAGCAATACTAATCTCTCATAAAACAGATTTTAAAGCAAAATGCATTATAAAAGATAAGAAAGGACATTATATAATGATTTAAAGTGTCAACTCACCAAAAGGACATAACCATAAGAAGTATATATGCACTCAATGACAGAGCTCCAAAATACATAAAGCAAATTCTAACAGAATTGAAACAAAAAATAGACACTTCCACTATAATATCACTCTCAGTGAAGGACGGAACAAGTAGATAGAAACTCAACAAATACACAGAAAATCTAAACACCACCATCAACGAACTTGACCTCACAGACATACACAGAGCACATCAACCAACAGTGGCAAAGTATGCACTTCTCTCCAATGCTCATGGATCATTCTCCAGAATAAACCACATTTTAGGCCTCAAACAAGCAAGCCTCAACAAATTCAAAAACATCAAAATAATACAAAACATCTTCTCTGACCACAACACTATAAAAGTAGAAATCAATAACAGGAAGAAAATGCAAAAAAGAAAAAAGAAAAAAAATTTAATAAATGGAAACTAAATAACACCCTGCTTAAAAACTACTGGGTAATAGAAGAAATCAAAGACAAAAATAAAAAATTCCTAGAATCAAATGAGAATGAAAACATAACATACCAAAACCTTTGGGACACAGCAAAAGCAGCACTTGGAGGTCAATTTATAGCAATAAACACACACATCAAAAAAGAAGAAAGGACAAAAAACATTAACCCTACAACTCAAACAATTAGAAAGAGAGTAGCACAAGAAGCCCAGTCACCAAAAGAAATGAAACAACAAAAACTAGAGCAGGAACAAATGAAACAGAGAATAGAAAAACAATAGAAAGAATCAACAAGACTAAAAGCTGATGTTTTGAAAGGGTTAATAAAACTGACAAACCACCAGCCAAACTGACAAAAGAAAAACAGGAAAAGATGCAAATAACCCAGATAAGAAATGAGATAGGTGACGCTACAACAGAACCACTGAAATAAAAAGGATCATAAAGGAATACTATGAAAAATTGTACGCCAACAAATTTGAAAACTTAGAGGAAATGTACAAATTTCTAGAAACACCTGTCCTACCTAAACTAATACAAACTGAGGAAGAAAATTTGAACAGACTCATAACAAAAGAAGAAATTGAAGGGGTTATAAAAAAGCTCCCAACAAAAAAAAAAGCCCTGGTCCAGATGGCTTCACTGGAGAATTCTACCAAACATTCAGAGAAGAGTTGACACCAATTCTACTCAAACTTTTCCAGAAAGTAGAAAAGGAAGGAATACTCCCATACTCATTCTATGAAGCCACCATAACCATAATACCAAAGCCAGGCAAGGACATCACTAAAAAAGACAAATATCCCTCATGAATACGGTCAGATTCTGCTACAGCAACAAAGATAACTTTGAAAAGGAAATCAAGAAAACAATACCATTTAAATATTCCCCCCAAAGATAAGATACTTAGGAATCAATCTAACCAGAAAGAGAAAAGTCCTTAAAGAAAACCACAAAATACTACTGCAAGAAACCAAAAAAGACCTACATAAATGGAAACACATACCATGCTTTTAAAAAATGAGCAAAGGACATGAACAGATGCTTCACCAAAGAAGACATTCAGGCTGCTAACAAACATATGAAAAAATGCTCACAATCGTTAGCAATTACTCATACCCATTGCCGTCGAGTTGACTCCGTCTCATAGCTACCCTATAGGACAGAGTAGAACTTCCCCCACAGGGTTTCCAAGGAGCTGCTGGTGGATTCGAACGGCCGACCTTTTGGTTTGCAGCCTGAGCTCTTAATCACTGAGCCACCAGGGCTCCTCTTAGCAATTAGAGAGATGCAAATCAAAACTAGAGTGAGACATAATCTCACGGCACATTACTGGCACTAGTAAAAAAAAAAAAAAAAAAAAAAAAAAACCCAGAAAATAACAAACGTTGGCCAGGATGTGGGGAGATTGGAACTGTTATTCACTGCAGGTGGGAATGTAAAACGGTACAACCACTACAGAAAATGGTATGGTGCTTCCCCAAAATGTTAGCTATAGAAATATCATATGATCCAGCAATTCCACTCCTAGGTATATACCCTAAAGAAATAAGAGCCCTGAGAGGAATAGACATATGCACACCTATGTTCACTGCAGCATCATTCGTAATAGCAAAAAGGTGGAAGCAACCTGAATGCCCATCAACAGATGAATGGATTAACAAATTATGGTGCATACACACAATGGAATATTATGCAAAGATAAAGAATTATGATGAATCCGAGAAACATCTCACAACATGGATGAATCTGGATGGCATTATACTGAGTGATAGAAGTGTATCACAAAAACACAAATATTGTATGAGACTGCTTTTATAAAGTAACAACAAAAGGTTTACACACAGGAAAAGGAAAAAGAAGACTCTTTGATGGTTACCAGGAATGGGAGGTGTAAGGCAGGAAAATTACCAAAGAGAGAGTAGACACGAGTTAGTATCAATGAAGGGAAAGGCAATACAGAATATGGGAGAAGTCAGCACAACATGACTATGGCAAGAGAGGACACTGGGAGCAACACAGGAATAAAAGACAACCATGGCTTATAAAACAAACAGTAACACACGTGAGGAACATGCTTCTTCATTCAATCAAGTAAAGGAGACCAAATGGACACACCTGCTCAGGAACAAAGATGAGAAGGCAGGAGCGGACAGGAAAACTGGATGAATGGACACGGTAGGTGAACCTGTGGGATTACAGCCAATGCCATGAAATAATTTGTGTATAAATTTTTGAATGAGAAACTAACTTGCTCTGTAAACTTTCACCTAAATCACAATAATAAAAAAAACCAAGACTTGCAAAAACCATAAAATTGTGACCCACACTTAAAAAAAGTCAGTCAACGGCAACAGACACAGATAACCCACATATAGACATTATCAGACAAGAGATTTAAAATAATCATGGTAAGTATGCTAAAGAAACTACAGGGAAGGAGAGATATAATGAGTTAAGTGAGGGGGCATTCAAGGGGAGATTTAGAAACAGTAAAAATGAAAAATTGGATTGAAATCAAAGATCTAAAAATGCACTATCTGAAGCGAAAAACTATATGGCATGGTATTAAAAGCAAGTTGAACACAGCAAATAGAAGAATGAGTAAACTTGAAGATAGGTCAATAGCAGTCATCCAAAGTGAAAAAAAAGAAAGAAAGAACAAAGCCTTATAGGACAGTATCAAGAGTTCAAATGTATCTGTAATTGGAGCATTAGAAGAAGAGAGTTAATACAATGAGAAAAAAAAAAAAATTGAAGAATTAGCTGAAATCCCAGATTTAACCAAAAAACATCAATCCACTTATTCAGGAGGCTCAGAGACCTCAAGCAGAACAAATGCAGGGTAAATCACACTTAAGCACCTCATAGTCAAAATTCTGAAAATATAAGAACAATTTTAAAGAAGCTGGGTAGGGGTGAGGAGGGAGAATCTGCAATACATAAAGGAAACCAATGATAAGAATGGCAAGACATAATTATTTAATTATTTAATATGCTTAGATACAAACAAGATGGGAACCAGAAAATAAAACTAAAAAATAGCACTAGCCCAGTCTGCCATCCTGTCATAAATAATATCCCAAATGGTGGGGGTGGGGGTGGGTTTGCAGAAACTTGTAAAATGATTCCCAGTGTGTCCATAATTGTGTCATATGGATGGCCATGTGCTTGTTCTTTGTGGATCTTCACTTTCTTAATCCTTGTCCATGTGAGAGCAAGTGTATTTGGGCCTAAATCTTTGCTAATTATGTTAGTAAGGATTTAGAGGGTCTAAAGCACAAATATTAACCTAGGTTATCTGAGTGGGAATCTCTGTAGTCCTTGTCTCCAATTCTTGCCTACTCTTTCATGCTCTGGTATTCCTCGTGTCTTAGTTATCTAGTGCTGCTATAACAGGGGTACTACAAGTGGTGACTTTAACAAACAGAAATTTATTTTCTCACAGTTTAGGAGGGTAGACGTCCAGATCCGAGGTGCCAGCTCTAGGGGAAGGCTTCCTCTCTGTGTCAGCTCTGGAGGAAGGTCCTTATCTCTTCTGAGCTTCTGCTCCTGGGTGACCTTCATGTGGCTTGGCATCTCTCTCTTCCCCAATCTCTACTCCTGGCAGATTGGGCACTCACCAGTGGCTGTAGCCAAGTTGGCTACAACATAGAAGTCCATTTTGCTGAGCCTGTACATAACCTCCATCCCTGCCACCATGGCCACTTTATTTATGAGCCCATTGGGCAATAACAGGAGTGGCTGGGGAAAGAGGATGAGTGATTTCCACAGAACACGTCATCCTATCCACTTGATTGTTAAAATCCTCCTCTGCTGAGGTCACCTTGGTTGAGCATTCACATAAGACACAAATATCTTCACTTCTTTGGCCCATTCAGAAAGATCTATCAACATGCCTCTTCACCATACTTCCTTCTCACCAATTTTCCAGTCGTGTTCCTTCCAAATCCCTCACCATCCGGCCAAACCATTGGCCACAGCCCATGAATCAGTATACAATCACACTTCTGGGCATTTCTCCTTCCAAGCAAAGTGAACAACCAGGTACACTGCTTGACATTCTGCCCACTAGGAGGATTTCCCTTCACCACTTTTCTTCAGGGAGGTCCCAGAAAGGGACGGTAGTGCTGCTGCTGTCTGCTTTTCAGTTGGGCCTGCATACCATGCAGAACGATCTGTAAAGCAAGCATGAGTTTTCTCTTTCTCAGTCAATTAATCATAAGGAACTCCCCATGAGGCCATAGGTGCAGATTGGGAGAAGGAAGGTAATGTGACAGGAGTGGGGACCATGGACATTTGGGCCACTTCCTCATGTAACTTGCTTGTGCCTCAGATCCTACTTGAGCCTGATCTCATATATACCACTCCCATTTAATGACAGCGTGCTGCTGTGCACGTCTGACTTTATGACTCTGTGGGACAGACAACACCCAGTTCTAGATGGGCAGCTCAGGCTACGTGGTGACTTGGTGACCCATGATTAAGCATTCAGTCTCTTACTAAGGCCCAGTAACAAACCAAAATCTATTTCTCTGAAGGAGAGTAGTTATCTACAGAGGATGACAGAGCTTTGCTCCAAAATTCTAAGGGTCTGTGCTGTGATTCACTAATAGGGGTCTACCAAAGACACCAAACAGCATCTCTGTCTGTCACTGACACTACAAGTACCATTGGATCAGCTAGATCATACAGCCCAGGTGGCAGAGTGGCTTGCACAGCAGCCTGAACCTATTGCAGTTTTCTCTTGTTCTGGGCCCCACTCAAAACTAGCAGCTTTTCCAGTTACTTGATAAATAGGTTTGTATAGCACACCCAGAAGAGGGATATGTTGCCTATAAAATCCAAAGAGGCCCAGCAGGCATTGTGCCTCCTTTTTAGTTATAGGCGGGGCCAGATGTAACTTTATTCTTCATTTAAGAAGGAGTATCTGGGCATGCCCAACACCATTGGACCCCAAGAAATTTCACTGAGGTGGAAGGCCACTGAAATTTTGTAGGATTAATTTCCAGCCCTCTAGTATGCAAATGTCTTACCAATAAGCCTAGACTCATTGATACTTCTTCCTTTCAGGTCCAATCAGCATGTCATCAATGTAATGGACCAGTGTGATGACTTGGGGAAGGGAAAGGAGCTCAAGCTTCCTGTGGACTAAATTGTGACACAGGGTTGGAGAACTGATATCCCCTTAAGGAAGGACTCCACTCCTGGTATCAAATGTCTTAGGCTGTGTTCTCTAGACAAACAAAACCAGTGAATCATATATATATATAAGTATATATATAACAAAAAAATTTAAAAAACTGTTGTTATCGAGTCAATTTTGACTCATAATGACTCTATAGGACAGAGTAGAACTGCTCCATAGAGTTTCCAAGGAGCGGCTGATGGATTTGAACTGCTGATCTTTTGGTTAGCAGCCGAGCTCTTAACCACTGTGCCACCAGGGCTTCTATAAATATATAGGAAGATTTATTTCAAGGATATGGCTCTCTCAATTACAGAGGCTAGCAAGTCCCAAATCCATCAGTCAGGCAGTAGACTGGAGGCTTCTCCTGACTCATGTGGTATCAAGGACTGATGCACTCAAAATCTGCACAAAAGGCAGCAGGCTTCTGGCTCATGGGGTTGCGTGAGCTGGCGAATCCAAAATCTTCAGGTCAGGTGGCAGGCTGCTGGCTCATGTCCCATGAACCAGAGGTCAGAGTATGACTAGTTGGATGCAGGATCAAGAGAGGGCCAGCTTTGCCAGAATATCCATATATATTGGATGCAAGTCATACTCCCAAGGAAATACCCCTTTCAACTGATGAACTGCTCACGTCGGATCACAAAATGGAGGATGATTACATAATATCTGCCAAACCACTGAGAATCATGGTCTAGCCAAGTTGACACATAACCTTAACCATCACACCAAGCTTCTAGACTGTTGCCTTAAGGTTGGATTTTGCATCTCTGATAGGTTTCTTAGGAATGACTCCTTGGTTGGACTATGCATTCTCTTTATGTATGCTATGTTGGATCACCCTGAATGCCCATTCCACAGCCTCTGGCCAGTCCCTGGCTCCTATAGATCCAAAACAGGGGAGTGATTCTTGATAATGTTCTTAGTGTGCAGTTATTCTGCATGAATGAGAAATCTTATAAAGTGATTAATTTTGAACTAGCCATCAAAAAATACTTTCTGACAATTTTTCCTAGGCCCAGTGGAAACCAAGCAATAAACTTAGCCATATATTCCATCTATTCTGCCTCCTCTGGACAATTCTGTTTTATGATTTTTTGGGGGGTGGTTAAGGGGGAAAAGATTAGATTTTTTGTAAATAAGCATTTGACAACTTAGTTTATCTAATATTTATATTTAACTTTCTGTATTGTATTCTGTTTTAAGTACTGAGGATTAAATGGGGGATATGACAGACATGCATCCACAAGTGGTGAAACTTTATGGTACAGTGGGTGTTGGGGGTTGAAAATGAACCCATTTTCCCTTCTCATATTTCCAAATAGAGGAAAATTCTCAGTCTTAGATTTTCTGTACTACTTTAGCAATCCTCTCCAGAGGAGGTTAAGGGACTTCTCTGACGGGGAGTTTAAAAACTAGTTGCCTCATGTCAAATCCAACTCGTGGCAACCCCATGTATGTCAAAGTAGAACTGTGCTCCAATAGGTTTTCAATGGCTGATTATTTTTGGAAGTAGATCATCAGGCCTTTCTTCTGAGGCTCCTCTGGGTGGACTCAGACCCACAACCTTTCAGTTAGCAGTCATGTGCATTAACCATTTGAACCTCCCAGGTACTCTGATGGGGAGTTTAGGATTGTACACTGGACATGTATTGCTTTGCTCCTCTGGAGCCACTCTTTCTGCCTGCAGAAAGTAAGTGTTCAGGTTTGCTTTGTCATGTGGTAAAAGGGGTCCTTTCCATGCCGGCAGAAGCAAATGGTTGTCCAACTGTGACAACTAGTAAAGTGAGTACTATATGTCTAACTCAGTGATGAAATAGTATCAGGATTATTTGGTCATATAGCTTAGCCATATCATTTATACAAATATTCTTTCTCTTTTATAAGTCAGTAATAAGACTGATGTTTTTATTGCCATTTGTTTGATTCTGTCTATTCTTCATGGGCAAAGAAGAAGGCTGTTATTTATAAACCCATGAAATCTCAATAATGGGAATAGAGACAAGTACATTCAATATGGTGAGTGCTAAGATAGTTGTAACAGAGTGTAGAGACAGGGCATCTAATCGAGACTGGGAGGTCTGTGGTGGTTGGAAAAAGAGTTTTTATGTGTATTTATAGATGCTTCTGTTCTCTTTAGCTAGTGCCATGTGGAAAATAGAAGCCAGTGGATTCTGGGGTATATTGAAATTTTATTAATTATGGAATCAGGCCACTGAAAATATTTTCAAATTTGGGTCATTATATGTACTTAAAAACTGTGTATTTATTTACTCAATAAGTCATTAGTGAATGCATATTATGTGGAGTATATTTCTAGAATCGGGGGACACAGCAGTGGAAAAGAAGATGTAAAAAAATTTTGTAATCTCATAAGATTTACATTTTAGGGGATAGGAAGTTGAGATCTGCAGTTGGCTTGAAGAAACATTGCCTTCCTCGAAATTTCCTTGAATTAGGCCATGTTCCTGAATCAGGGCCTTTGCACTTGCTGTTCCTTCTGCCTAGAACAACATACCCTAGATAGTCATACAACTTGCTCCTTAACTAGTTTTAAGGCTTTCCTGACCCACTCAGATTGATATTATAACTGGCGTCTCACAACAGAACTCCCTCTTCTATATCTCCTTGCTTTATTTTCCGATAGAGTCCTTTTCATCACCTTATATACAATGTATTTCTGCCCTCCTCTCTACCACAGTAAAATCCAAAACTCGATCTGCTCCACCTTCCATTTCCCCTCTGATCTCAACTGTGTCCTTCACTCCCTCCGGAAGGATTTACTCTGGGCAAGAAGAGAAGTGTTTTGAGCAGAAGGCTTTCATCTGACTTCAATTTAAAATGGTCTCCCTGGCCACCGGGTTGAGAACAGACCAGGATGAGGTCAGAGGTACAATGGCCAAGCTTTGAAGCACAGAGACCAGCTAAAAGGCTACTGAATTAATCCCGATGAGAGATGACAACAACTTGGAACTGGATAGTAGCAGGGCCATGGAAGTGGAGAAAAAATGTCAGTTTCTAGAAATATTCTGAAAAAGAATCAGCAGAATTTGCTGAAGGAGTGGGCTTGGTATTTGAAGAGAAAAGAGCCAAGGTTGAATCCCACATTCTGTCTGAGAGACTGAAAGAGCCACGTTTTCTTATCAAATGGGGAAGACTGCAGGAGAAACAGGTCTGGGGTAGGGAACCCAGGAACGTGGTTTGGGACATTTTGCATTTGAGATGCCCGTTTGTTATCCAGGTGAAGATTCTGAAGATGCAGCAGAAATATAAGACTATAGTTTAAAGGAAAATCTGGGCTGGATGTCTAAATTTGGGAGTCTTTGGCATATAGATGGCATGCCATTTGTTACAAGTTACAAAACTGAATAAGATCACCAGGAGAGTGAATATAGATAAAGAAAAGTTCAGGGAACTAATCCTTGGGGCAACTTTGGTGTGTGGAGCCAGTCATGGCATCCATGAGGAGAAGCCAGAAAAGGAGAATGCTAAAAGACAATCAATGGAGGGAAATGAGAAAAGTGAGGTGCCATGGAAGCTAAGGCTGAGAAATTTCAGAGAGTAGGAAGTGATTTACGTAGTGTCGAAAGCTGCTAAGTCAAATAAGATGCATTAGCTAGAATACATTGCCTAGGTCACTAGAAATATAAGTTTATTAAATGTGGCAAATTAAATACTTGCTATCTTTTTTGCCATGTGGAATGTCAGAGAGAAATTTTAAATAAATTCCATTGGCCACAAAATTCATTAGTTACAGTTTCATCCCAAGTAAACACACACACACATACTCATACAAATGTGCACATGTACTTTCTTTTTGCAATGAAATTACTGTAGGTAAATACCCAAAACTCACATTGCTTAACAATAAAATTTAAGATTCTGTCCTTGTGGACAGAATTCAGGAGTATTTCACAGGATCCATGATTGGGGAGGAAGATGAGGTAGCAGAAAGATGCTTTGTATTTCATTCAGACAAAACTTTCATTAGACAATTTTAAAGTTATGTTGTCCTCATTGATATGTTACATCTGAGCACACTGAGTCTTGTTAAAATTATATGGCATTGTGTGGTACATTTGGATTCCATTGGTCAGCATGTCTCCTTAAGGCATATTTTGAGAAGAACTCAGGATGTCTTATGTGGAAAATCCTAAATAATAATCTCAATATAGAAGTGTCCTTGGATGAGTGTTCTTTTAAATTTCTTTTTTGATCTGCTTAATTCACTGATATGTTTCTGTAAACACATTTTCTCACACTTTGAAAGATTATATTAATGAAAATTACTCTATTACTATACTATACTAACATAAAATAACTTTTCCTAACCCACTACTTCCTAATCTAATTTCACAAGTTATTGACATTACAATCAATGTATTTATTCACCACAAATATAATATTATTTACTATTAACTTTTCTACATACAAGACAGGTTATACCTTCTGAATTCCATCCTATGAATAAAATCATGCACAGGTGTAACTTGCCTAAATATTTGTATATTTGTTAAATTTTAGAAAATAAAATCATTTTAATCATTTTTTTTCTTTCTGTCATTCTCTTTCATCAAATGACTCTATCTTTAAGCATCTCTCCCTACCACTTTTCCAGTTTGGTTTCATTAATAAGTTTCTATAGTATTTTATATCCCCTGATGCAGAGTTGGGGAGTCCCTGAGACTACTCTCACTTTTAACACCAACTAAGAGTTTGGGGATTTCCAAAACCACCCTGAGGTTAAATAGCTTAGTAGAAGGAGTTACAGAACTAAGTTGTTATAGTCACAGTTTATTACATAGAAAGGATACATATTAGGATCCGCAATGAGAAAAGGGTCTACACAGGCCAGCATCCTGGAGACTTCCAGGTGCAAGATGTCCTCTCCCAATAGAGTCACATGAACAGCACCTACTTTTCCCAGCAACAGTGTGTGACAACATACATGGAATATGGACAACCCAGGATGTTCACCCAAACCTTGGTGTCCAGAGTTTTATTGGGAGACATGAATGACCACTCACATGGCTGAATTTAATCTTCAACTTCTCCAGAAATTGAGCTGATACCTCATGTTCTAAGGCCTCTCACCATAAAGCACATTGTTAGCATAGATTAGTGCAGCCCAAGACCCCCAAGTAAACAAAGACACTCTCATCAGGCCAGACATTTCAAAGGCTTAGTGACGGAGGCAAAGTGTCAAACCTTTATTTGAACGAGCTTAATCCTTTACTGCATACCTGAGTATAGAAAACATACTCTTCTTGTGTGTGAATTCTCTCTAACAAACACATTTTTTGGTACCTTTTTATGCAAAGGTTTATATTCCTTAATTGTTTTATGGTATCTACTGTGTGTGGCCAACTAGGCTATTAGTTCTTATAAGTCAGGCTCATCAGACATAATATTAAAGGAATAAGAACTATTTATTTAAACACCTAGGGAATATTTTCTCTCACAAAAAATTATCATCTTGGGATCACTTTACATTTATTTATTAAAATGCTATTGCTATTGCTTAGAAGAAGGGTCATTTTGAGTAAAACAAGTAAATAACACATTTTATTTTTGAGTCAAGTTTCTTCCAAGACACATTTCCAAAATAATATTATCCATGTGAACTCCCCATTTTCTCATCAGATTGACCTCTGAAAAACATTTGGCTGTTTCTTAAAAGTAAGCATATCTTCAGAAAATATTCTTGCTAGAAGTTGAACCTGAATCTGCTCAAGCCTCTAGGACTAACTATCAATGAACAGAACATCCAGGGACACAGACAAATGTTAAATGTTGCCAATGCAGATGCAATTCACAAAATCCAGACTGAAAAATTCTTAGGACAAACAATCATATTCCTTCAACAAATAGTTTGCAGGAAAAAAAATGGTGATGATGGTAGAACCTGTTGGAAGCCCTGGTGGTGTGGTTAAGAGTTCAGCTGCTAACCAAAAGGTCGGCAGTTTGAATCCACCAGCCGCTCCTTGGAAACTCTATGGGTAAGTTCTATTCTGTTCTACAGGGTTGCTATGAGTCAGAATTAACTTGACGGCAACAAGTTTTGTTTTGTTTTGGTAGAACCTGTAGATCAAAATAACAAATAACAAAAAAGATCTTAGGAAACCTATCAATCTATTCTGAAGTGTAGGTCTATTGGAATCCTGATTTGAATAAGAAAACTGTAAAACAAAAACTGAGACAATGTAAGAAATCTGAACGCTGCTGATTATACAGTTAATGCTATTAAGGAATTATTATAATGTTTTCAGCTTTTAAATATTATTGTAGTTTTGTTTTTTAAAGGAGCCTGTGATGGTTAATGTTACCTGTTGTGATGGTTAAGATTGTATGTCAACTTGGCTAGGCCATTATTCTCAGTGTTTTAGCAGTTGTATAATGCTGTGATCACCCCCATGATGAAATCTGCTGAGTGGTACTGGTGGAGGCGGGGCCTGTGGCAGCTCACCGCCCCCTCAGTTCATCTCTCTCTGCCTTCTGCCGGTTACTTTCTGCTTGCTCACCTTGCCAAGGTTTTTGGCTTGTTCCAGACTCAGCAGCTGCCTCTTGTTGTCTTACCTCCAGTTCTTGGGACTTGAGGTAGCAGCTTACCTGTTGATCTTGGAATTTGTTGAACTTCTCAGTCTGCGAGCAAGAGTCCGGTTCCCCAACCTGCTGACCTTGGGTTGGCCAGCCCCTGCAGCTGCGAGAATCAGGAGAAACCTTGTGGTCTTGTCTGCTGATCTTGGAATTCATTGACCTTCACAGCCTGTGAATGGGAGCCCCTCTCCGACCTGCCAACCTTGGGTTCACCAGCTTCTGTGGCTCCATGAACTGGGAGAGGCCTCTACCCTGATCCGTGGACTTGGGACGTTTTAGCTTCTACAATTGCGTGAGCTATTTCCTTGATATAAATCTCTCTCTATATATATATTTATATGCTGTAGTAGTTTTGCTTCTCTAGAGAACCCAGCCTAAGAAACTTGTCAGCTTGGCTGGGGTATGCTTTTCAGGGGTTTGGCAGACTATGTAATTACCTTCCCTTTTATGCTCTAATGTGAGCAGCAAATTAGTTGAAAGTGGAGTTTCCTTGAGGGTGTGGCCTGCCTCCAGTATATAAATGGATGTTCTGGCAAAGCTCACTCTGTTTTTCTTGACCCTGCACTTTTCTTTTTGCCTGACCTCCAGTTCTTGCTATGTAAACCTGCAGAAGTCTCTGGCCTGCTGCCTGACCTGCAGATTTTGTATTTTCCAACTTCCACAACCCTGTGAGCCAGCAGAGGCTTCTAGCCTCCTGCCTGATTTTGGGTCTGTAGAGTTTGGGTTTGTCAAACTCTGCAACCACATGACCAAGCAGAAGTCTTCAGGCTCTCACCTGACTGACAGATTTGGAACTTTGAAGCTCCCACAATTATGTGAGCAATTTCTTTCAAGTAAATTTCTCTGTCTATATATTTATATATGCTTCACTGGTTTTGCTCCTATAGAGAACACAGACTAAGACAAAGCCCTTATTTTTCAGTAATAAAAATCTAATTTTAGTGTAAAAATTAGAAATAAAATGATATGATTTCTGGGATTGACATCAAAATAATCTAACATTGGGGGAATGGATTGGGGTATACTCGAACCAAGATTGACCATGAGTTTATAATTGTTGAATCAAGGTGAAAGGTACATGGGAATTCATTATACTATTCTCTCTTCTTTTGTAAATATTTGAAATTTGCCATTAAAAGTTTAAATAATACATTAAAAAAAAGTCACCATGGAGTCGATTCTAGCTCATAGTGATCCTATAGGATAGAGCAGAACTGCCACATAGGATTTCCAAGGCTGTAAATCTTTATGGAGTCAGATTGCCATATCTTTCTTCCACAGAGCAGTTGGTGAGTTCAAATCACCAACCTTTTGGTTAGCAGCCAAGCACTTAACCACTGCACCATCAAGGATCCAAATAATACATACATCCTCTCAAATGAAGAGAGAACTCTATCATTGATAATAATCAAAATAATGTACCACCACTTCAGAAGGCAATTTCCAAAGATAATTATAAAAATGTTCTATGTACTAGAAGCACCATGGAGTCCTTGGGTAGTATAAATGGTTAATGTCTCGGCTTTTAACTGAAAGGATGGCAGTTCAAATCCACCCAGAGGCACCTAGGAAGAAAGGCCTGGTGATTTACTGATGAAAAATAAGCCATTGAAAACTCTATGGAACACAGTTCTACTGTGAAGCACATGTATTTGGAGTTGACGGTAACTAGTTTTTTTTGTTGTGTTTAAGAAGCAACACTAGATACTACACAACTTGTAGACTTTCTCTTTCTTATTCTTTGTCATCTCTCTCCCTATCATAGGTGACTGCTTAGAATTGGATTAATGTATTTGTATATATGTAAAGTTTTGATGCATTTTCATTAGATGAATTTTTATAAGCCTTTAATTTCCCTGCTTTCATATCCTCAGTGCTGGGCACATGATCGATGTTAAATACACACAAGCCAAGTGTAACTGACTAAGAAGCTGTATAGCTGTTTGCTCCTGCTATCATTTCTGCTGGCACTGCCTAAACCCTCCAGGGCTTTATTCTTAGAAACAGTCTCTTAAAGCTTTGTCTCTTGTTCTAAGTTCTTTGTGAAAATACATATATATGTCATATTGTCTTGATTAAAGTTGCTTTACAACAAGTATGAGGATTTATCAGAGCATAAACTAAGAATTAATGAAAATTAAAGAGCTGTAAATAATTCAGTTATGTCCAAGTTGGGATTGTAATGATTTAATTCAGATCTTTTCGCCCCCTTTCAATTCAGATGTAGCTATGCCTGGGTCTTTTATTTGTTCCATAATGTTTGCAGAATTGAACAGAACTAACTTTATTGCCTTCTTAGTCCCAGGGGCATATTGAGCCCACTTTCTCCCTCCATTCCCAAGTGACTTCTCAAGGTTGTAAATAACATTTGACTGTTCTTTAGTTTATACGTACATCTTAGATATGCTCTTCTTGACTTCATAATTTTTTGGTTGTCTACTTTACAAAACTATTACTACCCCTTTTTTAAACAAAATTATTAGGGTCCACACTTTGTGATTGGGCTGGAGATACAAAGATAAATGAAGTTACACAGTTTCTCCTTCAAAAGGCTCTGTCTGATATATTTCTATCCAATTGCACAGATTTTGAGAAACTTACTACTGCGTGTTGTCATTCACTTTCGCTTCTTCTCTGTAACAGTTCTGTATTCCTGAGCCCTGAGATTTCACTCTGCACTCCTGCCTCAGATAAGTTCTATGAAGTTAGATAAAAATGACCCCAGAATTATCTAAGAATCTTACTCTACCTTTTTGCCGTTTATATAAGCCACCAATTATCTCTGCCAGTAATTTGCTTCTTAAAATCCAGTTCTTCTTTTCTTACCAAAGGACTTTTGTCTTTCCCCCATTTCCTTGTGACTCAATTCCTAACAACTTTTTAATTCAATTCAGTCAAAATCTTTTCAATTATCTGCTTTTATTCCTATGTACCTCAGCCTACCTGTGCAACCTGAAACAACCATAACAAGAATTTTGTTTTCTTCACACTTGTAAATGTAATGCATGTGAAAAGTTAGGAAAATACAGAAAAAAAGTTTAAAATAGAAAATTATGGTCACTCATAATCCCAACTGGTTATTATCCTAAATTCCCTCAAAGATGTTACAGAGAAAAACTTGAATGCTTTTCAAGTTAAAACAGAAAGGTTTATTAAAGGTTTAAAACAATTGCAATTGGGGAACTACATAGCCCATTGAAACTGGAACCAGGTAGTCCTGGGGCAGTTTCATTATACAAGTATTCTTATGGGGTAAAAAGAGGAACTAAACCATAGGGAGGGCAATTACAGAAAAATCAATGAATATTGTAATAATCACACTCTGATTGGTTACTGATTATTAATATTATACCTAGTGATTACAGATAGTTTCACAGGATGCTTACATCATGGTCACAAGATGCTTATATGTATTTTCCTTATCTGTCTTGCAAAAATGTCTTGTTGGTAACAGCACCCAGACAGCAGTCTTTCTAAGTACAATTATTTTTAGAGGTGCAGATGGTCACTTGGTTAAGACCCCTCGGGGTATATGGTTTCACATCTTGGTTTTGATCACTGAGAAAAAAGATGTTTTTCTTGAAAAACAGCTCTTAGTCTAGAATCCAGATTAAACTTAGATAGCATGGTCAACATTATGCCTCTGTCCCACTGACTACACTGGAAGTTTCTTTTCCTGAGACAAAGGAATAAACAAATCATTCCACTGTAATTTGCCTTGCATGAATCCATTAAACTCATTATTTGTGTGGTTACTTTAAGGATCTTTTTCTTTGTTATATATCCTACCAGTTTATCTAGTGTAGAAGTGAAAGCACGATTTATGCTTCCACAATTCCTTGGAACTTCTCAGAAATTCTATGTTCCATTGGAGAAGGTATTCACCTTTCAGGCCCATTCTGAGGGAATTTTACACATTTGTGTTTCAGAATTAACTGGCCTATATATTTAAATTACAACGATGTGTATAACATGATTTATACATGGGTTCGCCTTGGAATAGGAATTTATACATGGGGTTGCCTTGAGTGGGAATCGACTTGCTGGCAACTTCTTAGAATTTATTTCTTAGGAGCCAGAATTTGGGGATTTGTATCTTCCCAACTAGGCAGAATGATAAAGAACATGGCTTTGGAAGTGAACTGTTTTTGTCTGTATTAAAAAAAACAGCTTGTAAAATTTTGGTCTTTTTTTTTCCCCTTTGCTTTTCTGTTTTTTTCAGAAAATCATTAGTATGACCTCATATTCACCTTTGCATTGAATGCTACTTTCTAACATCTCTCTGTGCTGATTATCTCCTTCAAATACAATCTTTGGAATTGTGAGGGCAAATGGAGCTAGCGTCAGACAAGCCCCCTTATAACCTCTGGGCAATGAAATGGTTGATACTTAATAGACAATGTTAACATGTTAAATAAATTATTTGAGAAAAGCTGGTGTTTGTGAACCAGAAAAATGCTCAGAATAAAATCTCAGTTTTTTGTGTTTGTTTTTCTCCGTATACTATGAATCAGAGGCAGATTTTTAAAATTCTGTCTAAATTAGGAACTGGTCACAAGCAATATTAATGATCTGCTGGGAAACAATTGTAATTTCACAGTGTATAATGGATTTTACAGTTGAGAGCATTTAAATGTGAGAAGAGAAGCTAAATTTGGTTACTTTTATAATTTTGATTATTATTATTATTATCATCATTTAATTATTTCCGGTCAACATTTATCAGGGGTTAGTTGATAGGTTTCTTTACCAAATTTCTTTTGTTTTCCAAAATACTAATACCAAAAGGTTTGGTTTTTAATTATGAAAATTGCTTTAAAAAAAATTAAATCAATGACTTATTTTGTAGGAGTTTAAATTATACCAGAGCCTTTTATGATTTTGATTGATTAAACATGAATTCCAAATTGGATTTTATACAGAATGAAAAGCATATAAAAAAATGGTAAAAGGGAATTGAAGTCTAGAAAAAATAAGAGAGCCTTTGGACCCTTAAAACAAATTTAAGGCTGCGGACTCAGCTAAATTACATACTGGGTGCTGAAGGGACTCACAAAGCAATTTTAAACCCCTATCTGAGAATTCGGAGGTGCTTTTTAGAGGATGGAAAAATTTCCAGAAGGTTGAAAATAGGCAGATATAAATCCAGTATTAAAAAAGGGAAAGAAGAAGGTAGGTTCCATCTACTCCAGAACACTGGTGACTTTGGTTGTCCACCATGGGCAGCACGTTGATCCATTCATTTGTTCAGTAATCATTTGTTGAACTCTTATGTACTATAGATGGTGTCAGGTGTTGCGGGCATGGTGATTAGCAGGAAACAGTCCCAACTTTAAAGAATGTACAATCTAGTGGGGATTACAAGGAAGTTAACAAAAAATTAATATAAGTAATGCAAAAATAGAATTACAAAGAGCCTGAGGTGGGAGGAAGATTTCAGGAAAAGCTTTCTGATGGAAGTGAGTTTTAATCTCTTACCAGAAGTCTTACTAAGAGATTAGGGTGTGAAGGTGTATGTTTAGGTAGATTGGTAGAGAGAGACTGGGGGAGGTGAGGAAGCTTTTCAGAAAGAAAAGATGGCACGGGCAAAGGCTTAAAGATAAAACAGAGCATAGCTGGGGGGCATACCTGAGGAGTAGGAAAGATTCTAGAACAGTACTTTGACAGAATTATTAGGGATCAGCATAGGTTTACAAAGAACAAATCAAATCAAGTGATTAAATTTCTTTCTTTTCTTTTCCAACATTTCCTAACTACTTCTCTAAATGAATAAAGACAATGCAACTGATAAACTATCTAAGGAATTCAATAACACGTTTAACACTAAATCTCTATTGACACTCTTATAAACCATATGATTGATTAACTTTACCAGAAAGGTATTGACTAACAAATGGATATTTCTAGTACCTCTGTCCTTGATCCTGTGTAATTGAGTCTTTTGATCCAAAATTTGGATAAGAATTTAGAGAATTTCTTTAACAGGTTTAGGAATCAAACAAAATACATCAAATGGTGGAATCAGGAGCCACAAGATCTTAAAGTAGAATTATGGATGAAATGTAACAAGATAAATTTTGAAAAAAAATTCTTTTTCTGATTATAATGCATATCCATTGTAAAAAAAACAATCAGTGCCATATGGAAATGTTTTATATGGTCCAGATGTTATTCTTTTAAATTATAAATGTATGTTATATATATATATATACACACACAGCCCTGGTGGCACAGTGGTTAAGAGCTTGGCTGCTAACCAAAAAGTCGGCAGTTCAAATCCACCAGCAGCTCCTTGGAAACCCTATGGAGCAGTTCTACTCTGTCCAGTAGGGTTGCTATGAGTCAGAATGGACTCGACAGCAACAGGTTTTTGTTTTTTAAAAAATATGTTTATATATATATATATATATATATATATATTGTTGTTGTTGTTAGGTACCTTCTAGTTGATTCTGACTCATAGCTACCCTATGTACAAAGGAAGAGTAAACACCTCCCACTTCTGTGCCATCCTCATGATAGTTGTTACGCTTGAGCTCATTGTTGCAGCCACTGTGTCAATCCATCTCATTGAGAGTTTTCCTCTTTTTTGATGACCCTCCACTTTACCAAGCATGATGTCCTTCTCCAGGGACTGGTCCCTCCTGATAACATGTCCTAATATGTGAGATAAATATCACCATTCTTGCTTCTAAGGAGCATTCTTGCAGTACTTCTTTCAAGATAGATTTGTTCATTCTTCTGGCATTCAATGGTATATTCAACCTTCTTCGCCAAAAAAGGTGTCAGTTCTCCTTTGGTCTTCCTTATTCTTTGTCCAGCTTTCACATGCATAGATAGCGACTGAAAACACCATGGCTTGGGTCAGGCACACTTTAGGGCTTAAAGTGACACCTTTGCTTTTGAACACTTTACAGAGGTCTTTTGCCGCAGATGTGCCCCATGTAATGTGTCTTTTGATTTCTTGACTGCTGCTTCCATAGGTCGCTATGAGTCAGAATCAGCTTGATGGCAAGGAGTTTGGTTTTTGATTTTGGCTTCCATGAGCATCGATTGTGGATCCAAGTAGAATGAAATCCTTGACAACTTCAATCTTTTCTCCATATATCATGATGCTGCTTCTTGGTCCAGTTGTGAGGGTTTTTGTTTTCTTTGTGTTGAGGTGTAACTCATACTGAAGCTGTGGTCTTTGATCTTCATCAATAAACGCTTTAAGTCTTCACATTCAGCAAGCAAGGTTGCGTCATCTGCATAATGCATGTTGTTAATGAGTTTTCCTCCAATCCTGATGCCCTGTTCCTCTTCACATAGTCCAGTTTCTTGGATTATTTGCTCAGCATACAGATTGAATAAGTACGGTGAAAGGATACAACTTGACGCGCATCTTTCCCAACTGTAAACCATGTAGTATACCCTTGTTCTGTTTGAACGACTGCCTCTTGGTCTATGTACAGGTTCTGCATGAGCACGATTAAGTGCTCTGGAATTCCCATTCTTTGCGATGTTATCCATAACTTGTTATGATCCACACAACTGAATGCCTTTGCATAGTCAACAAAACACAGGTAAACATCTTTCTGGTATTCTCTGCTTTCAGCCAACATCCATCTCACATCAACAAGGATATCCCTAGTTCCACATCCTCTTCGGGATCCAGCTTGAATTTTTGGCAGTTCCCTGTTGATGTACTGCTGCAGCTGCTTTTGAATGATCTTCAGCTAAATTTACTTGAGTGTGATATTAATGATATTGTTTTATATTTTCTGCATTTAGTTGGATCACCTTTCTTGGGAATAGACATAAATATAGATCTCTTCCAGTCGGTTGGCCAGGTAGCTGTCTTCCAAATTTCTTGGCGTAGACGTGTGTGTGCTTCCAACACTGCATCTGTTTGTTGAAACATCTCAATTGATATTCTGTCAATTCCTGGAGCCTTGATTTTCACCAATGTCTTCAGTGCAGCTTGGACTTCTTCCTTCAGTACTATTGGTTCTTGATCATATGCTACCTCCTGAAATGATTGAATGTTGACCAATTCTTTTTAGTACAGTAACTGCGTATTCCTTCCATTTTCTTTTGATGCTTCCTGCATGGTTTAAAATATATAGATACATAATCATGTATATCATATTCCACACACTTATATTAAATGTTAACATATATATAAACTTACTCCATTATTCTAAACAATCAATTTTGAAACTTGATGTATGTACTTTTAGTTTTTTTCTATGTGTTTTATACACACAAATATACTTTGTCATATGAGCTAATGTTACAATACTGTTTTATTGCATTTTTTTCTTATTTCTTGTCATCTTTCCATGCTAATAAATGTATATTCAGTCATCTTGATGATGACTGTGTAGTAAATATTCCACTAAGTAGATCTATCATAATTTAATTAACAATCTCTTCTTGATAAATATTTTAATGTACATGTAGTTTCAAGTTTATTGTAATTATAAATAATGTTTTAATAAACATGCATGTATATTTATTTGTATGTATTTGCCTGAATATATCTTCAAATTTCTACAGATGTAAATGCAGGATCGAAGAGTAAACTTCTTCAAAATCTGGTACAATTGCTAGATTAACAAGATGAAATTTAACTGATACAATTATAAGACTCTGAGAATAAGCACAGTATGTTGAAAAGCACTATTTTTGAAAAAAAATTAAAGGATTTTAGATGACATTATTCCAGAAATGTGATGTGGCTGCCTCAATAGCTAATCTCAATGGGTTCACAACCAGTGGCAGAACATATCCTAGGGGACATTTGGAAGGGCAAAGGAATATTTTGATTGTCACAATGACTGGGCGACAATGCAGGCATTTAGTAAGTGGGAGCAACAGATGCTAAAATTTGTATAGTGTAGAGGACAGTTCAACACAATGAAGAATTTTTCCACACAAAATGCTAATAGCAACACCTCTCTAAAACACTGAGCTATTGTAATCATGGGTTGCGTTAATAGAAGGGAGATTAGATCTGGAGGGAAAAGCAGCAGTATATTAACTAAAACACATCTATATATTGTTTTTAAAATAATGTATGTCCTGGTGTTTAAGATAAGGCTTGGGTATGGCAAATAAGTTTCTTTTTATATACCAACTTTGATTGATTTTAGTGAGAGCCTAGAATGTTGTGTCAAAAGAACTCAGAAACTGTATTTGGAATTAGAATACTTTGATCAGTTACTGTAGCCTTGGTGATGCTGTGATTAGGCTTTCAGCTGCTAATCAAAAGGTCAGCTGTTGGAACCCACCAGTTGCTCCATGAGAGTAAGATGTAGCAGCCTGCTTCTGTAAAGATTACAGCCTTGGGAACTCTATGTGGCAGTTCTACTCTGTCCTGTAGGTCTCTGTGGGTTGCTATCAGTCAGAATTGACTTGATGGCAGTGGGTAATCAGTTACTATGCCAGTCAGGTTTGTTATTCAGGAGAGTGACAGTATTTATGCTAAGCATTTGCCATCACCAACAGTCCTAACTTTACTCCGTAGTAACGAATAAGTGGAATGCAAAGGCATCTCATGATGTTCAATGCATGCACTCCATTTTGTCAAAATGCCTCTTAAAGTGAAGCATTCAAAGTGGCGCACAATGATTTTCAGGTCCTTATTAATGTTTCACTAAGCATTTTAATTTAAAAAGTTAACCACGGTGAAATACGTGGATAATGTCTAATGAATTATCATTGTTCTTGGACCACTCTTCTATATAGTTAAAAAGACATCTCATCTCCTAAAGTGTGTTTGAGGCTCTATCCTGAATGAAAATACTACCTTCTCTTTCATTTTCAATCCCCCCTTCTATCATTTTTCTCTTCTTTCTGGCTTGAAATTTCCCATTAAAGTTACATCTTTGGACAACAGGAAAGGATCACACAAAGAAACCATTGAAATGTAGGTAATCAGCGGGTATCTTCTTTACTTTCCTTCTTTTGGCACAGAGACAGGAGCTGCTTATCAGACAGCTAAGTGCTGCTGTGGAAAGTTTACAAATTCTCAGGAGATGAGATCCAGGAAGGAGCATGTACAAGCAGGTAAGTGGTAGATAAGTAATGAAGAAATAAGGAAGTGGAGATTTAAAAAACAAAAACAAACAGTCATGAATTATCAATCACTGAGAGACAAAGTGAAGTCCCCAGTTTGAAGAGAAGGAGACAAATTATAATTGAACCCTGTATCTCATCTTTGGGAAGGCTGAGTCCCAAGAGAAGCAAAAGAGTCAGACTTTTTTTGGTTATAATTAAAAATAGATTATGTCCCTCATACTAATTGTTCAGATTTCTCCCATGACATTTTCCAACAGGAATTGGTCCCATAATTATGCTTTTTTTTATTGTTGTAGTTTAAATGAAGTTTACATTTCAAGTTAGTCTCCCATAAAATTTTATACATACATTGTTATGTGACCAATTGCTCACCCCATTCTGTGACAGCACATTCCTCCTTTCCACCTCTGATTCCCCATGTGCATTCAACCGCTCCTAACACTCTCTGCCTTCCCATCTCACCTCTGGATAGAAGCTGCCCCTTTGGTTTCTTGTATCTACTTGAGCTAAGAAGCACACTTCTCATGAGTATCACTTTATGTCCCACAGTGTAGTCCAATCCAAGTCTGAAGAGTTGGCCTCAGAAATTATTTTAGTTCTTGGCTGATAGAGAATCCAGGGGCCATGCTTTCCAGGGTTTTTCCCGTCTCAGTCAGACCATTAAGTCTGGTCTTCTTACTAGAATTTGTTTTGAGTTCTGCACTCCATCTTTCTGCTGCTCCATCAGGGACTTTGTGTTGTGTTCCCTGTCAGGGCAGTCATTGGTGGTAGCCGGGCACCATCTAGCTTTTCTGGTGTCAGGCTGATGAAGTCTCTGGTTTATGTAGCCCTTTCTGTCTCTTGGGCTAATACTTTCCTTGTGTCTTCAGTGTTCTTTGTTCTTCTTTACTCCAAGTGGTTGGGACCAATTGATGCACGTTAGATGGCCGCTTGCAAACTTTTAAGACCCTAGACGCCGCTCACCAAAGTAGGATGCAGAACATTTTCTTAATAAGCTTTGTTATGCCAATTGACCTAGATGTCCCCTGAAAGCATGGTCTCCAGATCCCTACCCCTGCTACTCTGTCTCTCAAAGTGTTTGTATTCAGGAAACTTCTTAGCTTTGGTTTAGTCCAGTTGTGCTGACTTCCTCTATAGTGTGTGCTGTCCTTCCCTTCGCCTAAGAAGATTCTTATCTACTTTCTAGTTAGTAAATATCCCACACCCTCCCGCCCCACCCTCGTAACCATCAAAGAATGTTTTCTTCTGTATTTAAACCCTTTCTTGAGTTCTTATAAGAGTGGTCTTACACAGTATTTGTCCTTCTGTGACTGACTAAATTCACTCAGCATAGTAACTTCCAGCTTCCTCCACGTTATATGATGTTTCATGGCTTCATCGTTGTTCTTTATTGTTGCGTAGTATTTCATTGTATATACCATGATTTGTTTATCCATTTGTCCATTGATTAGCATCCAGGTTGTTTCCATCTTTTTGCTATTGTGAACAGTGCTGCAATGAACATGGGTGTGCATATACCAATTTGTGTGATGGCTCTTACTTCTCTAGGATATATTCCAAGGAGTGGGATAGCTGGATCGTATGATACTTCTATTTCTAGCTTTTTAAGGAAGCGCCAAATTGATTTCCAAAGTGGTTGTACCATGTTACATTCCCACCAACAGTGCATAAGTGTTCCAGTCTCTCCACAACCTCTCCAGCATTTATTATTTTGTGCTTTTTGAATTAGTGCTAGCCTTGTTGGGGTGAGATGATATCTCACTGTAGTTTTGATCTGCATTTCTCTAATGACTAATGATCGTGAGCATTTCTTCATGTGTCTGTTAGCCACCTGAATATCTTCTTTGGAAAAGTGCCTGTTCATATACTTTGCCCATTTTTTAATTTGGTTATTTGTCTTTTTGTTGTTGAGGTTTTGCAGTATCTTGTAGATTTTAGAGATTAGACGCTGATCGGATTTTTTGTAGCCAAAATTTTTTTCCCAGTCTATAGGTTATCTTTTTACTGTTTTGGTGAAATCTTTTGTTGAGCGTAAGTGTTTGATTTTTAGGAGTTTCCCTTTATCTAGTCTCTCTTCTGGTGCTTGTGCATTGTTACTTATGGTGCGCATTGTGTTTATGCCATGTATTATGGCACCTAGGTTGTCCCTATTTTTTCTTCAATGACCTTTGTTATTTTTTAATTTTATATTTGAGGCTGATCCAGTTTGAGTTAGTTTTTGTGCATGGTGTGAGGTATGGGTCTTGTTTCAGTTTTTTGCAGATAGATATCCAGTTACGCCAGCACCATTTGTTAAAGAGACTGTCTTTTCCCCAATTAATGGACTTTGAGCCCTTGTCAAATATTAGCTGCTCATAGGTGGATGAATTTATGTCTGGATTCTTAACTCTGTTCCATTGGTCTATGTATCTGTTGTTGTACCAATACCAGGCTGTTTTGACTACTGTGGTGGTATAATAGGTTCTAAAATCAGGTAGTGTGAGGCTTCCCACTTTGTTCTTCTTGAGTAATGCTTTATTTTTGGGGGGGCCTCTTCCCTTTCCATATGAAGTTGGTGATTTTTTTCTCCATCTCATTAAAAAATGCTGGTGGAATTTGGATCGGGATTGCATTGTATCCCTGTAGATTGCTTTGGGTAGAACTGACATTTTCACTATGTTGAGTCTACCTATCCATGAGCAAGGTATGTTTTTCCACTTATACAGTCTCTTTTAGTTTCTTGCAGTAGTGTCTTGTAGTTTTCTCTGTGTAGATCTTTTATATCTTTGGTTAGATTTACTCCTAAATATTTTATCTTCTTGGGTGCTATTATAAATGGTATTGATTTGGTGGTTTCCTTTTCGAGGTTCTCTTTGTTGGTGTAAAGGAATCCAACTGATTTTTGTATGTTTATCTTATATCCTGAAACTTTGCTGAAATCTTCTATTAGTTCCAGTAGTTTTCTTGTGGATTCTTTGGGGTTTTCAGTGCATAATATCATATCACCTGCAAATAGAGATACTTTGACTTCTTGCCTATCAATCTGGATGCTCTTTATTTCTTTTTCTAGCCTAATTGTTCTGGCTAGGACCTCCAGCACAATGTTGAGTAAGAGTGGTAATAGAGGACATACTTGTCTGGTTCCTGTTCTCAAGGAGAATGTTTTTAAAGTCTTTCCATTTAGGATGATGCTGGCTGTTGTCTTTGTATAAATTTCCTTAATTATATTGAGGAATTTCCCTTCTATTCCTATTTTGTTGAGAGTTTTTAACATGCATGGGTGTTGGACTTTGTCGAATGCCTTTTCTGCATTGATTGATAAGATCATGTGGTTCTTGTCTTTTGTTTTATTAATATGATGGATTACATTGATTGTTTTTCTAATGTTGAATCATCCCTGCATACTTGGTATAAATCCCACTGGATCATGGTGAATTATTTTTTTGATATATTGCTGAATTCTATAGGCTAGAATTTTGTTGAGGACTTTTGCTTTGATTTTCATGAGGGATATTGTTCTGTAATTTTCTTTTTCTGTGGTGTCTTTACCTGGTTTTGGTATCAGGGTTATGCTGGCTTCATAGAATGAGTTTGGGAGTATTCCATCCTTTTCTATGCTCTGAAATACCTTTAGTAGTAGTGGTTTTAACTCTTCTCTGAAAATTTGGTAGAATTCTCCAATGAAACCATCAGGGTCAGGGCTTTTGTTTTGTTGGGAGTCCCTTAAATTACCTTTTCAATCTCTTCTTTTGTTATAGGTTTATTTAGTTGTTCTACCTCTGTTTGTGCTAGTTTAGGTAGGTAGTGAGTTTCTAGAAATTTGTGCATTTCCTCTAGGTATTCCAATTTGTTAGAGTACAATTTTTCATAGTAATCTGTTATGATTCTTTTAATTTCAGTTGGGTCTGTTGTGATATCACCCATCTCATTTCTTATACGGGTTATCTGCTTTCTCTCCTGTTTTTCTTTTGTCAGTTTGGCCAATGGTTTATCAATTTTGTTGATCTTTTCAAAGAACCAGCTTTTGGACTTGTTAACTCTTTCAACTGTTTTTCTATTCTCTATTTCATTTAATTCTGCTCTAATTCTTATTTTTGCCTTCTTTCTGGCTCTCTTTCTACTTGTTTCTACTTTGCTGCTCTATTTCTACTTGTTCCAGTTGTAGGTTTAATGTTTTGATTATGACCCTTTCTTCTTTTTGGATGTTTTTGTTTATTGCTATAAGCTCATCTTTGAGCTCTGCTTTTGCTGCGTCAAAGGTTCTGGTAGGATGTGTTTTCATTCTTGTTTGATTCTATGAATTTCTTTATTCCATCCTTAATTTCTTCTATAACCCAGTAGTTTTTGAGCAAGGTGTTGTTCAGTTTTCATGTGTCCAAGCAGAATCTCTGCTGCCGGATCTCTCTTGATGTGGAAACTGCATCCCTAGTGCGTGTGTGAGCTGTACGCCCACTTCACTGCATACCCCGAGCCGGTCAGGGCTGAAGAGCTGTGGCTCCCTGCTGAGCCTGGTCTGGAACTTCTCACTTCTTCCTATCCGTCTCTCTCTCCCCCCGCCACTCAGTCTAATTCCTCAATTTTGCCTTGTTCAGGGCTCCTAGATATTCATATACAATCAAATCACTTGTTTTTCAAGTTCTTTGTTGTAAGAGGGATATAGGAAGCCATCTGACTACTCCACCATCTTGGCCCTGCCTGGCATAATTATGCTTTTGAAGCCTATATTATCCTGGAAATGTTCCACACTGGAGCCAGTTTGGGTTTTCATTTACTGATTAGTACCATTCTATGATGCTTCTTGTGGGAGAAACCTCACAAGGCATTGTTTTGGGATGCCTGGGGATATTCAATGCTTGCAGCTTTGTCATGTGAGGCCCTGAATACCAAAAGCCACCTCCTTTGAAAGATGGCTCCTATCTGTGGATAGCAATGTGCTTGTGTTGATATTTAACAGAAGATGTAAATGCCAGTTGTACAACAAAGCTATTCAGAATTTCTTAGTATTTAAACTGGAAAACAATTAACTTTTTTTTCCCTAACTCAGTAATCTGTCAAGCAAAAGGATTACAGTCTGTTTGACTTTTCAAGTCTTTCTACAAGATAAGGCGTATATTTGGTAGCACTGCAAGTTTGAGTAGACAAAGAAAACATACTTAAAATTGCAGATGTTGTTTCTAATTTGTTCATAAGTAACAGGAAACTGCAGGATGATATTTAACTACTCTGTAGGTAGCAGGAAATTTGCATTTGTAATATCAGCATAATGAGTTTAAGATGTGCATTGATCCCGTTTCATTTTATATGGAATGCAATAAAACATGTTAATGGTAACCTAAAAGCATATGAATCAGGGAAAAATATGAAATGTCATAAAATGCAGAGCTGTCGTAATAGTAATTGCTGTTGTTTGAAGACATCATTCAAGGTATCTACAATGTCATGGTAATTAATACCACATGTATATACATACCACATGTAATTTCCACTGTAATTACAGTGAATGGAGAAATTGGAATCTTCCATTTTCAAATTTTCATGACATACAGTGGATGACTCTTGTTCCAGAAAGATGTCCCATAGTGAAATCTTATGTGATTAAAAGCATTTTAATTTAAAAAAAAAAGAAATTTATTTCATAGTCATGTTAGTCTTCCTGTCTCAGAAACAGCTGGTGGACTTGGCCATGCAAGCCTGTCTTTGTTTTTAGTTGCTGCTCATTAACTGAACTTTTCACACAGTCATAATTCACTAAGATACTTAAGGTCATTTCATCCCAGCTAGACATGTGGGAGTTTACCAGTCATCTCAAGTTTAAGAGAAATATATCCCATTATTTCAAATTATTCTTATTTTATGATTGTGTTTTTACCCAAAGTTGCCAATTATTTTAGAAGGAAACAAGTAAGTATATAAAAATTGAAAGGATGGTTATTGTAATATAAACACAAAAGAGCAATGTAAGGTATTACACATTGTATTTCTAAATGTTATTGTTGAGGCCAGTTCAATTACTGTGAAACTTCAGGACACAACTAGTCAGGAACCACAAATTTTAGTAACAGTAGCACAAGTGGCTAAGGGCTGGACTACTAGCCAAAAGGATAGCAGTTCTAACCCACCCAGGACACCTTGGAAGAAAGACCTGGTGATCTGCTTCTGAAAAGTTACCCCTTTGAAAACCCTATGGAGCAGTTCTACTCTGCCATGTTGGGTCACCATGAGTTGGAATTGACTCAACAGCAACTAACAAAAACAGCAACAAACACCAATTGCTGTCTTATGCCTTCACTCCAAAACAATAACAACAAGGTGTAAAGTGTAAAATTAAAGGTATTTTTAAAAGGTGTTCAATCATTTTAGTAATCAGAGCAATATAAATTAAAAATAATTGTATGCCATTTCATACACTATCAGCTGGTAAAATTTAAGGGTCTGATAATATGGTAAGGATGTTGGGAAATAGTCTTGCTAGTAAGTGTGAATTATTACGAAAATTTTGAAGAGGAATTTGTCAGAACCTAGTATAGGTTTAGGTGACACAAATAGTTATGCATAGGACAAAGAACGGATAGGTTGGCAGTTCAAAGCCACTCAAATGTGCCACAGAAGTAAGGCCTGGTATCTGCTTCTGAAAGGTCATGGCTTTGAAAACACTATGGAGCAGTTCTACCATGCATACATCAGGCCACCATGAATTAAAATCAACTTGACGGCAACTAACAAGAAGTATGGCTGAAGATGTGTTTACCCTTTTACTTATTAATTCTACAAGATATCTAGAGTATAATATCTACTGTAGAAAAATACTCCACAAGTACAGAAGAAGGATCATTGTAGTATTTTTGTGACAGAAGAAGAATGAAAGCAAACTGTCTGTCCCTTAAAAGAAACAATAAGTGTATAGATTTAATTAGTAAAATGGAATGCTGCATAGTAAGTAAAATGAATCATCCAGAGTTTCATGTATCAAAATACATGTATCTAAAAAAATCATTAAGCTGAGTGATAAAAAGGTATTTCAGTGTGATGATGTGCATGTCTCTTAGTTATCTAGTGCTGCTATAACAGAAATACCACAAGTGGATGGCTTTAACAAACAGAAACTTATTCTCTCACAGTTTAGGAGGCTAGAAGTCCGAATTCAGGATTCCAGCTCCAGGGGAAGTCTTTCTCTTTCTATTGGCTCTGGGGGAAGGTCCTTGTCATCAATCTTTCTTTGGGTCTAGGAGTTTCTTAGCACAGGGACCCCGAGTCCAAAGTACATCCTCCTCTCCTGGTTCTTCTTTTTTGATGGTGTGAGATCCTTCTCCTCTCTGCTCAGTTCTCTCTTTTATATCTCAAAAGATATTGACTCAATATAGAACCTAATTCTATATGGATTGAGCCCTGCCTCATAAACATAACTGCCTCTAATCCTGCCTCATTAACATCATAGAGGTTAGTATTTACAACACATAGGAAAATCACACCAGATGACAAAACGGAGGATATCCATACAATAACCAGAAACATGGCCTAACCAAGTTGATGCATATTTTGGGGGGATGCAATTCAATCCATAACAGCATGTAAATAAAAAAATATATAAATGGTAGTATACATTGTTATATACATTAAAATATATGTTTGGAACTGATGTACACCAACATAATAATGGTTAACTGTGAATTAGGGAGAAGGAATAGAGAGTGGAGTCTTAGCTGTACCTTTAATGTTTATTTCTTTAGAAAAATTGTTAATTTTTCTTTAGAAAATTGTTAATATTTGATGAATCTGAGCTTCGGACCCACAAGTATACATTAGATTATTTTCTGTGTTTTTGTGTATGTTTGAAATATTTCATATTTTCTTTTATATTTCATAATTATAACAATACTGTTTATAAGCAAGTGTCATTGTGAACTTGCTCTGTGGTATGTGATGTTCTAGATGTTCTACGTGTATTAATTTATTTAATCCCCACAGTAACTCTGATAGATAAATACTACTGTCTTCATTTTATGGATGAGGACATGGAAACACAGCCCAGGATTACAGATTTCAGGCTAGCATTTATGCTCTTAGCCAGGACTGTAGTTTCTTTCAACTTTAATAAATTCCCGTATCTCATATGAAAAATATTTTCTCTATATATATATATATAACAATATGTATTTCTAACTATATAAAAATATATATATAGAGAGAGACTATATATATATATATATATATATATATGTATATACATATATACACACACTGCATATAGCCTGTGTTTTACTTAAGACTATTTCTTAAATATTGCTAGAAGTTAGCTAGGAATAGCATTGGGTAATGACAAGATCCAAGGATTCAGAATGGAGAGGACTAATTTCCAGTCTGATCTCCCGCAGTGAATGATTTGTGGTCTTTTCATTAGTCTAAGCATTGGCTTCTCCACTTTAAAACACAATTGATTTCACACTTGTCTGCCTCCAATGGCTGCCATGAAGATAAAACAGTAGAATGTATTGGCAAACACATTGAATAATATAGAATTATTTATAATGTTATAATATAGAATGTTATTTATTTTTCATACATAATCTGAGAAAACAGTCTGCGTGCTGTTCTGAATCACCTTTAAAATATACCCTCCTGTGCATGAATCATGATTATTTAATAAACAAAAACTTATGAAATTCTGTTATAAATTTTTCTAGGTCAGAAAAGCTGTTCCTGTGGACTTTGCCTCAAATTTTACAGTTAGCTACTTCCTGCTTCTGTTTTGTGACTCCTGCTTCACTATGTTCAACAGAATTCATGATTTCTTTTCTAAAGATAAGATGTGAGTTCCAGCTCCCATGGAACAGAGTCCGGGTGACTCTCAGAAAATACAGCACATAGCATCAATCTCCATTATGTGAATGAAGTTTAGAATTAACCAGGAGTCAATTATTGCTGGCATTAAATTGAAGTTGGAATCACTGGGAATTGTAATGCAGTTTAAAGAAAATGTGGTAGTGAGATCAGGAAATGTCAAGATTTTGGACTCAGAAAGGAAATTGTAGGAGCTCCATGTAGTAATCCATATGAATACAAAATGAGCAAAACTTTATAAAGTCTGATGGGATATCTAAGTTGAAAGGACTTTCTGCAGGCTTCTGTGGTGTATGGAGTCACTGCCTGGATCTTTTGCATTCTGCTATTACTTGCTCTTTCTTTTTTTTTTTTTTAATCTATTTTATTGTACTTCAGGTGAAGGCTTACAGAACAAATAGTTTCTCATGAAACAGTAGTACACATGTTGTTTTATGACATTGGTTAACAACCCCACAACATATTAACACTCTAAATTCGCAAACTTTTTTTTTTTTTTGGGTGAAAATACACATAGCCAAAGATACACCGTTTCAAAAATTTCTACATACACAGTTCAGCGACATTGACTACGCTCTTCCAATTGTGCTGTTAGTCTCACCTAAGATGAAGGCTTACAGAACAAAATAGTTTCTCATTTAACAGTTACTACAAATGTTGCCCTATGACAATGGTTAACAATCTCACAACACATCAACAATATCCTTACTCAACCTTGTGTTCCCTATCACCAGCTTCCTTGTCCCCTTCTGCCTTCTGGCCCTTGTCACTGGACTCCTGTACCTCGTTAGTCTCATTGGTTTTATGGGGCTGTCCACTCCAAGGCTGAACAGTGAACCTCGGAGGTAACCTCACCACTGAGCTAAAAGGGTGTCTGGGAGCCATACTCTCGAGGTTTCTCCAGTCTCCTTTAGGCCAGTAAATCTGGACTTTTTTTTTTGTGAGTTAGAATTATGCTCTACATCCTTCTCCAGCTCTGTCCAGAAGCATCTGTTGTGATCCTGGTCAGAGCAGTCAGTGGTGGTAGCCAGGCACCATCTAGCTGTAGTGGACTCAGTCCGGTGGAGGCCTTGGTAGCTGTGGACAATTAGTCCTTTGGACTAATCTTTTCCTTGTTTCCTGTTCTCTTCATTCTCCCTTGCTCCCAAAGGGATGAGACCAGTGGAGTATCTTACATGGCCGCTCACAGGCTTTTAAGACCCCAGACGCTACTCACCAAGGTAGAATGTACAGCATTGTCTTTATAAGCTGTGTCATGCTAATTGAGCTAGATGTTCCCCGAGACCATGGTCCCCAGAGCCCTGCGCCCAGCAATTCAGTCCCTCAGGGAGTTTGGATGTGTCTATGGGGCTTCCATGAACTTTCCTTGTACAGGTTGTGCTAGTTTCCCCTGTATTGTGTACTGTCTCACCCTTCACCCAAGATACCACTTATCTATTGCCTATTTAGTATTCCCCCCCACCCCTGCCATCCCTGGTAACCAACAAAGATTGTTACATCTTGTGTGTGAACTTTTTCATAGGTTTTTACAATAGAGGTATCATACAATATTTGTCTGTTTGTGATTGACTTATTTCACTCAGCATAATGTCCTCCAGTTTCATCCATGTTATGAGATGCTTCACAGATTCATTGTTGTTCTTTCTTGTTGCAAAGTACTCCATTGTGTGGACATACCATAGTTTGTTTATCCATTCATCTGTTGATGGGCATCTACATTGTTTCCATCGTTTTGCTATTGTGAACAATGCTGCCATGAACATAGGTGTCCATATGTCTATTTGAGTGACGGCTCTTATTTCTCTAGGATATATTCCTAGGAGTGGGATTGCTGGATCAAATCGTAGGTCTATATCTAGCTTTCTGAGGAAGCGCCATATCATTTTCCAAAATGGTTGTATCATTTTGCATTCCCACCAGCAGTGCATAAGAGTTCCCATCTCCCCGCAGCCCCTCCAACATTTGTTATTTCAGGTGTTTTTGATTCGTGCCAGTAATGCCGGAGTGAGAGGGTATCTCACTGTGGTTTTAATTTGCATTTCTCTAATGGCTAGTGATCGCGAGCATTTCCTCATGTGTCTGTTGCCCATTTGAATGTCTTCTTTGGTGAAGTGTCTGTTCATTTCCTTTGCCCATTTTTTAATACGATTATTTGTCTTTTTGTTGGAAAGGTGTTGGATTTTCTTGTAGATAATGGCGATTAGACCTTTGTCTGACTTGTACTGTCCAAAAATTTTTTCCATGTCTGTAGGTTCTCTTTTGACTCTTTTGTTGAAGTCTTTTGAAGAGCATAGGTGTTTGATTTTTAGAAGATATCAGTTATCTAGCTTATCTGTTGGGCTTTGTGCATTGATGGTTATGGTTTGTATCCTGTTAATGCCATGTATTAAGGCCTGAAGTGTTGGTCCTATTTTTTCTTCTATGAACTTTATAGTTTTAGGCTTTATATTCAGGTCTTTGATCCATTTGGAAGTAGTTTTTGTATACGGTGTGAGGTATGGGTCCTGTTTCATTTTTTTGGAAATGGATATCCAGTTTTGCCAGCACCATTTGTTAAAAAGACTGTCTTTTCCCCATTTGATGGACTTTGGGTCCTTGTCGAAGATCAGGTGACCATAGGTGGATGGATTTACATCTGGATTCTCAACTCTGTTCCATTGGTCAATGTATCTGTCGTTGTACAAGTACCAGGCTGTTTTGACTACTGTAGCTGTATAGTAGGTTCTGAAGTCAGGTAGTGTGAGTCCTCCAACTTTCTTCTTCTTCTTCAGTAGTGCTTTACTTATTTGCGGCTTCTTCCCTTTCCATAAAAAGTTAATGATTTGTTTTTCCATCTCTTTGAAGAATGTTGTTGGTATTTGGATTGGGATTGCATTGTATTTGTAAATTGCTTTGGGTAGAATTGATATTTTCACAATGTTGACTCCACCTATCCATGAGCAGGGTAAGGTTTTCCATTTATGTAGATCCCTTTGGGTTTCATGCAGTAGTGTTTTACAGTTTTCTTTGTATAGGTCTTTTACATCCCTGGTCAGATTTATTCCTAAGTATTTTCTCTTTTTAGGGGCTATTGAAAATGGTATTGTTTTCCTGATTTCCTTTTCATCGTTCTCCTTACTGGTGTATAGGAATCCAACTGATTCTTGAATGCCTATCTTGTATCCTGCTACTCTGCTGAATCTTTCTGTTAGTTCCAGTAGATTTCTCGTGGAGTCTTCAGGGTTTCCTATGTATAGTATCATATCATCCGCAAACAGGGACAGTTTAACTTCTTCATTACCAATTTGGATGCCGTTGATTTCTTTTTCTTGCCTTATTGCTCTAGCTAGAATTTCCAGCACAATGTTAAATAGGAGTGGTGATAAAGGGCATCCTTGTCTTGTTCCTGTTTTCAAGGGGAATGTTTTCAGCCTCTCTCCATTAAGAATGATGTTGGCCGTTGGTTTTGCATAGATGCCCTTTATTATGTTGAGATATTTCCCTTCTATACCTATTTGATGAGAGTTTTTATCAGGAATGGGTGTTGAACTTTGTCAAATGCCTTTTCTGTGTCAATTGAGATGATCATGTGATTCTTTTCTTTCCTTTTATTTATGTGGTGGATTATGTTGATCGATTTTCTAATGTTGAACCATGCTTGCATACCTGTTATGAATCCTACTTGGTCGTGGTGTATTATTTTTTTGATATGATGCTGAAGTCTATTGGTTAGAATTTTGTTGAGAATTTTTGCATCTATATTCATGAGAGATATTGGTCTGTAATTTTCTTTTTTTGTGACATCTTTGCCTGGTTTTGGTATCAGCGTTATGGTGGCTTCATAGAATGAATTTGGAAGTGTTGCTTCCTCTTCTATGCTCTGAAATAGCTTGACTAGAACTGGTACAAGCTCTTCTGTAAATGTTTTGTAGAATTCTCCAGTGAAGCCATCTGGGCCAGGGCTTTTTTCTTGGGAGTTTTTTTTTTTTTTTTTTTATTACCTTTTCAATCTGTTCTCTTGTTATGGGTCTGTTCAGATTTTCAACATCACTTTGTTGTAGTTTGGGTAGGTTGTGTTTCTAGAAATTTATCCATTTCCTCTAGGTTTCCAGATATGTTGGAGTATAGTTTTTCATAATATTCTGTTACAATCCTTTTTATTTCAGTTGGGTCTGTTGTAATGTCTCCCATTTCATCTCTTATTTGGGTTATTTGTGTCCTCTCCTGTTTTTCTTTTGTCAGTCTGGCCAGTGGTTTGTCGATTTTGTTGATTCTTTCAGAGAACCAACTTTTGGCTTGTTAATTCTTTCTATTGTTTTTATGTTTTCTATTTCATTTAGTTCTGCTCTGATCTTTACTATTTCTTTTCTTCCGGTGGTTGTAGGCTTTTTTTACTGTTCTCTTTCTATGTGTTTGAGTTCTGTAGTTAATGTTTTGATTTTGTCCCTTTCTTTTTTGATATGTGCATCTATTGCTATAAATTGTCCTCTGAGGACTGCCTTTGCTGTGTCCCAAAGGTTTTGGTATGATGTGTTTTCATTCTCATTTGATTCTAGGAATTTTTTGATTCCATCTCTGGTTTCTTCTATTACCCAGTGATGTGTAAGCAGGGTATTATTCAGTTTCCATGTAGTTGATTTTTTTCCCTTGCTCTTTCTAGTGTTAATTTCTACCTTCATGGCATAGTGGTCAGAGAAGACACTTGGAATTATCTCAAGGTTTTGGATCTTGTTGAGGATTGCTCTGTGGCCTAAGATGTGGTCTATTCTGGAGAACGTTCCATGTGCATTGGAAAAGAATGTGTACTTTGCAGTGGTTGGCTGGAGTGTTCTATATATGTCTATGAGGTCAAGTTGGCTGATTGTGCCCTTTAGGCCTTCTGTATCTTTGCTGAGTTTCTTCTTAGTTGTTCTCTCCTTTACTGAGAGTGGTGTGTTGAAGTCTCCTACTATTATAGTGGAAAAGTCAATTTCTCTTTTCAGTGATGTTAGAGTTTGTTTTATGTATTTTGGAGCCCTGTCATTGGGTGCATAGATGTTTATTATGGTTATGTTTTCATGATGGATCCTCCCCTTAATCATTATATAGTGTCCTTCTTTGTCTTTTATGGTAGATTTTGTTTTATAGTCCATTTTATCTGAGATTAGAATTGCCACTCCTGCTCTTTTTTGGTAGTTGTTAGCTTGATATATTTTTTTCCAACCTTTCACTTTTAATAAATTCACATCTTTGTTTCTAAGGTGTGTCTCTTGTAGACAGCATATTGGTGGATCCTGTTTTCTTATCCATTCTGTCACTCTCCATCTCTTTATGGGTGCATTGAGTCCATTTACATTCATTGAGTCCATTACATTACATATAATTATTTATAGATGTGAGTTTGTTACTGTCATTTTGTAGTGCTTTTTTTTTGCGGTGCTGAAGTTTTCTTTGTTCTTCTTACTCTCTTGTGCTGAGTTACTTTTGTTAGTGGATTTTTTTCTTTTGTTTTGTTTTTGTAAGTTTTGTTTTTGCTGAGACTTTATGTTTTTAGTCTTTATTTTTATGAGTTGGTTTGTTAACTTTCTTTGTGTTTACCATGAATTTTAGCCTTATCTTTCTAAGTTTGAAGCAGTCTACCATTACTTGGTATCGCCTTGACTTCCTCTCCATTGGAAAGTTCTATACCTATGCCGTTTATTCCCTGTTTCATTGTTTTGATTTTGTTGTCGTACATCGATTGACTGCTCTGTTTCCCTGTTGTATTTCTTTTGGTTTTGGATAGTCCTCAAGAGTTCATTTCCTAGATTGATGTCTGGCTCATATGATCCTGCATCCTAGGTTCTGCCTTTGGGCTGAAGCTGTTTGTCCTCAGTTTGAATAACTCCCTTTAATAATTCTTGTAAGTTTGGTTTGACTTTTACATATTCACTTAGTTTCTGCTTATCTGGAAAAGACCTAATTTCACCATCAAATTTGAACGAGAGTTTTGCAGGATATATTATTCTTGGCTGACAATTTTTTCTTTCAAGATTTTGTATATGTCATCCCATTGCCTTCTTGCCTGCATGGTTTCTGCCGAGTAATCTGAGCTTAGTCTTATTGTTTCTCCTCTGTATGTGACTTCTTGTTTTTCATGAGCTGCTCTCAGGATTCTTTGTTTGTCTTTGTTTTTGGCGAGTGTGAATATGATATGTCTTGGTGATTTTCTTTTGGGGTCTCTTCTATATGGGGTTCGTTGAGCTTGTTGGATGGTCAGCTTTTCATCTTTGATGATATTGGGGAAGATTTCTGTCAGCAGTTCCTCAATGATCCTCTCTGTGTTTTCTGTTTCATCCCCCTCTTCTGGAATGCCAATCACTCGTAAATTTTTGCTTTTAGTTGTGTCCCACATAACTCTCAGGGTCGCTTCATTTTTCTTTGTTCTTTTTTCTGAGTTTTCCTGAAACAGAATTGTATCCAAGTGTTTGTCTTCAGTTCCACTGATCTTGTCTTCCACTGTTTCCAATCTGCTTCTCAGCCTTTCTATGACATCATCCATTTCTTAACTCTTGTTGCTTATCTTTTAGATTTCTAATTGTTGTTTTCGTATAATTTCGAGTTGTGAATTTATTTTGGAATTTTGTTCCTGCATCATCTTCCTGAATTCTTCTAATTTTTTGTCTGTATTTTCCATGATTTTTTCTATTTTTTCCTCATGTTTGTCAGCTTTTTGCCTCAGTTCTTGGAAAATTCTGAGTATTAGAGATTTGAATTCCCTATCAGGTACTTCTAGTGCATTTTCTTCCACAGGAGAGTCATCTGGTGTTTTAATTTGGACACCTACTGGAACCATCCTGTCCTGTTTTTGTAAATGTTTTGATATTTTCTGCTGTTTTGGGGGCATTCAGAAGTTATTTCTCTCATTTATTGATTGTAGATTTGTTTGTTTCATCCCTTTTTTTAAGAAAAAAATTTGACGATGTCTGAACAGGCGGACTGCATGCTCTTTTTTGTTTGCTCGTGTGTGCGCTCAATACTTTTCACCTCCTTCTGCAAATGGCAGGTTCACTCACTCAGATATGTTATAGCAGGGCAGGTATAGCTGAAGAGGCGCCACTCAGATGGGTTGTTTGTGGCACTCACTAGAGCCACCAGGGCGGGTTGGTAATCAGTGCTGGGCAGATTCCAGTAGGCCGTGCCTGCACTGCTTGGTGGTGTGATGTCAAGTGCACGGTGCAGGTAGGCAGGATGCAGTGGAGAGATGGTTATGTGTGGAGCTAATATGGATATGGAGAGAGGAGAGATGAACAGGAGCCAAAAAACATAGAAACAAACAAAAAAGAATGCTAGGGGAGCTTGCCATTGGAATGGAGAGATAAGAGACTATGAAATGGAAAAAACCAGAAAGGGGAAGAGGAAGAAAAGAATGAACAAGTAAATATCAGAAAGGTTAAAGAACCGTGAAGTTCCCAGGGATCCCACTGATGCAGCTATGAGGTCTGGAGTAGTCGCTCTCAGGTGTCGCAACACTGCCTGCCCAGAAGGCACAGAGGCATACAACGCCTGGTATTCAGGGATCAGAAAGAGAAGGAAGATATAGAGAGACGAGAAACTGAACAATGAAGAAAGACAAAAAGGGAAAAAGAGGGAAAAGAAAACAAACAAACCAAAAAAAAAGAACAAGAAAGGCCAGAAAAAAAAAAAATAGAAAGAAAGAAAAACTAATGAAAAAGAAATGTCCTCAGGGATCCCTCCGCACGTCTGTGGAAGCCGAAAAGGAATTCTTTGCCACACAGCTCTGCCTGGCCAGAAAGGGCTCCCAACTCAAGAAAAGGAAAAGAAAACAAAACAATTCAAAACGAACAAATGAACAAAAGCCCCGGGATCCCACCAGCATGGTAGCCCAGACTGGGAAGCAGCTCCACACTCGAATGGAGCTCCGCAGCCCCTAAGGAAAAAGCAAAGATGGCGCACGGAGCCAGGCACTTGAGCAAAAGGAGGGGGAGGCGGTGAGAGGCAAGCAAGAAATCCAAAGAAGCAGGAAAAAAAAAAAAAAAAAAAAAGCAGTACCAGCAGCCAACAAATGGCACTCAGAGAGCCAGGCAGTGCGAGCTGGTGTTTCTGGACAAGAGACTGTGTCCGCAGGAAGCAGAGGAGGCTGAGTGTGGGTGTTGAAGGGTGGCTAGCAGGAAAGAGTATATCACAAATTTCTGGTGCTCTGTAGCCCCTCAGGAAGAAGCAAAGATGGCGCACGGAGCCAGGCATTTGAGCGAAAGGAGGGGGAGGCGGCGAGAGGCAAGCAAGAAATCAAAAGAAGCAGAAAAAAAAGCAACACTAGCATCCAATAAATGGCACCCAGAGAGCCGCCCACTTGGGTGTGTGGAATCCAAGCAGCCCGCGCCTCATGGTCAAGAGACCGTGGCTGTGGGAAGCAGAGGAACAAACGAAGAAAAGCCCCGGGATCCCACCAGCATGGCAGCCCAGACCGGAAAGCAGCTGCACACTCGAATGGAGCCCGGCAGCCCATCAGGAAGAAGCAAAGATGGCGCTCGGAGCCAGGAACTCGAGCAAAAGGAGGGGGAGGTGGTGAGAGGCAACTGAGAAATCAAAAGAAGAAGAAAAAAAAAGCAACAGTAGCAGCCAACAAATGGCACCCAGAAAGCCGCCCACTTGGGTGTGTGAAATCCAAGCAGCCGGCGCTTCCCTGTCAAGAGACTGTGGTCGCGGGAAGCAGAGGAGGCCGAGCTGGAGTGAAGAGGGGTAGGGGGTGGGAAAGCACGCAGCGCAAATTACCGGTTGTTTTGTCTCCTGCTGGACGCTCTGTGAGGCTGCTTTCTTGTACCCCCGTTTGCTGGTCTCCGATAGGAGTCCAAGATGGTGGAGCCGCACTGCGTTAGCTGTTAGGGGACCTCTGCATGAATCTCTCCTTGCTCTCCGTTCTCTGTCAGTTTTCTCACTCCATTTGGTGCTTGGCTGAGTTCTTTATATCTTCATTTGATGTTTTAGGGTTTCAGGATTGTTGTATTCTCTGTTTGGCTTAGTTTTTTGGATCTTTGGTGTGGAAGGACGGCGTGGTGCTTCTGCCTAGAGTGCCATTTTGCCGGAACTCTATTACTTGCTCTTTTTGTTTTTAACCTTTTTTTTCTACAAGTGACCTTAAACTTTTATTTTCTTAATTTTGTTCTTTTATTCTTTGATTTTCTCTGTCCCTTTGTCTTATGTCATATGCCTTCAAAAATAGTTTAAAATGACAAATCCTAAAATCTTTGTTCCTTACTTTTCATTCGGAGTTTTCAAAGCCCCATGGTTATGTTTGCAACACAACTGTTTTCAATTTTTGAAGCCCAGTGATTTTCTTGTACATTTTATATGTGTAGAAACTACCCCTTCTTACAAACCAAGTTGGAGAGTTCATGTTTAATAGGGTTCATGTGTTAAAATAAAAACTTAAGGAGTAACTCTGATAATGTCAGAGGAAATTATAATCCTGAAACAGAATAACTGGAATGAGAATCTATTAGAGTAGCACCTCCTAGGTAAATAGGAGCTAAATAGGATGTGAAAGAAGTTAGGGTAATTATAGAAGAAGACAATTAAGAATAGGGATAAACCTGGGATACACTCATTGAGATTGAGATTAAAGCAGAGAAGATCTAACTGCATCAGTGTTCAAGTGACCTTGAGGGAGGCAATATGGACTTGAAGACAAAGAGGCAAATATAAATTTAAAACAGAGAGTGCCTTATTATCTCTGGGTCTTGAAATATCCAGAAGGAAAGGTCAGCCTGAGGATGGAGAAAATCTTAAGCATAACGGTAGATCTGTTAACTATAAGAGAGATAAGCTGTAATTCATCTTGCACCAAACTTGATAAATAGCTCATGCAAAAGATGTGTATTTGCATCTTACTAAATATGTATGAAGTTTTTTTTCTCCCCCAAATTCTTATTTACTTGTTTATTTTCTATCCCATCACACTATTGGAATGTAAGTGCCTTGGAAGTTGGGGACTTATCTGACTTGCTCATTGCTATATTGCCATATGCCATTGCTAGAACTTTTTTTTAAATAATATTTTATTATGCTTTAGGTGAATGTCTACACACAAATTAGGTTCCTATTTAACAATTTTTTATACAAATTGTTAGGTGACATTGGTTACAATTTTCACAATGTGTCAGCATTCTCATTATCTCTATTCTGTTTCCATTGATCTGGCTTCCCTTCCCCTCCTTTCCTTCTCATCTTTGCCTTTGGGTAAATGTTGACCATTTGGTCTCATATAGTTGATTGTTTAAGGGAGCACATTACTCATGGTTGATATTGTTTATTTTATAAGTCAATCCATTATTTTGCTGAAAGGTGACCTCCAGAAATAGCTTCAGTTCCCAGTTTGAAATGTATCTTCAGGTGATAGTCTTGGGGGTTCCTCTAGTCTTTATCAGTCCAGTAGGTCTGGAATTTTTTAGGGATTTGAATTTTGTTCTATATTTTCTTCACATTCTATCTGGGAGCTTCTATTGTGTTCCTGGTCAGAACAGTCGGTAGTAGTAGCCAGGCAGCATCTAGTTCTTCTGGTCTTAAAGTAGGTGATATTGTGGTTTGTGTGGGCTATTCGTTCTGTGGACTAGTTTCTTCTTTGAGCCTTTGGTTCCTTCATTCTTTTTTGCTTAATATGAGTAGAAATCATTAGTTGTATCTTAGATGGGGCCAACAAGCTTTTAAGACCCCGTACACTACTTAGCAAATTAGGATGTAGAACATTATCTTTATGAACTATGTTATGCCAATTGACTAAGTTGCCACCTGAGACTATGGTCCTAAGCCTTTTAACTCAGTAAAACAATCCCTTGAGTTGTTTGGATATGTCTAGGAAGCCTCTGTAATTGTGCCCCCTCTGTGCTTTGTTATATATATGGACATATATACAGCACATACAAATGTGTATATACATACGCCTACAGACACACCTATACATGCACATGCATTTACTTTCATATGCCTTCCTATACACATATAAGCATACATATTTACCTATGTAACGACATACATATTTTTTGGTTCTTGTTACTGTTGCTGCAAAGTTGTATATGTTATAACACTTACTGAAATTGTCCCTTTTTCTTGTGTACTTTTTAATGCCTTCATTTACTTTGGTCAAGTTATGCTGACTTCACCCATATTTGGGATTGCCTTTCCCATCACCAAAAATAACCAGTGATTCCCCTTCCTCCTCCCTTCCATGCCTGGCAATCATCAAAGAATGTTGTTTTCTATGTGTATGTCTATTCCTGACTTTTTCTAATAGTGGAACCATACAATATTTGTCCTTTTATGATTGACTTATTTCACTCAGCATAATATTGTCCAGATTCATCCATGTTTCGTGGACTCATTATTCTTTATAGTTGTGTAGTATTCCATTGTATGTATGTACACCATATGTTTATCCATTCATCTGTTGATGGGCATTTAGGTTGTGTCCAATTTTTTACTATTGTGAATAATGCTGCAATGAACATAGGTGTGCATATGTCTATTTGTGTCACTGCTTTTGTATCTCTTGGATATATACCTAGGAGTGGGATTGCTGGATCCTAAGTGTCTTAGGCTGGGTTCTCTAGAGAATCAAACCAGAAAGATTTATTTCAAGGAAATGGCTCATGTGGTTGTAGAGACTGGCAAGTCCCAAGTTCAGGGATCAGGTATCAGGCATTAGGCTGGAGGCTTCTCATGACTCATGTAGCTGCAGGGGCTGATGAACCCAAGATCCCATAGGTCAGATGGCAGGCTGCTGGCTAGCCTCTCAAGAACTGAAGATCAGATGCTGATGAGTCAAAGGCAGGCTCTAGAGTGAGCAGAAGCCAACAAGCTTTGCCAGAAAGCCACATATATTGGATAAAGGCCACACCCCCAAAGAAACTCCCTTTCAATTGATTGCCTACTTACAGCAGATCCTGTCATACAGGTGATCACATTATACCAGATCTCAACATTGAAGTGATTACATCATTATACGACTGGCAAACTACATCATAATTGCCAAACTACTGAGTATCATGGTCCAGCCAAGTTGACACACAACCTTAACCATCACTAACCACCACTTATGAACTTGGCACCTGTGCACATCTCCTTAAACCATACATAATCTATGAATAGGGACAATTATAAAGTCATACTTGCGCCTAACATGGGAACAACTGAAAACGCACTAGCCCTATTTACTTATTATATTTTATAAGTGAAGAAAACAAAAATATTTGAGGTACACATACAAGGAAGAAATACTCATAACAATTACTGTCCTTGCTTCTGCAAATGGTCACATGGTCATAAGAGGTATTTAGAACTTCCTTCTTCCACCACCCACCACCCATTCCATATTCCCTTTGCCCTCAGCAAGCACTTCAGCTAGTCATGAATCTTAGCCTGGTGGGGTGACTCAAACATTCATTCCTGAAGGGTCTCAGACATTAGTAGTTTAGGAATTGGGTTGCTGTAGTTTTCCATTGACTTTAATCGCAGGGCATGGAAGTGCTAAGAGACACCCTAAGGGATCTCCTGCATTCCAGACATACTCTTCTCTACCTACATTATGTAATACCAATCCAATTTCCTCTTGGTAATTAGGATCAATCACTCCAGCCAATATGGTAACTCCCTTCTTTGCCTGTTGATCCAGAGGCATAAAAAGCCCAAAGTGTCTAAGTGGCATTCTTAACTTCCAGTTCAAAGGAATCAGTGATGTGTCTCCAGGTGGGCGCATTCCTCCCTTTGGAATTAAGACTTCTACACCCACAGAGCCTAGGTTTGTGGGGACAGGAAACAAAAATTTTGCGAGTCGGTCACAAGAGATAATAGTGAGTGGTGCCACCCCCATTTCCACCTCTTGATTATTGGACCCAGGGATCCTGGCTAGGAAGAAACAGCACAAGATATTGGATGCTGGTTTAGAGCATATACAGCTTCCTGGAGAACACTGCCCCACCCCTGCAAGGTATTGCCACCTAGCTGGTGCTGTAATTGTGTCTTTAGATGCCATTCCATCTTTCTATCAAGTTGGTTGCTTCAGGATGATGGGGAACATTGTAAGACCAATGTTCCATGAACATAGACCCATTGCCACACTTCATTTGCTGTGAAGTGATTCCTTTGATCTGATGCAATGCTGCTTGGGATACCATAATGGTGGATAAGGCATTCTGTAAGTCCACAGACATACTTTTGGCAGAAACATTCCATGCATGGAAGGCAAATCTGTATCCAGAGTAAATGTCTATTCCAGTAAAAACAAATTGCATTCCTTGCCATGACAGAAGCAATCCAATGTAGTCAACCTGCCACCAGGTTGCTGGCTGATGATATCAAGGAATGGTGCCATATTGGGGACTTAGTGTTGGTCTCTGCTACTGGTAGATTGGGCATTCAGCAGTGGCTACAGCCAAGTTGGCCTTGATGAGTGGAAGTCTATGTTGCTTAGCTCATGCATTACCTCCATCCCTGCCTACATGGCTACTTTGTTCATGAGCCCATTGGACAATGACGGGAGTGGCTGGGAAAGAGGATGACTGGTTTCCAAAGAATGTGTCATCCTATCCACTTAATTGTTAAAATCCTCCTCTGCTAAGGTCATTCTTTGGTGAGCATTCACATGAGACACAAATATCTTCACTTCTTTGGCTCATTCAGAGAAGTCTGTCCACATACCTTTTCCCCATACTTCCTTGTTTCCAATTTTTCAATCATGTTCCTTCCGAGTCCCCGACTATCTAGCCAAACCATTGGCCACAACCCATGAATCAATATACAATTGCACATCTGGCCATTTCTCCTTCCAAGAAAACTGAACAACCAGGTGCACTGCTCAAAGTTCTGCCTATTGAAAGGATTTACCTTCATCATTCTTCTTCAGGAAGTTCCCAGAAGGGGGCTGCATCGCTGCCACTGTCCACTTTTGGGTAGTACTTCCATATTGCACAGAACCATCTGTAAACCAGGCATGAATTTTCGCTTCTTCAGTCAACTCACCATAAGGAACTCCCTATGAGGCTATTGTTGCAGACTGGGAGATGGAAGGTAATGTGACAGGAGTGGAGACCAAGGACATTTGGGCTACTTCCTCATGCAACTTGCTTGTGCCTTCAGGTTCTGCTCAGCCCGATCTCGTGTATACTACTTCCAGTTGATGATGGGGTGCTGCTGTGCACATCCAACTTTATGGCTCTGTGGGTCAGAAAACACCCAGTTCCTCATGGGCAGCTCAGGCTGCATGGTGACTTGGTGGCCCATGGTTAAGACTTCAGTCTCTGCTAAGGTGCAGTAACAAGCCAAAAGCTGTTTGTCTTAAGGAGAGTAGTTATCTGCAGAGGATCACACGCTTTGCTTTAAAATCCTAAAGATGTGCACTGCAATTCACCAATAGGGGCCTACCAAAGACTCCAAACAACATCTCTATCTGCCACTGCCACTTCAAGCACATTGGATCAGTCGAATCATACGGCCCAAGTGGCAGAGCTGCTTGCATGGCAGCCTGAACTTGTTGCAGAGCCTTCTTTTGTTCTGAGCCTCACACAAAACCAGCAGCTTTTTGAGTCACTTGATAAATAGGCTGGATTTGTACATGCAAATGAGGGATATGTTGCCTCCATAATCCAAAGAGATCCCCTGGTGAGCAGGCAGGCAGGGGTGGCAGACAGGGCAGAAGCGGTGGCTGTGCTTCACCAGTTCCTGGTCTGGCAGTGTGGGGAATGTGTGCCTCTGATTGCTGGAGGAGTGGAGTGGTAGGAAAGGGCAGCAGGGTGGGTGTGCACCTCTGGTTGCCAATTTGGCAACACAGGAGTGTACACCATGGGTCACTGGGTAGGGAGCAGGCAGTGAGGGGGGTACTTTACTACTAGCTGCTGGGTGGGTGAGATGGCCAGTAATGGTGGGGTGTACACCGCTGGTCACCAGGAGTGCAAGGAGGTAGGCAGGGTAGCGTGCTCTTCTGCTCACCAGCATAGGCTCCAGGGCACTCCCTGTAGAGTGCAGTTGGAGATCAGATCCTGACCCTGACCAAATGCAATGGAGGGGGCTGTCCAGAGTCTGGCAGGTGGGGAATCTCCAGCTGCCACTCTGTGGATCCTCTACTCCATGAGTGCTACCCACACAAATGATCAGGCTCTGCTGCTGGTGAGTAGTTCTATCCCTATTTTCTGCCTCCCTCCCTGCTCTGTGTTCACCTGGATCTTAGGGTTCCTTCCTGCCTTCCTACACTTTCCCACCTTAGATCAGGTTCATGTTCTGCTTGTCTTACTTTGCTCCGAGTTTGTCTACACAGTATCTCTGTCTCCTACGGGGAGTTTTGTGAAGTTACCCTCTTGTGTTTCTCACCCAGGAAGGCTGTTCGTTTTGTCTCAAGAGGGCCACACAGTACCAGGCCAGCTGGCATGCACCTATGATCTGTAAATCTCCTTGTTCACTGTTTTCATTCAGTTTCTCCTTCTATTAGGTGTTCAATATAATTCTTCATCCTTCTGTTTGCTGTTCTGGGTTTCCAGATTTTCATCTGTATCTGTTTCACTTGGTTTCTCAATTCTTTGTTGCAGGGGGATGGCATGGCGTGTGTGTCTAAGCTGCCATCTTGGGCCATCTCCCTGCATGCAGTTTTTAATCTGTTCACCTAATAAAAATTAGTATGAATTAAAAAATGTACTATGATATATTCTAGACTCTGACTTGAGTTTTGAGTACCTGAGTGATATTCCAAGTAAAAAATTAGAATTGCACATCGGCTCTTGTATGGGCTATAGTATAGAAATATCCCAAATTGATAATCTAGGGAGTTAACCAAAGTAGAAGAATGGATGGATGGGTAGATAGATGAATGGAAAAACAGATAAATTTCTGGATCCCTTATCAGATTTACTAAATTGGTAGCCCTAGGGAGTGAAATCCTGGAACAAATATATGTTAAAGTTCCCTGGATGATTCTGGCACTCAGCTAAGCTAGAGAATCACTGTGGCATTGTAGTGAAGACTGTGAGGAAAGCAAATTATATACATAAATGAAAGGGGAAAAGTGAGAGTGAGATTTCTAGGGTCTTAGTTCTTGGAGAAATGACCCTATCTTTTGCACAGTGGTGGCAGTATTAAATTCTCAGGAGAAACTCCAATGGGATGTGCTTGGAAGTAGCCCTTTGGCTAGAAGTTGCTATAAGAGTGTTGGTTCAATCCCTTGGCCAGTCATATGGGCTGAAGAGAAAAATGATTCAGAGTGCTAAAGTGCTTCAGTTTCAGTAAGAGGCTACTACCAATGGCTCCTGGAAGGTGTTGAAGACAGTGTTTTAGAGTCCATTAAATGAGATTGGAATTACAGAATTGGCTCACTAAAAGGCTGGTAAGGGTGTACCCATGGATCTAGGATTGAAACATAGCAATTCCAGGAGGGGATCTTCTTAAATGTTAGTGGGATGAGCTTCAGTCCAGATGCAGTGCTTATATATATGAAGACAGGTGACAGTTAGGACTCTATCCCATCCTTCATTACACTCCCATATTTCACCCCGGTAAAATTTCTTCCTGATGTCACAGATAAATCATCATTTTGATTGGCTTATCTGTGATGTTCTTACGTGAGTCTTGCTATATCTCTGGTCTGCTCTATTTATCTCAAATGTATCTTCACAATACAAAAAATTTTCCACATCTTATACAATATTATCACCTCTTCTTCACACATTACATATCCTCTTCACCTCCTGTTAAGAATTTTAAGGTTATAGTTATACAAAGATGGCATCTAAATTCTTAAGTCCAATTACTACAAGGGCAATCAAAGCAAAAGTGCTCTTTTTCTTATCCATAACAATGTGTTAACGTATTATCCAGTATGATGTAGTTGATAGAATGTATCCTTTTAGACCAGACAGACCTAAATTTAAATTCCCCCCTACTGCTTTCTAATTGTTTAACAAGCTACTAGACCTCTCTGAACCTCAACTGTAAATCGAAGATGTTATTAGGTGTCGTAAAGTTAGCTCCAACTCGTAGGGAACCCATGAGTAACAGCAGGGGTAGATTATCCAACAGGCAAGTAAAGCACAGTGCTTGCCTTGCTTACCAGATCATCGGTAGTGAACAATTTCACAGTTTTCACCACATCGAAGATTCTGTTTCTAGTATGGCTAGCATCTATCTGTCTCTCAATCCCACAGTACCTTCCTACAGAATCAAAGCCTCTTTTCAAATTTACAGTCACAGACAGGGATGGATCACCCAGGAAGCAGAGTAAACACAGGCTTATTTGTGCTTACTTACTAAGCTGTAGTGAACAATTTCACATGGGTTTCACCACATCTTTGATGAAATTGTTCACTACAGCTTAGTAAGTAAGCACAAGTAAGTGAATGCTTACCTTGCTTGCTGAATCATCCACCCCTGTATAACAGAATGAAATATTGCCTGATCCTGCACCATCCTCAAAATAAGTATGTTTGAGCCCATTGGTGCAGCCACTGTGTCAATCCATCTCATTGAGAGTCTTCCTCTTTACCAAGCATGATGTCCTTCTCCAGGGATTAGTACCTCCTGATAACATTTCCAAAGTAAGATGAAGTCTTGTCATCTTCACTTCTAAGGAGCATTCTGGCTGTACTTCTTCCATGACAGATTTGTTTGTTCTTCTGGCAGTCCATGGTATATTCAGTATTCTTTGCCAACACTGTAATTCAAATGCATCAATTCTTCTTCAGTCTTCCTCAATCATTGTCCAGCTTTCATACGCATATGAGGTGATTGAAAATATCATGGATTGGGTCAGGCACTTCTTAGTCCTCAAAGTGACATCTTTGCTTTTTATGATTTTAAAGAGGTCTTTTACAGCAAATTTTACCAACGTAATATGTAATTTAATTTCTTGACTGCTTCTTCAATGGGCATTGATTGTGGATCCAATAAAATTAAATTGAGGCTGATAGCATGCCTGCCATCTTGAATAAGCAAGGGGTGGTGCCTGCCATTCCTATGTGATATGAGAATTAACTCCTTGCATGTAAACTATCTCTTTATTAAATAATGAAGGAACTAACCCCCGTCTTTAAGATATCTCTTTATTTCGGTATACTTCTAGTTCCAGCTCAGTTAAGAAAAACAAGAGACTGGGGTCTCAAGACCAGTCGAAACTGATCTGGAACCAGGTTTTGCCCATCTGACATGCGCAGTACCACCAACTGTGTCCCTTGGATGACCTATTGACATGACAGGCGAAAAAACACAGCCCCGTCTATGCCCCGAGTGTGGGCAAAATGCCATCTTTGTGGCCACCCCACCAGACTGAGCAAGCGCAAAAGACTGGACTGCCCCAGAAACGCCTTTATGGGCCAAACCAATCAGCAGGCTGACTCCACTTTGGGGTGTCCCTGAAGACACCATACCCAATTTTACTCTACCCATTTATAAACCCCTTGGGTCATTGTTCAGGGAGCCACCTTGGCAACACAAATCCCGATGGGCTCCTTTACTTGCCCAACTAAATAAAGCTTCTTTTTCTGCTTTCACCACTTCATGTCTTTCTAGCCATGCCAAGCAGACCCGGAAGCATCCGGTTACAAAATCCTTGACAACTTCAGTACTTTCTCCTTATATCATGATGTTGCTTATTAGTCCAGTTGTGAGGATTTTTGTTTTCTTATTATAAAGTGAGTATTAAATTTGAGCTAATAACTCCTTTATATAGCTATTGTTAGGATTAAATAGGATAACAATGTATTGAATATACAGGCATCATTCAATAAATATTAAATTTCTTCAACTTAAATTTGTAGACATCAGAGATTTTTTTTTTTTCTTTTCTTTTTTGATGGACTCCCAAGATGTGCAGTACTCTAGCCTTAGAATTTTGGGTAAATAATAAGGGATCAGTGGACTCTTAGAAATTTAATATGGGCTTTAGTTAGGTATTAATTGTTCTAGACATATGCATTCTCTGGGTGAAGCTCCCTGGCTCACTTCAGATTCTGAAGTGACCTACAACCTACTCATCCACTTAAAATCTTTGGAATCACTGTTTAATCTGCTTTATAAATCATGTCAATCTCCTCCCACCTCTGCCTTTAATTTGGAAATCCTTTTTGTGTGAACTTCCATGACTCTTCCTTCAGATTTTTGTGAGCAGACTTTGCCAGCACACATCTCACAGAGTAGGTGTGAGATCAAATGAGATAATGCACATGAATTTTTTTTTAAGCTGTAAAACTCTATAAATGAAAGGAATTGTTAATATTACCAGCAATCTGTACTGTACTGTTGCCTTTGTGGCTGTGGGATATCTCCTCTTGATTTGTTATGATAAAAAATTATCATAATGATTACAACATTAATCACGATTACACTGTAATCTTACCACAATGCCCACAGCTGAGCAAGTTAATTGAAAACTTGGGAAAACCTAATTGCAGCTGTTTATAATTTTTGGGCACCACTTGTAATTTGTGAATTTCGAACCATAATTTTTTAATGCTTGAAGAAATCTTGATAGCATCTAATTTAACACTTTTGTATTTAGAAAAGGGAACTGAGCCCCTTAGTGAGGGAAAGCCACTTGTCCACAGCCATACAGCTAGTGTGTTGAAAGTTGGGACAACAGGATGTATTAGGCTGTTTCCCTGAACTGTTTGATTACTCAGAATAGGTAAGTAGTAATTTGAATAATCTTTCCAATTTTTAAAATGAAAAGATGCTTAAGGAAAGTCCTGTCTGAAGTATTTGTGTTAAATAAGGAAGATAGATAATATTAAAACCAAAAAAACCCAAACCCGTTGCCGTTGAGAGGATTCCGACTCAGAGACCATAAAGGATAGAGTAGAACTGCCCCATAGGGTTTCCAAGGAGTGCCTGGTGGATTCAAACTGCTGACCTTTTGGTTAGCAGCCATAGCTCTTAACCACTATTCCACCAGATTTTCCAATGTTGTTAAGGTAAAAACAAAACAACAACAACAAAGTATCTTCCATGGAGTATCTCCACTTAAAGCATATTTTAATTGGCATGACCCAGAAATGTGTCTCCATTACACAACGTGCTTTCTCTAGCATGTAGGAACTTAGAGCTTAGACTTTAGTGTTGAAGTCAAGGTGCTTTGGTAATAAGGACTTCATTCTAGCTAGCTTACATAGAAGACTATACCGAAGAATAAAGAAACAAATCTCAGAGAAGCCCCATGGGTGCTGATGTTTGAGAACTTGGGGCCTGCAGGGCAAGGCTTTTCTTTGTATATCTGTTCCACTCTTCTAGCCAAAATAAGACATCAGTTTTGTGTGCCTCTCATCATTGTACATGTCAAAAATGCAGGGCTCAAATCTAGCCCTAGATGAACTTTCAGTTCAAATACCCAAATTGTTGTACTAGAGTCTCTGTGTCTCTTTGTTCACCTTGAGAGAGAGAATCCAATCACTGAGGAACTAACTAATTGACCCCTAAGCTACAGGGCCCAATGCTGGCCCTTCCAATGGCTGGAGGTGAAGTATTTTGTTCTAATAGTCACCCAGTTCCACCCTTTTAGTAGAATTGATAGAACTGTGAGTTACCAGAGAAGGAGGAGTTGCCTCTGACAAGAAATTTAAAACTAATTTAAAACACCAGAATAAAAGAATGATTTTGAAATTTCTATGTTTCCATTTTTTAAAGAATTATGTTCTGGGGCATATATTTGGATACATAGTGTAACCTATTGGGAAGGCTATTTTAAGTAGTCACATAGTCCTATATAATTTATATCTAGGATCAGGAAAATATGTGAAAATGTGTTCCCTTGGTAAAAAGCAAAGATCTAAGAAGTTTCTGGAGGATTCTAACTGGCTGTTGAGGGAGTCCAAAACTTTTTTTTCTTTCTGGTTTCATATGGGACCACATGAACCTATTGATATCTGTTACAGCAATGAAAGTTTTTAGGCTATTATTAGTTATTGTTACAACCCCCCACCACCAGTGTTGCTCTGAAGTTTGAAGGCATAGTATTTCAATGGCTACAAAAAGAAATTTTGGGTTATTTACCGTGAAATATTTGCTGAAAACTCACACATTCCCTTGTGTTTTATTGGCTATATGTAATGCTGTTTTTACTAATTCAGATAACTTCTTCAGAAATGCCATCAATCAGCATATACTTTGGAGCTACTACCATATACATATTTATATATACAAATTCTAAAACATAATCCTGATAATTCTGCAACAATTTAACAGTAATTAAAAATAGAAAAGTCACAATAATCCTGTGCATAATGTTAGCCTTTCTTTTTTTTTTTTTTAAGGTAATGGTTATAATTCCTTATCTCTATTCTAATTTTAAAACTCTAGAGTTTATTCTCTTTTTCTTCTGTTGGGAGAGGGGGACATTGAAGAGATAAAAATAAATCTAAAAAATAATTAGTAAAATATCTTGTCATGTAATTTGTATCTATATTAATAAGAATAAATCATTATATTTAATCCTGCAGCTGAGACCGAAGGCCAGAAAGCCAGGTTAAGGATCTTCTTTTTCTTAACGGAAAGTCTGAGGAGGAAGCAAGAGTTTTCAAGGAGATAGTTGAGAGTTTTTACAAAAGCAAAGGAAAAACAATTTTGGCCAATAAAATCTAGTGTGCATTTTTAGAAAATATTTTTAAGATCACTGCAATGTGCAATTCTTCTTCTGACCCTAACTACCAGGAGTTAAATCAGATTTCACAGGTCAAAGGCACAGTCCTCCATAAGCCTGCTGACACCAACAGCAAGTTTCAAGATTCGTAGGACCACCTGCAAGTCTGACCAACTGGCTACAAATTTGTGGCTTCCCACTGCCCCTCAGGTTTGACAATTCATTACAGCAGCTCACAGAACTCAGGAAAGCACTATACTTATGAATATGTGAGAACACATATGAATACATTTATGTACAGCTTTAATTATATACTTTTATTATAGCAAAAAGAATATAAAAGTAGAAACACACAGAGCAAGGTCTGAGAGTATCCCAAACATGAAGCTTCTTTGTCATCTCCCCATGGAGTCAGGATGCATCACCCTTTGGTACATCCGTTATTGTCAGTCAGGAAAGCTCACCCAAATTTTTGTGTCCAGAGTTTTTATTGGGGTTTTACACAGAAATGCTTGATTGAATGATGGCCACATGACTGAACTTAATCTTCAGTCCTGTTGCCCTCCCTAGAAGTCAGGCTGATACCAGGTGATGAGTCTTTCTATATAGCTAGCCCCGCCATGAGTCATCACCTTAACAAAAACTCTCAAGTGTGGTCTGGGGCCCTCCATGAATAAGAAAGACACTCCAATCATGCAGAAAATTGCAAGGATTTAGAGGTTACCTCCCAGGACTGGAGACAGGCAAAATTCTTTGAATAAAATTAATTCCTCACCCTAAGGTCACATATATAGGATAGGAAAAAACTAAACATTTGACTTTATTGATGAAAAAGGGGAAGAGTAGAATTTTAAATATACTATGAAAAAAATAAACAAAATCTGATGTCAAACAATACAGGAAACAAATACAGAATCAGAGAAGATTCTCAGATTTCAAGCAGGGAAACATGTCCACTGAAATGCATCTTTTCTACAAATATTTGTTGAGCATTCACAAGTAACAGGCATTCCAGCATACACCATGGGGGATGCAAAAGGAGTCCAATGGGGATTCTTCCCTCAAATCGCTTGTAGTCTAACAGGAAGTACAAGACATTTATAAAGTTTAAATAAATGATTGAATGTGGAAGTACATAAGAAAAGTACAAAATGCTAAGGAAGTTCAGGAACAAATCTTGAAAATGGAAAATCACAGACTCTTTTGATGGAAAAGATAACATTGGACTTGAATCTTGAAGACGGAGAGGATTTTCACGTGCAGAGAAGGAACTAGTGGTGGGAGAATATCCCAGAAAACACACTCCAAAACACACAGATACACATAAACTAACACAATAAGCACAGTGGTATTTATCTGTATATAAAAGGAATAGTTGGTATGTGAGAAATAAATAGCTTGAATGAAGACGTTATATTGCTCATCAATTTATTATTTATCCTGGTACATAATGTGGGCTCAAAAAATGTTGAATATTTTTAAGATGGGTACCAAAGCCAAGGGAAATGAAGTAACTGTCCAACATTTATGAAAGAAAGAAAAGAAAAATTAATTAAATGCTTTTTATGTGCTAATTTTTTTTTATACCTTATAGGGAAAACATTTATATTGAAAAGAAAGCTAACATTGTAATAGCTTTTTTTTTCTGAGGGATGATGGAGATCATGTTAATGGGGAAACAAATCTTCATCCTTTTTACTTCAGGGTATAATGGGGGAAAGAGAAAAGACAAAAGGAAATGTCTAACATCTACCTCTTTTTCTGGGCTACTTAAATTTCAGACCCAGAATACATGAACTTCTGTTTAGAAACACATGTAAGAGGATTTACCAGGAAGAGGGTTTGAGAAACAGACAGAATCAGGAGCTGGCAGCTGAAGAATAAAGTATTGCTGACCAAATTCATGGGTGGAGACCCTTGAGGGACTTAAGAACAGAGGGGTCTAATATTTAGTTTTAATTACATACATTATTGGACTTTTAACACAGTCTTCTATGCACTTAATTGGTGTGAGAGGATTTGGTGATAAGGATGCTGTGTCCTACACCTTTGTCAGATAGAAGAGAGCAAAGAGAACAACTTTGGGAGAAAAAAAGATAGTGAAATAAGGAAGTGAAGAGAAGCAGCAACTTAGCCAGATGTAATTATTAGAACTAAATCCTTAGGAATTTATAAAAATCACAAAATTGTTGGTTAGTGAAATCTTGAGAAATTTCATTTAAATTTTAAAGGAGAGTGAGATCTCAGTTCCGTATACTTGTCTCACTTAACACAGGTGTTTTGTGCCAGAGATAAGAGTTATAACTCTGCGGTTTCTTGAGTCTCAGTTTAGCTTTCTTTCTATCTGCTGATGGAGGATGGTAGAGAAAAGAACCTGGAATTGTTAGGGACTTGGGAGAATGTAGTGCATAAGTAGAGGGTTATCCTATCTTTCAGTTTCCATGGTCTAACAAATGGAGAGAACATTGTCCAGTTGTACGCTTTGAACACGTCATCAAGAAGGATTAATCTCTAGAGAAGGACATCACATTTGGTGAAGTAGACGGCCAATGACAGCATGGGAGACTCTAGGTGAGATGGATTTGCACAATAGCTGCAATGATGGACTGGAGCATGCCAGCAATTGTGACGATGACCCAAGACTGGGCAACGTTTCATTCTGTTGTACATAAGATGCACATGAGCTGGAGTCAACTCAGTGGCAGCTAGTAATAGCAAACAGTAGATGGAGACATCCAATGCTATACCAAGGAAGGAGGGGCGGGGGAACAATCCACCCCAGTGCAGAAAATAAGAGGTGCATTTTTTGGTAGAAAATTTAAAAGCAATAACAAAACTGACTGAAAGTTTATCTGCTGTTATTGGATTCATGTGTCTGTGAATCTAAATAATGTCCATGATAAAATCCTTCTCCCTGCCAGGCTAACCTTCCCAGCACCTCCAGCCTTAGTGTGACACTGAAGATACCCGTTTGGGAAAGGCATGTAAGCAACTTCCTTGTCTGCAAGACTAAGCCTAAGTCAGGGAGTCAAATCTACATGAAGCTGGACTACTGTGATCCAAACTTGGTAAAGAGTCTCAATTACTAGAACCAGGCAGTATCACATAGGGGTAAACTCCCAGCTAAATATTTCATTTGATCTTTTTCTTTTTTTTTTTTTTCTAATTTTTATTGTTGTTGTTGGTAATATATACATTTCAAAAGTCTCTGCATGTACAATTTAGTGACATTTATTATATTCTTCCAGTTGTGCAACCATTTTCACCCTCATCTTCTGAGTTGTTTCTCCCTTATTAACATAAACTCACTAAAGTTCCTATCTAATCTTTCAGGTTGCTGTTGTCAGTTTGATCCCATATAGATAGTTCTTAAAAGAGTATAATACTCAAGACAGGCCTTTTTTTTTACTAGTTAAGCTAAGCTATTGTTTGGTTTTAAGATGACTTCATGGGATATTTTTGGTTTAAGGTTTAAAGATTATCTCAGGGCAATAGTTTCAGGAGTTCATCCAGACTCCATGGCTCCAAAAAGTTCAGAGTCCATGAAAATTTTAAATTCTGCTCTACGTTTTCCCTCTTTTGATCAGGATTTTTCTGTGGAGTCTTTCATCAAAATGTTCAGTATAGCAGCCTAGCACCATCCAGTTCTTCTTGTCTCATGGCAAAGGAGGCAGTTGTTCATGGAGGCAATTAGCCACACTTTCCATATCCTCCTCCCATTCCTGACTCTCCTTCTTCCTTTGTTGCTCCAGGTGAATAGAAACCAATTTTTGTGACTTGGATGGTTGTTTGTAAGCTTTTAAGACCCTAGGCATGATGCAATGAAGTAGGAGGTAGAACAAAAGCACTAAACACGTTATTAGGCCAATTAACTGGGATGTCTCATGAAACCATGACCCTAAACCTCCAAACCAAGGAAATAAATCCCATGAGGTATTCGGTTGTATGTAAGCTGCCTCAGAAGCTACTCTTTTTGTTGTTGTTGTAAATATATCTATCACATAACTTTTGCCAATTCAACTTTTTACAGGTGTACAACTTATTGACAGCAATTACAATAACCATCTTTGTAACCCTACCCTCAATCAGTGCAATTTTTCCATCACCATTAACCTCCCTTTTTTCCCCTTCTTCCTGCCCCTGGTAACCACTAATAAACTTTGTCTCTATATATTTGCCTTTTCTTGTCTTTTTATATGAGCGAGGTCATACAATATTTATCCTTTTGTGATTGGCTGGTTTTGCTCAGCGTAATGTCTTCAAGCTCCATCCATACTGTAGCATGTATCAAGACTTTCTTTCTTCCACTAGCTGAGGAGTATTCTGTTGTATGTATGTACCACATTTTGCTTATTCATTAGTCTGTTGATGGGCTTTTCTGTTGTTTCCACCTTTTGGCTACTGTGAATAGTATTGCAATGAACATTGGTGTACAAGTCTCTTTTTGGCTCTCTACTTTCAAGTCTTTTGGGTATATAACCAGGAGTGGAACTGCTGGGCTGTATGACAGTTTTATTTTTAGTTTTTTGAGAAACGGCCACACTGTTTTCCACAACAGCTGTACCATTTCGCATTCCCACAGCAATGGATAAGGGTTCCAATTTCCCCACATCCTTGCCAACGTGTGTTATTTTCTTTTTTAAATGTTAGCCATCCTAGTGGGAGTGCAACTGTATCTCACTGTGATTTTGATTTGTATCTCTCTGATGGCTAACAATGCTGAATATCTTTTCAAGTGTTTGGTGGCTATTTGAAAGTCCTTTTTGGTGAAATGTCTATTCAAGTCCTTTGCCCATTTTATGATTGGGTTACAAGTCTTTTTATTGTTAAGTTATAGAAGTTCTATATATATATATTAGTTATTAGATTCTTGTCATATACGTGGTTTGCAAAGATAATTCTCCCAGTCAGTAGCTTGTCTTTTCACTCATTTGGTAAAGTCTTTTGATGAACAAAAGTTCTTAATTTTTATGAGTTCCCACTTATTTATTTTGTATTTTGCTATTTGTGCTTTTGTTATTGTATTAGGTAAACCGTTGTTGAAAGCTGGGCCTGACAGTGTTGCCTCTGCTTGTTCTTCTAAGAGTTTTATGGTTTTAGTTTGCACATTTAGGTACTTAACCCATTTTGATTTTGTTTTTATGTGTCTGTGAAACATGGATCCTGTTTCATTTTTCTGCATGTTTGAATCCAATTTTCCCGGCACCCTATTGAAGAGACTCTTTTTTCCCCATCAAATGGACTTAGCGCCCTTGTCAAAAAAAAAAAAAAAAAACCCACCATAGATGTGTAGGTTTATTTCTGAACTCTTAATTCCATTGGTCTATGTGTCTGTGGTTATACTAGCACCAGGCTATTTTGATTACTGTAGTTCTATAGTACATTTTAAAATCAGGAAATGTGAGTCTTTCTACTTTGTTCTTCTGTTTCAACATTGGTTTAGCTATTCGGCGCCTGTCATTCCATATAAAGTTGAGGATTGATTTTTCTATTTCTGTGAAGAAGACTGTTAGAATTTTTATTGGGATTTCATTGAATCTATAGATTGCTTTGTGTATGGGATTGTCATCTTAACAATATTAAATCTTCCAATTGATGAACATGGAACATCTTTCCATTTATTTAAGTCTTCTTTAATCTCTTTCACAAGTGTTTTATAGTTTTCATTGTTTAAGTAGTTCACATCTCTGGTTAGATTTATTCCTAAGTATTTTGTTCTGTTAGGTGCTATTGTAAATGGAATTTTTTCCTAATTTCCCTTTTAGATTTCTCACTGCTGGTGAGAAACTTATTTTTGTTTGTTGACCTTGTACCCTACAACTTTGCTAAATTCCTCTATTAGCTCTAGAAATTATCTTGTAGACTCTTTGGGATTTTCTATATATAGGATCATATCATCCATGAATAGAGATAATTTTACTTCTTCTTTTCCAATATGGATACCTTTTATTACTTTTTTCTTGTCTTATTCTCTGGCTAGGACTTCTAATACAATGTTGAAGGAAAGTGGTGAGAGTGGGCACCCTTGTCTTCTTCCTGATTCCAAAGGGAAAGCTCTCAGTCTTTCTCCACTAGGTATAATGTTGGCTGTTGGCATTTCATATATGCCCTGAATCATAATGAGGAATTTCCCTTCTATTCCCATCTTCTTTAGGGTATTCATCAAGAAAGGGTGTTGGATTTTATCAAATGGCTTTTTACATCCGTAAAGATGATCATGTGGTTCTTTTCCTTTGTTCCACTGATGTGGTATATTATGTTGATTGATTTTCTAAAGCTGAGCCATCCTTGTATTCCTGGAATGAATCCCACTTGGTCATGATGTATGAGTCTTTTAATATGCTGTTGGATTCTGTTAGCTAGTATTTTGCTGAGGATTTTTCCATGTATATTCATAAGAGAAATTGGCCTATAGTTTTCTTTCTTGGTGGTGTCTTTGTCTTGTTTGGATATCTGGTTACGTTTGCTTCATAGAATGAATTAGGGAGTATTTCTTCCTTCTTTATCTTTTGGAAGTCAATTGTTCTTTCTGAGGTTGACTGCATCTACTGTTTACACCCTACTCCATTTTATTACACATCTATACTATATCTGTCCATTCTTATATTCATGTTTCACTTCAGAATCTGAATCAGCCAGTTAGAAATAAAATCACATTAGTCTAAAAACCTAAGCTTCATGTGAGCAAGGACAATGTATGCTTTGATGTTTTTCTTTTCTTTTTTAAAATTTTGTGTGGGGTAAGTTTTGAGTGTCTTTCAAGTCTGTCACCCTTGGGTTTTTGTTGTTGTTGAGTGGTTTGTCTTTTTAAACATAAGTTTTAGGCATTAAATATATACTCTGGATACAAGTAGCTTGGAACTCTCTCTCTTTCAGAATCCTCACTCCATCCACAATTTGAAGCCACTTTGGGAGCCTGTCCTTCGACCATTATACTGATCAGTCTACAAGTTTCTTCTTAAAGTTTAGCTTCGCTATAAACTTTGTTGACTGAGGAATTTCTGTCCAAGGCATATAAACATAGATCTCTTACTAGTTGTGAAGGTTCAAATCTTTTCCATTTCTGTCTGCTTTTTGTCACTCTTTTATGCTTTTAAATAATTTTTTTTCCTCCAGACTTAGTAATTGTTATCAGTAGGAGAGTTAATTCAATGCATGCTAAACCATCATTAACTGGAACTGAAATATATCCCTGCCTTTTTCCACTATTGTATCTTCCATAAGCTTTAAGAGTTCTTTCTATATTATAGGTACTTATAAATATTTTTGAAATTAAGTGGAAATTAACAAAATTAAAGAAAGAAGTACAATGGTTTGAAAAGCAGAGTAAAGCCTAGAATAAATTATTTTGTTGCAGGACAAAAACAACTCATGGCATAACACCACGTAATTTAGAGTTTTATAATTTAGTGTAACTCTTTGCTCCCTGTATTAATTGTCTCTTGTTGTGCAACAGATTACGCCAAAATTTACCAGTTTAAAACAACAAACACTATCTCACAGTTTCTGTGGGTCAGGAATTCAGGCCTGCTTTAGATGGGTGCCTCTGGCTCAAGGTCTCTTATGAGGTTGCAGTGAGTGTGTAAGCCAGGACTGTAGTCTTATCTGAAGGCTAAACTGGGGCAATAATTTGCTTTTAAGCTCGTTCACATTGTGGTTGTTAGCAGAATTTCAGTTGCTTGCAGGATGCTGTACTGAGGGTCTCATTTCCTCACTGACTGTTGACCAGATCCTCCTTCACTTTCTTACTATGTGGGCCTCTAGGGGGCAGCTCAGAATATGGCAGCTGGTTTTCCTCAAAGAAAGCAAGGAAAGAGAAAACAACAGAGAGTGACCAAAATGGAGGTGAGAGTCTTTTTGTAACCCAATCTCAAAAGTGAAATCCTGTTACCTCTTCTGCATTTCCTTTATTAGAAGTGAGCCACTAAATCCAGTTCAGGGAAGAAGATTAAACAAGAGCATTAATACAGGGGGAAGAATTTACTTGGGGCCATCTTAGAGGCTGCCTACTGTACTTCCTTTAGAAGGAAAGAAGGAAGAATCATTAGAAAAATAAGTTTCAAAAACACATGGGTATTTCACCTAAAACAATAAAAAAAAAAAAAAAGGATAGCTTATCTTATTTCAAACACTGCTACACTGCTATGCTTTAGGAGATAAAAAGACAAATATGATACAGTTCTTATCTTCTAGGAGCTTATGGCCTGTTTCACGAGACAGGACTGCTATACATGATCAATGCTGAAAAGGCTGTAGGAGTTGTGGGAGCAGCAAGAATTTCATATGGATGTGAAAAAAGGGGACTTCACAAAGAAGGTGAGGCCTGGGCTGTGTGTTAAAAGAAAAAAAATGGGTCCTGATAGACAGGAGAGGGAGCTCCTCCCAGCATGTGCCTGTAAGAGCCTTGCAGGGACTATAAGCATTCTGAAGGACAAAGCCCAGGATCCGCATTAGAAAGTGGAGAGGAATGGGGCTGAATGGAAGAAGCAGAAGTCATGTCATGCAGGCCATGTTCTGCCATACTAAGGACTTCGGACTTTCTCCAGTAAGTAGAGTAGAAACACTGATGGATAGGACCAGATATGCATAATATAAAGAATACTTTGGCCCAAGCTTATTGTGCACTGCCTTGCCAATACATAGGCCAACAAGAAGAGGATTGTCACATCTCCTTTTATACAATCACTATGACTTCCCTGTCAGAACGACTAGGTCATAGTCTAGGTGGAAAACTCTATGCAAGTTCCTTTGTTTCAGATTGAATTACACATCCCAGTAACAATGTACTACATCTCAATGACAAGTAATTTCTCACAAACACCACATTTTTTTGAAGTAACTGGAAGAATATAATTCAAGTTCACTTCCAGTGAAAAATGAAAGAAAATAGTAGTGTTCCTGAAAAATGTTAACCATGATGCAGCCCAACCCATAGCTCCTTTATTTAGCTTGCTAAATTAAATGAATCTCTAACACTTTAATTACTTTCCCCATTGCCTTTCTTCCTCCATGGTGTAAACTCTGTGCCATTCACTTGTTAGAGTCTCCTTTGAAACTCATTTCTCACTTTTCCCCAAAGATCCATAGGCTCTCTATATACAAGTGAAAGGAAGCAACGAAGCATAAAGTAAGTGACACTTAACACTGGATAAGTCATCCTTAAGGAATGTCTGGGAGGTGTTGGAGGGCTCAGCCATGCACCACAATCCACAGAGCCTTGTGAATATCCAAACAGCCCAAATGCTGACTGATGCCTATAATTTCTGCTTGTCTAGCCTTTTTCTGCTTCATTCTTTCAGAACGCAATGGATTCACCAATATTTGCTAAATTTACACCTAATCAAAGGGAAAACATCTGGCTAAATCTTGGAGATTCCACTGTCCTTATAATATTGTGTGATCTCTGGTTGTATAACAATGAAGAGTTAAACAATTTATATGTGCTGGATCCCCACACACATTAAGCCCTGCTCCAATAGTCTTCCAAAAGGCTCAGTAAAAGATGGTGTTCCAGCACCATTGGATCAAAGCTACCAGAAGTGAGGTATGGGTCACCCATATACATAAAGATTATTTGTCTCTTATCAAAAAAGTAAGTTTTCTCCATGGAATTCTAACTTCAGAAACAAATAGCAAAGATATAATTATCATCACAAACTTCTTTTGTTCTAGATTACTAAGTTTTATAAATTTATCTACAAAAAGATGCTTTTTTTTCTTCTGTAGTTAGATTAATTTATAAGCAGTCCAGCAAGAAGTTCCAGTATCAGAAGCAAAAAAACATTTATTTTATTGCCCATATCTTCTTAGCCGAGATCGTGAAGGGCTTTAAAATCATCATTTAATTACAACCGAGGAAAGGCTAGCTTTCAAGAAGATTAAAGGATCTGGCATGGCCCTTCAGGAGAGGATGATTGCCACTGAAAACTAGCAAGTATATGTTAGAGGAAAGTTTGGGTGATGATAGAAATAGGAACTGAATGACACAAAATGAAGAACACAAAATTAGACTGCTCTGGCTTATAGTGTCAGCCTTAGCAATGTTTGTAAGATGAAACACTAGCATTTTGGCATCAAATATAACTTAATATAGTAAATAAGAAAGTTCTACAACTATAAACCTAAACGTAATTAAGACAATAGAGCAATATGAGCTGAGTTAGAGCACTTATAAAATATCAGTGAGGTATTTTATGATTTTGGAAACTTACTAATATTCAAAACTCCTGGTGTCATGCTGCAGTACAGAGGTTGAAGTGTATGTGGAAACAGATGAACAGCCAAGTAAAGCCAACTTCCACCACAAGGAATTGAACAATTTAACATGTTATTATTGGATATTTCAGTATCAAGGATTTTTTTCACATGGAAATTAGTGGGATTTAGTCTTTAGATTCTTGCCTTATGATTATGTCATTACTTCCTTAAAAATAGCTATAGAATACATATGACCAGATGTAATACGATGTTAAATCCACATGAACAAGCTTTAGATTACAGTATTTTTTTACTCCTAAACAAAAATAGCGTGCAGAAACAAGGTCCAATGGTAGTTTCCCCCCTATTCATTTATTTCACCTGTACATAGACCAAGAGGCAATCCTTTGAACAGAACAAGGGGATACAGCATAGTTTAAAATCAGGAAACACTTGTCAGGCTTTATCTTTCACTATACTTATTGGATCTGTATGCTGAGCAAATAATCTGAGAAGCTGAACTATATGAAGGAGAACGGGGCATCAGGATTGGAAGAAGACTCTTTAATAACCTGCAATATGCAGATGACACAGCCTTGCTTGCTGAAAGTGAAGAAGACCTGAAGTGCTTACAGATGAACATCACAGCCTTCAGTATGGATTACACCTCAATATAAAGAAAACAAAATCCTCACAACTGGACCAATAAGCAACATCATGATAAATGGAGAAAAGATTGAAGTTGTCAAGGATGTAGTTTTTCTTGGATCCACAATCAAACACCCATTGAAGCAGCAGTCAAGGAATCAAATGACATATTGTATTAGGCAAATCTGCTGCAAAAGATGTCTTTCAAGCGTTAAAAACCAAAGATGTCACTTTAAGGACTAAGGTTTGCCTGACCCAAGCCATGGTCTTTTCAATTGCCTCATAGGCATGCAAAAACTAGACAATAAATAAAGAAGACCAAAGAAGAATTGATGCCTTTGAATTATGGTATTGGTAAAGAATATTGAATATACCATGGATTGCTAGAAGAACAAACAAATCTGTCTTGGAAGAAGTACAGCCAGAATGCTCCTTAGAAGGGAGGACTTTGTCTCACATACTTTGAACACCTTATCAGGAGGGACCAGTCCCTGGATAAGTGCATCACATTTGGTAAAATAGTGGATCAGCAAAAAAGAGGAAGGCCCTCAACAAGATGAATTGACACAGTGGCTGCAACAATCAGCTCAAACATAACAATGATTGTGAGGATGGCGGAAGACCGGGCAATGTTTCATTCCATTGTACATAGGATTGCTAATGGCACCTAACAACAAAAACAATTCATTTATTTCAATATCTATCATGGATTTACTATATTCATGGTCCTGTGCTGGTCTTTGTGCCCATAGAAAAAGGAAAAGGGCAAAGTTGGCGCTACACAGTTGTACGGTAAAAGAGTGGTGAAACAGGGTAAAGAAAATCTCCAGAAGAGTCTCCTTTCATTCCATGATTTTTCTTGTTGTTGTTAGGTGCCATCCATCAAGTTGGCACTGACTCATAGTATGTATAATTATGTATAACAGAATGAAACATTGCCGGGTCTGTGCCATCATCACAGTCGTTGCTATGTTTGAGTCCCTTGTTGCAGCCACTGTGGGTAACTCTTAACGCCATCGCTAAATGAAGTAGACATGAGATTATTCTCCCAAGCTACTACTCTTGGATTTTGGATGTTTAACTTTCACCTCCCTCTGATACTCTTTATCTATAGGATTCTTTTAGCTCTCCACATGCTTAGTCACTCAGTGCTAAAAATGTTCCTATTCATTATGTGTTATCCTATCACTTTATTTAAACTTACTTTATGCATTAATTTGGATTTAATAGTGGTCTCTAGTCACTTCCTTGTTTACCACTTTATTTCTCTTCCCTGTCCTTACCCTAAATAAGAGCTTCTTAGCTCTTCCAAGATGGAAGAGCTAAAATTTCTGACCCTTTCATTCAAATAAGACTATACTTCTGATAATCTAAGAGGTTATCTATTTACTTCCTTACTATTCCTCTCCTGAGAATTTCCTTTAGACACATTCTACCCCATATCTTGTGGATGCTCCACTTCACCATTATGATTACATACCCTGTCCCTGCCTTTTACTCATCATGCCTGTTAAATGAAACCCGGTTCATCTCAGCCTCAGCTAATTTCGTTACAAAGCTCTTCCTTTCTTCTGCATCACTGGCTCTCCTGCTGTCCAGCACCTATTTCCTCTAAACCTGTTTTGCTAAAGAAGTAGTCAGCAGTATCTACAGTTCACTACATTCACCTCTTCCTCCCAGAGACGTATCCAGGTCTTCTACTCTCACTCCTTTCCTTATGTTTAGTTCCCAAAATGGCAAGTGTGTGTTCCCTGACCTCTAACTCCTTTCTTTACAAAACATGGGCATATTTTCATTTTCATTAGATTCAACCTAGATTAGGTTGATAGAAAGTGATACCAAATAAGTTCGCCTTAAATTCAGTTGTTTCCTTTCCTTTTTCTTTCTTAATTTTTGTCCTTTTCTTTTTTCTTCCTTCCTTCCTTTCTTCTAGGAGAAACTTTTGTTTCCATAGGTACAAAGTAAAATCTTGATTATTTGATTGAGATAACAAAGACATCAGCTGTATTTCTTCCATTAAGCCTCAACTTCAAGTATCCCATGACTGAAGTAAAAATCTTTACCAGGTTTAACAAATAATCCAGTTACTCTCAGAATAAATTTTCCCAAAGATTGGATGGGGATTAAGATGGAGAAGTCATAATGGACAGTAAAATCCATGAAAGCCAGAAACTTTGTAAGGTGGAAACCTGTCAGAAAGGGAAATCTAAAATATTTTCCACTAAAATGAGTGACAGAAAAGTGGTAAAACTCAATGTCATAAAACAGTATGTGTACTACTGTTTAATGAGAAACTATTTGTTCTGTAAACCTTCACCTGAAGTGCAATAAAAAAAAAAAAAGTGGTAAAACTGCAGCCCATCCATGACAGAAAAGTTCCAAAACCAAACCCATTGCTGTCAAGCCAAGTTGGACTCATAACAAACTTATAGGACAGAGTAGAACTGCCCCATAGGGTTTCCAAGGAGCAGCTGGTGGATTCGAACTGCCAACCTTTCAGTTAGCAGCCAAGCTCTCAACCACTAGGCCTCCAAGGCTTCAGAAAACTTAAAAGACCTGGGAAAACAAGGCAGTCCCACAGAGTTCAGGCTCTCACAGTTTTCACTGTATAATTTATGCCATTCTTTTAACATCTTTTACATTTTCTCCCCTTACTCACCCAATTTCTCACCTCTTTAGCCCCTCATGCAGATTCCTTGTTTATCACCATATCTAAATTAGTCAGAGTGATGTCTTTCTTCTCCTTAAGCCTAGGAGTGGGGCCTGGAGGCTTAGATGTTGCTCAAGGGGATTTACTATAATTAACTTAATATGGTGAGGAAAACACACACTCATGGGAAACATTTCAAACATTGTTGTTGCTAGGTGCTGTCAAGTTGGTTCCAAATCATAGCCACCCTATGTACCACAAAACGAAACATTGCCCAGTAGTGCACCATCCTCATGGTTGTTGTTATGCTTGAGCCCATTGTTGCAGCTGCTGTGTCAGTCCATGTCTTTGAATGTCTTCCTCTTTTTCACTGACCCTTTACCAAGCATGTTGTCCTTCAGGGACTGGTCCCTCCTGATAACATGTCTAAAGTATGTGAGATGAAGTTTTGCCATCCTAGCCTCTAAGGAGGATTCTGGCTGTACTTCTTGCATGATAGATTTGTTCATTCTTTTGGCAGTCTATGGTATACTCAAAATTCTTCACCAACACCATAATTCAAATGTATCGATTCTTCTTCAGTCGTCTTTACTCATTGCCCAGCTTTCACATGCATATGAGACCATTGACAACACCGTGGCATGGGTCAGGTGCACCTTAGTCCTTAAAGTGACTTCTTTGCTTTATAACACTTTAAAGGGGTCTTTTGCAGCAGATTTGCCCTGTGAATGCATTGTTTGATTTCTTGACTGCTGCTTTCATGGGTGTTGATTGTGGCTCCAACTAAAATGAAATCCTTGACAACTTCAATCTTTTCTCCATTTATCATGATGTTGCCCTATTGGTCCAGTTGTGAAGATTTTTGTTTTCTTTATGTCGAGGTGTAATCCATACTGAAGGCTGTGGTCTTTGATCTTCATTAGTAAGTGCTTCAAGACCTCTTCACATTCAGCAAACGAGGTTGTGCCATTTGCGTATCACAGGTTGTTAATGAGTCTTCCTCCAATTCTGATGCTGCATTCTTCTGAATATAGTCCAGCTTCTCGGATTATTTGCTCAGTATACAGATTGAATAAGTATGGTGAAATGATACAACTCTGACGCGCACCTTTCCTAACTTTAAACCACACAGTATCCCCTTGTTCTGTTCAAACAACTGCCTCTTGGTCTATTTACAGGTTCCTCATGAGCACAATTAAGTGTTCTGGAATTCCCATTCTTGGCAATGTTATCCATAACTTGTTATGATCCACACAATTGAATACCTTCTCATAGTGAATAAAGCACAGGTAGACATCTTTCTGGTATTCTCTGCTTTCAGCCAGGATTCATCTGACAACAGCAATGCTATCCCTTGTTCCACATCATCTTCTGAGTTCGACTTGAAAGTCTGGAAGTTCCCTGTCCATATACTGTTTGCAACCATTTTTGAATGATCTTCAGCAAAATTTTACTTGAGTGTGATATTAATGATATTTCTCGGTAATTTCTGCATTCGGTTGGATCACCTTTCTTGGGAAGAGGCACAAATATGGATCTCTTCCAGTCAGTTGGCCATGTAGCTGTCTTCCAAATTTCTTGGTATAGATGAATGAGCACTTCCAGCACTGTATCCGTTTGTTGAAACATCTCAGTTGATATTCCGTCAATTCCTGGAGTCTTGTTTTTTGCCAATGCCTTCAGTAGAGTTTGGACTTCTTCCTTCAGGGCCATTGGTTCTTGATCATATTCTACCTCCTGAAATGACTGAACATTGACCAATTCTTTTTGGTACAGTGACTTTGGTATTCCTTCCATCTTCTTGTGTCATTCAGTATTTTGCATATAGAATCCTTGACTATTGCAACTCGAGGCTTGAATTTTTTCTGCAGTTCTTTCAGCTTAAGAAATGCTGAGCATGTTCTTCCCTTTTGGTTTTCTATCTCCAGGTCTTTGCACATGTCATTATAATATTTTACTTTGTCTTCTAAAGTCACCCTTTGAAATCTTCTGTTCAGGTCTATCATTTCTTCCTTTCCCATTAGCTACATGACATTCAAGAGTAACTTGGAGTCTCTTCTGACATCCATTTGGTCTTTTCTTTCTTGCTTTCTTTAATGACCTCTTGCTTTCTTTATGTATGATGTCCTTGAAGTCATTCCACAGTTCCTCTGGTCTTCGTTCATTAGTGTTTAATGATTCAAATCCGTTCTTGAGATGGTCTCTAAATTCAGGTGTGATATATACAAGCTCATACTTCAGATCTCGTGGACTCGTTTTAATTTTCTTCACCTTCAACTTGGACTTGTATATGAGCAATTGATGGTCTGTTCCTTTTTCTGACTGGTGATATTGCGTTTCTCCATTACCTCTTTCCACAGATGAGTCAATTTGATTCCTGTGTACTCCATCCAGTGAGGTCCATGTGTATAGTCACCGTTTATGTTGGTGAAAAAAGGTATTTGCAATGAAGAAGTCATTGGTCTTGCAAAATGCTATCATGCAGATCTCTTGCATTGTTTCTATCACCAAGGCCATATTTTCCAACTACCGATTCTTCTTCTTTGTCTCCAGCTTTCGCATTCCAATCATCAGTAATTATCAATGCATCCTGATTGCATGTTCAATCAGTTTCAGACTACAGAAGTTGGTAAAAATCTTCGATTTCTTCATCTTTGGTCTCAGTGGTTGGTGTGTAAATTTGAATAATAGTCATATTAACTGGTTTTCCTTGTACGCGTACGGGCATTATTCTATCACTGACAGCGTAGTACTTCAGGTTAGCTCTTGAAATGCTCTGTTTGGCAATGAATGCAATGCTATTCTTTTTCAAATTTTCATTCCCTGCAGAGTAAACCATATGATTGTCTGATTCCAAATGGCCAATACCAGTCCATTTCAGCTCACTAATAATGCCCAAGATATTGATCTACATGTGTTCCATTTCATTTTTGATGATTTTCAATTTTTCTAGATTCATACTTCATACAGTACATGTTCTGATTATTAATGGATGTTTGCAGCTGTTTCTTCTCATTTTGAGTCGTGCCACATCAGCAGGTGAAGGTCCAGAAAACTTGAATCCATCCATTTCATTAAGGTCGACTCTACTTTGAGGAAACAGTTTTTCTGCAGTCGTATTTTGAGTGCCTTCCAAGCTGATGGACTCATTTTTAGACACTATATCAGACAATGTTCTGCTGCTACACATAAGGTTTTCACTAGCTAATTCATTCCAGAAGTAGACCGCCAGATCCTTCTTCCTAGTCTGTCTTAGTCTGGAAGCTCAGCTGAAACTTGTCCACCGTGGGTGACCCTGCTGGTATTTGAATACTTGTGGCATAGCTTCCAGCATCGGAGCAACATGCAAGCTCCCACAGTACCACAAACTGACATACACACGGGGGTTTCAAACATTAGAGATATAAAAATAAAAAGTAGATCTCCTTGGACCTCAAATCCCTAGACTCCCTCCATTGAGGTAAGCAATAAACCACTTTCTAGGCATATTTCATGAATATGTAAATACAAATGTGTATAAGTTCTTTTTAAAAAGAACAAATTGTGGAGTACTACATTGACAGTTCATCTCAGCAGCTTGTGGGTTTTGTTGCTCTTTTTTTTTTTTAATTTAAAATGTCATCTTGAACATGGTTCCATATCAGCATACATAACATTATCTCATGTTTGTCATGACTGCAGGATATTCAACCATACCACAAATCATTTTGCAAGATACTTTTTTGTTTTTATACTGTTACAAAGAATATTACCATAAACATCTTTGCTCATAAAGAATGTGCATATGTGCAAACATATGTGTAGGATTAATTCCTAGAAGTAAAATTACAACATCAAAGGGAAAAGGATTTTTTTCTTCTTTATTAAGAAATGAACAGGTATGGTAAACTATGTAAATTGCACTGATCTTAAATTTACATCTCAATAAATTTTTACATATGTACACACCAATGTAGCTCTGATCAAGTCAATACTAACCTCCCCCAATTAATGGTAGCAACTACTCTGACTTCTTTTGCCATTAATTACCTTTGTCTGTTCTTGAACTTTAAATACATAGAATCATATAGTATATATTCTTCTATGCCTGGTTTCTTTCCCTCAATAATGTTGCCATTGTTAGTCATTGTAGAGTTGGCTCTGACTAATGGTGACCTTAAATATAACAGAACAAAATGTTGCACGGTTCTGTTCCACCTTCATGATTGTTGCTGTGTTTGAGTCTGTTGTTGTGGCTATTGTGTCACTCCATCTCACTGAGGATTTCCCTCATTTTTGTTGGCCTTCTACTTTATTGAACATGATGCCCTTTTCTAGTGATTGGTTGGTCTTTCTTAATTTCATGCATATGTCAAACAATATTCTATTGTGATCCATAAGGTTTTTATTGACTAAGTTTTGGAAAGTAGATCACCAGGCCTTTCTTCCTAGTCTTAGTCTGGAAGCTCCACTTAAACCTGTTCACTATGGGTGGCCCTGCGGGTATTTGAAATACTGGTGGCATAGCTTTCAGCATCATAGTAACATGCAAGCCACCACAGTATGACAAACTGACAGAGGGGTGGTGGCCTTCAATAACGTGCCTATGCAATTCATCCATAAGATCGTATTAGTATTTTATTCATTTGTACTGTTCTATAGTATCCTAGGAAACCCTGGTGGCGTAGTGGTTAAGAGCTATGACTGCTAACCAAAAGGTCGGCAGTCTGAATCCACCAGGTGCTCCTTGGGAACCCTATGGGGCAGTTCTACTCTGTCCTATAGGGTCTCTATGAGTTGGAATCAACTTGACGGCAACGGATTTGTTTTTATAGTATGCTAATGTATGACTATGCATCAAACTAGATGCTACAAGAATAAATTTTCTTCTAGATTGTTACATTGGCATAAATTACCTCTCTTCTTACTTTTGGATTCATAGGAAGATAGAGCTGGAAGGGACTTACACAATTATTGTACTCCATGTTAACATCTTTATAGATGTGGAAGCTGAGAACTATTACCTGTACCTGTCGCCATCAAGTCAATTCTGACTCATAGCTGAGACCTAGAAAGGAGAAACAATTGTCCACATTACACATAGATTAGCTCATTGCTGATCTAGAGCCCAAGTTTGGACTGTCCCAGTCTATTATTCTTTCAAATACACCATGTTAGGCAAACTCTTTAGTCTGGAGGTCCTTTGGAAAATGACGGTCAGGGTATTAAGGTATAAATAATAAATTCTGTTCAATAGCTGATTCAAGCCAAAATCATATTTATTTCTTCTAAAAGTAAGCTTGGTGGAATTCATTTAAGTAAATACTACAAACTGGTTTAATGAATATTACTTAAATATAAAATTTTATTGACTGTATGGAATAGTAAAACTATAAAACCATAATTCAAAGCACTACAAATAAAAATATATCCTAAGACACAAATTTTATATAAACTTTGAAATCCTATTTTCTAATTTATGATATGATAAGACTCAAATCTAGGCCTAGAAATATCAAAATTATACATGAGTTTGTTACTTAATCTTCTTTACGTATCTACTTATCATAAAAAGTGTAGCATTTGAAACTAAATGTAAAAATGAAAATATACCTCTTTAAAGTAAATCAAGGCACCCTGGTGGTGCAGTAGTTAAGCACTCACCTAACTGAAAGGTTGTTGGTTCGAATCCACCAGCTGCTCCTCAGGAGAAAAACGTGGCCATCACTCTTGTAAAGATTGCAGCCTTACAAACCATATGGGGGTTCTCTGACCTGTAGGGCCACTATGAGTCAGAATTGACAGAACAGTGACAGCTAATGTAAAACCTATGCACGTATCTATGTATATATGTATGCGAGTTTTTTTATTGTTGTAGGGAAAAACATCACAAAGTTTAGTAAGGTAAAAAGGAAGTTTTATTTGGCATATATTCAAAAGGACAAAAGTGGGAAGCAGACAAGCATGCTGCCACAGCCATGTCTGCCCGAGTCCAAAGAAGGTTACAGAATCATCAGCATATATCAACATCACAAAATGGGTAGAATAATTGAAAGCGTCACTTTTTCACTGATTGGCTAGAAACCGTAATCTTAGATTTTGAATCATCTTTCTTAACAATCATTGGTACAGATTTCAGTAACGAGAATCAGGAGGGTCTTCATTGGTCCAACAAATTTCTATTCACTAAATGCTAATAGAAAAAGATGAGAGTGGAAAGTCTTTTGTGTTCTGTTTGATGGGATTTTTGTGAAAGTTTCCCTAAGAAATATTTTCTAAGATTATTTTAGCTATTGTCTTTATACCTCAGGGCCCAGTTGATGTGTCCTTGAGAGTCCTTGTGAGCCCTCGTGAGCCCAGCTCCAGCTGGGTCACATTCTGCATGCTCAAGGAGAAGGAATAATAAATAACTCCAATATTATTTCCTAAATCAGTATGTATGTATTTACTGCTGCACAAATATTTAATTTTTCATTTTCAACCCAAATGAGACAATTTCTGCCCTTGTTCTTGACATTTGATAAACAGGAAAAAGCTTGCTCACATATGTAAGAAATTGAAAAGTACAACAAAATATTTATTGCTTTTCTATGAATGGCAGGATATTGATTTTTCACAGAAATCCAACACTTATCTAGAGGAGGTCAGTAAATCTTTTCTTGAGTGTATGATCAGATGTAGCTCACAAAGTTCTCCCCTCTCTCCCAAATTCACATTCTTAATCTGAGAAGAAAATTCAAAGAAAGTATCCTTTTGTATTGAAAAGAAGGAAAAGACTGTGCAATATTGTTCTGCTGTTCTTCCCTGTGTTTTCGATGGGACTTGAGACTTGCTGATCTCCTTTCTTACTCTCAGTCCAAGCAGCAAGACTAACATTTTAAAATTTCGTGTGCAATATTATTTTTACAAATGCTCCATTTCCTTTTATTTCCAATAATTGTGTCACCTGAAGTCAAAACATGTTTTCCAGGGCCTTACAGAGATGTGTTCAAGTGGTTCATGTTATAAAAAATGGCTGCCTAGTTCTAGAGACTAATGTTCTGCAGCCATTCTTCATCTTCAAACCATTTTTAAAAAATCTAGAGGACTAATTTCTTGACAAGCTTCTGCAATTCTCTTTTCAGTTCAAACACCCTGTTGAAGTCTTTTTCTTACTAAGTGTCATGGATTGAATTATGTCCCCACAAAAATGTGTGTATCAGTTTGGCTGGGCCGTGATTCCCAGTATTGTGTGATTGTCCTATACATTGTAAATTCTGCCTCTACGATGTTAATGAGCAAGGATGGGCGGCAGTTGCGTTAGTGAGGCAGGACTCAATCTACAGGATTGCATTGTGTCCTGAGGCAATCTCTTGAGATATAAAAGAAGTGAGCAGAGAGACTGGTGGAGGGGGAAGGGGAGGAAAGAGGGGAGGGGCGGGGGGGGGGCAGGATGGGGTGTGGGACCTCATACCACCAAGAAAGCAGTGCCAGGAGCAGAGCATGTCCTTTGGACCCGGGGTCCCCACGCGGAGAAGCTTCTAGTCCAGGGGAACATTGATGAGGAGGCCGACAGAGAGAGTGGCTTCCCTTGGAGCTGATGCCCTGAATTTGGACTTTTAGCCTACTTTACTGTGAAGAAATAAATTTCTCTTTGTTAAAATCATCCACTTGTGGTATTTCTGTTGTAGCAGCACTAGATGACTAAGATACTAAGTAACAAGTTTTCTGCTTGTTGTTATTCTTAGGTGCCATGGAGTCGGTTCCCACTCAAAGCGACCCTATGTACTACAGAGCGAAACACTGCTCAGTCCTGCACCATGCTCACAATCGTGGGAGCCCATTGTTGCAGTCACTGTGTCAGTCCATCTCATTGAGGGTTTTCCTCTTTTTTTTGCTGACTCTCTACTTTACCAAGCATGAAGTCCTTCTCCAGGGACTGATCCCTCCTGACAACACGTCCAAGGTACGTAAGACGTAGTTTCACTACCCTTGCTTCTAAGGAGCATTACGGTTGTACTTTTTCCAAGACAGATTTGTTCTTTCTCTTGGCAGTCCATGGTATATTCACTAGGTTTCACCAATACCACAATTCAAAGGCATCAATTCTTCTTTGGTCTTCCTTATTCATTGTCCAGCTCTCACATGCATGTGATGCAATTGAAAATACCATGGCTTGGGTCAGGTGCAGCTTAATCTTCAAGGTGACATCTTTGTTTTTCAACACTTTAAAGAGGTCTTTTGCAGCAGATTTGCCTAATGCAATGTGTCCTTTGATTTCTTGACTGCTGCTTCCATGGATGTTGACTGTGGATCCAAGTAAAATGAAATCTTTGACAAGTTCAATTTTTTCTCCGTTTATCATGATGTTGCTTATTGGTCCAGTTGTGAGGATTTTTGTTTTCTTTATTTTGAGGTGCAATCCATACTGAAGGCTGTAGTCTTTGATCTTCTTCAGTAAGTGCTTCAAGTCCTCTTCACTTTCAGCAAGCAAGGTTGTGTTATCTGCATAACGCAAGTTGTTAATGAATCTCCCTCCAGTGCTGATGCCCTGTTCTTCTTCATATAGTCCAGCTTCTCAGATTATTTGCTCAGCATACAGATTGAATAGGTACGGTGAAAGGATACAACACTGACGCACACATTTCCTGACTTTAAACTATGCAGTATCCCCTTGTTCTGTTCAAAAGATTGCCTCTTGATCTATGTACAGGTTCCTCATGAGCACAATTAAGTGTTCTGAAATTCCCATTCTTCACAACGTTATCCATAATTTGTTATGATCTACAGGTTGAATACCTTTGCACAGTCCATAAAACACTGGTAAACATCTTTCTGATATTCTCTGCTTTCACCCAGGCTCCATCAATGATATCACTAGCACCTCTCTGGTTTGAAGAAAGTATGTGTTATGACCACTTCTGGATTTTCATTTTTTCGAGACAGGCCTATCTCTTACAGAATGAACCATTTCATAAAGCAGCATCAGTACAGATACCAACACAATTTCTCTAAGAATGTTGTGTTTCAAACACGAAGACAAAACATTAAATGCATCTTGGGTTTTGCTTTGGTGAGGCTATCTTTATGTACGAGAAAAAGTTTTATGAATTTCAAAATCATTTACAGATTTAATAAATGCCACAACATGACATTTACTGATGAAATATGTTGAATCCTGTTTAAAGAAGCTATTAGTTTTCAGTTTATTACAAAATACCTTTTCAACATTGTATGACACGTTATCAATAAGTTGACTTATTATACTGTTTGTGATTGGAACATTTTAAATTTCTTCATCTCAAGCCTTATTATAATTATTTGTTAGGTCAGGTATAAAACTATCTTTTCCCTCCTTATACCTCATCTTCAAAAATCATCACACTAGACCATCAGACATGTTTGCAAACCAGAAAACCCTAATGAAATATAAAACAGAAGGACGTAACAAATGGGAAAATTGCAAAAAAAAAAAAAAATTAAATCTGCCCGTGACCATTAATTTCTAATGTACACAGTCTATGTATTATGACATGTACAATAACAGCAAAGAAGCAGATACAGCCGAATTTCAGTGTGTAAGAATTCCTTTTTTAGAGTGAAAATGTCCTTCCAATTTCCACTATATTAATACAGCCTGTTCATGCCCGTAGGTCAGCTGGTTATGTTACAATAGGAGGTTGAGGAAGGCACCTACTATGTTCCCTTTCTTCCAATACAGCGAACAGTGATTGCCAATGGCCCCTTCACTCTGATGACAAAAGTGGAGAATGGACTCAATCAAATAAACACAGTTCTATTTTTCACATCCTTTGGGGCCAGCCCATTAAACCCACTGCTGTCAAGTTGATTCTGACTCAAAGTGACCCTATAGGACAGAGTAGAACTGCCCTATAGGGTTTCTAAGGCAGCAGTCTTTAAGGAAGAAGACTGCCATATCTTTCTCTTGCAGAGTGGCTAGTGGCTTTGAACTTTTAGTTTAAACTTTTGAAACTTCTAGTCACTGAGCGCTTAACCTCTGTACCACCAGGGGTCCTTATATAGGACCAAAAGACCTCTAACGAAATTTATAACAAAACTGCTCAGCCACTGTCCATCACTGTGAGCACAAGAATCACATGATTTTTGAAGTATAAACATTGTGTTTTTTTCAATTACTATCTATTGTAGAATCCTTAGCAACTTCTCACAGAAACTTAGACTGCTACAGAATTGCACTGACAAACCTGTTTTTAGAAACTAGAGTTGTACATAGTGCTTATATTTTTCCAGTTATCTATTACTATGTAACCTCAAACCAAAGAAACTCAAACCCACTGCCATCGAGTTGATTCCAACTCATAGTGACCCTATAGGACCCTATAGAGTAGAACTGCCCTATAGGGTTTCCAAGGCTGTAAATCTTTTACAGAAGCAGACTGCCACATCTTTCTCCTGCAGAGTGGCAGACCACCCCAAAAGTTAGTGGCTTCAGACAACAATTTATTATTATTTCTAACAATTCTTGGGTTATCTGCATCAGCTGGACAATTCATGTAGTTGTGGTTAGACGGCAGCTGGGAGTCACCTGAAGGTTTCTTCACTGTAAGAAGGATGCCACCATATCTGGCACCTGGACTGGGATGGCTGGAATATAGGCAGTCCCCAGGTTATGAAGAGATCTTTTCCTACCCGTGTCTTTAAGTCAAATTTGTAGGTAAATCAGAACAGGTGCATACGGTTCTTATTTAGTCTTACTTTAGTACAAGAAAAGGCTCAGAGCCTTTTCCATGATTTAAAAGCTGCACATGCAGCAAGTCAAGGTGATTGTGATGCAGAATTTTTTGTGAATAGCGTTGGTTCAATTGTTTTAAAGTGAGGGCAAATTTACATAACATTAAGAGGCAAATACAAGTTGTCCTTAATTCTGACTTTCCTAACCAGGGGACTACCTGTATGTGGAAGTTGGTTGGGTCTCTCTCCTTCTCTCTCTCTCCCATGTGACCTCTCCACATGGCTAGATTAGGCTTCCTCATAGTATGGCAATCTTAGATTAGTGGGATTTTTACTTGTGGCTAGATTTCCCCAGAAGAAGCATTTCAAGAGCCCCAGGTGAAAGGTGCAAGACTTCTTATGACATAACCTCAGAAGTTTCAGAACATCATTTCTACTTTCTATTAGTCAAGCAAGTCCTAAGGCCAGCTGACATTCAGTTGGAAGGGAATTTGACTCCACATCTCAATAAGAGAAATAAAAAACATTCTGTGACCATTTTTATCTAGCAGTTACTATTTGTTTAACTAAGGCCCCACATTTCTAGGATTGAGCTCCCTGGGTAGTGCAAATGCTTTACACTTTACTGCTGACCTAGAGGATTGGTGATTCAAACCTATCCAGTGGCACCATTGAGAGAAAGACCTGACAATCTGCTTCCATAAAGATTACAGCCAAGAAAACCCTCTGGAGTGGTTCTATTCAGTAACACATGGATTCGCCATGAATCAGAATTGACTTGACAGCAATGGCAACAGAGGACTGTAAGACACATTGGTTTTTTTTTTTTTTTCATATTTTATTGTACTTCAGGTGAAGGCTTACAGAACAAATAATTTTTCATGAAACAGTAGAACACATGTTGTTTTATGACATTAGTTAACAACCCCGCAACATATTAACCCTCTAAATTCTCAACCTTTTTTTTTTTTTTGGTGAAAATACACATAGCCAAAGATACACCATTTCAAAAATTTCTACATGCACAGTTCAGTGACATTGACTACGCTCTTCCAATTGTGCTGCTATTCTCGCTTAAGGTGAAGGTTTACAGAACAAAATAGTTTCTCATTTAACAGTTAGTACACACGCTGCCCTATGACAATGGTTAACAATCTCACAACACATCAACAATATCCTTACTCAAACTTGGGTTCCCTATCACCAGCTTCCTTGTCCCCTTCTGCCTTCTGGCCCTTGTCACTGGACTCCTGTACCTCATTAGTCTCATTTGGTTTTACGGGGCTGTCCACTCCCAGGCTGAACGGTGAACCTCGGAGGTAACTTCACCACTGAGCTAAAAGATTGTCTGGGGGCCATAATCTTAAGGTTTCTCCAGTCTCCTTTTGGCCAGCAAATTTGGTCTTTTTTTTTTGTGAGTTAGAATTATGCTCTACATCCTTCTCCAGCTCTGTCCAGAACCCTCTGTTGTGATCCTGGTCAGAGCAGTCAGTGGTGGTAGCCGGGCACCATCTAGCTGTAGTGGACTCAGTCCGGTGGAGGCCTTGGTAGCTGTGGACAATTAGTCCTTTGGACTAATCTTTTCCTTGTTTCCTGTTCTCTTCATTCTCCCTTGCTCACAAAGGGATGAGAACAGTGGAGTATCTTAGATGGCCACTCACAGGCTTTTAAGACCCCGGACACTACTCACCAAGGTAGAATGTAGAACATTGTCTTTATAAGCTGTGTCATGCCAATTGAGCTAGATGTTCCCCAAGACCATGGTCCCGACAGCCCTCCTCCCAGCAATTCAGTCCCTCAGGGAGTTTGGATATGTCTATGGGGCTTCCATGACCTTTCCTTGTACAAGTTGTGCTAGTTTCCCCTGTATTGTGTACTGTCTCACCCTTCACCCAAGATACCATGTATCTATTGCTTATTTAGTATTTTCCCCCACCCCCCCATCCCTGGTAACCAACAAAGATTGTTACATTTTGTGTGTGAACTTTTTCATGGGTTTTTACAATAGAGGTCTCATACAATATTTGTCCATTTCTGATTGACTTGTTTCACTCAGCATAATGTCCTCCAGTTTCATCCATGTTATGAGATGCTTCACAGATTCATTGTTGTTCTTTCTCGTTGCATAGTACTCCACTGTGTGTATGTACCATGGTTTTCTTTATCTAGGTTAATTCCATCATTTTGCTATTGTGAACAATGCTGCCATGAACATAGGGGTGCATACATCTATTCTACTGACGACTCTTATTTCTCTAGGATATATTCCTAGGAGTGGGATTGCTGGATTGAATGGTATGTCTATTTCTAGCTTTCTGAGGAAGCGCCATATCATTTTCCAAAATGGTTGTATCATTTTGCATTCCCACCAGCTGTGCATAAGAGTTCCCAACTCCCCGCAGCCCCTCCAACATTTGTTATTTCCAGTGTTTTTGATTCGTGCCAGTAATGCCGGGGTGAGGTGGTAACTCATTGTGGTTTTAATTTGCATTTCTCTAATGGCTAGTGATCGCGAGCATTTCCTCATGTGTCTGTTGGCCATTTGAATGTATTCTTTTGTGAATGTCTGTTCATTTCCTTTGACCATTTTTTAATAGGATTATTTGTCTTTTTGTTGTAGAGGTGTTGGATTTTCTTGTAGATGATGGAGATTAGACCTTTGTCTGACTTGTACTGTCCAAAAATCTTTTCCCAGTCTGTAGGTTCTCTTTTGACTCTTTTGTTGAAGTCTTTTGAAGAACATAGGTGTTTGATTTTTAGAAGATCCCAGTTATCTAGCTTATCTGTTTTGCTTTGTGCGTTGATGGTTATGGTTTGTATCCTGTTAATGCCATACATTAAGGCCTGAAGTGTTGGTCCTATTTTTTCTTCTCTGAACTTTATAGTTTTAGGCTTTATATTCAGGTCTTTGATCCATTTGGAAGTAGTTTTTGTATACAGTGTGAGGTATGGGTCCTGTTTCATTTTTTTACAGATAGGTATCCAGTTTTGCCAGCACCATTTGTTAAAAAGACTGTCTTTTCCCCATTTGATGGACTTTGGGCCCTTGTTGAAAATCAGGTGACTGGAGGTGGATGGATTTACATCTGGGTTCTCAATTCTGTTCCATTGGTCAATGTATCTGTCATTGTACCAGTACCAGGCTGTTTTGACTACTGTAGCTGTATAGTATGTTCTGAAGTCAGGTAGTGTGAGTCCTCCAACTTTCTTCTTCTTCAGTAGTGCTTTACTTATTCAGGGCTTCTTCCCTTTCCATATAAACTTAATGATTAGTTTTTCCATCTCTTTGAAGAATGTTGTTGGTATTTGGATCAGGATTGCATTGTATTTGTAAATTGCTTTGGGTAGAATTGACATTTTCACAATGTTGAGTCTGCCTATCCATGAGCATGGTATGTTTTTCCATTCATGTAGATCCCTTTGTGTTATTTGCAGTAGTGTTTTATAGTTTTCTTTGTATAGGTCTTTTACATTCCTGGTTAGATTTATTTCTAAGTATTTGATCTTTTTAGGGGCTATTATAAATTTTATTGTTTTCTTTATTTCCTTTTCATTATTCTCTTTGTTGGTGTATAGAAATACAACTGATTTTTGAATGTTTATCTTGTATCCTGCTACTCTGCTGAATCTTTCTGTTAGTTCCAGTCGATTTCTCATGGAGTCTTTAGGGTTTCCTATGTATAGTATCATATCATCCACAAACAGGGACAGTTTAACTTCTTCATTACCAATTTGGATGCCCTTGATTTCTTTTTCTTGCCTTATTGCTCTAGCTAGAACTTCCAGCACAATGTTCAATAGGAGTGGTGATAAAGGGCATCCTTGTTCTTCCTGTTTTCAAGGGGAATGTTTTCAGCCTCTCTCCAATAAGAATGATGTTAGCAATTGGTTTTGCATAGATGCCCTTTATTATGTTGAGAAATTTCCCTTCTATACCTATTTTATTGAGAGTTTTTATCAGGATTGGGTGTTGGACTTTGTCAAATGCCTTTTCTGCGTCAATTGAGATGATCATGTGATTCTTTTCTTTCCTTTTATTTATGTGGTGATTACATTGATTGATTTTCTAATGTTGAACCATCCTTGCATACCTGGTATGAATCCTACTTGGTCGTGGTATATTATTTTTTTGATATGATGCTGAAGTCTATTGGCTAGAATTTTGTTCAGGATTTTTGCATCTATATTCCTGAGAGATATTGGTGTGTAATTTTCTTTTTTTGTGACGTCTTTGCCTGGTTTTGGTATCAGCGTTATGCTGGCTTCATAGAATGAATTTGAAAGTGTTGCTTCCTCTTCTGTGCTCTGAAATAGCTTGAGTAGTGCTGGTACAAGCTCTTCAGTAAATGCTTTGTAGAGTTCTCCAGTGAAGCCATCTGGGCCAGGGCTTTTTTTTTGGTTGGGAGTTTTTTTTATTACCTTTTCAATCTGTTCTCTTGTTATGGGTCTGTTCAGATTTTCAGCATCACTTTGTTGTAGTTTTGGTAGGCCATGTGTTTGTAGAAATTTATCCATTTCCTCTAGGTTTTCAAATTTGTTGGAGTATAGTTTTTCATACTATTCTGTTATAATCCTTTTTATTTCAGTTGGGTCTGTTGTAATGTCCCTCATTTCATTTCTTATTTGGGTTTTTGTGTCCTCTCCTGTTTTTCTTTTGTCAGTCTGGCCAGTGCTTTGTTGAGTTTGTTGATTCTTTCAAAGAACCAACTTTTGGTTTTGTTAATTCTTTCTATTGTTTTTCTGTTCTCTATTTCATTTATTTCTGCTCTGATCTTTACTATTTCCTTTCTTCCAGTGGTTGTGGGCTTTTTTTTGCTTTCTCTTTCTATTTGCTTGAGTTCTGTAGTTAATGTTTTGATTTTGTCCCTTTCTTCTTTTTTGATATGTGCATCTATTGCTATAAATTGTCCTCTGAGGACTGTCTTTGCTGTGTCCCAAAGGTTTTGGTATGATGTGTTTTCATTCTCATTTGATTCTAGGAATGTTTTGATTCCATCTCTGGTTTCTTCTATTACCCAGTGATGTGTAAGAAGGATATTATTCAGTTTCCATGTAGCTGATTTTTTTTCCTTGCTCTTTCTATTGTTAATTTCTACCTTGATGGCACTGTGGTCAAAGAAGATGCTTTGAATTATCTCAACGTTTTGGATCCTGTTGAGGATTGCTCTGTGTCCTAAGACGTGGTCTATTCTGGAGAATGTTCCATGTGCATTGGAAAAGAATGTGTACTTTGCAGTGGTTGGATGTCTATGAGGTCCAGTTGACTGATTGTGCCCTTTAGGTCTTCTGTATCTTTGCAGAGTTTCTTCTTAGTTGTTCTGTCCTTTACTGAGAGATGTGTGTTGAAGTCTCCTACTATTATTGTGGAACTGTCAATTTCTCTTTTCAGTGTTGTTAGACTTTGTTTTTTGTATTTTGGAGCCCTGTCATTGGGAGCGTAGATGTTTATTATGGTTATGTCTTCATGATGGATCATCCCCTTAATCATTATATAGTGTCCTTCTCTGTCTTTTATGGTAGATTTTGTTTTAAAGTCTTCTTTATCTGAGATTAGAATTGCCACTTCTGCTCTTTTTTGGTGTTTGTTAGCTTGATATATTTTTTTCCAAACTTTGACTTTTAATAAATTCACATTTTCTTTCTAATGTGTGTTTCTTGTAGACAGCATATTAATGGATCCTGTTTTCTTCTCCGTTCTGTCACTCTCTGTCTCTTTATGGGTGCATTGAGTCCATTTACATTCAGTGTAATTATTGATAGATGGAAGTTTGTTGCTGTCATTTTGTAGTGCTTTTTTTTGTGGTGGTGAAGTTTTCCTTGTTCTTCTTACTCTCTTGTGCTGAGTTACTTTTGTAACTTTTTCATTTCTTTTGTTTTTGCTGAGACTTTATGTTTTTAGTCTTTATTTTTATGAGTTGGTTTGTTAACTTTCTTTGTGGTTACCATGAATTTTAGCCTTATCTTTCTAAGTTTGAAGCAGTCTACCATTACTTGGTATCGCCTTGCCTTCCTTCTCATGAGAAGGTTCTATACCTATGCCATTTATTCCCTCTTTTATTGTTTTGATGTTGTCATTTATTGATTAACCGCTCTGATTCCCTGTTGTTTTTCTTTTGGTTTTGGATAGTGGTCGAGAGTTCATTTCCTAGACTGGTATCTGGCTCATACGGTCCTACGTCCTAGGTTCTGCCTGTGAGCTGCAGCTGTTTGCCCTCAGATCAAAGAACTCCCTTTAATAATTCTTGTAAATTTGGTTTGACTTTTACATATTCCCTTAATTTCTGTTTATCTGGAAATGACCTAGTTTCACCATCAAATTTGAACGAGAGTTTTCAGGATATATTATTCCTGGTTGAGAATTTTTTCCTTTCAAGATTTTATATATTTCATCCCATTGCCTTCTTGCCTGCATGGTTTCAGCCGAATAATCTGAGCTTAGTCTTATTGTTTCTCCTCTGTATGTGACTTCTTGTTTTTCACGAGCTGCTCTCAAGATTCTTTGTTTGTCTTTGGTTTTGGCGAATGTGAATATGATATGCTTTGGTTATTTTCTTTTGGGCTCTCTTCTATATGGTGTTCATTGAGCTTCTTGTATGGCCAGCTTTTCATCTTTCATGATATTGGGGAAGTTTTCTGTCAGCATTTCCTCAATGATCCTCTCTGTGTTTTCTGTATTTTCCCCCTCTTCTGGAATACCAATCACTCATAAATTTTTGCTTTTAATTGTGTCCCACGTAACTCTCAGGGTCCTTTCATTTTTCTTTGTTCTTTTTTCTGAGTTTTCCTCAAACAGAATTGTATCCAAGTGTTTGTCTTCAATTCCACTGATCCTATCTTCCACCGTTTCAAATCTATTTCAAAGCCCTTCTATGACATCATCCGTTTCGGAAATCTTGTTGTTTATCTTTTGGATTTCTAATTGTTGTCTTTGTATAATTTGTAGTTGTGATTTATTTTGGCATTTTGTTCCTGCACCATCTTCCTGAATTCTTCCAACTTTTTATCTGTATTTTCCATGAATTTGTCTATTTTTTCCTCATGTTTGTCAGCTTTTTGCCTCAGTTCTTGGAGAATTCTGAGTATTAGAGATTTGAATTCCCTATGAGGTAGTTCTAGTGCATTTTCTTCCCCAAGAGAGTCATCTGGTGTTTTATTTTTGAAACCTAGTGGAACTATCCTGTCCTGTTTTTGTAAATGTTTAGATATTGTCTGCTGTTTGGGTGGCATTCAGTAGTTATTTTTCTCATTTATTGATTGTAGATTTGTCTGTTTCATCCCTTTTTTAAAAAAATAATTTGACTATGTCTGAGCAGGTGGACTGCGTGCTCTTTGTTGTTTGCTCGTCTGGGCACTCAATACTTTTCGCCTCCTTCTCCAACTGGCAGGGTCATTCACTCAGATATGGTAGAGCAGGGCAGGTCTAGCTGAAGAGGAGTCACTGGGACTGGTTGTTTGTGGCACTTACTACAGCCACCAGAGCGGGTTGGTAATCAGTGCTGGGCAGGTTCCAGTAGGCTGTGCCTGTGCTGCTTGGTGGTGTGATGTCAAGCGCACAGTGCAGGTAGACAGGATGCAGCGGGGAGATTGTTATGTTTGGAGCTAAGATGGATATGGGAGAGAGGAGAGATGAACAGGAGCTAAAAACATACAAGCAAAAAAAAAAACGTTAGGGGAGCTTGCTGTTGGAATGGAGAGATGAGAGACTATGACATGGAGAGAAACAGAAAGGGGAAGAGGAAGAAAAGAAAAGAATGAATAAATAAAAAACAGAAAGGTTAAAGAACCCCAAAGTTCCCAGAGATCCCACTGGTGCAGCTATGGGGTCTGGGGAAGTCACTCTCAGGTGTTGCAGTACAGCCTGGCTAGAAGGCATAGAGGTATACAATGCCTGGTATTCAGGGATCAGAAAGAGAAGGAAGATATAGAGGGTTGAGAAACTTAGAAATGAAGAAAGACAAAAAGGGAAAAAGAGGAAAAAGAAATCAAAACAAATTAAAAAAAAAAAGAACAAGAAAGGCCCCCCAGAAAAACAGAAAAAAAAAAAAAAAACCCAACAGAGAATGAAATGCTCTCAGGTATCCCTCTGCACATCTGTGGAAGCTGAAGGGCAGTTCCTTGCCACGCAGCTCCGCCTGGCCAGAACGGGCTCCCAACTCAAAAACAGGAAAAGAAAACAACCAATTCAAAATGAACAAACGAACAAAAGCCCTGGGATCCCACCATCAGGGTAGCCCAGACCGGGAAGCAGCTCCACACTTGAATGGAGCTCTGTAGCCCCTCAGGAAGAAGGAAAGATGGCGTATGGAGCCAGGCACTCAAGCGGAAGGAGGGGGAGGCGGTGACAGGCAAGCAAGAAATCAAAAGAAGCAGAAGAAGAAAAAAAAGGCAACACCAGCAGCCAACAAATGGCACTCAGAGAGCCAGGCAGTGGGGGCTGGTGTTTCTGGACAAGAGACTGTGTCCGCGGGAAGCAGAGGAGGCCGAGTGTGGGTGATGAAGGGTAGAGAGTGGGAAAGCGTATATCACAAATTGCCAGTGCTCTAGAGCCCTTCAGGAAGAAACAAAGATGGCTCATGGAGCCAGGCACTCAAATGAAAGGAAGGGGAGGTGGCGAGAGGCAAGTGAGAAATTAAAAGAAGTAGAAAAGAGAAAAGCAACACCAGCAGCCAACAAATGGCACTCAGAGAGGCAGCTAATGCGGGCTGGTGTTTCTAGACAAGAGACTGTGTCCGCGGGAAGTGGAGGCAGCCACGTATGGGTGAAGAAAGGTAGAGAGTGGGAAAGCATACATCACAAATTGCCGGTGCTCTGCAGCCCCTCAGGAAGAAGCAAAGATGGCACACGGAGCGAGGCACTCGAGCGAAAGGAGGGGGAGATGGCCAGAGGCAAGGAAGAAATCAAAAGAAGTGGAAAAAAGCAACACCAACAGCCAACAAATGGCACCCAGAGAGCCGCCCGTTTGGTTGTGTGAAATCCAAGCAGCCGGCGCTTCCCAGTCAAGAGACTGTGGCCGCGGGAAGCAGAGGATGCCGAGCCGGAGTGAAGAGGGGTAGGGGGTGGGAAAGCACACAGCACAAATTACCGGTTGTTTTGTCTCCTGCTGGACGCTCTGTGAGGCTGCTTTCTTGTACCCCCATTTGCTGGTCTCCGATAGGAGTCCAAGATGGTGGAGTCGTGCTGCATTAGTTGGTAGGGGACCTCTGCATGAATCTCTCCTCACTCTCCGTTCTCTGTCAGTTTTCTCACTCCATTTGGTGCTTGGCTGAGTTCTTTATCTCTTCATTTGATGTTTTAGGGTTTCAGGATTGTTGTATTCTCTGTTTGGCTTAGTTTTTCGGATCTTTGGTGTGGAGGGACAGCATGGTGCTTCTGCCTAGAGCGCCATTTTGCTGGAACTTGTATGTTATTCATTTTTAAAAAATATTTTATTGTGCTTTAGGTGAAATGTCACAGCACAAATTAGTTTCTCATTCAAAAATTTATACACAAATTGTTTTGTGACATTGATTGCCATCCCCACAACGTGTCAGCACTTTCTTCATTTCCACTCCAGGTTTCCCATGTCCCTTCCTGCCTTCTTGTCTTTGCTTTTGGGAAGATGTTGCCTATTTGGTTTTGTATATTTCATTGAACTAGGAAACATGTTCCTCATGTATGTTATTGTTTGTTTTATAGGCCTGTCTAATCTTTGGCTGAAAGGTAGACTTCAGGGGTAGCTTCAGTTCTGAGTTAGCAGGGTGCCCAGTGTCTATCGTTTTGGGAGTTCCTCCAGTCTTTGTCAGACCAGTAAGTCTGGTCTTCTTTGTTTGGGTGAATTTGACTTTTTTTCTATGTTTTTCTCCCACTCTTTCCAGAACCCTCTATTGTGATCCCTTTCTGAGCTGTCGGTGGTGGTAACCAGGCTCTATCTAGTTCTTCTGGGCTCAGGCTGGTGGAGGTTGTGGTTCTTGTGGACTAATATTTTCCTTGTGTCTTTATTTTATTTTTTCGTTCTCCTTTGCTTCAGATGGGATGGGGCCACTAGATGTATCTTAGATGGCCACTCAAAAGCTTTTAAGACCCTGGATGCTACTCACATAAGCAGGACTTAGAACATTTTGTTAATGAACTATACTATGCCAATTGAAACAGATGTCCCCTGAGACCATGGTTCCCAGACCTCAGCCTGAGTAACCAAGACCCTCAAGGTGTTTGGATGTGTCTAGAAAGTTTCTATGATTTTGCCTTGATCAAGTTGTGTTGAGTTCCCCTATATTGTGTATTGCCTTTCCCTTCACCGAAGTTAACACTTTTGTACTATATGGTTAGTGATTGCCTCTCCTCACCACTTTCCCATAGCCAGCAAAGATGTTTTCTTCTTTGTGTAAACTTTTCTTGAGTTTTTATAATAGTGGTCTGATACAATATTTGTCCTTTTGTGATTGACTTATTTTACCCAGCATAATGCTGTCCAGATTCATCAATATTGTGAGATGTTTCACGGATTCATCATTGTTCTTTATTGTTGTGTGGTATTCCATTGTGTGTATGTATTGTAATTTGTTTATCTATTCATTTGTTAATAGGACTTAGGTTGTTTACATCTTTTTGCTATTGTGAACAATGCTGCAATGAACATGGGTGTGCATATGTCTATTTGTGTGATGGCTTTTATTTCTCTAGGATTTATTCCTAGAAATAGGATTGCTGGATCGTATGGTATTTCTATTTCTAGCTTTTTAAGGAGGTGCGTTATCATTTTCCATACGGGTTGTACCATTTTACATTCCCACCAGCAATACATAAGAGTTCCAATCTCCCTGCAACCTCTCCAACATTTGTTATTTTCTGTTTTTTTATTCATGCCAGTATTATCGGGGTGAGATGGTATCTCATTGTAGTTTGATTTGCATTTCTCTAACGGCTAATGATAGAGAGCATTTCCTCATGTGTCTCTTAGCTGACTGAATGTCTTCTTTTGTGAAATGTCTGTTCATATCCTTTGCCCAGTTCTTAGTTGGATCAGTTGTCTTTTTGATGTTGAGATGTTGAAGTATTTTATAGATAAGACACATTACTAATGATAAGAAACTGAAGGTTGGAGCAGTTAAATGACTTGCTACCAAGGCCCTTCAGTAAATTAGTGATAGAGAAATGAAAAGAAATATTAAGTCCTTAATTCTTTAAGCAGAAGAGTTCCTTCAGTAGCTGAGAGATTTTTCTGTGAATAATGTATTCTGAATGTTAAAATCTAGCAAGATGATATTTTAAAGATTGTTGTTTACATGCATTAGAAGCTTTTGTGCAAATAAAATCTTTTATTCAATTTGTTTTCTTTCTTCCATAACCAAATCTCCTAACATTTTAGTCTCTGATAGTCTACTTATATGTTACAAAAAGCTACTGTACCCACAATTTTCTCAGTGATTATTTTTTCTTAGTGATCTTACATAATCGAATTACTGTTTGCCCTCATCTTCTGAAAATTAAACTGTAACGTCAAGTAGATATTATAAAGGTTTGATGATCATATTTTACTCATGAAAGTCCATTTAAATCATAACAAGCAGAAGTTCAAATGTTAGCACTTTTGACTCCATACATTTATTTTAAACAACTGGTTGGAGGAGGAGAGAAGAAAAGGGTTCTTTCCAGAAGCTTATTTAGGCAAACTTCCTGGGAAAGGAAGCAGCTTTTTTTGGGCTTCCTCTCCAAGTTTCTAATCAATTTTTTTTCCTACCCAAGTCTGTTTTTTTTGTCTTCTTTTTTAATGCATATGTCCTGCCGCTTTTTTGGGTAGTTCTTCTTGAGATTTCTTAGACAGAGACTTGGTACTTCTTTTTGTCAGTTGTTAGTGGGCATTTGTGTGGAATCATCCAGTTATGGGTGATAAGTTGTACCGAAAATTGATCAGCCCATGATAATGATGATGGGATGATCCCTTCCATATTTCTGTAGTTGCCCCTTACTGTGTAAGGGCATTCTGTTTCATCTTTGCTAACTGTGGCATGGGTACATTCCATGTGTGTATGCATATCAACATAAAATGCTTTCATCTGCCAAGTAGAAATGCATGGTATCCTTCACAGATAATGCAATCCCATAGAAACAAGTTAGCATACTCTGTACTGAAAATAGAATTGCTTTGCTTAAACTAAACCCAAAACCAAATCAGTTGCTGTCGAGCCAGTACCAACTCATGGTGACCTTATGTATGTCAGAGTAGAACTGTGCTCCACAGGGTTTTCAATGACTGATATTTCAGAAGTAGATTGCCAGGTTTTTCTTCCAAGATACTGTGGGTGAACTCAAACCACCAACCTTTTGATTAGCAGCTGAGCTCTTAACTGTTAGTGCCACCCAGGGATACCTCTTTGTTTAAAAGAACTGTGAATTAATAAAAATAATTATAACATATTCTATGATATCACTTTATTATTTATTTATAAAGCAAGTTAAAATAGATCATTTATTGCTACTTCCATGTCAGAGAGTTAGAGAGTTTAAAGGCTGGCCTAAGGTTATCAAAATTGTATGATGTGTATGAAAAGTAACACCTAGAGATAGTTTAAAGTGTCGCTAGGATTTGTGAATGAGCTTATTATCTGGGAATTAGATTAGGAAGAAAGCATTTTAAAGTAGTATTTTAAAGCAATCAGGACTATATAGATTTGTTTCACTTCCTGGTAGCACGAAGATTAAGCACTCAGCTGTTAACTGAAAGGTTGGTAGTTTAAAGCTACCTAGCAGCTCTGCGGGAGAAAGACCTGATGATTTGCTCCCATGAAGATTACAGCCTAGAAAACCCTTTGGGGCACCTCTACTTTGTCACATGGAATTGCTAAGAGTCAAAATTGACTGGCACCTAACAACAATAACAAATCCGATAAAGATGATTAGGGTGTCAGTTTTAAATTATCCTGTCTAAAAAAAAGGGGATACTTCTAAGGGAGGTTGCCTGCATGGGGGTGTATAAAATGGGCTCTAGTGAACTGATTCACATCATACAGGCTGCTAGACAGAATTCTATATAGGGACTAAAGCATCAAGCTTTCTGTGTTAAAAGACACAAGTCATGAGTATCACCCAAGCAACTGTTCTGGCTCAAAAGCAATGTTCTGATTATAATTTTATAACCATCCATGTTAATTTCCCTATAGGAGAGAATTAATTGACTAGCTGATTGATGCTTTTAATTGTTCTCTTTCTCATTGTGAGGTCCCCAGGCGGTGCAAGTGATTTGTGATCAATTGCTAACCTAAAGGTTGGCAGTTTGAACTCATCTAGCTGCCCTGCAGAAGAAAGGCTTAGTGGCCTGCTTCTGTAAAGATTACAGCCAAGAAAGCCCTATGGGGAAGTTCTACTGTATAACACATGGGGTCCTCATGAGCTGGAATCAACTCAGCAACAGGTGTTTCTTTTTTTTTTTTTTTTGCTAAGTGAATGTATTGTCAATGTGGTCAAGTTTGTTGTAAGTTAGTTGCTCTGATCCTGATCACTTTTGAGTTTACTGCCAAAACCAAGTTTCAGAACCCTCAAAGATGAGGACTAGATTCTATGCTCTTTCTTCAAGTGTTCTAATCATGATCGTCAATAGAATTACCTACCATGGTTTTTGAAAAGGTGGATTACTTACGTCTTCTCCTGACCTACTGAATAAAATTCTCTCTGGAAGAGATTAGGAATCTACATTTTTAACAAATTACCCTGATGATTCTTATACATGGATAAGAATGACAATTGCCATATCCTATTATGTTAACTCCACCAAGAATATATGACTTTGTGGGACCAAGGCTGAGTGGCTGGCCCACATCCTTCTCTGTAATATCTCCTCTAGCTTCGACATGTGATAGAAAGTTCTAGAATTCTAGTCTGCTGCCTCCCAACCCAGTGCTTTTTCCACACCTGAGAATTCTATCTTTAGCAGTGGAGGTTTCTGCAAACATTTAGAAAGGAAAATAGTAAGCGGTTGCTATGTGCCAGGCATTGGTGTAGATGCTGGGGAGATATGACTGAATAAGGCAGAGCCCTGCCTTCAAGGAAGACATAAAGATGAAAGACTGGTGGTTAAAAATCTAAAATATATTTGAGTGCCTTTTTGAATAAAGTTATATTGATGGAGCAAAAAAAAGAAAATATAATTTTTTCTTTGTCAGGAAAGAAACTTCTAGCAATAATAAAATGAGAAGTCCAGAGTCAGAGACTTGAGAAATAGCCATATTTGTGTCATTGTAGATAATGGGGAGATCAGACTGCCTCTAGTGCGAGAAGAAAAATCTTAAGACGTATGGAAGACAAACTGTGCAAAGGTAGTAGCTTTAAAGGGTTTGATTAACTTTCTTTGGAACAGAATTTGGAAGAGATTGGAAGAAGAGAATCTGGACCAGAGCTTTTAATCAGCTGGGTGAGGAATGGGTGCTGGCCACAGGGAATTGTTAGAATTGTCTGGATTTTCCAACTGCCCGTGTCCAACATTCTAGCTTGTCCCCAACATGGGAATAGTTATCATATAAAATAGGGTGAAATTTGGAGATATATTGTAGCATAGATCCTACTGATCTAGGAAATGGTATTTTGGACTAATATTTAAGTTACCAAAACTATAAATTATCAGATGCAGTTTTTGTATCTATACGCTATACGCAAAATCCCCCATGTGTCTGTCAGTTTGTCGTACTGTGGGGGATTGCGTGTTGCTGAGATGCTGGAGGCTATGCCATCGGTATTCAGATACCAGCTGAGTCACCAATGGTGGACAGGTTTCAGCTGAGCTTCCAGACTAAGATAGACTAGGAAGAAGGTCCCAGCAGTCTACTTCTGAAAAGAATTAGCCAGTGAAAACCTTATGAATAGCAGCAGAACATTGTCTGATATAGTGCCAGAAGATGAGTCCCTCAGGTTGGAAGGCATTCAAAAGACAACTAGTGGAGAGGGGCCTCCTCAAAGTAGAGTCCAACTTAATGATGAGGATGGAGTCAAGCTTTTGGGACTTCATTTGCTGAAGTGGCATGACTCAAAATGAGAAGAAACAGCTGCAAACATCCATTAATAATTGGAACATGGAATGTATAAAGTATGAATCTAGGAAAATTGGAAATCATCAAAAATGAAATGGAACACAAAAACATCAATATCTTACGCATTAGTAAGCTGAAATGGACAAGTATTGGCCATTTTGAATTGGCCAGTCATATGGTCTACTATGCCAGGAATGACAACTTGAAGAGGAATGACGTTGCATTCATCATCAATAAGAACATTTCAAGATCTATCCTGAAGTACAACGCTGTCAGTGAAGGATAATATCCACACGCCTACAAGGAAGATCAGTTACTGTGACTATTATTCAAATTTATGCACCAACATTAAAGCCAAAGATGAAGAAATTCAAGGTTTTTACCAGCTTCTGCAGTCTGAAATTGATTAAACATGCAATCAGGGTGCACTGATAATTACTGGTGATTGGAATGCAAAAGTTGGAAATAAAGAAGAAGGATCCGTAGTTGGAAAATATGGCCTTGGGAATAGAAACGATGCCAGAGATCACAAGATAGAATTTTCCAAGACCAATGACTTCTTCATTGCAAATACCTTTTTTCACCAACATAATCGGTGACTACACATGGACCTTGCCAAATGGAATACACAGGAATCAAATCAACTACATCTGTGGAAAGTGACAAGGGAAAAGCTCAATATCAGCAGTCAGAACAAGGACAGAGGCCGACTGCAGAATAGACCATCAATTGCTCATACGCAAGTTCAAGGTGAAACTGAAGAAAATTAGAACAAGTCCACGAGAGCCAAAGTCTGACCTTGAGTATCCCCCCGGAATTTAGAGACCATCTCAAGAATAGATTTGATGCGTTGAACACTAATGACCGAAGACCAGATGAGTTGTGGAATGACATCAAGGATATCATACACGAAGAAAGCAAGAGACAGGAAAGAAAGAAAAGACCAAATGGATGTCAGAAGAGACTCTGAAACTTGCTCTTAAAGGTCGGGTAGCTAAAGCAAAAGGAAGAAATGATGAAGTAAAAGAACGGAACAGAAGACTTCAAAGGGCAATTTGAGAAGGCAAAGTAAAGTATTATGATGACATATACAAGGAGCTGGAGACAGAAAACCAGGGAAAAAGGGAAGAACACGCTCAGAATTTTTCAAGCTGAAAGAACTGAAGAAAAAATTAAAGCCTCGAGTTGCAATAGTGAAGGATTTTATGGGGGAAAATCTTAAACTACGCAGGAAGCATCAAAAGAAGATGGAAGGAATACGCAGAGTCATTATACCAAAAAGAAATGGTCTATGGTCAACCATTTCAAGAGGTAGCGTATAATCAGGAACCAACGGTACTGAAGAAAGAAGTACAACCTGCACTGAAGGCAGTGGCACAAAATGAGGCTCCAGGAGTTGACGGAATACCAACTGAGATGTTTCAACGAATGGATGCAGCACTGCAAATGTTCACTCATCTATGCCAAGAAATTTGGAAGACAGCTACCTGGCCAACCGACTGGAAGAGATCTATATTTATGCCTATTCCCAAGAAAGGCGATCCAACCGAATGCGGAACTTATTGATCAATATCATTAATATCACACTAAAGTAAAATTTTGCTGAAGATCATTCAAGAGCAGCTGTAGCTGTACGTCAACAGGAAACTGCCAGAAATTCAGGCCAGATTTAGAAGAGGATGAGGAACTAGGGATATCATTGCTGATGTCAGATGGATTCTGGCTGAAGGCAGAGAATACAGAAAGATGTTTACCCACGTTTTATTGACTATGAAAAGGCATTCAACTGTGTGGATCATAACAAATTATAGACAACATTGTGAAGAATGGGAGTTCCAGAACACTTAATTGTGCTCATGAGGAAACTGTACATAGACCAAGAGGCAGTCGTTCGAACAGAACAAGGGGATACTGTGTGGTTTAAAGTCAGGAAAGATGTGCATCAGGGTTGCATACTTTTACCATACCTGTTCAATCTGTATACTGAGAAAATAATCTGAGAAGCTGGACTATATGAAGAGGAACGGGGCATCAGGATTGGAGGAAGACTCATTAACAACTTGCATCATGCAGATGACACAACCTTGCTTGCTGAAAGTGAAGAGGACTTGCAGCACTTACTAATGAAGATCGAACACCACAGCCTTGAGTACGGATTATACCTCAACATAAAGAAAACAAAAATCCTCACAACTGGACCAATAAGCAACATTTTGATAAATGGATAAAAGATTGAAGTTGTCAAGGATTTCATTTTACTTGGATCCACAATCAATACCCATGGAAGCAGCAGTTAAAAAATCAAAAGATGCATTACATTGGGCAAATCTTTTGCAAAAGACCTCTTTAAAGTGCTGAAAAGCAAAGAGGTCACCTTGAAGACTGAGGTGCACCTGTCCCAAGCCATGATATTTTCAGTTGCATCACATGCATGCAAAAGCTGGACAATGAATAAGGAAGACCAAAGAAGAATTGACACCTTTGAATTGTGGTGTTGGCAAAGAATATTGAAATACCACAGACTGCCAAAAGAAACTGGAATGCTCCTTAGAAGGAATGATGGCAAGACTACATCTTACATACTTTGGACATGTTATCAGGAGGAATCAGTCCCTGGAGAAGGACAACATGCTTGGTAATGTAGAGAGTCAGTGAAAAAGAGGAAGATTCTCCATGAGATGGATTGACACAGTGGCTGCAACAATGGACTCAAGCATAACAGTGATTGTGAGCATGGCATAGGAATGGGCAGTGTTTAATTCATAAGGTCACTATGAGTTGGAACGGACTTGACGGCACCTAACAACAACAACAACAACAAATGAAAAATGACAATCATAAGGTAGAAAATCTACACCATAGGAAAGTCAAAGTGTACTTTTTATTCTTTTGTTTGTAGTGAAAAAATCTAGAAAATAATCTTTCTGGCCCCTGTATTCTCCATTAACCATGCTTAGAAAGGTTTGGCTACCCAGATGACACAGGCATGGCTAACAATCACAATTAATATGGCAGTACAGTAGTGAATTGTGGATGTAGCAATAAATTAATTGTCTCTGGAAGATGTATTTTAGTTGCACAAGTCTATAAGGTAGGAGTACATCCTATGGGAAAAAAGGTAAAAAAAAAAATGAAGAAAGCTTTAAAAAAAAGTGACAGGTCACTAATGGAAAAAAAGTACAGTATTCTTTGTAAAAATCTGAGCAATGAGATTTGGGTACAATTCCTAGAAAATATAATGTAAGATTTTATAGTACTTATTAATGTGGCAGAAATTGTTCTAAATTCTTTTTTTTTTTTTTTTATTGTACTTCAGGTGAAGGCCTACAGAACAAATACTTTCTCATGAAACAGTAGTACACATATTGTTTCACGACATTGGCCAACAACCCCACAACACATCAACCCTCTCCCCTCCCGACCCCCTTTTTTTGGTGAAAATATACATAGCCAAAGACACACCACCTCAAAAATTTCTACATGCACAGCTCAGTGACATCGACCACGCTCCTCCAGTTGTGCTGTCACTGTCACCCCAGCCAAAGGACTACAGAACAAAACAGTTTCTCATTTAACAGTTAGTACACATGTTGCCCTATGACAATGGTTAACAATCTCACAACACATCAATGCTATCCTTACTCAACCTTGGGTTCCCTATCACCAGCTTCCTTGTCCCCTTCTGCCTTCTGGCCCTTGTCCCTGGACTGCTGTACCTCATTAGTCCCATTTGGTTTTATGGGGCTGTCCGCTGCCAGGCTGAATGGTGAACCTCAGAGATGACTTCACCACTGAGCTAAAAGGGTGTCTGAGGGCCATACTCTCAGGGTTTCTCCAGTCTCCTTTCAGCCAGTAAATCTGGTCTTTTTTTGTGAGTTAGAATTTTGCTCTACATCCTTCTCCAGCTCTGTCTGGAAACTTCTGTTGTGATCCTGGTCAGAGCAGTCAGTGGTGGTAGCCAGGCACCATCTAGATGCACTGGACTCAGTCTGGTGGAGGCCTTGGTAGCTGTGGTCCATTAGTCCTTCGAACTAATCTTTTCCTTGTATCCTGTTCTCTTTACTCTCTCTTGCTCCCGAAGGGATGAGACCAGTGGAGTATCTTAGATGGCTGCTCACAGGCTTTTAAGACCCCAGATGCTACTCACAAAGGTAGAATGTAGAACATTGTCTTTATAAGCTGTGTTATGCCAATTGAGCTAGATGTTCCCCGAGGCCATGGTCCCCACAGCCCTCCACCCAGCATATTCAGTCCCTCAAGGAGTTTGGATGTGTCTATGGAGCTTCCATGACCTTTCCTTGTACAAGTTGTGCTGGTTTCCCCTATATTGTGTACTGTCTCACCCTTCACCAAAGATACCACTTATCTATTGCCCATTTACTATTCCCCCCCCACCCCTCCCATCCCTGGTAACCAACAAAGCTTGTTACATTTTGTGTGTGAACTTTTTTATGGGTTTTTACAATAGAGGTCTCATACAATATTTGTCATTTTGTGATTGATTTATTTCACTCAGCTAAATTCTTTACATATATTAACGTATTTAATTCTCAAAATAAACTTTAAGGATGACACTATTAATATATCCATTTTATAGATGAGGAAATTGAGACATAGAGGTTAAATATTTCCTGCAAAATCACTTGGTGTCAAACATACTATTCAGTGGTCCAACTGTATAGTCACATTCCTATATCCTCCGTATGATCAGAGTCTATTAAATCTTTGAAAATGTTTATTCTTCATCCTTGTCAAGGAGTCTGAAATAAATGGGAGGCGGCTATAGCTTGAGGCTTATAGAATTCTTTTTCCCCAAGTAGGAACGCTGCCCACTCTGGGAACTAGGACCTCTAAACTCAGAGTTTAGATTTGTGGAGACATGTAGCACAGCTTATTCCAGTGGGTTATCAGAAGACTAAGTGAAGTCACTTCTGAATCCCAGACCCATGTACTACTTGGAATACAACACTGATTTAGAATATATAATGTGTCTTGGTCATTATGAGTCAGAATTGACACAATGGCAATAGTTTTTTTTCTTTTAATTGTACTTTAGATAAAGTTTTACAGAGCAAACTAGTTTTTTATTAAAGAGTTAGTACATATATTGTTTTATGACATTGATTAACAATGCCACAAAATGTCAACGCTATCCCTTCTCCACCTTGGGTTCCCTATTACCAGCTTTCTTGTTCCCTCCTGCCTTCTAGTCTTTGTCCCTGGGCTGTTGTTCCCCTTTAGTTTCGTTTTGTTTTATGGGCCTGTCTAATCTTTGGCTGAAGGGAGAACTTCAGGAGTGACTTCATTACTGAGTTAAAAGGGTGTCCGGGGGCTATACTCTGGGGGTTTCTCCAGTCTCTGTTAGGCCACTAAGTCTGGTCTTTTTTTGTGAGTCAGAATTTTTTTTCTACATTCTTATCCAGCTCTGTCCTGGACCATCTATTATGATCCCTGTCAGAGCAGTCAGTGGTGGTAGCTGGGCACCATCTAGCTGTACTTATCAGTCAGTCTGGTGGAGGCCATGGTAGATGTGGTTCATTAGTCCTTTGGACTAATCTTTTCCTCGTATCTTTAGTTTTCTTCATTCTCCCTTGCTCCTGAAGGAGTGAGACCAGTGGACTATCTTCAATGGACACTCACAGGCTTTTAAGACCCTAGACGCTACTCACCAAAGTAGAATGCAGAACATTTTCTTTATAAACTATGTTATGCCAATTGAGCTAGATGTTCCCTAAGACCATGGTCGGCAGTGGTTTTTTTTAATGTCTTGGAGTTAGTGTCCCACCTTCCAAAATTATCACCTCCAAGATGGTGCCTCAGCTTTGCTTTTCAAAAAGGCTTCTTCTTTGCCTTGTCAGATTGGAACTTTCTAAGTCCTACAGTATGGGATAAAGCTAATGGATTCCATAATCTTGGGCCCATCATCATACCTCTTTTGTTCTAAAGTTGGTCCCTTGATTTGACATTATTTTAAGTGGGATCCCACGTTAGTGGATCAGAAAGTATGTGGTCAGATAATGGGGCTGAACTAGGCCATGCAAGGAAAAACATAAATTAATACTCAGAATAATTGTGAATTCCAATCAAGATGAATTGCTGTCCCTTCCGGGGCAGAAAGGGTACAATGTAGTCAACTTATTACCAAATGATTGGTTGACGTCCTCAAGGGACACTATTGTATTGGGGGCTCAGTGTTGATCTCTGTCACTGGAAGATTGAATATTTAATAATGAAAGTATCTGATTAATATTGGTGAATGGGAGCACAGAATGTTTGGCTCATGCATTGTCTCAAACCCGGCCACTATGTTGTGTCTGTGTCCACTATGGCAGTATTGGGGTAGCCAATGACAGACAGAGGGTGCCTGATGTCAAATGATAGAATCATTCTGTCTACTTGGCCTTTTTTGTTGGATGTTAATATGCAACTTAAAGATACTCATACTTTCTGCCCACTTTCATCCACATGGGCTCTACCCAGACTTTCTTTACCCCCATCTTTCAGGTCACTGGTCAGTGAGTCAAAAAATTCACTAACACCCATGAGCCCATATGTATTCTAACTCTGCCTACTTCTCTTTCCACATAAAGTGAATGACCTGATATCCTATCTGAGTTCTGTTCATTAGGAGAATTTTCCTTAACCACTCTTTATTAGGACGCATATGAGGGGGCTTTAATCACTTTTTGGCTAGCATCCATCTTCCAAGCTGACTCATCTGTGAAAAATGAAGCTTGAACTTCTTCCTCTCCCATGATAAACACACATCCCTGCCATGTGTCCGAAGGTGTGATCTGAGGAAAAGGTAGGTGCCAGTAATAGACGAGAAGGGATTCTTTGCCATGTTCTCATGCAGCTTACTTATGCCCCTTGGTCCTGATGGACCTTATCCAACATACTCCACTCCCATCTTACAGTGAACTGATTTTGGATGCACTTAACCTTATGACAGGGTTGTTCTCACGATGAATAACTGACTGCATGATTACTTAATATTCCATGGAAGACACTTCGTGTTTATCAGGGCCCAGTGATACACCAGTGTTTTTCAAAGAGTGTATAATTCTCCATCGTACATGGCATGATCTTGCTTCAGAAATATAGGAGGCTGTCTATGTTGCAAGTCCCCTGTTGGGGTTTGACATAAACTCCAAATGACATCTTTTCCTTCACTACACCTCTGATATAATAATGTCTTCCAGATCATATGACCCAAGCAACAGTGCTGTTTGCACCATAACCTGTTACAGGCTCCTTTCGTGTTCTGAGCCTTACTCAAACTTGGAAGCCTTTCATGTATGGGCTCGGGCAGTGTTCCCAAATGTGGTATATGCTGTCCCCAGAACCTAAAAAGGCCAAAGTAGGAGTTTTGAAGAGGCCATGTGTTTTGGTAGAAGACACATGATAAAATAATTTGTTCTTTTATCTGGGGAGATATTCTAGTATGCCTCATGCCCCAGGATTTTACTGTAAGTACCTTAACAGAGTTTACCTCCTATCTTCTGGAGATCATGTGTCTTATCAGTCACTTCAATGTGCTTGCCACTTCTAGCTCACTCACTTTGATTAACATGATATTATTGATAAATATGATGTTCTGTGAATGTCCTGACAGTTCGAGTCACCTTAAGGCTATACTGTGACAGAAAATGAGAGAGTTAACAGCCCTGGTGCAATACTGTAAATATGTACTATTGTCTATCTCCTCCATTTTAGATTTAAAAAAAGAGAAAAAAATGTGTTTGTCAGATAAATGGCCAAATTCTATGTACCTAAAACCACGTTAATCTGCTTCTGAAAAGATACCACATCTGGCTGTTGTTGTTGATGTTAGGTGCCTTCGAGATGGTTCCAACTCATAGGGACCCTATGTACAACAAAACGAAACACTGGCCAGTCCTGCACCATTCTCACAATTGTTGTTATGTTTGAGCCCATTGTTGCAGCCACCGTGTCAGTCTATCTCATTGAGTCTTCCTCTTTTTTGCTGACCCTCTACTTTACCAAGCATGTTGTCCTCCAGGGACTGGTCCCTCCTGATAACATGTCCAAGGTATGTGAGAAGTGGTTTCACCATCCTTGATTCTAAGGAGCATGGTTGTACTTCTTCCAAAACAGATTTGTTCATTCTTTGGCAGTCCATGATATATTCAATATTCTTCGTCAACACCACAATTCAAAGGCATCAATTCTTCTTCGTCTTCATTATTCATTGCAGGAAGCACCATGATGATGATGCTTCAGATCACTGGGTATCAACGTTAACTCAGACCCTGTGACCTTAAAATGTTTAAATATTTTCTTTTCCCACCACATTCGCTTATATATTGGCCATATGTCCCTTTGGAGAAGAACTGAGGGGATCATCACTATACACTTGCCATGTGTAGTATTGTTCTTTTTCCCGGGTACAAACTAGAGAATCAATGGCATTGTTCTTAGACAAGTTTCCACAGTAAATAGAGATTGTCCTCTTGGTTATAGGGTTGAGATGATAATATAGTGTGTTGTAGTAGCATCTGAGGTCCTCTAACTTCAAGAGGAGAAGAGAGGATTACCATCAGCTAAAAGCTGATTCCTATGAGGTGGAGATCAGACATATCTTCACCTTCTAAACTTTTTACCAATTCTGACACCAGCCATCCTTCGCAAGGCACTCTCTACTTCTCTGCTGGGTTCTATAGTTCATTGCAGTGGCCACACAAAACTCAAAGACCATACTTACAGTTAAGTAATTTATTAAGGAGGTAACAGGGTAGAACTCGGGATCAGGATCAACAGGCTATCAGGATCAGGAAGCATGTAGGCAAAGTCTAGAAGGCTTCTGTGAAGTGGACAGCACATCCCTCCCTTCCTCAGTACAGGACAGCCCTCTCAACTCCTCTTGGCTGTGTAAGCAAGAAGGCCCTTTTCTCTCCTGTGCGCACCCCCTCTCAGCTGTGCTGGCCTCCTCTCAGTGTCTCTCAGGAAAGGTTCCTCTAGGCTCCCTTAGGACAGGCCTGTTGGCCTTGCATGTTCCCTTTAGCTGTGCCAGTGTAGCAGCTTTGTTCAGCTCTCTCTTAGCTGCGTTCCTAGCGGCAGGTTTCTGTCATCTTTACTGACTGTGCTCCAAGTCCCCTTCCGAGCCTTTCGCTGTCTTCAGTGTTACAGCCTTTGACCCATGTTACACCTCTTTTAGGATTTTCCTCACCTCCTTTCTCTGCTTCACTCTCCTTGCCTCTCTTGACTTTTCTCTTTTCTGAAACCTCTGTGAGGTTGACTGCTTGAATAACCAAATTTCTTGTAAATTTCAAGGCACGGCCCTCCCAGCAGAACCACAAAATGACCAATACCCTCAAAGACCATAGCCATTTCATTTGCATAGTCTATACAGGTAGTCCCCAACTTACGATGTATTCAAGTGACAATGCACTGCACTCATGACCATCTTTTTTTTTTTTTTGGTACATCTTATCATTAGTAATATGTACTATATAAATGTTGTAGTGCATAATTTGCTGATTTTATGATTCTCAGATGTTCACTCAGAAATTTTCAATTTTATGATTTACTGTTCAAAACACTGCTGTATAGCAGGATATGGCCTGGTCTACAGTGAAGTTTGTGTCCGTGTCAGGAGTAGTAATGAATAGAAAGTTGGGCAAAGTTCAACTCTAATGACATATGATAATTGAACTAAATACTCATCTGACAGCCGTTATGACTCTAATTTCGTTGTTATAACACTGATCCCTACTTCATAGTAGACCAGGTCTATAGTATGATCTCAGTATTTTGAACTATAAGAAGCATCAGTTGTTAATTTGAAGCCAAGTTGTTCAAGTTTCTCTAACTGTAACACCTGCACTGCTTATACCCCCAACAATATGTCTAGCAAAAGAAGTCATGCCACTGAAAATTCTAATCCAACAAAGAAGGTGAGAAAGGCTCTAGATAATGGATATAAAGATGAAGATCATCAAGGCCTATGATAATGGAAGGAAAGTCAGCCAAACAACACGTGAGGAAGAACTGTCTCATTAGACCGTTTTGACAATCAGTAAGGAAAAGAATAGTATTTTGGAGGCAGTAAAGAAGTGATTGGCATAAAATCAAAAATTTTAACAAAGAATTCACAAAGACCAATCCACAAAATGAAGAAGCTCTTGATGATTTGGATGGAAGACCAAATCCAGAAGAGATTCCTATGAGTTTACTGACGATTAAACAAAAGCACGTAGCCTTTTTGAAAACCTGAACAAACAGCAAGGAGAAGACTATTGCGAGTAATTTAATGTTAGCAAGGGCTGGTTTCATCACTTCAGATGCAGATTTCGCTTACATAACATGCATATAAAGCAGGAAGCACCAATGTTGAAACTGACAAGAAATTCAGTGATGAGCTGGACAAGATAATACAAGATAAAAAATATCCAACAGTGCAGATTTTCACTGTCGATGAAATAGGCTTGTTTTGGAAAAGAATGCCAGAACAGACCTATATTCACAAAGATGCAAAGCCAGTGCCTGGTTTGAAGGCATTTAAAGACAGAATCACGCTGCTGCTTGGAGAAAAGGTTGTTGGATTTAAATTAAAACGTTTTCTTGTTTACAGTTCTGAAAATCCCTGAACATTCAAAAACATTGCAAAAATAAGCTGCTGGTCTGCTACAGGAGTAAGTCCAAAGCCTGGATGACGATTGCGTTATTTGAAGAATGGTTTTGAAATTGCTTCATCCCAGAAGTGTGCACCTACTGCTTTGAAAGAGCATTTCTGTCAAGATTCGGCTGCTACTTGATAATGTCCCAGGACATCCTCCTCACATAGATGATCTAAATAAAGATGTTGAAAGTGGGGTATCTTCCTCTCCCAATATGACAGCTGTGATTCAGCCTATAGATCAAGGTGCAATCACCACTTCAAGGCATATTACCTATGGACTACGTTTGTTCAGACAATAGCTGTAACATATGGAGGTATAGTAATTTCGGGAAGAATTATAAAATTCTTCAGTGTACCCAGAACATTGCTTCTTCCTGGGAGGAAGTTTTGGAAAAATGCATGCAGGGGATATAGAAAAAATTGCTGAGTTATGAGAATACATTTGAAGCATTTGATCAGGATAATATGATGGAAGAGATCAGTGGAAAAATCATCCATATGGCAAGAATGCTGAATTTAGCACTTGATATTGTCGATGTGGAACAACCCATAAATCACAAAGAAGAGGAACCGACAAATCAGGACTTACGGAATTTTGAAGAGAAAAGAAGTGTTGAAGAAGAAAGAAATAATGAGGAAGAGGAAGGAGAGAGGTTGTCAAAAAATTTTACAGTGAAAGGATTAAAAACCCGTTGCCATTGAGTTGATTCCAACTCATAGCAACCCTAAAGGACAGAGTAGAACTGTCCCATAGGGTTTCCAAGGAGCGGCTGCCGACCTTTTGGTTAGTAGCTGAGCTCTTAACCACTGTGCCACCAGAGCTCCGTGAAAGGATTAGCGGAAGTTTTTTCTAAACTAACTCAGGGGCTTCAGTTGCTTGAAAACATGCACCCGCATGCTGATCGCTATGCTAAAATCGATAGCAGATTTGGACAGCAGTGTTACTTCAAAATATATGTAGAAAAAAAGAAAAGGACCATACAGACAACTCTTGCTAATTTTCTGACTAGGAAGCCCATCCTTATTCCCAGGGGTAATCCAGATGATCCAGAACTTTCCACAAGTGGAGTTATCACTGCAACTGACAAAATGCCAAAGTTGTCCAACTCTTCTTCATTATTGGAGTAAATTTTTATGATTTGTGTATTTTTTTATGTATTAAACTATACCTGTAAGTTTATACGTAATGTTTCCAACTCCCGAAGACAAATAAAGATAGGATTTGTAAAGATACTGATAATAAAAAGCAATAATAATGAAAACTTAAAAAAAATGAAATATTTGCCATATGTCAGAACCGACTTAGGATAGAGTCGTCAGAACAGAACCCAGTCTTAAGTTGGAGACTACCTATAGTCACTTCATTTGTGTAGTATATTGACCAATACCTGCAAGGTATGTAGGTAGTCTGCAAACCAGGGTCACACATAAAAGTGTGAAGCCATCAAGTTGTTTACAGCTTATCCAGAAAATATCAGTCAGCTTGGACAAAAGTAAAACACCCTCCGCGGTAGAAAATTAGGGCAAAGCTAACTTCTCAGGGCTTAGGGGAAAAATCTCTCAAGCTGTTTTTCCAAAGAACCAAGGCAAAAAGCCACATAAGGAAACTCATTTCACCACATATAGAAAATAGAAATGTCCCTTTATTAAGCCAGCCTGTCATTTTTTTTTATGATGGCCCAGTAAGCGCACATGTAAAGGATGCTTATAGACCAGGCAAAAGAATCATTAGTGAGCTCATCAAGTAAAGGCATTGTGGTGAGGTGGACTAATCAAGGAATCCAGAGTTTATATTATAACTCAGGAATTCCAAATTGTGTCACCCTGAACAACTGGCTTAAGCTTTCTGAACCTAAGTTTAATAATCTAGAAAATGGGAATAATAAATTCTACATTGCACAGTTGTTGCAGAGCACCTATTTATGGCTTTACATAGTGTCAGTTCTCTTTCTTTCTTAGAAAAGGGTGATAATTTCTTCTCACTAATAATCCTTACTGACTTGTGAAGGAAAATCTCTGCTAATATTTAAGTTATTAAAACAACCAGTTTAAGAAAAGCTAATGGAGTATTAAAATGGTAGTACTCTTTGCTGTGTTTCACATAGCATTCAAAAGGCTGAAATGTCAGTTGGTAGCTCTAGGAGTGACAGGAAGTTTAAGTGCACTATTGTCTTAATTTTATCTAATGATAGAGATGTAAGAGATTCATCTTTTCAGTCAGATTGCTGACACTAATTCCTTCCTACATGGAAATTCTAGAGCTCCCACCGAGGATATCTCATGTTTGCTCCCTCCCTCCCTAATCCTTTCTCTCCCCTCTCTTCCCTCCCTTCATTAACCTTCTTTTTACTTTCCTCCATTTTATTATTCAGTTGGCTCCATTTTCTCCACCTTTGTCTTCATCATTATAAATGCTATTAAAATTATCCTTCCTTCTTTTATAATCATAAAAGTAATATATGGTTATTGAAGAATATAAACAAAAATTACAATAAATCCGTCACCAAGAAATGACCACTGTTAAACACATGGAGTATTTTTTCAATGCTTGCTCCCTTGTATTCTTTTTCTCCATGGATTTATCTATTTTCATAGATTTCCAGGTAGAATTGGGATAATTCTTTTTAAACAAGTTTGTATTAGCTTTTCCATCACTTCAAAGCATTTTCCAATATGATTAAATATTTCTTGAATACACAATCTGTTAAATGTACATAGTATTCTGTCTTAAGTGTATAATCTTAGTTGTTTAACCTAATATTGGACATACGTATTGTTTCTGGCTTTTTTTCTACTAAGCTAGAAAAAATAATAAGAAAGCCTTGAACATTCTCAAATATAAATAATTTGTGCATCTTTGATAATCTTGAGTACTGGGCCAGAATCATTTTTAAGAGCAAAAACATTTTTTTTTTCATGTAAGTTAATTTTATTAAGTTTCAGTTGGATAAATTGTGTATGTGTATATACACACACACACACACATATATATACACACACACACATGCATACACACATATTTTATGTTTCTCTTGGAATTATAAATGGAATTAGAGTAACCTTTTAATAGGAAAGTGGTTTTATAAGTAGAAAGGAAAAATTGCAGAAAAAAGCATTACATTGAAAATATTGATCATGATAGAAAGGAGTGCTAAAATAAACATAAAAAAAGAATTGGGGCATGTAAAGCTCATTTTTGCTTAAAATTATTTTTAAAGCATAAGATAGGCTTGTCTTTACAATTAAATTCAAGTCCACATAAATTTAGAGCCCTGAACTATAATTCAGATTCACAGTAACTAGAATAGAAACATTTTTAAGAGCAGAAACATTTTTAATATTCTTGACACATTTTTCAAATAGCTCTGAAAAAGTCTACACTAATGAACCCCACCAAAAAAAGTTAACAAGTACTTGTGGATAATGGTTATATTTCAAACTTATTTAAAAGTAGACTACATACTTATTAGTTTTTTTCTATTTATTTTTCATTGCTGTGGATCTAGTTCATGGTGATAAATTGTTCCTTTCAATGTAACTTTCAATGTGTGTGTATTATTATTTTTTTCCTATTTTACATTCAGGGTGATTATTTAATTGCATTCCTATGCTTATATTTCCCTTACTATTATTAAAACTAAGTAGATGTTATATTTCTTATTTGTGAACTAGCATAAAGTACTGGATTTTGTAAATATAAGTAACACTGACCTAAAAATGATGAGATCAGAGGTGAATAAAATTCAATTTTAAATAGGCTGCAATAGTCTTTCTAGAATTTATGACAAGCTGAACTATTGAAAATTGATTTATTAGACATCTTCACTACAGATTACTCATCAGCTGAAGGATAGTTGAACATTTTGATGCTTTCTGCAGATGGTGCCTAGCACAAAATTATTTTTCAGATGTCATGTATAATGTGCTGTGGTATAAAATTTGCCAGCCAATATAAAATAATGGACTTGCCAGATGCTATCACAAATAAAAAGAAATGCATTTTTTTCCTTTTAATATAAATAGCAGCAGTTAGTGTCATATTCATGAGAATTTCTTGATGAGACTTTGCTAGGTGCCAATGTTTCTTTTTCCCCCAGCTTGCAAGTTTGGAAACTTATTATGGATTGAATTGTGTCCCCCAAAAATATGTGCTGTAAATCCTCACCTCTGCCTGTGGTTATAATCCCATTTGTGAATGGGTTGTGCTAGTTTTGTTAATGAGGCAAGATTAAGGTGTATTTTGAGTCAATCTCTTTTGAGACATAAAAGAGATTAAACAAGCATGTGAGAGAGGCAGAGATGTGCTAAGAGAGATGCCAAACCACATGAAGGTAACCCAGGAGCAGAATCTCAAAGAGACAAGGACCTTCCTCCAAGCCAACAGAGATAGAAAACCTTCCCCTAGAACTGGTGTTCTGAATTCAGACTTTTAGCCGCCTAAACTGTGAGAGAATAAATTTCTCTCTGTCAAAGCCATCCACCTATGGTATTTCTGTTATAGCAGCACTAGATAACTAAGACAGAATTTGGTACTAGAAGGGTGGGGTGCTGCTCTAACAGGTAACTAAAATGTGGAAGCAGTTTTGGAATTGGTTAATGGGTAGAAGCTAGATGAGTTTTCAGATACCTAGTAGTAAAAGCCCAGATTGCCTTAGAGAGATTGTTAGTAGAATTATGGATGTCAAGGTGATTCCAATGAGGGCTCAAAAGGAAGTGAGGAGAGCTACAGAGACAGTATCTATTGTGTCAGAGAGTGGGGGCTAGCAAAAGAATGTTGCTAGAAATGTGGATGTTAAAAGAGTTTCTGGTGAGGCTTTTAAAGAAAATGCTGAACATGTGATTGGACGTTGGAAGAAGGGTGATGCTACTTATGCAGTGGCAAAGAACTTATCTGAATTATGTTCAAATGTTTGGTGGAAGGTAGAATGTGTAAGTGACGAACTTGGATGATGAACTGACTGATGAGATTTTAAGCAAGATCTTAAAAGGGCTGCATGGTTTCTCCTTGCCACTTATAGTAAAATGCAAGAGGAAAGAGATGGGCTTAAAAATTAACTATGAAGAATGGAAACAAAACTTAAAGATTTGAAAAATTCTGTTGTGCAAACTAAGGACACGTGACCTAGAATTTTCACCAAAGATGTAGCTACACAATCTTTTGTTAAAGAGATTAAGCCTTTGACTGATGGATCTAACCAACTACCACAGTAGACTGAAGGGGACAGAAAAAGAACAAAAGGAAAGAAAGCTGTCTGCCTCTTGGAATTCTACAGGCAGGTAACAGGCCAAGGAAGTTACATCTCTTGTCCTTCAAGGAAAGAAATGTACTATCCCTGGAGCAGCTCAGAGATCAGCAGAACTGTTAGAAGGAGCACAGGCAGCAGGACCTTCTTGGTTACAAAGGGTGAGCCACATTCTCCTGGATCTCAAAGTGTGGGGCCACAAGCCTCATAAGTTTCAAAGAGTCAGATCTTCGCCAGCTAGGTTCCAGAGTGTAGGGCTACCATTAAGCTGTGCCAGGGAGGTAGTGCTGCCATGCCCAAGGGCCAGAAAAAGAGGGCCTGCTGGGGCTGAGGGAATCGGGTGGGGTTGCCACTTAGACGGCTTAGGAGAATGGAACTTCCCAAAATCAAGGGAGCAAAGTTGCTGTGTTAGAGGGCCTAGAAGGCGTAGCTGAAGCCCAGGGCTGAGGGAGACTTCCACCCAGAATCCAGATGGTGTGGCCAACACCCAGGGTCTGGAGGGCAGGGCCATTGCCTAGATGGTCTCAGAGAACAGAGGATTATTTTCAAATCCTAGAGAGCTTCTGTAATTTGTTCTGCTGCATTTTAGACTTGCTTGGTGCCTGTTACCCTTTTTTCCCTTCCATTTCTCCCATTTTGTAATGGAAATGTCTACCTTGTGCCTGTTCCACCATTGTACTTTGGAAACACGTAACTTGTAGTCTAGATTTTACACATTCACAGATGAAGAGGAATTTTACTTCAGGATAGAATATGCCTAAAATCTCAGAAGATGGAATTTTGGATTTGGGGTTGATTTAAGACTTTTGGAATGATCTGATGGGGTGAGTGTGTTTTACATGTGGCAGGGACATAAATTTTGGGGGGCCAAAGGGTGGAATGTTTTGGATTGAACAGTGTTCCTCAAAAATATATGTTGTAAATTGTAACCTCTACCTGTAATTATAATCTCATTTGTGAATGGGTTGTGTTTGTTATGTTAATGAAGCAAGATTAAGATGTATCTTGAGTCAATCTCTTTTGAGATATAAAAGAGATTAAACAAACAAGTGAGAGAATCAGAGATGGGGGAAGAGAGATGCCAAGCCACATGAAAATCACCCAGGAGTAGAAGTTCAAAGAGACTGGGACCTTCCTCTGAGCCGACAGAGAGCCACCACCCTGAATTCAGACTTTTAGCCACCTAAAATGTGAGAAAATAAATTTCTGTTTGTTAAAGCCCAACATTTGTGGTATTTATGTTATAGCAGCACTAGATAACTAAGAGAAACCTCAAAGGGCATTTGTCAATATCACTGAAGAAAAATCAAGAAAGGAGGAAGGACTAAGATTACGTGTATGGCTCAATTCAGAAAACTCTCAGAAACTTGCAATGAGGTGAACAGAAAGGATGAAAATTCAAGGAATAGTAACAGGAGAGAGACTTTATTTAAAAAAGAAATAAAGAAAGGAGGAGGGGAAGCCCTGTGGAAAAAGAAAAAAAGAGCCTCATGGAAAAAAGGGGTTTAAATATAGAATCTAATTTGTGGTGGGAAACACACACGTAAATGGAAAGCAACCAGTATTTCTTGCATGGTGAAGAACATAAGTTTGGCTAAAAGAGGGAGAGAACAGCTACTCAGCAGGCTGCAGCTTAAACTCAAATGAAGTTTGGTTTGTGCTTCAAGAATTTTTTTTCCCTTTTATTACTTTCTGTCTCCGTTGGTCTTTTGCCCACATGCTTAGCTTATTTTAAGTTTATATTCTATAAAAAAAATTCAGTTCATGGATGTGGTAATGAAAAACTAAACGAAGTTCACAATTTTGAGCTCTTACTTGCTAATAATTGGCACAAACAGTTAAGTGATTAGCTACTAACCAAGAGGTTGACAGTTTGAATCCACCCAGGGGCTCCTCAGAAGAAAAGCTTAGAGACCTACTTGCAAAAGTTCACAGTCATTGAAAAAACTTATGGAGCACAATTCTAGTCTGAAACACGTGGGGTCTCGCTGAGTTGGAATTGACTTCATGGCAACTGGTTTTGTTTTTTTTTGTTGGCCCTTTCCTTACTGTGGGTATGGGAAAGTGGAGACAGTCGAGCAAATCTTAAGCCTGCATTTAAAATAATGCTCCCAACTAATATTTGAAAAATCTAGAATTATTTATTTCATTTTGTATTAATCACTACCCTTTCCATAGCCCATTTATTTAACAGACATAGATTTCTGAAGGTTAACATATAAGGTTCTCACTGCTGTAGCGTCTTCTGGGCAAAACAAAAATACTGGCATTTTGGCTTGCAATATTTTTGTGTTTTGCCTAGCAAAGATGATACCTTCCCCCTGGTATTTCCACAATATTTTACACATTGGTACTACTACTTTTAAATACAACAATTTTAGTCTCAGTTATGTTGAGGGCCCCTAAACATTTCAAAATTAGTTAAGAGGCCATTGTGCAAGTATGGCTAAAGAAGTGGCCGATTCCAGTTTGTAAATCAACTCCTCATCCAAATCTTGGTAAAAATATGTAAATGTCAAGTGGGATGTTAGAAGAGGATTTTTGGAGAGCACTATCAGTGTTTTTTGATTGTCTCCCCATCCCAACTGCCCTAGCCATGGAAGAGGGATGGGATCCTCATTGCTCACCTCATTTTATACTGTCCCTTGGAGCTTGGAGGACTAGTGTCTGACTCATATCTGACAAATCTAAAGGACAAAAGGCTGTATAATTACCCTGGTAGCAGCATGTAGAAGGTTTAAATCTCCAGAATTTGTCAAGAGAATGGCTGCTTGAGCATTGCTGTGTACCAGATATGGTCAGTGCATGAAAGAAAACTGACTTCAAATCATTTTCCAGAAGACTTCCAGGGCTAGGCAACTCCAACAGCTGGGCACCTTAAAAGACAACGTTCATCACCAGTATGTGGTGTTGGGAATACATGGACATTGCCAAAGACCAAAAGAGGCCAGGGTGCCCCTGGAACCAGTGACCAGCAGAGTAAGATAGGGCTGTTTCCACGAGGAGGGCACCTGCGCCAGTGCACAATGAGGTCTACTCTGGGAGCTCTCACCAACGCTTAAGGGTGCTTTTTACCATGAGTGTCTGGAATTCTTGGCTTAGAGCTAAGGACTAGAGCGGCCAAAGTTGCAAATGTATAAAGGCAGATGGAGAGTTTGTCCAAACATGTGAAACAGCATATCTAGGACACTGAAAACATACTTCACAGGTTAGCTTAAAATGAGCTCTGTCTTCTTCTATAAATAATTTAACAGGCAGAGTCAAAGGCACGCTAGGATGAGGCACTTATGATTGCTTTTTTTTCTGCAGAGGACTGAGTATCAAATTGTAAAGAATACAATGTCATAACAAGGTCTAAAAATGCCATCTTTTGCCCCAAGTTTAATCTATTAGTGGCGATGCAATCATTTGGATTTTATAAAAATATGGAACTTAAATTTTAATGTTCTCTTGTAGCACACTACCCTCTTCTGTCACACATTCTGTACCACATTCCACTTCTCTGGTAATTATGCGTTAAGTTATAAAAAGATACTATGTAAAAGTGGCATACTTTCCTACCACCAGGACACAGTTGTCCATGTTGTTGTTAGTTGCTGTCAAGTGGCTCCAACTCATGGTGCCCTTATGTATAACAGAATGAAACTGCTGGTCTTGTTTCATCTTCATGGCTGTTGGTATGTTTGAGTCCATTGTTGCGGCTATTGTGGCAATTCATCTCATTGAGGGTTTCCTTCATTTTTGCTGACCCTCTTCTTTACCAAACATGATATTCTGTTCTAGCAATTGGTCCTTCCTGATGACATATCTAAAGTAAGGGAGCTGAAGTCTTTCCATTAACCACAAAAATTAAGTTACTCTGATAAATCTTAGAAGATAATCAGTCATATTTGAGAATGCTGTGAAGAAAATATGGAAAGTATGCAACTCAGTAGTAACTGCCTAGCCTGGTGACAGAGACGGCTGGGAGTTCTAGATTTTATTCAGCTGCCTATACAAAAGACCTTTTTAAAATAATCCCTTACCGGTAGCAGCAAGAGTACAAAAAAAAAAAAACAAAAAAAAAACCCATGTAGTCTTCTTTCAACCCAGGTTTAAAATCAAAACCCACTATAAAAACTCTTTATAGACACATCACCATAAAATTCTGTATTTGTAAAGTCAAAGCAAGGGTATTCTACAGGGTTATTTCTTTGAAAATAATAATATTAATAATAGTACTAATGCTACAAAACAGAAACAGCTAACTTCTCTGTGTGCTGGTACTGTTCTGATTAACCAACTTGTATTATCTTATTTATTCTTCAAGCAACTTTATGAAGTTGATACTATTGTTATACATCTATTACAGAAAACTGAGGATTAGAGAGATTAAATAACTTGTCAGGAATGACTAGGGTTTGAAAATGACCCATCATTTTAATATGTACAAATCTTACCAGAAAAATAATCTGAGGTTTTCTTTTTTCATAAAAAGGAAACAAAAAATATCATTCTTATGATATAAAATTTAAATAAGGTAATAAATGAGAAAAATTGTAAAACAATATACAAATGTCTAATGATGTTACCATCTTATGAAGCAGTAGTTTGGGACTATTAGGAGAGGAACTGTAGAGAAAAGCAATAACTAATACAACAGAGAATTCTTCATTTTCTTCTAGTCCAGTGTTACTAGCAACCTGCCAAAGCTGTGGTGATTTTTTTTTCATATTTATCATTGATATGCTGTTGGTGGGTACATACTGGTATTGCTAATCTCATATTAAACCCTGTTTCATTAGGTTCAAATCCATCTGCCCAAGTAGAACATGCAGCAATTCTGATGAATCCCTATATGGGAGAGAGAATGACTATTATCTCAAATAAGTAGTTGCTAATTATGAACTGCTGTCCAGGTTTGGCTTCAGCCTTGCCCTTCTCATCTGTGCTATCCCTGATCTCATCCCTTTCTGCAGCCTGGGAGATGGAGGAGGGAGCATTGCAGAAACTAACAGCAGTGTGTTCAGGATGAGAAGTCAGACAAATGCTTTGGTTTTTGTTTTTTGTTATTTTGGGGAGGAGATGTGGAAGAGAGTGAGAAGAATGGCTATAAAATGACAGTGATGGCCAGTAGGTAACAGGAGGAGGAAAGTGAATTCTGTATTTATATAATATGAGGGTCCTAATGGGAAGCAATCATAATGTGTAATTTATAACATATTAGGGGCTTCTCTGTAGATTAGGTTAGTCATAACCACAAAATAGATACCACCTTTGCTGAGATTAAAGGAAAAATTAATGCTAAGTGCATATATACAGCAATAACAGAGGGAGTTGGGAAATGTTAGTTTTTTATTTTTTATTGAGTACATATTATGTGCCAGACTGTGCCATGTGCTGGAGATTAAAAAAAAAAAACTTTCAGAAATTCAAGTTAGCTCTTTTAGGTCTTGTAGAGAACAAGAGAACACTTACAGCAAGGATTATCTATTTATTTAGAATTGACTGCATGGGTGAAGGGCTTATTATGAGGAACCTAAGGTCAGTCAGGGCTTTCTTTCAGTTTAGAACCTCTACTACCAGTTTGCGTGGTGTAGGCTCTTCGTTCATAGGTCATAGCTGAGTTCCACAAGGATCCACTTGTTTTACCATGCATGCATGCATAACACAGCTTTGCTTGGGTCTGTTCACTTATTTCTCTCCTGCTAAATGTAGGTCCACCTCCTTCAGTATATAATGCTTTATATGCATATTTTCTGCTGCTTCAGTGTAGTGACAGATTGTTTTGTGACAGGGCAAACACAAATTCCTTCGTCAAATCCCAAATGCTGTAAGTTGCCTGAAAAGAGGAGAAGGCTGGGGAAAGCTAGCTGGCTACCTCCATTAACAAGAAAAATTATCTTGAAACTGGTCAGGGAAGTAGTGCAACAGCTGTCAACTATTTTTGTGATTTAAGAAAAGAAGCTCCTTTGTACGATTGAAGAAATGTGCCCAAGCATCCTGGGTGTGTCATCACTATTTACATTTGACCTCAAGTCTCAGAGAGCTCCTCTGTAGTGTAATGCAATGTGAAAATCTGAAGCATATGCAGGCCTGCTTTATTTGACTCAGCTTGTGAAAACAGACTGTTACTGGGCAATATCACTAGGTAACCAAAGAAGAGATGTCAGAGTTCAAAATGCCTTTTCTGATTTAGGTAAAACACACCAGTAATTGTTCTGCAGCCCATTACTTGGCTTGTATAACATTTGTGAAAATCAGTTTTTTTAGTTACTTAGTTACTGAGATCACTGTTTTAAGTAAACAATATCCTGAACTATAGTACTAACAAGAATAGAAGTCCCAAAGCTTTAAACAAACAAACAGAAACAAAAAAAGTCCCATAAATCAATTTACCCAGTAGCAAGACAAATCTAGGAATAACCAGATAGCCATGAATATCGCCCATAATTCTTCGCTGCTGATGCTGTAGTTGTCTAGTTTGCAGTTCTCCTCTGTGTGCTGTGTGATCCACAAATCACTGTAACAATACAGGGAGGTAAAGCTTAAAGAACTCATACGTGCAGATTATTGAGATGTGCTTCTCCTTAGGCCAAAGTAATGGTCTCAGGGTTAGACTGTTTACAGAGAAAAGACAAAAAAACAAAAAAATCCAGAACATTTTTGGAGATGCCCATGTCTCCTCTTACCTATCAAACATTTCTAAATACCTACACTCAGTGTTTCCTTTTCCTCACCTGTACTTACTCTTTTCACCCTAGTCTGGCTTCTGCCTTAACCACTTACTGATACTGTTTTCTAAACTGTCATCAATGCCCAGCTGATTGATCGCCATATACTATGCAACCTCTCTAGTGTCTGACATTATTGTCAATGTGTTTGCCTTGAAATGCTCTCTTTCATCGCATTCTCCTAGTGGTCCCCCTTTCTTCTCTAAGTAACCACACATACAGAACCAGACTGTGTTCAAACACAGGCTTTGCCGTTAATAGCTTTGTGACTCTGCACCTGTTATTTAATCTCTTTATGCCTCTGATTTTTCATGTGTAAAATGGATGTAGGAGTCCTGGTGGTGCACTGGTTAAGTGCTCAACTGCTAACCAAAAAGTTGGTGGTTCAAACCCACCCAGAAGCTCTGCAAGAGAAAAGACCTGGTGATATGCTCCCATGAAGATTATAGCCTAGAAAACCCTATGGGACAGTTCTACTCTTGTCACATTGGTTTGCTATGAGTCGGAATCAACTTGATGGCACCTAACAACAATAGAAGAATTAGTTGTAATAATAATGATACCTACTTACATGGCTGTGGAAAGAAATGACTTGATTAATGTAAAGGGCTTGTGACAGTGCCTGAAAAGTAGTATTATGTTACTCTTGTTTGTATTAGTACTTTCAGCCTTATGGCCTATCTGCTGTCTGGTTCTGAAAACGTATTGTTCCTACATGCTGTTATTTTTTCCTTGAGATTTGTGTCTTCTCCCCAGCTTACAGTTTTATGTAATCCATCATAATTCACAAATGTGACTTACCTGAGGGCTCTACTCTCTTGTCTCTAAATTTGCTAGATATATTCTCATGTATGTCCAACAGGGATATCAAACTCTTGTTGCAACACTGAGCTCATTTCTTTATTTATCCTTTACTGCTTTTCAGACACTGTCCTGGCCCAAGAGACTAACAGTTTGTCTGGGTATAACATTGTTGTATCTCAATGTTTTCTCCTTGAGACTTTTGAGTATTACTCCATTCTATCCTGGTAGTAAATGATGTCGCTGACAGTGTATTTGAGGACAACCAGAATTTTTTTCCTATTGGTGACTCAGATTTTTTTTTTTCTTTGCCTAGGTGTCCAAAGAATTCTTTATTTATCTTAGAAATTCAGTAATTTTATAAGGCTATGTGTTGGTGCTCATCAGTCTACATAAGATAATGTTTTTCTGGGGCCATGGTATGCTCTTTCAGTTTCTAAATTCAAAAATTTTTTGAGTACTTTAAATCTATTTTTAAAATATCTTTACATATATTTGTCTTAAGAGGTTTGATTTTATTCTTCCCGGGTAGTTATATTCACGTAGTTCCTCCTTTGAGTGTGCTCCGTATCTCACATTTTCCTCTAATTCTTTGCTTCTTTATTTTGTTTATTCTTAATTCTGTGTTTCATCTATGTCTACAAAAATATTGCCCTTCTTTCTGTTGTGATTTTCCTTTCTTCTCTACTGTTTCACTGAGGCCTGTTAGCTCATGTTTTATGTCCTTCTGTCTCACTGTTGCTACCCTGAGTTATCATATCTCTGCTGTGACAATCTTTCTTGATTTAAATTATTCAAATTCATGGATGCATGCAGCTCTATGGTAATATTTCTCCATTTGTGGTTTATTTTTCCTGTTCTTTCTTTCATTTTTTCTTATGGTTTCTGTTTTATTATTATTATTATTATTATTATTCCTCATCTCTGAATGTGATGAGTTTTAACAAGATGATTTTATTACACAATAGTTATTGCAAAAGTGAACAGCGTCGAGTTCCCAGACAGCAAAGATTCTCCTCAATTTACAGGGAAGTTCCTTATGACGCAGTCACATGCATTTTGTGAGCTCTTTTCTTCTGCCAGCAGGACTTGTGGCTATATGTCTCCTCATGTTTCAGAATCACTCCCCCAATCCGAAGGCTTCCTGTGGATGCAGCATGCTTTTGGCCTCACCTCCCTTATTGCTCCCTGGTGCCACTTGTACTAGCTCCCGCACCATACTATTATCGTTCCTGATATGAGATCCTTGGTTTCTGTCAGATTCCATCTATTGCGGACAGTTGTTCATTGATAGCTTAAGATCTGTAACTTCTTTTTCTCTGGTTATTCTTCCATACCCATTTTACCTTCACTGCATTTGATATAGTTTCCCACACACTGTAGTTTGAGGTTATAAATATCTTCTATTTCTCTTAAGATTGAACTTCCATTTTTGTTTCTTGTCCTCCTTCGTTTAACATGCTTTTCAAAAGGATAAAGGTACAGGAATATTTTATACACTATTTTAAAATTAGAAGCGAACGTATTTATTTAGATCTAAACTATGCTAAGAAATACTATCTTAGAAGGACAGAGGGTGGTTTTATTAAGACTAGATTTCCAGTCCAATTCAGAGGCATGCATTTTTTACCCAATTTGAAAATGCACAAAGCAAAAAATATCATTGCAACAGATAAATGCCAGTAGTTAATTTGGACAATAAAAATGCTGGCATTGAGCCTTTTTAAGTGTGCAATGAGTTTAATACTTAAGTGGATTTTAAGCTGTAAATACTGTAAGGAAATAGAGCATCAACTTTGCTAAAGAAACTGTTAAATTCAATTGCAAACAAAGAAGTCAGTTGGTACTTGAAGGCTTATATATTGCGATATACTAAGCATTGTGCTGAAATGGCATCAAAGCAGGTGTATTATTTCCTGCAGAGGTAAAGGACTTTATTTTTTTTTTAGACCATTCTACAGTTTATAATGTGACGATCTTATATGCAGTCATAGTGTAATGCTATTCTGAGGCCGATGGAAATTTACTTTGTTATTTCAGTCTCAGGTATGTCACAGGGAATTTTTTTTTTGGCCTGACTTCAGTTTGATGACTATATCTTAGGCCTGTGATAGATGAAAGCAGAAAAATGATAAAAATAAAACACACATTATGTTTTTTGTTTCCTGTCTTTATGCACAGGCTGGGAAGTGAATGACCCTGGCTATATCGCCAAAAGAACAGGTTCTTTGTGCAGGATGTATGGAAGAATGAAAGAAACAAAACAAAGAAGAAGGCAGAAAACAGCTCTTTGCTCATTTATAAAAATGGAGAATGATACTTTGAGAAAGTTGCATTTCTGTTTTGAGATCCATTTCTTTTTTTTTTTATTGTTGTAATTAAACGAAGTTTACATTTCAAGTTAGTCTCCCATACAAAATTTTTTTACATACATTGTCATGAGACCATAATTGCTTACCTCATTCTGCGACAGCACACTCCTCCTTTCCGCCCCTGATCCCCCATGACAATTCAACCAGCTTCTAACTCTCTCTGCCTTCCCATCTTACCTCTGGACAGAAGCTGTCCCTTTGGTTTCTTGTATCTACTTGACTAAGAGGCACACTCTTCATGAGTATCACTTTATGTCCCACAGTCCAGTCCAATCCCTGTCTGAAGAGGTGGCCTCAGAACTTGTTTTAGTTCTGGGCTGATAGAGAGTCCAGGGGCCATGCTTTCCAGGGTGCCTCCAGTCTCAGTCAGACCATTAAGTCTGGTCTTCTTATTAGAATTTGAGTTTTGCACCCCACCCTTCTACTGCTCCATCAGGGACCCTCTGTTGTGTTCCCTGTAGGATGTTCATTGGTGGTAGCCAAGCACCATCTAGTTCTCCTGGTCTCAGGCTGATGAAGTCTGTGGTTTATGTGGCCCATTCTGTCTCTTGGGCTAATACTTTCCTTGTGTCTTTGGTGTTCTTCATTCTCCTTTACTCCAAGTGGTTGGGACCAATTGATGCACCTTAGATGGCCACTTGCAAGCTTTTAAGATCCCAGATGCCACTCACCAAAATACAACGCAGAACATTTTCTAAATAAGCTTTGTTATGCCAATCGAAATATATGTCCCCTGAAAGCATGGTCTCCAGACCCCCCATCCCTGGTACTCTATCTTTCAAAGTATTTGATTGTATACAGGAAACTTCTTAGCTTTCGTTTAGTCCAGTTGTGCTGACTTCCCTTGTAGTGTGTGCTGTACTTCCCTTCACCTGATTCTTGTCTACTATCTATTTAGTGAATAACCCTCAACTTCCTTCCCCACCCCCATAACCATCCTTCTGTGTTTAAACCTTTTCTTGAGTTCTTATAATAGTGGTCTTATACAGCATTTGTCCTTCTGTGACTGACTAAATTCACTCCGCATAATAAGTTCCAGCTTCCACCATGTTATACGATGTTTCACAGCTTCATCGCTGTTCTTTATCATTGCATAATATTCAGTTGTGTGGATATACCATAATTTGTTTATCCACTCATCTGTTGATGGGCACCTAGCTTGCTTCCATCTTTTTACTATTGTGAGCAGTGCTGCAATCAACATGGGTGTGCATATATCTGTTCATGTGACGGCTCTTGTTTCTCTAAGATATATTCCAAAGAGCAGGATAGCTGGATCATATGGTACTTCTATTTCTAGCTTTTTAAGGAAGCACCCTATCAATTTCCAAAGAGGTTGTGCCACTTTACATTCTCACCAACAGTGTATAAGTGTTCCAGTCTCTCCACAACCTCTCCAGAATTTATTATTTTGTGTTTTTTGGATTAATGCTAGCTTGTTGGGGTGAGATGATATTTCATTGTAGTTTTGATCTGCATTTCTCTAATGGCTAATGATCGTGAGCATTTCTTCATGTGTCTGTTAGCCGCATGAATATCTTCTTTGGTGACGTGCCTGTTCATATCCTTTGCCCATTTTTAAATTGGGTTATTTGTCTTTTTGTTGTTGAGGTTTTTCAGCATCTTGTAGATTTTAGAGATTAGATGCTGATTGGATTTTTTCTAGCCAAAAATTTTTCCCCAGTCTGTAGGTTGTCTTTTTACTCTTTTGGTGAAGTCTTTTGATGAGCATAAGTGTTTGATTTTTAGGAGCCCCCATTTATCTAGTCTCTCTTCTGGTGCTTGTGCATTGTTATTTATGGTTCATATTGTGTTTATGCCATGGATTAGGGCTCCTAGTGTTGTCCCTATTTTTTCTTCCATGATATTTGTCTTTTTCGATTTTATGTTAAGTTTTTGATCCATTTTAGTTAGTTTTTTACATGGTGTGAGGTATGGGTCTTGTTTCAGTTTTTTTTTAATTTTTAATTTTATTGTACTTCAGGTGAAGGCTTACAGAACAAATAGTTTCTCATGAAACAGTAGTACACATGTTGTTTTATGACATTGGTTAACAACCCCACAACATATTAACCCTCTAAATTCTCAACCTTTTTTTTTTTTTTGGTGAAAATACACATAGCCAAACATACACCGTTTCAAAAATTTCTACATACACAGTTCAGTGACACTGACTACGCTCTTCCAATTGTGCTGTTAGTCTCACTTAAGATGAAGGCTTACAGAACAAAATAGTTTCTCATTTAACAGTTACTACAAATGTTGCCCTATGACAATGGTTAACAATCTCACAACACATCCACAATAACCTTACTCAACCTTGGGTTCCCTATCACCAGCTTCCTTGTCCCCTTCTGCCTTCTGGCCCTTGTCATTGGACTCCTGTACCTCATTAGTCTCATTGGTTTTACAGGGCTGTCCAATCCCAGGCTGAACAGTGAACCTCAGAGGTAACTTTACCACTGAGCTAAAAGGGTGTCTGGGGGCCATACTCTAGAGGTTTCTCCAGTCTCCTTTAGGCCAGTAAATCTGGTCTTTTTTTTTTTTTTTTGTAAGTTAGAATTTTGTTCTACATCCTTCTCCAGCTCTGTCCAGAAGCATCTGTTGTGATCCTGGTCAGAGCAGTCAGTGGTGGTAGCCGGGCACCATCTAGCTGTACTGGACTCAGTCCGGTGGAGGCCTTGGTAGCTGTGGACAATTAGTCCTTTGGACTAATCTTTTCCTTGTATCCTGTTCTCTTCATTCTCCCTTGCTCCCGAAGGGATGAGACCAGTGGAGTATCTTAGATGGCCACTCACAGGCTTTTCAGACCCCAGACGCTACTCACCAAGGTAGAATGTAGAGCATTGTCTTTATAAGCTGTGTCATGCCAATTGAGCCAGATGTTCCCCGAGACCATGGTACCCACAGCCCTCCTCCCAGCAATTCAATCCCTCAGGGAGTTTGGATGTGTCTATGGGGCTTCCATGACCTTTCCTTGTACAGCTTGTGCTAGTTTCCCCTGTATTGTGTACTGTCTCACCCTTCACCCAAGATACCATGTATCTATTGCCTATTTAGTGTTTCCTCCCACCCCTCCCATCCCTGGTCACCAACAAAGATTGTTACATTTTCTGTGTGAACTTCTTCATGGGTTTTTACAATAGAGGTCTCATACAATATTTGTCCTTTCGTGATTGACTTATTTCACTCAGCATAATGTCCTCCAGTTTCATCCATGTTATGAGATGCTTCACAGATTCATCATTCTTTATCATTGTGTAGTACTCCATTGTGTGTATGTACCATAGTTTATTTATCCATTCATCTGTTGATGGGCATCTATGTTGTTTCCATTGTTTTGCTATTGTGAACAATGCTGCCATGAACATAGGTGTGCATATGTCTATTCGAGGGATGACTCTTATTTCTCTAGGATATATTCCTGGGAGTGGGATTGCTGGAACGAATCATAGGTCTATTTCTAGCTTTCTGAGGAAGCACCATATCATTTTCCAAAATGGTTGTATCATTTTGCATTCCCACCAGCAGTGCATAAGAGTTCCCATCTCCCCGAAGCCCCTCCAACATTTCTTATTTCAGGTGTTTTTGATTTGTGCCAGTAATGCCGGGGTGAGAGGGTATCTCGTTGTGGTTTTAATTTGCATTTCTCTAATGGCTAGTGATCGCGAGCATTTCCTCATGTTTCTGTTGCCCATTTGAATGTCTTCTTTGGTGAAGTGTCTGTTCATTACCTTTGCCCATTTTTTAATAGGATTATTTGTCTTTTTGTTGTAGAGGTGTTGGATTTTCTTGTAGATTATGGAGATTAGAACTTTGTCTGACATGTACTGTCCAAAATTTTTTTCTCAGTCTGTAGGTTCTCTTTTGACTCTTTTGGTGAAGTCTTTTGAAGAGCATAGGTGTTTGATTTTTAGAAGATCCCAGTTATCTAGCTTATCTGTTGTACTTTGTGCGTTGATGGTTATGGTTTGTATCCTGTTAATGCCATGTATTAGGGCCTGAAATGTTGGTCCTATTTTTTCTTCTATGAAATTTATAGTTTTAGGCTTTATATTCAGGTCTTTGATCCGTTTGGAAGTAGTTTTTGTATACGGTGTGAGGTATGGGTCCTGTTTCATATTTTTGCAAATGGATATCCAGTTTTGCCAGCACCATTTGTTCAAAAGACTGTCTTTTCCCCATGTGATGGACTTCGGGCCCTTGTCGAAGATCAGGTGACCGTAGGTGGATGGATTTACATCTGGGTTCTCAATTCTGTTCCATTGGTCAATGTATCTGTTGTTGTACCAGTACCAGCCAGTTTTAACTACTGTAGCTGTATAGTAGATTCTGAAGTCAGGTAGTGTGAGTCCTCCAACTTTCTTCTTCTTCTTCAGTAGTGCTTTACTTATTCGGGGCTTCTTCCCTCTCCATATAAAGTTAATGATTAGTTTTTCCATCTTTGAGGAGTGTTGTTGGTATTTGGATCAGGATTACATTGTATTTGTAGATTGCTCTGGGTAGAATTGACATTTTCCCAATGTTGAGTTTGCCTATCCATGAGCATGGTATGTTTTTCCATTTATGTAGATCCCTTTGGGTTTCATGCAGTAGTGTTTTGTAGTTTTCTTTGTATAGGTCTTTTACATCCCTGGTCAGATTTATTCCTAAGTATTGTATCTTTTTAGGGGCTATTGAAAATGATATTGTTTTCCTGATTTCCTTTTCATCGTTCTCCCTACTGGTGTATAGGAATCCAACTGAATTTTGAATGTTTATCTTGTATCCTGCTACTCTGCTGAATCTTTCTATTAGTTCCAGTAGATTTCTCTTGGAGTCTTTAGTGTTTTCTATGTATAGCAGCATATCATCTGCAAACAGGGACAGTTTAACTTCTTCATTACCAATTTGGATGCCCTTTATTTCTTTTTCTTGCCTTATTGCTCTAGCTAGAACTTCCAGTACAATGTTAAATAGGAGTGGCGATAAAGGGCATCCTTGTCTTGTTCCTGTTTTCAAGGGGAATGTTTTCAGCCTCTCTCCATTAAGAATGATGTTGGCAGTTGGTTTTAAATAGATGCCCTTTATTATGTTGAGAAATTTCCCTTCTATACCTATTTGATTGGGAGTTTTCATCAGGAATGGTGTTGGACTTTGTCAAATGCCTTTTCTGCATCAATTGAGATGATCATGTGATTCTTTCCTTTCCTTTTATTTATGTGGTGGATTACCTTGATTGATTTTCTAATGTTGAACCATGCTTGCATACCTGTTATGAATCCTACTTGGTCGTGGTGTATTATTTTTTTGATATGATGCTGAAGTCTATTGGCTAGAATTTTGTTCAGAATTTTTGCATCTATATTCCTGAGAGATATTGGTCTGTAATTTTCTTTTTTTGTGATGTCTTTGCCCTGTTTTGGTGTCAGCATTATGCTGCCTTCATAGAATGAATTTGGATGTGTTGCTTCCTTTTCTGTGCTCTGAAATAGCTTGAGTAGAACTGGTACGAGGTCTTCTGTAAATGTTTTGTAGAATTCTCCAGTGAAGCCATCTTGGCCAGGGCTGTTTTTGGTTAGGAGTTTTTTTTTTTATTACCTTTTCAATCTCTTCTCTTGTTATGGCTCTGTTCGGATTTTCAACATCACTTTGTTGCAGTTTGGGGAGGCTGTGTGTTTGTAGAAATTTATCCATTTCCTCTAGGTTTTCAAATTTGTTGGAGTATAGTTTTTCATACTATTCTGTTATAATCCTTTTTATTTCAGTTGGGTCTGTTGTAATGTCCCCCATTTCATTTCTTATTTGGGTTATTTGTGTCCTCTCCTGTTTTTCTTTTGTCAGTCTGTCCAGTGCTTTGTCGAGTTTGTTGATTCTTTCAAAGAACCAACTTTTGGTTTTGTTAATTCTTTCTATTGTTTTTCTGTTCTCTATTTCATTTATTTCTGCTCTGATCTTTACTATTTCCTTTCTTCTGGTGGTTGTGGGATTTTTTGCTGTTCTCTTTCTATTTGTTTGAGTTTGTAGTTAATGTTTTGATTTTGTCCCTTTCTTCTTTTTTGATATGTGCATCTATTGCTATAAATTGTTCTCTGAGGACTGCCTTTGCTGTGTCCCAAAGGTTTTGGTATGAAGTGTTTTAATTCTCATTTGATTCTAGGAATTTTTTTATTCCAACTCTGATTTCTTCTATTATCTACTGATGTGTAAGCAGGGTATCATTCAGTTTCCACGTAGTTGATTTTTTTTCCTTTCTCTTTCTGTTGTTAATTTCTACCTTGATGGCTCTGTGGTCAGAGAAGATACTTGGAATTATCTCAACGTTTTCAATCTTGTTGAGGATTGCTCTGTGGCTTAAAATGTGGTCTATTCTGGAGAACGTTCCATGTGCATTGGAAAAGACTGCATACTTTGCAGCAGTTGGATGTAGTGTTCTATATATGTCTATGAGGTCAAGTTGGCTGATTGTGCCCTTTAGGTCTTCTGTATCTTTGCTGAGTTTCTTCTTAGTTGTTCTGTCTTTTACTGAGAGTGGTGTGTTGAAGTCTCCTACTATTATTGTGGATTTGCCAATTTCTCTTTTCAGTGTTGTTAGAGTTTGTTTTATGTATTTTGGAGCCCTGTCATTGGGTGCGTAGATGTTTATTATGGTTATGTGTTCAAGATGGATCGTCCCCTTAATCATTATATAGTGTCCTTCTTTGTCTTTTATGGTAGATTTTGTTTTATAGTCCATTTTTTCTGAGATTGGAATGTCCACTCCTGCTCTTTTTTGGTAGTTGTTCGCTTGATATATTTTTTTCCAACCTTTGACTTTTAATAAATTCACATCTTTGTTTCTAAGGTGTGTCTCTTGTAGACAGCATATTGATGGATCCTGTTTTCTTATCCATTCTGTCACTCTCCGTCTCTTTATGGGTGCATTGAGTCCATTTACATTCAGTGTAATTATTTATAGATGTGAGTTTGTTACTGTCATTTTGTAGTGCTTTTTTTTGCGGTGCTGAAGTTTTCTTTGTTCTTCTTACTCTCTTGTGCTGAGTTACTTTTGTTAGTGGATTTTTTTCTTTTCTTTTGTTTTTGTAGGTTTTGTTTTTGCTGAGACTTTATGTTTTTAGTCTTTATTTTTATGAGTTGGTTTGTTAACTTTCTTTGTGGTTACCATGAATTTTAGCCTTATCTTTCTAAGTTTGAAGCAGTCTGCCATTACTTAATATTGCCTTGCTTCCTCTCCATTAGAAGGTTCTATACCTATGCCGTTTATTCCCTCTTTCATTGTTTTCATGTTGTTGTCGTACATCGATTGACTGCTCTGATTCACTGTTGTATTTCTTTTGGTTTTGGATAGTCTTCGAGAGTTCATTTCTTAGATTGTTATGTGGCTTGTACGATCCTGTGTCCTAGGTTCTGCCTGTGGGCTGAAGCTGTTTGTCCTCAGATCGAAGAACTCCCTTTAATAATTCTTGTAAGTTTGATTTTACTTTTACATATTCCCTTAGTTTCTGTTTATCTGGAAATGACCTAATTTCACCATCAAATTTGAACGAGTGTTTTCAGGATATATTATTCTTGGCTGACAATTTTTTTCTTTCAATATTTTATATATATCATCCCATTGCCTTCTTGCCTGCATGGTTTCTGCCGAATAATCTGAGCTTAGTCTTATTGTTTCTCCTCTGTATATGACTTCTTGTTTTTCACAAGCTGCTTCAGGATTCTTTGTTTGTCTTTGGGTTTGGCGAGTGTGAATATGGTATGCGTTGGTGATTTTCTTTTAGGGTCTCTTCTATATGGGGTTCATTGAACTTCTTGGATGGCCAGCTTTTCATCTTTCATGATATTGGGGAAGTTTTCTGTCAGCAGTTCCTCAATGATCCTCTCTGTGTTTTCTGTTTTCTCCCCCTGTTCTGGAATGCCAATCAGTCATAAATTTTTGCTTTTAATTGTGTCCCACATAACTCTCAGGGTCGCTTCATTTTTCTTTGTTCTTTTTTCTGAGTTTTCCTGAAACAGAGTTGTATCCAAGTGTTTGTCTTCATTTCCACTGATTCTGTCTTCCACCATTTCAAATCTGCTTCTCAGCCCTTCTACAACATTATCCATTTCTGAAATCTTGTTGTTTATCTTTTGGACTTCTAATTGTTGCTTTTGTATATTTTCTAGTTGTGAATTTATTATTTTGGCATTTTGTTCCTGCATCATCTTCCTGAATTCTTCCAATTTTTTGTCTCTATTTTCCATGAATTTATCTATTTTTTCCTCATGTTTGTCAGCTTTTTGACTCAGGTCTTTGAAAATTCCAAGTATTAGAGATTTAAATTCCCTATCAGGTACTTCTAGTGCATTTTCTTCCACAGGAGAGTCATCTGGTGTTTTAATTTGGACATCTACTTGAACCATCCTGTCCTGTTTTTGTGTTTTGATATTGTCTGGTGTTTGGGGGCATTCAGTTGTTATTTCTCTTGTTTATTGAATGTAGATTTGTTTGTTTCGTCCCTTTTTTGAAAAAAAAGAAAGAGTATTTCTGAGCAGGCGGACTGCGTGCTCATTGTTGTTTGCTTGTCTGGGTGCTCAATACTTTTTGCCTCCTTCTCCAACTGGCAGGTTCAGTCACTCAAATATGGTACAGCAGGGCAGGTCTAGCTGAAGAGGAGTCACTGGGACAGGTTGTTTTTGGCACTCACTACAGCCACCTGGGCAGGTCGGTAATCAGTGCTGGGCAGGTTCTAGTAGGCTGTGCCTGCACTGCTTGGTAGAGTGATGTCAAGTGTATGATGCAGGTAGGCAGGATGCAGCAGGGAGATGGTTTTGTGTGGAGAGGCTGTTTCGTCTCCCGCTGGACGCTCCGTGAGGCTGATTTCTCATACCCCCATTTGCTGGTCTCCAATAGGAGTCCAAGATGGTGGATCCGCACTGTTTTAGCTGGTAGGGGATCTCTGCATGAATCTCTCCTTGCTCTCCATTCTTTGTCAGATTTCTCACTCCATTTGGTGCTTGGCTGAATTCTTTATCTCTTCATTTGATGTTTTAGGGTTTCAGGATTGTTGTATTCTCTGTATGGCTTAGTTTTTCAGATCTTTGCTGTGGAGGGATGGTGTGGTGCTTCTGCCTAGAGCGCCATTTTGCCAGAACTTTGTTTCAGTTTTTTGCATATAGATATCCAGTTATGCCAGCACGGTTTGTTAAACAGACTGTCTTTTCCCTAATTAATGGACTGTGGGCCTTTGTCAAATATTAGCTGCTCATAGGTGGATGAGCTTATATCTGGATTCTCAACTCTGTTCCATTGGTCTATGTATCTGTTGTACCAGTATCAGGCTGTTTAGACTACTGAGGCAATATAATAGGTCCAAAAATCAGGTAGTGTAAGGCCCTCCACTTTGTTCTTCTTCATGAGTAGTGCTTTATTTATTTGGGGCCTCTTCCCTTTCCACATGAAGTTGGTGATTTGTTTCTCCATCGCATTAAAAAATGCTGTTGGAATTTGGATCAGTATTGCATTGAATCTGTAGATTGCTTTGGGTAGAACTGACATTTTCACTATATTGAGTCTACCTATCCATGCATGAGCAAGGTATATTTTTCCACTCATGCAGGTCTTTTTTAGTTTCTTTCAGTAGTGTCTTGTAGTTTTCTCTATATAGATCTTTTATGTCTCTGGTTAGATATATTCGTAAGAATTTTATCTTCTTAGGGGCTATTGTAAATGGTATTGATTTGGTAATTTCCTCTTCAAGGTTCTCTTTGTTGGTGTAAAGGAATCCAATTGATTTTCTTATGTTTATCTTGTATCCTGAAACTTTGCTGAAACCTTTTATTAGTTCCAGTAGTTTTCTTGTGGATTCTTTGGGGTTTTCTGTGTATAAGATTATATCATCTGCAACTAGATATACTTTGACTTCTTCCCTGCTTATTTGGATGCCTTTTATTTATTTTTCCAGCCTAATTGCTCTGGTTAGAACCTCCAGCACAAAGTTGAATAATAGTGGTGATAGAGGTCATCCTTGTCTGGTTCCTGTTCTCTAGGGGAATGCTTTCAAAGTCTCTCCATTTAGGATGATGTTGGCTGTTGGTTTTGTATAAATGCCCTTAATTATATTGAGGAATGTCCTTTCTATTCCTATTTTATTGAGAGTTTTTATCATGAATGGGTGTCAGACTTTGTCGATTGCCTTTTCTGCAGCTTTCGATAAGATCATATGTTTCTTGTCTTTTGTTTTATTTATGTGATGGATTACATTGATTGTTTTTCTACTGTTGTACCATCCCTGCATGCCTGGTATAAATCCTACTTGGTCATGGTGAATTATTTTTTTGATAGGTTGCTGAATTCTATTGGCTTAAGTTTTGTTGAGGATTTTTTCATCAATGTTCATGAGGGATATCAGTCTGTAATTTTCTTTTTTTATGGTGTCTTTACCTGGTTTTCATATCATGGTTATACTGGCTTCATAGAATGTGTTTGGGAGTATTCCATCATTTTCTATGCTCTGAAATACCTTTAGTAGAAGTGGTGTTATCTCTTCTCTGAAAGTTTGGTAGAATTCTCCAGTGAAGCCATCCAGGCCAGGTTTTTTTTTGTGGGGAGTTTTTTAATAACCTTTTCAATCTCTTCTTTTGTTATGAGTTTATTTAGTTGTTCTACCTCTGTATGTGTTAATTTAGGTAGGTAGTGAGTTTCTAGAAATTTGTCCATTTCCTTTAGGTTTTCAAATTTATCAGAGTACAGTTTATCATAGTAGTCTGTTATGATTCTTTTAATTTCAGTTGGGTCTGTTGTGATATCACCCATCTGATTTCTTATATTGGTCATCTGCTTCCTCTCCTGTTTTTCTTTTGTCAGTTGGGCCAGTGGTTTATGAATTTTGTTGATCTTTTCAAAGAACCAGCTTTTAGACTTATTAACTCTTTCAACGGTTTTTCTACTCTCTATTTCATTTAATTCTACTCTAATTCTTATTATTTCCTTCCTTCTGATGCCTGTGGGCTTCTTTTGCTGCTGTCTTTCTACTTGTTCCATTTGTAGGGTTAATGCTTTGATTATGACCCTTTCTTCTTTTTTGATGTGTGCATTTATTGCTATAAACTGACCTCTGAGCACTGCTTTTGCTGTGTCCCAAAGGTTCTGGTAGGATGTATTTTCATTCTCATTTGGTTCTATGAATTTCTTTGTTTCTTCCTTAATTTCTTCTATAACCCAGTAGCTTTTGAGCAAGGTGTTGTTCAGTTTCCATGTGCTTGATTTTTTTTTCTTGCTTTTTGTTTTGTTGATTTCCACTTTTATGTCTTTATGGTCAGAAAAAATGCTCTGTAATATTTCGATGTTCAGGATTTTGTTAAGGCTAGCTTTATGGCCTAATATGTAGTCTATTCTGGAGAATGTTCCATGTGTGTTGGAAAAGAAAGTATACTTGCTTGTTGTTGGTTGGAGTGTTTGGTGTATGTCTATGAGATCAAGTTGGTTGATTGTAGCACTAACCTCTTCCGTGTCTTTGTTGAGCTTCTTTCTCGATGTTCTGTCCTTCACTGAAAGTGACGTGCTGAAGTCTCCTACTACTATTGTGGAGCTGTCTATCTCTCTCTTCCGAGCTGTTAGAGTTTGTTTTATGTATTTTGGAGCCCTGTTGTGGGGTGCATAAATATTTATTATAGTTATGTCCTCCTGGTGTATTGACCCTTTAGTCATTATATAGTGTCCTTCCTTATCCTTTGTGGTGGATTTTACTTTAAATTCTATTTTGTCAGAGATTAATATTACCACTCCTGCTCTTTTTTGAGTGTTGTTTGCTTGATATATTTTTTTTCCATCCTTTGAGTTTTAGCTTGTTTGTGTTTTTAAGTCTAAGGTTCTTCTCTTGTAGGCAGCATATGGACGGATCATGCTTTTTTATCCAATCTGCCACTCTTGGTCTCTTTATAGGCGCATTAAGTCCATTTACATTCAGCATATTTATTGATAGGTATGAGTTTAGTGCTGTCATCCTGATATCTCTTTTTGTGTGTTGTTCACAGTTTCTTTGTTCTCAATTTTCTGTCCTGATTCGTTTTTCTTTATGTATTTTTTTCATTGTTGTAGATTTTGTGTTTGTTGGGTCTTTATGTTTCCTACTTTTTTATTTTGGTTTGTAGAATTGTTAGATTCCTTTGTGGTTACCTTCATATTTACCCCTACTTTTTTAAGTTTACACCAGTCTTTTATTTATATCACCTTAACTTTCCTCCATATGAAAAATCAGTGTCTACATTTTTTAAGTCCCTCTTTTTTGTTTTAATGTTCTCCTTTTTTACATAGTGATATCTGTTTCCCTATTTTCAATGTTTTAGCTTTGATGTATTTTTGATTTCCCTATCTGAGTCACTATCTGGTTGCTCTGTCCTGTGTTCTAGTCTTGTGTTGTTATCTGGTGTTATTGATTTTCTAACTGTAGGACTCCCTTTAGTAATTCTTGTAATTTTGGTTTGGTTTTTGCAATTTCCCTGAAATTCTGTTTATCTGGAAATGCCCTAATTTAACCATCATATTTAAGAGACAGTTTTGCTGGATATATAATTCTTGGATGGCTGTTATTTTCCTTCAAGGCTTTATATATGTCATCCCATTGCCTTCTAGCCTGCATGGTTTCTGCTGAGTTGTCTGAGCTTATTCTAATTGACTCTCCTTTGTGGATGACTTTTCTTTTATCTCTAGCTGCCCTTAAATTCTCTCTTTATCTTTGGTTTTGGTAAGTCTGATTATAATATATCTTGGTGACTTTCTTTTGGGATCTACCTTATGTGGTGTTTGATGAGCATCTTGGATTGATATCTTCTCATCTTTCATGATATCATGGAAGTTTTCTGTCAAGAAATCTTCAACAATTTTCTGGTTATTTTCTGTTATCCCCCCATGTTCTGGTACTCCAATCACTGGTAAGTTATTTCTCTTAATAGAGTCCCACATGAGTCTTAGAGTTTCTTCATTCTTTTTAATTCTTTTATCTGATTTTTCCTCAAATAATTTGGCCTCAAGAGCTTTATGTTCAATGTCACTAATTCTAACTTCTACTGCCTTAATTCTGCTCGTATGACTTTCTATTGAGTTGTCTAATTCTGAAATTTTATTGTTAGTTTTCTGGATTTCTGATGGCTGTCTCTCTATGGATTCTTGCAACCTATTAATTTGTCATTATATTCTTGAATAACTTTTTAAGTTCCGCTACTACTTTATCTGTGTATTCTTGGTTGTTTATGCATTCAGACAAATCTCCTTTCTAATTTCTAGAAGAGTTCTGTATATTAATCTTTTGTATTCTGCTTCTGGTAATTTCAAGAAATTCTCTTCCTCCAGATAATTTATTGATTCTTTATTTTGGGAGCTTGCTGAAGTTATCATGGACTGCTTATTTGTGTGATTTGATTTTTGACTGTTTTCTCCGAGCCATCAATAAGTTATTATAATTTTATTTTATGTTTTTTTGGTGAGTCCTAGTTTCTTGTTTGTTTGTTTTTTTTGGATATGTGCTATTTTGTGTGCTATTTTGATTATTGACACCTTTGAAGCTCTAACGTCCTGTCTCCAGGTTATTAGTTCTGTAACTAAGTATGTGCACACAGAAGTCTGTTAAATTTTCCTATATGGATTTAGCTCAGGTCTCCAGGCAGTAGGTCACTAAGTGTGTGGTACAGGCTCTCACCTCCAGTCCTAGAGAAGCATGGGTGATTGGTGCAGGCATTGGACTCTGGCTGTGGTAGGGAATCACGTGCTGAGCCAGGCAGGGGGCTGATGGCTGCCCCTGAAAGTCTGAAAGGAAAGCGTGTCCCTATTCTCTAGGGTGAGTAGGTAGGTGAGCTTTGCAGCAGGACTATGAGCACCCCACCCTGTTGGCTGTAAAGACTTGAGGGCACCACTTTTTCTTGGACTTTTGTAGCAGGTGACTAGGAGGTTTAGGTGATGCCACCCATTCTCAAGCCCCTGTTGCGGATTGATAAATGTGCCTACTTAAGGGGCAGGGCTGTTTCAAGGGTCACAAATCTGCCACTTCACAGCTGTAAGCTTTGAAGTTAAAATTCAGATGTTTGTCCTGTTGTACTGTGGTAGTGAGGGCTAACGGTGTTGAGCTGGGTCCCCAGAAGTCTATACGGGGTGTAAGCCACTCAGGAGTCTGTGGACACCTTATGCCTGTGCCTAGCAAAGGAGCTGTGCCGACCCTGTGTTCCTGGCTTAGGGGAGCCAGTAGCTTATTTGTTCCCTCTGCAAGCCCAGGAGAATGGGTCAGGGTGCCTTTTGAGATCTACTTCCGGCCCAGTGGAGTCCTGGTGCAGAGCACCAAGGGAGCAGGTAAAAGGGAGAGAAGTTTTTCCCAAATGGGCTTTTTTTTTTTTTAAATCCCTGCAAAGGACCACATGCATGTACTTGTCTTTAGCCACTTGGGAACTGCTTTTCACTGGTTCAGAGTGTCCAAGCAGAATCTCTGTTGCCGGGTCTCTCTTGATGTGGAAACTGCTTCCCAAATGTGAGCACAACACAGCTGTTTGCCTGCTTCACTGCAAACCCCTACGTGGCTGAAGAGCTGCAGTCTCACCGCTGCCACCACTCTGGTGCTCTTCGCTTCTTCCAAACCGTCTCCCTCTCCCCGCACCGCTCAGTCTGATTCCTCAACTTTACCTTGTTCAGGGCTCCTAGATATTCATATACAATCAAATCACTTGTTTTTCCAGGTCTTCGTTGTAAGAGGGATATAGGAAGTGTCTGACTACACCATCATCTTGGCCTGGAGAGCCATTTCTTAGTAAGCTTCTTAGGTATTTTGACCCCACATAGTTTTATTTCTAAACTGTTCTTACCTGAAGTGTTCCTCTTCATTAGCATCAGAGGGAAATGGCAGTTCATACAAACCATGAAAGAAAATCAAAGTTCAAAGGGTACCTGAAGGAGCATGGTATGGTTTTTCAAGTATCAGTTTTCATCATTTTCAGATTGATAGTTTCTTAGTGTGTTATTGTGGGAAAGAATTAGACAAAAATATGCTCAAAAGAAATATTGTCTGGGGACAAGCTGTCTCAGGATATTAGTTACAGGAGACATGGAAAATTTAACCTCAGTGTCAGTAACTCCAATCTATCCTCAGCCAGTAGTGGCTAGAAAGTCATTAGAGTACAATGCTGGCCAGTTTGCTAGGATAAAGAAGACACCTGTTACAGCCTTGCTCTTTGAAAGTGTGTGTATCACAAATCCTAATTTGAAAATAAGAGAGGATTTATACACACACACACACACACACACACACACACACATACAGGAACATAACTGGAAAAATATTCACAAATACATTAAAAGTATTTCTCAGCAGTAGCATTCTGAGTCATTTCAAATATCTTCTTTTTGCTAGATGCTATTTTCTAAATATTATACAGTGAAATATATTTCTTTTTATAAGAAAGAAAAATATTTTCTTTCTTGGGCTTGATTTTTATAAAATTTAAAGGCAATCCCAACATTTTCTTCAGCTGTTTATCTTTTTAGAACCTCTCTTTAAAGTACTTTGGTCAGGAATTTTTATATGAAGCATTTATATTCTTGCCTTAAGCGGTTGGGCCAATATTTTATCTTCCCTACTCCCTTGCTATTTACTTGAAAAACCATACCATGCTCCTTGAGGTTCCCTTTGAAATTTGAATCTTCTTTCATGGTTTGTATGAACTGCCCTTTCCCTCTGATGTTGATGAAGAACATTTCAGGTAAGAACAGTTTAGAAATAAAACTATGTGGGGTTGAAATACATAAGAAGCTCACTAAGAAATGGCTCTCCAAAACAGAAATGCAACTTCCTCCAAGTATCATTCTCCATTTTTATAAATATAGTATGTCTCTGATTCATATATCAAAATAAGTTAAATTCTTTTACCTCCCCAAACTGCCAAGCACCCATCTAAATACGTTTGAAGACTCAACATTATTAGAGATATTTTTCTTCTTCATACTTTACCTAGTATTTCTTTTTCAAAAGTGCACTTTTTAATCAGAGTAATACATGTTCATTTGTTTAAAAGTCAAAGTACAACCGTTCTTATAATGAAAAAAAAAAACAGATACTAGGTCTTTGTGTCACCTATTCACAGCTGTCATTCTACTCCTAAAAGGTAAAAACATTCAACATAAATTTGTTTCAACATAAACTTACATATTTACTTATCAAACATTTAATGTTTTATATGTAAGAAGGTTAACTACGTACCAGATACTATTCTAAGTGCTATAAATAAGCAGTGAATAAAAACATAAAAATCCTTGCCATTATGGAATGTAGATTCTTGTCGATGAAAAGACAACACATCAAATGACAGCAAATTTCTCTCTAGAAACTATGGAGACCAAAGGGAGTGGCACAATATTTTTCATTTGCTGAAGGAAAAGTAACCTAGAATTCTATACCCAGCAAAACAATCCTTCAGTGATTACGGTGAAATAAATGAAGACATTTTCACATGACGTAAATCTAAGATAATTTGTCATCATCTTACCTACCATAAAATGATATCTAAAGGAAGTTCTTCAAGCATAAAGACAATGATAAAGGAAGGAACTTGAAAAATCAGAGATAAAAAACAAACACTAAATAGAGTAAATATGTGGCTAAATATAACAGATAATCCTTCCCATCTTGATTTTTCTAAATTGTGTTCAATGGCTGGATAAAAATTCTAACACTGTGTGATGTGGTTTCTAATGTATTAAAAGAAATATTTAAGACAGTTATACAATAAGAAGTAGGAGGTAAAGGGATGAAAAGGGTGGTAATGTTTCTATACTTTATTTGAACTGGTAAAATGTTGTTAGCAGTCAAGTTTGTGAATTTTGTTGATCTTTTCAATGAATCAGCTTTTGGTTTCATTGATTTTTCTCGATTGTTTTTATATTTTCTATTTCATTAATTTCTGCTCTAATCTTTATTATTTCCTTCCTTCTACTTGCTTTAAGTTTAGTATGCTCTTCTCTTCCCAGTGTCCGAAGGTGTAAAATTATTGATTTGAGAGTTTTCTTCTTTAATATAGGCATTTACAGTTATAAACTGTCCTCTAAGCACTGCTTTAGTTATGTCCCATAAGTTTTGGTATGTTATATCTTCATTTTCATTCATCTCAAAGTATTTTGTACTTTCCTTTTCAATTTTTTTTGATCCATTGACTATTTGGAAGTATGTTGTTTAACTTACACAAATTTGTAAGTCCTCCCCCCCATGTTTTTTTCTTTTGTTGATTTTTAATTTCATTCCACTGTGGTTGGATAACACACTTTCTGTGATCTATGTTAAAATTTTTTTTCAGGTTTGTTTTACGTCCTAGCATATGGTCTATTTAGAAATGTTCCATGTACACTTGAGTGGAGTGTTCTATGTATGTTTGTTAGGTCTGATGGTTTATAGTGTTGTTCAAGCTATCTAATTCCTGGTTGATTTTCTGTGTTGTTGTCTATTCATTATTGAAATTGGAGTATTAGTCTCAAACTATCACTGTTGAATTGTATATTTCTCCATTAATTTCTGTCATATTTTCCTTCATTTATCTTTGTGTTATGTTATTAGATGCATGTATGTTTATAATTATTATATTTTCCTGATAATTCACCCTTTTACCATTATCAAATATCCTTTATCTCTAATATAGCTTCATATAGCTGGACAATATGAAGAAGAACAGGACATCAGAATTGGAGGAAGACTGATTAACAACCTGCATTATGCAGATGACACAACCTTGCTTGCTGAAAGTGAAGAGGACTTGAAGCACTTACTGATGAAGATCAAAGACCACAGCCTTCAGTGGGTTGCACCTCAACATAAGGAAAAAAAATTCTCACAACTCGACCAATAAGCAACATCATGATAAACAGAGAAAATACTGAAGTTGTCAAGGATTTCATTTTACTTGGATCCACAATCAACACCCATGAAAGCAGCAGTCAAGAAATCAAACGACACATTGCGTTGGACAAATCTTCTGCAAAAGACTGCTCTGAAGTATTGAAAAGCAAAGATGTCACTTTAAAGACTAAGGTGCACCTCACCCAGGCCATAGTGTTTTCAATTGCCTCATATGCATGTGAAAGCTGGGCAATGAATAAGGGAGACCAAAGAAGAATCAATGCATTTGAATTGTGGTGTTGGCGAAGAATATTGAATATGTCATGTACTGCCAAAAGAATGAACAAATCTGTCTTGGAAGAAGTACAGCCAGAATGCTCCTTAGAGGATAGGATGGTTAGACTTTGTCTCACACACTTTGGACATGTTATAAGAAGGGACCAGTCCCTGGAGAAGGACATTATGCTTTAAAGTAGAGGGCCAGCGAAAAAGAGGAAGACCCTTAATGAGATGGATTGACACAGTGTCTGCAACAATAGGCTCGAGCATAACAAAGATCATGAGGATGGCGCAGGACCGGGCATGTACATACGGTTGCTATGAGTCGGAACTGACTTGACAGCACCTAACAATAACAACATCAATCTCTAATAACATTTTGTTTTGTTTTGTTTTAAAGTCTATCTTGTCTGATACCAGTACAGCCAGTCCAGCTTTCTTCTGTTTGCTGTTTGCATTATATATCTTTTTCCATCCTTTTGCTGTTAATCTATTTGCATGTTTAAATCTAACATGTGTCTTCTTATAGACACCATAGAGTAGAAGCCTGTTTTATTATCCAGTCTGATAATCTCTGCCTTTTGATTGTATTAGTTAATTCATGCATATTTGAAATGATTATTGATAAAGTTGGCTTTATGGCTTTCATTTTACTTTTTCTTTCTATATTTCTCATATCTTTTTTGCTTTTCTATTCATTATTTATTGATCTCTTTTGCATTAAGTGTATATTTCCTACTGTAGCATTTTAATTTCCTTAATGATTTTTTAACTATATGTTATGAATTATATTTTATTTATTTCTCTAGGATATACCATACACGTTTTAACTGATCTGAATTAGCTTCAAATTTATACTAACTTAATTCCATGATATATAGAAATGTTACTCCTTTATAGCTCTGTTCCTTTTTCCCTTTTTTGCGGTATCAATGTTAAACCTGTTGCCGTTGAGTTGACTCCAACTCACAGTAACCCTATAGGACAGAGTAGAATTGCCCCATAGGGTTTCCAAGGCTGTAAATTTTTATGAAAGCAGACTGCCACACCTTTCTCCCAATGACATTTTGGTTAGCAGTTTAGCACTTAACCACTATGCCACCAGGGCTCACAATACATTGAATAAGGGAGCTCCCACCTCTCAATCTCTCCCAGTACTTAAACATAGCAATAGGTAGCTGGGAGCAGGATGAGAAACACTGGAGTCCTGTTCCTTCAGGAAAGAAATCCACCTGCCTGGGTGCTGGGGGTACAGAGAGCCCTTCGTTTTTGGAGGCAGCAATCTAGGGCAAAGTCTCCACCTAGCTGGGACGGCCAGGGGGAGTAGTAGTGTTGGTTCTAATACACAGACTCCCAACTTCGTTACAAAATTTTGTAGATGTTCTTGAATGGATGTTTCTTCATTTGCTGTTTGCTTTAGGGCTAGTTCCAGTGGCTTTATCTGTTTTTTTTAAAAAGACATTTTAGATAATATATTGTAGCAACTCAGTTTCACTGGGGAGTAGTTCAGCAAAGCTCCTCCCACTCTAGTGTCAACAATGATCTCCCTCCTAACATTCACCTTTAAGTTTAGCTTTAACACATTCTTCCACTCACTTAACAGGTAATACCGATTTGTATCAATAAGACAATTCATGAAGTTCATTTTCTCTTTTACTTCTCTAATGGTGGGCTTTACTCAAGAGTCAATTCTTTATTCTCTGTTCATATCTTTCCCGAGGAGATTTCTAATTTTTAAGACAATCAATTTTCTTTTTTATTGTGAGGATTTCAAATCTGTATAAGCTACTCACGCTTGATCTAGTGAGTATCAACCACATTTCTCTAAACACATAAATGACATTCCCAATTCATTCCAAAGCTATCTTAGAACTCAGTAAACTTCCAATCAATTTTTTTATTTGTCTCCAACATCAGCTTTACTGCCGAATTTTCTAATTTATTTTTATTGTTTCAGTATCTAGGATCAGCCTTAGGTCAGGTTTTGTTGATCCTCATGTGTTTTTTGCTCAATGTCCACTCATTCACAAATTTCTGATGGTTCTGCCTTTAAAATTTTCTTTAAAAAAATTATGCTTTAAGTGAAAGTTTACAATTCAAGTTAGTTTCTCATGCAAAAATTTATACACATATTGTTATTGGACACTAGTTGCTCTCCCTATACTATGACAGCACACTTCTCCTTTCCACCCCAGATTTCCCGTGTCCATCAAACCAGCTCCTGCCTTCTCACCTCGCTTCCAGACAGGAGCTGCCGATTTAGGCTCATGTATCTACTTGAGCTAAAAAGCACACTGTTCACAAATATTGTTTTATGTCCCATAGTCCAGTCTAATCTTTGTCTGAAGAGTTGGCATCAGGAATGGTTTTAGTTTTGGGCTAACAGAGAGGCCAGGGGCCATGTTTTCCGGGGCCTTCCAGTCTCAGTCAACCCATTCGGTCTAGTCTTTTTACTAGAATGAGTTCTACACCCCACTTTTCTCCTACTCCATCAGGGATTCTCTGTTGTGTTCCCTGTCAGGGCAGTCATTGGTGGTAGCCAGGCACCATCTAGTTCTTCTGGTCTCAAGCTGATGAAGTCTCTGGTTTATGTGGCCCTTTCTGTCTCTTGGGCTAATATTTTCCTTGTGTCTTTGGTGTTCTTCAGTCTCCTTTACTCCAGGTGGTTGGGAACAATTGATACATCTTAGATGGACGGCCGCTAGCTTTTAAGACCTCAGACGCCATTCACCAAAGTGGGATGCAGAACATTTTCTTAACAAACTTTGTTATGCCAATTTACCTAGATGTCCCTTGAAACCATGGTTTCCAAACCCCCGCCCCTGCTACTCTGTACCTCGAAGTGTTTGATTGTATTCAGGAAACTTCTTAGCTTTGGTTTAGTCCAGTTGTGCTGACCTCCCCTGTAGTGTATGTTGTCCCTCGCTTCACCTAAGATAATTCTTGTCTACTATCTAGTTAGTGAATAGCCCTCTCCTTCCCTCCCCACTCTCGTAACCATCAAAGAGTGTTTTCTTCTGTGTTTAAACCTTTTCTTGAATTCTTATAATAGTGGTCTTATACAATATTTGTCCTTTTGCAACTGACTAAATTCACTCAGCGTAATGCCTTCCAGATTCCTCCATGTAATAAGATGTTTCATGGACTCATCATTGTTCTTTACCATTGTATAGTATTCCATTGTGTGAATATATACCATAATTTGTTTATCCATTCATCCATTGAAGGGCACTTAGGTTGTTTCCATCTTTTTGTTATCGTGAACAGTACTGCAATGAACATAGGTGTGCATGTATCTATTTGTGTGTTGGCTCTTATTTCTCTAGGATATATTCCAAGGAGGAGGATTGCTGGATCATATGGTACTTCTATTTCTAGCTTTTTAAGGAAGCACCCTATCAATTTACAAAGAGGTTGTGCCACTTTACATTCCCACCAGCAGTGTATAAGTGTTCCAGTCTCTCCACAACCTCTCCAACATTTATTATTTTGTGTTTTTTGGATTAATGTTAGCTCATTGGGGTGAGATGGTATCTCATTGTGGTTTTGATTTGCATTTCTCTAATGGCTAATGATTGTGAGCATTTCCTCATGTGTCTGTTAGCTGCCTGAATATCTTCTTTGGTGAAGTGCCTGTTCATATCCTTTACCCATTTTTTAATTGGGTTATTTGCCTTTTTGTTGTTGAAGTTTTGCAATATCTTGTATATTTTAGAGATTAGACGCAGATCCAATTTGTCGTAGCTAAAAATTTTTTCCGAGTCTGTAGATTGTCTTTTTACTCTTTTGGTGAAGTCTTTTGATGAGTCTAAGTGTTTGTTTTTTAAGAGCTCCAAGTTATCTAGTTTCTTTTCTGGTGTTTGTGCATTTTTACTTTTGGTTTTTGCCATGTATTAGGGCTTCTAGCATTGTCCCTATTTTTTCTTCCATGATCTTTATGCTTTTAGATTCTATATTTAGGTCTTTGATCCATTTTGAGTTAGTTTTTGTGCAAGGTGTGAGGTATGGGTCTTGTTTCAGTTTTTTGCAGATGGATACCCAGTTATGACAGCATCATTTGTTAAAGAGACTTTTTTCCCCAATTAACGGACTTCGGGCCTTTGTCAAATATCAGCTGCTTATAGGTGAATGAATTTATGTCTGGATTCTCAATTCTGTTCCTTTGGTCTATGTATCTGTTGTTGTACCAGTACCAGGCTATTTTGACTATCGTTGTGATGTAATAGGTTCAAAAATCAGGTAGTGTGAGGCCTCCCACTTGTTCTTCTTCTTCAGTAATGCTTTGCTTATCCGGGACCTCTTCCCTTTCCATAAGAAGTTGGTGATTTGTTTCTCCATCTCATTAAAAAATGCTGTTGGTATTTGGATCGGGATTGCATTGTATCTGTAGATTGCTTTGGGTAGAATAGACATTTTTACAATGTTGAATCTTCTTATCCATGAACAAGGTATGTTTTTCCACTTAAGCAGGTCTCTTTTGGTTTCTTGCACTAGTGTCTTGTAGTTTTCATTGTCTAGGTCTCTTTTGTCTCTGGTTGGATTTATTCCTAAGTGTTTTATCTTCTTGGAGGCTATTGTAAATGGTATTAATTTGGTGATTTCCTCTTCAGAGTTCTCTTTGTTGATGTAGAGGAATCCAACTGCTTTTTGTATGTTTATCTTGTATTTTGATACTTTGCTGAAATCTTCTATTAGTTCCAGTAGTTTTCTTATGGATTCCTCGGGGTTTTCTGTGTATAAGATCATATCATCTGCAAATAGAGATACTTTGATTTCTTCCTTACCAATTTGGATGCCTTTTATTTCTTTTTCTAGCCTAATTTCTCTGGCTAGGACTTCCAGCATGATGTTGAATAAGAGTGGTGATAAAGGGCATCCTTGTCTGGTTCCCATTCTCAAGGGGAATGATTTCAAAGTATCTCCATTTAGGATGATGTTGGATGTTGGCTTTGTATAAATTTCCTTAATTATACTGAGGAATTTCCCTTCTATTACTGTTTTGCTGAGAGTTTTTATCATGAATGGATGTTGGACTTTGTCAAATGCCTTTTCTACATCAATTGATAAGATCATGCAGTTCTTGTCTTTTGTTTTATTATGCGATGGATTACATTGTTTGTTTTTCTAATGTTGAACAATCCTGGCATACTTTGTATAAATCCCACTTGATCATGGTGAATTATTTTTTGGTATGTTGCTGAATTCTATTGGCTAGAATTTTGTTAAGGATTTTTGCGTCAATTTTCATGAGAGATATTGGTTTGTAATTTTCTTTTTTAGTGATATCTGTACCTGGGTTTATTATCAGGGTTATGCTGCCTTCATAGAATGAGTTTGGTAGTATTCCATCCTTTTCTATGCTCTGAAATAATTTTACTAGTAGTGGTGTTAACTCTTCTCTGAAAGTTTTCTAGAATTCTCCAGTGAAACCGTCCGGGCCAGGGTTTTTTTTTTGGGAGTTTTTAGTTACATTTTCAATCTCTTCTTTTGTTATAGGTTTATTTAGTTGTTCTACCTCTATTTGTGTTAGCTTAGGTAGGTAGTGAGTTTCTAGAAATTTGCCCATTTCCTCTGTTTTTAAAAATTTGTTAGAGTACAACTTTTTTGTTTGTTTTTTTTTGCTAATTCCCTTAACTTCTTTTTATCTGGAAATGTCCTAATTTTGCCATCATATTTGATAGATAGTTTTGCTGAATGTATAATTCTTGGCTGGCAATTTTTTTCCTTCAAGACTTTATATATGTCATCCTATTGCCTTCTTGCCTGTATAGTTTTTACTGAGTAGTCCGAGCTTATTCTTATTGACTCTACTTTGTAGATGACTTTTCATTTATCCCTAGCTGCTATTAAAATTCTCTCTTTATCTTTGGTTTTGGAGAGTTTGATTATAATATGTCTTGGTGACTCTCTTTTGGGATCTACCTTATGTGGGGTTTGATGAACATCTTGTATAGATATCTTGTCATTTTTCATGATATCAAGGTAGTTTTCTACATCAAGTCTTCAACAATTCTGTCTGTATTATCTGTTATCTCCCCCTGTACTGGTACTTCAATCACTTGTAGGTTATTCCTCTTGATAGAGTCCCACATAATTCTTAGCGTTTCTTCCTTTTTTTCATCGTTTTATCTGATTTTGTTCTCAACTAAGTTGGTGTCAAATGCTTTATCTTCCATCTCACTAATTCTGACTTTTATTGCCTCAGTTCTTCTTCTATGACTTTCTATTGAGTTGTCTAATTCTGAAATATTATTGCTAATCCTCTGAATTTCTGTTTGCTATCTCTCTATGGATGCTTGCAGTCTATTAAATTTGTCATTATGCTCTTGTATAACCTTCTCAGGTTCATCTGTTGCTTTGTCTATTTGTTCCTTTGCTTGTTCTGTGTTTTACATGATCTCCTTCCTGATCTTTTGAAGAGTTCTGTATACTAATCTTTTGTATTCTACCTCCAGTAATTCCAAGAAGTTCTCTTCTTCTGGAAAATTTCTTGATTCTTTGTTTTGGGAGCTTGCTGAAGCCATCATGGTCTGCCTCTTTATATGATATTGACTGTTGTCTCTGAGCCATCAATAAGTTATAATATTTATATTTACTTACAGTGTCCTAGCTTCTTGTTTTGTTTTGATATGACTAAATAGGCTGCTCGTGTGTGCTATTTTGATTATTGGCACTTTTGAAGGTCTAAAGTCCTGTCACCAGGTGGTTAGATCTGTTACTAGGTATGTGACCCTAGAAGTCTGTTTACTTTTCTTGTATGGATTCAGCTCACATGTCCAGGTATTCAGTCACCAAGTGTGTAGTGCAGGCTCTCCACTACAATCCTAGACATGCAGCAATGATGGGAGTAGGCACAGGTATCTGTCTGGAGTAGGGGGCCACATGCTGAACTAAGCAGGGGCCTGACAGCTGCCCTTGAGTGTCTGGTTAGAAAGAGTGTTCCTGTTAACTAGAGTACATAGGTGGGTGGTTTTTGCAGCCAGACTATGGGTACCCAAAGCTGTTGACTGTAAGGACTGGGAGGCATCACTTATTCTTGGACTCCTGTCATGGGTGGCTAGGTGGTGTGGGTGGAGTCAGCAGTCCCCAGCACTCCTGATGTGGGCATGTGAAGACCCTGCTTAATGGGCAGAGCAGTGTCAAATGTCACAAACCTGCCACTTCACCATATAGCTGATACAATTGAAGTTAAGCTTCAGGTATATACCCTGTTGTACTGTGGTAATGAGGGCCTATGCTGTTGAAATTGTCCCACACAGGTCTATGCAGGGGTGAAAGGCATTGAAATTTCATGGACCCCTTATGGTTGTGCCTAGGCAAAGAAGCTGTGCCTACCCTGAGTTCCTTGCTTAGGGGAGCTGGCAGATTATTTTTTCCCTGTTTCTTGATTTATTCCATCTCCAAGCCTGGGAAAATGGCTCAGTGTGCATGACTGGTCCTACTTCTGGCTCAGGGAACTTGGCTATTGCTGAAGCTGGCCTGGCCTGGTGCAGAGTGGGGAGGGGGCAGGTAAATGATCCCCTCGGTAGGTCAGACGCATGTACTTATCTTTTGCTGTTTGAGTGCTGTTGTTCACTGGTTCCAGAGGTCCAAGCAGACTGTCTTCCACTTGGTCTCTCCCAAAGTGGAAAACGCCTCCCGGGCGCCACGGCTTGCCTCAACGTACATGCAAGAAGATCTGGCTTGAAGGGTGCTGGCTCCCACCGGGTCAGCTCTGGCAACTCCTCACTGCTTCCGAACCATCTCTCCCTCTCCCTGCCACTAATTCTGATCCCTCAACTTTTCCTTTGATATTCAGGGCTCCTAGATTGTCATGTATAATTGATTCACTTTGTTTTTCTGGTCTTTGTTCTAAGAGGGACCACAGGAAGTGACTGACTACTCTGCCATCTTGGCCCTACCCCTTAATATATTTTTTGAAGTGATTCTTTTTATTTCTGCAATTGTTGCACAAAATTCAAATTTTCAACATTTTCCTGGATAGCTCACTTCTCACTTCAATAGTTTTGTACTTCAATAAATTTTCAATTTGCCAGTCTGTTGGGGAGTCTAAATTTATTGGGGTATAAATCTGAAATTGTATTTTTTTCTCAATAACTGTCCTAAAATATACTGTGTTTAGTCCCCTTAACATCATCTTGGCCCAGCTCCATATCTTTTCTGCAACCTTCTTGTTTTCAAGGCTTACTTGAGTGTATTTAAAAACCATAGTCTCTTGTAAAATCCAAAGCTTTCCTATTATTTTCCCTTTCCTCTCTTTCTTTCCCCTCTCCAATGTCTCTCATCTCTGCCCCAGTGAAACCAGAAAATTTATGTGGTTTTTGTTGTTGTTATTGTTGTTAGATGCCGTCAAGTCAGTTGCAACTCATAGTGACCCCATATACAACAAAACAAAACATTGCCCAGTCCTGTGCCACCTTCACAACTGTTGTTATGCTTGAGTCCATTGTTGCAGACACTGTGTTAATCCAGCTTGTTGAGGGTCTTCCTCTTCTTTGTTGACCCTCTACTTTACCAAGCAGATCCTTCTCCAGGATCTGGTCCCTCCTGATAACATGTCCAAAGTATGTGAGATGTAGTCTCACCATCCTTGCTTCTGTTTGTACTTCTTCCAAGACAAATTTGTTTGTTCTTTTGGCAGTCCATGATATAGTCAATATAGTCAATACTATTCACTAACACCACAATTCAAGGGCATCATTTCTACTCTGATCTTCCTTATTAATCATCCAGCTTTCACATGCATATGAGGTGACTGAAAAAAACCACAGCTTGGGTCAGCTGCACCTTAGTCCTCAAGTGACATCTTTGCTTTTCGACAGTTTAAAGAGGTCTTTTGCAGCAGATTTGCCCAATGCAATGCATCTTTTCAATTCTTGACTGCTGCTTCCATGAGTATTGATTGTGGATCCAAGTAAAATGAAATCCTTGACAACTTCAATCTTTTCTCCATTCATCATGAAGTTTCTTATTGGTCCAGCTGTAAGGATTTTTGTTTTATTTATGTTGAGGTGTAATCCATAATGAAGGCTCTACACTTTGATCTTCATCAATAAGTGCTTCAAGTCCTCTTCATTTTCAGCAAGCAAGATTGTGTCATCTGCATAACGCAGGTTATTAATGAGTCTTCCTCCAATCCTGATGTCCCATTCTTCTTCACATAGTCCAGCTTCTCAGATTATTTGCTCAGCATACAGATTGAATAAGTACATTGAAAGGGCACAACCCTCACGTACACCTTTTCTGACTTTAAACTACACAGTATCCCCTTGTTCTGTTCAAATGACTGCCTCTTGATCTATGTACAGGTTCCTCATGAGCACAATTAAGTGTTCTGGAATTCCCAGTCTTCACAATGTTATGATCCACACAGTCAGATGCCTTTGCATAGTCAATAAAATACAGATAACATCTTTCTGGTATTCTCTGCTTTCAGCCAGGATCCATCTGACATTAGCAATGATATCCCTGGTTCCACATATTCTTCTGAATCTGGCTTGAACTTCTGGCAGTTCCTTGTCAATATACTGCTGTAGCCGCTTTTGAAAGATCTTCAGGAAAATTTTACTTGCATGTGATATTAATGATATTGTTTGATATTGTCTGCATTCATTTGGACTACTTTTCCTTGGAATAGGCCTAAATATGGATCTCTTCCCAGCTGGTTGGATGGGTAGCTGTCTTCCAAAAAGCTTGACATAGATGAGTGAGCCCTTCAAACACTGCATCCATTTGCTGCATCCATTTGTTGAAACATCTCAGTTGGTATTCTGTCAATTCTTGGAGCCTTGTTTTTCACCAATGCCTTCAGTGCAGCTTGGACTCCTTTCAGTACCATTGGTTCCTGGTCATTTGCTACCTCCTGAAATGGTTGAACGTCGACCAATTCTTTTTGGTATAATGATTCTGTATATTTCTTCCATCTGCTTTTGATGTTTCCTGGGTTGTTTAATATTTTCCCTGTAGAATCCTCCAGTATTCCAGCTTGAGGCTTGATTTTTTCCTTCAGTTCTTTCAGCTTGAGAAACGCTGAACGTATTCTTCCCTTTTCGTTTTCTATCTCCAGGTCTTTCACATGTCATTATAATACTTTACTTTGTCCTCTGGGGCTGCCCTTTGAAATCTTCTGTTCAGCTCTTTTGCTTCATCATTTCTTCCTTTTGCTTTAGCTGCTAAACATTCAAGAGTAATTTTCAGAGTCTCTTCTGGCATCCATTTTGGTCTTTTCTTTCTTTCCTGTCTTTTTAATGACCTCTTGCTTTCTTTATGTATGATATCCTTGATGTCATTCCACAACTCGTCTGGTCTTCAGCCATTAGTGTTCAGTGCATCAAGTCAGTTCTAGAAATGGTCTGTAAATTCAGGTGGGATATACTCAAAGTCATACTTTAGCTCTCGTACAGTTGTTCTAATTTTCTTCAGTTTCAACTTGAACTTGTATATGAGTAACTGACGGTCTGTTCTGCAGTTGGCCCCTGCATCAACTCTTTCCACAGATGTAGTCAGTTTGATTCCTGTGTATTCCATCTTTGAGGTCCACGTGCATAGTAGCTGTTTATGTTGTTGAGAAAACGTATTTGCAATGAAGAAGTCGTTGATCTTGCAAAATTCTTTCATGCAATCTCTGGCATCATTTCTTTCCCTAAGGTCATATTTTCCAACTACCACTCCTTCTTCATTTTCAACTTTTGCATTCCAACTCTCAGTAATTATGAAAGCATCCTGATTACGTGTTTGATCAATTTCAGACTGCAGAAGCTGGTAAAAATCTTCTGTTTCTTCATCTTTGGCCTCAGCGGTTGGTGAGTAAATTTGAATAATATCATATTAACAGGTCTTTCTTATCGGCGTATGGATATTATCCTATCACTGACTTCAGGATAGATCTTGAAATGTTCTTTTTCAAAATGATTGCAATGCCATTCCTCTTCAAAAGTTGTCGTTCCTGGCATAGTAGACCATATGATTGTCTGATTCAAAATGGTCAATACCAGTCTATTTCAGCTCACTAGTGCCTAGGATATCGACGTTTATGTGTTCCATTTCATTTTAGATGATTTCCAATTTTCCTGAATTCTTACTTTGGACAGTCCATGTTCCAATTATTAATGGATATTTTCAGCTGTTTCTTCTTATTTTGAGTAGTGCCACATCAGCAGATGAGGGTCCCAAAAGCTTGACTCTATCCAAGTCATTAAGGTCCACTCTACTTTGAGGAGGTAGCTCTTCCCCAGTTGTCTTTTGAGTGCCTTCCAACCTGACGGGCTCATCTTCTGGCACTATATCAGACAATGTTCTGCTGCTATTCACAAGGTATCACTCGCTAATTCTTTTCAGAAGTAGACCACCGAGTCCTTCTTCCTAGTCGGTCTTAGTCCAGAAGCTCAGCTGAAACCTGTTGGTCACGGGTTACCTTGCTGGTATTTGAATACCCATGGCATAACTTCCAGCATCACAGCAGCACACAAGCTCCCACAATACAACAAACTGACAGACAAGTGGGGGTTATGTGTTTAACAGACAATAATCAGTGGTAGACAGTAGGGGCTAGAAGAAAGTGAGGAAACAGTTTTCATTTATGACCTTCGTTGGTCGTTGGTACTTCTGTAGATAGCGCTGGCAATCACAGTGGTGGTTCTCTTGTGGGCAATATATGTATGTCCCTTGCAAGGTGTGATGGCAGCCTGATAAATATCTTGTCTCATGTCAAGGAATATCTTACTCCACTTGAATTCTACTACACTCTTCAGTCCCTGCCACAGGTAGAATATCTATTCATCTGTTGATGATAAATGGGTGGCCATTTGGTAGAACAATAAGACTGCTCAGGACCAGGCATCTTCCTTGAACTATGACTTCCCTCAACTACTAACAGCTTAATGAAGTGGTAAGGTAGGGGTACTTAATCACTTTTCTCTTCCATTTTGGACTTTAGTTACAACTCTGAGACAACAACAAAAACAACACTTTACATTTTGTTGCATACATATAACTGCCATAAAAAACCGTTGCCATCAAGTGCAACCCCATGCATTACAGAGTAGAACTACTCTATAGAGTTTTCTTGGCTATAATTTTTACAGGAAGGAGCCCTGAAGTTGCAAAGTTTAATCACTTGGCTGCTAACTGAAACATTGGTGGTTCAAACCCATTCAGTGGCTCTGATGGTGAAAGACCCGGTGATCTGCTTCCGGAAAGATTACAGCCAAGAAAACCTTGTGGGGCCGTTCTACTCTGTCACTTGGAGTCACAGTAAGTTGAAAATTGACTCAATAGCACCCAGTCATAAATCTTTACATTAGCAGATCATCAGGGTCTTTCTTCAGCAGCATATCTGAGTGGGTTTGAACTGCCAACCTTCAGGTTAAATCTGTGTGCAAACTGTTTACATCACTCAGGGACCTGAAAGCCACGTTGTTGTTGTTAGGTGCCGTCGAGTTGGTTTCAACTCATAATGACCCTATAGGACAGAGTAGAACTGCCCCATAGGGTTTTCCAGGAGCTGCTGGTGGATTTGAACTTCTGAGGTCTGTTAGCAGCCGAGGTCTTAACCACTATCCCACCAGGGCTTCAACGTATGTAGCCAAGTATGTAGCTCAATTTCGCCTAAATCAAATCTTTACACATCATTTCTGTGTTTGAAAACATCAATCTCATTCATCATCTCTCTCTCTTGTCTCTAAATCTGCAATTTACTCTCTACATCAGGGGTGGGCAAATTATGATTCTTCAGCCAAAGCTGCCTGCAACCGGTTTTTTATTTATTTACAAATAAAATTTTATTGCAACACAACAACACTCATTTGTTTCTTCATTGTTTATGGCTGCTTTCCAGCTACAATAGCAGAGTTATTAGTTGAAACAGGGATCTTTTGTTTCACAAAGCCAACAACATTTACTGTCTGGCCCTTTACATGTGTGTGTGGGCGGGGGGAGTTGCTGATCCTTTCTCTAAAAATTCCTATTTTAGGTTGAAACTTCTCCTTTTGCCATTCAAATTTCTTCACAATGTGAATCCCACATCCCTTTTCAGATACATTGTCCAAGATTTACTATTTTTTACGTATAAAATATGCCCTATTGAATGTAATAACTAAACATTTTTTCTACTTATCCCAGCTCAGCTGTTTCAGCTTACCTATATGGACTAATGCTTCTGTCATTTAAATATCATGTAGTAGTGATTTTCTCTCCCTTTCAGGAATTCATCCAAACCCTTCTTCATCTTTTCTTATCTGCTAACGCCTCACTCTTTTCTTTCCCATTTATCTAGTCCCTCATATGAGCCGACACTGTTTTTTGGAATGAGGTTCTCTTGTTTAACCACAAAATTATCCTCTAATTATGCTGTTGTGGTGGTTGTCACCTGGTGAGCCCTGGTGGAGCAGTGGTTAAGCAGTTAGCTGCTTACCGAAAGGTCGGCAGTTTGAACCCACCAGCTGCTCTGCAGGAGAAAGATGTGAAAGTCTTCTTTTGTAAAGATTTACAGCCTTGGAAACCCTACTGGGCAAATTTATGGTTACTACGTGTCGGAATTGACTAGACAGCACGGGTTTGGTTTTTGGTTTTGATAATTTTTATCCAAGGAAAATAAACAAAATTCTAGTGTCCTGACTAGCTACCTCATTTAGAATTGGTGATCAAACTACTGATACTTAAATAAACCTCATTTTTCCTTTTTATGCATCTTTTGTTATTGTAGTAAATATATATATGTATATATATATAATATGCAACATTTTCTTATTTAACATTTTTTCATGCATACAGTCTAGTGACATCAATTACATTAATCATTATGTGTAACCATCACCAATAGCCATCACCATAAACAGAAACTCCATGCTTCCTAAACGATGACTCCCCTTTCACCCCTCCCTCTGACTCCTGGTAAACACTAATATTAACTGATGTTTCTCATTCCTTTTGACATGATCTCTCTTCAGACTTCTTCTGTCAGATACGGTCACATCCTTCAAGTCCATCGCTCAAAGATTTTAGTTCCTCTCATCCAATGTTATTCCTTTATTATCTGAATTTTTTGTCTTATGAAATTTGTTATAATTTTGCCTTGCATGGAATTATCCATGTGCCTTTCTATATTGCAAATAAGTTTGAGAGCAATGATTGTTTCACTAGCATGTCATTATTTTATCTTGTTAAACTATCATAAGCATTTAATATGTGTGCCACAAGATTTTATAGTTATTTATTATCTTATTGTCTTCTAGTATTTCATGTGATAGTCTTATTTTCCAAACTAGATTATAAACTCCTTAATAATAGAAACTACAGAATATGTTTTCTATGTATCTTTGTTCCAATGATGGAACCACAGTAGCTGCTTAATTGTTGTTGTTGTTGTCATAGTGACCCTTTGTATAACAGAAAGAAACAATGCCCGGTCCTGCACCATCCTCACAATGGTTAATATGTTTGAGCCCATTGTTGCAGCCATTGCGTCAATCCATCTCATTGAAGGTCTTCCTCTTTTTTTGCTGACCCTCTACTTTATCAAGCATGATGTCCTATCCAAGGGGCTGGTCCTTCCTGATAACTTGTCCAAAGTATGTGAGACAAAGTCTAGCCATCCTTGCTTCTAAGGCACATTCTGACTGTACTTCTTTCAAGACAGACTTGTTCATTCTTCTGGCAGTCCATGGTATATTCAATATTCTTCACCAACACTATAATTCAGATGCATCAATTCTTCTTCAGTCTTCCTTATTCGTTGTCCAGCTTTCATATGCATATGAGACAATTGAAAATATCATGGTTTGGGTCAGGCTCATCTTAGTCCTCAAGGTGACATCTTTGCTTTTTACACAGTCAGAAAAGACTCTAAAACTTGCTTTCAAACATAGAGTAGCTAAAGTGAAAGGAAGAAATGCTCAAGTAAAAGAACTGAACAGAAGATTTCAAAAGGCAGCTCAAGAAGACAAAGTAAAGTATTATAATGAAATGTGCAAAGACCTGGAGATAGAAAAGCCAAAAGGAAAGAGCAAACTTGGCATTTCTCAAGCTGAAAGAACCAAAGAAAAAATTCAAGCTTCAAGTTGCAATATTGGGCAAAAAATTGAACAATGCAGGAAGCATCAAAGAAGATGGAAGGAATGCACAGAGTCACCGTACCAAAAATATTTGGTTGACTTTCAACCATTTCAAGAGGTAGCATTTGGTTAAGAACTGATAGTACTGAAGGAAGAAGCCCAAGCTGCCCTGAAGGCATTGTCAAAAACCAGGCTCCAGGAATTGACAGAATACCAACTGAGATGTTTCAACAAATGGATATAGCACTGGAAGTGCTCACTCATCTATGCCAAGAAATTTGCAAGACAGCTCTCTGGCCAACCATCTGAGAAGATCCATATTTGTGCTCATTCCAAAGAAAAGTAAGCCAGCAGAAAGTATCAAATAATATCATTAATATCACATGCAATTAAAATTATGCTGAAGATAATTCAAAAACAGTTGCAGCAATACATCAACAGGGAACTGCCAGAAATTCAAGCCAGATTCAGAAGAGGACGTGGAACCAGGGATATGGTTGCTGAGGTCAGATGGATCTAGGTTGAAAGCAGAGAATACCTAAAGATGTTTACCAGTGTTTTATTGACTATGCAAAGGCGTTTGTGTGGATTATAACAAGTTATGGATAACATTGAGAAGAATCGGTATTCCAGAACACTTAATTGTGCTCATGCTAAACCTGTACACAGACCAAGAGGCAGTTGTTTGAACAAAGGAATACTGCATGGTTTAAAATCAGGAAAGGTGTGCAGCAGAGTTGTATCCTTTCACCATACTTATTCAGTCTGTATGCTGGGCAAATAATCTGAGATGCTGGACTATATGAAGAAGAACTCTGCATCAGGATTGGAGAAAGACTCATTAACAACCTGCGATATGCAAATGCTACAACCTTGCTTCCTGAAAGTGAAGAGGACTTGAAGCATTTACTGATGAAGATTAAAGACTCTAGCCTTTGGTAAGTATTACACATCAACATAAAAAAAAAAAAATTCTTACAACTGGACAAATAAGCAGCATCATGATAAATGGAGAAAAGATTTCAATTTACTTGGATCCACGATCAATGCCCATGGAAACAGCAGTCAAGAAATCATACAAACTACTGTATTGGGCAAATCTGTTGCAAAAGACCTCTTTAAAGTGTTAAAAAGCTGCTTCATTAACACATCTTAACTCATTTGGTTGATTGAAGATATATTTAAAAGAGAAGAAAGTGTAAAACAACAATTTTCTTGGTTAAAGTCATTAAAGAAGATTTCCCACTGCCTTAGCGGAAAAAAAGCATCACATTATCCATCCATCCGTCCAAATATTTATTTATCCACCACTCTTCCTTCAAACCATTCTTTTATCTGCAGCACATTTAGCATGTGTTGAGTGTGTGTTAGGTGCTGTTCGAGAGTCACCTAGGGCATGTGGTGGGATACACAACTTCCAATACTAAGCAACCCCTGGAAAAGTTCACAGTTTGTCACAGGAGACATCATGGAAAATTATATTCCATATAGGAGAATACACAAAAAAAATCACTATTGCTTTGTTTATATGCATAATATTTGTTTAAAATAAACAATGCAAAAATATTTGAAAGGGAAGATTATTCTCAAAATGTAATTATGTGGCACACAGAATTTATGTGAAAGGTTCAAGGCTTCTCTACCCACTGGTCATGGGATGGTGGTCCTGTATATACCCTTATGTTATCTGTTAGCATCAGCTTGCCTACCTGAGTCACCCCTGCCCCCTCTTCCCTGCTCCAGACTGGGAGTGCATTTTACAGTTTTCTAAGAGCTTTGAAACACCAGAGTACTCTTACAGTGAGAATTATAATCCATAAGCACTATTCACAAAATGACCAGTTTACAGTTGATCCTGGCTAATAACATTTCACTCTCTTCTATAGCAGATTTTCTGTTATAGCTTTGGTGTCTCCCAGAGCATGGAGCTCAGAGGGATCATCTTGCTTATTGTACTCCAGTGACAGCTGCCTCCAGTCACAGACAATTACAAACTCTCAGATCAGAAATACTAAGCCAACCAGAGAGTGATAAACTGCATGTGTGAATTGCCCAGGGGACCCTGGCTAAGTCTGCAGCATGGCTTAAAATAAAACTCCCGACTCTCCCCATACAACTGTGCTGCCTCTCTAAATCAGTCTCCATAGCCTGTTCTTTTACTGTCCTGGGTATCTCCCTTTACATTGTCTTCAGCTGTCACCTTTAATCTTCTCTGCAGCCTCAGTAACAATTTCCATTTTTCTGACCTTATTAACAGGTGGTACTAAAGATATGTGTTCTTATACCATGGAAATAGATGTACCGTTAATTTGTTCTCACTCTTATTATTACATGGTTGAAATATGTTCACAAAGTGCACACACATACACACACACACGCACACCTTTATTTGTACTGTTTTATATGCATTATGTTAAAATGTTATCCGTATGTTCTGAGGAGCCTTAATTTCTCAAGGTGTTCATTAAAATTTTCTATGGCAAATAGGTTTATTCATGATCTCTCCTTCTGGGAGATTAACAATGCGTGTTATCATTATTTAAAAATCTGGGTTCAGCAGTAAAGAAACCTGTTCACTTTGTCTAACTGTGTTTTCCAAACTTATTTGACCAGGAAACTTTTTATAATACTTAAAAAAAGTTATTGAAGTATTATTTATATGCAATGTAATGTAGCAATCTCAAGTTTAAAGTCTGATTAGCTTTGATAAATGGGAACATCTAAATAAGCCACATGCCTTATTAAGACATAAAATATTCACCACTGAAGAAAGTTCCCTTGTATCCCTTCCCAGTCCATCTTTACCAATCCTATGAACCTATGAATCCTTGTCTGCCAATTTCATACAAATAACATCATACAGTTATAGTACCCTTCTGTGTCTAGCTTCTTTGGGTCAGTATGCGGTTTTTGAGATTCAGTCATGTTGTCATGTGTTTCAGTAGCTCAATTTTTTTTTAAATTTCTTAGTAACATTTTACCATAGACCTGAGTTTGTTTATAAATTCTCCTCTTGAAGGATGCAAAGATTGTTTTTGCTTTTTGACTCTTATGAATAAGTCTCTTATAAGCACTCTTATAGAAGATTTCTATGAACATACGCTTTCTCTTCTTTTGCGTGAGTACCTAGGAGTGGACTTGATGGGTATAGAGTAAATGTATAGTGAAGTTTTTACAAAACGGCCAATTTGTTATCCACAACTGGCTGTACCATTTTACATTCCCATGTTAATTTATGAGAATGGCTGACTACAAAGGTTTTATGTATATATTATATATATATATATAGAATGAAATGCATAGAAATATATATATATATCAAACATCTGGGAATAGAATGAGATGAAATTCTGATACAGTAATACAGAAATAGGTATAATCAAGAGAGATGACAAAATAGAAGCCTACTTTTTAAAGGTCAGATTCGGGAAAATTTGGCTATATGTCTTGAGTTTGTTCCTTTCAATGTTCAAAATTTTCTTAATGTGTAATTCATTTCAGGTGGTTAAGAGATTTTAGGTATTTCTTCATATTTTTATAGTGTATCCAGGTAATTTGACTTCAAAATGTCCTTCAATTAAATTATAAAGAAAGTAGTACAGAATTTCTAGACTAGTTTATTCCTGTAGAGTAGAATTGGTAGTTATTCTGGAATTTCACATTTCACTCTTAAATAAAAATAACAGGTCTTGAATGACAATAAGAGATTGAATATTTACATTAGGGATATTTATTTTCTGTTCTACGGAGCCCTGTTGATGCAGTAGTTAAGAGTTCAGCTGCTAACCAAATGGTCGGCAGTTCAAATCTACCAGCCACTCCTTGGAAACCCTATGGGGAAGTTCTACTCTGTCCTATAGGGTCACTATTGTCGGAATCAACTCAAAGGCAATGGATACTTCTGTTCTATAGATTGAAATTTCAGGGTATTCTTACAATAAACCTTGAGATTTGTAAACATTATTTAAATCTGGACTATTTGCATTGGAGCTTTGCTAATAATAATCTAGGCAGTTTTGTCAAGGCATTTTAATCACAAAAACATATGTTTATTTCTTGTATGAGAGAATATCTGTTACCCAAGAATAAGATATGAGTCAGTTGAAAAAGAGTTTACAGATTTTTTTGGGCTTCGCAGACAGAATGGGAATATGATGACTCTCAACTACAAAGTTGCTTTACTTGACTTTGGCACCTTCTAAACATGTTACATGTTTTCTGGTCATATATGCCTATAATGGTACGACTGGGAAGAATCTTAAAGACATCCATTCAAAACTTCTATTTGATGTTTAAATTTCCTCTAAGACACCGTCTCCAATTGTTGTTTACCTTCAACAACTCTAGGAATTGCTTCATTGGTCATAGGAAAGAGAAGACCTATGAAATATACATTTATGGGTGGGAGTGGATTTTATCATTCCTTTCTCACTCATATCAGTCACACTCCTCTTTTTATTCCAAGACAAAAGAGAACATGGAGAGCATGCATGATGACAAAACGTATACCTACTACATGGTACGAAAGCTCAGGAAGATGAGGAGGCTGTCTGATGTCTTTCAAAGTGGAAAGCATGGACTAATACAGCTGGAAACCACCATGGTGTCCGTACCTAAACTGTAACACCACAGCCAACCAAAATGCCTTCCTTTCTGAGATTCCTCAGTCTCCTTTCATCAGCTTAGTCTCATTGTCTTCATACACAGCCTACTCTCCAATTCTCTGATACTGCACCAAACTATTACTACCGTTATTTTAATTTGTTATTATTTGATTATTTTTTATTGTGAAGTATTTTCTCCTTGAAGAGAACAAATGCTTATTTTAAGAATCACAATTTTGGTTGACTTTCACAATTCCCAACTAATAATACCCCAAATAAATGCATTTTATTTTTTAACTAAGTCTTATTTTAAAGAATAGTGATGTGGGTGTCAGAGAGTAGGAGGCTATCTGACTGACTGAAATCAACTGAGAATTCCTCCCTCACTGTTTTTGTTAATGAAATCAGAATTTCTTTTTCCCTAGATAAGCAACCACTCATGGTTAAAACTATCATGAGCCTCTTATTATCCTGTAAACATTTAGACTACTTTGAGAGGGACAGAGGGTGACAAAAGAAGGAAAGAAAGCAAAATCTAGAGATTGCAGGTAGCCCTATGTTTGCAGTTGAACATTGCTTATGTAATATGGACTGGGGTATATCGAAGTCCAATGTGATCATGTTATCAGTCTTTTATATGGTTATGGTAACAGAATTCTAAGATGCCCCCCAGGATTCCCAAGCCCCCTGGTGCACAAGCCCTGTATAATCCTAGAGACAGACTGTAATGAATTTTGCTCCAGTTATGAGGTTATAGAAAATGTCACAGTGGACTTGAGGAAAGGGAGATCATCTAAGTGGGCTTAACCTAATCACATGAGCCCTTTTAAAAACAAATTATTTTCTGTAGCTGTTCAAAGAAGAGGAAGGCAGAACGATACACTCTGACTGACCTGGAAAAAGTAAGCACCCATGCTTTGAACTGCCCATGGAGCCACGTGACAAGGAGCTGAAGGAGGCCTCCAGGACTGAGAGTGACCCCCTGCTTATGGCCAGCAGGAAACAGAGACCTTAGTCCTACAAAAGCGACAAAATTAACTCTGCCAGCAACTGGTGGGCTTGAAAGAGGACTTGGAGCCCCAGACAAGAATTGCAACCCCAGTCAAAATCTTGATTTCACGCCAATAAGACCTTTAGCAAAGAATCCAGCCGCACCATGCCCAGGCTTCTGGACTACAAAAACTGTGAAATAATAAATTTACGTTTTTTTAAGCCACTAATAGAAAACTAATACAATGAGACAATGAAGATGAGTTGGTTTATACATCAGAACAGTTACATAAAGCAGAAAATCACAAGCGATAGAGACATACTTAAATTTTAAAAACAAATATATTAATTTCCTGATTTTTAGTGTAGTACCAAGATATTTTCTATAACAATGGGTTCTGCAAATTAAATTCTAATGATAACCACTATATATATATATACACACATATACATACACATATATACACATATGTATGTATATGTGTGTGTGTGTGTGTACACATTTTCTAGTTCTGCTTTCTTTAGAGAATGCAAAAAGTTTGAGTCACACTCTCTGGCTGTGTGATTTCAGGCAGACTACTAAATCATTCTGAAACTCCATTTCCTCCTTTTAAAATGGGGTAATAAAATCCCCTAGGGTTGTTGTGGAATGAATGGGATAACATGTGAAGTGTCTGCCACAGATTAGGTGCTCAACAGATGTCACTCCCTTTCCTGCCTGGGCTTCCATGCTATGGTGGAATTGTCCTTAGTATTTGATTTGCTAGACGTGGGCTACAGCAACCTGTAGCTCTTACTGACCCATAACTGTCTTCCTTCCATACCTTAATCTATGATAATTTGCTAGATGTGTATGAAAAGCTATTTATGAGTATGATTAAGCATATTCTTTTAAGACTTGAGTTAAATCCCTAGGTTTAGTATCAGCAAATCCACAACACTATATCTACCTTGTTTCCAAATTTTAAATGATTATAATTTATGCTCTTTCTTAATAACAATAGTAAAACTCAAAAATGAGAACAATTTACTAACGATCTCCTTATCCTAATACAGTACCTCTTTCCATGTTCACTGTTCCATTCTATTCCTTCTTCTCTTACAGAATTATGGGACCATCTTAATAGTATCTACACTTAGAAAAACCATAAAAATGAGCTGAGTATTACTCTTGTCGCTGCTGTCAGTCGGTGAGATGCTCCCAACACCCTGCTTCCAGCCCCCTTCCACCACCCCTCCTGGCAGGTTAGGGCACACACATCTAGACTGAACTTATATGGGAGATACACAGAAGAGCTGGTACCAACAGGAAAGCTTGCTCCCTGCTGACACTGTTTTTAAATCTCTGACAGACCATTTGTTGCCTCCTGAGAGGAAAGCATGCTCATTGGTGCTGGACAGAGCTAGTTGCAGGGACCGTGAGGCAAGCTAAAGGCTCTTCCCTGACCAAGCAGCATGTGGAGAGTGAATAGAAACAACGGTAGTGAACAAAAACAAACTTAGTAATTCTGTTGTTGTTGTTGGGTGCCATCGGGTGGATTTTTGATTCATAGCGACCCATGTGACAGAGAGAACTGCCCCATTAGGGTTTTCTAGGGTGTATTCAAGGTCTAGTACGATCAGTACTTTTCAAGAAGGTAGAATAGATAATGTATGCGAAGTGAAAAAGAATTGGGAAGTCAAGGAAGAAAGGGGGAAGTGGATTTATATATATATATAACTGAAAAGTTGTAGAATCTCAAAACTGTTTTGAATCTTTACTGTTTATTGTGTGTTTGGTCATTCAGGTGGCCTATTGCAATTCCAAATGGAGGCTAAGGGTCCCAGGTCACACCTGTTACATTGGGTGAGGTTCATGATTTATGTCTGTATGACCTCTTAGGTCATGCTGTGGAGACATTAGTTCTCTAGAAATGAAACATAAATACATCCCCCTCAACACACACACCACCCCAAAACCTTTTATCTGTGAGCTTCAAACATTTGTGTTAGCACCTGTTATGCCAGCTGTGATGTCTTTACAATAATGAATTTACACTAATGAAAGGCAAACAAAATCAGGTCCAAACTCAGCTGTTTCACAAATTAAGATTTACTATATTATTGATATCTATCTTTATTCTTTCATTATTAAAAATATGCATTGACTTAACTAGTAAAGAATGTATGCCTTGACTCTTGTGCTCTTTTAAGATCTGTCTATATGGGATCAAACTGGCAATAATAACTAGAAAGATTAGATAGGATAGATAGAAAACTTAGGGGGCAATGGGTTTATGTTAATGGAGGAGGAACAACTCAAAAAAAGACAGTGAGAAAGGTTGCACAACTCGAAGAATGTAATCAGTGTAACTGAATTGTACATGTAGAAATTGAATTGGTGTATGTTCTGTTTTATATAGTCTCAACAACAAGAATAAAATTTGAAAAAATTATGTTGCTACATTTCCATTTCTATCAAAGTTAATAAATAGACAGCTTGGTGCTTCAAAAAAAACATGTATTGAGCATCAACCACATGCTAGGCACTGTTATCCATTCTTGGAAAATTAGCAGGAAACAAAAACAGACAAGACTTCATGGAGGTTAAATTCTAGTTTAGAGAAATAGGAAATACAACTTAAAAAAATAAATATACAGTATGTATGGGGACTTGGGGGGCATTGGAGTGGAAAGAGATTGCTGTTTTATATAGGACGGTCAAAGAAGAGGAGTACTGGTTGGTTCAAATTGTTAAGCACTCTATTACTAGCCAAAAGGTTGGAAGTTCGACGCCTTGGAAGACGGGCCAGGCAATCTGCTTCCAAAAGGTCACACAGCCTTGACAACTCTATGTAGCACAGTTCTACTTTGATACTTAAGAAAAGTCCTACCTAAAAAAATAATGTTTGAGTAGACAGACCCCTCGTGGAAGCAAGGGAGCAAGCCATGGGGATGTCTTCAGGAGGAGTGTTTTCAGACAGAGGACTCAGCAACAAGCACAAGTCCCTGAGCTGAGAGGACGCCGTCCGTGTTTAAGGAAGAGCAAGGGACCAACAGGGCTAGGGAAAAAGGAATGAGGGAGAAAAGGGTAGGAGATAATGTTAGGGACATCACAAATCATTTATGTGTGGAATTTTTTTTTTTTTTCTGAGTGGGTTGGGAAGTCATTGAAAGGTTTTGAGCAGATGAGTGACATGCCTTAACTTAGATTTTCACAGGCCAACATAGTTGCATGTTGAGAACAGAAGTTGAATAGTGTTAGTTTGATCTGTATGTATGTAGCAAGAATCTCTTCCATTGTGAGGAAGACAAGCATCCAGGTCTCTCCTACAGTATTTGAGAAAAACAAGTGGACACATAAACTGCTGAAAAAAGATGGTTTGAACCTACCAAGCACTCTGAGGAAGAGAGATGTGGCAGTCTGCTTCTGTAAAGCTTTGCAACCTTGGAAACCCCATGGGGCTCTTCTACTCTGTCCTATAGAGTTGCTATCAGTGGAACTGACTCAATGGCAACAGGTTTGGTTTTAGCATTTTGGTATACTAATAATATTAATTTATTTTTTTCCTATAATGAAAGGCAAGAGTGCGCTAGAAATTAATCTTAAAAAGTGTATACCTATACAAAGAAGAACTTTCTTTCAGTTTGACATGTGATTTCCTCACTTTAGTGGTATTGAGCTAGTAATTTCATAAAAGGTTATAAAAGGTCCTTCTGGAATTAGCTATTCTCATTCTAGCATAAACTTGTGAAAAAAACACAGGTAACAATCAAACAGTAAGATTTACGAACAGCTCAGCATTTCTTTTTGATTCACTCAAGTGAGTCAATTCTTTCTTTTTCTTGCCTCAGTTGTCCAAATTCTCAAAAGTAAATACTCTCTTCTGAGCTGTCTTATCAAATTCTCAAAAGATTTCTTAATCCTTGAGCATGAATGATTTTGAAAACCCTGAAATTTTCCAGCTTTCAGATGTCATTATATAAATTACTATAGATGATTAAAAAATCAAGGACATACTCAACACATGTGCTGATGCTACTGTGGAAGAATAATTAAAAATTATAAAAAAATTTTCAAATTATTCCATGAAGTTTATGTGATAGGTCAGGCACATCACTAAAGTAAACATGTCTTCTGTGAACATTGTGTATTTCTTGAAGTGATTGCAGGGTGGTATGGATTTAATTGTGTCTCTCAAAAGTATCTGTTAAAATCCTAACCCCTGTACCTGTGAATGTGACCTTGTTTGAGGAAAAAGGGTCTTTCTTTTAAGATATTATCAGTTAACTGCCAACCTTTGATTAGCAGCCGTAGCTCTTAACCACTGCACCACCAGGGCTCCATTTTGTTAAGGCAGCCTTAGGAAATTATGACATAGTGTATGGTAGACATTTGGAATCCTTGGTTTTAGAATCTTCTTGGAGTCAGTATGGAATTACCAGGATTGAGAGTCTTAATATAGTCTCCAACTCCAATGCACTAGGTTAAAATACAACATGGAGTCCTAGTCCAGTACAGCACTTTTCAGAGGACTGCAACTCTATACAGAAACCATCTCTGTGTGTATATGTGTGTTTATATAATACACACGAAGACACATACACATACATACACATATGCCCATATACTCACATATATGTAGCTAATTTCACCCTGAAGATTGGGAAAAGCTTTAGACTGCTATTATAAATCCAGGCTTCCTCAGTGACTCTTAGTTCAGTCATTTCCTTGCAGGCTATTCAGAGACTGAACAAGTAACCAATTCCAAAGTCATATTGAAAGTTTATTCAGTAAGTTCCCAATTACATTATGTAAGAAATTTGACTACTGTTCAATAAAATAAATCCTCAATTTTTTGTTTTGTTTTAATTTTTATTTTGGTGAAATATATATATAAAACAAAACATTTGCTATTTCATTCACTTTTCCATGGAAAATTCAGTGACATTAATTATATTCACCATGTTATTCAACCATCTCCACTATCCATTTCCAAATTTTTTTTCCACCTGTAACAGAAACTCAGTACCCCTTAAGCAAAACCTTCCCATTTCCTCCTCCTATCCACCGCTGTTGTTATGTGCCTTCGAATTGGTTCCATAAACTTTGGTCTCTATATATTTGCCTATTCTAGATATTTCATGTAAGTGAGATCATGCAGTATTTGTCCTTTTGTGTCTAATTTATTCATTTAGCATAATGTTTTCAAGGTTCATTCAAGTTGTAGAATGTATCAGGATTTCATTTCTCCTATGTTTATAGCTCAAGAATGTTCTACTCTCTGAATTCCCTTAGTCATGTCTCAGGATCTGGCATCATGCTAAGTAAATGAAGGCTAAAGTTTGAGAAACATTTATAGTCATAGACTGTCACTGGAGCTTTCTGTATTTACTGTCTCTCAGAGATAACACTTAATGCTAGGTTGGATGAGCCACTCACAACCACGGCACTAAGGGCCTTCTTGTTAAGTCTTGGTGCCTGGGTCTGGGAAAAGGGAGCATAGGAGGTGATCCTGCCGATTTGATGCTGGTATTTTTCCTAGGACACATGGAAGAGAAGGAGTGCTCCGCTCCATCCAGGATGAGCTCAATAGGAAGTAGTTGCAGGTTAACAGACTGGTACATGGGAAGAAGTGAATGGAACTGGAAGGTGGGGGGCAGGGGGGCAATGTATACTTACTCCTCACTTATTGACTATCTTGTTATCTGACATTTTGCAACATTAGTAAAAAATCTACTATCCGATTATTTTATGCATTAATAATGTAAGTCTGGCAGTAATGAACGTAAAGGTGCCAGGCGAGAGTAACACTGGCTGTGATGGTTAAGGTTATGTGTCAACTTGGCTGGACCATGATTCTCAGTGGTTTGACAGTTATGTAATGATATAATTTGACAGTTATGTAGTGATGTAATTTGGTAGTTATATAATAATGTAGTCATCCTCCACTTTGTGATCTGATGTGGTCCTCCTACGTTTTGCCTAATGCCGATTTTTGCATAATGCCCTGATCTTTGGAACCTAACCATGTCTATAAGGGAGAAGTGGGTGTATTTGAGAAAGAGAACCCACAGTTCTTCCATTTGCTTCACTTCCATCCTTTATTCACTACCTCTCTATCCTTCCCTTTCTTGAATAAAAATAGAATTTCTGGAGGCTTCAACTATATGCCTTTTCTTTACTATATACTGTGCCTAGTCTAACTAATAAACTTATACACAGTAATATAATATTCTATTTCGTTTTTGCATGTAAGCTCTCTCAGATAACACTTGTATGTCTATATATTTGGGTAAATATACATTTATTTGTGTATATATATTTATTTGTGTATAAATACTTATTTGTGTGTATATATTTGTACCTGTGTTTTAATCAAAGGAGTGATTCAAATTTCAAGCCCTATGGTAAAATGGTTGGGAGACAGTACTTTTGAAAGTTCTAATTTTTATTGCAGGCTTATCTGATCAATCAATGGATACTTTTTCAAATATCTAAGTGAGAAATTTTAAAACTTTAGAGTAATTAAGTATCATTTAGAAAATTACCCAAAATATCTATCATCAGAGGACGGATTGTGAAAATTTATTCAGCTACAAAACAGAATGCATTGTATATGCACTAAACAAGATAAATGAATCTAAAATATATGATGTTGAAAGAAGTAAGTCAGATACAAAAACACACACCATATATTCCATTTGTATGAAGTTTAAGAAAAAGCAAAACAGTGGCATTTTTCCTCTGGGGTGTTATTGCCTAGAAAGCAACATGACAAAACCTTCTACGGTAATGAAAATATTCTATATCTTGATTCTGATTGTGGTTACACAGATATATTCATATGCAAGTATTCATTGAGCTGCACACTTGAGATTCCTGTACTTACTGCAAATTACCCCTTAATTTTAAAAATCACTTGGAAAGCTTACTAAAATACAGACTCCTAGGTCTAACATAGATAATTTGATTTAATAGCCTGGGGTAGTCCCAGGAATCTGTATTTGTTATTAAGCCCTCAGGGCATTTTGATGCAGATGCTTTGTGAATCACATTTCCTGAAATATTGGGCTAAAAGGAAGACTCTACACCTCCAGTGAATGAGCCCTGGTGGCTCAGTGGTTAAGAGCTCAGCTGCTAACCAGAAGGTTGGCGGTTTGAACCCACCAGCCTCTCAGTAGGAGAAAGATGGGGGCAGTCTGCCTCCATAAAGATTACAGCCTAGGAAACCCTATGGGGCAGTTCTGCTCTGTCCTATAGGGTTGCTATGAGTCAGAATCCACTTGACGGCAACGGGTTTATACCTCCAGTGAGAGCCTGCCTTTGTTATCTAGTGCTGTAACAGCAATATCGTGAGTGGGTGACTTTAACAAACTAATTTATCTTCTCACAGTTTAGGAGGCTAGAAGTCTGAATTCAGAAAGTTACTCCAGGAATGGTCCTTTTCTTTTCTTTAGAGGGCAAAAAATATAGCTCATTTGGCCTGTTTCCTGCCTATTCCAAGGGGCAGGTAGTGTTCTTTCCTTTTGTTCTTTCTCTGTCCCCTTCAGTCTAAGCTGATGGGTTTTCTGCTGTGGTAGTTGATTAGATCCATCAGTCAGAGGCTTAGTCTCTTTAACAGAAGATTATGTAACCACATTCTTGGTGAACATTCTAGGACAGGTGTCCTTAGTTTGTAAACAGAATTTTCCAAATCTTTAAGTTTTGTTTTCATTTTGCATAGTACATATTTAAGTCCATCTCTTTCTTCTTGCATTTTACTATAAGTAGCAAGGAGAAACCACATGGCCCCTTTAAGATCTTGGTTAAAAATCTCCCTAGTCATATATTCAAATTCATCATGTACGAGTTCTACCTTTCACCAAACATTTGAACGTAATTCAAGAAAGTTCTTTGCCATTGCATGAAAAGCAACACCATTCCTCCATCGCCCAATCACATGTCCATCACTTTCTTTTAAAGGCTTACCAGAATCACATTTAATGTCCACATTTCCAGCAGCATTCTGTTGCTGGTGCCATACGTATTCTCTAAGACATTAGAGACTTTCTTTATAGTTCTCCTCACTTCCTTCTGAGCCCTCACCAGAATTGCCTTTGACGTTCTACCAACAGTCTCTTCAAAGCCATCTAGGCTTTTGCTATCAGGTATCTTAAAACTCTTCCAGCTTCTACCCATTACCCAAATTCAAAATCAGGTACCCATGAAAAGATAACTAATAATACAAGATAACATAAGATAAATTAAAACTGAAATACTAGACCAGAAACACCATTGGAGAAAAAAATGGAGAGCAAGCACTCAAAATAGTCATCAGAGTTGGAGTTCAGACTGAACTTGAGGAAAAAAAAAAGTCTGAGACAGGTGGAAGAGGGAGAAAGTAATACCAGCTCAATAAATATGGCAAATACTAAACAATTGCTCCAGTCTAAACTGCTTGTCTCTAAGTCACAGCAACCACTGGATAAAAATTGAACAACATTGTCTTTTTTTTTTTTTAATGTTTTCTGTGGCTGTAGCCCACCACCAAAAAAAATTGCTGGAATTCCAGCCCCTCCAAAAGGTTGCACACTCCCATCTCTTATCGTGAGTTAGTTTTGCAAGTCCTAAGAGGGTGTTTGGGGCATTGGTGGTTCAGTGGTAGAATTCTCCCATTCCATGCAGGAGACCTGGGTCTAATTCCAGGGCAATGCACCTCATGCACAGACACCACCTGTCTGCCAGTGAAAGCTTGCATGTTGCTATGATGCTATTGTGTTTTAGGTGCTTTCGAGTTGGTTCTGACTCATAACAACTCTATGTACTATGCTTGGTCCTGTGCCATCCTCACAATCATTGTTATGCTTGAGCCCATTGTTGCAGTCACTGTGTCAGTCCATCTCGTCGAGGGTCTTCCTCTTTTTTGATAACCTTTTACCTTACCAAGCTTGATATTCTCCTCCAGGAAATGATTCCTCCTGATAACATGTCCAAAGTATGTGAGACAAAGCCTCACCATCCTTGCTTCCAAGGAGCACTCTGACTGTACTTCTTCCAACACAGACTTGTTCGTTCTTCTGACAGTTCATGGTATATTCAATATTCTTTGTCAACACCATAATTCAAAGGCATAAATTCTTCTTTGGTTTTCCTTATTCATAGTCCAGCTTTCAAATGCATATGAGGTGATTGAAAACAACATGGCTTCTGTCAGGAGCACCTTAATCCTCAAAGTGACTTCTTCGCTTTTCAACACTTTAAAGAGGTCTTTTGGCAGCAGATTTGTCCAATGTAATACGTTGTTTGATTTCTTGGCTGCTGCTTCCATGGGCATTGATTGCGCATCCAAGTAAAATGAAATCCTTGACAGCTTCAACCTTTTCTCCATTTATCATGATGTTGCTTATTGATCCAGTTGTGAGAATTTTTGTTTTCTTTATGTTGTAGTGTAATCCATACTGAAGACTGTGGTCTTTGATCTTCATCAGTAAGTGTTAAGTCTTCTTTGCTTTCAGCAAGCAAGGTTGTGTCATCTGCATATCACAGTTTGTTAATGAGTCTTCCACCAATCCTGATGCCACATTCTTCTTCATGTTTTTTGGAATGGGAATTCCAAAACAATTGTGCTCATGTGGAACCTGTACATAGAACAAGAGATAGTAATTAGAACAGTTTCTTGGGTTATTTGCTTAGCAAACAGACTGAATAAGTATGGTGAAAGGATACAATCCCGACACACAACTTTTCTGATTTTAAACCACACAGTATCCCCTTGTTCTAGTCAAATGAGCACAATTAAGTGTTCTGGAATTCCCATTCTTCACAATGTTATTCATAATTTGTTATGATCCATGCAATCAAATGCTTTTGAATAGTCAATAAAACATAAGTAAACATCTTTCTGGTATTCTGTACTTTCAGTCAAGATCCATCTTACATCAGCAATGGTATCCCTAATTCCAAGCCCTCTTCTGAATACAGCTTGAATTTCTGGCAGTTCCCTGTGAATGTACTACTGCAACTAATTTTTAATTATCTTCAGCAAAATTTTAGTTGTGCGTGATATTGTTAATAATTTCCACATTCTGCTGGATCACATTTCTTTGGAATGGGCACAAATATGGATCTGTTCTGTTTGATTGACCAGGCCGCTGTCTTCCAAATTTCTAAGAGTGAGCATCTCCAGAGCTGCATCTGTTTGTTGAAACATCTCAGTTGGTATTCCGTCTACTCTTGGAGGCTCATTTTACACCAGTGCCTTCAGTGCAGCTTGAACTTCTTCCTTCAGTACCATCAGTTCTTGATTGTATGCTGCCTTCTGAAATGGTTGATCGTTGACCAATTCTTTTTGGTACAGTGACTCTGCATTCCTTCCATCTTCTTTTGATGTTCCCTGTGTAATTCAATATTTTGCCAATAGAATCCTTCAAAATTGCTACTCAAGGCTGGAATTTTTTTTTTCGGTTCTTTCAGCTTGAGTAATGCTGAGTGCATTCCTCTCTTTTGCTGTTCTAACTCCAGGTCTTTGCACATTTCATTTTCATACTTTCCTTTGTCTTCTTAAGTTGCCTTTTGAAAACTTCTCTTCAGCTCTTTGACTTCATCATTTCTTCCATTTACTTTATCTGCTCTACATTCAAGAGCAGTTTCAGCGTCTCTGGTGACATCCATTTTGGTCTTTTCTTTTTTCCTGTCTTTTTAATGACCTTTTGCTTTCTTCATGTATAATGCCCTTGATGTCATTCTGCAACTTTCCGGTCTTTGGTCATTAGCGTTCAGTGCATCAAATCTCTTCTTGAGATGATATGTAAATTCAGGTGGAATATACTGAAGCTCATATTTTTGGTTCTTGTGGACTTGTTCTAATTTTCTTTAGTTTCAACTTGAACTTGTCTATGAGCAATTGATGATCTGTTCCACAGTCAGCCCCTGGCCTTGTTTTGACTGATGACATTGAACTTTTCCATCATCTTCTTCCACACATGCAGTCAATTTGATTCATGTGTTTTCCATCTGGTGAGGTCCAAGTGTATAGTCACCATTTATATTGTTGAAAAAATGATGCTGAACAGGTTTCAATTTAGCTGCCAGCCTAAGACAGACTAGGAAGAAAGCCTTGGTGACCTACTTCTGAAAGTCAGCCAATGAAAACCCTATGTATCACAATGGTCTGATTTGCAACCAATCATAGGGATAGTGCAGGACTGGACAGCATTTCCTTCCATTGTGCATGGATTTGCCATGGGTCAGGTACCATCTAGATGGCAGATAACAAAAACAACAACAATAAGATGGTGCTGGTCAGGTGCTCATTAAGTTCCTTCTGGTACATGCGGTACCTATCACTTCTCACTCCCTTTATGAATGATGATAAAATCTCTGTCATGGAGCAGCTCTGACTTGAGGGCAACCTCACCACTGTCTCAGATGCTGTTGCCTTCCATAAGAGATCTGGGGTCCTTTCCAAAGGCCAGTATCCACTTAAAATTTTTCCCTACTTCACTGCTGCTAATATACTCAGTGTCTCAAATGCCAAATGCACACCATATTCTCTCTAGTCTACCCTGTACAAAACCACTAATGAAATGGGAAGAATCCCTTTTTTCCAGGATCTTGCTATCATCTGTTACTTGGGCCCAGAAATAAGACTAACTTGACAGCAATGTTTTCTTGTAGGGATTTTAGTGAAAACAACTCATTCTTTCATTTTATTAGCAGAATTTCTCTCTCCAGGACTTACACATAGATTGATGAAAGTTGGGCTAGATGATAAATCCAAATTATAGATTTAAAACCCTTAGGGGCTCACTGTAAAGAATAATACCAGTAAGTGGACAGCCTACTGGAAGAATATTATTTTCTGAAAAGCAGCAGCAGTAACCAGCCAAATCTGTCCTAAATGAGAGCAGAGGTTTCCTCCTCTTGATTTATCACTTTTGGAAGTAAGGCCAAATTGGCTTGCGCTTTATGAACATAGCGTAGGAAAACTGGATAGTGTAATGGCTAATGCCAAGAGATCTGAGCTCTGGCCCCAATCTGCCTCTGGACTTGTGTCATCCTAGAGATCACTTTACAGCTTTTGAAAACGCCAAAGCCATTGCCATCGGTTGATTCCACTCATAGAGGCCCTATAGGACAGAGAAGAATTGCCCCATAGGGTTTCCAAGGAGAAGCTGTTGGATTCAAACCTTTTGGTTAACAACCAAATGCTTAACTGCTGCACCACCAGGGCTTCTTTACGGCTTTAGACTTCAGATGTTAAAAATAACATCTGGGTATTAAAATTACATAATTAAAATAGAAAATAAATACATTAACAAAATTTTTACTTATTTTAAAATAAATTTTTATTTAGATCAAATAAAAAATCTAAAAAAAATGAAGCTAGCTTAAAAGGTCTCTTGTTTTCCTCTAAAATTATACAAACTTATAAATATATTAAAATCATTATAGTTACATGCATTGGAAAATACCAACTAAATCTAAATAAGAACAGTACTTGTGTGGGACTGTTGAAGTTTTGTTTCAAGTTAGCCCTGCTGGCTTAACTTGTAGGACATTATTATCAAGTACGTACCATACATGGTTCTTAATCTGCAAACTCTGGAGTACAAGGAAAAGAAAAACACTTTAAATTTTTCTTTAAATCAACTTAAAACTTCTAAATCTCTCCCTTGTTTATTCGTCCAACTTTTGGAAGAGAATTCTATTTTAGTCATTGTTAGGGTTTTTCCTTTTAACAAGATGGGCCCAGAAACTGGAAGCATTATGTGACTTCTGAATTATGAGCAGAAACATCAGTCTGCTGCATTGTAATTGCTGCTGCTCTCTTCATTTTGTGCATCTGGCAGGACTTCACTTCTGATCCACTCACAGGGCATGGGCATCCTTACAGAGGCCAGGGGCCTGTCCATGGTCCAGCTTCCTCAGGTGTATCATGCTTCCATCACTTCTGAGATCTTGCCCTTTCATCTTGGCATTGCCAAAGAGCAGGTCACAAGTGCCCACAAATGGTTCAGCCTGTTGGCCTTTGTTTTCAACTGATTTCTAGAAATTCTCTCCCATTTCAGTCTATACTTCATAGCCTCTTCAATATGTGTTGGCATTTATCGAACACAAGAAGGGCTATTTTCTTCAGAAAATCTATGATATCTTTCCTGTGAAATTATAAGAGGCCATAAATGCATCGACCTGGATACTTGCTTGAACAAGAGTAGAGGACATTAAAGATGATCTATACATGAATCAATATCCCAATTAATTATCCTGATTACATCTGCTGGCTTAAGGTAAAACTTAAGTGATTCATTTAACAAGCATAAAAAAGGGATGAAAATTAGCACTGGCTTAGGGTAAACCAAATCAAGTTAATAGGTGCTAATTTGTTGGTTTTTAAATTGGTTCTAAGTTAGGTAGATAATTTTCTCTAATTCATATTGCCAAAAAGAGATAGACAAAACAAAACAAAAACCTCCAAGTCTCAATGAAGACTGAATTACAACAGGTTTTTCAATTCAAAGTCACAGTTTAAACTTCTGAACAATCATAGCGAAATGCCTAGATTTGCCTCTCTTTCATCCAATTACATTTTTCATTCTAACCAACTGATGCTCCTTGTCTACCTCCATACTTGAGTTGTGGTCTGCAATGCACAGAAACAGTGTCCTGCCATAGTACTATCAATAAGGCCAGAGCTGAAGGTTGCCTCAGCTGCTGTTTCGCTGGTGCCAATGCCTTTTGCCTATTATCTTGCCTCCCTTTTCAACTTCCATGGCCCTCTGAGTTCCTGTTTCCCTCATTTTAAATTATCCAATGTGCCCTTCAAATTTGCACGATTTGGTTTTAGGCTTTTCTGGAAGGTTTCTGCCTTTGATTTATACACGTTTCTGAGCTCTGCATGCTGGCTGTGCTGCTGACAGAGCCTTCACTCACTCCCTATCCCAGTTTTCTGCTCATACACATGACATAAAATGGATTTGAGTACCCATGTTGGCAAAGTCACATTATCCCAGAGGCCCTATATTCATGCAGTTTCAAATGAATGACTTTACGTAGAGAGTTGAGCTCACCCTTAACATTGATAACACAAGAGGTACAGCTTGCAAAGTGAATCATGAGGTAATGTAATGACTCAGCTCTTCCTAAGAAATATTTTTACATTTACCCATGGATGTGTCAGCACACAAATTGGGGAAATATAAGCCTTGTCTTCACAAAAAAAATAACTGATGAACTTTTGATAATTATACATTTGAATGCTTTGGAACATTGCAAGAAATATAGAAAAGGAAACACCTTTTGTTTTGTTAGAAGTATGTCACTTTAGTTATGGTGCGGCATTGGATATATTGCTTCCACGTGCCCAGCAAGAGTCTGGAAAGACAAGGAACCTGAAGGAAAAGTATTTCTATTCAGCAATATTTTCTCTTCAAGATCACCTGTCTTATATGCCACACAGTTTGCCACCTTGGGAAGGTCGAGACAACAAAGGAATAACAATCAAAATACCTTATCTGCTTTCATACCCTTCCTTCAAAAATCACAAAAATCCTAACTGATAATAAATAAGTGCCTTACAATAGTATACTAGAGATAGCACATAAGCTGGGTCAGACTTTTGCCTAGTTAGCTTCTCCAGGACTGGGTTTTCCTGCTTTCTCCATAGAATGACTGTATGATAATAACTTACCTCATACGGTTGGTGTGAGAACTAAATAATATGATGGATATAAAATTTATTTGATATGACTGTTGTATTTGATATGAAATGAGTATCACCATTTTTTAATTCATTTCCCTTATCCCAGCTTCTTTCCTTGGGAATATATGTGCACTATAACAGCTATCATAAGTTCTCTCCTTTAGAAACCAGAACAAAAGAGTTTTAACTCAACACCTACACAGATGCTGAGGCAAGAAAGCATTCAATAACATTTTCTGAATGAATATATCAAAGAATCCCAATTAACATCACGGAAGAATATACAAATTATATACCAGAATGCTATATTAGATTAAAAAAGACTGAACTCCAGCCATACGTAGTCACATGGATTGTTGTTTGGTGCAGTTGAGTCGGTTCCCTCTCAATAGGTACTCTGTACAATGGAATGAAATGTTGCCCAGTCTTGCGCCATCCCCACAATGGTTGCTATGTTTTTAGGCTTTATAAATAAATGTGAGAGAAAAAAAAGCCAGTAGCAAAGTAACATCTACAGTTCACACCATTTAAATAAAGTTTGCAATATGCAAGATAACACTATACACGTTTTAGAAGCAGATATAATAAAATTATAAGGGATTCATGGAAATATTAAGAAACACATTCAAGATTATGATTTCCTCTGGTAGAAAGGAAGGAATATATACTGTATTTATGCAAATAATGAGTGCCTTCTATGCTAATTTTTTTTACAGTAACATGTTAAAAAAATGGGATAGCAGCACTTATGAAACTACCTCACAGGGTGCGGGGAGAATGCGTGGTTGGCAAACAAATGTCGAAGGCACTTGTTATTTGTGTAAACTATGGTAATCAAGACAGGATAAACTGTCAGTTTCTAATCTACTGGTAATTTATTTCTTAATCATTGTAGTAGGTACATATTACTGTGTACTTGCTATATTATAGTATTCTTTTTTCTTATTTATATATATAAGTATTTTATTATCAATTTAAAATAATTTTAAAAATAAAGTCAGAAAGAAGATAGAGGAAGAGAATAATCATGGGAAAAATAACTTCTGTGTGTAATGGGAAAATTTCTCAAGTTGCTTTTAGGAAGAAAATAACTCAAGGGAGATTTAATGAAAACATTTAGTACCAATAGTTAGTGACCTAGATTATCAGATTATTCATATTACCACAATGAAGCAAGTGACTCCATCAGGGAATCTTCTTTACTACTTGCTCTGTCGCTAAATTCACTCCTAGTGACACCATTATCAATACCTAGCACATCTGCTTAAACTACTAATGGCCAATATCCTGTGATTCTGCTGACCCCGGGATCATCAGTGCTTACTGTGTCTGGTAGTGCTTGGAGTACAGAGTAGCACTTAGGTGGTGTTCGTGGAGTTAAGGTCTTGGTATCATTTAGATACACAGCTAATTTTGCGACTGTCAGAGAATGCATATTGCTTAATATCTACAATGTGTGGCAAATTTAAAGTTAAATTATGTGCCAAATGCACTAGTAATTTTTTCTGCTTCTGTTTTTTTGGATATTGACTTACACTGCTGCTCCTAGTTTCCCAAGTAGTCACTAGGTAGTGTTTTAGCCATTCCATTCAAGGAAAAAGCAATGCTAGACTTAGCAAAAATAAATAATAATTTTTCACTTTAGAGGATTTAAATGGCTTTGTCGAAAGACAGGCTTCTTCAGCAAAAATATATATCAATAATACTAGACTATATTTGCATGGAAACCCTGGTGGCGTAGTGGTTAAGAGCTGCTAACCAAAAGGTTGGCAGTTCGAATCCACCAGGTGCTCCTTGTGGGGCAGTTTTACTCTGTCCTATAGGGTTCCTATGAGTCAGAATCGACCTGATGGCAACTGTTTTTTTTTTTTTTTTTTTTAATATTTGCATGCCAACTTATAGTTTGTAAATCATGTACACATGCTTTTTTATTCTATATATATGGACTGCACTCCAGGAAGCCTTCTAGGATTCCCCAGGCTGGATTCAGACCCCTCATAAGAGTTGCTGTTAGTTGCTGTCTAGTTGATTCTGACTCATGGTTACCCCATGTGTGCAGAGTAGAACTGCTCCATAGGGTTTCAGAAACTGATCACAAGGCCCGTCTTCTAAGGAACTCCTGGGTGGGTTCAAACTGCCATCCTTTCAGTTAGTAGTTGAGTGCTTAATGATTTTTGCCTCCTAAGCTCTCCTAAGTACCCCACCAAACCAAAAACTCCATTGCCAACAAGTCAATAGCAACTCATAGCAACCATATAGGACACAGTAGAACTGCACCATGGGGTTTCATGGAGTGGCTGGTGGATTCAAACTGCCAACTTTTTGGTTAGCAGCCAAGCTCTTAACAACTGTGCTACCAGAGCTCTGCATTAATCTCTAACTTGTAGCACCTACACATTGTTCACTAATCTGTAATGAATGTTCTGTCTTTCCCCCAAAGGCTGTATACTTTTAAGCTTAGATACCTTGTCATATTAGTGTGTGAGTCCCTAGGGCTTAATGTAGTAAATGGAATTTGTTACATATTTTTAAAACATTTGATTACTTATTAAATATGTAGCAAATTAAATGGACAAATCTGTGTGAATTTCTTGATCTTACATTTCTTGGCACAGTTCCATTTTAAATAATGATACTGGTTATGTGGGTTGAAAAATTATCTTTCATAATGGGATCACACATATTAACAAAACTCAGTTTTTGTTACATTTTAGTTTTCCCTGTATATGACATTAAATATGTATAGCTACAGCTATAGATGTAGATATATCATGTATAGTTAATCTTCTTGATTTTTTAAGTCAATCGTATAAACATTTGTCAAACACTACATTGTAGAGTCTGTACTATGTACAAGAAGCTAAATATATATAGCACGTTCTTGCAAGCAGCCTAAAATTTAATAGAGAAATGTAGGGTATGGAATGATGAAGGACAAGAATAAGGGCTAAGCCGAACATAATGGGAAAAAGTTGGAGACAGAGCATAACCTAAAGTGGTGGCGGGTGGGAGTGGTAATAAGGAAGGCTTCACATAGGTGGTTCTTAAAAAATATTTTTTGCATTAATATAAGAGAATATCAGGTGTTTTACTTTAATATAAAATTTTACATTACATCAAATGATATAAGATTCTATATTAATGTAAAATTTTACTTCAATATAAAATAATATTAACCTGATTCATCTGATTCATGACCTTTCTAATTGTAACAGCTTGTAGAATATTTTAGTGTCTTTCTGCACTTTGGAATACACTTGGAATAGAGACACATTTTCACTATTAGCTGTATAACAGAGGTACACACTGACGTTGGTAGTTATTTTACGTGTGAGGGTAGACTGAAAAATTTCTCCTAAAGTCACAGAGAAATGATTTAGATTTTGGATTTTAGTATCACTGGCCACTAATCTAGCTATAGGTTTTTAATATTGATTAAACTCTTGATTATTTTTTACAGGAGTCCTCTAGTAGCTATACTGAACAATTTTTACTTCTGTAAAAGTATTCTGTTAAAAAAAAAGATTTTATTGTTGTTTTCATCAACAGGTGAATCAGGACTTCAAAATATAAACATTACCTTAAGTAATCAAAAGATAATACTTCTGTAGAATTAAAATAACTTTGTAAAACTATGTCAATGTAATATATATAATCATTGTATGAGAATCAGACAATACAGAAAAGAAATAAAAACTATCCATAATCCATGATTTCACTACCTTGTCTTTTCTACAGATAAGTGTAGTCACAATAAAATCAACCCACACTGAGACATACCCACACATACAAGTGGAATACTATTATTATACACATTGTTCTATCGTGTGACTTTTTCACTTAAAGTATTTCATGAGCATCTTTTGGAGTCAAATTTCTAAACAGAATTTTCTATTAATACATTTTAATTTAGTGATTATTTCTTTAACAATTTATGGCTTTAGAGAAATCCTTAAAAGATCATTTCCAACTGTAATATTGTAGAAATGTTGTTGTCCTTGTTAGGTGCCATCAAGTTGGTTCCTACTCCTAGCAACTGTATGTACAACAGAATGAAATACTGCCCAGTCCTGTGCCACCCTCACAATCATTGCTATGTGTGAGCCCATTGTTCTAGCCACTGTGACAACCCGTCTTGTTGAGGGTCTTCCTCTCTTTCACTGATCCTTTATTTACCAAGCATAATGTCCTTCTCCAGGGACTCATCCGTCCTGGTAACGTGTCCAAAGTAAGGGAGACAAAGTCTCAGCATCCTCAATTCTAATGAGCATTCTAGCTGTGCTTCTTCCAAGACAGATTTGTTTATTCTTCTGGTAGTCCATGCTATATTCAATATTCTTCACCAATGCCATAATTCAAAAGTATCAATTCTTCTTTGGTCTTTTGCAGGCACCCTAGTCTTCAAAGTGACATTTTTGCTTTTTAATACTCTAAAGAGGTCTTTTGCAGAAGATTTTCCCAATGCAGTATGTCGTTTGATTTCTTGACTGCTGCTTCCATGGGTGTTGATTGTGAATTCAAGTAATATGAAATCTTTGACCACTTCAATCTTTTCTGTTTTCATGATTTTGCTTATTGGCCAGTTTTGAGGATTTTTGTTTTGTACTCCTGGTAGGATTGAGCTTAACCAAAATCTAGTCTAAAGCAGTAAATATGGGAGTGTCATGGATCTAGTTGTTTGGCTTAACCAGTTCCAAGCTCTTGTCTAATGTACCTTCTTGTACTGCAGAGGCTGAAAAGCTAAAAATACAAAATTCTCCTTAAGGCATTCATTTCATAAAGAAGATTTCAATAAAAGGAAATAAGTCTGTATTTTTTTCATTGGGGTTTATATTTTCATAAATATTACATTAAAAGATCAGAAAAAATAGGTCTGGGATTTAAATGGCATTTAATGTAATCATCCTTGTGTTGTAAATGTTGTAAACTCTGCCTTTCTTTCCTTTCTTGAAGCATTTTCATTTATATGAGACCCAGATTGAATAGGGAAATATGGTTCAAAGTGTGAGAGATGTTTTAAAATTTAAATAGTGTTACTTAGCAAATAATATAAGTCAAAAGTGTGCTTCTGCTGAGCTTTAAACAGGGTCAACCTCAGGGGCTTACAGCTCTTTTCATAACATCATTTCAGAAACATGAAGATTCAATGTGATTGACAAGAAAAGTGTGAGTTTTGCAGTCGGACAGACCTGGATATGAATCCCAGTTCTGCCACTTACTGACTTTATAACCTTCAATAAATTGCTTAATCTTTCTCAAACACAGTTCTCTATCTCTGCATAAAAAAGCATAATATATAACAATGAGGTTACTATACAGATAAAAGGAGATAATATACATGAAAACTCTTCACAGTATCAACAAATATTAGGAATGCTCCCTCTCTACTGAGTTTTAAAAGCTGACATTTCACCTACGTGGAGATATACATTTAATTTATGGTCTCTCTCTTCTCTTTTTTTTTTTCTTTTCTTTTGCTTCAGTCCACTGTATTCCCTTAAGAAATCATTAAATGATATCAATTATTTACACTTTGAAGAAATACAGAAGAAAGAAATATGTTTATCAGGTCTTTCACAGAAGAAACTTTTCTATAGGGAGGGAAGCACTGGAGAAAGTGATATGTTAGGGAGCCTGGTTACCTGTGATTTGAGAGAGTGGGGTGGGCACAGGATTGGTGGGATACTAAAAGTAGATACGAGAAGAGCTATGAGACAAGAGCATGTTCGAGTTCATTGTTGCAACTACTAAAGGTTGTTAGGAATTAATGTATTCCAACCCCTTCATTTCATAGATGAACTGAGACTCACAGACAGTGATTAACCGAGTCAAATACATGCAGCTAGCATATTGCACACACCCCTTTTCTTTCCGGAGCAATACTGCAGTTTTCCAAACCATTCACTATTTTGTGGATTGGACATAGTTGATTATAAATAATTACAATACTCTTTAGGGCTCTAGGTAAGAGATTTAGAAATCAAATCATGAGAAAAGATATCAGGATTTCATTGCTTATTTTGCAAAAGTACACTACACACACACACACACACACACACACACACACACACACACACTCACACATAGATGGTTATAGTGGACTAAAGAGTTCTGAAATCTGAATTGTTTCTTTTCGTAACTGAATGTCTTGAGTAGGGTTCTTAATTTCATTAATCACTTTCCTTCTTGAGTAAAAGAGAATATGATCCTTACCCTGGCTATTTCTAATGAGGATCACAGGAAATAATATGCATGCGTATTTTTTGTAAATACTAAATTGCTAAGCAAATGTAAAAAATCATCAGTTCCTCCCATGTAGTGAGCACTGGAGTAGTGAAATGAGTGAAACATATCGTGCCTTTAACTGAGATTTAGAATGAAACCTTCTTTACACCCATTTTCCTCTGCTTGCTGGAAGAACAGGTTGCCTATTTTATCAGTCAAAGTAATTAACACAAGCAGCTGTAATAAAAAAACCTTCAGAAATTTCAGCCACTTAGACCAAAAAAAGTTAACTTCTCCTTTTTGCACAATGTGATGCAGGTTGGCGGGAGCTTTCTGTTTCAGAAAAATAAATTCACACGACTGTGACTCTACCATTTCTACATGTGACTCCAAGCCAAAAAGAGAGATGGAGGAAGAGCATTCACTCCTAACTGCCTTAGCACAGAAATAATTCTCGTAATTCTTGTGATATATATATATTTCATATAATGTAACTCCGTCGCCTAAAACTCTCTATTGGCTTTTCACTGAATCTAGAAAAGATACCTCCTGATCTGTTTCCGCTTGCTTTCTGACCTTACCTGACACCACACTCCCCTGATCTCATTATATTCTAGAACCCTGGACATTTTTATTCCTTGAATATAACAAGCTCAGTTCCATCTCAGAGACTTTATGGTTCCTGATCATTGTGCCTTGATTGTTCTTTTCCCATGATGGCCTTTTCTCATTCATTAAGTCTCAGCTCAAAAATCAGTGTCCTGACCTTTCTAAATTTGCTGCTGTGCCCTATGGTATGTTATTCTGTTTTATAGTCAACACAGTTTGTTTGAATTACATATTTTCTGCCTTACCATGTAATTATTTGCTTCCCTATGGTATGTTATTCTGTTTTATAGTCAACACAGTTTGTTTGAATTACATATTTTCTGCCTTACCATGTAATTATTTGCTTCCCTATGGTATGTTATTCTGTTTTATAGTCAACACAGTTTGTTTGAATTACATATTTTCTGCCTTACCATGTAATTATTTGCTTATCTGTCTTAAACTTACCCAATTAGTTGTCAGCTTTATTAGGATCAGGATTGTACAAACCTTTTCATTTTCCCATAATGTCTAACACATAATAAAAAGTCAATAAATACTTGTTTCACTGAACTTGTCAGATAGACGACTCTTTAATAGTTCAGGGAATATATTATGACCTTATAATAAAAAAAGGACATGTACCTAATTATGTGAAGTAGAAATGGAGACTTGCTCATTACTTCTACCTGTTAATCAATTTTTCTGCGCTGTTTTCCTTTTTAAATCTCTGGATTAAAAAGCAAAGGGCAGAAATTATATTCTAATCTTACAGAATCCAACCTACTTAGGCCAGGAACATTTAAAGTGATTTTAAATCTCACAATGTAAAGTTACAATATGCTAAAGTTCCATGACTCATTTGGGAAAAGGTGGCACAAGGAGTTCTATTGAATAAAGAGGGTCAAGTTAAAAGGCTAGAGCACTGTGTAAATAGCTAATGTGGATCAGTATTAATTAAAGGACTATTTAGACCATTTAGGCTAGTAATGTTTAGTTAGAATTGGCATGTGATGAAAAGAGGAAAAATAAGAATTAGTATTACAAGTCCTAAAAATATCTAGTAAATTTGAGAATTTGTGTAAGGAAATGATTTTAAAATAAAATTTCATATAAACTCTCTTGGCAGAGAGGAGAAAAAGGCAATCTAATTACAGAGATAGATTTTGAGCCTTCTTGATCAGGGACCTGGAACATAAGGCTGGATAAACAAGGATTCAGTGATTGAGAGATACTTTTTTAGGAAATCAGATTTAATAAGCTGGCAAGGACTCCTGAGCATTGGGTGACATCCTGCTTAAGGTAGCTCTTGTAAACCTGGACAGAGCAATCGCTCATGCTGAGAAAAGTAGAAAAAACCTGAGTTTCCCTGGGTGACATAAGAGGAAGGAATTAAAGAGCAGAGGAATGTAGTCCTGATGGTTTGTGAGGTCAGAAGACCCAATAGTGGATTATGTTTCACAGGAAGGCCCAGAAAATGCACCAACACCATCTGGAATGTGCTGGTGTTGTGGCTCTCCTCCTTAGGCCAGGGTTGTGAAAGACAGCCACAGAGTTTGTTTGTTAATAGCCATGGGGGTGGCCCAAAGTAATGGAAGCCAGGCAACTGAGCTTAACTGACAAAAGATGGTGCCAAGTTACCATCACAAAAGTCAGAAGGGTGTCCAAAGGAGATTGACCTGCAGAGAGTGGTGAAGATAGTTGCTAAAACATGGTGTCCCTAGGTGCATGCCATTGGGTAGCCATTGAGGGTGTTATTTAACATCTACAATCGGAAGAATTCAAGAATAGAGAAGCAGGAGACTGAGAGCCATCATCCTAACAAAAAGTTCATGAAAGATCATCCCTTGCTCAGTTCCAGGTCTTGATCCAGATTTGGAAACTACTAACGAAGAGGTGGCTGGGTCCCTAAGAGAAAGCTCCCTACAACACCAAGAAAAGCATATACTGTAATGATATCCCCAAGGCTACCCCAAAGTTACCTATAGAATTTTGTTAAGGTAAAAAAATCAAGGTAGGCACAGCTCATTTGCATAGGCACAAGCCTGAGGGATCCATGGACTTTGAGTGCCTTTCCCCCTGCATAGACTTGTGTGGGCCCATCTCAACAGTGTAGACCCTCATTACTGCAGTACAGCAGGGAACATACTGGAACTCTAACTTCAACTATTTCAGCTGTGAAGTGGCAGGTTCTTGACAATTGGCACTGCTCTGCCCATTAAGCAGGGTCTTCACATACCCACATCAGGGGCCTAAGGACTGGTAGCTCCATCCATGCCACCCAGCCACCTACAATAGGGGCTCATGAATAATAGGGGTCCCCCAGTCCTTACAGTCTATAGCATTAGGTGCTCATAGTCTGGCTGCAAAACCCATCTACCTATGTGCTGTAGGGAATAGGGACACACCTTCCTACTGGACACTCGAGGGTGGCTGTCATCACCTTGCCTTGCTCAGAGTGTGTCCCCCTGCTGCAGCCAGAAGCCTGTGCCTATGCCAGTCACCCATGCCAGTCTGGCACTGTAAGTGAGAGCCTATACCACACACTTGGTTGCTATCTACCTGGGCACCTGAGCTGAATCCATACAGGAGGACTGGACTTCTGAGCTCACATACCTAGTAACAGATCTAACCACCTGGTGATGCTATTAGAACTTCAAAGTTGTCAGTAATCAAACTAGCTCATACAAGCAGCCTATTTGGTCATCTCAAAACAAAACAAGAAGCTAGGACACAGTAAGCAAACATAAAATAAACACATAGGATAACTTATTGATGGCTCAGAGACAACAGTCAATATCAAATCACATAAAGAGGCAATCCATGATGGCTTCAGTAAGCTCCAAAAATAAAGAATCTAGAAATTCTCCAGAGGAGTAAAGTTTCTTGGAATTACCAGAGGCACAATACAAAAGACTAATATACAGAACTCTTCAAGAAATTAGGAAGGAAATTAAGCAAAACGCAGAACACGCAATAGAGGAAATTAAAAAGATTAGATAAAAACATAATGACAAATTTAACAGGCTGCAAGAATCCATAGACAGACAGCAATCAGAAATCCAGAAGATTAACAATAAAATTTCAGAATTAGACAACTCAGTAGAAAGTCAAAGGAGCAGAACTGAGGCAATGGAAGTCAGAATTAGTGAAATTGAAGATACAACACTTGACACCAACTTATTTGAGGAAAAATCAGATAAAAGGATTAAAAAAATGAGGAAACCCTAAGAATTATGTGGGACTCTATCAAGAGGAATAACCTACAAGTGATAGGAGTACCAGAACTGGGGCAGGGGGATAACAGAAAATATAGAGAGAATTGTTGAAGATTTACTGGCATAAAATGTCCCTGATATTGTGAAAGATGACAAGATATCTATCCAAGACGCTCATCGAACCCCACATAAGGTAGATCCCAAAAGAAAGTCACTAAGACATATTATAATCAAACTTGCCAAAATCCAAGATAAAGACAGAATTCTAAGAGTGGCTCAACAAAAAGTCATCTACAAAGGAGAGTCAATAAGAATAAGCTCGGACTACTCAGCAGAAACCATGCAGGCAACAAGGCAATGGGATGACATAGATAAAGCCTTGAAGGAAAAAAACTTCCAGCCAAGAATTATATATCTGGCCACACTGCCTTTCAAATATGATCGTGAAATTAGGGTATTTCCAGATAAATAGAAGTTTAGGGAATTTGCAAAAACCAAACCAAAATTGCAAGAAATACTAAAGAGTACTCTGGTTAGAAAATCAGTAATATCAGATAACAAGCCAAGAGTAGAACACAGGACAGAGCAACCAGATATCAACTCAGATAGGGAAGACAGAAGAGTAGATCAAAGCTAAAACACTGAAAATAGGGAAACAGATGTCAATATGTAAAAGATGACATTAAAACAAAAAAGGGGGACTTAAAAATGTAGACATAGATTTTTCATATGGAGAGGAAGTCAAGGCAATATAAAGAAATAAAAGACTGACATAAACATAGAAAAATAGGGTAAATAGTAAGGTAACCACAAAGGAAACTAACAATTCTACAAGTCAAAATAAAAGAACTGGAAAAATGTAAAGACCCAACAAACACAAAATCAACAACATGCAAAAGATGAAAAGAAAACACATAAAGAAAAACGACTCAGCACAGAAAATTAAGTGGAACAAAGAAACTGTGAACAACACACAAAAAAAGATATCAAAGTGACAGCACTAAACTTATACCTATCAGTAATTACTCTGAATGTAAATGGACTAAATGCACCAATAAAGAGAAAAGAGAGTGGCAGATTGGATAAAAAACACAATCCGTCTATATGCAGCCTACAAGAGACACACCTTAGACTGAAAGACACAAACAAACTAAAACTCAAAGGATGGAAAAAAAATATATCAAGCAAACGACACTCAAAAAAGACCAGGAGTGGCAATACTAATCTCTGACAAAATAGACTTTAAAGTAAGATCCACCACAAAAGATAAGGAAGGACACTATATAATGACTAAAGGGTCAATACACCAGGAGGACATAACTATAATAAATATTTACACACCCAACAACAGGACTCTAAAATACATAAAACAAAGTCTAACAGCACTGAAAAGAGAGATAGACAGCTCCACAATAGTAGTAGGGGACTTCAAAATACCACTTTTGGTGAAGGACAGAACATCCAGAAAGAAGCTCAACAAAGACACAGAAGAGCTAAGTGCTACAATCAACCAACTTGATCTCATAGATATATACCAAACACTCTACCCAACAGCAGCCAAGTATACTTTCTTATTCGATGCACATGGAACATTCTCCAGAATAGAACACATATTAAGCCATAAAGCAAGCCTTAATAAAATCCAAAGCATCAAAATATTATAAAGCATCTTTTCTGACCATAAAGCCATAAAAGTAGAAATCAATAACAGAAAAAGCAAGGAAAAAAAAATCAAACACATAGAAACTGAACAACACGTTGCTCAAAAACTACTGGGTTACAGAAGAAATTAAGGATGGAATAAAGAAATTCATAGAATCAAATGAGAATGAAAACACATCCTACCAGGACCTTTGGGATACAGCAAAAGCAGTGCTCAGAGGTCAGTTTATAGCAATAAATGCACATATCCAAAAAGAAGAAAGGGTCGTAATCAAAACATTAACACTACAACTGGAACAAGTAGAAAGAGAGCAGCAAAAGAAGCCTAGAGGTGCCAGAAGGAAGGAAATAATAAGAATTAGAGTAGAATTAAATGAAATAGAGACTAGAAAAACCACTGAAAGAGTTAACAAGATCAACAAAATTGATAAACTATTGGCCAAACTGACAAAAGAAAAACTACAGAGAAAGAAGATAACCCGTATAAGAAATGAGATGGGTGATATCACAACAGACCCAACTTAAATTAAAAGAATCATAACAGAATACTGTGAAAAATTGTACTCTGACAAATTTGAAAACCTAGAGGAAAGGGACAAATTTCTAGAAACTCACTACCTACTGAAATTAACACAAACAGAGATAGAACAACTAAATAAACCCATAACAAAAGAAGAGATTGAAAAGGTTATTAAAAAACTGTCAACAAATAAAAGCCCTGGCCCAGACGGCTTCACTGGAGAATTCTACCAAATGTTTAGAGAAGCGATAACACCACTTCTACTAAAGGTATTTCAGAGCACAGAAAAGGATGGAATACTCCCAAATGCATCTATGAAGCCAGCATAACCCTGATACTGAAACCAGGTAGAGACACCACAAAAAGAAAATTACAGACCGATATCCCTTATGAACATTGATGCAAAAATCCTCAACAAAATTTTAGCCAATAAAGTTCCGAAACATATCAAAAAAATAATTCAACATGACCAAGTGGGATTTATACCAGCTATGCAGGGATGGTTCAACAGTAGAAAAACAATCAATGTAATCCATCACATAAATAAAACAAAAGACAAGAACCACATGATCTTATCAATTGATGCAGAAAAAGCATTTGACAAAGTCCAACAACCATTCATGGTTAAAAACTCTCCAAAAAAAAGGTATAGAAAGGAAATTCCTCAATACAATTAAGGGAATTTATACAAAACCAACAGCCAACATCATCCTAAATGGAGAGACTTTGAAAGCATTCCCCTTGAGAACGGGAACCAGACAAGGATGCCCTTTATCACCATTATTATTCAAGATTGTGCTGGAGGTCCTAGCCAGAGCAATTAGGCTAGAAAAAGAAATAAAGGGCATCCAGATAGGTAGGGAAGAAGTCAAAGTATCTCTATTTGCAGATGATATGATCTTACACACAGAAAACCCCAAAGAATCCACAAGATAACTACTGGCACTAATAGGAGATTTCAGCAAAGTTTCATGACACAAGCTAAACATACAAAAATCAATTGGATTCCTTTACATCAACAAAGAGAACCTTGAAGAGGAAATCATCAAATCAATACCATTTACAGTAAACCCCAAGAAGATAAAATACTTAGGAATAAATATAACTAGAGATGTAAAAGATCTTTACAGAGAAAACTACAAAACGCTACTGAAAGAAACTAAAAAAGACCTGCACAAGTGGAAAAATATACCTTGCTCATGGATAGGTAGACTCAACATAGTGAAAATGTCATTTCTACCCAAAGCAATCTACAGATACAATGCAATCCCGATTCAAATTCCATCTGAATTTTTTAATGAGTTGGAGAAACAGATCACCAATTACATATGGAAAGGGAAGAGTCCCCGAATAAATAAAACATTACTCAAGAAGAGGAACAAAATGGGAGGCCTTATACTACCTGATTTTAGGGCCTATTATACTGCCACGGTAGTCAAGACAGCCTAGTACTGGTACAACAACAGATACATGGACCAATGGAACAGAGTTGAGAATCCAGATATAAGCTCATCCACCTATGAGCAGCTAATATTTCGCAAAGTCCCAAAGTCCATTAATTGGGGAAAAGACAGTCTCTTTAACAAATGGTGCTGGCATAACTGGATATCTATATGCAAAAAACTGAAACAAAACCCATATCTCACACCACGTACAAAAACTAACTCAAAATGGATCAAAGAGTGAAATATAAAATCAAAACCAATAAATATCATGGGATAAAAAATAGTGACAATGCTAGGAGCCCTAATCCATGGCATAAACACAATACGAACCATAAGTAAGAATGCACAAGCACCAGAAGAGAAACTAGATAAATGGGTGCTCCTAAAAATCAAACACTTACGCTCATCAAAAGATTTCACCAAAAGAGTAAAAAGACAACCTATAAACTGGTAAAAAATTTTTGGGTACAACAAATCCAATCAGCGTTTGATCTCTAAAATCTACAAGATACTGCAAAACCTCAACAACAAAAAGACAAATAACCCAATTAAAAAATGGGCAAAGGATATGAACAGGCACTTCACCAAAGAAGATATTCAGGCAGCTAACAGACACATGAAGAGATGCTCACGATGATTAGGTATTAGAGAAATGCAGATCAAAACTACAGTGAGATATCATCTCACCCCAACAAGGCTAGAGTTAATCCAAAAAACACAAAATAACAAATGCTGGAGAGGTTGTGGAGAGACCGGAACACTTATACACTGTTGATGGGAATGTAAAATGGTAAAACCGCTTTGGGAATTGATTTGGTGCTTCCTTAAAAAGGTAGAAATAGAACTACCATAGGATCCAGCTAGCCTACTCCTTGGACTATATCCTAGAGAAACAAGAGCTGTCACACGAACAGATATATGCACACCCATGTTCATCGCAGCACTGTTCACAATAGCAAAAAGATGGAAGGAAACTAGGTGCACATCAATGGATGAACGGATAAACAAACTATGGTATATCCACACAATGGAATATTATGCAGTGATAAAGAACAATGAAGAAGCTGTTAAACATCGTATAACGTGATGGAAGGTGGAACTTATTATGCTGTGTGAATTTAGTCAGTCACAGAAGGACAAATACTGTATAAGACCACTATTATAAGAAGTCAGGAAAAGGTTTAAACACAGAAGAAAACATTCTTTGATGGTTATGGGGGTGGGGAGGGAGGGTGAGGGTTATTCACTAACTAGATAGTAGGTAAGAATCATCTTAGGTGAAGGGAGGGACAGCACACACTACAGGGGAAGCCAGCACTACTGGACTAAACCAAAGCTAAGAAGTTTCCTCAATACAATCAAATACTTTGAGAGATAGAGTAGCAGGCAGGAATGCGGGGTATGGGGACCATGCTTTCAGGGGACATCTATGTCAATTGGTATACAAAATTTATTAAGAAAATCTTCTGCATCTTACTTTGGTGAGTGGTGTCTGTGGTCTTAAAAACTTGCAAGTGGCCATCTAAGATGCATCAACTGGTCCCTACCACTTGGAGTAAAGGAGAATGAAGAACACCAAAGACACAAGGAAAGTATTAGCCCAAGAGACAGAAAGGACCACATAAAGCAGAGACTTCATCAGCCTGAGACCAGAAGAACTAGATGGTGCCCAGCTACCACCAATGAATGTCCTGACAGGGAACACAACAGAGGGTCCCTGATGGAGCAGTAGAACGATGGGATGCAGAACTCAAATTCTAGAAAGAATGGTTTGACTGAGACTGACTGAGACTGGAGGTGCCCCAGAAAGCATGGCCCCTGGACTCTCTATCACCCCAGAACTAAAACAACTTCGGAGGCCAACTCTTCAGACAGGGATCGTACTGTGGGACATAAAGTGATACTTGTGAAGAATGTGCCTCTTAATCAAGTAGATACAAGAGACCAAAGGGGCTAGCTTCTGTCCAGAGGTGAGATGGGAAGGCAGAGAGAGTTAGGAGCTGTTTGAATGTTCATGGGGAATCAGGGGGAGGGGATGAGTGTGCTGTCACAGAATGGGGTGAGCAGTGGAGGTCTCATAACAATATATGTAAAAAAAAATATTTCTGTATGGGAGACTAACCTGAAAAGTAAACTTCATTTAATTACAACAGTAAAAGAAAAAAAGAAAAAAAAAATCCCAGATTCTATTCACCAAAGTAGGATGTAGAACATTGTGTTTATAAACTATGTTATGCCAGTTGAGCTAGATGTCCCCTGAGACTATGGTCTCCACAGCCCTCAGCCCAGTGATTCGGTCCCTCAGAGAGTTTGAATGTATCTCTGAAGCTTCCATGACCTTGGCTTGATCAAGCTGTGCTCATTTCCCCAGTATTCTCTACTATCTTACCTTCACCAAAGTTGCCACTTACTAACATCTAGTTAGTGTTTTTCCCTTCTCACTCCCCACCTCCCTAGTAAACATCAAAGATTATTTGTTTCTGTGTGTAAACCTTTTCATGAGTTTTTATAATAGTGGTCTCATACAGTATTTGTACTTTTGTGATTAACTTATTTCAGTCAGCATAATGCCCTCCAGATTCATCCATGTTGTAAGATGTTTTGCAGATTCATCATTGTTTTTTACTGTTGCATAGTATTCTATTGTGTGTATGTATCATAGTTTTTTTATCCGTTCATCTGTTGATGGGTACTTAGGTTGTTTCCATGTTTTTGCTATTGTAATGCTGAAATGAACATGGGTGTGCATCTGTCCGTCCCTATGACAGCTCTTGTTTCTGTAGGATATATTCCTAGGAGTCAGATTGCTGAATTGAATGGTATTTCTTTATTTTTTTATTCTATTGTACTTTAAGTGAAAATGTACGATTCAAGTTGGTCTCTCATACAAAAATTTATACATACACTGTTATTTGACCCCGGATTTACCGCGTCCATTCAACCAGCTTCTGCCTTCTCATCTCACTACCAGACAGGAGCTGCCCATTTAGTCTGTATCTACTTGAGCTAAGAAGGACACTCTTCAGAAGTATCATTTTATGTCCCATAGTCCAGTCTAATCTTTGTCTGAAGAGTTGGCCTCAGGAATGGTTTTAGTTCTGGGTTGACAGAGAATCCAAGGGCCATGCTTTCTGGGGTTCCTCCAGTCTCCATCAGACCTTTAAGTCTGGTCTTTTTACTAGAATTTGAGATCTGCAGCCCCCTTTTCTCCTGCTCCATTAGGGACTTTGTGTTGTGTTCTCTGTCAGGGCAGTCATTGTTGGTTTCTGGGCACCATCTAGTTCTTCTGGTCTCAGGCTGATGAAGTCTCTGCTTTATGTGGTCCTTTTTGTCTCTTGTGCTAGTACACTTTCCTTGTGACTTTAGTGTTCTTCATTCTCCTTTACTCCAGTTGGATTGGGATCAATTGATGCATCTTAGATGGTCATTCGCTAGCTTTTCAGACCCCAGACGCTACTCACCAAAGTAGTATGTAGAACATTTTCTTAATAAAGTTTGTTATGCGAAATGACCTAGATGTCCCCTGAAAGTATGGTCCCCAGACCCCCACCCCTGCTATGATGTCCTTCGAAGTGCTTGGTTGTATTGAATTGTATTTCTATTTCTAGTTTTTAAAGGAAATACCATATCATTTTCCAGAATAATTGTACCATTTTACAATCCCACCAGCAATGCATAAGAGTTCTGAGCTCCCTGCAGAGTCTTCAACATTTGTTGTTTTGTTTTGTTTTTTTTTTGATTTGTGCCAGCAATGTTGGGGTGAAATGGTATCTCACTGTAGTTTTGATTTGCATCTCTCCAATGCTTAGTGGTCTCGAGCATTTCCTCATGTGTTTATTAGCCACCTGATTGTCTTCTATGATGGAGTGTCTGTTCATATCCTTTGCCTATATTTTAGTTGGATTATTTGTCCTTTTGTTGTAATGGTGTCATATTTTCCTATAGATTTTAGAGATTAGAACTTTTTCAGATTTGTCATAGCCAAAATTTTTTCCCAGTCTATTGGTCCTCTTTTTACTCTTTTGATGAAGTCTTTTGATGAACGTAAGTGCTTAATTTTTAGACTATCCAAGTTATCTAGCTTATCTTCTGGAGTTTTTGAATTGTTAGTTATGGTTTGTATCCTATTTATGCTACGTATTATTACCTCTAGCCTTGACCCTAATTTTTCTTCTATGATCTTTATAGATTGGGGTTTTATATTTAGGTCTTTGATCTATTTTGAACTAGTTTTTGTGTATCATGTGAGGTATGGGTCTTGTTTCATTTTTTTACAGATTGACATCCAGTTTTGCCAGCATCATTTGTTATAAAGACCATACTTTGGGCCTTTGTCAAAGATCAGGTGACTGTAGATGGATGGATTTACATCTGGGTTTTCGATTCTGTTCCATTGGTCAATGTGTCTGTCATTGTACCAGTTCCATGCTGTTTTGACTACCGTAGTTGCGTAGTAGTTTCTGAGGTCAAGTAGGGCAAGGCCTCCTACTTTGTTCTTTTCCTTCAATAGTGCTTTATTTATCTAGGGCCTCTTTCCTTTCCATATAAAGTTAATGACTAGTTTTTGTATCTCATTAAAGAATGCTGTTGGTATTTAGGTTGGGATTGCATTGTATTTATAAATTGCTTTGGGTAGAATTGACATTTTCACAATGTTGAACCTACTTATCTATGAGCATGGTAAATTTTTCTATTTATGTAGGTCTTGTTTGGTTTCTTGTAGTGGTATTTTGTAATTTTCTTTGTCTTGGTCTTTTACATCCCTGGTTAGATTTAGTCCTAAGCATTTTATTTTTTTAGGGGCTGTTATACATGGTATTGCTTTCCTGATTTCCTTTTCGTAGTTCTCTTTATTGGTTTTAGGAATCTAACTCCTTTTTGTATGTTTATCTTGTATCCTGCTACTCTGCTGAGTCTTTCTATTAGTTTCAGTAGTTTTCTTGTGGAATCCTTTGGGTTCTCCATATTTAGTACAATATCATCGACAAATATGGATAGTTTTATTTCTTCTTTACCAGTTTGGATACCCTTTACTTCTTTTTCATGTCTTATTGCTCTAGCTAGGAGTTCCAGCACAATGTTACATAGGATGGTGATAAAGGGCATCCTTTTCTTGTTCCTATTCTCAAGAGGAATGTTTCCAGCCTCTCTCCATTAAGAATGATGTTAGCTGTTGGTTTTGTATAGCTGTCATTTTCTATGTTGAGGAATTTCCCTTCTATACCTATTTTATTTAGAGTTTTTTTTATCAGGAATAGGTGTTGGTCTTTTTCGAATACCTTTTCTGCATCAACTGAGATGATGTTGTGATTCTTCTGTTTTATTTATGTGGTGGATTATGTTGATTGATTTTCTAATGTTGAACTATCTTTGCATACCTAGCATGAAATCCATTTTTTCATGTTTTTTTTTTTTTGTTTGTTTGTTTTATATGATGCTGAATTCTACTGGCAAGAATTTTGTTGAGAATTTTTGCACCTGTGTTCATGAGAGATGTTTTCCCTTTTTTTTTTTAGGTGTCTTTGCCTGATTTTGGTATCAGGGTTATGCTGGCTTCATAGAATGAATTCAGAAGTATCCCTTCCTTTTCTGTGTTCTGAAGTAGTTTGAGTAGTACCGGTGCAATCTGTTCCCTGAATGTTTGGTAGGATTCTCCAGTGAAGCCACCTGAGGCAAGAGGTTTTTTTTGTTGGGAGTTTTTTCATTACCTTTTCAATCTCTTCTCTTGTTACGGGTCTATTAAGATTTTTGACTTCAGTTGGTATTAGTTTAGGTAGGTAGTGTGTTTCCAGAAATTTGTCCACTCCCTCTAGGTTTTCAAAATTTGTTGGAGTATAGCTTTTCATAGTACTCTGTTATGATCCTTTTTATTTCAGTTGGTTCTTTTGTAATGGCCCCTGTTTCATTTCTTGTTTTGGTTATTTTTGTCTTCTTCTGTTTTTATTTTGTTAATTTGGCCAGTGGTTTGTTCATTTTGTTGATCTTCTCAAAGAACCAACTTTTGGTTTTGTTGATTCTTTCCATTGTTTTCCTATTCTCTATTTCATTTATTTCTGCTCTGATCTTTATTATTTCCTTTCATCTGGTGGCTGTGGGCTCTTTTTTTTTTTCTTTTTTGCTATTCTCTTTCTATTTGTTCTGGTTCTGAAGCTAATGTTTTGATTTTATCCCTTACTTTTTTTTGGATGTGTACACTTAGTGCTATAAATCAACCTCGGCGCTCTGCCTTTGCTATGTCCCAAAGGCTTTCATATGATGTGTTTTCATTCCCGTTTGATTCTAGGAATTTTTTATTCTATCTTTGATTTATTCTTTTCCCAGTAGTTTTTAAGAAAAGTGTTATTCAATTTCAATGTATTTGATTTTTTCCCCTTTCTTTTCCTGTTATTAATTTGTACTTTTATGGTGTTGTGATCAGAGAAGATTATTTATATTATCTCTGTTTTAGATTTTGTTGAGGGTTGCTTTGTGGCCTAAGATGTTGTCTATTCTGGAGAATGTTCTATGTATGTTAGAAATGTGTGTTTTGCTGCTGTTGGGTAGTGTTCTATATATGCCTATGAGGTGAAGTTGGTTGATTGTGGCCTTTAGATCTTCTGTGTCTTTGTTGAGTTTCTTTCTAGATGTTCTGTTTTTTACTGAGAGTCCTGTGTTGAAAAATCCTACTATTATTGTGGAACTGTCAGTTTCTCTTTTCAGTGCTGTTAGAGTTTGTTTTATGTATTTTGGAGCCCTGTCATTGGTTGCCTAGATATTTATTATGGTTATGTCCTCATGATGGATTGTCCCTTTAATCATTATATAATGTCCTTCTAGTATGAGTCATAATCAACTTGATGGCAATAGGTTTTTTTATTTTTTGTCTTTTATGGTGGATTTTTTTAAGGCTATTTTATCTCAGATAATATTGCCATGCCTGCTGTTTTTTGATTGCTGTTGCTTGATATATTTTTTCCATCCTTTGATTTTTAATGTATTTATGTCTTTGTTTCTAATGTGTGTCCCTTGTAGACAGCATATTGATGGGTCTTGGTTTTTTATCCATTCTGTCATTCTGTGTCTCTTTATGGCTGCATTTAAACCATTTACATTCAGTCTGATTATTGATAAGTGTGAGTTTATTGCTGTCATTTTGTAGTGCTTTTTTTTGTGGTGTTAACATTTTCTTTGTTCCTCTTATTCTCCTGTGCTGAATTCCTTTTGTTTTTGTTTTTTTGATTTCTTTCGTTTTTGTTGATTTTCTGTTTACTGAGACTTTATGTTTTTCTTCTTTATTTTGATGAGTATGTTTGTTAACTTTCTTTGTATTTACCTTGAAATTTACCCCTATCTTCCTAAGTTTAAATCAGTCTTATTATTTGATATCTTTTTGACTTCTACATTTGAAAGTTCTATACCTACACCATTTAGTCCCTCTTTTATTGCTCTGACCCTGTTCTCATTTACAGTTTGATCTCTCTCTCTGGTTCCCTGTTGTAAATCTTTTAGTTTTGTTTTATCCTTGAGAGTTCATTATCTAGGTTGTTATTCCAGTCTGTGCTTGATTAGGTTCTTCAGCCTTCATTTGATGCTTAGGGTTCCAAGATTGATGTTTGTATCTGTTTTACTTAGTTTTCAGATTTTTGCTGCAGAGGGATGCCATGGTGCTTCAGTCTGTGGTGGCTTGCTGGCTCTCTCCTCAAAAAATACGTAATGAAATTTCTGATGGGTGGATTTTGTAGATGGATCAGTCTCCCTCAAGAACACATATATGATTCTTCTGCTTAATGCCAGACAGAAAGTTTTTTAGTATCAACCATTCTGTGGAGTGAGGTGGCAGGGAGGTGGAATGTTCAGAGCTGACAGTGAATGTGACTGGAGATGAATCTAATTTGGAAGTAAATCTTAGCAGGCCCCTTGGCTAATGAGCCCAAAGGCACATACTACAGGAACTCTATCAGTAATAAAGTTGATCATTTTTCTCCACCTGACTGACTCCTATACCTGTCTTGTCTTTAGTTCCTAATGTGGTGTGTTATTCATTAGCCCCTGAAATGCTAATAACTCAGACAGTGGTAAGTAAAGGTTATTCATGAGTCCTCTCTTGCTTTTCCATGAAGGATAATGTATATCAGAAAAGAATTTATGAGGAAAAGTAGCCAACAGTTAATTTTTCTTTCATTATTATCTTGTAGGTGGTTGAGAGTGTCTTTCCTTTTCTCTCTCTACTTAATATTTCATTTTTAATAAGATGGAAACTTAAATTATTCAAATATCATATTCTATATATCTACATTTATTAAATCTTAAATACCAGAATGCTGGACTCTAACAATCTCTTTAGAGCAAGGAAAATCCAGGATATGCACTTTGTTGACTGTAAGGGTAGAGAGAAACTCTCACATTTCCCAGTACTGTGTCACCTGTTCTACACCAGATAGGACCCTAGCTTAATGAAGATGCTAATTACACTCATTATGTTGAGCAACCATCACCACTATCCTTTTCTAAATTATTTCACCACCATTAACAGAAAGTCAGTGCGGCATAGGCAATGATTCGTCATCTTCCTCCTCCTTCCCACCCCTGGTAACCACTAATAAACTTAGTCTCTCTATATTTTCATATTTCATATAAGTGGGTTCATACAGTATTCTTCCTTTTGTGACTGACATTTCACTCAGCAACATAATGAACATAATCAAAATCACTGAATTATACATGTGAAGATTGTTAAAATGACATGTACTGCTTTTAAGGACCTTTTGAATTCTTCAGGGAGCCCTGGTGGCACAGTGATTAAGAGCTCAGCTGCTAACCAAAAGGCCAGCAGTTCACATCCACCAACTGCTCCTTGGAAACCATATGAGGCAGTTCTACTTCGTCTTATAGTCAGAATCAACCCAACTGCAAAGGGTTTGGTTTTTCTGGGGTTTTGCATTGGTCATTTGCTTATGTTTGATTTCTGTAGTAAACTGTAAGGTTATTGAAGGCAGCAACCGTATGCCATATGCATATATTTACTCATATAAAAAATGTGGGTGATTTTAGAAATCAACTAATTGCATAGCTTTAAATATTTTTTTCTTTAAATCAGTGAAATAATTTCTCCACCAGGAAGCTTAAAAGTAAAACAAGACAGAGAGGATCTACTCTGTTTTAAACAGTGGGAATATGAAATTGAAAACTGTCTGCCCTGAAGCAAACACATAAGACCCACAGAATTCTGGGAAGCAGTGTTTGAAGACCAGTGATAGACAATTCCTTCCTCACTTAGAAGGTGAAGAAATTTAGAGGTTTCATGTATCTGCCACAGTGTTAGGTGGTAAGCAAAATTTATGAAAGACCAAGTGTCACAACTGCTGAGTTTAGTGTCTTCTGAATCTCTGATGGCACATGTCACCTTTGAAATTGGTGTAGTATAAAGAACACACCATACCTCCCACCATATATAAATATTAATTCAAAATGGATCAAGGACCTAAAGAACTAAAACTATAAAGTCTTAGAACAAAACATAGAGTTAATGTTTCAGTATCTCTTTTTGACATTGCATTCTTAGACATGACACCAAAAGCATGAAAAAGAAACGACAAAATAGATAAATTAGACTTAATTAAAATTAAAAACTTTTGCGAATCAAAGGACTTTATCAACAATGTTAAGAGACAATCTACAGATTGGGATAAAAAAATTGAGAACCATGTATCTGATAAGGATTAAATCCAGAATATATATGTATATGTATAAAATAAAACTTTTACAACTTAGAAACGAAAAGACAGTCAAAAAATGAGCAAAGTACTTGTTTAGACATTTCACCAAATAAGATATACAAATGGCCAACAAGCACATGGAAAGATGCTCAACATCATTAGCTGCTGTTGTTGTTGTTAGCTTTCACTGAGTTTCCCCATATATAACAGAGTAGAACTGCTACATAGAGTTTTCTTGGCTGTAATCTTCATGGAAACAGATCACCAAGACTTTTATTCTATAGAGTCACTGGGTGGGTTCGAACCGCTAACCTTTTGAATAGCATCTGATTGCAAACAGCTTGTGCCACTCAGGCTCCTCATTAGTTATTAACCAAAACCAAACCTGTTGCCATTGAGTCAATTCCAACTCATAACGACCCATTAGTCATTAGGGAAATATAAATCAAAACCACAATGTGTTATTACTTCACCACACTAAGATGACTATGATCAAAAAAATAGAAAACAAGTGTTAGCACGGAAGTGGAAAAATTAGAATCCCCATCCATTGGTGGTGGGAATGTAAAATGGTGCAGCCACTATAGAAAACAGTTTCATAGTGCCTCAAAATGTTAAACATAGACTTACCGTATTACCCAGCAATTCCATTCTTAGGTATATATTCAAAAGAATTGAAAACAGGAATGCATACAGACCCACATACACCAAGGTCTATTGCAGCACTATTCGTAATAGCCAAAAAGTGGCAACAGCCTAAAAGTCCATTAACAGATGAATGGAAAAACAAAATGTAGTATATAAAGAACATAAATTTCAGAGCTCCATAGACTAAGGTCCAAGTTTGTTAACTCCTTCAAGTCTTAGTTTCTTCATTTGTAAAATAGGAGTGTTAATCCTAACTGTTAACTTTTGTTCTGGGAATTAAATTTAGAAGAAATATGATAGCACCTGTTGCAAAGCCTGGGTATATTAGAAATTTGATAAATCTTAGTTTCCTTCTCTCAAGTTTGGCTTATTCTATTAGTTTTAATTTGGCCTCACATTGGCATAATGTCATAGTAAGCCTGGCTTAGGACCCTGGGCTACTCTGATTCTCATTTCCTTATTTGTCAGATTCTTTATTGACAGAATGGCAGTAACACAATATCAAGCAAATTAATGACAGATGCTCTCTTAATAAAAAGTTGGTGGCTTGGTAACCATTTGTCTAAAAGCAAAATGATTGGTATTGACTATTTCTTAGATAGTCTTACAATGCGAACTAAAAAAGGAAAGAAACTATGGCCCCTAAGAGAAACATGAAACATGTCTATATACACCCCAGAGTAAAGAGTATTTATGGATATTTATTTCATTTTAAAAGTATGTATTGAGATTGTTTATTTTATTTGAAAGTGAAGGAAACAAGAAAACACAAAACAAACAAAACCCTAAAGTGTGTGATTCACTCTGAAGTTTTAAGACTTTTCAAGGCCCTTAACACTTCTCGTTGCACATCCTGTAGATGCTTCACCATCACCAAGATTATTTTCTTTATGTTTAAAATATTTTTCATTAATAAAAGGAATAGATTTATCTACGTCAAAAATGTCAACAAGGGTCAATACAAGGAAATGGTTTAGCTTTGTTACTTCTAAGTGCTTTCCAACAATTACTAAGAAATACCAATATCAAATATAATTAACACACAGTCCATTAACTCTTAACCTTGAAAACACTTATGGTTTATTGGCATTGTGTGAAGACACCTTTTATTGAGGGGGTGGGGGTAACAGATGTTCTTTCAAGATAGCTATTTTGTAAGATAAAAAATTAGAAGCAAATATTTTCTTTCAAGAATGTTAAATAGGTCATCTATCATATTACAATGTTTATTGGTTATGAGATTACAATGTTCACTTTTTCATACTCCCTCTTCATTTCTCTCTCTTACTCTGTTCTCAACTTTCAAATTTATACGGTTGCTAATTCTGACAACTGCTATTGGATTTTTTTTTCAACGTATAAATTTTTTTATTGTTGTAATTAAATGAAGTTTACATTTCAAGTTAGTCTCCCATACAAATTTTTTTTTATGTACAATGTTATGAGACCCCAACTGCTCACCCCACTCTGCAACAGCACACTCTTCCCCTCTGCCCCTGATTCCCCACGAACATTCAAACAGCTTCTAACTCTCTCTGCCTTCCCATCTCACCTCTGGACAGAAGCTGCCCCTTTGGTCTCTTGTATCTACTTGTATCTACTTGACTAAAAGGCGCATTCTTCATGAGTATCATTTTATGACCTACAGTCCAGTCTGAAGAGTTGACCTCTGAAATTGTTTTCGTTGTGCGGTGATAGAGAGTCCAGGGGTCATGCTTTCTGGGGCACCTCCAGTCTCAGTGAGACCATTAAGTCTGGTCTTCTTACTAGAATTTGAGTTCTGGATCCCATCGTTCTACTGCTCCATCAGGGACCCTCTGTTGTGTTCCCTGTCAGGACATTCATTGGTGGTAGCTGGGAACCATCTAGTTCTTCTGGTCTCAGGCTGATGAAGTCTCTGATTTATGTGGCCTTTTCAGTCTCTTCGGCTAATACTTTCCTTGTGTCTTTGGTGTTCTTCATTCTCCTTTATTCCAAGTGGTTGGGGCCAATTGATGCATCCTAGATGGCTGCTTTCAGGCTTTTAAGACCCAAGACACCACTCACCAAAGTAGGATGCAGAACATTTTCTTAATAAGCTTTGTTATGCCAATTGACATAGATGTCCCCTGAAAGCATTGTCCCCTGACACCCCATCCCTGCTACTCTGTCTCTTAAAGTATTTGATTGTATTGAGGAAACTTCTTAGCTTTGGTTTAATCCAGTTGTGCTGGCTTCCCCTGTAGTGTGTGCTGTCCTTCCCTTCACCTAATATGATTCTTATCTACTATCTAGTTAGTAAGTAACGCTCACCCTCCCTCCCCACCCGCATAACCATCAAAGAATGTTTTCTTCTGTGTTTAAACCTTTTCTTGAGTTTTTATAATAGTGGTCTTATACAGTATTTGTCCTTCTGTGACTGACTAAATTCACTCAGCATAATAAGTTCCAGCTTCCACCATGTTATACGATGTTTCACAACTTCAACATTGTTCTTTATCATTGCATAATATTCCATTGTGTAGATATACCATAGTTTGTTTATCCATTCGTCCATTGATAGGCACCTAGACTGCTTCCATCTTTTTGCTATTGTGAACAGTGCTGCGATGAACATGGGTGTGCATATATCTATTCGTGTGACAGCTCTTATTTCTCTAGGATATAGTCCAAGGAGAGGGATAGCTGGATCGTATGGTACTTGTATTTCTAGCTTTTTAAGGAAAGGCCAAATCCATTTCCAAACTGGTTGTACCATGTTACATTCCCACCAACAGTGTATAAGTGTTCCTGTCTCTCAACAACTTCTCCAGCATTTGTTATTTTGTCTGTTTTGGATTAAGGCTAGCCTTGTTGGGGTGAGATGATATCTCATTGTAGTTTTGATTTGCATTTCTCTAATGGCTAATCATCGTGAGCATTTCTTCATGTGTCTGTTAGCTGCCTGAATATCTTCTTTGGTGAAGTGCCTGTTCATATCCTTTGCCCATTTTTTAATTGGGTTATTTGTCTTTTTGTTGTTGAGGTTTTGCAGTATCTTGTAGATTTTAGAGATTAAGCACTGATCAGATTTGTCGTAGCCAAAATTTTTTTCCAGTCTGTAGGTTGTCTTTTTACTCTTTTGGTGATGTCTTTTGATGAGCATAAGTGTTTGATTTTTAGGAGCTCCTATTTATCTAGTCTCTTTTCTGGTACTTGTGCCTTGTTACTTACGGTTCATAATTGTGTTTATGCCATGTATTAGGGCTCCTAGCATTGTCCCTATTTTTTCTTCCATGATCTTTATTGTTTTGATTTTATATTTAAGTCTTTGATCCATTCTGGGTTAGTTTTTGTACATGGTGTGAGATCCGGGTCTTGTTTCAGTTTTTTGCATATAGATATCCAGTTATGCCAACAACATTTGTCAAAGAGATTGTCTTTTCCCCAATTAATGGACTTTGGGCCTTTATCAAATATTAGCTGCTCATAGGTGGATGAGCTTATATCTGGATTCTCGGCTCTGTTCCATTGGTCTATGTATCTGTTGTTGACTACCATGGCAATATAATAGATCCTAAAATCAGGTAGTGTAAGACCTCCCATTTTGTTCCTCTTCTTGAGTAATGTTTTATTTATTCGGGGACTCTTCCCTTTCCATATGTAATTGGTGATCTGTTTCTCCAACTCATTAAAAAATTCAGGTGGAATTTGAATCGAGATTGCATTGTATCTGTAGATTACTTTGGGTAGAAATGACATTTTCACTATGTTGTGTCTACCTATCCATGAGCAAGGTATATTTTTCCACTTGTGCAGGTCTTTTTTTTAGTTTCTTGCAGTAGTGTCTTGTAGTTTTCTCTGTAAAGACCTTTTACATCTCTGGTTAGATGTATTCCTAAGTATTTTATCTTCTTGGGGGTTACTGTAAATGGTATTGATTTGATGATTTCCTCTTCAAGGTTCTCTTTGTTGATGTAAAGGAATCCAATTGATTTTTGTATGTTTAGCTTGTGTCATGAAGCTTTGCTGAAATCTCCTATTAGTGCCAGTAGTTATCTTGTGGATTCTTTGGGGTTTTCTGTGTGTAAGATCATATCATCTGCAAATAGAGATACTTCGACTTCTTCCCTACCTATCTGGATGCCCTTTATTTCTTTTTCTAGCCTAATTGCTCTGGCTAGGACCTCCAGCAGAATGTTGAATAATAGTGGTGATAGACGGCATCCTTGTCTGGTTCCTGTTTTCAAGGGGAATGACTGCTATTGGATTTAAAGATTTTAGACTCACTTTCTAAGACAAGGAACGATTCTACCTGTTCTCTGGAAGCATGTTAAGAAAATTGGACAATTTTGTCATGGTCTGAGGATGGTCTCTGTGATAGTTAATTGTAATTATCAACTTGTAAACCATGGTACCCAGTTGTTTGTTCAAACACTACTATAGATGCTGTTATGAAGTTATTATATGCAATTAATTTAGTTAGCATTAAGTAAAGCAGATTACCCTCCAAAATGTGTTTGGGCCTTATTCAATCAGTTAAAAGTCTTAAGAACAAAAAGGGAATTTTCCCTAGGGAGTATTCTGCTTCCAGACTATAAGTAGACATTTTTCCACAAAGATTTCACTTTTCACTCTTCCTGTCATCTAGCGTACAGACATTGGGACACATGACTGCAGGAAATTCCAACAGGTTGTTTTTGGATTTTCCAGCCCCACAACATTGTGTGAGCCAATTTTTTAAAATAAATATCTCAGATGATACAGATAGATAGATAGGTATATCTTACTGGTTCTCTTTCCAGGCTAAGATATTTTAGTACCTTGAAACATATTTCTGAAAATTTATACCATTAATCTTTCTTCTAGCCTTCCTCAAAGGGATCTAAATTTTTTCATTAGGGTGATAGTTCATTGGGGAAAAGGAAATAATCAGACTTTTCAGGGATTACTAGACACTGGCTCTGAGCTGACACTAATCCCAAAAGACTGAAAACATCACTGTGGTTCACCAGAGTAGAGGCATATGAAAGTCAGGTGATAAATGGACTTTTAACTCATATCCAACTCAAAGTAGGTCCAATGAGTTTCCAAAACCACCATGTAGTGATTGCCTTAGTTCCAGAATGCATAATTGGAATAGACATATTCAGCAACTGGCAGAATCCCAACATTTGTTCTTTGATTTAGCTATCATGGTAGAAAACACTAAGTGAAAGCCACTAAAACTTCTTCTATCAAGGAAAATAGTAAACCAAAAAAATATATATATATATATTGCATTCCGAGAAGAGTTACAGAGATAATTGTCACCATTAGGGGCATGAAGGATGCAGAGGTAGTTATTCCCACCACATCCTGATTCAACTCAACTATTTGATTTGAGCAGAAAATAGATGGATCTTGGAGAACAACAGTGGATAATCAGTAACTTAACCAGATGATGACTCCAATTGCAACTGCAGTTCTAGATGTGGGTTCATTGCTTGAACAAATTATTACATCTCCTGGTACCTAGTACACAGCTATTGAACTGGAAAATGACTTTTCTGGAAACTCATTTGTAAAGACCATCAGAAGCTGTTTTCTTTTAGCTGGCAAGGCAAGAATTCACCTTCAACATCCTACTTCAGAGGTATATCAAGTCACCAGCCCTATGTCATAATTTAATCTTCAGGGACCTTGATCACTAGACATCACAGTGGTCCATTGCATTGATGATATTATGCTGATTGGACCTGTTGTTGTTGCTGTTGTTAGGTGCCCTCGAGTCCGTTCTGATTCGATGCGACACGATGTAACAGAACAGAGGGCTGCCCAGTCCAATGCCATCCTCATAAACATTGATATGCTTGAGCCCATTGTTACAGCCACTGTTTGTCAATCCATCTTGTTGAGAGTCTTCCTCTTTTTCACCGACCCTCTACTTTAAAAAGCATGATGTCCTTCTTTAGGGACTGGTCCCTACTGATAATATGTCCAAAGTACGTGAGACAAAGTTTTACTATCCTTGCTTCTAAGGAGCATTGTGGCTGTACTTCTTCCAAGACAGATTTATTCATTCTTCTGGAGGTCCATAGTATATTCAATATTCCTCACCAACACCATAATTCAAAGCGTCGATTCTTCTTCGGTTTTCCTTATCGATTGTCCCGCTTTCGTAGGCATATGAGGCAATTGAAAATATTATGGTTTGGGTCAGGAACAGCTTAGTCCTCAAAGAGACATCTTTGCTTTTCAACCCTTTAAAGAGATCTTTTGCAACAGATTTGCCCAAGGCAACAGAGCCTTTGATTTCTTGTCAGCTACTAACAGGGGCTTTGATTGTGCATCCAAGTAACACGAAATTCTTGACAACTTCAATCTTTTCTCCATTTATCATGATGTTGCTTATTGGTTCAGTTGTGAGGATTTTTGTTTTCTGTATGTTGAAGTGTAATCCATACTGAAGGCTGTAGTCTTTGATCATCATCAGTAAGTGCTTCAAGTCCTCTTCTCTTTCAACAATCAAGGCTGTGTCATCTGCATATCGCAGGTATTAATGAGTCTTCCTCCAATTCTGATGCCACTTTCTTCTTCATATAGTCTAGCTTCACGGATTATTTGATCAGCATACAGACTGAATAAGTCTGGTGACAGGCTACAACCTTGACACATACCTTTCCTGACTTTAAATCACACAGTATCCCCTTGATCTATTGCAACGACTGCCTCTTGGTCTCTGCACACGTTCCTCATGAACACAATTAAGAGTCCTGGAATTCCCATTCTTTGCAATTTTATCCATAATGTGTCATGATCCACACAGTTGAATACCTTTGCATAGTTAATAAAGCACTGGTAAACATCTTCCTAGTATTCTCTTCTTTCAGCCAAGATCTGTCTGACACCAGCAATGATATCTCTCGTTACACGTCCTCTTCTGAATCTAGCTTGAACTTTTGGCAGTCTGCTGTCCATGTATTGTTGCAATCACTTTTGAATGATCTTCAGCAAAAACATACATGTGTGTAATGTTAATGGTATTGTTTTATAATTTCTACATTCTGTTGGATCACCTTCCTTTGGAATGGGCACAAATATGAATCTCTTCCAGTTTGTTGGTCGGGTAGCTGTCTTCTAAATTTTTTTATTGTCATGGATTGAATTGTGTTCCCAAAAAATATATGTATCAATCTGCCTGGGCCATGATTCTTAGTGTTGAGTGATTGTCAACCATTTTTCCTGCATGTTGTAAATCCTAACACTATGATGTTAATGAGATGGATTAGTGCAGTTATATTGGTGAGAGCTACAAGATTAGATTGTGTCTTAAGCCAATCTCTTTTGAGATATAAAAAAGAGAAGTGAGCAGAGAGACAGGGGAACCTCATACAACCAAAAAAGCAGCACCAGGAACAGAGTGTGTCCTATGGACCTGGGGTTCCTGTGAGAAGACTCTCCTAGACCATGTGAAGATTGATGAGAAGGACCTTCCTCCAGAGCCGACAGAGAGAAAGACTTCCACTGGAGGTGAAGCCCTGAATTTGGTCTTGTAGCCTACTATACAGTGAGAGAATAAATTTCTCTTTGTTAAAGCCATCCACTTGTGGTATTTCTATTACAGCAGCACTAGATGACTAAGATATTGACATAGACGAATGAGCACCTCCAGCGCTGCATCTGTTTGTTGAAACTTCTCAATTGGTATTCCGTTAGTTCCTGGAGACTTGTTGTTTGCAATGTTTTCAGTGCCACTTGGACTTCTTTCTTCAGCACCATAGGTTCTTGATCATATACTACCTCTTGAAATGGTTGAACTTTGACCAATTCTTTTTGGTACAGTGACTCTGTGTATACCTTCTATTTTCTTCTGATGCTTCCTGCATCATTCAATATTTTCCCCCTAGAATACTTCAGTATTGTAACTCAAGGTTTGAATTTTTTATTCAGTTGTTTCAGCATGAGAAATGCCAAGTGTGTTCTTCCCTTTTGGTTTTCTATCTTCCAATCTTTGCACATTTCATTATAATACTTTACTTTGTCTTCTCAAGCTGCCTTTTGAAACCTGTGTTCAGCTCTTCTGCTTCATTATTTCCTCCTTCCTCTTTAGCTACTCTATGTTCAAGAGGAAGCATCAAAAGAAGATGGAAGGAATGCACAGAGTCACTGTACCAAAAACATATAGATGCAGCCCTAGAAGTGCTCACTCCTCTATGCCAAGAAATTTGGAAGACAGCTACCCTGGGTAAGTGACTGGAAGAGATCCATACTTATGCCTATTCCAAAGAAAGATGATCCAACCAAATATGGAAATTACTGAACAGTCATTCAAATCACACTGAAGTAAAATTTTTCTGAAGATCATTCAAAAGCAGCTGCAGCAGTATATTGACAGGGAAGTGCCAAAAATTAAGCTGGATTCAGAAGAGGATGTGGAACCAGGGATATCACTGCTGATGTCAGATGGATCCTGGCTGAAAGCAGAGAATATCAGAAAGATGTTTGCCTGTGTTTTATTGACTATGCAAAGACATTCGACTGTGTGCATTATAACAACTTATGGATAAAATTGTGAAGAATAGGAATTCCAGAACACTTAGTCGTACTCATGAGGAAACTGTACATAGATCAAGAGGCAGCCATTCAAACAGAACAAGGGGATACTGAGTGGTTTAAAGTTAGGAAAGGTGTGTGTCATTGTTGTATCATTTCACCATATTTATTCAATCTGTACGCAGAGCAAATAATCCAAGAATCTGGACTATATGAAGAAGAAAGCAGCATCGGGATTGGAGAAATACTCATTAACAACCTGCGTTATGCAGATAACACAACTTTGCTTGCTGAATGTGAAGAGGACTTGAAGCACTTACTGATGAAGATCAAAGACCACAGCCTTCAGTATGGATTACACACCTCAACATAAAGAAAACAAAACTCCTCACAACTTGACCAATAAGCAACATCATGATAAACAGAGAAAAGATGGAAGTTGCCAAAGATTTCATTTTACTTAGATCCACAATCAACATCCATGGAAGCAGCAATCAAGAAATCAAAAGACGCATTGCATCGGGCAAATCTACTGCAAAAGACCTCTTCAAAGTGTTAAAAAACGAAGATGTCACCTTGAAGACTAAGGTGCGCTGGAGCCAAGCCATGATGTTTTCAATAGCCTCATATGCATGCGAAAGCGGGACGATGAATAGGGAAGACCGAAGAAGAATTGATGCCTTTGAATTGTGGTGTTGGTGAAGAATATTGAACATACCATGTTCTGCCAAAGGAAGCAAAAGTCTGTCTTGGAAGAAGTACAACCAGAATGCTCCTTAGAAGCAAGGATGGCTAGACTACGACTCACGTACTTTGGACATGTTATCAGGAGAGATCAGTTCCTGGAGAAGGACATCATGCTTGGTAAAGTAGAGGGTCAGCGAAGAAGAGGAAGATCCTCAAAGAGATGGATTGACACAGTGGCTGCAATAATGCACTTAAGCATAACCACGATTGTGAGGTTGGCACAGGACCGGGCAGTGTTTTGTTCTGTCTTACACAGGGTCACTATGAGTCAGAACCATCTGGACGACACTTAACAACAACAACAAAGTTCAAAAGCAAGTTTCAGAATCTCTTCTGCCATCCATTTTGGTCTTTTCTTTCTTTCCTATCTTTTTAATGACCTTTTGTCTCCTTCAAGTATGCTGTCCTTGATGTCATTCCACAAGTTGTCTGGTCTTCAGTCATTATTGTTCAATGTGTTCTATTATTGAGATTGTCTCTAAATTCAGGTGGGATATACTAAATGTCATATTTTACCTTTAGTGGACTTGTTCTGGAGCCCCGGTGGTATAGTGGTTAAGAGCTCAGCTGCTAACCAAAAGATCAGCAGTTTGAATCCAACAGCCACTCCTTGGAAATCCTACAGGGCAGTTCTAGCTTGTCCTATAGTCACTATGAGTCAGGATTGACTAGACAGCAAAGAGTTTTGGGGATTTGCTATGATTTTCTTCAGCTTCGACTTTAACTTGCATAGGAGCAATTGATGGTCTCTTCCCCAGTCAGACCCTGGCCTTCTTTTGACTGATGATATTGAACTTTTCCATCGTCTCTTTCCACAGATGTAATTTACTTGATTCCTGTGTTGTCTATTTGGCGAGGTCCACGTGTGCAGTAGCCATTTATGTTGTTTTTCAAAGATATTTGCAATGAAGAAGTCGTTGGTCTTGAAAAATTCTATCATGCATCTCAGGTGTTGTTTCTGTCACCAAGTCTGTCTACTCCAACTACTAATTCTTCTTTGTTTCCAACTTTCGCTTTCCAATCACCAGTAATTATCAATGCATCTTGATTACATGTTTGATAAATTTCTGACTCAGAATTTGGTAAAATCTTCAATTTCCTCATGTTTGGCATTAGAGGTTGGTGTGTAAATTTGACTAATAGTCGTATTAACTGTTCTTCCTTGCAGGCGTATGGATATTAATCCTATCAATGACAGTGTTGTACTTCAGGATAGATCTTGAAGTGTTCTTTTTGTCGATGAACGCGATGCCATTCCTCTTCAATTTGTCATTCCTGGCATAGTAGACCATATGATTTTCTGATTCAAAATGGCCAATATGAGTTCATTTCATCTTACTAATGCCTAGGATATGGATCTTTATGCATTTAATTTCATTTTTGAAGAAGTTCAATTTTCCTAGATTTATACTTCATGCATTCCATGTTCTGATTATTAATGGATATTCGCGACTGTTTCTTCTCATTTCGAGTCGTGCCATATTAGCAAATGAAGGTCCATGTCATTAAGGTCAACTCTGCTTTGAGGAGACAGGCCTTCCCCAGTCGTGTTTTGAGTGCCTTCCAATCTAAAGGAGTCATCTTCAGGCACTGTATGAGACAATGTTCTGCTACTACTCATAAAGTTTTTACTGGCCATTTTTTTTGAAGTAGATGTCCACATGCCTGTCAGTTTGCTGTACTGTGGTGGCTTGCATGTTGCTGTGATGTTGGAAGCTATGCCACCAGTATTTCAAATAACAGCAGGGTCACCTACGTTGCACACGTTTCAGAGGAGCTTCCAGACTAAGAGACTAAGAAGAAGTACCTGAAAAAATTGGCCAGTGAAAACTTTTTGAATAGCAGTAGAACATTGATTGAGCCTAGTAAGCAGGAAGTAGCAACTACTTTAGACTTAATGGTAAGATATTTGTGTGCCAGAAGGTGGAAAATAAACCCAACAAAAATTCATGGGCCTTCCACTCCAGTGAAATTTCTAGAGGTCCAATGAAGTAGGACATGTTGAGATATCCCCTCCAAAACGAAGGGTAAGTTGTTGTACGTGACCCATCCTACAACTAAAATAAGCTACAATGCCTAGTAGTCCTATTTGGATTTTGGAGGTGACATATTCCTCATTTGGGTGTATTATTCCAGTTCATTTACCAAGCTACCAGAACAGCTTCTATCCTGAATGGGGACCTCTGCAACAGGTCCAGGTTGTCGTGCAAGCTGTTCTACCACTTGGGCCATAAGAGTCATTAGAGCCAATGGTGCTTGAACTGTCAGTGTCAGATAGAGGTGATATATTAAGCCTTTGGCAGGCCCCTATTGGTGAATTACGGCACAGACCCTTAAATTTTGGAGCAAAGCTCTGCCATCCTCTGAAGATAAGTACTCTTCTTTTGAGGAACAACTTTTGGCTTACTACTGGGCCTTAGAACAGACAGAATACTTAACCATGGGCCACCAAGTTACCATGCAAACTGAGTGTTCCATCATGTCCTGGGTGTAGTCTGACCCACAAGCTGTAAAGTTGGGCATGTACGGCAGCACCCCATCATCAGATAGAAGTGATTGGGCTTGAGTAGACCCTAAAGGCACAAGCAAGTTACATGAGGAAATGGCCCAAATGCCCATGGTACCCATTACTGCTAGTTTACCTTCTCTCTCCCAGCCTACATCTATGCCCTCATGGGGAGTCCCCTATGATCAACTGACTGAAGAAGTGATAACTTGGGCCTAATTTACAGATCCTTCTGCATAATATGCAAGCAACACGGGAAAGTGGACAGCAAACCTTTTCTGGGACTTCTCTGAAGGACAGTGGTGAAAAGAAATCTTCCTGGTGGGCTGAACTACAAGCAATGACCCTGGTTTTTCATTTTGCTTGGAAAGAGAAGTGACCAGATGTGCAACTGTCTACTGATTGGGCTGTGGCCAATGGTTTGGCTGGATGGTAAGAGACTTGGATTGGATAATTAGTGACAAGGAGGTCTGGGGAAGAGGTATGTGAATAGAACTCTCCAAATGGACTAAACATATGAGGATATTTGTGTCTCATGTGACAATCTCACCAAAGGGTGACCTCAACAGAGAAAGATTGTAATGAGCAAGTGAATAGGTTGTCATTTTCTGTGGATACCAGTCAGCTTCTTTCCCTGGCCACTCCTGTTATTGACCAATGGGCTCATCAACAAAGTGGCCATGGTGGCAGGGATATAGGTTATGCATGGGCTCAGCAATATGGACATCATCTCACCAACGCAGCTATAACCACTGCTGAATACCTAATTCAGCCAGTAGCAGAGACCAACACTGAGTCTCCAGCATGGTACCACTCTCTGAGTGATCAGCCAGCAAACTGGTGACAAGTTAGTTTTATTGGACCACTTCCATCATGGAAAGGGAAATGTTTTGTTCTTACTGAGATAGACCTTACCCTGGGTGTGATGGTTAAAATTGTGTGTCAACTTGGCTGGGCCATGATTCTCAGTGTTTTAATGTAATCAATCCCATGATTGAATGTACTGTGAGTAGCCAATCAGATGAAAGGGAGTCTCCTTGGGGGTGTGGCCAGCATCTGAATATAAGCAGACGTTCTGGCTTTTTGCTCTCTCTGGATCCTGTGGCTGTTTCCTGTCATCTCAGCTCCCGTTCTTGGGACTTGAGCAGTCAGCTTATCTGCTGAACCTGGGATTCGTTGATCTGCACAGCCTGTGAGCGGGAGCCCTGCTCTCCGACCTGCCAATCTTGGGCTTGCCAGCTTCTGCAGCTGTGTGACTTGGGAGAGGCCTCTACCTTGATCCATGGACTTGGGACGTTCTAGTTTCTACAATTGCATGAGTTGCTTCCTTGATATAATCTCTCTTTATATATATATTTATGCACTTTACTGGTTTTGCTTCTCTAGAGAACCCAGCCTAAGACATTTGGTACCAGGAGTGGGGTATGTCGAGACATTCCTTCTGAAGTGAAGGATAAGTTATTGTATCTTGCTGCTCCCACAACTAAAAAGGAGGCACAACACCTAATGGGCCTCTTCAGATTTTGGAAGCAACATATTCCTCATTTGGGTTTGCTACTCCACCCTATTTATCAAGTGACTCAAAAAGCTGCTAGTTTTGAGTGGGGACCTCATACCATCAAGAAAGCAGTACCAGGAGCAGAGCACATCCTTTGGACTGGGGTCCCTGTGTAGACAAGCTCCTAGTCCAGGGCAACACCAAAGAGAAGAAGGCTGACGCCCTGAATTTGGACTTTTAGCTTACTTTGACTGTGAGGAAATAAACTTCTCTTCGTTAAAACCATCCACTTGTGGTATTTCTGTTATAGCAGCACTAGATGACTAAGACATTGGCTATGGATTTGCTCTCTCTGCAAACAATGCTTATGTTAAAACTACCATCCATGGACTTATAGAATGACTTAGTCACTGCCATGGTATTCTGCAAAGCATTGTCTCGGATAAAGGAACTCACTTCACAGCAAATGAAATGTGTCAATGGATCCATGCTCATGGAATTCACTGGTCTTACCATGTTTTTCATAATCCTTAAACAGCTGGCAAGATAGAAAAGTGGAATAGTCTTTTGACAACTCAGTTATAGTGTCACCTAGGTGGCAGTACCTTGCTGGGCTAAGGCTCTAAATTAGCATCCAAAATATGATGCTGTTTCTTCCATAGTCTGAATTCACGGGTCCAGAAATCAAGGAGGGGAAATGGGAACGGCACCATCCACTATTACCCTTAATTACCCACTTGCATAAATTTTGATTCCTGTCCCAGTGACCCTGTGCCCTTCTTGTCTAGAAGTCTTAGTTCAAAATGGAGGAATGCTCCCACCAGTGGATACAACAATATTTCTAGTGAACTGGAAGTTGATAATGACACCCAACCACTTTGCGCTGTCAGCAATGAAAATCTCATACTCTGTTAGGAGTGAAAGAAAAAAGTTTTACTGAGGAATAATACAGCTTGAATTGAGCAGTACAAGGTAGAAAATTACAATGTACTCCAGCTTTCAAGCATAGAGTGGGGTCTATATACATAGAGAACAAAATTAAGGTAAGGGGTTAATGATTGATAAGATCAGCTTCAGTTTGAAGCTCTTTAAAAATGTAAAAGTCAGCCACTTTGCTAGGAGAGGGTGGGTTACCACATTGGTGAGTGGCACCAGCTGGTTTGGTAACACACATTCTTCCGAGGAAAAAATCATTTGCATCCTGACACATTCTTTCTATGAGCAAATTTTTGTCTCCTGGGAATGCCTGTTGGCCTCATCATTCTTAGTCTGACATGAGTGCCTCCAGTTTGAAACTTTCCTGTTTACATTCACCCCTTTTGATCAAGACTTTGATAGGAGCCACTGATCACCCATAATGGAGTAGCCTTTCTTCTGCAAAGACTTTGTTTCCTTGAGGAGTTGATTAAAAAAAATTATTTTATTTACCTTGCTAGTCTTATAGGTCTCATCTTCAGGGTAAGTAGGTTTATGAGGAACATCTTAATAGACAAGGGCACATTTGAGGAACATTCCTCAGTCAGGACAGAATGATAGATGTCAAGATGAAACATATCCAAGGACAAAAAAGGGAGGTGATTAAACAACACACTCATTGGTGAAAGCCTGTAAACAAGTATGATTTTATGTGAAGGTTCAAATGGTTTTGAAGTACAGCATTTCATGAATAAAATGTGTTGAATCAAAGCAAAGCAGCTTTTTATAATTACAATAATAGAAACGATGAGAATATAAAGATTCCAAAAGAAGTAGCAATTTTTTTCTACCACCCACCCCAAGAGGAAAACCAATTGCTTTTAGTATCAGTTAAGGAAGGAACAAGATCGCTGAGATTTGACACTATGCATTGCATATGGGAAACATAGTAAATGATATTAGTAGCAGTCTGAAAACCCCGTCAGCTTATCAGGAATATTTACGTAACAATCAGGTATATTAGGTGCTCTCTTAGGCTGGGTTCTCTAGAGGAGAAAAACCAGTGAAATGTATATATATATAAGTATATGTATGGAGATATTTATTTCAAGAAAAGTCTCATGCAGATGTGGAGGCTGGCAAGTCTCAAATATGTGGGTCAGGCATGAGGCTGGAGGCTTCTCCTGACTCATGTGGTTGAAGGGGCTGAGGAATCCAAAATCAACAGGTCAGACAGCAGGCTGCTGTCTCACATGCCAAGAACCAGAGGTCAAAGGATGGCAAGTAGGTTGCAGGATCAAGAGAGCATGAGTTTTGCCAAAATATCCATATATATTTGTTGTAGACCATAGTCCCAGAGAAACTCCCCTTTCAACTGACTGGCTGCTCACATCAGATCCTAAAATGCAGGATGATTACATGTTGTTGTTGTTAGGTGTCATCAAGTTGATTCCAACTCATAGAGATCCTATATACAATTGAATAAAACACTGTGCAGCCTGCGCCATCCTCACAGTTGTTGCTATGTTTGAGCCAATTGTTGAAGCCTCTGTGTAAACCCATCTCACTGAGGGTCTTCATCTTTTTCACTGACCCTCTACTTTACCAAGCACGATGTCCATCTCCAGGGAATGATCCCTCCTGATTACATGCCCAAAATACATGAGATGAAGTCTCACTATCCTTGTTTCCAAGGAGCCCTCTGGCTGTATTTCTTCCAAGACAAACTTGTTTGTTCTTCTGGAAGTCTATGGTATATTCAATATACTTCACCAACACCGTATTCAGAGATATCAGTTCTTCTTTGGTCTTCCTTATTCACTGTTCAGCTTTTGCATGCATATGAGTCGATTGAAAATATCATGGCTTGGATCAGGCCAACCTTAGTCCTCAAAATGACATCTTTGCTTTTTAACACTTTAAAGAGGTCTTTTGCAGCAGATTTGCCCAGTGTAATATATCATTCGATTTCTTGACTGCTGCTTCCAAGGACTTTGATTATTATCTGCTAAACCACTGAGAATCATGGTCTAGCCAAGTTGACACACAACATTAACCATCACAGGTGCCTCCTTGTGCAGTATTAAGGATGTCGAGAGCCATTTGGTTTTGAAGAACTACTTCTCTCATCATAGTCATTTCAGTATTCTTTTTTTCAAGTCCATGGGTAGAATTATTTTAAAACACTCTGAACATATTTAGTTAGAATTTTGTCATGAGCCACAACATCTTCTAATCCTATTTGAGGTATAAAAGTAGAAGTCAAATGATTACACAATAGAAATATAGCTCTGGACTAATGCACTCTCATAAAGAGGCATGTCAGCTGGAAGAAGTAAGTCAGTTAATATTCAACCTTGGTCCCAGTTCAGTCTCATATCTGCTAATCCCTTCAGGTGGGAGCCAAGGAAAAATGTTAGAGCCATATAACCAAGATGCGCTATTTGGGTTAGCCAAATAATAAGAATAAGAAAATGAGAAAAGCCCTTACCATAGGATATTCTGTATCCAGTATAGAGTTATTAGTTACTGAAATAGATGTTTCTTACATTAAAATGGGGGAAAAATTAAAAATGGTTTCATATATATAGAAAATAGAATGTTGAACATCAGCAATAGTCTCATAAAAAACCTTATAGTAATTCTTTTAGTTTGCTCAGTCCTATGTACTTAATTTTGGTTGCATGTAATTCTGGATCAGCAGAAGTCTGAAAATCCCATCCACTTCTACATAAGAGTTCTAGAAATCTTGATTTAGTCCAACAGTACCCACATTCAAAACATTACAGTCTTCTTCATAAATCTGATATATTCCATTTTTGTTGAACTATTTTGGTCAAGCTTTTTCAGTGAATCAGCAAAGTAAATCTTATCTGCAGATGACAACTTAAAAATGTCCTTGGTTAACTCATAATAATAATTCTTAAAAGTGAAAGACCTGATAGGAATTAATTACAAAACTAATGCAAAGCCAAACAGTCAATTAAAAAAAAAAAGTTGAAAACATCTCTAAACATAACGATTTACCTAATTTTCAAAGAGCTTCAGATACAAAACATAATAATCTTGAGATATAATACTAAATAGTCATGATATACAAAGAAAATACCAAGATTATTAAGTCTATAAACATCTGAATAGTAATAAAAACTCCATGGGTAAATGATCAATTTTCCCAGTTATAACCATTGGCTTTGATGATGGAAACAAAGTTGCAACTACATTAGCTATTGGAATAATAAAATCATGACAATATTATGTGATTGTCATCAGGTAAACATTACTGACACAAATTTTAACTCAAAGAAAATTTGATACTTCTTATTTGACAACATGTTTCATGTAATTCATAACATATTAAATAAACCTTTTTATAGTACTTTTCTCTTTATAAACCAGAAAAAAATTCTCCGTGACTTTACACAAAATTCCAAAATTGTCAGGAGTTAATCATAAATCACTGAGGAACAATACTTGAATTATTTAACCAAAGATCTTAAAGGTAAAAATCTTAGCTTTTCTAAAAGCCGTGCAACTTTGTTTTTGACTCAGAAATTTATTCTGTTGAACCCTTGCCTTTGACGCAGTTTGCACAAAGAATAAAATTAATTCTTCAATTCGGTTATCAAAGAAAATTTTGTTATCTTAACAGCGAGAAACCCATTTCTTTGCTATTTGACATTAAATCTCTTAAAAATTCTCATAAATTAACCCATCAAATTTTAGCTGCAGCAAGCAAAAACTTTGACTATATCAAATAAATTCCCTTTTAATAAACCTTTTAAATTTCTTGTCCTTGTTACATATCTCTTACAGTACAACATTTTAAGTGGCAAAATGATCACATTTATTACCAGAACCTTTCTCTGTGGCATAAAAAGTAAGAGCCTATAAACTTTAATTATAATGATTATTCATTAACCCAATTTGATATCAGTAAATTTCCGAAAAAAACTCAGAAATTAATTTAAGCCTATATACTACAAAATATGATCACTATTGAAGTAAAATGTGTTTAAATAATATGTATTTCCATTCAAAGCTTTACCATTTCTTATATTTTCTCAGTCTAACTTTACAGTTGTCCAAGGTTGTGTGTGTGTGTGTGTATGTGTGTGTGTGTGTGTGTGTGTGTGTGTGTGTGTGTGTTGGTCATCCAATTTCCATAGATGTATTAAGACAGAATTTTTCTTACTTTAGTTATCATTAATGTCCACATTATTTATCTTATTTTATTTTGTCTTAAAAATGCTTTTACCTGGTTGGATGGGATCTTTTCAAAACCTTCTCTGGAGCAACGTGGGTCTCTGAGGCTCATTATCAAAAAAGAATTGGTTAATCTCAATTCATTTACATATGTTTAAGTTGGCCTAGGTATTTTGAAAGACAAGAGATAACTAAATTCTTTCCTTCCAATTTTTATTATTTTCTTGGTAAGCAATTTCAACTTCTTTCTACTTTTTAATAACAATTACTCTCTTTCTTTAAATAAAACACATTTCATATACTACCTAGCTTAAGTTACTTAGAAAGGTTTTGTTTTTAAGATTTTGTTTTCAAGGTTGATATAAATGTAAACCTTTGTCAAAATGAATTTATTTTCTTTAATTCCTGGGCATATTAGGACTATTTAATTTAAATAAGTGCTTATTTATCATTGAACAAATAAAAGTAAGTTCTTTGAAGAAATATTATAATCCAATTTAATAATACCATCAGGAGGTAGGAAATCATTATATTTTCAAAACCCTGTATTTTACATGCTTTACAGAATCCTTTAGAGAAGCAATTTAGAATAATTTGTTTCTTTTTAAGGACTTGTTATACCAATAAAAATAAATAATCTATCTTTTTTCAGTGCACTTTTCAAATAGGCTGATTTATATCCAAGTTTCTCAGAGTAGCTACTAAAAGCTCAGCACAAGAAGCAATTTTTCTTGGAAGAGAAAAGAACTGAGATTTTAGACAGCCCCATGAAAAAATTAGTCTTGGCCCTTAACCAGAATCAAGACAGGAACTCAGATACAACACTCTAGGCTAGAGGCAAGCTCTCAGAACAAAATGAAACAGAAAAACCACATAATCTCATTTACTTGTGAGGTCAGCTCAAAAACCAGGTTTATATGTTACCACACAATACAAACAACCCAGTTTCTTAAAATGTATACAGAAATTCTGTATAAGATGTGTAATATTGGCCCAATTCAACAGAAAAACAGGTCCTATAAACTCATAAACTTGCCAGGGTCTCAGATGGAGGAATATTAGATCTTTCAACAAAACTTGAGCATCAAACAAAAGCTCCCCAGAGGAGAGAAAAGACAATGCAAATGGGAGCTCATTTTCCCAAAATGGAAGAAGAAAGACACGGCAGATGGAAACTCATTTTCACAAAGTGATCACTGAAATTCAAAATTACTTCCAGTATATTCTGCTTATAGTGATTTTTTTTTTTTTAAACATGAACCCCAAACCAGTGTCCCAGTAGGGAGAAAAGCCAGACTCATTTTTCAAGGATGTTAAGAATAGGTTGAAACGTTGGTCTCCCAGAGTCAAATAAAATTCCTAGCAGGGAGTCTGTCAAGGGGTTTGGTCAGTATTTTGTTTCACAGTATGCCTGCACTGCATGAGAGTTTTCTTGTGACTGATGGGCAGCCTAGTGCTCTGGCCCATCTCATGTCCCTGCTTGTCACCTCATGGGTATCTTTCATTTGGTGGCGAGCACTCTAGATACTTTTAAGCTGCTCGAACCTGTGCCCACATTTTTTTGTGGCTTAAAACTTCTGGGTTTCCTTCATAACAACCATACTAAACCTGGTTTCATTTTTTTTTTTAAACATAATTCATTCTGCCAGCTAGAGACTTAGTCTCTTATTTTAGACCTAAAACATACTAGTCTCTCCAATTGGAAAGTACCCAAATGTGGCCACTGATTTTCCAAAAGTATCCCAAGTGAGTTATGCTAGACAATACAAGAAGATGCACATTAAGGGACCAAAATCTTTATTCATGTAGTGAGCAGGAGTCCCAGAAAGTGGCTCCAGATTTCTTTTAGACATGGCATTACCCATTTTATATTGATAATTATCAGATTTCTTTTAGACATGGCATTACCCATTTTATATTGATAATTATAGCAAAACAAACTTTTACTTACAAGAACCAAAATACACTCCACAATAAAACTGAAAGAGCTATCAACACAAGGAAGTGCAGCTTGGATTCAAGAGATATTTTACCTTAAACAATTCCCGAGAATTTTTGGAGATAGAGAGCTCAGAGTGGCTCCGTAATACTGTGCCAGTATCTGGAAATGTCGTGGAGATAGTCGCCACCCCACTTCTGACACCAGAGATGTCAATAATGAAAGTCTTGTACTCTGTTAGGAGTAAAAGAATTTTATTGAGGAATAATACAGCTTGAGCTGGGCACCACAAAGTAAAAAATTACAAAGTGCTCCACCTTTCAAGTGGAGAGAGGGTCTATATACATAGAGAACAAAGGTAAGGTAGGGGGTTAATGGTTGATAAGATCAGCTTCAGTTTGAAGTCCTTTAAGATGTGAAGGTGAATCACTTTGCCAGGAAGGGGTGGGTTACCACCTGGGTGAGTGGCACCAGATTGTTTGGTTACACACATTCTTCCTAGGAAGTAATCATTTGCATCCTGACACAGTCTTCTATGAGCAAATTATTCACATTCTGACTTTTTGTCTCCTGGGAATGCAAGTAGGCCTCATCATTCTTAGTTTGATATGAGTGCCTCGAGTATGAAGTTTTTTCTGTTTATAGGACTTCTTATGCCTCCGAATTAATAGGTAAAGAAAGGAGTTACTATACTGGCTGCTGTGAATGACCTTGATTATCTAGGGGGAATTGGACTGTTGTTACACAATGGTGGTAAAGAAGAGTACATCTGGAATTTAGGACACCCCTCAGGGTATCTCTTAGTACTACCATGCTCTGTGATTAAAACCAAGGGAAATCTATAACAACTCAATTCAGGTGGGACTATTAATGGCTCACACCCTTCAAAAATGAAGGTTTAGGTTACTCCATCAGGCAAAGTACCAAGACCAACTGAGGTGCTTGCTAATGGCAAAGGGTATACAAAGTGCATATTGAAAGAAGGTAATTATAAACACCACCTAAGATCACATGACTAGCTGCAGAAGCGAGGACGGTAATTGCTATGAGTATTTCTTCCTTCTTTTGTTACAAATATGTTTGTGTGTATGTGTGAGAGAGAGAGAGAGATAAATATCTTTGTTTTCCTATCCTTTATCCCATTACTTATCATAAAATCCAAGATATGTTAACTTTGCATCCTCTCTGGAAAATGGATTAATGCCTTTTTGATTGTACACAGGATAGTTATATCATGTTAGACACAAGCACATCTTTGTTATTGTCTTTATTTGAAGTTAAGTATCATTAAAGGAGATGTGTATGCTGCCAAGTTGATAAGGGGTGATCTGTGATGAGTACTTTTATTTTTTCTTATTTATTTTTATTTATTTACTTATTTTTACTGTACTTCAGGTGAAGGCTTACAGAACAAATAGTTTCTCATGGAACAGTAGTACACATATTGCTTTATGACATTGGTTAACAACCCCACAACATGTCAACCCTCTAACTTCTCAACCTTTTTTTTGGTGGAAATACATACAGCCAAAGATACACCATTTCAAAAATTTCTACATGCACAGTTCAGTGACATTGACTACGCTCTTCCAATTGTGCTGTTATTCTCACTTAAAATGAAGGCTTACTGAACAAAATAGTTTCTCATTTAACAGTTACTACAAATGTTGCCCTATGACAATGGTTAACAATCTCACAACACATCCACAATATCCTTACTCAACATTGGGTTCTGTAGCACCAGCTTCCTTGTCCCCTTCTGCCATCTGGCCCTTGTCACTGGACTACTGTACCTCGTTAGTCTCATTTGGTTTTATGGGGCTGTCCAATCCCAGGCTGAACGGTGAACCTCGGAGATAAATTCACCACTGAGCTAAAAGAGTGTCTGGGGGCCATACTCTCAGGGTTTCTCCAGTCTTCTTTAGGCCAGTAAATCTGGTCTTTTTTTTGTGAGTTAGAATTATGTTCTACATACTTCTCCAGCTCTGTCCAGAACCCTCTGTTGTGATCCTGGTCAAAGCAGTCAGTGGTGGTAGCCGGGCACCATCTAGCTGTACTGGACTCAGTCCAGTAGAGGCCTTGGTAGCTGTGGACAATTAGTCCTTTGGACTAATCTTTTCCTTGTATCCTGTTCTCTTCATTCTCCCTTGCTCCTGAAGGGATGAGACCAGTGGAGTATCTTAGATGGCCACTCACAGGCTTTTAAGACCCCAGAAGCCACTCACCAAGGTAGAATGTAGAGCATTGTCTTTATAAACTGTGTTATGCCAGTTGAGCTAGATGTTCCCTGAGACCATGTTCCTCACAACCCTCCTCCAATCAATTCAGTCCCTCAGGGAGTTTGGATATGTCTATGAGGCTTCCAAGAACTTCCTTGTACAATTTGTGCTAGTTTCCCCTGTATTGTGTACTGTCTCACCCTTCACCCAAGATACCACTTATCTATTGACTATTTAGTATTTCCCCCCAACCCTCCCATCCCTGGTAACCAACAAAGATTGTTACATTTTGTGTGTGAACTTCTTCATGGGTTTTTACGATAGAAATCTCACACAATATTTGTCCTTTTGTGATTGACTTATTTCACTCAACACAATATCCTCCAGTTTCATCCATGTTATGAGATGGTTCACAGATTCATTGTTGTTCTTTCTCGTTGCATAGTACTCCATTGTGTGTATGTACCACAGTTTGTTTATCCATTCATCTGTTGATGGGCGTCTAGGTTGTTACCATCGTTTTGCTATTGTGAACAATGCTGCCATGAACATAGGTGTGCATATGTCTATTCGAGTGATTACTCTTATTTCTCTAGGATATATTCCTAGGAGTGGGATAGCTGGATCGAATGGTATGTCTATTTCTAGCTTTCTGAGGAAACGCCATATCATTTTCCAAAATGGTTGTATCATTTTGCATTCCTACCAGCTGTGCATAAAACTTCCCAATTCCCCGTAGCCCCTCCAACATTTGTTATGTCCAGTGTTTTTGATTCGTGCCAGTAATGCCGGGGTGAGATGGTATCTCATTGTAGTTTTAATTTGCATTTCTCTAATGGCTAGTGATCGCGAGCATTTCCTCATGTGTCTGTTGCCCATTTGAATGTCTTCTTTGGTGAAGTGTCTGTTCATTTCCTTTGCCCATTTTTTAATAGGATTATTTCTTTTTTTGTTGTAGAGGTGTTGGATTTTCTTTTAGATTATGGAGATTAGACCGTTTTCTGACTTGTACAGTCCAAAAATTTTTTCCCAGTCTGTAGGTTCTCTTTTGACTCTTTTGGTGAAGTCTTGAAGAGCGTAGGTGTTTGATTTTTAGAAGATCCCAGTTATCTAGCTTATCTGTTGGGGTTTGTGCGTTGATGGTTATGGTTTGTATCCTGTCAATGCTGTGTATTAAGGCCTGAAGTGTTGGTCCTATTTTTTCTTCTATGAACTTTATAGTTTTAGGCTTTATATTCAGGTCTTTGATCGATTTTGAAGTAGTTTTTGTATACGGTGTGAGGTATGGGTCCTGTTTCATTTTTCTGCAAATGGATATCCAGTTTTGCCAGCACCATTTGTTCAAAAGACTGTCTTTTCCCCATGTGATGGACTTTGGGCCCTTGTCGAAGATCAGGTGAACTTAGGTGGATGGATTTACATCTGGGTTCTCAATTCTGTTCCATTGTTCAATGTATATCTGTCGTTGTACCAGTAACAGGCTGTTCTGACTACTGTAGCTGTATAGTAGGTTCTGAAGTCAGGTAGTGTGAGTCCTCCAACTTTATTCTTCTTCTTCAGTAGCGCTTTACTTATTCGGGGCTTCTTCCCTTTCCATATAAAGTTAATGATTAGTTTTTCCATCTCTTTGAAGAAAGTTGTTGGTATTTGGATCAGGATTGCATTGTAATTGTAAATTGCTTTGGGTAGATTTGTCATTTTCACAATGTTGAGTCTGCCTATCCATGAGCATTGTATGTTTTTCCATTTATGTAGATCCCTTTGGGTTTCTTGCAGTAGTGTTTTGTAGTTTTCTTTGTATAGGTCTTTTACATCCCTGGTCAGATTTATTCCTAAGTATTTTATCTTTTTAGGGGCTATTGAAAATGGTATTGTTTTGCTGATTTCCTTTTCATCATTGTCCTTATTGGTATATAGGAACCCAACTGAATTTTGAATGTTTATCTTGTATCCTGCTACTCTGCTGAATCTTTCTATTAGTTCCAGTAGATTTCTCGTGGAGTCTTTAGGGTTTTCTATGTATAGTAGCATATCATCCGCAAACAGGGACAGTTTAACTTCTTCATTACCAATTTGGATGCCCTCGTTTTCTTTTTCTTGCCTTATTGCTCTAGCTAGAACTTCCAGCACAATGTTCAATAGGAGTGGTGATAAAGGGCATCCTTGTCTTCTTCCTGTTTTCAAGAGGAATGTTTTCAGCCTCTCTCCATTAAGAATGATGTTGGCCATTGGTTTTGCAGAGATGCCCTTTATTATGTTGAGAAATTTCCCTTCTATAAGTATTTGATTGAGAGTTTTTATCAGGAATGGGTGTTGGACTTTGTCAAATGCCTTTTCTGCATCAGTTGAGATGATCATGTGATTCTTTTCTTTCCTTTTATTTATGTGGTGATTACATTGATTGATTTTCTAATGTTGAACCATCCTTGCATATCTGGTATGAATTGGTCGTGGTGTATTATTTTTTTGATATGATGCTGAAGTCTATTGGCTAGAATTTTGTTCAGAATTTTTGTATCTATATTCATGAGAGACATTGGTCTGTAATTTTCTTTTTTTGTGATGTCTTTGCCTGGTTTTGGTATCAGCATTATGCTGGCTTCATAGAATGAATTTGGAAGTGTTGCTTCCTCTTCTATGCTCTGAAATAGCTTGAGTAGTACTGGTACAAGCTCTTCTGTAAATGTTTTGTAGAATTCTCCAGTGAAGCCACCTGGGCCAGGGCTTTTTTTGATTGGGAGTTTTTTATTACCTTTTTGACCTCTTCTCTTGTTATAGGTCTGTTCAGATTTTCAACATCACTTTGGTGTAGTTTGGGTAGACTATGTGTTTCTAGAAATTTATCCATTTCCTCTAGGTTTTCAAATTTGTTGGAGTACAGTTTTTCATAATATTCTGTTATAAAACTTTTTATTTCAGTTGGGTCTGTTGTAATGTCCCTCATTTCATTTCTTATTTGGGTTATTTGTGTCCTCTCCTGTTTTTCTTTTGTCAGTCTGCCCAGTGCTTTGTCGAGTTTGTTGATTCTTTCAAAGAACCAACTTTTGGTTTTGTTAATTCTTTCTATTGTTTTTCTGTTCTCTATTTCATTTAGTTCTGCTCTGATCTTTACTATTTCCTTTCTTCTGGTGGTTGTGGGCTTTTTTTGCTGTTCTCTTTGTATTGGTTTGAGTTCTGTAATTAATGTTTTGATTTTGTCCCTTTCTTCTTTTTTGATACGCGCATCTATTGCTATAAATTGTCCTCTGAGGACTGCCTTTGCTGTTTCCCAAAGGTTTTGGTATGATGTGTTTTCATTCTCATTTGATTCTGGGAATTTTTTGATTCCATCTCTGATTTCTTCTAATATCCACTGATGTGTAAGCAGGGTATTATTCAGTTTCCAAGTAGTTGATTTTTTTTCCTTGCTCTTTCTAGTGTTAATTTCTACCTTGATGGCATTGTGGTCAGAGAAGATACTGTGAATTATCTCAGCATTTTGGATCTTGTTGAGGATTGCTCTGTGGCCTAAGATGTGGTCTATTCTGGAGAACAGTCCATGTGCATTGGAAAAGACTGCATACTTTGCAGCAGTTGGATGGAGTGTTCTATATATGTCTATGAGGTCAAGTTGGCCGATTGTGCCCTTTAGGTCTTTTGTATCTTTGCTGAGTTTCTTCTTAATTGTTCTGTCCTTTACTGAGAGTGGTGTATTGAAGTCTCCTACTATTTTTGTAGAACTGTCAATTTCTCTTTTCAGTGTTGTTAGAGTTTGTTTTATGTATTTTGGAGTCCTGTCATTGTGTGTGCAGATGTTTATTATGGTTATGTTTTCATGAAGGATCATCCCCTTAATCATTATATAGTGTCCTTCTTTGTCTTTTATGGTAGATTTTGTTTTAAAGTCTAATTTATCTTTGATTAGAAGTGCCACTCCTGCTCTTTTTTGGTAGTTTTTAGCTTGATAAATTTTTTTCCACCCTTTGACTTTTAATAAAGTCACATCTTTGTGTCTAAGGTGTGTCTCTTGTAGACAGCATACTGATGGATCCTGTTTTCTTATCCATTCTGTCACTCTCCTTCTCTTTATGGATCCATTTACATTCAGTCCAATTATTGATAGATGTGAGTTTGTTGCTGTCATTTTGTAGTGCTTTTTTTTGTGGTGCTGAAGATTTCTTTGTTCCTACTTTCTTGTGCTGAGTTACTTTTGTTTGTGGATTTTGTTTTAATTTCTTTTTTTTTTTTGCCAAAACTTTGTTTTTCATCTTTATTTTTATGAGTTTGTTTCTTAACTTTCTTTGTGGTTACCATGAATTGTAGCCTTATCTTTCTAAGTTTGAAGCAGTCTAGCATTACTTGGTATCGCCTTGCCTTCCTTTTCATCAGAAGGTTCTATACGTATGCCATTTATTCCCTCTTTTATTGTTTTGATGTTGTTGTCATTTTTTGATTAACTGCTCTGATTCCCTGTAGTATTTCTTTTGATTTTGGATAGTCCTCAAGAGTTCATTTCCTAGATTGATATCTGGCTGGTACAAACATGCATCCTAGATTCTGCCTGTGAGCTGAAGCTGTTTGTCCTCAGATTGAAGAACTCCCTTTAATAATTCTTGTAAGTTTGGTTTGACTTTTACTTATTCCCTTAATTTCTTTTTAGCTGGAAATGACCTAATTTCACTATCAAATTTGAATGAGAGTTTTAAAGTATATATTATTCTTGGTTGGCAGTTTTTTTCTTTCAAGATTTTATATATGTCATCCCATTGCCTTCTTGTCTGCATGGTTTCTGCCAAATAATCTGAGGTTAGTCTTATTGTTTCTCTTCCTTATGTGACTTCTTGTTTTTCACGAGCTGCTCTCAGGATTCTTTGTCTGTCTTTGGTTTTGGCAAGTGTGATTATGATATGCCTTGGTGATTTTCTTTTGGGTTCTCTGTCATATGGGTTTGTTGAGCTTCTTGGATGGCCAGCTTTTCATATTTCATGATATTGGGGAAGTTTTCTGTCAGCAGTTTTTCAATGATGCTCTGTGTGTTTTCTCTTTTGTCCCCCTGTTCTGGAATTCCAGTCACTCAAAAATTTTTGCTTTTGATTTTATCCCACTTAACTTTCAGGGTCTCTCATTTTTCTTTGTTCTTTTTTCTGAGTTTTCCTTAAACAGAGTTGTATGCAAGTATTTGTCTTCAATTCCACTGATCCTGTCTTCCACAGTTTCAGATCTGCTTCTCAGCCCTTCTATGGCACCGTCCATTTGTGAAATCTTGTTGTTTATCTTTTGGATTTCTAATTGTTGTCTTTGTATAATTTCTAGTTGTAAATTTATTTTGGCATTTTGTTCCTGTATTATTTTCCTGAAGTCTTATAATTTTTTGTCTGTATTTTCCATGAATTTGTCTATTTCTTCCTCATGTTTGTCAGCTTTTTGCCTCAGCTCTTGGAGAATTCTGAGTATTAGAGATTTGAATTCCCTATCAGGTAGTTCTAGTGCATTTTCTTCCACTGGAGAGTCAGCTGGTGTTTTATTTTGGATGCCTACTGGAACCATCCTGTCCTGTTTTTGTAAATGTTTTGATATTGTCTGCTGTCTTCGGGAGATTCAGTAGTTATTTTTCTCCTTTATTGATTGTAGATTTGTTTTGTTTTGTCCCTTTTTTTTTTAATTTGACTAAGTCTGAGCAGGCAGGCTCTGTGTTCTTTGTTTTTTGCTCGTCTGTGGGCACAATACTTTTCGTCTCCTCCAATTGGCAGGGTCAGTCACTCAGATATGGCACAACAGGGCATGTCTAGCTGAAGAGAAGTTACTCGGATGGATTGTTTGTGGCATTTACTACAGCCACCAGGGTGGGTTGGCAATCAGTGCAGGGCAGGTTCCAGTAGGCCATGCCTGTGCTGCTTTGTGGTGTGATGTCAAGCCCATGGTGTAGGTAGGCAGGATGCAGCAGGGAGATTGTTATGTGTGGAGCTAAGATGGATATGGGAGAGAGAAGAAAGGAACATAATCCAAAAACGTACAAATAAAAAGGAATGCTAGGGGAGCTTGCCATTGGAGTGGAGAGATGAGAGATGGTTGTTTTGTCTCCCTCGATGCTCCGTGAGGCTGCTTTCTTGTACCCCGTTTGCTGGTCTCTGATAGGAGTCCAAGATGGCCGATCCACACTGTGTTAGCTGGTAGGGGACCTGTGCATGAATCTCTCCTCCCTCTCCATTCTCTGTCAGTTTTCTCACTCCATTTGGTGCTTGGCTGAGTTCTTTATCTTTTCATTTGATGTTTTAGGGTTTCAGGATTGTTGTATTCTCTGTTCAGCTTAGTTTTATGGATCTTTGCTGTGCAGGAATGGTGTGGTGCTTCTGCCTAGAGCACCATTTTGCTGGAACTTCTGTGAAGAGTACTTTTATGGGTCAATTTTGCTAGGCCATGGTGTCCAGTTGTTTGGTGAAACACTATTAGAGATGCTGTTATGAAGTAATTAAACCAAAATCAAACCAATCCAGTTGCCATCGAGTCAATTTCAGCTCATGATGCAGTTAAATCAGTTGACCTTAAGTAAAGCATATTACTCTCCATAATGTAAGTCTCATCAAATTAAATGAAGGCTTTAAGAACTAGAAGAGAGTTCTTTCTAAGGTGTATTCTGCCTTCAAACTACAAATAGATATTTTTCCAGAACCACTCTTTCCATCACCTGACCTATGGATTTTGGGACACAAGACTGTAGGAGGCTTCTCCAGTCACCTAAGCTACAGATTTTGGATTTTCCTGCCCCCTACAATTACAACCTTTAGAGTGATCCTCAAGTTTCTACCCTCCTGGGGGAAGGAAATTTCAGTACATTTGCTACACTTGGAAACTCTTTTCTTCTTAATTTTAAAACTACCACCACACATCTGTCAGTTCATCATACTTTGGTGGCTGTCTTAGTCATCTAGTGCTGCTATAACAGAAACACCACAAGTGGATGGTTTTAATGAAGAGAAGTTTATTTCCTCACAGTTAAAGTAGGCTACAAGTCCAGATTCAGGGTGTCAGCTCCAGGGGAAGGCTTTCTCTCTCTCGGTCTTCTCATCAGTATTCCCCTGGACTAGGAGCATCTCTGCACAGGGACCCTGGTCTGAAGGATGCGCTCTGTTGATGGTATGAAGTCCCCCTGTCTCACTGCTCACTTCTGTCTTTTATATCCCAAGAGATTGCCTCAGGACACAATCCAGTCTTGTAGATCAGGTCCTGCCTTACTAACACAACTGCCACCCATCCTCCCTTATTAACATCATAGACGCAGGTTTACAACGTACAGGAAAATCATACAGTACCAGGAATCATGACCTAGCCAAATTGATACACACATTTTTTTGGGGGACATAATTCAAACCATGACAGTGGCTTATGTGTTTGCTGTGATACTGGAAGCTACGGCACTGGTATTTCAAATACCAGCAGGGTCACCTATGGTGGAGAGGTTTCAGCAGAGCTTCCAGACTAAGACTTGGAAGAAGGACAAGTGATAAGTTCTGGAAAAAAATGGCCAGTGAGAACCTTATGAATTGCAGAACATTGTCTGATATACAGACAGAAAATGAGCCCCTCAGGTTAGAAGTCACTCAGAATATGACTGGGGAAGGGCTGTCTCCTCAACAGAGTCGACCTTAATGATATGGATGGAATAAAGCTTTTGAGACCTTCATCTGCTCATATGGCACAATTCAAAATGAGAAGAAACAACTGCAAACATCAATTAATAATCAGAATATGGAATGTAAGAAGTATGAATCTAGGAAAATTGGAAGCTGTCAAAATTGAAATGGAATGGATAAAGATCAGTATCCTAGATGTTAGTGAGCTGAAATGGACTGGTATTGGTCATTTTGAATCAGTCATATGGTCTACTATGGTGGGAATGACAAATTGAAGAGGAATGGCATTGTGTTCATTGTCAAAAAGAACATTTTAAGGTCTATCTGAAGTACAACGCTGTCAGTGATAGGATAATATCTATACACCTGCAAGGAAGACCAGTTAATATGACTATTATTCAAATTTATGCATCAACCACTAATGCCAAAGATGAGGGAATTGAAGATTTTTATCAACTTCTGCAGTCTGAAATTGATCAAACATGTAATCAAGATACATTGATAATTACTGGTGATTGGAATACAAAAGTTGAAAACAAAGATGAAGGAGTGGTAGTTCGAATATATGACCTTGGTGATAGAAACGATGCTGGCGATCGCATGATAGACTTTTGCAAGACCAACAACTTATTTGTTGCAAATACTCTTTTTCAAAAACGTAAGTGGTGACTACACACATGGACCTCACCACATAAAAAACACAGGAATAAAATCGACTACATCTGGGAAAGAGAAGACGGAAAAGCTCAATAACATCAGTCAAAACAAGGCCAGGGGTCGACTGCGGAACAGATCATCAATTGTTCATATGCAAGTTTAGGTTGAATCTGAAGAAAATTAAAACAAATCCATAGGCGTCAAAATACAACCTTGAGTATATCACACCTGAATTGAGAGACCATCTCAAGAACAGATTTGATGCATTGAACACTAAAGACCAAACACCAGACAAGCTGTGCAATGACTGAAGGACATCAAGAAAGCAAACGGTCATTGAAAAGACAGGAAAGTAAGAAAAGTCCAAAATGAATGTCAGAAGAGACTCTGAAACTTGCTCTTGAACGTAGAGTGGCTAAAAAGAACGGAAGAAATTATAAAGTAAAAAAGCTGAATACATGATTTCAAAGGGCAGCTCCAGAAGACAAAGTAAACTATTATAATGAAATGTGCAGTGATCTGGAGTTAGAAAACCAAAAGGGAAGAACACACTCGGCATTTCTTACGCTCAAAGAACTGAAGAAAAAATTCAAGCCTTAAGTTGCAATACTGAAGGATTCTATATGCAAAATATTGAATGACCCAGGAAGCATCAAAAGAAGATGGAAAGAATATACACAGCACTGTCCCAAAAAGAATTGGTCAATGTTCAAACATTTAAGGAGGCAGCACATAATCAAGAGCCAATGATACTGAAGGAAGAAGTCCAAGATGCACTGAAGGCATTGGTGAAAAACAAGGCTTCATGAACTGACAGAATAACAACTGAAATGTTTCAATCAACAAATGTAACACTGGAGGCACTCACTCTTCTATGACAACAAATTTGGAAGACAGCCACCTGACTAACTGACTGGAAGAGATTCATATTTGTGTTTATTCCAAAAAAAGGTAATCCAACAGAATGTGGAAATTATTGAACAATATCTATAATATCACATGCAAGTAAAACTGCTGAAAGTAATTAAAAAATGGTTGTAGCAGTACATCCACAGGGAATTGCCAGAAATTCAAGCTGGATTCAGAAGAGGACTTGGAACTAGGGGTATCGTTGTTGTCGGATCTTGGTTGAAAGTAGAGAATACCAAAAAGACGGCTACATGTGTGTTATTGAGTATGCAAAGGCATTTGATTGTGGAGTTCATAACATATTATGGATAAAATTGGGAAGAATGGTAACTCCAGAACATTTAATTGTGCTCATAAAGAACTTGTACTTAGACCAAGAGGCAGTTGTTAGAACAGAACAAGGGTTGAAAATCAGGAAAAGTGCGTGTCAGTATTGTATCCTTTCACCATACTTATTCAATCTGTATGCTGAGCAAATAATTTGAGAATCTGGACTATATGAAGACTGTGACATCAGGACTGCTGACTCATTAACAACTTGCAATACGTAGAAGACACAACCTAGCTTGCTAAAGTAAAGAGAACTTGAAGCATTTACTGATGAAGATCAAATACTATAGGCTTCATTATGGATTATGCCTCAACATAAATAATATAAAACTCTTCACAAATGGACCAATAGGCAACATCATGATAAACGGAGAAAAGATTAAAGTTGTTGTCTTAGAGGCTGGGTTCTCTAAAGAAGCAAAACCAGTAAAGGGTCTAAGTATATATATAGAGAGATTTATATCAAGGAAACAGCGCACGTGATTGCAGAGGCTGAAACGTCCCAAGTAGGTGGATCAGGGTAGAGGCCTCTCCCAATTCATGCAGCTGCGGAAGCTGGCAAACCCAAGGTCAACTGGTCAGAGAGCAGGGCTCCCGCTCACAGGCTGTGAAGGCCAAGGAATTCCAAGATCATCAGATAAGACCACAAGGTTTTTCCTGATTCATGTATCTGCAGGGGCTGTCAAACCCAAGATCAGCAGGTCCAGGAACAGGACTCTTGCTTGCAGACTGTGAAGACAGATGAATCCAAGATCAACAGGTAAGCTGCTAGCTCAAGTCTGAAGAATCAGAGGTGAGACAACAAGAGGCAGCTGCTGAGTCTGGAACAAGCCAAAAATTTTGGCAAGGTGAGCAGGCAGAAAGTAACTGCTGGAGAGCAGAGAGATGAAGCTGAGAGGGTGGTGAGCTGCTACAGGCCCTGCCCCCACCAGTAGTACTCAGCAGATACCATCATGGGGGTGATCACATATTAGATTTCAACAGGGAAGTGATCACAACATTATGCAACTGCCAAAACACTGAGAATAATAGCCTAGCCAAATTGACATACAATCTTAACCATCACAGTTGTCAAAGAATTCATTTTACTTGGATTCACGATCAGCGCACTCCTGGAAGCACAGTCAAGACATCAAATGATGTATTGCATTGGGCAAATCTGCTTCAAAAGATCCCTTTAAAGTGTTTAAAATCAATGATATCACTTTGAGGACTAAGGTGTGCCTGACCTAAGTGATGATAGATATTTTCAATTGCCTTATATGTATGCGAAAGCTGGGCAATGAGTAAGGAAGACCGAAGAAGAATTGATACCTTTGAATTATGCTGTTGGTAAAGAATATTGAATATACCACTTAGTGCCAGAAGAATGAACAAGCTGTCTTGGAAGAAATACATCCTGAGTGCCCCTTGGAATCAAAGATGGTGAGACTTCATCGCACATACTTTGAACATGTTATCAGAAGGGATCAGTCCCTGGAAAAGGACATACTGCTTGACAAGGTACAGGGTCAGCAAACAAGAAGACCCTTGACAAAACGGATTTACACAGTGGCTTCAACAACAGGCTCAAACATAGCAACAATTGTGAGGATGGCACAAGACTGGGCAGTGTTTTGTTCTGTTGAACACAGGGTCGCTATGAGTCAGAACTTCTCAGTCGCACCTAAGAACAACCACATCACTGGCAACTAAACCAAAAAGGGAATCTTTTACTAAAGTATTTAGCAAGTGTTTTAGTTAGAGTCACATTTCTTCCCTATGATGCTTTCTAACTTTAGATTACCAAGTTAAAGCCCATTGCTGCAGATCTAGCCAATGAAATCCATTATCGCCACATTGCTCAGAACATTTTGCAAATAGAGCCCTGGAATAGGCGTCTGTATATGTGGCTCTAGTAGCAAGCTGTCCACCTGCTAGTTTTGTAACTTGCAACATGTTGTATTATTGATATTCATTTTAATAATAGCAATAATTGAGCTAAAAGCTGCAGTAAAAGTGATGTGTGAGGGGCTAAGAGTGTGCCTTTTACTGTGTTTTTTTTTTTTTTTCTGAATTCAATTCTTAAAGTTAGGAGCCTTGTCTACAAAGCATCTTATAAAGGGAATTTTAAAATTAGGAACGTAATTATTAGTTTGTATTATATAAAACAGCTGGAACTTTATAGATGAAAAATAATCACATATTTTATAATCACATTTATTTTTTAATTATTTAATTAAATTGTCTAACCATAGCCAAAAAAAAAAAAAAAAACCCAAACAAACATATTTGGTGTTGCCCATATCTAAAGGTATGGGCACCTCAGTATGATGAAAAGTCTCTAGCAATCTTTTCCTTCTTACATAACTATCTTCAGAAATAAACTAATACAGATCTGTTCAATTAGCAGGAATGTTCTAAAGACAATCTGCATTGCTACAGACATTTCAGATTAGAAATTTGCCAATCAAGCAACAGACATACTAAAAATTCCTCTGACATTTTTAAGCATTTCAGATACTAAGCACTTTCAGTTGCAACAGAACTTTTCTAAAAATTATAGGAGGTTTTGGTTGCAAGAAATGTTTTAAATGTCACCCTAAAATTTTTAAGAATTGTTTTCCTTGTTTTCAGAACAAGTTGTGGGCATAGAGAAGCTGGTAAATTTAGGTGACTGAAATTAAAATAGTAAATTATGTCATTTTAAAGGATGGAGTTCAAGTTGGATTTTCCTACCCTTATGTTCAGTCTTGTTAGCTTAGAGATGATTCTCATGGCTATTCTTTTTACCACCCTCATCATCTCTCCATTCCCGCCATTCCCACCATCTTCACCATTACTGTCACCATTATCATTACTGTCTCTCATTGAATATCCTCAGGGTGCTGCAAAAGCTCAGACAGTTCACCTGTAGAATGGGTGGAAAAGCTATTTTTCTATTGCCTGTTTTTCCTTCAGATGGTTAAACCAAATGATATACATATGACTTTCCATTAAAAGATGTGAACTGCACCATATTTGAATTCTCATAAGTCTAACAAAGAATGGGACATTAATGAACAGATATGATTATAAAGAAGAAAGGCATTTAATTGTATTCTTCATAAAATAATCCATATCTAGGCAGCAAGACAGAATCCCTGGGTGGTGCAAAGAGTTAACACACTTAGCTGCTAATCAGAAGGTTGGATGTTTGAGTCCATCCAGAGGCACTTTGGAAGAAAGTCCTGGTGATCTACTTCTGAAAAATCTGCCATTGAAAACCCCATGGAACACAGTTCTTTTCTGACACACATGGGCTCACCATGAGTAGGAATCGACTTGATGGCAACTAGTAGGCACTAAGGCAACGTGATCCAAGAGAGGAAACTGAAAAAAGAAATGGAAAACATTTCTTTCTTAGGAGAGAGTGAATGGTGGATATTGTATGTCTATAGGAAAGGTCATTGAATACCTGGTGAGGTTTGAGGATTATCATATTCTGAAGTATTTGTCCATAATGCTTAAAATTCCTTTCATTACAATGATACCTCTGTGTTATGTGTTCATGTGTGTGTGTATGTGTCCATGTGCATGTGTGTGTGCGCGCACATTTCTCAGAAGCGGTAGTTTCAGTGAAGGTGGACTATGTGGCTTTTCCAGATAGAGTTCAGGTGTTTCTGAGCTGAAGTGAAGTGAGGAGGGAAATTGGTACCTGTATAAGTGAAACAAATTGTCTCTGATCTTTCTTCTATTAATGAAACTGGTTTTAAAACTGTATGTCTGTCAGCAAAAGTTCTTTATAATTACAGTTTTTTTATTATTACTAATCAAAAGTATTTAAATTGTCAATTAAATTAAACTGTCAATTTTTCTAATTCAGAGGAGACCTAGCTGGTCTCTTGGTTTTGTTAGGAGAAAAGGTGAAGATTTTGTGCCTTTCTTCTCTCCTTCCTTTCTTTTTCTTTCATTCTTTCATGTGCATCTAAGAGCTATGCAAGGGTGGAGTGTTGTAATTCAGAAGTGAAGCTCCAAGAACTGAAAGTATAAATGATGCTTAAATTCACAAACATGGCAATTACCACAGGTGGTTGAACCTTACAAAACCTGGTTAGAGTAAAGCTTCTAAAACGCTCCTTTGAAAGTTTAGCCTACTGTCTTCATCACATGTGAATGGAGTCATAATGGCCTGTTTGCCATTTGATAATGGCTTATTTGATGTTATTAGTTCTATATATCTTCTTCTTCAACATGTAGTCTCTCTTGTTTTTAAACACATAATTTCCATGCTTTTTTTTTTTTAGGTATAAAATTACTGTTATAGACACACAAAAAATGGACACACATATTCTTGTAGTTCTCAGGATCTCATACAACTACTTTGTTGATTCATATACTTGAGAATGTTCCTGGCACAGTGTGGAATTCTTGTTTGTAGTGATAATGGGTACCCAAAATGAATCTAACAATAAAAACATAATAGTGATGACATTTCTCAACATTAATAAAAAGAAAATTCACCTATCTCAGCTTTCAAAGTCATTCAAACCAAAAAATGCCACTCTCACAGGGAAAGCAATAATGTGTAAATTGACCCAGTGACCAATTGTGAAATTCTCAAAGGACGGGGACACTTTCTTCTCATTTCCTAATACTCAAGCTAGAGTCTTTACCATTTACCAATGGATGTTGAGAAAATTTCCTTAATATGACTAGATATAAAAATTGTGTCTTACTCCTTCAATATTAGCTGTGGAGGACTAAGAATGTAGGCCAATTTATCTGCCAAAAACTGGTGTCAGAAAGAACTCAAGTGTAATGTGGCTTTAAAGCAGATACACTGTGGAACCAGACTAGGTCTAGCATCTGTTGCTGTCGAGTTGATTCCGACTCATGGCGACCCCGTGTTTGATGGAGTTTTGATGGAGTTTTCTTGGCTGTAATCTTTATGGAAACAGATCATCAGGTCTTTCTTCTGCGGCCATTGGGTGGGTTCACACTGCCAATCTTTAGGTTAGTAGTTGAGCACAAGCAATTTGTGCCATCCAGGGATCTTATACAAGTTAGAAAAAACTCAGAATAGTGGACTTACGTGTCCAGTTCAAGTGGCATGACATTCTCTTTACTTGTATATCTCATTACTTAGACCTTGATTCCCACCTGCAAGTTGTGTGACTTTGCTCCCCTGTGTCAGGCCAGTTATATGACCTGGTGATTCTCCTCCTTCACTTCTACTGTTTTGGTTTTGTTAGGAAAAAGATGAAGATTTTGTGCTTTTCTCCTTGGCCTAACTTTGGGCCTAATGCTCACATCTACTCAGTCCTACCCCATACATCTGTTCTGGTGTTCTCAGAACATCCTTTTTCCTGCACTCAGCCACCATTAAGAAAGTAAATGACATATAAGCATTCAGGAAAACCTCTCAATTTGTTCTTAGAAGTTATCTAATAGTTTCTCTCTCCACACCCTCACGCTCCCTGTTTCAACCTGGATGTTAAATTGAATGACCTTAAATAAAAGCCATATTATTTTCCTTTTCTAGGAACACGAAAAAAATCTTTTTTTTTTTTCGTATTCTTTAGTTTTTTCTTTTTTTTTTTTTTTTACTGTTGTACTTTAAGTGAAAGTTTACAATTCAAGTTAGTCTCTCATACAAAAATTTATACATACATTGTTATGTGACCCTAATTGCTCTCCCTATACTGTGACAGCACACTCTTCCTTTCCACCCGATTTCCCGTGTCCATTCAACCAGCTCCTGACCCTCTCTGCCTTCTCATCTCACCTCTGGACAGAAGCTGCCCATTTAGTCTCATGTATCTACTTGAGCTAAGAAGCACACTCTTCACAAGTATCATTTTATGTCCCATAGTCCAGTCTAATCTTTGTCTGAAGAGTTGGCCTCGGGAACGGTTTTAGTTCTGGGTTGACAAAGAGTCCGGGGGCCATGCTTTTTGGGGCCCTCCAGTCTCTGTCAGACCATTAAGTCTGGTCTTTTTACTAGAATTTGAGTTCTGCACCCCACTTTTCTCTTGTTCATCAGGGACTCTCTGTTGTATTACCCATCAGGACAGTCATTGGTGGTAGCCAGCACCATGTAGTTCTTCTGGTCTTGGGCTGATGCAGTCTCTGGTTTATGTGGCCCTTTCTGTCTCTTGGGCTAATATTTTCCTTGTGACTTTAGTGTTCTTCATTCTCCTTTACTCCAGGTGAGTTGGGACCAATTGATGCATCTTAAATGGCCACTCCCTAGCTTTTAAGACCCCAGACGTCACTTACCAAAGTAGGATGCAGAACATTTTGTTAATAAATTTTATTATGCCAATTGACCTTGATGTCCCCTGAAAGCATGGTCCCCAGACAGACCCCTGCCCCTGCTCTACTCTGTCCCTCAAAGTGTTTGGTTGTATTCAGGAAGATTCTTAGCTTTGGTTTAGTCCAGTTGTGCTGACTTTCCCTGTAGTGTGTGCTGTGTTTCCCTTCACCTAAGACAATATTTGTCTACTATCTAGTAAGTGAATAACCCTCTCCCTCCCCACCCTCGTAATCATCAAAATTTTTTTCTTCTGTGTTTAAACCTTTTCTTAAGTTGTTATAATAGTGGTCTTATACAATATTTGTCCTTTTGTGACTCAGTAAATTCACTCAGCATAATGCCTTCCAGATTTCTCCAAGTTATAAGATGTTTCACGGATTCATCATTGCTCTTTATTGTTGCGTAGTTTTCCATTGTGTGAATATACCATAATTTGTCTATCCATTCGTCCATTGATGGGCATCTAGGTTGTTTCCTTCTTTTCGCTATCGTGAACAGTGTTTCAGTGAACATGGGTGTGCATATATCTATTCATGTGATGGCTCTTATTTCTCTAGGATATATTCTAAGGAGCGGGATAGCTGGATCTTATGGTCCTTCTATTTCTAGCTTTTTAAGGAAGCGCCAAATCAATTTCCAAAGTGGTTGTGCCATTTTACATTCCCACCAACAGTGTATAAGTGTTCCAGTCTCTCCACAACCTCTCTAACATTTATTATTTTGTGTTTAGGAAAAAACTCTTGAATGCCCCAATTTTATTTTCTTGTGCAAAAATAGAAGAACAGAAGCACAAGATAAGATGAACAATTGGCTAGGGGGAAAAACATACATATATATAGTAACTACGTATATTAGATATTTCCTAGCATCCCATGAACATATTCAAATCTGAGCAAACAAGGCTTCCTTTAAGTTTGGGATGTTTCAGCAAGTGACACTGAAAACGAATAACCCCCAGATAACGAAGACAAAATTAATTTTGCAGTTTCTGAGAAAGGTAGGTTGGGAGAAAAGAAGAGGAAAAATGTATGTCTAGATGGTGAGATGAATGATCATTTTACTCTGCTTTAGATGAAGGTTTACAAAGCAAATTAGTTTCTCATTAAACAAGTAATACACGTATTGTTTTGTGACATTGGTTGCCAACCTCACAATGTGTCAACACTCTTCCCTTCTCGACCTTGAGTGTCCCTTTTCCGTTGGTCCAGCTTTCCTGTACCCACCTGCCTTCTTGTCTTGCCCCAGGGCTGGTGTGCCCATTTAGTCTCCTATACATGGTTGAGCAACATGTATTATTGTTTGTTTTTTGTGTCTATCTAATCTTTGGCTGAAGGGTGAACTTCAGGCGTGACTTCAGTACTGAGTTAACAAGGTGTCCACAGGCCATGGTCTCGGGGTTTCTCCAGTAAATGTCAGACCAGTAAGTCTGGTCTTTTTTTGTGAGTTGGAATTTTGTTCTACATTTTTCTCCAGCTCTGTCTGGCATCCTCTAGTGTGATCCCTGTCAGAGCAGTCAGTGGTGGTAGTCAGGTGCCATCTAGTTGTGCTGGATTCAGTCTGGTGGAGGCTGTGGTACTTGTGGTCCATTAACCCTTTGGACTAATCTTTCCCTTATGTTTTTGGTTTTCTTCGTTTTCCTTTGCTCCAGACAGGGTGGGACCAGCAGATGTATCGTAGATGGCCCCTCAGAAGCTTTTAAGACTCCAGATGCTACTCACTAAAGTAGGATTTAGAACATTTCCTTTATAAACTATGTTATGCCAATTAAGCTAGATGTCCTCCGAGACCATGGTACCCAGCCCTCAGCCCAGTAATTTGGTCCCTAAGAGAGTTTGGATGTATCTGTGAAGCTTCCATGACCTTTCCTTGTACAAGTTGTGCTGGCTTCCCCAGTATTGTGTACTGTTTTGCCCTTCATCAAAGTTACCACTTATCTATTGTCTAGTTAATGTTTTTCCCTCCCCATCACTCGCCTTTCTAGTAACCATCAAAGATTGTCTTTTTCCGTGTGTAAACCTCTCAAGAGGTTTTATAATAGTGGTTTCATACAGTATTTGTCCTTTTGTGATTGACTTATTTCATTCAGCGTAATGCCTCCCAGATTCATCCAAGTTGTGAGATGTTTTGTAGATTCATCATTGTTGTTTACGATTTTGAAGTATTCTATTGTGTGTATGTACCATAGTTTATTTATCCTTTCTTCTGTTGATGGGCACTTAGGTTGTTTCCATCTTTCTGCTATTGTGAATAGCACCCCCATGAACATGCGTGTGGATATGTTTATTCATGTGATGGCTCTTGTTTCTCTAGGATATATTCCTAGGAGTGGAATTACTGGGTTGTATGGTATTTCTATTTCTAGCTTTTTAAGCAAGTGCCATATCTTTTTCCACAATGGTTGTACCATTTTGCATTTCCGCCAGCAGTGCACAGAAGTTCCAATCCCCCTGCAGCCTCTCCAACATTTGTTATTTTCTGTTTTTTGATTCGTGCCTGTGATATTGGCATGAGATGGTATCTCACTGTACTTTTGATTTGCGTTTCTCAAATGGCTAGTGATCATGAGCATTTCCTTAAATGTCTGTTAGCTGCCTGAATGTCTTCTTTGTTGAGTGTCTGTTCATAGCCCACTTTTTTAATTGGATTATTTGTCTTTTTGTTGTAGAGGCATTGGGTTTTTCTATACATTTCAGAGACTAGACCTTTGTCGGATTTGTCATAGCCCAATTTTTTCCCCCAGTTTGTAGGTTCTCTTTTTATTCTTTTGGTGAAGTCTTTTGATGAGCATAAGTGTTTAATTTTTAGAAGATCCCAGTTATGTAGCTTATCTTCTGGCATTTGTATATTGTTAGTTATGGTTTGTATCCTATTTATGCCATATATTAGTTTTTGGTTTTATATTTAGGTCCTTGATCTATTTTGAATTAGTTTTTGTGGGTGGTGTGAGATATGGGTCCTGTTTTTTTTTTTGTTTTTTACAGGTGGACATCCAGTTCTGCCAGTGCCATTTGTTAAAACGAATTTTCTCCTTATTTTAAGATCCTCAACTATACTATATTTGTGAAGTCTCTTTTGCCATGTTAGGCAGCATACTCACAGGTTCTGGGAATTAGGATATGGCTATCTTTGGGGGCCATTATACTGTCAGTCACATGTACTAAACCAAAATGGTCCATAAGGATCTGCTCTACTCTCAGAAATAGTGTTTGGTAAGTTGTTAGTAGACTTTCAACTGGATGATAGTGGAGTCTCAGTTGTCTACTGGGAGTAATAGCATCTAAGCCACACAAACGGACAGATACTGTAAAAACTCTAGGAGCCTAACTGACACAACACACATGACTAAAGTTAAACACTTTGGGCAGCCAGTAGGAGGAGAAATTAGTCTTCAGTAGGCTTTAATAATATTCACAAGTCCTTGTTACTGTTAAGCCAGTTCAAAACAAATGAAAATTAAGCTTCTTATGATTAAGTCATAGTTCTGACTTAGAGCGTTTGCACTGGCTTTTCCCCCTACCTGGCACATTATTTTCCCAGATAATCACATGTTAACTCCCTAACCTTCTTCAAATCTTTGTTTAAATGCCATATCTTAATGAAGTTTGCTTTGAATATCTTTAAATTGCAAACATTCCCGTTTTTGTGTTGTCTTATTCTAGTTTATTTTTTTCCATAGCACTTATTACTTTTTTTTTTGTTATTTCACAAGTGTTTATTCTCTACAAATACTTTTCAGCCTTTCCACGTTGGAGCGGTCCCAAGTACCCTTCACCCAGTTTTCTCCAATGGTAACACCTTACGTGACTATGGTACAATGTCATAATCAAATAACTGACATTGGTACAATGTGTGTGTCAGATTCTGTGCCGTTTTATCACATGGAGCCACCACTACAAACAATATACAGAGCTGCTCTCTCCATCACCACAAAGAACTCCCTTCTGCTGCCCATGTATACTCAGATCCCTTCTCCCCCACCACCATCCCTAGCCCCTGTAACCTACTCTCTATTTCAGTGTAATTTTGTCATTGGGAGAACTTTATATAAATGGAATCATGCAATACGCAGCCTTTTGAGAATGGCTTTTTTTCACTCAGCATGAGGGTTTTTAATAGCTGGTGGAACAAATGCCACTTAGATTTTTCTTCTTTTTTGAAATTTTCTTGAAATTAAGCATGCTTTACCTTAAAATGAGCCCTGGTGGTGCAGTAGTTAACTGCTCAGCTGCTAACGAAAAGATCAGCAGTTTCAATCTACCAACCATCCCTTGAAAACCTATGGGGCAGTTCTACTCTGTTCTGTAGTGTTGCTACTAGTTGGAATCAACTTGATGGAAACAGGCTTGGTTTGGTTTGATTTTCTACCTTAAAAAACAAACAAACAAATGAAAACTTATTATGGAAATATCCAAACACATAAAAGTAGAATAGTACAATGAGTACTCCTCTACCCATCTCCTGGCTTCCACCAATACTTTTTTCTCTAAATTTTTAAAATTTGGTTGTTGTTGTTGAGAATACACACAGCAAAACATACATCATTTTAACAGTTTCTACATGTACAATTTAGTGACATTGATTACATACCTCAAGTTGTACAACCATTCTCAACCTTCTTTTCTGAGTTGTTCCTCCCTCATTAACACAAACTCACTGTGCCCTGAGGTTCCTACACAATCTTTCAAGTGTCTGTTGTCAATTCGATCCCATATAGATAGTTCTTAGATGAGCATAATGCCCAAGGCAGGCCTTTTTTTTTTTACTAGTTAAGCTAAACTATTGTTTGGTTTTAAGATGGCCTCAGGGGACATTTTGGTTTAAGGTTTAACGATTATCTCAAGACAATAGTTTTCAGGGGTTCATTCAATCTCCATGGCTCCAGAAAGTCTAAAGTCTATAAAAATTTGAAATTCTGTTCTGCATTTTCCTCCTTTTGATCAGGATTCTTCTATGAAATCTTTGATAAAAATGTTCAGTAATGGTAGCTGGGCACCATCCAGTTCTTCTGGCCTCATGGCAAAGGAAACAGTTGTTCATGGAGGCAATTAGCCACACATTCCATAGCCTCTTCCCATTCCTAACTCCCCTTTGTCCTCTGTTGCTCCAGGTGAATAGAGACCAATTGTTGTGCCTTGGACAGCCACTTGGAAGCTTTTAAGACCCCAGTCATGATGCAGTGAACTAAGACATAGAACAGAAGCACTAAACATGTTATTAGGACAATTAGCTGGAATGTACCATGAAACCATGACCCTAAATCCAAGCCAAGGAATCAAATCTTATGAGGTGTTTGGTTGTACATAAGCAGCCTCAACAGCTACTCTTCTTTTTGTCACTGTAAATGTATCTATCACACAAACATTGCCAGTTCATCTTTTTATAGGTGTACAACTTATTGACAGCAATTACAATAATCAGCTGTGCAATACTCTTAGTCAATGTGATTTTTCCATCACTGTTAACCTCCCTTTCCCCCTCCTTTCCACCCCGGCAACCACTAATAAACTTTGTTCTCTACACATTTGCCTTTTCTTGTCTTTTTATATAAGTGAGGTCATAAAATATTTGCCCTTTTGTGATTGGCTTATTTTGCTCAGCATGTCTTCAAGCTCCATCTATACTGTAGCATGTATCAAGAATTTGTTTCTTCCATTGTCTGGGTAGTATTCCATTGTATGTATGTACCACATTTTGTTTATCCATTCATCTGTTGATGGGCATCTAGATTGTTGCCACCTTTTGACTATTGTGAATAGTGCTGGAGTCAACATTGGTGTACAAATCTCTGTTTGAGTCTCTGCTTTCAAGTCATTTGGGTTTATACATAAGAGTGGAATTGCTGGGCCATATGTAGTTCTATTTTTAGTTTTTTGAGGAACAGCCACACTGTTTCCACAATGGCTGTACCGTTTTGCATTCCTACTAGCAACGGATAAGTGTTCCAATTTCCCCACATCCTTGCCAACATCTGTTATTTTCTGTTTTTTATTTTTATTTTTTTTATCTTAACCATCTTACTGAGAATGAAATTGTATTTCATTGTGGTTTTGAGTTGCATCTCTTGGATGGCTAATGACCCTGAGCAACTTTTCATGTGTTTGGTGGCCATTTGAATGTCTTCTTTGATGAAATATCTATTCAAGTCTTTTGCCTATTTTATGATTGAGTTATTTGTCTTTTTGTTGTTAAGTTGTGGAAGTTTTATATATATTTTGGTTATTAGATTCTTGTCACATATATGGTTTCCTAAGATATTCTTCTGCTCAGTAGCTTGTCTTTTCACTTTTTTGGTAAAGTCTTTTGAACAATAGTTTTAATTTTTTTATAAGGCCCATTTATTTATTTTTCCTTTTACTGTATGTACTTTTGTTATTATATTAGATAATCCATTGTTGAAAGCTAGGCCTGACAGCATTGCCCTTGCTTGTTCTTCTAAGAATTTTACAATTTTAGTTTGCATTACTTTCTTATAATTATATAATTTACTTCTTTATTATGTCTACAGATCATTATCCCAACTGTTAGGATAGTTAGGTTCTAAGAAAGCAGAGAGTATTATCTGTTTTCTCCAGTGATATATCTAAGGGCTAGAAATAGTGCCTATTATGCATTAGGTGCTCAATAAAGATTTTGAATGAATGACTAAAGAAAAACCTCAGGAACTTTAGCTAAAAGTACTCCAATTATCTTGTTTTCAACTATCTGCTCTCTCTTCTAAATTTAATTGATTCCTGAACTTTAGCTTGTCAGCTGCTGTTGCTCTTCTTATATTTTTGACTTGTAGATCAGCACTTGGTTCTCATAATGAATCTAGCTCAGAATCATCTCTCCAGTTCTTCCAACCCTGATTACATCAGGAAAGAAAATTCATCCTATCTCTGGCCTTGGGATGCAAGACTGGCACCAGTTCACTTGGTCGATGCCTCAATTAGGCCCATAAAGCCCAAGATCAGGATTACATAGATATTTCTATAACAAATCTTTCCCTAAATCACTCTCATACTTGTTCCACAAAACTGTTGGAGTCCGAAAGGAAAGGATTTGCTGCCCCAGATTAATAGAATCTAGCTTTGTAATCTTTATAAAAGATAAAGCTGTTTTCCCCTTGACCGCTTCCTAAGCATTCTTTGTTTCTTTCTTTGAATTAGAAGTGAAATGTTCTTCCTGCCTCTAAAGTGATTCATTTCCTTGGAGGCATTTCCGCAGAATAGTAGAATCTCACGGGTTTGCTGGCATGGCTTTGTGGCCACTGCTAGATTTAGATGACTCAAAACCTTGTGCGAGAGGGAAGGGTTTTAGAGGTGGTGCTGTAATGACAATTTTTTTAAATGCTGGCAAAAAATATTGATGTTTGCCCAATTTGATGACCTACTAGCCTAGCACAGTAATTGGTCACATCTTTTGGACCAAACAGTCTGTGCTGAACACAGTGTTTTCAAAATGTGAACAATATAAATGCATAGTTCTTTTGACATCTTCTATAACTTAAGAATGTTGGAGTTGTGTGAAGAGTTACTAAAATGTTAATAATCTACCAGATGAAAAATATTTAATTTGGCATGTCATGTGGATCCTCAGGAAGTAAAACTCCTTGTACTGTCCAAGCACAGCTATAAACCTTTTCACTCTCCCTCTCTGGCTTCACCACTCTGCATGCTGAGCTCACTTCTTGCATGTCATATTTTGCTGAAGAGAACAGGATGACAAGACTTGCTCCATGGCTGCAGCAGCACAGCAGGTGAGTTTTACTTGGATGAGCCAGAAATCATCCTCAGCCAGAGATGTCTTATTAGCAAGCATGAAAGGATGAAACAAATTCAAGCAAAACATATTTTAGAGGAAATATTTTGCAAGCCCATCAAAACCCTTTATATATTTTTGCCAATTTCTTTGTATAAAAAAATCATCTTGCAGCTTAAAATACTTAAGGAATAAGACTCAACCATAGCTCTTTAGGTAGTTCATATCACCAAAGAATCTAAAGTTTTCTTTTAAATGAAAATATACATAGAGATATGATATTTATATTTTAAGACTTTATTATCTATGTACTGTGTAAGTTAAGCAATGGGAACGCCAAATTTGAGACCGAGATTTTGTCCAAAGACTTATTTAACTAAGCCCATATTTAACTACTGTCATGAAAGTATTTGTGATAACTTCAATTTTTAAAACACCAATTTTATAAATGGGTTAAACTGAAAGAAAAATAGAAAATGTCCATGGCCTGCAGAAAGTGACATAGATGTTGACAGTGGAATTGTGCTATGCTCTTCCAAACACCCTCATTCCTGTCACTAACTCTAAATCTTCAAGGATGCTAGATTAGAAGCCTTAGACTTTCTCTGATCTTTCCTCTCCTTTTCCCATATACATAATGTCTCTTATCTAGCCATATTCTCTAACTTTCCAAGCCTTTGCTTATTTATTTTAATCTGCCTATCTCTTAATTTCCATTCATAGATCTTCAGTTTCCTACACAAGGACCTGATTTGGCTTCCTAATAATTCTTTTGACCTCAAGTTATAGTCACCCACCTGCCTTTGCCCAACACACCCAAATCCAAGTTATCTGCCCTTATACTTACTTGGAATCTCAGTAACTTTGTATATTATTAATTATTCCTCTTTATAGGAAATACTCTCTTCCTTTGGATTTGATAACACCACATTCTCCTAGTATTCCCTCTACTTCTCTCTTCCTTCATCAGCCTTTTTGCTGGCTCATACTTCTCTATTCATCTTTAAATGCTGCCTCCTTCCAAGACTGGCTCTTGGCTCTCTTCTCTTCAGACTTCATGCACTCTAACAAGTAATGTGGCCCATGCTCATGACTCTAACTATAATTACCACATTGACTTGCTCAAACTTATTTCCCTAGCTCAGTTTTCTTCTCTTATCACCAATAACCATACATACAGCTGTTATTCAATATTGATATTCAATTCAAGTATCAAATATGTTTCAAAATTAGCTTGTTTTAGTAAAAATTATCTCCTGTCCCTAACCTAGACATCTTCCAGAATTTCTTAGAGTAAATAATACCACAACCACTTAATTGCTCAATTCAGAATACTGAGCCTCACCGTTACTTTTGTCACCTTCTTTCCTTCTGCATCCAGCCTTCTTTTACCACCTAAATATGTCTTAAATGGTTCCAGTTCTCTCCTGCTCCCTACAACCTATGTAGTCCAAGCCACTGTCATTTCTTGCTAGCATCACTGAAGTGGCCTCCAAGCTTATTTCCCTATGTCCATCTTTCCTCACACTATTACACTTGCCATACTTTTTTTTTTAAAGAAAATGTACAGATCACTCCCTTGTATAAAGTCCTTCATTAATTCTTTATTGTTCTACAATAAAGATCACCATCCTTAACATGGCCCTCCAAGGACTTGCTCTCTGCACTCCATCTAAGTTGAACTTCCTTTAGTCTTAAAAAATTCTGTGTTCTTTCCTATTTCAGAACTCTTGTGTATGTTCCTTTATTTGCCTGGGACCCTGTATCCCACCCTCCCTGTTTTGTGTATTCTCTTTCATCCCTGAATTCTCACTGTAAATGTCATTTCATCGAGAAAGCCTTCCCCATACCATAGCAGATTTCCCTGTACATTTGCTCTAGTACCATTCTGCATATCTCTTTAGCACTTTTCATAGCAACAATTAGATATTTATTTGTATTTAGAAATATAAAAATATATTTGTCTTCCACATTATGTTATAAGCTTCATGAGGGCAGAAATCATGTCCATCTTATTTAGTGGTGTATATCCAATAGCTATAAGAGTGTATGGTATATAGAAGTATCTCAATGAAAATGAAAAAAGTCCAGATGAACTGTCCTAAAATTCAACTTTCATGTGTCCATTAATTATTAAAAACAAAAGTCTTCTTATTTCTTGCTTCTAAATGTCTCTTTGTGACTGTCAAGGCTATATATAATCCTGGGAGCCTTTTGTTTTACAATCCCTGAGCTCAATAAACACTGTGTCTGTGAATGCATTTCCACAGCAGAGTTTGGGACATGACATGGAGTAAATTGTATATACATTATTGGTTCCAAAGTTGTATTAACCCAAGTTCTGTAAGAGAATTCAGTTCAGAATTGTGGAAGTGAGCAAAATGATACAGAGCAGAATACATTTAGGCACTTTAGTACCGTTTGGGTATGAGCTCTGTAAGTGAAAATCAAAATTATTCCTAGTGAGTCTGAAACAAATGGCTGGAGGTGGCCGCATGTTCTGTGAGAGTAATGAAGTGCAGTGATTGCACAGGGAGAGCATTTCAGATTACAACGACTACAGAGCAGAAAATGCAATGCTGTGCAGAAGCTGAATTGAACAAACACAAGTATGTGAAGTAAGAGAAGTTTGTAGAAGACAAAATGTCTTCAGCAAAATAAAGAAGGGTTGTTAGAGCCATTATGGTGTACTATATTTTAGTCACATTTTATCTCTTTACTCAATGATTTCCAAACAGCCCATAACAAAGGACGTATATACAAGAAAGTAAATAAAATCAGAATCTTAGACAGGAGGGGAAAACAAGTAGCCTAACTAGGAAGGATGAATAATTCAGAATTGTTGGTGGCAAGCAACAGAAATACCATAGCTGATTTAAGTAGGAAAGTGCTCAAAGAAATTGTAGAAATCATATGGTCCAATTCCTTCAATTTTTAACTGACAAAATTAAAGATGACTTAAGCTACTTCCCAGGGGCCTCATGGCTCATGTGTATTAGTGCTTTGGGTCATGATTTCCCTTTATATTGTCTTATTCTTATACTGTTTGATTTTACTTCTTGAATAATTTCTTGTGGGTCTTGGGTATGGGCACTTATATAAATCTGCATTCACTTTTCTTTTTTACTATTATCCTGACTTATAAGAAAAGAGATTTGAAAAAAAAAATGTGCTAAGTTTCATAGTAAGAGGTACATGCAAATTAAGCATTTGTATTTTGAAGTAACAAGATATTAGAGGTCATTCCTCTAACCTTTAAAACTTTATGAGAGCGGAATGCAAATATTTTATTGGTATTTTCTTGACATGATCTTCTTCATTTGCCAAATATTTGTCATTTGTGAGTAATATATAGACAGATGAAACTACTGATAATAAAAATTTGATATTGTAGCTGTGTATTTATATGTCAAATATTTAAAACTGTGTCTACAGAGAAATATCTTTAGTGTTATAATAAATATATTTCTTTCTGCCTTGTCATAAAAATGATTTCAATTGTACTTTCCCATGTTTCTATGTGCAACGCAATCAATTCTCTCAGATTGTGGGTTTGAGTCAGTAACACTAAGAATAATTCTTGAAGTTAGTTTATCAAATAGACAATGTCAAATAAACAGCCTTACTTCTGTCTTTCCCTCAAGAGGCTTTTCTTTACTCCCAATCATAGGCCATTATAATTTAAGGAATTCACATGAAAAGTGAAGATTTGGTACCTATGTGGCTTATTTAGCTCTTAGGCTATATGGCAAAGTTTAAGATTCGGTACATATACTTAGAACTTCTTTTCTTCAGACATATCAGATCTTTTGGTGAATTAGGTTTTTGATAAATAAAACAAGCAATCAGTCAAACCACCTATTTGTTAATTTTTTGACTAGGTAAATGATAGACTCAAAAACCACAGCTATCAATTTCAATCTATAGAGGCAGGAAAGCTATTTTAGCTAATATTTATATAAAATGCCAATTATTTTATGTGTACTATCTTATTCGCTATTCACAAGACTGTGAGGATTTATTATTAGTATTCTTTTCTTTTTCAAATGACGAACCAGAGTCTTACATAGGATACCTAACCTAAAGTCAAAGAGCTAATACATGGATGATGTAAGTTTTGAGCCCAAATTCTTGACTTTAGAATCCAAGTATATATTCACAAAACTACACAGCCTCCCAATGTTTTATTATATCTTTGTTTTCAGCAGTTTTAAGGCTTGGTAATCCAGACTTGTGAAATATTATAATTTTCATTAATATTATATGGCTGACTGTTACTATTATTCCTATTTGGAATACTGAATTAGTGAGGCTAATGAAATAGGGGTGACCTGATTGAAAGCATTCAGAAGAACTTTGGCAATGATAGAGATTCACATGGTGCAATGTCTAAAAATGATATACATCATTTTACAAAGGATAGAGTAGAATCCTACATAAAAACTCAATTTCTCTGGATTGTGAAAGTACCTGTATTTATTGGGTATTATCTATTTCCAATTGGTTTCCTTCATTTCACATCACTAAAAATTCCAAAACTTTTTATTAAACATCATATGAACCTGGTTTGTAATTTACAATTCTGGCTTGTCCTACTAAGAATGCTTTTCAAACTGTTAAGCAGTACAGTTTACAGTTGTGGTGATTTCAAACCACGTCTTCACAATTTGTTCACACACCTCCATGGACAGATACGGCCCGTGGCCCCTCCCCTTGAATTTGGGCTTGCCTCAATGACTCACTTGTAACCAGTAGAGTGCAGCAAAATTCACACTGCATGACTTCTGAGACTAGATCAGAAAAGGCGGCGCGCCTTCCACATGGATCTTTTGAGACACTGCTCTGTAAAAAGCCAAACACCATGTAAAAATTCCTATTACTCTGAGTCCAGGAATCTCTGGGTGGTGCAAATTGTTAAGCCCTCAGCTATTAGCTGAAAGGTCATTGGTTCAAGCCACCCAGAGTCACCTTGGAAACAGGCCTGGCAATCTGCTTCTGAAAAGTCATAGCCTTGAAAATCCTATGGAGCAGTTTTACTCTGCACGCATGGGGTTGCCATGAATTGGAATCAATTTAATGGCAACTAATAACCACAACCTACTCACCAAAGTAGGATGTAGAGCATTTTCTTTATAAATTATGTTATGTCAATTGAACTAGATGTACCCTGAGACTATGGTCCTCAGCCCTCAGCCCAGTAATTCTGTCCCTCAGAGAGTTTGGATGTGTCTGTGAATCTTCTATGCTTTGGTCAAATTGTGCTGACTTCCTCAGTGTTGTGTACTGCCTTAACCTTTACAAAAATTACCACTTACCTATTGTCTAGTTAGTGTTTTTCCCTTCCCTCCCTTCTCCTCCTTTGTAACTGTTAAAGACTTTTTCTTTCTGTGTGTAAACCTTTTCATGAGTTTTTATAATAGGGGTTTCATACAGTATTTGTCCTTTTGTGATTGACTTATTTCATTCGGCATAATGCCCTCCAGATTCTTCAGTGTTATGAGATGTTTCATAAATAAATCATTCTTCTTTATTGTTGTGCAGTATTCCATTGTGTGTATGTACCATAGTTTGTTTATCCATTCATTTGTTGATGGGCACTTAGGTTGTTTTCACTTTTTGCTACTGTGAATAATACTGCAATTAATATGGGTGTGCATATGTTTATTCATGCGATGGCTCTCATTTCTCTAGGATTTATACCTAGGAGTGGGATTGTTGGATGATATGGTGTTTCTATTTTTAGCTTTTTAAGGCATTTTCCAAAATGGATGTACCATTTTGCATTCCCACCAGCAGTACATAAGCATTCCAATCTCCCAATAGCCTCTCCAACATTTGTTATTTTCTGCTTCGTGTAAGTAACATCGGGGTGAGATGGTATCTTATTGTAGTTTTGATTTGCTTTTCTCTAATGGCTAGTGATTTTGAACATTTCCTTATGTGTTTGTTAGCTGCCTGAATGTGTTCGTTGTTGAGTGTCTGTTCATATCTTTTGCCCATTTTTTAATTGAATTATTTGTCTTTTTGTTGTAGAGGTGTTGGATTTTCCTATAGGTTTTAGAGATTACACCCTTGTCAGATATGTCATAGCCAAAAATTTTATCCCAGTGTGTAGGTTCTCTTTTTATTATTTTGGTGAAGTCTTTTGATCAGCATAAGTGTTTAATTTTTAGAAGACCCTGGTTGTCTAGCTTATCTTCTGGCGTTTGTGTATTGTTACAGTTTGTATACTATTTATGCCATATATAAGGGCCCCTAATATTTACCCTACTTTTCTTTCTTGGTTTTCATAGTTTTTGGTTTTATATTTAGGTCTTTCATTCATTTTGAATTAGTTTTTGTGTATGGTGTAATGTATGGGTCCTGTTTCATTTTTTTTGCTAATGAATATCCAGTTTTGCCAGCACCATTTGTTGAAAAGACTGTCTTTACTCCATTTAATGGATTTTGAGTCTTTGTCAAAGATCAGGTGACTGCAGGTGGATGGATTTACATCTGGGTTCTCAATTCTGTTCCATTGGTCAATGTGTATGTCATTGTACCAGTAACAGGCTGTTTTAACTACCTTAGCTGTATAGTAGGTTCTGAGGTCTGATAATGTGAGACCTCCTACTTTGTTCTTCTTCTTCAATAATGCTTTACTTATTCCGGGTCTCTTTCCTTTCCATATAAAGTTAACGACTAGTTTTTCCATCTCATTAAAGAATTCTGTTGGTATCTGGATTGAAATTGCATTGCATTTGTAGATTGCTTTGGGTAGAATTGACATTTTCACAATGCTGAGTCTACCATCCATGATCATGGTATGTTTTTCCATTTATGTAGGTCTTCTTTGGTTTCTTGTGGTACAGTTTTGTAGTTTTCTATGGTAAGTCTTTTATGTGAAAATAATAGCTTCTTGATGCCTTGGAGACAACAGACAATACTAAATTACATATAGAAGGACAAGATGTTTCAGCTAGTGACCAAAATAAAGAACAAGAAAATCCTCCAGAGGAAGAAAAGGCAATGAAACTGTGTGCTAAGAAAATTAGAACACTAACATACTGGACTGTCCAAGAGATCAAGAAATAGATCAAGGAAAACACAGACAATGCAATAGAAAATTCAAGAAAGCGATACAAGAACAAAATGACAAAATAAATAGGTAATTAGAAAACACACAAAACAGCAAGTAGAAACCCAAAAGATTAACAGCAAAAGATCAGAAATAGAAAATTGAATAGAAAGATATAGAGTAGAATTGAAAATAAGGAAGACAGAATCAGCAAATTTTAAGACATATCCTTTGACCCAGATTTGTTTGAGAAAAAATAAAAAAAGAATAAAAAGAACCTAAGAATTATGTGGGACACTATCAAGAGGAAAATTTTGTGTGTGATCAGAATTCCAGAACAGGGGGAGTCAAGGGAAAACACAGAATTGTCAAATTTGCTGGCAGAAAACTTCCCAAATACCATGAAAGATGAAAAGCTGACCATCCAAGAAGCTTAACAATCTCCATACAGGATAGACCCCAAAAGAAGGTCTCTAAGCTGTGTCATAATCACACTCACCCGGACCAAAGACAAAGAAAGAATCCTGAAAGCAGCTTGGAAAAAATGAAGTCACCTACAAGGAGAACTAATAAGACTAAGCTGTGATTACTCAACAGAAACCAAGCAGGCAAGAAGACAATGGAATGACATATATAAAGCCATAAAAGAAAAAAAAAATCACCAACCAAGAACTACATATCCAGCAAAATTGTCTCTCAAATATGATGGTGAAATTAGGACATTTTCAGATAAACAAATTAAGGGAATTTCTAAAAACCAGACCAAACTTACAAGAAATATTAAAGAGAGTCCTTTTGATAGAGAACCAACAGCATCAGACAACATGAGATTAGGACACAGGACAGCATCAGCCAGATACCAACCCAGATAAAGAATTCTCAAAAAACAAAGCTAAAACACTAAAACCCCAGAACCAGAGATGTCAATCTATAAATTACAATGATCTCAAACCAAAACAAAACAAAGAAAAAAGGAATAAACAGTGTAGTTATAGAACTTTCATAAGGAGAGGAAGTTAAAGCAATATCAAGAAATGAAAGACTGGTTTACACTTACAAAGATAAACAATTTTCAAGATAACCACAAAGAATGTTAACAAACCTATTCATCAAAATAAAAGAAGAAAGATATAAAGACCAAGTAAACACAAAATCAACAACAATGAAAGAAATGAAAAGAAGATCCATGAACAAAAAAGAATTCAGCACAGAAAATTAAGCAGAACAAAGAAACTGTCAACACCACAAAAGAAGTAAAGCAAAATGACAACAGTAAACTCATATCCACTGATAATCACACTGAATGTAAAAGGCTTAAATGCACCAGTAAAGAAACAGAAAGTGGCAGAATGGATTTTTAAAAAAATGACCCATTAATATGCTGTCAACAAGAGACACATCTTAGACACAGAGACATAAACACACTAAAACTTAGAAGGATATAAAAAATATATCAGGTAAACAATAACTAAAAAAAAAGCAGGAGTAGCGATATTAATCTCTGATAAAACAGACTTTAAGGCAAAATCCAACATAAAGGATAAGGAAGTACAATACATAATGATTAAAGAGTCAACCCACCAGAGGACATAACCATAATAAATATATACGCATCCAGTGACAGGTCTCCAAAATACAGAAAACAAACTCTAACAGCACTGAAAAGAGAAATTGACAGCTCATAATAACAATAAGAGACTCCAACACACCAGTTTTGATGAAGGACAGAACTTCTAGAAAGAAACACAACAAATATACAGAAGATCCAAAGGTCACAATCAACCAGATTGACCTCATAGATATACACAGAACACCCCACCCAACAGCAGCAAAGTATACATTCTTTTTTAATGCACATGGAACATTCTCCAGAATAGACTACATTTTAGGCCACATAGCAAACCTTAAGAAAATCCAAAACATCAAAATAAAGCAAAATATTTTATCTGATCACAGTGCCATAAAAGTAGAAATCAATAACAGGAATAGCAAGAGAATAAAAAATCAAATACATGGAAACTTATTAACACTTTGATTAAAAACCACTGGGTAACAGAAGAAATAAAAAATGTAATAAAGAAATTCCTAGAATCAAATGAGAATGAAAACACATTTTACCAAAACCTTTGGGACACAGGAAAAGCAGTGCTCAAAGGTCAATTTGCAGCAATACATGCACACATCAAAAAATGAAAAAAAGGGTCAAAATCAAAACATTAACCCTACAACTCAAACAAATAGAAAAAGAAGAATAAAGGAAGCCCACAGTAACCAGAAGAAAGGAATTGATAAAGATTAGAGCAGAAATAAATGAAATAGAGAACAGAAAAATAATAGAAAGAATCAACAAGACTGGAAGTTAGTTCTTTGAAAGGATCAACAAAACTGGAAGTTGGTTCTTTGAAAGGATCAACAAAACTGACAAACCATTGGCCAAACTGACAAAAGAAAAACAGGAGAGGAAGGAAATAGCTTGAATAAAAAATGAATTGGGTGATATCACAACAGACCCTACTGAAATAAAAGGATCATAACAAAATATGAAAAATTGTACTCCAACAAATATGAAAATCTAGAGGAAATGAACAAATTTCTAGAAACACACTAACTACCTAAACTAACACAAACTGAGATACAAAAACTGAACAGGCCCATTACAAAGGAAGAGATTGAAGAGGTAACCAAAAAAAAAAAACCCTCCCAACAAAAAAAAGCCCTGCTCCAGACGGCTTCACAGGAGAATTCTAACAAATATTCAGAGAAGACATTTCAGAGTATACAAAAGAAAGAATACTCTCAAATTCATTCTATGAAGCCAACATAACCCTTAGGCCAAAACTGGCCATAGATACCACCAAAAAAGAAAATTACAGACCAATATTCCTCATGAATACACACACAAATATTCTCAACAAAATTCTAGCCAATAGAATTCAATAGCATATCAAAAAAAATAATACATCACAACCCACTGGGATTCATACCGGGTATGTACGGATGGTTCAACATTAGAAAATCAATCAACATAATCCACTACATAAATAAAACAAAAGAATCACATGATCATCGTAATCGATGCAGAAAAGCATTTGATAAAGTTCAACACCTGTTTCTGATAAAAACTCTCAATAAAATAGGTATAGAAGTGAAATTCCTCAAAGTGATAAAGAACATTTATATAAAACCAATAGCCAACATTATTTTCAATGGAGAGAGACTGAAAGAATTCCCCCTGAGAATGGAAACCAGACAAAGATGTGATTTATCACCACTCTTATTCAAAATTGTGCTGGAAGTCCTAGCTAGAGCAACAAGGTAAGAAAAAAATAATAAAGGGCATCCAAATTAGAAATGAAAAAGTAAAACTATTCCTCTTCACAGATGATATGATCCTATATGTAGAAAACCCCAAAGATTCCACAAGAAAGCTACCGGAAATAATAGAATAATAGAAGTATTCATAAAGTAGCAGGATACAAGATCAACATACAAAAATCAGTTGAATTCCTATACACCAACAAAAAGAACATAGAAAAGGAAATTAGGAAAACAATACCATTTGCTACAGCTTCCCAAAAGATAAAATACTTAGGAATAAATCCAACTAGGGATGTAAAAGACCTATACAAAGAAAACTACAAAACACTACTGCAAGAAACCAAAAGAGACCTACATAAATGGAAAAACATTCCATGCTTATGGATAGGAAAACTCAACATTGTGAAAATGTCAATACTACCCAAAGTGATCTACAGATATGATTCAATCTCAATCTAAATTCCAACAGCATTCTTTAGCAAAATGGAAAAACTAATCATTATCTTTATATGGAAAGGATAGGTAAAGCATTAATGATGAAGAAGAACAAAGTAGGAGGCCTCACACTACCTGATCTCAGAATCTACTATACAGCCATGGTAGTCACAACAGCCTGGTACTAGTACAATGACAGACACATAGACCAATGGAACAGAATCATAAACCCAGACATAAATACATCCACCTATGGTCCGCTGATCTTTGACAAAGACCAAAAGTCCATTAAACGGGGAAAAGACAGAATTTTTAACAAATGGTGCTGGCAAAACTGGATGTCCATCTGAAAAAAAAAATGAAACAGGACCCATACCTCACACCATCCACAAAAACTAGTTCAAAATAGATCAAAGACTTAAATACAAAACCAAAAACTACAAAGATCATGGAATAAAAAATAGGGTCAATGCTAAAGGCCCTGAAACACGGCATAAATAGGATACAAACCATAATTAACAATACACAAACACCAGAAGATAAGCTAGATAACTGGGATCTTCCTAAAATTAAACACTTATGCTCATCAAAAACTTCACCAAAAGAGTAAAAAGAGATTCTATAGACTGAGAAAAAATTTTTGGCTATGACATATCTGACAATGGTCTAATTTCTAAAATTTACAGAAAACTTCAACACTTCAAGAACAAAAAGACAAATAATCCAATTAAAAAATGGCCAAAGGATATAAACAGACACTTCACCAAAGGAGACATTCAGACAAGCACATAAAGAAGTGCTCGCAATCATTAGCCATTAGAGAGATGCAAATCAAAACTACAATGAGATACCATCTCACCTCAACATTACTGGCACTAATTAAAAAACAAAACAGAAAATAACAAATGTTGGCGAGGTTGAGGGGAGATTGGAACTCTTATACAATTCTGGTCAGAATGTAAAATGGTATAACCACTATGGAAAACGGTATGGCATGTCCTTATAAAGCTAGAAATACTATATGACCCAGAAATTCCACTCCTAGGTATATACCCTAAAGAAATAAGAGCGTGACATGAACAGACACAAGCACACCCATGTTCATTGCAGCATTATTCACAATAGCAAAAAGATGGAAACAACCTAAGTGTTGATCAACAGATGAAGGGATTAACAAACTATGGTACATACACATAATGAAATATCATACAACAATAAAGAATAATAAGGAATTCGTGAAATATCTCACAACATGGATGAATATAGCGGATATAATGCTGAGTGAAATAAGTCAACCACAAAAGGGCAAATATTGTATGAGACCACTATTATAAAGAAATAAGAAACACAGAAAAAAAATGTTTGATGATTACCAGGTATGGAAGGGGAGGAAGGGAAAATTACCAAATAGAAAACATGTTGTAATATTGGTAAAGGGAAAGGAAATATGGGGAAGTCAGCACATGACCAAGGCATGGGAGGACATTCAGAGGACGGCAAGAACAAAATGTAACAATGGTAACTGCAATAGTATAGACAGCCCTGCAACAATTGTATTAACAACACTAATTAAAAAATGGATAAATAAGTAGATAGTTATGACAAGAAGTGTGGGATGAGTAAGGGAACACATTCACCTCAGCTATAAGTTTGGTGGTGGATACTTCTGCATACTAACTGTAGGTGCTACTTACATATTAATGCAGACAATAAAGCACACAAGGCCCACAGTCAGGGAAACTTCTTAAACATAACCAAACAGCTCATGAGACAAAGTTACTAGGCTCGAAGATGAAGAACCACAGACTTGGAGTCATCTACATCAACTGGTACAACATAGTTCATAAAGACAATGCTCTTCATCTGTTTTTGGTGAGTAGCATCTAGGGTCTTAAAAGCTTGTGAACAGCAACCTAAGATACAACTGTTGGTCTTTTTCCATCTACAGCAAAGGAGAGTGAATAAAACCAAAGACTCAAGGGAGCAGTTAATCCAAAGAACTAATGGACCACATGAACTACAGCCTGCATGACCCTAGACCAGAAGAACTAGATGGTGCCCAGCTACCACGACCGAACACTGTGACTGGGAACTATAGAGGGTTCCAGACAGAGTGGGAGAAAAATTGTAGAACAAAAAATCAAGTTTACAAAAAAGATCAGACTTACTGGTCTGACAGAGACTGGAGGAATCCCAGAGACTTTGGCCCTAAGACACCATTCTGACCTTGAACTGAACTCATTCTCAGAGACGACCTTTCAGGCAAACCATAGACAGGCCCATAAAATAAACAAATACGCTTGAAAGGACCATTTTCCTTAGAACAATCAATTATACAATATGAAAAGGGCAACATTTGCCCAAAAGGAAAGTTGAGAAGGCAGGAAGGGATAGAAAATCAGGATGAAAGGAAATGGGGAAGCTAGGATGGAAGTGGGGAGAGTCCTGACACCTTGTATGGAATGAAACTGATGTCATGGAGCATTGTATGTACGAACTATCAAACGGGAGACTAACTTGCTCTGTAAACTTTCACCTAATGCACATTAAAAAATTAATTTAAAAAAAGTCTGTATGCCAGGCTGATAATGTAGTACCCTTTGGTTTAATCAGCAAATTTCAAAACTAGAACGTCAAGCGGAAAATATGGCTTGCTGGCACAGTATGGTTTACAACTCTCCCATGTATGTAAAAAGGAACCAAGAAGTGGTAGACAGGCACTCAACTTGAAATTAAAACCAAACCAGTTGCCATCCAGTCAACCCTAAAGAGTTTTCAATGGCTGACTTTTAAAAGCAGATGACCAGACCTTTCTTTCAACATACTTCTGGTTGGACTTGAACCTTCAATTTTTCTTTTACCAACAAAGCATGCTGAACATTTAAGCACCACCTAGGAATTCTCCAATTTGAAATTAGGTGCTCATTAAAAGTTACACTTTCCAGAAAGAAAAAAAAGTCACTCAAGTCACTCTGCCCTTCCACAACTAGAAATGGCTTAATGGAAATAATATTGAACAGAAAAAGTAACCCATATTTCAGCACTAGCCTTGATGTGACTAGCAATGCAATCTATATATAACATTTCAACTCACTAGATAGCATGATAGAATTTTACAAGATCAATGACTTTTTCATCGCAGATACCATTTTTCAACAACATGAACAGTGACTATACACTGGGACCTCCCCAGATGGAATACACAGAAATCATATTGGCTACTTCTGTGGAAAGGCCAGGGGCCGACTATGGAACAGACCATCAATTGCTCCTGTACAAGTACTATTTGAAGCTGAAAAAAATCAGAACAAGTCCACTAGAGCGAAACTATGGCCTTAAGTATATCCCACCTGAATTTAGAGACCTTCTCAAGAATAGATTTGACCAGTTGAACAGTAATGGCCTAAGACCAGACAAGTTGTGAAATGATATCAAAGACATCATGCAAGAAGAAAGAAAGGGGTCATTAAAAAGACAGGAAAGAAAGAAAAGACCAAAATGGATGTCAGAAGTGGCTCTGAAACTTGCTGTTTAACCTCAAGTAGCTAAAGCAAAAGGAAGAAATGATGAAGTAAAAGAGCTGAACAGAAGATTTCAAAGGGCAGCTTCAGAGAACAAAGTAGAATATTATAATGACAAGTGCAAAGACCTGGAGTTAGAAAACCAAAAGGGAAGAACACATTCGGCATTTCTCAAGCTGAAAGAACTGAAGAAAACATTCAAGCTTTGAGGTGAAATACTGAAGGATTTATGGGGAAAATACTAAATGACATAGGAAGCATCAAAAGAAGATGGAAGGAATACACAGAGTCACTATACCAAAAAGAATTAGTCGGTGTTCAACCATTTCAGGAGGTACCATATGATCAGGAACCAATGGTACTGCAGGAAGAGGTCCAAGCTGCACTGAAAGCATTGGTAAAAAACAAAGCTCCAGGAATTGACAGAATACCGGCTGAGATGTTTCAACAAACGGATGCAACGCTGGAAGTGCTCATTCATCTGTGCCAAGAAATTTGGAAGACAGCTACCTGGCCAACCAACTAAAAGAGAACTATATTTGTGCCCATTCCCAAGAAAGGTGATCAAACCAAATGTGGAAATTATCCAACAATATCATTAATATTACAAGCAAGTAAAATTTTGCTGAAGATTGTCCAAAAGCAGCTGCAGCAGTAAATCGATAGGAAACTGCCAGAAATTCAAGCTGGATTCAGAAGAGGATGCGGAACCAGAGACATCATTGCTGATGTCAGATGGATCCTGGCTGAGCAGAGAATACCAGAAAGAATTTTACCTGTGTTTTATTGACTACGCAAAGGCATTTGATTATGTGAATCATAACAAATTATGGATGACTTTGTGAAGAATGGGAATTCCAGAACACTTAATTGTGCTCATGAGGAACCTGTACATAGATCAAGAGACAATCATTCAAATAGAACAAGGGGATACTGCATGGTTTAAAGTCAAGAAAGGTGTGTGTCAAGGTTGTATCCTTTCACCATACTTATTCAATCTGTATGCTAAGCAAATAATCAGAGAAGTTGGACTATATGAAGAAGAAATGGGCATCTGGATTGGAGAAAGACTCATTAACAACATGCATTATACAGATGTTACAACCTTGCTTGCTGAAGGGGAAAAAGACTTGAAACACTGATGAAGATCAAAGACCAAAGCCTTCCATATGAATTACACTCCAACATAAGGAAAATAATAATCCTCACAATAGGACCAATACTAAACATCATGATAAACAGAGAAAAGATTGAAGTTGTCAAGGAGTTCATTTTACTTGGGTTCACAATCAACACCCATGGAGGCAGCAGTCGAAAAATCAAATGACACATTCCATTGGGCAAATCTGCTCCAAAAGACCTCTTTAAAGTGTTAAAAAGCAAAGATGTCACCTTGAAGATTAAGGTGCCCCTACCCAAGCCATGATGTTTTCAATCACCTCATATGCATGGGAAAGCTGGACTGTGAATAAGGAAGAAGAATTGACATCTTTGAATTGTGGTGTTGGCAAAGAATATTGACTATACCCTGGACTGCCGAAAGAATGGACAAATCTGTCTTGGAAGAAGTATAACCAGAATGCTCCCTAGAAGCAAGGATGGTAAGACTACATTTCACATACTTTTGACATGTTATCAGGAGGGATCACTTCCTGGAGAAGGACATCATGCTTGGTACAGTAGAGGTTCAGCGTAAATGAGGCAGACCTTCAAAGAGATGGATTGACCCAATGACTGCAACTGTGGGCTCAAGCATAACAATGATTGCGAGAATGACATTGGACTGGGCAGTGTTTCCTTCTGTTTTACATGGGATTGCTACGAGTTGAAACTGACTCGCCAGCACCTAACAACAACAACAAAGACTTAGGTTTTCCAATAGGTACATAAAGGCATTTGAAATTGAGAATCTCCAAAGGCCTTTTCGTCTCTAACATTCTATTATCTCATGCAGAAACTTGCCATCCTTAATGGTGAGCAATCATATTCTCAATAGCATTTGGAAGAATCTGGCCTCCTAATTCTTAAAGAGGTATAGATGGAGATGATTCTATATAAGATTAACACAGTGACTTCCTGCTCTGCTTTCCTGCTACAAGACTAGCATTACCCAAGCGAGCTCTTTATCTAGGAATCGGAGTCTATGTCTTTCAATAAAGAAATCCATGAAATTCAGTAGATATTTTTAAGCATTAGTTTCTGATGTCAAATAGTAAGACCTGCCTCAGCACTTACTTTATATGTGCTGTAAATCAAGTTTTCTACCACCAAGTTTCCATCCAAAATATGTTTTTTTAGCATTTTTTCTTCACACAAGACTCAAAAATTTCTTTTACCATGGCAAGTGTAAGAAAATGTTGCTTAGGTTGTGTTTATTTTCTAGTATAAATGTGCTGACAGCTGTAATTTCTGTTTGATTTGTTTCAAGGCATCCTTTTATTACAGCAAGAAAGTATACATTTTAATGCTGTCCAGACAGAACTTTTGCTCCAAGCAACACCGGAAATGATCTAAGTTGTGTTTTCCAAGGTCTAACGTTGTATGTAACATTCCTAGAAGGCAATATAGCAGGATTTAAGCATCAGGTAGCTTTTAAGTTTTTCAAATCCCTGCTTTACTTTTTCCTAGAGGTGTAAAATGGAGATTTTTCCCAGTTATAAAATTAGTTCAGTGTTAAAATATACTAATTAACACATTTGTGTGAACAGTAAATAACATATTAAAGTGCTTATCTCAGAACTAATACTGGTTGTTAATAATAACAATACTAATAGTGTTACTACTAAGAAGTTTTGAATGGAAATAACTTTATTTAAACCTACTCCTTCATTAATTGGTGCATTGATTTTAGTCAGGTATATAAATAACATTTGATGTTGTCTTAAGAATTATTCTTGGTATCTTAACCAGAGCTAATATGTTTATGGAATGTCTTTTAAATGTCTTGCTATCATAAAATTATACTGAGTGATTTGAGAATAGTAGTACTTATTTATAAAGCAACCCTTGAAAAATATTCTAAGTAGATAAGAGAATAAACTAATGTTTAGCAATCGAGAAAGTAGAGTGGTCAATTAAGAGCAGATAAATCAGAATGATCCAGCAATAAAATAGGTGATAGCTTTCAAGACCCAGTTATTTTCTCCTTTGGATTTTTTGTTGATACTATGTGTTGTCATTAATGAAGACATGCTGATTAAAGGACCAATTCAGAATTTTTGTTATGAGTTATGGATTTTGGTATCCATAATCTGAGATCACATGTGTCCCAGCAACCCCTGGATGATGTAAATCCTGTCAATATGAGTCAATGATAAAATTTGTTTTAAATTATTTTATTTCTTGAAAATTTACTAAACATGAGGTAAAACAGGAAGGCACCTGGCAATGGCTGCACATACATTTTATTCTATTCTTCTTCTTAGCCATTTTATTATTTTTCATAAAAATTTTTGAAACTTGGTAAAATGCATTCTTCCTTACTGCAAATGCAGTACTTACAGTCCAAATAAATGCAGCCCAGTGATTTTTTTTCTCAGGAAAATTACCACTACAATGCTTTCTTCATTATTGCAAAAGCAGTACTTACAGGCAAAATAAACAAAACTAAAGGAACTTGAATCTCAGGAAAATTACCACTGCTACGTATTCTTCATTATAACAAAAGCAGTACTTACAGCTAAGAAGCAGAAACAGCTGCCCTGGAATACTGCAGAACTGCTCACAGCAGTGCATTCCACCTGCTACATGTGGAAGCAATGAGTGGTCCCTAAGACTGAATTCAGGGTAAGAATAATTTATAGGAGTTCTAACCTCGTGAAAAGCACTACTGCAATGGATTATTCTTTATTGGAAAGACATTATTTACTGTTTATAAACTAGAGAAGAATGGAGCCAGTAACACTTGGAAACAATGAATAGACAAAGGAGAAAATGGCCACTATGACTGAATGAAGACTGGCAATAGTTTGTTCTCACACTAAGCACATTCTTACGAGAACATAGTAACTGGGAAACATAGCGAGGAGGCCTATCTCACAGAAGTAAAGGCAAACCTGTCAAAAGTTTAGAAAATTCACACATCCAAAAGGCATCACCTAAGATAATGCTCAATCTACCCAAAAAATGAGGCTCCCACTTAGGATTTTTGAGTTTCACACTTTTTCAAAATGCTTCCACCTTGAGGTTAAATGCATTAAAATCTGGCTACCCCCTTTCCAAAGAACTCCAGAGGAATAAAAAGTGAGTAGGATAACGTAGGTCACACAGGTCTTGAAAGGGTATACAGGAAGGAGTTCATTCTTTGTTATTAGAGACATTTACAATAGATACTGCAAACAAACTTCTTGTTTCTTTTTTTTTTTTTTTTTCTTCTCTATAAATGTTTATTATTGATCTTTTTCTTTTTTTAATTGTGGTGCCAATATACACAACATTCACCTATTCAACAGTTTCTATGTACATGATTCAGTGACATTGATTACACTCTTCAGGCTGCATAACCTTTATTCTTATCTTTTTCCTAATTATTCTGTCTCCATCAACTTAAACTTAGTGTTCCCCAAGCAAAAACTCCCCCTTTTCACCTCCCTCCTACCCCGGGTATCCACTAATAAGCTTTGGTTTCTATATATTTACTTATTTCATATAAGTGAAGTCATACAATATTTGTCCTTTTGTGATTGACTTATTTCACTGAGGATAACGAACTTCATTTCTCTTTAAGGCTGAGTAATACTCTCTTGTATCTATATACCACATTTTGGTTATCCATTCATCTGCTGATGGACATTTCTATTGTTTCCACCTTTCGTTTTTTGTGAACAGTGCTGCAATGAACATTGGCATACAGGTTTCTATTTGCATTCTCACTTTCACTTCTTTTGAGTATGCACCTAGGCTTGAGATTGTGAGTCACATGGTAGTTCTTCAGCCTTTTGAGGAACCACCAAACTGTTTTCCACCAGAGTTGTAGCATTTTACATTCCCACCAGCAATTTTTCCCCATCTTCCCTAAAATCTCTTTTCTTTTTTGATCATTGTTATTCTGATGGGGGTGAGGTAGTATCTCATTATGTTTTGATTTGCATCTCACAACAACTAATGACAATGATGTTGAGCATCTTTTCATGTGCTTGTTGACCATTTGGATATCCTGTTTGACAAACTGTTCAAGTTCTTTGCCAATTTCTGTCTTTTTGTTGTTGAGTTGTTCTTATATATATATATATATACACACATACATAATTTTGTTCATTGCTGTATCCCCAGTGTTTTAGAACAGTGCTTGTCACATAATAGGTATCTCATAAGTATTGGTTAAGTGAATAAAGCAATCAATTTATGAAGCACTTACAGTGTTCTTGGCATACTGCTAAACAATTAAGAGGTAAGTTCTATTACTGTATGTCCCTGGGTGGTGTTGACAGTTTGCGCTCAACTAACAGAAAGTTGGTGGTTTAAATCCACCCAGAGGCAACATGGAAGAAAAGCATGATGATCTACTTTCGTAAGTTTACAGCCACTGAAAACCCTTCGGAGTGCAGTGCTACTCTAAAATACGTGAGATTGTCATGAGTCGGAAACCAGCTCGACGGCAAGAGATTTACCACCAATAGGTCAATTAGATCTTCCTGCTATTTTATAGACAGCAACAAATTGTAAGCAATCGGGCTTGCAAAATATATTTTTTTTTTACTCAGTTATTAGTTTCTGGAAAGTAAAATATTACCAAGAGTTATCAAATAACTAAGTACTTTTATAATTAGAGGCAAGTTTTACAAAAATTAAAAAATCAATTTACATATATTGTTGCTAATAACATTTTTTAATAACATGTTATTATTTTAACATGTATATTATTACACTTTGAAGCTGCAGATACAGCTGAGACAAGGGTGTGTAAGAGTACTCATCAAACACTTCCTAACTTCCCAGAGTGGTGAAAATGCGGAGTGGGGAACGGACTGGTCTTTTCTGACTTGTTTTTAGCAAATTCTGAAAGAGAGGGAGGAAGGAGAGGAAATAGAGGGCAGAGGCTGGAATCTTCTGACAGAAATAAGGCACTACTACTTCTGATAATTCATATGTATATTCTCTTTGCTGTGCATAAATTTTCTCCCTTAGTTCTTTACCAATAGTCCAAAGTTGTTAAATAAAATTTCTCCAGCTATTCCACTCTAAAGTATGTCTTAATTTATAATACCCAAAATGAGCCATTAATACACAGGTTCTAGTACTATACTTCCACATTAAACATAGAAATTTGTAAGACTGCAAAGACATAAAGAACTACGGTGTCTTAATTAAAAGACTTGACTGCCACTAATAATTTGAATTATTTCTTTGTGTCATAATCAGAGGATTTTACACCCAGGAGTAGTCAGAGTAAATTATAGATTGAGTGAGAAATATACTTTTATACAATGGGGGAGAAGATTAATCATGAAAGGGAATTTGGGATAAGTAAGGAAGTACATCACTGTCTACAGATACATAGTAAAAGCACAAGAAGAGCTTTGTTCTTGTTGGATGCCTTTGAGTCAGTTCCTACTCATAGCGACCCTATGTACAACAGAACAAAACACTGCCTGGTCCTGCGGTATCCTCACAATCATTACTATGTCTGAGCCCATTGCTGCAGTCACTGCATCAGTCCATATCATTGAGGGTCTTCCTCTCTTTTGCTGACCTTCCACTTACCAAGCATGATGTCCTTCTCCAGGGACTGGTCCTTCCTGATAACATGTCCAAAGTATGTGAGACATAATTTTGCCATTCTTAACTCTAAGAAGCATTCTGGTTGTACTTCTTCTAAGACAGGTTTGTTCCTTCTTCTGGCAGTCCATAGTATACACAATATTCTTCACCAGCACCATAATTCAAAGGCATCAATTCTTCTTTGGTGTTCCTTATTCACCTTCCAGCTTTCTCATGCATATGAGACTATTGAAAATATCATGGCTTGAGACAGGTGCACCTTAGTCTTCAAAGTGGCATCTTTACTTTTTAACACTTTAAAGAGGTCTCTTGCAGCAGACTTGCCCAATGCAATATGTCATTTGATTTCTTGACTATTGCATCCATGGGCATTGATTGTGGATCCAAGTAAAATGAAATTATTGACAACTTCAGTATTTCCTCTGTTTATCATGATGATCCAGTTGTGGGGATTTTTGTTCTCTTTATGTTGAGGTGTAATCCATACTGAAGGTTGTATTCTTTCATCTTTATCAGTAAGTGCTTCAAGTCTTCTTCCCTTTCAGCAATCAAGGTTGTGTCATTTATTTACAGGTTGTTAATAAGTCTTTCTCCAATCCATGTGGCATGTTCTTCTTCATATTTTCCAACTTCCGGATTATTTGCTCAGCATACAGATTGAATAAGTATAGTGAAAGGATACAACCCTGATGCACACCTTTCCTGATTTTAAACCATGCAGTATCCCCTTGTTCTGCTTGAATGACTGCCTCTTGGTCTATGTATAGGTTCCTCATGAGCACAATTAAGTGTTCTGGAATTCACATTCTTTGCAATGTTATCCATAATTTGTTATGATCCACACAGTAGAATGCCTTTGCATAGTCAATAAAACACAGGTAAACATCTTTCTGGAATTCTCTGATTTCAGCCATGATCCATCTGACATTAGCAATGATATTCCTGGTTCCACATCCTTTTCTGAATCCAGCTTGAATTCCTGGCAGTTCCCTGTTGATGTACCTCTGCAACTGTTTTTGAATGATCTTCAGCAAAATTTTACTTGTGTGTAATATTAAAGATGTTGTCCAATAATTTCTGCATTCTGTTGTGTCACCTGTCCTTGGAATGGGCACATAAATGGATCCCTTCCAGTTGGTTGGCCACGTAGCTGTCTTCTAACTTTCTTGGCATAGACAAGTGAGCAGCTTCAATGCTGCACTTGTTTGTTGAAACATCTCAATTGATATTTCATCAACTCCTGGAGCTTTGTTTTTTTACCAATGCCTTTAGTGCAGCTTGGACTTCTTCCTTCAGTACCATAGGTTCTTGATTGTATGCTACCTCCTGAAATGGATGAATGTCAACCAAGTCTTTTTGGTACAGTGACTCTGTTTTCCTTCTATCTTCTTTTGATGCTTCCTGCGTGGTTCAATATTTTGCCCACAGAATCCACCAGAACTTCAACTCAAGACTTGATTTTTTTCTTCAGTTCTTTCATCTTGAGAAATGCCAAGTGTGTTCTTTTTTGATTTTCAATCTTTAGGTCTTTGCACATCTCATTATAATACTTTACTTTGTCTTTTTGAGCCAACCTTTGAAATCTTCTGTTCAGCAATTTTTATTCATCATTTCTTCCTTCACTTTAGCTACTCTGCAATCAAGAACAAATTTCAGAGTCTCTTCTGCCATCTATTTTTGACTTTTCTTACTTTCCTGTCTTTTTAGTGACCTTTTTATTTCTTAATAAATGATGTCCTTGATGTCGTCCCACAACTCGTCTGGTCTTAGGTCATTAGTGTTCAATGTGTCAAATGTATTCTTGATATGGTTACTAAATTCAGGTGGGATATACTCAAGGTCATACTTTGCTCTTGCAGTGTTGCTTTAATTTTCTTCAGCTTCAACTTGAACTTGCATATGAGCAATTGATGGTCTGCTCTACCATTGGCCCCTGGTCTTGTTCTGCCTGATGTTGTTGAGCTTCTTCACTGTCTCTTTCCACAGGTGTAGCCAATTTAATTCCTGTATATTCCTTCCAGCAAAGTTCAAGTGTATAGTCACCATTTATGTTGCTGAAAAAGAGTATTTGCAATGAATAAGTTGTTGGTCTTGCAGAATTCTATCATAAAATCCCTGGTGTCATTTCTATCACCAATGTCATATTTTGAAACTACTGATCCTTTTTTGTTTCCAGTTTTCACATTTCAATTACCAGTAATTAACAGTGCATTTTAATTGCATGTTTGTTCAATCTGATGCCACAGAAGTTGGTAAAAATTTTCAATTTCTTCATCTATGATGTTAGTGTTTGGTGTGTAAATTTGAATAATAGTAGTATTAACTGGTCTTCATAGTAGGTGTATGCATATTTTCCTTTCATTGACGGTGTTGTACTTCTGAATGGATCTTGAAATGTTCTTTTTTTTATTGCACCTTAGATGAAGGTTTACAGAACAAACAGTTTCTCTTTCAACAGTCAGTACACATATTGGTTTATCACATTGCTTAGCAACCCCACGACATGTCAACATTCTCCCTTCTCAGCTTTGGAGGACATTTTTTTGGTGAAAATATACATAGCCAAAGTTACACCATTTCAAAAGTTTCTACATGTACAATTCAGTGACATCGATTATATTCTTTCTGTTGTGCTGCTGTCCTCACTATCCTTTTCCAGATTATTCCATCACTATTATCTTCAACTCACTGCCCCCTAGACATCCTATCAAATGTATTGAGTTGCTGTTATCAATTTGACCTCACAAAGCTAATTCTTTTTTTTTTTTTTTTGTACGTTAGATGAAGGTCTGCAGAACAAAAGGTTTCTCATTAAACAGTACACATATTGCCCCATGACAATGGTTTAAAACCCCACGACATGTCAACACTGTCCCTTCTCAACCTTGGGTTCCCTATTACCAGCTTTCCTGTCCCCTCCTGCCTTCTAGTACTTGTCCCTGGACTGCTGTGCCTCATTAGTCTTGTTTTCTTTTATGAGGCTGTCCAATCCTTGGCTGAATGGTACACTTCAGGAGTGATTTCACCACTGAGCTAAAATGGTTTCCGGAGGCCATACTCTCGGGGTTTCTCCAGTCTGTCCGGCCAATAAATCTGGTCTTTTTTTTGTGAGTTAGAATTTTGTTCTACATCCTTTTCCAGGTTTGTTCAGGATCCTCTATTTTAATCCCAGTCAGAGCAGTCAGTGGTGGCAGCCAGGCACCATCTATCTGTACTGGACTCAGTCTGGTGCAGGGCGTGGTAGCTGTGGTCCATTAATCCTTTGGACTAATCTTTTCCTTGTATCTTGTTCTCTTCATTCTCCCTTGCTCCCAAAGGGGTGAGATCAGTGGAATATCTTAGATGGCTGCTCACAGGCTTTTAAGACCCCAGACTCTACTTGCCAAGGTAGAATGTAGAACATTGTCTTTATACACTGTGTTATGCCAATTGAGCTAGGTGTTCCCTGAGACCATGGTCCCCACAGCCCTCTGCCCAGCAATTCAGTCCCTCAGGGAGTTTGGAAGTGTCTATGACGCTTCCATGACCTTTCCTTGTACAAGTTGTGCTGGCTTCCCCAGTATTGTGTACTGTCATACCCTTCACCAAAGTTACCACTTACCTATTGTCTATTTAGTTCCCCCCACACCTCCCATCCCTCGTAACCAACAAAGATTGTTTCTTTTTGTGTGTAAACTTTTTCGTGAGTTTTTACAGTAGAGGTCTCATACAATGTTTGTCCTTTTGTGATTGACTTATTTCACTCAGCATAATGTCCTCCAGTTTCATCCATGTTATGAGATGCTTCACAGATTCATCATTGTTCTTTATCATTGCATAATACTCCATTGTGTGCATGTACCATAGTTTGTTTATCCATTCATCTGCTGATGGGCATCTAGGTTGTTTCCATCTTTTTGTTATTGTGAACAGTGCTGCAATGAATATGGGTGTGTATATGTCTATTTGAGTGACGACTCTTATTTCTCTAGGATATATTCCTAGGAGTGGGATTGCATTTTGTAGTGCTTTTGTTTTGTGGTGCTGATGTTTTCTTTGTTCTTCTTACTCTCCTGTGCTAAGTTCCTTTTGTTTTGTGGATTTTTGTTCATTTCTTCTTTTTTGTACATTTTGTTTTTACTGAGACTTTATGTTTTTCTTCTTTATTTTGATTAGTAGGCTTGTTAACTTTCTTTGCGGTTACCTTGGAATTTACTCTTATCTTCCTAGATTTGAACCAGTCTATTATTACTTGGTATAGCTTTGCCTTCCTCTCCATTAGAAGGTTCTACACCTACATTATTTGTTCCCTCTTTTATTGTTCTGATGTTTTTGTCATTTATAGATTAACCTCTCTGATTCCCTGTTGTAATTCTTTTGGTTTTGCATAGTCCTTAAGAGTTCATTTCCTAGGTTGGTATCTGGCTAGTACAATCCTGTGTCCTAGATTCAGCCTGTGATCTGATGTTGTTTGTTCTCAAATCAAAGGACTCCTTTTAATAAGTCTTGCAAGTTTGGTTTGGTTTTTACATAGTCCCTTAATACCGGTTTATCTGGAAATGACCTAATTTCACCATCATATTTAAATGAGAGTTTTGCAGGATATATTATTCTTGACTGAAAATTTTTTTTTCTTTCAAGGTTTTATATATGCCAATCCATTGCCTTCTTGCCTGCGTGGTTTCTACTGAATAATCTGAGCTTAGTCTTATTGTTTCTCCTCTGTATGTGACTTTTTGTTTTTCTCAAGCTGCTCTCAGGATTCTTTGTCTTTGGTTTTAGTGAGTGTGATTATGATATGCCTTGGTGATTTTCTTTTGGGATCTACCCTGTATGGGGTTCATTGAGCTTCTTGGATGGTCAGCTTTTCGTCTTTCATGTTATTGGGGAAGTTTTCTGTCAGAAGTTCTTCAATGATCCTCTCTGTGTCTTCTGTTTTCCACCCCTGTTCTGGAACTCCGACCACTCACAGATTTTTGCTTTTGATTGTACCCCACATAATTCTCAGGGTCTCTTCATTTTTCTTTGTTCATTTTTATGATTTTTCCTCAGAGTTGTAGCCAGTTGTTTGTCTTCAATTTCAGTGATACTATCTTCCATTGTTTCAAACCTGCTCCTCAGCCCTTCTATGACAATGTCCATTTCTGAAATCTTGTTGTTTAACTTTTGGATTTCTAACTGTTGTTTTTGTATGGTTTCTAGTTGTGAATTGATTTTAGCATTTGGCTTCTGTATTATTTTCTTGAATTCTTCCATTTTTTGTCTGTATTTTCCATGAATTTGTCTGCGTTTTTCCTGAATTTGTCTATTTTTTCCTCATTTTTGTCTGCTTTTTGCATCAACTCTTGGATAATTCTGAATATTAAGGATTTCAATGCCCTATCATTTCGGTCTAGTGCCTTTTCTTCTATTGGAAGGTCATCTGGTGTTTTAATTTGGATGCCTACTGGAACCATCTTGTTCTGTTTTTGTAAATGTTTTGATATTGTCTGCTGTCTTCAGGGCATTCAGTAGTTATTTTCCTCATTTATTGATTGTAGATTTGTTTGTTTCATCCTGCTTTTTTTGTTTTATTGGTTATGTCTGAGCAGGTAGGCTGTGCATTCTTTGTTTTTGCTGATTTGTAAGCACGATAGTTTTGACCTCTTTCTCCAATGGACAGGGTAAGTCACTCAGGTGTGGTACAGTAGGGCAAGTCCAGCTGAAGGAGAGTTACTGGGATGGTTGTTTGTGCCACGTACCAGGGCTGACAGTGCAGACTGGGAATCAGTGCAGGGCAGGTTCCAGTAAGCCGTGCCTCTGCTACTTGGGAGTGTGATGTTCAGTGTACAGTGCAGGTACGCAGGAAGGAGGGGGTAAATTGTGATGTGTGGAGCTAAGATGGATATGGGAAAAAGGTGAGAGAATAGAGAGGAACAGGAGCCAAAATCATACACACAAACAAAAAAAATTGCTAAGGGAGCTTGCTATTGTAGTGGAGAGATGAGAGACTGAGAAATAAGGAAAAACAAAAATGAAAAAAAAAGAAAAAGGGTAAAAGAAAAAAATGAATAAATCGAGAAACTGGAAATGAAGAAAAAGGAAATAAGAGAAAGAAGAAAACAAAGAAACAAACAAGCAAACAAAAAACCCAAAAGCAAAAAACAAGAAAACAGAAACACCCCCAGGGATGTCCCTGCACATCTCTGCAGAGTAAGGGAGTAGCTTCCAAGCCATGTGGTACTGCCCAGCTAGAAGGGGCTCCCAAGCTGCGAAAAGAAAAAGAAAACAAACAAACAAATAAAAACAGAATGAATCAGAGCAAACAAACAAAAAAGCCCCAGGGGTCCTACCAGCTTGGCGACATGTGCTGGGAAGCAGTTTCACAGTCGAGTGGTGTTTTGCAGCCTTTCAGGAAGAAGCAAAGATGGCACACAGAGCCAAGTATTTGAGAGAAAGGAGGGGGAGGTGGTGAGAGGTAAGGAAGAAATCTAAAGAAGTGGAAAAAAAGCAACACTAGCAGCCAACAAAAGGCACTCAGGGAGCTGGCCAGTGTGGGTGGGTGGAATCCAAGTGACACCAGGGTGCTTTCCTCCAAGAGACTGTGGGTGTAAGAAGCAGAGAAGGCTAAGTGGGGGTGAAGGAGGGTGGGGGGGGGTGGGAAAGCCTATATTTCTGGTTACCAGTTGTTCTGTCTCCTGCTGGAAGCTCCATGAAACTGCTTTCTCATACCCCCTTTTTCATACCCTCTGTTCGCTGAGCTCTGATAGGAGTCCAATATGGCAGTAGCTGATAGGGGACCTCTGCATGTATGACTCCTCACTCTTATTCCATTTGGTGCTTGGCTGAGTTCTTTATCTCTTCATTTGATGCTTAGGGTTTCAAGATTGATGTGTGACTCTGTTTGACTTAGTTTTTCTGATCTTTGCTATGGAGGGACAGCGTGGTTCCTTTGACTATAGCACCATGTTGCCCAGAAGTGAAATGTTCTTTTTGATTATGTGTGTGACACAATTCCTCTTCATTTTGTTATTCCCGGCCTAATAGATCATATGACTGTCTGATTCAAAATGGCCAATACCAGTCCATTTGAGCTCACTAATTGTGATCATTAAGATTTTATGTCAACTTGGTTGGTCCATGAATCTCAACTGTTTGGCAGTTATGATATAGTTTGGCAGTCATATAATGATATAATCACCTCAATGATGACATCTGATATAATGTGATCACCTCCATGATGGGATTTGCTATGAATAGCCAATCAGTTGAAAGGAAGTTTCCTTGGAGGTGTGGCCTGCATCCAATGTAGGTGGACTTCCTGGCAAGGCTCTCGGGCTTTTGCTTGCTCTGGATCCTGTAACTGGCTCCTGTTCATCTGACCTCTGGTTCTTGGGACTTGAGCTAGCAGTTTACCTGCCAGTCTTGGGATTTCCCCCCTCTGCAGCCTGTCAGCCAGTGGTCTTCCAGCTTACCTGTTGATCTTCAGGTTTGTCAGCCTCTGCAGCCTGTAAGCCAGAGGCCTGTTGTCTGACATGCCCATATTGGATTCACCGGCCTCTGCAGCTATGTGAGTTAGGAAAAGCCTCAACCCTGACCCAGGGGCTTTGGACTTTCCAGCCTCTACAACCACATGAGCCATTTCCTTGATCTAAATTGCTCTCTCTCTATATATATGTATACATATACGTATATATATATATATATATATATATATATACACACACACACATATGTGTGTATTTATGCATTTATGTATGTATATATAGAGACGCTTCACTGGTTTTGCTTCTCTAGAGAACTCAGACTAAGACAGTAATGCTTAGGATAATATTGATCTTTATGTGTTTCATTTTTGATGATTTCCAATTTTCATAGATTCATATTTTGTACATTCCACGTTACAATTATTAATGGATGTTTGGAATTTTTTCTTCTCATTTTGAGTCATGCCACATTAGCAAATGAAGATGCCAAAAGCTTTTCTCTGTCCACTGTATTAAGGTCATCTCTCTTTTGAAGAGGCAGCTTTTCCCCAGTCGTCTTTTGAATACCTTCCAACTTGGTAGGGGGGCTCATCTTCTGGTACTATATCAGGCAATGTTCCGTTGCTATTCATAATGTTTTCACTGGTCAATATTTTTAGAAGTAGATTTACAGGCCCTTTTTCCTAATCTGTCTTAGTCTGGAAGCTCCCACTGAAACCTGTCCACCATGGATGACCCTGCTGGTATTTGAAATACCAGTGTTGTAGCTTCCAGCATCACAGCTACATGAAAACCACCGGACTTCAACAAACTGATAGAAGAATAGTGGAAGAGGAGATTTAGAAGATGATAATTTGTTCTTCTGAAATTATCCATGCCTTTGTATCCTCAAGAGATTTCCCTTACAGGGGTTCTCATTGTCCATGTTGAATACTGCTATAGTATTAAAAAATGTAATTTTCTTCAGGCATGGTGAGTTAAGGGCACATCACTCCTGTGTCTGCTCTTTGAGTAATATGATGTAGTGAACACATTAGGAATTAGACTCAGCCCCAGCCTGGCATTGATAAATGAGAGATAGCTGCTATCCTGGGCATTGCAGCTGCTTTCTCAACCTACAGAGTAACTGCAGGAGTCCACGTGAAACGTCTTATGGAATGTCATGGAACTAGTCAGCATAAGTGAGAATGAATAGAATCAGACTAAATAAAATGATGTTTTGTATTTACTGTGATTCATTTTAAAATTGTTATCAGTGGAAACATAAATTGCATTTCCTAGGCCACTGATTAATAGTGAAATTTGGGAGAACTTTTGTATTTGCTTTTCTGAATATTAGGTAAAAGGAAAGTGTCAATCAACTGAAAAAAAGGGTGCATTGAAGATATCTCAACTGAGAGCTGAAAAAATGAATAAAATACTTATTTTTTTAAAGATGATCTTTCACAGGGATGTCAGAAAAAATGGGAGAATAATTGCCTCCAAAAATCCTCTTCCTCATAAAAACAAGAGAACCCTGGCAAAAATTGTAGGAATAAACTTTTTTCAAAACTCTGGAAATTATACAAAGTCTCATAGGAAACTTTCCCTTCCTCCTCCTCCAGATGCCTTGTCTCTGCCCTTTTTAGCACAGTAAAGACATTTCTAGCCCAGGCTGCCACTCATGCTGGCTGTTGAAGCCACTTCTTGGGATTTCAGCTCTTCTTCCTCTGGAGAGGTTTTTGAGGATCGGGAGCTTTTCCTCTCCCCACAATGGGGTTTTCTTTACTTGCAGAAATGGTCTTTCTTTGATTTTTACTTACTTCAACATTTAATGACCAATTCCCTAAACATATTTTTGTGGTAGTTCCTTTTTTTCCATTTTACATAATCTGTAAAGGGGAGAATGAGACGTTAACTTTCCCTCTAGAAGAGTTAATGACCAGCCCCTTGGTCACTTGGGTTAAAACATTTGGACCACTGGCTGCAGGAAATGGGATCAACCTGGATGAATTTGTGGCTTAGTGGATGAGATATTCTTGAACCAGGTCAAGCTCCAAATTAATTCTAAATTGGAGAGTCAGAAAGTAAATAAAAAAGTCAACAATGAAGTCTCATTTAGAATTCATAATCTATCCGTTTTGGTGAGACAGATAAAATTTTATTACCAGGTACTGATCCATTAAGGAGCCTTGGTTGCACAGTGGTTAAGCTCTTGGCTGCTAATTGAAAAGTAGGTAGTTAGAACCTACAAGCAGCTCTGTGAGATAAAGACGTAACAATCTACTTCCATAAAGATTACAGCTTTGGAAACCCTCTGGGGCAGTTCTCCTCTGTCCTATAGGATTGTTATAAGTTGGAATTGACTTGATGGCACACAACAACAACATAACAAACTACAGAGTGTTTGTTGAAGAAAAATAACTGAATCTCAGTAAGGACAGTGAAGTTTGACACATTTGAACTTACTGTATTCCCATCCCACCATCCCGAGCTCTGCTGTAGCCTTGAAAACCAAGATTTCACAATCACAGTGAGAATCAGCAGTCCACAAGCCACTGGAAGAGGAAGACAAGTTTGGAGTTCCTTCAAAACCCCATTCCCAGATGGTTATTTTTTGACCTGTGTGGTGATTCCCCAGAAGACCACACTAGCAAGGTTGTTTTATTTTGACCTGACTTGGAGCTCACCCAGTGTGAACATGTTTTTCCCTGGAGACATTTGTCTTAAACAAACAACATCATGACTGCCTGAGATGATGAATAACAGTTGTGGCAAGCAATAGACTAACCAAAAAAGTAAAGCTGGGGGATGAGAAGTCCATAAAAAAAAAAAAAACACAAATCCATTGCCATCAAGTCGATTCTAACTCATAGCGATCCCATGTGGTTTCAGAGGCTGTAAATCTCTACGGAAGCAGACCGTCACATCTTTCTGCCATGGAGCCACTGGTACTTTTGAATTGCCAACCTTTTGGTTAGCAGTCAATTTCTTTAACAACTGCACAACCAGGGAGATATTCATATGGGCCTTTAGAAAGCTCTGACATATTCTTGGGACCCTAGAGGCCACACACATGTGTCAGGCTGTGAGTATGTTCAGGAATATACACATACTCAGGAAAACCTGAGAAGGCCCTACACTCTCATCACTGGCTGATCTTTAGGTTCTGTACAAACAGGAAATAAAAACTGTTTGGCTGAGGGTTAAGGACATGCCCCAACATGCACACAGAACTCTTCAGCAAAAACTGAGAGACACAGTTTGGAGGCATCTAAGGATAGTTCTATGTAATCATTAGCTTACCACTAAAATAACTGAGCAGATATTTCAATGGCCACACTAAAGTTACAGAATTATCACAAAAAAAGTCTGAAACAAATAACAACAGTGAAAATGAGCAATAGCAACAAAGCATAGTGAGATGAAAAAATCTGTTTCCCAGAGTTGCCAAATTATATTATTCTAAATGTCTAGTTGTCAACAAAAAAAATTCAAAGAAACTGGAACATATGGTCCATATACAGGGAAAAAAGAAAGCACTAAAAACTGCCCTTGAGGAAACCTAGATGTTGGACTTAATAGACAAGGGCTTCAAATCAACAATTTTAAATATGTTCAGAGAACTAAAGTAAACTATGTGTAAAGAACTACAGGAAGGTATGATAATGATGTTTCCAAATTTGGAATATCAATAAAAAGATATGAATTATAGAAAAGAATAGAAATTCTGAGAGTTGAAAACTTTTACTAGAGGGTCAACAGCAGATTTTACCAGGCAGAAGAAAGAATGAATAAACTTGAAGATAGGTTAATTGAGATTATCTAGCTCAAGAAATGGAAAGAAAAATGAATAGTCCTTCAGAGACCTGTGAGACATCAACAAGAATACAATGTTATAGATTGAATTATGTCCCCCGAAAAATGTGTGTATCAATTTGGCTGAGCCATGATTCCCAGTATTGTGTGGTTGTCCTCTATTTTGTGATTGTAATTTTATGTTAAAGAGGATTAGGGTGGGATTGTAACACCCTTACTAAAGTCACATCTCTCATCCAATGTAAAAGGAGTTTCCCTGAGGTGTGGCCTGCACCACCTTTTATCTTACAAGAGATAAAAGGAAAGAGAAATAAGCAGAGAGTTGGGGACCTCATACCACCAAGAAAGCTGCGCCAGGAGGAGAGCACTTCCTTTGGACCCAGGGTCCTTGCACGGAGAAGCTCCTTGTCTGGGGGAAGATTGATGTGAAGGCCAACAGAGAGAGAAAGCCTTCCCCTGGAGCTGACTCCCTGAATTTGGACTTTTAGCCTACTTTGCTGTGAGGAAATAAACTTCTCTTTGTTAAAGCCATCCACTTGTGGTATTTCTGTTACAGCAACCCTAGATGACTAAGACAACCATCATACACGTAAAGGAAGTCCCAGAAGGAGAGGGAAGAAAGGAGCAAAATAATATTTGAAGAAATAATAAAAACATTAGCCTACACAGTTCAATGAACTCTAAGTAGGATAAACTCAAAGAGATTTACACCTAGAAATATCAAAAAGGATATTTCTCAGTGAAATATTATATTACAGAGAAATATTGTCACTATTAAAACTATTAATATATAAGGCTAGTTTGGTTTTATTATAATAATCTAATAAATACATTTAAATAAATATGGCAAAAATGGTGATGGTGGCTATAGTAGAGTATCAAAGCCAGAATTTAACCTTAAGAGTGATAACAGATATGATTTGTTTTATGTTGCTTAATTTCCCCATTTTTTTCCTCCTTTCTGTTCTTATCTGTGAAAGTAGAGGTTGAAGTGACAAGATGAATCTGAAAGAAGGTAGGAAAATGTCAATCGAATAATAGCCACCTGGTCATAAAATTCCAGGTGGGATTTGGTCACCGGGAAATTATAATTCAGATACTGATGTTAAATGAGAAAAATTGCCATTCTTCTCTCTTAAGACATACTGTGACATTTACTGGTATTTAATAAGTTCGGAAATTCAAGGTCAGCCTTTGAGGTAATGTTTATGCCCTCATTGGTACTCCTCTTAAACGTGAGCAGCTTTAGATGAATATTGATGCCTTCGGTTGGGCGGTTAAGTTTCAAAGTTATGGCTTTATTTAGGTATGAAAAAGTGAGATAAGGTGCAAAAGTCAAGAAACAGTTTTTGAGCACCTACTCTTTGCTTTAGTGTACAAGATATTCAAAATCTCTACTTTCATGGAATTACGTTCTAGTAGAGAGACGGAAAATATAAACACATAATAGAGTAAATAAGAACTTCAAGCAGGATTAGCTCCACAATTTGTTTGGTCCAATGCAAAATGAAAATGCAGGGCCCTTTGTTCGAATGTTATTAGGAATGTAAAGAGAGTGACAGTGTAAGCCAAGTGTGAGGCTCTTCTAAGCACAGGGCTCTATGCCACTTCACAGATTGAAGGCCCGTGAAGATAGGCCCGGAGATAAGTATTATGAAGAAAATAGGTTAGATGAGTTTCAGTAAAATTAGATAAGTTGGTTAAAGAAGAGATGTTAAAGTTTTTAAATTACTTAAAAATATATCTTTGTATCTAACTAACTGTATATGCTATTTAGATGAATTTCTATGCTTTACAATGTAGGTCAAGGTATCAGAAAAGGAAGCTAGAAAGACATAATTTAAATGTTGTTAGGTGCCATCAAGTTGGGTCCAACTCATGGTGACTTTATGTATAGAACACCAAAACCAAACCCAATGCAGCTGAGTCAGCTCTGACTCATGCTACAGAGTAGAACTAAGCTCCATAGGGTTTTCTTGGCTGTACGCTTTACGGAAGCAGATCACCAGGCCTTTCTTCTATGATGCCACTGGGAGGGTTTGAACTTCCAATCTTTTGGTTAGTAGTCAAGTGCAAACACTTCACACCACCTAGGAGCTTATACCTTACGTATAATAAGTCAAAAAGTTGCCCAGTCCTGCACCTTCTTCATAATCTTGGTATGTGTCATGGATTGTATTGTGTTCCCCAAAATATCTGTCAACTTGGCTAGGTCATGATTTCCAGTACTGTATGATTGTCTACCATTTTATCAGCTGATGTGATTTCCCTACGTGTTGTAAACTCTATCACTATAATGTAATAAGATGGATTAGCGGCAGTTATACTGGGTCTACAAGATTAGACACTGTCTTAAGCCAATCACTTTTGAGATATAGATAAGAGAAGGGAGCAGAGACACATGGGGCCCTCATACCACCAAGACAGCAGTGCCGGGAGTAGACCATGTCCTTTGGACCTGAGGTTCCTGTGCTGAGATTCTCCCAGACCAACAGAAGACTGATGACAAGGATCTTCCTCCACAGCTGACCGAGAAAGCCTTTCCCTGGAGTGGAAGCCCTGAATTTAGGCTTGTAAACTACTAGACTGTGAGAGAATAAATTTCTCTTTGTTTAAGCCACCCACTTGTGGTATTTCTACTATAGCACCATTAGATGACTAAAACAGTATGTTTGAGTTCATTGCTGAGGCTATTTTGTCAATTTATCTCACTGAGTGTTTCTCTCATTTTCCTTGGCCCTCTACCAAACATGATGCCTTTTTCTAGTATCTTAGTGAAGAATATGAAATATACTGTGGACTAACAAAAGAATGAACATATTAGTCTTAGAAAACATACAACCAGAATGTTTCTTAGAAGCAAGGATAGTAAGACTTCAACTGGCTTATTTTGGACAAGTGATCAAGAAAGACCAATCTGAGAGGCGGGGCCAAGATGGCGGAGTAGTCAGAAGCTTCCTGTGGTCCCTCTTATGACAAAAAACAGAAAAAAACAAGAGAATCAATTATATATGACAATCTAGGGGTCCTGAACATCAAAGACAAAGATGAGGAATTGGACTGAGTGGTAGGGGTAGGGAGAGATGGTTCAGAAGCAGTGAGGAGTTGCCACAACTGACCTGGCTGGCACCCACACCCTGCAGGCTGGATCAGCTGGTGAGTGGGCGGTGAGGCAAGCAGTGGCACTTGGGACACGTTTTACACATTGGGAGAGACCGAGTAGCAGAGAGTCTGCTCTGCCCTCAAGAACCAGAGAGAAGAAGCATTCATCCAGTGAAAGATAAGTACAAGTATCTAACCTACCATGTCGATCAAAAAAAAAAAAAACCCTTTTGGGAAGAACCTATCTCCAATTTATCTTCCCCCTCCCCACTCTGCTCCAGGTCCCAGTCTGGCTTCAGCAACTGCTGCCCCCACTGTGCTGGAAGTAGGACCCATCACGCACCCTGAGCCATTCTCCTGGCTTTGGAGAGGGAACAAATTAACAATCATGAAAAAATAATCTGCCAGCTCCCCTAAGCCAGGAACTCAGGGCAGGCACAGCCCCTTTGCCTAGGCACACACATAAGGGGTCCATGGACTTTGAATGTCTTTCACCCCTGCATAGACCTGTGTGGGCCCATTTCAACAGCATAGACACTCATTAGCACAGTACAACAGGGTACACACCTGAAGTCTACTCTTACCTGTATCAGCTATAAGGGGGAGTGGCAAATTCGTGACATTTGACACCACCCTCCCCATTAATTAAGCAGAGTTCTCACCTACCCACAGCCTGAGGACTGGTGGCTCCACCCACTCCACCGAGGCACCCATGACGGGTTCAAGAATAAGTGGTGACTCCCAGTCTTTACAGCCAACAGTATTGGGTGGCCATAGTCCAGCTGCAAAACCCACTTACCTATATGATGTAGGGAACAGGGAATGCCTTCCACCCAGAAACTCAGGGGCAGCAGTCAGACCCCTGCTTTGATCAGTGCACGAACCCCTACTGCAGCCAGACACCTGTGCCTTCTCGAAAGAAAATTCATCTACAAAGGACAGTCAATAAGACTAAGCTCTGACTACTCAGAAGAAACTATGCAGCAATAAAGCTATGGAATGACATATATAAAGCCCTGAAGGAAAAAAATTGCCAGCTAAGAATTATATATGCAGCAAAACTGTCTCTCAAATATGATGGTAAAATTAGGGCATTTCCGGATCAATAGAACTTTAGTGAATTTGTAAAAACCAAATGAAAATTACAAGAAATACTAAAGGGAGTCCTCTGGTTAGAAAATCAATAACATCAAATAACAACCCAAGACTAGAACATATGACAGAACAACCAGATGTCAACCCAGATAAGGAAGTCCAAAAAATAAATCAAAGCTAAAACATTGAAAACAGGGAAACAGAGATGTCAATATGTAAAAGAAGAAAACATTAAGACAAAAAAGAGGGACTAGATAATGTAGTTATAAATCTTTTATACAAAGTGGAAGTTAAGGTGGTATAATGAAATAAGAGATTAGTTCAAACTTAGAAAAATAGAGATAAATTATAGTAACCACAAAGGAAACTAACAATCCTACATATCAAAAAAAAAAAAAGAAAAGAAAAACGTAAAGACTCAGCAAATACAAAATCAACAACAATGAAAAAGATTAAAAGAAAATACATAAAGAAGAATGACTCAGCACAGAAAATTAGTGGAACAAAGAAACTGTCAACAGCATACACAAAAAAATACATCAAAATGACAACACTAAGCTCATACTTATCAATAATTACGCTGATGTAAATGGACTAAATGAACCAATAAACAGACAGAATGGATAAAAAAAACAAAATTCTTCTATATGCCGTCTACAAAAGATACATCTTAGACTTAAAGACACAAACAAACTAAAATTCAAAGGATGGAAAAAAATATATCAAATAAACAATCAAAAAGAGCAAGAGTGACAATATTAATATCTGACAAAATAGACTTTAAAGCAAAATGCACCATAAAGGATAAGGAAGGACACTAAATAATGATTAAAGGATTGATACACCAGGAAGACATAACCATAATAAATATTTATGCACCAAACGACAGGGCTCTAAAATACCTAAAACACACTCTAATGGCATTGAAAAGAGACACAGACAGCTCCACAGTAATAGTAGGAGACTTCAACACATCACTTTTGGTGAAGGATAGAACAATCAGAAAGAAGCTCAATAAAGACATGGAACATCTAAATGCCACAATCAACCAACCTGATCTCATAGACGTATACAGAACACTCCACCCAACAGCAGCCAAGTAAGCTTTCTTTTTGAATGCACATGGAACATTCCAGAATAGACAATGTTAGGACACAAAGCAAGCCTTAACAGAATCCAAAGCATTAAAATATTACAAAGCATCTTTTTATGACCATAAAGCCATAAAATAACATCAATAACAGGAAAAGCAAGGGAGAAAAAATCAAATACAAGGAAACTGAACAACATCTTGCTCAAAAACTACCGGGTTATAGAAGAAATTAAGGACGGAATAAAGATATTCACAGAATCAAATGAGAATGAAAACACATCCTACCAAAACCTTTGGTATACAACAAAAGCAGTGCTCAGAGGTCAATTTACAGCAATAAATGCACACATCCAAAAGAAGAAAGGGCCAAAATCAAAACATTAAACCTACAACTTGAACAAATAGAAAGAGAGCAGCAAAAGAAGACCTATACAAAAAAAACTACAAGACACTACTGCAAGAAACCAAAAGAGACCTACATAAGTGGAAAAACCTACCTTGCTCATGGATAGGAAGACTGAACATTGTGAAAATGTCAGTTCTACCCAAAGCAATCTACAGATACAATGCAACCCCAATCCAAATTCCAATGGCATTTTTTAATGAGACAGAGAAACAAATCACCAACTTCTTATGGAAAGGGAAGAGGCCCTGGGTAAGTAAAACATTACTGAAGAAGGAGAACAAAGTGGGAGGCATCACACTACCTAATTTTAGAACTTATTATACCAAGACGGTAGTCCGAATAGCCTGGTGCTGATACAACAATAGATACATAGACCAATGAAAGGAATAGAATTGAGAATCCAGACATAAATTCATCCGCCTATGAGCAGCTGATATTTGAAAAAATCCCAAAGTCCATTAATTTGGGAAAAGACAGTTTCTTTAACAAATGGTGCTGTCATAGCTGGATATCTATCTGCAAAAAAACTGAAACAAGACCCATACTCTACACCGTGCACAAAATCTAACTCAAAACGGATCAAAGACCAAAGTATAAAATCTAAAACAACAAAGATCATGGAAGAAAAGATAGGGACAACACTAGGAGTCCTAATACATGGCATAAACAGAAGACAAACCATAACTAAAGGTACACAAACACCAGAAGAGAAACTAGATAACTGGGAGCTCCTAAAAATCAAACACTTATGCTCATTGAAAGACTTCACCAAAAGTAAAAAGACAACCCACAGACTGGAAAAAATTTTTTTTGGCTACAACATATCCAATTAGTGTCTAATCTCTATAATCTACAAGACAGTGCAAAACTTCAACAACAAAAGGACAAATAACCCAATTAAAAAATGGGCTAAGGATATGAACAGGCACTTCACCAAAGAAGAGATTCAAGCAGCTAACAGACACATGAAGAGATGCTCACGATCATTAACCATTAGAGAAATTCAAATCAAAACTACAATGAGATACCATCTCACCTCAACAAGACTAGCATTAATCCAAAAAACACAAAATAATAAATGTTGGAGAGGTTGTGGAGAGTCTGGAACATGTATACACTGCTGATGTGAATATGAAATGGTACAACCACTTTGGAAATCAATTTGGCACTTCCGTAAAAGCTAGAAGTACCATACGATCCAGCAATCCTACTCCTTGGAATATATCCTAAAGAAATAAGAGCTGTCACACAAATAGATATACGCACACCCATGTTCATTGCATCACTGTTCACAACAGCAGAAAGATGGACACAACCTAGGTGCCCATCAACAGATGAATGGATAAAAAAATTATGGTATATTTACACAATAGAATACTATGCAACAATAAAGAACAATGATGAATCCAAGAAACATCTCATAACATGAATGAATCTGGAAGGCATTATACTGAGTGAAATTAATAAGCTGTGAAAGGACAAATATTGTATGAAACCACTATTATAAGAACTCAAGAAATGTTTAAACACAGAATTACTTCAATGGTTACGAGGGTGGGGAGGAAGGGAGAGGGGAATTCGCTAACTAGATAGTACGCAAGAGTTATCTTAGGTGAAGGGAAGGACAACATACACTATAGGGGAAGTCAGTACAACTGGACTATACAAAAATCTAAGAAGTTTCCTGAACACAACCAAACACTTCAAGGGACGGAGTAGCAGGAGCTGGGGTCTGGGGAGCATAGTTTCAGGGGACATCTAGGTCAATTGGCATAAAATAGTTTATTAAGAAAATATTCTGCATTCCACTTTGGGGAGTGGCATCTGGGGTCTTAAAAGCTAGCTAGCAGCCATCTAAGATGCATCAATTGGTCCCAACCCACCTGGAGAAAAGGAGAATGAAGAACACCGAAGATACAAGGAAAATATTAGCCCAAGAGTCAAAAGGGCTACATAAACCAGAGACTCCATCAGCCTGAGACCAGAAGTACTAGATGGTGCCTGGCTACCACCAATGACTGCTCTCACAGGGAACAAAACAGAGAGTCCCTGAAGGAGAAGGAGAAAAGTGGGTGCAGAACTCAAATTCTAGTAAAAAGACCAGTTTTCATGATCTGACTGAGACTGGAAGAACCCCAGAAGACATGGCACCTGAACTCTCTGTTAACCCAGAACTAAAACCATTCCCGAAGCCAACTCTTCAGACAAAGTTAAGAGTGGACCGTAAGACATCAAATGATACTCATGAAGAGTATGCTTCTTAGTTCAAGTAAATACACTAGACTAAATGGGCAGCTCCTGTCCAGATGCGAGATGAGAAGCAGAAAGGGATAGGAGCTTGTTGAATGGACACGGGAAATCCGTGGTGGAAAGGAGGAATGTGCTGTTACATTATACGGATAACAACTAGGGTCACATAACAATGTGTTTATAAATTTAAATTTTTGTATGAGCTACTAACTTGAGCTGTAAACTTTCACTTAAAGCCGAGTTAAAGAAAATGTCCCTATATCTGTCTCTATATCTACATCTATACCTATCTTCTACTGTTTCAAGGTTATCTGATGGACCTCTGACTTATACAGTACCCAAATTACTCAATCAACAACATACCTTCCCTATTAAGTAATTCTACTTTCCATGGCTTAAAGTCTTTTCTATTTTGTTGACTTTAAAAAACAAAATACAAGCCAATTATTTTATTTTAAAGAGGAAGTAAACCTTTAAAATGTTACCTTATAGTATTCAAACTACCAGTTCCTATGTGTATGTGTTTACATCTACCAGCTCACAAACTGTGAAGGACTTTGCTGAAACTTGAGTCTTCTGAGGGCAATAACTTCTGGACTTTTAAATCATGGTTTAGGGAAAGGCAAAAGATTCATATTTTTTTGCTGGAGGTCTCAGATTGACAAAGTTTAGGTGTGACATTTAAACTTCACAAATTTTTACAAGAGAAATTTTCACAACACGTCAGAGAGTCTGTCCATTTTAAGCTCGGTGGCTGAGGCTGGCAGCCTGCAGCCTGGGGAGTACAATGGTAATAGCCCAAGGGCGTGGTTGAATATTGCTGCCTCTTGGATCAGTAGGGGGTCCACACTGAGGGCAGTTAACACCAGCTAATGGTCCCCTTCCATGGCAAGCGGTGATAAAGGCCAAATAAGCAAACCTCTGTGGATGTGTTCTGTTTAAATGTTCCAGAAAACCAAAGCCATGAGGCAGAGTCAACATGGTGCTGCCAACAGAATCGTCATGCCGTCTCTCTGCATCAAAGACCGAAAAAATTAAGTAAAACAGATACGAATGTCAATCCTGGTACCCTAAGCCTGAAATAAAGGAATAAAGAACTTGATCAAGCACTGAATGGAACAAGAAACTGACAGAGAACAGAGAATGAAGAGAGCTACAGAGTGGAGGTCCCACAGCTAACACGCCATCTTGGACTACAGCCACCAAGGAACACAGACAGGGAGTACGGGAAAGCAACTTCCCAGCAAGAGACAGCACCCGGTAACCAGGGATACATGCTTTCCCACACCCCACCCTTCTTCCCTGTATGAGGTCTCTGCTGCTTTCCAATGGGGCACAGTCTGTCCGTCAGAGAGACACCAGCTCACTGCTGCCCAGATTCACCATCTTGGACCTCAGCCACAAAGGACTGTGGACAGGGAGTCCAGAAGGCAACTTCATGGAGCAACAAACAGGACACAGAGCACCCACTAACAGGGATACACACTCCTCCCCGCTTCTTCCCCGTACATGTTAGGTGGAATGTTCTACATATGCCTATGAAGTCAAGTTGGTCTATTGTGGCCTTTAGATCTTCTGTATCTTTGTTGAGTTTCTTTCTATATGTTCAGTCCTTTACTGAGAGTGGCATGTTGAAATCTGCTATTATTATTGTGGAACTGTCAATTTCTATTTTCAGTGTTGTTAGACTTTGTTTTATGTATTTTGGAGCCTTGTCATCGGGTGTATAGATATTTATCATGTTTATATCCTCATGGTGGATAGTCTCTTTAATCATTATATAATGCCTTTCCTTTTCTTTTATAGTGGATTTTGTTTTAAAGTCTATTTTATCTGAGATCAGTATTACCACTCCTACTCTTTTTTGGTTACTGTTTGCTTGATATATTTTTTCCATCTTTTGATTTTTGATATATTTATGTCTTTGTTTCTAAAGTGTATCTCTTGTAGACAGCATATAGATGGGTCCTGCTTTTTTTTTTTTTATCCATTCTGCTACTTCTGTCTCTTTATGGGTGCATTTAAGCCTTTTGTATGCAGTGAGACTATTGATAGGTGTACATTTATTGCTTTCATTTTGTAATTTTTTTTTTTGATGGTGCTGGTGTTTTCTTTGTTCTTTTTACTCTTTTGTGCTGAATTCCTTTTGTGGATCAATTTTTTTCCATTTCTTTCATTTTTGTAGATTTTGTGATTACTAGGACTTTGTTTTCTTTATTTTTATGAGTAGTTTTGTTAACTTTCTTTGTGGTTACCCTGAAATTTACTGCTATCAGTCTAAGTTTAAACTGGTTTTGTATTACTTGATATTGCATTGATTCCCTCTGCATATGAAAGTTCTATACCTACATCCTTTATTCCCTCTTTTATTGTTCAAAGTAGTTGTCATTTACAGATTGACCTCTCTGGTTCCCTGTTGTAAATCTTTTAGTTTTGTTTTACCCTTGAGAGTTCATTACCTATGTCGGCGTCTGGTTGATGCTGTCTTGTGTACTAAATTCAGGTAGTTGTCTGATGTTTGTTCTCTAACCAAAGGACTCCCTTTAATAATTCTTATAAGCATGGTTTGGTTTTTACTTATTCCCTTAATTCTGTTTATCTGGAAATGTCCTAATTTCATCATCATATTTGAACAAGAGTGTTGCAAGATATGTTATTCTTGGTCAGCATTTTTTTTCTTTCAAGGTTTATGTATGTCATCCCATTGCCTTCTTGTCTGCATGGTTTCTGCCACATAATCAGAGCTTAGTCTTATTGTTTCCCCTTTCTATGTGACTTTTTGTTTTTCTTGAGTGGGTCTCAGAATTCTTTCTTTGTCTTTGGTTTTAATGAGTGTGATTATGATATGTGTTGGTGATTTTCTTTTGAGGTCTATCCCATGTGGAATTTGTTGAACTTCTTGGATGTTTGGCTTTATGTCTTTCATGATATTGTAGACGTTTCCTGTTAGCAAATCTTCAGTGATCCTCTCTGTGTTTTCTGTTTACTTCCCCTGCTCTGGAATTCTGATCACGCACAGATTTTTTCTATTGCCTGTATCCCACATTGTTCTCAGGGTTTCTTCATTTTTCTTCATTCTTTTCTCTAATTTTTCCTCAAACAAAGTGGCATCCAAGGATTTGTCTTCAATTTGGCTGATTCTGTCTTCAATTGTTTCAAATTTGCTTGTAAAAACTTCTAATGCACTGTCCATTTCTGAAATTTGGTTATTTATCTTCTGGATTTCTAATTGCTGTTTTTGTATGATTTCTAATTGTTTATTTATTTTGACATTTTGTTTCTGTATTATTTTCCTGAATTCTTCCATTGCTTTGTCTGTGTTTTCCCTGCTTTTGTCTGTATTTTCCATGATTTTGTCTATTTTTAACGTATTTTTGTCTGCATTTTTCTTCATCTGATGAGGAACCCTGAATATTAGATATCTGAAGTCCCTATCAAGTAGTTCCAGTGCCTTTTCTTGTACTGGAAGACCATCTGGTATTTTATTCTGGTCTCTTTCTGGAGCCATTCTGTACTTTTTTTTTTTTTTAAGTATGTTTTGATATTGTTTGCTGTCTCTGGGACACTCAGGAATTATTTTCTTCATTTATTGATTGTACATTTTTTCTGTTTCATCCTGATTTTTTGTTTTATTTGGTTATATATCAGCAGATGGGCTGGGAATGTTCTGTTGTTTGCTTGCCTCTGGGCTTGATACTTCTTACCACTTTTTCCATGTGGACACAGTTGGTCACTCGGCTATGGTGCAGCAGGTTGGGTGCAGTTGGGGTAGAGGGGTGGGGATCGGTAGTTTGTGGCATGAACTGGGGCCAGTGGGGCAGGGACAGAGGGTAATGCAGGGCATGGTCCAGGGGACTGGGTTAGTATCACGTGGGTGTGCAGCACTCTGTGCATGGTACAGATAGGCAGGACAGAAGGTAGAAGAAGTAATGTGTGGAGCTAAGTGGGCAAGTGAGAGAAGAGAAAGAAGCAAAATCAAAAAAAATAAAAAAGTAAATAAAATGGTGGCACGGTAGGATTCTGCAGATAGGGGCAGGCAGACCCTGTGAAGCTGTGTGCCAGTGGCTCTCTAGCCAAGTGGTGTGTCTCTGCCTTCTAGAAGGGGTGTGGACAGCAAACAGTGCTAGGTGGGCAGGAGAAAGGAGAAGAAAGAGGGGAAAGAGAAAGAAGAAACTAGCCAACAAAAATAAGTAAATAAAAACAACAACAACAAAAATATGGTGGTGAGGGAACAGGCTGTTGGAGGGAGGGTGGAATTGAGGTGGTGGTGAACTGATGTCTCTCTCACTGGGCACATGGCACAGCCTGTCAGAAAGGGGTGGACGCAGCCCAAGTCTAGGTAGGAGGGAGAAGGAAAAAGGAGAAGGGGAAAGATAAAGAAAAATAAAAAATATGGCACTGAGGGAGCCAACCTGTGGGTTGGTGCAGACCTGGGGAGGCCATGTGCCAGCTCTCTAGCTGAGTGGTACAGCAGAGCCCACCCAGAAGGGCGGCAGCACAGGGGCTAGGTAGTTGGGAGAAATGAAAAGAAGGGAGAGAGAGAGAAGAAACAAAAACAAACAACAAATAAAATGGTGCTGAGGGACTCAGTCCATGATGACATCACAGATTCCAGGAGGCCACACACAGTGATTCTCCAGCTGATTGGTACAGCACGGCCCCTCAAGAAAGGGTGAGGGTGGTGCACAGGGCTGGATGGCTGGGAGAAAGGAAAGGAAGGAAAGGAGAAGAGAGAAGAGACAGAAAAAAAAGGAGGGAAAAAAAGAACAATGTAAACAAACCAAAAAGTCACAGCCTGTCAAGAAGAGAGGGGATGGCAAAAGGGGCTATCTGGGCAAGAGAAAGGAAAGGAAGGAAGAGAGTGAGAGTAGCAACAACAACAACAAAAGCCAAAAAGACAATAACAAAAAATAAACAAACAAAAACCAAAACAAGCAAAACAAAAATGGTGCTGAAGGGGCCGACAGGTAGGGGCAGAGCAGACCCTGGTGGCAGTGAGCTGGTGTCTCTCTGGCTGAGCAACTGTGGCCCATTGGAAAGCAGCAGAGGCCTAATACAAGGAAGAAGGTTGGAGGGGGTGGAAAAGCACGTATCCCTGCTTACTGGGTGCTCTGTCTCCTGCTGGGAGCTCTGTGAAGTTGCCTTCCTGTACTCACTGTCTTGTTCCTTGGTGGCTGTAGCCCAAGATGGCAAATTCATGCCACATTAGCTAGTAGGGGACCTCTACACCGTAGCTCTCCTCATTCTCTGTTCTCTGTAAATTTCTTATTCCATTTGGTGCTTGATCGAGTTCTTTATTCCTACATTTGAGGCTTAGGGTTCCAGGATTGACATTTGTATCTGTTTTATTTTGTTTTTTGGGTCTTTTCTGCAGAGGGAAGGCATGGTGCTTCTGTCTATATAGTGCCACGTTGGCTCCACCTTCAGCAATACTTCTTTAGAAGGAGGTCTCTTTCCCATTTTTCCCCTTGATTTAGATGAATCATCACCCCCTGAGAGCATCAGGCCCTGCGGGGCTGGAATGATTATGCTTTTAAATTCACATCATCAAAACCACCTGGGCTCACTTTGCAACCCTGGACTCACAATTGCACCCTTGTATCCATGCCCTGTCTTCAAAGATGGTTTTGGTGATTCAAAGCATATAAAAATGAATTTTAGTTATTCAGTAGAAAAACTCTGGGCTCTCTAATGATTGAGGGAAACTGATGTGGTGTACTACAGGTGAAAATTTTCAGAATATATATCATACATGATTAAGAGCCTGCCTCACTTTCCGATTCTAGTTCTCTTTTTTTTAGTTTCTAGCATTCCAAAACGTGACATATTGTACTAGTCCAACAACACTCCAACATTTGTCATTAGATGTTGAAAGGATTGCTATGGGCAACACTTTTTTTTTCCATTAATATATTTTTCTTACATGGTTTTTCCTAATGGTAACATGAACAATTGTCTCCAGAAGTTTGTACTGCTTCCAAATGATTGTGACCTTTCTATAAGCCCTCAGGAAAACCTGAAAAAAAATTTTTTATCTTTGCATCTTTCTGTTCTCTGCATCCTTCTAAAGATACACCGAAGATGAGAACCTTCATTCAACACCCACTGTGTTCAATTCCTATCTCAAACTAAGTCCAACGAGAGAGACAGAACAGTGGGAGTGGGTCCTGGTGTTCTTAACAGGAAAAAATTAATAGCTTCTTACTGTATGTGCATAAATTCAGTTTTGGTGTAAGTGTTAGCCTATAAACCTCCCTACACAGTCTAATGAGAAGTATTCATTTATTTTTGAATTTTGTAAATATTCACTGACTATTTACTCCAGGGCTGGGCACTAATAAAAGATGAGAGCAGTCTCTGCACTCCAGGGCTTTGAACTTATTCTTTCTGGTTGACCCCTTGCTGAGACTATACCTTTCCACCACACATATACAGAATTAGAATTTCCATTTTAACAAAATCCCTAGTAAGACTTACCTAGGGATCTTGTTAAAGTATAGACTTGGATTCAGTATATCTGGGGTGGAAAGGTAAATTCTCAGCAGGGTTTTGAACTGAATGAACTGGTTCAAAGCTCTGCTGCACTCAGGCACAATAATTTAGAGAATAAATCTCTATATATTTCCCTGTTTTAATCATATTTTTACCTTTCATATTTTCAACTACAATATTGAAATAACACGTTCCACCTAGCTAATGGTGATTAAAGAATTTTTAGGGTCTAGAAATATGAGCTATATAATAATAATAAAAAAAACCAAACTCTTTGCCTTCGAGTCAGTGAAATGGTACTATGTAAATAACAAACAGAATGTTGTCTGGAACATGATAAGCCTATAATCAATGTTCTTTATTTTGTCTTAACAGTGTCTCCCAGTCATTTGGTGGTAAACTGTGTGTGATGCTATCTAGGAGAAAGCTCATTCTAGAAAATATAGACAGTGGTGGTCTTGGTCTCCATTGAGTGTAAAAGAGAAAAAGTGGTATAAGAAGAAAAATAGCATAAGAGAAAAAATGTTCCCAGAAGGATGAGCTTATTGTGGTCTCTTACACTGAATTCCAGTAGGAAGCAGGATAAGTTCTGTGAATGATTTGCCTATATTTACTCAATTTAACAATATGAGTTTTTATTTTTGTTTATTCAATTTAATTTAGTTAGTAATATTAGGTAGAGTTTAATATCTTTCTTTAAAAAATTTACAGCAAATTTAGTATTTGCATTTTCCATCTGAGGAAACTAAAGACAAATTCGTAAGAACTTTGCATGAGATGGTACAGCTGTTATTTGGTGCAGCTGGCTCAGACGTTCTTGCTGCTAGATTGTACTGACTGCTTGGGGTCAGAAATTAGTCTTACTTGTAGTGTTGTCTTTTAGTAAAATTAGTACAGTTCTGAGGGTAACATTTTTAAAGTTCTGTAATCCTACTTCATCTTGTGGTCAACAATAGCTAACTCATAATAAGGAGCTTCATAAGGGTTAGTTTTTTTTTCCCCCTAATTCACTGTGATGGTTAGAGATCCTTTATGCCCAATATATTGATGTGTTGATCTGTTTACTGATTTTTTCTAATTATTTTAATTTTTCATTGTGCTTTAGGTGAAAGTTTACAGAGAAAATTAGTTTCCCATTCAATAGTTTGTACATAAAGTGTTCTATGACATCGGTTGCATTCCCCACAATGTGTTACCACTTTAGCCATTTCTGCTCTGGGTTCCCCGTTTCCTTTTCTCTGGATTTTCTAACCCTTCTTGCGTTCTCATCTTTGCTTTTGAGAAAATATTGTCCTTGGGATCTCATATAATGGATTGTTTTCAGGATCTTGCTCTTCTCAGGTTTATTTGTTTATTTTATGGACCTGTCTATTGTTTGGCTGAAAAGTCGTCTCTAGGAATGGCTTCAGTTCCAGGTCAGAAGCGTGTCTTAGAGCCATAGTCTTGGGGGTTTCTCCAATCTCTGTTAGACCAGTAAGTTTGGTCTTTTTTTGTGAATTTGATTTTTTTTTTGTTCCACATTTTTCTTCCACTCTGTCCTGGACCTTCTGTTTTGATCCCAGGGTGTTTGGTAGTGGTAGTCGGGCACTATCTAGATCTTCTGGTCTCAGGTTGTGTAGTCTGTGGTTCATGTGGTCCATTAGTCCTTTGGACTAACTGCTCCCTTGAGTCTTTGATTTTCTTCACTCTTCTTTGCTCTGGATGGGAAAAGACTAATAGTTGTATCTTAGATGGCCGCTTGCAAGCTTTTAAGACATCAAGTGCTACTCACCAAAGTAGGATGAAGAACATTGTCTTTATGAACTATGTTATGCCAACTTATGTAGATATCCCCTGAGTCTATGGTCCTTCATCTTTGAGCTTAGGAACTTTGTCCCATGGGGTGTTTGGTTATGTCTAAGAAGTTGCCCTGATTGTAGGTCTTTGTACTCTATTGTCTATATCAGTATACATGCCACAACTACAATTATGTTTGTAGAAATATCCACAATCAAACCTACAACTGCAGGTGGGTGTGCTCCCTTGCACCCTCCCACAACTCTTTAGCATACCTATCTACCTATGTATCCTTTCATAAATTGTTGTTTGTTAACACTATTGTTGCAGGGTTGTTTATGTTATAGTAATTACCATAGTTGCCCTTTATTCTTGTGTTTCTATCAGTGTCTTCCTTTGCCTTGGTCATGTTGTGCTCACTTCCCCCCATATTGTGTACTGCCATTCCCTTCAAAAATATTAATACGTGTCTTCTATCTAGTTAGTAATTTTCCTTCCCTCCCTCTCCCGCCCCTGGTAACCATCAAATATTTTTTTTTCTGTGTGTAAACTTTACTTTGTTTTTTTATGATAGTGATCTCATACAATATTTGTCCTTTTGTGATTGATTTATTTCACTCAGCATAATGTCATCCAAATTCATCCATGTTATAAGGTGTTTCATGGATTTGTAGTTTTTCTCATCAGTTTACTGTTTACCCCCTGTGTTGGGCATGCCAGCAATGCTTTAAGAATAAACATAATAGGTGTGTGTGTATATATATATATATATATATATATATATATATATATATAGGTAAGTTGACAGGAAGGCATTGGAGATAGTGGGGAAGAAAAAACAAGGTGATGTTAAGAAGAAATCATTAAGAATTTTCCCTCTGGGACAGAAGATATATGTAGAGTAAGTTGGACAATTTCTTTCAAGGGGCTCAATAATCACGTCACCAGAAATTAGAAGACCCTAGAATGATAAACTTGTGAGGGGTCAAGTCTTTGAGTCTAAACAAGACATCTTATTAGACCAGGTACAGGTGTTTTCCTGCTTTCTTTTTATTACCTTAGAGAATTGGAGGCAATATTCCTGTTGAAAATATTCAAGAAAAATGGAGTGGAAGTTTGTTCTGTCATTTTCTTGTAATTAAATTTCCTTTATTCTCTTGTGATGAGAAAGGTTATGTATTTTTGGTTATATACTAAAGTCTGTTTTTCAGATGCACTTGGTGTAGTTTTAAGAAATACAGAGTATATATGGAGTAACTCAGGTTTTTTAAGGCAAAGACTTCTCCAACCATAGGTGTTCTACAATACCACAACTATACATGCTGCAGTTGGGTCTCTGAACATATAACTGTTTTCCTTAATCACCTCTATATGTCCATCTATGTTAGTGAGACATGGTTGATAGAGAAAATAAAACTAAAGACATATGATTTAATTAAACCAGCATTGGATGTCAAGCTTTTGGTAAGGGAGGCATCAAATGCACAGAAATATCCAAATCAAGATGGAGAGATAAAGTTTATGACAAAATTGTAGATTTTGATCTCTAGGAATGTACAGATTGATTGCAAAGATGGTGACTTATTCTTCAGTGGATTATTTTTCATTGGTTAGTTGTCATTAGCTTCCAAACTAAGACAGTGACAATTTTAAGAGGCTTGATTGTTTTAGCCTCAGCAAGGAACACGGTTGTGCTTTCAAAACAAAAAGTACATTTTCATTGTCTCAAGTGTGCTTAATTAGATAATGGGCATCATACATAATGCTGTGGCTCAACAGGGAAACAAAGACTTGTAGCACTGAATCTCAGGGGCAGCTCCCCAGGCAGAGAGATAATTTGAAATAGGTTGACTCCAGTTTAGACTTAATCAACAAAAACACATTGGATGCTTCTTATGTGATTAGGCTAAATTTTTTGAATAGGGTATTGCACAGCTTGCTAGGGCACTAGCTTTAACTTTTGGACTTGCTGGAGATCCAGGTGTAACATGTAGAACAAGCAAACAGGAATGTATCTTGATAAGTATTCTGACTGAGGCCTGCTTGTATTATCTATTCATGGACTCTTGATAGTTATAATCAAATTCAACAGTCTATAAATCAGAATTCATTTCTATATTTTTAAAAGTCAACTCAGGACTTTTAAAGAAGACAGGATTGATTCAAAATGATTGAAAATATAATTGCATTATAATACAGTAAACAAACATGGCGCTACAGGCAGAAGCACCATGCCATCCCTCCATAGCAAAGATCTGAAAAAAGAAGCTAAACTGAGAAAACGGCAAGCCTGAAAACCTAAGCATCAAATGAAAAGATAAAGAACTCAGCCAAGCATCAAATGGAATGAGAAACTGACAGAGAACAGAGAGAGAGGAGAGATACGTGCAGAGGTTCCCTATCAGCTAACCCAGCACAGATCTGCCATCTTGGACTCCTATCAGAAATCAGTGAATGGGGGTATAAGAAAGCAGCTTCATGGAGCTTCCAGTAGGAGACAGAACAACTGGTAGCCAGTGATATATACGCTTTCCCACCCCACACCCTTCTTCACCCCCACTCGGCATGCTGTACTTCCTGTAGCCAGTCTCGTCTGGGAAGCACCACCTTCACCCTGGTGTTGCTTGAATTCCACCAGCCCACACTGGCTGGCTCCCTAAGTGCCATTTGTTGGCTGCTGGTGTTGCTTTTTTCTGCTTCTTTTGATTTCTTCCTAACCTCTCACCACCTCCCCCTCCTTTCTCTATAATACCTGGCTCCATGTGCCATCTTTGCTTCTTCCTGAAAGGCTGTGAAATGCCTCTCAAATATGAAACCGCTTCCCAGACCATGCTGCCACACTGGTGGGATCCCGGGCCTTTTTTTGTTTGTTTGTTTTGAATTGTTTTCTTTTTCTTTTCTCGAGTTGGGAGCCCGTTCTAGCCAGGGAGTACAGCGCAGCTTGAGACCTACCCCTTCGGTTTGCATTCCTTTTTTCTTGTTTTTTTTTTTTTTTTTCGGGGGGGGAGCTTTTTTTTTTCTTTTTCTGTTTTTCTTTGGGGTTTTTTTCTTGTTCTTTTTTTAATTTGATTGTTTTGTTTTCTTTTCCCTCTTTTTCCCTTTTTGTCTTTCTTCATTACTCAGTTTCTCATTTCTCTGTACGAAACTTCTCTTCCTGTCCACTGAGTATCTGGTGCTGAGTGACACCTATACCCCTTCTAGCCAGGCTGTACTTCATGGCCTGGAAGCAACTTCCCCAGACCTTGCAGCACCAGAAGGATCCCTGGGAGCTTTGCTTGTCTTCTTTCTTTCTAATTTTTATTTATTCATTTTTTATTTTATTTTCTTCTCCTTTTTCTCCATTTCATAGTCTCTCGTCTCTCCACTCCAACGGCAAGCTCCCCAGCACTCTTTTTTGTTTGTATGTTTTTGGCCCCTGTTCCTCTCTCCTCTCTCCCATACCAATCTTAGCTCCACACATCACAATCTTCCCCCTCCATCCTGCCTACCTACACCATGTGCTTAACATCACACCACGAAGCAGCCCAGGCATGGCCTACAGGAACCTACCCTGCACTGATTACCAGCCTGCCTGCTGGCCATAGTAAGTGCCACAAACAACCCATCCCAGCAACTCTTCTTCAGCAAGACCTGCCCTGCTGTACCATACCTGAGCAACTGACTATTAAAATTGGAGAAGGAGCTGAAAAACATCATGCCCAAAGAGGAGCAAACAACAAAGAACACACAGCCCACCTGCTCAGACATAGCCAAATAAAACAAAAAAGCAGGATTAAGCAAACACATCTACAATCAGTAAACAAGGAAAATAACTACCGAATGCTACAAAGACAGCAGATAACATCAAAACATTTACAAAACAGGAAAGGATGATTCCAGTAGACATCCAAAATAAAACACCAGATGACCTTCCAGTAGAAGAAAAGGCACTAGAACTACCCGATAGGGAATTCAAATCTCTAATACTCAGAGCTATCCAAGAGTTGAAGCAAAAAGCAGACAAAAATGGGGAAAAAATAGACAAATTCATGGAAAAAGACAAATTCATGGAAAATACAGACAAAAAAATGGAAGAATTAAGGAACAAAATGCCAAAATAAAATCACAACTAGAAATCATACAAAAATAACAATTAGAAATCCAAAAAATAAACAACAAGATTTCAGAAATGGACAGTGTCATAGAAGGGCTGAGGAGCAGGTTTGAAATGGTGGAGGACAGGATCAGCAAAATTGAAGGCAAACACTTGGGTACAACTCTGTTTGGGGAAAACTCAGAAAAAAGAATGAAGAAAAATGAAGAGACCCTGAGAATTATGTGGGATACAATCAAAAGCAAAAATCTACGAGTGATCAGAGTTTCAGAACAGGGGGAGAAAACAGAAAACACAGAGAGGATCATTGAAGAACTGCTGAAAGAAAACTTCCCCAATATAATTAAAGATGAAAAACTAGCCATCAAAGAATCTCAAAGAACCCCATATAGGATAGACCCCAAAAGAAAATCACCACGGCATATCATCACACTTGCCAAAACCAAAGACTAACAAAGAATCCTAACAGCAGCTTCAGAAAAACAAGAAGTCACGTACAGAGGAGAAACAATAAGACTAAGCTCAGAAACCATGCACGCAAGAAGGAAATGGGATGACATAAAACCTTGAAAGAATAAAATTGCCAGCCAAGGATAATATATCCTGCAAAACTCTCATTCAAATATTATGATGAAATCAGGTCATGTCCAGATAAACAAAAATTAAAAGAATATGTGAAAACCAAACCAAACTTACAAGAATTATTAAAGGGAGTCCTTTGATTTAAGAACAAATGACATCAGCTCACAGTTGAATCCAGGAAGCAGGATCATACCAGCCAGATACTAAACTAGGGAATGAACTCTCAAGGACTATCCAAAACCAAAAAACAATACAACACGGAATCAGAGCAATTAATCTGTAAATGACAACAACATTAGAATAATAAAAGAAGGAATAAACTCTGTAGGTATAGAACCTTCTAATGGAGAGGAAGGCAAGGCGATACCAAGTGATAATAGACTGCCTCAAAATTTAGAAAAATAAGGGTAAATTTCACGGTAACCAGAAAGAAAGTTAACAAATCTGCTCATCAAAATAAAGAGGAAAACCACAAAGTCTCAATAAAGACAAAACTTACAAAAACAAAAGAGATGAAAAAAATCCACAAACAAAAGGAATTCAACACAGGAGAGTAAGACAAACTAAGAAAAAGTCAGCCACAAAAGGACAAATATTGTATGAGACCTCTACTGTAAAAACTCATGAAAAAGTTTACAGACAAAAAGTAACAATCTTTGTTGGTTACAAGGGATGGGACAGGTGGGGAAGAAAGACTAAATAGACAACAGATTAGTAACTTTGGTGAAGGGTAAAACAGTATACAATATTGGGAAAGTCAGTACAACTTGTACAAGGAAAGGTCATGGAAGCTCCGTAGACACATCCAAACTCCCTGAGGGACTGAATTGCTGGGTGGAGGGCTGTGGGGACCATGCTCTTGGGGTACGTCTAGCTCAATTGGCATAACAAAATTTATAAAGACAACGTTCTGCATTCTACTTTGGCGAGCAGCGTCTGGGGTCTTAAAAGCCTGTGAACAGCCATCTAAGATACTCCACTGGTCTCACCCCTTCGGAAGCAAGGGCGAATGAAGAAAACAAGATACAAGGGAAAGATTAGTCCAAAGGACTAATAGACCACAGCTACCATGGCATCCACCAGACTGATTCCAGTACAGTTAGATGGTGCCCGGCTACCATCACTGACTGCTCTGACCGGGATCACAACAGAGGGTTGTGGACAGAGCTGGAGAAGGATATAGAACAAAATTTTAACACACAAAAAATGACCAGATTTACTGGCCTGAGAGAGACTGGAGAAACCCTGAGAGTATGACCCCTTGACACCCTTTTAGCTCATTGGTGAAGTCACTCCCGTGGTTCACCGTTCAGCTGGGGATTGGAGACCCCCATAAAACAAAATGGGTCTAATGAGGCACAGCAGTCCAGGGATAAGGACTGGAAGGCAGGAGGGACAGGAAAGCTGATGATAGGGAACCTAAGGCTGAGAAAGGACAGTGTTGATATGTCGTGGGGTTGTTAACCATTGTCATGGGCAATATATGTACTATTTAATGAGAAACTATTCCTTTCTGTCAACCATCATATAAAGTACAAAAAAAAAATTATCTATGTGGGATCAAATTGACAACAGCAACTCAAAAGGTTTGATGGGAGGCCTAGGAGGCAGTGAGTTGAAGATAATGGTGATGGAATAATTTGAAAAAGGATAGTGAGAATAGCAGAACCACGGGAAGAATGTAATTGATGTCACTGAATTGTACATGTAGACATTTTTAAAATGGTGTATCTTTGGCTACGTATGTTTTCAACAAAAAGAAAAATGTCCTCCAAGTTCGAGGAGGGAGAGTGTTGACATGTTGTGGGGTTGTTAACCAATGTCATAAAACAACATGTGCACTGACTGCGTAATGAGAAAGTATTCTGTAAACCTCCAACTAAAGAACAATAAAAAAAATTTTTTTAAATACAGTAAACAGAGGTTCCGGCAAAATGGCACTCTAGGCAGAAGCACCATGCCGTCCCTCCACAGCAAAGATCTGAAAAACTAAGCCAGAGAATACAACAATCCTGAAACCCTAAAACATCAAATGAAGAGATAAAGAACTCAGCCAAGCACCAAATGGAGTGAGAAAACTGACAGAGAACGGACAGCGAGGAGAGATTCATGCAGAGGCCCCCTACCAGCTAACACAGCATGGATCCACCATCCTGGACTCCTATTGGAGACCAGCAAATGGGGGTATGAGAAAGCAGCCTCACGGAGCATCCAGTGGGAGACAAAACAACCGGTAATTTGCGGTGTGCGCTTTCCCACCCCCCACCCCTCTTTGCCCCGGCTCAGCCTCCTCTGCTTGCCTCTTGCTGCCTCCCCCTCCTTTCGCTCGAATTCCTGGCTCCGTGCACCATCTTTGCTTCTTCCTGAGGGGCTACGGAGCTCCATTAGAGTGTGCAGCTGCTTCCTGGTCTGGGCTACCCTGCTGGTGGGATCCCGGGGCTTTTGTTCGTTTGTTCCTCTGCTTCCCGCAGCCACAGTCTCTTGACCGGGAAGCGCCAGCTGCTTGGATACCACACACCCAAGCGGGCGGCTCTCTGGGTGCCATTTGTTGGCTGCTAGTGTTGTTTTTTTTTTTTTTTTCCTGCTTCTTTTGATTTCTCACTTGCCTCTCGCCACCTCCCCCTCCTTTCACTCAAGAGCCTGGCTCCATGCACCATCTTTGCTTCTTCCTGAGGGGCCAGAGTGCCGGCAATTTGTGATATATGCTTTCCCACTCTCTACCCTTCTTCACCCACACTTAGCCTCCTCTGCTTCCCACGGACGCAGTCTCTTGTCCAGAAAAACCAGCCTGCACTATCTGGCTCTCTGAGTGACATTTGTTGGCTGTGGGTGTTGCTTTTTTTTTTTTCCCTGTTTCTTTGGATTTCTTGCTTATCTCTTGCCACCTCCCCCTCATTTCCCTCGAGTTCCTGGCTCCGTGTGCCATCTTTCCTTCTTCCTGAGGGGCTGCGGAGCTCCATTCGAGTGTGGAGCTGCTTCCCGGTCTGGGCTACCATGCTGGTGGGATCCCGGGGCTTTTGTTTATTTGTTCGTTTTGAATTGTTTCTTTGTTTTCTTTTCCTTTTATTGAGTTGGGAGTCCTTTCTGGCCAGGCGGAGCTGCGTGACAAGGAACTCCCCTTCAGCTTCCATAGACGTGCAGAGGGATCCCTGAGAGCATTTCTTTTTCCGTTGGTTTTCTTTTTTTTTCTGTTTTTTTTGGGGGCCTTTCTTGTTATTTTTTTTTTTAATTTGTTTTGCTTTCTTTTCCCTCTTTTTCCCCATTTGTCTTTCTTCATTGCTCAGTTTCTCATCTCTCTATATCTTCCTTCTCTTTCTGATCCCTGAATACCAGGCGTCGTATACTGCTACACCTTCTAGCCAGGCTGTACTGCGACACCTGAGAGCGACTTCCCCAAACCTCATAGCTGCATCGGTGGGATCCCTGAGAACTTTGCGGTTCTTTAACCTTTCTGATTTTTATTTATTCATTCTTTTCTTTTCTTCCTCTTTCCCTTCCTGTTTTTCTCCATTTCATAGTCTCTCAACTCTCCATTCCAATGGCAAGCTCCCCTAGCATTCTTTTTGTTTGTTTGTATGTTTTTTGGCTCCTGTTCCTCTCTCCTCTCTCCCATATCCATCTTAGCCCCACACATAACAACCTCCCCACTGCATCCTGCCTACCTGTACCGTGCGCTTGACATCACACCACCAAGCAGAACAGGCACGGCCTACTGAAACCTGCCCAGCACTGATTACCAACCCGCCCGGGTGGGTGTAGTAAGTGCCACAAACAACCCATCCCAGTAACTCCTCTTCAGCTAGACCTGCCCTGCTGTACCATATCTGAGTGACTGACCCTGCCAATTGGAGAAGGAGGCGAAAAGTAGTGAGTACACAGACGAGCAAACAAAGAACACACAGTCCACCTGTGCAGACATATTCAAATAATTTTTTTTTAAAATGGGCCGAAACAAACAAATCTACAATCAATAAATGAGAAAAATAACTACTGAATGCCCTGAAGACAGCAGACAATATCAAAACATTTACAAAATCAGGACAGGATGGTTCCAGTAGGCATCCAGATTAAAACACCAGATGATTCTCCTGTGGAAGAAAATGCACTAGAAGTACCTGATAGGGAATTCAAATCCCTCATACTCAGAATTTTCCAAGAACTGAGGCAAAAAACTGACAAACCTGAGGAAAAAATAGACAAATTCATGGAAAATACAGACAAAAAATTGGAAGAATTCAGGAAGATGATGCAGGAACAAAATGCCAAAATAAATTCACAACTAGAAATTATACAAAAACAACAATTAGAAATCCAAAAGATAAACAACAAGATTTCAGAAATAGATGATGTCATAGAAGGGCTGAGAAGCAGACTTGAAACCGTGGAAGACAGGATCAGTGGAACTGAAGACAAACACTTGGATACAACTCTGTTTCAGGAATACTCAGAAAAAAGAACAAAGAAAAATGAAACGACCCTGAGAGTTATGTGGGACACAATTAAAAGCAAAAAATTACCAGTGATTAGCATTCCAGAACAGGGAGAGAAAACAGAAAACACAGAGAGGATCATTGAGGAACTGCTGACAGAAAACTTCCCCAATATCATGAAAGATGAAAAGCTGGCCATCCAAGAAGCTCAACGAACCCCATATAGAAGAGACCCCAAAAGAAAATCACCAAGGCATATATTCACATTCGTCAAAACCAAAGACAAACAAAGAATCCTGAGAGCAGCTCATGAAAAACAAGAAGTCACATACAGAGGAGAAACAATAAGACTAAGCTCAGATTTTTTGGCAGAAACCATGCAAGCAAGAAGGCAATGGGATGACATATATAAAATCTTGAAAGAAAAAAAATTGTCAGCCAAGAATAACATATCCTGCAGAGCTCTCATTCAAATTTGATGGTGAAATTAGGTCATTTCCAGATAAACAGAAATTAAGGGAATATGTAAAAGTCAAACCAAACTTACAAGATTTATTAATGGGAGTTCTTTGATCTGAGGACAAACAGCTTCAGCTCACAGGCAGAACCTAGAATGCAGGATCGTATGAGCCAGATACCAATCTAGGAAATGAACTCTCAAGGACTATCCAAAACCAAAAGAAATACAACAGCGAATCAGAGCAGTTAATCGATGGATGACAACAACATCAAAACAATGAAAGAGGGAATAAACAACATAGGTATAGAACCTTCTAATGGAGAGGAAGGCAAGGCGATACCAAGTAATGGTAGACTGCTTCAAACTTAGAAAGTTAAGGGTAAAATTCATGGCAACCACAAAGAAAGTTAAGAAACCACCCCATAAAAATAAAGATGAAAAACATAAAGTCTCAGCAAAAACAAAACCTACAAAAACAAAAGAAAAGAAAAAAAATCCACAAACAAAAGTAACTCAGCACAAGAGAGTAAAAAGAACAAAGAAATCTTCAGCACCACAATAAAAGCACTACAAAATGACAGCAACAAACTCACATCTATCAATAATTACACTGAATGTAAATGGACTCAACACACCCATAAAGAGATGGAGAGTGACAGAATGGATAAGAAAACAGCATCCATCAATATGCTGTCTACAAGAGACACACCTTAGAAACAAAGCTGTGAATTTATTAAAAGTCAAATGTTGGAAAAAAATATATCAAGCTAACAACTACCAAAAAAGAGCTGGAGTGGCTATTCTAATCTCAGATAAAATAGACATTAAAGCAAAATCTACCATAAAAGACAAAGAAGGACACTATATAATGATTAAGGGGAAGATTCATCATGAAGACATAACCATAATAAACATCCACGCACCCCATGACTGGGCTCCAAAATACATAAAACTAACTCTAACAATACTGAAAAGAGAAATTGACAGTTCCACAATAATAGTAGGAGACTTCAACACACCACTCTCAGTAAAGGACAGAACAACTAAGAAGAAACTCAGCAAAGATACGGAAGACCTAAAGGGCACAATCAGCCAACTTGACCTCATAGACATATATAGACCCCTCCCTCCAACCACTGCAAAGTACACATTCTTTTCCAATGCACATGGAACGTTCTCCAGAATAGACCACATCTTAGACCACAGAGCAATCCTCAACAAAATTCAAAACGTTGAGATAATTCAAAGCATCTTCTCTGACCACAATGCCATCAAGGTAGAAATTAACAACAGAAAGAGCAAGGAAAAAAAATCAACTACATGGAAACTGAATAATACCCTGCTTACACATCAGTCGGTAATAGAAGAAATCAGAGATGGAATAAAAAAATTCCCAGAATCAAATGAGAATGAAAACACATCATAACAAAACCTTTGAGACACAGCAAAGGCAGTCCTCAGAGGACAATTTATAGCAATAGATGCACATATCAAAAAAGAAGAAAGGGACAAAATCAGAACATTAACTACAGAACTCAAACAAATAGAAAGAGAACAGCAAAAACAGCCCACAACAACCAGAAGAAAGGAAATAGTAAAGATCAGAGCAGAACTAAATGAAATAGAAAACAGAAAAACATTAGAAAGTATTAACAAGCCAAATGTTGGTTCTTTGAAAGAATCAACAAAATCGACAAAGCACTGGCCAGACTGACAAAAGAAAAACAGGAGAGGACACAAATAACCCAAATAAGAAATGAAATGGGGGACATTACAACAGACCCAACTGAAATAAAAAGGATTATAACAGAATGTTATGAAAAACTATACTCCAACAAATTTGAAAACCTAGAGGAAATGGATAAATTTCTAGAAACACATAGTCTACTCAAACTACAACAAAGTGATGTTGAAAATCTGAACAGACCCATAACAAGAGAAGAGATTGAAAAGGTATTAAAAAAACTCCCAACCAAAAAAAGCCCTGGCCCGGATGGCTTCACTGGAGAATTCTACAAAACATTTACAGAAGAGCTTGTACCAGTACTACTCAAGCTATTTCAGAGCGTAGAAGAGGAAGCAACACTTCCAAATACATTCTATGAAGCCAGCATAACGCTGATACCAAAACCAGGCAAAGACATCACAGAAAAAGAAAATTACAGACCAATATCTCTCATGAATATAGATGCAAAAATTCTGAACAAAATTCTAGCCAATAGAATTCAGCATCATATCAAAAAAATAATACACCACGACCAAGTAAGATTCATACGAGGTGTGCAAGGATGGTTCAACATTAGAAAATCCATCAATGTAATCCACCTCATAAACAAAAGGAGAGAAGAGAATCACATAATCATCTCAATTGATGCAGAAAAGGCATTTGACAAAGTCCAACCCTCTTTCCTGATAAAAACTCTTAATCAAATACATATAGAAGGGAAATTTCTCAACATAATAAAGGGCATCTATGCAAAACCAACTGCTAACATCATTCTTATTGGAGAGAGGCTGAAAACATTCCCCTTGAAAACAGGAAGAACAAGGATGCCCTTTATCACCACTCCTATTGAACATTGTGCTGGAAGTTCTAGCTAGAGCAATAAGGCAAGAAAAAGAAATCAAGGGCATCCAAATTGGTAATGAAGAAGTTAAACTGTCCCTGTTTGTGGATGATATGATACTATACATAGGAAACCCTAAAGACTCCGTGAGAAATCTACTGAAACTAACAGAAAGATTCAGCAGAGTAGCAGGATACAAGATAAACATTCAAAAATCAGTTGGATTCCTATACACCTGTAAGGAGAATGATGAAAAGGAAATCAGGAAAACAATACCATTTTAAATAGCCCCTAAAAAGATAAAATACTTAGAAATAAATCTAAGCAGTGATGTAAAAGACCTATACAAAGAAAACTATAAAACACTACTGCATGAAACCCAAAGGGATCTACATAAGTGGAAAAACATACCATGCTCATGGATAGGCAGACTCAACATTGTGAAAATGTCAATTCTACCCAAAGCAATTTACAAATACAATGCAATCCTGATCCAAATACCAACAACATTCTTCAAAGAGATGGAAAAACTAATCATTAAGTTTATATGGAAAGGGAAGAAGCCCTGAATAAGTAAAGCACTACTGAAGAAGAAGAAGAAAGTTGGAGGACTCACACTACCTGACTTCAGAACCTACTATACAGCTACAGTAGTCAAAACAGCCTGGTACTGGTACAATGACAGATACATTGACCAATGGAACAGAATTGAGAACCCAGACGTAAATCCATCCACCTCCGGTCACCTGATTTTCAACAAGGGCCCAAAGTCCATCAAATGGGGAAAAGACAGTCTTTTTAACAAATGGTGCTGGCAAAACTGGATACCCATCTGCAAAAAAATGAAACAGGATCCATACCTCACACTGTATACAAAAACTACTTCAAAATGGATCAAAGACCTGAATATAAAGCCTAAAACTATAAAGTTCAGAGAAGAAAAAATAGGACCATCACTTCAGGCCTTAATGTATGGCATTAACAGGATACAAATCATAACCATCAACGCACAAAGCACAACAGATAAGCTAGATAACTGGGATCTTCTAAAAATCAAACACCTATGCTCTTCAAAAGACTTCACCAAAAGAGTCAAAAGAGAACCTACAGACTGGGAAAAGATTTTTGGACAGTACAAGTCAGACAAAGGTCTAATCTCCATCATCTACAAGAAAATCCAACACCTCTACAACAAAAAGACAAATAATCCTATTAAAAAATGGTCAAAGGAAATGAACAGACATTCACAAAAGAAGACATTCAAATGGCCCACAGACACATGAGGAAATGCTCGCGATCACTAGCCATTAGAGAAATGCAAATTAAAACCACAATGAGATACCACCTCACCCCGGCATTACTGGCACGAATCAAAAACACTGGAAATAACAAATGTTGGAGGGGCTGCGGGGAGATGGGAACTCTTATGCACAGCTGGTGGGAATGCAAAATGATACAACCATTTTGGAAAATGATATGGCGCTTCCTCAGAAAGCTAGAAATAGACATACCATTCAATCCGGCAATCCCACTCCTAGGAATATATCCTAGAGAAATAAGAGTAGTCAGTAGAATAGACATATGAACCCCTATGTTCATGGCAGTATTGTTCACAATAGCAAAATGACGGAAACAACCTAGATGCCCATCAACAGATGAATGGATAAAGAAACCACGGTACATACACACAGTGGAGTACTATGCAACGAGAAAGAACAACAATGAATCTGTGAAGCATCTCATAACATGGATGAAACTGGAGGACATTATTCTGAGTGAGATAAGTCAATCCCAAAAAGACAAATATTGTATGAGATCTCTATTGTAAAAACCCATGAAAAAGGTCACACACAAAACTTAACAATCTTTGTTGGTTACCACAGATGGGTGGGGTGGGGGGGAATACTAAATACGCAATAGATAATTGGTATCTTGGGTGAAGGGTGAGACAGTACACAATACAGGGGAAACTAGCACAACTTGTACAAGGAAAGGTCATGGAAGCCCTATAGACACATTCAAACTCCCTGAGGGACTGAATTGCTTGGCAGAGGGCTGTGGGGACCATGGTCTCAGGCAACATCTAGCTCAATTGGCGTGACACAGCTTATAAAGACAATGCTCTACATTCTACCTTGGTGAGTAGTGTCTGGGGTTTAAAAAGCCTGTGAGCGGCCATCGAAGATACTCCACTGGTCTCATCCCTTCGGGAGCAAGGGAGAATGAAGAGAACAGGATACAAGGAAAAGATTAGTCGAAAGGACTAACTGTCTACAGCTACCAAGGCCTCCACCAGACTGAGTCCAGTACAGCTAGATGGTGCCCGGCTACCAGCACTGACTGCTCTGACCAGGATCACAACAGAGGGTTCTGGACAGAGCTGGAGAAGGATGTAGAGCATAATTCTAACTCAGAAAAAAAAGGCCAGATTTACTGGCCTAAAGGAGACTGGAGAAACCTCGAGAGTATGGCCCCCAGACACCCTTTTAGCTCAGTGGTGCGGTTAGCTCCAAGGTTCACTGTTCAGCCTGGGAGTGGACAGCCCCGTAAAACCAAATGAGACTAACGAGGTACAGGAGTCCAGTGACAAGGGCCAGAAGGCAGAAGGGGACAAGGAAGCTGGTGATAAGGAACCCAAGGTTGAGTAAGGATATTGTTGATGTGTTGTGAGATTGTTAACCATTGTCATAGGGCAACATTTGTAGTAACTGTTAAATGAGAAACTATTTTGTTCTGTAAGCCTTCATCTTAGGTGAGAATAACAGCACAATTGGAAGGAAGAGTGTAGTCAATGTCGCTGAACTGTGTATGTAGAAATTTTTGAAACGGTGTATCTTTGGATATGTGTATTTTCACCAAAAAAAAAAAAAAAGTTTGAGAATTTAGAGGGTTAATATGTTGTGGGGTTTTAACCAATGTCATAAAACAATATGTGTACTACTGTTTCATGAGAAACTATTTGTTCTGTAAGCCTTCACCTGAAGTATGATAAAATATAAAAAATAAAAAATTCAAGCTGAATTCAGAAGAGTACGTAGAATGAGGGGTATCATTGCTGATGTCAAATGTATCTTGGCTGAAACGGAATACCAGAAAGATGTTACCTGTCTTTTATCAACTATGCAAAGACATTTGACTCTGCAGATCATAACAAATTACGGATGACTTTGTGAAGAATGGGAATTCTAGAACACTTAATTGTGTTCATGAGGAATCTATACACAAACTAACAGGTAGTCATTGCAATCGATCAAGGGGATACTGCATCCTTTAAAGGTATGCATCAGGGTTGCATCATTTCACCATAGTTATTCAATCTGTACTCTGAGCAAAAATCTGATAAGCCACTGTACATGAAGCAGAACACAGCACCAGGACTGGAGTAAGATTCATTAACAATCTGCATACTGCAGATTGTTAACCTTGCTTGCTGAAAGTGAAGAGGACTTGAAGCACTGACTGACGAAGATCAAAGACTACAGCCTTCATTATGGATTGCATCTCAACATAACAAAAATCTTCACAACTGGACCAATAAGCAACATCGTGATATAAGGAGAAAACATTGAAGTTGTCAAGAATTTCATGTTATTTGAATTCAATCAATGCCCATAGAAGCAGCAGTCAAGAAATCAAAAGACATGTTGCATTGCGTAAATCTGCTGCAGAAGACATCTTTAAAGTGTTAAAAAGCAAAGTTGTCACTTTGAAGACAAAGGTGCACCGTGCCCAAGTGTTTTCAGTCACCCCATATGCATGTGAAAGCTGGACAATGGATATGAAAGACTGAAGAATAATTGATGCCTTTGAGTTAAGGTGTGGGCAAGGAATATTGAATATAACATGGACTGCCAGAAGAATGAACACATCTTTCTTGGAAGGTGTACAGCCAGACTGCTCCTTAGAAACAAGGATGGCGAGTTTTTGTCTCGTGTACTTTGGACAAGTTATCAGGAGGGACTAGTCCCTGGAGAAGGACATCATGATTGGTAAAGTGGACAATCAGCGAAAAAGAGTACGACCGTCAATGAGATGGATTGACAAGGTAGCTGCAACAATGGGCTCAAGCATAACAATGATTATGAGGATGGCAGAGGACTGTGTGGTGTTTTGTTCTGTTGTGCATATATGCTAACGGTTGGAACTGACTCAATGGCACCTAACAACAAGCAACACTGCAGAAGTGGCCCATTTCCTTGTATCATAAATTGTGAAGTTTTGACTTCAATTCATGATAGGTCTTTAAATGAGTGATACTATATAAAAGTCAAATTCATTGGTCACAAATATCTTTTACTACATGAGACTATGTATACACCAGTAAGGAGTCCTTGGGTCTTTCAAACTGTTAATCGCTGGACTACTAACCAAAAGCTTGGTGGATTAACCCACTCATAGTTGCCTGGGAAAAAAGGCCTGATAATCTGCTTCCAAAAGGTGACAGCCTTGAAAACTCTATGGAGCATTTCTACTCTGCAACGCATGGGGTCACCATGAGTCGTAATCGACTTGACGGCTACTTTTTTTTTAATACACCACTGATGAAAAAGTTATTCTGTGTATGGATGAAGTCTGATACAGATATTAAAAATTTTTTAGTTGAGTATCTCTGAAGATAACTGAAGCTTTCTTTGACCTACTAGCTGAGTAAATTTGTGTTTGATATGGTGTAGTGATACTTTGGACTAGATATTATTTTGGTTAGGCTTTTGGATGCATTGATATTTTCACAGGATGGTATATGATACTTACCAAGTTATTAATTTGTAACATCAAGGCTTAAATTAGAGTCAGTTTGGCATATTTCCAATTCAAAACCTGATAAATACAATTAAAAAAAAAAAAAAAAACTCCTTAAGGGTGAAAAATCATTAAACAAAAATAGCATCTGGTGATCCACACTGTATCTGTGTGATTTGCAGGAAAAAATTCTCCCTAAAACAAATTCACGAAATAATCAGGCAAACCTGTTTATAGAATCAAAATGGAGTCAAATCAACATTCTTCAATGTTGTAGCTTATTAAAAAGATTGTAGTAACATTTACCTATAAACTCTCCCTGCGCACCTGTCCACAAGGCTGTGAGAGGGAACTAGACAGGGGATTTTACATGGATGGAATGACATAAAGTTCAGAAACAACTAATTAAAAAAAATTTTTTTTTAGGAGCCCTGATGGCACAGTAGTTAAGCACTGGGCTGCTAACTGAAAGGTCAGCAGTTCAAACCAGGGCTTCTTACTGGTTCAGAATGGTTCGGTAATTGCTGACGTAAACAAGGGCAGTGTACGCACTGCATAGCAACCAAATGTGTTGCCTGTCAGCTTTTGACCTGAATAGGAAATAAACAGTAGTGTCCTGCTCAAAGTTGGAGGTCAACCACACTACTCTGAATGTGTGTTACTCTCCACATTGCTGCCAATAATCTGGTTTCCTGCATGGATCCAGAGAGTTTCAGGATCCTGATGCAGGAGACTGGACTATTGGTAGGACTGTGGAGAGCAACACACACTCAGAGTGGTGCAGTCTGCCACCATCTTTGAGCGGGTTACTGCTGTTTGTTTCCTACTTCGGTCAAAATCCCATGGGCAACAGATTTACTTGCTATGCAATGCGTATGCTGCCCTCATTTACGACAGCAATTACCCGAACCTTACTGAACCTTTCTGAACTGGTCCGAAGCCCTGGTTCGAACTCACCAGACTCTCCATGGGAGAAAGATGTGGCAACCTACTTCTGTAAAGATTATAGCCTTGGAAACCCTATGGGACAGTTCTACTCTGTCCAATAGGGTTACTATGAGTTGAAATAAACTCCATGACAATGGCTTTTTTTAGGGTTGGTGGCACAAAGATCAGCAGTTTGAACCTACCTAGCGACTTCATGGGAGAAAAGACCTAGTGATGGGTTCCCGTAATGATTACAGTTTAGAAAACTGTATGGGGTAGTTCTACCATATCCCATACAGTTGCTATGAGTCAAGATTGACTCGATGGCACACAACAACTACACAACATTTTATTTTCATTTCTAAATATTTTACTGTTTGGCACAAAAGACAAAAAATGTGAAGAAATGGTCATTAATTTCTGGGCTAATTGTGTTTCAAAGTGAGTATCTGCAGTCCTGTTTTCTCATTTATTCTCAAATTCTGAAGGTTAGATCCTATTTAAGGAGCCCTGGTGGTGCAGTGTTTAACTGAAAGGTTGGCTGTTCAAAATCACCAGCCGATTCATGGAAGAGAGATGTGGCAGTCTGCTTCTATAAAGATTACAGCCTTGGAAACCAGATGGGGCAGTTCTACCCTGTCCTATAAGGTTGCTATGAGTCAGAATCCACTCGAAGTCCATGCGTTTAGATCCTATTTAAATCATGCTTTAAATTAGTTTAGATCCTACTTAAATCATGCTTTAAATTGCTCATCAAAAATAACTTCATAATCTAAGTGACTAATCAGAACATCTCTATTTGCATTAAACACATGTTAATTTGTTCTTGTTCTTTGATATATTCTTATATTTTTTAAAACTTTTTGACATAATTTTAGACTTATAGAAAAGTTGCGAGAATAAAAACTATATGCAGGCATATCTTGTTTTATTGCACTTCATTTTATTGCACTTCACAGGTACTGTGTTTTTTATAAACTGAGAGTTTATGGCAACCCTGCATCGAGCAAGTCTATCAGCACCATTTTTCCAACAGCATGTGCTCATTTCATGTCTCTGTGTCACATTTTGGTAATTCTTGCAAAATTTCAAACTCTTTTATTATTATTATAGCTGTTATGGTGTTCTGTAATCAGTGATCTTTGATGTTACTTTTGTAATTGTTTTGGGATGCCATGAACCATGGCCATGTAAGATGGTGAACATAATCAATAAGTGGTATGTGTGTTTTGACTGTTCCACTGATTGCCCACTCCTCTGTCTCTGTTCCTCTCCTCAGGCTTCTGTATTCCCTGACAATATTGAAATTAGGCCAATTAATAATCCTACAATGGCCTCTATGTGTTCAAGTGAAAGGAAGAGTCGCACATTTCTAACTTTAAATCAACTGCTAGAAGTGATTAAGCTTAGCGAGGAAGGCATGTCAAAAGCTAAGAAAGGCTGAAAGCTAGGCCTGTTTCACCAAACAGTTAACCAAGTTGTGATTGCAAAGGAAAAGTTCTTGAAGGAAATTAAAAGTGCTACTCCAGTGAACACAAGAATGATAAAAAACCAAAATAGCTTTATTGCTGATTTGGAGAAATTTTAGTGGTCTGGATAGAAGATCAAACCAGCCGCAACATTCCCTTAAGCAGAAGCCTAATCCAGAGCAACATCCTAACTCTGTTCAATTCTATGAAGGCTAAGAGAGGTGAGTAAGCTGCAGAAGAGAAGTTTGACACTAGCAGAGGTTCAAGGAAAGAAGCCATCTCCATAACATAAATGCGCAAGGTGAAGCAACAATTGCTGATGTAGAAGCTGCGGCAAGTTATCCAAAAGATCTAGCTAAGATAATTGATGAAGGTGGTTACACTAAACAACAGATTTTCAATGTAGATGAAACAGCCTTGTATTGGAAGAAGATGCCATCTAAGACTTTCATAACTAGAGAGGAGAAGACAATGCCTGGCTTCAAAGCTTTAAAGGACCCTCTTGCTAGGGGATAATGCAGCTGGTGACTTTAAGTTGAAGCCAATGATCATTTAGCATTCCAAAAATCTAAGGCCCTTAAGAATTATGCTAAATCTACTCTGCCTATGCTCTATAAATGGAACAACAAAGCCTGGATGACAGCACATTGGTTTACAACAAGGTTAACTGATTATTTTAAGCCTACTGTTGAGACCACTGCTCAGAAAGAATGATTCCTTTCAAAATATTACTGCTCATTAACAATGCTCCTGGTCATCCAAGAGCTCTGATGGAGATGTACAAGGAGACCAAAGTTGTTTTCATGCCTTTTAACACAATATTTATTCTGCATCCCATGGATCAAGAAGTAATTTTGACTTTCAAGTCTTATTATTTAGGAAATACGTTAATAAGGTATAGCTGCCATAGATAGTGAGTCCTCTGATGGATCTGGACAAAGGAAAAAGAAAACCTTCTGGAAAAGATTCACCATTCTAGATGCCATTAAGAACATTCATGATTCATGGGAGGAGGTTAAAATATCAACATTAATAGGAGTTTGAAAGAAGTTGATTCCAATCTTCATGGATGACTTTGAGGGGTTCAAGGCTTCAGTGGAGGAAGTAACTGCACATGTGGAAACAGCAAGAGAACCAGAATTAGAAGTGGAGCCTAAAGATGTGACTGAATTACTGCAATCTCATAATAAAACTTTAACAGATGAGGAGTTGCTTCTTATGGATGAGCAAAGAAAGTGCTTTCTTGAGACAGAATATACTCCTGGAGAAGATGATGTGAACATTGTTGAAATGACAACAAAGGATTTAGAATATTACATAAGATTAGTTGATAAAGCAGCAGCAGGGTTTGAGAGGATTGACTCCTATTTTGAAAGAAGTTCTACTGTGGGTAAAATGCTATCAGACAGTATCGCATGCTACAGAGAAATCTTTCATGAAAGGAAGAATCAATTAATGTGGCAAATTTCATTGTTGTCTTATTTTAAGAAACTGCCACAATCACCTCACCCTTCAGCAACCACCACCCTGATCAGTCAGCAGCCATCAACATCAAGGCAAGACCCTCCACCAGCAAAAAGATTACAACTCGCTGAAGGCTCAGATGATGGTTAGCATTTTTTAGTAATACAATATTTTTTTTTTTTTTTATGTATTCATTCACTTCTTTTATTGAGGTACAACCTACATATAGTAAACTACACCAATCTTTAGTATACAGCTTGATGAATTTTTACAGATGTCTACATCCAAGATGGATCTGCCACTCAGATTAAGACAGGCTCCCTTGTGCACCCTTCCAGACAATATCCCCCAAATGTAACCATTATTTTTACCTCTGTCATCATAGATTAGTTCTTCCTATTTTTTTCTTTTTTTTTTTTAAATATATATTTTATTGTACTTCAGGTGAAAGCTTACAGAGCAAATAGTTTCTCATGAAATAGTAGTACACATGTTGTTTTTTTTTTTGACATTGGTTAACAACCCCACAACGTATTAAGCCTCTAAATTCTCAACCTTTTTTTTTGATGAAAATTACAGATGGCCAAAGATACACCGTTTCAAAATTTTCTACATTCACAGTTCAGTGACATTGACTACGCTCTTCCAACTGTGCTGTTATTCTCACTTAAGATGAAGGCTTACAGAACAAAATAGTTTTTCATTTAACAGTTACTACACATGTTGCCCTATGACAATGGTTAACAATCTCACAGCACATCAAGAATATCCTTACTCCACCTTGTGTTCCCTATCACCAGGGGGCTTCCTTGTCCCCTTCTGTCTTCTGGACCTTGTCAGTGGACTATTGTACCTCTTTAGTCTCATTTGTTTATTTATTTATTTATTTATTTATTTTTATTTTATTTAAACACCATTTCAAAACTTTTTACTTACACATTTAAGTGATATTGACTATGCTCTTCCAATTGTGCTGCCATTCTCGCCCAAGATGAAGGCTTACAGGACAAAACAGCCTCCCATTTAATAGTTACTACAAATGTTGCCCTATAGCAGTGGTCAACAATCTCACAATACATCGACAGTGTCCTTATTCAATTTGTGTTCCTTATCATCAGTTTCCTACTCTCCCTCTGCCTTCTGGCCCTTGTCACCGGACTCCTGTACATCGTTAGTCCCATTTAGTTTTACTGGGGTGTCCATTCCCAGGCTTAACATGGAACCTTGAAGTTAACTTCCCCTCTGAGCTGAAAGGGTGTCTGGGGGCCACACTCTCGAGGTTTCTCTAGTATTCTTTAGGCCAGTATATCTGGTCTTCTTGTTTTTTTTTTTTTTTTTTGGGAGTTAAAATTATGCTCTACATCCTACTCCAGCTCTGCCCAGAACCCTCTGTTGTGATCCTGGTCAGAGGAGTCATTGGTGGTAGCCGGGCACCATCCAGCTGTACTGGGCTCAGTCCCGTGGAGGCCTTGGTAGCTGTGGACCATTAGTCCTTCGGACTAATCTTTTCCTTGTATCCTGTTCTCTTCATTCTCCCTTGTTCCCGAAGGGATGAGATCAGTGGAGTATCTTAGATGGCCGCTCATAGGCTTTTAAGACCCCAGACACTACTCACCAAGGTAGAATGTAGAGCATTATCTTTATAAGTAGTGTCATGCCAATTGAGCTAGATGTTCCCCGAGATCATGGTCCCCAGAGCCCTCCTTCCAACAACTCAGTCCCTCGGGGGGTTTGGATGTGTCTATAGGGTCTCCATGACCTTTCCTTGTGCCGGTTGTGTTAGTTTCCCCTGTACTATGTACTATCTCATCTCTCACCCAAGTTACCACTTACCTATTACCTATTTAGTATCCCCCCCCCCCATCCCTGGTAACCAACAAGGATTGTTACATTTTGCATGTGAATTTTTTCATGGGTTTTTACAATAGAGGTCTCATACAATATTTGTCCTTTTGTGATTGACTTATTTCACTCAGCATGATGTCCTCCAGTTTCATCCATGTTATGAGATGGTTCACCGATTCATTGTTCTTTCTCATTGCATAGTACTCCATTGTGTGTATGTACCATAGTTTGTGTATCCATTCGTCTGTTGATGGACATCGAGGTTGTTTCCATCGTTTTGCTATTGTGAATAATGCTGCCATGAACATAGGTGTGCATATGTCTATTCGAGTGATGACTCTTATTTCTCTAGGATATATTCCTAGGAGTGGGATTGCTGGATCGAATGGTACGTCTATTTCTAGCTTTCTGAGGAAACGCCATATCATTTTCCAAAATGGCTGTATCATTTTGCATTCCCACCAGCAGTGTATAAGAGTTCCCGTCTCCCCGCAGCCCCTCCAACATTTGTTATTTCCAGTGTTTTTGATTCGTGCCAGTAATGCCGGGGTGAGATGGTATCTCATTGTGGTTTTAATTTGCATTTCTCTAATGGATAGTGATCGCGAGCATTTCCTCACGTGTCTGTTGGCCATTTGAATGTCTTCCTTGGTGAAGTGTCTGTTCATTTCCTTTGCCCATTTTTTGATAGGATTGGTTGTCTTTTTGTTGTAGAGGTGTTGGATTTTCTTGTAGATTATGGAGATTAGACCTTTGTCTGACTTGTACTGTCCAAAAATTTTTTCCCAGTCTGTAGGTTCTCTTTTAACTCTTTTGGTGAAATCTTTTGAAGAGCATAGATGTTTGATTTTTAGAAGATCCCAATTATCTAGTTTATCTGTTGGGTTTTTTGTGTTGATGTTTATGGTTTGTATCCTGTTAATGCCATGTATTAAGGTCTGAAGTGTTGGTCCTATTTTTTCTTCTATGAATTTTATAGTTTGAGGCTTTATATTCATGTCTTTGATCCATTTTGAAGTAGTTTTTGTATATGGTGTGAGGTATGGGTCCTGTTTCATTTTTCTACAAATGGATATCCAGTTTTGCCAGCACCATTTGTTAAAAAGACTGTCTTTTCCCCATTTGATGTATTTTGGGCCCTTGTCAAAAATCAGGTGACTGTAGGTGGATGGATTTACATCTGAGTTCTCAATCCTGTTCCATTGGTCAATGTCTCTGTTGTTGTACCAGTACCAGGCTGTTTTGAGTACTGTAGCTGTATAGTAGGTTCTCAAGTCAGGTAGTGTGAGTCCTCCAACTTTATTCTTCTTCTTCAGTAGTGCTTTACTTATTCGAGGTTTCTTCCCTTTCCATATAAAGTTAATAATTAGTTTTTCCATCTCTTTGAAGAATGTTGTTGGTATTTGTATCGGAATTGCATTGTATTTGTAGATTGCTTTAGGTAGAATTGCCATTTTCACAATGTTGAGTCTGCCTATCCATGAGCATGGTATGTTTTTCCATTTATGTAGATTCCTTTGGGTTTCATGCAGCAGTGTTTTGTAGTTTTCTTTGTATAGGTCTTTTATATTCCTGGTCAGATTTATTCCTAAGTATTTTATCTTTTTAGGGGCTATTGAAAATGGTATTGATTTCCTGATCTCCTTTTCATCGTTCTCTTTACCGGTGTATAGGAATCCAACTGATTTTTGAATGTTTATCTTGTATCCTGCTACTCTGCTGAATCTTTCTATTACTTCCAGTAAATTTCTCGTGGAGTCTTTAGGGTTTTCTATGTATAGTATCATATCATCTGCAAACAGGGAGAGTTTAACTTCTTCATTACCAATTTGGATGCCCTTTATTCCTTTTTCTTGCCTTACTGCTCTAGCTAGAAGTTCCAGCACAATGTTAAATAGGAGTGGTGATAAAGGGCATCCTTGTCTTGTTCCTGTTTTCAGGGGGAATGTTTTCAGCCTTTCTCCATTAAGAATGATGTTGGCTGTTGGTTTTGCATAGATGCCCTTTATTATGTTGAGAAATTTCCCTTCTATACCTATTTTATTGAGAGCTTTTATCAGGAATGGGTGTTGGACTTTGTCAAATGCCTTTTCTGCATCAATTGAGATAATCATGTGATTTTTTTCTTTCCTTTTATTTATGTGGTGGATTACGTTGATGGATTTTCTAATGTTAAACCATCCTTGCATACCTGGTATGAATCCTACTTGGTCGTGGTGTATTATTTTTTTGATATGATACTGAATTCTATTGGCTAGAATTTTGTTCAGAATTTTTGCATCTATATTCATGAGAGATATTGGTCTGTAATTTTCTTTTCTTGTGATGTCTTTGCCTGGTTTTGGTATCAGCGTTATGCTGGCTTCATAGAATGAATTTGGAAGTGTTGCTTCCTCTTCTATGCTCTGAAATAACTTGAGTAGAACTGGTACGAGGTCTTCTGTAAATGTTTTGTAGAATTCTCCAGTGAAGCCATCTGGGCCAGGGCTTTTTTTGGTTGGGAGTTTTTTTATTACCTTTTCAATCTCTTCTCTTGTTATGGGTCTGTTCAGATTTTCAATATCACTTTGTTGTAGTTTGGGTAGGCTGTATGTTTCTAGAAATTTATCCATTTCCTCTAGGTTTTCAAATTTGTTGGAATATAGTTTTTCATAATATTCTGTTATAATCTTTTTTATTTCAGTTGGGTCTGTTGTAATGTCCCCCATTTCATTTCTTATTTGGGTTATTTGTGCCCTCTGCTGTTTTTCTTTTGTCAGTCTGGCCAGTGGTTTGTCGATTTTGTTGATTCCTTCAAAGAACCAACTTTTGGTTTTGTTGATTCTTTCTATTGTTTTTCTGTTCTCTATTTCATTGATTTCTGCTCTGATCTTTACTATTTCCTTTCTTCCGGTGGTTGTAGGCTTTTTTTGTTGTTCTCTTTCTATTTGTTTGAGTTCTGTAGTTAATGTTTTGATTTTGTCCCTTTCTTCTTTTTTGATATGTGCATCTGTTGCTATAAATTGTCCTCTGAGGACTGCCTCTGCTGTGTCCCAAACGTTTTGGTATGATGTGTTTTCATTTTCATTTGATTCTAGGAATTTTTTAATTCCATCTCTGATTTCTTCTATTACCCATTGATGTGTAAGCAGATTATTATTCAGTTTCCATGTGTTTGATTTTTTTTCCTTGCTCTTTCTAGTGTTAATTTCTACCTTGATGGCATTGTGGTCAGAGAAGATACTGTGAATTATCTCAGCATTTTGGATCTTGTTGAGGATTGCTCTGTGGCCTAAGATGTGGTCTATTCTGGAGAACGTTCCATGTGCATTGGAAAAGAATGTGTACTTTGCAGCGGTTGGATGGATTGTTCTATATATGTCTATGAGGTCCAGTTGGCTGATTGTGTCCTTTAGGTCTTCTGTATCTTTGCTGAGTTTCTTTTTAGTTGTTCTGTCCTTTACTGAGAGTGGTGTGTTGAAGTCTCCTACTATTATTGTGGAACTGTCAATTTCTCTTTTCAGTGCTGTTAGAGTTTTTTTTATGTATTTTGGAGCCCTGTCATTGGGTGCATAGATATTTATTATGGTTATGTCTTCATGATGGCTCATCCCCTTAATAATTATATAGTGTCCTTCTTTGTCTTTTATGGTAGATTTTGTTTTCAAGTCTATTTTATCTGAGATTAGAATTGCCACTCCTGCTCTTTTTTGATAGTTGTTAGCTTGATATATTTTTTTCCAACCTTTGATTTTTAATAAATTCACATCTTTGTTTCTAAGATGTGTCTTTTGTAGACAGCAAATAGATGGATCCTGTTTTCTTATCCATTCTGCCACTCTCCGTCGCTTTATGGGTGCATTGAGTCCATTTACGTTCAGTGTAATTATTGATAGATGTGAATTTGTTGCTGTCATTTTGTAGTGCTTTTTTTTGTGATGCTGAAGTTTTCTTTGTTCTTCTTACTCTCTTGTGCTGAGTTCCTTTTGTTTGTGGATTTTGTGTTCATTTCTTTTGTTTTTGTAGGTTTTGTTTTTGTTGAGACTTTATGTTTTTCGTCTTTATTTTTATGAGTTGGTTTGTTAACTTTTTTTGTGGTTACCATGAATTTTACCCTTATCTTTATAATTTTGAAGCAGTCTACCGTTACTTGGTATCGCCTTGCCTTCTTCTCCTTTAGAAGGTTCTATACCTATGCCGTTTGTTCCCTCTTTCATTGTTTTGATGTTGTTGTCATCCTTTGATTGATTTCTCTGATTCCCTGTTGTATGTCTTTTGTTTTTGGAAAGTCGTCTGTAGTTCAGTTCCTAGAATGGTATCTGGTTCATGTTAACCTGCGTCCTAGGTCCTAGGTCCTGCCTGAGGGCTTAAGCTGTTTGTCCTCAGATCGAAGAACTCCCTTTAATAATTCTTGTAAGTTTGGTTTGACTTTTGCATATTCCTTTAGTTTCTGTTTATCTGGAAATGACCTAATTTCACCATCAAATCTGAATGAGAGTTTTGCAGGATATATTATTCTTGGCTGACAATTTTTTTCTTTCAAGATTTTATATATGTCATCCCATTGCCTTCTTGCCTGCATAGTTTCTACTGAATAATCTGAGCTTAGTCTTATTGTTTCTCCTCTGTATGTGACTTCTTGTTTTTCACGAGCTGCTCTCAGGATTCTTTGTTTGTCTTTAGTTTTAGCGAGTGTGAATATGATATGTCTTGGTGATTTTCTTTTGGGGTCTCTTCTATATGGGGTTCGTTGAGCTTCTTGGATGACCAGCTTTTCATCTTTCATGATATTGGGAAAGTTTTCTGTCAGCAGTTCCTGAATGATCCTCTCTGTGTTTTCTGTTTTCTCCCCCTGTTCTGGTATGCCAATCACTCGTAAGTTTTTGCTTTTAATTGTGTCCCACATAACTCTCAGGGTCTCTTCATTTTTCTTTGTTCTTTTTTCTGAGTTTTCCTGAAACAGAGTTGTATCCAAGTGTTTGTCTTCAGTTCCACTGATCCTGTCTTCCATGGTTTCAAATCTACTTCTCAGCCCTTCTATGACACCGTCCATTTTTGAAATCTTGTTGTTTATCTTTTGGATTTCTAATTGTTGTTTTTGTATAATTTCAAGTTGTGAATTTATTTTGGCATTTTGTTCTTGCATCATCTTCCTGAATTCTTCCAATTTTTTGTCTGTATTTTCCATAAATTTGTCTATTTTTTCCTCATGTTTGTCAGCTTTTTGCCTCAGTTCTTGGAAAATTCCGAGTATTAGTGATTTGAGTTCCGTATCAGGTACTTCTAGTGCATTTTCTTCCACAGGAGAGTTATCTGGTGTTTTAATTTGGACGCCTATTGGAGCCGTCTTGTCTTGTTTTTGTAAATGTTTTGATATTGTTTGCTGTTTTCGGGGCATTCAGTAGATATTTCTCTCGTTTATTGATTGTAGATTTTTTTTTTTTTTCGTTCTTGTGGTATAGCTGGGCAGATCTAGTTGAGGAGGAGCCACTGGGATGGGTTGCTTGTGGCACTCACCGCAGCCACCAGGACAGTCGGTAGTCAGTGCTGGGCAGGTTCCAATAGGGCGTGCCTGCACCGCTTGGTGATGTGATGTCTAGTGCACGGTGCAGGTTGGTAGGGTGCAGCGGGAAGATGGTTATGTGTGAAGCTAAGCTGGATATGGGAGAGAGGAGAGAGTAGGAGGAGCAAAAAGCGTACAAACATAAAAGAATGCTAGGGGAGCTTGTCGTTGGAATGTACAGATGAGAGACTATGGGATGGAGGAAACCAGAAGGGGGAAGAGAAAGAAAAGGAAAGAATGACCAAATGAAAATCAGAAAAGTTAAAGAACTGCAAAGTTCCCAGGGATCCCACCGATGCAGCTATGAGGTCTGGGGGAGTTGGTCTCAATTTTCACAGCTCAGCCTGGCCAGAAGGTACAGAGGCATACATCGCCTGGTATTCAGGGATCAGAAAGAGAAGGAAGAGATAGAGAGACAAGAAATTAAGCAATGAAGAAAGACAAAAGAGAAAAAGAGGTAAAAGATGACAAAACTAATCAAAAAAGGAAGAAAAATAAAATTGAGAGAAAAAAAAAAAAAAGGGCAACACCAGCAGTCAGTGCCTACAAATGGGACCCAGAGAGCCCCCACTCAGGGGCGCGAATTCCAAGAAGCCGGTAGTCTCGGGGTTAAGTGACCGTGGCCACGGGAAGCAGAGGGGCCAACGAACAAAGGCCCCAGGATCCCACCCGCGCGGGAGCCCAGACCTGGAAACAGCCACACGCCCGAACGCAGCCCTACAGCCCCGCAGGAGAGAGCAGAGACGGCACTCGGAACCAGGCACCCAGGCAAAAGGAGGGGGAGGCGGCAGAAAAAGGCTCGCTAGCGGCCAGCAAACGGCTCCCAGAAAGCCCCCCACCCGGGCGCGTGGAATCCAAGCACCGGCGCCCCCCAGCTCAGGGACTCCGGCCACGGAAAGCAGAGGGGCGAACGAACAAAGGCCCCGGGATCCCACCCACGCGGGAGCCCAGACCTAGAAACAGCCACACGCCCGCACGCAGCCCTACAGCCCCGCAGGAGAGAGCAGAGACGGCACTCGGAACCAGGCACCCAGGCAAAAGGAGGGGTAGGCGGCAGAGAAAGGTTCGCTAGCTGCCAGCAAAGGGCTCCCAGAAAGCCCCCAGCCCAGGCGCGCGGAATCCAAGCACCAGCACCCCCCAGCCCAGGGACCCTGGCCACGGAAAGCAGGGGATCCCCAGCTGAGGCGGAGAGGGGTGGGTGGTGGGAGAGCGCGCACCGCAGTTTACCGGTCGTTCTGTCTCCGACCAGATGCTCTGCAAGGCTGCTCTCCCGTTTGCTGGTCTCCGATAGGAATCCAAGATGGTGGGTCCGCGCTGCGTTAGCTGGTAAGGAATCTCTGCCTGAGTCTCTCCTCGCTCTCCGTTCTCTTTTAGTATTCTCACTCCGTTTGGTGTTTGGCTGAGTTCTTTATCTCTTCATTTGGTGTTCTAGGGTTTCAGGATTGTTGATTCTCTGTTAGGCTTAGTTTTTCGGATCTTTGCTGTGGAGGGACGGCGTGGTGTTTCTGCCTAGAGCGCCATCTTGCCTCCGACCTAATACAATATTTTTTAATTAAGGTATGTACTCTTTTTTTTAGACATAGTGCTATTGCACACTTAATAGACTGCAGTATAGTGTAAAGAGGAGCCCTGGTGGCACAATGGTTAAGAGCTCTGCTGCTTATCAGAAGATCGGCAGTTTGAATCCACCAGGTGCTCGTTGGAAACTTTATCGGGCAGTTCTACTCTGTGCTGTAGGGTTGTTATGAGTCAGAATCAACTCGACGGCAACAGGGTTGGTTTTTTGGTTTTTATAGTGTAAACATAACTTTTATATGCCCTTGAAAATCAATAAATTTGTGTGACTCGCTTTATTGCAGTGGTCTGGAACTGAGTCCGCAGTATCTCCAAGGTATGCCTTGTATATGTTGTGTGTAGTGGAGTTGATCCTGACTCATGGCAACCTTATATAACAGAACAGAAATTCACCATAAAGTTTCCAAGGCTGCAGTGTTTACAGGAACAGATCACCAGCTATTTTCTCCTGTGGAGCTGCTGGTGGGTTCATAATGATGACCTTTCAGTTAGCAGTTGAGTGCTTAACCATTGTGCAACCAGGGCTTCTTGCTACATACAATAAAACCTGGGAAAGCCAGAACTTGTATAAGTTCAGAGAAGGGAAGCTAAAATATTTCCACTAATGGAGAGCAATAGAAAAGGAAAACTTGCAAGACCCAGAAAAACAAGGCAATCCTGAAGAGTTCTGGCTCTCACAAATTTTACTGTATATGTTGTTGTTGTTGTTAAGTGCTGTTGAATCATTTCTTACTCATAGCGATCCTGTGTACAACAGAATGAAACACTGCCCAGTCCTGCACCATTCTCTTAATCATTGTTATGCTTGAGCCCTTGTTGCAGCCACTGTATCAGCCTATCCGTTTCAGGGTCTTGTTTTTTGCTGACCTTCTACTTTACCAAGCATGATGTCCTTCTCCAGGAACTGGTCCCTCCTGATAACATGTCCAAAGTATGTGAGACGAATTCTCGCCATCCTTGTTTCTAAGAAGCATTCTGGCTGTACTTCTTCTAAGACATATTTGTTCGTTCTTCTGGCAGTCCATGGTGTATTCAATATTCTTTGCCAACACTGTAATTCAAAGGCTTCAATTCTTCTTTGGTCTTCCTTATTCACTGTCCAGATTTCACATGCAAATGAGGCGATTGAAAACACCATGGCTTGGGTCAGGAGTGCTTCAGGACTTAAAGTGGAATCTTTGCTTTTTAACACTTAAAAGAGGTTTTTTTTTTTGCAGCAGATTTGTACAATGCAGGGTATCTTTTGATTTACTGACTGCTGCTTCCATGGGTGTTGATTGTGGATCCAGGTAAAATGAAATCCTTGACAACTTCAATCTTTTTTCCGTTTATCATGATGTTGCTTATTGGTCCAGTAGGGAGGATTTTTGTTTTCTTTATGTTGAGGTGTAAACCAAACTGAAGGCTGTAGTCTTTGATCTTCATCAGTAAGTTCTTCAAGTCCTCTTCACTTTCAGCCAGGAAGACTATCATTTGCATAATACAGGTTGTTAATGAGTCTTCCTCCAATCCTGATGCCCCATTCTTCTTCATACAGTCCAGCTTCTTCGATTGTTTGCTCAACGTACAGATTGAGTGAATATGGTGAAAGGATGCAACCCTGATGTGCATCTTTCCTGACTTTAAACCATGCACTACCCCCTTGTTCTGTTCAAATTACTACTTCTTGGCATCAGTTCCTCATGAGCACAATTAAGTGTTTTGGAATTCCCATTCTTCACAATGTTAGCCATAATTTGTTATGATCCACGCAATTGAATTCTTTCACAAAGTCAATAAAACACAGGTAAAAATCTTTCTGTATTATCTGCTTTCAGCCAGGATCCATCTAACATCAGCAATGATATACCTGGTTCCACATCCTCTTCTGAATCTGGTTGAATTTCTGGCAGTTACCTGTTGATATACTGCTGCAACTGCTTTTGAATGATCTTCAGCAAAATTTTACTGGTGTGTGAAATGATATTGTTCAATAATTTCTGCATTCTGTTGGATTACCTTTCTTTGGAATAGGCATAAATATGGATCTCTTCCAGTTGGTTGGCCAGGTAGCTATCTTCCAAATTTCTCGGCATAGATGAGTGGCCGCTTCCAGTGCTGCATCCATTTGTTGAAACATCTCAATTGGTATTCCATCAATTCCCTGAGCCTTGTTTTTCACCAGTGTCTTCAGTGCAGCTTGGATTTCTTCCTTCAGTACCATTGGTTCTTGATCATATGCTACCTTCAGAAATGGCTGAATGTCTACCAATTCTTTTTGGTGCAGTGACTGTGTATATTCCTTCCATCTATTTTTGATGCTGCCTGTGTCATTCTGTATCTTACCCATAGAATCCTTCAATATTTCATCTCAAGGCTTTAATTCTTTTTTCATTTCTCTCAGCTTGAGAAATGCTGGGTGTGTTCTTCTCTTTTGATTTTCTAACTCCAGGTCTTTGCATATGTCATTATAATACTTTACTTTGTCTTCTCAAGATACCCTTTGAAATCTTCTGTTCAGCTCTTTTACTTCATCACTTCTTCTATTTGGTTTAGCTAATTGGCATTCATGAGCAAGTTTCAGAGTCTCTTCTGACATCCGTTTCTGTCTTTTCTTTCTTTCATGTCTTTTTAATGAACTATTGATTTCTTCAAGTGTGATGTCCTCAGTGTCATTCCACAACTCGTCTGGTCTTTGGTCATTAGTGTTTAGTGCATCAGATCTATTCTTGAGATGGTCTCTAAGTGCAGGTGAGATATAAAAGTTTATATCAAAACACTTTGCATGTCTCTACTTATTAAAATCTCTTTTTATGTACTTTTGTAGAATGGTATGGTTTTAGTTTTATACGTTTTTAACTTTATTTTAAATTTTATTTTATTCAAAATTTTATATTTTTCTTAAAATAAATTTAATATTACTATGTCTTACTTATATTCATATACATATAAAAACTAGTCTTTGTTAGAGTATTTTTCCAAGTGTAGAAATTGTTAAATTTGTGTATGGTTTACTGTGTATATTCTCAGCAACAAGAAAAACCAAATTATTTTAAAAAAACAAGGCATGAAAGACAAAGATGACTAAAGAGCTGATATTTATCTTTAAAGGATTAAAGGTTAGGGAGAACTGAACAGAATGTGTGAACCTAGATGAAAAAGTGGAGCAGAATTTTTTCTTTTGCTATAAATAACATTATTGTGAAAATCGGCAATATTTGAATACAATCTATATATTAGGTAAAGGTATTGTGCCTATGTTAACTTATTGATTTTGATAGTTACACTGTGGTTGTGTAAGTCAATATTCTTGTTTTTAGGAAATACACACCGAGAAAGGTAACAATAAGACAATTATGGTTAAATAAACAATAGAGAGGTCCAATGGAAGGTAAACCAGAGTTCTCTGGAGTATCTTGGCAACTTTTCTCCTGGTCTGAAATCATGTCATTCTATCAAGCTACAAAAAAATGTCATGAAGCTGAAGGATAGAGAATCTCAGAAGGTTAGCTATATACTATTTTTAAATGAAAAAAAAGCAATGTTTAAAGCTATTTATATCAGTACGTATTTACTTAAAATGCGACAAAGAAAGAAAAATATTAACAATCTTTATCCCTAAATGATGGGATTGTATGTGATTATTTTTTCTTCTTTACATATTTCCATGTCATCCAAGTGAGACAATAGATATGCATTATTTTTACCATATGAAAGAAAATTTTAAACAAATTTTATAAGTAATTATATAGTTTAAGGCCAAATATCCATCTCTTGAAAGTTAACATGCATTATACTCTTTTTGCCTTTTCTGCTAATAATTAACTCTTAAAATAACTTGCTTCTGTGACTATTGTCTTAGGCATTAGAGCTTTCAATCCATTATAATTATATCTATTTGGTAGCACAAACGGCTAATAATTAAGATCAGAGGGCCACGAGTGACATGGGGCTTGGGTTCAAATCCATATACTAGATGCATGATTGAAAAAGTTCACTTCATTTTTTCAGTTTCCTGTCTTTTTAAAATAGGGAAACTACTAGGTAGCATGTTTTAGGATTATTGGGAGCATTAAATGAGACTACATGTGTAAGATCTTATCAAGTGCCTGGCATAAAGTAAGAACTCAATAAATAGTAATTGTTATTAACATTTTTAAAAACATAAAAGCTTTCATGATTAACTACAGAATTTTTTTCTGTATGGTTATTCCAAATACAAAATGCACTTTTAATCTTTTCATCATTTCTTAAAATAAGTTAGGGTCTGTGATCTGAAAATCCCCCTTAAAATAGTAACTATATACAGGTAGTTCCCAACTTACAAAGTATTCAAGTTAGGACGAACTGCACTTTCAACCTTTTTTTTTTTCCTGTACCTCCTACCAATAGTAATATGTTGCAGTGCATAATTTGCTGATGTTATTATTCTCAGATGTTCACTAGCAGTTGTTCAATTTTATGATTTACTGTTCAAAACACTGCTGGATTTATAAAGATACTGATGATAAAAGGCAATAATAATGAAAAAAAGGTATTTTGCTTATGTCAGAACCGACTTACATCACAGTTGTCAGTGGGACTACCTGTATAAAAGTGGTCTTAGTACATCTACTCTAGCTCTTCTCCCTTTATTTCACTAATAATAAAGATTATACAATTTTTTTCCAGATCATAAGGTAAGTTAGAGGAAAAATTATGTTTATACTATAGACCTCCAGACTTTTATTCATGAATTGTTTATGTTGCTTTTAGCTATGTTTGTGTTTTGTGATAAAACTGCCAATAAAAGGTTTTTTTCCTGTTTCTTCTTCCTTCTCTTTAAAATTGTTTCATATTTTCTTTTTGTTATTTAAAAGGGTATAATTAAATTGCCAAAATTAGCTCATTATAAGAAAATATTTCCTCAATTACATAGGAAATATTTCTGTCTTTGGAGTTGGCAGATGGTATTCAACAGCCCTCTTTAGATTCCAGGGAGCATTAGGATCTGTCTTTTAAAATAGACATAGTTACAGTTATTGCCAAAGAACTTGCCTGAGTATTGTCCCAGAAGCCAGGTCAAATCAGGTGGTCACCCTGGAGTAGCACTGAAGTTAAAGTGTCATGAGCCCAGACAAACTCTGAGGCAGCCTGAAGCCATACAGTCATGGGGGCAAGGGGAATACTGAATTTGGCTGAGAAGCAACAGAAGTCATATCTGGTAACAAACTGCTGAGCACCAGATCTGAAGGCTAAAGACAGAAGAGAAAATTAACTGGTCTGGCAGCAAGGTGAATGGAAAACAGACAAGAAAGTGTCCCTAAAAATGAATTGCAAGGAAAGAGAAATAGATACAGTGACAGAGATAAATAGAGATACTGAAAAATATGTAGAGACACCATTCTATGCAATGCTGTATTTAAGGGGCACTTCAAGAACAGGTGCTAAAAAGAGCCGTAGAGCTTTGGAAGGAACCCTATATGCCAGGATAAACAGATGAGGATCTGATCAAGCTATTCGTCTATTCTTTCATTATTTGCTAGCCACTAAGAGCCCAGTCCTGATTATTCATATAGTCAAAACAAGGGCAAAGCAGAAAGAAAAACAGAAATAGAAAGAAACAGGAATTATTCAACTGTAAGGTTGTTCCAGGTTCTCCTGCCTCTGCATGGCTCCCATCTCTACATTTGGAACTACCTGAGCTTTATTTCACCCCAATGTCAGAACCAATCATGACCATAAACCGAAAAAAAAAAAAAAAGAAAAGAAAGAAAGAAAAAAAAATTGTCCAGTAATTCCAACTCATAGCAACCCTATAGAACAGAGTAAAATTGCCCCGTAGGGTTTCCAAGGCTGTACTCTTTATGAAAGCAGACTGCCACATCTTTCTCCCATGGAGCTGCTGGTGGGTTCAAACTGCCAACCTTTTGATTACTGGGTACCAGTAATTTTAACGTAAATTATCTTGTTATTAGGTGCTGTCAAGTTCGTTCCAACTCATAGTAATGCTATGTACAACAGAAAGAAACTCTGGGTAAAGACTACATTTTCATACTCTCTTGTGCTTACTGTTATATTTTATGTTAAAATATTTCTATACCTTTAGTATAAAAGATTTTTAAAAAGCTGAGTCAACAAACTAAACACATGTTTTCTTTTTTCTTTGCAAATACCTTTTTTCAACAGCACAAATGATGACTATACGCATGGACCTCACCCATTAAAATACACAAGAATCAAATCAACTACACCTGTGGAAAGAGACGATGGAAAAGCTCAATATCATAAGTCAGAAAAAGGCCAGGGGCCCGTTGCAGAACAGACCATCAATTACTCATATTCAAGTTCAAGTTGAAGCTGAAGAAAATTAAAACAAGTTCAAGAGAGTCAAAGCACGACCTCAAGGATATCCCACCTGAAGTTAGAAACCATCCCAAAAATAGATTTGGCACATTGAACACTAATGACCTAAAACCAGATAAGTTGTGGAATGACATCAAGGACATCATACATGAAGAAATCAAGAGATCATTAAAAAAACAAGAAAGAAAGAAAAGACCAAAATATATGCCAGAAGACTCTGAAACTTGCTCTTGAACGCAGAGTTGCTAAAGTGAATGGAAGAAATGATGAAGTAAAAGAGCTCAACAGAAGATTTCAAAGGGTGGCTGGAAAAGACTAAGGAAAGTATTATAATGAACTGTGCAAATACCTGGAGTTAGAAAACCAAAAGGGAAGAACACGATTGGCATTTCTCAAGCTGAAAGAACTGAAGAAAAAATTGAAGACTTGAGTTGAAATACTGAAGGACTTAATGGGCAAAATATTGAAAGACACAGGAAGCATTAAAATAAGATGGAAGGATTACACAGACACACTGTACCAAAAAGAATAGGTTGACTTTCAACCATTTCAGGAAGTAGCATATGATCAAGAACTGATGGTACTGAAGGAAGAAGTCCAAGATGCACTGAAGGCATTGGCATACAACAAGTCTCCAGGAATTGATGAAATACTAAATGAGATGTTTCAACAAACAGATACCACCACAAGCCTATCAGTTTATCTTACTGTGGTGGCTTGTGTGTTGCTGTGATACTGGAAGTTTTGCCACCAGTATTTCAAATACCAGCAGGGCAACCCTTGGGAGATAGGTTTCAGTGGAGCTTCCAGACTAAGGCAGACTAGGAGGAAGAACCTTGGCGCCTACCTCTGAAAAAATTGGTTAGTGAAAAGCTTATGAATCCAGCAGAACATTGCTGATATAGTCCCTAAAGATGAGTCTCTCAGGTTGAATGGAACTCAAAATACTAATGGGTAAGAGCTGTCTCCTCAAAGTAGAGTTGTGGGATGACTATTAAGACATCATACATGAAGAAACCAAAAGGTACTTAAAAAGACAGGAAAGAAAGAAAAGATCAAAATGGATACCAGAAGAGACTCTGAAACTTGCTCTTGAACTTAGAGTAGCTAAAGTAAATGGAAGAAATAACGACATGAAAGAGATGCACAGAAAATTTCGAAGCGTGGCTCAAGAAGACAAAGTAAAATATTGTAATGAAAAGCACAAAGACCTGGAGTTAGAAAACCAAAAGGGAAAGAATATAGTCAGCATTTCTCAAGATGAAAGAACTGAAGAAAAAAGTCAAGCTCTAGTTAAAATTTTGAAAGATTCTATGGGTAAAATATTGAATGATGCAGGAAGCATCAAAAGAAGATGGTAGGAATACACAGAATCACTATATCAAAAAGAAGTGGTCGACATTAACCATTCCAGGGGGTGGCATATGATCAAGAACTGATGGTATTGAAAAAAGAAGTCCAAGCCACACTGAAGGCATTGGTGAAAAACAAGGCTCCAGGAATTGACTGAATACCAATTAAGATGCTTTAACAAAAGGATGCAGCTCTGGAGAGGCTCACATCTATACTAAGAAATTTCGAAGACATCTATCTGGCCAACCAAATGGAGGAGATCAATATTTGTGCCCATTCAAAGAAAGGCGATCCAACAGAATGCGGAAACTATGGAACAATGTCATTGATATCAAATGCAAGTAAAATTTTGCTGAAGATAATTAAAAAACGGTTGCAGCGGTACACCCAGAGAAAACTGCCAGAAGTTCAAGTCAGGTTCAGAAGAGGACATAGAACGAGGGATATCATTGCTCATGTCAGATGGATATTGGGTGAAAGCACAGAATACCTAAAGATGTTTACCTGTGTTTTATTGACTATGCGAAGGCATTACACTATGTGGATCATAACAAATTACGGATAACATTTTGAAGAATGAGAATTCCAGAACACTTAATTGTGCTCATGCAGTACTTGTACATAGATCAAGAGGCAGTCATTATAACAGAGCAAAGGGATGATGAATGGTTTAAAATCAAGAAAGGTGTTTGTCAAGGTTAGATCCTTTCACCATACTTAAATTCAATCTGCATGTGAGCAAATAATCCGAGAAGCTGGACTATATGAAGAAGAATGTGGCATCAGGATTGGTGGAAGTCTCATTAATAACCTGCGATATGCAGATGACACAACCTTGCTTGCTGAAAGTGAAGAGGACTTGAAGCGCTTACTGATGAAAATCAAAGACTACAACCTTCAGTATGGATTACACCTCAACATAAAGAAAACAAAAATCATCAAACTGGACCAATAAGCAACATTATGATAAACGGAGAAAAGATTGAAGTTGTCAAGGATTTCATTTTACTTGGATTCACCATCAACACCCGTGGAAGCAGCAGTCAGGAAATCAAATGACATATTACATTGGGCAAATCTGCTGCAAAAGACTTTTTTAAAATGTTAAAGAGCAAAAATATCACTTTAACAACTAAGGTGCGCCTGACCCAAGCCATGGTGTTTTCAATCGCCTCACAGCATGTGAAAGCTGGGCAATGAATAAGGAAGATAGAAGAAGAATTGATGCCTTTGAATTATGGTGTTGGTGAAGAATACTGAATATACTTAGGAGTAAAAATAAAGAAGGATGTATTTTTTACATTTCCAATATTTAGGGTATTCAGATCTCTCCAAAGCAAACTCGTACACACAATCATTTATGCTGCAGTACTTAAATGTTTAAAAAAAAAAAAAAAAGGGGAAGAAAAAATAGGAAAAGAAATCATCTTGGAAGAAATACAGCCAGAGTGCTCCATGGAAGCAAGTATAGCAAGACTTCATCTCATGTATTTTGGACATGTTATCAGGAAGGACCAGTCCCTGAACAAGGACATCATGTTTGGTAAAGTACAGCGTCAGTGAAAAAGAGGAAGACAGTCAATGAGAGATTTACACAGTGGCTTTAACAAGGGACTTAAACATAGCAGCGACTGGGAGGATGGCACAGGACCAGGCAGTTTTTCATTCTGTTGTACATAGGGTCGCTATGGGTTGGAACTGTCTGGACAGCACCTAACAATAACAACGACAAATAACAGATGCAGCCCTGAAGTTGTTCACTCATCTATGCCAAGAATTTTGGAAGACAGCTTCCTGGCCAATCAACTGGAAGAGATGCATATTTGTGCCCATTCCAAAGAAAGATGATCTAACAGAATATGCAAATCATCAAATAATATAATTAATATCACACACATGTAAAATTTTGCTGAAGATAATTTTAAAGTAGTTGCAGCAGTACATCAACAGGGAACTGCCAGAAATTCAAGCAAGATTCAGAAAAGGAAGTAGAATGAGGGATATCATTGATGATGTCAGATAGATCTTGGCTGAAAGTAGAGAATACCAGAAAGATGTTTACCTATGTTTTATTGACTATGCAAAGGAATTTGACTGTGTGGATCATAAATAAGTATGAACAACTTTGTGAAGAACGGGAATTCTTAAACTCTTAATTGTGCCCATAAGGAATCTGTAGATAGGACAAGAGACAGTTGTTCACACAGAACAAGGGGATACTGCATAGTTTAATAACAGGAAAGTGTGCATCAGGGTTGTATCCTTCACTATATCTATTCAATCTTTAGGCTGAACCAATAATCTGAAAAGCTTAATTATATGAAGAAGAACACAGCATCAGGAGTGGAGGAAGATTCATTAACAATCTGTGATATGCAGATGACACAACCTGGCTTGCTAAAAGCGAAGAGAACTTGAAGCACTTACTGATAAAGATAGAGGACTAGAGCCTTCAGTATGGATTACACCTCAACATAAAGAAAACAAAAATCCTCAACTGGATTAATAAGCAACATCATGCTAAATGGAAAAAATATTGAAATTGTCAAGTATTTCATTTTACTTAGCTCCACAATCAATGCCCATGGAAGCAGCTGTGGTATTTTCAATTGCCTCATATGCATGGAATAGTTGGACAATGAATAAGGAAGAGCAAAGAAGAAATGATGCTTCTAATTATGGTGTTGGTGAAAATGTTGAATATACCATGAGTTGCCAGAAGAGAGAACAAATATGTCTTGGGAGAAGTACAGACAGAATGTTCCTTAGAGGCAAGGATGGAGAGACTTTATCTAACATACTTTGGACATGTTATCAGGAGGGACCCGTCCCTGGAGAAGGACATCAGGCTTGGTAAGGTAGAGGTCAGCAGAAAAGAGGAGGACCCTCAACGAGATGGATTGACACCATGGCTGCAACAATGGGCTTAAACATAGTGATTGTGAGGATGGCACAGGGGTGGACAGTGTTTTGTTCTGTTGTACATGGGGCCTCTATGAGTTGGAACCGCCTCAATGGCAACTAACAACAACAAATTTATTTTTTGGGGGGTATTTTGTTTTGAGTCTGAGCATTTTGTCTGATGGGATAGAAATGACTTCACTGTGTCTCAACTCTAAGAAAAAAAAAATTCCAAATCTTTCTTGAGATCCGAAAAAACTAGTATAGTTTGAAAATTTCATTTGCTTGGTAACTACAAATGTTTTAAAATTATATCAGTTTCTCAGACCTGATTTGATATTTGTGTTTTTACTTAAAATAATTTTAATATAAAATTCCTTAAAATTATGAATCTGTGTATAAGTCACAGCAAGATGCAACTGTCTCCCAAATGATGTTTGAAAGGTTAAACGTATTATAATGTTATTGAAATAAAACTACATTTTTTCTAGATTAGAAAATTTTCTAATATAATATCAATTTCCTTAACACTGAATTCTGCCAATGAAAGTCTTATTTGTAATTGCTGAATTTTATTTCTTCTAAATTTAATCTACACTTTTTATATCTATGTATTGTGTGTGTTTGTGGGTCCCCAAGGAATATTTACCTGGAACTGGTGTGTAAATAATTTAAAAATCAAGAGGTAAAAATTTCAGAAACCTGTAACTAGATTTTAATAGCTGCTCAAGCAATTAACTCTTGTGTTAGCATCTGAAAGTTCAGATGGGGTAAACGAGGAATGTTCAAATAGTATGATGTTGCCAGTGCTCCAAACAACAAGACAGTTCCAGAATTTTTACAATAAGACTGATTCAGAAGCTCTGTGGTCTTCTCTTTTGTCATACTTAAGATGGATTAGTTTTTCTTCTCTTAAAAGTATTCTTCACTTAAAAAAAAAAAAAGCAAGTAAAATGAAAATGATAAAATTGGAATTGAAAGCAAGAACACAGACTTTCCCCTCTGATAGTGTAAGAGAAGCATTATGAGAACAGGTGTTTGGTGGCCTGGATTTAGCTAAATTTGGTTCTGCCAATGAATCACTGTTAGGAAGGTCTGACCTATTCAATTTTAAAAACAGTACTTTTGAATAACCTGGTTCAGGGGGAGATTGACCAGGCATTACACATTAATTGCATAGCTTTTATTTAAGTACTCTTTCCCTTCTGTGAATTGCCCAATTATTGAAAGAAACAGCAAATAAATCTAAAATTTACTCCTCTTCCTCCTTTTTTATCCATAAACCCCTGACATTTTCTAAGCTCTGCTCAGTTGGTAGCAAGAGTGTGTGTCCTTCTGGCTGCATGACAATAGCAGGTAGGTTGTTGTGTCAGTCCATTGACTTTATTTCCTCAATGATTTGCAGTGTTTAGTACACCCGAGGCCACTGCCTCTCTATGGTCATGTATTGGAGTGGCAGCCAAAACAGCTTGTTTGTATTTCCTACCCCAAAGGACGTTTTTCAGGGTCACCTCAGTGACCTGTTTATTGACTGGATTAGTAACACTTTTTCTAGCACAGAGTGTACAATTTCTTCACCACCCTAGACCACTGTAGATCACAGCCTAAAGGCAGACTCATCTACTGGTATTTGTAGTGTATCCAAGGTGTGTCTGTACCTTACGTCAATCATTTCATCACATGTAAAACTAATCCATCTGCCTTTCGGTACTTTTGCTGAGTCCACACTTACTTGTCTTCTTGTCTCTCCTCCTTTCCTTGATGAATTAATATTCCTTCTTTTGCAGATGTTTCTCCTTTCTAACCTCATGATTAGCATTTGAACATCTGCAGAAAAGTCCCCTTTATGCTTACTTCATTTCTTTTACACCTCTGCCTCTCATTAATCTGTACTCTGACATATTTCTTCTCTCTCTACTAGGTGTGTGCTCTTCCAGTTCATTAAATTTTATCCAGAGTCATGAAGATGGAATTACAGTTTTATCAGTCTTCTTCCAGAGGGACATTTGGAAAATGTCCTTTTTTTTTTTTTTTTTAAGAAACCACAGCCTAGTAGACTGAAATATCTGGGCCTACTTCCCACTGATCTCTTTAGCTTTTTGATATTAGGCTAATAGGAGCGTTGGACCTGTAAGATTATATAAGTATACAAAAAATTGTCCTTCACTTTCCCTTTCAAATACCTATAATCATAAAAAAAACTTGCAAATTCATAGACTACTCATTAGCAACTTCCACACAATCTGATTTCTTTAAATTTTCAAATGGACACTCGTGTACAATCATGGTCTTTTCATTAAGTTTTTCCATTAATTAGTTCATGTTAAACCCTTGTAAATACACCCTTTCAGTTGCTATTCTTCTTTGAGCAGTTACATCATGTCAGACATTTTGATAAGTACTTTATATAAATAATCACATTTCAGTTTTTCAATGTCTTACAAGGCAATATTATTAGTCTCTTTTTATAGCTTTGAAAACAGATAAAAGTGATTAAATATCTTTATAGTTGGTAAAGGAAGCAGCCAACCCTCCAACTCCAGAATGTGCAATTGAAAATTCTGTATCATTAACCAGTAATGTATATGGCTTAAACTTTGCTAAACTCTATTCTGAAGGCATAAAAATGTGTCTGAGACTGTGAGAGTGAACATCAGTTAAAACCGAAAAAGGAAAAAATAACCTTACGGTTAATCAGGCTGGTTGGGAAGCTGGATTCAGACAAAACCAGTTCCCAAGTTAACAGGAAATATTACTTCCCTAAGGCCATTCAGCAGCTGTCAAATTCCATAACAACCCTCTCTTTGTATGACTGTTACTTTTTACCAGGGATGCTCCTAGATGCTCTTTGTTTTTTACATCTATTACTAACCAGTTGCCATTGAGGGAATGTTGACTCATGGCGACCTCATTTGTGTCAGAGTAGAACTGTGCTCCATAGGCTTTTCAGTGGCTGATTTTTTGGAAATGATTAGCCAGGTCTTTCTTCCAAGCCACCTCTAAGTGGACCCAAACCTCCAACTTTTTCAGTTAGCAGCCAAGCACGTTAACCATTTGCACCACCTAAGGATTCTCATTTGTTACTGGAGACATCTAATCGCTAAGATGCTCTCTCCTCACCACAGCACCTAATCCTTAATTAATTCTCACTTCTCCTAATCCCTCCTAGAAGCAGCAACTAATTCAGAAGCAATGCCCTCTTCTTTAGACACACCTCAGAGTCATTCATCTTATAAAGATGCTTCCTTACTTGCTCTTGTCAAGAGGCATTCCAAGGTTCCCCTGGTGTGCCCTCCCTTGCTGCATCAAGTTGATAAATCTGATTCTGCCAGACTTCAGATTTGTGCTTCATGGTTTTTGATTGAATAAGCCTTGAACAATGCAAAATGAGTTGATATCATACGTAATTCCCAGAAGAAAAACAAATAACCCACACGCATCTGTCAGGTTGTTGTACTGTGGAGGCTTGCATGTTGCTGTGATGCTGGAAACTATGCCACCGGTATTCAAATACCAGCGAGGTCACCCATGGCAGAAAGGTCTCAGCTGAGCTTCCAGACTAAGATAGAGACTAGGAAGAAGGACCCAGGGGTCTTCTTCTGAAAAGAATTAGCCAGTGAAAACCGTACGAATAGCAGGGGAATATTGTCTGATATAGTGCCGGAAGATGAGTTCCTCAGGTTGAAAGGCACCCAAAATACAACTGAGGAAGATTTGCCCCCTCAAAGTAGAGTCCACCTTAATGCTGTGGATGGAGTCAAGCTTTCAGGACCTTCATTTGCTGATGTGGAATGACTTAAAAGGAAAAGAAACAGCTGCAAACATCCATTAATAATTGGAACGTGAAATGTGTGAAGTATGAAGCTAGGAAAATTGGAAATCTCTAATAATGAATGCATAACCATGGAATAACCATCCATAACCATCCATATCTGAGGCATTAGTGAATGCCTCAGTGAATTAGTTAATTAGTGAATGCATAACCTTCCATATCTGAGGCATTAGTGAGCTGAAATGAACTGGCATTGGCCATTTGGAATCAGACAATCATATGGTGTACTATGCCGGGAATGACAACTCGAAGATGGATGGCATTGCATTCATCGTCAAAAAGAACATTTCAAGATCTATCCTGAAATACAACGCTGTCAGTGATAAGATATCCATACGCCTACAAGGAAGACCAGTTAATACAATTATTGTTCAAATTTATGCACCACACTAAGGCCAAAGCTGAAGAAATAGAAGATTTTTACCAACTTCTGCAGTCTGAAATTGATGGAACGGGCAATCAGGATGCATTGATAATTACTGGTGATTGGAATGTGAAAGTTGGAAACAAAGAAGAAGCATCGGTATTGGACAATATGGCCTTGGCGATAGAAATTATGCCAGAGGCCACATGACAGAATTTTTCAAAACCAACAACTTCTTCTCTGCAGACACCTTTTCTCAACAACATAAACAGCGAGTATATACACTGACCTCGACAGACTGAATAAACAAGAATCAAATTGACTACATCTGTGGAAAGAGATGATGGAAACGCTCAATATTGTCAGTGAGAACAAGGACAGGGGCTGACTGTGGAAGAGACCATCAATTGCTCATATGCAAGTTTAAGTTGAAACTGAAGAAAATTAGAACAACTCCACGAAAGCCAAAATATGAACTTGAGTATATCCCACCTAAATTTAGAGACCATCTCTAGAATAGATTTGACGCATGGAACACTAATGACCGAAGACCAGATGACTAGTGGAATGGCATCAAGGACATGATACATGAAGAAAGCAGGAGGTTATTAAAAAGACAGAAAGAAAGAAAAGACCAAAATGGATGTCAGAAGAAACTCTGAAACTTGCTCTTGAATATTCAGTAGCTAAAGCAAAAGGAAGAAGTGATGAAGTGAAAGGGCTGAACAGAAAATTTCAAAGGGCAGCTCAAGAAGACAAAGTAAAGTATTACAATGAAATGTGCAAAGACCTGGAGATAAAAAAACCAAAAGGGAACAATACACTCGGAATTTCTCAAGCTGAAAGAATTGAAGAGAAAATTCAAGCCTCAAGTTGCAATATTTAAGGATTCTACGGGGAAAATATTAAATGACACAGAAAGCATCAAACGAAGATGGAAGGAACACACAGAGTCACTGTACCAAAATGAATGGGTCAACATTCAACCATTCATTTCAGGAGGTAGCATATGATCAGGAGCTAAAGGTTTTGAAGGCAGAAGTCCAAACTGCACTGAAGGCATTGGCAAAAAATAAGGCTGCAGGAATTGACGGAATACCAATTGAGATGTTTCAACAAACGGATGCAGCACTAGAAGTGCCCACTCCTTTATGCCAAGAAATTTGGAAGACAGCTACCTGGCCAACTCACTGGAGGAGAACCATATTTATACCTATTTCCAAGAAAGGTGATCCAATCGAATTCTGAAATTATTGGATGATATCATTAATATCACACGCAAGTAAAATTTTGCTGAAGATCATTCAAAAGCAGCTGCAGCAGTATATTTACAGGGAACTGCTAGAAATTCAAGCCAGATTCAGAAGAGGATGTGAAACCAGGGATATCATTGCTGATGTCACATAGATCCTGAAAGCAGTGAATACCAGAAAGATGTTTACCTATGTTTTATTGACTATGCAAAGGCATTCTACTATGTGGATCATAACAAATTATGGACAAAATTGCAAAGAATGGGAATTCCAGAACACTTAATTGTGCTCATGAGGAACTGTACATAGTTCAAGAGGCAGTTGTTCAAACAGAAAAAGGGGATACTGCATGGTTTAAAGTCAGCAAAGGTGTGTGTCAGGGTTGTATCATTTCACCATATTTATTTAATCTGTATGCTGAGCAAATAATCTGACAAGCTGGACTATATGAAGAAGAATGCTGAATCAGGATTGGAGGAAGGCTTATTAACAACCTGGGGTATGCAGATGCCACAACCTTGCTTGCTGCAAGTGAAGAGGACTTGAAGCACTTACTGATGAAGATCAAAGATCACAGCCTTCAGTATGGATTACATTTCAACATAAAGAAAACTAAAATCATCACAATTAGACCAATAAGCAACATCATGATAAACAGAGAAAAGATTGAAGTTGTCAAGGATTTCATTTTACTTGGATCCACAATCAACACCCATAGAACCTGCAGTCAAGAAATGAAAGGATGCACTGCATTGGGCAAGTCTGCTGCAAAAGACCTCTTTAAAGTGTTAAAAAGCAAAGATGTAACCTTGAAGACTAAGGTGCGCCTGACCCAAGCCATGATGTTGTCAATAGCCTCATATGCATGTGAAACCTGTACATGAATAAGGAAGACTGAGGAAGGATTGATGCCTTTGAATTGTGGCATTGGTGAAGAATACTGAATATACCGTGGACTGCCAAAAGAAGGAACAAATTTATCTTGGAAGAAGTGCAACCACAGTGCTCCCTTAGAAGCATGGATGGTGAGACTATGTCTCACATACTTTGGACATGTTATCAGGAGGGAGCAGTCCCTGGAGAAGAACATCATGCTTGGTAAAGTGGAGGGTCAGCAAAAAAGAGGAAGATCCTCAATGAGATGGATTGACATAGTGGCTGCAACATTGGGCTCAAGTGTAACGATGATTGCGGTGATGTCACAGGACAGGGCAGTGTTTCATTTTGTTGTACATAGGTCACTATGAGTTGGAACCGACTCGACGGCACCTAACAGCAACAACATTAAATACATGAAATAACATTTAGTGGCTCTTATAATAAAATGCATATTCAATGGTGCGCTGCTTTCATTCATCAATTTGGTAAAGATATCTAAAAATTTTAAACATTCTGTATTATCAAGGATCTGGTAATGAACATGGCTGAGGATACTCTCATACAGTTGAGTAAGGTAATATGTTACTTCAAATTTTCTGCAGGGAAATTTAGACTTAAAATGCTCATTTGTGACTTAACTTTTAGTAGGTTATTGGAACACGTACGTACTCACAAACAGACATAAACACAAACACGTACACGGAGGAATTCAATTCTCCCAATTACAAATGAACATTTTCTTCATGAGTTACTCCCTCACAAAGAAAGAAGGCAGGTGTGGATAATCTTGGAAACTAGAGAAATAGAATTTCTGACTCATTTGGCTGTGGCACTTTAAGGACTGCAAACCCTGGAACTCAATAGTACTTATGGCTTTTAATATATTTTATCTTACTTTTGGGTATTTAAAAGTAAGTATCAACTGAATGATAAAACATCTCTGTATATTTTTGTCATTTCTCACTGAACTGTGAACTCCATAAGCCCATATCACTCATTGGATGTAAATAAGCATAGTCATGTGTTCATAATTACTACTTTTTCTTCCAGCTGCTAGCACATGACACTATTCAATAATAAAAAAAGTTATTATATTCATATATTTCATGTATTTTATGGATTGAATTGTGTCCCCCGAAAATATGTGTCAGTGTGGCTAAGCCATGATTTCCAGTATTGTGTGCCTGTCCCCCATTTTGTGATCTGATGTAATTTCCCTGTGTTGTAAATCCTAACCTCTATGATGTTAATGAGGAGGCTTAGAGGAATTTATGTCAATAAGGCAGGACTCAATCTATAGGATTAGGTTGTATCTTGAGTCAATCTTTTTTAAGATATAAAAGAGAGAAGTGAGCAGAGAGAAGAGGGACCTCATGCTACCAAGAAAGAAGTGCCGGAAGCGGAGTGCATACTTTGGACTCAGGGTCCCTGTGCTGAGAAGCTCCTAGACTAGGGGAATATTGATGACAAGGACCTTTCCCCCATAGCTGACAGAGAGAGAAAGACTTCCGCTGGAACATTCACCCTGAATTTGGACTTCTAGCCTCCTAAACTGTGAGAGAATAAATTTCTCTTTGTTAAAGCCACCCACTTGTGGTATTTCTGTGATAAGAGTACTAGATAACTAAGACAATGTATAAGTGGTCATGGTAAATGATTTATAATATATTTATTTTGGAGGCATGCCACTCTCTGTTTACATTTAATACCTTTATTCTCAATATGGAGCCCTGCTGGTGCAGTGGTTAAGAGCTCAGCTGCTAACCAAAAAGTCAGTGAGTCAAATCTACCAGCCACTCCTTGGAAAGCTTATGGGGCATTTCTACTCTGTCCTATAGGGTTGCTATAAGTCAAAATCAACTCGACGGCTACGGGTTTGGTTTTTTTGTATTATCATTACAAAATATACTTGGTTTTATTGCTTAGTAAACAGAAAATCTAGATAATTACAATGAGACCTAAACCTACACATGACACCACCAACCAGAAAAAAAATCTATTGTTAACTTTTTGAAGTATTTCTTTGTATGCGGGTTTTAAGGAGCACTAGTGGCACACTGTGTAAGCACTTGGCTGCTAAATGAAAGGGTGACAGTTTGAATCCACCAGCTGTTCCAGGGGAGAAAAGACCTGATGATCTTCTCTCATAAAGATTTCAGCCTAAGAAATCCTATGGGGCAGTTCTACTCTGTCATATAAGGTTGCTATAAGTTGAAATTGACTCGATGGCACACAACAACAGCATGCAAGTTTTACCTGGTTGAGGTCAACGTGTTTGTGTTTATGTGTATGTGTATAATAATATTTGTAGTCCTGTTTTTTAATGTAACTTTATATCATAATCCTATTTAGCCTCCTTATAAAAGTCACTGTGATTGACATGTACACTTTTAATTGATGTGTGTACATCTGCAATAACATGTTCTGACTAATTGTTATATATATCCATTCCACTCCATTACAAAGTTAAGTTCTGAGAAATACTTTATTTCCTTAAAATGCAACTTCCTTTTTGGAATTCAGTTTTGACCCTGAAAATGCCACAACACATATTTGTGGTAAAATGTTTGATAAGATTTCTCCCTCGGTTGAGTCTCAACAGCTTTTAGTTCCAACAGTTATTACTGATACAGATAAGAATAGCATTGCAGTAACTGATAACACAAATATGACTCTCTAGTTTTTTCTAATCACCCAACTCGATTTACTAGTTTTAATAATTGATACTGGGAGGTGGGGCCAAGATGGCAGAGTAGTCAGATGCTTCCAATGGACCCTTTTACAACAAAGACCCCAAAAAACAAGTAATTCTATTGTATATATGGCAATCTAGGAGCCCTGGACATCAAAGACAGAGTTGAGAAACTCGACTGAGTGGCAGGGGGAGGGAGAGATGGTTCAGAAGCAGTGAGGAATTGCCAGACCTGATCTGGCAAGAGCTGAGCCCTTCAGGCCCGATCAGCTCGGGGGTGAGCAGTGAGGCAGGCAAGCAGCCATGCTTGGGATGCACGTTTTCTGCACCAGGAGAGAACCAGCTGCTGAGAGTCTACACGGCCACCCAGCACCAGTGAGAAGCAGCCCTCATCAGCAAAAGATAAGTACTTGTGTACAGCTTACCAGGCAGATCAAAAACACATCCCTTAGGGAAAAACCTCTCTCCCATTTACCTCCCCACACTCTGCTCTGTGCTGGGTCCTGGACCTGCTTCAGTAATTGCCAAGTCCCCTGGGCTGGAAGTAGGATCCGTCACAAGCGCTGAGCCATTCTCCCTGCCTTGGGGAGTGAACACGTTAACAAATGGGAAAAAATAAACCGCCAGCTTCCTTAAGCCAGGAATCCAGGGTAGGCACAGCTCCTTTGCCTAGGCACAGGCATAAGGGATCCACAGACTTTGAGTGCCTTTCCACCTGCATAGACTAGTGTGGGCCCACCTCAACAGTGTAGGCCCACCTCAACAGTGTAGGCCCTCATTACCGCAGTACAACAAGGTATATGCTGGAACTATAACTTGAACTGTTTCAGCTGTGAAGTGGCAGGTTCTTTGCATTTGACACTGCTCTGCCCATTACGCAGGGTCTTCATCTACCCACATCAGGGGCCTGAGGACTGCTAGCTCCACACACGCCCCCTAGCCACCAGCAGTAGGGCCATGAATAAGAGATGCCCACCAGTCCTTACAGGCAACAGCATTAGGTGCTCATAGTCCAGCTGCAAAATCCACCCACCTACATGCTCTAGGGTACAGAGACAAGCCATTCTCCCGGACACTCAGGGGGCAGCCATCAGCCCCTGCCTTGCTCAGAGTGTGTCAGCCTGCTGCAGCCAGATGCCTGTGCCTACACCAATCACCCATGCCTGTCTAGGACTGTGAGAGCTTACACCACACACTTTGTGGCTATCTACTTGGGCACATGAGCTGAGTCCATACAGGAGGAGTGGGTGGACTCCTAAGCTCATGTACCTAGTAAGAGATCTAACTACCTGGTGACAGGACACTAGAACTTCAACTGTGCCAATAATCAAACTAGTTCATACAAGCAGCCTATTTAAGCATACTAAAACAAAACAAGAAGCTAGGACACAGTAAGCAAACATAAAATAAATAAATATAATAACTTGTTGATACCTCAGAGACAACAATCAATATCCAATCACAGAAACAGGCAATCCATGATGGCTTCAGTAAGCTCCCAAAATAAAGAATATAGAAATTTTCCAGAGGAGGAAAATTTCTTGGAAATATCAGAGGGAGAACACAAAAGATTAATATACAGAAATTAGGAAGGAAATTAAGCAAAACGCAGAGCATTCAATAAAGGAAATTAAAAAGATTAGAGAAGACCATAATGACAAACTTAACAGGCTGCAAGAATCTATAGAGAGACAGAAATCAGAAATCCAGAAGATTAACAACAAAATTTCAGAATCAGACAACTCAATAGAAAGTCATAGGAGCAGAACTGAGGCAATGGAAGCCAGAATTAGTGAGATTGAAGACAAAGCACTTGACACCAACTTATTTGAGGAAAAATCAGATAAAAGAATTAAAAAGAATAAAGAAACTCTAAGAGTCATGTGGGACTCTATCAAGAGGAATAACCCACAACTGATTGGAGTACCAGAAGAGGTGGGGATAACAGAAAATACAAGAGAATTGTTGATTATCTGTTGGCAGAAAACTTCCCTGTTATCGTGAAAGAAGAGAAGATATGTATCCAAAATGTTCATCAAATCCCACATAAGGTAGATCCCAAAAGAAAGTCACCAAGACATATTATAATCAAACTTACCAAAACCAAAGATAAAGAGAAAATTTTAAGAGCAGCAAGGGATAAATGAAAAGTCATCTACAAAGGAGAGTTAATAAGAGTAAGCTCTGACTACTCAGTAGAAACCATGCAGGCAAGAAGGCAACAGGATGACATATCTGTAGCCTTGAAAGAAAAAAAATGCCAGCCAAGAATTACATACCCAGCAAAACTGTCTCTCAAATATGATGGCAAAATTAGGGCATTTCCAGATAAACAGAACTTCATGGAATTTACAAAAACCAAACCAAAATTAAAAGAAATACTAAAGGGAGTCCACCAGTTAGAAAATCAATAATATCAGATAACAACTCAAGACTAGAACACAGGACAGAGCAACCAGATATAAACCCAGACACGGAAGTCACAAAAATAAATCAAAGCTAAAATGCTGAAATTAGGGAAACAGAGAAGTCAATATGTAAAAGACAAAAACATTAAAACAAAAAAGGGGTACTAAAAAATGTAGTCATAGATCTTTCATATGGACAGGAAGTCAAGGCAATATAAAGAAATAAAAGACTGGTATAAACCCAGAAAAGTCGGATTAAATATTAAGGTAACCACAAAGGCAACTAACAATCCTACAAATCAAAATTAGAAACTAGAAACATATAAAGACTCAGCAAACACAAAATCAACAACAATGCAAAAGATGAAAAGAAAATATGTAAAGAAAAACGGCTCAGCACAGAAAACTAAGTGGAACAAAGAAACTGTCAACAACACACGCACAAAAAAACATCCAAATGACAACACTAAACTCATACCTATCAATAATTACGCTGAATGTAAATAGAATAAATGCATCAACAAAGAGACAGAGAGTGGCAGACTGGATTAAAAAAACATGATCCATCTACATGCTGCCTACAAGAGACACCCTAAGACTTAAAGAAACAAACAAACTAAAACTCAAAGGATGGAAAAAAATAAATCCAGCAAAGAACACTCAAAAAAGAGCAGTAGTGGCATGATTAATCTCTGACAAAACAGACTTTAAAGTAAAATCCACCACAAAGGATAAGGAAGGAAACTATATAAAGATTAAAGGGTCAATACACTGGAGGACATAACTATAATAAATATTTATGCACCCAACAACAGGGCTTCAAAATACATAAAACAAACTCTAACGTCTCTGAAAAGAGAGATAGACAGCTCCACTATAGTAGTAGAGGAATTCAATACACCACTTTCAGTGAAGGACAGAACATCCAAAAAGAAGCTCAACAGAGACAAGGAAGAGCTAAATGCTACAATTAACCAACTTGATCTCATAGACATATACTGAACACTCTACCCAACAGCAGCCAAGTATACTTTCTTTTCCAATGCACATGGAACATTCTCCAGAATAGACCACACTTTAGGCCATAAAGCAAGCCTTAACAAAATCCAAAGCATCGAAATATTACAAAGCATCTTTTCTGACCATAAAGACATAAAAGTATAAATCAACAACAGAAAAAGCAAGGAAAAAAATCAAACACATGGAAACTGAACAACACCTTGCTCAAAAACTACTGGGTTACAGAAGAAACTAAGCATAGAATAAAGAAATTCATAAAATCAAAAGAGAATGAAAACACATCCTACTAGAACCTTTGGGACACAGCAAAATCAGTGCTCACAGATCAGTTTGTACCAATAAATGCACACATCCAAAAAGAAGAAAGGGCCATAATCAAAACATTAACCCTACAAATGGTATAAGTAGAAACAGAGCAGCAAAACAAGCTCTCAGACACCAGAAGAAAGACAATAATGAGAATTACAGCAGAATTAAATGAAATAGAGAACATAAAAACAATTGAAAGAGTTCACAAGACCAAAAGCTGGTTCTTTGAAAAGGTCAACAAAACTGATAAACCAATGGCCAAAATGAGAAAAGAAAACCATGAGAGGAAGCAGATGACCCGTATAAGAAATGAGATCGGTGATATCAAGAGAGCCCAAACTGATATTAAAAGAATCATAACAGAATACAATGAAAATGGAAAACCTAGAGGAAATGGACAACTTTCTAGAAACTCACTACCTATCTAAATTAACACAAACAGAGGTAGAACAACTAAATAAACCCATAACAAAAGAAGAGATTGAAAAGGTTATTAAAAAACTCCCAACAAAAAAAAGCCCTGGCCCGGATGGCTTCACTGGAGAATTCTACCACACTTTCAGAGAAGAGATAAGACCACTTCTACTAAAGGTATTTCAGAGCATAGAAAACGAAAACCCAAACTCATTCTATGAAGCCAGCATAACCTGACACCAAAACCAGGTCAAGACACCACAAAAAAAGAAAATTACAGACTCATATCCCTCATGAACATTGACACAATAATCCTCAACAAAACTCTAGCCAATAGAATTCAGCAACGTATCAAAAAAATAATTCGCCATGACCAAGTGGGATTTATACCAGGTATGCAGGGATGGTTCACATTAGAAAAACAATCAATGTAATCCATCACATAAATAAAACAAAGGACAAGAACCACATGATCTTATCAATCGATGCAGAAAAGGCATTTGACAAAGTCCAACATCCATTTCATGATAAAAACTCTCAATAAAATAAGAATAGAAGGGAAATTCCTCACTATAATTAAGGGCATTTATATAAAACCAACAGCCAATATCATCCTAAATGGAGAGACTTTGAAAGCATTCCCCTAGAGAACAGGAACCAGATAAGGAAGCCTTCTATTCCCACTATTATTCAACATTGTGCTGGAGGTCCTAGCCAGAGCAATTAGGCTAGAAAAAGAAATAAAGGGCATCCAGATAGGTAGGGAAGAAGTCAAAGTATCTCTATTTGCAGATGATATGATCTTACACACAGAAAACCTCAAAGAATCCACAAGAAAACTACTGGAACTAATGGAAGATTTCAGCAACGTTTCAAGATACAAGATAAACATACAAAATCAGTTGGATTTCTTTACACCAACAAAGAGAACCTTGAAGAGGAAATCACCAAATCAATACCATTTACAATAGCCCCCAGGAAGATAAAATACTTAACAATAAATCTAACCAGAGATATAAAAGATCTATACAGAGAAAACTACAAGACACTACTGCAACAAACTAAAAGAGACCTGCGTAAGTGGAAAAATATACCTTGCTCGTGGATAGGTAGACTCAACATAGTGAAAATGTCAATTCTACCCAAAGCAATCTACAGATACAATGCAATCCCGATCCAAACTCCACCAGCATTTTTTAATGAGATGGAGAAACAAATCACCAACTTCATATGGAAAGGGAAGAGGCCCTGAATAAGTAAAGCATCACCCAAGAGGAAGAACAAAGCGCGAGGCCTCACACTACCCGATTTTAGAACCTATTATACTGCCAAGGTGGTCAAAACAGTCTGGTTTGGTACAACAACAGATACACAGACCAGTGGAACAGAATTGAGAATCCAGACTTAAATTCAGCCACCTATGAGCAGCTGATATTTGACAAAGGCACAAAGTATGTTAATTGGGGAAAAGACAGTCTCTTTAACAAACGGTGCTGGGATAACTGGATATCTATCTGTAGAAAACGGAAACAAGACTCGTATCTCACACCATGTACAAAAACTAACTCAAAATGGATCAAAGACTTAAATATAAAATCAAAAATGACAAAGATCATGGAAGAAAAATAGGGACAATGCTAGTAGCCCTAATCCATGGCATAAAAACAATACAAAGCATAAGTAACAATGCACAGGCACCAGAAGAGAGACTAGATAAATGGGAGCTCCTAAAAATCAAACACTTATGCTCATCAAAAGACTTCACCAAAACAGTAAAAAGACAACCTACAGACTGGGAAAAATTTTTTTGCTATGACAATTCCGATCAGCGTATAATCTCTAAAACGTACAAGATACTGCAAAACCTCAACAACAAAAAGACAAATAACCCAATTAAAAAAGGGGCAAAGGATATGAACAGGCACTTCACCAAGGAAGATATTCAGGCGGCTAACAGACACAGGAAGAAATGCTCACGATCATTAGCCATTAGAGAAATGCAGATCAAAACTACAGTGAGATATCATCTCACCCCAACAAGGCTAGAGTTAATCCAAAAAACACAAAATAATAAATGCTGGAGAGGTTGTGGAGAGACTGGAACACTTATACTCTGTTGGTGGGAATGTAAAATGGTACAACCGCTTTGGAAATCAATTTGGCGCTTCCTTAAAAAGCTAGAAATAGAAGTACCGTATGATCTAGCTACCCTGCTCCTTGGAATATATCCTAGAGAAACAAGAGTTGTTAAACGAATAGATATTTGCACAGCCATGTTCATTGCAGCATTGTTCACAATAGCAAAAAGATGGAAGCAACCTAGGTGCCCATCAACGTAGGAATGGATAAATAAATTATGGTATATCTACCCAATGGAATAGTAAGCAATGATAAAGAACAACGATGAAGCTGTGAAACATCATATAACATGGTTGAATCTGGAACTATTTTGCTGAGTGAATTTAGTCAGTCACAGAAGGACAAATACTGTATAAGACCACTATTATAAGAACTCAAGAAAAGTTTTAAACACAGAAGAAAACGTTCTTTGATGGTTACGGGAGTGGGGAGGGAGGGTGAGGGTTATTCACTAAGTAGATAGTAGATAAGAATCATCTTTAGGTGAAGGGAAGGACAGCACACACTACAGGGGAAGTCAGCACAACTGGACTAAACCAAACCTAAGAAGTTTCCTGAATACAATCAAATACTTTGAAAGACAGAGTAGCAGGGATGGGAGGTCTGGGGACCTTTCTTTCAGGGGACATCTAGGTCAATTGGTATAACAAAGCTTATTAAGAAAATGTTGTGCATCCTACTTTGGTGAGTGATGTCTGGGGTCTCAAAAGCTTGCAAGTGGCCATCTAACATGCATAAATTGGTCCCAACCACCTGGCGTAAAGGAGAATGAAGGACACCAAAGACACAAGGAAAATATTAGCCCAAGAGACAGAATGGGCCACATAAACCAGAGACTTCATCAGCCTGACACCAGAAGAACTAGATGGTGCCCGGCTACCACCAATGACCGCCCTGACAGGGAACACAACACAGAGTCCCTGATGGAGCTGCAGAAGGATGGGTTGCAGAACTCAAATTCTAGTAAAAAGACCAGACTTAATGGTCTGACTGAGACTGGAGGAACCCTGGAAAGCATGGCCCCAGGGTTCTCTATAAGCCCAGCACTAAAACAATTTCTGAGGCCAACTCTTCAGACAGGGATGGGGCTGGACTGTGGGACATAAATTGATATTTGTGAAGAGTGTGCCTCTTAGCTCAAGTAGATACAAGCAACTAAACCAGCAGCTTCTATCCAGAGTTGAGATGGAAGACAGAGAGGGTTAGAAACTGGTTGAATGGTCATGGGGAATCAGGGGTGGAAAGGAGGAGTATGCTGTCACAGAGTGGAGTGAGCAATTAGCGTCTCATAACAATGTATGTAAAAAAAATTTGTATGGGAGACTAACTTGAATTGTGAACTCATTAAATTACAACAATTAAAAAAAAAAAAAAAAGAAATGCCCAACACTGAAAAATTTGTGTGGAAATTGTCAAAGGGAACCTAGCTTGCTGTGTAAACTTTTCACCAAAAACACAATAAAATATTATTTTTAAAAAAAATCATAATGACTTTTTTTTGAGGAATGGAGAATATATCATTCCACATTTTCACTACAAACAGAACATTACCCAAGAAATACTGGTTGACATTGTTGCTTTCTGAGTTTTTAGCAGAAAATGGTCCTGAACTGAAATGCATTTTTCAGATGACAGAGCAAAAGTTAGTGTATAGATTTTGCTATATCCCATTGAAAATGTCCGAATAACTCTGGTTTGAAAGAGCATTGTTGAGAGAATGTGTGCCTTTTTCCTGATCTCCACTTTCCACCGCACTTTTTATGCCTCCCACATGTTCTCATTAGGGTAGCAGAAGGGCCTGTTGCTGGGTCAAAATAGAGGAAAAGCCTTTGTGTAAGAAACGTTCAATGATCTCAGAAAGAGAAGATAGGCTCTCAAATCACTAAATATCATCCTTGTATTGTTTAGGGTTGTTTATGTCATTTGAGATTACTAGTCATAAGGTAAGGAATTTAGACCTACTTCCATACATTTTTGAATAACTCTTTTACATGACCGACTTCATTGCATTATAGTTATTTTTGAAGTATCTTATTTGCCTACTCAGTAGTGAGTTCCTCATGTCAAGGACTGTAACCCAGCACATCTGAAGTGCTTGATTAAATGTATCACATAAATGAATAATGCACTTTAATCTAAAAACTAATACATATTCTTGCTTCTTACATTTTTGCCCTCACGTAAAGGATATGCACCACCGAGTATTTGGCTTCCTGATAATCAGGATTATCAATTATTTTTTAAATATTTTTCCCATACAAAAATTTATACATACATTGTTATGTGATTCTAATTGCTCTCCCCATACTGTGAGAGCACACTTCTCCTTTCCACCCATTATTCCGCATGTCCATTCAACCAGCTCCTAACCCTCTCTGCCTTCCCATCTCACCTCTGGATAGAAGCTGCTGGTTTAGTCGCTTGTATCTACTTGAGCTAAGAGGCACACTCTTCACAAATATCAATTTATGTCCCACAGTCCAGCCCCATCCCTGTCTGAAGAGTTGGCCTCAGAAATTGTTTTAGTGCTGGGCTTATAGAGAACCCTGGGGCCATGCTTTCCAGGGTTCCTCCAGTCTCAGTCAGACCATTAAGTCTGGTCTTTTTACTAGAATTTGAGTTCTGCAACCCATCCTTCTGCAGCTCCATCAGGGACTCTGTGTTGTGTTCCCTGTCAGGGCGGTCATTGGTGGTAGCCGGGCACCATCTAGTTCTTCTGGTGTCAGGCTGATGAAGTCTCTGGTTTATGTGGCCCATTCTGTCTCTTGGGCTAATATTTTCCTTGTGTCTTTGGTGTCCTTCATTCTCCTTTACGCCAGGTGGTTGGGACCAATTTATGCATGTTAGATGGCCACTTGCAAGCTTTTGAGACCCCAGACATCACTCACCAAAGTAGGATGCACAACATTTTCTTAATAAGCTTTGTTATACCAATTGACCTAGATGTCCCCTGAAAGAAAGGTCCCCAGACCTCCCATCCCTGCTACTCTGTCTTTCAAAGTATTTGATTGTATTCAGGAAACTTCTTAGGTTTGGTTTAGTCCAGTTGTGCTGACTTCCCCTGTAGTGTGTGCTGTCCTTCCCTTCACCTAAAGATGATTCTTATCTACTATCTACTTAGTGAATAACCCTCACCCTCCCTCCCCACTCCCGTAACCATCAAAGAACGTTTTCTTCTGTGTTTAAAACTTTTCTTGAGTTCTTATAATAGTGGTCTTATACAGTATTTGTCCTTCTGTGACTGACTAAATTCACTCAGCAAAATAGTTCCAGATTCAACCATGTTATATGATGTTTCACAGCTTCATCGTTGTTCTTTATCATTGCTTACTATTCCATTGGGTAGATATACCATAATTTATTTATCCATTCCTACGTTGATGGGCACCTAGGTTGCTTCCATCTTTTTGCTATTGTGAACAATGCTGCAATGAACATGGCTGTGCAAATATCTATTCGTTTAACAACTCTTGTTTCTCTAGGATATATTCCAAGGAGCAGGGTAGCTAGATCATACGGTACTTCTATTTCTAGCTTTTTAAGGAAGCGCCAAATTGATTTCCAAAGCGGTTGTACCATTTTACATTCCCACCAACAGAGTATAAGTGTTCCAGTCTCTCCACAACCTCTCCAGCATTTATTATTTTGTGTTTTTTGGATTAACTCTAGCCTTGTTGGGGTGAGATGATATCTCACTGTAGTTTTGATCTGCATTTCTCTAATGGCTAATGATCGTGAGCATTTCTTCCTGTGTCTGTTAGCCGCCTGAATATCTTCCTTGGTGAAGTGCCTGTTCATATCCTTTGCCCCTTTTTTAATTGGGTTATTTGTCTTTTTGTTGTTGAGGTTTTGCAGTATCTTGTACGTTTTAGAGATTATACGCTGATCGGAATTGTCATAGCAAAAAAATTTTTCCCAGTCTGTAGGTTGTCTTTTTACTGTTTTGGTGAAGTCTTTTGATGAGCATAAGTGTTTGATTTTTAGGAGCTCCCATTTATCTAGTCTCTCTTCTGGTGCCTGTGCATTGTTACTTATGCTTTGTATTGTTTTTATGCCATGGATTAGGGCTACTAGCATTGTCCCTATTTTTCTTCCATGATCTTTGTCATTTTTGATTTTATATTTAAGTCTTTGATCCATTTTGAGTTAGTTTTTGTACATGGTGTGAGATACGAGTCTTGTTTCCGTTTTCTACAGATAGATATCCAGTTATCCCAGCACCGTTTGTTAAAGAGACTGTCTTTTCCCCAATTAACATACTTTGTGCCTTTGTCAAATATCAGCTGCTCATAGGTGGCTGAATTTAAGTCTGGATTCTCAATTCTGTTCCACTGGTCTGTGTATCTGTTGTTGTACCAAACCAGACTGTTTTGACCACCTTGGCAGTATAATAGGTTCTAAAATCGGGTAGTGTGAGGCCTCGCGCTTTGTTCTTCCTCTTGGGTGATGCTTTACTTATTCAGGGCCTCTTCCCTTTCCATATGAAGTTGGTGATTTGTTTCTCCATCTCATTAAAAAATGCTGGTGGAGTTTGGATCGGGATTGCATTGTATCTGTAGATTGCTTTGGGTAGAATTGACATTTTCACTATGTTGAGTCTACCTATCCACGAGCAAGGTATATTTTTCCACTTACGCAGGTCTCTTTTAGTTTGTTGCAGTAGTGTCTTGTAGTTTTCTCTGTATAGATCTTTTATATCTCTGGTTAGATTTATTGTTAAGTATTTTATCTTCCTGGGGGCTATTGTAAATGGTATTGATTTGGTGATTTCCTCTTCAAGGTTCTCTTTGTTGGTGTAAAGAAATCCAACTGATTTTGTATGTTTATCTTGTATCTTGAAACGTTGCTGAAATCTTCCATTAGTTCCAGTAGTTTTCTTGTGGATTCTTTGAGGTTTTCTGTGTGTAAGATCATATCATCTGCAAATAGAGATACTTTGACTTCTTCCCTACCTATCTGGATGCCCTTTATTTCTTTTTCTAGCCTAATTGCTCTGGCTAGGACCTCCAGCACAATGTTGAATAATAGTGGGAATAGAAGGCTTCCTTATCTGGTTCCTGTTCTCTAGGGGAATGCTTTCAAAGTCTCTCCATTTAGGATGATATTGGCTGTTGGTTTTATATAAATGCCCTTAATTATAGTGAGGAATTTCCCTTCTATTCTTATTTTATTGAGAGTTTTTATCATGAAATGGATGTTGGACTTTGTCAAATGCCTTTTCTGCATCGATTGATAAGATCATGTGGTTCTTGTCCTTTGTTTTATTTATGTGATGGATTACATTGATTGTTTTTCTAATGTGAACCATCCCTGCATACCTGGTATAAATCCCACTTGGTCATGGCGAATTATTTTTTTGATACGTTGCTGAATTCTATTGGCTAGAGTTTTGTTGAGGATTATTGTGTCAATGTTCATGAGGGATATGAGTCTGTAATTTTCTTTTTTTGTGGTGTCTTGACCTGGTTTTGGTGTCAGGTTATGCTGGCTTCATAGAATGAGTTTGGGTTTTCGTTTTCTATGCTCTGAAATACCTTTAGTAGAAGTGGTCTTATCTCTTCTCTGAAAGTGTGGTAGAATTCTCCAGTGAAGCCATCCGGGCCAGGGCTTTTTTTTGTTGGGAGTTTTTTAATAACCTTTTCAATCTCTTCTTTTGTTATGGGTTTATTTAGTTGTTCTACCTCTGTTTGTGTTAATTTAGGTAGGTAGTGAGTTTCTAGAAATTTTCCACATCCTCTCAGTTTTCAAATTTGCCAGAGTAGAATTTTTCACAGTAATCTGTTATGATTCTTTTAATTTCTGTTGTGTCTGTTAAGATATCATGCATGTCATTTGTTATATGGGTTATCTGCTTCCTCTCCTGTTTTTCTTTTGTCAGTTTGGCCAATGGTTTATAAATTTTGTTGATCGTTTCAAAGAACCAGCTTTTGGACTTGTTAACTCTTTCGATTGTTTTTCTATTCTCTATTTCATTTAATTCTGGTCTACTTCTTATTATTTCCTTCCTTCTGCCACCAGTGAGCTTCTTTTGCTGCTCTCTACTTTTTCCAGTTATAGGATTAATGCTTTGATTTTGGCCCTTTCTTCTTTTTCGATGAATTCATTTATTGCTATAAACTGACCTCTGAGCACTGCTTTTGCTGTGTCCCAAAGGTTCTAGTAGGATGTGTTTTCATTTTCGTTTCATTTAAAGAATTTTTTTTATTTATCCTAATTTCTTCTATAACCCAGTAGTTTTTGAGCAAGGTGTTGTTCATTTTCCATGTGTTTGATTTTTTCCCCAGCTTTTTCTGTTGTTGATTTCCACTTTTATGGCTTTATGGTCAGAAAAACTGCCTTGTAATATTTTGATGTTTTCGATTTTGTTAAGGCTTGCTTTATTGCCTAATATGCAGTCTATTCTGGAGAATGTTCCATGTGCATTGGAAAGGAAAATATACTTGGCTGCTGTTGGTTGGAGTGTTTGACATTTGCTTATGAGATTAAGTTGGTTAATTGTAGCATTTAGCTCTTCTGTGTCTTTGTTGAGCTTCTTTCTGGATGTTCTGTCCTTCACCGAAAATGGCATGTTGAAGTCTCCTACTACTGTTGTGGAGCTGTCTATCTCTCTCTTCAGAGCTGTTAGAGTTAGTTTTATGTGTTTTGGAGCTCTGTCTTTGGGTGTATAAATATTTATTATAGTTATTTCCTCTTGGTGTATTGACCCTTTAATCATTATATAGTGCCCTTCCTATCCTTTGTGGTGGATTTTACTTTAAAGTCTATTTTGTCAGAGATTAATATTGCTTCTCCTACTCTTTTTTGAGTGCTGTTTGCTTAATATATTTTTTTCCATCCTTTGAGTTTTAGCCTGTTTGTGTCTTTAAGTCTAAGGTGCGTCTCTTGTGAGCAGAATATAGATGGATCATGCTTTTTATCCAATCTGCCACTCTCCATATATTTATTGGCACATTAAGTCCATTTACATTCCACGTAATTACTGATAGGTATGAGTTTAGTGCTGTCATCCTGATATCTCTTTTTGTGTGTTGTTCACAGTTTCTTTGTTCCCCTCAATTTTCTGTGCTGAGTCATTTTTCTTTATATATTTTTTTTTCATCGTTTTCATGTTGTAGATTTTGTGTTTGCTGGGTCTTTATGTTTTTCTACTTTTTTATTTTGATTTGTAGGATTGTTAGATTCCTTTGTGGTTACCTTAATATTTACCTCTCTTTTTCTAAGTTTATACCAGTTTTTTATTACTTTATATCATCTTGACTTCCCTTCCAGATGAAAAATCAATGTCTGTATTTTTTAAGTCGCTCTTTTTTGTTTTAATTTTTTTTTTTTTTATGTATTGATATCAGTTTCCCTATTTTCAATGTTTCAGCTTTGGTATATTTTTATTTCTCTATCCTAGTCAATATCTGGTTGCTCTGTCCTTTGTTCTAGTCTTGCTTTGTTGTCTGGTGTTATTGATTATCTAACCACAGGACTCCCTTTAGTATTTCTTGTAATTTTGGTTTGGTGTTTGCAAATTCCCTGAACTTCTGTTTATCTGGAAATGCCCTAATTTTGCTATCATATTTGAGAGACAGTTTTGCTGGATATATAATTCTTCACTGGCAGTTATTTTCCTTCAAGGCTTTATATATGTCATCCTATTACCTTCTAGCCTGCATGGTTTCTGCTGAGTAGTCTGAGCTTATTCTAGTTGACTCTCCTTTGTAGATTTATTTTATCCCTAGCCTCTCTTAAAATTCTCTCTTTATCTTTGGTTTTGGTAAGTTTGATTATAATATGTGTTGGTGACTTTCTTTTCAGATCTACCTTATGTGGGGTTCAATGAGCATCCTGTACAGATATCTTCTCATCTTTGATGATATTGGGGAAGTTTTGTGTCAACAAATCTTCAACAATTTTTCTGTATTTTCTTTTATTCCCCTCTTTTCTGGTTCTCCAATCACTGGTAGGTTATTTCTCTTGATAGAGTCCCACATGACTCTTAGAGTTTCTTTATTCTTTTTAATTCTTTTGTCTGATTTTTCCTCAAATAAGTTGGTGTCAAGAGCTTTAGGTTCAGTGTCACTGATTCTAACTTCTATGCCTCAATTCTGCTCCTATGACTTTCTGTTGTGAAATTCATAGGAAATTTTATTGTTAATCTTCTGGATATCTGATTGCTGTCTCTCTATGGATTCTTGCAGCCTATTAAATTTGTCATTATGTTTTTGAATAACTTTTTAAGTTCCGTTACTGCTTTGTCTGTGTGTTCCCTTGGTGTTTCTGTATTTTGTTGTATTTCCTTTATAATTTCTAGAAGAGTTCTGTATATTAATCTTTTGTATTCTGCCTCTGGTAATTCCAAGAAATTCTCTTCCTCCAGAGAATTTATTGATTCTTTATTTTGGAAGCTTGCTGAAGCCATAATGGACTGCCTCTTTATGTGATTTCATATTGATTGTTGTCTCTGAGGCATCAATAAGTTATTATATTTATTTATTTTATGTTTGCTTACTGTGTCCTAGCTTCTTGTTTTGTTTTGTTTTGATATGTCCCAATAGGCTGCTCCTGTGTGCTAGTTTGATTATTGACATCATTGAAACTCTAATGTCCTGTCACCAGGTAGTTAGTTTTGTAACTATGTATATGCCCACAGGAGTCTGTTAAATTTTCCTGTATGGGTTCATCTCAGGTGACCAGGCAGTCAGTCAACAAGTGTGTGGTGCAGGCTCTCACCTTTAGTCCTAGAGAGGCATGGATGATTGGTGCAGACACTGGACTCTGGCTGTGGTAGGGGGTCACGTGCTGAGCCATTCAGGGGGCTGACGGCTGCCCCTGAGAGTCTGAAAGGAAAGCGTGTCCCTGTTCTCTATGGTGAGTAGGTAGGTGAGTTTTGCACCCCACTCTGTTGGTTGTAAAGACTCAAGGGCACTACTTTTTCTTGGACTCCTGTAGCAGGTGACTAGGAGGTTTAGGTGATGCCATCAGTCCTCAAGCCCTTTTTGCAGTTCAATAAAAGTGCCTACTTAAGGGGTAGGGCTCTTTCGAGGGTCACAAATCTGCCACTTCACAGTTGAAACAGTTGAAGTTAAACTTCAGATGTTTGCCCTGTTGTATTGTGGTAGTGAGGGCTAACAGTGTTGAGATTGGTCCCCACAAGTCTATACAGGGGTGTAAGACATCAGAGTCTGCAGACCCCTTATGCTTGTGTCTGGCAAAGGAGCTGTGCCGACCCTGAGTTCCTGGCTTAGGGGAGCCAGTAGCTTATTTTTTCCTTCTCCAAGGCCAAGAGAATGGGTCAGGGTGCCTTTTGGGATCTACTTCCAACCCAGGGGACTCCCGGTGAAGAGCGCGGAGGGAGGAGGTAAAAGGGAGAGAGGTTTTTCCCAAATGGCAAAAAAAAAAAAAAAAAAAAATCCCCACAAAAGGCCACACGCATGTACTTATCTTTAGCCACTTGGGAGCTGCTTTTCACTGGTTCAGAGTGTCCAAGCAGAATCTCTGCTGCCGGATCTCTCTCGATGTGAAAACTGCTTTCCGAGTGTGCGCATAGCTGTTTGCCTGCTTCTCTGCAGACCTTGAGTGGCTGAGGAGTTGCCGGTGTGGCTTAAGAGTTGCTGTCCCACTGCTGCCACTCTGGTGCTGCTGGCTTCTTCTGAACCATCTCCCTCTCCCCCCGCCACTCAGTCCGATTCCTCAACTTTGCCTTTTTCAGGGCTCTTAGATATTCATATATAATCAAATCACTTGTTTTTCCAGGTCTTTGTTGTAAGAGGGATATAGGAAGCTTCTGACTACACCGCCATCTTGGCTCTGCCTGTCTCATTGTAATTTTTAAACCTAAAATGAAGGAAAGTTTTACTCTTTGTAGACAAAAATAAACAGATTGAAGAAGGAAAAAAAAGTAAATTATAAAACTTTAGGAGAAAATATATTAAGAATATTAGTCTTTTTTCTTTCCATTCTATGTTAGATCAAGCCTATCCTACTGGAGACTAAAGAGACTTTCTGACAATATATTCAGAAGGAGATAATAAAGCAGGGGTTGAGAGGTATTACTATGAATTGTATTATCAGATATATTATGGAATTTTTACTTACTAACTAGCTGCAGAAGTTCTAATATCCCTACTGACTGAGGCTTTTATTTACATGAAAAATGTTTTATATATTTTAGGTAACTTATTAGTGTGTTCATAGATAGAAAAAATTGCCCCCACCCCAGTAACATTTAAATGGAAGCAGTGTAGCATAGAGAAGACCCTGGAAGGCAAAACTGAGCTTGAATCCTAGCTCCTCCATTTATTAATTATACAAAATTTCTAGATTCATTTTATCAGACATGCTGTGTACCTTCCATGTGCCAGGCATTATTTTAGGCAGTTGTGGTATGGAATCAATAAAAGAATCATAGTTTCTCTCCTCATAGAGGGCATGTATTATAGTGAAAGGAGAAATAAACATGGAAAAATTAATATTAATTTCAGTATTTTGAAGTGTCATGGAATAAATAAATCAGGGTAATAAGATAGAAAGTGATTTAGGTTTCAATTGAAGGTTTCTTTGTGACAATGACATAAAGTTTGAGACCTTAACTGAGAGAGAAACATTCATGTGTGTAGAAAAATGATTTCAGGTAGTGGGGATAGCTAGTGAGATGGATCTAAGAAAAGTTCTTGGAAGTCATTCAGAGTGGCTTAATCTGATTTATATTTTAAAATGTTCAAAGTCTACTCTGTAGGGAACTGGTTATCAAAGAACAGTAGTTGAAGGTGTGAGATGAAGAAAAAATCATGGAGTTAGTCCAGGTAAAATGTGAAGGGTGTAAACTAAAGTGTCGTTAGTAGACATGAAGAGGTGTGGACTGATTTGGGGTATATTCGGAGGTCTAAAGGAGTTTTCCGAAGAAGCCCTGGGGACACAGTGGTTTAGCACCCAATTCTAACTGAAAGGTTGGCAGTTTGAACCCACCAGCCGCTCCTCAGAGAAAGATGTGGCAGCCTGCTTCCGTAAAGATTCCAGCCTCAGAAACCCTATGGGGCAGTTCTTCTCTGCCTTATAGGGTCATTATGAGTTGGAATCCACTCGATGGCAACTGGTTAAGAGTTTTCCTGGATGGTGGAGATGACTATAGGAGTTTATCTAGACTGTTTTGAGTCAGTTTCTTTTTATTTCAGGGGTCATTTTCATCAGTTTTGTAATCCCGATCTGTAAAAGTAAAAGCCTGAACGCTACTCAGTGCCTCATCTATGGTTTCCCAAAGCACCATAAACCAGCCAGGATTCCCTGCAAAAAACAAACAAAAAAATCCTGAGGCTTTAATTGTCATCTCTGAATGGACCTAAAGTTAACAGGATAGACTACAGGACAACTGAACTGTAAAATGATCTAGTTGTTGCCATTCTTTCCTAACAAACATGAGACACCCTCTAACATCCCAACTGAACCAGACAAACTTCTAACCTTTCTTCTGGTCACTAATTCATAGTGGTCACTAATTTCCCCTGTTTAATGCTAAATATAGCTAAATATCACTGTAATTGTCTAAAGGGGGTTAAATGTGTGCCCAACCAGAATAAATCTTAATATTAGTTGACTCAGGGGTTCGAACCCAAACAAGCTAGTTCCAAACCCTGGTTCAACTAACACTAAGCCAAACCATCTCTTTTGGGTTCAAACCTCTTCTGAGAATTTACATTTCCACCCCAGTTGTACTGAATTAGAATATTCAGTTTAACAAGATCCCCAGGTGATTCTTATGTACGATATATTTTTGAGAACCACTGCTCTACTAGTGGTTCTCAGAACTGGTCCCTAAGCAGCAGCATTAGCATCATCTGGGAACTTATTAGAAATGCAAACTTTCAGCAGGGGTTGAAACTAAAACAAATCGGTTTGAAGCACTGCTTTGACCTTAATTCCCAGTACTCTGCTTTCAACCACATCCTCAATTCCTCCTCATTAATAAGCATTAACATGGAGAAGCCCAGTTAACCATGTGATTTGGTCAATATTTTTATTATTAATTCTCATGGTCTTCCCTCAGATCCTGGTAAATGGCCCATGAAGCTGTCAACCTTCATATTCCAAAGATCCACATCTCTGTCAGCACACAGCCTCATTGCGAAAATTGTCAAGAACTTTGAAGGATCTGAGATTTTACCCTATTTGCAAGTTAACATATTAGCCTGCCATGTCTTCATGGATGCCAGTAGAAGATATAAGACTCATGGATCAAACACAAATGACAATTTGTTACTTTTTAAAAAATATCTGTGTCTCATTTTGGATAAATTTTATTGCTGTCTTCAAGTTTATTTTCTCTGAATTGTCTAATGTTAATTCCAACCAGTACCTTTTTTCATCTCTGACATTGTATTTTTTATTTCTAGAAGTTTGATTGAATTCTCTTTTATATCTTCCGTGTCTCTAACATTTTCAGTCTTTCTTCTGGCTTCTTGAACATATGTTATGAAGTTATAATTACTTTTTAAATGTTCTTAGTGCTAATTCTAAGATCTGTGTCAGTTCTGGATTAGTTTCAGTTGATTGATTTTTCTTCTCATTGTGGTTCATATTTTCCTGTCTACTAATGTCTTATTGGATACCAGACATTATAAACTTTACCTTCTTGGGAGCTGAATGCATTTGTATTCCTACAAATATTTTATCATTGTTCTGGGACTTTGTTAAGTTACTTGTAAACTGATTGTTTCTCATCTTGCTTTTAAACTTTATTGCTCCTACTGAGGGAAGATTCTTTTTACTCCATCTGATGCTCCATGAATTATGAGGTTTTCCACTCTGACTCTGAGGGATGGGCTCTGTCTGAGGCACTCTTCCTTCCAATCTTTTTGGGTGGTTCTTACCTTAGTTTCAGGTATTTTCCTCTCATGTGTGCGCTGATTAGTACTCATAGTAGTACTACCAATCTCTGGAGCTTTTTCTTTGTATAGCTGTCTCTTCTATGGCTAGAGTTCCCTGAAAACTCTAACTACCTTTGCCTCCCCAGACTTTCAACTCCATTGCCTCACCTCAGGAAGATTGCTGGGCAGTTCCTGGATATTTCTCTCTGTTCCATGGTCTGGAAACTTTCTCTAGGGAGTTAGCTAGTATAATTATACATTTCACCTCATTTGTTTCCCATCTCTCAGAAATCACTGTCGTTCATTGTCTAATTCAGTCCAATATCTTGAGAATCATTGTTTTATATATTTTATTTGTGTTTTCAGTTGTCTCCAGGAGAAGGGAATGTCTTAGTTCATTTTGGTCATAAATGAAGAGAGAAGTTTCCTAGTTCTTTAATGTGGAGAACATGCTTCTCGTCACATTAACTCATACCCAGGTTCTACTAACACTAAATTGCAATTTCTTCTGACTAGTGACCAAGTCTTTCTGAATCTACTTTTGTTTTTCGCTTAAAAAATACATACAGGAAATTAGAATCCTCACATACTAGAGAGAGAAGAGACCAGTAAGAACACCTATAATTTCCTATGTTTGGGAAAACCAAGACTGGAATAATTAATGTTGGCATATGCCACATAACCAGTGGTGTTGTGGTTGTTGTTAGGTGCCGTCAAGTCAGATCCACCTCATAGCAACCCTATGTACAACAGAAGGAAACAATGCTTAGTCCTGTGCAGTCCTCACAATCATTGCTATGTTTGAGCTCATTGTTGTACCAAAGTGTCAATCCATTTCTTTGAAGGTCTTCCTCTTTTTCAATGACCCTCTACTTTACCCTGGTGGCAAAGTGGTTAAGCCTTAGGCTGCTAACAAAAAGGTAGTACTTAAAATCCACCAGCTGCTACTTGGAAACTCTATGGGGCAGTTCTACTGTGTCCTATAGGGTCTCTATGAGTCTGAATTAACTGGACAGCAATGTTTTTTTTTTTTTCTATTTTACCAAGCATAATGTCATTCACCAGGGAATGGCCCCTCCTGATTACATGTCCAAAGTAAATGAGATGAAGTCTTGCCATCCTCACTTCCAAGGAGCAATCTGGCCGTACTTCTTCCAACACAGACTTATTCATTCTTCAGGCAGTCCATAGTATACTCAATATTATTCACCAACACCATAATTCAAAGGTATTAATTATTCTTTGGTCTTCCTTATTCAATGTCCAGTTTTCTCATGCATATGAGGCATTTGAAAATACCATAACTTAGTCCTCAGAATGACATCTTTGCTTTTTAACACTTCAATGAAGTCTTTTGCAGCAGATTTGCCCAAGGCAATACATCGATCGATTTCTTGACTGCTGCTTCCTTGGGTGTTGATTGTGGATCCCAGTAAAATAAAACCCTTGACAACTTCAATTTTTTCTCCATTTATTATTATGTTGATTATTGGTCCAGTTGTAAGGATTTTTCTTTTCTTTGTGTTGAGGTGTAATCCATACTGAAGGCTGCAGTCATTGATCTTCATCAATAAGTGCTTCAAGTCCTCTTCACTTTTCAGCAAGCAAAGTTGTATCCTCTGCCTAGCGCAGGTTGTTAACGAGTTTTCTAATCCTGATGCCACATTTTTCTTCATATAGCCCAGCTTTTCCGATTATTTGAATAGCATACAGATTGAATGAGTATGGTGAAAGGATACAACCCTGAGCATGCCTTTCCTGAATTTAAACTCCGTAGTAACCCCTTGTCCTGTTCGAATGACTGCCACTTGGTTTATGTACAGGTTCCACATGATCACAATTAAGCATTCTGGAATTCTCATTCCTCACAACGTTATCCATAATTTGTTACAATTACACAGTGGAATGCCTTTGCAGAGTTAATAAAACACATGTAAACATATTTCTAGCATTCTCTGCTTTCAGCCAAGATCCATCTGACATCAGCAATGATATCCCTGGTTCCATGTCCTCTTCTGAAATCGGCTTGAATTTCTAGCAGTTCCCTGTGGATGTACTGCTGCAACCGTTTTTGAATTATCTTCAGCAAAACTTGTGTGTGATATTAATGGTATTGTTCAACAATTTCTGCATTCTGTTGGATGGCTTTTCTTTGGAATGGGCACAAATATGGATCTCTTCCAGTCTGTCTTCCAAATTTTTTGGCATAGACTAGTGAGCACCTCCAGTGTTACATCCATTTGTTGAAAACATCTTAACTGGTATTCCGTCAATTCCTGGAGCCTTGTTTTTTGCCAATGCCTTCAGTGTGGCTTGAACTTCTTCCTTCAATACCATTGCATCTTGATCATATGCTACCTGCTGAAATGGTTGAACATTGACCAGTCAGTTCTTTTTGTACAGTGACCGTGTATTCCTTCCAACTTCTTTTGATAGTTCCTGTCATTCAATATTGCAACTCGAGCCTTGAATTTTTTCTTCAATTCTTTCTTCAGAAATGCTGAATGTGTTCTTCCCTTTTGCTTTTCTCATTCCAAGTCTTTTCCCATTTTATTATAATAGTTAACTTTGTATTCTTGAGCTGCATTTGAAATTTTTTCTTCAGCTCTTCTACTTCATCATTTCTTCCATTTTCTTTAGCTACTCTACATTCAAGAGTAAGTTTCAGAGACTCTTCTGACATCCATTTTAGTCTTTTCTTTCTTTTTAATGACCTTTTACTTTCTTCATTTGTGATGTCCTTGATGTCATCCCAGAGCTTGTCTGGTCTTCAGTCATTAGAGTTCAATGTGTCAAATCTCTTCTTGAGATAGTCTCCAAATTAAGGTGGGATATACTCAAGGTTATATTTTGGTTCTCATGGACTTGTTTTAATTTTCTTCAGCTTCAGTTTTAACTTGCATATAAGCAATTGATGGTCTGTTTCACAGTTGGTCCCTGGCCTTGAGATTTTCCATTGTCTCTTTCCACAGATGTGGTTGATTTCATTCCTATACTTTTCATCTGGTGAGGTCCATGTTTATAGGTGCCATTTATGTTGTTGAAAAAAGGTATTTGCAATGAATAAGTCGTTGGTCTTCCAAAATTCTACCATGCAATCTCCGGCCTCATTTCTATCACCAAGTATCACCAAAACCATATTTTCCAAATACTAATGCTTCTTCATTTGGAACTTTCTCATTCCAATCACCAGTAATTATAGATGCATCTTGATTGCGTGTTTGATCAATTTCAGACTATCAAACTGATAAAAATATTCAATTTCCTTATCTATAGCATTAGTGGGTGGTGCATAACTTTGAATAAATCATATAAACTGGTCTTCCTTGTAGGCATATGGATATTATCCTATCACTGACAGTGTTGTACTTCAGGATAGATCTTGAAATTTCCTTTTTGACAATGAATGTGATGCCATTCCTCTTCAATTTGTCACTCCCGGTACAATAGACCATCTGATTGTCTGATTCAAAATGGCCAGTATCAGTCCATTTCAGCTCACTAATGTATCGATATTTATCCATTACATTTCATTTTTGATGATTTCCAATTTTCCTAGATTAATATTTCATACATTCCACCTTCCAATTATTAGTGGTTGTTTGCAGCTGTTCTTTCTTATTTTGAGTTGTGCCATATCAGCAAATGAAATTCCCAAAAGCTTTACTCCATCCATGTCATTAAGGTTGACTCTATTTTGAGGTGGCAGCACTTCCCCAATCATATTTTGAGTGTCTTCCAACCTGAGGGGCTCATCTTATGGCACTTTATCAGACCATGTTCTGCTGCTATTCATAAAGTTTTCACTGGCCAGTTTTTTCAGAAGTAGACCACCAGGTCCTTCTTCCCTTTCTTAGTCTGGAAGCTCTGCTGAAACCTGTCCACCATGGATGACCCTGCTGGTATTTGAAATACTACTGTCATAGCTTCCAGCATCACAGAAACACACAAGCCACCACAGTAGGACAAACTGACAGACAGTTTTATACAGTGGTAGTATAAGACTAACACCTATGTCTTGCTAGTACAGGATTACTGTTTGCAATTAAGCACATTTTATAGGGAATATTGAAAAGTGAGTGGCCTGAACATCTAGAGCAATTCATAGTCAAGGCAAATATCCATTGTTCGGTCGGTATCTCTAGCTTTACATACACCTGCCATTCTGTCAACTATTTGAGAGTTCAGTGAATTGATGAGCATACATTTGAAGAACAGAAAAGAACCAATGGTTATTAATTAGAAGATTTATTACCTGCCAGTCAGTGCTATCTTGAAGTTTAATTGTGGTTTGTCAAAGGATTTGTCATCCACAGCTGAAAGTCAATTGAGAGAGTTAGCATTACAACAGTTAAAGGGGAACTCCATAAGTATAGCATATGTTTAAAACATAAATTCCAATCTCAGCCATTTTAAAACACTCTATTAATACCTCACTGGTGCTAAGGTTGCTAACCAAAAGGTTGGCAGTTTGAATCCATCAGGCTCTCCTTGGAAACCCTATGGGGCAGTTCTACTCTGTCCTATAGAGTCGCTTGATAGCAATGGCTTTTGTTTGGTTTCTTGGTTTGGTATATTATGGCAGCATTTGAACTCTCATTTAAGTATGTTAGATAATTGAGCATTAAATAAAAATAAAAGCAAAAGAGCAGTTTCATGGTGATGCTGCTGCAAATAAGGTCTTAACTCAGGATTTTACTTCCTATCAAAGCTTGCCTTTCTTTCTGTTCTCAGCATTTGCCAGTAAAATGTTCTTAATAAATAATTTAAGTCTCACAGTCTATGGTCCTAAATTCCCCTTTAATTCTGATTCTACTATTCCTAGGGAAAGCTAACATTATTAACTCCTGCTGATATCTGTTAAAGTGTAGGCTTCCCAGGCTATATAAGATTTACCATTTGTTTGTAGATCATAACTTTTTACAAATCCAAATTGGCTGTTTCTGAATTTCTCTTAGACATTGGGAGTATTAGTTAAGAGAGTGGAGAACTATGTTAGAGAAAGTGAGATAATGAAGTTACCTGGTAAGCCAGGTTATTTTAAGTCATTGGACTATTCTTTCATTTCAAGAACAGGTTCAGGATCATTATAAATTTATGACCACTCAGCAAGATGGCATATAAAGTTATCTTCAAAACTCTGACCTTCAAGCAGAGATAACCTTAAGTTCTTTGCAGAAACAAAGACTGGGATGGTGGAAAGTACTCTTTTGTAAGAAGAAATGTATCTTGTTCATGAAATGATGCTTAAAAATAATTTTATTATACATTAAAATTATGAAAATTTAAACCACAGTTATCTAACTTTACTGGATGTAAATTAATTTGTTTAAGATAACTAAATTTTTGGTTCTAGTCTTTATTCATTTTCTGACTTGTGATCTTTGATAATATCCTTTCCCCAGAAAGTCAAACTTCAGCAATATAAAGTGTGTACCCAGTATAATAACTGGGTTCTCTACAGATTCATTTCACTCATCACTTAGGGGCACGCTATCACCTCTTCATCTTTACTTGTCTTTTTGTTTTCATTTTCTTCTCTCTTTGTGCTTATCTTTTCTTTCCCTGCTATAAAATGAGACTTCACTTTCACAATTTTTGGAAGATGAGAAAAGGAAATAAATATAACAGGTAAGTCTATATCAATCAATTAGCTAGAACTTTGGTGTTTACATTTTAATTACAACAGTGATATAGCTATCTTCAGGCAATGAGTAAAATGTACCGATATTGTCGCCAAAAGAACTAATAAGATGTGAAGTTACCTTCATAGGAGTACAGTGTCTTAAAACATGTGAGTTCCTATGCTCACTCTGTGTCAGTGATCCCCTGGAGCACTGTGTTCAGTTCTGAAAATGACCCTTGGAAAAATTGACAACTTGGAGTGGATTCACAAGATCATGATGGAAATGAAAACCAAGCACATGAACAATGGTTGGAGTCAGTGAATAGGGGTATACAGGGTACAACTTAATAGCTATCTTTATGTGTCTGATGTACTTTCACTGGAATTTGATCTATGTCTGTGATTCTTCATGTCAGAGGTAGAACAAAAAGTAGAAATGATAGAAAGGCAGATGTGATGGTTAAGATTATGTGTCAACTTGGCTGGGCCATGATTCTCAGTATTTTGATGTAATCACTTCCATGATTGAATATACTGTGAGTAGCCAGTCAGATGGAAGGGAGTCTCCTTGGGGTGTGGCCCACATCTGTATATAAGCAGACGTTCTGGCTTTTTGCTCTCTCTGGATCCTCCGGCTGCTTCCTGTCCTCTCATCTCCCATTCTTGGGACTTGAGCTGTCAGTTTATCTGCCGAACCTGGGATTCGTCCATCTGCACAGCCTGAGAGTGGGAGCCTTCCGATCTTGGGTTTGCCAGCTTCTGCAGCTGTGTGACTTGGGAGAGGCCTCTACCCTGATCCACGGACTTGGGACGTTCTAGCCTCTACAATCACGTGAGCTGTTTCCTTGATATAATCTCTCTCTCTCTATATATATATTTATACACTTTACTGGTTTTACTTCTCTAGAGAACCCAGCCTAAGACAGCAGAGTCTACTCAACAAGAAGGAAAGCTTTCAAAATGATCCAAAGTGCCAAAACTGGAATGTGTCCCACTGGAGGAAATCAATGTTCCAACAATAATAGCGTTCAGAAATTGACACAGAGGCATTGAGAATGCTGTCAATAGGGATTCGATGTTCTACTCAGGAATTTTGCTAGATGATTTCTCAGACTCTTCCAACTCTATGAGTCTATGGCTTTTACTTGTCATAAAGACAAATAAAATAGTCTTATTTGATCCGGTAGAAGTTCCAACTTAACTAAATATTACATTTAGTAGAGAGGAAATCTCTATAATACTGATTCCAGATTTGGGGGTTGTTGTGAATGTATGTTGCACAGCTCCCAGCTATTAGCTGTCTTTGGGAATTGCTTTTAGTAAAGAGAGATGCTTTGTCCAGGGTCATACACCATGACAGATTGAATTAGGGGCTATAAATAACCAGCACTCTTGGGACAACTCTAAAGTCCTACCCCAGCTTCAGAGTTTCTTGTGCAGTAAATTGAAACCTTATTCTGACTACTCTATAACTTAGACTCACCGGTGGCCAAATTCTACTTTCTTCCTTTCACCCCAGAGACATTGATCCTTAGAGCACTTCCTAATAAAATTCCTGCAAGCGAACCTCCATCTCAGAGTCAGCTTCCTGGAGAGATATGAGAAAAAATAAGCTGGGATTAGATTTTAGAGCTGGATTATTTGCTTCCCTTTTGGAAATAAGGACCCTATCATTGGTGTTAGGTGAAGTCCTAGTACAAGAGATCCATGCAATTATAAAGTATAGGATGAGGACATTTCGGATAGATGCACTTGAAAATCTGAGATTCTCAAATTCTGTTGAATCCTCTAAACATGCAGAAGTGACCATCTCTTCCTGTTAAGTTAGTGTTTTACCATTTCTTAAAGATCTTTGTCTACCTCTGCAAGACAACTCTTGCCCTCTCAAGAACTTACCCTACCTTCCCCTTGACATCTAGTCCAAAAACTAGACTAAATCACAACTTAAGAAGTCTAGGGGTGTTCTGACCTCCTAAGTGAGGAAAGGGACAATAGCACGAAATAACTGTAGGACCTAGAAAACACATAATGGCAGGATTTAGGAAATAACATATAGAGCTGGGTTCTGCAAGTGTTGGATGGGCAGAACATAAGCTGGAAAAAAATAGTGTGTTGGTATAGAAACACTCTCTCAGGATAAAGGATTTACCACCCTTGCATTTCTGACAAGTTCCCAGGCAATGCTAATACTGCTGGTTAAGGACCAATTCTGAGAACCACTAATAGAGCAGCGGTTCTCAAAATTTATTATACATAAGAATCACCTGGGGATCTTATTAAACTAGTATATCTGGAGTAGAAAAGCAAATTCTCAGCAGGGGTTTGAACTGGAATGAACAGGTTCGAAGTCCTGCTGAAAACCCACCAGCTGATTGTCTGGCTGTGAGCGATCACAAAGGTTGTTCTGTTTACCGAAAGCATAAAGAACTTGCTGGTGTGAAGAACATCAGCATCACTTAGAAGTGTGGTGGTGGCTGTGCTCTTTGAGCAGGGAAGATCATAGAAAATGCTGTGACAGAACTAGGATCACTGATAGCAATGGGGATGATAGGACCCCTCAATAATAAAGGACATGTGCATGTATTCAATTGTCAAAGTCAGGCATCTCAGTTTCTTAAATAAGTAGCAGGGTGGGAGTGAAGACCAGAGGAAATAGAATGAATTGAACTATGGAGATGATTAGTAAAACCAAGATACATGAGCAGCCAACAAGGGTATTATTCAATCTATATAACCAGAATAAATCAAGGATAGACAATCAAAAGGATGAGGGCAGATACCAAAATAAAATGTCATTAATCTTTGGCAGAATTGACTTGATGCCAACAGGTTTGGATTCCTTGCCAGGTTTTTATACTGAACCAGTTTTCTGACCCAGAGCCACTGACTAAAGAAGAGGATGTGTCCCTAGAAGAGAGTACTTTGCTATACCATGCCAAGCACAGAGGATTTCCCCAGTTCTTCCCCAGAGGTATCTGTGGCTATTTACTCAGGTCACCGTACCCTGAAAAAATGGAACTACTCAAATTTTTTGAAGATTGTGAACACATGTCCAGATATTGATATTCAGGAACCAATTGCATCGTTATCACTCCCCTATAGACTGGGAGCCTATGGGAGCAAAGTAACAAATGGAGTACTGATCTAGGTCTAGTTCACAGAGAATTGTGACCTCACTAGATAGATATTTCTCAGGTACCAACTTTAGAGTTGGAGTGAGTATATTTGGTATCCCAGAATCTCCAAATTGGTTCCTTGATCTGTAGAGTAAGAAGATTTTCAGTGGTAGCTTATGAAATTGATATAGACTATTATCTATTTAAAGACTGAAGAATACAGTAATGGCTCTCCTCATCATATCTCCATTCAATTCACCAGTACGGCTACTTAAAAAATCAGATAGATCCTGGCAGACAACAATAAATTACTCAGCAAAGTAATACTCCCAATTGAAACTGTTGTCTTCAAGTGTGGTAACTTTGATAAAGTTGATTAATACAGTCCTGAGTACATGCTATATGTCCATTGATCTGGAGAAGTTATCTTTTCAATCTCTATCAGAAATGAAGACCAGAAGGAATTCACATTCACTTGGAATGGACATCAGCATAAATTTATAACACTGATTCATGGCTATATTAACTCTCAGCCTTCTGACATAATATATTTCAAAGAGACGCAGAACTCATGGGCATTCCATAGAACATCCTATTGGTCCATTCTATTGATGACATCATGCTAGTCAGACCAGATGAGCAACAACTGGCAAGTGTGAATATAAACTCAATAAAGAGAATATTAGGATATTAATAAAAAGAAATTAGGGATGCAGTGGTTTGTGGTATTTTGTTAAATACACTCCAAAAAAGGTCAATTAATGCATTTTTCACCTTCCACCATAAAGAGGGAAGCATGATGCCTGGTAAGCCACATCCTGAAATACTGCTTCAGCCCATATATCAAGTGACAGGAAAAGCTGTTAAGTTTGAGTAACTAACACAGGGGCCATTAACCACTAAGCACGGTATGCACTGGCTTGCATTGAGCAATGTACCCATGGGCTTAATTGTATTTACTTGCTAATCTGTGGTGAGTAATTTCACATGGGTTTTACCACATCACTAAGGCAGCGGGGGACAGGAGAAATTGTTTACTGCAGATGGGTGGGAAGGCACAATTGGGCCTGTGCATACCTTGCTTATTGGGCAATCCTGCCCTGAGTGCACAGAGCAGGAAAAGACTGTAGCAGGTCTAGGTTTTCAGATTTTGGTGTGAGTAGCCCTAATGATTGGTCCATTGAACCTGACAAACTTTGTGTATTAAGTATATATGTGACAGCAAAAGACTCTTTAGTGAATTTTGTGTAACACTTAATGGGAGAATGTCAAGGCAACTCCTGGAGTTTTGGAGCAAGGCTACTCCATCTCAATGGAGAATTAATCACCCTTGAATAAGAGTTCCTGGTGAGATACTGGGCCCTGCTAGAGATGGATAAGATACCAAATTACCATGTAGCCAGAAATCCCATCTTAAGCTGGATTCCGTCAGTCACACCACAGTTTGAAGGTTTATAACAAAAGTAGTGTGGAAGCAGGGAGACAAGTTAAGAAGCTATTCTAACAATTCAGAGAGGTAGAAATGTCAGTGTTAAGTGTGTTCAGACTCTGGATAAAACTTGAAGATAGAGCTTACACAATATGCTGGATGATTGGATGTTCATTGTGATGGAAATAGAGGAACTAGAACAGCCAGAAGGTTTTTGGCCTGAGCAAACCCACACACAGACACACACACACACACAAACAAGGGATTTTCTATGTACTGAGACGGCTAAGACTATGAGAGGAGAAGATTTATGAAGGACCAAGACCAGGGATGGGAAAAATTTATCCAAAGCTCAGTTTTGGATGTGTTAAAGTTGAAATACATATTAGACATCCAAGTGGAACTGTTGAACAGGCAACTGATATACAAGTCTAGAGTTCAGGGGAGAGTTCAGGCTGGAGATAAAAATTTGGAAATTATTAGCATATAAAAGAAATTTAAAGTCAGAGTCTATATGGGATAATTAAAAGACAACATGTAGATAGAAGACATCATATAGAACACTCTAACATTTAGAGGTCAGGGAGATGGGGAAGAGACAGCAAAGGAGCCAAGATAAAATAGCCTGAGCTGGGAGGAAAGCAAAGAGGTGAGTGTATTATCCTAAAAGTCAAGTAAAGACGGTGCTTCAAGGAGATGACAGTGAAGAACTATATCACATGTACCTACTAAGTAAATGAAGGGTTATTTTATCTCATTGTTCTCTTTCTTCAAATCTGCCTTACTGTTTTCATTTTCTGTTTCCATTCTTTCTTTTTATGTCTAATGTTTCTTTCTCATTCTATCAGTCCCTATATCTTTGACCACTCTTTCCTTTATAATAACAGCTCTTCAACATGGTACCAAGTTCTTGGCATGCCAAGGCCGCAGATGTAGAAAAGTATCATTCTAGTTTATAAACACAAATATAAGTTCTGACATAATTTGAACTCTGACCTTGCACTTCTTCCAAAGTTCTTTTTAGACATTACCTCATTAATCCTAAGATAAACTATAAGTACATAGACATTAAAAATAAGTTGGAACTACATATGAAGAATTAAAAAACTGTCCTAAAATATGCCATATAGAACTTTTAAACTAAATAAAATAAATTAATCTGTAAACAAAGACTTATTTTTTCATAACCTCTGTCTAGATAAATATTCATGGAAACCATACAGAATAAGTCACTAAAATATCAATCTAACTCAACAAGAAAAAGGCCCAAATATTGTACCTTATTTAAATAGTCATGGCATCATATAATCATCATGATCATTACTTCCATCATCATCATTATTATCTATGAAAAGCCTTAATCAGTATTAGCACTATGCTAAGTACTTTAAATATAGTTTACTTAATTATCATAGCCACTCTATAGTAGAATTATCTAAGATGAGGACCTGTAAGATCAGAGACTTTAAGAAACTTGTCCAAGGTCACACAGATAAAAGTAATGGGCCTGAACTGTATGACTATACAGCCTAAATATTATTAATATTATAGTGGTGATGCCTAAATCTAGTTTTATAAAAAGAACTAAGGTTCTTGCCAAATGTCTTAATTATCAAATGCCACTATAACAGAAATACAACAAATGGATGGCTTTAACAAACAGAAATTTATTTTCTCACAGTTCAGGAAGCTAGAAGTCCAAATTCAGAGCACCAGCTTTAGGGGAGGACTTTCTCTCTCTGTCAACTCTGGAGAAAGGTCTTGTCTCTTCAGCTTCTGTTCCTGGAAAATCTTTATGTGGCTTGGCATCTCTCTTCTCCCATCTCTCTCTGCTAGCTTTCATTTAATCTGTTTCATATCTCAGAAGAGATTGACTCAAGACAAACCCTGCAGTAATCCTGCCTCATGAACATAATAAAGACAACCCATTCCCAAACAAGATTTTAACCTCAGGCATACAGGTTAGAATTTACAACACAAATTTTTGAGTGACACAATTCAATCCATAACATTCCACCTTTTAGCCCCCCAAAATTCATATCCTTGCTGCATCCAAAACACATTCATACATCACATGATCGCAAAAGTCTTAAATCAACTCCACGCCCAAAATCTCATCTTCTGAATCATCTAAATCAAATATGGGTGAGACTGTAGGTGTATGCTATCCTGGGACAAATTCCATCTCATCTGTGAACCTGTGAAATATAGACTACAAGTTATCTGTTTCCAAAGTACAATGGTGGAACAGGCACAAAGTAGACGTTTCCATTACAAATGGGAGAAATTAGAGGAAAAGGAGGGATAACAGGTACCAAGCAAGGCCAAAACGCAGCAGAACAAATTACATTAGCTCTCAAGACTTGAAAATAATCCTCTCTTCTCTGAGACCATATAGGCAATGGCCCTGCCCTCCAGACTCTGGATTTTGACCACACCCCCTGGATCCTGAGTGAGACCTCTGGGCCATGGGCTTCAGAGCCACCTTCCAGGCCCTCTGGGATGGCAACTCTGCTCCCTGCTCCACTTTGGGTGGCCCCATTCTCTTAGTCTATCTGAGTGGCGCCCCCGCCCCCAGCCTTAGCAGGCCCCCTTCTCCTGCCCCATGGGCATGGCAGCCCCACCCCCTTAGCTTTGAGTGGCGGCCTCATCCCCTGGCACACCTTAATGGTGGCACCACACTTCAGAACAAAGTTGGAAAAGATTCAACTCTTTGAAACTTAGGAAGCTGTGGCCCCACCATTTGAGATCCAGGAGACCATGGCCCCACCCTTTGAAACCAAGAAGATCCTGCTTCTTTTGCTCCTTTCAACAGTTCTGCTGATCTCCCAGGTGCTCCAGGGATGGGGATGGTCCTTTTCTTTTCTTGGAGGATATCATATGCAGCTCATTTGGCCTGTTTCCTGTCTGTAGAATTCCAAGAGGCAGACAGTGTTCTTTCTTTTCATTCTTTCTCTGTCCCTTCAGTCTAAATGGATGAATTTTCTGCTGCGGTAGTTGGTTATATCCATCAGTCACAGGATTAATCTCTTTAACAAAATATTGTGTAGCTATGTCTTTGATGAACATTCTAGGACACATGTCCTTAGTTTGTACAACAGAATTTTCCAAATCTTTAAGTTCTGTTTTCATTTTGCACAGTTGGCTTTTAAGTCCATCTCTTTCCTCTCGCATTTTACTGTAAGTGATAAACAGAAACCATGCAGCCCCTGTAGGATCTTGCTTAGAAATCTCATTAGCTAGACATCCAAGTTCATCACTTACAAGTTCTACCTTCTACCAAACATTCAAACATAATTCAGACAAGTTATTTGCCACTGCATAAAAAGCATCACCCTTCCTCCATTGTCCAATTACTTGCTTCTCATTTTCTTTTAAAGCCTCACCAGAAACACATTTAACCTCTATATTTCCACCAACATTGTGTTGCTGGTGCTATACGTATTCTCTAAGATGACAGAGACTTTCTCTATAGCTATCCTCACTTTCTTCTGAGCCCTCATCAGAATTGTCTTTGATGTCCATAATTCTACCAACATTCTCTTCAAGGCAATCTAAGCTTTTACTATTAGACACTTTAAACTCTTCCAGCCTCTACTCATTATCCAATTCCAAAACAACTTCAACATTTTAGGTATCTGATAGAGTAGCACCCTACTCTTCTGGCACTAAATTTTCTCTTAGTTTTCTAGTGCTGCTTTAACCCAATACCACAAGAAGATGGCTTTAACAACCGGAAATTTATTTCTTTATAGTTTAGGAGGCTACAAATCTGAATTTAGAGCACTAGCTCTAGAGGATTTATCTCTCTGTGGACTCTGGAAGAAGTTCCTTGTCTTTCCTGAATGTCAGCTCCTGTGCTAGCTTTACGTGGCTTGGCGTCTGTCTTCCCATCTCTGCTTGCTAGCTTGCATGTAATCATTTTTATATTTCAAAAGAGATTGACTCAAGAAACACCCTACACTAATACTGCCTCATTAATGTAATAAAGACAATCCATTCCCAAATGGAATTATAACTACAGGCATAGAGGTTAGGTTTTACAACACAAATTTTGGGGGGGTCACAATTCAATCCATAAAACCAATAGTATAATGGAAGCTGGAATGAGAAACTTAAGGATAGTTTAAGCTTAGAGGCAATATTCTTTGTTTTGAAATATTAAGTTTTATTGTTGTTTTAAGATAAACTATTTTGTTTTAAGAAGATTTCAGAGTATATTTATGGTTTAAGTTTTAAAGATTATCTCAGGGCAACAGTTTCATGGGTTCATCCAATCTTCATGGCTTTAGGAAGTCTGGATGGAGTCCATGAGAATTTGAGATTCTGTTCTGCATTTCCGCCTTTTTGATCAGGATTCTTTTATAGAATCTTTGATCACAGTGTTCAGCAATGGTACTCAGGCACCATCCAGTTCTGGTCTCATGGCAAAGGAGGTAGTTGTTCATGGAGACAATCTGCCACACATTCTGTATCCTCCTTCTATTCTTGATGCTCCTTCTTTCTCTGTTGCTCCAGGCAAATAGAGACCAATTGTTGTACCTTGGGTGGTTGTTTGCAAGCTTTTAAGATCCTAGGCACTACACAATAAACTAGGAATCCACAAGAAAACTTCTAGAGCAGATCGTCAAGTCTTTCTCCCCTGCAGTGGAGACTGAAATCAGATGAGGTTGGAGAGGCCAACAGTTACCAGTTCCTGCAGGACTTAATGAGCCTTTTTTTCCTTTCTTTTCTTTTTTTCCTTCATTTTATAGTAAAGTAGACTTAAGTAGGAAGATTCTTTCCAAACTGTGAGAAGATTACTCTGGCCGGTAAGTGAAAAATGACTTTAAGGAAGACAATTGTAGAAGCCAGGTGACTGTAACTTTTTTAGTAACCTGGCTTTTAGTAACTGTTAGTAATCTGGCTCTTTTAGTTATCCAGATGAGAAATGTTACTGGTTTACACTAGGGTAGTGGCAGTGCACATAGAAAGAGGTAGACAGGGACAACCTATATTTTGGGGAAAGAGATGACAGTACTTGGGTCAGAAGTGAAGCAAGAAGATGAGAATGATGAAAGGATGTTTCTAGTTTACTGTCCTGAGGAATTGAGAAAATAGAGTGCCAAGTGAAGGTTTGTGAGGGAAATATAAAAAGTTCAGTTTTGATCCTAACGAATTTGAGATGCTTGTATGATATCTAAGTGGAGTGCAAAGCTAAGTGGATTTATGGGACCAAGTGTCCTAAATCAAGATGTGCATTGAAGATAAGAATTTCTAAGTAATTGGTTGATATAATCTCTGATTATTTCATCAGTTCACGTGTTTTAAAAATAGAAGTTCTCTGTGAATACCTTTTAAAAAACCATTGCTGTCAAGCTGATGCCAACTCATCATGACCCCATGTATATCACAGTAGAATTGTGTGCCATAGGATTTTCAATGGCCTTTCTTCCGAGGTGCCTCTGGGTAGACTCGAACCTTCAACCTTTTGGTTAGTACCTAAGCTTGTTTTGTTAACCCTTTACACCACCCAGGGATGCTGTGAAAATTAAGATTTCAAAGATACTCACACATGGGATATACTTTTTAGAAAAGTTATACTCCTGTATATACTCCTGGAAGTATAAAGTGATACTCTTAGCCATGTAAAAGGATATCTTTCCTGTCAGATCCTTGCCAGGGTGTTCATACATATTTTAATCTCTCATTTTTTTTTTTTTTTTTTGCTTAAATCAATTAGTTGATTTTATTTGATATGAATGTAAAAAGACAAGAGTAACTAGAGATCAACATAAGATTACTATTGCTTAGTGTATTTTAAGCAGTTTTACTTCCAGTGAAGTACTTTAGCAAACATTCTTTAGGACATTTAATTCTACATAGACTGAATAAGTTATGGTCCAGAAAAATCATAGTAAACACTAGCCTAACTTCTGAGCTTGGTAATTCCAGAAGGTGTACTTAAACTTACTCAGTTATAGATTTTTTAGCAAACTAAGAAAAGTTTACAATCACAATAAAGTGGCTATTGTAGAATTGTGGGCAACTCCTCTTAATGATAATACAGATAAGTCTAGTGCTGGTAAACCAGTCCACCTCAGATGCTCAAACTCATAACAGGAGTTCAAAAAATCACCTCTTTTCATCTCTCTCCCTGACAAATCTGTTATGCTCCATAGAGAAGTCATCTGATAGTGCTGGGTATGAGGAGAACAGTTCAGGATAAGAATGACCAGTGTCCTACTGGGGATCATTTTTAAAGGAGTTTTGGTTCTATTGAATGGAGATGGCATTTGGGTACCACTCTTTACAGAACATGACCTATTTTAAGGCCAAGGTCTCTCCTTTAAAAGTATACTCATACAACAAACATTCTCTCTCTCTTCTCTTTTTCCTTTCTCATGGTCTGATTGGGGCAGATAAATGTCTTCCCTATCCCTTCACTTATAAGCACATTCTACAACAACTGCAGCCTTTCAGTAAGCAGATGATTCATTTAGTAAGCAGAGATTGGAATTGATTAGTGTGACAATGAATACAATCTTCTATTTTTGTTGCTACAGCAATGCAAATGCTGAAACATAAAACTGAGTGAACACTTTATATTTCTTATTCAGTCATACTTTCTTGTCAAGCTCAGGTTCAAAGGATAGGACTACGTGTGAATAAGATGCAATGTGGTAAGCTTTCCAGATGTATGATAGGTTTTCTGTAAGAGTTACACTGAAGGAAAATGTTTACAATGGAGAATGGTTGGAAAATTTATCCAGAGTGCTGTTGCTATCAGTTGCTGTTGAGTCAATTTCAACTCCTGGTGACCCCGCATATGCAGAGTAGAACTGCTTCATATGGTTTTCAAGGCTGTGATTTTCAGAAGCTGATTGCCAGGTCTTATTTCTGAGGCCTCTATCAATGGGTTTGAACCACCAACCATTTGGTTAATAAGTTCAGTGCTTAACCATTTGCACCACCCTGGGACTTCTTTATCCAGAGTAGGTTAAAGACAGTATTAGGAGGTTTGTGTAAGTGAAGTGAAAGTCATCATGGATGAGAACACAAGGCATATATAAAGATAATGCATCTTCAGACTCAAGCTCGGTTTCAAATATTTCCTTAGGCTTAGTTTGCTCATCCATTAAAGGGGGACACTAGCAATAGTACCTAACTTTCAGGGAAGTCCCAAAGATGAAACTTACATGAAGATGCTTAGCACAGCGTCCGAAACATTGTAAGTGCTTAGTATACACTGTCTTATTCTTATTTGGGTTACAGTTTTTAATTTACTTTGCTAAAATCCACCAAACACTCCTTGGAAAACCTATGGGGCAGTTCTACTCTGTCCTTTTGGGTCATTGTGAGTCAGAATCGACTCATCAGCAACAGGTTTGGTTTTGGTTTAAAACAATACCAATTACATTTTCACATTCGTCTCATCCACTTGATTTATTAAACTAATTTAATTAGATACTGTGTGCCAGGTAGTTGCTAGATTTTTTTTAAAAAAGGAAAATAACAACAACAACAAAAACAGCTGCCTTTGAGTCCACTCTGACTCATGTCGATCCCACGTATGTCAGAGTTGTACTGTGTTCCATAGGGCTTTCAATGGCTGATTCTTCATAAATAGATCACTAGGGCTTTCTTTCGAGGCACCTCCAGGTGGACAAGAACCAGTCACATTTCCATTAGCAGTCCAGCACCTTAAGTTAACTGTTTACACTACCTGGGAATTACAGTTGCTAGACACCAATGACTAACCTTGACAGAGTCCCTGCTGTCAAAGAGCATTCAACCTGGCAAACCAGTTTAAATTCTTAAAATATTCTTAGTCTGCCACACACAATTTAACATTTCATTATATACAGCTTTGCATCGCTGGCTATTCATTTCTAGCTACTGTATTAGATTGTGTTACATTTTGTTCTATTACATTGTTGTAAATTGCTTCCAATTGTCTCCAACTCATGGTGACATTGTATAACATAACAAAATGTTGCCGGTCCTACTGCTGGTATGTGAAGCACCGGTGGCATAGCTTCTGGTATCACAACAACATACAAGCCACCACTGTACAACAAACTGGCAAACGGATGATGGTGTATTCCATTAGGTCTTGTCTATTTGGCTGAAATAATACAATCATTAAGATAAAAGGATGAAACTCGGCTCCTTCATTTAAAATAGAAGGAAGCTAAGGCTTTGGGGTGAGTACAGGAAGCCCAGAGAGAAAGGAAGGGATGGTTTCAACCTCACACAATGAGACTCAAAGTCCAGCTGAGGTCTCTGGATCCCTGTCTAGGACTATTTTCTTTCTATACATCAATTGATAATAGGAGCAGGAGCTTGCTCTGTACTCTGTGACACTCTGTAAATTCTTGTAGACTGAATTTCATCTGCTCTGATACCTTTAAGGATAGTGTTCAGGTAAACAACAGTCTCTCTGTGTAGCCAGTTGATAATAATTTTATAATCTGAATGTTGTACCCCAGGGCCCACTAATCTCTGGGTACAAATGAGATTTCATTAAAAATAAAATAAAATGGGCAGAGCCAACATAACTCTATAGACAGAAGCACTATGCTGCCCCTCTGCAGCAAAGACCTGAAAAACTAAGTAAAACAAATACAAACATCAGTCCTGGAACCCTAAGCATCAAATGAAGGTATAAAGAATGCAATTAAGCTCCAAATGGAATAAGAAAATGAAAGAGAACAAGGAGAGCTACTGAGTGGAGGTCCCCTACAAGCTATTGCAGCACAGATTTGCCATCTTTGAGCAGAGCCACCAAGGGGACATAGACAGGAAGTATAGGACGGCAACTTCACAGAACTCCCAGCAGGAGACAAGAGCACCTGGTAACCTGGAATAGACACTTCCCCACACCCACGCTTCTTCCCTCTACTGGGCCTCCACCGCTTTCCAACAGGCCACAGTTGCTCAGTCAGAGAGACACCAGCTCACTGCCACCCAGGTCCACCCTGCCCCAACCAGTCAGCTCCTTCAGTGCCATTTTTGTTGTTGTTGTTATTGTTTTTTGGCTTTTTTTGTTTCTTCTCTCTCTCTTCCCTCCTTTCTTTCCTTTCTCCCTCCCAGCTAGCCCCATGTGCCATCCCCACCCCTTTTTGATGGGCTGTGCCACACCACTCTGCTCAAGAGCCACCAACCCAGCCTCCCTGGTTCTGTGCCGCCCCTACTGGCTGGCTCTCTCAGTGCCATATTTTTTTGTTTGCTTGTTTTTTTGTTTTGTTTATTTCTTTTCTCTCTCTGACTTCCTTCCTTTCCTGTCTCCCACCCACCTAGCCCCATGCACTGTCCCTGCTCTTTCCTGAAGGGCCTTAGCACACTGCTCGGCTAGAGAGCATTGGCACATACCCCCCCCCCCCACCCTAGGGTCTGCGCTACTCCCACCAGCTGGATCCCTCAGCACCATATTTTTTAGTTTGGTTGCTTCGTTCGTTTGTTTCTGTTTCTTCTCTCTCTGTCCTTCCTTCCTTTTCTTTCTCCTGCTCAATTAGCCCTGTGTGTTGTCCCCACCCTCTCTTGAAGGGCCGTGCTGTACTGCTCAGCTAGAGAGCCACTGGCAGACAGCCTCCCTGGGTCTATGCTGCCGTCACTGACTGGCTCCCTCAGTGCCATTTATTTTTGTGTGTTTATTTTTCTTTCTTTTTATTTTTTGTGTTTCTCCTCTCCCTCTCCTTTCCTTTTTCCCTACGTAGCACCATGCACCATGCCCCACATCTTCACAGGCTGTGCTACACTGTTTGACTAGAAAGACTCTGGCACATGGCCTCCCTGGATCTGTGCCATCCCCACAGTTTGGCTTTCTCAGTGCCATATTTTTTATTTTTCTTTATCTTTCCCCTTCTCCCTTTTCCTTCTCCCATCCACCTAGGTCCTGTGCTGCCTCCACCACTTCCTGATGGGCCGTGTCACATCGCCTGGCAAGAGAGACATCAGCTCACTACCAACCCAATTCTGACCCCCTTGTAATGGCCAGCTCCCTCAGCACCATATTTATTTATTTTTGTTGTTGTTGTTTTTGGGGTTTTTTTTGTTTCTTATCTTTCTTTCCCTTCTTTCCTTTCCTTTCTCCTGCTCACTTAACCCCATGCACCCCCTCATGCTCCTTCTCAACAGACTGGGCCACAAAGCTTGGTTAAGAGCCACTGGCACACAGCCTCCCCAGGTATACCCAGCCTCCACCTGCCGAATCCTACCATGCCACCATTGTATTTACTTTTTTTCTTTTTTTATATTTTTTGGTTTCTAATTCTTGCTCTTTTTTCTCTCACACACCTAGCTCCATACATCACATCCTCTCCCTTCCCTCCTGCCTATCTGCACTGTGAGCTGAGTGCCACGCCCCCAAGTGGCATCAGCATGGATCCCCGGACCCCAGGCCCTGACCTACACTTCCCCCCAGTCCCACCTGGTAAGCCCCAGGTCATGCCGTGAACAACCCACCCCCACCCCTCCAACCCTCCCCACTGGACCTGCCTGCTGCACCATAGCTGAGCGACTGGCTCTGACCACCTGGACAAGGTGGTGAGAAGTATCGTGCCCACAGAAAAGCAAGCAACAAAACAAACCCAACCTGCCTACCCAGACATAATCAAATAAAACAAAAAAGCAGGACGAAACAAACAAATCAACAATCAATAAATGAAGAAAATAATTCCTGAATGTCCAGAAGACAGCAGACAATATTAAAATATATTTTAAAAAACAAACAAACAAACAAACAAAAAAAACCCAGGACAGAATGGCTCCAGAAAGTGACAAAAATAAAACACCAGATGACCTTCTGGTAGAAGAAAAGGCACTAGAACCACCTATTAGAGGTAGTTCCCTATTAGGGATTATAAAAGAGATGAAAGAAAATGCAGACAAAAAATAAGGGAAAAATAGACAAAATCATGGAAAATGCAGACAAAATCAGGGAAAAGAGACAAAACAATGGAAGTATTTGGGAAAATAATAAAGGAAAAAAGTGTCAGAATAAATAAACAACCAAAAGTCATACAAAAGAGCAATTAGAAATCTAAAAAATAAACAACAAGACTTCAGAAATAGACAGTGCAATAGAAGGTTTTAGGAGCAAATTTGAAACAATGGAAGACAGGATCAGTGAAAATTGAAGACAAATCCTTGGATACCACGTTGTTTCAGGAGAAATCAGAGAAAAAAATGAAGAAACCTGAAAACGATGTGGGATACAATCAAAAGCAAAAATCTGTGTGTGATTGGAGTTCTAGAGCAGGAAGAGAAAACAGAAAACACAGACAGGACCACTGAAGAATTGCTGACAGAAAATTTTCCTAATAAAATTAAAGATGAAAAGCTGACCATCTAAGAAGCTTAATGAACCCCATATAGGATAGGCCTCAAAAGAAAGTCACCAAGGAATATCATAATTACATTCACCAAAATGAAAGACAAAGAAATAATTCTGAAAGCCACTCAAGAAAAACAAAAAGTCGCATGCGAAGGGGAGATAATGATTACTTGGCAGAAACCATGCAGGCAAGACGGCAATGGGATGACATATACAAAATATTGGAAGGAAAAAAAAAACAAAAAACCTGCCAACCAAAAATAATATATCCTGCAAAATTCTCACTCAAATATGATGGTAAAATTAGGCCATTTCCAGATATGCAGAAATTAAGAGAATATGTGAAAATCAAACCAAACTTACAATAATTATTAAAGGGAGTACTTTGGTTAGAGAGCCAACAATATCAAACAACAACCTGAATCTAGGACAGAGGGCAGCATCAGCCAGATTCCAACCTAGGTAATACTCTTGAGGAGAAAACAATACTAAAATTTTACAATGGGGAACCAGAGAGGTCAATCTGTAAATGAAAACAATGTCAGAACAATAAGAGAGGGAATAAATGGTGCAGGTATAGAACTTTCAAATGGAGAAGAAGTCAAGGTGATATCAAGTAATAAAAGACTGATTTAAACTTAGGAAGATAGAGGTAAATTTTAACGTAACCGCAAAGAAAGTTAACAAAACTACTTATTAAAATGATGAAAGCCATAAAGTCTCAATAAATACAAAATCTACAAAAACGGAAGAAAAGGAAAAAAATCCACAGACAAAAGGAATTCAGTACAAAATATTAAGAAAAACAAAGAAAATGTCAGCACCACAAAAAAAAAAAAAATACAAAATGACAGAAATAAACTCATCAAAATTGCTTCTTTGACTGGGTCAACAAAATCAAAAAACCATTGGCCAAATTGACCAAAAAAAAAGATGGAGAGGAAGCAAATAACCCAAATAAGAGATGAAATGGGCGACATTACAACAGACCCAACTGAAATAAAAAAGGATCATAACAGAGTACTATGAAAAGCTATACTCCAACAAGTTTGAAAACCTAGAGGAAATGGACAAATTTCTAGAAACACACCGCCAGCCCAAACTAACATAAACTGAAATATAAAATCTGAACAGTCTCATAACAAGAGAAGAGATAGAAAAGTTTAAAAAAAATAAAATAAAACCCCCAGGCCCAGATGGCCTCACTGGAGAATTCTACCCAACATTCAGAGAAGAGCTCACACCAGTACTACCAGTACTACTCAAACTATTTCAGAACACAGAAAAGGAAGGGATACTTCCAAACTCATTTTATAAAGCAAGTATAATTCTGATACCAAAACCAAGAAAAGACATCACAAAAAAAGAAAATAACACACTAATCACTCTCATGAATATAGATGCAAAAATTCTCAACAAAATTCTATCCTATAGAATTCAGCATCATAACAAAAAAAATAATACACCATGACCAGGAGGGATTCATACCAAGTATGAAAGAATGGTTCAACATTAGAAAATCAATCAATATAATCCACCACATAAATGAAACAAAAAAAAAAGATCACACGATCATCTCAATCGATGCAGAAAAGGCATTTGACGAAGTCCAAATTCCTGATAAAAATTCTCAATAAAATAGGTATAGAAGGGATATTCCTCAATATAACAAAGGGCATCTATACAAAACCAACAGCCAAAATCATTCTTAATGGAGAGAGGCTGAAGATATTCCCCTTGAAAACAGGAAAAAGGCAAGGATGTCTTTTATCACCACTCCTATTTAACATTGTGCTGGAAGTTCCAGCTAGAGCAATAAGGCAAAAAAAAAAAAAAAAAAAAAAAAAAGAAAGAAATAAAGGACATTCAAATAGGTAAAGAAGAAGTAAAACTATCCTTATTTGCAGATGATATGATACTATTCACTGAGAACCCAAAAGACTCCACAAGAAAACTACTGGAACTAATAGATTCAGTAGAGTAGCAGTATGCAGGATAAACATACAAAAATCAGTTGGATTCCTATACACCAACAAAGAGAACAACCAAAAGGAAGCCAGGAAAGCAGTACCATTTACAATAGCCCCTAAAAACCAAAATACTTAGGAATAAATCTAACAAGGGATGTAAAAGACCTATATAAAGAAAACTACAAAACACTGCTGCAAGAAACCAAACGATACCTACACAAATGGAAAAATATACCATGTTCATGGATAGGTAGACTGAACATTGTGAAAATGTCAATTCTACCCAAAGCAATCTACAATACAATGCAATCCCAATCCAAATGCCAATAGCACCCTTTAATGAGATAGAAAAACTAATCATTAAATTTTATGGAAAAGAAAGAGGCCCCAGAAAAGTAAAGCACTACTGAAGAAGAAGAAGAAAGTAGGAGACTTCAGACTACCTGACCTCAGGACCTACTATACAGCTATGGATGTCAAAACAGCCTGGAACTGGTACAACGGCAGACACACTGACCAATGGAATAAAATTGACAACTCAGATGTAAATCCACCCACCTTCAGTCACCTGATCTTTGACAGAGTCTCAAAGTCCATTAAATAGGAGAAAAGACAGTCTTTTTTAACAAATGGTGCTGGCAAAACTGGATGTCCATCTGTAAAAAAAAAAAAAAGAAAAAAGAAAAAGAAACAGAATCCATACCTCATACCATACAAAAAAACTAATTCAAAATTGATCAAAAATATATAAACCAAAAACTATAAAGATCATAGAAGAAAAACTAAGGTCAATGCTAGAGGCCCTAATACTAGGATACAAACCATAAATAACAATACACAAATACCAGAAGATAAGCTAGATAATTGGGTTCTTCTAAAAATTAAACACTTAATGCTTATTAAAAGACTTCACCAAAAGATAACCTACAGACAGGGAAAAAAATTTGGCTATTACAAATCTGACAAAGGTCTAATCTCTAAAATCTATAGGAAAATCCAACACCTCTACAACAAAAAGATAAATAATCCAATTAAAAAATAGGCAAAAGATACAAGAAGACACTTCACCAAAGAAGACATTCAGGTGGATAACAGACATATGAGGAAATACTTGCCATCACTAGCCATTAAAAAAATGCAAATCAAAACTACAATGAAATACTATCTCACCCCAACACACTGGCACAAACTAAGAAAATAAGAAAATAACAAATGTTGGAGAGGCTGCAGGAGATTGGAACTCTTATGCACTGCTGCTGTGAATGTAAAATGGTAGAACCATTTTGGAAAACTATATGGCACTTTCTTAAAAATCTAGAAATAGAAATACCGTAGGTTCCAGCAATCAAACTCTTAGGAATATATCCTAGAGAAATAAGAGCCATTGCATGAATAGACGTATGCACACCCATGTTCATTGCAGCATTATTCACAATAGCTAAAAGTTGGAAACAACCCAAGTGCCCATCAACAGATGAAAGGATGAACAAACTATGGTACATATACACAATGGAGTATGACACAACAATAAAGAACAACGATAAGTCTTCAAAACATCTCACAACATGGATCAATCCAGAGGGCATTACTCTGAGTGAAACAAGTCAATCACAAAAGGACAAATACTGTGTGAGACCACTGTTATAAAAACTCATGGAAAGGTTTACACACAGAAAGAAAGAACACTTAATTGTTATGGGGGGTGAGTAAGGAGAAACACTAAGTAGACAATAGGTAAGTGGTACCTTTGGTGAAGGGTAAGATGGTACACAATACCGGAGAAATCAGCATAACTTGACCAGGGCAGTCATAGAAGCTTCACCAAAGAAACAAAAAAACAAACCTGTTGTCGTCAAGTCGACTCCAACTCAGAAGCTTCACATACACATCCAGACTCCCTGAGAGACCAAGCTACTGGCCTGAGGGCTGGGGACCATGGTCTCAGGGGACATCTAGCTCAATTGGCATAATATAGTTTACAAAGAAAATGTTCTATGTCCTACTTTGGTGAGTAGCATCTGGGGTTTTTTTTTTTATTGTACTTCAGGTGAAAGCTTACAGAGCAAATAGTTTCTCATGAAATAGTAGTACACATGTTGTTCTATGACATTGGTTAACAACCCCACAACGTATTAAGCCTCTAAATTCTCAACCTTTTTTTTTTTTTTTTTTGATAAAAATTACAGATGGCCAAAGATACACCGTTTCAAGAATTTCTACATTCACAGTTCAGTGACATTGACTACGCTCTTCCAACTGTGCTGTTATTCTCACTTAAGATGAAGGCTTACAGAACAAAATAGTTTTTCATTTAACAGTTACTACACATGTTGCCCTATGACAATGGTTAACAATCTCACAGCACATCAAGAATATCCTTACTCCACCTTGTGTTCCCTATCACCAGGGGACTTCCTTGTCCCCTTCTGTCTTCTGGACCTTGTCAGTGGACTATTGTACCTCTTTAGTCTCATTTGTTTTATTTTATTTTATTTAACCACCATTTCAAAATTTTTACTTACACATTTAAGTGATATTGACTATGCTCTTCCAATTGTGCTGCCATTCTCGCCCAAGATGAAGGCTTACAGGACAAAACAGCCTCCCATTTAATAGTTACTACAAATGTTGCCGTATAGCAGTGGTCAACAATCTCACAATACATCGACCGTGTCCTTATTCAATTTGTGTTCCTTCTCATCAGTTTCCTACTCTCCCTCTGCCTTCTGGCCCTTGTCACCGGACTCCTGTACATCGTTAGTCCCATTTAGTTTTACTGGGCTGTCCATTCCCAGGCTTAACATTGAACCTCGAAGGTAACTTCACCTCTGAGCTGAAAGGGTGTCTGGGGGCCACACTCTTGAGGTTTCTCTAGTATTCTTTAGGCCAGTAAATCTGGTCTTCTTTTTTTTTGGGGGGGGGAGTTAAAATTATGCTCTACATCCTTCTACAGCTCTGCCCAGAGCCCTCTGTTGTGATCCTGGTCAGAGGAGTCATTGGTGGTAGCCGGGCACCATCCAGCTGTACTGGACTCAGTCCGGTGGAGGCCTTGGTAGCTGTGGACAATTAGCCCTTTGGACTAATATTTTTGTTGAATCCTGTTCTCTTCATTCTCCCTTGTTCCCGAAGGGATGAGATCAGTGGAGTATCTTAGATGGCCGCTCATAGGCTTTTAAGACCCCAGACACTACTCACCAAGGTAGAATGTAGAGCATTATCTTTATAAGTAGTGTCATGCCAATTGAGCTAGATGTTCCCCGAGATCATGGTTCCCAGAGCCCTCCGTCCAACAACTCAGTCCCTCGGGGAGTTTGGATGTGCCTATAGGGCCTCCATGACCTTTCCTTGTGCAGGTTGTGTTAGTTTCACCTGTACTATGTACTATCTCACCTCTCACCCAAGTTACCACTTACCTATTACCTATTTAGTATTTCACCCCCCCTCCCATCCCTGGTAACCAACAAGGATTGTTACATTTTGCATGTGAATTTTTTCATGGGTTTTTACAATAGAGGTCTCATACAATATTTGTCCTTTTGTGATTGACTTATTTCACTCAGCATAATGTCCTCCAGTTTCATCCATGTTATGAGATGGTTCACAGATTCATTGTTGTTCTTTCTCGTTGCATAGTACTCCATTGTGTGTATGTACCATAGTTTGTGTATCCATTCATCTGTTGATGGACATCGAGGTTGTTTCCATCGTTTTGCTATTGTGAATAATGCTGCCATGAACATAGGTGTGCATATGTCTATTGGAGTGATGACTCTTATTTCTCTAGGATATATTCCTAGGAGTGGGATTGCTGGATCAAATGGTATTTCTATTTCTAGCTTTCTGAGGAAATGCCATATCATTTTCCAAAATGGTTGTATCATTTTGCATTCCCACCAGCAGTGTATAAGAGTTCCCGTCTCCCCGCAGCCCCTCCAACATTTGTTATTTCCAGTATTTTTGATTCGTGCCAGTAATGCCGGGGTGAGATGGTATCTCATTGTGGTTTTAATTTGCATTTCTCTAATGGATAGTGATCGCGAGCATTTCCTCATGTGTCTGTTGGCCATTTGAATGTCTTCCTTGGTGAAGTGTCTGTTCATTTCCTTTGCCCATTTTTTGATAGGATTGGTTGTCTTTTTGTTGTAGAGGTGTTGGATTTTCTTGTAGATTATGGAGATTAGACCTTTGTCTGACTTGTACTGTCCAAAAATTTTTTCCCAGTCTGTAGGTTCTCTTTTAACTCTTTTGGTGAAATCTTTTGAAGAGCATAGATGTTTGATTTTTAGAAGATCCCAATTATCTAGTTTATCTGTTGGGTTTTTTGTGCTGATGTTTATGGTTTGTATCCTGTTAATGCCATGTATTAAGGCCTGAAGTGTTCGTCCCATTTTTTCTTCTATGAATTTTATAGTTTGAGGCTTTATATTCATGTCTTTGATCCATTTTGAAGTAGTTTTTGTATATGGTGTGAGGTATGGGTCCTGTTTCATTTTTCTACAAATGGATATCCAGTTTTGCCAGCACCATTTGTTAAAAAGACTGTCTTTTCCCCATTTGATGTATTTTGGGCCCTTGTCAAAAATCAGGTGACCGTAGGTGGATGGATTTACATCTGAGTTCTCAATTCTGTTCCATTGGTCAATGTCTCTGTTGTTGTACCAGTACCAGGCTGTTTTGAGTACTGTAGCTGTATAGTAGGTTCTCAAGTCAGGTAGTGTGAGTCCTCCAACTTTATTCTTCTTCTTCAGTAGTGCTTTACTTATTCGAGGTTTCTTCCCTTTCCATATAAAGTTAATAATTAGTTTTTCCATCTCTTTGAAGAATGTTGTTGGTATTTGTATCGGGATTGCATTGTATTTGTAGATTGCTTTAGGTAGAATTGCCATTTTCACAATGTTGAGTCTGCCTATCCATGAGCATGGTATGTTTTTCCATTTATGTAGATCCCTTTGGATTTCATGCAGCAGTGTTTTGTAGTTTTCTTTTTATAGGTCTTTTATATTCCTGGTCAGATTTATTCCTAAGTATTTTATCTTTTTAGGGGCTATTGAAAATGGTATTGATTTCCTGATCTACTTTTCATCGTTCTCTTTACTGGTGTATAGGAATCCAACTGATTTTTGAATGTTTATCTTGTATCCTGCTACTCTGCTGAATCTTTCTATTAGTTCCAGTAGATTTCTCATGGAGTCTTTAGGGTTTTCTATGTAGAGTATCATATCATCTGCAAACAGGGACAGTTTAACTTCTTCATTACCAATTTGGATGCCCTTTATTTCTTTCTCTTGCCTTACTGCTCTAGCTAGAACTTCCAGCACAATGTTAAATAGGAGTGGTGATAAAGGGCATCCTTGTCTTATTCCTGTTTTCAAGGGGAATGTTTTCAGCCTCTCTCCATTAAGAATGATGTTGGCTGTTGGTTTTGCATAGATGCCCTTTATTATGTTGAGAAATTTCCCTTCTATACCTATTTTATTGAGAGCTTTTATCAGGAATGGGTGTTGGACTTTGTCAAATGCCTTTTCTGCATCAATTGAGATGATCATGTGATTTTTTTCTTTCCTTTTATTTATGTGGTGGATTACGTTGATGGATTTTCTAATGTTAAACCATCCTTGCATACCTGGTATGAATCCTACTTGGTCGTGGTGTATTATTTTTTTTGATATGATACTGAATTCTATTGGCTAGAATTTTGTTCAGAATTTTTGCATCTATATTCATGAGAGATATTGGTCTGTAATTTTCTTTTCTTGTGATGTCTTTGCCTGGTTTTGGTATCAGCGTTATGCTGGCTTCATAGAATGAATTTGGAAGTGTTGCTTCCTCTTCTGTGCTCTGAAATAGCTTGAGTAGAACTAGTACGAGGTCTTCTGTAAATGTTTTGTAGAATTCTCCAGTGAAGCCATCTGGGCCAGGGCTTTTTTTGGTTGGGAGTTTTTTTTATTACCTTTTCAATCTCTTCTCTTGTTATGGGTCTGTTCAGATTTTCAATATCACTTTGTTGTAGTTTGGGTAGGCCGTATGTTTCTAGAAATTTATCCATTTCCTCTAGGTTTTCAAATTTGTTGGAATATAGTTTTTCATAATATTCTGTTATAATCCTTTTTATTTCAGTTGGGCCTGTTGTAATGTCCCCCATTTCATTTCTTATTTGGGTTATTTGTGCCCTCTGCTGTTTTTCTTTTGTCAGTCTGGCCAGTGGTTTGTCGATTTTGTTGATTCTTTCAAAGAACCAACTTTTGGTTTTGTTGATTCTTTCTATTGTTTTTCTGTTCTCTATTTCATTGATTTCTGCTCTGATCTTTACTATTTCCTTTCTTCCGGTGGTTGTAGGCTTTTTTTGTTGTTCTCTTTCCATTTGTTTGAGTTCTGTAGTTAATGTTTTGATTTTGTCCCTTTCTTCTTTTTTGATATGTGCATCTGTTGCTATAAATTGTCCTCTGAGGACTGCCTCTGCTGTGTCCCAAACGTTTTGGTATGATGTGTTTTCATTTTCATTTGATTCTAGGAATTTTTTAATTCCATCTCTGATTTCTTCTATTACCCATTGATGTGTAAGCAGATTATTATTCAGTTTCCATGTGTTTGATTTTTTTTCCTTGCTCTTTCTAGTGTTAATTTCTACCTTGATGGCATTGTGGTCAGAGAAGATACTGTGAATTATCTCAGCATTTTTGATCTTGTTGAGGATTGCTCTGTGGCCTAAGATGTGGTCTATTCTGGAGAACGTTCCATGTGCATTGGAAAAGAATGTGTACTTTGCAGCGGTTGGATGGATTGTTCTATATATGTCTATGAGGTCCAGTTGGCTGATTGTGTCCTTTAGGTCTTCTGTATCTTTGCTGAGTTTCTTTTTAGTTGTTCTGTCCTTTACTGAGAGTGGTGTGTTGAAGTCTCCTACTATTATTGTGGAACTGTCAATTTCTCCTTTCAGTGCTGTTAGAGTTTTTTTTATGTATTTTGGAGTCCTGTCATTGGGTGCATAGATATTTATTATGGTTATGTCTTCATGATGGATCATCCCCTTAATCATTATGTAGTGTCCTTCTTTGTCTTTTATGGTAGATTTTGTTTTCAAGTCTATTTTATCTGAGATTAGAATTGCCACTCCTGCTCTTTTTTGATAGTTGTTAGCTTGATATATTTTTTTCCAACCTTTGATTTTTAATAAATTCACATCTTTGTTTCTAAGGTGTGTCTCTTGTAGACAGCATATTGATGGATCCTGTTTCCTTATCCATTCTGCCACTCTCCATCTCTTTATGGGTGCATTGAGTCCATTTACGTTCAGTGTAATTATTGATAGATGTGAGTTTGTTGCTGTCATTTTGTGGTGCTTTTTTTTGTGATGCTGAAGTTTTCTTTGTTCTTCTTACTCTCTTGTGCTGAGTTCCTTTTGTTTGTGGATTTTGTGTTCATTTCTTTTGTTTTTGTAGGTTTTGTTTTTGTTGAGACTTTATGTTTTTCGTCTTTATTTTTATGAGTTGGTTTGTTAACTTTTTTTGTGGTTACCATGAATTTTACCCTTATCTTTACAATTTTGAAGCTGTCTACCGTTACTTGGTATCGCCTTGCCTTCCTCTCCTTTAGAAGGTTCTATACCTATGCCGTTTGTTCCCTCTTTCATTGTTTTGATGTTGTTGTCATCCTTTGATTGATTTCTCTGATTCCCTGTTGTATATCTTTTGTTTTTGGAAAGTCCTTTGTAGTTCAGTTCCTAGAATGGTATCTGGTTCATGTGAACCTGCGTCCTAGGTCCTAGGTCCTGCCTGAGGGCTGAAGCTGTTTGTCCTCAGATCGAAGAACTCCCTTTAATAATTCTTGTAAGTTTGGTTTGACTTTTGCATATTCCTTTAGTTTCTGTTTATCTGGAAATGACCTAATTTTACCATCAAATCTGAATGAGAGTTTTGCAGGATATATTATTCTTGGCTGACAATTTTTTTCTTTCAAGATTTTATATATGTCATCCCATTGCCTTCTTGCCTGCATGGTTTCTACTGAATAATCTGAGCTTAGTCTTATTGTTTCTCCTCTGTATGTGACTTCTTGTTTTTCACGAGCTGCTGTCAGGATTCTTTGTTTGTCTTTAGTTTTAGCGAGTGTGAATATGATATGTCTTGGTGATTTTCTTTTGGGGTCTCTTCTATATGGGGTTCGTTGAGCTTCTTGGATGGCCAGCTTTTCATCTTTCATGATATTGGGAAAGTTTTCTGTCAGCAGTTGGTCAATGATCCTCTCTGTGTTTTCTGTTTTCTCCCCCTGTTCTGGTATGCCAATCACTCATAAGTTTTTGCTTTCAATTGTGTCCCACATAACTCTCAGGGTCTCTTCATTTTTCTTTGTTCTTTTTTCTGAGTTTTCCTGAAACAGAGTTGTATCCAAGTGTTTGTCTTCAGTTCCACTGATCCTGTCTTCCATGGTTTCAAATCTACTTCTCAGCCCTTCTATGACACCGTCCATTTCTGAAATGTTGTTGTTTATCTTTTGGATTTCTAATTGTTGTTTTTGTATAATTTCGAGTTGTGAATTTATTTTGGCATTTTGTTCCTGCATCATCTTCCTTAATTCTTCCAATTTTTTGTCTGTATTTTCCATAAATTTGTCTATTTTTTCCTCATGTTTGTCAGCTTTTTGCCTCAGTTCTTGGAAAATTCCGAGTATTAGTGATTTGAGTTCCGTATCAGGTATTTCTAGTGCATTTTCTTCCACAGGAGAGTTATCTGGTGTTTTAATTTGGACGCCTATTGGAGCCATCTTGTCTTGTTTTTGTGAATGTTTTGATATTGTTTGTTGTTTTCGGGGCATTCAGTAGATATTTCTCTCGTTTATTGATTGTAGATTTTTTTTTTTGTTTGTTTGTTTCATTCTTGTGGTACAGCTGGGCAAATCTAGCTGAGGAGGAGCCACTGGGAGGGGTTGCTTGTGGCACTCACCGCAGCCACCAGGACGGTCGGTAGTCAGTGCTGGGCAGGTTCCAATAGGGCGTGCCTGCACCGCTTGGTGGTGTGATGTCTAGTGCACGGTGCAGGTAGGTAGGGTGCAGCGGGAAGATGGTTATGTGTGAAGCTAAGCTGGATATGGGAGAGAGGAGAGAGGAGGAGGAGCAAAAAGCATACAAACATAAAAGAATGCTAGGGGAGCTTGTCGTTGGAATGGACAAATGAGAGACTATGGGTTGGAGGAAACCAGAAGGGGGAAGAGAAAGAAAAGGAAAGAATGACCAAATAAAAATCAGAAAAGTTAAAGAACTGCAAAGTTCCCAGGGATCCCACTGATGCAGCTATGAGGTCTGGGGGAGTTGGTCTCAATTTTCACAGCTCAGCCTGGCCAGAAGGTACAGAGGCATACATCGCCTGGTATTCAGGGATCAGAAAGAGAAGGAAGAGATAGAGATACGAGAAATTAAGCAATGAAGAAAGACAAAAGGGAAAAAGAGGTAAAAGATGACAAAACTAATCAAAAAAGGAAGAAAAATAAAATTGAAAAAAAAAAAAAAAGGGCAACACCAGCAGTCAGTGCCTACAAATGGGACCCAGAGAGCCCCCACTCAGGGGCGCGAATTCCAAGAAGCCTGTAGTCTCGGGGTTAAGAGACCGTGGCCACGGGAAGCAGAGGGGCCAACGAACAAAGGCCCCGGGATCCCACCAGCGTGGTAGCCCAGACCTGGAAACAGCCACACGCCCGAACGCAGCCCCACAGCTCCGCAGAAGAGAGCAAAGACGTCACTCGGAACCAGGGACCCAGGCAAAAGGAGGGGGAGGCGGCAGAAAAAGGTTCGCTAGCTGCCAGCAAACGGCTCAGCATCTGGGGTTTTAAAAGCGTGTAAGCTGCCATCTAAGATACATCCATTGGTCCCACCCTGTCTGGAGCAAAGAAGAATGAAGAAACCAAAGACACTATGGAAAGATTAGTCTAAAGGACTAAGGAACCACAAGTACCACAGCCTTCACCAGACTGAGTCTAGCACAACTAGATGGTGCCCGGCTATCACCACCAACTGCTCTGACAGGGATCACAATAAAGGTTCCCAGACAGAGCTGGAAAAAAATGTAGAACAAAATTCTAACTCACGAAAAAGACCAGACATACTGGTCTGACAAAGACTGGAGAGACCTCGAGAGTATGGCCCTTGGACACTCTAACTCAGTATTGAAGTCACTCTTGAGGTTCACCCTTCAGCCACAGATTAGACAGGCCCATAAAAAAAACGATAACACATGTAGTTCAACCATGTATATGACATTAAATAGGTACGCCAGCCCAGGGCAAGAATGAGAAGGCAGGAGAGGATAGGAAAGCTGGATGAATGGAAATGGGGAACCCAAGGTTGAGAAGGGGAGAGTGTTGACAGGTCACAGTGTTGGCAGCCAATGTTACAAAACAATATGTGCATTAATTGTTTAATGAGAAAATAATTTGTTCTGTAAACCATCTAAAGCACAATTAAAAAAAATAGTAAAATAAACTAATAACTATTAGATCCCCATCTCCTGGTGCAAGATCTTAGTCTATCCTCTCCCATTCCTCAACTTCTGCTTCAGTTATCTTGGAACATTTCCAGAAAAATACATCTCTGGCCACTCATTCTTCTCGGTTCCTCATGGGATATTTTGTCTCTGCCTGTGCTGCAGGTGTTTTACAGAGAATGCAGTTCCAGCTGGCATGGCTGTCTCTTCATGCCTGCCCACCACCTTCTGCAGTCTAATGCATTGAGGTCTGCAGTAGCAGGTCTGAGTGCCTGGTGTGGAGAGAGCAGAAGTGGGTGTAGTAGTGGAGGCAGGGGTGGTGAAACAATATCCCTCTCACTGACGAGATTCCACCCAGGTGGCACATCTGACAGCAGATTCTTCTGTATCTTTGAACACATCTCTTTTGGTTGCTCATCTTTACTGCTATCTCCCTTGGATACAGTCACTCAGGCCTGGTAGTATAGACAGAGAAAAGTGCTGAGGGCAAGGGGCAAAGGAAAACCCAGATTTCCTTCCTCTCCCTTCTGGTGCTCCTGTGGGATAGGAGGGGGCAGCAAAATAAAACAACAACAAAAATAAACAGCATCTTTCTTACTTTCATTAAACAACCAAACACAAAGCCTCTAGGTGTATTTATGTCCATTATGTAAATGGATGTCCACAGGGTTATTGGCCATAAGCAAACAAAAAATTCTGATTTCGTTTCTTCTTAGACAAAACACCCTGATAAATTTGTTTTCACAAATGAAGAAATTAAAACCTAGATATGCAAGATAACTTTCTCCCATATAATAAAACAAATTCATACTCGTGCTGGGATTAGCGCCCAGAATTAGAACTTTGCCGATTTTCACAGCAGAGAGATAAAACTGTCTCATTGTAAAAACTCCTCTTTGCATAACAGTAATGAAATGTTCTCACAGAAGCACATGGGGTATAGCATGTGATGAGTGATAGATACATATTTATATCATATATATAAAAATATATATGAATATATATGTATATATATATTTTCCATTCCCATGTTGATCCTTCATACCTGAAATGAGCCTTCAGAGTGAGTTGGCTGGATTTGATAATAATACCCTTTATGTGGTTACAAAAAAAAGATTGAAAAGGGAAATTAATATTTACTTACCTCCATCCAAACAGAATGCCTTGTAACAAAATCCTATTTCAGGATCTTTGGGAAAGCCTAACTCTAGGCTAAAATTGAAAGAGTACAAATAGATCTTCATTTCCAAGTTTCCTTGAAAATTTCTTTTGCTCTGTCCTTGCATCCATAATACGGGTAACACTTACAAACTAAATATGCTGTTTATGTACACGATAAATAAGCCAGCTTCAAGCAGCTCACTGAATACATTTTTCAACTTTTTGTAGTTGTTGATGTTAATGGAGCGGACTAAATTTACAAAGCGGCTCGCTCTAGGTTTTGCGTGGAAACAAGGTCGTTGTCCCCATTACTTTGATAAAATAACGTTGTTGTGATAGTTTGGCAAACCATGATTCTGTGCTTAATTTTCCTTTTTAAATTCAGACAAATCTTCTCTTCTCGGTCAATTGGTTTCCTTATTTTGTAGTTTGTGTTATGCCTTAATAAAAGAGACCTTTCTATTGTTTCAAAGCAATTGTTTCAATGATGTACTTCTTTGTTGTTTAGTGAGGTTTAGTTCTTCTCAAACTTGTGTTCTGATGGCCCCAATGATCTATCTTGAAATAAGCAAGATAATCCTTTCCTTTTAACATGTTTCCTCTTCAGACCCAGTTAAAAACATGGACTGCCTGATACTTGTTGAACTGCTTCAAACTGTCAAAGGCAGTTTGTCCTATGATAGACTTCACTAAACTGTAGTAAAATTCAATCTTTAGTAATCAAAATGATTTTCCAAATCAAAGGGGAGTATCATGCTCAAAATCTTTTTTATGCCTGTAAGAGGCATGGGAAATTTTTTCTTTTTTTAAAAATATTTCAAATCATGTTTTAAATTTTGGTTCCCTGGGTGGCACAAACAATTTGAGCTCAATTACTAACTAAAAGATTGGCAGTTAGAACGCACACAGAAGTGCCAAGGAAGAAAGTTCTGGCAATTGGCTTCCATCAAGATTATAACTAAGAAAAATCTGTAACACATCGGGTCAACAGGAGTCAGAATCAATCAACAGCAACAGATTTTTAAAAATGGGCTTTAATTACTTCTCCTTTAAATGATTAGTGTAAATAGGATGCTCATGCCACATTTAAATCCTAACCAGTAGCTGGTTTCACTATAGTAACTTAAGATGACATTCATTTTTAAACAAAAGCAAAATCTTTTTTTCAAATTATTTTCTACAGAGGGCAGCTTCAGACTGAAAGCACCACAGAATTAGAGTTTGCTTGGCTTGGGTTCAGACACCTCTGCCTGAGGGAGATGATGAAAATCCTGTCTTCACTACCTTTGAGTGCATGACTCGTCTTAGAGAGACCAGAGACTCAACTCCTTTGTGAGTTATTAATATATTTATTTGTGACCATTTTAAATGTAGTAAAAAAATAATATTTATACAAAAATTGCCTTTAGTGTTAACTAGTTGAATAACTAAGAAATATACACATATGTAAGGTTAAAAATGTGAAACACTAGCATTGTGGATATTTGTTTTATTAGATGAAAATACATTAAAAATATATACACTAAATTTTACAAATGTTATTAAAGAAATACTCTCTTTCTTCCTTGTTCTTCATTAGATATGTAAATGTTAACAATACTATCTTACAATTCTAGGTGCTTTTACTTTTTTAAATATTTCTATGTTCCCAGGAATCTTTCTGGAATATTTCTGACTCTCCTTCTTAAGATGTTGTGTGGAACTAGAGCAATATGACAGCTGCAAAAGGATGTAAGTCTGGAAATCTTTGAGGAGTATAATTATTTTAGGAAAGATACAGACATCATTCTTTGTGAAGCAAGAATAAAATCATGCTCTTTATTCATTGTCAGTGGGCCTGTTCTTCCAGAATACATTACTATTTTTTGTCTAACAGCCTATTACAGACTGCAGAGCAGGTAAAAGTGATATTGCTCAGGGTCTAGAGACTTCATTTTTTATATCAATGCCGTTATTAAATAATGCCTTAGATGGAAATTCAATACTGGCACACTACACAATAAGCTATGTTAATAGCTCATGTTATGCAAGAATTGAGCAATTACTTGAAACTTAATAGTAGGCCTGTGAAAATGTGTAATTGGCCAGATTCTCATCCACAGTAATGTTATGTAGTTACCTTGGTGTCAGCAGATTAGGATGTAGTCCTTTGAAAAGAGCTCATGAAGCAGGAGCAGATTATTATAGATTCCTTTTATATAGCTCTATAGAGATAGAGAGGCTAACAACTCTTCAAGTAGTGATTTGTTTGAACAGAAGCTGTAGTGCTAGAATAAGTTTTAGGCAACGGAACCTTTGCAGTCTTGATGTTCTTTAGCTTTACGCATATATATATCCCTAAGAAAGCAGGGCTCATGGATACTGTGCAGTATGAAGAATAGCATACGTTTCAAACACACAGTAAATGGAAAGATTAATTCAAACTTTTTAACTGCTTCAGAAAAAGAAAACAAAATTCAAAATATGTAGGAATGAAGAAGGAAAAATAATCACCAGCCGGGAGATTAGGTGTAATTATAATTAATGTGATGATGTTATTATATTTAGAAAGCAGTAACAGAGGGAAACTGCATTGGAAAGGGAGAGCAATCAAGAAAAGTTGGAAATATGGGTTTGTCAGCAGGAGTCATATAGTTGTATATTCACTGAGTTGAAGCAGATGTTGCTGTGACGTTTCATAATTCAGTAATATCTTTTGTTTTATACCGGTAAAATCAAATGAACCCTTAAAAATCACTGAGCTAACAACTGAATCAGGTTAGCATTAAAAAGGGGGCTTTTACCTGAAATTATCAGCAAGATGTTACATATTGAGTAGCAAGAAATAGGCTAACGACTGACATAGAGCTGGAGGAGATAATTTTGTACAAATTCTGATTTTTCAGTGAAGAAAGTCATACCCAGAGGTCACTCGTCCAAAATCATAATTACCAGTTAGTGAAAGAGCTGGGGCTAAATCCCATGATTCTTGTTGCAAGATCAGGTTTATTAAAACTGACTTTTAAGGTAGAGACTATACTAGTCTCCTAGGGCAGCTATAATAAAATGTCACAAAATACGAGGCTTTAAATGACAAAAGTATATCATCTCATAGGTCTGGAGGCTGGCGGTGTGAGTGCAGGGAGTGGGCAGGGCCATGCTCTCTCTGGAGCTATAGACGAAGATCCTTTCCTGTCTCTTTCAGCTTCTGGCTGCCTCACGTGATCCCTGGCTGCAGCTGTGGCATTGCTCTGTCATCACATGGTTGTCTTCTCTCTGTTTCACCACGGTTCTTCTTTTCTGTAACGGCACCACTCAGATGGGATTATAACCCACTCTATTCCAGAATGACTGTGTGTTAATTTAACTGATAGAATCTTCAAAAGCCATGTTTACAAACAAGCCACCTTCACATGTACCAGGTGTTAGAACTTCCAATCCGTAACAGAGACTTCTAATAATTTTTAGGTGAATTAAAGGGAACATTTTTAGATCTCCTACCGATGCAAAACAATAATACTTTTTTTAAAGAAGTAGTGGTCCTCCAACTTGTTGCCTAAGAATTTATCATCTCCTCCTATAGGGTCACAATGAGTCGGAATCAACTTGACAGCAACAGGTTTTAACTTGTTAGTACTGCTCGTACATAGAGGAAAATGAGTGTATGCTAAGTAACCTAAGATGTTTTAGGTATCATGTTTATTATTAAAACTGTACAACATACTTTCAAAAGATCTAGGAAATTCCAGGATATTAAATCATGAAGTATCTATCTTAGATATAAGACAGTTTGTGTGATTAAAGTCTACAAGGTATCCAGAAGGGTAGCTTCAGAGAAAAAGTTAAGTTCGTTATCTCAAGGTTATCATCTTTTCTCCTAAATAAGCTAACACACGTAAAGCACTTAGCATATAGCATGGCACTCATATGATGCCATATAGTTGTTTACTATTGTTATAAGGAGCCCTGGTGGCACCATGGTTAAAGCACTTGGCTGCTAACCGAAAGGTTCACACTGACGAGCTGCTCCACGGGATGAAGATGTGGCAGCCTGCTTCTGTAAAGATTACAGCCTTAGAAACCCAATGGGGCAGTTCTACTCTGTCCTGTAGGGTCACAGTGAGTCAGAATTGACTCCAGGGCAACCGGCTTTTATTGTTGTTATTATTACTTTTATGATAATCACCTTTATTATGTCTCTAGGAGACTGTGAACCCTTGGCCTTTTCATTGTGTGTCCCCAGTGCTGAGCACATTGTCTGCCACATAAAAGGCAAACAAAAGTTGCTTATCTAAACATATACCATTGAATACTCTTAGGAGGGAATGACTTTCCTTATGTCTGTGTAAGATGAATCTAAATATGGCAACTTTGACCTTAGTTACTATAAAATATTTGCTATAAAAAATCCAAGTATTTAAGTCAAAGGAAAATAAGGCAAGGGTATATAAAAAGTTATACCCTGAGACAGAGAAAGAAATTTAAGAAGAAAAAATTTATTATGTGGCTTAGATTCATGGCTGTTATAAATCCACATGGTAGGCTGAATAATGGCCCTCAAAGATTTCCATGTGCTAATCCCTGAAACTGGTGAATATGTTACCTTACATGGTAAAAAGGACTTAGGTGATATGATTAAGTCAGGGATCTTGAGACGGGAAGATCACCCTAGATTATTGGGGTGGGGCCTAATTTTTATCACAAGCATCCTTATAAAAGGATTAGAGATAGAAATAGAAGATATAAGGATGAAAGCAAAAGTCAGAGAAGAGAGAAGATGCTACACTGCTGGCTTCGAAGATGGAGAAAGGGGCCATGAAACAAGTAATGCAGGCAGTCTCCAGAAGCTGGAAAAGGCAAAGTAACAGATTTTCCCCTACAGCCTACAGAAAGAATTCAGGCCTGCCAACACCCTGATGTTATCCCAGTGAAACTGATTTCAGATGTGTGGAATTCTGAAACTGCAAAATCTGTGGTAATTCATGACAGAAGCATTAGGAAACCAATATAGTATCTTTGTAGGCTAAGTCATATCAGATCATAACACGAAGTGACTAAACTTTGTAGTAACAGTGTTTCCCTTAGAAGTTTTTGTACCTCTTAGATAATGCCCACCCATCCCCATTCCAAGAAAATGCCTTTCTTCTCTCTTCTCCCGTCAGCTTTCTGTTTAAAATATGCATTTGTACATGAAAACTGATTCCCTTCCTAGGCTTTATCAGCCTGTGAATACTTTTATAGCAACTGTAATCATTCAGAATTCACTGGCCCTTGTCTCCACTCTGCAAAGAGCCTACCTCTGAAGTGCCCCTGGAAGTCCTCAGAGGTTGTCTTACATTTACTCACAAAACAGTTTACTTCTGCTGGATGGTGCTGCTCCCTGGACATCACAGTTCTTCCACGAGTATTCCAAAGGGGCACGTTTGTTGTGCTAGCATATACTGCACATTGCACTGTATGCTCTGGAGCACTGGTGGCTGCACAGCCAATATACTGGAATCTTTTTTTTTGGTGTCAAAGTTTGCAGGTTACTTAGTAGAGAAAATGACCTCTTTGTTCTTAGTACTCTACTGTGCATAATAAATACCAAGGCAGTGTCTTGATATTTGACAGGGGTTCTAGTGAGATGGTTGTTTCATGTTTTACTTAGGTCCTCTTTGCTATCCATGGGATCCAAAGGTGTATCTAGGTGAGAGATGCCTTAGAGACAAATCTGAATGAAGATGCCATGTTGTATTCAAAATCATCCCCTTCCTCTGACAATCTTGGCATTTATATTGTGTCTGCCGCCTTTGTCTTAGATCCTATTTCCTCTAGGAAAATTTCTCCCAAGACATCTCACTTTCTTTCCAAATGTGTTTGTCGTCACGCCCTTTTCTCCATCTAGGTAGGCACAGCTAGCTTGGATATGGCTTGGAGGCTCTCAGACCCTGTGAAAATCGACTTCAGGGAGATTTTCTTTACGTGTTCACCAGATACGACATAATGGCACTTGGATTCAGCATGGATCTGTCTTACCTGATTTTTTACACTTGCCTAAGCCTGATATATTTTTAGCGACCTGGGAGCAACTGTTTGGTATCAATCTTCTCACTGTGAAAGCCAGGATTAAACTCCTCATCTACCTGGAAAGATTACTGTGTAAATGATTTTGTGTCTGAAAAATATAATCTATTTTAAGTCCTCGTCTCTCAGTTTTGTTGTCACAATATAAAGAATCCAACCCATCTGTGTACAGCCTGTCTGCTAGAGTTGTCATCACCTGCAGGATTTGTAAGAGATGTTTATCCACCCCAAACAGGAGAGGTGGATTTGAGGTCTGCCCTGATTAGGTTGAGCCTGAGTAAACAGCTGGAAATGTTAACTGTGGCCAAGTATGGTTGGTAAATGAGGAGTGCCTTCAGTGCTTTCAATTCTTTGTAGCCCATTTGAACTAATAATTTCAACTCTGAACTAGTTATTGAACTAATAACTTCAGTTTTATTTATATCATTGCTCAAGTTTGTTGTAAAAATTTAGGAATACACAGTGCTTATTCCACACTTTACTCAGAGAAACCAGTATCTGCTCAGCAAGAACATTATGTTGTAGTAGTAGCTCTGCCATTGTATTACCTATCTATTGCTGCATAACAAATTACCTCACACAGTTTCTGAGGGTCGGAAATGGGCAACTACTTAGATGGGTCATTCTGGCTCACAATCTCTCATGAGCTTTCATTCAATACTTTGCTTGGGACGGCAGTCTTCTAAAGGTTGACTGGGGCTGGAGGATCTGCTTTCAAGTTCACTCTTTTGGCTGTTGCCAGAAGGCTTCAGTACCTTACTAGTTAGGCCTGTCCATTCAGACTCAGCAGCTGCCTTCCCACAGAGTGAATGATGACAGAGAAAAAAAGAGACGTGCCTCACTGACTTTTATGACCTAGTGTCAGAGTCACACACCATCAGTTCTACTTATTGTATTCATTAGAAGCAAATCACCATGTACACCCTACACTCAGCAGTAGGGGCTTAGCAAGGTCATTAATACCAAGAGGTAGAGATCATAGGGCCATCTCGTGTGCTGGCTACTACAGTCACCAACTTGCTGACTGAATATGGAGAGGTACTGTGTCTCTTGGGGCCTTTGCTTTCTCTTCTTACAAGTCTAGAAATTTTATTGGATGGCCTCTACATCTATTTGGGCACTTAAGGATTATAACATACTGGAGAGTGGTTAGATAATGGAGGACTTGGATAGAAAAATACTCAGTGAATGGAAGAATGTAGCTTAAGTAGCTTTAGCCCAATTCCCCAATGTGACTGCTGAACTTTCTACATTATCAGAAACATCTTCCAAAGATGCTTTGTTATAATGATCAATAGCTACAGTAATGCAATATCATAGATTATTTTATACCTTACTATTTAAAGATGACTTCTCAAATTCCCTCATCTTATTGTTAAGGAATCAGAGATCCAGAAAGTTTCTAATGTTGCTCAATTACAAAGCTAATTACTGGCATTTGTGTTTGAAACATATCTTATGTAATAGGATTATTTTTGCTAAAGTAAGAAAATAAACGACATGTATTGAGAACTTACCACGTACCCAATGCTTTTCTAAGTGCTCTTTTAATCCTCTCAACAATCCTAATGAGACAGAACCAAAGTGCTTTGCTCTGGTCGCACATCACTATGTGATGGCATAGTCAGAATATGATACCAGGCAGTCTGACTCCAAACCTAGATTCTCAACACCTATATTCTACTGTGTACAGCAATGCTATAGAACTTCCATATGATCACAAAGGCAGGTTCAACAGAAGGACCAAGGAATGCAATTTACTTGTACAATAACATACGCAGGGAACTCACCAACATGGTGGATGCTGTGGTGGCTCTGGAATGACTCAACTCTTTTCTGTAAGTGTATTCAGGCCCCAAAACTCCAGGAAAAGAAAGATAAAGAGACTGACTGCATCAGACCTAAATTAGGGTTTAGAGCACATCAGACATTCTTAAATTCTAGGAAGTCAGTGTTAACCCCAGTTTCTTAATTGCATATCAACTCAGTAATTTTATGTTCTAAAGGCATAAAGTTTCCTTGTTGCCATAGTGCCTGTTAGATAGGGTGATTCATCTTTTGTCCAGCCATGGTAAGAAGAAACTGGGTTTTGATATGGAATCAAATGATGATGGGAGCTAGGTATACGCTGACAAACACTAGTCTCAGTGAATACCAATTATTTCCCTTGTTTTTGTTTTCAGAGTGAATCACATGCTAAAGAATGCCCAGAATAGCTTACAATCAGGTACACAGGATAACCAAAGCTTCTCTCGAGGCTTTTTTCATTATTTGTTTTTTTTTTTTTTTTTGGTATGTCTACCCAAGTCAGAGAAAACATTGAGCAGATTTGTTGGCTGCTTCAGTGACAACACTACAGAGCTCATAGCTATAATCTAATGTTTCCAGGGAAAAGGCATATGAGTTAGAATATTGACACTGCATTTTCTTCATTGCTAATATTATTAATACACATTAGTACTGAATCACAATTTAGAGTATTAGGTAGGGTTGTCAAATAAAATACAGGGTACGTGGTTAAGTTTTAATTTCAGATAAACGTGAAACATTTTTTAGCATAAAATATTTGGGACATTTTTATACTTAAAAATGCTCTTTGTTTATCTGAAATTTGAATTTAACTGGGCATATTTTCTATTTGCTAAATCTGGCAACCCTGACCTTGGGGCCTAGAGAAGACTTGAGAATGTTTTCCCTCTTACTGTTTGCAGGTATCCTGGTCTCATTCACTTGGACTCCACTTTAAAGCGAAAAATGAGTAACAATGGAGCTTCCATGTCTTATGAAAAAAGCAGAAGCTTTGTGGTAAGATAGTTTTAAGATTCCAGCTTAGATCTGCTACTTAATATCTGCATGACCACAAGCAAAGTACTTAATTTTTCTGTGTTTCAATTCCCTCAATGAAATCATAGGGGTGACAATACCTACCTCAGAATATTCTCTTGAGGATCAGATGTAATAATATATCTGAAATCTCTGAGACTTTTTCATATAAAAACCATGGAATGTATTTTAATAGTTTTTCCAATCTCTCTTATGCTGTTATTGCTATTAAAACACATGACCTGAATTTCTACCTGTGGATACAAAGAGTATTAAAGCCAAAAACTAAACCAGTTGCTGTCAAGTTGATTCTGATTCATGGAGATTCCATCTGTTTCAGGGTAGAGCTCTGCTCCATAGAGTTTTCAATGGCTGTGATCTTTTGGAAGTAGATCACCATGCCTTTCTTCTGAGGAGCCTCTGGGTGGATTTGAATTGCCGATCATTCTTAGTTGTTGAGTGCTTAATCCTTTGTTCACCCAGGGACTCCTGTATTATGTTAATAATTTGAATTTTATCAATTTTTCCCCAATATGTGTAATAGTGCTGACCCACTCTCTGAATTTTTCCCACTTATTTTGGAACTTTCCAGAGATGTCTCACATGTTCTTTTAAACTGTTCTCTTATAATCTTCAGCTCCAATCTATTGTTTTTATCTGCTCCCTATGAAGCATTTTAACATTGTTTATTACCCGTCACTGCAGCTCTGACATCCTAGAGGCTGTGGATCTTTTTACTCAGGGCATTGACCTTGATGCTTCCAAGATGAAAAGACTTAGGAAGTACAAAAGTATACTACACTTCTTCCAGTCCTCAGGACACCAGTGCCAAACAGTGTTCTGAGGACTAATGGGGACAATTCTTCTCTCCCCCTTGTCGTTTGTGGTGTATGATACACTATTGCTTTGTTTCCCATATTTCACAGTACTGTTTATAAAATAGATCTTTGTGGGGCTCAAACCTGTCACATAAGCTTGTACTTCTTTCTTCCTTCCTTTCACTTTCCCTCCCTCCCTTCCTTTCTTACTTCCTCTTTTTCTCCCTCTTTCCTTCCATCCCTCCCTCCCCCTACCTTTCTCTTTTTTTCTTCTCTCCTATAAAAGTGGAGTTTATGACCTATTGATGTTGTCCTGAAGATAAGATCAACTTACAGAGAAAAGAACAACATAGAAAATTGCTTCCCCATTCAGATTATCCTATACTTTTACCCACAACCACTTGACTCATTCATTGTCCTGTAGAAAGAATTCAACAGGCTGATGTAGAATGCAGAGTATGAGAAGGGGAAGTAGGAAAAAATATTCTTTTATTAAAAATATATTGAGAAGAGGCGGGGCCAAGACGGCAGAGTAGTCAGACGGCTTCCTATATCCTTCTTACAACAAAGACCTGGAAAAACAAGTGATTTGATTGTATACGAATATCTAGGAGCCCTGAATAAGGCAAAGTTGAGGAATCGCACTGAGTGGTGGTGGGGAGAGAGGGAGACAGGTCGGAAGAAGCGGGGAGCGCCAGAGCAGCCGCAGCAGGACTGCAGCTCTACAGCTGCTCTGGATCCACAGTGAAGCAGGCAAACAGCTGTGCGCAGGTTCTGGAGGCAGCTGCCACATCAAGAGAGATCCGTCAGCAGAGATTCTGCCTGGACACTCCAAACCAGTGAAAAGCAGCTCCCAAGTGGCTAAAGATAAGTACTTGCGTGTGGCCTTTTGAGGAGGTTTTAAAAAAAAAAAAAAGGCCATTTGGGAAAAACCTCTCTCCCTTTTACCTCCTCCCTCTCTGCTCTGCACTGGGAGTCTGCTGGGCCAGAAGTATATCCCAAAAGGCATACTGACCCATTCTCCTGGCCTTGGAGAGGGAACAAATAAGCTACTGGTTCCCATAATCCAGGAACTCAGGGTCAGCACAGCTCCTTTGCTAGGCACAGGCATAAGGGGTCCACAGACTTTGAGTGCCTTATACCCCTGTATAGAACTGTGGGGACCCCCTCAACAGTGTTAGCCCTCACTACCACAGTACAACCTGATAAACATCTGAAGTTTAATCTCAACTGTTTCAGCTGTGAAGTGGCAGATTTGTGACCCTCCACACAGCCCTGCCCCTTAAGCAGTCACCTTTACCGATCCACACCAGGGGCTTGAGGACTGGTGGTGGTGGTGTCACATACGCCACCTAGTCACCTGTTACAGGAGTCCAAAAAAAAGTGGTTCCCTCAAGTCTTTACAGCCAACAAAGTGGGGTGCTGATATTCTGGCTGCAAAACTCACCTACCTACTCTCCCTAGGGAGTAGGAATATGCTTTCCTTTTAGACTCTCAGGGGCAGCTGTCAGCCAACTGCCTGGCTCAGCTCAGACCCCCTACCACAGCTAGATACCAGTGCCTACACCAATCACCTATGCCTCTCTAAGACTGTAGGTGAGAGCCTGCACCACACTTGGTGACTGACTGACTGGACACCTGAGCTGAACCCATATAGGAAAATTTAATGGACTCCTGTGTGCACATACTTAGTTACAGAACTAAATACCCAGTGACAGGAAGTTAGAGATTCAAAGGCACCGATAATCAAACTAGGGCACAGGAGCAGCCTATTGGGGCTTATCAAAACAAAAAACAAGAAGCTAGGACTCACTAAACAAAAATAAAATAAAATTATAACAACTTATTGATGGCTCAGAGACAACAGTCAATATCAAATCACATAAAGAGTCACTCCATGATGGCTTCAGCAAGCTCCCAAAATAAAGAATCAATAAATTCTCTGGAGGACGAGAATTTCTTGGAATTACAAGAGGCAGAATACAAAAGATTAATATACAGAACTCTTCTAGAAATTAGAAAGGAAATTTTACAAAATACAGTAATGCTCAAGGAACATACAAAGTAGTAACTGAACTTTAAAAAGTTATTCAAGAACATAATGACAAATTTAATAGGCTGCAAGAATCCATAGAGAGACAGCAATCAGAAATCCAGAAGATTAACAATAAAATTTCAGAATTAGACAACTCAATAGAAAGTCATAGGAGCAGAATTGAGGCAGTAGAAGTTAGAATTAGTGTCATTGAAGATAAAGCATTTGATGCCAATTTATTTGAGGAAAAATCAGATAAAAGAATTAAAAAGAATGAAGAAACTCTAAGAGTCATGTGGGACTCTATTAGGAGAAATAACCTACAAGTGATTGGAATACCAGAAGGGGGAGGGGATAACAGAAAATACAGAGAAAATTGTGGAAGATTTGTTGAGAGAAAACTTCCCCGATATCATGAAAGATGAGAAAATATCTATCCAAGATGCTCACTGAACCTCACATAAAGTAGATCCCAAAAGAAAGTCACCAAGACATATTATAATCAAACTTACTGAAACCAAAGATAAAGAGAGAATTTTAAGAGCAGCTAAGGATAAAAGAAAAGTCATCTACAAAGTAGAGTCAATTAGAGTAAGCTCGGATGACTCAGCAGAAACCATGCAGGCTAGAAGGCAATGGGATGACATCTATAAAGCCTTGAAGGAAAATACTGCCAGCCAAGAATTACATATCCAGCTAAACTGTTTCTCAAATATGATGGCAAAATTAGAGCATTTCCAGATAAACAGAAGTTTAGAGAATTTGCAAAAAACAAACCAAAATTACAAGAAATACTAAAGGGAGTCCTCCGGTTAGATAATCAATAACATCAGATAGCAACTAAAGACTAGAACACAGGACAGGGCAACCAGATATTGACTCAGATAGGGAAGTAAAAAATACATCAAAGCTAAAACATTGAAAATAGGGAAACAGAGATATCAATATGTAAAAAGGGACAACATTAAAACAAAAAGAGGGACTTAAAAAATGGAGATGTTGATTTTTCATATGGAGGGGAATTCAAGAAGATATAAAGTAATAAAAGACTGGTATAAACTTAGAAAAATAGGGGTAAATATTAAGGTAACCACAAAGGAATCTAACAATCCTACAAATCAAAATAAAAAAGTAGAAAAACATAAAAACCCAGCAAACACAAAATCTACAACAATGAAAAAAAATACATAAAGAAAAACGACTCAGCACAGAAAATTCAGAACAAAGAAACTGAACAACACACAAAAAGAGATATCAGGATGACAGCACTAAACTCATACCTATCAATAATTACACTGGATATAAATGGACTTAATGCACCAATAAAGAGACGGAAAGTGGCAGATTGGATAAAAAAGCATGATCTGACTATATGCTGCCTACAAGAGATGCACAAACAGGCTAAAACTAAAAGGATGGAAAAAAATAGATCAAGCAAACAACACTCAAAAAAGAGCGGGAGTGGCAATATTAATCTCTGAAAAAACAGACATTAAAGTAAAATCCACCACAAAGATAAGGAAGGGCATCATGTAATGATTAAAAGGTGAATACACGAGGAGGATGTAACTATAATAAATATTTATGCACCCAACAACAGGGCTCCAAAATACATGAAACAAACTCTAACAGCACTGAAAAGAGAGACAGACAGCTCCACAATAGTAGTAGGAGACTTCAACACACCACTTTCGGTGAAGGACAGAAGGTGAAAGAAGCTCAACAAAGACACCGAAGAGCTAAATGCTACAATCAACCAACTTGATCTCATAGACATATACCGAACACTCTACCCAACAGCAGCCAAGTATACTTTGCTTTCCAATGCACATGGAACATTCTCTAGAAGAGACCACATATTAGGCCATAAAGCAAGCCTTAACAAAATACAAAGCATCAAAATATTACAAAGCATCTTTTCTGACCATAAAGACATAATAGTGGAAATCAACAACACAAAAAGCAAGGGAAAAATATCAAACACTTGGAAACTGAACAACACTTTGCTCAAAAACTACTGGGTTATAGAAGAAATTAAGGATGTGATAAAGAAATTCATAGAATCAAATGAGAATGAAAACACATCCTACCAGAACCTTTGGGACACAGCAAAATCAGTGCTCAGAGGTCAGTTTATAGCAATAAATGCACACATCCAAAAAGAAGAAAGGGCCATAATCAAAACATTAACCCTACACCTGGAACAAGTAGAAAGAGAGCAGCAAAAGAAGCCCACAGGAACCTGACGGAAGTAAATAATAAGAATTAGAGCACGATTAAATGAAATAGAGAATAGAAAAACAATTGATACAGTTAACAAGTCCAAAAGCTGGTTCTTTGAAAAGATCAACAAAATTGATAAACCATTGGCCAAACTGACAAAAGAAAAACAGGAGAGGAAGCAGATAACCCGTATAAGAAATGAGATGGGTGATATCACAGCAGACCGAACTGAAATTAAAAGGATCATAACAGATTACTATGAAAAATTGTACTCTAAAAAATTGGAAAACATAGAGGAAATGGACAAATTTCTAGAAACTCACTACCTACCTAAGTTAACACAAACAGAAGTAAAATAACTAAATAAACCCATAACAAAAGAAGAGATTGAAAAGGTTATTAAAAAACTCCCAACAAAAAAATGCCCTGGCCCGGATGGCTTCACTGGAGAATTCTACCAAACCTTCAGAGAAGAGATAAGACCACTTCTACTAAAGGTATTTCAGAGCATAGAAAAAGATGGAATATTCCCAAATGCATTCTATGAAGACAGCATAACCGTGATACCAAAACCAGGTAAAGACACCACAAAAAAAGAAAATTACAAAACGATATCCATCATGAACATTGACACAATAATCCTCATCAAAATTTTAGCCAACAGAATTCAGCAACATATCAAAAATATAATTCACCATGACCAAGTGAGATTTATACCAGGTATGCAGGAATGGTTCAACATTAGAAAAACAATCAATGTAATCCATCACATAAATAAGACAAAAGACAAGAACCACATGATCTTATAATCGATGCAGAAAAGGCATTCGACAAAGTCCAACACCCATTCATGATAAAAATTCTCAATAAAATAGGAATAAAAGAGAAATTCCTCACTTTAATTAAGGGCATTTATACAAAGCCAACAGCCAACATCATCGTACATGGAGAGACTTTGAAAGCATTCCACTTGAGAACAGGAACCAGATAAGGATGCCCTCTATCACCACTCTTATTCAACATTGTGCTGGAGCTCCTAGCCAATGCAATTAGGATAGAAAAAGAAATAAAGCGCATCCAAATTGGTAGGGAGTAAGTCAAAGTACCTCTATTTGCAGATGATATGATCTTAAACACAGAAAACTGCAAAGAATCCACAAGAAAACTACTGGAACTAATAGAAGATTTCAGCAAAGTTTCAGAATACAAGATAAACATATAAAAATCAGTTGGATTTCTTTATAGCAACAAAGAGAACCTTGAAGAGAAAATCACCAAATCAATACTATTTACAGTAGCCCCAAAGAAGATAAAATACTTAGGAATAAATATAACCAGAGATGTAAAAGATCTATACAGAGAAAACTACAAGACTGTACTGCAAGAAACTAAAAGAGATCTGCATAAGTGGAAAAATATACCTTGCTCATGGATAGGTAGACTCAACATAGGGAAAATGTCAATTCTACCCAAAGCAATCTACAGATACAATGCAATCCTGATCCCAACTCCACCAGCATTTTTTAATGAGATGGAGAAACAAATCACCAACTTCATATGGAAAGGGAAGAGGCCCTGAATAAGTAAAGCATTACCCAAGAGGCAGAACAAAGCGGGAGGCCTCACACTACCTGATTTTAGGACCTATTATACTGCCATGGTAGTCAAAACAACCTGGTACTGGTACAACAACAGATACATAGACCAATGGAACAGAGTTGAGAATCCAGATATAAGCTCATCCACCTATGAGCTGCTAATATTTGACAAAGCCCAAAGTCCATTAATTGGGGAAAAGACAGTCTCTTTAACAAATAGTGCTGGCATAAATGGATTTCCATCTGCAGGAAACTGAAAAAAGACCCTTACCTCACAAAATGTACAAGAACTAACTCAAAATGGATCAAAGACTTAAATATAAAATTGAAAACGATAAAAATCATGGAAGATAAAACAGGAACAACACTAGGAGCCTTAATACATGGCATAAACACAATATGAACCGTAAGTAACAAGGCACAAGCACCAGAAGAAAGACTAGATAAATGGGAGCTCCTAAAAATCAAACACTTATGCTCATCAAAAGACTTCACCAAAACAGTACAAAGACAACCTACAGAGTGGGAAAAAATTTTTGGCTACGACAAATCCAATCAACTTCTAATCTCTAACATCTACATGATACTGCAAAACCTCAACAACAAAAAGACGAATAACCCAATTAAAAAATGGGCAAAGGATATGAACAGGCGCTTTACCAAAGAAGATATTCGGGCAGCTAACAGACATATGAAGAAATGCTCGTGATCATTAGCCATTAGAGAAATGCAGATCAAAACTACAATGAGCTATCATCTCACTCCAACAAGGCTAGCCTTAATGCAAAAACCACAAAATAATAAATGCAGGAGAGGTTGTGGCGAGACTGGAACACTTATACACTGTTGATGGGAATGTAAAATGGTACAACCTCTTTGGAAATCGATTTGACGCTTCCTTAAAAAGCTGGAAATAGAAGTACCATAGGATCTAGATATCCCACTCCTTGGAATACATTGTAGAGAAATAAGAGCCATCACACAAATAGACACCTGCACAGTCATGTTCATTGCAGCACTGTTTACAATAGCAAAAAATGGAAACAACCTAGGTGCCCAGCAATGGACAAATGGATAGACAAATTATGGTATATCCACTATGCAATGATAAAGAACAACGATGAAACTGTGAACCTATTTTGCTGAGTGAATTTAGTCAGTCACAGAAGGACAAATACTGTATAAGACTACTATTATAAGAACTCAAGAAAAAGTTTAAACACAGAAGAAAACATTCTTTGATGGTTACGAGGGTGGGGAGGGAGGGTGAGTGTTATTCACTAAATAGATAGTAGATAAGGATCATCTTAGATGAAGGGAAGGACAGCACACACTACAGAGAAACCAGCACAACTGGACTAAACCAAATATAAGAAGTTTCCTGAATAAAATCAAATACTTTGAGAGACAGAGTAGCAGGGTCAGGGGTCTGGGGATCATGCTTTCAGGGGACATCTAGGTCAATTGGCATAACAAAGCTTATTAAGAAAATGTTGTGCATCCTACTTTGGTAAGTGGCGTCTGGGGTCTTTAAAGCTTGCAAGTGGCCATCTAAGATTCATCAATTGGTCCTAACCACTTGGAGTAAAGGAGAACAAAGAACACCAAAGACACAAGGGAAGTATTAGCCCAAGAGACAGAATGGGCCACATAAACCACAGACTTCATCAGCCCGAGACCAGAAGAACTAGACGGTGCCTGGCTACCAGCAATGAACATCCTGACAGGGAACACAACACAGAGTCCCTGATGGAGCAGCAGAAGGATGGGTTGCAGAACTTAAATTCTAGTAAGAAGACCAGACTTAAAGGTCTGACTGAGACTGGAGGTACCCCAGAAAGCATGGCCCCTGGATTCTCTATTAGCCCAGAACTAAAACAATTTCAAGCCCAAGTCTTCAGACAGGGATTGGACTGGACTGTGGGAGATAAAGTGATATTCGTGAAGATTGTGCCTCTTAGTCAAGTAGGTGCAAGAGACCTAACGGGCAGCTTCTGTCCAGAGGTGAAAGGGGAAGGCAGAGAGGGTTAGGAGCTGGTTGAATGATCATGGAGAATCAGGGGTGGAAAGGAGGAGTGTGCTGTCACAGAATGGGGTGAGCAATTAGGATCACATAAAATCTATAAAATTTTGTATGGGAGACAAACTTGAAATGTAAACTTCATTTAACTACAACAATTAAAAAAAAAAAGATATTTACTGAGCACGTCACCGAAGAAGACATTCTGGAAGCTAATGGATACATGAGGAAATGCTCACGATCATTAACCATTAGAGAAATGCAAATCAAACCTTCAATGAGATACCATCTCTCGCCAACAAGGCTAGCATTAGTCCAAAAAACACAAAATAATAAAGTTGGAGAGGTAGTAGTAGAGAGACTGGAACACTTATACACTGCTAGTGGGAATGTAAATTGGAAATTGATTTGGTGCTTCCTTAAAAAGCTAGAAATAGAAGTACCTTAAATCCAGCAATCCCACTCTTTGGAATATATCCTAGAGAAATAAGAACCATCACAGAAATAGATATTTGCACACCCATGTTCATTGCAGCACTGTTCACAATAGCAGAAAGATGGAAACAACCTAGGTGCCCATCAACAGAAGAACGGATAAGCAAATTATGTACATACATACAATGGAATATTATGCAATAATAAAAAACAGATGAATCTAAGAAACATCTCACAACATGGATGAATCTGGAAGGAATTATGCTGAGTGAAATTACTCAGTTGCAAAAGGACAAATATTGTATGAGACCCCTATTATAAGAACTCAAGGAAAGTTTTAAACACAGAAGAAAACATTCTTCCGTGGTTACAAGGGTAGGGAGGGAGGGAAGGAGAGGAGAAGTCACTAACTAGATAGTAGATAAGTATTAGGTGAAGGGAAGGACAACACACAACACAGGGGAAGTCAGCAAAATTGGACTAAACTAAAAGCTGAGAAGTTTCCTGACACAACCAAACACTTGGAGGGATAGAGTAGCAGGGGCGGGTGTCTGGGGACCATGGTTTCAGGGACATCAAAGTCACTTGGCGTAACAAAGTTTATTAAGAAAATGTTCTGAATCCCACTTTGATGAGTGGTGTCTGGGGTCTTAAAAGCTAGCGAGCAGCCATCTAAGATGCATCAATTGGTCCCAACCCACCTGGAGTAAAAGATAATGAAGAACACAAAAGACACAAGGAAAATGTTAGCCCAAGAGACAGAAAGTGCCACATAAACCAGAGATTGCATCAGCCTGAGACCAGAAGAACTAGATGGTGCCTGGGTACCACCAATGACTGCCTTGACAGGGAACACAGCAGAGAGTTCCTGACTGAGCAGGAGAAAATTGTGGTGCAGAACTCAAATTCACGTAAAACAACTGGACTTAATGGTCTGACTGAGACTAGAAGAACCCCAGAAGACATGGCCCTCAGACCCTCTGTTAACCCAGAACTAAAACTACTCCCAAAGCCAACTCCTCGGGCAAAGATTAGACTGGACTATGGACAAAAAATAGTACTTGTGAAGCGTGTGCTTCTTAGTTCAAGTAGATACACGAGACTAAAAGGGCATCTCCTGTCCGGAGGAAGGATGAGAAGGCAGAAAAGGATAGGAGATGGGTGAATGGACATGGGAAACCCAGGGTGGAAAAGGAGGAGTGTGCTGTCACATTATGGGGATTGCACCTAGGGTGTCATAACAATATGTGTATAAAGTTTTGTATGAGAAATTAACTTGAGCTGTAAACTTTCACCTAAAGCACAAAAAATAAATAAATATTTACTAAAAAAAAATATTGAGACAACTCCCACAGTACTGTATTAAAAATCCTATTTTCTTTGCTTGGCTTCCTGCCCCCCAGCTTTGCATTTGAATCCTGCTTTTATGTAAACCCCATTGTGCCTGCATAGTATGATTAAGAATGTTGCTGATGTAATTTGTATGAACTCCCTACTTATAAATCCCTTTAAAAGTAACTGGCCCTCCCACCCTTGGCAAGCAGTCTTGGCAGCAGCAGCTCCAACTGACTCCTTTCCTTGTACAACAAAATAAAGGTACATTTCCTGTTCTCCCACCACGGGTTCTCATTTATTGGCCAATGCAAGTCATACTGACCAAGAACCTGGGGTTTTCTACCAGGTAACAGCATCAAAACCTCAAAGTATTTATAAGAGAGAAACTGAAGAAACACTGCTCATATTTAAAGCTGCTTTCACGAACTTTGTGAAATATTGAGCAATAATGTTTCATTGTTTTGTTTTGTCTGTTTTGGGGTGAATATCAATGTTAGTTCATGCTCTGTTTGGGGTTGAAGATATCTAGCCCTTTGAGGATAAAGTAACGTGGTTTAATGGAGTGATATGCTGGGGAAATGCCAAAAGTAGGAGTCAAAGAATTGATTTCAATTCGATCATAATTCAAAGTAGTGGCTGTGTCAAACACATCAAGCTATGTCCCAGCCAAACAAAACAGAACTGCTTGCAGACCTCTAAGCATATCTGTCTCCTGCCACTGTTCCTTTGCACATGCTATTTCCACTTCCTGGAATGCTTAGTTTTCTAAAATTTTCTTATTCTTTCTAGGAATCATCTTCCTTCTGTCCAACTGTCTCTTGTCATTTTTATCACACAGAGACACTCATTTTTACAGGGTACATGCTCCGAAAATATCTCTTCAATTACATACGCCATTTGCTATTTTAATTATTTCCTTGCCTGTCTCTCTCATCTCCTTGGAGGCAGGGACCATGTGAAATTCATCTCTGTGTTTCCAGGTCCCTTTAGCACAGTAAATGTTTACTGAATTGAATATATCAGGATCACTGGCCATCAAGTTAGAGATGCACATTTGAAATATTTCATTCTTTCACATATATTATTCTCAACCATTAAACACTTTTAAAGACTTAAGAGATTAAAAAAAAAAAAACCTATAAGAGAAGCAAATAGTTTGCTATGTCAAGAGTAGAAAGACATGAATCTTCTGGTAGCTAGGTACTCATTCCAACATTAACATGTATTTGTTATTTTGTTATCATGTCCAGAGTTCAGAAGGATTTTTCTTAGTTCGTCAGAGTGAAGCAGATTTGACTTGTATTTAAATCAGTAGAATTAGTATAATCTTAAAATAAAGCATGTGAAATAGTTAGGGGTCTGAATATTTATTTGTGGCTTTTTTAGTGCCTAATAAATTTAAATGAGATAAGAGTATATATTTCCTCATGATCTGATGCATAACTTTTTGATGGCACCAGATGGTGTCACAGACTTTGCCTAATCTTTTGGGCTCTAGCACCTATGCTTGTTCCAGATAAGATTCCACTTATAGAAAATTTTAACAGATTTTAGCCCAAAAGTAGATATATATGTATAGAGATAGCTAGATAGATGTAATTTCTAGATCAGAAGCATGCTTGTCAACAATATATGTGATTATGTTATGAATTTTAGCTGGTATGAAACTTTCTATTCTTTTGATGAGAAGGCTCAGAGGGCTTTCTAAGAAAGCATTTTTCTTAAAAACTGAAAGTAGAGGCAAGATAATATTAACAGAAAACACTTATTAAGTATTTAGCACTGTGCTAGATGGCTTTGCATTTAAAGCTCGCAGTATTCTATGAGATGGGTGTTAATGTGACTCTCATTTTACACAGCTAGTAACTGTGGGAGGAATCTGAATCCAGATCATGTTCTCTTAAAAGTTATTCCAATTAGCTGTGAATACGCACACATTGTTGAAAGTTGTGATTCAAATTTGCCAGCTGAGTAAATTAAGTATTCTCTGCACTAAGGCTACTCTGAAGGGAGGAGCTCATGATTAATCAGATGCCAGTGTTGCTCTAGCGGAGTTCCTGGCTAAGGTGCTTGGCTGCTAACCAAAAGGCTGGAAGTTTGAGTTCTTTAAGAAGAGCCTCAGAAGAAATACTTGGCAATCTACTTCCAAAAAGTTAGCCATTGAAAACCCTACTGTGACACACACTGTAAGTAGAAATAGACTCCAGGGTGACTAGTTTTATTGCTTTAAAATCCTGATCAAATTCGTGTACACCAAGGCCACAGTCCATGTGGTCATTCACATTATGGCCACAAGGGGGAGATTGCTAAAGGCGAAGAAGCTTACAGGTGCCTTTTTGGACAGGGGGTGGTGAATAACTAACCTTTGAAATGTGTTGTTTTATTTAGAGAGATGCTGTGCTGGCTGGGGTCTAACCTTGTTGCCACTTTTTCAGTATGTTACAAAGGTCTTCTAACGGTTCTCTGCTCTTTTATGCCTAATTGTACCACTGCTTGGCATATTCTGCTGAAATAGCATGGTTTTAGAAAGGCAGTTTCCAGGGTGGGCACTGACAAACACTGTAATCATCTGACACAACACAGTTCAGTTACTTTTAAATGAGATTCTTTCTTTTTTACTGATTCTTTCCTACAGTCTCCTGGTAAATTCTGTAGAGCCAGAAGGTAGATCAAGATCTTTAGCTCACAGCAAAGGGAAATTTGATCATCAACATAAATTTTTTTTAAAGAATGCAGTCTGGAACCAAGTGGCTGAAAATATAGTTTTCATCTACTTAAGATAATTATGCTGAATGCATTCATTTAATTTAATAACTATATTGTAACCATGGATTAAAAACATATGCCACAATAGAAGTTGAGAGAGAACATTACAGAAAAATAGGAAATTGACTCATCCTTTAATAAACTTCTGACAAGGAGCCTAAGAATTTCTCGGGGCAGCTGTGAAAATCCTAGGGATTAATTGAAACTCTGTCTTCATTTTTTTTTTGTTTCAAGTTCTTATGTAGATCATTCCGTATGAGCCTATTGAGGTTCCATCTCTCCATGAATAGTTTTATAAACTAGATGGGAGAAGCAACTAAAAAAAAACAATTATCATGAAAACCTAGATTTCTCTTGATAAGTGTGTATGTGTGTGTATGCATGTTCAACATTCTGTTTTCAAAGCTGTAATATCCAGAATAGCACTAGAATATAGTTCTCCATGCTGACATATGAACATAATTTATTCAACAGATATTTATTAAAAGCCAGGCACTAACATATGCCAGGCACTATTCCCGGCACTTGGTATACATTAGTGAACAAAACAGCCTCAAATTCCTGTCATTGTGAGCTTACATTCTAGTGGAGAAGAGAGGCAACAAAATGAAAAACATAGTGAATAAGTAAATTATACAGTAGGTTAATATATAAATGCTATTGGAAAATAAGAGTACCTGAACAAGTAAATTGTTAAGCACTTGACTGCAGCTGAAATGTGGGTGGTTCGAACACACCCAGAGGTGCCTCAGAAGACGGGCCAGCAATCTGGTTTTGCAAGGTCATAGCCTTGAAAGCCCTATGGAGCAGTTCTACCCATGGGGTCGCCATGAGTCAGAATTGACTCAAAGGCAACAAACATTGACTACACTGGAAAACAGATCTGCCTAAAGGGGATTAGGAGTGCTGGGAGGATTACAATGAGGTCAAAGTAGCCTCATTGAGAAGGTGATATTAGAGCAAGGACTTGAAGGTGTAGAGGCCCGTCACCTCACAGATATCTGGAGCATAGGTAGGGCAGAACCAGTGCAAAGGCTACCACAGGCAAAAGAATAAGGAGTGTGACATAATCTGACACTAACATTTTTTAAGAATTTACTTTGATTTTTATATTGCAAATAGGCTATGGGTGTATGCTGGAACGAGGTGCAGGCAGTTTTATTAGAAGAGTTGATAGTAACTACTACAGTGATTACAATAGTGAGTTCTGGGTGTATTTTGAAAGTTGAGCCATCCAGATTTTCTGAAGAATGAATGTGAGAGATGAAAACAAGAAAGGAATCAAAGACAGTCCCAAGGTCTGTGGCCTGGGAAACTGGAAGGATGAGGTCATCTTACACTGGTATAAGGAAGCCTGCAGGAGGGGTCAGAGTGAGCAGTGGGTTCAACGTGGGAAGTTTGGTTTTAGCAGGTGGAGTTTGAGATGCTCATTAGTGAGTGGCTGTTGGATAAAATTGCCTCTTCCCAGAGGAAACAGTAACCCCTGACTCAAGTGCTACGCTTCACCCTCTCCCCTTCTGATCAATAAGGCCTTCATTCCTGTTAGCCTGATGAACTCAAACTCTTTCTTAACACCCAATCCCAGATAACCAATACTACCTGACCAGAGTTTGAGACTGAGACGAACCTTATTGATTTCCTTGATAGGCTAGTGTCTGAGGGAACCAGATTTCTCCTAGCTGACTCAGTACTGTAGCCACAGATTTCTTCTAAATATATACTTTATCAAGATTCTGCTGCTAACTGAAAGATTGGTGGTTCGAATCCACCTAGTTTCCTCAGAAGAAATGTCTGGTGATCTGCTGCCAAAAATCAGCTGTTGAAAACCCTATGTAGCATAGTTCTCACTTTGAAACAAATGAGGTCATATTGAGGAAGAATCAACTCGATGGCAGCTGGTTTTAAGTGGAGATAAATCAGTTGCTGTAGAGTTGATTCCTACTCATGGCGACTCCATGTATGTCAGAGCAGAACTATGTTCCATAGGGTTTTCAATGGCTGATTTTCAGAAGTAGATCACCAGGCTTTTTTTTTTTTTTTTTTGAGGAGCTTCTGGGTGGACTCAAACCTCAACCTTACGTTAGCAGCTGAGTGCTTTAACTCTGCACCATCCAGGGACTCCTCAATGGGAGTAAGACATGGCAAAACACACAGATCATTCCAGTTGATAACTTAGCTTTTCCTGATGAAATAGCTGTGACTTTCTGCATTTTCCAAGGATAGAAAAGAGCAGTGTAGGGTCCCAGCATGCCCAGAAATATGTCTTGGGGCTGCCTGATGGCAGAGACTCTTCCTGACCTCTTTGGTGGCTATCATCCTATTCTCTCTGGCAATTTTTTTTTTAAATTGGTAATTACATGATGAAAGAAAGTAGAACAGGTCTTGTGGATTTTTCCAGTAATAAAGACACATCTGATGTGAGAAAAGGCAACGTTTTTGAAATCCTAATGAGGAAACACTTGATTGTTGACATAAAGAGGATGGAGGTCTGATTGTCTGTGAACAATTAAATCTCTACATCTTGCATGTTTAACTGTTCCTGTCATGGAGTAAATGTATTTTCTCTACCACCTACTAGAACTTAGCAGAGGGTCAGTGAGAGTACACAGTAAATTACTTCCTGGACACCTAGACACCACAGAGTAGAGTATTTAAAAAGAAATCTATTTGAAATAAAGTCTGAAGGGCATGCTATAAAAATGGGTCACTTTTTCATTTCAAAGGAGTTTATTAAGTGTGTCCAGACTTTTGTTCTGTTAAAGAAAAATGCTCTACATTTCTTTGGGGGTGGCAATAACACACTTGGTAATGGGTGGCAAGAAATGTATGTACAATTCATGCAGATGAGTAGATTGCCTTTGTTTGTTCTTGCTGGTGGCTCATCAACATAGGCGTCAGGAGACAATCCCTTTGTCCATTAATCTGAGTATTGAAAATTTCTGACACAGCTAAGATAGCTGTATCAGCTGTCTGCATCCTTATTCCTTCCTGGTTTATAGAGTAGGTTTTGTTTTTCTGGGGCGGGGGGAGGTTTGAGTATAAATAAATACTAAGAGAACTTTAGAGCTATTTAAAATTCTCACCATTTGTGTTAGACATAAATCTCTTTGATTATGAATTATTTCCACCAATTCACTGATTTAGTAAAACTGCATCTGTCTTCCTTTCTCTTATCCTGAATTTGTGAATCTGAAAGAAGGAACAATGTACCTAAAAACGTATTTCCAAATAAATCAGTCGTTGCTTTATAAAAAAGTAACCATTTTACAATACCACATGCATATAAGATTCTTTACTAGTAAAAGAACATTTTAATGGAACGAAAACCAGCATGAAACAGTAAACTTCCTCTTCGAGGTACAGCCACGTCAAATCGTAGTGTTTCCCACTGAGGATTACATATGCTGTAGTCACCACTGAAAATGCCACACTAACTGGGAAAACCCCATCATACTGGCAATGCACTTGAGGAATTCCTGCCTACTGGGTTCTGTGGTTAGCAATAGTAAGAAGGAGGTAAATGGTAAGGTAAAGGGTTGAAAAACTTTCTTAGCATCAGCCATGAAGTGTAAAAGAAAATATTTCTGTTGCCTGCAGGAATTAAGTTGTTGCAGTTTGATGCCTTGTTTTCCACATATTTAATGGACAAAGGATGTATCAAAAATGCCAGAAAAGAGAAATACAAAGTCACTTAACATTAAATGAGTGATGAGATCATAGAGTTCTCCATAGCCATCATGTGAGACTGTTTTGCACATTGACGTAAAGAATCATCATCCCTGTCTGAGTAAGTCCCTTGTGCTGTTCCTGCCCACCACCCATCTGTCAGTTTGTGATACTGCAGTGACCTGCATGTTGCTATGATGCTGGAAGCTATACTGCAAATACCAGTAACATCACCCATGGTGGACAGGTTACAGTGGAGCTTCCAGACTAAGACAGAAAGGAAGGCCTCAGGATCTACTTCCAAAAAGTAGTCCATGAAAACCCTGTGGATCTCAACAGAATGTTGTCTCATATAGGGCTGGAAGATGAGCCCCTGTGTTGGAAAGCTCTAACAATACACAGTGGCTGCTACAATGGACTTGAGCAAAACAATGATCCTGAAGACGGTGCAGGACCAGGCAACATTTCATTCTGTTGTACATGGGGTTGCTGTGAGTTGGGGCAGACTCAACGACAACTGTTCTTGCTCATTTTTTTTTTTTAAATCTCCTTTACATTCTATAGCAAATTTCCTTGGATAAACTTAATCACACACACACACACACACACACACACACACACACACACACACATATGTGTATATTTTAATCATTAAAGAAAAATTGTCTTTTGAAGTTGGCTTTCAGGAAGCTACTCATTCATTTACAGCCAGGTTTGGTGAACAAGATGCACTGTCAAACTGAAAACATTGTTTTGGTCAAAATAATACCAAATCTGTTACAGCTAAGTTGATTCTGATTCATGGTGACCCCACATGTTACAGAGTAGAACTTCTCTGCAGGATTTTCTTGGCTGTAATTTTTATAGAAGCAGGTCTCTAGGCTCTTCTTCCACACAAAATAATGCAGTTATTCTCAAAGTATGATTCCCATACCAGCAGCATCACAATCTCCTGGAGGGCTTGTTAAGACAGATTGCTGGGTCTCAGCCTCAGAGTTTGTGATTAAGCAGGCCTGGGGTGAGGGTTGAGAACTGACATTTCTAACATGTTCCCAGGTGATGCTGATGCTACTGGTCTATGGACTATTGAGAATCACTGAAATAATATATGATCTTGAAATAATTATCCTCATTTTCTTTGTAATTTTTAACTGGTTTTACAGGTAATTCCAAAGAGTTCCCCAAAGTCTGTATTATTAGAAAAAAGTTTAAAACATCTCAAAGTCACTTCTTTGAAGAGAAAATTTTCTATACATTTTATTGCATTGGTTTATAAACAGAGTCCCTAGACTTAACAGCTACCTGTGGGATGCCGAACTCACCTAGCCTCAGGGAGACTGGAGTGTGGCAGAAACACTTCCCACAGAGTCATGCCACCCAGCCACCATTTGTTTGCATGTCACGATAAGGGGAAAGATGATCTTGGATTCAGTTTTCTCACATCCAGGAATTATGTTAAAAGCTTAACATGTATCTTCACTTTTCCATTTGGGGGTGGGTGTGTGAGTGAAACTGATAATGTAACTTACTTATTTGAAATTCTTTAAATGACTCCTCATTGTTGTTGCTCTAATTCACGGCTACCCAACATGTGCAAAATAGACCTGTGCTCCATAGGCTTTTCAAGGCTGTGACCTTTCAGAAACAGATCACCAGGCCTGTCTTCTGAGGTGCCTCTGGGTGGGTTTGAACTGGCAATATTTTGGCTAGCGGTCCAGCACTTAACCCTTTGTACCACCCAGGGACTCCAACTCTTTATTATGGATCATTATGAGCCTTCCTTGTGAGTCACTAAGATAGATGAGGGCAAGAATCATTTCTGTCATGGTAACTTGTATTTTCCAGGTTTCAAATGATCAAAAAAAAAAAAAAAAAAAACCGATCTGTTACCATCAAGTTGATTCTGACTCACAGTGACTCTCTAGGATAGAGTAGAACTGCCCCATAGGGTTTCCAAGGAGTGACTGGTGGATTCGAACTGCCAACCTTTCGGTTAGCAGCCAAGCTCTTAACCACTGCACCACCAGTGCTTCAAATGATAGGCACTCTAAATTTATTTTCATTATTGAAGTCCAAAATCCTTGGCACATAAGACCCTTCAGGATCTCAAACTTTTTTACATTTCTCTCCATCTCTTGCCACACTATACTTTGTGCCATCCAGCAATGTTAATTTTACTTGAATTTTCTAAAAGTTCCAGGCTCTTTGTCATCACCATAGCACCACATAACTATCTCATTTTTAGTGAATATTTGTTGAAGAATGCTGTGAACTTTGTAAGAATAAGGTAAACTTGGTTGGGCCTGCTATAGTAATTTGCTCTTGGGTCCTAAATATAGTTGCTTACTGTTCTGCCTACGTAGTTAAAATAAATGATGAATTAGCAGGAATGACAATTATTCCTGATATAACAATAGATCCTTTGAAAACTACCTCAAGTTACTGTGGTGGGAATAGTAACTGAAAGGCCAATTGCCTCTGTTTCTATCTAACTAAACTTGGGGAAGGAGACTGAGACAAAAAGTACTTCCACGACATTTTTCTGGCATGCAAAACTTGGTATTCCATGTGAAAGTCAGGATAATTTTTAACCACTTAAATTGAGTATTTTTACTTGATTTGGTTATAAAAGGTAGACATTTTTTATTTTAAAATGCTGAAATGTCAGCCAGCAGTTTCAGTCTTCTAGACTAAAGGGAAGATGCTTTGGTTTACATAAATAAGAAAGTGTGAGATATAGTATATTTCAATTATAATTAAGGAGAAGGAGAACATCATATTTAAAAAAATATTCTAAATTGCCAGGTATGCTACAATTAGGGTAGGCCTTTTGAAAAGCAAAATAGAGGCATACCATGAACATAGAGTTAAGAGGACCTAGAAATATGCTTTGGCTGAATATCAATTAAATGGCCACAGTCACTTAACCTCTTTGTCCATCTTCCAGGAATCATGTGTGGATAGGTACAGGTGATATGTATGGAAAAACCAAAATCAGTATAGAAATCCATTCATTATTGCTACTCATCAAAAGCCAGGAGTTGCTCTAATTCTACCGAGCATAGTGGTTAAGAGTATAAGCCCAAGAATTAAACAATGTCTGGATTCAAATCCTAGCTCTGTCACTGAGGAACTCTGTGATCTTGGGCAGTGAATATATATGAACTCGTGTAAAATGAGGGTACTAACAGTACTAACCTCACAGGAATGCTTTAAGGATTCAATAAGATAATACGTGTTGCTCATTGCATGTCAGTTATTATTATTAGCATGTTACTGTTATACTTGTTATGTGTCAGAATGAAGAACTGAGGGCATTGACTTTTAGGATGTCTTAACTTTTTCAGATAGTAACTGTTTTTATTCTTGAGATTAATAATTGCTTCTCCTCTTTATTGTCAGCTGTATTGTAGAGGCATATTTAAGCACCAGTACATTATTTATTTACCAGGAGACCCCCTGCAATCATAGATATTTCTTAAGGACCTGGTTTTCTTGAATTAACTCTGTAGGATGACAGTTTATACTTAGTTCAGATCCCTGCAACTCAGCTTACTGATTTAAAATTGATTCCATCCCTCCTTGAGCATTCATGGATGATGAGTCTGACTTTAAACCAAGTTCATGGCAACAGAATTTAAATGTATAAGTATGAAGTACCAACATGCTGAGTGGTAGACAGAATGCTTCAAAAAGCAAACTCACCGTGTGCAGATCAAAATCATAAAGAAATATTCTACTACCCTGAATTTACTCTCAGTTTAAAATGCACCATTAAATGTTATCATGTTATAAAAACATCAATAAGTTCAAAGTGTTTGATGAATTTAAAGAAATAATAGGTCTTCAGTGAATAGGCAAATAGAAAAAGAACCTGAAATAGTTGAGATTCTGTTCATTTTTTTTTTTTTCTCCTTTGATCACTTCTTATCTGTCTGAGTGCCTCTAGGTTGTTTTTGTACTTTTGTTTCAAACTCAGTATCCATTTGATTTTTGTTCATGATGAAGTGCTTTATCAAAAGCAATAAAAATCACTCTTAATCCCCAAATCTCGATCATCTCATACACATATAACCATTGTGCAGACTCAGGAAAGTGACGTCACATTACCTCGACCATTTGTAACCCACAAAGGCAGATGAACTCTGTACCCGAGGATCATGCATCTTTGGTCAGTGGACAGAGCTCCAGGATTCTGGATCTTGCTCCTCCCTGTCTTAACCCCATCACTGGGCTATGCAGCATGCCCAAGTCTTCTGGAATGAGTCACTCTTTGGATCAAGACTTCGGATCTACACAAGACACTGGGAAAAGTGAGATGTTTCTTGCTTTTCAGTGACCTTGTTTACTTTCTGCTCCCCTTCATCAAAAATACCTGTTCTGTGTCCCACAGTTTTGGTGCCCACATTTCTCCCAGCCAAACTGGACGTTTGTACTTCAGAGAGCAGTGTCCTAATCAGATGATCCCATTGGACATACATGCTGAAGGGAAGAGGACAGCATGAGAGCACAAAGGTCTTAGTTACAAACACTGTGTGGAAAGAAGACATTTCAAAGGAGACAGACATGGAACAAAGACTAATTCAGGGACACCCGGCAAAATGGTGCTCTAGGCAGAAACACCACGCCGTCCCTCCACAGCAAAGATCCGAAAAACTAAGCCGAACAGAGAAAACAACAATCCTGAAACCCTAAAACATAAAATGAAGAGATAAAGAACTCAGCCAAGCACCAAATGGAGTGAGAAAACTGACAGAGAACGGAGAGCTAGGAGAGAGTCATACAGAGGTCCCCTATCAGCTAACGCAGTGTGGATCCTCCATCTTGGACTCCTGTTGGAGACCAGCAAACAAGGGGTACGAGAAAGCAGCTTCACGGAGCTTCCAGCGGGAGACAAAACAACCGGTAATTTGCGATATACACTTTCTCACTCCCCACCCTTCTCCACCCCCACTTGGCCTCCTCTGCTTCCCACGGCCACAATCTCTTGTCTGGGAAGCACCGGCTGCTTGGATTCCACCCACCTGAAGGGGCCGGCTCTCTGAGTGCCATTTGTTGGCTGCTGGTGTTGCTTTTTTTCTGCTTCTTTTGATTATTTCCTTACCTCTCACCACCTCCCCCTCCTTTTGCTCAAATACTTGGCTTTGTGCTCCATCTTTGCTTCTTCCTGAGGGGCTGCAGAGCTCTGGTAATTTGTGGTATATGCTTTTCCACCCCCTACCCTTCTTCACCCCCACTTGGCCTCCTCTGCTTCCCGTGGACACAGTCTCTTGTCGGGGAAGCACCAGCTGCTTGGAATCCACCCCCCCACACTAGCTGACTCTCTGAGTGTCATTTGTTGGCTGTTGGTGTTGCTTTTTTTCTGCTTCTTTTGAATTCTTCCTTAACTCTCACCACCTCCACCTCCTTTCTCTCAAATACCTGGCTCTGTGTGCCATCTTTGCTTCTTCCTGAGGGGCTGCAGAGCTACATTCAAGTGTGGAGCTGTTTCCCGGTCTGGGCTGCCATGCTGGTGGGATCCCGGGGCTTTTGTTTGTTTGTTTCTTTTGAATTGTTTGTTTGTTTTATTTTCATTTCTTGAGTTGGGAGCCCATTCTGGCCAGGCAGTGCTGCGTGGCTTCAAACCTACCCCATCGGCTTGCACAGATGTGCAGAGGGAACCCTGAGGGCATTTCTTTTTTTGTTTTGTTTTGTTTTGTTTTTTTCTGTTTTGGGGGGGCTTTTCTTTTTCTTTTTTTTTTTTTAATTTGTTTTGTTTTCTTTTCTCTCTTTTTCCCTTCTTGTCTTTCTTCATTACTTGGTTTCTAGTCCCTCAATATTTTCCTTCTCTTTCTGTTCCTTGAACACCTGGCGTTGTATAGCTCTATGCCTTCTAGCCAAGCTGTACTGCAACACCTGAGAACAACTTCCCCAGAGCTTATAGCCACACCGGTGGGATCCCTAGGAACTTTGCTATTCTTTTCCCTTTCTGATTTTTATTTATTCATTCTTTTCTTTTTTTTCTTCCTCTTCCCCTTTTTGTTTTTCTCATTTCATAGTCTCTCATCTCTCCACTCCAGGCACAAGCTCCCCTAGCATTCTTTTTTGTTTGTTTGTTTGTTTTTTTGGCTCCTGTTCCTCTCTATCCTCTCCCATATCCATCTTAGTTCCACACATAACAATCTCCCCAATACATCCTGCCTACCTGCACCACCAAGCAGCACAGGCACAGCCTACTGGAACCTTCCCTGTACTGATTAACGACTGACACTGGTGGGTGTAGTAAGTGCCACAAAAAACCCGTCCCAGTAACTCCTCTTCAGCTAGACCTCCCCTGCCATACCATATCTGAGTGACTGACCCTGCCAATTGGAGAAGGAGGTGAAAAGAATTTTACCCACAGAAGAGCAAACAACAAAGAACACACAGCCCGTCTGCTCAGACATAACTAAATTTAAAAAAAGGGACAAAACAAACAAATCCACAATAAATAAATGAGAAAAATAACTACTGAATGCCCCAAAGACAGCAGACAATATCAAAACATTTACAAAAACAAGACAGGATGGTTCTAGTAGGCGTCCAAAATAAAACACCGGATGACTTTCTGGTGGAAGAAAATGCACTAGAACTACCTGATAGGGAATTCAAATCTCTAATACTCAGAATTCTCCAAGAGCTGAAGCAAAAATCAGACAAAATGAGGAAAAAATAGACAAATCCATGGAAAATACAGACATAAAATTGGAAGAATTCAGAAAAATAATGGAGGAACAAAACACCAAAATAAATTCAAAACTAGAAATTATACAAAAACAACAATTAGAAATCCAAAAGATAAACAACAAGATTTCAGAAATGGACAGTGCAATAGAAGGGCTGAGAAGCAGATTTGAAATGGTGGAAGACAGGATCAGTGGAATTGAAGACAAACACTTGGATACAACTCTGTTTCAGGAAAACTCAGAAAAAAGAACAAAGAAAAATGAAGAGACCCTGAGAGTTATGTGGGATACAATAAAAAGCAAAAATTTGCGAGTGATTGGAGTTCCAGAACGGGGGAGAAAACAGAAAACACAGAGAGGATCACTGAATAACTGCTGACAGAAAACTTCCCCTATAACATGAAAGATGAAAAGCTGGCCATCCAAGAAGCTCAACAAACCCCATATAAGACAGACCCCAAAAGAAAATCACCAAGACATATCATAATCACACTTTCCAAAACCAAAGACAAACACAGAATCCTGAGGACAGCTCGTGAAAAAACAAGAAGTCACATACAGAGGAGAAACAATAAGACTAAGCTCAGATTATTCGGCAGAAACCATGCAGGCAAGAAGGCAATGGGAAGACATGTATAAAATCTTGAAAGAAAAAAATTGCCAGCCAAGAATAAAATATCCTGCAAGACTCTCGTTCAAATTTGATGGTGAAATTAGGTGATTTCCAGATAAACAGAAATTAAGAGAATATGTAAAAGCCAAACCAAACTTACAAGAATTATTAGAGGGAGTTCTTTGATCTGAGGACAAACAACTTCAGCTCACAGGCAGACTCTAGGATGCAGGATCGTACCAGCCAGATACCAATCTAGGAAATGAACTCTCCAGGACTATCCAAAACCAAAAGAAATACGAACGGGAATCAGAGCAGTTAATCAGTAAATGACAACAACATCAAAACAATAAAAGATGGAATAAATGGCATAGGTATAGAATCTTCTAATGGAGAGGAAGGCAAGGTGATACCAAGTAATGGTAGACTGCTACAAACTTAGAAAGATAAGGGTAAAATTCATGGTAACCACAGAGAAAGTTAGCAAACATACTCATAAAAAAAAAAAGAGGAAAAACATAAAGTCTCAGCAAAAACAAAACCTACAGAAACAAATCAAATGAAAAAAAATCCACAAAAAAAGTAACTCAGCACAGGAGAGTAAGAAGAACAACGAAAACATCAGCACCACCAAAAAAAAAAAAAAAAAAAAAGCATTATAAAATGACAGCAATAAATTCACATCTATAAATAATTACACTGAATGTAAATGGACTGAATGCACCCATAAGGAGATGGAGAGTGACAGAATAGATAAGAAAACAGGATCCATCAATATGCTGTCTACAAGAGACACACCTTAGAAACAAAGATATGAATTTATTAAAAGTCAAAGGTTGGAAAAAAATATATCAAGCTAACAACTACCAAAAAAGAGCAGGAGTGGCAATACTAATATCAGATAAAATAGACTTTAAAACAAAATCCATGATAAAAGACAAAGACAGTATAATGATTAAGGGGACGATCCATCATGAAGACATAACCATAATAAACATCTACACACTCAATGACAGGGCTCCGAAATACATAAAACAAACTCTAACAACACTGAAGAGAGAAATTGACAGTTTCACAATAATAGTAGGAGACTTCAACACACAAATCTCAGTAAAGGACAAAACAACAAAGAAGAAACTCAGCAAAAATACAGAAGACCTAAAGGGCACAATCAGCCAACTTGACCTCATACACATATATAGAACACTCCATCTAACCACTGCAAAGTACACATTCTTTTGCAATGCACTTGGAACGTTCTCCAGAATAGACCACATTTTAGGCCACAGAGCAATCCTCAACAAGATCGAAAACACTGAGTTAATTCAAAGTATCTTCTCTGACCACAATGCCATCAAGGTAGAAATTAACAACAGAAAGAGGAAGAAAAAAAAAAATCAATTGCACGGAAACTGAATAACACCCTGTTTACAAACCACTGGGTAATAGAAGAAATCAGAGATGGAATCAAAAAATTCCTGGAATCAAATGAGAATGAAAACACATCATACCAAAACCTTTGGGACACAGCAAAGGCAGTCCTCGGGGGACAATTTATAGCAATAGACGCACATATCAAAAAAGAAGAAAGGGACAAAATCAAAACGTTAACTACAGAACTCAAACAAATAGAAAGAGAACAGCAAAAACAGCCCACAGCTACTGGAAGAAAGGAAATGTAAAGACCAGAGCAGAGAGAAATGAAATAGAGAACAGAAAAAAAATAGAGAGAATCAACAAAACCAAAAGTTGGTTCTTTGAAAGAATCAACAAACTCGGCAAAGCACTGGCCAGACTGACAAAAGAAAAACAGGAGAGGACGCAAGTAACCCAAATAAGAAATGAAATGGGGGACATTACAACAGACCCAACTGAAATAAAAAGGATTAAAACAGAATATTATGAAAAACTATACTCCAACAAATTTGAAAACCTAGAGGAAATGGATGAATTTCTAGAAACACACCACCTAACCAAACTACAACCAAGTGATGTTGAAAATCTGAACAGACCCATAACAAGAGAAGAGCTAGAAAAGGTAATAAAAAAAAACTCCCAACCAAAAAAAGTGCTGGCCCAGATGGCTTCACTAGAGAATTCTACGAAACATTTACTGAAGACTATGTGCCAGTACTACTCAAGCTATTTCAGAGCATAGAAAAGGAAGCAACACTTCCAAATTCATTCTATGAAGCCAGCATAATGCTGATACCAAAACTAGGCAAAGATGTCACAAAAAATGAAAATTACAGACCAATATCTCTCACGAATATAGATGCAAAAATTCTTAACAAAATTCTAGCCGATAGAATTCAGCATCATATAAAAAAAATAATACTCCATGACCAAGTAGGATTCATACCAGGTATGCAAGCATGGTTCAACATTAGAAAATGAACGTAATTCACCACATAAATAAAAGGAAAGAAAAGAATCACATGATCATCTCAAGTGATGCTGAGAAGGCATTTGACAAAGTCCAACACCCATTCCTGATAAAAACTCTCAATAAAATAGGTATAGAAGCCTCTGTCTTTTGTATCTCAAGAGATTTCCTCAGGACACAATCCTGTCTTGTAGATCCAGTCCTGCCTTATTAACACAACTGCCACACATCCTCCCTCATTAACATCATAGAGGCAGGATTTACAACATACAGGAAAATCACACAGTACCAGGAATCATGGCCCAGCCAAACTGGTATACACATTTTTGGGGGGACATAATTCAAACCATGACGCTAACTTACCTTCTTTTATATTTATTAGAATTTTTATCCCTGTGCAAACTATCCATTAGGACCTCAATAAACATAATTTTAATAGCTAACAATTACTGAGCCTTATTCTGTGCCAGCGCTCTGTTGAACACTTTGTAACATTTAATCCTTATTAATTCTTTTGCACTGTAACAGTTAATCCTCATGAAAATAATGCCATAGGTACGTGACCCTCTCTTAGTCTAGGTTGAGTCTCTATTAAATGCTGTAATAGCATTCTGTACTTTTCTTTCATAGCGCTCATCAGAGTCTTGCTTAAGAAACAAACTACAAGTACATGTCATTACTTAGTGTCCATTTCTCACTGTGTATAGTCCCTGAGGGCAGGGATGGTCTCTGCCATGTATCCTCAGGCCCTGGCTGGCATACCACTTGGTGTGTAGTAGCACCTTAACACATATTTGTTGAAACGATGACGTATACTATTTTCTTTTTTTTAGAATAAGAGTATTCTAAAAACTGAGGTTTAGAGCACAACACATCTGGCTCAAGCTTGGTTCATTGTCAGGTTGTCTCGCTCCAGAGGCCCTGCCCAGAATATCTATGTTATGTTGTTTATCACTGATTTGAGTTGTTTCAAACTCCAATGGAGGCTCTGAGTCTGCCATCCCATTTGGCATGTGGAAAACAAAGAGAATACATTTTTAACAGCCAATGCAAAGATTTTAGACTCCTGAAATTATCAGCTTTGATGATGATGACATTATCATTTACAGAGCACTCAGTTTTTACTGGGACAGAACACCCAACTTTGCTGGAAGCTTTTCAAATATCACCTCCAATCCTTAAACCATCATTCAAAGTAAGTTATTATTTCCCTGTTTTACGGATGAAGAAAGTGATGCTCAGAGAGGAACAGCAGTACAGCTAAGATCACATAGCTGACAAGCCATGGATGTATGCTATGAACCCAGGTCTATCTGAAAGTAAAATCCAGGGTCTTTCCACTTTGTCATGCTACAAGTATCATTTATTGAACATCTACTATGGTCCAGGAACTTTATTAGATATTTCCTCAATTATCAAAATAATCTTCTAAGGCAATTATTATCAGAGAAATAAAGGTAGCAATGGTTACATGCAAATTAATTTATAAGCGAAATAAATCAGGTAGTTTAAATAGTCTGGCAGAGTTTTCTAATAGCATGTCAAGTTTTCATGGCAGTTTCTGAACACCTCTATTATTGAAAAAAAAACGTTCAGGCTTGTTTTTCATCCATGTGCTGGGTAAAGTCAGGTGCTGTCAAGTCAACTACAACTCACGGCAACCCCATGTATAACAGAAAAAAAAAAAAAAAAGCCTAGTTCTGTGCTATACTCCCAATAGCAGGTATGCTTGAGCCCATTGTTGCATCCATTGTGTCACTCTATCTCCTTGAGGGTCTTATTTTTCTCTGACCCTCTATTTTACCAGGTATGATGTTTTCCTCCAAAGATTGGCCCCTCCTGATAACATGTCCAAAGTAAGTGAGACAAAGTCTCATCATCCTAGCTTCTAAGGAGCACTCTGGCTATACTGCCTCCGAAACTGATTTGTTTGTTCTTCTGGAAGTCCATGGTGTATTCAATATTCTTTGCCAACATCATAATTCAAACACATTGATCCTTCTTTAGTCTTCCTTTTTCATTGTCCAGCTTTGGCATGCATATGAGGTAATTGAAAATACCATGGCTTGGGTCAGGTGTACCTTAGTCTTCAAAGTGACATCTCTGATTTTTAACAGTTTAAAGAGGTCTTTTGCAGCAGATTTACCCAATATGTTGTTTGATTTCTTGACTGCTGCATCCATGAGCATTTGTTTGTTGAGCCAAGTAAAATGCTGAGGAATAGCAGGAAGGCAAGGGACTTGGATAAGAAACAAAGGGAGACAATTGTGCTAAAATGGGGTATGAACAAAGCATATTTTTCAGGCATGCTCTTCAAAGGCTCAGACAAGGATGAAATATATAGAAAATCCAAGTTTAAAGCAGGAACATCCATCCTAACTTCAGCCATCTCCAAGGACATTGGGCCATTTGGAAGAAAACATATAATTCTTAAGACTAATGTGGGAGAAACTGAATGTTCATCTCCGGTACCATAGGAAAAAGTGTTGAAATAGAAGATCAGATACAGATTAGATGTTTTCTTTTAAGCTACAGTATCCAATCCAGCATCATTGGCCACAGCTACGTTCTCACTTTCTAGTCCCTTCCCACCAGACATCTGCTGTTGGAGAATTAATTGTATCTGTCACTTCAGTAATCACATGCATGTGTGTTTCCCAGAAGGATAAGTTGCAGACTTCTAGTTTAGGGCTGAACAGTGTGATGCATAGCTGCTGTAATGCTTACAAGAACATTTCATCTTTCATCTCTAACCATTCTGCATATGTTAGCCTAATAGCCACTGCCAGATATGCCTCACTCCTTAAATGTCCTCAAATGAAACCAACTAAGGCAACACTCAGATAATTAACAAGTGTGATTGCAGACACCAAAGGCTGGAAGTTCACCTCTTTAGGAGGAAATCTTGGTGGCTACTGCCCTATGAAGTAGGAAGAAAAAAGAAACAAGAAAAATTAATCCTTTCCAATAAAATGTTTGCTTCTTTGTGCCTATTTTTATTTTATATTTTAACATTTTACTCTTGGTTAAGACTAATTATTTTGAAAAAAAATCAGGAGATTGGAAAACCGTGTCAGGAACATTTGAAAGGACTGAATTTATTTATCCTGAAAAACAAAATCACCTTGACATTGTAAATAACACAATTTAAACTTCAAGTAAATCATTTAACCTGTTTAATTTTCAAGGTCTTTTCCTTTTTTTCTGGGCAAAAAAAAAAGTATTTGACTAGACAATCTCTCAGGTCACTCCTGACAAATTATTGCCTATCAATTTACTTCAGCCTTTTTCAGCAACCCACACGGATTTATAATCTTGAAAACATCATCTGAGATTAAATTTAACTTTAACATTATTTTATCTATTGCTCTAAACATGCTCTGTCTGTGTGCAGATCTGATTTTGAGGCAAAGGTGTACTGCATGCCAACAACTTGAGGACACAAGTGAATATTCCCAGCAATCCAGCAAACAAATACTCAAAATAAAAGCCACGGTGATTGTCACCAGCAACCAGTCTTTAAAACCCAGGGTGTTAGAAACAGTGTAAGAAGTCACTCTGTGAGATGATGGACTAAAGAAGCTACCTTCCATTCATTCACTCCAAGGAAGAACAGAGTGTATCAGCACAACTTCAAGGTTGTTCTCCATAAACAGGACAGAGAAGAGTTGTTTCATATTTTCTCTGAATTTTTAATGATTTTATCTCAAGTTAGAGAGATCATTGACTGTCAAGTGGTGTACCAAATTGGGGAATTCTAATAGAGATTCCAAACTGTAAGAGAGTTCTTAATCATCCCAAAGTAAATAGCACAAGACATAACACAGTGCTTAAAATTCCAAATGGTTATGCAGGAGTGAAGACAGAAAGGCCTTTGTTTTTCTGCCCCTTCCTCCAGTATGCCAGATGCCACACCTCTGCATGCTAAAAGATGCGTGTTATTGATTGGAGCCCAGGAGCACAATCACAGATACACACACATACACATATACTTACAAAAGTGCTTAAGAGAGAATACACGCTGCCTTCTGTGACAGATCCCCTTATTACAAGAACTTACAGCATCTGTGGAGCCCTGATGGTGCAGTGGTTAAGAGCTTGGCTGCTAACCAAAAGGTCAGCAGTGTGAATCTACCAGCTGCTCCTTGGAAACCCTATGGGGCAGTTCTACTTTGTTCTATAGGGTCACTATGAGTTGGAATCTAATCGACAGCAATGGGTTAGGTTTGGGTTTGGTATAGCATCTGTAGTTCTCCTTCATATCACATTGCACTTACCTCACTTGTAAATGCACAATTCTTTTTGGAATTATGTGCTTAGTGCTTGACTTCCTCTCATGTTCACACATGTATGTCCAACATCATGTTTTGTATTTCACAGGTGGTCAAAATGTTGGTTGAATAACTAAATTAAGTATTTAATTACTTATTATTATTATTATTCAAAGACCTTATTGATCATATGCAATGTCTTTTTTTTTCCAATTATTCTTGAAGCACTGAAAAAAGATATTTTTGTTTGGGCATCTTAATACAATCAGTTTTGCTTTAGAAATAAAAATACTGACTTCGTGCTGCAAAGCTTATAATTTGTAACTTTAGTTATATTTATCACTGAGCTTAATCACTGTCTCATTCTTACACACACACACATGCACACACACACATGCACACACACACACACATAGACATACGCACTCACTCTATGTCTACCCACTTGAGTGTTTGTAGAAAACCATGGTAATGATTTTTAGCTCTTCCTGCTCAGTCCCCAAAGCACACCCTTTGGGAGAGAAAGAAGAAATCCATTATGTGATCAAGCACGTGGTAGCCTCGTGAATGGAGTCTAGAGCTGAAGAGTTTCCAAGTCTGACTGTTTCTATCCCAGATAGCACACTGAGGCAAAATACTTCTTTTTTCAAATAAACCTACATTTTGTACCTGAGTGTCTAGATAAATAGTTATAAATGTTCCCATTTTTAGGCCAAAAAAAAAAAAAAAGTCTCCCCAAATGCCAAAATATTCAAAGACTGAGATCAATTCCTTAAGTATGGCTTTGACAGAAATGGATAATTCTGAATTATTCTCCTGCCCCAGGACTTAACTTGCTATGTAGTACATACTTTATCTTCCCTTTGGTTTTTAAGTAGCTTAGGAAATCCTAGTTCTTCATGGATCTCATTTCATTTGATTATACTTTCCTTGCAATTGTATAAAGACTTTCATGGACTATGGTTTTCCCTCTAGCTGACAATATTATTGAGAGAAAACCCCACTTCTTTATACAAGGGCTAATATGAAGAACAAGTTGTTTAGAATACAAATGCTAACAAGAAGGAAAACCCAGGAAATTCATCTGAAAAAAGATGAAAGTCCCACCACTTGGAAAATATGAAGAAAATAGTTTTTGTATATGTGTAGAAAGTTTAGGAACACGTTTTTAGAACTTAAAATATATTCCTTATATATCTTTAAGAAATTAAAACATGTCCACACTAAAAAACTGAGTTAAATAATACCCAGCACCTGATGCTGTGAAGAGTAACTGAGAATGTATGTGCATACAACATTAACACAGAATCTGGGATATGGCAACTCGTAGCGACCCTATAGGACAGAGTAGAATTGCCCTATAGTGTTACCAAGGAATGGCTGGTGGATTCGAACTGCCGACCTTTTGGTTAGCAGCCATAGCTGATATATGGCAAGTGCTCAAAATACGGATGGTGAATTTGTGCTTAAATACATTGCATTTATACCATGTGTATGATGTATAAAAACGGTGAGAAATGAAGGCCTCCCAGAATTTCCCTGGTAGAGATATTTAAGCAGTTTCACAAATGAACTAGTTAAAAGTAGAATCAGAGATTCCAGTCAATGGTAAATGTAGAAACGATTGTCATCATCATGTACTTGGTCTTGGTTAAAGGCTCTAAAGTAAAATGAAACTAGTGTGCAATTGCAACAAGAAAACCACAATATTTTAATAAGGATAGACTTTTCCTAGAGATCTTTAATGGGATAATACTTCTTCTGTAGCAGCATGAAAATTGTAATATAAAAATAATCTTTTCTCAATGGCAACAATGGTAATAAAAATCTAAAATATTAGGAAATGTCAGCAATACCAGTAACTAGAACTGTGAGGGACACATTAAAAGAGAAATCTTAAATGGGAAAACTAAATAGTAAAAAAGTGGGCAATTCTTCTCAAATTGAATGAATAAAACAATTATTCTTCCAGTAAAAATCTCAATGAGCTAGTTTCTGGAATTAAAAAACAGGAATATTCATCTGAAAAAAAAATGAATAGGTAGAAATAGCTAAGAAAAATGTGAACTGGAAGAGTACTAAGAAGGGAAAGACTCCACTAGGAACTGAATATATTATACAATCATCATAAATAATTCTGCAGCTGGTGTAAGAACGGACAGCTAGATCAACAGAAAAAATAGAAACTTTGAAAGAAGAAATGGTATTACAAAAATTAAATATGTAACTTTTTACAAAGAAGCATAACAAAAACATGGAGAATAAAATGCATTTAACAATTTTTTTTGTGTGTGTGAAAATTGATTAACTATTTGGAAAATGAGAGAAACAGATATAAATACCAACAACCAGTTGAAAAAACTTGCTTGGGACAACTGTGCTGTAAGTAAATATACTTAATAGAAAAACTTTTAATGTAAAATGACAAGGAACAAACATGAAAATTTCAACAGATCTATGTAAGAGTAAAAAAAATCATGAACAGACAATTTTATAGAAATGGATATTAAGCAATGAAGATACAGCATTTCTTAAGCTCATCACTTAACCACTGCACCACCAAACTCAAACCAAACCCTTTACCATCTAGTTGGTTCCGACTTAGGGAAATAGAACTTCCCCATAGGGTTTCCAAGGATCGGCTGGTGGATTCAACCTGCCGACCTTTCGGTTAGCATCTGAGCTCTTAACCACTGAGCCACTACAGCCCACTAAACAGTTAATAGTCTCTATCTTTATCCCTTCTATGATTGTTCATTCTTTCTTGCACTTTCGTGCTTCAAACTCATATCCTTTTAACTGAAACTGAAGAAATTCCTATAGTATGTATTGTAGCATGCATTTATTGGAAACAAATCTGTCCTCTTTAATTTGTTCATTTCACTTCAAATTTTTTAAGAACATCTTTATTGAGTATAGTATACTTGAGGGCCCTTGTGCTGTAGTGGTTAAGAGCTCAGCTGCTAACCAAAAGGTTGGCAGTTTGAATCCACCAGGCACAATGGGTTTCTTTCTTTTTTTTTTTTTTTTAATAGAATACTTGGTTGGCAATTTTTTACATTATTATTTTAATACTTAAAATGGTATTTTCTTTTCTTTTGACTTTCATTGTTTCTCTCGAGAAATCTGCTGTCTTTTTTCTCTGACTGCTTCTAAGATTATCTCTTCATTTTTGGTTTTTAGCAATGTGGCTATAATCTGCCTACATTTTATTTTCTTTGTATTTATCCTGCTTGGGGTTTGCTGAGCTTTTTGGATCTATAGGTTGAGTCTTTCCTTATATTAGAAAAGTTCCTAGTCATTATTTCTTTAAATATTGCTTCTGCCCCATTCTCTCTCCTCTCCGTCAGGGATTCCAATTCCATTAACTTTACTGTTACCCATGTATCTTGAAATCTCTGTACTTTTTTCTCCCTGTAATTTATTTTGGTTATTTTCTAATTACATTTCTTTGAATTTCCTAATTGTCTTTTGTTATGTCTAGTTTGACATTAAAGTCATTCGACAAGTTCTTAATTTCAAATATTGTAATTATCTACCTGACCCGTTGCTCACCCAGATATTTCTGTTCTGGCTGGGCTTGGACTTCTACATCTCCCCAGCACTCTGCAAGGTCTAGAATCTCTGTTAAACAGTCAGCCTCCCCACAGTTGTTTTCTGACAGTTCTTTTGATATCTTGTCCCACGCTCAAATAGTCCATGAGTTGGTCAAAGATCTGAGGAAATTTTATATGTAAAATTTGATGCTCCTTCTCCCACCTTGCCTGACTCATCACTCCACAGCACTCTGTTCCTCAATAAAAGTTAACATAAACTCTGATTTATGCCTACTTCCTGCTAAGGATACTACTCCCTTCTAGGGATCCATATCCTTGTACTATGGCTTGGAAAATGTACCCAGCATGTACTCAAGTATTACAGTTCTGTCCTAATTACTCACCAATGATTGAAAACTGTTGTTTTATATATTTTTTTTCCAGGTATTAGTGGAAGGATGACTACTAACATTCATTTGTGCCCAGAAATGAAATCTTGACAATTTTTTATGTCAATATTGTGAGCAAAATTTTTCATTGGTCATTTTAATTTGCCAGATCTCAATTACTTGGTGTATTTTCTATATAGCATTTACCATTGTTGAAAAGAACGTTTCAAGATCTATCCTGAAGTACAACACTGTCAGTGATGGGATACTATCCATACGATTACAAGGGAGACCAGTTAATACGACTATTACTCAGATTTACTCACCAACCACTAAGGCCAAAGATAAAGAAACTGAAGATTTTTACCAAATTCTGTAGTCTGAAATTGATCAAACATGCTGTCAAGATGCAATAATAATTATTGGCGATTGGAATTCAAAAACTGTAAACAAAGGAAAAGGATTGGTAGTTGGAAAATATGACCTTGGTGATAGAAATGACACCGGAGATCGCATGATAGAATTTTGCAAGACAAACGACTTCTTCATTGCAAATACTTTTTTTTCAACAACATAAATGGCGACTATACACATGGATCTTGCCATATGGAATACACAAGAATCAAAGCGATTACATCAGTGGAAAGAGACAACGGAAACGCCCAATATCATCAGTCAGAACAAGCCCAAGGGCCAACTGTGGAACAGATCATTAACTGTTCATATGCAAGTTCAAGTTGAAGTTGAAAAAAATTAGAACACATCCATGAGAATCAAAGTATGACCTTGAGCATATCTCACCTAACTTTAGAGACCATCACTAGAATAGATTTGACACACTGAACGCTAATGACTGAAGACCAGACAAGTTGTGGAATGACATTCAGGACATCATAGGTGAAGAAAGCAAAATGTCATCAAAAAAGACAGGAAAGAAAGAAAAGATCAAAATGGATGTCAGAAGAGACTCTGAAAGTTACACTTGAATGTACAGCAGCTAAAGCAAAAGGAAGAAAATGATGAAGAAAAAGAGCTGAACAGAAGATTTCAAAGGGTGGCTCCAGAAGACAAGGTAAAGTATTATAATGAAATATGCAAAGACCTGAAGATAGAAAATCAAAAGGGAAGAACACCCTCAGCATTTCTGAAGCTGAAAGAACAGCAGAAAGAATTCAAGCCTTGAGTTGCAGTATTGAAGGTTTCTATGGCAAAAACATTAAATGACAACACAGGAAGCAGCAAAAGAAGACGGAAGGAATACACAGAAACACTGTACCAAAAAGAACTGGTTGCCATTCAACTATTTCAGGAGGTAGCATATAATCAAGAATCAATGGTACTGAAGGAAGAAGGCCAAGCTGCACTGAAGGCATTGGCGAAAAGCAAGCCTCCAAGAATTGACGGTGTATCAACTGAGATGTTTCCACAAGTGGAGGCAGCTCTAGAAGCACTAACTGGTCAATGCTAAGAAATTTGAAAGACAGTTACCTGGCCAGCCAACTGGAAGAGATCCATATTTGTATGCATTCCAAAGAAAGGTCATCCAACAGAATGTGAAAATTAGCAAATAATACCATTAATATCAGATGCAAGTAAAATTTTGCTGAAGATCATTCAAAAGGAGTGGCAGCAGTACATCACCAGGGAACCGCCAGAAATTCAAGCCAGATTCAGAAGAGGATGTGGAATGAGGGGTATCATTGCTGATGTCAGATGAATCATGGCTGAAAGCTGAGAATACCAGAAAGAGGTTTACCTGACTTTTATTGACTGTGCAGAGGCATTCAACTGTGTGGATTGTAACAAATTATAGATAACATTGCAAAGAATGGGAATTTCAGAACACTTAATTGTGCCCATGAAGAACCTGTACTTAGAACAAGAAGCAGTCATTGTAACAAAACAAGGGGATACTGTGTGTTTTAAAACAAGAAAAGTGTGTGTCAGGGTTGTATCTTTTCACCAAATTTATTCAATCTGTACGCTGAGCAAATAATATGAGAAGCTGGACTATATGAAGAAGAACGCAGCATCAGGATTGGAGGAAGACTCATTAACAACCTGTGTTATGCAGATTACACAACCTTGCTTCCTGCAAGTGAAGAGGACTTGAAGCAGTTACTGATGAAGATCAAAGACCACAGCCTTCAGTATGGATTACACTTCAACATAAAGAAAACAAAAATCCACTCAACTGGACCAATAAGCAACATCATGATAAATGGAGAAAAGATTGAAGTTGTCAAGGATTTCGTTTTACTTGGATCCACAATCAATGACCATGGAAGCAGTAGTCAAGAAATCAAATGATGTATTGCATTGAGTAAATCTGCTGCAAAAGATCTCTTTAAAGTGTTCAAAAGCAAAGATGTCACTTTAAGGACTAAGGTGAGGAGTTTTCAGTTGTCTCATATGCATGTGAAAGCTGGATAATGAATAAGGAGGACAGAAGAAGAATTGATGCCTTTGAATTAAAGAGTTGGAGAAGAATATTGAATATACCATGGACTGCCAGAAGAATGAACAAATCTGTCTTGGAAGAAGTACAGCCAGAATGCTCTTTGGAAGCGAGGATGGTGAGACTTCATCTCAAATATTTTGAACATGTTATCAGGAGGGACCAGTCCCTGGAGAAGGACATCAAGCTTGGTAAAGTAGAGGATCAGCAAAAAAGAGGAAGACCTTCGACGAAATGGATTGACAGAATGGCTGTAACAATAGGCTCAAGCATAACAATGATTGTGAGGATGGCGCAGGACTGGGCAGTGTTTTGTTCCGTTGTACATAGGCTCACTGTGAGTCAGAATCGACTTGACAGGACCTAACAACTATTACTTGGTATATTTTGTATATAGCATTTACCAGTTGCTGTCAAGTCAATTATGACTCATGGCAACACCATGTGTGTAAGAGTAGAACTGTGTATTCCATAGAGTTTTCAAGTCTGATTGTTTGGAAGTAGATCACCAGGGCTTTTTTTCCCAGCTGCTTCTGGGTGGACTAGAACCAATAACTTTTTAGTTAGCAGTCAAGCGTGTAACCTTTTTGTACCACCTGAGATTCTTTTTTTATTTTTATTTTTTGCATATATTTACTGGCTATTCTAATATTGTTTACAGAATTGCTTACTATTTTCTTGTTAATTATTATCTTGAATTATAATTTTCATTCAATTGTTAATTTGTATATGGCAGATTAGAGAAGGCCAAAAATTTCTTGATGCTCCTCCCATCAAAATATTTATAAGGTCTAATATTCTATTCTCATAAATCTGGATGGGCTTTTTGGCAATTTTGACCAATTGAATACTGTGAAAGTGATTCTGTGTCAGTTTCCAAGCTTAGGCCTTTTAGAGATTAAATGATTCTACTTCTTGTTTCTTGAAATACTTGTTCTTGGAATCTAACCACCATGCAGTGAGGAAGCCTAGGTGTCCTTGTGGATAGGCACTCATGAAGAGAAACTGAGGCTCTGGCCAATAGCCCTGACTGTGCTGTCAGAAGACAGCAAGCACAACCTTACCAGCCATGTGAGTGAGCCTTCTTGAAAGTCACCCCAACTGGTGATGCATGAAGAAGAGATGAGCTATCCCTGCTGACAAAACAGTTTGATTCTCCTGGAATCCAAATTTCTGGGTTCATGGAACTGAGGTGACCCACCCTGGTCATTCACCCATAGGTGTCCTTTTGAACCTTGAGTTTTTAAGGAACTGATTCCCTGGAGTCACCGTCAGTTCAAACAATAGCCTAGTAAGCAGCTTAGCAGAGACTGTTTTGCCTTAAACCAAAAAAAACCAAACCCGTTGCCATGGAGTTGATTCCGACTCTTAGCAACCCTATATGACAGAGTAGAAATGCCCCATAGAGTTTCCAGGGAGCGGCTGGTAGATTCTAACTGCCGAGCTTATAGTTAGCAGCTGAGCTCTTAACCACTGCACCATCAGGGCTCCTGTTTTGCCTTAGGAATCGCAAAATTATCAACGTGCAGCCAGCTTTGAGAAGTAGGAACTCCAGGGTCTGACTAGAGGCTGTGTTTTAGGATGTACGGCATTTCCTTGGTGACTCTGTTTCTGTAACTGACGGACCCTGAAACACTGCACTATGCTTTGATGCTATCTCCTGAGAAATTAATTTAACAATGACCTATATAACCCGCTTTCACTGTCTTCTCTTTGGAGGCCTTCTGGAAACATTCAGGTTAATGCTGCCCTATTCAAATCTAATCTACTCATAATAAATTGTTATGCTAATTTTTGGTGTTTCTTTGTGGATTTAGGTTTTTGATGCTGCTTAACACTTTCTGGAAACTCTGGTGGCATAGTGGTTAAGAGCTACGGCTGCTAACCCACAGATCCGCAGTTTGAATCCAGCAGGCGCTCCTTGGAAACTCTATGGGGCAGTTCTACTCTGTCCTATAAGGTTGCTGTAAGTCGGAATCTACTCGATGGCAACGGGTGTAGTGTGCGTTTAACACTTCCTAAACAGCAAGCTTGCAAGAAAAATAAATAAGTATCATTGCTTCAGTCACCAAATTCTAGGGTAGGTTGTTACACAGCTAACAATGTCTAATAACGAGATAACCAGAACTACATGCACTACAATTAAGAATGTTTTCCTATCACAAATGTTATAAATATTTCTGTTTCTCATTTATCTTTTATTGTTTATAATTACATAGAAAATGTACATTTTATTTATTTTATTGCTGCACTTTAAGTGAAAGTTTACAATTCTAGTTAGTCTCTCACACAAAAATTTATACATACGTTGTTATGTGACCTAATTCCTTTCCCTATACTATGACAGCACATTCCTCCTTTCCACCCTTCATTTCCCATGTCCATTCAACCAGCTCCTGACCCTCTCTGCCTTCTCATCTCACCTCTGGACAGGAGCTGCTCATTTAGTCTCATGTATCTACTTGAGCTAGGAAGCACATTCTTTGCAAGTATCATTTTATGTCCCATAGTCCAGTCTAATCTTTGACTGAAGAATTGGCCTCAGGAATGGTTTTAGTGCTGGGCTGACAGAAAGTCTGGGGGCCATGCTTTCTGGGATTCCTCCAGTCTCAGTCAGACCATTAAGTCTGATCTTTTTACTAGAATTTGAGTTCTGCACCCTGCTTTTCTCATGCTCCAGCAGGGACTCTCTGTTGTGTTCCCTGTCAGGGCAGTCATTGGTGGTAGCTGGGCACCATCTAGTTCTTCTGGTCTCAGGCTGATGCAGTCTCTGGTTTATGTGGCCCTTAGGCTAATGCTTTCCTTGTATCTTTGGTGTTCTTCATTCTCCTTTACTCCAGGTGGGTTGGGAACAATTGATGCAGAAGATGTACATTTTAAATGTAAGTATTCATAAGTATGTAACATTTTTTCTGTGTTGTTCTATCTGCAGTGGAGCTGTTACTATTCTAACCAGCTCCTGTTTGCTGGCCAGCTCATTCCATCAGCCAAGTGTTGTCTAATTTCTATGGTAATTATCCTTATCCTCAGGCAAGTGGGAGACACATCACTTAAGAGATTTAACTACACCCCACAGAGAAGACATCAGCAAATGATTAATGGAAAAAGAACACAAACGGCTGGCCCTCTTGCCTGAAGGTGGAACAAACTGATGCAGTTTGTGCTTTGGAGCTTCTCAGTGGAATCAGGCTGGAGCTTGTTTCCAACCAAGATCACATTCTCACTTAGCCCTTTCTCTCTGCAGTGTTCTCTTTTCCTTATTCCCCTTCTTCTGAGAACATTCTCCTAATAAATCACTTAGAAAATAACCCTTATCTCAGATTCTACTTCTAGGATTTGGACCTAAAACCAAAGGCAGATTAACCTGAAAGCATGCTACGCACTGGTTTATAGTAAGCAAGTTACCCACAGGCTTAATTGAGCTTACTTACTAATCTGTAGTGCACAATTTCACTCTAGTTTCACCACATCAAAGATGCCTAAAATACTATCTATAATGTCATAATTCCTTAATCCAAGATCATATCACTATTCTGCTATTATTTCATGATTTTCAGGCTTATATCTAAATCTTTAATACATTAGACTTCTATTTTAGTGAATAATGCTTCATCAATTGTTAAACAGCCTGTGTTGTCTATATAACTTTGACTTTTACCATATCATGGTGTGTTAAATTATCTCATTACTATTGTGTTTCTCTCATGTTTTCATTATATTACCAACATTACTAACTAATATATTTTACATAAATATAAAATACACAAAACTCTATTGTGTATTTTTTCAAATATTATATATTTGGCTCTACATTTTACTTTGACATTAAGACCTCTTTAAGTGTTGAAAAGTAAAGATGTCTCTTTGAGGACTAATATGCCTGACCCAAGCTATGATATGCAAAACCTGGACAATGTATAAGAAAGACAGAAGAAGAATTGATGTCTTTGAATTACGGAGTTGGTGAAGAATATTGAATATACCATGGACTAGCTGAAGAGTGAACAAGTCTTTCTTGAAAGAAGTACAGCCAGAGTGATCCTTGAAAGTGAGAATGGTGAGACTTTGTCTCATACTGTGGACTTGTTATCAGGAAGAATCATTCCCTGGAGAAATAATCATGCTTGGTAAAGTTGAGGGTCAGCGAAAAAGAGAAAGCCCTAGATGAGATAGATTAACACAATGGCTGCAACAACAGGCTGAAACATAACAACAATTGTGAGAATGGCACAAGACAAGGCAGTGTTTTGTTCTAATGTACATATGGTCACTAGGATTTGGAACCAACTTGATGGTACCTAACAACTTCATTTTATGGATATCTTACAGTTGGATTATCAATTCAGGAGTTGAAGGACATTTGGGTAGTTCTTAGCTTTTGGAGATTAAGAATAAAGATGATGTAAATACTTGTGTAGTTTGTGTGTGTGTGTGTGAATATGTTTTCATTTCTCTTGGATAGCTATCTGATAGTGGGAAGCAGTTACTCATGAAGATCAAAGATTACAGCCTTCAGTATGGATTGTACCTCAACATAAAGAAAACAAAAAATTCTCACAACTGGACCAATAAGCAACATCATGATAAATGGAGAAAAGACTGAATTGTCAAGGATTTCATTTTACCTGGATCTGCAATCAACCCATGGAAGCAGCAGTTAAGGAATTAAACAATGCATTGCATCGGGCAGATCTGCTGCAAAAGATCTTTTTAAACTGTTAAAAAGCAAAGATATCACTTTAAGGACTAAGGTGCACCTGACCTGATTTGCAGCTTCCTGGAAAGGTCCCGTTTGGAAAACAGTGACATTATTTCACCTGATTCAGACCTCACTACGCATGAAAAGCTCTATCCCCAAGGAATTTGTCAAAACAATCCACAACATATGTTTAACATTGCAGCTCCCTGAGACTGCAAAGATTCTTTTGGAAACAAGGTAACATTCACAGGTACCATGAGTTATGACATGGGTATACCTTTTTTGGAGCCACAATTCAACCCACTATAGAAGGGAACTTAACCCGATAAAGGGCATCTACAAAAACCCCACAGATAAAATCATACTTAATGATAAAAGACTAAATCTTTTTCCTTTAAAATCAGGAAATAGATAAGAATGTCTCCTTTCACCACTTACATTCAGCATCATACTGTAGGTTTTAACCAGGGCAGTTAGGCAGAGAAAGAAATAAAAGGCATCCAGATTGGAAAGGAAGCAATAAAACTACTTCTATTTGCGGGTGACATGATCTTGTATATAGCTATCATAAGGAATCCACACACACACACACACACACACAAAGCTATTAAAATAAAATAGTTCAACAAGGTTGCAGGACAAAAGATTAATATACAAAAATCATTTTTATTTCTAAATAATATCAATGAACAATCTCAAAATAAAATTAAGAAAATTATTCTACTGACAATAGCATCAAAAAGAACAGAATGTTTAAGAATAAATTTAAATAAAGAAGTACAAGGCTTGTTATTAAAAACTACAGACAACTTTGAGATAAATTTAAGAAGGCCTAAATAAATGGAAATATAGCCCATGTTCATGGAGTGGAAGACTCAATACAGGCATACCTCAGAGATATTGCAGGTTTATTTCCTGACCACTGCAATAAAATGAATATCACAATAAAGTGAGTCACATGAATTTTTTGGTTTCCCAGTGCATATAAAAGTTATGTTTATGCTATACTGTATTCTATTAAGTGTGCAATAGCATTATATCTAAAAAAAAGTACATATCTTAATTAAAATAATATTTTATTGCTAGAAAATGCTGACCATCATCTGAGCCTTAAGCGAGTCCTAATCTTTTTGCTGGTCGAGGGTCTTGTCTTGATGTTGATGGCTGCAGACTGATCACGGTGGTAGTTGCTGAAGGCTAGGGTGACTGTGGCAATTTCTTAAAATAAGAAAACAATGAAGTTTGCTGCATCGATTAACTCTTGTTTTCAAGAAAGATTTCTCTGTAGCATGCAATGCTGTTTGATAGCATTTTACACAGAGTAGAACTTCTTTCAAAATTAGAGTCAATCCTCTCAAATCCTGCTGTTGCTTTATCAACTAAGTTTCTGTGATATTCTAAATCCTTTTTTGTCATTTCAACAATGTTCACAGTGTCTTCACCAGAAGTAGATTCCAGCTCAGGTAACCACTTTCTTTGCTCATCCATAATAAGCAATTCTTCATGTGTTAACTAAACTTTTATCACGAGATTTCAGCCATTAAGCCTTATCTTCAGGCTCCAATTCTAATTGTAGTTATCTTGCTATTTCCACCACAACTGCAGTGACTTCCTCCACTGAAATCCTGAACCCCTCAACGTCATCCGTAAGGGTTGGAATCAATGTCTTCAAAACACCTGTTAATGTTGATATTTTGACCTCCTCCCAAGAATCCCAAGAGTTCTTAATGGCATATGGAATGGTGAATCTTTTCCAGAAGGTTTTCAATTTACTATGCCAAGATCCACCAGAGTAATCACTATTTATGGCAGCTATAGCACTAAGAAATATATTTCTTAAACAATAAGACTTGAAATTCAAAATTATTCCTTGATCTATGGGCTGCAGAATGGATGTTGTGTTAGCAGGCATGAAAACAACATTCATCTCTTTGTACATCTCCATCAGATTTCTTCAGTGACCAAGTGCATTGTCAATGAGCAGTAATATTCTGAAAGGAATCATTTTTTCTGAGCAGTAGATCTCAACAGTGGGTTTAAAATAGTTAGTAAATCATTGTGTAAACAGATGTGCTGTCATCCAGGCTTTGTTGTTCCCTTTATACAGCACAGGCAGAGTAGATTTAGCATAATTCTTAAGGATTCTAGAATTTTTGAATGGTAAATGAGCATTGGCTTCAACTTAAAGTCACCAGCTGCATTAGCCCCTAACAAGAGAGTCAGCTTGTCCTTTGAAGTTTTGAAGGCAGGAATTGTCTTCTCCTCTCAGGCTGTGAAATCCTAGATGGCATCTTCTTCTAATACAAGGCTGTTTTGTTTACATTGAAAATCTGTTGTTTAGTGTAGCCACCTTCATCAACTATCTTAGCTAGATCTTCTGGGTAACTTATTGCAGCTTCTACATCAGCACTTGCTATTTCACCTTGTAGTTTTCTGTTATAGAGAAAACTTCTTCCTTAAACCTCATGAACCAACTTTGGCTAGCTTCGAACTTTTCTTCGGCAGATTCCTCACCTCTCAGCCTTCATAGAATTGAGCAGAGTTAGGGCCTTGCTCTGTATTAGGTTTTGGGTTAAGGGAATGTTGTAGCTAGTTTGATCTTCTATCCAAACCACTAAAACTTTCTCCATATCTGCAATAAGGCTGTTTCTCTTTCTTATCATTAGTGCATTCACTGGAGTAGCACTTTTAATTTCCTTCAAGAACTTTTCCCTTGCATTCACAACTTGGCTAACTTTTTGGTGCAAGAGGCCTAGCTTTCAGCCTATCTCAGCTTTCAACATGCCTTCCTCACTAAGCATAATCATTTCTAGTTTTGGATTTAAAGTGAGAGACTTGCGAGTCTTCTTTTCAGCTGAACATGTAAAGGCCATTGTAGGGTTATTAACTGACCTAATTTCAATATTGTCATGTCTCAGGGAATCGGGAGGCCCAAGGAGAGGGAGAGAGACGGGAATGGCCAGTTGGTAAAACAGTCAAAACAAACAAAACATTTATCAATTAAGTTCACTGTCTTAAATGGGTGAGGTGCATGGCACTCCAGAACAATTACATTAGTAACACGAAAGATCACTAATCACAGATCACTACAATAGATATAATAACAGTGAAAAAGTTTGAAATATTCTGAGAATTACCCAAACGTGACACAGAGGCACAAAATGGCACATGCTATTGGAAAAATGGCCCCAAAAGACTTTCTGGATGCAGGGTTGCCACAAATCTTCAAATTGTAAAAACGCAATATCTGCAAAGTGCAATAAAGTGAAGCACAATAAACAAGGTATACCTGTATTGTTAAGATGACAACAGTTCCCCCAATTGATTTATAGATTCAACTCAATTCCTTTCAAAATCCCAGCTGACTTCTTTGCAAAAATTGACATCCTGACCCCAAAATCACATGGAAATTTAAGGGATCCAAAATAGACAAAACAATCTTGAAGAAGAATAACAAATTTGGTGGACTTATACTTCTCTATTTCAAAACTTACTACAAAGATACAGTAATCAAGTATATTAAGACAATTTAGTGGGGGAAAAGAATTGTCTTTCAACAAATGGTTCTGGGATAACTGTATATTCACATGAAAAGAATACAGTTGGACCCCATTCTCAATCTGTATACAAAAATTAACTTAGAATGGATCAGTGACATAAATAAAAGAACTAAAGCTATAAAATTCTTAGAAAAAGTATAGGAGTATATTTTTGTGACCTTGGATTAGTAAAAGGACTCTTAGATATGACATCAAAAGAACAAGTGAAAAAAAAATTGGACTTTGTTTTAGTCATCTAGTGCTGCTCTAACAAAAATACCACAAGTGGATGGCTTTACAAAGAGAAGTTTATTCTCTCACAGTCCAGTAGGCTACAAGTCCAAATTCAGGGCATCAGCTCCAGGAGAAGGCACTCTCTCTCTGTCAGCTCTGGAGAAAGGTCCTTGTGATGCATCAGTCTTCCCTTGGTCTAGGAGCTTCTCTGCACAGGAACCTCAGGTCCCGGCACTGCTTTCTTGGTGGTATGAGCTTCCCCTGTGTCTCTGCTTGCTTCTCTCTTTTATATCTCAAAAGAGATTGGCTCAAGACACTATCCAATCTTGTAGACCTCATCAGTATAACCTCATCATAGTGATAGAGCTTACAACTCATAAGGAAATCAGATCAGATAACACAATCATACAATACTGGGAATCATGACCTAGCTAAGTTGATACGCATATTTTTGGGGGGACACAATTAAGTCAATGACAAACTTCTTCAAAATTAAAAATATTTTTGCTTCAAAGGATACCATCAACAAAGTTAAAAGAAAACTCATAGAATGAGAAAATATATTTTCAAATTATCATCTGATTAGAGACTTGTATCTAGAATACATAACTAACACTATACAATAATAAAAAACATATATCTCAATTTAAAAATGGACAAAGGATTTCAATAGATATTTCTCAAAAGAAGATACACAAATGGCCAATAAGCACATGAAGAGATGCTCAACATTATTAGCCGTTAGGGAATTGCAAATCAAAACCATAATGAGATACCTCTTCAAACCCACCACTGTCGTCAAGTCAATTCTAACTCATAGCGACCCTACAGAATAGAGTATAACTTCCCCATGTGGTTTCCAAGGCTGTGAATCTTTACAGAATTGACTGCCATGTATCTCTCCTGAAGAGCATCTGGTGGATTTGAACTGTTAACCTTTTGGTCTGCAGACAAGTGCTTTAACCAATGTGCCATCAGGTGAAGATGTGGAGAATTGGAACTCCCTTATACTGCTGGTGGAGTTGTAAAGTGGTGCAAGTCCTTTGAAAAACATCTTGGAATTTTCTTAGTAGATTAATCATAGCGTTACCATATGATCCAGCAATTCTACTCCTAGATACATACCTAAGAGAAATGAAAACATAGGTTTACACAAAAATTGTACACAGATGTTTATAGCAGATTTATTCATTAAAGCCAAAAAGTAGAAACAACCAAATGTCCATCAATTAATGAATGGGTAAATACAATGCGGTAGGTCCATACAATAGAATATTATATGGAAATAAAAAAAGAATGAATTACTGATACGTCCTACACCTTTATGATAACTGAAAGAAGCCAGTAACAAAATACTGTATATTTTATTATTCCACTTACATGAAATGTTCAAAATAGGCAAATTTATAGAGATGGAAAGTAGACTTGCAGATTCCTAGGGCTGGGGTGGGGTGGGGTGGGGAATGAGGGCTAGGGAGTGACTGTTAATGGGGTTGATTATTGGGATGGTTGCACAATTCTGAACATACTAAAAAACACAGAGTTGTACATTTAAAGGTTAGAATTTTATGATATGTAGATTAATGGATTATAACTCAATAAAGCTGTTAAAAAGAAAGAAGAACCCACTAAAAAAAAGTTTCTAATATTGATCTTATCCATTCCCACCGACATTGCCCTAGGCATTGTCCTTAATGGCCTCTTATATTCTTATATCTGTATCTAAACTGGTTTATCTAACTTCGTACTTAATTTACCCCAATCTGGTCAATAGTTAGACACTAAAATAGAGAGCAAAGGAAAAAGAAAGCATTAACTGGGTGAAGAGCATGTCATACTTAAAACTTTCCTTTCCACCAAGTCCATGTGGAAAAAAAAATCACAAAGTCTTACGTAATCTTTCTCTCAAATGTCTCTCAAATCTTCCCTCTTTTCTCAATAACTACAGGCGATAATCCAAACCACCATCTCTCCTCTGTTTTACTAAACCCCATTTTAATTTCCCAAATGATTTCCACTACTCCACTCTTGTCCACTTCTAATGCATTCTTCACAATTGAACGAAAAAGATACTTAAACCATACAGACAAAAGTAAGTCCCTTACACTCTTTTTTAAAATTTTATTGTGCTTTAAGAGAAAGTTGACAGCGAAAATTAGTTTCTCGTTCAAAAATTTATACACAAATTCATATGAGGTGATTGAAAACACCATGTCCTTAAAGTGACATCTTTGCCTTTTAATACTTTAAAGAGATCTTTTGCAGCAGATCTGCCCAACAACTTGCGTCTTCTGATTTCTTGACTGCTGCTTCTGTGGGTGTTGATCATGGATCCAAGCAAAATGAAATCCTTGACAACTTCAGTCTTTTCTTCATTTGTCGTGATGTTGCTTATTGGTCCAGTTGTGAGAATTTTTGTTTTCTTTATATTGAGGTGTAATCCATACTGAAGGTTGTGGTCCTTGATCTTCATCACTAAGTGTTTCAAGTCCTCTTCTCTGTCAGCAAGCAAGGCTGTGTCATCTGCATGATGCAGGTTGTTTATGTGTCTTCCTGCAATCCTGATGCCATTTTCTTCTTAATATATTCCAGCTTCTCAGATTATTTGCTCAGCATACAGATTGAATAAATATGGTGAAAAGATACAACCCTGATGCACAACTTTCTTGACTTTAAACCACGCAGTATCCCCTAGTTCTGTTTAAATGACTGCGTCTTCGTCTATGTACAGGTTCTTCATGAGCACAATTAAGTGTTCTGGAATCCCATTCTTCACCATGTTATTCATAATTTGTTACGATCCACACAGTCAAATGCATTTGTATAGTCAATAAAAGACATGTAAACGTCTTTCTGATATTCTCGGCTTTCAGCCACAATCTACCTGACATCAGGAATGATGTTCCTTATTCCACGTCGTCTTCTGAATCTGGCCTGAATTTCTGGCAGTTCCCTGTCAATGTACTGTTGCAACTGCTTTTGAATGATCTTCAGTAAAATTTTACTTGTGTGTGATATTAATGATATTGTTCTATAATTTCCATGTTTGTTTGGATCACCTTTCTTTGGAATAGGCATAAATATGGATCTTTTCCTGTCGGTTGCCCTGGTAGCTATCTTCCAAATTTCTTGACATAGTCGAGTGAGCACCTTCAGCACTGCATCCTTTTGTTGAAACACCTCAATTGATACTCTGTCAATTCCTGGAGCCTTGTTTGTCATCAATGCCTTCAGTGCAGCTTGGACCTCTTCCTTCAGTACCATCAGTTCTTGATCATATGCTACCTGCTTAAATAGTTGATTGTTGACCAATTCTTTTTGGTTAGAGTGACTCTGTGTATTTCTTCCACATTCTTTTGATGCTTCCTGCCTCATTTAATATTTTCACTGTAGAATCCTTCTCTATAGAAACTCAAGTCTTGAATTTTTTTCTTCAGTTCTTTCAGCTTGAGAAATGCTGAGTGTGTTTTTCCCTTTTGGTTTTTATCTCCAGGTCTTTGCACATTTCACTTTGAAACACTTTTGAAATCTATTCTAGCTTTTTAAGGAGGCACCATATTGTTTTCCATAGTGTTTGTACCATTTTACATTCCCACCAGCAGTGAAAAGAGTTACAGTCTCCCTGCAACCTTTCCAGAATTTGTTATTTTCTGTTTTTGTTTGTTTCTTTTCTTGGTGCCAGTAATATCTCAGTGAAACAGTATCTCACTGTAGTTTTGATTTCCATTTGTCTAATGGCTAATGATTGCCCGCATTTCCTCATGAGCCTGTTAGCTTCCTGAATGTCTTCTTTGGTAAAGTGTCCGTTCATATGCTTTGCTTATTTTTAAATTGGGTTATTTGTCTTTTTGTGGTTGAGGTGTTGAAGTATTTCATAGATTTTAGAAATTAAACCCTTGTTGAATATGTCATAGCCAAGAATTTTTCCCAGTCTGTATGTTATCTTTTTGCTCTTTTGATGTAGTCTTTTGATGAGCACAAGTGTTTAATTTTTAGGAGCTCCCAGTCATCTAGTTTATCTTCTGGTGTTTGTGCATTCTTACTTATGGTTCGTATTCTATTTATGCTATGTATTAGGGCATGTAGCATTGTCCCTATTTTTTCTTCCATGATCTTTATTTTTTTAGGTTTTATACTTAGGTCTTTGATCCATTTTGAGTTAGGTTTGAGGTACAAATCCTGTTTCTTTTTTTACAATGGACTTCCAGTTTTGCCAGCATCATTTCTTAAAGAGACTATATTTCCTCATTTAATGGACTTCGGTCCTTTGTCAAAGATCAGCTAAGGTGGATGGGTTTAGGTCTTTGTTCTCAATTCTTTTCCACTGGTCTCTGCATCTGTCATTGTACCATTACCACAATGTTTGACTACCATGGCTGTATAGTAGGTTCTGAGAGCAGGTAATGTAAGGCCTCCTACCTTGTTCTTTTTCTTTTTCTTCCTGTGCTTAGTTGCTTTTGTTTGTGGGTTTTCCTTTCATTTCTTTCATTATTATAGATTTTGTTTTTACTGAGTTTTTATTTTCCTTCTTTTTATTTTGATGAGTAAGTTTGTTAATTTTCTTTGCAGTTACCTTGAAACTTACCCATATCTTCTTAAATTTAAACTAGTCTTTTATTACTTTGTAACGCCTTGACTTTTTCTCCATTTGAAAGTTTTATACTTACAACGTTTATTCCCCTTTTATTGTTTTGATGTTGTCATCATTTAGAAATCAATGACTCCGTTTCCCTGTTTTAAATCTTCTAGCTGTGTTTCATTATGGAGAGATCTTTACCTTGGTTGGTATCTGGTTGATGCTATCCTGTGTCTTACACTGACTATTGTCTGATGTTTTTGGTTAACTAACCAAAGGACTCCCTTTTGTATTTCTTGTAAGTTGAGTTTGATTTTTTGAATTCCCTTAATTTCTGATTATCTGGAAATGTCTGAATTTCACTGTCATATCTGAGAGAGAGTTTTGCAGGATATATAATTCTTGGTTGGTGGGCTTTTCTTTCCAAGTTTTGTATATGTCATCCCATTATCTTCTTGACAGCATAGTTTCTTCCAAGTAATCAGAGCTTAATCTTATTGTATTCCCTTTGTAAATGACTTTTCATTTTTCTCCAGCTGCCCTCAGGATTCTTTCTTTGCCTCTGATTTTGGCAAGTGTGATTATGATATGTCTTGGTGATTTTCTTATGGAGTCTATTCTATATGGTGTTCATTGAGCTTCTTGAATGGCCAGCTTTTCGTCTTTCATGATATTTGGTAAGTTTTCTGCCATCAAATCTGCAACAGTCTCCTCTGTGTTTTCCATTTGCTACCTTTGTTTTAGTTATCTGATCACATGCAAATTTTTGCTCTTGATTGTGTCCCACACAATTCTTAGATTTTCTTCATTTTTATTTATTCTTTTCTCTGATTTTTCCTCAAAGTTATATCCATGGATTTGTTCTGCTGATTCTGTCTTCCATTATTTCATATTTGCTCCTAAAACCTTCTCTTTAGTTGTTCTTTTCTGAAATTTTGTTATTTATCTTTTTGATTTCTAGTTGTTGTTTTTGTATGATTTCTTTTTTTTAATTGTACTTTAGGTGAAGGTTTACAGAACAAAGTATCTTCTCATTAAACAATTAATACACATATTGTTTAGTGACATTGGTTACCAACCCCAGGACATGTCAACAGTCTCCCCTTCTCGGCCTGGGGTTCCCTATTACCAGCTTTCCTGTCTCCTCCTGCATTCTAGCCCTTGTCCCTGGGCTGGTGTCTCTCTTTAGTCTCATTTTGTTTTACGGGCTTGTCTAATCTTTGGCTAAAGGGTGAACCTCAAGAGTGACTTTGTTACTGAGCTAAAAGGGTGTCCAAGGGCCATATTCTTGGGGTTTCTCCAGTCTCTGTCAGGCCAGTAAGTCTGATCTTTTGTGAGTTAGAATTTTGTTCTACATTTTTCCCCAACTTTGCCGGGACCCTCTATTGTGATCCCTGTCAGAGCAGTCAGTGGTGGTAGCCAGGAACCATCTAGTTGTGCTGAACTCAGTATGGTGGAAGCTGCGGTAGTTGTGGTCCATTAGTCCTTTGAACTAATCTCTCCCTTGTGTCTTTGGTTTTCTTCATTTTTCCTTTCTCCAGACAGGGTGAGACCAGTGGAGTATCTTAGATGGCTGCTCACAAGGTTTTAAGACCCCAGACACTACTCACCAAACTAGAATGTAGAACATTTTCTTTATAAACTATGTTATGACAATTGAGCTAGGTATTCCCTGAGACCGTGGTCACCACAGCCCGCAGCTCAGTAATTCGGTCTCTCAGGGAGTTCGGATGTGTCTATGGAGGTTCCATGACCTTGGCTTGGACAGGTTGTGCTGGCTTCCCCAGTCTTTTGTACTGTCTCACCCTTTACCAATGTTACCACTTTTCTATTGTCTAGTTAGTGTTTTCCCCTCCCCATCCCTCTGTTCCCTAATAACCATCGAAGACTGTTTCTATGTGTAAACCTTTTCAGAGCTTTCTATAATAGTGGTCTCATACAGTATTTGTCCTTTTGTGATTGACTTATTTCACTCAGCATAATGCCCTCCAGATTCATTCATGTCATGAGATGTTTCCCAGATTCATAATTCCTCTCCATTGTTGTGCGGTATTTCATTGTATGTGTGTACCATAGTGTGTTTATCTGTTGATGGGTACTTAGGTTGTTTCCACCTTTTTGCTATTGTGAATAAATAATGCTGCAGTGAACATGGGTGGGCGTATGTCTATTCACGTGATGTCTCTTATTTCTCTAGAATAGATTCCTAGGAATGGGATTGCTGGATCATATTGTATTTCTATTTCTAGCTTTTTAAGGAAGGGTCATATTGTTTTCCAAAATGGTTGTACCATTTTACATTGCCACCAGTAGTGCATAAGAGTTTCAATCTCCCCACAGCCTCTCCAACATTTGTTATTTTCTGTTTTTTTTTTTTTTTTTGATTAGTGCCAGTAACGTTGGAGTGAGATGGTATTTGCATTTCTGTAATGGCTAGTGATTGCGCAGAATTTCTCCATGTGTCTGTTAGTTGCCTGAATGTCTTCTTTGTTGAGTGTCTGTTCATATGCTTTGCCCATTTTAAAATAGATTATTTGTCTTTTTATTGTACAGATGTTGGATTTTCCTATAGACTTTAGAGAGTAGACCTTTGTCAGATTTGTTGTAAGCAAATTTTTTTCCCCAGTCTGTAGGCTCTCTTTTTACTCTTTTGGTGAACTTAAGTGTTTAATTTTTAGAAGATCCCAGTTATCTATCTTAACTTCTGGCTTTTGGGTATTGTTAGTTATGGTTTGTGCCTATTTATGCAGTGTATTAGGGCCTCTAGCATTGACCCTATTTTCTCTTCTATGATCTTTACATTTTTTGGTTTTACATTTAGGTCTTTGATTCATTTTGAATTAGTTTTTGTGTATGGTGTGAGGTAGTGGTCCTGTTTCCTTTTTTGGAAGATGGACATAAAGTTTTGCCAGCACTGTTTGTAAAAAAGACTATCTTGTCAATTTAATGGACCTTGAGCCTTTGTAGAAGATCTGGTGATGGTAGGTAAATGGATTTACATATGGGTTCTCTATTCTGTTCTATTTGTCAATGTGTCTGTCATTTTACCACTACCATGCTGTTTTGACTACCATGGCTGTATACTAAGTTCTGAGGTCAGGTAGTTTGAGTCTTCTTACTTTATTGTTGTTCTTCAATAGTGCTTTACTTACCCTGCGCCTCTTTCCATTTCATACAAAGTTAGTGATTAGTTTTTCCACCTCGTTAAAGAATGCTGTTTGTATTTGGATAAGGATTGCATTATATTTGGGTAGAACTAACATTTTTACAAAGTTGAGCCTTACTATCCATGAGCACGGTATGTTTTTCCATTTACATAAGTCTCTTCTGGTTTCTTGCTGTAGTTTGTTGTAGTTTTCTTTGTATAGGTCTTTAAGTCCCTGGTTCAATTTGTTCCTAAGTATTTTATATATTTTTTTCTCCCATACAGAATTTTTTCTTTTTTACAAAGATTGTTATGAAACCCCAACTTCTCACTCCATTCTGCAACAGCACATTCCTCCCTACTGCCCCTGATTCACCATGAAAATTCAGCCAGCTCCTAACTCTCTCTGCCTTCCCATCTCACCTCTGGACAGAAGATGCCCCTTTGGTCTCTTGTATCTACTTGTCTAAGAGGCACATTCTTCACAAGTATCAATTTATGTCCTGCAGTCCAGTCCAATCCCTGTCTGAAGAGTTGGCCTCAGAAATTGTTTTATTTCTGGGGTGATGGAGAGACCAGGAGCCATGCTTTCCAGGGCGCCTCCAGTCTTAGACCATTAAGTCGGGACTTCTTACTAGAATTTGAGTTCTGCATCCCATCATTCTACTGCTCCATCAGGGACCCTCTGTTGTGTTCCCTGTTAGGACGTTCATTGGTAGTAGCCGGGTACCATGTAGTTCTTCTGGTCTCAGGCTGATGAAGTCTCTGATTTATGAGGCCCATTCTGTCTCTTGGGCCAATGCTTTCCTTGTGTCTTTGGTGTTCTTCATTCTCCTTTACTCCAAGTGGTTGGGACCAATTGATGCATCTGAGATGGCTGCTTGCAAGCTTTTAAGACCCCAGACGCCACTCACCAAAGTAGGATGCAGAATGTTTTCTTAATAAGCTTTGTTATGCCAATTGACCTAGATGTCCCCTGAAAGCATGGTCCCCAGACCCCACATCCCTGCTACTCTGTCTCTCAAAGTATTTGATTGTATTGAGGAAACTTCTTAGTTTTGGTTTAGTCCAGTTGTGCTGGCTTCCCATGTCATGTGTGCTGTCCTTGCCTTCACCTAAGATGATTCTTATCTACTATCTAGTTAGTGATTAACACTCACCCTCCCTGCCCACCCTCGTAACCAGCAAATAATGTTTTATTCTGTGTTTCAACCTTTTCTTGATTTCTTATAATAGTGGTCTTATACAGTATTTGTCTTTCTGTGACTGACTAAATTCACTCAGCATAATAAGTTCTAGCTTCCACCAAGTTATACGATGTTTCACAGTTTCATCATTGTTCTTTATCATTGTGTAATATTCCACCGTGTGGATATACCATAGTTTGTTTATCCATTCGTCCATCAATGGGCACTTAGGTTACTTCCATTTTTGGCTATTGTGAACAGTGCTGCGATGAACATGGGTGTGTATATATCTATTCGTGTGACAGCTCTTGTTTCTCTAGGATATGTTCCAAGGAGCAGAATAGCTGGATTGTATGATACTTATATTTCTAGCTTTTCAAGGAAGCATCAAATCGATTTCCAAAGTGGTTGTACCATTTTACATTCCCACCAACAGAGTATAAGTGTTCCAGTCTCTCCACAACCTCTCCAGCATTTGTTATTTTGTGTTTTTGGATTAATGCTAGCCTTGTTGGGGTGAGATGATATCTCATTGTAGTTTTGATCTGCATTTCTCTAATGGCTAATGATCGTGAGCATTTCTTCGTGTGTCTGTTAGCTGCCTGAATATCTTCTTTTGTGAAGTGCCTGTTCATATCCTTTGCCCATTTTTTAACAGGGTTATTTGTCTTTTTCCTGTTGAGGTTTTGCAGTATCCTGTAGATTTTAGAGATTAAACGCTGATTGGATTTGTCGTAGCCAAAAATTTTTTCCCAGTCTGTAGGATGTCTTTTTACTCTTTTGGTGAAGTCTTTGGATGAGCATAAGTGTTTGATTTTTAGGAGCTCGCATTTATCTAGTCTCTCTTCTGGTGCATGTGCTTTGTTACTTATGGTTCGTATTGTGTTTATGCCATGTATTAGGGCTTCTAGCATTGTCCTTATTTTTTCTTCCATGATCGTTATTGTTTTTGATTTTATATGTAAGTCTTTAATGCATTTTGAGTTAGTTTTTGTACATGGTGTGAGATATGGGTCTTGTTTCAGTTTTTTGCATATTCATATCCAATTATGCCAGCACCATTTGTTAAAGAGACTGTCTTTTCCCCAATTAATGGACTTTGGGTCTTTGTCAAATATTAGCTGCTATTAGGTGGATGAGCTTACAACTGGATTCTCAACTCTGTTCCATTGGTCTATGTATCTGTTGTTGTAGCAATACCAGTCTGTTTTGACTACTGTGGCAGTATAATAGGTCCTAAAATCAGGTAGTGTGAGGCCTCCCACTTTGTTTTTCTTCTTGAGTAGTGCTTTATTTATAAGGGGTATCTTCCTTTTCCATATGAAGTTGGTGATTTGTTTCTCCATCTCGTTAAAAACTGCTGCTGGAATTTGGATCAGTATTGCATTGTATCTGTAGGTTGCTTTGGGTAGAATTGACATTTTCACTATGTTGAGTCTACCTATCCATGAGCAAAGTATATTTCTTCACTTATGCAGATCTCTTTTAGTTTCTTGAAGTAGTGTCTTGTAGTTTTCTATGTAAAGATCTTTTACATCTCTGGTTAGATTTATTCCTAAGTATTTTATCTTCTTGGGGGCTATTGTAAACGGTATTGATTTGGTGATTTCCTCTTCAAGGTTCTCTTTGTTGTTGTAAAGGGATCCAATTGATCTTTGTATGTTTATCTTGTATCCTGAAACTTTGCTGAAATCTTCTGCTAGTTCCAGTAGTTTTCTTGTGGTTTCCTTGGGGTTTTCTGTGTATAAGATCATAACATCTGCAAATAGAGATACTTTGACTTCTTCCCTACCTATTTGGATGCCCTTTATTTCTTTTTCTAGCCTAACTGCTCTGGCTAGGACTTCCAGCACAATGTTGAATAATAGTGTGATAAAGGGCATCCTTGTCTGGTTCCTATCTCAAGGGGAATGCTTTCAAACTCTCTCCATTCAGGTTGATGCTGGCTATTAGTTTTGTATAAATGCCCTTAATTATACTGAGGAATTTCCCTTCTATTCCAATTTTATTGAGAGTTTTTTATCATGAATGGGTGTTGGACTTTGTCTACATCGATTGATAAGATCATGTGGTTCTTGTCTTTTGTTTTATTTATGTGATGGATTATGTTGATTGTTTTTCTAATGTCGAACTGTCCCTGCATACCTGGTATAAACCCCACTTGGTCATAGTGAATTATTTTTTTGCTATGTCGCTGAATTTTATTGGCTAAAATTTTGTTGATGATTTTTGCGTCAATGTTCATTAGGGATATTGGTCTGTAAATTTCTATTTTTGTGGTGTCTTTACCTAGTTTTGGTATCAGGGTTATACTGGCTCCATTGAATGAGTTTGGGAATATTTTATCCTTCTCTATGCTCTGAAATACCTTTAGTAGAAGTGGTCTTATCTCTTCTCTGAAGGTTTGGTAGAATTCTCCAGTGAAGCCAGCCAGGCCAGGGCTTTTTTTTGTTGGCAGTTTTTTAATAACCTTTTCAATCTCTTCTGTTATGGGTTTATTTAGTTGTTCTACCTCTGTTTGTGTTAATTCAGGCAGGTAGTGAGTTTCTAGAAATTTGTCCATTTCCTCTAGGTTTTCAAATTTGTCAGAGTACAGTTTTTCATAGTATTCTGTTATGATTCTTTTAATTCCAGTTGGGTCTGTTGTGATATTACCGTTCTCATTTCTTATACAGGTTATCTGCTTCCTCTCCAGTTTTTCTTTTGTAAGTTTGGCCAATGGTTTATCAATTTTGTTGATCTTTTCAAAGAACCAGCTTTTGGACTTGTTAACTCTTTCAGTTGTTCTTATGTTCTCTATTTCATTTACTTCTGCTCTAATTCTTATTATTTCCTTCCTTCTGGCACCTATAGGCTTCTTTTGCTGCTCTCTTTCTACTTGTTCAAGTTGTAGGCTTAATGCTTTGATTATGAGCCTTTCTTGTATTTGGATGTGTGCATTTATTGCTATAAACTGACCTCTGAGCACTGATCTTTCAGTGTCCCAAAGGTTCTCGTAGGATGTGTTTTCATTCTCATTTGATTCTATGAATTTCTTTATTCCATCCTTAATTTCTTCTATAACCCAGTAGTTTTTGAGCAAGGTATTGTTCAGTTTCCATTTGTATGATTTTTTTTCCTTGCTTTTTGTGTTGTTGATTTCCACTTTTATGGCTTTATGGTCAGAAAAGTTGCTTTGTAGTATTTCGATGTTTTGGATTTTGTCAATGCTTGCTTTATGGCCTAATATGTGGTCTATTCTGGAGAATGTTCCATGTGCGTTGGAAAAGAAAGTATACTTGACTGCTGTTGGGTGTAGAGTTGGGTGTATGTCTATGAGATCATGTTGGTTGATTGTAGCATTTAGTTCTTCTATGTCTTTGTTGAGCTTCTTTCTGGATGTTCTGTCCTTTACCAAAAGTGGCATCTTGAAGTCTCCTACTACTATGGTAGAGCTGTCTTTCTCTCTCTTCAGAGCTGTTAGAGTTTGTTTTACGTATTTTGGAGCCCTGTTGTTGGGTGCGTAAATATTTATTGTAGTTATATCCTCCTTGTGTATTGACCCTTTAATCATTATATATGCCCTTCTTTATCTTTTTTGGTGGATTTTACTTTAAAGTCTATTTTGTCAGAGATTAATATTGTCACTCCTGCTCTTTTTTGTATGTTGTTTGCTTGATATATTTTTTTTCATCCTTTGAGTTTTAGCCTGTTTGTGTCTTTAAGTCTAAGGTGTGTCTCTTGTAGGCAGCATATAGATGGATCTTGCTTTTTTATCCAATATGCCACTCTCTGTCTCTTTAGTGGTGCATTAAGTCCGTTTACATTCAGTGTAATTATTGATAGGTATGAGTTTACTGCTGTCACCCTGATAACTCTTTCTGTGTGTTCTTCACAGTTTCATTGTTCTCCTCAATTTTCTGTGCTGAGTAGTTTTTCTTTAAGTATTTTTTTTTTTCCATCTGTTTCTTTATTGTAGATTTTGTGTTTGCTGGGTCTTTATGTTTTTCTACTTTTTTATTTTGATTTGTAGGATCATTAGATTCCTTTGTGGTTACCTTAATATTTACCACTATTTTTCTAAGTTTATACCCGTCTTTTATTACTTTATATCTCCTTAACTTCCTCTCCATATATAAAATCAATGTCCCTATTTTTTGAGTCCCTCTTTTTTTGTTTTGATATTATCATTTTTTTATCATATTGATATCTGTTTCCATATTTTCAATGTTGTAGCTTTGATGTAATTTCTATTTCTGTATCTCAGTCAATATCTGGTTGCTCTGTCCTGTGTTTTAGTCTTGCATTGTTAGCTGGTGTTATTGATTACCTAACCGTAGGACTCTGTTTAGTATTTCTTGTAATTTTGGTTTGTTTTTTGCAAATTCCCTGAACTTCTGTTTATCTGGAAATGCCCTAATTTCACCATCATATTTGAGAGACAGTTTTGCTAGATATATAACTCTTGGCTGACAGTTATTTTTCTTCAAGGCTTTAAATATGTCATCCTTTTACCTTCTAGCCTGCATGGTTTCTGCTGAGTAGTCCGAGCTTATTCTAATTGACTTTCCTTTGTAGATGACTTTTCTTTTATCCCTAGCCACTCTTAAAATTCTCTCTTTATCTTTGGTTTTGGTAAGTTTGATTGTAATATGTTTTGGTGACTTTCTTTTGGGATCTACTTTATGTGGGGTTCTATGAGCATCTTGGATAGATATCTTCTCATCTTTCATGATATCAGGGAAGTTTTCTGTCAACAAATCTTCAACAATTTTCTCTGTATTTTCTGTTATCCCCCTCTGTTCTGTTTCTCCAGTCACTCATAAGTTATTTCTCTTGATAGAGTCCCACATGACTTGTAAAGTTTCTTCCTTCTTTTTGATTCTTTTATCTGATTTTTCCTCATATAAGTTGGCATCAAGAGCTTCATGTTCAATCTCACTAATTCTGACTTTCATTGCCTCAATTCTGGTCCTATGAGTTTCTATTTAGTTGTCTAATTCTGAAATTTTATTGTTAATCTTCTGGCTTTCTGATTGCTGTCTCTGTATGGATTCTTGTATTCTGTTAAATTTATCATTATGTTCTTGAATAACTTTTTTAAGTTCCACTACTACTGTGTCAGTATGTTCCCTGGGTGTTTCTGCATCCTGTAGAATTTACTTTCTAATTTCTAGAAGAGTTCTGTATATTAATCTTTTGTATTCTGTCTCTGGAAGTTCTCGTCCTCCATAGAATTTATTGATTCTTTATTTTGGGAGCTTGCTGAAACCATCATGGGCTGCCTCTTTATGTGCCTTGATATTGACTGTTGTCTCTGAGCCATCAATAATTTATTTATTACAATTTGATTTTGTGTTTGCTTAATGAAACCTAGCTTCTTATTTTGTTTTGTTTTGATATGCCCAAATAGGCAGATGGTGTGCACTAGTTTGGTTTTTGATACCTTTGGATCAAACCTAATGTCCTGTCACCAGGTAGTTAGTTCTGTAACTAAGTATGTGCACACAGGAATCCATTAAATTTACCTATATGGGTTCAGCTCAGGTGTTCAGGCAGTCGGTCACCAAGTGTGTGATGCAGGCCCTCACCCCCAGTCCTAGAGAGGCATGGGTGATTGGTGCAGGCACTGGATTCTGGCTGTGGTAGGGGATCATGTGCTGAGCCAGGCAGTTGGCTGACAGCTGCCCCTGAGAGTCTGAAAGGAAAGCGTGTCCCTATTCTCTAGGATGAGTAGGTAAGTGAGCTTTGCAGCTGTACTATGAGCACCCCATTCTGTTGGCTGTAAACACTCGAGGGCACCACTTTTTCTTGAACTCCTGTAGCAGGTGACTAGGCACTTTAGGTGTTACCACCAGTCCTCAAGCCCCTGTTGCAGATCGATAAATGTGCCTACTTAAGGGGCAGGGCTGTTTCGAGGGTCACAAATCTGCCTGTTCACGGCTGAAGCAGTTGAAGTTAAACTTCAGATGTTTGCCATGTTGTACTGTGGCAGTGAGGGCTAACGCTGTTGAGATGGGTCCCCACAAGTCTATACAGGAGTGTAAGACACTCAAAGTCTTTGGACTCCTGATAAGTGTGGCCAGCAAAGGAGCTGTGCTGACCCTGTGTTCCTGGCCTAGGGGAGCCAGCAGCTTATTTTTTCCCTCTCCAAGGCCAGGAGAATGAGACAGGGCGCCTTTTGGGATCTGCTTCTGGCCCAGCAGACTCCCGGTGCAGAGTGCAGAGGGAAGTGGTAAAAGGGAGAAAGGTTTTACCCAAATAGGCTCTTTTTTTTTTTTTAAATCCCCATGAAAGGGTGCACGCATGTACTTATCCTAGCCTCTTGGGAGCTGCTCTTCACTGGTTCAGAGTGTGCAAGCAGAATCTCCGCTGCCGGGTCTCTCTTGATGTGGAAACTGCTTCCTGAGAGCGTGGACAGCACAGCTGTTTGCCTGCTTCACCGCAGACTGGCGTGGCAGTGGCTCTGCAGTTTTGCCCCCGCAGCTCTAGTCCTCCTCACCTCTTCCAACCAGTCTTCCTCTCCCATGTCACTCAGATGGATTTCTTAACCTTGCCTTGTTCAGGGCTTCCAGATGTTCACATACAATCAAATCACTTGTTTTTCCAGGCCTTTGTTCTAAGAGGGATATAGGAAGGGTCTAACTACTCCCCCATGTTGACCACCAAGTATTTTATATTTTTAGAGGTTATTATAAATGGTATCATTTCCCTGATTTATTTTTCAAAGTTCTTTTTGTTGACGTATAGGAATCCAACTGATTTGTGTCTGTTGATCTTGTATCCTGCTACTCTGCTGAATCTTTCTATTAGTTCCGGTAGATTTCTCATGGAGTCTTTAGGGTTTTCTATGTATAGTATCATATCATCCACAAACACGGACAGTTTAACTTCTTCATTACCAATTTGGATGCCCTTTATTTCTTTTTCTTGTGTTATTGCTCTAGCTGGAACTTCAGCACAACGTTAAATAGGAGTGGTGATAAAGGATATTCTTGTCTTGTTCCTGTTCTCAAGGGGAATGTTTTTGGTCTCTCATCATTATGAATGAAGTTGGCTGTTTGTTTTGAATAGATGCCCTTTATTACATTGAGGGATTTCCCCTCTATTCCTTTTTTATTGAGAGTTTTTATCAGCAAAGGATGTTGGACTTTATCAAATGCACTTTGTAAGTTGATTGAGATGATCATGTGATTCTTTTCTTTTGTTCTGTTTATGTGGTGGATTACGTTGATTGATTTTCTAATGTTGAACATCCTTGCATACCTGATATGAATCCCTCTTGGTCATGGTGTATTATTTTTTACTGCTGAATTCTATTGGGGAGAATTTTGTTGAGAATTTTTGCGTCTGTATTTGTGAGAGATAATGTTCTATAATTTTTTTTTTTTTTTTGGTGGTGTTTTTTCCTGGTTTTGGTATCAGGGCTATCCTGGCTTCATAGAATCAATTCAAGAGTATCCCTTTCTTTTCTATGTTCTGAAATAGTTTGGGTAGTACTGGTGTGAGCTCTTCTCTGAATGTTTGGTAGAATTCTCCAGTGAGGCCATCTCGGCTAGGGATTTCTTTTGTTGGAAATTTTTTAAATTACCTTTTCAATCTTTTCTCTTGTTATAGGTCTGTTCAGATTTGCGACAGACACTCAGTTTATGTTAAAGTAGGTAGTATGTTTTTAGAAGTTAGTCCATTTTCTCTAGGTTTTCAGATTTGTTGGAGTATAGTTTTTCATAATACTCTGTTATGATCCTTTTTATTTCAGTTGGGTCTGTTGTAATGTCCCCCATTTCATTTCTTATTTGGGTTATAGGCATCCTCTCCTGTTTTTCTTTTGTCAGTCTGGCCAGTGGTTTGTCAATTTGCTTGCTTCTTTCAAAGAACAAACTTTTGGTTTTGTTAATTCTTTCTATTGTTTTTCTATTCTCTATTTCATTTATTTCTGCTCTGATCTTTACTATTTCCTTTCTTCTGGTGGCTGTGGGCCTTTTTTTGCTGTTCTCTTTTGATTTGTTTGAGTTGTGTAGTTAATTTTTTGATTTTGTCCCTTTCTTCTTTTTTGATATATGCATCTATTGCTATAAATTGTCCTCTGAGGACTGCCTTTGCTGTGTCCCAAAAGTTTTGGTATGATGTATTTTCATTCTCATTTGATTCTAGGAATTTTTTGATTCCATCTCTGATTTCTTCTATTGCCCAGTGGTTTGTAAACAGGGTGTTATTCAGTTTCCATGTAATTGAAATTTTTTTTCCTTGCTCTTTCTGTTGTTAATTTCTACCTTGATGGCATTGTGGTCAGAGAAGATACTTTGTATTATCTCAACATTTTGGATCCTGTTTAGGATTGCTCTGTGGCCTAAGTTGTGGTCTATTCTGGAGAACATTCCATGTGCATTGGAAAAGAATGTGTCCTTTGCAGCAGTTGGATGGAGTGTTCTATATATGTCTATGAGGTCATGTTGGCTGATTGTGCCCTTTAGGTCTTCTGTATCTTTGCTGAGTTTCTTTTTAGTTGTTTTGTCCTTTACTGAGAGTGGTGTGTTGAAGTCTCCTACTATTATTGTGGAACTGTCAATTTCTCTTTTCAGTACTGTTAGAGCTTGTTTTACATATTTGGGAGTCCTGTCATGGGGTGTGTAGATGTTTATTATGGTTATGTCTTCATGACAGATCATCCCTTTAATCATTGTATAGTGTCCTTCTTTGTCTTTTATGGTGGATTTTGTTTTAAAGTCTATTTTGTCTGAGGTTAGTATTGACACTCCTGCTCTTTTTGGTAGTTGTTAGCTTGATATATATTTTTCCAACCTTTGATTTTTAATAAATTCACATCTTTGTTTTTAAGGTGTGTCTCTTCTAGATGGCATATTGATGGATCCTGTTTTTTTTATCCATTCTGTCACTACGTGTCTTTGTGGGTGAATTGACACCATTTACAGTCAGTGTAATTATTGATAGATGTGAGTTTATTGCTGTCATTTTGTAGTGTATTTTTTTTGTGTGTGTGGTGCTGACGTTTTCTTTGTTCTTCTTACTCTCATGCTGAATTCCTTTTGTTTGTGGATTTTTTTCATTTCTTTTGTTTTTGCAGGTTTTGTTTTTACTGAGAATTTATGTTTTTCCTCTTTATTTTTATGAGCATGCTTGTTAACTTTCTTTGTGGTTACTGTGAAATTTACCCTTATCTTTCTAAGTTTGAAGCAGTCTATTATTACTTGGTATCGCCTTGCCTTCCTCTTCATTAGAAGGTTGTATACCTACACCGTTTATTCCCTCTTTTGTTGTTCTGATGTTGTTGTCATTTACAGATTAACTGCTCTGATTTCCTGTTGTATTTCTTTTGGTTTTGGATATGCCTTGAGAGTTCATTTCCGACATTGGTATCTGGCTGGTATGATCTTTCTTTCTAGATTCAGCTTGTGAGCTGAAAATGTTTGCTCTCAGATTGAAGGACTCCTTTAATATTTCTTGTAAGTTTGATTTGGTTTTTACCTATTCCCTTAATTTCTGTTTATCTGGAAATGTCCTAATTTCACCATCATGTTTGAGCTAGAGTTTTTCAGGACATATTATTCTTAGATGGCAATTTTTTTCTTTTAATGTTTTTTGTGTCATCCCATTGCCTTCTTGTCTCCATGGTTTCTGCAGAATAATTTCAGCTTAGCCTTGTTTCTCCTTTGTATGAGACTTCTTGTTTTTCATGAGCTATTCTCAGGATTATTTGTCTTTGGTTTTGGTGAGTGTGATTTTGATATGCCTTGGTGATTTTCTTTTGAGGTCTCTCCTATATGGGGTTCGTTGAGCTTCTTGGATGGCCAGCTTTTCATCTTTCATGATATTGGGGAAGATTTCTGTCAGTAGTTCTTCAATGATCAACTCTGTGTTTTCTGTTTTCTCCCCTTGTTCTGGAACTCTGATCACTCACAAATTTTTGCTTTTGATTGTATCCCACATAATTCTCAGTTTCACTTCATTTTCTTTGTTCTTTTTTCTGAGTTTTCCTCAGAGTTGTATCCAAGTGTTTGTCTTCAATTCCCCTGATACTGTCTTCTACCTTTTCAAATCTGCTCCTCAGCCCTTCTATGACACTGTCCATTTCTGAAATCTTGTTGTTTATCTTTTGGATTTCTAGTTCTTGTTTTTGTACAATTTCTAGTGAATTTATTTTGGCATTTTTTTTCCTGCATTATTTTCCTGAATTCTTCCATTTTTTTGTCTGTATTTTCCATGAATTTGTCTATTTTTTCCTCATTTTTGTCTGCTTTTTGCTTCAACTCTTGGATAATTCTGAGTGGTAGAGATTTGAATTCACTGTCAGGTAGTTCTAGTGCCTTTTCTTCCACTGGAAAGTCATCTGGTGTTTTATTTTGGATTCCTACTGGAAACAACCTGTCCTGTTTTTTTAAATGTTTTGATATTGTCTGCTGTCTTTGGGGCATTCAGTAGTTATTTTTCTCAGTTATTGATAGTAGATTTGTTTGTTTTTTACTTTTTTTTAAATTTGGCTATCTTTGAGCAGGTGGTCTGTGTGGTCTTTGTTGTTTGCTCATCTGTGGACACGATTCTTTTTTGTCTCCTTCTCCAATTGGCAGCATCAGTTGCCGAGATATGATAAAGCAGGGCAGGTCTTGCTGAAGAGGAGTTGCAAGGATGGGTTGTTTGTGACACTTACTACAGCTACCAGGGCAGGTCGGTAATCAGTGCAGGGCAGGCCCCAGTAGGCCATGCTTGTGCCGCTTGGTGGTGTGATGTTAAGAGCACAGTGAAGGTAGGAAGAATGGAGGGAGATGATTTTTGATGTGTGGAACTAAGATGGGTATGTGAGAGAGGAGAGAGGAACAGGAGGCAAAAACATACAAACAAACAAAAAGAGTCTTAGGGGAGCTTGTCGTTTGAGTGGAGAGATGAAAGACTATGCAATGGAGAAAAACAAAAAGGGAAAGAAGAAGAAAGAAAAAAGAAAAGAATGAATAAATCAAAATTAGAAAGAAAAAAGAACTGCAAATCTCCCAGGGATCCCATCGGTGCAGCTACAAGGTCTGTGGACGTTGTTCCCAGGTGTTGAAGTACAGCCTGACTCGAAGGCATAAAGGTATTCAGCTCCAGGTATTCAGAAGACAGGAAGAGAAGGAAGGTATAGAGTGACAAGAAACTGAGTAATGAAGAAAGACAAAAAGGGGAAAAGAGGGAAAACAAAACAAATTAAAAAAAAAAAAAAAGAACAAGAAAACCCCCCAAAAAAACAGAAAAAAAAAAAACACACAAAAAAAGAAATGCTCTCAGGGATCCTGCTGCACATCTGCACAAGCTGAGGTGGTAGGTCCCAAGCCATGTAGAACTGCCAGGCCAGAATGGGCTCCCCACCCAAGAAAAGAAAAAGAACACAAAAACCTCAAAACAAACAAATAAAATAAAAGCCCTAGGATCCCACTAGCACAGCAGCACAGACTGGGATGCAGTTCCACACCTGAACAGAGCTCTGCAGCCCCCCAGGAAGAAGCAAAGTTGGTGCAGGGAGCCTGGTATTTGAGCAAAAGGAGGGGGAGGTGGTGAGAGGTAAGAAAGAAATCCAAAGAAACAGAAAAAAGCAACACCAGCAGCCAACAAATGGCACTCAGGTAGTCGGCTAGTGTGGGCAGGTGGAATCCAAGCAGCTGGTGCTTCCAGGCCAAGAGACTGTGGCTGCAGGAAGCAGAGAGGCTGAGCAGGGGTGAAGAAGGGTGGGGAATGGGGAAGCGTATATTGCCAGTTATTGGTTGTTCTGTCCCCTGCTGGAAGCTTTGTGAAGCTGCTTTCTCATACCCCCTGTTTGCTTGTCTCTGCTAAAGTCCAAGATGGAGGATCCTCGCTGTGTTCACTGACAGAGGACCTCTACATGAATCTCTCCTTGCTCTCTGTTCTCTGTCAGTTTCTCACTCCATTTGGTGCTTGGCTGAGTTCTTTATCTCTTCATGTGATGCTTTAGGATTTCAGGTTTGCTGTTTTCTCTGTTAGGCTTAGTTTTTTGGATATTTGCTGTGGAGGAAAGGCTTGGTGCTTCTGCCTAGAGTGCAATGTTGCCAGAAGTCTTTTTCCTGTCTTTTTAATGTCCTTTTTCTTTCTTCATTTATGAAGTCCTTTATGTCATCCTACACCTTGTCTGGTTTTTGGTCATTAATGTTTGTTGTGTCAAATCTTGCTTTAGATTGTCTCTAAATTCAGATGGGATATACTCAAAGTTGTATTTTGGCTCTTCTGGACTTTTAAAATTTTATTCAGCTTCAGCTTGAACTTGTATATGAGCAATTTATGGTTTGTTCCACAGTTGGCCCCTGGCCTTGTTCTGACTGATGATATTGAACTTCTCCATCTCTCTTTGAATAAATGTAGTAGATTTGATTCCTGTGTATTCCATCTGCTGAGGTCCACATGAATAGTTTTTGCATAGGTCGTTGAAAAACGTATTTTCAGTGAATAAGTCATTGGTCTTGCAAAATTCCATCATAAGATCTCTAGTATTGTTTCTATCACTGGCCATATTTTCCAACCACTGATCCTTCTTTTTTGTTTCCAACTGTCTCATTCCAATCACCAGTAGTTATCAACGCATCTTGATTGCATATTTGATCAATTTCAGACTTCAGAAGTTGGTAAAATTTTTCAGTTTTTTCATTTTTTGCATTAGTGGTTGGTGCGTAAATTTGAATTGTAATTGTATTAACTGGTCTTCCTTTTATGCATGTGGATATTATTCCATCACTGTCAGCTTTGTACTTCAGTATAGATCTTTAAATGTTCTTTTTGACCATAAGTGCAATGCCATTCCTCTTCAAATTATTTCCAGCATGGTAGATCATATGTAATGCATATTATATTCCTGCTGCTCCTGTTATCTACTGCCCTATGAATATACTGCACTAATTGCTTCTTGCAGGCACACACTCCCTGTTTCTTTCATTTATTCACTTGTAAAATATGTGTTTATTAATGCCTACCATGTGCCAGTGTCTATGCTAGGGATAGTGATCTGGAGGAGAATTAGACAGACATAGTGACTTCCCTCATGAAATTAAAAACTTTAAAATGGAAAGATATATAATAAAATTTTTTACCTTTACTGTCACTACTCATTTCCACATATAAAAACTGTTTTTCTCCTTACAAGTCTGTCTCTTCTTTAAAGTTTTCCATGTCAACACTAGTCATAAACCATCTCACACTCCTCTTAATTTCCATAGTAAGATATTTGTTTGACCCCACTTATTTTTTACTGCTCCTTACACTGAACAATCCCAATTCATTGCTGCTGAGTTGATCTGACTCATAGCTGCCCTATAGGACAGAGTAGAACTGCCTCATAGGGTTTCCAAGGCTGTAATCTTTACAGAAGTCAACTGCCACATCTTTCTCCCGTGGAGCTGCTGGTGGTTTCATATCCCAGGCCTTTCAGTTAGCAGTCAAGTGCTTAACCATCGCACCAACAGGGCTCCATGAGAAGCTCCAAAGTTCTTGATAATTTTATAGTCTATAAATTAAGTAGTCTTAGCAGCATTTTTTCCACTTTTACGAGTATAAAAAACTGTCTTGTTAATTTATTGACATATGTATTCAACAAAAAGTTATTAAATGCCTACCTGGCACTCTACATCATTTATTAGTTTTGTGAACATCTAGTTATTTCTCAATGCCTAACATTACTAGTTTTCTATTTGATAATACAGGGTAATATATTGAATGATGAAGAGGATAAATCATGTGCCAAGTGATCTGGAAGCCCCTTGCTCCGTCATTAATAACCGTATAATCTTGGGTTATATACCTAGATTTCATCATCCCTAGGTCCCATATTAGGGATTGTAAATTGTCTCTAAGAGGTTTTACAACTGGAAGACCCTTTGATTTTACATACAAATAAAATATATAAATACAAATTTTATTTATTTATTTATTCCAGGAAACAGAATCTATACCAGACAATTAAATAGTGGAAATTTAAACCAGAATCTAGTTACAAGAGTGTTGAAGTTTCTAAAAAGCTAAACAAGACAATAAGACTAGCCACAGCAGGTAGTTGTTACCCCCATGGGAAACAAAGGAAAAGAAACAAAGAAACAAGGAGGATGGGCAATTTTGGCAGGAGTTGAAACCAGGGAGATGACAAAGCTACTGCCTGAGGCAGAAAAAGAGAGGAGATAAACTCTGACTTTTTTCTTTGTCCTTTCCTGCAATGTCTTGCCATGGTTTTACAATAGATACAGTATGACAGTATGGAATATTCATATCACAGTGTTTCTTTTCCCAGATCTATGTGAACAGCATGAACTTCTAGTGTGTGTGTGTGTGTGTGTGTGTGTGTGTGTGTGTGTGTGTGTGTGTGTGTGTTTGACAGAGAGAGCAAGAGCAAATGTGTGTGTGTGTGTGTGTTGTTTTTTTAATTACAAAAGAAGCTGGGGAAGAGCAGGAAAAGGTATTAGTTTCTTGGGCTCCTGCTTATAAATAATACCCCTCTACCTCATCTGTTAAATGACATTAATAACAATATCCATTCTATTATTGAGAAGATTACACGAGAGGCTATATGTGAAATTCTTAATACAAGATCTGGGACATGGTAAGTTTTCAAAAGTGATTGTCACCTTCCCATTCGTCTCCTGCTCTCCTGTTTTAGCAGTGTCTTCTTAGAGACTTTCTGTTTCTGGAAATCTGTGGACTAGAGCCACAAAGTCAGAGTTTGGCCCATGTTGAGAAACTCTCAATGAAGTCTACCATCTCATGAATGCTGCTTTGTACTCAACCTGAGGGCTGTCATTTAATTTGGCAACTTCCAAGACTGCTGCCTGGGTGAACAGAAGTGGATGCTGGGCTGTGTGATTTACACTACTTGGATCTCTGCTCAATTATGATTTGTAATCTGGCTAATCTGTCATCCGTTCACCCCAAATCAAATGCATGTGTGCGAAATTAGTCCAAGACAGGAAGGTCATGACAAATGAGAGAAATAAAACTGGTGTTGGAGAGGACAAGAGGGCTATTTCAAGTGGCAGCCGAAGCAGTATTAAGTTGTTATAGATGATCTCCACTTTGTCATTAAAATACAAAATCCCTCCATAGGAATTCATTAAGCAGTTTTGCAATTTGCAGCTAGCAGCCAAACAGCACCATTACATTCCTGCAAAATTAGTCATTTAATTGAACCAAATAATTTTTGCAGGGGTCCTCATTATCCTCACAGTGTTCACAGACTCCTTAATCCTTAGTTCTGAATCAGTGCCCCACAGCATGGGTTGAGAGAGGAACAGCCCAGTACTGCTGTTAAGAAGTTCTGTTTGTGGATGTAGCATAAAACTCAAGGTCAGGACCATTTGTATTCATTAAAAATCCCACAGAATTCTGAGACGGGATAGGGATGTTCACTTTCTCTGGTGTCCTGGCTAACTTCCAGCTGGATAATTACTTTCTGCCTATAGAAATGACCACCCTGCAGTCAGAGTTGGCTGTGGCCATTATTTATTTATTTTCCCCACTTTTAGCACACATCTGTTATGAGACCGATTCTGATTTCAAGAGGTCACCCTTTCTGGGATGGGGTTTGGCAAACATTCTCTACTACCTGAGAATCTTACTTAGACCCCAGAAGTTTGAAGTTTTTAGCAGACACTATCACACGTGTGAAAGCTGCACAATGAATAAGTAACACCAAAGCATTGATGGAGTTGCATTATGGTATTGGCAAAGAGTATTAAATTTACCAGGGACTGCCAGAAGAACAAACATCTACCTTGGAAGAAATACAGCCAGAATGCACCTAAGAAGCAAGGGTGTCAAGACTTCGTCTCATGTATTTGGACCAGTCCCTAGAGAAGGACGTCATGCTTGGTAAAGTAGACAGTCAGCAAAAAAGAGGAAGACCTACAACAAGATGGACTGACACAGTGGCTGCAACAATGGACTCAAACAGAGCAACAATTGTGAGGATGGTGCAGGACCTGGCAGCGTTTCATTCTGTTGTACATAGGAGCCCTATGAGTTAGAACCAACTGATTGGACAGCACCTAACAGCAATAATCACACCCTCTGCCTCTTTTTCAGTGAATTTTCTAGAATTACTGGAAGAATGTATCTGCTGTTTTCCAAAAGTTATGCCTCCTTTGACTTATAGCAAGCATGTATGTCTAAGAGTCCACAGTTTTAATTTTCATGATCTTGTTGATGTGCATGTAGGAATTCCGAGATATCTAAGTATTACATCACAATAGGTTGCTCATTTCTCTTCCATTTGTTTTAAGTTTCTGTAAGATAGACTTGCATGTTTTAATAAGTATATGAATTCACCACAGCATATATGCTGGTTTCCAATGTCTGGTTTTGGTCTGAATATATTATGACTTTTATACAACTATTCGAGAAGATCAGAAATCTAAAAGGAATAACGATACTACCTAATGTCCTCCCATAGGCATTTTGAATGAAGTAAATTTTTCTGCTCTGGGCTTCTTATTTCACAAAACTGAGAGGATCAAAGAGAAAAACATGTAGCTAAACTCACTAGGAGGTTGACTGCCATTTATTGACAAAGTTGACTGAAGGTTGATTTCAAAGAAAGAAAAGGTTACTTTCTCCTCTTTTTAAAGTACTTGCCTCCTCCACTTGTGTCCCTTGTACTCTAGTCTTCAAGAGCAACATTTATTCTAAGAAGCCTGAATTCATAGGTTGGTAAGCCTTAAGGAATCACTTCTGCTGATAATTAAACAACTTTCGTGATCAAAAAGAAGCGCCACTAATTTAATTTCAGATCCAGAGTATAGCGTAGAAAGGAAGTCTTCCCCAAATCCCTCAGATCAAATAGATAGTTTTAGTCACTTGAGAATCCAGTCCTAGTTATGTCTGATACTACAGTTTAGATTAAATAAAAGCAAACTTTACAAGGATGTTAATGGTTACTCGGGTCAATCTTTTCATTGATATAGACAAGGAAATTAAGGTCCAGTGTTAAAGTTATTTATTCTAAGTCACAAAACTGAGCTGAGACTAGAATCTAAGTATTCTAACTCTTCCTACTACCCAGAAAATCTTCCTAGGACCTCAAAAATTTGAAGTTTTTATCTGGAACTATCACATCCTCTGCTTCTTTCTCAATACATTGTCCACTCAGAGAGGCTGACATCTGTGGTACAGAAGGAAGTCACTGAGCTACAAAAACTGTCAGACATGGCATTTTCACAAAGTGCATGCCATCCAATTTAGCAGGGCAGGCACAGAAAGTAGGATGCTACATGAAAAGGAAGAGTATGCCTTGTGAGGGTTATTTTGAAGAACGGGCGGAGGTGATGCATAAAGCTTGTGACCAGGTGCTCTGTGTGGGAGAGTGAACACAGTAAAAGGGAAATTTGGTTCTTTCCATAGGAGTTGCCATTCTGGATTAAATTACTGATCCATGAATTTTGGAAACCTTCCCATAGCAACAGGAGCTTATTATAAGAGCTTATTGAGAAGTCAGAATTCTTTCATCAGATTCCAAAAAATGAACTATGTAAGGGAAAGTCAGTTGCAAGTCTTGAGAGGAGATCAGTTGGATGAGAAATGGAAAGTGTGAAATAATGACCACGTAGTTTTTCAACTAACACTCCCTTTTAATATATGTATTATATATAACAAGCGTTAATAGTCATATAATGCCATTCAGTTATACTCAGTTGGCTGCAAGAGAAGTTCTTAAAGCTTTGATGACTACCCTGAGCAGAAACTTATGAAAAAAGTGAACTTAAAAGTCTCCCTTCTTTTTTTTTTGGAACATATTTTGCAGTAGCATGTAAGGTGATAATTGATGGAAATAAATAATTGATAGAGGTAGGGATCAGCCCCAGAGCTAGACAAATTTCCGCAGGCTAGCCAAGTATCATTCAATCCAGTAGAGAATATTGGATGATGGCAAACAGATCTAATCACTGAACACAAAAGAATGCAGATGATTTAAGATCAGGTCTCAATTTTATTGTTTTCCACAAAGCTATCCAGTTGGAATAACACTACTTATTAAAAATGTCGTCTTTCCCCTCTAATTTGAGATTCCACTTTTATCAAATATGAAAAGTTAATATTCAAATGGATTTACTAGTGATTTTTTAAAAAAAATTATTCTGCTCCACAGTTTATTTCTCTATGCATAGGCTTAATTCTAGAAGCTTAACAATATGTTGGAGCCCTGGTGGTGTAGTGGTTAATAGCTCAGCTACTAACCAAAACGACGGAGGAAGTTTGAATCCACCAGCAGCTCCTTGGAAACCCTGTGGGGCAGTTCTACTCTGTCTTATAGGGTTGCTATGAGTCACAATCGACTCAATGGCAACAGGTTTTGTTTTTTTTTTAACAATATGTTGTATTATCTTTAAGACACATAAAATTAACGATTACATCATACTACCCTTGAAAAAAACTAAGGATATTTATATTGAAAATGTCTTAAATTTTTTATTTTAACTTATGAAGATTGATATCTTTATGATGCTAAGGCTCTCCAAAAACATGATACGCCTTTCTAATTACTCATGTCAATTCTTCTGTTTTGTTTAGTCTATGTATTTTATATTTACTTATTGCTATAGTAATGGAGCCTTCCATTATATCATCTAATTGACGGTTTTGTATATACAAAGGTTATTAATTTTTGTATGTTGAATTTTATTACTTGCAACTTTTATAAATTCTCACATTATTGGAAATAAGTTTCATTTTACAAGCAAAAAATTCAGACTGAGAAAAACTCTATGGGGAAGTAAGCATTTTTTTTAACATACTTACAAACTTAACAGTAGACCATTGCAGAAAAATTAAGAAAAGTAATATTTCATGGTAGACTTTATATTATATATATATTTAAATGTATAGAACGTATTTTATGTTAGATTTTATAACGTCACGTATATATATTAGACTACCTCAAATGCATTATATATTGTTTAGAATATCAAGTAAAGAGATCAATAAAATAATGTCTAAGTAACACAGTTTACAGGGAAAATTACATAAAAAGTAGTGTAATTCAAAATCAGGCAAAATGGAAAAGAGAAAGGAATATAAAAGTCATGGTACAAACAGAAAACAAATAATAAGATGGTAAATATAAACCTAAATATACTAACAATGTTGTAAAATTGTTCACCTGTACTCTGCCTATAAGAGGCACACATTAAATAAAGAACACACCTCAAGTATAAGTAAGAATATGCGATATGTAAATAAAAGAAATTTTGGAATGAGAAGGGCAGAAATAGACAAACAATGCAAACACTAAGCAAAATAAAATTGCTAAAGCTATTGGAGCCCTGGTGGATCAGTGGTTAAGAGCTACAGCTGCTAACCAGAAGTCAGCAGTTCAAATCCACCAACTGTTCCTTGGAAACGCTATGGAGCAGTTCTACCCTGTCTTACAGGGTCTCTATGAGTCGGAATCAATTTAATGGCAACAGGTGTTTTTTTTTTTAATACCCGTATCAGACAAAATACACTTTATATCCTAAAGACTTACTAGAAATAAAGAGAAATGTTTGATGATAATAACAAAATTAATGTAATTACCATATAGAGAATACTAAACCCAACAATGCCTGACTAAACACTTTTTTGAAGTGTACATGAAATATGCACCAAGTCCAAAGTTTTTTAATGCTTTAAAATCATTAAAGATACGCTCTTTGACCAGAGAAGAATTAAGCTAGAAATAAACTTAAAACACACCCCTACACACATAAACAAGAAATTAAATAATACTCAACTCTTGGAAATTGAGCAATACAATTCTAAAAGAAAAAAAAAATCATCAGTAAAAGAAGAACCAACAAGGGAAATTAGAAATTAGTTTGAACTGAATAATGACAAAAATAAAATACGTGAAAATCTATGTGATGAAGTGAAAGACATTTTTAAGAAGAAATGTGTAGTGTCAAATGTATAGATTGGGGAAGAAAAGGAAACTTAATGATCTAAACTTCTACATCAAGGAATTAACAAAGGAATAGCAAATTAAACCTAAAGAAAGTAAAATAAAGGTAATAGTAGAAATGAATTAAATAGAAAACACATGCATTAAAAAATCAACACCATCACAATTTGGTCCTTTGAAAACACTAATAAAAATTATGTAACTCTTCTAATAGATGAAAAATAAAGAAGGAATAAATTCTGAATATCAGGAATGAAAAATGGAATATCGCTAGAGATAGCACACTTATTAAAATGATAAATAAGAGAATATTGCAAACATGTTTTGTGAAATTAAATTTGAAAATAGAGATGAAATGGAGAAAATACTACTTAAATACTGCATCTAATAGAAATAGAAAATCTAAATAACCCTGTATATATGAAATTACATAATTATAGACCTTTACACAAAGAAAACTTTAGAATAAGATGGCTTCACTAGTCATTTTCCAAAGACTGAAGTCGAAGAAACCTTCATATTATACAAAATGACCCAAAGAATAGAGAAGAAATCCTATCTAACTCATTTTATGAGGCCTTCATAAACTTTATTTTAAACATAAAAAGGTCATTAAAATATTTTTAAAATATTAATCTGGAAGATAAACATAAACGCAAAATTTCTAAACAAAATATGATCAAATCACATCCTTCATTAAAAAAAATGACTATAGTCAGATCAAGTTGAGCTTATCCTAGGAATACTGAGTTGGTTAAGCATTTGGCTGCTATCTGAAAGGTTGGCGGTTCAAACACACCCAGAGGCTGTCGGGGAGAAAGATGTGGCAATCTGCTCACATAAAGATTAAACCCAAAACCAAACCCATTGCCATCAAGTCAATTCAGACTCATAGCCCAGAAAACCCTATGGGGCAGTTCTACATGGGGCCACCATGAGTCAGAATAAACCTGACAGCACCTAACAAAAAAAAAAGTTGGTTTAACATTTGAAAATCAGTGCAATTTGCCAAATTAACAGGAAGGAGAATGGTCAATGATCCTGTCAATAAATACAGGAAACACATTTAATGAAGTTCAATATACATTTATAATAAAACTAGGAATAGAAGGAATTTTTTTATCTGATAAAGACTATCTACAAAAAATCCATAGCACACATCAAACTTAACTATAAAATTTAAGAGATTTCTTTCTGAGATCTAGAACATGATTATGATGTCATTGTCACCATTCTATTCAGTCTTGTACTGGAGATCCTAGCCACTGCAATCAAGCAAGGAATAAAAATAAAATGATACAGCTTTGGAAGGAAAAATAAAACTGTCATTATTTGGAAAATAGAAAATAAAGAACTCAAAAGATTCTACAGATATATAATTAATAAATTTAGCAAGGTTAAAAAAAAATTGCTATGGAGTCAGTTCTGACTCATAGCTACCCTATCGGACAGAGTATAACTGACCCATAGGGTTTCCAAGGAGGGGCTGGTGGATTTGAACTGATGACCTTTTAGTTAGCAGGCTAACACTTAACCACTGGGCCACCAGGTCTTTCAACACACACACAAAAAAAGATAAATTTCTATGCTTGCAGTAAAGAGAAAATGAAATTTAGAAAATAATACCATTTACAAAAATATAATAATAAATTATTATGAACAAACTACCAAGCAGTGTTCTTTTGTTTAGAAGAAATTTCTATGAGTATATTACAAAAATTATTAAGAGAAATTACTCTCTATTCTCATTATTTATGAATCCCGTATTTGCTAAGTTGTCAATTTGCTAAAAATACTTTCAGAGTTTTTGTGGTCATTCCCAGACATACACATGCACAGAGTGGTCAAAAATCTCAGCTGAAGTCAAACAAATCTGGTTCAGTATTAGTGGAGGCTTTATAAAACATAACTACTGCAAATAACAGGAATTGACTATAAATAAGTGGAGGGATATACTGTGTTTATGGATTAGAAAATTCAATAGTGTCAAGTTATCTTTTTTCCAAAACTGATACCTCATTTCAATGCAATGCCAATAAAAAGATCAGCAACATTTTTATTTTTTTTTACTCTCTAATGGAAATTGACAAACATATTTTAACATATAATAGAAAAGCAAAGGACCAAGCTAAAAATAACTTAAAGAAGAACATGTCTGGAGGATTTACACTACTGGGAAAAAAGCTGCAATAATTAAGATACAGTGGAATTGATGCAGACCCATATGCATATCCCTCCCCCCCCCAAAAAAAAATTGCTATCAAGTTGATTTCCACCCATAGCAACCCTATAGAACAGGGTAGAACTATTGCATGGGGTTTCCAAGGAGCAACTGGTGGATGCGAACTGCTAACCTTTTGGTTAGCTGCCATAGCTCTCAACAACTGTGACACCAGGGCTCGCATATGCATACAGTTACTGAATATACGACAGAGGTGGCAATGCACTGAGTATTTTCAATAGATAGTGCTGGGTCAATTCAATGCCGATATTTCAAAAAAAAGAATCTTGTCCCCTACCTTTCATATTACACCAACTGTTGGATTGAAGATAAACATGAAAGTTAAACAATTAAGTTTCTAGAGGATAACATACAATGACATATTCATGACCTTGGTGTAGGCAAAACTTTCTTAGACTGGACATAAACAAACAAACAAACCACACTAACTATATAAAGGACAAAAATCGATAAAATAGACCCTAATTCAACCAAAAAAATAAATAAATAAATTAGGAAACATTCAGAGACAATTGAACACTGAATGGATATTTGATAATAAGGAAATTAACACAATAATGGTATTGTGACTATTTTTAAGATTCCTTATACTTTGGTGACACACCTGTAAATACTTGTATATAAAATGACATGATGTCTGGGATTTGCTTCAAAATAATCCAGTAAGGTAGGGAGCAGTGAGGTTAACATATAAATGAAACTCTTAAGAGTGGCAATGAGTTGATGATTATTGCCACTGTTTGACAACTATATGGGGTCATTGTACCAGTCTTGTATTTTAAAGTTTTAATAATAAATATTAAAGAATAAAAAGATAACTTTAGTTAAGAAAAGGCAGGATGTGTCTTAAATAGTTAATATTCTAGTATACCATGGAACCTCTGTTACATCTAGGGTTGGAATCACTGAGACCAAGGGTGACCACACAGTTAAAAGATGAAATTTATTTTTATACCTAACTTGAAATGTTCATTTGCAATAAATTTCAATATTGAATGTTATTTCAGGTTATCCTCTTGCAACTTTTAGGATCCTAGTGCATTAAGCACATTCACTGAGAAGAACTGTTCAGAGGTGGGGACAAGACAGTGGAGTAGTCAGACACTTTCTGTGGTCCCTCTTACAACAAAGATTAAAAAAAAAAAAAAAAAAAACAAGCTAATCAATTATATATGACAATCTAGGAGTCCTGAACATCAAAGGCAAAGTTGAGGAATCGGATTGAGTGGCAGGGGGAGGGAGAGACAGTTTGGAAGCAGCGAGGAGTTGCCAGACCTGACCTGGTGCAAGCCAGCACCCTTCAGGCCAGATTGGCTCCCATGCATGGTGAGGCAAGCAGTGGTGCTTGGGAGGCACTTTCCACATCAGGTGAGACCCAGTGGCAGAGAGTCTACTGGAGTATCCACAACCAGCGAAAAGCAGCATTCAATCAGCAAAAGATAAATACTTGCACCTGACCTGCCACACGGATCAAAAAACACACCCTTTGGGAAAAAACTCTTTCCCATTTACACCCCATCCCCACTCTGCACCAGATCCTGGGCCAGCTTCAGGGATTGCCGTGTCCCCTGGACCAGAAGTAGGACCCATCAAGCACTCTGAGCCATTCTCCGGACCTTGGAGAGGGAACAAATTAACATACAGGGTAAAAATAATCTGCCAGCTCCCCTAAGCGAGGAACTCAGGGTAGGCACAGCTCCTTTGCCTAAGCACAGGCATAAGGGGTCCACAGACTTTGAATGCCTTTCACCTTTGTGTAGACCTGTGTGGGCCCATTTCAATAGCATATGCCCTTATTACCGCAGTACAACAGGGTATATACCTGAAGTCTAACTTCAGTTGTATCAGCTATATGATGAAGTGGCAGGTTTGTGACATTTGCCACTGCTCTGCCCAATAAGCAGGTTCCTCATCTACCTACATTCAGGTCTTGAGGACTGGTGGTCCCACCCACACCACCTAGTCACCCACGATAGGGGTCCAAGAATAAGTGGTGTCCCCCAGTCCTTACAGTCAACAGCACTGGGTGCTCATAGTCTGGCTGCAAAACCACCCACCTACACGCTCTAGGGAACAGGGACACAATTTCCTCCCAGACACTGAGGGGCAGCTGCCAGTCCTCTGCCTTGCTCAGTGTGCGACCCCCTACTGCAGCCAGATACCTGTGCCTACACCAATCCCCATGCCTGTCTAGGACTGTAGCTGAGAGCCTACACCACACACTCGGTGACCAATTACCTGGACACATGAGCTGAATTCATACAAGAAAAGTAAACCGATTCCTAGGCTCACATCCTAGTAACAGATTTAACCACCTAGTGACAGGACGTTAGAGCTCCAAAGGTGCCAATAATAAAACTATCCCACACGAACAGTGTATTTTGGCATATCAAAACAAAACAAGCAGCTAGGACACAGTAAGCAAACATGAAATAAATAAATATAATAACTTATTGATGGCTCGGAGACAACAGTCAATATCAAATCACATAAAGAGACAGAACATGATGGCTTCAGCAAGCTCCCAAAATAATCAAGAAATTTTCCAGAGGAAGAGAACTTCTTGAAATTACAAGAGGTAGAATACAAAAGACTGATATATAGAACTCTTCAAGAGATCAGGAAGGAGATGATGTAAAATTCAGAACAAGCCAAGGAACATACAGACAAAGCAGTAGAGGATCTTAAGAAGGTTATCCAAGAGCATAATGACAAATTTAACAAGCTGCAAGAATCCATAGAGAGACAGCAATCAGAAATCCAGAAAATTAACAATAAAATTTCAGAATTAGACAACTCAGTAGAAAGTCATAGGAGTAGAAATGAGGTAAAAGAAGTCAGAATTAGTGAGATTGAAGATAAAGCACTTGACACGAGCTTATTTAAGTAAAAATCAGATAAAAAAAATTTAAAAAATGAAGAAACTCTAAGAATCATGTGGGACTCTATCAAGAGAAGTAACCTACGAATGATTGGAGTACCAGAATAGGGGGGATAACAGAAAATACAGAGAGAATTGTTGATGATCTGTTGGCAGCAAACTTCCCTGATATCATGAAAGATGAGAAGATATCTATCCAAGATGCTCATCAAACCCCACATGAGAAGAACTTCTCAGGAGGTAATTATTTAGTATTTGCATGCCAGGAAAAACTATAAAATATTTGCATAACATAGCTGTATTTTCTTGGTTATTTTATTTTAAAACATCATGATCCAACAAAATAACTAAATATGTCTTGTTATTTTATAGACACACACATGCATATATGTATTTATATCTGTACTTGTGTGTGCCTATAGAATAAGCATATACTGACTCTGGTTTGCTTTAAATTTTGACTCTAAATTTTTTATAGTTTGTTTTATTTTGTTGCTGTTGTTGAGAATATACACAGTAGAATATACATGAATTCAACAATTTCTATATATGTAATTCAGTGACATTGCTTACATTTTTGAGTTATGCAACCACTCTCACCCTTCTTTTCCAAGTTGTTCCTCCCCCATTAACATAAACTCATTGACCCCTACATTTTCTATTTAATCTTTCAGTTACTGTTGTCAATTTGATTTCATATACAGTTGGCTCTCCATATTCGAGGGTTCTGCGTCTGTGGATTCAACCAACCGTAGAACGAAAATATTCAGGAAAAAAAAAAAGAAAGTTCCAAAAAACAAAACTTTAATTTGCCACTTGCTGAGCACTATGCTAAATCCAAGCAAATTAAATACTCTGCTTAGCCTCCTGCAATTTCACAGATTCTCAGCTTCTCTCCAGCACTCATTGTTCGAGCATTGTTCACCTTGAGACTCATCTGAGTCTTTTTCATTGGCTACTTGTGTTGTGTGCACCCTTTGTTTCTATGAAAAAAAAAAGGCTCCAAAAAAGCAATTAAGTGGTCAAAGCAATCCCTCAAAGGCTAAGAGGGAGAGTACTTTACAACTATTTACATAACATTTGCATTGTATTAGGTAAGATAATTAATCTAGAGATGATTTAAAGTATACTGGAGGATGTGCATAGGTTACATGCAAGTAGTATGCCATTTTATACACGGGACTTTAGCATCCCTTGCTTTTGATATCTGCTGGGGTCCTGGAACCAATCCTCCACAGATACCATGGAACAACTATACATAGATCTTAAAAGAGCACAATGCTCAAGGCAAACATTCTTCACTACTTAAGTTAAAGTATTGTTTGGTTTTAAGAAGGTTTCAGGGAATATTTTTGGTTTAAAGTTTAAAGATTATTTCAGGGCAATTGTTTCAGGGGTTTATCCAGCCCTTCTGGCTCCAGAAAATCTGGAGTTCATGAGAATTTGAAATTCTGTTATGCATTTTCTATCTTTTGATTAGGATACTTCTATGGAACCCTTGATCAAAATGTTCAGTAATGGTACCTGGGCACCATCCAGTTCTTCAGGTCTTGTGGCAAAGAAGGTAGTTGTTCATTGAGGCAAGTAGCCAAACATTCCATTTCCTTCTCCTATTGCTGACTGTGTCTTTTCTCTTTTGTTGCTCCGGGTGACTAGAGACTAATTACTGGAACTTGAATGGGTGCTTTCAAGTTTTTAAGACCCCAGGCAAGAGTCAATGAACTAGAACAGAAGCACTAAACCCAATAATAGGCCATTTAACTGAGATATCCCATGAAGCCATGACTCTGACTTTTAATTCCTGTGACAGTGTGTGTACAACAGTTAAAAGGATAAATCAGCTATGTTCATACGACTAAAATAATTGAAAAAAAATTGTATGTTTTCCTTCCCTGTCATATTCTCTCAAGAAGACCCTACTCCAATTAACTATATTGTATTAGTGTAAAAGTCCAATTTTTATTTAAAAAATATAAAGTGAAAGATATATGGTTCTTCATATTAGTTGCACTAAAATAAAACATAAGTTGATGTAAAGGTAATATTTTATATAGTTTCTTCTTTCTCTTCTCTACCAAATCCGTAAATTCTCAAGGTCTATATCTTACACAAGTTTGTATTCTCCTATGTGGTGCATATAATAAGCGATTACTAAATATTTGAATTAAATTGAAGATATATGTTTGCATGTTACTTGAAGAAGGTGCATTATCGTTTCAAGTAACTAACAATTAGGCATTTCCTGAGATCATCAAAGTAACATTACAGTATATTTTATGTTCTCTGTGTATAAAACATTATTTGTAAAGCTCATATGGTGTACTTACAGTAATTGAAATAATTTTATATTTCCAAACCCATTGTTAAAAGTGGGCATTTCTTTGTTCATACCCACTTCACAAAATTATTTAGTTTGAAATTGGAATAAACAGAATCTTAATTTCAAACTCAGTGTACTCCCTATCCCCAAATTTAAATTTGTTTATTATACTGTATGAAAATTTGTATGTGTCAGCTAATTAAATGCTAAAGAGAATTGGAGGACAATTGAGTTTTCTGCAGTTGATTAAATGCACTTTAATTTACAATATAATCTAATTTGAGTATTATTCAATTGAAAATGGCCCATTTTCAGGAACCTAGAAATTAAAATGCTCCGGAGAATAGTAATAGTTAGGTCAAATTCAGGCTTCCAAACTTAATGATTTAATTTACTGGCTCTTTATATTGTTACATTACAGGTATAAGAAATTAAGCATTCTAATATAATTATATGGCTATTGTAATAGGCTGAATAATATCCCCTCGAAGATGTTCATGTCTTAATCCTTGTAAATATGTTATGTTACATGACAAGAGTGAATTAAGGTTGAAGATAGAATCAAGGTTGCTAATCTGCTTACTTTAAAATAGGGGAGCTACTTCCTGAATTGTCTGGGGGTATCCAATATAATGAAAATGGGCCTTTAGTACAGAAGAGAGAGGCAGAACCATCAGTGTCAGAGTGATGCAATGTGAGAAAGCCTCCACTGGCCATTGCTGGCTATGCTCAGTTAAGGAAGGTCAGTTTGGGTTTTTGTTTCTGCTTACTGTGTTGTTGCCAAGAAGAGTTCTTAAAGATTCTGTCTGTACAGTTGACATAGCACCATTGGTGGGAGACTGCTAGAGAATTTCTAGAAAGGGAACAAGTAGATGAACATAATGTAGATTTCTTAGAGCAAAATGCTTATGGATTTGCATTCTTGTATTTATAGTGACAGGGATTGTGGTTTTTATATTCCATGAAGGCTTGACTGGCCTTAGGCCTTCTTTTTTCCAGCTCCTATATAATTGTGGGCCAAGCCCCCTGCCACAGAGATTTTCACAATGCCCTTCAAAACTAATTGCCTACTCTTCTGGACTTTCTGTTTCCTTGACCTACTGCTGGCAGGTGCCACAAGTCTTAAGCTTACCTTTGTTTCTTTTAGAAGCTACAGAACCATCTCCTGCATGTCTTTGTGGTTCTGAAACTAGTAACCAGAACACAAAATAAACAGCAAAAAGAGAACTCACAGCAGAATAAACAAAAACCATTGCATCACACTCTCATCTGTAGCATTCTAAGTGGTGGCTGAAAATGCTTTTTGCAATGTGTGTGTGTGTGTGTGTGTGTGTGTGTGTGTTACATATATATACAGAGAAAGAAAGTCATACATCTATTTTTTAACATGCTAGTGATAAATAATAGTAATAAATCATTCCACCTAGAAATTTGTTAAATGGAGTTTGGGTATAGTACATGAAAGTGAGTTTGGATTTTGCCTGTGATTTGAATTTCATTAGTATTTCTTTTCCTGTCAGGAAACTAAACTCTGTAAGAACAATCTTTGCTCAAAATCCTATGAAAAGGAGAGAAAAATTGCTTTTCTTAGGACTCAAAGGTCAGTTTTTTCTCAGTCCGTTGGTTGCCTATTTTTTATGGTTTTGTTAACATTCAAAGACAAAGAGTAGAGCGAGTAGGGTAAGTGATAGGGGATGGGGCACAAAGTAGGGGGAACAAGGAGCACCTTCTCTTTCTCTACTCATGCATGGGAGCTGTGCTGAACTCCAGCTCCTTGTACACAAAGGGCACTATGACTGAGGCACAGTGGGCTAACATTTTTGCTTCATACACTATGTCTCATTTTTTCTCCTGGCTCTAGTTGTAACCGCAGACACTAACACTTCTGTGCCATTTTTGTCCTATATCGTGGCAGTACTGACTGAAAGAAAGAGAATTCTTCCCATTGCATAAAAGCCAAAGAAGAAACTCTTTGAAATAGATTGAGAAACAATAGTTTGTGCTCTCCTGGCAGAAATAAAAGAAAAACTGGATACTAAGACCTCTGAATATTTTTGATTATCATTATGTTGTTAATTATTCATTTAAAAGATTTTATTACTTGATAAAAGAGAGGCTCCACTGGTCCTTTGTTCAGGATTATTCAGTCACACATAGAAATCTAATTAGAATTTTGCTATCATAAATCTGTAGGCCATTCCTGCATGCAATGAGTGCTTAGGATTCAATTGCTCTCTAAAGGAATTGTTGCTGTGCAGCTCCTGGAGCAGTGTTCTGGGGAAATGGGGTGAAATGGATAACACAGAAATGACAGGCTGCTCTATTGTTTTTCCACTCTAAAATGCTTAGCACCATCATGTTCAGGTATACTGACTTTCACAGAGAACATCTGAAGAAATAATTGATTTTACCTTAGTGGATCAGAGCCACTGACTTTTACTTAAACGATTATCACAGCAGGTTCGAGCAAGCAGCAGTTAAGTCAAATAATGCTCTCATTACCAAACTGTAATATAATTGTTCAGGATCAACAACCAAGATCTCTGCTTTCAGCGGTGTCTGGGGAGATACTGAGCAGGTGGCAACCCTAACTGCAACACCAAAATTCTTAAAAACACACACACACACACTATTGCACTTCAAATTAAGCTGCTTCCCAAACTTCCTTTCTTCCCTATTAGCACCAGTATCACTGTTTTGCTTTCCAATTGCATCAAAAGAGACTGGGAATAAACAGTAGATTAGTGCTGGCCAGAATGCAGAATTTAAAAAGCCACAGCAGAAAAGATATTCTTCTTCTTTAAGCCACCTCAAGCAACTGACTTCAAATATGTGTTTCTTAGTGTATGTCTCAGTTTTACATCAAGATCCTCTACTTTCTGGCAATCTGCAAACCAGAGGATAACTTTATCATGCACATTCTTGCTAATAAATGCTATTGAGATTTCTGTTTGATTTTCTTTTTTGGTTGTGGGTTTTAGACGGTAAAATAAATTTTCACTCCATTGAACACCTAGTGATATTTAATTGTTTTTTGAAAATGCTTTATACTTCAAGGTTCATATAGACATTCATATTTTGTTAATTATCTGCATGTGTATGGGTATATTGAACATCAAGACTCTCTTCTCTAGAGATACTTATTTGCTATTACTGCTTAGAAACATAGGAAATAAACTAAAAGATCCTTGAATAACAAAAATAGATTCATAAGGACCACACACTGAAAAAATGTGCTTACTTTAGGTCATAAAAATGTCCTTTAGATTGTCTCCCAGAGCCTGTTTAATTCTATTTCACACACAGCCTTAATAAGTTCAATTACTTGGTAGAAAAACCCTCAGGTACTGTAAATGGTAAATTATAAAAAGAAGTCTTCTAGCGAAAGACATACTGATAGTAGGAAAAATTAATAAATGAGACTCTACAAGGGAGGATAGAAGTAGAAATCTATAAAAATCAAACACAAGTCATAAAAAGTATGATATTTTAGAGTTGTTGAATATATGGGGCATGATTCTTAGCTAATTAGGTTTTGCATTCATTCAATAAATATTATTTATACCTTTACAGAGAAAAATAAGTGTGAACATCTGTAGGAATAGATAAAATATAATAATAGCTAATAAATATAACATGCTCACTCTGTGTGAGATACATCTTAAGCTCTTAACATGTATTAAATTATTTAATTCTCAGCCTAGGAAGTGGATGTTACTTTTACTCTCATTTTACAGAGAGGAAACAAGACAGAGAACGTTTAAGTAACTTGTCAAAAGTCACAGTCCAGTAACGGCTGGAGCTCAGTTTTATGTGGCACTAGAATCCAAACTCATAGTCACTGAAGAGTATTCACTCTTGAAAATTCAATCTGACTTTCAAAGTAACACATACAATTTCAAATAATTACAAATAATTTCAAAATAAGAACTTGAGTCATACTGCTATTGGTCTTCTAAAGTGCATTTCCTCCTTCTTCCATAATACCATGTTATTAGCTGGGCACGTGGCCACCCAGCTTGAAATTACATGGTCTAGTTTCTTCTGTAGCTAGATATCTCCCCATTGGAATGTGACCCCACTTCACATAATTAAAAGAAAAGCTTATCTCCTATCATGCCCTTTCTTATTGATTGTAAAGTCTTGGTAGTGGCAACTCAGCTTGAACTATGTAGCCAAAACAACGTCAACCAAAAAAACAAGATGAAAGTAACTTGGGCATATGAATGACTTCATGGAGCAGAACCATTTTGCAGTTTAGGTGAATCATCTCTAAGATATTGCATAAGAGAGCAAATAAACTTTAATCTTACCTAAATATCTATATCTTGGGTATATTTTTTTATAGCAACTTAATATGTTTCCCATCAAATATAGAAATAAAAGTATGTTGTACAATGATGGTATCATTAGAATAACTACGCTGCCTACCTTGAAAAGAAATATTTTCACAGAAAGCGTATGGTGCAAGGGGAAATCATTTGGACAAGCAAGCCAGAAACCAGGGACTTAGCTTCAGATTTATTATTTTCTCTCTCTTGCGATATTTATGGAACACCTACTATGTGTCATGTTATGTGCTGATGTAAAGAGGGTCTGTTTCCTTTCTCTAAAGAGAAAGACAACAGGCATGATATAGTGTGAGAAATACAGTAACAGAGAAAAAGATGCTTAGAGATGCTAAAAGAGAGAGAACCTAGAATTGCAAGAAGGAAGGTAAAGGAGAGAGAGCATAGTGACTTTCCAAAAGAGCTGAGGCTTGTGTTACATTTTTAAGAGTAAGAATTTGCTGTACAGAAAACTGGGAGAAAGTTTTTCTGAATACAGAGAACATCATATTCAAAAGCAAAATAGCATAATGATTAATCAGAAGTATGTCCTTATTGTGGAACATAAACTAGAAGACTGCTAGGAAGATGTTGAGGGAACGGTGCTTAAGAGTATACACTTTATACTGAAAAGAATGTGGGGTCATTGAAATATTTCAAATATGGGGCATCTGGTAATATTCATTGACTTGCATAGCTATAGGTATAGATACATAGATATAGATATGGATATGGATATATATGTAGATATATAGATGTATAGGCATAGGCATAGATATAGATATAGCATATGCCATGTTCTTTAGATGTAGAGGAGAAGAAAACTGAAATATGGTTTTTGCCCTCAAGAAGTTCACAATCTATTAGGAAACTACATAAGCAAACAATAGCAATGCTTTGTTATAAGTACTTTAAAGGAGGCAAATACAGTGTACATGTTCTATGGAAGAACAGTATGTGGGAAATTGTAAAGATGAGAAAGACAGCACTGTCTATTTGAGGAAAAGCAAGTCATTTAATAGTGATGTTTGCAGATAGGGAGCAGCAGGGAGGTCAGAAAATGAGGTTGGGGAATAGTCACGGTGAGTTTAAGGACGTCTTTTATGCCATGCTAGAGAGATTACATTTTATCCTGAAACTAATTGCAGCTGTTGAAAAGAGATTTAGGAAGTAGTGGTAATAGGAGTGAGTCACTGTCATGAATTGAATGTTCCCCCAAAAATGTGTGTATCAATTTGGGTGGGCCAAGATTCCCAGTATTGTGTGGTTGTCCTCAATTTTGTGATTGTAATTTTATGTTAAAGAGGATTCGGGTGGGATAGTAACACCATTACTGAGGTCATATTCCTGATCCAATGTAAAGGGAGTTTCCCTGGGGTGTGGTCTGCACCACCTTTTATCTTACAAGAGATAAAAGGAAAAGGAGGTGAGTAAAGAGTTGAGGACTTCATACCACCAAAGAAGTAGTGCTGGGAGCAGAGTGTGTCCTTTGGACCTGAAGTTCCTGCACAGAGAAGCTCCTAGTCCAGAGGAAGATTGATGAGAATGATCTTCCTCCAGAGTCGACAGAGAAAGCTGTCCCCTGGAACTGACGCCTTGAATTTGGACTTCTAGCCTACTAGAGTGTGAGAAAATAAATCTCTCCTTGTTAAAGCCATCCACTTGGGGTATTTCTGTTAGAGCAGCACTAGATGACTAAGACAGTTACCAAATAGATGCGGGAGAAAAAGAGTATGAAAATTCTTAAGTGTTTCATTGACCAACTGGAATGATAGGGCCTTTAACTGAGATAGGGAATAAAAGGGGCAGGTTGACCCAGGAGAGGAAAAAACAAAAAAAAAAAGCCATTGCTGTAGCTTTCCATTATATAGGGTTTACCGTAGCCCTTGATGAAAAAGTCAGTCCCTTCTACCTCCTTATACTCTGGCCACAGCTGATGTAACTGAATTGAGAATCTGAGAGATGAGTTGTCAATTCATAGGCAGGTCTGCCATCAATCATGTGAAAGAAGAGCATGACAGAAGGCCTACCCAGATAATGAGGTAGTTATCAGTGGGAGATGATTTTAGAAGGTCCCAATGCAGAAATAGAAACCTCTGAAAGACCATGGTGAATTTGTGCATACAAATCAAAGTGATGGGCAAACTGATGTATGGAAAGAAGCATGCCCTGGAGAGACTGTGTGAGCTCCTGAGAGAGATGGGGGGGAGAAGCAGTCAAATGATATGCCCTGATGTTGATGGCTTCACATATACATGCCTTACAATAAACTCTTTTCCTTGAGGTAGAAAGCAACAGTGACTCTCTGTTGCTTCCAACCAAAAAATTTGACTGAGTCATCATCAACTAGTTATGCAACCTCTCTCTCTCACCTCTACAGGAGACTTTAAAAGTTAGGGTCATAGTAAAAACTCCTTTAGAAACATTCCCCTCCCCCCTTTCAGTCAAGTAGTGCAGTTTCTTCAACTGATAAATAAGACCTTTAAGTCTGATGTGAGGAAAGTAATGAGAAATTCTGTACTTAGAATTATGGAGGTTGACACTTTGGTGAGCGGCATCTGGAGTCTTAAAAGCTAGTGAGTGACCATCTAAGATGCATCAATTGGTCCCAACCGACCCGGAGCAAAGGAAAATGAAGAACATCAAAGACACAAGGAAAATATTAGCCCAAGAGACAGAAAGGGCCACATAAACCAGAGACTCCAACAGCCTGAGACCAGAAGAACTAGATGATGCTTGGCTATGACCAATGACCTCCCTGACAGAGAACACAGCAGAGAGTCCCTGACGGAGCAGGAAAAAAATGGAGTGAAGAACTCAAATTCTAGTTAAAAGATCAGACTTAATGGTCTGACTGTGACTGAGACTGGAGGAACCCCAGAAGACATGGCCCCTGGACTCTCTGTTAACACAGAACTAAAACCATTCCCAAAGCCAACTCTTCAGACAAAGATTAGAGTAGACTATAAGACATAAAATGAAGAGTGTCCTTCTTGATTCAAGTAGATGCATGAGACTGAATGGGAAGCTCCTGTCTGGAGGTGAGATGAGAAGGCAGAAAGGGACAGGAGCTGGCTGAATGGATATGGGAAATCCGGGTGGAAAGGAAGAGTGTGCTGACATACAGCGATAGCAACTGGGGTCAGATAATAATGTGTGTATAAATGTTTGTATAAGCAACTAACTTGAGCTGTAAACTTTCACTTAAAGTACAATTTTTAAAAAAAGAATTATGGGGGTTGAGACAGGACTGGTGTTATGGATTGAATTTTGTCTCCAGAAATATGTGTTGAAGTACCTCTGCTTGAAAATAGGGGATTTCTTTTGTTATGTTAATGAGGTCATACAGGAGTCAGGTATTTCCTAAACCTAATCACTTTTAAGTGATATCTTACAAAAAGAGCAGGATAGACACGGACACACACATAAGGGGAAGACAGATGCCCTGTGAAGATAGTCTACAAGCAAAAGAACACCAAGGATTCCTGGCATCACCAGAAACTAGGAAGAAGTCCACAGAAGGAAGGGACATAGTCAAGATCCTGAATTGACCTTTTGGCTTCCAGAACTACAAGAAAACAAATTTTGAGAATCGGAGCTAACATGGCACACTAGACATTTACACCATGTCATCCCCTTGCAGTCCAAAATCAAACCGGTTGCAGTAGAGTCAATTATGAGTCATAGCAACCCTACAGAATAGAGTAGAACTTCCCCTTAGAGTTTCCAAGGTTGTAAACTTTACAGAAGAATTGATGCCTTTGAACTGTGGTGTTGGCAAAGAACATTGAACATACCATGAACTGCCAAAATAATGAAAAAATCTGTCTTTCAAGAAGTACAACCAGAATGCTCCTTAGAAGCAAGGATGGTGAGACTATGTCTCACATACTTTGGACATGTTATTAGGCAGGATCAGTCCTTGGGGAAGGACATCATGCTTGCTAAAGTAGGGGGTTAGTGAAAAACAGGAAGACCTTCAACGAGATGGATTGACACAGTGGCTGCAACAATATGCTCAAGAATAGCAACAATTGTGAAGATGGTGCAGGACTGGGCAGTGTTTTGTTCTGCTGTGCATAGAGTCGCTATGAGTCAGAACCTACTCAACAGCATCAAACTACAACGACAACAACAATCTTTACATAAGCACACTGCCACATCTTTCTCCTATGGAGTGGCTAGTGGGGTTGAACTGTTGACCTTTCGATTAGCAGCTGAGCACTTAACCACTGTGGCACCAGGAATCCTGTCCTCCATACAGAAACAACCCAAGAAACTGAGTAAAACAGATACAATCATCAGTCATGGAAACCTGAGCATCAGATAAAGGGCTAAAGAACTAGATCAAACATTAAATGGAAGAAGAAACTGATGGAAAACAGAGAACGAGGAGAGATATGGAGTGGAGGTCTCTTGCCAACTAACACAGCACAGTGTAGCCATCTTGAAACACAGCCAGCAAAGACCCCAAACAGGGAGGATGGGAAGCAATTTCATGGAGCTCCCAACAGGAGACAGAGCACCAGGTATCCAGAGAAACATGTTTTCCCACCCCTCACTCTTCTGGTGAGTAGAAGCAAGAACCCCCTCGTCTTGGGAGCCTCCACCACTGGGTTCCACAATATGAGCCTGTCCCACCCCACCAGACTCCAGGGTCCACCCTGCCCCCGCTTGCTGGCCCCTTCTATGCTGCCACTTTTCTTTTTTCCCTTTGTTCCCTTTCTTTCTTCCTCCCACCTACCCCATACGCTACCTTCCCCCTTTCCCACTCACCCCCACTGCACCCTCAGTCTGCCCCACCTCTACCGGCTGCCCTCCACTGCATTGCCATTTTTTTCTTTCTTTTCCTTCTTTTCTTTCCCCCTCCCACATATTCCCATATGCCACCTCCTCTCCCTTTCTATCAGCCCCCCTGGTCTACCCTGCCCCACTCACTGGCCCTTTTCTTTCTCCTTCCCACCTAGCCCTGTACACCATGTCACCCCTTCTCGCTGGTCCCAGCAGCTGCACTGGCATTTTTTTCTTTCTTTTCTTTCTCCCCCCTAACCTAACCCTGTATACCACCTCAGCTCCCCATTGGCCACTGGTCTGTCCTGCCCCATGTGTAGGCCCCAACCTTGCTGCCATCTTTTTTCTCTTTCATCCTTTTCTTTCTCCTTCCCGCCTAACCCCATACAATACCTCCCCGCCTTACCACTGGCCTCCACCACACTGATGTGGTTAGACAGTCACTAGCTCACTGCTGCCTGGATACAACCCACCCCCACCCACCGACTCCTGCTGTGTCATCATTTTCTTTTGTTTTGATTTTTCTTTTTTCTTTCTTTTCTTTCTCCCTCCAAACTAGTGATGTAAGCCACCTACCACCCTTCCCACAGGCCATCAGGTCCACCCAGTCCTCACTCAACAGTCCCCACTGCACCACCATTTTTTCTCTTTTTTCCTTCCTTTCTTTTATTTCTCCCTCCCACCTAGCCTTGTATACCACCTTCCCCCCTTCTCACTGGCCCCACAGTGCCTCCATGAATAGAGTACCACTGGATCACTGACCCGTTCCAGCCCTGGGTTCACTCAGCCCATATCCACCAGCCCCCAATGCACCACCATCTTTTTTCTTTCTTTTTTTCCCCTTCTTTTCCTTCTTTGTCCCACATATACCCATTCACCACCTCCTCCACCTTCACACCAGCCCTTGGTGTGCTGCCACTGCAAGAGCACCCCTGGCCCTCAGGTCCACCACTGCACCAGGCTTATACAACCCCACCACTCCTGCCACTTGACCAGCTGCTGAACAGTGGGAAGTGAGCCTATAACACTCCACGTTCAGTATCCCTTCCCATATGGTGAGAGGCTGTGAATGCTCCAATGCTGCTGGGCCAACATCAGGAGGCAGACAGCCACCTCAACAAACCAGTGCACAGTGAAGTGGGCTTGCCATGCCTGATGCTGCCCTACCCACCTGGATAAGGATATTGTGCCCATACACGAGAAAGCAGTAAAGCACTCTCAGCCTACCCACACTGATTTTTCAAAACAAACAAACAAACAAAAAAACAGGAAGAAACAAACAAATATACAATAAATAAATAAAGAAAATACTACCTTAATGTCTGGGATACAGTGGACAATATCAAAACCTATGAAAAAGCAGGACAAGAGGGCTCGAGAAAGTGACCAAAATAACGAATGAGATAACCTTCTGGTAGAAGAAAAGACATTGGAAGTAGCTAATATGGAATTCAGAAAACTAGGGCTCTCAAAGAGACTTTATTTTGATGAGTTGGCTTGTTAACTTTCTTTGTGGTTACCTTGAAATTTACTCTTATCTTCCTAGGTTTGAACGAGTTTATTATTACTTGGTATCACCTTGCCTTCCTCTCCATTAGAAGATTCTATACCTACACCATTTATTCCTTCTTTTATTGTTCTGATGCTGTTGTCATTTACAGATTAACCTCTCTCATTCCCTGTTGTAATTCTTTTGGTTTTAAGTAGCCCTTAAGAGTTAATTTCCTAGGTTCGTGTCTGGATAGTACAATCCTGTGTTTTCTTTCAGCCTGTGGTCTGATGTTGTGGTCAGATCAAGGAATTCCCTTTAATAAGTCTTGTAAGTTTGGTTTGGTTTTTACATAGTCCCTTAATTTTTGTTTATCTGGAAATGACCTAATTTCTTCATCATATTTAAATGAGAGTTTTGCAGGATATATTAATCTTGGCCGGCAATTTTTTCTTTCAAGGTTTTAACTATGTCAGCCCACTGCTTTCTTTTTTTTTTAATATTTTATTGTACTTCAGGTGAAGGCTTGCAGAACAAACAGTTTCTCATGTAACAGTAGTACACATGCTGTTTTATGACTTTGGTTAACAACCCCACAACATTTTAACCCTCTGAATTCTCAGATTTTTTTTTTTTTTTTTTTTTTGGTGAAAATACACATAGCCAACGATACCCCATTTCAAAACTTTTTACATACACATTTAAGTGACATTGACTACGCTCTTCTAATTGTGCTGTTATTCTCACTTAAGATGAAGGCTCACAGAACAAAATAGTTTCTCATTTAACAGTTACTACAAATGTTGCCCTATGACAATGGTTAACAATCTCACAACACATCAACAGTATCCTTACTCAGCCTTGGGTTCCCTATCACCAGCTTCCCTGTCCCCTTCTGCCTTCTGGCCCTTGTCACTGGACTCCTGTACCTCATTATCTCATTTGGTTTTACTGGGCTGTCCACTCCCAGGCTGAACAGTGAACCTAGAAGGTAACTTTACTACTGAGCTGAAAGGGTGTCTGGGGGCCATACTCTTGAGGTTTCTCCAGTCTCCTTTAGGCCAGTAAATCTGGTCTTTTTTTTTTGTGAGTTAGAATTATGCTCTACATCCTTCTCCAGCTCTGTCCAGAACCCTCTGTTGTGATCCTGGTCAGAGCAGTCAGCGGTGGTAGCCGGGCACCATCTGGCTGTACTGGACTCAGTCTGGTGGAGGTCTTGGTAGCTGTGGACAATTAGTCCTTTGGACAAATCTTTTCATTGTATCCTGTTCTCTTCATTCTCCCTTGCTCCCGAAGGGATGAGACCAGCCCACTGCCTTCTTGCATGCATTGTTTCTGCCAAATAATCTGAGCTTAGTATTATTGTTTCTCCTCTGTATGTGACTTTGTTTTTCTCGAGCTGCTCTCGGTATTCTTTGTTTGTCTTTGGTTTTAGCAAGTGTGATTATGACATGCCTTGGTGATTTTGTTTTGGGGTCTATCCTTTGTGCGCTTCTTTGAGCTTTTTCGATGGTCAGCTTTTTATCTTTCATGATATTTGGAAGTTTTCTGTCAGTAATTCTTCAATGATCCTCTCTGTGTTTTCTGTTTTCTCTCCATTCTGGAACTCTGATCACTTGCAGATTTTTGCTTTTGATTGTATCCCACTGAATTCTCAGGTTTCTTCATTTTTCTTCATTCTTTTTTTGATTTTTTCCTCAAATAGAGTTGTATCCAAGTGTTTGTCTTCAATTTTGCTAATCATATCTTCCATTATTTCAAACCTGCTTCTCAGCCTATCTATGACACTGCCCATTTCTGAAATCTTGTTGTTTATCTTTTGGATTTCTAATTGTTGTTTTTGTATGATGTCTTGTTGTGAATTTATTTTAGAATTTTGTTCCTGTATTATTTTCTTCAATTCTTCCTTTTTTTAAATGTATTTTCCATGAATTTTTCTGCCTTTTCCATGGATTTGTCTATTTTTTCCTCATTTTTGTCTGCTGTTTGCTTCCAATCTTGGATAATTCTGAATATTAGAGTTTTGAATTCCCTATCAGGCAGTTCTAGTGCCTTTTCTTCTACTGGAAAGTCTTCTGTTGTTTTATTTTAGATGCCTACTGGAACCATCCTGTCCTGTTTTTGCATATACTTTGATATTGTCTGCTGTCTTCAGGGCATTCAGTAGTTAGTTTCCTAGTTTATTGATTGTAGATTTGTTTGTTTCATCCTAATTTTTGTTTTATTTGGTTATGTCTGAGCAGGCAGGCTGTGCATTCTTTGTTGTTTGCTTGTCTGTGGGCACAATACTTTTCACCTCCTTCTCCAATGGGGAGGGTCAATCACTGAGGTATAATACAGTGGAGCAGATCCTGCTGAAGTGGAGTTGCTGGGATTCCCAGTGCAGTCTGGGAATCAGTGCAGGGCAGGTTCCAGTAGGCTGTGCCTGTGCTGCTTGGGAGTGTGATGCTCAGCACACATTGCAAGTAGGCGGGAAAGAGGGGGAAGATTGTGATGTGTAGATCTAAGATGAGTATGGGAAAGAAGAGAGAGAGGAGAGAGTTACAGGAGCCAAAAACATACACACAAACAAGAAAGAGTGCTAAGGGAGCTTGCTACTGGAGTGGAGAGATGAGAGACTGAGAAACGGGGAAAAAGAAAAATGAAAAAAAAAAGAAAAAATGAATAAATTGAGAAACTAGAAATGAAGAAAGACAAATAGGGAATAAGAGAGAGAAGAAAACAAAACAAAGAAACAAACAAAAAAACAACAGTAAGAAAAAAAATGCCCACAGGGATGTCCCTGTATATCTGCAGAGTAAGGGAATATCTTCCAAGTCACATGGTGCTAAGCTAGAAGGGGCTCCAAAGCTGAAAAAAGAAAAAGAAAACAAACAAACAAATCAAAGCAGAACAAATCAGAGCAAATAAACAAACAAACCAGAAAGCCCTGGGGGTCCCACTAGCGTGGCGGCACAGGCTGGTAAGCAGTCGCACAGTCGAACGGTGTTTCGCTGCCTTTCAGGAAGAAGCAAAGATGGCACACGGAGCCAGGTATTTGAGAGAAAGGATGGGGAGGTGGTGAGAGGTAAGGAAGAAGTCTAAAGAAGCAGACAAAAGCAACACCAGCAGCCAACAAATGACACTCAGGGAGCTGGCTAGCGCAGGCAAGTGGAATCCAAGTGACACTGGTGTGCTTCCCATTCTAGAGACTGTGGGTGCAGGAAGCAGAGGAGGCTAAGTGGGGGTGAAGAAGGGTGGGGGGGTGGGAAAGCCTATATCACTGGTTACTGGTTGTTCTGTCTCCTGCTGGAAGCTCCATGAAGCTGTTTTCTCATACCCCCTGGTCTCTGATCTCCAATAGGAGTCCAGAATGGCAGATCCGTGCTGCATTAGCTGATAGGGAACCTCTATATGTATCTCTCCTTGCTCTGTGTTCTTGGTCAGTTTCTTATTCCATTTGGTGCTTGGCTGAGTTCTTTATCTCTTCATTTGATGCTTAGGGTTTCAGGATTAACGTGTGATTCTGCTTGACTTGGTTTTTTGGTTCTTTGCTGTGGAGGGACAGTGTGGTGCTTCTGACTTAACGTCATGTTGCCCGGAAGTCCTTGGTATAAATTTTTTAATGAGAAACTAATTTGCACTCTAAACTTTCACCTACAGTACAATAAAATTAAAAAAAAATAGAAAACATATTTTTATTCTTTAAAGCTAAAAATACTTGAGATATTTCCCTTCCCACAGGACTAAGACAGCTTGGTACCAATGGGTTGCAGTGCAAAATGAAAATTCGGGCATCTTGCTGGAGGTGGTGAAGTCAACCTCTTGTCCTTACTCTGCCCCAACCCACAGTGAACAGGCAACATGGAAGGGACTCTGACTACCTCAGAGACACAGGGACACTCTCTGTGTCTGGATGGGGTGAGTGAGAGCTCCTCTCCATTTGCCTGAGGAATGCACCCAGGCATGGCCAGCCCTAGGCAGAGATGGCTGCCACATTGCTAGGGAGACAGGGTGCCTTCGACCTCGATGTTCCCTGTGCCTTCGCCCAGATTCCCCTCAGTGGCATTGGGCAGTAGTGCCACTGGGTGGGAACATGGAGGGAGAGAGGGAAGCCAGGTGGGCCCTGGGCACCAAGGGGTAAGGAATAAGTGGTAGAGAACTGATTTCAGGATGGTGAGAAAGTGGCTAGTGATCAGAACCACCCATTTGCTGACACTCTGTTTTCCCTACTCCACCCTGAATGCTGGCACGTGCTCCTTTGCTCCAGTGGATTTCACTTTCAAAACATAAATGTTAAGATAACCTTATCAGGAATTTTAAGGAGACTTCAGAAAACTAAACCCCAAGCATCAGGCCCTTCTTAGCTTGGGGTCCTATGAGACTGTACTGGTTGCTTGCCCAGGAAGCCAGCCCTGGGTTGATGGAATCTGGATAGGAGAAATGTTGGAAATTTATGAGTAAAATGAATATTTGTTAAATAATTCTCTCCCTCTTTTTTTTTTTTTTCATAAACTATTCTTATTTAAAACTTGTGTGGTGAAACAGAAGAGTTTGATGTGTCATTTTCCCCAAAGATCAGATTTTACCAGACAAAATCCCCAGGAAATTATCACTATTGCAGGAAAAAAACCCAGAAACAATACAAAACAAAGCAAAAGAACAGTAACTGAAGTATTATGAAAGGCACATTGGCAATATTTATAATTTTCATAATGTAGTCTGTAATGTTAAGAATCAAACACCTCTGTGTTACTGACTCAATTGCTTAACTTCTCTGTCTTTAAGAATTTATTCTTTATCAGTGTGTGAACACATGAAGGACTCTGAATTTGTAAGCATATGTAACCGGTCTTATAAGCCAAATTCCCATTATGACACATGAAAAGGAGAAATCCATGAATGGAGATATATCCCGGGACTGTAACCCTTTAGTCCCAAACATAGCCAGACTTAGACAAATATTCTCACAATTTGTGCTCATTTCTTATCAAATAGCTATTTTTCAGCAAGCTGCAAGAAACGTGTTTTTTTTTTTTTTTGGTTGTTGTTGTTGTTCTATGAAAGGAAATAGGGGAGTTCCCAGATCCTAAGAAGTTTTTTTATATTCCTAGTGATGCAGAAAACTCTTGGATAAAATGACTGTTAAACATTCAGTTGTTTTGTTTTTATTCACAACACTTTTCACTGAAGTCACAACTTGCTTGAGCAAACTCCTGTTTGAGAGAGCACAAACCAGTGGAAGAGAAAGCTCAAGTATGAGAAGGTGAAGGTAACTTTAGAGTCACAGGGGTTCATGGGTGCAATGCAAGGGACAGAGAGGACAAAAGACCACATGGTGAGCTTTTGATACCCTCAGAGTGGCTCAAGATTTCGTTGTTATTCCAACAAAAAAAAAAAAGATCATTTTTCCCCAGCAATGATTAGCAAAAGCCATTGAACAAGAAGGAGCTCTCGGAACTTCAATGTGCTATGCCTTGGTTCTCACAGACATTTCCTTTCCTCTAATGCACGCCTAGTATAACGATTTGTGGTGCTATCCTATAAAGTCATGCAGTAACCCACACGAATGATGCTCAGGACAGCACTGGCTGAATTGTCATCTCTCTTCACTCTCTTATGTAAGCAGCTGGGAAACCCTCGAAGATGAAGATTTGCAATGTGATAGAAAAGACAGAATCAGGTTTACTATTCAGCTGGGATGTTGCCCATATGACTATGTGTGATAATAGTGTTCTCTCTTCCTCCATGTGTATTGAGAAAGGATAAATACCACAGCACCGAGTTAGTATGGGGTGCACTAATGTCCTCTTGATGCTTAATTGCATAGGAAGTGTTCCCTGGAAATGAGCCGGTTTATCTTGTGGACTGAACAGGCTTAATTTAGCACTGCCTCTGCAGAGATGACAGTGTGGTGCTATGATCTTATTCACTGCCCCATACCCAAAAGCTGTATGCAATTTTCTGCTCTGGCTGGTAAGGATGATTTAGCCATTGTTATGTTTAGGTGACGGTTACTTTAATTGTGCATAATGTATTGTAAAACATATGTTAATATTCATGGTATCCTGTTTAGGGGGACTTCGGGTTATTTATTGTCAGCCCATTTCACTGGCATCGACAGGGCTCAGGAAATTTCTCCCTCTTCACAAAAGCACTTCACACTCATTAATTCTTACAATGCTCTCAAGTATGAGGCACATCATACTTATAGCTGCAGCAGCAGCAGCACTAGAAATAGTAGTCCCCTACACCTTTATTTGACATTATTTGCCAAATAAAGGATCCAGTTATCTGCTAGGCATCAAATTTCTATTATTATCTTAAGCCTACAGCTGGTTGAAGTCCTTGTGTTAGTTGCCTGGTACACTGGACAGTCCAATGTTTAGAAAACATTTCCTTCCTTTGTACACTTACAAGGATAATCTTTATACCATCATCCTATTAGAAGTGATCACAATCACCCAGACAATACATGTGACCATAGCATTGCCTACTTTCAATTATAACCAGTTGTCACTGAGTAGACTACAACTCATGGTGGCACCATGTGTGTCGGAGTAAAAGTGTGCTCAATAGGATTTTCAGTGGTTGACTTTTCAGAATTAGATCACCAGGACTTTCTTCTGAAGCACCTCTGGGTGAGCTCAAACTTCCAACCAGCAGCCAAGCACATTAACCATTTGCACTACTTAGGAACTCCACTTTTAATTATAGTCCCTTGGAAAATCTTTGGTTTATCTGAGGCGCTAAAGTGAGGTTATGGGGAGGCATATCATCAGTAGGATCATGGACTGTTACAATATTACATTTAGAAAATATGTTAGAAATCATCTCGTGCAATTCTTTTTCTTTTTTTTTAATAAAAGAGATATCTGAGGGTCAAAAAGGGTAGTTAATTTGTTGATTTGTAAAAGATCACCCAGCTAATTAGAGTCAAAGATGGAGATAAACCTGATTCCCATACTCCCCTGTCCCACTTCACTCTATGCTCTCCAGAGACCAGGCTTCCAAAGCCATGACTGACTTTTTCAATCCTATCACCTTGGATCCTAGCACCAATACTCTGGTTCTCGTAGGTCGTGCTATGATTTATTCTGCCACCATACATTCAATCAGTAAATACTGAGCACTTATACAATGTGCTAGACACTGTGCTTAGGACCAAGGATACAGAGATAGAAGTCATATTGAGGAAAACAGGGCAGAAATGGGGACAGTGTTGACACAGTGTGGGGATTGCAAACAATGTTATGGAACACTCTGTGTTCAATTTGTTGAAAGAGAAACTAATTTGCTCTGTAAACTTTCACCTAAAACACAATAAAATATTCTTTTTTCTTTTTAAAAAGGGCAATCTCTTCTCGTCCAAAGCAAAAGAAAAAGAAGGAAACAAAAGACTCAGAGAAGAAAGTCTTCAGGACTAATAGTCTACACAAACTACAGCCTCATCTATCTTGAGACCAGAGGAACTATATGGTGCCCAGCTACCACTAACGACTGTTCTAATCAGGGCCACAATGCATGGATCCTGATACAATGGGAGAAAAATGTGGAAGAGAACTCAAATTGTTAGAAAGTCCAGACTTACTAGACCAGTTGAGACTAGAGGACTTCCCAAGACTATTGCCCTGAAATACTCCATAAACTTTGAACTGAAACTACCCTCTGAAGGGTAAGTAATAAAAAAGGTAAACCTTTTAGCTAAATAACAGATTGGCTCATAAAATAAAGAATATTATAATGAGTACTGTGCACCTTTAAGAAATCATCTATATGAGATCAAACGGTCAACAATTACTCTAAAGCGAAGATGAAAGGGTAAGGACACAGGGAAACCAGATTACTGGAAATGAAACATCCAGAAGGGAATTAATGAGAATGTTGACACATTGTGAAAAATGTAACCAATGTCACTGAATAATTTGTGCAGTATTTGTTAAATGGGAATCTAATTTGCTATGTAAACTTTCGCTGAAAAAAGCCGTATTAAGTCCTTACGTTCAGAGAAATCTCTAAATTAGGCCGTAATTCTGGCATCCACCAAAGTGCCACATGATACTTTCAGATGGTCCTGGAAAAAGTTGTGTGCCTGAACATGCCCTTTCCTCTTTAGTTGAGCAGAATGAGAAGACAGAGTATAAATACAGGTTTTCATGAGGCTGGAACATGAATGTACAACTTAGTCACTTTGGAATATAATCTACCAAGTAGGTAAGTATGCAGATGGGTTGACAGCTTAAGCAAATAAATAGCTTTAGATAAATAATGAAATTACATCAGAAGTGTCGTTTTAGTAACTATAAACTGTGGGGATAAGTGCATTTAGTAGTACATAGGAAGAGAAGAAAAGAAAAAAGGAAGTGGCATGTTGGAAATAATCGTTCCTTCTCTAATTTATTGGAACTGTTTCCTGTGGGAGATGAGATTTCAAGCACTGTATGAGTGATGAAGAAAAGGGAATTCGTCAGGGAGAATCAGAAGTTTTGTGAGAGAAAGCAATTTGCCCAAGGTCAATTAACTAGCCAGTGTCAGAGTAGAGAATTAAACACAGTGAAAATAAATGAATGTTTCTATAGTGAGTCCCTTATAAGAGCACCTTCAAGCTGATGTCAAGAATTTTCTCCAGGAGGTAGATGAGAATTACAGTGACCTTCGTGAAATTATACATTGTGTCTCAGAGAAAAGGGGCTCTGAGATTTTTCAGCTAAGAGACCCAGTCTCCAAGGGCAGACCTAAACCTTTCCGTATTACCTTGAAAATGCTTTCCAAATCTCTACTGAGCCTAGAGCAAGACAATATGATCCCTATGCTAAAGATGGAAACTTACTTCACTCAACTCTTCTTCTGAGGAGTGTAATGCTCATTTTCCTCTTTAAAATCAAAGTAATAAATGCATGCAAACATTCACGGTCCTTATTTCGGTCGAGAACATATGGAAGTTAAGAGCCCAGACTAGTTAAGGCATACGGAGTTGGATTCAAATCTTAGCTCTACTACTTTCTAGCTGAAAGTTACTTAACCTCTCTGAGCCTCAGTTTTTTCTTCTACAAAATGGAGATGATAATATTTTCCACATCATAGTGTTGTGTAGAGATGAAATAAGAAAAAGTTTTTAAAGCTCTTAGTGCAATTACTAATGAATAATAGACAATAAAAAATGTTTTCTGTAGTTACTAAATTTTAAAATTGTCTGCTATGAACAAAATGTCAATAGTTCAGAGAAGGAAGAGAACAAGTGTCCATGCAGTAAGGAAATGGTTATGCAGTAGATAAGACCCCAGCCAGGTCCTCTTTCCATCTCATCCATCATTTCCCTTATTTAATTCAACATGACCATTCACTCGTATTATTGGTGTAACTCTTGGTATAATTTTTCACTGGTTTCGCTGTTTCTACTCTTGACCCACTATGGACCATTCCTCACACAGTAGCCATCGTGATATATTAAATATATATATATATATATATATCATTCTGTACTCTTTCACTGTTTGTAAGCTTGCAGTGATTTTCCAGGACCACTATAATCCAAAATCCTTACCATGGTTTAGAAGCTGTTAAGTAATCTGCCCCTATTTATCTCTCAGAACTTTTCTCCTATGTTTTCCCTTTTGTTTACTGTGCTTATAATTTCCAACAGATCGCTTTCAAATTCTCTGAGAAAACTGACAGAACTTAGTGGAAGTTGTAGGGTGCAATGGCAAAAAGGGTATTAAGGATCAGCCCTCATTTTTGACTTGAACAACTAGGAGAATGAAGATCCTTTCTTTAGACAGGCAACAAGAAAAGCTGAGCAGGTTTGGAGAAAAAGATCCCTGTGGAGATACAGAAAGAGCATTTAAATGTGTGACTCTGAAGCTCAGGAGACAGTTCTAGGCCAGAGACACATTATCTGGCAATAATTCAGTCTTTCAACTTATTTATTTCTGTGTTTATTTATATATTTATTTATAGTGCCTACTATGTGCCAGTCAGTTCTAGCGACAAAAATATTTACCCTCAGGCTGTTTTGTCCTGTAAGCCTTCATCTTGGGCGAGAATGGCAGCACAATTGGAAGAGCATGGTCAATATCACTTAAATGTGTAAGTAAAAAGTTTTGAAATGGTGTTTAAATAAAATAAAAATAAATAAATAAATAAATAAACAAATGAGAGTAAAGAGGTACAATAGTCCACTGACAAGGTCCAGAAGACAGAAGGGGACAAGGAAGCCCCCTGGTGATAGGGAACACAAGGTGGAGTAAGGATATTCTTGATGTGCTGTGAGATTGTTAACCATTGTCATAGGGCAACATGTGTAGTAACTGTTAAATGAAAAACTATTTTGTTCTGTAAGCCTTCATCTTAAGTGAGAATAACAGCACAGTTGGAAGAGCGTAGTCACTGTCACTGAACTGTGAATGTAGAAATTTTTGAAACGGTGTATCTTTGGCCATCTGTAATTTTCATCAAAAAAAAAAGGTTGAGAATTTAGAGGCTTAATACGTTGTGGGGTTGTTAACCAATGTCAAAAAACAACATGTGTACTACTATTTCATGAGAAACTATTTGCTCTGTAAGCTTTCACCTGAAGTACAATAAAATATATATTAAAAAAAAAAAAAAATTTACCCTCATAGAAGATATATTCTAGTGGAATTTGTGAAAGCCATCAAAGGAAACTAACCCAAGTAGAGTGTGTATCCTAAGAGAAGCAAGTCTAGGACAGAACACTGAGGAGTTTTAAGATAGGCTGAGTAAGCAGAGCTGAGCTTCCCCAGCCAAACCTAGAAGATCCATGAGAAATAAATGTTTAATTTTTTTTTGCCAGTGAGGTTCTCTGAGGATGTTACACAGCAATTTTGTGGCAGTAACTAAATGATACACCAAGTATAATAAGGGCTGGAAAAAATTCAATATATTTAGCAATAAAAAAGATTTTGTTTTCTCTTTTGGACCTTGACAAGAAGGGTTTCAGAAGCCATATTGTAGATGTGCAGAGTTGTGAGAGAGCAAGAATGTGGCAATGAGGTGATGTGGCAAGAGGTGAGTTAAGGTATTGAAGCACTGAAACATTCTCTAAGAGTAGTGTCATCCAAGTTATTTTTTAATATTGAAGCGCATGATCAGGGAAACACATGTATATGTACAGATGTATTTTTTCTTCAATAACAAGGTTGAATGAAAAAGTTCTATCAGTGGCATAGAAGCATGATATGTAATTCAAGTGTGAGTCAAATTCATATGAATGCTCTATGCATATACATTTCCTTTATTAATTCTTTATATACACTGCTTTCATAACTTGAAATTAACAAGACTGGATTAAAATATATGATTAATTACATTAAGCTTCAATTTCAACTACTAATCGACTCAAACTTGCTAGCCCAATATCTTCCTGCGGCAGGCAGGTATACCCTGCTGGGAATAGGTAGTTGATCAATGCTTGTTAGATAATTAACCAAATTATTTTGATTTGTTTAATTTTGATTTACATTTTGTTGTGTTGTTGTTACATGTCTCTGCAGAAAATTTTTGGCTAGCTGCTTTTCAGGGTATAAGTGAATGAACTACTTTTTGCCTGAGATCATTTATTGAATGCCAGAATTTGAGAGCTTCTTGGACTCTCTCTGACTTCAAAGACAATGTATGCGGTTACAACTGCATTTGAATCCTTATATAACACTTTATAGCTCTTAGACCTTGGGGAAGTTGTATCAACTTTTTATTCATCTGTAAAATAGGAATTATATCATTCAAATATTTATTATAAGGCTTAAATATGATAATGTAAGAGACAGAAGGAAGCACTCACAAAAGAGAAGCTACTAGCACACATTAAGCTGTTACGTGGCTATGCATGTTCACAACTTGATATTTCCAATAATTAGAAATCTGGAAGATTTGAAAACCCCATAGTGGTTAACTAACTCTACAAGCGAAAAAAAAAAAAAAAAAAAAAGCCAAGAACTGTTGAACATAAATAGCAAGAGGTGCAAGGTCACTTAGGGGCCTGAAGAGTAGTTCTATTGGGCCAGTATGTAAATAGCTTCAGACATCACACAGGCTAATTACAGTGCTTGTGGCTAAGTAAAATGTACAAGAAATAATTTCCAAATATTCTTTCTTTGTTTAACTGATGAAAAACTAAGCTGTCTGTTTAGCTACTTTAACAGGGAGAGGGAGTCCTGAGAAGCAAAATTTCCATTTTTATTCTGGACTAATGGTTCACTATACAAGTATGAAAATAGACAAATACACCTCCTTCATGCAGAGTTAAAATTTCAAAATACCCAGGGATTTTCAACAGTGTCACAGTCTCTGTTTTTTCTTTTCTGCTTATTTTCCATAATCTGCAGAATGGTGTCAAAATGTGACAACATGACAGAGAAAGAGAGAGAAGTGGTTTTGTTATTCACCAAAGCATATTGAAAATCACTGCCAGTGGCCTCTGATACCCTGATAAAGCAGATTCAAAACAAAAAATCTGCTTTGTGTAAAGCAACATGACCTTCTGTTTCAGTGCTTCTTACAAAGATCTCACATAAGCCTCCCTTAAGAGAGAGGGCATCCTCCTCCACTGAATTAACTTCTGCATTGTTTCCAGCACTATCCAGTGGAAATGACACAACTGATTTATATATATATATATACACATATATGTTGTATATATATTAGTTACATATATATACACACACATGTAATATAGTGAATTCTGGACTTAATTAAGAATACTTTTAATAAAAACTATTTCTGACAAAATAATTGTCATAGAAAACAAGTTTTCTACAATTAACTGTCTATTTTTATGCACATTTAGTATAATTTGTTTTGTCAAAGAACTTTCTGCTGATTTCCTTCACAGTTTTAATATGAACAAAGAGGTTCATCACTTTGAAACTATTCTCAAACACAGAAAGCAAGCAAAGAAAATGCCAAACCAAACAGAAAGCAGAAAGATGTTTTGTTTTTGCTACACGGCATTTTTGTGATGCTGCTGGATATTCTGCTGCTCCTGGAAGGGAGGAAGATGCAGCAATCCAGAGTATGTAGACATTTTCACTAGAAATAAAAGTTTATACCGGGGTCCACAGCATTATGTGGTGCACGTAGCAGTTTTCTGGTTCATATTATATGGTGACACAAAATCCTACATGCTCAATCTCAGAAAAGAGGGGACGATATTCCAAACCTGGACGTAGACAGAATTAAATTCTATGAGATCTGCCGAAGACACAGACAGAGCGAATAATTCAATAATAAACATTTGCTGACCTTGCTGATTCAATATTCACTTTGACATGTTTGGATAAAGCCAGCATTGCCCAGCTATTTTGCAGCTAAGTGGCTACAGGGAAAAGTAGCATTGGAAAAGCCCCAACAAAGAGCTAGCATTTCAGTAAACTTGAAGGGGCATGTTTGATGACCCAGAAAATTCCATTCCAGAAAGTGTAATAGATGTGTCTGGGTCAGAGAGAGGGTCCTGGCATCTGCAGTGCATGCAGATACAAAGGCCTCCCCTGGTCTCTCAACAAGAGGATTGCCCTGGGAAGCCATCCAGCTACTTGAAAAGGCTGGTAGAAAGCCTTTATTTTTATAGCTCATCACTTAAAAAGTCAAAATGCATCACAATGAATTTTCAACTTCCAAGAAGGAATTATTCACAAGAGGAAGCTGTTGCTCATGTACTTTAAAGGTCTCAGAAAATACACATTTGTCTTGATCTCAGTCCTCATCAGGACTGGTGTAAATGCCATAATTTTCATTTTTCTTCTGGGAAATAAAAAGAGTGAGGAATAATAGGTAATGCGACATGGAGTATTTTTCAGCTGCTATCAGATTATATTCTTGTTTTCACACTTTGTTACCCTGCACAACATACCTCTTAAACACAAACACATATACTCATACATGATAATCATGTTATCAAGTACATGATTTAGACATCACATTTCAAAAGCACCTTCTTTCCCTATGGGTCAATTCAGATAAATATGGTAAGATAAAGAAGATGTCAATGTAGGAAGAAATAGACTTACTAACAATCTCTAGAGACAAACTTCCGGATAAAGAAAGTATCATATGGTAAGGTCCAGAACTCCTCCTCATTCCTTTCTTGCTTCTCCTATGGCAATATCACTTCCCTGTTCAAAGGACAGCAAAATAGAATGGTTTACAGCATTTAGTGCTCAGGTCCTGGAGCAGAAAAAAGTAGTGAAGAAAGGCTGATAAAGATAACACACTATCAATAATGAACTGCAGTCATTCCTTACACCAAACAGTAACCCTTATAGCCTCTGAGTTCCTAAAATATCATCTTTTTTTTTTCCATAGTGTGAAAAAAAGAAGTTAGCCAGTTACACAATCAAGTGATTAAAGATATTTCCAAAAATGTTTGCAAGAGTCAATCTATCAATATTCTTTGGTTTTTGGCTGAGTCAAATATCATTGGAGAAGTTCCTGTTCTCCATTAGTATTTTATTTTAATTCCAACTAGCACATATCATAGAAGCCCTGGTGGCACAGTGATTAAGTGATCGACTGCTAACTGAAGGGTCGGTGGTTCCAACCCACAAGCTGCTGCGCAGGACGAAGATGTGGCAGTCTGCTTCCATAAGGATTACAGCCTTGGAAGCCCTACGGGGCAGTTCTACCCTGTCCTATATGGTCGCTATGAGTCAGAATCAATTCGACGGCAACAGGTTTGGTTTTGGTATAGCACATATCATATGCAGAAATTACACATTTTACCATTTGTCACCATAAATCATTTACACAGTGTCAACTCAGCCTAGAGAGAAAATTTAGGGCATATGACATAGTGCACTTCATAACTGTTCAACTTGGAAAATATCTACCCCCAAATTTTTAAGAGTTCTTTATAAAGACAGTTTTTATGCTAAATTTAATTAAAGTATTGCATTAATTTGGATATATTGCAGTCAGATCATGTCAGGAGTACATATCTGCATATAGTTCACTAGATGTCTGATGCATCATTTTTAAGTACAAAGAGTGAAGTTTTGTCCTGTCAATGGACTAAATAATTAACGAATTCACCATTCTCTCAGTGTTGATGTGAGTAGCTGTTAAACTCAACTGACTGATGTTCTATACTTTACAAATAAATAATGATTTCTAGATTCTTCCGTTTCGATCAGCCCTCCTGATACCATTTTGTCTTTTTGGTCACTGGTCAACTGCCTACTATTGGCAGATCTCTGGATACTAAAAATTTCCATATTCATCCACCAATCACCTGTGCCTTAAATATATATATATAGTGTTGGTTATCTAACCTACTAAAATAAGTATCCTCAATCTTCTAGGCCACATTCTGTAAATTATCTTACACTTATTTGATGGATTTGTTCCCCAATGCATCCCTCTGTTGATGTTATTGTGGCTTCTTTTTTTTTTCTTTTTCCTCATCTCTAGAAGGACGAAATCTCAGTTTGGATCCATTATTACTTTTATCTAGCCAAAATGAGGGAGTATTTTAGTCTCTGAGTGAGTGTGAGTGTGTGTATGTGTGTGTGTATGTGTGTGTTGAGTGTGAGTTCTACTGAAGGTCAAGATCAGAGAGTAAAGTATACAAATATTTCTTTTTCTTTCCTCAGAATGAGAGATCTTATATAAACAAGGTTATAGACAGTATGTGTTCTTTAAAGACTTTATAATTCTTATATTTTAAAATTATGCAATCATCTTATTCTAGAGTGTCCCAAAGAGGGTTCTGTGAAGTATTAGCTACATTTGCTCAAAAAATAAAATTTTGTTGTCACAAAAGCTTAGGAAATAGTTTCCCCTTTTGGCGATTTAAAATGGAATACCGGCATATCAAAAGATATAAGAAGCTCTACTGTAAAGAAGGAGTCTTGGTGGCATAGTGGTTAAGCACTCCGCTGCTATCTGAAAGGTTGGCAGTTCAAACCCACTAGCTGTTCTGCTGGAGAAAGATGTGGCAGTCTGCTTCCGTAAAGATTTACAGCCTTGGAAATCCTATGGGGGAGTTCTACTCTGTCCTATAAGGATGCTATGAATCAGAATTGACTGGAGGGCAATGGGTTTGGTTTGGACTGTAAAGAAATCATTGATTTCTTTAATCCAATATTCCCTATATTTATTTGATAAACACAATACTTTTAATCATAGCATTTATAAAAGTGAAGAAGTAGTTTTCCATGGAACACATTTAGAAATGTTTTTTAGACACCACTATTCACTTTTGTTCTGTTTTTGTTGTTTTGTTTTTGTTCTGTTCACTATTCACTTTTTTTTCTGTTGTACATGGTGTCACTATGAGTCAGAACCAAATTGATGGCACCTAACAACAACAACATTCACTTTTGTATTGCTTTGCTTTCAAATTTCCTAGACCATAAGGGGACAGAAACAGGTACAGAGCACGTTGTAGGAAAAATAATATAGAATTTAGAGATAGGTAGACCTGAGTTAGAAATATGTGTTGGGAACCAAGGCAACGGTCCGTGTGAAGCTCAGCATGGAGGGAGTAGTTGCAGTCAGCAGAGCCCAACACACATGTACATGTATAACTTTTCAACTTCAACCTGGGGAATGAGGATTTTAGCCAAGAATAGGACAGTCTGCTGACTACAGGTCTTGTCTCTAATCCTGCGCTGGTGGAAAGAGCCTCACCACAAAATGTCTGGCCATATTTTTGATGACACTAAGCTCTGTTTGATTAAGAAAAACTAAAGATAAAACAAAAATATGTGATAATTTTGGTGCCTTAAATATTTTTAAAGAATTAATAACTGTTTTATCTAAGCCTTTATTAAAGACAATTACAAAAGAACACTAACTACTTAAGGCCCCAGTTAGGGACAGGAAGAACCTAAAGAGAGAAGGAACAAGAGGATACTTACATAGAGGTGAAGCATAAAAAAACAATCACAAAGAAGCTGAGTTCTAAAAAGGAGAGGAGAGAATACGGGGTGCTGGTACTAACAAGGGATGTGAAGCATGGACTCCTGCCCTCCTGCTCCTTTCATACTCCACATCAGTTTCTTTTGAACTTTCATCTTCATACTATCTCTGAGGAGGTGGGCTAGGTTGGAGAGGCATCAAATCTCAACATATAGCTCTTACATATGCATTGTTGTAGAAGGTTTTCCAACACAGTTTATGGCACAGGTTTTTAGGAACATGTCATTAAATTGCAATGAAAGTGTTACTAATAGAACTATGTTGGAATTTTCAAAGTTATACTCAATATTGACATTTTGCCTATGAATATGTTTATTATTATCACTCTGCAGAAACTATTTTTGAAAATATGGCATTTCCAGTATCTTAAGAAATAATAAAATTTATTTTGATGCCTATGTAACATATATAGTGTATCAATTCTTTCTGTGACATTTATCATTGATCTCTAATAAAAATAGGTATTAAAAAAGGAAAAGTAAGTTCAGATTCTTATATTAAGATGAATACTAATACCGTGGTGATTGTTAATCTTGTTACACTGCTCACCTCTGCATTTTATAGAAATCTAAAAAGAATAGTCAAGGTGAAGGCAATCACTTAAGAGTAAAAAAAAATCTGAGAAATTTCATTATCATTTTTTGAAGTATAATACCTTTACTTATCCTTATTAATTCTGATGGATAAGATGGAATCATTACAATATTATTCAAATCTTATAGATTTGTATGCTCTGAAATCAAAATGTATGCATGCACTTTCACTACTTGATAGTCTGATTTACTGTTTATTATTTTCTTCTTTTTTATATATTACATGGAACCAGCGTGGGAACCATTCATCAAAATAAAATGTAGTTACTTCAAGAGAGACTCATCCAGGCCATATGGTAAAGAGTACCAAAGTTACCTTCTTTAATATATGTGTTTCACCTATTGCTTAGGTTGATCATTGGGAATGTTAATACTTTCATTCATTCAGGAAATGTTTATTCATCTACTATGTACCAGGCAACGTGTTAGACATTGGAGATGAATCAATGAATACTTGAAAAGATTTCTATTCTCAATCCTCTCATTGAATTTACATTCTAGTGTGAGTTGGGGGTGAGAGAGATGATGAGGGAGACAATATAAAATAAAACAAATAAACAATATAACTCCAAATGATGATAAAACAAGGCCATGTAAAAGGAAATGATTGAGGGGCTAACGTGTGATTGGAGTCCCTGGGTGGTGCAAATGGTTAAGCACTTGGCTAGTAACTGAAAGACCTGGGGATCTACTTTGGAAAGATCATAGCCATTGAAAACCCTATGGATGACAGGTCTAGTCTGAAATACATGGTGTTGCCATGTGTTGGAACTGATTTGACACCAACTGTTTTCACTATGTGATTCAAAGTTATCACTAAAGAAGATAAATTTAAGCTGCAATCTGAATAATGAAAATAAGAGACAATAGAAGAACATTCTAGTCACATTTCATAGCCATTAAAAAGTCCCTGTGAAGGAAGAAGGAATCCTGGTGGCACAGTGGTAAAGCACTTCGCTGCTAATCCAAAGGTTAGTGTTCAAACCCACCACCTGCCTCGAGGGAGAAAGATGTGGCAGTCTGCTTCCGTAAAGATTTATAGTCTTTGAAACCCTATGAGGCAGTTCTACTATTGCCTGTAAGGTCGCTATGAGTTGAAATCAACTCAGTGGCAGTGGGTTTGGCTTTTGGTTGAGTGATGGAAGGGGTATAGTTTTTTGAGGGACACAAGGCTATCTGACTAGAGTGTGATGAGGGAGGGACAAAGTGGTAAAAGACAAAGTAAGGGTAGTGGCACTACAAGGTAGAAGAGTGGTCAATTAGTCCACCCTGCAGGGGAGGATGATGTTTAGAATTGCTGGTGCATGATAACAAAAAGCAGACCAACTTTTAGTTTTTTTTTAATTATTAAATTCTCTACAGACAATAGAGATCCCTAGGCAACTCTTGCTGCCTAAAGGTGGGGCAGGGAGATTATTTCCCCCTATTTCTCCCCCAGCCCACACACATGCACAAATATGTTCCTTGGTATAAAACTATTACTGAGCTGATCCACATATATGTATTATTTGGCCTGCATAGTATTTTGGAAAATAAATTGAATATATTCCAATCTTAAAAATTAGAAGACTTTATATAAAATTGTGGTTTTGATGTTCTTTTTGAAAAAATAGATTGTCTTGCAACACTGGCCCTGCTTTCTCCCATGGCAATCACGCTATTAAATAAAGAAGCCACTTTCCATTTTCCACATTACCTACTACTCCATTACTGTCTCAGTTCCATTCTATATCACATGCTTTGCTCCTTTACTTTACCTCCTTGATCCTTTAAGCTCATCGTTTTGTCATCTCACCGAGAAAGTTACCAATATACAGAGGATATAAGATAGTATCTTAGAAGACAGTAGAAGCAATGGAGATAAAGAAAAAGTGGATGATTCAATTAACATGACTTGCTGCTAGATTAGAAGGTGTTGAGGAGTAACTAAGGAAAAAAAGATGGGGGATCAAATATAACTCCTAGGTTTTGACTTGGAAATGTTCGTAATATGTGGGGGGAAACAACAAAGTTAAAAGTCCATTAAAGCTAATATGGCATTTGCATAGCTTTTTAGAGCTAGTCATGAAGACCTAGGAATTTGTTTATTTATTGGAATGTTTTTAATTGAAAAGACTCAATACTTGTTTATATCTGTTGTTGTTAGGTGCCATCGAGTTAGTTTCAACTCATAGCGACCTTATATATAACAGAACAAATGTTTCCCAGTCCTGTGCCATCCTCACAGTCATTGCTATGTTTGATCCCACTGTTGTAGTCACTGTGTCAATCCATCTCCTTGAGAGTCTCCCTCTTTTTCACTGACCCCCTACTTTACCAAGTAGATGTCCATCTCCAGGTATTGGTACCTCCTGATAACATGTCCAAAATAAGTGAGATGAAGTCTTGCCATCCTCTCTTCTAAGGAGCATTCTGACTCTACTTCTTCCAAGACAGACATATTCATTCTTCTGGCAGTCCACAGTATACTCAATATTCCTCGCCAACACCATAATTCAAATCTGTCAAATCTTCTTTGGTCTTCTTTATTCATTGTCCAGCTTTCACATGCATATGAGGTGATTGAAAATATCATGTCTTAAGTAAGGTACATGTTAGTCTTCAAAGTGACATCTTGGCTTTTCAATACTTTAAAGAGATCTTTCACAGCAGATTTGGCCAATGCAATATGTCATTTGATTTCTTCACTGCTGCTTCCATGGGCATTGATTTTTGAGCCAAGAAAAAAAATCCTTGACAACTTCAATATTTTCTCCATTTATCATGATGCTGTTTATTGGTCCTCTTGTCAAGATTTTGTTTTCTTTATCTTGAAGTGTAATCCATACTGAAGACTGTAGTCTTTGATCTTCATCAATAAGTGCTTCAAGTCCTCTTCACTCTCAGCAAGCAGGCTTGTGTCATCTGCATATCACAGGTTGTTAATGAGTCTTCCTCCAAACCTGATGCCATGTTCATCTTCATATAGTCTAGATTCTCAGATTATTTGCTCAGCATACAGATTGAATAAGTACGGTGAAAGGCTACAACCCTGACGCACATTCCTCAACTTTAAAGAATGCATTTTCATCTTGTTCTGTTCAAAGGACTTCCTCTTGGTCTGTGTACAAGTTCCTCATGAGCACTATTAAGTGTTCTGGAATTCCTATTCTTCTCAAAGTCATCCATAATTTGTTAGGATCCACACAGTTGAATGCCTTTGCATAGTCAATAAAACACTAGTAAACATCTTTCTGGTATTTTCTACTTTAGCCAAGAGACATCTGACATCAGCAATGATATCCCTCGTTCCACATCCTCATCCTCTTCTGAAACTGGCTTGAACTTCTGGCAGCTCCCTGTTGATGTACTGCTGCAACTACTTTTAGATGATCTTCAGCAAAATTTCATGTGTGTGATATTGATATTCAATAATTCCCACATTCTGCTGGATCACCTTTCTTTGGAATGGGCACAAATATGGATCTCTTCTAGTCGGTTGACTAGGAAGCTGCCCTCCAAATTTCTTAACATAGACGAATAAGCACTTCCAGCACTGCAACAGTTTGTTGAAACATCTCTAATGGTACTTGTCCATTCCTGGAGACTTGTTTTTCAACGATGCCTTCAGCACAGCTTGGACTTCTTCCTTCAGTACCATTGGTTCTTGATTATATGCTATCTCCTGAAATGGTTGAATGTCAACAGTTCTTTCTGGTACAGTGACTCTGTGTATTCCTTCCATCTTATTTCAATGCTTCCTGTGTCGTTTAGTATTTCTCAGTATAATCCTTCAATATTGCAACTTGAGGCTTGAATTTTTCCTCAGTTCTTTCAGCTTGAGAAATGCCAAGCATGTTCTTCCCTTTTGGTTTTCTAACTCCAAGTCTTTGCACATTTCATTATAATTCTTCGTCTTCTAGAGCTACCCTTTGAAATCTTCTGTTCAGCACTTTTACTTTATCACTTCTTCATTTCGTTTTAGCTACTCAACATTCAACAGCAAGTTTCAGAGTCTCTTCTGACATCCATTTTGGTCTTTTCTTTCTTTCCTGTCTTTTTAATGTCCTTTTACTTTCTTCATGTATGATGTCCTTGATGTCATCCCATAACTTGTCAGTCTTCAATCATTAGTGTTCAGTGCAACAAATCTATTTTTGAGATGGTCTCTAAATTCAGGTGGGATATACTCAAAGTTGTATTTTGGCTCTCATGGACTTGCTCTAATTTTCCTCAGCTTCAGCTTGAATATGTATAGAGCAATTGATAGTCAGTTCTGCAGTTGGCCCCTGGTCTTGATCTGACTGATGATACTGAACTTCTCCATCATCTCTTTCCATGGATGTAGTTAATTTGATTCCTGTATTTTCCATCTGGGAGGTCCACATGTATAGTCACTGTTTATTTTGTTGAAAAAATGTATTTACAATGAAGAAGTTGTAGGTCTTGCAATATTTTATCATGCCATCTCTAGTGTTGTTTGTGTTACCAAGGCGATATTTTCCAACTACCAATCCTTCTTCTTTGTTTCTAACGTTCACATTCCAATCACCAGTAATTACCATTGCATCTTGGTTGCATGTTTGATCAATTTCAGACCTCTGAAGTTGGTAAAAATCTTCAATTTCTTCATCTTTGGCATTAGTGTTTGGTGCTTAAATTTGAATAATAGTCATATTAACTGGTCTTCAGGGTAGGCATATGGGTATTATCCTATCACTGACAGGGTTGTACTTCTGGATAAACCTTGAAATTTTCTTTTTGATGATCTAATGTGATGCCATTCCTTTTCAATTTGTCATTCCTGGCATAGTAGACCATATGATTGTGCAATTCAAAATGGTCAATATCAGTCCATTTCAGCTCACTAATGCCTATGATATAGATCTTTATGCAGTTCATTTAATTTTTTTAACGACTTCTAATTTTCATAGATTCATACTTCGTATGTTCCATGTTCCAATTATTAATGGATGTTTGCGGCTGTTTCTCCTAGTTTTGAGTGCTGTCACCTCAGCAAATGAAGGTCCCTAAAGCTTTACTCCATCCACATCATTAAAGTCGACTCTACTTTGAGGAGGCAGCTCTTCCCCAGACCTATTTTGAGTATCTTCCAACCTGAGATGCTCATCCTGGGGTACTATAGCAAACAATTTTCTGCAGGTATTCATAAGGTTTTCACAGCCGTTTTTTTTCAGAAGTATATGGCTAGGTCCTTTTTCCTAATTTGTCTTAGTTGGAAGCTCCACTGAAACCTATCCCCTGTGGGTGGCCCTGCTGGTATTTGAAATACTGGTGGCATATCTCCCAGCATCACAGCAATATGCAAGCTACCACAGTATGACAAACTGACAGATGCATGGGGCTGCTTCTAAATGAATCAAGCAAATTTAGATATTAATAAATTTGTGAAGATCACATGTGTTGCCGTCTTTTGAAGCGGGTTTGGGTTCTGGAAAGAAAGTCTTGGAAGATCAAGGCTAAATTTCCTGAAGAGTGTTGCATATGTCCTTTAGGAAGCTAAGAGTGTAGGAGCTACTAAATGAGGGAGCCTAAGACATGAAATTATTTATTTTCCAGATGTTGAGGAATTTTGGAAGTCATAGTGGTTACTTTTGTATTAGAGATCACGTAGATGAGTGGAAGGTTGACATGACCTTCCTTTTCAGTGGATAGTCCAGGGCCCACCTGTTTCCCCATCACTTTTAGAGCATTGGTGAAATTGAGCTGTTTTCTAATCAGTGAGTCTACAACATCGCTACTTACCTGCAGGCATATAGGTGTTAAAAAAGATAGCAAAGAAGAAAGATTTGGCAGAATGACAAGGCAACAAATCCTCAAAGAAGCATTGAATGCACCTCTAGACAGAAAAATAAAAACTGGAGACAGTAAAATAGAGAGGTGAAGATGATAGTATACTTAGAGAAAAAAGATAACTTTTTTGTTTAGATGAAAATAAACACTTATTTCCCTTTTTCTCTGCCTTTCAATTTATGGAGAGTGCAGAGAATTCTAAGCATATAGCTGACAGAGACCTCCACAGATTCTGGAAGTATTACCTTTAAGTGGAGTTTTGAAAAAGAGGACTTTCTCCCAAAGAAATAAAAGTAAATAACTTACTGTCAAGATGAAGGACGTCCACACTTAGGGATGGTGGTAATAATTTATAAATTTATTTCACTGTATAAATCAAGGCACTAAGTTTGTTATATAGCATATCTTGCTAATTAAATTAGTGTTCAGGTAGCCCTGTAGTAAAAATAATGACACAACAGCTGTGTATTTTAGTTAAGCTCTGGAGTGATGAGAAAATGAAGAATGTGCCCACTATAACATAGAGAACTTGTGGAAATGTGCTTTGACACAGTCATTTTATTTCAAACTCAAAAAGGTGGTATTTTCTGACCTGCATTAGTTTTCTGTTACTGCTATAACAAATTACCACAAATTTAGCGGCTTAAAACAGCACTGATGTTTATCTCAGTTCTGTTGGATCAGAAGGTTAACAACATGGGTCTCACTGCACTAAAATCAAGGTGTTGACAGGGCAATGTTCCTTCATGGAGGCTTTAGGAGAGAACCCATTTCCTTGCCTTTTCCATCTTCTAGAGGCTGTCCACATTCCTTGGCTCAAGACCCCTTCTTCTATATTCAAAGCCAGCATCATTGCTTCTCTCTGACTATTCTTTCTTAGTCACATATACCTATCACAGTAGCCAGGAAAGGTTCTCCACTTTTAAGGACTTGTGTGATTACATAAGGTTCACATGTGTAATCCAGAGTCCTCTCCCCATCTCCAGGTCTGTACTCCTAATAACATCTAAAAAATCCCTTTTTAAACATAAAGGAACATATTGACAGTTTCCAGAGGACATGGACGTCTTTAGAGGACTATTATTTTGTCTACCTCATGATCATTCTGGAGTTGTAATTAATTTTTAAACTGCAGTTATCTAGCAATATATTAACTGCAGTAAGTAATTGGTCAACAAACACTTGTTGATCAATTGATTAGCATATATGAATGCATAACTCTTACAAAAATAATTCTGAAGTACTTGCCTAGTATAATCCAAGGCAAAGTATGGTATGTCAATTCTGAACAAACCAAGAAATTGCTCTTCAGCAAATGAGAACCACCTGCAAGTGTTGATGTGGCTTCACGTTTGCTATAAAAGCTAAATCAGAATTGTTTTCCCTTAGATCAAAGCTAAGGCCAAAATGGATGGTTAAAATAAATACAAAGATCAAGATAAGTCTTAAGTGTTTTCTCTAAGATAGAAATACATAATCATTTAGAGTCTGACTTGGGGAAAAAAAAAAAAAAAAAAAAGAACTGCCAGACCAACACATTGTTGTGTTATTTCATCTGAAGCAGGATAAAAAAATTGCTTTGATTTTGGATAGAAATACAGACATCCAGAATAATAGTCTATATGTATGGAGATGACTATAAAATGACAAGAGGAAAAGGCAATGAACAAGAAGCAAGAAGACCTGGGTTCCAGTCTTGACTTGGTCACTAACCACCCACAAGGCCCCAAAGCTGGTCTTTTAATCTTTCTGGATCTCAGTTTCCTTGTCTATAAATAAAGTATACAGAATAATCTTTAAGGTCTCAAATTTACAATTCATGAATGAAAGTTCACAGGTATAAATAATTACCAAGAACTGTACCACTAAAAGGGAGAAATCTGTGAGTAGCGGGAGGAGGGTGGTGAGGCACAGGTAGGGTAACAAATAAAAATACGAGGGGCAGTGTGTTCCACTTGCTGTAGAGTAAAGAAGATTTGAACCAAAAGAAGATGTTTGGGTAAGTTATGTATGTTTTAAGATTTCTTATTCTCAGTTTCCTCTATATAATGTCAACATTAAAACTTATGTCATTGAATTGCTATTAGAGACACATAAGGTAATATATGTAGATTCTAAAAAAAAATAATGCCACCACCATCATAATAATAATAACAGTATCAACTAACATTAATTGAATGCTTATTATGTGTGATGTTCTGTTCAAAATGCTTTTTATTTATAGTTTCCTATTCTGCATATCAACCCAATAAAATAGGAACTATTATTAACCCCATTGCACAGATGAGTACACAAAAGCACAGATAGGTTGCATAACTTGTTCAAGGCCGCAAGGCAAGTAAGTGGTAGAATCTGTGCTAGGATCGATTTCAACCCATGCTTTTAATCAGTCTGATATAATGCCTCTGTCTTGGAGTTACCTTCTCTTTTCTTCTGTCCCTTCCTTCCCAAAACAATGGATTAGAGAATTGACAGAACTTATACACTGCCAAGTACTTGAACATTTTACTCTTGTGGGTAATTGTATCATACAGCATATACTTCTACACACCTTCCATTTTCTATAAATTATTAAAAATATTCCTTTATTTTTTTTTTGAAAATTTTATTTTTATGTTTCATTGGACAAGTTGTGCTGACTTCCCCTGTATTGTGTACTGTTTTACCCTTCACCAAAGTTACCACTTATCTATTGTCTATTTAGTGTTTTTCTACCTCCCTCCCACCTCATAACCATCAAAGATTGTTTCTTTTTCTGTGTAAATCTTTTCATGAATTTTTACTGCAGTGGTCTAATACAATATTTGTCCTTTTGTGATTGATGTATTTCACTCAGCATAATGCCCTCTAGATTCTCGCAGATTCATCATTGTTCTTTATCATTGCATAATACTCCATTACATAATACTCCATTGTGTGTATGTATCATAGATTGTTTATCCATTCATCTGTTGATGGCCATCTAGGTTATTTCCATCTTTTTGCTATTGTGAACAATGCTGTAATGAACATGAGTGTGCATATGTCTATTCATGTAATGGCTCTTATTTCTCTAGGATATGTTCCTGGAAGTGGGATTGTTGGATCATATGGTATTTCTATTTCTAGCTTTCTAAGAAAGTGCCATATCGTCTTCCAAAATGATACCATTTTCCATTTCCACCAGCAGTGCATAAGAGTTCTGATCGCCTGCAGCCTCTCCAACGTTTGTTATTTCCTGTTTTTTCAATTCGTGTCAGTAATGCTGGGGTGAGATGATATCTTATTGTGGTTTTAATTTGCATTTCTCTAATGGCTGGTAATCACAAGAATTTCCTCAAGTGTCTGTTAGCCACTTGAAGTGTCTTTGGTGGAGTGTCTGTTCATTTCCTTTGCCCATTTTTTAATTAGATTATTTGTCTTTTTGTTGTAGAAGTGTTGGATTTTCCTGCAGATTTTAGAGATTAGAACTTTGTCGAATTTGTAATAGCCAAAATTTTTTTTTCTACTGTGTAATCTCTTTTTACTCTTTTGATGACGTCGTTTGATGAGCATAAGTGTTTAATTTTTAGAAGATCCCAGTTATCTAGCTTATCTTCTGGACTTTGTGTGTGTTGTTAGTTGTATTTTGTATTCCATTAATGTCTAAAAATAGGGTCAAAAACAGCATTGATCCTATTTTTTCTTCTATGATCTTTATGGTTTTTGGTTTTATATTTAGGTCTTTGATTCATTTTGAATTAGTTTTTGTGTATGGTGGGCAATATGGGTCCTGTTTCATCTTTTTCAGATGGACATCTAGTTTTGCCAGCACCATTTGTTGAAAGGACTGTCTTTTCCCCATTGATAGACTTTGGGTCCTTGCCGAAGATCAGGTGACCGTAGGTGAAAGGATTTACATCTGGGTTCTCAATTAGTTTGTATTGGTCAGTTTATCTGTCGTTGTACCAGTACCAGGCTGTTTTGACTACCATAGCTGTATAGCAGGTTCTGAGGTCAGGTGGTGCGAGTTCTACTTCATTCCTTTTCTTCAATAGCGTTTTACTTTTCCGGGGCCTCTTCACTTTCCATGTAAAGTTAATGATTAGCTTTTCCATCTCTTTAAAGAATGTTGTTGGTATTTGGATCGGGATTGCATTGTATTAGTAGATTGCTTTGGGTAGAATTCACAGTTTTACAATGTTGAGTCTACCTATCCATGAGCAAGGTATGTTTTACCATTTATGTAGTTTTTTTGGTTTCTTGTGGTAGTGTTTTGCAGTATTCTTTGTATAGGTCTTTTGTATCCCTGGTTAGACTTATTCCTAAGTATTATATTTTTTAGGGTTATCGTAAATGGAATTGTTTTACTGATTTCGTTTTCATTGTTCTCTTTATTGGTGTATAGGAATCCCACTGATTTTTGTTTGTTTATCTTGTATTCTGCTACTCTGCTGAATCTTTTTAATAATTCCAATAGTTTTCTCGTGGAGTCCTTTGGGTTTTCTATGTATAGCATCATGTTATCCACAAATAGGGACAGTTTATTTCTTTATTACCAGTTTGCATGCCCTTTATTTATTTTTCTTGCCTTATTGCTCTAGCTAGGACTTTCAGCACAATATTAAACAGGACTGGTGATAAAGGGCACCCTTGTCTTGCTCCCATTCTCAAGGGGAATATTTTCCACCTCTCTCCATTAAGCATGATGTTGGTTGTTGGTTTTGTACAGATGTCCTTTATTATGTTGAGTAATTTCCCTTCTGTACTTATTTTATTGACAGTTTTTTATCAGGAATGGGTGTTGGACTTTGTCGAATGTCTTTTCTGTGTTGAATAAGACGATCATGTGATTTTTTTCTTTTCTTTTATGTGATGGGTTATGTTGATTGATTTTCTAATGTTGAACTATCCTTGCACAGCTGATATGAATCTCATTTGGTTGTGGTGTATTATTTTTTTGATATGATGCTGAATTCTATTGGCTACAATTTTGTTGAGGATTTTTGAATCTATATTCTTGGGAGATATTGGTCTGTAATTTTCTTTTTTTTTTTTTTCAGTATCTTTGCCTGGTTTTGGTATCAGGGTTATGCTGGCTTCATAGAATGAGTTCGGAAGTATCCTTTCCTTTTCTATGTTCTGAAATATTTTGAGTAGTACTGATGTAAGCTCTTCTCTGAATGTTTGGTAGAATTCTCCAGTGAAGCCATCTGGGCCAGGGGTTTTTTTTGGTGGAAGTTTTCTAAATTACTTTTTAAAACTCTTCTCTTATTATGGGTCTGTTCATATTTTCATCATCTTTTTGTGTTAGTTTGAGTAGTGTGTTTCTAGAAATTTGCACGTTTCCTCTACTTTTTCATATTTGTTGGAGTATAGTTTTTCATAATACTTTGTTATGATCCTTTTATTTCAGTTGGGTCTGTTGTAATGTCTCCTGTTTCATTTCTTATTTGGTTATTTGCGTCCGCTTTTTTTTTTTTTTTTGTCCGTTTGGCCAATTGTTTATTGATTTTGTTGATCCTTTCAAAGAACCAACTTTCGGTTTTGTCGATTCTTTCTATTGTTTTTCTATTCTCTATTTCATTTATTTCTGCTCTGATCTTTATCATTTCCTTTCTTCTTGTGACTGTGGGCTTCTTTTGCTCTTCTCTTTCTATTTATTCAAGTTGTGTAGCTAATGTTTGGATTTTGTCCCTTTCTTCTTTTTTGATGTGTGCATCTATTGCTATAAATTGACCTCTGAGCACTGCCTTTTCTGTGTCCCAAGTTTTGGTATGATATGTTTTCATTCTCATTTGATTCTAGGAATTTTTGGATTCCATCGTTGATTTCTTCTATTACCCAGTGGTTTGTAATCAGGGTGTTATACAGTTTCCATATAATTAATTTATTTTTCTTCACTTTTCCTGTTGTTAATTTCTACTTTTTTGGCGTTGTGATCAGAGAAGATACAATGTATTATTTCAGTGTTTTGGATTTTGTTGAGGGTTGCTTTGTTGCGTAAGATGTGGTGTATTCTGAAGAACGTTCCATGTGCATTGGAAAAGAATGTGTACATTCATGCTGTTGGGTGAAGTGCTCTATATATGTCTATGAGGTCAAGCTGGCTGATTGTGGCCTTTAGATCTTCTGTATCTTTTGTTGACTTTCTTTCCAGATGTTCTCTCCTTTGCCTGCAGTGGTATGTTGAAGTCTTCTATTATTATTGTGAAACTGTCAGTTTCTGTTTTCAGTGCTGTTAGAGTTTGTTTTATGTATTTTGAAGCCCTGTCATTGCCTGTGTATATATTTATTACGGTTATGTCTTCATGTTGAATTGTCCCTTTAATCATTATATAATGTCCTTCTTTGTCTGTTATGGTGGATTTTGTTTTAAAGTCTATTTTATCTAAGATTAGTATTGCCACTCCTGCTCTTTTTTGGTAGTTGTTTGCTTGATATATTTTTTCCATCCTTTGATTTTTAATAACTTATTGTCTTTGTTTCTAATGTGTATCTCTTATAGACAGCATGTTGATGGATCCTGTTTTTTAATCCATTCTGTCACTCTCTCTCTCTTTATGGGTACATTTAGGCCATTCATGTTCAGTGTAATTATTGATAGGTGTGAGTTTATTGCTGTCATTCTGTAGTACTTTTTTTGTGGTGCTGATGTTTACAGTTTGTCAAGAAGAAGCAGAGATGGCACACAGAGCCAGGAGTTGGACAGAAGGGAAGGGAAGGAGGTGACAGAGATAAGAAACCAAAAGAACCCAAAAAAAGCAACAACTGCAACAACAACAACAACAAAAAAAATAGCACCAAAGAATCTGGCAGTTGTAGGTGGGGTGACTCCAAGTGGCAAAAAGCCAGCACCTCCCTGGCTGAGCAACTGCAGCCTACCAGGAAGTGGTGGAGGCCAACCAGGGGATGGAAGTGTGGAGGGTAGGAAAGCATGTATCACTGGTTACAAGGTTCTCTGTCTCTTTCTGGGAGCTCTATGAAGCTGCCTTCCTGTACTCCCAGTCCACTGATCTTGGTGGCTGAGGAGTCCAAAATGGCCAATCCATGCCACTTTAGGTGATAGGGGACCTCCACTCTGTATCTCTCTTCACTCCCTGTTCTCTGTCAGTTTCTTTTTCCATTGGATGCTTGGCTGAGTTCTTTAGCTCTTCCTTTGGCACTTAGGGTTCCAGGATTGACGTTTGTCTCTGCTTTACTTAGTTTTTCAGGTATTTGCTGTGGAGGGACAGCATGATGCTTCTGTCTATAGTGCCGTGTTGGCTCCTCCCTTAAAAATTATTAAAAATACTTTGATGTACGTCTTAGTTTCTTAGGGCTTCCATAACAAAATACCACAAAGTGGTATTTCTTATTGTCTCACAGTTCTGTAGGCTAGGTGTCTGAGTTCAGAGCATCAGCAGGACCACACTCTTTTTCTGATCTTGGTGAAGATAGTACCTTGCCTCTTTCAGCTTCTGGTAGCCCCAAGCATCTCTTGGGGTTCCTGGTCTTATGGATGTGTCTTCGCTGAGATCCTTCCCTCTGTGTGACTCTGTCTCTGTGTCTGCTCTCTCCTTTCATAAGAAACCACTCGAAAGGGAGTAGGACCCATCCTTCTCCAGTTGTGACATCCTTAAATTAACTAATAACATCTTAAAGAACCTGTTTCCAAATGAGGTCACATTCACAGACTGGGCTTAGATATGTTTTAGGGGACACAAGTCATTCCTTAACAGTGTATAAGATATTATTTAGAAAATAATTACCTAATCAGCAAGAAATATCTGTGAACTCCCTGAACAAGTAATGTGAATTTATTGGGCAATAAAATTTTAGGTTTGGAAAGGATTCTGGTAATCAGTCAAATTTAACTATTACTTAAGGTGGATGAGAAAACCAAGGTAGAGAACTGTAAAATGGCTTATCCAGGTACATACAACTAAAAAGAATAGTTTACTCCCATAAATTGATCCTATTATCCTTCCTATTTTTAATATATGAATCACTTGTCAAGACTGACACATTTTCAAATTGTATTAAGTTTAAGGAAGAAATCAATAAATAAGTAAAGATCATACTCCTGTAGTATATTAAAAAAATAAGTTCTATCATCCTCTGGCTGGCAAAATAATCCATTTTTCCCATATCCGCTACATTTTGATGATGATAAATTCAATGGCAATGTTCATTTTGTACCTTAAAAAGTATGGAGAACTAGTGTGATTGTGCTATGTTTCAATTCATGTTTTTACCCTTATTTTATTTCACTGTGAGTTTTATTAAGTGAATTTCTCTCAGAGTTGTTCAGATGTGAATGTTTATTGAATACTAGCTGTATTTCCAGTACCTTATTTATTCTTAAACCACATTTTAACACTGCGTGCTTTTATTTATCAATAATCTGTTCCCTTTATGTGTGCTTTAAACATAAAATCACAGAAATAGACTTTCCTAGGCAGACATGAATTGTTACAAACATAACTTGATGTGTACAATTCAAAAAATTTTCTTAGACTATATTTACCCAAGAGGCTGAACAGCTCTCTCTCAAGCAAACAATGCAATCTTTCTCATCCTGACACAAGAGTATAACATTCCTTTATAGAGAACTCTAATAGATACTGTCAAAAATGCACATCAAAACTCTTAAAAATTCAACTTCAACTAAAATAACTGTGAAAACCTAATATTAAGACTTTCTTACATCTCATAGAGTAAAACTACTGATGACACTACTGTACCCAGCATATCTGCCAGAAAACTGAACTTGAAATGTCTACAGCTAAAGAACGCCCTTAAGAAGCTTATTTGAATCAGTTGTTTTGTGGTTAGAAAGTTATTTTCCTCTCCCATGCAATTAGAATAATATGTGATTGCATGAATTGCTACTATAGCCATCCAGAAAGTGATTGTGCTGAAATTGCTACATTTTAGTTTTAAAATGTGCTTTTCTCTAATATTTTTTGATTTCAATCATTTTGGCTGTATGATTTTCCAGTATGAGGAGCCAGAATACATATTGGCAGCCATGCATTCTAAGGAGATGCAAGTAATTCTTAGGATAAAAGGGCCTCTATCCAACACATTTTAGGCTAAGTAGATATTATGATCCACATTCCTTAGGACAAATGAAAGCACAAATTTAGATATACATCTCAATTCTGCAGTGTAGAAATGTGTGTAGAAAACTAAATGCAAATAACTACAGCATTTGGAACTGCCATGATAGAGGCAGGTATGGGAAGAGAGCCAAATTTTTCTTAACTAAAATTTTTTTCTTTGCTTCAGTTGGCTGATTTTACATTCTTGGATAGGCATCACTCATACAGTGAGCTAGTATTTACACAGGAAGAGCAGCTTACCATATAGACCCTCCAGGCTCTCTATCTTTTTGGAACAGTCTCTGAAAACTAGGTGGTATCTTTAATGGTGAATGGTAAACATTAGTCTGGATCATATGAAAAATTCAACAGATGAAATGAGACAAGTTTTCTCTGCAGGTGGGTTAACAGCTGCTACCAATACTCCAATACTTCTCCACCTTCACATGTTAGAGCAAGCCTTATAGCAATAGGTTGAATAATTTTATCCGTCATGAAGCCCCAAGAACTGAAAAGTTCTGTTTCTCATGAAAAGAGGATTGAGGCCAAAGGCCAGGCCCTTTGATTTTCTAAGAGACAAAAGCTTTTGATCCCTTTGAAACAGTATTTCATTTTATAAGATGTATTGAAGCTATCTCCTATTTTATTTTTCTGAAGTTGAAATCCTTGGAAAGATTCGCGCTCTAAATTTAATTGCCTATAATTTTGCTATCAAGACAGCCCATCGAAGTGTTCTACAAACAGAGGAGTAATTGAAAATGAGAGACAGGTGTCTAGCTATCTGCAAAACTGATCTGAGAACTAAATGAGAATCACTTTGTTTTGCTTTGCCTGGATCTCCTTCATTTGCATCTTGTGTACATACCACCAGCAAAATATACATCTTTCTTTCCCACATCTCTCTAACATTACGGTAAATTATGGTGTCAGAGTGATCTATCGCCAGGGTTGAGCTCGCAATCAGTTTAATAATTTTTTTTTATTAATATATATATTTTTTTATTGTACTTCAGGTGAAGGCTTACAGAACAAACAGTTTCTCATGAAACAGTAGTACACATACTGTTTTATGACATTGGTTAACAACCCCACAACATGTCAACCCTCTAAATTCACAACCTTTTTTTTTTTTGGTGAAAATACACATAGCCAAAGATACACCATTTCAAAAATATCTACATGCACAGTTCAGTGGCATTGACTATGCTTTTCCAATTGTGCTGCTATTCTGACTTTAGATGAAGGCTTACAGAACAAAATAGTTTCTCATTTAACGGTTACTACACATGTTGCCCTATGACAATGGTTAACAATCTCACAACACATCAACAATATCCTTACTCAACCTTGGCTTCCCTATCACCAGCTTCCTTATCCCCTTCTGCTTTCTGGCCCTTGTCACTGGACTACTGTACCTCATTAGTAACATTTGGTTTCACGGGGCTGTCCACTCACAGGCTGAAAGGTGAACCTCTGAGATAACTTCAACACTGAGCTAAAACGGTGTCTGGAGGCCATACTTTCGGGGTTTCTCCAGTCTCCTTTAGGCAAGTAAATCTGGTCTTTTTTGTGTGTGTGTGAGTTATAATTATGTTCTACATCCTTCTCCAGCTCTGCCCAGAACCCTCTGTTGTGATCTTGGTCAGAGCAGTCAGTGGTGGTAGCCAGGCATCATCTAGCTGTACTGGACTCAGTCTGGTGGAGGCCTTGGTAGCTGTGGTCCATTAGTCCTTCGGACTAATCTTTTCATTGTATCCTGTTCTCTTCATTCACCCTTGTTTCCGAAGGGATGAGACCAATGGAGTATCTTAGATGGCTGCTCACAGGCTTTCAAGACCCCAGACACTACTCACCAAGGTAGAATGTAGAACACTATCTTTATAAACTGTGTTATGCCAATTAAGCTAGATGTTCCCTGAGACCATGGTCCCCACAGCCCTCCACCCAGCAGTTCAGTCCCTCAGGGAGTTTGGATGTGTCTATGGGGCTTCCATGACCTTTCCTTGTACAAGTTGTGCTGGTTTCCCCTGTATTGTGTACTGTCTCACCCTTCACCCAAGATACCACTTATCTATTGCCTATTTATTATTTCCCCCCAAACCCTCCCATCCCTGGTAACCAACAAAGATTGTTACATTTTGTGTGTGAACTTTTTCATGGGTTTTTACAAGCGAGGTCTTATACAATATTAGTCCTTTTGTGATTGACTTATTTCACTCAGAATAATGTCCTCCAGTATCATCCATGTTATGAGATGGTTCACAGATTCATTGTTGTTCTTTCTCGTTGCATAGTACTCCATTGTGTGTATGTACCATAGTTTGTTTATCCATTCATCTGTTGATGGGCATCTACGTTGTTTCCATCGTTTTGCTATTGTGAACAGTGCTGCCATGAACATAGGTGTGCATGTCTATTCGAGTGACTATTCTTATTTCTCTAGGCTATATTCCTAGGAGTGGGATTGCTGGATCGAATGGTATGTCTATTTCTAGTGTTCTGAGGAAGTGCCATATCATTTTCCAAAATGGTTCTATCATTTTGCACTCCCACCAGCAGTGCATAAGAGTTCCGATCTCCCAGCAGCCCCTCCAACATTTGTTATGTCCAGTGTTTTTGATTCGTGTCAGTAATGCCGGGGTGAGATGGTATTTCATTGTGGTTTTAATTTGCATTTCTCTAATGGCTAGTGATCACGAGCATTTCCTCGTGTGTCTGTTGGCCATTTGAATGTCTTCTTCGATGAAGTGTCTGTTCATTTCTTTTGCCCATTTTTTAATAGGATTACTTGTCTTTTTGTTGTAGAGGTGTTGAATTCTCTTGTAGATTATGGAGATTAGACCTTTGTCTGACTTGTACTGTCCAAAACTTTTTTCCCAGTCTGTAGGTTCTCTTTTTACTCTTTTGGTGAAGTCCTTTGAAGAGCATATGTGTCTGATATTTAGAAGATCCCAGTTATCTAGCTTATCTGTTGGGGTTTGTGCATTGATGGTTATGGTTTGTATACTGTTAAGAATGTGTATTAAGGCCTGTAGCGTTGGTCCTATTTTTTCTTCTGTGAACTTTATAGCTTTTGGCTTTATATTTAGGTCTTTGATCCATTTTGAATTGTTTTTTGTATATGGCGTGAGGTATGGGTGTTGTTTCATTTTTTTGAAGATGGATATCCAGTTTTGCCAGCACCATTTGTTGAAAAGGCTGTCTTTTCCCCATTTGATGGACTTTGGGCCCTTGTCGAAGATCAGGTGAACTTAGGTGGATGGATTTACATCTGGGTTCTCAATTCTGTTCCATTGGTCAACGTATCTGTTGTTGTACCAGTATCAGGCTGTTTTGACTACTGTAGCTGTATAGTAGGTTCTGAAGTCAGGTAGTGTGAGTCCTCCAACTTTACTCTTCTTCTTCGTAGTGCTTTACTTATTTGGGGCTTCTTCCCTTTCCATATAAAGTGAATGATTAGTTTTTCCATCTCTTTGAAGAATGTTGTTGGTATTTCGATCGGGATTGCGTTGTATTTGTAAATTGCTTTGGGTAGAATTGACATTTTCACAATGTTGAGTCTGCCTATCCATAAGCATGGTATGTTCTTCCATTTACGTAGATCCCTTTTGGTTTCATGCAGTAGTGTTTTTTAGCTTTCTTTGTATAGGTCTTTTACATCCCTGGTCAGATTTATTCCTAAGTATTGTATCTTTTTAGGGGCTATTATAAATAGTATTGTTTTCCTGATTTCCTTTTCATTGTTCTCCTTACTGGTGTATAGGAATCCAACTGATTTTTGAATGTTTATCTTGTATCCTGCTACTCTGCTGAATCTTTCTATTAGTTCCAGTAGATTTCTCGTGGAGTCTTTAGGGTTTTCTATGTATAGTATCGTATCATCCTCAAACAGGGACAGTTTAACTTCTTCATTGCCAATTTGGATGCCCTTAATTTCTTTTTCTTGCCTTATTGCTCTAGCTAGAACTTCCAGCACAATGTTAAATAGTAGTGGTGATAAAGGGCATCCTTGTCTTGTTCCTGTTTTCAAGGGGAATGTTTTCAGCCTCTCTCCATTAAGAATGATGTTGGCAGTTGGTTTTGCGTAGATGCCCTTTATCATGTTGAGAAATTTCCCTTCTATACCTATTTGATTGAGAGTTTTTATCAGGAATGGGTGTTGGACTTCGTCAAATGCCTTTTCTGTGTCAATTGAGATGATCATGTGATTCTTTTCTTTCCTTTTATTTATGAGGTGGATTACTTTGATTGATTTTCTCATGTTGAACCACCCTTGCATACCTGGTATGAATCCTACTTGGTCGTGGTGTATTATTTTTTTGATATGATGCTGAATTCTATTGGCTAAAATTTTGTTCAGAATTTTTGCATCTATATTCATGAAAGATATTGGTCTGTAATTTTCTTTTTTTGTGATGTCTTTTCCTGGTTTTGGTATCAGTGTTTTGTTGGCTTCATAGAATAAATTTGGAAGTCTTGCTTCCTCTTCTATGCTCTGAAATAGGTTGAGTAGTACTGATACAAGCTCTTCTGTAAATGTTTTGTAGAATTCTCCAGTGAAGCCATCTGGGCCAGGGATTTTTTTGGTTGGGAGTTTTTTTATTACCTTTTCAATCTCTTCTCTTGTTATGGTCTGTTCAGATTTTCAACATCACTTTGTTGTAGTTTTGGTAGGCCATGTGTTTCTAGAAATTTATCCATTTCCTCTAGGTTTTCATATTTGTTGGAGTATAGTTTTTCATAAGATTCTGTTATAATCCCTTTTATTTCAGTTGGATCTGTTGTAATGTCCCCCATTTCATTTCTTATTCGGGTCACTTGTGTCCTCTCCTGTTTTTCTTTTGTCAGTCTAGCCAGTGGTTTGTCGATTTTGTTGATTCTTTCAAAGAACCAACTTTTGGTTTTGTTGATACTTTCTTTTGTGTTTCTGTTCTCTATTTCATTTATTTCTGCTCTGATCTTTATTACTTCCTTTCTTCCGGTGGCTGTGGGCTTTTTTTGCTCTTTTCTTTCTATTTGATGGAGTCATGTGGTTAATGTTATGATGTTGCCCCTTTCTTCTTTTGTGATATGTGCATCTATTGCTATAAATTGTCCTCTGAGGACTGCCTTTGCTGTGTCCCAAAGGTTTTGGTATGTTGTGTTGTCATTCTCATTTGATTCTAGGAATTTTTTGATTCCATCTCTGATTTCTTCTATTACCCACTGGTGTGTAAGCAGGGTATTATTCAGTTTCCATGTAGTTGATTTTTTTCCTTGCTCTTTCTAGTGTTAATTTCTACCTTGATGGCATTGTGGTCAGAGAAGATACTTTGAATTAACTCATCGTTTTGGATCTTGTTAAGGATTACTCTGTGGCCTAAGATGTGGTCTATTCTGGAGAATGTTCCATTTGCTTTGTTAAAGAATGTGTACTTTGCAGCAGTTGGTTGGAGTGTTCTATATACATCTATCAGGTCAAGTTGGCTGATTGTGCCCGTTAGGTCTTCTGTATCTTTGCTGATTTTCTTCTTAGTTGTCCTGTCCTTTACTGAGAGTGGTGTGTTGAAGTCTCCTACTATTATTGTGGAACTGTCGATTTCTCTTTTCAGTGTTGTTAGAGTTTGTTTTATGTATTTTGGAGTCCTGCCATTGGGTGTGTTGATCTTTGTTATGGTTATGTCTTCATGATGGATCATCTCCTTAATCATTATATAGTGTCCTTCTTTCTATTTTATGGTGGATTTTGTTTTAAGGTTTATTTTATCTGAGATTAGAATTGCCACTCCTGCTCTTTTTTGGTAGTTGTTAGCTTGATATATTTTTTTCTGACCTTTGACTTTTAATAAATTCACATCTTTGTTTCTAAGGTGTGTCTCTTGTAGACAGCATATTGATGGATCCTGTTTTCTTATCCAGTCTGTCACTCTCCATCTCTTTATGGGTGCATTGAGTCCATTTACATTCAGTGTAATTACTGATAGATATGAGTTTGTTGCTGTCATTTTGTAGTGTGTTTTTTTGTGGTGCTGAAGTTTTCTTTGTTCTTCTTACTCTCTTGCTGAGTTACTTTTTTTGTGGATGTTTTTTTCATTTGTTTTGTTTTTGCTAAGACTTTATGTTTTTCTTTTTTTTTTTTTAATGAGTATGTTTGTTAACTTTCTTTGTGTTTACCATACATTTTACTCTTATCTTTCTAAGTTTGAAGCAGTCTACTGTTACTTGGTATCGCCTTGCCTTCCTCTCCATTAGAAGGCTTTTATTGTTTTGATATTGTTGTAATTTACTGATTAACTGCTCTGATTCCCTGTTGTATTTCTTTTTGTTTTGGATAGTCCTTGTGAGTTCACTTCCTATATTGGTATATGGCTGGTACTTTCCTGCATCCTAGATGTTGCCTGTGAGCTGAAGTTGTTTGTCCTCAGATCAAAGAACTCCCTTTAATAATTCTTGTAAGTTTGGTATGACTTTTACATATTCCCTTAATTTCTGTTTTTCTGGAAATGACCTAATTTCACCATCAAATTTGAACGAGAGTTTTGCAGGATATATTATAGTTGGCTGGAAATTTTTTTTCTTGTAATATTTTATATATGTCATCCCATTGCCTTCTTGCCTCCATGTTTTATGCTGAATAATCTGAGATTAATCTTGTTGTTTCTCCTCTGTATGTTACTTCTTGTTTTTTTTTCGAACTACTCTTAGGATTCTTTGTTTTTGGTTTTGGTGAGTGTGATTATGATATGCCTTGGTGATTTTCTTTTGGGGTCTCTCCTGTGTGGGGTTCGTTGAGCTTCTTGGATGGCCAGCTTTTCATCTTTCATGATATTAGCAAAGTTTCCTGTCAGCAGTTCTTCAGTAATCCTCTCTGTGTTTTCTGTTTTCTCCCCCTTTTCTGGAATTCCAATCACTTGCAAATTTTTGCTTTTGATTGTATCCCACATAACTTTCAGGGTCTCTTCATTTATCTTTGTTCTTTTTTCTGAGTTTTCGTCAAACAGTGTTGTATCCAAGTGTTTGTCTTCAATTCCACTGATCCTGTCTTCCACCATTTCAAATCTGCTTCTCAGCCCTTCTATGACATCATCCATTTCTGAAATCTTTTTGTTTACCTTTTGGATTTCTAATTGTTGTCTTTGTATAATTTCTAGTTGTGAATTTATTTTGGCATTTTGTTCCTGCATTATTTTCCTGAATTCTTCCAATTTTTTATCTGTATTTTCCAGGAATTTCTCTATATCTTCCTCGTGTTTGTCAGCTTTTTGCCTGAGCTCTTGGAGAATTCTGAGTATTAGAGAATTGACTTTCCTATCAGGTAGTTCTAGTGGCTTTTCTTCCACTGGAAAGTCATCTGGTGTTTTCCTTTGGATGCCCACTGGAACCATCCTATTCTGTTTTTGTAAATGTTTTGATATTGTCTGCTGTCTTCTGGGCATTCACTAGTTATTTTTCTCGTTTATTGATTGTGGATTTGTTTGTTTCATCCCTTTTTTTTTTTTAATTTGGCTATGTCTGAGCAGGTGAGCTGTGTTTTCTTTGTTGTTTGCTCGTCTGTGGGCACAATACTTTTCACCTCCTTCTCCAACTGGTAGGGTCAGTCATTCAGATATGGTATGACAGGGCAGGTGTAGCTGAAGAGGAGTCACTGGGATGGGTTATTTGTGGCACTTACTACACCCACCAGGGCGGGTCAGTAATCAGTACAGGGCAGGTTCCAGTAGGCTGTGCCTGTGCTGCTTGGTGTTGTGATGTTAAGTGCATGGTGCAGGTAGGCAGGGTGTAGCGGGGAGATTGTTATGTGTGGAGCTAAGATGGATATGGGAGAGAGGAGAGAGGAAGAGGAGCCAAAAACATACAAACAAACAAAAAGGAATCCTAGGGGATCTTGCTGTTGGAGTGGAAAGATGAGAGACTATGAAATAGAGAAAAACGGAAAGGGGAAGAGGAAGAAAAGAAAAGAATTAATAGATAAAAGTCGGAAAGGTTAAAGAACCACAAATTTCCCAGGGATCTCACCGGTGTAGCTATGAGGTCTAGGGAAGTCACTCAGATGTTGCAGTACAGCCTGGCCAAAAAGTGCAGAGGCATACAATGCCAGGTGTTCAGGGAACAGAAAGAGAAGGAAGATATAGAGAGATGAGAAACTGAATAAACAAGAAAAGCCCGCCAAAAGAAAAAAGAAAAAAACAAACCAACAAAAAAAGAAATGACGTAAGGGATCTCTCTGCATGTCTGTGCAAGCTGAGGGTGTATTCTTCTTGCCACGCAGCACCACCTCTCCAGAAAGGGCTCCCAACTCAATAAAAGGAAAAGAAAACAAGCAAACAAATGGACAAAAGCCCTGGGATCCCACCAGCATGGCAGCTCAGACTGGGAAGCAGCTCCACACTCGAACGGAACTCCATAGCCCCTCAGGAAGAAGCAAAGACAGCGCACGGAGCCAAGCACCCAAGTAAAAAGAGGGAGAGGTGGTGAGAGGCAAGGAAGAAATCAAAAGAAGCAGAAAAAAAAGTAACACCAGCAGCCAACAAATGGCACCCAGACAGCCAGCCAGTGCGGGCCTGTGGAATCGAAGCAGCTGGCGCTTCCCCGACAAGAGTCAGTGTCCGCGGGAAGCAGGGGTGTCCGAGTATGGGTGAAGAAGGGTAGGGAGTGGGAAAGCATATATCACAAATGACCAGAGCTCTGCAGCCCCTCGGGAAGAAGCAAAGATGGTGCATGGTGCCAGGTATTTGAGTGAAAGGAGGGGGAGGTGGTGAGAGGTAAGGAAGAAATCAGAAGAAGCAGAGAAAAGCAACACCAGCAGCCAACAAATAGCACTCAGAGAGCCGGCCCATTCGGGTTTGTGGAATCCAAACAGCCATTGTTTCCCAGACAAGAGATTGTGGCCGCAGGAAACAGAGGAGGCTGAGTGGGGGTGAAGAAGGGTGAGGGTGGGAAAGTGCACACCGCAAATTACCGGTTGTTTTGTCTCCCGCTGGAAGCTCCATGAAGCTGCTTTCTCATACTCCCTGTTTGCTGGTCTCCGATAGGAGTCCAAGATGGTGGATCCGCACGGCATTAGCTGGTACAGGACCTCTGCATGAATCTCTCCTCGCTCTCGATTCTCTGTCAGTTTTCTCACTCCATTTGGTGCTTGGCTGAGTTCTTTATCTCTTCATTTGATGTTTTAGGGTTTCAGGATTATTGTTTTTTCTGTTCAGCTTAGTTTTTTGGATCTTTGCTGTGGAGGGATGGCGGAAGTCCTCAGTTTGATTTTTAAGAATCAAATCCAAACTGTAGGAAATGAACAAGTTTCAGAGAGATTGTTGGTCCTGAAAGGTCTATGAATATGTAGTTGTGTGGTGGAGAGGAAAAAGACAAATGGGAATAAAAAGGTAATGTACAATTAATATATGGTTATAAGCACATCTTTATGACTTCTCAGAGTTCCAATAAAGTGGACAACTGAATCTCCAATTTCTCCTACTTAGCCACAACTAGCTAGTAGAAATACTTCTCAATTTTTACTTGTTAAAAACAAAACAAAACTTTGCTCTTCCTGTTTCAGTAGGTGTAACTTCAAATAGGAGTCCTTGGGTGGTACAAATGGTTAATGAGCGTGGCAGCTAACCAAAAGGATGGAGATTTGAGTCCACCCAGAGGTTCCTTGGGAGAAAGGCCTAGCAAACTACTTCTGAAAAATCAGTGATCGGAAAACCTATAGAGCGCAGTTCTACTCTAACACACATGGGGTCGCCATGAGTCAGAATCACAGTGATGACAACTGGTTTTATAACTTCAAATAATTGAGGCAGTGTAAGAATTTATGTCATAGATGGAATAGGAAATCATATATTAGGATGTTTTGTCCTGTGATCCCTGAGCCTTTTCTACTCAGGAATTTTATACCAACACTGGCCTAGGTTGGACTAGGACTGCCACACCATTTGATGTGTGGTCTTTTTAGTGTTCTATTTTTGCTAGAATGAATGATGAGGCCCAAAATAGAGGTGAACACATGGTGGTAGTTTTCCCAATAGGAAAATTCTTTGGGTGTATGTTTTTAAGAGGTTGCCAGACATAGCTGATCTATGAATGAGCATGTGTCTTGTTGGGCAGCTCCAATTCAATGTAAATCTTCGCACTATAGAGATTTTTTTTCTGATTCAGTAAGATAATTTTATATATACTTATATATATATAGTAGTTCTACTGGAATGTTACTAAAATCAAAGAATGTAGCCATGAGAGGACATCATAATCTCCAAAATTCTCTTTTGAATAGCATTCAATGTGTTTTTCTATTGCGTTTTGTGTGTGTGTGTGTGTGTGTGTGTGTGTCATTTTTACTATTTAAGACTTTCTTTGCAGAATAAAGCTAGATTCTGTAATTTGATAGAAAACTGGTAGAAGGTAAGTTGTCTGATTGAAAAGGGATATAGTATATAGTAATGGGGGATACATGTTGTGATGCAAAACTCAAAGAACTGTACAACACAAAGAGTAAACTTTACTGTAAGCGATGGAATGAATATTCCACCACTCTTCTGTCAGTTTATTGTACTGTGGTGGCGTGTGTGTTGCTGTAATCAAGAACCAATGATTCTGAAGGAGGAAGTCCAATCTGCACTGAAGGCACTGGTGAAAAACAAGGCTCCAGGAATTGACAGAATACCAACTGAGATGTTTCAGCAAACATATGCAGCACTGGAGGTGCTCACTTGTTTATGTCAAGAAATTTGGAAGATAGCCACCTGGCCAACTAACTGGAAGAGATCCATATTTGTGTCCATTCCAAAGAAAGGTGATCAAACAGAATGTGGAAATTATTGAATAATACCATTTATGTTACACACAAGTAAAATTTTGCTGAAGATCTTTCAAAAGCAGTTGCAGCAGTACATCAACAGGGAACTGCCAGAAATTCAAGCCAGTTTCAGAAGAAGATGAGGATATGGAATGAGGGATATCATTGCTGATGTCAGATGTCTCTTGGTTGAAAGTAGAGAATACCAGAAGGATGTTTATCTGGCTTTTACTGAGTATGCAAAGGCATTCAACTGTGTAGATCATAACAAATTATGGATAACATTGCAAACAATGGTAATTCCAGAACACTTAATTGTGCTCATGAAGAACCTGTACATAGACCAAGAGGCAGTCATTTGAACAGAACAAGGGAATACTGCGTGGTTTAAAGTCAGGAAAGGTGTGTGTCTGGGTTGTATCCTTTCAACATACTTATTCAATCTCTATGCTGAGCAAATAATTCTACAAGCTGGACTACATGAGAAGAACATGGCTCCAGGACTGGAAGAAGACTCATTAACAACCTGTGTTATGCAGAGGGCACAACCTTGCTTGCTGAAAGTGAAAAGGACTTGAAGCACTTACTGATAAAGATCAAAGACTACAGCCTTCAGTATGGATTACACTTCAACATGAAGAAAACAAATGTTCTCACAACTTGACCAATAAACAACATCATGATAAATGGAGAAAAGATTAAAGTTGTCAAGGATTTCATTTTACTTAGATCCACAATCAACGCCCATGGAAGAAGTAGTCAAGAAATGAAATACTCATTGCATTGAGTGAATCTGCTGCAAAAGACCTCTTTAAAGTGTTCAAAAGCAAAGATGCCACTTTAAGGACTAAGGTGAGGTGTTTTCAATTGCCTCATATGCATGTAAAAGCTGGATAATGAATAAAGAAGATGGAAGAGGAATTGATGCCTTTGAATTATGATATTGGAGAAGAATATTGAGTATACCATGGGCTGCCAAAAGAACGAACAAGTCTGTATTGGAAGAAGTACAGCCAGAATGCTCTTTAGAAGTAAGGAAGGTGAGACTTAAGTCTTACATACTTTGCACATGTTATCAGGAGGGATCAGTCCCTCCCTGGAGAAGAACATCATGCTTGCTAAAGTAGAGGGTCAGAAAAAAGAGGAAGACCCTCAATGAGTTGGATTGACACAGTGGCTGCAATAATAGGCTCAAGCATAACAATGATTGTGAGGATGGCACAAGACCAGATGGTATTTCCTTCTGTTGTACATAGGGTCGCTACGAGTCAGAATCAATTCGATGGCACCTAACAACCACAACATGGAACAGAGATAATAATAGTATATTAATATTGGTACATTGATTTTACCAAATGTACTACTGTGATGCAAGATGTTAATAATAGAGAAAACTGTGTTGAGGGTTGGAGGGTATATGAAACTGTTTATATTATCTGCTCAATTGTTCTGTAAATCTGCTACTGAACTAAAATAAAATCTGTTAGTTATTCTAAACGGGATATAACCCATTGCCATTGAGTCGATTCTGACTCATAATGACCCTATAGAACAGAGGAGATCTGCTCCATAGGGTTTCCAAGGAGCAGCTGGTGGATTCGAACTGCTGACCTTTTGGTTAGCAGCTGAGCTCTTAACCACTGTGCTGAGGGGATATAGAAAGATACATATATACAATGAAATATTTATAAATCAAGTAAGTAACAATGAGCGACACCTTTGCTTTACCTCGGACATTCTATGGGTAAATCACAATTTAATTGACATCACAGATTTCAAGAGGAGAAAAAGAAGCAGATGAATCTGGGGATGGAAGAGTATAATGGGAAAAGCTAGTCATGATTGCATAAGGTGAATAAATGTATATATGCATTGTATAGTATTACTATAAGGGAATTAAATGTAATCTTTCATTGGGTAATTATCTCTACAGACTTGAATATCATTGTAAAACGTCAAGTACAGGAACTGCTTTCAGCTTGGAAAGATATCTTGCTACACCCTTTTCTATTTACTCAAATTTTACATTTATAGAATATGAAAAGTAGTATGGATAATATAAAACATTCGATGATTCACGTGAACTTTCCTGGAATTTTCCTTGTTGCATAACAGTAGAAAAATACACAAATAGGAAAAAATAATTTTTAAAATTCAAATAGGGAAAATTTTTATGTATACATATATTTCAGTAAAATACTAAAAGCAAAAAGAATGATACAGGAAGCTAGGAGGCCATTTTTAGTACAAGGCTGTGGATCCCAAGCTAGCTATGCCGTGTTATGCCAGTGTCTTTGTTATGCTGCTGACTTCTGCCTGGACTGTATTCACTTGTCACAGTTTGGGCTCTCCAAGAAGTGGGATCTGAGCTCAGTTAGACTCCAGGATGCTTATTTAGGAGTGTTCTTGGCCTCAAAATCTGTGGAAAGGAGATAATGTAAGCAGGATTGGGCAGAAGAAAAAATTAGTTTGGAATTCAACCTGAACAAAGTGTGACAGCTGACCCCAAAGGAAATTCTTTAGTTTTTTAGTTGGGATGAATCTCCGGAGTTGTCAGAAGTTAAAGAGGAGAGGTCTGGGCCTTCATGCCCCCACTTTGATCATTTACTGGGTATGGGTTACCTCTGAAAGAGGGCATGACCTTAGGAGAGGCACTTGTTTTTGTCTTTAATTTTAATTGGAGGCCATCCCAAAAAGGACTGATGGATAAGGGCCATTTTCCAGAACTCCCAGCAGTGGGGGGAGCAGGGTCTACTTTACTCAAGGGGATCTGGAGGGCAGGGAGTGAGTCACAGCATTCACCCAGTATTTCTTCCTGTTTTCTACAAGATTTCTGCAGATTTTCTAAGACTCATGTAAAATACTATCCTGTTTATGAAGACTTCTCTGATGTCTCATGTAGAGTTGGTCAGCTCCTTTTTTTATGTAACTACTGAATCTTACACAGACATATGTCATGAACTCTGAAAATTTTATTATCATATTTCTTCTTTTTTTCTTCTTTTTTAAATAATATTTTATTGCATTTTTGGTGAAAGTTTACACAGCATATTAGATTCCCATTTGACAATTGTATACAAATTGTTCATTGACATTAGTTACATTTTCCATAATGTGTCAATATTTGCTTTAATTGCATTCTGGTTGTTTTGTTTCACGTGCTCTAGTTTCCTTGTCCCCTTACCTTCTCATCTTTGTGTTATGGTAATTGTTGAACTTTTGGTCTTGTTGCCTTTTTTTTTTTTTTTTAATGTGTATTTATCTTTCTTGCTATACACTAAGCTGTTTGAAGACAGGGGCCATGTCATTCATTTTTGTGTTTTTGTCACCTAGCACAGGATTAAGCACATAGAATGTGCTCAATAAAAAGATACATGAATAAACAAACTATAACAAAGTATTCTGAATTTGGTAGTCATTACTGAAAAGCATTAAGAGCAGACCACAGAAATAATGAAGGGGCAAAGTTTATTCTTTGAAAATGGTGTGAATTGGAGAGAACCAGCAAACTTTGCCAGTTGTTTTCTAGTGACTCTAAGTGTTCCACTGAGTAAGATGACAATCCATTTGATTGAAATGAGCAAAGATTTGGTGAATGCCTCCTGTTTGTGAGGTGGTTTGGTAATGAATGTGGAAGAATAAATACTTTTAGAAGTAGCATGACAGTGTCTATCTTCTAATTTGAGAAATAAAGCAAAGATCAAGTTAAATAAAAGAGGATAGGCTTTATACAAATATTTTATAAAAGATATTCAACATTTTATTGTGGGAGGAAGCTCAAGGAAAAAGATTTTATAACTAGTTAGAAAGAGTAGGGAGAATTAATTTAGCTTGGCCTTGAATTTTCATAGACGAATGTGGTCAGGTTTGGAATGTGTCTTTGTTCAGGTACTCTGAGAAGCAGCACCAAGGCGTAATTCACTGTGGGAGAGATTTACTGGGACAAATACCTGTGAAGGATAAAGGAAAAGGTAGCAGAGGTTAGGAGGGTGAGCCTTCAGAAGATGATGCAGACACCTGTGGCAGGAGACATGGTAAGTAGGAGGACTGAGCAGAAAGAGCCTCAAATTGTATTGAAGTTCTGAGAAAGTCTCAGTCAGGTGGATAGGGAAGTCACACACCAAAGACTGCTCATTACAGGACTGCTGCACTCAGACATTGACTGGGGGCAGCCCAAGCAGAGCACAGGCCTCGTGTAGATGCTGTGGTTGATCTCAAATGGGGGAGCTCAAGGCTGATAGCACTCCTCACAGCAAATTCTCCCTTGAAGGGAGGTATGAGTATGTACTCTTTTGGCTGTCACAGATGGAAAGAGAGAAAATATTTCAGGAAGGAACAATATGGCTCAAGACATGGGAAGATGTAGCTAAAAGTTCTGGTTGAAATACTATCATGAGCTATGAATCCCTGGAGAAGGACATCATGCTTGGTAAGGTAGAGGGTCAATGAAAAAGAGAAAGATCTTCAGTGACATGGATTGACACAGTGGCTGCAACAATGTGCAACGATTGCGAGGATGGCACAGGGCAGAGCAGCACTTGGTTCTATTGTGCATGGGATCACTGTGAGTCGGAACTGACTCAGTTGCACCTAACAACCACAACAACATGAATCACTGGCCTCTAGGCTAAGCAGTAATGACAAGTAACTCTTGACATCCCTTTCTACTTATTTGCTTGCTTATTGTTGGTTTGTTTATATTTTCTGCTTTTTTTCTCTTATACCACAAAACATGCTCATGTGCCCAACAGCTATCATGACCTCCTAATGATGACTGAAGAAAATATAAATGAAATGACAAGAAAAATCACTTCTTTTCTCACAAATGCCACTCAACCACAGTGCCTTATCACGTCCTTATCCCCATAACCTATCGTGCTGTACCCCTCTCAAAAAGAATGTGAGCCTAACAGCCAGTTTCACTGCGTGCTTTCTTCCAACATGAAATATTTTCATCCCTGAGGAACAGTAATTCCAAAATAACTGACATAAGGATATACTGGCAAAATATTCATTGCTGCATCTGCACTCCAGTGTTTATCAACCTTCTACAGAAAATCAGGTTTTGACAGGTGGTTTATGTGTTTAATTGGAAATAGCTGCTTTTCCTGAAACACTACAAGAAGCACATGGCCCTTTATGCTAAGTGCATTTTGTAAAAATTTCTCAGTAATAATTTATTTGTGTAAGTTAAAAGTAGCCCCATGATGCAACCTGACCAAGAGCACCCACTGGGCCTCAATTTTGTTATTTCTTTCACCTTCCTCTAATAATGTTCTCTGTTCTCTTGAAGCTGTGAAAACTGCCTTTAAAAAATGCTATGATTACCAGTTGTATGAACAGAGTTAGAGACTTCACTCCCAATAACAGCCTCTTGCACTTCAAAACTAATGTCTGAGCTTCACCCTACTGATTGTCTATCAGCACTAGAACAGGCTTTGAAAGGCAGACACACATTACCTTGACATTCTTGCTTAATGAATCAGAGACAACTGTATCCTACATCTCTAAATCAAAGTCGGCAGGAGGCCTGAATGAGGCCAGTGATTGCTGATACTGCATCTCACGGCACCCAGAGCATAGGAAATGGGAAAATAGAAGGACAGATCATTCCTCAGAGGAATTTTCCTCAGATGAAAGACGTAGCTGGAGCAGAGAGGCCTTCACAGCGTCATGTGAGCTGTGATCTCCAGGTTAGGATCCAGGTCCTCACTGAACTTGTCAGCACATCTCCTGAGTTCTCCCCACTGGGAAAGTTGGGCTGAAATGGCCTATCGTGGACTGGAAATAATGGAATAGAAATGGGCTTATGAAGGCACCAGGGTTATTATCTGCATAGAAACATTTTTCCTCCACTGGTTATTTTAGAAATGTAAGACAACTTATATTAACAAGTGTATGATGGTAAGGGCAGAAGGTGAAAGGAAAGAGTGTCCTTAAATAAATTCTATATGTGTATTTTATATTTTGAACTTTTTCAAAAAACCGTGCTCTATTTCTTTTTTTGTGTTTTGTTTTTGTCCTTAGCTATCTATTTGCTGTTCTTTATAATTAGAAAAAATTGTTAATTTTAGAACATTTACTAAAAACATGCTTGGGAGTGGAAAAGAATGAAAATATTCGAATACCAGTCCACACTTTATAATAAAGGAGACTGAGAATTTTGGTCTTTTCTAGAACAATTTTCGCTTAGAGGAAATACATCTCCTTTCTGCTGGGATTTGAACTAAAGATCTTCAGATCCCAAGGTAGTTTTTCCTTCACAAGACCCCAAAGCAGTTTACTTGAAATAAATGAATCTCTGATTAATCTCATTTATATTAAAAATAACACAGATGAGTTCTGAATTTATAAGAGAAGGATGAATCCGCTTTCACTGTCCTTTGTAGTTGCTGTGTGTTTTAAGCCTTCAGACAAAGAGAAAGACCTTTATTCACTGAGGGACAAAGTCCTGCTAATTGTGTGGCATCCCATAGAATTCGGACCAAAGAAAACTGCCTAGTATTCTGCCCTTTTAAAGAGAAGTTGTGATCTTGTTTCCGTGCTTCTTTCTTTTGTCTTTTTCTGACCCATGAAGATAACTTTGGCAGAATGAAAAACTAAAACTAAATGGATTAAAGTTTGTAAGAACTTCCTATGAAATTGCTGTATTTCTTTTTTTGTTTTTTCTCTTAAGATTTGTATACGTTATCTATTTTGCCTTTCTGCTCTAACATCACTTTTTCTCTCTGAGCTCTGTCTTTAGGAGTATCAATATATTGACTCTAGAAAATAAAATTCAAATGTGAAATAATTTGAACGTTCAGCTCTCTTGTTACTCAAACCCTTACTATTCCACGAATATAGTTACTCTTTGTTGACTGACCTAATTATTCACCATTCCATCAGTAGTTTGTCAGTTTGTTGTACCGTGGTGGCTTACGTGTTGCTGTGATGCTGGAAGTTATGCATTTGACTGTGTGGATCATAACGAATTATGGATAACATTGAGAAGAATGGGAATTCCAGAAAACTTAATTGTGCACATGAGGAACCTATACGTAGACCAAGAGGAAGTCATTTGACTAGAATAAGGGGATACTGCCTGGTTTAAAATCGAGAAAGGTATATGTCAGGGTTATATCCTTTCACCATGCTTATTCAATCTGTCTGCTGAGCAATAATCTGAGAAGCTGGACTAAATGAAGAAGAATAAAGCATCAGGATTGGAGGAAGACTCATTAACAACCTGCCTTATGCAGATAACATAACCTTGCTTGCTGAAAGTGAAGAGGATTTGAAGCACTTACTGATGAAGATCAAAGATTATAGCCTTTAATATGAATTATACCTCAACAAAAAGGAGACCAAAATCCTCACAACTGGGCCAATAAGGAACACTATGATAAAGGGAGAAAATATTGAAGTTTTCAAGGCTTTCATTTTACTTGGATGCACAATCAGTGCCCATGGAAGTAGCAATCAAGAAATGAAATGATGTATTGCATTGGGCAAATCTATCTCTAAAGACATCTTTAAAGTGGTGAAAAGCAAAGATGTCACCTTGAAGACTAAGGTGAGTCTGACCCAAGCCGTGGTATTTTCAATCGCCTCATATGCATGTGAAAGCTGGACAATGAATAAGGATTTAAGAAGAGCTGATGCCTTTGAATTATGGTGTTGGTGAACAATATTGAATATACCATGCACTGCCAGAAGAACAAACTAATCTGTCTTGGAAGATGTACATCTAGAATGCTCCTTAGAAGGGAGGATGATAAGACTTCATCACACATATTTTGGACATATCATCAGGAGGAACCAGTCCCTGGAGAAGGACATTATGCTTGGTAAAGCAGAGGGGCAGCGAAAAAGAGGAAAACCTTCCACCACATGGATTGACACAGTGGCTACAACAATGGGCTAAAAAATAGCAACAATTGTGAGGACGGCACAGGACTGGACAGTGTTTCATTGTGTTGTCCATTGTGTCACTATGAGTCAGAACTGACTCGACAGCACCTAGCAATAACAACATATATATTTATATATATACTTTTATATAAGTTTATCTTGTTCACACTTAAAGTTTTGAGGCTCTTGCACTACACTGAAAATTGATCCATTTTGCATTAAACAGCAAATACGTATCCTTGTCCTTTGCAATTATCTATGTTTCTCATTCTATTACAAAGGTAAATAACATCTCTAGAACTAAATTAAGATTAAAAAAAATTATTTGGTAGCAAAATTTTTCATCTTCAAACCTGATATATAGCAAATTAGATATCAAGGAAGGGGATATGTTTCTTTGGAAGTAGCATTCCTATTTAATCATGAATAACAAAGCGAAGGAGCCCTGGTGGCATAGTGATTAAGAGCTCAGCTACTAATCAAAAGGTCAGCAGTGTCAATCCACAAGCTGCTCCTTGGAAACCCTATGGGGCAGTTCTGCTCCATCCTGCAGGGTCACTATGAGTCCGAATCAACTCAACAGCAATGGGACAAAGAAAAGTCTAGTAAACAGCAATTTATTCAGTCAAAACTATAATAGAGAAACCACGTTCTGACAGGATATGAATGAAGGAGAGGTGATTTCCATTGGGGAGATCAAGAAAAGCTTCCTGAAGAAGTTGTATGTTGGTTTGGTCATTGAAGAATGGTTTCTTAGTCTCAGTTCCCTAGAGAAGAAATACCAGTGAAGCTTTTATATAGATACGTATACAGAGAGAGGTTTATACCAAGAAAATGGCTCACATAACTGTAGAGGCTGGAAGAATCCCAAGCCGGGCTGGAGTCTTCTCCTGACTCATGCAGCTGCAAGGACTGGCAAACCCAAGATCTGCAGTTTAGACAACAGTCCTCTGGCTCACAAGCTGTGGAGGCTGACAAATCCCAAGAGCGGCAGGGAAGTTGCTAGCTGAAGTCCCAAGAACTGAAGGTCAGATGAACAGGAGTCAGCTGCAGGATCCAGAGCAAGCAACAGCCTGTGAGCCTTCCCCAAAAGTCTATCTATATTGGATGAAGGCCACGTCCCCAAGGATACTCCTTTTCAACTGATTGGCTACTCCCAGCAGATCCCATCGTGGAGGTGATCTCATGATATCAGATCTCATTGTGGACATGATTACATCATTACATGATTGCCAAACTACATCATAACTGCCAAACCACTGAGAATCATGGCCCAGCCAAGTTGAAACAAACCTTAATGATCACAAATGGGTATGATTCGAGTTTATGACTTTGGTAGAATTTGGTTGGCTCCAAATTTCTTAAAGCTACCAATAGGTTTAGTGCTCTCAGAGAGAAAACAGGAGCAAAGAGCAAACAGGAAAAACAAAGCACAGAAAGACCAATTCAAAATGCCCTAATAAATAAATCCTAATTGATACAATCTCAGTGTGATTATTTGAGATTGCAGGGAGCTCTTGTGATAATCTAGGCCTAAATATAGAATTAAATTTTATGGTCTTGGAAACTCACCATTTCTTTCTTTCTCTTTTTTTATTCTTTTGAGTCTTCCTCTTCTTTTCCATATTATAAGGTTCTTTGGAATACAATTAATTTTTTTTAATTTGGATAAATATTATTATTTAATACCATCCATTAATTATTTTGTTTGACACGTATATATTGAGTGACTAATGTGTTTCCTATATATCTCAGTAGAGACAGCAAGAAAAATACCTGAAAAAGAAAATGTGTTTAAGTAATTTAAACAATGTACTTCATACTGTTCTTTATGAAATAAAATAAAGTTACTATGCTGCTTGTGTGAAAACACATAAATTTGTTGTCTGACAAATTTCTGTTACTGAAGTTCAAGATATAAGTCTCAGTATTTGACAAATCAGTTTCATAATTCCCAGACAAACCTGAATAATTTAGGCAGATTGTTTCATGTTTCTCTTTTCTTTATCAAAGAACATTTGATTTTTTTTTCCTCTTGGGGAAAGATGAAGTAAAACGAAAATTACAAAAAAAATTCAAACAATCAGCCACCAAAACAGAAGATAAAAACATACATGGATTAGAGCTCAATAAAGCTGGCATAAAATATCTCAAATTTATAATATTATTACAAAAACATTTTAGAACACAAAATATAAAATTAACTTTATTAGAATAAGAAGAAAATTTTACATGCATCTTGGAATTGGTCAATGTTGCCTTACTTTTCTGAACAGATTTTTACTTTTCAAAAGGAAACACTGTCAAATTTCTTCTCATATAAATATGGAAAGATAATACCTTGGTATATGAGAAAACAGTGTTCAAAATTCCAGTCGAGAAGGAATTAATCCTATGTTACTTGTGAATACAGTTGACAATTGGTTATGGCACTATGTAAATAAAATGAAAGCACTTTGATTTCTCCTGTGTTCTGAGTGAATGGCTTTCTTACCCCAGGGAGACTGATTCCAGCCACAGCATTATAACCTTTGATTAGTTATAAATTATTGGATTCCTGGCTCTAACATTTGCTACTTGAGATAACTGGAGATTAAATACCATTTGTTAGGATTGCTTTAAAGATTGTAACTTAATTTATGATAAGAAGAGGGTAGGTAGAATGTAAATAGATTTATTCTTTACCACCACCATCATCACCTGCAACTCTAGGATTCTTCCGCATTTGGCCTGCAAGAAAAGGCATGATTGAACCAAGGGGGAGAGAAAGGTGTGGAGGCTGCACAAGTGACCAGAGAACCAATGTTTCCACTTTCTCCCATCAAATAAAATCCTCTAGTAGAGAAGAGAGAGTTAGGGGAGAAGAGAGCTTATCCTGCCTTCCCTGTCTCCATATTCGCCAGCCTAGTTGGAGTGAGCAATGGCGATTAAAAAACTCTTTAATTTTGAAATCTGAGAATAGATTGTGTTTCTGTCATGATTCCGTTTTGGGATTCTGAAAGAGGGCTGTCTTCCAGATGCACTCCTGCCATTTTAGACTACAGATGCCTAAAGAACATGTCACGAAGAAAGGCATGGGACGTTAGAGAAGCACAGAATAACAGCAAAACCATTTTATTTTCTCAGGATTGCATGAATGTGACAGTGAGAGCTGGCAAACATGAGGGCTCTTGTATTTCTGATCAGATTGTCATACTGGCTCAAACAATCCAGGCCATAAACAGATGCCATAAGAGTGCACATCCTACTCAATCCCAAAAATCTATTCTATCTTTAAAGCTGTGCCCAGCTTAAGAAAGAATAACTTTCAAACTTGCAATACTTTATTTAAACTCCGACAACCTGCTCCTGTAAAGACTACAGCCTAAGAAACCTTATGAGCCAGTTTCTACTCTTCATATAAGATCGCTCTGAGTCAGAATTGACTTGACGGCACACAACAATAACAACAAAAACTGTGATTCTGAATGTAGAGTCCAGAATTTAGAGGCAAATTTCTACAATGAGCCTGATCAAAATTCATTACATTGAGAGAATAAGCTCACAATTCCCACCTTCTATATGCATGAACATTCTAGCACTTTAGTTTTTTTTTTTTTTTTTTTTTAGTTTTATTTAAAAAGAAAATTAACAAATTTTAAACAAGAGCTCAGAATCACATTCCTGACTCATTTGCCAGTGTGGTCCAGGATGATGTGGACATCATTATCTTTTATGATTATGCAATAGCCATGTCTTCAATCAAAGTTCTTACAGTAAAAAAACAAAGCCAAACAAAATGAATCTGGAAATGCAAAAGTGAGAACAAGATTCCAGTACTCTAGTTTATAGATCAGCCCTGGCGATGTTAAGAACTCAGCTGCTAATCATAAGATCAGTAGTTCGAATCCACTATTCACTCCTTGGAAACCCTATGGGGCAGAGTTTATAGAACTAAAAAAATAAATAGAATAAATTAGGACCTCCAAATCATATTCAAAGATTTTTTTTAATAATACAAAAAAAAAAAAAAGCCCAGAATGTACTTGCAATGAAACAAAAGTATAAGATCTCAAAAAATTGCAGGGACCTATAGCAAGTGACAAAAGCACCAGGTAACATGGAACTTCTAGAAGTAGATTTTTAACATTGATATAAGTCATGATATACTATGGTTTTCTAAATTCTTTCTTTAAATCTCAAGACTTTTCAATAATGTAAGTATGTGTTGCTGTTGTTAGGTGCTGTTAGTTGGTTCTGACTCATAGCAATCCTACCTACAACAGAATGAAACACTGCTTGGTCCTGTGACGTCCCCACAATCATTGCTATGTTTGAGGTGTAATCCATACTGATGCCATGTAGATGCATCTTAAAAAAGCATAATGCTTAGGGTAGATATTCTTTACTAGTTACGCTAGACTATTGGTTGATTTTAAGAATACTTCAGGGGATATTTTTTGTTTAAGGTTTAAAGATTTTTTTAGGGCAAAAGTTTCAAGGGTTTACCCAGCCTCCAATGTTCCAAAATGTCTGGATTCCATGAGATTTTGAAATTCTGTTCTGTATTTCCCACCTCTGGATCAAGATTCTTCAATAGAATCTTTTATCAAAGCGTTCAGTAATGGTAGCTAGGTACCATCCAGTTCTTCATGTCTCATGGCAAAGGAGGCAGCTATTCATGAAGGCAATTAACCACGTTTCTTTTTCTTCCCCTATTTCTGACTCTCCTTTTTCCTCTGCTGCTCTAGGCAAATAGAAACTTTTAAGATCCCAGGCACTACTCAACAAACTAGAAGGTAGAACAGTTCTGTTCTACCTCCTAGTACAGGACTTCTTTATTTTTTGTATTGAAAGGAAGTTGTGTTATACGGCTATATTTCAATTCCTTGTAACAAATTCTTTTTTTCTTGTAGAACTTTATCTAGATGTTTTTCAAGAATGCAATCCAACTATATTAATATCAGTGTTGAATATATATTACTTTCTTTCCCATTTTCCTGTTCACATCCATAAAATTTTTTGACTGGCTAATTGTTTTCAGAAGTAGATTGCTTTGTCCTTCTTCCTAGTCTGTCTTAGTGTGGAGGCTCAGCTGAAACCTGTCTGTCAAGAGAGACCCTGCTAGTATTTGAATACCAGTGTCATAACTTCCAGCATGACAACAACATGCGAGCCCTCACAGTACGACCAACTGACAGAGAGAATTAGCCAGTGAAAACCTTATGAATAGCAGCGGAACACTGATATAGTGCCGGAAGATGAGCACCTCAGTTTTATAGTCAGATCATGCTTTTTTATCCAATCCGCCACTCTCTGTCTCTTTATTGGTGCATTAAGTCCATTTACATTCAGCATAATTATTGATAGGTATGAGTTCAGTGCTGTCATCGTGATGTCTCTTTTTGTGTGTTGTTCACAGTTTCTTTGTTCCCCTTAATTTTCTGTGCTGAGTCATTTTCCTTTATGTATTTTTTTCATTGTTGTAGATTTTGTGTTTGCTGAGTCTTTATATTTTTCTACTTTTTTTTTTTTATTTGTAGGATTGTTAAATTCCTTTGTGGTTACCTCAATATTTACCCCTATTTTTCTAAGTTTATACCCATCTTTTCTTGTTTATATTGCCTTGACTTCCTCTCCATATGAAAAATCTATGTCTATGTTTTTTAAGTCCCTCTTTTTTGTTTTAATGTTATCATCTTTTACATATTGACATCTGTTTCCCCATATTCAGCACTTTACATTTGATTTACTTTTGTGACTTCCCTATCTGGGTTGATATCTGGTTGCTCTGTCCTGTGTTCTAGTCTTGGTTTGTTATCTGATGTCACTGATTTTCTAACCGTAGGACTCCCTTTAGTATATCCTGTAATTTTGTTTTGGTTTTTGCAAATCCCCTAAACTTCTGTTTATCTGGAAATGCCCTAATTTCACCATCATATTTGAAAGACAGTTTTGCTGGATTTATAATTCTTGGGTGGCAGTTTTTTTTTCCTTCAAGCCTTTATATATGTCATCCCATTGCCTTCTTGTCTGCATAGTTTCTGCTGAGTAGTCCAAGCTTATTCTAATTGACTCTCCTTTGCAGATGACTTTTAGTTTATCCCTAGCTGCTCTTAATATTCTCTCTTTATCTTTGGTTTTGGCAAGTTTGATTATAATATGTCTTGTGACTTTCTTTTGGGATCTACCTTATGTGGCGTTTGATGAGCATCTTGGATAGATGTCTTCTCATCTTTCGTGATATCACAGAAGTTTTCTGCCAAAAAATCTTCCACAATTCTCTCTGTATTTTCTGTTATGGCCCCCATTCTGGTACTCTAGTCATTCATAAGTTATTCCTCCGAATAGAATCTCACATAATTCTTAGGGTTTCTTCATTTTTTTAAATCCTTTTATCTGATTTTTCATCAAATAAGTTGGTGTCAAGTGCTTTATCTTCAATCTCACTAATTCTGACTTCCATTGCCTCAATTCTGCTCCTATGAGTTTCCAATGAGTCATCTAATTCTGAAATTTTATTGTTAATCTTCTGGATTTCTGATTGCTCTCTCTCTATGGATTCTTGCAGCCTGTTAAATTTGTTATTATGCTCTTCTCTAATCTTTTTAATTTCCTCTTTTGCATGTTCTGAGTTTGGCTTAATTTCCTTCCTAATTTCTTGAAGAGTTCTGTATATTAATCTTTTGTATTCTGCCTCTGGTAATTCCAAGAAATCCCCCCACCCCAGAAAATTTCTAGATTCCTTATTTGGAAGCTTGCTGAAGCCATCATGGATTGCCTCTTTATGTGATTTGACATTGGCTGTTGTCTCTGAGCCATCAATGTTATTATATTTATTTATTTTATGTTTGCTTACTGTGTCCTAGCTTCTTGTTTTGTTTTGATATGCCCAAATAGTCTGCTCATATGAGCTAGTTTGATTATTGGCACCTTTGATGTTCTAATGTCCTGTCACCAGGTGGTTAGATATATTGCTAGGTATGTGAGCTCAAGAGTCTGCCCACTCCTCCTGTTTGATTCATCTCAAATGCCCAGGTAGATAGGTGTGTGGTGTAGGTTCTCATTTACAGTCCTAGACAGGCATGGGTGATTGATGTAGGCACAGACATCTGTTTGCAACAGGGGGACACACTCTGAGCAAGGCAAGGGGCTGACAGCCACCCCTGAGTGTCCAGGAGGAATGCATGTCCCTGTTCCCTAGAGTGCATAGGTGGATGAGTTTTGCAGTTGGACTATGAGCACCTAATACTGTTGGCTGTAAGGACTGGAGGGCACCACTTATTCATGGGCCCCTATGGCAGGTGGCTAGGTGGCATGGGTGGAGCTACCAGTCTTCAGGCCCCTGATCCCCTTTAATGCACAGAGTAGAGTCAAATGTCAAGAACCTGCCACTTCATAGCTGAAACAGTTGAAGTTAGACTTCCAGTATATAACCTGTTGTACTGTGGTAATGAGGGCCTACTCTGTTGAGATGGTCCCATACAAGTCTATGCAGGGGGAAAGGCATTCAAAGTCTGTGGATCCCTTATGCCTGTGCCTAGGCAAAGGAGCTGTGCCTATCCTGGGTTCCTGGCTTTAGGGAGCCAGCAGTTTATTTTTTCCCATTTGTTAATTTGTTCACTCTCCAAGGCAGGGAGAATGGCTGTGGATGTGTGATGGATCCTACTTCTGGCCAAGGGGACTCGGCAATTGCTGAAGCAGGTCTGGGACCAAGTGCAGAGCAGGGAGCAGGGAGGTAAAGGGGAGAGAGGTTTTTCCCTAAGGCAGGTGTTTTTATTCCGCGCGGAAGGTTGTAGGCAATTACTAGTCTTTTGCTGGATCAAGGGCTGCTTCTCACTGGTTCTGGGTGGTCATGTAGACTTGCTGGTGCTGGGTCTCTCCTAGTGCAGAAAACGTGCCTTCTGAGCATGGCTACTTGCCTGCTTCACCGCTCACCCGCAAGCTGCTCAAGACTGAAGGGCTCAGGCTCTCGCCAGGTCAGTTCTGGCCATTCCTCACTGTTTCTGAACCATCTCTCCCTCCCCCTGACACTCATTCCAGTTCCCCAACTCTGCCTTTGATGTTCAGGGCTCCCAGACTGGCATATATAATTGAATCACTCGTTCTTTTTTGGGTCTTTGTTGTAAGAGGGTCCACCGGAAGCATCTGAACACTTGACAGTCTTGGCCCCACACCATCCTTTGATTTCTTGACTGCTGCTTCCATGGATGTTGATTGTGGATCCAAGTAAAATAAAATCCTTGACAACTTCAATCTTTTATCTATCATGATGTTGCTTATTGGTCCTATTGTGAGGATTTTTGTTTTCTTTGTGTTGAGGTGTAATCCATACTGAAGGCTATATAGTCGTTGATCTACATCAGTAAGTGCTTCAAGTCCTCTTCACTTTCAGCAAGCAAGTTTGTGTCATCTGCATGACACAGGTTGTTAACGAGTCTTCTTCCAACCTGATGCCATGTTCTTCTCTATATAGTCCAGCTTGTTGGATTATTTGCTCAGCATACAGATTGAATAAGTATGGTGAAACGGTATAACCCTGACACACATCTTTCCTAATTTAAACCACTCATTATTTCCTTGTTGTGTTCAAACGACTCCCTCTTGATCTATGTATACGTTCCTCATGAACACAATTAAGTGTTCTGGAATTCCCATTCTTTGCAATGTTATCCATAATTTCTTATAATCCACACAGTCAAATGCCTTTGCATAGTCAATAAAACACAGGTAAACATCTTTCTGGTGGTATTCTCTGATTTCAGCCAGGATCCATCTGACATCAGCAATGAGATCCCTCATTCCAAGTTATTTTCTGAATCCAGCTTGAATTTCTGGCAGTTGCCTGTTGATGTACTGCTGCAATCGCTTTTGAATGATCTTCAGCAAAATTTTACTTGCGTGTTATATTAATGATATTGTTCGATAATTTCCACATTTGTTTGGATCACCTGTCTTTGGAATAGGCATAAATATAGATATTTTCCTGTCTGTTGGCCAGGTAGCTGTCTTCCAATTTTCTTGGCATAGATGAATGAGCAATTCCAGCACTGCATCCATTTGTAGAAACATCTCACCTGGTATTCCCTCCATTCTTGAGGCCTTGTTTTTTGCCAATTTCTTCAGTGCAGTTTGGACTTCTTCCTTCAGTACTGGTGGTTCTTGATCATATGCTACCTCCTGAAAAGGTTGAACATCGATCAATTCTTTTTGGTACAGTGACTTTGTATTCCTTTCAACTTATTTTGATGCTTCCTACATCGTTCAGTGTTTTACCCATAGAATCCTTCACTATTGCAACTCAAGGCGTGAATCTTTTCGTCAGTTCTTTCAGTTTGAGAAGCGCCAAACGTGCTATTCCCTTTTTGTTTTCTAACTCAAGGTCTTTGCACATGTCATTATAATACTCTACTCTGTCTTCTCGAGCCGTCCTTTGAAATCTTAAGTTCAGCTCTTTTATTTCATCATTTCTTTCATTCGCTTTAGCTGCTCTATATTCAAAAGCAAATTTCAGAGTCTCTTCTGACATCCATTTTTGTCTTTTCTTCTTTTCTGTCGTTTTAATGACTTCTTCCTTTCTTCATGTATGATGTCCTTGATGTCATTCCACAACTTGTGTAGTCTTTGGTCATTAGTGTTCAATGCAGCCAATCTATTCTTGAGATGGTCTCTAAATTCAGGTGGGATATACTCAAAGATTGTACTTTGGCTTTTGTGGACCTGTTCTAATTTTCTTCAGTTTCAACTTGAACTTGCATATGAGCAATTGATGGTCTGTTCCACAGTCAGCCCTGTCCTTTCTCTGACTGATGATATTGAGCTTTTCCATCATCTTTTTTCACAGATGTAGTCAATTTTATTCCTGTGTATTTCATCAGGCAAGGTCCATGTGCATAGTTGCTGTTTATGTTGTTGAAAAAAGGTATTTGCAATGAAGTCATTGGTCTTACAAAATTCTATTATGTGCTCTCCAGCATCATTTCTATCATCAAGACCATATTTTCCAACTATCAATCTTTCCTCTGTGTTTCCAACTTTCACATTCCAATCACTAGTAATTATCAATGCATCCTGATTGCATGTTTGATCAGTTTCAGAAGTTGGTAAAAATCTTCAATTTCTTCATCTTTAGCCTTAGTGATTGGTGCATTTACTGGTCTTCCTTGTAGGCTTATGGATATTATGCTATCACTGACAGCATTGTGGAAACCACGGTGGTTCAGTGGTTAAGTGCTACAGCTGCTAACCAAAAGGTTGGTAGTTCAAATCCACCAGGTGCTTCTTGGAACTTGGAAGTTCTATGGGGCAATTCTACTCTGTCCTGTAGGGTTTCTATGAGTTGGAATCAACTCAATGGCAACAAGTTTGTTTTTTTTTTTTTTTTTTTTTTGGACGGTGTTGTACCTCAGGATGAATCTTGAAATGTTCTTTTTGATGATAAATGCAATGCCATTCCTCTTCAATTTGTTATTCCCAGCATAGTAGAGCATATGATGGTCTGATTCAGAATGGCCAATACCAGTCCATTTCAGCTCACTAACGCCGAGGATATTGATCTTTACCCAGTCCATTTCATTTTTGTCAATTTCCAGTTTTCCTAGATTCATACTTCTTACATGCCACGTTCCAGTTATTAATGGAAGTTTGCAGCTGTTTCTTCTCATTTCAAGTCATACCACATCAGCAAATGGAGGTCCTGAAAGCTTGACTTCATACACATCATTAAGATCCACTCTACTTTGAAAAGGCAGCTCTTCCCCAGATGTATTTTGAGTGCCTTCCAATCTTAGGGGCTCATCTTCCAGCACTATATCAGACAATGTTCTACTATTCATAAGGTTTCATAAAGTGTATGACTGTTCAAAGATTATCAATAGAAAAATGTTATATATATACACACAACACATTTTTTTTATTGGTTACCATCAAGTTGACTCCAACTTTGGATGACCTTATGTATAACAGAACAAAATTTTGCCTGATCCTGTATCATCTTCATGATTGTAGGTATGTTTGAATCTGTTGTTACAGCTATTGTGTCGACTCATCTTATTGAGGGTTTCCTTCATTTTCTTTGGCCCTCTGCTTTACCAAACATGATGTCCTTTTCTAGTAGTTGGTGTTTCCTGATGACATGTCTAAAGTAAGTGAGTCAAAGTCTCATCCTTGTTTCTAAGGAATACTCTAGTTGCATTTCTTCTAAGACTTATTTGCTTGTTCTTTTGACAGTCTGAGATATATTCAATATTCTCCACCAACACCACAATTAAAAAGCATCAATTTTTTATCTGTCTTCTTTTTTTTTATTATTTAACTTTTGCATGTATATGAAGCAATTGAAAAGACCATGACTTGGATGAGACGTATCTTAGTCATTAAAATGACATCTTTTCAAAAGTAAAGATACACTCATATACATGCGTGTATATACGTATTTATTGAACTTTAATTAAATTAAAAAAACAAAAGTCTTACTTTCGATAAAAAGTTAAAGATTTTCAGTCTGTCTAAAATGATCAAGAACAAAAGCAGAATTTTTAAAGATTTAGAGATTGTTAACCTTTACTGGGGGAATGTAAGAGGAAGAAAGGTTATGAATGTCGTGTTGTTCTTGTTAAATTCTGTCGAGTCAGTTCCAATTCAGTGACTCCATGCACAAAAGAACAAAACATTGTCCAGTCCTGCATCATCCTCACAATCATTTCTATGTATGTTTGAGCCCATTGTTGAAGCTACTGTGTCAATCCTTCTCATTGAGGGTCTTCTTTTTCAGTGACCCTCTACTTTATGAAGCATAATATTCGTTTCCAGAGACTGGTCCCTCTTGATAACATGTCCAAAGTAGGTAAGACAAAGTTTTGCCATCCTTGCTTCTAAGGAGTATTCTGGCTATATTTCTTCCAAGACAGATTTTTCGTTCTTCTGTCAATCCATGGTATATGAATATGGTATATGAATTATGAACGCCATAATTCAAAGGCAACAATTCTTCTTTGGTCTTCCTTATTCATTGTCTAGCTAGGAATGTCGTATTGAGAGAATATTTTATTATGAAGTCTTCAATTTTACTGACTTTATTGTGTGATTTGTTTTTTTTTTTTTTTACTAAAGCATAGGTTTTGAAAGTTTTATTATTGCTAATATTTGGTGTATCATCAATAATTTATTATCTAAACGTTATTCTTGTTTTATTCAGTTTTATCTTTAAAGATTTACTGAATCCTAAAATATTTTATTTCTATCTTGCTTTATTACAAAAAATGGATTTTGAAGCAGGAATTCTTTCATATAATGAAATAAAATGGATTGACCTTCTGATTAATACATCTCTTTAGAACTTAGTTTGACATGAAAGCCATTCAATATACAGAACTGATTTAAGTGAGGGAAATGGGTGAGAAGCACAACTAATTTCTTGCTTGTGATAATTATTTTACAAAAAAGATATTACTGAGTAACAATTTTGAATACTTATATACAGTTGCATAATTATTCACCAACAAAATCCTCTAAATTCTTATGAATCTATGATTTAAACTCTTGGCTATAAATACTTTCTATATGATGGTCTCTTTGTTTTGCAGAGGTCAAAATAAGGGATAGGGAAGCAAGTTTATAAGCTAAAGATATTTTCATTAACCAGTGATCAAGCATGTCAAGTTTAGCTTCCCTACTGTAAAGTCAGGGACTTTTTTAAAATTGTTGTAAAAAGATAGATAATATGACATTTGCCAATTCAACATTTTTCATGTGTATAATTCAGTGAGACCAATTACATCAATCATGTTGTCTAACCATCATCAATATTCATTGCCAAATTTCCTGCCACCATAAAACGAAACTCAATGCTTCTTGAACTATAACTCATCCTTTCCCCTTCCTCCCACTCCTGATAACCACTATTAAACTCTACTCTATATACATTTGCCCAATTTAGGTACCTCATATTAGTGAGATCATACAATATTTGCCCTTTTGCGATTGACTTATTTCAGTCAGCATAATATTTTCAAAGTTCATCTATACTGTAGTATGTATAAGGGCTTCATTTTTCTTTATGGATGAGTAATATTCCATTGTATGTATATTCCACATTATATTTATCCATTTATCTGTTGATGGACATTTAGATGGTTTCTATCTCTTGGCTATGTGAATAGTATGGCAATGAGCATTAGTGTTTATGTGTCTTTTTGTGTCCCTGTTTTCAAGTACCTTGAGTGTATACCTAAGAGTGAAACTGCTGGGTCATAGTTAATTCTATGTTTAACTTTTTGAGGAACTGCCAAACTGTTTTACGCAGTGACTATAGCATTTTGCATTCCAACCAGCAATGGTCTTTAGGGTTCAGATTTCTCCCCATCCTTGCCAACATTTTTTATTTTCCTTTTTTTTTTTTTTTAATCTTAGCTATCTTAGTGGAGGTGAAGTGGTATCTCACTATGGTTTTGATTTGCATCTTCCTAATGGCTAATGACCTTAAACATCTTCTCATGTGTTTGTTGACCATTTGTGTATCTTCTTTGGTGAAATATCTATTCAGTTCCTTTGAGGATTTTTTCTATTATGTTGTTTGCCTTTTTCTTGTTAAATTGTAGGAGTTCTTTATATATTATAGATATTAAACCCTTATCCAATATGTGACTCCCAAAAATTAACTTGCAGTTTGTATGTCATCTCTTCACTTAGTTGATAAAGTCCTTTGATGTACAGAAGTTTTTAATTCTGATGAGATCCTGTTTTTTTTTTTTTTTTTGCTTGTGCTTTCGGTGTCATATCTAAAAATCTGTTGTTGAAGATTTAGGCCACAAAGCATTACCCCTACATTTTCTTCTAAGAGCTTTACGGTTTTAGGTCATACGGTTAGATTTTTTTTTCCATTTTGAGTTAGTTTTTCAATATAGTATGAGGTATGGGTCTAACTTTATTCTTTTGCATGTGGAAATTCAGTTGTCTCAGGACTATTTATTAAAGAACTATTCTTTCTCCATTTGATAGATTTAGCACCCTTGTTGAAGATTAATTGACCATAGATGTGCACACTTATCTCTAGACTCAAATTCTATTCCATTGGTGCATGTGTCTATCATTTCACCAGAGCCAACTTATTTTGATTACTGTAGCTTTGTAACATGTTTTGAGATTGAGAAGTGTGAGTCCTACTCTGTTCTTTTTCAAGACTGCTTTGGTTATTCGGGGCCCTTTGCAATTCTATATAAATTTGAGGATTGGTTTTTCCATTTCTGCAAACAAGGCTGTTGGAATTTTGATGGGTATTGCATTGTACTTATAGATTGCTGAGAACTTTCTCTTTAAGCTAAGAACAAGACAAAGACGCCCACCCTCATTGTGCTATTCAATATTGTACTGAAAGTTCTAGCCATAACAATTAGGCAAGAAAAGGAAATAAAAGGCATACAAATGAGGAAGTAAGATGTAAAACTATCCCTATTTTGCACATGATATGATCCTATATCTTGAAGACCCCAAATAATCCATAAGAAAGTTATTAGAGCTAATAAGTGAATTCAGTAAAGTGGCAGGATACAAGGTTAACACGTAAAAATCAGTAGAATATTTTATACATCAGTAATGAGAATTCTGAAAAAGGAAATGGAAGAAATAATTCCATTTACAATAGTATCTAAAAGAATAAAATACTAGAAATTAATTAGAGGTGAAAGACCTGTATACTGAAAACTATAAAACATTAATGAAAAAAATCAAAAATGATCTAAATAAGTGGAAGGATAATCAATCCATGCTCATAGATTGGAAGATTTAATATTGCCAACAGCACCAGGAATTTTTCAACAGATTATATTAATTTTTCTCTTTTATTCTTGCCTAATAATAATAGTGACAGTAACAATAGTGATTATAATGATAACTCTTTTAGGGAATGGTTTGTAAGTTTTTAATCTAGACTGACGTCCCCAGATTCTTTTAACCGTGGAAGTTTCAAAAAGTTTTGAAACTGGTACGTGTCCTCAAGTTATTCATGCTACTAGACTTTATGGCATCCCCAAAATCTTTTCTTTCCTCTGCTATTGAATATGAGTTAGTTCTCAACTGTGACACAAAATATACTACTGCAGTTTTCTCTTTCATTCTCTACTGGTGTACATGTCATTCTACTCGGACATTATCTCCCTAGACAGAGCCCCTTTTGTTATTGGAGACTGTGCCAGCAATATTAAATAGTAAATAATCTAAGTTAATTTATACCATAAAAAAAAAAAAAAACTTTTTTATCATTGTGACATTGTGGTAGCAGAACTGTCAGTTATTTAATTGAAATAACTGGAAATTATGTTTTTTGAGGGGCTAAGAGACATGTTGTCCTTTAATCATAGGAGGTTAAAGAAAAATGAACGCTGGTTGTACTGGGGGATTCATCCTAAGACAATCTGTATGATGTTTTAATCTTTGGGCAGAAATGTGTAGCCTCTTTGAAATATAATCATAGATTTCATTAAGATTGTAGCCATCCTTATGAACTATAAAGTTTTCCACCTAAAGTGACAGAAAGCACCACTAGAATGATGAAACTATGTAAGGTATTTTTGACTGGAAAATAAATCTATAGCTCCTTGACTAGATCTGGCAGACTGTAACACAGAGAAATTTTCATGAATGTGATGCTCATAACATGATCAAAAGCATATATAATAAGGCTAATAGTCTTTTACCTTGGATTATTGCAGGGAAAGGAAGAGGTTTAGCTCATGGCCAGTGGTGTCAACGTGGGGAAAATAGAAGGAAGCAAAAAACCCACTCCACAACTGGGAAGCACAAACAGTGAATGTGTTATTAAACCATAAAACAACTGGTTGCTGTTGAGTTGATTCCTACTCACAGGATTCAAATGGGTCTGCTACATTGGATCAGTGAAAACATGTGATTGACAGCAAAGATCTCTCCTTTGACGTATCAGTTTTAGTCATTTCCTATTGACTTTGTACTATAGAAGATAAATGTTTAGCTCTCTTACACTTCTCTTTTTCTTTATAAATAGGTAAAAGAGTACATATACTTTGCGTATATGATATGTATAATTATTACTTATAGCCAAGTAATGCCTGTGATTAATCTTTTTCTTGTGTGACTTTCTGTTTTCCCTGTATAAATAAATGCCTAATGTTTTTATTTGTTATATCTAAGTCATTCCACTGTCATATAATGTTTCACATGGACAAACTATGCGAGATTTGTTTAAATGAGACCTCCTTCCCGGATTATTTTCTCTTTATGGTTCAATCAAGGCATATTCTCTCTAGACGGTTGTTTTATTAGGAATTCTCCACTCTTTTCTCTTGTGTTTAGTATAGTTTATCACAGATTCTATTTCCTCCTCTTTCTTGGTCTACCTATTTTCTTTGGTAGAGCCTATTTTCCAGTAGCTTTCTGAGAAAACATGCAAGATATAGTTTTTTTTTTTTTCCCTGAAAATTTCTTTATTATACACTCACATTTTTTGGTGGTTTACCCAGTTATTGAATTCTGTTTTTAAAACCTTGAAGATCCTGTTTCACTGTCCTTTAGTATCTCAAATCATTCTAGATAACTACGATTCCTATCTCTTTTTACATGCTTATTTTCTTTCCTGAAGCTTTCAAAATCTTCATTTTTAACCTGTATATCCTGAAATTTTACCAAAATATCCTTTGAATGTATTTATGAATTGTACTGTCAGAAGGCCTTTTCAATCTGGAAACACAGATCTTACACTTCTGATACATTTTCTTGTAATATCTTTGGTAATTTCTCACTGTTTTCTCTTCTAAGTTCCTGGAATATCTACTGTGTCAGATACTGGTCACCCTGGATTGATCCATGAATATTCTTATCTTTTCTCATTTCATTCATTATTATGAGGTTAATTTTATCTTCCAACACTTACTCAATTTTTTTTTAAATTTCCAAGAGCTCTCCTTGTTCTCTCATTGTTTTTTTTAGTATCATGTTTTTGTTTCAAGGTTGAAATACCTTCTTTTCTCTCACTGAGAATATGTTATGCATTCTATGTGTAATTTTTTTCTACATTGTTTTCTCTAAATTTTCTTTTATGCTTGTTGGTTTTGCCCTCTGATATCTTGTTAGAAGCTTTACATAAATGTCTACTGGTTATTGTCTATATATTAATACTTAAGAGAGAGGCACTGAAAAGTTAAATTGAATTTCTTTTACAGTAGACGTATCTACTGCTACTTTTTTACTGTGGGGGAATCAATGTCAAAGTGAGATACACTTTTTTTACTTAGGATATTTCAAATTTCAACATGTCCTATTTCTGGGACATTGTGGTTTCAGTAAAAAGAAAAGAAAAGAAAAGAAAATACTCCCCTCTTCTGCCAGGGTGGTTATAAGTGGGTTTCGGACTTTTGAATGACGGGAAGGGGGTGACAAAAAGGAAGTCATGCTAACAATGTGCAGAGCTTCTCTTAAATTCCCTGTTTAAAATCAGGCAATCCCTACTGCTCATCCTTTTGCTTGCTATCTCCAAGTCTTGATACCCCCGATTCAGTTGCTAGGTCTTGCGAGTAGCCAACGAGATAGTCACACAGTAATAGGGTAATAATGACAGCTCTGACTGGAGTGCATTAGAAGGTTCAAAAAGTAAATTAGCATAGTATTTAAGCCTTGTAAGTATACTGATACATGTAAACTGGGCTCATGAAAAATGTTTTGTTACAACTAACTTTAGGGATGTTTTTATAAGAAATGATAAATTTCTGCTGAAACACTGCACAAAAATTTCATAGGCATTTTGGTGTCACCCCTTCTAATAGTGTCACCTGGTGTGATCTGCACCCCTCACATCCTTCTAGTGATGCCACTGGTTACAGATACCCACGTTTCATTAAAGCTTGAGTATGAGGTTTTATTTCTTATTCTTCATATTTGTTTCTTGTGTGTATTCTGTGTGTATACTTTATTGGAGTAAAAGAAAAAAGAAATTTCTTTAGATCCACAACTTTAAATCAGAATTTAGAGACAGTTATGTAATTAGCCTTGGGTAAGCATCTTATTTAAAAGTCAAAATCTCCAAGTGTGGTAACAAAAAGCACAATGAACCCTGTAGGTCTTCAATAAAGGCTAAGGAGCAGAGGCGGGGCCAAGATGGCAGAGTAGTCAGATGGCTTCCTATATCCCTCTTACAAGGCAAAGTTGAGGAATTGGACTGAGTGGCAGGGGAGAAGGAAATGGTTCTGAACAAGTGAGAAGTGACAGACCAGACTCACTCAGCTGGAGCCCCAGCTCTTCAGCCACGGCTGGCTCTGAGGTATACAGGGAAGCAGGCAAACAGCTCCACGTGCACACTCGAGAGGCAGTTTCCACATCAAGAGAGATCTGGTGGCAGAGATTCTGTTGGACACTCTGAACCAGTGAAAAGCAGCTATCAAGGGGCTAAAGATAAGTACATGCGTGCAGCCCTTTTCAAGGATTTAAAATTAAAAAAAGCCCATTTGGGAAAAACCTCTCTCCCTTTTACCTCCTCCCTCCCTGCTCAGCACCAGTTCAGCCTTCCAAAGTCTCTGAGTCCACTGGGCTGGAAGTAGAGCCCAAAAGGCACTCTAACCCATTCTCCTAGCGTTGGAGAGGGAACAAACAAGCTACTGGCTCCCTTAAGCCAGGAACTCAGGGTCAGCACAGCTCCCATGCTAGGCACAGTCACAAGGGGTCTGCAGACTCTGAGTGCCTTACCCCCTTGTATAGACTTGTGGGGACCTATCTCAACAGCATAAGCCCTCACTACCACAATACAACAGGGTAAACATATGAAATCTAAGTTCAACTGTTTCAGCTGTGAAGTGGCAGATTTGTGACCCTCAACAAGGCCCGGCTTTTGAGCAGTCACCTTTACTGATCTGCAACAGGGGCTTGAGGACTCGTGGCTCCACCTATGCCACCTAGTCACCTGTTACAGGGGTCCAAGAATAAGTGGTGGCCTTGAGTCTTTACAGTCAACACAGTGGAATGCTCATAGTCCAGCTGCAAAACTCACCTACCTACTCTCTCTAGGGAATACAGACAAGCTTTTCGTTCAGACTCTCAGGGACAGTCATCAGCCCTTTGCCTGGCTCAGTGCATGACCCCCTACTACAGCCAGATACCGGTGCCTACACCAATCACCCGTGCATCTCTAAGACTGTAGGTGAGAGCCTGCACCACACTTGTGACTGACTGACTGAACACCTGATCTGAACCCATATAGGAAAATTTAACAAACTCCTGTGTGCACATACTTAGTTATAGAACTAACTACCTGGTGACAGGACGTTAGAGCTTCAAAGGCACTGATAATCAAACTAGAGCACATGAGCAGCCTATTGTGCCATATCAAACAAAACAAAACAAGAAGCTAGGACACACTAAACAAACATAAAATAAAATTTTAATAACTTATTGATGGCTCAGAGACAACAGTCAATATCAAATCACATAAAAAAGCAGTCCATGATGGCTTCAGCAAGGTCCCAAAATAAAGACTCAACAAATTCTCTGGAGGAGAAGAATTTCTTGGAATTACCAGAGACAGAATACAAAAGATTAACATACACAACTCTTCTGGAAATTAGAAAGGAAATTTTACAAAATGCAGAAATTGCCAAAGAACAGACAAAGTAGTAGCACAACTTAAAAAAGTTATTCAAGAACATAATGACAAATTTAATAAGCTGGAAGAATCCATAGAGAGACAGCAGTCAAAAATCCAGAAGATTAACAATAAAATTTCAGAATTTGACAACTCAATAGAAACTCATAGGAGCAGAATCGAGGCAGGAGAAGTTAGAAGTAGTGACATTGAAGATAAAGCACTTGACGTCAACTTATATGAGGAAAAATCAGATAAAAGAATTACAAAGAATGAAGAAACTCTAAGAGTTATGTGGGACTTTATCAAGATAAACAATCTACAAGCGACTGGAGTATGAGAAAGGGAGGGATAACAGAAAATACAAACAGAATTGTTGGAGATTTGTTCACAGAAAACTTCCCTGATATCATGAAAGATGAGAAGATATCTATTCAAGATGCTCATCAAACCCCACATAAGATAGACCCCAAAAGAAAGTCACCAAGATATATTATAATCAAACTTAGCAAAACCAAAGATAAAGAGAGAATTTTAAGAGCAGCTAGGGATAAAAGAAAAGAAATCTACAAAGGAGAGTCAAGTAGAATAAGCTCAAACTACTCAGCAGAAACCATGCAGGCTAGAAGGTAATAGGATGACATATATAAAGCCTTGAAGGAAAAAATTGCCAGCCAAGAATTATATATCCAGCAAAACTGTCTCTCAAATATGATGGTGAAATTAGGGCATTTCCAGATAAACAGAAGTTGAGGGAATTTGCAAAAAACCAAACCAAAAGTACAAGAAATACCAAAGGGAGTCCTCCGGTTAGATAATCAATAACATCAGATAACAATGCAACACTAGAACAGAGGACAGAGTAACAAGATATTGCCTCAGATAGGGAAGTTGAAAATACATCAAAGCTAAAACATTGAAAATAGGGAACAAGAGATACCAGTATGTAAAAAAGGACAACATTAAAACAAAAGTGAGGGACTTAAAAAATGCAGAGATAGATTTTTCATATGGAAGGGAAGTCAAGGCAATATAAAGAAATAAAAGACTGGTATAAATTAGAAAAATAGGAGTAAATATTAAGTTAACCACAAAGGAATTTAACAATCCTACAAATAAAAAAAAAAAAAGTAGAAAAAAATAAAGACTCAGCAAACACAAAATCTACAATGAAAAAGATGAAAAAAAATATATAAACAAAAACAACTCAGCCCAGAAAATTAAAGGGAACAAAGAAACTGTGAACAACACACAACAAGAGACTTCACAATGACAGCACTAAACTCATACCTATCAATAATTACGCTGAAGGTAAACGGACTTAATACACCAATAAAGAGACAGAGTGGCAGATTGGATAAAATAGTATGATTTGACTATATGCTGCCTACAAGAGACGCACCTTAGACTTAAAGACACAAACAGGCTAAAACTCAAAGGATGGAAAAAAATATATCAAGCAAACAACACTCAAAAAAGAGCAGGAACGGCAATATTAATCACTGATACAATAGACTTTAAAGTAAATCCACCACAAAGGATAAGGAAAGGCACTATATAATGATTAAAGGGTCAATACACCTGGAGGACATAACTATAATAAATATTTACTCACCCAACAACAGGGCTCCAAAATACATAAAACAAACTCTAGCACCACTGAAAAGACAGATAGACAGCTCCACAATAGTTGTAGGAGAATTCAACACACCACTTTCAGTGAAGGACAGAAGATCCAGAAAGAAGCTCAACAAAGACACAGAAGAGCTAAATGCTACAATCAACCAACTTGATCTCATAGACATATACTGAGCACTCCACGCAACAGCAGCCAAGTATACTTTCTTTTCCAATGCACGTGGAACATTCTCCAGAATGGACCACATCTTAGGCCATAAAGTAAGTCTTAACAAAATCCAAAGCATCGAAATATTACAAAGCATCTTTTCTGACCATAAAGCCATAATAGTGGAAATCAACAACACAAAAGTAAGGAAAAAAATCAAACACATGGAAACTGAACAACACCTTGCTCAAAAACTACTGGGTTATAGAAGAAATTAAGGATGGAATAAAGAAATTCATAGAATTAAACAAGAACAAAAACACATCATTCCAGAACCTTTGGGGCGCAGCAAAAGCAGGGCTCAGAGGTCAGTTTATAGCAATAAAGGCACACATTCAAAAAGGAGAAAGGGCCATAATTAAAACATTAACCCTACAACTAGAACAAGTAGAAAGAGAGCAGCAAAAGAAGCCCACAAGTTCTGGAAAGAAGCAAATAATAAGAATTAGAGCAGAATTAAATGAAATAGAGAATAGAAAAACCATCAAAAAAAATTAACAAGTCCAAAAGCTGGTTCTTTGAAAAGATCAACAAATTGATAAACCATTGGCCAAACTGACAAAAGAAAAACAGGAGAGGAAGCAGATAACCCATATAAGAAATGAGATGGGTGATATCACAACAGACCCAACTGAAATTAAAAGAATCATAACAGATTATTATGAAAAATTGTACTCTAACAAATTTGAAAACCTAGAGGAAATGGACAAATTTCTAGAAACTCACTACCTACCTAAATTAACACAAACAGAAGTAGAACAACTAAATAAACCTATAACAAAAGAAGAGATTGAAAATGTAATTTAAAAAGTCCCAACAAAAAAAGCCCCTGCCCAGATGGCTTCACTGGAGAATTCTACTAAACTTTCAGAGAAGAGTTAACACCACTTCTACTAAAGGTATTTCAGAGCATAGATAAGGATGGAATACTCCAAAACTCATTCTATGAAACCAGCATAACTCTGATACCAAAACCAGGTAAAGACACCACAAAAAAAGAAAATTACAGACCGATATACCACATGAACATTGACGCAAAAATCCTCAACAAAATTCAGCAACATATCAAAAAAATAATTCATCATGATCAAGGGGATTTATACTAGCTATGCAAGGATGGTTCAACATTAGAAAAACAATCAATGGAACCCATCACATAAATAAAAGACAAGAAACACATGATCTTATCAATCTATCCAGAAAAGGCATTTGAAAAACTCCAACACCCATTCCTGCTAAAAACACTCAATCAAATACGAATAGAAGAGAAATTCCTCACTATAATTCAGGGCATTTATACAAAGCCAACAGCCAACATCATCCTAAATGGAGAGACTTTGAGAGCATTCCCCTTGAGAACGGAAACCAGACAAGGATGCCCTTTATCACCACTCTTACTCAACATTGTGCTGGAGGTCCTAGCCAGAGCAATTAGGCTAAAAAAAGAAATAAAGGGCATCCAGATGGTAGGAAAGAAGTCAAAGTATCTCTGTTCGTGGATGATCTGATCTTATACACAGAAAACCCCAAAGAATCCACAAGAAAACTACTGGAACTAACAGAGGATTTCAGCAAAGTTTTAGTATTCAAGATAAACATAAAAAATCAGTTGGATTAATTTACATCAACAAAGACAAACTTGAAGAGGAAATTACCAAATCAATATCATTTACAATAGCCCCCAAGAAGATAAAATACTTAGGAATAAATCTAACCAGAGACTATACAGAGAAAACTACAAGACACTACTGCAGGAAACTAAAAGAGACCTGCATAAGTGGAAAAACATACCTTGCTCATGGATAGGTAGACTCAACATAGTAAAAATGCCATTTCTACCCAAAGCGATCTGTGGATACAATGCAATCCCGATCCAAATTCCACCAGCATTTTTTTATGAAATGGAGAAACAAATCACCAACTTCATATGGAAAGGGAAGAGGCCCCAAATAAACAAAGAAGAAGAAGAACAATGTGGGAGGCCTTACACTGTCTGATTTTAGAACCTATTATACCGCCACGATAGTCAAAACAGACTGGTATTGGTACAATAACAAATACATATACCAATGGAACAGAGTTGAGAATCCAGATATAAGCTTATCCACCTATGAGCTGCAATATTTGACAAAGGCCCAAAGTCCTTTAATTGGGGGAAAAGACAGTCTCTTCAACAAATGGGGCTGGCATAACTGGATATCTATGTGCAAAAAACTGAAACAAGACCCATTCCTCACACCATGCACAAAAACCAACTCAAAATGGATCAAAGACTTAAGTATAAAATCGAAAACAATAAAGATCATGGAAGAAAAAATAGGGACAATGCTAGGAGCCCTAATACATGGCATAAATATAATACGAACCATAAGTAACAATGCACAAGAACCAGAAGAGAGACTAGATAAGTGGGAGCTCCTAAAAATCAAACACTTACGCTCATCAAAAGACTTCCTCAAAAGAGTAAAGACAGAGTGGGAAAAAATTTTTGACTACGACAAACCTGATCAGCATCTAATCTCTAAAATCTATAAGATACTGCAAAACCTCAACAACAAAAAGACAAATAAGCCAATTAAAAAATGGGTAAACAATATCAACAGGCTCTTCACCAATAAGATATTCAGGCAGCTAACAGACACATGAAGAAATACTCATGATCATTAGTCATTAGAGAAATGCAGATCAAAACTACAATGAGTTAATGTCTCACCCCAACAAGGCTAGCCTTAATCCAAAAACACAAAATAATAAATGCTGGAGAGGTTGTGGAGAGACTGGAACGCTTATACACTGTTGGTGGGAATGTAAAATGGTACAACCACTTTGGAAATTGATTTGGCGTTCCTTAAAAATCTAGAAATAGAAGTACCATACAATTCAGCTATCCTGCTCCTTGGAATATATCCTAGAGAAATAAGAGCTGTCACATGAATAGATATATGCACACCCATGTTCATTGCAGCACTGTTCACAATAGCAAAAAGATGGAAACAATGTAGGTGCCCATTAATGGATGAATGGATAAACAAATTATAGTATATCCACACAATGGAATACTATGCAACTATATAGAACAAAAATGATGCCGTGAAACATCGTATAAAATGGTGGAAGCTGGAACTTATTATGCTGAGTGAATTTAGTCAGTCACAGAAGGACAAATACTGCATAAGACCAGTATTATAAGAACTCAAGAAAAGGTTTAGACAGAAGAAAATATTCTTTGATGGTTACGAGGGTAGGAAGGGAGGGTGAGGGTTATTCACTAACTAGATAGAATCATCTTTGGTGAAGAGAAGGACAGCACACACTACAGGGGAAGTCAGCACAACTGGACTTAACCAAAGCTAAGAAGTTTCCTGAATACAATCAAATACTTTGAGAGACAGAGTAGCAGGGGTATGGATCTGGGGACTATGCTTTCAGGGGACATCTAGGTCAATTGGCATAACAAAGCTTATTAAGAAAATGTTGTGCATCCTACTTTGGTGAGTGGCGTCTGGGGTCTTAAAAGCTTGCAAGCGGCCATCTAAAATGCATCAATTGGTCCCAACCACCTGGAGTAAGGGAGAATGAAGAACACCAAAGACACAAGGAAAGTATTAGCCCAAGAGACAGAAAGGGCCACATAAACCAGAGACTTCATCAGCCTGAGACCAGAAGAACTAGATGGTGCCCGGTTACCACCAATGACCATCCTGACAGGGAACACAACAGAGAGTCCCTCATGGAGCAGCAGAAAGATGGGGTACAGAACTCAAATTCTAGTAAGACCAGACTTAATGGTCTGACTGAGACTGGAGGTACCCCAGAAAGCATGGCCCCTGGATTCTCTATCAGCCCAGAACTAAAACAATCTCCTAGGCTAACTCTTCAGACAGGGATTGGACTGGACTGTGGGACATAAACTGATACTCATGAAGAGTGTGCCTCTTAGTCAAGTATATACAAGAGACCAAAGGGGCAGCTTCTGTCCAGAGGTTAGATAGGCAGGCAGAGAGAGTCAGGAGCTGGTTGAATGGACACGGGGAACCAGGGGCGGAAAGGAGGAGTGTGCTGTCACAGAATGGGGTGAGCAATTAAAGTCACATAGCAATGTTTGTAAAAAATTTTGTATGGGAGACTAACTTGAAATGTAAACTTCATTTAAACTACATCAATTAAAATAATAAATAAAGGTTAAGGAGAGCCAAAAGGAAATGCAGTCTGCAGTAATTTTTCTCTGAGGACCTAGTGCTGCCTTGGGTTTTTGTTCTTCCAGTCTCCTACTTTAGACATATTGTTGTTGTTAAAAATAAATAAATAAAATAAAATCCGTTGCTGTCAAGTCAAGTCCAACTCACAGCAACCCTATAAGATAGAGTAGAACTGCCCCATAGGGTGTCCAAGGAGCGCCTGGTGGATTAAAACTGCCGACCTTTTTGGTTATCAGCTGAGCTCTTAACTGCTGTGCCACTGAGCCTCGTTGTTGTTAGTTGCCCTCAAATCAGTTCCAACTCATAGCAACCTTATGTATATCAGAAGGAAACATTACCCTGTCCTGTGTCATTCTCACAATCATTGCTATGTTTGAGCTCATTGCTGCAGCCATTGTGTCAGTCCATCTCACTGAAGGTCTTCCTGTTTTTTGCTGACCCTATACTTTACCAAGCATGATGTCCTTCTCCAGGGGTTGGTCCCTCCTGATAAAGTGTCCAAAGTAAGCAAGGCAATGTTTCACAACCTCGCTTATAAGGAGCATTCTGGCTGTACTTCTTCAAAGGCATTACTGTTTGTTCTTCTGGCAGTCCATGGTATATTCAATATTCTTCTTAACACTATAATTCAAACATATCAATTCTTCTTCAATCTTCCTTATTCATTGCCCAGCTTTCCCATGCATACGAGATAATTGAAAATACCATGGCTTGAGCACCTTAGTCATCAAAGTGACATCTTCCCTTTTTAACACTTTAAAGAGGATTTTTTTTTTTTGCAGCAGAATTGCCAAATGCAATATGTCATTTGATTTCTTGACCGCTACCTCCATAGCTGTTGATTGTTGATTCAAATGCAATTAAATCGTTGACATTGTCAATATTTTCTCTTTATCATGATGCTGCTTATTGGTCCAATTGGACCAGGGAAAGAGATGTAAATTATCCACCATCTTATAAAACATAATTTACCTTTTTTTCAGCCTCTAAATTATAGTTTCTGTGCAAAGTCTCATTATTACACAATGAATTGCTGTTCTGATTACATGCATTCTGATTTTTTGTATTTGCTCAGATGCCAATCGATCCACACACTTTTTAAATCAGATACCAAGCCTCAAAACCCAGATCAGAGAAGAGTTTGCTTAAATTTGTTTTTCTGCTAAATTAAGAAATGGAAAAGTGGTCAAATTGCACTGAAGCTAAATGTTTCACATGAACACATAGGATCTCAGATCTTACTTTTTTTCTCCTTGGAAAGATTTTTTGGTTCTTCTGTAGATACGGAGCCCTCATGGTGCTGTGGTTAGGCGTTAGGTTGCTAACCAAAAGGTCAGCAGTTCGAATCCACCAGTCACTCCTTGGAAACCCTATGAGACAGTTCTACTCTGTCCTATAGGGTCGCTATGAGTTGGAATCGACTCGAGGGCAATGAGTTCTGTAGATACAGTTAATGTTTATCTGAAAAGAAAAATGACATTGCTGAAATCAGAATAACACTATAATTCATATGGAGAAGTTTTTGTTCCCTTTTTAAAAAAAATTGTTACATATAAATGTAAGTCAAACAAAATGATTTCACCTTGTGCTGTTGTCCTAATGAAAATGGCTCCAATAGACTAAGGTGATAGTCTACACTGGCTTTTGGAACAAAATGCTTGGTCTTCAGTGCAAAATATCTATAGGAAAGTTATTATTATTTTTAACTCCAAATTTTTTGGAAAACTGAATTTGTGGAGATGTTCTGCCAGAAGTCTCAGACGTCAATTTTCCTATCTGATAATCGGGGGGTGGGGTGGGGTGGTGAGGGACAACACTGTTAATGTTTTTTCTCAAAAGGCAGCTTCTGTTAATGTTTTACTCAAGAATGACTTAGGAGTATAGAAAGAAATAACAGTAATTAATACTATCAATCATTAATAAAATATAACCAGTTAGAATGCAATGCGAAGAATTACCCCAACAGTAAACTCTACAACTGTTATTCAGTGATAGTATAGAAAATGTGATTTCCATAACCAAAAGTGTGTTGGTAAATATTTAACAATTGGCTTTCCAGGTAAGTGGAGGATCTGATTTGTAACATTTTGCTAATACCTATGGTGTAAATGCTACCACTATGGCTGATTTCAAGTTATCAATGTGATGTTAAGTAGGTCACAAAATTCCTAATAAAAACAACAGTTGAATGGCTCCATCATATCACTATACCACTCAAGACGCAATGTGAGTTTTTACTGTTGATTCCATTTTGTAAGTTCCAGTTCAAAATTCAGGAAAACACATTTGAAAGATACAAAGCCTTAATATACAATAAAGGTGTGCTTCAACAAGGACTCTTATATTTGTCTTCACAAATTTACATTTTTATTTCTATCATGATCTATTGTAGCTATTCAGTGTATGCTTTACTAAGTTTTTCACAGTTAATTACCTATCCCTTAGACTGAGTCATTAATATCAGATGGTAAAATTTTACAAACACTTCATTTGTCATGAGCATACTTCATTTGGGTACTTATTAATTATAAGCAAGTATGTGAGCGTGTATGTATGTGGAAGGCATTCTAATCCTACTACTCAAAGATGATTATATTGAAGAGTGACATTAAATATGAGTTACGATTCCATCTATGTTTGCTCTTTCAAAAATGCCTCAAAGAAATACTTGTTTAAAAAAAATAATTTCAAAGAAATTCACAAACACTCTGGAATTAGGAGCCAATTCTAATGTTACCCACAGCAATATTTAAATCCACATTTTATTTAACAGATAATGGACTGGTTACTAAGTCACATCATGCTATGTCTTGGCCAAAGGTGAATTAAGTTACAGCCCCAGTCCACAAAAAGTTAAATGAAAACTCTGGAGTGAAGATAAGACAAGGACAGAAATATTCAAAATTAAAAAACCGAGAAGGAGGCATATCCGTGCAATGCTTTGGTAGTTCAAAAATGAAAGGAACCATGACTGAATGGGAAAAACTACATGGTGGCAATTTAGAGAAAATTTAAATAATGGAGATGGGTTTCTATAAGTACGGGAGCTAAGGAAAGCACTCCAAGAGGTGGAAATAACACGTTCAAAGTTAGAAAAACTTCTTTGTAATCTGAAAAATATCATTGTTCAATGATGTTATGCTGTATTATTTTGATAAGAACACATGTACAAAGTATAAACAGTAAATTATTTGAAGTAAATATTAGAAGACCATAGCCATTAACATTAACTCTGAGAGTCATAAGTAATAAATAGTAGAATTGGAAGAGATTGCAAGAGATAATTCCATTCAGTCCTTCCCTTTAGCACTGAAGACCAATTAAGCCATCCAAACTAATTGACTATTTCTTCAACACATCTGTAATGAAAGAAACATAAGAAGATAATTATTTTAGCTAGAAATGACACATACACAAAAATCATTTCACTTAGGAGTTCCAGCAAAATAGCGCTCTAGGCAGAAGCACCACGCCGTCCCTCCACAGCAAAGATCCAAAAAACTAAGCCAAACAGAGAATACAACAATCCTGAAGCCCTAAAACATCAAATGAAGAGATAAAGAACTCAGCCAAGCACCAAAAGGAGTGAGAAAACTGACAGAGAAAGGAGAGTGAGGAGAGATTCATGCAGAGGTCCCCTACCAGCTAACAAAGCATGGTTCCACCATCTTGGACTCCTATCGGAGACCAGCAAATGGGGATATGAGATAGCAGCCTCACAGAGCATCCAGCGGGAGACAAAACAACTGGTAATTTGCGGTGTGCGCTTCCCCACCCCCCACACCTCTTTGCCCTGGCTCAGGCTCCTCTGCTTCCCGTGACCACGGTCTCTTGACCGAGAAGCACCAGCTGCTTGGATTCCACACACCCAAGTGGGCAGCTCTCTGGGTGCCATTTGTTGGCTGCTAGTGTTGCTCTTTTTTTCTGCTTGTTTTGATTTCTCACTTGCCTCTCGCCACCTCCCCCTCCTTTCACTTGAGTGCTTGGCTCCATGTGCCACCTTTGCTTCTTCCTGAGGAGCTCCAGAGCACTGGCAATTTCTGATATATGCTTTCCCACTCTCTACCCTTCTTCACCCACACTCGGCCTCCACTGCTTCCCGCAGACACAGTCTCTTGTCCAGAAACACCAGCCCACACTAGCTGGCTCTCTGAGTGCCATTTGTTGGCTGCTGATGTTGCTTTTTTTTCTGCTTCTTTGGATTTCTTGCTTGCCTCTCGCTGCCTCCCCCTCCTTTCACTCGAGTGCCTGGCTCCGTGAGCCATCTTCGCTTCTTCCTGAGGGGCTACGGAGCTCCATACGAGTGTGGAGTTGCTTCCTGGTCTGGGCTACCGTGCTGATGGGATCCTGGGGATTTTGTTCGTTTGTTCATTTTGAATTGTTTGTTTGTTTTCTTTTCCTTTTCTTGAGTTGGCATCCCTTTCTGGCCAGGCAGAGCTGGTGGCAAGGAACTCCCCTTCAGCTTTCACAGACATGCAGAGGGATCCCTGACAGCGTTTCTTTTATCATTGTTGTTTTTTTGTTTCTGTTTTTTTGGGGGACCTTTCTTGCGCTATTTTTTAATTTGTTTTGTTTTCTTTTCCCTTTTTTCCCCTTTTTGTTTTTCTTCATTGCTCAGTTTCTCGTCTCTCTATATCTTCCTTCTCTTTCTGATCCCTGAATACCAGGCATTGTATACCTCTATGCCTTCTAGCCAGGCTGTACTGCAACACCTGAGAGCGACTTTCCCAGACCTCATAGCTGCATCGGTGGGATCCCTGGGAAATTTCTGGTTCTTTAACCTTTCCAATTTTTATTTATTCATTCTTTTCTTTTCTTCTTCTTCCCCTTTCTGTTTTTCTCCATTTCACAGTCTCTCATCTCACCATTCCAATGGCAAGCTCCCCTAGCATTCTTTTTTGTTTGTTTGTATGTTTTTGGCTCCTGTTCTTCTCTCCTCTCTCCCATATCCACCTTAGTTCCACACATAAAAATCACCCCGCTGCATCCTGCCTACCTGCACCATGCACTTGACATCACACCACCAAGCAGTACTGGAACCTGCCCTGCACTGATTACCGACCCGCCCTGGTGGCTGTTGTAAGTGCCACAAACAACCCGTCCCAGTAACTCCTCTGCAGGTAGACCTGCCCTGCTGTACCATATCTGAGTCACTGACCCTGCCAGTTGGAGAAGGAGGCGAAAAGTATTGAGCACACAGACGAGCAAACAACTAAGAACAAAGAGTCCACCTGCTCAGACATAGTCAATTTTTTTTCTTTTTAAAAACGGATGAAACAAACAAATCTACAATCAATAAACGAGAAAAATAACTACTGAATGCCCCGAAGACAGCAGACAATATCAAAACATTTACAAAAACTGGACAGGATCGTTCCAGTAGGCATCCAAAATAAAACACAAGATGACTCTGCTGTGGAAGAAATGCACTAGAACTACCTAATAGGGAATTCAATCTCTAATACTCGGAATTGTCCAAGAACTGAGGCAAACAGCTGACAAACATGAAGAAAAAATAGACAAATTCATGTAAAATACAGACAAAATATTGGAATAATTCAGGAAGAGGTTGCAGGAACAAAATGCCAAAATAAATTCACAACTAGAAATTATACAAAAACAACAATTAGAAATCCAAAAGGTAAACAGCAAGATTTCGGAAATGGATGATGTCACAGAAGGACTGAGAAGCAGATTTGAAACCGTGGAAGACAGGATCAGTGGAATTGAAGACAGACACTTGGATACAACTCTGTTTCAGGAAAACTCAGAAAAAAGAACAAAGAAAAATGAAGAGACCCTGAGAGTTATGTGGTACACAATTAAAAGCAAAAAATTACGAGTAATTGGAATTCCAGAACGGGGGGGGGGGGGGGGACAGAAAACACAGAGAGGATCATTGAGGAAATGCTGACAGAAAACTTCCTCAATATCATGAAAGATGAAAAGCTGGCCACCCAAGAAGAACCCCATATAGAAGAGACCCCAAAAGAAAATCACCAAGGCATATCATATTCACACTTGCCAAAACCAAAGACAAACAAAGAATCCTGAGAGCAGCTCATGTCACATACACAGGAGAAACAATAAGACTAAGCTCAGATTATTTGGCAGAAACCATGCAGGCAAGAAGGCAATGGGGTGACATATATAAAATCTTGAAAGAAAAAATTTGTCAGCCAAGAATAATATATCCTGCAAAACTCTTGTTAAAATTTGATGGTGAAATTAGGTCATTTCCAGATAAACAGAAATTAAGGGAATATGTAAAAGTCAAACCAAACTTACAGAATTATTAAAGGGAGTTCTTCGATCTGAGGACAAACAGCTTCAGCTCACAGGCAGAAGATATGACACAAGATCATACGTGCCAGATACCAATCTAGGAAATGAACTCCCGAGAACTATCCAAAACCAAAAGAAATACAACAGGGAATCAGAGCAGTTAATCAATAAATGACAACAATCAAAACAATAAAAGAGGGAATAAACGGCATAGGTATAGAACCTTCTAATGGAGAGGAAGGCAAAGCGATACCACCTAATGGTAGACTGCTTCAAACTTAGAAAGATTAGGGTAAAATTCATGGTAACCACAAAGAAAGTTAACAAACCAACTCATAAAAATAAAGACGAAAAACATGAAGTCTCGGCAAAAAAAAAAAAAACTAAAAAAACAAAAGAAAGGAAAAAAAAATCCACAAAGAAAAGTAACTCAGCACAAGAGAGTAAGAAGAACAAAGAAGTCTTCAACACCAGAAAAAAAAGCACTGCAAAATGACAGCAACAAACTCACATCTATCAATAATTACACTGAATGTAAATGGACTCAATGCACTGATAAAGAGATGGAGAGTGACAGAATGTATATGAAAACAGGATCCATCAATAGGCTATCTACAAGAAGCACACCTTAGAAATAAAGACATGAATGTATTAAAAGTCAAAAGGTTGGAAAAAAATATATCAAGCTAACAACTACCAAAAAAGAGCAGGAGTGTCAATTCTAATCTCAGATAAAATAGACTTTAAAACAAAATCTACCATAAAAGACAAAGAAGGACACTATATATTGATTAAGGGGATGATCCATCATGAAGACATAACCATAATAAACATCTACTCACCCAATGACAGGGCTCCAAAATACATAAAACAAACTCTAACAACACTGAAAAGAGAAACTGACAGTTCCACAATAATAGTAGGAGATTTCAAAACACCACTCTCAGTAAAGGACAGAACAATTAAGAAGAAACTCAGCAAAGATACAGAAGACCTAAAGGGCACAATCAGCCAACTTGAACTTATACACATATATAGAACACTCCATCCAACCAATGCAAAGTACACATTCTTTTCCAAAGCACATGGAACGTTCTCCAGAATAGACCACATTTTAGGCCACAGAATAATCTTCAACAAGATCCAAAACGTTGAGATAATTCAAAGTATCTTCTCTGACCACAATGCCATCAAGGTAGAAATTCACAATAGAAAGAGCAAGGGAAAAAAATCAACTACATGGAAACTGAATAATACCCTGCTTACACACCAGTGGGTAATAGAAGAAATCAGAGATGGAATCAAAAAATTCCTAGAATCAAATGAAAATGACAACATATCATACCAAAACCTTTGGGACACAGCAAAGGCAGTCCTTAGAGGACAATTTATAGCAATAGATGCACATATCAAAAAAGAAGAAAGGGACAAAATCCAAATATTAACGACACAACTCAAACAAATAGAAAGAGAACAGCAAAAAAAGCCCACAACCACCAAAAGAAAGGAAATAGTAAAGCTCAGAGCAGAAATAAATGAAATAGAGAACAGAAAAACAATAGAAAGAATCAACAAAACCAAAAGTTGGTTCTTTGAAAGAATCAACAAAATAGACAAACCACTCACCAGACTGACAAAAGAAAAACAGGAGAGGACACAAATAACCCAAATAATAATTGAAATGGGGGACATTACAACAGACCCAACTGAAATAAAAAGGATTATAACAGAATCTTATGAAAAACTATACTCCAACAAATATGAAAACCTAGAGGAAATGGATAAATTTCTAGAAACACACGGCCTACCCAAACTACAACAAAGTGATGTTGAAAATCTGAACAGACCCATAACAAGAGAAGAGATAGAAAAGGTAATAAAAAAAAAACTCCCAACCAAAAAAAGCCCTGGCCCAGATGGCTTCACTGAAGAATTCTACAAAACATTTACAGAAGAGCTTGTAGGAGTTCTACTCAAGCTATTTCAGAACATACAAGAGGAAGCAACACTTCCAAATTCATCCTATGAAGCCAGCAATAACACTGATACCAAAACCAGGCAAAGACATCACAAAAAAAGAAAATTACAGAGCAATATCTCTCAGAAATATAGATGCAAAAATTCTGAACAAAATTCTAGCCAATAGAATTCAGCATCATATCAAAAAAATAATACACCATGACCAAGTAGGATTCATACCAGGTATGCAAGGAAGGTTTAACATTAGAAAATCAATCCACGTAATCCACCACATAAATAAAAGGAAAGGAAAGAATCACATGATCATCTCAATTGACGCAGAAAAGGCATTTGACAAAGTCCAACACCCATTCCTGATAAAAACTCTCAATCAAATAGGTATAGAAGGGAAATTTCTCAACATAATAAAGGGCATCTATGCAAAACCAGTGGCCAACATCATTCTTAATGGAGAAAGGCTGAAAACATTCCCCTTGAAAACAGGAACAAGACAAGGATGACCTTTATCACCACTCCTATTTAACATTGTGCTGGAAGTTCTAGCTAGAGCAATAAGGCAAGAAAAAGAAATAAAGGGCATCCAAATTGGTAATGAAGAAGTTAAACTGTCTCTGTTTGCAGATGATATGATACTATACATATAAAACCCTAAAGACTCAATGAGAAATCTACTGGAACTAATAGAAAGATTCAGCAGAGTAGCAGGATACAAGATAAACATTCAAAAATCAGTTGGATTCCTATACACAAGTAAGGAGAACAATGAAAAGGAAATCAGGAAAACAATACCGTTTTCAATAGCCCCTAAAAAGATAAAATACATAGGAATAAATCCGAACAGGGATGTAAAAGACCTATACAGAGAAAACTACAAAACACTACTGCATGAAACCCAAAGGGATCTACATAAATGGAAAAACATACCATGTTCATGGATAGGCAGGCTCAACATTGTGAAAATGTCAATTCTACCCAAAACAATTTACAAATACAATGCAATCCCGATCCAAATACCAGCAACATTCTTCAAACAGACGGAAAAATTAATCATTAACTTTATATGGAAAGGGAAGAAGCCCTGAATAAGAAAAAAACTACTGAAGAAGAAGAAGAAAGTTGGAGGACTCACACTAACTGACTTCAGAACCTACTATACAGCTACAGTAGTCAAAACAGCCTGGTACTGGTACAACGACAGATACATTGACCAATGGAACAAAATTGAGAACCCCGATGTGAATCCATCCACCTACGGTCACCTGATCTTCGACAAGGGCCCAAAGTCCATCAAATGGGGAAAAGATAGTCTTTTTAATAAATGGTGCTGGCAAAACTGGGTAACCATTTGCAAAAAAATGAAACAGGACCCACACCTCACATCGTACACAAAAACTACTTCAAAATGGATCAAAGACCTGAATATAAAGCCTAAAACTATAAAGTTCATAGGAGAAAAAATAGTACCAAAACTTCAGGCCTTAATACATGGCGTTAACAGGATACATACCATAACCATCAACACACAAAACCCAAAAGATAAGCTAAATAACTGGGATCTTCTAAAAATCAAACACCTATGCTCTTCAAAAGACTTCATCAAAAGAGTAAAAAGAGAACCTACAAACTGGGAAAAAATTTTTGGACAGTACAAGTCAGACAAAGGTCTAATCTCCATAATCTACAAGAAAATCCAACACCTCTACAACAAAAAGACAAATAATCCTATTAAAAAATTGGCAAAGGAAATGAACAGACACTTCACCAAAGAAGACATTCAAATGGCCAACAGACACATGAGGAAATGCTTGTGATCACTAGACACTAGAGAAATGCAAATTAAAACCACAGTGAGATACCATCTCATCCCAGCATTACTAGCACTAATCAAAAACACTGGAAATAACAAATGTTGGAGGGGCTGCGGGGAGATCAGAACTCTTATGCACTGCTGGTGGGAATGCAAAATGATACAACCATTTTGGAAGATGGTATGGTGCTTCCTCAGAAAGCTAGAAATAGACATACCATTCGATCCAGCAATCCCACTCCTAGGAATATATCCTAGAGAAATAAGAGTCATCACTCTAATAGATGTATGCACACCTACGTTATTGGCAGCATTGTTCACAATAGCAAAACGATGGAAACAACCTAGATGCCCATCAACAGATGAATGGATAAACAAACTATGGTACATACACACAATGGAGTACTATGCAACGAGAAAGAACAACAATGAATTGTGAAGCATCCCATAATATGGATGAAACTGGAGAACATTATGTTGAGTGAAATAAGTCAATCGCAAAAGACAAATATTGTATGAGACCTCTATTGTAACAACCCATGAAAAAGTTCACATACAAAATGTAACAATCTTTGTTGGTTACCAGGGATGGGAGGGGTGGCAGGAAATATTAAATAGGCAATAGATAAGTGGTGTCTTGGGTGAAGGGTGAGATAGTACACAATACAGCGGAAACTAGCACAACCTGTACAAGGAAAGTTCATGGAAGCCCCATAGACACATCCAAACTCCCTGAGGGACTGAATTGCTGGGCGGAGGGCTGTGGGGACCATGGTATCAGGGAACATCTAGCTCAACTGGCATGACACAGCCTATAAAGACAATGCTCTACATTCTACCTTGGTGAGTAGTGTCTGAGGTCTGAAAAGCCTGTGAGCGGCCATCTAAGATACTCCACTGGTCTCATCCCTTCAGAAGCAAGGGAGAATGAGGAGAACAGGATACAAGGAAAAGATCAGTCTGAAGGACTAATTGTCCACAGCTACCAAGGCCTCCACCGGACTGAGTCCATTACAGCTAGATGGTGCCCAGCTACCACCACGGACTGCTCTGACCAGGATCACAACAGACGGTTCTGGACAAAGCTGGAGAAGGATGTAGAGCATAATTCTAACTCACAAAATAAAAGACCAGATTTACTGGCCTAAAGGAGACTGGAGAAACCTTGAGAGTATGGCCCCCAGACACCCTTTTAGCTCAGTGGGGAAGTTACTTCCGAGGTTCACTGTTCAGCCTGGGAGTGGACAGCTCCGTAAAACCAAATGAGACTAACGAGGTACAGGAGTCCAGTGACAAGGGCCAGAAGGCAGAAGGGGACAAGGAAGCTGGTGATAGGGAACCCAAGGCTGAGTAAGGATACTGTTGATGTGTTGTGAGATTGTTAACCATTGTCATAGGGCAACATTTGTAGTAACTGTTAAATGAGAAACTATTTTGTTCTGTAAGTCTTCATCTTAAGTGAGAATAACAGCACAACTGGAAGAGCGTAGTCAGTGCCACTGAACTGTGTATGTAGAAATTTTGAAACGGTGTATCTTTGGTTATGTGTATTTTCACCAAAAAAAAAAAAAAAATGTTGAGAAGTTAGAGGGTTAATATGTTGTGGGGTTGTTAACCAGTGTCATAAAACAACATGTGTACTACTATTTCATGAGAAACTATTTGCTCTGTAAGCCTTCACCTGAAGTACAATAAAATATATATATATATAAAAAATCATTTCACCTAAGAACACATTTACAAAGTACAGTTTTGTACTTTATGGTATTATTATAATACATTCTTATATCCTTTCCTTTTGAAATCTAGTTAAAATATTTAGACTTAGATAAAAACCACAGTTACTATATTTTCATTGCAAATAACTTTTCCTTCTGAAGAATCTCTCCTTTTTCAAACCAAGATTAATTTCTTTTCCTCCTTACTCTCTTTTTGTTATTTACTCTACATTGTGTCATCTTTTTTTTGCTGAGTTGCTTGTTCCTCTTATGCCCATTTCATTCCCATACTCATCAAGGTTATTTCTCAAAGACATTCTGCATTAAATTATGCATTTTCCTTTTGGGAGTTACTCTGAATCTAACCTTTCTGTTGGTAGTTTTGTAAAATATTTACACCTGAAGTGGCTAGCATCCAAAATCCTTGTAATAACTTTGTGATGAGATGTTCTGGATCCTTGTCATTGCTTAGCTGTCTCAGACATCATCTCTTCACATTATGTGCTGAAATTAATGACTGTTTATTTTGAACACATATGAAGCTCCACAGGGCTTCCTTATGAAACGGTGACAGTCTTACTGTGATAGTTAAAATGTCAATTGACTAAAAGACTGTACTTGGCGTTTTAGATACATTATGTCAATCAATTTACATGACAGTCTGACAAAGTGGGCATTGTTATCCACTATTTACAGATGAAAGAATTGAGACTCAAAAGAGATGCAAAAACTGTGTAGCTAGTAAGTGGCACAGCTAGAATTAAACCAAGTTCTGTCTGGTTCAAAATGTTTTTTTTTTTTCCCTAATACCGCACTGCCTTTTTATTAATAAATCAGTAATGACAGTGGCATAATCACTGCCTGTGTATAAGAAGTACTTCTTTATAAGAAAATTAAAACCATCAGAAAAAATGTCTCCCCTCTCTTCAAAACACATTTTTATATGTTATAGCAGGAGTAATTGTAAAGTAGATACGGAGTTTTGATGTGCCAACAACTGCGCTGAATTAAATTTTTGAGAGGCTGGATTTATTAACCAAGCCAAGGGCCTGCTGTCTCAGTGGAAAGGTACAATGAATAAAACAAGAAAGCAAAGCTTTTAAATGAGGTTAGGGAAAAACAGAATGATTATGTATGTGACAGGGCCTTGGAAGAATCTAAGAATGGAAAGATACAGCATAATTTCATTAAGGTTTAAATACTGGCAAGGTAAAGAGTCAGAGGAAGAGATGTTGAGAAAGTGTTGTTCACCCAGAAAAGAAAAGAATGCAAAGAATTGCTTCTGACTGTAGACTAGGAAGTGGCAGAGGACAGCCCAGGTGTGAGGCAGTGGGAAATGAAATGATGGTGAGATTAAAATAAATCAAAAAGGAAATCCCTCTTTGGCAACAGGGATACCGGGAGAAAGAAATCTTGATTAAGAATATAAAGAAAAGCAAATGGAGCCTGGAGCAAACATTTTTCATAAAAAAGTTGTGGCTGGGGTCTAGGTGTACATGAGGTAGCTAAGAGAAGAGAAACTGGGAAAAATCCCAGAAATCAACAGGGGAAATACAAATGATTTCTACATTCAAGACTATAAAGCAAGGAACTGCCAGGCAGGTGTAACTGAAAGCTCCTTTATTAAAATTAAATTTGTTAGGGGAGGGTGATGCTTGGTTCCCAGTGCCCTTCTTGGGTATGCCTATTAAACAGCAAAACCATATTCCTCCCTACAGATACTTTTTGTCACCCCAAAACTTTAGAAAAATAAAGTCATTTTTTGCCCTAGTTGGCTGTCCAAACATTTGGTCAGCTATGGAAAAAAAAGACTCCAGATAGAATTAAAATACTCAGAGTATTCCTCGAGAAAGAAAAAAAAGAGAGAAAGACCTTGGTTTCTTGCATAGTCAGAGGAGAAACTTACCAACTTATTTTAATCTTTTTCTGTTTTTTAGCTTGTTAAAGTAATGAACTCTGTATTTACTCTCACTTAATTATGGAGGTAGGCTATTTGAACCCACCTAGCAGCTTCAGGGGAGAACAGCTTGGCGATTTGCTTCTTTGAAGATTACAGCCAAGAAAACCTGATGCAGCAGTTCTGCCCTGTCATATGGGGTTGCTATGAGTGGAAGTCGACTCAGCAGCACCCAACAACAATTATGGATTCATTTTATTTAGATTAAAAATATATATTTCTTTGTTTAGGCAGTGGCTTTCATTTTGGGAAATATTTACTTACAACCTGGAAAAAAATGTATTTACTTTACACATACCCTTCATGATTTCCTAGTCTTCAACCACATCTTCCCTGAGATTTTGTTTCCCTGTAAAAACCCATTGCCCTGGAGTCTATTCCAACTCGTAGCAACCCTATATATAGGACAGGGTAGAACTGCCCCATAGGGTTTCCAAGAAGCTGCGAGAGGATTCAAACTGCTGAATTTTTCGTTAGCAGCCTGAGCTCTTAACCACTGTGCCACCACCGCTCCATGTTTCCCTATTGGAGTCCTAAATTTTAATGATTATTCTTATATGAAAACATCTGAATCCTCTTGATTATGTACTTTTTATTCTTTTGATTTATCCTTAATTCTTTATGGTTTTGTAAGATTCACAGAATAAAACCAGGTACAGAGGCTCGACCATAATCTATAAGAGCAAATACTAACTTTTAATTCCCACTACTGTTCATGGAAAAAAAAAATTTGTTGTTCCATAGGGTCACTGTACATTAGGCAATGGGTTTGGTTTTTGTTTTTTGGTTGCAAAATATTGGTCTAATACATTCAGCAAAGATGAAATCATTCTCACACCATTTTCCTGGGTCATTACTAACAGCTAGAACACCATTTTTTTTATTTTATTATTTTTATTTATTTATTTATTTATTATTGTGCTTTAAGTGAAAGTTTGCAGTTCCAGTTAGTTTCTCAGACAAAAATTTATACACACATTGTTATGTGACCCTAGTTGCTCTCCCTATACTGTGACAGCACACTCCTCCTTTCCACCACTGATTTCCCATGTCTACTCAACCAGTTCTTGTCCCTTTTTAGCTTCTCATCTCGCTTCCGGACAGGAGCTGCCCATTTAGTCTTATGTATCTACTTGAGCTAAGAAGCACATTTTTCACAAATATCATTTTATGTCTTATAGTCCAGTCTAATCTTTGTCTGAAGAGTCGGCTTCTGGAATGATTTCAGTTCTAGACTAACAGAGAGTCTGGGGGCCATCTCTTCCAGGGTCCCTCCAGTTTCAATTAAACCATTAAGATTAGTCTTTTTACTAGAACTTGAGTTCTGCAGTCCATTTTTCTCCTGCTCCATCAGGGACTCTCTGTTGTGTTCCTTGTCAGGGCAGCCATTGGTGGAAGCCAACACCACCTAGTTCTGGTCTTAGACTGATGGAGTCTCTGGTTTATGTGGTGCTTTCTGACTTTGTGTCCTTGTGTCTTTGGTGTTCTTCATTCTCCTTTGCTCCAAGTGGGTTGGGACCAATTGATGCATCTTAGTTGGCTGCTCACAAGCTTTTAAGATCCCGGATACCACTCACCAAAATGCGATGCAGAATGTTTTCTTAATAAACTTAGTTATGCCAATTGACCTAGATGTCCCTCAAAACCATGGTCCCCAGACCCCCGTCCCTGCTACTCTGTCCTTTGAAGTGATTGGTTGTATTCAAGAAACTTCTTAGCTTTTGGTTTAGTCCAGATGTACTGACTTCCCTTGTATTGTATGTTGTCCTTCCATTCACCTAAAATAATTCTTGTCTACTATCTAGTTAGTGAATTCCCCTCTGTCTCCCTCCACACCCTTGTATCCATCAAAGAATGTTTTCTTTGTGTTTGAACCTTTTCTTGAGTTCTTTTAATAGTGGTCTCTTCCAATATTTGCCCTTTTGGGTCTGACTAATTTCACTCAACATAGTGCCTTCAAGATTCATCCATGTTATGAGATATTTCGCAGATTCATCATTGTTCTTTGTCCTTGCTTAGTGTTCCTTTGTGTGAATATACCATAATTTGTTTATTCATTCGTCTGTTGATGGGCACCTAGGTTGTTTCCATCTTTTTGCTTTTTGTGAACAGTTCTGCAGAGAACTTGGGTGTGCATATATCTATTAGTGTGATAGCTCTTACTTCTCTAGGATATATGCCAAGGAGTGGGGTTGCTGGATCGTATGGTACTTCTATTTCTAGCTTTTTAAGGAAGCACCAAATCGATTTCCAAGGTGGTTGTACTATTTTACATTCCCACCAGCAGTGTATGTGTTCCAGTCTGTCCACAATTTCTCCAACATTTATTATTTTGTAGGTTTTTTTTTTTTTTTTTTTTTTTTGGAGTAATGCTAGCCTTATTGGGGTGAAATGGTGTCTTATTGTAGTTTGATTTGCATTTCTCTAATGGCTATTGATTGTGAGCATTTCCTCATGTGACTGTTAGCCGCCTGTCTTAGTCATCTAGTGCTGCTGTAACAGAAATACAAGTGGATTGCTTTAACAAAGAGAAGTTTATTCTTTCACAGTTCAGTAGGCTACAAGTTCAAATTCAGGGCATCACCTCCAGGAAAAGGCTTTCTGTCTCTGTCAGCTCTGGAGGAAAGTCCTTGTCATACCTCAGTCTTCCCTTGTTCTAGGAGCATCTCAGCGCAGGAACCTCAGGTCCAAAGGACAGGCTCTGCTCCCAGCACTGTTTTCTTGGTGGTATGAGCTTCCCGTGTCTCTGCTCGCTTCTCTCTTTTATATATCAAAAGAGATTGGCTTAAGACACTACCTAATCTTATAGAGCTCATCAGTATAACTGCTGCTAATCCATTTTATTACATCATAGTGATAACATTTACAACACATAAGGGAAATCACATCAGATGATAAAATGGTAGACAATCATACAATACTGGGAATCATGACCCAGTCAGGTTGATATATTTTTGGGGGACACAATTCAATCCATGACACTGCCTGAATGTCTTTTTTGGTGAAGTGCTTGTTCATATCCTTTGCCCATTTTTTTAATTGGGTTACTTGTCTTTTTGTTGTTGAAGTTTTGTAGTATCTTGTAGATTTTAGAGATTAGACGCTGAACAGATTTGTTGTAACCAAAAATGTTTTCCCAGTCCATAGGTTGTCTTTTTACTCTTTTGGTGAAGTCTTTTGATGAGCATTAAGTGAATTTTAGGAGCTCCCAGTTATCTGAGTTTCTCTTCTGGTGTTTCTGCATTGTTAGTAATATTTTGTATTCTGCTTATGCCATGTATTAGGGCTCCGAGTGTTGTCCCTATTTTTTCTTCCATGATCTTTACCGTTTTTGATTTTATATTTAAGTCTTTGATCCATTTTGAGTTCGTGTTTGTGCATGGTGTGAGGCACGGGTCTTATTTCAGTTTTTTGTGGATAGATATCCAGTTATGACAGCACCATTTGTTAAAGAGACTGTCTTTTCCCCATTTAATGGACTTTGGGCCTTTGTCAAATATCAGCTGATCATTAGGTGGATGTCTGGGTTCTCAATTATTCCATTGGTCTATGTATCTGTTGTTGTACCAGTACCAAGCTGTTTTGACTACCATGGTGATATAATCGTTTCTAAAATCAAGTAGTGTGAGGCCTCCCACTTTGTTCTTCTTCAGTAATGCTTTACTTATCTGGGGCCTCTTCCTTTTCCATATAAAGTTGGTGATTTGTTTCTCCATCTCTTTAAAAAATGCCATTGGAATTTGGATTGGGATTGCATTGTATCTGTAGATCGCTTTGGATAGAATTGACATTTTCACAGTGTTGAGTCTTCCTATCCATAAGCAAGGTATGTTTTTCCACTTACGTGGGTCTCTTTTGGTTTCTTGCAATAGTGTCTTGTAATTTTCTGTATATATGTCTTTTGCATCTCTGGTTAGATTTATTCCTAAGTACTTTATCTTCTTGGGGATTATTGTAAATGGTACTGATTTGGTGATTACCTCTTGGAAGTTCTCTTTGTTGGTGTAGAGGAATCCAACTAATTTTTGTACGTTTATCTTGTATCCTGATATTTTGCTGAAATCTTCTATTAGTTCCACTAGTTTATTTGTGGATTCTTTGGTGTTTATGTGTATAAGATCATATCATCTGCAAATAGAGATACTTTGACTCCTTCCCTATCAATTTGGATGCCCTTTATTTCTTTTTCTAGCCTAATTTCCTGGCCAGGACCTCCAGCACAATGTTCAATAAGAGTGGAGATAAACAGCATCCTTGTCTGGTTCCTGTTCTCAAGAGGAGTGCTTTCAAAACTCTATTTAGGATGATGTTGGATGTTGGCTTTGTGTAAATGCCCTTTACTATGTTGAGGAATTTCCCTTCTATTCCTATGTTGCTGAGAATTTTTATCATGAATATGTGTTGGTCTTCATCAAATGCCTTTTCTGCATAGATTGGTAAGATCATGTGGTTCTTGTCTTTTGTTTTATTTATGCGATGGATTACATTGATTGTTTTTCTAATGTTGAACCATCCCTGAATAGCTGGTATGAATCTCACTTGGCCATGGTAAATTATTTTTCTGATGTGTTGTTGAATTCTATTGACTAGAATTTTGTTGAGAATTTTTGTGTCAGGTTCATGAGGGATATTGGTCTGTAATTTTCATTTTTTTGTGGTGTGTTTACCTGGTTTTGATATCAGGGTTATGTGGGCTCTATAGAATGAGTTTGGGAGTATTCCATCCTTATCTATGCTCTGAAATACCTGTAGTATTTAGTAGCGGTGTTAACTCTTCTTTGAAAGTTTGATAGAATTCTCCGGTGAAGACTTCAGGGCCAGGGCTTTTTTTTTTTAATTGGGAGTTTTTAAATTACCTGTTCAATCTCTTCTTTTGTTATAAATTTATTTAGTTGTTCTACCTCTGTTTGTGTTAGTTTAGGTAGGTAATGTGTTTCTAGAAATTTGTATATTTCCTCTAGGTTTTCAAATTGGTTAGAGTACAATTTTTCATAGTAGTCTCTTACGATTCTTTTAATTTCAGTTGAGTCTGTTGTAATATTGCCCATCTCATTTTTTATTCGGGTTATTTGCTTCCTCTCCTGTTTTTCTTTTGTCAGTTTGGCCAATGATTTATCTATTTTGTTGATCTTTTCAAAGATGCAGCTTTTGGTCTTCTTGACTCAATTATTTTTTTATTTTCTATTTCATTTAATTCTGCTGTAATTCTTATTATTTGCTTTCTTCTGGTGCCTGAGTGCTTCTTTTGCTGCTCTCTTTCTATTTGTTCAAGTTGTAGGGTTAATGTTTTGATTATGGACCTTTCTTCTTTTTGGATGTGTGCATTCATTGCTATAATTTGACCTCTGAGCACTGCTTTTGTTGTGTCCTAAAAGTTCTGGTAGGATATGTTTTCATTTTCTTTTGATTCTGTTAATTTCTTTATTCAATCCTTAATTTATTCTGTAACCCAGTACTTTTTGAGCAAGGTGTTGTTCAGTTTCCATGTGTTTGATTTTTTTCCCTTCCTTTTCCTATTATTGATTTCTACTTTTTTGGCTTTATGGTCAGAAAAGATGCTTTGTAATATTTTGATGCTTTCAATTTGTTAAGGCTTGCTTTATGGCCTAATATGTGGTCTATTCTGGAGAGTGTTCCATGTGCCTTGCAAAAGAGGGTATACTTGGATGCTGTTGGGTGGAGTGTTAGATATATGTCTATGAGATCAAGTTGGCTAATTGTGGCATTTAGATATTCTATGCCTTTATTGAGCTTCTTTCTGGATGTTCCATCCTTCACCCACAGTGTTGTGTTGAAGTCTCCTACTATTATTGTGGAGCTGTTTTCAATGCTCTTAGAGTTTGTTTTATGTATTTTGGAGCCCTGTCATTGGGTGTGTAAATATTTATTATACTTATGTCCTCCTGGTGTATTGACTGTTTAATCATTATATAATGTCCTTCCTTATCCTTTGTGGTCTATTTTGTCAGAGATTAATTTTGCCACTCCTGCTCTTTTTTAAGTGTTGTTTGTTTGGTATATTTTTTCCCATCCTATGAGTTTTACTTTGTTTGTGTCTTTATGTCAAAGTTGTGTCTCTTATAGGCAGCATATTGATGGACCATGATTTTTTTATCCATTCTGCCACTCTCCGTCTCTCCGTCTCTGTATTGATGCATTTAGTCCATTTACATTTAGCATAATTATTGATAGGTATTAGTTTAATGATGTCATTTTGATGTCTTTTTTGGTGTGTTGTTGACAGTTTCTTTGTTCCACTTAATTTTCTGTGCTGATTTGTTTTTCTTTATGTATTTTCTTTTCATCTTTTTCATTGTTGTTGATTTTGTATTTGCTGAGTCTTTATGTTTTTCTTCTTTTTTGTTTGATGTGTAGGATTATTAGTTTGCTTTGTGGTTACCTTAATATTTACTCCTATTTTTCTAAGTTTAAACCAATCTTTTATTTCTTTATATCGCTCTGACTTCCTCTCCATATGAAAAATCTATGACTACATTTTTTAGTCCCTCTTCTTTATTGTTTCCCTATTTTCAGTGTTTTAGCTTTGATTTATTTTTATGTCTTCCCTATCTGGGTTGATATCTGGTTGTTCTGTCCTGTGTTCTAGTCTTGCGTTGTTGTCTGATGTTACTGATTTTCTAACTGGAGGACTCCCTTTAGTATTTCTTATAATTGGTTTAGTTTTTGCAAATTCCCTAAGCTTCTATTTATCTGGAAATGCCCTAATTTTGCCATCATATTTGAGAGAGATTTTTGCTGGATATATAATTCTTGGCTGGCATTTTTTTTTTTTTCCTTCAAGGCTTAATATATGTCATCTCATTGCCTTTTTGCCTGCATGGTTTCTGCTGAGTAGTCTAAGCTTAGTCTCATTAACTTTCCTTTGTAGATGAGTTTTTGTTTATCCCTAGCTGCTCTTAGCATTCTCTCTTTGTCTTTGGTTTTTAGCAAGTTTGATTATAGTATGTCTTGGTGATTTTGTTTTGGGATCAACCCTGTGTGGTTTTCGATAAGCTTCTTGGGTAAATAACGTCTGGTCTTTCATGATATCAGGAAAGTTTTCTGCCAACAAATCTTCAACAATTCTCTCTGTATTTTATGCCCCCCACCCCTGTTCTGGTACTCCAATCACTTGTTGGTTATTCTTCTCGATAGAGTCCCATATAATTCTTAGCATTTCTTCATTTTTTGAAAATTCTTTCATCTGAATTTTCCTCAAATAAATTGGTGTCAAGTTCTTTACCTTCAATCCCACTAATTCTGACTTTCATTGTCTCACTTCTGCTCTGATGACTTTCTGTTGAGTTGTCTAATTCTGAAATTTTGTTAATCTTCTGGATTTCTGTTTTCTGTCTCTCTATGGATTCTTGTAGCCTGTTAAATTTGTCATTGTACTCTTGTATAATTTTTTCTTAAGTTCCTCTATTGTTTTGTCTGTGTGTTCTTTGGCTTGTTCTATGTTTTGCATGAGCTCCTTCCTGATATCTTGAAGAGTTCTGTATATTAATCTTTTGTATTCTACTTCCAGTAATTCCAAGTTCTTTTCCTCTGTAAGGTTTCTTGATTGATTTGGGAGCTTGCTGAAGCCATCATGGCCTGCCTCTTTATGTGATATGATATTGACTGTTGTCTCCAAGCCAACAATAAGTTATTATATTTGTTTATTTCATGTTTGCTTACCATTTCTTAGCTTCTTGTTTTGTTTTGATATGCCCAAATAGGCTGCTTGTGTGAGCTACTTTGATTGTTGGCAACTTTGAAGCTCTAATGTCCTGTCACCAGGTGATTAGATCTGTTACTAGGTATGTGAGCCCAGGAGTCTGTTTACTTTTCCTGTGTGGATTCAGATCAGGTGTCCAGATAGTCAGTCACCAAGTATCTGGTGCAGGTTCTCACATACAGTCCTAGATGGGTAGGGGTGATTGGAGTAGGCACAGGTATCTGGCTGCAATAAGGGGTCACATGCTGAGCAAGTGTGTAAAACCCCAAATTTTAAGAATTTAAATACTTTCTATAGGCATAATACAATAAAATCTGTGAAAGTAGAAACCTGCTTAAGGTGGAAATCTCAAATATTTTCCACTAAAATGAGTGCTAGAAAAGGCAGAAAACTTTCAAGATCCAGAAAAAAACAAGACAGTGCTGTCAAGTTCTATCTTTCACAGATTTCACTGTACCACATTTTTATCCACAATAAAGTTGACCTGCCTCATATTTTGCCAAATCATGCAGACATAGAGAGTTTTATATTTTGTGTCCATTAAATTAGCCCTTTAGTGATGGGAAATTTTGTGTCTCCTTTAAAGGCAGTGATTTTCCAGGATTGTCTCTTTTCCTTTCATTAATCATGGTTTTAAGTGTTGAATGATAACTGCCTCAAAAGTGATCATTTATCTATCACGCTGTTAACATTTCACCATCCAAAGATACACCCTGTTAGAATCACAAACTTTTTTTAAATTTTGGATGAGATATTTGAGCTCATGAAGTTCTGCTGCCACCTTTTACAGACCAGTAAAACAAGACCCAGGAGGTAAATTCATTCACTTCTCCCCATCATTTCTTGTCTCTACAATAGTTCATGAAAATGCATTACCACTAATGCCATTGTGACACAATTTTTAAAATAACATTAGTTATAAAATGTTGGCCAAGACATTTTTGAATTTTAGGTACATTATTTTATGCGTATTTACTCCTTCAAAAGACTCTGATTGGCCAGTCATGATTTTCCAATATAAAAGCTCATCACCTTCCCTCTGATTCATTATTCCTCTTTTCTTTTCTTTGAATGAAGTATTATAAAGCAAAGATGTCACTTTGAGGAATAAAGTGCACCCGACCCAAGCCATGGTATTTCAATCTCCTCATATGCATATGAAAGTTGCACAATGAAAAAGGAATACCGAAGAATTGATGCATTTGAATTATGGTGCTGATGAAGAATATTGAATATACCATGGACTACCAGAAAAAAGAACAAATCTGTCTTGGAAGAAGTACAGCCAGAATGCTTTTTAGAAGCAAGGATGGTGAGACCGTCTCACTTACTTTGGACAAGTTATCAGGAGGGACAATTTCCTGGAGAAGGACATCATGCTTGGTAAGTAGAGGGTCAGCAAAAAATAGGAAGACTCTCAACGAGATGAACTGACACTGTGGCTGCAACAATGGGCTCAAACATAACAATGATTGTGAGGATGGCACAGGACCAGGCAGTGCTTCGTTCTGTTGTTCATAGAGTTGCTATGTGTTGGAAATGAACTGAAAGCACCTAACAACAAAAACACATTGTTAAATTATTTATTTTTTATTTTATTACAGGTTGCCTAACATGAGAGGAAGACTCAATAGGCTCTCATTACCATTATCTCCTCTGGAACCACCTTGGGGTGGAGATTGTTGGCATTTCACCAGTCATTTATTCTATGTCTGATTGTAGCACTGGAAATTTTTTTCTTCCAGAATCTTAAATTATCTGGCCCCTCTCTCATGCATAACTTGTAAATTTATGTATAGAGTTTAAAAGTGGTAGATATTTTATTTTTATCTTTGAACTGTCTGCATCACAAGAAAAGATGATTAAAACTCCTCTAATATAATCATTAAAGATCGAAGATTCGTTTATTGCTTCTTTTCATCCCCAAGAACTGTGATCATTATCTTGTTTTACTGTTTCTACACTAATTTAAGATTTCAACCCTTGCCTGAGAAGTTACAACAGCAATGAAAAATCTATTTTCACTCTTGCCATTTACAGAGTAAATAACCAGAGTAATCATTTTTTTTATTTTACAGCACAGATTAGTTTTTCATTCAAAAATGTTATACACAGATTGTTTTGTGACATTGGTTGCAATCCCCACATTGTGTCAGCACTCTCTCCCTTTGCGTTTCCACCGCGGAGTTCTCCATCTTTCTTTGTCCACTTTTCCTGTCCTTTCCTGCCTTCTCTTCTTTGCTTTTAGGTAGGTTTTCCCATTTGGTCTCATATACTACATTGAACTAAGAAGCATGTTCCACACATGTGTTATTGTTTGTTTTATAGGCCTGTCTACTCTTTGGCTGAAAGGTGGACTTCAGGAGTGGCTTCAGTTTTGTCCAGGGGCCGTAGTCTCAGGGGTTCTTCCAATCTCTGTCAGATCAGTATGTCTGGTCTTTTTTGTGAATTTGAATTTTATTCTATGTTTTTTCCTGCTGTCTGGGACTGTCTATTGTGATCCCTGTCAGAGTGTTTGGTGGTAATATCCAGGCAAAATCTAGTCCTGGGCTCAGGCGGGAGGATGCTGTGGTTGTGGCCCATTAGTCCTTTGGACTAGTTTTTTTTGTGTGTGTGTCTTTGGTTTTCTTCATTCTCCTTTGCTCCAAACGTGATAGGACCAATAGATGTATTTTAGATGGCTACTCAAAAGCTTTTAAGACCGTAGACGCCACTCATAAAAATACAATGTAGTACTTTTTTTTATGAATTATGTTATGCCAATTAACCTAAATTTCCCAAGACCACGGTCCCCAGTCTTCAGCCCCAGTAACTTGGTCCCTCAAGGTGTTTGGATGTGTCTTTGCTGTGGGCAAGTTGTTCTGACTTCCCCTGTATTGTATGTTGTCTTTCCCTTCACCAAAGTTAATGCTTCTCTACTATCTAGTTATTTTCCCTCCCCGCTCCTCCTCTTGTAACCATCAAAGTTGTTTTTTTTTTTTTTTCCAGTGTGTAACCTTTCCTTGGGTTTTTTAATAGTGGTCTCATACAATATTTGCTCTTTCGTGATTGACTTATTTCTTTCAGCATAATGCCCTCCAGATTCATGCATGTTGTGACTTGTTTCAAGGATTCATCATTGTAATTTATCATTGCATATTATTCCATTGTGTGTTCGTACCATAACTGGTTTATCTGTTCCTCTGTTGATGGGCATTTAGGTTGTTTCCATCTTTTTGCTATTGTGAATAAGGCTGCAGTGAACATGAGTGTGCACATGTCTATTCGTGTGATGGCTTTTATTTCTCTAGGATATATTCCTAGGAATGAGATTGCTGGGTTGTATGGTATTTCTATTTGTAGATTTTTAAGGAAGTGTCGTGTTGTTTTCCATAGTGGTTGCACCATTTTACATTCCCACCAGAAGTGCATAAGAGTTCCAATCTCCCCACAATGTCTCCAAAATTTGTTATTTTCTGGGTTTTTTTTTTTTCATTAGTACCAGTAATGTCAGGGTGAGATGGTATCTCACTGTAATTTTGACAAGCATTTCTCTAATTAATAATGATCACGAGCATTTCCTCCAGTGTTTCTTATTTGCCTGAATGTCTTCTTTGTGAAGTGTCTTTTCATATCCTTTGCCCATTTTTTTTCATTTTTATTATTGTACTTTATATGAAGGTTTACTGAACAAACTAGTTTCCCATTAAACAATACACATATTGTTTTGTAGCATTGGTTGTCAACCCCATCACATGTCAACACTCTTCCCTTCTCAACCTCGGGTTCTCTATTACCAGCTTTCCTATCCACTCAGGCATTCTCGTCCTTGCCCCTGGGCTAGTGTGTCCATTAAGTCTCATTTTTTTTAAAATTGTACTTTAGATGAAGGTTTACAGAACAACCTAGCTTCTCATTAAACAGTTAATACACATATTGTTTTATGGCATTGGTTAACAACCCCACAACATGTCAACACTCTCCCTTCTCAACCTTGGGTTCCCTATTATCAGCTTTCCTGTCCCCTCCTGCCTTCTACTCCTTGTCCCTGGGATGTTGTGCCCCATTAATCTCATTTTGTTTTATGGGGCTGTCTAATCTTTAGCTGAAGGGTGAACCTCAGGAGTGACTTCATTACTGAGCTAAAAAGGTGTCTGGGGGCCATACTTTCACGGTTGTTCTAGTCTCTGTCGGCCAGTAAGTCTGATCTTTTTTTGTTAGTTAGAATATTGTCCAGTATTTTTCTCCAGCTCTGTACGGGACCCTCTGTTGTGATCCCAGTCAAAGCAGTCTGTGGTGGTAGCCGGGCACCATCTGGTTGTACTGGACTCAGTCTGGTGGAGGCCGCGGTAGATGTGGTCCACTAGTCCTTTGGACTAATCTTTCCCTTGTATCTTTAGTTTTCTTCATTCTCCCTTGCTCCTGAAGGGGTGAGACCAGCGGAGTATCTTAGATGGCCACTCACAGGCTTTTAAGACCCCAGAAACTACTCACCAAAGTAGAATGTAGAACGTTTTCTTTAGAAACTATGTTATGCCAATTGTGTTAGATGTTCCCTGAGATCATGGTCCCCACAGCCCTCAGTCCAGCAACACAGTCCCTTAGGGAGTTTGGATGTATCTATGGAGCTTACATGACCTTGCCTTGTACAAGCTGTGCTGACTTGCCCTGTATTATGTACTATTTTACCCTTCACCAAGTGACCACTTACCTATTGTCTATTTAGTGTTTTTCCATCTTCACCCCTCCCATCCTTTGAAACCATCAAAGATTGTTTCTTTTTGTCTGTACACCTTTTCATATGTTTTTACTGTAGTGGCTCACATAATATTTGTCCTTTTGTGATGGACTTATTTCACTCAGCGTAATGCCGTCCAGATTCATCCATGTTATGAGATGCTTCGCAGATTCAGCATTGTTCTCTATCCTTGCATAATACTCCATTGTGTGTATGTACCGTAGTTTATCCATTCGTCGGTTGATGGGCATCTAGGTTGTTTCCATCTTTTTGCTACTGTGAACAATGCTGCAGTGAACATGGGTGTGCACATGTTTATTCCTGTGACGACTCTTATTTCTCTAGGATATATCCCTACGAGTGGGATTGCTGGGTTGTATGATATTTCTATTTCTAACTTTCTAAGGAAGTGCCATATCATTTTCCAAAATGATTGTACCATTTTGCATTCCCACTAGCAGTGCATACTAGTTCTGATTTCCCGCAGCCTCTCCAACATTTATTATTTCCTGTTTTTTTGATTCGTGCCTGTAATTCCGGGGTGAGATGCTATCTCACTGTGATTTAATTTGCATTTCTCTAATAGCTAGTGATAGCCAGAATTTCCTCATGTGTCTTTTGGATGCTTTAATGTCGTCTTTGGTGAAGAGTCTGTTCATTTCCTTTGCCCATTTTTTACTTGGATTGTCTTTTTGTTGTAGTGGTGTGGAATTTTCCTGTAGATTTTAGAGATTAGAACTTTGTCTGGTTTACAATAGTCAAAAATTTTTTCCCAGTTTGTAGGTTCTTTTTTTACTCCTTTGGTGAAGTCTTCTGATGAGCATACGTATTTAATTTTTAGAAGATCCCAGTTATCTAGCTTATCTTCTGGAGTTTTTGTGTTGTTGGTTATGGTTTGTATCCTGTTAATGCTGTGTATTAGGGCCTCTAGCATTGATCCTATTTTTTCTTCTATCATCTGTATAGTTTTTGGCTTTATATTTAGGTCTTTGATCCATTTTGAGTTAGTTTTTGTGTATGGTGTGAGGTATGGGTCCTGTTTCATTTTTTTGCAGATGGACATCCAGTTTTGCCAGCACCATTTGCTAAGAAGAGTGTCTTTTCCCCATTTGATGGACGCTTGTCAAAGATTAGTTGACCATAGGTGGATGGATTTACATCTGGGTTCTCAATTCTGTTCCACTGGTCAATGTATCTGTCATTGTGCCAGTACCATGCTGGTTTGACTACCATAGCTGTATAGTAGGTTCTGAAGTCAGGTAGTGCTAGTCCTCCTACTTTATTTTTCTTCTTCAGTGGTGTTTTACTTATCCAGGGCTTCTTCCTTTTCCATATCAAGTTAATGAATAGCTTTTCCATCTCTTTAAAGATTGTTGTTGGTATTTGGATTGGGATTGCATTGTATTTGTAAACTGCTTTCAGTAGAATTGTCATTTTCACAATATTGAGTCTACCTGTCCATGAGCATGGTATGTTTTTCCATTTATGTAGATTTGGGTTTCTTGCAGTAATATTTTGTAGTTTTCTTTGTATAGGTCTTTTACATCCTGGTTAGATTTGTTCCTAACTATTTTATTTTTTTAGGAGCTATCATAAATGGTATTGTTTTCCTGATTTCATTTGTGAAGCTCTCTTTGTTGGTGTATAGGAATCCAATGGATTTTTGTATGTTTATCTTGTATCCTGTTACTCTGTTGAATCTTTCTATTAGTTCCAGTAGTTTTCTCATGGAGTCTTTTGGGTTTTCTATGCAGAGTATCGTATCATCCACAAATAGGGGCACTCTAACTCCTTCATGACCAATATGGATGTTTTATGTCTTTTTCTTGCCTTATTGCTCTAGCTAGGACTTCCAGCACAATGTTAAATAGGAGTGGTGATAAAGGGCATCCTTGTCTTGCTCCTGTTCTCAAGGGGAATGTTTTCAGCCTCTCTCCATTAAGAATGAAGTTGGCTGCTGTTTTTGCATAAATGCCCTTTATTATGTTGAGAAATTTCCCTTCAATACCTATTTTATTGACAATTTCTATCAGGAATGGATGTTGGACTTTGTCAAATGCCTTTTTTGAGTTGATTGAGATGATCAAGTGATTCTTTTCTTTCCTTTTATTTATGTGGTGGATTACGTTGATTGATTTTCTAATGTTGAACCATCCTTGCATACCTGGTATGAATCCTACTTGGTTGCAGTGTATTATTTTTTTGATATGATGCTGAATTCTATTGGCTAGAATTTTGCTAGGAATTTTTGCATCTATATTTATGGTCTGTAATTTTCTTTTTTCATGGCATCTTTGCCTGGTTTTGGTATCAGTGTTATGCTGGCTTCATAGGATGAATTCGGAAGTATCTCTTCCTTTTCTATGTTCTGAAATAGTTTGAGCAGTACTGGTGTAAACTTTTCTCTGAGTTCTAGAATTTTCTAGTGAAGCTATCTGCTTTGCTCATTTTTTAATTTGATTATTTGTCTTTTTACAATTGAAGTGTTGAAGTATTCTATAGATTTTAGAGATTAGGCCTTTGTTGGATTTATGTCATGGCCAAAAAATTTTCCCTAGTCTCCACTTTCTCTTTTTACCGTTTTGGTGAAGGTTTTTGATGGGCATAAGTGTTTAATTTTTAAGAACTCCAAGTTATCTAGTTTATCTTCTGGTGTTGGTGCATTTTTAGTTATGGTTTGTTTTCTATTTATGCAATGAATTAGGGCCCTTAGCATTGTGCTTATTTTTTCTTCTGTGATCTTTATTGTTTTAAGTTTTATATTTAGGTGTTTCATCCATTCTGAGTCAGTTTTTTGCATGGTGTGAGGTATGGGCCCTGTTTCATTTTTTTAAAGATGGACATCCATTTTTGCCAGCACCATTTGTTAAAAAGATTATCTTTTCCCCATTTAATGGATTTTCGTCCTTTGTCAAAAACAGCTCACCATAGGTGGATGGATTTATGTCTGAGTTCTCAATTCTGTTCCATCAGTCTACGTGTCTGTCATTGTACAAGTACCAGACTGTTTTGACTACAGTGTCTGTAGAGTAGTTTCTGAGATTAGGTAGTGTGAGGTTTCCTACTTTGTTCCTTTTATTCAGTAATGCTTTGCTTATCTGAGGCTTCTTTTCTTTCCATATAAAGTTGGTGATGAGTATTTCCATCTTGTTAAGAATGTTGTTGATATATGGATCAGGATTACATTATATCTGTAGATCTCTTTGGGTAGAATTGACATTTTCACAATTTTGAGCCTTCCTATCCATGAAAATTGTATGTTTTTCCATTTATGTAGGTCTATTTTTGGTTTCTTGCATTAGTGTTTTTAGTTTTCTTTGTATAGGTTTTTACATCCCTGGTTAGATTTATTCCTAAGTAGTTTATCTTTTTTAGCAGCTGATATAAATGGTATTGTTTTCCTGATTTCATTTGTGAAGCTGTCTTTGTTGGTGTATAGGAATCCAACTGATTTTTGTATGTTGATCTTGTATCCTGCTACTCTGCTGAATTTTTCTATTAGTTCCAGTTGTTTACTTGTGGAAGCTTTGGGGTTTTCTACGTATAGGATCAGATCATCTGCTAATAAGATAATTTTACTTCTTTCTTTCCTATTTGGATTCCCTTTATTTCTTTTTCTTGTCTTAGAGCTCTAGCTAGGACTTCCAGCACAATGTTAAATAGGAGTGGTGATAAAGGGCAGCCTTGTCTTTTTTGAGTTCTCAGAGGGAATGCTTTCAGCCTCTCTGTGCTGAGAATAATGTTTACTGTTGTTTTGTATGTTTTAGTTGTTAGGTGCCGTCGAGTTGGTTCTGACTCCTAGTGACCCTGTGTACAGCAGAATGAAACACTGCCTGGTCTTGAACCATCCTCACAATCTTTTTTTGCTTGAGCCCATTGTTGCAGCCACTGTGTCAATCCATCTCATGGAAGGTCTTCTTTTTCACTGACCGTCTACTTACCAAGCATGATGCCCTTCTTCAGGGACTGATTCCCCCGATAACATGTCCCAAGTGTGTGAGACAAAGTCTCACCTTCCTTGCTTCTGAGGAGCATTCTGGTTGTACTTCTTCCAAGACAAATGTGTTCATTCTTTTGGCACTCCATGTTATGTTCAATATTCTTCACCAACACTATAGTTCAAAGGTCTCAATTCTTCTTTGGTCTTCCTTATTCATTTTGCAGCTTTCACATGCATATCAGGCAATTGAAAACAGCATGTCTTGGGTCAGGCACACCTTAATCTTCAAGGTGACATCTTTGCTTTTTAACACTTTAAAGAGGTCTTTTGCAGCAGATTGCTCAGTGCGGTGCATCCTTTGACTTCTTGACTGCTACTTCCATAGGTGTTGATTGTGCATCCAAGTAAAATGATATTCTTGACAATTTCAGTATTTTCTCCATGTATCATGATGCTGCTTATTGGTCCAGTTGTGAGATTTTTGTTTTCTTTATGTTGAGGTGCAATCCATATGAAGGCTGTAGGCTTTGATCTTCATCAGGAAGTGCTTCAAGTCCTCTTCACCTTCAGCAAGTGAGGTTGTGTCATCTGCATAACACAGGTTGTTAATGAGTCTTTCTCTAATCCTGATGCCACATTTTTCTTCATATAGTCCAGCTTCTCAGATTATTTGCTCAGCATACAGACTAAGTAAGTATGATGAAAGTATACAGTCTTGACGCACGTGTTTCCTGATTTTAAACCACGCAATATCCCCTTGTTCTGTTCGAACAACTGACTCTTGGTCTATGTACAGGTTCCTTATTAGCATAGTTAAGTGTTCTGGAATTCCCACTTTTTTGCAATGTTATTCATTATTTTTTATTATCCACACAGTTGAATGCCTTTGCATAGTCAATAGAACACAGGTAAACATCTTTCCAGTATTCTACCTTCTGAAATGGTTGAATGTTGATCAATTATTTTTGGTACAGTGACTCTGTGTATTCTTTCTGTCATTTTTTAATGTTTCCTGTCATTCACTATTTTGCCCGTAGAGTCCTTCAGTATTGCAACTCGACACTTGATTTTTTTCTCTAAATGATAGGGACTGTTAAATGATAATTTTGACTAATTGCTGGATGCTGAGTGCAGACTTGCATGTGAGTGAGAAATTTCTGTCTGTCATAATTTTATTGGGAACACCCTACACTTCTGTTGGTTTTACCACTAGGGATCCCACCAGGATTTCAAGGTAGAGTCAAGAAAAATTCCCTCATAATTTTGGTGGGGTGAGGGAAAAGTAATTAGTTTTAAAATATACCCACAGTATTGTTCATAAGAATGAACAACTCCACAGGGAAAATATTCTACCAGAGCCTTATCCCACCTAGGGGCAAAGGGAGCTTATCCAGTGTTATTTACCTCTAGCTTTCCTGTCTTACCTAAGTGACAGAAAGCGAAGAAACAATTGTGATGGACACAGCCCAGAGACATAGGTCCAATAAAATAATAAGATTTAATCATAAAATATAGAACACATCTTACTGTTATATCAAGTACAGTAACATTGGATTACGGCTGAAAAAGCTATAGGACAGAGACTTTACGGAGGATTTCTAAAGATAATCCAAAGACAACAGGGAAAGGAAAAAAAAGGCACAAAAAGAATTTGAAGCCTCTGGCATCTACATATGCAGCAAACACAGCCCAACTTCTTGCCTAGTTGACATAAAATTTCACACCAAGAGTCTTTACTGGACTTCCTGTTATATAATATATTATGTCTGGCTTTCAATAACAAAAAAACTACAAGTCATGCTAAAAGGCCAGGAATCTAAAGAAACAAAGCCAAAATTTAAAGAAACAAAGGCAGCACTGCAAAGCCAGCACTACAACCAGAGTCTGTTATGACACAGATTTTAGAATTATCTTACAGGAAATTTAAAATAACTATGATTGGTATGTTAAGGGCTCTAACTGAAAAAAGAAACAGTATGCAAGAACAAATGGGAAATGAAAGCAGAGAGATGGAAATTTTAAGAACATATCAAGAGTAAATGCTAGGGAAAAAAATATTAAGGAAATGAAGAAAGTCATCAACGGGCTCATCCGTAGACTGAACCCAGCCAAGGAAATAATCAGTGAGCTTGAAGATATGTCAATAGAAATTTCTCAAGCTAAAATAAACATTGAAAAGAAAAAAAAAATGAGGGGAAAAGAAAAAGAACAGAACATCTAAGACTGTGGAACAATTTCAAAAGATATGACATATGGATAATTGTAATATGAGAAGGAGAAAAAAGAAAGAATGGAGCAGAAGAGATATTTTAAATAAAATGGCCCAAGAATTTTCCAAAATGAATGACATACAACAAATCACAGATCCCAAGACCTCAGAGAATACTAAGCAGATTAAATACCAAAAAATATACAACTAGGCATATGGTCTTAGATTGGGTTCTCCAGAGAAGCAAAACCAGTGAAGTGTCTATATAGATATATATGTATATATATAGGCAAACCAAACCCACTGCCGTTGAGTTGATTCCAACTCAGAGCGACCACATAGGGTTTCCAAGGCTATAAACCTCTATGGAATCAGACTGCCACATTTTCTTCCAAGGAGCCACTGATGGTTTTGAACCACTTACCTTTTGGTTAGCAGTCAATCACTTTAACTACTGTGCCACCACGGCTCCTTTTATACATATACTTGTGTGTATATATATGTACGTATATATATATATATGTATATATATATATGTATATATACATACATATATACAGAGAGGGAGAAATCAAGGAAATGGCTCGCATGATTGTAGAGGCTGGAAAATCCCAAATACATGGATCAGGCTGGAGGCTTCTCCCAACCCTCGTAGCTTCAGGGGCTGGTGAACCCATGATTCAGACTATGGAGGCTGACCAATCCTAACATAGGAAGGTAAGCTGCTAGCTCAAGTCCCAAGAACTGGAGGTCAGATGAACAGGAGCCAGCTGTGGGAGCCAGAGAGAGCAAAAGCCAGTGAGCTTTGCCAGAAAGTCCACCGATACTGTATGCAGGCCAGACCTCCAAGGAAACTCCTTTTTAAACTGATTGGCTACTCACAGCAGATACCATCATGGAGGTGATAACATTATATCAGATCTCATCATGGAGTTGATTACATCATTGTACAACTGCCAAACTTTATCATAAATGCCAAACCACTGAGAATCATGGCCCAGCCAAGTTCACACACAACCTTAACCATCACACATATCATATTCAAACTTAAAAAAAACAAACATAAAACCTCACCTTATGTATAAGAAACCACTCAAGCAAGAAGAGAGTGGAGTAAAATATTTAGTGTTGAAAAAAAAATTATCAGTCAAGATTTCTATATACAGTGAAATTATCTTTCAAACTTAATGAGACATAAAGATTTTTTCAGACAAGCCAAAACTGAAGGAATTGATGCATTTGAATTATGGCATTGGCAAAGAATATTGAATAAGCCATGGACTGCCAGAAGAACAAATAAATGTGTCTAGGAAGTACAACCAGAATGCTCCTTAGAAGGCAGGATGGTGAGACTTCATCTTACGTACTTTGGAAAGTTATCAGGAGGGACCAGTCTCTGGAGAAGGACATCATGCTTGGTAAAATAGAGGGTCGAAAAAAAGAAAACCCTCAATGAGACAGACTGACACAGTGGTTTCAACAATGGGCTCAAACATAGCAATGATTGTGAGGGTGGCGCTTGACTAGGCAGCGTTTTGTTTTGTTGTACATAGGGTTGCTGTAGGTTGGAACCCACTCCTTGGCACCTAACAACAACAAAATCTTCTCTACCAAATATGTTAAGAATTCTTAAAGAAGAAGAAAAGTGATATAGAGCAGAAATCCAAGCATAGATAATAGAAGGAAGAGCATAAAAGAAGAAATAAATGAAGGTAAAATAAAAAATATATGTTTTTTAAATTATTTTTAAGTGATCTAAAAGAGAACTCTTTAAAGTAGGGTAACAATATATCTGGTTTTTATAACAAAATTGGTCATAGACATACATGAAAAATGCAAAACAATTAAACTTCTGAGAAAGAACATTGGAAAGATCACATGACCTTGGGTTTTTCAATGTGTTTTTAGATAACAGAACCATTATACATGAAAGAAAAAATAGAAGTTGGACCTTATTAAAATTAAAAAGTTCTGCTTGGCAAAAGACACTGTTAAGAAAATGATAATACAATTCATGGAGTGGGAGAAAATATGTGCCAAAAACATATCTGGTAAGGGACTTTTATCCAAACTATATAAAAAAACTCTTAAAATTAATAATAAGAAAACAAACAGACTTTAAAAATGTGAAAAATATCTGAACAGACATGTCACTAAATAAAATATACAGATTGCAAATTAAGCATATGAGAGATGATCAACATCATCTGTCTTTAGAAATTTTCTAATTAAAACAACACTGAGAAACAATTTTACACTTATCAGAATGACTTAAATCCAAAATACTGAAAATTACAATTGTCTATGAGAATGTAGAGCAAAAAGAACACTCATTCATTGCTTATGGGAATGCAAAATAGTACAGACAATCTGAAATACACTTTTGAAGTTTCTTATAAAACTAAAAATAGTCTTACTATATGATGAAGAAATTGCTTTCTAGGTTTTTATCCAATTGTGTTGAAAACTTATGTCCCTACAAAAACATACACATATATTTGTATAGCAGCTGTATTCATAATTACAAAAAACTAGAAACAACCTAGAGATCCTTTGATAGTTGAATAGGTAAACAAACTATAGTACATTCATACAATAGGATATTATTCTGCTATAAAAGGAAATTAGCTACCAGTCACATAAAGGACTGGAGGAACCTTAAACACATATTGTTAATTGAAGTAAGTCAGATTATATTAATATTAATGTTCTAATATCAATATATTAATATTAATTTTATAATATTAATATATTAATATTAATGTTCTAATATTAATATATTAATATTAATGTTCTAATATTAATATATTAATATTGGATAAAGTAAAATGCATAACATGAAATACACAGATAATAAACATTTTATAATAAAAATGTCAGTTTATTACCAATGCATAACAATAATAAATACGTATGCAATTAAAAACAGAATTTTAAAATACACGAAACAATTGACGATAGTACAAAAAAGAGTGTCTCTCTCTCCATATATGCATGTGTGTGTATATATATATATATATTTGTTGTTGTTGTTGTCTGTTGTTGAGTTGATTCCGACTCATAGCAGTTCTACAGGACAGAGTAGAACCGACCCATAGGGTTTCTCTTCTTCACAGTAGCAGATCTCCAGGTCTTTTCTCTAGAGAAGTGGCTGGTGGATTCATTCGAACACCAAGTTTTCAGTTAGCAGCCTAGTGCATAACCATTGTGCCACTGTAAATACTTGGAGATTTCAACTCAATCTTCTCTCAGAATTTGATGGAACAGTGGAAATAAAATCAGTAAGTATATAAAAGTCTTGAACCACGTTGTCAATGAACTTGATCTAATTGCCATTTATAGATAACCCTTCTCAATAATAAAAGAATATACATTTTTTCAGTACAAATGGATGATAAACTATAAGCCTATATGCTAGACCATTAAATATATATATATATATCAATTTAAAAGAATTTAAATTATACAGGGCATGTTCTCAGTACATAATAAACTTCATTACAAAATCCCCAAGTATTTGACAATTAAATAGTACACATTTACAGCACTCATAGGTAACAAGAGAAATTATAAAACATTCTGAGTTAAATCATAATTAAAAGAAGACATATCTGTATTTGTGAAATTAAATACTTAAAGAAAAATTTATTGTGGAAATGCTTTTTTTATTAAATAAAAATGTACTAAAATCCATGATATATGCTTCCACATAAGAAATTTAATAAAGAAAAAGCAAGGTAACCCCAAAGTAGGTACAGAAAAAGACTTAATAAAGAACATATATCAATGTAATAGAAAATGAATAAATATAGAAAAACCAATGCAACAAACAGTTGCTTCTTAGAAAAGATTAACAAGATTATTAATGGATGTTTGCAGCTGTTTCTTCTCATTTTGAGTCATGCCACTTCAGCAAACGAAGGTCCCAAAAGCTTCATTCCATCCATGTCATTAAGATCAACTCTATTTTGAGGCGGTAGCTCTTCCCCAGTGTCTTTTAGTGACTTCCAACCTGGGGGACTCATTCTCTGACACTATATCATTTATATATTTCATACACGAAGAAAGCAAGAGGTCATTAAAAAGACAGGAAAGAAAGAAAAGATCAAAATGGATGTCAGAAGAGACTCAGAAACGTGCTCTTGAAAGCTGAGTAGCTAAAGCAAAAGGAAGAAATGATGAAGTAAAAGAACTGAACAGAAGATTTCAAAGGGCTGCTCAAGAAGACAAAGTAAAGTATTATAATGACATGTGCAAAGAGCTGGAGATAGAAAACAAAAGGGAAGAACACACTTGGCATTTCCCAAGTTGAAAGAACGAAAGAAAAAATTTAAGCCTCAAGTTACAATAGTGAAGGATCTATGGGGAAAATATTAAATGATGCAGGAAGCATCAAAAGAAGATGGAAGGAATACACAGAATCATTATACCAAAAAGAACTGGTTGAAGTTCAACCATTTCAAGACGTAGCATATGAACAGGAACCAATGGTACTGAAGGAAGAAGTCCAAGCTGCACTGAAGCTATTGGTGAAAAACAAGGCTCCAGGAATTGACAGAATATTAACTGAGATGTTTCAACAAACAGATGCAGCACTGGAAGTGTTCACTCGTCTATGCCAAGAAATTTGGAAGACAGCTACCTGGCCAACCGACTGGAAGAGATCCATATTTATGCCTATTCCCAAGAAAGGTGATCCAACCGAATGTGGAAATTATCGAACAACATCATTAATATCACACACAAGTAAAATTTTGGTAAAGATAATTCAAAAGCAGCTGCAGCGGTATGTCAACAGAGAACTGCCAGAAATTCATGCCGGATTCAGAAGAGGACATGGAACCAGGGATATCATTGCTGATGTCAGATGGATCTTGGCTGAAAGCAGAGAATACCAGAAAGATGTTTGCCTGTTTTTTATTGACTATGCAAAGGCATTTAATTGTGTGGATCATAACAAATTATGAATAACATTGCAAAGAATGGGAATTCCAGAACACTTAATTGTGCTCATGAGGAACCTGTACACAGATCAAGAGGCAGTTGTTCAGACAGTTAGGAAAGGTGTGTATCAGGATGCATCCTTTCACCTTACCTACTCAATGTGAATGCTGAGCAAATAATCCGAGGACCTGGACTATATGAAAAAGAAAGGGACATCAGGATTGGAGAAAGACTCATTGACAGCCTGCGATATGCAGATGACACAACCTTCCTTGCTGAAAGTGAAGGGGACTTGAAGCTCTTACTGGTTAAAATCAAAGACCACAGCCTATAGTATGAATTACACCTCAACCTAAAGAAAACAAAAATCGTCACAACTGGACCAATAAGCAGCATCATGATAAACGGAGAAAAGATTGAAGTTGTCAAGGATTTCATTTTACTTGGCTGCACAATCAACACCCATGGAAGCAGCAGTCAGGAAATCAAAAGATGCACTGCATTGGGCAAATCTGGTACAAAAGATCTCTTTAAAGTGTTAAAAAGCAAAGATGTCACCTTGAAGAGTAAGGTGCGCCTGACCCAAGCTATGGTATTTTCAATTGCACAATATGTATGCGAAAGCTGGACAATGAATAAGGAAGACCGAAGAAAAATTGACACCTTTGAATTGTGGTGTTGGCGAAGAATATTGAATATACCATGCACTGCCAAAAAAATGAACAAATCTGTCCTGGAAGAAGTACAACCAGAATGCTCCTTAGAAGCATGGATGGCAAAACTACGTCTTACATACTTTGGACATGTTGTCAGGAGGGATCAGTCCCTGGAGAAGGACATCATGCTTGGTAAAGTAGAGGGTCAGTGAAAAAGAGGAAGACCTTCAACGAGATGGATTGACACAGTGGCTGCAGCAATGGGCTCAAGCATGACGATTGTGAGCATGGCACAGGACCAGGTAGTGTTTCGTTCTGTGGTGCATGGGGTCGCTATGATTCAGAACGGACTTGATGGCACCTAACAACAAGGAAATATTATGAGCAACTTTTTGTAAATAAATTTCACAACGTTTATGAATGGACTAATTCCATGAAACATAAAATCTTCCAAAACTGACATAAGTCTAATTAGAAAATTAAATAGCTCCATATTTATTTAAAAAGTAGAATTCATGATAAAAGAAAACAAAAGATCTCCCTACAAATGAAACTTCAAACTCTGATGACTTCAATAATGAATTCAATCAAACATTTAAGGAATAAATAGACCAATACTACTCAAAATCTTCAGAACAAAGTGAAAGAGACACACATCCTATTTTGTTATGAGGTCAGCATATTCCTAATACTAGAATCTTACGAAGATATTATTAGAAAATAAACTTACAAGTAATATTGCTTCTGAACATAACTACATAAAATCCTTAACAGATTATAAGTATTTAGTGTTTTACAGATCAAATGGTCTTTATTCCAAGAATGCATGTTTTCTTTAATATTAAAATATCAATCATGTAATCAACACATTAAAAACAAAATAAAGTAGAAAAATTATATGATCAATGATCAATAAATGATTAAAAGCCTTTGGAAAAAATCAACACCCAAATATGGTGAAAATGCAATAGTAGATGGGAATTTCTAAACGTTATAAAGACATGTACCAAAAAAATCTACAGCTAATATTATGGTAAGTATCCAAAGGTAAACATAAGAAAAGATGTTTAATATCTATAAAACAAAATCTACAAAACATTGCTGAAATTAAAGAAGACATATAAATGAAGAGATATACCATATTCATGGATTTAAACAGAAAAAGAAACTGAAATTACTCTAATCTCAATTTTCTATAGAAAATAGATTCCAATTTTTTAAATAAATTGTCATCTTAAGTGCCTTATGTTTATATTTGGGTTTATTAATTGAATTTAAATTTGGGAATCATTTGTGTCTTGTGTGATTGATTTAGCTAGTGTCAATTTTATATATTCAGGATTTAAAAATGTTTGCTACATTATAAAAGATTATATTTTGTTCTTTAATTTTTAAAAGATTTGTAGTTTTTTTTTGTGTATATTTGTTAGAAATTGTTTTAGAGGTAATAAGTTGAACCCAGATTGGTCACAATTTCCTTAGGCAAACACAGTTTTGAAATCTCTATGGATATATGGACCAGTGCATTGTTTTCTCAGTCACAGTAGTAGAAAACAACTTTATACTGGTTCAAATGCTGTCCTTTGGTGAGTTTAAGTCAGATTTGATTTATATAGTGTAGTAATAATAAAAATAATTGTTTTAGAAATGTATTATCTTTTCACTCATGTATTATACTAGCCTTTTATATACCGTACCTCACGATAAGTGTGGTATAAAAATGCTAGTATAATACATGAGTGAATAAAGAATACATTTTTTTTTAAATGTTTTTATTATAAGGTCGCTATGACTCAGAATTGAAGGCAACGGGTATGGTTATGGCTTATATGTCAAGTCAAGCAACATTGTCAGCTCTAAACTTCTGACAGGAATTATAAACATTCTTACATGTGATCCCAGTAATTTTTTTTTTTTTTTGATTGTACTTCAGGTAAACGTTTACAGAACAAATAGTTTCTCATTAAACAGTAGTACACATATTGTTTTATAACGTTGGTTAACAACCCCACAACATGTCGACCCTCTCCCTTCTTGACCTTTTTTTTTTTTTTTGGTGAAAATATACATAGCCATAAATACACCATTTCAAAAATTTCTACATGCACAGATCAGTGACATTGACTACGCTCTTCCAATTGTGCTGCTATTCTCACTTTAGATGAAGCTTTACAGAAAAGTTTCTCATTAAACAGTTAGTACACATGTCGCCCTAAGACAATGGTTAAGAACTTCACTACACATCAACACTGTCCTTACTCCACCTTGGGTTTCCTATCACCAGCTTTCCTGTCCCCTTCTGCTTTCTAGCCCTTGTCCCTGGACTGCTGTGCCTCATTAGTCCCATTTTGTTTTATGGGGCTGTCCAATCCCCAGCTGAGTGGTGAACCTCGGAAGTGACTTCACCACTGAGCTAAAAATGTGTCTGGGGGCCATACTCTCAGGGTTTCTCCAGTCTCCTTTAGGCCAGTAAATCTGGTCTTTTTTGTATGTGTTATAATTTTATTCTACATCCCTCTCCAGCTCTGTCCAGACCCCTCTGTTGTGATTGCGGTCAAAGCAGTCAACGGTGGTAGCCAGGTACCATCTAGCTGTACTGGACTCACTCTGGTGGAGTCCTTGATAGCAGTGGTCCATTAGTCCTTTGGACTAATCTTTTCCTTGTATCCTGTTCTCTTCATTCTCCCTTGCTCCTGAAGGGATGAGACCAGTGGAGTATCTTAGATGGCCACTCACAGGCTTTTAAGACCCCAGACACTACTCACCAAGGTAGAATGTAGAACATTGTCTTTAGAAACTTTGTTATGCCAGTTGAGCTAGACCTTCCCCGAGACCATGCTTCCCACAGCCCTCCGCCCAGCAATTCAGTCCCTCGGGGAGTTTGGATGTGTCTATGGAGCTTCCATGATCTTTCCTTGTACAAGGTGTGCTGGTTTCCCCAATATTGTGTACTGTCTCACCTTTCACCAAAGATACCACTTATATATTACCTATTTAGTATTTCCCCCTCACCAATCCCCTCCCTGGTAACCAACAAGGATTGTTACCTTTTGTGTGTAAACTTTTTCATGGGTTTTTACAATAGAGGTCTCATACAATATTTGTCCTTTTGTGATTGACTTATTTCACTCAGCATAATGTCCTCCAGTTTCATCCATGTTATGAGATGCTTCAGAGACTCATCATTGTTCTTTCTCATTGCATAGTACTCCATTGTGTGTATGTGCCATAGTTTGTTTATCCATTCATCTGTTGATGGGCATCTAGGTTGTTTCCATTGTTTTGCTATTGTGAACAATGCTGCCATGAACATAGCTGTGCATACGTCTATTAGAGTGACAGCTCTTATTTCTCTAGGATATATTCCTAAGAGTGGGATTGCAGGATCGTATGGTATTTCTATTTCTAGGTTTCTAAGGAAGCACCATATCATTTTCAAAATGGTTGTATCATTTTGCACTCCCGTCAGCAGTGCATAAGAGTTCTGATCTCCCCACAGCCTCTCCAGCGTTTGCTATTTCCAGTGTTTTTGATTCATGCCAGTAATGCCGCGGTGAGATGGTATCTCATTGTGGTTTAAATTTGCATTTCTCTAATGCCTAGTGATCATGAGCATTTCCTCATGTGTCTGTTGGCCGATTGAATGCCTTCTTTGGTGAAGTGTCTGTTCATTTCCTTTGCCCATTTTTTAATAGGATTATTTGTCTTTTCGTTCTAGAGGTGCTGGATTTTCTTGTAGATTATGGAGATTAGACCTTTGTCTGACTAGTACAGTCCAAAATTTTCTCTTTTTACTCTCCTGGTGAAGTCTTTTGAAGTGCATGTGTTTGAGTTTTAGAAGATCCCAGTTATCTGGCTTATCTTCTGGGGTTTGGGTGTTGATGGTTATGGTTTGTATCCTGTTAATGCCAAGTATTAAGGTCTGTAGCATTGGTCCTATTTTTTCTTTTATGAACTTCAGAGTTTTTGACTTTGTATTTAGGTCTTTGATCCATTTTGAATTAGTTTTTATATATAGCATGCGGTATGGGTCCTGTTTCATTTTTTTGCAGATGGATATCCAGTTTTGCCAGCACCATTGGTTGAAAAGACCGTCTCTTCCCCATTTTATGGACTTTGGGCCCTTGTCGAAGATCAGGTGACCTTAGGTGGACGGATTTACATCTGGGTTCTCAATTCTGTTCCATTGGTCAATGTATCTGTTGTTGTACCAGTACCAGGCTGTTTTGACTACTGTAGCTGTATAGTAAGTTCTGAAGTCAGGTAGCGTGAGTCCTCCAACTTTATTCTTCTTCTTCGGTAGTGCTTTACTTATTTGGGGCTTCTTTCCTTTCCATACAAAGTGAATGATTAGTTTTTCCATCTTTTTGAAGAATGTTGTGGGTATTTGGATCGGGATTGCGTTGTATTTGTAAATTACTTTGGATAGAATTGTCATTTTCACTATGTTGAGGCTACCTATCCATGAACATGGTATGTTTTTCCATTTATGTAGATCCCTTTGGGTTTCTTGCAGTAGCGTTTTGTAGTTTTCTTTCTACAGGTCTTTTACATCACTGGTTAGATTTATTCCTAAGTATTTTATCTTTTTAGGGGTTATTATAAATGGTATAAATTGTTTTCCTGATTTCCTTTTCATCATTCTCCTTATTGGTGTATAGGAATCCAACTGATTTTTCTATGTTTGTCTTGTATCCTGCTACTCTGCTGAATCTATTAGTTCCAGTAGATTTCTCGTGGAGTCTTTAGGGTTTTCTATGTATAGTATCATATAATCTGCAAACAGGGACAGTTTAAATTCTTCATTACCAATTTCGATGCCCTTTATTTCTTTTTCTGGTCTTATTGCTTCAGCTAGAACTTCCAGCATGATGTTCAATAGGACTGGTGATAAAGGGCATCCTTGGCTTTTTCCTGTTTTCAAGGGGAATGTTTTCAGCCTCTCTCCATTAAAAATGATTTTCTCCATTGGTTTTGCATAGATTCCCTTTATTATGTTGAGAAATTTCCCTTTTATACCTATTTTATTGAGAGCTTTTATCAGAAATTGGTGTTGGACTTTGTCAAATGTCTTCTCTGCATCACCTGAGATGATCATGTGATTCTTTTCTTTCCTTTTACTTATGAGGTGGATTACAGGGATTTACTTTCTAAAGTTGAACCATCCTTGCATATCTGGTATGAATCCCACTTGGTCATGGAGTATAATTTTTTTGATATGATGCTGAATGCTATTGGCTAGAATTTTTTAAAGAATTTTTGCATCTATATTCCTGAGAGGTATTGGTCTGTAATTTTCTTTTTTTATGACGTCTTTGCCTGGTTTTGGTATCAGTGTTATGCTGGCTTCATAGAATGAATTTGGAAGTGTTGCTTCCTCTTCTATGTTCTGAAATAGCTTGAGTAGTACTGGTATAAGCTCTTCCGTAAATGTTTTGTAGAATTCTCCAGTGAAGCCATCTGGGCCAGGGCTTTTTTTGGTTGGTAGTTTTTTGTTTTTTTTTTTTAATATTTTATTGTATTTCAAGTGAAGGGCTTACAGAACAAACAGTTTCTCATGTAACAGTAGTACACATGCTGTTTTATGACTTTGGTTAACAACCCCACAACATTTTAACCCTCTAAATTCTCAGCTTTTTTTTTTTGTGTGTGAAAATACACATAGCCAAAGATACCCCATTTCAAAACTTTTTACATACACATTTAAGTGACATTGACTACACTCTTCTAATTGTGCTGTTATTCTCACTTAAGATGAAGGCTTACAGGACAAAACAGCCTCCCATTTAACAGTTACTACAAATGTTGCCCTATAACAATGGTTAACAATCTCACAACACATCAACAGTATCCTCACTCAACCTTGTGTTCCCTATCATTAGCTTACTACTCCCCTTCTGCCTTCTGGCCCTTGTCACTGGACTCCTGTACCTCGTTAGTCTCATTTGGTTTTACGGGGCTGTCCACTCCCAGGCTGAACAATGAACCTCGAAGGTAACTTCCCCACTGAGCTAAAAGGGTGTCTGGGGGCCATACTCTTGAGGTCTCTCCAGTCTCCTTTAGGCCAGTAAATCTGCTCTTTTTTTTTTTTTTTGTGAGTTAGAATTATGCTCTACATCCTTCTCCAGCTCTGTCCAGAACCCTCTGTTGTGATCCTGGTCAGAGCAGTCAGCGGTGGTAGCTGGGCACCATCTAGCTGTACTGGACTCAGTCCAGTGGAGGTCTTAGTAGCTGTGGACAAGTAGTCCTTTGGACTAATCTTTTCGTTGTATCCTGTTCTCTTCATTCTCCCTTGCTCCCGAAGGGATGAGACTAGTGGAGTATCTTAGATGGCCACTCACAGGCTTTTAAGACCCCAGACACTATTCACCAAGGTAGAATGTAGAGCATTAGTTTTATAAGTAGTGTCATGCCAAATGAGCTAGATGTTCCCCGAGACCATGGTCCCCAGAGCCCTCAGTCCAGCAACTCAGTCCCTCGGGGAGTTTGACTGTGTCCATGGGGCCTCCATGACCTTTCCTTGTGCAGGTTGTGTTAGTTTCCCTTGTATTGTGTACTGTCTCACCTTTCACCCAAGATACCACTTATCTATTGCCTATTTAGTATTTCCCCCCACCTCCCCTCCCATCCCTGGTAACCAACAAGGATTGTTACATTTTGCATGTGAAATTTTTCATGGGTTTTTACAATAGCTGTCTCATACAATATTTGTCCTTTTCCGATTGACTTATTTCACTCAGCATAATGTCCTCCAGTTTCTTCCATGTTATGAGATGGTTCACAGATTCATTGTTGTTCTTTCTCGTTGCATAGTACTCCATTATGTGTATGTACCATAGTTTGTTTATCCATTCATCTGTTGATGGGCACCTACGTTGTTTCCATCGTTTTGCTATTGTGAACAATGCTGCCATGAACATATGTGTGCATATGTCTATTCGAGTGATGACTCTTATTTCTCTAGGATATATTCCTAAGAGTGGGATTGCTGGATCGAATGCTATGTCTATTTCTAGCTTTTTGAGGAAACGCCATATCATTTTTCAAAATGGTTGTATCGTTTTGCATTCCCCCCAGCACTGTATAAGAGCTCCCATCTCCCCACATCCCCTCCAACATTTCTTATTTCCAGTATTTTTGATTCGTGCCAGTAATGCCGGGTGAGATGCTATCTCATTGTGGTTTTAATTTGCATTTCTCTAATGGGTAGTGAACGCAAGCTTTTCCTCATGTGTCTGTTGGCCATTTGAATGTCTTTTTGGTGAAGTGTCTGTTCATTTCCTTTGCCCCTTTTTTGATAGGATTGTTTGTCTTTTTGTTGTAGAGGTGTTGGATTTTCTTGTAGATTATGGAGATTAGACCTTTGTCTGATTTATACTGTCCAAAAATTTATTCCCAGTCTGTAGGTTCTCTTTTGACCCTTTTGGTGAAGTCTTTTGAAGAGCATAGGTGTTTGATATTTAGAAGATCCCAGTTATCTAGTTTATCTGTTGGGTTTTGTGTGTTGATGGTTATGGTTTGTATCCTGTCAATGCTGTGTATTAAGGCCTGAAGTGTTGGTCCTATTTTTTCTTCTATGAACTTTATAGTTATAGGCTTTATATTCAGGTTTTTGATCCATTTTGAAGTAGTTTTTGTATACGGTGTGAGGTATTGGTCCTGTTTCATTTTTCTGCAAATGGATATCCAGTTTTTCCAACACCATTTGTTAAAAGGACTGTCTTTTCCCCATTTGATGGACTTTGGGCCCTTGTCGAAAGTCAGGTTACCGTAGGTGGATGGATTTATATATGGGTTCTCAATTCTGTTCCATTGGTCAATGTATCTGTCGTTGTACCAGTACCAGGCTGTTTTGACTACTGTAGCTGTATAGTAGGTTCTCAGGTCAGGAAGTGTGAGTCCTCCAACTTTATTCTTCTTCTTCAGTAGTGCTTTACTTATTCGGGGCTTCTTCCCTTTCCATATAAAGTTAATAATTAGTTTTTCCATCTCTTTGAAGAATCTTGCTGGTATTTGGATCGTGATTGCATTGTATTTGTAAATTGCTTTGGATGGAATTGCCATTTTCACAATGTTGAGTCTGCCTATCCATGAGCATGGTATGTTTTTCCATTTATGTAGCTCCCTTTGGGTTTCATGCAGCAGTGTTTTGTAGTTTTCTTTATATAGGTCTTTTACATTCCTGGTCAGATTTATTCCTAAGTATTTTATCTTTTTAGGGGCTATTGAAAACGGTATTGATTTCCTGATTTCCTTTTCATTGTTCTCTTTACTGGTGTATAGGAATCTAACTGATTTTTGAATGTTTATCTTGTATCCTGCTACTCTGCTGAATCTTTCTACTAGTTCCAGTAGATTTCTCGTGGAGTCTTTAGGGTTTTCTATGTATAGTAGCATATCATCCGCAAACAGGGACAGTTTAACTTCTTCATTACCAGTTTGGATGCCTTTAATTTCTTTCTCTTGCCTTATTGCTCTAGCTAGAACTTCCAGCAAAATGTTCAATAGGAGTGGTGATAAAGGACATCCTTGTCTTGTTCCTGTTTTCAAGGGGAATGTTTTCAGCTTCTCTCCATTAAGAATGATGTTGGCCATTAGTTTTGCATAGATGCCCTTTATTATGTTGAGAAATTTCCCTTCTATACCTATTTTATTGAGAGGTTTTATCAGGATTGGGTGTTGGACTTTGTCAAATGCCTTTTCTGCGTCAATTGAGATGATCACGTGATTCTTTTCTTTCTTTCTATTTATGTGGTGAATTACGTTGATGGAATTTCTAATGTTAAACCATCCTTGCATACCTGGTATGAATTCTACTTGGTCGTGCTGTATTATTTTTTTGATATGATACTGAATTCTTTTGGCTAGAATTTTTTTAAGAATTTTTCCATCTATATTCATGAGAGACATTGGTCTGTAATTTTCTTTTTTTGTGATGTCTTTGCCTGGTTTTGGTATCAGCATTATGCTGGCTTCATAGAATGAATTTGGAAGTGTTGCTTCCTCTTCTATGCTCTGAAATAGCTTGAGTAGAACTGGTAAAGCTCTTCTGTAAATGTTTTATAGAATTCTCCAGTGAAGCCATTTGGGCAAGGGCTTTTTTTGGTTGGGAGTTTTTTTTATTACCTTTTCAATCTCTTCTCCTGTTATGGGTCTGTTCAGATTTTCAATATCACTTTGTTGTAGTTTGGGTAGGCCGTGTGTTTCTAGAAATTTATCCATTTCTGCTAGGTTTTCATATTTGTTGGAGTATAGTTTTTCATAATATTCTGTTATATTCCTTTTTATTTCAGTTGGGTATGTTGTAATGTCCCCCATTTCAATTATTATTTGGGTTATTTGTGTCCTCTCCTGTTTTTCTTTTGTCAGTCTGGCCAGTGGTTTGTCGATTTTGTTGATTCTTTCAAAGAACCAACTTTTGGTTTTGTTGATTCTTTCTATTGTTTTTCTGTTCTCTATTTCATTTATTTCTGCTCTGATCTTTACTATTTCCTTTCTTCCGGTGGTAGTAGGCTTTTTTTGCTGTTCTCTTTCTATGTGTTTGAGTTCTGTAGTTAATGTTTTGATTTTGTCCCTTTCTTCTTTTTTGATATGTGCATCTATTGCTATAAATGGTCCTCTGAGGACTGCCTTTGCTGTGTCCCAAAGATTTTGGTATGATGTGTTTTCATTCTCATTTGATTCTAGGATTTTTTTGATTCCATCTCTGATTTCTTCTATTACCCAGTGACGTGTAAGCAGGGTATTTTTCAGTTTCCATGTAGTTGATCTTTTTTCCCTTGCTCTTTCTATTGTGAATTTCTACCTTGATGGCATTGTGGTCAGAGAAGATACTTTGAATTATCTCAGTGTTTTGGATCTTGTTGAGGATTGCTCTGTGGCCTAAGATGTGGTCTATTCTGGAGAACGTTCCATGTGCATTGGAAAAGAATGTGTACTTTGCAGTGGTTGGATGGAGTGTTCTATATATGTCTATGAGGTCAAGTTGGCTGATTGTACCCTTTAGGCCTTCTGTATCTTTGCTGAGTTTCTTCTTAAAAGAATGTGTACTTTGCAGTGGTTGGATGGAGTGTTCTATATATGTCTATGAGGTCAAGTTGGCTGATTGTGCCCTTTAGGCCTTCTGTATCTTTGCTGAGTTTCTTCTTATTTGTTCTGTCCTTTACTGAGAGTGGTGTGTTGAAGTCTCCTACTATTATTGTGGAACTGTCCATTTCTCTTTTCAGTGGTGTTAGAGTTTGTTTATGTATTGTGGAGCCCTGTCATTGGGTGCGTAGATGGTTATTATGGTTATGTCTTCATGATGGATCATCCCCTTAATCATTATATAGTGTCCTTCTTTTTCTTTTATGGTAGATTTCTTTTTAAAATCTATTTTAGCTGAGATGAGAAATGCCACTCCTGCTCTTTTTTGGTATTTGTTAGCTTGATATATTTGTTTCCAACTTTTGACTTTTAATAAATTCACGTCTTTGTTTCTAACGTGTGTCTATTTTAGACAGCATATTGATGGATCCTGTTTTATTATCCATTCGGTGAATCTCCATCTCTTTATGGGTGGATTGAGTCCATTTACATTCAGTGTAATTATTGATAGATGTGAGTTTGTTGCTGTGATCTTGTAGTGCTTTTTTTGTGGTGCTGAAGTTTTCTTTGTTGTTCTTACTCTCTTGTGCTGAGTTACTTTTGTTTGCGGATTTTTTTTTTTTTCATTTCTTTTGTTTTTGTAGGTTTTGTTTTTGCTGAGACTTTATGCTTTTCATCTTTATTTTTATGAGTTGGTTTGTTAACTTTCTTTGTGGTTACCAGGAATTTTACCCTTATCTTTCTATGTTTGAAGCGGTCTACCATTACTTGGTATCGCTTTGCCTTCCTCTTCATTAGAAGGTCTATACCTATGCCATTTATTCCCACTTTCATTTGTTTGATGTTGTTGTCATCCATCGATTGACTGCTCTGATTCCCTGTTGTATTTCTTTTGGTTTTGGATAGTCCTTGAGAGTTCATTTCCTAGACTGGTATCTGGCTGGTATGATCCTGCCTCCTAGGTTCTGCCTGTGAGCTGAAGCTGTTTGTCCTCAGATCGAAGATCTCGCTTAATTATTCTTGTAAGTTTGGTTTGACTTTTGCGTATTCCCTTAGTTTCTGTTTATCTGGAAATGACCTTATTTCACCATCAAATATGAATGAGAGTTTTGCAGGATATATTATTTTTGGCTGACAATTTTTTTCTTTCAAGATTTTATATATGTCTTCCCACTGCCTTCTTGCCTGCATGGTTTCTGCTGAATAATCTGAGCTTAGTCTTATTGTTTCTCCTCTGTATGTGACTTCTTTTTTTTTCGCGAGCTGCTCTCAGGTTTGTCTTTAGTTTTGGCGAGTGTGAATATGATATGTCTTGGTGATTTTCTTTTGGGGTCTCTTCTATATGGGGTTCGTTGAGCTTCTTGGATGGCCAGCTTTTCATCTTTCATGATATTGGGAAACTTTTCTGCCAGCAGTTCCTCAATGATCCTCTCTGTGTTTTCTGTTTTCTCCCCCTGTTCTGGAATGCCAATCACTCGTAAATTTTTGCTTTTAATTGTGTCCCACATAACTCTCAGGGTCTCTTCGTTTTTCTTTGTTCTTTTTTCTGAGTTTTCCTGAAACAGAGTTGTATCCAAATGTTTGTCTTCAGTTCCACTGATCCTGTCTTCCACGGTTTCAAATCTACTTCTCAGCCTGTCTATGACATCATCCATTTCTGAAATCTTGTTGTTTATCTTTTGGATTTCTAATTGTTGTTTTTGTATAATTTTGAGTTGTGAATTTATTTTGGCATTTTGTTCCTGCATCATCTTCCTGAATTCTTCCAATTTTTTGTCTGTATTTTCGATAAATTTGTCTATTTTTTCCTCATGTTTGTCAGCTTTTTGCTTCATTTCTTGGAAAATTCTGAGTATTAGTGATTTGAGTTCCCTATCAGGTACTTCTAGTGCATTTTCTTCCACAGGAGAGTTATCTGGTGTTTTAATTTGGAAGCCTATTGGAGCCATCTTGTCTTGTTTTTGTAAATATTTTGATATTGTTTGCTGTTTGGGGGCATTCAGTAGATACTTCTCTCGTTTGTTGATTGTAGATTTTTTTGTTTCATCCTTGTCGTACAGCTGGGCAGGTCTAGCTGAAGCAGAGCCACTGGGACGGGTTGTTTGTGGCACTCACCTCAGCCACCAGGATGGTCAGTAGTCAGTGCTGGGCAGGTTCCAATAGGGCTTGTCTGCACAGCTTGGTGGTGTGATGTCAAGTGCACAGTGCAGGTAGGCAGGATGCAGCAGGGAGATGGTTATGTGTGAAGCTAAGCTGGATATGGGAGAGAGGAGAGAGGAGCAGGAGCAAAAAAACTTACAAACATAAAAGAATGCTAGGGGAGCTTGCCGTTGGACTGGACAGATGAGAGACTATGGGATGGAGAAAACCAGAAGGGGGAAGAGAAAGAAAAGGAAAGAATGAACAAATAAAAAAATCAGAAAAGTTAAAGAACTGCAAATTTCCCAGGGATCCCACCGATGCAGCTATGAGGTCTGGGGAAGTTGGTCTCAGGTTTCACAGCACAGCCTGGCCAGAAGGCACAGAGGCATACAATTCCTAGTATTCAGGGATCTGAAAGAGAAGGAAGATATAGAGAGACAAGAAACTGAGCAATGAAGAAAGACAAAAGGGAAAAAGGGGGAAAAGAAAACAAAACTAATAAAAAAAATAATAATTAAAAAAAAGCAACACCAGCAGTCAACGAATGGCACTCAGAGAGCCAGCCAGTGCGGGCTGGTGTTTCTGGACAAGAGACTGTGTCCATGGGAAACAGAGGAGGCCAAGTGTGAGTGAAGAAGGGTGGAGAGTGGGAAAGTGTATATCACTAATTTTCTGCTCTCTTGGGACCCTCAGAAAGGAGCAAAGAGGGTGCACGGAGCCAGGCACACGAGTGAATGGAGGGGGAGGTGGTGAGAGGTGAGCGAGAAACCAAAAGAAGCAGGAGAAAAAGAAAAAAAAAGCAGCACCAGCAGCCAACAAACAGCACCCAGAGAGCCGCCCGTCCAGGCGCACAGAACCCAAGCAGCTGGCCGACCCTGGTGAAGAGACTGCGGCCATGGGAAGCAGAGGAGGAAACGAACAAAGGCCCTGGGATCTCACCAGTGCAGCAGCCCAGACCTGGAAGCAGCCTCACACCCGAACGCAGCCCCACAGCCCCACAGAAAACAGCAAAGATGGCGCTCGGAACCAGACATCTGAGCAAAAGGAGGGGGAGGCAGCGAGAGGCAAGCGAGAAACTGAAAGAAGCAGAAAAAACAACACCAGCAGCCAACAAACGGCACCCAGAGAGCCGCCCACCCAGGCATGTGGAATCCAAGCAGCCGGTGGCCCCCGTTCAAGAAACTGTGGCTGCAGGAAGCAGAAGAGCAAACGAACAAAGGCCCCAGGATCTCACCAGCGTGGCAGCCCAGACCTGGAAGCAGCCTCAAGCCCGAACACAGCCCCACAGCCCCGCAGGAAAGAGCAAAGACGGCGCTCAGAACCAGGCACCCGAGCAAAAGTAGGGGGAGGCAGCAGAAAAAGCAACACCCGCAGCCACCAAACGGCACCCAGAGAGCCACCAGCCCAGGCGCGCAGAATCCAAGCAACCTGTGGCTCCCGGCCCAGGGACCTTGGCCACAAGAAGCAGGGGAGCCCCAGCCGGGGCGAAGAGGGGTGGGGGGTGGGAAAATGTACACCGCAAATTACTAGCTGTTTTTTCTCCCACTGGATGCTCCTCGAGGCTGCTCTCCCGTTCTCCAGTTTGCTGGTCTCTGATAGGAGTCCAAGACGGTGGATCCACGCTGCGTTAGCTGGTAGGGGACCTCTGCATGAATCTCTCTTCGCTCTCCTTTCTCTTTCAGTATTCTTACTCCGTTTGGTGTTTGGCTGAGTTCTTTATATTCTCTTCATTTGATGTTCTAGGGTTTCAGGATTGTTGATTCTCTGTTTGGCTTAGTTTTTCGGATCTTTGCTGTGGAGGGACGGCATGGTGCTGCTGCCTAGAGCGCCATCTTGCCAGACTTCTGGTTGGTAGTTTTTTATTACCTTTTCAATCTCTTCTCTTGTTATGGGTCTGTCCAGATTTTCAACATCACTTGGTTGTAGTTTGGGTAGGTAGTGTGCTTCTAGAAATTTATCCATTTCCTCTAGCTTTACGAATTTGTTGGAGTATAGTTTTTCATAATATTCTGTTATATTCCTTTTTATTTCAGTTGGATCTATTGTAATGTCCCCCATTTCATTTCTTTTTTGGGTTATTTGTGTCCTCTCCTGTTTTTCTTTTGTCAGTCTGGCCAGTGGTTTGTCGATTTTGTTGATTCTTTCAAAGAACCAACTTTTGGTTTTGTTGATTCTTTCTATTGTTTTTCTTTTCTCTATTTCATTTATTTCTGCTCTGATCTTTACTGTTTCCTTTCTTCCAGTGGCTGTGGGCTTTTTTTGCTGTTCTCTTTCTATTTGTTTGAGTTGTGTAGTTAATGTTTTGATTTTGTCCCTTTCTTCTTTTTTGATGTTTGCATCTATTGCTATAAATTGTCCTCTGAGGACTGCCTTTGTTGTGTCCCAAAGGTTTTGGTATGATGTGTTTTCATTCTCATTTGATTCTAGGAATTTTTTTATTTCATTTCTGATTTCTTTTATTACCCAGTGATGTGTAAGCAGGGTATTATTCAGTTTCCATGTAATTGAATTTTTTTTCCTTGCTCTTTCTGTTGTTAATTTCTACCTTGACGGCCTTGTGGTCAGAGAAGATACTTTGAATTATCTCAATGGTTTCGATCTTGTTGAGGATGCTCTGTGGCCTAATATGTGGTCTATTCTGGAGAACGTTCCATGTGCGTTGGAAAAGAATTTGTGTTTTGCAGCGGTTAGATGGATTGTTCCATATATGTCTATGAGGTCAAGTTGGCTGATTGTGCCCTTTAGGTCTTCTTTATCTTTGCTGAGTTTCTTCTTAGTTTTCCTGTGCTTTACTGGGAGTGGTGTGTTGAAGTCTCCTACTATTACTGTGGAACTGTCAATTTCTCTTTTCAGTGCTGTTAGAGTTTTTTTATGTATTTTGGAGCCCTGTCATTGGGTGCGTAGATGTTTATTATGGTTATGTCTTCATGATGGTTCATCCCCTTAATCATTATATAGTGTCCTTCTTTGTCTTTTATGGTAGATTTCTTTTTAAAATCTATTTTAGCTGAGATGAGAAATGCCACTCCTGCTCTTTTTTGGTAGTTGTTAGCATGATATATTTTTTTCCAACCTTTGACTTTTAATAAATTCACATTTGTTTCTAAGGTGTGTCTCTTGTAGACAGCATATTGATGGATCCTGTTTTCTTATCCATTCTGTCACTCTCCATCTCTTTATGGGTGCATTGAGTCCATTTACATTCAGTGTAATTATTAATAGATGTGAGTTTGTCGCTGTCATTTTGTAGCGCTTTCTTTTTTTGTGGTGCTGAGGTTTTCTTTGTTCTTACTCTCTTGTGCTGAGTTACTTTTTTTGTGGATTTTTTAAAATTTCTTCTGTTTTTGTAGGTTTTGTTTTTACTGAGACTTTATGTTTTTCCTCTTTATGTTTATGAGTATGTTTGTTAACTTTCTTTGTGGTTATCATGAATTTTATCCTTATCTTTCTAAGTTTGAAGGAGTCTATTATTCCTTTTTATCGCCTTGCCTTCCTCTCCATTAGAAGGTTCTATAGCTATGCTGTTTATTCCCTTTTTTATTGTTCTGATGCTGTTGTCATTTACTGATTAACTGATCTAATTCCCTGTTGTATTTCTTTTGGTTTTGGATAGTCCTTGAGGGTTCATTTCCTAGATTGGTATCTGGCTGGTACAATACAGTGTCCTAGATTGTGCCTGTGAGCTGAAGTTGTTTGTCCTCAGATTGAAGAACTCCCTTTAATAATTCTTGTAATTTGGTTTGGCTTTTACATATTCCCTTAATTTCTGTTTATCTGGAAATGACCTAATTTCACCATCATATTTGAACGAGAGTTTTGCAGGATGTTATTCTTGGCTGGCAATTTTTTTCTTTGAAGATTTTATATATGACATCGCATTGCCTTCTTTCCTGCCTGGTTTCTGCTTAATAATCTGAGCTTAGTCTTATTGTTTCTCCTCTGTATGTGACTTCTTGTTTTTCATAAGCTTCTCTCAGGATTCTTTGTTTGTCTTTGGTTTTGGCGAGTGTGATTATGATATGCCTTGGTGATTTTCTTTTGGGGCGGTCTATCCTATATGGGGTTCTTTGAGCTTCTTGGATGGCCAGCTTTTCATCTTTCATGATATTGGGGAAGTTTTCTGTCAGCAGTTCTTCAGTGATCCTCTCTGTGATTTCTGTTTTCTCCCCCTGTTCTGGAACTCCAATCCCTCACAGATTTTTGCTTTTGATTGTATCCCACATAATTCTCAGGGTCTCTTCATTTTTCTTTGTTATTTCTTCTGAGTTTTTCTCAAACAGAGTTGTATCCAAGTGTTTGTCTTCAATTCCACTGATCTTGTCTTCCACCATTTCAAATCTGCTTCTCAGCTCGTCTATGACACCATCCATTTCTGAAATCTTGTTGTTTATCTTTTGGATTTCTGATTGTTGTCTTTGTATATTTTCTAGTTGTGAATTTATTTTGGCATTTTGTTCCTGCATTATTTTCCTGAATTTTTCCAATTTTTTTTCTGTATTTTCCATGAATTTGTCTATTTTTTCCTCATTTTTGTCTGCTTTTTGCTTCTGCTCTTGGAGAATTCTGAGTATTAGAGATTTGAATTCCCTATCAGGTAGTTCTAGTGCCTTTTGTCCCCCCTGGAAAATCATTTGGTGTTTTTTTTTTTTTTTTGGATGCCTACTGGAACCATCCTGTCGTGTTTTTGTAAATGTTTTGATATTGTCTGCTGTCTTCAGGGCATTCTGTAGTTATTTTTCTCGTTTATTGATTGTAGATTTGTTTGTTTTGTCCCTTTTTATGTTTTAATTTGGCTATGTCTGAACAGGCCGGCTGTGTGTTCTTTGTTGTTTTCTCCTCTCTGGGGAAAATACTTTTCACTTCCTTCTCCAATTGGCACGGTCAGTAACTCAGATATGTTACAGCAGGGCAGGTCTAGCTGAAAAGAAATTACTGGGATGGGTTGTTTGTGGCACTTACTACAGCCACCAGGGCAGGTCATTAATCAGTGCAGGGAAGGTTCCAATAGGCTGTGCCCATGCTGTTTGGTGGTGTGATGTTAAGAGTATGGTGCAGGTATGCAGGATGTAGTGGAGAGATTGTTATGTGTGGAGCTAAGATGGATATGGGAGAGAAGAGATAGGAACAGGAGCCAAAAACATACAAGCAAGCAAAAATAATGCTAGGGGAGCTTGCCGTTGGAGTGGAGAGATAAGAGACTATGAAATGGAGAAAAACAAAAGCGGAAGGGGGGGAAAAACAAGAAAAGAATGAATAAATAAAAATTGGAAAGGGAAAAGAACAGCAAAGTTCCCAGGGATCCCACTGGTGTGTCTATGAGGTCTTGGGAAGTTGTTCTCAGGTGTTGCAGTACAGCCTGGCTAGAAGGCATAGAGCTATACAACACTAGGTATTCAGGGAACAGAAAGTTAAGGAAGATATTGAGAGATGAGAAACTGAGTAATGAAGAATGTCAAAAAGGGAAAAAGAGGGAAAAGAAAACAAAACAAATTTAAAAAAAAAAAAAGCAAGAACCCACCCCCCCCCCAAAAAATGGAAAAAAATAAAAAAACTGCAAAAAAAGAAATGCCCTCAGGGATCCCTCTGCCCATCTGTGCAAGCTGAGGGGTTAGGTTCCAAGCCACGCAGCAAGGCCTGGCCAGAACGGGCTTCCAACTCAAGAAAAGGAAAAGAAAACAAACAAGAATTCAAAACAAACAAAGGAACAAAAGCTGCAGGATCTTACCAGCATGGCAACCCAGACTGGGAAACAGTTCCACACTCAAATGGAGCTCCGCAGCCCCTCAGGAAGAAGCAAAGATGGCACACGGAGCCAGGTATTTGAGCGAAAGGAGGGGAAGGTGGTGAGAAGTAAGGAAGAAATCAAAAGAAGCAGAGACAAGCAACACCAGCAGCCAACAAATGGCACTCAGAGAGACGGCCTGTTTGGGTGTGTGGAATCCAAGCAGCCAGTGTTTCCCAGACAAGAGATTGTGGCCGCGGGAAGCAGAGGAGGCCGAGTGGGGGGTGAAGAAAGGTGGGGGGTGGGAAAACATAGATTGCAAATTACTGATTGTTTTGTCTCCCGCTGGAAGCTCCGTGAAGCTGCTCTCTCATACCCCCTGATTGCTGATCTCTGATAGGAGTCCAATACGGCAGTTCTGTGCTGCATTAGCTGATAGGGGACCTCTGCATGAATCTCTCCTCGCTCTCCATTCTCTGTCACTTTTCTGACTCCGTTTGGTGCTTGGCTGAGTTCTTTATCTCTTCATTTTATGTTTTAGGTTTTCAGGATTTTTGTTTCCTCTGTTCGGCTTAGTTTTTCCGATCTTTGCTGTGGAAGGACGGCATGGTGCTTCTGCCTAGAGAGTGATTTTTTCTGGATATAGAGTTTTGCCAGCACCATTTGTTAAAAAGACTGTCTTTTCCCCATTTGATGGACTTTGGATCTCTGTAATATTGAATATTTGATGCTCATTTTTCCCTGAATAACATATAAGTGCACATTTAACTTCAAGGAGGAATGTAGGGGTTCGATGTTTTAGAAATAGACTTATATTCATGAGCTTTAACTTTTCTTATTAAACTGAATCAATCCATTCCAAATTAAATTCATTATTCATTTTTTGGTAGGCAAAATAAATGTAATAAACAGAAAGAATTGTGTCCATGTTAAAATAATGCTCTATTATCATGTTAAATAGATAGCAATACTTGGTAATCTGTGACATATTCATATAATAATCAATATTTTGTGGGCATAGTGATTGTGGAGTGTATTTAGATGACTGTACAGTGTACAGAAAGCATCTGAAGACTGTTACTAGATTTGCCTTTCAATACAATGGCAATAGTATCCCATCAGGGTACTGCAGGAGATGATCACATGACTTATCACAGTGGACTTCATGTCCTTGATGTTGTAATACCAAAGCTGAGATTTTTTTATACCAATGGGTTTGAGTTATGACAAACATCTTTGAGGCTTTTCTGCTTCATCTCACCCCTGTCTGTATCTCATCTGGAATAAAAAAATATGACTGACATTTAAAATATCAGATTTAAGAATGTGGAGAAGAGAAATTATCAGGTGTTTGAAAATACAGGTAAACTGTTCCAGTTAAGCAAGCTTCTTCTTACTTCAAGTTTTCTACTTAGACAGACAAAACAATCATTTATGTAGGAAGATGTTTATATTAAGAAATGTCACAAACAGTAACTTGGGCAAGTGTAAATTGTGTGGATAAAAAAGAAAAAAGAGAAAGTCATTTAACTATTTGCTTTCTGTGACAGTGGGAAATATTGACATAGATAGAAATCAATTTCAAAACAGAAGCACACTAATAAAAAGACATTGAGATTTCTGATAGGTTCTATTTTTTTTTTTTTTTTAAACAACGTATTATCACTTAAAAGTAGCCCTGGTGGCACAAGGGTTAAGAGTTCCACTGCTAGCCAAAAGGTCAGCAGTTCGAATCCACCAGCTGCTCCTTGGAAATCCTATGGGGCAGTTCTATCACTTAAAAAGCAATAAAAGTTTACACAAGAGATGGATGGACAGTTAAGTTAAATATCATTGGTTTCAAAGCTTGAAAAAAAATTTTGAAATGACTAAAATATACTATTTGATTAAGCATTGGCTCTCATTTCTTAGGAGTCTGCCAAAAAGTTTGAATCTTATCCAAAGCATTCTATTACAGTTTTCATTCCTTTTAAAGCCCTCAGAGCAAGGGAGACAAAAAATACACATGCCTTGTATAAAAACTTGAAAGAAGCAATTAATTTGTAACGAATGTCCAGCTCATGTGATAAAACCAAAGCCCTAAAAAAAGCCCAGTGATAGATTGTAGGTGTTAAAAACTCTTACCTCCAGGCAAAGAATTGTTTTTAAGTCTTTCTTTAAGCATTTAAAGTTTTCAGAGTCACAGAAGAAGGTATGCTTTCACACTTTGAACATTAAATTTATCCTTGGTATATTCACATAATACATAACAAATTAACATCAAGAAGATATGTCACCTATATTTCAAAACAGGAGTATTGACTTTTTCTATGGAATTTTTAAAAATACGTTTAAGTATGCAAAGCAAGGGGCAGGATTTTCATAAGCTTATTATTAATAACTTCACTCAGAGGTAGAAATAGTAAGATCTGGATGAAGTTAATAGGTACTGAATTCTACTAGCCACTGTTGTTGCTGTTAGCTGCCAAGAAGTTGACCCCCAACTCACTGTGACCTCATACACAATGGAAGGAAATGCTTCCAGATCTTTCACTATCCCTAAGATCAGTTGAGGATTGTACTATTGTGATCTATAAGGTTTGCACTGGCTGGCTGATTTTTTGGAAGTCGATTGTCAGGCCTTTATTCCTAGTCTGTCTTAGTCTTGAAGCTCCACTGACACCTATTCAGTATCACAGCAACATGCAAGCCTCTACTGACAAACGGACTTGGTCGTGCATGAGGTGCATTGGCTAGAAATCACACCTGAGTCTTCTGAGTGGAAGGCAAGAATACTACCACTGAACCACCTCTGCTCGCACCACTAGCCACTAGGGAGGTGCTTTATTTATAATAAAGTGAATCTTAAGGCCATGTTCTAGACAGACAGCTAGATGTAATATTTTTATTTTCCATGAATCATTTCTACCTAGTTGTGCATTTTTGTTTGGATTAATTTAATATTTGCCATTAATCCAAAAATAACTTTCAGTTTAAGTATTTTCTATATTTAAAATTATTTATCACTTTATAGAGCAGACCGAGGTGGCATCATAATCAAAGTTAAAATGCCAAGGTAAGGCAATATGTTACTAAATAAAATAATTTTATTTCAAAGTCATATTCACTTATTATAGAATAATCAGAAGATAAGTAAAAGATAAAAAAGAAAACTGAAAACATCCATAACTAGAGATAACCACTCTGAATATGTTGATATAAATATTTGCAGATGCAGAGATATTCTTACTTAGATCTACTTATATAATATCAATGTATTTCATATATTTCAGGAGAGCATTTCAAATATATATTTAAAAAAAGAGATGCATTGAAACCAGCCCTTCAGTTAGGGGGTTAGGATATTTTACGTAGTTCTAACCTAAATATGAAATAAGTCCACATCAAAAATATGAAATAACAGCTAACCCTTTGGGTGCTCACTGTGTGCAAGAAACCATGCGATGTTGTCTACATATTATCAACCCTATACGTCAGGTGATTATCATTATCTTAATTTTATAGATAAGAGCCGTGAAGCACAAAGAGGATAAAAACATTCAGGGACAAAAGAAAGTATGGGACACTGCTAGAAGTTGATCATACATATCCAACACTTCTTGACCACCTGTGCATTAACAATTATAGCTAGTAATAGTTGATGGTATCAATCTTGTTTCCTGTTGTATGGTCTGAAGTTACCTACATTTAGTAATTAGTAAGAAGTAGAATGTTATAATTCTCACTCTAATTTAAAGCCATACCATGGTGGAATTTGTGTAGTACTTCTACTGGCATTATTACAGTTATCAACAGATTTCAGCTCTCAGCCAAATCCTTTGGAATTAAAATAATTTTAAGCCAAAGTGGAAGAAATGGTTTAAGATTCAATTTGCTTTATTAATGTGAATTATATTCTGTCCTTTTTTTGGAAGGAGGGGATAGGGAAGTTGGAATGCTATCATTAGTGGGACCAGTTAAAAATGAAATAAAACACAGTGGGCTTCCTAAATACGTTTTTAGTTATGCTGTTGTCACTTATTTCATTGTAGAACTTCCAAATATGCTAAACACAAACAATGCTACAAAGGCATTATAAGCTTCATGATAAAATGATGAGTGCATTTCACTGCACAGATGTTTTGTGGGTGTCAGGAAAATGGGGGTCAAACTGGCTTTTGCAAATGTTAGATAAGCTCTAGAAATCTAAACTCCAATATAATGATTCTTGACTTTTGGGGAGCTTTAAAAATATACCATTAAAAAAGTAATTAAATTATGATTTTTGTTAATGGAATTGTAGCACTTACTTTTTTTCTTTTTTACACTCACCAGGTGATTTTAACGGGCTTGCAACCATGGGAAACTCTACCTCCATGAACCAGTGGCCATCAAGGATTCAAGTATCTTGTATCCAATTAGATCCTCTTCTCTGTTTCTCACATTCAATGTTCCAATGTCACAAGCTAATGATCCTTTAATCTCCACTGACAGAGCATTTTTACAGCCATGCTATCAGGATGAATATTTATGAAACAATTTTTCTTAAAATATTCAGAAAAAATATCACCTACAGGTTACAACAGCTAGTTCTAAATGACTATTTACAGTTAATTAAAAGTAGACACTTCCTGTAACCTAGGAGATTCTGTTTCTCAGTGAACAGGACTGAAAGATTTTCAGATGATTCTCATGTGCAACTTGTATGAGTTTGCAGACTTTTTAAAGCAATAAGAGTCTATTTCTCCTAGTACACTCTTACATAATGCCAGTTAACAAATACAGAGGCAGGGGTGTATGGGGCTGCAGAGCAGTGGAGGAGGAGACAGAGGGCTCAAAGTAAGCTTATCTCATCTTTTCATGTACAAGGTGATAAAAAGAGAGGATTTGTGTAGTCCTGAGAGATGAAAAGTTGCCTAGATTCATGTTTTCCAACTTTCCAAATCTCCCAAGAAACCCAGCTCTACTTTTCTTGGTGTGTTTGAATTCTATGAGTTCCGTTCATTTTCTTATAGTATTTATTTTTTTAAATTTTTTCTCTGGAGTAAGTTTTACGACTCTCACAACTGAAAGATTTTTCTACTAGATGACCTTCATAGGAGAATTTACATTTTTAAAGTTTTCATTGATAAATCCATCAACATGCCTGCAATATGCAGATGACACAACCTTGCTTGCTGAAAGTGAAGAGGACTTGAAGCACTTACTGATGAAGATCAAAGGCTACAATCTTCACTTTGGATTACATCTCAACATAAAGAAAACAAAAATCCTCACAACTGGACCGAAAGGCAACATCATAATAAACAGAGAAAAGATTGAAGTTGTCAAGGATTTCATTTTACTTGGATCCACAGTCAATGCTTATGGAAGTAGCAGTTAAGAAATCAAAAGATAGATTGCATTGAGCAAATCTGCTGTAAAAGACCTGTTTAAAGTGTTAAAAAAAAAAAAACAAAGATGTAACTTTAAAGACTAAGATGCGCCTGACCCAGGCCATGATGTTTTCAGTCATCTCATATCTGCGTGAAAGATGGGCAATGAATAAGGAAGACCGAAGAAGAATTGATGCCTTTGAATTATGGTGTTGGTGAAGAATATTGAATATACATACCATGGATTGCCAGAAGAATGAACAAATCTGCCTTGTAAGAAGTACAATCAGAATGCTCCTTAGAAACAAGGATGGCAAGACTTTGTCTCACATACTTGGGACATGTTATCAGGAGGGACCAGTCCCTGGAGAAGGACATCATGCTTGGTAAAGTAGAAGGTCAGCGAAAAGAGGAAGACCCGCAAGAAGATGGATTGACAGACACAGTGGCTGCAACAATGGCCTCGAGCATAACAAAGGTTGTAAGGATGGTGCAGGAGGAGGTAGTGTTTCATTCTGTTGTACATAGGGTCGTTATGAGTCAGAACGAACTCGACAGCACCTAACAACAACAACAACAACATGCTTTGGCTTTACTAGTTTTTGTTTTTTCCAGTTTTTTAAAGCCAGGTTCTCTGATGCCCTTATGTGCCCATTCAAGCCCATCCCAGTGTCTGAGTCAGTACTCACAGGAACAGTACAAATATTAACTGACATTCTTTTTTCCCCTCTTCCCCATCCATTGTGTTTATTCTTTTCATGTACCTATAACCATAGCCTTTTAGGACACACTCACCCATAATTAAAAGCCCAGAAGAAGCTGATCGTTTGTTGTTCTAGAAATGCATCTTGGCTCACTCGCTGCTTGTTTGTATCATTAGGTAATGCTTCTCAGAGCAACTTGGAACTTTGGTTCTTTATTAATTTGAACTTGGCTATGCTTTTGGTTTCCTCATCTCATTTTTGGCAACCAGGCTTTCCCCCTAGCAGACAGCTGAGACTGGTGGCTCACAACATCACAGATACGCAATGACTAGAGAATAATACCCTGAGCTGCTGCCACCAGGAGTGATGTTTTATTTATTTATTTAGTTAGTTATCTAACTATCTTTCTATCTATCTAGCTGTCTATCCATTTATTTATTGTTGTAGTTTAAATGAAGTTTACATTTCAAGTTAGTCTCCCATACAAAATTTTTTACATACATTGTTATTTGACCCTAATTGCTTACCCCATTCTGTGACAGGACACTCCTCCTTTCCCTCCCCAATTCCCCATGTCCAATCAATCAGCTCCTAACACTCATTGCCTTCCAATCTCACCTCTGGACAGAAGCTGCCCCTTTGGTCTCTTGTATCTACTTGAGCCAAGAGGGACACTCCTCACGCGTATCACCCCATGCCCCACAGTCCAGTCCAATCCCTGTGTGAAGAGTTGGCCTAGGAAATTGTTTTAGTTCTGGGCTGATAGAGAAATCAGGGGCCATGTTTTTGGGGATACCTTCAGTCTTAGTCAGACCATCTAGTCTGGTCTTCTTACAAGAATTTGAGTTCTTCACCCTTTCTTTCTACTGCTCCATAAGGGACTCTGTTGTGTTACCTGTCAGGGCAGTCATTGGTGGTAGCTGGACATCATCTAGTTCTTCTAGTCTCAGGCTGATGAAGTCTCTGGCTTAAGTGGCCCTTTCTGTCTCTTGGGCTAAAAAGTACCTTGTGTCTTTGGTGTTCTACATATCCTTTACTCCAGGTGGTTGGGACTAACTGATGCATCTTAGAAGGCCGCTTGCAACCTTTTAAGACCCTAGACGTCACTCACCAAAGTAGGATGCAGAACATTTTCTTAATAAGCTTCGTTATGCTAATTAACCTAGATGTCCCCTGAAAGCATGGTCCCTAGATGCCTACCCACTGCTTCTCTGTCTCTCAAAGTATTTGAATGTATTCAGGAAACTTCTTAGCTTTGGTTTAGTCCAGCTGTGCTGACTTCACCTGCAGTATGTGCTGTCCTTCCCTTTGCCTAAGATGATTATTATCTACTATCTAGTTAGCAAATAGCCCTCACCCTCCCTTCCTACCCTCATAGCCATCAAAGAATGTTTTCTTCTGTGTTTAAAGCTTTTCTTGAGTTCTTATAATATTGGTCTTATACAGTATTTGTCCTGTGACTGACTAAATTCACTCAGCATAATAAGTTCCAGCTTCCTCCAAGTTATATGATGTTTCACGGCTTCATCATTGTTCTTTATCATTGCGCAGTATTCCATTGCATGGATATAACACAATTTGTTTATCCATTTGTCTGTTAATGGGCACCTAGGTTGTTTCCATCATTTTGCTATTGTGAACAGTGTCGCAATGAACATGAGTGTGCATATATCTATTCGTGTGATGGCTCTTATTTCTCTAGGATATATTCCAAGGAGTGGGATAGCTGGATCGTATGGTACTTCTATTTCTAGCTTTTTAAGGAAACGCCAAATCGATTTCCAAAGTGGTTGTACCATTTTACATTCCCAGCAACAGTGTATAAGTGTTCCAGTCTCTCCACAACCTCTCCAGCATTTGTTATTTTATATTTTTTTGATTAAGGCTAGCCTGGTTGGGGTGAGATGATATCTAGTTGTAGTTTTCATCTACCTTTGTCTAATGACTAATGATCGTGAGCATTTCCTCATGTGTCTGTTAGCCGCCTGAATATCTTCTTTGGTGAACTGCTTGTTCACATCCTTTGCCCATTTTTTAATTGGGTTATTTGTCTTTTTGTTGTTGAGGTTTTGCAGTATCTTGTAGATTTTAGAGATTAGACGCTGATCAGATTTGTCATAGCCAAAAATTTTTTCCCAGTCTGTATGTTGTCCTTTTACTCTTTTGGTGAAGTCTTTTGACGAACATAAGTGTTTGATTTGATTTTTAGGGGCTCTCATTTATCTAGTCTCTCTTCTGGTGCTTGTGCATTGTTACTTAATGGTTCATATTGTGTTTATGCCATGTATTAGGGCTCCTACCATTGTCCCTATTTTTTTTCCATGATCTTTCTCATTTTCGATTTTATATTTATGTCTTTGATCCATTTTGAGTCAGTTTTTGTGCATGGTGTGAGGTATGGGTCTTGTTTCAGTTTATTGCTGATGGATATCCAGTTATGGCAGCACCATTTGTTAAAGAGACTGTCTTTTCCCCAATTAACAGATTTGGGGCCTTTGTCAAAAATCATCTACTCATAGGTGGATGAGCTTATATCTGGATTCTCAACTCTGTTCCATTGGTCTATGTATCTGTTGTTGTACCAATAACAGGCTGTTTTGACCACCATAGTGGTATAATAGTTTCTAAAATCAGGTGGTGTGAGGCCTCCCACTTTGTTCTTCTTCTTGAGTAGTGCTTTATTTATTCGGGGCCTCTTCCCTGCCTCTTCCCTTTCCAAATGAAGTAGGTGATTTGTTTCTCCATCTCATTAAAAAATGCTGCTGGAATTTGGATCGGGATTGCATTGTATCTGTAGATTGCTTTGTGTAGAATTCAGATTTTCACTATGTTGAGTCTACTTATCCATAAGTAAGTCATATTTTTCCACTTACGTAGGTCCCTTTTAGTTTCTTGCAGTAGTGTCTTGTAGTTTTCTCTGTATGGATCTTTTACGTCACTGGATAGATTTATTCCTAAGTATTTTATCTTCATGGGGGCTATTGTAAATGGTATTGATTTGGTAATTTCCTCTTCAATGTTCTCTTTGTTGGTGTAAAGGAATCCAACTGATTTTTGTACATTTATCTTGTATCCTAAAACTTTGTGGAAATCTTCTATTAGTTCCAGTAGTTTTCTTGTGGATTCTTTGGGGTTTTCTGTGTATGAGATCATATCATCTATGAATAGAAATATTTTGACTTCTTCTCTATGAATTTGGATGCTGTTTATTTCTTTTTCTAGCCTAATTGTTCTGGCTAGGACCTCCAGCACAATGTTGAATAAGAGTGGTGTCTGGTTCCCGTTCTTGTCTGGTTCCCGTTCTCAAGGGGAATGCTCTCAAAGTCTCTCCATGTAGGATGATGTTGGCTGTTGGCTTTGTATAAGTGCTCTTAATTATATTGAGGAATTTCCCTTCTATTCGTATTTTATTGAGTGTTTTATCATGAATGGGTGTTGGAGTTTGTCGAATGACTTTTCTGCATAGATTGATAAGATCATGTGGTTCTTGTTTTTGTTTCATTTGTGTGATGGACTACATTGATTGTTTTCTAATGTTGAACCATCCTTGCATACCTGGTATAAATCCCACTTGATCATGGTGAATTATTTTTTTGATATGTTGCTGAATATTGGCTAGAATTTTGTTGAGGATTTTTGCATCAATGTTCATGAGGGATATTGGTCTGTAATTTTCTTTTTTGTGGTATCTTTGCCTGGTTTTGGTATCAGGGTTATGCTGGCTTCATAGAATGAGTTTTGGAGTATTCCATCCTTTTCTACGCTTTTAAATACCTTTAGTAGAAGTGGTGTTATCTCTTCTTTTAAAGTTTGATAGACTTCTTCAGTGAAGTCATACAGGCCAGGGCTTTTTTTTTGTTGGGAGTCTTTTAATAACCTTTTCAATCTCTTGTTATGGGTTTATTTAGTTGTTCTATCTCTGTTTGTGTTAATTTAGGTAGGTAGTGAGTTTCTAGAAATTTGTCCATTTCCTCTAGGTTTTCAAATTTGTTGGAGTACAATTTTTCATAGTAATCTGTTATGATTCTTTTAATTTCAGTTGGGTCTGTTGTGATATCACCCACCTCTTTCTCATACGGGTTATCTGCTTCCTCTCCTGTTTTTCTTTTGTGAGTTTGGCCAATGGTTTATCAATTTTGTTGAACTTTTCAAAGAACCAGCTTTTGGTCTTGTTAACTCTTTCAATTGTTTTTCTATTCTCTATTTCATTTAATTCTGCTGTAATTCTTATTATTTCCTTCCTTCTGGCTCCTGAGGGCTCCTTTTGCTGCTCACTTTCTACTTGTTCCCGTTGTAGGCTTAATGCTTTGATTTTGGCCCTTTATTCTTTTTGGATGTGTGCATTTATTGCTATAAACTCACCTCTGAGCACTGCTTTTGCTGTGTCCTAAAGGTTCTGGTAGGATGTGTTTTGGTTCTTTTTTGATTCTATGATTTCTTTATTCCGTCCTTAATGTTTTTTATAACCCAGTCATTTTTGAGCAAGGTGTTGCTCAGTTTCCATGTGTTTGATTTTTTTTTCCTTGCTTTTCTGTTGTTGATTTCCACTTTTATGGGTTTATGGTCAGAAAAAATTCTTTGTAATATTTTGATGTTTTGCAATTTGTTAAAGCTTGCTTTATGGCCTAATAAGTGGTCTATTCTAGTGAATGTTCCATGTGAGTTGGAAAAGAAAGTATACTTAGCTGCTGTTGGGTGGAGTGTTCAGTATACGTCTATGAGATCAAGTTGGTTGATTGTAGCATTTAGCTCTTCGGTGTCTTTGTTGAGCTTCTTTCACCTTCTGTCCTTCAATGAAAGTGGTGTGTTGAAGTCTTCTACTACTATTGTGGAGCTGTCTATCTCTCTTTTCAGAGCTGTTAGAGTTTGTTTTATGTATTTTGGAGCACTGTCGTTGAGTGCATAAATATTTATTATAGTTATGTCCTCCTGGTGTGTTGACCCTTTAATCATTATATAGTTTCCTTCCTTATCCTTTGTGGTGGATTTTACTTTAAAGTCTATTTTTTCAGAGATTAATATTGCCACTCCTGCTCTTTTTTTAGTGTTGTTTGCTTGATATATTTTTTTCCCATCCTTTGAGTTTTAGCCTGTTTGTGTCTAAGTCTAAGGTGCATCTTTTGTAGGTAGCGTATAGACAGATCGTGCTTTTTAATTCAATCTGCCACTCTCTGTCTCTTTATGGATGCATTAAGTCCATTTACGTTTAGCTTAATTATTGACAGGTATGAGTTTAGTGCTGTCCTCATGATGTCTCTTTTTGTGTGTTGTTCACAGTTTCTTTGTTCCCTTTAATTTTCTGGGCTGAGTCCTTTTTCTTTACGTATTTTTTTTCATCTTTTTCATTGTTGATTTTGTGTTTGCTGTATCTTTATATTTTTCTACTTTTTTATTTGATTTGTAGAATTGTTAGATTCCTTTGTGGTTACCTTAATATTCACCCCTATTTTTCTAAGTTTATACCAGTCTTTTATTTCTTTTTATCATCTTGACTTCCCCTCCATATGAAAAATCTATGCCTACATTTTTTAATTCCCCCTTTTATGTTTTAATGTTGTCCTTTTTTACATATTGATATCTCTGTTTCCCTGTTTTCAATGTTTTAGGTTTGATGTACTTTCGACTTCCCTATCTGAATCTATACCTCTTTGCTCTGTCTTGTATTCTAGTCTTGTGTTGTTATCTGATGTTATTGATTATCTAACTGGAGGACTCCCTTTAGTATTTCTTATAATTTTGGTTTGGTTTTTGCAAAATTCCCTAAACTTCTGTTTATCTGGAAATGCCCTAATTTCACCATCGTATTTGAGAGAAAGTTTTGCTAGATATATATTTCTTGGCTGGCAGTTGTTTTCCTTCAAGGCTTTATATATGTCATCCCATTGCAGTGTTGCCTGCATGGTTTCTGTTGAGTAGTCCGAGCTTTTTCTAATAGCCTCTCCTTTGTAGATGACTTTTCTTTTATCCCTATCCACTCTTAAAATTCTCTGTTTATCTTTGGTTTTGGTAAGTTTGATTATAATATGTCTTGATGACTTTGTTTTGGCATCTAACTCATGTGGAATTCGATGAGCATCTTGGATAGACATCTTCTCATCTTTCATGATATCAAGGAAGTTTTCTGTCAACGAATCTTCTACTGTATTTTCTGTTATCCCCTCCTGTTCTGGTACTCCAATCACTCGTAGGTTATTTCTCTTGATAGAGTCCCACATAACTCTTAGAGTTTCTTCATTCTTTTTGATTCTTTTATCTGATTTTTTCTCAAATAAGTTGAAGTCAAGTGCTTTATTTTCAATGTCACTAATTCTAACTTCTACTTCCTCAATTCTGCTCTTATTACTCTCTATTGAGTTGGATAATTCTGAAATTTTATTGTTAATCTTCTGGATTTCTGATTGCTTTCTATGGATTCTTGTAGCCTATTAAATTTGTCATTATGTTCTTGAATAACTTTTTTAAGTTCTGCTACTAGTTTGTCTGTGTGTTCTTTGGCAATTACTGCAATTTGAGAATTTCCTTTCTAATTTCTAGAAGAGTTCTGTATATTAATCTTTTGTATTCTGTCTCTGGTAATTCCAAGAAATTCTCTTCCTCCAGAGAATTTATTGATTCTTTATTTTGGGAGCTTGCTGAAACCATCATGGACTGCCTCTTTATCTGATTTGATACTGACTGTTGTCTCTGAGTCATCAATAAATTGTTATAATTTTATTTTATATTTGTTTAATGAGTCCTTCTTGTCTTGTTTTGTTTTGATATGCCCAAATAGGGTGCTCGTGTACACTAGATTTACTATTGGTGCCTTTAAAGCACTAACGTCCTGTCACCAGGTAGTTAGTTCTGTAAGTATGTGCACACAGGAGTCTGTTAAATTTTCCTATATGGGTTCAGCGCAGGTGTCCAGGCAGTCAGTCACCAAGTGTGTGGTGTAGGCTCTCACCTACAGTCTTAGAGAGGCATGGGTGATTGGTGTAGGCACCAGAATCTTGGTGCAGTAGGGGGTCACAAGCTGAGCAAAGCAGAGGGCTAATGGCTGCCCCTGAGCACCTGAAAGGAAAGCGTGCCCCTTTTCTGTAGAGTGAATAGGTAGGTGAGTTTTGTGGCCTAACTATGAGCTCCTTACTCTGTTGGCTGTGAAGACTCGAGGGCACCACTTATTCTTGGACCTCTGTAGCAGGTGACTAGGTGATGTAGGTGGAGCCACTAGTCCTCAAGCCCCTGGTGCGGACCCATAAATATGACTGCTTAAATGGCAGGGCTGTTTCACAGGTCGGTCACTAATCTGCCTCTTCCCAGCTGAAACGGTTGAAGTTAGACTTCAAGTGTATACCCTGTTGTACTGTGGTAGTGAAGGCTTACGTTGTTGAGATGGGTCCACACAAGTCTATACAGGGGTGTAAGGCACTCAGAGTCTGCGGACCCTTTATGCCTGTGCCTAGCAAAGGAGCTGTGCCTACCCTGAGTTCCTGGCTTAGGGGAGCCAGTAGCTTATTGTTCCCTCTCCAGGGCCAAAGAATGGGTCAGGGCACCTTTTGGGATCCATTTCTGGCCCAGAGGACTCAGAAACTTCAGAAGCCCGGATTGGTGCAGAGCGGAGAGGGAGGAGGTAAAAGGGAGAGAGGTTTTTCTTAAATGGCTTTTTTTTTTCTTTTTTTTTTAAATCCTTACAAAAGGCCACACTCATGTACTTATCTTTAGCCACTTGGGAGCTGCTTTTCACTGGTTCAGAATGTCCAAGCAGACTCTTTGCTGCCGGATCTCTCTTGATGTGGAAACTGCCTCCCGAGTGCGTGTGCAGAATTGTTTGCCGGCTTCTCTGGGGACCCGGAGCCCTTCTGGGCTGAAGAGCTGTAGTCTTGACGCTGCCGATCTAGCACTTCTCACTTCTTCTGAACAGTCTCCCTCTCCCCGCACCACTCAGTCCAATTCCTCAACTTTGCCTTGTTCAGGGCTCCTTGATTTTCATATACAATCAAATCACTTGTTTTTCCAGGTCTTTGTTGTAAGAGGGATACAGGAAGCCGTCTAACTATTCTGCCATCTTGGCCCTGCCTCCCAGGAGTGGTGTTTTAATCAATGCAATCCCAGGTGGGAATAGATTTTTTGCTGGGATTCTAAGTAGAAAATATTCTGCCCCTCTAGTGTTAATTTAAAATACCCTCTAATCACTACAGTTTTAACAGAGTAATGACAGAAGCAGAGAGAGGACATTATGGCAGTCAGTACTTACAGAGTAGAGAGAGAGACATGAAACCACAGTGCGATGCCACCATCCTCATCAACTGATAAAGTCACCCTTTTGCAGAGCTTATAAGAGGAAAGCCAAAGCTTCCACAGAAAGTAAATGATGAAGACTCAGAGCTGAAAGACTATCCTTTAAGCAAGTGTATGAATGAACATAAGAACATCTGAGTATAGAAAAAGGGCTCTGAAGATAAAATATTTTACCCTTGGAACATATAATGAGATTGATTAAAAATTTGCTTAATAAATCCAAAACAGAAACCATTCTGTTGATCTCACTGGAGATGTATTACCTCTTCTTCGAGGATATAATAGAAGCTGACTGTCTTAGTCATCTAGTGCTGCTGCAACAGAAATACCACGAGTGGATAGTTTTAACAAAGAGAAATTTATTTCTTCACATTAAAGTAGGCTAAAAGTCCAAATTCAGGGCGTGGGCGTCAGCTCCAGGGGAAGTCTTTCTCTTTCTGTCGGCCTTCTTCTCATCAGTGTTCCTTGGACTAGGAGCTTCTCTGCTCAGCGACCTCGGTCCAAAGGACACGCTCTGCTCCCGGCACTGCTCTCTTGGTATGAGGTCTCTCTGTCTCTCTGCTAGGTTCTCTCTTTTATATCTCAAGAGATTGCCTCAAGACACAATCCCAGTCTTGCAGATTGAGTCCTGCTTTACTAACACAACTGCCACCCATCCTTCCTCATTAACATCGTAGAGGCGGGATTTACAACATATAAGAAAATCACACAATACCAGGAATCATGGCCCAGCCATATTGACACACACATTTTTTGGGGGACATAATTTGATCCATGACACTGACCATCCCATTGTTTATTCTTTTTAGCTCTTAAATTATAATTATATTAAGTTAAATGTAATGTATAACTGTATAGAATGGGTTCCACTTATTTCCACCAAAATCCTTGGATATTTTCACTAAGTAAAAACAAAACAAGTCAAAACAAACAAACAATAAAACACATAGATAGTATTGCTGCAGAGTTCCTGGGTAGTGCAAATAAACGGTTAACATGCAGCCGCTAACTGAAAAGTTGGAGGTTTGAGTCGACCCAGAATCACATCAGAAGAAAGGCCTTGAGATCTATTTCTGAAAAGTCAGCCATTGAAAACTCTACATAGCACAGTTCTACTCTGACCCACATGGAATTGCCAAAGCAACTGGTACTGACACTAGCAGTATTGTTACAAATAGATACCTGGGAAGGTTGTCTAAGCTTTGTCTCTTTTATTCGTGATTCTAGTGGTCAGAGTGGAAGATCTAGAAACCAGGAAAGCAAGTTTTTTTTTTTTTTTTTTTTAAAGTGCATTAGAGACTCTTGATTTTGTCTGGAAACCCCAGTTAACCTTCAAATGTATATGCAAGTTAATATACAAACTTACATCTGTATCCTGCCTAAACCACATAAAGGGAAAGAAGAAAAATATAAAAAGTAGTCAAAGTAAAATATATGCCATCCAGTGAATATTTCTAATCCATACTTGTATCCAAACTATCCTTTAGTCAAAATTGTGGAAATATTAGGTATTCATCATCGATTTCTGAAAAAATTTCCTTAATAGAATCAATTTGACTGCTACGAATGGAACACTGTAAGAATCCAAGGAATGACTGTTGCACAAGTGTCCCTGGAGATGGGCTGCTGTGGAGTTTGACAACTGTTCTAATTTGGTTTCCTTTCAAAGGAGACATTCCAATCATTTCTTCAAATAATTGAGCAAGGCAATTATGCAGTCTCTAGAAAAGCATTAATGTGTCCACAGAGGACACTGCAAAATATTTTCTAATCATTCTATAACTTATTGATTTTAAAAAACAGTTAATCTCTCTTTAAATGACCTACATTCCTCAAGACTTGAAGAGTCAGGTTAACTAGTTAACTATTAAGTACAAAATTTAAGCAGAATCTGGTCATACTTTATTGTGATTTTACCTCTTTTAGTATTTACTGTGAGGCATTATTATAAACATTGGTTTAAACTTCACTATTATTTCAATAAATTCATATTATATATGCATTTGAGATTATTTATAACTAGATTACCCAATTGTTAATTGATTAATTATAGTAATCTCCAGATACTCTACTTGTAAAGTGTGAAAAACTCATCCTTATTTCAAATGATTGCAAATGAAAGTGATGAATAACTTGAGAAGGGAACATTCATCAAATGAACAGTGGTTATAGGGTGTTTGGGAGGTTGATATCCTGAAAGTTAAATAAAAATAAAAAGATACATGGGTTTAGGAAAAAAATATAAACATGTAAAGCCAAAATAAAGTGAGGGATTAATACTTAAAATCATGAATAAAAACCCAGGGTAGAGGATGTTTAGACATTTTCAGAATACAAAGATTGCTAATCAAAGTCAAGAGTAGGGGAGGTGGAGCCAACATGGTGCCCAAGACAGACGCATCATGTTGTCCCTCTGCAGCAAAGACCCAAAAATATAAGTCAAACAGATACAAACATCAATCCTGGAACCCAGATCAAACACCAAATGGAAAAAAGAAACTAAAAGAAAACAGAGAATGGGGAGAGATATAGAGTAGAGGTTTCCTGCCAACTAACATAGCACAGCATTGCCATCTTAGAGCACAGCCAGCAATGATTCCAGACAGGGAGTTCGGGAAGGCAACCTCACGGAGCTCCCAACAGGAGATAGAGCACACAGTAACCAGAAAAACACACTTTTCCACCCCTCACCCTTCCACCCATATGCCACCCTCACCCCTTCCCAATAGGCCACACCACATCACTCGGCTCAAGAGCTACCCACCAGCCAGCTCCTGCCACACTATTTTTCCCCCTTTCTTCCTTTTCTTTCTCCCTCTCAAATAATCCCATATGCACGCCTACCCCTACCTGAAAGGTTACACCACACTGCAGTTAGAGAATTGCTGGCTGGCGGTCACCCAGAGTCCATGCCTCCCCCATCCTCTAGCTCCTGCTGCGCAATTTTTTCTTTCTTCTTCCCACCTAACACCGTACACCACCCCTGCCCCTTCTGGATGGGCCATGCCAAGCCACTCAGCTAGAGAGCTATCAGCCCATCGTCACCCCGGGTCCACCCTTCCAAAACACACTGGTTCCTGCTGCGCCATTTTTTCCTGTTACTTTCTTTTCTTTCTCCTTCCCACCTAGCCCCATATGCCATACCCCTTTCCCAATGGATCACACTGCACCACTGTGGGAGAGAGTTACCAGACCCCCATCACCCTAGGCCTCTTCTGCTCCCACCCACAGGCTCCTGCCATGCCATTTTTTCCCCTTTCTTCCTTTTCTTTCTCCCTCTTACCTAGCCCCGTATGCTGCCCCTACCTTTGTCAATGGTCCATGCTGCACCTCTGCAGGTAGAGAGCTACTGACCCATCACTGCCCGGGTCCACTCCACCCCCACCAGCTGTCTCATGTCACACCATTTTCCCCCTCCTCCATTTCTTTCTCCCCCCCACCTACCCCCATACACCACCTCAACCCCTTGCCAACAGGCCATGATGTGCTACCTTGACTAGAGAGCCACCAGCTCACTCCCAGCCTGAGTTCCCACTGCTCACACATACCGGTTCCCACTATGTCATTTTTTCCCCTTTCTTCCTTGTTTTCTCCCTCCCACTTTGCCCTGTAGGCTACCTCTACCCCTTCTTGCTGGACCATACTGCACTGTCACAAGAGTCACTGACCTTCTGACAGCCCGGGACTGCCTCACCCCCACCTGGCATCTTCTGCTGTATTTTCTTTTTCTTTTCTTTCCTTTTTCCTTTTCTTCCTCCTTCCCAACTAACCCTGTAGTCCACCTCTACCCCTTCCTTCTGGGCAATGCTGCACAGCTGCAGCTAGAGCACCACTGGCCACTTCCAGCCAGGCTCCATCCCACCCCAACCATGGTCCTGTTGTGCCATTTTTTTCTCTTTTTTTTCCCACTTTTTTTCTCCCTCTAACCTATCCTGTACACCACCTCCCCCTCTTCCCACTGAGTCATGCCACACCACTGTAACTAGAGAACACTGGCCTACCAGTTTCTACCTCACACCTAGCCCTGTACACCACCTCCCATCCCTTTGGCTGACCACCAGGTCTGCTCTGCCCCCAACTGCCAGCTACCCTACCCTTTTTTTCCCATTCTTTCCCTTTCTTCCCTCCACCTAGCCCCATATGCCACCTCCCTTTCTGCAAGCCCTCACCATACCCCCAGCTCAGGCCCATTGCTGCACTGGGCTTGCACTACCACTCCACTCTCATCACTCAAATAGCTGCTGAATGGTAGGAAGCAAGCCCGTACCACTCCCCATCCAACACTCTAACCTACCTGGTGAGGGGCTGAGAATGCTTCCAAATCACTGGACTAACATCAAAAGAGAGACAGAGCCAGCCTGGTCCACCTTTACCCACCTCATCAAACCAGTGTACAGTGAAGTAGGCTTGCCCTACCTGCTGCTGGCCTGCCCAGACAAGGCGGTGAGAGCCACTGTAACCACAGACAAGCAAGTAACAAAGCACACCTGGATTGCCCACCATGACATAGCAAAAGAAAATAAAGAAGCAGGACAGAAAAACAAACATACAATCAATAAAGGAAGAAAATAATATCTTAATGTCTCAGAGATGGCAGACAATATCAAAACATACAAAAAAAAAAAAAAAATCAGGACAAGTTGACTCTAGCAAATGACCAAAATAAATAATAAGATGAAATTCTGGTATAAGAAAAGACAGTGGGACTATCTGATAATGGAATTCAAAAGACTAATATTTAGGGTGCTCTAAAACCTTAAGAAAGAGACCAAGGAAAACACAGACAAAACCAGGAAAAAAATCATGGAAAACACAGATAAAAATAGCAAAAACATAGCAAAAATCAAGAAAAACACAGAAAAATAATAGAAGAATTCAGGAAAAAATTACAAGAACATAACATGAAAATAAACAAACCATTAGAAATCATACAAAAACAGCAGCTAGATATTCAAAAGATAAACAACAAAATTTCAGGAATGGATGACTCAACAGAAGATTTTAAGAGCAAATTTGAAACAATAGAAGACAGAACCAGTGAGACTGAAGACAAATCCATGACCTCACTTTGTTTGAGAAAAAATAACCAAAAAGAAAAAAGAAAAATGAAGGGATGGAGCCAACGTGGCACTACAGGCAGAAGCACCCCACCATCCCTCCACAGCAAAGACCCAAATAACTAAGTAAAACACAGTCAATCCTGGAACCCTAAGCATCAAATGAAGGGATTAAGAACTCAACCAAGCACAGACTGGAATAAGAAACTGACAGAGAACATTGAGTGAGGAGAGCTGTGGAGTGGAAGTCCCCTATCAGCTACAATGGCACAGATTTGCCAATTTAGACCTCTCAGTCACCAAAAACAGTGGGCTGGGAGTACATGAATGCAACTTCACGGTGCTCCCAGCAAGAGACAGAGCACCTGGTAACCAGTGATACATCTTTCCCCACTTCCCACCCTTCTTCTCCCTACTGGGCCTCTGCTGCTTTCCAGCAGGCCAAGGTCCCTCAGCCAGGGAGATGCCGCCTCCTTGCTGCTTGGATTTACCCCACTCACACTGGCTGGCTCCTTCAGTGCCATTTCTTTGTGGCTTTTGTTGCTTTTTTTGGCTTCTTTTGGTTTCTTCTCTCTCTCTCACCTCCTTCCTTTCTTTCCTTTCACACACCTTGCTGCATGTGCCAGCTCTGCTCCTTCTTGACAGGCTGTGCAGCACCACTTGGCTATGAAGCCACTTCACCAATGTGCACAACCAAGCCAGAAGGCTCCTTTGGAGCATTTTTTTTCACTCCTCAGTGTCTTGTCTCTCTCTACCTCCCTTCCTTTCTTTTCTCCTGGACACCTGGTGCCATGAGCCATCTCTGCTCCTTCTAGACAGGCTGTGCAGAGCTGCTTAACTAGGGAGCCTCTTCCTTGGTCCATGCCTCCACTCCAGTGGGCTCCCTTAGGGTATTTATTTTTCTCTTATTTTCTCAGTTTCTTGTCTCTCTCTACATTCTTTCCTTACCCTTCTGGACACCTGGTGCCATGAGCCATTTCTTCTCTTTCTTGATGGGTTATGCAGTGCTGCTTGGCTGGAGACACACTTCCAGTGGGCTCCCTTGGGACATTTTTCTTTTTTTTTCTTCTCAGTTTCTAGTGTCTCTCTAACTTCCTTCCTTTCTTTTCTTATGACCACCTCGATGCATATGCTTTTATCTCTTTCTCTTTTTAAAATCTAATTTCTTTCTCTCTCCTTTCCTTCCTTTCCTTTCTCCCTCTCACATAACTGAGTGTGCCATATCTGTCTCTTCTTGAAAGGCTGTGCCACACCACCTGGCTAGAAAGTCACCAGCACATGGCTTCCACCAGGTCTACACCACTCCAACAGTGACTCCCTCAGTACTTTTTTTTTTTTACTTCTATTTCTCTCTCCTCTTTCTCTTCTTTCCAACATCAACTTAGCTCCAAACATCACATTCTCACCCTTCCATCCTGTCTATCTGCATTGCACCCCTGAGTGGCACAGGCATGGTCTCCTGGAACTGGCTTTGCAGTGCCCCCTAGCCCCACATGGTCAGCCACAGAACCTTCCACAAAAGACCCATCCCATCTCCTCCCACTTTGTTGTACCTGCCCAGCTGCACCATAGTTGAGCGACTGGCCCTGCCAATTGGACAAGTTGGTGAGAAATATAGTTGCCCTCAGACAAGCAAACGGTAAAGAAATCCCAGCCCACCTGCTCAGACATAAACAAATAAAACAAAAAAGAAGGATGAAACAAACAAATCTAAAATCAATAAAAGAATGAAATAAACATGGAATGTACCAAAGACAGCAGACAATATCAAAACATATAAAAATAGAGGACAGGATAGTTCAAGTAGGCATCCAAAATAAAACACTAGATGGCCATCCAGTAGAAGAAAAGGCATTGGAACTACCTTATAGGGAATTCAGATCTCTAATATTCACAGCTATCCAAGAGATGAAGGAAAAAAACATACAAAAATTAGGAAAAAATAGACAAAATTATGGAGAAGACAGACAAAACCATGGACGAATTCCGGAAATTAATACTAGTACAAAAGATAAAAATAAACTCACAACTAGAAATCATACAAAAACACAATTAGAAATACAAAAGATAAACAAGATTTCAGAAATGGACTGCGTCACGGAAGGCTTGAGGAGCAGTTTTGAAACAATGGAAGACAAGATCAACAAAATTGAAGACAAATCCTTGGATACCACTTTGAGGAAAAATCAAGGAAAAAAATGAAGAAACCTTGAGAACAATGAGGGATACGATCAAAAGCAAAAATTTGCGGGTAATAAGAGTTCTAGAACAGAGGGAGAAAATGGAAAACACAGAGAGGATCATGGAAGAATTGCTGACAGAAAATTTCCCTAATATTATGAAAGATAAAAATTTAAACATCCAGGAAGCTCAATGAACCACATATAGGATAGACCCTAAAAGAAAATCACCAAGGTATATGATAATCACACTCGCTAAAACCAGAGAAGAATTCTGAGAGCCGCTCTAGAAAAATGAAAAGTCACATACAGAGGGTAAACAATAATACTAAGCTTTGATTACTCAACCGAAACCATGCAAGCAAGAAGGCAGTGGAAGGAAAAAAAAAAAACAAAAACAGCCAACTAATAACAATATATCCTGCAAAAAACTCTCTCAAATATGATGGTGAAATTAGGGCATTTCCAGATAAACAGAAATTAAGAGAATATGTAAAAACCAAATCAAACTTACAAGAATTATTAAAGCAAACCAACAACATCAGCCTGAATCTAGGATGCAAGACCACATGAACTAAATACCAACCAAGGTAATAAACACTCAAGGATTAAAACAAAACTAAAAGATTTACAACAGAGACCCAGAGAAGTCAATCTGTAAATGGCAGCAAAGTCTGAACAAAGAAGAGGTAATAAGTGGTGTAGGTATAGAATTTTCAAATGGAGAAGAAGTCAAGTAATAAAAGACTGGTTCAAACTTAGGAAGATAAGGGAAAGTTTCAAGGTAAACACAATGAAAATTAACAAACCTACTCATGACAAAAAGCAAAAAGTCTCAGTAAACACAAAATCTACAAAAATAAAAGAAATGAAAAAAAAAATCCACAAACAAAAGGAATTCAGCACAGAAGAGTAAAAGGAACAAAGAAAACTTCAGCACCGCAAAAAAAAGCACTGGATAATGACAGCAATAAATTCACACCTATCAATAATTACACTGAAAGTAAATGGTCTAAATGCACCTATAAAGAGACAGTGACAGAATGGATAAAAAAAGAACAGGATCCATCTATATGCTCTCTACAAGAGACAAAACTTAGAAACAAAGACATAAAGTTATTAAAAATCAAAGGATAAAAAAATGCGTCAAGCAAACAGCTATGAAGAAAAGCAGAAATGGCAATAACTAATCTTAGATAAAATAGATTTCAAAATAAAATCCACCATAAAAGACAAGAAGGGCATTATATAATGATTAAACAGACAATCCATCATGAAGAGACAACCATAAGAAATACATATGCACATAATGACAGGGCTCTAAAATACATAAAACAAATTCTAACGGCACTGAAAAGAGAAATTAGCAGTTCCACAATAATAGGTGAATTCAACACACCACACTTGGATAATGACAGAACACCGAGAAAGTAACTCAACAAAGTTATAGAAGCTCTAAAGGCCAGAATCAGCCAACTTGACCTCATAGACATATAAAGAACACTTCACCCAACAGCATCAAAGTACACATTCTTTTCAAACACACATAGAACATTCTCCAGAATAGACCACATCTTAGGCAACAAAGCAACCCTCAACAAAATCCAAAACATTGAAATAGTACAAAGTATGTTATCAGATCACAACACTATTGAAATAGAAATTAACAAACAAGAAGAGCAAGGAAAAAAAAAAATCAAATAAATGGAAACTGAATAACACCCTGCTTAAAAACCACTGGGTAATAGAAGAAATCAAAGATGAGATCCAAAAATTCCTACAATCAAATGAGAAAGAAAACACATCATACCAAAACCTTTGGGACACAGTAAAGGCAGTGCTCAGAGATTGATTTTCAGCAACAGAAGCACACATCAAAAAAGAAAAAAGGGGAGTTCCGGCAAAATGGTGCTCTAGGCAGAAGCACCACGCCGTCCCTCCACAGCAAAGAGCTGAAAAACTAAGCCAAACAGAGAATACAACAATCCTGAAACCCTAGAACACCAAATGAAGAGATAAAGAACTCAGCCAAGCACCAAATGGAGTGAGAAAACTGATAGAGAACGGAGAGTTAGGAGAGATTCATGCAGAGGTCCCCTACCAGTTAATGCAGCGTGGATCCACCATCTTGGACTCCTATTGGAGACCAGCAAATGGGGGTACGAGAAAGCAGCCTCACGGAGTGTCCAGCAGGAGACAAAACAGTCGGTAATTTGCGGTGTGCACTTTCCCACCCCCCACCCCTCTTCACCCTGGCTCGGCCTCCTCTGCTTCCCGCGGCCACAGTCTCTTGACTGGGAGGCGCCGGCTGCTTGGATTCCATACGCCCAGGCGGTCGGCTCTCTGGGTGCTATTTGTTGGCTGCTAGTGTTGCTTTTTTTTTTTTCTGCTTCTTTTGATTTCTAACTTGCCTCTCGCCACTTCCCCCTCCTTTTGCTCGAATACCTGGCACTGAGTGCCATCTTTGCTTCTTCCTGGGGGGCTGCGGGGCTCCATTTGAGGGTGTAGCTGCTTCGCAGTCTGGGCTGCTGCACTGGTGGGATTCCGGGGCTTTTGTTCATTTGTTCCTCTGCTTCCCGCAGTCACGGACTCTTGGCCGGGGGGCGCCAGCTGCTTGGATTCCACACGCCCGGGCAGGTGGCTCTCTGGGTGCCATTTGTTGGCTGCTAGTGTTGCTTTTTTTTTTCTGCTGCTTTTGATTTCTCACTTGCCTCTCACCACCTCCCCCTCCTTTCACTCAAGTGCCTGGCTCCATGCTCCATCTTTGCTTCTTCCTGAGGGGCTCCAGAGCACCGCCAATTTGTGATATACGCTTTCCCACTCTCCACCCTTCTTCACCCACACTCAGCCTCCTCTGCTTCCCGCGGATGCAGTATCTTGCCTGGGGGCACAGGTCCGCACTGGCTGGTTCTCTGGGTGCCATTTCTTGGCTGCGGGTGTCTTTTTTTTTTTTTCCTGCTTCTTTGGATTTCTTGCTTGCCTCTCGCTGCCTTCCCGTCCTTTCGTTTGAGTGCCTGGCTCCATGTACCATCTTTGCTTTTTCCTGAGGGGCTGCGGAGCTCCATTTGAGTGAGGAGCTGCTTCCCGGTCTGGGCTACCATGCTTGTGGGATCCTGGGGCTTTTGTTCGTTTGTTTGTCTTGAATTGTTTGTTAGTTTTCTTTTCCTTTTCTTCAGTTGGGAGCCCTTTCTGGCCAGGCGGAGCTGCGTGGCAAGGAACTCCCCTTCGGCTTCCACAGACATGCAGAGGGATCCCTGAGGACATTTCTTTTTTCGTTTATCTGTTTTTTGGGGGGTCTTTTCTTGTTCTTTTTTTTAAATTTTTAATTTGTTTTGTTTTCTTTCCCCTCTTTTTCCCTTTTTGTCTTTCTTCATTGTTCAGTTTCTTGTCTCTCTATAGCTTCCTTCTCTTTCTGATACCTGAATACCAGGCATTGTAAGCTTCTGTGCCTTCTGGCCAGGCTGTGCTGCGACACCTGAGAGCGACTTCCCCAGACCTCATAGATGCATTGATGGGATCCCTGGGAACCTTGCGCTTCAACCTTTCTGATTTTTATTTGTTCATTCTTTTCTTCCTCTTCCCCTTTCTGTTTTTCTCCATTTCATAGTCTCTCATCTCTCCATTCCAACGGCAAGCTTCCCTAGCATTCTATTTGTTTGTTTGTTTTTTGGCTCCTGTTCCTCTTTCCTCTCTCCCATATCCATCTTAGCTCCACACATAACCATCTCCCCGCTGCATCCTGCCTACCTGCACCATGCGCTTGACATCACACCACCAGGCAGTATAGGCATGGCCTACTGGAACCTGCCCAGCACTGATTACCGACCCTCCCTGGTGGCTGTAGTGAGTGCCACAAACAACCCATCCCAGTGACTCCTCTTCAGATAGGCCTGCCCTGCTGTACCATATCTGAGTGACTGACACTGCCAGTTGGAGAAGGAGGCAAAAAGTATTGAGAACACAGAAGAATAAACAACAGAGCACGCAATCCGCCTGCTCTGACATAGTCAAATTTTTTGTTTTTAAAAAAAGGGATGAAACAAACAAATCTACAATCAATAAATAAGAAAAATAACTACTGAATGCCCTAAAGACAGAGGACAATATCAAAACATTTACAAAAACAGAACAGGATGGTTCCAGTAAGCATCCAGATTAAAACACCAGATGATTCTCCTGTGGAAGAAAATGCACTAGAAGTACCTGATAGGGAATTCAAATCCCTAATACTCGGAATTTTCCAAGAACTGAGGCAAAAAGCTGACAAACATGAGGAAAAAATAGACAAATTCATGGAAAATACAGACAAAAAATTGGAAGAATTCAGGGAGATGATGCAGGAACAAAATGCCAAAATAAATTCACAACTAGAAATTATAAAAAAGCAACAATTAGAAATCCAAAAGATAAACAACAAGATTTCAGAAATGGATGATGTCATAGAAGGGCTGAGAAGCAGATTTGAAACCGTGGAAGACAAGATCAGTGGAACTGAAGACAAACACTTAGATATAACTCTGTTTCAGGAAAACTCAGAAAAAAGAACAAAGAAAAATGAAGAGACTCTGAGAGTTATGTGGGACACAATCAAAAGCAAAAATTTACCAGTGATTGGCATTCAAGAACAGGGGGATAAAACAGAAAACACAGAGAGGATCATTGAGGAACTGCTGACAGAAAACTTCCCCAATATCATGAAAGATGAAGAGCTGGCCATCCAAGAAGCTCAACGAACCCCATCTAGAAAAGACCCCAAAAGAAAATCAGCAAGACATATCATATTCACACTCGTCAAAACCAAAGACAAACAAAGAATCCTGAGAGCAGCTTGTGAAAAACAAGAAGTCACATACAGAGGAGAAACAATAAGACTAAGCTTGGATTATATGGCAAAAACCATGCAAGCCAGAAGGCAATGGGATGACATATATAAAATCTTGAAAGAAAAAAATTGTCAACCAAGAATAATATATCCTGCAAAACTCTCGTTCAAATTTGATGGTGAAATTAGGTCTTTTCCAGATAAAAAGAAACTAAGCAAATATGTAAAAGAAAAACCAAACTTACAAGAATTATTAAAGGGAGTTCTTCAATCTGAGGACAAACAGCTTCAGCCCACAGGCAGAACCTACAACACAGGATTGTACGAGCCAGATACCAATCTAAGAAATAAACACTCAAGGACTATCCAAAACCAAAAGAAATACAACAGGGAATCAGAGCAGTCAATCGATGGATGACAAAAACATCAGAACAATGAAAGAGGGAATAAACGGCATAGGTATAGAAACTTCTAATGGAGAGGAAGGCAAAGCGATACCAAGTAATTGCAGACTGCTTCAAACTTAGAAAGATAAGGGTAAAATTCATGGCAACCACAAAGAAAGTTAACAAACCACCTCATAAAAATAAAGACGAAAAACATACGGTCTCAGCAAAAACAAAACCTACAAAAACAAAAGAAATGAAAAAAAATCCACAAACAAAAGTAACTAAGCACAAGAGAGTAAGAAAAACAAAGAAAATTTCAGCACCACAAAATAAAGCACTACAAAATGACAACAACAAACTCACTTCTATCAATAATTACACTGAATGTAAATGGACTCAATGCACCAATGAAGAGACAGAGAGTGACAAAATGGATAAGAAAACAGGATCCATCAATATGCTGTCTACAAGAGACACACCTTAGAAATAAAGATGTGAATTTATTAAAAGTCAAAGGTTGGAAAAAAATATATCAAGCTAACAGCTACCAAAAAAGAGCAGGAGTGGCAATTCTAATCTCAGATAAAATAGACTTTAAAACAAAATCTACCATAAAAGACAAAAAAGGACACTATATAATGATTAAAGGGATGATCCATCATGAAGACATAACCGTAATAAACATCTACGCACCCAATGACAGGGCTCCATAATACATAAAACAAACTCTAACAGTACTGAAAAGAGAAATGGACAGCTCCACAATAATAGTAGGAGACTTCAACACACCACTCTCAGTAAAGGACAGAACATCTAAAAAGAAACTCAGCAAAGATACGGAAGATCCAAAGGGCATAATCAGCCAACTTGACCTCATAGACATATATGGAACACTCCATCCAACAGCTGCAAAGTACACATTCTTTTCCAATGAACAAAGAACTTTCTCTAGAATAGACCACATCTTAGGCCACAGAGCAATCCTCAACAAGATCCAAAACTTTGAGATAATTCAAAGTATCTTCTCTGACCACAATGCCATCAAGGTAGAAATTCACAATAGAAAGATCAAGGGAAAAAAATCTACTACATGGAAACTGAATAATACCCTGCTTACACATCAGTGGGTAATAGAAGAAATCATAGATGGAATCATAAAATTCCTAGAATCAAATGAGAATGAAAACACATCATACCAAAACCTTTGGGACACAGCAAAGGCAGTCCTCAGAGGACAATTTATAGCAATAGATGCATATATCAAAAAAGAAGAAAGGGATAAAATCAAAACATTAACTACACAACTCAAACAAATTGGAAGAGAATAGAAAAAAAAAATCCCACAACCACCGGAAGAAAGGAAATAGTAAAGCTCAGAGCAGAAATAAATGAAATAGAGAACAGAAAAACAATAGAAAGAATCAACCAAACCACTTTGGAAAAATCAAAGTTCTTTGAAAGAATCAACAAAATTGACAAACCACTAGCCAGACTGACAAAAGAAAAACAGGAGAGGACACAAATAACCCAAATAAGAAATGAAATGGGAGACATTACAACTGACCCAACTGAAATTAAAAGGATTATAACAGAATATTCTGAAAAACTATACTCCAACAAATTTGAAAACCTAGAGGAAATGGGTAAATTTCTAGAAACACACAGCCTACACAAACTACAACAAAGTGATGTTGAAAATCTGAACAGACCCATAACAAGAGAAGAGATTGAGAAGGTAATAAAAAAAACTCCAAACCAGAAAAAGCCCTGGCCCAGATGGCTTCACTGTAGAATTCTACAAAACATTTACATAAGAGCTTGTACCGGTTCTGCTCAAGCCATTTCACAGCATAGAAGAGGAAGCAACACTTCCAAATTCATTCAATGAAGCCAGCATAACACTAATACCAAAAGCAGGAAAAGATGTCATAAAAAAAGAAACTTACAGACCAATATCTCTCATGAATATAGATGCAAAAATTCTTAACAAAATTCTAGCCAATAGAATTCAGCATCATATCAAAAAATAATACACCACGACCAAGTAGGATTCATATCAGTTATGCAAGGATGGTTCAACATTAGAAAATCAGTCAACGTAATCCACCACATAAATAAAAGGAAAGAAAAGAATCACATGATCATCTCAATTGACACAGAGAAGGCATTTGACAAAGTCCAACACCCATTCCTGATAAAAAAAACTCTCAATCAAATAGGTATAGAAGGAAAATTTCTCAACATAATAAAGGGCATCTATGCAAAACAAACAGCCAACATCATTCTTAATGGAGAGAGGCTGAAAACATTCCCCTTGAAAACAGGAACAAGACAAAGATGCCCTTTGTCACCAGTCCTATTATTTAACATTGTGCTGGAAGTTCTAGCTAGAGCAATAAGGCAAGAAAAAGAAATAAAGGGCATCCAAACTGGTAATGAAGAAGTTAAACTGTCCCTGCTTGCAGATGATATGATACTTATACATAGAAAACCCTAAAAACTCCACGAGAAATCTACTGGAACTAATAGAAAGATTCAGCAGAGTAGCAGGATACAAGATAAACATTCAAAAATCAGTTGGATTCCTATACACCAGTAAGGAGAACGATGAAAAGGAAATCAGGAAAACAACACCAGTTTCAATAGCCCCTAAAAAGATAAAATACTTAAGAAGAAATCTGACCAGGGATGTAAAAGACCTATACAAACAAAACTATAAAACACTACTGCATGAAACCCAATCGGATCTACGAAAATGGAAAAACATATCATTCTAATGGATAGGCAGACTCAACATTGTGAAAATGACAATTCTACCCAAAACAATCTACAAATACAATGCAATCCCGATCCAAATACCAAGAACATTCTTCAAAGAGATGGAAAAACTAATCATTAACTTTATATGGAAAGGGAAGAAGCCCCGAATAAGTAAAGCACTACTGAAGAAGAAGAAGAAAGTTGGAGCACTCACACTACCTGACTTCAGAACCTACTATACAGCTACTGTAGTCAAAACAGCCTGGTAGTGGTACAATTATAGACACATTGACCAATGGAACAGAATTGAGAACCCAGATGTAAATCCTTCCACCTACGGTCACCTGATCTTTGACAAGGCCCCAAAGTCCATCAAATGGGGAAAAGATAGTCTTTTTAACAAATGGTGCTGGCAAAACTGGATATCCATCTGAAAAAAAAAGAAACAGGACCCATAACTCACACCGTATACAGAAACTACTTCAAAATGGATCAAAGACCTGAATATAAAGCCTAAAACTATAAAGTTCATAGAATAAAAACTAGGACCAACACTTCAGGCCTTAATACATGGCATTAACAGGATACAAACCATAACCATCAACCCACAAAACCCAACAGATAAGCTGGATAACTGGGGTCTTCCAAAAATCAAACACCTATGCTGTTCAAAAGACTTCACCCAAATAGTAAAAAGAGAACCTACAGACTGGGAAAAAAGTTTTGGACAGTACAAGTCAGACAAAGGTCAATCTCCATAATCTACAAGAAAATCCAACACCTCTACAACAAAAAGACAAACAATCCTATCAAAAATTGGCAAAGGAAATGAACAGACACTTCACCAAAGAAGACATTCAAATGGCCAACAGACACATGAGGAAATGCTCGCGATCACTAGCCATTAGAGAAATGCAAATTAAAACCACAATGAGATACCATCTCACCCCGGCATTACTGGCATGACTCAAAAACCCTGGAAATAACAAATGTTGGAGGGGTTGCGGGGAGATAGGAACTCTTATGCACCTCTGGTGGGAATGCAAAGTGATACAACCATTTTGGAAAACGATATGGCGCTTCCTCAGAAAGCTAGAAATAGGCATACCATTCGATTGAGCAATCCCACTCCTAGGAATATATCCTAGAGAAATAAGAGTCGTTACTCGAATAGACATATGCACACCTATGTTCATGTCAGCATTGTTTACAACAGCACAACAATGGAAACAAACTAAATGCCCATCAAAAGATGAATGGATAAATAAACTATGGTACATACACACAATGGAGTACTATGCAATGAGACAGAACAACAATGAATCTGTGAAGCATCTCATAACATGGAAGAAACTGGAGGACATTATGCTGAGTGAAATAAGTCAATCACAAAAGGACAAATATTGTATGAGACCGCTATTGTAAAAACCTATGAAAGAGTTCACACATAAAATATAACAATCTTTGTTGGTTACCAGGGATGGGAGGGGTGGGGGAGGAAATCCTAAATAGGCAATAGATAAGTGATATCTTGGGTGAAAGGTGAGCCAGTACACAATACAGGGGAAACTAGCACAACCTGTACAAGGAAAGGTCATGGAAGCCCCTAGACACAACCAAACTCCCTGAGGGACTGAATTGCTGGGCAGAGGGCTGTGGGGACCATGGTATCGGGGAAGATCTAGCTGAATTGGCATGACACAGCTTATAAAGACAATGCTGTACATTCTACCTTGGTGAGTAGTATCTGGGGTCTTAAAACCTGTGAGCGGCCATCTAAGATACTCCACTGGTCTCATCCCTTTGGGAGCAAGGGAGAATGAAGAGAACAGGATACAAGGAAAAGATTAGTCCAAAGAACTAATAGTCCACAGCTACCAAGGCCTCCACCTGACTGAGTCCAGTACAGCTTGATGGTGCCCGGCTACCACCACTGACTGCTCTGACCAGGATCACAACAGAGGGTTCTGGACAGAGCTGGAGAAGGATGTAGAGCATAATTCTAACCCAAAAAAAAAAAAAAAAAACCAGATTACTGGCCTGGGAAAGAGACTGGAGAAACCCCTAGAGTATGGCCCCCCCGACACCCTTTTAGCTCAGTGGTGAAGTTACCGCCGAGGTTCACTGTTCAGCCTGGGAGTGTACAGCCCTGTAAAACCAAATGAGACTAACAAGGTACAGGAATCCAGGGACAAGGGCCAGAATGCAGAAGGGTAGAAGGAAGCTGGTGATAGGGAATCCAAGGTTGAGTAAGGATATTGTTGATGTGTTGTGAGATTGTTAACCATTGTCATAAGGCAACATCTGTAGTAACTGTTAAATGAGAAACATTTTGTTCTGTAAGCCTTCATCTTAAGTGAGAATAACAGCACAATTGGAAGAGCGTAGTCAATGTCACTGAACTGTGTATGTAGAAATTTTTGAAACAGTGTATCTTTGGCTATGTGTATTTTCACCAAAAAAAAAAAAAAAAGGTTGAGAATTTAGAGGGTTAATATGTTGTAGGGTTGTTAACCTATGTCATAAAACAACATGTGTACTACTGTTTGATGAGAAACTATTTGTCTGTATTCCTTCACTTGAAATACAATAAAAAATTAAAAAAAAAGAAAGAAAGAAAAGAGGGACAAAATCAAAATATTAGCTACACAACTTGAACAAATAGAGAACAACAAAACAGGCCCGCAGCCACCAGAATAAAGGAATTAATAAAGATCAGAGCAGAAATAAATGAAATAGAGAATAGAAAAAAATAGAAACTAAAAACAAATGAAAAGTTGGTTCTTTGAAAGGATCAACAAAATCAACAAACTATTTGCCAAGTTGACTAAAGAAAAACAGAAGAGGACGCAAATAACTCAAATAAGAAATGAAATGCAGGACATCACAACAAACCCAACTGAAATAAAAACGGATCATAAGAGAGTACTATGAAAACTATACTTCACAAATTTGAAAACCTAGAGGAAATGTACAAATTTCTAGAAACACACTACCTAACCAAACTAACACAAACTGAAGTTGAAAATCTGAACAGACCCATAACAAGAGAAGAGACAGAAAAGTTAATAATAATTAAAAAAAAAAAAAAAACTCCCTACAAAAAAAAGCCCTGGCCCAGATGGATTCCTGGAGAATTCTACCAAAAATTCAGAGAAGAGCTTACACCTGTACTATTCAAACTATTTCAGAACATAGAAAGGGAATGGATAGCAAAAAGATGGAAACAACCTAAGTGCCCATCAGCAGATGAATGGATAAATAAACTATGGTACATACACACAACGGAATACTATGAACAATGAAGAACAAAGATGAATCTGTGAAACATCTCACAGCATGGATGAATCTGTAGGACATTATGCTGAGTGAAATAAGTCAATCACAAAAGAAGAAATATTGTATGAAACCAGTACCATAAAAACTCATGAAAAGGTTTACACACAAAAGAAACAATCTTTGATGGTTAAGAGGGAGGGGAAGTATGGGAATGGAAAAACACTAAATAATCAATAAATAAGAGGTAACTTTGGTGAAGGATAAGACAGTACACAATACTGGGGAAACCAGCACAAATTTTACAAGGCAAGGTCATGGAACCTCCATAGATACATCCAAATTCCCTGAGGAACTGGGCTGAGGGCTGTGGGGACCATGGTCTTGGGGAACATCTAGAACAGTTGGAATAACATGGTTTATACAGAAAATGTTCTAAATCCTACTTTTATGAGTAGTGTCTGGGGTCTTAAACACTTGTGCACGGCCATCTAAGATACTGTACTGGTCTTTCCCCGTCTGGAGCAAGAGAGAATGAAGAAAATCAAAGACAAGGGAAAGAGTAGTCCAAATGACTTATGGAGAAGTATTACATCTTCCACCAGACTGAGTCCAACACAAGTAGATGGTGCCCAGCTATCACCACTGACTGCTCGACAGGGATCACAATAGAGGGTCCCACACAGAGCTGGAGAAAAATATAGAACAAAATTCTAACTCACACACACAAAAAAAGACCAGACTTATTGGTATGGTAGAGATTGGAGAAACCCCAAGAGTATTGTCCCCAGACACCCTTTTACCCCAGTAATAAAGTCACTCCTGAGGTTCACCCTTCAGCCAAAGATTAGACAGGTCCATAAAACAAAATGAGACTGAATGGGCACACCAACCCAGGGGCAAGGACAAGAAGGCAGGAGTGGACAGGAAAGCTAGTAATGGGAAACGCAAGGTCGAGAAGGGGAGAATGTTAACATGTCGTGCAATTGACAACCAATTTCATAAAACTCTACGTTTACTAATTGCTTAATGAGAAGCTAGTTTGTTCTGTAAACCATCTGAATTACGATAAAAAAATTAAAGAAAAATGAAAAAAATCTAAGTTTATGTGAAACACAATCCAGAGTAAAAATTTGCATGTGATCAGAGCACCAGATTGGGGGAGAAAATGGAAAACAGAGAAGAAGGTTGAAGATTTGCTGGTAGAAAAGTCCCTAAATATCATGAAAGACAAAAAGCTGGCCATCCAAGAAGCTCAACAAACCCCTTATAGGAATAGGATAAACTCAAAATGAAAGTCATAAAGACATATCATAATCACACTTGCCAAAACCAAAGACAAAGGAAGAATCTGAAGAATAGCTCAAGAAAAATGAAAGTTACCTAATAAAGGGAAATAGTAGGACTAAACTCTGCTTCCTTGGCAGAAACTATGCAAGCAAGAATGCAATTGGATGACATATATAAAACCTTGAAAGAAAGAAAAACTCCAACTGAGAGTAACACATTCTGCAAATCTCTCTCTCAAATACAATAGTGAAATTAGGACAACTCCAGATAAACAGAAGTTAAAGGAATTAGTAATAACTAAATGAAACTTACAAGAAATATTAAAGGGAGTCCTTTGCTTATGTAACCAACATCAGATAACAACTGGAGTCTAGGACACAGGAAAGCATCAGCTAGATACCAACCTAGGTAAAGAACTGTCAATAATAAAACAAAGTTAAAGACTTAAAACAGGGAAACAGAGACTTCAATCTGTAAATGACAGTGTCAAAACAATAAAAAGGTGAATGAATGGTGTAGGTATAGAACTTTCAAATGGAAAGAATTAAAGGCAATAACAAGTAATAAAAGACTTTTGTCTTGCTTCTTCATATTCAGGAAGGTAAGGGTAAATATCAAGGCAACCACAAAGAAAGATAACAAACCTACTCAACAGAATTAAAAAGAAGAAAAACCTACACTCTTAGTAAACACAACAAGTGAAATAATGAAAGAAAAGAAAATCCACAAACAAAAGGAACTCAGCACAGGAAAGTAATAGGAACAAATAAAATGTCAGAACCACAAAAGGAAAAAAGCACAACAATATATCAGCAATAAAGTCCTATCTATCAGGAATCACACTGAATGTAAACGGCATAAATGCACCTGTAAAGAGAAACAGAGTGGCAGAATGGATAAAAAAGCATGACCCACCAGTATGCTGTCAACTAGAGACCCACCTTAGAGAAAAAGACATAAAATATTAAAAATCAAAGGATGGAAAAAATATATCAAGCAAACAACAACCAAAAAAAGAGTAGGAATGGCAATACTAATCTTAGATAAAATAGACTTTAAGGCAAAATCCACCATAAAAGACAAGGAAGGACATCATGTAGTGATTAAAGGACAATCCACCAAGAAGACATAATCTTAGGGAATATCTACACACCCAATGACGGGGCTCCAGAATACATAAAACAAACTCTAACAGGACTGAAAAGAGAAATTGACAGTTCCACAATAATAGTAGGAGACTGAAACACATCACTCCCAATAAAAGACAGCACATCTAGAAAGAAACTTGCCTAAGTCATAGAAGATCAGAGTATCCATCTTTTCCAATGCACCTGGAAGTTTCTCCAGAATAGATCACATTTTAGGTCACAAAGCAACCTTCAATAAAATCCAAAACATCAAAATAATACAAAACATTCTCTCTGGTCACAAGACATAAAAGTAGAAATCAATAACATGAAGAATAAGGGAAAAAAATCAAATACGTGGAAACTGAATAATACCTTGCTTAAAAACAACTGGGTAATAGAAGAAACCTAAGATGGAATAAAAAAATTCCTAGAATAAAATGAGAATGAAAGCACAGCATACTAAAACCATTCAAACACAGCAAAGGCAGTATTCAGAGGTCAATTTATAGCAATAAATGTACGCATCAAAAAAGAAGAAAGAGCCAAAATCAAAACATCAGCCCTACAATTCAAACAAGTAAAAGAGAAAAACAAAAGAAGCCCACAGCCACCAGAAGAAATTAATAAAGATTATATCAGAAATAAATGAAATACAGAACAAAAATACAATAGAAAGAATCAAGAAGACAAAAATTGGTTCTTTGAAAAGATCAACAAAATTGACAAACCACTGGCCAAACTGACAAACAAAAAAGAGGAGAAGAAGCAAATAACTCAAATAAGCAATGAGATGGGGAACATTACAACAGATGCGACTCAAATAAAAAGAATCATACAGAATGCTATGAAAAACTGTACTCCAACAAATTTGAAAATCTGACAAATGGACAAATTTCTAGAAACACTCTCCCTACCTAAACTAACACAAGCTGAGACAGAAAATCTGAACTGACCCATAACAAGAGAAGAGATTGAAGAGGTAATTAAAAAAAAAACAAAAAAACAAACAAAGCCCTGACATGGAAATTCTACCAAAAATTCAGAGAAAAGCTAACACCAGTACTACTCAAACTATTTCAGAGCATAGAAAAGGAAGCAATACTCACGTATTCATTCTATGAAACCAGCATAACCTTGATGCTGAAGCCAATCAAACACACCACAAAAAAAATAATTACAGACCAATATCTCTTATGAATATAGATGCAAAATTCTCACCAAAATTCTAGCCAATAGAAGTCAATAGCATATCAAAATAATAAAAATAATACATCACAACCAAATGGGATTCATGCCAGCTATGCAAGGATGGTTCAACTTTAGAAAATCAATCAACATAATAAAACACATATAGAACGAAAGAAAAGAATCACATGATCATCTCAATCAACGCAGAAAAGCACTTGATAAAGTACACCCATTCCATATAAAAATTCTCAATAAAATAGGAATAGAAGGAAAATTCCTCAACATAATAAAAGCCATCTATACAAAACCAACAGTCAACATCATTGTCAATAGAGAGGCTGACAGCATTCCTCCTGAGAACAGGAACAAGACAAAGATGTCTTTTAGCACCGCTCCTATTTAACACTTGCTGGAAGTCCTAGCTAGAGCAATAAGGTAAGAAAAATAAATAAAGGGCATCCAGATTGGAAAGGAAGAAGTAAAACTATCCCTATTTGCAGATGATATGATCCTATACATAAAGAACCTGAAAGATTCCATAAGTAAACTACTGAAATTAATAGATTCAGCAGAGTAGCAACATACAAGATAAACATTCAAAAGTCAGTTGGATTCCTATACAACAACAAAGATAACTTTGAAGAGGATATCAGGAAAACAATACCGTTTATAATAGTCCCTAAAAAAGATAAACCACTTAGGAATAAATCTGACCAGGGATGTAAAAGACCTACACAAAGAAAACTACAAAACACTATTGTAAGAAACCAAAAGAGACATTTATAAATGGAAAAACATACCATGCTCATGGATAAAAAGACTCAACATGGTGAAAATGTCAATTCTACCCAAAGCCATCTACAGATATAAAGTAATCCTGATCCAAATACCAACAGCATCCTTTCACAAAATGGAAATACTAATCACCAAATTTATATGGAAAGGAAAATGGCCCCAGATAAGAAAAGCATTACTGAAGAAAAAGAACAAAGTAGGAGGCCCCACACCACCTTATCTCAGAACCTACTATACAGTCACTGTAGTCAAAACTGCCTGGTACTGGTACAATGACAGACATATAGATTAATGGAACAGAATTTAGATCCCAGATGTAAACCCATCTACTATGGTCAGCTGATCTTCAACAAAAGACCAAAGTCCATTAAACAGGGAAAAGACAGTCTTTTTAACAAATGGTGCTGGCAAAACTGGATGACTATTTGTAAAAACTGAAACAGGACCCGTAGCTCATACTATACACAAAACCTAATTCAAAATGGATCAAAGACCTAAATATAAAACATAAAATGATAAAGATGATGGAAGAAAAAATAGGAACAATGCTTTGGGCCCTAATACATTGCATAAATACAAACCAAACTAACAATGCACACGAACACCAGAAGATAAACTCAATAACTTGGTGCTACTAAAAATTAAACTGTTATGCTCATCAAAAGATTTCACCAAAAGAGTAAAAAGAAAAACTACAGACTGGGTAAAAAAATTTGGCTAGGACGTATCTGCCAAAGGTCTAATCTCTAAAATCTGTAGAATACTTCAACACCTCAACAACAAAAAACAATACAATTAAAAAATGGGCAAAGGATATGAACAGACACTTCACCAAAGAAGATGTTCAAATGGCTAACAGACACATTAGGAAATACTAGAGATCATTAGCCATTAGAGAAATGCAAATCAAAACTACAATGAGGTACTATCTCACCCCAACATTACTGGCACTAATCAAAAAAACAACAAATGTTAGGTTGCTGGAGATTGGAACTCTTAAGCACTGCTGGTGGGAATGTAAAATAGTATAATCGCTATGGAAAACAATATGGCACTTCCTTTAAAAGCTAGAAATAGAAATACCATATGATCCAGCAATCCGACTCCTAGGAATATATCCTAGAGAAATAAGAGCTGTCATAGGAATACATATCCATGTTCATTGCAGCATTATTCACAATAGCAAAAAGATGGAAACAACCTAAGTGCTAGCAGAAGTTGGTTTATGAAGTTTAAGGAAACAAGCCATCTCCACAACATAAAAGTACAAGGTGAAGCAGCAACTGCTGATGTAGAAGCTGCAGCAAGTTATTCAGAAGATCTCACTAAGATAATTGATGAAGGGGGCTACACTAAACAACAGATTTTCACGTAGATGAAACAGTCTTATACTGGGAGAAGATACCATCTAGGATTTTCATAGCTAGAATGGAGAAGTCAAGGTATGGCCTCAGAGACAGGCTGACTTTCTTGTTAGGGGCTAATGCAACTGGAGACTTTAAGTTGAAGCCAATGCTCATTTACCATTCCAAAAGTCATAGGGCCCTTATAAATTATGCTAAATCTACTCTGTCTGTGCTCTATAAATGGAACAAAAAAGCCTGGACGACAGCACATCTGTTTACCACATGGTTTACTGAATATTTTAAGCCCACTGCTAAGAACTACTGCTCAGAAAAAAATATACCTTTGAAAATATTACTGCTTATTGACAATACACCTGCTCACCTAAGAGCTCTGATGGAGATGCACAAGAAGATGAACGTTGTTTTCATGCCTAGTAACATAACATCCATTCTGCAGCCCATGAATCAAGGAGTGATTTCAACTTTCAAGTCTTACTATTTAGGAAATACATTTTGTAAGTCTATATCTGCCATAGATAGATTCCTCTGATGAATCTGGGCAAAGGGAATTGAAAACCTTCTGGAAAGGATTCGCCATTCTAGATGCTATTAAGAATGTTTGTGATTCATGGGAGGAGGTCAAAATATCAACACTAACAGGAGTTTGGAAGAAGTTGATCCCGACCCTCATGGATGATTTTGAGGGATTCAAGACTTCAGTGGAGGAAGTAACTGCAGATGTGGTGGAAATTGTAAGAGAACTAGAATTAGAAGTGGAGCCTGAATATGTGACTGAATTGCTGAAATCTCATGATAAAAGTTTAATAGATGAGGAGTTGCTTCTTATGGTTGAGAAAAGAAAGTGGTTTCTTGAGATGGAATATACTCTTGGTGAAGATGCTGTGAACATTGTTGAAATGACAACAAAGGATTTAGCACATTACATAAATTTAGTTGATAAAGCAGTGGCAGGGTTTGAGAGGATTGACTCCAATTCTGAAAGAAGTTCTACTGTGGGTAAAATGCTATCAAACAGCATCACATGCTACAGAGAAATCTTTTATGAAAGGAAGATTCAACTGATGCGGCAAACTTCATTGTTTATTTTAAGAAATTGTCAGAGCCAGTGGGGACCATTTGTCTCAGGGAACATCTAGCTCAATTGGCATAACAGTTTATAAAGTAAATGTTCTACATTCTACTTTGGTCAGTAGCATCCGGGGTCTTAAAATCTTGTGAGCAGCCATCTAAAATACTCCACTGGTCTCACCCAGTCTGGAGCAAGGGAGAATGAAGAAAACCAAAGACACAAGGAAAAGATTAGCCAAAATTACTGACGGACCACAAATACTACAGTCTCCACCAGATTGAGTCCAGCACAACTAGATGGTGCTTGGGTACCACCTCTGACTGCACTGAAAAGGATCACAATAGAGGGTCTCAGACAGAGCTGGAGAAAAATGTAGAACGAAATTTTAACTCACTAAAAAAAAAAAAAAGAACAGACCAGCTTACTGGAGAAACCCTGAGAGTATGGTCCCCAGACACACTTTTAGCTAAGTAATGAAGTCACACCTCAGGTTCACCCTTCAGCCAAAGATTAGACAGGCTCATAAAACAAAACAAAACTAAATGGGCACACCAACCCAGGGGCAAGGACGAGAAGACAGGAGGGGTCAGGAAAGCTGGTAATAGGGAACCAAAAGTTGAGAAGAGAGAGTGTTGACATGTCGTGGGATTGGTAACCAATGTCACAAAACAATACGTGTACTAACTGTTTAATGAGCAGCTAGTTTGTTCTGTAAACCTTCATCTAAAGTACAATAATAATAATAAATAAATAAAATATGGAGAAAAAAAAGAAATTGTCACAGCCACCCCAACCTTCAGCAACCACCACCCTAATCAGACTGCAGCCATTAACATCGAGGCAAGACCCTCCACCAGTAAAAGGATTATGACTCGCTGAAGTCTCAGGTGATGGTTAGCATTTTTTAGCAATAAAATATTTTTTAACTAAGGTATGTACATTGTTTTTTAGACATAATGCTATTTCACATTTAAAAGACTACAGCACAGTGTAAACATAACTTTTATATGCACTGGGAAAAAAAAAAAAAGTGTGACTCACTTTATTGCAATATTCACTTTATTGCGGTGGCCTGGAACCCAACCAACAATATCTCTGAGGTAAAACTGTTTATAGATATACTACATTTTGTTTATTGACTGTTATGTTGATAGATATTTATATTCTTTCAAGTTTTGGGCTCTTCTGAATGCATAAATATTCTATGAACATTTATATATGCAACTCTTTTTATGGACATACGTCTCTATGCCTCTTGGGTAAACACTTAAAAAGTGGAATTGTTGAGTCATATAATAAGTGTATGCTTGCTTTGATAAGAAGCTGCTGAGCAGTTTTCCAGAGAGGTTGTATCATTTTATACTTCCTCGGAATGTGTGTGACTTGCTTTATTGAGGTGGTCTTGAATCAAATCCACAATATCTCTGAGGTATGCCTGTATAAGTATTGGATTGATAGTTGATTTACGGAGCTTTGTCCTCCATAGCTTAAATATATGGATCTATAAAACATGGGGGTGGAAGTAGGATTGGCTTCTTTTACTTTGACTTCCAATGAACCAATTGCAGTATTTGTCTTTCCATTACCATAACTTAGGCTCTGTTGAGTTAGAAGTGCTGATTTTCATTAGCAATAATTCAGATAGGAGACATAATAAGGGCACCACTGATCTTGAAGCTTCAACTGCCACCTGGCTCTCTGGCCTCCTTATGCCACTGGAAGTAGCTGTACCCCCACCCACTGCTGTTGAGCCGATTCCGACTCATAGCGACCCTATAGGGTTTCCAAGGATGTAAATTTTTACAGAAACAAACTGCCACATCTTTCTCTTGCAGAGCAGCTGATGGTTTCAAATGGCTGAGTTTTGGTTAGCAGTTGAATACTTTAACCAGCGCACCACCAGGGCTCCTTAGTAGCTGCACTAGCAGGAGGAAAGAGTAATTGACCCTGGTCATCATTAGGAGCTAGGGTGTTCTTATTCAATGACAGTAGAAAGGAATATACTTGGAATACAGGGGATTCATTGAAGAATCACTTGGTGTTTCGGTACTCAATAATAGTGTCTGTTATCTAGTGCTACTATAACAGAAATACCACAAGTGGATGGCTTTAACAAACAGAAACTTATTCTCTCACAGTTTGGGAGGCTAGATCTCCGAACTTAGGGCACCAGCTCTAGGGGAAGGCTTTCTCTCTCTGTCGGCTCTTGGGGAAGGTTCTTGTCTCCTTTCAAAATCTGTGGACCCAGTGTACCTTGGAGATCTCTGTGTGTCTTGGCATCAATCTTCCCCTGGGTCTAAGAGTTTCTCAGCACAGAAACCCAGGGTCCAAAGGACAAGCTCTGATCCTGGCTCTTCTTTCTTTGTGGTACTGAGGTTTCTATTTCTGCTTGCTTCTCTCTACTTTCATCTTTTGTAAGATAAAAGGTGTGACTCAAGTAAGGGCATAACATGAATAAGGGTAGTAAGGATGGTGACTGGGGTAAGTGTGGTGACTGGATTCACACGCTCTAGCAAGGTGGTGACTCAAGATACATCTCAGTCTAATCCTGCCTCATTAACATAGTGAACAACTCACTCCCAAAGGGGACCATAACCACAGGCATAGAGGCTGGGATTTACAACGCATCACAAAATGAAAGATAATTATATCAGATCACAAAATGGGAGACTACCACACACTACTGGAAATAATGGCCTAGCCAAGTTGACACATATTTTTAGGGGACACAATTCAATCCATAACAAATAGTAACTAGGCAGTTACAACAAACATGGTCCTAGAGGGCAAGGCAACTAATGATTCAACCCCTTGGTGGATGATGGTTTAGGTCACACCACTAGATAATCCACATCTGCTAAGGTGTTTTCATTAGTGATGTCCCAAAGGAGAGGGGGATATAGAATGGGTGGTGGAAACGAAAAATGATGAATGTCAATTATAATCTTAGGACTAGCTGCAACAACTGAGGTTATTTTGTTTCATTTACCTTCTCTTTCCAGCATCCACTAGGGTGACAGTACTTGTGTTCTCTCTACTAGAACGCTCTTTTTCTAGATTTTCACTTGGTTCATTCCCACATCCCATTTAAATATTTGTTCTGATGTTACCTTCTTAATGGAGCCTTTCATGATCATTTAAAATCACCATCTTTTTCCCAGTCTCCAGCCCTTCCATTCCCACTTCCCTTGCTCTACTTTTCTATCACACTTAGTAGTTTCAAATAAAATTATTTACTTATTTATGAAAGTAGGTATTATTTATTTATATGTATAGTTTGTGTTTATTGTCTGACTTTCCCCCTAGAATATAAAATTCACAAGTGTAAGAATTTATGTTTTATTATTAATATTATTGTATCCCCATAACCTAGAAGAGTGCCAGGATCATAGCAAATATTTAATAAATATTTATTGTATAAGGAGCCTTAGTTGTACAGTGGTTAAGCACTTGGCTGCTAACAGAAGGGTCAGCAGTTCAAACCCACCAGCCACTCTGCAGAAAAAAGACATGGCAGTCTGTTTCTGTAAAGATTTATAGCCTTGGAAACCATACGGGGAGTTCTACTCTGTTCTATAGGGTAACTATGTGCCAATACTGACCTGACGGTGACAGATATGGATCTTACTGAATAAATGAATTATTTCCTTTTCTTTCTTGACTGACGACTCCTGAATCTACATCTTCAATTTGCACATTCAAATTTATCTTTTGCATCGTGTTTTCAGGCTATATACAGACCAGACATAACCTTGTGCATAAACAGAGTTGGCAGAATATGTTCCGGTTTAATTTTAATAGAATTCAGAAGGTTCTTCCCTCACATTCCAAATCATACCTCTCTTAGCTTCGTCACTGATGTTTCACATTCCTTACAGGGAGGAATGCTAAGGTTAAAATATAAATAATCTTGAGAGAAATAGATATTTATACAAATATATTCACACTGTACTGAAAGGAGTTGTATTAGATAAAATAAAACATGAGAAGCTTGGGGGCTCTGAGTGGGGAAACCTGAAGTAAAAGCAAGAAAGAGTGTTTAAGAATTAAGAATTGGATATTAAAAAACAAATCCTAACTTTAAATTTTCAGGAAGCCCATGTAAATTTCTTAAGCTTTCCACTCTTGCCCTATAGTTTCATTAATTCATATCTGTACCACAGCATCTTCCTCTAAATTCACTCCTTCACCCTACTTCCCACTTTAAGTCAGCTGGACCACAATTTTTCTTTCCTTCTTTGCTAAGAAAAGATTTTGAACCCTTATTCTTCTTAGGCCATCATTTACAATCAGTTATCAAGTTTTGTCAATATTTATGTCAGATGTGTTAAAAACTTCAGAACTTTGACCTTCAACAAGTGGTATCAGGACTCTCCAAACTACAAGCTATGCATACATTGCCATTTACCTGGGTAGCACAAAAGGTTAAGTGCTGGACTACTAACCAAAAAGTTGGCAGTTCAAACCCACCCAGGCACCTCAGAAGATAGGCCTAGTGATATGCTTCTGAAAGGTCACAGTCTAGTAAACCTTATGGAGCAGTTCTTATGCTTGACTCTAACCCCTGTGTTTCTTACCACTTTAATCATGGAAGCTTCTCCATCAGAATTTTTATAAAAAATGTTTGTTGTTGTTTTTAGGTTTCTGATTCATCGTGGCCCTATGTACAACAGAACAAAACTCTGCCTGTTCATGTGCCATCCTCACAATCTTTGCTATGTTTGAGCCCTTTGTTGCAGCCACTGTGTCAATCTATCTCGTTGAGTCTTCCCCTTTTTTTGCTGATCCTCTACTTTACCAAGCATGAAGTCCTTCTCCAGGGACTGGTCCGTCCTGATAGCATATCTGTCTTAGTCATCTAGAGCTGCTATAACAGAAATACCATAAGTGGATGGTGTAACAAACAGAAGTTTACTCTCTCACAGTCCAGTAGGCTAGAAGTCCAGATCCAGGGTGTCAGCTCTAGGGAAAGGCTTTCTCTCTCTGTCAGCGCTGGAGGAATTTCTTGTCATGAATCTTCCCCTGAACTAGGAGCTTCTCAATGCAGGAACCTCGGGTCCGAAAGATGTGCTCTTCTCCCAGTGCTGCTTTCTTGGTGGTATGAGGTCCCTATGTTTCTCTGCTAGCTTCTCTCTTTTATATCTCAAAAGAGATTGGCTTAAGACACTATTCAGCCTTGTAGATCTCATCAATATAACTTCTGCTAATCCATCTCATTAACGTCGTAGTGATAGGATTTACAACACATAGGAAAATCATATCAGATGACAAAATGGTAAACAATCATACAATCCTGGGAAACATGACTTAACCAAGTTGACAGGTATTTTTAGGAGACACAATTCAATCCATGACAAAGTCCAAACTATGTGAGATGAAGTCTTGCCATCCTTACTTCTAAGGAACATTCTGACAGTACTTCTTCCAAGACAGATTTGTTCTTTCTTCTGGCAGTCCACGGTATATTTGATACTCTTTGCCAACACCATAATTCAAAGGTTTAAATTCTTCCTTGGTCTTCCTTATTCATTGTTCAGTTTTCACATGCATATCAGATGACTGAAAATACTATGGCATGGGTCAGGGGCATCTTAGTTCTTAAGGTGACATCTTTGCTTTTTAACCCTTTAAAGAGGTCTTTTACATTAGATTTGCCCAGTGCAATAGGTCATTTGATTTCTTGACTGCTGCTTCCACGGGCATTGATTGTGGATCCAAGTGAAATGAAATCCTTGACAGCTTCAATATTTTCTGTTTATCATGAAGTTTTTTAGGGTCCAGTTGTGAGAATTTTTGTTTTCTTTATGTTAAGGTGTAATCTATACCGAAGGCTATAGTCTTTGGTCTTTGTCAGTAAGTGCTTCAAGTCCTCTTTACTTTCAGCAAGCAAGGCTGCATCATCTGCATATCGTAGGTCGTTAATGAGTCTTCCTCCAATCCTGATGTCATGATCTTCTTCATATAGTCCATATATTCATTATTAAAGACTTATCTCAAATGTCAACATTTCCTTTTTTGCTAAACATCAAAGTGATGGCATTTCTTCATCCCTTAATCATCCATAGCTCCCCATCTATCTTGTATCTCTTGAGTCACTTTACTTACACAGTTTTCTGTTAATGTTATTTGTGCACTTTCTTTTCTCACATTAGATAATAAGCTTCTAAGTTGCTGGGACTTCCTTTAGCTTCCCCAATAGTGTTTAGAGCATCTGTTAAACTGGAATGAATAATGTCTTTCTTTGACTTATAGGAGTATAATTTATCTTCCACCTACTTCCTGAAATGATCTCTGCATCTCATTTACTTCGTGTTACCCCTTGGATAAATTTCACACTTCTCCTCTCACTCTCAGAGTCACTGACCCTCCCTGATTTGCTCCACTTAACTAATTAGAGCTTACCTTCTATTACCACTAAATTCTGCCCCTTACTCTAATTACTTGAACATTCACATAGGTAAGTTTCTTTGATACATATATAAACAGCATAAAGTATGAGCAGAACTTAGTGATCTGGAACAAAAATATAAACTTAAAATATGTTGTTCTGTCCACTGCTCAAAGGTTTTATGATCTCTTTTCATCTTTTGATTGTACAGAACTCAAGCCAACTAGCCAAAACCTATCTGTATATTTTCCAGGTCCAGGGCTCACCATGCATACAGTATAATCTTTATACTTATTGTACATATTCTTACAAAATGAAATTTTATTAGCTTAGTCCTGGAGAAAGCCTGACTTCCAGGGACCTGAGGGGCTCTTGGTCCAATCAGCTGTGACTGGTTGAGGGGTGGGGGCCCCACTTTTTCTGGAGTTGTGGTTGAAAATTCATTCCAAAAACAGGATTGTGGACAAGGAAAGCACCACAAAACGCTGATGACTTCATTTTCACATCAAACTAATCACATTTAATAAATAATAATTTATCCATACCTACTAAGGGTAAAAGGGGCCCTGGTGACACAGTGATTAAGTCCTTGGCTGCTAACTGAAAGGTCAGTGTTTGGAACCCACCAGTTGCTCTGGAGGAGAAAGATGTGGCAATCTGCTATCTTGAAGATTACAGCCTTGGAAATCCCATGGAGCAGTTCTCTCTCCTATAGGGTTGCTATGATTCGGAATTTAGTCGATGGCAATGGGTTTGGCTTTTTTTTTTAATAAGAGTAAGAAGAGCCCTGGTGACACAATGGTTAACTGCTCGACTGCTAACCAAAAGGTCAGAGGTTTGAACCCAACAGAAACTCTGTGGGAGAAAAGATTTGGTGGTCTGTTTCCATAAAGATTATAACTTAGGAAACCCTATGGGAAAGTTCTACTCTGTCATATAGGGTCACTATGAATTGGAATCATCTCAGATGGCACCTAACAATAAGAACTAAGGGTAAGCATATGGTTTTCAGTAGGCTTTTTAAAAATAATTGGATGCACACATTATGACTTTAGTAGCCTCATATAATTCAGACCCCAATACTGAAATCATTGATTTTAACACTAATTTAGACATTGTATCCATGAATTTCATCTAAGAAGCAGAGAGCAAGGTTAAAATAGCCATGCAAGAGATTTGTTGAGGGAAATAACTGTGAAAAGTAAAGGAAGAAGGAACAGGAGTACATGGGAGGAGACTTCAGACAACAATGCTGGTTTGACTCCTGTGAAAAGAAAAAGAGAGAAAGCAGGGCTGAATAAGAAGAGCCTCAGGCTTCATCTCTGAGAAAGTCTTGGCCTTGCTGATGAGGAGCCCAGGAGCAAAATGTACCCATTAGATGAGTCATGTATTTGGCCTGAATGGCTTGAGTGGCCCTACCATGCTCAGTTTTTAGTTGAAATTAGCCTAAGGAGAGTGACCTCAGTGTGAACGTTGCAGTTCAGGCTTTCAGTTAACTACCCTCCTTTTAGCAAAGTCTCTTGTTAAAGATTTGAGTCATACATGCCCATGGCTACCATATCCACTGACTCTTACTCTTCTCTGTAAGTATATAAGCCTAATATCTTCTTTTCAACACAATTTAAACACTAGAAAATCATGTAACATTTGTCTTTGTTATTTCCTGCATATGCCTAACCCAATGTAGGGGAGAGTATCCCTGTGACTGTATTTGTTAAAATATTATATTTAAGAGGTTATATTAAGAGATGCCTTGATGTGGCAGAGGGTGTGTTCCTTACTGTGAAAGTAATCTGTGTATTTTTTAAACTAATAAATGTCAAAACTTTCAAATTCACTGAAATATTTAAGACCTATTTTATTTAGATGAGAAAGAAAACATTCAGCAAACCATATGTTCTTTTTAACAACCTGATTTCATAGGTTACTTATAGTTCACTATTATAATTTGACATTGTATTGTATCATTTATCATTTAGTTCTTTGTAAACTATGTTATTGATATATAGTTTTATTTCATGTCAGATTTACAGATGAGAAGATTGACCAAGTCAGAATAAGAAAATCTAAGAAATTCTTCAAGGTCATAAAAAATGAAATGGAGGGAGGCAGAGCCAATATGCCGTTATAGACAGAAGCACCATGCCATCCCTCTACAACAAACACCCAAAAAACTAAGTAAAACAGAATCAAACATCAACCCTGGAACCATAAGCATCAAATGAAGGAAGGAAGAACTAGATCAAACACCAAATGGAAGAAGAAACTGACAGAGAATAAGAATGAGGAGTGTTACAGAGTGGAGGTCCCCTGCCAGATAACGTGGCACAGCTCCATCATCTTGGAACACTGCCAGCAACGACCCCGGACAGGGAAGGCAACTTCACAGAGCTCCCAACAGAAAACAGAGCACCTTACCCTGCTGCCCTGTATGCTGCCTCCACCGCTTTTCAACAGGCCACTGCCACTCAGCCAGAGAGACAGTTGCTCACTGATGACCCAGGTCCAACTTGCCCCCATTGGCCAGCTTCCTCAGCACCATATTTTTTTCTCTTTGTCTTTTTCTTCTCCCTCCCACCTAGCACCCTGCATTGTCTCACTCCTTCCTGACAGGCTATGCTGTGCTGCCCGGTGAGAGATACCAGCTCACCACCACCTTGGTTCTGCCTTCCTCCAAAGGCCATTCTCTTAGTGCAGTACTTTTTTTGTTTGTTTCTTCTCTCTCTTTCACTTCCTTTCATTCCTTTAACCCACCCACCTAGCCCTTCTCGATGGGCTGTGCTGCACCACTTGACTAGACAGCCACCAGCACACGGCCTCCCCAAGTCTGCACCACCACCATCATAGGCTCTTGTCACACCCTCATTTTCTTTATTTTTGCTTTTGCTTCTCTTCTTTTCTACCTCTGCACAGCACATCCTCTCCATTCTCTCCTGCCTGTATGCAAAGCCCACCAAGTGCTGCACCTCTGAGCAGCACAATGCTTACTTCCAGACCCCCAGACCTCACCCTGTGCCACGCTTAGGTTCTGCCCCACTGAGCACTGTGCCCCTAAGCAGCACCCGCATGGACCTCTGAATCCATGGACCCTGCCATGTGCTGCCCCCCAGTCCCACCCTTCCAAGCACCACGCCCCCAAGCAGCACCATCATGGACCTTCAGACCCCTTGATCCCCACCCGGGGCACCCAGCGGCCTAAACCTGCTGAGTGACATGCCCCTGAGCAACAACGTTATGGACCCCAGGATCCCTATCCTTCCCCCTACCTCCCACTGGACCTACCCTGCTGCACCAAAGCTGAGAGACTGGCCCTGCCCACCTGGACAAGTAGATGAGAACAATTGTACCCACAGAAGAGCAGGCAATATAACACACTCAGTTCACCCACCCAGATATAACCAAATAAAACAAAAACTCAGAATGAAACAAACCTTAAATCAATAAATGAAGAAAATAATTCCTGAATATTTTGGAGACAGCAGACAACAACGAAACATGTAAAAAAAAAAAAAAAAAAAGGAACAAGATGGCTTCAGTAAACGACAAAAATAAAACACCAGATGACCTTTTGGTAGAAGAAAAGGCACTGGAACTACCTGATACCTCTAAAAACCCAAACCCAAGAGTGTCAAGTTGGTTCTGACTTATAGAGAACCTATAGGACAGAGTAGAACTGCCCCCACAGACTTTCCAAGGAGTGGCTGGTGGATTCCAACTGACAAACATTTGGTTAATAGCCAAGCTCTTAACCACTGGATCTTCAAGAAATTAGGAGAGATCTAGGAAAACACAGACAAAACTAAGGAAAAAATAGATAAAATCAGGAAAAATACAGACAAAACAGCAGAAAAATTCAGGAAAATAATACAAGAACAAAAAGTCAAAATAAATAATTAGAAATCATATAAAAACAGCAATTAGAAATCATAAAGATAAACAACAATATTTCAGAAATGGACAATGCAATAGAAGATTTTAGGAGCAAATTTGAAATAATGAAAAACAGGATGAGTGAAATTCAAGATAAATCCATGGATACCACTTTGTTTGAGGAAAAATCAGAGAAAAGAATAAAGACAAATGAAGAAAACTTAAGAACAACGTGGAATACAATCAAGAGCAAAAATTTGCTTGTGATCAGAGTTCCATAAGTGGGGGAGAAAATGGAAAACACAGAGAGACTCATTGAAGATTTGCTGACAGAAAATTTCCTTAATATCACAAAACATGAAAAGCTGACCATTAAAGAAACTCAACGAAATTCATTTAGGATAGATTCCAAAACAATTACAAGACGTATCATAATCACAAGAGCCAGAATCAAAGACAAAGAATCCAGAGAGCAGCTCACGAAAAATCAAAAGTCACATACAGAGGAAAAACAATAAAACTAAGCACGGATTATTCAGTAGAAACCATGCCAGCAAGAAGGCAATGGGATGACATATATAAAACCTGGAAGAAAAAAGATTGCCAGCCAAGAATAATATAGGCTGCAAAACTCTTGCTCTAATATGATGGTGAATTTAGGACATTTGTGATAAACAGAAATTAAGAGAATATGTCAAAACCAAACCAAACTTACAAGAATTATTAAAAGGAGTCCTTCAGTTAGAGAACCAACAACATCAGACAAGAACCTGAATCTAGGACACAGGACAGCATCAGATAGACACCATCCTAGGTAATGAACTCAGTAAAGGATAAAATAAAACTAAAAGATTTACAACAGAAACCCAGAGACATCAATCTGTAAATGACAACAATGTCAGAACAATAGAAGAGGGAGTAAATGGCGTAGGTATAGAGCATTCAAATGGAGAGGAAGTCAAGGCAATATCAAATAATAAAAGACTCATTCAAACTTAGGAATATAGGGGTAAATTTCAAGGTAGTCACAAAGAAAGTTAACAAATGTACCCATCAAAAATAAAGAAGAAAAACATAAAGTCTCAGTAAATTCAAAATCTACAAAAACAAAAGACATGAAAAGAATTTCCACAAACAAAAGGAATTCAGCACAGGAGAGTAAAGGGAACAAAGAAAACAGTCAGCACAAGAAAAAAAGAAAAAAGCAGTACAACATGACAGCAATAAAATCAAGCCAACTGATAATCACACTGAATGTAAATGTCTTAAATTCAACTCTAAAGAGACAGAGAGTGACAGAATGGCTATATAAAAACATGACCCACCAATATGCTGTCTACAAGAGACACACTTTAGAAACAAACACATAAATATATTAAAAATCAAAGGATGGAAATAATATGTCAAGCAAACAGCTACCAAAAAAGAGCAGGAGTGGCAACATCAATCTTAGATAAAATAGATTTTATGGCAAAATCTACCATAAAAGATATGGAAACACACCGTGGACACAGTCTCTTGTCTGAGAAACACTGGCTGCTTGGATTCCAATAGCCCACATTAGCTGGCTCTCTGAGTGCCATTTGTTGGCTGCTGGTGTTGCTTTTTTTTTTCTGCTTCTTTTGATTTCTTCCTTACCTCTCACCAACTCCCCCTCCTTTTGCTCAAATACCTGGCTCCGTGCACCATCTTTGCTTCTTCCTGAGGGGCTGTGGAGCTCCGTTCCAGTGTGGAGCTGCTTCCCGGTCTGGATTGCCATGCTGGTGGGATCCTGGGGCTTTTGTTCATTTGTTTGTTTTGAATTGTTTGTTTGTTTTCTTTTCCTTTACTTGAGTTGGGAGCCCTTTCTGGCCAGGCAGAGCTGCGTGGAAAGGAGACTACCCCCTTGGCTTGCACAGACATGAAGAGGGATACCTGAGGGCATTTCTTTTTTCATTGCTTTTTTTTCTTTCTTTCTGTTTCTTGGGGGCTTTTCTTGTTCTTTTTTTAAAATTTTTTTTCTTTTCTTTTCCTGCTTTTTCCCTTTTATCTTTCTTCATTACTAAGTTTCTCATTTCTCTATATCTTCCTTCTCTTTCTGCTCCCAGAATGCCTGGCATTATATACCTCTATGCTTTCTAGCCAAGCTGTACTGCAACACCTGAGACTTCCCCAGACCTCATAGCTGCACTGGTGGGATCCCTGGGAACTTCGCGGTTCTTTAACCTTTCCAATTTTTATTTATTCATTCTTTTCTTTTCTTCCTCTTCCCCTTTTTGTGTTTCTCCATTTCATAGACTCTCATCTCTCCACTCCAATGGCAAGCTCCACTAGCATTCTTTTTCGATTGTATGTTTTTGGCTCTTGTTCCTCTCTCTTCTCTTCCATATTCATCTTAGCTCCACACATAACAATCTCCCCGCTACATCATGCCTACCTGCACCGTGCACTTAACATCACACCACTAAGCAGCACAGGCACAGCCTACTGAAACCTGCCCTGCACTGATTCCCGACCTGCCCTGGTGGCTGTAGTAAGTGCCACAAACAACCCATCCCAGTAACTCCTCTTCAGATACACCTGCCCTGCTGTACCATATCTGAGTGACTTACCCTGCCAATTGGAGAAGGAGGCAAAAAGTACCATGCCCAAATATGAGCAAACAACAAAGAACACACAGTCCACCTGCTCAGACATAGAAAAATTTTTTTTAAAAAAACGGATGGAACAAACAAATCTACAATCAATAGACAGGAAAAATAACTACTGGATGCCCCAAAGACAGCAGACATTATCAAAACATTTAGAAAAACAGGACACGATGGTTCCAGTACACATCCAAAATAAAACACCAGATGACTTTTCTGGGGAAGAAAATGCACTAGAACTACCTGACAGGGAATTCAAATCTCTAATACTCAGAATTCTCCAAGAGCTGAGGCAAAAAGCCTACAAACATGAGGAAAAAATAGACAAATTCATGGAAAATACAGATAAAAAATTGGAAGAATTCAGGCAAATAATGCAGGAACAAAATGCCAAAATAAATTCACAGCTAGAAATTATGCAAAGACAACAATTATAAATCCAAAAGATAAAAACAAAATTTCAGAAATGGATGGTATCATAGAACGGCTGAGAAGCAGATTTGAAATGGTGGAAGGCAGGATGAGTGGAATTGAAGACAAACACTTGGATACAACTCTGTTTGAGGAAAACTCAGAAAAAGAACAAAGAAAAATGAAGAGACCCTGAGAGTTACGTGGGATACAATCAAAAGCAAAAATTGATTGGAAGTCCAGAAGAGGGGGAGAAAACAGAAAACACAGAGAGGATCATTGAGGAACTGCTGACAGAAAACTTCCCCAATGTCATGAAAGATGAAAAGCTGACCATCCAAGAAGCTCAATGAACCCCATCTAGAAAAGACCCCAAAAGAAAATCACCAAGGCATATCATATCACAGTCGCCAAAACCAAAGACAAACAAAGAATCCTGAGAGCAGCTATTGAAAAACAAGAAGTCACATACAGAGGAGAAACAATAAGACTAAGCTTGGATTATATGGCAAAAACCATGCAAGCCAGAAGGCAATGGGATGACATATATAAAATCTTGAAAGAAAAAAATTGTTAGCCAAGAATAATATATCCTGCAAAACTCTCGTTCAAATTTGATGGTGAAATTAGGTCATTTACAGATGAACAGAAATTAAGGGAATACGTAAAAGCCAAACCAAAATTACAAGAATTATTAAAGGGAGTTCTTCAATCTGAGGACAAACAAATTCAGTCCACAGGCAGACTCTAGGAAGCAGGATCATACCAGCCAGATACCAATCTAGGAAATGAACTCTCAAGGACTATCCGAAACCAAAAGAAATACAACAGGGAAGCAGAGCAGTTAATCAGTAAATGACAACAACATCAAAACAATAAAAGAGGGAATGAACAGCATAGGTATAGAACCTTCTAATGGAGAGGAAGGCAAGGTGATACCAAGTAATGGTAGACTGCCTCAAACTTACAAAAATAAGGGTAAAAGTCATGGTAACCACAAAGAAAGTTAACAAACATACTCATTAAAAAAAAGAGGAAAAACATAAAGTCTCAGCAAAAACAAAACCTACAAAAACAAAAGAAATGAAAAAAAAATCCACAAACAAAAGTAACTCAGCACAAGAGAGTAAGAAGAACAAAGAAAACTTCAGCACACAAAAAAAAGCACTACAAAATGACAGCAACAAACTCACATCTATCAATAATTACACTGAACGTAAATGGACTCAATGCACTGATAAAGAGATGGAGAGTGACAGAATGGATAAGAAAACAGGATCCATCAATATGCTGTCTACAAGAAGCACACCTTAGAAATAAAGACATGAATGTATTAAAAGTCAAAATGTTGGAAAAAAATATATCAAGCTAACAACTACCAAAAAAGAGCAGGAGTGGCAATTCTAATCTCAGATAAAATAGACTTTAAAACAAAATCTACCATGAAAGACAAAAAAGGACACTATATAATGATTAAGGGGATGATCCATCATGAAGACATAACCATAATAAACATCTACGCACCTAATGACAGGGCTCCAAAATACATAAAACAAACTCTAACAACACTGAAAAGAGAAATTGACAGTTCCACAGTAATACTAGGAGACTTCAACACACCACTCTCAGTAAAGGACAGAACAACTAAGAATAAACTCAGCAAAGATACAGAAGACCTGAAGGGCACAATCAGCCAACTTGACCTCATAGACATATATAGAACACTCCATCCAACCACTGCAAAGTACACATTCTTTTCCAATACACATGGAACGTTCTCGAGATTAGACCACATCTTAGGCCACAGAGAACTCCTCAACAAGATCAAAAACATTGAGATAATTCAAAGTATCTTCTCTGACCACAATGACATCAAGGTAGAAATTCACAATAGAAAGCTCAAGGAAAAAAAATCAACTACATGGAAACTGAATAATACCCTGCTTACACATCAGTGGGTAATAGAAGAAATCAGAGATGGAATCAAAAAATTCTAGAATCAAATGAGAATGACAACACATCATACCAAAATCTTTGGGACACAGCAAAGGCAGTCCTCAGAGGACAATTTATAGCAATAGATGCACATATCAAAAAAGAAGAAAGGGACAAAATCAAAACATTAACTACACAACTCAAACAAATAGGAAGAGAACAGCAAAAAAAGCCCACAACCACCGGAAGAAAGGAAGTAGTAAAGATCAGAGCAGAAATAAATGAAATAGAAAACAGAAAAACAATAGAAAGAATCAACAAAACCAAAAGTTGGTTCTTTGAAAGAATCAACAAAATCGACAAACCACTGGCCAGACTGACAAAAGAAAAACAGGAGAGGACACAAATAACCCAAATAAGAAATGAAATGGGGGACATTACAACAGACCCATCTGAAATAAAAAGGATTATAACAGAATATTCTGAAAAACTATACTCCAAAAAATTTGAAAACCTAGAGGAAATGGATACATTTCTAGAAACACATGGCTCACCCAAACTACAACAAAGTGATCTTGAAAATCTGAACAGACCCATAACAAGAGAAGAGATTGAAAAGGCAATAAAAAAAAAACCTCCCAACCAAAAAAAAGCCCTGGCCCAGATGGCGTCACTGGAGAATTCTACAAAACATTTACAAAAGCACTTGTACCAGTACTACTCAAGCTATTTCAGAACACAGAAGAGGAAGCAACACTTCCAAATTCATTCTAGCTAGCATAACATTGATACCCATACCAGGCAAAGACATCACAAAAAAAGTAAATTACAGACCAATATCTCTCAGGAATATAGATGCAAAAATTCTTAAAACAATTCTAGCCAATAGAATTCAGCATCATATCAAAAAAAATAATACACCACCACCAAGTAGGATTCATACCAGGTATGCAAGGATGGTTCAACATTAAAAAATCAGTCAATGAAATCCACCACATAAATAAACGGAAAGAAAAGAATCACATGATCATCTAAATTGATGCATAAAAGGCATTTGACAAAGTCCAACACCCATTCCTGATAAAAGCTCTCAATAAAATAGGTATAGAAGGGAAATTTCTCAACATAATGAAGGGCATCTATGCAAAACCAATGGCCAAATTCATTCTTAATGGAGAGAGGCAGAAAGCATTCCCCTTGACAACATGAACAAGCCAAGGATGCCCTTTATCACCACTCCTATTTAACATTGTGCTGGAAGTTCTAGCTAGAGCAATAAGGCGAGAGAAAGAAATAAAAGGCATCCAAATTGGTAATGAAGAAGTTAAACTGTCCTTGTTTGCAGATGATATGATTCTATACATAGAAAACCCTAAAGACTCCACAAGATATCTACTGGAACTAATAGAAAGATTCAGCAGAGTAGCAGGAAAGAAGATAAACATTCAAAATTCAGTTGGATTCCTATACACCAGTAAGGAGAACGATGAAAAGGAAATCAGGAAAACAATACCATTTATAATAGCTCCTAAAAAGATATAATACTTAGGAATAAATCTGACCAGGGAAGTAAAAGACCTATACAAAGAAAACTACAAAAGACTTCTACATGAAACCCAAAGGCATCTACATAAATGGAAAAACACACCACGCTCTTGGGTAGGCAGATCAAAATTGTGAAAATGACAATTCTACCCAAAGCAATTTAGAAATACAATGCAATCCCGATCCAAATACCAACATTCTTCAAAGAGATGGAAAAACTAATCATTAACTTTATATGGAAAGGGAAGAAGCCCCGAAGAAGTAAAGCACTACTGAAGAAGAAGAATAAAGTTGGAGGACACACACTACCTGACTTCAGAACCTACTATACAGCTACAGTAGTCAAAACAGCCTGGTATTGGTACAACGACAGATACATTTACCAATGGAACAGAATTGAGAACCCAGCTGTAAATCCATCCACCTAAGGTCACGTGATCTTCAACAAGGGCCCAAGGTCCAGAAAATGGGGAAAAGACAGTCTTTTTAACAAATGGTGCTGGCAAAACTGGATATCCATCTGCAAATAAATGAAACAGGACCAATACCTCACACCGTATACAAAAACTACTTCAAAATGGATCAAAGACCTGAATATAAAGCCTAAAAATATAAAGTTCAGAGAAGAAAAAATAGGACCAACACTTCAGGCCTTAATACACAGCATTAACAGGATACAAACCGTAACCATCAATGCACAAACCCCAATAGATAAGCTAGATAACTGGGATCTTCTAAAAATCAAACACCTATGCTTTTCAAAAGACTTCACCAAAAGAGTAAAAAGAGAACCTACAGACTGGGAAAAAAGTTTTGGACAGTACAAGTCAGACAAAGTCTAATCTCCATAATCTACAAGAAAATCCAACACCTCTACAACAAAAAGACAAATAATCATATTAAAAAATGTGCAAAGGAAATGAGCAGACACTTCACCAAAGAAGACATTCAAATGGCCAACAGACACATGAGGAAATGCTCACCATCACTAGCCATTAGAGAAAAGCAAATTAAAACCACAATGAGATACCATCTCACACCGGCATTACTTGCATGAATCAAAAACACTGGAAACACCAAATGTTGGAGGGGCTTCGGGGAGATCGGAACTCTTATGCACTGCTGGTGGGAATGCAAAATGATACAACCATTTTGGAAAATGATATGGCGCTTCCTCAGAAAGCTAGAAATAGACATACCATTCGATCCAGCAATCCAACTCCTAGGAATATATCCTAGAGAAATAAGAGTCATCACTCGAATAGACATATGTACACCTATGTTCATGGCAGCATTGTTCACAATAGCAAAACGATGGAAACAACCCAGATGCCCATCAACAGATGAATGGATAAACAAACTACGGTACATACACACAATGGAGTACTATGCAACGAGAAAGAACAACAATGAATCTGTGAACCATCTCATAACATGGATGAAACTGGAGGGCATTATGCTGAGTGAAATAAGTCAATCACAAAAGGACAAATATTGTATGAGACCTCTATTGTAAAAACCCATGAAAAAGTTCACACAAAATGTAACAATATTTTTTGGTTACCAGGGATGGGAGGGGTGCGGGGAAATACTAAATAGGCAATAGATAAGTGGTATCTTGGGTGAAGGGTGAGACAGCACACAATACAGGGGAAACTACCACAACTTGTACAAAGAAAGGTCATGGAAGCCCCATAGACACATACAAACTCCCTGAAGGACTGAATTGCTGAGAGGAAGGCTATGGGGACCATGGTTTCAGGGAACATCTAGCTTAATTGGCATAACACAGTTTATAAAGACAGTGTTCTACATTCTACCTTGGTGAGTAGTGTCTGGGGTCTTAAAAGCCTGTGAGCGGCCATCTAAGATACTCCACTGGTCTCATCCCTTCGGGAGCAAGGGTGAATGAAGAGAACAGGATACAAGGAAAAGATTAGTCCAAAGGACTAATGGACCACACCTACCAAGGCCTCCACTAGACTGAGTCCAGTACAGCTAGATGGTGCCCGGCTACCACCACTGACTGCTCTGACAAGGATCACAACAGAGGGTTTTGGACAGAGCTGGAGAAGGATGTAGAGCATAATTCTATCTCACAAAATAAAAGACCAGATTTACTGGCCTAAAGGAGACTGGAGAAACCCTGAGAGTATGGCCCCAGACACCCTTTTAGCTTAGTGGTGAAGTTGCCTCCGAGGTTCACTGTTCAGCCTGGGAGTGGAGAGCCCCGTAAAACCAAATGAGACTAACGAGGTACAGGAGTCCAGTGACAAGGGCCAGAAGGCAGAAGGGGACAAGGAAGCTGGTGATAGGGAACCCAAGTTTGAGTAAGGATATTGTTGATGTGTTGTGAGATTGTTAACCATTGTCATAGGGCAACATTTGTAGTAACTGTTAAATGAGAAACTATTTTGTTCTGTAAGCCTTCATCTTAAGTGAGAATAACAGCACAATTGGAAGAGCGTAGTCAATGTCACTGAACTGTGTATGTAGAAATTTTTGAAACGGTGTATCTTTGGCTATGTGTATTTTCACCAAAAAAAGAAGGTTGAGAAGTTAGAGGGTTAATATGTTGTGGGGTTGTTAACCAATGTCATAAAACAACATGTGTACTACTGTTTCATGAGAAACTATTTGTTCTGTAAACCTTCACCTGAAGTACAATAAAAAATAAAGATATGGAAAGACATTATATAATGATTAAAGGGACAATCCACCATGAGGACATGACCATAAAAAGTATCTACACACCCAATGACAGGGCTCCAAAATATGTAAAGCAAACTCTAACAGCACTGAAAAGAGAAATTGATAATTCCACAATAATAGTAGGAGTCTTCAACACACCACTCTTGGTAAAGGACAGAACTTCTAGAAAGAAACTTATCAAAGATACAGAAAATCTAAATCCTACAATCAACCAACTTGACCTCATAGACATATATAGAACACTCCAGCAAATAACATCAAAATATACATTCTTTTCCCAAGTGCATAGAACATTCTCCAGAATAGACTACATCTTAGGCTACAGAGCAACCCTGAACAAAATAAAAAACACTGAGATAATAAAAAGCATCTTCTCTGATCATGTCATAAAAGTAGAAATTAATAATAGGAAGAACAAGGAAAAAATGTCAAAAACATCAAAACTGAGTAACACCTGCTTAAAAACAACTGGGTAATTTAAGAAATCAAAGATGGAATCAAAAAATTCCTAGGATAAAATGAAAATGAAAATACATCATACCAAAACTTTTGGGATGCAGCAAAGCAGTGCTCAGAGGTCAATGTATAGCAACAGACGCACACATCAAAAAAGAAGAAAGGGATAAAATAAAAATGTTAGCTTTACAACTTGAACAAATAGAAAGAAAACAAAAAAAGAAACCCACAGTCACCAGAAGAAAGGAAATAACAAAGATCAGAGCAGCAATAAGTGAAACAGAGAAAAGAAAAACAAAAGTTGGTTCTTTGAAAGGATCAACAAAATCAACAAGCTATTGGCCAAACTGACAAAAGAAAAACAGGAAAGAACACAAATAACCCAAATAAGAAATGAAGTAGGGGGCATTACAACAGACCCAACTGAATAAAAAGGATCACAACAGAATACTATTAAAAACTGTACTCCAAAAAAATTTGAAAACCTAGAGAAAATGGGCAAATTTCTAGAAACACACTATCTACCTAAAGTAACACAAACTGAGCTAGAAAATTGGAACAGGCCCATAACAAGAGTAGAGTTTGCAAAGGTAATGAAAAGAACTCCCACAAAAATAAAACCCTTGCATGAATAGCTTCACTGGAGATTTCTACCAAACATTCAGAGAAGAACTCACACCAGTACTACTCATCAAAATTCGCAAGCAGGAAGTAAAACTATCCCTATCTGTGGATGATATGATACTGTATACAAAGAACTCTAAAGACTCCACAAAAAACTACTGGGACTAATAGAAAGATTCAGCAGAGTAGCAAGATACAAGATAAACATACAAAAATCAGTATGTTTCCTATACACCAATAATAATAACTGCAAAAAGAAAATTAGGAAAGCAAAATCATTCATAACAGCCCCTAAAAAAATAAAATACTTAGGAATAAGTCTAACCAGGAACTGAAAAGACATATACAAAGAAAACTATAAAACACTACTACAAGAAACCAAAAGAGACCTACATAAGTGAAAAAAACATACCATTTTCATGGATAGGTAGACTCAAGATCATGAAAATGTCAATTCTACTCAGAGTAATCTACTAATAGAATGCAATCCCTATCCAAAGATCAAAAGCATTCTTTAATGAGATGGAAAAGCTAATTATTAACTTTATATGAAAAGGAAAGAGGCCCTGAATAAGTAAAACATTATTGAAGAAGAACAAGGTAGGAGGCCTCACACTACCTGGACTCAGAACCTACTATACAGCCACAGTAGTCAAAACAGCCTGGTACCTGTACAACGAAAGACATACTGACCAATGGAACAGAGTTGAGAACCCAGATATAAATCCATCTACCTATGGTAACCTGAACTTTCACAAAGGCCCAAAGTCCACTAAATGGGAAAACGACAGTCATTTGAGATTTGAGTTCCCTATCAGGTAGTTCTAGTGCCTTTTCTTCCACTGGAAAGTCATCTGGTGTTTTATTTTGGATGCCTACTGGAACCATCCTGTCCTGTTTTTGTAAATGTTTTGATATTGTCTGCTGTCTTCGGGGCATTCAGTAGTTATTTTTCTCGTTTATTGATTGTAGATTTGTTTGTTTTGTCCTTTTTTTTTTTTTTAAATTTGACTATGTATGAGCAGGCAGGCTGTGTGTTCTTTGTTGTTTGCTCCTCTGTAGGCACAATACTTTTTGCCTCCTTCTCCAATTTACAGGGTCAGTCTCTCAGATATTGTACAGCAGGGCAGGTCTAGCTGAAGAAGCTTTGCTAAGATGGGTTGTTTGTGGCACTTACTACAGCCACCAGGGCGGTGGGTAATCAGTGCAGGGCAGATTCCAGTAGGCTGTGCCTGTGCAGCTTGGTGGTGTGATGTTAAGTGCATGGTGCAGGTAGGCAGAATGAAGGGGGGAGATTATGAGGTGTGGAGCTAAGATGGGTATGGGAGAGAGGAGAGAGGAACAGGAGCCAAAAACATACAAACAAAAAAGAGTGCTAAAGAAGCTTGCTGTTGGAGTGGAGATGAGAGACTATGAAATAGAAAAAGAAAAAAGAAAAAAACAAGAAGGGGAATAAGAAGAGAGAAAAAAAAAAGAAAAGAATGAATAAATAAAAGTTAGAAAGAAAAAAGAACAGCAAAGCTCCCAGGGATCCCACCAGTTTGGCTACAAGGTCTGGGGAAGTTGTTCCCAGGTGTTGAAGTACAGCCTGGCTAGAAAGTGTAGAGGTATTCAGACCCAGGTATTCAGGGGATAGGAAGAGAAGGAAGGTATAGAGAGACGAGAAACTGAGTAATGAAGAAAGAGAAAAAGAGGGAAAAGAAAACAAATTTTTTAAAAAAGAGAACAAGAAAAGCCCCAAAAATCAGGAAAAGAAAGAACCACGAAAAAAGAAATGTTCTCAGGGATCCCTCTGTGTATCTGCACAAGCTGAGGGGGTACGTCCAAAGCCGCATAGCACTGCCCAGCCAGAACGGGCTCCCAACTCATGAGAAGAAAAAGAAAACAAACAAACAATTCAAAACAAGCAAACAAAAAAAAGCCCCGAGATCCACCAGCATGGCAGCACAGACTGGGAAGCAGTTCCGCACTCAAACGGTGCTCCTTAGCCCCTTAGGAAGAAGCAAATATGGCACCCGGAGCCAGGTCATTGAGCGAAAGGAGGGACAGGTAGTGAGAGGTAAGGAAGAAACCAAAAGAAGTGGAAAAAAGCAACACCAGCAGCCAACAAATGGCACTCAGGGAGTCAGCCAGCGTGGGTGGGTGGAATCCAAGCAGCCGGTGCTTCCCGGCTGACAGACTGTGGCCAAGGGAAGCAGAGGAGGCCAAGTGGGGATGAAGAAGGGTGGAAGGTGGGAAAGCGTATATCACTGTTTACCAGTTGTTCTGTCTTCTGCTTGAGGCTCTATGAAGTTGCTATCTTGTTCCCCTTGTTCACTGGTCTCCGATAGGAGTCCAAGATGGCAGATCTGCACTGCGTTAGCTGATAGTGGACCTCTGCATGAATCTCTCCTCGTCCTCCGTTCTTCGTCAGCTTCTCACTGCATTTGGTACTTGGCTGAGTTCTTTACCTCTTCATTCGATGTTTTAGGGTTTCAGGATTGCTGTTTTCTCTGGCTTAGTTTTCTGGATCTTTGCTGTGGAGGGATGGCGTGGTGCTTCTGCCTAGAGTGCCATGTTGCTGGAAGTCCTAGCCATAGCTCTTAACCATATCTCTATATAGGAAGTATTTAAGGGTCAAGAACACTAGGGGTTAGATGCTCAAGTGAATATCCGCTTATTACCTTCAAGGAATCAGGTTCCACCTGGATAGATCAAGCTCACAGTTCCTTTGAAAAATAAAAGAACTGTAGAACTACCGTAAAAGTAACCACCATTTAGTTACTAGTTTCCAAACACTCAGCTAACATTTCAAATTTTATCTTATTCTCAGTATGACCTTATTCCTATTTTATTGGTGAGGAAATGAACTACAGAAAAGTTAGCTGTCTAAGAGCACAGAGTTAGTTAAGTGGTAGATGTGATATTAGAACCAAAATCTACATAACTCTAAAATGTGTATACTTATAACAACATCGTGCCACCTTCTTCTTTGGAGACCACATATTTATTTTTTAATTAAACATACCTGGATTTTATAAAAACTCTCAAAGACATAAAATACATCCAGTTTGATACTGAAAACAACAGAAAATATTGTAGAACTAAGATGTGTTTGTTATTTCAGCTGTTATGCCATCTCTAACAAAAGGAATAAAAGGAAAAGAAAACTTACAGGTATTAAATGCTTAATTTGTGCCAAGCTACATTTATACGTATACATATAGATACATATATGTATATATATATACCATTGCCATCGATTAGATTCTGACTCATAGTGAACCTATAGGACAGAGTAGAACTGCCTCACAGGGTTTCCAAGGAGCGGCTGATGGATTCGAATTGCTGACCTTTTGGTTAGCAGCCAAGTTCTTAACCACTGTTTCAGCAGGGCTCCATATATATATAAACATATGTATATACATACACGTATTTTTTTTTTCACAAGAACTTTTTCAACCCTTTCATGACCAAATTATTTTCTTCTTTTAATTTTTTGTTGATATAATGTTTTTTCATTAAAAGGAATGCATGCTGAATTATTGAGTGTGTCTGAATTTTTGGTAGGTAATGTGGATTTTGATACATATTACATGGAACACATATGTCCCTCTGGACTCTTGGGGGTATGAATGGTGGGATGAAGCAAGAAAACAATTGTGTTATCTTAACGATTTTATTTTTATTCAGTGAAACTTTTCAAAACGTGGAGTAACACATAAAGGCATCTTGCAATGGCTGTACATAACTGTGGATCAAGTCTCCATCTTCTCAGTACTGCATTCTCTGCATCACCTTCTAGATCCCTTGAAAGGTGTATATACAATGTATGGCACCTGAAAACGAGGTATTCATGCTAACGTGGAATCATTGCCAGAAACGCAACTTTCAGTAACATACAGGAACCCGAAATATACTTAAAAGGCTTATCTTGCTGTACAAAAGCCTTAACAGACAAAAGTTTTGCACAATCACACCTCTAGGAAGCACCACCTCATATAAATGCCCCATAAAAACAGTAATTTGTGGCACACATTCCCTTTCAAACAGCTATGCAGGTCCCCGCCTGCTAGTAGCACGTATTGTCAGTGGGAAGTAGCTTCCCAACAAACCTGAAAGGCGGAAAATGTAGATGGATGCTATATGTCATCACTTCTGCCTTAGTCAATTAAAATCAGTTGCTATCAAGTAAATTCTGACTCATGGCGAACCCATGTGTGTCAGAGCAGAACTGGGCTCCATAGGGTTTTCAACAGCTAAATTTTTCAGAAGTAGATCACTAGGCCTTTTTTCCGAAGTATCTCTGAGTGTATTGGAATCTCCAGCCTTTCAGTTAGCAGCCAAGCACTTTAACTGTTTGCACCACCCCAAAACCACACCCCCCCCAAAAAAAAAACAAACCAGACCCTTTGAGTAGAGTTAGTTCTGACTCAAAGCTACATTATAGAACAGAGTAGAACTGCCTCATAGAGTTTCTAAGGAGTGGCTGGTGGATTTGAACAGCTGACCTTTTGGTTAGCAGCCTGAGCTCTTAACCACTGCTCCACCAGGGCTCTGTTTGCACCACCCAGGGACTCTTTACTCAGTTGGCATTCTCCTTATTTAGGGACTTACCCTTCTCCCACTGCTGCCACATCACTCCAGTGGTACTGTCCATCATGCTATTCCATCTCCTTGGATGTATATGACACTTGATGTAGGCCGGTTTAATAGAATCATTCCGTGAAATGTTTCATTTAGATCCAAGAGACATACATTATGTCCTCCGTAACAGAAAGCCATGACAATGAGCAGATCTTAGAGAAAGGAGGCAAATAAAGGAAAGAGAGACATCCTGATGGTATTGGAGTCTCTGGTCCTGGGCATCCCTGAACTTTATCTTTGCCCTTGATTTAATTTGATTATATGAGCCAATACATTATCCTAATTACCTAAAGCACTTTTGTTGGGTTTCTGTCACATACAATCACAAGACCCCTGACTACTTTGAAATAGCAAAGGAATTCAAGTCCTTAGTCCAAAGTCTCACTACCAGTGAGGGACAAAGCAAAGATTGAAACCCACGCCTATCTACTTCTCAGTTTAGGTTATTTCTTTTCATGTTACTGTTTTTTATTCCACAATAGTATGTAACCATGTTTGATTAATTGACATATAACTCTGAAGGGTGATTACATTCTTCTTTTCATCCAGCTAGAATTATTAAAACAAATAAAATGCTAAACATAATGTCTTTACATACCATCTATACACTGCCTTTACCTTTTTGGGGGGAATGTTATCTTAGTGGCTGGCTGCAAAGAGTTAATATAACTCACCTAAACTTATTTTTGATAGAAAATACTTTAATTTAGGCTTTAATTGAAAGAAACAGTCATAATCAAGTGAAATCCTAAATATAGTTGACCTAACTCACATTTCATCTAAAGAAATATAGCTTTCCCACGTTGCCCCCAAATATCTTGACTTACCTGCTATTTCTTTTTCACACTTATCTGAACAACTATTTTCTTAATGTGCTACCTGCTTCAGAATAGAGTTGTAAGAAAATTTTCCCAGGGGATGCTGTAATTGCAACTTCAAGTATAAGATCACCGGAGCCAGTGTAAAGAATAAAAGTGGAATTGCTGAGAGAGGAGGAGGCAGCAACTAATGCACTGGATTTTGCATAAACTCATTCTTCTCTCCCAGACATTAACAATCCTACGTCAAATCAAAATTGAAAGGAGTAGAGAATACATCCAGTCACTTATTGAAGTTTTGAACAGTTTGAATTGCTTAGACTTTTTTTTAAATCACTCAGTAATTATTTTCCCATAACTTCTACCATTGACCTGAGCCCTGTTCCTCAGAAGCCACCCAGGATACACACACATAGGCACATTACACATACACACATCTGTTAAATAAGTCTTCTGACGTTTGAAGACAGTCTTTTAAACCACCATTCCCCTGTATACACTTTCTTAAAGATACCCAAGCATCTCTTCTCCAGTATTCCGCCAGTTCTCCTGTATTTGGATCATCCTTCTTGTTGCTTAGTTTCTACATATTTTATTTCAATTGGCTTCACTTGGGACTCTTTTTGTCAGGCTAATAATACTGAACAAGTTCCAGATATGATCAGAACAATGTAGTTGTGCTTCTTCTTTCAAAACTGATTAATTTACTTGCCATATCCTAAGATCAAATTCATTTATAAAATTAAAAGAACAAAATTAAAATGATCTAGAATCCTATTTGCTGAGTCGAAATTGACTCAACAGCACACGACAGCAACAGAATCTTATTATATTTGTTGAATTTGGTATACATGTCTCTCTCTCTCCACACACATGCACATATATATGTATATACATATACGGACTTATGTGAGTATAAAGTTGTAAATATATATGTAATATTTTACAAAATTAAATCACCATTTAAACTTTTGTTTTTTTTTAAACCTATAATACTCAGGCAGAAACCCTGGTGGTATAGTAGTTAAGCTCTACGGCTGCTAACCAAAAGCTTGGCAGTTGGAATCCATTAGATGCTCCTTGGAAACTCTCTGGGGCAGTTCTACTCTGTCCTAGAGAGTCGCTATGAGTTGGAATCGACTTGACAGCAACGAGTTTTTACTGTCAGGCACCTCTTATACACTTCCACAAAAGCTTGGCATTTGCCATCATCTAGCACAGCAAGTATGCCGCTTTCTTTATGGTAATGAGCTATCCTTTGAGAGCACAGGGTTCTTTTGTCAGACAGGAGCCCAAACTGCCAAGAAGCTACTGGGAATGCAGTTCAAGTTGAACAGGAGAGAAACATTCTGGATAACATTATCCTCAGATTATCATCTCTGTCTTGAGTTTTCAAAAGGGACTCTGGAACTTATTTTATTATTGCTCCATGATTTTTCCCCTCATTGCCTGGGATTCGCCTCAAGGGAAGGAGAATCTACATGGACCACAATTAGAACCGGAACTGTGACATCAGGTTCAGAGCCTTTTAGCTTACACTGGTACCACGACTGACGGAGTGAACATTTTGTCCCTTCCCTAGGTCTACTGAAATATTGAGCACATACTCTGGACTGAGCCTGCCTGCCTGAGGGAGGATATACTGTGAATAGAACACAGGCCTGCCCCTTGAGTAGAAATTAAGTAATGAGTACAACAGTAAAAGTGGAAACCAATGTCAAAATCAAGCTAAATTCCCTCCAACATAGTAAAGAGTCACACAGAAAATTCAGATGATGGGATTGTTATTAGATCTGCCAGAATCAGTGTTCCTAAGCATCTTCTATGTCTGGAACTGAGGTTTCTCAATCCCAGAGAATTCAGCATATAACAAAGTTAAAGGTTGGAGTTTCATTAAGAACTGTCATAAAACCATATTTAGCAAAAATACTGTCTGTTTAAATGTGTTTTTTTTAATTTCAGGAGGAAATGGGTAATACCTTTTAAGAAGAAACTTACAGAGGAAGAAACGTCATTTGTCTTGATGTATTTTTTTGAAATTTTTCTATCTTGCGATCTCTTAAAAGATGGTTAAATATATATGTAGATATTAATAGAGCGACGCATTTTATACTTTAAAATTTAAATGACTTAATTGTTTGTCTTATCACACTTGTCTGAGTCATCCAAGCCTGGGGTTCATCCTACTACACCCCAGCTCAAATCGTACTTGTTCACCTGAGGCTACTGCTGGAATTATAGGTACCATGCCCATTCAGAACTGTTGTCAGCTACAGATGAGTCACCCACAACTCATGGTGACCCCAGCACAATGGAATGAAACCTGCCCCTTCCTGCACTATCCCGTGATTTACTGCAGATCAGACCACTGAGATCTATAGGGTTTTCATGGGCTGAATTTTGGAAGTAGATTGTCAGGCCTTTTTGCCAGGCCTTTTTACCAGTCCTTCAAAGAAGCAATTCCCAAACTTTGCGCTTCCACTGTCAATATAATTTCAAAACAATAATATGAATATTTCACCAACCATGTAATGGAACCAACAAACAGAACATATTTTGGCTTCATCATTACTGTTTAAAAGAACATCTTAACTTCAAAAAGTAGAAAGCATATCCCAGAATAAAAGCTAGTCCTGTAAAGTGAGTGGATTTCTCATTACGGAAAAAAAACTCACTACAATGAACGTGCCCTTATTTCTCTCCTCTTACCTCTGAATAAAATCTCTGAAACTCTATTTAAGAACCTTCCTCTGAGGATCTTGCAAAGTTAGCCTATTAAAAATTGGTAAGTGTCATGCCTCCAAGTCCCAGATATATTGTTGCTGTTCTTGTTTTCTTATTTGGTCTCATTTCCCTCCACGTTTGCCAGCAATTTCCCCTCTCTCAAACCTCCACGGTCCCTAACGGCATACGAGGCGCAGAGTGCCCACAGTAATAGTATTTATACATTCTGTGACTGTAAGAATACAATAAGAAACAGGAACAAGAATTGAAAAGGAAAGAGAGAACCAAACTCTCCACCTTAGATCTGTGCAGCTTTTAATAGCCACAAATGACACAAACAGATACGTTTTTAACATTTATTTAACTTGAAAGCAAACACAAGGCTCAGAGATAAATCTCATTATTATTTACAGCAATAATCGCACAGGTTCTCCGTGCCCTTTCTCTTCCTTGAGGTGATGTGATGAGGAGTATGTATCCTGCATGTACAGAGGGAGTTCCCGCCAGAGGAGAGGACTCCTGAGGTTATGAATTTTGCAGCTTATGTAGAAATTCTGCACAACAGCCCCTCTTCCCCACCAGAGAGGAAAAGAAAGACATTATATTTCTAATGGAAATAAATCCTCTCTGAGAGAAGAATTGAAGGCCCCTAAATGTTTATAATCCTTTGGAATGTAAATAAATGGCTCTAGGGAAGATAGGTATGTAAATCTTTCTGGAGGTCTCTGACTTCAAAGCCATGTTTACCATTCAAATATCCTTTAACCTGGGTTGCCAGTAATGTTTGCTTAGAAAGCCCTAGATGTGCAGAAACATGAAAATATCTGCAGTTTCATAATATCAGATATATGATAGGGATTTTTTTACTTTTTTATACTTATTATGTCATTCCTGAATTCCCTTTGAGTTCTTTTTTTTATAACCCTGTTTAGAGTCAGTCTCTCTCTTGCAAGTTTCTATTCTTCCCCAACTTGACGGAACTGATTTAAAGAGTCTATTAGTTTATAAGATCTAGTTAACTGCTGAATCATGTTAGAAAACCCAACTATCTCACCAAGGCTCTGGCAAAATATAGAGCATTTTTGCCTCTATGATATTCAGTCTTCTTTAGAGATCTCTGCACATAACAACTTAACTGGGCGTGAAGAAATGTTTTCTCAATCTACTCATCAGGAATGTACATTTAAAAGACAGGATCTGCTAAAGCTACTTAAGCAGGAACATGTACCTAGAGGTAGATTTCCTTTAACTGCTGTCCTTCACCACCATCACATTGTCTCAGCAGTGTCCAAAAGTAACTTCTATAGAAAAACAGAGATAAGGAGAAACATTCAACTTTACTTTTAACAGAGAAAAATGAAATTAAAACCTCAGTGAGATCCAGAGATCCCAGTTTTACTCATTAAATTACAAAATTTGTCTTTCTTTTTTTATTTTTTTAATGGCCATATTCAGTACTGGTGATGTTGCTATAGAAGAGGAAATATCATACAGTTGTTGATATACTAACTAAAATACTGAGGAAAATGTTTCCTGCTTGTGAAATTGTTTATCTATCAATTTTTTAAGGACAAAATTTTTAATTTTCGTGTAGTCCAGCCAATATACATTTTTCCTTTGTAATTTCCTCAATTAATTATTTTATTTAGAAATTATTTTCTCATTGCACAAATATTTTTCAAATATAAAACTAAACTATAAAAATAGCTGCAATAACATATATGATGTGTCCCTATTATTATTCATTTTCAGAATTTGCTTGACTTATATTGTCTAGATATGTATTACCAAGTTTCCAAAAATATTTCCTGGGTATTTTGAGAAAAATTTCAGTAGTAGAAAAAATTTGAAAGACGCATATATATAAATATTAAATTATCACATTCTGAAATAGGATATAATAACAACAAAAGGGGCTTATCGCATGTTGGGCACTGTGCTAAGTATTCTGAATGCTTAATGTTTGGAACTTAATGTTTAGAACAACACTCTTGAGCTGTCTTATTACCGTGCTCATTTTTAGATGAGAAAATGTGGATTTAGAAAGTTCGAGTAATCTCAATATTTCAAGTCAAGAGTCAAAGGTAACTTTTATTTTAAGCTTGGCTAATCTCATGGCCCAGCGGTTAAGAGGTTGGTAAAAGGTTGGCAGCTCAAATCCACCAGGGGCTCCCTGGAAACCCTATGAGGCAGTTCTCTGTTCTGTCCTGTAGGGGCGCTATGAGTGGGAATTGACTGGATGGCAACGGATTTTTTTTTTTTTTTTTTAACTGAGAAAAACATGTTAAAGTTTACAGGACAAAAGTTTAAAGAAAAGTTTATTCTAGACTATAATATGATTCATTATCAGTTATGGTTCAGTTAAAATAACAGATTTGTCAAAGTGTGAATACTCAGCATTCAGTTGCATATGCAGCGCTCTTGCTCAGGAGAAATGATAGCAATGCTGGAGAGTAGGAGTCACCAACTCAAAGCCAATCACCAAAGTGGAAAATTTCCTCAAGGGACAGTGCCCAAATTGAGTGTAGACAAAGAAAAACAAAGAGCTCAATTCTGAGGAATCCTTAAATTTAAAAAAGCCGTTGAAGGAATCAAGCTCATAGAATATAGGTCAGCTATGAGTAGATGAGCCTAAGCAGAAGGAGGGGAGAGGTTCAAGTAGAAGTAAAGTGATCAGAGAATTTCAATGCTGAGGAAGGTAGGTTATGGATAACCTTTTGATATAGCAGTCTTATATGAAAAGTGGAAGCATAGGAGTTAGTGTGTGATGAGGAAAAGGTGAAAGCTTTCACCACTCTCAATGTGAAGCTTAGTGTGAATGGAAAGGGAGGAAAACCAAATCATGTGTACACCAGGAGGTCTGCAAAGTAACTGAGGAAAATGAGAGCTCCAGGGAGGTAACTGGTTCTAAAAAAAATAAGACGTGAGTGAAATTAGAAATATGTCACTTGAAGTATTTCATCTTAATTATTTTAAAACTCCATCCTGTAGAAACTGATACAAAATTTGCATCTTATATACAATTCCCTCTTAAATTCTTTTCTTATCTTTTTAGAATTAATCTTTAAATTCGAGAAAAATCTCTAATCAAAATTCACAGAAATGGATGTGTGGATTGTATGTATGACCAGTTTCCTGGGATAGCAGGGTATGGTAAATTACTTGTCTCACACTAGAGTTTCTTGCCCATTTTTAACTCAAAAGCTAATCTTCTTTTGAGTCAACTATTCTTTGCAGGATTGTGTGCAATTCATGGCAAAGACTTTATATTGCTGGCTTAGAAATAAAGAGAGGTTGCAACCAATGGAGTTACAGGACAGTACTAAATAAAGCACATTAAAAGGGATTCAGGACTGGGTAACTAAAACTTACTCTGGTATAGCTTTTCCACATTTTACTTTCCAATTAGCAACTAATACTGCATAAAATACAGTTGTCAGTGTCAAGAATTGATATTTGTGGAATCTGGGTTGCAATGTGAATTTACTGTAAAAGGAAATCACATATTGGTGACTTCATAGTGTTTCACTTACTTTTTTAATATTTGAAGCAGAAGTTGTTTGCAGAAATTCTTTGCAAATCCAGAAGTTCTTTGAAGAAGCTAATCCTTCTGCTAATAAAAAATATGGACTGTTAACTTTAAAGGTCAGTGAATGCTAGAAGCCTAATAACTACTTGGTTTATGTAACTTGGTTTTAGAATATCAGTCCTGGACTTTTGCTTTGTAGCATGCTTTCTATCTCTGCAAGTGTTATATTAAGTGTGATTTTTCTAATGATCATGCCACAATTTTTACTGCTAATTGCAATATTTAAAGAGTCTTTCATTTTAGTTCTTAAAATGCAGCTGTCCAAAAATGTGGAGATTTAATAAGACAAATTTGATGGGACTTCATTCACAGTCTCATACACATGCCATAAATGAGCATTTGACTCTTGGATGTTTTGCTACTCCCAACATGCTTAGTTTTAAAATGCTTCAGTCTGGCGTTGTCATGGGATATTTAAGAACCCTGCTGTTTGTTCATGAATCTGAGGAGGCTGTGTTTCACTTTGAAACTAGTTAGTTATGCAGATCTTCAGTGGAAAGTACTAAAAACATGAAGGCAATGACTTTGGAGTTAATGAAAATCTGTGCATTTTTTAAGAGTCATCATTCCTAACAGTTGCTGTAGCTTCATTATGATTGTTATCATCCTTGAAAATACTATTCTCTTCTGGCACCAAATAATATAATCCCATGATGATAAGATGCTTTTAAACACACTTTCAAGGTGTAGACATGTTAATAACTCAGAGAACTAATCTATGATTCAATTTATTCTGCTAAGAATATTTTTCTGAGCCTATTTATTGAGATAAATGCTACATTTTCAACAATAAACCTTCACTTCCTCACTGTGATCTCTTAAAATATCAAAGCTTATTTCTGTATGTGGGGGCAACTATATATGTGTGCTCATTCTAACAGAAGTTGGTGATATGATAGTAAACCTAAATTATGATTTTGACAGCTTATTGCTTTGTCCTCATTGGGTTCAAAGGCCAAACCCTAATGATGCTGAATTCATAAAACCTGGGAACTAACTGATTGATTGATGCTGGGATCCTAAGAATTTGATATGACTTAATTAATTAGCACTAGTCAGGTTTTGATATTAGATAATGCCAACATTTTTGCCACTTCAAGACTATTTTTGGAGGTGGGGATATAAATTACCTTTAGACTAGCTTGAAAACTCTAACTAAATCACTTTTAAAATATCACTATGTTTTTTGAGCGCATATTTGCAGAACCACAATTCTTTGCCGACTTTAATTTCCATAACTGGATCCTACTATTTGTTATTGAACATACTATTATTACACTGAAGCTTACGGGTAATGAACCACTCAGGGTTTTGACAGAAAAAAGGATCAGAAGATAGGATTTGCTTACATTTAGGATTTCAGAAATTTTTCTCAAGCATGAAAAAATGTAAATGTTTGCTAATTTTAATCCAAGGATTTACAAATAGAGCTTGATTTAATTTCCTATCAAATGTGTGATGCTGTGCTTGTTATTGAGGAGGATATGAAGAAATACAAGTTATAGATTGTCCTGAAAGAATGGAAATGGAAACAAAAAAGTAAAGCAAGAAAAATGTAAGCATAACTTCAGTAGCATACAGTATATAATTTCTAATTATGTGATGTTGACAGGAGTTGATATAGGAGTTCATAGGAAGAAAAGTTCGCAGGAATGAAAGTTCACAGTAAGTAAGTGTGATCATAAGAATCTTCTTGGATGCGCTGGGATTTAAGTCAGATCTTATATGGTATGTAGTGAGGAAGGCATTTTCTGGTGAAATAAGAGCATAAGCAAAGGTGTTGGTATCAGAAAATATAATTAAAGTTATTTATGGAACTGTGGGTTCCTATAAAGGAATAAGGAGAGGTCAGTGATCTATGCTACACATGGGTCTATCCAATATTAACCATAGTTTCAAAATTGAGTTTCCTGCTTGTTATGTAGAGAAATGTTTTACCTGTACCTAACAGCCCCAATTTCAATTTAAGTAAATTGGTAAAATTTCTTAGAAAATAAATGAATAATAATAATAAAAATCTATAGTGTTCAATGCACTTGGATTTGGTTTGAATACTCTAAACAGATGCTGATAAAGTCAATGAAATTTAATAAGATGTAAATTCCCTTGTATAAAAAGAGGGTAAGCCTCACCTGCAAGGGAGACAAAATTTAAGAGATTAACAGGTATCACAAAGGTCTATTCACTGTGGGCAAGGAATCTAAAACATCCAGCCTTCTTTTTCTTTACTTGTCTGCTACCACTTACAGCATCCTATTATAATACCTATTTTGGTATTCATATAAGTGCTACCTTCCATTGAATTTCACATGTATATACCCATTGGTGATGGTTGACAAAGATATCTGCCAAATATTGCTTGGAATTAACTTACTTGATCTTCTGCATTATATCTTGATGGTGTAGGATCATACTAGGACAGAGGGATATATAAAAGTTGAGGTGCTGGTGGACAAATAGTTCTGCTTGTGAAAACTTGCTCTATAATTTCTCTAATGATAATTCCAAATAAATACTTTTAAATGTGTTGAGACTAAATATGCCTATGAGCAGAAGGTCATAGATTTTTGGACTAACATGTAAGAAAGGTAAAATTGTCTTGGGTCAAAATTACTTATTAATAAGAAAAGCATTCTAGGATTTGGGATTCTGCTTTATTCCAAGGTGAAACATGGTTTTGATATTTAACTTTGTGACACTCCACTCTCTTCAGTTCTAATATGGTTAATAGTACTGTTATGGATTGGATTATGTCCTCCTAATATATGTGTTGTAAATCCTAGCTTCTGTGCTTGTAGTTATAATCCCATTTGGTAATGGGTTGTCTTTGTTATGTGAATGAGGCAGGATTAGTATAGGTTGTATCTTGAGTCACTCTCTTTTGAGATATTAAAGAGATTAAACAAGCAAGAGAAAGAAACAGAGATGGGGGAAGAGAGAGGCAAAGCACATGAAGATTGCCGAGGAACAGAAGTTCAGGAGAGATAAGGGCATTCTTCCAGAGCCAACAGAGAGAGAAAGCTTTCTCCTAGAGCCAGCACCTTGGATTTGGACTTTTAGTCTCCTAAACTGTAAGAAAATAAATTTCTGTTTGTTAAAGCCATCATCCACTTGTGTTATTTCTGGGTTGCTTCTCTAACAGATATCTAAAGCGTGGAAGTGGTTTTAGAATTGGGTAATGGGTAGAGGCTGGAAGAGTTTTAAGGTGCCTAATAGTAAAAGTCTAGATTGCCCTGAAGAGACTGTTGGTAGAATTATGGCCATCAAAGGCAATTCTGGTGAGGGCTCAGAAAGAAATGAGGAGAGCTAATTCTCTATCCTCTTAGAGAATACATATGGCACCAGCAACAGAATATTGCTAGAATTGTGGATGTTAAATGTGCTTCTGGTGAGGCTTTAAAAGACAATGATTAACATATGATCAGACAATAGAGAAGGAGTGATGTTTTTTACGCAGTGGCAAAGAACTTGTCTAAATTGTGTTCAAATGTTTGGTAGAAAGTAGAATTTGTAAGGAATGAACTTGGATATCTGGCTGATGAGATTTCTAAGCGAGATCTTAAAGGGACTGTGTGGTTTCTCCTTGCTGCTTATAGCAAAATGCAAGAGGAAAGACATGGACTTAAAAATGAACTGTGCAAAATAAAAATAAAACTTAAAGATTTGGAAAATTCTGTTGTACAAACTAAGGGCACATGTCCGAGAATGCTCATCAAGACGTGACTACACTAACTTTTGTTAAAGAGGTTAATCCTGTAGCTGATGAATCTAATCAACTACCACAGCAGAAAACCCATCAGTTTAGACTGAAGGGTACAGTGAAAGAACAGAAAGAAAGAATGCTATCTGCCTCTTGGACGTCTACAGGCAGGGAACAGGTCAAAAGAGCTACATCTGTTGTCCTTCAGGAAAATAAAAGGACCATCCCTGGAGCAGCTTGGAGATCAGCAGAACTGTTGGAAGGAGCACAGGAAGAAGGGCCTTTTCAGTTTCAAGGGGTAGGGACAAGGAGTCCTGGATGGAACCACATTTTCTTAGATTTCAAAGAATTGGATCTTTGCCAACTCATTTCCTGAGTGCAGGGCTGCTGTTAAAGTGTGCAAAGGGGATGGGGTTACTGAGGGGGGTACCTGCCATGCCAAAGTGGTAGAAGAAAGAGGTTGACTGGGGTTGAAGGGTTCAGGTCACCACTCAGATGGACTAAGAGAATGTGGCCATCAAAAGGCAAAGGAGTAGAGTTGCCATCCCAGTGGGCCTAGAATTCTCGGCTGGAGCCCAGGGCCAGGAGGTCTCCACCCAGAACCCAGAGAGCATGGCCAACACCCAGAGTCTGGAGGACAGGCCATTGCTCAGATGGTCTCAGAGAACAGAGAATTATTTTCAAGTCTTGAGAGCTAATGTAAATTGTTCTGCTGGGTTTTGGACTTGCTTCGTGCCCATTATCCCTTCAATTTCTCCTGTTTGTAATGGAAATTTCCACTTTATTCCTTTTCCATCACTGTACTTTGGAGACTGATAACTAGTCTAAATTTCACAGGTTCATAGATGAAGAGGAATTTTGTCCTAGGATGGAATACGCCTGGGGCAATATATCTGGATTTAGATGATTCAAGATGAGATTTTCAACTTGGAGTTGATTTAAGACTTTTGGGATTGTATGATGGGGTTAATGTATTTTGCATGTGGCAAGGACATGAATTCTGGGGGACCAAATGTGGAATGTTACAGATTTAATTGTATATCCAAAAATATGTGTTGTAAAACCTAACCTCTATGCCTGTGGTTATAATCCCATTTTGGAATGGGCTGTCTTTGTAAAATGAATGAGGCAGATTAGTGTAGGGTGTATCCGAGTCAATTTCATTTGAGATATAAAAAAGAATAAATAAGCAAGCGAGAGAAGCAGAGATGGGGGAAGAGAAATACCAAGCCACATGAAGATTGCCCAGGAGCAGAAGCTCAGAAGAAACAAGGACCTTCCTCCAGAGCCGACAGAGAGAGAAAGCCTTCCCCTAGAGCCAGCACCCTGAATTCAGACTTCTAGCATCCTATACTGTGAGCAAATAGATTTCTGTTTGTTAAAGCCAACCACTTGTGGTATTTCTGTTATAGCAGCAATAGCTAAGACAAGTGCATTCTGATGTCATCAGAGTGATCTGAACAAAGACTCTTCATTATTGTAATAAGTATCTAGTTTGTCTGTTTTTCTATTATATACATATATAAGCAAATACATTTGTATGTAATGTAAATATTCATATGAATATATATGTATATACACACTCATATGCACTCGTTTGTGTATGTGTGTGCATACATACACATAGTATTTCATCTTTCAGGAAAATAAGTCTAAATATAGTTTACCAGAATTAAACAGATGAAAAAAATCTACCTAGCACATTTAGGTATAGAACTAGTTTCTACTTTATATAGGTTAACCAGTTTATAAGGAGCCCTGGTGACACAACGGTTAAGTGCTCTGCTGCTGACTGAAATGTTGGCGGTTCAAACTCACCCAGTGGCTCTGCAGGACAAATACCTGGTAATCTGCTCCCATAATGACTACAGCCTAGAAAACCCTATGGGGCAGTTCTACTCTGTCAAATGGGGTCGATATGAGTCGGAATCTGCTTGACAGCATACAACAACACAAAAACAACTTTATATAAATATTAATATAAATGTATTTCAGGATATGATTCAACTTGTACAACTCACAATTCTCTGCAAAGTCCCACAAAATGCATTATTATTTTTATACCACTCTCTTTTCCAATGTAAAAACCTGCAAGACTGGAAAACATTTGTTGATGCTAGAATGATCTCCCTTCCATCCCATGGTAAGGATTTTAAAATTTAACTTGAAAAGAACAATATTGAGAAAGCAGAATTGAGAAAGTCCATCAGAACTGACTTTAAGACAATCAATCAACAAGTATTTAATGGGTTCCTATATAAGAGCCCTGGTGGTGCAGTGGTTAAAGTGATCAACTGCTAACTGAAAGGTTGGCGGTTCAAAACCACCGGCTGCTCCACATTAGAAAGATGTGGCAGTCTCCTTCCATAAATATTTACAGCCTCAGAAACCTCTGGGGTCATTATGAGTTGGAATCCACTTGATGGCAGTGGGTTTGGTTTTTTGTTTATATTGTTCTCAGCACAGGATTTTAAGACTCTCTTCATTACACTCACAGAACTATGAAAATGGCACAAGCTGATTTGATGAAGATAAGCTCCTTATGTCAGTGGGCTTTCATAATTAATCTTTAATTATCATGACTACCTCGAGCATAACTAGAGAAAACTATTAAGGGATATGTAGTAGGCCAAGTTTTTTAAATATATTACAATTTTTCATACCTTTTTTAAATTAATATAAACAAAGTCTATTATTGAAGGCTGGCCTGTAAAACAACAGTTATTAACCATGGCTACAGATTAGTATTCTTTGTACAGCATAAAAAACAAACAAACAATAACAAAGAAACTCAGAACCCATCCCAGACACACAGAATCAAGATCTTCAGGTTAGAACATGGATATTTAAAATTTCCCAGTTTATTCTGGAGGTAATTGAAGGTTAGGAAACTTACTGTAGATCTTAACAAGAGTTTTTGCTTTTATTGGTCTCATAATCCCAGGAGATTTGGACTCTATTTGTTGTGATTAGAAATATCTTTATCCACTTAAAAAATGTTAATAAAGTGGTTTGTGCTAAACACGAGGAGGGCTGTAATATATGTAAAGGTCCCTTTAAGACTTTAAAGTGCACATGGGTTGTGATCAAGGAGGAATTAACTGTTATGGAAATTTAGAGAAGTAAGAAATCAATGTGCAGTTGAGGAAGTCATCATGGAGGTGATATCTGAGTTGGGCAGTTGGGTCTTGAAGGACAATTTGGATTAGAATGTATCAGAACTTCTTATGTACAGGAGCATAGATGAGTTTCAGGGGTGTGGCATAGCTTTTGTCAAATTCCTAATTAGCTCCATGATCAAAAAAGACTAAGAAATCAAAGCAATAGATTGGAAAGATGGGTAAAATTATTCCAGATAGGAGGTGGGGATAGTGATAAGCAAAGGCTTTAGATTCAGAGATCAATAGCGAAGGATTGCGGGAGTGCATCCTGGGAATTGAAAATTGTAATTCTGAATGATTAGACTGAAAAATTTAGACTTTATTTAGATAAAGAAAGAAGGAGAGGATATGATGCAAGCAGGACTGGGGTGAGAGAGTTTTTAAAGCTTTGAGTAGAGAAGTCATATACCTTGTGTTTGGGAAATGTTAATCTGACTTAAGAATGCTGCGCAGGAGGGATCATAGGGTAAGACTCCAGGGCAGAAGGCTAAGCTAGGAAGTGTTGCAAAAATCCATATGTGTTCTGGCATATGTTATTTTCTTTCCAGTGCACTGAGGCATAAATTAGGGTGAAACTGTTTGGATAAAAATCTCTGAAAAAGAAAGTTTAGCCCCTGGGATTCCTCCTCTTCTGCCAAGTGGGAACTCTGGTTTCTGTTCCTAACTCAGTCATTAAAATGCCTTGAATCACTGTATTATGAGTTCTTCAAATATTTTAAGTCCATGTAGTTTTCATAAAGGCTGATAACACAGTAGGTGCTCAGAATAGCTTGTTTTATTACTCTGTCAAACAGTCTTCCCAACCAATTGCAAGTAAAGTTAAAATTATTTTGTTGTCATTATATACAATCATATATGCATATCATGTGTTTATATACTAAAGTTTTCAAAAAACTCAAAAAATGTAAGGCTCAAATAAGACAATATAGGTGAAATTATTTTGTAAATGATCTGTTAAGTGCTCTGCATATGTAAGGTGCTGGTAGAAGTACTAATAGTACTTACATAACACATTCTTTTCCATACCTAAGGATAGCAGAACTCTTATATGAGTTTTTGAAACTGGTATAAGATAATCAATTAATAAGTATACAAGGGTTGATTTTTTCCCAGTTAGAACTATGAGGAATACAGAAATATGAGATGTATTTCTTGCCCACATGTAGTAAGAGTCTAATTGAGATGCTAAAACAAATATTACTGAACAAGTACAAATAAAAGAGAAGATAAAATTAAGGAAGACTGAAGAAGAATTGATGCCTTTGAATTATGATGTTGGCGAAGAATATTGAATATACTATGGACTGCCAGAAGAACGAACAAATCTGTCTTGGAAGAAGTACAGCCACAATTGTCCTCAGAAGCAAGGATGTTGAGACTTCGTCTCACATAATTTGGACATGTTATCAGGAGGGACCAGTCGCTGAGAAGGACATCATGCTTGGTAAACAAGAGAGTCAGTCATAAAGAGGAAGATCCTGAACAAGATGGACTGACACAGTGGCTGCAACAATGGGCTCAAGCATGACAACGATTGTGAGAATGGCGCAGAACCTGGCAGTGTTTTGTTCTGTTGTACATAGGATCACTGTAAGTTGGAACTGACCTAACAACAACAACAACTTGTTATACAAGATCATATAAAAGAGACTACTAAGATCTTTTAGTGATTGTATAATCATTTTACAGTGTTGCTTTTTTGAAAAAGTACACAATATTATTTTCTGTACAAGAAATCAGAAGCTCAGATGGCTTTTTTCTAAGTTGATTTTAGTTCTTTTTGTGCATATTGTAAATTTTAATACTAAATCTATAATTATAGGTAACTGGGTAAATGTAGTAACTCTTAAAATTAGCATTAAGACCCTAACAATGCAATAAGGTAAGAAAGAAGAACAAACCAAAACTCAAACCCACCCATTGAGTTGATTCCAACTTATAGTGACCCTATAAGAAAGAGTAGAACTGCCCCATAGGGTTTCCAAGGCTTAAAATTTCTGCAGGAGCAGACTGCCACATCTTTCTCCTGCAGAGCAGCAGGTGGGTTCAAACTGCCTACCTTTTGGTTAACAGCCAAGCACTTTAACCACTATGAACAAAGAGCAATAAAAATTAGAAAAATAAAATTGACATTATCATTGGCAACATAATTATAAGCAAAAAATCCAAAAGAATGAATGGACCAAATCTTAAAATTAATATGTAAATATGGTTAGATCATTGGATTTAAGGTCAATGTATTATGTAGAATCATATGAAACTGACATTTTCATAGGTCAAAAATAATTGATATTGAATATTTTATATGTTACTTTATATATCAATATCAACATACAGAAAATAAAATATGGAAATATACTATTTATGATAACATCCAAAATCATCAAATGCCTAGGAATAAATCTAATAAAAGGTATGCAAAATTTCTAAACTAACAACACATATATGTGTGTTTATGGATAGATATAGTGAGAAAGAGAATTTGAAAGAGAGACAGAGATTTAAAATTTCTAAATAAATGAAGGGATATGCCAGTTAAATGATTACAAGACTTAATATTGTAAAGATACAAATTCTCTCCAAATTTATCTTCACAGTCATTGTAATCAGAATCAAAATCTCAGAAGCTCTGTGTGTGTCTGTGTGAGTGAGTGTTTGAACTGAAAGGCTGATTTTAAATGAAAAGGCAAAGGACCAAGAATATCAATAGCAATACTGAAGAAGAATGAAGCTGGAAGATTTAAACTACAAGATATCAGTATCATGCTTCCTTAATTAGAATAAAGCTATATCACTTAGGAAAGTAATATTGGCCTACTGATAGACAAATAAATCAATGGTACACATAAACTTATACAAGATTACATCACGACAATCAGAAAAGGGTAGTAAGTTTTAAAAAGTGATGCTGGGTCAGTTGGATGTCCATAAGGCAAAAAATGAACCTTGACCTCTACCCCAAACCCTACACAAAAATCAATTCCAGATAAATTTTAGATGTAGATATAAAAGTAAAACAATAATTTTTAGAAGATAACAGAAAAAAATAACTTCATGATTTTAAGAGTAGGCAAAGATTTCTTACACAAGATATAAGAAAACAGTAACAATAAAGTAAATATATGTGCTTATGTGTATGTGCCTACATTAAGATTTAAAACTTCTCTTGATTAAAAGGCACCACAGAAAGATTATAAATGCAACCTACAAATGGGGGAATTTATTTGTAATACATTTATCCAACAATAGACTTCTATCCAAAATATATAAAGAACTCCTATAAATCAATTTTAAAACGTAATTTTTAGAAAAAAAGGAAGAAGACAAAAAGTTTCTTCACAAAAAAGAATACCCAAGCTATAATAAAGAAATGATAACTACATGTAGCGAAATGGTTGAAACTTACAAACATAATATTGAGCAAAAGAGGACAAGTATAAAAAATATATACCAGGAATGCAAATTACATGAAGTGCAACGACAAGAATAAATAATCTATGGCGTTAGAAGTCAGGTCAGAGTTACCTTTTGGTTGTAGTGACTGATGAAGGTATAAAAGGCCTTCTGAGGAGCTGGAAATGTATCTTGATCTGGGTGTTGGTAACACAGGTATATTTGTTTTGTAAAAAAATAATCAGCTGTAAACTTACGGTTTGTGTTTTTCTGTATGTATGTTATATTCAAAATTTCAAAAATTTGGCTTTAATGTAGTTGTTTTAATGACATGGGCATCACACAAATAAAAGCAGTAGATTTCTTGGTAGCTAATTAACAGAACAGAAGTTAGGGAAATATATTCTGAAGTGAACTTTAGCATCTTTTCAAATTTTGACATTTTAGTAACTTTCATCTTGCATTCTTTGAGTTTTAATATTCTACTGTATAGACTGTATAATTTATCTTCAAAATTTGCTAAGTAAACATAAAGACATGACCCTACACAAGGCTTTAAAACTAAGCAATCTATACATTTTCATTTATCATATTTTTTCCTCTCTGTGAGCATCATTCTGTGTGCTGTTCATCTTGTAAAAGTCATTGTCGCTCATTAGTCCTCTCACTGACTAAAGATTAAATTCATTTTGCAAAAGTAAGGAACTGTCATCTTACAGTGTTAGAAAAAACATTGGGAATATAAGGAAACATTTGCTTTTTCTTATGGACATTTAAAAGCGTTTCAGTAATTTATTTAGATAATCTGCCCTCAAGCAGGAGGATCATAACTCCCCACTCCTAAGTGTGAACTGCATACAGTGACTTCCTCCCAAAGACTCCAGTATAGAAAGGGGAGAGGAAAAGTGGAGAAACCTGATAAATACTACCTCAGTCAGGTGATCAAAGTCAACATCAACAGCGATAAGTCATGCTGATAGTATGTATGCTTTTATGATGTGATGAAACGGCATGATAACTCTGTGGTTTCCCTCCCAAAACCCTTTAACCCCAGACAAATCGTACAAAAAACATCAGACAAATCCCAATACAAAGACATTCTACAAAATACTAGACCATTACTCCTCAAAACTATCAAGGTCCTGCAAAATGAGGAAATTGCAAGAAACTGTCACAGCTAAGACGAGCTTAAGGAGACATTACGACTAACTGTAACGTGGTAACCTGGATGGGATCCTGGAAAGAAAAAAGACATTAGGTAAAAACTTAGCAAATGTGGATAAAGTATGAGCTTTACTTAAAAATAATGCATCACTATTGGTTCATTAGTTATGACAAATGTACCGTATTAAGTAAGATGTTAATAATGGGGGAGACTGGGTACAGAGTACATGAGAATTCTCTGTGCTATCAAATTTTTTTCTGTAAATTTAAGACCATCTTAAATACAAAATTTCTTTTAAAAAAAGCATTTGGAATTCCATATGTGTGTCTTAAAGTTGTAAGGTATAAAGTATAAAATATTACTTGATGATAGACAGGGAGGAAAACAGATACTTTTACTTTGTCACCATTTGTGTTTTTATCTACAATATCAATAATCAACATCTGACTTCATGCAAAATCAAAAATAACATCTATTCAATAACTTAAGAAACAGAGTAAATTACATTTTCATCCCTTGTTCATATACAATATAACTTTAATATAGCGGTTTAGCACAGTAGCTAACAGTTTGGGCTCTGGAGTGAGACTGTCTGGTGACAAATGAGAGTGTCACCATTTCCTAGCTGTGCTTTCTTAAGCATCTGCTTAATTTTCCAGTATCTCAGTTTCTTCAACTATAAAATTAAGCCTTGTGGCCATTGGAATAGTTGACCAAATATTTTTGGCTTTTCTTCTGAGCACATGGTAGAATTGAACTTCCTGTCTCTTTGCTGTTAGGCAGCATTACATGACTTGATTTGGCCAAAGAAATATGTGAGTCAGTGCAGAATTCATCATCTCCTCATTTCACTGCTACAGTATACCAGAAGCCTCCATCACTCTGGGATCCTGAAAGAATAAAATGAGTAAGTTCCCCCTTTGATTTGAGTTTTGACATGTAGCAAGAATGAGAAATAAACTTTTGTTGTTTTAATTCACTGATATTGTTGGGGTGATTTCTTACTGCAGAATAGCCTAGCTTATCCTTACTGATATAGAAATTGATACCTAGAAGAGGAATGCTGTTGAAATTTACAAGAACACACACACAGAGACACTGATCGGTTAAGGCCTGGGTAGTGGGCAGCACAAGGAAGCTTCTATTAGAAGGTGAAAGGATGACAAGACATGCTATGCAGTGGTTAACCATTTTGTAAAGGTTTGCCAGTTATTATGTGGAAGACAGTACATGTATCTAATGAACATGTAGCCCTAGAGGAAAAGTTTGGAAAACCGACTATTAGTAACATGTGTTGGAATGTTGGCAGCATAGGGCAATATAAGAGTAGATCTAAAAATAATTAGTTTGAAAGCAGAAATGAAAGAGAAGAGACAGAGGTGGAAGAAAGAACTGCTTCTCAATCTCAGTTGTTAAAAATTGACAAAATAAATTTAGAAAATAAAATGACAAAACCAATTAAAACATCCTTGAGCAAGAGTTAAATCAAGGGTACTACAATCACACCGATGACAATAGCCAAAATGTTGAAACAATCCAAATGCCACCAACAGATGAATTAATAAATAAAATGTGCTACGTATACACTATGGGATATTACTCTGCCATAAAGAGAAATGAAATCCTAATACATGCAACAACATGGATGAATCTTGAAAACATTATGCTGAGTGAAATAAGTCAGTCACAAAAAGATAAATATTGCATGATGTCACTAATATTAAACACTTGGAATAGACAAATGTATGGAGATCAGAGTTAAACAGTGGTTACAGGGATGGGAGGGAAGGGGAAAGAGGGGAATCTTGCTGTAGCTAGCACTGAGTTTATGTTTATGGGAATGGAAAATATGGCAATGGATGCTGGTGATGATTGCACAACATAGTTCATGTAATTTGTTTCATTCAATTGTACAAGTGAAAAATGTTGAGTTGGCAGGTATTGTTTTACCTACATTTTTACAACAATAATAAAAGAAAACTCTCTGCTTAGTTTAAAACATTATAGATTAAGAGTTTGACTAAGGATGGTTTTATAGAATTTTTTCCAACTAGAAAAATTGACTTGGGAAAAGGAAATTAATTGGGTGGTTTTCACAGTGAAGCCTGATAAGACAAGATCTCTGTGAGCAAAGAAAGAGGGAGAGAAAGAAACAGAGGGTGGGGGACAGAAGCAAGCATGGGAGACAGAAATCAAAGCAAGTTAACACCTGTGGGTGTGGCTCTTGACACATGAAGCTGACTGTAAATCAAATAATAAGTTCTTGAAAGTTTTGTACTGCCTCAAATCCCCACAATCTGATCTAAAAGAAACCCTGACTGATTGAAACTTAAAATTTCCTTGTTATCCCATCATCTCTGAGACATTTTCTAATGTCTACTTCAGATGTGACCAAGGAATGTAAAGTCAACGACCATGGAGAAAACAGAATAGGAATCCTCTACAAAAACAGTGTAAATAAGATACACTGAAAATAGTTGTAAGAGATATAAAAATTTATGTGGAATGGAATTGAATGTAAGAAATTACAAATTTTAATTTAAGATATGGAAGCAGTAAATTTGAAAGAAGATATTTCAACATATAAATATCAGCATTTTCTTTGGAATTTGAAAGAATAAAGGTCTAAAAATAGAAGAAAATACATTAAAAACCATGATTATCAAAATAAGACTAGAAAGACAAAACAGTGATTCAGATTAAAAATTTCAGAATTTTTAATATTAAATATATTTAGTATATAATAATGTATTATAAACCAATAGTGAATAAAATAATTTATTAATAACAAATACTGACTTAATTGATTAACATTTTGGAGGAAAAAAATCAACTTAGACTTTCACTTTGTACCTTCTATTACAGATAACCTTAGAGTAAAATTAGTTCCTGGTGGATTGAAGACTTATATGTAAAAAGAAAAAAATGAAGCATAAGTTAAAAAAAAAAAAAGAGAGAGAGAATTATGTATTTTTGAATGTTTGAAGACTTTTTAAGCAGTGAACAATGAAGGTATTTGTCTTGGTTATCTAGGGCTGCTATAACAGAAATACCACAAGTGGATGGCTTTAACAAAGAGAAATTTATTTCCTCACAGTAAAGTAAGCTAGAAGTCCAGATTCAGGACGTCAGCTCCAGGGGAAGGCTTTCTCTCTCTTTCAGCTTTGGAGGAAGGTCCTTGTCATCAATCTTCTGTTGGTCTAGGAACTTCTCTGCACAGGGACCTCTGGTTCAAAGGACATGCTCTGCTCCCGGTGCTGCTTTCTTGGTGGTATGAAGTTCCCATGTCTTTCTGCTTGCTTCTCTCATTTGTATTTCAAAAGAGATTAGTTTAAGACACTATCTAATCTTGTAGATATCAACAGTATAACTGCTGCTAATTCATCTAATTATCATTATAGTGATAGGATTTACAACACATAGGGAAATCACATCGGATGATAAAATGGTAGACAATCATACAATACTGGGAATCATGGCCTAACCAAGTTAATAGAAGTTTTTGGGGGACACAATTCAATCCATGACAGTATTCATAATAAAACTGTTGATAAATTTGATGAAAGTTTTCCAGGTCAGCAATTTTTTTAAAAAAGAAGACAAATGATAAACAGAAATATTTTCAGAAATATGAAAGGTAACAAACTAATATCTATAGCATATAATTATAGATATACTCATTAAACTAACAGAAAATAGTTAATGAAAAATAGAAGACATTTCATTAAAAGGTAAATAAATTACTAAAAGAGAAAAATTATCTGTACCACTTGTAATGAAAAAAATCTAAAGTAAAATACAACAAAATAACACATTTCACTTATCAATTTCTTTTAAAATTGATATTTAATACTGGCAAGATTGCATTATTATTGGAACTCTTATTCACTAGGTAATAATTTGGTGATGTGTATCGAGAGTAAAATACATTCACTTATTTTAGATTAATTTTATAACTATTGGAAATCTAGTATATGCAAATAATCAGAAAGAAGTAGAATGTTTATGGCAATAAACAGGGAGGAAAAATTTCAAACAAAGTAAATGTTTAATAACCAAGGAGTAAAACTGAATTAGTGTCTGTTATGGATTGAATGGTGTCCCCCAAAAAATATGTGTTGTAACTCCTAACCTCTATGCCAGTGGATATAATCCTATTTGGGAATGGATAGTCTCTGTTATATTAATGAGACTGGATTAGTGTCTTATTAAATAAATCTGTTTTGAGATATAGAAGATTAGACAAGCAAGCCAGACATAGCAGAGATTGGGGAAGAGAGATGCCAAGCCACAAGAAGACTGCTTAGGAGCAGAAGTTCAGAAGAGACAAGAGCCTCCAGAGCTGACAGAAAGGGAAAGCCTTCCCCTAGAGCTCATACCCTGAATTCAGACTTTCAGCCTCCTAAACTGTGAGAAATCTGTACTGAAGGCTTTGGTGAAAAACAAGCCTCCAGGAATTGACAGAATAGTAATTGAGATGTTTCAACAAACGATGCAGCAGTGGAGTGTTCACTTGTCTATGCCAAAAAATTTGGAAAACAACTACCTGGCCAACCGACTGGAAGAGATCCATATTTGTGCCCATTCCAAAGAAAGGTGACCCAGCCTAATGCGGAAATTACTAAGAAATATCACTAATATTGTACACAAGTAAAATTTTGCTGAAGATAATTCAAAAGCGGTGGTAGCAGTACATGACAGGGAACTGCCAGAAATTCAAGCTGGACTCAGAAGAGGACGTGGAACAAGGGATATCACTACTGGTGTCAGATGAATCCTGACTGAAAGCAGAGGTTACCAGAAAGAAGTTTACCTGTGTTTTATTGACTATGCAAAGACAATCGGCTTTGTGGATCATAAAAAATTATGGATAAAATTGGGAAGAATGGGAATTCCAGAACACTAAATTGTGCTCCTGAGGAACCTGTACATAGACCAAGAGTCAATTGTTTGAGTAGAACAAGGGGATACTGGGTGTTTTAAAATCAGGAAAGGTGTGTGTGAGGGTTGTATCCTTTCACCATACTCATTCAAAATGTGTGCTGAGCAAATATTCTGAGAAGCTTGACTGTGTGAAGAAGAACGGGCATCAGAACTGGAGGAAGACTCATTAACAAACTGTGATATGCAGATAATATAACCTTGCTTGCTGAAAGTGAAGAGGACTTGAAGCACTTACTGATGAAGATCTAAGACTACAGCCTTCAGTATGAATTGCACCTCAATATATTAAAAAAAAAAAAAATCCTCACAACTAGACCAATAAGCAACATCATGATAAATGGAGAAAATACTGAAGTTGTCAAGATTTCATTTCACTAGGATCCACAATCAAAGCCCATGGAAGTAGCAGTCAAGAAATCAGTTGACACATGACCTTGAGCAAATCTGCTACCAAAGACTTCTTTAAAGTGTTAAAAAGCAACGATGTCACTTTGACCACTAAGGTGCACCTGACCCAAGCCATGGTGTTTTCAATCATGTCATATGCTTGTGAAAGCTGGACAATCAATAAGGAAGACCGAAGAAGAATTGAGGCCTTTGAATTATGGTGTTGGCAAAGAATATTGAATATACCATGGACTGCCAGGAGAGCAAATAAATCTGTCTTGGAAGAAGTACTGCCAGAATACTCCTTACAAGCAAAGCTGGTGAGACTTTGTCTTAGGTTCTTTGGACATGCTATCAGGAATCCCAAGTCCCTGGAGAAGTACATCATGCTTGGTAAAGTAGAGGGTCAGCAAAAAAGAGGAAGACCCTCAAAGAGGTGGATTGACACAGTGGCTGCAGCAATGGGCTCAAGAGTAACAAAGATGATGAAGATGGCGCAGGACCAGGCAGTGTTTTGCTCTGGTTTACTTAAGGTCACTATGAGTTGTAACCTACATGACTACACCTAACAACAAACTGTCAGAAAATAAAATTTTGTTTGTTAAAGCCACCCCTTGTGATATTTCTGTTATAGCAGCACTAGATAACTAAGACATGGTCCATCTTTATAACAGAACATTAGAGAACTATTATGTTTTTAAAATTTTAAGTGACACAGGAAATGCTCACAATGTAATACTAAGTAAAAAAGTGGAATGTAATGCTGTATAAACAACAGCAATCAGCATAATTAAACATATTTATTCATATGTTAATAGGGCATATAAATACTAGGAAAGCAGTAAGTATTACCTATGTCTAAGTAGTTTGTTATTTTCATTGAATGTTTATGTTTTTATGTTTCTAATTTGCTACAGTGAACATGTATCATTTTAATAATATAAAATGCAATTGATAATCTTTTAAAGTATTCATTAAAGGTATATTTTCAAGTTAATACATAGTCATGGACTTTGGAAAAGCTGATAAGCTGCCTCATTTTCCCCAGTGTAAGAGAGAAAAGACGTATATAAAGAGACAGAAACTAAAACGCAATATTTATTTAGATGTTTTCTATACAGACTGAGAATGGTTTCTGTGCTTTTTTGTACTATAACTTATGTTACTTGCACTTCTAGGAGTAATACTGCTCACATATAACAGTTGGCTGAATGTTGTTATTTTACAAAACCTGTATTTCTAACTTTTCAAAATCAATTTGTATGGAAAAATTCAAAGTTATTTTTAAACAGACAAAAGAAAGCCCATGAAAAAATGTATATAATAACATTTATATTTTTAAACCTTATATAATAAAATTGTATGCAATTATATTCCAGATATATGTCTACTATAATATAATTGCATTTTAAAAGTCTGGAAGAATATACATCAAATCGCTAACAAGGGTTACCTCTGTAGAAGGAACTGAGAGGCTGGGCTTGGAGGAAGTGGTCAAAAGGACCACTGTGACCTGTAGATTGAATTATTTACACTGAGGATATAACTATTTATGATATGTCACTAAACATAACACATAAAATAAAGTATCATTTTTCTGTTGCCTTCCATAGCCTCCTTCAAAAGACAGAGAATGTAGTAACCTGTGAAGATGTAGAAAGCATGACCTTATAAAAGCCTGCCTTGGGCCATATAACTGAACTCCATAAAATCTCACCCCAAAATTACCAACATTCTGCCTTTTAAGTGTGAACCCTAGACCAGTAGTATCAGCATCACCTGTGGAAATATTAGAAGTGCAATTTCTGAGGCCCCATCCCATACCTACTGAATCAGAAACTCAGAGGTTGGGTTCCAGCAATCTGTGTTTTAACAATTCTTCCGGTTGATGCCCATACACATTGAACTTTGAAAATCCAGTTTTAATGGTTTAGAAACAGGTATTTTAAATGCTTTTTTGGAAAGGAATTATATAAAAATCAATTCACTTAATGTAAGAGGTTGAAATCTGACTATACAATTATATTTAAATCAGGGGTGGAAAACAGGAGGGCCACCGTGGCCAAGGTTAATTGTCCATCAAAATCATTTTCTTTACTAAGATAATCCCAGTTTTGCTCTAGTCAGTGATGTGCCCAGCTAAAATAACCATGTAGAGTTGCCATGTATAATGGTAAATTTTATGTATCAATTTGTCTAGGCTACACTGCCCATAGTTTGCTCAAACATTAGTCTATATGAGGCAATGATATATTTGTATGTGACCGGTATTTAAATTAGTTGACCTGCAGTAAAACAGATCACCTCATCCAATTAGTTGAAGGACTTAAAAGCAAAATCTGGCTGTGGTGAGCGGCATCTGGGATGTTAAAATTCTGTGAGCAGCCATCTAATATACATCTACTGGTCCCATCCTGGTTGGAGCAAGGGAGAATGAAGAAGACCAAAGACACAAGGGAAATATTAGTCCAGAGGACTAAAGGACCACAACCACCACAATCTCCACCAGACTGAGCCCAAAAAACTAGATGGTACCCGATTACCAACACCAACTGTTCTGGAGGGGATCACAATAGAGGGTCCCAGACAGTGAGGGAGAAAAACATAGAACAAAATTCAAATTCATACACAAAAAAAGGCCAGGTTTGTTGGTCTGACAGAGACTGAAGAAACCCTGAGAGTATGGCCCCTGGACACCCTTTTAACTCAGTACTGAAATCACTCCTGAGGTTCACCCTTCAGCCAAAGATTAGATGGTCTATAGGGCCAACAATAACACATGTGAGGGAAATGCTTCATGGTTCAGTCATGTATATGAGACTAACGGGCACATCAGCCCAAAAGGAAAGACAAGAAGACAGGAAGGGACAGGAAAACTGGACGAATGGAAACAGGGAAACTGGGATGGAGAAGAGTGTTCACACATCGTGAGGCTGGCAACCAATGTTCCAAAATAATTTGTGTATTAACTGTTTAATGAGAAGATAATTTGCTCTGTAAACTTTTACCTAAATAACAATGAAAAAATTTAAAAAAGAGCAAAACCAGAGTTTCCCAAGAGAGGATTCTGCCTCCAGAATATAAATAGACATTCTTCTAGAATTCCTCTCTCTCTCCCACACCTGACTACGAATTTCAGACACAAGACTGCCAGAATTTCCAGCCTGTCCCCGACTTGCAGATTATGGACTTCTATCCCCCACCATTACATGAGCCAGTTCCTCAAAATAAATAAATATTTTACTCTATAGACAGGTAGATAGAGAGATAAACCCCTAAACCCGCTGCTTTCGAGTAGATTCAGACTCATAGTGACCCTAAAGGACAGAGTAGAACTGCCCCATAGGGTTTCCAAACAGTGGTTGGAGGATTCAGACTGCTGACCTTTTGGTTAGTAGCTGAGCTCTTAATCATTGAGGCAACAGGGCTCCAGATAGAGAGATAGTACATATATATACATATATATACATTATATATATATATTAGTCCCTTGGTGACACAAATGGTTAAGCACTTGGCTACTAACCGAAAGGTTGTTGAGCAGTTTGAATCCACCCAGAACCATCTTGAAGAAAGGCAAGGTTATCTGCTTCAGAAAGGGCACAGCCTTGAAAATCCCATGGAGCACAGTTCTACTCTGCAACATACAGGCTCAGAAGTGACTCGATGGCAACTAGTTTTGTTTTTGGTGTGTGTGTATATATAAAATAGAAATATATACATATATATATATACATATATATATATATATATATATATATATATATATATATACACACACATTTTTTTTCTCTAGAGAACCCTGACTAAGGCACCAGGTAAACCAGTTTTGAGGATGGTGTGGAAGGACAATTGATCCTGGTTGGAACATTTTTAATGTCATGGACATGCCACCATTTCACAGGCCCGCCACAATCTATGTTCAGACTTCACGTATAAACTCATATTTGTTGAGACCGCTGTCATTTTATGCAACTGAATGTAATCCTAGACAATATAGCAAACAATGCCAAAAATTCGATTTAGGTGAGATAAAAGAAGTAAAATTAAATGAGATGTGGAAAAAGGGAGAAGTTAGGATTATATATACGGGCAATGGAATAAAGTTTGATAAAAATCAATACAATGACATTCCGTTCAATCTATGTCTTGATGCTCTAAATTTAGATATGAATTTTACTTATTACTCAGTTATAAATTTGTCTTCCAGGGTTAGGTTCTACACTTGTCCAAGAACAGCTTCATATTTCTATTATCTAGGACAGCATCAACAGTTTTTTCATGCAATCAGGGAAATGCTCCCAAGCAGATGTGAGCATCTTATTTATAACAAAGCCACATTATAGACACATAGAAAGAGAGTTTAGGAAGATAAATAATAATATTTCATCCTGTTTTACTACTAGCTCTCTTAGGAGTCCCTGGGTGATGTAAACAGTTAAGTGTATGGCTACTAACCGAAAGGCTGGTGGTTTGACTCCACCCAGAGTTGCCAAGGAAGAAAGTTCTGGTGATCTGCTCTGAAAGGTCCCAATCATTGCGGAGGACCAGTTCTACTCTGCACATATGGGGATGTCATGAGTTGGAATTGACCCAATGGCAAATGGTTGGCTGGTTGGTTGTTTGGTTGTTTGGTTGATTGGTTGGTTGGTGGGTTGGTTGGTTGGTTGGTTGGTTGGCGATCCTGTTTTACTACTAGGTCTTTTAGATCTACAGTTTGTGGCAGACCTTAGCCATACCTGGTTCCCTCTTTTCCTTCTTGTTGGAAAAATCCTGAAAGGAGCTGGAAAGTCCTTTTAAAAACTTAGTCCAATTTTCTATCAATTTATTTGCTGGGAAGATGAATCTCCCAAGCACATCCTGGCCCCACTCGCCAGTAAGCAACAGGAACTCTTTCCCCCATATAGATATCATTCTCTCACACTTTGAATTCTTGATTTCAGATATAGCTGTAGTCTAGTGCTGAAAAGTCTTTTCGACATGGCTTTTCATCTCCTGTTACAAAGGTAGGCTCACTCAATATGCTTTCTTTGTGTAACACTGTCTGGTGATGGCACTGGTGATTTCACATCCACCCTGGGTCCATTGGAGAGTATTCATTTCCAAAGAAAGCTTTGCCACTTGTTTACCCTTTTCTTATAAGAGCAGCAACAATTCCTGCTCTTGGCATGAAACACAAAACAACATTACTTACTATTAGGCTTGTGCCAAGTTCCTACAGCCTTGCCTGTTTTGCACTTTCACCTTTGGGACAGTGGATTAAAGAAATACTTTCAGTAACATTTATACCCATAGACTGAGTATAAGGAAGACACACCAAGTGTGTGGTAGGAATTTTCTATCACCCAGAAGCATTTGAAAAGTACAAATGAAAAATAATCTGTTTAGGTAACATCTATTAACTACATTTCCTGACATCTCCAGCACTATAGAATTAAATTCTTTGCCTCTGAATGGGTAGGGACACAACCCTTTTTCTAAGCCATCGTACATCTACTATGTAGCTTCTGTGATAACTTCACCTGAGCTTTTTATTTAACTCCAACTAGTGAAGTTTGACATGTTCTCAGTAGGCCTCATAAATGGCTAGTTTCTCCTACTTTTATTTATAAAATGGTGTTTATTTTTTCTTCTATAAGGGTCAAAGAATTTTACACTTTATTAATAAGTCCTCAGAACAGAATTGTTCTCTCTCACTTGTTTCTATTTTCTTAATGGGAAAGCTGAAGCATAAGAAGGCTTTAATTTTTGTGCCTAAGTGTAATGCCCCAACTGAGCAATTTCTCCTCAAAGACAGTGAATGGTCCTTTTGATATTTACAAGAGCTCTGTAATTCTAAGATAATAAGGTTGAAAGGGAGAATGGAAATGTGACGATTTAAAGGTAGAGCACTGGTTCTTAAGTGTTCTTTGCTTTTCTTCTGTTGTTAACTGTGTATGCTTTGCTTTTCAAGTTCAATAGAAACTGTGCCAATTCACAGGAGACTGGAAATGTCTTAGAAAATTTCAGTGAGTACTTATAAAATTAAGATGTTTCCATCACCAAGTATATCCTCGGTGTTGACTCACTGATCAGTGCAGGTGGCCACTAGATGAACAATGACCTTTACTAAAGTGTGGCCTCTGACCAGCAGGAGAAGCCTTCCTCAATCTGGTATAAATCACCATGATTTGTTGTATGCCCAGTTCCCTGAGTTCTATAAAGCATTTGTAACTCCTGACATTATCCGTAGGTAGCAAAGCTACCCATGATATTTTACTCCTGGTATGAGGAGTCTCTGAGAAGAGAAAGAGGCTAAGCATTCTCTAAGCCTTTCTAATATGCATCAAAGGTTGGTTGAGAGCTGTCTCCAGTATGAGTTAATAATCCTGTGAAGGGGTAGGTGTCCCACAGGTATCCCACAGCCACAGTGTGTACTAACTAACCTTATTCAATAGCTTTAGGGCTTTCTGCTCCTTCAGAGTATTTCAGTCACCAGAATATGGTCAATTCATGATAATATTCTTTGGAAATGTGTAATAAGGAATAATCTTTCTATAATTGGCTGACTGACAACCCTTCCTTTGCCCTTCTATTTAAAAATTTTTTCTATCCCTGGATTTTACCTCTGATTTTTATTTAACTTTTACTATACTTTAACCAAAAAAAATTAATTGACATTCAATCATTTCAGGAGGTAGCATATGATCCAGAACCAATGGTACTGAAGGAAGAACTCCAAGCTGCACTGAAGACGTTGTCGAAAAACAAGGCTCCAGGAATTGATGGAATATCAATTGAGATGTTTCAACAAACTGATACAATGCTAGAGGTGATCACTTTTCTATGCCAAGAGATTTGGAAGACAGCTACCTGGCCAACTGACTGGAAGACATCCATATTTATACCTATTCCAAAGAAAGGTGATACAACTGAATGTGGAAATTATTGAACAATATCATTAATATTACACAGAAGTAAAATTTTGCTGAAGATCACTCAAAAGCAGTTGCAGCAGCACATTGACAGGGAACTGTCAGAAATTCAAGCTGGTTTCAGAAGACAATGTGGAACAAGGGATATCATTGCTGATGTCAGATGGATCCTGGTGGAAAGCCAAGAACACCAGATAGAGGTTTACCTATGTTTTATTGACTATGCAAAGGCATTTGACTGTGTGGATCATAACAAACTATGGATAACATTGCAAAGAATGGGAATTCCAGAACACTTAATTGTGCTCATGAGGAACCTGTACATAGATCAAGAGATAGTTGTTCAAAAAGAGCAAGGGGATATTGCGTGGTTTAAAGTCAAGAGAGCTATGTGTGTGGGTTGTATCTTTTCACCATACTTATTCAGACTGTATGCTGAGCAAATATTCTGAGAAGCTTGACTATATGAAGAAGAACGGGGCATCAGAACTGGAGGAAGACTCATTAACAAACTGCTATGCAGATGATACAGCCTTGCTTGCTGAAAGTGAAGAGGACTTGAAGGACTTACTGATGAAGATCTAAGACTACAGCCTTCAGTATGAATTACACCTCAGTAAAAAGAAAATAAAAATCCTCACAACTAGACCAGTAAACAACATCATGATAAATGAAGAAAATATTGAAGTTGTCAAGATTTCATTTCACTAGGATCCACAATCACAGCCATGGCAGAAGCTGTCAAGAAATCAACTGACACATTGCACTGGGCAAATCTGCTACCAAAGACCTTTTTAAAGTGTTAAAAAGCAAACATGTCACTTTAAGGGCTAAGGTGCTCCTGACCCAAACTGTGGTGTTTTCAATTGCCTCACAGGCATGGGAAAGCTGGGCAATGAATACGGAAGATAGAAGAATTGAGGCTTTTAAATCATGGTGTTGGTGATGAATATTGAATATACCATGGACTTCCAGAAGAACAAACAAATCTCTCTTGGAAGTAGTACAGCCAGAATGCTCCTTAGAAGGAAGGGTTGTGAGACTTCGTCTCACATTCTTTGCACATGTTATCAGGAGGGGTCAGTCCCTGGAGAAGGGCGTCATGCTTGGTAAATTAGATTGTCAGCAAAAAAGAAGACCCTCGACAACATGGATTGACATAGTGGCTGCAACAATGGGCTCATAACAAGGATCATGAGGACGGCACAGGACGGGGTGGTGTTTCATTCTGTTGTACGTAGGGTCGCTGTGAGTTGGAACCAACTTGACAGCACCTAACAACAGCATACTTTAGCCTATAGTGGCACGTATTTTCTTTTCAACTTTTGATCTTTTCTCCAAAAAGTTCATCAGTGTCAAGTTAATGTAAACTTATTAGTCTGTTCACCACCTTGCCCCCCTACTGCCAACTCAGTAACCAAACTTCATCAGGTGATTAAAATACATTTTTCTTATATGTAAAAGTCCATTCTGAAAGGGAGAAACCTGGTTCCCATTATCTGTAATTTATTGTTCAATTTATTATATGTTCAATCCTAATATGCACATAGTTTCAGAATTGCTAACATGCAACCCCTATAAGAAACAAATTTACCAATGAGAGTACAGTGTCTATATAAAGTTCTTTCTCTTTTTAGCTTTACAGCATCAAGTCAAAGCAATTTTCAAAAGTTGATTACCTCCTATTTTCTCACTACCTTCAGTGAGGCTGGATTTCCATGTCACAGTCTGCATTTCATTCTGGAATTCTCCAACATCCTGGCTGATATACATATTTCTTAAACCTGCATACAGGTAAGTTCGCAATGTAAGGGTTTTGACAAATAAATACAGTCATATGTCCATCAATCGGGTACCATAGAGAACTGTCCACCACCCAAAACACACCTCAAGTGGCCTGTTTGTAGTCACCACTGAACTCTCCCTTAACTCCTGGTAATCACCAATCTGCTTTTGAAAGAATGTGATATAAATGAATCATACCAAAAAAAAAATGTAGCCTTTTGGATTTGGCTTCTTTCACTTATGAAAATGTTCATAAGATTTATCCAAGATGATGTGTGAATCAATAGCTCATTGTTTTTTATTGATTGTCAGTACCCCGTTTATAAATGTATCACAGACTGTTTATCTCTTCACCTGTTGAAGGATGTCTTGGTTGTTACCATATTTTGGAGACTAAGCATAAAGCTTCTATAAACATTTAGGCACAAGTATATGTATAAATTTAATTATTTTTAAAGAGCTTTACTTATAGTTCATAATTCCCCATTTAAAGTGTACAATTCAATGATATTTAGTATATTCACAGATATGTACAACCTTCACCACAATTTTAGAACATTTTTACCACCTAAAGATAGTTATCACCTAGCTCTCTCCATCACCCCACCACCACCAAAACTTTTGTTGTGTGCTGTCCAGTTGTTTCCAACTCATAGTGACTCTATAGGACAGGTAGAACTGCCCCATAGAGTTTGCTAGGCTGTAATCTTTACCGGAGCAGATTTCAAGGTCTTTTCTCCGGTAGAGTTGTTAGTAGGTTCGAACCACTGTCCTTATGGTTAGCAGCCAAGTGCTTAACCCTTTGCTCACCAGGGCTCCTTTCCACCAACTCTAAGCAAGCACTAATGTACTGTTATTCTGTACAGCATTACCTCTTCTTCACATTTCATATGAATAGAATCGTATAATATTTGTCTGCTCTTGTGTGATTGGCTTCTTTCACTTAGCATGTTTTCAATGTTCGTCCATGTTTTACCATGTACGAGTACTTCATTCCTTTTTATAGCAGAATAATATTTCATTATATGGATATACTATATTTTGTTTATCCATTCTTCAGTGGATGAACACTTGGATTGTGTCCAACTTTTGGCTATTATGAAAAATTCTGCTATAAGCATTCATGTCCAAGTTTTGGTATGGACAAATGTTTTCATTTCTTTTAGTTATATACACATGGATAAAATTACTGGACCATATTCCCCACAATGTGTCAGCACTCTGTCTCCCCATTTCCACCCTAGTTTCCCAATTTTCTTTCCTCCTGATTTTCTACCCCTTCCTGTCTTCTTATCTTTGCTTTTGGGTAGATAATGCCCTTTTGATGTTGTGTAATTGCTTTTTCTAAGGAGTTTGTTCCTCTTAGATGTTATTGTTTATTTTATGTTGGAGATTGTCGTTTCACTTTCATTATAGTGTCCTTTGAAGCATAAAAGCTGTTAATTTTGATAAAGTTCAGTTTATCTCTCTCTCTCTCTTTTTTTCTTTTGTTGCTTCTGCTTTTAGTGTCATATCTAATAATCCATTGCCAGAGCCAAGGTCATGAAGATTTAGCCCTGTTTTCATCTAACGTTTTTTATGTGTTTAGTTTTCATATGTATAGTTAATTTTTGTTTATGGTATGAGATACAGGTTCAGCTTCATTCCTCTGCATGTGGCAATCCAGCTTATATCTCAGCATCATGACTTGAAAAAGCATATTTCCCTATTAAATGGTCTCGGTACCCTCACTTAAAATCCGTTGACCATAGACATATAAGTTTATATTTTGATTCAGTTCTATTCCAATGATTTATATGTCTATCCTTGTGACAGGAGACTATCTTGACCTTTTTTTTTTTTTGTAGTAAGTTCTGGAATCAAGAAGGGTGAGTCCTCCTTGTTTTTCAAGATTGTTTTGACTTCTGTGGGTCATTTGCATTTCCTTAGGAGTTTTAGGATCAGCTTGTCCATTTCTGCAAAGAAGTGAGCTGGGATTATGATAGGAATTACATGAAATCTGTAGATAAATTTGGAAAGTATTGCCAACTTAACAGTATTAAATCTTCTGATTCATGAGTATGGGATTTTTCTTCCATTTACTTAGATCTTCTTTAATTATTTTCAACCATGTTTTGTAATTTTAAGAGTGTAGGTTTTGCACTTCATTTGTTAAATTTATTCTCAGTATTTTATTCTTTTTGATGCTATTGTAAATGAATTTTTTTTTCATTTTTGGATATTTTATGGCACATGTACAGAAATACCATTGATTTTATTTATTGATCTTGTATCCTGAAAACTTGCTGAACTCAATTATTAGTTCTAATAGTTCTTTTTTTAGTGGATTTCTTATGATTTTCTATATACAAGATCATGTGATCTGTGACTAGTGATCATTTTACTTCTTTGCTTTGAATCTAGATGCCATTATTTCTTTATCATTATGTTTTCCTGGAGAAATATTCCTTTTTGATATATGTAATGAACTTCTTTATCTCTGGTACTATACGTTGTTTTGAAATTTACTTTCTCCTGTATTTATATAGCCTCTCCAGATTTCTTCTGATCAGTGAATTGTATATAACTCTCTATCCTTTTACTTTTAACCTATTTATGACTATATTTAAAGTGGATTTATTGTATATATTTTTATACAAAACATAGATTTTGAATTTTTATTTTATGCAACCCTATAATCTCTGCTTTTTAATTGATTGTTTATGGCATTCACATTTAATGCAATTATTGATATAATTGGGTTTAAATTTACATTTTTCTTTTTGTTTTCTAATTGGACCATCTGCTTTTTGTTCCTTTTTTTCTTTTTTTCTGACTTCTTTAACATTACTTGTGTATTTTTTATGATTCCCCTTTATATTCAGTATTGACTTATTGGTTATATTTATTTTAATATTTTTATGGGTTCCTATGGTTTATAATATAGACTTTAATTTGTTAATGTCTACCTTCCAATCATTTAATGTCAATTCACATATAGTGTAAATATATTGAATCTTACATTATATGTCAAATTGTGTTTTTATTATACAATTTAATTCTACATATGTTATAAAGCACATGATACAATGTTACTTATTTTACAATGCTGTTGATGTTGTTAGTTGCTGTTGAATCAACTCCAACTCATGGCAAACCTACGTATGACAAAATGAAACGTTGTCAGTTCCTGTGATATCTTCATGATCATTGGTAAGCTTGAGTCCATTGTTTATACTGTTGTGTCAATCCATCTCATTGAGAGTTTCCCTCATTTTTGCTGACCCTCTACTTTACCAATGATTTTTCTAGCAATTTTTTTCAACAATTTCAGTCTGGGTATCCTGAGCATAAACTGAAAGCGTGCACAATCATATCAAACATAGATTGGAAGAAGAAACTGAATGAGAACAGCAAATGAGGAGAGAAACAAGGAGGAGGTTCCCTGCCAGCTAGCCCAGCACAAACTGAACATCATGAGACACAACCAGCAGAACAGGAAGGCAACATCACAGAGTGCCCAAGAAGAGACAGAGAAACTGTGTAGGTGCACCCAGAGTGAAGCAAGACACTGATTACTGGCTGTGCACAGCAGGAAGAGCACAGACACCCCCACCCAGTGACCATAGGAATGTGCTCCACCTCTCCCTGCCCTCTTGGTGATTGGTCATACAAGCCCCCCCCTACCCCCACTGCCCAAACTGTCAGGGATCTTAGTATGAGTCCCTACATATTTTTTCTTCTTTTTCCTCTTCCCCCTACCACCAGTGTCATCCACCACCCAACCCTCTGTCTACTGGGAAAGGGGCAGAAAGAGAGTGCACTCAGCTCCCTGCCCCGCCTCTCCCTTGCAGGAGAGAGTGCCTGTGCATTCCTCCACAGGAGAGAGCACCTCTGCACTCTCCAACTGTCCACCATGACACTCCCTTGTTTGAGAGGGAGTCTGTGTGCACCCAGGCCAGCTGCCCCACCCTTCCCCCACTGGAAAGAGCACCTGCACACTCCCTGGCCACTAGTCCTGCCCATCCCCTGCTGGAAACAGTGCCTATGTGCTTCCCAGCCACCAACCCCACTCCTACCTTGCCAGAGAGAGCACCTGAATACTCCATAGCTGCATGCTCTGTCCCTCCCTGCCCCTCACCCACCACTCAACTGAGCAGGCAAAGCAATAGCATTCACACTCCCTGGTCACACACTCTGACCTGATCGTTGCCCGCAGACATGCCAAATGGGTGGAGGGAGTGCTACTGTGATTGTGAGCATTTCCACACCACTGTACTGAAGGCTGATGTTGGCCAGGGGCTGACCAGCATGCTTGTCTTAGTCATCTAGTGCTGCTCTAACAGAAATACCACAAGTGGATAGCTTTAACAAAGAGAAATTTATTCTCTCACTGTCTAGTAGGCTACAAGTCCAAATTCAGGGCAACAGCTCCAGAAGAAAGCTTTCTCTCTCTGTCAGCTTTGGAGGAAGGTCCCTGTGATGCATCAGTCTTCCCTTGGTGTGGGAACATCTCAGTGCAGGAACCTCAGGTCCAAAGGATGTGCTGTGCTCCCAGTACTGCTTTCTTGGTGGTATGAAGTTCTAATGTGTCTCCATTTTCTTCTCTCTTTTATATTTCAAAAGAGATTGGATTAAGACACTATCCAATCTTGTATACCTCATCAGTATAACTGCTGCTAATCCATCTTATTTACAACACATAAGAAAATCACATCAGATTACAAAATGGTACACAATTATACAATACTGGGAATCATGACCCAGCCAAGTTGACAGTTATTTTTGGGAGACACAATTCAATCCATGACAATACCCACAGACATCTTTCACCCACAATGAACAGTGATATGGTTTCACCTTGCCTGCCACAACCAGGACACGATGGCTCAAGCAAGTGACCAAAATAAAGAGGCAGAAAAAATTTCTGAGGAATCCAAATAAAGAACCCAAAAGATTTATATGTAGGGTCCTCAAGCAGATCAAGGAAAACACAAATAATACCACAGAAAACACAGTCAAAAACATACAGAAATTGAGGACAACAATAAAAGAACAAAATGATAAAATAAGTAGACAACTAGAAACCATACAAAAACAGCAACTAGAAATCCAAAAGATAACAAAAAAAAATTCAGAAATACAAAACTTAATAGAAGGACATAGGAGCAGAATTGAATCAATGGAAGACAGAATATGCGAAATGGAAGACAAATCCTCTGATATTAATTTGTTTGAGGAACATTCAGAAAAATGAAGAAAGCCTAAGAGTTATGTGGGACACTAGAAAAGTGATAGGAATCCAAAAATGGGAGGAGATAAAAAAAGCACAGAAAAATTTTTGAAGATTTGCTGGCAGAAAATTTCTGTAATATCATGAAAGATGAGAAGGTATCTATCCAAGAAGCTCAATGAATCCTGTGCAGGATAGATCCTAAAAGAAAGTCAACAAGACATGTCATCATCAAACTTTCCAAAACCAAAGAAAGAATCCTGAGAGCTGTTCAGGGAAAGTACACTGTCACCTACAAAGGGGCAGCAATAAGACTAAGCTCTGATTTTTCAGCAAAAACCATGATGGCAAGAAGGCAATTGGATGACTTTTATAAAACCCTGAAAGGAAAAAACAAACAAACAAACAAAACAAAACTGCCAACCAAGAATTTTATATCCAGAAAAACTGTCTCTCAAATATGATGATGAAATTAAGGTATTTCTAGATAAACATAAAATAAAGGAACTGGTAAAAACCAGACCAACCTTGCAAGAAATATTAAAGGGAGTCTTTCTGACAGAGAACTACGCCAGATAACAATCTGAGGTTAAGACACATGACAGCATCAGTCAAATACCAACTAAGATAAAGAATTCTCAAAATAAAATAGAGCTACAAGACTGAAAAAAGGAACCAGAGACATCAATCTGTAAATGACAACACCTTCAAAATAAAGAGGGAATAAATGGTGTAGTTACAGAACTTCCATATGAAGAGGGAGTCAGGCAATATCAAGATATAATATATTGTTTTAAAACTAGGATGATAAAGGTAAATTTCACGGTAACCACAAAGAAAATGAATAAATCTACTCACCAAAATAAAAAAGAAGAAGATCATACTGACTCAATAAACACAAAATCAACAAAATGAAGGAAAGGAAAAGAAACTTCATAATAAAAAATCAGTACAAAAAAGCAATAAAAACAAAGAAACTGTCAATGCACACACACACACACACACACACACACAACACACACACACAAAACACAACAAAATGATAGTGGTTAATTCATAACTATCAATAATCACACTAAATGTAAATGGGTTAAAAGCACCAGTCAAGAAACAGAGAGTAAAATGGATTAAAAAAAGAAAAAGACCCATCATTGTGTTGTGTACAAGAGAGCGAACTTAGGCACAAATATATAAATAAGCTAAAAATAAATGGATGGAAAAAATATATCAAGCAATACAGTAACCAAAAAAGAACAGGAGTGGCAATATTAATCTCTGATAAATAGACTTTAAGTCAAAATCAGCTACAAAAGGCAAGGAAGGGTATTATATAATGATTAAAGACTAAATTCACCAACCATAACCATAATAAATATATATACACACAATGACAGGGCATCAAAATACATTAAACAAACTCTAACAGCATTGAAAAGAGAAAGAAACAGTTCAACAGTAACAGTAGGAGCCTTCAACAAAGCAAGCCTCAGTAAAATTCAAAACATCAAAATAATAGAAAGCATTTTATCTGATCACAATGTTATAAAAGTTGAAATCAAAAACAAGAAGAGCAAAGAAAAAATTAAATACTTGGAGACTGAATATCACCTTATTTAAAAACCATAGGGTAATACAATGCAAGATGAAATTTAAAAAATTTCCCAGAATCAAATGTGAGTGAAAACATGTCTTTAAAAGAATCTTTGGGGCACACAAAAGCAGTCTTCAGAGAAAAAGTTATAGCAATAAACATATACTTCAAAAAAGAAGAAAGGGCCAGAATCAAAACATTAACTTCAACTCAAACAAATAGAAAGACAACAGCAAAAGAAGCCCACAGTCACCAAAGGAAATAATGAAGACTAGAGTAGAAATAAATGAAATACAGAACAGAAAAACAGTAGAAAGAATCAACAAGACTAGAAGTTGATTCTTTTAAAGAAAGGAACAATAAGATTGAAAAACTGCTGGCCAAACTGACCAAAGAAAAGCAAGAGAGGAAACAACCATATAAGAAATGAGATGAGTAACATTACAGCATAACCAACTGAAGTAAAAAGGATCATAACAGAATACTATGAAAAATTGTACTCCAACAAATTTGAAAAACTACAGCAAATTTACAAATTTCTAGAAACATACTTCCTACCAAAACTACACAAACTGAGGTAGAAAAACTAAACAGATCCTTAACAAAAGGAGAGATTGAAGAGGTAATTAAAAAAAAAAACTCCCCCCAAAAAAAGCCCTGGTCTGGATTGCTTCACTAGAGAACTTTACCAAACATTCACAGAAAACCTCACACCAACACTACTCAAACTATCTCAGAGCATAGAAAAGGAAGGAATACTCCCAAATTCATTCTATGAAGCCAGCATAACCCTGATGCCAAAGCCAGGCAAAGACACCAAAAAAAAAAGTACAGACCAATGTCTCTCATGAACATTGAAGCAAAAATTCTCAACAAAATTCTAACCAATAAAATTCAACAGCATATCAAAAAAAATATTATAAGTCTAAGTGGGATTCATAGAAGATATGCAAGGATGGTTCAACATTAGAAAATCACTCCATGTAATCCACCACATAAATAAAATGAAAGAAAAGAATCACATGATCATCTCAATCAATGCAGAAAAGACATTTGATAAGGTCCGACACACATTCCCAATAAAAATACTCAGCAAAATAGAAATAGAAAGGAATTCCTCAAAAAAAGAAAAGGCATTTATACAAAACCAAAATCCAACTTTATTCTCAGTGGAGAAAGACTGAAAACATTTCCTTGAGAACAGGAAACAGACAAGAACGTCCTTTATCACCGTTCTTATTGCTAGAGCAATAATTCAAGAAAAGGGAATAAAGGGCATACAAATTGGTATGTATGCTCTTTAGTTTTTGCACATTATATAATCTTATGCAAAGAAAATCCCAAATATTCCACAAAATAGCTACTTTAACTAATAGGATTAAGCAAACTAGCAGGATATAAGATCAGTGTACAAAAATCAGCTATTAAATCTACAGATTTAATGCAATCCTGATCCTAATTCCAACAGCATTCTTTAACGAGATGGAAAAACTAATCACCAACTTTATATAGAAAGGAAAGATGCCCAGGATAAGAAAAGCTTTACTGAGTAAGAAGAAAAAATAGAGGAGTATTCCAACAAAGACAAATTTGAAAAGAAAATCAGGAAAACAATACTTTTTACACTAGCCCCCCCATCTAAGCAAGGATGTAAAATATCTATTTAAAAAAAAAACTACAAAATACTACAGCAAGAAACAAAAAGAGACATATGTTAATGGAAAAATATACCATGCTCATGGGTAAGAAGACAACATTGAGATAATGTCAATACTTCCCAAAGCAATCTACAGATTTAATGCAATCCTGATCCTAATTCCAACAGCATTCTTTAACGAGATGGAAAAACTAATCACCAACTTCATATAGAAAGGAAAGATGCCCAGGATAAGAAAAGCTTTACTGAGTAAGAAGAAAAAATACGAGGCTTCTCACCACCTGATCTCAGAACCCATTATACAGCCAAAGTAGTCAAAACAGCCTGGTACTGCTACAATGACAGACACAGAGATTAATGGAATAGAATTTAGTACCCAGATGTAAATCCATCTACATATGGAGAACTGATCATTGACAAAGGGCCAAAATCCATTAAATGGGGAAGAGACAGGCTCTTCAACAAAAGGTGCTGGCAAAACTGAATATCTCTAGAAAAATGAAACAGGACCCATACTCACATCATACACAAAAACTAACTCAAAATGGACTAAAGTCCTAAATATAATACCTAAAACTATAAGATAAGGGAGGAAAAAATAGAGACAATGCTAAGGGCCCTAATTAAAAATTTACACACAGCAGAAGATGAAATAGATAAATGGGACCTCCTAAAAATTAAACACTTATGTTCAACAAACAACTTCTCCAAAAGAGTAAAAAGAGGACCTACAGATTGAGTTTTTTTTTTTTTTTTTTTGGCTATGACATATCTGATAAGGGTCTAATCTCTAGAATTTATGGAAAACTTCAACACTTCAACAATGAAAAGAAAAACAATACTATTAAAAATTACTCAAAGGATATGAACAGACACTTCACCAAAGAAGAAGTTCAGGCATTATAGGAAGAAATGCTTGTGATCATTAGCCATTAGATAAATGCAAATCAAAACTACAAGAGGCGAGGCCAAGATGATGGAGTAGTCAGACACTTCCTGTGGTCCCTCGTAGAACAAGGACCCTAAAAAACAAGTGAATCGATTATATATGACAAACTAGGAGACCTGAACATCAAGGACAAAGTCGAGGAGTCAGACTGAGAGGCAGGGGGAAGGAGAGACAGTTCTAAGCAGTGAGGATTTGCCAGACCTGACCTGGCTGGCACCCTGCAGGTTGGATTGTTTGGAGCACAAGGGCTGAGGCAAGAAGTAGCACTCAGAGCACATTTTCCACATCGGAAGAAACTGATTGGCAGAGAGCCTGCACAAGCCTCCAGAGCCAGGGGAAGTGCCACTAGATCTGTGAAAGTTAAGTGCAAGCGTCTAACTTACTGCACTGGATCAAAATAACCCTTCCCCCTCTTTGAAGTAACTCTCTCTTCTTCACCCACCCCGCTCCATGCTCTGCTCAGTACCAGTCCAGCTTCAGCAATTACTGCACCCCTGGGCCAGAAGTGGGATGTGTTGCACACCTTGAGCTATTCTCCCAGCTTTGGAGAGGGAGCAAATTAACAAACAAATAACAAACAAGGAAAATAATCTGCCAGCTCCTCTAAGCTGGGATCTCAGGGCAGGAACAGCTCCTTTGCCTAGGCACAGGCATAAAGGGTACACAGACTTTGAATGCCTTTCATCCTTGCCTAGACTTGTGTGGGCCCATTCCAACAGCGTAGGCTTGCATTAGCATAGTAAAACAGGGTATATACCTGAAGCCTATTTTCAACTGCAACAGCAAAGGTGGAGTGGCAGATTCAAGACATTTGACACCTCCCTACCCATTAAGCAGGGTCCTCACCTACTCACGTCAGGAGCCTGAGGATTGGTGGCTAAACCCACTGCGTCTAGCCACCCAAGGCAGGGGTTTGAGACTAAGTGGTGCCTCCCAGGCCTTACAACCAACAGCACTGGGTGCCCAGTCTGGCTGAAAAACCCACCCACCTATGCACTCTAGGGAGCAGGGATACAACTTCCACGCAGACACTTAGGGTAGCTGTCAGCCCTCTACCTTGCTCAGCACATAACCCTCTACAGCAGCCAGATACCTGTGCCTGCTCCAATCACCCTTACTTAGCCCTGCCTATCTAGGACTGTAGGTGAGAGCCTGCACCACACACTCAGTGACCGATGACCTAGACACCTAAGGTGAATCCGCACAAGAAAAGTAAACGGATTGCTGGGCTCACATACCTAGTAGCAGCTCTAACCACCTGGTGACAGGTGGTAAGAGCTTCAAAGATGCCAATAATCAAAGTAGCTCACATGCCCAGCCTATCTGGGCATATCAAAACAAAACAAAATGAGAAGATAGGACACAGTAAGCAAACACAAAATAAATAAATATAATAACTTACTGACGGCTAGGAGAAAACAGTCAATATCAAATCACATAAAGAGGCAGACCATGATGGCTTCAGCAAGCTTCCAAAACAAAGAATCAAGGAATCTTCCAGGGGAAGAGAACTTCTTGGAAATACTGGAGGTAAAATACAAAAGATTAATATACAGAACTCTTCAAGAGATCAGGAAGGAGATCATGCATAAAGCAGATAAAATCACGGAACACAAATACAAAGCAATAGAGGAACTTAAGAAGGTTATACAAGAGTAAAATGAAAAACTTGACAGGCTGCAAGAATCCATAGAGACAGCAAATAGAAATCCAAAAGATTAACAATAAAATTTCAGAATTAGACAACTAAATAGAAAGTCATAGAAGAAGAACTGAGGCAATGGAAGTCAGAATTAGTGAGATTGGAGATAAAGTACTTACCACCACATTATCTGAGGAAAATTCAGATAAAAGAATTTTTTAAAAATGAAGAAATCCTAAGAATTATGTGGGACTCTATCAAGAGGAATAACCTACAAGTGATTGGAGTACCAGAATAGGGAACAGGAGGGATAACAGAAAATACAGAGAGAATTGTTGAAGATTTGTTGGCAGAAAACTTTCCTAATATTGTGAAAAACCAGAAGATATCTATCCAAGAAGCTCATCAAACCCCACACAATGTAGACCCCAAAAGAAAATCACCAGGACATATTATAATCAAACTTGCCAAAGAGTGGCTAGGGATAAACAAAAATCATTTACAAAGGAGAGTCAATAAGACTAAGCTCTGACTACTCAGCAATAACCATGCAGTCAAGAAGGCAATGGGATGACATATATAAAGCCTTGAAGGAAAAAAATTGCCAGCCAAGAATTATATATCCAGCAAAACTGTCTCTCAGATATGATGGTGAAATTAGGGCATTTGCAGAAAACACAAGTTAAGGTAATTTGTAAAAACCAAACCAAAACTACAAGGAATACTAAAGGGTGTCCTCCAGGTAGAGAATCAATAACATCAGATAACAACCCAAGATTGGAACACAGGACAGAACAACCAGATATCAACACAGATAGGGAAGTCACAAAAATAAATCAAAGCTAAAACACTGAAAATAGGGACACAAACATCAATATGAAAAAGATGACAACACTAAAACAAAAAAAGAGAGACTAAATAATGTAGTCATAGAACTTTCATATGGAGAGGAGGTCAAGGCGATACCAAGAAATAAAAGGTTGGTTTAAACTTATAAAAATAGAGGTAAATTTTAAGATAACCACAAAGGAAACTAACAATCCTACACATCAAAATAAAAAAGAAGAAAAACAGAAAGAATCAGCAAATACAGTATCAACAACAATGAAAAAGATAGAAAGGAAAACAACTCAACACAGAAAATTAAGTGGAACAAAGAAACTGTAAGCATCACACACACACACACAAAATCAAACTGACAGCACTAAACTCATACCTATCAATAATTATGCTGAATGTAAATGGACTAAATGGACCAATACAGAGACATACAGTGGCAGAATGGATAAAAAAACCCCACAATCCTATATGCATCCTACGAGAGACACAGCTTAGACTCAAAACATGAACAAACTAAAACTCAAAGGATGGAACAATATATATATATGTATATATATATGTACGTATATATATATATATGTATATATATGTGTATATATATATGTATATATATGTATATGTATGTAAATATATGTGTCTATATATGTGTCTATATATGTGTCTATATATGTGTATATATATGTATATATATGTGTATATATGTATATATGTATATATATATATATGTATATATATATGTATATGTATATATATATATATATATATATATATATCAAGCAAACAACAGTAAAAAAAAAGCATGAGTGACAATATTAATCTCTGACAAAATAGATTTTAAAGCAAAATCAACTACAAAGGATAAGAAAGGACACTACATAATGATTAGAGGGTCAATACACCAGGAGGACATAACCATAATAAATATTTACACACCCAACGACATAAAATAAACTCTAACAGCAATGAAAAGAGAGACAGACAGCTCCACAATAATAGTAAGAGACTTCAACACACGACTTTCTGTGAAGGACAGAAAACCCAGAAAGAAGCCCAATGAAAACATGGAAGTTCTAAATGCCACAATCAACCAACTTGATCTCAGGGACATATACAGAACACTCCACCCAACAGCAGCCAAGTATACTTTCTTTTCCAGTGCACAGGGAACATTCTCCAGAACAGACAACATATTAGGGCACAAAGCAAGACTTAACAAAATCCAAAACACTGAAATATTACAAAGCATCTTTTCTGATCATAAAGCCACAAAAGTAGAAATCAATATCAGAAAAAGCAAGGAAAAAAATTCAAATATGTGGAAACTGAACTATGCCTTGATCAAAAACTGCTGGATTATAGAAGAAATCAAGGATGGAATAAAAAATTCATAGAATCAAATGAAAATGAAAGCACATCTTACCAGAACTTGGAACACAGCAGAAGCAGTGCTCAGAGGTCAATTTATGGCAATAAATGCACACATCCAAAAAGAAAAACAGGGCCAAAATCAAAACATTAACCCTACAACTGCAACAAACAGAGAGCAGCAAAAGAAGCCCTCGGGCACTGGAAGAAAGGAAAAAATAAAAGTTAGAGCAGAAATAATTAAAATAGAGAATAGAAAAACAATTGAAAGTGTTTACAAAACCAAAACCTGGTGCTTTGAAAAGATCAACAAAATTGATAAACCATTGGCCAAACTGAGAAAAGGAAAACAAGAGAGGAAGAAAATAACCCAAATAAGAAATGAGACGGATGATATCACAAGAGACCCAGCTGAAATTAAAAGAATCGTAACAGAATACTATGAAAAATTTGAAAACTGAGAAGAAATGGACGAATTTCTAGAAACATATTACTTACCTAAACTAACACAAACAGAGGTAGAAAAACTAAGTACACCTATAGCAAAAGAAGAGATTGAAGAGGTAATTAAAAAACTCACAATTAAAAAAAAAAATGTCCTGGCCCTGATGGTTTCACTGGTGAATTCTACCAAACTTTCAAAGAAGAGTTAACCTCAGTACTACTAAAGGTATTTCAGAGCATAGAAAAGGATGGAATATTCCCAAACTCATTCTAGGAAGCCAGCATAACCCTGATACCAAAACCAGGTAAAGACACCACAAAAAAAGAAAATTACAGACCAATAACCTTCATGAACATAGAAGTAAAAATCATCAATAAAATTCTAGCCAATAGAATACAACATATCAAAAAAAATAATGCACTACGACCAGGTCGGATTCATACCAGGTATGCAGGGATGGTTCAACATTAGAAAAACAATCAATGTAATACATCACAAAAATAAAACAAAGATAAGAACAGCATGACCTTATCAATCGATGCAGAAAAGGCATTTGATAAAGTCCATCACCCATTCATGATAAAAACTGAGAAAAATAGGAATAAAAGGGAAAGTCCTCAACATACTAAAGGGCATTTATATAAAGCCAACAGCCAACTTCATCCTAAATGGAGTCTGAAAGCTTGCCCCTTGAGAATGGGAACCAGACAAGGATGGTTCATTTATCACCACTCTTATTCAACATTGTGCTGGAAGTCCTAGCCAGAGAAATTAGGCTAGAAAAAGAAATAAACAGCATCCAAATTGGTAAGGAAGAAGTAAAAGTATCTCTATTTGCAGATGATATTCTCTTATACACAGAAAACCCCCAAAGAATCCACAAGAAAATTACTGGAAAGAATAGAAGATTTCAGCAAAGTTTCAGGGTACAAGATAAACTTACAAAAATCAGTTGAATTCCTCTACACCAACAAAGAGAAGTTTGAAGAGGAAATCACCAAATTAATACCATTTACAATAGCCTGCAAGAAGATAAAATACTTAGGAATAAATCTAACCAAAAATGTAAAAGTCCTGTACAAAGAAAACTACAAGACACTACTGCAAAAAACCAAAAGAGACATACATAAGTGGAAAAACATACCTTGCTCATGGATAGGAAAATTCAACATTATGAAAATGTCAATTCTACCCAAACTGATCTACAGATACAATGCAATCCTGATCCAAAAGCTTATGACATTTTTAACGAGATGGGAAACAAATTACCACTTCATACGGAAAGGAAAGAGGCCCCAGATAAGTAAAGCATTACTGAAGAAGAAGAACAAAGTAAGAGGCCTTATACTACCTGATTTTAGAATCCATTATATTGCCATGGTAGTCAAAACAGCCTACTACGGGTTCAACAATAGATACATAGACCAATAAAACAGAATGGAGAACCCAGAAGTAAATTTATCTACCTATAAGCTGCTGATATTTGTCAAGGTCCAAAGTCCATTAAACTGGGAAAATACAGTCTCTTTAACAAATGGTGCTGGCATAAAACTGGATATCCATCTACAAAAAAATGAAAGGAGACCCATACCTCACATCATGTACAAAAACTAACTCGAAATGGATTAAAGACCTAAATGTAAAATCTGAAACTATAAAGATCATGGAATAAAAAAATACGGACAACACTAGGAGCCCTAATACATTGCAAAAACGGAACATGAACCATAAGTAACACAATGCACAAACACAAGAAGAGAAACTAGATAACTGGGAGCTTCTAAAAATCAAACACTTATGCTCAATCAAAAGACTTCACCAAAAGAGTAAAAACACGACCTACAGACTAGGAAAAAATGTTTGGCTACAACGTATCCCATCAGGATCTAATCTCTAAAATCTACAAGATACTGTAAAACCTCAACAAAAAAGACAAATAATCCAATTTAAAAATGGGCAAAGAATATGAACAGGCACTTCACTAAAGAAGATATTCAGGCAGCTTACCAGATACATGAGGAAATGCTCATGGTCATTAGCCACTAGAGAAGTGTATATCAAAACTACAATGAGATACCATCTCATCCCAACAAGGCAAACACTAACCCTGAAAAAACAAAATAACAAATGTTGGAGAGGTTGTGGAGAGACTGGAGTATTTATACACTGCTGGTGGCAATGTAAAATGTTACAACCACTTTGGAAATTGATTTCGCATTTCCTTAAAATGTTAGAAATAGAAGTACCATACAATCCAGCAGTCTCATTCCTAGAAATATATCCTAGAGAAATAAGAGCTGTCACACCAATAGATATATGCACACCCATGCTCATTTCAGCACTGTTCACAACATCAAAAAGACAGAAACAATCTAGGTGCCCATCAACAGACGAATGGATAAACAAATTATGGTACATACACACAATGGAATACTGCACAACGATAAAGAACAATGATGAATTCGCAAAGCATCTCACAACATGGAAGAATCTGGAAGGCATTATACTGAGTGAAATTAGTCAGTCCCAAAAGGGAAAAGATTGTATTAGACTACTATTATAAGAACTCAAGAAAAGGTTTAAACACAGAAGAAAACATTCTTTGATGGTTACAAGGGTAGAGAGGGAAGGAGAGGGGAATTCACTAACTAGATAGTAGACAAGAATCATCTTACATGAAGAGAAGGACAACACACAATCCAGTGGAAGTCAGCACAACTGGACTAAATCAAAAGCTAAGAAGTTTCCTGAACACAACCAAACACTTTGATGGACAGAGTAACAGGGGCTGGGATCCGCAGAATATGGTTTTGAGGGACTTCTAGGTCAATTGGCATACAAAGTTTATTAAGAAAATGTTCTGCATCCCACTTTGGTGAGTGGTATGTGGGGTTTTAAAATCTTGTGAGCAGTCATCTAAGAGGCATCAATTTGTCCCAGCCCATGTGGAGCAAAAGAGAATGAAGAACACAAAAGACAGAGGAAAATATTAGCCCAAGAGACAGAAAGGGCCACATAAACCAGAGACTCCATCACCCTGAGGCCAGAAGAACTAGATGGTGCCCAGCTACCACCAGTGACTGCCCTGACAGGGAACACAACAGAGAGTCCCTAAAGGAGCAGGAGAAATTTGTGTAAAAAGACCAGACTTCATGGTCTGACTGAGACTGGAGGAACCCTTGAAGACATGGCCTCTGGACTCTCTGTTAACCCAGAACTAAAATCATTCCTGAAGCCAACTCTTCAGACAAAGGTCAGACTGGACTATAAAACATAAAATAATACTCATAAAGAGTGTGCTTCTCAGTTCAAGCAGACTAAATGGGTGGCTCCTGCCCAGAGGAAGGATGAGAAGGCAGAAGATACAGGAGATGGTTGGATGGATACAGGAAATCTGGGGTGAAAGGGGGAGTGTGCTGTCAGATAATAGGGATTGTAACTAGTGTCTCATAACAATATGTGTATAAATTTTGGTATGAGATATTAACTTGAGCTGTAAACTTTCATCTAAAGCAGAATTAAAAAAAAAAAAACTACGTTGAGATACCATCTCACCCCATCATTACTGGCACTAATTGAAAAACAGAAAAAAAAAATATTGGCAAGTTGTGGGGAGATTGGAACTCTTATATACTTCTGGTAGGAATGTAAAATGGTACAACTATGGAAAACAGTATGGCACTTCCTCAAGAGGCTAGATATAGAAATACCATATGATCAAGCAATCTCATTCATAGATATGTACTCCAAAGAAATAAGAGCCATGACACAAATAGATAGGTGCACACCCATGTTCATTGCATAATAATTCACAATAGCAAAAAGACAGAAAGAACGTAAGGGCCCATCAACATATGAATGTATAAACCAATTATGGTACATATACACAATGGAATACCATGCAAGGATAAAGAATAATGACAAATCTTCACAACAGCTCACAACATGAATGAATTTGGAGGACATTATTCTGAGTGAAATAAGTCAATCACAAAAAGACAAATATTGTGTAAGACCACTATTACAAAGTAATAACAAAAGGTTTACACACAGAAAAAAAAAGAAAAGAAAAAATTACTCTTTGATGGCTACCAGGGATGAGAGGGGGAGTGAGGGAAAATTACCAAATAGATAGAAAACATGTGCTAATACTGTTGAAGGAAAAGGCAATACACAATATGGGAGAAGTGAGCACAATATGACCAAGGCAAGAGAGGACAATGAGAGAAATGGAAGAATAAAGGGCAACTAGGGTAACTACTATAGCATAGACAATCCTGCAACAATAATATTAACAAACAATAATTTACAAATGGATACATAGGTAGATAGATATGCCAAGAAGTGTGGGACCGTGTAAGGGAGTACACCCACCGGCAGACACAGGTTTGGTGGTGGATATTTTTACCTATGTGACTGTAGGTGCTCTTCATATACTAATACAGACAATAGAGCACACAAAGTCACAGTCAGGGAAACCTCTTAAACATAACAAAACTCCTTGAAGGATGAAGTTCCTAGGCTTAAAGGCAAAGGACCATAAATTCAAGGGACACCTTCATCAATTGACATGACATAGTTCATAAAGACAATGTTCTGCATCCTACTTGGTGAGTAGCATCTGGGGTCTTAAAAGTTTGTGAGCAGCCATCTATGATACAAGTATTGGTCTCTTCCCATCCAGAGCAAAGAAGAGTGAAGAAAACCAAAGACTCAGGGGAGAAATTAGTCCAAAGGACTAATGGACCACATGAACCACAGCCTATACAACCCAGAGACCAGAAGAACTAGATGGTGCCTGGTTACCACTACCTAAGGTTCTGACTGGGATCACAACAGAAGGTCTCAGACAAAGTGGCAGAAAAATGTAAAACAAAAAGTCAAACTTATTCGTCTGACAGAGACTGGAGGAACACCTGACAGTATGGCCCTAAGACACCCTTCTGACCTGTAACTGAATCCTTTCCCAGAGATCACGTTCCAGCCAAACAATAGACAAGTCCACAAAATAAACAATAACACCTGAGAGGAACATGCTTCTGAGAACAATCAAAAGGCAATATTTTCCCAACAGCAAAGATGAGAAGGCAGGAAGGGGTAGAAAATCAGGACAAAAGGAAATGGGGAAACCAGGGTGTAAATGAGGAGAGCGCTGACGCATTGTGGAAAATGAAACCAAGGCCATGAAACACTTCATGTACAAACTATAAATGAGAATCTAATTTGCTCTGCAAACTTTTACCTAATGTACCAGAAAAAAGAAAAGTCATTGGGTGGATGCAGAATGACCTTGTGTCCGGGGCTTTCGGGTATCCTAAACTGACATGCTAGCACACACCTGGTCTTTATGAAATTTATAAAATTTAATTGTTTCCTTCTTACCCACTTTTATGACTGTCATCTATTTCTCCCGTGCACTTCCAAATATGAAACAGTTTGTCTCATCTCTCTCCAGAAGGACTTGTCAGTTTTTGGAATTCAGATGCCTTGCCGTCTCAGGTATTTTCAGCTCTTTAAAAAAAAAAAAGGAAAATGTAACATTTTGTAGAATTGTTGGCTTTCTTCTCATTGTTAGGTGGGAACGATGTTATGTTGTGGCTTTCTACATCCTAAGCATAAGCAAAACTCCTTTTTATTACTTTTACAATCACGATGATTTCTGCAGTTATTTTTCCTTAAACTTTTTTTTGTTGTTGTTGGTTTCTTTTTATTCATATTCTGTTTCGCCAGACATCTGTTTTAGTTATTTATATTTTCAAAGAACCAACTTTTGGTGTTGTAATATTAATTTTGTCTTTTTTTTCTGTTTCACTGATTTTTGCTCTCATTTGTATCATTTCTTTTCTTATTTTTATTTATATGTACTCTATTGCTAATCACCCAAATTTTAACTTGACTTATTTTCTAATAATATATTTTATTAAAATTTTCCGCAAGTACAGCTTCAGTTGTTTGCTGCAAATTCTGACAGCATTTTTTTTAACCATTTCAGTTTCACACCTAAATAATTTTTAATGTCCATATGACTTGTTTTTTGCTTATGGAGCTTAGTTTAGCTATTTGAATGTTATTTATTTCTTATTTTTATGATATTTTGTTTAAAAAAATTTGTATGCTATTAATTTAGGTGTTTATTGAGCCTTTTTGTGTGATCTATGACATGGCCAGTTTTTATAAGTATTCCATATGTGTTCAAAATAAAATATAATCTCTCTCTATTGTGTTATAAACTGATTTCACTTGCTATCTTTCTTGAAACTCATGTAATAAAGTCAGGTGAATAAGGTGTTAGGACTCATATTTTACAGATAATAAAGTGTACAATCAGAGAGTTCAAGTCATTTATTGATTTCCATTCAGTGTATAAGCATTAGGGCCAAAGATAAAACCAAGTCCTTCAATTCATTCATAATTCAACATTATTCCTACTATATTAATTATTTATTGAAAACTGCAGAATGCCAAACTCTGAGAGGACAAGATATAAAATTCAAATATTATTGTACGTATGTCAAGAGATGGATATGATACCTCAGTCAAATTTAACCTGGATAAAAATTAGTCATGTTATAAATAATTCTTGCCTGGTGTTGCAATTGCAGAATTTCAATGATGTCATATAGGGGACCCAAGCATTAAAAAAATAATTAGTATTGCATGACATCTAAGGAACTTTCTTAAGGAGCCCTGGTGGTGCAGTGGTTAAAGCACTCATTTGCTAACTGAAAGGTGGAGAGGTTTGAACCTACCAGCCACTCCATGGGAGAAAGATGTGGCAGTCTGCTTCCATGAAGATTATACTTTGCTCTTTAGGGTTGCTATGGGTCAAAATTGACTCTATGGCAATGGGTTTTTAAGGGACTTCCATGCCCTGAGGTCATACGGTTTTAAGAACAAGGATAATCTAACAACAGTTTATTTTTGTTTTCTTTTTAGTCCTTTTCTAATTAAAATGTTTGTGAAATATAAAATTAATTTTTATTGGTTTGAAAAAATTAGAATTTTGTAGCCTGGCAATGATTATATTAAATTTCAACACTTAATGTTAAATTCTGCCGTTGCACTTGTTGCCTGATTGCTAATTTTTTTTAAATGACTGATTTATCTGAATTAATGGTGACCTTATAAAGTCTAAAAGTATCCTCTGCACCATAGCAACACAATTTCAGAATAGTTTTTTTTTTTTTTTCTCCCTAGCACAACCTCTACGGTGAATTTCTCAGAAAATTATTTAATTTTTTTTCCCAATATTTCTCAGGAAGTATTTAAAGCACCATGTCCATAAAACCAAATTCTCTGTATCAGTGGAACTAAATCCATGGGACTAAAAAGAATAAGAAGTATATATTTTGATTAGATATTGAAAGCAAGATTGCTCATTCACAAGGATGTTTTCAAAAAAATATAAAAAACATCAAATCAATGATTGTTAACCAGACACAACTTTGCTTAACCAACAAATGGAAGATTTCTATTTTGACATAAACCTTGTTCCAAGAGGTTTTTAAAAAATGGAAATTGTTATCACAACAGAAAATGCTACTTTAAAAAAATTGTAAGTCATTAGCCTAGTTCTTACTTTGACCATGGTGTTCTTTCCTTGAAGGTCTCAGGCAAAGTATGAGATTCCTTGTGTTGAATATATAGTTTTAGTTCTCACTCTATTCAGAACAGGTTTATGTTAGATTTTCCTCACATTAAAAATTTTCTTTTTTAAATTAATATAGCATAAAACCTACCATGTGTGTGTAGATCTGTGAATTTTAACACTTATGTATATTTATGTAACCACCACCAAACTGAGGATATAGAACAGTTTCATCATCCTAAAAAAGTGCCTTTGTAGTCACACACTCCTTCACTCCTAATCACTGATACGTTCACTGTCACAATAGTTTTGTCTTTGCAAAATTGTCATATAAATAGAATCAAACAGTATGTTTACTTTTGAGACTGGCTTCTTGTACTCAGCATAATACCTTTAAGTTTCATCCAAGTTATTGCAGGTATTAAGAGTTTTTTTTCTTATGTTACTGTTCCTTTTTGGAGATTTACTATAGTTTATCTATTCAGCTGTTCAAAGACTTTTTGATTATTTCCAATTTTAGCAGTTATCAATAAGGCTACTATCAATATTATGAATAGGTTTTTGTGTGAACATAAGTTTGTTTTATTTCCCTATGGTCAATATCCAGGATTGTTGGATCATAGAGTAAGCTATGTTAAACTTTATAAGAAACTACCAAACATTTTACAGAGTGGCTGTACCATTTTGCATGCCCAGAAATTATGGATCAGAGTTGTAGTCACTCCAGATCCTCGCCAGCACTTGGTTTTGTCAGCGTGCTGTATTTTAGCAATTCTCAGAGATATATGAGATATATGACTGTAATCTTAATTTACATTTCTCTTAATTACATCAAAAATGATGTTGAACATCTTTTATGTGTTTATTTGCCATTCATTTATCTTGTTTGATCAACATATAAAAAAGGTGTTCAGTATCATTTGTCTCGACATTATAAGGCTTTAAAAATCCCACTTCTAGGTATTTACACAGGTGAATTAAAAATTAAGATGAGAGGGACTTTGAGGATGACAGCAAGAGGAGCTCCAAAGTCCCACTCCCCAGAAAAACTGGTGAGAATTATTTTTAAAATAACCATTTAAAATTTCTGGAAATGGTATTAAGGACATACAGCAAATGACAAAAACTAATCAGTGTAATTTACTGCATTAATCTTTTATTATCTCAATAAATTTAGAAAGAGCATTTGACAAAATTCAACATACATTTATGATATATAAACAAATAAAATTTAGTTTTTAATTTTTTAATGCTAATATATACAAGTATATGTATATGAGTATATATATATATAAACAAACTCATTGTCATTGAGTTGATTCCAACTTATAGGGACCCTATAGAACAGAGTAGAACTGGCCCATAGGGTTTCCAGGTAGGGCCTGGTGGATTTGAACTGCCAACATTTTGGCTAGCAGCTGAACTCTTAACCACTACACCACCAGGGTTTCCATATATATATGTATAAGTATATATATAAGCATTAAAAATGCTAATATATGCACGTACACATATACAAGTATATGTACATACTCATGTATATGTATATATATATATATATGCATTAAAAATTCAAAACTAAAATTTTAGAGGAAGCAGAGGGGAAAAAAAAATTCCCAGGAAGATGAAGGGATCACATGGAACAGCAACTGCTCTTCCTTTCTCAGGAAAATCTTCTCACACATACACTCCCCTCTCAATAATCTTTTATATTCTCAAAATGAGCAAAAGCCATGGAACTAGCTCTTCTTTTATAAATTATCACATGGAGATTAGTTATAAATTATCTTTTATAAATTATCATATAGAGATTATTTTAGTTATCTAGTGCTGCTATAACAGAAATACCACAAGTGGACAACTTTAACAAACAGAAGTTTAATCTCCTGCAGTCTGGTAGGCTAGAAGTCTGAATTCAGAGCACCAGCTCCAGGGGAAGGCTTTCTGTCTGTCAGCTCAGGAGGAAGGTCCTTGTCATCAATCTTCCCCTGGACTAGGAGCTTCTTTGTCCAAGAACTCTGGGTCCAAGTTACCTACTCTGCTCTTGGCACTGCTTTCTTGGTGGTGTGATGTCCCCAACTCTCTGCTCACTTCTCTTTCATTTTATCTCTTGTAAGACAAAAAGTGATGCACTCCACACCCCAGGGAAACTCCTTTTACATTGGATCAAGGATGTGACTTGAGTAAGTGTGTTGCATCCTGCCCTGATCCTCATTAACCACAAGCAGAGATTAGGATTTACAACACATAGGAAAATTACATCAATCACAAAATGGAAGACAACTACACAATACTGGGAATCATGGCCTAACCAAGTTGACACATATTTTTGGGGGACACAATTCAATCCATGTCAGAGATCATAAATTATCATATGGAGATCAGTTTCACACTCGACTTCATGTCTGATAATACCATATATCGTAAAATCCTCAGAGTAGAAGACAAGGAAAAGATCTGTTTTTGCACTATGTTGCATAAATTTCAAATGAGATGAGTTTTATAATTATTTGGTGATGAAAATAACCTATACTGGATGAATAAATTTATTTCTTTATGTTGCACAATAGGTCATTAAAAAATAAATTCCTTTGCACTTTATTCTCTGATAGGAAATCTCTTCCTCCAGATACCCCTAAGCCTCTCTGCCTCACTTCCTGCGTGTCGCACATCAAATTTCACCTCCTCAAAGAAGTCTCTCTTGGCCACCATATCTAAGGTGGAGCTCTGGTGGCATAGTGGTTAAGAGCTTGGCTGCTAACCAAAAGGTTGGCAGTTCAAATATACCAGCTGCTCCTTGGAAATCCTCCAGGACAGTTCTACTCTGTCCCAGAGGGTCACTAGGAGTCTGAACTGACTTGATGGCACCTAATAGCAACATATCTAAAGTAGCCCTCCCTTGCTTTTTCCCTATCTTTCTATTACAACCTTCTATTCTATTTTTACTTTAATGTACTCAATATTACCTATAATAACACACACACATACACACACACAGAGCTGTTATTTTTATTATTTCTCTCTTCCACTAAATGTAAACGTAAATTCCTTGTTCTTCACAGCTATATCCCTGGCTTCTAGAACATAATGCATGTATGAAGCTCAGTAAATCCTTGCTGAATAAATAGGACTCATCAGTCTCTGAAATTTCCTTGTTCAGTTATTTACTTACATTTTGTCTGTTTCTTTTCTAAAATGTAAGCTTTTAAGAATGCTGACCATTTCTATCTTTTTTGCTGCTGTATCCTCAGATCTTATAGCAGCTCATAATGCATAGGAGGCACTTAGTTATTGTTCTAAAATTCTAGATATCATCTATGAATCTATGTTTATAATTAAATATGAATTTCACTTTTTAAAAGCTTTTAAGTCCCAATAAGTAATTAAATATCATTAAAAAAAGTCTTTATGAGACTGTAGTAGTATTCTTCATATTGGCAGTGAATTTCATAAATGTTGTAAATGATAACATGATTTGAATGATAGATTTGTTTATAGCAACATTTCTGTCATGGAATACTGGAGTTAATTAACTAAATTGGCTTGATTCAGATTACACCTGTTTCTAATTTCCAAGGGACTGAAAAAAATGACATTTGTAACTAAAATGTCCTGTACCTCATTGTAGGCAATATGTGATTATTTTAAGGTAGGGGTTAAATTCTTTCTGTCTCAAATTTTGTCTTCAGCACTTCTTAAGATGAAGTAGCACAGAGAAATTTAACTAGTGAAATGATACAGACATTTCCACAAGTTAATCGATGAACATGTGCATGATTTGGAAGTGACAATAGCCAAGAGTTTGGCAAACTTTTAGTAATCAATGAAAAAGAAGAATTAAGGATACCTTGGGAGACCAGAGAAATAATAAGCCATTATTCCCTTGGAGCCCATGAGCACCCTATAAATAAATAAAAAAATAAGCCTCAGGCTATACAGATGCTGCTGCTATATATAATTTATAGCAACAAAGCTTAAGAAAGTGGAAACTAAGAAACAGCAATATTGGCAAGATTGGCTACATAAATATGCTCAAAGGTAAAAAACAAATAATCATCATTTGAAGAGTGATTTTTTTTTCTGAGATATCTGTCTTAAACAGAAAATGATTTCTTGAGAGTAATATATATCTACTGAGACTTACAATTTCTTGAGAGAATCATCCATGATTCTGTTAATAAGAGCTTGTAGACAAGAGGGGAGAAATGTCACCTAGGTCTGTTGGATGCCAGTGGAATTCTATTACTGTGATATTGTTGTGATAATTAGTCCAGTATCCTACTAATTTTCAAAGAATAAACATATAAGTTGTTAGAAAAAACTGCTTTGAAAAGGTTGGTAAAACAACTTCTAAAGCCAATTAATGTCGAACATTCTCGGCTTCAGCGAATCACATTTGCTTTAGCTCTGAGTGGGTTTTATGTTTCCTCCTTCTAAGTGTTATTCTAATTTTTCTAGGGCTTCAGGAAGAGTGTAAGATGACTAGGTGGCTGGCATTATTATACAATTCTGTTTCTTCAGAAAATATCAAAGATAGTCATGTCAACGTAGTGCCTTGAGAAAAGGACGGATTTTTATGTACTTTCCGTTATAATCCTGAGCCTCAGGGCCCTTGGCTTTTCAAATTGACAGTTCCCTTAAAGGGTGAACTGGTTATGATATTTTAGTCAATCTCCATTCTTGGGTTTATAAAATACTTTCTCCCATGAAAGCCAGGTACATTCACATCTGTCATATTTATCTCTCTTCATCTGCATGAGAAAGGCTTATAGTCACTGTGTCTTCCCTTAGTAAGAGTTCTGACTTAATGCTATCTTATTTCTTACACTTTTCTACCTCATTGTTTTTCCTTGTCAGGAGTAATCTAATTTTTTTTTTTTTTTTTTAACTAACGTGTTTTTTTTTAATTATTAGATTAAAATACTGTAACTGTTTTTCTTTCCTGCTCTCCGTTAGTTTAGGGATGGGAGCAAAAAAGTATAATTGATCCTTGCATCAGCAATCTGTTGTGTTCTTGTTGTTAGGTGCCGTCAAGTTGATTCTGACTCATAGCGTCCCCATGTGACAAGTAAAACTTATCCTATAGAGTTTTCTAGGCTGTAATCTTTATGGGAGCAGACCTCCAGATCTTTTTCCTGCAGAGACGCTGTGTGGGTTCCAATGGCCATTCTTTTGGTTAGCAGCCAAGCACTTAACCCATTTGTGCCACCAGGCCCCTTATCAGCATTCTAAGGATGGGGATTTTAAATTTCATTGACCTCACCCCTTTTTAAGAGTTAGAGTAGAAAAGAACGCTAGAAAAGTAGATGGATAAACCTGTGATCAACCCATCAAAGCCATTTTTCTTTATCTGTATGCTTCTTAGATAATATTTATACTAAAAAATTAGATAATAAAAAAATCTCCTGGCCAAAAAAAGAAAGAAGATCTATTTCATCATCTCTTTAAGCAATAATTTAAAAGCTCTCCTTATTTATAATATTTTAATGACATTTCCTGCATTTTTTCTTGTTTCATACCTGTTTCTCCTCTTTTTCTAATGCAACTAAATCAACTGTCATTGGGTACTGAATAAGACCTTGAATTGTGGCAGTCATCTCTGAAGAGATCACTTCTGCTGATGCTTTCTTTTCACATTGTTTGGAAACAATTGCCCTTTGTGCTAGCATTAAGGCTATTAACTAGTTTTGAGCTCAAGGCTGTAAAAATTCACAATGGCAACAGCTCAGCATCTGACTTAAAATCTTGGGGAATCCCTTACCTCTTTATGTTGTTCCTCACCAGATCTTCAGAAGGTTACATTGTAAGGTAAATCTATGTATTTGTGTGCATGTGATGACTAAAGCCAAGGTTCTGTGTCCTGAGTAAATGACGCATGAATGCAAGAAGCTAACCCTTTCACCACTGTACAGAGTTCTAACAGATAGCATTTCATCATTTGAGGTGCTTCAGTCAAGGGAGAGACGCAAACAGGATGAGAACATTGACTGATGCACTACAGAAATAAACTGTCTATAAGATCAATTTTCCAAGACTTTCACAGAGGCTTCATGCCGTTTGCTTTAGAAATGTTTTTTCTCTTTACCTTTTCCCCCATTTCATTTGTTTATGTCTGTTTGGTGTGAGTGTGTGTGTGTATACTTGTGTGATATATTGTCTTTTTCTTTGTTAAATATTATGTCCATTCCTGATGTTAAAGCGTCATTCAATTTTCTTAATCCTTCTTTCACAGAATCCCTTTGATTAACGCTGATTATTGATACACTAGATTCATCCCTCCTCATAATTATATCCCTGTAGTTCTTTAGTGATTCCTGCTCTTCATAACTGACATAGTAAGATGCATTCTTTTTTTTTTTTTTTTTTCTTTTCTAAGAGCTTAATGTGTCATTATCCTGGTAGGTTACACTGATCAATTTCTCTGCTTGAAGCTGAGTTTGGATATTCCTATTTTCTGTACTAGTTTCACTCCTTCTATCATTTATTGCTTGAAGCCTGGGGGAAAGAAAGTTACAAGCAAAATGATAGTTAAAATAGATGTGTTTCTTATTCAATAATTTTTGATGGCTAAAATATTTCTTACAGATTTTTTCTTTTTCTGTAGCCTCTAACTTCCTGCCCCAAGGAACAAAAGGGTACAGCAAGCTAAGAAATTGTCAATAAAAATCAGAGAATTGTTGTTTAGAATATTTCTCTCACAAAAATCAATCAACATGTAGCAATTGGAAATATGTTAATGGAGTTAGCGGAAGGATAACTGATACAGGACAAAAGTGCAAGAGTCAGCTGCAAGAATCCAACTGCCAATGTGGCTTTTGTCAGAAATGTGATATCTTCCACAAATAATCATCGAGCAGTGTTTAAAGGACAGTAAGCTGACTTAGAAATAGGAAAGAAACATGAATTTATCCATTGCCTGTTTTATGCTCAGCTATTTCACAATGTATTCTCAATAATACTTCAACGGTGCTAGACATCTTTAAAAATAAGGTAACTGAGATTCAGAAAGGTAAAATAACTTACTCACTGCCTAGTTTCCTGGTGCTGCTGTAACACAAACATCACAAGTCTGTGGCTTTAAAGAACAGAATTTTACTTTCTTACAGTTCTGGAAGCTAAAAGTCCAAATCAGGGTCTTGGTCATGCTAATTCCTTCTTTGCCCATAGCCCCAGGTGTTCCTTGATTCCTTGGAGAAACTCACAGGGCATCTCTGAGTACATATCTCTGTGTTTAGTCTGCTCTTTTTATAACTCAGCAGTGATCAGATTTACAATTCACCCTACTCAGGTTTGGTCTAATTAACATAAAGATAACTCTATTTTTAAACAGGATTACATTCAAGGTATACAAACAAACAAACCTATGATCTTCCAGTGGAGTCGGACTCACGGCGACCCTGTGGTTACAGAGTAGAACTGCTCCATAGACTTTCTTGGCTGTAATCTTTATGGAAGCAGTTTGTCAGGCCTTTCTTCTGAGTTGCCACCGGGTGGGTTCAAAACGCTAACCTTTGGGTTAGCATCTGATCACAAACTGCTTGTGCCACCTGGGCTCTTCATCCAACATATAGGGGATAGGACGGCAACACATATTCCGGGGGACCCAATTTAATCTGTAACATCCACATTCACACTAGTAAACTATTAACAGGCAGACTCAGAGTTTGGATCTACATCTCTCTGACTCTCCTAAATCTATTCTGTTTCCAATACACAACTTTGCACCCTTACTAAAAGGTAATCAAAAAAACACGTTCTGGGGCACGTGGGAATTTAAAAAAAAAACAGTAAGTTAATGAAACATGTATACACATAAATGCAACTTGGAATAGTTGACCTACAAACCACCAATAGCACTAAGGATTTAAAACTCTGATTCTAGATATTCTGATTTAGCAAGAAAACATTAATTGAGGGAGACAAAGATATAATGTTACCAGAAAACTATTGAGCTGGTATAAAATAAAGTAAAAATTGCAGGACAAAGTGAAATCTAAATAGGAGCATTTTGAAAGTCTGAGTGGCAAAAATAACCATGTTTTACCACTTTGATAGTAGTGTGAATATTTAATCCAACCATAAAAATGATGTGTGGGTGGGGGCTTCTGACCTCTTCTAACTTCACAAGGAGGAAGGAGGATTAAGATCAACAGCCCAAGGCTGATTCTTATGAGGTGGAGGTCAGACATGCCTCTTCTCTCTGCCATCTTTACAGTTCCAATACCAACTGTCCCTCCCACGGTACTTTCTGCTTCTCTGCTGGGTTCGATAATTCATTGCAATGGCCACACAGAACTCAGAGACTATACTCATGACTACGGCGTTTATTAGGGAAGTAACAGGTTACAGTTCAGGTTCAGGAACACTCAGGATGCAGTTCTTCTACCAGACAGCCTCGTTTCAGCCATGCCCTCAGGCACGCCTCTCTCTGACCTTCGGCCCCTGCCCTGCTCAGACAAGTGTCAAAAATTCTTTTAGCTCTGCCAATAAGAGGCACCCCACTCTGCCAGTAAGCCTCAGCCCAAAGGCAGTCAGCTCTAGCTCCCTGGGTCAGCAAACCTACCTCTACCAAGTTCCTGGAGGCACCCTACTCCTCCAGCAAGCCTCCTGCCCAAAGGCACTCAGCTTTCTCACTCCATGGGCCAGGAAGCCTACCATGCCAGTTCCTCCTGGTCTCTCCTGCTGTCCTTTCTCTGCCACTGCTTCTCACGATCTTCAGTGTTACAACTCTCTCTTTCTCTCTCAGTCTCCTTGTTCCAAGGGTTTCTCAGCCCAGGGATCCCAGGTCCAAGTGATGTACTCTGCTCTTGGCTCTTCTTCCTTGGTGGTAGTGAGATCCTCTCTTTCCTGCCTCTAGGATGGTTAATTTTAAGCCTAGCAGGATGGCAAAACTGACCAATCCCCTTGATAGGCCACAATTACCTTTTTGGCACAGTTCCACCCAATCACTTGGGTGGGAGTTACAAGACCATGGTGCGAAAGGTCATTAAAAGCAATTTCTAAGACTTCCTAAAGCTTAAAATGATTCCCAAAGCCATTTTTACAGCGAAGATTTGGACACGGGTGTAAAATTTATTTACATTCACAACTCCTAAAGCCAAGGACTATGCGTTTCAACACGTTCTGTAGCACTGAATTTGTCAACAGCTGCCAATTAGAAAATGGTAATAATTAGTGGGCACAATGGCTATTCTCTAATAGCTTTTCTTAATTGAAAACATATAAACAACCATATCCTGGCAGATTTTCCTTAGGAACTTTGCATTAGGCTGGCTTTTTGACTGTATTAGATAGAATTCATACTGGCTGAATTTTATCAGAAGCCTCACATTTGCAAGAAAATAGGAAGTTAAAGTAGAACTATTTAGTGCTTCCAAAGTCCCGCCTAGTTTGCAAAGGCTTCCACCTGATGCTTTGATTTCTGCAGGACATTGGACTCAAATGTAAACCAGAATCTACTGCCTTTCTCCTATTTCTGCTAAGACAGAAATTAACAGATAATCTCCCTGTGCTCTTCTAGCTCAGTGTTACCAGGGATGCCATCCCACCTAAGAAAACGAAAGCATAATAGTTTGAAATTTTGCAAAATTTCTATGAGTTTGAAAAAGACATACCTTGGCTAGCTGGTGAGTTTATAAAACAACTTTTTTTTTGGTACATCTCAGTTTCTTTTTCCTTCTAGTTTCTATTTGGTTATCTATTTCCTCCATTTTCTTCAGATGTTTGTCTTTGCCCATGTTTCTTGGTTGGATCTATTTTTTTAAGTCTCTAATTGCAGAGTCCTCATGTGGATGGTACCTTCTGTCTGCTAACACTGCCACTGAAAATTCCCTTTGTTCCTCCCCCATTCTGGCTTCATGCAATTTTACCAGTCTTATTTTTTTATTTCATACAGACAATATATAGACTTCCATACAAAAAGAAAAGTGCATTTCAGTAACCTTAGAAATCTCTGTGGGGCAGTATTGTGTTGCTTAATAGTGTGCGGTATTATGTTGCTTAACAAAAAAGGAAGTTATATTCTATGTTTGATCATAAACATTAACCCATCCTTATAGTCGGTGCAGTCAGAGCCTGCCTCACTTACTCGTAACTTACAATTGCCCTATATTAAATGGTGCCTCTAATGGGCAGTTCAAGTATAGTCACCTCAGCCAATGTACTGCCCTTTGCTATTTTTGTCAAGAGATGAGCTGTAAGGAATTGATCTGCCAGGTGTCCTAGAGGTCAATGAAAACAGCAAGCCAAAATAAAAATAACAGTCAAACCTTTAATCACTTACTGTGATAGTATAAGGGAAAGGCTAAATAGGAGAAAGAGGTGGTTCCACCAGTATGTTGTTTTTCCCCATGGAACAGTGCCGGGAGAGGCTCAAGTTGATTAGTGTAGACATGTAGACAAGGGGATCACATAGCTGCAGGGGTTGGTGAACCCAGGATCAGCAGGTCAGACAACAGGCCACTGGCTCACAGACTGTGGAGGCTGGTGAATCCCAAGATCAGAAGGTAAGCTGTTAGCTCGAGTCCCAAGAACTGGAGGTCAGATGAATAGCAGCTAGCTGCAGGATCCAGAGCAAGTGAAAACCTGAGAGCCTTGCCAGAAAGTTCACCTATATTGGATGCAGGCCACACCCTCAAGGAAACTCCTTTTCAACTGATTAGCTACTCACAGCAGATCCCATCATGGAGGTGATCACATTATATCAGATTTTATCATGGAAGTGATTACATCATTATATGACTTCCAAACTACACGATAACTGCCAAACCACAGAGAATCATGGCACAGCCAAGTTGACACACAACCTTAACCATCACAGTCCACCCCTTGTAAACTTGGCACCTGTACACATTTCCTTAAACCATATATAATCTTTGAATAAAGACAATTATGAAGTCATACATGCACCTAACATGATACAACTAACACAAGCACAGTCAAAAAAGTACTATCCCTGTTTACATCTTATATTTCAAAAGTGAAGAAAACAAAAATATTTTATGCACACATACAAAGCAGAAATACTCATAACAATTACAGTCCTCATTTCTGCAATTGATCATGTGGTCGTAACTAGTATGTAGAATTACCTTCTTTCACCACTCATTCTCTATTCCCTTTGCCCTCAGCAAGCACCTCAGCTGGTCATGCTTCTTTGCCTGGTGAAGTAACCCAAATCTCCATTCCTGAAGGGCCTGGGCCATTAGTAATCATGTCGAGTTTGGGTTGCTATACTTTTCCATTGACTTTAACCACAGGGCATAGTAGTACTGAGATATCCTAAGGGATCTCCTGCATTCCAGACATACTCTTCTTTACCTCCATTATGTAATATCAATCCAATTTCCTTTTGGTAATCAAGATCAATCACTCCAGACAATATAGTAACTCTCTTCTTTGCCTGTTTGTCCAGAGGCATAAGGATCCCAAAGTGGCCAGATGGCATTCTTAACTTCCGATTCAATGGGATCAGTGATGCATCTCCTGGTGGGAGCATTCCTCTCTTTGGAATTAAGACCTCTAGACCTGCAAAACATAGGGTTTGCTGGGACAGAAAGCAAAAATTTTGTGAGTGGGTCACTAGGAGTAATAGTGAATGGTGCCACTCCCATTTCTACCTCTTGATTCTTGGACCTATACTGGTTATGGAAGAAACAATGCCATATATCAGATGCTGGCTTAGAGCATATACAGCCTCCTGGAGAACATTGCCTCAACCCTGCAAGTTATTGCCACCAGAAAGGTGCCATAATTGTGTCTTTAGAAGGCCATTCCACCTTTCTATCAAGCCAGCTGCTTCAGGATGTTGGGGAACATGGTAAGACCAGTGAATTCCATGAGCATGGGCACATTACTGAACTTCATTTGCTGTGAGAGTAAGTGTCTAGTCCAGTAAGAACAAAAAACTGCCCTTTCCATGATGGAAGTGGTGCAATGTAATCAGTCAGGTTGCTGCCTGATCATCTTGAGAAATGATGCCATCTCGGAGTCTCAGAGTTGGTCTCTGCTGCACTCAGATTAGGCACTCAGCAGTGGATGTAGTCAAGTCGACGTCAGTGAGTGAAAGTCCATGTTGCTGAGACCACGCATAGCTTCCATCCCTGCCACCACGGCCACTTTGTTCATGGGCAATAATGGGAGTGCCTGGGGAAAGAGGATGACTGGTTTCCACACAGCGCATTATCCTATCCATTTGATTGTTAAAATTGTTCTCTGCTGAGGTCACCCTGTCATGAGCACTCACATGAGACACAGATGTCTTCTCTTCTCTGGCCCATTCAGAGAGGCATGGAAGAAAAAATAGGCTCAACCCTAGAGGCTCTAATATATAGCATAAACAGGATACAAACCATAATTATCAATACAGAAACACCAGAAGATAAGCTACATAAATGGGATCGTCTAAAAATTAAACACTTACTCTCATCAAAAGATTTCATCAAAAGAGTAAAAAGAGAACCTACAGACTGGGGAAAAATTTTTGGCTATGACATATCTGACAAAGATCTAATCCCTAAAATCTACAGGAAAATCCAATACCTCTGCAATAAAAAGACAATAACCCAATTAAAAATGGGCAAAGGATATGAACAGACACTTCACCAAAGATATTCAGGTGGCTAACAGACACATGAGCAAATGCTCATGATCACTAGCCATTAGACAAATGCAAATAATCAAAACTACAATGAGACTTCATCTCATCCTAACATTCTGGCACTAATCAAAAAAATAGAAAATAAAAAATATTGGAGATATTGCTTGGAGATTGGAACACTTATGCACTGCTGGTGAGAATGCAAAATGATACAACCACTCTGGAAAATGATATGGCTCCTCCTTAAAAAGCTAGAAATAGAAATAGTATACAACCCAGCAATCCTATGCTTAGGAATATATCCTGGAGAAATAAGATCCATCACATGAATAGACATATGCACACTCATGTTCATTGCAGCATTATTCACGATAGCAAAAAGATGGAAACAACCTAATTGCTCATCAACAGATGAATGGATAAACAAACTATGGCATATACACGCAAAGGAATACTACTTAATGATAAAGAACAATGATAAATCTTTGAAACATCTCACAATATGGATGTGTCTGGAGGGCATTATGCTGAGTGAAATAATCACAAAATGGCAAATACTGTATGAAACTGCTATTACAAACACACATGAAAATGCTTCCACACAAAAAGAAATATTTATGATGGTTATGGGGGAAGGAAGGGGTGGGAAGGGAAAAACACTAACTAGAGAGTACCTAAGTACAAACTTTGGTGAAGGGTAAGAGAGTACACAATATTGGGGAAGTCAGCACAACTTGGCCAAGGTAAGGCCATAGAAGCTTCACAGACAAACCCAAACTCCCTGAGACATTAAGCTACTGGGCTGAGGCTGGGGACAATAGTTTCAGGGGACAGCTAGCTTAATTGGCATAACATAGTCTAAAGAAATTGTTCTACACCTGACTGTGGTGAGTAGTGTCTACGATCTTAAAAACTTGTGAGCAGCCATCTAAGATACATCTTCTGGTCCCATCCCAGCTGGAACAAAGGAGAATGAAGAAGATCAAAGACACAAGGAAAAGATTATTCCAAAGGACTAATGGAGCACAACTAACATAACCTCCACCAGACTGAGCCCAGAACAACTAGACTGTGCCCGGTTATCACCACCAACTGCTATGGCAGGGCCCATAATAGAGGGTCCCACATAACAGGAGAAAAATGTAGAACAAAATTCAAATTCACACACAGAAATAAAAACAGGCTTTCTAATCTGACAGAGACTAGAGAAACCCTGAGAGTATGGCTCCCAGACACCCTTTTAACTCAGTACTGAGATCACTCCTGAGGTTCACCCTCCAGCCAAAGATTAGACAGGTCTATAAGGTCAACAATAAAACACATGAGGATAGTCCAAAGGACTAATGGACCACAGCTACCAAGGCCTCCACCAGACTGAGCCCAGCACAGCTAGACAGTGCCCGGCTACCACCACTGACTGCTCTGACTGGGATCACAACAGAAGGTTCTGGGCGAGCTGGAGAAGGATGTAGAACAAATTCTAACACACAAAAAGAAGACCAGATTTACTGGCCTAAAAGAGACTGGAGAAACCCCGAGAGTATGGTCTCCAAACTCCTTCTAGCTCAGTGGTGAAGTCACTTCCGAGGTTCACCATTCATCTGGGGATTGGACCGCCCCATATAACAGAACGGGACTAATGAGGCACAGCAGTCCAGGGACAAGGACTAGAAGGCATAAAGGGACAGGAAAACTGGTGATAGGGAACCCAAGGTTGAGTAAGCACAGTGTTGATACATAGTGGGGTTGTTAACCATTGTCATAGGGCAACATGTGTACTAACTGTTTAATGAGAAACTAATTTGTTCTGTAAACTTTCACATAAAGCCAATAAATAAATAAAATGATCCAGTAAAAGTAATGAAAAAGAAAGGTCAAAATTACATAATGGAGAAAATAAATAACAGACAAATGCAAGCCCAGAGAAAACTGCTAGAACAATCTTCGTATCTGACAAAACAGAATTTAAAACCAAAATTATTATAAGAGTGAAAAATAGACAGTATATATACATCAAAATATCAATAGAAGATATGAATATATTAAATATATATGCACCACAAATTACAGCCTAAAGCTGATAAAAGTACAAAAAATAAATCTATTGATCAACAGTTATTGTTGTAGAATGTAATATACCCCCCTAAAACACTGATTCTGTCAGAGATATTAAACAAAGATAAAGAAAATTAGAACAAGGTAACTAAAAACTTTGACCCATGTTTATATATACATATATATACGTTTTCAGACTATTTTCTTGCAAAATCCAATCAAATTAAAAATTATTTGAAACATATACATAGAAACTAGTAGCAGTTCAATCTCTGATTAGTACACAATCCAGGGAAAGGTAACAGAAAAATGTAGGAGAATAAATTATCAGAGAAATATTATAACAATATTTATCAAATTAAAAAAAAAAACCAAGCATTTTTATTGAAAGAATCTACTGAATACTAAGAAGTATAAAAGGAAAATCACTGCAAACTTAGATACATAACTGTGAAATAATTACTAACCCACTGTTCTATACCTAGCTGAATTGTTAATTTCAGTACTGCAAAGATTCAGAAAGTTCACATTCTATACATATTTTCTAAAGTAGTTACTTGGTAATGTACTCCAGTTAAATGAGTGCAAAGACTGAAGGGAGGAAAATATAGGGCTCCAGGAACAAAAACTTTGACAAAAATAAATTTCAGAGTGAGTTTATGACAAGCCTGAAGAGTAATAATCTGTATTAGAACAGAAAATCAATAGCCTCCAAATAGAATTCTACTCAAGCAATTATTTGGAATTAACTAAGAATATCAATGGATAAATTAAAAATAATCACATAAATATATACCTACTCCTCACTTATCCACTACCTCGATTTCCAACATTTTGCATTTACGACAGCAGTAAAAAATCCACTATCTGACTGTTTTGCACAACGGGACCATCATGATAGATAAAAGATTGAAGTTGTCAAGGATTTCATCTTACTTGGATCCACAATCAACACCCACAGAAGCAGCAGTCAAGAAATCAGATGATGGGTAAATCTGCTGTAAAAAGTCTTTTTAAAGTGTTAAAAAGCAAAGATGTCACCCTGAAGACTAAGGTGCACCTTACCCAAGCCATGATGTTTTCAATCGCCTCATGTGCATGTGAAAGCTGGGCAATGAATAAGGAAGACCAGGGAAGAATTGATGCCTTTGAATTATGATGTTCGTGAAGAATATTGAATATACTATGGTCTGCTCCTTAGAAGCAAGGATGAGACTACTCACATACTTTGGACATGTTATCAGGAGGGATCAGTCCCTGGAGAAGGACATCATGCTTGGTAAAGCAGAGGGTCAGCGAAAAAGAGGAAGACCCTCAAGCAGATGGATTGACACAGTGGCTGCAACAATGGGCTCAGGCGTAACAGTGTTTGTGAGGATAGCGCAGGACCACGCAGAGTTTTGTTCTGTTGTACATAGGATCGCTATGAGTCAGAACTGACTGGATGGCACCTAACAAAAACATCTATTTTGCGCTTTAAGGAGGCGGCAGGCACCGCGGCAACGGCTGAGGAGCATCCCCTCCATAGAAGAGGGTCTGTGGGCGCCCTCGGGGAAACTGTGTTGCACTGCATAGAACAGTCCACTTCCTCCTGCTGGCGGGGGCACCGAGTCCACCTGTGGCGCCAGGTAGGCTTCCTCCGTGGCAATGGCCTCTGGATGGACACACAGGCAACAGTGAGCCAGCAGGCACCTGCTCTGGGTTCCCAGTTCTTATGCAGCCCGAGGCCCTGCAGCTCAAAATTTTTGTGAGATGATGGAGAAGGTGTTTGGAAGAAATGCGTGTTATTTTAATGACATCCAAAAGTGGGTCAAAGTTGGCCTAAAGCCTCCGCCTTAGTGGGGCTGGGTGCATAGCCAGGTTCCCAGTGCCCTCGCAGGAAGCCCCGAGGCTCGGTGACCCGCCAGACACAGAGGGCAGAGTAGGCTCGGGAGAATCATGAACACAGGGCTTGCAGGGATGGGAGTGGAGCCCTGCACGACAGCTCCGCTAGGGAAGATGTGACCGAGCACAAGGGGAAGGTGAAATGCTCAAGCCCTGGACCTTCCAGTCGCACAGCCTGGTTTTATTCAACTTTGTCTCTTCGAAGCCTCCTTCTTCACAGAGAAATAATCCATAATGGGACTTGTCACAGTGATGAGCACAACAGTATATCTTATCTATTTTCTAAATTAAAACAAACAGACAAATGGAAAATGGATGGTCTAAAAACAAAACAAAAAATTCCGTATTTTTGCATAACGCCAATTTTCACAGAACGACTTGGTCTTTGGAACTTAACCATGTCACCATGTTGATAAGTGAGGAGTGAGTGTAAATAATAAAGGGAGTGAGAATGGTAGATAAAAGGCTATGTAAATAAAATGTCTCCATTTTTGTATAGTTAATAAATAATGTCCAGATAATCAATAAATAATATTATAGGCTTATTATTTATACTTAGAAAAATAACCAGAAAAAAATTAGAAATGGTTAAAAGTGGTTTTCTCTGGAGAGAGGGGGAATTAAAATAAAGAAATGAGGCTAGAGGCTGCTAGATTTTTATTGTAGCCTTTCTGTCACTTGCTTGTTAATTTTATGTGTCAGATCTGGCTAGGCTATGTTTTCCAGTAGTTTGGCCAAACACTAGACTGGTTGTTGTTCTGTAATGTAATGTAGTGTAATGATTGTCCATAACGTAATCTAAGTAATCAATCAATCCGTTGAAAAGGGAGTTTCCTTAGGTGTGTTCTGCCTTCAGATAATAAATAGATATTTTGGTAGAACTCATTCTCTCTCTCCACTCTGCACTCTTCCCATCACCTGACCTATGGATCTTGGGACACAAGCCTGCAGAAATCTCCAGTTCGGTGCTTGACCTATAGATTCTGAACTTGCAAGCCCCCACAATCATGTGAGACGAACCCTTGAAGTAAATCTCTCTCCCTTACTTTCTCTCTCTAGAGAAATAAACGGTAGAGGATAGATAGATAGACAGACAGATAGCTAGATGGTCACCGATTTTGCTTCTCTAGAGAACCGTTACTGAGACAGTCACTTTTATTTATTTTTTACCATGCGCTTGCATAATTTTGTTTACTTTTAGTTTATATTTTTTACCAAACAAGGAAGTCTTATTCTCAGCTAGAAATACAAAAAGAAATCCTACTTTAATTCAGCTGATACTCTCTCAAGCCATGGTGTGGGTTATTCTGCAGAGGCTTAGAGTAGGAATCCCATAAACTGCTCAGCCATGGTGGAATCCTTAACCACGTTAGCCAGACTTGGAGAGAAAACAGTTAAAGTAGCAAAGAATTAGTAGGCATTAGATTTTGTAGTAATATATAGGAGTCCTGGGTTCTTGCAAACAGTTAAGTGCTCGACTACTGGCCGAAAGGTTGGAGGTTCAAATCCACTCAGAGAAGCCTTGGAAAATAGACCTGGAAATATGCTTCTGAAAGGTCACAGCCTTGAAAACCCTATGGAACAGTTCTACTCTGCACACATGGGGTTGCCATGAGCTGGAGTTGACTCGACGGTAACTAACAACATGTAATAGCAGAGCCCAGAACCCAAAATCAGATACTGACAAAGCATGGCATAAGAGAGAAAAGAACCCCAATAAAGTAGTCTGAAACCATGTCTTAAGCTTTTGTCTACTCAGTTATAGATAGATTTTGGGTTATGGTATCATTAGATCCTCGAGTGCTAATTGTAGCCAGAAGAGAACAGAAGAATCTTCCACCCAGCTTGAGATGGGGCAGAAACACTGAAATTACCAGGAAGCCACCCCTGAATTCTTCTTGTCTGACAACTTCAAGTTCACTGCTTTAAATAATATGAACAAAAAAATGGCTGAAATGATGTCAGTGTCCACTTCTTTAGCATATATATGCATAATCTACAAAAATTTGGAAATATCAGCAGGTGCATTTCATTTCCTTGCCATTTTCCTTGGTGATATTAAAGAAAAAGGGCGATTATTTGTAATGTGATAGCAGCAACCTCTTTGATTTATCCTGTTGCAATTGACAGAAAAGTTGAATGATCTTCCAGGCTGGGAAATATCTTGGAGGTTTTATTACAATGATGATGGTAGTCATAAAAATATTTTATGCAGTTTTTTTCACATGAAAATTAACATATGCTTTTCACAGAGCCATCTCATAATTAATGCCATATGTCTTTTTTATTGAAAAGATAGTTTTGGGTGATGTACTGGGAGAACATTCTTTGAAGCCTGTTCTAAACTATATTACTAAAAACATCATTTCTTGAGAACAATATCAGAATATTACCATTTTTCTTTATAATCAGATTTTATTTCTGCACAACATATTTAGTCATTGTTTACATGAAAATGTATCTATTAGTATAAATAATTCTAGCCTTCTTTCACTTTTTTTTTGTTTTTCCATTCTGTATCTTCTTTTCCTTTAATGACTTCACAGCCTTAAATAACCTTACAGACAATGATATTTTATTGTGTTTATTTCTAAAATAATCACTCATAAGATGGTTCCCATAATATTTTATCTCTATACATTCTGATTAATTTTACCACATACATTTTTGTCATCATCTTTTTTTAAGTAACTTTATTAAGTTATACAGGCTATAAAATGCATTTTTAAGTGTACAATATGACGATTTTTGAATAATATGTATACAAATGTAACCACAATTATAATCATGATATAAAGTGTATCTATCATGCCAAGAAGTTTCCTAGTGCCCCTTTGCAGCCAGTACTCCCCATCTCAGACCCTATGATCACCAGTTATTTTTTGTTATTAATGATTCTTTGGCCTTTCTAAAGTTTTATATAAATGTATTCAAATAGCATGAGCTAATTTGCTTCTGGCTTCTTTCTTCTAATATTTTTTAGATTCCTTCATGTTGCTGCCTATCAGTAGTTTGTTTCTTTGTATCCTTTATTAGTATTTAATTGTATGAATTTATGAAAAGTTGTTTATCAATTATTTTGCTATTAAACATTTGAGTTATTTTCAGTTCCTCACTGTTATGAATAAAGCTACTATGAACATTCTCATACAAGTCTTTTTATGGGCAAATGTTTTCATGTCTGTTGTGTAAATATCTAGTGGATTTGCTGGGTCATATAATAGGTGCAAATGGTTTGTGCTTGGTTACTACTGAAAGATTGGTTGAGTCCACCCAGCTCCGTGAAAGAAAGACCTAGCCTACTTCCAAAAGATTACAACCATTGAAAACCCTGTAGAGTGTAGTTCTACCCTGACACACACGGGGTCACCATGAGTCAGATTCAACTTGATGGCTATGGGTTTAGTTTTAGTTTATAGTGGGTGTCTTAGGCTGGGTTCTTTAGAGAAACAAAACCAGTACAGTGTATAAATATATAGAGAGAGAGTGATTTATATCAGGGAAACAGCTCATGTGCTTATATAGAGGCTACAAAATCCCAAGTCCGTGGATCAGGGTAGAGGCGTCTCCCAAGTCATGCAGTTGCAGAAGCTGGCAAGCCCAAGATCTGCAGGTCGGAGAGCAGTGCTGCTGCTCACAGGCTCTGCAGGTCAATGAATCCCAAGTTTGGCAGATAAGCTGACAGATCAAGTCCCAAAGACTGGAGATGAGGTGACAGGAGGCAGCCGCAGGATCCAGACAGAGCAAAAAGCCAGAATGTCTGCTTATATTCAGATGCGGCCACATCCCCAAGGAGACTCCCTTTCATCTGATTGGCTACTCACAGTATATTCAATCATGGGCGTGATTACATTAAAACACTGAGAATCATGGCCCAGCCAAGTTGACAGACCATCTTAACCATCACAGTCCACCCCTTGTCAACTTGGCACAAGTACACATCTCCTTAAACCATATATAATCTTTGAATAAAGACAATTATGAAGTCATACATGCACCTAACATGATACAACTAACACAAGCACAGTCAAAAAAGTACTATCCCTGTTTACATCTTATATTTCAAAAGTGAAGAAAACAAAAATATTTGATGCACACATACAAAGCAGAAATACTGATAAAAATTACAGTCCCCATTTCAGCAACTGGTCATGTGGCCATAACTGGTATTTAAAACTACCTTCTTCCACCACCCATTCTATATTCCCTTTGCCGTCAGCAAGCACCTCAGCTGGTCATGGTTATTTGCCTGGTGGGGTGACCCAAATCTTCATTCCTGAAGGGTCTGGGTCACTAGTAGTCATGTCGGAATTAGATTGCTGTAGTTTTCCATTGACTTTAATCACAGGGAATGGTAGTACTAAGAGACGCCCTAAGGAATCTCCTGCATTCCAGACATACTCCTCTTTACCTCCATTATGTAATATCAGTCTGATTTCCTCTTGGTAATCAGGATCAATCACACCAGCCAGTAAGGTAACTCCCTTCTTGGCCTGTTGATCCAGAGGCATAAGGAGCCCAAAGTGGCCAGGTGGCATTCTTAACTTCCAGTTCAATGGAAACAGTGATGTGTATCCAGGAGGGAGCATTACTCCCTTTGGAACTAAGACCTCTAGGCCTGCAGAGCACAAGGTCGAAGGGACAGGAAGCAAAAATCTTGAGAGTGGGTCACTAGGGGTAACAGTGAGTGGCACCACTCCCTTTTCCAACCCTTGATTCCTGGACCCGTGAATCCTGGCTATGGGAGAAACAGGACCATATATTGGACACTAGTTTAAAGCATATACAACCTCCTGGAGAACATTGCCCCAAGCCTGCAAGGTACTACCACCTAGCTGGTGCCATAATTGTGTCTTTAGAAGGCCATTCCATCGTTCTATCAAGCCAGCTGCTTCCAGATGATGAGGAACATGGTAAGACTGGTGAATTCCATGAGCACAGGCCCACTGCCGCACTTCATTTGCTGTGAAGTGAATCCCTTGATCTGAGGCAATGCTGTGTGGGATACCATGACAGTGGATAAGGCATTCTGTAAGTCCATGGATGGTAGTTTTGGCAGAAGCATTGCATGCAGGGAAGGCAAATCCATATCCAGAGTAAGTGTCTATTCCAGTAAGGACAAAATGCTGCCCTTTCCATGATGGAAGTGGTCCAATGTAATCAACTTGCCACCAGGTTGCTGGCTGATCACCTCAAGGTATGGTGCCATATCAGGGACTCAGAGTTGGTCTCTGCCGCTGGCAGATTAGGCACTCATCAGAGGCTGTTGCCAAGCCTTGGTGAGTGTAAGTCCATGCTGCTGGGCCCATGCATAACCTCCATCCCTGTCACCATGGCCACTTTATTCATGAGCCCATTGAGCAATGACGGGACTAGCTGGGGAAAGAGGATGAGTGGTTTCCACAGAACGTGTCATCCTATCCCCTTGATTGTTAAAATCATCCTCTGCTGAGGTCACCCTTTAGTGAGCCTTCACATGAGACACAAATATCTTTGCTTCTTTGGCCCATTAAGAGAGGTCTATCCACATACCTCTTCCCCATAAATCCTTGTCTCCAATTTTCCAATCACGTTCCTTCCAAGTCCCTGAGCATCCAGCCAAACCATTGGCCACAGCCCATGAATCAGTATATAATTGCACATCTGGCCATTTTGCCTTCCAAGCAAAGTGAACAACCAGGTGCACTGCTCAAAGTTCTGCCCATTCAGAGGATTTCCCTTCACCACTGTCCTTCAGGGAGGTCCCAGAAAGGGGCTGTAGTGCTGCCGAAGTCCACTTTCGAGTGGCACCTGCATATTGTGCAGAACCATCTGTAAACCAGGCATGAGTTTTCTCTTCCTCAGTCAACTGATCATAAGGAACTCCCCATGAGGCCATAGGTACAGACTGGGAGATGGAAGGTAATGTGACAGGAGTGGATACCATGGGCATTTGGGCCATTTCCTCATTGAAATTACCTGTGCCTTCAGGTCCTGCTCTGGCCAGATCTCGGATGTACCACTTCCATTTAATGATGGAGTGCTGCTGTGCATGTCCAACTTTATGGTTCTGTGGGTCATAAAACTCCCAGTTCGTGATGGGCAGCTCAGGCCTCATGGTGACTTGGTGTCCCATGGTTAAGTGTTCATTCTCTACTAAGGCCCAGTAACAAGCCAAAAGTTGTTTCTCAAAAGGAGAGTAGTTATCTGCAGAGGATGGAAGAGCTTTGCTCCAAAATCCTAAGGGTCTGTGCTGTGATTCACTGTAGGGGCCTGCCAAAGACTCCAAACAGCATCTCTATCTGTCACTGACACTTCAAGCACCATTGGATCAGCTGGATCAAATGGTCCAAGTGGCAGAGTGGCTTGCACATCAGCCAGAACCTGTTGCAGAGCCTTCTCTTGTTCTGGTCCCCACTCAAAACTAGCAGCTTTTTGAGTCACTTGTTAAATAGGCTGGAGCAGCACACCCCAATGAGAAATATGTTGCCTCCAAAATCCAAAGAGGCCCACTAGGTGTTGTGCCTCTTTTTTAGTTGTAGGAGCAGCCAGATGCAATAACTTATCCTTCACTTCAGAAGGAATGTCTTGACATGCCCCACCCCACTGGACCGCTAGACATTTCACTGAAGTGGAAGGTGCCTGAATGTTTGTGGGATTAATCTCCCACCCTCTAGCATGCAAATGTTTTACCATTAAGCCCAGAGTCATTGACACTTCTTCCTTACTAGGTCTAATCATCATAATGTCATCAATATATGGACCAGTGTGACGTCTTGTGAAAGGGAAAGGTGATCAAGCTCCCTGTGGACTAAATTATGACATAAAGCTGGAGAGTTAATGTAGCCCTGAGGTAGGCAAGTGAAGGTGTATTGTTGGCATTTCCAGTTGAAGGCAAACTGCTTCTGGTGTTCCTTTGAAACAGGTTATGGAGAAAAAGGCATTAGACAGATCAATAGCTGCATACCAGGTACCAGGAGATGTATAAATTTGCTCAAGCAGTGAAACTACATCTGGAACAGCAGCTGCAATTGGAGTCACCACCTGGTTAAGTTTTTGATGATCTACTGTTATTCTCCAAGATCCATCTGTTTTTTGCACAGGCCAAATAGGCGAGTTGAACGGGGATGTGGTGGGAATCACCACCCCTGCATCCTTCAAGTCCTTGATGGTGGTAGTAATCCTAGCAATCCCTCCAGGAATGCAGTATTGCTTTTTGTTTACTATTTTCCTAGGTAGGTGCAGTCCTAATGGCTTCCACTTGGCTTTTCCTACCATAATAACACTTTCTGTATTCATCAGGGATCCAGTGTGGGGATTCTTCCAGTTGCTGAGTATATCTATTCCAATTATGCATTCCAGAAATGGAGAAATCACTACAGGGTGGGTTCAGGGACCCACTGGACCTACTGTGAGATGGACATGAGCGAAGACTCCATTAATAACCTGGCCTCCATATGCCTCCACTTTGACTGGTGGGTCACAGTGACATTTTGGGTCTCCTGGAATTAGTGTCAGCTCAGAGCCAGTATCCAGTAATCCCAGAAGAGTCTGATTATTTCCTTTTCCCCAATGAACAGTCAGTCTTGTAAAAGGCCATAGATCCCTTTGGGGAAGTCTGGAAGAAAGAGTAACAGTAAAAATTTTTGGCAGTGTATTGGAGTCCTTTGCCAAGAGGACCCGGCCTCCCCTTAATTCAAGGGGTTGTGGGTCTTTAAACTCGCTTCAATCTGGTAATTGATTGAGGGACCATGACTCTCTATTCTGGCAATTCGAGTTAGAGTGCTTTTCACCTGACCTAGAATTCATCCGTTTGTATAGATCAAGCAAATATTTAGTAGATTCCCTATCTATTTCACTCCTAGGGACACCATGACTAAGTAGCCAATGCCAGAAGTCCATACGAGTCAGACTATTCTGATTACTGCTTTGACTCCTCTGTCCATTACTGTAACCACGCCCACCTTGTCTTTGTCAATTGAGTGCAGCCACTTGGCTCCTACTACCACGGGGTCCAATCAGCACCACTGTAGTTAGATGTCTTAATTCAGTTAAGCAGTTCCCACTGTGAAATCTGACTTACATAAAATAGCAATCACAGCAGTCTTCAAGGGTACTGGAGCTCCCTTCACAAATTTGTTCCCACAGTTGTGGTAAAAGGTGTGTCCTTTTGACACTCCATGTGTGGGTCCGTGGGTCTAACTTGATAAATCCACTCTAACATGCCAATTTCTCTAAGGCTTAGGATACCTTTTTTACAGTATACCAAGGTGGGTCTGGTACTTCAACTTGATTTAGTCAGCCACCTCATAATCCATGCTTCAGCAACCCAACGAAATAAACTATTAGAGCCTTTCCTAACTTCTCTAGCTGAAACATTGAATGAATAATCTGTGCTTAGTGGACCCATATCAGTAAACTCAGACTGATCCACCTTTATGTTCCTTGCACCATTATCCCACACCCTTAATAGCCATTCCCACACATATTCCCCAGGTTTCTGTTTGTACGTATTAGAAAAAGCAAGTAGTTCTTTTGGAGTGTAGCGTACCTCCTTCTGGGTCACTGTTTGTACCTCACCTTTTGGGGCTCACTGGGACTTAAGCCTAGTTATAGGTCTAGAAGCCAGAATCGGTAGTGTGGAATTGTTTTGAGAACATTCAGCATTATCTTGTAAAGCGTCTGCCTCAGGCGATGCTCTAGGCAATGACTCAGGCAAGGGCTCTTTAGAGGCAGCTGGGCTAGGGCTAATCTCATTAGATGGGAGTGGAGGGACTAATCGTTTTTCTGGGCAGGGTGGTTTAGCAGACAAACCTGAAGTAATCTCTTCAGATGGGACTGGTTCTGCTGGCAGGAGTGATTCAACGGAATTTACAGGCTCAGTGTCCCCAGATTCCTGATTATCTGCCCATATGTCCCCATCCCAAGTCTCAGGATCCCATCTCCTCCCAATCTATGCCCTTACCTTAACTTCAGACACCTCTCGAGGTTTGCAGTTGAGCTGGCATTGTAATTCAGCCACTCTTACAATAAGACTCTGGTTTGTTTTTCTGCAATTTCAGCTCTGTTACTACAAGAAAGAAGGCTTTCTTTCAAAGCACAAGTAGAAGCCTTGAGGTTATGTATGTGGCATTTGAGCCTTGACTCTGAAGCCCTGAGCACATCTCTTTCCTTCACCAGTTTGTCTAGCGAAAGTAGGACAAACAAACCAGCTTCCTTTTACTTCTCATTTTGACTTAACTGTAGAAAGATATCACACATGTAATCACCCTGATCCTCACCTTTCACCAATACCTGATCTAATGGTGGTGATATTTTGGGTATTTGTATTGCCACCTCGGTCTATGGAACAGCAATGATCTCTTTACTGCTGGAAGCAGAGTCGTCAACATCTTTTAAGACTAACCAGACTTGAGAACCAATTTAGAAAACTCATCCTTATAATTTTGTTTCTCTAGAACCACTCTCGGTACCAAAATATCTTAGGCTGGGTTGTCTAGAGAAGCAAAACCAGTAAAGTGTATAAATATATATATAGAGAGAGATTTATATCAAGGAAACAGCTCACGCAATTGTAGAGGCTAGAAGTTCCCAAGTCCGTGGATCAGGGTAGAGGCCTCTCTGAAGTCATGCAGTTGCAGAAGCTGGCAAGCCCAAGTTTGGCAGGTTGGAGAGCAGGGCTCCAGCTCACAGGCTGTGCAGATGGACGAATCCCAAGTTCAGCAGATAAGCTGACATTTAAGACCCAAGAACTGGAGATGAAGCGACAGGAAGCAACTGCAGGATCCAGACAGGGGAAAAAGCCAGAATGTCTGCTTATATTCAGATGAAGGCCACACCCACAATGAGACTCCCTTTCATCTGATTGGCTACTCACGGTATGGTCAATCATGGGAGTGATTACCTTAAAACACTGAGAATCATGGACCAGCCAAGTTAACACATAATCTTAACCATCACAGTAGGTATGTGTTTACTTTTATAAGAAACTGTCAGTTTTCCAGAGTGGCTCTATTCTTTCAAATTACCACTGCAATGTGCAATGTGTTCAAGTTTCTCCACATCCTTGTCAACATTGGTTTTTGTAAGCTTTTTTTTAAAAAAAATTTAGCCATTAGATTGGATGGGAAATCATATCTAATTGAGATTTTAATTTTAATTTTCCTGATAACTAATTATATTGAACATTTTTTTAGTGCTTACTTGTCATTCTTCTGTCTTCTTTTGTGAAGTGTCCATATTGTGATTTTTTCATTGCCTTGTTTTGTCTTTCTGTGACTGCATATATATAATGTCTATATATAAGTGTGTGTGTAACTATTCTGGATACAAAATTTTTTGTCAAATATACATATTGTGAATATTTTTTCCCAGTCTGTGGCTTTCCTTTACATTTTCCTAATGATAGCATTTGATAAGCAGTATTTTTTATTCTCGTAAAGTTCACTTATCAATTTTTTTTTCTTTTACTGCATTTGGTGTCTAAGAAATCTTTGCCTACCAATGTTATTCTTCAGCAGCTTTATAATTTTAGCTTTTATTTTTAGGTCAATGATCTATCTCAAATTAAATTTTGTGTATTGTGTAAGAAAAAAAAATTGAGACTCCTTTTTCCATGGGAATATCCCTTTGTTCTTGCACTATTTGTTGAAGACTTTTCTTTTCCCCACTGAATGAATTTGACATCTCTATCAAAAATCAATTGACCATATATTTGGGGATCTATTTCTGAACCCATTACTGTGTTTCTCCTTATGTTTATTTTTATGCACATGCCCTGGTAATGCAGTGATTAAAGCACTCATCTGCTAATGAAAAGGTCAGCAGTTAGAACCCACCAGCTCTGTGGGGAAAGATGTGTGAGTCTACTTCCGTAAAGATTTATAGCCTTGGAAACCATATGGGGCAGTTCTACTCTGTCCTATAGGGTCATTATTGTGGGAATCAATGCTACAGCAGTTTGTTTTTTTTTTTTAACCACGTTATCTTGATTATTATATAACTGTAGATTTATAATACATTTTAAAACCATGGTAGGGCAACTCCTCCAGCTTTGTTCTTATTTTACAAAACTACTTTAACTATTTTAAATTGTTTACATTTCCACATCAATTTTAGAGTCCACTTTTCAATTTTTACCAAATATGCCTGTTGGCATTTTTATTTGGATTGCATTGAATCTATAGTTCTTATGGGGGGAAATTAACACCATAATAATATTGAATTTCCTAATACATGAACATCACATATCTCACCATTTATTTAGGTGTTTTATTTCTCTCAGCAAGATTTTATACTTTTCAGTGTACACGTCTAGTGTATATTTTGTTAAATTTATATTTAAGTATTTCATGTTTTTAGATGTATGATCATTTTTTAAATTAGCTTCTATAATCTTTTTATATCATACATTCAAAAATAATTAAACTTGAAAAAGGGCATTGATATAGAGCTAACCAAGTTTCAATTGGATGTTCTAATCCACTTTATAGCTTCATAACTCAATGACTGTCTTGGTTTTCCTTGACCATTTCCAGCAATAAGAAACCCTTCTTTTTAAAGCAGCCCTTTATCATGTTTTCAAGCGGTTCAGAATATTAGCAGCATTCTTATGTTAAAATGAAAGCTATGCACTTAACTTATCATCTACCTCCTCTCCCCTAAAGATTTTAATACTGTTGTTGTGTGCTATAAAGTCGATTCTGACTCACAGCCACTCTGTATAACCGAGTAGAACTGCCCCATAGGTTTACTAGGCTGTAATCTTTATGGGAACAGATCACTAGATCTTTTCTCCTATGGAGTAGCTGGTGGGTTCAAAGCCCTGATCTTTCAGTTAGCAGTCAAGTGCTTAACCATTATGCAACCAGGGCTCATTTTAAACGTTTTAATAGGAGGCAGAGCAAACATGGTGCTACAGACAGAAGTACTACACCATCCCTCTACAGCAAAGACCTGAAAAACTAAGTAAAACAGATACAGATGTCAATCCTGGAACCTAGCAGTCAAAAGAAGGAATAAAGAACACAACCAAGCACTGAATGGAATAAGAAACTGACAGAGAACAGAGAACAAGGAGAGGTGCAGAGTGGAGGTCCCCTACCAGCTAACTCAGCACAGACTCACCATCTTGGACTTCAGTCTCTGAGAATGGTAAACAGGGAGTATGGGAAGGCAACTTCACGGTTCTCCCAGCAGGAGACAGGGTACCTGGTAATCAGGGATACATGATTTCCCATCTCCCACCCTTCTTCCCTTACTCGGCCTCCACCACTTTCCAACCGGCCACAATTACTAGGTCAGAGAGACACTAGCTGCTTTCAGCTCGGATTTGCCCCTCTCCCACCAGCTGTCTCCTTCAGTGCCATTTTTGTTGTTGTTTTGTCTTTCTTTGTTGTTTTTTCTCTCTCTCACTTCCTTTCCTGCCCAGCTAGCACTGCGTGCCATCTTTGCCCCTTCTTGACAGGCTGTGCCACACTGCTTGACTATGGTGCTACCGGGACACAGCTTCTACAGTCTGTGCCACCCCACCGGTAGACTCCCTCAGCACCATTTTTTTTTTTTTTTTGGTTTCTTGTCTCTCTCTCCCTTCCTTTCTTTCCTTTCTCCTGCCCACCAAGCTGCGTGTGTCATCTCTGCCCCTTCTTGACGGGCTGTGCCACACCGCTAGGCTAGAGACCCACCAGCACACGGCTTCTCCAGGTCTGCACCACCCCACCAGTAGGCTCCCTCAGCATCATTTATTATTTATTTATTTATTTTACCTTCAGTTTCTTCCCTCTCTCTCTTTCTCTCTCCCTTCCTTCCTTTCCTTTCTCATGTCCACCAAGCCCTGTGTGCCATCCCTGCCCCTTCTTGATAGGCTGTGCCACACAGCTCAGCTAGAGAGCCACCAACACATGATCTTCCCAGGCCCATGACACCCCTCTGGCAGGCTCACTCAGTGCTATTCTTTTTTCTTTTCAGGTTCTTCTCTCTCTCTCCCTTCCTTCCTTTCCTTTCTCCTGCCCACCAGGCCTCATGTGCCTTCTCCACCACCTTCTTGACAGGTTGTGCTGGATGGCTTGGCTGGAGAGCCTCTGGCACCCAGACTCCCCAGGTCTGCACTGTCCCCACAGGCTGGTTTCCTCAGTACTATGTTATTTTATTTTACCTTTACCTTTCTCCTTTTTCCTTCTCCCTCCCGTCTAAGCTCTGCACTGCCACTGCCCCTTCTTGACAGGCTGTTCCATGCTGCTAATCAATAGAGATATCAGCTCTTCACCACCTCAATTCTGCCCAACCCCAACAGCTGGCTCCCCCAGCACCATATTTATTTATGTTGTTGTTTATGTTTTCTCTTGTTTTTTCTTTCTTCTCTCACTTTCCCTTCTTTTCTTTCCTTTCTCCAGCCTACCTAGCCCTGTGCACCACCCACACCCCTTCTTGACAGGCCACGGTGCACCAATCCACTAGAGAGCCACCATCACAGGCCTGCGGGGTCTACCCTGCCCCCACTAGCTGAATCCTTCCACTTCACCCTTTAATTCACTGTTTCTTTTTCTTTCTTTCTTTTTTCCTTCATTTTTTTCCTTTTTTTGTTTCTGTTTCTCTCTCTGCTTTGTCTCACCCACTTATCTCCGCATATCACATCCTCTCTTTTTCCTTCTGCCTATCTGCATTGCTTGTTGAGTGCCACTTTCTTGAGCAGCATAGGTGAGGGCCACCAGAACCTACCCTGCACTGCCCCCTGGCCCTGCCTCCTCGGCCCCAGTACATGCTGCAATGGCACATCCCCATCCCTGCACCTCACTGGACCTGCCCTGCTGCACGATAGCTGAGTGACTGGCCCTGCCCACCTGGATAAGGTGGTAAGAAGTATCGTGCCCACAGATAAGTGACAAAGCACATCCAGCCCTCATGCCCAGACATAACCAAATAAAACAAAAAAGCAGGTGAAACAAACACATCTACAATCAATAAATGAATAAAATAATTCCTGAATGCTCTGAAGACAGCAGACAATATCAAAACATATAAAAAAACAGGACAGGATGACTCCAAATTGCATCCAAAATAAACATCAGATGACCTTCCAATAGAAGAAAAGGCACTGGAACTACCTGATAGGGAATTCAAAATTCTAATATTCAGGGTTATCCAAAAGATGAAGGAAAACATAGACCAAAATAAGGAAAAAACAGACAAAATCATTGAAAATACAGATGAAGCAATGGAAAAATTCAGGAGAATAATACAGGAACAAAATGTCAAAATAAATAAAAAACTGGAAGTTATACAAAAACAGCAATTAGAAATTAAAAGGATAAACTGCAAGATTTCAGAAATGGACAGTGCAATAGAAGGTTTTAGGAGCAAATTTGAAACAATGGAAGACAAGATCAGCCAAATTGAAGACAAATGCTTGGATACAACTTTGTTTGAGGAAAAATCAGAGAAAATAATGAAAAAAAAAATGAAGAAACCTTGAGAACAACATGAGATCCAATCAAAAACAAAAATGTGCATGTGATTGGAGTTCCAGAAACAAGAGGAGAAAGTGGAAAACATAGAGAGGATCATTGAAGATTTGCTGACAGAAAACTTCACTAATATCATGAAAGATGAAAAGCTGACCATCCAAGAAGCTCATCAAACGCTATATAGGTTAAACATTTTACTAAACAATCCTAATTGATCTTTCACATCAGAGTCTCTCAAATATTTGAAGACCACTATCAAACTTGTTTATTTTAATTATTGGTATTTTCTTCAGCTTGAATATCCCTAGTTACCCTCATAGCTAACTATGTGGCATTATCTGAGGTCACAACAATCCAGGTGGCTGTTTTCCAGACAAGCTCCAGCTTGTTTATTCTGAAATTGAATATCTCCTTTTAAGGGTGATGTCCAGAACTAAATACCATGCTTACAGTGTGATCATAATAATACTTAATACAATGGGAAAATCATCTCTTCAAATCTGACAATTTTATATTCTCGTAAGTTGGTCCATAAAAGCTCTGGGAATTGTATATTCAACAATTAGATGAACCAGTTCTTTGGTTAAGTATGCCTGAGGTATATGATCAATGCTAGTTTTTATTTGTTTATCTAAGTACTCACAGTTCTATTTCTCAGTGAATTAAAATGTCAAAATAGTTGTAGCAATAAGGGGCTATTTGCTGAAATATCTCTCCTTACTGTCACTGGTTTTATGCTACCTACACAAGAGAAGTATTTCTGTATATAGACTAGATATATAACCTGTTAGGTGAGCATGAAATACATCTCCATTTACAACTGGATTCAGGCTTAGTTAATCAATAAAAAGGTCAACAATTTACATAAATGAACATAAACACTTTACCCTTGATGTAAGCCAGGTAAAATAAGAGTTTTATGCAATCAAAGAGGAATGTATATCTGTATTGTAAATTAGCCCTTCATCCCATGGGTAAATACAAAGTTGTTATCTATTTTCAAAGAGGATTGTGAGTAGATAACTAAAAAGGCAGGATGCACTCAAGAAACAACAACTATTTGGAAGTAGGTAATGTTAGTTGGAATTCAAATTTAAAATCAATTAAGTCAAGTCTAATTTGCCTAAAAAGTCCAGATATTAGCTAACTAATATTTTACTACGCTTAAATGGCTAGTAATGTACAAAAGCCTTCTTCATCATAACTTTGCTTCTAACAGAAAACTGTTAAATATAATTAAGTTGATATTAACTATGAGTGTTTTGGCTGATAAAATACCATCCCTGATTAGTATATATTATGTTGTCCCAACATGTGACAATGACCTTGAGCAAAGCTATCCCATTTCCAGTCTTAGGCACTTGCTAAATGTTATATATATACATTTCCCCCAAAAACTTTAAAATGACAAATCAAGGTATGTCATAGATTGAGTTGTGTCCCCCCAAAAATGTGTGTATCAATTTGGTCAGGCCATGATTCCCAGTGTTGTGTGGTAGTCTTTCATTTTGTGATTGTAATTTTACATTAAAGAGGATTAAGGTGAGATTGTAACATCACCCTAACCCAGGTCACCCTAACCCAATGTAAAGGGAGTTTCCCTGGGGTGTGGCCTGCACCACCTTTTATCTCTTCTAAGAGATAAAAGGAAAGGGAAGCACGTGGAGAATCAGGGACCTCATACCATCAAGAAAGCAGTGCCGGGAGTAGAGCACATCCTTTGGACCCGGGTCCCTGCGCAGAGAAGCTCCTAGTCTAGAGAAACACTGAAGAGAAGAAGGACGACAGAGAGAAAAAGGCTTCCCCTGGAAGCTGACGCCCTGAATTTGGACTTTTAGCCTACTTTAACTGTGAGGAAATAAACTTCTCTTCGTTAAAACCATCCACTTGTGGTATTTCTGTTAGAGCTGAATTAGATGACTAAGACAGGGTATTTCTAATTTTTTAAATGAGAAAACTTATGCATAGAGGTGCTAAGTAGCTTGTACAAATTCTTATAGCCAGGAAGTTTAGAGTTGAGATTTCAGCTGATTGAATCTCCTTTATTTAAATATCTTACTTTTTTTAAACTACAAGAGGATACCTCTGTGAAGTACAGCAACATAAATATGTCCACTAAAAATAAATTTGTGAAAAAATTACCAAATTTCTGAGACATTGCTGGTTTGACAGAGATCATTGACATCACTTTGTTTAAAAACGTCTTTATTGTGTCATTGATCTCCAGGAATATCAAGAGAGTCCTCCTGGAAGGAGCGAAATCACTCCAATGTTGTCCAAATCATGCAAAGTGTAATTATATAGACCATTCCATGCTACAGCTTGAAAACAGATTTAAGTGTTGTATTTTTTTTTCCCAGGAAATATTTAGAAATTGCTGCAATAAGTATATTGAACTGAATTCCAAAAACTAAAATAAAGGACAAATTTGGAAACATTAAATTAACATTTACTTTGTTCTGAATCTACAGAAATAATTCATGAGAATATAATAAAAAAATGAATAAATCGGAGATAAACTTCTGACTTGACAGTGTAAAGAGCTATGCTGATCTATTCTCCAGTGAAACTGGTGAAAACTTTAGAAAAGAACCATTTAAAGCCTCTGGAAATGGGACTTCTGGACAACATGGTGCTATCGTCAGAAGCACCACACCATCCCTCCACAGCAAAGATCAGAAAAACTAAGTCAGACAGAGTCACACGTCAGTCCTGAAACCCTAAACATCAGATGAAGAGATAACTCAGCCAAGCACCGAATAGAGCAATAAACTGACCAAGAACACAGAATGAGGACAGACACATGCAGAGGTCCCCATCAGCTACTGCAGCACGGATACACCATCTTGGACTCCTATTGGAGATCAGCGAACAGTGGGTATAAGAAAACAACTTCACAGAGCTTCCAGCAGGAGACAGAACAACCAGTAACCAGCAATATAGGCTTTCCCAACCCCCACCTTTCTTCACCCCCACTTAACCTCCTCTGTTTCCTGCAGCCACAGTCTCTTGGACGGGAAGCACCAGCTTTATCCCAGTGTCACTTGGATTCCACCGGCCCACACTGGCCGGCTCCCTGAGAGCCTTTTGTTGGCCACTGGTGTTGATTTTTTCCGCTTCTTTAGATTTCTTGCTTACCTCTCACCACCTCCCCCTCCTTTCTCTCAGATATCTGGCTCCGTGTGCCATCTTTGCTTCTTCCTGAAAGGCTGCAAAACACTGCTCAATGTGAAACTAATCCCTGGCCTGTGCTGCCACACTAGTGGACCCCCAGGGCTTTTTTGTTTGTTTGTTTGCTGTGATTTGTTCTGTTTTGATTTGTTTGTTTGTTTCCTTTTTCTTTTCTCTGCTTGGGAGCCCCTTCTAGCTGGGCAGTACTGAGCAGCTTGGAAGCTACTCCCTCACTCTGCACAGACACACAGGGACATCCCTGGGGGCATTTCTTTTTTCTTGTTTTTTTTTTTTTTGTTTGTTTGTTTCTTTGTTTTGTTTTCCTCTCTCTTATTCCCTTTTTGTCTTTCTTCATTTTTTTTCTTTTACCCCTTTTCTTTTTTTTTTTTCTTTTGGTATATCCCCATTTTGCAGTCTCTCCACTCCAATAGCAAGCTCCCTTAGCACTCTTTTTTGTTTGTGTGTATGTTTTTGGCTCCTGTTCCTCTCTCCTCTCTCACCTCTTTCCCATACCCATCTTAGCTCCACACATCACAATCGACCCCCTCCTTCCTGCCTAACTACACAGTGCACTGAACATCACACTCCCAAGCAGCAGAGGCATGGCCTATGGGAACCTGCCCTGCACTGATCCCTGGTCCTCACTGTCAGCCCTGGTACCTGCCACAAACAACCCATCCCAGCAACTCCCCTTCATCTGGACCTTCCCTGTTGTACCATACCTGAGTGACTGACCCTGCCCACTGGAGAAGGAGGTGAAAAGTATCGTGCCTGCAGATGAGCAAACCACAAAGAACGCACAGCCCGCCTGCTCAGACATAACCAAATAAAACAAAAAAGTAGAGAAAAACAAACAAATCTACAATAAATGAGGAAAGTAACCACTGAATGCCCCAAAGACAGCAGACAATATCAAAACATTTACAAAAACAGGACAGGATGGTTCCAGTAGGTGTCCAAAATAAAATACTAGATGACCTTCCAGTAGAAGAAAAGGCACTAGACCTAACTGATAGGGAATTCAAATCTCTAATATCCACAATTATCCAAAAGTTGAAGCAAAAAGCAGACAAAAATGAGAAAAAAAAAAGACAAATTCATGGAAAATGTAGACCAAAAAATGGAAGAATTCAAGAAAATAATACAGGAACAAAATGCCAAAATAAATTCACAACTAGAAATCATACAAAAACAACAATTAGAAATCCCAAAGATAAACAACAAGATTTCAGAAATGGACAGTGTCATAGGAGCAGGTTTGAAATGATGAAAGATAGGATCAGCGAAATTGAAGACAAACACTTGGATACAACTCTGAGGAAAAATCAGGAAAAAGAACAAAGAAAAATGAAGAGACCCTGAGAGTTATGTGGGATACAATCAAAAGCAAAAATCTGTGAGTGATTGGAGTTCCAGAATGGGGGAGAAAACGGAAAACACAGAGAGGAATATTGAAGAACTGCTGACAGAAAACTTCCCCAATATCATGAAAGATGAAAAGCTGACCATCCAAGAAGCTCAACAAACTCCATATAAGATAGACCCCAAAAGAAAATCACCAAGGCATATCATATTCACACTCACTAAAACCAAACACAAACAAAGAATCCTGAGAGCAGCTGGAGAAAAACAAAAAGTCACATACAAAGGAGAAACAGTAAGACTAAGCTCGGATTAATCCGCAGAAACCATGCAGGCAAGAAGGCAAAGGATGACATATATAAAACCTTGAAAGAAAAAAATTTCCAGCCAAGATATATCCGGTAAAACTCTCGTTCAGATATGATAGTGAAATTAGGGCATTTTCAGATAAACAGAAATTAAGGGACTATGTAAAAACCAAACCAAACTTACAAGACTTATTAAAGGGAGTCCTTTGATCTGAGTACAAAAAACATCACACCACAGGCTGAATATAGGACACAGGATTGTACTAGCCAGATACCAACGTAGGAAATGAACTCTTAAGGACTATGCAAAACCAAAAGAATTACAACAGGGAACCAGAGAGGTTAATCTGTAAATGACAACAGCATTAGAACAATAAAAGAGGGAATAAACGGTGTAGGTAGAGAACCTTCTAATGGAGAGGAAGGCAAGGCAATACCAAGTAATAATAGACTGGTTCAAATCTAAGAAGATAAGGGTAAATTTCAAGGTAACCACAAAGAAAGTTAACAAACCTACTCATCAAAATAAAGAAGAAAATATAAAGTCTCAGTAAAAACAAAACCTACAAAACCAAAAGAAATTTAGAAAAATCCACAAACAAAAGGAACTGAGCACAGGAGAGTAAGAGGAACAAAGAAAATGTCGGCACCACAAAAAACAACAACAACAAAAAAAAGCACTACAAAATGCAATCTCACTCCTAGGAATATATCCTAGAGAAATAAGAGCCATCACACGAATAGACATATGCACACCTGTGTTCATTGCAGTACGGTTCACAATAGCAAAAAGATGGAAACAACCTAGATGCCCATCAACAGATGAATAGATAAACAAACTATGGTAGATACACACAATGGAGTATTATGCAAAGATAAAGAACAATGATGAATCTGTGAAGCATATCATAACATGGATGAAACTGAAGGACATTATGCTGAATGAAATAAATCAATCACAAAAGGACAAATTTTGTGTGAGATCTCTACTGTAAAAACTCATGTAAAAGTTTACACACAAAAAGAAACAATCTTGTAGGTTACAAGGGATGGAGAAGAAACTAAATAGACAATAGATATGAGGTAACTTAGGTGAAGGGTAAGACAGTACACTGTACTGGGGAAGCCAGCACAACTTGTACAAGGAAAGGTCATTGAAGCTCCATAGACACTTCCAAACCCCCTGAGGAACTGAATTGTTGGGCGGAGGGCTGTGGGGACCATGGTCTCAGGGAACATCTAGCTCAATTGGCGTAACAGTTTATAAAGACAATGCTCTACATTCTACCTTGGTGAGTAGCGTCTGGGGTCTTAAAAGCCTGTGAACAGCCATCTAAGGTACTCCACTGGTCTCATGCCTTCGGGAGCAAGGGAGAATGAAGAGAACAGGGTACAAGGAAAAGATTAGTCCAAAGGACTAACCAGACTGAGTCCAGTACAGCTAAATGGTGCCCGTCTACCACCACTGACTGCTCTGACCAGGAAGACAACAAAGGGTCCCCGACAGAGCTGGAGAAGGATGTAGAACAAAATTTTAACTCACAAAAAAAGGACCAGATTTACTGGCCTGACAGACTGGCCCTTGGAAACCCTTTTAGCTCAGTGGTGAAGTCACTCCCGAAGTTCACCGTTCAGCCGGGGATTGGACAGCCTCATAAAACAAAATGGGTCTAATGAGGCACAGCAGTCCAGGGACAAGGACTAGAAGGCAGGAGGGGACAGGAAAGCTGGTGATAGGGAACCCAAGGTTGAGAAGGGACAGTGTTGACATGTCGTGGGGTTGTTAACCATTGTCACAGGGCAATACGTGTACCAACTGTTTAATGAGAAACTGTTCTGCAAACCTTCATCTAAGGTACCAAAAAAAAAAACAAAAAACAAAACAAGAATTATCAATGTGAGATCAAACTGACAACAGCTGCTCAAAATGGTTGATGGGTAGCCTAGGGGGCAGTGAGTTGAAGATAATGGTGATGGAATAATTTGGAAAAGGATAGTGAAAATAGCAGCACACAAGTGGAAGAATTTAATTGATGTCACTGAATTGTACATGTAGAAACTTGAAATGGTGTAACTTTTGCTATGTGTATTTTCACCAAAAAAAGTTTCCTCCAGAGTTGAGAAGGGAGAGTGTTGACATGTTGTTGGGTTATTAACCAATGTCATAAAACAATATGTGTACTGAGTGTTCAATGAGAAACTATTTGTTCTGTAAACCTTCATCTAAAGTACAATAAAAAAATTAGAACAAAGTCTCTGGAAATGGTCTTATGGACAAATAGCAAATATAGAAACATCTATTCAGGAACATTTATGAAAATCCAGGAAGGGGAGAGTCTGTGGTATGTAAACCAAGACCACTTCTTCCTTCTCTCCTCCCATCTTGGTGAGGCAGAGACTCCATTCCAGACTACTGCAGCCAAAACACAGGGTTTCCTCTCCGGAGAGCTTTCTTCCCAGGAAGAGCAGGATGTCAGAATTTCTCATCCTGCCCTCAGCTACCCACTGCTGAGTCTAAGTCCTGGGCAAGTGCCACTGAGAGGTGGAGGCTCCTTCTTCTGCCATCCCCCACTTAGGGAATAGAGGCACTACCTTGAGCAAAGTGTCTGATCACTTCTGCCCAGACACATAAGGTAGTGGTTCCATGTCAAGAGAAGCAAGCTGAGAGGACCCTAGGCTCTTGTCCTCTGCACTGACAGCAGGGGTGTCACTCAGAGAAGATTGACCTTGTCCCCTCCCCCAGTTCCAGAGCCTTGGGCCAGAGATGTTGCCTAGGAGGAGAAATAGGCCGTTATATAGAAGTCACCTGATCTTTTCCCAAGAAACTAACTTCATTTGCCGTAGAGAATAAAGAAATATAAGCTTAAAGGTGCTCTCAAGAACAGTGGATATTGTGGTGAGAGGCAATTGGGAGGAGATTCAAGACAGAGGTTAAATTGTATGCTGGCTAGTTCACAGGAGTAAACTGGGGAATAATACAGTTGGGAAAAGTCCTCCCGTGGTCAGGAAAAGTAAATCAGCCACTGACTTCAGGAACTATCCCTTCAAAGAAGCTAAAATTTGAATGCATTAGCCACTACCCATCTGTCAGCTTGTTGTATTGTGGTGGCTTGTGCGTTGCTATGATGCTGGAAGCTATGCCATTGGTATTTTAAATATCAGCAGGGTCACTCGTGGTGGACAGGTTTCAGCGGAGTTTTCAGAATAAGAAAGACTAGGAAGAAAGGCCTGGCAATAAACGTCCAAAAATTAGCCAATGAAATCTTTATTGGATCACAACAAAATATTGTTCTACATAAACATCAGGAAAGATCAATCACTAGAAAAGGTCATCATGTTTGATAAAATAGAGGGTCAATGAAAATGAAGGAAATCTTCAACGATATGGATTGACCCAAAATCTGTGACAAGAGACTCAAAAATACCAACAATCCTGAAGGTGACACAGGACTAGGCAAGGTTTTGTTCTGTTATGTGTAAGAACCCCATGGTCAGAGACTACAGGAAGGCAATTAACAACAACATAAAAACAACAACAAGAGTTCCTAGAGCAATTTATGTCCCAAGGCATTGTTGAAAACAGGAGAGAAATCAGGCAGCAATTGGTTGGGTTTAATAGCTGGATATGGCCAGGGAACAAGAGGAAGAATGCCCTACCAAAACCACTCTCACCCCAGGGTGACTGTGGACAAGCCCAAAACTGTGCCTCCTTAACGAACAACATCAGAGGTTGAACACTATGGGAATGATATAGACATCACAAAAAAATCCATTCAGTCACTAAACAAATAATAATAACAAGGCCCAGAGTAGGAATAGGGGCAGTGTCTAGAGCTGATAAATATATTATTTAAAATGTCCAGTTTTGGGGGGACTACCTAGAAGATAGTGGTGTGAGCAGTTCTATGCTTCCTTCTCCTATACCATCACCAAGGCAAACAACTAAAAATCAGTAGAAACAGCTCTGTAAATTCTTTTGGGGACCTTATGAATAGCAGAATATGAATGGAACATATGTGATCTTTTGTGATTGGCTTCTTTCACTTAATATGATGTTTTCACGGTTTATCCATGCTGTAGAATATATCAGTACTTCATTCTTCCTATGGCTGAGAATTACTCCATTGTGTGTGTGTGTCTGTGTGTCTGTGTGTGTGTGTTTATATTTGTAGCACATTTTGTTTATTTATTCATCAGCTGATGGACATTTGAGTTGTTTCCACCTTTTGGCTCTCACAAATAATGCTATCGTAAACACCGGTGCAAAATCTCTGTGTGAACATTTGTTTCCGTTTCTCTTAGGTGTATAGCTGGGAGGGAAATTGTTGAGTCATACAGTAACTCTGTGTTTAATTAATGGAAGAACTGTCAGACTGTTTTCCAAAAGGACTACAAGCTTTTACATTCCCAACAGCAGAGTATCAGTGTTCCCATTTCTTCAAATCTTCACCAAAAATTATTATCAGACATTTTAATTCTAGCTATGCTAGTGGGTATTAAGTAGTATCTCATTGTAATTATGACTTGCATTTCCCTGATGACTAATGATGTTGAGCATCTTTTCATGTGTTTATTGGCCATTTAAATATTTTCTTTGTAAAAATGTCTATCCAGATCCTTTTCCCATTTTTAAATTGTGTTATTTGATTTTTATTATTTAGTTGTAAGAATTCTGTATATTCTGGATAAAAGTCCCTTATCAGATGTATAATTTGCAAATATTTTCTCCCATTCTGTGGGTTTGCTTTTATTTTTTTGATAGTGTCCTTTGAAGCACAGAACTTTTTTAATTTTGATGAAGTCCAATTCATCAATTTTTTTTCATTTTTTGCTAATGTTATTGATGTCATATCCAAAAAATCCTTTGCCAAATCCAAGATGATGCAAGCTTACCTGTCTGATTTCTTCTAAGAGGTATATAGTTTTAGCTTTTACATTTCTCTTTGATCTATTTTGAGTTACTTTTTATATATGGTATGAGGTAAGGGTCCAGCTTTCTTCTCTTATGTGTGGCTATCCAATTGTCCCACCAGCACCATTTGTTGGAAAGACTATTGTTTCCCTATTGGATGGTCTTGGCACTCTTGTTAAAAATAAGTTGTTCATTGTTCTTGCTGTTGTTAGCTGCCATTGAGTTGGCTCTGACTCATAATGACCTTATGTAAACAGAATGAAATGTTGCCAGCTCCTGTGCCATCTTCATATCTTCATGATCATTGGTATGTTTGAGTTCATTGTTGTAGCTGTTGTTATTCAAATGGATGGGGAGACTCCTATCCTCTCTTGAAGAGGTCTATTTTTGTCTAAACTGACTGTTGGGCTCTAGATTTGAGGCTGCTAATACACAGGCTCCTAGATAGTGGTGAGAAGCCCCATCTGTTTATGCCAGATTAGCAAACAGAGGGCTCTGAGGTCAGAGGCCACATTCATAACTGATGACTGTTCCATGTCAGAACTCACTGACCTCAATAACCAGGACATAGCTGTGGAAGTACTGGTATAAGTCAGAGTGGATAGTGGTTCTGCGGAGGTCATGAAATTGACAGAATAAGGTATCCAACAACTGGGTACAGAGATATATTATTGTGTAGGAGTGTAGATAATACAACCAAGACTCATACTTATCAACAGTGTTGCTTAGATACTTATCTAATTTGGGAAGTAAAAGCATTAAACCAAAATAAAGGTTTATATGCTATAATTCCAGAACATAACAAGATCTTTGAGAATTGCAGTGAAACCTGTGAGAGCTGGAACTCGACAGGACTGCCTTGTTTTTCTGAGTCTTGAAAGTTTTCCAGCTTTGACACAGTACACTCACCACTTTTCTATTGCTCTCTATTTAATGGAAAATATTTGAATTTTCTTCTCTGACAGTTTCTGCCTTACACATATTCTAGCTTTCACAGGTTTTACTGTATAAGACAACACCCCTGCTGCCTTGCATTCCCTGCGATTATAGAATCTTCTTCATCTTTTAGTGGGATAAGGAAATGGCGACAAAGAGTACTGACCTGGAATTTAGTTTCATCTAATGGTAAACTGTGTATCTTTGAACAATTTACTTACGTACTGTCATGGATTGAATTTAGTCCCGCAAAAATATGTGTATCAATTTGGCTAGGCAATGATTTCCAGTACTGTGTGATTGTCCACCATTTTCTGATTTTCTCTGCTTTTCCTATGTATTGTAAATCCTAATCTCTGCCTGTGATTAATGAGGTAGGATTAAATTATGTTAAACAGGATTAGGGTGGGATGTAACACCCATGCTCAGGTCACACCTCTGATCAACTGAAAAGGGAGTTTCCCTGGGGCATGGCCTGCACCACTTTTTATCTTACAAGAGATAAAAGTAAAGGGAAGCGAGCAGAGAGTTGGGAAACTCATACCACCAAAAAAGCAGCGCCTGGAGCAGAGCCTGTTCTTTGGACCCAGAGTTCCTGCGCAGAGAAGCTCCTAGTCCAGGCAAAGATTGATGACAAGGACCTTCATCCAGAACCAACACAGAAAGAAAGCCTTCCCCTGGAGATAATGCCCTGAATTTGGACTTGTAGCCTACTAGACTGTGAGAGAATAAATTTCTTTTTGTTGAAGTCATCCATTTGTGGTATTTCTGTTAAAACAGCACTAGATAACTAAGACACCTACTCATGCAATCATCTAGAAAATAATGATCTAAACATTTGTACTTATAATATCTATTTAAACCACCATTATAATAGACTGTAATGAGCATAATGCATTTTCTATTCCTTTCTTTGAGGGAGATAAATGTCAGAAGTTAAATGATTTGCCCAATGTCATACAGTTACATACTAAGTTCTTATTTATACAGTGAGATTTAGAATCCATGTCTGCTGACAGCCTTACATGATTCTATGAATTGGAGATATGATTGTTAATTGCATCTGCCTCTATTTTTACAAAATAGCAATTTACATATCATAATGAATTTTAAATAAAATTTAACTGAAAATAAAATCAAGGTATAAATAAAATTCTAGAATAGTAGTGGAAGAGGCTGCATAGGTCTGGCTCACTATTTTTTGTTTTTTGTTTTTTGCTGTAGTTTAAATGAAGTTCACATCTCAAGTTAGTCTCCCAAACAGAAATTTATACATGCATTGTTAAGTGACCCTAATTGCTCTTGCTGTACTGTGACAGCACACTTCTCCTTTGCACCCCTGATTCCTTATGTCGATTCAACAAGCTCCTAAACCTCTCTGCCTTCCCATCTCACCTCTGCTCAGAAGTTGCCTGTTTAGTCTCTTATATCTACTTGAGCTAAGAGGCACACTCATCACGAGTGTAACTTTATGTCCCAGAGTCCAGTCCAATCCCTGTCTGAAGAGTTAGCCTTAGAAATTGTTTTAGTTCTGGGCTGATAGAGAATCCAGGGGCCATGATTTCTGGGGCAGTTCCAGTCTCAGTCAGACCATTAAGTCTGGTCTTCTTACTGGAATTTGAGCTCTGCAACCCACCTTTCTCCTGCTCCATCTGGGACTGTCTGTTACTTTCCCTGTCAGGGAGGTCACTGGTGGTAGCCAGGCACCATCTAGCTCTGGTCTCAGGCTGATGAAGTCTCTGGTTTATGTGGCCCTTTCTGTCTCTTGGGCTAATGTTTTCCTTGTGCCTTGGTGTTCTTCATTCTCCTTTACTCCAGGTGGATGGGACCAGTTGATGCATCTTAGATGGCCACTTTCAAGCTTTTAAGACCCCAGACGCCACTCACCAAAGTAGGATTCAGAACATTTTCTTAATAAGCTTTGTGTCTCTTGAGAGCATGGTCCCCAGACCTCTATCCCTGCTACAATGTCCCTCAAAGTGTTTGATTGTATTCAGGCAACTTCTTAGCTTTGGTTTAGTCCAGTTGTGCTGACTTCCTCTGAAGCGTGTGTTGTTCTTTCCTTCACCTAAGATAATTCTTATCTACTATCTACTTAGTAAATAACCCTCACCCTCCCTCCCCACTCTTGTAACCATCAAAGAATGTTTTCTTCTGTGTTTAAACCTTTTCTTGAGTTCCTGTAATAGTGATCTTATACAATATTTGTCCTTCTGTGATGGATTAAATACACTCAGCATAATGCTCTCCAGATTCCTCCATGCTATGTTTCACGGTTTCATCGCTGTTCTTTATCATTGCATAGTATTCCATTGTGTGGATATACCATAATTTGTTTATCCATTCGTCCTTTTACGGGCACCTAGGTTGTTTCCATCTTTTTGCTATTGTGAACAGTGCTGCAATGAACATGAGTGTGCATATGTCTATTCATGTGACAGCTCTTATTTCTCTAGGATATATTCCAAGGAGCGGGATAGCTGGATAGTATGGTACTTCTATTTCTAGCTTTCTAAGGAAGCTCCAAATTGATTTCCAAACTGGTTGTACCACTTTACATTCCCACCAACAGTATATAAGTATTCCAGTCTCTCCCCAACCTCTCCAGCATTTATTATTTTGTGTTTTTTGGATTAATGCTAGCCTTGTTGGGGTGAGATGATATTTCTTTCTAGTTTTGATGTGCATTTCTCTAACGGCTAATGATCGTGAGCATTTCTTCATGTGTCTGTTAGCCGCCTGAATATCATCTCTGGTGAAGTGCCTGTTCATATCCTTTGCCCATTTTTTAATTGGCTTATTTGTCTTTTTGTTGCTGAGGTTTTGCAGTATCTTGTAGATTTTAGAGATTAGATGCTGATCAGGTTTGTTGTAGCCAAAATTTTTTTCTCAGTCCGGAGGTTGTCTTTTTACTCTTTTGGTGAAGTCTTCTGATGAGCCTAAGTGTTTGATTTTTAGGAGCTCCCAGTTATGTAGTCTCTCTATTGGTGATTGAAGGTTGGTACTTACGGTACATATTGTGTTTCTGCCATGTATTAGGGCTCCTAGGTTTGTCCCTATTTTTTCTTCCATGATCATTATCGTTTTTGATTTTATATGTAAGGCTTTGATCCATTTTTAGTTAGTTTTTGTGCATGGTGTGAGGTATGGATCTTGATTCAGTTTTTTGCAGATGGCTATCCATTTTCATGCCAGCATCATTTGTTAAAGAGAGTGTCTTCCCCAATGAACTGGCTTTGGGCCTTTGTCAAATATCAGCTGTTCGTAGGTGGATGAATTTATGTCTGGATTCTTGATTCTGTTCCATTGGTCTATGTATCTGTTGTTGTACCAGTACCAGGCTGTTTTGATTCTGTGGTGGTATAATAGGTTCTAAAATCAGGTAGTGCAAGCCCTCACACTTTGTTCCACTTCTTGAGTAATGCATACTTATTCGGGGCCTCTTCCCTTTCCATATGAAGTTGGTGATTTGTTTCTCCATCTCATTAAAAAATGCTGCTGGAATTTGGATCGGGATTGCGTTGTATCTGTACATTGCTTTGGGTAGAATTGACATTTTCACAATGTTGAGTCTTCCTATCCATGAGCAAGGTATGTTTTTCCACTTACACAGGTCTCTTTTGGTTTCTTGCAGTAGTGTCTTGCAGTTTTCGTTGTACAGGTCTTTTATGTCTCTGGTTAGATTTATTCCTAAGTATTTTATCTTCTTGGGGGCTATTGTAAATGATATTGATTAGATAATTTCCTCTTAAAAGTTCTCTTTGTTGGTGTAAAGGAATCCAACTGGATTTTGTATGTTTATCTAGAATCCTGACACTTTCTGAAATCTTCTATTAGTTCCAGTAGTTTTCTTGTGGATTCTTTGGGGTTTTCTGTGTATAAGATCATATTGTCTGCAAACATAGTTACTTTGACTTCTTCTCTACCAATTTGGATACCCTTTATTTCTTTTTCTAGCCTAATTGCTCTAGCTAGGACTTCCAGCACAATGTTGAATAAGAGTGATGATAAAGGGCATCCTTGTCTGGTTCCCGTTCTCAGGGGGAATGCTTTCAAAGTTTCTCCATTTAGGAAGATGTTGGCTGTTGCCTTTGTATAAATGTCCTTAATTATACTGAGGAATTTCCTTTCTATTTCTGTTTTGTTGAGAGTTTTTATCATGAATGGGTGTTGAACTTTGTCAAATGCATTTTCTGCATCGATTGATAAGATCATGTGGTTCTTTTGTTTTATTTATGTGATGGATTACATTGATTATTTTTCTAATGTTGAACCATCCCTGAGTACCTGGTATAAATACCACTTGATCATGGTGAATTATTTTTTTGATATGTTGCTGAATTCTATTCGCTAGAATTTTGTTGGGGATTTTTGCGTCAATGTTCATGAGGGATATTGGTCTCTAATTTTCTTTTTTGTGGTGTCTTTACCTGGTTTTGGTATCAGAGTTATGCTGGCTTCATAGAATGAGTTTGGGAGTATTTCATCGTTTTCTATGCTCTGAAATACCTATAATAGTAGTGGTATTAACTTTTCTCTGAAAGTTTGGTAGAATTCTCCAGTGAAGCCACCTGGGACAGGTTTTTTTTGGGGGGTGGTTAGTTTTTAAATTACCTTTTCAATCTCTTGTTATAGGTTTATTTAGTTGTTCTACCTCTGTTTGTGTTAGTTTAGGTAGGTAGTGAGTTTCTAGAAATTTGTCCATTTCCTGTAGGTTTTCAAATTGGTTAGAGTACCATTTTTCATACTATTCTGTTATGATTGTTTTAATTTCAGTTGGGTCTGTTGTGACCTCACCCATCTCATTTCTTATATGAGTTATCTTCCTCCTCTCCTGGTTTTTCTTTTGTCAGTTTGACCAGTGGTTTATCAATTTTTTTGATCATTTCAAAGAACCAGCTTTTGGTCTTGTTAACTCTTTTAATTGTTTTTCTATTCTCTATTTCATTTAATTCTGTTCTAGTTCTTATTATTGCCTTTCTTCTGGTGCCGGGGGGCTTCTTTTGCTGCTCTCTTTCTACTTGTTCCAGTTGTGGGGTTAATGTTTTGATTATAGCCCTTTCTTCTTTTTGGATGTGTCCATTTATTGCTATAAACTGACCTCTGAGCATTGCTTTTGCTGTGTCCCAAAGGATCTGGTAGAACGTGTTTTCATTCTCATTTGATTCTATGAATTTCTTTATTCCATCCTTAATTTCTTCTATAACCCAGTAGTTTTTGAGCAAGGTTTTGTTCAGTTTCCATGTGTTTGGTTTTTTTTTCCCTTGCTTTTTATGCTATTGATTTCTACTTCTATGGCTTTACGGTCAGAAAAGATGCTTTGTAATATTTCGATGCTTTGGATTTTGTTAAGGCTTGCTTTATGGCCTAATATGTGGTCTATTCTGGAGAATGTGCTATGCACGTTGGAAAAGAAAGTATACTTGGCTGCTGTTGGATGGAGTGTTTGGTATACATTTATGAGATAAAGTTGGTTGATTGTAGCATTAAGCTCTTCCGTGTCTTTGTTGAGCTTCTTTCTGGATGTTCTTTCCTTCACCAAAAGTGGTGTGTTGAAGTCTCCTACTACTATTGTGGAGCTGTCTATCTCTATTTTCAGTGCTGTTAGAGTTTGTTTTATGTATTTTGTAGCCCTGTCATTGGGTTGGGTGCATAAATATTTATTATAGTTAATCCTCCTGGTGTATTGACCCTTTAATCATTATACAGTGTTCTTTCTTATCCTTTGTGGTAGCTTTTACTTTAAAGTCTATTTTGTTAGAGATTAATGTTGCTCTTTTTTGAGTGTTGTTTGCTTGACGTATTTTTTTCCATCCTTTGAGTTTTAGCCTGTTTGTATATTTAAGTCTAAGGTGTATCTCTTGTAGGCAGCATATAGACAGATCATGCTTTTTTATCCAATCTGCCACTCTCTGTCTCTTTATGGATGCATTAAGTCCATTTATATTCAGCATAATTATTGATAGGTATGAGTTTAGTGCTGTCATTTTGATGTCTTTTTTTGTATGTTGTTGACAGTGTCTTTGTTCCACTTAATTTTCTGTGCTGAGTCGTTTTTCTTTATGTGTTTTCCTTTCATCTTTTTATTGCTGTAGATTTTGTATTTCCTGAGTCTTTATATTTTTCTAGCTTTTTTTTTTTTAGTTTGACTTGTAGTATTGTTAGTTTCCTTTGTGGTTACCTTAAAATTTACCCCTATTTTTCTAAGTTTATATCAGTCTTTTATTTCTTTATATCGCCTTGACTTTCTCTCCATAAGTAAAATCTATGTCTAAATTTTTTAAGTCCCTCTTTTTTGTTTTAATATTGTCGTCTTTTACATATTGACAGCTGTTTCACTATTTTCAGTGTTTTAACTTTGGTTTCTTTTTGTGACTTCCCTATATGGGTTGATATCTTGTTGCTCTGTCCTGTGTTCTAGTCTCAGTTTCTGATCTGATGTTATTGATTTTTTAACTGGATGACTCCTTTTAGTATTTCTTGTAATTTTGGTTTGGTTTTTTGCAAATTCCCTAAACTTCTGTTTTTCTGAAATGCACTAATTTCGCCATCATATTTGAGAGACAGTTTTGCTGGGTGTATTCTTGGCTGGAAATTTTTTTTCCTTCAAGGCTTTATATATGTCATCCCATTGCCTTCTTGCCTGCATGGTTTCTGCTGAGTAGTCCGAGCTTATTCTTATTGACTGTCCTTTGTAGATGACTTTTTGTTTATCCCTAGCCACTCTTAAAATTCTCTCTTTATCTTTGGTTTTGGCAAGTTTGATTTTAATATGTCTTGGTGACTTTCTTTTGGGTTCTAGCTTATGTGGGGTTCGATGAGTATCTTGGATAGATACCTTCTCACCTTTCGTGATATCAGGGAAGTTTTCTGCCAACAAATCTTCAGCAATTGTCTCTTTATTTACTATTATCCCCCCCTGTTCTGGTACTACAATCACTTGTATTCCTCTTGATAGAATTCCACATAATTTTTATGGTTGCTTCATTTTTTTCTTTTTATTGTACTTCAGGTGAAAGCTTACAGAACAAATAGTTTCTCATGAAACAGTAGTACACATATTGTTTTATGACATTAGTTAACAACCCCACAACATGTCAACCCTCTAACTTCTCAAACTTTTTTTTTTTTTTTTTGGTGAAAATACACATAGCCAAAGATACACCATTTCAAAAATTTCTACATGCACAGTTCAGTGACATTGACTACACTCTTCCAATTGTGCTGCTATTCTCACTTAAGATGAAGGCTTACAGAACAAAACAGTTTCTCATTTACCAGTTATTACAAATGTTGCCCTATGACAATGGTTAACAATCTCACAACACATCAACAATATCCTTACTCAGCCTTGGGTTCCCTATCACCAGCATCCTTATCCCCTTCTGCCTTCTGGCCCTTGCCACTGGCTTACTGTACCTCATTAGTCCCATTTGGTTTTACGGGGCTGTCCACTCCCAGGCTAAACGGTGAACCTTGGAGATAACGTCATCACTGAGCTAAAAGGGTGTCTGGGGGCCATATTCTTGGGGTTTCTCCAGTCTCCTTTAGGCCAGTAAATCTGGTCTTTTTTGTGTGAGCTAGAATTTTGTTCTACATCCTTCTCCAGCTCTGTCCAGAACCCTCTGTTGTGATCCTTGTCAGAGCAGTCAGTGGTGGTAGCCGGGCACCATTTAGCTGTACTGGACTCAGTCCTGTGGAGGCCTTGGTAGCTGTGGTCCATTGTCCTTTGGACTAATCTTTTCCTTGTATCCTGTTCTTTTCATTCTCCCTTGCTCCCAAAGAGATGAGACCAGTGGAGCATCTTAGATGGCCGCTCACAGGCTTTTAAGACCCCAGACACTACTCTCCAAGGTAGAATGTAGAACACTGTCTTTATAAACTGTGTTATGCCAATTGAGCTAGCTATTCCCCTAGAGCATGGTCCCCACAGCCCTCCACCCAGCAATTCAGTCCCTCAGGGAGTTTGGATGTGTCTATGGGGCTTCCATGACCTTTCCTTGTACAAGTTGTGCTAGTTTCCCCTGTATCGTGTACTGTCTCACCCTTCACCCAAGATACCACTTATCTATTGCCTATTTAGTATTCCCCCTACCCCATCCCTGGTAACCAACAAAGATTGTTACATTTTATGTGTGAACTTTTTCATGGGTTTTTACAATATAGGTCTCATACAATATTTGTCCTTTTGGGATTGACTTATTTCACTCAGCATAATGTCCTCCAGTTTCATCCATATTATGAGATGGTTCACAGATTCATTGTGGTTCTTTCTAGTTGCATAGTACTCCATTGTGTGTATGTACCGTAGTTTGTTTATCCATTCATCTGTTGATGGGCATCTAGGTTGTTTCCATCGTTTTGCTATTGTGAACAATGCTGCCATGAACATAGGTTTGCATATGTCTATTCGAGTGACAACTCTTATTTCTCTAGGATATATTCCTAGGAGTGGGATTGCTGGATCGAATGGTACGTCTATTTCTGGCTTTCTGAGGAAGCGCCGTCTCTTTTTCCAAAATGGTTGTATCATTTTGCATTCCCACCAGCGGTGCATAAGAGTTCCCATCTCCCTGCAGCCCCTCCAACATTTGTTATTTCCAGTGTTTTTGATTTGTGCCAGTAATGCCGGGGTGAGATGGTATCTCATTGTGGTTTTAATTTGCATTTCTCTAATGGCTAGTGATTGCGAGCATTTCCTCATGTGTCTGTTGACCATTTGAATGTCTTCTTTGGTGAAGTGTCTGTTCATTTCCTTTGCCCATTTTTTAATAGGATTATTTGTCTTTTTGTTGTAGAGGTGTTGTGGTTTCTTCATTTTTTTAAATCCTTTTATCTGATTTTTCCTCAAATAAGTTGGTATCAAGTGCTTTATCTTCAGTCTCACTAATTCTGACTTCCATTGCCTCAATTCTGCTCCTATAAGTTTCTATTGAGTTGTCTGATTCTGAAATTTTATTGTTAATCTTCTGGATTTCTAATTACTGTCTCTCTATGGATTCTTGTAGCTGGTTGAGTTTGTCATTATGCTCTTCTCTAATCTTTTTAATTTCCTTTATTGCATGTTCTATGTTTTGATTAATTTCCTTCCTAATCTCTTGAAGAGTTCTGTATACTAATCTTTTGTATTCTGCCTCTGGTAATTCCAAGAAATTTTCCTCCTCTGGAAAATTTCTAGATTCTTTATTTTGGGAGCTTGCTGAAGCCATCATGGATTGTCTCTTTATGCGATTTGATATTGACTGTTGTCTCTGAGCCATCAATAAGTTATTATACTTATTTTTTATGTTTGCTTACTGTGTCCTAGCTTCTTGTTTTGTTTTGATATGCCCAAATAGGCTACTCCTATGAGCTTGTTTGATTATTGGCACCTTTGAATCTCTAAAGTCCTGTCACCAGGTGGTTAGATCTGTTACTAAGTATGTGATCTCAGGAGTCTGCCCACTCCTCCTGTATGGATTCAGCTCTGGTGTTCAGGTAGATAGCCACCAACTATGTGATGCAAGCTCTCACCTACAGTTCTAGACAGGCACGGGTGATTGGTGTAGGCACAGGCATCTGGCTGCAGCACGGGGACACACTCTGAGCAAGGCAGGGGGCTGATGGCCTCCCCCCAGTGTCCAGGAAAACAGGTCCCTTTTCCCTAGAAAGCGTAGGTGGGTGCATTTTGCAGCTGGACTATGAGCACCCAATGCTGTTGGCTGTAAGTTCTGGGGGGACACCTCTTATTCTTGGGCTCCTATCGCAGGTGGCTAGGAGGCATGGGTGGAGCCACCAGTCCTCAAGCCCCTGATGTGGGTAGGTGAAAACCCCACTTAATGGGCAGAGCAGTGTCAAATGTCAAGAACCTGCCACTTAACAGCTGAAACAGTTGAAGTTAGACTTCTGGTATATACCCTGTTGTACTGTGGTAATGAGGGCCTATGCTGTTGAAATAGGCCCACTCAAGTCTATGCAGGGGGGAAGGCACTCAAAGTCTGTGGATCCCTTATGCCTGTGCCTAGGCAAAGGAGCTATGCCTACCCTGAGATCCTGTCTTTGGAGAGCTAGCAGTTTTTTTTTTCCCCTGTTTGTATGTTTGTTCACTCTCCAAGGTAGGGAGAATGGTTTAGCTAGTGTGATGGATCCTACTTCCGGCCCAGCAGACCCTGCAGTTGCTGAAGCCAGTCTGGGACCCAGTGTAGAGCAGGCAGAGGGGAGGCAAAGGGAGAGAGTTTTTACCCTAAGTTGGGTGGTTTTGATCTGCATGGTAGGCCAGATGAAATTACTTATCTTTCACTGGTTGAGGGCTGCTTCTCACTGGTTCTGGATGGCTGAGTAGACTCTCTGCCTCTGGGTCTCTCCCAGTGCAGAATACGACTCCCAAGCACGGCTGCTTGCCTGCCTTACTGGTCACCCTGAGCTGATCAGACCTGAAGGGCTCAGACTCTTGCCAGGTCAGGTTTGGCAACTCCTAGCTGCTTCTGAACTGTCTCTCCCTCCCCCTGCCACTCAGTCCAGTTCCTCAACTTTGCCTTAGATGTTCAGGGCTCCTAAATTGTCATATATAATCAATTCATTTGTTTTTTCTGGTCTTTGTTGTAAGAGGGTCCACTGGAAGCATCTGAGTACTCCACCCTCTTGGCCCTCCCTCCCAGCTCACTATTATTACTCTCCATTGCAAATCCCCGCATTGTCTCATGATCTTGTTTTTCCCTCCCATTCCAGTCTCTATAAAAATTTTAAGATTAACCGATATTCCTCCTTGGAAGGTGGAAAACAAGTGATAATGATATAGGAATGACAAAGCAAACAAAGCACCCATTTTGGGACAAGAAAATCAGGATGTCACCAGATAACCCCCAAGAAAATATTAACTCATCTGGGATGTGACCACCTCAAGGGAGAACTAACACAAACTTCTAACACCCATAATCCTGTCTGTATAGAAGCCTTTGGTGGGGAAGACGGGTTTTTAGAGGAATCTATTCCCCTCTGTGTCCTGTATATCAATATATAATAAAATTGTTGCCACTCACCTCACCCTTGTCTCAGAATTAGCTATTGCAGTAGGCGGCTCCAATCCGCCTTATTGCTGTATCAGTAGTAATCAAGCTTTATCCCAGTTTCCTAAAGGAATATGAGAATGCACTAATCCTACCTTGCCAAGTCATGTCTCTGCATGAATTTACTATGGGAGTTATTCCTACTTACAAGGAGTAAGTGCAGATGGGGACAATGTCAATCTGGTATTTATTAGTCTCATCCCTGAGATGTTTAAAGCAGATATGTGGTAAAACTGAATTAAAGTCGATAGCCAAACATAAAGGCCCAAGAGAATAATCTACAAAACTAAAGTTCTGCATCTTAAACATCTGGCTGATGGGTAGTAGAGTAGAACAAAGTACTCATGAATAATGCCTACAGGCGGTAGGAAGAAGGAATAGAGAGCAAGACTGACTAGTCCTAGGAGGACCATGAATCAGCTTATGATTGCCCAGAATAAAAGAGACAGCTGCAAATGGGTGCACGTACGATGAGCTTTTATCCAATGCCAGCTTGCCATTAGTGAAAGTGGACTAATCCATTTATTGTGCTTGACCAATAACCTTAACAAGTCCTCTTTTTGTGTGCATGCAAAGGGGAGGAGAGAAGACCCCAAAAAATTAAAAAAAAAAAAAAGAATAGGAGAGGGAAGCAGGGAGGGGGCAGAGGGCTTCCCCGCACACTAATAAAAGGCAAGGTCAATGTGAGGGTAGGGCATAGACTGAACAAAAGCTACCTCTGAGATTCAAATGTTGACTAGTATATCTGGCACACTTGCACTGCTGAGATAGGCCCCAGGTTTTTGAATTATTATTTTTTGCTTGGTGAAAGAGTAGTAGAAGATGTGATCTAGCAGCATGGAAGTGGAAGAGAAATATTATAGACAAACTTTAGAGGGAGCTTTTATTCAGATAGGAAGCACAACACCAAGCTTCGTAGTAAAGGTGTTACCTCAGTAGAGCCTGAAACGATGATGTAGGGAACACCTATATGGTGCTCACAGTGTGCTACAATTTTATATACTGTAACTGACACAACCTTTATATCAGTCCTAAAGAAGCTATTATCATCTGCATTTTACAAGTGAGAGAACTGAGACACAGTGTTAGTAAAATGCATAATAAGGATTTGAACCCAGCAGTCTGCCTCTAAACTCCATGACCTAATACTATATTATACTAAAAAGAGGTGATAGTGGTTTTTACAGAGAAGGGACTGACTATATAATAGCATGGAGGTTTAGGGAGAATGGGACATATGAAGAGCTGCAAAAAATGGCTATTTCCAGAGAATGTATATGTATGTGTATATACACACAGGTACACACATATGTGCGCATTTAAATATATGTATGTTGTTAGTCACCATTGAATCAATTCCAACCCATGGCCACCCAGTATGTATTGAAATACACACACACACATACACATATATCTAAACATACACATATAATATCAACTAAAACCGTGCACCTAAAAGGTCACCTTCTTTATAGATAAATACAAACAAGGAACAGAATAGAATCCAGAAACATATCTACAAATATATAGGCAACTGATTTTTAACAAAAGCTCCAAGGCAATTCAATAGGTTCAATATGGGAGGAAGTCCTTTCACCAAATGGTGCTACAACTGGATAAATACATTAAAAAAAAAAAAAAAAAGAAGAATCTCAATCCCTACCTCATACTACACACAAAAAATAATAGTTTCAAGTGGCTCATAGACCTAAACATAAAAGCTAAAACTATAAAGCCTCTAGACAGAAATAATAAATAGGTAAAAATTTTTTAGAAAGGACAAAAAAGCACCAAAAGAAAACTGATAAACCGCTCTTCATCAAATTTAAAACATTTTCTTATCAGTGGTCACCATATAAAAATGAAAAACAATATGCACTTTGGGGAAAAAATGTGTGTGGGGTGGTTAGAAAGAGGCATATGTCTAAAAAAGCACATGTATTTAGAACATATAAAATGAACTCCTACAAATCGATATTAAAAAGACAAACTAATAAAATGGACAAGAGTCTTGAGAAGATCCTTCACAAAGGATACTATATGATGCTTAACACCATTAGTCATCAGCAAAATACAAGTTAAAACTATAATGTGACACCATTTTTCACACACTAGAATGTCTAAAATTAAAAAATAAATAAAAACCATCAAGTATTGGTGACAGTATGGAGTAATCTGAACTATCATACACTGCTTGGAAGTATAAAATAATACAACCTCTCTGAAAAACTGTTCAGCAGTTTTTTATCAAAGCAAGCATGCACTTATTATATGACTCAATAATTCCACTTTTTAAGTATTTACCCAAGAAACGTAGAGACCTATGTCCATAAAAAGAGCTATGTATAAATGTTCATAGAATATTTATTCATTCCTGAGTCCAAAACTTGAAGGAACCTAAATGTCTATCAACATAATAGTCAATAAACAAATTGTGGTGTACCATATAATAATGGAATAGTATTCATCAATGAAAACAAACTAATGATACATTCAGTAACACAGATAAATGGATAAAACATGCTGAGTAAGCAATATGAATCGACTAGAAAGGGGCATGAGGGAACTTTCTGGGAGAAAGAAATGTTTGATATCTTGATTGAAATGGTGATTACAAAGGTGACTACATTGACCAAATCTCATGTAAGTATACGCTTAGATCTGTGCACTTTCTTATATGTAACATTTACTTCAATTAAAATATAAAACAAATATAAACAACAACAACAAAATGATTTTGGGCTTAACTTCAAGAGCATAAGCCTCATTGTCTGATAACCTGTTGCAGTTGAGTCTATTTTGTCTCATGGCAACCCCACACGTGTCAGAGCAGAACTGTGCTCCATATGGTTTTCAATAGCTGACCTTTCAGAAGTAGATTGCTAGGTCTTTCTTCCTAGGCACCTCTGAGTGGATTGGAACCTGCAATCTTTTGGTTAGCAGCAAGCACATTAACTGTTTGCACCACCCAGGTAGGACTTTTTAAACATTGTGACAATCCTATCAACTACTCTCATCAGGTAATGCACAGGCTGTTTGCCTCCAATAAGACCACCTGATATCTGAAATTTTCTTCAATAAGATTTGTTTTTCTAGTAGATGTTAGTTAATTGAAACTAGCTTCTACAACAAATAAACACTGAATTCTCAGTGACTTAAACATTTATCAGTCTCTCTCTTCTCCACTCACAGTTGCAATCTTTCTAAAATTTTAACTAAATAAGAAATTCAGGGTGTAGTTGGTTAACGAAGTAATAAGAGGTTACTTGCCGGAAATCATTGCCTTTCCTGATATATGTCTTTTTAGTCTGAGTCACACATACTGAGAGAACTGACATGAATATAAATTGGTAAGGAGGACTATGTTTTTAAACAATTAACTAATTATGATATGGAGGTAAAACAGTTAAATGATTAAGATGCTAAAACTTTGGGGTAAATTTCAATAGGAGCATAGTCATGACTAAATAACAAGTATATTTCATTTTTTCTAGTGCTGTATCCAGCTCATTTTAATATGCCCTGCAACCAGAGGAAATATGAAATGTTTTGATGTTTTCTGTTCTGCAGTCTTTTCAGTTATCAAAAAGCCCTTCTCTCTGCTGTTGCTAAAAGGGGAAACACACTGTTGCTAAGTAACAATAAAATACAGTGTCCAGCACATATCTCTGTCTTCTCAGTTGCACATCATATGCAAAACCCTCAGCTGTTATATATATATATATATATATATATATATATATATATATATTTATATTCCACCTTGAGGAAAAAAGTACATTACTAATGCAATTGCACTTGATTTATCTGAAGCTCTTTGCTTAATCATGAGTAAGAAATTTGAAAGGAGATTTTCTTGCTTGTTTCATTTCTTTCTCCTGATCAGGAACAGATGTCATATCTGACCTGCTTAACAAGACTTCCTCTTTGATCACAAGCACTGCGTAGGTAATTAGATCTATTATGATTCACCCTGATGTAATATCAGAGAGTCACTTTGTGATTTGAGAGTGTTGCAGATACACATTCAAGAAACCAACTCAAGCAACAGGCACCATGATCCACAAAACATTCAATGAGCACCCACTCGAGTGAATCCCAATGACCACCACCCTGCTGTGTCTTCTTCCAAGAGAATCTACATCATCCCTCCATCTTTGCTGCTCTATCTGTGTCTTGTGTCCACACCATAGCCACAGCTGGTTTGACCAATGATGAACCTAAGGACACTCAATATACCACATGACTTAAGCAAATTAAATGTCTTCTTTTGAAAATGTATATTAGAAAACACGTAAGAGATGACTGGGGTCATATAACCCGGGGGCCATGTTAAGTCACATACAGACAGGAGAGACTCACACAGGTAGAGAGGAGAGGGCGGTAAAGAAAACAAGCGAGTGAGAGAGACTGTGCCACTCTTGAGACAAAAGAGGCAAACAACGAGCGACCCTTGAGAGAAGTAGACATGGACTTTAATAAGACTAAAACAACCCCAAAACCCATTGCCATCAAGTTGATTCCGACTCATAGCAACCCCATAGGGGTTCCAAGGCTGTAAATCTTTATGGAAGCAGACTGCCACATCTTTCTCCTGTGGAGCTGCTGGTGGTTTTGAACCAACCTCTGGGTTTTCAGTTGAACTCTTTAACCACTGCACCACCAGGGTTCCTTTTAATAAGACTAGATTACATTAATTAATGTTGATTGATTTTATTTTTTCAATTATTCTTTTCAAATGAGCTCTATCAAATCCCTCTTTCTTTTGCCTTAGAAAGATTCTATAACTCTTGGTTACTGTCAATTACTAAAATTTAGTTTATTTTAGCTTTAATACTCAAATATCACATCTAATTCAAGGCAATTACTCTCTACCCTGCACCACTCACATGCACCCCTTCCAGTCTCTTGTTCCTTTGGTGGCTTTGGGGTGGAGAGATAAGACATTAAATGAGACAGGTGTCTCTGTTTAACTCGACAAATGTCTTTCTGATGGAAAGTATCCCCGGACAGTTTGATTAAGTCCGATTCCATCCAATCTGGATACTGCTGAGGAGGTGGCAAGTTTGGTTGTCTTAGAGTGGGGCCCAACTTCAGGACAGACCCCTCTTCTGTTGGGCACTCCCCGGACAGCAGCTCTGTCCCCATCTGACCCTGCTAACAGGACACCTTCCGACTCTTTCTATGTTAAGCATTCTACCATTCTGCCTGGCAGCAGTCTGGGCAGCTTTACTTCTTGTCATCTATTTAATTCCCTTGCTCCTTCAGTCAGATATTCAGGAACTGCTGAGATTCTCTCTCTCACCAACTTAGGGTCAAAGAGAACAAGGCATTTTCCAAATGTGCTTCATCATGTTTCCTCCAAGCCATAATTTTATGAGACACTCCAGATGATTCTCAGTCTGCAGAAATGTGCAGACAAGAAGTGGATAGCACCCCAAACTCAGAGGACACAGGTCAAAGTCCCCAAGAACATCCCCAATAGTCTCTGCTCTAACAACCACACAATAATGGGACTTCAAGTTCTGCAGTTTGAGCGACTTCCAGCCAGGGGATGAGATACTCAAGTATGTTTTGTAGAGGTATCCCCAATCTTTCCTAGTGATTCTCTTGGACCTCACCTCAAATTTAGCTTTGGTAAGTAAAGAGTCCTTACTTTCTCTCTTCCATGGTCAGAAAGGGGAGCAGGGGGATAGGGAGGGAGTATTGTGCCGAGTAGCCGCTTACCTTTTTCACTACACTCTCTTCAAGACCAAAGACCCTCTGACTCTTCTGTCCACAGGTCTTTTTATTCGCTAGGAAAGGATGGTGGGTGGTGGTAAGTTCTGTGAAGAGAAATCTGGCCTCCATTGTGCTTTGCATATTGGAATTCTTTTTAATATATAAAGTACTTACAGCCTCTTGTCAGCTTAGCTTACAATAAGCCCTAACTGCAATTCTAGAATATCAGAAAAAGTCCCATTTGACATCTTTTATACCGACTCTACAGTTAAAGCTCCTTTTCTCATGAGGTCTAGCTGTATTTCTTGTCCTTGGTTTCTGTGAAATTTAGCAATGACATAAACCAACTACTTACTATATCCTTTTGTGTGTGTTTCTGTCCTTATGCCTAAATATTATCTAACTGTGACAATTGGAAAGCTCTCTTAAAAGATCTTGAGGAAGAATGAGAGAATGCCATATCATCAAGGAACTTAGAATCTGCTTGAAAGACAAAACATGCACACATGAAAGTAATAATACACTGTATTAGTTTAATAAGTACCAGAATTGTAAGACAATAGTCACTCAAGGAGTCTGCTGGTTCATAGCTGACAATCATGGCATTATCATACAGAATCAGTAACTGGAAAATATAATCACATTTTCATATAGAAAAAAAAAGTCTTCCTCCACATTTTGAAGGCTTTGAATGCCGTCTTTAGACAAACTTTTTATAAGAATAAAGAAGTAATTTATATACCTAGAAAGTATACAGCATCTAGGATTAAATACATGATAGGTGAATTAGAAAACATTTTTGTGTATGTGTATGTATGTTTATGTGTATGTATATGCTTACATGTATGTATATGTATAAAAACCCAAAACCTGTTGCCATCGAGTTAATTCCATCTTAGAGACCCTATAGGACAGAGTAGAATTGTCTCATAGGAGCAGCTCATGAATTCAAACTGTCAGCCTTTCGGTTAGCAGCCTAGCTCTTAACCACTGTGCCATCATGTATTTGTGTATGTATGTGTATTTATACACACACACACACACACATTGTATATATATGTACACATTGTACACACACACACATACATATATATACACATTGTATATACATACACATATTGTAGGAACATAGAAACCCTGGTGGTGCCCCCCTCTGTAAAGATTACAACCTAGAAAATCCTACAGGGCAGCCTATAGGGTCGCTGTGAGTTGGAATCGACCCAACAGCACCCAGTAACAACAACATATATATATAGAGAGAGAGAAAGAGCTCTGGTGGAGCAGTGGTTAAGAACTTGGCGACTTAACCAAAAGGTCGGCAGTTTGAACCCACCTGTCCCTTCTTGGAAACCCTATGGGATGGTTTTACTCTGTCCTATAGGATTATTATGAGTCAGAACATGCAAGTATGTATATATTTGTAAATGTGTATATGTATATATTTGTGAATGTATATATGTATATATTTACGTGTATATATATTTATATACATGAATTCTAACCAAAAAGTAATGGAAATAAATCGAAATTGAGCTTGTATCTATGAACTTATTTCCTTGATCATTTAAATGTTGAAAAGCTTAACTAATTAAAAAAAAATTAAAAAGCTTAGAACAAAATTGACAGCTATTCTAAAGTAATATAGTAAGATGTACTTACATTAAAAAGAAGTTATTTTGGTATTCTGCAGTATAACTTACTATCTGTATAGTCTTGATCAAAGGAAACTTTTAAATATCAGTTATCTTATTGTTTACTTGTGATAAATTTGCACTTACCTCATAAAATTGTTTTAAAAATTATATGATATATATAATATGGCATATCACAGCATATATTATATATGTGGAAAAATATATACTGTAAAATACGTAGTATGTAATAGAACATACATAATATGCCATATATAACATATAATATGTAATTTATAATGTAACACATATATCAAAGTGTCTTTTATATGGAAAGTGTTCAATGGCTCATTGTACAACTAGTCAGTTCATTAAATTAATATTTATGAATAATTTATTATTTAATTAATATTACTGCTATTAATATTATTTCATCATTATGAATTTTATGGCTTCATATCAATTCTTGAAAAAAATCTTAAAGCTCCTTAGTCTGACCTCTTGGTTTTATAGCATGACTATGTCAAGTTAAGAGGAGGACTAACTCATATAGAACACCAAGAGGTTTTACTCAGATCTGATACCATCAATAACCAAAAAAAATCAAACTAAACCATTGCCACAGAGTTGATGTCAACTCACAGCAACCTTACAGGATTGAGTAGAACTGTCCCATAGTGTTCCAAGGAGCATCTGGTGGATTCAAACTGCCAACATTTTGGTTAGCAGCTGAGCTCTTAAGCACAGTGCCGCCAGGGCTTCTCATCAATAATGGTAGCACACAAAAAGCCAGATTATTTCATATCTCAACACTTTTTTATGGCTTTAGAGCAAACAACTTTTTTCCATGCATTTAGTACTATCTTACCTGCACTTGACTGAATGAGCAAGGGACACATTACCCATGCTGGGCCCATTATATTCTATCTAGTATTTGAAATACGTATGACTTGGGGAGACTGGATACATCTCAATCAATTGTTTTATCTGAGAAGCACTGTAGAATGCTCTGTGAGGTGCTATATTCATACTGATATAGAGAGAACTAATGCAGAAATTTCTGGCAGTTCCTGTCAATGGACGGCTGTAACTGCTTTTGAATGATCTTCAGCAAAATTTTACTTGGATGTGATATTAATGATATTGTTCAATAATTTCCACATTCTGTTGGATCGCTTTTCTTCAGAATAGGCATAAATATGGATCTCTTCCAGGCAGTTGGCCAGGTAGCTCTTTTCCAAACTTCTTGGCATAGATGAGTGAGCACTTCCAGCACTGCATCCATTTGTTGAAACAGAATTTTAAGCTGGATTCAGAGGAGGATGGGGAATGAAGGATATCATTGCTGATGTCAGATGGATCTTGGCTGAAAGCAGAGAATACCATAAAGATGTTTACCTGTGTCTTACTGACTATGCAAAGGCATTCTACTGTGTGGATCATACCAAATTATGGGTAACATTGCAAAGAATGGTGCCTTGGTCTTAGTTATCTAGTACTGCTATAACAGAAATACCACAAGTGGATGACTTTAACAAAGAGGAATTTATTGTCTCACAGTCTAGAAGACTAGAAGCATGAATGCAGGGCACCAGCACCAGGGAAATGTTTTCTTTTTCTGTCTGCTCTGGGGGAAGGTCTTTGTCATCAATCTTGCCTTGGTCAAGGAGCTTTTCAACTCAGGGACCCCAAGTCCAAAGGACACGGTCTTCTCCTGGCTCTTACATCTTGGTGGTATGAGACCCCCATGCCTCTCTGCTTCCTTCTCTCTTTTATATCTCAAAAGAAATTGACTTAAGACACAATCATGTAGATTGAATCTTGCCTCATTAACATAACTGCCTCTAATTCTACATCATTAACATCATAGACGTAGGATTTACAGCACATAGTGAAATCATATCAGATGACAAAATGGTGAACAATCACACAATACTGGGAAACATGGCCTACCCAAGTTGACACATGTTTTGGGAGGGCACAAGTCAATCCATGACAAATAGGAATTCCAGAACACTTAATTGTGCTCATGAGTAACCTGTACATAGACCAAGAGGCAGTCATCTTAACAGAACAAGGGGATACTACGTCGTTTAAAGTCATGACAGTGTGTGTCAGGGTTGTATCCTTTCACCATACTTATTCAGTCTGTACGCTAAGCAAATAATCCAAGAAGCTGGACTGTATGAAGGAGAATGGGCATCAGGATTGGAGGAAGACTCATTAACAACCTGTGATATGCAGATAACACAACCTTGCTTGCTGAAAGTGGAGAGGACTTGAAGCACTTACTGATGAAGATCAAAGACTACAGCCTTCAGTATGGATTACACCTCAAAATAAAGAAAATAAAAATCCTCACAACTGGACCAATAAGCAACATCTTAATAAATGGGGAAAAGATTGAAGTTTTCAAAGATTTCATTTTACTTTGATCCATAAGCAGCATCCATGGAAGCAGTAGTCAAGAAATCAAATGACACATTATCATCAATTGGTCCCTATTGACCTGGATCAAAGGAGAATGAAGAATACCAAAGACACAAAGAAAATATCAGCCCAAGAGACTAAAGGTCCACATAACTCACTGACTCCACCAGATCTAGATGGTGCCCTGCTACCACCAATGACCGCCCTGACAGGGAATACAACAGAGAGTCCCAGATGCAGCAGGAGAAGAGTACACAGCAGAAATCAAATTCATGTAAAAAGACAAGACTTAATGGTCTGACAGAGACTAGAGGAACCCCAAAACTATGGCCCCTGAACACTCTATTAACCCAGAACTGAAAACATTCCTGAAGCCTACTCTTTAGACAAAGATTAGACAGGACTATATAACAAAAAATAATACTCATGAGTAGTGTGCTTCTTAGTTTAATCAGATACATGAGACCAACTGGGTGGCTCCTGACCAGAGACAGGATGAGAAGGCAGGAAGGGATAGGAACTGGTTGAATGGATACAGGGAACTGGGGTGGAAAGGGGGAGCATGCTATCATATTGTGGAAATTGCAACTCATGTCACAAACAATATGAGTATAAATTTTTGTATGAGTAATTAACTTGAGCTTTAAACTTTCAATTAAGTACAATTTAAAAAAAAGAAAAGAAATCAAACAACTCATTGCCTTGGGCAAATTTGCAGCAAAAGATCTCTTTAAAGTGTTAAAAAGCAAAGATGTCACTTTCTAAGGACCAAGTTGTGGTGCCTGACCAAAGCAATGGTGTTTTTAATCACCTCACACGCATGCAAAAGTTGGATAATGAATAAGAAAGACCGAAGAAGAATTGACACCTTTGAATTATGGTGTTGGTGAAGAATATTAAATATAACATGGACTGCCAAAAGAATGAACAAATCTGTCCTGGAAGAAGTACTGCCTGAATGCTGCTTGGAAGGGAGGATGGTGAGACTTCATCTCACTTACTTTGGACATGTTATCAGAAACGACCAGTCCCTGGAGAAGGACAACATACTTGGTAAGGTAGACAGTCAGAAAAAAAGAGGAAGGCCCTTAACAAGATATATTAACACAGTAGCTGCAACAATGGGTTTAAGCATAACAATGATCATGATGATGGTACAAGACCAGGCAGTGTTCTTTCTGTTGTACATGCAGTCACTAAGAGTCAGAATCAACTCTATAGTACCTAACAATAACAACAAATGGAAAACTAACAGGTGTCTGTCAGTTTGTTGTACTGTGGTAGCTTGTGTTTTGCTGTGATACTGGAAACTTTGCCACCAGTATTCAAATACCAGTAGGGTCACCCTTGACAGATAGGTTTCAGCAGAGCTTCCAGGCTAAGATAGACTAGAAAGAAGACAGGCGGTCTATTTCTGTAAAAATTGGCCAGTAAAACCTTATGAATAGCAGTGGAACATTGTCTGCTATTGTGCTGGAAGATAAGCCCTGCAGGTTGGAAGGTACTGAAAATACTACTGGGGAAGAGCTGCCTCCTCAAAGTAGAGTTGACTTAATGACACAGATAGAGTAAACCATTTGGGACCTTCATCTGTTGATATGGCAAGACTCAACACGAGAAGAAACAGCTGCAGACATCCATTAATAATTGGAATGTGAAATATATGAAGTATGAATCTACAAAAATTGGAAGTTGTCAATAATGAAATGAAACGTGTAAAGAACAATATCCTAGGTGTTGCTGAAATGAAATGGACTACTACTGACCATTTTGAATCAGACAATCATATGGGCTACTATGCTGGGAATGACAAATTGAAGAGGAATGGCAACATGTTGATCGTCAAAAAGAACATTTCAAGATCTATCCTAAAGTACAACCCTGTCAGTGATAGAATAATATCCACATGCATACAAGGAAAACCAGTTAATATGACTATTATTCAAATTTACACACCAACCATTAATGCCAAAGATGAGAAAATTGAAAAGTTTTACCAACTTCTGTAGTCTAAAATTAATCAAATATGCAATCAAGATGCATTGATAATTACTGGTGATTGGAATGGGAAAGTTGAAAACAAAGAAGAAGAATCAGTAGTTGGAAAATATGACCTTGGTGATAGATCACAAGATAGAATTTTACAAAACCAATGACTTATTCATTATAAATACCTATTTTCAACAACATAAACTGCAACTGTACATGTGGGCCTCACCAGATGGAAAACACAGGAATCAAATCAACTATATCTGTGGAAAGAGATGATGGAAAAGCTCAATACCATCAGTCAGAACAAGGCCAGGGACCAACTATGGAACAGGCCATCTACTGTGTCTATGAAAGTTCAAGTTGAAGCTGAAGAAAATTAAAACAAGTCCATGCTAAAATACATCCTTGAGCAAATCCCACCTGAATTTGGAGACTATTTCAAGAATAGATTTGACACATTGAACACTAATGATTGAAAACTAGATGAGCTGTGGGATGACATCAAGGACATCATACATGAAGAAAGCAAAAGGTCATTAAAAAGACAAGAAATAAAGAAAAGACCAGAATGCATGTCAGAAGAAACTCTGAAAGTTGCTCTTGAACATAGAGTAGCTAAAGCAAATGGAAGAAATGATGAAGTAAAAGAGCTGAACAGAAGATTTCAAAGGGCAGCTCAAGAAGACAAAATAAAGTATTATAATGAAATGTGCAAAGACCTGGAGTTAGAACACCAAAGGGAAGAACATGTTCATCATTTCTCAAGCTGAAGGAACAGGAGAAAACATTCAAGTTTCAAGTTGCAATACTGAAGGATTCCATGGGTAAAATAATGAATAAAGCAGGAAGGATCAAAAGAAGATGGAAGGAATACAGAGTCACTGTACCAAAAAATAATTGTTTGAAGTTCAACGATTTCAGGAGGCAGTATATGATCAAGAACAGATGGTACTGAAGGAAGAAGTTCAAGCTGCACTAGAGGCATTGCTGAGAAACAAGAATCCAGAAATTGAGAAAATACAAATGGAGATGTTTCAACAAACTGGTGCAGCACCGGAGGTGCTCATACATGTATGCCAAGAAGCTTGGAAGACAGCTACCTGGAAAACCAACAGGAAGAGATCCATATTAGTGCCCATTCCAAAGAAAGGTGATGAAATAGAATGTGGAAATTATCGAACAATATCATTAATATCCACCACATATGTGTCAGTTTAAAGTACTGTGATGGCTTTCGTGTTGCTGTGATACTGGAAGCTTTGCCACCAGTATTTCAAATAACAGTAAGGTTACCCTTGGTGGACAGGTTTCAGCAGACCTTCCAGACTAAGACAGACTAGGAGGAAAGACCTGGAAGTCTACTTCTGAAATAATTGACTAGTGAAAACTTTACAAATAACAGCAAAACATTGTCTGATATAAAGCCAGAAGATGAGCCCCTCAGGTTTGAAGGTATTCAAAATACGACTGCAGAAGAGCTGCCTCCTCATACTGAGTCAACCTTAATGATGTGGATGGAGTTAAGCTTTTGGGACCTTCATCTGCTGATGTGGCATGACTCAAAGTGAGAACAACTGCAAATATACAATAATAATCTGAAAGTGAACTATACGAACTATGAATCTAGGAAAACTGAAAGTTGTCAATAATGAAATGGAATGCATAAAGACTGATATCCTAGGCGTCAGTGAACTGATATGGACTGGTACTGGCCATTTTGAATCAGACAATCATATGGTCTACTATGCGGGGAATGACAAATTGAAGAGAAATGTGGATGCGTTCATCTTCAAAAAGAAAATTTTGAGATCTATCCTGAAGTACAACACTGTCAGGGATAGGATAATATCCATACACCTACAAGAAAGACCAATTAATACAACTATCATCCAAATGTACTCTAATTCCACTAATGCCAAAGATGAGGCAACTGAAGATTTTTACTGACTTCTGCAGTCTAAAATTGATCAAACATGCAATCAGAATGCATTGTTAATTACTGGTAATTGGAATGTGAAAGTTGGAAACAAAAGAGAAGGACTGGTTATTGTAAAATATGTCCTTGGTGATAGAAACAACACTGGAAATCACAAGACAGAATTTTGCAAGACCAAGGACTTCTTCTTTGCAAATATCTTTTTTCAACTACATAAATGATGCCTATACACATTGACCTCACCAGATGGAATACACAGGAATCAAATCGACTACATCTGTGGAAAGAGACAATGAAAAAGCTCAATATCATCAGACAGAACAAGGCCAGGGACTGACTGAGGAACAGACCATCAATTGCTCATATGCAAGTTCAAGTTGAACTTGAAGAAAATTAGAACAAGTCCATGAAGGCAGAAGTATGATCTTGAGTATATCGCATGTGAATTTAGAGACCATCTCAAGAATAGATTTGACACATTGAACACAACTGACTGAAGACAAGTCGAGCTGTGGAATGACATCAAGGACATCATACATGAAGAATGCAAGAGGTCATTAAAAAGACAGGAAAGAAAGAAAAGACCAAAATGGATGTCAGAAGAGACCCTGAAAGTTGCTCTTGGTCTTACAGTAGCTAAAGTGAAAGGAAGAAATGATGAAGTAAAAGAGCTGAATAGAAGATTTCAAAGGGCAGCTCAAGAAGACAAAATAAATTATTATAATGAAATGTGCAAAGACCTGGAGACAGAAAACCAAAAGGGAAGAACACATTCATCATTTCTCAAGCTGAAAGAACTGAAGAAAAACTTCAAGCCACGAGTTGCAATATTCAAGGATTCCAATGGGAAAATATTAAACTATGCAGGAAGCATCAAAAGAAGATGGAAGGAATACACAGAGTCACTGTACTGAAAATAATTGGTGAACATTCAACCATTTAAGGACATAGCATATGATCAAGAACCAATGGCACTGAAGGAAGAGCTCCAAGCTGCACTGAAGGCTTGGGCAAAAAACAAGGCTCTAGGAATTGATGGAATACCAGCTGAGATGTTTCAACAAACAGATGCAGCCCTGGAAGAGCTCACTTGTCTATGTCAAGAAATTTGGAAGACAACCACCTGGTCAAGCGACAGGACGAGATTCATATTTGTACGCATTCCAAAGAAAAGTGATTCAATAGACTGCAGAAATTAACAAACAGTATCATTAAAATCACACAAACAGTAAAATTTTGCTAAAGATCAGTAAAGGGCAGTTGTAGCAGTACATTGACAGGAAAGTGCCAGAAATTCAATCTAGATTCAGAAGAGGACGTGGAACAAAGGATATCATTGCTAATGTCAGGTGGATTATGGCTCACAGCAGAGAATACCAGAAAGATGTTTACCTGTGTTTTATTGACTATGCAAAGGCATTCGACTGTGTGGATCATAAAGAATTATGAATAACATTGTGAGGAAATGAAATTCCAGAGCACTTAACTGTGCTCATTAGGAACCTGTATTAGAACAAGAAGCAGTCATTGGAATAGAACAAGGTGGTACTGCATGGTTTAAAGTCAGGAAAGTGTGCATCAGGTTTGTATCCTTTCACCATACTTATTCAATCTGTATGATGAGCAAATAATCCGAGAAGCTGGACTATAATAAACAGAATGGGGCATCAAGATTGAGGAAGATTCATTAACAACCTGTGATATGCAGATGACACAACCTGGCTTGCTGAAAATGAAGAGGACTTGAAGCACTTACTGATGAAGATCAAAGACTACAACCTTCAGTATAGATTACACCTTAACATAAAGAAAACAAAAATCCTCACAACTAGACCAATAAGCATCATCATGATAAATTGAAAAAAGATTAAAGTTGTCAAGGATTTCATTTTACTTGGATCCACAATAAATATAAATGGAAGCAGAGGTCAAGAAATCAAGTGATGCATTGCATTCGACAAATCTGCTGCAAAAGACTTCTTTAAAGTGTTGAAAAGGAAAGATGTCACTTTAAGAGCTAAGGTGCACCTGACTCAAGACGTAGTGTTTTCAATTGCCTCATATAGATGTGAAAGCTTGACAGTGAATAAGGAAAACCTAAGAATTGATGTCTTTGAATTATGGTGTTGGTGAAAAATATTGAATATATGATGGACTGCCAGAAGAATGAGCAAATCTGTCTTGGAAGAAGTACAGCCAGAATGCTCATTAGAAGCAAGGATGAAAAGACCTTGTCTCACATAATTTGGACATGTTATCAACAGGGACCAGTTCCTGGAGAAGGACGTCATGCTTGGTAAAATAGATTGTCAGAATAAAAGAGGAAGGCCCTCAACAAGATGGACTGACACAGTGACTGCGTCAATGGGCTCAAGCATAAAATGATTGTGAGGATGGCACTGGACCAGGCAGTGTTTTGTTGTACGTAGGGTTGCTTGAGTTGGAATAGATTTGATGACACCTAACAACAACATCAAATCTTTACTGTCACATGCAAATAAAATTTTGCTGAAGATCATTCAAAAGCTGTTCCATCAGTACATCTACGGGGAATTGCCAGAAATTCAAGCTGGATTTAGAAGAGTACGTGGAACCAGTGATGTCATTGCTGATGTCAGATGGATTTTGGCTAAAAACAGAGAATACCAGAAAATGTTTGCCTGTGTTTTATTAACTATGCAGATGCATTCTACTTTATGGATCATAATAAATTATGGATAACATTGCAAAGAATGGGAATTCCAGAACACTTAATTGTGCTCATGCAGAACTTGTACATAGGCCAAGAGGCAGTCACTGGAACAGCCAGGGATACTGAGTGGTTTAAAATCAGGAAACATGTGTGTCAGGGTTGTATCCTTTCACCATACTTATTTAATTTGTATGATGAGCAAATAATCTGAGAAAATGGACAGTACGAAGAAGAATGTAACATCAGAATTAGTGGCAGACTTATTAACAACCTATGATATGCAGATGACACAATCTTGCTGGCAGAAAGCAAAGAGGACTTGAAGCCCGTACTGATGAAGATCAAAGACTACAGACTTTAGTATGGATTACACTTCAACATATAGAAAACAAAAATCCTCACAACTGGACCAAGAAGAAACATCACGATAAGTTGAGAAAAGATTGAGTTTGTCAAGGATTTCATTTTACTTGGATCTGTAATTACCACCCATGGAAGCAGCAGTCAAGAAATCAAAAGAAGATCCAGGGCCATGTTTTCTGGGATTCCTCCAGTCTAATTCAGACCATTAAGTCTGGTCTTCTTACTAGAATTTGAGTTCTGCACCTCACGTTTCTCCTGCTCCATCAGGGACTCTCTGTTGTGTTCCCTGTCAGGGTGGTCATTGGTGGTAGCCAGCTTCTCTATCAGCTCAGAACTAAAACAGTTTCTAAGGCCAACTCTTCAGACAGGGATTGGACTGGACTGTGGGACATAAAGCGATACTCGTGAGGAGTGTGCCTCTTAGCTCAAGTAGATACAAAAGACTAAACAGACAGCTTCTGTCCAGAGGTGAAATGGGAAGGCAGAGAGGGTTAGGAGCTGGTTGAATGGACATGGCGAATCAGGGGTGGAAAGGGGGAGTGTGCTGTCATGGTATAGGGAGAGCAATTAGGGTCACATAACAATGTATGCATTAATTTTTGTATGGGAGACTAAGTTGAGATGTAAACTTCATTTAAACTACAACAATAAACAAACAAAAAGAAAGAAATCAAAAGACATATTGCATTGGGGATATCTGCTGCAAAAGACCTCTTTAAAGTGTTAAAAAGCAAAGACGTCACTTTAAGGACTAAGGTGCACCTGACCCAAGCCATGATATTTTCAATCGCCTTATAATGCACGTGAAATCTGGGCAATGACCAAAGAAGAATTGATGTCTTTGAATTACTGTGTTGGCGAAGAATATTGAATATACCATGAACTGCCAGAAGAACAAACAAATCTGCCTTGGAAGAAGTACAACAAGAATGCTCTCTGGAAGCAAGGATGGGGAGACTTTGTCTCACGTACTTTGGACACGTTACCAGGAGGGACCAGTCCTTGGAGAAGGACATCATGCTTGGTAAAGTAGAGGGTCAGCAAAAAAGAGGAAGACCCTCGACGAGACTGATTGACACAGTGGCTGCAACAATGGACTCAAGCGTAGCAACAATTGTGAGGATGGTGCAGGAACAGACAGGGTTTCGTTCTGTTGTAAATAGGGTTGCTATGAGTCAGAAGTGACTTTAGGACACCTAACAACAACAATAATGTGGAAAATGAGTAAGGCGTTGGGCGGTGGGGGGGGGGGGGGTGCTGTGGTGTGGAGAGAAAGAGAGAGCTACGTAGACTAAGGACAGCAAATTCGGTTGATTCCTGACTCTTTACTCCCTGGTTCCAGTACTCATGGGGCTTTTGTGTATTTCTTGCCCCAAATGCTGAGATATAGCCTCACAGGGGATATGTAGGTATTAGGAGTAATTCAGAACAATGTGGAGCTTTACTTAAATTGGATAGCTATATTGTGCCTCATCAGAACGCCTTCTCTGAAACCTCCCTCAGCCTAAGAAGCCCTCAGAAGTCTGATGAATGTTCTGAACAGTAGGATCCTTCAACTAGGCTAAAATCCATTATTGTTGCAATTTTCCAGTAGCATTTTATAATAATGTTAGCATGCTACATATTTGTCACCTGAAATATAAGGAAGAGGTATAAACAGGATAGAGTGCACCTTCTTAAACGATATTATAGGTGTTTGACCTTACGCCATCACTATAAGTGATCGAAACAATTTCAGCTAAGTTCAGAAAAAAAAAGTGATATTCCTGCACAGGATTGTAACATGTAGCCTACTGAAGCAGAAGGCTTATTAGGATGGCATTTGAGTGACAGGTGGGCTGCTTACCTGATTTAACCCATTATAGAGTATCAAAATCTTGACTTTAAATAATAGGTCCATCCTATGTAGTTCACTTGCAATTGTGTAACTCAGGACTGTTGAGGAGGTCATTTTCTTGCCTTTATGGTGACTCACACTCTGTTTATTCCTACTGAGAATGTGCAGTAAACACTAAAATCCTTACAGTAAAGTGATTCTGGTATGGGATTTTAATGCTTCCTCATTAAACATATGCCCTAATTTTATTCTTTCAGTTTTGTATGTATTCTATGTCCTAGACATGCTTATCCTAAGCTGTTTGCATTAGGATGACATATTATTTGCTACAGAGCTCTTGTTCAATTTTTCCACTACTCCAAAGTTTACTTTCAGTACGGCTGTATCAATTGATTTATGCAAAACTTTGTTTCCTGCAATAAAACTGAAATATCGACTGTTATTTACTTAGTCACTTAGGATGATCTTTTCTCAGTTTCTGGATGCTCTGCTGTATGTCTGGGTTATGCATATTAGATAATCTGGGGGTAGTGATGCTGGAGTTAAAATCTTTTTTTGGCCCAAAGGTTCATTTCCTGATTAAGATTTAAATTGCATATGAATTTCCCCATTGGGTAGAAACACTTCCTGAAGTAAGGTCTGCTTTGCCTGTGGCAGCACAGAATGTTTGTGTTTAATTATTTTATAAACACTATCATGTGATCTATTTAAGCATCCAACAGAGAAAGAAGTTCTTCTTATTTAGGACTACGTATCATGAATTTTTTATCCTCAGCACAGAGCACATTCCCAAGCATATAGTAAAAGCTCTACAAATCCTTGCACATTTGAATTGATTGTTTAGTTATAAAACACATGTAATCTATGCTCCTATTAGGTCCACTTAATCCTGCATATAGAGGAGAAAAGAATTTAGTGGTGATAATGATATTCTAAGTTTGACAAAATTCCTGTTGTGTAACCCAGAGACCGTTTGTCTCTTGCATACAAATAGGGTATCACCGGGTAATATATCATTTTTTGGCAGCAAATTGTCAACATTGGAAATTAAAGTATTGTAAGCTGACAAAAATTTCAAATATTAGAAAAATTCTTGGTAAGTAAGAGAGTATCAAACGAAACGAAACCAAACCAAACCCACTGCTGTGGAGCCCATTTCAACTCCTAGTGACCCCACAGGAGTAGAATTGCCTCATATGTTTTCCAAGGCAGTAATCTTTATAGAAGCTGACTAACACATCTTTTTCCCAAGGAGCGGCTGGTGGGTTCCAACTGCCAACCTTTTGGTCAGCAGCAGAGCGCTTTAACCACTGTACCACTAGGGCTCCCTAGTAAGATGGTAGCAACATAAAATAAGAAAAGGCAATCACGGAGACTTCTGATATGTATTTTGTATGATACACACCAATGCAAATTATCTGTAGTATTATACTGTGCTGTACTCCAGTATCACTGCCTCTAAGAAGCTTTCGCTGATTCTTTTTTACCTTTCCCTTAGCTGGACATTTCCGCCTTTGTATCAGATCTTTTAATCCATTATTATTACTTAACCATAGCACATGTACATTATGTTTAACTTGCTTTCAGTCTTTCTAGACTATGAGCTTTTTCAAGACAGGAGCCATGAATTCTTTATCTTTTTATTCCTAATACCTGGCATAACATGTACTCGATACATATTTGAAATGATAAAGTGATTTTTTTCTTGTAAAGCCAATTATTTTTGATAATGTGATTCACCAGTATAAAGTGTCTTGATTTTAATTAAGGGCATATGGTATTTTGCACCAGTTCTACAACACATAATACAAATTTAATAGCAAGATTTTATTCAGAATATAAGGTTTTTTATGCATGTGCAAGTTTTTTCTCAAAATGACTTTCACACTTGTAACTTCTAAGAAAAGAAATATCAGTTCTGTGTACCATTACAAGCTTGTCTCCTGGAACAGTTACAAAATAGTTTTCTTTACATGGGAAGTACTTGCATGCGTGTGAGTTTGTTCACAGTAAGACGGCATAAATTTTAAACAATGCCTATCTCATTTATTTTACTTGTCTCTGCTTTGCACTGTGTGTGTTTTCATCACTACTGTTTCTTTTTCCCTTTTTGAGAGAAAATTCTTCCAGATTGAACATTGATCAGAATCCTTGAGATCACCCTAAAAGGTATTCAAATCTTTACAGTACTATAATAATGAAATGGTGTGATATGGCTTCAAAATGAAATTAAAGAACATAATAGAATGCATGTTTAGTTTCCTAGTGCTGCTGTAACACAAATACTACAAGTGGGAAACTTTAAGAAACAAAAATTTATTTTATCACAGTTTTGGAGGCTAGAAATCCAAATCAGGGCAACAACTTTAAGAAAGGGTTGTTCCTTGTCCGTAGCCTTGGGATTTCCTGGCGTTCCCTGATGTTTTTTGGTGTTGTTTGGTGTTCATCTTCCCCCAGTGTGTGTCTTTGTGTCTAGTATGCTTTTTTTATAGCTCAGAAGTGATAAAGTGGGTATGAGCTAATTAACATAACAAAGACATGCTATTTTCAAACAGAATCACATCCACAAGTATAGGAGCCAGGACTTTACCATGCATTTTAGGGGGGACACAATTCAATCACAACAATGTGTATATTTCACTTTAGCGTAAAATAAAGGAACCATCACAGACCAATACGAAAATTCAGTAGATTGATTTTAAATTATAAGTTATTTATGGAAAAATCTGTTTAGATTACCTTCTCATATCATTTAATAGATTGTATTTCATGTATATGAAAGAAATGAATGAAGCGATAAGAGCTAGAGCTATGGGAGAACATTTATTTTCAAAGTAGAGAAGTTAGTTTTTAATCATTGAAGCAAAGAAAGCAATCTTAAATAAGTTGATAATCTGATCACATAAAATTTGTAATTTCTGCCAACAAATAAAAAATCGTGAATAAAATTAAATGATAAATAACAAACTTGGAAAATTATCTAGAAAAATACTACTGTAGAAAAATTGTTGATCACTGTAATATAAAAAGATTGCATACTAGCTGTGTAGTGTCACCTGTCTGGACTTCAGTTGCCTAATACATAAAATGGGATAACAAGAACGTTTACACTACTGTTGTGGGGAGCACACTAGGTCATTTATAGAAAACGTTTAGATGGTGCCTATTATATAGTAAGTGAGCCATAAAATGTAAACAGTGGCTGCTGTTATTATCATCATTTGAAAATCCTGAGGAAAAAGCAAAGGACACAAACATATAATTTATGCAAGAAAATATAAAAATGATTTAAAGAAACACGAAAACTACAATCTCAATACACCACTTAATTAAATTAGCAAGGATAAAAAAAATTACACTATTCAATGAAGGAATAAATATAATGGAAGTCACTTTATATAACTACTAATTATGAGTTGATAAGCCTTTCTAGAAAGCAGTTTTATATAATGTATCTAGAATTTTTAAATCATTTGCTCGTTTTAAGTAAATAACCTTGTAAGAGTATGGCCTAATATATCCTAGTATGATATATAATCCTAATATAGCACATAATGTATACAATATATCTTAATGTAATAATATATTTGGACAAAAATGAATAGATATATATGTATATATGGACTCCTACAATGGTTAATGTGCACAGCTGCTAAGGAAAGATCAGCAGCTTGAGTCCACCAGAAGTACCGAGGAAGAAAGGTTTGGGAATCTACTTTTGAAATATCAGCCATTGAAAACCCTATGGAGTAAGTACAGTTATACTTTGACACACATGGGGTCAACATGATTTGGAATTGACTTGAAAACAAATAACAAGAGATTATATATATTAATAAAGCTGACCCAAGCCATGATATTTTCAATCACCTCCTATGCATGTGAAAGCTGGACAATGAATAAGGAAGACGGAAGAAGAATTGATGCCTTTGAATTGTGGTGTTGGCAAAGAATATTGAATATACCATGGACTGCCAGAAGAATGAACAAGTCTGTCTTGGAAGAAATAGAGCTAGAGTGTCCTTGGAAACCAGGATGGCAAGACTTGGTCTTACATACTTTGATATGTTATCAGCAAGGACCAGTCTCTGGAGAAGAACATCATGCTTGGTAAAGTAGAGGGTCTTCAAAAAAGAGGAAGACCCTCGACGAGATGGGTTGACACAGTGGCTCAAACATCAAACACAAAGGGCTCAAACATAGCAACAATTGTGAGGATGGCAGGATCTGGCAGTGTTTCTTTCTGTTGTACATAGTTGGAAGTGACTAGATAGCACCTAACAACAACAATATACATTTATATATATTTATACATATGTTTTCAAATTCTTATTTAGTTTTTAAGGAACTGTATTCAGGTAGTCCATGACTTACAATGTATTTGAGTTAGGATGAACCACGTTTACAACGGCCCTTTTTTTTTTGTACATCTTATTGTTAGTAATAAACGTACTATATACATTGTTGCAGCATGTAATTTGCTGATGTTATTATTCTCATGCCAACTTTAAGAACAAAGAAAGATCATATTTATAATGATACTGATAATAAAAGGCAACAATAATGAAAACTTTTTTAAAAAATGCAGTATTTGACTTACTTGAGAGCTGAGTTATGACAGAGAAACTGTCAGAACAGAACTCTGTTGTGGATCGGGGACTCCGTGTAATGTTATTTACAATAACAGACTGGAAACAGTTAAAGAGGCCATAGTTACATTATGATAATGGGAAATTAGGCAACCATTGTGGGTGTAACTTTTATAGATGTTGTAAGGGTAAATACTGTTTTTAAGCAGTATATATATATATGCATGTATACATATCTCACATCAAAAATAAAAGCTATATATAGGTGATGTAAGAATATTTCAAAATATTATCAGTAGTTGACTGGGTAAGGGATATTTTAATTTTTTAATTCTTTCTTTTATTTTCAACCTCATTATGTAACTGCTGTTTATAAAGGAAAGTTTTAAGGTATAAAATATTAAGGCTATATTACATAGTAGCTAAGAGTGAGAACTTGACTTTTGCAGATCTGAGCGTGATTCTTGACACTGTCATTTACATGCTGAGTGAACTTGAGAACATGAGAATACCTTTAAGCCTCAGTTTTCTCATTCCAAAGGAAAGATAGTAATATTATGGAACCAGTGTAACGATTACACAAGGCTCATAGTACAGAGCTTGGAGAATAAAACACATTCAATAATAGCTAACTACAACTGCAACTGTACAATTACTTTTTTAGTCTCCAAAGCCAACACTAACACAATCCATATCCTTCCTTTTTTCAGTGTTTTGATGATCCAGTGTGCTCATTGTGAGCTCCAGGGTGTTGATACTGTCCTGGAGGACAGTTGTCAAGATCACTGTTTCCAAAGTGCATGTGGTCATCACAATTGTCTGGGAATGTTATAGAAATGCAGAAGGCTGCCTCCCTCCCCAGCCCAAACCCAAACTAATGCAGTTTTCCCATTTATATTTTTACAAAGTTCCCCAGGGAATTCTGTAAGAACCACTGGTCTGGTCTAGATTCAAACACAGGCCTATTTTAAGTATCATGTAGGATGTTGTATTGTCGAGGTGAAGAAATGTGGGTTGGAGATTTGAATTCTCAGAGCCTTTCACCTGATGATTTTCCTTCACAGTAGAGGCCAGCGGCAAGTAGCTTTGCCATAGCAGTTATGGCATCAGGCAGCACAAATAATTTATGAGAAATGAATATGTTAGTGAGGCTGTTTGTTTCTTGAGTTTTTCTGGACCAAGGAGTTTGATTATACATGTAACAGGGTCAGGAGTACTATGCAGCTGTGGACTGACAGGGTTGGCAGGCAGCCATAGGGAGGATGCTTCTTCTTCCATGACATTTTCTCCCACCTGGTATCTGGTGTGTCCTGCTTCCCTCACATGTTCTGAGAAATTCGAAGGAAGCTTTCTACACAGGGTGAGTTGGATGGGGACCAGGGAGCATCATATGGTTTCACTGTTTCCAGACAGTCTAAAAGAAAGCACCCTGCCTACTGCCAAGGGACGTCTTCTTGGTCAATGGAGAGTGAAGTTATATTCAATTGTTGGCATAAGGGATGTGTGTACTAGAGCCTAGGGGTTCTGTGTGGCTAGGCGTTTTGCTCCCATATGTGGGTGATGCATGGTACTTCCTCAAGTGGCTGCTTGAGGCTGAGATCACTCTGAATGCTGACCATTATTTACACTTGGCCCCTCCACATATGGGACTCTCTCACATCTCTGTGACTGTCCTGGCATTGGTCACATTTCCTTTATTGTCTCCCAAACTCTCCAAATCTAGGATGCTTATCTTGACTCCTGTATGAGAATCTGTTCTCTTTCTTCCATATATTCTCCTACAGCAATTGTCTATTTGCACGAGTGCTTTCCATTTCACTGAGACATTAGGTTTTTAAATTAAAAAACAACAGTGATTTCATTTTCTTTTTCTCTTTGCATTTCTGCTGTATTATGCTGTTCTTGAACAAAGACAACCACTTGAGTTAATCAGATTTCAAAGAGCAAAAGAAAATAATAGGAGAAAAATTACCTTAATTAAACTTCAAAAAAGCCACCCTACCATGTAAGTAAAACAAGTCACAAAGTAAATGATTTATATCAATAAATCAATCTGAATAATTACATGTGATTAGATAATTGCATATGATTTAGAATTCACCCTGTCCAGCTTCTCTGAAAATTGCAGTGGCTTCTGAGACACTCAAAAACGTTTGATTTTCAAGTGTTTCTAACTTCATTTATTGTCAGGTGCCATAATACATCTGGATTTAATCCCACCACCTATCTACTCCAGGATCTTCAAGAATCTCTTCATCAGGTTACACATTCCAAGGATACATCAGTATCATCCATATTAAGGGCAGAACAGTCAATATCAAACTTAGCCCTGCTAGTTCCATTCATCATGATTGAGGATCACACACGTAAATTTCTCAGGACAACTTTTCCCTCTGACAAAAAGTAAATCCTATTAACAACTTTAGGGGGCAAGAAAAATTTAAATTCAAGTCTAGTGAGGTCTACCACATAAAACATAAATTATTTATGTATTTATTGATGTTTCTGAGCCCCCTAAATATAATTTTAAAAGATATAAATGGCTACATATAGTAACTATCACTAAGTACTAAGTTTTCACATGTCATATTCTAGAATCTTTATTTCAGAAATAGACCCCTTTGTCCTAATCTGCTGTCTCTGAAACACTGGTTTTTCATAAATATTTTTATTTAGAAAAGTCTGTGTTCAGATTACTCAAAAGATAAGCTGCCAAAACTTAGCAAAAGTGGTCTAAAGATATAATACTATCCTGATCCAAATATCAACAGAATTATTTAACGAGATGGAAAAACTGATCACCAACTTTATTTATTTAATGGTACTTTAGATGAAGCTTTACAGAGCAAATTAGTTTCTCAATTTCTCATAAAACAATTAATAAACATATTGTTTTGTGACATGGGTTGCCAACCCCACGACATGTCAACACTTTCCCATTCTCGACCTTTGGTTCCCCATTACCAACTTTCCTGTCCCCTCCTGCCTTCACGTCCTTGCCACTGGGCTGGTGTGCCCATTTAGTTTCATTTTGTTTTATGGGCCTGTCTAATCTTTGGCTGAAGGGTGAACCTCAGAAGTGACGTCAGTACTGAGTTAAAAGTGTGTCCGGGGTCCATACTCTTGAGATTTCTCTAGTCACTGTCAGACCAGTAAGTCTGGTCTTTTTTTAAGTTAAAATTTTGTTCTACATTTTTCTCCAGCTCTGTCTGGGACCCTCTATGTGATCTCTGTCAGACCAATTGGTGGTGGTAACTGGGCACCAACTAGTTGTGCTGGACTTGGTCTGGTGGTGAAGCCTGTGGTAGTTGTAATCCATTAGTCCTTTGGGCTAATCATTCCCTTGTGTCTTTGGTTTTCTTCATTCTCCTTTGCTCCAGATGGGGTGGGACCAGTGGAATATTTTAGATGGCCACTCACAAGCTTTTAAGACCCCAGACACTACTCACTAAAGTAGGATGTACAACATTTTCTTTATAAACTTTATTATACCAATCGAGCTATACGTTCTCCGGTACCATTCAGTCCCTCAGGGAGTTTGGATGTGTCTACGAAGCTTCCATGACCTTCCCTTGGTCAAGTTGTGCTGACTTCCCCAGTATTTTGTACTGTCTTACCCTTCACCAAAGTTACCACTTATCTACTCTCTAGTTAGTGTTTTTCCCTTCTCCCCCTTCCCTCCCTGATAACCCTCAAAGATTGTTTCTGTGTGTAAACATTTTCATGAGTTTTTATAATAGTGGTCTCATACAATATTTGTCTTTTGTGACTGACTTATTTCACTCAGCCTAATACCCTCTAGATTCATACATATTGTTAGTTGTTTTGCACATTCATCATTGTTCTCTATGGTTGCGTAGTATTCCATTGGATATGTATCATTGTTTGTTTATTCATTCATCTGTTGATGGGCATTTAGGTTGTTTCCATCTTTTTGTTACTGCAAAAAATGCTGCAGTGAACATGTGTGTGCATATGTCTATTCGTGTGATGGCTCTTACTTCTCTAGGATACACTACTAGGAGTGGGATTTCTGACTTCTATGGTATTTCTATTTATAGTTTTTTAAGAAAGCACCATATCATTTTCCAAAATGGTTGTACCATTTTACATTTCAAATGGCAGTGCATAGGAGTTCCAACTCTCTGCAGCCTCTCCAATATTTGCTATTTTCTGTTTTTTTGATTCTTGCAAGTAATGTTGGGGTGATATGGTATCTTATTATAGTTTTGATTTGCATTTATATAATGGCTAGTGATCATGAGCATTTCCTCCCTTGTCCGTTAGCCACCTGAATGTCTTCTTTGGTGAAGTGTCTGTTTGTATCCTTTGCCCATTTTTCAATAGGATTATTTGTCTTTTTTTTTTTTTAGAGGTATTGTATTTTCCTATAGATTTTAGAAATTAGACTTTTGTTGGATTTGTCACAGCCATAATTTTTTCCCCAGTCTGTAGACTTTTTTAAAAAATCTTTTGGTGAAGTCTTTTGATCAGCCTGTGTTTAATTTTTAGAAGACTCCAGTTATCCGACTTATCTTCTGGAGTTTGCATGTTGTTAGTTACAGTTCATATCCTAGTTATGCCATGTTTTAGGGCCTCTAGCATTGACCCTATTTTTTCTTCCATGATCTTTATAGTTTTGGGTTTTATATTTAGGTCTTTGATCCATTTTGTATTACTTTTTGTGTATGATGTAATGAGTCGTGTTTCATTTTTTTACAGATGGACACCCAGTTTTGCCAGCATCATTTGTTAAAAAGACTGAATTTTCCTCATTTAATGGACTTTGGGCCTTCATGGAAGATCAGGTGACTCTAGCTGGACAGATTTACATCTAGGCTCTCCATTCTGTTCCATTCATCAATGTGTCTGTTGTACTAGTACCAGACTGTTTTAATTACCATACCTTTAGAGTAGGCTTTGAGGTCTGATAGAGCAAGCTTTCCTACTGTAATGGCTAAGATTGTGTGTCAGCTTGGCTGGGCCATGATTCTCAGTGTTTAGATGTGATCGCTTCCATGATTGAATCTGCTGTGAGTAGCCAATCAGTTGAAGGGGAGTTTCCTTGAGGGTGTGGCCTACATCTGAATAGAAGAAGATGTTCTGGCTTTTTGCTCACTCTGGATCCTGCAGCTGCCTCCTGTTCGTTTGACTTCCTGTTCTTGGGACTTGAGTTATCAGTTTATCTGCCAATCTTGGGATTCGTAGATATTCACAGCCTGTGAACAGAGCTCTGCTCTCTGACCTGTGGATTTTGGGTTTGCCAGCCCCTGCAGCTACGTGAATCAGGAGAAGCCTTGTGGTCTTGCCTGCCAGTCTTGGGATTCTTCAATATTCACGGCCTGTGAGCAAGAGCCTTGCTTTCCAAGATGCCAATCTTGGGATTGCCACTCCCTGTGGCTGCATGAATCAGGAGAAGCCTCTATCCTAATCCATGGACTTGGGATGTTCCAGCCTCTACAATAGTGTGAGCTGTTTCTTTGGTATAAATCTCTCTGTATATATTTATATGCTTTACTGGCTCAGCTTCCTAGAGAACGCAGACATTTGGTACTGAGAGTTGTTCTAGAGAAACAAAATTGTAAGGGTGAGTTTTCTAAATTGGTTCTCAAGTCTAGTTGGTCTTAAAGATGTTGATGACTTTGTTTGTAGCATTAAAGAGGGCACTACTAATCCATGGCATGAGGTGACAATACAAATGTGCAAAATATCACCACCAGGAGATCAGGTATTGGTGAAAGGTGAAGCGCGGGGTGAACACATGTGTGATATCTTTCTACAGTTTTGTCAGAATGAGAAGTGTAAGGAAGTTGGTTGACCCTACTTTCACTACACAAACTGGTGAAAGACAGAGATGCACTCACAGCTTCAGAGTCAAAGCTCAAGGGCTGCATAAATTACCTCAAGCCTTCCACTTCTGCTTTGAAAGAAAGCCTTATTTCTTCTAGTAACAGAGCTAAAATTGCCGAAAACCAAACCCAGAGTCTTATTGTAAGAGTGGCTGAATTACAATGCCAGCTCAATTGCAAACCTCAAGAGTATCTGAAGTTAAAGTAAGGGCATTGATTGGGAAGAAATGAGATCCTAAAACTTGGGATGGGGACATATGGGGACACTGAGCCCCTAAGTTCCATCGAAGCACTCCTGCTAGCAGAACCACTCCCATCTGAGATTACTTCATGTTTTTCTCCTAAACCACCTTGCCCAGAAAAACTAGTAGCCCCTCCACTCCCATCTAATGAGATTAGCCCTAGCCCAGCAGCCTCTAAAGAGCCTTGCCTGAGTCATTGCCTAGGGCATTGCCTGAGGCAGATGCTTTATAAAACAATGCTGAATGTTCTCAAAATAATTCCACACTACCAATTCTGTCTTCTAGAACTATAACTAGTCTTAAGTCCCAGCAAGCCCTAAAAGGTGAAGTACAAAGTGTGACCCAGGAGGAGGTACACTACACTTCAAAAGAACTGTTTGACTTTTCCAATATGTACAAACAAAACCCTGGGGAATATGTGAGGTAATGGCTATTAAGGGTTTGGGAAAATGGTGCAAGGAACATAAAGCTGGATCAGTCTGAGTTTATTGATATGGGTCCACTAAGCACAGATTCTTCAATCAGTGTTTCAGCTTGAGAAGTTGGGAAATAATCTAATTGTTTGTTTGGGTTGCAGACGCACAGATTATGAGGTGGCCTACACTAAATCAAGTACCAGACCTGTCTTGGTATACTGTAGAAGAAGTTATCCAAAGGTTTAGGGAAATTGGCTTGCTAGAGTGGATTTATCAGGTTAGACCCACAGTCACACAAATGGAGTGCCCAGCAGATGCACCTTTTATCACAACTGTGAGGAACAAATTTGTGAAGGGAGCTCCAGCATCCTTAAAGACTGATTATTACTATTTTTTGTAAATCAGATTTGACAGTGGGAACTGCCCTAACTGAATTAAAACACTTAACTAAAATGTGGCTGACTGGACCCTGTGGTAGTAGGCCAAGTGGTTGCACTGTATCCACAAAGACAAGGTGGACATGGTTACAGTAATGAACAACGGAGTCAAAGCAGTAATCAGAATCATCTGACTCGTATGGACTTCTGGTGTTGGCTCCTTAGTCATGGTGTCCCTAGGAGTGAAATAGGTAGGGAATCTACTAAATGTTTACTTGATCTATACAAACGGATGAATTCTAGGTCAGGAGAACAGCAGTCTAACTCAAATCGCCAGAATAGAGAGTCACGGTCCCTCAATCAATTCCCAGATTGAAGCGAGTTTAAAGACCCACAACCCCTTGAATGAAGAGGAGGCTACGTCCCCTTGAGTAAGGACTCCAATACACTGCCATAAATTTTTACTGTTACTCTTTCTTCCAGCCTTCCCTAAAAAGATCTACGGCCTTTTACTAGAATGACTGTTCATTGGGGAAAAGGAAATAATCAGACTTTTCAGGGATTACTGGATACGGGTTCTGAACTGACACTAATTCCAGCAGACCCAAAATGTTTCTGTGGCCCCCCCAATCAGAATGGGTGCATATGGAGGTCAGGTTATTAATGGAGTCTTGGCTAATGTCTGTCTCACAGTAGGTCCAGTAGATCTCCAAACCCATCCTGTAGTGATTTACCCATTTCCAGAATGCATAATTGGAACAGATATTCTCAGCAACTGTCAGAATCCCAACATTGAACCTCTGACAAATAGAGTAAGGGCTATTATGGTAGGAAAAGCCAAGTGGAAGCCATTAGAACTTCCCTTATCTAGGAAAATAGTAAACCAAAAGCAATATCACATTGCTGGAGGGATTGCAGAGATTACTGTCACCATGAAGGACTTGAAGAATGCAGGGGTGGTGATTCCCATCACATCCTCATTCAACTCACCTATTTGGCCTGTGCAAAAAACATATGGATCTTGGAGAATGAAAGACTATCAAAAACTTAACCAGGTGGTGACTCCAATTGCAGGTGCTGTTCCAGATGTACTTTCATTGCTTGAGCAAATTAATACATTTACTGGTACCTGGTATGCAGCTATTGATCTAGCTAATGGCTTTTTCTCCATAGCTGTTTCAAAGGACCACCAGAAGCAGTTTGCCTTCAGCTGACAAGGCCAGCAGTACACCTTCACTTGCCTACCTCAGGGCTACATCAACTCTCCAGTCCTATGTCATAATTTAGTCTGCATGGACCTTGATTGCCTTTCCCTTCCACAAGATGTCACACTGTTCCATTACATTGATGAAATTATGCTGATTGGATATAGTAAGGAAGAAGTTTTGGGAATTGGACTCGTTGGTAAAACATTTGTGTGCTAGCGGATGGGAAATTAATCCTACAAAAATTCAGGCACCTTCCACCTCAGTGAAATTTCTAGTGGTTCAGTCATGTGGGACATGTTGAGACATTCCTTCAAAAGTGAAAGATAAGTTATTGCATATGGCTGCTCCCACAACTAAAAAGTAGGCACAACACCTAGTGGGCCTCTTTGAATTTTGGAGGAAACATATTCCTCATTTGGGTGTGCTACTCTAGCTGATTTATCAAATGACTTGAAAAGCTGCTAGTTTTGAGTGGGGCCCTGGACAAGAGAAGGCCCTGTAACTGGTTCTGACTGCTGTATAAGCTACTCTGCCACTTGGGCCATATGATACAGCTGATCCAATGGTGCTTGAAGGGTCAGCAGCAGATAGAGAGGCTGTTTGGAGTCTTTGGCAGGCCTTTATTGGTGAATCACAGTGCAGACACTTAGGATTTTGTAGCAAAGCCCTGTCATCCTCTACACATAACTACTCTCCTTTTGAGAAACAACTTTTGGCTTGTTACTGGGCCTTAGTAGAGAATGAACCCTTAACCATGGGACACCAAGTCACCATACAACTTGAGATGCCCATCATGAACTGGGTGTTGTCTGACCCACAGAGTCATAAAGCTGGACATGTACATCAGCACTCCATCATTAAATGGAAGTGGTATATACAAGATAGCACGAGCAGGACCTGAAGGCACAAGTAAGTTGCATGAGGAAGTGGCCCAAATGCCCATGGTCTCCACTCGTGTCACATTACCTTCCATTTCCCAGTCTGCACCTATGGCCTCATGGGGAGTTCCTTATGATCAGCTGACTGAAGAAGAGAAATCTTGTGCCTGGTTTACAGATGGTTCTGTGCAATATGCAGGCAGAACTCAAAAGTGGACTGCGGCAGCACTACAGCTCCTTTCTGTGACCTCCCTGAAGGATGGTGGTGAAGGGAAATCCCTCAATGGGCAGAACTTCAAGTAGTGTACCTAGTTGTTCACTTTCCTTGGAAGGAGAAATGGGCAGATGTGCGACTGTATCCTGATTCATGGGCTGCAGCCAATGGTTTCTCTGGATGGTCAGGGACTTGGAAGGAACATGATTGGAAAATTGGAGACAAGGATTTATGGGGAAGAGGTATGTGGATAGACCTCTCTTAATGGGCCAAAGAAGCAAAGATATTTGTGTCTCATGTGAAGGCTCACTAAAGGGTGACCTCAGCAGAGGATGATTTTAACAATCAAGGGGATAGGATGACGCGTTCTGTGGAAACCACTCATCTTCTTTCCCCAGCTACTCCCATCATTGATCAATGGGCTCATGAACAAAGTGGCCATGGTGGCAGGGATGGAGGTTATGCATGGTCCCAGCAACATGGACTTCCACTCACCAAGGCTAATTTGGCTACAGCCACTGTTGAGTGCCCAATCTGCCAGCAGCAGAGACCAACACTGAGTCCCTGATATGGCACCATCCCTCAAGGTCATCAGCCAGTAACCTGATGGCAAGTTGATTACATTGGACCACTTCCATCATGGAAAGGGCAGCATTTTGTCCTTACTGGAATAGACTCTTACTCTGGATATGGATTTGCCTTTCCTGCATGCAATGCTTCTGCCAAAACTACCATCCGTGGACTTACAGAATGCCTTATCCACCGTCATGGTATCCCACACAGCACTGCCTCAGATGAAGAGACTCTCTTCACAGCAAACGAAGTGCGGCAGTGGGCACATGCTTATGGAATTCACTGGTCTTACCATGTTCCCCATCATCCTGAAGCAGCTGGCTTGATAGAACGATGGAATGGCCTTCTAAAGACACAATTATGGCACCAGCTCGGTGACAATACCTTGCAGGGTTGGGGCAATGTTCTCCAGGAGGTGGAATATACTCCAAAGCAGCATCCAATATATGGTGGTATTTCTCCCATAGCCAGAATTCACGGGCCCAGGAATCAAGGGGTGGAAATGGGAGTGGCACCACTCACCTTTACCCCTAGTGACCCACTCGCCAGATTTCTGCTTCCTGTCCCCTCAACGTTATGCTCTGCAGGTCTAGAGGTCTCAGTTCCAAAGGGAAGAATGCTCCCACCTGGAGACACATTACTGATTCCACTGAACTGGAATCTAAGAATGCCACCTTTCCACTTTTGGCTCCTTATGACTCTTGATCAACAGGCAAAGAAGGGAGTTACCATACTGGCTGGTGTGGTTGATTATGATTAACAAGAGGAAATCAGATTGATATTACATAAAGGAGATAAAGAGGAGCATGTCTGGAATGCAGGAGCTCCTTTAGGGCGTTCCTTAGTACTACCATGCTCTGCAATTAAAGTCAATGGAAAACATAGCAACCCATTTCTGACTGACTACTAATGACCCAAATCCTTTAGGAAGAAAGGTTTGGGTAACCCCACCAGGTGAAGAACCACAACTAGCTGAGGTGCTTTTGGGGGGCAAAGGGAATATGGTATGGGTGGTGGAAGAAGGTAGTTCTAAATATCAGTTATGGCCACATGACCAGTTGCAGAAACAAGGGCTATAATTGTTATGAGTATTTCTGCTCTGTATGTGTGCATCAAATATTTTTGTTTCCTTCACTTGTAAAGTGTAAGATGTAAACAGAGCTAGTGCGTTTTCGATCATATGTGTGTTAGTTGTATCATATTAGGCGCAAGTATGACTTTGTAATTGTCTTTATTCAGAGATTATGTATGGTTTCAGGACATGTGTACATGTGCCAAGTTGCCAAGCAGTGGACGGGGATGGTTAAGCTTGTGTGTCAACTTGGCTGGGCCATGATTCTCAGTGTTTATATGTGATCACTCCCATGATTGAGTTTGCTGTGAGTAGCCAATCAGTTGAAAGGGAGTCTCCTTGGGGGTGTAGCCTGCATCTGAATATAAGCAGACGTTCTGGCTTTTTGCTCACCTGGATCCTGCAGTTGCTTCCTGTTCGTCTGACCTCCAGTTCTTGGGACTTGAGCTATCAGCTTATCTGCAGATCTTGGGATCCGTCGGTCTTCACAGCCTGTGAGCGGAGCCCTGCCAGCCCTTGTGGCTACATGAATCAGGAGAAGCCTCTATCCTAATCCATGGACTTGGGACGTTCCAGCCTGTACAATCATGTGAGCCATTTCTTAGATATAAATCTCTCTCTGTGTATCTTTATACATTTTACTGGTTTTGCTTCTCTAGAGAAGACAGACTAAGACATCTGCTTTATTCTTTTTCTTCAATAGTACTTTATTATATGGAGCCTATTTTCTTAGTTTTTCAATCTGGTTAAAAAATGCTATTGGTATTTGGATTGGGATTGCATTGTATTTGTAGATTGCTTTGGGTAGAATTGACATTTTCAGAATGTAGGTCTCATTTGGTTTCTTGCAGTAGTGTTTTGTACTTTTGTTTGTATATGTCTTTTATGTCCCTGGTTAGACTTATTCCTAAATATTTTGTCTTTTTAGAGTCTGTTATAAATGGTATTGCTTGTCTGATTTCATTTTTGTAGTTATCTTTATAGTTGTATAGGAATCCAACTGATTTTTGTATGTTTATCTTGTATCCTGTTACACTGCTGAATCTTTCTATTATTTCCAGTAGTTTTTTTGTGAAGTCTTTTGAGTTTCCTATGTATAGTATAATATCATCCACAAATAGAGTTAATTTTACTTCTTCCTGACCAATTTGAATGCCCTTATTTCTATTTCTTGCCTTATTGCTGTAGCTGTGACTTCTGCACAATGTTAAATAGGAGTGGTGATAAAGGGCATCCTTGTCTTGTTCCTGTTTTCAGGGGAAATGTTTTCAGCCTCTCTCCATTAAAAGTGATGTTGGCTGTTGGTTTTGTATAGATGCCCTTTATAATGCTGAGAAATTTTCTTCTATACCTATTTATTGAGAGTTGTTAATCAGAATATCTTTTCAACACCGATTGAGATGATCATGTGATTGTTTTGTTTTATTTACATGGTGCATTATGTTGACTGATGTTCTAATGTTGAACCATTCTACACACCTGGTATGAATCCTACTTGGTTGGCATGTATTATTATTTTGATATGATGCTGAATTTTATTGGCTAGAATTTTGTTGATAATTTTTGCATCTATATTCATGAGAGACATTGATCTGTAATTTTCTTTTCCTGTGGTGTCTTTGCCTGGCTTTGGTATCATGGTTATGCTGGCTTCATAGCATGAATTTGGAAGTATCCCTTCCTTCTCTATGTTCTGAAATAGTTTGATTAGTACTGGTGCAAGCACTTCTCTGAATGTTTGGTAGAGTTCTCCAATGAAGCCATCTGGGGCGGGGCTTTTTTTTAGCTTTTTTCAGACTCTCCTCTTATTATGGATCTGTTCAGATTTTCAAACTTTGTGTTAGTTTGGGTAGGTAGTGTGTTTCTAGAAATTTGTCCATTTTCTCTAGGTTTTCAAATTTGTTAGAGTATAGTTTTTCATAGTATACTGTTATGATCCTTTTTATTTCATTTGGGTCTGTTTTAATGTCTCCCATTTCATTTCTTATTTGGGTTATTTGCATCCTCTCCTGTTTTTGTTTTGTAAGTTTAGACAATGGTTTATCAATTTGGTTGATCCTTTCAAAAAACAAACTTTTGCTTTTGTTGATTTTTTCTATTGCTTTCCTATTCTCTATTTCATTTATTTCTGCTCTGATTTTTATTATTTCCTTTTTTCTGGCGGCCATAGGCTTCTTTTGCTGTTCTCTTTCTATTTGTTCTAGTTGTATAGCTGATGTTTTGATTTTGTCCCTTTCTTCTTTTTTGATGTGCACATCTATTGCTATAAATTAACATCTGAGCACTGCCTTTGCTGTGTCCCAAAAGTTTTGGTATGATGTGTTTTCATTCTCATTTAATTCTAGGAAATTTTTAATTCCATCTTTGATTTCTTCTATTACCCAGTGGTTTTTAAGCAGGGTATTATTCAGTTTCCATGTATTTGATTTTTTTCCTTGCTCTTCCTATTATTAATTTCCACCTTGATGGCACTGTGGTCAGAGAAGATACTTTGTATTATCTCAATGTTCTGGATTTTGTTGAGGGTTGCTTTGTGTCCTTATATGTGGTCTGTTCTGGAGAACATTCCATGTGCATTGGAAAAGAATGTATATACTTTGCTGCTATTAGGTGGAGTGTTCTATACATGTCTATTAGGTGAAGTTGGTTGATTGTGGCCTTTAGACCTGTATCTTTGTTGGGTTTCTTTCTAGATGGTCTGTCATTTACCAAGAGTGGTGTGTTGAAGTCTCCTACTATTATTGTGGAACTGTCAATTTCTCTTTTGAATGCAGTTAGAGTTCATGTCTTGTATTTTGGAGCCCTGTCATTGGGTGTCAAGATATTTATAATGGTTACATCCTCATGATGACTGGTCCCTTTAATCATTGTATAGTGTCCTTCCTTGTCTTTTATTGTGGATTTTGATTTAAAGTCTATTTTATCTGAGATTAATATTGCCACTCCTGCTCTTTTTTGGTTGCTGTTTTCCTGATATATTTTTTGCATCCTTTGTTTTTTAATATATTTATGTCTTTGTTTCTAAAGTGTGTCTCTTGTGGACAGCATATTGATGGGTCCTGTTTATTTTTTATCCGTTCTTTCTCTCTCTGTCTCTTATAAGTGCATTTAAGCCATTTATATTCAGAATGATTATAGATAAGTGTGAAATTATTGTTGTCATTTCGTAGTGCTTTTTTTGTGGTGCTGATGTTTTCTTTGTTCCTCTTACTCTTCAGTGCTGAATTCCTTTTGTTTGTGGATTTTTTTTTCATTTCTTTCATATTTGTAGATTTTGTGTTTACTGAGACTTTATGTTTTTCTTCTTTATTTTGATGAGTAGGTTTGTTAACTTTCTTTGTGGTTACTTTGAAATTACCCCCATCATTTTAAGTGTAAATCAGTCTTTTATTACTTGATATCACTTGACTTTCTCTCCATTTAATAGTTCTATACCTACACCTTTTATTCCCTCTTTTATTGTTCTGACATTGTCATTTACAGATTGATCTCTCTGGTTCTCTGTTGTAAATCTTTTAGTTTTGTTTTTTCTTTGAGAGTTCATTACCTAGATTGGTATCTGGCTGGTGCTGTCTTGTGTCCTAGATTCAGTTTGTTGTCTGGTGTTGTTGGTTGTCTAATCGATGGACTGTTTTTAATAATTCTTGTAAGTTTGGTTTCGTTTTTACACATTCCATTATTTCTGCTTATCTGGATATGTTCTCATTTTGCCATCATATTTGAGTGAGTGTTTTGTGGGATATATTATTCTTGGTTGTCAGTTTTTTTTTGTTTTTTTCAAGGTTTTATATATGTCATACCATTGCCTTCTTGCCTGCATGGTTTCTGCTGGGTAATCAGACCTTAGTCTTATTGTTTCCACTTTGTATGTGACTTTTCATTTTTCTTGAGCTGCTCTCAGATTTCTTTCTTCATCTTTGGTTTTGGTGAGTGTGATTATGATATGTCTTGGTGATTTTCTTTTGGAGTCTTTCCTATATGGGATTCGTTGAGCTTCTTGGATGGTTGGCTTTTCATCTGTCATGATATAATGGAAGTTTTCTGTCAGCAAATCCTCAATGTGTTTTCTGTTTTCTCTCCTTGTTCTGGAACTCTTATCATACACAAATATTTGCTTTTGAATATATCCCACATCATTCCATGTTTCTTCATTCTTTTCTCTGATTTTTCCTCAAAGTGGTATCCAAGGATTCATCTTCCATTTCACAGATCCTGTCTTCCATTGTTTCAAATTTGCTCCTAAAACCTACTATTGCACTGTCCATTTCTGAAATCTTATTGTTTATCTTTTGAATATCTACTTGCTGTTTTTGTATGATTTTTAGTTGTCTATGTATTTTGACATTTTGCTCAAAACATTATTTTCCTGAATTCAATTTCTTTGTGTTTTCCCTGATTTTGTCTCTATTTTCCATGATTTTGTCTATTTTTCCTTATTTTTGTCTGCATTTTCTTTCATCTCTTGAAGAACCCTGAATATTATAATCTTGAATTCCTTATCAGGTAGTTTCAGTGCCTCTTCTTCTACCAGAAGGTCATCTGATGTTTTATTTTGGTCTCTTTTTGGAGCCATTATGTCCTAATTTTTTATGTTTTGATATTGTTTCCTGTCTCTGGAACATCCAGGAATGATTTTCTTCCTTTATTGACTGTAGATTTGCTTGTCTGGTCCTACTTTTTTGTTTTATTTGGTTAAGTCTGGGCAGTTGGCTGGGTATGCTTTGTTGCTTGCTTGCCTGTGGACACAATACTTCTTACCAGCTTGTCTAGATGGGCAGTGCTGGTCATTCAGCTACAGTGCAGCAGGGTGGGTCCAGCAGGGGAGGGAAGGAGTGAGGATGGATCTTTTACAGCACAAAATGGGGCTGATTGGGCAGGGCTTGGGGCAGTTCTGTGCAGGGTCTGGAGGACCGCATTGGTGTTGCTTAGGTGTGTGACACTTGGTGCACAGTGTAGACAGGCTGGAGGATAAGGAGAGGATGTGATGTGTGGTGGTAGATGGGCGAGTGAAAGAAGAGAAGAGAAAGAAACAAAAGCAACAACAAAAAAGTAAATAAAATGGCTGTGTAGTAGGATTCAGCAGGTGGGAGTGGGGCAGACCTGGTGAGGTCACATGCTTATGGCTGTCTAGGGGAGCAGTGTGGTTCAGCCTCTGGAGAAGGGTCATGGGTGGCACATGGGGCCAGGTGGTTGGGAGAAAAGAAAGGAAATAGAGGAAAGAGAGAGAAGAAACCAACACCCAAAAAATTAATAAATAAAAAGTAAAAACAATAACAACAAAAATAAATACGGTAGTAGAGGATTTGGTCATTGGGTGCAGGGTGGAATTGGGCTGGGGCAAGCGGATGTCTCTCTTGCCAGGCAGTACATCACAGCCCATCAGAAAAGCAGGGAGGCAGAGTAGGGTCTATGTGGGAGGGAGAAGGGGAAAGATAAAGAAAAATAAAATATATGGTGCTGAGGGAGCCAGCCTGTCGGGGCAGTGCAGACTTGGGAAGGCCATGTGCCAAACTCTCCAGTCAAGCAGTACAGCACAGCCCTTCAGAAGGGGGATGCAGCACACAGGGCTTGGTGGGCGGGAGAAAGGAAAGGAAGGAAGGGAGAAAGAAAGAAGAAACAACAACAAAGAAAAGATAGAAAAAAGAAAACAAACAAAAATAAATAAATAAAATTTTGCTGAGGGAGCAAGTCTGTGAAGGTGGTGCAGACCCTGGGAGGCCAGGCATCAGTGACTCTCCAGCTGAGCAGTGTAGTATGGTCTCTCAGAAAGGGTGGGAGTAGTGCACAGTGCTAGGTGGGCAGGAGAAAAGAAAGGAAGGAAAGGAGAAAGAGAGAAGAAAAGAAACAGAGAAGAAAAAAGAACAAAGCAAACAAACCAAAAAATATGGTGCTGAGCGAGCTGGTTGGTGGGGGTAACCCAGACCCGTGGAGGCCATGTACCAGTGGCTCCCCAGCCAAGCGGTGCAGCAAGGCCGGGCCAAGAAAGGCTGGGACGCCACATGAGGTGAGGTGGGCAGAGAAAGAAAAGGAAGGAGGGAACAAAGAAGAAACTGGAAAAAATAAAATAACAAATGGCAGTGAGGGAGCCTGCCAGCAGGAGCGATGCAGACCTGGGGCAGCTGTGTGCTGCTGGCTTTCTAGCTGAGTAGAGTAATCACAATCTTTATATGGAAAGGAAAGAGGCTCCAGATAAGCAAAGCATTACTGAAGAAAAGGATTAAAGTAGGAAGCCTTACACTACCTGATCTCAGAACCTACTATACAGCCCCAGATGTCAAAACAGCCTGCTGCGGGTACAACAACAAACACATAGACTAATGGAACAGAATCGAGAACCCAGATGTAAAACCTATCCACCTATGGTCAGCTGATATTTGACAAAGGACCAAAGTCCATTAAATGGGAAAAGACAGTCTTTTTAACAAATGGTGCTGGCAAAATTGGATGTCCATCTGTAAAAGAAAATGAAACAGGACCCATACGTTACACCATACACAAAAACTAACTCAAAATGGATCAAAGACATAAATATAAAGCTTAAAAATATAAAGATCATGGAAGAAAAAATAGGGACAATGCTAGTGGCCCTAATAAACCAAAAGAAAAACAAACCCATTGCCATCAAGTCGATTCGGACTCATAGTGACCCTACAGGACAGAATAGAACAGCCTTATAGAGTTTCCAAGGAGAAGCTGGTGGATGCAAACTAATACATGGCATAAATTCAATATAAGCCATAACTAACAATGCACAAACAACAGAAGATAAACTAGATAACTGGAAGCTCATAAAAATTAAACATTTATGCTCATCAAAAGACTTCACCAAAAGAGTAAAAAGAGAATAGACTGGGAGAAAAAAATCTTGGCTGACTTATCTGACAAGGGTCTAATCTCTAAAATCAATAAATATTTCAACACCAAATAACAATAAGACAAATAAACCAATTTAAAAAATGTACAAAGGATGTAAACAGACAGTTCACCAAAGAAGACATTCAGGTGGCTAACAGACACATGAGGAAATGCTCACAATCACTAGCCATTACAGAAGTGCAAATGATACCATCTCATGCCGACATTACTGGAACAAATCAAAAAAAACAGAAAATAACAAATGTTGGAGAGGCTGCTGGGAGGTTGGAACTCTTACGCATTGCTGGTGGGAATGCAAAATGGAACAGCCACTATGGAAAATTATATGGCACCACCTTAAAAAGCTAGAAATAGAAATACCATACTATCTAGCAATCCCACTGCTAGGAATATATCCCAGAGAAATAAGAGCCATCACACAAATAGACATATGCACACTCATGTTCACTGCAGCATTTTTCACAATAGCAAAATGATAGAAGCAAAGATGGAAACAAAACAAAGATATCACTTTGAGGACTACGGTGTGCCTGACCCAAGACTTGGTATTTCCAGTCACCTCATATGTATGCAAAAGCTGGACAATGAATAAGGAAGACCAAAAAAGAATTGATGCATTTGAATTATGGTGTTGGCGAAGAATACTGAATATACCATGGACTGCCAGAAGAACAAACAAATCTGTTTTGGAAGAAGTACGGGCAGAATACTCCTTAGAAGCAAAGATGGCAAGACTTTGTCTCACATACTTTGGAAATGGTCTCAGGAGGGGCTAGTCCCTGAAGAAGGATGTCATGCTCTGTAAAGTAGATGGTCAGTGAAAAAGAGGAAGACCTTCATCAAGATGGATTGACACAGTGGCTGTAACAATGAGCTTAAACATAGCAATGATTGTAAGGATGGCGCAGGACCAGTGTTTCGTTCTGTTCTACGTAGGGTTGCTATGAGTTGGAACCACACCTAACAACAACATGAAGGACTACCACCTTATTATGTTCCTTGGGAAGCCTCAGCAGAAACTTATTTCCTTAAGGCCCTGAGGAATTCACTGGCGAGGGAGGTCACTGGCATCACTGAGAATCTCAGAGACAGCTCTTCTCTAGAGGCCAAATCTGACAGTAGTTGGTTCTTCCATGGAACTGAATTGTCTAGTGTCAATAAAGATGATACAATTCCAGGATAGAAGAGGTAAAATGTGTGTCATCATTGTAGGAGGCACCAAGGTAGCCAGGGTGACTTGACAATGGTTTATTAAACCTTGGTGTTCCTAGATGGGAGAACTCAGGTGACACAAACAGGTAAACACTCAGCTACTAACTGAAAGCTTGGCAGTTTGAACCCACCCAGTGGTGCCTTGGAAGAAAGGCCCGCTGATCTGCTTCTGAAAGATCTTAGTCACTGAAAACCCTGTGGAGCATAGTTCTACTCTGATGCACATGGGGTCGCTATCAGTCAGAATTGACTCAATGGAAATTAGTTTGGTTTTGGCTCCTAGGGATGAGAGAAATAGAAACTAGTGTATTGTTTAGCTTGTACAAGCAGAAAAAAATCAGAATGTGGCAAGCAGAAGGCTGTTGTCAGCTGCTTGAGAACAAAACATTCCTTTAAAACATTCATAAAAGAAAATGATTTATTCTTCTTTGAGTTTAGCCTCATCCAAGAAAGTAACTGCAATTACTAGTTAAAACCCATTCCAATTGATCAGTCATAGTTTTGCATCAGTACCCATGCCTCTGAAGTCAGCCAATCAACAACAGATGCTGCAGTAGTTATGCTTCCGTGGCTGAAAATTAGCCAATCCCTGAATTCCATACTTCTCAAAACCCTGTATAAAATGATTGTTTGTAGATGCTGTGCTTTCCAAGGCCAGCTCTCTCTTGTTTAGTCAGTGGTAAATTCAGCTTTTATGTCTGTTTCAGATTTTTTATGAGGGCGGGGAGGAGAGTTTCTTTCATATACAGAAATAGAAAGCTTTGATCTCTCTCCCAGTTTCCTAATCTGAGCTGATTCTCATACAGAGTCCATCAGTTCAGGGGAGCACAGATGTTCTTGAGGTAGGACCTTGAAATGCTGTCACACCTTTACATGATAAATACTCCCTACGTATTTCCACATAGTAACCAGCAGCCATTTACCAGGTTAAGTATACAGTATGAAAAGGAAAATATCCTGATGAGAGACTATCAGGTCTCCGGGTAAGAGTGGGGCTAATGAAGGTCAAGATGTAAATGGATTCCTGGCACAAATCCATTTCACAAGAGTTCCAGTGGATTCATTGATTCACTCTGTAACCCAGTCCTCTTTGATTTTTGAAGAATCATTATTGTAAGAAGGGCTATGTAAAATCCTAACCTCATCTAACATAGTAAATCACAATCAATACAGTATCTTGGGTAAATTTCAGAGATGAATGTCCCCTCAAAACTAAAGGGTGCAAGGATTAAGGTTCCCAACATATTTCTGATATTGCAAGTTAGATATACATCAGAGCAGATAACAGTAGACCATAAACTTAATATTTGCTAGCTCTAATCACAGCTGATATGCAAGATGTGCTATCTCTTACTAGAGCAGATCAATACAGCTCTGAAACTTTGTAGCTACTGATACGGCACGTGCATTCTTTCCAATCTTGATAAATAAAGAGGGTTAAAGGAGTTTGATTTTACAAGGGAAAACAGAAGTTTATAGTTCACTGTCTTTTAACCAGAGCTATGTTAACTTTCCTGCTCTCTGTGACAGATGATCTGCAAGGACTTTGATTGTCTTGACATTCTATAAATCATCAGACTCGTCTACTATACTAATACCATTGTATTAATTGAGCCTGGAGAGTAGTGAGTGGCAAGTAATATGGACGTCCTGGAAAGACTCATGTGTGCTAGATGGTGGGAGACAAATCCTACAAATATTCAGGGCCTACCATATCAGTGGAACTCTGTTGGTGCAGTGGTTAAAGTGCTCAGCTGCTAACCAAAAAGGTCAGTTGTTCAAACCCACCAGTCACTCTGTGGGAGAAAGATGAAGCAGTTTACTTCTGTAAAGATTTACAGCCTTGGAAATCTTATGGAACAGTTCTACTCTGTCCTACAGTGTCACTATGAGTCAAAATGGACTAGACGGCAGTGTATCTGTTTTGGTTTGCCATATGAGTGAATTTGTAAGGATCCAATAATATGGGGCATGCAGAATGAAGGGGACAAATTATTGCACCTCGTAGCCCATGCCATTAAAACAGAGGGACAACTCTTGGTATACCTATTTGGAATTTAGGTATCATGTATACCACCCTTAGAACTACTGTTCTGACACTTACTGGGTGACTTGAAAGGCTTTCACTTTTAGGTAGGGACCAGAGTAAGAGAGGACTCTGCATCAGGTTCACATTGCAATTCAAGCTGTCACTCAGGCCATATAACCTAGTAGATCCAACTGAGCTGGAGGTATTTGTGGTAGATAAAAATGCCTTATGGAGTGTCTGGCAAATCAGAACAGGAGATTTGCAGCATAGGCTCTTAGAGTTTTGGTGTAAAGCTGTTTTTTTAATAACTGTTTGAAAAGCTGCTCCTATTGTGCTCCTGGGACCTGTTGGGCATGTGCAGCATCAATGTTATATGCTGGGATTGATACATTATGTATGGCTCTTGTGTACCTTTAGAGGACAAAAGTAAATTATGTTAATAGTTGACCCCAACCAAATATCCACTTTTGTTGTATTGCTGCTTCTCCTTCAGCTCACACTTAAGGCTTCAAGGGGATTTCCTTCAAACAGTAGAAGGAGAAGGATAAAACTCTGGCCTGGTTAATAAATGGGCCGTCTCATGTTGTTATGAGCAAAAATGTACTGGAGGGTAAGTATCTCTAATGACAGCGGTGAGAAGAACATTTCTCAGGAAGTAGAGCAGTACACTTGTTTATTAGCTTTACATAGAAGGCAAAGTTGACCAAAGTAAAACTATATATATGGAGCCCTGGTGGCACAGTGGTGAAGAGCTTGGCTGCTAATGAAAATGTCGGCAGTTCAAATCTACAAGCAGCTCCTTGGAAACCCCATGGGGCAGTTTTACTCTGTCCTTTATATATATATATATATATATGTATATATATATATACATATACATATATTACTCTGTCCATTGTGTGTGTATATATATATATATATATATATATATATATATATATATATAAAGCTGGCCAAGCACTAGGAAATGGCTTGGGGAGTTGGTCTGGGACCTGAAAGTAGCAAGATTGCAAAAAGAGAGAAGTCTGCTTATGGAAGTGGGCACAAATAAATTTTTTTCTCATAGCAGTGACTACCAGAGAGAAACCACTATAGAACAGGCACTCAGCAACCAAATGGAGAGGATTACTTGACAGCAGATATTAGCCAGCTTCAGTCTTCAGCTCCCCCTGCCCCTGGGATTGCTCAATGGGCCCACTAACACACCAGCCATGGTGACAGAAATAAAGACTATGCATGTGCTCAGCAGAATGGGACTTCTTTCATTGAGACAAATCAACCTGACAATTCTGTTGAACATCTAACTTGTTAGCAGCAGAGATAATGGCCTCACAACATGGTACCATTTCTCAAAGAAATCAGCCAGCCATTTGTTGGCCAATCAATTATATCAAACATCTTTCACCTAGGAGAGGCCATAAATTTGTCCTTACTGGAATTCAGTACGATTCCAAATATGCATTTGCCATCCTGCCCATTACACTTCTGTCAGCACCACTATCCAAAGGACCATTCAGTATCTGAATTACCAAATAGGATTCCATCTTCCACCAAGGGACCCATTTTATAGTGAAGGAATTGTAACAATAAGCATATGATCACAGGATTCATTGTTCTTAAGGAACATCATCTAGAAGAAGACAACTTGGTAGAATGTTGGAATAGCCTAGTAAAGGCTTACCTATGGTGTAGGCTAAAGGTCACTACCTACAGGTTTGAGGTATTATTCAACAATATATAGCATATGAATTAAACCAACAGTCAATATATGATACTTTTGCTTTCAGAACTAAAATACATAGGTCTGTGAAATAAGAGGTGAAAGTAAGATTGTCCCTTCTCATCAGCACTTTCTTTGGCTCACTTTCAAATTCATACAGCTTCTCAGGGGAGGAGGGTTGTAACACCATGGCATTACAAGTTTCATTGAACCTAAAGCTGCAACCACAACCTGGTCACTTGGGTTACTCACCCAAGTAATAGCCAGCAAAGAAATTAAGTTTGCTCGTATATAATTGAGGCAAAGAAGAGTATGTCTGTAGATCAACCTATTCACTCACTTAAGTATTGATTTCTATGCTCAGTGATAAAAGTAAATAAGAAATTGTAGCAGCATAACCTGACCAGATCAGATCCTCTGAAATCAAAATCTGGATCTTCCCAACAAACAAGCAACCTTGGCCAGCTGATGTGCTGGCTGAGGATGAGAGAAATCTGTGTGGTGGAAGAGAAAGACGAGTATCAATTGCTGCCTCAAGACTGTAGCTTATCAGGTTAACCCTCTTGATTTGTCTTTTTTGTTAGTGATTGCTATCAGTTAAAATTTGAAGAACTAGTGACAGGGCACAAAGACTGTTGATAAGTGTAACAGGTAGATGTTGCCAATGGTTGTGGTGCATTCACTTACATTCCCATGACCCACCTGATTTTAGCACAGCACATTGCCAGTATAGCACATCAAGGGAGAGGTATGGTATCTTTTTTTTCGCTTTCTTTCTTTCTTCTTCTTCTTCTTTTTTTTTTTCTTTCGTGCCTCTTATCTTTTTTTTGGAAACTTAAAGGCCACTCAGGTGATTATAGGCTCAACACGGAGGTCCAGGACTCATGAGGCAACTCTCACAGTACTATTACTTCTGTATTTTTTAAATAGGATTTCTTGCAACTGTATAGCCTTGGGGAAATGAATTTATTATCTAAATTTCTCACTTTTATTGTCTTCATAAACCTTCCCTATATTTAATAAAGCAATATAATATCATTTGAATTCTAAGTCACACATGTAAAATACCAGCATTTCCCTAGATTAGGAAAAAAAAGTAGAGTTCAGGGGATAATATAGATTATTATAAGGGGCCCTGATGGTGCAGTGGTTAAGCACTTGGCTGCTAACCAAAAGGTTGCTGGTCCAAACCCACTAGCCGCTCCATGGAGAAAGATGTGGAGTCTGCTTCTATAAAGATTTATAGCCTCAAGGATCCTATGAGGCAGTTCTACTCTCTCCTATAGTTTTGCTATGAGTGGAAATTGACTCGACGGCAATGAGTTTGGTTTGGGTTTGGTATAGGTTATTACAGTAATAAAAGCAAAGAGGAAATACATTATTAGGCAAAATGTAAGGAAAAAATATGATTAAACCAAAATTAACTTTATATGGAAAAATTATGAGACTGTGTACTTCAGAATGTAGTTGACTTCATAATGTGAATTTTAGGTTTTGTTTTTAGACAACTTAATCAATTTTCTTGGAAGTTGCTTTCATATGTGGAATGTGCAAGGCTTTCCATGTTAGCCAAGGTTTAGAAGCTAAAGACCACACTCCAAGTAAGTTTTCTCTTTTGTCACAGTGGGCCTCTCAATAGCCACATTCAACATTCTATGGGAGACGGCATCAAGAGTGTTGGCAAAGTCACAAGCTAGGTCACACAGATGGGTCTCTGAATGCCAACCTCTAGTTGTCACCAGGTTTTAGTCTTTATAAAACAGGACTTTTAATACTTACTCCACAACATTGTTAAGCCTAGCTGTCTAAGCTTTAGTTTTAGCTTTTATAAAACAGCAGTAATAATACTTAATTTGTCATGTTGTTGTGAGGATTGTGTGAAAACCACCATAGGAGCTTAACATATTGTCTATAAAACAATAGGTATGTCATAAACATTAGAGCATTTCTCTCACTATACCTGAGTGATAGCTATAGATAGGGCCACTGTGTACAGTTGTGAAGGTTGTCATGCCAAATATCTTTGAGAGCACCATTTACATAGATGACAGACTGCACAGCGTACGTGATGACCTTTGGCATATAAAGTCCATAGTATGTAAAGGCTTAAGAGGAGGGGATATTCATGCTACACTGAAAAAAATAACATTATTTGTTACCACAGTTTAAAATTAACTTAATTTCTAAAAATTGCATCAGAGCATCTTGGGACTGACCAGTGATCTGAATTAGGTAATTTCATACCTCCTCTTAAGAATTATTGATGAAGGTGATGGTGCTGAATGTGTAGATTTGGTGTAGACTTTGCCATAGGCCTTTGATGTTTTTTTCCATTTTTTTTTTTAGGATCTCACCAAGGTATAAACAGTAGCTTGAATGAGAATGATAAATCCAGTGAGATATTTTAAAATAAATACATGAATGTTTTCTTAAAGTAATTTTGGTGTAAATAAATATTTGGGTTGATCCACAGTCATTCATTCTCTCTGTCTCTCTCTCTCTTTCATTCTGATAAAATTGAGGTAGTCCTGGTGGTTGACATAAGGGACTGTGATGGTTAAGATTGTGTGTCAACTTGGCTAGGCCATTATTCTCAGTGTTTTAGCAGTTATATAATGTTGTGATCACCCCCATGATGGAATCTGCTGAGTGGTACTGGTGGAGGCAGGGCCTGTGGCAGCTCGCCGCCCTCTCAGTTTCATCTCTCTACCTTCCGCAGGTTACTTTCTGCCTGCTCGCCTTGCCAAGGTTTTTGGCTTGTTCCAAGCTCAGCAGCTGCCTCTTTTTGTCTCACCTCCTGTTCGTGGGACTTGAGCTAACAGCTTACCTGTTGATCTTGGAATTCGTCGAACTTCCAGTGAGCAAGAGTTCAGTTCCCCGACCTGCTGATCTTGGGTTCACCAGCCCCTGCAGCTACGTGAATCAGGAGAAACCTTGCAGTCTTGTCTGCTGATCTTGGAATTCGTTGACCTTCATAGCCTGTGAGGGGAAGCCCCTCTCTGACCTGCCGACCTTGGTTTCACCAGCTTCTGCACCTATGTGAACTGGGAGAGGCCTCTACCTTGATCAGGGGACTTGGGATGTTTTAGCCGCTACAGTTGCATGAGCTATTTCCTTGATATAAATCTCTCTCTACATATATTTATACACTCTACTGGTTTTGCTTCTCTAGAGAACCCAGCCTAAGACAGGGAGTAAAGTGTGCAGACTTAGATATACTCCATCAATGCCCAACTGTTTTGGTAGAGTTTGTATGTTCTAAAAAGACGACACTGGCATTTTTTTCCCCCAACTTTTTTGTTTTATAAAACAGTACTCAAATTTAGAAGTTTCATGAATGAGACAAAATTTTTTTTTAGTCTTCTTGATTATGTGTAATTTATATCAATCTGAAAACAAGAAATAAATCTAAAACCACAATAAGCAATGTTAAAATAAAGTTGTACAATAATAATAAAAGACATACAATATAAATCACAATTATAAATAAAATTGGCACTTATTGGAACTTTATGATGTTTCAGGTCTACTATGTTTAGTAGAATGTTATTATAAGCTTTGCTAATTGCTGATAAACTCTTATGTTTATAAAATATATTTTTATTCATACAGGAGGTATGAAAATACCTAAACACTAGAATGGGTTTGCTAGTTAAATATTAAACTATATAAAAAGAAAAAAAATGATGCTGAATAGAATGAGATTAATCAGTTCAAAGTGACAGAACAAACCATCTGATACTACTATATTACCAACTAATTCCTTAACTGTCGATTGCATTGACAGCCATGTGCAAAATCAAAACTACTTCTCCAGAACTTTCACTCAGTTACATTATGTCAAAAAATTATGATTATGGTTATTTGTATTGGGGTTTACTTTTCTGGTATTTAAAGTTGCCCAATAATTCAATGGATTTTCTGCTGTGAAATTTTGTCAAACCTACTGTCATGGATTGAATTGTGTTCTTCAAAAATATCTGTCAACTTGGCTAGGCCATGATTCCAGTACTGTGTGATTGTCCAACATTTTGTTATCTGATATGATTTTCCTATGTGTGTAAATCCTACCTCTATGATGTTTATCAGGCAGGACTAGAGGCAGTTATGTTAATGAAGCAGGACTCAATCTACAAGATTAGGTTGTGTTTTAAGCCAATCTCTTCTGAGATATAAAAGAGAGAAGCGAGCAGAGAGACATGGGGACCTCTTACCACCAAGAAACAAGAGCCAGGAGAATAGCATGTCCTTTATAACCCTGGGTCACTGCACTGAGAAGCTCCTTGACCAGAGAAGATTGATGACAAGGACTTTCCTCCAGAGCAGAGACAGAAAGCCTTCTCCTGGAGTTGGCACCCTGAATTCAAACTTCTAGCCTCCTAGATTGTGTGAGAATAAATTCCTCTTTGTTAAAGTCTTCCACTTGTGATATTTCTGCTGTAGGCACACTAGATAACTAAGACAACTACCAAATTATGCAGAACATACAATGAAATTTAACTTTAAACCCTGTGAACATAAAAATAAAACTCTCAGCTTATTTTGTCACTGTATATTGAATAGCTTATTAAACACTGCAAGAAATGTATTAATTTAATGGATTGCTATGAAAATAAAATTAGTACAAATACCTGAAATAAAGTTCAGAGAATAGAATTTCAGAATATGTATTCAATTTACTTGTTGACTTAATTGGAAGGCTGAGATTATTTGAAAATTTTAATGTAGACCAGAGTTTAGATTGTAGCTCACAATCTGAGTTGCATATTAGAATCATGCAGGAAGTTTTAAAAATTACTCATACCTAGAACTTACCCCTTGAAGCCCCAGTAGTGCAACAGTTAAGTGTTCACCTGCTAACCGAAAAGTGGTGGCTCGAACTCACCCAAAAGATCCGTGGGAGAAAAGACATGGTGATCTGCCCCCTTACAGATTACATGGTAGAAAACACTATGGGGCAGTTCTCTGTCAGATGGGGTCGCTATGAGTCACAATCGACTCAATGGCACCCAATAACAGCAGAACTTACCCCACTGATTAAATGAGTTTCTAGTAGGGGCCTGAGCATCTGTATTTTTTAAACCTCCACAGATGACTCTAAAATGCACTAAGGTTAAAAATGAATGGTGTAGGTATTTCAGATGTTCTCACATTTTTACTTTATCTTTATACAGAGGAATTCCAGGAAGATTCCTTACTCTGTAAGATGCTTGATGCATATGAGTTCAGGAATTAAATTAGCTAAAAACTGGATAAATTGGCAATTTTTTAAATCAATGTATTTGGTGCAAAATCAAAGGTGGATAAAATATTCAAGAGCAGGTTTGGTGGTTTTTGTAAAAGTTATGTGACTGAATAATGATTATTTGTGCACAAACACTGGTTGTTACAGTGATGTCAGAATTTTTATAGTGGTGCTAATACCTAACAAATTTCCAAAATTATTAAGACTCAATTATTAATCAGAAAACACTTTAGATATATTTGTGATGATGTGAGAAGTGAGGACCAGAATTTACAAACTTATTTTTGGATACCCAAAAGAAAGTGCTGGCCAGAATATTTCAAAGAAGACAAGTAATAAACCATTTTTAATTGATTTTATTTTGCATGAAGCCCTGGTGGGGCAGTAGTTAAGAGCTCGGCTGTTAACCAAAAGGCCAGCAGTTCGAATCCACCAGCTGCTCCTTGGAAACCCTATGGGCAGTTCTACTCTGTCCTATAAGATTGCTATGAGTAGAAATTGACTCCACAGCAATGAGTTTGGTTTTTTGGTTTTATTTTGCATATTGTGTCCACATTTTAACTTTTGAAAGTCTCTCAGAGATAAGAATATATATTGAAGAAGTTAAAATTGGTTTTTAAATAAAATCACTGAAGGTGTTGTAATGTTAAAATATACACATTAAAATTATTTTCTGACAAATGATAAAAATTTAAATTTGTTAAGGAAACTGCTCATTAACACCTACCGTAACCAGTTACCAGTTAAGCAGTTAGGATAATCATAGATATTTTTAGAGATTTAACTTAGACATAAACGTTTCTTATAATTATTATGACTTTAATTGAATGCTGAGATTATAATGTGACCTCTGTCTTAGGCTGGATTCTCTAGAGAAGCAAAATTAGTAAAGTGTCTAAATATAAATAGAGAGACATTTATATCGAGGAAATAGCTCACATGGCTGTAGAGGCTGGAAAGTCCCTAGTCGGTAGGTCAGACTGGAGGCTTCTCGTGATTCACGTAGCTGCAGGGGTTGGCGAACCCGAGATTGGCAGGCAAGATGGCAGGTAAGCTGCTAGGTCAAGTTCCCAGGACTGGAGGTCACATGAACAGGAGACAGCTGCAGGATCCAGAGAGAGCAAAAGCCCATAAATCTTGCCAAAAAGTCCACTTACATATTCGATGCAGGCCACACCCTCAAGGAAATTCCCTTTCAACTGATTGGCTACTCACAGCAGATCCCATCATGGAGGTGATCGCATTATATCATATCTCATCATGGAAGTGATCACATCATCATACAACTGCCAAACTACATCATAACTGCCAAACCACTGAGAGTCATGGCCCAGCCAAGTTGACAGACGACCTTAATGATCACAACCTGTAATAATCACTACTATTTGCAAATACTTACCTGTGTGATATAAAATTTTAGGAATGTGATGCAACCAAAAGAAAATATAAAAATAATTGGATGCCAAGGTTAATATAAGATTTAAAACTTTAAAATTAACGAATCATCTTCTTTGTTATGATTTATTAATTTTGAAAACAAGTAAATATAAGTGTATAAGTATGTGATGCTAATAAAATGACACTTTTATTTGTTTTTTAAATATGGGTTTCTTGTAAGAGTTAGTTTGAATAAAAGTATTTGCTGTTAAAAAGATTGGAACTCCAGTGACCTAAAATTTGAACTACACCAATGAGTCCTCTTGATCTTCAAAGTGCTCTTTCTTTCAAAGATGCAGATAAATGAATGGGAAAAGAAGTCTATTATAACAATGGATCTTTAAATTACTTAACATTCTCCAAATAATTATCTGCAGGAAATTCAAACCTTTAGAAAGAGGAATATGATGAGCTTATAACTACATCTGTGTAGAGGGAGATGAGAGATCCAACAGGGTTAAATTAAAATAAGCTAACTGATGGTAGGAAGGGAAGAATAGGAGAATATGAGAAAGTAAGAAAAGTGAAAGGAACTGTTCTACTTGTTGGTGGATATTGGAAAAATCATATCCTGTTTATGTGACGTTAATGCGTTGGTTTTTGTTTTAGTAATTTGACAGAATTGTGTCTTTGTTCTTTACTAGCTGCTACCTAACCAAACCCACTGCTGTTGAGTCAATTCCGACTCATAGTGAGCCCATGGGCTTTCCAAGGCTGTAAATCTTTATGGAATCAGACTGCTACATCTTTCTCCCACAGAGCAGCTGGTGGGTTTGAACTACCAACCTTTTGGTTAACAGCCAAGTGCTTTAACCACTGCACCACCAGGGCTTCTTAGCTGCTACCTAAAAAACAAACACCAAACACATTGCCGTCCAGTCAATTCTGACTCATAGCAACCCTATAGGACAGAGTAGAACTGCCCCATAGAGTTTCCAAGGAGCAGCTGTTGGATTCAAACTGCCGACTTTCTGGTTAGCAGCCAAGCTCTTTAACCACTATGCCACCAGGTCTCCCTAGCTACTACCTCGTAACCCCTTATTGTTACTAGAATAGTTTGTAGTTTCACCTCTATCTTTTTCTCTCTGTAGCTAGGGTGCAAACACACTTCAGCCAACGATGTAAGGAGGAAAATCTCAAATTTTTTTTAATAACCCAAAGCCTTCAAAATTTATTAAAACTTTAAATGGCAACATAAGAGAGGTGTAAACTAGTGCTACTCAAATGTTCTGATACACAGACTACACTTTAAGCAGCTGAGATCTTAAAAAACCCAACTACCTAGGCTAGATTGAAAGGTGAGTTTGTTTCTGATATTAGCCTCTATGTAGACTTGAACAAGGAAATTGCTTCAAGCAATTACATTGTGAAAACTAGCCTAAAGGGAACAGTGACAAGAGAGTGGAAACATAAAACAAAACCCTAAGTTATAACTTACTATATGATGTACCAAGGAAAAGAGCTCTGGGTGGTTCAAAGAGTTAGCACTGGACTACTAACCTAAATGTTGGCAGTTCAAACCCATGCAGTGGTGCAATGGAAGAAAGGCCTGGTGTTCTCCTTCTGTAAAAATTACAGCCAAGAAAGCCCTATGAAACAATTCTACTCCATAACATACGGGGTCACCATGAATCAGAAACAACTTGACGGCAACAGTTTTGGTACCAAGGAAATGAAAGAAAAATTGTGAAGGAATTTAATTAGGAAAAAGAAACTCAGACAAAGTGGAAGACCTCATTGAATATACTGGGACAAAACATTCTTCTCTACTTATAAGATACAGCTAGATCAAAGTGTATAACAAAAAATAAGGCTCACAGACAGGGAAAACATAGACATTCCGCACAAAAGATCAGGGTTTTTGAGAAGTGGGGGCTTGGTCTTTCAAAAATTCTAAAGACTGAATGACAGAATCCTAAGTTTTTCAGGGAGCTTTAAAGGTCATCTTGTTTAATATCTCATCTGGTACTTGGGTCTCCTCTATGACATCTCTTCTATGACTATACTTGCACAAGCCTAATGATGACCACCCTTCAGGAAAGCTGATAAGAAGATTCCTCTTCCTTTTCAACCTTTCTCCATTGGTGCTAATTTTCCTCTTTGAGACATACACAGAATAAATATAATCCTTATTTTCAGATGTTCAAATATTTGAAGACAATCTGAAGAAGACTCTGAGGAGGTAAGGCAGTCAAATATTTCCTGTTTTCCGTTCTCCAAAATGCCCTTCTTAATGAGTATTGTGGATTTCTCTCACACACTCAGACTTTAGGAGAGAGCAGCCCTATGAGTGCTGTTCTATGTAAATCTCAGGGATTTGGACAAATTTTCTCTTTAGTATTGAATGAAGAGATGTATACAAAACTTTTGTCATGATGGATATATTCTAGTTAATTTTACCTGACAGAAAATTGTAGCAAATATAGGACAAAGTTTGGCAGAAAGACATATCTGATTGAAAAATACAAGATATTTCAATTACAAAGGGCATCTTTATAAAGATTAATTTTTCAAAACAAACTTTCTCTTGATTGAAATTTGTTCTTAAGTGTCAGAGTGATCAGTGTATGTCATTTTCACATGGAAGATAGCACCCGCAATAGTATCTAATAATAAATAAATGTTTCCAAATATTCTGTGAAGAGTAACTCAGAATGAAAGCATGCTTCCCACTGACTAAGCACTGACCCTTTGAGAAACGGGGGGTATTACAAGTTTCTCTTATTGATGCATTTCAACCCACAAATTCAAGCTGAAAAAAGGAATAGTATAATTAGAAATTTAACTAGACCACAGAATATACAGTCATGCATCACTTAATGTCCACGATACTTTCTGTGAAATAGGTTGTTATTGTGATGTAGACGTTGTGCAAACAGGCTTCATGACTTAGCAGTGATCTTCGACATGCTGAGAGGGATTCGCTTTTGTGTTTGGTCCTCAGTCCATGTCATTAGCAATTTCTCCATGTCTGATATAGGTGCCTTTCACATTTTCATTAGCCTTGCAGCTTTCAGTGGAGCCAATCCTTTAACAGCTTGGAGAATTTTTTCATTGTTTTTGAGGATCATCATTATTGTCGAGTGCAATGTGCCTACGTCGCAAGAAATAGCATTCACAGAGTTTCCATTTTCACGTTGCTTAATAATCTTTTGTTTCACATCCAAATCAATGCTTCTCCTTTGCCTCTTGCTGCTGCTATCACTAGCACTGGTTTTGCTTGTTCGGGAGCCATGATGCACTTCACAGTAACAGTTTCAAAAGAAAGTTAAACAAAGAGAGAATGCTACAACACTCAAGAGACGCACGGACCACGGACGTACATGCAGACATTGCCGGAATAGACCTTATGCAGCACATGTCTGTACTCCTTTGTTTAGGCATGACTGAACCTTTTTTCTTTAATATTTCAAGCGTGTTCATAGTCTATGCTATAAACGTAACCAGGCAAGTCATAGCTGCAGCAGCCAAAAGTCAATATAACGTTAAAAAAAAAAAAATACAGTGATTGAGTTATTTGTACATTTACAAAAGGAAAGGAGATAAATAATCAGATTTCAGGCTACAGAATCATGGCAACAGCCCAGAAAGCCGTTGGGAACAACTGAACGTGCAGTGGAACATCCTCCCACCTGTCACTGCTAGACAACCACTCAATTTAGTGCACATGCATGTGAAAAATTTATGTAATAGACCCCAGTGAACCAGTCTGCAACAGATTGTACCAAAAAGGGAAATTATCAGAAGAAAATAAAATACGATCCTAAAATGTTAGTTAATAAAGAAAAACAGGCATGTATTTTCTTCCCAAAGCTATTCTCTTTAATGTAACTACTGCTTTGCCAGCTATATTACAAGAATCACACACACACACACACACACTCACAAAACCCTGTGTATATTTGAAAGATGAAGAGAAAAATGTTTAACATGATCATTTCAGATGTTAAGTCTATATCAAATTCTTACAGGGGTGGGGGGAAGAGGTTTGATCAGGGTTAAAGAAGTGGTATTTCTGCATTCATACAATAGGACATTTTGACTCTATAAGTGATATTTTGCCTTATTTTTCTTCCAGATACAGTATATTGAACAAACTTAACTTTGCCTATTTTATGGACGAGAAAAATGATGTAAATTACATGAAAGAAAGCAGTATAAATAAAGTGTAATCACAGGGAAGGCTGTCACAAGATTACAATATGACTGTGCATATTGAAACTATTGTGATTGGTTAACAACAACAAAAATATTCTCCACCCTTTCCCCATTAGCCAATACTCCTGCTTGGTAATGTTCCCAGTCTCATATTAAAAAAAAAAAAATGTGTAATAAATATCTCAGTCTTCTTTATCCATCCTTATTGCAATATTTTGATAAAGTGACAAAAGTGTGATAGTTCAAAGAGAAGAGGGGCTGTACAATCGAAGTTGTGCCCCTGGAGGGAAGAGAAGACACATGTGACAGAAGTTCACATCTCCAGCACCTGTTCCCAGTGCTGGACCTGCAGTAGACACTAATGATGACACTAGAGGACAGATGACATCAGGGAGAAGGAATCATATACCACAACCACTTAGACTATAAATATAATTATGGCAGACACTGAACTATGCACATAGACATGTTTTCTAAGAACATATCTTTAGAAGCATAGTTGTAATTACTTTATACCTTAATTATAACTTTTATTATGTTTTTAAGCACTGTCTTAGTTACCTAGTACTGCTATAACAGAAATACCAAAAGTGAATGGCTTTAACAAAGAGAAATTTATTCTCTCACAATTAGTAGGCTAGAAGTTTGAATTCAGATCACCAGCTCCAGGTGAAGTCATTCTCTCTCTGTCAGCTCTGGGGAAAGGTCCTTGTTGTCAATCTTCCTTTGGTCTACCAAGAAAGAAGCACCGAGAGTGAGGCACATCCTTTGGACCTGGGGTTCCTGCACTGAGAAGCTCCTAGACCAAAGGAAGATTGACGACAAGGACCTTCCCCCAGAGCTGACAGAGAGAGAATGACTTCACCTGGAGCTGGTGATCTGAATTCAAACTTCTAGCCTACTAATTGTGAGAGAATAAATTTCTCTTTGTTAAAGCCATTCACTTTTGGTATTTCTGTTATAGCAGTACTAGGTAACTAAGACAGTGCTTAAAAACATAATAAAAGTTATAATTAAGGTATAAAGTAATTACAATTATGCTTCTAAAGATATGTTCTTAGAAAACATGTCTATGTGCATAGTTCAGTGTCTGCCATAATTATATTTATAGTGTAAGTGGTTGTGGTATATGATTCCTATCTGTCTGCTCATTCTCCCTCCTTTTGTCTCTTGTAAGATGAAAGGCTCGATACATCTGTCAGTTTGTTGTACTCTGGTGGCTTGTGTGTTGCTCTGATGCTGGAAGCTATGCCACTGGTATTTCAAATAGCAGCAGGGCCACCAATGTGAGTTGGAGTATTGAAGGATTCTACAGAGAAAATGTTGAATGACACATGAAACATCAAAAGAAGAAGGAAAGAATACAGAGAGTCACTGTACCAAAAAGGATTTGTTGACATTCAATCATTTCAGGAGATAGCATATGATCAGGAACCGATGGTACTGAAGGAGGACGTTCAAGCTGCACTGAAGACACTGGAGAAAAACAAGGCTTCAGGAATTGACAGAATACCAGTTGAGATTTTCAACAAAGGGATGCAGCCCTGGAGGTGTACACTAGTCTCTGCCAAGAAATTTGGAAGACATCTACCTGGCCAACCGACTGGAAAAGATCCATATTTGTGTCCATTCCAAAGAAAGGTGATACAGTAGAATGTGGAAATTATTGAACAATATCATTAATATCATGCACAAGTAAAATTTTGCTGAACAATATCATTAATATCCCACACACATTCAAAAGTGGTTGCAGTATTACATCGACGGGGAACTACCAGAAATTCAAGTTGAATTCAGAAGAGGATGTGAAAAGAGGGATATCATTGCTAATGTCAGATAGATTATGGCTGAAAGCAGGCAATATTAGAAAGATATATACCTGTGTGTTTTTTTTTTTTTTTGACTATGCAAAGGCCCTTGAATGTGTGAATCATAACAAATTATGGATAACGTTACAAACAATGGGAATTCTGGAACACTTAATTGTGCTTATGTGGAACCTGTATCTGGACCAAGAGGCAGTCTTAGGAACAGAACAAGGAAATACTACATGGTTTAAAATCAGGAAAGTTGTGTGTCAGGGTTGTATCATTTCACAATGCTTATTCAATCTGTATGCTGAGCAAATAATCTGAGAAGCTGGACTATATGAGGAACAGGGCATCAGGATTGGAGGAAGACTCATTAATAACCTACATTATGCAGATGACACAGCCACGCTTGCTGAAAGTGAAGAGGACTTGAAGCACTTATTGAAGATCAAAGACTACAGCCTTCAGTATGGATTACACCTTAATGTAAAGAAAACAAAAATCCTCACAAGTAGACCAACAAGCAAGAACATGATAAATGGAGAAAAAATTGAAGTTGTCAAGGATTTCATTTTACTTGGATCCACAATCAATGTCCATGGAGCAGCAGTCAAGGAATCAGACGACACATTGCATTAGGCAAATCTGCTGCAAAAGACCTCTTTAAAGTGTTAAGAAGCAAAGATGTCATTTTAAGGACTGATGAGTGCCTGATCTAAGCCATGATATTTTCAATCACCTCATATGCATACAAAAGCTGGATGATGAATAAAGAAGACCAAAGAAGAATTGATATCTTTGAATTGTGAAGTTGGCAAAGAATATTGAATATAGCATCGACTGCCAGAAGAATGAACAAACCCCTCTAGGAAAATGTACAGTCAGAATGCTCCTTAGAAACAAGGATGGCAAGACCTCATCTCACATAGTTCAGACATGTTATCAGGAGGGACCAGTCCCTGGAGAAGGACATCATACTTGATAAAGTAGAGGGTCAGAGAAAAAAAGGAAGACCCTTGATGAGATGGCTTGACACAGTGATTGCAACAATAGACTCAAGCATAACAACAATTGTGAGGATGCTGCAGGACAGGGCAGTGTTTCTTTCTGTTGTAAATAGGGCCGCTATGAGTTGGAAGCAATTCCAGGGCACCTAACAACAACAAGATAAAAGGTGATGCAGACCATACCCCAGGGAAACTCCCCTTACGTTAGATCAGACCTGTGATCTGAATAAGGGTGTTGCATCTCACCCTAATACTCTTTAACATAACCTAATCCTGCCTCATTAACATCATAGAGGTTAGGATTTATAACACATAGGATAATCACTTCAGATCACAAAATGGTGGGCAACCACACAATACTGGGAATCATGGCCTAGCCAAGCTGATACATATCTTTTGGGGACATAATTCAATACATTACAAGTACTAAAGGGGCACAAGATGCAGTGAGATTGAGACTCTTGTGGAGAAAAGCTTTGTAGAGAAGTTAACCCTGAGCTGGTGGAGGGTTCATTCGTGTGAAGGACATTCTGGGAAGAAGGAAGACCATGGGCATAGGGGTAGAGACTGGAAAGTGCCCTGGAAAGGAAGGAAAATAAAAAGTAAGGGAAATTAATATTTACTGAGTGCCTATAATGTTCTAGAAATTGCAATAGGTACTTCCATGTGTTATATAATTTAATACTCACAAAAACTTTTTAAGGCGTCATTATCCCCCATTACACTCAAGATAATTGTATAACAATGAGCCACTTAACATCCATATTTTGCAGATAAGAAGCCTGACTATTTAGAGAATACTCTTGTTTGACAGGAATTCAGAATATATAAAGAAGCTAAAAATGTGGCTAAATTACTTATTATACAAGGCATGAATACCCAGCTTGCTATTGATGTATTAGTTTCCTATATGACTTTGCTTCCAGATAGAAATAGGAAGAATAAAGAAATAGAATTTGAAAGTGTTGCCTTGATTGCCTTCTTAATGCTAGGCCATAGAACATGGAGTGCTCCAAAAACAACTCTCCTCTGATTATTTGTAGGTCAAGGAGGACCATGATTGTCTAAGAGATGTTCATTCTACTGTGAAGGATTAACACCATTTAATGACAAATTGCCGCGGTCATAGTTCTTCAAACAACATGCATTTATTATGCCACAAGTATGGGTCAGGAATCTGGGTCCAGCTTAACTGAGTTCTCTGCTTAGGGTGTCACAGGCTACAATCAAGGCACTGGTTGGGCTGCTTCCTCATATGGAAATTTAACTGGGGAAGGATCTGCATTCCTGCTTGGGTGGTTACTGGCAGCATCCTGTTTCTTGCAACTGTAGGACTGAGAGCTTCAGTTATTTTTGCTGGCTGTTGGTCAGAGCCACCCTCAGCAAATAGAGGCTGTCTGCAGATCCTAGAGACAGACCACAGTTCCTAGCCATATGGGCTTCCCTACTATGGCTATTTCGTCAAGGCAACAATGAGAATCCTTTGATCAATTATGCTAGCAAAACATAACATAATCGTGAAAGTAACATGCCACTACCTTTGCCGTATTCTGTTGGTTAGAAGCAAGTTACAGATCCTACCCACATTTAATGGGAGTAGATTATAAAAGGGATCGCTCACCATGACTGCCATGTTAAGAAAATTAAAATTCAGCCTGAAACAATAGGGGTTCATTAAATATTTTTGAGTAGAGAGTGAAATGATCAGAGTTCTGCTGTTAGAGAAAATTCGACTTTGCTTCCAAATAGAAACAGGAAGAATAAAGAAATAGAATTTGAAGGTGTTGCCTTGATTGCCTTCTTAATGCTAGTCCATAGCACACGGAGTGCTCCAAAAACGACTCTCCTCTGGTCACTTGTTAAGTCAAGGAGGACCATGAGTGCCTATGAAATGTCCATTCTACTGTGAAGAATTAACGCCATTTCTTCCCAGGGTGTCTTGAAGGCTATGAGTTACAAGAGTAACAAAACAATTAGAAAAATAGCACACTCCCTTGTGAGACTCCTGGTTGGTAGGACTCATGTAAGACTCACCATGGCTTGGGGATTCTGCATTGTTTGAATATTACACAGTGGTTCAGTTTGCAGTTTGGTCCATGGGGTCAATCATGATCCAGGGAAAATAGCAACTTGCAGCAAAGGTGATATATGAAATACAACCAAAAAAGAACTCAGATAAAGTCTATAACTAGATTCCTCAAGCAAGAGAATAAAGTACTCAAACTTACCAGAAGAAGTCACGTAATGAAATCAGCTAAGGAACCTATTAGCCTAATCATAAACCAAGCATGCAGCAACTATACTGATAATTACACTCCAGTGAGTCACTTATAATGCCATTACAGTGCGCATTAGTCACCCAGCTGCCCTACTTGCCCAAAATATACTGCAGATTGCCAGTGTAACAGCTGTTCTCTGCTTTGGAGGAGTTATAAATGTTGTGGAAACAAACAAGAATAAAGCACATAGCTTTTCGCATTCTGCTAGCTTGCCTGGAAAGCCTCCTAATTTTTATAGACGTTTAAGATAAAAAAAAAATAAAAAGTTTCCCTGAGGGACTGAATTGCTGGGTGGAAGGCTGTGGGGACCATGGTCTCAGGGAACATCTAGCTCAATTGGCATAACAAAGTTTATAAAGACAATGTTCTACATTCTACCTTGGTGAGTAGCATCTGGGGTCTTAAAAGCCTGTGAGCAGCCATCTAAGATACTCCACTGGTTTCATCCCTCCAGGAGCAAGGGAGAATGAAGAGAAAAAGATACAAGAAAAAGATTAGTCTGAACGACTAATGGACCACAGCTACCAAGGCCTCCACCAGACTGAGTTCAGTACAGCTAGATGGTACCCAGCTACCACCACTGACTGCTCTGACCAGGATCACAACAGAGGGTTCTGGACACAGCTGGAGTAGGATGTAGAACAAAATTCTAACTCACCAAAAAAAAAAAAAAAAAAAAAAAACAGATTTACTGGCCTAAAGGAGACTGGCGAAACCCCTAGAGTATGGCCCCCAGACACCCTTTTAGCTCAGTGGTGAAGTCATTTAGGAGGTTCACAGTTCAGCCGGGCAGTGGACAGCCCCATAAAACATAACAGGACTAACGGGGCACAGCAGTCCAGGGATGAGGGCTAGAAAGCAGAAGGGGACAGGAAAGCTGGTGATAGGGAACCCAAGGTTGAGTAAGGATAGTGTTGATACGTTGTGAGGTTGTTAACCATTGTCATAGGACAACGTGTACTAACTGTTAAATGAGGAACTATTTTTTCCTGTAAGCCTTCATCTAAAGTGAGACTAGCAGCACAATTGAAAGAGCGTAGCTGATGTCACTGAACTGTGCATGTAGAAATTTTTGAAATGGTGTATCTTTGGCTATGAATATTTTCACCAAAAAAAAAAAAAAAGGTTGAGAAGGGAGTGGGTTGACATGCTGTGGGGTTGTTAACCAATGTCATAAAACAATATGTGCACTACTGTTTCATGAGAAACTATTCTATAAACCTTCACCTGAAGTACAATTTAAAAAAAAGTTCTTTAGGGAATATAAGCAGCATTTATTAAAATTTTACACTTAAAAAAAAAAAAGTTCCCCAAGCACTAATTAGACAATTTTAGTTTCTGTTCCCAGTGTAACCTTGCAGTGACAAGTGCAGTGGCTCCTTAGTGGGTGTGATGTGGTGCATCCAAAGTACTTCCTGTCTTGGGAGAGATTTCTTGGTGAAGTTGTGGTTGTGAAAATGAAACAAGCATCTAGAATCAGTGAAAATATGACCAGGGCTGTGAACAGCTTTGTTCCAGTTACAACAGCTTCTGAGAATTTACATGTCTAACAAGTTCTCAGGCGATGCTAATGCTGGTGGTTAGGCATCAATTCTGAGAACTACTAGCAGAGTAGTGGTCCTCAATATTTATCATACGTGAGAATCACCTGGGAATTTGTTAAAATGTTGATCATGAGTCAGTATATCTGGGGTGGAAATGCAAATTCTCAGCAGGGTTCGAGTGGAATGAACCATTGGAAGCCCTGAATATGACATAGGGGCGTAGATGATTTTACAGGATGTGTGAAAGAACTGTATAAAAGTAATCTCCATTTGGGGTGAGAAGAGAGTCTTGAAATAAAAGTTCATTCATTCAACACATGTTCCTTGTGGGCTTAAACTATTACACACACTGTATTATACAAGGGAGTTTCAAATTAATTAAACCAGGTCCTTGCTCTCAAGGACTCATACTTTACTGAAAATGACAAACCTGGAAACAAATAAAAAACAAAATGTAGTATTTCAATGAAATGTGCACAGACCACAGTAAAGGTGGGTTCAAACTGCCAACTTTTGGGCTCCCTATTAATAGTAGTAATATTATTAATAATTGCATTTATTAACAAACACAACAGTAACTACAGAACAAACCCCTAAATCTAGCACCTTATCATGTTATAACACTTTAGAGTTTGGAATGTCCTTTAATATACATCATCATATTTGAAATTTGTGACATCTATGATATTGGTACTTTTCCAATTTTGGGGGGAGGAGGTGCAACTGTCACATATTCTAATAAATTATCTGGGTTTAAATTCACAGAGGCATAAAAGATAGTGTCTTAGACTGGGTTCTCTAGAGAAGCAAAACCAGTAAAGTGTATAAATATATATAGAGAGAGATTTATATCAAGGAAACCACTCATGAGCTTGTACAGGCTAGAACATCCCAAGTCCTTGGATCAGAGTAGAGGTCTCTCCCAAGTCACACAGCTGCAGAAGCTGGCAAGCCCAAAATTGGCAGGTCAGAGAGCAGCGCTCCTGCTCACAGACTGTGCAGATTGACAAATCCCAAGTTCAGCAGATAAGCTGACAGCTCAAGTCCCAAGAACTGGAGATGAGGTAACAAGAGGCAGCTGCAGGATCCAGACAGAGCAAAAAGCCAGAATGTCTGCTTATATTCCGATGTGGGTCACTTCCCCAAGGAGAATCCCTTTCATCTGATTGGCTACTCACAGTATATTCAATCATAGGAGTGATTACATTAAAACACTGAGATTCGTGGCCCAGCCAAGTTGACACACAATCTTAACCACCACAGGCCAACCCTTGTCAACCTGGCACGTGTACACATCTCCTTAAACCATATATAATCTCTGAATAAAGACAATTAGAAAGTCATAGTTGTGCCTAACAGGATACAACTAACATGCATACAATCGAAAATGCACTAGCCCCGTTTACAGCTTATATTTTATAAGTGAAGGAAACAAAAATATTTGATGCACACATACAAAGCAGAAATACTCATAACAATTACAGTCCCCATTTCTGCAACTGGTCACGTGGCCATAACTGGTATTTAAAACTACCTTCTTCCACCACCCATTCTATATTCCCTTTGCCCTCAGCAAGCACCTCAGCCGGTCGTCGTTATTTGCCTGGTGGAGTGACCCAAACCTTCATTCCTGAAGGGTCTGGGTCATTAGTAGTCATGTCGGAATTAGGTTGCTGTAGTTTTCCATTGACTTTAATCACAGGGCATGGTAGTACTAAGAGACGCCCTAAGGAATCTCCTGCATTCCAGACATACTCCTCTTTACCTCCATTATGTAGTATCAATCTGATTTCCTCTTGGTAATCAGGATCAATCACACCAGCCAGTAAGGTAACTCCCTTCTTGGCCTGTTGATCCAGAGGCATAAGGAGCCCAAAGTGGCCAGGTGGCATTCTTAACTTCCAGTTCAATGGAAACAGTGATTTGTATCCAGGTGGGAGCATTACTCCCTTTGGAACTAAGACCTCTAGGCCTGCAGAGCATAAGGTCGAGGGGACAGGAAGCAAAAATCTTGAGAGCTGATCACTAGGGGTAATAGTGAGTGGCACCACTCCCATTTCCACCCCTTGATTCCTGGACCCATGAATCCTGGCTATGGGAGAAACAGCACCATATATTGGATGCTGGTTTAAAGCATATACAGCCTCCCAGAGAACATTGCCCCAACCCTGCAAATTATTGCCACCTACCTGGCACTGTAATTATGTCTTTAGAAGGCCATTCCATCGTTCTGTCAATCCAGCTGCTTCCAGATGATGGGGAACATGGTAAGACTGGTGAATTCCATGAGCATGGGCCCACTGCTGCACTTCATTTGCTGTGAAGTGAATCCCTTGATCTGAGGGAATGCTGCATGGGATAACATGACAGTGGATAAGGCATTCTGTAAGTCCACGGATAGTAGTTTTGGCAGAAGCATTGCATGCAGGGAAGGCAAATCCATATCCAGAGTAAGAGTCTATTCCAGTAAGGACAAAATGCTGCCCTTTCCATGATGGAAGTGGTCCAGTGTAATCAACTTGCCACCAGGTTGCTGGCTGATCACCTCGAGGGATGGTGCCATATTAGGGACTCAGAGTTGGTCTCTGCTGCTGGCAAACTTGGCACTCAGCAGTGGCTGTAGCCAAGTCAGCCTTGGTGAGTGGAAGTCCATGCTGCTGGGCCCATGCATAACCTCCATCCCTGCCACCATGGCCACTTTGTTCATGAGCCCATTGATCAATGATGGGAGTAGCTGGGGAAAGAAGATGAGTGGTTTCCACAGAACGCGTCATCCTATCCCCTTGATTGTTAAAATCATCCTCTGCTGAGGTCACCCTTTAGTGAGCCTTCACATGAGACACAAATATCTTTGCTTCTTTGGCCCATTAAGAGAGGTCTATCCACATACCTCTTCCCCATAAATCCTTGTCTCCAATTTTCCAATCATGTTCCTTCCAAGTTCCTGACCATCCAGCCAAACCATTGGCCACAGCCCATGAATCAGTATATAATCGCACATCTGGCCATTTCTCCTTCCAAGCAAAGTGAACAACCAGGTGCACTGCTCGAGTTCTGCCCATTGAGAGGATTTCCTTTCACCTCTATCCTTCAGCGAGGTCCCAAAAACAGGCTGTAGTGCTCCCGCAGTCCACTTTCAAGTGGCACCTTCATATTGTGCAGAACCATTTGTAAACCAGGCATGAGTTTTCTCTTCCTCAGTCAACTAATCATAAGGAACTCCACATAAGGCCATAGGTGGAGACTGGGAGATGGAAAGTAATGTGACAGGAGTGGAGACCATGAGCATTTGGGCCACGTCCTCATGCAACTTACTTGTGCCTTCGTGTCCTGCTCTGGCCAGATCTCGGATATACCACTTCCATTTAATGATGGAGTGCTGCTGTGCAAGTCCAACTTTATGGTTCTGTGGGTCATACAACATCCAGTTCATGATGGGCAGCTCAGGACTCATGGTGACTTGGTATCCCACGGTTAAGCATTCATTCTCTACTAAGGCCCAGTAACAAGCCAAAAGTTGTTTCTCAAAAGGAGACTAGTTATCTGCAGAGGATGGCAGAGCTTTGCTCCAAAATCCTAAGGGTCTGTGCTGTGATTCACCGTAGGGGCCTGCCAAAAACTCCAGACAGTATCTCTATCTGTCACTAACACTTCAAGCACCATTGGATCAGCTGGATCATATGGTCCAAGTGGCAGAGGGCTTGCACAGCAGCTGAACCTGTTGCTGAGACTTCTCTTGTTTAGGTCCCCACTCAAAACTAGCAGCTTTTTGAGTCACTTGATAAATAGGCTGGAGCAGCACACCCAAATGAGTAATATTTTGCCTCCAAAATCCAAAGAGGCCCACTAGGCATTGTACCTCCTTTTTAGTTGTGGGAGCAGCAAGATGCAATAATTTATCCTTCACTTTAGAAGGAATGTCTTGACATGCTCCACACCATTGGACCCCTACAAATTTCACTGAAGTGGAAGGTGCCGGAATTTTTGTGGGATTAATCTCCCACCCTCTAGCACACAAATGTTTTACCAGTAAGTCCAGAGTCATTGACACTTCTTCCTTACTAGGTCTAATCAGCATAATGTCATCAATATATGGACCAGTGTGACGTCTTGTGAAAGGGAAAGGTGATCAAGGTCCCTGTGGACTAAATTATGACATAGGGCTGGAGAGTTAATGTAGCTCTGAGGTAAGCAAGTGAAGGTGTATTGTTGGCCTTGGCAGCTGAAGGTAAACTGCTTCTGGTGGTTCTTTGGAACAGATGGAGAAAAAGACATTAGCCAGATCAGTAGCTGCATACCAGGTACCAGGAGATGTATAAATTTGCTCAAGCAGTGAAACTATATCTGGAACAGCAGCTACAATTGAAGTCATCACCTGATTAAGTTTTTGATAATCTATTGTCATTCTCCAAGATCCATCTGTTTTTTGCACAGGCCAAATAGGCGAGTTGAATGGGGATGTGGTGGGAATCACCACCCCTGCATCCTTCAAGTCCTTGATGGTGGCAGTAATCTGTGCAATCCCTTCTGGAATGCAGTATTGTTTTTTGTTTACTATTTTCCTAGGTAGGGGAAGTTTTAATGGCTTCCACTTGGCTTTTCCTACCATAAACGCCCTTACTCTATTTGTCAGGGATCCAATGTGGGGTTCTGCCAGTTGCTGAGTATATCTATTCCAATTTTGCATTCTGGAACTAGGGAAATCACTACAGGATGGGTTTGGGGAACTACTGGAAATGCACATGAGCCAAGACTCCATTAATAACCTGACCTTCATATGCCCCCACTATGACTGGTTGGCCACAGTGATGTTTTGGATCTCCTGGAATTAGTGTCAGCTCAGAGCCAGTATCCAGTAATCCCTGAAAAGTCTGATTATTTCCTTTTCCCAAATGAACAATCAGTCTCTTAAAAGGCCATAGATCCCTTTGGGGAAGGCTGGGACAAAGATTAACAGTAAAAATTTTTGGCAGTGTATTGGAGTCCTTCCTCAAGGGGACCCGGCCTCCCCTTCATTCAAGGAGTTGTAGGTCTTTAAACTCAATCCAATCTGGGAATTGATTGCGGGATCATGACTCTCTATCCTGGCGATTCGAGTTAGACTGCTGTTCACCTGACCTAGAATTCATCCCTTTGTATAGATCAAGTAAATATTTAGTAGATTCCCTATCTATTTCATTCCTAGGGACACCATGACTAAGTAGCCAATGCCAGAAGTCCATACGAGTTAGACTGTTCTGATTACTGCTTTGACTCCTCTGTCCATTACTGTAACCACGCCCACCTTGTCTTTGTCAATTGAGTGCAGCCACTTGACCCCTACTACCACGGGGTCCAATCAGCACCACTGCAGTTAGATGTCTTAATTCAGTTAAGCAGTTCCCACTGTGAAATCTGACTTACATAAAATAGCAATCACAGCAGTCTTCAAGGATACTGGAGCTCCTTCACAAATTTGTTCCCACAGTTGTGGTAAAAGGTGTGTCCTCTTGACACTCCATGTGTGGGTCCGTGGGTCTAACTTGATAAATCCACTCTAACATGCCCATTTCCCTAAGGCTTTGGATACCTTTTTTACAGTATACCAAGGCAGGTCTGGTACTTCAACTTGATTTAGTCAGCCACCTCATAATCCATGCTTCAGCAACCCAACGAAACAAACTATTAGATCCTTTCCTAACTTCTCTAGCTGAAACATTGAATGAATAATCTGTGCTTAGTGGACCCATATCAGTAAACTCAGACTGATCCATCTTTATGTTCCTTGCACCATTATCCCACACCCTTAATAGCCATTCCTACACATATTCCCCAGGTTTCTGTTTGTACGTATTAGAAAAAGCAAGTAGTTCATTTGGAGTGTAGTGTACCTCCTCCTGGGTCACTGTTTGTACCTCACCTTTTGGGGCTCACTGGGACTTAAGCCTAGTTATAGGTCTAGAAGCCAGAATCGGTAGTGTGGAATTGTTTTGAGAACATTCAGCATTATCTTGTAAAGCGTCTGCCTCAGGCGATGCTCTAGGCAATGACTCAGGCAAGGGCTCTTTAGAGGCAGCTGGGCTAGGGCTAATCTCATTAGATGGGAGTGGAATGGCTAATGGTTTTTATGGGCAGGGTAGTTTAGCAGACAATCATGAAGTAATCTCTTCAGATGGGACTGGTTCTGCTGGCAGGAGTGATTCAACAGAATTTACAGGCTCAGTGTCCCCAGCTTCCTGATTATCTTCCCATATGTCCCCATCCCAAGTCTCAGGATCCCATCTTCTTCCCAGTCACTGCCCTTACCTTAACTTCAGACACCTCTCAAGGTTTGCAATTGAGCTGGCATTGTAATTCAGCCACTCTTACAATAAGACTCCGGGTTTGGTTTTCAGCAATTTCAGCTCTGTTACTACAAGAAATAAGGCTTTCTTTCAAAGCACAAGTAGAACCCTTGAGGTCATGTCATGCGGCATTTGATTCTTGACTCTGAAGCCCTGAGTGCATCTCTTTCCTTTACCAGTTTGTCTAGCGAAAGTAGGACAAGCCAACCAGCTTTCTTATACTCCTCATGCTGACAAACCTGTAGAAAGATATCATACATGTGTTCACCTTGAGCCTCACCTTTCACCAATACCTCATCTACTGGTGGTGATATTTTGCATATTTGTATTGCCACCTCACTCCATGGACTGGCAGTGACCTCTTTAATGCTGGAAGCAGAGTCATCAATGTCTTTAAGACTACCCAGACTTGAGAATCAATTTAGAAAAGTCATTCTTACAATTTTGTTTCTCTAGAACCACTCTCAGTACCAAAATGTCTTAGGCTGGGTTCTCTAGAAGCAAAACTAATAAACTGTATAAATATACATAGAGAGAGGGATTTATATCAAAGAAACATCTCATGCGATTGTAGAGGCTAGAACATCCTAAGTCTGAGGATCAGGGTAGAGGCGTCTCCCAAGTCACACAGCTGCAGAAGCTGGCAAGCCCGAAATCAGCAGGTTGGAGAGCAGGGCTCCTGCTCACAGGCTGTCCAGATCAACGAATCCCAAGTTCAGCAGATAAGCTGACAGCTCCAGTCCCAAGAACTGGAGATGAGGCGACAGGAGGCAGCGGCAGGATCCAGAGAGAGCAAAAAGCCAGAACGTCTGCTTATATTCAGATGTGGGCCACACCTCCAAGGAGACTCCCTTTCATCTGATTGGCTACTCACAATATGTTCAATCATGGGAATGATTACATTAAAACATCAAGAATCATGGCCCAGCCAGGTTGACATACAATCTTAACCATCACAGATGGTTTTGTCATATCCTCTTCTGCATCATTTTCAGAAACCTCTCTGAAGAGGTAGTCAATGGCAAGTGACTAGGCTGGGAATACAGAGGTGCAGTGCAATGAAGGGCCTTGGGCAAGCAATTTGTCCACATTTCAGAGTAACACTGTATTTCTTGGGATGTAGAAACTTCTCCCAGATACCTACTTCAGAACCTCTTAAACATATGATATCTCTTCTTGAGCCAAACATTAATTTTTGGGGTTGGAATTAATAATGCATGTCAAGTAACAACCTAACCAGTTTGGTACAAGATGTTCGCAATTTTAAGGAGTTAATAAAAACAAGAATTGGTGACTTTCAGTTTATTTCAATCCTGTGTTTGGAGCTTCCACAGGCCTCAGCTTAAATTCAGAGGTTCAATCACATGATTACTGAGACATTCCTCTTATTCTAACATTGTAAAATAGAGACCATTTAGTACATCCAGTTTGGCTCCATATTCCCAGAGCCAGGGAATGACTTACATGAACATAAACTACACGTTCCAGAGGCCCAGGACATGGCTTCTCACACTTTAATGTGGATTGGAATCACCTGGGGGATCCTGGTAAAACGCAGACTTTTGTCCAGAATTACTGGGGCAGGCACACAATTCTACATTGGTGATGCCCATTGTTGCTGGTCTAGGGATCACACTTTGCAAACACTGGCAAACATCGTATGTGGATCCACAGTCTTTAAATCAGAATCTACTTGTTGACGAGTTTGCATCTGGGGCTTTAATCTGCATGTGGCCTGCTTACCTTTGTTCACAGTCTGCTTTCTACACTCAGAAGAGGTCTTTTAGCTCCTCCTAAGCAAGGCAGTGGTCAGATGGTAGGAAGGGTGCTTTGAATGAAGCCATACCAAGCCGAATGAAGTCTTTCTATCTTTGATCATCCCAGACATGTTTATGCCAGAAAATGGCTGAGAACAGGCTGGAGTCTCTGGCACCAGAAACCACCAAACACAGTACAAATGGTCCAAAGCAATCACAGAGTCCTTCTGGCAATGTGTGTGCTTTCCCTTTGTCTGCACACCCTGTCCTGCTGACATTAAGCATCTCATTCATTTCTGTATCCTCATTCATCCACTTCAGTGTTTAATTAGCATGCCTACCATGTATGCTCACATTGTAGGTATGCTGTGTTTATACTGATTTGGTTCACAGTGAAATCTCCAAAGACTAGGGAAAAAAATTCCCTGCCCTAGTGAAACTCAGATGTATGGATGCTGACATGCAATTAACACCACGCGTGAGGCTGAAGCTAATTCACTGTATAAAAAACTGTCTCCTTACAACTGTGTCTCATGTGTGCCCCAGTAGTAGTAGTATTTTAGTGATCAAGGGGTAACAACATTTTATCACTAATATTATTTTGTAATACTATCCATATGAGTGGCCTCCAAACAGCTATTTTCATTTCAAACGGGGGAAAAAATTGTACCCTGTGTGTGTCATTTTTTTTATGAATTATCTCATAAGTAGAAAAGATTCTTTGCCACTTTCTTTAAAAAAGTCTTGTTTCCATGGTACAATGCGGTTTCTTAGTAGGAAAGCTGCAATCCCTTTACGAACCATGCAGGTATTATTAACTACCTTCTTTACTTGCAGAGCCCTTGTGGTGCAGTGGTTAACAGATTGGCTGCTAACCAAAAGGTCAGCAGTTCAATCCACCAGACGCTCTATGGAAACCCTATGTAAGAGCTAGATTGCTAAAGAAAAGCTCTGCGGGATGGAACCCACTAGCAGCTCAGCAGGAGAAAAGACCTGGCAATCTGCTCCCATAAAGATTACAGCCTAGAAAACCCAATAGGGTGGTTCTACTCTGTCGTACAGGGTCGCTGTGAGTTGAAATCGACCCCATCACTTTTTTTTTTCTTGGCTACTTGTTGGGACTTTTTTCTCAGGATGGCTATCAATAGTACATACTCCAAAGCAGAAATGGATAGATCTTTAACCCAGAAAAGGGTGGTCACAGGGCTGTGTGCCTGAAAATGGCCTCTGTGCCGATCTACAGCTGGATGCCTCTCAGAGCTAGCTGTTGGGGTTCAGACCTTGATTCTTCGCTGAAACTACCACACTTAGCCTTTAAAACTCAAACCTCTGACTTTCTCTAGAGCTCCCCAACTTGACTATCCTCAACTTAAGCATCTAAAGCGTCTTTTCTTTACCTGTGTTCTGTCTACATTGATTCCTCACTGGTAGTAAATCAGTCAGGTTTATTTTCAGCCAAACTGAAATTTTCTAAATACATTTATCCAATATTTGAGAGTTTCTTTGCTTTGAATGTTCATTTTTATCTGTCATGAGGGGAGAAAAAGAAATAATTTAAATCCCAAAATAAATAAAAAATGAGAAGGACTTAGCAATAGCGAATGACCCATATAATTGTAGAAGCTATGGTAGAGACTCTAGTCAAGTCTTATGGGAGCCATTTTTCTCTGCAATGACTTTTCATATCTCAGTCCTCATTCTTTATGTGTTGATTTTACATGTAACATGACTTTCAGAGGACAAGCCTTTTCCTAAGTTTTGTCCCACTTTTCTTCTTACTTGATAAACTCTTCCTGAGGAATTATATATATATATAAATATACATAATATATAAATATATATAGTTACATATAATATATATTTTGTATGCTAAATTTATATGGATATTGATAATAATATGAATAATAAAAATATTTGTTATTGTTAGGTGCCGTGGAGTCAGTTCCAACTCATAGTGAACCTATGAACAACAGAACAAACACTGCCCAGTTCTGCACCATCCTCACAATTATTGCTATGTTTTAGCCCATTGATGCAGGCACTGTGTCTGTCCACCTCACTGATGGTCTTCCTCTTTTTCACTAACCCTCTACTTTCCTACAGGAGCCCTGGTGGCATAATGGTTAAGAGCTTGGCTGTTAACCAAAGGATTAGTAGTTTGAATCCACCAGCCACTCCTTGGAAACCCTGTGGGGCAGCTCTACTCTGTCCTTTAAGGTCACTATGAGTCAGAATTGACTCGACAGTGACGGTTTTTCTATTTTATCAAGCATGATGTCCTTCTCCAAGGACTGATCCCTCCTGATACCATGTCCACAGTATGTGAGACAAAATCTCGCCATCCTTGCTTCCCAGGAGCATTCTGGCTGTACTTCTTCTAAGACAGATGTATTTGTTCTTCTCTTAGTCCATGGTATATTCAATGTTATTCACCAACACAATAATTCAAAGGCATAAATTCCTCTTTAGTCTTCCTTATTCATTGACCAGCTTTTGCGTGCACATGAGGCAACTGAAAAATACCATGGCTTGAGTCAGTCATTCCTTAGTCCTCAAAGTGACATCTTTGCTTTTTAACACTTTAAAGAAGTCTTTTGCAGCAAATTTCCCCAATGCAGTAGAGAGTTTGATTTCCTGACTGCTGCTTCCATGGGCATTGATTGTGGATCCAAGTAAAACGAAATCCTTCACAACTTTGATATTGTCTCCACTTATCATGATGTTGATTATTTGTCCAGTTGTGAGGATTTTTGTTTTCTTTATGTTGAGGTGTAATCCATACATAATAAAAATAGTAGTAGCTAATATTTATTGAGTTCTTTCCATGTGCCAGTTACTATTCTATCCTTTATCTGTATTAACTCATTTATTAATGTATAATAGGCATCACTTCAACTACTCCTTATACAAAAGTGATGATCAACTCAGACTTCAATTCTGTCTCCACATCTAACTTTTTATCTCCTCACTGGCCATCTCCACAAGATGCCACACAGTTTCTTCAATTATATGGTGCCCAAAAAGAGGTTCATCATCTTCTTTGAAAACTTGTCCCTCCTCTTTTATTATGATTTTGGTGGATGGTTTCACCACTAATTAGCTGACCTATGACTCACTATAGGTTTCTTTCTCACCCTCTAAATCTGTGTCTGATTAATTTATTGACAAATTCTACAGATTCCATTTATTAAAAGCCCATGAATCTGCCCTCCCATCTTTTCCCAACTTCATTGCCTCACTTGAATTATTTCAATAGTCCTGTAATGGTTTCCCCTGACTCCTGTGTAAGTCATTCACTCCCAGATTAATTTTCCTAATATGCTTTGTCACTTTTTTTGCTTGAAAATTTTCCATGATTTCTATTACATACCACTCAGTGATTCAAAATACAAGCTGTATGTGTAGCCGTATGCCAATTCATGCCCAACTGATTCTAGGATATGTCCCGCCTTAAATGTTATCTATAATGTCTGTAACTTGGCTTAATTACCAGGCCCCAGCCATAAGTGTTTACTTGACTGTTTCTCCTGCCTTAGGTTTATGCAATAATAATAATAATCTTTTAAAAACTTAAGATTTGATTTGAAATCCAGCATATCAGTATATGTACCATAGTTTGTTTATCCATTCATCTGTTGATGGGCACCTATGTTGTTTCCATCGTTTTGCTATTGTGAACAATGCTGCCATGAAAATAGGTGTGCATGTCTATTCGAGTGACAACTCCTATTTCTCTAGGATATATTCCTAGGAGTGGGATTGCTGGATCAAATGGTATGTCTATTTCTAGCTTTCTGAGGAAGCACCATATCATTTTCCAAAATGGTTGTATCATTTTTCCTTCCCACCAGCAGTGCATAAGTGTTCCGATCTCCCCGCAGCCCCTCCAACATTTGTTATTTCCAGTGTTTTTGATTCATGCCAGTAATGCTGGGGTCAGATGGTATCTCATTGTGGTTTTAATTTGAGTTTCTCTAACGGCTAGTAATCGCGAGCATTTCTTCATGTGTTTGTTGGCCGCTTGAATGCCTTCTTTGGTGCAGTGTCTGTTCATTTCCTTTGCCCATTTTTTAATTGGATTCTTTGTCTTTTTGTTGTAGAGGTGTTGGATTTTCTTGTAGATTATAGAGAATAGACCTTTGTCTGACTTGTACTGTCCAGAAATTTTTTCCCAGTCTGTAGGTTCTCTTTTCACTCTTTTAGTGAAGTCTTTTGAAGAGCATAGGTGTTTCATTTTTAGAAGATCCCAGTTATCTACCTTATCTTCTGGAGTTTGTATATTGTTGGTTATGGTTTGTATCGTGTTAATGCTGTGTATTAGGGCCTCTAGCATTGATCCTATTTTTTCTTCTACGAACGTTATAGTTTTTGGCTTTATATTTACGTCTTTAATCTATTTTGAATTAGTTTTTGTATTTGGTGTGAGGTATGGGTCCTGTTTCATTTTTTTGCAGATGGACATCCAGTTTTGCCAGCACCGTTTGTTAAAATGACTGTCTTTTCCCCATTTGATGGACTTTGGGCCCTTGTCAAAATCAGGTGACCGTAGGTAGATGGATTTACATCTGGGTTCTCAATTCTGTTCCGTTGGTCAATGTAGTTGTCATTGTACCAGTACCAGGCTGTTTTGACTACTGTAGCTGTATAGTAGGTTCTGAGGTCAGGTAGTGTGAGTCCTCCTACTTTATTCTTCTTCAACAGTGCTTTACTTATCTGGACTTCTTCTCTTTCCATATAAAGTTAATGATTAGTTTTTCCATCTCTTTAAAAAATGTTATTGGTATTTGGATCGGGATTGCATTGCATTTGTAAATTGCTTTGGGTAGAATTGTCATTTTCATTATGTTGAGTCTACCTATTAATTAGCATGGTATGTTTTTCCATTTATGTAGATCCCTTTGGGTTTCTTGCAGTAGTGTTTTGTAGTTTTCTTTGTATAGGTGTTTTACATCCCTGGTTAGATTTATTCCTAAGTATTTTATTTTTTTAGGGGCTATTATAAATGGTATTGTTTTCCTAATTTCCTTTTCACTGTTCTCTTTATTGGTGTATATGAATCCAACTGATTTCTGTATGTTTATCTTGTATCCTGGTACTCAGCTGAATCTTTCTATTAGTTCCAGTAGTTTTCTCATGGAGTCTTTAGGGTTTTCAATGCATGGTATCATATTATCTGCAAACAGGGACAGTTTAACTTCTTCATTACCAATTTGGATGCCCTTTATTTCTTTTTCTTGCCTTGTTGCTCTAGCTAGAGCTTCCAGTACAATGTTAAATAGGAGTGGTGATAAAAGGCATCCTTATCTTGTTCCTATTCTCAAGGGAAATGTTTTCAGTCTCTCTCCATTAAGAATGACTTTGGCTGTTAGTTTTGTATAGATGCCCTTTATTATGTTCAGAAATTTCCCTTCTATACCTATTTTATTGAGGTTTTTTATCAGGAATGTTGGTTGGACTTCGTTGAATGCCTTTTGTGTGTCAGTTGAGATGATTATGTGATTTTTTTTCTCTCCTTTTATTTACGTGGTAGATTACGTTGATTGATTTTCTAATGTTGAATCATCCTTGCTTACCTGGTATGAATCCTACTTGGTTGTGGTGTATTATATTTTTGATATGATGCTGAATTCTATTGGCTAGGATTTTGTTGAGAATTTTTGCATCTAATTTCATGAGAGATATTGGTCTGTAATTTTATTTTTTTGTGGCGTCTTTGCCTGGTTTTGGTGTCAGGGTTATGCTGGTTTCACAGAACAAATTCAGAAGTGTCGCTTCCATTTCTATGTTCTGAAGTAGTTGAAGTACTACGGGTATAAGCTCTTCTCTGAATGTTTGGTAGAATTCTCCAGTGAAGCCATCTGGGCCAGGGCATATTTTTTGTTGCTGTTGGGAGTTTTTTTAATTACCTTTTCAATCTCTTCTCCTGCTATGGGTCTGTTCAGATTTTCAACATCACTTTGTTGTAGTTTGAAATTTATCCGTTTTGTGTAGGTTTTCAAATTTTTGGAGTATAGTTTTTCATAATACTCTGTTATTATTCTTTTTATTTCAGTTGAGTCTGTTGTAATGTCCCCCATTTAATTTCTTATTTGGGTTATTTGCATCCTTTTCTGTTTTTCTTTTGTCAGTCTGGCCAGTGGTTTGTCAATTTTGTTGATTCTTTCAAAGAACCCCTTTTGGTTTTGTTGATTCTTTCTATTGTTTTCTGATTCTCTATTTCATTTATTTCTGCTCTGATCTTTATTATTTCCTTTCTTCTGTTGGCTGTGGGCTTTTTCTTCTGTTCGCTTTCTATTTGTTTGAGTTGTGTAGTCAATGTTTTTGTTTTGTCCCTTTCTTCTTTTTTGATGTGTGCATCTATTGCTATAAATTGTCCTCTAAGGACTGTCTTTGCTGTGTCCCAAAGGTTTTGGTATGATGTGTTTTCATTCTCGTTTGATTCTAGGAATTTTTTGATTCCATCTCCGATTTCTTCTATTACCCATTGGTTTGTAAGCCAGGTGCTATTTAGTTTCCATGTAATTGATTTTTTTCCCTTGTTATTTTTGTTGTTAATTTCTACCTTGATGGCATTTTGGTCAGAGAAGTTACTTTCTCTTATCCCAACTTTTTGGATCTTGTTGAGGATTGCTCTGTGGTCTAAGATGTGGTCTATTATGGAGAACATTCCATGTGTATTGGAAAAGAATGTAACTTTGCCGCTGTAGGGTGGAGTGTACTATATATGTCTATCAGGTCAAGTTGGCTGATTGTGCTCTTTAGGTCTTCTGTATCTTTGCTGAGTTTTCTTTTTAGAAGTTCTGTCCTTTACCGAGAGTGGTGTGTTGAAATCTCCTTCTATTATTGTAGAACTGTCAATTTCTCTTTTCAGTGCTGTTAGAGTTCGTTTTACGTATTTTGGAGCCCTGTCATTGGGTGCTTAGATGTTTATTATGGTTATGTCTGCATGATGGATCATCCCCTTAATCATTATATAGTGTCCTTCTTTGTCTTTTATAATGGATTTTGTTTTAAAGTCTATTTTATCTGAGATTAGTATCACCACTCCTGCTCTTTTTTGGTAGTTGTTGCTTGATATATTTTTTTTCCAACCTTTGATTTTTAATAAATTCATGTCTTTGTTCTTAAGGTGTGTCTTGTAGACAGCATATTGATAGATCCTGTTTTTTAATCCTTTCTGTCACTCTCTGTTTCTTTATGGGTGCATTGAGGCCATTTACATTCAATGTAGTTATTGACAGACGTGAGTTTGTCGCTGTCATTTTTTAGAGCTTTTTTTTTGTGCTGTTGACTTCTTCCTTGCTCCTCTTACTCTGCTGTGCTGAATTCCTTTTGTTTGTGGTTTTTTTTCCCATTTCTTTTGTTTTTGTAGGTTTTGTTTTTACTGAGAGTTCATGTTTTTCCTCTTTATTTTTATGAGTAGGTTTGTTAACTTTCTTTGTGGTTACCGTGAAATTTACCCTTATCTTTCTAAGTTTGAAGTAGTCTATTATTACTGGTTATCACCTTGCCTCCCTCTCCATTAGAAGGTTCTATACCTACACCATTTATTCCATCTTTTATGGTTCAGATGTTGTTGTCATTTACAGATTAATTGTTCTGATTCCCTGTTGTATTTCTTTTGGTTTTGGATAGTCCTTGAGAGTTCATTTCCTAGATTAGTATCTGGCTGGTACAATCCTGCAGCCTAGATTCAGCCTGTGAGCTGAGGTTGTTTGTTCTCAGATTGAAGGACTCCCTTTAATAATTCTTGTAATTTTTTTTTTTTTACGTACTCCTTTAATTTTTTTTTAACTGGAAATGGCCTAATTTCACCATCATATTTGAACGAGAGTTTTGCAGGATATATTATTTTTGGTTGGCAATTTTTTTCTTTCACAGTTTTACAGATGTCATCCCATTGCCTTCTTGCCTGCATGGTTTCTGCTGAATAATCTGCACTTACTCTTATTGTTTCTTCTCTGTATGTTACTATTTGTTTTTCTGCAACTGCTCTCAGGATTCTTTGTGTTTGGTTTTAGCAAGTGTGATTATGATATGCCTTGGTGATTTTCTTTTGGGGTCTACCCTATATAGGGTTCTTTGAGCTCCTTGGATGACCAGCTTTTCATCTTTCATGATATTGGGGAAGTTTCCTATCAGCAATTCTTTGATGATCCTCTGTGTTTTCTGTGTTCTCCCCCTGTTGTGGAACTCCAACCACTCGAAAACTTTTGCTTTTGATTGTATCCCACGTAATTCTCAGGGTCTCTTCATTTGTCTTTGTTCTTTTTTCTGATTTTTCCTCAGAGTTGTATCCAAGTGTTTGTCTTCAATTTCACTGATCCTGTCTTCCACCATTTCAAATCTGCTCCTCAGCCCTTCTATGACACTGTCCATTTCTGAAGTCTTGTTTATTTTTTTGATTTCTAATTGTTGCTTCTGTATGATTTCTAGCTGTGAATTTATTTTTGCATTTTTTTCTTGCATTATTTTCCTGAATTCTTCCATTTTTTTGTCTGTATTTTCCATGAATTTGTCTATTTTTTCCTGATTTAATTATGCTTTTAGCTTCAACTCTTGGGTAGCTCTGAATATTAGAGATTTGAATTCCCTATCAGATAGTTCTAGTGCCTTTTCTTTTACTGGAAAGTCATGTGGTGTTTTATTTTGAACACCTACTGGAACCATCCTGTGCTGTGTTTGGAAATGTTTTGATATTGTCTGCTGTCTTTGGGGCATTTGGTAGTTATTTTCTTCATTTATTGACTGTAGATTTGTTTGTTTTGTCCTGGTTTTTTGTTTTATTTGGCTGTGTCTGAACAGGCTGGCTGTGTGTTCTTTGTGGTTTGCTCATATTTGGGCATGGTACTTTTTGCCTCCTTCTCCAATTGGCAGGGTCAGTCACTCAGATATGGCACAGCAGGGCAGGTTTAGCTGAAGAGGAGTTGCCAGGATGGTTTCTTTGTGGCACTTACTATGGCCACCAGGGCGGGCTGGTAATCAGTGCAGGGCAGGTTCTGGTAGGCCATGCCTGTGCTGCTTGGGGGGGTGATGTTCAGCACACGGTGCAGGTAGGCAGGATGTAAGGGGGAGAACGTGATGTGTGGGGTTAAGATGGGTATGGAAAAGAGCAGAGAGGAACAGGAGCCATAAACATACAAGTAAACAAAAAAGAGTGGTATAGGAGCTTGCCATTAGATTGGAGAGATGAGAGACTATAAAATGGGGAAAAACAAAAAGGAGAAGAAAACAATGAATAAATAAATATTAGAAAGAAAGAAGAACAGCAAAGCTCCCAGGGATCCTTCCAGTGCAGCTGTGAGGTCTGGAGAAGTTGCTTCCAGCCTGTGAAGTACAGCCTAGCTAGTGACAGGTATTCAGGGACAGGAAGAGAAGGAACATATAGAGAGATGAGAAAGTGAATAATGAAGAAAGACTCAAAGGGAAAAAGAGGGAAAAGAAAACAAAGGAAACAAAATAAAAAAAGAACAATAACCTCCCCAAAAAATAAAAAGTCTCCCCCCCCAAAAAAAAAAACAAGAAAAAAGAAATGCCCTTGGGTATCCCTCTGCGTGTCTGTGCAAACTGAGAGGATAGGTCCCAAGCCATGCAGTACTGCCCTGCAAGAATGGGCTCCCAGTTTGAGAAAAGAAAAAGAAAACAAACATAAAATTCAAAACAAACTAAAAGCTCTGGGATCCCACCAGTGTGGTAGCATGGGCTGGGAAGCAGTTTCACAGTTGAGTGGTGTTTCATAGCCTTTCAAGAAGAAGCAAAGATGGCGCCGTGGAGCCAGGTATTTGAGAGAAAGGAGGGGGAGGTTGTGAGGGGTAAGGAAGAAATCTAAAGAAGGGGAAAAAAGCAATAGCAGCAGCCAACAAATGGCACTTAGGGAGCTGGTCAGTACAGCGTGGTGGAATCCAAGTGACACTGGAGTGAAGGTGGTGCTTCCCGGCCAAGAGACTGTGGCCGCAGGAAGCAGAGCAGTCTGAGTGGGGGTTAAGAAGGGTTGGGGGTGGGAAAACATATATCGCTGGTTACCAGTTGTTCTGTCTCCTGCTGGAAGATCCATGAAGCTGCTTTCTCATAACTCCCATTTGCTGATCTCTGATAGGAGTCCAAGATGGCGGATCCATGGTGAGTTAGCTGACAGGGGACGTCTGCATGTATCTCTCCTAGCTCTCTGTTCTCGTTCAGTTTCTTATTCTACTCGGTGTTTGGCTGAGTTCTTCATCTCTTCATTTGATGCTTAGGGTTTCAGGATTGCTGTTTTCTCTGTTTGACTTAGTTTTTTTGATCTTTGCTGTGGAGGGACGGCGTGGTGCTTCTGCCTATAGCACCATGTTGCCCTGAAAGTTACTGATTCTGTGTCCTTGGTCAAGTAATTAAACCCTGTGAGCCTCAGTTCTATTGTCTACCAAGTGGAGGTAATAATAACTACCTTGCAGATATGATTTGGATGTGGAAATATAACACTTAAAGGAAACAGCAGGGACATGACATATGAATTATATGATCAATAAACTGTAGTTCATATCATTATGGCCAACATTTCTGTAGAACATGTGAGTGTGTCTTTTCTTGAAGTTCAAAAACCGGTGTGTCAGGCTTCTCAGTATGGAATCCTCTCCCTCCCATTGCTGAAGTTTTCATCAAATAAGCCTTGAGAAAAACTATTGTCTTTGACTGTTTTATAGCAGAGGAACAACTTTTCTGAAAACATTCAGCTGAAAAATCTATAACTAGATGGACAGGGGTAAATTCCCAAAAATTTAAGAAACTAAAAATTTTTAAGAAACTAAAGAGCAACAGTGTCTTAGATATCTTAGAGTCTAAGACATCCTACCTTGCCTGGTCCCAAAGATTCTCATGGGAACACACATAGCGAACCAAGTGAAGAGACTTAGCAGAAATTGCCCTTGAACCCAAGGCAAAATGACAAACTTGTATGAGTTTGGTTGAGAAACAATCCTAGTTTTGTGGGTTTCAGAGGAGCCATCACACCAGCTTGGAGGCTGACGGAAGCAGATCCTCTCCCAACAGCATTAGTGTTGCTGGGGAAACACAGAGCATACTTTGAATTTCTTTCATTTTATTAAAATGCCCTAAGTAGGCATTGTGTCCAACATGTTTCAAAGCAGAACTGTTGTCTTCCTCACCGGCTATCTATAAGAAAAATGTTCACATGTCTCTAAAACACAGAAAACCCAACAGGGAAGTATCTTGGACATTTACTGCCACAAGTGTTTGTTTGTTTGTTTTTGTTTTTTTCACTACTCAATTAATATTGAAAAGCCAGAAAATGGAAGAAGACTGAATAATCAGAGGTTGGATATCCAGTGAGAAGAATCTACTTTTAATTCCAGGGAATCACATCATGTAAAAACAGTGAAAATTAAAACAAGTAACAACTCAGATACTAATCAAAAGCAGGAGCAGAAGAATCTGAAAGTAGTATCATTTTGATATTCTAAAGTGGTTGCTGAAGTAGAATTAACAACCTTGGACTGAAAGACATTCAATTAACTTTCCCAGATTTTAGCTTGTATTCATTTATCTCAGAAAAGAACAGAATTTAAACAAAATAAATTTAAAAAAAGAATCTTTATTCTGTAACATCTTATTTCCTTATTCATTCCCTGCTCTAGATGCTGTTTCAGGTATTGTCACTGGATAATTCATCTGTATGTTAAGTCTCCTTAAAAATCTCTTCTGTATAGTACCTTGTGCCATTATTTAATTAAAGCATAATCATAGAGCATTGGCATAATAAAACTTTAAGAATGAATGAACAATTCATTTTCAAGTGAAAAGCATTTGGACTCAGCTGTGCAAGGGAAAGTAATCTCCTTCAATGAAAACACAGGCTTTAGGGAATGATAGTTATCTTCAGAAATAGCATAAACACATTTGACTTTGAAAGGTTAGAACATTCAGAGCCTTTTTCTGGTTTACAGAGGGACAGCAATTCTTAATTATAAAGACAATTTAAATGTGCCCTTTTAACTTAAATACAGAGACGTTCAAGATCTTTTATATGTTTTAGAAATGTCAAAGCAGGCAGTGCAGATGCAGAAAACAAAACTGTGCAGCTGGAAGTTTTCTTTTGCAAGAATTAGGTTAGCAGACATCACACATTTCAGCAATCAGGGATTTCTAAATGTAAACTAGCCTAAGTCTCTCTGTTTATATGGGGCAAATTTGTGTCAGAAGCAGAGTTTTGAACACAGTGGGGCAGATATTTGATGAAGTGTAGAATCAGATTATACATGTTCATCAGGTTTGAGTAAAAGGGTGTGAAAAGATTGTACGTTTGGAATTGAAGAAGATGCAAGTTTTTGGAATACAACCAGCAAAGATATTTCAGGATTTGGAAGTTAATCACTTTCTCTGATGTGAGTTCAGGGCTGGTTCCTAATTAGTTAAATTTTATGTGAAAGACGACTATTTAATATAGACAGTTTCTAATCAGCTACATTTTTAAAATAAAAAGCAAATAGTAATGTAATATGATCATGAATATGGTCATGATTAATTACGTTCCTTATAATACAGTTGTGAATTTCTGTTTTGGCAAGAGAATGCTACAATTTACACTTTCTTCACTATTGGGTAATGGATGTACTGAAAGAATAATATCATATCCTGTAATAAAGATTCTACCAAAATAATAGCATTATAATGAAGTCTTAAAATATAGTACAAGTTATAATACAAATTTGTTGATCATTTCTAAATAGTCTCTAATTTGCACTGTTGGTCATACTAATTTGTAGTTGATTTTAAAAAGTAAGTGCAGGCATCTTTAAAAATCAACTCCATCTTGACGGAGGTTAAAAGGGTCTGAAGTATTGCCTCATATAGGAAAAGAGTAACAGGAGGAAAACAATTCTGTTATTCATGTCCACTTAGGAACAAATTTCAACTGCCTAAATTGCAGCTGACCATCAGTGTATCTAAATCTTGTGCCTATCTCTCAAACACCAGGGAAGGACTGACACTTTGGAATAATATTCTTCGTGTTGTAGTCTAATAGCCCGTCTCAGGTACTGACCCATCTTCACATCCACTGCCCCCCACCTCCAGACGCCCTCTTTTCTACCTACCAAGCACTTTTAGCAAAGAAGACTGATGGCAACACTGAGCCATAAAGAAGGAAAAGAAACACATTGAGCAACAGATGGTCCTGGATAGAATGGGAGAAAAATATAGAAGAAAATTCTAATTATCAAAAAAAAAAAAAAAAAAGAAAAGAAAAGGCCAGACTTACTGGACCAGTAGAGACTAGAGAAACCCTTGAGACTGTTGTCATGAGATACCCTTTAAACTTTGTACTAAAACCACACCCAGAGTTCACCTTTCAGCTAAGTAACAGATGGGCTCATAAACAATATCACTCATGAGTACTTAAAAAAAAATCATCAATATGAGACCAAACAGTCAACATTTACCCTAAAGCAAAGATAAGAAGATCAGTGGTGAGGCAGGGAAACTGGATTAATGGAAGAAAACAACCAAAACAGAAATAATGATAATGTTGGCACAATGCAGGAAATGTAACCAATGTCACTGAAAAATATGATTAGAAATCGTTAAATGGGGAACCTAATTTGCTGTGTAAACTTTCACCAAAAACTCAATAAAGTATTAAAAAAAAAGAAAAGACCGTTGATAACAGGAGGGAAGCCAGAATACGTAGGTACAAATGCTAGTGGGAGAGTAGATGTGGTGGTGGGCATTCAGTGGCCTGAATTTTGCTGGGGAGATGGTGAGCAAGGACACCAGTGGAAGGAGGAGAACTATTTGATCCCAATGAAAAAGGCATCATTTTTGGTTTTCCTTTCATCTGCACCACAGTTTGGCCCCAAGTCTATTGCTGTGTATGTTGTCTTTGCTCATCCACTCCAGTTTTAATCCCGTTAAAAATCTTTCTAAATGCTTTGAATAAATTAGCTCTTTTGGTCGTAGATATCCTCATTGGGAACTGCAGTAATAAACTACAGCAATACTGAAATTCCGCCAGAAGCACCAGGAAACCCTCTTAAACCTTTGATTCTGCACTTTTCAACAGTAGCAACTTCCAACAGGGATGAATGCTGGGGTGCCAGGCAGCTTAAGGTGAACATAACAAAGGAGGCAGAAAAATAACATTAACAGAAGCACTGTTGCTCAACAGGAGGTGCGTCTTCAAAAAGTCCTTCTCTTTTTTCTGTTCCAGTGTTGGTCAAGTTGGCAGAAGTACCAAAAAAACATTGTAACCTAAGACAGACCCTATTCTGTTTTAAATTCACACTATTAACAGTGTAAGCTTAACTCATCTGATCCCCTGGGTAACTCCAGTCACCAATGGAAATTATCTGGTATAAGAATTGCTCAGGAAGTGAGGATGTAAACAGATACTCAAAATAAATTTCAGAACCAAATGTGGAGACAATTTCCTCTGAAACAACTTGCATGGAAACAAATTTTCCCTTGTTTCTGTAAAGCACTCATTGTTAATAGATTGTTTGAAATAACTGGACATTTTTGTCCTCTGTTTTAGAAAAATAAATCTTTTCTGGGTTTACAAAAAGGTGTACATAAATGCCCTTGTGGTAAGGGTACTACTTGAAGATGACCCCTTATGCCCTTTTTGTTCTGAATTTTCTTTAATCCTTTTTTTTGGAAGGTTATTCTCTTTGATCCCAGACTCTTACTGCAAGTACCTATTTTGCTCCATGTTCTGCTAATAATTTGGTCTGAAGGGAGAAATAATACACATCCTCACCACTGACAGCAGTAAAGAAGTAAAATTTACCTATTAAATTTCCCTGTGTTACCTCCATACACTTGCATACTCTTAAATGATTGGCCTAATAATAGGCCACTACTATGGGAAGTTTTCTAATTCCATCACTGTTGATTTTTAGCCAATTTTCTAGTTTAATCATTGCATGTAGACGTGGATGGCTGAATATGAAATATAATTAAATATCCAATGTATAGTTATTAATGAAAAAGAAGGTACACCTTATCTTTAACTTTACATTACTAGTATTTTTTAAAAGTTCAAATAAGTAATATAAAAAAAAATGAAGTTGAGATAAAGATTTAAAGAAATGTTATACCACAGTGAGTTGAGTCAAAGGGAGAAAACACTTCTATATTTACATAAAACATCTATGACTCATCAGTGACCTTCCAAATATGTGTTTTAAACATCTACCCAGAGACTTTTTTGGCTCAGCCACGATCAAAGAGCAGTACAATGTCTGAAGCAGTGTAATCTATAATTGTAAAAGTTTTAATCATTTCATTTAGATGCTGTATCTATTTTCTGCCATCTGAGATAAAGTCACTGTTATCTCAATGAACCATATCAAGCCATGACTCTGGGAGTCACCAGGAATTATTTTACTTTTTTTTTGTTTGTTTGTTTCCTAGATGGCCTCTGGAATATGGATTAGAACTCTTCACTGTAAATCCTTTCAGCAACACATAACTCATAATTTTAATACCTGTTTATATGCATGGTGTTCTTAAAAATAATGAATGAGTCATTAATATCTACTCATTCATTCTTTGTTTTTTTCCTCACAACTCTGATATTTTTCTTTCACGACAACCCTCTGATGCAGTGTCTAAGTTTGGTAGTTGGCATATGTCTATTGGATTCCCAGTTTCTGGGAGTACTTAATCAAAATTAAAAAAAAAAGAATAATGTCATTTTCAAATGACTTAATACAACTCCCTGATATTATTGTATTCAGTGTTTCTAAATGTTCTTAGCAAACTAATAAGCAAGTGTTTTTTCAGTAGACTGCAATTTCTCATAACAGTTCTTTTATTCGCCTTCCATTGTATATTTTTTCCTGTTTAATTATTTTTCTCTACCACCAGTCAATTATTCCCTTTCTAACTCTTCTTGCTCCAATATTTACTTATATAAGGCATTGTCATGGTTTGAATTATGTCCCCCCAAAAATGTGTGTGTCAATTTGGCTGGGCCATGATTCCCAGAATTGTGTGGTTGACCTCCATTTTGTGATTGTAATTTTATGTTAAAGAGGATTAGGGTGGGATTGTAACACCACCCTTACCCAGGTTAAGTCCCTGATCCAATGTAAAGGTAGTTTCCCTAGGGTGTGGGCTGCACCACCTTTTACCTTACAAGAGATGAAAGGAAAGGGAAGCAAGCAGAGAGTTGGGGACCTCATACTATCAAGAAAGCAGTGACGGGAGCAGAGCGCATCCTTTGGACAGGGGTCCCTGCGTGGAGAAGCTCCTAGTCCAGGGGAACACTGATGAGAAGGCTGAGAGAGAGAAAGCCTTCCTCTGGAGCTGACACCCTGAATTTGGACTTTTAGCCTACTTTGCTGTAAGGAAATAAACTTCTCTTTGTTAAAACCATCCACTTGTGGTACTTCTGTTATAGCAGCACTAAATAACTAAGACAGGTTTTATATATGTTTAACAGCACATCTATCTATTTTCATTGTCTCTTGTTCATTTTTTCATGTAGATTCCTTTTACCTACCATTTGTCTTATATTTCTTGTCTCTAGTTCTAAGTCTATTTAGAGAAGAAGAGAACTAACATTTTGTGTTCAACCAGCAAGACACTACGCTTCATACATATTGCATAATTTAACTTATGACAAACATATGAATTATACAGCACAGATCCCATTACGTGGATTAAAAACACTCAGTCTCAAAAAGAATGAATAATTTATCCAAATTATACATTTAATCAATAGATAAACTAGAATTCATACCCAGCCTATGTACTCATCAAAGCTTGTTCTCACGCCATCATTTCTCACTACCATCACTAGGGAGAATTTAGTTATAAAACATTTGCTCTGAGTATTTTTGTTCCCAACAGGGGCACCCCTGCCTGTTGGGCACCACTGGGGCCTCCTCTTCCAGACTTTGTCATTGTCAGCCAGTTGAAGCTCAGAGCTTCCAGGTGTCAGAGAGATGTGCTCTTTGAAACCCTACAGGTGATAGGGTCACTATGAGTCAGAATTGACTTGATAGCAACTGGTTTTTTTTACAGGTGATAGAGATGAGGCATGTTCAGTGTCATGCAGACAGAATGAGTCTTTCCATTTTATTATTGCACTTTTTACTTTTCCAGGTGGGTATGTAAACAGTGTTGCTGATTCCTTAAAATCATTACTTTTTTTTTTTTAGTTTAACTTTTACTTTTTACTTATAGTGTCCTCTCTACATAAGACTGAACATAAACTCATAGAGATTTGGGCTTGGTAATGAATGTGAGTGACCATCACTATACTACAGACAAAGATTTTGTAGGAATTAAATTTGCTTACTTGACTCTCTTTTCTCTTATGGTGTGTTTTCTTCCTACAAATGCCTCAGTCCCTCATACAAATGCACTTCAGCTAAGACATGTATCTCATATCTATCATTTAGAATAAAAAACAATGATAATTTATTCTAAATGTGTCTTTGATTATTGTAGTTTTAAATCATAAAGTGAGGAACTATAGTTCTTATCCATGATGACTCTCTGGTAGATAAAGAAATTGGCTGCAGGAACTTGAATACACTTCTGCTTAAGATCCATAGACTAAGAGCAACTCAATAATGAATTCAGACCCATTCTGTGTGAGAAAGCATGGACAGGTTCTCGTTCCTCTGAGACAGAAACCAGCCAATACCTTATTATTCTTCTATTTTTAAGGTGGATAAAACCTCCCACGCAAGCTCAGCATAAAGCAATGAACAAAATTTTAAAAGGGAGTAGGAAGATCAATGTGTACTAGGTACCATAATTATTAGCAGATTTTGTTTTTTAAATTAAGCGATTGATTCAGATCTCTGACAATTCCACAGTTGATTTACTTGCGTCCTAATTAAAGAGCAATTAAATCACCTTGTGCAGTAAATTATCATCCCATAATGATATATCATATGGTTGCCTATATGGAGTCATCAACATAATTGAGAAAACAAACCTTAGTATCAAATAAGCAAAAAATGCATGGGGCAATGGCAGGTGCTGGGAGATTATGGGAGTCAAAAACGGTCAAATACAACTGTACTTAGAGAAAAGTATTGTGACATTCAGTTTGGTTCTTTCATCTGGTGCCTCAGAGAGCCATAATTCACATAGCGTCACAACACTTTTCCACAACACTTTCTCTACAGTTTTCTTCAAGTAAGGAGTAAACCTTTATATTCTATCCACAGACCACAGAACACAGCTATTCCTTTCATCTGAAACCAACACATTTTGATGCATATGGAAAAACTCAGCATGAGAGGTGGTGGAGATGGACACTAGTGTGACTCCATATGCACTCAGATGGCCAAAAATGTGTTGCTGCCTGAATACATTTGTGAGACACCTCCTCACTCACTTTAAATCAACCTTTCAGGTGGTATCATGTTAAATAAGTGTCCTAGACAATGAACCAGCATAACTACTTTCGTGACTGCCAAAACTGGTTGGGCCTACTTGGGAGAATGACTGCTAGTGAAGGGGAATTAAGATAATACATAAAATAAGGCCACTACCAAGCTCTCAGAGAATGGCCTGTATAAAGCGAAACAACAATAACAACAAAACCTCATCATGAAGCAGAAAAGAGTGTTCTGGCTCCATCCTAGTAGAATTTATGAGGAATAATGTTGAATGTGACCACATATGGTCACCATGAGTCAGGATCAACTTAAGGACAACTAACAACAACCACAATATTGAATAGGACACTGTGAGATAAGAGTATCGCTCAAACATCCTTATACCTGGGGAAACACACGTGGGTTTATTACTTTTTAATTAATAATTTGATCATTTATTCACTCATTCATCCATTTTTATTGAGAATCCATTGTCTAAGTAGATCATGCGACAAACCATATAGTTGCTCAAGTTAAAACCTTGGACATCATTCTTGATTCCTTCCTCTCCCTTACTCCTCCCTCACGTTTACTTTTCTAATTTATATCTCTGTAATACATCTAAAAACCTGTCTATGCTTCCCCATTCCCATGTCATCATCTGGGTTCAAACTACCATCACATCTCACCTGTAGTACTACTCTAGCCTCCTAACTAGTCTGATTGCCTCCTTCTAAAATGATCACTCTGACTGTTGTGTGGAAAATGGATTTTAAAATGCAAATGAGATTATGTCTCTTTCCCTTTTAAACTTTTCAGCAGATCCTGGTACTTTAGTAAGTAGCTCTGTGTATTTTAAGATTATGTATGATCTGTTTCATGTCTACATTTTAAATCTCATATTTTACTACTTCCCTCTTGCTTAATATATTCCAGATCCACTAGCCAAGTTCTTGTTCCTCAAACATATCAGGCTTTTTCACCTTTAGGGATTTTCACTAGCTGGACCATTCTCATCCTTCAGGTCTCGGTTCAAACATCATCACCTCCTTAAGGGACCTTCAGTCATCACCCAACCTAGTTTCCCACCCACAGTTTCTTTCTCTCTGTATATATAATTCCCTTATAGTGCTTATCACCATCTGTCAGTATCTTGTTATTTGTTATTTTATATTCTTGTTGTCTCCCTGAGAGCAGAATCTCTGTTCCTGTTCATGTCCATATTCTCAAAAGTGATCCAGACACCTTTCTGGTTCATAGTGGGTGGGTATTCTATATGTGTTTGTTGACCGAATGGTTTTGCTGGGAGTTATCACAAGTTCTTTAATAGAGGACTATACGACTGAAAGATTATTATCATTCATTCAGGAGACTAATAAAGGAGTATGAACCTGCTGAGGAGAAAGCTCTTGGCCTCCTCAGTAGAAGTAATAGTCCTTTGCCATCAAGATAATTCTGACTCATGGTGACCCTATAAGACAAAGTAGAACTTCTGCACAGGGTTTCCAAGCTGGTGGATTCAAATGGCTGACTTTTGGTTAGCAGCTGTAGCTCTTAACCACTGTGCCACCAGGCCTCCAGAAGTAATAACAGGTTAATATAAAGAGAGATGAAACCATGTTAAATCCCAGTAGTCATGCCTTGTTTATTTTTAGTTGACAGGAGTAGTAATGTCAGTAGCAATTGTATAATGTAATAATGAAATTCACCTTGTGAATTTAGAATGTTCCCAGTGACGGAAGTGTGAAAGATAATGGCACTTGAGGAGAGCTCTTGAACATCCAGGGTGCTACTCAGGAAAGATAGGCCCAAGAGTTCATAATGATTCCATTAGGTGAGGACTTACAGGAAATGGCATTTCATCATCTGTGATCTAAGGAAGAGTTACACTTGAGAATAAACACTTATTCAGAAAATATTTATTTAGAATCCATTATCTGTTATTTATTGTTACATCCCTGGTATGTAGTTCATACCATGAGGCATGGTTCCTGCCCTGAAGGATAGTACAGACTTGCTGATGGTCTGCATTTTCTTTTGCTCAATTTTCAGTTTCTTACAGTGCATGGTATAAAGTAAAGCTGTTATCTTTATACATGTTATCATCTGTTGAGAACATACTATGTAATTTTTTAATAGACTTATTTCTAACAAATGAAAATCCCTGATAAATTTTTACATACTTGTATACAAGATTTACAGTAAGATTTGTACATATCCAACTGGAGCCTTTATTTTTATGTAGGTGATCCTGGCATATTCATAAATTATACAGCCTACTCACCCCAGGTGTCCTTGTGACAGTGACATCGTATTTAAACCCTACGTGACAATCCCTGATGCATTGCCATGATGCCCAGGGAGGACAGGGGGACCTGGAAGTCCAACTACTTCCTTAAGATGATGACCAAAAATGCTTCATCAGACAATGTGGTCTCCAAGCAGATGCAGCGGATCTGCATGTCCCTCCCCAGGAAGGCTGTGGTGCTGATGGGCAAGAATACCATGATGTGCAAGGCCACCTGAGGGCACCTAGAAAACAACCTGGCTCTGGATAAACTGTTTCCACACATCCAGGGAACTTACTGAGATCAAGGACATGCTGCTGGCCAATAAGGTGCCAGCTGCTGCCCATGCTGGTGGCATTGCCCAGAGTAAGGTTACTGTGCCAGCCCAGAACACCGTTCTGAGTCCCAAGAAGGCCTCCTTCTTCCAGGCTTTGGGCATCACAACTAACATCTCCAGAGGCACCACTGAAATTCTGAGTGACATGCAGCTGATTATGATTGGAAACAAAGTGAGAGCCAGCAAAGCCACCCTGCTGAACATGTGGAACATCTCCCCCTTCTCCTCTGGGCTGATCATCCAGGAGTTGGTTGACAATGGCAGCATCTACAACCCAGAAGTGCTTGCCATCACAGAGGAAACTCTGCATTTTTAGCTTCTGGAGGTGTCTGCAATGTTGCCAGAGTATGTCTGCAGATTGGTTACCCAACTGTTGTCTCAGTACCCCATTCTATCATCAATGGGTACAAGAAGGTCCTGGCTTTGTCTGCGGAGACTGATTATACCTTCCCACTGGCTAAAAAAGATCAAGGCCTTTTTGACAGATCCATCTGCATTTGTGGCTGCTCCCTCTGTGGTTGTAGCCACCATAGATGCTCCTGAAGCTGCTTCAGCCCCAGGCAAGATTGAAGCAAAGGAAGAGTCAGAGGAGGATATGAGATTTGGTCTCTTTGAGTAGTCACCAAAAAGCAACCAACTCAGTCAGCTTTATTTGTGAAACAAGGAAATAAAGGCTTACTTCTCTTAATAAAAAATAAATAAGCAAACCAACTTTGGAATATATATATATACATTAGTTCGTTGTAGTGTGGTTGCTTGCATGTTGCTGTGTTACTGGAAGCTTTTAAATACCAGCAGGGTCACCGATGGTGCACAGGTTTCAGCGGAGGTTCCAGACTAGGATGAACGACTGGCTCTTATTTCTCTAGGCTATATACCTAGGCATGAGATTACTGGATTATAAAGTATTTCTACTTCTAGCTTTTTAAGGAGGTGCTATACCGTTTTACATAGTAGTTGTACCATTTTACATTCCCACCAGAAGTTTATAAGAGTTCCAATCTTCCCACAACCTCGGCAGTATTTGCAGTTTTCTGTTTTTTTTTTTTTTTTTTTTTTTTTTTTGGATTGGTGCCATTATTACCAGGCTGAGATAGTATCTCACTGTAGTTTTGATTTGCTTTTCTCTAGTGGCTAATGATCGCAAGCATCTCTTCATGTGTTTGTTAGCTGTCCGAATATCTTCTTCATTTTTTTTAATAGGGTTGTTTGCCTTTTTATTGTTGAGGTGTTGAAGTTTTCTACAAATTTTAGAGATTAGGCCCTTGTCAGATATGTCATAGCTAAAGAATTTTCCCAATCCGTAGGTTCTTTTTTTACTCTTTTGGTGAAGTCTTTTGATAAGCGTAAGTGTTTAATTTTTAGAAGATCCCAGTTATCTAGTTTATCTTCTACTGTTTGTGCCCTGTTCGTTATGTTTGGTATTCTATTTATGCCACGTATTAGGGCTCTTAGCATTTTTCCTATTTTTTCTTCCATGATCTTTATACTTTTAGGTTTTACGTTTAGGTCTTTGATTCATTTTGGGTTAGGTTTTGCATATGGTGGGAGGTAGGGGTCATGTTTCCTTTTTCAGCAAATTAATATCCAGCTTTGCCAGCACCACTTGTTAAAGAGACTATGTTTTTCTATTTAATGGATTTTGACACTTTGTCGAGGATTAGCTGTCCATCAGTAGTTGGATTTACCTCTGGGTTCTCAATTCTGTTCCATTGGTCTGTGTGTCTACTGTGTACCAGGCTATTTTGACTACCTTGGCTATATAGTGTGTTTTGAGATAGGGGAGTGTGAAGTCTACTATGTTCTTCTTCTTCAATAATGCTTTGCTTATTTGGGTCCTCTTTCCTTTCCGTACAAAGATGATGATTAGTTTTTCCATCTCATTAAAGAATTATGTTGGAATCTGGATCAGGATTGCATTATATTTGTAGATTGCTTTGGGTAGTATTGGTACTTTCACAATGTTAAGTCTTCCTATCTATGAGCATGGTATGTTTTTTCAGTTATATAGGTAACTTTTGGTTTCTTGCAGTAGTGTTTTGCAGTTTTCTTTGCATAAGTTTTTTACTTCTCTAGTTAGGTCTATTCCTAAGTATTTTATCTTTTTGAGGGCTATAATAAATGGTATTGTTTTCCTGATTTCTTTTTAGGAGTTCTGTTTGTTGGTATAGAGGAATGCAATTGAGTTTTGAATGTTGACCTTGTACCCTATGCCTTTGCAGAATTCTTATGTTACATCCAGTAGCTTTCTCATGGAGTCTGTGGGTTTTTCTCTGTATGATCGTATCATCTGTGAATAGGGTTAGTTTTACTTCTTCCTTACCAATTTGTATGCCCTTTATTTCCCTTTCTTGCCTTACTGCTCTAGCTAGGACTTCCAGTACAATACTGAATAAGAGTGGTAATAAAGAACATCCTTATCTGGTTCCCATTCTCAAGGGGAATGCTATCAATATCTCTCCGTTGAGAATAATATTGGCAATTGGTTTTGTATCGTTGCCCTTAATTGTGTTGAGGAATTCCCCTTCTATTCCTATTTTGCTGAGAGTTTTCATCAAGAATGGTGTTGGACTTTATCAAATACCTTTTCTGCATCAATTGAGATTATCATGTGATTCTTGTTCTTTGTTTCACTTATATGGTGGATTACCTTGTTTGATTTTTTAATATTGAACCACCCTTGCATACCTGGTATAAATCCCACTTGGTCATGACGTATCATTTTTCTGATATGCTGTTGTATTCTACTGACTAGAATTTTGTTTTGAATTTTGTCATCTATACTCATGAGGGATATTGGTCTATAATTTTCTTTTTTAATGATGTCTTTGGTTTTGGTATCAGGGTTATGCTGACTTTATAGAATGAATTTGGGAGTATTCCTTCCTTTTCTATGTTTTGGAATAGCTTGAGTAGTATTGATGTCAACTCTTTTCTGAATGTTTGGTAGAATTCTCCAGTGAAGCCATCTGGGTGAGGGCTTTTTTTTGTTGGAAATATTTTTAATTACCTTTTCAATCTCTTCTCTTGCTATGGGTCTGTTCAGATTTTCAACAGCACTTTGTTGTAGTTTGGGTAGGTAGTGTGTTTCCAGAAATTTGTCCATTTCTTCAAGGTTTTCAAATTTGTTGGAGTATAATTTTTCATAATATTCTGTTATGATCCTTTTATTTCAGTTGGTTCTTTTGTAATGTCACCCATGTTATTTCTTATTTGGATTATTTGCATTTTATACTTCTTTTCTTTTGTCAATTTTGCAACTGGTTTATTGATTTTATTAATTCTTTCAAAGAACCAACTTCCAGTCTTGTTGATTCTTTTTCTGTTTTCTGATTCATTTATTTCTGCTCTAATCCTTAGTATTTCCTTTCTTCTGGTGACTGTTAGCTTCCTTTGTTCTTTTTCTATTTGTTCAAGTTGTAGTGTTAAAGCATTGATTTTGGCCCTTTCTCCTTTTTTAATGTGTGCCTTTACTGCTATAAATTAACCTCGGTACACTGCTTTTGCTGTGTCCCAAAGGTTTTAATATGTTGTGTTTTCATTGTAATTTGATGCTAAAAAATTTTTAATTTAATTTTTAATTTTTTCTATTACCCAGTGTTTTTTAAGCAAGGTATTATTCAGTTTTCATGTAGTTAAATTTTCCCTTGTTTTTCCTGTTGTATATTTCTAATTTTATAGCATTGTGAACTGAGAAGATACTTTGTATTATTTCCATATTTTTGAATTTATTGAAACTTGCTCTGTGGCCTACAATATGGTTTATTCTGGAGATTGATCCACGTGATTTGGAGAAGAATGTGTACTGTGCTGCTGTTGAGTGAAATGTTCTGGATATGTCTATGATGTCAAGTTGCTTGATTGTGATATTTAGATCTTCTGTATCTTTGTTGAGTTACTTTCTAGCTGTTCTGTCCCTCCTTGAAAGTGGTGTATTAAAGTCTCAAACTATTATTGTGGAATTGTCTATTTCTCTTTTTAATTTTATTAGAGTTTGTTTTATGTATTTTGGAGCTCTGCTGTTGGGTTTGTAAATATTTATTACAGTTATGTCATCTTGGTGGATTGACCATTTAACCATTATATAGTGCCCTTCTTTGTCTCTTATGTTGGATTTTGCTTTAAGTCTATTTTGTCAGAAATTAGCTTTACCACTCCTGCTCTTTTTTGCTTACTATTTGCTTGATATACTTCTTTCCATCTTTTGATTTTTAGTTTATTTTTATCTTTGTGTATAAGGTGTGTATCTTGTAGGCAACATATTGATGGGAATTTTTTTTTTTTTAATCTGTTCTGTTACTCTCTATCTCTTGACTGGAGCATTTAACCCATTTACATTCAGTGTGATTATCAGTAGGTATGAATTTACTGCTGTCAGTTGGTTGTGCTTTTTTTTTTTGTGGTGTTGATTGTTTCTTTGTTCTAGTAACTTTTCTGTACTGAGTCCTTTTTGTTTATGGATTTTCTTTTCATTTCCTATGTTTTGTTGATTTTGTGTTCGCTGAATCTTTATGCTTTTCTTTTTATTTTGATGTATAGGTTAATTTTCTTTGTGGTTACATTGAAATTTATCTTTATCATCCTAAGTTTAAAACAGTCTATTATATCTTGATATCGCTGAGACATCCTGTCCCTATGGAAATCCTGTAACGGCACCATTTATTCTCCCTTTTTATTTTCCTCATTTACAGATTTATGTCTCTGGTTCTCTGTCTTCAGTCTTCTATCTTTGTTTTATTTTTGAAAATTCTTTGTCTTGGTTGATATTCTTATGATGCTGTTATGTGTCTTAATCTCAGGTTGTTATCTGATGTTTTTGATTCTCTGAAGGACTCCTTTCGGTATTTCTTGTAAGGTTGGCCTGGTTTTTACAAATTCTCTTAATTTCTGTTTATCTGGAAATGTCTTAGTTTCACCACTGTATTTGAGAGACAATTTTGCTCAATATAAAATTCTTGTTGGCAATTGTTTTTTTCTTTCAGAGTTTTATGTATGTCATCCCATTGCCTTCTTGCCAGCATGGTTTCTGCTGAGAAACCAGAGCTTAGTCTTATTGGTTCCCCTTTGTAGGTGGCAATTAGTTTTTCCTAAGCTGCTCTCGGGATTCTTTCTTTACCTTTGGTTTTTGAATGTTTGATTATGATATGTCTTGGTGAGTGTCTTTTTGGGGTCTGTCCTGTATGGAGTTCGTTGAGCTTCTTGGATGGCTATCTTCTCATTTTTCATGGTATTAGCAAAGTTTTCTGCTGGGAAGTCTTCAAAAATTTTCTCTGTGCTTTTGTTTTTTTTTTGTCTCATCCTGTTCTGGAATTCCTATCACATGTAAATTATTCCTCTTGATAATGTCCCACATAACTTTCAGTCTTTCTTCATTTTTCTGAATGTTGCTTAAACAAATTAGTATCAAAGGATTTCTCTTCTATTTTGCTAATTCTGTCTTCTATGGATTCAATTCTACTCCAGTGTCCTTCCATTGAGTTATCTGTTTCTGAGATTTTGTTGTTAAACTTCTGGATTTCTAGTTGCTGTTTTTGTATGGTTTCTAATTGAAACCCCGGTGGAGTAGAGGTTAATGGCTACCAAAAGGTCAGCAGTTCAAGTTCACCAGGTGCTCCTTGGAAACCCTATGGGAAAGTTCTACTTTGTGTTATAGGGTCGCTCTGAGTTGGAATCAACTCGATTACAATGTGTTTAGTTTGTTTTTTTGGTCTAATTGTCTATATATTTTGCCATTTTGTCCTTGTATTGCTTTCCTGAATTCTTCTAGAGTTTTGTCCGTGTTTTCCTTGATTTTCTCTGTGTTTTCCTTAATCTTTTTCTTGATCTCTTAGATGATCCCATTTCTAAGTCTTTTGAATTCCTTATCAGGTAGTTCCATTACTATTTCTTCCTCAAGAAGGTTTTCTGACCCTTCATTTTGATTACTTGTTTGAGCCATCTTGTCTTGCTTCTTTATGTGCATGCACAAGCATATGACCGCCGCCACTCACCATTTAGTGGGAAAGGGAGTGGTGGGTGGATTTGCTCACAGTTGCCTGGTCACTGATGCCTATCAGGTTGGGGGCAAGGGGTGGGGCCAGGAGGTGTGAGTGGGCGGATGCATCCATTGTCATGCAGTCACAGTCTCCCACTGGCTCAGGGGGGGAGTGGGTGACAGGTGGGCAAGTGCGAGGTCACATGGTCAGCATCACTTGCTAAGTAGGAGGAGGGTTGTGGGAGGCATGTGGGTGAGTGTAAGAGTGCACTTACTACTATTCCTTGGGTGGGTGAGGGAGTGGTGGACAAGGCTGGGTTGGGGGGAGGGGGGAACTTGCATTATGGTCTCTGGTCAGGTGGCGTCGCCAGGGTATGAGACCCTTCATCACTTCTGATCAGGAGGGTCAGGAGGGGGAGTGTGCCCCTATGGTGCCCAGGCACTTCCCATCCACCACAGCCAGCAGTTGGGGCCTGCCCTTGACCCAGTGCCAGGAGGAGAGGGGTGCCTAGGATCCAGTCAGTGTTATATAAATTAGTCAAAAATGGCCTGAGTATTGGCCCCAACTTGTTCACTTCTTCATGGCAAGCTGAGGCCTATTAGCCTAAGAAGCTGGCCAGTGACAAACTCAAATTTGCACACATTCAATCATTTTTCAAAAAGCCTAAATAAGCAGATTTTTAGCCACTTAGAGCCTACCTGCTTTACATACCCCACAAAACTACACCAACCAGCAGTTATCTCTGCTTTATTAGCCTCTATCAAATTGGCTTCCAACACTTGGCAACTCCATATACAACCTGATCCATAGGGTTTTCACTGGATGATTTTCAGAAGTGGATTGCCAAGCTTTTCTTCCTAGTCTGTCTTCATCCAGAATCCCCACTGAAACCTGTTAAGAATCATGGCAACACACAGATGAGTGATGACTTCACATGAAGTGCATTGGCCAGGAATCAAACCCAGGTGTTCTGCATGAAAGGAGAGAATTCTACCACTGAACCATCACTGCCTTCCCTGTTATCCCTAGAGAAAATAAAACCCTGTAATTGTAAGGACCCTAAGGTACTGTTGTCTTTGGAGTTCAATGACCCAGAGACTCCCCACATTACTGCAGGAAGATATTACTTAAGATTCCCTGCTCCTGTCTCCTCTTCCCCAAGGTTTTTTGTGCCCCTTCCTCCTAGTGGTGACTAACTGTGCCACTTGCCTCTGGAAAACCTCCTGCTGTGGGAGCCCGTACCCTGCATGTGTTTGTCAATGCAACAGCCCCAGCAAACAGCTTATTGTGCAACACTATCTTGTGGTCATATCTCTTTTCTTGATCAGCCCCCAATTCCCTCAAACTCACTATGCTCAAGCATTATCCTCACAGCAGAAAGTTAATTTGGTTTAAAGATATGATTTGACAACAGATTTCTGTTTTGTTTCTGCCTCACTCTGACATGATCACATTCCTCTTTAGAAGGGAAAACATGACAACCCAAGAGAGCCTGAGTAAAATTAGCCTCTTTGTAGAAAATCTCTTTTATCAAGGGCTCTGTTTTCTCTGTCCTCTAGGACCATTCTTGTGCTCTTGCAATTTTTTCACTTACTGTTTTAATAATGTTATTGGAGGAAGGAAGCACACACAGGTGTTGCCTGTGAACTCACAAGGACTATCACAGCTTGAAGGCATTCAGAGTGTCGATTAGGGTAGGACATTTTACTTATAAAGATCTCACAGATCAAAGGGCAAGAATTCTGAGCAGAGAACTCATACCCTCGTTTCCCATTTAGTATAGTATTTTATTATTTGATAAAAGGAAATACGTGAAAAAGAGGCTGCACCCTTCCAATCTGCTAACTTGAAGAGTATTTTCAATTTTCTCTTACCTGGTAAAGACTTTATTTCTTAAGGATCAAAAATAGTCCTCATATCCCACCTTTTTTTTCCCAATATACCAAAGGACTTTTTTCTACTTAGACCAGTGATTAAGAAAACATCTATGCCTTCCTCTCAAGGAGCTTAGCTATTTCTATATATCAACTATTTACTCATCAAAGACTGCTATAATGTAAAATAATAATAATAAATTGATTTTAACGGAACTATTCTTCTGTGAGGCACTGGGAGATTAATGTATTGCCTAAGGTTGCAGAAGTGAATCAGTGTCAATGTTGAGGCAAAAAAGAATGCCTGGCTCATAATACTTGTCAAAAAGACTTACTGCCTTGATTATTTTTTGACTGACTTGTGCCCAAATCCATGCCCTAATAGTCTTTCCTCTCCAGAGGTTCTTGCCCTGTTATTTTATCTGACTCTTACTTAGAAAAGATTTTATTTCCTGGATGTCATTAAATCCTCAAGGTATATGTTTCTAAGCCTCAGGCTATGTCTCATGAAGACTTCTTTCAGAAAGGCTTTTTTTTCCACGTGTACTTTCATCTAAATCTACAGATTTATGTATAGATTTAATGGAACTGGCCATTTTCCCACAATTGTTTCCCACTACTTCTTGCAAGTTAAGATTGCTTGGTCAAAACCAGAGCTTCAGACAGGTTCAAACCAGTTCAGTCATGGCCAACAAAGTAAAACCAGAACAGACCTGAATTTTTACAATTTGGGTGATCTGGAATAATAACTGGAATGGAAAACTTTACTGGTAGAAGCCCTGGAATGGGAGACTCAGAAGAGGCATAGTGAGCCCTTTCAGGAACCTGAAGTGTGAGATTGGATTGCTGACAGGACCATGGAAAGACACACATTCAAAGTGGCACAGTAGACCACCATCTTTGAGCAGAGCACTGCTGTTTCCGGCTCTGCTCAAAATCCAACAGATTTGGTTGCTATACAATGTGTACGCTGCCCTTGTTTTCTAAGACAGAGATTAGGTTTATAGCAGGGCTTTAACCCATAATTTATCCTGTTCTGATTATTGTTCCAGTTCACCGAAATTTTTAAAAATTTGGGTCTGTTCTAGTCTTGCTTCCATGGCCATGAATGAAGTGGGAAGAACCAGTTACAACCCCTGGTCAAAGTGGAAAGAATGTGACTTTTTAAATGATATATAACACCAAATGTGCCTTGTTTCCTTGATAGGAAGGTCATTAGCTCATTCTTGTTGGAAATTTTCATGTGAGTTTTGCTGCTGACTAGGTACATTAGACTGGTAATAATTCTGAAAAAGAATTGCTGTATTTACTTGTTTAGTGATTCTTTTCTATTTAAGACCTGTTTACACCATAAAAAATATAAAGGTTAGAGTATTTATTTAAGCAAGTTGCTTAAATTTTAAGATTATATAAAACAAAATGCCAGAAACTTACTTGCTTTGTTAACTAAAGAATAACCACTCTAAATGGAATGTAGTATTCTCTAGGGGAAACAGAAATAGGTGCTTTGGTTCCAAGGAAAACTTTTCTACTAATTAACTTGCAGAGTGGAGAAATGTTATTTTTTTTTTTAACTTTTTAACTTAAACAAATTGTACTACTTTTGTAATTCTTCTGTAAGTCTAACTAGAGTTCCTGCATATCCCTCATCCAGCTTTCTCTAATGCTAACATCCTATATAGCCATAATACCATGATAAACCAGGAAATTAACACTGGTTCAATGCTGTTAACTACACCACAGATCTTATCTAAATTTCACCAGTTTTTCCAGTAGTGTCTTTTTTTCTGTTCAAGGATCGTATCTGGGATCCCACATTGCATTTGTTCCTATTTCTTTTTGTCCTCCTTCAGTATGAATCTTTGCTCTCACTTTCCTTTTCTTTCAACACCTTGACACTTTTGAAGTGTACTCATGAGTTATTTTATGCAAAGTTACTCGTATCAGGTTTTTCTGAAGATTTTTCATGACTAAGATGAGATTATGATTTTTTTTTACTGTGGGGAGGGGTGCCACAGAAATTATGTTGAGTTCTTGATGCATTCTAGCAAGGGATTCATGGTGTAAATATGTCTTATTAATGGTGATTCACAGTAATTGTTGTAGACAAGATCCACTGATGGATGCTAAAATTAGTGACAGGAAGTTTGAGAAGAAGCAAAATATTAGTGTAGTCTGAAGGTATCTTCTCCAGATTGTTTGCTAAAAGCGAAAAGACAGAAGCTTTGCAATGGAGGAACCTGGCAGAACCACAGTGAACGATTGACAAAAGTTGTAAACTATTCTGAGTCTCACTTTTTCCATTATTTTTTCTTTTTTTTAAAATTGTTGTAGTTTAAATGAAGTTTACATTTCAAGTTAGTCTCCCATACAAAAATTTATACGTACATTGCTATGTGACCCTAATTTCTCTGTGACAGCACACTCCTCCTTTCCACCCCTGATTCCCCATGTCCATTCAACCAGCTCCTAACCCGTTCTGCCTTCCCATCTCACCTCCGGACAGAAGCTGCCAGTTTAGTCTCTTGTAGCTACTTGAGCTAAGAGGCGCACTCCTCATGAGTATCACTTTATGTCCCACAGTCCAGCCCAATCCCTGTCTAAAGAGTTGGCCTAGGAAATAGTTTTAGTTCTGGGCTGATAGAGAATCCAGGGGGCCATGCTTTCCAGGGTTCATCCAGTCTCAGTCAAACCATTAAGTCTGGTCTTCTTACAAGAATTTCAGTTCTGCACCCCACCTTACTCCTGCTCCATCAGGGACTCTCTGTTGTGTTACCTGTCCGGCTGATCATTGGTGGTAGCTGGGCACCATCTAGTTCTGGACTCAGGCTGATGAAGTCTCTGGTTTATGAGACCCTTTCTGTCTCTTGGGCTGCTACTTTCCTTGTGCCATGGTGTTCTTCATTCTCCTTTACTCCAGGTGGTTGGGACCAATTGGTGCATCTTAGATGGCCGCTTGCAAGATTTTAAGACCCCAGACGCCACTCACCAAAGTAGGATGCACAATATTTTCTTAATAAGTTTTGTTATGCCAGTTGACCTAGATGTTCCCTGAAAGCATGGTCCCCAGACCCCTACGCCTGCTACTCTGTCCCTCAAAGTGTTTGATTGTATTCAGGAAACTTCTTAGCTTTGGTTTAGTACAGTTGTGCTGACTTCCCTTGTAATGTGTGCTGTCCTTGCTTTCACCTAAATTAATTTTTATCTACTATCTAATTAGTAAATAACCCTCACCCTCTCTCCCCACCCTCGTAACCATCAAAGAATGTTTTCTTCTGTGTTTAAACCTTTTCTTGAGTGCCTGTAATAGTGGTCTTCTCCAATATTTGTTCTTCTATGACTCACTAAATGCACTCAGCATAATGCCCTCCAGATTCCTCCATGTTATAAGATGTCTCACGGCTTCATCGTTGTTCTTTATCATTGTGTAGTATTCCATTGTGTGGATATACCATAATATGTTTATCTATTTGTCCATTGATGGGCACCTAGGTTGTTTCCATCATTTTGTTATTATGAACAGTGCTGTGATGAACATGGTTGTGCATTTATCTATTCATGTGGCAGCTCTTATTTCTCTAGGATATATTCCAAGGAGCGAGATTGCTGGATTGAATGGTACTTCTATTTCTAGATTTTTAGGGAAGCACCAAATTGATTTCCAAAGTGGTTGTACCATTATACATTCCCATCAACAGTGCATAAGTGTTCCAGTCTCTCCACAACTCTCCAGCATTTATTGTGTTTTTTGGATTAATGCTAGCCTTGTTGGGTTGTAATTTTGATCTGCATTTCTCTAATGGCTAATGATCTTGAGCATTTCTTCATGTATCTGTTAGCCACCTGAATATCTTCTTTGGCAAAGTGCCTGATCATATCATTTGTCCATTTTTTAATTGGGCTTGTTGTCTTTTTGTTGTTGAGGTTTTGCAGTATCTTGTAGATTTTAGAGATTAGACGCTGTTTGGATTTGTTGTAGCCAAATTTTTTTTTCCAGTCTGTAGGTTGTCTTTTGATTCTTTTGGTGAAGTCTTTTGATGAGCCTAAGTGTTTGATTTTTAGGAGCTCCCAGTTATTTAGTCTCTCTTCTGGTGCTTGTGCATTGCTACTTATGGTTCATATTCTGTATATGCCACATATTTGTATATGCCACCAATTTGGATGCCCTTAATTTCTTTTTCTACTAACTGCTCTGGCTAGGACCTCCAGCACAATGTTGAATATGAGTGGTGATAAAGAGCATCCTTGTCTGGTTCCTGTTCTCAAGGGGAATGCTTTCAAAGTCTCTGCATTTAGGATGATGTTGGCTGTTGGCTTTGTAGAAATGCCCTTAATTATATTGAGGGATTTCCCTTCTATTCCTATTGTATAGACAGTTTTTATCATGAATGGGTGTTGGACTTTGTCAAATGCCTTTTCTGCATCGATTGCTAAGACCATGTAGTTCTTGTCTTTTGTTTTATTTATGTGATGGATTACATTGATTGTTTTTCTAACGTTGAACCATCCCTGTATACCTAGTATAAATCCCACTTGATCATGGTGAATTATTTTTTTGATACGTTGCTGAATTTTATTGGCTAGAATTTTATTGAGGATTTTTGTGTCAATGTCCATGAGGGATATTGGTCTGTAATTTTCTTTTTTTGTGGTGTGTTTACCTGGTTTTGGTATCAGGGTTATGCTGGCTTCATAGAATGATTGTGGGAGTATTCCATTCCTTTCTATGCTCTGAAATACCTATAGTAGTAGTGGTGTTAACTCTTCTCTGAAAGTTTGGTAGAATTGTCCACTGAAACCATCCAGGCCAGGGCTTTTTTTTTGTTGGGAGTTTTTAAATTACCTTTTCAATCTCTTCTTTTGTTATAGGTTTATTTAGTTGTTCTACCTCTGTTTGTGTTAGTTTAGGCAGGTAGTGAGTCTCTAGAAGTCTGTCCATTTCCTCTAGGTTTTCAAATTTGTTAGAGTACATTTTTTCATAGTATTCTGTTATGATTCTTTTAATTTAAGTTGAGTCTTTTGGGATATCACCCATCTTATTTCTTATGTGGGTTACCTGCTCGTTTTTCTTTTGTCTTTTTGGCCAATGGTTTATCGATTATGTTGATCTTTTCAAAGGAACCAGCTTTTGGTCTTGTTAACTCTTTCAGTTGTTTTTCTATTCTCTATTTCATTTAACTCTGCTCTAATTCTTATTATTGCCTTTCTTCTGGTGCCCTAGGGCTTCTTTTGCTGCTCTCTTTCCAGTTGTAGGGTTAAGGTTTTGATTATGGCACTTTCTTTTTTTTGGATGTGTGCATTTATTGCTATAAACTGACCTCTGAGCACTGCTTTTGCTGTGTCCCAAAGGTTCTAAATGGGTGTGTTTTGGTTCTCCTTTGATTCTTTGTATTTCATTATTCCATCCTTAATTTCTTCTATAACCCAGTAGTTTTTGAGCACGGCGTTTTTCACTTTCTATGTGTTTGATATTTTATCCTTGCTTTTTCTGTTGTTGATTTCTACTTTTATGGCTTAATGGTCAGAAAAGATGCTTTCTAATATTTCAGTGCTTTGGATTCTGTTGAGGCTTGCTTTATGGCCTAATATGTGGTCTATTCTGGAAAATGGTCCATGTGTGTTGGAAATGAAAGTTTGCTTGGCTACTGTTGGATGGAGTGTTCAGTATATGTCTATGAGATCAAGTTGGTTATTTGTAGCATTTAGATCTTCCATGTCTTCGTTAAGCTTCTTTCTGGATGCTCTGTCCTTCACCGAAAGTGGTGTGTTGAAGTCTCCTGCTACCCTTGTGGGGCTGTCTATCTCTCTTTTCAATGGTGTTAGAGTTTGCTTTATGTATTTTGGAGCCCTCTCATTGGGTGTGTAAATATTTATTGTAGCTCTCTCCTTGTGTATTGATCCTTTAATCATTATATAGTGTCCTTCCTTATCCTTTGTGGTGGATTTTACTTTAAAGTTTATTTTGTCAGAGATTAATATTGCCACTCCTACTCTTTTTTGAGTGTTGTTTGCTTGATACATTGTTTCCCATCCTTTCAAATTTTACTTTTTTTGTGTCTTTAAGTCTAAGGTATGTCTCTTATAGGCAGCATATAGATGGATCGTGTGTTTTTATCCAATTTGCCATTCTCTGTCTCTTTATTAGTGCATTTAATACTTTTACATTCAGCATAATTACTGATACGTATGAGTTTAGTGATGCCATTTTGATGTCTTTTTTTCTGTGTTGTTCACAGTTTCTTTGTTCCACTTAATTTTCTGTGCCGAGTCATTTTTCTTTATGTATTTTCTTTTCATCTTTTTCATTGCTGTTGGTTTTGTGTTTGCTGAGTCTTTATGTTTTTATTGTTTTTTATTTTGACTTGTAGGATTTTTAGTTTCCTTTGTGGTTACCTTAATATTTACCCCTATTTTTCTAAGTTTATACCAGTCTTTTATTCCTTTATATCATGTTGACTTTCTCTCCATATGAAATATATGTCTACATTTTTTAAATCCCTCTTTTTTGTTTAATTTTGTCATTTTTACATATTGACATCTGTTTCCCTATTTTCAGTGTTTTAGCTTTGATTTATTTTTGTGACTTCCCTATCTGTGTTGACATCTGGTTGCTCTGTCCTGTGTTCTAATCTTGGGTTGTTATGTGACGTTATTGATTTTCATATGGGAGGAATCCCTTCAGTATTTCTGTAATTTTGGTTTGGTTTTTGCAAATTCCCTAAACTTCTGTCTTTCTTGAAATGTCCTAATTTTGCCATCATATTTGAGAGACAGTTTTGCTGGATATATAATTCCTTGCTGGCATTTTTTTTCCTTCAAGACTTTATATATGTCATCCCATTGCCTTCTTGCCTGCATGGTTTCTGCTGAGAAACCAGAGCTTAGTCTTATTGACTCTCCTTTGTAGATGACTTTTCATTTATCCCTAGCTGCTCTTAAAATTCTCTATCTTTGGTTTTGTCAAGTTTGATTATAATATGCCTTGTGACTTTCTTTTGGGATCTACCTTGTGTGGGGTTTGATGACCATCTTGGATAGATATCTTCTCATCTTTCACGATATCAGGGAAGATTTCTGCCAACAAATCTTCAACAATTCTCTCTGTATTTTCTGTTATCCTACCTTTTCTCTTACTCCAGTCACTCTTAGGTTGTACCTTTAGATATAGTCCCACATAATTCTTATAGTTTCTGCATTTTTTTAAATCCTTTTATCTGATTTTTCCTCAAATAAGTTGGTGTCAAGTGGTTTGTCTTCAGTCTCACTATTCTGACTTCCTTTGCCTCAATTCTGCTCCTGTAAGTTTCTATTGAGTTGTCTAATTCTGAAATTTTGTTGTTAATCCTCTGGATTTCTGATTGCTGTCTATGGATTCTTGCAGCGTGTTAAATTTGTCATTGTGCTCTTCTCTAATCTTTTCAATCCTTAGTTGCATAGTCTGCATTTTGCTTAATTTCCTTCCAAGTCTCTTGAAGACTTTTGTATATTAATCTTTTGTATTCTGCCTCTGGTAATTCCAAGAAATTTTCCTCCTCTGGAAAATTTCTAGATTGTTTATTTTGGGAGCTTGCTGAAGCCATTGTGGACTGCCTGTTTATGTGATTTGATATTGACTGCTGTCTCCAAGCCATCAATGTTATTATATTTATTAATTTTATGTTTGCTTATTGTGTCCTAGCTTCTTGTTTTGTTTTGATATCCCCAAATAGGCTGCTCATGTGAGCTTTGATTATTGGCACCTTTGAAGATCTAATGTCCTGTCACTAGGTGGTTAGATCTGTTACTAGGTATGTAAGCTCAGGAGTCCGCCTACTCCTCCTCTGTTGATTCAGCTCATGTGCCCAGGTAGATAGCCACCAAGTGTGTGGTGTAGGCTCTCACCTACAGTTCTAGGCAGGCATGGGAGATTGGTGTGGGCACAGGCGTCTGGCTGCAGCAAGGGGGACACACTCTGAGAAAGGCAGAGGCCAGACAACTGCCCCCAAGTGTCCAGGAGGAAGGCATGTCCCTGTTCGCTAGAGTGCATAAGTGGGTGGGATTTGCAGCTGAACTGTAAGCACCCAGTGCTGTTGGCTGTAAGCGTTGGGGGGCATCTCTTATTCTTGGGCCCCTATTGCAGGTGGCCAGGTGGTGTGGGTGGAGCCAGCAGTCCTCAGGCCCCTGATATGGGTAGGTGAAGGCACTGCTTAATGGGCAGAGCAGTGTCAGATGTCACGAACCTTCCAGTTCACAGCTGAAACAGTTGAAGTTAGACTTCAGGTATATACCCTGTTGTACTGCAGTAATGAGGGCCTACACTGTTGAAATGGGCCCACACAAGTCTATGCAGGAGGAAAGGTACTCAAAGTCTGAGGATCCCTTATGCCTGTGCTTAGGCAAAGGAGCTGTGCCTACCCTGGGTTCCTGGCTTAGGGGAGCCGGCAGTTTATTTTTTCCCGTTTGTTATTTATCTACTCTCCAAGGCCAAGAGAACGGCTCAGGTCATGTTATGGATCCTCTTTCCAGCCCAGGGGACTTGGAAATTGCTGAAGCTGGTCTGGGTCCCAGTGCAGAGCAGGGAGCAGGGAGGTAAATGGGAAAGAGGTTTTTCCTTAAGGGGCGTGTTTTTGATCCATGCAGTATGCCGGAAGCAAGTACTTATCTTTCGTCCTTCGAGGGCTGCTTCTCACTGGTTCTGGGTGGCCAAGTAGACTTTCTGCAGCTGTGTCTCACCTGGTGTGGAAAACACATCTTCTGAGCACTACTGCTTGCCTGCCTTACTGCTCACCTATGAGCTGATCAGGCCTGAATGGCTCAGGCTCTTGCTAGGTCAGGTGTCGCAACTCCTCACTACTTCCGAACCGTCTCTCCCTCACCTGCCACTCAGTCCGGTTACTCAACTTTGTCTTTGATGTTCAGGGCCCCTAGATTGTCATATATCATCGATTCACTTGTTTTTTCAGGTCTTTGTTGTAAGAGGGTCCACCGGAAGTGTCTGACTACTCCGTCATCTTGGCCGTACCTCCACTTTTTCCATTATTAACTAAAAAACTAAACCAGTTGTGGAGTCTATTCCAACTCATTAAAATGAAGTAAATTAAAATAAAATGTTTCTTATATCTCTTCTGATTACTAAGTTCTGCTTTGCTTTTATTTATTTATCTTTGTATTGTCAAAATATGTCCTCACTGTAACGTAAAATGATATTTAAAGATGTAAACATTTTAGTATTATTTCAGTGGCTTCCTGGGGGGAGGACTATAATTTATTATTTAACTGTATCTAAGTTAATACACCATAGGCAGTATTTCTTTAATAGAAGCATAAATGAGTCTTTCAAGAAACTCAACGTTTAAAAAAAAATCCAGAAATTTTTGGAGCTATGTCATAAATTAAAATTAGTTGAATTCACCTAAGTGACAGTGTGAATATGTGTTACCTATTCTCATTCAACAGCCTATCATACTGTACAGATTTTTTCTGAATATCTTCTATGGATATCCTTTCTATTTTTAAGTGGACTTTTGGCCGCTGTCAACTTGGTTTTGAATGACTTAATTGAGCATATTTGAAATGATGTTCCTTTACTATTGTACAACAAATAACTTATCTTTTAGAGTGAAATACAAATATTTTTAGTATTCCATTAAGCAAAAGTTATCAATATCTAACAAGAGTTAAGGATTCAGTAATTTTCAAAGTTATGATAATACTTAAAATTATATTTGGAACGTTTGAAATTTTCAACAGAAATTCCAAAATATCCCAAACATTTATGTTTAAGAGAATGAATATATTTTGGATAAAAAGAGAGTTCCAAACATCTGCAACCTATTTTTAAAAGGTGATTTATCCTTAAATCTATTCTCATCACTCTTACATCCTCCATCTCTGTCACCCTCCCTTCCTACCTTTCTCCTTATTTCCCTTCCTTCTATCCTTCCTTCCTTTCAGTTTTATTGAAAAAAAAACAATTACAGTGCAAACATTTCAAGAATATACCTAGGAAAAAGATGCTATGAGAACATAAATCATGAGTATTTTACCTAAAACCTTGAGCAGACTGTTACTGATGGAATTTTAAGGGGAGAAATAGCTATAATAGGATGCAGGGAGTAGCCTTTGTGAAATTCTTTATCAAAACTTGCAGACTAACCCTTCTTTTTTTTTGTCATGGCAAACTCCTATCATCCACATACACTACAGATTATAGCAGAAAGTCCTGTGGCCAGTCTTTTCCTGTGCTGTGTGTGTGTTAACCAGAAGTGACAGGAAACTTTGATTATGTAACCAGTTTACAAACTACTCCCAAACTGGCTTTACTACAAAAGTATGCAGGCTTCAAACCACAAACTCACGTTTAATCTCTTCTTGTTCATTTCCTATCAACTACCAAGTTCTATAAATTTTCATAATACCTTTCAATTTTATCATCTACCTCTTCTATGTACTTTTATTGTCTTAGTCATCTAGTGCTGCTCTAACAGAAGTACAAGTGGATGGTTTTAACGAAGAGAAGTTTATTTCCTCACAGTCAAAGTAGGCTAAAAGTCCAAATTCAGGGCGTCAGCTCCAGGGGAAGGCTTTCTCTCTCTGTCGGCCTTCTTCTTTTTGGTGTTCTCTTGGACTAGGAGCTTCTCCACGCAGGGACCCTGGTCCAAAGGACGCACTGTGCTCCCGGCACTGCTTTCTTGGTGGTATGAGGTCCCCAACTCTCTGTTAGCTTCCCTTTCAAAAGGTGGTGCAGGCTACACCCCAGGGAAACTCCCTTTACATTGGATCAGGGATGTGACCTGGGTAAGGGTGGTGTTACCATCCCACCCTAATCCTCTTTAACATAAAATTACAATCACAAAATGGAGGCCAACCACACAATTCTGGGAATCATGGCCCAGCCAAAATGATACACACATTTTTTGGGGGACACAACTTAATCTATGAGATTTGTCTTTCAAAGACCTGACCATACCTGTATACTGTACTTCAGTTATGTCCCTCCCCTCCCCTTTCTCTAGAATACTTTCCTTTCTGTCTTCCTACTCTGTCAAACTTTTTAATGTTTTTCTTAAACACCTCCTAATCCAGGAAGCTACTTAGGGTTCCATCAGCCTTATTCATTACCATGGTCACGCTCATGATCATCATCTTTATATTTAGATAATCCTTTATTTGTAGTTCTCTTAAGCTACTTACCTTCTCTACATTGCATTTTATGTACCTATCTTACTAACGGTACCAGATCATAAGCTTTATGATGACAGATAACACATTTCACTTATCTTATTATCCTACATAACAAAGTAATGGAATAAGTAATCAATAAATGCAGTAACTTAAATATAAACATGAGGGAAACCTGTGTGCTGAATGCAGCCAGAAGATAGAAAATCTCTGCAAGGTTTGTATTTGACATGAGACCCAATAAAATAATTTTTACCTATAACAACCATTATTTATTGTGGTTTTCAGTTAGTTTGTTTATCTTTAAAGGTTTGTCCAAGAAGGTTTTTTTTTGTTTTTTTTTTTTATATTTTATTGTACTTCAGGTGAAAGCTTACAGAGCAAATAGTTTCTCATGAAATAGTAGTACACATGTTGTTCTATGACATTGGTTAACAACCCCACAATGTATAAAGCCTCTAAATTCTCAACCTTTTTTTTTTTTTTTTTTTGATGAAAATTACAGATGGCCAAAGATACACCGTTTCAAAAATTTCTACATTGTCCAAGAAGTTTTAATACTGCTCCCTCTGTATTTGATTTAAGGGCATGGGATATTGGATAATATGTACCAGCAAAAATAGTTCTTAGAAATGTAAAAGGTCTTTCAATTCACGGAGCTAGGTAAAAAGCATGGAGATTAACTGTGTCACGAATTCGGAATTATCTTTTCAAAGAAGCTATTCATCTTCTTTAGAGAATTTCAGGCTCTTTTTTTCTCACTAACAGGTGATGTATGCAAATAATGGAAAAACATCCATCTTCAAATAAGAAGGAGTAAGGCTCCCTGCACTCATCTCTGGGTTTAGAGACATTATTAGCAAAATGATACTAAGTGTGACTTTATACGCTTGAGTTCTTGGTAAAAGGCAGAATTTCACAGTAATATTTATCGAAACTTGTAGACTAACCCTTCCTTTCTTGTCATGGCAAACTCCTATAATCCACATACACTACTGATTATAGCAGAAAGTCCTGTGGCCAGTCTTTTCCTATGCTGTGTGTGTGTGTTAACCAGAAGTGACATTGCTAAAACTGAAGATTAAAAGTAGATGTCCTGATGTCCTGTGTGTTGGGGTTGTTCTTGTGGTTAAAAGATATGATATCAAATGAAGTGGTTTGCAATCTGTAAAATTCAACAAATCCAAGTTATTCTTATTTATTGTATCTACATAAAAGCAATAGCTGCAGCTACTTTTTTGAAAAAAAAAACCCACATGTTTATTGGTTAGATACATTTTCTCTTTTGTGGCATATCTGTTCGTGTTTTTGCCTATCTTTCTATTACTACTTTTCTATGTACTTTAATCTGTAGAAGTTATTTATAAACAGTTGATTATAGTTATTTGGTGACTATGTTAGTTTTGGTTGTCATCAGGTCGATTCCAAAGAATGGTGAATGCATGGATGAATTGCAAATAACTTATCATACTGTATTCATTCTCTTTACTAAGTACTATTGTGAGAAAGAAGCCTTGTTAATTTTCATACCATCTGATTATACAAAAATATTTTTATGTTTTGTGCTTTAAAGGTCTTGTTTAAGATATTCTTCTCTGGATTTCCAGACAACATGGCACTATAGAAAGAAGCACCATGCCATCCCTCCACAGCAAAGATCCAAAAAACTAAGTCAAACAGAGAAAAATGTCAATTCTGAAACCCTAAGCATCAAACGAAGAGATAAAGAGTTCAGCTACACACCAAATGGAATAAGAAACTTACAGAGAACAGAGAGTGAGGAGTGATATATGCAGAGGTACCATATCAGCTAACACAGCATGGACACACCATCTTCAACTCCTATTGGAGATCGGTGATCAGGGGGTATGAGAAAGCAGCTTCACAGAGCCTCCAGCAGGAGACAGAACAACCAGTAACCAGTGATATACTCTTTCTCACCCCCACCCTTCTTCACCCCCGCTCAGCCTTCCCTCCTTCCTGTGGCCACAGTCTCTTGGCGAGGAAGCACAGGCTTCACCCCAGTGCCCCTTGGATTCCACCTATCCATGCTGGCCAGCTCTCTGAATGCCATTTGTTGGCTGCTGGTGTTGCTTTTTTCCGCTTCTTTAGATTTCTTCCTTACCTCTCACAATCTCTGCATCCTTTCTCTAAAATACCTTGCTCAGAGTGCCATCTTTACTTCTCCCTGAAAGGCTGCGAAACACTGCTCGACTGTGAAACTGCTTCCCAGCCTGTGCCACCATGCTGGTGGGATCCCCAGAGCTTTTTTTTTTTTTTTTTTTTGGTTTGTTTGTTCTGTTTTGATTTGTTTGTTTTCTACTTCTTCTTGGCTTGGGAGTCCCTTCTAGTCAGGCAGTACTGTGCAGCTTGGAACTTACTCCCTTTATCTGCGCAGATGCGCTGTGGGATCCCTGGGGGCATTTCTTTTTTCTTGTTTTTTGCACTTGTTTTTTTTTTTTTTTGTTTGTTTTCTTCTCTTTTTCTCCTTTGGTCTTTCTTCATTTCTCAGTTTCTCATCTCTCTATACTAACCTTCTCTTCCTGTCTCCTGAATACTTGGTGCTGTGTGACACCTCTCCTTCTTCTAGGCAGGCTGTACTTCATGGCCTGGAAGCAACTTCCACAGTCCTTGCAACCACACTGGTGGGACCCCTGGGGGCTTTTCTCTTTTTTTCTGATTTTTATTTGTTCATTTTTTTATCCTTTCTTTTTAATTTTTGTTTTTCTCCATTTCTCAGTCTCTCATCTCTCCACTCCAACAGCAAGCTACCTTAGCACTCTTTTTTGTTTGTATGTTTTTGATGGTGAAATTAGGACACTTACAGATAAACAGAAATTAAGGGACTATGTAAAAACCAAACCAAATTTACAAGAATTATTAAAGGGAGTCCTTCAGTCTGAGAACAAACAACATCACACTACAGGCTGAATCTAGAATTCAGGATTGTACCAGCCAGATACTAACAGAGGAAATGAACTCTCAAGGACTACCCAAAACCAAAAGAATTACAACAGGGAACCAGAGAGGCTTAATCTGTTAATGATAACAACATCAAACCAATTAAAAAAAAGGACTAAATGGTGTAGGTATACGACATTCTAATGGAGAGGAATGCAAGGCGATACCAAGTAATAACAGACTGGTTCAAACCTAGGAAGATAAGGGTAAATTTCAAGGTAACCACAAAGAAAGTTAACAAACCTATTCATCAAAATAAAGAAGAAAAACATAAAGTCTCAGTAAAAACAAAACCTACAGAAACAAAAGAAATTTAAAAAAATCCACAGAGAAAGTGAATTCAGCACAGGATGGTAAGAGGAACAAAGAAAACATCAGCATCACAAAACAAAGCACTAAAAAATGACAGCAATAAACTTACACCTATCAATAATTACACTGAATGTAAATGGACTCAATGCACCCATAAAGAGATGGAGAGTGACAGACTGGATAAAATATATGATCCATCAATATGCTGTCTACAAAAGACACACCTTAGAAACAAACATGAAAATTTATTAAAAGCCAAAGGATGGGAAAAAGTATATCAAGCAAACAGCTACTAAAAAAAGAGCAGGAGTGGCATACTAATCTCAGATAAAATAGACTGTAAAACAAAATCCACTATAAAAGACAAAGAAGGGCCCTATATAATGATTAAGGGGATGATCCTTCATGAAGACATAACCATAATAAACATCTACACAACCAATGACAGGGCTCCCAAATACATAAAACAAACTAACAGCACTGAAAAGAGAAATTGACAGTTCCACAATAATAGTAGGAGACTTCAACACACCACTCTCAGTAAAGGACTGAACATCTAGAAAGAAACTCAACAAAGACACAGAAGACCTGAGGAGCACAATCAGTCAACTTGACCTCATAGACATATACAGAACACTCGACCCAACAGCTGCAAAGTACACATTCTTTTCCAACACACATGGAATGTTCTCCAGAATAGACAACATCTTAAGCCACAAAGCAATCCTCAACAAGATCCAAAACTTTGAGATAATACAAAGTATCTTCTTTGACCACAACACCATCAAGATAGAAATTAGCAACAGGAAGAACAAGGAAAAAAAAAATCAATTAAATGGATACTGATAACACCCTGCTTACAAACCAGCACGTAATAGAAGAAATCAGAGATGAAATCAAAAAATTCCTAGAATCAAATGAGAAGGAAACACATCATACCAAAACCTTTGGGACACAGCAAAGGCAGTCCTCAGAAGACAATTTATAGCAATAGATGCACACATCAAAAAAGAAGGGGTAAAATAAAACATTAACTACACAACTCAAACAAATAGAAAGAGAATGGGAAAAAAAGTCCACAGCCACCAGAAGAAAGAAAACAATGAAGATCAGAGCAGAAATAAATGAAATAGAGAATAGAAAAACAATAGAAAGAATCAACAAAACCAAAAGTTGATTCTTTGAAAGCATCAACAAAATTGACAAACCACTGACAAGTCTGACAAAAGAAAAACAGGATAGGATGCAAATAACACAAATAAGAAATGAAATGGGGTACATTACAACTGAGATAAACAGGATCATAACAGAGTATTATGAAAAACTATACTCCAACAAATTTGAAAACCTAAAGGAAATGGATAAACTTTCTAGAAACACACTACTTATCCAGACTAACACATAGTGATGTTGAAAATCTGAACAAACCCATAATAAGAGAAGAGATTGAAAAGGTAATTAAAAAAAAAAAAAAAAAAAAAAAACCTCCAAACAAACAAAAAAAAAAGCCTTGGCCCAGATGGCTTCACTGGAGTATTCTGTCAAACATTCATAAAAGAGCTTATACCAGTACTACTCAAACTATTTCAGAACATAGAAAAGGAAGGGACACTTCCAAATTCATTCTATGAAGCCAGTATAACCCTGATACCAAACCCAGGCAAAGATGCCACACACACACAAAAAATTACAGACCAATGTCTCTCATGAATACAGATGCAAAAATTCTTCACAAAATTCTAGCCAATAGAATTCAGCATCATATCAAAAAGTAATACACCACGACCAAGTAGGATTCATACCAGGTATGCAAGGATGATTCAACATAAGAAAATCAATCAATGTAATCCACCTCATAAATAAAAGGAAAGAAAAGAATCATATGATCATCTAAATTGATGCAGAAAAAGCATTTGATGAAGTCCAGCCTCATTCCTAATAAGACAAGTATAGAAGGGAAATTTCTCAAAATAATAAAGGGCTTCTAGGCAAAACCAATGGCCAACATCGTTCTTAATGGAGAGAGGCTGAAAACATTCCCCTTGAGAACAGAAACTCTTCAAGGATGCCCTTCATCTCCACTCCTATTTAACACTGTGCTGAAAGTCCTAGCTATAGTAAAAAGGCAAGAAAAAGAAATAAAGGGCATCCAGATTGGTAATGAAGAAGTTAAACTGTCCCTGTTCGTGGATGATATGATACTATCCACAGAAAACCCTAAAGACTCCACAAAAAAACTTCTGGAACTAATAGAAGGATTTAGCAGTGTAACAGGATACAAGATAAACATACAAAAATCAGTTGGATTCCTATACACCAATAAAGAGAATGATGAAAAGGAAATCAGGGCAACAATACCATTTATAATAGTCCCCCAAAAAAATAAAATACTTAGGAATAAATCTAACCAGGGATGTAAAAGACCTATACAAATAAAACTACAAAACACTACTGCAAAAAACCCAAAGCGATCTACATAAATGGAAAAACATTCCATGTTCATGGATAGAATGACTCAACATAGTGAAAATGACAATTCTACCCAAAGAAATTTACAAATACAACACAATCCCGATCCAAATACCAACAAAATTCTTCAAAGAGATGGAAAAACTAATCATTAACTTTATATAGAAAGGGAAGAAGCCCCGTATAAGTAAAGCACTACTGAAGAAGAAGAATAAAGTTGGAGGACTCACACTACCTGACCTCAGAACCTACTATACAGCTACGGCAGTCAAAACAGCATGCACTGGTACAACGACAGATACATTGACCAATGGAACAGAATTGAGAACACAGATGTAAAACCATCCACCTACGGTCACCTGATCTTCTACAAGTGCCCAAAGTCCATCAAATGGGGAAAAGACAGTCTTTTTAACCAATGGTGCTGGCAAAACTGGATCTCCATCTGCCAGAAAATGAAACAGGACCCATCCCTCACACCATATACAAAAACTAATTCAAAATGGATCAAACACCTAAATATAAAGCCAAAAACTATAAAGTTCATAGAAGAAAAAATAGGATCAATGCTAGATGCCCTAATACACGGCATTAACAGTATACAAACCATAACCAATAAGACACAAAGTCCAGAAGATAAGCTAGATAACTTGGATCTTCTAAAAATGAAACACTTATGCTCATCAAAAGACTCACCAAAAGAGTAAAAAGAGAACCTACAGTCTGGGAAAACAATTTTGGACATTATAAGTCAGACAGAGGTCTAATCTCTAAAATCTACAAGAAAATAAACACTTCTACCACAAAAAGACAAATAATTCAAGTAAAAAATGGGCAAAGGAAATGAACAGACACTGAACCAAATAAAACATTCAAGCAGCCAATAGACACATGAGGAAATGCTAGCAATCACTAGCCATTAGAGAAATGCAAATTAAAATCTCAATGAGATACCATCTCTCCCTGGCAACACTGGCACGAATGAAAAAAACTGGAAACAACGAATGCTGGAGGGACTATGGGGAGATTGGAACTTTTACGCAGTACTGGTGAGAATGCATAATGATACAACCATTTTGGAAAATGATATCTTGCTTCCTTAGAAAGCTAAAATAGAAATAGCATAGGATCCAGCCATCCCACTCCTAGGAATATATCCTAGAGAAATAAGAGCCGTCACACAAATAGACATATGAACACCCATGGTTATTGCAGCATTGTTCACAAAAGCAAAAAGCTGGAAACAACCTAGATGCCCATCAACAAATGAATGCATAAACAAACTATGGTACTTACACACAATGGAGTATTATGCAACGATGAAGAACAATGATGAATCTGTGAAGCATCTCAATGGATGAAACTGGAGGACATTATGCTGAGTGAAATAAGTCAATCACAAAGGACAAATATTGTATGAGACCTCTATTGTAAAAAACCATGTAAAGGTTTACACACAAAAAGTAACAATCTTTGTTGGTTACCAGGGATGGGAGGGGTGGGGTGGAAATACTAACTAGACAATAGATAAGTGGTAACTTTGGTGAAGGGTGAGACAGTACACAATACTGGGGAAGCCAGCACAACTTGTATAAGGAAAGGAACAACTTGTATAAAGAAGCACAACTTGTATAAGGAAGCTCCACAGACACATCCAAACTCCCTGAGGGACTGAATTGCTAGGCGGAGGGCTGTGGGGACCATGATCTTGGGGAACATCTAGCTCAACCGGCATAACACAGTTTATAAAGACAATGTTCTACATTCTACCTTGGTAAGTAGCGTCTGGGGTCTTAAAAGCCTGTGAGTGTCCATCTGAGACACTCCACTGGTCTCACCCCTTCGGGAGCAAGGGAGAATGAAGAAAACAAGCTACAAGGAAAAGATTAGTCCAAACGACTCATGGACCACAACTACCACGGCCTCCACCAGACTGAGTCCAGTACAACTAGATGGTGCCTGGCTACCACCACTGACTGCTCTGACTGGCATCACAACCGAGGGTCCCAGACAGAGCTGGAGAAAAATGTAGAACAAAATTCTAACTCACCAAAAAAAAAAAAAAAAAAAAAGTCAGACTTACTGGCCTGACAGAGACTGGAGAAACCCTGAGAATATGGCCCCCGGACACCGTTTTAGCTCAGTAATGAAGTCACTCCCGAGGTTCACAGTTCAGCCAAAGATTAGACAGCCCTATAAAACAAAATGAGACTAATGGGGCACAACAGTCCAGGGACAAGAACTAGAAGGCAGGAAAGGACGAGAAAGCTGGTAATAGGGAACCCAAGTTTGAGAAGGGACATTGTTGACATGTCGTGGGGTTGTTAACCATTGTCATAAAACAATATGTGTACTAACTGTTTAATGAGAAACTGTTTGTTCTGTAAACTTTCATCTAAAGTACAATAATAAAATAAAAAGGTATTCTTCTTTGACACAAGTTCAGAAATATATGTTGCTATATTTCCTTCCAAAACTTTTAAAGTTTATATTTTTAAAGTTCTTAACCTACCTAAGCTTAATTGTGTTATATTGTGTGAGGTAGACATCCAAACTGATTATTCTTATTGTTATTAATAATCCATTTTTAATCTCTATTTATTTAATATTTCTTCCTTTCTTTGGTGACTTCCTTGGCACCTAGGTGGCATATCAAAGCTGAATCTACTCATCAGTCTTTCCTTGGCTCTCTATTTTGTTGCTTTAGATGCTTTTGTTCTCTCACTACACCAATACTAGAGGTCTTAATTAAAATTAGTCTTGTAGATAAATTCCTCCCTTCATATTCTTTTTAGTTTTTCCAACAACACATATGGAATCTATCTTGTGTCAGGCATTATGCTAAGCCACTTACTACCATTTATTTATATTCGAAAAAGCTCAGTTATGTAGGTGTTTTTATTTTTCTGATTTTCCAAATGAGGAAGCTGAGACATACATAGGTCAAATAACCTTCCCAGGACCATCTAATGAGTAAGTGGCATAGATGAGATTGCATTTCAGGAAGGCTAGCTCCAGAGTCCCTTATTTCTATCACTGCTATACTCTTTTTCTCCAGAAGTGTTTTGCTATTTGAGCCTTTTGCTTTCATATATACATTTTATAATCATCTTATTAAGTGCAAAGAACAGCCCTTTTCTGATCCTCATTTAAATTCCATTAAATATATACAACAATTTCAGAATAATCAAACATACTGATATTTCTACTGCAAAAACATATATAATAATATTATACGAGGTAAGTGAAAACCATAAAATGCCTATTATCAGTTCAGGTCCAGTTTTTCTGTCAAATGAGTTTTGGTGTTGACCCAATAAAAAATCTTTCTAAACTGTTTAAACCTCTTCAGATTTTTGGAATTGTAGGATATGTTATTACCACTGAATAGATAAGGAAACTAGTCTCTGGAGGTTAAATAACTAGGTAAACTTGCCCTGTATTCTTTATTGATGGACTGCCTGTAATTTGCTATAGATATTTTTTTAATGTTTTAATATGGATTTTCACACTTTAAAATAAGAATATAGCTATTTCTTTGGTCTATAACATCTCAAGACTTCTGCATAATTTAATTGCTCACAAACCTTTCTTCTGATTCTTGTTTTTTTGTTTTGTTTTGTTTTTTAATTCATCCATAATCAAGAGTGCTCTGTCTGAACTCAACAGAACAAAATAACACAGTTGATTGGCAAGTAATGAAAATGTCAGTGAAACCTGCATCTAAGGCATAAGATGATTAAATTTCAAGCCCATTTACAATATTTTATTTAATCTACAATTCAAACTCTAGATTTTCAGATTTATGTAAAGACTGGTTTGAGAGGTATAGTTTGCCCTTATACTGTTGGCACTTCAAAATAAGTGATGTAATTTGTATTTTTTCCATTTTTGGAATCTTTTTTTCCTATTTTCCCCTTTCCTAAATTTTAATTGATTACATTGTGTCAAGTTTTTAAAAAATTGCTCCATTTTAAAGCAATAACTACTTTCTCCCTTAAGACGAGCTATGTAACATCCTACATAAAAAAAGGAGTTACTATTGATGTCCTGCTCATGTGTCTAGTGCCTGGCATATAAAAAATACTAAATAAATAAATGTATGAATGAATGAACAAAATAGAATGATCTCTTAAAATTTTCATCTCCTTTACTTCTAAACTGATAGCTTCAAGAGTATATATTAAAGGCCTCAAGAAGAAATGACAAATCAAAATACTCATCATTCTGTTATGGACCGAAATATAGGGAATGAATTTCTCATTAAAGTCTAAGTGAAGCCCTAAATACAAATGAGTGCAAGGGCAGAAATATGACAAATACTCTATAATACTGTTGATTTAAATTGAACATCTGAAAGCACTTAAGTTCAAAACTTATTAGGACTCATCCATATCACACCCTACAGCTATAACTGATAATTCTTGAGAGTATAACTATTATAATTAATCATAAGTTCTTGTTTGTTTTTCTTATAGCTATCAATAAATTTATGCCTCTGAGACCCATGAAGGGCCCAATGCAATCCAGCACAACTTATCCCATCAATTACTAAATAACACTATATTTTGAAAAATTATAGATTGTGGGGCCCTACCTCAGACTTCATCCAAAAGCGGCTGCAGCAGTATGTTGACAGGGAACTGCTAGAAATTCACGCCAGATTCAGAAGAGGACATGGAACCAGGGATATCATTGCTGATGTCAGATGGATCCTGGCAGAAAGCAGAGAATACCAGAAAGATGTTTACCTGTGTTTTACTGACTATGCAAAGGCATTTGCTTGTGTGGATCATAACAAATTATGGATAACATTGTGAAGAATGCGAATTCCAGAATACTTAATTGTGCTCATGAGGAACCTGAACACAGATCAAGTGGCAGTTGTTCAGACAGAACAAGGGGATACTGCGTGGTTTAAAGTCAGGAAAGGTGTGTGTCAGTTTTGCATCACTTTACCCTAAGTGTTAATCTGTATGCTGAGCAAATAATCTGAGAACCTGGACTACATGAAGGAGAAAGGGGCATCAGGACTGGAGGAAGACTCATTAATAACCTGCAATATACAGATGACACAACCTTCCTTGCTGAAAGTGAAGAGAACTTGAAGCAGTTAGTGGTGAAGATCAAAGACCACAGCCTTCAGTATGGATTACACCTCAGCATAAAGAAAACAAAAATCCTCACAACTGGACCAAAAAGCAACATCATGATAAATGGAGAAAAGATTGAAGTTGTCAAGGATTTCATTTTACTTGGAACCACAATCAACACCCATGGAAGCAGCAGTCAGGAAATCAAAAGACACATTGCACTGGACAAATCTGCTGCAAAAAAACCTCTTTAAAGTGTTGAAAAGCAAAGATGTTACCTTGAAGACTAAGGTGCGCCTGACCCAAGCCATGGTATTTTCAATTGCATCATACGCATGTGAAAGCTGGACAATGAATAAGAAGACCGAAGAAGAATTGACACCTTTGAATTGTGGTGTTCGCAGAGAATGCTGAATATACCATGAACTGTCAAAAGAATGAACAAATCTGTCTTGGAAGAAGTACAACCAGAATGCTCCTTTGAAGGAAGGATGGCAAGACTATGTCTTACATACTTTGGACATGTTGTCAGGAGGAATCAGTCCCTGGAGAAGGACATCAAGCTTGGTAAAGTAGAGGGTCAGTGAAAAAGAGGAAGACCCTCGACAAGATGGATTGACAGTGGCTGCAACAATGGGCTCAAGGATAACAAAATTGTTAACATGGGGCAGGACCGGGCAGTGTTTCATTCTGTGGTGCATAAGGTTGCTATGAGTCGGAAACGACTCCTAACAACACCTAACAGTAACAACCTCAGACTTACTGAAACATGATTTATGGATGTAGAGCCCAGAATTCTGTATATTCTAAAACTGTCCCCAAGTGATTCTAAACTACCACCTGGTGCTGACCTATGGAATAATGTTTGGGAATCATTGTTCAACTCTATGGTGAAAAGTTATCTCCACCATCTCTGTAGTATGTTCTGGATCTAGTCTCTGGTGTAGAGGGTTCTAGGATGCCTGGTTTGTATCCTACCTGGTAATCATAGAGGGGAAAAAAAATCCATTTGAACATGATCCAAGACTCTGGAGACATGCAATGTTAGGCGAGAATTCTAGGTCTTTTCTGACTCAGATTCCCAAAAAGATCCTTCCATACTTTTTGAGAGAAGTGCAATGGGAAACATACTTTTGTTTAGATAAGCATTCATACAAGCATCCAGAATCTGGACATGCTAGAAATATATTGGGGCTCTTTTTAACATCTGAGTTAAAAAATGCAACTTCCATTATGCAATTGGACTCCATTTAGAAAAAAAAACAAATGATATATAGAACTTCACTATAATTACAAGAAAAAATAATTGAGAACAAAACCAGTAAATGTTTTTAAAGACTCACATTCACAGTGTCAGTGGGTACCCTTGCTGACAAACTAGACTCTTCTGAGAACATATGCCATTCTTTTCATTGGTTGCCTCCTGATGTTGTTCAGGCATCAGTGTCAGCATGAACAGGTGACCTGTTCTTATCTTGTCCTTTCATTTGCTATGAAATCACAAGGCTGTGGAGAGACCTGAAAAAGGAACTTCCAGTCCCAGAATGACATCATGAACCTGCACTGGCTCCTGGTGGTTGATTCAACTCTGCCCAGGACTGCCTGGGAGTCGGCCACAGTGACTCTTCTCTCATCCACAGAGCATTGTCTGTGCTGATATAGGCACAGCTCACTGCAAAGCAGAGAAAGTCTTACACCTGTTCCACAATATTTTTTCCCTTTGTCTACTTTTTATTAGATCCCAGAACCAGTTTTTCCCTTTTGGAACACATTTTTAAAATTGGTAGAAGCCAATGAAAAATGATTCAAATCATACATACTTTCATGATAGCCTTTTTTGTTTTAGACTTATCTATTTCATAAAGCACCTATAGTAATTGCTGAAAGGACTGTCATCATTTATCTGATCAAAATGTGCTCTACTGTTTGGCTACAGCGATAGGTATTCTCCCAGTGAATTATTATACAAATACACTCAGATTACAGGATGGAGATATTCCGAATTCTTCATCTGTAATATCCAAGTATGTGTTTATAACATTCATATGTCCTACATATAGAATTTAAAGTACATTTTTAACCATCACATGTCATATTATAGTTAAGCATTTTTCACATTTATTATTATCTTTGATAATCATAATAACTCCACATATGTGTATGGGTAAGTAGGCAGGGAAAGTATTGTCTCCATTTTATAGATGAGGACACTGAGGCCCAGAGAGGTTTAGTGACTTACCAAAAGTCACTCTGATAGTAAAAGACAAACTGATAATTTAAATCCATGTTTTCTCAAAGACTATACCTTTTTCATCTGTTTTCCAATCTTCCTTCTATTGTGATGGCTGATGACAAAAATTCACATGTGGATTTTTCCTTACCTTTTTAAAATGTAAGAGTTTGTCCAATGACATTTTCTCAATTAAAGAAATACATTTCCCCGGCTATTGGCTGTGCCCATTTTTCTCTGAACTCAGAAGTTAAGATTTAGATAATTGCTAGTTCCTTTCCCAGCCTTTACTTCACAATGTGGCAAAATCCCAAGGGTTATTAGTGACTTGAAAATGTGATGTCAATGGTTTTATGCAAGAAGGAATAAAGAGAAGTTGGACAGAATAGGATAGAAGGTTAGTAATTTTTTTTTTAATCTTTTCAAAAAGCAGGACTCCTGGCTCCCTAATTTAAAAACTAAGGGAGAATATAGCTTTTTATTATAGACTCCTGCAAAGTTCACCTTCATGTTAACCTAATAGGTAGAAGTTTTTTATAGATACCAATTTATTCACTTCCTTTAACACTCCAAACTGAACACGTTCCTGAATTATTTTAATTATTAAAAGAATTTTCTTTTTGAGCTTCTGCTATAATAAAAAAGGTAAAGCTTCAATTGAATTGAAAGTTATAGAGCAATATAAACCCCCTGGGTATGGGACTCAATGTATTTAACTAACTGTGAATAGTGAGTGTCAGAGTGGTTCAGAGGAATAAACAAAGAAGGGGTGACCATAGAGCCCTAAACACCAGCAATTCCATTTATCTTGACCAACCAATTGTGGCATAATGGTCTGCAAGTCAGCTGCAGAAATGCCACTCCTAGTTCTCTTAGGAATCATTGTGAGACCTTTTCAAAGTGATGTTTTCCTCTGGGCCTTGGCTTTCCTTGTCTGTGAAGTAGAAGTTGATCTGTACGTACCCAAAGGTCCCTTGCAGTGCTAATACTCTAAGATCTCAAGTACTTAAGAAGGGACTAATTTAAAAGATCCCAGTAGTGATTAAACAAGGTGAAAAGACCAATATCATGGAAACTGGAAGCATTCAATCTCAGATACGAAGCCATCTAAAAACATAATTTTTTTTTCTGCCTTACTAGGGTTGGTGATGCTGGTAAGTGGGTATTTGTCAGACTCTAGGCCTAATTTCACTATGATTAAGTTTTCGTGACACTGCATCAAATCATGCCATTCACCTAAGTGCATGCTGAACTTGAAGTTTTCCATTTCTAGCCTGATTTGATTGTCTGGTTTTTAGTTTCACTTTGTACTTTTAAGAAAGCATGTCATGGTGCTATTTTATAGACTGTTTTTTAAAACAACACACAGAAATTCTATTTGTTCACACATGTGTTAGCCAGCAAGAACATTACATTTCTGAGAGTTCAGTACCTAGTATAATGTGGTGAATGCTTTAAACATATTTGTCAAGGTAGATAATTCTTGGATTGGTGAGAATTGTAGTCTATGGGTGTATTATTAGTATGATTTGGTGAATTTTGGGACAAGATGGACATACTATAATCTCTTGATAAACCATTGGTACATACTGTTCTCACCTTCCTGAAAGTCAACGACTCTAACAGCTCTTTTTAAGTTTTCTACTATTCATACTCTAAGTGTAAAGATGAGGGTGGTAGGGAGTGGAAGCTAGGCATAAAGAAAAGAGAACATCTCTGTATTGTTTTCCAATATAAATGTCAGATAATTTCTGCTGCTCACCATTCTTTTTTGTTCTTTGGGTAATAGAAACAACACAGTTTCAGAAATCACAGCATCTTGGTTGTAATCTAGTTTTTCTGCCAAAATAGATAACATATTGTTTAGACACTTTGAAATTCAGTTTCCTTATCTGAAAAATGGGTGAATCATTCTATAACTAGCTCTAAGGAAATTTTTTTCCAAAAGTTATGAACCTAGGTTCCTATGAACTCATACAAAAAAAGGCCATTTTGTAACTGATACTTAGTATGTAATAGTAGACTCTGACTTGCTTCCCTAATAAGTCTAAAAATGATTGACAATGGACATTAAAATAATTTTTGAGAAGGTTAAAAAAAAAAGTAGACATAAAATCACCATTGTTTTAGTTATCTAGCACTGCTATAACAGAAATAGCATGATTGGGTGGCTTTAATGAACAGAAATTTATTTTCTCACAGTTTAGGAGGCTAGAAGTCTGAATTTAGGGCACCAGCTCCAGAGGAAGGCTCTCTTTGCCCACTCTGGAGGAAAACTCTTGTTGCAGCTTCTCTGGCATTCCTTACCAATCTTCATGTAGCGTGAATCTTTGCCTCAATTTGTGCTTCCTTCATATCAGGTTGCTAAGAGTTGGAACTGACTCAATGGCAACGTTTTTTTCTCTAGGCCTAGTCTACACTTTTTATATCTCAAAGGTGGCTTAAAGCACTTCTTACACTGATATGGCCTCATTAGCATAACAAAGAAAACCCTATTCCCAAATGGGATTACATCCACCAGTATAGGGGTTAAGATTTATGACATGTAGTTTTTGGAGACACGATTTAATCCCTAACAACATTAATAATACTTGCTTTGGAAAAGAGAGCATTGCATGAATGCTACTGTGTGTTTATGGTATTTAAAAGGTGCTACTGTTATGTGATTGATATTCTTCATGCCTACAAGTTGAATGCAAAGAAACAGCAGAAATTAAGCCATGCCTATTACCTGTGTGGGCTATAGAGGAAATCCTGTGCCTCCTCTCCCTTGTAAATATTTGGGCATTGTCTTAGGCTGGGTTCTCTAGAGAAGCAAAACCAGTAAAGTGTATAAATAAATATAGAGAGAGATTTATATCAAGGAAACAGCTCACACAATTGTAGAGGCTAGAACATCTGAAGTCCTTGGATCAGAGTAGAGGCCTCTCCCAATTCACGCAGCCATAGAACCTGGTGAACCCAAGGTTGGCAGGCTGGAGAGCAAGGCTTCTGCTCACAGGCTGTGAAGGTCAAAGAATTCCAAGATCAGCAGACAAGACCGCAAGGTTTCTCCTGATTCATGTAGCTGCAGGGGCTGGCAAACTCAAGATCAGCAGGTCAGGGAACAGGACTCTTGCTTGCAGGCTGTGAAGATCAATGAATCCCAAGATCAACAGGTAAGCTGCTAGCTCAAGTCCCAAGAACAAGAGGTGAGACAACAAGAGGCAGCTGCTGGGTCTGGAACAAGCCAAAAACCTTGGCCAGGCAAGCATGAAGGAAATAGCTTGCAGATGGCAGAGAGATGAAGGCTGAAGGGGCAGGGAGCCACCACAGGCCCCTCCCCTGCAGGTACCACTCAGCAAATTCCATTGTGGGGGTGATCACATATCAAATTTCAGCAGGGAAGAGATCACATTATACAATTGCCAAAACACTGAGAATCATGGCCTAGCCAAGTTGACATACAGTCTCAACCATCAAAGGCATTTTCCAATATACGATATTTATAACTACAGAGATAGATAGATAGCTGCTATTAAGTTGACTCTGATTCACAGTGACCTTATGTACAACAGAACTAAATGTTGCTCAGTCCTAGGTCATCCAGCATGTTTGAGTCCATTGTTGGGACTATTTTATAACCACAAGTGCTGCATACATACACCAATATTATTAGGATGATTTAAAAATGGTGTGGGTGCATCTATGTATATATATTGTGTGTTTGTGTGTGTGAGAGAAGGAGAAACTGAGATGTGTGTGTGAGTGTGTCAGTGCACTCAGGAGTGCAAACATGTGCTCAAATACATCTACTGTAGGTGTTAGAAGGGAGAAGAGAATGAGGAAGGAAAGGGAGAACTCTAAATTAGCATATAGTTCTAACTGAATGTGTTAAAGGGAGTGAATTTTACAAAAGAAGTTGTGTTTTGAATAAAAAGTCTCTTTAATTAATAATCTGCAATTGAATTAATTCCACTTAGCAAAAGCCTTAGCTTTCCTAGAATAAAGGAGGACTTTGGTTGTAGAAGGCATTGTATTATAATAAATGTAAACTGCATCACAACAAATATCATTGTTACAAATATGGAAACTAAAACACTTAACCATAATAGAAAAGCAATGTTTATAATTTACTTTCAAGGGCAGGCAGTTAGACAAGTTGCCATATATATTTACCACTTGTGAAATATTCTGCCTGAAGAAAGCAGTTCTGTTCTGAGACTGCAGTATCCTTCATGCAGTCTTTATCCAAGCGGCATCAGTACCACTGGGAACTTCTTAGAAATGCAAATCCTCGAGCTCAATCCCTGATCAACTGAATCAGAAAATCTAGGAGTGCAGCCCTGCAATCTGTGCTTTAGAAGCACTGCTAACTGAATTGTTGGTGGTTCAAGTCCACCCAGAGGTATCTTGGAAGACAGGCCTGGAGATCTACTTCCAAAAAAATCAGCCATTGAAAACCCTGTGGAGTGCAGTTCTATTGTGACACATATGGGGTCGCTAAGAGTCAGAACGGATTCGATGGTAACTGGTGGTGGTAGTTTAGTAATAGAGAGATTGGAGAGCAAATGTATTCTGCCATCATGAAAGCACTCTATATTGGATTACATATTTAGATTTCTTAACAAGACTTCTAAGATTCTACTGCAATTGCTGGACAGATAAAAGTAATTATGTTTTTTTTAATTATTGTTGTATAGAGTGATTAATGTAGCAAGTGGTTAAGAAGCTTTTCATTGCTAACCAATAGTCAATTAAAATCCATAAAACCCATTGCTGTCGAGTCAATTCCAATTCATAGTGACCCTATAGAACAGAGTAGAACTGCCCCATAGGGTTTCAGTAAAATAAAACGTGTAGTTGATCTCTTACCACGTGCCAGGTATGAAGCTTTGTTTGGAGTCAAATACTTCTATCATTACACTTCATTGTATAAATCCCATTAAACCAACAGAGGAAAAGGGAAAGTGATGGAGACAAACAAGGGCAGTAGACTTGAGGTCATCTGAATTTATTTCTTCTGCTATATAATAAATAACAGTTAAAGTTAAGTAGCTTTAAACTTTATTCAGAATGCTTTGTGTGTATGTTTTAGATATAACATAATACTGGATAGGAATATGTAGAAGAACCAAGAATCCTGTGGGAGAATCTAGAAAAAATTGGTATTAATTTCTATGTGACATTTGTATTTCTTATTCAAAACTCTTACTAATCTGTATTATTTTCAAAATAATGACTGTGACATACAGAAAAGCATTACCATCATGGTAAAAATTCTGTAACATACGGTAGATAACGAGAAGTTGAAAAGTTTACAATAAGCAGTTTTTGTGATTTACAGACAGTATGACTTGAAGCCTTTAAAAATATTTATTAGTTGCTTATCAGAGAAATTTTGGCAGGTGGGAGTATGGGGAGAAGTGATGATTTTCTAAATCAATCATTCCTTCTACATTTGGTCATTTGCATTTATTTCAGTCATATAATTACTTTAGGATGTTACACATTGTTTTTTGTCAGTACTTTTTAGTAGTATTTAGTAGTATTTTACAGAATTACTAAAATGGTGATGACTAATAATTTCATTAATGATGCATTCCACTAGCAAGGCAATAGGGACATGAAAATTAGACTATTCAGATCTCATTTGTACAAACTTTGCAGGTTGTTATTGAACCTGTTACTTCCTTGGTGTATTTTACGGCCCCAGTTTCATCGTTAACTAGCTGTGTGATTTGGGCAAGATTCTTATTCTCCCTATATTTCAGCTTCTAAAACAATCTCCAAGGACCTTTGGAACTCCCATTTACATGACCTGTGATTTAAATTCTCCAGGAATGAAGGATATTTTACCTGTAGAACTTTGAAGATAAAGAAATCCAAGTCCAAAGAAACCAACAACTTACCTTGGGTCCCACAGTCCCCTTGGTCAGCAAACAAACAAAATAAAGGCAGAATTTCTATGTGCATTCTGGGAAATGTATTCCTTTGTGGTGCCCTTCCCACTATGAACTACTTATTGTCAGCAACTCTTCCTTCTAAGATGGTCACTGAAGAAAGGATATCTCTACTATTCATGGCAATTAAAATAAAAAGGCTTATCAAGTGGAAGTTGGCACTGTGAGATGGCCCCACAACAAATCAGTACACACACACACAAATTGGTAGATAATATTTCTAATCTAATTAATAAGCTAATGTATCTCTATTCTTGAGACATTTAAGATCTAATTTTAAAAAATGTGAATATATTTTATTATTTTTATTTATTTTTCCCTTACAAAAATTTATACATACATTGTTATGTGACCCTAATTTCTCTCCCCATAGTGTGACGGCACATTCCTCCTTTCCACAGCTGATTCCCCATGTCCATTCAGCCAGCTCCTAACCCTGTCTGCCTTCCCTGGACAGAAGCTGCCTGTTTAGTCTCTTGTGTTTACATGAGCTAAGAGACACACTCTTCACAAGTATCACTTTATGTCCCACAGTCCAGTCCAATCCCTGTCTGAAGAGTTGGCCTTGGAAATTGTTTTATTTCTGGGCTGACAGAGAATGCAGGGGCCATGCTTTATGGGGTTCCTCCAGTCTCAGTCAGACCATTAAGTCTGGTCTTCTTACTAGAAATTTGAGTTGGGCACCCCACCTTCTCCTGCTCCATCAGGGACTCTCTGTTTTGTTCCCGGTCCAGGTGGTCGTTGATGGTAGCCAGGCACCATCTAGTTAGTTCTGGTCTGAGGCTGATGAAGTCTCTGGTTTATGTGGCCCTTTCTGTCTCTTGGGCTAATACTTTGCTTGTGTCTTTGGTGTTCTTCATTCTTCTTTACTCCAACTGGTTGGGACCAATTCATGAATCTTAGATGGCCGTTTGCAAGCTTTTAAGACCACAGATGTCATTCACCAAACTAGGATGAGTGTGCAGAACATTTTCTTAAAGTTTTGTTATGCCAATTGACCTAGATGTCCCCTGAAAGCATAGTCCCCAACCCCTACCCTTGCGACTCTGTCCCTCAAGGTGTTTGATTGTATACAGGAAACTTCTTAGCTTTGGTTTAGTCCAGTTGTGCTGACTTCCCCTGTAGTGTGTGCTGTCCTTCCTTTCACCTAAGATAATTCTTACCTACTATCTAGTTAGTAAATAACACTTACCCTCCCTCCCCACCCTCCTAACCATCAAAGAATGTTTTCTTCTGTGTTTAAACCTTTTCCTGGGTTCTTATAATTGTGGTATTATACAATATTGGTCCTTCTGTAACTGTCTGAATTCACTCAGCATAATGACCTCCAGCTTCCTCCATGTTATGTTTCACGGCTTCATTGTTGTTCTTTTTCATTGTGTAATATTCCATTGTGTGGATATACCATAATTTGTTTATCCATTCATCCATTTATGGGCTTCTAGGTTGTTTCCATCTTTTTGCTATTGTGAACAGTGCTGCAATGAACATTCGTGTGACAGCTCTTATTTCTCTAGGATATATTCCAAGGAGTAGGATTGCTGGAGCGTATGCTACTTCTATTTCTAGCTTTTTAAGGAAGTGCCAAATCTATTTCCAAAGTGGTTGTACCATTTTATATTCCCACCAACAGTGTATAAGTGTTCCAGTCTCTCCACAACCTCTCGAGCATTTATTGTGTTTTTTGGATTAATGCTAGCCTTGTTGGGGTGTGATGGTATCTCATTGTAATTTTGATCTGCATTTCTCTAATGGCTAATGATCATGAACATTTCTTCATGTAACTGTTAGCCACCTGAATATCTTCTTTGGCAAAGTGTCTATTCATATAATTTGTCCATTTTTTAACTGGGCTAGTTGTCTTTAGTTGTTGAGGTTTTGCAGTATCTTGTAGATTTTAGAGATTAGATGCTGATCGGATTTGTTGTAGCCAAAAATTTCTTCCCAGTCTGTAGGTTGTCTTTTACTCCTTTGGTGAAGTCTTTTGATGAGCATAAGTGTTTGATTTTTAGGAGCTCCCAGTTATCTAGTCTCTTTTCTGGTGCTTGTGCATTGTTACTTATGGTTCGTATTGTGTTTATGCCATGTATTAGGACTCTTAGCGTTGTCTCTATTTTTTTTTCCATGATCTTTATCGTTTTTTATTTTATATTTAAGTCTTTGATCCACTTTGAGTTAGTTTTTGTGTATGGTGTGAGATATGGCTCTTGTTTCAGTTTTTTGAAGATGGATATACAGTTATGCCAGCACCATTTGTTAAAGACACTGTCTTTTCCCCAGTTAATGGACTTTGGGGCTTTGTCAAATATCAGCTGCTCATAGGTAGATGAATTTATGTATGGATTCTCAGTTCTGTTCTATTGGTCTATGTATCTGTTGTTGTACAACTACCAGGCCATTTTGACTACCATGGCGGTATAATAGATTCTAAAATCAGGTAGTTTCAGGCCTCCCACTTTGTTCTTCTTCTTGAGTAATGCTTTACTTATTCGGGATCTCTTCTCTTTCCATATGAAGTTGGTGACTTGTTTCTCCATCTCATCAAAAATGTGGGAATTGTATCTGTAGATTGTTTGGGTAGAACTGACATTTTCACAATGTTGAGTCTTCCTATCCATGAGCAAGGTATGTTTTTCCATTTATGCAGGTCTCTTGGTTTCTTGCAGTAGTGTCTTGTAGTTTTCATTGTATAGGTCTTTTATGTCTCTGGTTAGATTTATTCCTAAGTATTTTATATTCTTGGGGTCTATTGTAAATGGTATTGATTTGGTGATTTCCTGTTCGAGGTTCTCTTTGTTGGTGTAAAGGGATCCAACCGATTTTTGTATCTTTATCTTGTATCCTGAAACTTTGCTGAAATCTTCTATTAGTTCCAGTAGTTTTCTTGTGGATTCTTTGGGGTTTTCTGTGTATAAGATCATATCATGCACAAATAGAGATACTGTGACTTCTTCCCTACCAATTTGGATGCCCTTTATTTCTTTTTCTAGCCTAATTGCTTCGGCTAGGACCTCTAGCATAATCTTGAATAAGTGTAGTGATAAAGGGCATCTGTCATGGTTTGAATTATGTCCCCCCAAAAAGGTGTGTATCAATTTGGCTGGGCCATAATTCCTAGAATTGTGTGGTTGGCCTGCATTTTGTGATTGTAATTTTATGTTAAAGAAGATTTGGGTGGGATTGTAACACCACCTTTACCCAGGTCACATCCCTGATCCAATGTAAAGGGAGTTTCCCTGGGGTGTAGCCTGCACCACCTTTTGTCTCTCAAGAGATAAAGGAAAGGGAAGCAAGCAGAGAGCTGGGGACCTCATACCATCAAGAAAGCAGTGCTGGGAGTAGAGCGCATCCTTTGGACTGGGGTCCCTGCGCAGAGAAGCTCCTAGTCCAGGGGAACACTGAAGAGAAGAAGGCCGACAGAGAGAAAAAGGCTTCCCCTGGAGCTGATGCCCTGAATTTGGACTTTTAGCCTACTCTGACTATGAGGAAATAAAATTCTCTTCATTAAAACCATCCACTTGTGGTATTTCTGTTATGGCAACACTAGATGACTAAGACAGAATTTGGTACCAGGAGTGTGTTGCTGCTCTAACAGATACCTAAAATGTGGAAGCGGTTTTAAAACTGTGAATGGACAGACGTGCGACAGTGACAGAGGACCAGCAGCAGCAGAGAACCTACAGCATAGTGATTTTATGGGTGCTTATTAAAGTTATTAAATAGTTATTAAACAGTTATTAAAATTAACTATTTAACTAGAAGGCAGAAGGGGACAGGAAAGCTGGTGATAGGGAACCCAAGGTTGAGTAAGGATAGTGTTGATGTGTTGTGAGGTTGTTAACCATTGTCATAGGCAACATGTGTACTAACTGTTTAATGAGAAACTATTTTGCTCTGTAAACCTTCATCTAAAGAGAGACTAGCAGCACAACTGGAAGAGCGTAGTTGATGTCACTAAACTGTGCATGTAGAAATTTTTGAAATGGTGTATCTTTTGGCTATGTATATTTTCACCAAAAAAAAAAAAAAAAGGTCAAGAAGGGAGAGGGTTGACATGTCGTGGGGTTGTTAACCAATGTCATAAAACAGTATGTGTACTACTGTTTCATGAGAAACTATTTGTTCTGTAAACCTTCACCTGAAGTACAATAAAAATAAATAAATAAATAAAACAGAAAACACACAAAAAAAATTAACTATTTAAAACATAAATAAATGTTAAAGTGAGCCCAACTCAGTACTGCTGTATAGTTAAATATTAAAAAACCAATAAATTAACTAAGTATAAATAGATGAGGGAATATAAGACAATATCTTAATCAAATTTTAATTCTTAATACTTAGTATAAAACCAAAACCAATTGCCATCCACTTGATGCCTACTCATAGAGACCTTATGTGTGTTAGAGTAGAACTGTGATCCGTGGGGTTTTCAATGGCTGATTTTTTTGGAAGTAGATCTCCAGGCCTTTCTTTGGAGGGGATTCTAGATGGACTTGAACTTCCAATCTTTCAGTGAGCAGTTGAGTACATTAACTGTTTGCACCACCCATGAACTCCATATTTAATATTTAATTGCTATTTGGTAGGAGCTCTTTATATAAATTAATGAATTAAGTAGAAGTGAGCATTTCAGAAACAACTACCAAATAATGGAAAAATTCAGAAAGAAAGGGGGACATGAACTCTTTTCTTCCATTTTCACTTATGTTCTTTCAACCAAATAACATTAATATGGCTAACCAATTAAAGTAATTATATTCTAGTTAAATATGGAAGACTGACTAAACAGATTTACTTTTGTTCCCACCTGAAGCCATCATTGGGATATAATAATAGTCTGGCATGATTTAGAACAGTACTGATAGCAGTAGTAGTGTTGGCAGCTCAGAAAAAGGGATTTCCACATTCATCTGGCAACCATGATTACCCTCATGTTACATCCTGTTAGGTCATATCAGTAGAGATTTTTTTTTAACTTCATTGTGTTTTAGATGAAAGTTTACAGTGCAAAATAGTTTCTCATTTAAAAATTTATACACATATTGTTTTGTGACATTGGTTGCAATCCCTGCGATGTGTCAACACTCTTCTCTTTTCCCTTTCAACCCTGGATTCTCCATGTCCAATCGTCCAGTTTTCCTATCCCTTCCTGCCTTCTTGGGCAGGTGTTGCCCATTTGATCTCATATACTTGATTGAACTAAGAAGCATGTTCCTCATGTGTGTTATTGTTTGTTAGTGTGTTATTGTTATTGTTTGTTTTATAGGGCTGTCTAATCTTTGGCTGAAAGGTAGTGCATTCATTTTTGAGTTAGCAGGGTGTCTGGGGGCCATAGTCTCGGGGGTTTCTCCACTCTCTGTCAGACCAGTAAGTCTGGTCTTTTTTGGTGAATTTGAGTTTTATTTTACATTTAGTTTCACTCTGTCCAGGACCCTTTATTGTGATCCCTGTCAGAACAGTTTGTGGTGGTAGCCAGGCACCATCTACTTCTTCTGTGTTCAGGGTAGTAGAAACTTGTTCATGTGGTCCATTAGTCCTTTGGACTAATATTTTTCTCGTGTCTTTGATTTTCTTCATTCTCCTTTGCTCTGAACATGATGGGACCAATAGATGTATCTTAGATGGCCCCTTGCAAGCTTTTAAGACCCCAGACGCTACTCACCAAAGTAGGATATAGAACATTTTCTTAATGAACTATGTTATGCCAAACAACCCAGATGTCCCCCAAGATAATGGTCCCCAGCCCTTAGCTCCAGTGATTGATCCCTCAAGGTATTTGGATATGTCTAGGAAACTTCTACGACTTTGCCTTGGTCAAATTGTGCTGACTTTCCCTATACTATGTGTTGTCTTTCCCTTCACCAAAGTTAACACTTATCTGCTATCTAGTTAGTGATTTTCCCTCCCCCTTACTCCTCCCCTCCCTCTTAAACATCAAATATTGTTTGTTTTGGTTTATTGTTGTTGTTCCTGTGTGTAAACCTTTTCTTGGATTTTTATAATGGTGGTTTCATACAATATTTGTCCTTTTGTGGTTGATTTATTTCACTCAGAATAAAAACCTCTAGATTTATCCATGTTATGAGATGTTTCATGGATTCATCATTGTTTGTCATAGTTGAATAGTATTCTATTGTGTGTATGAACCATAATTTATTTATCCATTCATTTGTTGATGGACACTTAGGTTGTTTCCATCTTTTTGCTATCGTGAATAATGCTGCAATGAACATGAGTGTGCATATGTCTATTCGTGTGACAGCTCTTATTTCTCTAGGATATATTCCTAGGAGTGGGATTTCTGGATCATATGCTATTTCTATTTCTAGCTTTTTAAGGAGGTGCCATATTATTTTCCTAAGTGTTTGCAGTATTTTACGTTCCCACCAGCAGTGCATAAGAGTTACAATCTCCTGGCAGCCTCTCCAATATTTATATTTTTTGTTTCTTTAATTTATGCCAGTAATGTCGGAGTGAGATGGTATCTCATTGTAGTTTTGATTTGCATTTCTGTAGTGGCTAACGATTGAGAGCATATCCTCATGTGTCTGTTAGCTGTCTGAATGTCTGGTGAAGTGACTGTTCATTTTTTAATTGGATTAAAAATTAATCCACTTTGCCCATTTTTTAATTGGATTGTTTGTCTTTTTGTTATTGAGTTTGTTGAAGTATTCTATAGATTTTAGAGATTAGACCCTTGTCGGATATGTCATAGCCAAAAAGTTTTTCCAGTCTGTAGGATCTATTTTTACTCTTTTGGTAAAGTCTTTTGATGAGCATAAGTGTTTAATTTTTAGGAGCTCCCAGTTAGCTAGTTTATCTTCCAGTGTTTATGCATTGTTAGTTATGGTTTGTATTTTATTTATGCCATGTATTAGGGTCCCTAGCATTGTGCTTATTTTTTCTTCCATGATCTTTACCGTTTTCGGTTTTATATTTAAGTCCTTGACCCATTTTGAGTTATTTTTTTGTGTATGGTGTGACGTATGGATCCTGTTTCATGTTTTTACATATGGACATACAGTTTTGCCAGCACAATTTGCTTTAAAAGACTGTGTTTTCCCCATGTAATAGACTTTGGTCCTTTGTAAAATATCAGATGACAATAGGTGGATAGATTTATATCTGGGTTCTCAATTCAGTTCCATTGGTATTTGTATCTATCCTTGTACCAGTACCAGGCTGACTACTGTAGTTCTACAGTAGGTTCTGAGATCAGTTTGTGTGAGGTCTCCTGTTTTGTTCATTTTCATCAATAATGCTTTGCTTATCTGGGGCTTCTTTCCATATAAAGTTGGTGATTAGTTTTTCCATCTTGTTAAAGAATGCTGTTAGCATTTGGATTGGGATTGCATTATATCTGTAGATTGCTTTGGGTAGAATTGACATTTTCACCATGTTGAGACTTTCTATCTATAAGCAAGGTATGTTTTTCCATTTATATAGGTCTCTTTTGGTTTCTTACAATAGAGTTTTGTAATTTTCTTTGAACAGGTCTTTTACATCCCTGGTTAGATTTATTCCTAAGTATTTCATCTTTTTAGGTGCTATTACAAATTGTATTGTTTTCCTGATTTCCTTTTAGAAGTTCTCTTTGTTGGTATATAGGAATCCAACTGATTTTTGTATTTTGATCTTGTATCTTGCTACTCTGCTGAATCTTTCCATTAGTTCTGGTAGTTTTCTTGTGGAATCTTTTGAGTTCTCTATGTACAGGATCATATCATCTGCGAATAGGGATATTTTTACTTCTTCCTTTCCAATTTGAATGACCTTTATTTATTTTTCTTGCCCTATTGCTCCAGCTAGGACTTCCAGCACAACGTTAAATAGGAGTGGTGATAAAGGGCATCCTTGTCTTGTTCTTGTTCTCAGGGGGAATGCTTTCAGCCTCTCTCAGTTGAGAATGATGCTCGCTATTAGTGTTTTATAGATGCCCTTTATTATGCTGAGGAAATTTCCTTCTATTCCTATTTTATTGAGAGTTTTTTTTATCAGAAGTGAGTGTTGGACTTTTTTTCTGCATCGATTGAAATGGTCATGTGATTCTTTTATTTTATTCTATTTATGTGGTGGATTATGTTGATTGATTTTCTAATGTTGAACCATCCTTGCATATCTGGTATGAATCCCTCTCGGTTGTACATAATATTTTTTTGATATGATGCTGAATTCTATTGGCTAGAATTTTGCTGAGAATTTTTGCAACAAATGCAAGAATGTGAAAATTTAAACATTTATACATTGCTAGTTGTTATATATATGTATACAACTCCTTAGTATAATAATTTGGCAGTGTACTTTTTAAAGCTATCAAATACTCATATGTGTGTATTCTTTGAGGAACTTATTTTATAAAACTATTTTAAAACGTAAAGAAATATTTATAAAGATATTCTCTGAAAGATAATATAGATGTAAAAATTAAATTTGAGAGTGATCTAATTACCTGAGGATATTGAAATATTTAATTTGTTATTTATAAAACTTGTTGTTGATAGGTGCCATCAAGTCGGTTCCAACTCATAGTGACCCTATGTATAAAAGAATGAAACACTGCCCAGTCCTGGGCCATCCTCACAATTGTTGCTATGTTGTTGCAGCCACTATGTCAATCATCTTGTTTAGAGTCTTCCTCTCTTTGCTGACCCTATATTTAACCAGGGACTGATCTCTTCTGCATGAGCAAAGTGCGTGAGACGGAGTCTCGCCATCCTTGCTTCTAAGGAGCATTATAGCTATACTTCTTCCAAAACAGATTTATTCATTCTTCTGGAAGTCCATGGTATATTCCATATTCTTCAGAAACACAATAATTCAAAGGCATCAATTCTTCTTCGATCTTCCTTATTCATTGTCCAGCTTTCACATGCATATGAGGCTATTGAAAATACCATGGCTTGGATCAGGCACACGTTAGTCCTCTTTGCTTTTTAACACTTGAAGAGATCTTTTGCAGCAGATTTGGCTGATGGAATACCTGTTTGATTTCTTGACTGTTGCTTCCATGGGTGTTGATTGTGGTGGATCCAAGTAAAATGAAATCCTTGACAATTTCAATCCTTTCTCCGTTTATCATGATATTGTTCATTTGTCCAGTTGTGAGGATTTTTGTCTCCTTAATGTTGAGATGTAATCCATACTGAAAGCTATAGTCTTTGATATTCTTTAGTAAGTGCTTCAAGCCCTCTTCACTTTCAGCAAGCAATGTTGTGTCATCTGCATATCACAGGTTGTTCCTCCAATCCTGATGCTGCATTCTTCTTTATATAGTCCAATATCTCAGATTGTTTGCTCTGCATAAAGATTGAATAAGTATAGTGAAAAGATACAACCCTGATGAACACCTTTCCTGATTTTAAACCACAGAGTATCCCCTAGTTCTGTTAGAACAACTGACAATTTTTCTACATACAGTTTCCGCATAAGTCCAATTAAGTGTTTCAGAATTCCCATCGTTTGCAGCGTTATAATAATTTGTTATGATCCACACAGTCGAATGCCTTTGCATAGTCTATAAAATCCATGTAAGAGTTTTTCTGGTATTCTCTGCTTTCAGCCAAGATGCATCTGTTATCAGCAATGATATCTTTTGTTCTGTGTCCTCTCCTGAATCGATCTTGAATTTCCAGCAGTTCCCAATCGATGTACTGTTGCAATCATTTTTTAATTATCTTCAGCAAAATATAAAATGTATATAAATATTAAATTTATACTTATGAAGACAATAACTCATGAAAAATACATCTGATCATTTGGCATGTTAATTGAATTATTTATTGATAAAATGTTTGTTCATTCTTTTTCTCATTCAACAGTTATTTATTAAGTACCTCCTTTGTGCCCTGCTCTTTTCATGGAGTTTGTAATCTAGCTGGGAAAGACAACTAAGAAATCAGTGACTACAATTTAGAGTGCAAAGTGCTATATTGGATATATATATATAGAGACAGCATGCCATGTTAAGATGTGTACAACATATAGTGTTATGGAGACTTTTGTTTCTGGCAATATGCTTGACTAGTTATAATGAGGAAACCTTCTAGTACGAAACCTAAAAATTCTGGAGAAATGGTGCTAAGTTTTTTTTCTTTTTCTTTAACAAGAGTAAATTATTTTCTCCTTTGAATTTTTTCATTGATACCATGTGTTTTCATTAATGGAAGGTACACTGATTAAAGTACCAATTCAGAATTTTTGTTATGATTTGTAGATTTTGATACCCATTATCTGGGATCAGATATGTTCCAGTAGATGTTGGATGTGGTAAATCCTGCCAATATTGAGTCAATGATAAAATCATTTATTTTTTTATTTTTAAAATTTTATATCTTGAAAATTTGTAAACATGAAGACACCTGGCAATGATTGGACATCCATTTCATTCTAGTCTCCCTCTTCTTAGCCTTTTTATTATTTTTCATGAAACTTTTGAAAACATGGTAAAATGATTTCTTCCTTACCGCAGAATAGTACTTACAGCACAGATAAATGAAGCAAAGGGATTTTTTTATCTCAGGAAAATTACCACAGCAATGCATTCTTCATTACTGCAAAAGCAGTACTCACAGGCCAAATAAATAAAACTACAGGAATTTGAATTTCAGGAAAATTACCACTACTATGTTTTCTTCATTTTAACAAAAGCACTAACAGCTAAGAAGAAGAAACAGCTGCCCTGGAATACTGCAGAACTGCTCACAGCGGTGCATTCCACCTGCTGCACAAGGAAGCAATGGCTGAGCCCTAAGATTGAATGCAGAGGAAGAATAACTTATAGGAGTGTAAGCCTCTTTTAAATCACCACTGCAATGCATTATTCCTTATTGCAAAGGCATTATTTACTGTTCAAAAGCTAGAAAAGCAGGGAGCCAGTAACATCTGGAAACAATTAATGGCATCAGGGAAAAAATGACCACTATTACCAAATGAAGACTCGAATTAGTTTATTCTCATGGTAAGTACATTCTCACCGGAACATAGTAACTGGGAAACATAATGAGGAGGCTTATCTCTCACAAGTAAAGGCAAACCTGTCAAGTGTTTAGAAAATTCTCACATCCAGGAGTCATCACCTAAGACAATGCTCAATCTACACAAAAAATGAGGCTTCAACTCAGTGTTCTTGAGTTTTACACATTTCGAAAGACTCCCACCTTGAGGCTAAATGTGATAAAACTGGATTACCTTCTTCCCAAAGAACTCCAGAGGTATAAAAAGCATTTGGGACACCATACGTTCCACTAGTTGTGAAAGGTTGTATAGTCTTAGTTTATCTGGGAGGAAAGTAAGAGAAATCCTCAGTAACAAGAAACAAAGAGAAAATAAAAACCCATGGAGGTAACCAAGCACCAGATCCAGAAATTGCTCTGAGGTTACCTTCCAACATCTGGTGACCTAGAGATTGTGTTTATTTGACTGCACATACAAAGATATGAATTGAGCCTACGTGTAAACCAAACTGTGAAGTCAGGGTAAGAATCTGCATAAAGCCAGTGCCATGAAAAGTGACACTGATGATGAAAGTATCTAGAAAAAATAATTATCTTGCAGGGGATGACATTAAGGAAACTTGCCTCTTTTGGTCTTGGCTGTGGATGGGATTGGACACCTCTCCCTTATGAATTCATAACGATAACCCAAACTTCCTGTGGATTTGGGGCCAAAATTTATACTATCTCTGTGGCTCACAAATATCCAACATGTAAGAAGTTAGTATAAAAGATTATTGGGTTAGTAGAGTCTATAGGAACTGCTCAGAAACAAAAAAATAAAACCTCTCCAGAGGCAAGTAAGCTTTAAAACATTCCACAGATACAAAGTTGCAAGGATCATGAGTTCACAAAAAAAATCACAAATCATGATGAAAGTCAACATAAGTAAACCTCTGTACAATCTATTGATTCAAGACAGGCAGATCCTCAATTACTATAAATACTTGAGTTATAGGTTACAGAACCTTCAGTAAGAAAATTTAGCATGTTCAATTAAATAAGAGTGTATGAAAGTATAATTAAAGAAAGACTCACAAATTACCAGGTGGAACTGAAAAAATAAGCATTTAGACCTTCTAGAAATTAAAGAAAAATGAATTGATGTTATGAAGACATTGTATATGATGTCACCCAGAGCTATAATGAGTTAGATGATATAAAACAGAAATTAAGAGAGATGGAAAATAAACTGAAAAGATACATCATATGACTGGCTGTAATGTCAAAGGGGATAATAGAGAGAAAGAGAGTGAGGAACTATTCAGAGAAATGTTAGTAGAGAGTTTTCCAAAGATAATGAAACAGTTTGTCAAATTCAGGAAGTCCAGCAATTCCCAAGCAGGGTAAGTCAAAAGAAATTATCTTTTCTTTAAATGTAAATATCTTAAAATTACTCAAAATTCAAAAAGAGAGCACTGAAGTATGGCAATTATATTAATAGCTAATATCTCAATAGTAAAAATGGAAGTCAGAATAAAGCATTGAGTTAAAATAACTGTCAAAAATGCATTCCTAGGGATAAACATGGTCCCTACATAAAGAAATATGACCTTTATAAATTCGTAGATACCTAATGCATCATTTATGCAAAATTGTAAAGAAATATGAGGAATGATAAGCACGAACTTCAGATTAGCAATCAATTCTGGATGAAAGGTGATGGCAGCAATAGTCGTTCCTCTGGAGTTCAAGATAGGTGGTACCTCTGGTTTGATTAATTATTATTTTTTAAATTGAATACATGTCTTCTATATAGTCATTTTCCATATTATATTTCATAAAGTTTAAACAGCATAATAAAATATATAGATGTGTGGACAAATTTGAAGGGATGAGCAATAGTTATTAAGCTGCCTTAGAACGGTAGAATTTTTTCCAAATTTTACAAATAGTTACAGTTTTAAAATCTTATTACATCTATTTATAAAAACAATATAAGTTAAACACGAGACTTTGAAATATAGGTGAGTGGTGTCTCCATTATAAAATAGTTAAGGAACAGAAATCTTGAATATCAAATACAGTTTGCTATTAACTTGTTTGAAAATTGGTATTTGTGTCACACAGTTGTAGAAATTCGGAAGCAAAAGAGATCAGAGTTTCCAATAGCAAAAAATGACATCTCAAAGTTTAATAATACCTACACATTTAAGTCATAAAATATCTGGGTATATTAAATAGCCATGTCACCATTTATCCTCACTTAAGTTTTAAATTCCTTCTATAAATAGTTTAGAACCAAATTGCTTCAACTTAGATGTACAGGACAATGAAAGAAGAGAAGATTTTTCAGAGGAGAAATTGAGTGTTGAAGTACGGATATTTAATTTTTCTTTAAATGTAAAATTTTAAACAGTATTTTAATTTTTTCCTAAGAGCATTTTCTTGAAGATATAGAATTAATATATAATTAAGTCTGTATAATGACTTTTTCCTCTTTTAAGTGAATAGCAAAAGGCTTTTTGAAGTACATTTAACCTGATATAAAATCACTTATATTTTAATGTTGAGTGTGCTTCCATCAAACTCCAAATACTTAACCTGGATATGTATATTTATTCACTTTGCTTTCACTGAAAACACTATGAAAGATAAATATCCAGAAGATTCCAAGATGTCCTAACTAAAAAAAAGTTTCTTATGGGACCAGGTAGCTTTATATATTATTAAATCCTTGTTTAATAGAATCCTAGATGGATTAGGAGATGGATTAGAATATTTTAAGCAAGGATTAAGTGTGGTACTGCATTACTCTTTGGAATGTACTTACAAGCATTTTCTATTTAGTATTATTACTTTTGTATGTATTTATTAGCTGATATCAGATGGATCTTGGCTGAATGCAAAGAATACTAGAAGATGTTTACCTGTGTTTTACTGACTATACGAAGGCATCCAATTGTGCAGATCATAACAAATTATGGATAAAACTGCAAAGAAAGGGAATCCCAGAACACTTAAGTGTGCTCATGTAGAACCTGTACATAGACCAAGAGGCAGTCGTTTGAACAGAACAAGGGAATACTGTGTGCTTTAAAATCAGGAAAGATGTGCATCAGGGTTGAATCCTTTCACCATACTTATTCAATCTGTGTGCTGAGCAAATAATCTGAAAAACTGGACTATATGAAGAATGGGGCATCAGGATTGGAGGAAGACTCATTGACAACCTGCGATATGCGGAGACACAATGTTGTCTGCTGAAAGTGAAGATGACTTGAAGTACTTACTAATGAAGATCAAAGACTACAGCCTTCAGTATGGATTACACCTCAATGTAAAGAAAACAAAAATCCTCACAACTGGACCAATAAGCAACATCCTGATAAACGAAAAAAAAACTAAAGTTATCAAGAATTTCATTTTACTTGGATCCACAATCAACATCCATGGAAGCTGCAGTTAAAAAATCAAATGACATATTGCTTTAGGCAAATCTGCTGCAAAAGCCCTCATCGAAGTGTTAAAAAGCAAAGAGGTCACTTTGAAGACCAAGGTGCGCCTGACCCAAGCCATGATATTTTCAATTGCCTCGTATGTATGTGAAAGCTGGACAATGAATAAGGAAAACCATAGAAGAATTAATGCATTTGAATTATGGTGTGGGTGAAGAATACTGTCTATATATAGACTGCCCAAAAAACAAACACATCTGTTTTGGAAGAAGTACAGACAGAATGCTCCTTAGAAGCAAGGATAGAGAGACTTCATCACTCCTGAGGGTCACCCTTCATCCAAAGATTAGACAGGCCCATTAAAAAAAAAAAATGAGACTAAAGGGCCACACCAGTCCAGGGGCAAGGATTAGAATGCAGGCGGAGATAGGAAATCTGGTAATAGGGAACCCAAGGTCAAGAAGGGAGAATGTTGACATGTCCTGGGGTTGTTAACCAATGTCATAAAACAATATGTGTAATAGCTGTTTAATGAGAAACTATTTGTTCTGTAAACCTTCATCTAAAGTAGAACAACAACAACAGAAAAGAATTTAAAAAAAAGGATAGTGAGGCTTTAGCTCACGTACTTTGGATATGTTATAAGGAGGGACTAGTCCTTGGAGAAGGACATCATGCTTGGTAAAGTAGAGGGTCATTGAAAAAGAGGAAGATACTCAATGAGATGGATTGATACAATGGCTGCAACAATGGCTCAAACATTGCAATGATTGCGAGGATGGTGCAGGAACAGACAGTATTTTGTTCTGTTGTACATAGGGTCACTATGAGTGGGAACTCCCTCGAAGGCACTTAACAACAATAACATTTGTCAGATTTGCACACTGTGACCTCTGTTCTGAGTTCAGTGCAGTAAAATCTTCTAAAGGGTAAAATATAGTAGAAAGCTCTAATTGAGTAGTATAAAATATATTATGACCCATCAGTTGGAAAAAGAAATTCTATTAGAGGTCCTATTTTTTGTTTTCTAACTTTCTGCAACAAAGAAAACTATTCTTTGTAGTTGAGATATTTTTTCTTCTTGACACATGCTCAAAAATGACTATTTTCTGGCCGTTTTTAAAGAAGGAAGAACATGTTTATATATATATATATATTCACACCAACACACACATACATTGTTTGAGAAAGAGTAATGACTACATAGTATCAGTCAGCCTTATTTTGAAAAATAATTGCTTCATGTTTACTCACTGAATAACCCATAGCACAAAATGAATTTCACAAACCTTCTCACTTGAATCAGCACCTTCAAAGAATCCTGATGGGCTAAAACACCCTGCAAATAATGAGAACCTTTACTGGCACTCTTACTAACACATTTGACTTCCATATTTAGTGGTCGAGGAAACTAAATGCTACTTGAATACTCCTAACCTGAACATAGTTCCAAGGATTTGTTTACTCAACTGCCAGAATTTACCCCTTCCAGTCAACGTGTTTTAGATATGCTTTGTTTAATGAAGACAAATAAGAGTCTGTTTTATATCTGAGGTACGCTATGTTCTTTCAGAAGGCAGAGTGATGGCATATATGATCTTTGAAGATCTTTTTCAGTTTGATAAGTCTATGGTGCACCTTTAATTCTCTAAGATTATATTTGCAGAGATTCTATCAATGCCATCTCTAATTAGGCCTCAACAGAAAGATGGCCTGTTCACTGGGCAACTCATTCTGTAAGTGATAATTATTAATGCATTTTAGCCTTATTTTATACAGCAGTAGTACCACTTCCTAAGAGGCGGATTCATAGGTGTCATTCTGATAATTGATTCTATTCATTTTTCAGACATTCTGCATGACCAATCATTGAGCAATAGTTACCGCCATAATTCAATCACATGGAAAAACACATCAAGAGATTGAAATAACTAAAGAAAGTCGGTAATTTTAAAACTTTATCTTTCGCAAGAATTAACACATAAGAAGCAGCAAATCAAACCTACTAAATTTGACAAGGAATATTGTCAAACACTTAAAAACAGCCATGTAGAAAATCTGTAAGCATGTAGAAAATGTTAGAATAGTAGAAAGAGCAAGGGGATTTGTCTGTTTTACCTTGAAAGCTATATAGTTTTCTTGATACTTGCTTTTATTCATTTGTAAAATTAAATAATAATACCTACGACCGAATGAGAAAAATATATGAGATAATGTACAGAAATCAGGGGGGCAAATAGTATGCCCTCAACAAAATGGTACCTTTATGACAACAAGAATTTGATTTCTCAAGAACGGATGAAATAGAATAATAAAGTGTTAGAGAATATTAACAATGAAAATCCTTAGCCATGATTACTGAAAAAGCTCCCTCTCTGTACTCTACCACCACTGCCAACTGTTGCGGTCAAGTCGATTTTGGCTCATAGGGACCCTAGAGGACAGAGTAGAACTGCCCCTTAGGGTTTCCAAGGAGCATCTGGTGGATTCGAACTGCCAACCTTTTGGTTAGCAGCCAAGCTCTTAACCACCGCACCCCCAGAGCCCTCTCTGTACTCTACTCCCCCCAAAAAAAACTAATCTAAGAAAAAAAATATGGAGGGATGCCAGAGTTATAAGTATATCCTAGATGAGAAACAAAAATAAATAACACTGACACAAATTAATTCCAATGTGGAGACCAAACCAAAAAGCCAAAAGCATTGCCATCGAGTCAATTCTGATTTATAGTGACCCTATAAGACAGAATAGAACTGCCCTTAGGGTTTCCAAGGAGCAGCTCGTGGATTTGAACTGCCAACTTATGGATCAGCAGCCAAGCTATTAAACATTGTGTCACCAGGGCTCCCCAATGTGGAGAGGAGGGGAATAAAATTGAAGATAAAATGTAATAGAATTGGAGCAAGTTATAGAAAGGGTGCAGTGGTGGTTCAGCGGTAGAATTCTTGCCTCTCTTGCAGAAGACTCAGGTTCAACTCCCAGCCAATGCAGCTCATGCACAATCAGTGGAGGCATGTGTGTTGCTATGATGGTGAACAGGTTTCAGTAGAGATTCCAGATTAAAACCAACTAGGAAGAAAGGCCTGGCAATCTACTTCCAAAAATCAGTCAGTGAAAATCCTATAGAACACAAAGATCTGGTCTGTAGTTGATTGTGGAATGGCACAGGACTGGGCAGGGTTTGGTTCCATTGTGCATGTGGTTAATGTAAGAGGCCAACTGGATGGCAGCTAACAACAATTGTCCAAGAAGAACAGGAAGAAAACTCCAATTCAAATTAATTTCCCAAGCATAGGCACAGATGTTTTACATACTTTCTAAAACTTCACCTCATATATCACCTCAAGTCTCCTAATATTAAGGAAATGAAATTAAGTCCATAATGATATGTAAAAATACATCAGTAATTAATAATTTAGGATAAAACAGTAAGCTCAACTAATACAGACATTAGTGGTAAGATTTGAATTGACATGCTTAACAAACTGGGGACATGTACAAAATGAAATCCTCAGACTTAATTATCGCTTGGAATAATTGATGTCTTTATCAAGATGTACTTTGCAATACAGTTGGACAATCAAGATAACATACTGAATACAGTACAATCAGTGGCTTATGATTAAATCTGGTATAATTATAAGGCATAATTCTCAATTCCTCCACTGAGATGATTGCTATAGCTTTAAAAACCAGTATGACACCTACCAATTATAGGTTTTGTAGTTGATCCTAAAAGCTAGTGCCATGAAGACAAAATAATCTCTAAAATATTTAGGACAATAAAATTCCCCATAGATTTCTTTTGTGAAACTAATGAGAGTGAAAGAAAATACTAATACACATGAGGAAGTTTCACAGATTCTCAAGAGAATACAGATTCTTACTTAGGATTGAATTAAATTCCAGGAACTCATTCACAAGTAGAAAAATTACCATATTGTTAAAGTAATTTGTAGAAGAACATCAGTTATGAGTACATTGAATATTATAATTAAATTTAAGTTTATTCTTTCATTTACTCAACAAACTTTAAGTTTCTATTATATGGAAGGCATTATGAAAGATGTTAGTGATAAAACAAAGAAGCAAGTTATGTTAACTTCTTACAAGGAATTTATCAAAAGAAGAAAAAGAAGAAAACAATTACCCAATCTGTCAAACAAGCAGGGTATTGCTTTTATGTTTTTATCTCCAGTTATGGGTCTCTTTTACTGCTAGACACACATTAAAATAACATGATAAAATAGGCATGACATTTAATTCTTACTGATTAACAATGTACAATATATAAACATGAGAAATAAAATACGTAAAATTGACTAGAATCTAAAATACACATCTCATTCAACAGGTACTACAGTGGCAACAGTACAGTACTGAATTTCTTGTTAAGAGGAGAGGAGCAATTCAGGAAAGGAGGATGAGAATGGTTGCACAACTTGAAGAATGTAATCAATGTCAACGAATTGTGCATGCAGAAATTGTTGAATTGGTGTATGTTCTGTGTATATTTTCAACAAGAAAAAAAATTAAATTATTTAAAAAAATCTCTTTCTGAAAAATTAGTTGTTAAAAGCTATTTTTTATTAACAATATAGCAATTCATTGGACTAAGATTCAGGGGGCCGATTTCTATTCTTAGCCCCTGAATAAGTCTGTTCTCTAAATAAAGATCATAATAATAACTTCTAACAACCTGTTGAAGATCGATTAGAAAATGACTGGTGGAAATATCAGAAAAATAAACAAAAAACAAGGCTTCACCTCTGGTTTTCCTTTTGGGGAAAGAAAATCTATGTGAAGGGAAACTCTTAATGATAATGGAAACTAAATCGTGCCTTTCTCATCCTAGCATAATGGAGCCACAAACTTCCAAGTTAAGCTTTATAATTTGGAATTCTTCCCAGATGAATTAAAACTCGATTTTAAATCTGTATTTTCATTAAGCCAAGAGTAATTGGGTTTTGAGCATTGATATGAACAGAGATACAAATTTTGTTACTGAGACACCAGAAGTCTGCTACCTGACAACAACAGGCAAGCAATCCAGTAGCTACACACCCTTGTTCGGTAAGTCAAGCACATTACGAAGCAATGGAACAATGGTATCCAGGGATCCAGATTGTCAGTCACAAGATGCTCAATCCATCCACTTGGGAAGATGGGTGCTCACTCACCAGTTTGGTGCGGTGTCAGAATCTCACACTGATGGAAAAATAGAATCCTTTAAATGGAATGTAATAAGTCCCTAACCACTGAAACTCTAGTATTTTGGATAAGGGTAGTGTGTTCACTAGCACTGTATGTCTTATTTATTAATTTTTGTTTTCTTGTTTGCTTATTTGTTTATTTTTGCTAACTCTAATTCTTCTTTCAAGTAAAAGTTATTTATTCTTTCTAGAACTATGCAAATAGCTAGAGTTTCATTCTTATTGTCTTGCTTTGAATCTTAACAGGTCCAATTCATAGTGAAAAATATAAAATATAAAATTTGAGCTCTATTATTCAGTTGATATATCCTTCTTTAAAAAAAATTAAATAGAAGTACTTAAAGCTGGATAGCATTAAATGATTTACAACTTATAATAATTCAGCCTGCCATATAATGAGAAAGAACTGTATTCTCTAGATACAATGACATAGTAAAGGATAAGGAAGCCATTACCTAAAAAAGGAAATCAAAGGATCTGCACTTCTGAGTGGTCTGCTCTTGGTGACTCCTTACTTCAGTTCCATCTATCAGGCAGATCTATTTTAGGTAGAATTTTTTATATCTGATAGATACAACTGAATCACCACTAGGGTTATATATGAATCTCTATGGTTTTGTGAAATTGTTGTTGTTGTTAGGTGCAGTCAGATCAGTTCCAACTCACATCAACCCTGTGTACAGCAGAATAAAACACTGCCCGGTCATGTGTCATCCTACAATCATTGTTATGCAAGATCCCACTGCTGCAGTCACTATGTCAATCCATCTCATTGATGGTCTCCCTCTTTTTCATTGACCCTCTACTTTACCAAGCATGATGTTCTTCTACAAGGACTGATCCGTCCTAATAACATGTCCAAAGTATGTGAGATGTAGTCTTGCCGTCCTTGCTTCTAAGGAGCATTCTGGCTGTATTTCTTCCAAGACAGATTTGTTGGTTCTTTTGGCAGTCCATGATATATTTGATATCCTTTGCCAACACCAGAATTCAAAGGCATCAGTTCTTCTTTGGTCTTCCTTATTCGTTGTCCAGCTTTTGCGTGCATATGAGGTGATTGAAAATACCATGGCTTGGGTCAGGCGCACCTTAGTCCTTAAAGTGACATCTTTGCTTTTTAACGCTTGAAAGAGGTTTTTTGCAGCAGATTTGCCCAATGCAATGTGCCTTTTGATTTCTTTACTGCTGCTTCCAGGGGTGTTGATTATGGATGCAAGTAAAATGAAATCCTTGACAACTTCAATCTTTTCTCCGTTTATCATGAGGTTGCTTATTGGTCCAGTTGCTATTTTTGTAGTCTTTGATCTTCATCGGTAAGTGCTTTAAGTACTCTTCACTTTCAGCAATAAAGGTTGTGTCATCTACATAACGCAGGTTGTTAATGAGTCTTCCTCCAATCCTGATGCTCCGTTCTTCTTCATATGGTCCAGCTTCTTGGATCATTTGCTCAGCATACAGACAGATTGAATAACTATGGTGAAAAGATGCAATCCTGACACACTATTTCAGTTTCAAGATGTTTCTAGGTTTCATGGACCTGAATTTATAGATTCTAAAAGTTATTACTCTTTGAATGTATCAAATTATATTTTTGTTATCATTTTCCACTTTCAAATAAGAATTTTGATGATGGTTCTAGAAAACATTTTATCTTTTAATTTCAATTTTTTTCATTCCAGTAGTCATTGAATCGATTCTGACTCATGGCGACCTCAGGTGTGTTAGAGTAGAACAGGGTTTTCAATGGCTGACGTTTTGGAAGTAGCTCTCCAGGAGATCTCTAGATTGTTAAGCATGCCTCTGGGTGGACTTGAACCTGCAACCTTTCAATCAGCAGCTGGGCGTGTTAACTGTTAGCACCACCTAGATAGTATGATTTTTCTAAAACAGTAGTACATATTTAAAATAATCAGGTAAGAACACAAAGAAGCTACTAATTGTTTTATGTTTAGCATACAATTGAGAAGTTTATAGTGAAAGAAAAAATAACATAGACGTTAACAAAATACACTTGATAGATCACTAATTTAAAAAAAAAAAAGTCCTTGCTCTTTTGTTCCTGGGTAGAACTAAACAAAAAAATTTAGGTTTGTGATGAGAAAAGAGAACTCTGAAATTTAAAAAAATATATATAACAGCTTTATTGAGATATAATTCACATTCTATATCATTTACCCTTTTAAACCGTATAATTCAATAATTTTTAGTGTTGTCACAGAATTTCACAGCCATCACCACAAACAATTTTAAAACATTTCCATCTTCAGAAAGATACCCCATAGACATTAGCAGTCACTTCCCCTTTCTTCTTAAATCCCAAGTCCTAGGCAAACACAAATCTACTTTCTGTCTCTATAGATTTGCCTATTTTGAACATTTTATCTACATGGATTCAAATAATATGTGGTCCTTTTTTGTCTGGATTATTTCAATTAGCATAATGTTCACAAGGTTCATCTGTCTTGTAGCATGTATCAGTAGAGCTTCCTTTCTTTTTATGGCTGAATAATATTCCATTGTATGGATATACAGGTGGTCCCTTGATGACATATTCAAGTTATGACAAATCGCACTATGACAGTCCAGTTTTCTTCTTTTGTACATCTTAAATCGTTAGTAATATGTACTACATACAATCTTGCAGTGCATAATTTGCTGATGCTATCATTCTCAGATGTTCACTCGAAGATGTTCAATTTTATTATTTAGTATTCAAACAACTCTCATAAAGACTTAGTTTTCTAAACTAAATCAGGGGCTTTAGCTGTTTGAAAACATGAATTCAAATGCTGAACATTTTCCTAAGGCCAAGCAATTTGGGAAGCAGTGAGATGTTACCTCGAAATATATGAAGAAAAAAATAAAAGGACCATACAGACATCTCACTAATTTTCGTACTAGAAACCCTATCCTCATTTCCAAGGATGATCAAGATGATACAGAACCTTCCACAAGCAGAGTTATTACCACAACTGACAAAATGCTGTTATCCAACTCTTCCTCATCATCAGAGTAAATTTTTACGATTTGTGTATTTTTGTATGCATGTATTTTTATATATGTAGTGTATGTAGTAAAACATATCTTTAAGTTTATATGAAATGTTTCCAATTCCCAAAGACAAATAAAGATAGGATTTATGAGGATATTAATAATAAAAGGCAATAATAATGAAAACTAAAAAAAAAAAATGAGTTATTCAACTTATATTGGAACTGACTTATGAGGGAATGTCGTAAATTGGGAACTATGTGTACCACACTTTATATATTCATTCATCAGTTGATGGATATTAGTATTGTTTCCACCTTGGGATTTTATGTATAATGTTATTATGACAGTCTATGTACACATTTTTTTTTTTTTTTTTTTGTGAACACATGCTTTTATTTCTTGTGGGTATATACCTAGAATTGAAACTACTGGGCCACGTGGTAACTCTGAATCAACTGGACTGCAATGATTTTTTTTTTGTATGGTAACTCTAAGGAGCCGTGGTGGTGCAGTGATTAAAGCGTATGGGCTGCTAACCAAAAGATGGGCGGCTTGAAATTGCCAGCCGCTCTGTGGGAGAAAGATGTGGCAGTTGCTTCTGCAGAGATTTATAGCCCTGGAAACCCTGTGAAGTAGCTATGAGTTGGAATTGACTTGAGGGCGGTGGGTTTGATTTTTTTGGACTTATGGTAACTCTATTTTCAACCTTGGAAGTACTGCCAGACTGTTTTCTAAATTGGCTGCTCTATTTTACATTGCCATCTCTAGTCTATAAAGGCACTAATTTCACTCCACATCCCCACCGACGCTTGTGATTAGCTGTCTTATTATTAGTAGTAGTAGTATAGCCATCCTAGTGAGTGTGAAGTAGTATTTCATTATAGTTTTATTTGTTTTCCCTTATTACTAATCATGCTGAGCATCTCATCATATCATCGTTGGCCATTTGTGTATCTTCTCTGGAAAAATGTTTTTCAAATCCTTTGCTCCTTTTATAATTGGGTTGTTTGTTTTTTTATTATTGAGTTGTAATACATCTTTATTCTAGATGTGAGTCTTTTTTCATATATATAATTGGCAAATATTTTCTTCCATCTGTAGGTTGTATTTTTACTTTCTTGATAGCATCCTTTAAAGCACAAAATATTTTTAATTTCCTAAAGTTCAATTTATCTACTTTTTGTTTTGTCACTTGTGCTTTTGGTGTCATACCTAAGAAGTCTTTGTCTAACACAAGGGCATGATTTACTTCTATATTTTTTCTAAGTGATTTATAGTTTTAACTCTTACATTTATGTCTACGATGTATTTTAAGTTTTCATTTTTCTGTATGGTGTGATAAAGGGATCCAACTTCATTCTTACGTATGTGGATATTCTGTTGCCCCAGCAATATTTGCTAAAAAGACTATTCTTTCTTGATTGAACTGTCTTGGCACCCTTGTCAAAAAAAAACAAAAAACAATTGACCGTAGATGTTAAGGCTTATTTTTGGATTCTCTCTATTCTATTCCCTTGATCTATCACCTATCCTATGCCAGTACTGTACTGTCATGATTACTGTAGCTTTATAGTAAGTTTCAAAATAAGATTATTTTGCCTACTCTGGTCCCTTGTACTTCCATATGAATTTTAAGATCAGCTTGCCAATTTCTGCAAAAACAAAAAGTCAATAGGGTTTCGATAGGGTTTACCTTGAATCTTTAGATCAATTTGGGGAGTATTGCCATCTTAACAATATAAGTATTCTGATTTACGAACAATTTATTTCGATAATTTTTTTGTTGTTTTCATAGTATATGTTTTGTAGTTTTCACTTGTCATTGCCTTCCAGTCGATTCTGACTCATAGTGACCCTATAGTGACCCTATAGGACAGAGTAGAACTGCCCAGTAGAGTTTCCAAAGAGCAGCTAGTGGATTTGAACTGCTGACCTTTTGGTTTCTAGCCACGCTCTTAATCACTGGGCCACCAGCTTTCACTTATTTTGTTAAATTTATTTCTTAGTATTTTATTCTTTTCCTTCCTACTGTAATTGGAATTGTTTTTTTAATTTCACATTCATATTGTTCATTTCTAGTGTATAGAAAATAAAATTGATTTTACTTATTGTTCTTATGCCATGCAACCTTACTGAACTTTTTTGTCAGTTCTAACAGTTTGTGTGTTCTTTAGGATTTTCTACATAAAATCATGTCTTCAACAAATAGAAAGTTTGACTTCTTCCTTTCTAATCTGAGTATATTTGGTACATTTGATTTCATTTTCTTGCCTAATTGCCCTGGTTAGAAACTGCAGTACAATGTTGAATAGAAGAGAGCCACGGGCACACTTGTTTTGTTCCTGGTATTAGATGAAAAGCATTCAGTCTTTCATGATTAAATGATGTTAGCTGTTGAGCTTTCACAGACGACCTTCATCAGCTTGAGATTCTATTACTAGTTTGTTAAGTGTTTTTATCATGAAGGGGTATTAGATTTTGTCAAACATTTTTTGTTGAGATAACCGTATGGTTTTGTTCTGTATATTATTAACATGGTGTATTACATTAACTGATTTCCAAAAACCAACCCCTGCCATGCTTTTTGTTCTTTTTTTTAAGATACAGCTAGAAACAAGTAAATCTGAGCTAATTAGTCCAGGAATTCAAACAATTGTAAGTGAGAAAACACTGTTTTGGAGTCAGTCACAATTAATTCAATTCATCATTTATATAAATTGAAGTATAAAATTAAAAAAAAAACCTCTAACTGTTGACATGAGAAACCAATGTTTAATATATTAAACTGAGCTTTCAAGCAATTAACAGAATTATGTGCATCTTCTGTATTAAACGAACTATTTTCAAGCAATTAACTAAATGACATATTTGAGTTTTATGCCCATATAAAAAAATAACCACCAAATTGACTGAGTGTTATAAAATACAGGAATAAATGAAAAGTTATGCCACATTCCTGGCTTGGCAGACACACAGCAGGGAATATACTAATTATTCCCAAATTAATTTATAAATTTAATGCAATTCCAGCCAAAACACAAACAGGATAGTTTTGAAACATGTTAAATAATTTTAAAGCTCACTTAAAAATAAACCAACTGAAGAGACATTTTTTAAGTTGAAAAACACCATTGACAGAAAGTTAACATTAACATGCCCAGAAAGTTCAACAGTGTGGTGTTGCTGCTGAATAGATACTTTATAATTTTATAATAGAACAGAATTAAAAAAAAAATACAAGGTAAGACAAGAATTTGGTATATAACAATGTAGTAAAGGTAGCACTTTATGTCTGTTAAAATTTGTATCATGTGTTTAGTTGTGTGGGGATGTTTTGCTAATGATTTGAGAAAAAATAAATTGCATTCTTAACTTCTTACCTCATATCTCAAGCCAATACAATTACAAATGGATTAAGTCGTTAAACATTGTAAAAACATCTAAAAACAAAAAACACTGTGAAAAGGATCTCTTCATTTCTTTCCATTATGGAGGCAAATGACTGTCAGAGCATACGATGCAAAACGGGACAAACGTGGTTTCTCCTCCAGTTGGCCATTATATCTGGCATCAATTTATAAATTCAATTCTGAAAAACATACTGACTGCAGTGTGTGCATCCTAATCCACCAAAGTGACACCATCCACTTTCTCCCATCTATAAGCCCTATTCCTTCCACTGGAGCAGAAACAAAATTTCCCATCACGGCACAAGGTAGCCTACACTATCAAGGCTCTTCGTGGTGCATACCCTGAATTTTTCTTTCTTGGTTTTCCTATCACTTTGGTTGTGTATCAAATTAATATGTTACTGTGTGCTTCATAAATCTTGGCTATTTTGGATCTTGTTAAAAATCAGAGCCTGATTCAGTAAGTGTGGGGTAGGGCCTTCAAGTCCATACTCAAGTCCAACTGCTGTTGCTGCTGGTCTCTAGACCACATTTGGAGCAGCGAGGCTCTACTCTGTTTATAAATCCCCTTTCCACTGCCTCCCTGGCTACAAAGCACAGTGCTAATGTGTTACTTCTTTATCCATGTAAGATTTCTCTTGATGTTTATATTAACTGAGCTCATCAGGATAAATAGAAGAGAGATCGAAGTATGTCTTTCCAAGAATACTATATCCCTAAAAATCAAATGAGTTAATAAGGTAAAAATATTTTTAAACTAGAAACTATTATATATAGCTTGTTATTTTAAATGTTGATACATATTTGAGTTGTACAATAAGTACTTATAAATATAAAGGTAAAATAAGTTTGGCTATGTCCAGGTGACACAGCTTTCATTGACACAAACTTAGAGCTGATGTTAAAACTCCTGGGCCTGATCCAACACAGCACCCCTCATCAGAAGTTGAAGATACCCTCTTCCTTTCTATCTAAATTTTATTTATAATTTCCTTCTGCCTTTCTGCTCATTTTATGGCTAATACAGAAGGAAAGTTACAGCTGAACGATACGGTACAAATGAAAAATGAGAAAAAAAATGTTTTGTTGTTTTTTCTCAGAAGTTCTCCCTTTATCCAACTGCATAAATTATTCTAACCTACTCTCCTTTTATTAGATAACAAGCATTTACTAATTAAATATCATCTACATAAAACTGATTCCCTATAAGTGCTCTTTGAAAGGGTATATAACCCTGTCCACAAAATAAAACATTTTAAACAACATTAAACAAAGCATAAAAGATTTTAAGCAATGATAAGGCACTCTACAATTACATTTTCTCTTAATCATATGCTGCTCTGACAGTCAATAGAAAATGCAGACGAACCATTTAATGCATTTAAAAGTGAGATCAAATTTGAATATTCCCACAAAATATTCCAGTGGTGCCTGCTATTAGCTCCTTGTATGGGTCTTTTTTTCTTCACCTTTGGCCAAACCTTATTGTTGAAACAGCTATGCTAGTTTCAGGCTTTTAATCCTACAAAGCCATTGAGAAAAAAAAAAAATCTAAAACGTCATTCAAATTATCATTTGTGAATTGCAAGCCTAATTTGATATTATCAGAGTCAGGCTATTAGAGTTTTACACCAAGGAGATAACCCGCTCTTCAACACAAAGTCCATGTACAATCATTTGTACATTATTATTCATGAAATAAAAACACATGAGGTGTTGGCCTGATTAAAACACAAGGGTGTAATCATAGAAAGAGGCAAATTCAAATTAATTTTTTTTTCCTTCAGTGTCTTCCTTTAAACTAGGAGTTGGATTTAAAAAAGACCATGAAGGAAAAGGTGTGGCCAAGATGGCGGAGTAGTTAGATGACTTCCTATATACCACTTACAACAAAGATCTGAATAAACAAGTGATTTGACTGTATATGAATATCTAGGAGCCCTGAACAAGGCAAAGTTGAGGAATTGGACTGAGTGGCGGGGGGAGAGGGAGACGGTTCTGAAGAAGTGAGAAGTGCCAGACCAGACTGGGCTGGAGCTGCAGCTCTCCTTCAGCCCCGACCAGCTCCGAGGTATGAAGTGAAGCAGGCATAGCTTCATGTGTGCGCTCAGGAGGCAGCTTCCACATCGAGAGAGATCCAGCAGCAGAGATTCTGCTTTGACACTCTGAACCAGTGAAAAGCAGCTCCCAAGTGGCTAAAGATAAGTACATGCATGTGGCCTTTCGTGGGGATTTAAAAAACAAAAAAGCCCATTTGGGAAAAAGCTCTCTCCCGTTCACCTCCTCCCTCCCCACTCTGCACCAGTCCAGCAAGCTTCTGAAGACTCTGAGTCACTGGGCCTGAAGTAGATCCCATAAGGCACCCTGACCCATTCTCCTGGCCTTGGAGAGGGAACAAATAAGCCACTGGCTCCCCTAAGCCAGGAACTCAGGGGTGGCACAGCTCCTTTGCTAGGCATAAGGAGTCTGCAGACTTTGAGTGCCTTCTACCCCTGTATAGGCTTCTGTGGACCTATCTCAACAGCATAAGCACTCACTACCACAGTACAACAGGGTAAACACCTGACTCTAACTTCAACTGTTTCAGCTGTGAAGTGGCAGATTTGTGATACCTGACATGCCCTGCCCTTCAAGCAGGCACGTTTACTGGTCCACATGAGGGGCTTGAGGACTGGAGGCTCCACCTATGACACCCAGTCACCTGCTACAGGGGTCCAAGAATCAATGGTGCCCCTGAGTCTTTACAGCCAACAGAGTAGGGTGCTTATAGTCAGGCTGCAAAACTCACCTACCTACTTGCTCTAGGGAATAGGAACATGCTTTCTTTTCAGACACTCAGGGGCAGCCATCAGCACCCTGCCTTGCTCTGCACTTGACCCCCTACTGCAGCCAGATACCTGTGAATACACCAAACACGTTTGCCTCTCTAAGACTGTAGGTGAGAGCCTGCACCACACACTTGGTGACTGACTGCCTGGACACCTGAGCTAAATCCATACAGGAAAATTTAGTGGACTCCTGTGTGTACATACTTCGATACAGAACTAACTACCTGGTGACAGGACGTTAGAGCTCCAAAGGTGCCAATGATCAAACTAGTGCACACGAGCAGCCTATCTGGGCATATCAAAACAACACAAGAAGCTAGGACACACTAAACAAATATAAAATAAGATTATAATAACTTATTGATGGCTTAGAGACAACAGTCAATAAAAAATCACATAAAGAGGCAGTCCATGATGGCTTCAGCAAGCTCCCAAAATAAAGAATCAATAAATTCTCTGGAGGAAGAGAATTTCTTGCAATTACAAGAGGCAGAATACAAAAGATTAATATACAGAACTCTTCTAGAAATTAGAAAGGAAATTCTTCAAAGTATAGACATACAAAAGAACACACAAAGAAAGGAGTAGCAGAACTTAAAAAAGTTATTCAAAACATAATGACAAATTTAATAGAGAGACAGCAATCAGAAATCCAGAAGATTAACGATAAAATTTCAGAATTAGACAACTCAATAGAAAGTCATAGGAGCAGAATTGAGGCAGTAGAAGTAAGAATTAGTGACATTGAAGATAAGGCACTTGACACCAACTTACTTGATGAAAAATCAGATAAAAGGATTAAAAAGAATGAAGAAACTCTAAGAGTTATGTGGGACTATATCAAGAGAAATAACCCACGAGTGATTGGAGTACCAGAATGGGGGTGGACAACAGAAAATACAGAGAGAATTGTTGAAGATTTGTTGGCAGAAAACTTTCCTGATATCATGAAAGATGAGAAGATATCCATCCAAGATGCTCATCGAACCCCACATAAGGTTGACTCCAAAAGAAAGTCACCAAGACATATTATAATAAAACTTGCCAAAACCAAAGATAAAGAGAGAATTTTAAGAGCAGCTAGGGATGAAAGAAGTATCATCTACAAAGGAAAGTCAATTAGAATAAGCTCAGACTACTCAGCAGAAACCATGCAGACAAGAAGGCAATGGGATGACATGTACAAAGCCTTGAAGGAAAACAACTGCCAGCCAAGAATTATATATGCAGCAAAACTGTATCTCAAAAATGATGGCATTTCCAGATAAACAGAAGTTTAAGGAATTTTCAAAAACAAAACCAAAATTACAAGAAATACTAAAAGGAGTCCTCCAGTTAGAAAATCAATAACATCAAATAACAACACGAGATTAGAACAGAGGATAGAGCAACCAGATATTGACTCAGATAGGGAAGTCACAAAAATAAATCAAAGCTAAAACACTGAAAATAGGGAAACAGAGATGTCAGTATGTAAAAGATGACAACAATGAAACAAAAACAAGGGACTAAAAAATGTAGACGTAGGTTTTTCGTATGGAGAGGAAGTGCAGTCAAAACAAGGAAATAAAAGACTGTTTAAACTTAGAAAAATGGGGGTAAATATTAAGGTAACCATATAGGAAACTAACAATCCTACACAACAAAATAAAAAACAAGAAAAATATAAAGACTTAGCAAATATAAAATCAACAACAATGAAAAAGATGAAAAGAAAATATAAAAGGAAAACTCAGCACAGAAAATTAAGTGGAACAATGAAACTGTCAACAACACACGGAAAAAGACACCAAAATGGCAGCACTAAACACATACCTATCAATAACTATGCTGAATGTAAATGGACTAAATACTCCAATAAAGAGACAGAGAGTGGCATAATGGATAAAAAAAAATTATCCTTCTATATGCTGTGTACAAGAGACACATCTTAGACTTAAAGTCACAAACAACCTAAAACTCAAAGGATGGAAAAAATATATCAAGCATCAACACTCAAAAAAGAGCAGGAGTGGCAATATAAATTTCTGACAAAATAGACTTTAAAGTCAAATCCACCACAAAGGATACACTATATAGTGATTAAAGGGTCAGTGCACCAGGAGGGCATAACTATAATAAATATTTACTCACCCAACAACAGGGTTCCAAGTACATAAAACAAACTCTAACAGCACTGAAAAGACAGATAGACAGCTCCACAATAGTAGTAGGGGACTTAAACACACCACTTTCTGTGAGGGACAGAACATCCAGAAAGAAGGTCAGCAAAGATGTGGAAGATCTAAATGCTACAATCAACCAACTTGATCTCATAGACATATACTCCACCCAACAGCAGCCAAGTACAATTTATTTTCCAACGCACATGGAACATTCTCAAGGATAGACCAGTATTAGGCCATAAAGCAAGCTTTAACAGAATCCAAAGCATTGAAATATTACAAAGCATCTTTTCTGACTGTAAAGCCATAAAAGTAGAAATCGATAACAGAAAAAGGAAGGGAAAAAAATCAAACACATGGAAACTGAACAATACCTTGCTCAAAAACTACTGGGTTATAAAAGATGTTAAGGATTGAATAAAGAAATTCATAGAATCAAAAAAGAACCAAAACACATCCTACAGAACGTTTGGGACACAGCAAAAGCAGTGCTCAGAGGTCAGTTTATAGCAATAGATGCACACATCCAAAAAGGAGAAAGGGACAATATCAAAACATTAACCCTACAACTGGAACAAGTAGAAAGAGAACAGCAAAAGAAGCCCTCAGGTGCCAAAAGGAAGGAAATAATAAGAATTAGAGAAGAATTAAATGAAATAGGGAACAGAAAAACAAGTGAAAGAGTTAACAAGACCAAAAGCTGGTTACTTGAAAAGATCAAAAAAATTGATGAACCATTGGCCAAACTGACAAAAGAAAAATAGGAGAGGACGCAAATAACTCGTATAAGAAATGAGATGGGTGATAATCACAACAGACCTAACAGAAATTAAAAGAATCATAACAGAATACTATGAAGAATTGTACCCTAATAAATTTGAAAGCCTGGAGGAAATGGACAAATTTCTAGAAACTCATTACCTACCTAAAATAACACAAACAGAAGTAGAACAACTAAATAAACCTATAACAAAAGAAGAGATTGAAAAGGTAATTAAAAAACTCCCAACAAAAAAAAAAACCCTGGCCCAGATGGCTTCACTGGAGAATTCTACCAAACTTTTAGTGAAGAGCCAACAACGTTACTACTAAAGGTATTTCAGAGCATAGAAAAGGATGGAATATTCTCAAACTCATTCTATGAAGCCAGCATAACTCTGATACCAAAAGCAGGTAAAGACACCACAAAAAAAGAAAATTACCGACCAATATCCCTCATGAACATTGACGCAAAAATCCTCAACAAAATTCTAGCCAATAGAATTCAGCAACATATCAAAAAACTAATTCACCGTGACCAAGTGGGATTTATACCAGGTATGCAGGGATGGTTCAACATTAGAAAAACAATCAGTGTAATCCATCACATAAATAAAACAAAAGACAAGAACCACATGATCTTATCAATTGATGCAGAAAAGACATTTGACAAAGTCCAACACCCATTCATGATAAAAACTCTCAACAAAATAGGAACAGAAGAGAAATTCCTCAGCATAATTAAGGGCATTTATCCAAAGCCAACAGCCAACATCATCCTAAATGGAGGGACTTTGAGAGCATTTCCCTTGAGAACGGGAACCAGACAAAGATGCTCTCTATCACCACTCTTATTCAACATTGTGCTGGAGGTCCTAGCTAGAGCAATTAGGCTAGAAAAAGAAATTAAGGGCATCCAAATTGATAGGGAAGAAGTCAAATTATCTCTATTTGCAGATGATATAATCTTATACACAGAAAACCTCAGAGAATCCAGAAGAAAACTACTAGAACAAATAGACGATTTCAGCAACGTATCAGGATACAAACTAAACATACAAAAATCAGTTGGATTCCTCTACATCAACAAAGAGAACTTTGAAGAGGAAATCACCAAATCAATGCCATTTACGATCACCTCCAAGAAGATAAAATACTTGGAATAAATCTAACCAGAGATGTAAAAGACCTGTACAATGAAAACTACAAGACTCTACTGCAAGTAACCAAAAGAGATCTGCATAAGTGGAAAAACATACCTTGCTCATGGATAGGAAGACTCAGCATTGTGAAAATGTCAATTATACCCAAAGAGATCTACAGATACAATGCAATCCCGATCCAAATTCCAATGGCGTTTTTTAATGAGATAGAGAAAAAAGTCAACAACTTCATTCAAAAAAGGAAGAGGCCCCAGATAAGTAAAGCATTACTGAAGAAGAAGAACAAAGTGGAAGGCCTGACACTACCTGATTTTAGAATCTATTATACTGTCCTGGTAGTCAAAACAGCCTGGTACTGGTACAACAACAGATATATAGACTAATGGAACAGAATTGAGAATCCAGACATAAATTCATCTACCTATGAGCAGCTGATATTTGACAAAGGCCCAAAGTCCATTAATTGGGGAAAAGACAGTCTCTTTAACAAATGGTGCTGGCATAACTGGATATCCATCTGCAAAAACCTGAAACAATACCCATACCTCACGCCATGCACAAAAACTAACTCTAAATGGATCAAAGACTTAAATAGAAAATCAAAAATGATAAAGATCATGGAAGAAAAATCAGGGACAACACAAGGAGCCCTAATACATGGCATACAGGGAATATGAACCATAGGTAGCAATGCACAAACACCAGAAGAGAAACTAGATAACTAGCAGCTCCTAAAAACCAAACATTTATGCTCATCAAAAAACTTCACCAAAAGAGTAAAAAGACAACTTACAGACAGGGAAAAAATTTTTGGCCATGACAAATCCGATCAGCATCTAATCTATAAAATCTACAATATACTGCAAAACCCTAACAAAAAAAGATGAATAATCCAATTAAAAAATGGGCAAAGGCTTTGAACAGGCACTTCAGCAAAGAAGACATTCAGGTGGCTAACAGACACATGGAGAAATGCTCACAATCATTAGCCATTAGAGAAATGACAATCAAAACTACAATGAGATACCATCTCACCCCAACAAGGCTAGCATTAATCCAAAAAATACAAAATAATAAGTGTTTGAGAGGTTGTAGAGGGACTGGAACAATTATACACTGTTGGTGGGAATGTAAAATGGTACAACCACTTTGGAAATCAATTTCACGCTTCCTTAAAAAGCTAGAAATAGAAGTACTGTACGATCCAGCATTCCCACTCCTTGGAATATATCCTAGAGAAATAAGAGCCATCACAGGAATAGACATATGCACACCCATGTTCACTGTAGCACCGTTCACACAATAGCAAAAAGATGGAAACAACCTAGGCGCCCATCAATGGATGAACGGATAAACAAATTATGGTATATTCACACAATGGAATACTATGCAATAATAAAGAACAACGATGAATCTGTGAACTATAACATGGAGGAATCTGGAAGGCATTATGCTGAGTGAATTTAGTCAGTCACACAAAAGGACAAATATAGTATAAGACCAGTACTATAAGAACTCGAGAAAAGGTTTAAACACAGAAGACAACATTCTTTGATGGCTTTAAGGGTGGGAAGTGAGGGAGAGTGTTATTCACTAACTAGACAGTAGACAAGAATTATCTTAGGTGAAGGGAAGGACAGCACACACTACAAAGGAAGTCAGCACAACTGGACTAAATCAAAGCTAAGAAGTTTCCTGAATACAACAAAACACTTGGAGGGATAGGGTAGCAGGGGCGGGCGTCTGTGGCCATGCTTTCATGGGACGTCTAGGTCAACTGGCATAACAAAGTTTACTAAGAAAATGTTCTGCATCCTACTTTGGTGAGTGGCATCTGGGATCTTAAAAGCTAGTGAGCAGCCATCTAAGATGCGTCAATTGGTCCCAACTCACCTGGAGTAAAGGAGAATGAAGAACACCAAAGACACAAGGAAAGTAGTAGCCCAAGAGACAGAAAGGGTCACATAAAGCAGAGACTGCATCAGCCTGAGACCAGAAGAACTAGATGGTGCCTGGCTACCACCAATGACGGACCTGACAGGGAACACAACAGAGAGTCCCTGATGCAGCAAGATAAAAGTGGGTTGCAGAACTCAAATTCTAGTAAAAAGACCAGACAATGGTCTGACTGAGATTGGAGGATCCCCAGAAAGCATGGCTTCTGGACTCTCTTGTCAACCCAGAACTAAACTATTCCTGAGGCCAACTCTTCAGACAAAGATTAAACTGGACTATAAAACATAAAATGATACTCGTGAAGAGTGTGTTTCTTAGCTCAAGTAGATACATGAGACTAAATGGGCAGCTTCTGTCCGGAGGTGAGATGAGAAGGCAGAGATGGTCAGGAGTTGGTTGAATGGACACAGGAAATCAGGAGTGGAAAGGAGGAGTATGGTGTCACAGTATATAGAGACCAATTAGGGTCACATAACAATGTATGTATAAATTTTTGTATGAGAGACTAACTTGAATTATAAACTTTAACTTAAAGTACAACAATAAAAACAATGCTAATGAAAAAAAGGGAGGGGTGTTTGAGTCATTCCTGAAGGAGATAAGAGAATTCTACCTGTGGATAATGGTTTCAGCCCGTGCTCATAATCTTCCAACCATCACGTATGTTTCCTCCTGATGGCCTTCAGATAAACTTTGGACTTGCTTAGCCAGCTCCCACAATTGTGAAATCCAACTCCTTGTAATAAATTAATTCTGAGCGATGCAAATGGCCAACTCATTCAGCTGCTAACAGAAAGGTTGGAAGTTCGAGTCCACCCAGAGACACCTTGGAAGAAAGAGCTGGCAATCGACTTCTGAAAAATTAGCCACTGAAATCTCTATAGAGCATAGTTCTACTCTGACACACATGAGGTCACCATGAGTCTGAATTGACTCAATGGCAACTGATTACTGTTCAAATAATTTCCTACTCCTTCTGCTTCCCTTGTTGATACACTAGTCAAGTCCTGCCCAAATTCCTGACCCACAGAATTATGAGATTAATAAAATAGTTGTTTTTTAAGTCACTAAATGTTACGATAGTTTGATACACAACAATAGAGAACCAAAGCTATATTTAATAAGGCAAGTTATCACATTTTTTCCTGTCATGAATGTCAGCTATTCTTAGCCTTTGCCTTACACACAAATCTAGAAATCAACATGTGCAGTGTCTTTACAAACTCTGTTGGTGATATATATTTTTTAATTTTATTTATTTTGTTGTTGTTGTCGAGAATACACACAGCAGAACATACACCAATTCAACAGTTTAATTTTTTTAAATTTTTTTATTGTACTTTAGATGAAGGTTTACAGAACAAATAGTTTCTCATTAAACAGTCAGAACACATATTGTTTTATGACATTGGTTAACAACCCTACAACATGTCAACACTCTCCTTTCTCGACCTTTAGGATATTTTTTTGGGTGAGAATATACATGGCCAAAGTTACACCATTTTGAATGTTCCTACAAGTACAATTCAGTGACTTCGATTACATTCTTCCAGTTGTGCTGCTATTCTCACTGTCCTTTTCCAAATTATTCCATCACCATTATCTTCAACTCACTGTCCCTTAGGCTTCCCATCAAAACTTTTGAGTTGTTTTTGTCAATTTGATCTCACATAGATAATTCTTTTCTTTTTTTTTGTATCTTAGATGAAGATTTGCAGAACAAATAGTTTCTCATTAAACAGTTAGTACACATATTGCCCTATAATAATGGTTAACAACCCACGACATGTCAACACACTGTCCCTTCTCAACTTTGGGTTCCCTATCATCAGCTTTCCTGTCCCCTCCTGCCTTCGAGTCCTTGTCCCTGGAATTCTGTGCCTCATTAGTCCTGTTTTGTTTTATAAGAATGTCCAATCCCCGGCTGAACGGTGAACTTTGGTAGGGGTTTCACCACTGAGCTAAAAGGGTATCCTGGGGTCATACTCTCCAGGTTTCTCTAGTCTTTTTGGCCAGTAAATCTGTTTTTTTTTTTTTTTTTTTTTTTTTTTTGAGAGTTAGACTTCTGTTCTACTCCTTTTCCAGCTCTGCCAGGACCCTCTGTTGCAATCCTGGTCAAAGCACTCAGTGGTGGTAGCCGGGCACCGTCTAGCTGTACTTAGTCTGGTGGAGGCTGTGGTAGATGTGGTCCATTAGTCCTTTGGACTAATCTTTTCCTTATATCTTGTTCTCTTCATTCTCCCTTGCTTCTGAAGGGGGGAGACCAGTGGAGTATCTTACATGGCTGCTCACAGGTTTTTAAGACCCCAGACACTACTCACCAAGGTAGAATGTAGAACATTGTCTTTATAAACTGTGTTACGCCAATTGAGCTAGATGTTCCCCGAGAACATGGTCCCCACATCCCTCTGCACAGCAATTCAGTCTCTCAGGGAGTTTGGAAGTGTCTATGGAGCTTCCATGACCTTTCCTTGTACAAATTGTGCTGGCTTCCCCAGTAATGTGTACTGTCTTACTTACCCTTCACCAAAGTTACCACTTATCTGTTTAGTTCCCCCCACCCCTCCCATCCCTCGTAACCAACAAAGATTGTTTCTTTTTGTGTGTAAACTTTTACATGAGTTATACAGTAGAGGTCTCATACAATATTCTTCTGTCTGATTGACTTATTTCACTCAGCATAATGTCCTCCAGTTTCATCCATTTTATGAGATGCTTCAGAGATTCATCATTGTTCTTTATCTTTGCATAATACTCCATTGTGTGTATGTACCATAGTTTGTTTATCCATTCATCTGTTGATGGGCATCTAGGTTGTTTCCATCTTTTTGCTATTGTGAACAGTGCTTCAATGAATACGGGCGTGCATATGTCTGTCAGTGACGGCTCTTATTTCTCTAGGATATATTCCTAGGAGTGAGATTGCATTTTGTAGTGCTTTTTTTTTTGTGGTGCTGACGTTTTCTTTGTTCCTCTTACTCTCCTGTGCTGACTTCCTTTTGTTTGTGGATTTTTCATTCATTTCTTTTGTTTTTGTAGGTTTTGTTTTTACTGAGACTTTATGTTTTTCTTCTTTATTTTGATGTGTAGGTTTGTTAACTTTCTTTGTAGTTATCTTGAAATTTACCCTTATCTTCCTAGATTTGAACCAGTCTATTACTTGGTATTGCCTTCCTTTCCTCTCCATTAGAAGGTTCTATACCTACACAGTTTATTCCCTCTTTTATTGTTCTGATGCAGTTGTCATTTACAGATTAACCTCTTTGGTTCCCTTTTGTATTTCTTTTGGTTTTGCATAGTCCTTAAGAGTTCATTTCCTAGGTTGGTATCTGGCTAGTACAATCCTATGTCCTATATTCAGCCTGTGGTCTGATATTGTTTGTTCTCAGATGGAAGGACTTTCTTTAATAAGTCTGGTAAGTTCAGTTTGGTTTTTACATAGTCCCTTAATTTCTGTTTATCTGGAAATGACCTAATTTCACCATCATATTTGAATGAGAGTTTTGCAGGATATATTATTGTTGACTGGCAATTTTTTTCTCTCAAGGTTTTATATATGTCATCCCATTGCCTTCTTGCCTGCATGGTCTCTGCTGAATAATCTGAGCTTAGTCTTATTGTTTCTCCTCTGTTATGTGACTTTTTGTTTTTCTCGAGCTTCTGTCAGGATTCCTTGTCTTTGGTTTTAGCGAGTGTGATTAAGATATGTCTTGGTGATTATCTTTTGGGGTCTATCCTATACTGGGTTCATTGAGCGTCTTGGATGGCCAGCTTTTCATCTTTCATGATATTGGGGAAGTTTTCTGTCAGCAGTTCTTCAATGATCCTCTCTGTTTTTTCTGTTTTCTCCCCCTGTTCTGGAACTCCAATCACTTGCAGATTTTTGCTTTTCATTGTATCCCACATAATTCTTTGGGTTTCTTCATTTTTCTTTGTTCTTTTTTCTGAGTTTTCATCATACAGAGTTGTATCCCAGTGTTTTCTTCTGTTTCTCTGATCCTATCTTCCATCGTTTCAGACCTGCTCCTCAGCCCTTCTTTGACATTGTCCATTTCTAAAATCTTGTTGTTCATCTTTTGGATTTCTAATTATTGTTTTTGTATGATTTCTAGTGTGAATTTATTTTAGCATTTTGTTCCTGTATTATTTTCTTGAATTTTTCCATTTTTTGGTCTCTATTTTCCATGAATTTTCTGATTTTTCCATGAATTTGTCTATTTTTTCCCCATTTTTGTCTGTTTTTTGCTTCAACTCTTGGATAATTCTGAATATTAGAGATTTGAATTCCTTATCAGTTAGGTCTAGTGCTTTTTCTTCTATTGGAAGGTCATCTGGTGTTTTGTTTTGGACACCTACTGGAACCATCCTATCCTGTTTTTGTAAATGTTTTGATATTGTCTGCTGTCTTTGGAGCATTCAGTGGTTATTTTCCTCATTTATTGATTGTAGATTTGTTTGCTTTGTCCTGCTTTTTTGTTTTATTTGATTATGTCTGAGCAGGCAGGCTGTGCATTCTTTGTTGTTTGCTCATCTGTGGGCATGGTACTTCTCACCTCCTTCTCCAATTTGCAGTCACTCTGGTATGGTACAGCAGAGCAGGTCCAGCTGAAGGGGAGTTGCTGGGATAGGTTTATTGTGGCATGTACCAGGGCTGACAGTGTGGACCGGGAATCAGTGCAGGGCAAGTTCCAGGAGGCCATCCCTGTGCTGCTTGGGAGTGTGATGTTCAACACATGGTGCAGTTAAGCAGGAAGGAGGGGGTAGATTGTGATGTATGGAGCTAAGATGGGTATGGTAAAGAAGAGAGAGAGGAGAGAGGAACAGAAGCCAAAAACATACACTCAAACAAAAAAGAGTGCTAAGCGAGCTTGCTATTGGAGGGGACAGATGAGAGACTGAGAAATTGAAAAAAACAAAAAGAAAAAAAATGAATAAATTGAGAAACTGGAAATGAAGAAAGACTGAAAGAGAATAAGAGAGAGAAGAAAACTAAACAAAGAAATGAAAAACAAACCAAAACAAACAAACAAACAAACAAAACAAAAAAAACAAGAAAAAATAAATGCCCCCAGGGATGTCCCTGTGCATCTGCACAGAGTAAGGGACTAGCTTCCCAAGCCACGTGGTACTGCCTGGCTAGACGGGGTTCCCAAGCCGGGAAAAGAAAAAGAAAACAAAACACAAAACAAACAAACAAAAACAGAACAAATCAGAACAAACAAATAAAAAGTCCCCAGAGGTCCTACCTATTTGGCAGCACAGGTCGGGAAGCAGTTTCACAGCCGAGTGGTGTTTGGCAGCCTTTCAGGAAGAGGCAAAGATGGTGCATGGAGCCAGGTATTTGAGAGAAAGAAGTGAGAGCTGGTGAGAGGTAAGGAAGAAATCTAAAGAAGCGGACAAAAGCAACACCAGCAGCCAACAAATGGCACTCAGGAAGCTGGTCAGTGTGGGTGGGTGGAATCCAAGCAGCACTGGGGGGAAGCTCATTGTTCCTGGCCAATAGACTGTGGCTGCAGGAAGCAGAGGAGGCTAAGTGGGGGTGAAGAAGGGTGGGCGGGTGGGAAAGTGTATATCGCAAATTACCGGTTGTTCTGTCTCCCGCTGGAAGCTCCATGAAGCTGCTCTCTCGTACCCCCTATTTGCTGGTGTCTGATAGGAGTCCAAGATGGCGGATCCACGCTGTGTTAGCTGATAGGGGACCTCTGCATGAATCTCTCCTCGCTCTCTGTTCTCAGTTTTCTCACTCCATTTGGTGCTTGACTGAGTTCTTTCTCTCTTCATTTGATGTTTTAGGGTTTCAGGATTGCTGTTTTCTCTGTTTGGCTTAGTTTTTTGGATCTTTGCTGTGGAGGGAAGGTGTGGTGCTCCTGCCTAGAGTGCCATTTTGCCGGAAGACTCTAGAGTTTGTTTTATGTATTTTGGGCCCTGTCGTTGGGTGCATAAATATTTATTATAGTTATGTCGTCCTGGTGTATTGACCCTTTTATCATTATATAGTGCCCTTCCTTATCCTTTGTGGAGGATTTTACTTTAAAGTCTATTTTGGCAGAGATTTATATTGCCACTCCTGCTCTTTTCTGAGTGTTGTTTGCTTGATATATTTTTTTCCATCCTTTGAGTTTTAGTTTGTTTGTGTCTTTAAGTCTAAGGTGTGTATCTTGTAGGCAGTAGGCAGCATATAGATAGATCGTGTTTTTTTAATCCATTCTGTCACTCTCTGTCTCTTTATTGGTGCATTTATCCATTTACATTCAGTGTAAGTATTGATAGGTATGTGTTTAGTGCTGCCATTTTGGTGTCATTTTTTGTGTGTTGACAGTTTCATTGTTCCACTTAATTTTCTGTGCTGAGTTTTTCTTTATATATTTTCTTTTCATCTTTTTCATTGTTGTTGATTTTGTATTTGCTAAGTCTCTATACTTTTCTTGTTTTTTATTTTGTTGTGTAGGATTATTAGTTTCATATGCAGTTACCTTAATATTTACCCCTATTTTTCTAAATTTAAACAGTCTTATTTCCTTGTATTGACCTCACTTCCTCTCCATATGAAAAATCTATGTCTACATTTTTTAATCCCTTGTTTTTGTTTTACTGTTGTCATCTTTTACATATTGACATCTCTGTTTCCCTATTTTCAGTGTTTTAGCTTTGATATATTTTTGTAACTTCCATATCTGGGTTGATATCTGGTTGCTCTGTCCTGTGTTCTAGTATTGGGTTGTTATCTGATGTTATTGATTTTCTAACTGGAGGACTCCCTTTAGTATTTCTTGTAATTTTGGTTTGGTTTTTGCAAATTCCCTAAACTTCTCTTTTGTAGACGTGCCCTAATTTAGCCATCGTATTGGAGAAACTGCTTTGCTGGATATGTTATTCTTGGCTGGCAATTTTTTTCCTTCAAGGCTTTATATATGTCATCCCATTGCCTTCTTGCCTGCATGGTGTCTGCTGAGTAGTCTGAGCTTATTCTTATTGACTCTCCTTTGTAGATTACTTTTAGTTTATTCCTAGATGCCCTTAAAATTCTCCTTATCTTTGGTTTTTGCAAGTTTGATTATAAAATGTCTTGGTGACATTCTTTTGGAATATACCTTATGTGGGGTTTGATGAGCATTTGGGATAGATATCGTCTCAACTTTCATATCAGAGAAGTTTTCTGCCAACAAATCTCCAACAATTCTCTCTGTATTTTCTGTTATCCCCCCCCCCCCCACCTCATTCTGGTATTCCAACCACTCGTAGGTTATTTCTCTTGATAGAGTTCAACATAATTCTTAGGGTTTCTTCCTCTTTTTTTTTTTTTTTAATGCTTTTATCTGATTTTTCCTCAAATAAGTTGGTGTGAAGTGCTTTATCTTCAGTGTCACTAATTCTGACTTCCATTGCCTCAATTCTGCTTCTATGACTTTCTATTGAGTTGTCTAATTCTGAAATTATATTGTTAATCTTCTGGATGTCTGATTGCTGTCTCTCAGTGGATTCTTGCAGCCTATTAAATTTGTCATTTGCTTTTCTCTAATCTTCTTAAGTTCCTGTATTGCTAGGTCTGCATTTTGTCCGATCTTCTTCCTGATCTCTTGAAGAGTTCTGTATATTAATCTTTTGTATTCTGCCTCCGGTAATTCCAACAAATTTTCTTCCTCTGGAAAATGCCTTGATTCTTTACTTTGGGAGCTTGCCCTGAAGTCATCATGGTCTGCCTGTTTATGTGATTTGATATTGACTGTTGTCTCTGAGCCACCAATAAGGTATTATATTTACTTGTTTTATACTCACTTACTGTGTCCTAGCTTCTTGTTTTGTTTTGTTTTGATATGCCAAAATAGGCTGCTCATGTGAGCTAGTCCAGTCACTGGCTCCCCTAGAGCTCCAATGTCCCGCCACTAGGTGGCCAGACCTGCCACTAAGTATGTGAGCCCAGGAGTCTGCCCACTCCTCTTATATGGATTTAGCTTATGTGTCCAGGTAGTCGGCCACCAAATGTGTGGCACAGGCTCTTACCTACAGTCCTAGACAGGTGTGGGTGATTGGTGTAGGCACAGGCATCCGGCTGCAGCAGGGAGTCACCCTCTGAGCAAACTAGGGGGCTGACTGCCACCCCTGAGTGTCCAGGAGGAAAGCGTGTCCCTGTTCTCTAGGGCACTTAGGTGGATGGGTTTTGCAGCTGGACTATGAGCACCCAGTGCTGTTGGCTGTAAGGACTAGGGGGCACCACTTATTCTTGGGCCCCTGTTGCAGGTGGCTGGGTGGCGTGGGTGGAGCCACCAGTCCTCAGGCCCCTGATGTGAGTAGGTGAAGACCCTGATTAATAGGCAGATCAGTGTCAAATGTCAGGGGCCTGCCACTTCACAGCTGAAACAGTTGAAGTTAGAGTTCCAGTATATACCTTGTTTTACTGTGGTAATGATGGACTACCGTGTTGAAATGGGCCCACACAGGTCTATGCAGGAGGAAAGGCACTAAAAGTCTGTGGACCCCTTATGCCTGTGCCTAGGAAAAGGAGCTGTGCCTACCCTGAGTTCCTGGCTTAGTGGAGATGGCAGATTATTTTTTCCCCGTTTGTTAATTTGTTCACTCTCCAAGGCTGGGAGAATGGGTGCATGATGGGTCTGACTTCTGGCCCAGGGGACTTGGCAGTTGCTGAAGCCAGTCATGGACCCAGTGCAGAGCAGCGAGTAGGGAGGTAAATGGGAGAGAGATTTTTCCCAAAGAGGGAAAAATCCGTGCAGTAGGCCAGATGCAAGTACTTATTTTTCGCCAGTTGAGGGCTGCTTTTCACTGGTTCTGGATGGCTGAGTAGACTCTCTGCCGCTGGGTCTCTCCTGGTGTGGGAAATGCCTCCTGAGTGCTGCTGCTTGCCTGCCTCACCGCACACCACGAGCTGATCCAGCCTGAAGGGCTCAGGCTCTTGCTGGATAAGGTCTGGAAACTCCTCGCGGCTTCCGAACCATCTCTCCCTCCCCCTGCCACTCAGTCCAATTCCTCAACTTTGCCTTTGATGTTCAGGGCTCCTAGATTGTCATATATGATTGATATACTTGTTTTTTCAGGTCTTTGTTGTAAGAGGGACCACCAAAAGTGTCTGACTACTCTGCCATCTTGGCCCCACCTCCCCCCTTCTGTTTTTAAGGCCAATCAACAAATTAAGTTCAGCCCACCAGGATAACATCCCTTACTTATGGTCAACTGATTAGGTGCTTTAATTGCAGCTGAAAAATCCCTTTACAGCAGCACCTAGATTAGTATTTGGTCGAATGACCAGGACTATAGCCTAGCCTAGTAGACAAATCAAAAATTCATCACAGCTAGGTTATTTATTTATCTTTTTCCTATCTATCTGGTGTCAATTGAGATCACTCAGTGGTACTCACATGGAGGTTAATTGGTCTGGAGGGTCCAAGTCAGAGTCACTTAAATGCCTTGTACCTTGACAGGGACCACCATAGGTGAACTTAGCTGCCCCCTTCTGCCTCTCCATGCAGTCTTAAAGGTCTCTCCATCTTGCCTTTTCAGCAGTGAAGGTATACATCTTTCTTGATGGTACAGGGATCCCTGAGACATACTGGAAGCTGCCAAATATCTTAAAGTTTAGTATTCCATTGGTCATAGCAATAACAGGGCTCAATAATTTCTAGTGGAGGGGAACAGACTCCCCTGCTTGATGGGGAATGTGTTAAAAATTTGCTGTTATCTTTAATCTGCCATAGATATACGAACTTACTATAAAACTATAGTTGTACTGAGAGTGTGGTATTAACATAGGGATAGAAAGTTAGTAAAGGAAAAGAAAAAGTCCAGAAACAGCCCTACACATACATGGAAACTTGATATATGATAGAGATGGAACTGAAGATTATTAGGCAAGAGATGCAATAAACTGTTCTGAATAATGGTGTGAAAAAATGATATTGGATCTCTACTTAAGACCATATACAAGAATCAACTTCAGATGGATTAAAGACTTAAATGTGAAAAAAGAAACTTTAAAACTTATAGAAGAAGTATAGGATGGGGATATCTTCATAAACTTAGGTAGATGGGATTTTTTTAACTAAATGGAAAAATCTCTAATCATAAAAAATAGTATTACATTGAAAACATCTCTTCATAAAAAAATTCCTTAAACTGTCCCAGGCTTACATCTTGGGAGCCAACCTAACTAACTGCTAGGTCTGCTTCAAGGACCAAGAGACAGCAATAGCATCTGGCAATAGATTAAAGGCTTTTTACCTTCGCTAACTTGGTTTTTACTCCTGCTGGGACCCTCTGTTACCCTTCTCCTCTTGCTTCTTTTCAGCCCGTGCCTTTTTTTTAAACTACTCGCCTGACTCATCTCATCTAGACTCCAACAGTTCCATTTAAAATTAATAGTAGTACAGGGCTCTCAGCCCCTCCCTGGTGAAGAGCCATCCCAACCATTAGATAGAGTAGGGAGAGATTTCTACTCTGCTAGGCAGGCCAACAACACAGTGTCAGCTTGAAGAAGATACAGAAGAGACCTCCACCCCTGAACCCTCATAAAGAATTATGAGTATGAAATCTCTCAGCGGGGAATGAGATAGGGAAGGGAAAAAGGGACTGAGCCCCTAGGCAAAGGACCTTGAGCTAAAAACACGTGCTTAACCAATGACACAAAACCCATTATCTCAGAACATGCAATGATGAAAGAACAACCCACCCAGCTCTCTATGTACTTCCTTGATAAGATGTTTTTCAGAAGAACTGGCCTGATCTTGTCCCTGGAGCATGCACAGACATCCGCAAGGTGACTGACAGACTTGTGACAGGAATCGAGCTAGCACCACGGGGGAAATGTGCAGGCGCAGCACCCCCTGATAAATCCTGCCATCCAGTCCCAAGAGCCTTTGTTATGGGTTCCATCTTGAATTACCTCTTGCGCACGGACCTAATCTTCATAACCTCGCATCTTTCATGAGTAAACATGATGTCTTTTCCCAGCTAAAATGTTTATAAGCTCTAGCCAATCCTTTATTCCGGGAGACAAAGGCTAGCGTTGTGTTGTCCCTCTTTATCTCTGCTCGCAAGCTACTTTTTCTCAGTAAAGTTTTGTTCTTGCAGAAGGAAAAAAAAAATTTCCTTAAAGAATGTGGAAAGACCAGCAAAAACTAGTTTGCAACATATTTAATAAATAAAATATTAAATTCCCGAATATGTAAAGAAATTCTACAAAACAATAAGAAAAAGATAAAACAGTAGAAAAATAGACCAAAAAAAACATGTATAGGCATTGCACAGAAGAGGAATCATGAATGAATGGAAAATAAACACAAGGAAAGTTGTCCACCTCATTAGTAGATTAATAATCAAGGAAATGCTATTTAACCAAAATGTAACATCATTTTATACCTAAGATTTATTGCTTAAAATTAATGTCTGGTAAGGATATGGATAAAATGAGAACTCTTATACTCCTTGGTAAGAGTGTAGATTTGAACAATTAGGAAAACAATTTGGCAGTTATTTGTGAAGAGAAAAAGGGGCATATCCTATGACTGAGCAGTCCACTTCCAGGAATCTTCAAATTGGGGCATGTGTAACCCTGGGGTACACACGGAGTTTCACACAGACACAGATAGCTCTAAGAGAATACATTTATAGATCCCTAACTTCCATATCTAATGAATGTATTTTAAAGTAAAATGTCTGAGAATGTGTTTGAGTAGAGGATAAACATGTCACGGCAATTCTTTCCCACCTCTCCTTTCACAAAATCACTCTTCTCCCCCTTATTAATAAAATAATACCACTCATCCAGCTTCAATTTGTTAATGATGCTTTATCTCAAATGATACAAACTTCAAGGAAGCCAAATAAAGAGAATAATTCAAATACTGATGACAGAGAAATCGTCTTTAACTACAGTAACATCAAAAAGCCATATTGCGTTGTGTCTTTCCCAGCCTTATATAGAAACTTGTTTCTATTGGGTCAAAGTTGGCATTAGAAGTACTCCCCCCACCCCCACTCCCACCATGTTAGGGTGCTGTGAACTTATATACATTGTAGAGTTGGATTGTGGTAGTGATGATAATTTTCATTTCAAGGTCTCACCTTTCCATCCCCTATAATTGTGGACCCGTGGAAGCAGCAGTCAACAAATCAAAAGACTCATTGCATTGGGCAAATCGGCTGCAAAAGATCTCTTTAAAGTGTTAAAAAGCAAAGACGTCACCTTGAAGACTAAGGTGCGCCTGACCAAACCATGGTGTTTTCAATTGCCTCATACGCATGTGAAAGCTGGATGATGAATAAGGGAGATGGAAGAAGAACTGATGCCTTTGAATTGTGATGCTGGCAAAGAATATTGAATATACCATGGACTGCCAAAAGAAAGAACAAATATATCTTAGAAGAAGTACAACCAGAATACTCCTTGGAAGTAAGGATGGCAAGACTAGTCTCACATAATTTTGACATGTTATTGGGAGGGATCAATCCCTGTACAGGGACATCATGCTTGGTAAAGTAGATGGTCACTGAAGAAGAGGAAGAACCTCAAAGAGTTGGATTAACACAGAGGCTGCAACAATGGGCTCAAGCATAACAAGGATTGTGAAGATGGTGCAGGACCGGACTGCATTTTGTTCTGTTGTACATAGGATCGCTATGAGTTCGAACTGACTCAAAAGCACCAAACAACAACATGGACATAATTTTGGAAGAAGGCTTTTTATTTGTGGGAGAGATCCCTGGTATGAGAGCAAAGCAAAAAGGGGTAGGGTAAGATATATAAAAGGCAGCAATAAATGCTTGATGTGGCTACTTTCATTATTTCACGATCTTAGAATTAAAATAGTCAAGCTATGTAAAAAAAGCACTCTAGAAATAAAATAATCTGCTCCAAATCTCATTCCCTGACCGTGTCTGGGACTATGCCTCAACTATGTATATTGAACAATTTCAAATAATCTAAGATGAAAATGTTTAATTTCAACATATCAGCATTATACCTTTGAGAAAACAGAACATGTATTGGAGACAAAAATGTTTTATATTTTCTTGAAAATTTATTATTTATAAGAGAAACATTTCCTTATTTTTTCCCAAAAGATCATTGTACACTTAAAAACTTTATTTATTTTCTAAATGGTAATAAGTATGCTTTCTGGTTCTCATCAGCTACTTCTCTCCTTGTCTGTTTATTCCGTGGGGAATAGAAAGACAATGTACACTTAGCAATGGTTATTGCAACACCTTAAGGTAAACTCTGAGCTTAGTGGGGCCCTAATACTTTCTCTTCTTTACTTTGAATTTCCACTGAATCCTGTCTCATTCCAGCAGTAGGTGACTGTCATCCAAGAACTAGAAACAAATAGAAAAATAGTAGCCCAATTCATCTCACAAGAGACCCATTTCCAAATAAAGATATACTTTGAGTTTAAGGGATCTATATAAATGGAAAAGCATACCATGCTGATGGATAGGTAGACTCAACATTGTGAAAATGACAATTCTACCCAAAGCCATTTACAAATACAATGCAATCCCTATCCAAATACCAACAACATTCTTCAAAGAGATGGACAAACTAATCATTAACTTTATATGGAAAAGGAGGAAGCCCCGAATAAGTAAAGCCCTAATGAAGAAGAAGAAGAAAGTTGGAAGACTCACGCTACCTGACCTCAGAACCTACTATACAGCTACGATAGTCAAAACAGCCTGGTACCGTTACAACGACAGATACATTGACCAATGGAACAGAATTGAGAACCCAGATGTAAATCCATCCACCTACGGTCACTTGATCTTCATCTGATAAAAGTCTGAAGTCCATCAAATGGGGAAAAGACAGTCTTTTTAACAAACGGTGCTGACAAAACTGGATATCCGTCAGCAAAAAAATGAAACAGGACCCATACCTCACACTATATACAAAAACTAATTCAAAATGGATCAAAGACCTAAATATAAAGCCAAAAACTATAAAATTCATAGAAGAAAAAATAGAACCAATGCTACAGGCCCTAATACATGACATTAACAGGTTACAAACTATAACCATCAACACATGAACCCCAGATGATAAGCTAGACAACTGGGATCATCTAAAAATCAAACACCTATGCTCTTCAAAAGATTTCACCAAGAGAGTAAAAAGAGAACCTACAGACTGGGAAAAAATTTTTGGACAGTACAAGTCAGACAAAGGTCTAATCTCCATAATCTACAAGAAAATCCAACACCTCTACAATAAAACACAAAAAATCCTATTAAAAAATGGGCAAAGGAAATGAACAGACACTTCAACAAAAAGACATGCAAGCAGTCAACAGACACATGAGGAAATGCTCACGATCACTAGCCATTAGAGAAATGCAAATTAAAACCACAATGAGATACCTTCTCACCCCGGCATTACTGCCACGAATCAAAAACACTGGAAATAACAAATGCTGGAGAGGCTGCAAGGAGATCGAAACTCTCACTCACTGCTGGTGTGAATGCAAGATGATACAACCTTTTTGCAAAATGATATGATTCTTCCTTAGAAAGTTAGAAATAGAAATAACATACAATCCAGCAATCCCACTCCTAGGAATATATCTCAGAGAAGTAAGAGCTGTCACTCAAATAGACATATGCACATCCATGTTCATGGCAACATTGTTCACAATAGCAAAAAGATGGAAACAACCTAGATGCCCTTCAACAGATGAATGGATACGTAAACTATGGTACATACACACAATGGAGTACTATGCAATGGTAAAGAACAGTGATGAATCTGTGAAGCATCTCATAACATGGATGAAACTGGAGGGCATTATGCTAAGTGAAATAAGTCTATCACAAAAGGACAAATATTGTATGAGACTTCTATTGTAAAAACTCATGAGAAAGTTTCCACAGAAAAAGTAACAATCTTTGTTGGTTACGAGGGATGAGAGAGGTGGGGGTGGGGGAGAATACTAAATAGGCAATAGATAAGTACTATCTTTGGTGAAGGATTAGACAGTACACAATACTGGGGAAACCAGCATAACTTGTACAAGGAAAGGTCATGGAAGCTCCATAGACACATCCAAACTCCCTGGGAGACTGAATTGCTAGGCAGAGGGCTGTGGGGACCATGGTCTCGGGGAACATCTAGCTCAATTGGCATAACACAATTTATAAAGACAATGTTCTACATTCTACCTTGGTGAGTAGCATCTGGGGTCTTAAAAGCCTGTGAGCAGCCATCTAAGATACTCCACTGGTCTCACCCCTTCGGAAGCAAGGGAGAAATGAAGAGAACAGGATACAAGGAAAAGATTAGTCCAAAGGACTAATGGACCACAGCTACCAAGGCCTCCACCAGAGTGAGTCCAGCACAGCTAGATGGTGCCCGGCTACCACCACTGACTGCTCTGACCAGGATCACAACAGGGTTCTGGACAAAGCTGAAGAAGGATGTAGAACAAAATTCTAACATCCCCCCAAAAAAACCAGACTTACTGGCCTGGGAAAGAGACTGGAGAAACCCCAAGAGTATGGCCTCCAGACACCCTTTTAGGTCAGTGGTGAAGTCATTTAGGAGGTTCACAGTTCAGCCGGTCAGTGGACAGCTCCATAAAACAATGAGGCACAGCAGTCCAGGGACAAGGACTAGAAGGCAGAAGGGGACAGGAAAGCTGGAGATAGGGAACCCAAGGTTGAGTAAGGACAGTTTTGACATGTATTGGGGTTGTTAACCATTGTCATAGGGCAACATGTGTACTAACTGTTTAATAAGAAACTATTTTGTTCTGTAAACCTTCATCTAAAGTGAGAATAGCAGCACAGCTGGAAGAACGTAATCGATGTCACTGAACTGTGCATGTAGAAATTTTTGAAATGGTGTATCTTTGGCTGTGTTTATTTTCACCAACAACAAAAACAAAAGGTCGAGAAGGGAGAGGGTAGCCATGTTGTGGGGTTGTTAACCAATGTCATAAAACAATATGTGTACTGACTGTTTAATGAGAAACTATTTGTCCTGTAAACCTTCACCTAAAGTTCAATAAAAAGAGTAATTATTCTTGAAATTGCTTTAATTAGTTGAGCACTAATGATAATGGGTATAATAACTAAATCTGGGGATAGGGAGTGTTTAACATTTAAGAGTCTTAGAATCAGGAGTTTTTTACATTAATATACGTAATTTTTGTTGAAAAGTATAATAAGAAAAGAAAAAAATCTGTTGTTATTGAGGCAATTCTGACTCCTGGGAATACCAGTGGGTGAATAATAAAATGAATTTAAGTGCAAATGTACATTGTATTAGGGTAAAATTCTGTGGGAATAGTGAAATGGAAATATGAGCTCAGGTAAAAAATATATAAAATTTTTGACTTTTATAAAAGAGCTTTTTTCCCCTTGCACTTTATAAATAAATGATTGTGGGTAAAAAATTATCCTGGTGTTTGAATTCCATTGGATCCATTTAAAAGAGTGATTATGGTACTAATTTACAACATCAATATGCAAATATGCTGGAAATTACATCATTTCACTCACTTAAATTGTTGATTTAAAAAAAATTATGTATCTACTTAGAAATGTATGAGGAATCACACAGGTTTTCCAAAATTCAGTTAGGGGATGTGTGAGCAAAGTTTTGACCACCATGAGTGTATATCATAGAGAACCTCTTACGCATATAAATATAGGAATCACATATTTTTGTTCTTTTATAGTTTTTTTTTTTTTGGCTTTAACAAAGAGAAGTTTATTGTCTCACAGTCCAGTAGGCTAGAAGGTCCAAATTCAGGGCGCCAGCTCCAGGGGAAGGCTTTCTCTCTCTGTTGGCTCTGGAGAAAGGGCCTTGTGATGCATCAGACTTCCTTTGGTCTGGGAGCATCTCAGTGCAGGAACCTCAGGTCCAAAGGACACGCTCTGCTCCCGGCACCACTTTCATCGTGAGATGAGGTCCCCATGTCTCTCTTCTTGCTTCTCTCTTTTATATCTCAAAAGAGATTGGTTTAAGACACTATCTAATCTTGTAGACCTCATCAATATAACTGCCAGTAATCCATCTCATTACATTATAGTGATAGAATATACAACACATAGGGAAATCACATCAGATGGCAAAATGGTACACAATCGTACAATACTGGGAATCATGACCTAGCCAAGTTGACAGATATTTTCCAGGGACACAATTCAATCCATGACAAGGACAGAGTAGAACTGCCCTGAAGGGTTTCCAAGGAGTGGCTGGTGGATTCCAACTGCCCGCCTTTTGGTTAGCAGCCAAGCTCTTAACCAGTAAATACTGTATGTTTTCACTGAAATGAAGAGTGAGAAGAAAGGATGTAACTTCACAGACTTGTTGTGAGGTTTCAGTAAGTTACTATACATATTGCGCTTAGAGCAGCACCTAGTCCTAGCAAACATTAAAGAGGGAGAGTTATTATTATTACGATCTATTTGCATTTCTTGTTCTCATGTCTTGTTGGTTTTGTAAGGGCACTGCTTAGTACCTTTGCTTTTGTGTCTGCCCCTGCTTAATAAATTTTGATAAGTGTTTGCTGAACGCTAACAGCCCAAAAAGAAACCCCCAAAGTACAGAGAGTTACAGAAATATTCACCATCATTAAGCCACAAAATCATATGTGAAGGAGAGGGTTGAGGAATTGATTTCCTCAATGGGAATCCTAAAGTTCATCCTTGTAGGTCTCCTCAAGAGACTGTACAAGATCCAGACAAGACTCTATTGTCAGACTGATGGCTGAAACATAACATTTGTTAAAATTATTTTCTAAGGCTTAATAGTTACCTCTATGGGAGTGGCACAGGATGAGATGAAGGAGCAACAAACAAAAGTAGCTTAAAAGATGGAGGTGAAAATCTATTCCTTACATTCTTCAAGCAGTGAGTGGTGCAAATGATTAAGTGCTCAACTACTAACCACAAGGTTAGTGGTTCAAATCTACCCACAGGTGCTTGCAAAGAAAGCCCTGATCATCTGCTTCCAAAAGGTCACAGCCTTGAAAATCCTATGGAGTATAGCTCTATTCTTTACAGATGGGATCACCATGAGTCAGAACTGACTCGATGGCAACTGGTTTGCTTTTTTTTGGTTTAGGTTCTTCAAGTTGGATGGTGGGTTCATGGGTGTTCATTTTATTTTTGCACAGTGGTTAAAGCAATCAACTACTAACTGAAAGGTCAGTGGTTCAAAACCACCAGCAGCTCCGTGGGAGAAAGATGAGGCAGTCTGCTTCCGTGGAGATTTACAGCCTTGTAAATAGCGCTATAGGGTCATTGTACTGGGAATCGACTGGACAGCAGTGGTATCAGATATTACATAAGCAATGTAAATGATAGCAGAAATAAACATGGTTGAAGATCTTCACGATTGTTTGCAATTATTCAGAAATTGAAAGGTAAAACATATTAATAATCGTCAACGAAGAATAGTGGCATTCCTCCCCCACCTCAAGCACTGTTCTCCAAGGTATTCCTTCAGTCTGTTTCCTGATTCTGTCAGGTATTCTCAAAGCTATGCTTTTATGTAACACAAACTGACTGTCAACACCAAGCTAAATGTCAAAGTAAACATTCTTCACGGCTATTCAAGGCCATGAAATTTGTCTGAACCTCAAGTGGATTTGTCATTCTGTTCCTTGGGACTACCTGTAGGTTCTAGAATGTTCTCTTTTGCCTCTATTTTAATAAAAGAAACTGATAGGTAAGTGGAGTCTTGTTTTTAATTTAAATAATCCTTATTGCTATAAAAGCCACTTCAAATCATTGAGGAAAATTGCTACTTCTTGTTACCAGTATTCTGATTTATAAGACACCACTCAGAAGGGATTTAGGATTCACCCTATTCCTTATAATCTCATTAACATATCAGAAGAAAAACCCCTATATCCAAACAGAATCACATTCGCAGGTATAGGGGTCAGGACTTCAACACATATTTTTTGGTACACAATTCAATCCATAGCACTGTCTTTCATTATCATTCATAATAAAAACACTAGGATGATCCTAACTGATGAATTTGCTGATGGTTACTCTTTATTTATGAACATTATCCCAAGTTTAGTCTTTAGATACATAGTATACATTGCATACTTTTGTGTTACGTGTCCTTAAATGTTAATTACATTTATAAGCAGAAAATGTAGTGAGAATCTGGCATCACATTCAGCAATGGAATAAGACTATTCTGCTTATGGCAAGATTTAGGAATAAGAGAATGGCATAAGAAATAACTTAGAGTAAGAAAAAGGAGAAAGAGAGAGAGAAACGCATTTTGTCTACTTAGCATGCAAAGACTTATCACCCTGCTGTTATAGCTCACATGTATTAAGTTTTTAAAAGGAGTTATACAACTTCTTAAAGACAATATTTATTTTTCCTTCCTTCTGTTGAGAAAAAAAATATTATCAGAGAGAAGTTTTACTCTTTAATTTTGTCCCTTCGATCTTCTTTGGGGGGAGTGTTGTGGGGTGGAAGGCAAGAAATTACTGTTCCTGAAAAATCTAAATGGTTAAGTATTAACAGAGAAGATTTATATACCCAAAAAACCTAATGTAATATAAATCAGTACAAATAGAATGTCCAAATGATGGGAAAAAAATTGTTTCATGCAGTCTGTCTGGTCAGAAGACACCTGAAGTTTAATTTGGCTTGTTTTATTTAATTTATACATAGTGTTCTTCATCTTTGTTCCTTTGTGTCAAAGACCAATGACAAACATTTAAATGAGAGATACAAAGAAGGTGAGGGACAAACTTCTCCTAAGAATGGTTAAAAAACCGTGAATATTTAGATAGGGAACTAATTCAGGCATATGCCAGACAGTCAAGTAGCTGTATTGAGAGAGTTTCCAGTTGCTTTGTGTGGCAGAAATTTATTCTTCAACAATTATTTTCTGAGTACCTATCCTATGCAAAAGGAGCCCTAGTAGTGCAGTGGTTAAAGCAATCAGCTGCTAACCAAAAGTTCAGCGGTTCTAACCTACCAGACGCTTTGAGGGAGAAAGATGTGGCAGTCTGCTTCCATAAAGAATTCAGCCTTGGAAACCCTGTGGTGCAGTTCCACTCTGTCCTATAGGGTTGCTGTAAGTCAGAATCTGGGCAGCAATGGTATTCTATGAGAAGCACTGTGCTAATCAGCAGACATGGGTGGTGATCCAGGCCATCACATTTCCTGCCTTCATGGAGTTTGTTCTCTTAGATATTTGCATAGACAAAGTGTGGTTATCATTCTTATAGGCACTTCTCTTTGACGGAGAAGAATTTCCCATTAGCAAGTTATCATAAATAACTCCTGGAATGATATGTAGAGCTTACGTCTTAGGTCAGGAAGATGAGTGAGTTCAATTAGCAAGTTTTTTCTGATGTAAACTGAGTAAAAGGAAACTAGTTTTTTTGTTTTTTTTTTTAATAGTCATACTAGAAGGCGATCACATGGGGGAATAATATTATGGGTAAGAAGAAATATAGGTAAGAACTAGAGAGCATTTCCTGCCCACTAAAGGGATTAACCACCACTCCTCTGTCAGTTTGTTGTACTGTGGTGTCTTGTGTGTTGCTGTGATGCTGGAAGCTATGTCAACAGTATTTCAAATACAAGCAGTTCACCCATGGTGGACAGGTTTCAGCAGAATGTCCAGACTAAGAGAGACTAGGAAGAAGGACCTGACGATCTACTTCTAAAATAGTTGGCCAGTGAAAAGCTTATGAATAACAGCAGAGCATTGTCTGACATAGTGCCAGAAGATGAGCCACTCAGGTTGGAAAGCACTCAAAATACAACTAGGGAAGAGTTGCTTCCTCAAAGTAGAGCCAAACTTAATGACATGGATGGAATCAAGCTTTCAGGACCTTCCTTTGCTGATGTGACACGACTCAAAATGAGAAGAAACAACTGCAAACATTCATTAATAATTGGAATGTGGAATGTACGGAGTATGAATCTAGGAATATTGAAATGCATCAAAAATGAAATGGACCACATAAAGATTGATATCCTAGGCATTAATGAGCTGAATTGACTGGCATTGTCCATTTTGAATCAGACAATTTTCTGGTCTACTATGCTGGAAATCAAATTGTAGAGGAATGGCTTCATAATCATTGTCAAAAAGAACATTTCAAGATCTATCCTGAAGTACCACTTTGTCAGTGATGGGATAATATCCATACCCCTACAAGGAAGATCAGCTAATATGATCATTATTCAAATTTATGCACTGATCACTAAGGCTAAAGATGAAGAAACTGAAGTTTTTACCGACTTCTGCAGTATGAAATTCATCAAACATGCAATCAAGATGCATTGATAATTACTGGTGATTGGAATGCAAAAGTTGGAAAAAAGAAGGGTCAATAGTTAGAAAATATGGCCTTAGTGGCAACATGGAAATCAAATGATAGAATTTGCCAATACCAACAATATTCATTGGAAATATCTTTTTTCAACAACATAAATGGGAAGGTGACATGTAGACCTAATTGACTATATCTTTGGAAAGAGACAATGGAGAAGCACAATATCATCAGTCGGAACAAGGCCAGGCGCCAGCTGTGGATCAGACCATCAATTGCTCACATACAAGTTCAAGTTGAAGCTGAAGAAAATTGGAACAAGTCCATGAGAACCAAAGTCCAACCTTAAGTGTATCCCAAGTGAATTTAGGGACCATCTCAAGAATGGATTTGATGCTTTGAACACTAATGACCAAACACCAGACAAGTAGTGGAATGACATCAAGTACATGAAGAAAGCAAAAGGTCATTAAGAAGACAGGAAAGAAAGAAAAGACCAAAATGAATGTCAGAAGAGACTCTGAAACTTGCTTTTCAACGTAGAGTAGCTAAAGAGAATGGAAGAAATGATGAAGTAAAAGAGATGAACAGACGATTCCGAGGGCAGCTCAAGAAGATAAAGTAAAGTAGTATAATGAAATGTTCAAAGACCTGGAGTTAGAAACCGAAAGGGAAAAACACTATTGGCTTTTCTCAAGACAAAAAAATTGAAGAAAAAGTTGAAGCCTTCAGTTGCAATATTGAAAGACTATATGGGCAAAATATCGAGCTACACAGGAAGAATCAAAAGAAGATGGAAGGAATTCACAGTGATTGTACCAAAAAGAATTGGTCAACATTCAGCCATTTCAGAAGGTAGCATATAATCAAGAACCAATGATACTGAAGGAAGAAGTCCAAGCTGCACTGAAGGCACTGGCAAAAAACAAGAATCCAAGAACTGACAGAATACCAATCAAGATTTTTCAAAAAGTGGGTGCAACCCTGGTAGTGCTCACTCATCTATGCCAAAAAATTTGGAAGACAACTACCTGGCCAACCAATTGGAATAGTTCCAAATATGTGCCCATTCCAAAGAAAGGTGATCCAACAGAATGCAGAAATTATTAAGCAAATATCATTAATGTCACACGCAAGTAAAATTTTGCTGAAGATCTTTCAGAAGTGGTTGTAGCAATACATTGACAGGGAACTGCTGGAATTTCAAGCTGTGTTCAGAAGAGGAAGTGGAACGAAGGATATCGTTGCTGGTGTCAGATGGATCTTGGATGAAAGCAGAGAATACTAGAATGATATTTACCTGTGTTTTATTGACTATGTAGAAGCATTCCACTGTTTGGATCATAACAAAGTATGGATAACATCGCAAAGAATGGGAATTCCAGAACATTTAACTGTGCAGTTGTGTGAACAGAACAAGGGGATACTTCATGGTTTAAAATCAGGAAAGATGTACGTCAGGGTTGTATCCTTTCACCATACTTATTCAATCTGTATGCTGAGCAAATAATCTGAGAAATTGGACTATATGAAGAAGAACTCAGAATCAGGATTGTAGTAAGACACATTAACAACCTGCCATATGCAGGTGACACAATCTTGCTTGCTGAAAGCAAAGAGGGTTTGAAGCACTTACTGATGAAGATCAAAAACTACAGCCCTCAGTATGGATTACACCTCAACATAAAGAAAACAAAAATCCTCACAACTGGTCCAATAAGCACATCATGATAAACGGAGCAAAGACTGAAGTTGTCAAAGATTTCATTTTACTTGAATCCACAATCAACACCGATGGAAGCAGCAGTCAAGAAATCAAATGATGTATTGCATCGGGCAAATCTTCTGCAAAAGACCTCTTTAACGTATTCAAAAGCAAAGATGTCACTTTGAGGACTAAGGTGCTCCTGACCCAAGCCATGGTGTTTTCAATCACATCATATACATGCAAAAGCTGAACAATGAATAAGGAAGACCGAAGAAGAAACAATGCCTTTAAACTATAGTTTAGGCAAAGAGTACCATGGACTGCCAAAAGAATGAAGAAATCTATCTTGGAAGAAGTACAGCCAGAATGCTCCTTAGAAGCAAGGATGGCAAGACTTCGTCTCACATACTTTGGACATGTTATCAGGAGGGACCAGTCCCTGGAGAAGGACATCCTGCTTGGTAAAGCAGAGGGTCAGTGAAAAAGAGGAAGACCCTCAAAGAGATGGATTGGCACAGTGGCTGCAACAATGGGCTCAAACATAGCAACAATTTTGAGGATGGTGCAGGACAGGGCAGTGTTTTGTTCTGTTGTACATAGGATTGCTGAGTCAGAATCGACTTGATGACACCTAACAACAAGGGGATTAACAGTCAACAAAAGCTATTCCTTGATTCTGCTGACATTTAGGACCTGAATCTGTCCCTGAGAGAAAGTACCATGTTTATGCTTTTAGAATTTTCCCTAATCATTTGTTTTTCCTTCTCTTAATAATAAATTGAATAAGAGCAGTGATAATATATTTAATGATACTAAATATAATATGGGGCAGTGGTTAACAGCTTGGCTGCTAACCAAAAGGTCGGCAGTTCCGTTCCAGTGGCCTCTCCTTGGAAACCCTATGGGGCAGTTCTACTCTGTCCTATAGGGTTGCTATGAGTCGGAATCGACTGGACGGCAACAGGTTTCGCTTTTGTTGGTTTAGTTGAACCTATAGAAGCTTATTATAAATATTTTATATTCATAATAAAATAAAAATATAAAGATAGCACAATGAATAAAAAGAATATCAATAATATTTCATGACTCATACTATGACAGTCAGCTGCAAAAAGATTGCTGAAGTATGACTGCATCGATTTAGACTTTAAAATCTGGAGTAACTTGCTGCTCACAGATCTTGGATCTAAAATTCTCACCTGTGAAAAATTACAAAGGATTAAATCTAATCATACTAGAATTTTATCTATGGGGTCTTTGTTGTTAATAAGTGATCATTTAAAAGTAGAAAGGAATACTTGAAAAAAAGTATATAGGGCAGCATTGTTCACACTGGGGAAACTTAACAATCTAATGATCCATAATGGAGAATTGATTTAATAATTTATAGCACATCAACTTAATATTATAGTATTCAGATACTTATACAGATTATATAATAATTTATAGTAAATAAGATTAGCAGAAAGTATTCTAATTATAACATTGTACATATGGTGAAGATTGGATATAATATGGAATATTCAAATAGTTTATAGTGAGAATTGGTGGACTTTTAAATTTTGTTTTCTATTACAGTTATTAGGTTGAGTTTAAATTGCAGTTTTAGGAGGGAAAATGATAAGTGTGCTTGAAGACATTCAGTTTAGCAGTCAAAACAATGATCTCAAGTTCTTACATTATCTGAGATACAAAAATTGTGTTCTTCAATTCTTGATGTAAGACCTCAAAAATATATTATTTCTACCTAGTTCAGAATTATCCTAATAGCTTGTTAAAATATGTATTCCTGAGCCACACTCCATATCTACAAACTTTGGAAATTTTATATGGTCCAAACAATGTTTCTCTAAGATATACTTATGTCAGTTTAATTAAATAAGAATTCTAAGAGTGAGTATTATATGCCAAGTGCCAGGCTAGAAGACATACATACCTACGTATATATACATACATATATACAGCTTTCAAGAAGTTCTTCTAAAAGTAGTTTATTCTGTATTCTATGTGGCAGAAATCGTTATTACTAGGTGATCTTATGGTTTCATAGTTCAGAGATAAATGATGCTTTAGGATAATTCTAAACATGATAAACATGTTTTAAAAGAACTTTCTAAGTCATCAAAGAAAGACTGTATTTAGATCAGAATATTTTATATACTTAAGAATATATGTTTTAACTAGACCACATACTCTTAACTATATAAACTATAAAGTATTGAGTCATCAATATTTTCAATTGAATAACTGCTATGAATCATTTACCCTAAGACAGACCATTGTAAGGAAAGTTATTTTTAATTTCTTGAGAAGAGGTATCCTCTCTTATTTTGTATTCTCTTGCTGATCATCTAGGACAATTTGAAAAGTAAAAGTGTTTGGCTAATACTAGAAGCTTACTTCTGAATTCATAACTGTTGTGTAATGGACTATTGTGAAACAATGAGATTTAACTAATTTCCATATAACAACATACTATAAAGTGAGTAAAACAGGAAGGGAAGCTGTATGGACACCACAACAGCAACAAAATAAAACAGACCTTTGTGGAGTGAGGGAGAACTAGAAAGTAACAAATACAAACTACAACAGCAATGATAGAGTATTTGAATTATGAGTGCGTTTTCTTTTGTCTGTTTTCCAAACCTTATTTTTAAGTAGCATATAACTGAGTCTTCCTTTTTTTTAGCCAGTCTTACAGTCTCTGCCTTTTATATTTGGGTGCTTAGAACATGTCCATCTATAATGTAATTACTGATATGTTGTTGTTGTGTGCCTTTGAGTTGACTCATAGTGACCCCATAGGACAAGGTAGAACTGCCCCATAGGATTTTCTAGTCTGTAATCTTTAAGGGAGCGGACAGCTAAGTCTTTTCTCTTGCGGAGCCACTGGTAGGTTCCAAAGGTCAATCTTTTGGTTAGCAACCCAGAGCTTAACTGTTGTGCCCAGGGTCTATGATGTCGTTAGGTTTATATCTACCAGCTTGTGAGTATCTGTTTGTCTCATCTGTTCTTTGTTCCCTTTTGCCTCTCTTTTGACTTTTGGATTAATTGATTCTTTTTAATGATTCCATTTTCTCTCTTTTGTCGGGTTACTAGTTGTGTTATTTTAGTGATTGGTTTCAGATATATAATATACATCTTTAATATTTCTTTAGCTTTAAGGTATCTTTACTTAAAAGTGGTATTATACCACTTTACATGTAGTATAACAACCTTACAACAGTCTTCTTCCATCTTCTTACTTTAGTAATTTTGTTATACATTTTAATTTTACATATAGTTTAAACCCCATGATACATTTTTATTAACTTGTATCAAGCAAAAATTATCTTTTAAAAATATTTAAGTTATAGGAAAAAGTTATTTATATCTACCCATATGGTTATTATTTCTGGTGCTAAACAAATAGCAAAATACAGAGCTATATGTATATATCATATATAAACCTGTTGCCATTGAGTCGATTCCAACTCATAGCAACCCTACAGGGCAGAGTAGAACTGCTCCATAGCGTTTCCAAGGAGTGGCTGGTAGAGTTGAACTGCTGAACTTTTGGTTAGTGGCTCAACACTTAACTACTGGGCCACCAGGGCTCATATATAAGTACACTAAAATATACTATGTATAAAAAAGACGGGGTGACAAAGTTTTGTTTTCTTTACTCTATTTACCAATTTTATTTAATTAACATAAGTTAATTTTATAAGAAAATTAATGCAATTAAATAGACAAATAAAAATTAATATTATATACATAGGGCTCAAAAATAAAAATAACAATTTTTAACTCTTTAGAAAGTATAAAATGTTTAGAGTACAATAAATTGTTAAGTGGAAAGAGGAAACATAAAACAATGTTTTACTGCCATAATTACTATTATATTAAAAACAAAAACAATCCTTATGAAATTATATACAAAATTACCCTTGGCTGAACACTATCAATTCTCTAAATTGCTGTAGACTGGGGGTAGGGGAGTGGGGATTAGATTATACAACGAGTGTTGTCTACCTGACAGTTACTACAAATCCTAAAGAGGAAATTACTCCTCCTGCCATAAAATATCTAACACTTTCCTTTTTCCCCCGCTATGCAGAAAGAGTATAAATGAGAAAAAAATAAAATGGCAGAAGACAGAGAGGACTGAGTTTAGAAGGGGAGCTATAGCATTAAATGGACAGAACAGGCATTCATAGGGTAGGTAAAGCAATAGACAGCCAGCCTGAAAAGAGGGAGCACACTTTAATTAACTGATTAAAGACTTTTTTTCTTCTTTTTGGTGCTTTAAGTGAAAGTTTACAGTTCAAGTCAGTTTCTCAAACAAAAATTTATGCACACATTGCTATGTTACCCTAGCTGCTCTCCTTATACTGTAACAGCACACTCTTCATTTCCACCACGGATTTCCAGTGTCCATTGAACCAGCTCCTGTCCCTTTTTGCCTTCTCATCTAGCCTCCAGACAAGAGCTGCCCATTTAGTCTTGTGTATCTACTTGAGCTAAGAAGCACTCTATTCATGAGTATCATTTTATGTCCCACAGTCCAGTCCAATCTTTGAAAAGTTGGCTTCAGGAATTGTTTCAGTTCTGGGCTAATGGAGAGTCCAGGGACCATGTCTTCCAGGGTCCCTCCAGTCTCAATCAGACCATTAAGTCTGGTCTTTTTACTAGAATTGAGTTCTGCACCCCACTTTTCTCCTGCTCCATCAGGGTCTCTGTTGTGTTCCCTGTCAGGGCAGTTACTGGTGGTAGCTGGGCACTATCTAGTTCTAGTCTCAGGCTTATGGAGTCTTTGGTATAAGCGGCCTTTCTGTCTCTTGGGCTAATATTTTCCTTGTGTCTTTGGTGTTCTTCAGTTTCCTTTGCTGCAGGTGGGTTGAGACCAATTGATGTATCTTAGAAGGCCGCTCGCTAGCTTTTAAGCCACTCACCAAAGTAGGATGCAGAACATTTTCTTAATAAGCTTTGTTATGCCAGTTGACCTAGAGGTCCCTTGAAACCATAGTCCCCAGACCCCCACCCCTGCTATTCTGTCCCTCAAAGTGGTTTGGTTGTTTTCATAAACTTCTTAGCTTTTGGTTTAGTCCAGTTGTGCTGACTTCCCTTGTCTTGTGTGTTGGATTAAAGACTTCTTTTTAGTGAACTTTGATTATAAAGTGTTTAAAGACTGAGAATAGGGGCCCTAATTTTTTTTGGAAAAGTAATCATCTCACCATAAACCATGATACACAAATGGTATGTAAAACATACCAAGGAGTGGCAGGAAAATTTAGATGAATAGGAATCCAGAATGGATTATAACAGAGATTATTTTCATAGCCTAGCTCATGAGGTATTTCTATCTGTTCTTTTGTGATGTGCAACTAAAAATGTAGAGCAGACTCTCTTATGTAATCTTATAGTTTATAAACCAGTCCCTGTTAAGTTTTGTTGTACATGGGATCTCATGAGTTGGAGCTGACTCTGCAGCAACTAACAGCAGTAACAACATAGTTTATAAAATGCATATCATCTTTATTGTCATCTTCATAGCAAACCATTAATGGAATCATTCCAGGGACTGTGTTTAGTCATTCACAGCTATTTCTTTTATTCTCTTTAGTCTCTCATTGAAGTAGTCTTCAAAATTGTTATAGAAAGTTTTTGGCTTGCTGGACTCCGTTGAACTATTGCAAACAACAGCGTGATGCCTAGAATGGAACAAAACAGGTAAGCTGTACCCTTTCTGGAATATTGCTCTAACAAGATTTATTCATGTTCAGAAGAACCAAAAACTATAAGATAGTCCAAAGTGTTAACAGGATTTATCATTGAAAGATGAGCTTTTGATTATTTTTCTTCTAACTGTGCTGTTTCCCAAATATTTCTAATAGTTTACTTTGATATAAGAAATATTTAAAAGGTTTCATACTTATCAGACTTGGTAAGGAGATTATACAGAATATATTTAAACCTTTCCTTAGTGTCTAGGAGCCATCCTTATGAATCTCAGTGCATGTTCTTTGCAGGAATGGCACTTCTAAAAAGATAACTAAATCTGTAGAAAATAATTTAGCCTATAGGATTTATGATTCTTCTGTCTTTTCCCTCAGTTCCAGCTGAAACATAATCCATGTGGCATATTTATTCTGGCACTATTTTCTACTTTGGTATCTAATGTGCCATCAATTATAGTCTAGGAGCATTAATAAAGCTTCTTAAAACACCTTATTTTACACAAAACTAAGTCAATAGTGTTTTCCCTGAGTGTGTGTATGTGTAGATCGATATAGTTGATATAGATACAGATACAGATACAGATACAGATACAGATATAGATATGTTGTTGTTAGGTGCCATTCAGTTGGTTCCAACTCATAGCCATCCTATGTACAACCGAACAAAACACTGCCTGGCCCTGTGCCATCTTCGCAATCGTTGCTATGCTTTAGCTCATTGTTGCAGTCGCTGTGTCAGTCTATCTCTTTGAGGGTCTTCCTCTTTTTCACTGACCCTCTACTTAACCAAGCATGATGTCCTTCTCCAGGGACTGGTCCCTTCTAATGACATGTCCAAAGTATGTGAGACAAAGTCTTGCCATCCTTGCCTCTAGGGAGCATTCTGACAGTACTTCTTCCAGATTTGTTCCTTCTTTTGGCAGTCCATGGTATATTTAGTATTCTTCGCCAACACCAATTCAAAGGCACCCATTCTTCAGTCTTCTTTATTCATTGTCCAGCTTTCCCATGCATATGAGAGATTGAAAACACCATGGTTTGGGTCAGGCACACCTTAGTCTTCAAGGTGACATCTTTGCTTTCAAACACTTTAAAGAGGTCTTTTGCAGCAGATTTGCCCAGTGCAATGTATCATTTGATTTCCTGACTGCTGCTTCCATGGGTGTTGATTGTGGATCCAAGTAAAATGAAATTCTTGACAACTTCAATCTTTTCTCCGTTTATCATGATGTTGCTTGTTTGTTCAGTTGTGAGGATTTTTGTTTTATTTACTTTGAGGTACAATCCATACTGAAGGCTGTGGTCTTTGATTTTCATCAGTAAGTGCTTCAAGTCCTCTTCACTTTCAGTAAGCAAGGTTGGGTTATCCGCATAATGCAGGTTATAGATATGAATATGGATATAGATATATATATGTTATAGGTACAGATATAGATATTAGATATAGACTTCCTGAAAACTATTTTCCTTAGTGCTAAAATCTCTCTCTCTCCCCCCTTCATTCTTTTTCCTCCATCCTCCTTCCCTCCTTCAGTTCCTCCTTTCTTTCTTCTTATTTGGGGACTGATTCTGGTTCCAGAAAGGAGAAGATGCTGCTGGCCTGACATGAAAAAGAAACATTATTGTAAAATCTTAACATACCAGCACCTCTTTAACCTACTCTTGACAGATGAATCATACCCATAGACCACAGCATCCCAGTCACTCAGATCCAAGAAACCTCTCTGTGAATTTTGGGTAGCCAATAGTACAAGATTCATAGCATCCTTTCCCTAACTGTGTTGCGTATTACCGATTTTTCAGTGGGCTGAGCACTCTGAGAGCCAGAAGGAAGGGCAAGGAACTTAGGCTCCTAATCTTTCATGGCATGCTGGCCTGCAAGTAGCTGTTGAGGATCAATTCCAATTCATAGGACCTGATATTCAAGGGCCTCTTGGAGCTCAGAAGCATTTAGGAGAGCAATGGTGGAGGCAATTGACAATGGTAGCTTTATAGAAGCTACAGTACCACTAGCTAAGGCATACTGAGATGCCTAAAAGTGAACTGTCTTTTCATGTCATTGAGAGTTGGTTAACTCAGATCCTCCCCCATGTCTTCAGTCTTCCATTCATTTGGTCATTAAAGTAGAGACTTGGGCTTTGGAACATTTTCTTTCCATTTATAAAACCGTTATTTCTGAAAAATGAAAATATTGAAATTCGTAAAATAAAAAGATAAATATCTCCACCCAACCCCCAGGCACAAAATGTCATCCCAAATATTGTTTGCTTTTTACTTTGTTTTCTCCTGGCCTTGTTCCCACTGTCTCTCCATTATTTTTCCTTTTTGTTTTTCAACTTCAACTCTTCAGTGTATTTTGTCAGAGCACTTCCTTTTTATAAAATAATATGTGATTAAAAGAAAGAATAATAGCATTGTGCTTTAGTTCTTAACAGGAAATATATTGGTATTACTAGGAAGGTTTTTCAAAGCACATATTTCCCGCACAAAGATATGCTGTAGTGGGAAAGGCAGCAGGGATACTGAGAGCATGACTGGCGGCTGTCTTAGTTTCTGAGGGAGGCTGTAATGAAACATCACAAAGAGATTTGTTGTCTCACAATTCTGGAGGCCAAAAATCCAAAACCAACGTGTTGGCAAGGTGGTACTCTGTTTGCCCACTCTAGAGGAATGTCTTTCCTGGCTCTTCAAGCATCTAGTAGCCATAATCATATTTTGAAATTTCTTGGTTTGTAGATGTAACTTCACATGCTCTTTTTCCCGTGTGACTCTGTATTCCTGTCTGTTCTCTCCTTTTATAAGACATCAGGCAGAAGGGATTAGGACACACCTTACTCAACTATGGCCTCCTTAACTGATACATCTTCAAAGAAAGAACCTATTTCCAAACCAGGCCACATTCACAGGTACTAAGTGGTGGGGGGGGCGGGGCACTTTGACATATCTTTGTAGAGGGCACAATTCAATCCTCAGCAGCTGACAGTGTTTTTTTGATTGAAATCCCCCAAGTGACTTATGTCCTTTCGTTACACCTGCCCCATTCCAATTCATCATTAATGATCATTGGTGTGATGGAAAGAGACTGAAGCTCTCAATCTGGAAGCATAGATTTTAGTCAGAGCTCTGCCATTCTTCATTAATTCATTCGTTCAACAAATATTGAGTTTTTTCTCTGTCAGGCACTAGGCTAGATTCTAAGTACAGAGTAAGGAATAAGACAGATACATATGCTGACCTCTTGGGAGCTTAAGGTCTAGTTGGTAAGGCAGATATTAAACAGATAATCATCTTAAAATTAAAATTGAGAATGACACAAAGGAAAAATACAATGTGTGCTGAGAACATTAACTATGTGAATTTAGAGAAGTCACCTAACCTCTGTGTCTCAATTTTACCGCCTGCAAAATGGTATAAACCTGCATTGACAAATAACCTTATCAAGGGTAGGGTAAGAATATTTGGAAAAAGGAGATGTAAATGTGAATTGGGAAAGTTTCATGTGGTAAATAAATGTGGATGATTACCATCAGCTAATGTTTTTTAAACACACGAGTATCCATTTCTTTACCTTTAGCTGAATATATATTCTTTTAACACCACCATCAGGGGAGAAGGAAGACACAACATATCCAACTGGCCTCTGTGAGTCCTGCGGTGGATATGGGAGAACTTAAGGTAGCTGTTAATTGATAACTAGATACAAGCTGTTCTAATTATCTACTACTGCTAACAAACTACCCCAACTTTAATAGCTTGATACAGGTTAAGAATTCTGGAAGGGGTCATCTGGAAGTTTCTTCTGCTCCAAGCAGCATCATAAGTGGTCACTGAGTGGTATTCAGCTGGCAGCTAGTCTAGTCTAATGGGTCCAAGCCTGGCTCCTTGGCAAGAAGATCTAGAAAACTAGGCTCAGCTGGGCCGCTTTCCCCTACCACATGATCTCACGGCCTCTCAACATGGTCACCATGTTGGACTTCTTACTTGGTATCGCAGAGCTCCAAGAGTGAGTGTTGCAATGAATAGAAAGTATGAGCTGCCAGTGTAGTAAACTGGGGCCTGGAAACTAGCATTGCACCACCACTTCTATTGTATTATATCAGTCAAAGCAATCATTGAGTCTACCCAGAAAAACAGACCTCACTTCTCACTGGGAGGAATGTCAAAAGTTGCAGCCATCTTAATCTGCTGCACAAGCACTGGTAAATATAGCTGTAACTTAAATCCTTGTCTCAGCCCCTACTCATTCATCCTCATGTCCACAATAGACATAGTATGAATTAAGCTGCTGAATTTATATAAAAATTGAAACAGGGAGAGGAAATAGGAAAAAAATATCATGCCCGTCAGCCTCCCACTAGAGGAGTGATTTAAGAGAGAAACGTGGCACAACTCCCCTAAACAAAATAGCACTAGTAAATTCAATCCAAATGTGTGAAGAAAGGTAAAAGTATAATTTGCATTATATCCTTGTCCTCCTTCAAAAAAATTATTTTGTTTTCTATCTGATAATTCATTAACAAATAGAGAAACAAAAACCCTAAGTGCCTCTTTTCTTATGTTCGGATTCTGACTGGAAATGAGTTTTTTAAGAGTGTTCTTATTATAATCAAATGGTAAGTGAATTTAGGGTCTTGAAGAGTTATGACAGAATTTAAATTAGAGTATTTTTTTTACTTAACATGCAATATGTACAGAAAGTTATGCTTTATCCCAAGGGGAAAAGAATAATGTAAAAAAAGAGAATGGATTTCGGAGTCACATAGATCTGAGTTCAAGACACATTTCTGCCATATAAGAACTATAAGACTGATGATATCACATCTGGGATTCCATTTCTTCAATATCACTGTTGGTTAAGAAATCAGATGTCAAGCATATGTATTAATGATTGATACATAGTAGGTTCTTAAGAAATGTTTGCTGAGGGAATGAATAACAATCCATATCACACCAGACAAAGTAATTATCTGAAAAATAATATTTGATCAAGTAAAAGACAACCTCTAAGAAAATAGAGAGAAGCTAACATTCATTAAGCACCTACTCTGTGGCAGGTGTTCTGCAAATTGCTAGGGATAAATATGAAAAACACAGACTTTCCTCTTAGAGAAAAGCAAGTCACACAAAAGCTACAAGAGAGGAGAATATCAGGTGCCATTGAGATGCAGAGGGAGTGCACTCAGCCTACGGTTCCAGGGAGAGACAGGTAGGTAAGGGCCTGAGTGGATGTTGAAGAATGAATAGGAATCAATCAAAGAAAAAATAGGAATGAGCAGCACAAAGATTATTATGTGAAAAGGCAAAGAGGTCTATTTAAGCTTCCTCAAACTAGATCTGAGGAGGAGAGATAACCTTACGGAGCTATTGTTGTTGGATGCCGAAGAGTTGGTCTCCAACTCATGACAAACCCATACACAATGGAACAAAATGCTACACAGTCCTGTGATGTTCCCATGATCATTTGCAGATTGGACCTTTGTTATCCACAGGGTGTTGATTGGCTGATTTTTGGAATTAGATCACCAGGCCTTTCTTCCTAGTCCATCTTAGTCTGGAAGCTCCATTGAAACCTGTTCAGCATCGTAGCAACACATAAGCCTTCACTGACAGATGGGTGATGGCTGCACTTGAGGTGCATTAGTCAGGAATCAAACCCAGGTCTCCCATATGGAAGGTGAGAATTCTACCACTGAATAGAAATATCCTTAGTCACCATTGGATTCTTGGCAATAAGCCTAGTTCCAGGCACATAGTAGGTGATCAGTAAAAACTCATTAAAGGAAAGGAGAGAGAGGGGAATGTGGGGTGCCTGATGAGTTTTGTACTCTGTTCTAAACATTTTGGATGTTATGCTAAAGGCCCCAGGGATACATTGAAGGATTTTAAGCAGGGGTAATGTGATCAGATTTTTCTTTCCAACTATCCATCTGCCAACACTCTGGAGAATAAATTGGAGTAGATCAACCTGTAGGAAGAGAAAGAGTTAAGCATCTATTACAGTAAACTTCCTCTGGTATATTGCCAAACTTTTAAAAAGATTAAGGCAAGTGTAATATTCTCTGGCAGTTTCAACTGAATCAGAGAATCTCAGAGCTGCTTCTGCACCTGCTTTAAGTGGGAACTTTAGATGTGGGTCAGAGTACCTGTCAGCTCACAGTATATTTTTATTGACCTGCCTGGGTGCTCTCCTGGCTAACAAAACTCTCTCCTGATGAAGCAACAGTTTGGCTTCTAAGCACATCTTTGCTGTGTGAAGCAAAGACCAGTAGAAAATGTCTTGCTTTGTGGGACCTGTATGTGTGTGTGTTTTATGTCTTTTCAGCTTATTCTTTGGATTTTGCGCTAAGCTCTTTGGATATCGGTACCCTCTCATACTCAAAAGTACAATCAAAGAAAACACTAGTTTTTATGTGATTCTCATCTCGGCAAAATGGCATTATCTGTCTGAGGCTATAAGACTGTAGATGAAAAGGAGATTGAACATCAATCCACTAGTATATCTGTCTGGCTGTCAGGCAGAAAAGGGCAAGTGGTCAGTTGGGTGAAATGACTTACAAGCCTCCCTTACAAATTTAAATATTTGCTAAAGCTTGTTAGAAAATAATCTTGCCCTATCCAGCCTTACCTCTGGCTGTTCATTTACTTAAATTTATACTCATTTATTCATTCAACAAGTATCTCCTTGGCGCATGTTTACCACAAGCCTGTACTGAGTGAATTAGATAAAGGGAGGTCCCGTCTTCAAGATGGCTTCATGTGTGCAGAGTAGAATTATTTCATAGGGTTTTCATGCCTGTGACTTTTTGGAAGCAGATTGCTAGGCCTTTCTTCTGCAGCATGACTGGGTGGGTTTGAACTGCCAACCTTTTAGTTAGTAGCCCAGGGACTCCCAGGAGTCAGAATTGATTCAATGGCAACTGGTGTTGCCTTCAAGGCACTGATCAGAGCAATTTAGAGTTAGGCCAACCTTCTGATGGTTTCTTAAATCTAGTCTAATTAGCCCTACTCCAGCACTGAGTTTGCAACCTCACTCTTAGGATGCTGTTTTCTACCCCTTTACTTAGTCTGTTTAAATATTTCTATCCTTCAAGGATTTACTCTTAATCTCTCCTATGAACCTTCCTTATTATTCTGGCACCAAGTAATTTGTTTTATAGTAATTACACAAATTTTAGCACTTTAATGTATTGCTTCCTGATTGCTATATTACTTGAAAAAATAGATACAACTATAGATCTATTGATATATAGATAAAACAACTTGATTTCCAAATATCCATTTGCACCACAAATGAAGATGACTGTTCACAATTGACGGTGGGTTTGATGACTGAATTCTAACTAGATCCTATGAACTCCACAAAAGATGAACTTAAAGAGATTATTTTATCTTTCAGGTCATAATGCACCTAAGAAGAATGAGTAGATATGTTCCATGTTCAATAGGGAGATAATGTTAATGCCTGGTTGTGACACGTGACATTTTTCAACTATAAATTGTTAAAAGTTGGCAAATAAAGAAACGACGGAAAGAGAAAAAGATAAATTCTACCCCTCATCATGCTCTAAAGAACACACAAAGCTGTCACAGTGGAGAACAGGGTTGTCCTTTACTCTCCAGCTGAAATATTCTAGAAACAAGAGATTAAAATGTAATTGGATCCTCACTCTATGCCTTGGGAAAATTATCCTGTGGATTTTATGAACAACTAGCCAGTAGGGTTAGGTTTAGGGGACAGTCCATCCCTATCCATCTGATTATCTATAAACTGCCAAACACAAAAGAGGTAAAGCTAAATAGGACATGGAGGCCTCAGTAATACTGTAAACATTCTTTTTCTCTACATCCTTGTCTCAGCTCCCCAGCCACTATCTAAAACAAAACAAAACAAAAACTGTAAAAGATATCTTCACCCTTTTACAGGGTAAGATATTTAATCTCCATTGCTCTTACATCCAAATATCAAAGGAATTGATGCCTTTCTACATTGCCATCTCACGTAAACATTCAAAAGAAAGAGAGCTCTCTTTTCTTTAAAGTAGTAAATTTCTTTTAGTCCACCAGAAGTTTAGTCAGAGCACATCTTAGGCTGGGATCTCTACAAAAGCAAAACCAATAAAGTGTATAAATATATACAGAGAGAGATTTATATCAAGGAAATGGTTCACAGAGTTGCAGACACTGGAATGTCCCAAGTCCATGGGTCAGGCTGGTGACTTCTCCTGACTCACATAGCTGCAGGGGCTGACAAACCAAAGATGGGCACGTCAGACAACAGGGTTGTAGCTCACAGGCTGCAAAGACTTATGAATCCCAGGACTGGCAGGCAAGACAGCAGGAAAGCTGCTAGCTCAAGTCCCAAGAACTGGAGGTCAGACGAACAGGAGCCAGCTGCAGGATCAAGAGCAAGCAAAAGCCCATGAGCCTTGCCAGAAAGTTTACCCTTTCGTCTGATTGACTACTCAAAGCAGATCCCATCATGGAGGTGATCACATTATATCAGATCTCATCATGCAGGTGATCACATCATTATACAACTGCCAAACTACATCATAACTGCCAAATCACTGATAATCATGGCCCAGCCAAATTGACACACAATCTTAATGATCACAGTCCACCCCTTGTCAACTTGGCACCTGTACATATCTCCTTAAACCCATACATAATCTCTGAATAAAGACAATTATAAAGTCATACTTGTGCCTAACATGATACAGCTGCCACACATACAACCAAAAATGCACTAGCCTGTTTACATCTTATATAAGTGAAGAAAACAAAAACATTTGATGCACATGTACAAGGCAGAAATACTCATAACAATTACAGTCCTCATTTCTGAAACTGGTCATGTGGTTATAACTGGTATTCAGAACTACCCTTTTCTACCACCTATTCAGTATTCCTTTTGCCCTCAGCAAGCACCTCAGCTGGTCATGGATCTTTGCCTGCAGGGTTACCCAAATCTTCATTCCTGAAGGGTCTGGGCCATTAGTAGTCATGTTGGAATTGGGTTACTGTAGTTTTCCATTGACTTTAATCACAGGGCATGGAAGTACTAAGAGATGCCCTAAGGAATTTCCTGCATTCCAGACATACTTTTATTTACCTCCACTATGTAATATCAACTCGATTTCCTCTTGGTAGTCAACATGGTAATACCCTTCTTTGTCTGTTGACCCAGAGGCGTAAGGAGCCCAAAGTGGCCAGGTGGCATTCTTAACTTTCAGTTCAATGGAATCTGTGATGTGTTTGCAGGTGGGCGCATTCCTCCCTTTGGAACTAAGACCTCTAGACTCACAGAGCATAAGGTCGTGGGGACAGGAAGGAAAAATTTTGTGAGTGGGTCACTGGGGATAATATTGAGTGGTGACACTCCCATTTCCACCCCTTGATCCTGGACCCATGAATCCTTGCTATGGGAGTTAGAACACCATATATTAGATGCTTGTTTAGAGCATATACAGCCCCCTGGAGAATATTGCCCCAACCCTGCAAGGTATTGCCACCTAGCTGGTGCCATAATTGTGTCTTTAGAAGGCCATTCCATTGTTCTATCAAGCCAGCTGTTTCAGATTGATAGGGAACATGGTAAGACCAGTGAATTTCATGAGCATGTACTATTGCCACACTTTATTTGTTGTGAAGTGAGTCCCTTGATTGGAGGTGATGCTGTGTGGGATACCATGACGGTGGATAAGGCATTCGGTAAGTCCACAGATGATAGTTTTGGCAGAAGCACTGCATACAGGGAAGGCAAATCCCTATTCAGAGTAAGTGTCTATTCCAGTGAGAACAAAATGCTGCCCTTTCCATGATGGAAGCAGTCCAACGTAATCAACCTACCACCAGGTTGCTGGCTGATCACCTCAAGGAATGGTACCATACCAAGGACTCAGCGTTGGTCTCTGTTGTTGGTAGATTGGGCACTCAGCAGTGGCTGTAGCCAAGTTGGCCTTGGTGAGTGGAAGTCCATGTTGCTGAGCCCATGCATAAACTCCATCCCTGCCACCATAGCCATTTTGTTCATGAGCCCGTTGGGCAATGACAGGAGTGGCTAGGGAAAGAAGATGACTGGTTTCCACAGTATGCATCATCCTAGCCACTTGATTGTTAAAATCCTCCTCTGCTGAGGTCACACTTTGGTGAACATTCATATGAGACACAAATAACTTCACTTCTTTGGCCTGTTCAGTGACAGCTATCCACATACCTCTTCCACCTACCTCCTTGTCTCCAATTTTCCAGTCATGTTCCTTCCAAGTCCCTGACTAGCCAGCCAAAGGATTGGCCACAGGCCATGAATCAGTATACAATCACACATCTGGCCATTTCTCCTTCTAAGCAAAGTGAACAACCAGGTGCACTGCTTGAAGTTCTGCCCATTGGGAGGATTTCCCTTCACTGCCGTCCTTCAGGGAGGTCCCAGAAAGGGACTGTAGTGTTGCTACCATCCACTTTTAAGTGGTGCCTGCATATCACACAGAACCATCAGTAAACCAGGCATGAGTTTTCTCTTCCTCAGTTAAGTGATCATTAGGAACTCCCCATAAGTCCATCTGTGCAGACTGGGAGATGGAAAGTAATGTGACAGGAGTGGAGACCATGGGTATTTGGGCCACTTCCTCATTCAACTTGCTTGTGCCTTCAGGGTCCTGCTTAGAGCCAATCTCATATATACTACTTCCGTTTAAGGATGGAATGCTGCTGTGCACATCCAACATTATGACTCTGTAGGTCAGACAACACCCAGTTCATGACAGGCAGCTCAGGCTGCATGGTAACTTGGTGGCCCGTGGTTAAGCGTTCAGTCTCTACTAAGGCCCAGTAACAAGCCAAAAGCTGTTTCTCAAAAGGAGAGTAGTTATGTACAGAGGATGGCAGGGCTTTGCTCCAAAGTCCTAAGGGTCTGCACTGTGATTCTCCAGTAGGGGCCTGCAAAAGACCTCCAAACAGCATCTCAATCTGCCACTAACACTTCAAGCACCTTTCGATAAGCTGGATCATATGGTCCCAGTGGCAGAGCTGCTTGTATGACAGCCTGAACCTATTTCAGAGCTGCCTTTTGGTCTGGGCCCCACTCAAAACTTTTCAAGTTACTTGGTAAATAGAGCAGAGCAGCATGCCTAAATGAAGGCTATTTTGCCTCCAAACTTCATAGAGGCCCCCTAGGCAATGTGCTTCCTTTGTAGTTGTGGGAAGAGCAAGATGCAATAACTTATCCTTCACTTTAGAAGGAAAATCTCGACACGCCCCACACCACTGAACTAGAAATTTCACTGTGGTGGAAGGCGCCTGACATTTTGTTGGATTAATTTTCCACATGCTAGCACACAAATGGAAGCCCTGGTGGCACAGTGGTTAAGAGTTCAGCTGCTAACCAAAAGGTCAGCAGTTCAAATCCACCAAGCACTCCTTGGAAACCCTATGGGGCAGTTCTACTCTGTCCTATAGAGTCGGTATGAGTCAGAATCAACTCAATGGCATGGCAACGAGTTTGGTTTGTTTTGATTTAACACTCAAATGCTTTCTTTACCAATAAGTCCAGAGTCATAGACACGTCTTCGCTACTAGGTTCAATCAACATAATGTCATCAATGTAATGGACCAGTGTGACATCTTGTGGAAAGGAAAGGCCATCAAGCTCCCAGAAGACTAAATTATGACTTAGGGCTGGAGAGTTGACATACCTCTGAGGTAGGACACTGAAGGAATATTGTTGGCCTGGCCAGCTGAAGGCAAAGTGCTTCTGGTGGTTGTTCAAAACAGGCATGGAGAAAAAGGCATAAGCCGGATCAACATCTGCATAGCAGGTACCAGGAGATGTATAAATTTGCTCAAGCAGTGAAACTACATCTGGAAAAGCAGCTGTGATTGGAGTCACCACCTGGTTAATTTCTTAATAATCCACTGTCATTCTCCAAGATCCATCTGTTTTTTGTGCAGGCCAAACAGGTGAGTTGAATGGGGATGTGGTTGAAATCACCACCGCTGTTTTCTTCAAGTCCTTGATGGTGGCAGTAATCTCTACAGTTCCACCAGAAATGTGGTATTGCTTTTGGTTTACTATTTTTCCTAAGTAGGGGCAGTACCAATGGCTTCCAGTTGGCTTTTCCTACCATAATATCCCTTACTCCATTTGTCAGGGATCCAATTTTGGGGTTCTGCCACTTGCTGAGTGTATCTATTCCAATCATACATTCTGGAACTGGGCAAATCGCTACAGGATGGGTTCAGGAACCCACTGGACCTACTTTGAGATGGACATAAGCTAAGACTCCATTAATAACCTGACCTTCATATTCCCTGCTCTGACTGGTGGGCCACAGTGACATGTTGGGTCTCCTGGAATTAGTGTCAATTCAGAGCCAGTATCCAGTAATCCCCCTAAAGGTCTAATTATTTCCTTATCACCTGTGAACAGTCACTCTCATAATAGGCCATAGACCCCTTTAGGGAAAGGCTGGGAGAAAGATTAACAGAATAGATTTTTGGCAATGTAGTGAGGTCCTTCTACAAGGGGACTTGGCCTCTCCTTCATTCAAGGGTTGGAGGTCCTTAAACTGCTCAAGTCTGGGACTAGATTGAGGGGCTATGATTACAGAGCATATGTTTGATAGCTATCAAAAGGTTAAATATTACAGAGGTATACTGTGATGTATAAGTTCATTAAAAAATTCATTTAATACAAATATTTGTAATCACAAAAAAATTGTTTTCCATAACTATCAATCAAATCAACTAAATGTTTTGTTATCTATCCCCCATCCCTGAAAAATATAGCAAATTACTGTTGTTTCTAACTCTATATAACTCTAGGAACTTTCATGGTATACTTCCTATAACAACAACAACAAAAAGCTTCTTAATATTGGCATTGATTAATAATAACGTGTATTTTAATTAGAAAATAAACATAAAAACAGTTGGACATTGTTCTAATTTTCATAAAGCATGTCAGTAACTGTGAATTGAGTGGGTGGTAATTAACTAAATTGAAATAAATGGGTTTCATAGTGGTCACTTAAAATGCACTTATTGATTTAATGAATAATTATTTTCGATACATTCCGATGGGAAGAACATTACGATAAAATTCATTCATAATGTTGAAGTCATCCCAAATGAACCCAAGTCTACTTCCCCTTCTATGGCACCCCTAACAAAATTCACCTACCTCAAGTAGAAGTCAATCCCAAGTATGGCATTTCTCAAATTAGGCATGTAATCATAAAGAACTAATGACCCCAGCCATTCTAGGTAACTTTCACAAGGGCAGTGCAGGAAATAGTAATAAGAGGTGGATTAGAGCTGAGGAATAGTGTTATTTTTTGTTGTTTAACTGTTTGTTTTTTACTTAAGGTAATAATAAATGCACACCCATTAAAAACAAACAAAAACAAAAATATATCTAAGGGGAGCAGAAGTTATTTACAATTTTTATTTTAGTTACATAAGAAATTGTATGTGAAAATCTCAGTTACTTGGCCCCATTGTTGTTGTTGTTAGTTGCCATGGAGCCAGTTCTAACTCATGGTGATCACATGTGTGCAGTATAGAACTGTGCCATAGAATTTTCAAGGCTGTGACCTTTCAGGAGTAGATTGCCTGGTCTGTCTCCCAGGTGCCTCTGGGTGGGTTCAAACCTCCAACCTTTTGGCTAATAGTTGAGCACTTAACTGTTTGTGCCACTGTGATGGTTAAGATTGTGTGTCAACTTGGCTGGGTCATGATTCTCAGTGGTTTGATCGTCATATGATGTTGTGATCACTTCCATGATGAGATCTGATATAATGTGATCATCCCCATGATGGGATCTTCTGTGAATAGCCAATCAGCTGAAAGGGAGTTTCTTTAGGCGTGTGGCCTGCATTGAATATAAGTAGACATTCTGGGAAGGCTCCTGGGCTTTTGCTCCCTCTGGATCCTGCAGCTCGCCCCTGTTCACCTGACCTCCATTCCTGGGACTTGAGCTAGCAGCTTATCTGCAGTCTTGCCTCTCGATCTTCAGACTTGGCACTCTATGAGCAAGAGCCCTGCTCTCTGACCTGCTGATCTTGGGTTCACCAGCCCTTGTGGCTGTGTGAATCAGGAGAAGCCTCCAGCCTGACTCATGGACTTAGGACATTCCAATCTCTACAACAGTGTGAGCCATTTCCTTGACATAAATCTCTCTCTTTATATATTTATATGCTTTACTGGTTTTGCTTCTCTAGAGAACCCAGCCTAAGACAGCCACCTTTAGACTCTCTCCTGGCCTGATAGTTTCTCTTTATTTCAGTGAAGCAGTAGTGGCCCTTGGAGAATGGTACTGGACATACTGCCTTGTGACACACCTTCATTGGAACTTGTATCCAGACACAAGAAAGCTTTTAACATCCAAATCTCCACTAAATGGCTTTACCTCCTGAATTAGATGCTTTGATGTGCTGATTAGATCCACCAGAAGCTGGAAGTGCTGTGGACTAACAGTCCTCAGCTCTTAGCCCTCTCAAGAAACTGCCCTCAGTTGGAGAGACCTGCCTCAACAAATGTCACACCTCCTTCCCCGGGCAGGCCTCATTCAGTGATTGGTCATGTAGGAATACAAAAGCCTTGCCCCTCAGCCACAAAATGAGGTAACTAAGAAATTTCATCCTACTTCAAAACAACCTGTGAGGTTTTCTGAATTATTCATTGGGACCTCATCATGACCCAGCATTTCTCCCTCTCCAATTCTGCTACCTTTCCTTCTCTGCCATGGATGTCGACCCAAAGAGCCCTTAATCATCATCTTTTTCCAGATTTGCTTTTATCTCAGAGTTTATTTCCTGTGGGAACCCAACCTGTGACTCCTCCTCACCTGTAATTTTATTTTTCAAGTATGGTGTAAAATGGGTGCAGTGTGATTAATTACTTTTGTATGTGGCCTTTCTAGCCATGGTCTTCTAACTCCCACCCAGGTGATTGCGTGGTAGGGTAATTGTGGCCTACCAAGGGGATTGGTCAGTTTTGCCTTAAAAGAGAGCCACTTCCAGAGCAGAGGGGAGGAGTCTATCACCACCAAGGAAGGAGAGGTCAGCAAAGGGACCCAGCACCAGACACCCAGTAGCAGGAGACGGTTTGGTGTGCTTTCCCGCCCACAGAGAGAGAGAGCATTGTGCCGCTGGGCAGAGACTGAGGGCCAGGGAGAGGCATGCCTGTGAACACAGCTGGGAAGAGGCTATTCTGATGAAAGAACTGTATCTTGAGTGTTCATGAGCCTGAGTTGTAACTGTTACTTCCCTAATAAACCCCATAATCCTGAGTATAATCTGTGAGTTCTGTGTGGCCATTGCAATGAATTATCAAACCCAGTACAGAGTGCTGTGAGAAGGACAGTTAGGGTCAGAATTGGTGAAGACAGAGGAGAGAGGAGGCCTGTTTGGTCTCTGCCTCATGGGAATCAGCCTTGGGTCGTTGATCTTGGTGTTCCTTCCCCCTTGTGAGGCTGGAGGAACTCAGACAGACACTGCTCCCAAGCTATTTTTACAGTGGGTTTCCAATAAGTGACTAGAGAAAAAAAATGTCACAGAGACAGCCTAATCCAAGCAACAGAAGGAAAACAGTGAGGGAAATATTTTACTGAGCACTTGCTCTGTGCTTGGATCCTAGTTTTGGTTCTTTTCACATGTTATCAAGTTTTTTCTCCTTAATATTATTTAGTGAAAATATACTCATACCATTCCCCAGGAACACCATCAATTTAAAATTTACTGGGCACAGAACTTTGTGTCATGTATACCTTTTTCACCATTAACAAACTTTGTGTAAGAAGGAATCAATGTCTATTTTAAATAAACAACAGGTTCACAATAGCTTCAATAACTGAAAGCACTATGTCTAATCTTGTCTTCTCAGCTTTGCATACCTTCTCCCTTATTTCCACTCATCTTGACAAAAAATAGTCTCTTCTACCAGTCCTTCATAGCCTAACTCACATCTCAATTTCTTCATGAAATGTTCTTTGTCCAACCCTGTATCTCCTCTATGCACTGGAAGCTTTTGGAGTTCTATATTTTATATCTCAAAATATCTTATGAGCTTTTTAGGGACAGTAAATGTGTGTTGTAATTCAGTGGGCCCAGTACCTAGCACAGCACATACTGGGCAGGGATACAAAGAGGAATATAAAACTCTCCTTTGCAGATTTTTTTTTAAAAGTGTAGTAATCCTTTCATGAAGAAGGTCTAAGTCCTCTTCTACCTAAAGAATAGGGAAAACATTTCCATCCCATAATTTCATGGACAAATTATCAATATCAACAACATTCATCTATGTTTAATACCAAAAAAATTATATTTGGAGATAACTGGTAATACTCAAGCATTATTCAAATATTCTATGGGTTAAATTTAAGTGGTTCTAATAAAGATAGGCTTATTTAATTTTGGGTATTAATTAATTCAACAAATTTTTATTATGCACTCACAATATTTCAGGCATTAAGGATAGAAATCTCATTGCTATCTAAATCAAAGCAACACGATTTTCTTTATTAGTTCCAGTGAGCAAGTAGGAACAGATTGGTTAGATGAGCCACAGAATATTAGTCAACCAAACTGATGAAAGAAAGACACATTTTTGAAAATTACAGATCCAGATCCATAAAAAGAATAATGTCTCAGGGTTTTAATCCATGATTTTTTTTTTTTACAAAAATCTGTCCCATTTATTAAATGTTTACTGTGCATCAAGTTCTGCACATGGTTTACATATATTGCTTCATTGAATCCTCACTAAAAACCTACAACTGTACATTTTTCTGAGGAGGAAACTGAGAATCAGACAGATTAAGTAACTTGCCCATGATTACAAGAAGGTGTTGTCTGATTCCAAAGACCATGCTCTTAACTATCGTGCTATACTGCACCCAGAAAATGAATATTGTTGATGTTGTTTTAACACAGGTCAATGGAAACAACTTTTAGAGATATTATGTTTGGCTGCTAAAACTTTTTTATTAGGTATTTTCATTTACATTTTTATGAGGTATAATTCACTATTTTAATTTTCTCTTTCACTTGTAATAACAGTTGCAACCTTAGCCAACTAAAAAGTATTCTCAGATAGACCATGGTGGAACTTAAAATAAATCTTTAATGTGTTTCCTCTGTATCTTCCCCCTTTCTCTTATCCACCTTATTTCATAGGTACTGAGTTCTCTCCTTTTTACAAAACATTGAAACTGATATTTTGCTCTGAAGAGTTTGGAAGGCAAAATGTCAGGAAATATTGTTTTTGCCCTTCCCAAAACACAGTATCAATGGCCACCCAATTATTTCTGTGTTATGTTAGAAACTATACCCAAAATATGACTTTACTTTTACTGATCAGAGCTCATCATACTTGCTGGATACATGAAAGGATTGTACCCGGCAGCACTATTTTAAAATTAAATAAAACTATATGAAGTTCCCATTTAAAGGGTGTCTGTATGAACTATTTTAAAAAATTTTCCCAACTTTCTCCTAAATATCTAGTAAGACACAGAAGATGACCAGAACATGAAATAAAGCCGAAAATTAAGCAGAAGATCAACCATTGCCAACGTTCATTGGGAATCCCCCTAACTTTGAAGTCGATGGTATAATATTTTTTAATGCAATCATTAGTCTGCCAGTATTATGCTCATTACACCTTTGTGTACAGGAAGTACCTTCACCATTCATCTCTTCCCTCTGAACCCTCCCATGGAAAAGCAACAGCTGTACAAATCTGTAAACTGGGGAAAAAGTGAATAGCCATATGTGATATTGTGTGGGTACTTTCCTGAGAGTCCTTCTGAGTCAGTCTGATCCACCCATACTCACCAAATAATGCCCATTTAGAAAGAAACAGTAATTCCCTGAAAACTATTCGGCAGGAAATAATGTGTAGGGGGTGGCAGTGCTGTAGGTACCCCCAGGAGAAAACTGGGAGAGAAGGAATAAAAGAGAAAGAGGAGAAAAGGAAGTAAACCCAGAAAGAATGTCGTAAATAGTGTTTTCAAGTGCTTCATTAGAGACAGCCAAAACACTTCATAGTGGGAAGTGTCTAAAGATTACACTGAAGCTCACCAGGATGAGCTGAGTAGAAAAGGCTATCAAGAGATGCACGAATAGACCTGACATCATAGACCTTTGGAGGGATTTCAGATAGCAAGCAGACAAAGTGCAACTAACTAAACACAGAAGAATCAACAACACAAGGGCCTTAAAAATTCCTGCAGAACAAGAGAAAGTAAGTATGTTTGGTATCATACTAATGAAGCAAAATTACAGATCGCTTGTGAAAACCATGAACCAAAGTCATTTAAAAAATGTTTTGGCAACCTGAATAGGGTGCGTATAAGTCTGACTCTGTCAGGAATTGAAAGAGGAACAGCAACAGGTGTCCACTTGTGTCCATGAACAACTGCCTTCTTGCCAGACTAGAAGAAATGGATGGTGTCTGGTTACCATTACTGAATGATCTGATCAAAGTTTCAGTAGAAAAATGTTGGATCAAAAGGGGAAAAATATGGAACAGAACTTCAAATTTCCATAGAATCTAGACTTTCTGGAGCCATGGAAGCTGAATGATCCCCTGAAACAATTATCCTGAAGAAATCTTTAAACCTTAAAACAAAACTGTCCCCTGAAGTCACTTTTAAATCAAACAACAGTTTAATTAGAAAAGAACGTTTGTCTTGAGCGGTGTCTTCTTTTAAAGAATTATCTATATAGGATCAAACTGAAAACAGCAACTTGAAAGTTTAGATGAGAAGCTTACTTCCAGAGAAGATTGTGATAACTTACACCAGTAATGCAAAAGAGTGCTCATTTCCTCACACCTTTGCCAGAATTTATGAGATTAGTCATTCTACTCTTTACTAAACTTGTTAATAAAAACCTATAGAGTATGTTAATTTATATTTCTTGGATTAAAGCTAAGCTTTAATATCTTTGTGGACTTTCCTATAGTGAATATTCTGTTTTTGCCTTTTGCACAATTTTATTTCTGTTATTCTTCTGTTGCTTAATTATTTTAAAGAATTTTTATGTATTAGAGAGAATATCACTTAGTTCTGTGTTACAAATGTCTTTCCCAAAATTGTGATTTTTTATAAAAACCTTCCTGTATGGTTTATGGCTTTGCCATTATGCTTCAAAAGTTATTCCTCACTCTTTTAACAGTAAAAGAATTTTCTTTATTTTACAACCTTTTAACACTCAGTCCTTTCTCTCATAATACTTAAATAATTTTGATTAACTTGTGATCATGTACTGAGTGCCTGTCTCTCCCATTAGAATGAAAATTTCAGGGAATCAAAGGCCACAAATATGCGCTCTTTCCCCAGTGCCTAGCATATAGTAGTTAGTTGTAAATATTTAATTAAATTAATATTGTTAATTGAATAATATTATTCTTACAATAATATGAAATTCCATTTTTTATAAATGTGTTGCTATTTCTGGAATTTTTCTTTATAAGCTATATTTTATTTCTTTCACTAATAAAACACATTCACACATATAAAAGAAGATTTAGAAAATAAAGACAAGATAAAAGAAGAAAAGCATCGATCATATCACATTTTTCCCTTAAAAAATTAGTTGAAAATCACTTGTAGTTGTACTTCAAAAAGTGTATGTGTTTCTCTGGGGAATAACACAGGTTATGCAGATTACAAGAGATGAAGTTTAATAATGACACTATTTGCTTTTAAGTTTCAATCAGATGTCCTAGTGAGAGATGTCAAAAATCTCCTCACTCTTTCATTTTTGTTATTGTCATGATAGTATTTGTGTGGGGAGCTACTTCCCTCAGGAATATTATAATTAATTTTTCATTCTGCCTTTTGACTTTACCCAGCAGTCACATGTTTTTATTAATACAGATCAAAACACCCCTGTTCCGTTAAGGTTAATTTTTGAGTCCTCCCTTAATTATCTGAAGTCTTCAAGTAATTTGTTTCAGGAATGCCACCTAGGAAGCTTATATCTTCCACTGTAAACACTTGAAAGTTTAACTGAAACTACATTTTATTTGCTTTCATATATGGAACAAGAATTTCTTTAAATATTAAATTTTGAGTCACATCCTTTACTTGTGAAAGTCTATAATGGCTTATATTTTGTTTTGGCCAGGAGATATGTGGAATATTTTAACTTGTTAACTGAAAAAAATTGCCATAGTGTTTCTAAGGGTGAATTTATTTTAAATAATTTTGCCTTGTTCTCCATCCTTGTTTTGTTAAGCATAGACATTTTTTATACTTATTTTCTTGATTATATCTTTTGAAGCACTTCAATTCTTTCTTAGAACATCTAAGTATCTTTTTTTTAAACAATGATTTTTTTTTAAATAAGGTTATTGTTGTTGTTGTGTGCTGTTAAGTCAATTCCAACTCATAGCTACCCTATAGAATGGAGTAGAACTGCCCCATAGTGTTTCCAAGGAGTGGCTGATGGATTCAAACTGCCAACCTTTTCTTAGCACCTGAGCTTTTAACCACTTCACCACCAGTGCTCCAAAAAAATAAATAAATAAGGTATTTATAAGCCTATAATTAAATATCAACTAGAACAAAAGGGCTTACATTAAAAATCAGCATTTCCCTGCTCCTCATACTTTGTCTTCTAGAGCCGCCCTTTTAAATCTTCTTTCAGCTCTTTTACTTCATCATTTCTTCCCTTCTCTTTAGCTACGTGATGTTCAAGAGCAAGTTTCAGAGTCTCTTGTGACATCCTTTCTGGTCTTTTCTTTCTTTCCTGTGTTTTTATTGACCTTTTTCTTTCTTCATGTATGATGTCCTTGATGTCATCCCACATCTTGTCTGGTCTTCTGTCATTGGTGTTTAATGGATCAAATCTATTTCTGAGACGGTCTCTAAATTCAGGCGGGATATACTCAAGGTCGTAATTTGGCTCCCATGGAATTGTTTTATTTTCTTCAGCTTCAACTTGAACTTTCATATGAGCAATTGATGGTCTGTTTGGCAGTCAGCCCGTGGCCTTCTGACTGATGAACTTAAGCTTCTCATCCTCTCTATCCACAGATATAGTTGACTTGATTTCTGTGTATTCCATCTGGAATGGTCCATGTGTATAGTTGCCATTTTTGTTGTCATATTCCAGTGAATAGGTCATTGGTCTTGAAAAATTCTACCTTGTGATCTCCATGTTATTTCTGCCACTAAGGCCATATTTTCCAACTACTGACCCTTCTTTGTTTCCAACTTTGGCAGTTCAGTCACCAGTAATTATCAATGCACCCTGATTGCATGTTGGATCAATTTCAGACTGCAGAAGTTGGTAAAAATCTTCAATTTCTTCATTTTTGGCATTAGTGATCAGTGCATAAATTTGAATAATAGTCGTATTAACTGGTCTTCCTTGTAGGCGTATGGATATTATCCTACCACTGACAGTGGTGTACATCAGGATAGATCTTGAAATATTCTTTTGACAATGAATGTGACACTGTTCATCTTCAATTTGTCATTCCCTGCATAGTAGACCATATGATTGTCCTATTCAATTGGCCAATACCAGTCCATTTCAGCTCACTAATGTCTAGGATATCTATCATTTTTGATGGCTTCCAGTTTTACTAGATTCCTACTTCGTACATTCCACATTCCAATTATTAATGGATGTTTGCAGCTGTTTCTTCTCATTTTGAGTCATGCCACATCAGCAAATGAAGGTCCTGAAAGCTTTACTCCATCCATGCCATTAAAGACCACTCTACTTTGAGGAGGCTGCTCGTCCCCAGTTGTATTTTGAGTGCTTTCCTTGAAAAGACTGCCATTGGTTAAATCTCTTAAAGAGCACCATTTACAGAACAATGAATTAAGCCAAAACAAAAACGAACAAACAGATAAAAACTTCATTTCTTGTCCTCGTCATATCTCTTCATTATCCAGGATTCCAGAGGCTTCCTGGAAATATATCTTAATCCAAGGGAATTCTGCAATAATATGTTCACCTGAGCCTCTCTGTTCATGTCCAGATTCTGTTTGACAGATGAGGAAAATAGAAAATGATATAGAAACACATGATCTTCAGGAAGACAGACTTAGTTTGAATCCTCATATAACATATTGTTTTTTAAACAAGCTCCCTTTGATAACTTGTGGCAAATATTCTCATTTCCTATCAGAAGCTTGATTTATGGGAGTGAGTGGTGGATGGTTATATCATTTTTTATCTTGCATTATTTTATTTATAAAATAAAATCTGATCCTTTCAGAAATGGATCAGAGAATATATGTACAATTTTAAATATCAATTAATGTTGTTGTTGTTAGGTGCTGTCATGTTGGTTCCAACTCACAGTGACCTTGTGCACCACAGAACAAAACACTGCCCAGTCCTGCACCATGCTCACAATTGTTATGCTTGAGGTCGTAGTTGTAGCCACTGTGTCAATCCATCTCATTGAGGGTCTTCCTCTTTTTCGCTGACCCTGTACTTTACTAAGCATGATGTCCTTCACCAGGGACTGATCCCTCCTGACAACATGTCCAAAGTATGTAAGACATAATCTCGCCATCCTTCCTTCTAAGGAGCATTCTGGTTTTCAACACTTTAAAGAGGTCTTTTGGAGCAGATTTGCCCAATGCAATGTGTCTTTTGGTTTCCTGACTGATGCTTCCATGGATGTTGATTGTGGATCCAAGTAAAATGAAATTCTTGACAACTTCAATCTTTTCTCCATTTATCATGATGTTGCCTATTGGTCCAGTTGTGAGGATTTTTGTTTTCTTTATGCTGAGGTGTAATCCATACTGAAGGTTTTGGTCTTTGATCTTCACCAGTAAGTGCTTCAAATCCTCTTCACTTTCAGCAAGGGAGGTTGTGTCATCTGCATATCACAGGTTGTTAATGAGTCTTCCTCCAATCCTGATGCCCCTTTCTTCTTCATATAGTCCAGCTTCTCCGATTATTTGCTCAGCATAGATTGAATAGGTATGGTGAAAGGACGCAACCCTGATGCACACCTTTCCTGACTTTAAACCACACAGTATCCCCTTGTTCTGTCTGAATAACTGCCTCTTGATCTGTATTCAGGTTTCTCATGAGCACAATTAAGTGTTCTGGAATTCCCATTCTTCACAATGTTACCCATAATTTGTTACGATCCACACAATTGAATGCCTTTTTATAGTCAATAATACACAGGTAAGCATCTTTCTCTGCTTTCAGCCAGAATCCATCTGACATCAGCAATATCCCTGGCTCCATGTCCTCTTCTGAATCCGGCCTGAATTTCTGGCAGTTCCCTGTCAACATACTGCTGCAGCCACCTTTGAATAATCTTTAGCAAAATTTTACTTGCGTATGATATTAATGATATTGTTCGATAATTTCTGCATCCGGTTGGATCGCCTTTCTTTGGAATAGGCATAAATATGGATCTCTTTCAGTTGGTTGGGCAGGTAGCTGTCTTCCAAATGTCTTGGCATAGACGAGTCAGCACTTCTAGTGCTGCAACCATTTGTTGAAACGTCTCAATTGATATTCCATCAGTTCCTGGAGCCTTGTTTTTCACCAATGCCTTCAGTGCAGCTTGGATTTCTTCCTTCAGTACCATCAGTTCCTGATTATATGCTACCTCTTGGAATGGTTGAATATTGACTAATTCTTATTGGTATAATAACTTTGTGTATTCCTTCTATCTTCTTTTGATGCTTCCTGCATCACCTAATATTTTCTCCATAGAATCCTTCAATATTGCAATCTGAGGCTTGAATTTTTTCTTCAGTTCTTTCAGCTTGAGGAGTGCCAGCTGTGTTCTACCCTTTTGGTTTTCTATCTCCATCTCTTTGCATATGTCATTATAATACTTTACTTTGTCTTTTTGAGCTGTCCTTTGAAATCTGCTGTTCAGTTCTTTTACTTCATCATTTTTTTTTCTTTTGTTTTAGCTACTTGACGTCCAAGAGCAAGTTTCAGAGTCTCTTCTGACATCTATTTTGGTCTTTTCTTTCTTTCCTGTCTTTTTAATAACCTCTTGATTTCTTCATGTATGATGTCCTTGATGTCATTCCACAACTTGTCTGGTCTTTGGTCATTAGTGTTCAACACATCAAATCTATTCTTGGGATGGTCTCTAAATTCAGGTGGGATATACTCAAGGTCGTACTTTGGCTATTGTGGGCTTATTCTAATTTTCTTCAGTTTCAAGTTGAACTTGCATATAAGCAGTTGATAGTCTGTTCCACAGTCAGCCCCTGGCCTTGTTCTGACTGATGATGTTGAGCTTTTCCATCATCTCCTTCCACGGATGCAGTCAATTTGATTCCTGTGTATTCCATCTGATGAGGTCCATGTGTATAGTCGCCGTTTATGTTGGTGAAAAAAGGTATTTGCAATGAAGAAGTCATTGGTCTTGCAAAATTCTATCATGAGATCTCTAGCATCATTTCTCTCACCAAGGCCATATTTTCCAACTACCGATCCTTCTTCTTTCCAACTTTCGCATTTCAATCACCAGAAATTATCAATGCATCCTGATTGAATGTTCATTCAATTTCAGACTGAAGAAGTTTGTAAAAATCTTCAATTTCTTCATCTTTAGCCTTAATGGTTAGTGTGTAAATGTCTTCTCATTTTTCATCATGCCACATCAGCAAATGAAGGTCCTGAAAGCTTGACTCCACCCATGTCATTAAGGTCAACCCTACTTTGAAGAGGCAGCTCTTCCCCAGTTGTCTTTTGAGTGCCTTCCAACCTGGGGGGCTCATCTTCCGGCACTGTATCAGACAATGTTCTGCTGCTATTCATAAGGTTTTCACTGGATAATTCTTTTCAGAAGTAGACTGCCTGGTCCTTCTTCCTAGTCTTAGTCTGGAAGCTCAGCTGAAACCTGTCTGCTATGGATGACCCTGCTGATATGTGAGTACCGGTGCCATAGCTTCCAGCATCACAGCAACACACAAGCCCCCACAGTACTACAAACTGACAGATGTGGGGGTATCTATTAATATCAATTAATACTTGCTATTAATTTTTGTCTCTTCAATAATGATAAGGGAGTATTTATTGAGGTGGAAATCTTTATTTTTATTTTCTTTCTCACCATTAGTGTACAGACTGTGAAAAATAAACATAACATCTACTTCAAAAAGGTTGAGAGATGTATTTGTAATGTTTGTAAAACATGTGAAGATTCCAAGTTTATTTGCATTAATAAGTAAGAAGTTTTTAGCCATCCTGGTTACTCTTTTTTTTTAACAGGAGAATTTAGACAAATCACTTCATGACTCTGAACTTCAGATTCTTCTGTGAAATGGAGATAATGTCTTTCTCATAATGCTGATATTAGGATCAAATAAAATAAAACATGCATTCTAATAGTACCAAGATCTATGCAAGAAAGTTAAAATAGGTTATATCATTTAATCCTTAAAACAATTTATGAAGTTGTTATCATCTTCATTTTGCAGATGAGTAAAGTGAGGTTCACGATGATTAGAAGAATTATTGCAAGTTGCACTCAGAGTCAGAGATAAAATTGGGGCATGAAACTCAGTCCTTCTGACCCAAGATCCCATCCTCTTCCCATCAAACCTAACATCATCTTAGGCTATTTGTATTAATAAAATAAAAAAGGAAATATATATATATATATATATATATATATATATATATCTTTGGAGATAATACATAATGCAAGAGCACAAGCTGAAATGTCTAATGTCAGGACATACAAATCAAACTCTACCTGCAATGGGTGTAACTTTGCTTGGAAATGAGGTAGATTAAATATTGACTTGAGGTCCTTCACAAAGGACCTAAGAACCTGTTTTTTTGTTTTTGTTTTTGTTTTTGGTAACTATAACCCTGCTTTCCTTCATCTACTGTTGAGACCTGCAAGGTTCTCCTTAATGAATCCAAGAGCAGTAGCAGTTGCCAAAAATATCTTGCATTTGTTTCTAATGCAGGTGGTTGAAGCTTGAGTTGTGCTGAAACACAATAGCAATTTATGTGTTGAAAGTCTCCCTCGTCTGTCAAAATATGTTAGACACCCCATCAACAGCAAGCTGCTTCAATTGTCACAGTGAATTTGTTAGCTATTTGCAAACTGTTTGGAAGTATGAAAGGGGAAAGTCTAAACAATCCACCAAATTTGCAAACTATTCCAGCATCTTGGAATATAATTTTTTTTTTAACTGAAGTGTGTTTTAAAATTAAACCACATGAAAATGCTAAATTTAAGATATCTAGAGTCCAATTCATCAGAAGACTAAAAAGTTAGGTTTAGTATCCAGGAGTGACTATGTCTTCTTCCCATTGCAATGAATTTGTAAAGGAAGTTAAGATCACAGTCATCATTCTATTTAGAAGCTGTATTGTCCCTCAGAACAATTTATTGTATGTTCAATCTACCAAAGGAAAAAAAAAAAAGTACCTATTTACCAGTTTACAGTCAAAAAAGATTTTCCTCTTATTCCCAAACAGAATGGAGAGGGCAGCATTCCTGCCCCCTACCTGCCAGTACAGTCACTTTGCTCTTGTGTTTCTTGAACATGGTAAAATCTGGGTGGAAAGCAAATAAGCTGATTAAGACCAAAGAAGAATAGCAAAATTGTCCTTTTTGGACAATCTATTTCTGGCTCCCATGTAGATTCTGGTGCTAAAACAAGGAATTCTAATCCTGGTTTCCTTGCTGCTTGAAGTCATCACACAGCTCAATGACTCAGCTTCTCTATCTCTAAAGAAAAGACAGTAGTGTTTTGTGTCCTCTAACTTACATAGGAGCAGAAATGAAAATATCTATATGATGTATTCCCTAAATCTTTTTGAAGAAAATGACTATGTGAATCATCATCATCATCATTGTTACTAGACAGACGGAGAAAATGAGCTCCTTGATTTACATATTTACAGTTTATCTAAATTTAAATACCAAGAAAAGATGTTCTGAAACTGTCAATTATTAAATGTCAGTGCCCTATCAAGTCAATGGGTATCTTTTGGGCATGTGTGTTTGGTTGAGGAGAGAAACTGTGCTGTGTGTGTGTTGAGTGTGATTAAGAACTAAAGTCATCTGGGAAGGTCCACACGGTGGTGTCTTCACTATCAGTAGTTCTCTGTATCCAGGTGTTGCTCAGAGCCCGATCTACTTTATGCCATCAACGTACCCTGTATCCCAGGACTTGCCATGTTTAGCATCTTTTTGAAATTATGCCTCCAGCTGTATTTTGTGTGCCTAGTTTCTAATCTAGATTGCTAAACAAATAAATCATTCTATGATATACAACTGCAGCTTTAAAGTGATGAAAACAAGGGCACAGTCCAGGTTTTATATTCATCTCGCATCCCCCTCCAATACCTAGTACAATGTATGGTGCTCAATAAATGTTTGTTGAAAGGAAATTAAATACTAAATAGAGAAAGAGATTTTGATTATGGAGGGGAGGGCTGGTGGTTGTTGCAATTGAGGATGGGGTCCCTGAGTCCCAACCAGGAAAACTGCTTTCGTATTCATTCGATTTCTGTTTGTGAGACTGCAGATTGACTGATAGACAGCTTAGCAGCCAAATGCACAGAAGAGAGGTCTTTTTTGCTTGATTTCCATGAGGCAGAAACCAAAAACCACTGAGACTTCCCTGACAGATCCTGATCATGGAGATTTCCACAACAAAGGAGTTGGCACACTGTGTCTTCCTGTGAGTCCCAAATCTCCGATATTTATCAAAGTAGCACATTCAAAATTTCCTCCACCCTGTCACCATTACCTTCTTTTAGTGTTAGTCACACTAGCATCCATCAAGAAAGAAGAAAGAATGAAAGAAGGAGGGAAGGAAGGAGGGGGAGAGAGAAAGAGAGGGAGAAAAGAAAAAAAGAAAGAAAATCAGAAAAAAAGAGTCTAAGGTTGTTAATCTATATAAAACTGTAAACAAAGCAAATACAGTTAATATCATGTCTTATTAAATTGAACCCTCTCTGACTGGAGTGATAAAAAGTGATAGGACCTTTAGAACTGAATTCATTTTACACACTGCTATTCAAACTAATCCTCCCTGTGGTGCAAGGAACAAAGAATTCTGCCATGGGGAAACCAGGGGTCCAGCTTTCTATGCCCTAACTCTCTGGTTCTTGCTGGTCAAGGCAAAAGCCCTTAATCTAATACTCTGCACTTGTATTCAGAGCCACAACATTGTAAGGCAATTGGTGGTCTGGCCAACTAGCTATTCAAAGCAAATAGTCTTTCTAGCTTTAGAATCTTCTCGCATAGGCAGAGTAACCAGAGAGAAAGCATCAGCAGAAGTTAGTAACTGGGCAGAGAGAACTTATATTTTGACTATAGCTTAGTCTTGAGTTTAATTAAAGCCCTTTGAGGAGTGTTAATACTTTCAAATATGTGAGGATTTTTGTTTGTTTTGTTTTATTTTTTCTCTCTCTTGTGATGCTATCCCAGTTATTACTATTTTAACTTTATGGACATTAAATCATTTCCAAAAGGTTTACAATAAATTGTTCTACTAAAACAAGGTCAAAACATTTTCCCTAATATTAACTATTAATCTAATACAACAAAAGAATACAATTGAGATAGTTGGGGAACCCTATACAGGGGACTCTCAGTTGTTCTGAAATTCAGTTTTTAAGACACTATTTCATTATCAATGACTTTCTAAAAAAATTTTCAAAATCTTTGATAGAAGTCTTCTTACATTCTGCTACGCAGCTACCTGACTCCTTAGATTAACTGTAATGAAACACAAATTAAGATTTTCTTTATTAGCAGGAACTGTGATATGCTAAAGGCATCATCACAGAGGCAAAGGCAGAAGAGCATAAATGAGTATGATGCAGGCCAAGATGCCAGGGGATAGTGAGCCCAACAAAGGACCAAGAACTTGTTGTTGTTTTGTTTTTTTCATCATTTACTCTCAAGTTACATTAACAGTTGTATATATAACTCAGCTATGATTTCGTGACAACTGAAGAAAAAAGAATAAAAGACAGACATGAGAGAGAGGAGGAGGAGAGAGGGTGGCAAGAATGAATTATATAGCAACTATTATTTAGTGAAAGACAGTTTGAAACATTTTAGACCATTGTGTTTGGAGGGAAAAAGTTTATTTAGGGGAGCAGTAAAATCACGTATATTAAGAAAGGCAGAATGGAGCCATATCATATACATATGAAAAGGGAGACTGAAGGAAGGAAATATGGCAGCAGACTATTGTTTAAGAACAAGATGATAAGGAGTTAAACTGGAATGATAATTCAAGGATTTAAAAAGAAGAAATAACTTTCAGAAAAAAATATACGAAAATATTTAATCAGATTTTGCAGTTAGATTTCTGGAAGGAGAGATGACAACATGGAAAATCAGGGTCTCTAAAGTGTCAGGATGGAAGAATGATGATATCATTGCAGGAAAGAGAAAAATTAGGAGGGAGAGGTCCAACATCCAGTGACTACTGGAGAAAGATTAAAGCCAGTTCTGCAGAGTTGGGAATCACCTGCCTAGAAGCGAAAAGCCATGCTCATTAGGGAGTGAATGTAAAGAGCATAGCATAGAGTTAAGGAACTGGCTTCTGTAATTGACTAGTTTTGTCTGCTCCTTTCTTCACATCTATTTATCTTCCTCGGTGCTCACTGTTCACCTCAGACATTAACTAACCAATTATTGCCAGGTTCTCTGAAGCCTCGGAAAACAAAAACAAAAACAAGGAGATTCTGGTATGGTGAGGAAGCAGATATAAATAGTTCATTGCTCTGGGACCCCAGAGGCACAACAGCAGGATAGGGTCAGGAAAGGCTTGCTAGAGGAAGTGAAGTGCCAACTGAGTGCTAAAGGAGGATGAAAGCCCCAAGAAAGTGGAGTAGGGTTAAGCAAAGGATAGGGTAGGGCTGCCCAGGCAGAGAAAACAACATGAGAAAGTAACAAAATATAAAACATGAATGTTTATTTGTGTGTGTGGTGAGGGGGGAGGGGGACAGGTGTGTGGAGATGGGGGGGGCAGTTTACCAGCACTTTAATATTATTGAAGCTTTGAGTTTGAGTTAGGAAGTAAAGCATGTATGAAGTAATAGGCCAGATCATGTAGGGCTTTGCATATCCACTAAGAAACTGCACTTTTTCCTCTGAAATAGTTACATCACTTTGGCAGTGGTACAGGATGGATTAGAAGGAAGCAAGATGAGGATGTACAGCCAGAATATTCCTTAAAAGCAAGGATGGCGAGACTTTGTCTCATCTACTTTGGACATGTTATCAGGGGGGACCTGCCCCTGGAGAAGGACAGCATGATTAGTAAAGTAGAAGGTCAGCTAAAAAGAGGGAGCCCCTCAACGAGATGAACTGATACAGTGGCTGCAGCAATAGGCTCAAATATTCCTACTATTGTGAGGAAGTCTCAGGACCACGCAAGGTTTGGTTTTATTACACAAAAGCTCTATGTGAATTGGAGCCAACTCCAAGGCACCTAACAACAAGATGAGATCAAAGAAATCAGGTAAGACATGAGGGCCTGACCTAAATCAGGAGCAATGACAATGAGGATGGAGAGCAGGAACGTATCTAGGAAACACTAGAGGTTAATTCCATGAGTTTACTAATGGTTAATATATGGATGATTGAAAAAGGAGAAGTTACGGGTCACTCCCTGATTTCTAAGTTAGATTACTATTTAAATAAAAGTACCACATGATTAGCTAAGATGAAGAGTCCAGAAGAAATAGTTATATCTGTGTTTTGTTGGGATAATGGGAGGAAACATGCCAAATTCAGTCTTGGACATTACGACTTTCACATAAGCTGTGAAACAACGCACTCTGCTCTACCACATCGTAACTGTAAGATAGAACTCCAAATCTGTGTGGTGCTCACTGGTTGTACCCAATTTCTAGATAGCCAGGAAGGCATTGGAAAACTAATACATACTGCTCCACAAACATCACGTCCTTCCAATCAGAGCCTGAACGCACGTTAACACATGGAAAGCAATTTTGATTACTTACCAGAATCAGACAACATACAACAGGAAAAGTTCCATAACAAGCAGTCCCCCCTCAAAAGCTGTCTGGACATAAATGATTACTCTTCCTTGCACAAACCACTTTGTGCCATGTGTGACGGGCTTAAATGGAACCCCTGGCCAGGTAGGTCCTTGGACTTATGCCCTGTGTACCCCATCTGCACCGTAGCTGAGGAGACTCAGAAACTTCCTCTCTCGGCTATTTTATACCTTCAGCCTAAGTGACTAGCTGTGTCTTTTTAGCCCTGCTAACAAACATCCCACTGCATCATGCTCCTTGACTTCCTGAGAAGGAGGAGGTGGTAAGACCAGAATTGTATCTTTTTAACCTTGCTGACAAACATCAGCCCTCAGTGGGGGGGTGGTTTGTTCTGAGGCCTAAAGATGCCAGCAGGGAGAGGAACAGAGAAAACCATAGCCGTCTGGCTGGTCCAAAGGACTTGCTCCTTGCAGCACCTGTTGGAAATCAGCTTGATCATTTTAATGCATAGCTAAAATTCAGGCAAGAATCATTAGTAAAAAAGTGATGGATAAACATGAAATTCGAGGGATAGAATTTCAAGGAGATTTATATTTTCTACTTTATTAGTGAGATTTGCTCAGTTTCTTTTTTAGTCATGAGTCTCAGGGAAAAACTACAAATTTAATTTGATTTTTAAAGTAACAGCAGAATAAAATTCTACAGAGTGAGCATGTCACATGAGAAATGTGAAGGCGGAAAGATGGGAAACACCACCATTTATGGGACAGCTAGAGGAAAAACAGACAACACAAAGAGGCAATGGAGCAACCAGCAGAGAGCTAGAAAAGGATTTTAACTTTATATTTACAGGATGATGAATGATGCTTTTATTTGCTTGCTTCCTCTTCCCTTTCCAGACTGAGATAAAAAATAAAAATAAAAATAAAAGAGCAAGGCAATATACAATGTGCTGTAATCCTGAGGGTATAGGAAACCCAAGAAGACAATAGTTGAAAGATGGTGTTGAAAGATGTGCTAAGCTGAGTTCCATGGTATTTCTCCATGATGAATTCAATAGCAGTACTTTAATGGCATAAATTCTGTAATTTTTGCTGCTTTCCCTTCAGTGAACTCAACATCTTTCTCAGGCATTACAATCCTTACGCGAAGTGTGTAGATGGCTCTTTCACTGCTCTCTGAGGTTTAGGCATTAAACATTTATTCAGAATTGAGATCAATGTGATCCAGCCTAGCCATGGCACATTCTTTCCCTACAGAAAATTAGTCTAAGGGAGATCTATATGTCATCTCCCAGATTGGCACTAGAGGTAAATAACAAGGTCATAGAGCTTTTCACTAAGAGTGATCTGCAGAGAAAACATTCATATTTTATCAGTATTGATCTGGAAATTTTGAAAATAAATGTTGGAAGGCAAAGGAATGGATAATTTACCAAAATTTATGATGACTTCAAGTATGGGGATTCCGAGATTCACTACAAAGACTTTTAACTAAATTCCAAGCACATGGCTCATTCGTCTTTGTCACCCCATCCAGTGCCTGGCACAGAGTTTTGTAAATTTCAGGCACTCTACCAGGTGTATTCTATTGAAGTTATGGAATTATTTTCAGATATAGTTTTACATCTGTCTTTTTATTGTTCCCTTGAAGGATCCAGATTATAAATTTTATAACTCTACCATTATCATTAGAATAACTTTATATCCCAAATTAACTGTTGTGCTAATCTAAATATGGATCATACCTGTTTTACCTAACTATTGTTTCAGAGACTGGGGAAGCTCTTCCTGATGGGGGGAAATTTTTTTTTTTTTTTTTTTTGGATTGGAAATCTTTCTGTGATAAATAAGACAGCTCCATGCCCTGTTCTCTAAGATTTTGTCTGCTATACAATTGATCTGCAGTTTTGAGCAGTGCATGTTTCCTCGTCTCAGAAACACATGCAGTCTACCAATAATCTTCAATTTTATTAGGGAAAAAGGAATATTTATTTTCTTCTGATTTCTGTGTTAGCCCTTCCTTATTTTTGTATAATTTTCTTTGTTCACTGACGGTGTTATTCATGCAAGGTCTTTGTACCCCATCAATTCTCTAATCCTGACTTTTGACATCGTAGTTTAATATCACCCATGTAGCTCTATTAGAAAGCATATTTATTTTGTGTGGTTACAACTAAACTCTATAAATAATTTTTTAAAGTGGTAGTGATTCTTTTTAAGATAATTTACACTCAAAGGACCAAATCAAAAAAACAAACACATTACCATCAAGCCAATTCTGACTCATGGCAACTGCATGTGTTACAGGGTAGAAATGCTATATAGGGTTTTCTTGGCTATAATCTTTACAGCAGCAGATCCCCAGGCCTTTCTTCTGTAGGGCCTATGGGTGGGTTTAAACCACCAACTTTTCTGTTAATAGTCGAGCACAAAACATTTGCACTACCCAAGGAACTATTTAAGGGAAAACAGCCCATAATTAGTGGGGTGAGTCAAAGTAGTTCTACTTTTTTTTCCTGGTATCTCAGGATATAATGAAAAGGAACAGAGGTGATAGAGTGTCAACAGTCATGAGCTGAAGGGACACTGAGAAGGAAGGGAGTAATAGGTGATATTTCAACAGGTATATCACCCTGTTCAATAAGAGAGCCTATGAGTTACTGAAAATCAATCCACATGCTATGTTCAGTGTATCTTTAATGTATGCTTTAAACAATATATGTCACATTTAAACAAGGTTTTGTACCTTTCCAAGCTTTTTTATGTAGGCTTTCTCATTTTGGCTCCTGAAAGTTCTACGCTATGCTAAATGGAATACTGCAATACTGATCTTGTATCTGCTTAGATGTCATTATATTATTATTTTTTTCCTAATGAATTTTCTTTATGTGTGGAAATTCTTCTGCTTTGTTTGAGAAGTTAGTAATTTGCTCTGGTTTAAGTTCTAGCTGTTTAACAGAAGACCCTTCTAGATCAGATGAGGTAAGTTTTTACTGTAATTGACTCTGTTGTAGATTAGTTGCAAGTGATTTTTTTTTTGTTGTTGTTGTTGTTGTTGAAGAGCTAAAACTGGAATAAGTTGTGAGGTTTTCTGCTGATGGTACTTTAGGAGATGTTAACATTACCTTGTTTTTCACCTACAGTTCTTTGTCTGCATTAGGAACTGAATAATGGAAAGAGAAGCACAAAGCAAATAACCTTGTTTAGAACTGCCTCTACAGTGCAATCAGAGTCCTATTTTTCAAATTCACAGACTTGTTTTAAACTAAGAAAATGTCTATTGATATTTATTAAAACAGAACAGCTGAGATCAATATTTTTCTTACAAGATAATGTAAGAAACTTGGAGTACGTGGAGTAAGTTTCTGAATCTGAGAAACCGTGTTGGTTTTATGAACTAAAACAACTTTAAAATTTTTTAATCTTATTTCCAAGTCTTCCTCTGTAGCCCAAGTCACAACCTTGCCACAATATTCCTTTTGAAAAATTAGCCAAGAATGGATCTATCTGTAAAAATTTAACAAAAATATATAACACATTATAGATGCTATCTTTTCAAGTAAACATCTGGGTTATTTACGACCAAGTACTAAAATGCAATTTGGAAACTCATTTGTGAATTTCTACATTTTCTAAATCATACTTCTAAAACCAATTTGTTAAAGTACTCAGTCACAGCCACATAATCAGTCATTCCTAGAACCAGAAAATTTAAAACACTGAGCTTTCATTCGTTTTCCACTAGGACAGTTCATCAGAAACATGTTTCTTCAGAAGCAGAAGAGATTCTTAAAGGGAACATTCTTGGAATTATGACTACTTCTTCTCTGAATAGAGATCTCTCCAAAAAGCCTCTTTTGGTGTGGAGGAGTAAGAAGGTAACTGTTAGTGAGTGGATGATTCTTGATAGTACTTTGGGGTAAAAGGAGCATAGTGACATAGTTTGGACAGCAGCTGCTGTTGGTTATAGATGTGGTGGACATCATGGAAATAGTATTACTAATGTCCACATGAAAAATTTCACCTATTGTGCTTCCTTCTTTTGTGGTGGGTAATGATAGGGAACACACTATAAGAAATGAAATATGGTGATTATCTATCTCTTGGCTATTTCTTCTAGATTATGCCAAACTGTATTTTCTGATTGAATAGCTATTCAAAATTTTTTAAAAGCCAACTTTGTGAGATTGCGGCAATGCTTTGAACTGGTATCACAAACAATAAACAGAATTGGATTGTTACGAAGAAATCAGAACAGGAACCCTGGATAGCATTTTTCTTTATATTTAAAGTGTGGGTGAAATGAATATGTTCAGACATCCAGACATTTGGGCTGTGACCACCAGGGAAATTGTCTTCAGTTGCTAGAACTTTGGAAATAAAAATATTAAAAAAAGATTAAAGTGTAGGGGTAGAAAGGAAGAACTCTAATCCCTGGAAGGGGAAAATGAGCCATACAAAGACTGGCAACAACTAGACTTGCAGGGAGCCAAGCAGCCATTCATCCTTTTAAAAAATGTTTATTAAGCACTCTAATGGAGAATGTCCAATGAGTACTAACAAATAAATGTACAAAATATTTTTAGACACTTTAAGTGTTATGAAGAAAAATAGATTAAAGAGTTGGACAATTACTGAAGTATATGTTAGTTGGAATGATTAAAAGACCTTTTTTAGGAGATAGTATTGGGGCAGAAACCCTAGTGAAGTGAGAGGGATTCATGCAAACACGTGGGGAAAGAGCATTTCAAGCAGAAGAAAGGATAATTCTAAAGTCCCAAGACAGGAAGGAGTATGGAGTGTTCACTGGGTACCAGGACTAGTGTGACTACAACAGAGAAATATAAGGAGGAGGTTATAGGACGTATAACCTATAATCAAAGATGTCTAAGCAAAGATGTAGGCAGGGATAAATCATGTAAGCATTTTTCATTTATTTTAGATGGAAATCCACTTCAGGGCTTTAATCAGGGAGAAAAAATGATCTTACTATGATGAGACTGTTGTATTTTTTGGGGTAGAGAATGCATTTTTAGGATGGTAAAAGGGGATGGGAAAAACCAGTTAGGCAGTTCTTGCAGAAATCTGGGAGAGAAATAATGGTTTGAACTAGGATGGTGGTGATGAAGATGTGGTGAGGCATGGTGGGATTCTGGATATATATCTGGGTGGAATTCTTTTTTGAATAAGTTACATTTTAATTCCATTAATAATAATGATGGTAACATGCAAGATACTGCCATATGATCACCAAACTTTGTTCTCTTTTCCTCTTGGGCCTATGACTTCATTATATTTCTCAGTCTCCCTTGCAGTTACGTGGGGTTGTGTGACTGAATACTGGACAATGGAATGATGGTGCAAGTGATATACAATACCTCTAGCCTTATCTCCTAAAACAATTTCCACATAGTCTTCTATGTGTAGTTTACCAGAGGTTGCAGAGGATCTATTGGAGGACTCCCAAGAAAAGGAAATGCCAGACCCCTTTTGAAGAAGGGGCATGTTTCCAAATGATGGAACACAGTAGAATTCCCTTAGTGACAAGCATTGGCCTGTGAGGTAAGTAAAAAATAAACACATAGTGTGCTAATCCAATATTAATATAAAATTATATTGAGGATTGGGCTTTTTCAGTTACAGGAGTTAGTCTACCCTATTTAATTCTGTTAATAGTAATACTGATGATGATCATAATATAGTAAATGTTTTACTGAAATTATTATGAGTCAGTTATCGTTTTATGCACTTTGCATACATTAACTCATTTAATATATCCAACAGCAATTATGAGGAAAGTAGCATTATTAGCCACATTTTACAGATGAAGTTATCTCCAAGTGAAATCTCTGGAAATCAGTTGGATATACAAGCAAAGGGACACAAGAACAAGACAGGAGGACAATTACTAGAGGTAGAGTTTAAATAATGGGCCACAGTGGCTTGAGCTTGGACCTAGGAGTAACACAGACATGACTTTCAATTCTGGCTCTGCTGACTACCAGTAGTTTGTCGTATGCAAATTATTTAACTTCTCTAGTTCCAAGTTTTTTCATCTATAAAATGGATACAATAATATATACTCATGGATACTTGTGAAAATGGAATAGTTTTTAAGCATGTTGTACCATATATTCCAAAATTGCTTAATGAATGATAGCTGCTGTTGGTTTATAACGTATAGGTGCCTTTAAGAACAATGCAGATGCTCAGTGATTATATTTAGGGCAAAATAACAGGGCTAAAACAACCATCAGACTATATATCCTTAAAATAATCCTAGGCCATAAATAGGAATCAGTTCAAAACATAACATGAACTACATGTGGTCTTCAGGGAACCAGGAATATCTTTCCAGATTTCAATTTAACAGTTTTGTATTTTTGCTACTTTGAGGAAAAAAAAAATATTTTAATTTGGTTTGCCCTAAAGAAGACCCTGAAACAAGGACTTGGTTTCAGGTAACTTATTTGGGAGATGATCACAGGAAGCAGATGTGAAAGTGATGAGGAGATGGGAATTAACCCAATAATGTGTGGGTTATTAAGCTGGTTACCACTATGGACAAATGAACTCAATCTCACTGAGGACCCTCTGAGGAAACAGATAGAATACACCTTATAATTATCTAGGTAAAGACAGACTCTGGGGCATTCACCTTTCCCTCATTTGCTGGGTGTTGCCTCCTTCTCAGCATTTTCAGATTATCATGTTGATCTAGCTATCAGAATTCACAAAAAGTTCTGAGGTAGAAAAGTAGAAGGGGGGCAAGAACTTGAGATATGATGCTGTCAGTGTGCAAGGGAGCTGTTCAACAGAACCACAGCTGAGACCAGATGTGGGAGAGGTGGACCAAGGGGCCAGGTTTCAGGACATCAAAAGAAATGGATGTAGAAAGTCAGTTTCTCCTTAGGTCACTTGATCTATGAGTACCTAATAACCTTCTACACTCTGAATCTATATTAGGTGAAACATAATGGGACTCAATGAGTTGGATCCAAATAGAAGCAAATGATTCACTTGGATCCTGACCTGTGAACACTTTTCCACAAGAAAGTGATAGTTGTACTACATCACAAAAGTTCTTTGATAAAATACATTTTGGAAGTATTGGCTTAAAAATGTTAAACAGGTTTTTTTAGTCTGGAATCTTTCTGATCCTCTTATATGATAATATCTACAGTTAATATTCAGTGGAGCATAGAGTACAATATTTTCTAAATTTATTTAAATATGCGTTAATTTTTCAGGATACACTATTGACATTTCCCAGAGAAGTGTTTTGGAGAACTTAGCTGAGGAAGCATTCAAGAGGGCCATATTAGTTGATAGAATAATAAAATAAATTGCCTTCCTTGGGATATCAGAGGAAAAATGTTCTGAGAGATACCTGACCAAACTAATAATCTTGATAAAGGTATTGATGGAAAAATGAGCTCAAGATAACATGGCCACCTCAAGAGAGGACACATTTCTTTCATGTTTAGGTTTGACTTGGGCATGACAAGATTAGAGAAGGGATGCATAGATGTTACCACTTTTCACTTGCCCTCACTTTTATATCCCACTTAAGCTTTAACTCAACATTCCAGCTGATACCCCCTCCAATTTTGACCTTGCCTCCAAAACTCTTGAGGTATGGGGGAATCAGACTGTCCCATACTGCAGGAATCCAATTCCCTTTACATCAATTCTTAAATAACTGTAATAAGCTTTGAAATGATACAAAATAGGAAAGTGAGACCAAATTATAAATGACAGAAAGACTCTAACAGGAGCCTAAAGAGAACTTTGAAATGTGATTTAGCTTGGGAAATTGAAAATTAATACAATGAAACAAAATAGAACACGATGCTAAGTTTCAAATGTCAGGAGAACCTTAGAGATCAGTAAAATTAAAGAGAAATGTGTGCCTTAGAGGGGTAGCAGAAACAGTTTACAGCATGATATGAACATTCTTTGCCAAGGTTACTTTGACCAGAATACAAGGAATAATATAATGAGAGACATTTGTGTAACTGAGTATTTTAATAACAAAGCTGAAGAAAAAGCTGAAAGAGATGGTCATGTGGAATAGTCATGTGTCTTAAGTCCATGTGTTCATAAAATACATTTGCCAATATTCAGTTCTGGAAGACAGAATAACATAATTTGATGGAACTGAGGTGAGCAATGAAAGTCACTAGCAGTCTTATAGCCTAACAACAAGAAGAAAAAAAGAATAACAAAGTGTATTCTCTGAAAACTAGTCAAGGAACAGCTCGAGAAAGAACACTGGGGGTCTAAAAATAAAGGCTAAACTTTGGAAGCCTGTCAGTGAGGATCAAGATTTTTTATAATGTTCTGACCAAATAAATCCTATCTATGAGGACCACTGAGGACAAACCTCACCATCATCATTCCTTCCATCTGGAATACTATTCCTTCCTAGGCTTGCAATGAACAAGCATCTCGCAGTGTGGGTTGCTTGCTCTGTGAAAACTTTCCTGATCCTCCTAAGCACTGTTCTCCCAGAAGTTTCTCTCCATCTGTCACAGCACTTAGCATATTACTTATTTTGTCACTAGAATGTCAACTCGTTGAACGCAGGTTTTGTGTCTTCTCACATTTGTATATTGGGTGAACAACAGAGAGTTAAGGTTCTTAGTCAGTACTTAATAAATGATTGGTAACAGAACGAAAGAAAGTATGAATGAAAGAATGCATCAATGATCACTGGTCTTAAAAGTTGGAGTTTAAGAAACATGCCAGAAGTAACAGCTTTTGAAATAGAACTCAATATAACAAACCAAAAGTCCAAGCTTTGGTTTTGACCAACACAGCTGGAATGGCTTTCTCCCTCTCTCATTTTTTTAGTTGAAATATCAGAAAATGTCTAAAACTATTAACTGTTGTTGTTGTTAGGTGCCGTAGACTCCAACTCATGGTGACTCTATGTACAACAGAATGAAATACCACCCGGTCCTGCACCACCTTGTTACGTTTGAGCCCATTGTTGCAGCCACTGTGTCAATCCATAAGGTCTTCCTCTTTTTCGCTGACCCTCTACTTTACCAAGTATGATGCCCTTCTCCAGGGACTGATTCCTCCTGATACCATGTCCAAAGTATGTGAGATGTAGTCTCACCATCTTTGCTTCTAAGCAGCATCTGGTTGTACTTCTTCCGGGACAGATTTGATTGTAGTTTCAAAATAAATTACTTGCCTTTTCCATATTTTCTTAAAATTCATATTTTATTTTATATTAGGGCTGAATTGAAAAAGATCTTTCAATATTTAAATATCTGCTATTCTTATTTTTGAAACCTGCTCTGTTTCTTTTAGTGGTCTTTGATGTACTCATCATCTCAGATAAAGGATCTTTCTGGGAAGGGAGCAGCACAGAGTAGTTAAGATGTGAGGTCTAGAGACAGACTATCTGAGTTTAAACCACCTAATGGCTGTTTGATTATTGACAAATTACTTAACTTCTTTATGTTTCCATTTTTTTCTCACCTATAAAGCAAAAACAATAATGACACTTGACACATGTAAGTTATGTTAACTTAAAATGAGATAATACATGAAAACCACATAGTTCTGTTTTTGACAATTTTAAACACTCAATAAACATTAGTACCACTTGATTATAGGTATAATTAGAAAATGTCCACTGCAATATTTTCAGGTGTTGTATTTATTACCTGAAAAACCCAAAAACTGAAATACAAAATAAGTAAATCTAGGATATGGCTATGTATAAATTCAAGAGCTTTCATATGTGCAAAGAAGCATTTTAGAAGATATAATAAAACAAAAACCCCATTTTTTGAAGAAAAATTTCTTAAAACTTTACAGGAAATATGCAAAATTCATAGGAACAAAATTTTAAACACTACCAAGAGAAACAAGAGAAGATTTATACAAATAGAAAGGCATACTGTGTTCTTGGCTATGAAGGGTGGACATCATAAACATTACAATTCTTTCTAAATTATTCTATAAGTTGAACATGAACTCAATAAAATACAAAGATTTTTTTCAGAACTGTTACTGTTTTTGTTAGGTACCACCAAGTTGGTTCCAACTCAGAGTAACCCTATGTACCTCAGAACGAAACACTGCCCAGTCCTGCGCCATCTTCACAGTCATTGTTATGCTTCAGCCCATTGTTGCAGACACTATGTCATTCCATCTCTTTGAGAGTCTTCCTCTTTTTCGTTGATGCTCTGCTTTACTAAGCAGGATGTCCTTCTCCAAGAACTGGTCCTTCCTGATAATATGTTCAAAGTATGTGAGACAAAGTCTTGCTATCCTTGTTTCTAATGAGCATTCTGGCTGCACTTCTTCCAAGACAGATTTCTTCATTCTTCTGGCAATCCATGGTATATTCAATATTCTTCACCAACACCACCATTCAAAGGCATCAATTCTTCTTTGGTCTTCCTTATTCATTGTCCAGCTTTCACATGCATATGAGATGAAAACACCATGGCTCTGGTCAGGTGCACCTTAGTCTTCAAGGTGACATCTTTGCTTTTTAACAATTTAAAGAGGTCTTTTGCTGCAGATTGGACCAATGCATTGTGAAGTTTTATTTCTTGACTGCTGCTTCCATGGACATTGATTGTGGATCCAAGTAAAATGAAATCCTTGACAACTTCAGTCTTTTCTTTGTTTATCATGATGCTGCTTATTGGCCTAGTTGTGGGAACTTCTGTTTTCTTTATGTTGAAGTATAATCCATATTGAAGGCTATATAGTCTTTAATTTTCATCAGTAAGTGCTTCAAGTCCTCTTCACTTTCAGCAAGCAAGGTTGTGTCATCTGCATGAATGCAAGTTGTTAATGAATCTTCCTCCAATCCTGGTGCCCCATTCTTCTTCATATAGTCCAGTTTTTCAGATTATTTGCTCAGCATACAGATTGTATGGTGAAAGGATACAACCCTGACAAACACCTTTCCTGCAGTATCCCCTTGCTTTGTTTGAATGACAGCCTCTTGGTCTATATACAGTTTCCCAATGGGCACAATTAAGTGTTCTGGAATTCTCATTCTTCACAATGTTATCCATAATTTGTTATGATCCATACAGTCAAATGCCTTTGCATAGTCGATACAACACAGGTAAACATCTTTCTAGTATTCTCTGTTTTCAGCCCAGATCCATCTGACATCAGCAATGATATCCCTTTTCCACACTCTCTTCTGAATTGGCTTCAATTTTTGGCAGTTCCCTGTCGATTTACTGCTGCAACAGCTTTTGAATTATCTTCAGCAAAGTTTTACTTGTGTGTGATATTGATATTGTTCCATAATTTCCACATTCTGTTGGATCACTTTTCCTTGGAATAGGCACAAATAGATCTCTTCCAGTCAGTTGGCCAGGTAGCTGTCTTCCAAATTTCTTGGCAAAGATGAATGAGCACCTCCAGTGATGTACCCATTTGTTGAAACATCTCAGTTGTTATTCTGTCAATTCCTGGAGCCTTGTCTTTCACTAATGCTTTCAATACAGCTTGCGTTTCTTCCTTCAGTACCATTGGTTCATGATAATATGCTGCCTCCTGAAATGGTTGAATGTCAAACAAATCTTTTTGGTACAGTGACTCTGTGTATTACTTCCATCTTCTGTTGATCCTTCCTGTGACCTTCAATGTTTTGCCCATAGGAAAAAAAAACCCGACAAACCAAACCCGTTGCCATCTAGTCTATTCTGACTCATAGCCACCCTATAGGACAGAGTAGAACTGCCTCATAGGGTTTCCAAGGAGCAGCTGTTCTATTCAAACTGTCAACCTTTTGGTTAGCAGCCATAGCACTTAACCACTGTGCCACCAGGGCTCCATTTTGTTCATAGAATCCTTCAGTATTGTATCTCAAGGCTTGAATGTTTTCTTCAGTTCTTTCAGCTTGAGAAATGCCCAATGTGTTCTTCCCTTCTGGTTTTCTAACTCCAAGTCTTTGCACATGTCATTATAAAACTTTACCTTGTCTTTTCGAGCTGCCCGTTGAAATCTTCTGTTCAAATCTTTTACTTCATCATTTCTCCCATTTGCTTTAGGTACTTGAAATTCAAGGGCAAGTATCAGAGTCTCTTCTGACATCCATTTTGTTCTTTTCTTTCTTTCCTGTTTTTTCAATGACTTCTTGCTTTCTTCATGTCATTTCATGCCTTTGATGTCATTCCACAACTCAGCTGGTCTTGGTCAGTTGTGTTCAATGCGTCAAATCTATTCTTGAGATGGTCTCTAAATTCAGGTGGGATGTACTCAAGGTTTTACTTTGACTGTCATGGACTCGTTCTAATTTTCTTCAGTTTCAACTTGGACTTGTGTATGAATAATTGATAGTCTGTTCCACAGTCAGCCCCTGGCCTTGTTCTGACTGATGATATTGAGCTTTTCCATTGTCTCTTTCTACAGATGTAATCGATTTGATCCCTGTGTTTTCCATCCTGCAAGGTCCACATGTATAGTTGCTGCTTATGTTGTTTAAAAAAGGTATTTGCAATGAGGAAGTCAAAGTTGTTGGTCTCGCAGAATTCTATCATGTGATCCCCAGCATTGTTTCTATCACTAAGGCTATATTTTCCAACTACTGATCCTTCTTCTTTGTTTCCAACTTTCTCATTCCAGTCACCAGTAATTATCAATGCAATTTAATTGCATGTTTGATCAATTTTATACTGCAGAAGCTGGTAAAAATCTTCAATCTCTTCATCTTTGGCTTTAGTATTTGTTGCATAAATCTGAATAATAGTCGTATTAACTGGCCTTCCATGTAGACATATGGATATTATCCTATCACTAACAGTGTTGTACTTCAGGATAGATCTAGAAATGTTCTTTTTGACAATGATTATGAGACCACTCTTCTTCAATTTGTTATTCCTGACATAGTAGACCATATGATTGATTCAAAATGCCAATACCAGTCCATTTTAGCTCACTAATGCCTAGGATACCTATCTTTATGAGTTCCATTTCGTTTTTGACAATTTCCAATTTTCCTAGATTCATACTTCACACATTCCACTTTCTGATTATTAATGGATGCTTGCAGCTATTTCTTCTCATTTTGAGTCATGCCACATCCACAAATGAAAGTTCCAAAAGCTTGACTCTATTCATGACTCTACTTTGAGGAGGCAGCTCTTCCCCAGTCGTATTTTGAGTGCCTTCTAATCTGAGGACTCTTCTTCCAGCACTATATCAGACAATGTTCCATCGCTATTCATAAGGTTTTCACTGGCCAGTTTTTTCAGAAGTAGACCACAAAGTCCTTCTTCCTAGTCTGTCTTTGTCTTGAAGTTCAGCTGAAACCTGTCAACCATGTGTGACCTTGCTAGTATTTGAATACCAGTGGCGTACCTTCTAGCTTCACAGCAATGTGCAAGCACCCATAGTACAACTGACAGATATGGGGTTTTCAGAACTAGACTAGCTGATTTGAATATTCATATGAAAAAATAAATAAGCATGAATAGTGGAGGGGTTTTTAAAAATAAGAGTAATATGGCAGGACTAACTATATCAAATAAAATATGTTGTAAGCCTGTGGACAATACTCTTGTATGTTCCTGGTAGGAATATATATTGGTGCAGTCTCAATGGAGAGCATTTGGCAATATCAAAATTAAATTAAAAAAATAAATAAATAAAATTTTAAATGAATATGTGGATTGACCCAGCAATTATATTTTGCGCAATTGATTTTATATAGTCACATGTGAACTAATGTATGCACGAATTTTCTCATTGTAATAAAAAAAGATTGGACACAATCTAAAAATCAATCAGTAAGAAGTGGGCTACATTCATTATGGCACTGTCATTCAAAGACATGATAATGCTCTGATTAAAAAGAATGAAGCAGATCTACATGCACTGATATGGAATAATCCCTAGAATATATTATTAATGGTAAAAGAAGGGTGCATAACAGTGTGTATAACAACAATAAACAACCTGTTGACATCGAGTCAATTCCAACTCATAGCGACACTATAGGACAGAGTAGTACTACCCCATGGGGTTTCCAAGGAGCAGCTGTAGATTCGAACTGCCGATTCTTTGGTTAGCAGCAGAACTCTTTAAACACTGCACCACTAAGACTCCAAAAGTGTGTATAGTATGCTACAATTTATGTAAAATTAAATAAATAACAAATACATATTATTTTATACATAAATTAAGATGATGTGTGCATTTTATAGTACATACACTATGGTGTGTTGATATACTCTCTCTAGAAATATTCTCAAGAAACACTTTACAAGATACTGGTAGAGGTGGTTGCCTCTGAGGAGGCAAAGGGAAAGAGGATATGGGGTAAGAGGATACAATTGTAATAAAATAAAAGCTTCCAGCTTTGCTCCACCCCTGCCCTCCCAACCTTAATCGAAGTCATCAAGCCTCTCATAATTGCTTGTGATTGCCCACCAGTGTCCTCTCCAGTGTTCTCTCTATAGAAAACCATCCGCTGAGCTGACCTCCTCCTCAGGCTCTAACGAGGTGGTCCTCTTCACACTTTTGGCCTCTGTCTACACTGATGTGAACTGCTCCTTGGACTCTGAAAGAAAGTCACAAGGCTAAAATTTAAGGACAAACTTTCTACCAATCTGAATTAAACTCTGGTATTAGGCCACAAAACACAGTGGGTTTACACTTCCCAATTCTGCAGTTTCACAGAGATATTACTTTTTATTTTTCTTAAATGTTAGTGTATTTTTGCCCCTCTTGACTTTCTATCAATCCTAAGAGGAGGTAATACATCGAGGAAATCTTGGTCAGAACACAGACGAGTGATGGTGCAATAGACTGCCCTCAAATATAGACCCCTGTCATCCCTAAACTGGATTCTCTACACCCAGCTTGTTTCCTTGAGCCCTTCTTTAAGTCTGACTGGGAAAAATGGGAGGCCATTGTTTCAAATTGTTGAATGGTCTTCACCCAGGATCCAGCCTTCAGTCTGAAGCCATCTTGTCCAAGTCCTAGCAGGTACAAAGAGCCCTCTGGTAAATCAAACTAGGGTCAATCTAAATTGCCCAAATACCTTGAATATGCACAGATTCTGACTGACTATGCAGCTTGGGCTCTGACTTCCAATTCTCTCTACATAAGTATCTTGTATTCTACCCTGGTACCATTAGAAACAGAATATTATAGGTAAAAAAAAAAATTCAGTTTGTATTTGAAACCTAGATTCAAAAACATCACTTCTGTCACAGATTAGGAATAGGATATTTGTTTTTTTATTGTGATTTTAGTTTACTTATCTCTAGTATGAGAATATTCACATCTCTTCAGTTGATTTTACACGGTTCTTAGGAGAATCAAATGAGATACTATAAAAATAATAAGGCTTGAAAATTTGAGATTTCAGCATAGTAATGTGAGAGGAAAACCAAACTTTAAATTAGAAAGACCAGGGTTATCTGCCCCCAGTTACTTGGATGAAACTGAACCTGGGCAAGCTTCCAAGTCTCTTGAACCTCAATTGTAAAAAAAAAAAAAAAAAAAAAAAATTGCCATCGAGTCGATTCTGACTCATAGCTACCCCTAAAATTGTTTATTTTAGAGTTTCACGATGATTAAATGAGAAGTACTAGATGCACCAGGCAAAGTTCCTAGGACGTGAATGCATTCACTAGCAGCTAACTGTCTCTTCATTAATCCCTTCAAGACAAATCAGGGAGGGGAGGTGTGGAGGAGGGAAAAACACTAACTAGACAATAGACAAGTGATAACTTTGGTGAAGGGTAAGGCAGTATACAATATTGGAGAAGTCAGCACAACCTGACCAAGGCAAGGTCATGAAAGCTTCATAAAAGAAAAAAATCAATTAAAATAAATAAACAATTATACAAACGTTAGATATGTTTTTCATTATGTAAATATACCAACAGCACAAACACATGGCCTTTATCTCATATAATGTGTTTTATTCTGATATACCATTTGAAGTAAGTATTCTATAAGGTCATGTCTTGCCTTTAAGTCCACAAGTGACATTTTCTAAACAATGTAGTAAGCTAATTTCTTTTTTTGTTTCTGAAAACACATTCTAAATAATTCTTCCTATTAAAACTTTTAGTTTCTACATTGTTTTCCATTTCAATGTTCTTCTTTGACCCATAGGACAAAGCTTTTCTATATGATGCTTTAGAGACTATACCTGTAAATTCCCAAGAATCTCATCATATAGTTTGTTAAAACTCTCTTCATTCAGTAGTAAAGTACATTTTTTTAAATTCCTTTCTTGAAGAGCTTAATTTTTCTTATTTCATCTTTAATTTTAATCTATAACTTCTTGATTCAGTAGCAGTTCAAAGGAAGGCAAAATTTAGTATTTTATTGAACTTTAAATGTAAAATTATTTTTAAAAATGCATTGCTTTTGTCTTAAAAAGATATTTAGGTTGAGATTGTGTTCTATCATTCTATGCTTTTTTTTAAGATTTCAGAAATAATGGCATAGACATGTGCTGACTTTTGTTAAAAAGAATCATAATATCAATTTAATTTATTCTGTGGGTTTTAAAACTACATTTAAAGAAGTTTATCACAATATATGTGATTGTGTTTTCAACATATACAATATGCTCTTCAAAAACATCTTTGTGTTATAGCTAAGCTTGTTGCTGTCATGCTTATCACACCAAGAATATTCTTTTGTCTCTCTGTATGAACTCTTTTCTGATAACCTTCAGTAGCTATTCATAAAGGAAGCAAAATACCTTGAAATAAGCTATTTAGTAGAAGGTTGTATGCCTTCGTATCCTGAAGTCTCTTTAAAAAGTTTCGTTTAAATGCCTATATTAATGATGTTTGCGTGTGGGCACCTTTTTCAATTTCAGGGCAGCTGAATGAACCTCGTGAAAGGCACTAAAAGTTAAGTGCAGCTGAGTTAAGAACACTGGTAAGTATGGTATGAATAGAATTTAAGAAAAAGTTTTCAGTCAGCTATGACACGAAAACTGTAGTTTTGATGCAAGATGTTTTGTCATGAATCTATGTCTCTACAGCTACACTGAGAGCCAAAGTCTCTATGTCTCCACACTAAAATGATCCAAATGCACTTTGTACATGTACATACATATTTCATAAATATTTGGTTCAAAATGCATGCAGGTGCCACTTCTAATTATTATTATTTAATATTAAATGCATTTATATTTATGCAATAGATTCTCCAATCATGTGTACAGTCACAGGAACTTTAGAAACACAAGCCAGGCCCTGATGACAACTCCTTTCCTGATTGGACTTGCACAGATAACTTGCAGATTGAAAAGCAGACACAAGCCATGTCTGTATGCTATGTTTTTATGGACGTTTTTAGTAATCCATGTAAGAATGGCCCATGTTCCCAAACTCTTGTAGCATTAATGGTCTATTGTATTTGACTCTTCAAGTTAACCTAAATCATGGTATGTTTTGAGGTGTCAATACAAAAACAAAATGTTGAATTTCAAAGACATGGAAACAATTTACTTAAGACAAATCTATTTCACTCCAAATGCACTAACACTTACTGTACATTTAAATAAAAGTTAGCTTTGAAGGCTTCACTGGACACCAGAGAGAGGCTCTTGGTCCACAGAGATGGTTAGGCCAAATGACAGGCCAGGAGCCCAGGTCTCCCTGATCTGCTGTATTGCACATATCATACACTACTGGCAGAGCGTGTGATGCACTCCCAGGCACAGAACACCCTCAGTAACAGGCTTATTTAATTAACAAAATGACTCAAAACTTCCCTGATCAGTTAAAAGAAAGATCAGTGTTACTTAGAATCATAAAATAATGACAATTTGTAGGGTGAATCCCTTCCTAATTTGGCTCCTTTGAGTCATTTTAGTTGTTCATATTGCATTTTGAGGACCTGAATAAAGCAAGAATCATTCTTCCCAGGCACAGTCTAACTGCAGTTAACAACAGGTAAGATAATATTCTGAAATTTTTCTCATTTTTACTTTTAATGACAATTTATATACATTTTTTTTTCTTGAAGTAATACAATAAACTTCACAAAGTAACTAGTCTCTTAGGCCAAAACTGGTATGATTTACCCTCCTAGAGAAAGATTTATATATATAAAATTTAAGTCAGAGTCCAACAAAAACAAGCATTGTACTATTGTAGTCATGTTACTTGTTCTGTGATCGGTTGGTCAGCACAGAGGTAATGCCCATCAAAGATTAAAATCTACTATGGACTAAAAAGTTCTGCATCCTCACATGCAAGCACACATCTGACAAAATAAAGTGTCAATGACAGAGTGAACTGAACAGGCAAGGATAGACAGATCTCTCCCCAAAGCATTTCCCATAACATACACACGTACACACATTACAGTAGGTTAATATTTTCTTTATTTTCCTCTGAATCCTTGACTATCAAAAATCACTGACCTTAAATCAATGAAAATTTATACATTTGGGCATCAGGAGTTACAGAGCATCAAAAGAACGTTCTGGACTTTTGAAGATAAAGTGAATTCATCTCATCTCAATTACATTCACTGCGGTGTGATAGATCACTTTTGTGTGTGTTCTTTCTTGCCATGGTCTTGTAACTCCCACCCAAGTGATTGGGTGGGACTGTGCAGATAGGGTAACTGCAACCCACCAAAGGGATTGCTCCATTTTGCCATCCCGCTTGGCTTGAAATGAGCCACCCTAGACGTGAGAAAGAGAAGACCCCACCACCACAAAGGAAGAACAGCCAGGAGCCAGCAGGTCTTTTGGACCCAGGATCCCTGCTCTGAGAAGCTCCTGGACCCAGGAGACAGCGAGCTGTAACACTGAAGATTGCAAGAAGTGGCAGCAGAGACCTAGCAGCAGGAGACAGTGTGGCAGGCTTCCTGGCCCACAGAGAGAGAAATCTGAGTGCCTCTGGGCAGAGGCCGAGGGCCAGGGAGAGGTATGTCTGCGAGCATGGCTGGGAAGAGACTGTCCTGATGGAAGAACTGTATCCTGAGCGTTCTTCAACCTGAATTGTAACTGTTACTTCCTTAATAAACCCCATAATCGTGAGTATTGTCTGTGAGTTCTGTGTGGCCACTGCAAAGAATTATCGAATACAGCAGAGAAGTAGAGTGTTCCGTGGGAGGGACAGTTGATGTCAGAAGTGGTAAAAATGGCAGAGAGAGGAGGCATGTCTGACCTCTGCCTTGCAGGAATCAGTCTTGGGCTGATCTTGATTCTTCTTTCCCCTTGTGAAGTTAAAGGAGGTCAGACACCACTCCCATACCATTTTTACATTCACATTGTTATCTTAGGTTTTACCTTTTATTTTTTATTAAAAAGATGCACTTTCTGGATCTTCTAGTTAGCTTTTCTAATAGTGAACAATTTTTTATTTGGTAAGTAGGCTGTTGTTTTTGTAGTTGAGTACAGTTATAAAAATAGGAAATACTGTAATTGTAATAAAATAATTTTAAATTTAGAAATTAGATAATATTTTTCACATTAATCTCATCCCAAATATTAAAACTTAGGCTTTGTTTCTTTTTTATTTTCTTGGTATTGGGGAAGTTTTCTGTCAGCAATTCTTCAATGATCCTTTCTGTGTTTTCTGTTTTCTCCCCCTGTTCTGGAACTCCAATCACTCAAAAATTTTTGCTTTTGATTGTATCCCACATAATTCTCAGGCTCTCCTCATTTTTCTTTGTTCTTTTTTCTAAGTGTACCTCAAACAGAGTTGTATCCAAGTGTTTGTCTTCAATTCCACTAATCCTGTCTTTCACCGTTTCAAATCTGCTCCTCAGCCCTTCTATGACACCGTCCATTTCTGAAATCTTGTTGTTTATCTTTTGGATTTCTAATTGTTGTTTTTGTATAATTTCTAGTTGTGAATTTATTTTGGCATTTTGTTCCTGCATTATTTTCCTAAATTCTTCCATTTCTTTTTTTTTTTTTTTGTCTGTATTTTCCATGAATTTGTCTATTTTTTCCTCATTTTTGTCTGTTTTTTGCTTCAACTCTTGGAAAATTCTGAGTATTAGAGATTTGAATTCCCTGTCAGGTAGTTCTAGTGCCTTTTCTTCCACTGGAAAGTCATCTGGTGTTTTATTTTGGATGCCTATTGGAACCATCCTATCTTGTTTTTGTAAATGTTTTGATATTGTCTGCTGTCTTTGGGGCATTGAGTAGTTATTTTTCTCATTTATTGATTGTAAATTTATTTGTTTAGTCCTTTTTTTTTTTTATTTGGCTATGTCTGAGCAGACTGGCTGTGTGTTCTTTGTTGTTTGCTCGTCTGTGGACATGATACTTTTCGCCTCCTTCTCCAACTGGCAGGGTTAGTGGCTCGGATATGGTATAGCAGGGCAGGTCTAGCTGAAGAGGAGTTGGTAATCAGTGCAGGGAAGGTTCCAGTAGGCCGTGCCTGTGCTGCTTGGTGGTGTGATGTTAAGCTCATGGTGCAGGTAGGCAGGATGTAGGGGGGAGATTGTTATGTGTGGAGCTAAGATGGATGTGGGAGAGAGGAGAGAGGAACAGGAGTCAAAGACATACAAAGAAACAAAAAAGAGCACTAGGGGGAGCTTTCTGTTGGAGTAGAGAGATGAGAGGCTATGAAATGGAGAAAAACAAAAAGGGGAAGAAGAAGAAGAAAAAGAAAAGAATGAATAAATAAGAATCAGAAAGGAAAAAGAACAGCAAAGCTCCCAGGGATCTCACAAGTGCAGCTATGAGGTCTGGGGAAGTTGTTCTCAGGTGTTACAGTACAGCCTGGCTAGAAGGTGTAGAGGTATTCAGCACCAGGTATTCAGGGAACAGAAAGAGAAGGAAGGTGTAGAGATATGAGAAACCGAGTAATGATGAAAGACAAAAGGGGAAAAAGAGGGAAAAGAAAACAAAACAAATTTAAAAGAAAAAAAAGAACAAGAAAAGCCCCCCAAAAAACAGGAAAAAAAAAAAACATGAAAAAAGAAATGCCCTCAGGGATCCCTCTGGGTTTCTGTGCAAGCCAAGGGGGTGGGCTCCAAGCCGCACAGCACCACCCAGCCAGAACGGGCTCCCAAGTCAAGAAAAGGAAAAGAAAACACACAAACAATTCAAAACAAACAAACAAAAGCCCCGAGATCCCACCAGCACGGCGGCCCAGACTGGGAAGCAGCTCCACACTTGAACAGAGCTCCACAGCCCCTCAGGAAGAAGCAAAGATGGCACATGGAGCCAGGTATTTGAGCGAAAGGAGGGGGAGGTAGTGAGAGGTAAGGAAGAAATCAAAATAAGTGGAAAAAAGCAACACCAGCAGCCAATAAATGGCACTCAGAGAGCCGGCCAGTGTGGGTGGGTGGAATCTAAGCAGCCGGTGCTTCCCGGACAAGGGACTGTGGCCACAGGAAGCAGAGGAGGCTGAGTCAGGGTGAAGAAGGGTGGAGGGTGGGAAAGCTTATATCGCAAATTACCAGTTGTTCTGTCTCCCGCTGGAAGCTCCCTGAAGCTGCTTTCTCATACCCCCTATTTGCTGGTCTCCTGTAGGAGTCCAAGATGGTGGATCCGTGCTGCATTAGCTGATAGGGGACCTCTCCGTGAATCTCTCCTCGCTCTCCATTCTCTGTCAGTTTTCTCACTCCATTGGTGCTTGGCTGAGTTCTTTATCTCTTCATTTGATGTTTTAGGGTTTCAGAATTGCTGTTTTCTCTGTTTGGCTTAGTTTTTCGGATCTTTGCTGTGGAGGGACGGCGTGGTGCTTCTGCCTAGAGTGCCATTTTTCTCTTTTTTATTTTGAAAAATCACATTTTTTTTTTTAAATCAGAAACTAATGTAAGCTGGGCAAGTATATGTTTTTTTTAAAGGAGATGAAAATGAAAATAAATGAAGGTCCTCTTCTACTCAATGACATTCTGACACTGAATGGAGCAGAAAATTTAAGTCACCAAGTCTGGTCTTCAGATCAGCGCATTAGATGACTATGAGGTATATTTTAAAAGACTTCTTCACGATTTCTCTTCAGACTTTCCTTGGGAGGGATAAACCTCACCTTGTCGTATTTATTTTTACACTACTCATTCATTACAAGAGACTTAGAAAGAACAAAACCAAGTAATAAGGATTTTTAAACATTTTTTTTCCATTTGCCATTAAGAATTTATCTCACTCTATCCATCCAAGAAACATTCTGCCTCATCTATACTTCGTGTTTTAAATATCCTTTAGTTTTCTCTAGCATTTTTCAACAAGCTCTGTGAGATAATGCGTGAGTTCCGCACCCATGGATTCAACCAACCACAGATCAAAAATATTAGAGGGGAAAAATAAAGTTCCAAAAAACCAAACTTGAATTTGTCATGCACTGAGCACTACCTACCGCTGAATGCCCTCAAATGAAGTGATGTCTGGGCATCCTCTGCTGTATCCTCCCACCGTTTCCAGATCCTCAGTCTCTCTCCAGCACTCGTTTGAGCATCGCTCGCCTTGTGTCTTGTCATTATTCCCTAAACAGTAGTGTAACAACTATTTACATAACATTTACATTGTACTAGGTATTATAAGTAATCCAGAGATGATTTAAAGTAAGGATGTGTGTAGGTTATATGCAAATATTACACGATTTTATATAACGGATTTGAGCATCCTAGGATTTTGGGATCCAAGGGGGTCCTGAAACCAATCCCTGTGGATATCGAGGGATGGCTATATTCTTCTTCATTTCCTGGGAATGTATCACTTCTCTATCATTTATGTCGAAATACTATTTTATTCTGAGATCTCATTGTCTGCCATGATAAAGATTTGAGTTATCAATAAGAACTTCATGTATATGTAAAATAACATCTGGACCACAGTGGGTTTGGGTTTTCTTGGTTTGGACTAATAACAGGATTTTTATCAAAGGAGCAGATCAAATATGTGTAATAGAAACAATGAAGAGAAGAATCGATCAGAATACAATAGAACATTCCCCTAATTCGAAGAAATTTCAGATTGAAAGACCTAGCAGGGTTTGTGACAAAATAAGACCCACACTTACACACCCTATTATGAAGCCTAAGGATTAGGCAAAAAGTTCTGAAAACTAATAGAGAGAAATTAATTTTCCTACATAGAAGGATATGTTCATTAAATATTTGTTTACCAAATGAGTGAAAAGTATGGGAAGTATCAGCTGGATTTGGAATATAACATTCTTTATGGTTCTGAACTGTCAAGAAAATGTGAGAACACTATAGAACCAGTCTTAGGTAATGTGTGAAATCAGAAAATGTATTATCCACACACTCAGAAGCCATGTAGGAAACTAGATAGAAAATAAAAGAGGATTCATTTGACTTTAACATTTGGCAGTCTTTTTTGAGGTGTGAATTTTTAATGCCTTGGGATCATTTTTTTTTTTTGGTATGGGTTCACTCACATTCCTGGTTCTATAACGTGAAATATTTACAAAAGTATAATATTGTAAATTCTGCCTATTAACATAACATTTGATTATCTGGAATAAGTCTAGAGATAGCATGGAAGACACTGTTTAAACAGCAATGAAATACTGTAAAGGTTGGCAATATAAAATGGTAGTATGACTAACAAAGCTTTAGAGGTAGAATGGAGGAGAATTGGAAGCAAAGTGTACACAATTTCTTACATTAGTAGAAGAGATTCTTTAGACAATATACTAATAACAAATCAGTAAATTATATATCAAAAGAAAACATTATTTGAAATTTCTGGAGTAATTAAAAGAAAAGCAAACAGTTAATAGTGATTTCCATTGAATAGTGAGACTGGCTGGAAATGGCCATTGGAGGGAAAAGAAGTCAACTAGATTTTGTATTTTATTTAATTCACTATATGGTGTGAATTTTTTAACCAAGCAAATGAATAAATTTTATAATTAAAAGTTTAATACAAAACACTTTAAATATTGTATCTGGAAGATTGCAAGTAGTTCAGAAATAAAGTAAAATTTTGCTTAAGCATTACAGAAACCATAACATCAGAAGTAGCCTGAGATCATTAATATGTTGAATGATTGGTCCAGAAAGAGAGAATTCCAAATCTTATAACAGCTTTAGTTTCTAATAAAGATAAATCATCTTCCAGTTGAGAGTAAAACATAGAATCTAGACTATGTAAGAAAGAGAATGTTACGTATTGAATGAACCAAATCATTTAATATCTAAGGCTCAAAAACAGTTGTAACATTACTAAAAATTGACATGTAGTCATTCATTCAATAAACGTTGTTGTTGTTACTATGACCTGAGCGAGGTTCAGGGAATGGGTACATAGCAAAACCAAAAACTATGATCTTTACCTAAACATAGAACCTGCATAAGCCCAGAAATGCAGGACAAACCTTCCCACCCCTCCACCAGTGTCTTAGCCTGAGGTGCCATCTGTAGTATCTCCCTCTAGCCACAGTGACTGTGTACAGTACAAGGTACCCTACGCCTCCCACTTATCTATACCGAATGGCAGTGCAGTGAGGAAAGAAAACTGGCCACACAGTAGCTACAACTGGGAAAAATCTTCATCCTAGCTGGTGCTGAATATGAGAATGCTCCTGTCCTCAAGGAGGTGATGTTTTCCTTTGAAAAAGAACATAGGATTTGAAGTCATATAGCCTTGGGTTCAAATCCCAGCTTTGTATGTGAATTAAGATATCTGGATTAAGGAAATTTTCCAAATAACACTGTTCTTGGCTTCAGTTTCTTTATTTGTAGATGCGGGTCACAATAGCAACTGCTCAAGGTTGAATTGTGAACAGTAAATAAATATGCGCTTATCTAGGATCCCTCATAATTCTTTTTTTTTTTTTTTTGATTTAGAAAGCACAAATGAAAGGAATAATTATTTTAAAAATTTTTATTGTCATTACTAAACCTTAATGCAACCCAAAGTATCATTATCAAGTAGTAACAATACCTTCCTTGAAAAAACATTAAAAAATGTTAAACTCAGGTTTTAAACTGGAGTGGTATCCATGTGAACTAGAGGTTTATGAACAATCATTCATACATAGGTCAAGCTTTAAAGAATTGCATATAAAGGTAGAAAAAGAAATCTAACATTCCTTTGTCAACTGGGCTCTCCTAAATCAGTGAAAAAGAATGGCGACATGAGATCCAGGTTTTACTGTTACTCTCTTTTAATGGCATGGTCTAGGGACTCCACCAGATTGTCCCCTCCTCCACCTAAGTGGCACAAAGAACCAATGACTCTGTTAACTTTTATACTGGATTTTTCAGATGTTAAAGCGCTTACCATCAATAGGTCATTTTGTCAAGCAGTCAAGCATACAAATTAAAGGAAGCAGTTTCCTACAGCAAAAATTGGGCTTTAAGAATATTCTGAATTGAATGCATAAAAATATGTGCTATCCAATCTAAATAAATCATAAGAGTTTTTCTTATCTCATACATACCTTTATTATTATAACTCAGTTCCCTATTTACCAAGTGCATTAACTAGTGTGCAAGCAAATCTGTGCCACTAGTGATGTGGCTCCAGAAAAAAACTATATTTCCTGGGAGAGGGTGTACAAGTTATCATTTCCCCCATCACACACTGAGCCATTTATAAACATTAACTTGTTTTTACTTTTATATTGAATGAAGGTGCATGTAGACACCTAATTATATAAACTATTTTTTTCCACTTATTGCCTGAGGGATCTGTGGTAGATTTGTTGAAGGACTTGTCCAATTAAAGAAACCAAACCCATTGCTGTCTAGTTGATTCCAACTCATAGCAACGCTATAGGACAGAGTAGAACTGCCCCATAGGATTTCTAAGGAGCACCTGGTGGATTCGAACTGCTGACCTTTTGGTTAGCAGCCATAGCTCTTAACCACTGCACTACCAAGGAAATTAAAAACATCCTAATTATCCTAAATATGTGCCTGGGTGGTGCAGACTGTTTGCACTTGACTACTAGCCCAAAGGTTGGCAGATTCAACCCACCAGTGGTGCCACTGAAGAAAGGCCTGGTGATCTGCTTCTGTAAAGATTAGAGCCAAGAAAACTCTATGGAGCAGTTCTACTCTGAAACACTTGGGGTTGCCCTGAGTTGAAATCAATTTGATGGCAATGTTTTTGTTTTGTTTTATCTTTTCTATCTATCCTATGCATATTATGGTCACTGTGCCTTTATAGATCACTTATACCCGAGGCTCACCTGAAACTCCGTTCTTGTTCCCTTCCACCTCCCTATTGTAATTCTACGTCCATTTAAATCCCACCCTGTTCACCTCAATGAGTCTCTGATGAAGAATATGTCCTCACTCATTTTTCTGAAGATCTATGTTAGAGCTATTGGTACACTGTTTTTCAGAGAGCAATAATAACAGGATGATTTCTCTATTTCTCCTCACTCAGATTATCCCATAGAGAGTATTATTTTATTCTATTTCTCTTCCTGGAACTCCTGTCAGCATAGACTGTCTCCTCAAACCAGTGTTTTTAATTATTTACAATGATAAGTGTTCCTAAGTAGGATTAATGTACCAGCACTCAAAGTCAATTCCCTGGCTCCCCAAGGAAGCTCTGCTTCTCACACATTGTACTTAGCTTTCTACAGACTCTGAAAATATTTGTAGTTAACTATACTTGGCTTCTCAACTTTTCGTTATCTTTTTTTTCCCCTTGTTTATATTGGATAATTGTATAATGAGGATACGAGCTTTTCTTAATGGTGTTGCTGAAATGCACTCGTTACTACCTGATTTACTTGTTGGAAGGGATTCTGAGGAGTGAAAAGCAGATTTTCTTTACAATGAGCTCATTACCTCTCAATCTTATGTACCTTTTTGCATCCTGCATACTCTTTCGAAAATGGACAAATATATTGTCTATTCAGTGTGACGTGTAGAAAAGCTGTCTTAATTGCATTTCACACTTTCTTCACAGAACTTCTTTTTTAGAAATGCTAAAATCCAAAGAATTTACCAACTGTCAAAAAATAACCCCTCATTTTCTATTCCCAGTGTTCTACTTTCTTCAGCTTTCAATCAAGACCTGAAAGTTCTATTGTATCCTTCCACTCGCACCAGAAAAAGAGCCAACAAGCATCTTAGTCACCTGGCTCTGCTTCTTCACTCCCACTGCTCCCTGCCTGCATCGCCGGCTTGCTCTCTGCACCAGCCAGCCCCAGCCCTGATTCCACCACATCAGTCTTTCTTTACTGATACCATGTTACCCCATCATCCTTACACCTCAAGACCCTCCTTCTCGTGCTCCTTATACAATTTGTGCTCTATTGTCCACTGCTTGAGGGTGTGTTTTTGACCTTGTGTTACATTTATAAGTATTTCAGTGGGACGAAAGTGTGTTTATTTGCTTACATTCACAGGCCTCAACATATGAAATAGCTGGCACATCATGGAAAAAATATTGAAGCTGGTGAGAACACCTGGGTTTAACTCAATTTTGTGGCTTGCTAATAATAACTTTGATAAATTATTTAATCTCTCTAAGCCTCTGCTTTCTTATCTCTAAATTAAAGATAATATTATCTATATCACATGATTGAAATTAAATGAAAATATGTGAAATATTCTTGCAGTTTTCCCAGTATAAAGTAACTATCCAGTGAATGTTTATTCATTCTGAACCTAGCATTGTGCCTCTTCTCAGGCTGAGTTATCTCTGTCCCTTTCATTCAAGCTGTAATAATTCCATTACATAAAATTGTGAGCATACGTTCTAGTAAGGTATAATACATCCTATTAGACAAACATCATACAAATTTATCTTACAAATCTCTTTGAGTTACACCCTCCCTACCTTGGACTGCGAGTCAGTATGGATAATACTACAGGCAGTCCCCAGATTACCAACAAGTTCTGGTCCTAAATCTGTCTTTAAGTCGAATTTGTAAGTAAGTCGGAACAGTTAGTTATGGCTCATATCTAACATCAGTTAGTCAATGTTTGTCTTAGTATATAGTATATAGTGTTATCTTTCTAAGTATTAAAAAAAAAAAAACTCTTCCAGATACGCTAAAACATCTTTTACACAATAATACAGTAATAATAATAATGTTTTGATGCACATTACAAAGTAGAGCCTGTTTATTACTAGAAACCATTGCATTTACCTGGAATTTTTAATATAATAGGCTCTACGGGAGTTGGTATGTAACTACGGGTTGTATGTAAATCGGATGTTTGTAACCCGGGGACTGCCTGTTGTAAGGTTCCTGAGAAGCCTTCTTTTCTAGCAGTGTTTGAAGCATGTCCTTAAGATTTGTTGAAAGAATGAATATTTTCTGTACATAGATTATCTGCATACATCCATTCCATACACTTTGGGTATAGGTATTTTTCTCTTTCTCGCAAGAATTATTTAGGACTCCAGCAGACATGGCCGTGGCAGCATGCTTGTCCGTTTTCCCATTCTTGCCTACTCTGTAATATTCTTTGGACATGGACAGACATGGCTTTAGCAGCATGCTTGTCCATTTTCCCATTCTTGCCTATTCTGTGTTATTTCCTTGGACTTGGGAAGACATAGCTCTGGCAGCATGGTTGTCCATTTTCCACTTCTGCCCTGTTTGAATATATGCCGAATAAAATTTTCTTTTTGCTTTACTCAACTTTGTAATGTTCTTCCCCTACAACAGTTAATGGTGTAGTTGTCAAGGATTCTGAAGCTATGAATCCAGTCGACCTCGAGGAGACCAGGACTGAGGAACAGAAGCTAGCAGAGAGAGGTCCTATCTTCTGGACCCGCGTGTTCCCACTCCATGTCCCTTCAACACCGATGGGTTTTGTCATCTGCACATAAGCTTTTACTTTGCCAATTTGGTGAAACATTTGACCAAAATATCTCAATAAAAACATGGACTAGACTGGACTTGCGAAAAAGACTGGGACTACACTCAGTCAAGATTTCCAAAACTCTTATGCAGAAGCTGACAGGTTCACGGACTGCAGCTGATCCAGAACCACATAGAACAGAAATTAACTACATAAGACTGAGTACACTAAAGGAAACTATGTTTTTTGTGTGTGTGTGTGGGAATATTGCTGATGTTTTGAGGTCCTAATTTCTGGATATAAGAAACTATTTTCTCTTCTACTAAATTATCTAAAAGATGGGTTTAGATATTGTAACTCTTGAATTAGAAGTTCCTGTTGGTAAACTTAGCAAAGTTGTAAATATCATAACCAGAGAAGTGTCTGAAATTTGAGCTATGATTTTACAAAACAGAATAGTATTAGCTTTCCTTTAGTCTCTCAGGAAACAGTTGGTGCCTTAATAGATAAATGTTCCTATAACATGCGATCTGAGGTTTTGCAAAATGCAGTTGCTGTTGAGGCACATGAAAAACAGTCACTAATGTTGCTTATGTACAGACAAACACCGCATGAGATTTGTTTCCTTTGTTCAAAGAACGTGGGGTCATGGTTTCATTTGTTATTTCAGGCAATTCGCCTAATATTATTGTTAGTGTTTCCGTTTTGTTTCCTAGTTTGCTGTATGGTGCCCGGGATCTTAAAAACCAGATGATGCCCAATTACCATTTGTTGAGCATTTTTGATAAACGATTCTCGAGCAAGATCATGATCCAAAGGAAAGAATGATGAGAGAGTGGTATGTAAATCTCCTGGAATCCAGATTTCTGGTTTTCATGGAGGTTGAGGCAACCCACACAGGACATAGCCTTTGGATGTCTTTTTGAACCTCGAGCTTTGAGGAAAAAAATGGTTCCTGAAGCCACTCTGAGTCAAACAGTGGTACAGATAAACCAGTAAGACCGTTTTGCTCTGGGCATTGTGCTTTTTTTTTTTTTTTTTTAATTGAAGAATTCACTCTGTTTTAGAAAACTAAGTTCAAAAATCAGACCGAGAGTTGCATTTAAGGTAAATAAGTAATTCATTTAATTTGTCTTTAAGACACTGTCATATGAAATACCTGTCTAATGTTTGTAATCAAACTCTCACCCTCTTACGATGCAGAAAATTATGTATCTTAAAGAAACCAGATTCTCAGAGGAGATCGACCTCATGGCTCAGACTCCTTTTTGTTTTGGGTTCCATTTCTGCTTCTGAGAAAGTGACCCTTGACTGTTAATAGGTAAAGCAAGGAGGGGCAGCTTGCCCTTGGGAAGAACACTTAGTATGTTTCAAAGATTAACTGAAGACCTCCAAGAGCATTTATCTACAGTATATGGAGCCCTGGTGATGCAATGGTTAACATCTGGGCTGCTAACAAAAAGGTCGGCAGTTTGAATCCACCAGGTGCTCCTTGGAAACCCCGTGGGGCAGTTCTACTCTGTCCTATAGGGTCTCTATGAGTTAGAATTGACTCGACAGCAACAAGTTTTTATCTACAGTATACAGCTTAGACTCACCAGTTCTAGAATTCACACCCTCACCAATCCAGATGTACCTCTTCGTCCACACACCCCGTATATTCCTAAACCCAATACAGTCACCAACATACACATACAGAAAAGACGTGCAATAAATGGTATCATAATAAAGGGTTAATTAAAACCAAATGCACCAGTGAAACAGAATAGAAAGCCAAAGTAAGTATACGACAATTTAAAAAATGGTTAAAATACAGGTTGATAGGTAAGATACCAAACTTCGAAAACAAAGAGGGGTGGAGGGTCAAGAAAAAGAAAATCTGAAAACAAAAGAAGAGAAAGACCGCAGCAAACATAGCAATCTCTCACATTAACATATCATGCTATAATTTAATGCCTGTACAGGCTATAGAGACCATAAAACCTGAACTAAGAACAGAAGCATGGAGGCAAAGGAAAAAAAAAAAAAACACTACAAGAAAAAATCTTAAATGGGTCTCCCATTATCAACAGGACAGACTCTAAAACTCCAGGCATTTAAAACTGTCTACAGTAGAGAGGTATTTATTTGCCCTACTGAGAACGTTCTACATTCAAGGATAGAGTTCTCTGTGTCTAGACCACTGCTCCCTCACCTTTTCTCCATTTAAATACTGTCTATCCTTCAAGGGCCAGGGGAAATGTTCACTCTTCTTCTGAAACATTCCATAACCACCCCAGCCTAAAGGGAACTCTTTAGCACCAGTCTTTCGTCCACTCTATTATCTACTCAACCACTCAGACAACTTAAAGGAATGAATTTTAAACTTTTGTGTATCCTTCATACCATCCTATACAGAGTAAGACTCAAATATTTGCTGACAGAGCAAAAAGTTTCGATTCACAATGCTAAATCATTAAAAACTAATATGTGAAATATGCAACTCTGATATTACTAAAAATTTTAACATCACATTATAATCATCACTTTCAAATACAATGCAGAATAAAGTGCTGATTTCAAATTAACTTCATTGGGAAAATAAAATAGTTTGGAACTCATAGGTGCCAGTTACAATATTTAATAACTTAATGCTTTCTAAACAGTGAATAATGAACTTCTGGAATGATTTGATATTATCATCTCACAAACACTTTGTGAAAGTAAAATGACACGTCCCATAAGAATAGTGAAGTAAATTATAATACATCTATAAGATGGACTATGTTACCATAAGAATAACATTTTTAAAGAATATGAAATGGTAAAGTAAAGTGCTCTGGGTGTAATTTATATATTTTTAGAAAACCACAAGGACTGTATTACAATAGGATTTCAATTTTGTTACATCCATAAATGGGTGCCGGGGGTGGGGGTGGCTAGAAGAAAATTCCCCAAAATGTTAAGACTGATTATCACTGAATTATGGGTGATTTTATTTTTTAATTGATACATTTTTGAGGTTTTTACATAAAATAAAGAGTATTTTTTATAACAATAAAAAATAAAATAAAAGAATTCATTTAATCATTCAGAAACTCATTTGGCACTGAACTAGGAGGTTGGTCCAACTTTAGGCATTGAGGAAGATTAAAAATGGAATGGATGGATTCTTATGGATCCAATGGATCCAGCACAGGAAGCAGCAAACTTTATCTGAATTGGCTAAGTAGTAAATATTTTAGATATCGGGCCATATAGTCTTTGTAGCACTGACTCTGCTCTGCCATTGTGGTACAAAAGCAGCCATAGACACTATGTAAATTAATGGGTGTGGATGTGTTCCAATGAAACTTTATTTGCAAAAAAGTCAGCTGGCCCACTTGCCATAGTTTGCCAACCTTCGCTCTAGAATAAATAACCAGATATACCATTACCTTCAATTTTTTAATATGTGTTTAATATCTGAAGAATGCTGAGATGAACACATGTTGGTTTCATTCACAAGAAATATGCACAAAATGTTAAGAGTCGTGATTAATTACCTGGGCTGAGGGAGAAAGAGAAAATTGGAAGAAGAGACAGAAGTTATCCCTCATTATAAAGTGTATTCTAGTTTTTGTTTTCATTTTTCCGAGGGCTTAACTAAAAGTTTTTGTTTTTTTTTAATCACATTTTCATGCTTTTTTAAAAAATAGCCTCTTGTTCCTGGTGGGGGCATCAGATACATTCCTTCCTGGACTCAGGAATAAAAACAGTGAATTAATTTTTCTCATGTAGATTATTATGGTACCAAGAGTGTTAGAAGTCTTTTTGCCTAACTGAGAGAAGTTTTAGCAAAGGATCTTCTAGCAACACCCTTGAGATATTGACCCTAAAATCATGTTTTACTGGCAGCGTCATGAACTTGATCTTTTCCCTGAGACCATTTCATTGTTTTAAAGTCTTTTACCAGGAGAGACTAGAGATGAGAAAGTTTCATTTTTGAATCCATTAAAACTTGGCTCAGAAATGTTTCTTCTAAATTCTATTGGAAAACTAAATGGTTTCTTCTTAATTTTTCTCTATATATGCATAACTTATCATATGTCACTTAAAAAAAGGGCTACTTTTAACATTCTACTTTAAAATTTCTTTGACCAAATCCATGCATATATTTTCTATTTGCCACATTACCACAGGCTATAAGTATTGACAAACCTTACTATACAACACAGCTCACCTTTTTCCAGCCTCCAATAGCAATTTTCTTTCTGTCCTTTCAGCTTTCACTAACAATCTCAAGGCCATTCCAGATTCAGCTTTACCATATGCAGAGCCATCACCAGACATTTTAGATTTTTCTTAAATATCACCCATTTCTGTTACTAAATTATGTTTCTGTTAGCTATTGCAGCATTAAAAACAAACAAACAAACAAAAAAAAAACCACTTGCCAAATTTACTCGTTTAAAATAAAAAAATATTTTCTCTTGTGTGGGTTGACGTGGCTCAGCTGGACAGTTCTGCTTCACTGATTTACGCTGAGGCTGGCTTATCTGGAGATTTGATTGGGCTGGAATCAAAGAGAACTTATTCATATAACTGGAAGTTGATACTGCCCATTGGCTGAGAGTTCAGCTCAGATTGTCTATTAGAATGCCTTCCTATGACCTTTCCTGTGGCTTAGTTCTCTCATAGTAAGTAGCTATATTCCAAGGGAATGTATTCCAACATGTTTCCAGCTGTGAGGAGGCAAGAGCTGCCACTACAACTAAAGGTGAGGCCCAGTGCTTGAACTGTGTCACTTCTGCCATCTTCTATTAGTTAAAGCAGTCACAAGCCTACACAGATTTAGGGGGTGGGGAAGCCAACTCTCCCACTTCATTGTGGAGCAACAAAGAATTTTTGGCAATCTTTGTTCCAACAGATGTTAGGCCCTGCTTTTAAGTACTGAAGCTTGAGAAACGAACCAAGTAAAGCCTTGCCTTTGGGAGTTTACACTTTAGTCAGGGACACAGACAAAAATATAGATAAATGAATTAAATTATATAATAAGTTAGATAGTGAAAGTGTTATGGGAAGAATAATAGAAAGTGAATGTGAGCAAGAGGTATACTTTTGATAGGGCTTCAGACAAGACTCAATAAGAAGGTGCGATTGAGTAAAGACCTGAGGAAATAAGGGAGCAACACTTATAGGTATCAAGGAGCAGAGCTTTCCAGACAGAGTAAGTACAAAGGCCCTGAGGTGAGAGCACATCTAGTCTGTTCAAGGTAATAGCTTTGAGGCTAGCGAGTAGGAGTTAAAATCAGAAAGTTTAGAAAGCAAATTGTGTAGTGCCTTATTCAATCGTATGAAAGATGTTGGTTTTTACTCATTATGAGAGGGAAAACCACTGCTGGGTTTTGAGCAGAGAAATGGCGTGACTGGATTTCAATTTTAATGTTGTTGCTCTAGGTCCTGACTGTAGAATAAACTATGGGACTAGGATGGAAACAGGAAAACTAGTTAGCAAGCTATTGTAGTAATGTAGTAGAGAAATTATTGTGGCTTGGACTAAAGAGTTAGCACTGGCTGGAAAGATCTACAATAGATACTGGATAGATTTTTAAGTAGAGCATACAATATTTTTGAGAAATTGGTTATGAAGTGTCAAAGAAAAGGTGGAATCAAGAATGACTTGAAAGATTACGGTCCAAGCAACCACAAGAATAGAGTTGCCATTTACTGAATGGCAGTGACAGTAAGAGATGCAGATTTGAGGGGCAGGAGGAAAGATATTTTAAAAAACACAGTTTTCTGCATGGTATGTTGAGATGTCTGCTAAGCTTGCAAGTATAGATGATGATTAAGCAGTTGGATATACAAGAATGGACTTCAGGTGGTAGGTCCAGACTGGAGATGTACACTTGGGAGTCATTATATAGAGATGATGTTGTAGCCAGCCACCAAGAAGGCCTGCAATGATTCACACTTCCTGGTATACATTCTCTCATGTATTTCCACTCCCATGATGAATTAGAGTTAACCCTGTGTGACCAATAAAATATGGCAGAAATGACAGTGTGTGACTTCCGTTGCTAGGTCATAAAAAAGTACTATGGCTTCTGTCTTTGTATCTTGAGTTGGTTACTCTGGGGAAAGCCGGCATTCCTGGCATGAGGAAACTCCATTGGCCCTGTAGAGAAGCCAAGTAGACATAAATTAAGGCAATTGGCCAAAAGCAAGCACCAACTTATTAGCCATTTGAATAAGCCGCCTTTGTAATAGATCTTTCTAGCCTATATCAGATACTAACCTCAGGAAAGACCATGAGCCAGAATTGTGCCCTTTTGAAATACTGACCTTCAAAACCATGAATGATAATATAATATTCTTGTTGTTTTAAGCAACCAAGTTTTGAGACGGTTTGTTTTTCCCATATGAAACAATATATAAATATACACATTGTCTTAGTTATCTAGTGCTGCTGTAACAGAAATACCACATGTGGATGGCTTTAACAAACAGAAATTTATTCTTTCACAGTCTAGGAGGTCAGAAATCCAAATTCACAGTGCTAGCTTCAGAGGAAGGCTTTCTTTCTCTCTCTGCTCTGTGGAAAGGTCCCTCTCATTAGTTTTCCCCTGGTCTAGGAGCTTCTCAGTGCAGGTACCCCGGGTCCAAAGAACACACACCTTTGCCTCTTCTTGCTTGGTGGTAATGAGGACTCCCTGTCTCTCTGCTCACTTCTCTTTTTTATATCTCAAAAGAAATTAGCTTAAAACACAAGTTAATCTTGTAGATTGAGTCCTGCCTCATTAACATAACTGCCTCTAATCTTGCCTCATTAAAATCAACACATAAGAAAATCAAATCAGATGACAAAATGGTGGACAATCACACAATAGTGGAAATCATGGCCTAGCCAAGATACCACACATTTTGGGGGGACACAGTTCAACCCACAACTCATATTAATACAAATTTCGGTACCAGGAGTGTGCACTACAGTAAAAAACAAAGAAAATGTACATTTGAGATCAAGTAGTAGACAAAAGCTGAAAGGATCTCAAAGAGAGTATTAGTGAAATCCTAGGGGGCCTAGGAAAGAATCTTAGCAAAAGCCTACAGCCTTCAAAAACTCTGTGAAAATGACTTAAAGGAAAGTGAGGAAAATGTTATCAGAAGCTAGAGAAAAGGTAATTGGAGTTATGTAGTGGCAGAAAGTTTACCTGTATTGTCACCTGCAGTAACATAGGAAGAAGTACAAAATACATTTAATGAACAGAGTGATTTAGCTAAAGATATTTCCAGGTAGTGTTGAAGGCATCACCTGGACTCTTCTCACTATCTATGGTACAATAAATAGGAAAACGTTAAGATAAAGGAAAAACTGTTAAATATAAATGATCCATGGTTTCCTGTATTCAAACATAAAAATGTATGTAATTCATGCCTCTCCAGATGGCAAACAATGCTGAAAATAAGTAATGACTTCCAGGTAAAGATCAAGACACTGTCAGAAAAACAGTCTGAAGATGAAACCAAGGGTGTGACTTTAAAATCCTTTATTAAGTCCTCAGAAACATTTAAAGTTGTATCTCAAACAGAAAAATAGTCCCTCAAAGGATATTAGAGGCAAGCCTCATAGACCCTGTCCATTAAACAACAGGTCATTTAAGAATTTTAAGTGTGCTGTCTTATAGCAGCCTTATAGGAAGCCCAAGGTAAAAAAGAATTTATCATAATAAAATTTGTTGCTTGACATGGCTTTTGTTTAATTTAGTAAACTCCTGATAAGATTCACAGGAGACTCATAAAATTTCTTGAGTGAATTGTATTTGTGGAAATGCTGCTACCTTGGACTAAGTGGAACATAAATAAGACAAAATGAAAAGAGAACTTTGGAGTTTCCAGTTATTATGGGCTAGAAGTAGGCTGAAAACCCTACTCAGTTACAAACACCAGCCATTTCTTATGAAAAAGATGAATGATCCAGATTATGGAACCAAGGTCTCCAATGGTGAAATTCAGAGTCAAAATGAACCAATCCCAAACAGTAGGACTGAACCTTTATCAAGAGACTGGCAATATATGCTCAGCTAGATTTCAGAACTTCTTGGTAGTCTTCTATTTCCGTGTGTCTCCTAGTTTCTCCTTTCTTGGATGAGAGTGTTTTTGGCAATTATTCTATGTCTTCCCCACCTATGTAGCTCACAAATGTATATTGAGTGTACGGAGAAGATAACTTGTCTTTTTAGTTAACAGGTCTTAAGATCAAAAGGAATGTTACATGAAGAGATGCACTTTATAAGCTTAAGGAGCTTCAGTTATAACTAAACCTGATTTGGATGATGAGATCCTTGACCTTGAGCATAAAGGGATGAGATTTTGTAGCATATTGGGGGATGAGTGAGTATATTTTGCATGTGGGTGGAAAATCTATCATTGGGGTTTTGGGGTAGAGTATGCTAGCCAGCCTCCAGTGTGGCCCCAATGATCTAAGCCTCTTGCTATTTATGCTTTTACATAGTACATTCCCACAGTGAATCATGGACAGCCTGTATGGAAAGTGGTGGAAGTGAAGGTGTATAACTTCTATCTGGGCCATAAAAAGCACTGAAGTTCCTTGGTCTTGTAGATTACTTGCTATCTTAGTTTCCTAGGGCTGCCATAACAAAACACTACAATTTGGGTGGATGTGAATAACTGAAATTTATTGTCTCGCAGTTCTGGAGGCTAGAAGTCCAATTAAGGTATCAGCTATCTCAATTCCTTCTGAGGGTTCTGAGAGGGAACTGGGTCATGCCTCTCACCTAGCTTCTAGTGACTGCCAGTCATCCCTGGTGTTGCTTTGCTGCTTGTAGATGCATCTTCACATGGCACCTTTTCCATGTGTAAGTCTGTCTCCATGTCTGTTTTCCCCTTTTATAAGATACGACTCAGGAGGGATTACGACCACCTAATTCCAGTATGACCTCATTAACTGACAACATCTTCAAAGAAAGACCTCATATCCAAACAAGGTTATATTCACCAGTCCAAGGATTAGAACTGTAACATATATTTGGGGGTTCATAATTCAATCCATAACACTTACTGTTGGAGAGGCTAGGTGCTTTCTCAGGGAGACATTTAAGCAGTCCTTAGAGAAGTACATGTGGAGAGTAACTGAGAATCCCAGCCAATAATAGCACCTACTTGCCAGTCATGTAAGTGAGCCACCTTGGAAGTGGATCCTCCACACCAGTAAAATCTTCAGATAACTGCAGCTTCAGCTGACATCTGACCATAACATCATAAGACAGTGCAAACCAGAACCATTCAACTGAAAAACTGAGAGATAATAAATGATTGTTCTTATTTTAAGCTACTAAATTTGGGGATGATTTGTTACACAGTAATAGATATGTAACACAGAGGTAATTTGAAAACATGAGACTGTGAAATCACCAAGTACATACAGATAGAGAAGATAAGTGGTCTAGGGACTGATCTTGGATGCCCTTCAACATTTAAGGCTCAGACAGATAAGAGCAGATCAGCAAAATAAACTTGAGTCAGTGGTTACAGAAAGAGAACGTCAACTGAATGTGATATCCTGGATATGAAGGGAAGAAAGTGTTTCAAATAAGAGTAGTGATCAGCTATATCAAATGCCATTGATGGGTGAAGAAGGATGAAAACTGAGTACCAGATTTAGCAATGTGAAGTTTATTAAAACCAACCAAACCAAAACCGTTGACTTTGATGTGATTCCAACTCATAGTGACCTTGTAGGACAAAGTAGAACTGTCACATAGGGTTTCTAAGGAGCACCTGATGGATTTGAACTGCTGACATTTTGGTTAGCAGCCAAGCTCTTAACCACTGCACCTCCAGGGCTCTGAAGTTTATTAGCTACTTTGATAAGAGCAATGTGGGAAAAGCCTGAATGAAGTTACCTTAACAAAGCTTGCGATGAGAGAAATTAGAATCAATGAGCGAAGCCACTCTTCCAAGGAGTTTTGCTATAAAGAAAGAGAGAAATGAGGCAGTAGCATGAATACATATAGACCTCCCTCTGGTGGGTTCGAATAGCCAAGCTTTCAGTTAACAGCCAAGTGATTAACCATTGTGCCACAAATATACAGAAGGCAAAAATTATTATTGGTTACCGGGCTGGGGGTGGAGAGTATTATAGAATTTTGCAAGATCAGTGACTTCTTCTTTGTGAAAACTTTTTTTCAACAACATAAATAGTGTTATACACATGGCCCTCACTGGATGGAATGCACAGGAATCAAATAGACTACACCTGTAGAAAGAAAACTTGGAATAGCTCAATATTATCAGTCAGAACAAGGCCAGAGGCCGACTGCGGAACAGACTATCAATTGTTCACGTGAAAGTTCAAGTTAACATTGAGGAAAATTAGAACAAGTCTGTGAGAGTCAAAGTACCACCTTGATTATATCCCACCTGAATTTAGAGACCACCTAAAGAATAGATTTGATGCATTGAACACTAATGACAGAAGACCAGATGAGTTGTGGAATGACATCAAGGACATCATACATGAAAAAAACAAGAGGTCATTAAAAAAGACAAGAAAGAAAGATGGCGGAGTAGTCAGAAGGCTTCCTATATCCCTCTTACAACAAAGACCTAGAAAAACAAGTGATTTGATTGTATATGAATATATAGGAGCCCTGAACAAGGCTAAGTTGAGGAATTGGACTGAGTGGCAGGGGGAGAGGGAGACGGTTCTGAACAAGCGAGAAGTGCCAGGTTGGACTCAGCTGGAGCCGCAGCTCTTCAGCCTTGACTGGCTCCAAGGTACGCAGTGAAGCAGGCATACAGTTCTGAGCACGTGCTTGGGAGGCAGTTTCCACTTTGAGAGAGATCCGGCAGCAGAGATACTGCTTGGACACTCGGAACCAGTGAAAAGCAGCTCCCCAGTGGCTAAAGATAAGTACATGCATGTGGCCTTTCACAAAGATTAAAAAAAACCCATTTGGGAAAAACCTCTCTCCCTTTCACCTCCTCCCTCCCTGCTCTGCACCGGTCCAGCTGGCTTCTGAAGACTGTAAGTCCCCTGGGCCTGAAGTAGATCCTGTAAGGTACGGTGACCCATTCTCCTGGCATTGGACAGGGAACAAATAAACTACTGGCTCCCCTAAGCCAGGAACTCTGGGTTGGCACAGTTCCTTTGCTAGGCACAGGCACAAGGGGTCCGCAGATTTTGAGTGCCTTCCAACCCTGTATAGAACCCATCTAAACAGCGTAAGCCCTCACTACCACAGTACAACAGGGTAAACACCTGAAGTCTAACTTCAACTGTTTCAGCTGTGAAGTGGCAGATTTGTGATGCTTGACACAGCCCTGCCCTTCAACCAGGCACATTTACCGGTCCACACCAGGGGCATGAGGACTGGTGGCTCCACATAAGCCACCTAGTCACCTGCTACAGGGGTCCAAGAATGAATAAGTGGTGCCCCTGAGTCATTACAGCCAGTAGAGTAGGGTGCTCATAGTCACCTACTCACTCTGGGGAATAGGGACACACTTTACTTTCAGACACTCAGGGGCAGCTGTCAGCCCCCTGCTTGGCTCAGCACGTGACCCCCTACTGCAGCCAGATACCTGTGCCTACACCAATCACCCATGCCTTTCTAAGACTGTAGGTGAGAGCCTTCACCACACACTTGGTGACTGACTGCCTGGACACATGAGCTGAATCCATACAGGAAAATTTAATGGACTCCTGTGTGCACATACTTAGTTACTGAATTAATTACCTGGTGACAGGACTTTAGAGCTTCAAAGGCTCCAATAATCAAACTAGTGCACACAAACAGCCTATTTGGGCATATCAAAACAAAACAAAACAAGAAACTAGCACACACTAAACAAATGTAAAACAAAATTATAATAACTTATTGATGGCTCAGAGACAACAGTTAATAATAAATCACATAAAAAGGCAGTCCATCATGGCTTCAGCAAGCTCCCAAAATAATCAATAAATTCTCTGGAGGAAGAGAATTTCTTGGAATTACCAGAGGCAGAATACAAAAGATTAATATACAGAACTCTTCTAGAAGTTAGAAAGAAAATTCTCAAAGCATAGACACAGCCAAAGAACATATAGACAAAGTAGTAGTGGAAGAACTTAAAAAAGTTATTCAAGAAGATAATGACAAATTTAATAGGCTGCAAGAATCCATAGAGAGACAGTAATCAGAAATCCAGAAGACTAACAATAAAATTTCAGAATTAGACAACCAGAATTGAGGCAGTAGAAGTCAAAATTAGTGACATTGAAGATAAAGCACTTGACATCAACTTATTTGAGAAAAATCAGATAAAAGGATTAAAAAGAATGAAGAAACTCTAAGAGTTATGTGAGACTCTATCAAGAGAAATAAACTACGACTGATTGGAGTACCAGAATGAAGGGTATAACAGAAAATACAGAGAGAATCGTTGAAGATTTGTTGGCAGAAAACTTCCCTGATACCCTGAAAGATGAGAAGATATCTATCCAAGATGCTCATCAAACCCCACATAAGGTAGACCCCAAAAGAAAGTCACCAAGACATATTTTAATCAAACTGACCAAAACGAAAAATAAAGAATTTTAAGAGCAGCTAGGGATAAAAGAAAAGTCACCTACAAAGGAAAGTCAATTAGAATAAGCCCAGAATACTCAGCAGAAACCATGCAGGCAAGAAGGCAATGGGATGACATCTATAAAGCCTTGAAGAAAAACAAATGCCAGCCAAGAATTATATATCCAGCTAAACTGTCTCTCAAATATGATGGTGAAATTAGGGCATTTCCAGATAAACCAAATTTTTGGGAATTCACAAAAACCAAACCAAAATTACAAGAAATACTAAAGGGAGTCCTCCAGTTAGATAATCAATAACATCAGACAACAATGCAAGACTAGAACACAGGACAGAGCAACCAGATATTGACTCAGATATGGAAGTCAAAAATACATCAGAGCTAAAACATTGAAAATAGGGAAACAGATATCAATACGTAAAAAAGGACAAAATTAAAACAAAAAAGAGAGACTTAAAAAACGCAGACATTGATTTTTTTCATATGGAAGGGAAGTCAAGGTGACATAAAGAAATAAAAGACTGGTTAAACTTAGAAAAATAGGGGTAAATATTAAGGTAACCACAAAGGAATCTAACAATCTTACAAATCAAAATAAAAAAGTAGAAAAACATAAAGACCCAGCAAACACAAAAAAATTCAATAATGAAAAAGATGAAAAAAATATACATAAAGAAAAACAACTAAGCACAGAAAATTAAGGGGAAAAAGAAACTGTGAACAACACACAAAAAAAAGACATCAAAATGACAGCACTAAACTCATACCTATCAATAATTATGCTGAATGTAAACGGACTTAATGCACCAATAAAGAGACTGAGAGTGGCAGATTGGATAAAAAAGCATGATCTGTCTATATGCTGCCTACAAGAGATGCACCTTAGACTTAAAGACACAAACAGGCTAAAACTCAAAGGACGGAAAAATATATATCAAGCAAACAACACTCAAAAAAGAGCAGGAGTGGCAATATTAATCTCTGACAAAATAGACGTTAAAGTAAAATCCACCACAAAGGATAAGGATTAAAAGGTCATTACATCAGGAAGACATAACTATAATAAATATTTACTCACCCAAAGATAGGGCTCCAAAATACATAAAACAAACTCTAACAGCACTGAAAAGATAGACAGCTCCACAATAATAGTAGGAGACTTCAACACACCACTTTCTGTGAAGGACAGAACATCCAGAAAGAAGCTCAACAAAGACATGGAAGAGTTAAATGCTACAATCAACTAACTTGATCTCATAGACATATACCGAACACTCCACCCAACAGCAGCCAAATACACTTTCTTTTCCAACACACATGGAACATTCTCCAGAGCAGACCACATATTAGGCCATAAAGCAAGTCTTAACAAAATCCAAAGTATCGAAATATTACAAAGCATCTTTTTTGACCATAAAGCCATAAAAGTAGAAATCAACAACAGAAAAAGCAAGGAAAAAAAATCAAACACATGGAAACTGAACAATACCTTGCTCAAGAACTATGGGTTATAGAAGAAATTAATGATGGAATAAAGAAATCCATAGAATCCAATGAGAATGAAAACACATCCTACCAGAACCTTTGGGACACAGCAAAAGCAGTGCTCAGAGGTCAGTTTATAGCAATAAATGCACACACCCAAAAAGAAGAAAGGACCATAATCAAAACTTTAACCCTACAACTGGAACAAGTAGAACAAGAGCAGCAAAAGAAGCCCACAGGAGCCAGAAGGAAGGCAATAATAAGAATTAGAGCAAAATTAAATGAAATAGAGAGTAGAAAAGCAATTGAAAGAGTTAACAAGCCCAAAATCTGGTTCTTTGAAAAGATCAACAAAATTGATAAACCATTGGCCAAACTGATAAAAGAAAAACAGGAGAGGAAGCAGATAAACTGTATAAGAAATAAGATGGGTGATATCACAACAGACCCAACTGAAAGGAAAAGAATCATAACAGAATACTATGAAAAATTGTACTCTAAAAAATTTGAAAACCTAGAGGAAATAGACAAGTTTCTAGACACTCATTACCTACCTAAACTAACACAAACAGAGGTAGAACAACTAGATAAACCCATAACAGAAGAAGAGATTGAAAAGGTAATTTAAAAAACTCCCAACAAAAAAAAAAATCCGTGGCCTGGATGGCTTCACTGGAGAATTCTACCAAACTTTCAGAGAAGAGTTAACACCATTTCTACTAAAGGTATTTCAGAGCATAGAAAAGGATGGAATACTCCCAAACTCATTCTATGAAGCCAGCATAACCCTGATACCAAAACCAGGTAAAGACACCACAAAAAAAAGGAAATTACAGACCAATATCTCTCATGAACGTTGACGCAAAAATCCCCAACAGAATTCTAGCCAATAGACTCCATCAGTCTGAGACAGGAGAACTAGATGGTGCACGGCAACCACCAATGACTGCCCTGACGGGGAACACAACAGAGAGTCCCTGACGGAGCAGGAGAAAAGTAGGGTGCAGAACTCAAATTCTAGTAAAAAGACCAGACTTAATGGTCTGACTGAGACTGGAGGAACCCCAGAAGACTAGTCCCTGGTCTCGCTGTTAACTCAGAACTAAAACCTTTCCCAAAGCCAACTCTTCAGACAAAGATCAGACTGGAGTATAAGTAGATACAAGAGACTAAATGGGCAGCTCCTGTCCGGAGGCGAGATGAGAAGGAAGAAAGGGATAGGAGCTGATTGAATGGACACAGAAAATCGAGGGTGGAAATGGAGAGGGTGCTGTCACATTATAGGGATAGAAACTAGGGTCACATAAGGGATGTGTGTATAAATTTCTGTATGAGAAACTAACTTGAGTTGTAAACTTTCACCTGAAGCAGAATTTAAAAAAAAAATGTGGGATGGGGAAAAAAAAAAAAAAGACAAGAAAGAAAAGACCAAAATGGATGTCAAAAGAGACCCTGAAACTTGCTCTTGAACATCAAGTAGCTAAAGCAAAAGGAAGAAATGATGAAATGAAGATTTCAAAGGGTGGCTCAAGAAGACAAAGTAATATAATGAAATGTGCAAAGACCTGGAGTTAGAAAACCAAAAGGGAAGAACACGTCGGACATTTCTCAAGCCGAAAGATTTGAAGAAAAAATTCAAGCCTCAAGTTGCAATATTGAAGGGAAAGTATTAAACTACGCAGGAAGCATCAAAAGAAGGTAAAAGGAATACACAGAATCACTGTACCAAAAAGAATTGGTCGACATTCAACCATTTCAGGAGGCAGCATATGATCAGGAACTGATGGTACTGAAGAGGTCCAAGCTGCACTGAAGGCACTAGCGAAAAACAATAGTCTAAGAATAGATGGAATACCAATTGGGATGTTTCAGCAAAGGAATGCAGCGCTGTAAGTGCTCACTTGTCTATGTCAAGAAATTTGGAAGGCAGCTATCTGGCCAACTCACTGGAAGAAATCCATATTTCTGCCTATTCCAAAGAAAGGTGATCCAACCAAATGCAGAAATTATCTAACAATATCATTAATATCACACACAAGTAAAATTTTGCTGAAGATAATGCAAAAGCAGTTGCAGCAGTACATTGACAGGGAACTGCCAGAAATTCAAGACAGATTCAGAAGAGGGCCTGGAATGAGGGATATCCTTACCGATGTTAGATGGATCTTGGCTGAAAGAAGAGAATACCAGAAAGATGTTTACCTGTGTTTTATTGACTATGGCATATGACTGTGTGGACCATAACAAATTATGGATAGCATTGTGAAGGATGGGAATTCCCGAACACTTAATTGTGCGCATGAGGAACCTGTACATGGATCAAGAGGCAGTCATTCAAACAGAACAAGGGATACTGCATGGTTTACAGTCAGGAAATGTGTGCATTGGGGTTGTATACTTTCACCATGCTTATTCAATCTGTATGCTGAGCAAATAATCTGAGAAGCTGGACTATAGGAAGAAGAATGGGTCAGCAGGATTGGAGGATGACTCATTAATAACCTGTGATACACTGATGATAGAACCTTGCTTGCTGAAAGTGAAGAGGACTTGAAGCACTGATGAATATCAAAGACCACAGCCTTCAGTATAGATTACACCTCAACATCAAGAAAACAAAAAATCCTCACAACTGGACCAATAAGCAAGATCATTATAAATGGAGAGAAGACTGAAGTTGTCAAGGATTTCATTTTACTTGGATCCACAATCAACACCCATGGAAGCAGCAGTCAGTAAAGTCAAATGACGCATTGCGTTGGGTAAATCTGCTGCAAAAGGTCTCTTTCAAGTGTTAAAAAGCAAAGAAGTCACTTTAAGGATTAAGGTGTGCCTGACCCAAGCCATGGTGTTTTCAGTTGCCTCATATGCATGCAAAAGCTGGACAACGTATAAGGAAGACCAAAGAAGAATTGATGCCTTGAATTATGGTGTTGGGGAAGAATATTGAATAGACCATGGACTGCCAAAAGAATAAACAATGTATCTTGGAAGAAATACTGCCAGAAAGTTCCTCAGAAAAGAAGATGGTGAGACTTTGTCTCAGTACTTTGGATATGTTATCAAGAAGAATCAGTCCCTGGAGAAGGACATCATGCTTGGTGAAGTAGAGGGTCAGCGAAAAAGAGGAAGACCCTCAACAAGATGGATTGACACAGTGGCTGCAACAATGGGCTCAAGCATAACAAGGATTGTGAGGATGTCACAGGACCAGGCAGCATTTCATTCTGTTGTACATAGGGTCACTATGAGCTGGCACCTCACAACAACTGGAGAAGGAATGGTAGGGAGGGGGTGCTGGGGAGGTTTTTCTTAGGAGGCATTGAGTTAATGTTATATGGAAAAGGATAGACAGAATGGGTGCCCAATGAAGAGTGTAATCAATGTCACTGAATTATACATGTAGAAATTGTTGATGGGGTGTATGTTTTTCTGTACATATTTTTACCACAATAAAAAAGGCCAATTTTGTGATGCATAAAATGATATGAAATCAAATTTCAATGTCTCTCAATACAGTTTTATCGGCACACATGCACACATCCACAAAGGATACTGACCCAGAAATAAATGGGCATTCTTCCAGCCCTCTAGAAAATTCACAAGTTCAAATATCCGGGAAAAGAAAATACTATCAAATTTATACATACTCCATGCTTGAAAAGCTGGGCTGGAATTGACAAGAAAGGTAAACCTAGTAAGAACAGTGGAACACCCGCATGACTTCCTAAATGATGTACCTGACAGTTCCACATGCCAATGCCACTAATTCACATCATCACATAATCTCCACAGTAAACAAAAACAGAGCCAAGGAATCTCAGTTATCATAGGATGAATGTGTTAGAATATTGTGTCAGACAACAGTTATATTTTGTCTCCTAATCATTACAAAATTAGACAGTAATTAAGGAAGGAAGATGATACTTGGATACCAGGAAAAAATATCCTCCTGCTTCTATGCCATCTGAAATCATTATATGACTGATAGACTATTGTCAAGAATTTTAAAAGCTTAAGAACAAGGAGAAATTAGTTTGTGTGATTATTATTACTAAATTTTAAGATAGAAAACAAAGTGGATTTTGGGAAATTAGAATATAAATATTAGAGCAGAACATTTTGCCATATATAGGAACAAAGATTAATGAATCTGTGCCATGAATTGGTGTCATTCCAGTAGGAATAACATGGATGTGGGCTCAAGTCCTGACTTTCCACTTACTAGCTCTATATAATCCTTGGCAAATTATTTAACCAATCTAAACTCATTTTACATACCTAGACATGATGGAAAATGATAGCTGTCTGGCAGGGCCATAGTAAACATTAGGAAAAATAAAAATAAAGTACCAGACATGGTGCCTACCATAGGATGAGTGGTCAAAAAATGGGAAAAGAATGGAAGCAATTGTTACTGTGACTGCATTTACTTAAATCTACTACGAAAGATAACCTGGATCAGAGAATTTTACTTAGGGTTTCTTTCGCTAAGCACAGTACTACAACAGAATTTTTCTTCTCAAAAGAATTTTTCTTTTGTACTTGCTATCACATACTTTGCAGTAAAGGTGGGCAGGTCTTGGCTGTAAGATTTTTGACGATAACAGCTGTGCCTCATTCATTTTTTAAGCCATGGCAACTAGCACAATGACTGGGACTTAATAAGTTTTTCACAGATGCTTGATGAATGAATGAATTATACTCTCTACATTTATTCTCTTTCTTTTTCATGCCTGCAATGAACAAGTAAAATCTAAGGGGGTAGAAAATAATATAACTTGCCACAAAGAAAGGCACATGATAAAATGGTATGATATGTAAAGGCTATTGTTTTAGAAACTCTATTTGGGATATTTGTTAATGAAGGCCACAATCTTAAATTTCTTATGTAATCTTTTTGCACTCCACCAAAAGTGGTTCTCCACAGTAAACTTGCTACTATAAAAATCTAACTCTTATTGGTGGGAAAATTAGCAGACAGACGTGGCTCCGGTCTTTAATGGAAATGTAATCTGTAGTCTATGAGGGGTGCACTGCCATCACTGAATATCCACTTAGGGGGTGAGGCCAAGGCTGTAGGCAGTAGTTCAAAAGCACTAACATCCCTCAGGTAACAGTGAGAGGATGAACAATGCCCCTGGGGAGAAGACTCGTTTCAGATTTCTTATTATTTTAAAAGTAAAACAGACAGTTGGTCATTTTATAACCATTTAGTCTGCTGAGGTTCTCTAATTTGCCGATAAAAATCTTTACCACCATCCATCCAATGAGAACTCACAGCAAATTTGTTAGTTGAAAGGTGAGTTCCCCTTGCAATAATGCAAAATAAACTAACCAGCTCCCAGTAAAAGCCATCCAGTAGTCCCAGATCCGTCCGTGACAGAAAACATCCTTTATAATCTGGCCCCGTATTTATCTGTTTAGTTCTATCTATGGTATTCTTCTTCTCAAAATTTGTGTTCCAAGATTTTGGAACTACTTGCCTTTTGTAAATATGCATGCTGTTGTTGGGTTCTGTTGAGTCGATTCTGACTCATAGCAACCCTATAGGACAGAGTAGAACTGCCCCATAGCGTTTCCCAGGCTGAAATTTTTATGGGGGCAGATCACCAGGTCTTTTCTCTTGCAGAGCTGCTTTTGAGTTTGAACCACCAACTTTTTAGTTAGCAGCTGAGGCTTAACCATTGCAACCAAGGCTCCTATAAACCCAAAACCCCTTTGATGTTGAGTTGATTCTGGTTCTTAGTGACCCTATAGGACAGAGTAGAAAGGCTCCTATAAATATGCATAAACATGTATAAGTATGTTTCTGTGCCTTTGCATATACTTCTGCCTCTTCCTGGAATGTCTTTCCTCCTTGGTTCATCTGGAAATCCTTTAACAGATCCTAGACCAAAGTCAGGTATCACTTCCACTGTAAAAATTTATATAACCCTTCTTAGTATTTTACTGCTTGGAGTGCCAACTTTGGACCATGATGTATTTCTTCAGATAAAACTGTCATACTGAGTTTTAATTATTACTTATTTAGCTTATCTACTCCTCTAGATTCTGATCTCCTTGAGATATTGTAATATTTGTGCTATTTTGTATATCAAGATCCTAGAACAGTACCAGATATATAAATTTTGAATTTACATGCCCAGGTAAGTTTGGCTTCTAAAGGAGTATTTAAAGCATTCAAGGAAGTTTTCAAAAGGTAGCAAAACTGTTGTTTCTAATTTAGCTACAATTACAAGAGGACATCCATCCTTAGAGTAATAGTATTTGTTATGGGTTAGATCATATTTTCTGAGAAAATCATATTTTATGAGGAATTAAAAAAATTTTAATAAGAGTTTTTATATGCATTGATATTGATCATTCAACCACCAATTCTGAGTTAGGTAAAGTGCTGAGTTCTAGGAATTCAGTGTCATAAGCCTTTTATCTCCAGGATCTCACCAGTAAATGAAATAAATATATACGTAGACAGATACACACCTACCATATGCAGACGACGACGCGCCCTCACTTGATGAAAGCAAGGAGGACTTGAAATACTTACCGATGAAGATCAAAGACCACAGCCTTCAGTATGGATTACACCTCAACATAAAGAAAACCAAAATCCTCACAACTGGACCAATAAGCAACATCATGATAAATGGAGAAAAGATTGAAGTTGTCAAGGATTTCATTTTACTTAGATCCATAATCAACATCCATGGAAGCAGCAGACAAGAAATCAAAAGACACTTTGCATTGGGTAAACCTGCTGCAAAAGACCTCTTTAAAGTGTTGAAAATCAAAGATGTCATCTTGAAGACGAAGGTGCACTTGACCCAAACCATGTTGTTTTCAACTGCCTCATATGCATGTGAAAGCTGGATGATGAATAAGGAAGACCAAAAAAAGAATTGATGCCTTTGAATTATGGTGTTAGCAAAGAATATTGAATATACCATGGATGGCTAGATTATGTCTAACATTCTTTGGCCATGTTATCAGGAAGGATCAGTCCCTGGAGAAGAAGAGGGTCAATGAAAAAGTGGAAGACTCTCAGCAAGATGGATTGACACAGTAGATGCAACAATGGGCTCAAGCATAACAATAATTTTGAGGACAGCGCAGGACTGGGCAGTGTTTCGTTACGTTGTACTTAAGGTCGCTATGAGTTGGAACTGACTCGATGGCACCTAGCAACAACAAAAACAATGTGATTTAATAGAAATATGAACAAATGTGTCTGGTAGTAAAGGAGAAAGCAACTAACTCTTTCTACAGGGAGTTTAATAAAGCTTCACTGAGGACATGCCATTTGAACAGAATACCGGTGTTTGAGTTACAATTTTTGCGAAGGGGATGGGGATAAGGAGTGAACATTGTAAGCAGAAAAATGAGGTTATGTTCATGGAAGACACAGTTTCCTGCTTGATGGCCATTTCCCAACTTCTTAACAAGAGAATCCAATTTTGTCTACCCTTTCAAGTCAGCCCCTCCAAGAAGGCAGGGTCCCTAACCCACCACAGGAGGTGAATTATGACTAGTTTAGGCTAATCTTCCTCTCACCAAGAGATTGGCAAGGGCATGAGATGAAATTCTGGCCAGTGGAACAAGAGGTAATATCTGCCTGAAGACTTCCAGGAAAGTATCCTCCTTCTAAAAAAAAAGTAACATAGACAGAGACACTCCTTTTTACTGCCTGCAGACTCTGTTGTTTGAAAATGTGATTCATGAAGCTGCTGCAGCCAACTTGTAACCAAGAAGAGAACAGAAACAACAAGCTGAAGATTGCAGAGCAGAGAAGGGAAAGAATTTAGCTGTACGATGACATCATGTCAGTGAATCAGCCAACCCTGAAACCACCCTTTCTTTTGGCTTTTTCTATATGAAATAATAAATATCCTTTTGTTTAAGCTACTTAAATCATGTTTTCTGAAAACATCCTAATTGATGCATTGTAAAAATGAATGATGCATTTGGGAAACAGTCAAAATTCCATTTGCACCTTGGGGGAGGGAAGGTTTGGAAGAGTGAGTGGTGAGAGAAAGAAATGTTAAGTCTGGAAATATAGGTTAAGATTAGATCATGAAGAGCCATCTATACTATGCTAAGAAATTCTCTGTCTCACCATCTACAGAATCATGTTCACTAAAATGAAGCAGAAAAAGGAACCTCTGAGACAGATCTGAGTCTGATTTAAGAAATAAGAGGACTGACAGAATGGGGAGTAGGAAATGAAGACACAAGAAAATGAAATGCTTTTAAGAGAGTTATAGGAGATAATTTTGAATGAGAGAGAAATAGAAATAATTAAGAAAAAAGGTCTTGAATAAGGAGGAAACCTGCAGTAGTCAGATAGCCCCATTTTTCCGTTTCTCTTACCAAGGCAGTAGAAACCTTAGTCCTAAGTGTTTGAATAGGGCCAAAGTTGGCAAGTGGCAAGACAGTATGAGAGCTAAACCAAAGGAGTGGTTATTATATTTAATTACCCTTATAAAGTGTTGTTTAATTACAGCTCTATCAAGACAGATGTAACTGTGCACTGTGAATATGCGGGCTTCTAAATGAACAGTGGGTCATACTTAAGTGTTAACACCTGATATATCACTGTTCTCACAAAGTGAGAATGAGCCTCCATTTACCTCCTGTGTATGATTATCAGAGGAAAATGAAGAGACATGAGACATGTCTCCCATGACCCTATCCAATCAGTGTCAAACAGAGGTTGATTAACATTTATTTTTACTTTTTAAAAATATATTCCTTCTCATTTGAAGTATTTGCCAGCTTCTATCTATATAGTGAAGTCCCTGGGTACTGCAAATGGTTAACACACTCAGGTGCTAACTGGAAGATTGGAAGTTCGAGTCCACCCAGAGGTGCCTTGGAAGAAAACGTGGTAATCTACTTCTGAAAAATCAGCCATGGAAAACACTATGGAGGAAAGTTCTACTCTGAGCCACGTGGCGTTGACATAAGTCAAAATTGTCTCAGTGGCAACTGGAAAACAAAAACTATATAGTCCTTCACATTTTACAAAGTTTTTCGAAATATACTCATTCCATCAACATTTATTTATTCAATAAGTATCTGTTGAATTCCACTATATGCTACATGCTATGCTAGACACTGAAGATGCAATGGCACACAAAACAAGGCATGATCTCTCCTTTGCTTATAGCAATTATTCCATTACTAAGGTTCTACCTTAGACTCACCTGAGGAAGACTTAAATTCACTGATACCGGGGTTCCATTCTGGAACGAATAAATAAGTAAAGCAACGTTGATTAAGTAATGTTTAAAGAAGTTAAGCGACTTTCCCTGTTCACATATTGTGAATAGTTAGAATTGAAACCTATTCTTCCTAGTGATTAATCTAGCGTCCTTTCCATTGTATTGGATTTTCCAAAACCAAAACCCGTTGCAGTCTAGTCTATTCTGACTCATAGCAACCCTCTAGGACAGAATAGAACTGCCCCATATGCTTTCCAAGGAGCAACTGGTGGATTCAAAATGCTGACCTTTTGGTTAGCAGCCAAATGCTTAACCACTGCACCACCAGGGCCCCTAAAAATCAGATGATATAGCAAAGGCTCATTTATATCTGGTTCTCTTCTCCTAGGTAAATGGGAGGATTTTACTTCCCCATCTCTCTGCAATTAGGCAAGCCATGTGACTAGTTCTGGCCAATGGGTTGTGACATGCATCTCTTTTGTCCAAAGCATTTAGATACTGATATAAGACCCCTCAGGATATTTTTTTTTTCCCTCTTATTGTGGTACCTGAGAACCTCTGTGTTCCTGATATTGTAGCTACAAGATAGTTGGCAGATCCTTCATCAAACTTGGTGTCTGAGTGACTGTGGAACAGACACCCCTGCTGATCTGCACGGGATAGGTAGTACAAATAAGAACTAGATATTGTGAGTTGTTTACTACGGCATAAGCCTAACCTAACTTGACTAATATAACTTCCTTCTGTTGGGGTCAAATGCAGTGTTAGTGGTAAACCAGCATGCTCAAGTCTTTATTCTTCTTTCAGTAAACAGTGGATTCCATCAGTTTCCATAAAACAGACCTGAAAAGCCCAAAAGCCCAAACCAAGGGATTGAATCTCCAGGAATAATAGCCCACTGTTGAGTTTTACCTTCCTCCTAAAATATAAAGCAGATGTCATCAATGGGCGCCAGGAGGTGTCTAAGTATATTCTAAGAGACACATGACAACAAACTCTTTGTCCACTTATGTTTTCCAGTCCTGAACATGTACTTCTCTTACTGTTTCTAAAGACTCTGCTTAATTTTCCCACTGAGAACAAATCCCTTACTGGTTGCCTCTCTACAATAATGTACCAGATTCAAAAAAAGATATGATGTGGGAAGAGTAATTCAGAATAACAGATTAGCCACCCATGATTATGGACATTGTGGTTGTTCATAGTATTTATACTTCCAAATAGAGTAAATTGGATTTACTTTTGCTGGGCCATTCCATTTACAGATATTATTCAACTTTCAGAAAAAGTTTTACCCTTCTGTTCAAAGGCAATGAGAAATGCCAATCTGTGTCGTCAAACAGTGATGGAGCAGCCATTGCACATTGCACAGAAATCACATGTCATTTTATTCCAAGCATCAATCTGAGTAGCTACAAAATTAACTCCATTACACTTAAAATATTTTAACTTCAAAATGAAAGTTTCATTTTGCCTCCCAAAGAAGTGAAATTGTTTTTCACTAAGCCCATAGTATGCAGAACAAATTGATTATTCCTATTTGTAATTAGCTTTGGCTGTGGTGAAAAATGTATTATTTCTGATTTTGTCCAATAGACAAATGGTTTTTACTAAGTGATATTTTAGGCAAAATTTAATAGTGAATTTAAATTGACACAGATATTGCCCACTAAAAAATTGTTTTACCAAGAACAACAAAGCAAGATTGGCATGCCTTATATGAAGCCTCCTTCAACTTGGCTAAACCCAAAACTTGTCTCTGTCAGCTCTAAGTTCACTTAAATGTGTCAAGCTAGTTTCCATCCACTCTCAGTAATAGTGAAGTTCTACTGCAAAATATTCTGTGCTCTCCTACTCCAGACGACTGAGAACATAGAGACGAAAACTCCAAGAAATGACTTTTTACCATTTTTCTTTAAAAGTTATTCTCTGAGCCAGGTGTCAACAGTGATCCATGTTTCTTTTCAAGTCAAAGTTAGCATAGTCCAGAGCTCCAAATTTCTTGATCATCTCATGACTACTACATGTTTGTGATTTTGTTAGCATTCTGTTTTTCTTTGGGGGTTTAGACATTCTCTTATTAAAGCAAATTAAGGTTAATTTTGTTTCAATACATTCATAATATTGCATGGGGTTTGAGTTCTAACTCCACGGCTCATCAACTATGCAGACATGAGCAAGTCACGCACCTCCTGAGAACTCTGAATATTATAACTCCGAGAGACTTTAGAGTCGTTTGCAACACCCATATTTTAAAGATTAGGAAACTAAATTCTTGCAATAAATAGTCTCATTTGTTAAGAATTTCATGTAGCCCATCAGGAGACATCGGTATTTCTACTTCTGCTGCAATCATAGTTAACCTCCTACCCTCCAGTGGAGGGTAGATGATAAAGCGTCACTGGGTCTACAACAGCCTGATGGAATGTAAACTGGAGCATCCGAGCAGCAGCCTCTGGTATGGCTCACCATTCTATTTTCTCTGCACTGTTCTCAAATCTTTAATCGCATTAGGTTCTGCACTTTATTGCTTTAGAAATATGGCATTCTGTGTGACACATTTTGCCTTCACTGACTTCTGCAAAATTCAACTCTTTCTTAGTTATCTTGCAGCAGTAACAGGAGAGGTAATATCAAATGCGGTAGTGCTAGCAGTTGTAGTAATAATAAGAGTAATCATAAGAGGGATAGTAAGACTAATAACAAACTACTCATGAGTTACTTGTCTGGTCCACTACACTCTAGGCCCCCAAAAAAAACATGAACAGGAGTTCTGCATTAATAAAGAACCATTAATCTTGATTTACAGTTCCTATTAATTCTCGGAGAATTGTTGGTTCTCAGACCAACTACTGATTTCATCTTACAGTAAACCTATAGGTGTACGTTTATCTTACTATAGAGGTGCAGATGCTGAAACTGAAGCACAGAAAGGGTAAGTTTCTTGTTCAGAATTGCAAAGCTAATTAGTTTCAGGGCTGGGATTGAAATCTCAGGAGTGTGACTCTGGAGCCTAGCCCTTGACCACAACGCTTTATCGCTCTCTTCCTTCTAGTAAGTCTGCTGATCTAAGTTCCTCCAGGCCAACCTTGTCTCTCTGCCCACTTGTGACAAGAACTTTGTAAAACTTCTCTTAAGGAAAACTAAAACCAAACATTTATTTCTCCTTATCTTCACTTACGATATTATAAAAATAAAATCCAATTATAGGGAAAAAAATCTACAAAATTTTGGTTTTAAATAATTAATATTCTTTCAACAATATGTTGTTTCCTTTAATATAAGTTACTATGTGATATATTTTTATGTGCATTCATAAATCTAAGGTTTATTTTAATCTAAATATAGTCTATTTTTAAACTGTCACTTATGAACATCCATGTATTAAGATATATTCTCCTTCAAAGCACTCAAATTTATTATTGTGATAGATGTCACATGTATTTTGTTTCACTTATATATATACAACTTCCCTATCTTTGCCCTAACTCCAAAAGTGCATTAGTAGCCATGATGATTATCATTTATTAGTCTTTCCTAGTTTATATTCAAATTCAGGGAAAACAAATACATTTTTAGCAGAATCTTTTTCTAGGCAGTGTTCAGGAAAAGTTGTATACATTGCTCAAACCTCATTTGTGATCACATAACACAGTTACTCACACCATTTAGAGACTATTCCGGAATCATGTGACTAAAGAGTTCAGTGCTAACTTTATCCGTGAGTCATCATCGATTTGGAAGGAATCTCCAGTTGGGAGGTGTACTTTTAAACCTCGTTGTGGGATATTTTTTACAATCCTGCATGTTCCTGCAGCACTTGCCACAAGGTAACATTTCCCTATTAGGAATAATAGCTGAAAATATGTGCAAATGTTTGGAATGCTGGTGGACAAAGTCAACCGATACTCATTCAAGATCCAATCTCTTTAAACAACTATTTTTACCAACAAGAAAAAAAGAAAACATAAAGAAGCATTTTATGAAATATTATATGGATTAATATCCAAGTAATATCCTGATTAAGTTAATTATTTTGGTTTTTCTGCTACATCTGTACAACTTACTTCACAGGTCTTTACCAGTTGCTATGGAGTCGATTCTGACTCATGATGACCTCCTGTGTGTCAGACAAGAACTGTGCTGCATAGAGTTTTCAATGGCTAGTTTTTTGTAAGTAGGTAGCCAGGCCTTTCTTCCGAGGCACCTGTGTGTGGGTTTGAACTGCCAATTTTTCACTTAGCAGTAGAGAACATTAACCATTTGCACCACTCAGGGACACCTACTTTAAAGACCTAGAGAAATTTAATTTGAGGTGCTTCCAAAGCACTTAGTAAGAGTGTATTCTGCTTCTTTTTTCTTGTAAATTTTTGGAATGAAGACACTATGTCTTACTCATTTTGGAATCCCACTGTACCTAGACTAACTCATGTACTCAAGAAATAACTTGTTAAATTTATGAACAAATGAATGGATGAAATAAGGAATGAATAAAAACTAGTGAATTTTCATAAATTTTTTTTATTGTACTTTAGGTGAAGGTTTACAGAACAAATAGTTTCTCGTTAAAAAGTCAGTACACATGTTGTTTTATGACATCGGTTAACAACCCCACAACATGTCAACACTCTCCCTTCTCGACCTTTTGTTTTTTGTTTTTTTGTTGTTATTTTTTGGTGAAAATATACATAGCCAAAGATATACCATTTAAAAAATTTCTACATGCACAGTTCAGTGACATCAATTACTTTCTTCAAGTTGTGCTGCTATTCTCACTTTAGATGAAGGTTTACAGAACAAAATAGTTTCTCATTAAACAGTTAGTATGCATGCTGTTTTATGACAATGCTTAACAACCCTACTACATGTCAACACCATCCTTACTCAACCTTGGGTTCCCTATCACCAGCTTTCCTATCCCCCTCTGCCTTCTAGTCTGTGTCCCTGGACTGGTGTACCTCATTATTCCCATTTTGCTTTATGGGGCTGTCCAATCCCCGGCTGAAAGGTGAACCTCGGAAGTGATTTCACCACTGAGCTAAAAGGGTGTCTAGGGGCCATACTCTCATGGTTTCTCCAGTCTCTTTCAGGCCAGTAAATCTGGTCTTTTTTGTGTGTGTTAGAATTTTGTTCTACATTCTTCTCCAGCTCTGTCAAGAACCCTCTGTTGTGATCCCAGTCAGAGCAGTCAGTGGTGGTAGCCAGGCACTGTCTAGCTGTACTGGACTCAGTCTGGTAAAGGCCTTGGTAGCTGTGGTCCACTAGTCCTTTGGACTAATCTTTTCCTTGTATCCTGTTCTCCTCATTTCTCCCTGTCTTCTGAAGGGGTGAGACCAGTGGAGTATCTTAGATGGCTGCTCACAGGCTTTTAAGACCCCAGATGCTACTCACCAAGGTAGAATGAAGAACATTATCTTTATAAACTGTGTTATGCCAATTGAGCTAGATGTTCCCCGAGACCATGGTCCGCACAGCCCTCCGCCCAGCAATTCATTCCTTCAGGGAGTTTGGATGTGTCTATAGACCTTCAGTGACCTTTCCCTGTACAAGTTGTGCTGGCTTCCTCATTATTGTGTACTCTCTCACCCTTCACCAAAGATAACACTTAACTATTGCTTATTTAGTATCTCCCCACCACACACACCTCCCATCCCTCATAACCAATATTGTTACCTTTTGTATGTAAACATTTTCATGACTTTTTACAATAGAGGTCTCATACAATATTCGTCCTTTTGTGATAGACTTATTTCACTCAGCATAATGTCCTCCAGTTTCATCCATGTTATGAGATGCTTCACAGATTCATCATTGTTCTTTCTCGTTGCATAGTAGTCCATTGTATGTATGTACCATAGTTTGTTTATCCATTCATCTGTTGATGGACATCTAGGTTGTTTCCATCTTTTTGCTATTGTGAACAGTGCTTCCATGAACATGGGTGTGCATATGTCTATTCGAGTGATGGCTCTCATTTCTCTAGGATATATTCCTAGGAGTGGGATTGCTGGATACTATGGTATTTCTATTTATAGCTTTCTGAGGAAGTGCCATATCGTTATGCAAAATGGTTGTATCATTTTGCATTCCCACCAGCAGTGCATAAGAGTTCCAATCTCCCCGCAGCCTCTCCAACATTTGTTATTTCCAGTGTTTTTGAATCATGCCAGTAATGCCAGGATAAGATGGTATCTCATCGTGCATTTCTCTAATGACTACTGATTGTGCACATTTCCTCATGTGTCTGTTCACTGCCTGAAAGTCTTCTGTGGTGAAGTGTCTGTTCATATCCTTTGCCCATTTTTAATAGGATTATTTGTCTTTTTGTTGTAGAGGTGATGGATTTTCTTGTAGATTATGGAGATTACACCTTTGTCTGACTTGTACTATCCAAAATTTTTTTCCCAGTCTGTAGATTCTCTTTTTACTCTTCTGGTGAAGTCTTTTGAAGAGCATAGGTGTTTGATTTTTAGAAGATCCCAGTTCTCCAGCTTATCTTCTGGGGTTTGTGTGTTGATGGTTATGGTTTGTATCCTGTTAATGCCATGTATTAGGGCCTGTAGTGTTGGTCCTATTTTTTCTTCTATGAACTTTATACTTTTTGGCTTTATATTTAGGTCTTTCATCCATTTTGAATTAGTTTTTGTATATGGTGTGAGGTATGGGTCCTGTTTCATTTTTTTGCAGATGGACATCCAGTTTTGCCAGCACCATTTGTTAAAAAGACTGTCTTTTCCCCATTTGATGGACTTTGGGCCCTTGTCAAAGATCAGGTGACCATAGGTGGATGGATCTACATCTGGGTTCTCAATTCTGTTCCATTGGTCAATGTATCTGTCATTGTACTAGTACCAGGCTGTTTTGACTACTGCAGCTGTATAGTAGGTTCTGAGGTCAGATAGTGTGAGTCTTCCAACTTTATTCTTCTTCTTCAATAGTGCTTTACTTATTTGGGGCTTCTTCCCTTTCCAGATAAAGTTAATGATTAGTTGTTCCATCTCTTGGAAAAATGTTGTTGGTATTTGGATCAGGATTGCATTGTATTTGTAAATTGCTTTGGGTAGAATTGTCATTTTCACAATGTTCAGTCTACCTATCCATGAGCATGGTATGTTTTTCCATTTATGTAGATCCCTTTGGGTTTCTTGCAGTAGTGTTTTGTAGTTTTCTTTGTATAGGTCTTTTACATCCCTGGTTAGATTTATTCCTAAGTATTTTATCTCTTTAGGGGCTATTGAAAATGGTATTGTTTTCCTGATTTCCTTTTCATCATTCTCCTTATTGGTGTATAGGAATCCAACTGATTTTTGTATGTTTATCTTGTATCGTGCTACTCTGCTGAATCTTTCTATTAGTTCCAGTAGATTTCTCGTGGAGTCTTTAGGGTTTTCTATGTATAGTATCATATCATCTGCAAACAGGGACAGTTTAACTTCTTCATTACCAATTTGGATGCCCTTTATTTCTTTTTCTTGCCTTATTGCTCTAGCTAGAACTTCCAGCACAATGTTAAATAGGAGTGGTGATAAAGGGCATGCTTGTCTTGTTCCTGTCCTCAAGGGGGATATTTTCAGCCTCTCTCCATTAAGAATGATGTTGGCTGTTGGTTTTGCATAGATGCTTTATATTATGTTGATAAATTTCCCTTCTATACCTATTTGATTGAGAGTGTTTATCAGGAATGGGTGTTGGACTTTGTCGAATACATTTTCTGCCTCAACTGAGATGATCATGTGATTCTTTTCTTCCCTTTTATTTATGTGGTGGATTACGTTGATTGATTTTCTAATGTTGAACCATCCTTTCATGCCTGGTATGAATCCCACTTGGTCATGGTGTATTTTTTTTTTTTTTATATGATGCTGACTTCTATTGGCTAGAATTTTGTTGAGAATTTTGCATCTATAATCATGAGAGATATTGGTCTGTAATTTTCTTTTTTGTGGTGTCTTTGCCTGGTTTTGGTATCAGGGTTATGCTGGCTTCATCGGATGGATGCGGAAGTGTCACTTCCTTTTCTATGTTCTGAAATAGTTTCAGTAGTACTGGTACAAGCTCTTCTCTGAATGTTTGTACAGTGAAGCCATCTGGGACAGGACTTTTTTTTGTTGTTAGTAGTTTTTTTTAATTACCTTTTCAATCTCTTCTCTTGCTGTAAGTCTGTTCAGACTTTCAACATCACTTTGTTGTAGTTTGGGTAGGTAGTGTGTTTCTAGAAATTTATCCATTTCCTCTATGTTTTCAAATTTGTTGGAGTATAGTTTTTCATAATGTTCTGTTATGATCCTTTTTGCTTCATTTGGGTCTGTTGTGATGTCTCCCATTTCATTTCTTATTTGGGTTATTTGCATCCTCTCCTGTTTTTTTTGTTTTGTTTTGTTTTGTTTGTTTTTTGTTTTTTGTTTTGTCATCTGGCCAGTGGTTTGTTGATTTTGTTGATTCTTTCAAAGAACCAACTTTTGGTTTTGTTGATTGTTTCTATGGTTTTTCTATTCTCTATTTCATTTATTTCTGCTCTGATCTTTACTATTTCCTTTCTTCTGGTGGCAGTGGGCTTTTTTTCTGTTCTCTTTCTATTTGTTTGAGTTGTCTAGTTAATGTTTTTATTTTGTCCCTTTCTTCTTTTTTGATGTGTGCATCTATGGCTATAAATTGTCCTCTGAGGACTGCATTTGCTGTGTCCCAAAGGTTTTAGTATGATGTATTTTCCTTCCATTTGATTCTCTGAATTTTTTTATTCCATCTCTGATTTCTTCTATTACCCAGTGGTTTGTGGCACTTACTACAGCTAGCAGGGAGGTTTGGTTATCAGTCAAAGCAAGTTCCAGTAGGCCGTGCCTGTGCAGCTTGGTGGTGTTATGTTAAGTACAGAGTGCACGTAGGCAGGATGGAGGGAGAAGATTGTGATGTGTGGAGCTAAGATGGGTATGGGAGAGAGGAGAGAGGAACAGGAGCCAAAACCATACACACAAACAAAAAATAATGCTAGGGGAGCTTGCCATTGGAATGGAGAGATGAGAGACTATGAAATGGAGAAAAACAAAAAGGGGAAGAAAAAAAAGGAAAAGAAAATAATGAATAAATAATAATTAGAAAGAAAAAAGAACAGTAAATCTCCCAGGGATCTCACTGGTGCGGCTACAAGGTCTGAGGAAGTTGTTCTCAGGTGTTGAAGTACAGCCTGGCTAGGAGGCATAGAGATGTCACTCAGTGCCAGGTATTCAGGGGACTGGAAGCGAAGGAAGGTATACAGAGACAGGAAACTGAGTAATGAAGAAAGACAAAAAGGGAATAAGAGGGAAAAGAAAACAAAACAAATTTTAAAAAAAGAACAAGAGAAAAACCCCAAAAAAAAAGCAGAAAAAAAAAAAACCATGCAAAAAGAAATGCTCTCAGGGATCCTGCTGCGCATCTTCGCAAGCCTAGGGGGTAGGTCCCAAGCCTGTAGCACTGCCCGGCCAGAACGAGCTCCCAACTGAAGAAAAGAAAAAGAAAACAAACAACTCAAAACAAACAAAAAAAACCACCAGAAAGCACACACCAGGAAACAGCTCCACACTCGAATGGAGCTCCACAGCTTCCTAGGAAGAAGCAAAGATCATGCATGGAGCCAGGTAATTGAGCAAAAGGAGGGGGAGGTGGTGAGAGGTAAGGAAGAAATTAAAAGAAGTTGAAAAAAACAACATCAGTAGCCAACAAATGGCACTCAGGGAGTCGGCCAGTACAGGCAGGTGGAATCCAAGTAGCCAGTGCTTCCTGGCCAAAAGACTGTGACCGCGGGAAGCAGAGGAGGCCAAGTGGGGGTGAAGAAGGGTGCGGGGTGGGAAAGCATATATTGCCAGTTACCAGTTGTTCTGTCTTCTGCTGGAAGCTCCTTTAAGCTACTTTCTCGTACCCCCTATTTGCTGGTCTCTGAGAGGAGTCCAAGATGGCGGATCTGTGCTGCGTTAGCTGATAGGGGGCCTCTGCATGAATCTCTCCTTGCTCTCTGTCAGTTTCTTATTCCATTTGGTGCTCGGCTGAGTTCTTTATATCTTCATTTGATGTTAGGGTTTCAGGATTGCTGTTTTCTCTGTTTGGCTTAGTTTTTCAAGTTTGAATTCAAGGCACTGATTCTAGGGGAAGGCTTCCTCTCTCTCAGCTCTGGAGGTAGGTCCTTGTCTCTTTTCAGCTTCTGTTCCTTGATTCTTTGTAAATATTCATGTGGCCTGGCATCAACCTTCTCCCATTTGTGCTTGCTTCTGTGCCTAATCTGCAACTTTTATATCTCAAAAGTGACTGGTTCAAGACATACCTTACACTGACACAGTATCATTAACATAACAAAGAAAACTTTATTCCCAGATAGGATTAATTCCACATGTATAGTGGTTAGAATTCCAACACATATTTTAGGGGACACGATTCAGTTCATAACATTCCATGCTTTGGTCCCTCAAAATTCATGTCCTTCCCACATACAAAACTCATTGACCTTATCACATCATCCCAAAACTCTTAAATCAACTTTTAGTCCAAAATCTCATCTTCTAAATCATCTAAACAAAATATGGGTGAGACTATGGGTGTATTCCCCTGGTGGCAAAATTCCTCTCCATCAGTGCACCTGTGAATACAAGTTAATCTGCTTACAAAATACAATAGTGGGACAAACACAGAGTAAACACTTCCATCGCAAATGGGAGAAATTGGAGGGAAAGAAGTGTTCACTGGCACTAAGCAAGTTCAACATCCAGTAGAACAAACTACATTAGTCCTCAAGTCTTGAAAATAATCTTCTGTTCTTCAGGACTATCAGAGCAATGGCTCTGTCCTCCAGATTCTGGGTATTGGCCAAACTCTCCCATTTCTGGGTGGAAGCCTCTTGGACCCAAGAGCCAGCCCCATCTTCCAGAAGCACTGCCCCCTTAACTTTGAGCTGTGGACCCATTCTCTTGGCTCACCTGAGTGGCAGCCCTAACTTCTGGAACCAAGGTGGTCAAGACAGGACTCTTTGAAATCTAGAAGACCTTGGCTCCACCCTTTGAAACTGAGACAGCTATGCCTCCCTGGCTCCAAACTGCCCAGGATGCTACTTTTCTTTTCTTTGAGGACAACAGATATTTACCACCAGATTGTTATTGTTAGGTGCCATCAAGTCATTTCCAACTCATAGAGACCCTATGTACAACAGAACAAAACACTGCCTGGTTTTGTGCCATCCTCAAAGTCGTTGTTATGTTTGAACCTATTGTTGCAGCTACTGTGTCAATCCATCTCACTGAGAGTTGTCTTAGGCATCTAAAGCTGCTTTAACAGAAATATAACAAGTGGATAGCTTTAACAAAGAGAAGTTTATTCTCTCACAGTCTAGTAAGTTACAAGTCCAAATTCAGGGCATCAGCTCCAGGGGAAGGCTTTCTCTGTTGGCTCTGGAGGAAGGTCCTTGTCATCAGTCTTCCCTTGTTCTGGGAGCATCTCAGCGCAGGAACCTCAGGTCCAAAGGACACGCTCTGCTCCCAGCACTGCTTTCTTGGTGGTATGAGTTCCCCTCTCTCTGCTTGCTTCCCTTTCCTTTTATCTCTTGCGAGATAAAAGTTGATGCAGGCCACATCCCAGGGAAACTCCCTTTATATTGGATCAGGTATGTGACCTGGGTAAGGCTGGTGTTACAATCCCACCCTAATCCCCTTTAATGTAAAATTACAATCACAAAATGGAGGACAACCACACAATACTGAGAATTATGGCCTAGCCAAATTGATACAGACATTTTTGGGGGGACACAATCCAATCCATGACCAGGGTCTTCCTCTTTTTCACTGATCTTCTACTTTACCAAGTTTGATGTCCTTCTCCAGGAACTGGTCCCTCTTGATGACATGTCCAAAGTACTAGAGATAAAGTCTCACCATCCTCACTTCAAAGGAGCATTCAGACTGTACTTCTTCCACGACAGATTTATTCATCTGTCCCCAATTTGTGATAGTTTTCTTCTGTGCCTAATCAGCTATTTTTATATCTCAAAGTGATTGTCTTAAAAAGGTCCAGCACCCATTCATGATAAAAACTAAGGGAAATTCCTCAACATAAAGGGCATTTATACAAAGCCAACAGCCAACATCATCCTAAATGGAGAGAGTCTGAAAGCATTCCCCTTGAGAACGGGAACCAGACAAGGATGCTTATTATCACCACTCTTATTCAAAATTGTGCTGGAGGTCCTAGCCAGAGCAATTAGGCTAGAAAATTAAATAAAGTACATCCAAATTGATAAGGAGGAAGTCGAAGTATCTCTATTTGCAAATGATATGATCTTATACATAGAAAACCCCAAAGAATCCACAAGAAAACTACTGGAACTAATAGAAGATTTCAGCAAAATATCAGGATACCAGATAAATATACAAAAATCAGTTGGATTCCTATATATCAACAAAGAGAACTTCAAAAAAGAAATCACCAAATCAATATCATTTACAATAGCCCCCAAGAAGATGAAATACTAAGGAATAAATCTAACCAAAGAAGTGAAAGACCTATACAAAGAAAACTACAAGACACTACTGCAAAAAACCAAAAGAGTTCTACATAAGTGGAAAAACAAACCTTGCTCATGGACAGAGAGATTCAACATTGTGAAAATGTCAATTCTGCCCAAAGCGATCTACAAATACAATGCAATCCTTATCCAAATTCCCACATTTTTTAATGATATGGAGAAACAAATCATCAACTTCATATGGAAAGAGAAGAGGCCCCGGATAAGTAAAGCATTACTCAAGAAGAATAAAGTGGGAGACCATGCACTACCTGATTTTAGAACCTATTATACCGTCACAGTAGTCAAAACAGCCTGGTACTGGACAACAGCACATACATAGACTAATGGAACAAAACTGAGAATCCAGATGTAAATTCATCCACGTATGAAGAGCTAATATTTGACAAAGGCCCAAGTCCGCTGAATGGGAAAAAGACAGTATCTTTAAGAAATGGTGCTGGCATAACTGGATATCCATCTGCAAAAAAATGAAACAAGACCCATACCTCCTTCACACCGTGCACAAAAACTAATTCAAAATGGATCAAAGACCTAAATATAAAATCTAATATGATAAAGATCATGGAAGAAAAAACAGGGACAATGCTAGAAGCCCTAATACATGGCATAAACAGAATACAAACCATAAGTAACAATTCACAAACACCAGAAGAGAAACTGGATAACTGGGAGCTCCTAAAAATCAAACACTTATGCTCATCAAAAAACTTCACTAAAAGAATAAAAAGACAACCTACAGACTGGGAAAGAATTGTTGGCTACAACATATCCAATCAGGGTCTAATCTCTAAAATCTACAAGATAACTGCAAAACCTCAACAACAAAAAGACAAATAACCCAATTTAAAAATGGGCAAAAGATATGAACAGGCACTTCACCAAAGAAGACATTCAGCCGGCTAACAGATACATGAGGAAACCCTCACGATCATTAGCCATTATGGAAATGCAAATCAGAACTATAATGAAATACCATCTTACCCCAACAAGGATGACAGCATTAATCCATAAAACATAAAATAATAAATGTTAGAGAGGCTGTGGAGAAACTGGAATACTTATGCCCTGCTGGTGGGAATGTAAAATGGTACAACCACTTTGGAAATAGATTTGGCACTTCCTTAGAAAGCTAGAAATAGAAATACCATACGATCCAGCAATCCCACTCCTTGGAATACATCCTAGAGAAATAAGAGCCATCACAGGAATCGATATATGCTCAGCCATGTTCATTGCAGCACTGTTCATAATGGCAAAAAGATGGAAACAACCTAGGTGCCCATCAGTGGAGGAATGGATAAACAAATTATGGTATATTCACACAGTGGGATACTACGCAAAGATAAAGAACAACGATGAGTCTGCAAAGCATCTCATAACATGGATGAATCTGGAGAGCATTATGCTAAGTGAAATTGGTCACAAAAGAACAAATATTGTATGAGACCACTATTACAAGAACTCAAAAAAAGGTTGAAACACATAAGAAAACATTCTTTGATGGCTAAGAGGGTGGGGAGGAAGAAAGAAGGGAATTCACCAACTCGACAGTAGACAAGAATAATCTTAGCTGAAGGGAAGGACAACACACAATACAGGGGAAGTCAGCACAACTGGACTAGACCAAAAGCTAAGTAGTTTCCTGAACAGAACCAAACACTTTAAGGGACAGAGTATCAGGGGTGGGGGTCTGGGGACCATGGGTTTTGGGGGACATCTAGGTCAATTGGCATAACAAAGTTGATTAAGAAAATGTTCGGCATCCCACTTTGGTGAGTGGCATCTGGGGTCTTAAAAGCTTGCAAGCAGCCGTCTAAGATGCATCAATTGGTCCCAACCCACACGGAGCAAAGGAGAATGAAGAATACCAACGACACAAGGAAAATATTAACTCCAAGAGACAGAAGGGCCACATAAACCAGAGACTCCATCAGCCTGAGATCAGAAGAACTAGATGGTGCCTGGCTATCAACAATGACCACCCTGCCAGGGAACATAACAGAGAGTCCCTGATGGAGCAGGAGAAAAGTGGGGTGCAGAACTCAAATTCTAGTAAAAAGACCAGACTTAATGGTCTGACTGAGACTGGAAGAACCCCAGAAGTCATGGCCCCCGGACTCTCTGTTAACCGAGAACTAAAACCATTCCCAAAGCCAACTCTTCAGACAAAGAATGGACTGGATTAAGACATAAGATGACACTCATGAAAAGTGTGCTTCTTGGTTCAAGCAGATACACGAGACTAAATAGGCAGCTCCTGTCCTGAGGCGAGATGAGAAGGCAGAAAGGGACAGGAGCTGGTTGAATGGACATGGGAAATCCAGGGTGGAAAAGGGGAGTGTGCTGTCATATTACAGGGATGGCAACTAGGGTCATATAACAATGTGTGTATAAATTTTTGGATGAGAAACTAACTGAGCTGTAAACTTTCACTTAAAGTACAATTTAAAAAAGTGATTATCTTAAAGACACACACTACACTAACATGGCTTCATTAACATAACAAAGGAAAACCTATTCCCAAATAGGATTGCTTCCATAAGTATAGGGGTTATGATTTACAACCCACATTTTTGGGGAACACAATTCAATTTCACAAATTCATGCACATAGAGGCCATTAGAGTCCATTGCCCAAGGTTATACACACTTTTTAATATACCATCTGGAATATAATAGTTCGCATTTGTACACAGATTGTTTTAGTCCATATCTAAAAAAGAAAACCAAACCTGTTGCTGTCGAGTCGACTCCAACTCATAGTGACCCCATCGGACAGAGTAGAACTGCCCATAGAGTTTCTAAGGAGCACCTAATAGATTCCAACTGCCAACACTTCTGGCAGTTGTAAAACTTAACTACTACACCACCAGGGTTCCCTTAGTCCATGTGGTTCCTATTAAGTATTATCTCACCTGAAAAGACCACATTTAAAGGTTTGGTTTATAGTTCTTTAATAAAGATTTACTTAAAAGACACCGATATATAATTAGAGTTTGAAGGACAGAGAAAAAATTTTTTAATTAATCATGTTACAAAGACTATTCTCTAGGTAATTTCAAAAGCCAAACACTAGTTTCTATAAAATGAGATTTAGATCCCTTTAGTTGGTCTGAATCAAAATGGAAGAAAGAAAATGTTTGGAGCTAGGTTTTCAAGAAATATTGGTTTGAAACATATAACAAGATGCTGGGAATAGTTCTTCTTCTGGTTTCAGGAGAGTTATGGCTGTGACTCCTCATGCATAAAAATAAGCATATGCCCTGAAGTATGTAGTTACACTAAATAACTACTGATATTTAAAGTATACAATTAGTTGGCAGTCAATCCAATTAGGAAAGAATAGAGCTTTCTACTCAGCACTATAGAGAAAATAGTTAGATATTTCCTATTATTGTCCTTATGAAAGGGTGAATGAAAAAATGTAAATTATGACATTGCTTGGTATTCCTTATACTGTTTCTTCTGCAATCTACTTCCTAACTACTGGATGATTTTCTTTGCTATTAGAAATCACTTGATTTTTCCTAGATGAATATTGATTGTAACCAGAACTTTTGGTCTACTATATTCTAGTACTTAATTTCACTCATGCTCTAGGAAGACAAGTCCATCAAATAAAGTATAAGCCAAATTCCTAACAGTGAGGGAGAATATTAGAGGGAATCATTTCTTACATCATATATTTCTCTATTATTTTAATACTATTAATAAATATTTTAATACAATTACATTTGTGATGATGAAATACCATCTGTCAGTTTGTTGTACTGTGGTGGTTTGTGTGTTGCTGTGATGCTAGAAGTTATGCCACTGGTATTTCACATACCAGCAGGGTTACCCATGGTGGAAAGCTTTCAGTGGAGCTTTCAGACTAAGACAGACTAAGAAGAAGAAACTGGTGGTCTACTTTTGAAAAATTGGCCAGTGAAAACCTTATGCATAGCAGGTGAACATTGTCTGATATAGTGCTGGAAGATGAACCCTCAGACTAGAAGGTATCAAAATATGACTGGGGAATAGCTGCCTCCTCAAAGTAGATTCGTGGATGGCATCAAGCTTTCAGGACTTTCACTTGTGGATGTGGCATGACTCAAAATGAGAAGAAAAAACTGCAAACATCCATTAATAATCTGAACGTGGAATGTATGAAGTAAGAATCTAGGAAAATTGGAAACTGTCAAAAATGAAATGGAAGGCATAAAGACAGATATCCTAGGCATTAGTGAGCTGAGGTTTTATTCCAGTATCAGGTGGCATAAAACATTTTAATTCTTAACCCCTAGGGATTCTAGAGGATTCTCAACAACTTTTTCCTCTTACATTTGTGCTGCCATCCCCAAATGAGATCAGGTACTGAGATCACTTTGTAAACCATAAAAAAGCAGAGTTCAAAAGTAATATACCACAGTGATCATAAAAGAAGCTATTTCCCCAGGTATTCCCTGACCAGCGCCCTGGATCACACATTGAAATTCATTCATCTCAAATCAAAACCATCACCCTGACCCGACTGTTTAATTAGAGTACTGTATGGAAATTAGAGGCACATTCAATCATTTGAGTTTCTATTTTAAAGGTCCAGATTTTTATTTACTAAAATTATTTGTGAAAACAATATTACCACCACAGCAATGATCCTGTGTTAATGGGTGGAAGAGGACCTAAGAGAAAAATAGGAAAGAAGGTTTCAAAGTGAGTGATATTGATGTGTTTGCTCTGTGCAGTTCATGAAGTTCCCATTTGGTGGTTTTTGATTCTGGCTCTTAGACATAATAAGCCACTATTTATAATCTCTAGATTCAATTATTTTCTTGCTGTCACCATCTACCTTGGAACTTTAACATATGCAATTTATGTGTGACTCTTTGCTTAAACAAACTGTCCATTGATTTTAAAGATTTTATTATTTTCTTTTCCTTCTTATTGTTACCTTTTGCTTTGGACAGGGAGAAGGGGAAGTTCCCATGTCATGGTATTAGTCAGAGTTCTTAGTAATAAGCAAGAGAAACTGTCTATCCTAAGCCCGAAAGGAAGGTACAGGAAGGCTATGGACTCATTTGAATCAAAGTGAGCCTAGGAAACTTGTCTTGGATGACAGTCAAGGAGTCTCTGAAGGGTTAGGGTAGCCAGAGGAGCCCTGGTGACGCAACGGTTAAGAGCTCAGCTGCTAACCAAAAGGTCGGTGGTTCAAACTCACCAGCAGTCCTGCAGGAGAAAAGACCTGGCTATCTACTTTACAGTCTAGGAAACCCTATGGGGCAGTTCTGCTCTGTCCTATAGGATTACTATGAATTGGAATTGACTCAACAACACACAACAAGAACAGCAGGGAAGCCAAGGTAGCCCAGCAGGAACAGTCTGATCAGAAGCCTACTTTAAGCAAAGAGTCCCCAGCCATCCCTGTCATTAGTCTCCCAAAATTCAAAGTCCCACAGGAAACATTCAATTTGCTAAGCCCAAGTACATGCCTAATATGATCTTCTTCTCTGTCCATACAAGGGCAAGGAATGTAAGGGAATCCAATCTCCCTCCAAGATCCTATACAATTAAATCTTCCTCCAAAGTGAGAGCAGAATGTTATTAAGATGATGGAATTGGATAGACTCAGCCAAAAAATTACAAATGTCCAGAAAACACATTTAGGAAAGGACAGAATTGATTGAGTCTTAGGCAGTACTGATCAAAAGATACTATATCTTGTAATGAAATGAGCACTCTTAAGTTTTGAAAGAATTGGTCAAGGCTCAATCTTAGCTTCCTCACGTGCTGTATATAAGATCTTATGCAAGGACCTATTTCTCATCTATTCATATTCTTATCATAAGGATGTTGTGAGGATTCATAATAACACACCAAGCACACAAAAGAGACTCAGTAGATGATAGCAATCTAGAGAGATGCCAGAAACTCCTCTGTTACATCATCTATCCTTTAGGTCCCATTCTACATCCTCAGTCACCAGCCCCTTTAAACTAGTATCCTGATGACCCTCAGTACTATCTAAACCTGTCATACTTCCCCAGTTTTTTTTGAAATACCCTAAACTGGCCTATATTAAGCCAATTTTCTACTCCCAACCAATGCTGAGAAATTCATGACTATTAATCTCTTAAATGTTTAGACAAAGCCATTATGATCATCCTATATTTTTCCTTTTCTATTGACATGTATTTGAAAAATGACTGTCTTGAGAGAAGCGAGAATTTGATATACCATTAAATCTTACCGCTTGGCTTGTAAATCTCTCTCTCTCCCTCCCTCCTTTCCTCCTTCCTTCTTTCCCTCCCTCCCTCCTTCCCTCTCTCCTTCCTTCTGTTTATGTTGGCCAGTTCGTGGTTAGTGTATTCTAAGGAAAACAGGCTTAAAAAAAAATAATACCCCAGTTCCTGTAGAAATGACTTAAAAACCAGATCCTTTAGGTGAACCACATTGCAGACATTAGTAACTTGAGTACTGAAGGAAAAGCAAATGCTTACAATGAGTTTCAATGAGAAGATGGATTCTGATGAGCTTATCTATCTGTTAAGTTAGTTAACTCTCTAGCTTGCAAATGCATCCGCATGACTTTCCTTAAGAGCCGCTGGCCTTCTCACTCCTTTGGCTAGACTGATGGACATCCCCAATTGCTGAGATCCCCAGCTCTGCTGCAAGCTTGCTTCACTCCAGAGACAGTGGCTAGTTATTAATGAAAAATCTATTCTTGCTGTAGTTAGTACATAAACAATCCAATAGGCTTATACTTTAAAACATATATATGGGATTTTTCCACCACTCGTCTGTCAGTTTGTCATACTGTGGTGGCTTTCGTGTTGCTGTGAAGCTAGAAGCTATGCCACCAGTATTTCAAATACCAGCAGGGTCACCTATGGTTTACAGGTTTCAGCTGAGCTTCCAGACTAAGACAGACTAGGAAGGACCTGGTGGTCTACTTCTGAAAAATTTGCCAGTGAAAACATCATGAATAGCAGGTCAGTATTGTCTGATATAGTGCCAGAAGATGAGCCCATCAAGTTGGAAATCACTCAAAATAGGACTGGGAAAGAGCTGCCTCCTCAAATTAGAGTCAATTTTAATGACATAGATGGAGTCAAGCTTTCAGGACCTTAATTTTCTGAAGTAGCATGACTCAAAATGAGAAGAAACAGCTGCAAACATCCATTAATAATTGGAATGTGGAATGTACAAAGTAGGAATCTAATAAAACTGGAAGCCATCAAAAATGAAACGGAATGCATAAACGTTGACATCCTAGGCATTAGTGAGCTGAAATGGACTGGTATTGGCCATTTTGAATCAGACTTATGGATGAAGATCAAAGACTACAGCCTTCAGTATGGATTACACCTAAACATAAAGAGACAAAAATCCTCACAACTGGATCAATAAGCAACATCATGATAAAAGGAGAAAATATTGAAGTTGTCAAGGATTTCATTTGACTTGGATCCACAATCAATGCCCATGGAAGTAGCAATCTAGAAATTAGATGACATTGGGCAAAAGTGCTGCAAAAGGCCTCTTTAAAATGTTAAAAATCAAAGACATCACCTTGAAGACTAAGGTGTGCCTGACCCAAGGAGTGATATTTTCAAACACCTCGTATGCATGGGAAAGCTGGACAATGAATATGGAAGACTGAAGAAGAATTGATGCCTTTGAATTATGGTGTTGGCAAAGAATATTGAATATACCATGGACTACCAGAAGAACAAACTAAATCTGTCTCGGAAGAAATACAGCCAGAATTCTCCTTGGATGGCAAGACTTTGTCTCATGTATTTTGGACATGTTGTCAGGAGGGACCAGTGCCTGGAGAAGAATGTCATGCTTGGTAATGTAGAGGGTCAGTGAAAAGGATGAAGACCCTCCATGAGATGGATTGACACAGTGGCTGCAAAAATGGGCTCAAACATAGCAATAATTGTGAGGATGGCACAGGACCAGGCAGTGTTGCATACACGGTCACTATGAGTCAGAACCCACTTGAGGGCACCTAACAACAACAACATGGGATTTTTAAAAAATCCATTTATCCCATGGATTATTATGTCAATTATAGGTAACTAACAGAGAAATATACTTATGTAAACTCAAGTTATCATTAATGGAAGGTGATAATTATACTTTACAAGGGTGTCAGCATAAACTTTTGTAATCCTCATGATCCTTTAAATAGATGTCAATTAACTACAGTTTGCATAAACGTAAGGTGGGTTAATGCAAATGATTATAGTTTTTTATTTATAAAATTAAAGGCAACATTTGTTTTATAACCACTTAACAGATTAAACCAGGCAGCAAATCTTTTTCCTTTCACTTGGAGAATTGTTTTGGGTGCTAATATGCTAATTTGTGCTACAGATAAATATGGCTCAATTTAGAAACCAAGCAATAGATGCTGCACATATCAGTTTATATTGTGACCATATTAGCTTATTTACTTGTGAAAACTTGGTTTAATATAAATGGCATTTTGCTCTGTGTGATGCTACAGATTACCCTGTTATTTTGCATTTTAAAAGGGTCATGTTTAGTCAGATACTGACACTTATTTAATAAGAATTAGTTAGTAGGCAAAGAGAAAAATACCTAATCTAGAAAAGAAAGTTATACTAATTGCTGAAATCTCCTAGTGCTGATTTCTACTTCATTGTTTTAACTATTTTATAATTATCTAATTCCCCATTAGACTCCAAGAGCATAAAGCACGTGTTACCTGACATAGACAATAGTTCTGAAACTTGACACTGAGCCTAGGGCATAGTGGGTGCTCATATATTTAGTTTGGCATAAACATTTTTCTGTTACATCTGTGTGACTTTCCTGTGTCATTCCCCATGCTCCCTAAATCACTCCACTCTATCAACTCTTATTTCCAGCCTTCTGCTGGGCCCTATGGTTGATATAATCCTAATTGTAAAAATGTCTTTTTCTTTCATGCAACATACAATCTAGCTGTGGACAGAGAATTATTACTCTGGAAACAAACAAACACTTAAGTGGGAACTTTATGGTGCAGAGGAGGTAGAGATCAATATCCAAAGTATTGAAGGCTGTAAAGAGCTCACAGTATTACTGGCACTCGAAGGGCAGCTTGGCTGTATGTAGCTGGTTCATTAGGTGATGAGTATGGGTACACTACAGGCCATCCCTGCAGACACAAATGGTTCAGTGCTTGGCTACTAACCTAAAGGTTGGTGATTGGAACCCACCCAGAGGCACCTTGGTATAAAGGCCTGGTGATCTACTTCTGAAAGGTCACAGCCATGAAAACCCTAAGGAGCAGTTCTACTCTGTACACAAGGAGTCACCATGAGTTGCAGTCAACTTGACAGCAACTAGGTGTTTTCTTTCATGGCTACACTATAAGCAATTGTCTCTTAGAGTAGATAAATCTTGTGTGAGTGTATCTGTCTGTGAGTGACTTATTTATCTGTGAGTGTCTGTGTGTGGGTATGTTTCTGTGAGTGTGTGTGTGTGTATTCGGGTGTGTGTCTATGAATCCTACTGTGTGTGTGTCTAGTACTGTGAATCAAATGAAACGTGCTGAAGAAAGAAGCTGCTCTGATCATGGCCACCCTCTTACCTACTAGAATATGGCCTGCTGCCTTTAACTTCTTTCCTCCATATCTTATATTGATTGGAAGCTTCCTGATTGCTACAGGTAATGGACAGATTGCTCACCAGATAAGATCAACCTTAACCATCATGCCATGACCACCACCTACTGAACCTGGCCAGGCTCCACTGATAATTCCTGAAAACTGATCACCAAGTAGCTGAACTATGTCTATCCCTGGTGGCCCTGGAAGCAGGACCAGCCTGGTGTACAAGAGAGCAGAGTGAGCAGGCTGACTCTCTCTGTCTTTTGAGCTCAAGCCAATGATCAAGACACAGACTCCAAATCATGCTGTATCCGTGATTAAGTCAGAACAAATTTGGATAAACCAGAACAAAAACTGAATAATTATTGGTATAGGATCATATATGCTTTTCTAAATTTTAGAAATAATGGGATGCTAATCAATTACCTAAAGAGTCCTGGTGGCACAGTGATTAAGTGCTCAGCTGCTAACCAAAACTGGGCAGTTTGAACCTACCAGATGCTCCATGAGAGAAAAGACCTGGTGATTTGCTCCCATAATGATTATAGCCTAGGAAACCCTCTGTCCTATAGGGTGGCCATGGATAGGAATTGACTGGACAGCACCCAACAACAACAACAATTACCTAAACTCCCTCTGGGCTCCCACCAACTGGAAACACAGATCTCAGTAGACAGGTGCATTTTACAGTACAGCCTTGTTAATGGTAGAGCAGTTTTGGCAAACACAGCTCACACCAAGGGCTGAGATGGAGCTAGCCACACCTTCCTTTCCAGGTTGAAGACACAGAACTGCAGAGGTGAGCAGCTTATCTTGCCTAGGCCTTCTTGGATGAGAGCTTTATCTGATAGAGCAAGGAGCTATTGAAGTAGGGCTTTGCCTGCACCCATTTGTGCCTGGTCACAGGTAGATCCAAGAGAGGGTACAAATGACAAAGAGAAGGGGCCAGGTGGCTTAAGTATGGTGGTCCCTCTCTATGGTTAAATTGTGCAATGTTTGTCAGGTTTTCTTCATCTTCACCTAATAGACTGATCACTTTGCTCTTTGTCCTCTATGACACAGGCTCTCAAAATGGGGTGATTCTTCCTCCCCTGGGACATTTAGCAATGTCAGTAGACATTTTCATTTCTCACAACTGGGGATATGGTGCTGCTAATATCCAGAGAGCTGAGGCCAGAGATGCTGGGAAGCAGCCTGCAAGGCACACAACAGCTCCACAACAAAGAGGTCTCCAACCCAAAATGTGAATAGTGTCAGTGTGCAGAAACTTGGCTTTACAGGAATGAGAGTAGGGAGACAAGTGTGGCTCCCTTACATGGCCTAATCATAACATACCATATGATAAAACCCATGCTATAATGAGACATTATCATAGTTATACAAAGCAGAAATTTAGCTATTCCTAAGGCTGTGATTTTGCTAGATTATTTGAGTTTTAGAGAATGTAGATCAGTTGGTGCAAGGGTCTCCTTAGCAGCAATAAAAAGGATGCTGGAAGAGCAGGCTCAAACCTTGAAGAGTTTCTACATTTTTGCAATTTCCCCTTCACTGTACATAGAAATCCAGCAGAGTCCTATTAAAACTGAGTGAGGAGAGTATGAAGCAACTAGATCTCATCCATTTTGGTAAAAGAATAAATTGGCACAACCATCTTGAAAAATGATTTGACAGTTCCTTATAAAACTAAATAAGTATCTATTCTATGATGCATCAATTACACTCTTAGTATTTATCTGAGAAATGAAGTCCTGTGATACAAAAAGACTTGCATGATGATATTCATAGTAGTTTTTTTTTTTTTTTTTGCTAGGAACAACTGAGGTGTCCATCAACAGGAGACTAGATAAATATATCTGGTATATGAGTACAATGGAATACTAGTCAGCAATAAAAAGAAAAAAGAATGAATCTCAAAAGCATTGTGCTGAATGAAAAAAAAAGCTTTACACAGAAGAAGGTATTGTATGGCTCCATTTATATGAAGTTCTGGAACAATCTAATCTATGGTGAAAAAAAATCTGAACAGTGGCTGCCTCTGGAAGAAGAGCAAGAAAAAGGATTGACTAAGAAGGGGTATAAGAAAACTTCTGGGATGATAGTAGTTTCTGTATCTTGATGTGGGTTTTCTATACAGGTGTATAATTTTTCAAAGTTCATAAAATGGTACAATTAATATGTATGCATTTGAATATGCATTTACCTTGAAAAACAACTGGAAACAAATATTGAAATTCCTTTAGTGAATTGCCTGCTAAAGTGTTTAGGGTTGAAGTCTGATGTCTGCAGCTTATTTGAAATGCACCAAAAAGAGAAGATGGATCGATGAATGGGTAGAGGAATGGACTGATGGATACGTAATAAAGCAAGCATAGAAAAACATTCATTATAGAATCTAAGTGGTGGGTAAATAGGTGTTCACTGTATAATTCTTGCAACTTTTTTGTAATTTGAAAGTTCCATAAAAAATGTTTGGAAAATATGAGTGAATAGGACACAGTATGAGTGACTGGTATGCAAGTCAGTCAAGTGCAGGGAATCTGAGCTGCCAGGCTTCTGCAGGCAATAGAAATGGCTGAGATCAACAGCTGTGTTGGCCTTTTCTGGATGATCATTCCCTCGCACCAGAGGGCTTGGTAGTGCCCTGTTATGTCTCTCTGTGAGCCTTCAGGGATACTTCCTAGGAGTGTTCTTATGTGTCTGTCATAACCACATTTTGCACAGCAGCCATGCCAGAAGAAAAATGAGGATGCGTGCCCAGAATGGGGCAATGATATGGCTTTGAACCTAGTAATATAACAAATAGGCATTACTCACTTCTTAGAACTTTCTTACTTCAGAATTTGGACCATATCAACAATACTTTGATACTGTCTAAATATCCCTCCCTGGTGATAAAATGTGACAGGAGTGAGGGGTTGGATAGCCTTCCAGTTCCATCAAAACACAGCATTTCTCTAACACCATGATATTCTGGTGTACTAGGTACAGTGCCCAGAAAGAAGTGGCTGAGCATTAGTGGCGGCTGCAGTGCCTAGCAGATGTGGAAGTGTAGTGAAGATGTGCTATGTTTTGTGTTTTGTCATTGTTGTTTTGTTTTTTGTTCACTTGTTTATTTAAAGAAGAGCTCTTCCTGGTTGGTGTGAATGCACTAGTCAATTTCCCTAGAATACAATTTGGAAGGAATCCTTTTTGTGCTGCCAAACCTCTAGCCATTTGGTCCCATGGAATACTGACTGATCCCTCAAGGTCCACAAGATACCAGCCAAAGTGAACAGGACTTTGTTGGACACTGAAAGTAGGGCCTGCAGAGCGATGCCCTCTGGATCATCAGATGTATGAGACCAAAAAAGGAAGCCTATGCTCAGGGTGGAGCCCTGGTGGCTTAGTGGTTAAGAGCTTGGTTACTAACCAAAAGGTTTGCAGTTGGAATCAGCCAGGTGCTTCTTAGAAACTCTATGAGGCAGTTTTACTCTATCCTGTACAGTCACTATATATATGAGTTGGACTCAACTCTAGGGCAATGGGTTTGTGTTTTTTATTTTTTTTGGTTTTTTTTGTTTGTTTTTTTTTTTTTTTGGTTTATGCTCAGAGTGAGCTTTTGAGGTAGCAAAATACTACAAATCTCTGCACAAGTAAGTTGGTGTTTGAAATAGCTTCGAAGGATACCAAATTTTCAACAACAGCAACAAAACTAGGCACCTGGAAAAATCCTTTTGAAAATGATCCAATAATAAAAAGGAAAATTATACAGACAACACTGAAAACCTATTACAGTTCTCAGGAGACACCAAACAAGTGCCTAGAAAGGAAGACCTTACATTGCGTTTAGATCTTCCCACTGAAATCATACAAGGGCAGACTTCTGAGGCAGAAGGGGAAAATAGAATGATAGAAGCATCCATGTTATTATAGGAAAAACTTCACATATGTTGCCGGAAAAGCTGTTGTGTAAGTCACTAAAGAGAAGGGGAGATAAATGTAAATGGATTAAGGCTTGTCAACTGGAGCAAGTGTCATAAAGGGACACCCAAAACATCTCCTTAATTTTCCTTTCTGGATAAATTAGCTTGAAGGGACAAAGAAAAGAGGGTGGCATTAAAGATTTGTAGGAAATGGTAGAAGATATCAGAACCAGTGGTTGTCCTTTGTAGTACCAGTTGATGTAGGAATGATCCACAAATCAGAGGACACGTTTGTGACATTAGAAGCTTTTGTAAATGAGTGCAGTGAAGGCCCCTGGGCATAAAGTCAGACACTCCAGGTTGAATATACCTACTATTGTGTTCCTAGTGTGCAGTGGAGCTGGCCACCTGCAATACTTTTTACACTAAAAAAAAAAAAGGAATATGGCCTTTTTCAGGCATCCAGGAAATCAGTGTCCAGGCAACAATTTCCAAAGACAACGAAACTAGAAAGGCACTGCTGAGCTTTGAGAGAAGGGTACTCCTAAAGAACTGGTAGTGAAGAAAAGAGAAGCTACTAATCATCAGAACTAAGCAAATCTATCTAATTAGACTCTAAGTTTGGTTTTACATGATCTTATAGTTAAGGCAAAAGAGTACGTTCGGGTTTTCTAAAAACAAAACACATATATATTCATCTGCAGACTTTTTCCCTATAATTTACCTCAAACAGATTTACAAGAATAAGAATTTTGGATAATATAATGAAGACAATTTAAAACTGTAATTTTACAGTTTTACAAAAGAGACTGTGTAGCATTTTAATCAAAAAACTTTGGCCACATGTATAGAAATTTTTCAAGATTTCTCAGATGTGAAGTCAGCCCTTCATTCAATCCTTATAAACTTCACTAAGGTAAAGATTGAGATGAATCTTTGCTTTAAAGTTTAAGGTCTCTGCAGTAGTATTTACATGTACAAAAGAGTAAAATGAGGTGTACACGGTTTTCCCTTATTTAAATAGCATAATACCGCTTTGCCCTTGGGGGCTCAGGAAGACTACAAGACTTAAAACACAATTTTTTTAAAGTTTTCTTTCCTGGAACTTGGAAGTTTGATTGGGGGTAAAGAAATCAATTCTCATTATCTCCAGGAAGAAAAAGTGTTTCATCTTTGCACTATAAATTGTCCTTCAGAACTGAGAAAAATAGGCCCCAATTCTACTCTGTGTCTTTGTACGTCAGCTCATCTAACGAACATAAGCTTGTTGACCAGTTGATAACTCAATCCTTTATAGGCTAGATGTACATAACAGAAGTCATTTGAAATACATACAACTTGGGAGTTTAGAGTCAGTGTTGTGTGCCTGATACCACACCCAAACCCTAACAAAGTTCATGTAAGGAAAAAATAACAGTTTCAATCTGCTCTGTTGATAAATTTCATAGATTTGTAAAACTTTGTAGCTTCTTTCGTGATCTAGCTTAATCTCTTTTTTTTTCCCCACAGAAAAGGACACTAAATATGAGCAACACTGAACAGTTTAGCCTAAGTCTTACAGCTAGCTAGTAAGTAGCAAAATTGAAATCCACTGCCTTCCTTCAAAGCCTAGCGTCTCTCAACACTACCCTGTACTTCTAGGTTATTGTTTAATGCTGTTACATGGTCTAAAAATCATTTCTCAAATTATAAGAGGACATGGCTTTCTAAATTCCAAAGCATTATTTTGCATTATAAGAGCAATTCTGTGAGATTGGAAGGAACTGGGTTGGAACCCTATGTTTGCATACCTTTGTTGTGAATGTTCCCTTCTCCGCTTGGGCTCCTCCCCTCTCTGACCAGATTTTCCTCTCTCATTGGGAGGATGTGCCAATTTCACATGACTGACTTCCATCCACTGGTAACTGGCACTTTGCTTTAGATTATGTTTTCTCTACGCAACCTCAGGGGATTAATTTATATTTTAGAGAAAGCTGACTTGACACAGTAGTGTTAATGCCCATCCATACCTGTTAAGAGGTACAGATAGAGGAACGGAGGGACTCAGCTTCTACCAATAGTGACTGGAATCATTTATTATTGCAGCTACATCTGTGACATTCTTTAAACTCATGCTTTTTTTTCTTTTTAATTCCAGTAAATATGTTGCCACCAAAGGCACTACTCAGTTCAAAAATAATATAACTATCTTTTAAGCTTCATGTTTGTCGGGCTAAGAATTGAGGAAAGCACTACAAATTTGCAAAATTATACTGCTTACTTTCCCAAAGACAATCTAATCCTAATTATTCATTAAAACCAAATCATTTGATTGGATTCAATCTTCTTGTTTTTCACTGCTACTTCTAAACAACACGTGCAACCCAATCATGAAATAACACTCACCGTAGCACAAAGAAATCTCACTTGTGTAATCGCTTTTCTTTTGCCCTAATTCCATAATTGTAATAGCTGATGTTGTCATTTATTTGGCATTTTTCTGAAACTAGTGATTATTTTTTTCTTGCACTTACTTGTAAAGGTTATTTATAATTGAATTCCTTTGTGTTTATGTTTTTTAATGATCTGGATGCTGTATTTTGCACGTATCCATCTTCTGAGTTTTGATTGTTATCTGCTTTTGTTCAGTTCTTTTTTTATCATGATATTCTTTCATCAAATAAGGGTACAGTGTAATCAGAATAAATTTTATATATTGAATTTTGTTTGATTAATATAGAGATGAGATAGTCACTCCAAATTTAAAAACATTCCATATTTCCATTGGAAAATTAACACAAATTAATAAGTACTTTTATTCACTTATTGAATAAGTATTTATTGCCCACTTATTATATGATAGCATTGTGCTCATCCCTGTGGCTATAAAGACAAATTAGAGAAGTTGGTCCAGGAGTTTCCCATCTAGTGGGAACAACTGGGAAGTTGACAGATCGTTACTGGTTACAACAGAGTATGAAAAGCTCTAAGATAAAGGTATTCTTTGACTGCTAAGTGAACATGCGAGGGGCACGTAGTCCAAATGGGAGGCGTAAGGAAGGATGTCTGAAAAGAGGAGCAGAAATAAACCTGTAAAATGATTACAGGCAGAATTGTAGCTTGTGCAAGCACCTGAAGGTAAGAAAGAGCACACGAAAGTCCACCTTGCTTTCAAAGGCCAGTTATCTCCAGAGGTCACTTTTGGATGCCATGGTTCTCTCCCTCAGTCTCCACAGATTTGCTCCAATGGCTTTCTGGTCTCCCTCCTGTACCTTTAGTGCTTCTTTTCTGAGTAATCCCCATTAACATGTGAATGTGTTCCAGTGTCTCTCTTATTTAAAGCACTCACACAAAGCCCTTTAGTAGCTCCCACTCTAGTTCTACAAGAGAGTGTATATCCCAAGAGCTAGCTATAGGATAAGAGGTGGAAGGCCACACTTGAGATTCTATCTAATTTATACTCTGTAACATGGTTTTCCAGGAGGTTTGGATATTGGGAGTTTTAGGTGATTACGAGGATTAATATATTTGGTTTCCCATTTATCTAGTCATCCTTACATGACCACACCATATAAGGGCTGAATGATAAGCTCTGAATTTCCAATAGAAAGACAAAATTGAGATCTTTCACATGACAGAGGGCAAGTGTCATGTGATAGGAGGGATTCTGAATAGAACCTAGTTTCTGTCAGTTAGGTTTGCTCTCTATCAAGCTCCTATCCTAAGGACTTAGACCTGAATTGTAAGGAATGAGGGCTACAACAACAACAAGAAAAAAGGGAAAACCTAAACAAGCTGTTTGACTACAATCTCTTCAGTATTAGCCATTGTCAGCCTAGGTGGAGAACCTTGGTGTCACTGACAGCAATATAACTCTCATCTCCCTGTAAATTTGAGCAGCATTGGCTTTAGAAGCCTCCTCATGCCAAAATGGCATCAAACACAAAGACTGTAAAGCAAACATTAGTGGTCTGAGGGTCATGTGTTGGTAACCTCAGAGCATGCTGGTAGACATCAGTGCCAGAAGAGATGGTACCTTCAGGCTCATTAGTAGCCTGGTTGCTGCTTTCAATACCGAGGAGACAAAACATGTCCTCTACTGAGCCAGTGATGAGGAGGAGGAATGGCCAATACCATGGAATTGCCAAGGGGTCAGTGGAGCACATATTGGCCACATCTTAAGGGTTATCGAAGTTATTTTGGAGTAATTTTAGGGAAGCCAGTTCTTCTACGGAGTTCCTGGGTGACACAAACAGTTAACACACTCAGCTACTAATTGAAAGATTGGAAGTTCAAGTCCACTCAGAGGCATCTCAAAAGAAAGCCTTGGCAATCTACTTTCCAAAAATCAGCCACTGAAAATCCTATGGTGCACAGTTCTACTCTGACACACATAGGGTCGCCGTGAGTCAGAATTGACTCGAGGGCACCTGGTAATTGGTAGTTCTTCTAAAAGTCAGGTGGATAAATGAAGCAAGGGAATTAATATTTTGTGACTAATCATATTGCTGTCTTTACTCCCTGAGTAATGCAGTTAAATTTACTATATATTAAATATATGTAAGAACACATTAAGACTGTCTTTGAAGTTAAAAATAAATATATCTTGCATAATTATGACTCAAGAAGATCACAAAGAATACTTTCTAGTAATCACCTAAGTTTAAAGGTTAATTGTAGTTAAATAGTAACTCTGCTTTAAAATATACATATGCTTTATTAGGAATTACTTTTTCTAAGTCTTCAGTCTCCGTGTAAGATCAACCATTATTCATACTATTTTTTTTTTACAAGGTTCGCTAAGCTGCAAGGTATTGTAACTATTTTTCATTCATGTCTAGGGTAGAAACAACTGTACATTTGTACTGCAACATGAAATTTCATGAAAAGCCACCCACGCTTTTCTTTATATCAATCACTTTATTTCATATTACATTCTTAATATCAGTACCCTGAAGCATTTTCAATACTCATGCAGACATGTTAAGATGCCTTCAAGTTTTAAGATAAGTAGATTATCTACGTAACCTAAAGGAATTATTCCAATTCTACAAAGAAAAACAAATCACTGAACAAATCATAAATCTTTCCTTCATAACATTTCCCAGATCCACAGCACAGGAAGACTTTTTACTATTTTTATGAGAACAAAGTAATAATAACGTAATACTCTGTTTATACACTACTTTTCTAATAATTATCAACTTATTCATCTTTTTTTGGCAGCCCTGAGTAATAAAGAGGGGAATAACATTGTTTCTACTTCATAATGAGAAAACTAAGACAAAAAGCCTGTAAGAAATTTTTCTAAGGTCAAAGTTTATCTCCAGCTAAGTTAAATGGAGAAAAAATAGGAAAATAAAAAATACAGGGCAAATTAAACAGCATGCCTCATTTTAAAAGTAGTCATGGGTTGTGTCACCGCTGAAAGAGAAGGAACCGACGAGGTTTGTGTAGTAGACAAAACTACACTGGGTTTGAAGCCCACAGTTTGCCATAGGCTGTGTAGATAATAGACTACTGTAGTAACAAACTCTGAAATCCTAGTGGCTTGACACCACAAACTATTTTTCCTTGTGTCACAGTCCTGTGAAAGAGAGGTTGTTCTCCTCGTGGCTCTTTTTCAAGTGATGACACAGGATCTGGGCCCCTCTTGCTGTGTAGCCAAACACTCCAGAACACACGATTTCTAAGGTAACCCCAGCGAGGAAAAGGTGCTGGAGGATCATCCACGATACGTCAAGTGCAGTCTGAAACTGACTAACAACACTTCTACTCATTTCACATTGGTCCAAAGTTAATTGCATGACCCCAATATAGGAACACTAGAATATACACTCTTCTTGTGTGCTCAGGAAGAGAAAAATGAAACAGGATTTGGTGAGCATCATAACATTGTCTCTGCCACAGGCTAGCATGTGATTAAGCAAGAGATTGATGGAACATGTCATAAAAAAAGCATTAGATTATGTTTCAGGAAAACTTGTGTTCTGATTCTGCTTTGGAGGATAGCTCCCAATTTTACTTGGGGTAAATCCCTTAACTTACAGGGCTCAGTGTACTCATCTGTAAAACAAGCAATGGGTATGATATGATAATGATGATGATATTATAAAAACAAACGAGTTACCGTGGAGTCAACTCCAACTCATGAGAACCCCATGTGTGTCAAAGTAGGACCATGCCCCAAATGGTTTTCAGTGGCTGATCTTTTGAAAATAGATGATCAGTCCTTTCTTCCAAGCCTGTTAACCATATGATCATAATAGCTTTTGTTAAATGAGTGTTTACTATGTGCCATTTGCTGTGCTACATGCTTTATTTATATCCTTGTATCCTGATTTCCCAAGCCCAATTATTAACATTCTGTGATGCTAAGGAGGGAATGCAATTCAAAATCCTTACATCAGAGTACGAGAGAAGAAAAGAATTATTGTTCAGTGGTGCTTAGAAATAAAGGACAGTAGACCAGTAGCACTTGTCTTGTCTCAGGAATGGCTCAGTTAAGACAGAGAAGCTTGGATTTCATTAGAAGAAGAAAACCAAATGGTAGTTGATTGGAAAAGTCCCTTGTTGATAGTCACGTTTCTTTCCTGTGTATTTTGTATTTTTGTAAATCATGGTTTACTCTTCCCACTCTTCATTCAAAGAACTCATTAGGCAACAACAAAGTACAGAGCTTAGATGCTGTCAGCCAAGAACCTAGAGAAAGGACAGAATGGTTTTCAAGGTTGCCGATTTATTACTTGTGATTTGAGGAAATAAAATATAGAATTTATTATGAGGAAGAAAGACAAAAAACTGAAATCCAAAATTCTGTCCTTAAAGATTAATTTAGGGGACAATAACATCGACTCTAACAAAAACGCCTTGCAATGTCTTTTACTGACACTCTTGTAAAATGAAGTTTGTTTTATAATCAAAAACTGCTTGTACACCTACTCCTCACTTACCAACTATCTCATCTGATGTTTCACACTTAAGACAACAGAAAAGAATCTACTATTCGACTGTTTTGCGCATTAGCCAGGAGTCAGGTGAGAGGAGAGGAGGAGGGCGAGGTTGGTGAGGGAGCCGCGGGGGGTGGGTAAGACTCCGGTCGGGGGCGTAGCCGGGCCACCTCTGGCAAGTACCCAAGGCTGCGCAGGGCACGGTGGCGGCAGGCGGTAGGAGTCGGTCAGAGCTGCAAAAGTTCGGCGGGGGCTCGGAAGTCTTCTTCCAAAGAGCTCTCTCTGCCACCTCCGTAGCTTCTGCCGGGGTGGGTGGCAGGGCTCACCTGCCCGCAGGCCCCCGAGCTGCCCGCCGCCGATGCCCGGCTGCTGGGCCTGTGAAGCTGGAAGGCAGCGAGGCGAGGTGTGGGGGTCTGTGTGGAGGCCTGGAGCGTGGCCAGGTGATGGTGGGCTCCTGCTGCTCCGGAAAGGCCGGCAACCCCCCACCACCCCACCCACACCTCCATGGGCTCCGTGGTGGTGGGAAATGGGGCCGCTGCGCCACGCGCATCTTGAGACACTTCTGGGGCACCCAAGGGGCCGTGAGCGACTCATGGAGGGCACTGGCACCAAAGGCCGGGCCCTGACTCTCGCACAATGCCGGTTTTCACATAACGACTTGGTCTTTGGAACCTAAGCTTGTAGATAAGTGAGGAGGGGGTATATTAGGGAATATCACTCTCAAAAACTGTGCTATTTATAGCTATAAAACGTGTTTGCTGGGAACGTGGAGAGAGTGTTGTCCATCAGCTGTCAAGCTACTCCCCAGCGTAAATTGGTATATAGTTCCCTCCTAATGATTTTTCCTCAGAACCGCTACGATGAAAGTAGATCCCTGGCGGATCATGGCCACGTAGGAATACCTAGAATTGGAATTTACTGTCTTATTGGAGAATGTATAATCAGTTTAAATAGTCACATTTTATTTTGCACTCATTTTTAGCAAAGACAGATGAGAATGGTGATTTGTTTCTGAAGGAAGAGCAAAGAAAAATGTCCCATGATGCCTTTTAATGGACATTTTAAACAGGCCCTGCCAATAGTTTCTTAAGCAACTAAAGAAGTGAATTTGTTCTTCATGCTGGTAGCCAAGCAATGATAAATAATTGCATCAAATCTTTTCTCTGACCTTAAATCCCAATAGACTTCACTGAACTTACAGATTGTTTGAAGTGTCAAATTATTCCTCCTCTCGACTCTGATATGATTCTCAAGACCAGGAGTTTTTTAAACAGCTGTAATCAAATCAGGCAAATTTTCAGAAGCATTCAGCTGGTATTATATTCTGTCTGGAGATGATTGTCTCTCTGTTGTCTGTCTCTTCTAATCAGAAGCAAATATTACTTTATTATATAAAAAATACTGTTGCTCTTCCTAAGTGTCTGGAGCCAAACATTTCCCATTAAAACCATTAACTGTAGCTCAGGTGCTCTGCTTTTTAAAAGATACTTAAAAATCCAAGATATATACAGTTCTGTATTGCTATTAACTTTGTTCACTAAATTTTAACTAAGCTATCAAACATTTCTAGATATATTCAATTTAAAATATCATCTCTTAATTAAAATGTTTTTAGGCTTTAAAAGTTTTAAACTTTTTTTAATGTTCTGAGTCACAGTTTGTAGAAGATATACATATATTAAAAATATACAGCTATAAATGAACGATTTCTTACTGTTTTTAAAGCATGTGTGTTCAGTCATGGTTCTTGGGTGGTGCAAGCAGTTTGCGGTCTGCTATTAATCTGAAGATTAGTGGTTTGAACCCTAACGATCTGCTTCTGTAAAAATTACATTTCTACTCTGTAGTACATGAGGTAGCCATGAGTTAGAATCCACCTGATAGCAAAGGGTTTGGGGTTTTTGGTTCAAAGTGATTAAAATTACCCAAGGAGATTTTTAAAAATTCTGATACCCAGACCAAACTGCAGACCTGATAAATGAGAACCTCTGCAGTTAAGACCAACTCTCTTGGAGATTCCAATGTGTGAACAAGGTTGAAATCTACTACTTGAACAGATGATAATAACAGGTTAATATATTTGTTATTCATGAACACCAATTTTTGAGGAAATTAGAAAGACATTCAATTTTTATGCATGTCATCAATTGCCTAATCTTTAGCAATTTCCCATCATTTACTATAGTTTATCTATGAATTTGTTTAAACAATGCTTTTCTCTAGTTTTCTGTTTTGAACATGCTGGAAAAAGCCACCTGATTTCCTGTTACTAAACAACGTTGTTATTAGGTGCTGTCAAGCCAGTTCCGACTCATATGACCCTGTGTACAAAATGCTGCCTGGTCGTGCACCATTCTCACAATCTTCGCTATGTTGGAGCCCATTGTTGCAGCCACTATGTCAGTCCATTTCATGTAGGGTCTTCCTCTTTTTCACTGACCCTCTACTTTACCAAGCATGATGTCTTTCTCCAGGAACTGGTCCCTCTTGATAACATGTCCAAAGTACTAGAGACAAAGTCTCACCATCCTCACTTTAAAGGAGCATTCAGACTGTACTTCTTCCATGACAGACTTGTTCGTTCTTCTGGCAGTTCATGGTATATTCAATATTCTTCACCAACATCATGATTCAAATGCATCAATTCTTCTTCAGTCTTTCTTGTTCATTGTCCAGCTTTCCCGTGCATATGAGGTGACGGAAAATACCATGACTTGAGTCAGGAGCACCTTAGTCCTCAAAATGGCATCCTTGCTTTTTATTACTTTAAAGAGGTCCTTTGCAGCAGATTTGCCCAGTGCAATACATCTTTTGATTTCTTGACTGCTGCTTCTGTGGGCTACTAAGCAATAGCATGTATTTAATTAGCATGCAAGTCTAAATTTAGCAAAAATGTCCTCTCTTGTAATACTCTTGTATTTGCATCTCAGTGGACCCTGCTATCAGGGAGACAGCTATCAGATTTCAGAAAGTCTTTTTCTTTCCCTCTTCTGCTTTACTTCCCTCGGAGGTGTAGGAGAGCGCTTACCATTTATTTTGCGGTAACGAGGGTAAAGTGTGTGTGCTGCACATTCCATTGCACCCGCTCCAGACTTAACAATGGGATTTATGAGGTGTGCCCTTTCCAGAATGCCTCTAATACTCAAGCTCGCTTATCCCAAGCCTTAAATTGGCTCTTTTGGTGGTATTTCAATCTGTACGTAGTCAATCACACACAGCATACAAATGGTTCAAAGAAATTCACATAATAACATGGCAGAGGGTGTAGTTTCTGTCAGAGAAAACCATTGTTAACTGTGATTGAAATGACATGAATCCTGCTAAAGATATGGAACGTTTTTATGTCTGTTGGATCATGGAGTGAAGAAATATACAAAAGGTAAAATTAGAATCCCTGTGAGAGTCCCAGGGACCTCAACAAAAGAAGGACACTGACAGATAAAGAGAAGCAGTAGTGAATCCATTTTGCAGATTAGCAAACAAAGGTTTGAAGGGTTATAGTAAACCAACAACCAAACGAAACACATTGCTGTTGAGTCGATTCCAATTCATAGCAATTCTACATATTACAGAGTAGAACTGCTGCATAAGGTTTTCTTGGCTGTGATCTTTATGGAAGCAGATTGCCAGGACTTTCTTCCTTGGTGATGCTTGGTGGGTTCCAACCTCCAACCTTTAGGTTGTAATTGAGTGCAAACTGTTTGAGCCACCCAGGGCCTTATGGGTTACAGTAGGCCACAAATAAATAAGAGCTGAATTGTCACACTTCTAGGGTGTTCATCACCCATAGACTGGGCACATCCCTTTACTTGTGCTCAGCCTCTTAGACACAAAGTTGATACTCCCTGCCTTAAAACAGATGGTTTGATGGGCCTAAGAATACTAATTCAACTCTTCACCAAAGGCCCAAGGGGGCTAAGTGCCCAATTTTGCACCTAAGATCAAAAACCCGATAAATTACACAGAAGAAATTCACTGCATTTTTCCTGACCCACACCCACCTTCCCCCGTTTGAGTCTCTGGAGAAGGTGTTAACAGCTTAAAATATTTAACAACTACAGTGGCATGGGCTCAAACCAACAGAACAGAAAATAGGAACAGCTCCTGCCAGCCACTTGCTGTGCCAAAGCTAGTCTTTAATTTCTGGATATTGGGGTAATCTTAAGGGTCTTAGGACCCTTATAGACCCGCCAAGGGGCTTAGTAGCAAGGATATTGTTATGTATTGAATGAAGTTCCCCCAAAAGTTATGGTGAAGTCTTAATCCCTGAACCTGAGAATGTGACCTTGTTTGGAAATAGAGTTTTTTTTGTTTTTGTTTTTGTTTTTTTAATCAGGTGAATTAGGAGACTTCTGGCAACATGGCACTCTAGGCAGAAGCACCACGCTCTCCCTCCACAGCAAAGATCCAAAAAACTAAGCCAAACAAAGAAAACAGCAATCCTGAAACCCTAACATCAAATGAAGAGATAAAGAACTCAGCCAAATACCAAATGGAATAAGAAACTGACAAAGAACAGAGAGCGAGGAAACATACACGCAGAGGTCCCCTATCAGCTAACGCAGCACGGATCCACCATCTTGGATTCCTATCAGAGACCAGCAAATAGGGGATATGAGAAAGCAACATCACAGAGCTTCCAGCAGGAGACAGAACAACCGGTAACTGGCGATATATGCTTTCCCACACCCCAACTTTCTTAACCCCTACTCGGCCTCTTCTGCTTCCAGTAGCCACAGTCTCTTGGCCAGGAAGCACCAGCTCCTTGGATTCCACCCACCCACACAGGTTGACTACCTGAGAACCATTTATTGGCTGCTGGTGTTGCTTTTTTCTGCTTCTTTTGATTTCTTCCTTACCTCTCACAACCTCCCCCTCCTTTCTCTCAAATACCTGGCTCCATACGCCATCTTTGCTTCTTCCTGAGGGGCTGTGGAGCTGTGTTCGAGTGTGGAACTGCTTCCTGGTCCATGCTGCCCTGCTGGTGGGATCCCAGGGCTTTTTTTTTTGTTTGTTTGTTTGCTTGTTTTGAATTGTTTGTTTTCTTTTTCTTTTCTTGAGTTGGGAACCCATTCTGTCCAAGCAGTGCTGTGTTGCTTGGGACCTACCCCCTCCACTTATGCAGAAGTGCAGAGGGATCCCTAAGGACATTTCTTTTTTCTTAAGTTTTTTTTTTTTCTGTTCTTTGGGGGAGTGGTTTTCTTGTTCTTTTTTTTTATTTGTTTTGTTTTCTTTTCCCTCTTTTTCCCTTTTTGTCTTTCTTCATTACTCAGTTTCTCGTCTCTTTATACTTTCTTTCTCTTTCTGTCCCCTGAATACCTGGTGCTGAGTGACAGCTTTACGTCTTCTAGCCAGGCTGTACTTCAACACCTGGGAACAACTTCCCCAGACATCGTAGCTGCACTGGTGGGATCCCTGGGAGCTTTTATTTTCTTTCTAATTTTTATTTATTCATTCTTTTGTTTTCTAGTTCTTCTTCCCCATTTTGTTTTTCTCCATTTCATAGTCTCTCATCTCTCCGCTACAATGGCAAGCTCCCCAGCACTCTTTTTTGTTTGTATGTTTTTGGCTCTTGTCCCTCTCTCCTCTCTCCCATACACATCTTAGTTCCATACATCACAATCTCCCCCTCCATTCTGCCTACCTGTACCGTGAGCTTAACATCACACCACCAAGCAGCACAGGCACAGCCTACCGGAACTTGCCCTGCACTAATAACCGACCCGCCCTGATGGCTGTAGTAAGTGCCACAAACAACCCATCCCAGCAACCCCTCTTCAGCTAGACCTGCCCTGCTGTACCATATCTAAGTGACTGACCTTGCTAAGAAGGAACTGAAAGTATCATGCCCACAGATGAGCAAACAACAAAGAACACACAGCCCACCTGCTCAGACATAGCCAAACTAAAAAAAGGATGAAACAGTTTTACAATCAGTAAATGAGAAAAATAACTACTGAATGCGCCGAAGACGGCAGACAATATCAAAACATTTACAAAAACAAGACAGGATGGTTACAGTAGGCATCCAAAATAAAACACCAGATGACTTTCCAGTAGGAGAAAAGGCACTAGAACTACCTGAAAGGGAATTAAAATCTCTAATACTCAGAATTACCCAAGAGCTGAAGCAAAAAGCAGACAAAAATGAGGAAAAAATAGGCAAATTCATGGAAAAAGCAGATAAATTCATGGAAAATACAGACCAAAAAAAATGGAAGAATTCAGGAGAATAATGCAGGAACAAAATGCCAAAATAAACTCACAACTAGAAATTATACAAAAACAACAATTAGAAATCCAAAAGATAAACAACAAGATTTCAGAGATGGAGAGTGTTGTAGAAGGGCTGAGGGGCAGATTTGAGGCGGTGGAAGACAGGATCAGCAGAATTGAAGACAAACACTTGGATACAACACTGTTTGAGGAAAAATCATAAAAAAGAATGAGGAAAAATGAAGAGACCCTGAGAATTATGTGGGATACAATCAAAAACAAAAATTTGTGAGTGATCAGAGTTCCAGAACAGGGGGAGAAAACAGAAAATGCAGAGTATCATTGAAGAACTGCTGAAAGAAAACTTCCCCAATATCATGAAAGATGAAAAGCTGGCCATCCAAGAAGCTCAACGAACCCCATATAGGATAGACCCCAAAAGAAAATCACCAAGGCATATCATAACCACACTCACTAAAACCAAAGACAAACAAAGAATCCTCAGAGAAGCTTGAGAAAAACAAAAAGTCACATACAGAGGAGAAACAATAAGACTAAGCTCAGATTATTCAGCAGCAACCATGCAGGCAAGAAGGCAATGGGATGACATATACAAAACCTAGAAAGAAAAAAATTGCCAGCCATGAATAATATATCCTGAAAAATTCTCATTCAAATATGATGGTGAAATTAGGTCATTTCCAGATAAACAGAAATCAAGGGACTATGTAAAAACCAAACCAAACTTACAAGACTTATTAAAGGAAGTCCTTCAATCTGAGAACAAACAATATCAGACCACAGGATGAATATAGGACACAGGATTGTACTAGCCAGATACCAAACTAGGAAATGAACTCTTAAGGACTATGCAAAACCAAAAGAATTACAAAAAGGAACCAGAGAGGTTAATCTGTAAATGACAACAGCATCAGAACACTAAAAGAGGGAATAAACGGTGTAGATATAGAACCTTCTAATGGAGAGGAAGTCAAGTGATACCAAGTAATAATAGACTGGTTTAAATCTAGGAAGATAAGGGTAAATTTCATGGTAACTACAAAGAAAGTTAACAAACCTAGTCATCAAAATAAAGAAGAAAATCATAAAGTCTCAGTAAAAACAAAACCTGCAAAAACAAAACAAATGAAAAAAATCCACAAATAGAAGGAACTAAGCACAGGAGAGTAAGCGGAACAAAACTGGAGGACGTTATACTGAGTGAAATAAGTCAACCACAAAAGGACAAATATTATGAGTCCTCTATTGTAAAAACTCATGAAAAAGTTTACACACAAAAAGTAACAATCTTTGTTGGTTATGAGGGATGGGAGGGGTGGGGAGGAGATATTAAATAGGCAATAGATAAGCGGTATCTTTGGTGAAGGGTGAGACAGTACACAATACTGAGGAAACCAGCACAGCTTGTACAAGGAAAGGTCATGGAAGCCCCATAGACACATCCAAACACCCTGAGGGACTCAATTGCTGGGCATAGGGCTGTGGGGACCATGGTCTCAGGGAACATCTAGCTCAACTGGCATAACACAGTTTATAAAGACAATGCTCTACATTCTACCTTGATGAGTAGTGTCTCAGGTCTTAAAAGCCTGTGAGCGACCATCTAAGATACTCTACTTGTCTCATCCCTTCAGTAGCAAGGAAGAATGAAGAGAACAGGACACAAGGAAAAGATTAGTCCAAAGGACTAATGGACCACAGCTACCAAGGCCTCCACCAGAGTGAGTCCAGTACAGCTAGATGGTGCCCGGCTACCACCACTGACTGCTCTGACCAGGAGCACAACAGGTTTCTGGACAGAGCTGGAGAAGGATGTAGAACATAATTCTAATTCACAAAATAACAGATTTACTGGCCTAAAGGAATCTGGAGAAACCCCAAGAGTATGGCCCCCAGACACCCTTTTAGCTCAGTGGTGAAGTTATCTCCGAGGTTCACCGTTCAGCCTGGGCGTGGACAGCCTTGTAAAACCAAATGGGACTAATGAGGTACAGGAGTACAGTGACAAGGGCCAGAAGGCTGAAGGGGACAAGGAAGCTGGTAATAGGGAACCCAACGTTGAGTAAGGATGTTGTTGATGTGTTGTGAGATTGTTAACCATTGTCATGGGGCAACATATGTAGTAACTGTTAAATGAGAAACTATTTTGTTCTGTAAGCCTTCATCTTAAGTGAGAATAGGAGCACAATTGGAAGAGTGTAGTCAATGTCACTGAACTGTGCATGTAGAAATTTTTGAAATGATGTATCTTTGGCTATGTGTATTTTTACCAAAAAAAAAAAAGGTTGAGAAGTTAGAGGGTTGACATGTTGGGGGTTGTTAACCAATGTCATAAAACAATATGTGTACTACTGTTTAATGAGAAACTATTTTGTTCTGTAAGCCTTCACCTGAAGTACAATAAAAAAAAGAAAAAAAAAGGTAACAGTCTTTGTTGGTTACGAGGGATGGGAAGGGTTGGGGGGAGATATTAAATAAGCAATAAATAAGTGGTATCTTTGGTGAAGGGTGAGAGAGTACACAGTACTGGGGAAACCAGCACAACTTGTACAAGGAAAGGTCATGGAAGCTCCATAGACACTTCCAAACTCCCTGAGGGACTCAATTGCTGGGTGGAGGGCTGTGGGAACCATGGTCTCAGGGAACATCTAGCTCAATTGGCATAACACGGTTTATAAAGACAACGTTCTACATTCTACATTGGTGAGTACCGTCTGGGGTCTTAAAAGCCTGTGAGCAGCCATCTACGATACTCTACTGGTCTCATTCCTTTGGGAGCAAGGGAGAATGAAGAAAACAGGATACAAGGAAGAGATTAGTCCAAAGGACTAATGAACCACAGCTACCAAGGCCTCCACCAGAGTGAGTCCAGTACAGCTAGATGGTGCCTGGCTACCACCACTGACTGCTCTAACTGGGATCACAACAGAGGGTTCTGGACAGAGCTGGAGAAAGACGTAGAACAAAATTCTAACACTCACAAAAAAAAAAAAGACCAGATTTACTGGCCTGAAAGAGACTAGAGAAACCCGAGAGTATGGTCCCCAGACACCCTTTTAGCTCAGCGGTGAATTGACTGCCAAGGTTCACCTTTCAGCCGGGGATTGGACAGCCCTATAAAACAAAACAGGATTAATGAGGCACAGCAGTCCAGGGACAAGGATTAGAAGGCAGAAGGCGACAGGAAAGCTGGTGATAGGGAACCTAAGTTTGAGTAAAGACAGTGTTGACATATAGTGGAGTTGTTGACCATTGTCATAGGGCAACATGTATACTAACTGTTTAATGAGAAACTATTTTTCCTGTAAACCTTCATCTAAAGTGAGAATAGCAGCACAGCTGGAAGAACGTAATCGATGTCACTGAATTGTGCATGTAGAAATTTTCGAAATGGTGTATCTTTGGCTATGTATATCTTCACCAAAAAAAAGGTCGAGAAAGGAGACGGTTGATATGTTGTGGGGTTGTTAACCAATGTCATAAAACAATATGTGTACTGACTGTTTAATGAGAAACTATTTGTTCTGTAAAAAAAAAAAAAAAAAATCAGGTAAATTAAAGGCAGTCCTAATTAAAGTGTGGGTCCTAATATTGACCTACTCTGAATTGTTGTTTTTGTTAGGTGCCATTGAGTCACTTTCAACTCACAGTGAAGTGGCAGGCTAGAACTTCTCCCTAGTGTTTTCTAGGCTATAATCTTTACAGAAGCAGATTGCCAGGTCTTTCTCCCACAGAGCAGCTGGGTGTGTTCAAACCTGGTTAGGATTCAGTGCTCTCACCACCACGGCCAGGGTTTGATTCTCTGTCAGGGAACCATTCTGAATAGTTTCTTATAAAAGACGAAAACAGGCAAGGAACCAGAATCACACACAGGAGAAGACAGCATGTGAGGATTCATTTCCAAGTCAAGGGCACCAAGAAATGCCCATGGTTACAGAAACTGAAAGAGACAAGAAAGGTTCTTCCCCCAGAGCTGACAGAGAGAGCACAGCTCTACTGATGGCCCAAATTTACACTTCTAGACTCCAGAACTGTGAGAAAATAAAGTTCTGCTCTTTAAAGACCCTCACTTTGTGGTGTTTTATTAAGACAGCCCTAGGAAATGAAGACATATATAAAGCCATCTTATCAGCAGATGTTTACTATTTTGTAAGGAGGCATTTCAATACCCCAGTGACTGCTCTGGCAATACTGAGTGAATATTAGCCCAGACTCCTAATACTTAGGTTTGCGCAATTTTAGCATTTATCCTACTGATCACAGAATGAGGTTTATTTGGGTTTTTTGCATGAACATCTTTGTTCTGGTTATTCTTTTATATTTGTCCCCGTCTCTTATTAAAATAAAACATCTTGGCAAAAGAGAGAAAGAGAAAGAAGGCTGGTGATCTAGACAGTGATTCCAATAACATAAAAAACTCCCCCCTCCCAACCTTTCCTAATATTCCAGGCTTGCAAAGGACTTGCATCCACAAGATTCTGCCACTCACATTAAGTCTTTTTATTTATGAATTTTAAATTTCACAGTAGCCAACGGAATGCAAATGCAAAGATACAGGAATAATGATAATCTGAGCACAGCCTCCCCTAGATAGTAATAATGACAGGTGGCTGGAGCAGGTGCTGAGATGCAATAAAATTCATGTAAAGCTGCATTCCTATTCTGTAATTTACCAAGTGCACTAACTTAGATATCTCTTGGTGGCATGTAGCAAACCATCAGTCAATGTACTTTGGCTGATGAACACAGAATGAAATGTGCTTCTATCACAAGCAAAAACTTGTCCTGGGTCAGTTAGCTGAAAGCCATGAGGTTAACTCAACTTACCAGCATTTGTTGATTTAGTTTTAAAAAGTCTGAGTCCCACAGCTACCTGATCATGATTTCTGCATCTTTTATGCTATTAACCTTTATTCAATCCAGTTGCAAAATGCCCCTTTTTATTTAGTCTCAGACTAAATTTAGTAGCTGTTGCCAGATTGACAGCCTGGAAGTTTAAGCCATGTAGCTCTGGCCAGAGAACACCCTTAGGAGCATTCAGATAGGGCTTAGCTGAGATGGATTCATAATAAAGGGATCAGGAACTACCTCTAACTTCTTGACCTAGGAACCTACTCCAAGGAGGTGTTGTGCCTTTGAGACCGAAGTTCCATCCCCTTTTAAAAGTTAACATTACCTAGATGGGTGACTAAACTTTATCAATAATTTAAACCATAATAAAATTGGATATATGTGATACTTTCCAGAAAGAAGCTTTTGCAAGTAAAAAGATGAAAAGTACATGAAGATTCTTATGACCTAAAAGATAAGAGTTATGCCTGAGAGAGAAGATGAAGAGAGATGGATGGATAGGTAAAAGACATATTGTTGCCTTACTCACATTTTTGCATAAATGGCCTTATGCCTAACTGTGATTAGAGGACAACTCCCCCCTCCTGAGGCTAAAGCAACTACTCCTATAGTCCTCCTTTCCAAAGAGATTCACTAAGCAGGGCCTTATTTCATACCATGGTATTCTCTACATGCATTTTCAGGGTATTTAACTGGACTTACTGTTTTTCAAAATAAAATAATAGATTTTCCAGAATCCCGTACAATGAAGTACAGCCACAAGACTAAGTTTGGCTACTGAAATGTAACTGCAAATATTGTTAGGACTTCCAAGAAGGCTCTTTAAAAAAAAGTTGACTAGTGAATCGAGAGACCTCTGGGCAACATGGCTCTCTAGGCAGAAGCACCACGCTGTCCCTCCACAGCAAAGATCAAAAAAAAAACTAAGCAAAACAGAAAAAACAACAATCCTGAAACCCTAAGCATCAAATGAAGAGATAAAGAATTCAGCCAAGCACCAAATGGAATAAGAAACTGACAGAGAACTGAGAGCTAGGAGAAACACATGCAGAGGTCCCCTATCAGCTAATGTAGCAAGGATCCACCATCATGGACTCCTATCAGAGACCAGTGAACAGGGGATATGAGAAAGCAGCTTCACAGAGCTTCCAGCAGGAGACAGAACAACTATCTCTCATCTCTACACTCCAACGACAAGCTCCCCAGCACTTGTTTTTGTTTGTATGTTTTTGGCTACTGTTCCTCTCTCCTCTCTCCCATACCCATCTTAGCTCCATACATCACAGTCTCCCCCCTCCAACCTGCCTACCTGTACCGTGTGCTTAACATCACACCACCAAGCAGCCCAGACATGGCCTACTGGAACCTGCCCTGCACTGATTACCAGCCCACCCTGGTAGCCGTAGTGCGTGTCACAAACACACCATCCCAGCAACTCATTTTCAGCTAGACTTCCCCTGCTATACCATATCTGAGCGACTAACCCTGCCAGTTGGAGAAGGAGAGAAAAAGTAGCAGGCCCACAGACGAGCAAACAACAAAGAACACACAGCCTGCCTGCTCAGACACAGCCAAATAAACCAACAACAAAGGATGAAACAAACAATTTTACAATCAATAAATGAGAAAAATAACTACTGAATGACCCAAAGACAGCATACAATAACAAAACATTTATGAAAACAGGACAGGATGGTTCCAGTAGGCATCCAAAATAAAATACTAGATGAATTTCCAGCAGAAAAAAAGGTACTAAAACTACCTGGTAGGGAATTCAAATCTCTAATACTCAGAATTATCCAGGAGTTGAAGCAGAAAGCAGACAAAAATGAGGAAAAAATAGGCAAATTCATGGAAAATACAGACAAAAAAATGGAATAATTCAGAAAAATAATGCAGGAACAAAACTCCAAAATAAATTCACAACCAGAAATAATACAAAAACAATTAGAAATCCAAAAGATGAACAACAAGATTTCATAAATAGTGTCATAGAAGGGCTGAGAAGCAGATCTGAAATGGTGGAAGACAGGATCAGTGAAATTGAAGACAAACATTGGATACAACTCTGAGGAAAACTCAGAAAAAAGAACAAAGAAAAATGAAGAGACCCTGAGAATTACGTGGGATACAATCAAAAGCAAAAATTTTTGAGTGATCAGAGTTCCAGAACTGGGGGAGAAAACAGAAGATGCAGAAAGGATCACTGAAGAATTGCTGACAGAAAACTTCCTCAGTATCATGAAAGATGAAAAGCTGGCGATCCAAGAAGTTCAACGAACCCCATATAGGATAGACCCCAAAAGAAAATCACCAAGGCATATCATAATCACACTTGCTAAAACCAAAGACAAACGAAGATTCCTGAGAGCAGCTCGAGAAAAATAGAAAGTCACATACAGAGGGGAAACAATAAGACTAAGCTCAGATTATTCAGCAGAGACCATGCAGGCAAGAAGGCAATGAGATAACATATATAAAACCTTGAAAGAAAAAAATTGCCAGTCAACAATAATATATCCTGCAAAACTCTCATTCAAATATGATGGTGAAATTAGGTCATTTCCAGATAAACAGAAATTAAGGATGAGACTTATTAAAGGGAGTCATTCGAGCTGAGAAAAAACAACTTCATCTCACAGGTTGAATCTAATATGCAGGATCGTACCAGCCAGATACCAATTTAGAAAATGAACCCTGAAGGACTATTCAAAACCAAGAGAAATACAACAGGGAATCAGAACAGTTAATCTGTAAATGATAACAATATCAGAACAGTAAAAGAGGGAATAAACAGAGTAGGTATAGAACCTTCTAATGGAGAGGAAAGCAAAGTAATACCAAGTAATAATAGACTGCTTTAAAGTTAGAAAGGTAAGGGTAAATTTCACAGTAACCACAAGAAAGTTAATGAACATACTCATCAAAATAAAGAGGAAAAACATAAAGTCTCAGCAAAAACAAAACCTACAAAATGAAAAGAAATGAAAAATATCCACAAACAAAGGAATTCAGCACAGGAGAGTAAGTGGAACAAAGAAAACATCAGCACCACAAAAAAAATAACACTACAAAAAGACAGCAATAAACCCACATCTATCAATAATTACACTGAATTAAAAGGACTCAATGCACCCATAAAGAGATGGAGATTGACAAAATGGATAAAAAAACAGGATCTATCAATATGCTGTCGACAAGAAACATACCTTAGAAACAAAGATGTAAATTTATTAAAAATCATAGGTTATAATAAACTATATCAAACAAACAACTACCAAAAAAGAGCAGGAGTGGCAATACTAATCTCAGATAAAATAGACTTTAAAACAAAATCCACGATAAAAGACAAAGAAGGACATTATATAATGATTCAGGGGACAATCCATTATGAAGACATAACCATAATAAACATCTACGCACCCAATGACAAGGTTCCAAAATACATAAAACAAACTCTAACAGCACTGAAAACTTGAATTGACAGCGCCACAATAATAGCAGGAGACTTCAATACACCACTACCAGTAAAAGACAGAACATCTAAAAAGAAACTCAGCAAAGATACAGAAGACCTAAAGGGCACAATCAGCCAACTTGACCCCATAGATATACATAAAACACTCCATCCAACAGCTGCAAAGTACACATTCTTTTCCAATGCACACGGAATGGTCTCCAGAATAGATCACATCTTGGCCACAGAGCAATCCTCAACAAGATCCAAAACATTGAGATAATACAAAGTATCTTCTCTGACCACAATACCATGAAGGTAGAAATTAACACCAGGACGAGAAAGGAATATGAAAAAATCAATTACTTGGAAAATGAAAACCACCCTGCTTAAAAACCACTGGGTAATAAAAGAAATCAGAGAGAGAATCAAAAAATTCCTAGAACCAAATGAGAATGAAAACACATCGTACCAAAACCTTTGGGATACAGCAAAGTCAGTCCTCAGAGGACAATTTATAGCAATAGATGCACACTTCAAAAAAGAAGAAAGGGACAAAATAAAAACATTAACTACACGACTCAAACAAATAGAAACAGAACGGCAAAAAAAGCCAACAGCCACGAGAAGAAAGGAAATAATAAAGATCGGAGCAGAAATAAATGAAACAGAATAGAAAGAATCAACAAAACCAAAAGTGGTTTCTTTGAAATAATCAACAAAACTGACAAACTACTGGTCAGACTAACAAAAGAAAAACAGGAGAGGACACAAATAACACAAATAAGAAATGAAATGGGTGACATTACAAGAGACCAAATTTAAATAAAAAGGATCATAAGAGAATATTATGAAAAACTATACTCCAACAAATTTGAAAACATAGAGGAAATGGATAAATTTCTGGAAACACACTACCTACCCAAAATACAGTAAAATGATGTTGAAAATCTGAACAGACCCATAACAAGAGAAGAGATTGAAAAGGTAATTTAAAAAACTACCAACAAAAAAAAAGCCCTGGCCCAGATGACTTCACTGTATGAAACATTCAGAGAAGAGCTTTTACCAGTACTACTGAAAATATTTCAAAACATAGAAAAGGAAGTGACACTTCCGAATTCATTCTACAAAGCCAGCATAACCCTAATACCAAAACCAGGCAAAGACATCACAAAAAAAGAAAATTACAGACCAATATCTCCCATGATTATAGATGCAAAATTCTCAACAAAATTCTAGCCAATAGAAGTCAGCATCATATCAAAAATAATAATAATAATAATACACCATGACCAAGTGGGATTCGTACCAGGTATGAAAGGATGGTTCAACATTAGAAAATCAATCAATGTAATCCACCACATAAATAAAAGAATCACATGATCATCTCTATTGAGGCACAAAAGGCATTCAATAAAGTCCAACACACATTCCTAATAAAATCTCTCAATAAAATAGGTATAGAAGGGAAATTTCTCAACATAATAAAGGACATCTATGCAAAACCAACAGCCAATATCATTTCTTAATGGAGAGAGGCTGAAAATATTCCCCTTGAAAACAGGAACAAGACAAGGATGCCTTTTATCACCATTCCTATTTAACATTGTGCTGGAAGTTCTAGCTAGAGCAATAAGGCAAGAAAAAGAAATAAAGGGCATCCAAAAGGGTAATGAAGAAATTAAACTGTCCCTGTTTGCAGATGATATAATAGTATACATAGAAAACCCTAAAGACTCCATGAGAAATCTACTGGAACTAATAGAAAGATTCAGCAGATTAGCAGGATACAAGATAAATATACAAAAATCAGTTGGATTCCTATGCACCAATAAAGAGAACGATGAAAAGGAAATCAGGGGAGTTCCGGCAAAATGGCGCCCTAGGCAGAAGCACCACGCGGTCCCTCCACAGCAAAGACCCGAAAAACTAAGCCGAACAGAGAATACAACAATCCTGAAACCCTAAAACATCAAATGAAGAGATAAAGAACTCAGCCAACCACCAAATGGAGTGAGAAAACTGACAGAGAACGGAGAGCAAGGAGAGATTCATGCAGAGGTCCCCTACCAGCTAACGCAGCGCGGATCCAAAATATTGGACTCCTATCGGAGACCAGCAAACAGGGTATGAGTAAGCAGCCTCATGGAGCATCCAGAGGGAGACAAAACAACCGGTAATTTGTGATATACGCTTTTCCACTCCTCACCCTTCTTCACCCCAACTCAGCCTCCTCTGCTTCCCGCGGCCACAATCTCTTGTCTGGGAAACACTGGCTGCTTGGATTCCACACACACAAATGGGCTGGCTCTCTGAGTGCCATTTCTTGGCTGCTGGTGTTGCTTTTTTCTGCTTCTTTGGATTTCTTCCTTACCTCTCACCACATCCCCCTCCTTTTGCTCAAATACCTGGCTCCATGTGCCATCTGTGCTTCTTCCTGAGGGGCGCAGAGCTCTGGTAATTTGTGATATATGCTTTCCCACTCCCTACCCTTCTTCACCCACAGTCGGCCCCCTCTGCTTCCCGTGGACACAGTCTCTTGTCCGAGACCCACCAGCCCACACTAGCTGGCTCTCTGAGTGCCATTTGTTGGCTACTAGTGTTGCTTTCTTCTGCTTCTTTTGATTTCTTCCTTACTTCTCACTACCTCCCCCTCCTTTCGCTCAAATACCTTGCTCCATGAGCCATCTTTGCTTCTTCCTGAGGGGCTGTGGAGCACCATTCGAGTGTGGAGCTGCTTCCTGGTCTGCGCTGCTGCGCTGGTGGGATCCCAGGGCTTTTGTGTGTTTCCTTGTTTTGAATTGTTTCTTCGTTTTCTTTTCCTTTTCTTGAGTTGGCAGCCCTTTCTGCCCAGGCGGTGCTGCGTGGCAAGAAGACATCCCCCTCAGCTTGCACAGATGTGCAGAGGGATCCCTGAGGGCATTTCTTTTTTGGTTGTTTTTTCTTTTTTCTGTTTTTTGGGGGGGCTTTATTGTTCTTTTGTAATTTGTTGTTTTCTTTTCCCTTTTTGTCTCTCTTCATTGATCAGTTTCTCATCTCTCTATATCTTCCATCTCTTTCTGTTCCCTGAATATCTGACATTGTATACCTCTATGCCTTCTAGCCAGGCTGTAATGCAACACCTGAGAGTGACTTCCCCAGACCTCATAGCTGCACTGGTGGGATCGCTGGGAACTTTGCGGTTCTTTAAACTTTCTGATTTTTATTTATTCATTCTTTTCTTTTATTTTTCTTTTCTTCCTCTTCCCCTTTCTGTTTTTCTCCATTTCATAGTCTCTCATCTCTCCACTCCAACAGCAAGCTACCCTAGCACTCTTTTTTGTTTGTATGTTTTTGGTTCCTGTTCCACTCTCCTCTCTCCCATAAACATCTTAGCTCCACACACAACAATCTCCCCACTGCATCCTGCCTACCTGCACCGTGTGCTTAACATGACACTACCAAGCAGCACAGGGATGGCCTACTGGAACCTGCCCTGCACTGATTACCAACCCGCTCTGGTAGCTGTAGTAAGTGCCACAAACAACCCATCCCAGTAACTCCTCTTCAGCTAGACCTGCCCTCCTGTACCATATCTGAGTGACTGACCTTGCCAGTTGGAGAAGGAGGTGAAAATGATAGTGCCCACAGATGGGAAAGCAACAAAGAACACACAGTCCGCCTTCTCAGACATAGTCAAATTTAAAAAAAAAAAAAGAATGAAAATCAATAAACGAAAAAAATAACTACTGAATGCCCTGAAGACAGCAGAAAATATCAAAACATTTACAAAAACAGGAGAGGATGGTTCCAGTAGGAGTCCAAAATAAATCACCAGATAACTCTCCAGTGGAAGAAAATGCACTAGAACTACCTGATAGGGAATTAAAATCACTAATACTCAGAATTATCCAAGAGCTGAAGCAAAAAGCTGACAAACATAAGGAAAAATATACAAATTCTTGAAAAATACAGGCAAAAACTTGGAAGAATTCAGGAAAATTATGCAGGAACAAAACACCAAAATAAATTTGCAACTGGAAATTATACAAAAACAACAAGTAGAAATCCAAAAGATAAACAACAAGATTTCAGAAACGGACGGTGTCATAGAAGGGCTAAGAAGCAGATTTGAAATAGTGGAAGACAGGATCAGTACAACTGAAGACAAACACTTGGATACAACTCTGTTTCAGGAAAACTCAGAAAAAAGAACAAAGAAAAATGAAGAGACCATGAGAGTTATGTGGGATACAATCAAAAGCAAAAATTTTCAAGTGATTGGAATTCCAGAACAGGGGGAGAAAACAGAAAACACAGACAGGATCAATGAAGAACTTCTGACAGAAAACTTCCCCAATATCATGAAAGATGAGGAGCTGACCACCCAAGAAGCTCAACGAACCCCATATAGGAGAGACCCCAAAAGAAAATCCCCAAGGCATATCATAATCACACTCACCAAAACCAAAGACAAGCAAAGATTCCTGAGAGAAGCTCGAGAAAAATAAAAAGTCACATACAGAGGAGAAACAATAAGACTAAGCTCAGATTATTCAGCAGAAACCATGCAGGCAAGAAGGTAATGGGACGACATATATAAAACCTTGAAAGTAAAAAATTGCCAGCCAAGAACAATATATCCTGCAAAACTCTCGTTCAGATTTGATGTTGAAATTAGGTCATTTCCAGATAAACAGAAATTAAGGGAATATGTATAAGTGAAACCAAACTTACAAGAATTATTAAAGGGAGTTCTTCAATATGAGGACAAACAGCTTCAGCTCACAGGCAGAATATAGGACACAAGATCATTTCAGCCAGATATCAATCTAGGAAATGAACTCTCAAGGACTATCCAAAACCAAAAGAAATACAACAGGGAATCAGAGCAGTTAATCAGTAAATGACAACAACATCAAAACAATAAAATAGGGAATGAATGGCATAGGTATAGAAACTTCTAATGGAGAGGAAGGGAAGGCGATACAAAGTAATGGTAGACTGCTTCAAACTTAGAATGATAAGGGTAAAATTCATAGTAACCACAAAGAAAGTTAACAAACACACTCATAAAAATAAAGACAAAAAACATAAAGTCTCAGCAAAAACAAAACCTACAAAAACAAAAGAAATGAACACAAAATCCACAAACAAAAGTAACTCAGCACAAGAGAGTAAGAATAACAAAGAAAACTTCAGCACCACAAAAAAAAGCACTACAAAATGACAGCAACAAACTTCCATCTATCAATAATTACACTGAATGTAAATAGACTCAGTGCACCCGTAAAGAGACAGAGAGTGGCAGAATGGGTAAGAAAACAGGATCCATCAATATGCTGTCTACAAGAGACACACCTTAGAAACAAAGATGTGAATTTATTAAAAGTCAAAGGTTGGAAAAAAATATATCAAGCTAACAACGACCAAAAAAGAGCAGGAGTGGCAATTCTAATCTCAGATAAAATAGACGTTAAAACAAAATCCCATAAAAGACAAAGAAGGACACCATATAATGATTAAGGAGACAGTACATTTTGAAGACATAACCATAGTAAACATCTACACACCAAATGACAGGGCTCCAAAATACATAAAACAAACTGTAACAACACTGAAAAGAGAAATTGACAGTTCCACAATAATAGTAGGAGACTTCAACACACCACTCTCAGTAAAGGACAGATCAACTAAGAAGAAACTGAGCAAAGATACAGAAGACCTAAAGGGCACAATCAGCCAACATGACCTCATAGACATATATAGAACACTCCATCCAACCACAGCAAAGTACAGATTCTTTTCCAATGCACATGGAACGTTCTCCAGAATAGACCACATCTTAGGCCATAGAGCAATCCTTAACAAGATCCAAAATGCTGAGATAATTCAAACTATCTTCTCTGACCACAACGCCATCAAGGTAGAAATTAACAATAGAAAGAGCAAGGAAAAAAATCAATTACATGGAAACTGAATAATACCCTGCTTACACATCACTGGGTAATAGAAGAAATCAGAGATGGAATCAGAAAATTCCTAGAATCAAATGACAATGAAAACACATCATACCAAAACTTTTGGGACACAGCAAAGGCAGTCCTCAGAGGACAATTTATAGCAATAGATGCACATATCAAAAAAGAAGAAAGGGACAAAATCAAAACATTAACTACAGAACTCAACAAATGGAAAGAGAACACCAAAAAAGCCCACAACCACCAGAAGAAAGGAAATAGTAAAGATCAGAGCAGAAATAAATGAAATAGAGAAAGGAAAAACAATAGAAAGAATCAACAAAACCAAAAGTTGGTTCTTTGAAAGAATCAACAAAATCGACAAACCACTGGCCAGATCGACTAAAGAAAAACAGGAGAGGACACAAATAACCCAAATAAGAAATGAAATGGGGGACATTACAACAGACCCAACTGAAATAAAAAGGATTATAACAGAATATTATGAAAAACTATTCTCCAACAAATTTGAAAACATAGAGCAAATGGATAAATTTCTAGAAACACATGGCCTACCCAAACTACAACAAAGTGATGCTGACAATCTGAACAGACCCATAACAAGAGAAGAGACTGAAAAGGTAATAAAAAAAAAACTCCCAACCAAAAAAAGCCCTGGCCCAGATGGCGCCACTGGAGAATTCTACAAAACATTTACAGAAGAGTTTGTACCAGTACTACCCAAGCTATTTCAGAGCACAGAAGAGGAAGCAACACTTCAAAATTCATTCTATGAAGCCAGCATAACACTGATACCAAAACCAGGCAAAGATGTCACAAAAAAAGAAAATTACAGACCAATATCTCTCAGGAATATAGCTGCAAAAATTCTGAACAAAATTCTAGCCAATAGAATTCAGCATCATATAAAAAAAAAATAATACACCAAGACCAAGTAGGATTCATACCAGGTATGCAAGGATGGTTCAACATTAGAAAATCCATCAATGTAATACACCACATAAATAAAAGGAAAGAAAAGAATCACATGATCATCTCAACTGATGCAGAAAAGGCATTTGACAAAGTCCAACACCCATTCCTGATAATAACTCTCAATCAAATAGGTATAGAAGGGAAATTTCTCAACATAATAAAGGGCACCTATGCAAAACCAACGGCCAACATCATTCTTAATGGAGAGAGGCTGAAAACATTCCCCTTGAAAACAGGAACAAGACAAGGATGCCTTTTATCACCACTCCTATTTAACATTGTGCTGGAAGTTCTAGCTAGAGCAATAAGGCAAGAAAAAGAAATAAAGGGCATCCAAATTGGTAATGAAGAAGTTAAACTGTCCCTGTTTGCAGATGATATGATACTATACATAGAAAACCCTAAAGACTCCACGAGAAATCTACTGGAACTAATAGAAAGATTCAGCAGAGTAGCAAGATACAAGACAAACATACAAAAATCAGTTGGATTCCTATACACCAATAAGGAGAAAAATGAAAAGGAAATCAGGAAAACAATACCATTTTCAATAGCCCCTAAAAAGATAAAATACTTAGGAATAAATCTGACCATGGATGTAAAAGACCTATACAAAGAAAACTACAAGACACTACTTCATGAAACCTAAAGGGATCTACATAAATGGAAAAACATACCATGGTCATGGATAGGCAGACTCAACATTGTGAAAATGACAATTCTACCCAAAGCAATTTACAAATACAACACAATCCAGATCCAAATACCAAGAACATTCTTCAAAGAGATGGAAAAACTAACCATTCACTTTATATGGAAAGGGAAGTAGCCCCAAATAAGTAAAGCACGACTGAAGAAGAAGAATAAAGTTTGAGGACTCACACTCCTGACTTCAGAACCTACTATACAGCTACAGTAGTCAAAACAGCCTGGTACTGGTACAACAACAGATACATTGACCAGTGGAACAGAATTGAGAACCCAGATGTCAATCCATCCACCTACGGTCACCTGATCTTCGACAAGGGCCCAAAGTCAATCAAATGGGGGAAAAGACAGTCTTTTTAACAAATAGTGCTGGCAAAACTGGATATCCATTTGTAAAAAAATGAAACAGGACCCATACCTCAGACCGTATACAAAAACTACTTCAAAATGGATCAAAGACCTGAATATAAAGCCTAAAACTATAAAGTTCATAGAAGAAAAAATAGGACCAACACTACAGGCCTTAATACATGGCATTCACAGGATACAAACCATAACCATCAACCGACAAAACCCAACAGATAAGCTAGATAACTGGGATCTTCTAAAAATCAAACACCTATGCTCTTCAAAAGAATTCACTGAAAGAGTAAAAAGAGAACCTACAGACTGGGAAAAAATTCTGGGACAGTATAAGCCAGACAAAGGTCTCATCTCCATAATCTACAAGAAAATCCAACACCTCTACAACAAAAAGACAAATATTCCTATTAAAAAATAAGCAAAGGAAATGAACAGACACTTCACCAAAGAAGACATTCAAATGGCCAACAGACACATGAGGAAATGCTAGCCATCACTAGCCATTAGAGAAATGCAAATTAAAACCACAATGAGATACCATCTCACCCCGGCATTACTGGCACAAATCAAAAACACTGGAAATAGCAAATGTTGGAGGGGCTGCTGGGAGATCAGAACTCTTATGCACTGCTGGTGGGAATGCAAAATGATACAACCATTTTGGAAAATTATATGGTGCTTCCTCAGAAAGCTAGAAATAGACATACCATTCGATCCAGCAATCCCACTCCTAGGAATATATCCTAGAGAAATAAGAGTCGTCACTTGAATAGACATACACACCTATGTTCATGGCAGCATTGTTCACAATAGCAAAATGGTGGAAACAACCTAGATGCCCATCAACAGATGAATGGATAAACAAACTCTGATGCATACACACAACGGAGTACTATGCAACGAGAAAGAACAACGATGAGTCTGTGAAGCATCTCATAACATGGGTGAAACTGGAGGACATTATGCTGAGTGAAATAAGTCAATCACTAAAGGACAAGTATTGTATGAGACCTCTATTGTAAAAACCCATGAAAAACACACAAAATGTAACAATGTTTGTTGGTTACCAGGGATGGGAGGGGTGGGGGGGAAATACTAAATAGGCAATAGATAAGTGGTATCTTGGGTGAAGGGTGAGACGGTACACAATACAGGGGACACTAGCACAACCTGTACAAGGAAAGGTCATGGAAGCCCCATAGACACATCCAAACACCCTGAGGGACTGAATTGCTGCGTGGAGGGCTCTGGGGACCATGGTCTCAGGGAACATCTAGCTCAATTGGCATGACACATCTTATAAAGACAATGCTCTACATTCTACCTTGGTGAGTAGTGTCTGGGGTCTTAAAAGCCTGTGAGTGGCTATCTAAGATACTCCACTGGTCTTGTCCCTTCTGGAGCAAGGGAGAATGAAGAGAACAGGATACAAGGAAAAGATTAGTCCAAAGGACTAATAGTCCACAGCTACCAAGGCCTCCACCGGACTGAGCCCAGAACAGCTAGATGGTGCCCGGCTACCACCACTGACTGCTCTAACCAGGATCACAACAGAGGGTTCTGGAAAGAGCTGGAGAAGGATGTAGAGCATAATTCTAACTCACAAAAAAAAAAAAAAAAAAAAAACAGACTAGATTTACTGGCCTAAAGGAGACTGGAGAAACCTCAAGAGTATGGCCCCCAGACACCCATTTAGCTCAGTGGTGAAGTTATCTCCGAGGTTCACTGTTCAGCCTGGGTGTGGACAGCCCCATAAAACCAAATGAGACTAACGAGGTACAGGATTCCAGTGACAAGGGCCAGAAGGCAGAAGGGGACAAGGAAGCTGGTGATAGGGAACCCAAGTTTGAGTAAGGATATTGTTGATGTGTTGTGAGATTGTTAACCATTGTCATAGGGCAACATTTGTAGTAACTGTTAATTGAGAAACTATTTTGCTCTGTAAGCCTTCATCTTAAGTGAGAATAACAGCACAATTGGAAGAGCATAGTCAACGTCACTGAACTGTGTATGTAGAAATTTTTGAAACAGTGTATCTTTGGCTATGTGTATTTTCACCAAAAAAAAAAAAGTTGAGAATTTAGAGGCTTAGTATGTTGTGGGGTTGTTAACCAATGTCATAAAACAGCATGTGTACTACTGTTTCATGAGCAACTATTTGTTCTGTAAGCCTTCACCTGAAGTACAATAAAATTAAAAAATTTAAAAAAAGGGATTTCATAGGGGGATCAGACTGTAACATCAAAGTGTTCTGTGCAGAACAGGACAGAGAATATTCATTTAGCTAGGAATTTAACCAAGAATTTCTGTGGGTAAGCAGTGGTTTGTCACAGATGACCTAGCTCTAATAAACTTGTTCGAACTGACTGTAAAAACTGGCAGAGAGAGTGCAAAATACAAATCTACATGCAAGAGGGAGAGAGAGAGACAGAGACAGACTTTTCATAGGGAAGCATGGGCAACAGACTGTATTCACACTAACAGGTTTAATCATGAAGACAGCCTTGGGGTATTATGTAGAGAAAGGAAAAAGAAACATTGTACTCTTGTGGAACAGTTCATCCCTCTCTAACTTCCCCTTTTCTCTTGCCAGCTTATCATCCTTCTCCTTTTGTTTCTTAAATTCAAACACTTTCCAGGATTCTTTCTGTATGCTCCCTTTCTCAGTAAATGTCCCTAGCAGGGCCATCACCTCTATTTGCATAATGGCCAATACATGAAGTAGAGCAGGTTGTGCAGTGCACACTTTGACTTCCCATCCACATTGTGGTCTACATGCTGTGCAAACCTATTAACTCTCAGATGGCAGTCCTGATATGAAGTATATAAATTTATCTCTAGCCTTCTTCTTTCTTCTGATCTCCAGTCCTGAAGTTCTATCTGCTTATCCAACAGTTCCTTTTAACCAGAAAACAAATGACAATTTCATTTATAGTCTGAAAGCAGAAGGAACCTAAGGCTCTTCTCTACCAGAAGGAGGTGGGAATAAAAAAGCACATAACCATTCCCATTTGCTTGGCATTTAAAAAAAATAAATGGCCTACTACTATTACTTGTATATGGTTCACCCAACTGTACAGAAATGTAGTGCCAAAGACGATCTTCAAAGAACTTGGTTATAAGAACACCATGCTGTGGTAGCAGTAGTGAAGAGTGGCTTAATGGACAATTCTAAATACCAGATTATAATGAAAGTCTTCTGCCAAGTAGCAGCTCTGGGTTAATGGGGCACCCTCTAGTGGTGAGTGGGGAGAATAGGGAAATGTGTATCCAGCTGGGACCTAGAAGAGTGGCGACAACAGACACAGACGCTCACTGAGCAGGCTGCTTCTGAAGACATTACAGCTGTTGCCCAAGGACAGGAACGTGTGCCCATTCAGACCAAGTCCGTATGCTTGGCTACCTCTCAGGTGTGCGTCAGCGTTGTATCCTTTCACCATACCTATTCATCTGCATATCGCAGGTTGTTAATGAGTCTTCCTCCAATCCTGATGCCCGTTTCTTCTCCATATATTCCAGCTTCTCAGATTATTTGCTCAGCATACAGATTGAATAGGCATGGTGAAAGGATACTGCCCTGAAGCACACCTTTCCTGACTTTAAACCATGTAGCATCCCCTTGTTCTTACTGAACAACTGCCTCTTGATATGTGTAGTTTCCTCATGAGCACAATTAAGTGTTCTGAAATTCTCATTCTTCACAATGTTATCGATAATTTGTTATGATCCACACAGTTGAATGCCTTTGCATAGTCAATAAAACACAGGTAAACATCTTTCTGGTATTCTCTGCTTTCAGCCAGGATCCATCTGACGTCAGCAATGATAGCCCTAGTTCCACATCCTCCACTAAATCCGGCTTGAATTTCCGGCAGTTCCCTGTCGATATGCTACTGCAGCTGCTTTTGAATGATCTTCAGCAAAATTTTATTTGCAAGTGAGATTGATGACATTATTCGATAATTTTCATGTTCAGTTGGATCACCTTTCTTGGAAATAGGTATAAATATAGATCTCTTCCAGTCATTTGGCCAGGTAGCTGTCTTCCATGTTTCTTGGCATAGACGAGTGAACACTTCCAGTGCTGCATCCATCTGTTGAATCATCTCAAGTGATATTCCATCAATTCCTGGAGCCTTGTTTTTCACCAATGCCTTCAGTGTAGCTTAGACTTCTTCCTTCAGTACCATCAGTTCCTGATCATATGCTACCTCCTGAAATGTTTGAATGTCAACCAATTCTTTTTAACATAATGACTCTGTGTATTCCTTCCATCTTCTTTTGATGCTTCCTGCTTCGTTTAATATTTTCCCCTTAGAATCCTTCACTATTGCAATTTGAGGCTTGAATTTTTTCAACAGAAAAATTGTGGGGGATTTCTGTTATAGCAGCACTAAATAACTAAGATCATTACTATAAAAATAAACTAGGGGACATAAAGAAGAAAAATTAAAGCAAGATGTATCAGATTCTTAGAAATATTCAGCATTTTAAGATGAATGTTCTCCATAATTTATATATTTCGCATAATATCAAAACAGCAATAGGATTTTTACATTCGGGAGCCTTCATAATATACTTCACTGATGAGACCAGTGATTCATAACTTTCATACCCTATTGGGGTATCTTGGTAGAGAGCAATTTAGCTATGTTTTTTAAATTTTAAATATTTGTGGCATATTACCAGTAATTCATCTGCTGAAAATTAACCCTATGCATATTCTATCAATAGTTAGAATACCAATGTAAAAGATAGTCACCAGAGCCTTGTTTGTAAAAAATTGACATATTCTATCAATAGGACACTGGGTAAATGTATTTTTTTTTGTATTAATAAGCTATTAGTGATTGCCTTTAGAAAAGTGAGTATGAGTGGGAGACAGGCATGAGGAAGATTTTTTTTTTATCCATTTTATATTTTTCTCTGCTAGGTGATATTTTATTACCCTGTGCATTTAAAAGCACATTGGCTGAGTTATCTTTATAATGGACTATGGATGATTTTAAAAGTTCTTTCTTTCGGTTGAAGGAAAAAGCAGACACACATGAGGAAAAAATAGACAAAATCATGGAACAGGTAGACAAAACAATGGAGGAATTCAGGAAAATAATACAGGAACAAAATGTCAAACTAAATTCAAAACTTGAAATTAGAAATCCAAAAGATAAACAACAAGATTTCAGAAATGGACAGAGTCATAGAAGGTCTAAGGAACAAGTTTGAAACAATGGAAGACAGGATCAGCAAAATTGAAGACAAATCCTTGGATATCACTTTCTTTGAGAAAAAATCATGGAAAAGAATGAAGAAAACCTGAGAATGATGTGGGATACAATCAAAAGCAACAATTTGCTTGTGACCAGAGTTTCAGAACAGGGAGAGAAATGGAAACATAGAGTGGATCATTGAAGAATTGCTGACAGAAAACTTCCCTAATATCATGAAAGATGAAAAGTTGACTATCCAAGAAGCTCAATGAATCACATATAAGATAGACCCCAAAGGAAAATCACCAAGGCATATCATAATCACACTTGCTTTTAACTAAAGACAGAGAAAGAATACTGAGAGCAGATTGAGAAAAATGAAAGTCACATACAGAGAGGAAGCAATAAGACTGAGCTCTGATTACTTGACATAAACTATGCAGGCAAGAAGGCAATGAGATGAGATATATAAAACTTTGAAAGAAAAAAATTGCCAACAAAAAATGATATATCCTGCAAAAAACTCTAATTCAAATATGATGGTGAAATTAGGACATTTTCAAATAAACAGAAATTAAGAAAATAAGTAAAAACCAAACCAAAATTACAAGTATTATTAAAGGGAGTCCTTCAATTTGAGAACAAATTACATTAGACAACAGCCTGAATCTATAACAAAAAACCACACAAACCAGATACTAACCTTGGAAATGAACTCTTAAGGATTTAAAAGACTTACAAGAGGGAACCAGAGAGGTTAATCTGTAAATGAAAACAACATCAGAACAATAAAAGATGGAAAAAATGGTGTAGGTTTAGAAATTTCTAATGGAGAGGAAGGCAAGGGAATATTAAGTGATAAAAGACTGGTTCAAACTTAAGAAGATAAGGGTAAATTTCAAGGTAACCACAAAGAAAGTTAACAAACCCACTTATCAAAATAAAGACAAAAAACATAAAGTCTCAGTAAAACAAAATCTACAAAAAAAAAAGAAATGAAAAAAAATTCCACAAACAAATGGAATTCAGCACAAGAACAAAGAAAATGTCAGCACCACAAAAAAACACCACAAAATGACAGTAATGAACTCACGCCTATCAGTAATGATATTGAATGTAAATGGCCTAAATGCGCCCATAAAGAGACAAAGAGTGACAGAATGGATAAAAAACAAGATCCATCAATATGCTGTTTACAAGAGACACATCTTAGAAACAAAGACATAAATTTATTAAATTCAAAGGATATAAAAATATATCAAGCAAACAACTACCAAAAAAAGTGCAGGAGTGGCAATAATAATCTCAGATAAAATAAACTTTAAAACAAAATCCACCATAAAAGACATAGAAAGGCATTATATATTGATTAAAGGGACAATCCAGCATGAAGACATGTCCATAATAAATATCTATGCACCCAATGACAGGGCTCCAAAATACACAAAACAAACTCTAGCAGCATTGAAAAGAGAAATTGACAGTTCCACAATAATCATAGGAGACTTCAACACACCACTCTTGGTACAGAACAGAGCACCTAGAAAAAAATCAACAAAGATACAGAAGCTCTAAAGGCCACAATCAGCTAGCTTGACCTCATAGACATAGATAGAACACTCCACCAAACAAATGCAAAGTACACATTCTTTTCCAATGCACATGGAATGTTCTCCAGAATAGACCACATCTTAGGCCACAAAGCTACCCTCAACAACATCCAAAACATTGAGATAATAAAAAGTATCTTCTGTGATCACAACACCATCAAAGTAGAAATTAACAACAGGAAGAGCAAGGAAAAAATCAATTACATGGAAACTAAATAACACCCTGCTTAAAAACCACTGGGCAACAGAAGAAATCAAAGATATAATAAAAAATTCCTAGAATCAAATAAGAATGAAAACTCATCATACCCGAACCTTTGGGACACAGCAAAGGCAGTGCTAAGAGGTCAAAGTAGAGCAATAGATGCACACGACAAAAAAGAAGAAAGGCACAATGTCAAAACATTAGCTAGACAACTCAAACAAATAGAAAGAGAACAGCAAAAGAAGCCTAAAGCCAACGGAAGAAAGAAAATAATAAACATCAGGGCAGAAATAAATGAAATAGAAAATAGAAAAACAACAGAATCAACAAAACCAAAAGTTAATTCTTTGAAAAGATCAGTAAAATCTACAAACCACTAGCCAAACTGACAAAAGAAAAACAGAAGAGGATGCAAATAACACAAATAAGAAATGAAATGAAGGGCATTACAACAAATCTAACTCAAATAAAAAGGATCATAGCAGAGTATGATGAAAAACTATACTCCAACAACTTTGAAAACCTAGAGGATATGGACAAATTTCTAGAAACACTCTACCTACCCAAATGAACACAAAATGATGTTGAAAATCTGAACAGACCCATAACAAGAGAAGAGATTGAAAAGGTAATAATAAAAAAAAAAAAAAAAAACTCCCAACAAAAAAAAAACCCTGGCACAGATGGTTTCACTAGAGAATTGCACAGATGGTTTCACTAGAGAATTCTACTAAACGTTCAGAGAAGAGCTTATACCAGTACTACTCAAACTATTTCAGAACATAGAAGAGGAAGGTCAAGCTAGCTGATTGTGGCCTTTAGAGCTTCTGTATCTTTGTTGATTTTTTTCTAGGTGCTCTGTTCTGTACCTAGAGTGGTGTGTTGAAGTCTCCTATGATTATTGTGGAACTGTCAATTTCTCTTGGATACTTCTGGATTAATTCTATGAAGCCAGTAGAACCCCAGTACACCAAAACCAAGCAAAGATACCACAAAAAAAGAAAATTACAGACTAATGTCTCGCATGAATATAGATGCAAAAATTCTGAACAAAATTCTAGCCAATAGAATTCAGCATCATATCAAAAATATAATACACCACAACCAAGTGGGATTCATAACAGGTATGCAAAGATGGTTCAACATTAGAAAATCAGTCACAGTAATCCACCATATAAATAAAAGAAAAGAATCACATGATCATCTCAATCAACACAGAAAAGACATTCTATAAAGTCCAACACCCTTTCCTGATTAAATAAAAACTCTCAATAAAATAAGTATAGAAGGGAAATTCCTCTACATAATAAACATCTATACAAATACAACAGCCAACATTACGGAGAGAGGCTGAAAACATTCCCCTTGAGAACAGGAACAAGACAAGCATGCTTTTTATCACCACTCTTCTTTAACATTGTGCTGGAAGTCCTAGCTAAAGCAATAAAGCAGAAAAAGAAATAAAGGGCACACAAATTGATAATGAAGAAGTAAAACTGTCTCTATTTGTGGGTGACATGATACTGTACATAGAAAACCCCAAAGACTTTATGAGGAAACTACTAGAAGTGATAGAAAGATACAGCAGAGTAGCAGGATACAAGATAAACATACAAAAATCAGTTGGATTTCTACACACCAATAAAGAGAACTTTGAAAAGGAAATCATGGAAACAATACCATTTATAATAGCCCCTAAAAAAATAAAACACTTAGGAATAAATCTAATCAGCAGTGTAAAAAACCTATGCAAAAAAACTACGAAACACTACTTCAAGAAACCAAAAGAGATCTACCATGCTCTTGGATAGGTAGACTCAGAATTGTGAAAATGACGATTCTACCCAAAGCAATTTACAAATACAATGCAATCCTGATCCAAATACCAACAACATTCTTTAAACAGATGGAAAACTAATCGTTAACTTTTATGTGGAAAGAGAAGAGTCCTTGGGTGAGTAAAGCACTACTGAAGAAGAAGAATAAAGTAGGAGGACTCGCACTACCTGACCTCAGAACCTATTATACAGCTACTGTTGTCAGAACATCATCGTACTGGTACAGCAACAGATACATTGACCAATGGAACACAATTGAGAACCCAGATGTAAATCTATCCACCTACAATCACCTGATCTTTGACAAGTGCCCAAAGTCAATCAAATGGGGGAAAAGACAATCTTTTTAACAAATGGTGCTGGCAAAACTGGATGTCCATTCTGCAAAAAAATAAAACAGGACCCACACCTCACACTATACCCGAAAACTAATTCAAAATGGATCAAAGACTTAAACATAAAAGCAAAAACTATAAAGATCATAGAAGAAAAAATAATATCAACACTAGAGGCCCTAACACATGGCATTAATAGGATACAAACCATAACTAACAATACACAAACTCTAGAAGATAAGCTTGATAACTGGGATCTTGTATAAACTGAACACTTAGGCTCATTGGAAGACTTCACCAAAAGAGTAAAAAGAGAATCTACAGGCTGGGAAAAAAATTTTGGCTATGACAAATCCAACAAAGTTCTAATCTCTAAAATCTATGGGAAATCCAACAGCTGTACAACAAGAAAACAAATAATCCAATTAAAAAAATGAGCAAAGGAAATAAACCCACACTTCACCAAAGAAAACATTCAGGCGGCTAACAGACACATAAGGAAGTGCTCATGATCACTAGCCATTACAGAAATGCAAATCAAAACCACAATGAGATACAATCTCGCCCTGGCATTAACGGCATAAGTCAAAAGAACAGAAAATAACAAATGTTGGAGAGGCTAGTGGGAGATGGGAACTCCTCTGCACTGCTGGTGGGAATGCAAAATGGTAGAACCATTTTGGAAAATGATATGGTGCTCCTTTGGAAAGCTAGAAATAGAAATAGCATGTGATCCAGCAATTCCACTCCTTGGAATGTATCCTAGAAAATAAGCCATCACACAAATGGATATATGCACACCCATGTTCATTGCAGCATTGTTCACAACGGCAAAAAGATGGAAACAACCTAGATGCCCATCAGCAGATGAGTGGATAAACAAACTATGGTACATACACACAATGGAGTACTATGCAATGATAAAGAACAATGATAAATCTGTGAAGCATCTCACAACATGGACGAATCTGGAGGACATTATGCTGAGTGAAATAAGTCAATCACAAAAGGACAAATATTGTATGAGACCTCTATTGTAAAAACCCATGAAAAAGTTTACACACAAAATGTAACAATCTTTGTTGGTTACCAGGGATAGGAGGGGTGGGGGGAAAACACTAAATAGGCAACAGATAAGTGGTATCCTTGGTGAAGGGCGAGACAGTACACAATACTGGGTAAACCAGCATAACTTGTACAAGGAAAGGTCATGGAAGCTCCATGGACACATCCAAACTCCCTGAGGGACTGAATTACTGGGCTGAGGGCTGTGGGGACCATGGTCTCGGGGAATATCTAGCTCAATTGGCATAACATAATTTATAAAGAAAATGTTCCATATTCTACTTTGGTGAGTAACATCTGGGGTCTTAAAATCATGTGAGCGGTGATCTAAGATACTCTAGTGGTCTTACCCCTTTGGGAGCAAGGGAGAATGATGAAAACAAGATACAAGGGAAAGAGTAGTCCAAAGGACAAATGGACTACAACTACCATGGCCTCCACCAGACTGAGTCCAGTACAACTAGATAGTGCCCAGCACCACCACCGATTGCTCTGACAGGGATCACAATAGAGGGTCCTGGCCAGAGCTGGAGAAAAATGTAGAACGAAATTCTAACTCACAAAAAAGATCAGACTTACTGGCCTGACAGAGACTTGAGAAACTCTGAGAATATGGCCCCCGGACACCTTCTTAGCTCAGTACTAAAGTCACTCCCAAGGTTCACCCGTCAGCCAAAGATTAGACAGCCCCATAAAACAAAACAAGACTAACAGGGCACAACAGCTCAGGGACAAGGACTAGAAGGCAGGAGGGGACAGGAAAGCTGGTAACAGGGAACCCAAGTTCGAGAAGGGAGAGTGTTGACATGTCGTGGGGTTGGTAACCAATGTCACAAAACAATATGTGTACTAACTGTTTAATGAGAAGCTAGTTTCTTGTGTAAACATTCAACTAAAGTACAATAATGAAAAAAAATTTTTTAAAGTTCTTTCTTATACAAACTCATAATTATTGAATACTTACTCGAGTGCATCACAGCCTTTGGCCACTGGGAATGGTATTTTTGTAATCTACACTATCATTTATGAAAAGTAGTAACAGTTACTAACAATATAATGTAACTTCCTTTTCACAAAACCAAGGATCCTATTTATCTCTTCAGAGGCAAATTAGTGCTAAGAGTTTGATACACTACATCCAGGTATTTTCTGTGCATTGACACATATGATGAAGACACAGATCATAAAAATAGATTGATAAGTACATATAGAGATAGAAATGATATAATCACATAGACTCACATTTGTATATTTTTTTTACTATAAATATTTTAAGTAACATAGCTTCCATATATTACTTGAAAAATATACATAAATGACTTGGAGATCTTTTAATTTCTGTACAAAAATGTTTTATTCACCGTTGCACACTCCTCTAATATAATTGAGTTGTAATTATTTAACCGTTTTTCTATTGATATGCATTTGGATTGTTTTAAATATTTCATGGACACAGACAAAACTGCAGTGATGAGCTCAATGCATATACATTATATGTGAAACTCTTCAGTTAAAGCATATGTGCTTTTGAAAATTTAATAGATACTATCAATTTCCCCATCAAAAAAAGCAGTTCCACATGGATGAAACTGGAGGACATTATGCTGCATGAAGTAAGTCAATCACAAAAGGACAAACATTATACGAGAGCTTTATTGTAAAAACTCATGAAAACGTTTACATACAAAAAGTAACAATCTTTGTTGGTTACGAGGGATGGGAGGGATGGGGGGAAGTACTAAATAGGCAATAGATAAGTGGTATCTTTGGTGAAGGGCGAGACAGTACACAATACTGGGTAAACCAGCATAACTTGTACAAGGAAAGGTCATGGAAGCTCCATAGACACATCCAAACTCCCTGAGGGACTGAATTGCTGGGCAGAGTGCTGTGCAGACCATGGTCTCGGGGAACTTCTAGCTCAACTGGCATAACACAGTTTTTAAAGATAATGTTCTTCATTCTACCTTGGTGAGTTGCGTCTGGGGTCTTAAAAGCCTGTGAGCAGCCATCTAAGATACTCCACTGGTCTCAACCCTTCGGAAACAAGGGAGAATGAAGAAAACAAGATACAAGGGAAATATTAGTCCAAAGGACTAATGGACTACAGCTACCAAGGCCTCCACCAGGAGTCCAGTACAGCTAGATGGTGCCCAGCTACCACCACTGACTGTTCTGACTGGGATCACAACAGAGGGTTCTGGACAGAGCTGGAGAAGGATGTAGAACAAAATTCTAACACACAAAGAAAAGATCAGATTTACTGGCCTGAAAGAGACTAGAGAATCCCAGAGAGTATGGCCCCCAGACACCCTTTTAGCTCAGTGGTGAAGTCACTTCCGTGGTTCACCATTCAGCCGGGGATTGGACAGCCCCATAATGCAAAATGGGGATAATGAGGCACAGCAGTCCAGAGACAAGGACAAGAAGGCAGAATGGGACAGGAAAGCTGGTGATAGGGAACCCAAGGTGGATAAGGACAGTGTTGACATGTAGTAGGGCAGTTAACCATTGTCATAGGGCAACATGTGTACTAACTGTTTAATGAGAAACTATTTTGTTCTGCAAACCTTCATCTAAAGCGGGAATAACAGCACGACTGGAAGAACGTAATCGATGTCACTGAACTGTGCATGCAGAAATTTTTGAAATGGTGCATCTTTGGCTATGTGTATTTTCACCAAAACAACAACAACAACAGCAAAAGGCCAAGAAGGGAGACAGTTGACACGTCGTGGGGTTGTTAACCAACGTCATAAAACAACAAGTGTACTCACTGTTTAATGAGAAACTATTTGTTCTATAAACCTTCACCTAAAGTACAATTAAAAAAAAAAAAAAGCAGTTCTAATTACAACCAAAAGAGAGAGTAACTACATCTCCACACTCTTGTCCACTGGGTGGGTTAAAAAACAAAACAAAGCAGTATCTCATTACTCATGAGATTGAAAATCTTTTAATAGTTATTTGTGGCCATTTGTATTTCTTATTATCTGAATTGCCTGTTCATATCCTTTTCCAAGTTTTCTGCTGCTTTTATTATTGATTTGAAAATGTTACTTATGTATTATGCTTATTAAGTCTTTGTTAACGTTAGCAATAATTTGGCCTAGATTTCAGATGTCGTTTAAATTTTTCATGGCTTTTTTTTAGGATGTGTGTTTTGAGGAGTTTCTAGCATTATTTATGCTACAAACCAGACAGCCTGTCAGGCATAGTAAATTGAATAGTTGGCTCTTTTCCAGCTAATTTACAATCTGTTCTTTCTGTTTTTTAAAAAATTCTATGTGCATCATAATTTATATGCACATTGAGGCCCCACCATATCATTTTTTAATGATTTGAGCTTTAACATCCAACATCTGAAGCTCTTCTTTATTTTTCTCCCAAAGAGTTGTTGTCTCTTCTTGTGCATGCACTACTCCAGATAAGACTGGAATCAATTTGCCACTGTCTACTAAAAAAAAATTAGAATTTAGATTGAGATTGCATAGATAATATAGCTATTTTGGGCAAATGGACATTTTAGAAAACAAATACCTCGCATTCAGGAACATGGAACATCTCTCCATTTATTTAATAAATTTTATGATAAATTTTTCAATAGTTTCTTCATTTAGATTATATATACATATAGATTATATAAACACACACACATATGCTGTTTTCCCCATTACACTTTTAATTTCTAGCATATAGGGAAATACATTTTTTATTTACATTTATGTCACCCTGCTTGTCTCTCTTATTTATTCCAATATATAGGAGTTGATTCTTTTGTATTTTACAGATAGATCTCTATTTTGTTTTCAAAAACTAATCTTTTTTTCTTATTGTCTAATACCTAGAACTCATCTTGTTTTCAAGATGTAATACATTAAATAAAACTACTACAAACTATCCACAGAAGTGCTTAAGATGTGCTTCCTTTTGTTTTTTCTATTTTAATAGTAATGCTTCTAATATTCTCAAAATTTTTGGTTTTGGTAGTGTAGTTTTCTATACTTTTAAGGGAAAATTTCCTTTATAAATTAAAGGACCTTTCCTTTGTTCACGGAGCCCTAATTGCTCAAGTGGTTAAGAGCTTGGCTGCTAACCAAAAGGTCGGCAGTTTGAATCCACCAGCTGCTCCTTGGAAAAACCCTATGGGGCAGTTCTGCTCAGTCCTTCAGGCACGCTGTGAGCTGGAATTGACACAGTGTGAGTGGGTTTAGTTTTTGTTTTATTTTTTCCTTTTTTTTCATAGCTTGCTGAAAGTTCTTATCAGCATCTTTTTTATATTTGATACATTAAGTAGCTCATCCAATTGCTTGTTGATTAAAAACTGTTCCATTTCTGTGATAAACTATGTAACAAAGCTCAGTGTGACTGGCCAAGGTTTTGTTTAAAGTAGTAGCATCTATGTTAATAAGGGAGATTGACCTAAAAACTATTTTCTGTTTATTACATTTTATTTTGTGTATGTGCACAAAACTGAATTCTACATATTCAGTTTGGGCTTAGGCAAGAACTAGTCTCAAAATAAGGCTAGGGAAAGGCATCGTTTCCTCTTCAGTTCTCAACGTTTTCTCTTCCCCTGTTGTAATGAGCATGGAGGGAGTGGGCTGAGATACTTGAGGCACAAAATGTAGGGGCCCTGAAGATTAATTCACCACAAGGAGAGAGCAGCCTGGAAGTCTCAGCTCTACCTGTGGCAGACTTCATCTGATTGACAAATAATCTTTCATGTGTTAAATTACTGAAATCGTTGGAATGTTTCATGCTACAACATTCTAAATAACATAGAAGCTTCCATCTACTTAATGTTCAGGAATATTTTAAATAACATCTGTAAAGATGTGGTAGAACCACTGTAAAATATTTGGGCCTGATATCTTTTCAAAGACTAGACTTTGAAGAACAGGGAGTCCCAAACTGAGGTGCTGACTTCACACAGTTCCTATGCCTTCTCAAAGCTGTAGGTGAGTAAGGTCTTACCCTTTGCTTGAATTGGTTAATCACATTTAATCTTGGAGGGGGAGGGCACTGAATGCTAAGCTGACTGATCTTGACTGGATGAGTGTCGCCAGTTCATGCTGACAAGTACTGTTAACTCATTCTAATTCATGTCAATAAGTAACATTTGCTTAAGTTTTGATTCTGTTACTTATAAATGGCCTTATGTCTAACTTTTTTGTCTCTTGACCCAGGGAAGCCATTTTAAGTTTTGTCTGTATAAAGATAAATAACAATATATAACTCAAACAATGTATTGCATTGGGCAAATCTACTGCAAAAGACCTCTTTAAAGTGTTAAAAAGCAAAGATGTCACTTTGAGTTCTAAGGTGCACCTGACCCTGGTATTTCAATCACCTCATATGCATGTGAAAGCTGGACAGTGAATAAGGAAGACAGAAGAAGAATTGATGCATTTGAATTACGGTGTTGGCGAAGAACATAGAGTGTACCATGACTACCAGAAGAACAAACAAATCTGTCTTGGAACAAGAACAGCCAGAATGCTCTTTAGAAGCAAGGACGGTGAGACTTCCTCTCATGTACTTTGGAAATGTTATTAGGAGGGACAAGTTCTTGGGGAAGGACTGATAAAGTAGAGGGTCAGTGAAAAAGAAGAAGACCCTCAATGAGATGGGTGGACACTGGCTACAGCGATGCGCTCAAACATAGCAACGATTGTGAGGATGGCACAGGATTGGGCAGTGTTTCCTTCTGTTGTATATAGGGTCAATATGAGTCAGAACCGACTCAATGGCACTTAACAACAACAGCAACTTAGTATTTCCTTCTAAGTTTTAAAATCTCTTTATTTGTTCCACATTTTTATATCTAAGTCATTTATTCACACTTTTATTTTTATCAATATTTCCTTTACCTTTGTTAGTACCTCTTTTTCTCCTTTCCTTATGTTTATATGTTTTCTTAAATTGAAGACATAATTCATAAGACTACAAATTTTTCTCATCAAATTACTTTAGCTATCTAACAAAGGTTTTCATGTGATTCTATTCTTATTTTTCCAAAAGTTTGTGACTACATATTTCAATTTCCTCTTTGATCCATGTGTTTTTAAAATTTCCAAATGAATCCATTTATTTTTTATTATACTTTTGTTCTTAATTTCTATTTTATTGCCCATGGTTAGAGAATATGTTTTGTATAATTTATCCAGTTTAGAATTGGTAGAACCTATCTTTGTAAAGAATAACATACTTAATTTTTATAAAAGTTTCATAGAGATTTAAAAAGAATATGTAGTATCTATTTATTGTTAAGATGTTATATATACATACCTAGTGTCATGGATTGAATTGTGTCCCCCAAAAATATCTGTCAACTTGGCTGGATCATGATTCCCAGTATTGTATGATTGTGTACCACTCTGTAACCTGATGTGATTTCCTTATGTGTTGTAAACTCTATCACTATGATCTAATAATAGTGACAGTTATACTGATGAGGTTTACAAGACTGGATAGTGTCTTAAGCCAATCTCTTTTGAGAGAGAAAATAGAGAAGCGAGCAGAGACACATGGGAACCTCATACCACCAAGAAAGCAGTGCTGGGAGTAGAGCATGTCCTTTGGACCTGGGGTGCCTGCACAGAGATGCTCCCAGACCAAGGGAAGATTGATGACACGGACCTTCCTCCAGAGCTGACAGAGAAAGCATTTCTCTGGAGCTGATGCCCTGAATTTGGACTTGTAACCTACTAGAGTGTGAGAGAATAAACTTCTCTTTGTTAAAGCCATCCAATTGTGGTATTTCTGTTATAGCAGCACTAGATGACTAAGACATCTAGGGTGCTGAATTTAGTGACTGTATTATCCAAACTTTTTGTATTACTTTACTATTATCTTCCTCATCTATAAATTCCAAAAGGAGGTATATTAAAATCTCCCATAAAGGCTATGGATTTATTCATTTCTCTGAATATGTTTTGTTTTATATCCTTCGATGTTATAATGATAGAATAAAGGTTTAAAAAAATTAAAACTTTCTTATTCACTAACTTTTTCTCCATGTAAAATATTCCTTTTTCTCATATTGAATGTAAATTCTTTTTTTTTTTAATATTTATATCAGCTTCCTTTTTGTTAGTATGTGCTTGGTATATATTTTTTCCAACCCATTGTTCTTAGTATAGCTGTTTCTGTCATTTTGTTCGAGTGTGTCTTTTATAAAAAAATTTAACTAGATCATATTTTATTTTTATACAATCTTTTTCTGTCAGTTAATAAAATAAATTAATACATTTATATTTAGATAGTGAGGAGTTTAGATTTAATGTTGTATTTTTACCCAGAGATGGAAATGTATTCCTAGGTTATTAAAACTTTGCCTTTTGAAGGTAATTCTTTTATGATAATGTTTAATATGATTATTTTAACTGTATTTCTAACTTCCTTCACTTAATCTCTGTTTCTTTTGTTGTTGTTGTTAAGTGCCATCAAGTCAGTTCTGACCTGTAGCAACCTTGTGTATAACAGAAGGAGATATTGCCCGGTCCTGCACCATCCTCAAAACCATTGCTGTGTGTGAGCCCATTGGTGCTCCGCAACATACCTTTTTCTTACTTACATTCCTTTTTCATGTTGTGGGACTAGGTCTACAAATTACCTTTTTTTCAACAGAGCATATGTGGGTGCTGAACATTGTGAAGTCTTGCTTCTGCAAAAATAAGTATTTTACCCTCACACTGGATTACAGCTTAACTAGATAGAGGATTCTATATTAAGAGATCTTTCATCTTTTTGATAAAAAGTTATTTTCCAATGTCTTCTAGAAGCTAGGGGTGTAGATGGGAATTGTGATGCCCCATGTTCATGGTATGGGTGTACATAGCTAGTTAGGTATGTTGTTAGTCAGCTACTGCTACCAAGTTATGTCAGCTATACCAGATGCCGTTGAGTCAATTCTGACTTATGGTGACCCATGTGTGTCAGAATAGAACTGTACTCCATAGGGTTTTCACTGGCTGATTTTTAGGAAGTAGATCACCAGGCCTTTCTTCTGAGGCACCTCTGGGTGAACTTGAACCTCCAACCATTTGGTTAGTAGCCAAGTGTGTTAATCATTTGCATCACTCAGGGATACTGCAGGTTTCAGAATACCAAACTGAAATAGTAAAAGAAAAAATCTCTTTTCTCACCAATGAAAGCTAGTGGTAGGATAGTCCCCCAAAAATAACCAAATCCGTTGCCGTCGAGATGTGGGTTAAACCACTGTTGCAACAGAGTAACTAACGACCAGACTACTTGCCCTTTTTTTTCTTTTTAATGCTATATAAAGCGTATTGACCATATGCCTGATGGTCAAGACATGGTTGTCAGAACCCCAGGAATCACATTCCCCTTGACATTGTCTTGCAGAAAAGGAGGGAGCGTGGTTTGTTTTTTTGTTTGTGTTGGTTTGGTTTGGTTTCCCTGTCTCTCCCTCTTCCTCTTCCTCCCCCTTTTCTTCTCTTTCTCTCTCTCTTTCCAAGAAGGAGAACCTTTCTTCCAGAAACAGACTTCCTTTGTGTCACATGAACCAGAACGGAATTACATTTCCATACCTAAACTAATCCTTACAAGGGAATTAAAAAAAAAAAAAAAAAAACTAAAGCCGTTGCGGTTGAGTCAATTCTGACTCATAGCGACCCTATAGGACAGAGCAGAACTGCCCTCTAGGGTTTCCATGGAGCACCTGGTAGATTTGAACTGCCAACCTTTTGGTTATCAGCCAAACTCTTAACCACTACACCACCAGGGTTTCCAAAGGAATGAAACCACCATAATTTACCCCTTGGGTTAGAGAATTTGGTCCACTTTTCCTAAAGACGTGTAGAGCCTAACAGACACCAAAGAAATGGTTTGTGCTCAATTACTAACGTAAAGGTTGGCAATTCAAATCAACCCAGCATTGCCATGGAAGAAAGACCTGGAGATCTGCTCCAGTAAAGATTACCGCCAATAAAACCCTATGCAGCAGTTCTACACTGTAACACATGTGGCTGCCATTAGTCAGATATGACTCCAAAGCAACAGGTTCTAGCAAGAAAGAAGATTGGGGAATGGATTCCTGGCAGACAACCTGCAGTATCTGTTGAAGTAAGTAGCTTTCTGTTCTCTCTGAAATCTTGTAAAGATTTTATCTTTGCCTTTAGAGTTCAGAAATTTGAGTAGATTTTGTCTAGTTGATTATTTTTCTTTTTCCTAGCTTAGTATATGGTAGCCTTCTGTAAATTGGAGACTTGAGTCTTTCCACACCTTAGGGAAATTTCTTTCTACAGTTTCTTTGATTATTCCCTGCTTTCATTTTTTCTGGTATTTGAAACTTCTAATTTAACTTTCAGATCAATAACTTATTCTTCAATTACAGCTATCCTTTTTTTTAGGCCTTCTCTTGCTTCTTTGTGTTGTTTTATTTTTAATTTAATAGAAATATTTTGTTTTCTCCTTACTCATTTTTCATAGTTCCTTGAAACTTTATAAAAATAAGCTTTATAAAGTTATCTTCTGTTTCCAGAATTATGACTGTTTTTATGGGAGTTTGTTATGTTTATTCATATTGGTCCTTTTCTCTATATTTAGCTCAAATGTTTGATGATTCTGTTTTCTATTCCTACGTTTAAGTGAAGATCTGTATTTATAAATGCAAGGATCCAACTTGAGTTTTCTTTGTTGTTCTGAATGTTTCTTATCCCATATTCAATGGCTTGGCCAGGGACTGGGGCTGACTAGAGGTTCTCTATCAATGCATGGGTGGACAACTTGATAAGTTCTCATACTATGCATGGTTGGGAGTAAAAATGTAGGCTGAGGACTCCTAAGACTGCTAAAATAAGGAAAACACTGAGGGAGTAAAAAATGATCATATGTCTTATCTCTAGGTTTTTTTTTTCTTATTTCTTGATTGTAAAGGTCCTTAGATGTTACAGGGTCTACTTTGCTTCCTTGTTCATCCACAGTATCTAATATAAGAACTCTTCAGAGGAAAAGCTTCTTAATTGGGGAAGCATTCTTATCCTGGGGTAAATTCTAAAGCAAGAAGATCCATATAAGGGGGGCAGGGGCATGGGATGAGGAATTAGGGGGAAGAATGTTATATTAGATATCTGATAAGAAATAAAACTGATAATAGCATGAATGCTCGTATACTTGTTAACACTAAAATTGAGATTTCTCCAAATATTCCAAGAGATAAAAAGCTCCCACCTTTCTGGCAATCCTTCTCCATGCTAATTAGGAGAAATCTATTTCTGCTCTGGTTTATTTTGTCAATCAGATCCCATCAGCTTTAAATCTTTCAAAAATTTTTCCAAATCTGTGGTCCCTTGATGGTGCTTTTTCCATGATGTCAAAATATCTATGGATTAAAAAAAAATATCATTCTGTACTTTCACTGGGTTTGGAAGACAGAAGGTTGATAAAATCATGTGGTTGTCCTACTCTCTTGACTCATTCTTGAAAATGTACATTTTTGAACTGGCTTCTCCAATTTCAACACTCCAAAATCCCTCAGTTTCTGCAGTCTCCCAAAGAGATGGCAATGAAGGATATTATCTGGAAAAGTCAGCCAATCCTTTTGACCTTTGTCCCAAATTTGAGATTGCCTGTCCTCAGTGTGCCCTGTCTGTCTTCTCCATATGCTGTTCATCTTCACATCTTGGCCCTGGGTTTTTCTCTGTGCCCAGTGTTGTTATACTAAAATCCTAGCTGTCACCCTGATAAAAATGAAGACAATTTTGGCTTAATCACGGACTGGCTCTGATTCTCCACCTTCACTCTTCAAAGAGCAAGTCCAGAAGAGTACTTTCAGTAATGCCTAGAATAGAATTTTGGTAAATAATCTTTTAAATACATTCATAGGAGCAATGGTTGTTCACGTGGATGATCTGAAGAGTTAGAGACTTTGGAACTGACTAGTTATTGTCCTTAAATAAAACATTTAACCTCACTAGACCTCTGTTTCTTCCATTTTAATACATACATTATTCTATGTAATCTTGTAGGTGCCTTCTAGCTAAATAATTCTATGAGCTACAGAGGAAAAAAATGAGACTGAGGGTTTACTATAATGCTTTAGGGAAAAACGCAACATCTTATTTCAGAGCAAGTCACCAGTTAGTACTTGCAAAAGTCAAACGTGTCTGTATTTGAAATAGTATGTAATGAAAGATGAGCTTAATGTATAGCAAATGGTTTAGAATTACAAATAAGGCCTTGCAGGTTGTTCTGTTTGAATAAACTTCCAGATAGTCTAGCTAAGGAATCTTCTCTCACAGGTCATGAGGATGGTATTATACACAGCATTAATTCTGTCAAAGGCTAGTGTTCTATTTTCCTAACTCTGCCTTAACAAAGTACCACAAACTGAGTTGGCTTCAAACAACAGGAATTTATTCTGTCTCAATTCTGGAGGCTAGAATCCAAAATCAAGGTGTCAAAGAGGTTGGTTCCTTCTGCAGATTCTGAGGGAGAGTTCGTTCCATGCCTCTCTCATAGCCTCCAGTGGCTCCCTGCAATCCTTGGAGTTCCTTGGCTTGTAGATGCATGACTCCAATCTCTGTCTCCATAGTCACATGGCCGTCTTCCCTCTGTGTCTGTCTGTCTCTGTCACTTCTCTTCTTCTAAGGACACCAGTTGTATTAGTCTAGGGCCCAGCCTACTGCAGTAACATGACTAATTACAACTGTGCAGGCGCTATTTCTACATACGGTCACATTCACAGGTACCAGGGTTAGGACTTGAACATATCTTTTGGGGGGACGCAATTCAATCCATAATGGCTGGTCTCCCCTAATGTCAATGAGATACTCTTTAGCAGTGGAAAGAACATCAGTCTTGGAGACTTGTTTTGAGTGCATACTCCGTTATTTCTAACAGTGTGGTCTTGGGAAATAAATTACCCTCTCTGATTGTTTTTGTTTAACAGTAAAATGGGATTTCACTACGTATTACCTGCTTCATAGGATTATTGTGAAGAAAAATGAAATACACGTTACAGGGATGTGCAAATTGAAAGGTGGCATGCAATAATGAAGATGGTTTTAGGGAAAAACTTAAGTGAACAGAATACTTTTTAGTATTAGAGGCTGCAATCCCATTCTAGAGGGTGGAGTTAGCTGACTAAACATCTTTCTTATAACACATATTAATGGTGAACGTCACACGCCCTGACATTCATTTTTGTGCATATTAAGATCTGTACATGAAATCACGATTTCTGTTTGCATAATGAATCTCTCATCTATTGTGTACTTTTCTTTTTGAAAGAGACTGGTTTGGTTTTTAAATGAGATATCGGGTTCTAGGCCCTTGGGCTGCTAAATGGATCTGAACTAGTGCATCCTCCCCCACCAGATGGATGGATGGATCTTGTCCGAGGCAAGTAGATTATTTGATAAGACTGATATTTCAAACATGAACGTGCTCAAGGAATGCTTATATTTTGTAAATCAAAATTTATTTGTTTGTGAAATAATAATTTTATTCTTCTTCAAAATTTCCCATATTTAAAAAATAATAAAATCAGCAGCCACTAGTGGTTCTGAGTAGTTAAAAAAAAAAAAAAAAGTAAGGGACACTTGGCATTTTAGTGTTGAGGAAAACCAGTAATTTTGTTGTGATAATAAGCAGAGTCGGAAAAAAGCATGCAGAGAGAGAGATGGATCTAAGCTATTTCAACTAGAAGGGAAATGGCACCTGTGGACATGCCCGTTGCCAGCTTCAACAATGATTTGTCAGGTTCGATTAAAACTTGCATTAAGCAGCCCTCATTAGAACCTCAGAAGGATGAATTATGCTGCATAAATGGATTACTCATGCTCTGATGGAAACACTGGCACCACACACCCCACTAGTAACTTTCAATTACATTGACAAATGAAAAGTTAAACTGTAATTTTTTTGCACTATCCATTCTGTCTCTAATATCCTGCCACTTCTGTTTCTATTGTGATTGAAAAACAAGCTGCAGTGAAAGAAACCGTCGTCTATGTCGGTGTCACACTCCAGACCAGAAATCAGTGTGGAGACAGGTGCCAAGAAGAGGGGGACTACTCTCAGTACACCTCACAGATGCTTATTAACATTGTGGGTTACATGCCTGTATGACTTGTCTTCACCTGTATCATAAATAAAGCAGCCAAATTATGGAATGAGCTACTAACGACTCCGTCTTGAAAGTATCATAGGAAAATTTAATCTTGTAGGTCAAGGTTGGACTTGTTAACTAGCCAGCGAGTCAATAGTCTTCATCTGCCATAGTTAATCTTTACACTTCAAGCCTAGAGAAGACAGTGAAAGCACTCATCCTGTTGGTCCCCATTTCCTACCCCTGGCTGTTTACAAGCATTAATTAAATTCACATCCAAGCTCAGACTCTCAGTTTCTGCCACACAGTCAGTTCTCCTATCGATGCAGAATGAGAAAATTTGGGCTAGGCACTGTGGAAAACAGGAAGGTATCAAAAATATTTTTGATCAAAAGCCAAAAATTTATTTGATTTTCCAAATAAAATGGGGTCTTCTTACTCTGACTTTTAGGTCCATCTCAGCATGGCGATGGAGCCACAGAAACAAAAACTCAACTCCCCAAGACTTGAGAAGATTTGAGAAGTAGTATGTCTATGCTGAGCACTTATGAGTGCACAGACTGTTAAGCACAGGACTTCTAACCACAAGGTTGGTGGCTAGAACTCACCCATAGGCTCCTGGGAAGAAACGCCTGGAGATTTACTTCCAGAAGATCACACCCTTGAGAACCCTACGGATCAGTGCTACTCTGCACACATGGTGTCGCCATGAGCTGGAATCGACTCAGCGGCAACTGATTTGATTTTTGGTTTTGATGCCTATACTGAAGACTGTTAAAGAGGAAAAAAAGGAAGAACTGCATCCAATGACTCACAGAAAAAACTTTCTAAAATTTCATCTACCCATATCTGTCTCTCCCTGAAATTCCACTTCAGGGAGTAGCTGTTCAAACTTTTTTTACTCACATCTCAGAATTCCTCCAAATTTTCTCAGTTCCTCTTCTCCATCTCCTTTTTCTTTCTGCCTTCTTCTTACCTTCTGGATGTTTCTTTTATTCCAAGCTTAGACGTAGACCCATAATGCAAATTAATTTAAGCTTTACTCATCTTCTTCCAGTTCCCTTTTCCATCCATTCCTCTAGTTAGACGATAAAGAACTAGAATCCAAATAGCATAATGAAGCCTCCTGAGTATAAGTAGAAGAGAAAGGATCTGATTACTTACACTTTAATATTTTTTTTTTTTTAGGACAGTTGCATTTTACCAAGGGCTTGGAATGACCTCACCAAAAAATGAATTGGTAGACTTTTCACTGGAAGAGATTTCTGCTCTTAAACTTTTTATTTTTTATTTTTATTGTACTTCAGGTGAAGGCTTACAGAACAAATAGTTTCTCATGAAACAGAAGTACACATGTTGTTTTATGACATTGGTTAACAACCCCACAACATATCAACCCTCTAACTTCTCAACCTGTTTCTTTTTTTTTTTTTTTTTGGTGAAAATACACATAGCCAAAGATACACCATTTCAAAAATTTCTACATGCATAGTTCAGTGACATTGACTACGTTCTTCCAGTTGTGCTGTTGTTTTCACTTAAGATGAAGGCTTACAGAACAAAATAGTTTCTCATTTAACAGTTACTACACATGTTGCCCTATGACAATGGTTAACAATCTCACAACACATCAACAATATCCTTACTCAACCTTGGGTTCCCTATCACCAGCTTCCTTCTCCCCTTCTGCTTTCTGGCCCTTGTCACTGGACTCCTGTACCTCGTTAGTCTCATTTGGTTTTATGGGGCTGTCCACTCCCAGGCTGAGCAGTGAACCTCAGAGATAACTTCAGCACTGAGCTAAAAGAGTGTCTGGGGGCCATACTCTCGGGGTTTCTCCAGTCTCCTTTAGGCCAGTAAATCTGGTCTTTTTTTGTGGGTTAGAATTATGCTCTACATCCTTCTCCAGCTCTGTCCAGAACCCTGTGTTGTGATCCTGGTCAGAGCAGTCAGTGGTGGTAGCCGGGCACCATCTAGCTGTACTGGACTCAGTCCAGTGGAGGCCTTGGTAGCTGTGGACAATTAGTCCTTCAGACTAATCTTTTCCTTGTATCCTGTTCTCTTCATTCTCCCTTGCTCCTGAAGGGATGAGACCAGTGGAGTATCTTAGATGGCCGCTCACAGGCTTTTAAGACCCCAGACACTACTCACCAAGGTAGAATGTAGATCTGCTCTTAAACTTTTAAAGGACAATACCTCTTAGCTTTTTTTTTTTTTTTACCTCATCTCATCGCAGGTTTATGCTAGCTTAGATCAGAGAGAGACCTTTGGACTTCCTCCCTTTTATATAAAAGAAATTTGGGCTGAGAGGAAGGAAACGAGGGGAAAAAATTAGTACAGAGACTTGGAGAAGAAAGAGATAAACGAAAAGTGACAAGATTTTAGTCAAAAAAAAAAAATCAAAGACAAACCACTTACTTCAAAGGCAGACTGAAGCTTGGAGCAGGGAGGGAAACTATAAACAAATAAAAGAAGACCAAATTCCAGAATTTGCACCCTGCTCTTCTGTTTGTAGAAAGGACCAGTCCTCGGAGAAGGACATCATGCTTGGTAAAGTAAAAGGTCAACAAAAAAGTGGAAGACTCTCAACAAGATGGATTGACACAGTGGCTGCAACAATGGGCTCAAGCATAACAATGATTGTGAGGATGGCACAGGACTGGGCAGGGTTTTGTTTTGCTGTACATAGTGTCACTGTGAGGCAGAACACTCTTGACAGCACCCAACAACAACAATACTTCTGTTTTTATTAAGAAAATAACTTTCCTGGGCCTCACTTACTCCTCTGTAAAAAGAGGGAATTTGATGAAAAGATCTGGAAGGTCCACCTGCCATGATTTTATGAATTCTTCTTCAACTAACCTGCCCTCTAACCACCCCTATCACTGCAGTAATCCCCAGAACTCTAATTATATTCCTGTTCACAGGTTCTTAACATGTGTTGTGTTTTTGCTTTCTGCTATGTACAAACTTCAGCAATCCCTGGATGCATGTACATTATCTCCATACTCTAATCATCATCTGCAACAACTACAACAAAAAACTATTTTAATTACCTGATTGATTATGATACTGTGCTAAGTTTACAGATTACTGATGTCCTAGGAGTTGACAAATTAAGATAAATAATGCTACCTGCTATGGATGAAGCTACACATACAAAGAAAGACTAAAAGCACTAAATCAAAATACAACAGATCTGTAAGGTTTAAGATGTATGATTGTTTAGCTATGAGCTATTTTATTGGTTAAAAATCTATATATCCAATAGTTAATCATTTTCGAATAGTCACCTAGGAAAAAAAATTGCTTCTTTTAGAATTGTTCAGTGATCACATAAAACTCGGTGACAATCCTATATTGCCCCTTCTCGACTTTGTTTCCCGAGATGGATGTTGACTTTCTGATCGAACTTAGTCACTGGACTTAATTTCAAATGATCTCGGTCTATTAAGATAGGGATAAAACCCTTAAGATAGGGATAAATCCATGCTATGGGTTCCAAAGGACACTTAAGGAAGAATTCTAAAACTTTGAGTAGAAAAACATAAAGTTCTATTTAGTATCTAATTATCCAAGTTGAATACTTTGAAAAGAACAGCATTCATTTGGAAATAAAAATTTTGTAGTATGAAAAATATCAGTCAGGTTATTTTTAGTTACATGTTCAAAATGTGAAGTGCATCCTGAGGGTGAGGAAAAAAGAAACCCCGTTGCTGTCAGGTAAATTCCTACTCATGGCGACCCCATGTGTTAGAGTAAAACTGCCCCATAGAGTTTTCTTGGCTGGAATCTTTACAGAAGCAGATCACCAGGACTTTCTTCCATAGTGACACTGGGTGGGTTTCATCTGCTAACCTTTAGGTTAGTAGCTAAGCACAAATGTTTGCACCACCCAGGGACTTTCACGGGTTAAGGAACACCTTGACAATATGAAAACACTTCATATGCCACTGTTTGCAGGGAAGGACTGCTGGGCACTATATATTTGCATGTATTTGATGAACAAGATGCAAATCTTTACATTTGAAAGAAAACTTAAATCATGAGTGATCTCTGACTGAACCAGAGATAGGATGAAACTGTTTAATTCTCTGGTTCTTTTCTAAGATTTTTAGCAGGAAAGTGTTTTAATGAATTGAATTTTGATTATTTTGGTATTTTATTGAAGAAAAATCTAGTAAATACAATGATGGGGAAAAATTGTTTCATATATGTCATTTTCATCATATGAAATTATTTCTTTCTTTACAGAATACTGCAGTAAAACTCAACTATGTCACACTGTAGTATTCATATGTACTCAAAATGAGAGGATCTCTCAGTAGTCAAGTCTAACAGTGGAGATAGAAGAAACTTTACTTTTTATTTTTGTACAAAGTCTTTTATGTTCTTTAAATCAAACAGTTCTACAAGTTAAAAAAAAAAAAATCAGCAGTCCGCTAATTCCCACCCCTCTCCACACACACACACACACACACACACACACACACACACCTTACATTCCTTCTTCCACACCAAAATTGCCAGGCTCGGTGTCCTAGGCTAGAGTCTTACTGGCTCTACCTGTCTGGAGATTCCACCTGCCTTTAGATGGGCGCTCCCTGGAAACTCTATGGGGCAGTTCTACTCTGTCTTATAGGGTCACTACGAATTGGAGTGACTGGATGGCAACTGTTTTTTTTTGTTTTTTGTTCTTTTTCCGATGTCCGGTAGAGGGGAGTGGGCTGATGGAGGCATCTGGAGGTCAATTTCTTAAATAACGTCATAAACTCTCTACTAACAGTAGTCCTGTTTTTCAGCCCTACTCACACTCCTGGTTTCAAGGACACCTCACATCTCCAGTTTCTAAGACTTTCTGGGGTTTTGTGGGTAGATGTACTCCCTCACACCGCTCAGGTTTCTACTTGCTTCATCTGCTGTTTATTTCAGCTTTTGTCCATCTGCTTGTCAGCTTTCAAAAACTGTGTTGTTGTCATCTCTCCTACAGTTTTCCATTTCTTTGTGGATTTGTGGCTTTTTAAAAAAAAAACTAATTGTCTTTTTATTGGGGTTTTGGCAAAGAATGTGTGCAATCTGCGTGTTTAGTCAAAACACTCAACTTTTATTTTTTGCTCAAAATTCTTATATATTGATACTTTATTGGTTTATTTTCTATAATTAAAAATACATTTAAAATTAAGCCCATGAGCTCTGTGATAGCTCTTTTCCTACTATGAGGCTCCCTATAAGTTTTTTCTCTATTTTCTATTTTGTGGCTAATTCTAGATGCTTACACTTATCTGATGTTGGACTGCTGAATTGATGCACCATTCTCTATAATGCAAATAAATTCACAATGATACCCAGAAAAAGACAAATTAAGTTATCCATATAACAGTTATGAAAATCAAGTGTTGGACTTTCTGTGCAAAATGAGTCAGGGTATAGTTATGAAGGAAACCTCCCCAAGATCCCATTACAACCAGCTGTCCTGTAGATTGTCAGGCACTGCATATGAAGGCACTTGAAACATAATTCTTCATGTGGTTCTTCTCTTTGGAGTGCCCTATCTACCTGTCCTTTTTTAAGTAAAGAATCTTACTTATTCTTCAAGACACTTCTTCCCTTTGGTATCCTCTTTTTGCTTCCATTTTCCTGGCAGAATCAGAATCAATTACCCTATTATCTGGGCTCCTCTATTTTATATATATATATATATATATATATATATATATATATATATATATACACATATATATATATATTCATATTGCAGTACTTATCACAATTTACTGAAGTGATTTGCTGTCTGTACCTCCACTAGGTTTTGAACTCCTCAAAGAAAGGACTGTGTTCCAAACATCTTGACATCACCAGTAACTAGTACGGTGTCTGGAACTCAAAAAAGCATCGGTTGACTGCACAACATAGTGAGTGTAATTATGTCACCAAATTGTACACATAAAAATAATTGAAATGGCAAACACTTTGTTATATATATTTTACCACAATTAAAAAAAAAATAAAGAGCATCGGTAAACAATTTTGAACCTAGTTACAATAATGCAAATACCCCTTCTACTCTGACAAAGCCCAGGAGTGCATAACGAAAAATGGGATGAACATTCTATTTAAAGTCTACCATTAAAAGCCTTTACATATTGATACATTTACTCCTCACTAAAGCTACCTGAGGGAAGCATCACATTGATTTAACTGAGTAAAGAACTGGGACTCAAATCACTTGGGCAAGGGCCAAGCTAGTACCTAAGGGTTAGAACAAGTGTTTGAACCCTCATCTGGTTCCAAAGCTAGAGATGTTGTTTATGTGTTTCTTTTTAATGCCTCTTTCTTAAGAAATCAGAGAATATAAACTATGGAAAGGAACAATTTTTCATCTGCATTTTGCCAAATTGCATTCTATATTTGTCTATAGTCTTCAAATGTAAGTTAAGAATAGAGAGACATGTCCTAGTGTTTGCTTTTTAACTTATTTTTACATTGTTCATTTCTGAGCCATTACATTTGCCATGGTTAGTTAAGCCTGGTGTGAACTTGTATAATCTGAGACTGGTGCTTTAAATGGCAGCTCTTAGTGCATGAGGATGATCCTCCCAGCTGTTCCACCTTCAGGGAAGGAAGAAAGGCACAACAAATTCTTTGACCACACATTGTGCACCTGCAATTTACATACTTTGGAAAGGGTGCCACAGGGGCTTTTTTTTAAAAAAAAAAAAAAAAAAAAGAAAGTAAGATGTGGGACAGATTCACAACAAAATAAACCTTGTTAGATGCACGCTTGGCACCACTTACCTTGTTTTTTGCCTTTGAGCACCTATATTGGCTGTAATATTCAGGTTTGATGCAGTCTACGTCTCTATATCTAGATTCCTATGTCCTCAGTGGCACAAATGGTTAAGGGCTCAACTACTAGCCAGAAGGTTGGTGGTTCAAACCCACCCAGAGGTGCCTCAGAAGACAGACCTGGTGGCCTGCATCCGAAAAGTCACAATCTTGAAAACCCTGTGGAGTACAGTTCTACTCTGACAAACATAGGGTTGCCATGAATCGGAAACTACAGTGTAGTCAATACAGACATGCAAATGTGAATTGAAACAATTTTTAATACCAATTCCTAATCCCTATTCTCCAGGAAATTCATGACTATTAATCAGTGTAGTAAATGAAAAAGGTTACCATTCTGGCCAGTCTGATTTTTCTCTAGGTCTTGCTGATGCAATTCTAGGTATATTAGATTCTTAAGTTACTGTCTTTGCCATGACTGGTAACAGAGCAGAATGTAGATCCCTGGCATCTACTGTTCTCATTCCTGTTGAGGGTTTCTTACTCCAAACACCTGCTGCTCTGGACTGCAGGCTTCCTCTACGTGCCAGAGAATTCTCAGTCCATGCACAAGGCAGTCCAGAGGTGGCAGAAAGGTGATGTCTCTAGAGCAGACCTCAACCAATGTTAAAGGGAAGTTGATGGTTAAACATCACAACATCTTCTCTCCTCAAGGGGACAACTGTGAGGTGTGTTCCACACTGACTCCCAGTGGTCCCCAGCAAGACTAAACTCTGATTTGCAACTGTGGTAATTTTCTCATTAGAGTACTGGCTTCCTTCCCTTCCCTACTGGTGCTACTTGGGATCCCCTTGAACCTGACTTCCAGCCTCTAGTCTTAGAATAGATAAAAGGGCACTTTAGGAACAGTATTTATCAGGTGATGCTATGAGAATTTGCTATCTCCAACATACAGAGAAGTATGCCAGCTCCTAACTTTCCCTTTCCACTAGGATTGGCTTCTGCTCATTTCCTCTATCCATCAGTTCTTCTCTCATTAACCTATGTGCCCTGTGTCTACACTCTCTGCCATACGGTAGCAAAATAAGGGGGCATTTTAAGCTCCTTGGGTTAAGAAGAGTCACTATCTTGTTCAGGTCCAAGATAAAAATGGATCCTGTCCTATCCCAACCACTGAGCAAAGCCTTGCAGCTCCAATTAATCCTTCCTCTCCAATGTTCCTCCCAACTCTGGAGTTATTATTTAACCGTATTATGTACCTTTGTCCACATCCTGCCAAATTTCTAGGGATAAGGACATGAACATCTTTCGGCGGCCATTATCCTGCCTACCTAGGTAGTGCAAATGGTTTGCACTTGACTATTAACCTAAAGATTGGTGATTAGAACCCACCCAGTGGTACCGTGGAAGAAAGGCTTGGTGATTTGCTGTAAAGATTACAGCCAAGAAAACCATATGGAACAGTTATACTCTGTAACCACATGAGCTCACCCAGAGTCAGAATCAAGTCAATGGCAACTTTTTTTTTTTTTAAATCCTGCCTACCACAATAAGTTAAAAAATATTTAAGTATGTCACACCTACTTCTATCATGCCCAATGATACTAAATGTTGTACATAAGGATAGCATTCATTCTATAAATTAAGTCTACCTAAAACATAAAAGACTATAATTGTAGGTTCACATTACAAATAGTGACATTACCATCAATGAGAACCTATGATATACTCATTGTATTGTTGTGGCTATTGTTTGCGATCAAGTTGTTGTGACTAATAAAAACCTTATATGACAGAGTAGATAGAACTGCTCTATAGAATTTCCTGTGCTATAGAATTTACGAGTGCAGGTCACCAAGTCTTTTCTCCCACAGAGCTGCTAGTGGTCTCAAACTGCCAACCTTTTGGTTAGTGGTCGAGCTCTTAACAATTGTGCCACCAGGGTTCTTATAGCACTACATAATATTTAATATTTAGAGCATTACTCTTCAGAATAAGACTAGGCTGGATTTGAATTTGTACTCTGCCACCTACTAAGTGTGCATGACTCTGGACAAGTTATTTAGCCTCTCTGATATTCATTCTCTCAAGTCTCAAAGAGATAATCATATCTGCTTCATAAGGGTAACGAGGTGTTCACTTTATTATTTTAGCAGCTGACACCAAAATTCTTCATGGAAAAAATATTTTTATTGTTTGGAAAAAATAACTAAGAAGACTTTGTTATTGAGAAACATATTTTTATCTTTTAACCCTCCTAAAATTACACTAAAAAGACAATAGAAAAATAAAAATATCATTAACTCATGAAAACATAGAGAATGAGAAAGGAGGCAATGGTGAATTGAATTATTTCAACAAATATGTGAATGATGAAAAATAGATAGAGGAGTGGTAACTGACTTACCAGAATAAAAGAAGTTAAAACCTACAACAAGTTTTGGAGGGTCCTCCAAAAAAGAATACCGGGGGAGCTCAGCTCTTAAAGTCAACAAACCTCCCCCAAATAGGGATGAACTGGGGTGAACATGAGTAAATTAGTTTTCTAGGGCCGCTGTAAGAAAGTCACACAAAGTGAATGGCTCTAAACAACAGAAATTTATTGACTCACAGTTCTGAAGGATAGTAGTCTGAATTCAGGGTGTGGGCAGAGCCAAGTTCTCTCTGAAAGCCCTAGGAGAAGATCCTTTCTTTTCTCTGTCAGCTTCTGTAGCCCCAGGTATTCCCTGGCAGGCAGATGCATCTTCTCCTGTCCCTTTCCTTTATCTACCCCTTTGTGTCTCTTCTCTCTCATAGTACACCACTGTGATTTGATTAAGGAATCCCTAGGTGGTGCAAACAGTTCAGTACCTGACTACTAGGTGAAAGTTTGGTGATTTGAACACACCAAGAGGTGCCTCAGAAGTAGGGATGGATTACTCAATAAACAAGGTAAGCACTTACTTATGCTTACTTCCTAATCTGTAGTGAACAATTTCTCATGGGTTTAATCACATCTTTGATATGGTGAAAAACATATGAAATTGTTCACTAGAGATTACCTTGCTTACTGGGTGATCTGTTCCTGTCAAGGATTGTAAATTTGACAAGATGCTTTGATTCTGTAGGAAGGTGCTGTGGGGTTCAGAGAGAGACAGTTACCAGTCATACCTAGAAGGAGAATCTTTAATGTGGTGGAAAAATGTGAAATTGTTTACTACAGATGATCTGGTAAGCAAAGGAAGCACAGTGCTTACCTTGCCTATTGGGTAATCTGCCCCTGCTTGGAAGATAGGACTAGTGATCTGCTTCTGAGAGACTACAGCCTTGAACACCCTATGGGGCAGTTCTACTTAGCACACATGGGGTTGCTATGAGTCACAGTTGACTCAATGGCAACTAACAACAACAACATGCTTGGATAAACACCCATCCTACTCTGGTATGAATCTCAGGTTAACTTAACTGACAACATCTTCAAAGACCCTATTTCCACACAAGGTCACATTCATAGGTACCAAGAGTTAGGTACATCTCTTGGGAGCACACAATGTACTCTATAACAGTGGGGAATGGTTAAAGATCTACACTCATAATTGGAGACATGTAGACCTTCCCACCAGGTTCCCTTTCTTACTCTGTGCATCCAGGCAACTTATTTTTAACCTTAAGCTATGTGAGAGATGGGATTTTTTTTTCCCCTGGAGAAACACAGCCAATAAGGCTCTTAATGTGAGGACAACAGGCTCAATGGAAATGGGGTTGATACATGGGACTGAAAAGCAGAGAATTATATATAAGTTCACATACTGAACTATGGGACTCATAGAGCTCCATTCCCCATCAGGAAGGAAACTAAAGGATTTTTGTTTAAAGAAACTAAACAGTTCTATGTAAGGACATTTGGGTGGCCATCAATGGAATAACTGGCTCATTGCCTAATTACCCTATGAGGAAGGTCATCAGCTGAGAAGCCAATCCACCAATAAGCAGAACTTCTGACTGAAAAATTAGTGGCCAACTTTCAAATATAAATGAATAACCAAAGATAATTGAACATTTGAGGAATACTTCTAAAATGAAATTAAAACCAAAACGAAAAATGGAAAATCCAATGAAGAAGACAATCACCTGAACACATATGTTCAGAGAGATGTCATTCTTTTTCTAAAACCAGAAAATTATGTAATGAAAAAGAAACTGTCCTAGAATAAAGCAGAGCTATTGAAAATTTAAAGGTATTATAGCAGACTTTTTTTTTTTAAGTCAAAAGTAGGAAAGGACATTTAAGTTAAGAAATCCAGGAAGCAGACTAAAATGTAAAACAAGACAGAAAACAGAAAAGAAAAGGTAACAAAATTAATGAATTTTCAATGTTCAATAGGAGTTCCAGAAAGCAGAATATAGAAATTTACAAAGAAATAATATTTAACGATTTCCCTGCACGAAAAATAATTTTCCAGACACAAATACCTAGGAATACCCACAATAATGAATGAAATATAACCATGATAAGGACATCGTTAGAAATTTCACCAAGAGTTCACGGATGACATGATCGTATATATAGAAAATCCCTAAAAGTCAGCAAGAAAACTTCCAGAGCTAATGAAGGAATTTAGCAAAGTTGTGGTGTTCAAAGTCAACAAACAAAAATCAGTTAGGTTTCTATACACCAACAATGAGAAATCTGAAAGGGAAATTAGGGGAACAATAGTATCTAAGAGAGTAAAATATCTAGGAATAAATTTAACCACGGATGTGAAGGACTTACACAATGAAAACTATAAAACACTGCTAAAAGAGATTAAAGAAGGATTAAATAAGGGGAAGATGTGCCACGTTCGTAGATTGGAAGACTTAACATTGTTAAGATGTCAATATACCCAAAGCGATCTATAGATTCAATGTAAATCTGATCAAAATTCCAACAGCCTTCTTTACAGAAATGGAAAAACCAATCCTCAAATTTGTACAGAATGGCAAGAGACCCCAAATAGCTAAAGCAATGTTGAAAGAGAGGAATAAATTAGGAGAATTCACACTTACTGATTTTAAAACACAATATACAGCTATAGTAATCAAAACAGCCTGATATTGGTATAACAACAGACACATAGACCAATGAAATAGAATTGAGAGTCCAGAAATAAAGCCACACATCTATGGTCAACATATTTTTGACAAGGGTGCTCATTCCATTCAGTGGGGAAAGAAGAGTCTCTTCAACAAATGGTGTTTGGAAAATTGGATTTCCACATCCAGAAAAATGAAACAGTCTCCATGCCTCACACCATATATAAAAACAAATTCAAAATGGATTAAGGACCTAATGTGCAAGCTAAAACCTTGAAATTGTTAGAAGAAAATGCAGGGTCATTGCTGTCAGGCCTAGTTTTCAACAATGGGTTATATAATAACAAAAGCACAAACAGGAAAAGACAAAATGAATGAATGGGACCTCATAAAAACTAAAAACTTCTGTTCATCAAAAGACATTACCAAAAAAGTGAAAAGACAAGCTATCAACTAGGAGAATATCTTCAGAAACCATATATCCAATAAAAACCTAATAACCAAAATGTATATAAAACTTCAACAACTTAACAACAAAAAGATAAATAATGCAATCATAAAATGGGCAAAGGAGTTGAATAGACATTTTACCAAAGAGGACGTTCAAATGGTCACTAAACACATGAAAAGACAGTCAATCTCACTAGCCATCAGAGAGATGCAAATCAAAACCAGTGGAAGGGAACTGGGAGGGCCTTAATGAAATAGATACCATTTTATAAATGTTGTATACAATAACAATTATACTTCCCTTTTCATTTCGGACCAGTTGGGTATAACCTCACATTCAGTTCTCTCTCATTGACCACATAAGAACACGCCAGTGGAACTGTAATCACGTGGCTCGTGACATATCTGATCGTGTGCAAAGCAAACCAAAACTCATCTTCAGATTGGGCATACCCTTGTATTTGTATAATGCTCTTTGAGATCACTCTTGCCCCAGCTGGTTATCAGCAGAAGACCAATGAACTGTGACAACATAACATCAAAGGACAGAAAGTGAGTGCACAAGTTTTTAAGTATTATTTCAAGATAAAAAACATTCATGGAGATTTATTCAGAGCCCACCAACAAATATTGTATGACAAACGAATGAAATTATTTTCAACAGCTTTGTAAGTACTATTTCTTTTGACTATCTTAGACATGAAGATCAAAATTACAAGCTCCAAATCAATTTTTTTAACTTACCAATTTTCAAATATAAATTTTTGTGTTAACATCAAAATTCAAGTGTACATTTTATTTTATAAATTTTACTTGTTTTATACATTTTTTTATTATCAATTATTCAAATTTATTTGTTACAGTAGAACCAAATTTAAAAAGTGACATAATTATTTTATACAGGTAAAATGAAAGGGCAACAACTAAATGGGGCACAAAAACAAAAACTCACAAAAGATAAAAAGAAAAGGATTTGTGAATCCTTAAATACAATCCTTAAATACAATTAAATACAATATTAATTGTATTTAATGCAATAACTCAGAAGAGACTTCTTCCATTGAAAACTTGAGTTCAGTGGGTTCAAATCGTTGTACTAGTACCACTATTGCTGAAATTACTAATTGTTGTTGTTAGGTGTCACTCAATCAGTTCCCACTCATGGGGACCCCACGTACCACAGAACTAAACACTGCCAGGTCCTGCGCCATCCTCGCAATCTTTGCTTTATTTGAGCAAATTGTTGCAGCCACTGTGTCAATCCATCTCATCTAGGATCTTCCTTTTTTTTCGATGAGCCTCTACCTTACTAAGCATGATGTCCTTCTCCAGGGACTTGTCCCTCTCGATACCATGCTCAAAGTACGTGAAACGAAGTCTCACTATCCTCACTTTCCAAGGAGCACTGTGGCTGAACTAATTCCAAGACAGTCTTGTTCGTTCTTCTGGCAGTGCATGGTATGTTCAATATTCTTTGCCAACACCATAATTCAAAGGCATCAATTCTTCTTGGGTCTTCCTTATTCATTATCCTGCTTTCAAACGCATATGAGGCGATAGAAATATCATGGCTTGGGTCAGGCACATCTTCAACCTGAAAGTGGTATCTTTGCTTTTGCAGCAGATTTGAGCAATGCAATATATCATTTGATTTATTAACTACTGCTTCCATGGTTGCTCAATATCATCAGTCAGAACAAGGCCAGGGGCTGACTGGAACAGAACGATTCCATACGATTGCTCATACGCAAGTTCAAGCTGAAGCTGAAGAATATGTGAACCAGTCTACAAGAGCCAAAGTACAACCTTGAGTATATCCCACCTGAATTTAGAGACCTTCTCAAAAATAGATTTGACACATTGAACACAAATGACCGAACACCAGATGAGTTATGGAATGACATCAAGGACATCACACATGAAGAAAGCAAGAGATCATTAAAAAGACCTGAAAGAAAGAAAAGACCAAAATGGAGGTCAGAAGAGACTCTGCAACTTGCTCGTAAAAGTAGAGTAGCTACATCCCTTCGGGATCAAGGGAGAATGGGGAGAACAGGATACACGGAAAGGATTAGTCCAAAGGACTGATGGACTAGAGATACCAGGGCCTCCACCAGAATGAGTCCAGTACAGCCAGATGGTTCCTGGCTGCCACCACTGACTGCTCTGACCAGGATCACGATGGAGGGTTCTGGACGGAGCTGGAGAAGGATGTAGAACAAAATTTTAACTCACAGAAAAAAGACCAGATTTACTGGCCTAAAGGAGACTGGAGAAACCCCGAGAGTATGGCCCCTGGACACCTTTTTAGGTCAGTGGTGGAGTCATTTCCAAGGTTTACCGTTCAGCCAGGGAGTGGACAGCCCCATAAAACCAAATGGAACTGGTGGGGCACAGCAGTCCAGGGACAAGGGTCAGAAGGTAAAAAGGGACAGGAAAGCTGGTGATAGGGAACCCAAGGTTGAGTAAGGATAGTGTTAGGGCAGCATGTGTACTAACTGTTAAAAGAGAAACTATTCTGTTCTGTAAGCCTTCATCTAAAGTGAGAATAGCAGCACAACTGGAAGAGCATAGTTGATGTCACTGAACAGTGCAAGTAGAAATTTTTAAGAAATGGTGTATTTTGGCTATGTATATTTTCACTGAAAAAAAAAAAAAGGTCAAGAGGGAAGAGGGTTGATATGTTGTGGGGTTGTTAACCAATGTCATAAAACAATATGTGTACTACTGTTTCATGAGAAACTATTTGTTCTGTGGGCCTTCACCTGAAGTACAATAAAAAAGAAAAAGCAGAGTCACTAAAGAGAAAGGAATAAATAATGAAGTAAAAGAGCTGAACAGAAGATTTCAAAGGGCATCTTGAGAAAATAAAGTATTATAATGAAATGTACAAAGATATGGAGTTACAAAACCAAAAGGGAAGAAGACTTTCAGCATTTCTCAAGCTGACAGAACTGAAGAAAAAACTCAAGCCTTGACTTTGAATTTTGAGGGATTCTATGGACAAAATATTGAACAACGCAGGAAGCATCAAATGGAGATGAAAGGAATACAGAGTCACCGTATGGAAAATAATTGGTTGACATTCAACCATTTCAGGAGATAGCATATAATCAAGAACTGATGGTACTGAAGGAAGAAGTCCAAGCTGCACTGAAGGCATTGACAAAAAACAAGGCTTCAGGAATTGACAGAATACCAATTGAGATATTTCAACAAACGGATGCAGCTCTAGACGTGTTCACTTGTCTATGCTAAGAAATTTGGAGGATAGCTACCTGGTCAACTGACTGGAAGAGATCCATATTTATGCCTATTCCCAAGAAAGGTGATCCAACAGAATGCAGAAATTATGGAACAATATCATTAATATCACACACAAGTAAAATTTTGCTGAAGATCATTCAAAACAATTGCAACAGTACATCAACAGAGAACTGCCAGAAATTTCAAGCCAGATTCAGAAGAGGGCTTGGAACAAGGGATATCATTGCTGATGTCAGAGAATCTTGGCTGAAAGCAGAGATTATCAGAAAGATGTTTACCTGTGTTTCATTGACTATGCAAAGGCATTTGACTGTGTGAATCATAACAAATTATGGATAACGTTGCAGAGAATGGGAATTCGGAACACTTAAGTGTGCTCATGAGAAATCTGTACATGGATCAGGAGGCAGTCTTTCAAACAGAACAAGGGGATACTGCATGATTTAAAGTGAAGAAAGATGTACATCAGGGTTGCATCCTTTTCATCATACTTAATCTATATGCTGAGCAAATAATCGGAGATTCTGGACTATATGAAAAAGAACTGGCCTCAGGATTGGAGGAAGACTCATTAACAATCTGCCTTATGTAGATGACACAACCTTCCTTGTTGAAAGTGAAGAGGACTTGAAGCACTTACTGATGAAGATCAAAGACTACAGCCTTCAGTATGGATTGCACCTCAACATAAAGAAAACAAAAATCCTCACAACTGGACCAATAAGCAACATCATGATAAACAGAGAAAAGACTGAAGTTGTCAAGGATTTCATTTTACTTGGATCCACAATCAATGCCTATGGAAGCAGCAGTCAAGAAAACCACACATTGCATTAGGCAAATCTGCTGCAAAAGACCTCTATAAAGTGTTAAAAAGCAAATAAGTTACTTTAAGGACTACTGTGCACCCAACCCAAGCCATGGTGTTTTCAATCACCTCATATGGCATGCAAATGCTGGACAATGAATAAGGAAGACCAAAGAAGAATTGATGCCTTTAAATTATGGTGTTGGTGAAGAATATTGAGTATACCATGGACTGACAGAAGAACGAACAAATCTGCCTTGGCAAAAGTACAGCCTGGAAGCTCCTTAGAAGGAAGGATGGTGAGACTTCCTCTCACATACTTTTGACATGTTATCAGGAAGGACCAATCCCTGGAGGACATCATGCTTGGTATCTTAGTTATCTAGTGGTGGTATAACAGAAATTCCACAAGTGGATGGCTTTAACAAAGAGAAATTTATTCTCTTACAGTCTAAGAGGCTAGAAGTCCAAATTCAGAGTGCCAGCCCCAGGTGAAGGTTTTCCCTCTCTGTTGACTCTGAGGGAAGGCCCTTGTCATCAATCTTCCCTCATCGAGGAGCTTCTCAGCACAGGACCCCAGATCCAAAGGGAGTGCTGTTCTCCCGGCACTTGTTCCCTGGTGGTATGAGATCCCCATGTCTCTCTGCTTGAGTCTCTCTTTTATATCTCAAAAGAGATTGACTTAAGCACACTTAATCTTGTAGATTGAGTCCTGCCTCATTAACATAACTGCTGATAATCTCACCTCATTAACATTATAGAGGTAGGATTTGCAACACATAGGAGAATCACATCAGATGATAAAATAATGGATAATCACACAATACTGGGAATCATGGTCTAGAAAAGTTGCCAGATATTTTTGAGGGACACAATTCAATCCATGACACTTGGTGAAGTAGACAGTGAAAAAGAGGAAGACCCTCAACAAAATGGATTGACACAGTGGCTGCAACAATGGCTCAAGCATAACAACGATTATGAGGATAGTGCAGGACTAGATAGTGTTTCATTCTGTATGTTTCATCACTACGAGTTGGAACTGTCTCATGGCACCTAACAACAACAGCTTCCATGGGCACTGATTGTGGATCCAAGTAAAATGAAATCCTTGACAACGTCAGTATTTTCTCCGTTCATCATGATGTTGCTTACTGATCCAGTTGTGAGGATTTTTGTTTCCTTTATGTTGAGGTGTAATCCATACTGAAGGCTGTAGTCTTTGATCTTCATCAGTAAGTGCTTCAAGTCCTCTTCCCTTTCAGCAAGAAAGGTTGTGTCATCTTCATATCGCAGGTTGTTAATTAGTCTTCCACCAATCCTGATGCCACATTCTTCATATAGCCCAACTTCTCAGATTAGTTGCTCAGCGTACAGATTGAATAAATTTGGTGAAAAGAAGCGACCTTGATGTACACCTTTCCTAATTTTAAACCACGCAGTATTCCCTTGTTCTATTCAAAGGACTGCCTCTTTGTACACAGGTTCTTCATGAGCACAATTAATTGTTCTGGAATTCCAATTCTTCATAATGGTGTCCATAATTTGTTATCCACACAGTCAAATGCCTTTGCATAGTCAACAAAACTAAGGTAAACATTTTTCTGGTACTGTGAGATTTCAGCCAAAATCCATCAGACATAAGCAATAATATCTGCCATTCCATGTCCTCTTCTGAATCCAGCTTGAATTTCTGGCAGTTTCCTGTCAATGTACTGCTGCCAATGTTTTTGAATGATCTTCAGAAAAATTTTACTTGTGTGTGATAATGATGATATTGTTTGATAATTTCCCCCATTCTGTGGGATTACTTTCCTTTGTAATGGGCACAGGTTTGGATCTTTTCCCATCAGTTGGTCAGGTAGCTGTGTTCCAAATTTCTTGGGATAGATGAGTGAGCACCTCCAGTGCTGCATCCATTTGTTGAAACATCCAGTTACTAACAGCATTACAAATATAAGAGGATTTGTTCCAAATTCTGCATCCATTCCTTGCTGCAGTAACAAAATTAATAATGGTGTGGAAATTGAAGCTATTTTAGAATCTGAAATTGTCTCATCTGTATACTCCATAAATAACAGAAATATAGATCCTACTTTGTGGAATAATTTTACTTTTAATGGTGTAAATTATTGGATTGAAAGAGGACGAAGTCATTGTCAACATCACAGTGGATCATTTGAAAATTCATGTTCAAAATTTCGATGGTAAACAAAGAAGATTCTGTAGCCAGAATATATTTCTAAGGTGCAAAGCTAATGGTGAAAATTATAAGGATTGGCTACTGTATTCTCCATCAGTCTGCTCTGTTTATTATTTTCTTTGCAAACTATTCAGTCCAAAATTATTTTATTCTCGATTTACTGTGGATGGATTTAGCAATTAGCACAACTCAAATGTGCTTGATAAATATGAAAACTGTTAAATTCACAAAGATTGTACGTTCTCATATTTAAACCAAAGACATGATTTTGGCTTAACTCATGAACTAGAAAAACAAATTGATGAAGAACATCAGTATTGGAAAGCCATTTTGCTGTCATTATAACAATTGCTGAACATTTACTATCTTTTGGAGGAAGAAATGAAGTGTTTGGGATCCTACAAAGTGGAAATTTTGGGGGGTTACTTGAACTTGTTGGTCAGTTTGATCCATTTTTAGGGTCACATCTCAAAATATGCTAATACAGGGAAGGGAAACCCATTGCATACATCTAAAACAACATATGAAGAATTAGTAAACTTAGTAAGTGATAAATTTTGATCAATTGTTTTCAGTGAAATAAGTATAGCTCACTATTTCATTTTGTCTGTAGATCCCACTCCTGATTTCTATCACACAAATCAGCTAAATATTGTTTTAAGATATGTATCTTGAAAAGATGCAAAACTTGTCAAGCAATTTATCACATTTACTATCTTAAAAAGTCATACCAGTGAAGAGATTGCAGATCAAATATTTCACTATTTATGTGAAGTTTGCAAAACTGATTTCTCTAAGTGTAGAGGCCAGTCCTATGACAATGCTGCAAATATGTCAGGGTGTTATAAAGGTATGCAATAAAAAATTTTAGAATGTAATGAATATGCGATTTTTCATACCATGTGCTATGCATTCACTTAATCATGTAGGACATAGCACAGTAGATTATTGTTCAGAAGCAGTTGAATTTTTTTCTACTGTTCAGTTACCCTACATATTTTTTGCTGTCTCTACTCACTGATGGACAGTTCTTAAAATATATTTAGGCAGTGATAGAGTATTAAAATGTCTTTCTAATATACACTGGGAGGTATATGCTATAGCAGAGTGCATTCCTGGAATTGTACACTCAGATTCTAGATGCCTTAGAAAATATTGCTGAAGGGAGGCAGAGCCAACATGACACTATAGACAGAAGCACCACTCCATCACTCCACAGCAAAGACACAAAAAACTAAGTAAAACAGAGACAAATGTCAATCCTGGAACCCTAAGCATCAAATGAAGAGATAAAGAACTCAACCAAGCACCAAATGGAATAAGAAACTGACAGAAGAGTGAGGAATTACACTATCAGCTAGGATCCATTATTTTGGGCTCCTGTTGGAGATTGGTAGACAGGGAGTACGGGAAAGCAGATTCATGGAGCTCCCAGCAGGAGACAGAGCACCTGGTAACCAGCAAGATTCATTTTCGCAGCCCCCAAACCCCATCCTGCCTCCCATGCAGCTTCCTGGCTGGCCAATCCAAGGATTCCCAGCTGACCAATCTGCTGCTTCCTGGTGGGCCAATCTGTAGCTTCTTGGCAGGCCAATTCCTGGCTTGCCAGTGGGCTGATTCACTGCTTCATGAAAGGTCAGTCCACAGCTTCCCAGAAGGCTGGACCACAGCACAGAAAGAGATGGTTCCATGCCTTGTGGATTCACCCCACCCACACTGGCCAATTTTTTCCCTGTCATTTCTTTGTTGCTAGTGTTGCTTTTTTTGGCCTTTTTTGGTTTCTTCCCTGAGTCTAACTTCCTCCACCTCCTTTCTCTCAAATTTCTGACTCTGTGTCCCACATTTGCTTCTTCTTGACAGGCTGTGAAGTGCTACTCGGCTGGGGAACTGCTTCCACGGTCCGCGCCACCACACTAGTGGGATCCCTGGGGGCTTTTATTTTTCTTTCTTTCTTTCTTTTTTTTTTTGTTTGTTTTCTTTTTCTTTTTTTCCTTTTTATTTTTCTTCATTTCTCAGTTTCTTGTCTCTCCAGTCCAATGGCAGCCTCCCTCAGCACTACTTTTTTTGTCTCCTGTTTCTCTCTCCTCTCTTCTTTCCCATACTGAACCCAGCTTCACACATCACAACCTCCCCCTGCCCCGCCCTCCTGCCTATCTGCATCATGTGCTGAACATTGTACTCCTGAGAAGCACAGGCACGGCCTACAGGAACTTGCCCTGCACTGACCCCCAGCTCACCTTTTCAGCCCCAGTATGTGCCACTGACACATACTCACCATCCCAGCCCCTCCCCTTCAGCTGGACCTGTCTTGCCACACCATAGCTGAATAACTGACGCTGTCCTTTGGACAAGGAAGTGAAAAATATTATGTCCACAGATGAACAAACAAAAAACAATGCACAGCCTGCCTGCTCAGACATAGCCAAATAAAAGAAAAAAAGCTGGATTAAACAAACAAATTTATAATCAGTAAACAAAGAAAATTACTACTGAATGTCCTGAAGACAGCAGACAATTTCGAAACATATAAAACAAGGGACAGGATGGTTCCAGTAGACATTCAAAATAAAATAGCAGAAGACTTTCCAGTAGAAGAAAAGGCACTAAAACTACCTGATAGGGAATTCAAATTTCTAACATTCAGAGATATCTGAGAATTGAAGAAAAGCAGACAAAAATGAGGAAAAAGTAGACAAACTCATGGAAAAAGATAAATTCATGGAAAATACAGACAAGAAAAGGGAAGAATTCGGGAAAATAATGCAGGAACAACATGCCAAAATAAATTCACAATTAGAAATCATACAAAAACAACAATTAGAAATACAAAAGATAAACAATGATTTCATAAATGGACAGTGTCATAGAAGGGCTGAGGAGCAGGTTTGAAACAATGGAAGACGATATCAATGAAATTGAAGACAAATACTTGGATACCACTTTGAGGAAAAATCAGAAAAAGTGCAAAGAAATTTGAAAAAACTCTGAGAATTATGTGAGATATAAACAAAAGCAAAAATCTGCAAGTGATTGGAGTTTCAGAACAGGAGGAGTAAATGGAAAACACGGAAAGGATCATTGAAGAATTGCTGACAGAAAACTTCCCTAATATCAAGAAACATAAAAAGTCAACCATCCAAGAAGCTCAGCAAACCTCATATAGGATAGACCTCAAAAGAAAATCACCAAAGCATATCATAATCACATTTGCTAAAATCAAAGACATAGAAAGAATCATGAGAGCAGGTTGAGAAATATGAAAAGTCACATACAGAGGAGAAACAATAAAACTAAGCTCTGATTATTTGGCACAAACCATGCAGGCAAGAAGACATATACAAAACCCTGAAAGGAAAAAAATGCCAACCAAGAATAATACATCTTGCAAAACTTTTGTTCAAATACAGTAGTGAAACTAAGGCATTTCCAGATAAACAGAAATCAATAGACTATGTAAAAACCAAACAAAACTTACAAGAATTATTAAAGGGAGGGACTCGGGCAGACATGGCTGTGGCAGCATGTTTGTCTGTTTTCCTGTTCTTGCCCGTTCTGTAGTATTCTTTGGACTTGGGCAGACAAGGCTTTAGCAGCATGCCTGTCCATTTTCCCACTTTTATCTGTTCTGTGATATTTCCTTGAACTCAGGCAGATATGACTCTGGTAGCATGGTTGTCCATTTCCCACTTCTGCCCCTTTTGAATATATGATGAATAAAAGTTTCTTTACTAAACTTTATGATGTTTAATGGCATAGTCATCAAGGATTCTGAAGCTATGAGTCCAGTCGACCTTGAGGAGACCTGGACTGCGGAGCAGAAGCTAGCAAAGAGAGGTCCTATCTTCTGGAACCACGTGTTCCCACTCCATGTCCCTTTGACACCAACGGGGTGAGTGCTCTCAGAAAACGAGCGTTTGTTTATTCTTTTTTGTTCTCTTTCTCATGTTTCTTAATATTTGTTTGGCATATTTGTTTGAAAAACCATTTGTTTGATTAAGGAGAATCTTTCTTAGATTTTTGCTTGATAATTTGGTTAAGAGTGACCTTTAGTAACTCTTCAAGTGAACTGAAGTTTAGGTCCGGATTCGGGCATTTGAAACATTAAAGAGGTAATTCTATTTTCAAAGAGCTTTGAGTCACTATAAGCTGCAAAATTCAGGCCTTTTTGTGACTCGGAGAAAACCTGGAAAATAGTGCTCTGCTTTGCTAAATTTGCAGGGAGAGGTGGCAGCTCTTGCCTGTTTTGCAAAATTCTCAGGGGGAGGTGGCAGCTCCTGACTTGTGTTATGAAAGCTGAAGGAGAAGTGGTAGTTTCATACCTTTTTTATGTTATGGCTTCTCAATAAAGTTTCACAATGTTAAAATTAAAATCATCAGTAACTTTAAAGTACTTTCCAAATGGAAGAACTAGTCTATTTAAGGTCTGAAATAAGAGACTAGGTCTCTAGCTAGCAGAATGAATTAAGTTTAAAATGAAGGAAACCAAAAGTTTGAATATTATCACTTAACTTCTTTGATAAATGAGCCTGAATTTCCCCCTACCACTGAGACACTGGTTTGGGATTCATATTTTAAAATGCTATAAACTGAGTATACTAGAAGTAACTTGGAATTTCAGTGACCACTTTGAGAAAATAAGTTTTCATTTGTGCTGACCTTTCTTTCCTTTAGGGAAATTTTGCTTGATGCTCAGGTTTTGTCAAAAGGTCTAATATTCCTTCATCTGAGGCCCTGACAATAAGTTTTATCTAGAACCTGTTTTTTCCATTGAATCGAGTCAGTCTTACCAAAAATTGCTATATATACTTTAAGAAACTAGGATTCCCATATCCTTGTTTTATGTGGTATTACCTGGTCACTTTATGTGGTCTTTCTGTCTCCTTTTGTCCTGAGAGCTTGCTTCTGGTCTAGAGCTTTGTGTCTAAGTCTGCCTTGTATTACATTGGAGGCTATGGCTAAGAATTGCTGTTTTTTGTAAGGCTAGTCATAGAACATTAGTTCTTTCTTCATCCAGAAAAAACTGTGTCTTGTGTCTGTCTTGTGATTTAGATTTTTAAAAGATACTTGGAGAAACTTTGATATAAATTGGTCTATTTGAAAAGTACACTAAGAGCTTTATGTATTATACTATGTCAATCTTAAAAGTGAAACTTTCTAAGTAACTTAAGCTAGATATTAAATGAAATGCGTTTTATTTAAGGAAAAAGGATAGTTTTATCTTAAAGTAAAAGTAGCAGTTCCAGAACAGTAAAAAAGAAATTAGTTATCTTTTGTCTTTCAAAATTCCTAGGTCAACTTAAACTTATGTAAACAAATTGGGATGATGCCCCCAGTCTTGCTAGCCAAGAATTGATGGATTCATTTACAAAATTGCTAAAGAGCTTTGGTATTTACTAGGTAAATATGCCTTTCAAAATGCCTCCATCAATTTAAACATACGTAAATGTCTTCCATGAGTCAAGACAGTGAGGGCAGGGCAAAATCAGCCCTTCCCAGCCCCCAGTCTCCAAGGTCCTGTAGCTCCAGGGAAGCTTTTGAAAGACCCCTTCCAACTAGGTGGAGACCCTTTTAAGACAAAAGATAAGAAAAAATTGCTGCTTTGCTATAGTTATCAGAAATTGAGTGGATCCCAATCATAGAACTGTAAACAAGTTCTCTCTATTATAGGGGAACTCTAAGAAGTCAAACAATAGAAATCACAATGAGACACACCTGAAGTGTCCTGGAAAAATATTTCCACTCCTAGCCAGAGACTTAAAGTTATATCCATATGAATGAATTGGTCAATTGAGCAGAGACTCTGTGCTTATATACTTTTGCTTTTTATGCCACAAGAGGAAGAATATGTGTGTGTGTGTGTGTGTGTGTGTGTGTGTGTGTATTTAAGTATGCTAATGAGTGTGTTCATTTTTGCCATTTAAAGGGATACACTATAAGAGATACACAACAAAAGAAACATTTAAGAGATTTATTGAAAAAGAAATTTATTTGATTTTGTCAAGTTTTATCTAAATTTAATGGTTTAATTTATGAAATTTTTAGGAGTTTTAATGTTAAGTAGCATATAAAACAAAGAATTGGGTTTCTGGCTGTTAAAATAACAAAATTTTCTTTGATTTCTGAGTTTTGCATAATCTGCCTGGAAGACAAAGCTTTGGCCTCTCATTAGAATAAGATTCTTGAATCTGAATACTAAGCCACACGGCTTTTAAAAAAGAAAGCTAAGGTTTTTACTTTAAGACATTTGGTTAAATAACAAGTATTGTTTTACAGTGACCTATAATATTATTATTTCCTTATTGTTAACTTGGTCACAACTTTATCTTTTTGAATCTAGCATCGTCAAAGCCAATGGTTTGATTGGGGAATTCACATCATTTACCTACGAAGTTTTTTTTCTTTTTTTTAGTTACTATTCAGGTATTTAGAGATTTGATAATCTTGCTATATTCTTAATATATCCTGACTATATGGTATTTTGTCTCAAAATGATTATGCATTATATCTCAAGCTCTTTGAATACGGTTAATGGTTATATTTAGAAATATTTTTTATCTAAAGTTTTTTTAACTGATTTTATTTAACCTTTAGGTTGTGCTTGTAATTAACATGTATCAGATCTTTTACTATTGAGAATATTATTTTTATGAATTAATCATAACCATATTAAGTTTTGTTATCTGCAGATAAGTTTTTACTTTACTGATTTGCTGAAAACATTTGACCAAAATATCTCAACAAAAAGATGGACTATATTGGACTTGCTAAAAGGACTGTGACTAGACTGAATAAAATTTCCAGAACTCATGCAGAAGCTGATGAGTTCACAGACTGCAGCTGATCCAGAATCACGTGGAACAGAAATTAACTACATTAGACTGAGTAAATGAAAGGAAACTATAGTTTCTTTAATATTGCTGATGTTTTAAGGTCTTATTTCTGGAAATAAAAAACTATTTTACTTTCTCTTAAATTATCTAACCAATGGGTTTATATATTGTAATTCTTGAATTAGAAGTTCCTGTTGGTAAACTTAGCCAAGTTGTAGATATCATAACCAGAGAAGTGTCTGAAATTTGAGCTATGATTTTACAAAATAGAACAGCATTAGATTTCCTTTTAGTTCTCCCAAGAAACAGTTTTGTGCCTTAATAGATAAATGTTGCTGTGTTTATATTAATACTCAATCTGCGGTTTTGCAGAATGTAGTTGCTATTGAGGCACCTGAAAAATTCACTAATGTTGCTTATGTATAGACAAACACCTCATGAGATTTGTTTCCTTGGTTCAAAGACCTTGTGGTCATGGTTTCATTGGTTATTTCAGACAATTGACCCAATATAATTGTTATTGTTTCTGTTTTATTTCTTAGTTTGCTCTATGGTGCCTGGGATCTTAAAAACGAGATGATGCCCAATTACTATTTATTGAACACTTTTGATAAATAATTCCATAACAAGATCATAATCCAAAGGAAAGAATGATGATAGAGTTGTATATAGTTCTCCTGGAATCCAGATTTCTGGTTTTCATGGAGGTTGGGGCAACCTACACAAGACATCACCTTTGGATGTCCTTTTGAACCTCGAGCTTTGAGAAAAAAACTGGTTCCTGAAGATACTTTGAGTCAAGCAATGGTCCAGATAAACCATTAAGACCATTTTGCTCTGGCTATTGTGCTTTTTTTTTTTTTTTTTAAGATTTAAGTCTGTTTTAGGAAACTAAACTCAAATATCAGACTGAGAGTTATGTTTAGGGTAAATTAGTAAATAGTTTAATCAGTCTTTAAGACAATGTCATATGAAATACCTGTCTAATGTTTGTAATCAAACTGTCACCCTCTTACTATATAGAAAATCACGTATCTTAGAGAAATCAGGTTCTCAGAAGAGATCGACCTCATGGCTCAGACTCCCTTTTGTCTTTGTTTCCATTTCTGCTTCTGAAAAAATGACCCATGACTGTTAATAGATAAACCAAGGAGTGGCAGCTTGCCCTCAGGAAGAACACTTATTATGTTTTAAACAGGCTAACTGAAGACCTCCTACAGGAAAGGTCCATCCTGTATTATCTTGCTAAGCATGAATTCTCTAATGGAAACTTTGTTATCACATGTAAATTTTTCTATAATTTCTGTTTCTTCTAGACAAACTTTGTGTGCTCCTTATGGATATATGTTTCTGTGTGATACATCCAACTACACTAATTTAGATGATCCCTCTCCAACTGATAGTGAATTTGTGTGGACAATCTCTTGTTTAGATTCCTGATGAATGTGTGGACAATGCACTCTGAGAACTTTAGAATTATCTTTAAGTCTTCATAGTAACAATGCTAGTAAATATTAGAAAGGTAATGTTAAATTGTTACATGTTGTAAAATGAAAGTCAGAAGAAAACTCATTGGTCCAACACTCAGGGTATCATTAGTAGCTTTAATTCCTACTTACCGTATATCTGAATTGGAGAAAGCTTTAAGAAAATTTGTCAGTCACTATGGGACAAACAACAAATGAGATGGAAGCACAACACTGACCTCTGATATGAGCCAAAGTGACATAAGATAACAAAATAACTAGTTTTTTATTAGTGTAGTCTATGCTATAGACAAGATATACATACGTTTAGACAGCAAGGTACTTAGTTACACACTGTAACACCCTTAAAAATACCAGATTTGTTTGATTGGTTACCATCAGAAGTAAGTACATGAGCTAAATCACTATTGTAAGGAATACTAATATTCTTAGTCTACATCCTGATAGTATTAGGTATAGTAAAATTTGTCTTCTATTGTCTTACACACCTAAAAGTCAAAGAAGGCCTTGGGCTAAAATGTTGATGTACATTGAGTCTGCTCACTCCGGCAATGCCATTGATGAAAACATTGCTCTTACTTAAGATCCTGGTGAAGAACCAGATGGTATCCAGTGGAAAACCAGCACCGTGAGTTTAAAGAGCCTGTAATGGTCACCATCTAGGAGCTCAGCTAAGCCCAGGTATTGATCATAGATGTGTTATCTCCAATCTCCAATCAAAAGGAGGGACTGATTAAGGAAATAATATTGGAGCTATTATTCCCTCTCCTTGAGCGTAGAGAATGTGACCCAGCTGGGGTTGGGCTCACAAGGATTCACAAGGACACATCAACTGGGCCCTGAGGTATAAAGACAATAACTAAGATAATCTTGGAAAATATCTTTCAGGGAAACTTTCACATAAAGCCAATCAAACACAACACAAAAGACTTTCCGCTTTTATCTTTTTCTATTAGCATTTAGTGACTAGAAATTTGTTGGACCAATGAAGATCCTCCTGACTCTCATTACTGAAACCTGTACCAATGATTGTTAAGAAAGGACAAGTCAAAATGTAGGATCACAGTTTTTAGCCAATCTGAAAAGCCTAAGCTTTCAATGATTTTGCCCATTTGTAATGTTAATATATACTGATGGCTCTGTAACTGTTCCTTGGACTCGGGCAGACATGGCTGTGGCAGCATGCTTGTCCGCTTTCCTGTTCTTGCCTGTTCTGTATAATATTCTATGGACTAAGGCAGACATGGTTCTAGCAGCATGCTTGTCAATTTTCCCATTTTTATCTATTCTATGACATTTCCTTGGACTCGGGCAGACATGGCTCTGGCAGCATGGTTGCACATATCTCACTTCTGCCCTTTTTGAATATATGTGGAATGAAACTTTTTTTTGCTTTACTAAAAAGAAAAAAAAAGAATTATTAAAGGGAGTCCTTCAGTTTCAGAACAAATATCAGACCACAGCCTGCATCTAGGACACAAGATTATACCAGCCAGATACCAACCTAGGAAACAAACTCTCAATGACTATCCAAAACAAAAAGAATTACAACAAGGAACCAGAGAGGTTAATATCTAAATGACAACAACATCAGAACAATAAAAGAGGGAATAAATGATCTAGGTATAGAACGTCATAATAGAGAGGAAAGCAAGGCAATACCAAGTAATAGTAGACTGGTTCAAACCTAGGAAGATAAGGACAAATTTCAAGATAACCACAAAGAAAGTTAAGAAACCTACTCATCAAAACAAAGAAGAAAAACATAAAATCTATAAAAACAAAAGAAATTTAAGAAAATCCACAGACAAAAGGAATTCTGCGCAGGAGAGTAAGAGGAACAAAGAAATCATCAGAACCACAAAAAAAAAAAAAAAAAAAAACACCCACTACAAAATGACAGCAATAAACTCACACTATAAATAATGACACTGAACATAAATGGCCTAAATGCAGCCATAAAGACACAGAGTGACAGAATGGATTAAAAAAAAAAAAAGATAAAAAATGGATTCATTAATACGTTGTCTACAAGAGACACATCTTAGAAACAGACATAAATTTACTAAAAATCAAAGTATGTAAAAAATATATATCAAGCAAAGAGCCACCAAAAAAGGGAAGGACTGGCAATACTAATCTCAGGTAAAATAGACTTTAAAATGAAATCCAGCATAAAAGACAAAGAAGGACACTATATCGTGATTAAAAGGATGATCCAGCATGAAGACATAACCATAATAAATATCTATCCACCCAATGACAAGGCTCGAAAACACATAAAACAAACTTTAACAGTACAAACTAACACATCACACTCGGTAAAGAACAGAACATCTAGAAAGAAACTCAACAAAGATACAGAAAATCTAAAGGTCACAATCAGTCAGCTTGAACTCATAGGTGTATGTAGAACACTCCACCCAACAGCTGCGAAGTACACATTCTTTTCCAATGCACACTGTATGTTGTCCAAAATAGACCACATTGTAGGCCACAAACTGACCCTCAACAAAATCCAAAACACTAAGATAATACAAAGTATCTTCTCTGATCACAACTTCATCAAAACAGAAATTAACAATAGGAAGAGCAAGGAAAAAAAAATCAATTACATGGAAACTAAATAACACCCCACTTAAAAACCACTGAGTAACAGAATAAAAATAAATGGAATCAAAAAATTCCAAGAATCAAATGAAAATGAAAATACATCATACCAAAACCTTTGGGACATAGCAAAGGCTGTGCTCAGAGGTCAAATTATAGCAAGAGATGAACATATCAAAAAAGAAGAAAGGGATAAAAAAAATGTTAGTTTTACAACTTGAACGAATAGAAAGAGAACAGTAAAAGAAGCCCACAGCCAACAGAAGAAAGGAAATAATAAAGATCAGAGCAGAAATAAGTGAAATAGAGAAAAGAAAAACAATAGAAAGAATCAACAAAACCACAAGTTAATTCTTTGAAAGGATCAAGAAAATCGACAAACCATTGGCCAAACAAACAAAAGAAAAACAGAAAAAGACACAAATAAACCAAATGAGAAATGAAGGGGGGCATTACAACAGACTCAACTGACATAAAAAGAATCACAGCAGAATACTATTAAAAACTGTACTCCAACACGTTTGAAAACCTAGACGAAATGGACAAATTTCTAGAAACATACTATCTACATAAACTAACACGAACTGAGCTAGAAACTTGGAACAAACCCTTAGCAAGAGAAGAGAATGAAAAGGTAATAATAATAAAAAAAAAAAAAAAACTCCCAACAAAAAAGAATAAAACCCTGGTCCAGATGGCTTCACTGGAGAATTCTACCAAATATTCAGAGAAGAGTTTACACCAGTACTACTTCCAAATTCATTCTATGAAGACAGCATGGACCAGATACCAAAACCAGGCAAACACACCAAAAAAATTAAAATTACAGACCAATATCTCTCATGAATATAGATATAAACATTCTCAACAAAATTTAGCCAATAGAATTCAGCATATCAAAAAATAATACACCATGACCAGGTAAGAGTCATACCAGGTATGCAGGGATGGTTCAGCATTAGAAAATCAATCAACGTAATCCACCACATAAATAAAAGAAATCAATCACATGATCATCTCAGTCGACACAGAAAAGGCATTTGACAAAGTCCAACACTCATTCCTGATAAGCACTCTCAATAAAATAGGTATAGAACAGAAATTTCTCAACATAATAAAGGGCATCTATACAAAACCAACAGCTAACATCATTCTTAATGGAGAGAGGCTGAAAACATTCCCCTTGAGGATAGGAATCAGACAAGGATGTCCTTTATCACCACTCTTATTTAACACTGTGCTAGAATTCCTAGCTAGAGCAATAAGGCATGAAGAAGAAACAAAGGGAATCCAAATTGGTAATGAAAAAGTAAAACTGTCCCTATTTGAAGATGGTATGATAGAAATCCTAAAATACTCCACAAGAAAACTACTGAAACTAATAGAAAGATTCAGCAGAGTAGAAGATATAAGTTAAACATACAAAATTCCATTGGTTCCTATACACCAATAAAGAGAATGACAGAAAGGAAATCAGGAGAACACTGCTATTTATAATACCCCTAAAAAAAACCAAAATACTTAGGAATAAATCTAACCAGGAATGTAAAAGTCTTATACAAAGAAAACCACAAAACACTACTGCAAGAAGCCAAAATACATCTACAAACATGCAAAAACATACCATGCTCATGGATAGGTAGACTGAACATTGTGAAAATGTCAATTCTACCCAAAGCAATCTACAAATACAATGCAATCCCAATCCAAATAACAAGAACATTCTTTAAAGAGATGGAAAACTGATCATTAACTTTATATGGAAGAGGAATAGGCCTTGGATAAGTAAAGCACTATTGAAGAAGAATAAAGTAGGAGAACTCACACCACCTAACCTCACAACCTATTATACAGTTACGGTAGTCAAAATAACCTGGTACTGGTACAAAGACAGATACATTGACTAATGGAACAGAATGGAGAACCCAGATGTAAATCCATCCACCTATGGTCACCTGATCTTTGATAAGGGCCCAAAGTCCATCAAATGGGGAACAGACAGTCTTTTTAACAACTGGTGCTGGTAAAACTGGATGTCCATCTGCAAAAAAATGAAACAGGACGCATACCTCACACCATACACAAAAACTAATTCAAAATGGATCAAAGAACTAAATATAAAATCAAAATATAGAAAGATCATAGAAGAAAAAATAGGATTGAGGCTAGAGATCCTAATACATGTCATTAACAGGATACAAACTATAACTTACAACATACAATCTCCAGAAGATAAGCTTGCTAACTGAGATCTAAAAATTAAAAACTTGTGCTCATCAAAAGACTTCACCAAAAGAGTAAAAAGACAACCTACAGACTGGGAAAAAATTTTCGGCCATTACAAATCCGACAAAGGTCTAATCTCTAAAATCTACAAGAGAATCCAACACCTCTACAACAAAGACAAATACTCCAATTAAAAAATGGGCAAAGGAAATGAACAGACACCTCACCAAAGAAGACATTCAAGCGGCCAACAGATACATGAGGAAATGCTCGCAATCACTAACCATTACAAAAATGAAAATCAAAGCCACAATGAGACACCATCTGTCATGGATCAAACTGTGCCCCCCAAAAATATCTGTCAACTTGTCTGGGTCATAATTACCGGTATTGTATGATTGTGTACCATTTTGTAAATCTGATGTGATTTCCTTATGTGTTGCAAACTCTGTCACTATGATGAGGTTATACTGATGAAGTTTAGATAGTGTCTTAATCCAATCTCTTTTGAGATATAAAAGAGAGAAGCGAGCAGAGACACATGGGAACCTCACACCACCAAGAAAGCAGTGCCAGGAGCGAACACATCTTTGGACCTGATGTTCCTGCACAGAGATTTTCCCAGACCAAGGAAAGGCTTATGCATCACAAGAACCTTCCTACAGAGCTGACAGAGACAGCCTTCCCCAGGAGATGATGCCCTGAATTTGGACTTGTAGCCTACTGGACTGTGAGAGATTAAACCTCTCTTTGTTAAAGCCATCCACTTGTGGTATTTCTGTTAGAGCAACACTGGATGACTAAGACACAATCTCATCCTGGCATTACTGGCACAGATCAAAAAAGCAGAAAATAATAAATGTTGGAGAGGTTACGGGGAGATTGAAACTCTCATGCACTACAGGTGGGAATGCAAAATGGTACAACCATTTTGGAAAATGATATGGTGCTTCCTTAGAAAGCTAGAAATAGAAATACAATATGATCCAGCAATCCCGCTCCTAGGAATATACCCTAGAGAAATAAGAGTCTTCACATGAACAGACATATGCACACCCATGTTCATTGCAGCGTTGTTAATAGTAGCAAAAACATAGAAACAACCTAGATGCCCATCAAAAGACGAATGGATAAACAAACTATGATACATACACACAATGGAGTATTACGCAGTGATAAAGAACAGTGATGAATCTGCAAAGCATCTCATAATATGGATGAATCTGGAGGGCATTATGCTGAGTGAAATAAGTCAATCGCAAAAGGACAAATATTGTATGAGACCACTATATAAAAACTCATGAAAAGGTTTACACACAAAAAGAAACAATCTTTGATGGTTAAGAGGGAGGGGAGGGGTGGGAGAGAAAAACACTAAATAGACAATAGATAAGTGGTAACTTTGGTGAAGGGTGAGACAGTACACAATACTGGGGAAGCCAGCACAACTTGTTCAGGGTAAGGTCATGAAAGCTCCATGGACAAATCCAAACTCCCTGAGGGACCGAATTACTGGGCTGAGGGCTGTGGGGACCATGGTCTCAGGCAACATCTAGCTCAATTGGTATAACATAGTTTATAAAGAAAATGATCTACCCTCTACTTTGGTGAGTAGTGTCTGGGGTCTTAAAAGCCAGTGAGCAGCCATCTAAGATAGTGCACTGGTCTCATCCTTTTAGGAGCAAGGGAAAATGAAGAAAACCAAAGACACAAGGGAAGATTAGTCTAAAGGATTAATAGACCACAACTACAAAGCCCTCCACCAGACTGAGTCCAGTACAACTAGAAGGTGCCCAGCTACCACCACTGACTGCTCTGACAGGGATCACAATAGAGGGTCCTGGACAGAGCTGGAGAAAAATGTAGAACAAAATTCTAACTCAGAAAAAGACCAGATTTACTGGTCTGACAGAGACTGGAGAAACCCCAAGAGCATGGCCCTTGACACCCTTTCAGCTCAGTAATGAAGTCACTCCAGAGGTTCATCTTTTAACTTAAGATTAGACAGACTCATAGGACAAAATGAGACTAAAGGGGCACACTAGCCCAGGGACAAGGACTAGAAGGCAGGAGAGGACAAGAAATGTGGTAATAGGGAACCCAAGGTCGAGATGGGAGAGTACTGACATGTCATGAGGTTGTTAACAAATGTCATAAAATAATATATGTACTTACTGTTTAATGAGAAGTTAGTTTGTTCCGTAAACTTTCATCTAAAGTACAACAAAAAAAATTAGGAAACTAAAATATGTATTTTAAATATTAACATGACTTTTATGGTATGAAAGAATCAACATAACTCTGAAACAGCTTTATTTCTACCAAGAAGAGTTATGTATACTCACAAATGGGTTTTGGTCCACTCATCAATAAAGTAAAATTGCTGGGGACAATATGCCATAGAAACACTGTATAGCATATTTTCTGTTTTTTTCTTCATTGAAACTTTAATAGAGTTTGTAACCCCATACATTGTCAATTTTAAAATGCATTGAATTTAAAATATAAATGTCTATCTATAAAGGTGCTCTATCATTTATTTTTTAATCATGTGTGCCTTCAGGATGAGAATATGAGGTTGCTAGTAAATAGTAAATAAACTTTGTTAATTCAAAGATGAGAGAAAAAAAAGAAAATATTGCTGAAGGGCAGACACAAAAAGGAGATGCCAGAAGAGAAGCTTAAAACATTGCCAACAAAATACAAACACGAGTATGTATTTATGTTGGTTATGTGGCATATGTTACAGCATTTTTATCAGGTGAGTCAAGTTCTCCAAGATTCTCCAAGAAGTAAATTTAAAGACATGTACAGATCTTTCCCAGTCATTAACAGCGTATTTACATAACTTAAGAGAAAATTTTGAATATTTTGAAAACACAGCAAAACAAATACCGGAATACTGATTATCAAGCAGTTCACCATCGCAGAAGCATTAGAAAGAAACAAGTAAATGACGGAAGTGCTCCAAAAGTATCATTGAGTGCCAGAGATCAATTTCATGTAACCACATCATTGACACATTTGAATCTTGTATGAAAAGGGCAAAAGTGCATGAAGCTCTTTCAAACAGATTTTCCTTCTTAAACAACATGTATATACCTGATGAAGAATGCATGAAGGCATCAAAGAAATTAGTGCTGGCTTATCCTGATGACTTAAATACAAACCTTTACAGAGAAATCAATTTCATTTCCACATAAGAACTAAGTCTACCAATTCAGGAAAGACAAATTTTACTCATGTAAGCATGTATGATTCCATAATGCTGTTGTTGTTAGGTGTCGTTGAGTCGGTTCCGATTCATAAAGACTCTATGCACAACAGAATGAAATACTGCCCGGTCCTGCACCATCCTCACAATTTTTGCTATGCTTAAGCCCATTGTTGCAGCCACTATGGGTCTTCCTTTTTTTCACTGACCCTCTACTTTACCAAGCATGATATCCTTCTCCAGGGACTGATCCCTTCTGATAACATGTCTAAAGTGTGTGAGACATAGTCACACCATCCTTGCTTCTAAGGAGTATTCTGGTTTTATTTCTTCCAAGACAGGTTTGTTTGTTCTTTTGGCAGTCCATGGTATATTCAATATTCTTCCCCAACACCACAATTCAAAGGCTTCAATTCTTTGGTCTTCCTTATTCATTGTCCAGCTTTCACATTCATATGAGGCGATTGAAAACACCATGGCTTGGGTCAGGCACATCTTAGTCCTCAAGGTGACATTTTTGTTTTTCAACACTTTAAAGAAGTCTTTTGCAGCAGATTTGCCCAGTGTAATGCATCTTTTGATTTCATGACTGCTGCTTCCATGGGTGTTGATTGTAGATCCAAGTAAAATGAAATCCTTGACAACCTGAATCTTTTCTCCATTTATCATGGCGTTGCTTATTGGTTCAATTGTGAGGATTTTTGTTTTCTTTATGTTGAGGTTGTAATCCTTACTGAAGGTTGTGGTCTTTGATCTTCATCAGTAAGTGCTTCAAGTCTCAAAAGAAGATGGAAGGAATACACAGAGTCACTATACCAAAAAGAACTGGTCGACGTTTAAACATCTTAGGAGGAAACGTATCATCAGGAACCCATGGTACTAAAGGAAGAAGTCCAAGCTGCACTGAAGGCATTGGTGGAAAACAAGGATCCTGGAATTAGAGAATACCAACTGAGATGTTTCAACAAACGGATGCATAGCTGGAAGTACTCACTCATCTATGCCAAGAAATTTGTTAGGCAGCTACCTGGCCAACCGACTGTAAGAGATCCATATTCATGCCTATTCCCAAGAAAGATGACCCAACAGAATGTGAAAATTATCAAACAATATCACTAATATCACATGGAAACCAAATTGTGCTGAAGATCATTTCAAAGTGACTGCAGCAGGGTATCTACAGGGAACTGCCAGAAATTCAAGCTGGATTTAGAAGGGGACATGGAACCGGGGATACCATTGCTGATGTCAGATGGATCCTGGCTGAAAACAGAGAATACCAGAAAGATGTTTACCTATGTTTTATTCACTATGCTGAAGCATTTGACTGTGTGGATCATAACAATTTATGGATAAAATTGAGAAGAATGGGAATTCCAGAACACTTAAGTGTGTTTATGAGGAATCTGTACATGGAAAAGAGGCAGTCATTCAGACAGAACAAGGGGATACTGCATGGTTTAAAGTCAGGAAAGGTGTGCCTCAAGGATATAGCCTTTCACCATACCTATTCAATCTGTATACTGAGCAAATAATCTGAGAAACTGGACTATATGAAGAAGAATGGGGCATCAGGATTGAAGGAAGACTCATTAACAACCTGTGTTATGCAGATGACACAACCTTGCTCGCTGAAAGTGCAGAGAGGACTTGAAGCACTTACTGATGAAGATCAAAGACCACAGTTTTTAGCATGATTCCATAGTAGAATATAAAATAAAATGCATATTTTGCAAAGTTGAAATTGCTTTAACTTTAACGATCATAAACTACACAACAGAACGCTCCTTTTCATCCCTAAAGAGACTCAAAAAAATCCTCCACATACAATGGTTCAAGAAAGACTTGATTAATTATCCTTATTATGTATGGATGTAGATCTTGTTCAGCAGCTTCATTATGATGAAATCATTGAAGAATTTGTAAGAGAAAAGAATAGAAAGACATGTTTTTAATTATAACATGTTAGAGATGGAAGATCTATCTAAAAATAAAACAGTAATTTTTTGTAACATTTGTTTTCTGATCATTAAATTTTCTTTTATGATATCTTTTGATTTATTCATTTATAATTATAGCATTTATTATGAAACAAGCATCATAAAATAAGTATGAGCTATGTAAAGCAAAATTGGTGAAAATAAATTTTTTGTGTGGGAGAACAAAAGAATTTTACATTGATTGTTGAAACAAGAAAGGTCACTGATTCATTTTCTTTGTTGCAGAGTATGTGGAATATTCTTTTTGTAGAAAATATGGTATATAGTAAAAATTTTAGTACTAAATTTTTGTAATCCAGTAAAAATTTTATAATCCAGTTCATCTCATTCCACTAAAATGGCAAACACCACTTTTGTGTTCAATTGCTAACATTATAGTCACATTTAAAAAGAAGTTACATAATGAATAGCTAAGACACACTCACACATATATATATGTTATTGTTGTTGTGTGCCGTCAAGTCAACTCTGACACATAACTATCTTATAGGTCAGAATAGAACTGCCCCATAGAGTTTCCAAAGAGTGGCTAGTGGATTTGAACTGCTGACCTTTTGGTTAGCAGCCAAGCTCTTAACAACTGAGCCACCAGAGCTCCATATATATACACACATTATATATTTAACTCACATATCCCCTTCGAATGCATGAGTAAGCAGAGGAGGGAGTACCACAGATTATCAGAGTTTAGGACCCTCACATACCTTAATCTGGCCCAGATTACAACTATAAATACATAGAATGATCCTGGAAAATTACAGAAGAAACCTCTAAAACAGTTGAAGTTGATATATTAGGAGAGCAGGACTTGAGGATGAGGAAGAATGGGATACCCATTAGACCTATTTTAATTATGTAAGTATTTTGATAAATGAAGAACTATTTTTTAAAGATGAAAACTATCTCCATAACTGCTGGTATAGACAACAGAATCTCAAGAGCATGGATACCAGATACTAAGATAAACCAGTTGCCTAGAGTGGACTCTGACTCACGGCAGCCCCGTGTATGTAAAAATAGAACTGTGCTCCATAAGGTTTTCAACAGTTGACTTTTTTTGGAAATATATCCCCAGGCTTTTCTTCCCAGGCACTTCTGGGTGGACTAGAACTTCTAATCTTTCAGTTAGCAGCTGAGTGCTTTAACATTTTGCACCACCCAAGGATTCTGATACCAAGATAAAAAACCAAAAACCAAACTGGTTTCTATCAAGTTGATTCTGATGCATGACGACCCCATGTGTTTCAGAGTTGACCTATGATCCATATGATTTTCATGTGTGTGACCTTTTGGAAGCAGATGACCAAACCGTTCTCCCAAGGCACCTCTGGGTGGGTTCAAACCAAGAACCTTTCAGTTAGTAGCCAAGAACTTAATTCTTTGTACCGCTCAGGGATTCCAATACCAAGATACCGAAACCTTAAAGAAGGGGGTTAGCTTTGCACAATAGAATACAAACAATTTGAAGTTCCAAGAGAAATCAAGAAAGTAAGAAAAAAGATTAAAAGGAGAAAAGGAAGAATTAATGGACAGTAGCCAGCAAAAGGGAAATTTAGTGTTCCACATTGTATAACTCCTTCCCCTAACACTACAAAACCATCAATACCCTATCCTAAATTCATAAATGATTGGTATGAGTGATTTCTGACAAGGACCCTGAAGAAGGCATTATCATTGTTCCAAACATAGTTGGCTGCAGAAGAAGAAGGATACAATATGCTGACTTACCTCTTTGAAAATTAGCCCCTTAGAAATTAGCAGAAATCTTGGGGAGAACTTTGGATTTTCAAATTCATACTTTCCTGGAACTTGAGGGCAACAAAGTACCCAGCTGATATCTGACTGATTGTGTGTCGAAGTGTCTGATAATAATGTGTCTGATGAACTCAGTACAGTGCTGGCACAGTGCTACTTACATTGTAAGTATTCAATGTGGGGTAGATATACTCTCATATTATCCTCACAACAACCCTGTAAGGTAGGCAATATTAACTCCTTTTTTTCAAGGAGGAAGTTGTTTTCTCAAGATCATAGAGGCCAGTTCCTTGTCAAAATTCATCCTAAGGTAGGGCTAGAACCATGCACAATGATTAGACCATTAGCATCTTTTCCTCTGTATATTATTTTTAAATAATTGTGGTAAAAAGATGAGAAAATACATGCCCTTTCACTTTGGAGCTTAAAATTATCTAAACATCCTTAAACAGGTTGAGTGGGAAAACAGAGTAGGAGTGAAAATGATGGTGACAACTTAGAGACATTTTTAAACATGTCCAGATTTCACATAGAAGAGTTTTCTTTTCTTTTTTTTAGTGGGATCTTTTTGTGGGAAGATAGCTTCTGTCTTTATCCTGTTTTAAGAAACTCATTGCCCTAGTCAGTCAATATATTATTAGATTGTAATTGTTATCCTAATTCTGTTAAGAATAGTAGATGTTCAACTACAAAAATAGAAAGTCTGAAAATATCAGCTAAAATTAATAAACTAAGAAATAGCAGTACAATTACAATTTTTAGATGTTGAAAAATTAGGTTTGGGCATGACTCAATATCATTAATATCACATACATGTAAAATTTTGCTGAAGATCATTCAAAAATGCTTGCATCAGTATATTGACAAGGAACTGCCAGTTCAAGCCACATTCAGAAGAGGACATGGAACAAGGCATATCGTTGCTAATGTCAGATGAATCTTGGCTGAAAGGAGAAAATACCAGAAAGATGTTTACCTGTGTTGTAGTGACTATGCAAAGGTATTCTACTGCGTGGGTTGTAACAAACTGTGGATAACATTTCAAAGGATGGGAATTCCAGAACAATTAATTGTACTCTATGTGCGAGGAGCCTGTATATAGATCAAGAAGCAGTCATTCCAATAGAACAAGGGAATACTGCGTGGTTTAAAGTCAGGAAAGGTGTGTGTCAGGGTTGTATCTTTTCACCATACTTACTCAATCTGTATGCTGAACAAATAATCCAAGAAGCTGGACTATATGAAGAAGAATGTGGCACCAGGATTGGAAGAAGACTCATTAACAACCTGCTATATGCAGATGACACAACCTTGCTTGCTGAAAGTGCAGAGAGGACTTGAAGCACTTACTGATGAAGATCAAAGACTATAGGCTTCAATATGAATTGCACCTCAACATAAAGAAAACAAAAATCCTCACAACTGAGCTAATAAACAACATCATGATAAACAGAGAAAAGATTGAAGTGGTAAAGGATTTCATTTTACTTGGGTCCACAAACAACCCTTATGGAAGCAGAAGTCAAGAAATCAAATGACACATTGCATTGGGAAAATCTGCTGCAAAAAGACCTCCTTAAAGTGTTGGGAAAAAAAGGTCAGTTTGAGGACTAAGGTGTACCTGACCCAAGCCATGATATTTTCAATCACTTTATATGCATGCAAAAGCTGGACAGTAAGGAAGACCACAAAGAGTTGATGCCTTTGAATTGTGGTGTTGCTGAAGAATATTGAATATATCATGGACTGCCAAAAGAAAGAACAAATCTGTCTTGGAAGAAGTAAAACCAGAATGCTCCTTAGAAGCAAGGATGGTGAGACTACATCTCACATATTTTGGACATGTTATCAGGAGGTATCAGTCCCTGGAGAAAGACATCAAGCTTTATAAAGCATATAGTCAGTGAAAAAAAGAAAGACCCTTAATGAGATGGATTGACACAGTGGCTGCAACAATGGGCTCAAGCATAACAATGATTGTGAGGATGGCGCAGGACAGGCAGTGTTTTGTTCTGTTGTACATAGCATCACTATTAGTTGGAACTGACTATATTGCACCTAACAACAACATGACACATCAGTGTCATCATTCATTGATAAACATGTTAAATAGACTATACTGCTGACAGTATCCTTTAGCTTCCATTGTCCCAGTCTACTGCATTTCTGTTATACTGTCAAAGAAAGAAGTTAGTTGGAGATATCTATCAGGTATCTTAGAGATTTTGTTTTCTCTCCAAACTTTTGCAAACCAACCATCTTTGCAATGATGTATTCTAGAACTTAGCATAGGATCAATGTTAATAATTTATCTGTTAGACTCTGAGATGGTTCATTTTATTTATCAACTTGGCTAGGCTATAGGATTCAGTTTTTCAAACTCTAATCCAGGTGTTCCTGTAAAGGTTTTTTGAAAATATGGCTAACATCTAAAAACAGTTGATTTTAAATAAAGATAACCCTCTATGATGTTGATGGGCCTCATCTAATCAGTTGAAGACCATAAGAACGAAAACTGAGGTTTCCTGGAAATGAGGAAATCTTACCTCAAGACTGTAATATCAATCCTTGCCTAATTACCAACCTCCAAGCAGCCAGCCCCACAATCGTGTGAGTCAATTTCTTAAAATAAATCTCTCTTTCTCTCTCTGTGTGTGTGTATATATATGCCTCCTTCTTACTTATCAACTATCTTATTACACAACATTTTTCATTTATGACAATGGTAAAAAATCTACTATCCAACTATTTTGCGCATTAATGATGTATGTCTGGCAGTAATGAATGCCAAGGTGTAAGGCCAGAGTAATGTTTGCAGTGATTGTTAAGGTTATGTGTTGACTTGGCTGGGCCATGATTCTCACTGGTTTGATGTAATTTGGCAGTTATGTAATGATGTAGTCATCTTCATTTTGTAATCTGTTGTGGTCTTCCTCCACTTTTGCATAATGCCAATTTTCATATAATAACCTGCTCTTTGGAACCTAACCATGTCAATAAGTGAGGAGAGGGTGTGTGTATATATGTGTGTGTGTGTGTCTGTGTCTGTGTGTGTGTCTGTGTGTATTCTATTGGTTCTATTTCTCTGGAAAATCCTGACTGATACAGACTCTAAACCACAAACGCTTTTAAAAGTTAGCCAGGGAATGAAACTGGGGAGCATAGCAGAGTGAGCTGAAAACTTTGATAAACTACAGAATGTAGCCCCCCAAAAGTATTCAAATTCAATATAATTTGGTAATGATCAATAAATTTTAGCCAGTTTTATTTGCCATACAGGCCACCAGTTTGTGACTTTTTATGGATGGTGCTCTCTGTTCACCATCAACCTCCTTTTTAAAATCAGAGGGCTATCATCTTCAGTTCTCCCTGATTCCTCAGAAGTCACCTACAAGGATGCAGCACCCTCCATCACTGAACATGTGCTGAGTATAAACTAGGTCCTAGATACCGACTAGCCACCAGGAGGAAAGTTGGGAACACAACAGACATGACTCAAAGAGCTTAGAGTCTAGACAGGAAAATAATCATTGAACATAAGCACACATAACTACATATTTACAAATTATAACATAAACTCTTCAAAGAGGAAAATACAGGGTGTTATGAAAGAATATAACAGGACTAAGGATTTGTTTGAATTTGTCCTAGTCTTCAAGGTCATATTTCATATAGCCAGAGATATGAGCTTATTTAGATATCTCAGGTGCTAGATGCTGGCTCATAATATCTTCAACCATATGGATTTAAATTCCTTTTTAACAAATATTTGTTTTACCCTCCTATGGTTTGAAGGTTATTCTATTTGACATAGAAGACAAAAGCAAAACAAAAGTGGAATGTTTCTGCATCTTCATATCACTTATCAATATTGTAACATTGACCCTAATAAAAACTCTGCTACTTCATTGATCTTTTGCTTCAAACACAGCTTTTCAAAAAATGCATTTTTGATGGCTTTGCAAGCTTGTACTAGTCTCAAATCAATTTGGATTTTAAACTTATTGACACTACTCATAACAAGCAGTTTAGCTTAGTAAAAAGACAGCACTTGTATAGATATGAATCTTGACTCTACCACTAAAAAGTTGCTTTAACATAACCAAATTATTTAGTTTCTCTGAGGCTCAATTTCATCATTTTAAGAATGGCAATAATTTGTATCTTTCAGGAATATAGTAAGGATTAGATTAGATCACGGGAGCAAAGTGTCTACTACACAGAGCCTAATAATTGATGGCTATTATTTTTGCAGTACAACACTGTACATAATGTTTGTTCCTCACCTATATTATGGGTTTGGCAGGGAGATAAGCATGACAAAGGCTTATCTCCCTACACCAAACAACCCTCTTCATGACATTTTTACTGAGTTAACCAAAGTGTTGTTTTTTTGATGACAGCTGAGCAACGGTGAATTTGATCAAAAACCATTAATGTTAGGTAGAGAAGGGAAAAAAACCTAGTCCTACCCATTACAGGTTATTTGTCAACATTGATGAATTCCTAACTCTGGATGTGCTGAGGAAGAAATGAGGGAGTTCTTACTATTCCAGTTATCAAAGTACAACTGTAAATGTAAAATTTTACATGTGAGCCTCTTTTGAAAAAATAGATGATGTTGGCAAAGAATATTGAATGTACCATGGACCTCCAGAGGAGCAAACAAATTTGTCTTGGAAGAATTACAGCTAGAATGCCCCTTAGAAGCAAGGATGGCAAGATTTTGTCTCATGTGCTTTGGACATATTATGAAGAGGGAGCAGTCCCTGAAACAGACGTCATGTTTGGTAAGGTAGAGGGTCACTGAAAAAGAAGAAGACTCTTAATGAGTGGACTGACACAGTGGCTGCAACTCTGGGCTCAAACATAGCAATGATTCTGAGGCTGGCACAGGACTGGGCAGTGTTTCGTTCTGTTGTATATGAGGTCTCTAGGAGTTGGAACCAACTCGGTGGTACCTAACAACACTAACAAAATGAATCATTTGAGTTATAACAATTCAGTCCAGCAAATATTTTTCTTGAGGTAACAGAATAGGGTTGTTACAGACTGAGTGGCACCCTCTCAAAATATATATTGGAATCTTAATCCCTATACCTGTGTATTTAATCCTCTTTTGAAATAGAGTTTTCTTTTTTATGTTAATTAGATCATACCTAAATAGGGTAGATTTTAAATCTAATCATCTCTGAGTTATGAAAAGAGCAAATTATACACAGAGATATGCACACACCATATGGCGTTATAGATTGAATTGTGTCCCCAAAAAATGTATGTCAATTTGACTAGGCCATGATTCCAAGTATGATGTGGTTATCCTCCATTTTGTAATCTGATGTAATTATCTTGTGTGTTGTAAATCCTAACCTCTATGATGTTAGTTTGTCAGTTTGTCGTACTGTGGGGGCTTGCTAGTTTCTGTGATGCTGGAAGCTATACCACCAGTATTAAAATACCAGCAGGGTCACCCATGGCAGACAAGTTTCAGCTGAATTTCCATACTAAGACAGAGTAGGAAGAAAGACCTGGCAGTGAAAATCTTATGAATAGCAGTGGAACATTGTCTGATATAATGCCAAAAGATGAGCACCTCAGGTTGGAAGATACTAAAAATAGGACTGGGGAAGAGCAGCCTCCTCAAAGTAGAGAAAACCTTAATTAATGTGAATGGAGTCAAGCATTTGGAACCTTCATTTGCTGAAGTGGCGTGACTCAAAATGAGAAGAAACAGCCACAAACATCCATTAATAATGGGAATGTGGAATGTACAAAGTATGAATCTATGAAAATTGGAAGCCATTAAAAATTAACTGGAATGCATAAACATTGATATCCTAGTCATTAGTGAGCTGAAATTTACTGGTATTGGCCATTTTGAATTGGACAATCATATGGTCTACTATACCAGGAATGACAAATTGAAGAGAAATGGCATTACATTCACCGTCAAAAAGAACATTTCAAGATCTATCCTGAAGTACAGTGCTGTCAGTGATAGGATAATATCCATACACCTACAAAGAAGACCACTCATTATGACTATTATTCAAATTTACACACCAACTACTAAAGCCAAAGATGAAGAAATTGAATATTTTTACCAACTTCTGCACTCTGATCAAAAATGCAATCAGGATGCATTGATAATTACTGGTGATTGGAATGGGAAAGTTGGAAACAAAGAAGAAGAATCAGTAGTTGGAAAATATGGCCTTGGTGATAGAAATGATGCCAGAGATTGAATGATAGAATTTTGAAAGACCACCAACTTCTTCATTGCAAATTCCTTTTTTCAACAACATAAACAGCAACTATACAGGTGGACCTCACCAGATGGAATACGCAGGAATCAAATCAATGACATCTGCGGGAAAAGACGATTGAAAAACCCAATATCATCAGCCAGAACAAAGCCAGGGGCCAACTTCTGAACAGATATCAATTGCTCATATGCAAGTTCAGATGAAACTGAAGAAAATTATAAAAAGTCCATAGAAGCCAAAGTACCACCTTGAGTATATTTCACCTGAATTTAGAGAGCACTTCAAGAATAGATTTGACACAGAAGAAAACATTCTTTGATGGTTATGAGGGTAGGGAGGGAGGGTGAGTGTTATTTACTAACTAGATAGTAGATAAGAATCATCTTAGGTGAAGGGAAGGACAGCACTCACTACAGGGGAAGTCAGCACAACTGGACTAAACCAAGCTAAGAAGTTTCCTGAATACAAACATTTTGAGGGACAGAGTAGCAGGGGTAGGGGTCTGGGGACCATGGTTTCAGGGGACATCTAGGTCAATTGGCATAACAAAGCTTATTAAGAAAATGTTCTGCATCCTACTTTGGTGAGTGGCGTCTGGGGTCTTAAAAGCTGCAAGCAGCCATCTAAGATGTGTCAATTGGTCCCAACCACCTGGAGTAAAGGAGAATGAAGAACACCAAAGACACAAGGAAAGTATTAGCCCAAGAGACAGAAAGGGCCACATAAACCAGAGACTTCATCATCCTGAGACCAGAAGAACTAGACGGTGACCAGCTACCACCAATGACCACCCTGACAAGGAACACAACAGAGAGTCCCTGGAGCAGGAGAAAGGTGGGGTGCAGAACTTAAATTCTAGTAAGAAGACCAAACTTAATAGTCTGACTGAGACTGGAGGAACCCCAGAAAGCATGAACCCTGGACTCTCTATCAGCCCAGAACTAAAACAATTTCTGAGGCCAACTCTTCAGAAGGGATTGGACTGGACTGTGGGACATAAAGTGACACTCGTGAGGAGTGTGCCTCTTAGCTCAAATAGATACAAGAGACTAAATGGGCAGCTTCTGTTCGGAGGTGAGATGGAAAGACAGAGAGAATTAAAAGCTGGTTGAATGGACATGAGGAATCAGGGGTGGAAAAGAGGAATGTGCTGTCACAGCATGGGGAGAGCAGTTAGAGTCACATAACAATGTATGTATAAATTTTTGTATGTGAAAAATTTTTAAAAGAAGAATAGATTTGACCCCTTGAACACTAATGATGAAAGTCTAGACGAGTTGTGAAATGACAGGAAGGACATCATGAATAATGAAAGCAAAAGTCATTGAAAAGACAGGAAAGAAAGAAAAGACTAAAATGGATGTCAGAATAAACCCTGAAACTTGCTCTTGAATGTCTAGTAGCTAAAGCAAAAGGAAGAAATGATGAAGTAAAAGTGAAGAGAAGATTTCAAAAAGTGGCTCAAGAACACTAAGTGAAGTATTATAATGACATGTGCAAACCTGGAGATAGAAAACCAAAAGACAAGAACACGCTCTGCATTTCTCAAGCTAAAAGAACTGAAGAAAAAATTCAAGCCTCAAGTTGCAATACTGAATGATTCTATGGGGAAAATATTAAATGACACAGAAAGCATCAAATGAAGATGAAAGAAACACACAGAGTCATTACACCAAAAAGAATTGGTCGACATTCAGCCATTCCAGGAGGTAACATATGATCAAGAATCTATAGTACTAAAGGAAGGAGTCCAAGCTGCACTGAAGGCATTGGTGGAAAACAAGTCTCCAGGAATTGATAGAACACCAATTGAGATATTTCAACAAATGGATGCAGTGCTGAAAGTGCTCACTTGTCTGTGCCAAGGAATTTGGAAGACAGCTACCTGGCTAACCGGCTGGAAGAGGTCCATATTTATGCCTATTCCCAAGAAAGGTGATCCAACAGAATGCAGAAACTATCAAACAATATCATTAATATTACATGCAAGTAAAATTTTGCTGAAGATCATTCAAAAGCAGCTTCAGCAGTATAATGACAGGGAACTGCCAGAAATTCAAGCTGGATTCAGAAGAGGATGCGGAACCAGGAATATCTTTGCTGATGACAGATGGATCCTGGCTGAAAGCAGAGACTACCAAAAAGATGTTTACCTGTGTTTCATTGACTATGCATTTGACTGTATGCATCATAACAAATTATGGACAACATTGTGAAGGATGGGAATTCCAGAAAATTTAATTATGTTCTTCAGGAACTTGTACATGGATTAAGAGGCAGTCATTCAAACAGAATGAAGGTATACTGCTTGGTTTAAAGTCAGGAAAGGTGTGCATCAGGGTTGTATCCTTTCACCATACTTATTCAATTTGTATGATGAGCAAATAATCCGAGAAGCTGGACCATATGAAGTAGAATGGGACATCAAGATTGGAGGAAAATTCATTAACAGCCTGCAATATGCAGATGACACAAACTTGCTTGCTGAAAGTTCAGAGGACTTGAAGCACTTACTGATGAATATCAAAGACCACAGCCTTCAATATGGATTATACCTCAACATAAAGAAAACAAAAATCCTCACAACTGGACCTATAAGCAACATCATGATAAATGGAGAAAAGATTTGAAGTTGCTAAGGATTTCATTTTACATGCATCCACAATCAATACCCATGGAAGCAGCAGTCAAGAAATCAAAGGACACATTTCATTGGGCAAATCTGCTGCAAAAGACCTCTTTAAAGTGTTAAAAAGCAAAGACGTCACCTTAAAGACTAAGATGCGCCTGACCCAAGCCATGGTGTTTTCAATCACCTCACATGGCATACGAATGCTGCACAATGAATAAGAAAGACCAAAGAAGAATTGACACCTTTGAATTGTGGTGTTGGAGAAGAATATTGTGTGTACCATGGACTGCCAAAAGAATAAAGAAATCTGTCTTGGAAGAAGTACAACCAGAATGCTCCTCAGAAGCAAGGATGGCGAGATTACGTCTCACACACTTTAGACATGTTATCAGGAAGGATCAGTCCCTGGAGAAGGATATCGTGCTCGGTAAAGTAGAGAGTCAGTGAAAAAGAGGAAGACCCTCAGTGAGATGGATTGACACAGTGGCTGCAACAATGGGCTCAAGCATAACAATGTGAGGATGGCGCAGGACCGGGCAGTTTTTCATTCTGTTGTACATAGAGTGCTATGAGTCAAAACTGACTTGATGGCACCTAACAACAACAACAACAACATGATGTTAATGAGGCAGGATTAGAGACAGTTATGATAATGAGGCAGGACACAATCTACAGGATTACTTTGTATCTTGAATCAATCTCTTTTGAGATATAAAAGAGAGAATTCAGCAGAGAGGAGAGGGACTTCCCACCACAAAGAAAAAGTGCCAGGAGAAGAGTGTGTCCTTTGGACCCGGTTATCTGCACTGAAAAGCTCCTAGACCAGGGGAAAATTGATTCCAAGACCTTCCTCCAGAGACAACAGAGAGAAAGCCTTCCCCTGGAGCTGCCACCCTGAATTCAGACTTCTAGCCTCCTAGACTGTGAGAGAATACATTTCTCTTTGTTAAAGCCACCCACTTGTGGTATTTCTGTTATAGTTGCACTAGATAACAAAGACAGAATTTCATACCAGAAGTAGGGTACTGCTCACAGATACCTAAAATGCAGGAGCCATTTTGAAGATGTGAATGAGTAGAGGCTTGAAGGATTTCAGGTACCTAATAGTGAAAGCCTAGATTGCCTTCAATTGACTGTTGGGGGAATTATGGACATCAAAGACAATTCTGGTGAGGGTTCAGAAAGAAGTGACAAGAGCTGTTTAACACCGGAGATGGCACAGACAGCAAGAAGCAGCAGCAGAGAAACAACAGCAGCAGAACCAAGCAATCAGTGCAAGATGGTGCAGAAGCCAACCCGTGGAGCAAGAGAGCTGAGTGCCTTCGGAAAGGAGACTCCCTGGCAGAGTAGGATGTCTCTGGGCACTTATCGGTGGAGCTAGGCTTGCCAATCCATGGAGCTAGAGAACTGAGTACCTTCCGGTCGAGGTCTTCTGGTGGAATAGGGTGCCTCCAGGCACTTATCAGTAGAGCTAAAGAGCTTTGTAACACTTTCAGGGTAGAGGCTGGGCCACCCCGAGACACCCGAGGAGCCAAGGGCCGGAGAAGCCAAGGGGCCAAGGAACCAGGAAGTAGAATCTGAAGAGACAAGGAGCACAGGAAGCAGAGCTGCCTCGGTCTCAAAGGGTAGGGCCACGACCTCTGAGGTCTCAAAGGGTGGAACCATAGCCTGCTGAGTCTCAAAGGGTGGAGCCATGGCCTCATAGGTTTCAAAGAGTCAGATCTTCACCAGCTGGGGTCTAGAGTGGGATGCTGGCTTTCACGAGTGCTACCTGGATGGGGCTGGATCTACTGTCCAAAGCTGGGGGTAGGAACTGCCGTGCCAAAGGGGCAGAAGAACAGGGCCTGCCGGGGACGAGGGTAGTCTTAACTATGACAAAAGAGAGGGATGTCTCTCTGGCAAAATAAAAACCCACAAAAACAGTGTAAGGTATTGGTGCAGAGGAAAAAGGAAGTGGAGAAAAGCATCACCTGGAGACACCTGGGGCAAAAGCCAGGCCAGATAAATGGGATGATTGATAGAAGGCCAGGGTTTTCTGGTTCCACTCAACCAGAGGCCCAAGGCCGTATGCATATAAATGGTAAGATAGTTAGGGTGTGAAAAGAAGACAAATCTGGAATGTTTTAAAAAGGGTTATGTGTTTAGGATTATGCTTTTGTCTGAATGTACTTCAGAGAGCATGTAACTTCACTTTCAACCAGTACTTAATTGGATATGCTAAAAAGGGAGCTAGGATTTGCCTGGGAGAAACAGGCTTTTTGTTTCAAGCCAGCAGCCCTGTGTATACAGTGGGGGCTTAGGTTGAAAACCTGAGCACCACTCTGATTTACATTTATCCATACCGCTTCCTCCTGGAGGTGTAGGCCTGGTTCCCACCCAGAGATGCTAACTCTTTGGCGGGAACCCTCTGCCACCCCTCTGGTGAACTGCTCACTGGCCCCTCATGAGTCAGAAACTCCCAGTCCTGCTTAGGGAATAGTCTCCCCAGCACACATTCATAGTGGGGTGCAATTTGGCCAGGGATCCACTCAAGTCTCCTCAGGGAAATTTCTGCTGGGACAAATGCCTGCTGGACTGGATCACATTGGCCAGCCTAGAGGGTTTATCTGGGTTCATACACTGTTCTTCTCCTCTGACCTGCATAATTGGAAGAATAGAGAAACTTTGTGTCTATCTTTGCCACATATCACCCTAATCAGGCTGTAAGTCAGTCCTAGGTATTCTTTTAACTCTAGAGGAACAGAAGATGGTCTTAGAAAAGGCTTGCCAAGAGGCTGATAGGTGGCATAACCTCAACCCTCAAAATGGTAGTAGACTTCTGGCAGCCCAGGCTGAACCTGCCACAGATATCGGCTGGGAGTAAGACAGCTAGAACATTATAAAAACTGTTTGACACCAAGGGACCCCAAAACAGAAGAGCCTTAGGAAAGTTCAGGATGTACAACAAGACTCCAAGGAAAATCCCTCCAGCTTCCTAGAACGGGTGAATGAAGCTAACCGGCAATTTACTGATATAAACCCTGAAGATGCAGAGAATGCCAGGTTCATCAGCCAGAGTGCCCAGAACATCAGGTGGAAACTTCAAAAGTTAGGAGGTCTAGGAATGAATACTTCACAACTTGTTGAGATTGCCTTTAAAGTCTTCAATAATCGGGACCGGGGACAAGGAGAAAGGCTGCGCTCCTGGCAGCAGCTCTTGGATGTAACCCACTACCCAGGCAGACCTCGTGTGGGGTAAGTCCTCATGGGCTCCAAAAGAGTTGGTGGCCAACCCAAGGCTTCCTAAAGCGAGGTCCCAGACAGTGTGCCTACTGCAGACAATAAGGCCATTGGAAACTAGAGTGTCCCTTGTGGCCAACCCAGACAGAGCAGGAAACCCATAACACTTCTCCCACAGCTGTCAGCCAATGACTTGGACTGATGGGGCCCAAGGACTCCCCTGTAACCCACGAGGAGTCCCGGGTTGGACTAAGAGTGGAAGGACAACTTACTGACACAACAGACCAGAGAGCTGGAGAACATGACTTCTGCTGCTGTCTCAGACACTCAGGGGACTCTCCAGCCACCCCAGGCAGAGAGAAGTCTGCAGTCTCAGCCCTCAGCTGGCTTCATTGGCAGGATAGAAAGCTGCCAAACACAGGCAGAGGGGGCACACAGCTTCAGGGCCTGGTAAGATGGTCACCATCCCTACCTCCCTCCAAACCTGGGAGGCCCATGACAGCAAAGAGCATCTCAGCTGGTGGGACCGGAGGAAAGAAAGCCTACTAGAGATGCCTTTGTTGAATAGTGTACAGTGATCAGCAGAGGTGGCAGTTATACACTGCCCCACACACCAGAAGGGAGAGTCTCTTCAGCTACCAGAAAACCCCCAGGGATAAACAGAGCTTGAAAATGGGCTTTGACCTTAATAGCAGAGCAGAAGATGAGAGGTTGTACAATTTCCAAGAACAGGTGTTAATAGCAGAACACCTGATGCACCTAATAATAAAGGCAGCTCATGAGAGCACACATTATAGTCGAGATGCTATGTTTCACTGGCCAGGCAAACTGATTAAAGTGCCTAATCTACAAAAGACTATCCAGAAAGTAGTGAAAAATCCAAAAACAGGCCTACCACCTCTTGTGTCTGGGGTACAAGCCTGTGGGATCGGACTTGGAGAAGACTGGCAAGTGGACTTAACAGTTATGGCAAGACTATAGGAGGTTTCAAGTATCTTTTGGTGTTTGTAGACACCTTCGCCAGGTGGGTAGAAGACTTCCCTGCCAGACGGAAAAGGCATTTGAGGTAAGCAAATGCTTAGATTTGGCCTACCTTATTCAACTCAAAGTGATAACAGAGGAGCCTTTCTATCCAGTCAGGACATTTAGGAATTCAGTGGAAGCTACATGCTCCCTGGAGACCACAGTAACTACTGCATTGACTGTGTACTTAAAAGGTCTAATTAGAAATCTAAGCTAGTGTGGGCAATGTGAGTGAATACTTGTATTCTAAGAGACCAGCCTGCCCTGGATCAAGCTGCTACACGGCCCTGTTGAGAGTTCAGGTGGTCCCTAGAAGCAGGCTCCAATTGCGCCCCTATGAAATGTTGAATGGGAGACCTTTCCTTAAGGCAGCCTGGAGATGTAGTGCTTCAGATTATCTTTAAGTGGTCCAGAAACTTAGTGTTTCTAGGTATATAGGATAATGGTTCTGTTTCAGTCTCCTGGGCCAGGGTGAGGCCAACTTGCATTTCAGTGGTTATTGACATGTGTTCTGTTTATACGAGGCAATCTCCTTTGCTTGTCTTAACACCCAAGATCAGCCATTCTCTTTGTCCTCCTGAATCTTAGGGGTGGAGCAAGGTGGGAGAAGCTGGCGAGTAACGCTCATGCCCATAATCAGCAAGTGTACAGTGTTTATGGAGAGGTTGTTAATTGGATTGAAGGGAAAACCTCTGAGTGTATGAAAGGGCCTGGCAGCAGGAGGAAGCCAATAAAGCTTCTGGTGGCAGATAACAGAGGGTCCTGGGTTCAAATCTTGGCTCTGTTAGCTTCTGATCTTGGTCAAGTGGTTTCACTTCCAGGTGGCTCAGTTTCCTTATCTGCAAGAGAGTGGTAAACTATAGTGGCTGCTTTATAGGATTATTGTGAAGATTAAATAAGATAAACTGAAAACCACTTAGCTCATTGCCTGGCATATACTCTTTATAAACTATATTATGCCAATTGAGCTAGAAGTTCCCGGAGACCATAGTCCCCACAGCCCTCAGCCCAGTAATTTGGTCCCTCAGGGAGTCTGGGTGTGTCTATGGAGCTTCCATGACCTTGCCTTGAACAAGTTGTGCTGACTTCCCCAGTATTGTGTACTGCCTTACCCTTAACCAGAGTTACCACTTATGCATTGTCTCTCGTTTTGTCGGCCTAATCTTTGGCTGAAGAGTAAACCTCAGGAGTGACATTTTTCTCCAGCTGTCAAGGACCCTCTATTGTGATCCCTGTAAAAGCACTCTGTTGTGGTAGCCAGGCACTATCTAGTAAGTCTTCTTTGCCTGCTACCTCCAGGAGCTAATCATTTATTGTCTGTTCCTACATCCCTAAAACTCCACCCCATGCCAGCAGGAAGTAGCCCAATGAGTTGCCAAACCTTATCCTTTAAGATTAAGGAATTGTTACAACTCAAGGGGGGATTGTAACCTGACCCTATGAATGCCAGAAAATTTCCATTAGTCCTTAAACTAGCCCAAGCCAGATTCGGCCCACCCCACTTGCGCAGAAGGGCCAGCTGTGACCACTAATTTATCTCAATAGAGGACGCAGCAACGGGGGAACAAATCAGAAGAAAAATCATCATACAGACCCTATTCGAAGCGAGAGGTCCAACAAGAACTACACCAGCTCCTGTTTCCTGGCCACCTTTTAGAATTTTCCCTCCCCAGTACCCCTGCTCAGCCACCATCTTGCTGCCCAAATCACATATAAGCCCTGTTTGCCAGTTGCTTGCTGAGCCGGAACTGAGGAACTTCCTCCCAGCTCCTTTCTCTGCACATTGCAATAAAGTTACTCTCTCAAAGACCAGTGTCCGTATAATTAGCAAGTCTGAGTGCACTGGACAAGGACCCACCTTTTAGGGTTAGGTAACAATTTCACAGATGAAGAGGAATTTTGCCCCAGCATAGAATTTGCACTTGCAGTTGATGTAAGGCTTTTGGGCTGATATGATGTGGTGAATGTGTTTTACATGTGGCAAGGACATGAATCGGGGGGGGGGGGGGGGCAAAGGTGTAATGTTATGAATTGAATTATGTCTCCAAAAAATGTGCGTCAACTTGGTTAGGCCATGATTCCGGGTATTGTGTGGTTGTCCTTCATTTTGTGATCTGATGTAATTATCCTATGTGTTGTAAATCCTAGCCTATCTGATGTTAATTAGACAGAATTAGAGGCAGTTATGTTAATGAGGCAGGACACAATGTACAGGATTACGTGGTATCTTGTTTTTATTTTATTGTGCTTTAGGTGAAAGTTTACAGCAAAAATGTTTCCCATTCAAAAAGTTATACACAAATTGTTTTGTGACATTGGTTGCAATCCCTGCATTATGTCAGCACTCACCCCCTTTCCCTTTCCACCCTGGGTTCCCCCTGCCCATTTTTCCAGTTTTTGTGTCCCTTCCTGCCTTCTCATCTTTTCTTTTGGGCAGTTGTTGCCCATTTGGTCTCCTATACTTGATTGAACTAAGAAGCATGTTCTTCACATGTGTTATTGCTTGTTTATAGGCCTGTGTAATCTTTGGCTGAAAGGTGGACTTCAGGAGTGGCTTCAGATCTGAGTTAGCAGGGTTTCTGGGGCCATGGTCTCAGGGGTTCCTCAAGTCTCTGTCATGCCAGTGAGTCTGTTCTTTGTGTGTGGGTGTAAATATGAATTTTGTTCTACATTTTTTCTCCCACTCTGTTCAGGGCTGTCTATTGTGATCCTTGTCAGAGCAGTCGGTGATGGTAACTGAGCACCATCTTCTGGGCTCAGGCTGGTAGAAGCTGTGTTTCTTGTGGCCCTTTAGTCCTTTGGAGTAAAATTTTCCTTGTGTCTTTGGTTTTTTTCATTCTACTTTGCTCTGGATGGGATGGGATCAATACATGTATCTTAGATGGCTGCTCACAAGTTTCTAACACCCCACGCTGACTCACAATGTGGAATGTAGAACATTTTCTTTAGGAACTATGTTATGCCAATTGGTCTAGATATCCCCCAATATGATAGTCCCAAGCCCTGAGCCTCAGTAACCCTCAGGCCCTCAAAATTTGGATGTGTCTAGGAAGCTTCCATGACTTTGCCTTGGTCAAGTTGTACTGACTTCCCCTATATGGTGTGTTGTCTTTCCCTTCAGCAAAGTTAACACTTGTCCACTATCTCTTTAGTGATTTCCCCTCTTCACCTCTCCCCTCCCTCGTAACCATCAAAGATTTTTTGTGTGTGTGTGTAAACATTTTCCTGTGTTTTTCTTTTTTTAATAATAGTGGTCTCATGCAATATTTGTCCTTTTGTGATTGACTTATTTTGTTCAGTATAATGCCCTCCAGATTCATCCATGTTGTGAGATGTTTCACAGATTTGTGTATGTACTGTAATTTCTTTATCCATTCATCTGTTAATCGGCACCTAAGTTGTTTCCATCTTTTTGCTGTTGTGAATAATGCTGCAATGAACATGGGTGTGCATGTCTATTCTTGTGACGGCTCTTATTTCTCTAGGATAAATTCGTAGGAGTGAGATTGCTAGATCCTATAGTATTTCTATTTCTGGCTTTTCAAGGAGGAACCATACAGTTTTCTATAGTGGTTGTACCATTTTACACACCCACCAAGAGTGCATAACAGTTCCAATCTCCCCAAAATCTCTCCAACATTTGTTATTTCCTGCTTTTTGATTAGTGCTAGTAATGTTGAGGTGAGATGGTATCTCATAGTTGTTTTGATTTACATTTCTCTAATAGCTAATGATCTTTAGCATTTCCTCACATGTCTGCTAGCCAACTGAATGTTTTCTTGGTAAAGTGTCTGTTCATATCTTTTCGCATTTTAAATTGGATTATTTTCTTTTTGTTGTTGAGTTGTTGAAGTATTCTATAGATTTTAGAGATTAGACCCTTGTCATATATGTCAGCCAAAAATTTTTTTATAGATTAAGGCCCAGCAAAATGGTGCTCTAGGCAGAAGAACCGCACCATCCCTACACAGCAAAGATCTGAAAAACTAAGCTAAACAGAGAATACAACAATCCTGAAACCCTAAAACATCAAATGAAGAGATAAAGAACTCAGCCAAGCACAAAATGGACTGAGAAAACTGACAGAGAATGGAGAGTGAGGAGAGATTCATGCAGAGGTTCTCTACCAGCTAACGCAGCATGGATCTGCCATCTTGGACTCCCATCAGAGGCCAGCAAACAGGGGGTAAGAGAAAGCAGCCTCACGGAGTGTCCAGCGGGAGACAAAACAACCAGTAATTTGCGGTGTGAGCTTTCCCACCCCCCATCCCTCTTCACCCCGGCTCGGCCACAATCTCTTGACCAGGAAACACCAGCTGCTTGGATTCCACACACCCGAATGGGCAGCTCTCTGAGGGCCATTTGTTGGCTGCTTGTGTTTCTTTTTTCCACTTCTTTTGATTTCCTCCTTGCCTCTCGCCACTGCCCCCTCCTTTCGCTTGAGTACCTCGCTCTGTGCACCATCTTATCTTCTTCTTGAGGGGCTGCAGAGAGCTGGTAATTTGTGATATATGCCTTCCCACTCTCTACCCTTCTTCACCCACACTCGGCCCCCTCTGCTTCCCACGGACACAGTCTTTTATCCAGAAACACCAGCCCGCACTAGCTGGCTCTCTGAGGGCCATTTGTTGACTGCTAGTGTTGCTTTTTCTTTTCTGCTTCCTTTGATTGCTTATTTGCCTCTCGCCACCTCCCCCTCCTTTCTCTCGAGTACCTGGCTCCGTGCCCCATCTTTGCTTCTTTCTGAGGGGCTGCGGAGCTCCATTCGAGTGTGGAGCTATTTACCGGTCTGGGCAACTGTGCTGGGGGGAATCCTGGGGCTTTTGTTCGTTTGTTCATTTTGAATTGTTTGTCTGTTTTCTTTTCCTTTTCTTGAGTTGGGGGCCCTTTCTGGCCAGGTGGAGCTGCGTGCCAGGGAGACTCCCCTTTGGCTTCCACAGACGTACAGCGGGCTTCCTGAGGGAATTTCTTTTTTTGTTGGTTTTATTTTTTTTCTGTTTTTTGGGGGGCCTTACTTGTTCTTTTTTTTTTTTAAGTTGTTTTGTTTTCTTTTGCCTCTTCTTCCCTTTTTGTCTTTCTTCATTGCTCAGTTTCTCATCTCTCTATATCTTCCTTCTCTTTCTTTTTCCTGAATGCCTGTCATTGTATACCTCTACGCCTTCTAACCAGGCTGTACTGAAACACCTGAGAGCGACTTCCCCAGACCTCATAGCTGCACCAGTGGGATCTCTGGGAACTTTGTGCTTCTTTAACCTTTCTGATTTATATTTATTCATTCTTTTCTTTTCTTCCTCTTCCCCTTTCTGTTTTTCTCCATTTCATAGTCTCTCATCTCTCCACTCGAATGGCAAGCTACCCTAGCACTCTTTTTTGTTTGTATGTTTTTGGTTCCTGTTCCACTCTCCTCTCTACCATAAACATCTTAGCTCCACACATAACAATCTCCCCGCTGCATCCTGCCTACCTGCACCGTGTGCTTACCATGACTCTACCAAGCAGCACAGGGATTGCCTACTGGAACCTGCCCTGCACTGATTACTGACCCGCTCTGGTAGCTGTAGTAAGTGCCACAAACAACCTATCCCAGTAGCTGCTCTTCAGCTAGACCTGCCCTGCCATACCATATCTGAGTGACTGACCTGCCAGTTGGAGAAGGAGGTGAAAAGTATTGTGCCCACAGATGAGCAAACAACAAAGAACACACAGTCTGCCTGCTCAGACATAGTCAAATTTAAACAAAAAAAGGGACAAAACAAACAAATCTACAGTCAATAAATGAGAAAAATAACTACTGAATGCCCCGAAGACAGCTGACAATATCAAAACATTTACAAAAACAGGACAGGATGGTTGCAGTAGGCATCCAAAATAAAACACCAGAACTCTCCAGGGGACGAAAATGCACTAGAACTACCTGATAGGGAATTCAAATCTCTAATACTCAGAATTCTCCAAGAACTGAGGCAAAAAGCTGACAAAAATGAGGAAAAATTTGACAAATTCATGGAAAATACAGACAAAAAATTGGAAAAATTCAGGAAAATAATGCAGGAACAAAATGCCAAAATAAATTCACAACTAGAAATTATACGAAGACAACAACTAGAAATCAAAAAGATAAACAACAAGATTTCAGAAATGGACGGTGTCATAGAAGGGCTGAGAAGCAGATTTGAAACGGTGGAAGACAGGATCAGCGGAATTGAAGACAAACACTTCGATACAAATCTCATTGAGAAAAACTCAGAAAAAAGAACACAGAAAAATGACAAGACCCTGAGAGTTACGTGGGACACAATTAAAAGCAAAAATTTGCAAGGGATTGGAATTCCAGAACAGGGAGAGAAAACAGAAAACACAGAGAGGATCATTGAGGTACTTCTGACAGAAAACTTCCCCAATATCATGAAAGATGAAAAGCTGGCCATCCAAGAAGCTTAACAAACCCCATGTAGAAGAGACCCCAAAAGAAAATCACCAAGGCATATCATATTCAACTCGTCAAAATCAAAGACAAACAAAGAATCCTGAGAGCAGCTCATGAAAAACAAGAAGTCACATACAGAGGAGAAACAATAAGAATAAGCTCAGATTATTCAGCAGAAACCATGCAGGAAAGAAGGCAATTGGATGACATACATAAAATCTTGAAAGAAAAAAATCGTCAGCCAAAAATAATATATCCTGCAAAACTCTCATACAAATTTGATGGTGAAATTAGGACATTTCCAGATAAACAGAAATTAAGGGAATATGTAAAGTCAAACCAAACTTACAAGAATTATTAAAGCGAGTTCTTCGATCTGAGGACAAACAGCTTCAGCTCACAGGCTGAATCTAGGACCCAGGCTCGTACCAGCCAGATACTAATCTAGGAAATGAACTCTCAAGGACTATCCAAAACCAGAAGAAATACAACAGAGAATCAGAGCAGTTAATCAGTAAATGACAACAACATCAAAACAATAAAAGAGGGAATGAATGGCATAGGTATAGAAACTTCTAATGGAGAGGAAGGGAAGGCGATACCAAGTAATGGTAGACTGCTTCAAACTTAGAATGATAAGGGTAAAATTCATGGTACCACAAAGAAAGTTAACAAACATACTCATAAAAAAAAAGAGGAAAAACATAAAGTCTCAGCAAAAACAAAACCTACAAAAACAAAAGAAATGAAAAAAAAAATCCACAAACAAAAGTAACTCAGCACAAGAGAGTAATAAGAACAAAAAAAAAAACTTCAACACCACAAAAAAAATCACTACAAAATGACAGCAACAAACTCACCTCTATCAATAATTAAACTGAAAGTAAATGGACTCAACGCACCAATAAAGAGATGGACAGTGACAGAATGGATAAGAAAACAAGATCCATCAATATACTGTCTACAAGAGACACACCTTAGAAACAAAGATGTGAATTTATTAAAAGTCAAAGGTTGGAAAAAATTATATCAAGCTAACAACTACCAAAAAAGAGCAAGAGTGGCAATTCTAATCTCAGATAAAATAGACTTTAAAACAAAATCTACCACAAAAGACAAAGAAGGACGCTATATAATGATTAAGGGGATGATTCATCATGAAGACATAACCATAATAAACATCTTTGCACCCAATGACAGGGCTCCAAAATACATAAAACAAACTCTGACAACACTGAAAAGAGAAATTGACAGTTCCACAATAATAGTAGGAGACTTCAACACACCACTCTCAGTAAAGGACAGAACAACTAAGAAGAAACTCAGCAAAGATACAGAAGACCTAAAGGGCACAATAAGCCAACATGACCTCATAGACATATGCAGAACACTCCATCCAAAACCTGAAAACTACACATTCTTTTCCAATGCACATGGAACATCCTCCAGAATAAACCACAACTTAGGCCACAGAGCAATCCTTAACAAGATCCAAAAGGTTGAGATAATTCAAAGTCTCTTCTGTGACCACAATGCCATCAAGGTAGAAATTAACAATAGAAAGAGCAAGGAAAAAAAAATCAACTACATGGAAACTGAATAACACCCTGCTTACACATCAGTGGGTAATAGAAGAAATCAGAGATGGAATAAAAAAAAAATCCCTAGAATCAAATGACAATGAAAACACATCATACCAAAACCTTTGGGACACTGCAAAGGAAGTCCTCAGAGGACAATTTATAGCAATAGATGAACATATCAAAAAAGAAGAAAGGGACAAAATCAAAACATTAGCCACAGAACTCAAACAAATAGAAAGAGAACAGCCAAAAAAGCCCACAACCACCGGAAGAAAGGAAATAGTAAAGATCAGAGCAGAAATAAATGAAATAGAGAACAGAAAAACAATAGAAAGAATCAACAAAACCAAAAGTTGGTTCTTTGAAAGAATCAACAAAATCAACAAACCACTGGCCAGACTGACAAAAGAAAAACAGGATATGACACAAATAACCCAAATAAAAAATGAAATGGGGGACATTACAACAGACCCAACTGAAATAGAAAGGATTATAACAGAATATTATGAAAAACTATACTCCAACAAATTTGAAAACCTAGAGGAAATGGATCAATTTCTAGAAGCACACGGCCTACCCAAATTACGACAAAGTGATGTTGAAAATCTGAACAGACCCATAACAAGAGAAGAGATTGAAAAGGTAATAAAAAAACTCCCAACCAAAAAAGCCCTGGCCCAGATGGCTTCACTGTAGAATTCTACAAAACATTTACAGAAGAGCTTGTACCAGTACTACTCAAGCTATTTCAGAGCATAGAAGAGGAAGCAACACTTCCAAATTCATTCTATGAAGCCAGCATAATGCTGATACCAAAACCAGGCGAAGACATCACAAAAAAGGAAAATTACAGACCAATATCGCTCATGAATATAGATGCAAAAATTCTGAACAAAATTCTAGCCAATAGAATTCAGCATCATATAAAAAAAATAATACACCATGACCAAGTAGGATTCATACCAGGTATGCAAGCGTGGTTCAACATTAGAAAATCAATCAGCGTAATCCACCACATAAATAAAAGGAAAGAAAAAAATCACATGATCATCTCAGTTGATGCAGAAAAGGCATTTGACAAAGTCCAACAGTCATTCCTGATAAAAACTCTCAATAAAATAGGTATAGAAGGGAAATTTCTCAACATAATAAAGGGCATCTATGCAAAACCAGCAGCCAACATCATTCTTAATGGAGAGAGGCTGAAAACATTCCCCTTGAAAGAAGAACACGACAAGGATGCCCTTTGTCACCACTCCTATTTAACATTGTGCTGGAAGTTCTAGCTAGAGCAGTAAGTCAAGAAAAAGAAATAAAGGCCATGCAAATTAGTAATGAAGAAGTTAAACTGTCCCTGTTTGCAGATGATATGATACTATACATAGAAAACCCTAAAGACTCCACGAGAAATCTACTGGAACTAATAGAAAGATTCAGCAGAGTAGCAGGATACAAGATAAACATTCAAATTCAGCTGGATTCCTATACACCAGTAAGGAGAATGGTGAAAAGGAAATCAGGAAAACAATACGATTTTCAATAGCTCGTAAGAAGATAAAATACTTAGGAATAAATCTGACCAGGGATGTAAAAGACCTATACAAAGAAAACTACAAAACACGACCGCATGAAACCCAAAGGGATCTACATAAATGGAAAAACATACCATGCTCATGGATAGGCAGACTCAACATTGTGAAAATGACAATTCTATCCAAAGCAATTTACAAATACAATGCAATCCCGATCCAAATACCAACAACATTCTTCAAAGAGATGAAAAAACTAATCATTAACTTTATATGGAAAGGGAAGGAGCCCCAAATAAGTAAAGCACTACTGAAAAAGAAGAATAAAGTTGGAGGACTCACACTAGCTGACTTCAGAACCTACTATACAGCTACAGTAGTCAAAACAGCCTGGTACTGGTACAACGACAGATACATTGACCAATAGAACAGAATTGAGAACCCAGATGTCAATCCATCCACCTATGGTCACCTGATCTTCGTCAAGGGCCCAAAGTCCATCAAATGGTGAAAAGATAGTCTTTTTAACAAATGGTGCTGGCAAAACTGGATATCCATTTGCAAAAAAATGAAACAGGACCCATACCTCACACCATATGCAAAAACTACTTCAAAATGGATCAAAGACCTGAATATAAAGTTCATAGAAGGAAAAATAGGACCAACACTTCAGGCCTTAATACATGGCATTAACAGAATACAAACCATAACCATCAATGCACAAACCCCAATAGATAAGCTAGATAACTTAGATCTTCTAAAAATAAAACACCTATGCTCTTCAAAAGACTTTACCAAAAGAGTAGAAAGAGAACCTACAGACTGGGAAAAAAATTTTGGACAGTACAAGTCAGACAAAGGTCTAATCTCCATAATCTACAAGAAAATCCAACACCTCTACAACAAAAAGACAAATAATCCTTTTAAAAATGGGGAAAGGAAATGAGCAGACACTTCACCAAAGAAGATATTCAAGCGGCCAAGAGACACATGAGGAAATTCTCGCGATCAGTACCTATTAGAGAAATGCAAATTAAAACCACAATGAGATACCATCTCACCCCGCCATTACTGGCACAAATCAAAAACGCTAAAAATAACAAATGTTGGAGGGGCTGCGGGGAGATCGGAACACTTATGCACTGCTGACGGGAATGCAAGATGATACAACCATTTTGAAAATGATATTGCGCTTCCTCAGAAAGCTAGAAATAGACCTACCATAGGATCCAGCAATCCCACCCCTAAGAATATATCCTGGAGAAATAAGAGTCGTCACTGGAATAGACATATGCACATCTATGTTCATGGAAGCATTGTTCACAAAGCAAAACGATGGAAACAACCTAGATGCCCATCAACAGATGAATGGGGTAAACAAACTTTGGTACATACACACAATGGAGTACTATGCAACGAGAAAGAACAACAATGAATTTGTGAAGCATCTCATAACATGGATGAAACTAGAGGACATTATGCTTAGTGAAATAAGTCAATCACAAAAGGACAAATATTGTATGAGACCGCTATTGTAAAAACCCATGAAAAAGTTCACACACAAAATGTAACAATCTTTGTTGGTTACCAGGGATGGGAGGGGTGGGGGGGGAATACTCAATGTGCAATAGATAAGTGGTATCTTGGGTGAAGGGTGAGACAGTACACAATACAGGGGAAACTAGCACAACTTGTACAAGGAAAGGTCATGGAAGCCCATAGACAAATCAAAACTCCCTGAGGGACTGAATTGCTAGGCAGAGGGCTGTGGGGACCATGGTCTCGGGGAACATCTAGCTCAACTGGCATGACACAGCTTATAAAGACAATGCTGTACATTCTACCTTGGTGAGTAGTGTCTGGGGTCTTAAAAGCCTGTGAGCGGCCATCTAAGATACTCCACTGGTCTCATCCCTTTGGGAGCAAGGGAGAATGAAGAGAACAGGATACAAGGAAAAGACTAATCTAAAGGACTAATTGTCCACAGCTACCACGGCCTCCACTGGACTGAGTCCATTACAGCTAGATGGTGCCCAGCTACCAGCACTGACTGCTCTGACCAGGATCACAACGGAGGGTTCTGGACAGAGCTGGAGAAGGATGTAGAGCATAATTCTGACTCACAAAGAAAAAGACTAGATTTACTGGCATAAAGGAGACTAGAGAGACCTCGAGAGTATGGCCCCCAGACACCCTTTAAGCTCAGTGGTGAAGTTACCTCCGAGGTTCACTGTTCAGCCTTTGAGTGGACAGCCCCGTAAAACCAAATGAGACTAATGAGGTACAGGAGTCCAGTGACAAGGGCCAGAAGGCAGAAGGGGAGAAGGAAGCTGGTGATAGGGAACCCAAGGTTGAGTAAGGATATTTTTGATGTCTTGTGAGATTGTTAACTATTGTCATAAGGCAACATTTGTAGTAACTGTTAAATGAGAAACTATTTTGTTCCATAAGCCTTCATCTTAAGTGAGAATAGCAGCACAATTTGGAAGAGTGTAGTCAATGTCACTGAACTGTGCATGTAGAAATTTTTGAAATGGTGTTTCTTTGGCTATGTGTATTTTCACCAAAAAAAAGGTTGAGAAGTTAGAGGGTTGATATGTTGTGGGGTTGTTAACCAATCTCATAAAACAACATGTCTACTACTGTTTCATGAGAAACTATTTGTTCTGTAAGCCTTCACCTGAAGTACAATAAAAAAAAAAAGTATTAAGGAAGATCTAAATAGAGATATACTGTGAATAAATATTGGTCAAGTAAATGTGGTATAGATGTCAATTCTCCCCAAATTGATCTGTCTGTAAATTCAAACTCAATCCAAATCAAAATCTCAACAGATACTTTGTGGACCTTGTCAAGTTCTTCTAAAAGTTGTGGAGAAGTATAAAGGGCCAAGATAGTCAAAATACCCTTAAAAAAAGAACAAGATAGGAAGGCTTACTCTACCAGATATCAAGACCTATTGTACACTTATTTTTGTTGATGGGAAAGGTAACACTGAATGAAGGTAAAGTGTACACAGCTTGACAAAGGTATACAATGTCAATAAAAAGTACACAAGAGAAAAGGAAAAAAAAAATTTTTTTTACAAGTCTTTTTTCCGGGATTCTTTTTACTCTTTCAGTGAAGTATTTTGATGAAAACAAGTTTTAATTTTTAGGAGCTCCCAGTTATCTAGTTTCTCTTCTGATGTTTGTGCATTGTTAGTTATGGTTTGTATTATATTTATGCCATGTATTAGGGCTCCTAGCATTGTCCTTATTTTTTCTTCCATGATCTTTATAGTTTTAGGCTTTATATTTAGGACTTTGATCCATTTTGAATTGGTTTTTGTGTATGGTGTGAGATATTGGTCCTGTTTCTTTGGTTTTTTTTTTTGTTTTTTTTTTTTTTTACAGATGGACATCCAGTTTTGCCAGCACAATTTGTTAAAAAGATGGTCTTTTTTGCATTTAATGGACTTTGGTCCTTTATCAAAGATCAGCTGATTATAGGCAGGTGGCTTAACATCTAGGTTCTCAGTTCTGTTCCACACGTCTATGTGTCTGTTGTTGTACCAGTACCAGGCTGTTTTCACTACTGTGGCTGTATTGTGAGGTCTCCTATTTTATTATTTTTCAATAATAATGTTTTACTTATCTGGGGACTCTTTCCTTTCCATATAAAGTTGGTGATTAGTTTTTCCATCTCGTTAAATAATGCTGTTGGTATTTGAATCAGAATTGCATTATATCTTTAAATCGCTTTAGGCAGAATTGACATTTTCACAATTCTGAGTCTTCCTATCTATGAGCATGATATGTTTTTCCACTTATGGAAGTCTCTTGATTTCTTGCAATAGTGTGTTGTAGTTTTCTTTGAATAGATCTTTTACTTCCCTGGTTAGATTTATTCCTAAGTAGTTTATCTTTTTAGGGAGTATTATAAATTGTATTGTTTTCCTGATTTCCTTTTCAAAGTTCTCTTCATTGGTGTATAGGAATCCAACTGACTTTTTTTATGTTGATCTTGTATCCTAATACTCTGCTGAATCTTTCTGTTAGTTCCAGTAGTTTTTTTATGGAATCTTTGAGATTCTGTATATATAGTATCATATCATCTGCGAATAGGGTTACTTCTACTTCTTCCTTTCCAATTTGGTTGCCCTTTATTTATTTTTCTTGCCTTATTGCTCTAGCTAGGACTTCCAGCACAATGTTAAATAGAAGTGGTGACAAAGAGCATCCTTGTCTTATTCCCATTCTCAGGGGGAATGCTTTCTGTCTCTTCCCATTGAAAATGATGTTGGTTTTTGGTTTTGTATATTGTTGTTGGTCATGGATTGAATTATATTCCCCCAAAAATGTGTGTTATCAGTTTGACTGGGCCGTGATTCCCAGTATTGTGTGATTTTCCTATATGATGTAAATCGTGCTTCTATGATGTTAATGAGGAAGAATGGGTGGTAGTTGTGTTAGCTAGTGAGGCAGGACTCAATCTATAAGACTGGATTGTGTCTTGAGGCAATCTCTTAAGATATAAAACAGAGAAGCTAGCAGAGAAACAGGGATACGTTTTACCACCAAGAAAGCAGTGCCAGGAGCAGAGTGCATCCTTTGGACCCAGGGCCCCTGCGTGGAGAAGCTCCTATTCCAGGGGAAGATTGATGAGAAGGCTGACAGAGGGAGAAAGACTTCCCCTGGAGCTGATGCCCTGAACTTGGATTTTTAGCCTACCTTACTGTGAGGAAATAAACTTCTCTTTGTTAAAGCCATCTACTTGTGGTATTTCTGTTGTAGCAGCACCAAATGACTAAGACATTGTTGTTAGGTGCCCTTGAGTTGGTTCTGACCCATAGCAACCCTATGTACAACAGAACAAAAAACACTGCCCGGTCCTGCATGATCCTTGCAATTATTGTTATGCTTGAGCCCATTGTTGCGACCACTGTGTCCTTCTAACCTGAGGGGCTCATCTTCTGGCACTATATCAATGTTCCCCTGCTATTCATAAGGTTTTCACTGGCTAATTCTTTTTAGAGGTAGACAGTTGGGTCCTTCTTCATAGTATTTCTTAGTCTGGAAGCTCAGCTGAAACCTGTCCACCGTGGGTGACACTGCAGTATTTGAATACTGGTGGCATAGCTACTAGCGTCACAGCACCACGCAAGCCCCCACAGTATGACAAGCTGACAGATGTGTGGGGAATTGGTTTTGTATAGATGCATTTTATTATGTTGAGGAATTACCCTTCTATTCCTATATTGGTAGTTTTTAACAGGAATAGGTAATAGACTTCATCAAACTCCTTTTCTTCGTCGATTTAAATGATCATGTGTTTCTTTTCTTTTACTCAATTTATCTGATGGATTAAGCTGATCAATTTTCTAATGTTGAACCATCTTTGCATACCTAGTATGAATCATACCTGATCATAGTGTATTATTTTTATTTTTAATGTGATGCTGAATTCTATTGGATAGAATTTAGTTGAGAATTTTTGCATCTATATTCATGAGAGAGATTGGCCTATAATTTTCTTTTTTTTTTTTTTTTTTGTGGTGTCTTGTTGATTCTATTGTTTTTCTGTTATCTGTATCATTTATTTCTGCTCTAATCTTTATTATTTTCTTTATTCTGATGCCTGTGGACTACTTTTGCTGTTCTCTTTCTATTTGTTTGAGTTGTAGGGCTAACATTTTGAGTGTGGCCTGTTTTTTCTTTTTTGATGTGTATGTGTTGTCATGGATTGAATTGTGTCCCCCAAAAAATGTGTGTATCAACGTGTTTAGGTCATGATTCTCAATGCTGTATGATTGTGTAATCTGATGTGATTTCCTTATGTGTTATAAATTCCATAACTATGATGAGATTATATGTGATCTCCTTATGTGTTGTAAATTCTATCACTGTGATGAGGCTATACTGATGAGGTTGACAAGATTAGATGGTATCTTAATGCAATCTCTTTTGAGATATAAAAGAGAGAAGTGAGCAGAGACACATAGGAACTTCATACCACCAAGAAAGCAGTGCTGGGAGCAGAGTGCGTCCTTTGGACCTGAGGTTCCTGTGCTGAGATGCTCCCAGACCAAGGGAAGACTGATGCATCACGGACCTTCCTCCGAGCCAACAGAGAGAGACAGCCATCTCCTGGAACTGAAGGCCTGAATTTGGACTTGTAGCCTTCTGGACTGTGAGAGAATAAATTTCTCTTTGTTGAAATCATCTACTTGTGGTATTTCTGTTAGAGCAGCACTAGATGACTAAGATATGTGTATTGCTATAAATTGCCCTCTGAGCACTGATTTTGCTGTGTCCCAAAGGTTTTGGTAAGATGTATTTTCATTTTCATTTGATTCTAGTAATTTTTTTATTCCTTCTTTGATTTCTTGTATAACCCATTTTTCTTTAAGTAAAGCATTATTTAGTTTTTATATATTTGATTTTTTTGCCTTACTTTTCCTGTTACTGATTTCTACTTTTATGGCATTATGATGAGCAAGAATGCTTTTTATTATCTCAGTGTTTCAGATTTTATTGACCGTTGCTTTGTGGCCTAAAAATGTGGTCGATTCTGGAGAATGTTCCATGTGTGTTGGAAAAGAATGTACACTTTGCTGCTGTTGGGTAGAACATTCCATATATGTCTATGAGTTCATGTTGGTTGATTGTGGCCTTTAGATCTTCTGTATCTCTGAGTTTCTTTCTGGATGTTCTGTCCTTTACTGAGAGTTGTGTGTTGACATCTCCTACTGTTATTGTGTAACTATCTAATTATCTATTTAATGCTTTTAGAGGTTTTTTTTTTTTTTGGATTTTAGAGCCCTGGTGTTGGGTTCATAGATATTTATTAGGATTATGTCTTCTTGTTGGATTGTCCCTTTAGTAATTATGTCATTATGTCTTTCCTTGTCTCTTATGGTTTATTATGCCTTAAAGTCTATTTTATCTCAGATTAACATTGCCACTCCTCTTTTTTGGTTACTCTTGGTTGATATATATATATTTTTTCTATCCTTTGATTTTTAATCTATTTATGTCTTTATGTCTAAGGTGTGTCTCTTGTAGACAGCTCATTGATTATTTTTTCCCATTCTGCCACTCTCTGTCCCCTTATAGGTTCATTTAAGCCATTTACATTGAGTGTGATTATTGATAAGTATGAGTTTATTGCTGTCATATTGTTGGATTTTTTTTGTAGTGCTGACCTTTTCTATGTTCTTCTTACTTTCCTGTGCTAAGTTCCTTTTGTTTGTGGATTTTCTTTTCTTTTGTTATTATAGGTTTTGTGTTTGCTGAGCTTTTATGTTTTTCTTCTTTTTTATTTTGATGAGTAGGCTTGTTATCTTTGTGGTTATCTTGAAATTTACCCTTATACACCAAAGTTTAAAATCAGTCTTTTATTACTTGCTGTTTCCTTGACTTCCTCTTCATTTGAAAGTTCTATACCTATACCATTTATTACTCCATTTAGTGTTTTGACGTTGTCATCATTTACAAATTGACGACTCTTTTTTCCTGTTTTAAGTATTTTAACTTTGTTTTATTATTGAGGGTTCTTTACCTAGGTTGGTATCTGTCTGATGCTGTCCTGTATCCTAGACTCAGGTTATTGTTTAAGGTTGTTGTTTCTTTAACCAAAGGACTCCTTTTAATATTTCTTATAAGTTTGGTTTGGTTTTTACAAAGTACTTTAATTTCGTTATATCTGGAAATGTCTAATTCTGCCATCATATTTAAGAGAGTTTTACAGGATATGTTCTTGGTTGGCAATTTTTTTTTTCTTTCAAGGTTTTATATATGTCACTGCATTGACTTCTTTCCTGCATATTTTCTGCCGAATAATCAGAGCTTTGTTTTATTGACTTTGTATTGTCCTCAAGCTGCTCTCAGGATTCTTTCTTTGTCTTTAGCTTTTGTAAGTGTGATTATTATATGTCTTGGTGACTTTCTTTTAGGGTCTATCCCATATGTGGTTCATTGAGCTTCTTGGATGGTCAGCTTTTTGTCTTTTATGATATTTGGGAGGTTTTCTGCCAGCAAATCTTCAACAATTTTCTCTGTGTTTTCCATTTTATACCCCTGTTCTGAAACTACAATTATGAGCAATTTTTTTTCTCTTGATTGTGTTCCACATAATTCTTAGGTTTTCTTCATTCTTTTCTCTGGTTTTTCCTCAAGTGGTGCCCATGGATTTGTCTTCAATCTCATTGACTCCGTCTTCCATTGTTTCAAATTTCCTCCTAAAACCATCTGTTGAGTTGTCCATTTCTGCAATTTTATTGTTTACCTTTTGAATATCTCATTTCTTATGTACAATTTCTAATTATTTATGTTGACATTTTGTTCTTGTATTATTTTCCTGAATTCTTCTATTGCTTTGTCTGTGTTTTCCTTGATTATGGCTATGTTTTCCTTGATCTCTTTCCTAATCTTTCTCAGAGCCTTAATTATTAGTCTTTTTAATTTCATATCAGGTGGTTACACTGCCTTTTCTTCTACTGGAAGATTATCTGATTCTTGTTTTGGTCACTTCTGGAGCATCTAATCCTGCTTTTTCATATGTTTTGATGTTGTCTACTCTCCCCAAGATATCCTTTTATTATTGATTGTATGTTTCTTCTGTCCTGCTTTTTTGTGTTGGTTTTGATATGTACTTTGCTGCATGCTCATCTGTCAGTGTGATAGCTCTCACTACCTTGAGTTGGTGGGCAAGGCAGCAGCAAAAATAGCTAGCCCACTTTGCTGTTCACTGGTTTAGCAAGGTGAGGGCAGACTGGGAGGGTGCTGTCTGTCTCCTGATGTTGGTCCAGTGGTGTGGGGGTATTCACAGCCTCTTTCCAGATGGGTGATGGTATCAGGTGGGATGTGGTACTGGCTCACTTCCCACCATTTAGCAGCTCATCAAGTGGTGGGAGGGGAGGGTTGGTGTGGACCAATTGTGGTGGCAGGACTGAGTGTCTGGTATGCTGTAGCCACAGCAGTGCAGCATGGGCATGTGGCAAAGGGGAGGGAGGTGGCATATGGGGATAGGTGGGAGAAAGCCAAAAAGAGAGAGAAAGGAAAAAAGGCGGGAGTGGCACATCAGGACAGAGCAAGCCTGGGAGATTTTTTTCTGGGGTTTTTGAACTACTCACCAGAAGGCGGAGGGGTGGGAAAGGGTGTTTCTCTGGTCACAAGGTGTCTGTCTCCTGTTGGGATCTCTGTGAAGTTGCCTTCCTATACTCCCAGTCCAAGGTTGTTGCTGGCTGTTTTCCAACATGGTGACACTGTGCCGTGTTAGTTGGCAGGCAACCTCCACTCCATATCTCTCTTTGTTCAGTTTTCCATCAGTTTCTATTTCCATTTGGTGTTTAATCTAGTTCTTTATCCCTTCATTTTGATGTTTAGGGTTTCAGGATTGATGTTTGTATCTGTTTTACTCAGTTTTTCAGGTCTTTGCTGCAGAAAGACTGCATGGGTGGCTGTCCTGGCAACATGTTGTCTCTGCCTTCCCTAAGTTGTATCTTGAGTCAATCTCTTTTAAGATATAAAACAGAGAATAAAGTGGAGAGGATAGGTACCACCTACCACCAAGAAAGAAGTGCCAGGAGTGGCATACATCCTTTGGACTCAGAGTCCCTTTGGTGAGAAACTCCTAGATCCAGGGGAAGATTGATATCATGACTTTCACCCAGAGCTGACAGAGAGAAAAGGCCTTCCCCTGGAGCTGGCACCCTGAATTCAGACTTCTAGCCTCATAGACTGTGAGAGAATAAATTTATGTTTTTTAAATCCATCCACTTGTGGTATTTTTGTTATAGCAGCAAAAGATGACTAAGACACGTGGGGATGATAGATGTCATGTGAAGATCATCTGTAAATCAAGGAACAAAGGAATACCTGGGACTACCTACAAGAAAGGAATCAACATGGCCAAGACCCTGATTTGGACTTTTAATCTTTAAAACTGTAAGAAAATAAACTTCTGTTCTTTAAAGCCACTCAGTTGTGATATTTCTGTTATAACAATATTAGGCAACTAACACAAGTGCTATGTTCCATGTATTAACTAAATTAAACTTCTCTGGGCCCCTATCTTAATAACAGAGATAAGTCAATTTTTTCCCCAAGCCCTGCCACTCCATTTCTACAATAATGTCAAGAACCCTGGTGTAGTGAACACTGTGGATACCCTAGATACCCTCCAATCCCTTTTATAGCTTCCGTGTGCCTCTCCTCTGGCTACCATGTGTCTTTGCCTCTAACACTGCATATAGGACTTTTTTGGGCTCCTGGAGTTGCTTTGCCTGAATTTACACCCCCAAGTTTCTACTTGACTACTCACCTAAGGGTTGGCAGTTCAAACCCACCCAGTGGCACTGATGAAGAAAGGCTTGGCAATCTGCTTCCTTAAAGATTATAGCCAATAAAACCTTGGAGCAGCTCTACTTTGTAACACGTGGGATCACCATAAGTCAGAATCAACTGGATGGCAACAGGTTTCCTTTTGTTTTGTTTTTAGGGGTAGCCCTTAGCTAATGGTGCCATTATATGAACACCTTTCCCTTGTCTCTAACCAAAAATAAAAACAAACTCATTGCTGTTGAGTTGACCCCAACTCATAGCCTTGTCTTTAGATGGGATAAATTCTGAGGTGTAATTTCCCTGTAGAACTCCCCTGCATCCCCAGGCTGAAGCTGGGATTTTGCCTAAAACTGGACACTTTCTGGACCTCTTTGTCTTCCCCATTCTGCTTCCCCAACTTGATTTCTGAGATCACATTCATTAAGCGCTTCCTTGATAAATCATTGAACATGAATTTTCTTCATAGGGTTTGCTCCTGGGACATCAGCTCAAGAACGTGGGACACTTACCCTTTTCAAAGGGATCTGTTCTGGCTAACACTAACAGACAAAAAAAGAATTCAGAATGTCTGAATGGGTACTGACAGTTATGAGTGTCACCAGCCCACTTCAGAAGGCACCACCACATGCTGTGGGCCCCAAAAACTGGCTGTCTAGCTGTGGTATTTCTGTTATAGCAGCACTTAGATAACTAAGACAAGAATGTTGTGCAATCATCTCCACCATCTGTTCCCAAAACTTTTCCATCATCCCAAACAGAAACTCAGTACCCATTAAGTAATAACCCCCCATTCAACATGTTGTTTATCCACTCATCTGGTGGTAGAAATTTAGGTTGTTTTCACCTTACGGCTATTGTTAATATTGTTGCACTGAATACTCAAAAGTAACTGTTTGAGTCCCTGATTTCAAGTCTTTGGGGATATATACTAAGAGTGGAATTTCTGGGTCATTATGGTAATTCCATGTTTAACATTTTGAGTAACTTCCAAAGTGTTTTCCACAGTGACTGTACCATTTTACATTCCTACCAGCAATGCAAAAATGTTCTAATTTCTTCATTTTACATTCCCACCAGCAATGCACAAGTGTTCTAATTTCACTAACACTTGTTATTTTTCATTTTTCTAATAATAGTTATTCTAGTGAATGTGAAGCAGCATTTCATTGTGGTTTAGATTTGCATTTCCCTAATAACTAATGGCATTGATCATCTTTTATGTGCTTGTTTGCCGTTTGCCTATCATCTTTGGTAAAATATCTATTCAAGCTCTTTGCAAATTTTTTGACTGGATTGTCTTTTTTGCTGTTGAATTATAAGACTTCTTTATATATTTTGAATATTGAACCCTTATCATATTAATGGTTTCCCAATATTTTCTCCCATTCTGTAGGTTATCTCTTCACTTGCTTGACAAAATCTTCTGATACACAATTTTTTTTTTAAATAAAGTCCAATTTATCTATTTTGTCTTGTTGCTGATGCTTTTGGTGTCATATCTAAGAGTCCTTTGTCAAATACAAATTTCCAAAGATTTACCGCTAGTTTTCTTCTAAAAGTATAATGATTTTAGCTCTTATGTTTAAGCCATTGATTCATTTTGAGTTAGTTTTCCTATATGATATAAGGTAGGGACCCAACTTCTTTCTTTTGCATGTGGAAAACTAGTTGTCCCAGCACCATTTGTTGAACAGACTATTTTTTTCCCTATTAAATGATTTAGCAGTCTTGTCAAAAATCAATTGACCACAGATGTATAAATTTAGTTCTGGATTCTCAATTCTATTCCATTGATCTGTGTGTCTCTCCTTATACCAGTACGACACTGTTTTGATTACTGTAACTTAGCAGTACGTTTTGAAATCAGGAAATATGAGTTCACCTAGTTTTCTTTGTCAAGATTGTTATGTATTTGAGACCTTTTGCTATTCTATAATTTAAGGATCAGTTTTTCTATTTCTGCAGAAAGGTTTTGGGATTTTGATAGGGATTGTTTTGAATCTGTAGATCACTTTTGGTAACACTGACATCTTAACAATACTAAGTCTTTCTATCCTTGAATACAATGTCTTTCTATTTATTTGGTCTCCTTTCATTTCTTTCACAATGTTTTATAGCTTTCAGTGTACAAGTATTTCACCTCCTTGGTTAAATTTATTTTAAAATATTTTAATCAATCTTTTATTGTTGAATATTCAGATTATTTCTAATGTTTAACTATTGTAAACTATCCTTGTATATATAATTTTGTTCACTTATCAGGTTATCTCTTTAAGATAAATTCCTAGAATTAGAATTACTGTGCCAAATAATATGTACTTAATAAAAGCTTATAAAACATTTTTTTCTAATAGTCCTTCACAAATATTATGCTACATACATAGCCAGAAATTATATACGACTGTGCTGTATTTCTTCACACCCTCCCTATGAGTCTTTTCAGTCTCCTTAATCTTTACTAATTTGGGGAAAAACTCGTTGTTTTAATGTTCACTTTATTTGGCATGTTTTACATTTTCACAAAAATATAATAAACATTTGTACCTCTTTTTAACTTCATAATGCAGCAAATATATTTTATGCACCTACCATGTGGCAAGGATTGTCCTGGTGATATGAAGATAAATAAATCAGAGATCCCTCCCTGAAGAATCCCACCATTGTTTGGAACTCAGAATAAATTATTCCATAAAGAGTTTATAAAATGGTGGTTTTACAGGTTGGCGCATACTGTGGGTTAAAGAGTTGATTTGTGTGTGTGTCACTGAGCTAAGGATATGTTTACTATTCATACATTGCTAACCCTGTTACTGTTAGATTTAAGGTGATTAAAATGAATTTTAAATATTATTCCTAAAGAAAAGCTGATTTATTTTTTTTTAAATATATTCTAGGAATACATTTAACTTTCTAATCTAAGGACTACCCATACTGGCATTGAAAAAGAGGCTCCCTCACCAACAGAAAAATAGTGATCACAGCACGATCAGTAGCTTGAACTATTAAATATTCCTGCATTGTGTCCTCTGGAATCACTGCTACAGAAGTCTCAGAAGCACTTGGATCTGAGGCTGTAAAAACCTACACAAACACACACATACATCTTAACATCTTAACTTTTCCAATGCCTAAACCAGTGACTGTCTTATAGAAGCTATACAATACATGTTAGATGAATAAAAGAGTGAATGAGCAAACAAACAAACTAATGGATTTAGCAGACCTTTGTTGAGTATCTAGGAGCCCTGGTGGTATAGTGGTTAAATGCTCTGCTGCTAACCGAAAGGTCAGCAGTTCCAACCAACCAACTGCTCCACAGGTGAAGGATGTGGAAGTCTGCTTCCATAAAAATTTACGGCCTTGGAAACCCTGTGGGGCAGTTCTACTCTGTCCTATAGAGTTGTATAAGTCAGAACTGACTTGACGGCAGTGATTTTTTGTTTGTTTTATTAAGTATCTACTACATGCTAGGTAATGGGCTGGTCTAGGTTCTAGGAATACCACAATCAGCAAAACTACACAAAGCCCTTACTCTCATGGTATTTATGTTCTAAATCCCATAAACCCATTGCCATCGAGTCAATTCTGACTCACAGTCACCCTATAGGACAGAGTAGAACTGCCCCACAGGGTTTCCAAGGAGCGGCTGGTGGATTCGAACTGCTGACCTTTTGGTTAGCAGCTGAGCTCTTAACCAGAAAAACAGATATCCCCTGCAGACACACACACACACACGCATGCACGCATGCATGCACACACACATGGAGAGTGAACTGGGCTCAAGAGGATAATGGTTTGCAAGGATGACCTAGAAGACCCATTTTGGATCCAGCAGCAAAGAGAAGAATGAGCAGACCTAGCTTGGTACTTGCTTTAATAGCTCCTGGAGTTAACATACACTTATTCACAGACATGGGTCATTGGTATATCAAGGATGGCCAGTATTCCCAGAGTGTATATCAAAACAGATAGGCTTACAAAAAGAATTCCGTTTTTAATAAATTCTTTAAAGGCATTGTACCGTGAAAATTCATGCAAAGTAAAGAATCATGTCTAATCAATTTTTCAATGTATATTTATGGTTTACTTAAAGTAGGATGGATCTGCAATGTTATTAAATAATAATGTAGTTAATTGTCAGTGCCAGGAATTAGAGGAAAGCTTGTAATAAGTTTCATCAAGGTTGAGAGAATTTGGCTCCCTCCCAAAGAGGCATTTCCTCCTCACTCTTTTAAAAGTGTGAGCTCATGCACACTATGGAATAACATGTTAGTATCACCTGAATGTAAATATTATTTTACAGAATTATGGTAATTTTCTTGACAGAATAAAGAATCCAGTTTACTTCTATTAACTGTTTGCATTCGCTAGTAGACACAGCATTGAGTATGATGCTATGGGAAATTACTTCAACTCCCCTGCAGCTGCACTGGCAAGCCTGTAAACAATTTTACTCATTCTTTGAACATTTCCTAAGTTGAGTAGAGTCATGTGATAGCTAAAGTAAAGACACCATGAGTTCCATGCACAGTAATGGGTCTGCTGGTGCTATAGGAGATGTGGACAAGGCATCTCTGTTATAAGTTTACCGACTCTAAAAAAATCACTTGGTGGAAGATGGCAAGTACAGCCTGATAAGAATGAGCTTTATATCTGGTAACTACATATTTTTGGTTGCTGCTATAATTTCTTCTTACATTTTAGACCAAGATTACTCAGATGCTTTGGTTCTAAAGTACGAAAACACGGTGTTTTAGTTCTAGAATATGAAAACACGGCAGCCAACATGCCGTCACTCTTCATGGAGGCTCTGGATAATAATCTACTTTTGGCATGTCAAAGGTAGACATTATTCTTATCTGTAAGGAAAGGAAGATAACTGAAAATTTTTAGCCAACTGCGACATTTTGATCATAGACTGCCCTGTGTGGTCTCTAATGTCTCCATCACTCACTATGTCTTTGACCATGCAGGTCAGTGTACATGACAGGTAGTGTGGTGCAGTGAAAAGAATGTGGGCATTGGAGCCATAAAAACCAAAACCAGACCAGATGCCATCAAATTGATTCTGACTCATGGGGACCCCAAGTGTGTCAGAGTAGAACTGTACTCCATAGGGTTTCTGATGGCTGATTTTTCTGAAACAGATCACCAGACCTTTCTTCTGATGCATGTCTGGGTAGACTCAAACCTTCAAAATCTGGTTAGCAGTTGAGCATGTTAACCATTTGCACCACCCAGGGACTCTGGTTTAAATTCTTGCTTTTCCATACATGAAGTGTGCAACATAGAGCACTTAGCTTTTTTTAATATGACTTTCCTCGTCTATGAAATGCATATTTTACATAATGTTCAGAGGGTTAAGTGTGATTATGCATGTAAATCTTCTTGGAAGGTCACTTAGCAGGTGCTTAATAAAGTTCAAGTAAATATATGGCTGTCTTCATCTCACCACTAAGGAATGAAGAGTGGAAATTTGTGCAATTAAAGTGAATCCTTGGGGTACAATCATCAAATTCTTTCAACATCCTTTTTCTTACTTTCAAGTTAGAGAATTATTTGGAATCTTCTCCATCTCTAAGGGGATCAGCTTTAATACTAATGTCCAGCTGTTCATAGCCTGTAACAATTGACAATCTATTCTTCCCTCTTAAATCCAACTGACAATATACTACCAAACTATCCTCCATAAAGGTTTACTCTGACCATATAACTTCAATGCTCTGCAACTTCCAGACCAAAAGCAAACCAAACAGTTGCTGTTGATTAAAGTCCAACTCATGGCAACCCCATGTGTGTCAGAATAGAACTGCTCTGTCATTACTCCCAAATGTCCAGACAAAGCTCAAACTCTAAGCTAAGACATTTAAGACCCTCCATTCTCCATATACATATGTGGATATATGCAAAATAGAAAATCTGTTATTGAAATTTCTATCAAAGTCTCCTAATACAAATTATAAACCACCATGCAATCTCTTAGGATAAACAGATTGAGAAGCAGTTGTATAAACATAGCTAGTCAGTAACAGATGTCCTTGAATCTTTCTCCTGCTAGAACTGCTAGAATGTCTCTAAAATGTTATGATCACTTGACTCTTATAACAAGCAGAGAGGTTTATGCTGCGCTTTGTATCAACATGGTCTGAATAGAGTTGTGACTTACAGAATCACAGCTAGGTAGAATAATAAGAATAATAATAGCAACTATTCAGTGATGCCTATCTCAGACCAGTTTCCGTAGAAAATAAAGACTAAGTTAAGTTTATTGGTAATACCTTATTGGAGAGAGCAATTCAGTGAAGCAGGAGCAAAGGGAAAAGTTAGAAAAGGAGAAAGAGCACATAGAGGGTGGTATATTATTGAGTTGGTCACAGCTTTGTAGCAAGCTCCATTAACTGCTCAGTTCCCTGGATGGCATTAAAGAGTCCGGAACAAGGGGATGAAGAAGAAATTCATTTGCTGATTCTCACCTGGTTCCTGTCCCCCAGCGGTTAATATTCACACTACGTGGAATTAATTTCTTACATCTTGGTGATGTCAAAGCCCCTCCAGCTGATGTTGGGATATCTAGATCCTATGCTTTGCAAAGTGGGGCTTTGTCTGAGTCCAGGAGTGTTGAGTGAAGTCAGATCCCTGGTTGAGGTCGTGGAACTCACAGGCCTCATGCAGGTGGTCATTGAAATCATGAAGCTTTAACAAAACAGGTGGCTGAGTAGAGTCCATGCTGAGGCTGCCATGGGGGTGCTTTTGTGTTTGTTCAGAATTTAATGGGGGGTAATGCTCATGAGTAGGAGCCCTGGTGGCACAGTGGTTAAGAGCTTGGCTGCGAACCGAAAGATCGGCGGTTCAATCCTACCAGCTGCTCCACAAGAGAAAGATGTGGCAGTCTGCTTCCATCAATACTTCAGCCTTGAAAACCCTGTGGGCAGTTCTACTTTGTCCTATAGGGTTGCTATGAGTAGAAATCAACTCCATGGCAATGAGTTTGGTTTTTTTGGAATGCTCATGAAAGGTACAGACAAAGCGAGAAGAAGCAGATTAAGCAGGGAAAGCTTTCAGACCACTATGCAGATCTGACACCTGTGACAGGAAAGACAGAAGGAAGGATGGGCCCGGTGAGCCTCCAGCTGGTGTGCAGGTCTGTGCCTAGGTCAACCTGACAGGGAGCTTGGAGCAAAGATTGCCCATTAGCAGTGTTCCACATTTGGCAGAAATATTCAGGCCCTAGTGCCCCTGCCGTGCTCAGTTATGTGCTGGGGCCACCTGGGCAGATCATGACCTTGGCCCCAATGTCATGGCAGATCCCAGAGGTGCTATAGCTGGATGCTGTTAGCTAACTGCATCCCTCACAGCTCAACAGCAAAGTTCCATCTTGAAGTGAGATCTGAGTGGTGTGTCTCCACGGCTACCACACACCCTCAGAAACCGTGCTTCAACAGCAGCTGTGCTGAACAAATTGACAGTTTTGTTGAGATTGCTCCCCTAATTGTAGAATCCAGTGCATAGTTTTCTTGTTTAAACTTTCTCTGATTTTGGCACTGTTCACCAGTTCACCGATTCCTCTTACTTTATCCTGTCTGGTAGCCAGCAAGTGTACTACAATGGTCTTACAATGTATGGCAATAAAATTGGCAGAAAAAATGGCCAACATTACTTAGGGGCTGTTTCAAAATAATATCCACAGATATGCAGAGATCTGTATAACTGAAGAATGGAAAGTTTTTCATTCTCTTTGGGCCAATTCAGCAACATAAAACAGGTGACCAATACAGTGTTCCAAGATGAGCAATGGTGATGATTATGGCAAAATTGATTTATGAAGTTAAAAAAAAAACAACACAGATTTGTACAGCTGATCTTCTGATTTTTACAATTTCTAGAAGGACCAAATAGGTTTATAAATACTTGGGAGGTAAGACACTAAGGAAGAAAAGATAATTAATAGAAATGCACTAACTTTAAGTCCACACAATGGGATGAAATTTTAAAAATAAATAAATAAATAAAATTTTTGCTGAATGGCAAGAAAAAATTTCCTGACCTAGAAGAAGTTTATGAAATTATATTTAAAAGTAGACTAGCAAGAAACTCAGGTCATAGCAAAGGAAACAATTTTCTAGCAGCCTGTAGGGGGATCAACTTATTGGATTTCTTTCCACCTCTAGTTATCTCTTTTTGTGTCCTTACTACAGCTATCTGGAGACGATATTTGTGCTCTTGGCAGTTCTGATCACAAGTGGATATCTAATGATTTTCCCATGGAAGGATCAAATATCCTTGGAGATAAGGTTGAACTGGAATTTCTCAGGTAACCATCATATTCTTTTGGAATGTGGCAGCTGGTCTGCTGGAGAGAAAGACAGAAAGTCCTCAACCTAAAAGTAAGTTGTGTCCTAAAAGCTGCAGATTCAAAACTCATAATTCCGTTCCTCATGGAAAATCTTAATGATTAACAATGTTTAACTGTCGTTTCATATGTGCAGTCTGGAGTGAAATGTACCAGAGTGAAATAATAATAGTATTAGTTTAACTAAGTCTGCTTTTCTGTTTTATTATTCCTACTTACTTGTTAGAGTCCCTGTGTGGCACAAATGGTTAAGTGCTCACTTCTAGCCAAAACGTTGGTGGTTCGAACCCACCCAGTGATATCTGGGAAGACAGGCTGGAGATCTGCTTCCAAAAGGTCACAGCCTTGAAAAACCTGTGGAGCAGTTCTACTCTGCACACGTGGGGTCACCATGAGCCAGATTAAATTCAGCGGCAACTAACAACAACAAAGTACATGTTACTAAGAGTGAGTGTGTTGCAAACAAGCAGGACATCAGAAAGACAAATCAGCTTTGCTGCAGCAATGAGAGTGGACACTCTCTCAATAATTGTAGCTGCAGTAGGGCAAGTAGCGGAGCAAGGTGAGAAGCCCTGTACTTCAACGATTAATAATACGCAGGGCCAGTTCCATGAGCATGCAGTCTGTAGTCACACAGTGCCCGTGCTAAAAGGGCTCTGCATCTTGAAACTCTTGATAATTTTTGAACCAGGTACTTCACTTTTTCATTTTTCACTAGGCCCTCCAAATTTTGTCGCCAGTCCTGCTAACGCTATCTTAAAATTAATAAAGTGTTTTCCCATTCATTATCTCATTTCATCCTCCCAAATGCCTGTAAGTGAAGTAAGGCAGGTTTTACCATCTTTGTTTTACAGTTATGTAGATTGAGGTTCAAAGAAGAAAAGAAGCTTGTTGCAAAGTTAATACATGGTGGAGCTAAACCCAGGACTTCAAACTTCAAAGTCAGGGCTCTTTCTATCAGCCCACACTGCCTCCAGATGTCCTGAACCACAGTTCAGTCTACTAATCAATATAAAATAAGGGCGTGATGTAAGGGAGGGACAAGTGAGAACAGCTTCCTGTTCTTACTAGCTCCACATTATTAATTGTATTTCATCTCAAAGTCTTTCTTTCTTAAGTGACAAGATCTTGCTATAAGTCCTTTCTTTCCTGTTTCTTAAAAGGGCTTAAAATTTGAATTTATCCATTATCTAAATCTCACTGATCTTCTTCTGTAAATGTCCTTTCCTTAGGTAGAGTTTTAACTAGGTTTCTGGAGATTGTTTGAGCCCTGTCAGTAGACAGATATGATCTTGCTAGACGAATGCGTGGGCTTTCTGGTTAACTTTTTCTTAGCTTTAAACGGTAAGAATTTAGGTTACTAATTAGGAATCCCGAAAGGCATAACTGAAAGATTTTTGGATAGCATGTGATAAAGCGCATCTTTCCTGTTAGAAAATGCCTGGAAGCATCAGGTGGGGACAAGAAATATTGATGCTAAGATATTAGGCTGTGGAGATTACAGAAGCCCATGGAGATACACAATGTGGCAGGAATGACCAGGAGTTCTGCACTTTGCACAATAGATCCGAAGATAGAAATTTTCTAAAAGCTTCTATTTGTAAGTGTAAGAGCGGTTTTAAAGCCTTGCAGGACAAGAAGCTTACTCTTCTCTCTAATGCACATAAAAGGAGCTAGGGTGCTGCAAGGTTAAGCACTTGGCCGCTAACAGAAAGGTTGGTGGTTTGAACCTACCAGCTGCTCCCTCTGCTTCTATAAAGTTAACAGCCTCGGAAACCCTACCGGGCAGTTCTACTCTGTCCTATAGGGTCGCTATGAGTCAGAATTGACTCCACAGCACCTCACAACAACAATGTGTATAAAATGCAAAGGGTCGTTTTGAACTCTTTGGTTTTGGGGGAAGGTTATAGCTAAGCCTAGAGTGAATCTAACTGAACTTCAGGGCTGGAAAACAAGGGGAACACTTACTAGAATGCACTATATGAAACCCAAACCAACCACACGTGTTGCCGTGGAGCTGCCATGCAAAGTGAAGACGTCTTCTCAGCCTGTTCACTTGATAGCTTTGTGGGCTTGCACAACTCCTTTAACCTCAAAGAAGTTCTGTTTCTTTTTACGAAAATTGGAGATAATAATAACATTCACATAAATTGGTTGGGAAATTAATAAACAACTTTCCCTCATAGTGCTTCACACAGAGTAGGTGCTCAGAAAGGGGCGGCCGCTATTATATTAGTATTATTTATTCTCCTCATTTCAGCTTGGCTGGTAGCACTTGACTTGCATAGGAGACATTCTTTTCCATGCTGAGTTGACCTTTGCCCTGTAGCACAGAATCCATGTTTGCGAAGGGCCAAAGTGACAGACAGCTCCTTCATTCTCAGGTAAGAGAATCTTAAAATCAGAGTGGAAGGGGATATAGTCCTCCTCTTGTGTTTGATCAAGTCTTGGAACTCCCACAGGAGGATTGTATTTAAAACTATCCTGCTGCGTCGTCCTTCTCATCCATCGCTGCTCCCAACTCAGGACTGGGGTGGCCACATTCCAAGACAGCTTTGTCCTCAGAGGATCTGCTATTTGAGGCACCACCGGGAATTACATGAGGGAAAGTGTTTTAGTACTTTGATTACATGCTGCTTTCAACAGAGTCATTTTGTGTAAGCTGCAATTAAACACTTACAATTCATTTAAGAGCAGTAAAAAAGATATGGATGTAAAGCATAATTGTGATGTTCACTTTGCAATGTTTTCTTTATATCTAAATATTTGCAATCATACAGTGTTGATATATGTGTAGAAACTACCTATGGAAGAAGAGAATAAAATTTTTTGAAAAGAAACTCTGTAGTTTTTGCTATTGCCAAGTTATAAACAATACTTAAAATGGTATAGTCTAAGGATTTTCTGAGGTTTCCATATTTCTACTTGTAATTGTAATTTTGATTTCTATGTGCAGATGGTAACGAACAGTGTTACATTTTTCTAAAAGAATTATCACTTCTGACTAAAAAGAAATCAAATCTGTATAGCAATAGCTTGAGTTACTTTGTGGTCAATTAACTATCTCTCAGTATTTACAACAATCTAAAAATCTATCCTTATAGTACACACATTTTTTAATAATTTTGTAGGTTCTGCTAAATCTGTCTGCTAACTGATACAGCATACTTACAAATTGTGTTCCTTTCTTCTACATCTGGTTTGTAGTATCCTATTGAAGACATTCTCAAATAGTTTCAGTAGGGGAAAAAGCCAACATATTAAGACATAAAGAAGGCAAATTCATTGGAAAGTTATGAAATCTGCCTGCGATATCAGTGAAGGCTGTGAAGAGAATATTTCCGAGAACTTAGTTGCAGGCAATATTATAATATATATATTACATTATATATATACACAGACACACACGGAAAGAGAGAGAGAGACCAAACTGGCTCAATAAACCAGTTACATGTTCATTAATTTTATTCAACCATTAATTAGGGTGCACTTACTATGTATTGGACACCCTAGTGGCATAGTGGTTAAGTGCTACCGCTGCTAACAAAAAGTTCGGCAGTTGGACTCCACCAGGCACTCTTTGGAAACTCTATGGGGCACTTCTGCTCTGTCCTGTAGGGTCGCTATGAGTCAGAAGCCACTCTACAGCAACGGGTTTTGTTTTGGTTTTACTATATATGAGCAAATGTATTGTTGTTTTTGTTAGGTGCCACTGAGTTGGTTCCAACTCATACTGACCTTATGCACGACAGAATGAAATCCTGTCAGGTCCTGCACCATCCTCACAATGGTTGCTATGCTTGGGCCCATTGTCGCAGCCACTATGTTAATCCATCTCATTGAGGGTCTTCCTTATTTTCACTGACCCTCTGCTTTACCAAGCATGATGTCCTTCTCCAGGGACTGATCCCTCCTGATAACGTCCAAAGTATGTAAGACATAGTTTTGCCATCCTTGCTTCCAAGGAGCATTCTGGCTGTACTTCCAAGACAGATTTGTTTGTTCTTTGGGCAGTCCATTGTATATTCAATATTCTTCACCAACACCACAATTCAAAGGTGTCAATTCCTCTTCGGTCTTCCTTAGTCGTTTTCCAGCTTTAACATGTGTATGAGGCGATTGAAAACACCATGGCTTGGATCGGGGTCACCTTAGTCCTCAAGTTGACATTTTAGCTTTTCAATGCTTTAAAGAGGTCTTTTGCAGCAGATTTGCCCAATGCAGTACATCTTTTGATTTCTTGACTGCTGCTTCCATGGGTGTTGATTGTGAATCCAAGTAAAATGAAATCCTTGACAACCTCAATCTTTTCTCCATTTATCATGATATTGTTTATTGGTCTAGTTGTGAGGATTTTTGTTTTCTTTAGATTGAGGTGTAATCCATACCGAAGGCTGTAGTCTTTGATCTTCATCAGTAAGTGCTTCAAGTCCTCTTTACTTTCAGCAAGCAAGGTTGTGTCATCTGCATATGGCAGGTTGTTTCTGAGTCTTCTTCCAACCCTGATGCCCTGTTCTTCATACAGTCCAGTTTCTCAGATTATTTGATCGAAATAGAGTGAATTGGTATGGTGAAAGGATACAACCCTGAGGCACACATTTCCTGACTTTAAACCATGCAGTATCCCCTTGTTTTGTTTGAACGACTGCCTCTTGATTCATGTACAGATTCCACATGAGCACATTTAAGTGTTCCAGAATTCCCAGTCCTCCGCAGTGTTATCCATAATTTGTTATGATCCACGCAGTCGAATGCCTTAGCATAGTCAATAAAACTTGATGCTGTGAATGGAGTTAAGCTTTCAGGAACTTCATTTGCTGATGTGGCACAACTCAAAATGAGAAGAAACAGCTGCAAACATCCATTAATAATCAGAAACTGGAATGTATGAAGTATGAACCTAGGAAAATTGGAAATTGTCAAAAATTAAATGGAATGCATAAAGATAGATATCCTAGGCATTAGTGAGCTGAAATGGACTGGTATTGGTCATTTTGAATCAGACTATCATATGGTCTATTATGTGGAGAATAACAAATTGAAGAGGAACGGCATTGCATTCATCATCAAAAAGAACACTTCAAGATCTATCCTGAAATACCACACTATCAGTGATGGGATAATATCCATATGCCTACAAGGAAGACCAGTTAATATGACTGTATTCAAATTTACACACCAACCACTAAAGCCAAAGATGAAGAAATTGAAGATTTTTATCAATTTCTATGTCTGAAATTGATCCAACATGCAATCAGGGTGCACTGATAATTACTGGTGATTGGAATGCGAAAGTTGGAAACAAAGAAGAAGGATCAGTAGTTGGAAAATATGGCCTTGGTGATAGAAACAATGCTGGAGATCGCATGAAAGAATTTTGCAAGACCAATGACTTCTCCACTGCAAATACCTTTTTTCACCAACATAAATGGCAACTATACACATGGACCTTGCCAGATGGAATACACAGGAATCAAATCAACTACATCTGTGGAAACAGATGATGGAAAAGTTCAATCTCATCAGTCAGAACAAGGCCAGCGGCCGACTGTGGAACAGATCATCAATTACTCATGCAAGTTCAAGTTGAAACTGAAGAAAATTAGAACAAGTCCATGGCAGCCGAAGTATGACCTTGAGTATATCCCACCTGAATTTAGAGACCATCTCAAGAATAGATTTGATGTGTTGAACACTAATGACCTGACCAAAGACCAGACAAGTTGTGGAATGACATCAGGGACATCATACATGAAGAAAGCAAGAGGTCATTAAAAAGAAAGGAGAGGAAGGAAATACCTAAGTGGATGTCAGAAGAGACTCTGGAACTTACTCTTAAACGTTGAGTAGCTAAAGCAAAAGGAAAAAATGATGAAGTAAAAGAGCTGAAGAGAAGATTTCTAAGAGCGGCTTGAGAAGACAAAAGTATTATGATGATGTATGCAAAGACCTGGAGATCGACAACCAAACGGGAGAACACATTCAGCATTTCTCAAGCTGAAAGAACTGAAAGAAAAAATTGCAGCTTCGAGCTGCAATACTGAAGGATTATACAGGGAACATATTAAACAATGCAGGAAGCATCAAAAGAAGATGGAAGGAATACACAGAGTCACTATACCAAAAAGAATTGATCGATGTTCAACCATTTCAGGAGGTAACATATAATCAGGAACCGATGGTACTGAAGGAAGAAGTCCAAGGCATTGATGAAAAACAAGGCTGCAGAAATTGACGGAATACCAATTAAGGTGTTTCAACAAATGGATGCAGTGCTGGAAGTGCTCACTTGTCTACGCCAAGGAATTTGGAAGACAGCTACCTGGCCAACCGACTGGAAGAGATCCATATTTATCCCTATTCCCAAGAAAGGTGATCCTACCAAATGCAGAATTTATTGAATAATATCATTAATATCACATGCAAGCAAAATTTTACGGAAGATCATTTAAAAGCTGCTGCAGCAATATATCAACAGGGAATGGCCAGAAATTCAAGCTGGATTTAGAAGAGGATGTGGAACCAGGGATATTATTGCTGATGTCAGATGGATCCTGGCTGAAAGCAGAGAATACCAGAAATATGTTTACCTGTGTTTTATTGACTATGCTAAAGCAAATGTATAGGCACAAGGAATACGATGTTGAAGAAGATGGATGCAGTCCCTAACCTCATATTGCTTATAGTTAATGGGGTTACAAGCAAGCAAATAGGCAAATATAATGCAGTGTGGTAAGGTTATGATAAGAAAAAAGAGAGAGAATCCTGTATTTATTTATAAGGGGCAGTGGTGATTCAGTGGTAGAATTCTTACTTTTCATGCAGGAGATTCAAGTTCAATTCCTATTCAATGCACCTTGTGCACAGCCATAGTCTGTCTGTCAGTGGAGGCTTACGTTTTGCTATGATGCTGAACAGGTTTCAGGGAAGTTTCCAGACTAAGACAAACTAGGAAGAAAGCCCTGGTGATCTACTTCTGAAAAACTGGCCAGTGAAAACCCAGTCCAATCTGCAGCTGATCGTGGAGATGGTGCAGGACTGGGCAGCATTTCTTTTGCACTGCATGGGGTTGCCATGGGTTGAGGGCCTCCTGGATGGCAGCTGAAAACAACAACAATGTATTTATAGTAAAGGCTTTAACCCTCAGATTAAGGAGTTTATATTTTGGTCTGTAGGTCTGGGGGACTCATTGAAAATCCGAACAAGAAAATAAAAATAATCAGAGAAATGTTTGGGGTAGATTAATCTGTCTGTTGTGTATAGATTATATTGGCCCAAGTAGGGATTGAAGGTAGGAATACCAATTAGAAGGCTAGTGAAATAATACATGTGAGAAGTTAAGAGAGTATGAAATAAAGTTACAGTAGTGGGAAAAGGGGATGCTTCTGAAGGAACACACAACAGATCAATAGAACAGAATACAGAGACCAGAAAAGACCTATGTACAAATATGGTTAAGTATGACTTTTCAAACAATGGAGAAAGGGAAACTATTCAACACTATAAAGTGCTGGAATCATGAGTAAATGTAAAAAGAATGTGTGATGGTTGGGAAAATCAAAGGAAAATTTTCAAGCAGTATTAAGGGAAAAAAATTGACTAAAGTGACTTTATAATTCCTATTTCACAGATGAAATTACAGAGGTTGTTCAATTGGGTTTCATAGTTTGTTGTCTGTTATAAGGAAACCAAGGGTAGGAGCTGCCTTACATTTTTACTTGACTCTGTAGAGGCACCCGGCCTCTAAGGACATGACTTTTCTTCATTTAGTCTCTATTTAAAAAATTTTGGTGAGTACCCAAAAACCACAAACAAGGCAGGCGTATTTCCTGTGAGGGGTTTCTAAACAGAGAAGCAAGAAACACCAGTCCTCTGTGTTTAAAGGTACAACAGTTGTCATCCAATTAAACTTACAGATTTACTGGTTAATGACATTTTATAAATGTACACTGGAAGGTGCAGATCTAGTCTCCATTTTTGATAATAGATATGACTCAGGAAAAAGTGTTGAATCATAAAACTAGCTCTGTAACTAACATTCACAACCCACAGCTCTGCTAATAACAATAAAAGAAGATGGCATGTTTGGTTGAATATATAAACAAATGTAATATATAATATATACTGAAGGCAGGGCAGTTTAGAATCTTCCATATCCTACTCCCAGGTTTAAATTAATTAAAAAAAAAAAAGTTGCTGTCCAGTTGATTTCAACTCATGGCAACCCTATTTGTGCAGCCTAGAACGGCACTTCCGTAGGGTTTTTAATGCTGTGACTTTCTGAAAGCAGATCATCAAGTTTTTGTCCAAGGTGCTTCTGGGTAAGTTTGAACCACCAACCTTTCAGCTAGTAGTTGAGCACTTAACCAATCATGCCACCCAGGGACTCCTAAAATAATTAATTGGGTTGATTATTTTCTTTAAAGAGCTTACAAAACGCATCAACAAGCCGACAGACTGGAATTCTATGGCAAAGTATCTTCATCTTCAAAATTATATTATTGATTGAACGTACTTTTTAAAATTTAACAAGCGTTATTGCTATCTGATGATTATATGCACTATATCATATCACATTCCTGACAAAGACATGCTGGCATTAGGGATGTGTCTAAGACCATTTCAAAACACTTTTGGCCAACGTCCATCCATCAGCTTTTAAGATGGCTCTAGTTCACTTTGTAAGCTATAAATAACTCTCTTAGTATATGTCAATGTGGACAAAATGTGGTTGGTGTCAGGTTACATGCAGATGTCTGTGCCTATGAACATATATAGATACCTAAATGTTTAGGGAACATTTTTCTTCAACATGGCAATCAGAGGCTCACATTCATAAAATTATGTTTTCCTGAAAGAGCCATGCCCACATTCCTAACATGGCATTAAGAAATCTTCCAAAATCATGCTTCCAACTCTCTATTTCATTTCTAAATATTAAGCTTCTCCCCTCTGGCCTACCTTGTATATTTATCTTCTCTATTGTCCTTTTCTCTGTCTACACTTTTGTTCATATAGTCCTCACTTCCTCCTCCCTGACCAAATTCTATCTATTGTTTAAGCCCCAGATTAAATTCTTTTCTTATAAAGTGACCTAAAATATTTTAGCTCACTATTTACCTTCTCCTGTTCTCATCTGGCACTTTGAGTCTACCCTACTAACTTAGGAATTAACCTTATGAGAAGAAATCTACTAATATTGAAGCTTGGATACTGGCTCAATGTTTTACTATACCCATAACTCCTGGGACTTTCGTAAGTGACCGTGTGTGTGTGTGTGTGTGTGTGTGTGTGTGTGTGTGTGTTTTGAGTGTATGTTTTGACAGAAGACTCTCAGACAAAATATAAATAAAGAAAGGAATAAACTGGGACTTTTTAACCATGCAGATGTGTATGTTTCTTTCTTTTTCTTTTATTGTAACTTATCATTGCTTATGCTTTATTTTTCTAACCATTTAAGTGCTTGAGATGTGAATTTCTTCCTTTTTTAAAAAAAGTTCCTGATAGCATCTAATGTAACAACTGGTGCCTAGGAGGTAATGAATATTTTTGATTGATGGGATAAATATGAAGAACTGGACTATCAATTAATACATACAAATCTAATGTAAGAGCTGGTGTCAGGGAAAAAATAAAGACAAAAATCAATAACGACACTTAGCTTGCTTTAGCCTGTCATATTTCTTTTGGCTTAAACTCATATTCAAACACCCAGGAAAACCTCCTCTTTGGAAAGTCAAATCAATAGAAAGCAATGGGCCTTTCAAGCACTTTCCCAAAAAAAGAAGAAAAAAATTGACAAATATACAAACTGGTAAGTTGAAATTTTGTCCAAAAGCCACAACGTTCCCATAGTCTTAAAATGTCTTACAAGGATCTGCCTTAAGCATAGTACTCTTTTAAAGAACTATCTATATGTGACCAAACTGACAACAGTCAATAGGTTAAACCGGACATTCGCAGGCAATGAATTTTTATTAATGAGGGAGCAACAACTCAGAAAAGGAGGGTGAGACATGTTGCACAACTTGAAGAATGTAATTGTATGTGTAGCAATTGTTGAATTGGGATATGTTCTGCTGTGCATATTTTCAACTTAACAAAAAATAAATAAATAAAATTTTTTAATGCCTTTTTAATTCCCTGGGGTCAGTCCCTAAGGAACCTCCTAAGCCTGTCTCACCAAGTCTGCTTTTCCTCTTTCTGGTGGGGCAGCCCTTGGTGTTTGCTCATCTCTTTGCTGGTGTCCCCTCTGCCCTCTCCACTGACATCTTCTAGCCTGCATCCTTTCTCATCTAGGACTCCCACTGCTCCAGAAAGACCTTTGGGTATTCCTGTGTGAATGACCATGGTAGGAGAAGGTGAACCAGTGTGATTGGTGATTACAGTTCTGCAATTCCTCTCGCTCAGGCTGTAAAGCTTCCCTCTGAATGTGTGTCCTCTCTGTGTAGACAGCAGTTGCCTTTGCATAAAAATTCTCACTTGAAATGAGGTCACTCTGATTCTACCCTGTGTTACCTTGTAGCTCAAATTGTGCCTGAGCTGGAAAAAATAACCGAAATCTGTGTATCTTTGGGGTCTTTTCTTTTGCTAAACAATAGGTATTTGTTTCCCGAATTACTGCAAAATCCCACCCCCTCTGCTGAGCATTTGTGGGATTGGCAATTGCCTCCCTAATTACTGCCATTAAGCTCCATAAGGGAACTATCAAACATGCCCAAACTAGCAAGGCACTTTTTTCAGCCACTCCTGGACTGTCCCATGACAGCATGGGAGTGTCTGGGTCCCTCCTGGGGCCTAGGTGGCAGCAAGAGACTGCACCAAAGTGGCCAAAGTGGGCATCTGGAGGGCCAAAGAGAAGTATTCACTCATTGTGGTCAGAGGAAACGGCGGAACCCTGGTGGTGCAGTGGTTAAGAGCTCAGCTGCTAACCAAGGTAGGCAGTTTAAATCCACCAGCTGCTCCTTGGAAACTCTACGGGGCAGTTCTACTCTGTCCTATGGGGTCCCTATGAGTCAAAATTAACTCAACAGCAACTGATTTGGAGCCTCCAAATTATGGGTAAGGAGAAAAATAAAAGATTATCACTGAAAAGATGGCACCAGGAAGGAATTCTAATGTTTTTTATAAAAATTAAAGTATGATTGGTAATAAACAGTACAGTACTTGGAAGATAATGCTTCCTAATCATGTGATAAGAAGCCCTGGTGGCATAAGAGTTAAGTGTTGGGCTGCTAACTAAAAAGTTGGCAGTTCGAACCCACCCAGTGTCTCCTCTGGAGAAACACCTGGTGATCTGCTCCCATAAACATTACAGCCAGGAAAGCCCTACAGGGCAGTTCTACTCTGTCACACGTGGTTGCCATGAATTGGAATCGACTGGAAGGCACTCCAAAACAACAACAATCATGTGAGGAACTTACGAACAATAACTATTTGCATGGTATTTTATAATACCCAGAGTTCTTTCAAATATATTACTCATAGTTTCCTCAGCTTTGAAATGGACCTTATGATTATCATCACCCTGCTAGAGAAGACTGAGGTAAAATGGGACTGAGTGACTAGCTAAGATATCACACAGAGGAAGGGGAATTGCAGGGTCGTAATCCACTTTCTTGCCACTTGTCCCTCTGCTTTGGTTATACCTTAGGCTTCTGTCTCGTTCCCAAGAATTAAGCTCCATATTTTTGCCTCAGTTATAATATCTAAGGTATAACCCTCACCCTAGCACCAAGTCCTTACCTTAAACAACTGCTTAGATTCCAGTCTCTTTAGAACTTTAATTTCCCCTCTAAGGACTGGAGCCCTGTCCCTGGATAGCAACCACAGTGGCTGAGCCTCCTACCCCAGGCAGATCTCCCTGAGTCACTTGCCTACAAGTTCCTAGAATCCACTCCTACTGGGCAGGGTATGTTGATACTCTGTCTGAGGACACTCACCTATCCCCCAGTACTAACTACTCTCCTCATCTGGAATGTGTTAGCTCAAAACCTGTGTGATACTGTGCTTTTTTCCAGATCAGACAGTCTTCAGCACCTAGTGATACCTGCCTCTCAGCCTGCTCTGAATGAGAGCTGCCCCTTCCAAATAGCCCTGCCTTTTGAAGTTAACTGAGCCATGCCCAGCTTGATCTGCAAATACTGCATTGGTGATGTTAAAGCTTTCCTCTTAAAATTCTAGCTCTGGGGCAAGGTCCACAACAACCCACTTCAAAGCAACAAAGCAAGTCATAGGGGACTTTTCCAACGGCAAAGATGCTCTCCGCAAGAGTACAATCCCTCATGTTTTTGAAGATGTCTTTTCATAACATAATCTCCCTCTGAGTAAATTTAGAATTGCCTGATAACAATGTGGTAGCTACTACAGGATCCTACAAATATCAGTGAACAACCTTTAATAAGACATAAAAATTCTCAGTATGTGTCGGTACAGGTTTCCCATAGAACAGATATTTCACAAGAAAAGGGCAAATCTGCCAACTAATTTTTAGATTAGAAGCAGGCACTAGCAGTGCTCCAGCTACTGCACGAAGAGATATCAAAGCTAGCACTTTGTCTTTTGATGAAGTATTGTCCTTTTCTCCAAGTAAAATCTAATTATTAATGCTCTGCCCAAAAATAGTAACACTGGCTCATGTGCTCATTGCCAGGGGCCTAGAGTACAGAGCAGACATTGGCTAGTAATTATAGTTTCTCTACATTATGGATAAAGAAAAGGTTATTAGTGGGGTTATTGCTATTAGGGTGCTATTTCCAGGTGTGCTAAATAAAATTTGCTCTTACCCCAAAGCTACCTTTTCTAATGAATATTAATACAACTGAGCAACGATATGGTAAGAAAGAAGAGAGTCTGAAAACTAAAATTTAAACCTAATTCCATTGCTTACATTACTTTTGTATGAACTGAGCTTAAAAATATTTTTAAAACTCAGTTTGCTCATCTGTAAAGTGGGTTTCATCAATCCTGCTTACTTTATTGTTATGAGAATCAAATGAGTGAAAGTGTATATTATACTTTGAAAAAAAGCCTTACACAAACATAAGTAATTATTATTCTTACACTGACACTGTGAGATAGGCAGGGTTTGCCAAAAAGCACAACTACACATGGAAGAGCTGACAGGAAATGATATAAATATACTCTTCCCAGAAACCACAATTAGGGGGTGGGTATAATGGTTCAGATCACTTCCTGTCCAAAAAAGTACCATCACAGCAGGGATATCTGGGTAGGAGAGAGGGCTCACATGGTTTAAGCAATATTGGAGACCTCAAAGAATGTCCAGTAGCCCTAAATAGTTTGAAGTTTGTTTTAATAAGATTTAAATATGAAATCCATGAGCTTCTGTTACTTTTTACCAAATAAATTCTAACCTTTTACTTTTCCGTTCCTTTAGTTTGAACCAATAAATAAACACAGTAAGCATCTAGACTAAGTGATAAATTTCAGGTGAAGGCATGAGTGCAATGTACAGATTTGTATCCAAGCACATTCAAATGATCTAATCAAGAAAAATCTGCTTATGAGTCTTCACAAACACCACAATATTGTCACAATCACTCAAATTTGAACTTTTTACCCAAAACTTTATGAACAGTTCCAAATATTGTCCTAACTCAAGATTGCAGTTTGGTGACTAAGAAAATAAGCAGTGAGATTCAATCACAGGCAGAGTGCCAAACACTGAGAAGAGGAAGGTGAATAACGTGGTCAGGATCCCTGACCTCAAGTAAGCTCTGATTCCCAAGGCTCACACTCCATCAGCACCCACCACCACGTGTGAAATGAGACAGAAGGGCTGAGGAAGTGGTGTGCACATCCCTTCAGGCACCTGAACTTTGGCAGCTCCAACCGTGGCTCCTGCCCCTGTCTCTTCCAGCTCCTAGAGTTTCACATTTCTAGGGTGGTCTTCTTATGGTGTCTGGACGAGAGTGTCTCCATATATCCTTTCTTTCCTTCCTTTCTCATGTGATCGTGTTCATGACTGCAAGTTGAAAAGAAAAAGGAACCAGGATAGAACTTCCTTGCCTACTGGAAACCAGAGGGAGCCAGAGTTTGTTCATTTGCCCTTTCATTAGAACAAGAATTATTGAGCACCTAAGATCTGACAGGACTTATGCAAGTGGCTGGAGATACAAGGATGCACAAGATACTATTTCTGCTGCCAGAGTCCAGTGGCAAAGGCAAGGTGTAGACATATAAATGAGTAATTACAGTGTAATTAGAAAAGTGTTATATTAGATGTGTATACAAGGGTGTACTGAGGAGGGAAGATCCTACCTCTTAGGATTTCACAGAAGGAGGCGATAGATAAGCTTTGACTAGACCTTCAGAGGGGGAGCTGGTGAACTGGAGGGCAAGAAGAGAAGAGAGAGGGATTCTCGGACCAGGAGAAGCATGTGCAAAGGCACACTGTTATAGTGTGGAAATGTTAGGAAAGAGGCTGGGAAGGTGAATGAAATCAGATCCTGAAGACCTTGAATATCAGGATATGGAGTTTAGACTTTATTCTCTGAGTACAAGAATTTAAGCAAGAGTGTGACTAGTTCAAATAGGAGTTTTGCTAAGATTCTTCTGAAAGCTGTGTGGACAATAGACCACAAATGAAAAACAGAGAGTTCAGTAAGTATTACATTAATGGGAAACTATGATGAAGAGGAGAAAAGAAGACATTTTGCAAGAAATTTCAGAGGTAAAATCAGTAGTACCTCAAAGCAAAGTGAATATGAAGAGTGAGCAGTAGGTGAAAACCAATAATTCTGATGTTTTTCTCCAAGACAAATGTTGCAAAGCCATTAACTGAGATAGGAAGCAAAACATTTCAAGAAAAGGAAGTAGTAAAGAGGGAAGATTGTGAATTTGGTTTACAATACACTGAGATTAAAGGGCCATCATCTCCTACCTACAAGCAGCTGGAAAAAATATAAAAGGGCAAGAAGAAAAAACTCCAGGAAATCCCAAAACTTAGGGCAAATGAGGAGTAGAAAGAATCTGTTTTGTGGGGTTTCTATTTTATACATATGAGTGTTCCATACCACAAAAGACCGTTCTGAAAGAAGCTGAAAATCTTCTCAATGCCTCCTCTACCCCTTTTTCTTTGGTGATCTCCTCATCCAAAGGACTGTTACATGCACATGTATTTTGTTTGTTTCTTTAATACATTAATGTATTCTTTAATTCCTTTGTCAAATAAAAAACTGTTAGCGATTCACTGTACTGATATACAGCCACCATCTAGTGGCCAAATCTGGTAACTGCAGGCTTGCACAATTAGGGGTGGGGGAACCTTTCCTTTTCCCCCCATCATTTTCTGGTTGTTTTAAGGATCATGTTCAATGAAAAGCAGACATGAGGTTAGTGATGGAGAACACAAAGGAGCAGGTATTCTGTGCATAAATTATAGTTAACAGCAACAATGCATATTTTATGAATGCCCTTCCTTTGAGCACTGCAAGGAACTGTGGAACAGTCAGCCACAACTCTTATACAGTGGTTCCACCTCAGGTGACCTTGGAAACATCTGATTAAATTGGTGGCAATATGATCAGTAGCCACAACAAGGCGGTCTTTAAAATCTGACTGTTTATCATGTTCTTTCAGGCCTTACAAGACCTGTCCATGGGCACCCCTCTGACCTCACCTTTGCCTCTGCTGCTTCGGTTGTGATCACTGCTATCCAGCCACAGTGGCCTCCTCGCTGTTCCTTGATCCTGAGTTTATCTCTGCCTTAGGCCCTTTGCACTTGCTGCTCCATCTTTTCCATTAAGTCTCTGCACAGCCTTCTCTTTCTCATCTTAGGTGCCTGTTTCCTTCCTCAGAGAGACCTTCTCTGACAACTCTATCAAAAAATAAATCCCTTTCCCCCTTTGGTTTATTTTACTCTTGGAGCTTTTCACTCTCTAAGGTTACATTATTTATTTACCTGGTTTTTGTCCGTCTGCAAATCTAGAGTGCAAATCCCATGAGGGAAGGGATTTTGTCTTGTCAGCACCTAGAAGAGTGCCATGACATAGAAGGCACTAGACAAATATCTGAAGGCTGATTGGATGAACCTGGGGTATATGACAGAGTTGAGCAAAAGGTGTAGTTGAGCAGGCTAAAGTCTACACAGTCGTGTAAAGGTAAGGTGGAAATTAATGATTTTGATATATAATTGAGAGGGCCAGCAATTAATAGGCGAAATCCAGCTTAGTAACCAAGGCTTAGTAACCAAGAGGGGCCAAGGCAGGGACAGGAGATAGCGTGAAGTTGAGGCTCCATGAACAGCTAGGAATCAGGGATCCAATAAGAGACTATAGATGGGGAAGAGGTCAGCTTGGAGGCATCTGGGCTTTATAGGAAACATACAGGGAACAGGCTGATTAAAGCAGTTCCTCAAGTCCACTAGAAGCTATTTCTCTATCCACTCAAAAGATCTAAATGTCAACAAGAACCTGTGGAGTGTATAGTTCTCAAACTTTACAATGGAGAGACACCATCTGAGATGAAAGCCTAAGGGAATAACTAGAAATGCAGATTCCTCAGGGATACACTGCCATCGTGGCTGATTCCATAGGTCTGGTGGAGCTCTGCATCTGTGTTTTTAATTAGTACACAGATGATTCTGATGTGAGACCACATTCAGATATAATCACTCTGTTGTTAGTTGCCTGTTAGCTGCTTTCAAGTTGGCTCCAACTCCTAGAGACCGTATGTATAAAAATGAAACGTCACCTGGGCCTGCACCATCTTCAGGATCCTTGGTATGTATGACCCCTTGGTTGAGGCTATTGTGTTAATCCATCTCATGGAGGGTTTCCCTAATTTTTGCTGACTCTCTACATTACCAAACATGATGTCCTTTTATAGCAGTTTGTCTTTTCTGATGAAGTGTCTAAAGCCAGAGAGTCGAAGTCTCGCCATCCTCGCTCTGTTCCTTAAAAGCTGGGATGCTGGCTCTAGTGCGTTACTGTTCACAAACCTTTTCCATATCTCCTAGAATCCTTGCCCTTACCTCTGCTGAGAAGTAGACAGAGCTGTTTCTTTTTTTCTTTTTCATTTACTATATATTGAAAACCTTTTTAAAAAAAACTTTTTATTATAGAAAATTTCAAAAACTACACAAGTAAAGAATATCATAATGAACCTCCATGAACCCATCATCACCTTCAACAGTTAGCAGCTCACAGCTCCTCTCTATCCTCCACCCCTCTACAGACACACACTGAGTATGCTTGAAGCAAATCTCAGAAATAGTCCAGCCAATCAGAGCAGGGATTTTACTTTTTATTTTACCGCTACGACTCTAGGCCTCACAGAAATTGTGACTTTCCCAAGGTCTTACAACTGGGGACAGGATGTAGATGGGTGAATGAGGGTGGGGACCTAAGTTTACTGACAGCTACACCCCTCACAGACTTTGACCATGTGAGCAATTCTCTGTAGGATTTTTTGGGTGTTTGTGTGCTTTAAAAGAGTGTAAGCAGTTATCTCTTTAGAATGATTTCTGCTAAGTTTGCCTGGGGACCTTAGTGCAACTAAATATTTTACTTACACAAACTCCCAGTGGGCTCGAAGACCTTCAGCTGCAGGGAAAGGGCTGTGAAGCTGCAACAGAGAGACACAGAGAACTGAGGAGGCCAGCTGCAGGTGGCCTGTGGAATCCTGACACCACCTGAACCGTCAGGAAAACAAACATGGTTGAAATGCACGCTTCCATTTGAAAATGTAGGTGGAAAAAGAGACCTCTGCCTTGGGCTGTTGAGACAGTGACAAATGAAATGTTGCTTGGTCCCAGATTTATTTTATTTTTAAAGTATTTGCCAATACTGGAACAGCCCCGGTTGTGTTGGCTGCCACGCCACCAGCAGGACTGAGATTCCCTTCACCGTGCTAGAAGTTCTATCTGATCTCAATTACACCGTTTTCTACCTTCCCTAGTAATGACCCCATTAGGAGGTTCTCTAGAAGTGAGTAGGCAAGGATTCAGATTGGCTAGCTTGCAGGTATTGCAGCTAGAGATTGCGCCCATCTGAAAAATATAGCATGCAAGCTCTTCTTGTCCTCGTTTAAGGGCACATGGTCAGGCTGTTTCATAGCTTTAGAATTCTCTTTTTGGTTAGGTCCTCTTGGATTTGCAAGTGCTTGCAGTGACTAAAGCAAAGTCACATGCACTCCCTGGTTAAAGACTTCCCACAAAAAAGCACACAAATGGCATGGCTATGCCAAGAAAAATGAAAAGCCTTAGAAGAATATTTAGCACTTCTAATGCAAAGCATTTTGTAATTCTCCATTTGCCAAACAAATCTCTCTTGAGGGGAGATCATTAATTTTCTCATTATCCTGCTAAGGAAACAAGACAGCTGTGGTTCCCAAAGAAACACATGGTCAGTCAATAACTGGAATTAGAATGCAAAGCATTCTTATTTCAGCGACCATGCTGAGCCAACAACAAATCTGGGTGTAAGAATATTCTAAGTTCTAGAGGCAACCAACATGATGAAATCATTTCCTGATGACAGAACATGCACATGTAGAAAGCTCAGAGAAAACTAGGAATTCTCCTTGCGTTCAAGCCAGATACTTGTTCATTTCAGCTTTATGAGTTTCCTAATAAAGTGTGAGTTGAGGAAGGAAAGGGAAATACGTAGATGGAGAGAGAAAGAGAGTGGAAAATATTGTGGCAGAGAGATTTCAAACTAAAAATAGATCCTAAATATATATGAAATTAGTTTAGCCAGTTTTTCATTTAACAGCTCTCTCCTTGTCTCAGAAAGAAGGTAAAGATTTCAGAATACCTGTACAAAAACTCATAACAGAATATGACAATAGATTTCATACCATGGATTTAGTCTCCAAAGGGAATATATCAAATGAAGAAAAACATGCTATTTTGTTACTCTGATGCAGGACAGCACGATTTTCAAGATACTATTTTAAGTTAATACAGAGATACACCAAAAAAAAAAAAAAACTTCTATTTTTGTCATTTGTGTTCAGAAAAACATATTCTGTCTCTCATCACATGTGTACTCAGCATTAACTTTAGATTGATCCCTGGCCACATCACCACATTGTTGCTGATGTCAGTTACCCTTGACTGTTTGTTTTATCCTTTCATTGCCTGCATATTTCCAGTCTTGTGAATTTTTATTGTAATTTCATTGGGCATAGATCCAGTAAAATCTTATTTTCCATGCAACCTTTAATGCTGCATGGGCATTTTTATTAGAAATTAATTGAATGCAAAAACAAAACAAAATCCAAAAAGCAAAACATTTTTAAAAAAACTCTCCTATGTAAGTTAGTTTAAAAAAAAGGAAAAAACATCAAGTGAGGGCTATTGGTTGCAGGGAGTGGGTAGGATGAAATATTAGTTCATGTGAATGCACTAATAACTTCCTGCATGATCCTAAAACAAATTCATGGAGCACAGTTCTACTCTCAAACACGTGGGGTCACAATGAGTTGGAATTGACTTGACAACAGCTGGTGATAGTGGTGGTAGTCCATTATTTTAAAAGATTACTATCTTTTTTATAAATTGGCAAGTTGATTTGTTTGAACTGATATATGTTTTAATTTGGGGATATTGGTGATATAGTCTTTAATATTTCTCGGTTCACAATAATTTGCCTAGATATAAGTGGTGTCTCTGCAATATAATAGGTGTCCCATGTGCAATTAACTTATCTCACCACCATCACCAATATGCTATTGAAATAATAAAAAAAAGAAAAAAAAAGAAAGAAATCCTACTTACTAGAAGCTGATTCGGTCTTAATAGTTGGTATCTCATGTCCAGGGATGATCTATGAGTGACAAAAAATAGGAGATGAATTTTTTCTACCTCTGAAAACAAAGCAGCATCTCCCTCAGGGTTTGCTCTCCACCAGCTTGAAGATGCTGGTCCTGTGCACACTGATCTGCGTGCCATTCCCCCAGATTCTAGAAGACTCACTGACATGATCAGGTATGCAGCAAATACTGGTTCTGCAGTTGCTTTCTTTACGCCAATTAATCTAAATACAGATTGATTCTGAACCTTCAGCACCAAACGCAAGCATTCCAAACACTGCTGAAGAATTTTCTTGCAAGATGTATATTCTGCAAACATAGGCCAATCAATGTATTCTTTTTGTCAATATACCCACAAGGTGACGCAATGCTTTTTTTTTAAATTTCAGTGTGGACTGAGAAGTTGCTTAGTGACAGGGAAATTGCTGTGGGGGATCTTGTACATGTCCCTTGGTATGGAGCCCTACTGCTTAAAAACTTCTGTGAAATAAATTATCTATCTTCAAATATCCATTTGCTCTAAATTTGCCAATAGTCAGATCCTTAAAACACAGAGAGATCAGCAAGTTGCTCAGAATTTACTCTTCAAAGCAAATATATCAAATTAATAGAAGCATGCTATTGCATTACGCTGACTTGGAATAGCAGGGTTTGCAAGATACTATTTGAAATCTACACAAAGACGTAAATGAAACATGGCTTCAGAACAACAAATGGGATTAAGCAGGTACTTAGGGGTTGAGAATTAAACTCTGCAGTAGTTGCCTTGTGATGTGGCTGCCTAGACCACAGGCCAACCCACCTTCTCTGAGAATGACCCCTACCAATACTGAGATGGACCCCTAGCTGCCCTGTTTAACTGTATGATCAAATGCCCTCACTCTTGTCCATAGCTGATTGGACAAAAGGTAGACATTGACAAACTGTTCGGCTTCTCTTCCCGAGATTCATAATGTGATCAGTGAGGCAGTCAGTCAGTATACAGGTGCATGGAACATAGAAACTTGTGATCCCGAGGGTCTATTCTGCCATGTGGATGGACGAGGAGAGAAGAGAGCACAAGAAAAGAGAGGATCAGTCAAGAAATAGTAAGTTGGAGAGGTGGGGCCATGATGGTGGAGTAGTCAGATGCTTCCAGTGTACCCTCTTACAACAAATACCTGAAAAAACAAGTGATTCAATTATATATGGCAATCTGGGAGTCCTGAAATCAAAAGTAGAGTTGAGGAACCAGACTGAGTGGCAGGGGGAGGGAGAGACGGTTTAGAAGCAGGAAGGAGTTGCCAGACCTGACCCAGGGAGAGCCTGAGCCCTTCAGGCCTGATCAGCTCAGGGCAGAGCGGTGCAGTAGGCAAGCAGCAGTGCACTGGAGGTGCATTTTCCACCCCGGGGGAGACGCAGCACCAGAGACTCTACATGGCCACCCAGAACCAGTGAGAAGCAGCCCTCCACAAAAGAAAAGTAATTGCATAGGGCTTACCACGTGGATCAAAAACACCCCCCTTAGGAAAAAATCCTCTCTCCCATTTACCTCCCTGCTCCCCTCTCTGCACTGGGTCCTGGACTGGCTTCAGCAACTGCCAAGTCCTCTGGGCCAGAGTAGGATCCATCACATGCCCAGAACCATTCTCCCTGCCTTGGAGAGTGAACAAATGAACAAACAAGAAAAAATAAACTTCCGGCTCCCCTAAGCCAGGAACCCAGGGTAGGCACAGCTCATTTGCCTAGGCACAGGAATAAAGGATCCACAGACTGTGAGTGCCTTTCCCCTTGCATAGACTTGTGTGGGCCCATTTCAACAGTGTAGGCCCTCATTACCACAATGCAACAGGGTATATACTGAAACTCTAACTTGAACTGTTTCAGCTGTGAAGTGGCAGGTTCTTGACATTTGACACTGATCTCCCCATTAAGCAGGGTCTTCACCTACCCACATCAGGGGCCTGAGGACTGGTGGCTCCACTCATGCCACCTAGCCACCTGTGAAAGGGGCCCATGGATAAGATGTGCCCTCCAGTCCTTACAGCCAACAGTATTAGGTGCTCATAGTCCAGCTGCAAAACCCACCCACCTACATGCTCTCGGGAACAGGGACACACCTTCCTCCTGGACACTCAGGGGTAGCTGTCAGCCACCTGCCTTTCTCAGAGTGTGTCCCCCTGCTGCAGCCAGATGCCTGTGCCTACACCAATCACCCACGTCTGTCTAGGACTGTAAGTGAGAGCGTACACCACACATTTGGCGACTATCTAGCTGGTAACCTGAGCTGAATCCATACAGAAGGAGTGGGTGGACTCCTGAGCTCACATACCTATTAAAAGATCTAACCACCAAGTGACAGGACATTAGAGCTTCAAAGTTGCCAATAATCAAACTAGCTCATATGAGCAGCTGATGTGGGCATATCAAAACAAAACAAGAAGCTAGGACACAGTAAGCAAACATAAAATAAATAAATACAATAACTTATTGATGGCTCGGAGACAACAGTCAATATCAAATCACATAAAGAGGAAATCCATGATCGCTTCAGCAAGCTCCCAAAATAAAGAATCTAGAAATTTTCCAGAGGAGGAAAATTTCATGGAATTACCAGAGGCAGAATACAAAAGATTAATATAGAGAACTCTTCAAGAAATTAAGAAGGAAATTAAGCAAAACGCAGAACACACAATAGAGGAAATTAAAAAGATTAGAGAAGAGCATAATGACAAATATAACAGGCTGCAAGAATCCATACAGAGACAGCAGTCAGAAATCCAGAAGATTAACAATAAAATTTCAGAATTAGATGACTCAATAGAAAGTCATAGGAGCAGAATTGAGGCAATGGAAGTCAGAATTAGTGAGATTAAAGATAAAGCACTTGACATCAAATTATATGAGGAAAAATCCGATAAAAGGATTTTAAAAAATGAAGAAACCCTAAGAATTATGTGGGACTCTATCAAGAGGAATAACCTACAAGTGATTGGAGCACCAGAACAGGGGGGATAACAGAAAATACAGAGTTTTTGAAGATTTGTTGGCAGAAAGCTTCCCTGATATTGTTAAAGATGACAAGATATCTACCCAAAATGCTCATCAAACCCCACATAAGGTAGATCCCAAAAGAAAGTCACCAAGACGTACTGTAATCAAACCTGCCAAAACCAAAGATAAAGAGAGAATTTTAAGAGCAGCTAGGGATAAACAAAAAGTCATCTACAAAGCAGAGTCAATAAGAATAAGCTCGGACTACTCAGCAGCAACCATGCAAGCAAGAAGGCAATGGAATGACATCTATAAAGCCTTGAAGAAAAAAAATGACAGCCAAAAATTATATATTCAGCAAAACTGTCTCTCAAATATGATGGTGAAATTAGGGCATTTCCAGATAAACAGAAGTTCAGGGAATTTGCAAAAACCAAACCAAAATTACAGGAAATACTAAAGGGAGTTCTCTGATCACAAAATCAGTAACATCAGATAAGAACCCAAGACTAGAACACAGGACAGAGCAACCAGATATCAACCCAGATAGGGAAGTCACAAAAGGAAATCAAAGCTAAAACGCTGAAAATAAGGAAACAGATGTCAATATATAAAAGATGACTACATTAAAACAAAAAAGAGGGACTTAAAAAACATAGACAAAGATTTTTCATATGGATAGGAAGTCAAGGTGATATAAAGAAATAAAAGACTGGTATAAACTTAGAAACATAGGGGTAAATATTAAGGTAACCACAAAGGAAACTAACAATCCTACAAGTCAAAATAAAAAACTAGAAAAATATAAAGACTCAGTAAACACAAAATCAACAACAATGCAAAAGATGAAAAGAAAATACATAAAGAAAAACGACTCAGCCCAGAAAATTAAGTGGAACAAAGAAACTATGAACAACACACACAAAAAAGACATTCAAATGACAGCACTAAACTCATACTTATCAATAATTATGCTGAACTTCAATGGACTAAATGCATCAATAAAGAGACAGAGAGTGGCAGACTGAATTAAAAAACATAATCCGTCTGTATGCTGCCTACAAGAGACTCATCTTAGACTGAAAGACACAAACTAAAACTCAAAGGGTGGAAAAGAATACATCAAGCAAACAACACCAAAAAAGAGCAGGAGTGGCAATATTAATCTCTGACAAAATAGACTTTAAAGTAAAATCCACCACAAAGGTTAAGGAAGGACACTATATAATGATTAAAGGGTCAATACACCAGGAGGACATAACTATAATAATTATTTACGCACCCAATGACAGAGCTCCAAAATACGTAAAACAAACTCTAACAGCACTGAAAAGACAGATAGACAGCTCCACAATAGTAGTAGGAGACTTCAACACACCACTTTCGGTGAAGGACAGAACATCCAGAAAGAAGCTCAACAAAGACCTGGAACAGTTAAATGCTACAATCAACCAACCTGATCTCATAGACATATACCAAACCCTCCACCTGTCATGGTTTGAATTATGTCCTCCCAAAAATGTGTGTAGCAATTTGTCTGGGCCATGATTCCCAGAATTGTGTGGTTGGCCTCCATTTTGTGATTGTAATTTTATGTTAAAGAGGATTAGGGTAGGATTGTAACACCACCCTTACCCAGGTTACATCCCTGATCCAATGTAAAGGGAGTTTCCCTAGGGTGGGGCCTGTACCACCTTTTACCTTACAAGAGATAAAAGGAAAGGGAAGCAAGCAGAGAATTGGGGACCTCATACCATGAAGAAAGCAGTGATGGAGCAGAGGACATCCTTTGGACCAGGGTCCCTGTGCCGAGAAGCTCCTAGTCTGGGGGAACACTGACGAGAAGGCCGAGGGAGAGAAAGCCTTCCCCTGAAGCTAACACCCTGAATTTGGACTTTTAGCCAACCTTACTGTAAGGAAATAAACTTCTCCTTGTTAAAACCATCCACTTGTGGTATTTCTGTTATACCAGCACTAGATGACTAAGACACCACCCAACAGCAGCCAAGTACACATTCTTTGCCAATGCACTTGGAACATTCTCCAGATTAGACCACATATTAGACCATAAAGCAAGCTTTAACAAAATCCAAAGCATCCAAATATAACAAAGCATCTTTTCTGACCATAAAGCCATAAAAGTAGAAATCAACAACAGAAAAAGCAAGGAAAAACAAATCAAACACATGGAAACTGAGCAATACCTTGCTCAAAAACTACTGAATTATAGAAGAAATTAAGGATGGAATACAGAAATTCATAGAATCAAATGAAAATGAAAACACATCCTACCAGAACCTTTGGGACACAGCAAAAGCAGTCCTCAGAGGTCAGTTTATACCAATAAATGTACACATTTAAAAAGAAGAAAGGGCCATAATCAAAACATTAACCCTACAACTGGAACAAGTAGAAAGAGAGCAACAAAAGAAGCCTTTGGGAGCCAGAAGAAAGTAAATAATAAGAATTGGAGCAGAGTTAAATGAAATAAAGAATAGAAAAACAATTGAAAGAGTTAACAAGACCAAAATCTGGTTCTTTGAAAAGATCAACAAAATTGATAAATCATTGGCCGAACTGACAAAAGAAACACAGGAAAGGAAGCAGATAACCCGTATAAGAAATGAGATGGGTGATATCACAACAGACCCAACTGAAATTAAAAGAATCATAACAGATTACTATGAAAAATTGTACTCTAACAAATTTGAAGACCTAGAGGAAATGGACAAATTTCTAGAAACTCACTACCTACCTAAACTAACACAAACAGAGGTAGAATAACTAAATAAACCCATAACAAAAGAAGAGATTGAAAAGGTAATTTAAAAACTCCCCCCCCAAATAAAAAAGTCCTGGCCTGGATGGCTTCAATGGAGAATTCTACCAAACTTTCAGAGAAGAGTTAATACCACTACTACTAAAGGTATTTCAGAGCATAGAAAAGGATGGAATACTCCCAAACTCATTCTATGAAGGCAGCATAACCCTGATACCAAAATCAGGTAAGGACACCACAAAAAAGAAAATTACAGACCAATATCCCTCATGAACATTGACACAAAAATCCTCAACAAAATTCTAGCCAATACAATTCAGCAACATATCAAAAAAATAACTCACCATAATCAAGTGGAATTTATACCAGGTATGCAGGGATAGTTCAACATTAGAAAAACAATGTAATCCATCACATAAATAAAACAGAAGACAAGAACCACATGATCTTATCAATCTATGCAGAAAAGGCATTTGATAAAGTCCAACACCCATTCATGATAAAAACTCTCAACAAAATAGGAATAGGAGGGAAATTCCTCACTATAATTAAGGGGATTTACACAAAGCTAACAGCCAACATCATCCTAAATGGAGAGACTTAGAAAGCATTCTTCTTGAGAACAGGAACCAGAAAAGGATGCCCTTTATCACCAATCTTATTCAATATTTTGCTGGAGGTTCTAGCCAGAGCAATTAGGCTAGAAAAAGAAATAAAGGGCATCCAAATTGGTAGGGAAGAAGTCAAAGTATCTCTATTTGCAGATGATATGATCTCATACACAGAATACCCCAAAGAATCCACAAGAAAACTACTGGAACTAATAGAAGATTTCAGCAAAGTATCAGGATACAAGCTAAACAAACAAAAATCAGTTGGATTCCTTTACACCAACAAAGAGAACCTCGAAGAGGAAATCACCAAATCAATACCATTTACACTAGCTCCCAAGAAGATAAAATACTTAGGAATAAATCTAACCAGAGACATAAAAGACCTATACAGTGAAAACTAGAAGACACTACTGCAAGAAAGTAAAAGAGACCTGCATAAGTGGAAAAAGATACCTTGCTCATGGATAGGTAGACTCAACATTGTGAAAATGTCAGTTCTTCCCAAAGCGAACTACAGATACAATGCAATCCCGATCCAAATTCTACTGGCATTTTTTAATGAGATGGAGAAACAAATCACCAGCTTCATACAGAAAGGGAAGAGGCCCTGAATAAGTACAGCATTACTCATGAAGAAGAACAAAGTGGGAGGCTTCACACTACCCGATTTTAGAACCTGTTATACCGCCATGGTAGTCAAAACAGCCTGCTACTGCTACAACGGATACATAGACGAATGGAACAGAATTGAGAATCCAGACATAAATTCATCCACCTATGAGCAGTTGGTATTTGACAAAGGCCCAAAGGCCGTTAACTGGGGAAAAGACAGTCTCTTTAACAAATGGTGCCAGCATAATTGGATATCCATCTGCAAAAAACTGAAACAAGACCCATACCTCAGACCATGCACAAAAACTAACTCAAAATGGACCAAGACTTAAATATAAAATTTAAAACTATAAGGATTATGGAAGAAAAAATAGGGACAACACTAGGAGCCCTAATACATGGCATAAACAGAATATGAACCATCAGTAACAATGCACAAGCACCAGAAGAGAGACCAGATAAATTAGAGCTCCTAAAAATCAAACCCTTATGCTCATCAAAAGACTTCATCAAAAGAGTAAAAAGACAACCTACAGACTGGGAAAAAATTTTTGGGTTTGACAAATCTGAACAGCATCTAATCTCTATAATCTACAAGATACAGCAAAACCTCAACAACAAAAAGACAAAGAACCCAATTAAAAAATGGGCAAAGGATATGAACAGGCACTTCACCAAAGAAGATATTTAGGTGGAAAACAGACACATGATCATTAGCCATTAGAGAAATGCAGATCAAAACTACAATGAGATATCATCTCACCCCATCAAGGCCAGCACTAATCCAAAAAACACAAAATAATAAATGTTGGAGAGGTTGTGGAGAGACTGGAACACTTATACTCTGTTGGTGGGAATGTAAAATGGTACAACCACTTTGGAAATCAATTTGGGGCTTCCTTAAAAAGCTAGAAATAGAATTACCATATGATCCAGCTATCCCGCTCCTTGGAATATATCCTAGAGAAATAAGAGCCAGCACAAGAACAGATATATGCACACCCATGTTCATTTCAGCACTGTTCACAATAGCAAAAAGATGGAAACAACTTAGATGCCCGTCAACAGACAAATGAATAAACAAATTATGGTATATCCATCAATGGAATACTACACAATGATAAAGAACAACGATGAAGCTGTGAAACATCTTATAATATGGAGGAAGCTGGAAGTCATTATGCTGAGTGAATTTAGTCAGTCACGGAAGGACACATATTGTATAAGACCACTTATCATAAGAACTCAAGAAAAGGTTTAAACACAGAAGAAAACATTCTATGATGGTTACGAGTGTGGGGAGGGAGGAGAAGGGTTATGTACTAACCAGATAGTAGATAAGAATTATCTTATGTGAAGGGAAGGACAGCACTCACTACAGGGAAAGTAGTACAACTGGACTAAACCAAAGCTAAGAAGTTTCCTGAATACAATCAAACACTTTGAGGGACAGAGTAGCAGGCGTAGGGGTCTGGGGACCATGCTTTCAGGGGACATCTAGGTCATTTGGCATAACAAAGCTTATTAAGAAAATGCTGTGCATCCTACTTTGGTGAGTGGCATCTTAAAAGCTTGCAAGCGGCCATCTAAGATGCATCAATTGGTCCCAACTACCTGGAGTAAAGGAGAATGAAGAACACCAAAGACACAAGGAAAGTAGTAGCCCAAGAGACAGAAAGGGCCACATAAAGCAGAGACTTCATCATCCCGAGACCAGAAGAACTAAATGGTGCCCATTTACCACCAATGACTGCCCTGACAGGGAACACAACAGGGAGTCCCTGATGGAGCAGGAGAAAGGTGGGGTGCAGAACTGAAATTCTAGTAAGAAGACCAGACTTAATGGTCTGACTGAGACTGGAGGTACCCCAGAAACCACGGCCCTTGGATTCTCTATCAGCCCAGAACTAAAACAATTTCCGGGGCCATCTCTTCAGACAGGGATTGGACTGGACTGTGGGACATAAAGTGATACTCATGAGGAGTGTGCCTCTTAGCTCAAATAGACATAAGAGACTAAATGGGCAGCTTCTGTCTGGAGGTGAGATGGGAAGGCAGAGAGGGTTAGGAGCTGGTTGAATGGACATGGGGAATCAAGGATGGAAAGGAGGTGTGTGCTGTCACAGTATGGGGATAGCACTTAAAGTCATGTAACAGTGTATGTGTAAATTTTTGTATGGGAAAAAAGAATAAAAGAGAGAAATAGTTATTCACTGACCCTGATGGCTTTCCTTTTCCTACTTCCCATATTTCCCAAAAGCCCAGTTTTATTTCTGTTCTTCATTTCTATCCGTTAACCCTGCTTTCTTATAAACCTCCTTTTTCTTTTTTTTTAATCTAGCTTAAGTTGGTTTCTGCTGCATGCAGCTGAAACACCTTTACTTAAATCAAAGGAAGCCAATGAATTAAAAGAAAAAGCCTTGAATATGTGTGAACAACTCAGGACTGGACTAAGCTGCCTTCACTAAGGTTCATCTTTTGGGTATTGCAGATTCCTCTTCAGCTCTGTCCCTGCCCATTCATACAGACAGCACGCAGACTCTTCACTGCCAGACAATCCTTGCTTTCCATTTCCATTATACAGAGAGTCAAACTCAGAAGCACATGTTAGGTTCTCAGTACTTCGCTCAGCACAGAAGAATAGGTTTGACCCAGCTTAGACATCAGACAAGAGTAACTAAACACAGTAGTTTTATTAGCTGATGAACCAGCTTTGTTTTTTGTGTTTTCCCTTCCTTGGTTTATTATTTGTTCTCTGTCCTTAAATGCTCACCAGAACTCCCACATTACACCTTCATTTTGGAGAGGCTTGTTAACAAATGGACTGTTATTTTTTCTTTAGCCTAAACAAATGAACTGACCCACAGGGGACTGGGAAAACCTTTTCTTTCCTTGTGAACATCTCTGTACATTTGTACCTGCTGACCCTCAGTAAGTGTCAAAGAGCTGTCAGAAATATACTATGGTGATGCTCGTTAATACAAAACCATCTGACAGACATCAACAGCCCAGTCAGGAAAAGTTATACTGAGCCTGACAGAGCTGCCTGAGGGTGCTGTCCTTTCCATGCTTCAGGTCCCCTGACACCCTGGCCAGTGCCCTCATGCTGCCCTCAGGGCACCCTAGCCGGTTTTGCTGGCCGGGCATTATGACTTCAACTTCCAGGAAGGCTTCTTCCTGCCCTCTCCGTTACATCTTACAGTCCCTCCGTTCTGATTCTATTTTTTTATTCTTATACTCCTACCTTATTCTACCAGTGATTTAAGCTCATGAGAGTATGTTTTTAAGAATAGAAAACTTAAGTAAATAATCAGATCCAGAAAGATGTGTTTAATTGCAAGAATGACATCCCACCACAATTTCCCCGGAGACCAATTAGAAAGATAGCAGTTTGTCCAAAACATCTCATCAACGGAAAACAGGAAAAAAAAAAAAAAAGTATTCTCTTTTAAGTTCTCTGTTATTTTGGGTCTCTGTTACTCAAAACTTAACTTTGCTCTCCCATCTGAGAAGTTGGTCTCCTTCAACATCAGCCCTCCATCCCTCTTCAGCATATTTCTCTAAATCTGAGATTTAAATTTAGTAACATCATGGAAACTCTATCAGGGCAGTCTACGTTTGACGCTGGTGTAGTCTGCTGGATGTGTTCTTTCCAAATCTGGTTCCTTTTAAGAGCAAGCCATGGCCTTGATCTTAACATTCTTCTGTGACTAATGGATACGCACGGCCCTCCCAAAACAGTTCACAGAATTCATCCTAAGCTAAACCAACAAATGCTTATAAAGCAATTTTTATGTGACAAGCATAAAAATGTGTCTAGACACATTCAACACATTTTTCTTTATATCCATCATTTGAGTTAGGTACTATTTTCTTGTCACTCTCCATGTAGAACTTATATTTCCAGGGTCATTTCATTGTTCAAGATGGCTATTAGAACCCCTGGCATCACAGGCATACTCCTGAAGGAAGAATGGAGCAACCAAGATGGGCATGCCCACGTCCATGAGGAACATTTCCCAAAAGTGCACACATTACTTCTGCTTACATCCCATTGTCAAGGGTTTAGCCACATAGGTATAGCTACAGAAAGGAAGTGTGGGAAATGTGATCTTTATTCTTGTTTCACATTTACCTAGGTAAAAATCAAGGGTTATAATACTGAGGAAGAAGAGGAAACAAATAATAGGAGACAATTAGCAGTCTTTGCCATGAGGGGGTGACATACCAAAAGTGATGCTGAGGAGCGTCTAACACCTGGATGGCTCAGAGGGATAATGAGAAATATTCCCCTTTATTCTTGATACCAGAAGATGGTGAACCTGGAAGTGAGTAAGGGGAGTCTGATGCTTGGGTTATATATACATTGAAGTTGAAGGCCCATTGGAAAACTAGAAGGGAGAAATGCAGGCCAGTCTCCATGGTTGCTAAATTTGAACTATAATTTTGACTCTGAGCTTATTAGTTGTTATTGTTGTTAGTTGCTGTTGAGACAGTTCTGACTCATGACGACTTTATGTATAACAAAATGAAATGTTGCCGGTCCTGCACCATCTTCATGGTCATTGGTATGAGTCCATAAGGTTTTCATCGGCTAATTTTCAGAAGTAGATCACCAGTCCTTTCTCCCTAATCTGTGTTAGTCTGGAAGCTACTAAAACCTCCACCATGGGTAACCCTGATGGTATTTGAAATGCTGGTTGCAAAGATTCCAGCATCATGGTAACACGCAAGCCACCACAGTATGACAAACCGACAAACGAGTGGTGAGAGCTTATTAATAGTCACAGTAAAAAGGTACAACATATAAATGATTCATCTTTCATATAAAAAGGAAAAAAAAAAGTTTATCTAAGGGAACCAAATGCTTCCAGACACTTACAGACCATAAGAACAGATCTCTTGGTAGGCCTTTATACAGGAGGCACTAAGTCGTACAGCCTCAAGTCATTGTTATTCTATGCACTTAATTATTCAGTGGAAAGATATTGTCTTAACTGTATTCACCTGAAGTATAATATATTAAAATCTCCAAAAATATTTATACTTTGAAAGGTAAACTGAAAATTAAATTTAATAGTGGGATATTTTTCACCTACGATGGGGCAGAAGAACTTTCTGATTGCCTATCAAGTTATACCTCTTGGGGTGCATACCCAGTCAATAAAGTGTCTGTGATAGATAAAGAATGAGGACTTCCCTATCACCTTTCTGCTATTTGAAATGACCCCAAAACACAAACTCATTGCCAACAAGTTGATTCCCACTCATAGCAACCCTATAGAACAGAGTAGAACTGCCCCATAGGGTTTCCAAGGATGCAGTCTTTTTGAAAGCCAGATGCCACATCTTACTCCCACAGAGCAGCTGGTGGGTTCAAACCACTAACCTTCTGGTTAGCAGCCAAGCACTTTAACCACTGTGCCACCAGGGCTTCTTATTTCAAATGATAAAAACAAAACCAAAAGAAAAAACAAATCCACTACCATTGAGTCAATTCCAATTCATAGCGACCCCATAGGGTTTCCAAGACTGCAAATCTCTATGGAAGCAGACTGCCATATCTTTCTCCCAAGAAGCCATTGGTGGTTTCTAACTGCCAATCTTTCAGTTAGCAGTCAGTCGCTTTAACTGCTTCACCAGCAGGGCTCCTCTGATACATACCCTTAGATACGTGATGCAAATCCCATCTCCCCAAAGTTTTATTTGATTCTAATGGCTCTTATTTCTCTTCCTCTTCTGTGAAATTCCCACTGCATATAGCTCATAGCCTGTGTCAGACGATTTAACACTTAATTACATGCTGGCTGCCAAAAGTTTCACGTGTGCTAAGGTCCTAGAGGACATAGCTGTCTTGCGTTTCTTCTCAAGCTCCCATGGCCTCTCCAGTACTGAGTGCTTAATAAATGCCTGCTGCATAATGGATTCTCCTTCCATGCTATGGTCTAGGTAGTTCCTCAAGTGCTCTGACCTGAGCCTAGTTGTGCTGGGTCAACCTCATGTGTAGTAAAGCAAAAGGGAGGTAGCATTACCATGGTGAGAACGTGTGTGTGTGTGTGTGTGTACCCCTTAAAACGAGTAATAAGTAACAAAATATTTAGCTGCAAATTGTCACTGGTAGTGTGTGTATGTGTGTGTGTACACGTGTGCATGTGTGTGCACACATTTGGAACATGCCCGGGTTGAATGAATGGCTATTTATAAGCTATAATTTGGAAGGCATTTCTTGAAGGCTATGAAAATACCTTTTCTCCCATTTGGCTTAGAATTTCACCATCAGAGGCTAAATGTTTGAACAAGAAAGCAAGAACTCTGTCTTTCTCCAGAGGTCCGTGAAAATACGTGTTAATTTGAAGCCACCCTTAGCTCTCTCTGATAGATCATGCAGTTATCAGAGTGACAAACAGACACAGGATAGATAGGACAGACTGCTAGAACAAATTGCAAGGAAGGAAATGGCTTCCAAATTGAACCCTGAATTCTTCAAGTTCTGTTTTAAAGCTGCTCAGTAAGGTTGACATGGCAGAAAACAAAAGGAATGAACACTTCCAGTGCCAAGAAGGAACCTTGAATCCTTGTCGCTCTATTACCCGAAAGCAGACCCTGCTACACCTTTGCAGAATCCCAAGGCTCCTAGAAACAGAGTTTTAACACTGCTGCTATAGCCTAGGAGTCTCTGGTGGTGCCAATGGTTAACACACTGGGCTGCTAACCAAAAAGTCTGAGGTTCGAGTCTACCCAGAGGCTTCTCAGAAGAAAGGCCTGGCAATCTTCATCTAAAGCCCTTTGCAGCGCAGTTCTACTCTGACACACATAGGGTTGTCAAGAGTTGGAATTGACTCCATGGCAACTGGTGGTGGTGATACTATCGTCTAACCCTCTCACTTCACAGATAACTAACTGACTCTCTGTAGAGTCAGAAGGTGAGTGAGTCGCAACACCAGGGGTAGAATTCTGCTCTTCTCACTTCCAGTCTAATGCTGTATTCTAGAGTCCTGAGAGCACAAGTGATCTCCTTCGTGACCACAGCATTCAGATTCCAGCAGAGCAGAAGTATAGTATTTGCAAGTTTCCCTCCATTGTGCACTAGGCACCATGGCCAAATTTTGAAAGGTATCGTTGTATAGTGATTATGAGCAGGGTCTTTGAATACAAAATGACTGGGCTCAAATTCTAGCTGGCCTGACTTCTACCTGTGTGATTACAGGCTAGTTACTAAAACTCTGTGGCTCTCAATTTTCCCACCCTCAGATGAGAATAATAATAGTATTTTCCTCATAGAGTTATTGGAAGGATTATTGTTGTGTGCTGTCTAGTTGATTCTGACTCATAGTGACCCTATAGGACAGAGTGGAGCTTCCCCACAGGGTTCCAAGGCTGTAATCTTTACATAAGCAAACTGCCACATCTTTCTCCTGCAGAGAGGCTGGTGGGTTCAAACTGCCAAGCACTTTAATCATTGTGCCACCAGGGCTCTTCTATTGGGAGAATACAATAAATAAATCTATGCAAAGCACTTAGAACAATGTGCTGGTACAGTAGTAAACACTATCTAAGCATTTACTGCTACTGTTACTGTTAATCACAGAGACACAGGAAAGAGTGACGTGGATAACTGAAGTCCAAAATCTTAAAATTGTTATTTTTGCTTCTCTGACTAGCATGTCTGCATGGGTAAGTATTGAACGCTAACTTTTAGACAGATAAAATGAGATTAAGCAGTTTATCCCTTGTCATGACTTTCCTTTCAAAAGCATAGGGCTGGGGGAAATAAGTGACCAGATACATAAGGCAAGATGCTTGATATACAAATATCTGGCCAGCTCTGGTCTGTATCCCATTTAGAAAAGTTGGTCTCTAACAGTGAAAAATGTCAGAAAAGTCTGCAAACTGTTAACATTTTCTGCAGACCTTTATACCACGTGTCTGTCAGTTTGTTGTACTATGGTGGTGAAATTATCAAACAATATCATTAATCTCACACACAAGTAAAACTTTGCTGAAGATCATTCAAAAGAGGCTGGAGCAGTACACTGACAAGGAACTGCCAGAAATTCAAGCCAGATTCAGAAGAGGATGTGGGACCAGGGATATCGTTGCTGTTGTCAGATGGATCCTGGCTGAAAACTGGAATACCAGAAAGATATTTACCTGTGTTTTATTGACTATGCAGAAGCATTCAACTGTGTGCATTATAACAAATTATGGATAACATTGTGAAGAATAGGAATTCCAAACACTTAATTGTGCTCATGAGGAACCTTTGCATAGCTCAAAAGGCAGTCATTAAAAAAAAACAAGGGGATACTGAGTGGCTTAAAGTCAGGAAAGGTGTGCACCAGGGTTGTATTCTTTCAATATACTTATTCAATCTGTATGCTGAGCAAATAATTCAAGAGGCTGAACTATATGAAGAAGAACGGGGCATCAGAATTGGAGGAAGACTCATTAACAACCTAGGATATGCATGTGACACAACCTTGCTTGCTGAAAGTGAAGAGGACTTGAAGCACTTACTGATGAATATCAAAGACCACAGCCTTCAGTATAGATTACACCTTAACATAAAGAAAATAAAAATCCTCACAACTGGAACAATAAGCAACATAGTGGTAAACAGAGAAAAGATTGATGTTTTCAAGGATTTCATTTTAATTGGATCCACAGTCAACACCCATGGAAGCAGCAGTCAAAAAATCGAAAGAAGTATTGCATTGGGCAAATTTGATGCTAAAGGCCTCTTTCAAGTGTTAAAAAGCAAAGATGTAACTTTAAGGACTAAGGTGCACCTGAACCAAGCCCTGTTGTTTTTAATTGCCTCATATGCATGCGAAAGCTGAACGATGAATAAGGAAGCCCAAAGAAGAATTGATGCCTTTGTATTATGGCATTGACGAAGAATATTGAATATACCATGGAACACCAAAAGAATGAATCTGTCTTGGAAGAAGTATAGCCAGAATGCTGCTTAGAAGCAAGGATGGTGAGACTTTGTTTCACATACTTTAGGCATGTTATCAGGAGGGACCAGTCCCTGGAGGACATCATGCTTGATAAAGTAGAGGATCATCGAAAAAAAGGAAGACCCTCAATGAGCTGGATTGACACAGTGGCTGCAACATTGGGCTCAAGCATAACAACGATTATGAAGATGGTGCAGTACCAGGCAATGCTTTGTTCTGTTGTACATAGGGTCACTATGATTCAGAACTGACTCAACAGCACCTAACAACAGCAACAACTGTAGACCTTTAAACTAAGGACTAAATTACCCGTCTGTCTCAAAGAAGATGCTATCTCATCTATTTTGTGATTTCTAAACAATGAAAATAACATTAGTAACAACGAGAAGCTCAATGGTGGGTTCAGCGATCTGAAAACTAAAGGCCTTCCACATTAAAACTGGCAGAAGTGAAGTAGCACCATTTTTGGTGAAGTACAAGAGGAGGAGTAAGTAACTCTGAAGCAGTGGGGTTTATTTTCTTCATAACAGAAAGTGGACCCAGTCAAAGTTTCAGGTCACCAGGGTATCCTCCTGTCTTACGCTGTATTCTCTAGAGAAGCAAAACCAGTAAAGCGTGTAAACACATACAGAGATTTACAGGAAGGAAAAGACTCATGCAATTGTAGAGACGGGAACATCCCAAGTCCACAGATCAGAATAGAGGCTTCTCCCAATTCACATAGCCACAGGGGCTGGTGAACTCAAGATTGGCTGGTCTTAGAGCAGGGCTTTTGCTCACAGGCTGTGAAGATTGACAAATCTCAAGATAGGCAGATAAGCTGATAGCTCAAGTCCCAGGAACCGGAGGTCAGATGAACTGGAGGCAGCTGCAGGATCCAGAGAGGGCAAAAAGCCAGAACATCTGCTTATATTTGGATGCAGACCACACCCCCAAGGGAACTCCATTTCAACTGATTGGCTACTCACAGCATATCCCATCATAGAAGTGATCACATATAAACACTGAGAATCATGGCCCAGTCAAGTTGACACACTATCTTAACAATCATACCTCCTAACAGAGGAACAGTGAGTGAGGAGTGCAGGAAAGGGTGAATGACCCAGTCTCAGAAGTGGCTGATGTGAGGGACACACCTTAAAAGAAGGAGAGAGAGCTTTACTCCTGGATGCTGGTGCACTCTCTGTGTATCTGAATGGCTTATGTAGAGCAAATGTAATACATTCCAAAATCTACTTTGGTTCTTATTTTTGGTTTCTCCTCAGTAAAAGCTTCTATCAAAGTTATTGGAAGCAGTTAAAGTAAATGAATGTCAGGAAATATTATTGAGACTCTAAATGCTTCTAATAAATACATAATCTTACACGGCAAGTTTTTTTTTATTTTATTTTTTTAAACCTCATCTTTCATTTCAAAACTAAAAGGGAGTTCTTAAAAAGTACTCTTTGGAGGAATGAAACAGTTTAAACTTCAGAGCATAGACCATTTCAGTCTCTAAGACCTATGATTTTGTAGAATCAAGAACATGAGACTGAAGTTCTGGGGTTATCTGCAGATTTTCCTTCAGGAAATTGAGAGGCATGCCCTGAGCTTCAGACCGCACGCCTCTCTGTCTGTCACTGGGCATGATGCCTCCTCTCTAGGATTATGGTAGGTGTATAAGTAGATGATAAGATGAGATTCAAATAAGACTTCAATCATCAGTTATTAAAGTAAACTAACATTTTACCCTTTCAGTCACTTATTCATATAGTTATGACAGACACCATATCTAAAGCTATTAATCTATTTTTAAATTAATTCAGTAAGTTTATTGAATGGCTATTTTATACCAGAGATTTTTTAGGTGTTGGTACTATAGCAATAGGAACTAAAAGGTAGGACTGCTTTTTTCACAAAGCATATAGTATGATAGGAGAGATAGAAAAGAAATACATGACATTTTATATAATGATAACTATTAAAAGAAGATAAAACCAGGTAGTACATTTGAAACAAACTTCAGATAGGGTGATCAGGGAAGACGTCTCTGAGGAGGTAACATTTATGTCGAGACTTGAATGACAAGAAAGATTCAGCTATAAAAAGATTCAGGGTAAGAGCAGTCCTAGCACGCAAACACCATGAGCTTGGCATGTTGCAGGGACAGGAAGCAGACAAGGGTAGCTGCAGAGCAGTGAGTGAGGTGGGGGGTGGTAGAAAACAGAAGCAGGGGTAGAGGAAGTTCAGGAAAATCTCAGGGTTTAGAGGAGACAGTAAATAATTTGGATGTTACTGGCTACTACTGTAGGTTTTAAAGCAAGGGACGGACATGCATACGTTTTTAAAAGAGAAATTTTTCAGCCACATGAATAATAGATAGTTGACAGTGGCATGCCAGTAAATGTTAAACAATTAGCTCTTGGAAAAATAGATCTATACTTCTGATTCATAGCATTTTCCAACTTCTGTGATGTAAATATTCCCACTATGGCAAATTTCAGAGTTCTAACATGTCATTGAATGTGGAGTTGGAAAATGAAGCACACAACTGGCTCTTGAAAGCCTGAGTGAGCCAGCTCCAGCACACACCACTGATTGTAGGACAGCAGGGTGGGAGCAAGGAAACCAGCCATCATCCAAGCAAGAGAGAGGGTGGCTTGGTACAATGGATTGGGTGATTATTTATGTGATTAAAATATGACAGACGTAAACAGTATTTATGAGGTAAAATAGACAGGACTTGATGGTGAATTAAACATAGAGGATAATCAGATAGGTGTCTTCAATATGCTGTATTTACAAGTTCTTAGTGAAGAACATTTTGCAGCAGAGCACAGACCAGACACTGTTCTAATGGCATGCTCAACAGAATAAATTCTGTCTTATTTTTTTAAATGTGGTCAACAGTGTTTATTATTCACAGAATAAACAGGACAGGGATGAGTAGACCAGCAAACATCCTTATCAGCCAAGGTTCCCCAAGGGTAGGCTCCCATCCCAGGGTATAACGTTATATCATATCCATACACACCCCACTTAGTGCCATGGGAGAATGCTGGAGTCCCTGTCTCCTGGGGTTATTAACATAATGACTGGACAGCCATGCCTACATGCCAAACAGCATGTACAGAAAGCAAGTAGGGAAATGGGGTAATAAAAGATAAAGGGGGTGGTAAAAGTGAAAGGCCCCCTGTGGGCAATGGACACTATTCATTGCCCCTGTTAGGGATGGGTGCCTATCTCTTGTTGGCTAGTCTAGATTTCCTGGCATCAGGAGCATCCCTTCCCCTTTTACCTCACTTCTTCAGAGGGCAGTCATCTGCCCCTAAGGTACATACTTTACTTTGTGTCTATTAGTAGTTCTTATATCTATTAGTCAGTAGCTCAGGAGGTAAGGAGAGACATGATAGCACACCTGTGCACCAGCATCATCAAGAATGAGCCCTATGTTTCTAAGGAATAAAAATCCTTCCAGCCACTTATTCTCAACCAACTTGTCTCCATCTTTCCTATGTCTTAACTGGACTCCTTTTTAAAAAATTATTTTTCAAGATAATTCGTACCTTACGTGTCTCTCTTCTCTAATGCAAAGGAAATAGAAAAGTTTCTCCTTCAAGTTGTGTTTTGCTCTCTTCTAGGCAGACATAGTCCAAGAGGTACTGGAGTAAAAAATCTAGATTCAGTGCTAATGTTTTTACTGTGGACGCCTGTCTTTGCTGTCCTTGCTTGTGGCATTCTTTGACAATTTACCCCTGCCTGTGTTAGTATAGGGGGTGGGAGGTAATAAACTTGTGGTTAGAAGAAAAGAAGATAATATTGTTCAAAGTCATGGTCTTTTCCAGCAGATTCCCAAGTCTATTACTTTGACTATCAATTTGACAACTGATATTGAATTTGTGTGCATGTCTCTTAATTGTATGAGAAAGTATTTGGCTATTTGATAAAATCAAGGTCTAACTGAGCATCATGCCGTAGTGATAAAATTCATTATATGACATTTTTAGTGTTTTCTGTACAAATGTTTTAATCATCGTCTTCATTATCTAGTGCCTATGATCAATTTTTGTGTTATGTCTCTCATGGTTCACCAGCTATATCCAGAGAACCAAACCATGAATTTTCAAATTACCTTAATAAGTGCACCATACTGGATCAACCTTATTAAGGGATTCCATCTCCTTTAATTTCATGACTGAATGACATTGAGATTTAGTGACCCAAAAACTGGCACAACATTTGATAGATAATATTGTCTATTTGTCATCACAGTTTTTAATAGGATTAATGACGATCTGAATGTCAGAAAAATTGAATGTCATTTTTTGCCACTAACAATATTTGTGTTCAAGGTATTGTTTCCATCCAACCACTTTCTTACTTTCCTGTTTTCCTATATTTATGACATAAATCCACTCTAAAGGCCTTTCTCTGTCTTTGACATTTAGTGATCTGGATATTGAATTTGTTAATTAATTTAACAGCATATAACTGCAGATTGCAATAACAATACTGTCTCCCTGCTGATATTGAAATTCATCACTGTTAGGGCAATGTAGGAGAAAGGTCATTGAACTTTAAGTAGAAGATTTGAGTTTCATGTCTTCTGGTGACTTGCTGTTTGACTAAGGGTCATATATGGGTCCTCTTTGACTTTACTCATTTATATAATGAAGTGCTTAAAATCAGTATTTTTGAAATTTTCTATAATTCTTAAGATGGTTGAAATGTTTTATTTTCCTTTAGAATCTTGAATCTGGCTCATATAGGATTACATGTAATATCAAATCACTGTATGCTTCTTTTTTTTTTTTTTTTTTTTTTACTTCTGCATTACTTATCATAATTGTAGATAAAGCTATTAATGGATCTCTACCTATGTGTTAGTCAAGACTCAACCCAAACTAGCTTAAGAAGAATAAAGGCAGGGGGTGGGGGACTTACTGATTCATATAACTGGGAAGGACAGTGATGGGTCCAGGGACTGAAATGATACTCTCTGGTCTTTCATTCTATTGTCCTGGCTTCTGTCTGGGTGTTGCCCTTGTTTTCTCCTACTTCAGAAGACTTTCACCGTCACAGCAGGTGATGGTGTATGACCAAAAATAACTCCACATTATATCATCCCAGATTTCTCTCACCCAACTCTTCTATATAAAAACCCCAGGTAAAGACTCTGGCTGGTCCAGAAAGTATTCTAACTGGCTCAGTCGTGGTCAGAGAGATACAGTACTATAACTGGGGAAGCTGGGTCAAATTACCTCCTCTGTGGTTTGGAAGGTAATGAGAAAGGGCAGAGTTCCCTGATTAGTAGCCCCTCATGTGTGAAGGAGGCTGAGTTCCTCGGAAGAAGAGAGTGTTATTATTGCTAGAGAAGGGAGAGGAATACTACACTGAGCAAAACAACATACAAGTACCAGAGTCAGATTCGAAGTTTGCCCTCACTACAAGATATACAGTTGCTGTTTCTTGAGCCCTAGGATGGGCCTTCGTTCTTCCTGTTGATACATATCAGGATTTTAGAAGTCTAACTGGATTGTCATATCATACAGAGAATGAGCAGTACAAAGTAATTATTTGCAATCCTATTACCTTATTCAAGTAGTTAATAAATACATTTGATGATAAAAAAATGTTTTACTTAGTATAAGCCAGTTTTATTTTACATTTAACATTTTCATATTATCCACTTCTGTTAAGTATTTTTGGCTCAAGTTATTGTGGAGAGGTGTACTGTTCATAGATACTTAATCTGTGTTGGCTTTAGTAGAGCTTTTTTTTTTGTTCATTAGGCAGTACTTGATCTCTTCTGACAGCTTCAATACTATAATGCTTCTCCGCAAAGGCTGTACTTAAAAGTCTAGATATCTCTACACATCATAGAAGTCCAAGTTCACAACTTTAATCCTTATTAGACTTTTATTGAACTTCTAAGGAGCCTGACTATTTGTTGCATAGGAGTCTTCTGTGGGAGTTATAATTAAAGGCTTTGCAGTTCTTGGCCTGGTTTTTTATACCCGTGAGGTCACAGAATGTGTTTGATATCTGAATGATTATGTTCCTTTTCTTTCCATTGATCCTCAGGAGTGAGAAATCATATATATAAATTTACATTCTTCCATTTTGCATGTGATTTATAAATAAAGTGAATCAATTTTTCTGTGGAGGAGCAAGCTCTATATTAACCAAAAATAGTGATTGTCTCTTTGTTTGACAGTTACCCTTCATTTACTTGGATCAGTTTTACTATATACAGTTTATAATGGTAATGGAGACAATATATCTTTCCATATATCGAGTCTGTGCTCTTCTATATCTCCAGCAATATGAATCTATTCATTTAACAATAATTATAAGGCATTTTTCAGGTCATTGAAAATTTCCCCAAGATAATTTTTATATGAAAGTAAGTGCTTAATAGCACAGGGGAGAGCTGCAATTTAATTACATCCATGAATCTTTTTCTTTTCTTCTTCTTTTTTTTTTTTTGGTTTATGGTTTAGATAATATTTTGCTTTGATGTTTGTAATACTTATCACCATGAACTTTAACAATTATTCTGCTTCCCATAAGTTTTAGTTGTATAATTTTTCAAGACAAGTTTTTTTTTTCTATATAATGGACATGGTTGTGAAAATGATCTACTGTAAAAGGCTATATAAAGAGAACACACTGCACAATTACATGTCATGAGACAGTATGTCTTCCCTGAATCTACAGACCTTCTAGTTTTGCTGCCTCATTTCTGTGAATCTTTACAACAATGGTCCTAGAATGTAATTTTTTTCAATTTTCTGCCTTTACTTCTTGTATATTCATTCCCTTCTCAGTCCATTCCAATTAAGGTTTTGTCTTCACCGCTCCACATTTCCACTCTTATCATGGCCATCAATTATCTCTGTCTTTCCAAATCCAGTGGTCAACTCTCTCAACTTCTAACTTGACCTTCTAGCAGAATTTGATGCATTTGAATATCTCTTCTTTCTTGAAACACACCTTTCTAGTGTTTAAAAGAAGTTTCAGCAAACTTTTTCTGTAAGAACTAGATAAGTAAATACTTTCATCTTTTGGGGCCAAATGATTTCTGTCATAATCACTAGACTTTGTTGTAGTACAAAAGCAGCCATTCATATGTAAATGAATGATCATGACTATGTTCCAATAAAACTTTTTTCATGGACACTGAAATTTAAATTTCATGTAAGTTCATGTGTCAGAAAACATTATTCTACTTTTGATGTGTGTCAACCACTTAAAAATATAGAAGTCATTCTTTGCCAGAGGGCCATACAAAATAAGCAGCAGATAGGTTCTACCTTACAGGCTGCAGTTTGCTGACCTCAGGTTTAGGACAATACAGCTTTTCATTTTCCTCCTATTATAGTTGTTGCTCTTTATTGGTCTCCTTTGCTCTTATCTGACCTTTAAATGTTGTAATGCCTCCATGTTTAGTTCTTGTCCCTTGCCCCTATCCATATTGCCCCCCTTGGGGATGTCATCCAATACAGTGTCTTCTTAAAACATCTAATATGTCTACGTTTATGACTCTAAAATGTATGCCTTTGCCTTGAATCTCTCCCCTTAACTCTAGACTCATATAGCCATCTCTTTGCTTAATTATCTCCACCTGGAAGTGTAATACTCATATGACACTTAACCTACCTGTCTTAGTTATCTAGTCCTGCTACAACAGAAATACCACAAGTGGATAGCTTTAACAAAGAAAAATTTGTTTCCCCACAGTAAAGAAGGCTAAAAGTCCAAATTCAGGACATCAGCTCCAGGGGAAGGCTTTATCTGTCTGTTGGCCTTCTCATCAACGTTCCCCCAGACTAGGAGCTTCTTCGAGCAGGGACCCAGGGTCGAAAGGACACGCTCTGCTCCTGGCACTGCTTTCTTGATGGTATGAGGTCCCCTGTCCCTCTGCTCACCTCTCTCTTTTATATCTCAAGAGATTGCCCCAGGACACCATTCAATATTGTAGAGTGAGTCCTGCCTTACTAACTCAACTGCCACCCATCCTTCCTCATTAACATCACAGAGGAAGGATTTATAACATATAGGAAAATCACACAGTACCAGGAATCATGGCCCAGCCAAATTGATACACACATTTTAGGGGGGACATAATTCAATCCATGATACTACCCAAGTCAGAATTTTTTATTCTGTCCTTTAACTGCTATGAACTCAATTTTTCTCATCTTGGTAAATGGTCTTTCCATTCAACCAATTGTTCAAGGTAAAAACTCAGAGCTCATATTTTATTTCCTCTGTTTCTCTCACACACCACATTCAGATCTAAACAAGCTCTGTCAGTTTTACCATTTCCACAACTTACCAATTCCAGCCTTTCACAGCTCTTGTCTGGATAACTTGTTAATCTCATAACTAGTACATCTGCATTCATGCTTACTCCCCTGCACTTTGTTCTCTATTATGCTACCAAACGGACAGTCTCAAAATATAAGTAGAAATGTAAATTATATCACTCTCCTGCTCACAGTTCTCCAATGAATTTCCATCATACTCAGAATAAATTCCAAAATCTGTACCACAGTCTACAGCACCTTCCATGATCTGGCTCCTGGTTATCTCTATAAATTCACCTCCCTCTATTCACCCCTTCTTATTTGCTCTACTTCAGCCACTCTGGCCTGGAGTCTTCTCCCAGTGCTTCATTTGGCTTGCTCCCTCACTTCTTTCAGGTCTCTGCTCAGATATCACTTCCTCAGAAAAACTTTCTCTGAAGTGCTACTTAAAAAAGTATACTCCTCTCTTATTTTCTATCTTTTTACCCTTCTTGATTTCTCTTCAACACACTTACACTTCCTAAAATGATATTAAATACTGTATATTTGTTTACTAACTACATCTCCCACTAGAATACCAGTTTCATGAAGACAAACATTTTGTCTCTCAAGTTTATATCTGTACCCTAGTGCCTAGAACAGATCCTATTTGCACAAAAATGACAAAAACTGATTGATCAGTCAATTGATTAATATGAGAAAAAATCTAGCACAGAAACTTGCACATACTAACTTTTAATAAGTTCATTGAATCTCCTATTTATGTTAGAGATGTTTCTCGGTATACATTTTGAAGATCATAAGCCATAAAATGATAGGTCTATCAATTAAGGACTTGACTACTTCACATGTACAAGTCATTTTTGTTCATACATTCATGTATTGCTAATGTATTTTACCTTTTATGATTATTTATTCCATCTAGAATACTACACACACACACACACATACATACATGTGTGTACACACACATTTGGTGTTCTCAGCCTGCTGAGATGTTTTATTGGGTCACATAGTTAAGGAGAACATTAGCTGAAACTCCTAATGATGGAACAAAGTTTAATTCTAATTGTATTTTTATGTTTTTTGAATATGTATTATTTCAGCATAAAAATATGTTATTTCAAAATAATTTAATATTAAGTCTATATTGATATATATTTAACATTGCAAAATAATGTAATTAGTCAATTGCATTATTCTGCGGTGAAGTCTTTTTTGTATGTAATTTCATCCTACTTAATTACTTTTTCTTTTCAAGTTTCTATTTTCTATACACATTTGTAGTAAAAAGAAAAAAAACATAATTTAGCAAAAATTTCAAGGACTAAAACTACACTAGAATGAATTAGTAATTTCTTCCTGAAGAGCAGATACTACCAATAATATTACTGTTATAATACAAGCTCATTAAAATATTTTTTCAATATATTATCCTAGCATGAGATAAAATAGTACTCTGAGAGTGAAAGATGGAGTCTTCCCAGCAAACTCAAATGACAAGTTTTCCTTCTCCATTTAAAAAAGGGCTATGAACAAGTTCTTATCTTCCCTTGCCTCTGCCCTCAATAAGGCTGAAGAAGTTTTGGGCCAGGAGCAAATATAAGGCTCCCTCTGAGCAGCAGATGTTGATGAGTCTACATTCAGGAGGATTCCATTTGATCCAGGCAGTTTACCCCACCACAGTCATCTGCCCTCCCTAACCAGGTCCTGATACCTGTCCCTTCTCCCCAGGTCCTAGAGGAACACTGAGCAATCTAATCTATTTCTATCTCAAATAAATTATGGAGATAGGGGAAAGAATACTATAAAGGAACCAAACAAACCAAGACATTTCCTAGGACTCTGGGTCTGAGCTGAGGTTGGGGCCAGCTGCTGCATCAGAACTGGTAGTGCATTTGCTTCCAGGAATAGGAAAGGGAGTATTAGTTTCCTAGGGCTTCCATAACAAATTACCATAAACTGAGTAATTTAAAGAACAAAAATTTATTCTCACACAAATCTGGTGCTAAAAGTCTGAAATCATGGTGTGGGCAACACCATGCTCCCTCAGAAAGTTATAGGGAAGAATCCTTCCTTGAAGTTTCCAACTTCTATTGTTTGCTGGCAATCCTTGATGTTACTTGGCTTGTGACAGCATAACTCCAATCTCTGCCTGCGTCTTCACATGACCTTTTCTCCTCTCTGTCTGTGTGTTGGTATCAGAATCTTCTCCTTAAAGGATACAAGTCATTGGATTTAGGGCCCACCCTAATCCATTATAAAATCCCATCTTAACTTGATTTCATCTGCAAAGACCCTATTTCCAAATAAGGTCACATTTACTGGTACCAGGGGTTAGGACCTCAATATATCTTCTTGGGGGACACAATTCAGTCCCAACAGAGGGTAAGAGAAGCCTGGGCTTTAGCTAGTGTGGAAATGGCAGACTATCTGATCCCAAGAGGGTTTAGAACAAATTATCTGAGGTAAGGATACCACTCTATGTCTCAGGTCTTAGGTTGCATTAGGAGATGTGAGTGTGGTAAAACTGGCCAAAAAACTCATTATGGTTAATTTTTTATCTTAAATTTTGTTATGTTTTCATTTAGTTTTTACACTCTCACATTTTTTCCCCTTCATGTTGAATAATCATGGCTCTCCCATTGATCCCACTAGGTCCTAAGTCTGACATTCAAGATCCTCATGACCTTTTCAGCCTTTTCTCTGTCCTTCTACCCCAGACTATAATCACCTGTTCTTTACCATACACACTCTGTGCTCCCCTGATTCCTTAACTGTGTTCATATCTTTCCTGTCAACTGGACTGTCCTTCCTTCTCCTACTCATATCCGTTTCCTAGGTATTCAAATTCCACACATTTTTCCGAACATCCACCCTGATATTCCTCATCAGAATAAACTCCTCTGAACTCTTAAAGATAAACTTTATCTCTATCCTTTTTAAATGGAACTCAGCAACAATGTTGTATTTTATTTTTTGTATACATAATCTTACTTTTTAGCAGTGAATTTCTTGAGGATAAGTTCTGTGTCTTAAAGATCTAATTATATAACTAGCATATAGCAACTTCCCAGTAAGTGACAAATAAGAGACAATAAGAGAGTGAATAAATAGTTGGGTTTTGTATCTTAAATTTATTAGTATTGGAACAAATGCTATTTTTTTATAATTCGTATTTTCATTGTTGTTGTTAAGTGCCATTGAGTTGGTTCCGACTCATAGCAAACCTATGTATAATGGAAGGAAACACTGCTCAGTCCTGTGCTATCCTCATGATCATTGTTATTCTTAAGCTCATTGTTGCAGCTATTGTGTCAATCCATCTTGTTGAGTGCCTTCCTCTTTTTTGCTGACCCTCTACTTTACCAAGCATGATGTCCTTCTCCAGGGACAGGTCCCTGCTGATAACATGTCCAAAGTATATGAGATGAAGTCTTGCCATCCTTGCTTCTAGGAACATTCTGGCTGTACTTCTTCCAAGATAGATTTATTCTTTCTTTTGGCAGTCCAAAAGTATACTCAATATTCTTCTCTAATACCATAATTCAAAGGCGTCAATGCTTTGGTCTTCCTTATTCGTTGTCCAGCTTTTGCATGCATATGAGGCAATTGAAAACACCATGGCTTGGGTCAGAGTGCCTTAGTCCTTAAAGTGACATCTTTGCTTTTTAACACTTTAAAGAGATCTTTTGCAGTAGATTTGCCCAAGGCAATATGTCATTTGATTTCTTAACTGCTGTTTCTATGGACACTGATTGTGGATTAAAGTAAAATGAAATCCTTGACAACTTCAGTAATTTCTCTGTTTATCATAATGTTGGTTACTGGTCCAGTTGTGAGGATTTTTGTTTTCTTTATGTTGAGGTGTAATCCATACTGAAGGCTGTAGTCTTTGATCTTCATCTGTAAGTGCTTCAAGTCCTCTTCACTTTCAGCAAGCAAGGTTGTGTCATATGCATATTGCAGGTTATTGATGAGTCTTCCATCAATCCTAATGTCAGATTCTTTTTCGTATAGTCCAGCTTCTCAGATTTGTTTGTTGAAAGGATACAACCCTGATGCACACCTTTGCTGACTTTAAGCCTTGCAGTATCCCCTTATTCTGTTTGAATGATTGCCTCTTGGTCTAAGTACAGGTTCCTCATGAGCACGATAAGTGTTCTGAAATTCCCATTCTTCATAACTTTATCCATAATTTGTTAGGATCTACGCAGTCGAATGCCTTTGCATAGTGAATAAAACACAGGTAAACATCTTTCTGATATTCTCTGCTTTCAGCCAGGATCTGTCTGACATCAGCAATATTCATTGTTCCACATCTTCTTCTGCCAACCTTTTTGAATGAACTTCAGCAAAATATTACTTGTGTGTTATATTAATGATATGTTTGGTAATTCCCACAATCTGTTGGATCACCTTACTTTGGAATAAGCATAAATATGTATCTCTTCTAGTCAGCTGGCCAGGTAGCTGTCTTCCAAATTTCTTGACATAGATGAGTGAGCACTTCCAGCACTGCATCTGTTTGTTGAAACATTGGTATTCCGTCAATTCCTGGATCCTTGTTTTTTTGCCAATGTCTTCAGTGCAGCTTGGACTTCTTCCTTCAGAACCATCAGTTCTTGAACATATGTTACCTCCTGAAATGACCGAATGTCGACCAATTCTTTTTGGTACAGTGACTCTGTGTATTCCTTCCACCTTCTTTTGATGTTTCCTGTGTTGTTCAGTATTTTGCCCATAGAAGCCTTCAATATTGCAACTCGAGGCTTGAATTTTTTTTTTTTTGAGTTCTTTCAGCTTGAAAAATGTCGAGCATGTTCTTCCCTTTTGGTTTTCTAACTCCGGGTCTTTACACATGTCATTATAATACTTTTCTTTGTCTTCTAGAGCCGCCCTTTTAAATCTTCTTTCAGCTCTTTTACTTCATCATTTCTTCCCTTCTCTTTAGCTACGTGATGTTCAAGAGCAAGTTTCAGAGTCTCTTGTGACATCCTTTCTGGTCTTTTCTTTCTTTCCTGTGTTTTTAATGACCTCTTGCTTTCTTCATGTATGATGTCCTTGGTGTCATTCCACAACTCATTTGGTCTTCTGCCATTAGTGTTCAATGCATCAAATCTATTCTTGAGATGTCTCTAAATTTAGGTGGTATGTACTCAGGTTATACTTTGGCTCTCATGGACTTGTTCTAATTTTTTTCAGTTTCAACTTGAACTTGTATATGGGCAATTGATAGTCTGCTCTGCATTCAGCACCTGGCCTAGTTCTGGCTGATGACATTGAGCTTTTCCATTGTCTCATTGCACAGATGTAGTGGATTTGATTCCTGTGTATTCCATCTGGTGGGGTCCATGTATATAGTCACCATTTATGTTGTGGAAAAAAAGGTATCTGCAATTAAAAAGTTGTTGGTCTTGAGAAATTTTATCATGCCATCTCCATCGTTTCTTTCATCAAGGCCATACTTTTCAACTACAAGTCCTTCTTCTTTGTTTCCAACTTTTGCATTCCAAACAACAGTAATTATCAATGCACCTTGATTGCATGTTTGATCAATTTCAGACTGCAGAAGTTGGTAAAAATTATCAATTTCTTCATCTTTGGCCTTGATGATTGATGTGTAAATTTGAATAATAGTCGTTTTAATTGGTCTTCCTTGTAGGTATATGGATATTATACTATCACTGACAGCGTTGCACTTCAGGATAGATCTTGAGATGTTCTTTATTGGTGATGAATGCAATGCCATTCCTCTTCAGTTTGTCATTTCCAGCATAGTAGACCATATTATTGTCTCATTCAAAATGGCCAGTTCCCATCCATTTCACCTCACTAATGCCCAGATGTTGATGTTTATGTGTTCCATTTCATTTTTGATGATTTCTAATTTTCCTAGATTCATACTTCGTACATTCCACATTCCTATTATTAATAGATGTTTGCAGCTGTTTCTTCTCATTTTGAGTCGTGCCACATCAACAGATGAAGGTCCCAAAAGCTTGATTCCATCCATGTCATTAAGACTGACTCTACTTTGAGAAGCAGCTCTTGCCAGCCATGTTTTGAGTGACTTCCAGCCTGAGGGGCTCATCTTCCAGCACTATATCAATGTTCCACTGTTATTCATAAGGTTTTCATTGGCTAATTTTTTTTGGAAGTAGACCTCCAGGTCCCTCTTCTTAGTCTGTCTTAGTCTGGAAGCTCAGCTGGAACCTCTCTACAATGGGTGACCCTGCTGGTATTTGAATATCAGTGGCATAGCTTCCAGCATCACAACACTCAAACCCCACAGTTCGACAAACTGACAGACATGTGGGGGTGATATTTTCATAATTATGGCTAGTTAAACTTTTGTTATTTCATATGTTTTGATGACCCATCTTCCTTTTAATGTCTTTTATCCAGTGTTTTTGTAGTAGTTCTTGATGTGGCTGATCAAACAAATAACAACAGTAAACAGTGAGGGGGAGGTTGACACTCAGAACTAGATTAGCCTACTGGGTTCATTGAATCTAAGGCGCAATGTCAGTCACATGGGCATAGCACCATGTTGGGAACATAGGAGTAGAATTTCAATATGGGGTGAGGTTGAGACCAAAGAGATGGATTGAGTACAGAAGTGGATAATCACAGAGCAAGCAGGATTTAGAGATCCAGACAGGCAGTCCACAGAATAGAAACTTAACGGGATTTACAGTCCCCCACCTTTGGACCAGTGAGCAGGTGCCAGAACTCCAGTACCTTTGGCATGGAGTGAAGGCATATAAGGACGAGTCAGGGTTAGTAGGATGCTGAGCACTAGGGAAGAAAATCACACAGCTATACAGATCAACTTGTTGCACAAGTTGTCCTCTAACTTCAAGTGACCTTCAGTGCTGCTCAATAATTGTTTTATATTTTCTCAGCCTGTTCCTTTTTTTCTTACCCACAATGGTTCATCTATACCTTCTCAAAAAGACTATATTTAATTTTACCACCTCCTTCTTTTTCAGAAGATAAACTTATATCAGATAAAAAACTAAAAATCTTAAGCATGAAATGTTTCAATATTTTACCCTGCCTCCACCATGCTTCTCTTCACCTCTTGTTACATAGAAAGGTGTGACAGGTGCCACTTCCTTAGTCAAATTAATTCTTCCACTTAAGTTCTAGAAACTTTAGAACCCTAAATGCTTTAGAGGATATCTCTCCTCTAGTTATGGACCCTACTTCCTTAACTTATTATTAACTGCTTAATAAGCATTTGGCGAATAAATTAATGAATGAATTACTGAATATAGTAATGGTCTTTTATAAATATTTGAAAGAAAAAAATTCTTCCAATGATCATAATTATGACTATTTCAACTCTTTATAATTAAAACTCTCGAAGTTTCCTTTTACTTTTACAGCAATCAACATTTTTTACTATTTTTTTTTTCCATTATCAGTATATTCTTCCTTATCTTCCCATAACATATTTTCCTGGATCTCTTCTTAACTTCTGGCTGTTCCTTCCCAGTCCTGTTTGTTTTTTCTTCAAATGCCTACCCTTAAATGTCTGCCATTAGGTATCTTTTCTTTTTAACTTAAACATTCTTCTGTAGCATTCAGAAACATGATTTCCATTACTACTTAAATGTTGACAACTCACAAATCTATATCACCAGACCAGTTACTCCAAATGTTTATATACAACGGACACTAAACATTTCAACTTTGATGTCCTAACAATGCTGTGTTGAGAGATAATTCTTTATTGGTCTCTCATGTTTCTGTACATCTTGTAAGCAAAAAACCTAACTAGCTCTTTATCTGGACTATTTTTTCAAAGTTGTATAATAGTCTTGAAAGATAGTGTCTCCCTCCACAGCAGAGGGCAGGCTGGCTTACTATCCTGTAAAATAAAGATAATGTTTCCGTCTAGAACAGAGGCAGTCTTGTTTACTGTTTATTATAAAATATTTGGGTTCCCTAAATTTAAGATACTTCAACTGTGTGCAAATCCACTCTATCTGCAACATTTACCTGGGTATCTTCACATAGGCCCTGTGGGACTTGGGGTGAGTCTTGAGCACATGCAAAATTGATAGTCATGCTAGTTGTTGTGCTGTGAGTAATAAAGTCCTTTGTCTCTGATCCAGGAGTCTCATGTATTTTGTTAAAAGGAGGACTCTGACTTTATCTAACTAAATAAGTCAGAGAAAAGTATAGTGGATAATCACAGAATTAAAGAAAGAATTCCTGTCAAATCTCAGGAAAGACAAGTCTAGGGATCTCAACAGCAGGGACTCCTTGAACAACATTTTCTGATTCTTCCATGTTTAATTAGTCATATCATACCATGCATTTTTCAAAAGCAAAATTCCTGGAAGAAAATATGTGAATGGTTTCTATCTCCCTATTGATAGGAAGTAGGGTCATATAACTGACAATCTCACTTGTCTCATGGAGTAAGGGAAGAGCAGGTATTGAAATAAATAAATAGATAAATATACATATATATATACACACATACATATATGCATACATAATAGAGACTGCACCCTCCTTGAACAAACAAAGGGTTTTCTCCTCTGAAGAAGTTGTAACTTTCTTTTGGGAGGATAGTGAACAGTACATATTTTCCTGCTTGTTTTGAGCACCAGGTAACTAAAAGCCAAAAATTTAGCTGAATGTCAGTAACTATATAAAACCTAATGGCCCCATACTTTGGACCTGATCTTGGCCTTCTGACTTGACATTTTTTTTCTTTGGTGTAATTTTTAAGTCAACTACTGTGATGGGTAAGATTATGTGTCAACTTGGCTGAGCCACGATTCTCAGTGTTTTGGCAGTTGTGTGATGTTGTGGTCACTTCCCTGTTAAGATCTGATATGTGATCACCTCCATGATGGGATCTGCTGTGAGTAGCCCACTGGTTGAAAGAGAGTTTCCTTGGGCTTGTGGCCTGCACTGAGGGAGTGTGGGTGGACATTCTGCAGGGCTTGGGGGCTTTTTGCTCATTCTGGACCCTGCAGCTGTCTCCTGTTTGTCTGACTTCCAGTTCTTGAAACTTTAGCTAACAGCTTACCTGCAGTCTTGTCTGCCAATCTTGGGATTCATTGATCTTCACAGCCTGAGAGTAAGAGCCCTTCTTTCCAACCTGCCAGTCTTGGGTTTGCCAGCCCCTGTGGCTACGTGAATCAGGAGAAGCCTCTAGCCTGACCCACGGACTTGGACATAACAGCCTCTACAACCACGTGAGCAATTTCCTTGATATAAATCTCTCCCTATATACATATTTATATGCTTTACTGGTTTTGCTTCTCTAGAGAACCCAGCCTAAGACATTTGGTACTGAGAGTGGTTCTAGAGAAACAAAACTGTAAGGATGAATTTTCTAAATTGGTTGTCAAGTCTAGTTAGTTTTAAAGATGTTGTGACTCTGTTTCCAGTAGTAAACAAGGCACTGTTAATCCATAGCATGAGGTGGCAATTCAAATACACAAAATATCACTACCAATAAATCAGGGTCTTTGCACTATAACCTCATTTCCCAGATTAGGCTGTCCTGGGTTCACGCTGCCTGAGTATAAACCCAACCCAGTGGAAGGAGGAGCTTCCAAGTCCCTCTTCTTTCCAGATGAAGCAATTGACAAGCAACCCTACTTCAGTACCCTAACAAGAAATATCCAACAGAGGAGAGGAGAAAACTTTGTCATCAAAGTACCAATATTTAAGGACAAGTATACACCGTCTCCATTTATTGAAACATTTCCTGAAGATAATGAGGCAACAAGGGCTTCTAAGCCTGATCATACTTACATAGATGTCATGGGATTTGGGATGGGCAATTGCTGTCTTTGACATTCCAAGCCTGCAGCATATCTGAGGCTGGATACCTTTATGATCAGTTGGCCACGATCTGTCCAATTGTCATGGCTTTGAGTGCTGCATCTCCTTTTTACCAAGGTTATGTGTCAGATATTGATTGTCACTGGGGAGTGATTTCTGCATCTGTAGATGATAGAACTCGGGAGGAAAGAGGACTGGAGCCAATGAAGAACAATAGGATCAGTAAATCCCGTTATGACTCAATAGACAGTTACTTATCTGAGTGTGGTGAGAAATACAATGATAATAACTTGATGACAGATAAAGAAATTTGTAAACAACTGTTGCAGGAAGGCATCAACCATCTCCTGGCCCAGCCAAGTTGACACACAATCTTAATTATCACAACTACTATATCCTTATATATAATAAATAAGCAAACAAATATTTACCATATAGAGAACCCATACAAACATGCTCCACTATTTTTCTCTTCTATGACTTTGCATATGCTCATCTTTTACCTCAAAGTCTCTTCTCCAATTTGCCTACCAGACAAGTTCCTACTCATCTTTTTGATCTAGGTAAAGTTAATCGCTATGTTCTTTGTGCTGCTATAGTACTATTACTTACCTGTAGAATGCTACCTGTCTTAACATTATCTGCAATGTTTTGTTTAAGTGTTTATATCTGCTAACAGACTAGTATTTTTTTGGATAGGCCTACATCTTGTTTATTAAGGCATTGCCAAAACCTACTCTGATTCCTAACACTTAAGAAGAGTTAAGCAAAGGCAGGTTAATTAAATGAGTAAATAAATGGACGAATAGTTAAATATATGAATTATGGGTTACAGGAAGCAAGGAGATCCTCGCACTTATTTCTGGTAGTTAGTTCCACAGTCTCCATTTTGGTTTTTGTTTTCAGGTCTTTTCCCTTTTCATTGCATCAGTCTCTGTACTGCTCTGCAGGACACTCATCTTTCTTGCTCTTTATAATTTAATTCTAAGTTTCATACTCAACTCTTGAGAAACAATACAGTTAGATTTTCATTTTAATGCCCATTTCTCCACATTTCTAATATCGAGGTGTCTGTCATACTGCTTCCACAGTTCTAATTTGATTTACTACATTTTGGGCATTTCTAGTTCTCACTGCATTTAAGGCCCACATGGCTCACCCTACTAGTTAGTGGTTAAGCTGAGATTTTCTTTCAACCCACCACGATATCAAGAAGTTTTTCTTTCATTGTATTAAATGCTATCCTGAAGGAAGCAATATCGCTTCCCAAACTACATGGGTTCAGGTAAAATTGGGGTTATCTACTTCATTATGTAAATCACAACAAATACCTAATTTTTCCCCTGAGATCTTAATAAGCAGAATAGTGAGGTATATACATATAGGAAGTGCAATAATACAATAATATCCATGGAAAATTTTGCTCCCTATTAATGTCTTTTGAGAAAACTGCCCCTGAAGTTTTGTTTCAAATCACTTTTGCCAATGCTAATATTTTGCTATTTTCTTGCTTTAGGTGCTTTCTTTGTGAAATTCAAGGAAAAAAGTCATATGCTACAATGTCATATCTTTTTTAGGATTGTTAAAAAGGAAAATGTTTTCTTCTTTGCTTGTTTTTCCTTTTTTATGATCAGAGCACCGTCTCTGTCTTGCTAATTGAGCCCATTCACCTGTGACAAATTTAAGCTGTGCTACAATTAGGACGATACAAGTTTGTCAGCACAATCACTCAGAATGCTTTTTGCCCAGACAAAATTACTGATGTCCCAGCATATTCTTAGGTGTTAAATTCTAGCAAGTGAGCATGAACAAATAGCTCCATTTATCCAAGAAGGGGAAAAAGTCGAGAGGGGAGTGGAGACGTGACACTTGCTATTTCCAACCTCATGCTAAGTCAACCAGATTCTGTATGGCCTAACAAATCCATTTTGTATGATACGTCTCTTCTATGGCAGAAACATACTGGCTTAAAACTTCTTGTGTACTTTTTAACCTAGCTCTCTCTGTTGCTACTCTACATAGGCTCAAGTAAGTGAGAAGAAAAAGAAATCAAATACAAATATAATGTAACTTGCCTTTCATAAATTCATTCTCCCAATCTCTGTGTACACTTATCCTAGACCATTCAACTGGTAGTGAATTCCTAAAGAAAGCACTTACAACCTGTGCTACTTAAATATTCATTATTTACAATTACATCTCTGTCATGGATTGAATTATGTCCCCCCAAAAAATGTGTGTATCAGTTTGGCTGGGCCATGATTCCCAATATAGTGTGGTTGTCCTCCATTTTGTGATTGTAATTTTATGTTAAAGAGGATTAGAGTGTGATTGTATAACAGTGTTACTAAGGTCACATCCCTGATCCAATGTAAAGAGAGTTTCCCTAGGGTGTGGCCTGCACCACCTTTTATCTTACAAAAGATCAAAGGAGAGGGAAGCAGAGAACTGGGGGACCTCATACCACCAAGAAAGTAGTGCCAGGAGCAGAGCTCGTCCTTTGGACCTAAGGTTCCTGCGTTGAGGCGCTCCCAGACCAAGGGAAGACTGAGGACAAGGACCTTCCTCCAGAGCTGACAGAGAAAGCCTTCCCCTGGAGCTGATGCCCTGAATTTGGACTTTTAGACTAGTTTACTGTGAGAAAATAAACTTCTCTTTGTTAAAGCCACCCACTTGTGGTATTCCTGTTATAGCAGCATTAGATAACTAAGACAATCTCCAACATATATTATGATTCCTGACACATGAGAAAAATTTGATAGAACTTTGCTAATTGAATGAATGAAGAAATAGATCAATGAATGAATGCATAAATGAATGTGAATGATTTTTTTTCCCCTTAACAGTCAACAAGCTCTTTCATGTTAGTTTCCACAAATCTTAGCAAACATATTTATTTTTCTTTTACTGATCATAGCTCTGAAAACAAAGTAGGTATTCGATAAAAATGTATTGTCTGTATTATTTCTAAAAGGTCATTACATAGTCAGCTAGAGACCTCTAAGCCTTTGAAAACATATCTGAACTCCTTCTGAGAAGCCAATGACATACCATTTTTTCCCATTGTACAGCAAATGAAAAAAGATGAAATTAATCAAGAGAAACTAAAATCTATTGCATTCCTCTGACCAACAGATAGAAGACAACTCCATATATACGTATATATAGAGAGAGAGAGATTACATTATTCAGATGTACAGAGGGAATCTGTCAAGGGGAGCAGTGTGATCTGGTGGAATGCTAAGGCTCATTCCCACCCCCAGCTATACCCTGCATTCCCATTGTTCCCTGACCTGAACTAGGAAGTTTGGACCTCCCCAAGTTCCAGACTATGAGTTTGCTCCCAGAAGAAATGATAAGGATCATACTGTGGGGAAAGGCCAGTGCCTAGAATAGCAAAAACTTTTCCCAGAGCAGTTGTTATAATCAACACTTGAATTGGGTAGCACATTTTAACAATCTTGTGGTGGTTAATAGCAGAGCCTGGGTAGCTCAAACAGTTAATGCTCACAGCTGCTAACTGAAAGGTTGGAAGTTCAAGTTCACCCAGAGGTACCTTGGAAGTAAGGCCTGATGATCCTATTTCAAAAAGTCAGCCATTGAAAACCCTAGGGAGCACATCTCTACTTGGACAAACAAGGGGTCATACGAGTAGGAATTGACTAAACGGCAACATTCTTTTTCTTTTTAATGCCATCATTCACAGGGCTTCCTTGTGTTTTCCTAGAGGTTGGACATAGAACTAGCAAAGTGAGAGTAAAGCTGCTAAAGAAAAAAAGAGGGAGATCATTGACTATGAACTTGATCCTAGGCTAGTGAAGAGGCATCAGATTCTGGACCCACCTTGACCTGCAAGCATCAAATACTGTTGGATGATGTGTTGAAAACAGATTTGTCTTTGATGAATGCATGGCAAATTTACCTTATTAGGTTTTTTTCCCTTTCTTCTTTAAACTGTTGTTATATAACCTCCCTCCTTTTTTCAGTTGTGTTATCTTTCAAAGACACTTTGTCCTCCAATTGTTTGCAAAACTAGAATACAAGTGATACTGAAGATCCTTTATTAGTACCCAGTTTTAGTACTGTAAAGAAGTAATGAAAGTCAGAAAGAATAACTTCAGGCTTCAACCAAAGCAAAGTCCAATGTTTTAAGGATAGAATCCAAGAATAAACCAGCACCTATATATTTCCAAGAATGGGGTCGTATAGGAGAGATAAAATTTTCTAGGAAAAATCAAGATACTGGCCACTATATTTAAGTCCAGAGATGTAAACCAGCTGTTGGGAGGTGCATATTCACTCTTTATCGTGATACCAGAAAATTTTAGTACAGCAAGTAAAATTGAGAATCTCCTAACCAATGCAAGTTGTAGAGAAAAGTGGACCTTTGATAGGCACACAGATGACTTCATTAAATTAGCACATGGTTCAAGACAGAAGGAATCCATTTTTCTAGGTATACAGAGAACAGAACTTTTCAAGGTCAAGAAAATAAATTGAAATTATATTTTTATAATATTAATTATAACAATTAACATGGTATGCAACAGAGGCCATGATTACTTGTTGGATTTATTGTTGTTTTTAGCATTACTGTTTCTTATTAAGAATTTGTAATGTAATAAAATAGTTCTGTGCTTTTATTAGTAGATATATATATCACAGGGCAGGTCCAACTCAGATACCTTCAATTTCTACAACCACAGAAAATTTTGCACTTGTACATTTCATTTTGAACAGCCTTTGTATAAATCTATTAATATTCTACTTATTTTAACCATATTTCTGTTATAATTTTCCTCATGTTTGTAAAGTTAGCACTAAGGAGGTCTTATCCTCAAGTAGGAAAAAATTATTACTTTTTATTGGTCATATCTTCAGCTGTATATTATTTCTTCTTGTCATTTACCTAGGCAGTCAAATAAACTGTATTTGTTAAACATTTTCTTTGCTACAGTTTTCCTCCCTTGTCTATCCACCTCACTTCTATTTATTCCCTTTGCCCCTTTCTTGTTTAGCTATCCTATTTAAAAAAAAAAAAAAACCCTTTTGCTGTCTAGTCAATTCTGACTCATAGCGACCCTGTAGCAGCCATAGCTCTTAACCACTGTGCCACCAGGGCTCCAGCTATCCTATAGCATCATGGAAACATTAGACTAGGTTATCAGAGATCTTTCTAAGCCAGAATTTGCCTTTACTTAACCATGTGGCATATTTCCTCTATGTGTATCTCTGCTACTTGAAAAATGGGGAGGTTGGACTAAATCAAAGTTGAATGTAAAATTATGTGTTTATAAGCATTCTTCTTAGAAGAGTTATCATTTTTCAGTTTTTCAGATGATTTTTTAAACCACAGCTGACTTAGTACTTAGACTAGTTGATCAAAATTGTATTCTCTTTCTCATTTCTTAAAATAATCTAGGCAATAAGAACTGCCATTTCCCCCAGTACAGGCCCCAAAAGTATTCATATATTTCTGGAGAACAAAATTTCTATATAGTCTGCGTGTATGTGCATGTGTGCACATACATGCGTGTGTGATAGTGAGTACATGTGTGTTTTCTTAAACCTGACTGTGATGGTTAAGATTGTGTGTCAACTTGGCTGGGCCATGATGCTCAGTGTTTTAATGTAATCACTCCCATGATTGAATATACTGTGAGTAGCCAATCAGATGAAAGGGAGTCTCTTTGGGGTGTGGCCTGCATCTGAATATAAGCAGACTTTCTGGCTTTTTGCTCTCTCTGGACCCTGCGGCTGCTTCCTGTCGTCTCATCTCCCTTTCTTGGGACTTGAGCTATCAGCTTATCTGCCGAACCTGGGATTCGTCGATCTGCACAGACCGTGAGCAGGAGCCCTGCTCTCCAACCTGCCAATCTCAGGCTTGCCAGCTTCTGCAGCTGTGTGACTTTGGAGAGGCCTCTACCTTGATCCACAGACTTGGGATGTTCTAGCCTCTACAATCACATGAGCTGTTTCCTTGATATAATCTCCTTATATATATATATTTATACACTTTACTGGTTTTGCTTTTCTAGAGAACACAGCCTAAGACACTGACTTTGTTACTTTGAAGCTATAAGGTAGAGAAATTCATTGATATAAACAAGAAAACTTATTAAACACTACATTTAAATAAATAATAACTAGGTAATGTTAGCAGTGCTGTTAATGGCCTTAAGTACAGAATGTAATATATGAAAACATATTTTAAACATAAAAAATACTGCCTTTAGGTGATACAATAATGCTTTTTTATTCACTTACCAATGACTTCAATTATGTTATTATTAATTCTTCTGTGGAAAAATATGATGATTGGACACGGTATTTATGATAAATATTTCAGAATTTAAAATACATGTTATAAAGGCTAGCTTGAATTTTCAAGTTTAAACAAAAATAATAATTATATATTTTAGGATAGAGTGTGGCTTCTTCCCATAGTCTCACAGCCAAATGGAAATTATCTAAACTGACCACTATGGAGCCTTAGATGGCTAAACAGTCCTTTCCTGAGGAGCTATTGTCAGGAAGATGCTTACTGGTGTTTCACATGATGCTGTATAGATGGAAATTCTATTTTTAACCCTGAGCCTAAGCAGAAGTGGCTGATCTTTCCAAGAGAGGTTTAAATCCCCTATGGCCACACTACACTGAATATCAATCCCTGCAGAGAGAACATATATACAGCCTGCCCACGTTAGATAAACACAGAACACTATATTAATCCACAGTGACAGCCAGTATTTTGAAGAGCATATTTCAAGAAATAAAGATCCAGTAATATTACCTGGCAAATCGCAAAGAAACAACTATGAGGATTTCATACAAAGATCAGTAAATTGTTCACACAAAAAGCAATAGCTTTCCTTTATACCAGCTATAACCACTAGAGAACTATTGAGGGGAAAAAATAGCACATTGACAATAGTGACAAAACCCATAAAATACCAAGAATTAAAGGCAAGAAATATGCACTCCTTATTTTTAAAGAAAAGAGAGACAGCTTATAAAAATTTTCTTAAAGATAGAAAAGGAGAGTTCTGGCAAAATGGCACTCTGGGCAGAAGCACCACGCCGTCCCTCCACAGCAAAGATCCAAAAAACCAAGCCGAACAGAGAATACAACAATCCTGAAACCCTAAAACATCAAATGAAGAGATAAAGAACTCAGCCAAGCACCAAATGGAATGAGAAAACTGACAGAGAATGGAGAGCAAGGAGAGATCCATGCAGAGGTCCTCTACCAACTAACGCAGTGCAGATCCACCATCTTGGACTCCTATCGGAGACCAGCAAATGGGGTACAAGAAAGCAGCCTCATGGAGCGTCCAGCGGGAGACAAAACAACTGGTAATTTGCTATATACCCTTTCACCCCCCACCCTTCTTCACCCCTACTCGGCCTTCTCTGCTTCTCGCGGCCACAATCTCTTGACCGGGAAACACCGGCTGCTTGGATTCCTCACACCCAAATGGGCCGGCTCTCTGAGTGCCATTTGTTGGCTGCTGGTGTTGCTTTCTTTCCTCTTCTTTTGATTTCTTCCTTACCTCTCACCACCTCCCCCTCCTTTTGCTCAAATACCTGGCTCCTTGCGCCGTCTTTGCATCTTCCTGAGGAGCTGCAGAGCTCCAGTAATTTGTGATATACACTTTCCCACTCCCTACCCATCTTCACCCACACTCAGCCCTCTCTGCTTCCCGCAGACACAGTTTCTTGTCCGAGAAACACCAGCCCGCACTAGCTGGCTCTCTGAGTGCCATTTGTAAGCAGCTAGTGTTGCTTTTTTTTCTGCTTCTTTTGATTTCTTCCTTACCTCTCACCACCTACCCCTCCTTTCACAGAAATACCTCGCTCCATGCACCATCTTTGCTTCCTCCTGAGGGCTCTGGATCTCCATTCGAGTGTGAAGCTGCTTCCCGGTCTGGGCTGCCATGCTGGTGGGATCCTGGCACTTTTGTGCATTTGTTTCTTTTCAATTGTTTGTTAGTTTTAGTTTCCTTTTCTTCAGTTGTGAGCCCCTTCTGGCCAGGCGGTGCTGCTTGGCAAGAAGACATCCCCCTCGGCTTGCAGAGATATGCAGAAGGATCCCTGAGGGCATTTCTTTTCTCGTTGTTTTTTGTTTTTTGTTTTTTGTTTTCAGTTTTTTGGGGGGCCTTTCTTGTTCTTATTTTTTTAATTTGTTTTTTTTTCCCCCTCTTTTTCCCATTTTGTCTTTCTTCATTGCTCAGTTTCTTGTCTCTCTATATGTTCCTTCTCTTTCTGTTCCCTGAATACCTGTTGTTGTATACCTCTACGCCTTCTAGCCAGGCTGTACTGCAATACCTGAAAGCGACTTCCCCAGTCCTCACAGCTTCTCCGGTGGAATCACTGGGAACTTTGTGCTTCTTTAACCTTTCTGATTTATATTTATTCATTCTTTTCTTTTCTTCTTCTTCCCCTTTCTGTTTTTCTCCATTTCATAGTCTCTCATCTCTCAACTCCAATGGCAAGCTCCCTGAGCATTCTTTTTTGTTTGTGTGTATGTTTTTGGTTCCTGTTCCTCTCTCCTCTCTCCCATATCCATCTTATCTCCACACATAACAATCCCCCTGCTGCATCCTGCCTACCTGCACTGTGCGTTTGACATCACACCACCAAACAGCACAGGCATGGCCTACTGGAACCTGACCTGCACTGATTACAGACCCACTCTGGTGGCTGTAGTAAGTGCCACAAACAACCCATCCCAGTAATTCCTCTTGAGCTGGACCTGCCCTGCCATACCATATCTGAGTGACTGACCCTGCCAATTGGAGAAGGAGGCAAAAAGTATTGTGTCCACAGACGAGCAAACAACAAAGAACACACAGTCCACCTGCTCAGACATAGTCAATTTTTTTAAAAAAAGGGACAAAACCAACAAATCTACAATCAATAAAAGAGAAAAATAACTACTGAATACCCCAAAGACAGCAGACAATATGAAAACATTTACAAAAACAGGACAGGATGGTTCCAGTAGGCATCCAAAATAAAACACCAGATGACTCTCCAGTGGAAAAATTCACAAGAACTACCTGATAGGGAATTCAAATCTCTAATACTCAGAATTCTCCAAGAGCTGAGGCAAAAAGCTGACAAACATGAGGAAAAAATAAACTAATTCATGGAAAATACAGACAAAAAAATTGGAAGAATTCAGGAAAATGCTGCAAGAACAAAATGCCAAAATAAATTCACAACTAGAAATTACACAAATACAACAATTAGAAATCCAAAAGATAAACAACAAGATTTCAAAAATGGATGGTGTCATAGAAGGGCTGAGAAGCAGATTTGAAACAGTGGAAGACAGGATCAGTGGAATTGAAGACAAACACTTGGAAAAAACTCTGTTTCAGGAAAACTCAGAAAAAAGAACAAAGAAAAATGAAGAGACCCTGAGAGTTATGTGGGATACAATCAGAAGCAAAAAATTGTGAGTGATTACAATTCCAAAATCGGGAGAAAACAGAAAACACAGAGAGGATCATTGAAGAAATGCTGACAGAAAACTTTTTCAATATCGTGAAAGATGAAAAGCTGGCCATACAAGAGCTCAACGAACGCCATATAGGAAAGACACCAGAAGAAAATAACCAAGGCATATCATAATCACACTCACCAAAACCAAAGACAAACAAAGAGTCCTGAGAGAAGCTCGTGAAAAACAAGAAGTCACATACAGAGGAGAAACAATAAGACTAAGCTCAGATTATTTGGCAGAAACCATGCAGGCAAGAAGGCAATAGAATGAAATATATAAAATCTTGAAAGAAGAAAATTGCCAGCCAAGAATAATATATCCTGCAAAACTCTCGTTCAAATTTGATGGTGAAATTAGGTCATTTCCACATAAACAGAAATTAAGGCAACATGTAAAAGTCAAACCAAACTTACAAGAATTATTAAAGGGAGTTCTTCAATCTGAGGACAAACACCTTCAGCTCACAGGTAGAATCTAGGATGCAGGATCGTACCAACCAGATACCAATCTAGGAAATGAACTCTTGAGGACTACACAAAACCAAAAGAAATACAACAGGGAATCAGAGCAGTTAATCAATAAATGACAACAACATCAAAACAATAAAAGAGGGAATAAACGGCATATGTATAGAACCTTCTAATGGAGAGGAAGGCAAGGCGATACCAAGTAATGGTAGACTGCTTCAAACTTAGAAAGATAAGGGTAAGATTCATGGTAACCACAAAGAAAGGTAACAAACATACTCATAAAAAAAGAGGAAAAACATAAAGTCTCAGCAAAAACAAAACCTACAAAAACAAAAGAAATGAAAAAAAATCCACAAACAAAAGTAACTCAGCACAAGAGAGTAAGAAGAACAAAGAAAACTTCAGCACACACAAAAAAAACTACAAAATGACAGCCACAAACTTACATCTATCAGTAATTACACTGAAGGTAAATGGCCTTAATGCACCCATAAATAGATGGAGAATGACAGAATGGATAAGAAAAAATCTGTCAATACGCTGTCTACAAGAGACACACCTTAGAAACAAAGATGGGAATTTATTAAAAGTCAAAGGTTGGAAAAAAATATATCAAGCTAACAACTACCAAAAAAGAGCAGGAGTGGCCATTCTAATCTCAGATAAAATAGACTTTAAAACGAAATCTACCATAAAAGACAAAGAAGGACACTATATAATGATTAAGGGGATGATCCATCATGAAGCCATAACCATAATAAACACCAACACACCCAAACAGGGCTGCAAAATACATAAAAAAAACTCTAACAACACTGAAAAGAGACATTGACAGTTCCACAATAATAATAGGAGACTTCAACACACCACTCTCAGTAAAGGACGGAACAACTAAGAAGAAACTCAGCAAAGATACAGAAGACCTAAAGGGCACAATCGGCCAACGTGACCTCATAGACATAAATAGAACACTCCATCCAACCGCTGCAAAGTACACATTCTTTTCCAATGCACATGGAATGTTCTCCAGAATAAACCACATCTTAGGCCACAGAGCAATCCTTAACAAGATCCAGAACTTTGAGACAATTCAAAATATTTTCTCTGACCACAATGCCATCAAGGTAGAAATTAACAATAGAAAGAGCAAGGAAAATAAAATAAATTACATGGAAACTTAATGATACCCTACTTTCACATCACTGGGTAATAGAAGAAATCAGAGATGGAATAAAAAAATTCCTAGAATCAAATGAGAATGAAAACACATCATACCAAAACCTTTGGGACACAGCAAAGGCAGTCCTCAGACGACAATTTATAGCAAAAGATGAGCATATCAAAAAAGAAGAAAGGGACAAAATCAAAACATTAACTACAGAACTCAAACAAATAGAAAGAGAACAGCAAAAAAAAAAAAAGCCCACAACCACCGGAAGAAAGGAAATAGTAAAGATCAGAGCAGAAAGAAATGAAATAGAGAACAGAAAAACAATAGAAAGAATCAACAAAACCAAAAATGGTTCTTTGAAAAAATCAACAAAACCCACAAACTTCTGGCCAGACTGACAAAAGAAAAACAGGAGAGGACACAAATAACCCAAATAAGAAATGAAACAGGGGATATTACAACAGATGCAACTGAAATAAAAAGGATTATAACAGAATATTATGAAAAACTATACTCCAACAAATTTGAAAGCCTAGAGGAAATGGATGAATTTCTAGAAACACACGGCCTACACAAACTACAACAAAGTGATGTTGAAAATCTGAACAGACCCATAACAAGAGAACAGATTAAAAAGGTGATAATAAAAAACCCCAACCAAAAAAAGCCCTGGCCCAGATGTCTTCACTTGAGAATTCTACAAAACATTTACAGAATTGCTTGTACCAGTACTACTCAAGCTATTTCAGAGCATAGAAGAGGAAGCAACACTTCCAAATTCATTCTATGAAGCCAGTATAACGCTGATAACAAAACCAGGCAAAGACGTCACAAAAGAAGAAAATTACAGACCAATATCTCTCAGGAATATAGATGCAAAAATTCTCAACAAAATTCTAGCCAACAGAATTCAGCATCATAGCAAAAAAATAATACACCACGACCAAGTAGGATTCATACCAGGTATGCAAGGATGGTTCATCGTTAGAAAATCAATCCACGTAATCCACCACATAAATAAAAGGAAAGGAAAGAATCACATGATCATCTCAATTGACACAGAAAAGGCATTTGACAAAGTCCAACACCCATTCCTGATAAAAACTCTCAATCAAATAGGTATAGAAGGGAAATTTCTCAACATAATAAAGGGCATCTATGCAAAACCAATAGCCAACATCATTCTTATTGGAGAGAGGCTGAAAACATTCTCCTTGAAAACGGGAAAAAGACAAGGATTCCCTTTATCACCACTCCTATTTAACATTGTGCTGGAAGTTCTAGCCAGAGCAATAAGGCAAGAAAAAGAAATCAAGGGCATCCAAATTGGTAATGAAGAAGTTAAACTGTCCCTGTTTGCAGATGATATGCTACTATACATAGAAAACCCTAAAGACTCCATGAGAAATCTATTAGAACTAATAGAAAGATTCAGCAGAGTAGCAGGATACAAGATAAACATTCAAAAATCAGTTGGATTCCTATACACCAGTAAGGAGAACGATGAAAAGGAAATCAGGAAAACAATACAATTTTCAATAGCCCCTAAAATGATAAAATACTTAGTAATAAATCTGACCAAGGATGTAAAGGACCTATACAAAGAAAACTACAAAACACGACCACATGAAACCCAAAAGGATCTACATAAATGGAAAAACATACCATGCTCATGGATAGGTAGACTCAACATTGTGAAAATGACAATTCTACCCAAAGAAATTTACAAATCCAACACAATCCTGATCCAAATACCAACAACATTCTTCAAAGAGATGGAAAAACTGATCATTAACTTTATATGGAAAGGGATGAAGCCCCGAATAAGTGAAGCACTACTGAAGAAGAAGAATAAAGTTGGAGGACTCACACTACTTGACTTGAGAACCTACTATATAGCTACAGTAGTCAAAACAGCCTGGTACTGGTACAACGACAGACACATTGACCAATGGAACAGAATTGAGAATCCAGATGTAAATCCATCCACCTACGGTCACCTGATCTTCATCAATTGTCCAAATTCCATCAGATGGGGAAAAGACTGCCTTTTTAACAAACGATGCAGGCAAAACTGGATATCCATCTGCAAAAAAAATGAAACAGGACCTATACCTCACACCGTTTACAAAAACTACTTCAAAATGGATCAAAGACCTGAATATAAAGCCTAAAACTGTGAAGTTCATAGAATAAAATATAGGACCAACACTTCAGGCCTTAATATACAACATTAACAGGATACAAACCATAACAATCAATGCACAAAACCCAACAGATAAGCTAGATAACCGAGATCTTCTAAAAATCAAACACCTATGCTCTTCAAAAGACTTCACCAAAATAGTAAAAAGAGAACCTACAGACAGGGGAAAATATTTTTGGACAGTACAAGTCAGACAGTGGTCTAATCTCCATAATCTACAAGAAAATCCAACACCTCTACAACAAAAAGACAAATAATCCTATTAAAAAATGGGCAAAGGAAATGAACAGACACTTCACCAAGGAAGACATTTAAATGGCCAGCAGACACATGAGGAAATCCTCGCGATCACTAGCCATTAGAGAAATGCAAATTAAAACCACAATGAGATACCATCTCACCCTGCCATTACTGGCAAGTATCAAAAACACTGGAAATAACAAATGTTGGAGGGGCTTCGGGGAGATCGGAACTCTTATGCACTGCTGGTGGGAATGCAAAATGATACAACCATTTTGGAAAATGATATGGCGCTTCCTTAGAAAGCTAGAAATAGAAATACCATACAATCCAGCAATCCCACTCCTAGGAATATATCTTAGAGAAATAAGGGTCGTCGCTGGAATAAACATATGCACACCTAAGTTAATGGCAGCATTGTTCACAATAGCAAAACGATAGAAACAACCTTGATGCCCATCAACAGATGAATGGATAAACAAACTCTGGTACATATACACAATGGAGTACTATGCAACGAGAAAGAACAACAATGAATCTGTGAAGCATCTCATAACATGGATGAAACTGGAGGACATTATGCTGAGTGAAATAAGTCAATCCCAAAAGGACAAATATTGTATGAGACCTCTATTGTAAAAACCCATGAAAAAGTTCACACACAAAATGTAACAATCTTTATTGGTTACCACGGATGGGAGGGGTGGGGGGTAATACTAAATAGGCAATAGATAAGTAGTATCTTGGGTTCTGGACAGAGCTGGGGAAGGATGTAGAACATAATTCTAACTCACAAAAAAAATACCAGATTTACTGGCCTAAAGGAGACTGGAGGAACCCCGAGAGTATGGCCCCCAGACACACTTTTAGCTCAGCCTGGGAGTGGACAGCCCCATAAAACCAAATGGGACTAATGAGGTACAGTAGTCCAGTGACAAGAGCCAGAAGGCAGAAGAGGACAAGGAAGCTGGTGATAGGGAACCCAAGGTTGGGTAAGGATATTGTTGATGTGTTGTGAGATTGTTAACTATTGTCATAGGGCAACATTTGTAGTAACTGTTAAATGAGAAACTATTTTGTTCTGTAAGCCTTCATCTTAAGTGAGAATGATGGCACAATTGGAAGAGTGTACTCAATGTCACTGAACTGTGCATGTAGATATTTTTGAAATGGTGTATCTTTGGCTATGTGTATTTTCACCAAAAAAAAAAGGTTGAGAAGTTAGAGGGTTGACACGTTGTGTCATGAAACAATATGTGTACTACTGTTTCATGAGAAACTATTTGTTCTGTAAGCCTTCACCTGAAGTACAATAAAAAAAAAAATAATAAGATAAAAAAGAGACTTGAAACTATCTCTGTGGAAAGTAGGAAAAAAAATATTGCAAAGATATCAATCTCTCTAAATCAATCTATAAATTCATTAAATTCAGTAAAACATAGTGTTTTGTTTTTTAATGTTTCAAGCCAGTAATAAAGCTTGTCTAAACCACATGAAGTCAGATATCACACCTCTTTCACTGTTCACTGTATATCCAGTACTTGACATTGCTGGAGCCCATAAAAGCCCCTTGACTGACAAATATGCATTTATTGAAAAATAAATGAATAAGTTCAATTCACATAATAAATTTACATCACAAATATATAACAAAAGTCAACATATTCTTGAAAATGAAGAACAGCTTACAATATATCAGACTATTCCATGAGGTTTTACACTACCTGCAGTAACCGAGTGACATGCTATAGTCTAGCCCTTTCACCATAAATGCCTATAAAATTGGAACAGTTACGTGAGACAACTGTTTTCAGGCCTTGACAAAAGACATGAAATATGATAATCTCTGAAAGAAAGTAAAATTATAAAGTGAGCCCCATTTGTGCCCTATTTCTCTGCCTGGGGATAACTTCCTGCCCATGGTTGAAGAGGGAGGTCCGCAAGCAGAGTATGTGAATCCTTTTTACAGAAACCTGACAAACATAACAAGACCATACAATTGTGTACTAATATCTTTTATTAACACAGATACAAAAATCCTCAAAAATATTACCAAACGTAATCCAGAAATATATCTAAAGGGTGGTATTTAGGACCAAGTGTTGCTTATCTATTCCAGAAAAGTAAGGTTGGTGTAGCATTCAAAAATCAATGTAATCTACTACATTAAAGGAGTATTCCATGAAACCACAGTAATTAAAACAACCTTAGTGATGAAAACCATATTATAAGAAATGGACATTCCAGAGGTGGAGCCAACAACGCACTATAGACAGAAGCATCATGCAGTCCCTCTGCAGCGATCCAAAAAACTAAGTAAAATGGACAATACAAATGTCAATCCTGTAACCCTAAGCATCAAATGAAGATATAAAGAGCTCGATCAAGCAATGAATGGAATAAGAAACTGAGAAAGAAAGGAGAACGAGGAGAGCTACGGAGTGGGGGTCCCCTGACAGCTAACACATCACAGATTCACCATCTTGGACCTCAGCCACCCAGGAACACAGACAGGGAGTATAAGAAGGCAACATCACGGAGCTCCCAACCAGAGAGAGGGCATCTGGTAATCAGGGATACACACTTTCCCACCTCCCATCATTCTTCCCTGAAAGAGGCCTCTGCTGCTTTCCAATGGGCCACAGTCTCTCAGCTGGAGAGATACCAGCTCACTGCCACCAGTATTCATCATCTTGGACCTCAGCCACCAAGGACTGAGGACAGGGAGTACGCAAGGCAACTTCGCGGAGCTCCCAACAGGAGACAGAGCACCTAGTAACCAGAGATATATGCTCTCCCACCCCCTCTTCAACTTTCCAACAAGCCACAGTTGCTCAGCCAGGGAAACACCAGCTCACTCCCACCTGGGTCCACCCCACCCACACCAGCTGGCCCCTTCAGTGTCATTTTTGTTTTGTTTTTTTTTTTTGCTTTGTATTTTTGTTTGTTTTACCTTTTTTGTTGCTTCTCTCTCTCTCCCTTCCTTCCCTTCCTTTCTCCCATCTAGTAGCCCCGTGTGCCATCCCCTCCTCTCTTGATGGGCTGTGATTTTTTGGACTGTTTGCTTTGTTCTTTTTTTTCTTATTATTTCTTCCCTCACTCTCCTTTCCTTCCTCCTGCCCACCCAGCCCTGTGCACCAACACTGCCCTTTCTCAAGGGGCTATGCAGCACTGTTCAGCTCGATAATCACTACTTGAAGCCTCCCCAGGTCTGTGCTGCCATCATCAACTGGCTCCCTCAGTGTCATTTTATTTATTTATTTTTTGTTTATTTTTGTTTTGTTGTTTCTTCTCTCTCTTTACCTTTCTTCCTTTTCTTTTTCCCACCCACCTAGCCCCGTGTGCTGCCCCTCCCTCTTTGTGACAGCCTGTGCTGTACCACTCAGCTGGAGAGTCTCTGGTAAGGGCCTCCCCAGGTCTGCACCACCCTCATAGGCTAGCCCACTCAGTGCTATTTTTTTATTTTCTTTATCTTTCCCCTTCTCCCTTTTCCTTCTCCCTCCCACCTAGGATCTGTGCTGCCTCCACCCCTTCCCTGTCAAGGCGTGCCATGTCACCAAGTGAGAGAGACCAGCTCACTGCCACCTCAATTCCACCCTGCCCCCAACAGCTCGTTCCCTCACCAACACATTTTATTTTTGTTGTTGTTGTTTTTATTTTTTATTTTTTGTTTGTTGGTTTCTTCTCTCTCTTTCCCCTTTTTCCTTTCCTTTCTTCTGCTCACATAGCCCTATGTGACACCCATGCATCTTCTTGACAGGTCAAGCCATACCACTCAGCTAGAAAGCCACCTGCACACGACCTTGCCAGGTCTGCACTGCCCCCACTCGCTGAATCCTACTGTGCTGCCATTTTACTTACTTTTTTCCTTTTGTCTTTTTTCCTTCATTTTTCTATCTTTTTTCTTCTTTTGTTTTTCGCTTCTTTCTTTTCGTTCACTCACCCACTTAGCTATGCACATCACTTCCACTCCCTTGGTTCCTGCCTACCTTCACTGTGTGCTGAGAAAAATGCCCCCAAGCAGCACCAATGCTATCCCCAAAACCCTGCCCTGCACTGCTTCCCATCTCCACCTAACCAGTCACAGTTCATGCCGCAAACTATTCATCCCTGCCCCTCCACCCCTGCTGAACACACTCTGCTGCACCATAGCTGAGTGACCAGCCCTACCCAACCGGACAAGGTGGTGAGAAGTATCATGCCCACAAGTGAGCAAGCAACAAAACACTTCCAGCCCACCTGTCTAGATATAAACAAATAAAACAAAAAAGCAGAAGGAAACAAACATATCTACACTCAACAAACAAAGAAAATAATTCCTGAATGTCCCAGAGACAGCAGACAATATCAAAACATATTTAAAAATAACAACAAAAAGAAAGAAACAGGACAGGATGGCTCCAGAAAGTGTCCAAAATAAAACACCAGATGGCCTTCTGCTGGAAGAACAGGCACTGGAAATATCTGATAGGGAAATCAAAACTTTAATATTCAGGGTTCTCTAACAGATGAAAAAAAATGTAGACAAAAATAAGGGAAAAAAAGACAAAATCATAGAAAATAGAGAAAAAATCAGGGAAAACATAGACAAAGCCATGGATGAATTTAGGAAAGTAATAGAGGAACAAAATGCCAGAACAAATAAACAACTAGAAATCACACAGAAACAGCAATGAGAAATTCAAAAGCTTAACAACAAGATTTTAGAAATGGTCAGTGCAATAGAAGGCTTTAGGAGCAAATTTAAAAATAGGAGACAGAATCAACAAAATTGAAGACAAATCCCCTGATACCTCTTTGTATGAGGATAAATCAGAGAAAAGAGTGAAGAAAAATGAAAAAACACTGAGAACAATGTGGGATACAATCAAAAGCAAAAATTCACGTGCGATCGGAGTTGCAGAACATGGGGAGAATACAGAATACGTAGAGAGGATTTTTGAAGATTTGCCAACAGAAAATTTCTCTAATATCATGAAAGACAAGAAGCCAACCATCCAAGAAGCTCAATGAACCCCATATAGGATAGAACCGAAAGGAAAATCACCACCCATTAACTCTTTGCCATCAAATCAATTCCAACTTATAGTGATTGTATAGGACAGAGTAGAACAACCCCACAGAGTTTCCAAGGAGGGCTGGTGGATTTGAAATGCTGACCCTTTGGTTAGCAACTGAGCTCTTAACCACTGCACCACCAGGGCTCTGAAAATCACCAAAATATATCTTAATCATACTAGCTAAAACCAAAGACAAAGGAAGAATCCTGAGAGCAGCTCAAGAAAAATGAAGTCACATACAAAGGCGAAACAATAAGGCTAAGCGCTGATTACTTGGCAGAAACCATGCTGGCAAGAAGACAATGGCATGACATATATAAAACCTTGAAAAAAAAAAACTACTAACCAAGAATAATATACCCTTCAAAACTCTTGCTAACATATGATGGCAAAATTAAGACATTTCCAGATAAACAGACATTAAGGGACAATGTAAAAAAACAAACCAAACTTACAAGAATTATTAAAGGGAGTCTTTTGGTTAGGGAATCAACATCGGACAACAACCTGAATCTAGGAGACAACACAACATCAGCCAGATACCAACCTAGATAATGAACTTTCAAGGATAAAACAAAATTAAAAAATTTACAACAGGGGACAAGACAGGTCAATCTGTAAATGACAACAACCTCAGAACAATAAAAAAGGTAATAAATGGGGTAGGTACAGAACTTTCAAATGAAAAGCAGGTCAAGGTGATATCAAGTAATAAAAGATTGGTTTAAACTTAGGAAGACGGGTAAATTTAAAGGTAAAACTAAAGAAATTTAACAACCTTACTCATCAAAATAAAGAAAAACAAAGTCTCAGTAAACACAAAATCTACAAAATGAAAGAAGTGATAAAAAATTCACAAACAAAAGGAATTCAGCACAGAAGATTAAAAGGAACAAAGAAAATGTCCGCACCACAAAAATGCACTACAAAATGACAGCAATAAATAACACCTATCAATAATCACACTGAACATAAATGCTTAAATGTACCCATAAAGAGACAAAGAGTGACAGAATGGATAAAAAACATAGGACCCATCAATATGCTGTCTGCAAGAGACACACCTTAGACACAAAGACATAAATATATTAAAAATCAAAGGATGGAAAAAATATATCAAGAAAACAGTAACTATAAAAAGAGCAGGAATGGCAATACCAATCTTAGATAAAATAGACTTTAAAACAAAATCCACCGTAAAAGACAAGGAAGGATATTATATAATGATTAAACGGACAGTCCACCATGAGGACATAACTGTAATAAATACCTATGCACCCAATGACAGGGCTCCCAAATACATAAAACAAACTCTAATAGCACTGAAAAGAGAAATTGACAGTTCCATAATAATAGAAGGAGACGTCAACACACCACTCCTGGTAAAGGACAGAACATCTAGAAAGAAACTCAACAAAGATACAGAAGATCTAAAGACCACAATCAAACAACTTGACTACACAGACATATATAGAACAATCCACTCAACAGCAGCAAAGTCTACATTATATTCCAATGCACATGGAATGTTCTCCAGAATAGACTACATCTTAGGTCACAAGACAACCCTAAACAAAATCTAAAACACTGAGATAATACAAAGTATCTTCTCTGATCACAATGCAATCAAAGTAGGAATTAATAAGACGAAGAGCAAGGAAAAAAATCAAATACACGGAAACTGAATATCACCATGCTTAAAAGCCACTGGATAATAGAAGAAATTAAGGAAGGAATGAAAAAATCCCTAGAATGAAAACACATCATACCAAAACCTCTGGAACACAGCAAAGGCAGAGCCCAGAGGTCAATTTATAGCAATAGATAACACACATCAAAAAAGAAGAAAGGGAAAAATTCAAAACATTAGTTATACAACTTGAAAAAATAAAAAGAAGATAGCAAATAGAGAACAGCAAAAAAAAGAAAGAAAGAAAGAAAGAAAAGCCCACAGCCACCAGAAGAAATAATAAAGATCAGAGCAGAAATAAATGAAAGAGAATAGAAAAACAATATAAAGAATCAACAAAACCAAAAGTTGATGCTTTGAAAGGATCAACAAAATCGACAAACCATTCCTCAAATTGACAAAAGGAAAAAAAAAAAAAAAGGAGAGGATACAAATAACTCAAATAAGAAACAAAATATGAGACATTACAACAGGCCCAAGTAAAAGAACAAGGCTCATAACAGAGTACTATGAAAAACTATACTCCAACAAATTTGAAAAACTCAAGGAAATGGACAAATTTCTACAAACACACTACTACATAAACTAACAGAAACTGAGGTCGAAAAACTGAACAGATCCATAACAAGAGAAGAGTTTGAAAAGGGATACTTTTGAATTTGCTCTATGAAGCCAACATAATACTGATACCAAAACCAGGCAAAGACACCACAAAAAAAGAAAATTACATACCAATATCTCTCATGAATATAAATGCAAAAATTCTCAATGAAATTCTAGCCAATAGAATTCAGCATCATATGAAAAATAATAATAATACACCATAACCTAGTGGGATTCACAACAGCTATGCAAGGATAGTTCAACATTAGAAAATCAATCAATGTACTACACCACATAAATAAAACAAAAGAAAAGAATCACTTGATCATCTCAATTGACACAGAAAAGGCATTCCATAAAATCCAACACTCATTCCTGATAAAAACTCTCAGTAAAATACGTATAGAAGGGAAATTCCTCATCATAATAAAGGGCATCTATACAAAACCAATGCCAATATCATTTGGTTTTTTTTACTTTTTTTTTTTTTTAATTGTACTTCAGGTGAAGGTTTACAGAACAAATAGTTTCTCTTAAACAGTAGTACACATATTGTTTTATGACATCGGTTGACAACCCCACGAAATGTCAACCCTCTCCCTTCTCAATCTTTTTTATTTTGGGGGGGTGGGGTGAAAAAATACATATCCAAAGATACACCATTTCAAAAATATCTACATGCACACTTCACTAACATCAACTACCCTCTTCCAGTTGTGCTGCTTTTCTCACTTTAGATGAGGGTTTACAGAACAGAATAGTTTCTCATTAAGCAGTTAGTACACATGTTGCCCTATGACAATGGTTGAGAACCCCACTACATGTCAACACTGTCCATATTCAACCTTGGGTTCCCTGTTACCAGCTTTCCTGTCCCCTTCTGCCTTCTAGTCCTTGTCCCTGGACTGCTGTGTCTCATTAGTCCTATTTTGTTTTATGGGACTGTCCAATCCCCAGCTGAACTGTGAACCTCAGAAGTGACTTCACCACTGAGTTAAAGGGTGTCTGGGAGCCATGCTCTCTGGGTTTCTCCAGTCTCTTTTAGGCCAGTAAATCTGGTCCTGTTGTGATCCTGGTCAGAGCAGTCCGTGTTGGTAGCTGGACACCATCTAGCTGTACTGGACTCAGTCTGATGGAGGACTCGGTAGCTGTGGTCCATTAGTCCATTGGACTAATCTTTTCGTTGTATCCTGTTCTCTTCATTCTCCCTTGCTCCTGAAGCGGTGAGACCAGTGGAGTATCTTAGATGGCTGCTCACAGGCTTTTAAGACTCCAGACGCTACTCACCAAGCTAGAATGTGGAACATTGTCTTTAAAAACTGTGTTATGCCAATTAAGCTAGATGTTCCCAGAGACCATGGTCCCCACAGCCCTCCACGCAGCAATTCAGTCCCTCAGGGAGTTTGGATGTGTCTATGGAGCTTCCATGACCTTTCCTTGTACAAGTTGTACTGGTTTCTCCAGTATTGTGTACTGTCTCACCCTTCACCCAAGATACCACTTATCTATTGCCTATTTAGTATTTCCCCCCCCATCCCTCGTAACTAACAAAGATTGTTTCTTTTTGTGTGTAAACTTTTTCATGGGTTTTTACAATAGAGGTCTCATAAAATATTTGTCCTTTTGTGATTGACTTACTTCACTCAGCATAATGTCCTCCAGTTTCATCCATGTTAAGAGATGCTTCACAGATTCATCGTTGTTCTTTATTGTTGCATAGTACTTCATTGTGTGTATGTACCATAGTTTGTTTATCCATTCATATGTTGATGGGCATCTAGGTTTTTTCCATCTTTTTGCTATTGTGAATAATGCTGCCATTAACATAGGTGTGCATATGTTTATTCCAGTGGCGACCCTTATTTCTCTAGGATATATTCCTAGGAGTGGAATTGCTGGATTGTGTATGGTGTTTCTATTGCTAGATTTAAGGAAGCACCGTATCATTTTCCAAAATGGTTGTACCATTTTACATTCCCACCAGCAGTGCGGAAGAGTTCCAATCTCCTGCAGCCTCTCCAACATTTGTTATTTTCTGTTTTTTTGATTCTTGCCAGTAATGCCTGGGTGAGATGGTATCTCATTGTGGTTTTAATTTGCATTCTCTAATGGCTAGTGATCGCCAGCATTTCCTCCTGTGTCTGCTGGCCATTTGAATGTCTTCTTTGGTGAAGTGTCTGTTCATTTCCTTTGCCCATTTTTTAATAGGATTATTTGTCTTTTTGTTGTAGAGGTGTTGGATTTTCTTGTAGATTATGGAAATTAGACCTTTGTCTGACTTGTACTGTCCAAAAGTATTTTCCCCAGTCTGTAGGTTCTCTTTTGACTCTTTTGGTGAAGTCTTTTGAAGAGCATAGGTGTTTGATTTTTAGAAGATCCCAGTTATCTAGCTTATCTATTGGGTTTTGTGCATTGGTGGTTATGGTTTGTATCCTGTTAATGCTGTGTATTAGGGCTTGTAGCATTGGTCCTATTTTTTCTTCTATGAATTTTATAGTTTTTGGCTTTATATTTAGGTCTTTGATCCATTTTGAATTAGTGTTTGTATATGGTGTGAAGTATGGGTCCTGTTTCATTTTTTTGCTGATGGATATCCAGTTTTCCCAGCACCATTTGTTAAAAAGACTGTCTTTTCCCCATTTGATGGACTTTGGGCCCTTGTCAAAGATCAGGTTTACTGTAGGTGGATGGATTTACATCTGGGTTCTCAATTCTGTTCCACTGGTCAATGTATCTGTCATTGTAAGCCAACATCATTCTTAATGGAGAGATGCTGAAAGCATTCCCTCTGAGAACAGGAATAAGACAAGGATGTCCTTTATCATGACTCTTATTTAACATTGTGCTGGAAGTCCTAGTTAGGGTAATAAGGCAATAAAAAAAATAAAGTTCTTCCAAACTGTTAAGGAAGAAGTAAAACTATCCCTTTTGCAGATGATATGATACTATACATAAAGAACCCAAAGGACTTCATAAGAAAATTACTGGAACTAAAAGAAAGATTCAGCAGAGTAGCAGGATACAATATAAACATACAAAAATCAGTTGAATTCCTATACATCAATAAAGAGAACTATGAAAAGGAAATCAATACCATTTATAATAGCCCCTAAAAAAATAAAATACTTAGGAATAAATCTAACCAGGGATATAAAAGACCTATACAAAGAAAGCTAAAAAACAAAAAAACACATTACTGCAAGAAATTAAAAAAGACCTACATAAATGGGAAAACATACCATACTCATGGATAGACACAACATTGTGAAAATGTCAATTCTACCCAAAGCAATCTAAAAATACAGTGTAATCCTTATCCAAATACCAGCAGCATTCTTTAATGTGATGGAAAAACTAATCATTAACTTTATGTGGAAAGGAAAGAGGACCCAGAGAATTAAAGCACCATTTAAGAAAAAGAATAAAGTAGGAAGACTTGCACTACCTGACTTCAGAATCTACTGTTCATCTATAGCAGTCTAAACAGCCTGGTACTGGTATACCAACATACACCTTGACCAATGGAACAGAATCAAGAACCTACGGTCACCCAATCTTCAACAAAGGCCTAAAGTCCATTAAAGGTGGAAAAGACAGTTTTTTTTAACAAATGTTGCTGGCAAAACTGGATGTCCATCTGCAAAAAAAAAAAAATGAAACAGGACACATACATTACACCATATACAAAAACTAATTAAAAATGGATCAAAGAACTAAATATAAAACCAAAAACTATAAAGATCATAGATGAAAAAATAAGGTCGATGCTAGAGGGCCTAACACATGGCACAAAAAGGATACAAACCGTAACTAATAATATCTAGATAAGCTAGATAATTGGGATCTTCTATAAATTTAACACTTAAATGCTCATCAAAAGACTTCACCAAGAGTAAAAAGAGAACCTACAGACTGGGAAAAAAATTTGGCTATGAAAAATCTGACAAAAGTCTATTACGTAAAATCTATAGGAAAATCCAACACCTCTACAACAACAAAAAAAATAATCCAATTAAAAAAGGATATGAACAGACACTTCACCAAAGAAGACATTCAGGCAGCTAACAGACACATGAAGAAATGCTCACTATCACTAGCCATTAGAGAAATGCAAATCAAAACCACAAGGACATACCATTTCACCCCGACATTACTGGCAAGAATCAAAAAAACAGAAAATAACAAATGTTGGAGAGGCTGCAGGAGATTGGAACTCTTCCGCACTGCTGGTGGGAATGTAAAATGGTACAACCATTTTGGAAAATGATACGGTGCTTCCTTAAATCTAGCAATAGAAACACCATACACAATCCAGCAATTCCACTCCTAGGAATATATCCTAGAGAAAAAAGTTTCATCAAATGAATAGACACATGCACACCCACGTTCATCGCAGCATTATTCACAATAGCAAAAAGATGGAAACAACCTAAGTGCCCATCAATATATTGCCTGATTACGGTCCATGCCCTGAAGCAGTCAAGCCAATGAAACGTACTCTAAGTCTGAAAGAGTGAGATAGTTTATTTAGAAGGTGGCCACCAACGGGAATCCAACAGCAACGCAGGCTGTCTCTATGGAGTCCCAAAAGGCATTTTTACATTAGAGATTACATATGAATTTTACAAAGTTTAGAAGTGTCTTTGTAGCCCACAGACGACATGATCGGATGAGTTATTCATTACAAGGTAATTATAAGAGACTCTTTATCATACTAATGAGATACATGCAGGACATCTCCTTATCAGGCTAAAGATATACATGTCAGACATCTGGGCTCTAATCTTCCTGTGGGGTGTCGTAAGCCACAGGTGGCCAAACAGAGCAAAACAAAGTCTTTAACAAAGGTACGCAGAAAGGTGAAGACAAAGAAAAAAAACTTATAGGTTCATCATGGCTTTAGTTATGTCAAGCTGTCAGTCGCCCATTTTGAAAAGGAGAAAACATGTTGAAGGGTATTAGGGTCACAAACAGATGAATGGATAAACAAATTATGGTACTTACATACAATGGAATACTTCAAAATGATAAAGAATAATGATGAATATGCGAAACATTTCACAACATGGATGAATCTGGAGGGCGTTATGCTGAGTAATATAAGTCAATCACAAAAGGACAAATATTGTATGAGAACACTATTATGAAAAGGTTTACACATAAAAAGAAACAAACTTTGATGTTTACTAGGGAGGTGAGGGGTGGGGAGGGAAAAACTCTAACTAGACAATAGATAAGTGGTAACTTTTGTGAAGGGTAGAACAGTACACAGTACTGGGGAAGTCAGCACAACTTGTCCAAGGCAAGGTCATGGAAGTTTCTTAGACACATCCAAACTCCATGATGGAAAAAATTACTGGGCTGAGGGCATGGGGGCAGTGTCTGACCTCCTCCAACTTCACAAGGGGGAAGGAGAATCAAGTTTAACAGCCCAAGGCTGATTCCTATGAGGCAAGGTTCATACATGCCTCCTCTCTCCACCATCTTTACCAATTCAGACATCAACTGTCCCTCCCACAGCACTCTCTACTGGGTTCAATAATTCATTTCAATGGCCACACAGAACTCACAGGCCATAGTCACAATTATGGGGTTTATTAGGAAAGTAACAGTTACAGTTCAGGCTCAGGAACACTCAAGATACAATTCTTCCATCAGGATAGCCTCTTCCCAACCATGGTCTTAGGCATGCCTTTCCCCTGGCCCAAAGGCATTCAACTTTCTCTCTCAGTGGGCTGGGAAGCCCACCACACCATCTCCTACTGCAGGGTCCCTGCTCCTGGGTCCCTCCTGCTGGTCTCTACTTCCTTGGTGGTGGTGGGCTCCTCTCTCTGCTTTGGAATTGGCTCTCTTTTAAAGCAAACCTGACCAATCCCCTTAGTGGGCCACAACTACCCTATCACAGTCCTGCATAATCACCTGGGTGGGAGTTACAAGACAATGGCTAGAAAGGCCACACACCAAAGTAATTAATCACACTACAGCTGGGGACCATGGTCTCAGGGGACATCTGGGTCAATTGGCATAATGTAGTTTATAAAGAAAATGTTCTACATCATGCTTTGGGTGAGTAGCATTTGGGGCCTTTAAAAACTTGTGAGTGGCCACCTAAGATACTCCACTGGTACCACCCCATCTGGAGCAAGGGAGAATGAAGAAAACAAAAGACACAAGGGAAAGATTAGTCTAAAGGACTAATGGACCACAACTACCACAGCCTCCACCAGAATGAGTCCAGCCCAACTAGATGGTGCCCAGTTACCACCACTGACTGCTCTGACAGGGATCACAACAGAGGGCCCGGGACAGAGCTGGAGAAAAATGTAGAACAAAATTCTAACTCACAACAAGTGACCAGACTTACTGGTCTGACAGAGACTGAAGAAACCCCGAGATTATGACCCCCAGATTCAGTAATGAAGCCACTTCTGAGGTTCACACTTCAGCCAAAGATTAGACAGGCTCATAAAACAAAATGAGACTAAATGGGCACCCCAATCCAGGGGCAAGGATGAGAATACAAGAGAGGGCAGGAAAGCTGGTAACAGGGAACCTAAGGTAGAGAAGGGGAAAGAATTGACATGTTGTGGGGTTGGCAAATAATGTCACAAAACAATATGTGTGTTAATTGTTCAATGAGAAACTAATTTGCTCTGTAGCCTTCATTTAAAGTACAATTAAAAAAAAAAAGAAATGGGCATTCCATCATCGACCAGAAGAGCAGGTAAGGTCCAAATAGAATTAACCCACCTGATGTAGAAGTGTTAATAGTTTCTGAGATAATTGAAACTGGGATCATAAATACATAGTCATCTTAGTCATCTAGTGCTGCTATAACAGAAATATCACAAGTGGATGGCTTTAACAAAGAGAAATTTATTTTTTCACAGTCTAGTAGGCTACAAGTCCAAATTCAGGGCATCAGCTCAAGGGGAAGGATTTCTCTCTCTGTTGGCTCTGAAGGAAGGTCTTCATCATCATCAATCTTCCCCCAGAATAGGAGCTTCTCTGCGCAGGAACCTTGGGCCCAAAGGATGTGCTCTGCTCCCAGCAGTGCTTTCTTGGTTGTATGAGGTCCCCAGTTCTCTGCTTGCTTCCCTCTCCTTTTATCTCCTGTAAGGTAAAAGCTGGTGCAGGCCACACCCTAGGGAAACATGCTTTACATTGGATCAGGGATGTGACTTTAGTAAGAGTGTTATACAATCCCACCCTAATCCTCTTTAACATAAAATTACTGTCACAAAATGGAGGACAACCACACAATACTGGGACTCATGGCCCAGCCAAACTGATCCATACATTTTTGGGAGGACATAATCCAATCCATGACAATAGTGAAAACAATCATTTTTCATCTTGGAAAATCCTTTTTATTTCTTCATAATGTCCTGAATTGAGGAGCCTCTCTGACTACTGCTGTACAGGTACGCAGGGACCCCATATATCCTACTTGGCTACTGACTGATTGTATCTGGAGTTTGGAGGGCCAAAGCAGGTCAACTGTTCCCCTTACAGAATTAAACTTCAATGAGCTTTATATCTATCTGGTGCCTTGTGTGTTGTTGCAATTTCATGGATTAAAATTGATGCCATTGTCTAAGGAATAATTAAGACATTGTAGTATCTGTTCCCGGATAAATAATAGTTGCTTTCCAATGAACCACAGTACTAGAAAAAGTTTTAACACCACACTTTTAAATTTTGCATTTAATATGCTGTGATACCAAACTGTTACAGCGCTTGCTTTCTCCAGTCCCTATGATATTAAAGATGCACCCCTTTAACCTCAGAAGAAAAAAAAAAAAGTTGCCATCGAGTCAGTTCTCCCATGTGTGTCAGAGTAGAACTGTGCTCCATAGAGTTTTCAATGCCTGATATTTTAGAAGTAGATTGTTAGGCCTTCCTTCTGAGGTGCCTTTGGGTGGATCCGAACCTCCGATCTTTTGGTTAGCAGTCAAGCACTTAAATGTCTGCACCACCCAGTGACTCCAAAAAAGCACAAATCACTAATATATAGTTGGTTTCTAGGTACAACAGATAGAATCTTATTGTGTCACAGAAAATAGACTTGGAGAAATAACTATCAGGACCAATTTACTTGTCTTGAGGACATTGAAGGATGAGAATTATGTACTTAGGAAGGAGAGAACATCTATTTCAGCCTCTGAATTATGCTTCATTTGTTTCCGCTCTAATTTAAGACATTTAATCTAAGACTGATCATGTTTTCATCCTGGCTACAAGTGCCAGTATTAGACCTTGCCCTCAGATGCATTTCTTGTCCTTCCCAACCTGCATGGATATGGGATTGACCCCAGTGGGTTGCATTCCGTAGGCTCACACATCAGCTGGCTATGGTTAGTTAGGCTATCCCGAGGCACTGGGGAAGCTAAAGGAAGGAGATGCTGGGATATTTCTTCTTCCCCTTTCCACTTAGCCTTGGGCAGTGTCTGTTGGTATCTGCTTCTTCTATGCGGCTTCAGCCCCCTTGAGGCAGGCCTGCAGTGAGTTAGCTGGGTAAGCCCAGCCCTTGAGCTTCTTTAATCTTATTGCCTCCCTTTAGCCTCCTAGGCTAGCAGTGGTGGCAGTGGCTTCGTGCTGCTATTCACCTCTGAGTTGCCTTGACACCCCCTGTTTGGGATGTTAAATGTATTCCCTGAATACATTGTCTCTAATTTAACTATTCCAAAAGGTTTCTGTTTTCCAGATGTATTCTGACAGCCATTCTACGTGAGAAAAATACACATCAAAATGAAATTCTGGGACTTTCCTGCTAAGTCTTTATAGGTGTGCTCCTCTGTTTTATTTTCCATCGGCACTTCGTGAGAGTACATCCCTTTAGATGAAGTTGGGGGGGGGGGGGCAGGGGTGTAGTTTTCACCACTGCTGCTATTCTGACTCTATGCTATGCTAAAAGGAAACCATGCTTCTCTTACTTGTTGTCACCTGCCGGTATGAACTGTGAAACCTAAAAATGTTGACCCCAAGACTTCTTAGAGCCTTTGACTAATACTAGCTCCCTTTTGTAGTAGTTTTACGGCTACCTCTAAAATGCCTTCTGATTCCTACAAGTAGTAAAGGTCAGTTGTGTTTGGCTGCCCCCTTTCACCCTAGTCTGGTAGCTGAAGATATGTTTTCTTCAGTGAGCTGATTCCACATGCTTGCGGGGTGGAGTAACCCCTTCTTCTCCTTCCTCTGACTACAGTGGTGGTCCTATGACCTGGGCCTGGCCAATGGGAGAGGCCCATACTCTTTATCATAGTAATTGGGTAAGAGATTGGCAGGTTAGAGTTCCCCACCACCCCAATACTGGATTGTTCTGACTGCCATAACTGTAGGAAAAAATTGCCTTTTGCAATTGGGTTTCCTATGGCAAACGTTGGAGCCCTGATAGTGCAGTAGTTAAGAGCTATGACTGCTAACCAAAAGGTCGGCAGTTGAAATCCACCAGCCACTCCTAGGAAACACTATAGGGCAGTTCTACTCCATTCTCTAGGGTCACTATGAGTTGGAATTGACTCGACACCAACAGGCAAGGGTACAGACATGGTAAGGCAGACGTGAAAATGTGCTGCTCAGTTACTCCTGTAAGGAAACACCGCAGTGGCTAGAGTGTGGTCAGCAAACATCCTTCCTGTCAGTTCTTTTAAGGTCTGCTTAAGCTGTAAAAACCTACCTCCATCTGACGTTATACCCTTCTCAGATCAGCCTGCATCCAGTGATTGAGCAACATCTGATGCCAGAAACTCTGACAAGCTATGCTTGTTATCTCTCAGTTGGGTTGGCTGAGGTTTTGTCAACATGAATCAGAGTTTGACTTCTCCCTCTGCTCAGTCCTGCATCTGCTGTCATCCTTTCCACAGGGGTTGATCCATAATAAACATCTTGCACCCAGACTCCAATTCAGTATTTGTTCCTGGAGAAGCCAAGTTGTGGTAGTTGGTATTGGTGTAGTCTGAGAAAGAAGGTAATAAGATACGATTTTGGAAGTGGATCACTCAGCACAGGAATGGCAATGAATACAGCATCACTGATGATAGGTTTAACACAGATCCTGGAACAAGGTGCTGGTTTATTACTATAATTTTCATGAATGTGGTAGGCTGAATAATGGCCCCAAAGATATCCAGGTCTTAATCTCTGAAACCTGTGACTGTTACTTTATATAGCAAAAGGGACTTTGCAGATGTGATTAAGTTGAGGATCTTACCATAGGAAGATTATCCTGGATTATCTAGATGGGCCCTCAATGTGATCACAAGTGCTATTACAATAGGGAGGTAGCAGAGAAAGCTTTTATTATAGAACAAGAAAAGGGATGTAATCATGTAAGCAGAGATTGGAACGACATGCTGACCACCAGTTTTTATAAATACAGTTTGCTCATCACAACCATGCCATATATTTACATGTTGTCTATGGGTGCTTTCACACTATGATGACAGAGTTCAGTAGTTGTAATAAAGACCATATTGTCCACGAAGCCTAAACTATTTACTATCTAGCCCATTATAGAAAAAGATTGCCAAACCCTCATCTAAGAGATGAGGTGTGGTGGTATCCATCATATCTCTGTTTAATTTAGCAATTAGGCCCCTGTAGAAGCTGTAAGGATCCTAAAGAATATGGTAGACTACCATAGGCTTAACTAGATTTTAGTCTTGGTGATAGCTGCCAAGCCATATGTGGTAACTTTGCTAGGGCAGATTAATATGGGCTGAGGTATATGATATGCAGACATTGATTTGCTGAATATATTCTTTTCTGTCACAATCAAAAAAGAAAATCAGAAATGTTTTGCAATAACATGGAATGGACAATAATATACTTTTTCAGTTCTGTCACAGGGCTGTGTTAACTTGCCTGCCCTTTGTTATAATCCAAAGAGCCTGGACTATCTGAATTTCTCTCAGAATATCACATTTATTCATACATCAATGATACTATGTTAATTGAGCCATATGAGCAAGGAGTTGACAGCATACAAGGGACCTTGTTAACAGACATGTACTCCAGAGGGTTGGGGATAAACCCTGACAAAATTCAAGGGGTTGCAATATTTATAAAAATTTTAGGGATCCAGTGATCATGACAATGCCAGGACATTCCTTCCAAGAAAAAGATAAATTTTTGCATCTTGCATCTCCTACCATCCAGAAGGAAGCACAACATTGGACGAGCCTCTTCAAGTTCTAGAGGTAGCATATTCCATACCTTGGGACACTGGTCTGGCTCATATACCAAGTGATGGTGAAGGCAGACAGTTTTGAGTAGATCCACAGCAGGAAAGAGTTCTCCAGCCAGGCCAGGTTGCAGTACAAGCATCCCTGCTGCTGGGACCATATAATTCGGCATACCTATAGGATTGGAGGTATTCATGGTGAGACATATGCCAGGTGAAGTTTGTAGCAGTTCCCAGTGGGGAAATTCATTATGTAGCCCCTAAAGTGCTTAAGCAAGTCTACATCATTTTTGAAAAACAACTACTGGCATGCTTATTGACCATGGTAGATACAAAATGCCTGAACAAGGGACACCAAGTGACCATGCAGCCAGAATCCTTCATCATGAGATAAGCTCTGCCAGACCCACCAAGTAATAAGGTCATGTGGGCAGAGCAACAATCCACTGTATGATGGATACATCCAAGACTGAGCATGAGCAAGCTGCATGAGCCCTCGGGCCACACACTCATGGCACCCACCATGGTTCCACTGTGCCCCTTACTTACTTCACACCTATGGCTATACAAGGGTTACCATGTGACAAGCTGAATAAGAAGGAAGAGTCTGAGATTTTTTTTTATAAATAGATTAGCTTAGTTATGCAGGTACAAGCTGCAAACAGACATCAGTTGCACTGCAGCCTCACTCAAGTGTGTCCTTGAAATATAGTGCCAAGATAAAATCTTTCCAATGGGAAGAGCTTTGGGAGATGTAGTTTGTCATCCATTTAGTGTATAAATTAAAGTGGCTTGAATTTAGAATATATATGAACTCATATGGCAGTAGCTAATGATAGAGCTAGCTGGTCAGATGCCTGAAACAAAAATGATTGAAAGATAAGAGACAAGGTCTGGAGTAGAGGCAAGTGGATGAACACATAAAAGTGGGCACAAAGTATAAAGATTTTTGTATGACATGTTAATGTTCACCACAGGATGTCCACCACTGAAGAAACCCTAATCAACCAAATAAACAAAATTTCCCAACAAGTTATGAAATCTGCCACCTGCCTCCCATGAATTAAGGAGAGACGGAGGCTATGCAGGGACATACAGCATAGATTCCCACTTACTAAAGATGGTTCAGCTATTGCCTCTGAAGAATGTTCAGATTTTCAGCCAGAAAAACCAACTCTTATCCTCAATATGGCACCATTTCTTGAGTATACCAACAGGTATTTCATGACAAATTGACTACCTCCAGGAAAGGACAGAAATTTGTTTCCACAGAAATGAACATATATTCCAGGAATGGTATTATCTTTTTCACTTTCTGAAGACTTACAAAGTGACCCACTAGAATAGGATCCCACATAACACTGCATTGGAACAAGAGAACACTTTATAGCAAAGAAAGTATATCATCTACTGCATCATCTAGAAGTTGCCAACTGATAAAACATTGGAATGGCCTGTTGAAGGCACAGTTAAAGAATATGCTCAGAGAAATATTATGCAAGGGTAGGAGCTATCCTCTAGAACAGGGGTCAGCAAACTTTATCCTGTAGGCTAAATCTTTCTTGCAGCTTGTTTTTGTACAGCCCTCAAGCTAAGAGTGGTTTTTACATTTTAAAAGTGCTACTGGCGTCTAGTATATAAAGGCCAGGGATGTTGCTAAACTTTCTATAATGCACAGGACAGCCCTTCGCAACAAAAATTATGCAGCCTAAAATATTAAGAATGCTGAGGTTGAGAAACTCTAACCTCAGGTGGTCCACTTGGCATCTTTTTGGTATGCTGTTTCCCAGCTGTGACTATAAATAAACAGATACAGAAACCTCAAAGTGAGAATGGCATGGCAACCCAGGGCTCAGACACCTTGGTTTGAGAGTCTAGGTCATAACTACAGGTAGGCCATTGAAGGCAGCAGAGGTGCTAGCTAAGAATAAGAAGATTCTAAAATGGATACTAGAGAAGGATCAAATAAATGTCAAATGTGACCTCAAGGTCAACTTCAATAGCAGAGAACAGCAGGGACTGTAGTTCTTCCCACTAAACACCCTCCCAGACATGCACCTGAGAAGTAGATTCGAGCAGTACAATGGAAGAGCTGTGGTAGATATGAAGACCTCCTTCAGGGAAAACTCTGCACAACGGCACAGAGTGCAGTCTGTAGACCACCTCCAGCTGTCAGCTCCTTCAGGGTCTGGCCAGCTTACTCGAGGTCAGACCCTGCCCAGGGCATCATGCATGAAGTAACTGAATGAGGTGGAGGGATAAAGGTTCAGCCTTTTTGGCCTGATGTGAGATAACTCTCAAAGGCAATATCAGTGTCATATTTCCTTGTCCGGTTTGTTGAGGTTTTGTAGGAACTGAATTTCAGTTTGCCATTTCTCTCTACCATTCCTGTTTCTTTCCTCTTCCTTTAACAGGTGCTGATTTCTGATAAATAGCATATACCCCAAGTCCATCTTAGTATCTGCTTTTTCAGAACACAATCAATGACACTTGCTAAGCCACTGGGTGAGATTATTGGACTACTACTTATCATTTTTCCAGTACTTCCAAATGATGGAGAGAAACTGTTACTGATGACATCATTTGAGTTCAATGACACGCCTAATGCCATGACTAAAGCCAAATATATTCCTGAATTTTGTAGTTTTGTGAACAAAAACTTTCTAATTATTATTATTGATATTGCTATTATTCTGAATAAGTGATTTTAAATATATCACTTATGACTAAATAATCTTTACTGACAAAATACAAAGACCACTGAATTTACTAAAAAATGAAGAGGAACTGTGGATGGTTGTGAAACAAATAGAAATTGCGTTCAACCTTGGCCTGTCCCAAAAATGACGGACTGATGTTTGGCTTAGTGTTTCTATTTCTGGTTTAATTATGAAAGAATGTGATCTATTATCACCATTTATCATGTTGAATCAGAATTATCTTGTCCTTCTATAAGACCAGCAACCGTCTGCTCAGCTATCAAAATTATGTTTAAAAAAATTAAGGGCATAATGAGTGAATACAAGACTGCTTGCACAGCCAAGCAGATAGATAAGAGCAATAAGAGCAATGCACTATACAAGAGACTTAACATATCTTTGCAATTGACTAGCAGGTGAGTCCATTTCTGATGTATTTTATAGTTTTTAAGAAGCCTTGAGGGACTGTTATTTGACACTTGAGTACATTAAGCAACCATATTCATAAAGAAAACACAAAGTTGTCTTGAAATAGTCATGAAGGTTATTTAGGGTTTCTATTTGAAATACCACTTCTCAAGACTGTTGTTGTTAGGTGCAGTCAAGTCAGTTCTGACTCATAGCAACCTTATGTACAATAGAACAAAACACTGCCTGCTCCTGCACCATCCTCATAATCGTTGTTATGCTTGAGCTCATCATTGCAGCCACTGTGTCAATCCTTTTCAAGAATAAAAACAAAACTGATTGCCATCGAGTCGATTCTAACTCATAGCGACCCTATAGGACAGAGTAGAACTGCCCCATAGGGTTTGCAAGGAGTGCCTGGTGGATTGGAACTGCTGACCTTTTGGGTAGCAGCCAATCTCTTTAGCCACTGCACCACCAGTGCTCCTTTCAAGAACAGGAGGATGAAAAAAACAGCATAACGCTAAAATTTAATAACTGTATAGGACTTCACAATATGCAAAGCACAATTTAAATCTAAGTAGATCATTATTATCAAAGCAAAGATGTCATTTTGGGGATTAAGGTGCGCCTGACCCAAGCCATGGTATTTTCAATTGCCTCACATGCATGCAAAAGCTGGACAATGAAAAAGGAAGACCAAAGAAGAATGAATACATTTGAATTGTGGATGTTGGTGAAGAATATTGAATATACCATGGGCCACCAGAAGAACAAACAAATCTGTCCTGGAGGAAGCATAGCCAGAATTCTCCTTAGAAGCAAGGATGGTGAGACTTCATCTCGCTTACTTTGAACATGTCATTAGGATGGACCAATCCCTGGAGATGGACATCATGCTTGGTAAAGTAGACAGTCAGTAAATAAGGAGGAGCTCCTCAATGAGACGGATTGACACAGTGGCTGCAACAATGGGTTCAACCATAACAGTGATTGTGGATTGTGAGGATGGTGCAGAAATGGGCAATGTTTTATTCTGTTATACATAAGGTCACTATGAGTCAGAACTGACTCTACAGCCCCTAAAAACAACAGTATTCAGAAGTGATAGCTGTGTCTAGTATAGGTTAAGTAAGTGGCTCAAAGTTACAATAAATAATTACATAGTAAATTATGTTGTCAGTTCTTCTCTCTCTTCATTCCACATGGCCAGAAGTAAGGGTAGAAGATTAGTCTCACTGCACTACTCCATATGCCTATTGGAGTCTAGGCTACAATGTGAATTGTTCTCTGTTGTATAAATGATAAGCTTGATAAGCTTAGCAGAGCTGAAGGGCTAGAAGTACCCTGGTATGGAGGAAGCTACATGGCTCACAAGGGACTAGATCTCCTGGCTTTATTTAGGAAAGAGGAATAAAAATAAACATTTTGCTTAAATATTACTGATGTGAATAAGAATGTTCATGGCATCTTTAATCATGACATCTCCAAACTGAAAACCACTGAAAAAACTATCATTAGGAGAATGGGTACATAAACTGTGATGTGTTCATAAAGTGGAATAGTACATTGCAATAAAAAAAGAACAAATGAATGATATCTGCAATAATACATATGAAACAGTCATTATGTTGAGTAAAAGAATACAGACACAAAAGAGTATATACTATATGTATATTTATATCAAGTTCATTAACTTCACTTACATGAAGTTCAAGAATAGGCAAAACTAACTGATGATTGGTAGAGAGTCAGCAAAAAAGAAGACGGCCCTCAACAAGATGGACTGACACAGTGGCTGCAACAATGGGCTCAAGCTTAACAATGATCATGAGGATGGTGCAGGACCGGGCACTGTTTCATTCTGTTGTACGTAGGGTCGCTATGAGTTGGAACCAACTGGATGGCACCTAACAACAACAACAACAATTGATGATAACAGAAAGTCAAATAGTGGTTGCCTGTGGGAGGCTGGGCTTTGACTGAGGAGGTGTATGATGGAAATTTATGGGGTTCTGGGAATGTATTATATCTTGATGTAAGTTGTAGCTATTTTTATGTGTATAAACATTCCTTGAGATCAGTGTACTTTATGCACTTTGTTACATGTATATTAAAACTCAGTTTAAAAGCTTTTTTCTATCTACTCTGAATCATGTGACCATGAACAGATTGACTAATCTGTCATGCCATATGGTAGCACAATAACTTTCCAGGGCCATGTATCTAAATATGCCACAGTCTGACTACTTACCTCATTCATTCTGAATAAGCACTGACCTTTATATTTTAACGTATGTTCTTAATAAAACATGCATTTTGAATTGCTCGTTCAGTTTCAGTAACAGATTTTCCCAAACCTGTCTATGTTCTAAGATTTATCTGCTGTGTAATCAGTAACATGTTTTTATAAATAAACCAGAATTAACATATATAATATACACCCACTAATAATCAATCAGCTAGCAATAGCATAGGTACACATCACCTTATGCAACAGATGAGATGTTTTAAAGTGGGGTGAAAATTTATTTTTTATAAATAGAAGCCTACTTAAATTCCATTTCCAATATTTATTTTTGTCTATTTATCTAAATCAACCCATCTATTAAAGTAAATAATGATTGAAGCCACTTAAATATTATGCTTCTAGAAATATCCCTTTAATAAAGCTTATTGTCTGTTTTGGAGGCCTGGTGTTGCAGTGGTTAAGAGCTCAACTGCTAACCAAAAGATTGGCATTTCGAATCCACCAGCCGCTCCTTGGAAACCCTATGGGGCAGTTCTATTCTATCCTACGGGTCAGAATAGACTCGAAGGCAATAGGTTTTGGTTATTGTCTACTTTATAAGTTTCTTTTCTTCAATTTTCTCACACAAGAAAGACGAAAGTTTCATTTTGTTTTGTTTTCTCATTAGGGTAGTTGGTAGTGAGTGACTAGAAGAACAAAAAGATCAAGTAATGAAATCATTCAAAGTCAAGCCCCCAACTCTGAGTCAGACATCATTTTTGAGGCTTGCTAATCCTGGGTTTTATTAGAAATGTTGATTATTAGAGGCTTATGAGTCTGAGGGTCTACTTAACAGCCTCTCTATGTTGATGAGAACTTGGGATAATTACAATCTCTTTCCAGGCCGCATTTTAAACAAATTTCTCCCTGGTTGCTTTTCAGAGTTAAATGGTTTCTGTGCTTGGAAAAGAGAACAAACAACTGAATTCTGGCCTTGCAAAAGTCTCTTCTCTTTCCAGGTTGGTGGCATTTCAGCTACCACATGTCATATGCTTTTTGAGACTGTGGACTCTCTCAGATCGTCCTCGAAAATAAGATCAGACAGCTTTTTGAGAGGAGGAATGATGTGCTATACTGAGCCTGCTCAGTCCTATGCTAGAGAAAAACAAGCCTGTTAAAGAATTTGTGATGGCCTGATATGCATTAAAATTTCACTCAGTACAATACAATTTTGACTGTCTTTTAGGGAAAGAATTGGGTCTTTTATACTTTTTATTCTGTGTGAGGGACAAACAATATTATTTCTTACTAACGACGAAAATAATACGTAACGATTACAATGTTAGACATATAGGAAGTACCCAATACATTCTCATGGACTGACTGACATGTAACAAAACATGAAATTTTTTATAGTCTTTCCTAAATGGGGAAGCTCAGGAAACAAAGAAAGAACTAAGAGACCAGTATCTGAATATCCAACTCTGTTGTTCTGTCAACTATCTTTGGCCTGGGTGAAAGAATGTGTAATTTAGGCTTAAGTGGTCTTCAGTTTGTGCCTACTCAACCTTCCATGACACAAATGGAGCAGAAGCAAGATATACATAGAGAGGAAAAGACAAGTCAATATGGAACCCTGAAAATCAACCCAAGGAAACACTTTTTAGCCCTTAAATTGTGCTGCTCAAGGTATTCTACAAAGCAAACAAAAGAGATCTGGACTTGGTCCTCATAACAAGTTGTAGTCTCTGAAATCAAAACTATCTATTAAAGATTGAGATAACTGTATTATACAATGTTCAAGGATGAATGTGCCTCTGGTTGAGCAGAAGGAATGAGTAATTGGATAGGGAGAATGATATTAGGGGACTTCCTTATATGCCATATAGAGAGGAAATGAAGCTGTTGAGGTTTTTCTTGTTGTTATTTTAATGGTTTTGTTTTTGTGTTTGTTTGGTTTGTTTTTGCCCTTTAATCCCAGTTTATTCATTATGCTCTATCAATTTTTAATAAGGGATCTTTTTCCAATGTAGAAAGCTCACCAATTCAATTTTACTAAATCATCTGAATCTTATATACTTCATGTATGATATTATATTATATAATTATTCTTTTTCAAATGTCCAGTTTACATATGCTGACAAAGGTCTTGGTGACTTTACTAGTACTGGCACACTTTGGATAAATATTTGCCTATAAGAAAAATAACATTAATTTTGGTCATACTTCTCAGTCTCAAATTGGAAAAGGATATAGAAAAAGTCTTCTAAATATTGGCTTCTTGAAATAGAGTGAAGTTCTTGAAATCCTAAGTGGGTATTTCAATATTTGAACAGGCAGGTACATACACACTTCTGATTGACTCATCAGTTATTACTCTTTATCAGTATTGAATCACTTGTGGTTTGGCAGGGAGATAGGCTTATCATGATTATAAGGATTTAATACACAATTAGGAGCTTACACTGGGGTCCCTGGGTTGTACAGTTAACACGCTCAGCTGAAAATCAAAAGGTTGGACATTCTAGTTCACCCAAAGGCACCTTGGAAGAAAGGCCTGCTGATCTACTTTTGGAATATCAGCCACTGAAAGCTCTATGGAACACAGTTCTACTCTGACTCAAATGGGAGTGTCACAAATTGGAAATGACTCACCAGCAATTGGTTTTTAGGAGCTTACAGAACTATCATAAAGAGATGAAAGAATAGAGGGAGGTGGAACCAACATGGTACTATAGACACAAACACCATGCTGTCCCTCTGCAATAAAGACAAAAAAAAAAAAAAAAAAAAAACCTAAGTAAAATGAATACAAACATCAATCGTGGAACCCTAAGCATCAAATGAAGAGATAAAGAAGTAGATCAAGCACTGAATGGAAGAAGAAACTGACAAAGAACAGAGAATGAAGAAAGCTACAGAGTGGAGGTCCCCTACCAGCTAACAAGGCACAGATTTGCCACCATGGAGCACAGCCACCAACAACCCCAGACAGGGAGTTTGGGAAGGCAACTTCACGGAGTTCCCAACAGGAAACAGGGGACTGCCTCCTCACATCGCATCCTCTCCCTTCTTTCCTGCCTCTCTGCACCATGCGCTGAGCACCATGTCCCTGAGCAACTCTTGCACAGATCCCCGGGCCCTGGACCTCATCTGGCACCAGCCACCCGGCCCTGCTCCACTAAGGGCTGCACCCCCAACAGAAGTGGTGTGGACCACAAGACCTCTACCAGAACTGCATCCTGCCCCACCCTGCTCTACCCCTGAGAGGCACCAGTACAGACTTCTGCACCACCAGCCTTTGCCCTGTAATGTGCTCTGGTCCCACCTTGTCGAGCACTATGATCCCTAACAACACCAGTGTGGACCCCCGGACCCTGCCCCATATCATCACCTGAGCCCACCCCATTGAGCACTGTGCCCCCAAGTTGGACTGGCATGGACCTCCAGACCCTGCCCCTCCAACCCACCCACAGACCCATCCTGCTGACCCACTTCATGCTGCAAATGACCCATTCTTGCCCTCTGCCCCCCACCCCACTGGACCTGCCCTGCTGCACCATAGCTGAGTGACTGGCCCTGCCCACCTGAGCAAGGTGGTGAGAACTATCATGCCCACAGACAAGCAAGCAACAAAACACACCCAGCCCACTCGCCCAGACATAACCAAATAAAACAAAAAAGCAGGATGAAACAAATAAAACTACAATCAATAAATGAAGAAAATAATTCCTGAATGTCTCAGAGGCAGGAGGCAGCATCAAAACATAAAAGCAGGACAGAATGGCTCCAGTAAGTGACCAAAATAAAACACCACATGACCTTTTGTTAGAAGAAAAGACACTGGAACTACCTGACAGGGAATTCAAAAGTCGAATATTAAGAGATTAAGAGAGAGACCAAGGAAAACACAGACAACACTAAGGAAAAAATAGACAAAATCATGGAAAATACAGACTAAGCAAGGGAAAAATTTAGGAAAATAATACAAGAACATATTGTCAAAATGAATAAACAACAAGAAATCATACAAAAATAGCAATTAGAAATCCAAAAGATAAAAACAACAAGATTTCAGAAATGGACAAAGCAATAGAAGGTTTTAGGAGAAAATTTGAAACAATAGAAGACAGAATCAGCAAAATTGAAGACAAATCTTTAGCTACCACTTTGAGAAAAAATCAGAGAAAAGCATGGAGAAAATTAAGAAAACCTAAGAACTATGTGGAATACAATCAAGAGAAAAATTTGTGTGTGACTGGAGTTCCAGAACAGGGGGATAAAATGGAAAGGACAGAGAGGATCTTTGAAGATTTGCTGACAGAAAACTTCCTTAATATCAAGAAAAATGAAAAACTGACCATCCAAGAAGCTCAACAAAACACGTATAGCATAGACCTCAACAGAAAGTCATCAAGACATATCATAATCACAATTGTCAAAACCAAAAACAAAGAATCCTGAGAGCAGCTCGAGAAAAACACAGTCGTATACAAAGAAGCAACAATAAAACTAAGCTCTGATTACTCCACAGAAACTATGCAAGAAAGAAGATAATGGGATGATGTGTATAAACCCTTGAAAGAAAAAAATTGCCAACCAAAAATAAAATATCTTACAAAACGCTAGCTCAAATATAATGGTAAAATTAGGACATTTCCAGATAAACAGAAATTAAGGGAATATGCAAAAACCAAACCATACTTACAAGAATTATTAAAGGCAGTACTTCAGTTAGAGAACAAACAACATCAGATAACAACCTGAATCTAGGACACAGGACAGCATCAGCCAGATATGAAACTAGGTAACGAACTTTCAAGAACAAAACAAAACCAAAAGACTTACAACAGAGAATGAGAAACAACAATCTGTTAATGACAACATCAGAACAATAAAAGAGGCAATAAATGGTGTATATAGAACTTTCAAATGGAGAAGAAGTCAAGGTAATATCCAGCAATAAGACTGGTTCAAAGTTAGAAAGATGTGGTAAAATTCAAGGTAGCCACAAATAAAGTTAACAAACCTACTCATCAAAATAAGGAAGAAAAATATAAAGTCTCAGTAAAAGCAAACTCTTCAAAAACGAAAGATACAGAAAGAAAATCCACAAACAAAAGGAACTCGGTACAGGAGAGTAAGAAGAAAAAAGAAAACGTAAACACCAAAAAAAAAGCAGTACAAAATGACAGCAACAAACTCACACTTATCAATCATCACATTGAATGAAAATTGCTTAATTGTGCCCATAAAGAGACAGAGGATGACAAAATTGATGCCAAAAAAATGACTCATAAATAGGCTGTCTACAAGAGACACACTTAAGAAACAAAGACATAATTATATTAAAAATCAAAGGATGGAAAAAATATATCAAGCAAAAAGTAACCAAAAAAGAACAAGAGTGGCAATACTAGTCTCAGATAAAATGGACTTTAAGACAAAATACACCATAAAATACAAGGAAGGATTTTAAATAATGATTGAAGGGACAATACACCATGATGATATAACAATAATAAATATCTACACATGCAATAATATGGATCCAAAATACATGAAATAAACTTAAACAACACTGAAAAGAGAAATTGACAATTCCACAATAATAATAGCAGACTTCAACACACAACTCTTAGTAAAGGACAAAATATCTAGAAAGAAAATCAACAAAGATACAGAGGACCAAAGGACTCAATAACTAATTAGACCTTATAAACATAGAATGGCCCACACAACAGCTGCAAAGTATACCTCTTTTCCAACGCACATGGAACATTCTCCAAAATAGACCACATCTTTGGCCACAAAGCAACACTCAACAAAATCCAAAACACTGAGATAATACAAAGCATTTTTTATGATCACAACATAAAAGTAGAAATTAATAACAGGAAGAGAAAGGAAAAAAAATTCGAAAACAGAAACTGAATAACACCTTGCTTAAACACCACCAGGTAATAGAAAAAATCAAAGAAGGAATCAAAAAATTCCTAGGATCATACAAGAATAAAAACACATCATACCAAAACCTTTGGGATACACCAAAGGCAATGCTCCGAGGTCAATTTATAGCAATAGAGGCACACATCAAAAAAGAAGAAAGGGACTTCCAGCCAACATGGCACTATAGACAGAAGCAACACAACATCCCTCCACAGCAAAGACCTGAAAAACTAAGTCAAACAGAGACAAACGTCAATCCTGAAACCCTAAGTATCAAATGAAGACATAAAGAACTCAGCCAAGTACCAAATGGAATAAGAAACTGATAGAGAACAGAGAGTCAGGATACATGCAGAGGTCCCCTATCAGCTAACACAGCCACAGATTCGCCATCTTGGACTACTATCAAAGATCGGTGAACAGAGAGTACAGGAAAGAGGCTGCTTGGAGCTCCCAGCAAGAGACAGAACAACCAGTATCCTGCGATATACACTTTCCCGCCACCCACCCTTTTTCACCCCCACTTGGCCTCCTCTGCTTCCTGCAGCCACAGAGTCTTTGCCACCTGGATTCCCCCACCCACATTGGCAGGCTCTTTGAGTGCCATTTGTTTGTTCTAGTGGTTTTTTTCCTGCTTCTTTTCATTTCTTCCATACCTTTCACCACCTCCCCCACTTTTCTCTCAAATATCTGGTTCCGTGTGCCATCTTTGCTTCTTCCTGAAAGGCTGTGAAATGCCGCTCGGCTGCAGAACTGCTTCCTGGCCCACCCCGCCATGCTGGTGGAATCCCTAGGGCTTTTGTATGTTTGTTTGTTTGTTATTATTTGTTCTGTTTTGCCCTGTTTGTTTCTTTGTTTTCTTTTTCTTTTGGCTTGGGAGACCCTTCTAGCCTGGCAGTACTGTGCAGCCTGGGAGCTACTTCCTCAGTCTTTGCAGCTGTGAAGTAGGATACCTGGGAGAATTACTTTTTTCTTTTCTTTTCTTTTTTTTTTTTTGTTTTTTGGTTTTTTGTTCATTTGTTTGTTTTGTTTTGTTGTTTGTTTTTTCTATGTTTTGTTTGTTTTTTTATTTTCTTTTCTCTCTTTTTCCCTTTTGTCTTCCTTCACTTCTCTGTTTCTTGTCTCTCTATACTTACCTTCTCTTCCTGTCAACTGAACACCTGGTACTTTGTGACACCTCAACCCCTTCTACCCAGGCCATACTTTGCAGCCTGGGAGTCACTTCCTCAGTCTTCACAGCCGCACTGGTGGGATCCTTGGCGGCTTTTCGTTTTTTTTTTTTTTTTTCCTAATTTTTATTTACTTATTTATTTTTTTACTCTTTCTCTTTTTGTTTTCTTCCATTTATTGGTCTCTCATCTCTCCACTCCAATGTCAAGCTCCCTTGGAACACGTTTTGTTTGTTTCTTTGTTTTGGCTCCTGTTTTTCTCTCATCTTTCCCATATCCATCTTAGCTCCACACATCACAATCTACCCCCTCCTTCCTGCCTACCTGAACCATGCATTGAACATCACACCCCTGAACAGCACAAATATGGTCTACTGGAACTTGCCGTGCACTGATTCCCAGTCAGCCCTGTCAGATATAGTATGTACCACAATCAACCAATCCCAGCAACTACCTTTCAGCTAGACTTGCCCTGCTGCACCATAGCTGAGTGACTGACCCTGCCCATTGTACAAGGAGGTGAAAAGTATGGTGCCCACAGATGAGCAAACTACAAAGAATGCACAGCCCGCCTTCTCAGACATAAACAAATAAAACAAAAAAACAGGATGAAAGAAACAAATCTACAATCAATAAACAAACAAAATAACTACTGAATGACCTGAAAACAGCAGACAATATCAAAATATATACAAAAACAGGACAGGATGGTTCCAGTAAGAATCCAAAATAAAACACCAGATAACTTTCAAGTAGAAGAAAAGGCACTAGAACTACCTGATAGGGGATGCAAATCTCTAATATTCAGAGCTATCCAAGAGTTGAAGAAAAAAGCAGATAAAAAGAGGAAAAATAGACAAATTCATGGAAAAGGCAGACAAATTCATACAAAATACTGACAAAAAAAATAGAAGAACTTTGAAAAATAATACAGGAATAAAATTCCAAAATAAATTCACAACTAGAAATCATACAAAAACAACAATTAGAAATCTAAAAGACAAACAACAAGATTTCAAAGGTAGACACGTGTCATAGAAGAGCTGAGGAGAAGGTTTGAAATGATGGAAGAAAGGATCAGTGAAATTGAAGACAAATACTTGGATACAACTCAGAGGAAAAACCAGAAAACAGAAGGAAGAAAAATGAAGAAATTCTGAAAATTAACTTGGATACTATCAAAAGCAAAAAATTGTGAGTGATTGGAGTTCCAGAACAGGGGGAGAAAACAGAAAACACAGAGAGGGTCATTGAAGAACAGCCAACAGAAAACTTCCCCAGTATCATGAAAGATGAAAAGCTGACCAACCGAGAAGCCCAATGAGCCCCATAAAGGATAGACACCAAAAGCAAATCACCAAGGCATATAATAATCACACTTGCTAAAACCAAAGACAAAGAAAGAATCCTGAGAGCAGCTCGAGAAAAACAAAAAGTCACATACAGAGGAGAAACAATAAGACTAAGCTTGGATTATTCGGCAGAAACCATGCAGATAAGAAAGCAATGGGATGATATATATAAAACCTTGAAAGAAAAAAATTGCCAGCCAAGAATAATATATGCTGCAAAACTGTCATTTAAATATGATGCTGAAATTAGAACATTTCCAGATAAACAGAAATTAAGGGAATATGTAAAAACTAAACCAAACTTACAAGAATTATTAAAAGGAGTCCTTTGGTCTGAGAACAAACAACATCAGACCACAGGCTGAATCTAGGATGCAGGATCTTACCAGCCAGATACCAACCTAGGAAATGAACTCTCGAGGACTATGCAAAACCAAAAGAATTACAACAGGGAACCAGAGAGGTAATCTGTAAATGACAACAGCATCAGAACAATAAAAGAGGTAATAAACGGTGTACATATAGAGCCTTCTAATGGAGAGGAAGGCAAGGCAATGCCAAGTAATAATACAGTGATTCAAACCTAGGAAGATAAGAGTAAATTTCAAGGTAACCACAAAGAAAGTTAACAAACCTATTCATCAAAATAAAGAAGAAAACCATAAAGTCTCAGTAAATACAAAATCTACAAAAAAAAGAAAAGAAAAAAAATCCACAAACAAGAGGAAATCAGCACAGGAGAGTAAAAGGAACAAAGAAAACATAAGCACCACAAAAAAAAAAAAAAAAAAAGCACACAAAATGACAGCAATAAACTCACACTTCTCAATAATTACATTCAAAGTAAATGACCAAAATGCACACATAAAGAGAAAGGGTGGCACAATGGATAAAAAAAACAGGATCCATCAATATGCTGTCTACAAGAGACACACCTCAGAGACAAAGACGTGAATTTATTAAAAATCAAAAGATGGAAAATACATATTCAGCAGACAGCTACCAAAAAAAGTAGGAGTGGCAATACTAATCTCAGATAAAATAGACTTTAAAACAAAATCCACCACAAAAGTTAAAGAAGGACACTATATAATGATTAAGGGGATGATCCATCATGAAGACATAACCATAATAATCATCTATGCACCCAATGACAGGGCTCCAAAACACATAAAACAAACTCCAACATCAATGAAAAGAGAAATTGACAGTTCCACAATAATGGTTGGAGAATTCAACACACCACTCTTGGAAAATGACAGAACATATAGAACGAAGCTCAACAAAGATACAGAAGACGTAAAGGGCACAATCAGCCAACTTGACCTCATAGATGTATGTAGAACACTCCACCCAACTGCCACAAAGTACACGTTCTTTTCCAATGCACATGGAACATTCTCTAGAATAAACCACATCTTAGGCCACAGAGCAATCTTCAACAAGATCCAAAATGCTGAGATAATACAAAGTACCTTCTCCTACCACAATGCCATCAAGGTAGAAATTAACAACAGAAAGAACAAGGGAAAAAAATCAATTACATGGAAATTGAATAACAACCTGCTTACAAACAACTGAGTAATAGAAGAAATCAGATGGAATAAAAAAATTCCTAGAATCAAACGAGAATGAAAACACATAATACCAAAACCTTGGGGACATAGCAAAGGCAGTCTTTGGAAGACAATTTATAGCAATAGATGCACACATCAAAAAAGAAGAAAGGGACAAAATAAAAACATTAACAACACAACTCGAACAAATATAAAGAGAACAGTAAAAGAAGCTCACAGCAACCTGAAGAAAGGAAATAATAAAGATCAGAGCAGAAATAAATGAAATAGAGAATTGAAAAACAATAGAAAGAATCAACAAAACCAAAAGTTGGTTCTTTGAAAGGATCAACAAAATCTACAAACCACTGGTAAAACTGACAAAAGAAAAACAGGAGAGGACACAAATAACCCAAATAATAAATGAAATGGGGGACATTACAACGGACCTAACTGAAATAAAAGTATCATAAAAGACTATTATGAAAAACTATACTCCAACAAATTTGAAAACCTAGAAGAAATGGATATATTTCTAGAAAAACATTAACTACCCAAACTAACACAAAGTGATGAAAATCCGAACACACCCATAACAAGAGATTGAAAAGGTAATAAAAAAAACTTCCAACAACAACAACAAAAAAGCCGTGGCTCAGAAGTCTTCGTTGGAGAATTCTACCAAACATTCAGAGAAGAGCTCACACCAGTACTACTCAAACTATTTCAGAACATAGAAAAGGAAGTGACATTGCTGAATTCATTCTATGAAGCCAGCATAACCCTGATACCAACACCAGGGAAAGACTCCACAAGAAAAGAAAATTACAGACCAATATCTCTCATGAATATAGATGCAAAAATTCTCAACAAAATTCTAGCCAACAGAATTCGGCATCATATCAAAAAAATAATACACCACGACCAAGTAGGATTCATACCAGGTGTACAAGGATGGTTCAACATTAGAAAATCAATCAACATAATCCACCACATAAATAAAAGGAAAGAAAGTAATCACATGATCATCTCAATTGACACAGAAAAGGCATTCAACGAAGTCCAACACCTGTTCCTGATTAAAACTCTCAATAAAATAAGTATAGAAGGGAAATTTCTCAACATAATAAAGGGCATCTATGCAAAACAAATGTTCAACATAATTCTTAATGGAGAGAAGCTGAAAACATTCCCCTTGAGAAAAGGAACAAGACAAGGATTCCCTTTATCACCACTCCTGTTTAACATTGTGCTGGAAGTTCTAGCTAGAGCAATAAGGCAAGAAAAAGAAATAAAGGGCAGCCAAATGGGTAACGAAGAAGTTAAACTGTCCCTATTTGTGGCTGATATGATACTATACATAGAAAACCCTAAAGACTCCATGAGAAAACTACAGGAAATAATGGAAAGATTCATCAGAGTAGCAGGATACAACATAAAATGTACAAAAATCAGTTGGATTCCTATACACCAATAAAGAGAACGATGAAAAGGAAATAAGGAAAACAATACCATTTATAATAGGCCCTAAAAAAATGAAGTACTTAGGAATACATCTAACCAGGGTTGTAAAAGACCTATATAAAGAAAACTACAAAACACTACTGCAAGAAACCAAAAGAGATCTACATAAATGGAAAAACACACCATTCTCGTGGATAGGTAAACTCAACATTGTGAAAATGACAATTCTATCCAAAGGAATTTACAAATACAATGCAATCCTGATCCAAATACCAACAACAGTCTTTAAAGAGATGGAAAAACTAATCATTAACTTTATATGGGAAGGCAAGGATCCCTGGCTAAGTAAAACACTATTGAAGAAGAAGAAGAAAGTAAGAGGACTCGCACCACCTGACCTCAGAACCTACTGTACAGCTACAGTAGTCAAAACAGCCTGGTACTGGTACAATGACAGATGCATTTACCAATGGAACAGAACTGAGAACCCAGATGCACATCCATCCACCTTTGGTCACCTGATCTTCAACAAGGGCCCAGAGTCCATCAAATGGGGAAAAGACAGTGTTTTTAACAAGTGCTTCTGGCAAAACTGAATGTCCATCTGTAAAGAAAATGAAACAGGACCCATCCCTCACCCCATACACAAGAACTAATTCAAAATGGATCAAAGACCTAAATATAAAGCCAAAAACTATAACGTTCATAGAAGAAAAAATAGGTTCAACCCTAGAGGCCCTAATACATGGCATTAACAGGATACAAACCATAAGTAACAACACACAAACTCCAGAAGGTAAACTAGATAACTGGTATCTTCTAAAAATTAAATACTTATGCTCATCAAAAAACTTCACCAAAAGAGGAAAAAGAGAACCTACAGACTGGAAAAAAATGTTTTGGTGCTACAAATCCAAAAAAGCTCTAATCTCTAAAATCTACAGGAAAATCCAGCACCTCTACAACAAAAAGACAAATAATCAAATTAAAAATGGGCAAAGGAAATGAACAGACACTTCACCAAAGAAGACATTAAAGCAGCAAACAGACACATGAAGAAATGCTCGCGAACACTAGGCATTAGAGAAATGCAAACCAAAACCACAATGAGATACCATCTTACCCGGGCCTTACTGGCACGAATCAAAAAGACAGAAAATAACAAATATTGGAGAGAATGAGGGGAGATTGGAACTCTTATGCGCTGCTGATGGGAATGCAAAATGATTCAACCATTTTGTAAAACAATATGGCACTTTCTTAGAAATCTAGAAATAGAAATACCAGATGATCTAACAATCCTACTCTTAGGAATATAGCCTAGAGAAGTAAGAGCTATTACACTAATAGACATATGCACACCCATGTTCACTGCAGCATTGTTTGCAATAGCAAAAAGATGGAAACAACCTAGATGCCCATCAACAGATGAAGAGATAAATTATGGTACATACACACAATGGAGTATTACACAAAGATAAAGAATAATGACGAATCTGGGAAGCACCTCACAACATGGATGAATCTGGAGGGCATTATGCTGAGTGAAATAAGTCAACCACAAAAGGACAAATATTGTATGAGACCATTGCTGTAAAAAACTCATGATAAGGTTTACACACAAAAAGAAACAATCTTTGATGGTTACAAGAGAGGGGAGGGTGGGGATGGAAAAACACTAAATAAGACAACAGATAAGTGGTAACTTTGGTGAAGGGTAAGACAGTACACAATACTGGAAAGCCAGCACAACTTGTACAAGACATAGACACACCCAAACTCCCTGATGGACTGAATTTCTGGGCTGAGGGCTGTGGGAACCATGGTCTTGGGGAACATCTAGATCAATTGACGTAACATAGTTCATAAAGAAAATGTTCTACATTCTACTTTGGTGAGTAACGTCTAGGGTCTTAAAAGCTTGTGTGCAGCCATCTAATATACTCCACTGGTTTCACCCCTTCGGGAGCAAGGAAGAATGAAGAAAACTAAAGATACAAAGGAAAGATTAGTCCAAAGGACTAAAGGACCACAACTAACACAGCCTCCACCAGTCTGAGTCCAGTACAATGAGATGGTGCCTGGCTACCACCACTGACTGCTCTTACAGGGATCACAATAGAGGGTCTGGACCGAGCTGGGAAAATGTAGAACAAAATTCTAACTCACACAAAAAAGACCAGAATTACTGGCCTGATAGAGACTGGAGAAACCCCAAGAGTATGGCCCCCAGACTCACTTTTAGCTCAGTAATGAAGTCACTCCCGAGGTTCACACTTCAAAGATAAGACAGGCCCATAAAACAAAACAACACAAAAGGGGCACAACAGCCATGGGGAAAAGACTAAAGGACAGGAGGCAACAGGAAAGCTGGTAATAGGGAACCCAACTTCGAGAAGGCAGTGTTGATGTGTCGTGGGGTTATTAACCAATGTCATAAAACAATATGTGTACTAACTGTTTAATGAGAAGGTAGTTTGTTCTGTAAACCTTCATTGAAAGTACAATAAAAAATAATAATAAAAGTGAGAAAAAAAGAAATAAGGCTTTTTTTCAGGGCACACATGGCAAATTTCAGGTCTTGTATTCACCACTTGAGCTGTGACTCTGAAGCTTTGATGTTATCCCTTTCTCTCACCATTTTGTCTAGCAAAAGTAGGACCAACCAACCAGCTTCCTTATACTTCTCATTCTGAAAAATTGTAGAAAAGTATCAAATACGCAATCACCCAGAGCCTTACCTCTCATAAATATTTCATCTATTGGTGGAGATATTTTGTGTATTTCTGTTGTCATCCTGCCGTGGATTAGTAGTGCCCTCTTTACTATGAGAAGCAGAGTCACAGTGCCTTTAAAACTAGCCAGACTTGAGAACCAATTCAGAAAATTCATCCTCACAATTTTTTCCTCTAGAACCACTCTCATTACTGAATGTCTTAGGCTTGGTTCTCTAGAGGAACAAAACAAGTGAAGTGTATATACATAAATATATAGAGAGATTTATTTCAAGGAAATGGCTCACACAATTGTGGAGGCTGGCAAGTCCTAGATCCATGGGTCTGTAGTCAAGCTGGAGGCTTCTCCTGATTCACGTGATTGCATGGGCTGATGAACACAAAATCGACAGGTCAGACAGCAGGCTGTGGATTCACAGGGCTGCAGGAGCCGGTGAATCCAAAAATGTTCAGGTCTGTCAGACAGCAGGCTGCTGGCTTACATCCCAAGAACCAGAGGCCTGAGGATGACAAGTCGATGCAGGATCAAGAGAGGGTGATCTGGATGCAGGCCACACCCCAAGGCAACTTTGCTTTCAACTGATTGGCTGCTCACATAAGATCACAAAACGAAGGATGATTACATAATATCTGCCAAACCACTGAGAATCGTGGCCTAGCCAAGTTGACGCATGACCTTAACCATCACACTGACTCAAGCTAGTCTCAAATGCAGGACCTTCATCTCATTAGCAACTTTGTAGTAGGATAATATATTAAAATATTACTTCATATTTTTCTTTTGTATTGCTTCCTCAACAAGCCACAAGCCACATGTCTTCCTACACAACTACTAGGTAGAACCACCATACTGGATGAAGAATATGACAGTGTTAAGCAGAAGACAAATATGTCTTCCTGGCTTTGGCTTCTGAAAGTCTAAGGCCCCAAAGGGAACTGAGAAGACTACTCTTAATATCAAAAAGGAGAGAAACAATAATAGACAGAGTGCTACCTTAGCCCCTAGAGAGAAAAAATACCCCAGGTAAAGAAAGGGAAGACAGATGGAGATGAAGAGAAGAGAGGATAGGTGTCAAGGCTGGGGCTGGAGGGCTGTAGAAGGGTAGCACAGGGCCCCAGTTTATGGGCCTGGTGTCCTGTTCGTAGGCAAAGCCCTTGCCTTAGCTATCTAGTGCTGCTATAACAGAAATACCAAAGTGGATGGCTTCAACAAATGGAAGTCCATTCTCTCACAGTTTAGGAGGCTAAAAGTCCGAATTTAGGTGGCAGCGGCATCAAACTCTACTAGTTGTCATCATATTCTTCACCACCAACACTTACAACACAAAAAAGCCAATTTCATTTAAGAATGTCCTTGATGATTATATTAAATCTTTGAAGTATACACTTTTAAGTATTCTATATGGCAAAATTGGAAGTGCACGTAAAGCACTTCTGTTAAATACTTTGAAGTACAACGGTTGTCTCAAGGAAAAGCCCTTGTACAATTGAATTGTGAGCTAAACACGGTTTTTTCTTGAAAGGACTGATTGACAACTATGGCTATTCAGAATCGAGTCTGAATTGTTGGATTCTACATTCCAACTAACCTGTAAGAAATTACCACTCGTTAAGTTTTGGTGTAGTACCAAAGAATATTCACAATTATCAAGAAGGCTATGAATATGCTCTTCCTTTTTCTAACCATCTATCCATGAGAGCCTGAATTTTTCTCATATATTCCAACCAAAACAATGTATGGCAATGATTTAATGCAGAAGTACATGAAAATCTAGCTGTCTTCTATAAAGGCAGATGTCTTAGGCTAGGTTCTCTAGAGAAGCAAAATCAGTGAAGTGTATAAATGTATATAGAGAGAGATAGAGATTTATATCAAGGAAATGGCTCATGAGGTTGTAGAGAAGGAACATCCCAAGTCCATGGGTCCGTATAGAAGCTTCTTCTGATTCATGTAGTCGCAGGACCTGAAGAACCCAAGATTGGCAAGTCAGACAGCAGGGCTCTTGCTCACAGGCTGCAAAGATCGATGAATCCCAAAATCATCAGGCAGGCAGCAGGTAAGCTGCTAGCTCAAGTACCAAAGCTGGAGGTTAGATGAACAGAAGCCAGCTTCAGGATCCAGAGAAAGCAAAAGCTCACGAGCCTTGTCAGAAGGCTACTTATACTCCGTGCAGGCCACACCCCCAAGGAAACGCTCTTCTTTGCCTGTTGATCCATAGGCATAAGGAGCCCCAAATGGCCAGGTAGCATTGTTAGCTTCCAGTTCAATGGAACCAGTGATGTATCTCCAGGTGGGAGCATTCCTCCCTTTGGAACTAAAACCTCTAGACTCACAGAGCATGAGGTCACGGGAACTAGAAGCAAAAATTTTTTGAGTGGATCACTAGGGATAATAGTGTGTGGTGTTGCTCCCATTTCTACCCCTTGATTTCTGGACCCATGTATCCTGGCTCTGGGAGAAACAACACCATATATTGCATGCTGGTTTAGAGTATATACAGCCTCCTGGACAACATTACCCCAACCCTACAAGGTATTGTCACCTAGCTGGTGTCATAATTGTGTCTTTAGAAAGCCACTCCATTGTTCTATCAAGTCAGCTGCTTCAGGTTGATTGGGAACATGGTAAGACCCATCAAACTGATACACATTTTGCAAGGGACACAATTCAATCCATAGCAGTCCTGTGGGGTCACCAAGATACCTGAGAAAAATATGCATAGAGAACCTAGGCAGATAGGTTTTAGCACTGTGGTGACTTCAGTGCTTCGACATAGCAGGGGTTCCCCTAGTACCATGCAGACCACTCAAACGACCACACAGACTGAAATGAGGGATGTGTCAGTGGTGGCCAGTAGGGAGTGAATCAAAACAAAAACCTGTTGCTGTCGAGTTTATTCTGACTCATAGCGACCCTATAGAGGACTAGATAAAAAGATGGACATCAAAGAAAATATTTGTGAAGATAAATGACATGAAGCATCCACTCTACTAAGAAAGAAGAGAGGAAAGTTCTTAAATTGACTGGGAATAAATTTTTTTAGACCCTGCCAGAATAGAAGTCTAAAAATAGATATCAAATCAAAGTATAAAATAAGTAAGAATTATAAATAGAACTTAAATGTAAGTGTGTGTGTGTTTAACACATCTTGCATACCTGAATTGTGCCCTGAAGATCATATCTTGTATCTATCATAGGTCAAGCCATTCCATTGTGTTGTTGTAGTTGTTAGGTGCCCGTAAGTAGGTTCCAACTCATAGCAATGCTATGTACTAAAGAATAAAATACTGCCCGGTCATGTACCATTCTCACCATCATTGTTATGCCTGAGCCCATTGTTGCAGCCACTGTATCGGTCCATCTCGTTGAGGGTCTTCCTCTTTTTTGCTGAACCTCTGCTTTACCAAGCACGATGTCCTTCTCCAGGGACTGGTCCCTCCTGATGACATGTCCAAAGTATGTGAAAGGAGGTCTCACCATCCTTGCTTCTAAGGTGCATTCTGGCTGTACTTCTTCCAAGACAAATTTTTTCATTCTTCTAGCATTGCGTGGTATATTCTTCACCAACATCATAATTCAAAAGCATCAATTCTTCTTCCTTCTTCGTTATTCATTACTTAGCTTTCGCATGCGTGTGAGGCTACTGAAAACACCAAGGCTTGGGTTAGGTGCACCTTAGTCTTCAAGGCGACATCTTAGATTTTTAACACTTTAAGGAGGTCTTTTGCAGCAGGTTTGCCCAGTGCAATGTGCCTTTTGATTTTTTGACTGCTGCTTCTGTGGGTGTTGATTGCAGATCCAAGAAAAATGAAATCCTTGACAATTTTAATCTTTTCTTGGTTTATCGTAATGTTACTTATTCGTCCAATTGTGAGGATTTTTTGTTTTCTTTATGTTGAGGTGTAATCCCTACTGAAAGCTGTAGTCTTTGATCTTCATCAGTAAGTGCTTCAAGTCCTCTTCACTTCCAGCAAGCAAGGCTGTGTCATCTGTATATCAAAGGTTGTTTATGAGTCTTCCTCCAATCCTGATGCCACGTTCTTTTTCATGTAGTCCAGCTTCTTGGTTTATTTGCTCAGCATACAGATGGAAGCAGCAGTCAAGAAATCCAACAAAGCATTGCCTTGGACAAATCTGCTGCAAAAGACCTCTTTAAAGAGTTAAAAATCAAAGATGTCACCTTGAAGACTAAGGTGCACCTGATCCAAGCCATGGTGTTTTAATCACCTCAAATGCATGAGAAAGCTGGGCAACGAATAAGGAAGACGGGAAAAGAACCGATGCCTTCGAATTACAGTGTTGATGAAGAATATTGACTATACCATGGACTGCCAGAAGAACCAAAAAAACTGTCTTGGAAGAAGTGTAGCCAGAATGCTCCTTAGAAGCAAGGATGGGGAGACTTCTTCTCACATACTTTGCACATGTTATCAGGAGAGACCAGTCCCTGGAGAAGGACATCATTCTTGTAGAGTAGAAGTTTCATGAAAAAGAGGAAGACTCTCAGTGAGACAGATTGGCACAGTGGCTGCAACAATGGGCTTAAACATAGCAACAATTGTGAGGATGGTGCAGGACCCGGCAATGTTTTGTTTTGTTGTGCTAGGGTCCCTATGAGTCAGAAGGGACTCAACTGCACCTAACAACAACAACAGAAAGATGTAAACAAAATTAATGATTTTTAAAAATTAAATATGTTTTTGCTGAATAAAAGTGCTACATGCTTATCATAGGAAGTGTGTAAAATGCATAATAATATCAAGGGAAAAATTACATAATCTTACTATTCAAAGAAAACTATAGTTGCCATTTTAATGTACTCCCTGTTAGCCTCCTTTTCAGTACATTTATGCATATAAAATGATAAAAATGTGTATACTATCTTGAATTTTGTTTCTTTTTTAAAATTTAACATTATACCATAAACGTTTTTCTAAGGTATTGAAGGTTATTTGAAGGCATGATTTTTAAAGAATGAATAATACCCTATTATATGGATTTTCCAATTCATCTGTTAGTGACAGGTAGTTAAGCTGTTTATAAATTCTTATTCTTATAAATAATGCTCTGATAAAAATCTTATTTGGGTAGAATTGTAATCATTTTCTTAGAATAGATTCTTAGAATGCAATTATTGCTTCACAGGGAATAAATATTTTTAATGACAATTTAAGAAACAGGAGATTTTAAGGATTTCTACTATTCCTCATTTTATTTGCAGTTTTTCAGAACTATAGCCTCAATTTTATTATTTAAAGCAAAAATAACTTATTGGTAAATATTCACCTTATGCATATGTGAAATACACTTTTATAGTAAGATTTTTTGTGTATCACATTTATATTCTTCATAGTTCTCACAGCATCCTGCCATTTAGTTACATAGCAGCAGCCTTTGGCCTTCTGGTTGACACCATCACAATGATTGACTCTAATAAAGTGACATTATACAATTTATTTTCAGCTGATAGCTATATAATTATTCAAAAAGAAGAGAAAAGTAGTAGTTCAGAATCCGTCAAAAGCTGTTCCTCTTCAGGGAAGTCTTGGAAATTTCCCCAGGAGTCTCCTAATTTCGTATTATGTATTTGGATCCTCTCACAGTGTGACTGACATGGGCTTTTTTTTTTTTTTTTTTTTTTTGCCACTATTCAATTATACCAGTCATTTTTTTTTTTTTTTTTTAGTATATGCATACATTTTTTTTTATTGTACTTCAGGTGAAGGCTTACAGAACAAATAATTTCTCATGAAACAGAAGTGTACATGTTGTTTTATAGCATTGGTTAACAACCCCACAACATATCAACCCTCTAACTTCTCAACCTCTTGTTTTTTTTTTGTTTTTTTTTTGTTTTTTTTGGTGAAAATACACATAGCCGAAGATACACCATTTCAAAAATTTCTATATGCACAGTTCAGTGACATTTGACTATGCTCTTCCAATTGTTCTGTTATTCTCACTTAAGATGAAGGCTTACAGAACAAAATAGTTTCTCATTTAACAGTTACTACAAATGTTGCCCTATGACAACAGTTAACAATCTCACAACACATCAACAATATCCTTACTCAACCTTGGGTTCCCTATCACCAGCTTCCTTGTCCCCTTCTGATTTCTGGCCCTAGTCACTGGACTCCTGTACCTCGTTAGTCTCATTTGGCTTTACGGGGCTGTCCACTCCTAGGCTGAACCATGAACCTCAGAGGTAACTTCACCACTGAGCTAAAAGGGTGTCTGGGGGCCATATTCTTGGGGTTTCTCCAGTCTCCTTTAGGCCACTAAATCTGGTTTTTTTTTTGTGAGTTAGAATTATGCTCTACATCCTTCTCCAGTTCTGTCCAGAACCCTCCGTTGTGATCCTGGTCAGAGCAGTCAGTGGTGGTAGCCGGGCACCATCTAGCTGTAATGGAGTCAGTCCAGTGGAGGCCTTGGTAGCTGTGGACAATTAGTCCTTCGGACTAATCTTTTCCTTGTATCCTGTTCTCTTCATTCTCCCTTGCTCCTGAAGGGATGAGACCAGTGGAGTATCTTAGATGGCCGCTCACAGGCTTTTAAGACCCCAGGCACTACTCACCAAGGTAGAATGTAGAGCATTGTCTTTATAAGCTGTGTCATGCCAATTGAGCTAGATGTTGCTCAAGACCATGGTCCCCAGAGCCCTTCGCCCAGCAATTCAATCCCTCAGGGAGTTTAGATGTGTCTGTGGGACTTCCATGACCTTTTCTTGTACAAGTTGTGCTAGTTTTTCCTGTATTGTGTACTGTCTCACCCTTCACCCAAGATATCACTTATCTATTATCTATTTAGTATTCCCCCCCAACCCCTTCCATCCCTGGTAACCAACAAAGATTATTACATTTTGTGTGTGAACTTTTTCACGGGTTTTTACAATAGAGGTCTCATACAATATTTGTCCTTTTGGGATTGACTTATTTCACTCAGCATAATGTCCTCCAGTTTCATCCATGTTATGAGATGCTTCACAGATTCATTGTTGTCCTTTCTCATTGCATAGTACTCCATTGTCTGTATGTACCATAATTTGTTTATCCATTCATCTGTTGATGGGCATCTAGGTTGTTTCCATCGTTTTGCTATTGTGAACAATGCTGCCATGAACGTAGGTGCGCATATGTCTATTCGAGTGACAACTCTTATTTCTCTAGGATATATTCCTAGGAGTGGGATTGCTGGATCCTATGGTAGATCTATTTCTAGCTTTCTGAGGAAGTGCCATATCATTTTCCAAAATGGTTGTATCATTTTGCATTCCCACCAGCAGTGCATAAGTGTTCCGATCTCCCCGCAGCCCCTCCAGCATTTGTTATTTCCAGTGTTTTTGATTCGTGCCAGTAATGCCTGGGTGAGATGGTATCTCATTGTGGTTTTAATTTGCATTTCTCTAATGGCTAGTGAACACCGAGCATTTCCTCATGTGTCTGTAGGCCATTTGAATGTCTTCTTTGATGAAGTGTCTGTTCATTTCCTTTGCCCATTTTCTTATAGGATTATTTGTCTTTTTGTTGTAGAGGTGTTTGATTTTCTTGTAGATTATGGAGATTAGACCTTTGTCTGACTTGTACTGTCCAAAAATTTTTTCCAATCTGTAGGTTCTCTTTTTACTCTTTTGGTGAAGTGTTTTGAAGAGCATAGGTGTTTGATTTTTAGAAGATCCCAGTTATCTAGCTTATCTATTGGGTTTTGTGCGTTGATGGTTATGATTTGTATCCTATTAATGCCATGTATTAAGGTCGAAAGTGTGGGTCTTATTTTTTCTTCTATGAACTTTATAGTTTTAGGCTTTATATTCAGGTCTTTGATCCGTTTTGAAGTAGTTTTTGTATACGGTGTGAGGTATAGGTCCTGTTTCATTTTTTTGCAGATGGATATAGAGTTTTGCCAGCACCATTTGTTAAAAAGACTGTCTTTTCCCCATTTGATGAACTTTGGGCCCTTGTTGAAGATCAGGTGACCGTAGGTGGATGGATTTACATCTGAGTTCTCAATTCTGTTCCATTGGTCAACGTATCTGTTGTTGTACCAGTACCAGACTGTTTTGACTACTGTAGCTATATAGTAGGTTCTCAAGTCAGGTAGTGTGAGTCCTCCAACTTTCTTCTTCTTCTTCAGTAGTGCTTTACTTATTCGGGGCTTCTTCCCTTTCCATATAAAGTTAATGATTAGTTTTTCCATCTCTTTGAAGAATGTTGTTGGTATTTGGATCAGGATTGCGTTGTATTTATAAATTGCTTTGGGTAGAATTATCATTTTCACAATGTTGAGTCTGCCTATCCATGAGCACATTTTTTTTTTTAACAAGAGATTTTAAAGGAAAGAAAAATTATATGATTTAACACTCTGAGGAAGAATGTTAAGTATGTGAGCACGTGTGTATACGTGAGAGTAGGCTATGTGTACCCATAAACATAAATACCAGATATAAATAGAGAGTTCCCTTGTAATAGCTCATTCTTTGTGAAATTGACTTTATATATAAATGTGTCTTAGGAAGTTACATGCTTGGCTGTAGGGCCTTTGGCTGCAAAGAAGGAATTGAATTTGCCCCTGGCAGGCTATTTGCTCCCAATTGCAAGCTACAAGAGTAGATGATTAGGGCCATGATGTTTCAGGTTTATTCTCTATTTTTGGACATTATTCTGTTAGCAGATCAAGTTAGAACAGCAGGTGAAGAGTAAGCTTGTCAAAAACCTTTTTTTTTTGAGGCTATTTTTCTATACGCCTTTAAAATGTGACCATCTGTCAGTGGAGGTTTGTGTGTTGCTATGGTGTTGAATGGGTTTCAGCAAACTTCCAGACAAAGATAGACTAAGAAGAGTGATCTGGAGATCAACTTCCAGAAATCAGCCAATGAAAACCATATGGATCATAATGGTCAGTCATGAGGTTGGTGCAAGACCGTGCAGCATTTAGTTCTGTTGTGCGTGGGGCCTCTATGAGTCAGGGGCTGACTATGGCAGCTAATAACAACAGGCGCTTCAACATTTGATTTCGATTTGTCCTGGTATGGGTGAAGTATATAAATAAAGGCCAAGGCAGTGGGTGAATTTCTCATGCATTGGGACAGTAAACCAATATCAATTTAAAATGGTAACTCAGTATAAATCTCTAAAGTTCAGAAAGTATAAATTAGTAATTTTTGTCCTTGAATTTGTTGCAGTTTAATTAAATCCTTAACTTACCTGGCAGTTTTTCTTTTCTTCTGTAATTACAGTTCTTAAAAGTTGTCGACTGTTCTTTAAAAATTTTTTTTTCAGAATATACTATTTTTTTAATCCCAAGGCATCCCAGATGCATTGAAATCTGATCTGACCAAATCACTAACATAAAAAAAAAATGCATAGGAATATTATAGAATGTCTACAGCTTAATTTTTAAAGCTGATGAGATCATTTTCATAAAATATTTTGAATCAATTTTTACCCACTATCCTCAGTACCATTATTTTTGAACAAAACCTTGCCTGAGTAATTTGGGGTATTTTGGAAATAAAAAGTATAAGTAACCTTAGCATCATTAGCCTCTTCATATTGCACCTTTTTGACATGTCCTGACCTATGTTTATAAATGCATGTGGCAAAAATATTCTGTTTCATAGAGGAATAGATTATTTATGACAATCTTCAAAAGTTATCCATTTTCTTAGAAGATTACTGAGGTAACTTAAAGGTAGAAGAATTATTTATATACCCAAAAGTGGTATATTTTCAACATAAAGCTTTATAATCTGAGCTGTTTATAATAGAAATCTTGGGAATCTTACTATTTTAACTCTTCTTATTTATCTTAACAGTCCTCTTGACTGAACATTGCAGACATCAGTCATGGAGAATTATGTAACATGTATGAGAACTTCAGTGTAAATTTTAGGTAATGGATCACCAGTATTTACATGAAACCATCTTGTCTGACTTTGCTTCTGCTTGCTTGCTTCTTGTTGTATTGCCAGTTGGAGGTAATAGTACCTTTTTACTCATCATACCTTTTCTAAAAATGCATGTATTCTCTTCCTCTCCTACCTATGTTCTCTGTCTCCTTTCTTCTCTTACTGAAAATTTGTCTGAAATCACTTGCCTGTAAAGGTCATGGCTTTCCCTAAGACCAGACTCAGTTGCATGCATTTCAATTTTTTGTACCCCCTACTGTTATTCATTCAACATGTGAACTTCATCAGCAATTTTCTAAAACAATTTTATTAACTATATGGAGGTAGTTGAGTTGGGGGAGCTTTGTGTTTGTATCTGTTTCTACTGACAGATGATGCTACATTTTTTGAAGTCTAGGATTTTATTTCACTTATACTGGGCTTTTGCTTCCTGGCACATGCCTCAACCCAAAAACCAAGCCCATTACAGTCAAGTCAATTCCTACTCATAGAGACCCTAGAGGACAGAGTAGAACTGCCCCCAGAGCTCAGTAAATAGTGTGCTCAGTAGATTTGGTATTCATGATATTCTTAAACATGCAAGCATATTTCCAATTCAGAGCCTTTGTACTTGAAATTCTCTGTGCTTAAAATGCTCCTTTCATAAATATTCCAATAGCTCATTTTCTCACTTTATTCAGGTTTCTGCTGAAATATCTCCATAGAGGAACTTTTCCTAAACCACCAAACTTAAAATAGCATGCACACATACATACTATTATCACTCTCTTGCTTTTTTTTTTTTTTTCTTTCTCATGGGATTTACCAATGCCTTAAATATTATTTGTTTAGTTTCTGTCTTTCTCTTTCATTAGAATGTAATCCACCATGAGACAGGAACTTCGTTCTTTTCCAGCACTGGAATAGGTCTGGCATGTTGTAGCCATTTGTAGTGGACTGAACAATGGCTGAAAAATGGCCTCAAACATAACAGGTCCTAATCCCTGGACCATGTAAATGTTGTCTTATTAGGGAAAAGAGTTTTTGCAGATGTGACTAAGTTAAAGATCTTGAGATGGAAGATTATTCTGGATTATCTGGGCGGGTCCTAAAAGCCATCACAAATGTCTTTATAGGAGAGCAACACAAGGAAACACACATACAAGAGAAGGTGATGTGGAGACAGAACAGAGAGAGATCTGAAGATGCTGGCCTTGAAGAATGAAGTGAAACAGTCACAGACAAGGAATACTGGCAGAAGCCAAGGAATACCAGAAGGCAGAAGAGGCAAAGAACTGATGCTTCCTTAGAGCCTCCAGAGGGAGTGTGGCACTGATTTTGGCCCTGTGATACTGATTTTGGACTTCTGTCTTCCAGAACTATTATTGTCTTTGTGAGGGCCTGTCAAGTTGGTTCTGCCTCATAGCGATCCTAAGTACTAGAGAACGAAACAGTGCCCAGTCCTGTGCCATTCTCACAATCATTGTTATGCTTGCACTCATTGTTGCAGTCACTGTATAAATCCATCTTGTTGAGGGTCTTCCTCTTTTTCGCTGACCCTGTACTTTCTCAAGCATGATGTCTTTCTGCAGGGACTGATTCTCTTGATAACATGTCCAAAGTATCTGAGACATAGTCCCGCCATCTTCGCTTCTAAGGGACATTCTGTTTGTACTTCTTCCTAGATTTGTTTGTTCTTTTAGCAGTCCGTTGTATATTCAATATTCTTTGCCAATACCACATTTCAAAGGTGTCAATTCTTCAGTCTTCCTTATTCATCGTCCAGTTTTCACATGCATATGAGGTGATTGAAAATACCATGGCTTGGGTCAGGAGCACCTTAGTCTTCAAGGTGACATCTTGGCTCTTCAACACTTTAAAGAAGTCTTTTGCAGCAGATTTGCCCAATGCAATGCTTCTTTTGATTTCTTGACTGCTGTTTCCATGGACATTGATTATGGATCCAAGAAAAATGAATCCTTGACAACTTCAATATTTTCTCCATTTATCATGATGTTGCTTATTGGTCCAATCGTTAGGATTTTTACTTTCTTTATGATGAGGTGTAGTCCATACTGAAGGCGGTGGTCTTTGATCTTCATCACTAAGTGCATCAAGTCCTCTTCACTTTCAGCAAGCAATGTTGTATCATCAATATAACGCAGATTGTTAATGAGTCTTCTCCCAATCTTGATGCCCCGTTCTTCTTCATATAGTCCAGCTGCTTGGATTATTTGTTCAGCATACCGACTGAATAGGTATGGTGAAAGTATACAACCTTGACACACACCTTTCCTGACTTTAAAGCAGTCAATATCCCCTTGTTCTGTTCAAGCGACTGCCTCTTGATCTATGTACAGATTCCTCATGAGCACAAGTAAGTGTTCTGGAAATCCCATTCTTTGTAATGTTATCCATAATTTGTTATGATCCACACAGTCAAATGCCTTTGCAGAGTCAATAAAACACAACTAAACATCTTCCTGGTATTCTCTGCTTTCAGTGAGGATCCATCTCACATTAGCAATGATAGCCCTCGTTCCACATCCTCTTCTGAATCCAGCTTGAATTTCTGGCAGTTCTCTGTTGAAGTATGGCTGCAACAGTATTTGAATTATCTTCAGCAAAATTTTATTTGTTTGGTGGAAATCTTTCTAATATTCAAAATATCATAAACAGCAAGAAATACCTTGATGCACACACACAAAAAAATCTTGAAACTGAATGGGATATAAATACGTACATTTTTTTTTTCAGAAACTTCTATTTAAAAAACAAAGTTTACAGACAACTACTATTTCTTACAATTGTTGCTTTGTTTTGTTAAAAGTTTTTCACTATATATAGTTGATACTCTAAGGGATTTTGTTTTAGTGTCTGATTTTTGTTTTATTTTATTATTGTTGTTATTAGTTTGTTTTTTCTTCTCTTGGAAATCTGTTTTGTATTTCTACTCAGCAGAATATCAGCGATCGTTAGACAAGATTAGCTACCTGCTTAAATCATTTCCTTAAGATCTAGTTACTACTTAATTATGAGATGAATGCCTGTGCCATGCAACTACAGAAACATTTTTCAACGTGATTTCTATGGAAAAAATATTCCAACATCAAACTAGTTTGAAAAACAGTTCTTAACATCTCCCACTGCCTGCCAACTTGGAAAGTCAGAATTTAAATGTGGATGATTCTTCAGATGTCCTGCTACATAAGAATCAGCACTCGTCTGTCATTTTGTCTTACTGTGGTGACTTGCTTGTTGCTGTGATGCTGAGAGGTATGCCACCAGTATTTCAAATAGTAGTAGAGTCACCCTGGTGGACAACTTTCAGCAGAGTGTACAGACTAAGACAGACTAGGAAGAATAACATAGAAAATTACTTAAAAAATTAGTCAGTGAAAACTTTATGCATAGAAGCTGAACATTGTCTGGTATAGTGCCAGAAGATGAGCCCCTCAGGTTAAAAGACATTCAAAATGCAACTGGGGAAGAGCTGCCTTCTCAAAGTAAAGTCGATCTTAATTAAGCAGATGGAATAAAGCTTTTGGGACATTCATTGGCTGATGTGGCATGACTCAAAATGAGAACAAACAGCTGCAAACATCTATTAATAATCAGAATGTGGAATGTATGAAGTATGAATGTAGGAAAATTGGCAGTGGTCAAAAATAAAATGCAATGTTTGAAGATAGCTATCCTACGTATTAGTGAGCTGAAATGGGCTGGTATTGGCCATTTTTAATTGGACAAACATATGGTCTACTATGCTGGAAGTGACAAATTGAAGAGAAACCGTTTCACATTCATTGTCAAAAAAAACTTTTCAAGGTTTATCCTGAAGTACAACACTGTCAGTGATAAGATAATAGCCATACACCTACAAAGAAGATCAGTTAATATTATTCAAATGTACACACCAACCACTAAGACCAAAGACGAAGAAATTGAAAATTTTTATCAACTTCTGCAGTCTTAAATTGATCAAACATTCAATTAACATGCATTGATAGTTACTGGTGACTTAAATGTGAAAGTTGGAAACAAAGAAGGATTGGCAGTTAAAAAATATGGCCTTGGTGATAGAAATGATGCTGGAGATGGCATGATAGAATTTTACAAGACCAAGGGCTTCTTCATTGCAAATACCTTTTTTCAACAACGTAAATGGCAACTATATACTTGGATCTTGCTGAATGGAATACACAGGAAGCAAATTGGCTACACCTGTGCGAAAAGATGACAATGGAGAAGCACAATATCATCAGTCAGAACAAGACCAATGACCTATTCATTGGAAATACCTTTTGCCAACAACATAAATGGCGACTATACACATGGACCTTTCCGAATGGAATACATAGAATTAAAGTTGACTACATCTGTGGATAGAGAGAATGAGAAGCTCAATTTCATCTGTCAGAAAAAGGCCAGGAGCTGAGTGGGGAACATACAATCCATTGTTCATCTGTAAGTTCAAGTTAAAGCTGCAAAAAATCAAAACAAGCCCACAAGAGCCAAAATACAACTTTGAGTATATCTCACCTGAATTTAGAGACCATCTTAAGATATATTTGACACATTGAAACTAATAACCAGACAAATTGTAAGAAGACATCAAGGACATCATACATGAAGAAGCAAAAGGTCATTAAAAAGACAAGAAAGACAGAGAAGACCAAAATGGATCTCAGGAGAGACTCTGAATCTTGCTTTTGAATGTAGAGTTGCTAAAGAAAATGGAAGAAATAATGAAGTAAAAGAGCTGAACAAAAGATTTAAAAGGGCAGCTCAAGAAGACAAAGTAAAGTATTATAATGAAATATTCAAAGACCTGCAGTTAGAAAACTAAAAGGGAACAATACTCTCAGCATTTCTCAGGCTGAAAGAACTGAAGAAACACTAAAAGCCTTGAGTTGCAATATTGAAGGTTTCTGTGTGCAAAATATTGAATGATGCACGAAGCATCAAAAGAAGATGGAAGGAATACACAGAGTCACTGTACCAAAAAGAACTGATTAATGTTCAACCATTTCAGGAGGTAGCATATGAACAAAACAGATGGTATTGAAGGAAGACGTCCAAGCTGCACTTAAGGCATTGGCAAAAACAAGGCTCTAGGAATTGACAAAATATCAATTGAGATGTTTTAACAAACTAATGCCATGCTGGAAGCTATCATTCATTTGGAAGACAGCTACCTGGCTGTCTGGAAAATATGTAAAAAGATCCATATTTATACCCATTCCAAAGGAAGGTGATCCAACAGATTGTGAATATTATTGAATAATATCATTAGTATCATACATAACTAAAATTTTGCTAAATATAATTCAAACAAGACTGCAGCAATACATCAACAGGGAACTGCCAGAAATTCAAGCCAGATTCAGAAAAGGATGTGGAATGAAGGATGTCATTGCTGATGTCAGATGGATCTTGGCTGAATGCAAAGAATACGAGAAAGATGTTTATCTGTATTTTATTGAGTATGCAAGGCAAACTGTGTGGGTCATAACAAATTATGGACAACATTTTGAAGAATGAGATTTCTGGAACCCTTAATTGTCCTCATGAAGAAACTGTATATAAACCATGACGCAGTCATTTGAACAGAACACAGGAATACTGCATGCTTTAAAATCAGGAAAGGTATGAATCAGGGTTGTATCATTTCACCATACTTATTCAGTCTGTACACTGAACAAATGATCTGGAAAGCTAGACTATATGAAGAAGAAGGGCCATCAAGATTGGGAGAAGACTCATTAACAACCTATGATATGCAGATGACACAACCTTGCTTGCTGAAAGAGAAGAGGACTTAAACACTTACTGATGAAAATGAAAGACCACAGTCTTCAGTATGGATTACATTTTAACATAAAGAAAACAAAAATCCTCACAACAGGACCAATAAGCAACATCATGATAAGCAGAGAATATATTGAAGTTATCAAAGATTTTATTTTACTTGAATCCTCAATCAACACCCATGGAAACAGCAGTCAAGAAATCAAATGACTTACTGCATTGGGCAAATCTACTGCAAAAGATCTCTTAAAAGTGTTAAAAAGCCAAGACGTCACTTTGAGAACTAAGGTGTGCCAGACCCAAGCCATGGCCTTTTCAATCACCTCATGTGCATGTGAAAGCTGGACAATGAATAAGGAAGACCAGAGAAGAACTGATGCCTTTGAATTATGGTGTTGGTGAAGAACATTGAATATACCACAGACTGCCAGAAGAACAAACAAATTTGTCTTGGAAGAAGCACGGCCAAAGTGCTCCTTGAAAGCGAAGATGGTGAGACTTCCTTTCACATACTTTGGACAAGTTATCAAGAGGTACTAATCCCTAGAGAAGGACATCATGCTTGATAAGTTAGAGGGTCATTGATAAAGAAGAAAACCCTCGACGGGATGGTTTTACACAGTGGTTGCAATAATGAGCTCAAACATAACAATTGTGAAGAAGGTACAGGACTGGGTAGTGTTTTGCTCTGTTGTGCATAGGGTTGCTATGAGTCAGAGCCAACTTGACAGCACATGACAACGTAACAACATAAGAGCCTGTATAACTGTGCTTAACCCACTCTTCCCTTTACTTATTTTTCACCAAATGCTTTATTAGAATTTATCTTTTCAGAATCTGAGGAACTAGAGTCCTGGGGCAATACTTAACAAACTTTAATTTGCATAAGAACCTTCTGAAAATGTTGTTGAAATTCATAATCTGATTCAATAGGTCAGGGATAAGGCCTGAGAGTGTTCATTTCTAGCAATTTGCCTGGTGATGCCCCTATTGCTGGTCTACTGATCATACTTGAGTCATGATGCTATAGAAAAGAAAGTTTAGGAAACAAACTAAAGCCTGATACCCCCAAACACACACATTCCTCATTTTTTTTCTGTAACCTAGCATTCATTCATCAAATATTTATTGAACACTGTTGCATAGGATTTAATCTTAGAAAATTAACACAGAAATACTCTGTTTATCATGCATAAACTCATTTAGTTTTTTGCAAAGTAGATACAGCAAGACTTGCAAGTAAGACTTCACAACATTCATTTACAACTGGAGAGTCAAAGCTACTGGCTCCCCTAAGCCAGGAACACAGGGTCGGCACAGCTCCTTGCTAGGTACGGGTATCAGGGGTTCGCAGACTCTGAGTGCCTTACACACCTGTATAGACTTATGGGGACCCAACTCAACAGTGTTAGTCCTCACTACCACAGTACAACAGGGCAAACATCTGAAATTTAACTTCAACTGCTTCAGCTGTGAACTGGCAGATTTGTGACCCTTGAAATGGTCCTGCCCCATAAGTAGGCACTTTTATCCATCTGCAGCAGGGGCTTGAGGACTGGTGGTAACACCTAAAGCGCCTAGTCACCTGCTACAGGAGTCCAAGAAAAAGTGGTGCCCTCGAGTCTTTACAGCCAACAGAGTGGGGTGCTCATAGTCCAGCTACAAAACTCACCTACCTACTCACCCTAGAGAATAGGGACACGATTTCCTTTCAGACTCTCAGGGGCAGCCGTCAGCCCCCTGCCTGATCCCCTACCACACCCAGAGTCCAGTGCCTGCACAAATCACCCATGCCTCTCTAGGACTGGGGGTGAGAGGCTGCATCACACACTTGGTGACCGACTGCCCGAACACCAGAGCTGAACCCATATAGGAAAATTTAACGGACTTCTGTGTGCACATACTTAGTTATAGAACTAACTACCTGGTGACAGGACATTAGAGATCCAAAGGTGTCAAAAATCAAACTAGTGCACACGAGCGGCCTATTTGGGCAAATCAAAACAAAATAAAATAAGAAGCTAGGTCGCACTAAAAAAATAGAAAATAAAATTATAATAAATTATTGACGGCTCGGAGACTACAGTCAATATCAAGTCACATAAAGAGGCAGTCCATGATACTTCGGCAAGCTCCGAAAATAAAGAATCACTAAATTCTCTGGAGGAAGAAAACTTCTTGGAATTACCAGAGGCAGAATACAAAAGATTAATATACTGAACTCTTCTAGAAATTAGAAAGGAATTTCAACAGAATGCAGAAATATTCGGAGAACATACAGACACAGTAGTAGCGGAACTTAAAAAAGTTATTCAAAAACATAATGCCAAATTTAATAGGCTGCAAGAATCCATAGAGAGACGGCAATCAGAAACCAGAAGATTAACAATAAATATCAGAATTAGATAACTCAATAGAAAGTCATAGGAGCAGAACTGAGGCAGTAGAAATTAGAATTAGTGACATTGAAGGTAAAGCTCTTGATGCTAACTTATACGAGGAAAAATCGGATAAAAGAATTAAAAAGAATGAAGAAACTCTAAGAGTCATGCGGGACTCTATCAAGAGAAATCACTTACGAATGATTGGAGTACCAGAACAGAGGGGCATAACAGAAAATACAGAAAAAATTGTTGAAGACTTGTTGACAGAAAACTTCCCTGATATCATGAAAGATGAGAAGATATCTATCCAAGATGCTCGTCAAACCCCACATAAGGTAGATCCCAAAAGAAAGTCACCAAGACATATTATAATCAAACTTACCAAAACCAAAGAGAAAGAGAGAATTTTAAGAGCAGCTAGGGATAAAAGAAAAGTCATCTACAAAGGAGAGTCAATTAGAATAAGCTCGGATGACTCAGCAGAAACCTTGCAGGCTAGAAGGCAATGGGATGACATATTTAAAGCCTTGAAGGAAAATAACTGTCAGCCAAGAATTATGTATCCCGCAAAACTGTCTCTCAAAAATGATGGCGAAATGAGGGCATTTCCAGATAAACAGAAGTTCATGGAATTTGCAAAAACCAAAACCAAACCAAAATTACAAAAAATACTACAGGGAGTCCTATGGTTAGATAACCAATAACACCAGCTAAAAACGCAAGACTAGAACACAGGATAGAGCAATCAGATATTGACTCAGATACAGATATTGAAAATAGGGAAACAGATATCAATACGTAAAAAAGGATAATGTTAAAAAAAAAGAGGGACTTAAAAAACTGAGACCTTGATTTTTTATATGGAAGTGAAGTTAAGGCAATATAAAGTAATAGAAGACAGGTATAAACTTAGAAAATAGGGGTAAATATTAAGGTAACCACAAAGGAATCTAACAATCCTACAAATCAAAATTTAAAAAGTAGAAAAACATAAAGACCCAAAAAACACAAAATCCACAACAAAGAAACAGATGAAAAATATATATATAAAGAAAAACGACTCAGCACAGAAAATTAAGGTGAACAAAGAAACTGTGAACATCATACAAAAAGAGATAACAGGATGACAGTACTAAACTCATACCTATCAATAATTACACTGAATGTAAACAGGCTTAATGCACCAGTAAAGAGACAGAGTGTGGCAGATTGGATAAAAAAGCATGATCTGTCAATATGCTGCCTACAAGAGATGCACCTTAGACTTAAAGACAGAAACAGACTAAAACTTAAAGGATGGAAAAAATATATCAAGCAAACAACACTCAAAAAAGAGCGGGAGTGGCAATATTAAGACAAAAAAGACTTTAAAGTAAAATCCACCACAAAGGATAAGGAAGGGCACTATACAATGATTAAAGGGTCAATGAACCAGGAGGACATAACTATAATAAATATTTATGCACCCAACAACGGGGCTCCAAAATACATAAAACAAACTCCAACAGCTCTGAAGAGAGAGATAGACAGCTCCACAATAGTCATAGGAGACTTCAACACGCCACTTTTGTTGAAGGACAGAACATCCAGAAAGAAGCTCAACAAAGACACGGAAGAGCTAAATGCTATAATCAACCAACTAGATCTCATACGCATGTACCAAACACTTCACCCAACAGCAGCCAAGTATACTTTCTTTTCCAATGCTCGTGGAACATTCTCCAGAATAGACCACATATTAGGCCATAAAGCAAGCCTTAACAAAATCCAAAACATCGAAATATTACAAAGCATCTTTTCTGACCATAAAGCCATAAAAGTGGAAATCAACAACACAAAAAGCAAGGAAAAAAAATAAAACATATGGAAACTGAACAATACCTTGCTCAAAAACTACTGGGTTATAAAAGAAATTAAGGAGGGAATAAAGAAATTCATAGAATCAAATGAGAATGAAAACACATCCTAACAGAACCTTTGGGACACAGCAAAAGCAGTGCTCAGAGGTCAGTTTATAGCAATAAATGCACACATTCAAAAAGAAGAAAGGCTCATAATCAAAACATTAACCCTACAACTGGAACAAGTAGAAAGAGAGCAGTGAAAGAAGCCTACAGGTGCCAGAAGGAAGGACATAATAAGAATTCAAGCAGAATTAAATGAAATAGAGAATAGAAGAACAATTGAAAGAGTTAACAAATCCAAAAGCTGGTTCTTTGAAAAGATCAACTAAATTGATAAACCATTGGCCAAAAGTGACAAAACAAAAAGAGGAGAGGAAGCAGATAACCCGTATAAGAAATGAGATGGGTGATATCACAATAGACCCAACTGATATTAAAAGAATCGTAACAGATTACTATGAAAAATTGTACTCTGACAAATTTGAAAACCTAGAGGAAATGGAAAAATTTCTAGAAACTCACTACCATCCTAAATTAACACAAACAGAAGTAGAACAACTAAATAAGCCCATAACAAAAGAAGAGATTGAAAAGGTTATTAAAAAACTGTTAACAAAAAAAATGCCCTGGCCCAGATGGCTTCACTGGAGAATTCTACTGAATTTTCAGAGAAGAGATAACAGCACTTCTACTAAAGGTATTTCAGAGCATAGAAAACGATGGAATACTCCCAAACTCATTCTATGAAGCCAGCATAACCCTGATACCTAAACCAGGTAAACACACGACAAAAAAAGAAAATTACAGACCAATATCCCTCATGAACATTGACACAAAAATCCTCAACAAAATTTTAGCCAATAGAATTCAGCAACATATCAAAAAAATAATTCACCATGACCAAATGGGATTTATACTACGTAGGCAGGGATAGTTCAACATTAGAAAAACAATCCATGTCATCCATCAAATAAATAAAACAAAAGACAAGAACCACATGATCTTATCAATCAATGCAGAAAAGACATTTGACAAACTCCAACACCCCTTCATGATAAAAACTCTCAACAAAATACGAACAGAAGGGAAATTCCTCAATATAATTAAGGGAATTTATGCAAAACCAACAGCCAACATCATCCTGAATGGAGAGACTTTGAAAGCATTTCCTTTGAGAACAGGAACCAGGCAAGGATGCTCTTTATAACCACTCTTATTCAACATTGTGCTGGAGGTCCTAGCCAGAGAAGTTAGGCTAGAAGAAGAAATAAAGGGCATCCAGATTGGTAGGGAAGAAGTCAAAGTATCTCTATTTGCAGATGATATGATCTTATACACAGAAAACCCCAAGGAATCCACAAGAAAACTACTGGAACTAATAGAAGATTCCAGCAAAGTTTCAGGATACAAGATAAACATACAAAAATCAATTGGATTCCTTTACACCAACAAAGAGAATCTTGAAGAGGAAATCACCAAATCAATACCATTTACAATAACCCCCCAAAAGATAAAATACTTAGGAATAAATCTAACCAGAGATGTAAAAGATCTTTACAGAGAAGACTACAAGACACTACTGCAAGAAACTAAAAGAGACCTGCATAAGTGGAAAAATATACCTTGCTTATGGATAGGTAGACTCGAGATAGTGAAAATGTCAATTCTACCCAAAGCAATCTAAAGATACAATGCAATCCCAATCCAAATTCCACCAGCATTTTTTGATGAGATGGAGAAACAAAACACCCACTTCATATGGAAAGGGAAGAGGCCCTGAATAAATAAAGCATTACTTAAGAAGAAGAACAAAGTGGGAGGCCTTACACTACCTGATTTTAGGACCTATTATACTGCCATGGTAGTCAAGACAGCCTGGTACTGGTACAACAGCAGATACATAGACCAATGGAACAGAGTTGAGAATCCAGATATAAGCTCATCCATCTATGAACAGCTAATATTTAACAAAGGCCCAAAGTCCATTAATTGGGGAAAAGACAGTCTCTTCAACAAATGGTCCTGGCATAATTGGATATCTATATGCAAAAAAATGAAACAAGACCCATATCTCACACCATGTATAAAAACTAACTCTAAATGGATCAAAGACTTAAATATAAAATTGAAAACGATAAAGATCATGGAAGAAAAAATAGGGACAATGCTAGGAGCCCTAATACAAGGCATAAACACAATACGAACCATAAGTAACAATGAACAAGCACCAGAAAAGAGACTAAATAAATGGGATCCCCTAAAAGTCAAACACTTATGCTCATCAGAAGACTTCACCAAAAGAGTAAAAAGAGAACCTACAGACTGGGAAAAATTTTTTGGCTACGACAAATCCGATCAACGTTTAATCTCTAAAATCTACAAGATACTGCAAAATCTCAACAGCAAAAAGACAAATAACCCAATTAAAAAAATGGGCAAAGGATACGAACAGGCACTTCACCAAAGAAGATATTCAGGAAGCTAACAGACACATGAAGAAATGCTCACGATCATTAGCCATTAGAGAAATGCAGATCAAAACTACAATGAGATATCATCTCACCCCAACAAGGCCAGCACTAATCCAAAAAACACAAACTAACAAATACTGGAGAGGTGTGGAGAGACTGGAACACTTACACACTGTTGGTGGGAATGCAAAATGGTACAACCACTTTGGAAATCAATTTGACGCTTCCTTAAAAAGCTAGAAATAGAATTACCATATGATCCAGCTACCCCGCTCCTTGGAATATATCCTAGAGAAACAAGAGCCATCACATGAATAGATACACTTGCACCCATGTTCATCGCAGCACTGTTCACAATAGCAAAAAGATGGAAGCAACCTAAGTGCCCGTCAGTGGACGAATGGATAAACAAACTATGGTATATCCACACAATAGAATATTATGCAACGATAAAGAACAAAGATGAAGCTGTGAAACATCTTATAACTTGGTGGAAGCTGGAACTTTTTATGCTGAGTGAATTTAGTCAGACACAGAAGGACAAATACTGTATAAGACCACTATTATAAGAAATCACCCTTTTAGCTCAGTGGTGAAGTTATCTTCGAGGTTCACCGTTCAGCCTGGGAGTGGACAGCCCCGTAAAACCAAATGCGACTAATGAGGTACAGGAGTCCAGTGACAAGGGCCAGAAGGCAGAAGGGGACAAGGAAGCTGGTGATAGGGAACCCAAGGTTGGGTAAGGATATTGTTGATCTGTTGTGAGATTGTTAACCGTTGTCATAGGGCAACATTTGCCATAACTGTTAAATGAGAAACTACTTTGTTCTGTAAGCCTTCATCTTAAGTGAGAATAACAGCACAACTGGAAGAGCGTAGTCAATGTCACTGAACTGTGCATGTAGAAATTTTTGAAATGGTGTATCTTTGGCTATATGTATTTTCACCAAAAAAAAAAAGAGGTTGAGAAGTTAGAGGGTTGACATGTTGTGGGTTGTTAACCAATGTCATAAAACAGTATGCGTACTACTGTTTCATGAGAAACTATTTGTTCTGTAAGCCTTCACCTGAAGTACAATAAAAAAAAAAAAAAAAGATGGAAGCAACCTAAGTGCCCATCAATGGACGAATGGATAAACAAACTATGGTATATCCACACAATGGAATATTATGCAACAATAAAGAACCATGATGAAGCTGTGAAACTTCGTATAACTTGGTGGAAGCTCGAACTTTTTATGCTGAGTAAATTTAGTCAGGCACAGAAAGACAAATACTATATAAGACCACTATTATAAGAAATCAAGAAAAGGTTTAAACACAGAATAAAACATTCTTTGATAGTTATGGGGGTGGAGAGGGAGGGTGAGGGTTATTCACTGACTAGATAGTAGATAAGAATCATCTTAGGTGAAGGGAAGGACAGCACACACTACAGCGGAAGCCAGCACAACTAGACTAAACCAAAGCTAAGAAGTTTCCTCAATACTATCAAATATTTTGAGAGACAGAGTAGCAGGGATGCAGGGTCTGGGGACCATGCTTTCAGGGGACATCTATGTCAATTGGCATAACAAACCTTATTAAGAAAATGTTCTGCATCCTACTTTGGTGAGTGGTGTCTGGGGTCTTAAAAGCTTGCAAGCAGCCATCTAAGATGCATCAATTGGTCCCAACCACTTGGAGTAAAGGAGAACGAAGAACACCAAAGACACAAGGAAAGTATTAGCCCAAGAGACAGAATGGGCCACATAAACCAGAGACTTCATCAGCCTGAGACCAGAAGAACTAGATGGTGCCTAGCTACCACCAATGAATGTCCTGACAGGGAACACAACAGATGGTCTCTGATGGAGCAGGAGAAAGATGGAGTGCAGAACTCAAATTCTAGTAAGAAGACCAGACTTAATGGTCTGACTGAGACTGGAGGTGCCCTGGAAAGCATGGCCCCTGGACTCTCTATCACCCCAGAACTAAAGCAATTTCCGAGGCCAACTCTTCAGACAGGGATTGGACTGGACTGTGGGACATAAAGTGATACTTGTGAAGAATGTGCCTCTTAGTCAAGTAGATACAAGAGACCAAAGGGGCGGCTTCTGTACAGAGGTGAAATGGGAAGGCAGAGAGAGTTAGGAGCTGGTTGAACGCTCATGGGGAATCAGGGGTGGAGGGGAGGGGTGGGCTGTCGCAGAATGGGGTGAGCAGTTTGGATCTCATAACAGTGTATGTAAAAAAATAATAATAATTCTGTATGGGAGATTAACTTGAAACATAAACTTCATTTAATTACAACAATAAAAAATTTTAAAGATAAGATAAAACTGGAGAGTCAGAATTAACAATTACAAGTACAATGTTAGTTAAATGACTAGAGTCCAAATCTTTAAACTTCAGGGTTTTATCTTTAAGGAGAGTTCTTGGGTGGAAGGCTTAACCACGGCTCGAACTGGGCAGAGGTCGCTCGTAGCTAAGGTTGGAGGTCAGCGGTGTCAGGCAGAGTCTCAGCAGGATCTAGGTTTTCGGAGAGAGTAAGAGAGTAAGAGACCAGAGAAAGATCTTTTGCTTCTGTTTTCTCTCAGTGAGTGAGTAGAAATTCAGGGTTTATTTGTAAAATTATCACCTTGGCCTCACACAGTAAGGGCCAGTGTGATGTCAAAGACTAGTATGTAATGTCTTTTCTTCAGTGTTAGAGATTAGCTGAATGTCACCTTTTTCTTCAAGGCTAGAAATTAAGGAGGTTTTTTATACATATGTCTCAAGGATAGTTTACAAAGATTATGTTATGTCTTCTTTATCACAACATGTCAGGTCAAAGTGAACTTAAAGATTGTTCACATGTTTTACATGCTTACATGTTTCTATGTTTCTATGTCTAAGTTCAGAAATTTTCTAAATGACTTGCATGTTTATAGTGGCTTATAGTTTATGTTATAGAGCCTCACAAAGGTAGACATATTTTTACTTCTAAGTTCGTCTCATGAGTGCTGATACTTATGTATTTTGACAGCATAATAGTGTCTTTTACCTTATGGGATTTGAGATCACTATAGAAACATATAGAACAAAAAATAGACACTGTGTGAGGCATGATATCAGATGAGTCCCAAATGTAAGTTTGAACCCAGAAGGGATAGTATAATAGTGAATTCTTTGAAATGTAGACAACATGGATTTGAAAGTGAAGAATAATTGTACACCATAGCATCTACAGAGACAAATGACAGGATTCAAAATGTGCTGTAATGTGCTTTATAATATAGTTATGGCTGGGGAGGGATATTGTCATAGTGAGTTCCTTGGAATGTAGAAAGTTTGGATTTGAAGTGAAGAGCAACTGAACACTGTGACATCTGAAGATCCATATGACAAGACTCCAAATGTTCATAGAGTTTCCACAGCCTCCACCCAGCTGAACAGCAGAGGTGGTATTGTTGCATGCCAGGGCTGTTGGGGATTGCTGTAGAAGCTGCTACTATTAGGAAAACAAGGTGCACTGGGCTGAACAGTGAGGGACTAAAGAATTTCCAAGGATGAGAGTGGAGGTGGAAAAGTGAAGCTGTAATGAGGAAGAAGACAGCAGTCAGTGTGTGAACTGCCATCAGATAGGGTCCAGTATTGAGAGGAGTCATGATCAAACCAGGACTTGGAACATGAAATTAAACATTTGTCTCAGGCTGGGTTCCCTAGAGAAGCAAAATCAGTAAAGTGTATAAATACACCTATAGAGAGATTTATATCAAGGAAATGGCTTATGCGGTTGTAGAGGCTGGAATGTGGGTCAGGCTAGAGGCTTCTCCAGATTCACGTAGTCACAGGGGCTGGTGAGCCCAAGATTGCCAAGTCAGACAGTGGGGCTCTGGCTCACAGGCTGCGTTTGCTGCAAATCCCAATATCAGCAGGCGAGATGACAGGTAAGCTGCTAGATCAAGTCCCAGAAAACAGAGGTCAGATGAACAGGAGTCAGCTGCAGGATCCAAAGTGAACAAAAGCCCACCAGCCTTGCCAGAAAGTCCACCTATATTGGATTCAGGCCACACCCCCAAGGAAAATTCCTTTCAACTGATTGGCTATCACAGCAGATGCCATCATGGAGGTGATCATATTATATCAAATCTCATCATGGAAGCAACCACATTATCATATGACTGCCAAACTACATCATAACTGCCAAACACTGAGAATCATGGCCCAGTCAAGTTGACACACAATCTTAATGCTCACAACATTTTAAGAGATTTTATTCAAAAATTAATATTTCACACTGCCTTCCTGGCTCAGCAAAAAGCAGTTTGAGGTCTGTAGTTGAAGTTGTTATTATGTGAGAGCAGTATTTCCCAAAATGTGGTCCATGATCCACCTGCATCAGAATTACCTGGGTGCAGTTTTAAAGTCCGGATATGTGAGCCCCACAACAGGCGTGCATCAGAAAATCTTTAAGTCAAGCACAGGAAAAAGCTTTTAGCAAATTCCCAACATGACTGAGGTGCACTCTCAAGAAAGAGATACACTGCACCTAAAACTGAGGGAGACCATCACAGTCAGTAGTTACAGACCTGACTCATGAGCTGGACAAGGAGAGAGTCAAGAGGGGACCTGCAGCTTCTGCCTAAGGGCATTGCCCAGATCGTTGACTGTTCCCACCAAGATCTTCCCCCAGGAACATTGTTTGACAATATCGTTATTAGTGTCTGCCACAGTTTGTTTTTTCTCCTACAAGTATAGTAACTTGTAATGTAAAATAGAAAATACCTCACGTAAGTTAGCATGCCACTTAAAATGCTGTATTTATTTAGTGGAGTAAGAACATGACTTGATTTTCATAAGGTTTATTTTCTTCAGAAAATGAAAGTCTGAAATAGAGGTTGTCTTCTAGTTTTCTCAATTATTTTATGGATTTTAGTTTAGTTTTGTTTTGTTTTGTTTTTAATTTCCAGCTAGGCTGTAAATTCTTGAGGGCAAGAAGGTGCTACTATTTCTCTATGCTTAAATTATGCTCAATAAATACTTGTTTAAAAGAATTAACCAACAGAATACTAGAGAAAGCATGAAAGAAAAACAAGGTAGCTGGTTAAAAAAAATGCAACATAATATAAAATAATTATATATTTTATATTCAAACAAGAACCAGTCAGAAAATGGAAGAGGAGGTGGAGCCAACATGGCACTATAGACAGAAGCACCAGGCCATCCCTCCACAGCTAAGGCCTGAAAAGCTAAATAAAACAGAGAAAAATGTCAATTCTGGAACACTAAGCATCAAATGAAGAGATAAACAACTCAACCAAGAATAAGAAACTGACAGAGAACAGAGATTGAGGAGAGATGATCGGAGATCTCCTATCAGCTAATGCTGCATGGATTTGCCATCTGGACTCTGGTTGGAGATCGGCAGACAGGGAGTACAGGAAAGCAGCTTCACGGAGCTCCCAGAAGGAGACAGAGCACCCAGTAACCAGTGACATAAGCTTTCCCACCTTCCACCCTTCTTGGCCTCCCTTGATTCCCAGCTGGCTTTGGTTGCTTGGCCAGCCAGGAGGGTCCAGCTCCCTGCCACTTGGATTCACCCCACTCATGCTGGCCAGCTCCTTCAGTGACATTTCTTTGTTGCTGGTGTTGCTTTTTTCCACTTTTTTTAGTTTCTTTCTTGCCTCTCACCTCCTAACCCTCCTTTCTCTCAAACACCTGGCTCTGTGTACCATCTTTGCTTCTTGACAGGCTGTGAAGTATCACTCGATTGGGGAACTGCTTCCCCAGTCCAAGCCGCCATGTTGGTGGGATCACCGGGACCTTTTCTGTTTTGTTTTATTTTGTTTTGTTTTTTGTTTGTTTTCTTTTACTTTCGTGGTTTGGGAGCCACTTCTAGCCATGCTGTACTGCACGGTTTGGGAGACACTTCCTTGGTCTGCACAGCCATGCCAGTGGGATCCCTGAGAGCATTTTTTTCTTTTCTTTTCTTTTCTGTCTTTCTTCGTTTCTCAGTTTCTCATCTTTCTATACTTACCTTCTTTTCCTGTGTCCTGAAAACCTGGCACTGCATACTGTTTCTGTCCCTTCTAGCCAGGCTGTACTGTGAGACTTGGGAGCCACTTCCCTGGTCTGCGCAGCCACACCAGTGGGATCTCATGGGACTTTTCTTTCTTTTTCTTTTTTCTTTTCTTTTTACTTTTTATTATTACTTTCTTTATTTTTATTTTTTCCTTTTCGTCTTTCCTCATTTCTCAGTTTCTTGTACCTCTGTATTTACCTTCTTTTCATGTCTCCTGAGTACCTGGCACTGTGTGAAATCCCTGCGCATTCTAGATGGGCTGTACTTCGAGACTTGGGATCTACTTCCCCAGTCAGCATAGCCACACCAGTGGGATACCTGGGTATCTGTCTTTTTAAAAATATATATATATTTTTTTTATTATTATTCTTTTTGTTTTTCTTCATTTCTCACTTTCTCATCTATCTCTTCTTTTCATCCCTTCCTGTCTCCTGAATACCTGGAAGTGTGTACCATCTCTGCCCTTCTATACAGGCTGTACCCAAGGCATGGGAGCCATTCCCAAGTCAGTGATGGGATTACTGAGGGCAATCCTTTTTTTAATAATTTTTCTTACTTTATTTTTTCTCTTTTCTTTTTTCCTTTTAGTTTTTCTCCATTTCTCAGTTTCTTATCTCTCCATCGCAATGGCAAGCTCCCTCAGCACTTTTTTTTTATTCATTTCTTTGTTTTGGCTCCTGTTTCTCTCCCCTCTCTCTTTTCTTTCCCATACCAAGCTTAGCCCCAGACGTCACAATCTCTTCCCCTCCTTCCTACCTGCACCATGCGCTGAACATCATAACCCTGAGCAGCACAGGCACAACCTACTGGAACCTGTCCTGCACCGACCCCCGAACTGAGCTGTCGGCCCCAGTACATGCCACAAACAACCTATCCTAGCCCCTCCACTTCATCTTGACCTGCCCTGCTGCACCATAGCTGAGCAACTGGCCCTGCCCATTAGACAAGGAGGTGAAAAAATATCATGTCCATAGACAAGTAAACAACAAAGAACGCACAGCCCGCCTAATCAGACATAACCAAATAAAACAAAAAAGCAAGATGAAAAAATAAATCTGCAATGAATAAACAAATAATATAACTACTGAATGTCCTGAAGACAGCAGGCATTATCAAAACATATTAAAAAACAGGACAGGATGATTCCAGTAGGCATCCAAAACAAAACACCAGATGATTTTCCAGTAGAAGAAAAGGCACTAGAACTACCTGATATGGAATTCAAATCACTAATATTCAGAGCTATCCAAGAGTTGAAGCAAAAAGCAGACAAAAAGAAAAAGACAAATTCATGGAAAATACAGACAAAAAATGGAAGAATTCAGGAAAATAATACAGGAACAAAATACCAAAATAAATTAACAATTAGAAATCATACAAAAACAACAATTAGAAATCCAAAAGATAAAAAATAAGTTTTCAGAAATGGACAGTGTCATAGAGGTGCTAAAGAGCAGGTCTGAAATTATGGAAGATAATATCAATGAAATTGAAGACAAACACTTGGATACAACTTTGAGGAAAAATTAGAAGAAAGAACAAAGAAAAATAAGAAACACTGAGAATTACATGGGATACAATCAAAAGCAAAAATTTGAAAGTGACCAGAGTTCCAGAACAGGGGGAGAAAATGGAAAACACAGAAAGCGTCATTAAAGAACTGCTAACAGAAAACTTCTCTAATATCATAAAAGATGAAAAGTTGACCATCCAATAAGCTCAACAAACCCCATATAGGATAGACCCTGAAAGAAAATTACCAAGGTATATCATAATCACACTCATTAAAACCAAAAACAAAGAAAAAATCCTGAGAGCAGCTTGAGAAAAAAGTAAAGTTACATACAGAGGAGAAACAATAAGATTCAGCTCTGATTATTTGGCAGAAACTATGCAGGTAAGAAGACAATGGGATGACCTATACAAAACCTTGAAAAACAAAAATTGTCAACCAAGAATAACATACTTCGCAAAACTTTCATTCAAATAGGATGGTGAAATTAAGACATTTCCAAATAAACAGAAATTAAGGGAATACGTAAAAACCAAATCAAACATACAAGAATTATTAAAAGAAGTCCTTTGGTCTGAGAACAAACAACATCAGACCACAGCCTGAATCCAGGATGCTAGATCGTATGAACCAGATACCAACCTAGGAAATGAACTCTCAAGGACTACCCAAAACCAAAAGAATTATAATAGGGAACCAGAGATGTTAATCCATAAAAGACAAGAACATCAGAACAATAAAAAATGGAATAAACAGTGTAGGTATAGAACCTTCTAATGGAGTGGAAGACAAGGCAATACCAAGTAATAATAGACTGGTTCAAACCTAGGAAGATAAGAGTAAATTTCAAGGTAATCACAAAGAAAGTTAACAAACCTACATAAAAATAAAGAAGAAAAACATAAATCTCAGTAAAAACAAAATCAATAAAAACAAAACACACAAACAAAAGGAATTCAGCAAAGGAGAGTAAGAGGAACAAAGAAAACATCAACACTACAAAAAAAGCACTACAAAATGACAGCAATAAACTCACAACTATCAATAATTACACTGAACGTAAATGGCCTAAATGCACCCATAAAGAGACAGAGAGTTACAGAATGGATTACGGAAAAAGGATCCAACAATATGCTGTCTACAAGAGGCAAACCTTAGAAACAAGGATGTAATTTTTTTAAAAGTCAAAGGATGGAAAAAAATATATCAAGAAAACAACTACCAAAAAAGAGTAGGGGTGGCAGTACTAATCTCAGATAAAATAGACTTTAAAACAAAATCCACCATAAAATACAAAGGACACTATGTTATGATTAAAGAGACGATCTATCATAAAGACATAACCATAATAAATATCTATGCACCCAATCACAAGGCTCCAAAATACATAAAACAAACTTTAACGGCACTGAAAAGAGAAATTGACAGGTTCCACAATTAATAGTAGGAGACTTCTACATACCACTCTTGGTAATGGACAGAACATTTAGAAAGAAACTCAACAAAGATATAAAAAACCTAAAGGGTACGATCAGCCAACTTGACCTCATAGACATGTATAGAACACTCCACCCAAAAGCTGCAAAGTACACATTCTTTTCCAATGCACATGGAACACTCTCCAAATTAGACCACATCTTAGGCCACAGAGCAACCCTCAACAAAATCAAAAACACTGAGATAATACAAAGTATCTTCTCTGAACACAATGCCATCCAGGTAGAAATTAACAACAGGAAGAGCAAGGAAAAAAATCAATTACATGGAAACTGAAAACCACCTTGCTTACAAACCACTGGGTAATAGAAGAAATCAGAGATGGAATCAAAAAATTCGTAGAATCAAATGAGAATGAAAGCACATCATACAAAAACCTTTGGGACACAGCAAAGGCAGTCTTCAGAGAACAGTTTATGGCAATAGATGCACACTTCAAAAAAGAAGAAAGGGACAAAATCAAAACATTAACTACACAACTCAAACAAATAGAAATAACAGTAAAAAAAACCCGCAGTCACGAGAAGAAAGGAAATAATAAAGATAAGAGTAGAAATAAATGAAACAAAGAATAGAAAAACAATAGAAAGAATCAACAAAACCAAAAGTTGGTTCTTTCAAAGGATCAACAAAATTGACAAATCACTGGTAAAACTGACAAAAGAAAAACAGAAGAGGATGCAAGCAACCCAAATAAGAAATGAAATGGGGACCTTGCAACAGACACAACTGAAATAAAAAGGATCATAACAGAGTATTATGAAAAAGTATACAAATTTGAAAACCTAGAGGAAATGGATACCTTTCTAGAAACACACTACCTACCCAAACTAACACAAAATAATGTTTAAAATCTGAAAAACCCATAAAAAGGGATGAGATTGAAAAGGTAATAACAAAAACTCCCAACAAAAAGAAAGCCCGGGCCCAGGAGGCTTCACTGGAGAATTCTACCAGACAATCAGAGAAGAGCTTACACCAGTACTGCTCAAACTATTTCAGAACATAGAAAAGGAAGGGATACTTCAGAATTCATTCTATGAAGCCAGCATAACCCTGATACCAAAACCAGGTAAAGATGCCACAAAAAAAGAAAATTACAGACCAGTATCTCTCATGAATATAAATGCAAAAATTCTCAATGAAATTCTAGCCAATAGAACTCAGCATCATATGAAAAATAATAATAATACACAATAACCAAGTGGGATTCACACCAGCTATACAAGGATAGTTTAACATTAGAAAATCAATCAATGTACTCTGCCACATAAATAAAACAAAATAAAAGAATCACATGATCATCTCAATTGACACAGAAAAGGCATTTGACAAAGTCCAACACCATTCCTGATAAAAACTCTCAATAAAATAGGTATAGAAGGGAAATTTCTCAACATAATAAAGGGTATCTACGCAAAACCAATGGCCAGCATCATTCTTAATGGAGAGAGGCTGAAAACATTCCCCTTGATAACAGGAACAAGACAAGGATTCCCTTTATCACCACTCCTAATTAACATTGTGTTGGAAGTCCTAGCTAGAGCATTAAGGCAAAAAAAAAGAAATACTGGGCATCAAAATAGGTAATGAAGAAGTTAAATTGTCACTATTTGTGGATGGTATGATACTATACATAGAAAACCCTAAACACTCCACTAGAAAACTACTGGAATTAATAGAAAGATTCATCAGAGTAGCAGGATACAAGATAAACATACAAAAATCAGTTGGATTCCTATACACCAATAAATAGAACGATGAAAAGGAAATCAGGGGAACAATACCATTTATAATAGCCCCGAAAAAAATAAGATACTTAGGAATAAATCTAACCAGGGATCTAAAAGATCTATAGAAAGAAAACTACAAAACACTACTGCAAGAAACCAAAAGAGATCTACATAAATGGAAAACATAGCATTCTAATGGATAGGTAGACTCAACATTGTGAAAATGACTATTCCACCCAAAACGACTTATGAATACAATTGAATCCCAATTCAAATACCAACAACATTCTTTAAAGAGATGGAAAAACTAATCATTAACTTTCTATGGAAAAGGAGGAAGCCTCGGATAAAAAAAAGCAATATTGCAGAAGAAGAATAAAGTAGGAGGACTCACACTACTTGACCTCAGAACCTACTAAACAGCTATAGTAGTCAAAACAGCCTCTTACTGGTACAATGACAGGTACATTGACCAGTGGAACAGAATTGAGAACCCAGATGTAAATCCATCCACCTACTGTAACCTGATCTTCAACAAGGACCCAAAGCCCATCAAATGGGAAAAAGACTGTGTTCTTAACAAATGATGCTGGCAAAACTGGATGTCTAGCTGCAAAAAAATGAAACAGGAACCATACTTCACACCATATACGAAAACTAATTCAAAATGGATCAAAGACCTAAATAGAAAGCCAAAAATTATAAAGTTCATAGAAGAAAAAATAGGATCAATGCTACAGGCCCTAATACATGGCATTAACAGGATACGAACCATAACCACCAACACACAAACTCCAGAAGATAAGCCAGGTAACTGAGATCTTCTAAAAATTAAACACTTATGCTCATCAAAATACCAAAGGAGTAAAAAAAGAGCCTACAGGCTGGGAAAAAATTTTGGTTATTACAAATCAGACAAAGGTCTAATCTCTAAAATCTACAAGAAAATCCAACACCTCTGTAACAAAAAGACAAATAATCTAATTAAAAATGGGCAAAGGAAATGAGCAGACACTTCACCAAAGAAGACATTTAAGCGGCAAACAGATACATGAGGAAAAGCTCGTGATCACTAGGCATTAGAGAAATGCAAATCAAAATCACAGTCAGATACCATCTCATCCCAGCATTACTGGCACGAATTAAAAAAAAAAAAACAACAGAAAGCAACAAATGTCAGAGAGCTTCATGGAGATCCGAACTCTTATGCACTGCTAATGGGATTGCAAAATGACAAAACCATTTTGGAAAACAATACGGTGCTTCCTTAGAATGCTAGAAATAGAAATTCCATGTGATCTAGCAATCTCACTCCTAGTAATATATCCTAGAGAAATAAGAGTCATCACACAAATAGACATATGCACATCCGTGTTCATTGCAGCATTGTTCACAATAGCCAAAGATGGAAACAATCTAGATGTCCATCAACAGATGAATGGATAAACAAACTATGGTGCATACACACAATGGAGTATCAAGCAACGATAAAGAACAACGATGAATCTTCGAAGCATTTCATGACATGGATGAATCTGGAGGGCATTATGCTGAGTGAAATAAGTCAATCACAAAAGGACAAATATTGTATGAGACCACTACTGTAAAAAACTCATGAAAAGGCTTACACACAAAAAGAAACAATATTTGATGGTTTCGAGGGAGGGAAGGGGTGGGGAAGGAAAAACACAAAATAGACAATAGCTAAGTGGTAACTTTGGTGAAGGATAAGAGAGTACACAATACTGGGAAGGCCAGCACAACTTGTACAAAGTCATGGAAGCTCCATAGACACATCCAAACTCCCTGAGGGACCAAATTGCTGGGCTGAGGGCTGTGAGGATCATGGTCTCAGGGAACATCTAGCTCAATTGGCATAGCATGGTTTATAAAGAAAATGTTCCATATTCTACTTTGGTGAGCAGGGTCTGGGGTATTAAAAGCCTGTGAGCAACCATCTAAGGTACTCCACTCATCTCACCCCTTCAGGAGCAAGGGAGAATGAAGAAAACTAAAGATACAAGCTGCCTTAGTCATCTACTGCTACTGTAACAGAAATACCACAAGTAGATGTCTTTAACAAAGAGAAATTTATTTTCTCACAGTCTAGTAGGCTACAAGTCCAAATTCATGGCATCAGCTCCAGGAGAAGGCTTTCTCTCTCTGTCAGCTCTGGAGGAAGGTCCTTGTGATGCATCAGTCTTCCCTTGGTCTGGGAGAATCTCAGCACAGGAACCTCAGGTTCAAAGGTCGTGCTTTACTCCCAGCACTGCTTTCTTGGTGATATGAGGTTCCTCTGTGTCTCTGCTAATTTATCTCTTTTATATGTCAAAAGCGATTGGCTTAATACACTATCTAATCTTGTAGACCTCATCATTATAACTGCTGCTAATTCATCTTATATATCATAGTGATAGAGTTTACAACACATAGCGAAATCATATCAGATGATACAATGGTAGACAATCATACAATACTGGGAATCATGACCTAGCCAAGTTGACAGATATTTTGGGGGGACACAATTCAATCCATGACGGAGGGAAAGATTAGTCCAAAGGACTAATGGACCACATCTACCGCAGCTTTCACCAGACTGACTTCAGTACAACTAGATGGTGCCCAACTACCACCACTAACTGCTCTGACAGGGATCACAATAGAGGGTCCCAGACAGAGCTGGAGAAGAATGTAGAACAAAATTCTAACTCACAAAAAAAGACCAGAATTACTGGCCTGACAGAGACTGGAGAAACCCCAAGAATATGGCCCCTGGATATACTTTTACCTCAGTAATACAGTCACTCTTGAGGTTCATCCTTCATCCAAAGATTAGACAGGCCCCTAAAACAAAACAAGACTAAAGGGGCACACCAGCCCTGGGAAGAGTACTAGAAGACAAGAGGGGGCACAAAATTGGTAATAGGGAACCCAAGGTCAAGAAGAGACAGGGTTGACAGGTCGTGGTGTTGTTAACCAATGTCATAAAACAATATGTGTACTAACTGTTTAATGAGAAACTAGTTAGTTCTGTTAACCTTCATCTAAAGTACAATAAAAGAAAACAGATCTGCAAACACCAAGCAGATTATAGTCAGCCTGTTGGAAAACCAAATGGAAAGAGAAAATCTAAAAAGCTGCTAGAGAAAGAAATCACTCTACTTTCAAAGGAGAAAAATAGACTGATAAATTTCAATAACTGACATCTTCAAAGTGCTAAAAAAATCAAAATTAAAAAAATTAGGATTCTATACTAGCTAAGTATCCTTCAAGAATTAAGATGAAATAAAGACATTTTCAGACAAACAAAATCTGAGGAAATTCATTGGCAGCTGATCTGCAGTGAAAGAAATACTAAACGAAGTTCTTCAGAAGAATAAAAATGATCCCAGATAGAAGCACAAAATGTAAAGAAAGAATGAAAAACATCAGAAATGACCAATATGTGAATTAATGTAAAAAGAATGCTAATACTTTTAAAATAGCAATAATCACTACATCTTGTGCAGTACAGAATAAATTATATGACAGTTTTAACACAAAAAACAAAATAAAAAGAGATTTATACTATTGTAAGATCTTTCTTTCTTCAGCAAATACTATAAGTATTAACCTAAGGTAGACTGCAATAAGTCAAAGACGCATATTGTAATTTCCTTGGTAATAATTAATAGAATAATTAATAAAAGAATGCATAACTAAATAGCAAATCCAGATGGAAAATGGGGGAAAAATTTATGTAGTTTATAAACAAAGTCAAGAAAAATGAAAATACACATGAGGCAATTAGAAAATAAGATAACACTTAAAATCAAGTGTCTTATAATTGTATTAAATATCAATGTAATAGATAATCCAATTTAAGGACCAAGAATGTCAAATTGGATTAAAAATATATATGTATTACAAATAACCCACTTTAAGTACAAGGTTACAGAAAGCTTGCAGTAAAGAAAAACAACAAAATGTTTGGAAATAAAGCAACAAACGTTATAAGTACTTCCTGGGTCAAAGAGGAAATGGCAATGGAATTCAGGAAGTTTTCAAACTTAGTAATAATGAAAAGTCAACATTTTAAAACTGATGAGATGGAGCTAAAGCAGTGCTTAGAGGGAAATTCATAAATTTAAAAATATTTTTAGAAAAAAGGAGAGGTTGAAAATCATTTTTTTATTTCAATATGCAAAAAAGTACAGTAAATTAACTCTAGAAGAAATTGAAAGAAGAAAATAATAATGAACATAAATTAATGAAATTGAAAGCAAACATTCAGTAGAAAACCCATTGCTGTCAAGTCAATTTGAACTGCAGATTTTTTGGTTAACAGCCTGAGCTCTTAACCACTGCACCACCAGGGCCCCATCCAAGATCAACAAATGAAAAGTTAGATAAAGCTCAGAGACACACTGAATAAAAGAAGCCAGACAATAAAAGGGAACATAATGTATGATTCCATTTATATGATGTTCAAGATCAAGTAAAACCAATCTATGGCGATAGAGGTTGGAATATCCTTAAAGAATTAAGATGAAATAAAGATGTTTTCAGACAAACAAAATCTGAGGAAATTCATTGGTAGCAGATCTGCAGTAAGTAGTAAAGGAAGTTGTTTAGGACGGAGAATTTTGGGAGAAAGAACTAGGTTATAGTGGGAGGAACATTGCTTGGAAGGTGAATTAAGAAAGACTTCTAGGTACTAGAAATATTCTATATCTTGAGGTAAATGGTTTGCACAAGATTTCTGCCTTTTATTATACATATGATATACTTTAAGTTTTAGAAATCTTCCATAAAGCAGAAAATACCATAAACAAAATTAAAGACAAACTATAATGGGCTAATTTCTAATATATACAATTACAATAATACATAGCACCTTCTCTGTGGTTGAAACTGTTCTAGTGCTTTACATACAGTAACTCATTTAATCCTCAGGACAGCACTATATAAGTTAGGCACTACTATTATCCCCAGTTTATAGGTGAGAAAATTGAGGCACAGAGATCCTAAATGATTCTGAGTTCCCACAGAAAGTACACACCCAGGTTTCAAATTTAGGCAGTCTGTCCCCAGAGTACTTGAATTTAATTACGACCAATAACAAAAATACCCAACGACACATTAAAGAAATGGTCAAAGAACATAACAGACAACTAACAGAAAAAATAAATAAACTTATGAAAACATATTTCTCTTCGCTCATTAGAAATGACATACAGATTAAAATAAAAATACAGTGTGAGGATTAGTTCTATGTGTCAGTTTGGATAGCCCTGTTGTTTAACCACATACTAACGCAGGTGTTTGCTGTGAAGGTCTTTCAAAGCTGTGGTTAACATACACAGTCAGTTGACTTTAATTAAGGAGATTACCCTCATAATGTAGGTGGGCCTCATCCAATCAGCTGAAAAGTCTTAAGAGCAAAAAGTGACATTTCCCAGAGAAGAAGAAATTCTGCCTGAAGACTGCAGTTTTAGCTCCAGCAGTTTCCAGCCTGCTGTCTTGCCCTATAGATTTCAGACTTGTCAGCCACAATTGCATGAGCCAATTCCTTAAAATAAATTTCTTAATAACTATTTATCTTCTCATATCTATTTACTACCTATCTATCTATCTGTCTGTCTATTATAGGTTGAATTATGTTCCCTCAAAATATGGTCAACTTGGCTAGGCCGTAAGTCTCAGTATTGAGTGATTGTCCACCATTCTGTCATCTGAAGTGATTTTCCTATGTGTTGTAAATCCTACCTCTATGATGTTAATGAGGTAGGATTATTGGCAGTTATGTTAATGAAGCAAGACTCAATCTACAAGATTGAGTCAATCTCCTTTGAGATATAGAAGAGAGAAGCAAGCACAGAATTGGGGGACCTCATGACACAAAGAATGAAGAACCAGCAGGGGAGCGTGTCCTTTCGACCCAGGGTCACTGTGTTGAGGAGCAACTCAGACCAGGGGAAGATTGATAACAAGGACCTTGACCCAGAGCAGACAGAAAGAGGAAGAATTCCCTTGGAGCTGGCATCCTGAATTCAGACTTCTAGACTCCTAGAATGTTAGAGAAAATTTTTCTCTTTGTTAAAACCATCCACTTGTGGTATTTCTGTTATAACAGCACTAGATAACTAAGACACCATCTATCATCTATCTGTCCATCTATCTGTCAATCAAATCTCCTTTTGGTTCTGCTTCTCTGGAGAACCCTGACTGATACATATAGTATTAAGTTTCTACTCACCAATTTATATTCATTAAAAATTTGATGATATCTGTTGAAAAAGTATGAAGAAACCTAGAAATCTTATATTCTGTGAATAGAAGGATAAATTGCTATCACTATCTTGGAGGGAATTATGGCAATATTTTTAAAATTTTAAATGTGAATATCCTTTGACCATCACACTTTTTCTAAAAATTAATATGTACACAAATATGAAAAGCTATATATCCTAGAACATTTGTAAGAAGAAAAAAGGAAACAGCCTAAACTTCTACCCATAGGTGACTGAGTAAATGAATCAGGGTACATGCATACACTGTGTCTCAGTTACCTATTGGTTCATAAAACACCACCACAAAACTTAGTGGTGGATCAGCAGAGATCAGCAGGGTCACCTTGCTGCTCTCTGCATCAGCTGAGTAAGTCGAAGGCCAAGAACGAAAATCATCAGAAGGCTTGTCCATTCACACGTCTGGCATTTGATGCTGACTGCCTGCTTGGACGTTAGTGGGGCTGTCAGCCAAACAGCTACAAGTGGCCTTTCCATGTGTCTTATGGTTCCTCTCAGCATAAGGGCTTACCAATGACAGGCATCACCAGAAAGAGAGAGAGCAAGGAGGAAGCTGTATCGCCTTTTATGACCTAGTGTTGGAAGTCACGTAACATCACATTCTGTACGCTAGAAACAAGTCACTTAGTCTAACTCACATTCAAAAGTAGAGGAATGAAATTTCACCTCTTGATGGGAGTAATGTCCAAGAATTTGTGGACATGCTTAAAACCACCACGAAATAGAATGTGATATCCATTGTATGAAGAAAAGCAATGGAGTCCAGCCAAGTACTGATAATACATCATGTTCAAATTTTAAAAGTCTCAAAAGCAAGTTGTCAAGTATTGTAATACTATGATCCCATTTGTGCAGTATATGGAAATAAGTTTTTATATATATATGCATATATAGTATACACATAGAAAATCTGGAAGGCACACCAGTAACTATTAAATATTTACTAGGGATAAGACTCAGAGAACTGGAATTCAGAAGGCATTTTATGTTTACTTTATACTCTTCTGAATAAATTAGTTACAATAAGAATATCTTACTTTTATAATTTCAAATTTAACATTAGGGTTCCGGCAAGATGGTGCTCTAGGCAGAAGCACCACGCTGTCCCTCCACAGCAAAGATCCGAAAAACTAAGCCAAACAGAGAATGCAACAATCCTGAAACCCTAGAACATCAAATGAAGAGATAAAAAACCCAGACGAGCACCAAATGGAGTGAGAATACTGAAAGAGAACGGAGAGCGAGGAGAGATTCATACAGAGTTCCCCTACCAGCTAACGCAGCGCGGATCCACCATCTTGGACTCCTATCGGAGACCAGCAAATGGGGGTATGAGAAAGCAGCCTCATGGAGCATCCAGTGGGAGACAAAACAGCCGGTAATTTGCGGTGTGTGTTTTCCCATCCCCCACCCCTCTTCACCCCGGTTCGGGCTCTTCTGCTTCCCGTGGCCACAGTCTCTTGACTGCGAAGCGCCAGCTGCTTGGATTCCACACACCCAAGCAGGCGGCTCTCTGGGTGCCATTTGTTGGCTGCTAGTGTTGCTTTTTCTTTTTTTTCCTGCTTCTTTTGATTTCTTACTTGCCTCTTGCTGCCTCCCCCTCCTCTTGCTCGAGTGCCTGGCTCCGAGTGCCATCTTTGCTTCTTCCTGCAGGGCTGCGGGGCTCCATTCGAGTGTGCAGCTGCTTCCTGGTCTGGGCTGCCGCGCTGGTGGGATCCCAGGGCTTTTGTTCATTTGTTTCTCTGCTTCCTGCGGCCACAGTCTCTTGACCAGGAGGCGCCAGCTGCTTGGATTCCACACACCCAAGCAGGCGGCTCTCTGGGTGCCATTTGTTGGCTGCTAGTGTTGCTTTTTTTTCTACTTCTTTTGATTTCTCACTTGCCTTTCGCCACCTCCCCCTCCTTTCACTCAAGTGCCTGGCTCCTTGCACCATCTTTGCTTCTTCCTGAGGGGCTCCAGAGCGCTGGCAATTTGTGATATATGCTTTCCCACTCTCCACCCTTCTTCACCCACACTTGGCCTCCTCTACTTCCCACAGACACAGTCTCTTGTCCAGAAACACCAGCCCGCACTGGCTGGCTCTCTGAGTGCCATTTGTTGGCTGCTGGTGTTGCTTTTTTCTTTCCCCCCTGCTTCTTTGGATTTCTTGCTTGCCTCTCGCTGCCTCCCCCTCCTTTCGCTCGAGTGCCTGGCTCTATGCGCCATCTTTGCTTTTTCCTGAGGGGCTGCAGAGCTCCATTTGAGTGTGGAGCTGCTTCCTGGTCTGGGCTGCCACGTTGGTGGGATCCCGGGGTTTTTCTTTGTTTTGAATTGTTTGTCTGTTTTCTTTTCCTTTTCTTGAGTTGCGAGTCCTTTCTGGCCAGGCGGAGCTGCGTGTCAGGGAGACTCCCCTTTGGCTTCCTCAGACTTGCAGAGGGATCCCTGAGAACATTTCTTTTTTTGTTGTTTTTTTTTTTCCCCTGTTTTTTTTGGGGGGCCTTTCTTGTAAATTTTTTTTATTTGTTTTGCTTTCTTTTCCCTCTTTTTCCCTGTTGTCTTTCTTCATTGCTCAGTCTCTTGTCTCTCTATATCTTCATTCTCTTTCTGATCCCTGAATACCAGGCATTGTATGCCTCTGTGCCTTCTGACCAGGCTGTGCTGTGACACCTGAGAATGACTTCCCCAGACCTCATAGCTGCATCAGTGGGATCCCTGGGAACTTTGCGGTTCTTTAACCTTTCTGATTTTTATTTGTTCATTCTTTTCTTTTCCTCCTCTTCCCCCTTCAGTTTTTCTCCATTTCATAGTTTCTCATCTCTCCATTCCAACGGTAAGCTCCTCTAGCATTCTTTTTAGTTTGTATGTTTTTTTATCCTAGAGAAATAAGTGCCATCACTTGAATAGAGATATGCACACCTATGTTCATGGCAGCATTGTTCACAATAGCAAAACGGTGGAAACAACCTAGGTGCCCATCAACAGATGAATGGATAAACAAACTCTGGTACATACATACAATGGAGTACTATGCAACGAGAAAGAACAACAATGAATCTGTGAAGCATCTCATAACATGGATGAAACTGGAGGATATTATGCTGAGTGAAATAAGTCAATCCCAAAAGGACAAATATTGTATGAGACCTCTATTGTAAAAACCTATGAAAAAGTTCACACACAAAATGTAACAATCTTTGCTGGTTACCAGGGATGGGAGGGGCGGGGGTGGATACTAAATAGGCAATAGATAAGTGGTATCTTGGGTGAAGGGTGAGACAGTACACAATACAGGGGAAACTAGCACAACTTGTACAAGGAAAGGTCATGGAAGCCCCACAGACACATCCAAACTCCCTGAGGGACTGAGTTGCTGGGTGGAAGGCTCTGGGGACCATGGTCTCGGGGAACATCTAGCTCAACTGGCATGACACAGCTTATAAAGACAATGCTCTACATTGTACCTTGGTGGGTAGTGTCTGGGGTCTTAAAAGCCTGTGAGCAGCCATCTGAGATACTCCACTGGTCTCATCCCTTCAGGAGCAAGGGAGAATGAAGAGAACAAGATACAAGGAAAAGATTAGTCCAAAGGACTAACTGTCTACAGCTACCAAGGCCTCCACTGGACTGAGTCCAGTACAGCTAGATGGTGTCTGGCTACCACCACTGACTGCTCTGACCAGGATCACAACAGAGGGTTCTGGACAGAGCTGGAGAAGGATGTAGAGCATAATTCTAACTCACAAAAAAAAAAGACCAAATTTGCTGGCCAAAAGGAGACTGGAGAAACCTTAAGAGTATGGCCCCCAGACACTTTTTTAGCTCAGTAGTGAAGTTACCTCCGAGGTTCACCGTTCAGCCTGGGAGTGGACAGCCCCGTAAAACCAAATGAGACTAACGAGGTACAGGAGTCCAGTGACAAGGGCCAGAAGGTGGAAGGGGACAGGGAAGCTGGTGATAGGGAACACAAGACTGAGTAAGGATAGTGTTGATGTGTTGTGAGATTGTTCACCATTGTCATAGGGCAACATCTGTAGTAACTGTTAAATGAGAAACTATTTTGTTCAGTAAGCCTTCATCTTAAGTAAGAATAACAGCACAATTGGAAGAGCATAGTCAATGTCACTGAACTGTGTATGTAGAAATTTTTGAAACGGTGTATCTTTGGCTAGGTGTATTTTCACCAAAAAAAAAAAAAGGTTGAGAATTCAGAGGGTTAATATGTTGTGGGGTTGTTAACCAATGTCATAAAACAACATGTGTACTACTGCTTGATGAGAAACTATTTGTTCTGTAAGGCTTCACCTGAAGTACAATAAAAAAAAAAAAAAAATTAACATTAAAAGTGGAAATAAATACTTTGGCCTAGAAGTAATAGTTTCCATCCTTAAACTAGATTTCAGTAGATAAGATTATTGCTGAAGAAAGTGGAATAAAAAAAAAAGTTACATATGGCGGGTGGTCAGGTCTAGGTTGATATTTGGGCAAATCACTTTTATTCGGCTTATTTTCCTTATTAGTAAAATATGAGAATTGGACTAGAAGGTAGATAAGGTCCTTACACTTCTCATACTCTATAAATTATGGTCCAGAACAGCTAGGAAATCAAAATGCAAAGTAGAGACTAAAGAAACTATCTGAGATACACCCCAAATATATCAATATGATGTGTTCCTCAGTGAAATGTCAGCTCCTGGAGTATATAGATAGGCCTTGGATATTGAAGCATGTAATATGAAAAGCAGAATTCATGAGACAGCTGCCCTCAATTCCACTTAGTAGGAAATTTTTTTTTTTTTTTTGCTTCAATGCCATATGTAAAGAATTTCAATTCCTTTAATTTTCAAGATCTTCAAATAAGTGTCTTTACGATTTTCCTCATTTCTAGCATCTTTTCTCATTTACCATTCTTTGAAATGTAAGCCATTTAAAAAAATGAACTCATCAGCATAAAATTTTCCAAGAAAGCAAATCACAAGAATCTATATTCACTTCCAATCTCAATGTTCCCCAGTCTGCTGATGGTGCTAATATTGTTGGCTCGGTAAGTAAACATTTTGCATGTTATGTAGGAAATATATTTTACAACCTTCAAAATCTAGGGATACTATCAAAATTCAAGTTGTTTTTTTTTCCTGCCTCCAGTGTCAGAGTAGGCAGTTCCCAAGACTCAAATGGGCTACGTCCCAGCATTTAGTTTTTAAATCAGTTACTTAGAATTAGGAATATATTTCTCCCCCTACAGAAGCAATAGTATAAGTGCTGCATGTGTTCTCAATCTAAACCAAAATAACCTACTTAATCTGCAGTGTAGCTAAAATAAATTACTTTTGAGGGGCAGGAGGAATAACAAAGAAATCCAATGACTTGAAGTCAGATCCAGATTAGAATTCTGTCTGCCACTTCCCAGCTGACAAAGTCATTTAAAGAAAGTCAAACCAGTTGCCATCAAGTCGATTCCGACTCATAGCGACCCTGTAGGACAGGGTAGAACTGCCTCATAGGATTTCCAAGGAGCAGCTGCTGAATTCAAATTGCCAGACTTTTTGGTTAGCAGCCAAGCTCTTAACCACTGTGCCACCACAACTCCAACTGTAAAACAGAGATCATGATATTTATTTCCCAGAGTTGTCTTAAGGATTATTTTAGATTATGCAGTTGGTCATTTCTTTCTTCCTGCCTGCTCTTCTAGCCTCCTTTTTATACTGGGTTATGCTACCTTATCTCCTCATTTGAAAGCAGAGGGTTTTTTTATTTGTTCTAAGCTACTAACCAAAAGCTTGGTAATTTCTAACGCATGCAGAGGTGCCTTGGAAGAAAGGCCTAGCTACATGCTTCCAAAAAATCACAGCTATGAAAGCCCTGTGGAGTGCAGTTCTACTCTGAAACGCATGGGGTTGCCATGAGTCAGAATTGATTCAACAGCAACTGATTTTGTTTTGTTTTTTTACACCAGAGTTACAGCATTAGCTAAGCTATAGAAATAATCTTAAATTTAATAAGTCTCAGGTAGCACATGAGCGATGAATACTGCTTCAACTCTGAAGGAACAGGGAGAATGGAGCACAGAATTCCTGCAAGGCCCTTTGGTGATGATGGCTCATGTCAGTGGCCATCCATAATCATCAGTGATTAAGACCACAGGCTATGGAGCCAGAGGGATCAAGTTCAAAATTCTGGATCCATCACTTACCAGCTGTGCAGACTGAAACAATATACTTAATCTCTTTGTGCCTCAGTTCCTTCATCTGTAAAGTAGGAATAATAATAATACTCACCCCCCAAGATTGGTTAGAATATTAAACGAAGCAATTCATATAAAATACTTAGAAGAATGCCTTTCTGATATCATTTTCTATAGGTTGTTGCTATTGTTGTTAGGTGACATCAAGTTCCGTCCTGCGCCATCCTCATAAATGTTGCTGTGTTTGAGACCATTGTTGCAGCCACTGTGTCAATCCATCTCATTCCTCTTTTTTGCTGACCCTATACTTTACCAAGCATGATGTCCTTCTCCCGGGATAGGTCCTTCCTGACAACATGTCCAAAATATGTGAGAAGTCTTGTCATCCTAGCTTTCAAGGAACATTCTGGCCGTACTTGTTCCAAGACAGATTTGTTTGTTCTTCTGTCAGTCCATGGTATATTCAGTATTCTTTGCTGACACCATATGAACACTATACGAGGAAGAACTCGACACCAGCATTGGAGGAAAACTCATTAACAGCCTTCGATATGCAGATGACACATGCTTGCTGAAACTGAAAAGTCAAAGCACTTACTGATGAAGATCAAAGATACAGCCTTCCATATGGATTACACCTCAACATAAAGAAAACAAAAATCTTCACAACTGGACTAGTAAGTAACATCATGATAAATACAGAAAAGATTGAAGTTGTCAAGGATTTCATTTTACGTGGATCCACAATCAACACCCACAGAAGCAGCAGTCAAGAAATCAGACGACGCGTTGTACCTGCTGCAAATCTGCTGCAAAAGACCTCTTTAAAGTGTTAAAAAGAAAAGATGTCAATTTGAGGACTAAGGTGTGCCTGACCCAAGCCATGGTCCTTCCAATTGCTTCATATGTATGTAAAAGCTGGACAATGAATAAGGGAGATCAAAAAAGAATTGATACCTTTGAATTATGGTGTTAGTGAAGAATATTGAATATACCACTGACTGCCAGAAGAATGAACAAATCTGTCTTGGAAGAAGTACAGCCAGAGTGGTCCTTAGAAGCAAGGATGGTGAGACTTCCTTTCACATATTTTGGACATGTTATCAGGAGGGACCAGTTCCTGGAGAAGACATTATGCTTGATAAAGTAGAGGGTCAGCAGAAAAGAGGAAGGCCCTCAAAGAGATGGATTGACAGAGTGACTGCAGCAATGGGCTCAAGCATAGCAGCAATTGTGAGGATGGTGCAGGACCAGGCAGTGTTTCATTTTACTGTACACAGGGTCACTATGAATTGGAACCAACTTGATGGCACCTAACAACAACAACAAACCCAACAAAATTTTTAAACTAAAAAGAGTACCTATACATTTCTCAATTACTTTAAGAAAATATTAAATGTTAATTTCAAAAAGTATACATATATATATATATATATATATTCTTTTTTTTTTTTTTTTTTTTTTAATTTGGAGCCCTAGTGGTGAGGTGGTTAAGAGCTCAGGCTGCTAACCAAAAGGTTGGCAGTTCAAATCCACCAGCTGCTCCTTGGAAACCCTATGGGGCAGTTCTACTCTGTCCTATAGGGTTGCTATGAGTCAGAATTGACTCGATGGCAACAGGTTTGGTTTTGGGGTTTTCTCGGGTCCTTATTTGTGCATTCAGGATTTGAGGCTTTATATGCTTGTTATGGATTGAATAGTGTCCCTCAACAATGTTTTGGAACCCCAACCCTGGTACATGTGGATGTAATCTCATTTGGGAACTGGGTTTTCTTTGTTTTATTAATCAGCCATACCAGTGTAGGATGTTTCTTAAACCTACTCACTTTTGAGCTATAAAAAGAACAGATTAGACACAGAGAAGTCACCATAAATGGGGGGAAGATACATGCCACATGGAGATCACCAAGGAATGGAGAAACACTGGGGCTACAGGAACGGAAAAAGATCTTTCCCCAGAGATGACAAAGAAAGAGCCTTCCCTTAGAGGCAGTGTCCTGAATTCAGACTTGTAGCATCTTAACTTGTAAGAAAATATATTTCTCTTCTTTCATGCCTTTCACTTGTGGTATTTCTGTTACAGCAGCACTAGCAAACTAAGACAGTGCTCATAGCGCACACTGATTAATCAGTGTAAGGAGAAGAATATCAGTTCACAAATTAAGTGTGAAAATGTAATTACACTGGGTTTTATATAACAATTTAAATTTTTATATAGCCAAGATGACAGAAACTATCCCTGCGCTTTGGATTTTCTAGGAATTGCATTCCATCTATAGGGACTTCACACAGTCCCGAGACATTGGGCAGGGGCATTGTAAAAACAACATGGAGGTGGTGTCTGACATCCTTTCACTTCACAAGGGGGAAGAAGAAACAAGATCAACAGCCCAAGGCTAATTCCTATGAGGCAAATGTCAGACATGCCTCCTCTCTCTGCCGTCTTTACCAATTCTGACACCAACCTTCCTTCCCACTGCTTTCTCTAATTCTCTGCAAAAAAAAGATCTGCTGAGTTCGATAATTCATTGCAATGACTGCACAGAACTCGCAGACAATGCTCATGATTATGGAGTTTATTAGGGAAATAACAGGTTACAATTCAGGTATAGAAACTCTCAGGATACAGTTATTCCATAAGGACGCCCCTTCCCAGCTGTGCTCGCAGGCAGGCTTGGGCAAGTGCTACAAAGCTCTTTTAGCTCTGTTGACAGGTACTCTGATTCACTCTACTCTGCCAACAAGCTTCCTGCCCAAAGGCACTCAGCTTTCTTGCTGGGAAGCCCACCATGCTGTCTCCTGCCTTCATTTTCTGCCACCACTTCTTGAGCTCTCTCTCTCTGTCTCCTGGTTCCAGGAGCTTCTCAGTTATAGGAATCGCAGTCCAAAGGATGCGCTCTCTGCTCCTGAAAGTTCTTCCTTGGTGGTGGTGAGGTTTTCTCTTTCCTGCCTCTCTGGTGGCTCATTTCAAGCCCAGCAGAATAGTAAAACTGATCAATTCCTCTGGTGAACCACAATTACCCTACCACACAATCCTGCCCAATAACTTTGGTGGGAGTTACAAGACCATGGCTAGAAAGGCCACACAAAAGTGATTCATCGCACTGGAGGCATGTAGCACTTGATGTCAACTGTCCACCTAAGTGTCTGCTGAGTCATCCTGTCAGGTCGTCAGTCATCACCTCACATGGGTTGCTCATGAAACATTCCTTATTCCTGCTAAGTGACCTCCTCAAGTCTGGCAGCTCTGCTACTTCCATGCCTCCCTTGAATCTCTCTGCTCTTTTCATGCCATCCTGGAGCCCAGAAATTTCTGTGCAGCTACCTAATACCCTGGAAGTATGCAGCCATCCCCTCTCCACTTCCCAAAGGTTTGACCAGAAAGCAGAATGCAGAGCCTTTCTATCTGGGAGCCACCATCATTCATATTCACTTCATTTCTCTGCCATCCCCTACTATGATATAAGACATGAAAAATCCTAGAGGGAGCTTGAGAGCAATGGTAAGTGGGTTTCTTCTAGTGGCATTAAAGGAGGAAGGAGGATGTCGTGTGTGGTATATGGTGTGGAGTATGGAGAAGAATGGTGGAAGAGAATGAAATAGATGTCCATACATAAGAAGCTCTTTTTCTTCCTTTATTTTCCATTCCTTCATTTTCCCTTTCCTAATATATATATACATGTTTATAATTTGGTGTTGTGTTATATAATGTTATGTTAGCATCATTTGGAGGCCATTCTGATACTGACTTGCTTAGATTTTATTTATTTGTTCCAGACCTTTTTTTATGAGCCTATTTATACTGACACCCTTATAGTATCATCAACCTTTGCCGTCGTTCCCTTAATCATCCTAGATGCTTTTTCTCTGCACTCACTCTTGTCTTTCTTGACTGGGAGCCTCTCTAGGTCCATTTATATTACATCTCTATTTTTACTGGCATTTTTTAGCTGGTTTTTAGTTCATGCAACTCTGTTATTTTCCAGGTCAATTTGATTTATATTCACAACATTGTGAGAAGCTATATATAACACTTTCTCCCATTTTGCCATTCAAAGAAATCTTATCACATTTTCCTGAAAGACCAAGGACAACTTGAGGATATTTCTCATTCTTTTGCTGAGATAGTTTTATACTGTGCTCTATTGAATTTCAATTTGAATTGCTTGAGGTTTAGTCTTCTGAAACTCTTTGGAAATATGGACATTTGTTCATCAATATAACATATCTTTCCTGGCTGCAGGAAAAGAGACGTTTTAGAAAGTCGAACGCTAAACCCTAAATAAAAGAGCCATTTCTCTATAAAGGCTTGTTTAAATAATATATTATTATTATTATCTGTGTATATATATAATATATTATGTATATATATGCGGCATCTAACATTGTTTTGTTTTGTTAATTTAAAAGCAATTGAACGAAGTAGTATTGGCTCACTGGGTGAGGGGCCAGGCCCTGAAAAAAATAAATTTATAATTATAAAAAGAAAAGGTTGTGACCCAGACGATTTACAATAAAATAAGACAATAATATCCTCTTTTTTCAAGTTATCAACACCCAGTTCCTTGGGACTGATGACAGTCCTCCATCTTGATACTCAGCGTGGTCTATCCTTCTAAGTACAGATTTTGTTGTTTTTCCTGTAGATGATGCCAAAGATAAGCACAGCTGTCATTGTGGTTAGGTTTAGAAACTCTCAGAATCATTTTTCAAAGCCAATGTAGAGGAGAGACAAACAGAATAAGTCATAATTTCAAATACCAGAATTTACACTGAAGTGTCATAGAGTTTGATACAGAAGACCTGACAGATAAGTGAGAGAGGTGAAAGGGAAAGGAGAAAAAAAAAATATCACTGAGTTTACTGCATGTTCATTCACAGCAAAATAAAGAACAGATAAAATGTATAAATTGATAATTATCTTCTAAATTGTTCCTGTTTTATGACTTCGTGTAATTTTCTAAACTATTTCACAAAGTGTGATGCATTCATTTCCTAATACCACAAAGCTGAGTGGCTTATAAGAACAAATTATTGTCTTACAGTTCTGGAGGCCAGCAGTGTGGACGCAGGGTGGTGGCGGTGCCACGTTCACTCCAAAGGCTCTAGAGGAAGCTCCTTTTTCTTCTCTCTCCGCTTCTGGTAGCCCCAGGCATTCCTTGGCTTGCAGATGCAGCATCACTCCCTCATACATGCCTGTCTTCTGTATCTTTCTCTGGGTCAATCCTTCTCTTTTATACAACACCACTCAGATTGGATTAGGACCTACCCTACTCCCTCCCATATGATCTCGTGTTAAATCAACGGATAATATCTTCCAAGACTCTATTTCTCAAAAATGGTCACGTTCATAGGTTTCAAGGGTTAGGATTTCAACATACATTTTGAGAGATACAATTTGACCCATAACACATGAAATACATATAAAAATAGAGATTGAAATTGATACTTGAAAAAAAAAAAGTCAGACTAAACGTATTTGAGAAAGTTCCTCCCTCCTTGGATCTTTGGTGTGAACAAGCAAAAACAGCAGCATGTGAAGCTTCATGAGAGAGAATAAAATAGACCCTGACTTAGCACCACTGCTGTTAAACCAAACAACTTCAGCTAAATTTTGTAACCTACAAGGCATTGTAAACATTTAGAGGCAATTTCATGCACTGCTTCTTGATAAACAGTAAGTCTAATTGATTGCTTTATACTTTCCCCATAATTAATATTGGATTTCTTCTTAAAGAAACATTCAGAGTTCTTATTTTACATTCCATTCTCAAAAAGGGAATTTATAGTATTTTGTTACCACACTGGAAACACACACAGCTACCCTCTCTGAATTGGTCCTCCTGGGAACAGTAGCAAATGTATGCCTTCTAGATGGCCACAGAGGAGGCAGCCATGGACTATATGAGGCTAACAGGTCCTGACAGAGCTAGAACTCCTCAAGGCAACCTGCACTTAGGAAGATGATTCTGTTACCAATTGGTCTAACTGGCCACAGGCAACAGGTATCATTATTCCGAGACTGGGTAAACATAAATGAGAACTAGAAATTTCTTCACTTTTAATAATAGCAAGGTTGTTGTTTTTAAAGCCCTCTTCTTTCCTGCAACAATAAAAAACTGTTCCTGATAACATCTTACGTTTAAAAAAAATGACAAAATCCTATCTTGCTGTGATTATGAATGTGTAAATTTCACAGGTATAAGAACAGACATGAAAGGGAATATAGAAAAGTAAGATATTTTACTTTTTAAAAAGATTATTGAATTCTGAGTGATTCTGCATTTTTCAGGTTTTGAGTCTTCATTGTTAAAATATTGCTTATACAACACCCACATACACACTACAGAAAAAAACAATCTTTAAATTAGAAAGAATCATAACTTCACATGGGTTCCGAGTTGAGGCTCTCCATCTTTTAGTTACCCCGGTTTTTTCAGTATCCCTTGATCCTTTGGTACATTTCACCCGAATAAAAAGGGCCTTCAAGTTGGTTGGTAACTTACCAACAACTAACTGAAGTGTCTGGCGATTTCTAAGGACCTTTAGAAAATATAAGTAAAGGAGTATGTTGAAAATGCCTTCTTGCAATAATCTTATAAAACTGGTTGTTTTAAGAGAGGTTGAAATTATGTTATGTATTTGACAATTAAAAAGGTGATATAAATTTCTATAAAGCGTTTCAGTGTGTATGGTGATGATCATAACAATATTAACAATAGAAATATTATTTTATTCTAGGTTCTAAGGATACTGAGATAAATTTAATACTCCCTTCTCTCAAATTATGCATAGTCTAATAGGAGGGGCAGATGTGGGTTTGACAACAAATAAATTACAATCTAAGTTAATAGCAACAATAAATACACAAGTTGCAATGATTTAGGCAATTTTCAGTAACAGCAGTAAGGTAACAGGGGTAAAAAAATAGATTCTCTAAACAGGTTATATTTTATCTGGGTTTTAAAACATAAATAGAATTTCAGTAGATAAACACGGTATGGAATAGTGTTCCAGACAAAGGTAAGATAATGTGCAAACACAACATGTTGTGTTTAAGGAACGTGATTTTATGTTACTGTTGACCAATAGGGACAATGGTGACAAAAAAGGCTGCATAGATATACCACACATAATATTAAGTGGCTTTAACTTGAAGGTAGAGCTGAGCGGAAACCACGGAAAGGTTTCATGTCAAAGAGAGAAGAACTGTGGGCTTTTTTACAGTGCTTATCTGCACAGCACCAAAAAGCCTGCCATGAAGTGCAGAAATCCCTTCTTCCACCCTGCCAACTCTGGAGTCTAATTTCCAGAGGAAACCACTTTTAACTCTTGTTCTAGTAGTTACCTTCAATACATCTAAATCAAATGTGTGTGACATTTTCTTTATTTATACATTTTAGCAGACATACCCTTTCTATATGGATAGATAAGCCCTTATCTAGGTTGAATATGTGACCTATTTTGCCTGGAACAATCCCACTTAAACCCCACCTGGCAAAATTATTAACAGCACTCCATTTCACTCTGAAAAATGTCCCGGTTTGGAAGATAAACTATATACTACATAGTTATCCTAACTTTAACCATCTTATTCACCATCTTTCCGCTCTCCCCATTCTCTCAATATAATAACATCATTGTTTTCAGTTAAAATAAATAATTATAATAGCTAACACTTACTGAATGATTACTGTTAGACATTCTTCTATGTGTTTTGTATGTAACAACACATTTAATAATCATATGGCTCTATGGGGTATATTCTATACAGACAAGGAAACTAAGTCACAGAAAAACTGAGCAGCTTGCTTAAAGGTTACAAAGTTAGCAAGAGTTGTAGACTGGAGTCAGTCCAAGTTATCTAGCTAGATTACTGTTTTTTCTTAGCACTTGTACAGATACATGGTAGCATTTAACACAATGGAAAATTAATAATTTATGTTTATTGACTAAAATGAGACCTGCTAACTTGCAGTCTTCATTAGTGCTGGGAACATACCTCTATTTTTCACCACTGTACTATGCCTTGGTGTCACAGTGCTTAAGAGCTTGGCTGCTAACGGAAAGGTTGGCAGTTTGAATCCACCAGTTGCTCCTCAGAAATCCTATGGGGTAGTTCTACTCTGTCCTCTAGGGTCGTTATGAGTTGGAATCAGCTTGATGGCAATGGTTTACAGTTTGCAGTCACTAGACACTTTGAGTGAATGCATGTGGTATTATAAACCAAAAACCAAACTGGTTGCCATCAAGTCGATGCCAACTCATAGCGAACTTATAGGATAGACTAGAACTTCTCCATAGGGTTTCCAAGGAGAGGCTGGTGGATCCTAACTGCCAACCTTTTGGTTAGCAGCCAAATGATTAACCACTGCACCACCAGGGCCCCATGTAGTGTTACAGTGAATATTATTTTTCTGGTTTTTTTTAAGTGTTCATGCCTCTCAGGCATATGGTATCTGCAAAGTCCTGCAGAAGTGTTAAACACTGAAATAGCAATAGCCCAAGTGTGTCTGTTAGATAAAATGTGAACAAGAATCATACTTTGTTCCTTATCCTGATTAATCATAACAACATTCTTAACTGCACTGGTAATTTTCAAAGTATGAGGATAGAACCCACAAGTCAAAGTACACACATTTCAGAATATAATTTCCTCTTTTTTTTTGGACTCAGCAAACACTCCAGCATCATCACTGTGAACATCAATTATCTCTACATTCTAAATGCATGGTAGTGCAGTTAGGAGATTTATGGTTGCCATCAAGCCATGTAAACCCAGTTTTACTATAAAATGTAATATCAAAGCATCATTGTGCATGTTTCGCTCTGCGTTAACATCACTCAGCATTTACCACTACTTTTACCCTCTGAATTACATATTGATGGCAGGTAAGATATGCTAAATGAGTGGATGTGATTCAGATAGGATTCATTTTAAGCTCTATCATGCTTTTTTAAAACTATGGCATAAATGCCAATTTTTTTTCTTATCACATACACTTATTTTCATTGAAATCTCTCACGTAGACACAAAATACTTCAATTTCTCCATGTTTCAACTCAAAATAGGATGAAGTCCTTGAATCTCATAGAACTTTTTCCTGCTATGTATCCAAACCAGAGATGTGTGTTTGAAAGTTGTTCCAAAGCCAAATGTTTAGCTCATGCCAATACCATTTTAATTTGGCTTGGTTATTTTTTGTCGTACCTTTTTTTTTCTTTTTTCCATTCCTATACCCATACTTCAATAAAAAATAATTGTTCTAGATTAGAATATTTATAATTATAGCCTTGCTTGCAATTCTGCAGTTGTAATTCTTGGTGGTGCAGTGGTTAAAGCGCTTGGCAGCTAATCGAAAGTTGGCAGTTTGAACCCACCAGCTGCTCTGTGGGAGACAAAAGATGTGGCATTCTGCTTCCATGAAGATTTACAGCCTTGGGAACCCTATGGGGCAGCTCTATTCTCTCCTATAGGGTTGCTATGAGTTGAAGTTCACTCAGTAGCAATGGGTTTTTTTTTGTTTGTTTGTTTGCAATTCTGGAAAATTGAAGAGTGTGTGAGTCTTTATAAATGCAGATCCATCATGTCAAAAAATTCACATTTTTATACTTTTAACCGCTATTACTTATAATTTCTTTTCAGGTGAAAGCTTATTCAAAACTAATTTTGTATTGACATTGCTGCATTTATTCCTGATATCTAACCAGACAAAGATATTTTAGATGTTCCCCTTCCTCTCCCATTCCTGTTAACATCATGGTAAACTAGACCCTCAACCCTTTACAAGTGGATAGTACCACAGACTTCTAGCTAATTGCCCTGAGTCCAATCCATCCTACATGCAACTATCAAGTATATGTTTCTAAAACAGTGTTTGTGTCTTGGCACACCTCTGTTTAAGAGCTGTCTCTTAGAGAAGTCCAATTCCCTGCATTTCTCAGGACCTTCCACAACATGGCCCCCCCATGGTCATATCCAGCCTATTTCAAACTCTCCTCACTACATAACTTGTTTTGCTAGACTTTTAGTCATTTTTCCAATTCCACGTAAATTTGCTTATCCTTATCTTTTACACTTCACATACCGTCTAGCTCTCAGTAACTCTGTTTCTTACTCATTCTTCTAGGCCAAATTCTGTTCTCATCTTGAGGAAGAGATCCTCTGTTTAATCCCCCAAATCCATTCTCTGCCTTTTTGATCCTGACCTCTGTCCCAGACGCTGAGGGACTACATCAATAGGCTTCTTGAACTACCTGTCAGTTATATTTGGCCAGAGGGGAACCCTGGCAGCAGACAGGAGGGAAAGAGGAGAGTGAGTAGTATTTATTCCTCCAATTACTTCCTACAAGGTAATCTGGATCTGGGTGCATCCCTCAACCTAAGGCAGCTCTCTCCACTGGACCCCTTTCTTCCACGTTCCTGGAACCACTCCATTCCTTAACCCCTTCAGATGGTAATGGCCTGGTTGTTACCAGCCCCATGCTAATGTATTCGTGGCTTCCATACACCCTGACATGCATCTCTGTACATGGTCCCTTTATTCAAAATGAAACAAAACAAGAAAAGCATTGCCATCGAGTCTGATTCTGACTCATAGCAACCCTATAGTGACACTATAGGACGGAGTAGAACTGCTTCCAAGTTTGTAATCTTTACAGAAGCAGACTGCCACATCCTTCTCCCACAGAGTGGCTGGTGGGTTCAAACCACTGAACTTTTAGTTAGCAGCTGAGTACTTAACCACTGTGCAACCAGGCCTCCTTCCCTTTATTAAACTTTCCTAAAACAATCTATTTCTTCATAGGATACTTAATGATATATATCTGTTCTAAGAAGCCTTAGTCAATAACTCCCATTCCCTTTCAGATGCTGGGATATATCTCTATTATACTGTGGCAGCTTTGATACTTCTCTCTTCAAAGGGTGGAGCCTAATTCCCTCTCTTTGATTTTGGGCTGTACTCAGTGACTCACTTCTAATAAGCAGAAAGTGCTGGAACTGATGGTGATTTTCCATATTAGGACATAAAAGGCATTGTGACTTTCTCCTTGATCTTTTTCTTGGATCACTCACTCTGGGGAAGCCAGTCGTCTGTTGTGTGGACCCTCAACCCGCCCTAGAAGGAGGCCCACATGATGAGGAAGTGGGGCCTCTTGCCAATGGCCACATGAGTGAGGAAAGCAGGTCATCCAGCCCTAGTCAAGCCTTCAGATGATTGCCAACCTGGCTGATATCTTGACTTAACCCTATGGCAGTTCCTGAGCCAGAACCATACCACTAAACCACTCCTAAATTTCTGATCCACAGAAACTGTGAGATAATAAATGTTTATTTTTTAAGCTGCTAATTTTTGAAAGGTAATTTGTTATGTAGCAGTACATAACTAATATAGGAAGACAGACACACTGTGATGGTTAAGATTGTGTGTCAGCTTGGCTGGGCCATGATTCTCAGTGTTTTAATGTAATCACTCCCATGACTGACTATACTGTGAGTAGCCAATCAGATGAGGGGGAGTCTCCTTAGGGGTGTGGCTCACATCTGAATATAAGCCCACGTTCTTGCTTTTTGCTCTGTCTGGATCCTGGGGCTGCCTCCTGTTGTCTCATCTCTGGTTCTTGGGACTTGAGCTGTCAGCTTATCTGCCGAACCTGGGATTCGTCAGTCTGCACAGCCTATGAGCAGGGGTCCTGCTCTCCAACCTGTAGATCTTGGGCTTGCCAGCTTCTGCTGCCACGTGACTTGGGAGAGGCCTCTACCCTGATCCACTGACTTGGGATGTTCCAGTCTCTACAATCGCATGAGCTGTTTCCTTGATATAAATGTCTCTCTCTATATATATATTTATACACTTTACTGGTTTTGCTTCTCTAGAGAACCCAGCCTAAGACACACACTGACAGACACACCTATATGAAGAATTCTAGGCCACTGAAGTGGAAAGTACACTCAATATTGGAAAACCCTAGAACTCTTTACCTTCAATTATGTCATTTTTTTCCTTAGTGACTAATCTTTGGATCCTTCCAGCAACTATGCCTCTGAATGTTGTCATCATATTGCTTTTGGTGTATCTTAGTGAATTTCCTGCCCATGAACCCAACTGTGCCCCACAATTATGCTTCTTGGACCATGGACTAAACCTAAACCCCATTCACTACTTCTCTAGTCCTGAGCATGAAAAGATTTTTGCCACCAATCCTTGTCAGTCTTCTCTTCCTTTTCCTATTTACATTATCACATTATTTAAGACTTAAAGCAGTAGTGTATGCCTTGTCTTCTTCAATTGTATTACAAAGGGAAGAACCATAATCTCATTGTTCTATATTCTGTTCCTTTCAATTCTTTTAGGTATTGAAAGTGTCTATAAATGTGGATACCTCATACCATTTATGTTTAATAAATGTTCACTTGTTTTCTTGCTTCATTCTTCTTTCTGCTGTCACCATCACTCCCCACCCCAAAAACCCATGTATCTTATGTCAATGAGATAGGTTTTATTTCTCTCTGGCCTCCTCTACCACCCTCTCCTACAAATTATCATATGTTCTGTATAGATATTAATCCTTCAGTTTTTTTAATTGTTTGTTTATTTTAGTTTATGACATTTTTCTAATCAAATGCATCACCTTCATCCATAACCCCTAAAGTAATTATAAAGAAAATATTGCTGCTGTTTGCAAGGCTCAGCTTAGACATAAATGAAAATGACTCTATCCTGGTATTATTGGGTTGGCTCTTGGATAAATAGGAACATAAGTGTCATGTCCAAAGTAAATGAATAACTTACTCTCCTAAATAACTTGATTTGGCAACAAGAAAACTAGGTTTCCTGATTCTTTGTCCTTTCATCCAATAAAAATAAGCCTTTGAGACAGCTTCTCTCCCATTGACACTCCATTAACTGCTAATAGTGCTGGAGATGCACACTATAAATATGTAAGGTATGATACATACAGGCCTGTTTTGTATTGTGTGCCCTTTCACCAGCTGCTAGTTATCTTTTATCAGATCAAATGTGTTTTGATGTGCTTATTTTGTTGTTGTTTTTGTTTGAATTCTGTGATACTGAATGGTTAAAAACAGCTTAAAAAATAATCAGATATCCAAATGTTGCTGAAATACATCCAAAATCTAACCTTCTGCGTTTGGGTATAAATATAGATGCTAATATGGTAGCAACACAGAAATGTATGCTTTATGAAATCCTTCACATACAGGATTTGCATTATACCTAAACCATCTACACAACGTGCATATAAACTCAAGAAGGCTAAAGTATATATGATTGACATATAATGCCAGAGTAGGATAGCCTTTTAGAGATATTTTGGTTCAACTCTTTCATTTATGAGGAAGTTGAATCCAAGGTATGTTAGGGTATTTGCTTATGGCCACACAGCCAATTAATGACAGAAGTAGACAGAACCAGATTTCTAGCAGCTCTTGGTTCAGTGTTGTCTCAGAAAACTTAGAAGAAGTGATAGCCATGTCATCCAGGAGAAGACAGGCTGAGCCTCACCTAGCTGTGCCTTACCAGGCAATTCTTTGGCGAATCCTCCATGTTCCAGGCTTCGACACTCTGCCTAGAGTCTGGCCTTGGTCTTCCTGTGCCCAGGGATAAATAAGCCCTTAAGGCAGAATCTCACTACATCAAAGGTATGTAACGTTGAGGTAGTCACAAGGATGATACTGTATAATCATGAGTAATAGAATATCTGGAGAGCATAAGATTCAGGACAGCATTATCATCACTGCAAAACTACATAGAAAGCCAAATATGCATTACGTTATTCATTAACCATGAGAAATTATCACAGATATCAAGAGAATTTCTCTGTAGACCCTGAGGATAAAAACTCATAAGCCTGCAGGGGCCAGTGGTTAAATTAAGTTAGTTAAACTGTTGGTATAATACCACAAGGTAGTGTGAATTCTAGTAAAACAGAATGTAAGTGTCCTGTTTAAAGGGACAGCTGCCATTTATCTGTAGAAAACTGCTACTATTTAGAAATTTGGATGTGATGAAAATTTTCTATTTTTTGAGAGAAAGTCAGATAGATTACACACTGGTTTCACAATTTTTATGTGTTGGTGACTATTTAAGAACATTCATTTTAATTACACAGGAAAACATTTTTCTGGTCTGAATTTGGCCTCTGGGCACTCAGTTTGCAACCCCTGCTACGCAGACTTACACTGAAAGTCATATAATAACCAGTTGTTGACTTACCTACAATAGAATCAAAGCAAGAGGAGTTAAGACTGTTAATGCGTTGATAGATGCCATCGAGTTGGTTGCTACTCATAGCGACCCTATGTACATCAGAACAAAACACTGCCTGGTCCTGTGCCAGCCTCACAATCGTTGCTATGTTTGAGCCCACTGTGTCAGTCCATCTTGTTGGAGGTCTTCCTTTTTTTCACTGACCCTATACTTTACCAAGCATGATGTCCTTTTCCAGGGACTGGTCCCTCCTGATAACATGTCCAAAGTATGTGAGACGAAGTCTTGCCATCCTTGCTTCTAATGAGCATTCTGGCTGTTCTTCCAAGACAGATTTGTTCGTTCTTCTGGCCATCCATGGTATATTCAATATTCTTTGCCAACACTGTAATTCAAAAGGCATCAATTCTTCTTCCGTCTTCCTTATTCATTGTCCATCTTATTCATTGTCCCTGCATATGAGGTGATTGAAAATACCAGGGCTTGGGTCAGGTGCACTTTAATCCTCAGAGCGACATCTCTGCTTCTTAACACTTTAAAAATGACTTCTGCAGCGTATTCACCCTATGCAATACGTCGTTTGATTTCTTGACTGTTGCTTCCATGGGTGCTGATTGTGGATCCAAGTAAAACAAAATCCTTGACAACTGCAATCTTTTCTCCATTTATCATGATGTTGCTTATTGGTTATGTAGCCAGTCTAATAAACTTCCGTGTAGAGTTCCCACTAAAGATAATGTTGCTAATGGATCATAAATACCATGAGTTCACTCACTCTGGATACCTGAATCTCTTTCCACACCAAGGAAGTCTTTGTCATTGGCCCAGAGAAACTCCTCCTTCAATAATTGAGACTCCTTTTCTTCTGTATTGTGCTTGTGACTATGTCCAACTTTGGTTCAATTACTTTATTTTTTTCTGTTTCCAGTATGGCCAATCCCCTTCTGATTAAAAAAAATAATGATCTCTTACATAAATATTTTAATACATTCATTTTTGTTATTGTGAGATAGGTTGGCCTGAGGACAGTCCTGTCTCCTTTAGGTAAATTTGGATTCTTCCTTTGTTGATCTTACATCAGCTTTGAGTGTGCAATCATATGCCCCTCATGTCTAAGTTCTTGCGGAACTGCCTACCGTGGCCTCTAATTCTGAATACATTTAGAATGGCTCATGGCATAGTGTTCTCAAGGTCAAGGAGTGACATATATTTCTAAATACCCAAAAAATATTAATATGATAAAAATTAATTTTCATCTAAAACATCAAGCTAGTTGCTGAACTAGGTGACATTTATAGCAGCCTGCGTTCTCCCTCCTGGGTCCAGGTGAGTATTAGCAACATGCAGTCATTTGCACAGAAGGAGTGGAGAAATGTTTATACTGTCCTCAACAGCCAGGGTACCCCAAAACGGGCTATCATGCACCCAGATTACTTCATCACTTCTTCTTTATCCTTCAAACACAGCAAATGTTTACAACAGAGGGAACAAAGTATTGGCTTTTCACAAAGAAGGAACCATGAGCCAATGGGGTCATAGCTGTGGTCCTACTATTAGCCAGCTCTTTAGGGGTGGTGGCAATGCTATCTCAACAGTCTTCTTGTTCAACATCATCCCTAGGTTATCAGGGAGCTTTTCTTAGAAGCCGCTTGCTAGACAGCAGTTCTAGGTTTGCTATCAGTGTCTGTAAAAGAAACAAGAGTTGGACAGATAGGCAGGCAGTATCTTAGTTGCAGTTTAATAAAGTTCCAATAATCTTTTCCATATGATCAGCTTGTATCACCCACGGTCACTTCATTAGTTAAGAACTATAGCCTTTTCCCTTTCATATTTACCCCTGTACCTTATGCTAAGAGACAGTATAACATAGTGGTAGAGTGTAGATTCTAGAGCAAGACTACCTTCACAGTTTGGCTCTGCTACCTACCGGTTTTGTGCCTCAATTTTCCTATTTGTAAAATAAGGATTATCATAGGACTCATTTCATAGAGTTTTTTAAGTATTAAATGAATTAATCCTAGACACTTAGAATAATAGCTGGCACATGATAAGCACTATGTAAATTTTAGTTAACTATTGTTTTTATTATCACCTAAATTATCATCTCTGTACCTGTGCCTTCATGATTTTTTTTCCTGATGATTCTGTCCAACTGTTTCCACAATTTCATATATGTTTGTCAAGCAGATGTTCCAATTTCTGGTTTTGAAAATATGGTCATCATAATTTAAAGAAGACATGTTTCTGAAACAGTGCTGCTATTCAATTTCCCTAACCTTGAATGTCAGCTGCAGAGTTTCCTTCCCAGTAGGAAGTAACTCCTGATGTCTCCCTGGCCCTACCACTCTGTTCTCCTCTGGTTCTTGGTCCAGAAACAGCTAATTTCCTTAGACACTTGAGCTCAAAAGGGTACTACAAAATCAATTCTCAAATCTCAAACCATGAGGATTTCTTTTTTTTTTTAATCACAGAAGGCTCTCAGCAGGCTGATCTAAGACCCATTGCTTCTAGATCATGCACTCTTCCCAAGTTAACAAGCCTTTTCAAAGTCCACTGTCAGTTTCATTCTGGCTGTCATTAGTAGAGTTCTGGTCATTAAAAATAATTTTCAGAAAAACTTGATTGCAGCAGAGATCATTGCCACTTTAATACAATAAGCTACTTTACCCAGTAAGCCACATGGGATTCATTACTTTTCACATATTGCTTTCCTTATTCAAAATATTAAAGTGATATAAGCTTTGTTATAAAGGTGAACATTCTTGGTTATCTATTACTGTGTGATAAATCACTTCAAATCTTAGCGGTATAAGCAACAGCCATGTTACTACCTCTCATGACTGTGAGTTGACTGGCGTCAACTGGGTGGTTCCCTTGTTCCATAGGGTATCAGCTGGGACTGCAGTCGTCTGGGGGCCCAGCTGCACTGGATCATCCCAGATGGCCTCTTTACAGGCTGGTAGCATGCTGGCTCGCCACAAGGAGCTCAGCTGGGGCTGCAGTCATCTGGGGGTGCAGCTACACTTCATCGTCCTAGATGGCCCTCTTACAGGCTGGCAGCATGCTGTCTTGCCACCAGGAGCTTAGCTGGGGCTGCAGAATAAAGCACCTCTGTGCTCTTGCTGCTCACAGCATGGCAGCTGGGCTCTGAGAAGGAATGCCACAAGAGTAAGTGTTCCAAGAGGAAGAAAATGGAAGCTGCTAGTCCTTTTAAATGGAGTCCCAGGGTAATGCATATGGTTAAGCACTTGACTACTAGATGAAAGGTCGGTGGTTCAAACCCACCCAGAGGTGCCTCAGAAGAAAGACTTGGCGATTTGCTTCCAAAAGGTCACAGCCTTGAAAAGCCTATGGAGTGGCTCTCCTCTGGCGGTGGCCATCAGTCAGGGTCGAGTCAACTTGCAGGAAACTAACAATAGTCCTTTTAAGGCCCGGACTCAGAATATTCTCTTGGTCAAAATTATAACACATTCTATTGGTCGAAGCGGTCACTGAAGCAGCCGAGATTCAAGGGGAGGAGATAAAAACTCCATCTCTTCCTGTGTGGAGTGGCATATTTGCAAGCAAGGAGGGGAGGAATTGAAGGGGCCATCTCTGCGGACCAGTTACCACAGTAACCAAACCACTCCTTTTCTCCACAGATTTCCTCTGTTGACGGACAGCAAATGGACTAAGAAGAGCATAGTTCAAAAGACAAAATAAATTATGACTAGAGTCTTTAAATTTTATGGAAACAAAGCATAAAGAAGTTGGAGTCAGAAGTTGAGTTTCTAATCCAGGATCTATAATTTACAAGCTAATGTGATCTTGAACAAATCACCTAAACTCAGTATCTCAGAATAGTCTCTTATAATAGCAGACGGAAGAAAAATAGTGAAGGAACTGACTGAGAAGGAAAGTACAATCACAAATAAATGGCCAACATGTAACTTCCTAAAAGAAAACCACACACCAGACTTAGAAAGACAAACTCAGTGTCTCAATATAGCCCCAGGATACTGTCAGGCTCCTCTGATAGTTGACATAATCACAAAACATAGGAGCCACATGGTTGGGTCAGTCCACACATAAAGCCAAAGACAAAAGACAAAAATCACTAGGATGGACTGAGGAACTAGAATACAGGCATGGGTCAGACAGGCAGAGCCAGCGAGATTGGCATAGTTTTCCTGGTCTCGCTGCTTCCTTATCCAGACTCCCAGAGTTAATAAGAAATTCTAAATTAGAATTTCTCATCCCTAGTTCTGCACCAAAACTGTCTGTAGGACTTTTTATAAAAGAAAAACAGCCTACGTCCACTTTGCACATGCCGTTCCTCCCGCCTGGGCTGCCCTATTCTCCTGGCTAATTCCAATCCATCCCTTATGTCTCAGCTCCTCAAAGAAAGCTTCCCAGAACTCCTTCACCCTCAGGTCAGATTTTGTATCCCTTTTTTATGTTCCTGTAGATTATGGCATTTTTTATATGCTCAGTTTTCTTGTTTCTGTCCTTCATTATACTGTGAACTCCTAGAAAATAAATGCATTCCCAAGGCTTTAGCGTAGTGCCAACGAGCCCTGGTGGTGCAATTATTAAGCACTCAGCTGCTAACTGAAAGGTTGGCAGTTCAAGTCCACCTATAGGTGCTTCAGAAGAAAGTCCTGGCAATTTATTTCTTAAAAATCAGCAATTAAACACCCTATGGAGCACAATTCTTCTCTGATACACACAGGGTCTCCATGAGTTGATTCAACTCCATGGCAACTGCTTCTGGTGGCACTGTGCCACCCTCTTCCAGCTACCAAGATAGAGATGAGAGAAAGAGAGACTCACATGCCCAGTTTATTTCTACCATTGCCAACACACACACGCACGCACAAGTACACACTGACCCTCTGCCAAGAGATTCTGGATCTATAGATACAGGCAGTGCCCAGGTTATGAATGAGATCCGTTCCTAAATCTGTATTTAAGTCAAATTTGTAGGCAAGTTGGTACATACGGTTCTTATTTAGCGTCAGTTAGTCAAATGTTTGTCTTAGTATATAATATATATTTTACTTTTCTATGTATATAAAACACTTAAGAAATATGTCCAAATCATGCAATGTTTTCATGAGCACCACAAAGTAGTGCATGTGTAGCTATTACAAACAATCATATTTACCTCAAATTTTTAATATAATAGGCTTTATGGCAGTTCATTATTAAGTAAGAGTTGCCCATAACTTGGACGTTCTTAACCTGGGGAATTACTGTAATAGACTTTACAGCAGTCTATTCTTAAGTACGGACATTCTTAACCCAGGGACTTACTGTATATACTTTTATAGGTTCTAATCCTGAGGCATAGCCAGGGTTGATATTTATTGCTTTATGTTTGACAAGCAAAATTCAGTTTATACTTAAACAAGAATCATCTTTTGATCCAACTAGTAGGATTGTCTCACCGCGCCTGAAATCCAAGTCAGTAACACTATCTTTTTATCCTGGTCTAGATATGGAAACTGAGGAAAATACTTTTTTTTGAGAACTTGGTATGTGTCAAGCATTGTTCCAAATGCCTTAAATATATTTCTTGCTCTAGCAACAACAACAATCCTATCTTACTATATTTTTACTAACAAGGAAATTGGGGAATGGCAAGAATAAGTACTTTGAGTCAAGTACCAAGCAGAGCCTGTCACTCAGAAGTAACTACAGCAGCATGGGGGCTGTGCCCTTTAGCTCTCTGTGGACTGCTAAGCACAAGAATGCACACAATTGATGCTCAATAAATATTTATCCATAGAAGCACAGGGCTTACCTTGTCTTCTCTTGTAATCAGAAAACATACAAGAGGATTAAATGATTAGACCACAAACTGTTAAGGCAACAAGTGGATATTTAGGTATGGTGCCACCACTGGGGTTGGGAAAACAGTAAAAGATAGAACATGGATAATCCAACAGAGAGAGTCAGGATTGAGTTGAGCATGACGTTGTCTGAGCAATAGGTGAGGCACTTTCAAAGGGCACTCCCTGTGGTCTTTCTTTCCTTCCCACTGAAGTCCAGAAGCAGAGCCAGCTTCATTAGGTGCAAATGTGCAGACTCTCAGGTTTCACACTTAGAGGAAGAAACTCTTGATTCAATGCTCTGCTGTTACCGCCTTGAAATTTTTAGTAATTTTGAATAAAGAATCTACATTTTAATTTTTCACTTAACCTTACAAATTATGTAGCCAGTCCTATACAAAATGTTCTGTAAAAACTCTTACTGCATAGCAATATGTAAAATAGACATTTTTTAATAGGCAGCTAAAGCCAATATGTTTGTAAAAATAGGGAAGTTATATGAATATCTGTAAAAACAAATGAGGAGAATTGGACTGGACTGTGGGACATAAAGTGATACTTGTAAATAGTGTGCCTCTTGGTCAAGTAGATACGAGAGACCAAAGGGGCAGCTTCTGTCCAGAGGTGTGACAGGAAGACAGAGAGGGTGAGGAGCTCATTGAAGGGACATGGGGAATCAGGGGCGGAAAGGAGGAGTGTGCTGTCGCAGAATAGGGTGAGCAATTAGGGTCACATAACAATGTATGTATAAAATTTTGTATGGGAGACTAACTTGAAATGTAAACTTCACTTAAACTGCAACAATAAAAAAAATGAGGAGAGAATTGTTAGACTTACAGAAATATAGGCAGGGACTTAAAAACCTTTGTAATCAGCACATCAGTGTTAAATCAACGGAGTGACAAGGCTGACATGAGGCCAATTAGATTAGATTAGTAGGTATTGGCCCAGTATGGAATACAGAAGCAAATCAATGGACAACAATGAGAAAGGCAGTGAGAAAAAAGACATTGATGAAAATTGGAAGGATTTGTCCTTAGCAGTTTGGTAAGTGCTTTTTCAAAACCTGTGGGGGAAAAATGAATTCATCAGTAATAATTAACAGGCAGGGGCATAATTTATCCAGATATCGTTTGTAGCTGTGTTTATGCTTATGTGAGCTGCTTAGTAATCTGTATATAATTAATTTCATTGTGTGAGTTCAGTCATTTTGAATTAATCATTTTTGATGTCTTATAAAGCATTGAGTTAGGAGAACACCTTCTAGAATTGTTAATAAAGTGAAAGTAAATATTTGTGGTGAAATTGTTATTTTCAGAGTGAAGAGAAGAGATAAACAGAACATAATATTGAATGTCCCTGTAAAGACTTCATTTAAGTGAGCTGGCTACTCAGAAAATAAGTAAGGAAGGAACGGGTGTTCATAAAGAATATCTAGTATCTGAGTGTTTTACATGCATTATCTTTTTTAATCCCTTTAAGAACCCTATGAGACAGATACTATTTTGGTCCCCATTTATTGATGGGGAAACTGAGGTACAGATGGGTTAAGTTATGGACTCAAGATCATACAGTTAAGCCAGATTCTAATCAGGGAGTAGATGGACACATTAAAGGAAATATAATTTATACTGTCAGGGAGATATAAATCTAGACTTATATCCATGAATATGACTCCAGTTTACACTGTCATTTGCCGTTTCACAGGCTTACCTGCCTTGCCACTAGAACAAATCATCCTGTGCCTCCCTAACACCTATGAGCTGGTTAATTTGTTGAAAACACTATCCTATTCCTATTAAATCAGATATTCATATGCAAAACTCACGTACATGGAAAAATACACATGCTTTGACCCTCACATCACACCATACGTCTTAGGCTGGGTTCTCTAGAGAAGCAAAACCAATAAAGTATATACGTATATATAGAGAGAGGGATTTATATCGAAGAAACAGCTCACGTGATTATAGAGGCTAGAACTTCCCAAGTGCATGGATCAAGGTAGAGGCCTCTCCCAATTCATGGAGCCGCAGAAGCTGGTGAACCTCAGGTCAACAGGTTGGAGAGCAGGGCTCCTGCTCACAGTCCGTGAAGGTCGATGAATTCCAAGATCGACAGGTAAGCTGCTAGCTCAAGTCTTGAGAACCAGTAGTGAGATGACAAGAGGCAGCTGCTGGGTCTGGAACGAGCCAAAAACCTTGGCAAGGCAAGCAGGAAGGACATAGCCGCATAGGGCGGAGAGATGAAGGCTGAGGGGGTGATGAACTGCCACAGACCCTGCCCTCACTGGTACCACTCAGCAGATTCCATCATGGCGGTGATCACATATCAAATTTCAACAGGGAAGTGATCACAACATTATACAACTGCCAAAACACTGAGAATCATGGCCTAGACAAGTTGACATAGAATCTTTACTATCATACCATACATATACATATATACACACACACACACACACACACACACACACACACAAAGCTCAAAGGGGATCATGGCCTAAATGTAAAATCTAAAATCATAAAACTTCTGGAAGAAAACATGGTAGTGACTTTGGTTTAGACAAAGATTTCTTTTTTTTTTTTTAAATTAATGTAATTAAATGAAGTTTACATTTCAAGTTAGTCTCCCATACAGAATTTTTTTTTTTAACATACATAGTTATGAGACACCAACCGCTCACACTGTTCTGTGACAGCACACTCCTCCCCTCCGCCCCTGATTCCCCATGAACATTCAACCAGCTCCTAACTCTCTCTGCCTTCCCCTCTAACCTCTGGACAGAAGCTGCCCCTTTGGTCTCTTTTATCTACTTGTCTAAAAGGCACATTCTTCACGAGTATCACTTTATGTCCCACAGTCCAGTACAATCCCTGTCTGAAGAGTTGGCCTCGGAAATTGTTTTAGTTCTGGGGTGATGGAGAGTCCAGGGGCCATGCTTTCCAGGGTGCCTCCAGTCTTAGACCATTAAGTCTGGTCTTCTTACTAGTATTTGAGTTCTTCATCCCATCATTCTACTGCTCCATCAGGGACCCTCTGTTGTGTTCCCTGTCAGGATGTTCATTGGTGGTAGCCGGGCACCATCTAGTTCTTATGGTCTCAGGCTGATGAAGTCTCTGGTGTAAGTGGCCCGTTTTGTCTCTTGGGCCAATACTTTCCTTGGGTCTTTGGTGTTCTTCGTTCTCCTTTACTCCAAGTAGTTGGGACCAATTGATGCATCTTAGATGACCGCTTGCAAGCTTTTAAGACCCCAGATGCCACTCACGAAAGTAGGATGCAGAACATTTTCTTAATAAGCTTTGTTATGCCAATTGACATAGATGTCCCCTGAAAGCATGGTCCCCAGACCCCGTATCCCTGCTACTCTGTCTCTCAAAGTATTTGATTGTATTGCGGAAACTTCCTAGCTTTGGTTTAGTCCAGTTGTGCTGGCTTCGCCTGTAGTGTGTGCTGTCCTTCCCTTCACCTAAGATCATTCTTATCTACTATCTAGTTAGCGAATAACCTTCACCCTCCCTCCCCAGCCCCGTAACCATCAAAGAATCTTTTCTTCTGTGTTTAAACCTTTTCTTGAGTTCTTATAATAGTGGTCTTATACAGTATTTGTCCTCTGTGCCTGACTAAATTCACTCAGCATAATAAGTTCTAGCTTCCACCAAGTTATATGATGTTTCACAGCTTCAGCATTGTTCTTTATCATTGCATAATATTCCATTATGTGGATATAACATAGTTTGTTTATCCATTTGTCCATTGATGGGCACTTAGGTTGCTTCCATCCTTTGGCTATTGTGAACAGTGCTACGATGAACATGGGTGTGCATATATCTATTCATGTGACGGCTCTTGTTTCTCTAGGATATATTCCAAGGAGCAGGATAGCTGGATTGTATGGTACTTCTATTACTAGCTTTTTAAGGAAGCGCCAAATCGATTTCCACAGTGGTTGTACCATCTTACATTCCCACCAACAGTGTATAAGTGTTCCAGTCTCTCCACAACCTCTCCAGCATTTGTTAGTTTGTGTTTTTTGAATTAATGCTAGCCTTGTTGGGGTGAAATGATATCTCATTGTAGTTTTGATCTGTATTTCTCTGACAGCTAATGATCGTGAGCATTTTTTCATGTGTCTGTCAGAAGCCTGAAAATCTTCTCTGGTGAAGTGCTTGTTCATATCATTTGCCCATTTTTTAACTGGGTTATTTGTCTTTTTACGGTTCAGGTTTTGGAGTATCTTATAGATTTTAGAGATTAAACGCTGATCGGATTTGTTGTAGCCAAAAATTTTTTCCCAATATGTAGCTTGTCTTTTCACTCCTTTGGTGAAGTCTTTGGATGAGCGTAAGTGTTGGATTTTTAGGAGCTCCCATGTATCTAGTCTCTCTTCTGGTACTTATACATTGTTACTTATGGTTTATATTGTGGTTATGCTATGTATTAGGGCTCTTAGTGTTGTCCCTATTTTTTCTTCCATGATCTTTATCATTTTTGATTTTATATTTAAGTCTTTGATCCATTTTGAGTTAGTTTTTGTACATGGTGTGAGATATGGGTCTTGTTTCAGTTTTTTGCATATAGATATCCAATTATGCCAGCACCATTTGTTGAAGAGACTGTCTTTTCCCCAATTAATGGACTTTGGGCCTTTGTCAAATATTAGCTGTTCATAGGTGGATGAGCTTATATCTGGATTCTCAACTCTGTTCCATTGGTCTATGTATCTGTTATTGTACCAGTACCAGGCTCTCTTGACTACTGTGGCAGTATAATAGGTCCTAAAATTAGGTAGTGTAAGGCCACCCACTTTTTTTTCTTCTTCAGTAGTGCTTTATTTATCTGGGACCTCTTCCCTTTCCATATGAAGTTGGTGATTTGTTTCTCCATCTCATTAAAAAACACCGCTGGAATTTGGATTGAGATTGTATGTATCTGTAGATTGCTTTGGGTAGAACTCACATTTTCACTATGTTGAGTCTACCTATCCATGAGCAAGGTATATTTTTCCACTTATGCAGGTCTCTTTTAGTTTCTTGCAGTAGTGTCTCTGTAAAGATCTTTTACATCTCTGGTTAGATTTATTCCTAAGTATTCTACCTTTTGGGGGGTTATTATAAATGGTATTGATTTGGTGATTTCCTCTTCGAGGTTCTTTTTGTTGGTGTAAAGGAATCCAATTGATTTTTGTATGTTTATCTTGTATCCTGAAACTTTGCTGGAATCTTCTATTAGTTCCAGCAGTTTTCTTGTGGATTCTTGGGGTTTTCCGTGTATAAGATCATATCATCTGCGAATAGAGATACTTTGACTTCTTCCCTACCTATTTGGATGCCCTTTATTTCTTTTTCTAGCCTAACTGCTCTGGCTAGGACCTCCAGCACAACATTGAATAAGAGTGGTGATAAAGGGCTTCGTTGTCCCTGTTCTCAAGGGAAATGCTTTCAAAGTCTCTCCATTCAGGATGATGTTGGCTACTGGTTTTGTATAAATACCCTTAATTATACTGAGGAATTTCCCTGCTGTTCGTATTTTGTTGAGAGTTTTTATCATGAATGGGTGTTGGACTTTGTCAAATGCCTTTTCTGCATCAATTGATAAGATCATGTGGTTCTTGTCTTTTGTTTTATTTATGTGATGGATTACGTTGATTGTTTTTCTAATGTTGAACCATCCCTGCATACCTGGTATAAATCCCACTTGGTCGTGGTGAATTTTTTTTTTGATATGTTGCTGAATTCTATTGGCTAAAATTTCGTTGAGGATTTTTGCGTCAATGTTCATGAGGGATATTGGTCTGTAATTTTCTATTTTTGTGGTATCTTTGCCTGGTTTTGATATCAGGGTTATGCTGGCTTCATAGAATAAGTTTGGGAGTATTCTCTCTGTTTCTATGCTCTGAAATACCTTTAGCAGAAGTGGTGTTATTGCTTCTCTGAAAGTTTGGTAGAATTCTCCAGTGAAGCCATCCGGGCCAGGGCTTTTTTTTTTGTTGGCAGTTTTTTAATAACCTTTTCAATCTCTTCTTTTGTTATGGGTTTATTTAGTTGTTCTACCTCTGTTTGTGTTAATTTAGGTAGTGAGTTTCTAGAAATTTGTCCATTTCCTCTAGGTTTTCAAAGTTGTCAGAGTACAATTTTTCATAGTATTCTGTTATGATTCTTTTAATTTTAGTTGGTTCTGTTGTGATATTACCCATCTCATTTCTTATACGGGTTATCTTCTTCCTCTTCTCTTTTTCTTTTGTCAGTTTGGCCAATGGTTTATCAATTTTGTTGATCTTTTCAAAGAACCAGCTTTTGGACTTGTTAACTCTTTCAATTGTTTTTATGTTCTCTATTTCATTTACTTCTGCTCTAATTCTTATTATTTCCTTCCTTCTGGCACCTGTAGGCTTCTTTTGCTGCTCTTTTTCTACTTGTTCCAGTTGTAAGGTTAGTGCTTTGATTATGAGCCTTTCTGGTTTTTGGATGTGTGCATTTATTGCTATAAACTGACCTCTGAACACTGCTTTTGCTGTGTCCCAAAGGCTCTGGTAGGATGTTTTTTCATTCTTGTTTGATTCTATGAATTTCTTTATTCCCTTCTTAATTTCTTCTATAACCCAGTAGTTTTTGAGCAAGGTGTTGTTCAGTTTCCATGTGTGTTATTTTTTTTTCCTTGCTTTTTGTGTTGTTGATTTCCACTTTTATGGCTTTATGTTCAGAAAAGATGCTTTGTAGTATTTCGATGTTTTGGATTTTGTTAAGGCTTGCTTTATGGCCTAATATGTGGTCTATTCTGGAGAATGTTCCATGTGCATTGGAAAAGAAAGTATACTTGGCTGCTGTTGGGTGCAGAGTTCGGTATAAGTCTATGAGATCACGTTGGTTGATCGTAGCATTTAGCTCTTCTGGCTCTTTTTTGAGCTTCTTTCTGTCCTTCACCAAAAGTGGCTTGTTGAAGTCTACTATTTCTATTGTGGAGCTATCCACCTCTCTTTTCAGAGCTGTTGGAGTTTGTTTTATGTATTTTCGAGCCCTGTTGTTGGGTGCATAAATATTTATTATAGTGATGTCCTCCTGGTGTATTGACCATTTAATGATTATATAGTGCCCTTCCTTATCTTTTGTGGTGGATTTTACTTTAAAGTCTGTTTTGTCAGAGATCAATATTGCCACCCCTGCTGTTTTTTGAGAGTTGTTTGCTTGAAATATTTTTTTCCATCCTTTGAGTTTTAGCTTGTTTGTGTCTTTAAGTCTAAGGTGCATCTCTAGTAGGCAGCATATAGATGGATCATGCTTTTTTATCCAATCTGCCTCTCTCCGTCTCTGTATTGGTGCATTAAGTCCATTTACATTCAGTGTAATTATTGATAGGTATGAGTTTAGTGCTGTCATCTTGATATCTTTTTTTGTGTGTTGTTCACAGTTTCTTTGTTCTCCTCAATTTTCTGTGCTGAGTAGTTTTTCTTTACATATTTTTTTTTTCATCTTTTTCTTAGTTGTAGATTTTGTGTTTTCTGGGTCTTTATGTTTTTCTACTTTTTTATTTTGATTTGAAGATTGTTAGATTCCTTTGTGGTTACCTTAATATTTACCCCTAATTTTCTAAGTTTATACCAGTCTTTTATTACTTTATATTGCCTTAACTTCCCCTCCATATAGAAAATCAATGTCTCCATTTTTTAAGTCCCTCTTTTTTTGTTTTAATATTATCCTTTTTTTTTAACATATTGATATCTGTTTCCCTATTTTCAATGTTTTAGCTTTGATGTAATTTCGATTTCCATATCTGAGTCAATATCTGGTTGCTCTATCCTGTGTTCTAGTCTTGTGTTGTTAGCTGGTGTTATTGATTGTCTAACCGTAGGACTCCTTTAGTATTTCTTGTAATTTTGGTTTGGTTTTTGCAAATTCCCTGAACTTCTGTTTATCTGGAAATGCCCTGATTCCACCATCATATTTGAGAGACAGTTTTGCTGGATATATAACTCTTGGCTGACAGTTATTTTCCTTCAAGGCTTTAAATATGTCATCTCATTGCCTTCTAGCCTACATGGTTTCTGCGGAGTAGTCTGAGCTTATTCTAATTGACTGTCCTTTGTAGATGACTTTTCTTTTATCCCTAGCCACTCTCACAAGTCTCTCTTTATCTTTCGTTTTGGTAAGTTTGATTATAATATGTCTTTGTGACTTTCTTTTGGGATCTACCTTATGTCGGGTTTGATGAGCATCTTGGATAGATATCTTCTCATCTTTCATGATATCAGGGAAGTTTTCTATCAACTAATCTTCAACAATTTTCTCTGTATTTTCTGTTATCCCCCCCTGTTCTGGTACTCCAATCACCCATAGGTTATTTCTCTTGATAGAGTCCCACATGACTCTTAAAGTTTCTTCATTCTTTTTAATTCTTTTATCTGATTTTTCCTCAAATAAGTTGACATCAAGAGCTTTATCTTCAATGTCACTAATTCTAACTTCTACTGTCCCAATTCTGCTCCTATGACTTTCTATTGAGTTGTCTAATTCTAAAATTTTATTGTTAATCTTCTGGATTTCTGATTGCTGCCTCTCTATGGATTCTTGCAGCCCATTAAATTTGGCATTATGTTCTTGAATAACTTTTTTAGGTTCTGCTACTACTGTGTCTGTATGTTGCCTGGCTGTTTCTGCACTCTATCGAATTTCCTTTCTTATTTCTAGAAGAGTTCTGTATATTAATCTTTTGTATTCTGTCTCTGTTAATTCCAAGAAGTTCTCTTCCTCCAGAGAATATATTCTTTATTTTGGGAGCTTGCTGAAGCCATCATGGACTGCCTCTTTATGTGACTTGATATTGACTGTTGTCTCTGAGCCATCAATAATTTATTGTAATTTTATTTTGTGTTTGCTTAGTGAAACCTAGCTTCTTATTTTGTTTTGTTTTGATATGCCCAAATAGGCCGCTCATGTGCACTAGTTTAATTTTTGATACCTTTTGATCTTTAATGTCCTGTCACCAGGTAGTTGGTTCTGTAACTAAGTATGTGCACACCGGAGTTTGTTAAAATTTCCTATATGGGATCAGCTCAGGTGTGCAGGCAGTCGATCTCCAAGTGTGTGATGCAGGCTCTCACCCCCAGTCCTAGAGAGGCATGGGTGATTGGTGTAGGCACTGGACTCTGCCTGTGGTAGGGGATCACGCGCTGAGCCAGGGAGGGGGGCAACGGCTGCCCCTGAGGATCTGAAAGAAAAGCGTGTCCCTATTCTCTAGGATGAATAGGTGGGTGAGTTTTGTAGCCTGGCTAAGAGCGCCCCACTATGTTGGCTGCAAAGACTCGAGGGCATCACCTTTTCTTGAACTCCTGAAGCAGATGACTAGGCAGTTTAGGAAGTATCACCAGTCCTTAAGCCCCTGTTGCAGATCGATAGAAGTGCCTACTTGAAGGGCAGGGCTATTTCTAGGATCACAAATCTACCCGTTCACAGCTGAAGCAGTTGAAGTTAAACTTCAGATGTTTGCCCTGTTGTACTGTGGTAGTGAGGGCTAATGCCATTGAGATGGGTCCCCACTAGTCTATACAGGGGTGTATGGCACTCAGAGTCTGCGGACCCCTGATTTCTATAGCCGGCAAAGGAGTTGTGCCAACCCTGTGTTCCTGGCCTAGGGGAGCCAGCAGCTTATTTCTTCCCTCTCCAAGTCCAGGAGAATGGGTCAGGGTACCTTTTGGGATCTGTTTCCTGCCCAGTGGACTCCCGGTGCTGAGTGGGGAGGGAAACAGTAAAAGGAAAAGAGGTTTTTCCCAAATACAGTGGAGAGCACAGAGGTAGGAGGTAAAAGGGAGAGAAGTTTTTCCCAAATCCTGTGCAAAGCATGGAGGTAGGAGGTAAAAGGGAGAGAGGTTTTTCCCAAACGGGCTTTTTATTTTTAACTTGCCAGGAAAGGGTGTGCGCATGTACTTATCCTAGCCTTTTGGGAACTGCTCTTCACTGGTTCGGAGTGTCCAAGCAGAATCTCTGCTGCTGGGTCTCTCTCAATGTGGAAACTGCTTCTTGAGCGCACGCACAGCACAGCAGTCTGCCTGCTTCACCGCAGCCCAGTGTGGCTGTGTCTCTGATGTGTCGCCGCAGCTCTAGTGCTCCTCACCTCTTCCAAACGGTCTTACTCTCCAGTATGACTCAGATGGATTTCTTAACCTTGCCTTGTTCAGGGCTGCCAGATGTTCAAATAGAATCAAATCACTTGTTTTTCCAGGTGTTTGTTGTAAGAGGGATATAGGAAGCGTCTAACTCGTCCGCCATGTTGACCACACCTCCAAGACAAAGATTTCTTAAATAGAACAGAAAAAGCACAAATTCTAAAAGGAAAAATTGATAAATTGGACTTTATCAAAATTAGAATCTTTTGCTTTTCAAAAGACACTGATAAGAAAATGACAAGCCAAGACACAAACTAGAAGAAAATATAAACATGTATCTGATAAAGATCTTGTATCTAGAATATATAAAGAGCTTGTGAACTCAATAATAAGAAGACAATCAACTTACCAAAAAATAATGAACAAAATATTTGAACAGACACTCACCAAAGAAGAGGTTTAGACTATTAATAAGCATGTGGAAAAATGGTCAACATTACTAGTCATTTGTTGTTATTGTTGTTGTTATTCACCATCACGTTGATTCTATTATTACAGGGAAATGAAAATTAAAACCTAAATGAGATACCACTAGACCCCCACTAAAAATGTTAAATTAAAAGACTGACAAATACCAAGCATTGGTAAGAATATTAAGCAACTGAAAGTCTCATATAATGCCAGTGGGAAAGCAAAGTATTATAGCCATTTTGGAAAACAGCTCAGTAGTTTTTTTGTTGTTGTTTTTATTTTTATTTTTTTACATTAAGGATATACTTAATATATGACTCAGTAATTCTACTTCTAAAGAGTCCTGGTTGCTCAACAGTTAAACTCTCTGCTGCTAACCAAAAGGTTGACAGTGCAAACCCACCCAGCTGCTCTGCGGGATAAAGACCTGGAAATCTACTTCTGTAAAGATTACAGCCTAGAAAATCGTAAGGAGCAGTTCTACTCTGTCACATGGGATCACCCTGTGTCAAAATTGACTCAATGGCATATAACGACAATAACAATTTCACTTCTAGAAATTTATCTGAGAAATAAAAACATGTCCACACAAAGACTATGTCATAGCAGTTTCGTTTCTAATTGCCAAAACTGGAAATAACCCAAATGTCCAACAGCTTTTGAATGGGTAAATAAATTGTGGTCTGTGCATGCAATGGAATTCTACTCAGCAGTAGAAAGGAACTACAGATACTCACAAGAACATAGATTAATCTCAAAAGTATCATGCTAAATCAAAGAAGCTAGACCCAAAAGACTCCATACTCTATAATTCCCTCTATATGAAACTCTGAAAAACTGCAGGATTACAGGTGTGACTATGCAAAAGTACTTAACTGTGTGGATCACGACAAATTGTGGCTAACACTATGAAGAATGGGAATTCCAGAACATTTAACTTGTTGTGCTCATGAGGAACCTGTACATAGACAAAAAGGCAGTCGTGCAGACAGAACGAGGGGATATTGCATAGCTTAAAATCAGGAAAGGTGTGCATCAGGGTTGTATCTTTTCACCATACTTATTCAATCTGTATGCTAAGCAAAATCCCAGAAGCTAGACTATATGAAGAACATGGCAACAGGAATGGAGGGAGATTCATTAACAACCTGCTGTATGCAAATGACACAACCTTGCCTGCTGAAAGCGAAGAGGACTTGAAACACTTACTGATGAAGATCAAAAACTACAACCTTCAGTATGGATTACACCTCAACTTAAAGAAAACAAAAATCCTCACAACTGGACCAATAAGCAACATCATGATAAATGGAGAAAATATTGAAGTTGTAAGAGATTTTGTTTTACTTGGATACACAGTCAACACCCATGGAAGTAGCAGTCAAGAAATCAAATGACATTGCATTGGGCAAATCTGCTGCAAAAAAAACTCTTTAAAGTGTTGAGAACCAAAGATGTCACTTTGAGGACTGAGGCACACCTGAACCAAGCCATGGTATTTTCAATCACCTCATACGCATGTGAGAGATGGACATTGAATAAGGAAGAATGAAGAAAAAATGATGCATTTGAATTATGATGTTGGTGAAGAATACTGAATATACCATGGACTGTCAGAAGAACAAATAAATTTTTCATGGAAGAAGTACAGCCAGCGTGCTCCTTGGAAGTGAAGATGGCAAGACTTCATCTCACATACTTTGGACAAGTTATCAGGAGGGATCAGTCCCTGGAGAAGGCCATCATGCTTGATAAAGGAGAGGGTCATCAAGACAGAGGAAGATCTTCAATGAGATGACTTTACACAGTGGCTGCAACAATGGGCTCAAACAAAGAAACGTTTGTGAGGATGGTGCAGGACTGGGCAATGTTTCCTTCTATTGTGCATAGGGTTACTATGAGTTGGAACCGACTAGATGGCACCTAACAACAACAACATAGATGTAGAAAGCAGTTGAGTTATGGCCAGGGGTTAAGGCAGAGAGTTGCCTAGAAAGGGTCATGAGGGAATGCTTTGGGGTGATGGAGATATTCTACATGATGATTGTGTTTGCTAAACATCCATACATATTTATTAAAACTTTAATTATACATTTAAAATAGGTGAATTACATTTTATGTAATTTGTATGTCAATAAAGCTGACAAAAAAAAAACTGTCTCTTTAGTCAGCTATAACATAATATTTGTTAAACTATACCACAAAAAGTGACGAATCTAACTAAGATTGTTTTGCATCCTCTTCATTGGTCTGTAATATTTGTCAGGATAATTGCTTGTCCATTTATTGTTTCCAGTACTGTTTTATAATCACATAAATTACATAACAAGTATTTTCTGAAGATATACTTTTGCTTTGAATCACATATGTTTTTATTGTATTACAGATACCAGATTCCAGAAAGGTGAAATAATTTTGTACACTGTTAGAATTTAATCAGTACATGAAAGAAAGAAGAAAAAAAAAAACCTTGCTTTCCATGTATGGGACTTTGAAGCCATCTTATCCCTTTAGAATACCCACTGATGGCAACTGTCCGTACAAATGGCTGTTGCCCAGAGAAATTTACCTAAGTCTTAAATGTTTTTGTTGTTGTCGTTAAATGTTTTGTTGTGCCGTTGAATCGGTTCTGGCTTATAGAGACCCTATATGACAGAGAAGAACTGCCCCACAGGGTTTAAATGCTTATACTTGACCTAATTCAATGTTTGATGCTTGTGGATAAAAATGTGCCTGTGAAATTTCTTTCATCCTAAAATTCACATTTCAGATGAGGACAGCTCTCAAAGTCAGATGCTTGTCTCCCTCTCCTAACTCATGCATGACCACATTTATGTAGATGCCAACCTCATCCTCACACATACAGTTTCTTAAAAACTGACTTTTAGAGAATTAATTGAACATTAAGTCTAAATAAGATAGAAAAACATTTTTTTATTCTCTTTTTCCAAATTTAGCTTTTTAAAGTGATGTGGATAAAAGAGAACATATTTCAAAACTCAATATGGAAAATAATAAAAGTAAGAAAATAGTGAGAGTTGTGTGATATTTTCTGCTTGAAAATGCCTTTTTTATATATTATCTCAGATCAGATCAAACCACCAGAGGGTCAGCCACGGATTAAGATCAGCTCCTTATAAACATCTTTTCTTTCTTGTGAACACAGAACATCCCCCAGAAGCTTCTGAGCACCTGACTGCCCTGAGGCAGCTCAGCCCAGTGCACGCCTCGCTGCACAGGTGAAGTGCTGCTTGCTTAAAACACCTCGTGCATCACGTCCACACATGGAATGCAAAAACACAGACCAGACCTCTTTTGTTAGTGAGGACACACCTACAAGTTTTGTGTGCATGTGTGTGTTTAATTCACTTAAGCTCACACTGTTTTCTGATTCAACCAAATTCCTCCTGTTTCAGAACAGCTAATATTTCAAAGAGAAACATTTCAAGCACAGTCAAATCTAGAATATACTTTTGGGTTCCACTCTGACTTTAGGATAAGCCAGCTCTAGGATGAATGATGACATAGCAAAAGTTACTATTGAAGATGCATAAAGGGATTGGTATGTTCCTCAAGAACTTGGAAGTAAGGTAGCCTTCAAAGAATTAATTAATAGTAATTCATATAGTCATCTGTCCACTGTATTTAACTACATCAGGAGCAAGTGGGCTGGGAAGCAATGTTTGTGCAGTGGGGAGTAGGAGTGATAAAAGAGAGCTAAATTTGCAGATTCCATGGTTGGAAGTCAATGTTGTTGTTGTTGATGTTAGGTGCCATCGAGTCACTTCTGACTCAGAGCGACTCTACGTACAACAGAACTAAACACTGTCCAGTCCTGCACCATCCTCGCAATCCTTATGCTTGAGCTCACTGTTGTAGCCACGATGTCAATCCATCTTGTTGAGGGTCTTCCTCTTTTTCACTGACCCTCTACTTTACCACGCACAATGTCTTTCTCCAGGGACATCTCCAGGATATTATCTGATCCCTCCTGATAACATGTCCAAATTATATGAAACATAGTCTTGCTATCCTTGCTTCTGAGGAGCACTGTTGTTGCACTTCTTCCGAGACAGATTTGTTCATTCTTTTGGCAGTCCGTGGTATATTCAATATTCTTCGCCAACACCACAATTCAAAGGCAGCAATTCTTCAGTCTTCCTTATTCATCATCCAGCTTTCACATGCATATGATGAGGCAATTGAAAACACCATGGCTTGGGTCAGGCACACCTTAGTCTTCAAAGTGACGTCTTTGCTTTTTAACATTTTAAAGTCAATAGATCATGCCTAAAACTGAAAAACCAAGGAATAGTAATAACACATGTTAGTTAGAGACATAGAAATATAACCAGCCAGAAGAAGTGAGAATAAAGAGACAATGGACTGTTAGTTATCAGAATAAACCTTGTAAGAACTGTTTGTCTCTTTAAAATTTGTATATATACAGTTTTGATAAAAATTAAAGCCAAAAAATAAAACAATATAGTAAGTAGTTACTTATACAGATTACAAATGTACACCAACAAAATATATGCAAACAACACCAATTTTCTAATTTGATACAAGTGGGTATTTGTAGCATTTTCCAATGATGGTATCATACAAACAATTACGAAGCACTTACCACAGAATAAAGTAGATAGAAGTGAACATGATATTGTCAAATCTTCAGCAGCCAAAGGCCTATGGTGACCATCATTACACTCAACTAATTTGACATAAAAATATGGAAATTGACCAAAGGTAGTCTTTTCTAAATATTTATTATATAATTATATTTATATTTATTATATACTTATCCAATGCAACAAAAAGTTACTCAATATAAAATTCCTCAACTGATCTAAACTAAACTTCCCTATTAATATATTCACTACATCTTCACATTTCTTTAGAGATATGAGGCCACACAGGTAGATACATGTCATGGTACATTATTCAGCTTGCAGGGATAGATGATTTCTCTTTTCCAAGGGGTTTCTAGGATTGGATCTGGCACAAGGGCCTCAAAAGAGAAGTCCAGAGGCTTCTGGACAAAGACTCCACCTCAAGCATTAGGAGAGTGGAGGGACAGCATATACACCTGGCACGGGATCAGCTAGTGACACTGAGCTGTATAAGCTGAGGGCATTTATGCTTAGTGAGCTTTAATATGCTGTTCTCAGATATAAGCTGTGCACATCCCAGTTCTTCCAGACTCCCACCCATCTGTCTGTAGGTTTCAAGTGTATGCAAATTAGGAAAACCTGTATGTTGATCCTGATAAGATGTGTCATCGCTTGCTGAATATAGCCAGCTCTGTGGGTTGGGAATGAGATGGCGCTGTGGTGATAACTAGATTGAGTCATAAGTCATACACACACTCTGTGGACATTCTCTGGAAGGCCATTGGTAAACTAAAAAATGGTGGTTGATTATAAAGACACTGATGACAAAGACACACGTTAATACTAGTTTGAATTAAACTCCTTGAAATGTGAGAATGAAAAAAAATCAGTATTTATAAAGTAATAAGCTATTTATACAATATGTTATTTTAAATAAGTGTAAATAAAATAGTAAATTACATAAAAGTTTAATAGGAGAGAAAGTCTGGAGAAAGAAATGGCTCCAGAGATAGGGTCAGGTACTTAAAAGTGCAATTCATCAGATCCTGCAAGGTCACTTGATGGTCTTCCTCAAAGACACATGATGGAATGCTGAGAACAGCATCCTTAAATGACATTCCTAGATAAATACAACAGTGAGTTTCCAAGAGTTTTTTGATGCAAGCTAATGGCAAAATACCAAACAACAGGTCATTAAAAGCAATATCATGAAGGGCCAAAATAACCTGGTTCATAGTCAGAGGTCTCCGATGGTTTGCCTTAAGAGGAGCAGTGTGTAGTAAAAGAGCTTAGAACTAAGATGCAAAAAATTCAGGTTTGCATCCCAGCTCCACCACTTATGTGATATATGCTATTGGGAAATTTGGTCATGATAAAATTTTATGATTTGATTATTTTAGTGTGAATTAACTTAATGAGATAACTCTTTATATTTAGAAGTTCAGTGAGTGAATGAATGGATAATGGTGACTGAAATGGGGCAACCATAGGGAGACCTTGAGCTTCACAAGAACATTGGGAAGAAGCTACACCAGGGGGTGAGAGAATGGCAATCGATGAGAGATGAGAAGACACCAAAGCCAGGCTGGGTGTCCTTCTCAACCCTCTTTAAGTTGACCTGCCACTTTCTCTCCTCAGTTGTCTTCCTACATGGTTTGGGAAGAGCCTGAGCCCAAAAAAAGTGCCCTGTCCTCATCTTTCAGCCTAACAAGAGTTGGGGCAATGAAGCAAGCAGATGAATAGGAGAGGACAGTGTGAGCTAGCTGGATTATGACTGTCCAGAATCCTAGGGTTGAGAGGAAGTTCACTTTGGGACATAAAAATTACCCATTTACCTGTTGACCTTTCAGCCTTCATCATGGAGAAGTTCTCAATCTCTCTTTTCATTCCTCATCAGCCTCATGAGTCAGCTTGGAGATCCTCCAGACCTGTTCTTGAATGGAAGCAGTGTGGAGATAGAAATTGTACAATGCTTCTTCACATCCACAGCTTCACAGATTTAGTGCACATTAGTTTCCTCTTTTCTATAAGTTTAACCCAAAGGACAAATGTCAGTCATTAATTTTCAGCATAAACTATTCAGGAATTATATTTGCTTTGGTTCCAATCTAGTCAAACAGTTAATCAATGCTCTGTGACTGATAGCAGTAGAGGCATTAGTTAAATATTACAGTAAAAAATGTGTAGCACACACTTTGACACCTACGCATTTATACTATTTGCTGAATTTCAGTATAACAAGATATTTCCACTGGAAAAGTTTGCCACCTTTCGCTCTCCTGTTATACTCAAATCAAATAAAATGAAATGGCTATAGCACCTCAAAATTACCAGTAACCATTTTTATCCTGGTGAAAATTTCTGAGAGCATAATTCTCTAATTACAACAATTTGCCACTAATGTTTAAAATGATTTCATGTATAAAATCCATAAAATTGAAGAAAAATCCATCTCTGACACTTGCAAAATGTTATGGTCAGTTTTTCAAAGTGAGTGTTAATCTGTGGCAGAGTGATGAGAAATGTGCATTGCAGATGGCCCACGCAGGTGAACTGTTAGATTTCTAGTTGACACTTTTGTGCCAAATTCCCTTACTATTGAATTGTTTAATATTCATTTTTTTAGGGGCACCAGATCTCCTCTGGCTCAGTTTTACACAATTTATATCTGACACTAGAGATTTTCCTGCTGTAAGGTATTTGTACAGTAATTTACAGCTGTGATAAACTGAACAATCTGGGACAAGCAGCCACCATATTTCACTACCACATAAGATAGTTGTTTTTGCACCTCAGAAAATATTCCATAGAAGTTCGCTGTGAGTTTTCTAATGTGGAGCCTAACATAAGTGACTGAATTCAGCCATGGGAAATTGTTCTGATTCTCTTTCTCCCTTAATTTTTATTCTTTTTTTCATGGCCCAAATTTGGGTACTCATTATCCCAATAATTTTCTTTTAACATAATACCTTCTTAACACAGTTCCTTAGTTCAAGGTCCAGTCAATTCCTGCACTAGTTTATCTTGAATTCAAGCCCAGTTTAATCCTGATATAACACTGCTGTCATCAGACTACTTCCTACCTGTTACTCTGTTTTCTGAAAAATACCCCCAATAAATTTCAAGACAAAGCACAGACTGTCTGTACTCAAGGTCCTCTGTAAACTGAATCATCATTCCAAGCCAACTTTTCGGTCGCCCAACCCAAACCCTAATTTCAGTCAAATCTGTCTCTTTCCTCATTGTCCTGTCAACCTAGAAAACTTTCTTATCTTCGTTACCTATCCAAACTTTTCTAGTCCATGTCCAACCTTCTTGAGTAAAGGCTTTGACAGACTTTCCAGTCTTTGAGGCTTATACAACCTTAAACATCTTGCTTCCTCCTCCTGTAGCATAATAAAAGTCAATTATTTTTGATGGTAATAAAAAGAATATTAAAATCTTCTCCTACTTATATCACAGGAATATTGTTTTGAAAATACAATATCTTTAAAGCAGCGTGAACTCCTCTAAGATATGCAATTGATTTATATTGGAGGAAAAACTATCCTTTTATTTTTTACTCTTTTTACAATATTAGATTCTGAGGAGAAAGAATAATAATATGAACCTACTATCTTTCAAAGGCAAACTTTTGTTCTACAACCTGTTAAATCTGGATTTCCTGATTCCAGAGCATTTATTTGTGTAATTATTTATAAAAGACAAAATCATAGTCATTAACTAGAAAAACTGAGAGGTGCCATGACTAGGTCAGGTTTACAAGTAGGGCTTGTAATACACACTGATGAACCTGCACAGAACACAAAGGAAGAGACCTGCTTCTAGTTGGAAGTAAACAGTGACTTGTACATGAAGCTTGCATGGGGCCCTCACTAGGAGCAACGCTGAAGGAGGACTTACAACATTCTTATAGATGTGCTGAAAACTAGATGCTTTTAGAGCCTAAGGTAGAGTTGTTTTACTAAATCTCATATTATATGAAACTGTATTCTTATAAACTTCCGAAATGCCTTAACGCTGAACAAAATGCTGAATTCAAGATTCACATGAGTAAGGAATTTAGATTAGAAAAAAAGTTTTCAGAGGATTTAAATAATAAGAAATCAAGATGGAAATTGCATATATAAGGTATCATCAAAATACTAACATATAAATGATGAGAGTATATATAAGAGGGTCTATATTCCAAATAGCATTATCATATAGACTGAAAAAAGTTTCAGGCCAGAGATTGATGGTTTAGAACTTGTAGTCACTTTTTACTTTGTCACCCTCTCTCAGCAACTCAGTGTCCTTATCTATAAAATGATACAAACACCTATCCCTTCCCTTTCCATAATAGGTTGCCATGAAGAAAAATAAAGTGTTTTTAGATGTAATTTGATCTCTTTGATGGACCCGCACATAAAAATCCAGCTTGTGTAGTTATACATGGTAGTGAATTTGTTATTCCATTTTTTCCACAAGCTGCTAATTGCTCAGGAACCACTAAGCAAAACGCTCAGTAAGGGAACAGCAGACTTTTCTGCTTTACTGATATGTTTCTGATCTGAACTGAGCCAGGCTGGTACTTTCCTGTTGTTAATAGCACATAGCAGATTTTATTTAACTAAGTAAATTGGGAGCCCACTACTTTCAATTTGGAACAGGGATCTTAAGCAGTTTGGACACCTGAGCTTCTGCATGAGCTAGAGTAAGACAGCTGAGTAATCATATGAACCAAACGCTACCCAGTTTGTACAGGGGATCAACACAAAGTCCACTTTCTATCTTTTATCAGTGTGGGAGAAGCAGGGTGTCTTCGCTGAACCTAAACTGGATTGCTTTTTGTGCAGTCGAAGGGAGAAGGGTTTATTTTTTCATTGAAAGAGAGATGAGATATTTTATTGTTGTTTATGGTGATGGAAGAAGTACAGCCAGAGTGCTCATTGGAAGGCAAGGATGGTAAGACTTTGTCTCACTTACTTTCAACATGTTATCAGGAGGGACCAGTCCCTGGAGGACATTACACTGGTAAAGTAGAGTGAAAAAGAGGAAGACCCCTCAACGAGATGGATTGACACAGTAGCTGCAACAATGGGCTCCAGCATAACAATTGTGAGGATGGCACAGGACTGAGCAGTGTTTTGTTCTGTGGTACATAGTGTCGCTATGAGTTGGAACTGACTCAATGGCACCTAACAACAACAACAACACATGCCAATGGTATTAATAAGAGAAAGACCCAAGAGAAATGTCATGAGATTCTGTGCTTATACAATGCTGTTGCGAGGCCCAGGTGAGAATTAAGAGGGGACACAGCAGAAACTATTTATACCTACAAGACTCCTGTCAGAGGCAGTGGTGGGACAAGAGGGCACTCAGGAATGGGCATGAGTGCATGAGAAGTCTTACTGAAGTGTACCTGTGAGGCCACCACACAGTGACATCTGACTTAACAGAGGGAGAATATTTGAAAGCAGGCCCTGCAAGATGGTTTGTGTGTTGGAACTATTGAGATTTAGACATTGATGTTAATGATATAGGGGCTTCCAGACTAAGATGGACTAAGAAGAAAGGTCTGGTGATCTACTTACGAAAATCAACCAATGAAAACCTATGGATCACAACAGTTTAATCCCTAGCAGATCATAGGGATGGCAGAGGGCAGGCAGCATTTCGTTCCATATGCATGGAGTCACCATGAGTCAGGGACCAACTCAATGGCAGCTAACAACAAGAACAACATGTTTTCACAAGGTATTAAGATCAGTTCTGCATACCCAACCTACTGCAGATGCAAACTGTATCTCTTTAGATATAAGTATCTTCTCATATTTACTAAGCAACAACCTAATAATCCATTGAAACGGTAAACTATACCTACCTATCCTTACATATAATCTAAATCTCTTCAGCTGAAGTGAAATTTTGCTTCTGCCTCATGAAGACCACAGTTAGACCATAAATCATCCAAGTACTGGAATTTATGCAAGTACAATGTCTACTGTGTGGGTGTTTAATATTTTAAATAAACAGATAACCTCTATAAATAGTGAAGTGATATTAGCCATTTTCAGGCTAATGACAATTTAAGAAAAGAATAGTGGTAGAGAATGCGAGTTGTAGAAGATGCCTCCTATAGTTGTAGTTCTCATTCTTTATGATCACCAGCAGCTGAAACCCTTACTGTGTTTGTAGCATGCCCCAATAATAAAAGCTGAACATACTGACTACTCACCATCCTGTCTTCTTTGTATTTAAGGCCTGAGCATATGACCTTTCCAGTTTTTCCAGTTACCCTTCAGCCAGTTCCAACTCATGGTGACCCCATGTGTGTCAGAGTACAAATGCTCCATAGGGTTTATAAAGTTGTGACCTTTTGGAAGCAGATTGCCAGAACTTTCTTCTGAGGCACCTCTGGATGAGTTTGAACTGTGAACTTTTTGTTTAGTAGTCAATCACTTACCTATTTGTGCCACACAGAGAAAACCTGGGCATATGACCTAGGCTTTGTTAATCAGATTGATAGTACTGATTTCCACTCACAAGAAGATCACACAAAGAAGTAGAGACTAAAGAGATTATTCTCTGGTGGCTGAAAGGGTTGCCATAAGTTCAAGCCCTGATCTGCACTGATAAAGGTTCAGCAGTTCTTGATAATAAGGGCTGTGTTTTTTTCACATGACCATTTTTTTCCTGACTATACAAAGCTCTCTAACATTGTAGAATCTGTGAACTATCAAATATGCTTTTATTAAATTCTGTTTTCTGTAGTTTGAAACAAAGCACTCAAAGACTAATAAAATTTGGAATTAGGAAGCTTCTTCTTAATAGTTAAAAAAATAACAAATTATTAAACATTTTGCTTTCAGCCCAAACTTGATACTTACAGCTCTCTTAGATAGGTTATTTGAGCTGCTGGAATTGGATTAAAATTGTTACTAATACAAAAAACTAACATGAAAGGTGTATGGCTGTTTTTCTGGTTCTGAGAATTACAAAAAAAGTTTAGACACTGAGACATCTTTTGTTTAACATACACTTCAACTGTCTATGATAATTAAAACCACATTCATTCTTATTTGAATTAGAAACTCAAAAATATTCATTCAGATGAATTCAAATATATGTTAAGAATAAAAGTACTGGAGAGGGGGCAAGATGGCGCTCTAGGCAGAAACACCATGCCGTCCCTCCACAGCAAAGATCCGAAAAACTAAGCCTAACAGAGAATCAAAAATCCTGAAACCCTAGAACACCAAATGAAGAGATAAAGAACTCAGCCAAACACCAAACGGAGTGAGAATACTAAAAGAGAACGGAGACCGAGGAGAGACTCAGGCAGAGATTCCTTACCAGCTAACGCAGCGCGGATCCACCATCTTGGATTCCTATCGGAGACCAGCGAATGGGAGAGCAGCCTTGCAGAGCATCTATCTGGTCGGAGACAGAACCACCGGTAAACTGCGGTGCGCGCTCTCCCACCACCCACCCCTCTCCGCCTCAGCTGGGGATCCCCTGCTTTCCGTGGCCAGGGTCCCTGGCCTGGGGGGTGCTGGTGCTTGGATTCCGCACACCTGGGCTGGCGGCTTTCTGGGAGCCGTTTGCTGGCGGCTAGCGAACCTTTTTCTGCCGCTTCCCCCTCCTTTTGCCTGGGTGCCTGGTTCCGAGTGCCGTCTCTGCTCTCTCCTGCGGGGCTGTAGGGCTGCGTGCGAGCGTGTGGCTGTTTCTAGGTCTGGGCTCCCGTGTGGGTAGGATCCCGGGGCCTTTGTTCGTTCGCCCCTCTGCTTTCCGTGGCCGGAGTCCCTGAGCTGGGGGGCGCTGGTGCTTGGATTCTGCGCGCCCGGGCTGGCGGCTTTCTGGGAGCCGTTTGCTGGCAGCTAGCGAAACTTTTTCTGCCGCCTCCCCCTCCTTTTGCCTGGGTGCCTGGTTCCAAGTGCTGTCTCTGCTCTCTCCTGCGGGGCTGTAGGGCTGCGTTCGGGCGTGTGGCTCTTTCCAGGTCTGGGCTCCCACGCGGGTGGGATCCCGGGGCCTTTGTTCGTTGGCCCCTCTGCTTCCCGTGGCCACGGTCTCTTAACCACGAGACTACCAGCTTCTTGGAATTCGCGCCCCTGAGTGGGGGCTCTCTGGGTCCCATTTGTAGGCACTGACTGCTGGTGTTGCCATTTTTTTTTTTTTTTCAATTTTATTTTTCTTCCTTTTTTGATTAGTTTTGTCATCTTTTACCTCTTTTTCCCTTTTGTCTTTCTTCATTGCTTAATTTCTCGTCTCTCTATCTCTTCCTTCTCTTTCTGATCCCTGAATACCAGGCGATGTATGCCTCTGTACCTTCTGGCCAGGCTGAGCTGTGAAAATTGAGACCGACTCCCCCAGACCTCATAGCTGCATCGGTGGGATCCCTGGGAACTTTGCAGTTCTTTAACTTTTCTGATTTTTATTTGGTCATTCTTTCCTTTTCTTTCTCTTCCCCCTTCTGGTTTCCTCCATCCCATAGTCTCTCATCTGTACATTCCAACGACAAGCTCCCCTAGCATTCTTTTATGTTTGTATGCTTTTTGCTCCTCCTCCTCTCTTCTCTCTCCCATATCCAGCTTAGCTTCACACATAACCATCTTCCCGCTGCACCCTACCAACCTGCACTGTGCACTAGACATCACATCACCAAGCGGTGCAGGCATGCCCTATTGGAACCTGCCCAGCACTGACTACCGACCGTCCTGGTGGCTGTGGTGAGTGCCACAAGCAACCCGTCCCAGTGGCTCCTCCTCAGCTAGATCTGCCCAGCTGTAACACAAAAACGAAACAAAAAAAAAAAAAAACTACAATCAATAAACGAGAGAAATATTTACTGAATGCCCTGAAAACAGCAAACAATATCAAAACATTTATAAAAACATGACATGATGGCTCCAATAGGCGTCCAAATTAAAATACCAGATAACTCTCTTGTGGAAGAAAATGCACTAGAAGTACCTGATACGGAACTCAAATCACTAATACTCGGAATTTTCCAAGAACTGAGGCAAAAAGCTGACAAACATGAGGAAAAAATAGACAAATTTATGGAAAATACAGACAAAAAATTGGAAGAATTCAGGAAGATGATGCAGGAACAAAATGCCAAAATAAATTCACAACTCGAAATTATACAAAAACAACAATTAGAAATCCAAAAGATAAACAACAAGATTTCAGAAATGGACGGTGTCATAGAAGGGCTGAGAAGTAGATTTGAAACCATGGAAGACAGGATCAGTGGAACTGAAGACAAACACTTGGATACAACACTGTTTCAGGAAAACTCAGAAAAAAGAACAAAGAAAAATGAAGAGACCCTGAGAGTTATGTGGGACACAATTAAAAGCAAAAACTTACGAGTGATTGGCATACCAGAACAGGGGGAGAAAACAGAAGACACAGAGAGGATCATTGAGGAACTGCTGACAGAAAACTTTCCAAATATCATGAAAGATGAAAAGCTGGCCATCCAAGAAGCTCAACGAACCCCATATAGAAGAGACCCCAAAAGAAAATCACCGAGGCATATCATACTCACACTCGCTAAAACTAAAGACAAACAAAGAATCCTGAGAGCAGCTCGTGAAAAACAAGAAGTCACATACAGAGGAGAAACAATAAGACTAAGCTCAGATTATTCAGCAGAAACCATGCAGGCAAGAAGGCAATGGGATGACATATATAAAATCTTGAAAGAAAAAAATTGTCAGCCAAGAAAAATATATCCTGCAAAACTCTCATTCAGATTTGATGGTAAAATTAGGTCATTTCCAGACAAACAGAAACTAAAGGAATATGCAAAAGTCAAACCAAACTTACAAGAATTATTAAAGGGAGTTCTTCGATCTGAGGACAAACAGCTTCAGCCCTCAGGCAGGACCTAGGACCTAGGACGCAGGTTCACATGAACCAGATACCATTCTAGGAACTGAACTACAGAGGACTTTCCAAAAACAAAAGATATACAACAGGGAATCAGAGAAATCAAAGGATGACAACAATATCAAAACAATGAAAGAGGGAACAAACGGCATAGGTATAAAACCTTCTAAAGGAGAGGAAGGCAAGGCGATACCAAGTAACGGTAGACTGCTTCAAAATTATAAAGATAAGGGTAAAATTCATGGTAACCACAAAAAAAGTTAACAAACCAACTCATAAAAATAAAGACAAAAAACATAAAGTCTCAACAAAAACAAAACCTACAAAGACAAAAGAAATGAACACAAAATCCACAAACAAAAGTAACTCAGCACAAGAGAGTAAGAAGAACAAAGAAAACTTCAGCATCACAAAAAAAAGCACTACAAAATGACAGCAACAAACTCACATCTATCAATAAAAACGCTGAACGTAAATGGACTCAATGCACCCATAAAGCGACGGAGAGTGGCAGAATGGATAAGAAAACAGGATCCATCAATTTGCTGTCTACAAGAGACACACCTTAGAAACAAAGATGTGAATTTATTAAAAATCAAAGGTTGGAAAAAACTATATCAAGCTAACAACTATCAAAAAAGAGCAGGAGTGGCAATTCTAATCTCAGATAAAATAGACTTTAAAACAAAATCTACCATAAAAGACAAAGAAGGACACTATATAATGGTTAAGGGGATGATCCATCATGAAGACATAACCATAATAAATATCTATGCACCCAATGACAGGGCTCCAAAATACATAAAAAAAACTCTAACAGCACTGAAAAAGAGAAATTGACAGTTTCACAATAATAGTAGGAGACTTCAACACACCACTCTCAGTAAAGGACAGAACAACTAAAAAAAACTCAGCAAAGATACAGAAGACCTAAAGGACACAATCAGCCAACTGGACCTCATAGACATATATAGAACAATCCATCCAACCGCTGCAAAATACACATTCTTTTCCAATGCACATGGAACATTCTCCAGAATAGACCACATCTTAGGCCACAGAGCAATCCTCAACAAGATCCAAAATGCTGAGATAATTCACAGTATCTTCTCTGACCACAATGCCATCAAGGTAGAAATTAACACTAGAAAGAGCAAGGAAAAAAAATCAAACACATGGAAACTGAATAATAATCTGCTTACACATCAATGGGTAATAGAAGAAATCAGAGATGGAATTAAAAACTTCCTAGAATCAAATGAAAATGAAAACACATCATACCAAAACGTTTGGGACACAGCAAAGGCAGTCCTCAGAGGACAATTTATAGCAATAGATGCACATATCAAAAAAGAAGAAAGGGACAAAATCAAAACATTAACTACAGAACTCAAACAAATAGAAAGAGAACAACAAAAAAAAGCCTACAACCACCGGAAGAAAGGAAATAGTAAAGATCAGAGCAGAAATCAATGAAATAGAGAACAGAAAAACAATAGAAAGAATCAACAAAACCAAAAGTTGGTTCTTTGAAAGAATCAACAAAATCGACAAACCACTGGCCAGACTGACAAAAGAAAAACAGCAGAGGGCACAAATAACCCAAATAAGAAATGAAATGGGGGACATTACAACAGACCGAACTGAAATAAAAAGGATTATAACAGAATATTATGAAAAACTATATTCCAACAAATTTGAAAACCTAGAGGAAATGGATAAATTTCTAGAAACATACGGCCTACCCAAACTACAACAAAGTGATATTGAAAATCTGAACAGACCCATAACAAGAGAAGAGATTGAAAAGGTAATAAAAAAACTCCCAACCAAAAAAAGCCCTGGCCCAGATGGCTTCACTGGAGAATTCTACAAAACATTTACAGAAGAGCTCGTACCAGTTCTACTCAAGTTATTTCAGAGCCTAGAAGAGGAAGCAACACTTCCAAATTCATTCTATGAAGCCAGCATAACGCTGATACCAAAACCAGGCAAAGACATCACAAGAAAAGAAAATTACAGACCAATATCTCTCATGAATATAGATGCAAAAATTCTGAACAAAATTCTAGCCAATAGAATTCAGTATCATATCAAAAAAATAATACACCACGACCAAGCAGGATTCATACCAGGTACGCAAGGATGGTTTAACATTAGAAAATCCATCAACGTAATCCACCACATAAATAAAAGGAAAGAAAAAAATCACATGATCATCTCAACTGATGCAGAAAAGGCATTTGACAAAGTCCAACACCCATTCCTGATAAAAGCTCTCAATAAAATAGGTATAGAAGGGAAATTTCTCAACATAATAAAGGGCATCTATGCAAAACCAATAGCCAACATCATTCTTAATCGAGAAAGGCTGAAAACATTCCCCCTGAAAACAGGAACAAGACAAGGATGCCCTTTATCACCACTCCTATTTAACATTGTGCTGGAAGTTCTAGCTAGAGCAGTAAGGCAAGAGAAAGAAATAAAGGGCATCCAAATTGGTAATGAAGAAGTTAAACTCTCCCTGTTTGCAGATGATATGATACTATACATAGAAAACCCTAAAGACGCCACGAGAAATTTACTGGAACTAATAGAAAGATTCAGCAGAGTAGCAGGATACAAGATAAACATTCAAAAATCAGTTGGATTCCTATACACCAGTAAAGAGAACGATGAAAAGGAGATCAGGAAATCAATACCATTTTCAATAGCCCCTAAAAAGATAAAATACTTAGGAATAAATCTGACCAGGAATATAAAAGACCTATACAAAGAAAACTACAAAACACTGCTGCATGAAATCCAAAGGGATCTACATAAATGGAAAACCATACCATGCTCATGGATAGGCAGACTCAACATTGTGAAAATGGCAATTCTACCTAAAGCAATCTACAAATACAATGCAATCCCGATACAAATACCAACAACATTCTTCAAAGAGATGGAAAAACTAATTATTAACTTTATATGGAAAGGGAAAAAACCCCGAATAAGTAAAGCACTACTGAAGAAGAAGAATAAAGTTGAAGGACTCACACTACCTGACTTGAGAAACTACTATACAGCTACAGTAGTCAAAACAGCCTGGTACTTGTACAACAACAGAGACATTGACCAATGGAACAGAATTGAGAACTCAGATGTAAATCCATCCACCTACGGTCACCTGATTTTCGACAAGGGCCCAAAATACATCAAATGGGGAAAAGACAGTCTTTTTAACAAATGGTGCTGGCAAAACTGGATATCCATTTGTAGAAAAATGAAACAGGACCCATACCTCACACCATATACAAAAACTACTTCAAAACGGATCAAAGACCTGAATATAAAGCCTCAAACTATAAAATTCATAGAAGAAAAAATAGGACCAACACTTCAGGCCTTAATACATGGCATTAACAGGATACAAACCATAAACATCAACACAAAAAACCCAACAGATAAACTAGATAATTGGGATCTTCTAAAAATCAAACATCTATGCTCTTCAAAAGATTTCACCAAAAGAGTTAAAAGAGAACCTACAGACTGGGAAAAAATTTTTGGACAGTACAAGTCAGACAAAGGTCTAATCTCCATACTCTACAAGAAAGTCCAACACCTCTACAACAAAAAGACAAACAATCCTATCAAAAAATGGGCAAAGGAAATGAACAGACACTTCACCAAGGAAGACATTCAAATGGCCAACAGACACATGAGGAAATGCTCGCAATCACTAGCCATTAGAGAAATGCAAATTAAAACCACAATGAGATACCATCTCACCCCGGCATTACTGGCAAGAATCAAAAACAATGGAAATAACAAATGTTGGAGGGGCTGCGGGGAGACTGGAACTCTTATACGCTGCTGGTGGGAATGCAAAATGATACAACCATTTTGGAAAATGATATGGCGTTTCCTCAGAAAGCTAGAAATAGACATACCATTCAATCCAGCAATCCCACTCCTAGGAATATATCCTAGAGAAATAAGAGTTATCACTCGAATAGACATATGCACACCTATGTTCATGGCAGCATTATTCACAATAGCAAAACAATGGAAACAACCTCGATGTCCATCAACAGATGAATGGATACACAAACTATGGTACATACACACAATGGAGTACTATGCAACGAGAAAGAACAACAATGAATCGGTGAACCATCTCATAACATGGATGAAACTGGAGGACATCATGCTGAGTGAAATAAGTCAATCACAAAAGGAAAAATATTGTATTAGACCTCTATTGTAAAAACCCATGAAAAAATTCACATGCAAAATGTAACAATCCTTGTTGGTTACCAGGGATGGGGGGTGGGGGATACTAAACAGGTAATAGGTAAGTGGTAACTTGGGTGAGAGGTGAGATAGTACATAGTACAGGGGAAACTAACACAACCTGCACAAGGAAAGGTCAAGGAGGCCCTATAGACACATCCAAACCCCCGGAGGGACTGAGTTGTTGGACGGAGGGCTCTGGGGACCATGATCTCGGGGAACATCTAGCTCAATTGGCATGACACAGCTTATAAAGATAATGCTCTACATTCTACCTTGGTGAGTAGTGTCTGGTGTCTTAAAAGCCTATGAGCGGCCATCTAAGATACTCCACTGATCTCATCCCTTCGGGAACAAGGGAGAACGAAGAGAACAGGATACAAGGAAAAGATTAGTCCGAAGGGCTAATGGTCCACAGCTACCAAGGCCTCCACGGGACTGAGCCCAGTACAGCTGGATGGTGCCCGGCTACCACCAATGACTCCTCTGACCAGGATCACAACAGAGGGTTCTGGGCAGAGCTGGAGTAGGATGTAGAGCATAATTTTAACTCCCAAAAAAAAAAGACCAGATTTACTGGCCTAAAGAATACTAGAGAAACCTCGAGAGTGTGGCCCCCAGACACCCTTTCAGCTCAGAGGTGAAGTTACCTTCGAGGTTCGATGTTAAGCCTGGGAATGGACAGCCCAGTAAAACTAAATGGGGCTAACGAGGTACAGGAGTCCGGTGACAAGGGCCAGAAGGCAGAGGGAGAGTAGGAAACTGATGATAAGGAACACAAATTGAATAAGGACACTGTCGATGTATTGTGAGATTGTTGACCACTGCTATAGGGCAACATTTGTAGTAAGTATTAAATGGGAGGCTGTTTTGTCCTGTAAGCCTTCATCTTGGGCGAGAATGGCAGCACAATTGGAAGAGCATAGTCAATATCACTTAAATGTGTAAGTAAAAAGTTTTGAAATGGTGTTTAAATAAAATAAAATAAAATAAATAAATAAATAAACAAATGAGACTAAAGAGGTACAATAGTCCACTGACAAGGTCCAGAAGACAGAAGGGGACAAGGAAGCCCCCTGGTGATAGGGAACACAAGGTGGAGTAAGGATATTCTTGATGTGCTGTGAGATTGTTAACCATTGTCATAGGGCAACATGTGTAGTAACTGTTAAATGAAAAACTATTTTGTTCTGTAAGCCTTCATCTTAAGTGAGAATAACAGCACAGTTGGAAGAGCATAGTCAATGTCACTGAACTGTGAATGTAGAAATTTTTGAAACGGTGTATCTTTGGCCATCTGTAATTTTCATCAAAAAAAAAAGGTTGAGAATTTAGAGGCTTAATACGTTGTGGGGTTGTTAACCAATGTCATAGAACAACATGTGTACTACTATTTCATGAGAAACTATTTGCTCTGTAAGCTTTCACCTGAAGTACAATAAAATATATATATAAAAAGAAAAGAATAAAAGTACTTTTAAAATTAAGAGGAGAAATTAATTTTCTCCCTTCAACAGGGTTCCTTGTAATGAACATTTTAGAAGCACAGGCAAAACCCTACTATCAAAAGTATAACTAAGCTTATGGTGGAGAAGATCTGGTGGTCACCATGTAAATCAGATGGTAACTTTATTCCACCAGATATCATGTGACTCTTGATGTGATGCAACAGGATGTACACAGGATCACTTATGAAATATTCTTGCCAAAAATGTTTAACAAGTCTGTTATCAAGTCTTTGGACCTAATTTCAGTTTACAGGACATTTAGAAGATAAAGTTAAATCATAGTATAAGAAAACAATCATAAGAATGTAGAATATTCAATAAAACAACTCATCAGATCTCTTCAAAGAGTCATTTTTTTAAATAAATGAAAACATGTGGGGTTGTTTCAAATTAAGAAACATAGATAAACAAAGCACAAGAACCTTGATTGAGCTTAGTTAAAAGAAAAAACAAAAACAGAGAAGAAGGAAGGAAGAAAGGAAAAAAGGGAAGAAGGGATGAAGGGAGAGAAGAAACAAAAGAAGGAACAAAGAAAGACATAGCTAGATAGCTAGCTATCTCTATAAGGATACAAGAATCCTGATCAAAAGGGGGAAAATGTAGAACAGAATTTCAAATTTTAATTGACTCCAGACTTTCTGGAGCCGTGAAGTTTGGATGAACCTCTGAAACTATTGCCCTGAGATAATCTTTAAACCTTAAACCAAAAATATCTCCTGAAGTCTAGTTTAGCTTAACTAGTAAAAAATGTCTGCCTTGAGCATTATGCTCTTTTAAGAACTATGTACATGGGATCAAACTGACAAAAGCAACTCAAAAGATTACATAGAAACCTTAGTAGACAGTGAATTTATGTTAATAGGGGAGGAACAACTCAGAAAAAGAGGGTGAGAACGGTTACTGTTATGAATTGAGTTGTGTCCCCCAAAAATGTGTGTCAACTTGGCTAAGCCATGATTCCTAGTATTGTGTGGTTGTCTTTCATTTTGTGAGCTGACGTAATTATCCCATGTGTTTTAAATCTTAATCTCTGTGATGTTAATGAGGCAGGATTAGAGGCAATCACATTAATGAGGCAAGACACAACCTATAGGATTAGATTGTTTCTTGAGTCAATCTCTTTCGAGATGTGAAAGAAAGAAACGAGCAGAGAGGAGTGGGACCTCATATCACCAAGAAAGAAGTGCTGATAGTGGAGTGTGTCCTTTTGACCTGGGGTCCCTGCGTTGAGAAACTGCTAGACCCAGGGGAAGATTGATGATAAGACCTTCCCCCAGAGCTGACAAACAGAAAGCCTTTCCCTGGAGCAGGCATCCTGAATTCAGACTGCTAGCCTCCTACACCGTGAGAGAATAAATTTCTGTTTTTTAAAGCCGTCTGCTTCTGGTATTTCTGTTACAGCAGTACTAGATAACTAAGACAGTTACATAACTTGGAGAATGTAATCAATGTCACTAAATGGTACATGTAGAAACTGTTGAATTAGTGTATGTTTTGCTGTGTATATTCTCAACAGCAAAATAAATAAAATTTTATATATATACATAAATAAATATGGCAAAAAATTGCATCAGTAGAGACATACAACTCTTCATTGTGCTCTTTTCTGAATGTGTGAAATTTTTCATGATAAATGTTTAAAAATAGGTAGCTGTTTTAGTGATTTAAAAATAAAAAATAAATTCACACAAAAAAATTAAGAAGTACAGGTACAAACAGATTGGTGGGATAGTTATGCCAACAATTCTTCCAACCAATATAAACCTCCAGACCACTGAGTCTACCTGATTTTGACTGGCTATTTTCTCTTCATGTCCTCACTTCCTTTTCTGGTCTGGATTCTCTAGTCCACCAGACACCCTTGTTCACATCATAAATTCAGTTTTCTACTCTGAGATGGTTAAGGTTGTGTGACAACTTGGCTGGGCCATTATTCTTAGCGGTTTGGCAATTATAATGTAGTTTAGCAGGTGTATAATGTTGTGATCATTTCCATGATGAGATTTGATATGATGTGATCACTGTCATGATGGGATCTGCTGTGAGCAGACAATCAGTTCTAAGGGAGTTTTCTTGGGCTTATCACCTGCATCAAATGTAAGTAGACATTCTGGCAAGACTCGTTGGTTTTGCTCACTCTGGATCCCGCAACTGGCTCCTGTTCATCTGTCTCTGGTTCTTAAGACTTGAGCTAGCAGCTTACCTGCCATCTTGCCTGCAAATTTTGGGATTCATCAATCTCAGCAACCTATGAGTAAGAGCCCTCCTCTCTGACCAACCTATCTTGGGTTCGCCAGTCCCTGCGGCTATGTGAATCAGGAGAAGCCTCTATCTTGACCCATGGACTTGGGACATTCCAGCCTTTACAACCACATGAGCCATTTCCTTGATATAAATCTATATATATATATATATATATTTATACACTTTACTGGTTTTGCTTCTCTAGAGAACTCAGCCTAAGGCATTGGGTATTGAGAATTGTTCTAGAGAAACAAAATTGTAAGGATGGGTTTTCAAAATTGGTTTTTAAGTCTGGTTAGTCTTAAAGATGTTGATGACTCTGCTTCCAGTAGTAAAGAGGGCCCTGCTAATCCATGGCATGAGGTGGAAATTCAAATACACAAAGTATCACCACCAATAGATCAGGTACTGGTGAAAGGCGAGGCTCTAGATGATTGCGTGTGTGATACTTTTCTACAATTTTTTCATAATAAGAAGTATAAGGAAGCTGGTTGGTTGATCCTACTTTTGCTAGACAAACTGGTGAAAAAAAGAGATGAGCTCAAACTTCAGAGTTAAAGCTCAAGTGCCGCATAAACAACTCCAAAATTTCCACTTGTCCCTTGAAAGAAAGCCTTATTTCTTGTAGTAACAAAGCTCATATTGCTGAAAACCAGACCCAGAGTCTTATTGTAAGAGTGGCTGAATTACCATGTCAACTCAATTGTCAACCTCAAGAGGTATCTGAAGTTAAAGTGAGGCCACTGATTGGAAAGAAATGGCATCCTGAACCTTGGGATGGTGACATACGGGCAGATAATCAGGAAGCTGGAGACACTGAGCCCCGAAATTCCACTGAATCACTCCCGCCAGCAGAATCAGCCCGCTCACTCCCATCTGAAGAGATTACTCCACCTTTGTCTGCTAAGCCATCTTCCCCAGTAAAACCATTAGCCCCTCCACTTCCTTCTGATGAGACTAACACAACCATGTCTAAAGAGCCTTTGTCTGAGTCATGCCTGAGGCATCAGGTAAACAGCAGTCTAATTCAAATCACCAGAATAGAGAGTCACAGTCCCTCAATCAATTCCCAGATATGAGCTAGTTTAAAGCCCCACAACCCCTTGAATGAAGAGGGGGCTGTGTCCCCTTGAGGAAGGACTCCAATACACTACCAAAAACTTGCACTGTTAATCTTTCTCCCAGCCTTCCCTAAAGGGATTTAGGGTCTTTTACAAGAGTAAGTGTTCACTGGGGAAAAGGAAATCATCAGACTTTTCAGGGATTACTGGATACTTACTATGAACTACAGTAATTCCAGGAGACACAAAACTTCACTGTGGCTCACCAGTCAGAGTGGGGGCACATGGAGGTCAGGTTATTAATGAAGTCTTAGCTCAGGTCCATCTGATAGTAGGACCAGTGTATTCCAGAACCCACCCTATAGTGATTTCCCCAGTTCAGGAATGCATAATTGGAATAGATATACTCATCAACTGGCAGAACACCCACACTGGGTCCCTGAAAAATGGAGTAAGGGCTATTATGGAAGGAAAGGACAAGTGGAAATCATTAGAATTGTCCCTACCTAGGAAAACAGTAAGCCAAAAACAATCCCACATCCCTGGGGGGATTGCAGAGATTACTGCCACCATCAAGGACTTGAAGGATGCAGGGATGGTAATTCCCACCACATGCCCATTCAACTTGCCTATTTGGCCTGTGCAAGAAAATAGATGAATCTTGGAGAATGACAGTAGGTTACTGAAAACTTAACCAAGTGGTGACTCTGATTGCAGCTGCTGTTCCAGATGTAGTCTCATTGCTTGAGCAAATTAGTACATCTCCTGGTACTTGGTATGCAGCTATTGACCTGGCTAATGCCTTTTTCTCCATACCTATTTCAAAGGACCACCAGAAGCAGTCTGCCTTCAGGTGGCAAGGCCAGCAATACACCTACCGTTGCCTACCTCAGAGCTACATCAACTCTCCAGCGCTAAGTCATAATTTAATCTGCAGGGACCCTGATAGCCTTTCCCTTCCATGAGATGTCACACTGGTCCATTACATTGATGACATTACACTGATTGGTCCTAGTAAGGAAGAAGTATCAATGACTCTGGACTTATTGGTAAAACATTTGTGTGCCTGAGGGTGGGAAATCAATCCCACAAAAATTCAGGTGCTTTTCACCTCAGTGAAACTTGTAGGGGTCCAGTGGTGTGGGGCATGTCAAGATATTCCTTCTAAAGTGAAGGATAAGTTAGTGCATCTGGTCCTTTCTACAACTAAAATGGCAGCACAACTCCTAGTAGGCCTCTTTGGATTTTGGAGGCAACATATTCCTCATTTGGGTGTGCTACTTCAGCCTGTTTATCAAGTGACTCAAAAAGCTGCAAGTTTTAAGTAGGGCCCAGAACAAGAAAAGGCTCTGCAACAGATTCAGGCTGCAGTGCAAGCAGCTGTGCCACTTGGGCCCTAGGATCCAGCTGATCCAATGGTGCTTGAAGTGTCAGCTGGAAGATAGGGATGCTGTTTGGAGTCTCTGGCAGGCCCTTATTGGTGAATCACAGCACAGACCCTTAGGATGTTGGAGCAAAACCCTGCCATCCTCTTCAGATAACTACTCTCCTTTTGCGAAACAGCTTTTGTCTTGTTACTGGGCCTTAGTAGAGACTGGACACTTAGCCATGCAGCCTGAGTTACCCATCATGAACCGGGTGTTGTCTGACCCACAGAGCCATAAACCTGGACTTGTACAGCAGCACTCCACTATCAAATGGAAGTGGTGTATGAAGATCAGGCTTGAACAGGACCTAAAGGCGTGAGTTGTGTGAGAAAGTCGTCCAAATGCCCATGGTCTCTACTCCTGTCATATTACCTTCCATCTCCCAGTCTGAGCCTATGGCATCATGGGGAGTTCCTTATGATCAGTTGACTGAGGAAGAGAAAACTCGTGCCTGGTTTGCAGATGGTTCTGCAGGATATGCAGGCACCACTCGAAAGTGGACAGCAGCAGCACTATAGCTCCTTCCTGGGACTTCCCTAAAGGACAGTAGTGAAGGGAAATCCTCCCAATGGACAGAACTCCAAGAAGTGCTCCTGGTTGTTCACTTTGCTTGGAAGGAGAAATGGCCATATGTGCAATTAGATACTGAATCATTGGCTGTGGCCAATGGTTTGGTGGATGGTCAGGGACTTGGAAGGAACATGACTGGAAAATTGATGGCAAGGAAGTATGCAGAAGAGGTATGTGGATAGACCTCTCTGAATGGGCCAAGAAAGTGAAGATATTTGTGTTCCATGTGAATGCTCACCAAAGGATGACCTAAGCAGAGAAGGATTTTAACAATCAAGTGGATAGGATGACTCATTCAGTGGAAACCAGTCATCCTCTTGCCCCAGGCCCTCCTGTCATTGCTCAATGGGCTTATAAAAAAAGTGGCCATAGTGGCAGGGATGGAGGTTATGCATGGGTTCAGCAACACGGACTTCCACTCACCAAGGCTGACTTGGCTACAGCCACTGCTGAGTGCCCAATCTGCCAGCAACAGAGACCAACACTGAGTCCCTGATATGGCAGCATCCATCGAGGTGATCACCCAGCAACCCGGCAGCAAGTTGATTACATCGGACCACTTCTATCATGGAAAGTACAGCATTTTTTTCTTACTGGAATAGACACTTATTCTGTATATGGGTTTGCCTTCCTTGCACGCAATGCTCCACCAAAACTACCGTCTGTGGACTTACAGAATGCCTTATCCACAATCACGGCTTCCCACACAGCATTGCCTTGGATCAAGGGACTCACTTCACAGCAAATGAAGTACTGTAATGGGCCCATGCTCATGGAATTTACTGGTCTTAACCATGTTCCCCATCATCTTGAAGAAGCTGGCTTGATAGAACACTTCTAAAGACACAACTATGGCACCAGCTAGGTGGCAATACCTTGCAGGGTTGGGCAATGTTCTCCAGAAAGCTATGTATGCTTTAACTTGTGTCCGTTATATGGTGCTGTTTCTCCCATAGCCAGGAATCACGGGTCCAGGAACCAATGGGTGGAAATGGGAGTGGCACTACTGACTATTATCCTTAGTGACCCACTCACAAGGTTTTTGCTTCCTGTCTCCTTGATGTTATGCTCTGCAGACCTAGAGGTCTTAGTTTCAAAGGGAGGAATGCTCCCACCTGGAGACACATCACTGATTCCATTGATCTGGAAGCTAAGAATGCCACCTGGCCACTTTGGGCTCCTTATACCTCTGGATCAACAGGCAAAGAAGGGAGTTACCATATTGGCTGGTGAGACTGATCTCGATTACCAAGAGGAAATTGGATTGATATTACATAATGGAGGTAAAGAAGACTATGTCTAGAATGAAGGAGATCCATTAGGGCGTCTCTTAGTACTACCATGCCTTGTGATTAAAGTCAATGAAAAACTACAGCAACCCAATTCCCACATGACTACTAATGGCCCAGACACTTCAGAAATGAAAGTTTGGATCACCCCATCAGGCAAAGAACCACAACCAGTTGAGGTGCTTGCTGAGGGCAAAGGGAATACAGAATGGGTGGTGGAAGAAGGTAGTTCTAACTACCAGTTACAACAACATGATCAGTTGCAGAAACGAGGACTGTAATTGTTATGAGTATTCCTGCTTTGCATGTGTGTATCAAATATTTTTGTTTTCTTCACTTACAAAATATAAGATGTAAACAGGGCTAGTGCATTTTTGGTTGTATGTGTGTTCATTGTATCATGTTAGGCACAAGACTTCAATATACAACTGCCTAGTCCTTATTATCAATGTCTAATAGGCATATCAAACTTAATATTTCCAAAACCAAACTCCAGATTATCAGCCTCACCAAATTTTCTTCATATTCTCCATTTCAATAAATAGCAATTCCATCCTTACACTTGCTCAAGCCAAAAATCTTGGAATTATCTTTAACTGCTCTCTTTTTCACATATCACTTCTAATCTGTAAACAAATCCCATCTTCTTTACCTTCAGAATATATCCAAATCTGACTACTTTCCACACTCCTCCACAATCACTGAAGTACAAAACATCATAATCTCTTGGGACTGTTGCAATAGCCTTCCAATTGTTTCCATGATGCCACCCTTGGCCTCAATATCTTTTCTCAGCAAAAGCTCCAGAATAATGCAGTTTTAAAAGATTGCAAAATTTTTAAAAACATAAATTGACTCATGTTCCATTTTTTGCTCAAAATCTTCAAAAGAAATATCATCTTACTCAGAATAAAATCCAAAGTCCCTCATTGGCCTACAAAGACTACGTCATCTGGAGTCACATCTCTGACCTCGTGCTCCGTTGCTTGACTCCAGTTCAGCCAGGACAGTCTCCTTGACATTACTCAATCACATCACCACTTCAGAGCCTATGCACTTAGTGTTCTTTCTCCCCTGTATGCTCCTTTGCCAGAGAGTGACATACCTCCCTCTGTCCCTTATTAAAATCTCTGCCAAATGTCACCTTATCAGAGTTCTTTTCTGACCAACCTATCAAAAAACACATCTGTCACTCCCCACTCCCTATGTCCTCCTGTATATCTCTTGATAGCACTTATTATCACCTCATCTGCTATATATGGATGTATTCATTATCATATTCCCTCAACTGCAATGTAAGGTTCATGAGAGCAAGGACTACATATGAGACAGTTTCCATCAGTCCCTTCATTGTAGCTTTTTAAAAACTTTATAATTACACCTAATAGGAAAGTAAGGAAATTTCTTCAAATACACTATATGGTCATCTACTAATATCAACCACTCAAATAGCTGTTATAATTTGTAATTTCTTTGAAAACCGACATTAGATGTAATATGGGAAATTAAGCATTATGAAAGCAATTTGACATAATCATAAGATGAGAAAATGTAATGACAATGCATTGCTGAAATATTGAATGTTTGTGTACTAACTTATTCATGTTTAAAAAAAGACAATTTAAATGCTTGCCTTTTCCCTCCATTATTCTGGGGTCATTTTTAATATATGTATATAATTCAAAGTGCTGTTAAGCTGAATTGCTAACATAAAAATCACCACTGCTAGCATCTTGTGTCAAAGGTTTCTAGGTTATTTTACATTTTAAAAGATATTGGTAGTGGTCCAATAGTTTTACTAAAGAGATGTTCTGCCCAATATAATCTCCCAGGTAAGGATACAAAACTAAAAAAAAAAAATAAAAACCCTTTACCATCGAGTGGATTTTGACTCATAGCCAGCCTATAGGACAGAGTTGAACTGCCTGCCCTATAGGGTTTCTAAAGAGTGGCTGGTGGATTCAAACTGCTGACCCTCTGGTAAGCAGCCGAGCTCTAAACCACTGCACCACCAGGGCTCCCAGGTTAGGATAATGTGTTGCGATTCCACGTGCTGATTATTAGATATACTTTTTGCATCCTTCTCTCCCCATATTTTTCTGAAGAGCATAGATGCTTTACCGAGAATTTTTTGATTGCGATTTTTTTTAACATTTCAACATTTTTTACATTTACTATGCAATGACATTATGTTCAGGATGTTGTGCAACCATCACCACTACCTGTATCTAAATGTTTTCATCACCATTAGCAAAGGTTCAGAGCCCCCTAAGCACTGACTCTTCTTCTCCCCTCCCTCTCAATCCTAGTAACCATTAATAAATTATGATCTCTATACACTTGCCTATTCTAGACATTTTATATAAGTGGGATCATACAACATCTGTTATTTTGTGAGTGACTTAGTTCATTCACCACAATGTTTTCAAGGTTGATCCATGTCAGGACTTCACTTTTCTTTGTGGCACAGTAATAGTCCATTAGGAATTTCTGGATGGCACAAACAATTAAGCACTCAACTACTAGCTGAAAGGTTGGCGGTTCGAACTCATCCAAAGGCTCTTTGGAAGACAAACTTGGCGGTCTACTTCCAAAAGGTTACGGCCTTGGAAACCCTATGGAGCCATTCTACTCTGCACACATGTGGTTACCATGAGTCACCCTCAACTCCGAGGTAACTAACAAGAACAATATTCCATTGTATGTATGTACTACATTTTGTTTAGCCATTCATCTGTTGAACATTGAGGTTATTTCCTTCTTTTGGCTGTTGAATACTGCTGCATTAAATTGAAAATTTTAAGGTAGCCGAAGTATGACGATAGCTTCGCAGATGAGAATCAGATTAATTATATCCTTACTTTCCCACTTCTTTGTATTTCTGATACCAAGCTTCCACACAGTACTTTCTGTCTCTCACCCTAGCCTCTTGGGGCTAGGTCAGAGCTAATAAGTTAAGAGGACACTGTCCTTGTGTTTGTTCATTCACTGGAACAACTCACAGAACTCATGGGAGATATTATACTACCAGTTTTATTAGAGTGAAAGGATATAAATCAGTATCATCATAAGGAAGAAATGCATGGGGGAGGTCTGAGGAGGTTCCCAATGCAGAGCTGCAATGTCTCAGAGAGGGCACATCACCCTCTCTTCCCCAATCAGGAAGCTCTCTGAGCCTTTGTGTTCCATGCTTTTATTGGCCAGTCTTGCATGATAGGCTAAATCACACCTTCTGGCTGAGGCTCAGTGATATCGGCCTCCCATGTGAGTCTTTTCTGGTCTGGCCAGCCTCTACACACCAACACAAATCCTCAGGTGTGTCCTAGAAGTCCAAGACCAAGGCATCCCAATATTCCAATGGTTATTTCTCCAGAGCCCAAGGACAAAGGCCACCTTACTTAGGGTAAAACTAGGACTTTTACCCTACGCAAGGTAAACCCTAAAAGGAACAGGAAAAGTAATGTGATCCCATCTCAACCTCCAGGTAAGTCATCTTGTGAGTCATAATCTCTAACCCTGCTGTCACTGTCAAGTAAGTATTTTGAAATAGCTTAATCAACAGTAGGTGTGAAGACCCTGTATTTGGACTCATGATCTAAAGTTTGCTCTGAGAAGTTGCAACAGTGGTGGAAAGAGCACTAGGTGGGGGCTAGGAGATTGTAGTTTGAATCCTGGCTCTTCTTCTAATTGGCTGTGTGAACATGAGCCTAGGTTTTCTCCTCTAAAATATAAAAAAGTTGACTTCTTTTTTACTCTAAAATTCTATTTAGATTTTTTAGACTCTGGAGAGAAGATGAAGTGTCCACTTTAAGAGTAGTAATACCAAAGCTGATTTTTGGCCAATGAATTAAAGCTTGTTGTACAAAGTACCCTTCTCCCCATTTGGCAATTCAGTGACACTTGAACTTTAGTCACTGAGTACAACCATAGTGATCAAAAGCGGAGCTCTTTTCAGAGATAGGAGATGATACAAGCCATCATGTTTGGCTCATCTTTGCCAGCCATCTGTCTGCCTGTTTCCAGAATAAAAGATAACAACCCCATTAAAGCACACCAAGCCTGTTGGCATCAAGTTAATTCCAACTCACACCAACTCTATAGGACAGAGTAGAACTGCTCCACAGGGTCTTCAAGGCTGTAATCTTTACTGAAGCGGATTGCGACGTTTTTCTCCTGTGGAGTGGCTGGTGGGTTTGAACTTCTAACCTTTGGGTTAGCAGCCAAGCGCTTAACTACTGCACCACCAGGGCTCCTTAAGGTAACAACACTGCTCACAAAATAAAGAGGAGGCTTTGTTGACCTGGCAAAAGTCTCCGGGGGCTCTAGAGTATTTGAGACATGAAGTGTTATCTGAGTTTGTACAGCTTTCTTTCCAAGTACAATTTGTAATATATATGATTGCTTGTAGCCTGCATGCTCTTGTCACCCACCAGTCAGAAAGAGGTAACAAAGGAGAGGGAGAGGGGACAACTATAATACCTCTCACTGAGTTGACCTGAATTGAAGTTGTCAGGTGAAAAATCAAGCATTTGTATTTCTCATATAAAGTTAGCAAGTGCAAAAGCTTTCCTATCCTCAGGCAAAGATCTAAATTGTGCATCAATGGGGTGATAAATGGATACGGGCATAGACACCTCAGAAACCTTTTATGGCTCTCAAACATCCATATCTGTAGGCAGGTTAGAGCGTCAAACATCCATGTTGTGGCTAGGTTTGGATTACAAGTCATTTTTAAAGTAACTTAATACTCTTCAGAGCTATCAACTAGGTATGCAAATAAACTGAAATCTATTTTTTATTTACAGGCCTTGTCTTACATGGGCATCATGGAAATAAACACTTCTGCCATAGATTGTGATTCATTGCAAATCTATCTTGAAGAAATGTTAAGGGGTGGGCTGCTCTTTGGTGTTTCCTTCCTATGCAGCAGTGGTGCGAAGACTTGGCAACACATTGGAATCACCTGAAAAGTTATTTAAAATCACCGATGCCTGGGTCCCACTCAGAATTTCTGATTTAACTGATCTGGGCATCTGCATTTTCAGAGCTGTTCTGGTGGGTGATTCTAACCTGGGCTGAGAACTGCTACTTACAGAGGTTACCAGTTACAGGGCCAGCTGGTCCTTTCTGTGACTGTTAGCTTGGATGTGGGATACCTATTTACTAAGAAATTGGGCTGAGGCAGCAATTCATCTGTTCAGAGCACAAAATCCCATTCAGCTGTTAATGGATTTTTCGATGCACTGAATTATGGCTGGATTCAAGCCAGCAATGACCTTCACTTTCCGTTGCCTGTAATTAAGGCTGTCTGCCACCACCATAATCCAGTTTGGGGCTTGATTAATTCTCATAATTACCAAATGCATTTTTGCAGCTGTAGTAAAAGAAGATCTGGGCCACCAAAGTGAGCTACAGGCACGAGTGCAAGAAATACATAGCAGTAATATTTAGCATTTATTTCATGTTTAATCATTATTTCCTAGGCTTTTGACATTCATTAACCTCTTATTCTATATGATGTCCTGGAGAGATAAATCAGAATTATTGTTGCATTTAATGTCAGTCAGTATTTTGTCAGGTCTTAGGAGTTGTGATTTTTAAATTTTTGGTACATAATTAAATTGTTGCCTCCCTTTAAAGGAAAGAGCAATATCGGGGCAGTTGACGGTGAATCAGAAACAGTGAGACGTGCACTGATCTCAATAAAGAACCTCTATCAAAGCGGACAAATTAATGATGCATTTTATGAGTAGCTCATCATTATGGTCTACTTCTTGCAAGGTCCACTAGTAATCTGTAAGGAATTTTAAAAGTCTTTATGTCCAGGGTAAAAACACCAGAATATTTTTGCCTAAACAATAATTCAGATGTTATGCTCAAGAGGCAAAGAGTATTACTTTAAAAGTCCCAGGCCTTGTATATACAGGAAGAGAGGAATTTTCCTGAATTACCCCACTTGCAGCTCCCAGTTTCAACATTTCCCAGTACTACTTCCAACCACAAACGAACTGAACTTTCAGTATTTTTACTAGGTACCATTAGTTGAGTGCTTACTATGCCTAACACTGTGCTAAATACTTTTATATATTATGATGCAATTACTCCTTACAAATTGCCTGTTATGTAGCGGTTATTATCCCCTCCCCATTTTATAGATGGGAAAATTAAAGTCAAAGAAATGTAGGAACTAGTACAAAGTGTAACAGATAGGGATAAGGTTAAAACCCAGTTCTGTCTGACATAGAAACATAGGAAAATTTAAAAAAAAATAAAACTGTAGAAATTGTTGAAGTTTATGTGTTTGGCTTCCACCTCTGTATCTAAATATTTCCTCAACAAATTTCCTCCACTTCACTCACTCACTGTGTCCCAACTTAGCCTTCTCCTCCCAAAGAAGCTTATTTGACATGGTATTCTGTCAGATTCTCACAAGCTGACTAAATCCAATATAGTAAAGTCTAGAAATGTACCATATTGATTCCCTCCTTCAAGTAGGATTCCAGTTAATCAATCATTAATTTCTGTCAATCGTTTTCTTTTAACATTGATTTTAACTCCTACTATTTCTACCTTTAATCCAGACTCTAGAACAATAGCTTCACCTGATTCTTACCTTCTCCTGCTCAACTAATTATCGCTGCTGGAACAATAATCCCCAAACACCACCTTCATGTTAAAATTTTATGACACAAAAACCTTTCATGGTCCACATTTCTTATCATAGCAACTCAAAATCTTTGTATCTGGCTTTCAGTGCATTTAATATTATTTCCCCACTTTATTAAGGAGATTTTGTCTCCTATTCAATCTCAGATTTATTAAAAATCTCATAAATTGTAATTGCAGGTATCCCCACTTTTCGAAAGTTCGCCTTACACCACTTTGCTTTTGCTAAAGACCTACAGTAAGTAGTACCTGTTTTTGCTAACTGGAAGACATCCAAAGAGGATTTTCGCTTTAAAAAAGAAGTTGGAAAGCAGAAATAGAGTTCAGCATTTGTTCTGCAGTGAGGCGTTAAAGAGGCAGCTGAACCCTGACCAGAGAGAGTGTCGTTGCCGAGCTCCATCCTCGCTAACCACACTTAGCATCTCAGCTTTTGCTATATGTTGGTGTTATTTTAGGTTTTATGTGTTATTTGGTATCATTTGGTAGGTTATTTTTCCCATATAAAATGTGCCCGGATAAATCAATGGTAATCACTTCCTGGCTTTACACCATTTCAGCTTAGGAAAGGTTTCATAGGAATGCTCTACTTCCGGATAGAGGGGGAACCCTGTCTATCTATTGATCACTAATGGCTAGATCCAAAATTACTAATTGTCAGATCGGATAATTAACTGATGACTAATTTTAGATCTCGTAATTAACTAACTAAGGGCAAAAGTAAGTGATGGTGGGAGATCCTCTCTGAGACGCTAGCAAAGCGCTAAATCGACCAGTGGCTCCTTACTCCCAGTGGAAAGGGCTGTGCATGATCTCAGCTTCCCTCAAAGTTCTCAAGTGCCGGGCAGCAGGCATTCCCAGGATTTCTTAAATAAATTTGACTTAACCTCAGATGATTTGGCAGCCAAACTCAGATTGTCGTTGCCCCTCCCCCTACAGTTGCACTTTAAAAGGGAACATCGTGAGGTGGGGTCACTCTCTTAGAGACCAGTTTCCCAGGGGACAAAGCTGTTCCCCAAACATGGCTTTAAGGAAGGATTCTGGGAGAATGACGAGTGCTGGCATCAGCCCTATTTTTTTTTTTTAATTTTTTTTTTTTTTATTGTACTTTAGGTGAAGGTTTACAGAACAAATAGTTTCTCATTAAAAAGTCAGTACACAAATTGCTTTTATGACATTGGTAACAACCCGACGACATGCCAACACTCTCCCTTCTCCACCTTGGAAGATCTTTTGTTGTTGAAAATATACATAGCCAAAGTTAGACCATTTCAGAAATTTCTACGTGTATAATTCAGTGACATCGATTACATTTTTCCAGTTGTGCTGCTATTCTCACTATCCTTTTCCCAATTATTCCATCCCCATTATCTTCAACTCACTGCCCCCTAGGCTTCCCATCAAACCTTTTCAGTTGCTGTTGTCAATTTGATCTCACATAGATAATTACCTTTTTTTTTTTTTTGTACTTTAGATGAAGGTTTACAGAACAGTTTCTCATTAAACAGTACATATGTTGCCCTATGACAATGGTTAACAACCCCATGACATGTCAACACTGTCCCTTCTCAAACTTGGGTTACCTATCACCAGCTTTCTTGTCCCCTCCTGCTTTCTAGTCCTTTACGCTGCACTGCTGTGCCTCATTAGTCCTGTTTTGTTTTATGAGGCTGTCCAATCCCAGGCTGAACAGTGAACCTCCGGAGTGACTTCCCCTCTGAGCTAAAAGGGTGTCTGGGGTCCATACTCTTGGGGTTTCTCCAGTACCTCAGGTCAGTAAATCTGGTGTTTTTTTGTGAGGTAGAATTTTATTCTACATCCTTATCCAGCTCTGCCCAGGACCCTCTGTTGTGATCCTGGTCAGAGCAGTCAGTGCTGGTAGCTGGGCACCATCTAGCTGTACTGGGCTCAGTCTGGTGGAGGCCTTGGTAGCTGTGGTCCATTAGTGCTTCGGACTAATCTTTTCCTTGTATCCTGTTCTCTTCATTCTCCCTTGCTCCCGAAGGGGTAAGACCAGTGGAGTATCTCAGATGGCTGCTCACAGGCTTTTAAGACCCCAGACGCTACTCACCAAGGTAGAAGGTAGAACATTATCTTTATAAACTGTGTTATGCCAGTTGAGCTAGATGTTCCCAGAGACCATGGTCCCCAAAGCCCTCTGCCCAGCAATTCAGTCCCTCAGGGAGTTTGGATGTGTCTATGGGACTTCCATGACCTTTTCTTGTACAAGTTGTTCTGGTTTCGCCAGTATTGTGTCTGTCTCACCCTTCACCAAAGATACCACTTATCTATTGCCTATTTAGTATTTCCCCCCCACCCCTCCCATCCGTGGTAACCAACAAAGATTGTTACTTTTTGTGTGTAAACATTTTCATGGGTTTTTATAATAGAGGTCTCATACAATATTTGTCCTTTTATGATTAACTTATTTCACTCAGCTTAATGTCCTCCAGTTTCATCCATGTTATGAGATGCTTCACAGATTCACTGTTGTTCTTTATCTTTGCATAGTATTCCATTGTATGTATGTACCACAGTTTGTTTATCTATTCATCTGTTGATGGACATCTAGGTTGTTTCCATCTTTTGCTATTGTGAACAATGCTGCCATGAACATAGGTATGCATATGTCTATTTGAGTGACGACTCTTATTTCTCTAGGATATATTCCTAGGAGTGGGATTGCTGGATCGAATGGTATGTCTATTTCTAGCTTTCTGAGGAAGTGCCATATCATTTTCCAAAATGGTTGTATCATTTTGCATTCCCATCGGCAGTGCATAAGAGTTCCGATCTCCCCACAGCCCCTCCAACATTTGTTATTTCCAGTGTTTTTGGTTCATGCCAGTAATGCCGGGGTGAGATGGTATCTCATTGTGGTTTTAATTTGCATTGCTCTAATGGCCAGTGATCACGAGCATTTCCTCATGTGTCTGTTGCCCTCTTGAATGTCTCCTTTGGTGAAGTGTCTGTTCATTTCCTTTGCCCATTTTTTAATAGGATTATTTGTCTTTTTTGGGTGCATAGATGTTTATTATGGTTATGTCTTCAGGCTGGATCATCCCCTTAATCATTATGTAGTGACCTTCTTTGTCTTTTATGGTGGATAAAAGTCGTGATTTTGTTTTAAAGTCTATTTTATCTGAGATTAGTATTAGCATTCCTGTTCTTTTTTGGTTGCCGTTTGCTTGATATTTTTTTTTCCACCCTTTGATTTTTAATAAATTTACATCTTTGTGTCTAAGGTGTGTCTCTTGTAGACAACATATTGATGGGTCCTGTTTTTTTATCCATTCCGTCACTCTCTATCTCTTTATGGGTGCATTTAGGCCATTTACATTCAGTGTAATTACTGATAGGTGTGTGTTTATTGCTGTCATTTTGTAGTTTTTTTTTTTTTTTTTTTTCCCTTGTGGTGCTGAATTTTCTTTGTTCCTCTAATACTTGTGCTGAGTTCCTTTTGTTTGTGGATTTTTTTTTTCATTTCTTTCGTTTTTGTAAGTTCTGTTTTTACTGAGACTTTATGTTTTTCCTCTTTATTTTGATGAATAGGCTTGTTAACTTTCTTTATGGTTACCTTGAAATTTACCTGTATCTTTCTAAGTTTGAACCACTCTATTATTACTCGGTATCACCTTGCCTTCCTCTCTATTGAAGGTTCTATACCTACACTGTTTATTCCCTCTTTTATTGTTCTGATTTTGTTGTCATTTACAGATTAACCTCAGTGGTTCCCTGCTGTAATTCTTTTGGTTTTGGATAGACCTTAAGAGTTCATTTCCTCAGTTGGTATCTGGATAGTACAATCCTGTGTCCAAGATTCAGACTGTGGTCTGATGTTGTTTGTTCTCAGACTGAAGGACTCTCTTTAATAAGTCTTGTAAATTTTGTTTGGTTTTTCCATAATCCCTTAATTTCTGCTTATCTGGAAATGACTTAATCTCACCATCATATTTGAATGAGAGTTTTGTGGGATATGTTATTCTTGGCTGGTAATTTTTTTCTTTCAAGGTTTTATATATGTCATCCCATTGCCTTCTTGCCTGCATGGTTTCTGCCAAATAATCTGAGCTTAGTATTATTGTTTCTCCTCTGTATGTGACTTGTTGCTTTTCTTGAGCTGCTGTCAGGATTCTTCATCTTTAGTTTTAGAGTGTGATTATGATATGCTTTGGTGATTTTCTTTTGGAGTCTATCCTATATGGGGTTTGTTGAGCTTCTTGGATGGTCAGCTTTTCATCTTTCATGATATTGGGAAAGTTTTCTGTCAGCAAGTCTTCAATGATCTTCTCTGTGTTTTCTGTTTTCTCCTCCTGTTCTGGAACTCCAATCACTTGCAGATTTTTGCTTTTGATTGTATCCCACATAATTCTCAGGGTTTCTTCATTTTTCTCCATTCTTTATCTGATTTGTCCTCAAACAGAGTTGTGTCCAAGTTTTTGTCTTCAATTTCACTGATCCTGTCTTCCATCATTTCAAACATTCTCCTCAGCCCTTCTCTGACACTGTCCATTTTTGAAATCTTGTTGTTTATCTTTTGGGTTTCTAATTGTTTTTGTATGATTTCTGGTTGTGAATTTATTTTAGCATTTTGTTCCTTTATTATTTTCTTGAATTCTTCCATTTTTTTTTTTGGTCTGTATTTTCTATGAATTTATCTATTTTTTCCTCATTTTGTCTGCTTTTTGCTTCAACGTTTGGATAATTCTGAATATTAGAGATTTGTATTCCTTATCAGTTCTAGTGCCTTTTCTTCTACTGGAAAGTCATCTGGTGTTTTATTTTGGAAGCCTATTGGAACCATCCTGTCCTGTTTTTGTATATGTTTTGATATTGTGTGCTGTCTTCGGGGCATTCAGTGGTTATTTTCCTTGTTTATTGATTGTAGATTTGTTTCATCCTGCTTTTTTGTTTTATTTGGTTATGTTTGAGCAGGTGGGCTGTGCATTCTTTGTTGTTTGCTTGTCTGTAGGCACAATACTTTTCACTTCTTTCTCCGATGGGCAGGGCCTGTCACTCAGGTATGGTACAGGAGGGCAGGTCCAGCTGAAGAGGAGTTGCTGGGATGGGTTCTCCATGGCACCTACTAGGGCCAACAGGGCAGGCCAGGAATCAGTGCAGGGCTGGTTCTGGTAGGCCATGCCTGTGCTGTTTGGGGTGTGACATTCAGTGCACCGTGCAGGTAGGCAGGAAGGAGCAGGGAGATTTTGATGTGTGGAGCTAAGATGGGTATGGGAAAGAGGAGGGAGAGGAGAGAGGAACAGGAGCCACAAACATACACACAAACAAAAAAGAGGGCTAAGGGAGCTTGCTATTGGAGTGGAGAGATGAGAGACTGAGAAATGGAGAAAAACAAAAACAAACAGAAAAAGTGTAAAAGAAAAAAATGAATAAATCGAGAAACTGGAAATGAAAAAAGGGAAAAGGAGAAGAAAACAAACAAAGAAACAAAAAAAAAAAAAAAACAAGAAAAAAAAATGGCCCCAGGGATGTCACTGTGTATCTTTGCAGAGTAAGGGAGTTTCTCCTAAGCTGCATGGCACTGTCCGGCCAGAAGAGGCTCCCAAGCCGAGACAAAAAAAGAAAACAAACAAAAAAAAACAGAACAAATCAGAACAAATAAACCAAAAGCCCCAGTGTCCCACCATCATGGCGGCACAGGCTGGGAAGCAGCTCCACTGTCGAGTGGTGCCTCCCAGCCCCGCAGGAAGAAGCAAAGGTGGCCATGGAGCCAGGTATTTGAGAGAAAGGAGGGAGAGCTGGTGTGAAGTAATGAAGAAATCTAATGAAGCAGAAAAAAGCAGCACCAGCAGCCAACAAATGGCACGCAGGGAGCTGACCAGTGCAGGCAAGTGGAATCCAAGTGACAAGGGGATGAAGTGGGTGCTTTCTGGCCAAGTGACTGTGGCTGTGGGAAGCAGAGGAGACTGAGTGGGGGTGAAGAAGGCTGGGGGGGTGGGAAAGTATATATCGTTGGTTACCAGATGTTCTGTGTCCTTCTGGAAGCTCTGTGAAGCTGCTTTCTCATACCCCCTGTTTGCTGATCTCCAATAGGAGTCCAAGATGGCAGATCTGTGCTGCAGTAGCTGATAGGGGACCTCTGCGTGTATCTCTCCTCACTCTCTGTTCTCAGTCAGTTTCTTATTCCATTGGGTGCTTGGCTGAGTTCTTTATCTCTTCATTTGATGCTTAGGGTTTCAGGATTGATGTGTGACTCTGTTTGACTCAGTTTTTCTGATCTTTGCTGTGGAGGGATGGTGTGGTGCTTCTGACTACAGTGCCATCTTGCCTGGAAGTCCCATCAGCAAGATTTTTAAGGAAAAGATGGGCAGGCCTCTCTTCATCATTCAAAGCATCAGATAGTTAACAGTTGCTTTGTAGGATCCAAGGACTAATGAAAATAAGTTTAAATTTGAACAACAGAGAGGTGAACTCTATTGATTTATAGATTAAAGTTTTATCATTTCTGTAGTTATTGTTTGAGCTTCACACAGGCAGCAGCTTCTGAATAATAGCAGATTTACTTTCCATTAAGTTCAAGTGTACAGTCTCCAATTCAGAAAGTCAAAAAGATGGGGTACTGTGAGAGGGAAACAAAAAGAAAAGTGAAGCCATAAGGACATGGAGCTAAAGGTTACCTCAAACCTAAAAGTCATGGGATCCACAAGAGCTACAGTAACTGGGATACAGAAAGAGAGAGGGAGGAGAGAAGGAAAAGGAGTTACGGAGATTCGTTTCCAATCCTATTGTAGCAAATGAGGCAGAAAAGTTGATACTAAGCTGTAAAATGGTCTATACATTGATGTTATATAAAGAGCTTTACAATGGATTATTATACAGATGTACAGAAAGAACAGAACAACAACAGCATTAATAGCAAGCCCATACTTGTTGAGGACACATTGTGAGCCAGACAGGGTGTAAGTACTTATATGGGTTATTTTATTTAATATTCAAAACAAACCTATATGGTCGATACTGCTCTTATTCCTTTTGCTGGTAAGGAAACCAAGGTCCAAGAAGCTTAAGTATCTTGTGTAATTTTTTTAATCAAGAAAGAAGATTAAAGGATAAGTAATTTACGAATGGTCACACAACCAGCAAATGGCAAAGGCAGAATTCAAACCCAACTCTATCTCACTCAGAGCATAGCTCTTAACCAGTACACAAACATGCTAATTTAATAAGCCAACGCTGCAAGTACTACCTCCTCACCACCACTTCTACCAGGTGCCATGGAATTGACTCCAACTCATGGTGACCCCACATGTGTCACAGCAGAGCTGTGCTCCATAGGGTTTTCAATGGCTGATTTTTTTGAAGTAGATTGCTGAGCCTTTCTTCTGAGGTGTCTTTGGGTGCACTTGCACTCAAACCTCCAACCTTTTGGTTAGCAGCCAAGCACATTAACCATTTGCACCCTTCCATTCAAAGATTTTGTTTTTCTATACTAAAGACATCCACTGGAAGTTGTCCCTGGTCCTCTAGTTCACAAGTTGTATAGAAAACAATCGATAAATGGATTTGACACAAGAGGCAGCATTGTCACAGTCCTTCACATTTGGTTAATTAGGAGCAAGAGCACAGGCCAGACAGGAAATCAGAGCATTGGAAGGAAGTCAGATTCGACTGCTCAGAGCTGCAGAACACCCCGTTGTGAAGATGGGCTGTGACCCCAGAGGCGTGGAGATGGAAGAGTGGATGCTCATGGGACTTCCACTGAGGTAGCATCACACGGAGCTTCTAAAGCAAGATGCTTTTCTTCCTGCACCATGAATAAAGGAAGGTTAGAATACCCAGAACAAAAGAAGTCAGATGGCTGAAAATTAGTTTTACTTAATATGTTCAGTCAGACAAAGTACTGGTCAACAAATATTTATGAGAGCTTGCTCTGGGAAGGTCATTGACAGGTATGGAGAATATAAAAACATAAAATACAATCTGCCTTCAAGAAGCTTACAGCTTCGGAGACATTATCTGGTGCAATGCACCAAACTGTGCACAGTGTAAAGAACTAACAACCCACTGAGTTCATTCGTCTTTGATTTCCCAGAGCCTGGCATCATATTTAGAACATACATGGCTGCCAAGTTTCAGTTAGGAATGCTTGTTGAACACACTAAGCTGAGTTAGTATCTTTTCTTTAAAGGAATAAACAACTGTAGCTTAGTAAAAACCAAAACCAAACCAGTTGCTGTCCAGTCGATTCCAACTCATGGAGACCTCATCTGTTGCATAGTAGAACTGACTACATTCAACAGGGTTTTCAAGGATGTGGTCTTTCTGAAGCAGGTTGCCAGGCCTTTCTTCTGAGGCACCTCTGGGTGGGTTTGAACCGCCAACCTTTGAGTTAGTAGTTGAGTGCTTAACCACTTGTGCCACACAGGGTCTTCTGGAGTAAAATAAACTAGGGTATAATTTTCCTTCCCTTCATTGCTTTGTTGAAAGTGCCATAGATAAAGGGAGATCATTTTAAGCAAACTTAAACCAATCTTAAAATTAATTAAAAATCATTCAGGCTATTAATATATCCTCTCAATTTATCTTTTATCAGCTTATACCTCACAATTTCTCCAACCAACTCACTTCCTTTATATACCCCTTAAATCATAAATGTAATGTTTGTTAAGAAAAAAGCTATCCATACAATTAAATATTCTCACAGACAGCTTCTCTTACAAATAAAAAAATTTGAAATATCAAAATTTAGAAAGTCAGATGAGCAAGGGCTAGTTTTGGCTTCTGGTTTTCACTAAGGTCACTGTGATTGACTTTAGGTTGTGGACACTTGAACCAGGGCATAACTTCATGACTTTCTCTGGGGAAAGGTAGATGCAGGCAAGAATTTAAACCACCATGCAAATTCACATGAGCATATAGGGTCAAACCCCAAAAGAAACAAAGTTATCAGGAAGACTTCACTTTAGAGGATCCGTGCACTCCCAGAAACAAACAGAACAGCATGAAAAAATGGGAACTCTGAACCTTTTGTGGATTTTTTTCTGTAATTCTAAAACCACTCTAAAAATAGTGTATGAAAAAATTAGTCATAAGGGAAACATTTATTAAGCTATTAATACCCTGTACCAGATATTGCCTTAATTGCTTGTTACGGTGTTTAGCACATTGCAGGCTCTTGATAAGTATTGGTTGATTAACCCCCTGATTTCTGATCTTCACCAAAAAACCCTGCAGATTCCTTTTATTAGTTTCATTTTCCAGATAAGAAAACTATGTCAAATACTAATAAACAGTGGTGTCTAAGCACTTGTCTCTCTGTTGAGCTGCCCTCACCTGGTAGGAGAAATCTGATGATTCTGCGTTGAATACAATTTACAAAAGATTTGACTTTGTCTTCTGTAATTTAAATGTCCATAAGCTGGACATTTGGAAGGACTCTCCTAAATTGCAGACATATGGAAAATACAATTGCATCGTTCTGCGTGCATAACTGAGCGGTTAAAAATGCAATTACCTGACCTTCCATTGTTGTGGATTTGCATACACACAATTGTGAGGTCCCTTGAATGAGACAGCATAGGACATCAAAAACATTCTTAACTTAATAATTATTTTCATAGCAAACACAATACTAAATAATGTGTAATTGGATTTACATTTGAATTAATTTTTTCAATTAAGGAATCATTTTAATTTACCTGATTTTCTCTGACTCCAATGACTTTTAGTTTAACATTACAATAGAATTCTATTTGGTTGTAGTATTTTTGTTTTATCAATTATGTAGCTTGAAAGAGAGAGAGAGAGAGAGAAGAAACACTAGGAACATTTGATAAAAGGAGGCTGTATATTAAGAGAAAGAAAAAGCAGATTTGAACACAATTGATATTTGGCCTCTATAGTCTTTTTTTTTTTTTTTTTACCTCTAACATTTTATAATATAAATTACTGATAATGAACAATTATACCCACTTTTCTTTCATCTGTATATGGAAACAAACTTGACAAGTTTTCTTCCTTTTTGTTGCTATTGTTATACTTATAGTACACCATATCCCCCAAAAATCATATCATCATAAATTCTAAGCTTAATTGGTAGCAAGTCATTTATTGCTATTTTCATACTGGAAATGGAGAAGTTAAGAAAGGGAAAATTTGTGATTGATCAAGATTCTGAATCAAACAAGGAAAACAAAAACAAAAAGACTTGCTTCGGCTCCCAGAGCATGTATCCTAAAGACAAAAATAAGGAATGTTATTGATTTCTCTTATTTTCAATACAGTCATAAGTCTGAACTGACAATAACATATAAAAATATATAAGGATAGATATCAAATATAAAGCAAATCATCGAAGCACTGTTCACAACAGCAAAAAGATGGAAACAACCTAGATGCCCATCAACAGATGAATGGATAAACAAACTATGGTACATACACACAATGGAGTAGTATGCAATGAGAAAAAAGAATGATGAATCTGTGAAGCATCTCATAACATGGATGAAACTGGAGGACATTATGCTAAGTGAAATAAGTCAATCACCAAAGGATAAATATTGTATGAGACCTCTCCTGTAAAAACTCCTGTAAAAGTTTACACACAAAAAGAAACAATCTTTGTTGGTTATGAGGGATGGGAGGGGTGAAGGGGGAACCAAATAGACAATAGATAAGTGGTAACTTTGGTGAAAGGTAAGACAGTACACAATACTGGAGAAGCCAGCACTACTTGTACAAGGAAAGGTCATGAAAGCTCCATAGGCACATCCAAACTCCCTGAGGGACTGAATTGCTGGGCTGAGGGCTGTGGGGACCACGGTCTCAGGGATCATCTAGCTCAATTGGCATAACACAGTTTAGAAAGACAATGTTCTACATTCTACCTCGGTGAGTAGTGTCTGGGGTCTTAAAAGCCTGTGAGCAGCCATCTAAGATACTCCACTCATCTCACCTCTTTGGGAGCAAGGGAGAATGAAGAGAACAGGATACAAGGAAAAGATTAGTCCGAAGCACTAATGGACCACAGCTACCAAGGCCTCCACCAGACTGAGCCCAGTACAGCTAGATGGTGCCCAGCTACCAGCACTGACTGCTCTGACCAGGATCACAACAGAGGGTCCTGGGCAGAGCTGGATAAGGATGTAGAATAAAATTCTACCTCACAAAAAAACACCAGATTTACTGACCTGAGGTACTGGAGAAACCCCAAGAGTATGGACCCCAGACACCCTTTTAGCTCAGAGGGGAAGTCACTCCCGAGGTTCACTGTTCAGCCTGGGATTGGACAGCCTCATAAAACAAAACAGGACTAATGAGGCACAGCAGTGCAGCGTAAAGGACTAGAAAGCAGGAGGGTACAGGAAAGCTGGTGATAGGGAACTCAAGATCCTACAAACTCGAGAAGGGAGAGTGTTGACATGTCATGGGGTTGTTAACCAATTTCATAAATATGTGTAGTGACTGTTTAATGAGAAACTATTTGTTCTGTAAACCTTCATCTAAACTACAGTAAAAAAATAATAAATAAACCACTTAACTGTAAAAAAAATTACATTAACATATAGCATGGTAGATGGAGCTGAGTGTGATGAGAGAAAAAGCAGGGCAAAGAGACAGGGACTAAAAGAAGCAGGATTAGTTACATTTTTACATAAGTCAAGGAAAGAATTACTGAGATAATACATTTAAGTGAAAACATGTAGAATGCTCTACAGGAGACACCATACATATTTCTAAAGGGAAAGCAGAAGGAACAGCAAGGGCAACGGCCCTGAAGTTTGGCATGTTTGAGGAACAGCAAGGAGGCCAAGGGGATTGGAACAGAAGAGATGGAAAGAAAATAGAACGAAGTAAAGCCAGAGGGATAAGGGGAGTGGATGACGGGCTTAGAACGGCCGTGTGTCATATCCTCTGTGAATCACACCCCTGGAGTCATGCAGCCATTCATAACACCTCTGAGTGGGCCATTCATCAATGGCATCCCTGGGTGGGCAATTCATCAAACAGAAATAACAATATTAAATTTTTATGCAGCTAATAACAGAGCTTCAAAACATATAAAAACTGATAAAACTGCAAAAAATAAGAGACAAATTCAAAATTATAGTTAGATAATTCAAAAAACCTCACTCCATATAGAAAGAAGTAATAATAAAGAAGATAAGGGTATAGGAGATTTGGGGGCACAGCTATAGATACTTCCTAGACACAATCAAATACCTCATGGGATTGGTTTACTGAGTTTGAAGAATTAGGATCATAATTTTGTGGGACAATTCAGTCTATTGTCATAATATAGCCCATAAAGTTTATGTTCTACGTCCTAGTTTGGTAAGTAGTGTCTGGGGTCTTAAAAGCTTGGGCGTGGCCATCTAAGATACAACTATTGGTCTCTACTCATCTGCAGCAGAAGAGAAAGAAGGAAACCGTAGACTCAAAGAAGAAGCTAATCTACAGGACTAATAGTCTACACAAACCATTGCCTCATTAATCCTGAGACCAGAAGAACTAGATGGTGCCTGGCTACCACTACTTAAACAGTTCTGACCAGCGACATAATAGATGGTCCCAGATAGGATGGAGAAAAATGTAGAACAGAACTCAAATTCTTTTAAAAAAAAAAAAAAAAAGCCAGACTACTGGGCTGGTAGAGACTAGAAGAAACCCCAAGACCGCCACCCTGAGATACCCTCTAAACTTTGTACTGAAACCACTCCCAGAGATCACCTTTCAGCTAAATACCAGATTAGCTTACAAAATAAACAACATCATATGGGAATACAGTGCCCCTTTAAAAAATCATCTATATGAGACCTAATAGTCAACATTTACTTTAAAGCAAAGATGAGAAGGTAATGGGGGAGTTCAGGAAAGCCAGATTAATGGAAATGGAACAACCAGAATGGAAATAATGAGAATGTTAACACACTGTGAAAAATGTAACTAATGTCACTGAACAATATGTATAGAAATTGTTTAAAGAGAACCTAATTTGCTGTGTAAACTTTCACCAAAAACACAATAAAATATTATATTTAAAAAAAGAATATAGGAGATTTAAGCAACATTATTAACTTCCTTTACTGAATTAATATTTATAGAACTTTCCAGTTGGCAACTTCAGGAAACATATTCTATTCAAGTTTATGCAGAACATTTACCAAGATAGACCATATGCTAGAGCACAGAGCAACTCTCAAAAAATTTAAAAGGATTCAAGTAATACCACAGTAAAGTTAAATTTAAAATCAACAACAGTAAAATATTTAGAGAATTCCCAAATATTTGGAAATTAAACAACACACTTATAAATAACCCATGGGTCATAGAAGGTATCACAGGAGAAAATAGCCAGTATTTTGAACTGAGTAAAATGAAATCACAACATATTAAAATTTGGGGGATGTAGCTAAAGTAATACTTAGAATTTTATAACAATACTTACCTATATCAGAAAAGGGAAAAAAAAAAAAAAAACTCAATGAACTGAGCTTCCATCTTTAGAAACTTGAAAAAGAAGTACAAAAGGAATCTGAATAGAAGGAGAAAAGAAATAATAAAAATCAAAGTGGAGATCTATAAAATAGATGACTAAAAAAAATATAGTAAATCAGTAAGATCAAACACTGATTCTTTAAAAGATTAATAACTTTGATACACTTCTATCCAGAAAGATTTGGAAGAAGAGAGAGAAGACACAAATTAATAGTATCTAGAATGAGTGAGCTGATATTGCTACAGATTCTACGTATATTAAAACAAACAGGGATTATGAATAAATTTATGCCAATAAATTTGAAAATTTATATGAAATGAACAAATGTTTGAAAAGACACAAAGTACCAAAACTCACTTAAACGGAATTATATCAGGCAGTTCCAGGCAACATGACTCTATAGACAGAAACAGCACACCATCCCTTCACAGCAAAGACCCAAAAAACTAAGTCAAACAGAGACAAAAGTCAATCCTGGAACCTTAAGCATCAAATGAAGAGATAAAAAAACTCATCCAAGCACTGAATGGAATAAGAAACTGCCAGAGAACAGAGAGGCAGGAGAGTTATGAGCAGGGGTCCCCTATCAGCTAACACAGAACTGATTTGCCATCTCCAATTCCTGTTGGAGATTGGCTAACAGGGAGTACAGGAAAGCAGCTTCAAAGAGCTCCCAGCAGGAGACAGTACAACCAGTAACAAGTGATATACGCTTTCCCACCCCCCCACACTTCTTCGCCCCCACTCAGCCTCCTCTGTTTCCTACGGTAACAGTATCTTCGCTGGGAGGCACCGGCTTCAGCTCTGTGCTGCTTGGATTCCACCCACCCACAATGGCCGGCTCCCTGAGTGCCATTTCTTCATTGCTGGTGTTGCTTTTTTCCACTTCTTTTGGTTTCTTCCATACCTGTACCATCACCCCCTCCTTTCTCTCAAATACCTGGCTTTGTGTGCCATCTTTGCTTCTTCTTGAAAAGCTGTGAAATGCCGCTTGACTATAGAACTGCTTCCTGGCCCACGCCACCACTCTGGAGGGTTTCCCAGGGCATTTTTGTTTGTTTTTGTTTTGATTCATTCTGTTTCGTTTTGTTTGTTTGTTTTCTTTTTCTTTTCTCGGCTTGGGAGACCCTTTCAGCAGGGCTGTACTGCGTGGCTTGGAAACTACTTCCCCAGTCTGTGCAGTTGCACAGTGGGATCCCTGGGAGAATTTATTTTTCCTTTGTTTTTGTTTTCTTTTTTCCTTTTTGTATTTCTTCATTTCTCAGTTTCTCATCTCTCTATACTTATCTTCCCGTCCTGTCTCCTAAATACCTGGTGCTGTGTGACACCTGTACCCCTTCCAGCCAGGCTGTATATCCTGGCCTGGGAACCACTTCCCCAGGATAAGCAGCCACACTGGCAGGATCCCTGGGGGCTGTTATTTTATTTTTTTTAATAATTTTTATTTATTTATTTTCATTTACCCTTTTTCTTTTCTTTCTTTTCTTTTTGTTTTTCTCCATTTATCAGTTTCTCATTTCTTCACTCCAATGGCAAGCACACTTACTACTTTTTTGTTGTTGTTAGTTTTTGGCTCCTGTTGCTCTTGCCTCTCTCCCATACACATCTTAGCTCCACAAATAATAATCTGCCCCTCCTTCCTTCCTGCCTGAACTGTGCACTGATTATCTCACACCCAAGCAGCAGAGGCATGGCCTACTGGAACCTGCCCTGTGCTGATTCCCAGCCCACCCTCTTGGCCCTAGTACGTGCCAAAAACAACCCATCCCAATGACTCTCCTTCAGCTGGACCTTCCCTGCTGTACCATAGCTCAGTGACTGACCCTACCCATTGGACAATAAGGTGAAAAGTATCATGCCCACAAACAAGATAACAACAAAGAATGCACAGACAGCCTGCTCAAACATAAACAAATAAAACAAAAAAGCAGGATGAAACAAACAAATCTACAATCGATAAACAAGGAAAGTAACTACTGAATGCCCTAAAGACAGCAGACAATATCAAAACATTTTTTAAAAAAGAACACGATGGTTCCAGTAGCCTTCCAAAATAAAACACCCAATGACTTTCCAGTAGAAGAAAAGGTACTAGAACTACCTGATAGGGAATTCAAATCTCTAATATTCAGAGCTATCAAATAGTTGAAGCAAAAAGTAGACAAAAATGAGGAAAAAATAGACAAATTCATGTTAAAGGCAGACAAATTCATGGGAAATACACACAAAAAATGCAAGAATTCAGGAAAATAATACAGGAAAAAAATAAAATAAATTCACAAGTAGAAATCATTCAAAAACAACAATTAGATCCAAAGATAAACAGCAAGATTTCAGAAATGAACAGAGTCACTGAAGGGCTGAGGAGCAGGTTTGAAATGATGGAAGACAGGATCAGTGAAATTGAAGACAAACACTTGCATACAACTCTGAGGAAAACTCAGAAAAAAGAATGAATAAAAATGAAGAAACCCTGAGAAATATATAGGATACAAACAAAAGCAAAAATCTTTGAGTGATTGGAGTTCCAGAACTGGGGGAGAAAACAGAAAATACAGAGAGGATCACTGAAGAATACCTGACAGAAGATTTCTCCAATATCATGAAAGATGAAAAGCTGACCATCCAAGAAGCTCAACAAACCCCATATAGGATAGACTCCAAAAGAAAACCACCAAGGCATATCATAATCACACTTGCTAAAACCAAAGACAAACAAAGAATCCTGAGAGTAGCTTGAGAAAAATGAAAAGTCATATACAGAGGAGAAACAATAAGACTAAGCTCGGATTATTTGGAAGAAACCATGCAGATAAGAAGGCAATGGGATGACATATATAAAACCTTGAAAGAAAAAAATTGCCAGCCAAGAATAATACATCATGCAAAACTCTCATTCAAATATGATGGTGAAATTAGAACATTTCCAGATAAACAGAAATTAAGGGACAGTGTAAAAACCAAACCTAACTTACAAGAATTATTAAAGGGAGTCCTTTCGTCTGACAACAAACAACATCAGACCACAAGCTGAATCTAAGACACAAAATCACACCAGAGAGATACCAACCTAGGAAATGAAATCTCAAGCACTACCCAAAATCAAAAGAATTACAACAGGGAACCAGAGAGGTTTCTCTGTAAATGACAACAACATCAGAACAATAAAAGAGGGAATAAATGGTATAGGTACAGAACCTTCTAATGCAGAGGAAAGCAAGGTGATACCAAGTAATAATAGATTGGTTCAAACCTAGGAAGACAAGAGTAAATTTCAAGGTAACCACAGAGAAAATTAACAAACCTACTCATCAAAATAAAGAAGAAAAGCATAAAGTCTCAGTAAAAACAAAATCTACAAAAACAAAAGAAATGAAAAAAAAAGTCCATGAACAAAAGGAATTCAGTACAGGAGAATAAGACAAACAAAGAAAATGTCAGCACAAAAAAAAAAAAGGCACTACAAAATGACAGCGATAAACTCAATAATTACACTGAATGTAAATGGCCTAAATGCACCCATAAAGAGACAGAGTGACAGAATGGATAAAAAACAGGATCCATCAATATGCTGTCTACAAGAGACACACCTTAGAAACAAACACATAAATTTATTAAAAATCAAAGGATGGGAAAAAAAATATAAAGCAAATAGCTACCAAAAAAAGCATGAGTGGCAATACTAATCTCAGATAAAATAGACTTTAAAACAAAATCCACCATAAAGAACAAAGAAGTACACTATATCATGATTAAAGGGACGCAGCATGAAGACAAAATCATAATAAACATCCTCGAAACCAATGACAGGGCTCCAAAATACATAAAACAAACTCTAACAGCACTGAAAAGAGAAACTGACAGTTCCACAGTAATAGTAGGAGACTTCAACACACCATTCTCAGTAAAGAACAGAACATCTAGAAAGAAACTGAACAAAGATACAGAAGACCTAACTATCAGCCAACTTGACCTCATAGACATATATAGAACACTACAACTAGCATATGCAAAGTACACATTTTTTTCCAACACACATGGAACAACCTCCAGAATAGACCATGTCTTAGGCCACAGAGTAACCCTGAACAAAATCCAAAACACTGAGATAATACAAAGTATCTTCTCTGACCACAACACAATCAAGGTAGAAATTAACAACAGGCAGAGCAAGGAAGAAAAATCAATTACATGGAAACTGAATAACACCCTGCTTAAAAACCACTGAGTAATAGAAGAAATCAGAGATGGAATCAAAAAATTCCTAGAATCAAGTGAGAATTAAAACACATCATACCAAAACCTTTGGGATACAGCAAAGGCAGTCCTCAGAGGACAATTTATAGCAAAAGATGCACGTATCAAAAAAGAAGAAAGGGACAAAATCAAAACATTAGCTACACAAATTGAACAAATAGAAAGATAACAGCAAAAAAAAAAAAAAAACCCTACAGCCACCAGAATAAAGGAAATAATAAATATCAGAGCAGAAATAAATGAAATAGAGAACAGAAAAATGATAGAAAGAATCAACAAAACCAAAAGTTGGTTCACTGAAAGGATCAACAAAATCAACAAACAACTGGCCACACTGAAAAAAGGAAAAACAGAAGAGGACACAAATAACCCAAATAAGAAATGAAATGGGAGACATTACAACTGACCCAACTGAAATAGAAAGGATCATAACAGAGTATTATGAAAAACTATACTCCAACAAATTTGAAAACCTAGAGGAAATTGACAAATTTTAGAAATACACTACCTACCCATCTAACACAAAGTGATGTTGAAAATCTAATCAGATCTATAACAAAGAAGAGATTGAAAAAGTAATTTAAAAAACTCCCAACCAAACAAACAAACAAAAAAAGCCCTGGCCCAGATGGCTTCACTGGAGAATTCTACCACTCATTCAGAAAAGAGGTTACACCAATACTACTCAAACTATTTCAGAATATAGAAAAGGAAGTGATACTTCCAAATTCATTCTAGGAAACCAGCATAACCCTGATAGGAAAACCAGGCAAAGACACCACAAAAAAAGAAAATTACAGACCAATATCCATCATGAATATAGATGGAAAAATTATCAACAAAATTCTAGCCAGTAGAATTCAGCATCATATCAAAAAAAAAAAAACACCACAACCAAGTAAGATTCATACCAGGTATGCAGGGATGGTTCAACATTAGAAAATCCGTCAACCTAATTGTCTTAGTCATTTGGTGCTGCTACAACAGAAATACCACAAGTGGATGCCTTTAACAAAGAGAAATTTATTTCTTCACAGTAAAGTAGGATAAAAGTCCAAATTCAGGGCATCAGCTCTAGAGGAAGGCTTTCTCTCTCTGTCGGCCTTCTCATCAGTGTTCCCCTGGACTAGGAGCTTCTCCGTGCAGGGACCCTGGGTCCAAAGGACACGCTCTGCTCCTGGCACTGCTTTCTTGGTGGAATAAGGTTCCCCTGTCCCTCTGCTCACTTCTCTCTTTTATATCTCAAGATATTGCCTCAGGACACAATCCTATCTTGTAGATTGAGTTCTGCCTTATTAACACAACTGCCACCCATCCTCCCTCATTAACATCATAGAGGCAGGAGTTACAACATACAGGAAGATCACACAATACCAGGAATCATGGCCCAGCCAAATTGATGCACACAGTTTTTGGGGGAACATAATTCAATCCATGACAATAATCCACCACATAAATAAAATGAAAGAAAAGAATCACCTGATCATCTCAGTTAACACAGAAAATGCATTCAACAAAGTCCATTCCTGATAAAAACTCACATAAAATAGGTATAGAAGGGAAATTCCTCCACATAATAAAGGGCGTCTAGGCAAAACCAATGGCCAACATCCCTCGTTTTTATTTTTATTTTTTATTTTTTGTACTTTAGAAGAAGGTTTACAAAACGAATAGTTTCTCATTATACAGTCAGTACACATATTGTTTTATGACATTGATTAACAACCACACAACATGTCAACACTCTCCCTTCTTGATCTTGGGGGACCTTTATTTGGTGAAAATATACATAGCCAAAGTTATACCATTTCAAAAGTTTCTACATGTACAATTCAGTGACATTCATTACATTCTTCCAGTTGAGCTACTATTCTCACTATCCTTTTCCAAATTATTCCATCACCATTATCTTTAATTCACTGCCCCCAGACTTCCCATCAAACCTTTTGAGTTGCTGTTGACAATTTGATCATACATAGGTAATGCTTTTTTTTTCTACCTTAGATGAAGGTTTGCAGAACTAATAGTTTCTCATTAAACAGTTAGTACACATATTGCCCTATGACAATGGTTAACAACCCCACGACCTGTCAACATTTTCCCTTCTCAACCTTGGGTTCCCTATCACCACCGTTCCTGTCCCCTCCTGCCTTCTAGTCCTTGTGCCTGGACTGCTGTGCCTCATTAGTCCCATTTTGTTTTATGAGGCTGTCCATTCCCCAGCTGAAGGAACTTCAGGAGTGACTTCACTACTTAGCTAAAAGTGTGTCTGGGGGCCATACTCTGGGTTTCTCCAGTTTGTCAGGCCAGTAAATCTGGTCTTATTTTGTGAGTAAGAATTTTGTTCTACATCCTTTTCCAGCTCTATCCAGGACCCTCTATTGTGATCAGTGTCAGAGCAGTCAGTGATGGTAGATGGGCATCATCTAGCAGTACTCTTTGCAGTCTGGTGAAGGCAGTGGTAGCTGTCATCCATTAGTCCTTTGTGCTGATCTTTTCCTTGTATCTTGTTCTCTTCATTCTCCCTTGCTCCTGAAGGGGTGAGACCAGTGGAGTATCTCAGATGGCTGCTCACTGGCTTTTAAGACCCCAGACACTACTCACCAAGGTAGAATGTAGAACATTGTCTTTATAAACTGTGTTATGCCAATTGAGCTAGATGTTCCCCGAGACCATGGTCCCCACAGACCTCTGCCCACCCAGGAATTCAGTCCCTCAGGGAGTTTGGAAGTGTCTGTGGAGCTTCCATGACCTTTCCTTGTACAAGTTGTGCTGGCTTCCCCAGTATTGTGTACTGTCGTACCCTTCACCAAAGTTACCACTTATCTATTGTTTATTTAGTATTTCCCCCCACTCCTCCATCCCTTGAAACTGAAAAAGATTATTACTCTTTGTGTGTAAACCTTTTCTTGAGTTTTTGCAGTAGCAGTCTCATACAATATTTGTCCTTTTGTGACTGACTTATTTCACTAAGCATAATGTCATCCACTTTCATCCACGTTATGAGATGCTTCACAGATTCATCATTGTTCTTTATCATTGCATAATACTCCATTGTGTGTGTGTACCATAGTTTGTTTATCCATTCATCTTTTGATGGACATCTAGATTGTTTCCATGTTTTTGCTATCATGAACAGTGTTGCAATGAATATGGGTGTGCATACGTCTAGTCGTGTGACAGCTCTTATTTCTCTAGGATATATTCCTAAGAGTGGGATTGCATTTTTTACTTTTTTTGTGTGTGGTGCTGATGTTTTCTTTGTTCCTCTTACTCTCCTATGCTGAGTTCCTTTTGTCTGTGGACTGTTTTTTCATTTCTTTTGTTTGTGTAGGTTTTGCTTTTACTGAGACTTTATGTTTTTCTTCTTTATTTTGATGAGTAGGTTTGTTAACTTTCTTTGCAGTTACCTTGAAATTTACCCTTATATTCCTAGATTTGAATCAGTCTATTATTACTTGGTATCGCCTTGCCTTCTTCTCCATTAGAAGGTTCTATACCTACACCATTTATTCCGTCTTTTATTGTTCTGATGCTGTTGTCATTTACAGATTAACCTCACTGGTTCCCTGTTGTAATTCTTTTCATTTCGCATAGTCCTTAAGAGTTCATTTCCTAGGATGGTATCTGGCTAGTGAAATCCTGTGTCCTATATTCAGCCTGTGGTCTGATGTTGTTTGTTCTCAGATCAAAGGACTCGCTTTAATAAGTCTTGTAAATTTGTTTTTTACATAGTCCCTTAATTTCTGTTTATCTGGAAATTACCTAATTTCATCATCATATTTGAGCAAGAGTTTTGTGAGATATATTATTCTTGGCTGGCTATTTTTTTCTTTCAAGGTTTTATATATGTCACCCCATTGCCTTCTTATCTACACGGTTTCTTCCAAATAATCTGAGCTTAGTCTTATTGCTTTTCCTCTGTATGTGACTTTTTGTTTTTCTTGAGCTGCTCTCAGGATTCTTTGTTTGTCTTTGGTTTTAGCGAGTGTGATTATGATATGCCTTGGTGATTTTCTTTTGGAGTCTATCCTATATGGGGTTTGTTGAGCTTCTTGGATGGTCATGATATTGGGGAAGTTATCTGTCAGCAGTTCTTCAGTGATCCTCTCTGTGTTTTCTGTTTTCTCCTCCTGTTATGGAACTCCAATCACTCACACATTTTTGCTTTTGATTGTATCCTACATATTTCTCAGGGTTTCTTCATTTTTCTTAGTTCTTTTTTCTGAGTTTCCCTCAGAGTTGTATCCAAGTGTTTGTTTTCAATTTCACTGATCCTGTCTTCCATCGTTTCAGCCGTGCTTCTCAGCTCTTCTCTCACACTGTCCATTTATGAAATCTTGTTGTTTATCTTTTGGATTTCTAATTGTTGTTTTTGTATGATTTCTCATTATGAATTTATTTTAGCAGTTTGTTCCTGTATTATTTTCTTGAATTCTTCCATTTTTTTATCTGTATTTTCCATGAATTTGGCTGCCTTTTCCATGAAATTGTCTATTTTTTCCTCATATTATCTGGTGTTTGCTTCAGCTCTTGACTAATTCTGAATATTAGATATTTCAATTCCCTATCAGTCAGGTCTAATGCCTTTTCTTCTACTGGAAGGTCATCTGGTGTTTTATTTTGGATACCTACTGGAACCATCCTGTCCTGTTTTTGTAAATGTTTTGATATTGTCTGCTATCTTCAGGGCATTCAGTGGTTATTTTCCTCATTTACTGATTGTAGATTTATTTGTTTCATCCTGCTTTTTTGTTTTATTTGGTTATGTCTGAGCAGCCAGGCTGTGCATTCTTTGTTGTTTGCTCATCTATGGGCATGATACTTTTCATCTCCTTTCCAATGGGCAGGGTCAGTCACTGAGCTATGGTGCAGCAGGGCAGGTCCAGCTGAAGGGGAGTTGCTGTGATGGGTTGTTTGTGGCATGTACCAGGGCTGATAGTATGGACTAGGAATCAGTGCAGGGCAGGTTCCAGTAGGCTGTGTCTGTGCTACTTGGGAGTGTGATGTTCAGTGCGTGGTGCAGATAGACAGGAAGGAGGGGGGAGATTGTGATGTGTGGAGCTAAGATTGGGTATGGGAAATATGAGACAGAGGAGAGCGGAACAGGAACCAAAAACACGCACCTAAACAAAAACGAGTGCTAAGGGAGCTTGTTATTGGAGGCAAGAGATGAAAGACTGAGAAATGGGGAAAAGAAAAAATGAAAGAATAGGTTAAAAGAAAACAAATAAATCAAGAAACTGGAAATGAAGAAAGAGAAAAAGGAAATAGGAAAGAGAAGAAAACAAAACAAAGCAACAAAACCAAAACCAAACAAAGAGTAAAAAAGAAAAAAGAAATGCCCTCAGGTATGTCCCTGTGTGTCTGCACAGAGTAAAGGAGTAGCTTCCAAGCCGTGTGGTACTGCCCGGCTAGAAGGGGTTCCCAAGCTGAGAAAAGAAGAAGAAAACAAACAAATCAAAACAGAACAAATCAGAGCAAGCATACCAATGAAAAAAAGAGTGCCAGGGTCCCACAAGCATGGCGACATGTGCCAGACAGCAGTTTCAAGGTTGAGAGGTGTTTTGCAGCCTTTCAGGAAGAAGCAAAGATGGTGGACGGAGCCAGATATATGATAAAAAGGAGGGGGAGGTGGTAAGATTTAAGGAAGAAATCTAAAAAAGCGGAAAAAAGCAACATCAGCAGCCAACAAAAGGCACTCAGGGAGCTGGCCAGTGCGGGCAGGTGGAATACAAGTGACACTGGGGCGAAGCTTGTGCTTCCCCACCAAGAGACTGTGGCTGCAAGAAGCAGAGGAGGCTGAGTGGGGGTGAAGAAGGGTTGGGGGTGGGAAAGCCTATATCACTGGTTACCAGTTGTTCTCTCTCCTGCTGGAAGCTCCATGAAGCTGCTTTCTTGTACCACCTATTTGTTGATCTCCGATAGGAGCCAAAGATGGTAGATCCTTGCTGAGGTAGCTGACAGGGGACCTCTGCATGTATCTCTCCTCACTCTCTGTTCTTGGTCAGTTTCTTATTCCATTTGGTGCTTGACTGAGTTCTTTATCTCTTCATTTGATGCTTAGGGTTTCAGGATTGATGTGTGACTCTGTTTGACTTAGTTTTTCTGATCTTTGCTGTGGAGGGATGGCATGGTGCTTCTGACTATAGTGCCATGGTGCCCAGAAGTCTCCCAACAGCATTCTTAATGAAGAGAGGCTGAAAATATTCCCCTTGAGAACCAGAACAAGACAAGGTTATCCTTTATCACCACTCCTATTTAACACTGTGCTGGGCGTTCTAGCTAGAACAACAAGGCAATAAAAAGAAATAAAGGGCATTCTAAATTGGTAATGAAGAAGTTAAACTGTCCCTGTTTGTGGATGATATGATATTACACATATAAAACTCTAAAGACTCCAGGATAAAACTACTGGAACTAATAGAAAGATTCATCAGAGTAGCAGGGTGCAGGGTAAACACACAAAAATAAATTGGATTCCTATACATCAATAAAGAGAATGATGAAAAGGAAATTAGGAAAACAATACCATTTATAATAGCCACTAAAAAAGTATAATAATTAGGAATAAATCTAACCAGGCATGTAAAAGACCTATACAAAGAAAACTACAAAACACTACTGCAAGAAACCAAAAGATATCTAGATAAATGGAAAAACATACCATGCTCATGGATAGGTAGACTCAACATTGTGAAAATGACAATTCTACCCAAAACAATTTACAAAGACAATGCAATCCCGATCCAAATATCAACAATGTTCTTTAAAGAGACGGAAAAACAAAATCATTAAGTTTACATGGAAAGGGAAGAACCCCAGATAAGTAAACACTATTGAAGAAGAAGAATAAAGTAAGAGGACTCACACTACCTGACCTTAGAACTTACTATACAGCTACGGTAGTCAAAACCACCTGGTACAGGTACAACAACAGATACATAGACCAATGGAACAGAATTGAGAACCATATGAAAATCCATCCACCTACAGTCACCTGATCTTCAACAAGGGCCCAAAGTCCATGAAATGGGCAACAATTTTTAACAAATCATGCTGGCAAAACTTGATGTCCATCTGCAAAAAATTGAAACAGGCCCATACCTCACACTATACACAAAAACTAATTTGAAATGGATCAAAGACCTAAATATAAAGTGAAAAACTATAAACTTCATAGAAGAAAAAATAGTATCAACACTAGAGGCCCTAATGCACAGCTTTTACAGGATAAAAACCATAACCAACAACACACAAAACCCAGAAGATAAGCTAGATAACTGGGATCTTCCAAAAATTAAACACTTATGCTCATCAAAAGACTTCACCAAAAAACTAAAAAGAGAACCTGCAGATTGGGGAAAAAAAAAAAATTTTGGCCATTACAAATCAGACGAAGTTCTAATCTCTAAAATCTACAAGAAAATCCAACAGTTTTACAACAAAAAAGACAGATAACCCAATTAAAACATTGGCAAATGAATTGAACTGACTCTTCACCAGAGAAGACAGTCAAGCGGCCAACAGACACATGAGGAAATGCTCGCAATCACTAGCCATTAGAGAAATGCAAATCAGAACCACAATGAGATACCATCTCACCCCGGCATTACTGGCACGAATCAAAAACACTGGAAATAACAAATGTTGGAGGGTTGCGGGGAGATCAGAACTCTTATGCACTGCTGGTGGGAATGCAAAATGATACAACCATTTTGGAAAATGATATGGTGCTTCCTTAGAAATCGAGAAATATAAATACCACATGATCCAGCAATCCCACTCCTAGGAATATATCCTAGAGAAATAAGATCGTTAACACGAATAGACATATGGACACCTATGTTCACTGAAGCATTGTTCACAGTAGCAAAAAGACAAAAACAACCTAGATGCCCAACAACAAAGGAATGGATAAATAAACTATGGTACATACACACAATAGAGTATTATGCAATGATAAAGAACAATGACGAAACTGCGAAGCATCTCATAACATGGATGAATCTGGAGGCTATTACGCAGAGTGAAATAAGTCAATCATAAAAGGACAAATATAGTATGGGACCACTACTGTAAAAACTCAGGATAAGGTTTACACACAAAAAGAAACAACCTTTGCTGGTTACAACGGAGGGAAGGGGTGGGAGAAAACACTAAATAGTCAATAGATAAGTGGTAACTTTGGTGAAGGGTGAAACAGTATACAATACTCGGGAAGCCAGCTTAACTTGCAGAAGGCAAGGTCATGGAAGCTCAATAGACACTTCCAAACTCCCTGAGAGACCAAATTGCTGGGCTGAGGGGTGTGGAGACCGTGGTCACGGGGAACATCTAGCTCAATTGGCATAACATAGTTTTCAGAGAAACTGTTCTACATTCTACCTTGGCGAGTAGCATCTGGGGTCTTAAAAGCCTGTGAGCGGCCATCTAAGATACTCCACTGGTCTCATCCCTTCAGGAACAAGGGAGAATGAAGAAAATAAGACACAAGGGAAAGATTAGTCCAAAGGAATAATGGACAACAACTGCCATGGCTTCCATCAAACTGCGTCCAGTACAACTAGATGGCGCCTGGCTACCACCACTGACTGCTCTGACAGGGATCACAACAGATGGTCCCAGACAGAGCTAGAGAGAAAAGTAGAACAAAATTCTAATTCAGAAAGACCAAAATACTGGCCAGACAGAGATTGGAGAAACCCCGAGAGTATTGCCCCCGGACACCCTTTTAACACAGTAATGAAATCACTCCCGACGTTCACCCTTCAGCCAAAGATTGGACAGGCCCATAAAACAAAAGAAGACTAATGGGGAACAACAGCCCAGGACAAGAACTAGTAGGTAGGAGGGGACAGGAAATCTGGTAATAGGGAACCCAAAGTTGAGAAGGGAGAGTGTTGACATGTTGTGGGGTTGTTAACCACTGTCATAAAACAATATGTATACTTTTTGTTTTAGAATTTTGCAAGACCAATGGCTTATTTATTACAAATAACTTTTTTTATTGTTGTGGTTTAAATGGAGTTTACATTTCAGGTTAGTCTCCCATGCAAAATTTTATATTGTTATGTGACCCCAATTGCTCACCCCATTCTGTGACAGCACACTCCTCCTTTCCACCCCTGATTCCCCATGTCCGTTCAACCAGCTCATAACCCTGTCTGCCTTCACATCTCACCTCCGGACAGAAGCTGCCCCTTTGGTCTCTTGTATCTACCTAAGCCAAGAGGCACACTCCTCACGAGTATCACCCCATGTCCCACCGTCCAGTCCAATCCCTGTCTGAAGAGTTGGCCTCAGAAATTGTGTTCTCTCTGGGCTGATAGTGATTCCAGCAGCCGTGCTTTCTGGGGTTCCTCCAATCTCAGTCAGACCATTAAGTCTGGTCTTCTTACTAGAATTTGAGTTCTGCACCCCATCTTTCTGCTGCTCCATCAGGGACTCTCTGTTGTGTTCCCTGTCAGGATGGTCATTGGTGGTAGTCGGGCACCATCTAGTTCTTCTGGTTTTAGGCTGATGAAGTCTCCGGTTTATGTAGCCCTTTCTGTCTCTTGGGCGACTACTTTCCTTGTGTCTTTGGTGTTCTTCATTCTCTTTTACTCCAGGTGGTTGGGACCAATTGATGCATTTTATATAGCCATTTGCAAGCTTTTAAGACCCAAGACACCACTCACCAAAGTAGGATGCAGAGCATTTTCTTAATAAGCTTTGTTATGCCAATTGACCTAGATGTCCCCTGAAAGCATGGTCCCCAGAACCCTACCCCTGCTACTCTGTCTCTCAAAGTGTGTGACTGTATTCAGGAAACTTAGCTGTGGTTTAGTCCAGTTGTGCTGACATCCCCTGTAGTGTGTGCTGTCCTTCCTTTTGCCTAATATGATTCTTATCTACTATCTAGTTAGTAAATAACCCTCACCTTCCCTCCCGACCCTCGTAACTATCAAAGAATGCTTTTTTTTTTTTTTTCTGTCTTTAAGCCTTTTCTTGAGTTCTTATAATAGTGGTCTTAAACAGTATTTATCCGTCTGTGACTGAAAAAATTCACTCAGCATAATAAGTTCCAGTTTCCTCCACGTTATATGATGCTTCATCATTGTTCTTTATCATTGCATAGTATTCCATTGTGTGGCTATACCATAATTTGTTTATCCATTCATCCGTTGATAGGCATCTAGGTTGTTTGCATCTTTTTGCTATTGTGAACAGTGCTGGAATGAACATGGGTGTACATATATCTATTCGTGTGATGGCTCTTATTTCTCTAAGATATATTCCAAGGAGTGGGATAGCTGGATCGAATGGTACTTCTATTTCTAGCTTTTTAAGGAAGTGCCAAGTCGATTCCCAAAGTGGTTGTACCATTTTACATTCCCACCAACAGTGTATAAGCATTCCAGTCTCTCCACAACCTCTCCAGCATTTATTATTTTGTGTTTTTTTGGATTAGTGCTAGCCTTGGTGGGGTGAAATGATATCTCATTGTAGTTTCGATCTGCATTTCTCTAATGGCTAATGATCGTGAACATTTCCTCATGTGTCTGTTAGCTGCCTGAATATCTTCTTTGGTGAAGTGCCTGTTCGTTTCCTTTGCCCTTTTTTTAATTGGGTTATTTGTCTTTTTGTTGTTGAGGTTTTGCAGTATCTTGTAGATTTTAGAGATTAGACACTGATCGGATTTGTCGTAGCCAAAAATTTTTTCCCAGTCTATAGGTTGTCTTTTTACTGTTTTGGTGAAGAATTTGATGAGCATAAGTGTTTGATTTTTAGGAGTTCCCATTTATCTAGTCTCTCTTTTGGTGCTTGTGCATTGTTATTTTTGGTTTTTATTTTGTTTATGCCTTGTGTTGGGGCTCCTAGCATTGTCCCTATTTTTTCTTCCACAATCTTAACCGTTTTTGATTTTATATTTAAGTCTTTGATTCAGTTTGAGTTAGTTTTTGTGCATGGTGTGAGGTATGGGCCATGTTTCAGTTTTTTGCAGATGGATATCAATTTATGCCAGCACCATTTGTTAAAGAGACTGTCTTTTCCCCAATTAACAGACTCTGGGCCTTTGTCAAACATCAGCTGCTCATAAGCGGATGAACTATGTCTGGATTCTCAACTCTGTTCCATTGGTCTATGTATCTGTTGTTTTACCAATACCAGGCTGTTTTGACTACGTGGTGGTATAATAGTTTCTAAAATCAGGTAGTGTGAGTCGTCCCACTTTGTTCTTCTTCTTGAGTAATGCTTTATTTATTTGGGGCCTCTTCCCTTTCCATAGGAAGTTGGTGATTTGTTTCTCTATCTCCTTAAAAAATGCTGGTGGAATTTGGATCGGGATTGCATTTTATCCATAGATCGCTTTGGGTAGAATTGACTTTTCCACTATGTTGAGTCTACCTATCCATTAGCAAGGTATGTTTTTCCACTTATGCAGGTCTCTTTTCATTTCTTGCAGTAGTGTCTTGTAGTTTTCTCTGTATAGGTCTTTTACTTCTCTGGTTAGATTTACTCCCAAGTAGTTTATCTTCTTGGGGGCTATTGTAAATTGTATTGATTTGGTAATTTCCTCTTCGAGGTTCTCTTTCTTGGTGTAAAGTAATCCAACTGATTTTTGTATGTTTATCTTGTACCCTGAAACTTTGCTGAAATCTTCTATTAGTTCCAGTAGTTTTCTTGTGGATTCTTTGGGGTTTTCTGTGTATAAGATCATATCATCTGCAAATAGAGAAACTTTGACTTTTTATCTACCGATTTGGATGCGCTTTATTTCTTTTTCTAGCCTAATTGCTTTGGCTAGGACCTCCAGCACAATGTTGAATAAGAGTGGTGATAGACGGCATACTTGTCAGGTTTACGTTCTCAAGAAGAATGCTTTCAAAGTGTCTCCATTCAGGATGATGTTGGCTGTTGGCTTTGTATAAATGCCCTTAATTATACTGAGGAATTTCTCTCCTATTCCTATTTTGTTGAGAGTTTTTATCATGAAGGAGTGTTGGACTTTGTCAAATGCCTTTTCTGCTTCGATTGATAAGATCATGTGGTCTTGACTTTTGTTTCATTTATGTGATTGATAACATTGATTGCTTTTTTAATGTTGAACCATCCCTGCATACCTGGTATAAATCCCACTTGATCATGGTGAATTATTTTTTTGATATGTTGCTGAATTCTATTGGCTAGAATTTTGTTGAGGATTTTTGCATCAATGTTCATGAGGGATATTGGTCTCTAATTTTCTTTTTTGTGGTGTGTTTACCTGGTTTAGGTATCAGGGTTGTGCTGGCTTCATAGAATGAGTTTGGGAGTATTCCATCCTTTTCTATGCTCTGAAATACCTTTAGTAGAAGTGGTGTTATCTCTTCTCTGAATTCTCCAGTGAAACCATCCAGGGCAGGGCTTTTTTTTTGTTGTTTGGAGTTCTTTAATAACCTTTTCAATCTCTTCTTTTGTTATGGGTTTATTTAGTTGTTCTACCTCTGTTTGTGTTAGTTTAGGTAGCTGGTGAGTTTCTAGAAATTTGTTCATTTCCTCTAGGTTTTCAAAGTCTTTAGAGTACAATTTTTCATAGTATTCTGTTACAATTCTTTTAATTTCAGTTGGGTCTGCTGTGATATCACCCATCTCATTTCTTATATGGGTTATCTGCTTTCTCTCCCCATTTTCTTCTGTCAGTTTGGCCAATGGTTTACCAGTTTTGTTGATCTTTTCAAAGAACCAGCTTTTGGGCTCGTCAACTCTTTCAGTTGTTTTTCTATTCTCTATTTCTTTTAATCCTGCTCTAATTCTTATTATTTTCTTCCTTCTGGTGCCTGAGGGCTTCTTTGCTGCTCTCTTTCTACTTGTTCCAGTTGTAGGGTTAATGTTTTGATTATGGCCCTTTCTTCTTTTTGGATGTGCGCATTTATTGCTATAAGCTGACCTCTGAGCACTGCTTTTGCTGTGTCCCAAAGGTTCTGGTAGGATGTATTTTCATTCTCGTTTGATTCCATGAATATCTTTATTCCATCCTTAATTTCTTCTACAACCCAGTAGTTTTTGAGCAAGGCTTTTTCAGTTTTCATGTGTTTTATTTATTTTTTTTTTTTTTCCTTACATTTTCTGTTACTGATTTCTACTTTCATGGCTTTATGGTCAGAAAAGATGGTTTGTAATATTTTGATGTTTTTGATTTTGTTAAGGCTTACCTTTTGGCCTAATATGTGGTCTATTCTGGAGAATGTTCCATGTGCATTGGAAAAGAAAGTATACTTGGCTGCTGTTGGGTGCAGTGTTCGGTATATGTCTACAAGATCAAGTTGCTTGATTTTAGCATTTAGCTCTTCCATGTCTTTTTGAGCTTCTTTCTGGATGTTCTGTCCTTCACCTAAAGTGGTGTGTTGAAGTCTCCTACTACTATTGTGGAGCTGTCTATCTCTCTTCAGTGCTGTTAGAGTTTGTTTTATGTATTTTGGAGCCCTGTTGTTGGGTGCATAAATATTTATTTATATTTATATAATATAAATATTATTTATTATAGTTATGTCCTCCTGGTGTATAGACCCTTTATATATTGCCCTTCCTTATTATTTGTGGATTTTACTTTAAAGTCTACTTTGTCAGAGATTAATATTGCCACTCCTGCTCTTTTTGAATGTTGTTTGCTTGATATATTGTTTTCCATCCTTTGAGTCTTAGCCTGTTTTTGTCTTTAAGTCTAAGATGTGTCTTTTGTAGTCAGTATATAGACAGATCATGCTTTTTTATCCAATCTGCCACTCTCTGTCTCTTTATTGGTGCATTTAGTCTATTTACACTCATCATAATTATTGATAGGTATGAGTTTAATGCTGTCATCCTGATGTCTCTTTTTGTGTGTTGTTCACAGTTTCTTTGTTCCCCTTAATTTTCTGTGCTGATTCATTTTTCTTTATGTATTTTTTTCATCTTTTTCATTGTTGTTGATTTTGTGTTTGCTGAGTCTTTATATTTTTCTAGCTTTTTTATTTTGATTTGTAGGATTGTTAGTTTCCTTTGTGGTTACCTTAATATTTACCCCTATTTTTCTAAGTTTATACCTTTTGTTTATTTCTATCACCTTTACTTCTCCTCCATATGAAAAATCTATGTCTGTATTTTTTAAGTCCCTCTTTTTTGTTTTAATGTTGTCCTTCTTTACACATTGATATCTCTGTTTGCCTATTTTCAATGTTTTAGCTTTTATGTATTTTCTATTTCCCTATCTGTGTCAATATCCGGTTGCTCTGACCTGTGTTCTAATCTTGCGTTGTCATCTGATGTTATTGATTTTCTAACCAGAGTACTCCCTTTAGTATTTCTTGTAATTTTGGTTTGGTTTTTGCAAATTCCCTAAACTTCTGTTTATCTGGAAATGCCTTAATTTTGCCATCATATTTGACAGACAGTTTTGCTGGATATATAATTCTTGGCTGGCAGTTGTTTTCCATCAAGGCTTTATATATGTCATCCCATCCCCTTCTTGCCTGCATGGTTTCTGCTGAGTAGTCTGAGCTTATTCTAATTGACTCTCCTTTGTAGATGACTTTTCTTTTATCCCTAGCCACTCTTAAAATTCTCTCTTTATCTTTCATTTTGGTAAGTTTGATTATAATATGTCTTGATGACTTTCTTTTGGGATCTACCTTATGTGGGGTTTGACGAGCATCTTGGATAGATATCTTCTCATCTTTCATGATATCAGTGAAGTTTTCTGTCAACAAATCTTCAACAATTTTCTCTGTATTTTCTGTTATCCCCCACCCCCCACCCCGTTCTGGTACTCCAATCGTTCATAGGTTATTTCTCTTGATAGAGTCCCACATGACTCTTAGAGTTTCTTCATTCTTTTTAATTCTTTTATCTGGTTTTTCTTCAAATAAGTTGGCGTCAAGAGCGTTATCTTCAATGTCACTAATTCTAACTTCTACTGCCTCAATTCTGCTCTTATGACTTCCTATTGAGTTGTCTAATTCTGAAATTTTATTGTTAATCTTCTGGATTTCTGATTGCTGTCTCTCTGTTGATTCTTGCAGCCTATTATATTTGTCATTATGTTCTTGAATAACTTTTTTAAGTTCCCCTACTACTTTTTCTGTATGTTCTTTGGCTGTGTCTATGATTTGAAGAATTTCCTTTCTAATTTCTAGAAGAGTTTTGCATATTCATCTTTTGTATTCTGCCTCTGGTAATTCCAAGAAATTCTCCTCCTCCAGAGAATTTATTGATTCTTTATTTTGGGAGCTTGCTGAAGCCATGATGGACTGCCTCTTTATGTGATTTGATATTGACTGTTGTCTCCAAGCCATCAATAAGTTATTATAATTTTATTTTATATTGTTTAGTGTGTCCTAGCTTCTTGTATGGTTTGGTTTTGATATGTCCAAATAGGCTGCTCGTGTGCACTAGTTTGATTATTGGTGCCTTTGAAGCTCTAACGTCCTGTCACCAGGTAGTTAGTTCTCTACTGTTAAATTTTCCTGTATTTATCGGGTCAGGTGTCCAGGCAGTTGGTCACAAAGTGTATGGTCCATGCTCTCACCTACAGTCTTAGAGAGGCATGGGTGATTGGTGTAGGCACAGGTATCTGGTTACAGTAGGGGGTCACTCACTCAGCAAGGCAGGGGGCTGATGGCTGCCCCTGAGTGTCTGAAAGGAAAGTGTGTCCCTATTCCCTAGAGTGAGTAGGTTGGTGAGTTTTGCAGCTGGACTATGAGCACCCTACTCTGTTGGTTGTAAAGACTCGGGGGCACCACTTATTCTTGGACCCCTGTAGCAGGTGACTAGGTGGCATAGGTGGAGCCACCAGCCCTCAAGCCCCTGCTGCTGACCAGTAAAAATGCCTGCTTAAAAGGCAGGGCTGTGTCAAGCATCACAAATCTGCCACTTCACAGCTGAAACAGTTGAAGTTAGACTTCAGGTGTTTACCCTGTTGTACTGTGGTAGCGAGGGCTTATGCTGTTGAGGTGGCTCCACACACGTCTATACAGGGGTGGAAGGCACTCAGAGTCTGCAGACCCCTTATGCCTGTGCCTAGCAAAGGAGCTGTGCCAACCCTGAGTTCCTGGCTTAGGGGAGCCAGTAGCTTATTTTTTCCCCATTTGTTAATTTGTTCCTTCTCCAAGGCCAGGGGAATGGGTGAGGGTGCCTTAAGGTATCTACTTTTGGCCCAGGGGACTCAGAGACTTGGAAAGTCAGTGGGCTGGTGCAGAGCAGGGAAGGAGAAGGTAAAAGTTAGAGAGGTTTTTCCCAAATGGGCTTTTTTTTTTTTTTTTTTTAATTCTCGCGAAAGGCCACACGCATGCACTTATCTTTAGCCACTTGGGAGTTGCTTTTCAGTGGTTCGGAGTGTCCAAGCAGAATCTTTGCTGCCCGATCTCTCTTGATGTGGAAAGTGCCTCCCAAGTGCATGTGCAGAGCTGTTTGCCTGCTTCACTGTGAACCCAGAGCCCTTCCGGGCTGAAGAGCTGTGGCTCCTGCCGCCAGTCTGCCACTTCTCACTTCTTCCGAACCGTCTCCTTCTCCCCACACCACTCAGTCTGATTCCTCAACTTTGCCTTATTCAGGGCTCCTAGACATTCATATACAATCAAATCACTTGTTTTTCCAGATCTTTGTTGTAAGAGGGATATAGGAAGCCCGACTACTCTGCCATCTTGGCCCCACCTCTGTACTAACTTTTTAATAAGAAACTATTCTGTAAAACTTCATCTAAAGTACAGTAAAAAAAAAAAAAAATTAAAGAAAAAATATCATTTTAATAATCCTATATAATTTTAAGCATTGGATTTATAGCTAAAATCTTTCCCACAAAGAAAACTTCAGATTCTGATGGTTTCATTGGTGAATTCTTTCAAACATTTAAAGAAAAATATACCAAGTCACAGACTCTCTTCCAGAATACTGAAGAGGAGGGAATAGTTTGCAACTCATTCAATGAAGCCAGCATTATTCTGATACCAAATCCAGACAAAGACATTACAGAAATAGAAAATCAGAGATGTAATATCTCTCATGAACATAGAAGCAAAAATTCATTTAAAAATTTTAGTAAATTTAATCCAACAATATATTAAAAAGATAGTTAAAAAGAGTTTATTTCAGGAATAGAATTTTTTTTAAATTCAATATCAATTAATATAATTTGCCATATTAATAGACTAAAAAAATGGATAAAATCCAACATCCATTTCTTATAAAAACTCTCAGCAAATTTGGAATAGAAGGGAACTTTCTCAGCTTGATAAAGAGGATCTACAGAAAGCCTGCAGGCAACATCATGTTAATGTGAATGAGTGAATGTTGCCCCTATAAGATCAGGAAAAAGGCATAGATGTCTGCTTTCACTACTTCTACTTAACATTAAACTAGTTCTATGTGATGCAGTAAAGTCAAGAAAAAATAATAATAATAAAATTCACCTATACTTCAAAGAAACAAGTGAAACTGTCTTTATTCACAGAAAACACTTCTGCCTGGAAAGTTTAATAGAACTTCAAAAAAAAAAAAAGATACTAGAATAAATCCATTACATAAAATCAATTGTATTTCTAAATACTATCTTCAAACCATCAGACTTTTTCTTCTTTAAATACCATTTAAAATAACATCAGAAAACATAAAATACTTATGGACTAATCTGATGAGGTGAGTACAAAATGTGCTCTAAAACTATAAGACATTGCTGAGAAAAATTAAAGAACACCTAAATCAATGGAATTATATACCACATTCATGTATCCAACAATTCACTATTGCAAGATGTCAATATGCCCTATTTAATCTATAAACTCAATCCAATCTCAATCAAAATCTCAGCAGACTATTTTTGTAAAACTAGACCAACTAAATTTTAAATACATTTGGAAATTCAAAGGACAAGAAGAACCAAAACAAACTTGAAAAAGAAGAACAAATTTGGAAGGCTTACACTAAATGACTTCAGAACTTATTTAAAAATTATATTCATCAAAACGTATGTTAAAGGTATCAAGATAAACAAATTTATCCAGTAGAACAGAATAAATTTGCAAAAGCAATTTAATGGAGAAAGGATAGTCTTTTCAAAGTGCAATGCTGGACCAAAAAAATGTAAAATCTAAAACTATAAAACTTCTGTTGGAAAATATAGGAGAAAATCTTTGTGATCTAGAATTAGTCAAAGATTTCTTAGTTACAAAATCAAAAGAATAATCCATAAAATAAAAATTAAATATACATATATATAAAGTGGAATTCATAAAAATTAAGAAGCTTCCTCTTTAAAAGACACTATTAAGAAAATAAAAAGAATCATAAGATATTTGAAAATCACCTATCTGAATATTTTACCCAGAATATACAAAAAACACTCAAAACTCAATTATCAAAAACAAAACATCTAAATTTTAAAATGGACAAAAGATTTGAACAAACCAAAGAAATGTATATATGAGTGTCACAGAAGCACATTAAAAGATTCTCAGTATCATTAGTCATTAGAGAAATACACATAAAAACCACAATGATATTCCATTATACACCTACTAGAATGGCTGCAGTTAAAAAGACTGACATTACCAAGTGTTGGTAAGCATGTAGAACAATTAGAAATCTCATACACTGCTGGTGAGAATGTAAAATGGTATATCTTTAGAGAACTGTATGGTAGTTTCTTTAAAAAGGTAGGTAAAAAACATATACCTATGAGTTAGGGCTGCACAGCCAATTATTTCAAGTGCTGTCACTAAGTTGTTTGCCTGTAAAAAGTTGAACTGGCAAAAGTTGTGTGATACACATATTTACAACAACAAAGAAAAAAGAGTAGCTGCTGAGACTGCTTAATGTACAACCAAACACCTCATGGGATTTAATTCCTTGGTTTAGAAGTTTAGGGTCATGATTTCATAGGCCATACCAGTTAATTGGCCTAATAACATGTTTAGTGCTTCTGTTCTACCTCCTAGTCTGTTGTGTAGTGCCTGGGGTCTTAAAAACTTGCAAGCAGCCATCCAAAGCACATAACTGGTCTCTATTCACCTGGAACAACAAAGGAAAAGAGATTCAAGAATAGGAAGAGGAAATGGAACATCTGGCTAATTGCCCCCATGAACAACTGCCTTCTTTGCCAAAAGATCAGAAGAAGCAGATGGTGCCCAGCTACCCCAGGTTACAAACAAGATCTGTTCCTAAGCGTGTCTTTAAATCTTTCAGTTGAATTTGTTAGGTAAGTCAGGACAGGTGCATATGCTTCTTATTTAGCCTTACTTTAGTGCAAGAGGAAATGCTGGTGGCATAGTGGTTAAGAGCTATGGCTGCTAACCAAAAGGTTGGCAGTTCAAATCCACCAGCTGCTCCATGGAAACCCTATGGGGCTGTTCTACTCTGTCCTATAGGGTAGCTATAAGTCAGAATCAACCCAATGGCAACAGGTTTGGTTTTTTTGGTTTTTGTGCAAGAAAAGGCTCAAAGCCTTTTCAGTGATGTAAAAGCTGCACTACAGAAAATGAAGGTGCCTATGATGAAGAATTTGCTGTGAGTAGGGGTTGGTTTAATTGTTTCAAAGTGAGGGCAATTTACATAACATTAAAGGTCAAGTATGTGTTGTCCATAAATTGGAGTTTTGTAACCCGGGAATTTACTGTGCTGAACATTTTGATCAAAGATTCTATAGAAGAATCTTGATCAAAAGGGGGGAAATGCAGAATGGAATTTCAAATTCTCATTGACTCCAGACTTTCTGGAGTCATTGAGGCTGGATGAACCCCTGAAACTATTGCCCTAAAATAATCTTTAAACCTTTAGCCAAAAATATTCCCTGAAGTCTTCTTAAAACCAAACAATAGTTTACCTTAACTAGAAAAAAATGTCTTCCTTGAGCATTATGCTTTTTAAAGAACTATCTATATGGAATCAAACTGACAACAGCAACTCGAAATATTAGATAGGAATCTTAAGGGGCAGTGAATTTATGTTAATGGGGGAGGAACAACTAAGAAAAGGAGGGTAAGAATGGTTGCACAACTTGAAGAATATAATCAATACCACTGAATTGTACATGTAGAAACTATTGAATTGATGTATGTTTTGCTGTTTATATTCTCAGTAACAACAACAACAAAAAATTTTAATCACCTATATGAGACCAAATGGTCAACAATTACTTTAAAACAAAGATGAAAATGGAAGGGAGCAGAGAAAGTGGATTAAATGGAACAACCAGAAAGGAAATAATGAGAATGCTCAAGCATTGTGAAGAATGTAACCAATGTCACTGAACGACCTGTGTAGAAATTGTTGAATAGGAACCTAAACTACAGTGTAAATCTTCACTAAAAACACAATAAAACATTATTTTAAAAAATTAATGATAAATACTTTTTAAAAGAATGTGTTGGGAACTTTCCTGTCCTTGTTATACACAATGTACTTTGAAAACCAGGATTCTTGAGTTCATGTATGTGCCTAAGCAAATGTGTGCAGTGTTTATTCAAAGAATGTGCTAGAAACTTTCTTGTCCTTTTAATATAAGAGTTGCTTTGACTACCTGGAAACACACACACACACACACCTACCATATGATCCAAACATTCCACCCAAGAGAAATGGAAACATATATAAAGCATATATAAAGATTTGTACACAAATGCTCGTATCAGTTTTATTTGTAATAGTCAAAACTAGAAACAACCCAAATGCCCATTAACAGGAAAATGGATAAACCAATTGTTGTATATCTACACCATGAAATACTACTCAGCAACAGAGCAATGTGCTATTGATACATCCTATAATACAGATGAGTGTCAAATTAACTATTCTTAGTGAAGAAAGCCAGACTCCCTCCTCCACCAAAAAAAAAAACAATGTTATTGTTATTAGGTGCCATCTAGTCGATTCCAACTCATAGCGACCCTATATACAACAGAACAAAACACTGCCTGGTCCTACGCCATCCTCACAATCAGTGCTATGTTTGAGCCCACTGTTGCAGCCACTGTGTCAGTCCATCTCATTGAGGGTCATCCTCTTTTTCACTGACCCTCTACTTTACCAAGCATGAGGGACTAGTCCCTCCTGATAACATGTCCAAAGTAAATGAGATGAAGTCCCATCATCCTTGCTTCTAAGGAGCAGTCTAGCTGTACTTCTTCCAAGACAGATTTGTTTGTTCTTCTGGCAGACTCCACCAAACTCACTACTGTCCAGTTGATTCTAACTCATATTGACCCTATAGGACAGAGCAGAACTTCCCTATAAGTTTTCTAAGGCTGTAATCTTTATGGAAGCAGACTACCACATCTTTCTCCTTCAGAGTGGCTGACTGGTTCAAACTGCTGATCTTTCAATTAGCAGCCAAGCACTTTAACCACTGCACCACCAGGGCTCCTTGTTCTTCTGGCAGTCCATGGTATATTCAATATTCTTTGCCAAACAAAAAAATGAGGTATTTGACTTACTATGGAGTCTGCAGAACAGAACACTGTCACAAATGAGGGACTACTTATTCCACTTAATCTAATGGTTGTTGTTGTTGTTAAGTGTCATCAAGTCGGCTGTGACTCATAGCAACCCCATGTATTATGGAACAAAACGTTGCCCAGTCCTGTGCCATTCTCACAATAGTAGCTATGTTTGAGCCCATTGTTGCAGCTACTATGTCAATACATTTCATGGAAGGTCTTCCTCTTTTGTGCTGACCCTATACTTTATTTACCAATCATGATGTACCTCTCCAGACATTACTCTCTCCTGATAATGTGTCCAAAGTAAGAGGAAGTCTCACCATCCTCACTTCTAAGGAGCATTCTGGGTATACTTCATCCAAGAGAGATTTGTTCATTCTTCTGCAAGTCCATGGTATATTCAATATTCTTTGTCAATACCATAATTCAAATGCTTCAGTTCATCTCCCATCTTCCTTTTCATTGCCCGGTTTTCTCATGCTTATGAGGCAATTTAAAAGACTATGGTTTGGGTCAGGTGCACCTTAGTCATCAAAGAGACATCATTGCATTTTAAGATTTTAAAGAAATATTCTACACCACGTTTTCCCAATGCAATATGTCATTTGATTTATTGACTGCTGCTTTCATTGGCATTGATTATTGATTCAAGTAAAGTGAATTCGTGACAACTTCAGTATTTTCTCTTTTCATCATGATGTTGTTTGTTGGTCCAGTTGTGAAGATTTTTGTTTCCTTATGTTGAGGTGTAATCCATACTGAAGGCTGTGTAGTCTCTGATCTTCATCAGTGGCTGCTTCAAGTTCTGTTTGCTTTCAGCAAGCAAGATTGTATTATCTGCATATCACAGGTTAACAACTCTTCCTCCAACCGTGATGCTGTCCATGTTCTTCACATAGTCCAGCTTCTCAGATTATTTGCTCAGCATACAGATTGAATAAGTATGATGAGAGGATACAACTTTAACACATATATTTTAAAATTTTAAACTACGCAAAATCGTGTTGTTGCATTCAAACAACTGCCTCTTAATCTATGTACAGGTTCTACATCAGCAGAATTAAGTGGTCTAGAATTCCCATTCTTCTCAATGTTACCCATAATTTGTTATGATGCACACAGTCAAATGCATTGGTGTAGTCAATAAAATACAGATAAATATCTTTCTGGTATTCTCTGCTTTGAGCCAAGATCCATCTGACATCACCAATGATGTTACCTATTCCATGTCCTCTTCTGAATCCAGTTTGAATTTCTGGAAGTTCCCTGTTGATGTATGGCGGCAGTCATTTTTTAATTATCTTCAGTAAAATTTTACTTACATGTGATATTAATGATATTGTTCTATAATTTCCATATTCCATTGGAACGCCTTTCTTTGGAATTGACAAGATAATGGATCTCTTTCAGTTCGTTGGCCTGGTAGCTGTCTATCAAATTTCTTGGCAAAGACGACTGAATGCTCCCAGCGTTACATCCATTTGTTGAACCATCTCAATTGCTATTCTGTCAATTCCTGAAGCCTTGTTTTTTTCCAATGCCTTCAGTGCAGCTTGGACTTCTTCTTTCAGTATCATCTATCCTTAATCATATGCTACCACCTAAAATGGTTGAACATTGACTAGTTCTTTCTGGCACAGTGACTCTGTGTATTCCTTCCATCTTCTTTTGATGCTTCCTGTGGCATTCAATTTTTTCCCCATGTTGTTTGGTGCCATTGACTCAGTTCCAACTCATAGTGACCCTATGCAGAACAGAATAAAACATTGCTTGGTCCTGTTCTATCCTCAAAATCTTTGCTGAGTTTGAGCAGATTGTTGCAGCCACTGCATCAATCCATCTCATTGATGGTCTTTGTCATCTTTTTTACAGCTCCTCTACTTTACCAAGCATGATGTACTTCTCCAGAGACTGGTCCCTCCTGACAACATGTCCAAAGGACATCAGATGAAGACTCACCATCCTCACTTCTAAGGAGTATTCTGGTTTTATTTCTTCCAAGACGGATTTGTTCACCTGGCAGTCCATGGTATGGTCGATAATCTTTGCCAACACCATAATTCAAAGGCATCAATTCTTCTTCAGTTTTCCTTATTCACTGTACAGCTTTCATGTGCATATGAGGTGATTGAAAAGATAATGGCTTGAGTCAACTGTAACTTGTCCTCAAAGTGACATTTTCGCTTTTTAACACTTTAAAGTCTTTTGCAGCAGATTTGTCCAATGTAATACATCCTTTGATTTCTTGGCTGCTGCTTCCACAGGTGTTGATTGTGGATCCAAGTAGAATGAAATCATGACAACTTCAAAATTTTATCCATTTATCAGGATGTGGATTATTGGTCCACCTGTGAGAATTTTTGTTTGCTTTATGTTGAGGTGTAATCCATAGTGAAGGCTGTAGTCTTTGATTTTCATCAGTAAGTGCTTCAAGTCCTCTTCCCATTCAGCAAGCAAGGTTGTATCATCTGCATATTACAAGTTGTTAATGAGTCTTCGTTCAATCCTGATGCCGCATTCTTCCTCATATAGTCCAGCTTCCCAGATCATTTGCACAGCATACAAATTGAATAAGTATGGTGAAAGGATATAACCCTGACACACTCCTGTCCTGATTTTAATCCATGAAGAATCCCCTTGTTCTCTTCAAACAACTGCCTCTTGGTCTATGTACAGGTTCTGTATGAGCACAATTAAGTGTTCTGGAATTCCCATTCTTCGCATTGTTATCCATAATTTGTTGTGATCCACACACACCGTTAATAAAACACAGGTAAACATCTTTCTGGTATTCTCTGCTTTTAGGCAAGATCCATCTGACATCAGCAATTGTATCCTTCCTCCCACATCTTCTTCTGAATCCAGCTTGAATTTCTAGCAGTTCCCTGTCAATGTACTGCTGCAATCACTTTTGAATGATCTTCAGCAAAATTTTACTTTGTGTAATATTAATTATATTTTTTGATAATTTCTGCCTTCTGTTAGATCACTTTCTTTGGAATGGGCACAAATATAGATCTCTTCCAGTTGCTTGGTTGGTCAGGTAGCTGTCTTCCAAATTTCTTGGCATAGACTAGTAGGGCTATCAGCATTGTGCCTGCTTTTTGAAACATCTCAATTGGTATTCTGTCAATTTCCTGGAGCCTTGTTTTCTGACAATGCCTTCAGTGCATCTCGATTGCATGTTTGATCAATTTCAGACTGCAGTAGTTAGTCAAAATCTTCAATTTCTTCATCTTTGGCATTAGTGGTTGGTGTGTAAATTTGAATAATAGCCATATTAACTGGTCTTTCTTGTAGACATATGGATATTATCCTGTCACTGACAGCATTGTACTTCAGGATAGATCTTAACATGTTCTTTTTGACCATGAATGCAACACCATTTCTCTTCAATTTGTCATTCCCAGCATTATAAACCATATGACTGATTCAAAATGGCCAATACCTGTCTATTTCAGCCCATTATCGATCTTTATGTGTTTCATTTCATTTTTGATAACTTCCAATTTTCTTAGATTTATACTTTGTACATACCGCATTCCAATTATTAATGAATGTTTACAGCTGTTTCTTCTCATTTTGGGTCATGCCACATCAGCAAATGAAGTTCCTGAAAGCTTGATGCTATCATTAAAGTCGACTCTACTTTTAGGAGGCAGCGCTTCTCCAATCATATTTTGAGTGCCTTCCAACTTGAGGAGCTCATCTTCTGGCACTATATCAGACAACGTTCCACTGCTATTTATAAGGTTCCCACTGGCCTTTTTTTAGAAGTAGATTACCAGGTCCTTCTTCCTACTCTGTCTTAGTCTGGAAGCTCCACTGAAACCTGTCCCTCTTCGGTGACCCTGCTGGTATTTGAAACACCGTCAGCATAACTTCCACCATCACAGCAACACACAAGCCACCACAGTACGACAAACTGACAGACAAGTGTGGTTTTGCCCATGAATCCTTCAGTATTGCAACTCTAGGCTTTTTCTTCAGTTCTTTCAGCTTGAAATGCCAAATGTGTTCTTCCCTTTTGGTTTTTTAACTCCAGATCTTCGAACATTTCATTATAATACTTTACCTTTTCTTCTCAAGCTGCCCTTTGAACTCTTCTGTTCAGCTCTTTTACTTCATCATTCCTTTCATTCACTTTAGCTGCTCTGTGCTCCAGGGCAAATGTCAAAGTCTCTTCTGGTACCCATTTTTTTCTTTTCTTTCTTTCCTGTCTTTTTAATAACCTTTTGCTTGTTCATGTATGATATTCCTGATGTCATCCCACAACTCTTCTGGTCTTCAGTCATTAGTGTTCACTGTATCAAATCTATTCTTGAGATGGTCTCTAAATTCAGGTGGGATATATTCAAGGTAGTACTTTGGCTCTCATGGACTTGTTTTAATTTTCTTCAGCTTCTACTTGAACTTGCATATGAGCTATTGATGGTTTGTTTCACAGTCGGCCCCTGACCTTGTCTTGACTGATAATATTGAGCCTCTCCTTTGTCTCTTTCCACAGATGTAGTAGATTTGATTCCTGCATATTTTATCTGGCGAGGTCCACGTGTACATTCATCGTTTGTGTTGTTGAAAAAGGGTATTTCCAATGAATAAGTCCTTGGTCTTGCAGAATTCTGTCATGTAATTTCCATTGTTGTTTCTACAACAAGGCCCATTTTACTGTTCCTTCCCTTTGTTTCCAACTTTCGCATTCCAATCACCAGTAATTTATCAATGCATATTGATTGGATTTGATCAATGGCAGACTGCAGCAGTTCGTAAAAATCTTCAATTTCTTCATTTTTGGCATTAAGGGTTAGTGAGTAAATTTGAATAATAGTCATATTAACTGGTTTTCCTTGTAGGCATAAGGATATTATCCCATCACTGACAGTGTTGTACTTCAGAAGAGATCTTGAAATGTTCTCTTAAAAGATGAATGCAATGCCATTCCTCTTCAATTTCTCATTCCCAGCATAGTAGGCCATAAGATTGTCCAATTCAAAATGGCCAATACCTGTCCATTTCAGCTTATTAATGCCTACTATATTGATCTTCAAGCATTTTAATTGTAGGGAGTGGTCATTCAATAAATCCTTGTGTTTATTAATTATTTGATTTATTGGATTTTTTGTAAGAACCAACAAGATACAAGAGAATGTCTTTGTTTTATGATTTTTGGATCCATCTATTTTTCTTATATTTGAAAAAAAAATGTCAAATCCTTCAAAATAATTTTAGGATTTTGTCTAGAAATAGAAAATCTAATTTTGAAAAGAAAATATTCAATCCATTCATCTGGCTAATTTAAAGTTATAATTCATCCAGTTTTGACCAGTTTGAAAAACCACATAATACCATAAGATTACAAAATTTGGCAGCTCATCATTAGCAATAAACAGAGCCCTGTCAAAAACTTTCTCTGGCCATCCTGAGTTCATGAACTCTAGTCACTTTTCTAGCCTTGGTCTTTCTTGTACAGGGCAAATTTTAACAATGGAGACAGCCCTCAGAAAGCTGTGGTTCAGTCAGTAACCATAACTACTATAAGCACCCTTAAGCAGCACTCCCCTAAATACATGCTCTTAATCACAGCAGCAACATAGTAAGAGAATGTGGCCGTCTCTTCACAAACCATCACAACTATGAGAAAAAAATTATTGCAGCACAAGACCCACAATTTACCTCATAAATCCTTTCCATCAACTTTCCTATCTGAGAATCATGGAACATATTTAACATCTGCTTGAAGGTATAAAAATTTGCATTCTAGTATAGGAACTTAAACATTTCCAAAACAACTGCAAGACAGTTTTGTAAAGGAAAGCTAACAGTTAGTCTTAATAATCAGACCTTGTTAAGAGTTGACTGTGTGGCCGTCTGTGGCTAAGTGTTCCTCATTTAACTTGCGAGACAACGCTGAAGCTCAGTCCATATCACATAGCTTAAAGGTAGCAGAGTCAGGATATGACCCAAATCTACTGAAGGTCAAAAGCACTTGTCACACATCTATACCACTCTTCTAATAGAACACTACAAACAACGCACAGAAAACTGAGGGCCTACGTCTTTCTACTCAAATGGGATCTACCAAATGAAGCATTTTATGAAGTGTGAAGTAGCTGTGAAGTAGCCTAAGAGGCTAGCTGTGTCTTCTGCATGTGATCAGAGAATCAGACAGTGGACTTGCACAGGATCGATAGGAACAGAGGGATCATCACTTTTCCAGATCTTTCGCTTTCACCTTGGCAGGTATTTATGTTTTTCCCAAACAGGAAAAAGCCCAGAAGCACTGCAGTGAATCTAAATGCATAGGCCTTTTAGCAGGAATCTTAGGGGGCAACTTTACAAGTGCCCGAAATAATGACCAAAGCAGTTTTTTAAATGTGTTCAAATAATAGCTGTGAGCACAGTCAAATTATTCCTCCTAAGATGCAGAAGAAAGGTAATTACCTGTAAAATGCAAAGTGTGAGTTTACCTTTCATCAACTCTTAACACCTTTATGCTAATAGATAGAATAAGACATGCTCTCAGAATAAACAGCTAGAGCAAGTCAGAGGGGCACAAAGACCTCAGATGAGTGAGTGGCATCCCAATAACCTTGAAGCGTCCCTGTGGATTGCAGCCAATGCCACAAAATAATTTGTGTATAAATTTTTGAATGAGAAATAGTTTGTGCTGTAAACTTTCAGCTAAAGCACAATACAATTTTAAAAAATAGGTCCCTGTGACCAACCACAAACTTCAATCTTTGTGGAAACAGTAAACTATGGGAGGAAGCTCAGCAGACACTAGAACCTGTTTTATAAACATGACTTTGTCCTTACGCAGCCTCTACTAAGGTGATAGTAAGCTACATTGTAGGCAAAGAATAGGGAAGCAAGGAAGAGGATAAATGACAAGACCTAATAGAAGAGTCAAAGTCCCAGTCTTCTGAATCCCAAGATTATTGCTACAACTGACTCTTCCAAAGTTGTTATCATGTGAGGGTCTTTAAATTGTTGTTGTTTCTTTAATGTTAAAAAGGCATTTCCAGAAGAGTTTGCAGTCACTGAACTAGAGTCTGGCTTTTACCATTTATTCATGTTTCTTCCTCCACATGCTTAGGGAAGCATAGACGTTAACAAACGTTTATTAAGCTCCTGCATTGTCCAGGTAACTTATATACACTGTATATAGAAACACATATTTTCAACAAACCTTTTAGTACTTTTCTTCTTTCGTCATCCATCCTTCCCTTCTAGAAGCAGAAATTGTCTAAGGAGTCATTGCAGACAAGTAAGCAGAATAGGAGGGCAGTACAAGTTGCTCCATATCCTGACATTTTTCTTTTTTATGTGGTGTTTTTGGTCAACTCTGAAAAGATATGGGAATAAAAGAGTCTGATTTTTATTAAGCACATTACTTAGCTCATGGTAAATTTGCTAATAGAGGAAGGACTAGGCCTCTAATAGCTAAAAGAATCTCATTGAAAGCATTTGAAAACAAACATACAAAGAGCTAGATAAACAGAAGACAGAAGATGTAGATATAGATGGACAGTCTGTACTCCCCTCTCTAAGACACAGTTTAACACCCACTCTACTCTGCTATGGCCTCATTAACATAAAAAAAGAAAACCTCTGTTACCAAACAGGGTCATAGTCACAGGGAGAGGAGTTAGGACCTCAGCATATCTTTTTGGAAGACACAGTTCAATCCATAACACTTACTTTGAAAGGTAGGTATAAACATTAGCAATTCATAAATTGATAGCACTCAATAAATAGTAGCTATCATTATTTTTATTATATAAATATACTCCATTATATGCATAAATAATTACCAATGAAAGATGATCCATCTATAAAAGGGGGCCTTTGTCAGGTGCTGTGGTGTGTAACTCAGATCCCCTTCAAGACTGAGGCACCCATTCCCTAGGCTGCCTGGAATATAAGTCACATATCACAAGCACTTGCAGGAACTGGATGAGCATATATAGAACCGGATCGAAGGGACTGGAACAAGGGGGGATGATACATGAAGTGGGATAAGGGACAGTTTATCAGTATGGTACCACTAGGTCACCATAAGTTGGAAATGACTGTACAACCACTAACAGCAAGCACAACAATTTTGTGATTCAATATTTAACACCTTGGAAGCATCTTGGCAGATGGTGCTGCTATGCTGCTGGGATGGCTTTGGATGCATGAAGAAAGTGATGGCCTATATTAGATGAAGTAATAATACCAGAGAGTTTTTGTTCACAGGTTGATTGGCCCAGTATGTGGGTACATGCTGAAAACTGACAATGCTGCATTACAACCTCACTCAGAGATAACCCTGAAAACAAAAGAGAAGGAAACTTCTCCCAGTGTAGAAGTTCATATTGTGCATATGGTCAACTTCTTTGTGTGGAAAGGAAACAGCCCAAGGTAACAATATATATGATTTCATGAACAAAGGCAAAGGGGTTGGCTGGTTAGATGGGGGTATGGGAAAAAAAAAAGGATTGGGAGATCTCTATATTTTCTCTCTATAATCAGAAATATAAGAATAAAAAATCTTTTAAGAGAATTTGTTTAGGGAATTTTTCCCAAAGATCAAGCATTAATAACATGGATTCCTAATATTTTATATCCAAGTAGAAGAGAAATTGATTTGGGGTACAAAAATCTATCAATTGATGGAGTAGGATGAGATCCTCCTTGCAGCACACACTTCATCCCACTTTAACTTTATTGTGAGTTTAATCATTAAATAATCTTCAGAGACCTCTCAGGAGTTCATATAGACATTTCAAGAGGTTTCTTCAAAAAAGAAACACTTTTAATTTCATCAGTGATGAAGGTCTTCATTTTATGGTGTCCAAAGTGTTGTCATACACATTTTATTAATTATCACAGCTTAGTGATTTAAGTGGTATAAGTAACTCTGTAAGCAGTTTTATTCCCTTTGTATAAATGAAGAAACTAGGGCTGAGGTTAAAGAAAATCTCAGGGTCATGGCTTCACAGATCTGGTCTAGAATCCAGATAATAATGCTTCATAAAGGAACCCCTCTTCCCTCCCTCCTTTTTTTTTTTCTTTCTTCAATAACCATATATTGAGCACCTACTTTGGATCAGATACTAAATGCTCAAAACAAAAATTATGAAGACAGAAAAGGCTCTCTAAAGGACACAAAGACTCATCATTTAGTATGGGAAAGAGATATTGAAAACAAAATGGCACCACAATTTGATTAAAGGGGTTAATGAAGATAGGCAGACTGCTGTGGGAGCAATCAACCTGTTACTACTCTGCTCCCAATCAAGGCTTCTGAGAGATTAGCAGGAAGGCTAGAATGGAGAATTTGTGCCAAAACACATTAATTCACAAGCTAAATATTTTTTGAGTACCTATACTGTAGGGAATATATGACACCTAATGCAAAGCTTCCATCTTTGAAAAAACTTCCATCACCTCTGGAATGACAAAACCTATAAAAACTTCAATTAATACAAACACATTAAAATTTAAAAATGGAAACTGTCTATTATAAAGAGGTAATGTGGTAAGAAAAATATAGCTGAGAGTCAGATGAATTGAATGCTAGTCTCAATTTAACCACTTAAAACTGGTAATTGGGGACCAATTATTTAATTCCTGAGTCTCAGTTCCCTCATCTATAAAACAAGAGCATTGGGGAAAAACTTCTTAGGTTCTTTCAGGGCTATGTTTCTTAGATTCCACCTGCATCACTGTAGCTCCCTGTGCTAACAGGTAGGTTTTTGTGAGTCTTTCAGATTTTGTGAGATCTAGGATTATCATTTCATCTGTAACTGTCAGCTTTATTACTGGAAAGATGAAAAAAATGTATTTAGAAAAGATTTTAAAAAAAGAAAAAAGCTTTATCATGAATAACAATGAGAATAATATTAACATTCTAAATATCCTCAGCAAGTATGGCATCCATAATCTCAGATTACTGAGAAAATCAACATTTATGTTATGCAATCATTTTTGTTTTATTTAAAGAAAGTATAGATATGAAAAGGGAAAACAATATCAAGTAGCTCATTCATTATTAGAGTACTATCATAAATGCTGGGTTTTTGGTTGTTTACTACATACTATTCCTCGCTTTGAATATTTGGGTCTGAGGAGGGGAGTTCTAGGGTAATGACAAAAATTGACAATGGGAAAGATTTATCAAGACTAAGAAGTCTTCTCAGTCATTCCCAACTTAAGTTCATGATGAAACTTGAAGCAAACTGTTTCTGAATCTCCAAATATATTGTGAACTCCGATTTGATTTATCTTTCCCAAGGTTTTAGGATATGAAATATAAGACAGAGTTGCTGAATTGCAATTGACAAAAATAGACTTAATCAAATAAAATAGTAATATTAATTGTAGTAGTAGGGTTGCTGTAACAAATTACCACAAACTTGGTGGCTTAAACAACAGACGTTTATTCTCTCACAATTCTGGAAGCCAAAAGTCTGATATCAGTTGCACTGAGCTGAAATCAAGGTGTTGGAGGACCATGCTCCCTCCAGAGGTTCTAGGAGAAAATCTGTTCTTGCCTTTTCAAGTTCTTGGTGGCTGCTAGCACTTCATGGTTTGTGGCTATTTCACTCCAAACTCTGCCTCTGTGGTCACATTACACTCTACTCTTTCATGTGTGTCAAGTCACTCTCTGCTTCCTTCTTAAAATGATACTTGTGATTGTATAAAGAACCCTCTGCTCAGATAATCAGGCTAGACTCCCCATCTCAAGATCCTTAACTTAATCACATCTTTTGTCATGCAAGGTAGTAGTCACATGATCCAGAGATTAGGACCAAACATCTTTGGGAGACATTTTTCAGCCTACTACAGTAGTAAGTAGTAGTAATTATAATATCGATTCACATAACTGAAAAGTGCAAAACTAGACCTGGTTTCAAACCTGAAGGGCATCCAACAGTGTCACCAAGAGTTCCTGAATCATCCTTAACTTTGATGTTTCCAGTGTAGAATTAACTTTCAGACGGTTCTATAACATAGCAGACTCAAAGCAATTCCAGAATTATATCATCTGACATCTAACACTCTCAATAAGAAGAAAGAGCTTATAACTCCCAATAATTTCAACCAGCTCTCCAGAAATCACTCTAATTATATGCTTTTGTCATGTGGTTATCTGTAAACAAATCACTGTTAAGGGTATAAATTGTGCCAATGGCCCAGGACTAGGTCACTTGCTACACTTGAAATGATGGAGAAGAGGGAGTAACATAACAGGGTCCGTATAGGGTAAGAAGGAACAAATAACAAATTGCCAAAGACACTCTGAATGCAGTTACCAGAAAAATAATGCACATTTTTCAAGAATAAAAAATAAAAATACAGGTTATTGGTATGGCCACTGTGAAAAACTGTTTGGAGTTTCCTCAGAAAGTTGAACATAACATTCTCCAGAATAGACCACATTTTGGCCACAATGCAACCATCAATAAAATCCAAAACATTGAAATAATACAAAGCATTCTCTCTAATCACAATGTCATAAAAGTGGAAATCAATAACAGGAAGAGCCATAAAAAAATCAAGTACATAGAAACTGAATAACACCTAGCTTAAGAACAACTGGGTAATAGAAGAAATCAAAGAGGGAATCAAAAAATTCCTAGAATCAAATGAGAATGAAAACATAACACACCAAAACCTTTGGAACACAGCAAAAGAAGTGCTCAGAAGGCATTTTATAACAATAAACCACATATCAAAAAAAAAAGAATGGGCCAAAATCAAAATGTTAGCCCTACAGATCAAACAAATAGAAAGAGAACAGCAAAAGAAGCTCACAGCCACCGGAAGAAAGGAGGTAATAAAGACTGGAGCAAAAAAAAAAAAAAGAAAGAAACAGAGAACAGAAACACAACAGAAAGTATCAACATGACCAAAATTTTGTTTTTTGAAAAGATTGACAAAATCGATAAACCATTGGCCAAACAGACAAAAGAAACACAGAAGAAGAAGCAAATAACCCAAATAAGAAATGAGATAGGGGAAATTACAACAGACTCATCTGAAATAAAAAGAAAAATAAGAGACTACTATGAAAAATTATACTCCAACAAATTTGAAAACCTAGAGTAAACAGACGAATTTCTAGAAACACACTAGCTATCTAAACTAACACCAGCTGAGATATAAAATCTGAACAGACCCATAACAAAAGAAGAGATTGAAAAGCGAATAAAAAAACTTTCATTAAAAAAAAACCCTAACCCAGACAGCTTCACTGAGGAATTCTATCAAATATTCAGAGAAGAGCTCACACCAGTACTACTCGAACTATTTCAGCGCGTAGAAAAGGAAGGAATACTCCCAAATTCATTCTATGAAGCTAGCATAACCCTGATGCCAAAGCTAGAGAAAGACACCACAAAGAAAGAATATTAGACCAACATCACTCATGAGTATAACCCATTGCCGTTGAGTTGATTCCAACTCCTAGCAACCCTAGAGGACAGAGAAGAACGGCCCCATAGGGTTTCCGAGGAGTGGCTGCACAAATTCTGAACAAAATTCTAGCCGAAAGAATTCAACAGCATATCAAAAAAATAATACACCACAACCAAGTGGAATTCATACCAGGTACGCAAAGATGGTTCAACATTAGAAAATCAATCAACATCATCCACCATATAAATAGAACAAAAGAAAAGAAGCACATGATCATCTTGATCAAAGAAGAAAAGGCATTCGATAAGTCCAACACCCACTCCTGATAAAAATTCTCAATAAAATCGGAATAGAAGGGAAATTCCCCAACATAATAAAGAACATCTATACAAAACAAACAGCCAACATAATTCTCTAAATTCAGGTGGGATATACTCAAGGTCGTACTTTGGCTCTTGTGGACTTGTTCTAATTTTCTTCAACTTCAACTTGAACTTGCATATAAAAAACTGATGGTCTGCTCTGCTTTTCCATAGACTCTTTCAACAGATATAGTTGATTTGATTCCTGTTGTCTTAACTGTGCAGTGCTGCTGTAACAGAAATACCACAAATGGATGGCTTCAACAAACAGAAGTTGATTCTCTCACAATCTAGTAGGCTAGAAGTCCACATTCATGGTGTCAGCTCCAGAGGAAGACTTTCTGTCTCTGTCAGCTCTGGAGGAAGGTCCTTGTCATCAATCTTCCCCTGATCTAGAAGCTTCTCTGTGCAGGAACCCTGGGTTCAAAGGAGGCGCTCTGCTCCTGGCACTGCTTTCTTGGTGGTATGAGGTCCCCAGTCTCTCTGCTCACTTCTCTCTTTTATATCCCAAAAGAAATTGGCTCAAGACACAATCCAATCTTGTAGATGGAGTCCTGCCTCATTAACATAACTGCCATCCATCCCCCCTCATTAACATCACAGAGCCGGGATTTACAACACATAGGAAAATCACATCAGATGGCAAAACGGCAGACAATCACACAATACTGGGAATCATGACCTATATCATGACACATATTTTTGGGGGTCACAATTCAATCCATGACACCTGTGTATTCCATCTGGCAAGATCCATGTATATAGCCACCACTTATGTTGTTAAAAACAAAGTATTTGCAATGAAGAAGTTGTTGGTCTTGGAAAATTCTATCATGAGATCTCCAGTATCATTTCTATCATCAAGGCCATATTTTCCAACTACCAGTTCTTTTTCTTTGTTTCCAACTTTCAAGTTCCAATTGTCAGTAATTATCAATGCACATGGATTGCATGTTTGATCAGTTTCAGACTGCAGAAGTTGATAAAGTCTTCAATTTCTTCATCTTTGGCCTTAGTGGTTGGTGTATAATTTTGAATGGTTGCATTATCTGGTCTTCCTTGTAGGCATAAGGGTACTATCCTATTACTGATAGCCTTGTACTTCAGGATAGATCTTGAAATGCTCTTTTTGACAACGAACGTGATGCCATTCCTCTTCAATTTGTCATCTCCAGCATAGTGGACCATATGATTGTCCAATTCAAAATGGACAATACCAGTCCATTTCACCTCACTAATGCCTAGGATATCAATGTTTATGCATTCCATTTCACTTTTGAGGACTTCCAGCTTTCCTAGATTCTACTTCATGCATTTGATGTTCCAATTATTGATGGATGTTTGCAGCTGTTTCTTCTCATTTTGAGTCATGCCACATCAGCAAATGAAGGTCCTGAAAGCTTGACTCCATCAATGTCATTAAGGTTAACTCTACTTTGAGGAGGCAGCTGTTCCCCAGAAATCTTTTGAGTGCCTTCAACCTGAGAGACTCATCTTCCAGCACTATATCAGACAATGCTCCACTGCTATTCTAAGGTTTTCACTGGCTAATTATTTCAGAAGTAGACTGCCACGTCCTTTTCCCTAGTTCTGTCTTAGTCTGGAAGCTCTGTTGAAACTTGTCCACCGAGGGTGACCCTGCTGGAATTTAAAATACTGTTGGCAAAACTTCCAGTATCACAGCAACACACAAGCCACCACAGTATGACAAACTGACAGACATGTGCTGGAGAAACTTCCTAGACACACCCATACACCTTGCAGGTGTTACTAGTTACTTGGGTGAGGTCTGGGGACCATGGCCTCAGGGGACACCTAGGTCAACTGCCATAACATAGTTCATAAAGAAAGTGTTCTATATCCCACTTTGGTGAGCAGCATCTGACCTTAAAAGCTAGCAAGAGGCCATTTAAGGAATGTCTACAGGTCCCATCTCATCCTGAGGAAAGGAGAATGAAGAAAACCAAAGACACAAGGTAAATATTAGTCCAAAGGACTAACAGATTACATGAATCACAGCCTCCACCAGCCTGAGCCCAGAAGAACTAAACGGTACCTGGCTACAACCATCAACCACTCTGACAGGGATCACAATAGATGGTCCCAGAAAGAGCAGGAAAAAAAGGTAGAACAAAATTCAAACTCAAAAGGAATTCAGCACAGGAGAGTAAGAGGAACAAAGAAAACATCACCACCACAAAAAAAAAGCACTACAAAATGACAGCAATAAACTCACATCTATCAATAATTACACTGAATGTAAATGGCCTCAATGTACCCATAAAGAGATGGAGAGTGACAAAATGGATACAAAAAAAAACAAACAAACCAGGATCCATCAATATGCTGTCTACAAGAGACACACTTAAGAAACAAAAACATAAATTTATTAAAAAATCAAAGGTTGGAAAAAAATATATCAAGCAAACAACTACAAAAATAGAGCAAGAGTGGCAATGCTAATCTCAGACAAAACAGACTTTAAAACAAAATCTACCATAAAAGACAAAGAAAGACACTATATAATGATTAAAGGTAAAATCCATCATGAAGACATAACCATAATAAGCGTCTACGCACCCAATGACAGGGCTCTAAAATACACAAAACAAACTCTAGCAGCCCTGAAAAGAGAAATTGACATTTTGAAAATAATAGTAGGAGACTTCAACACACCACTCTCGGTAAAGGACAGAACATCTAAAAAGAAACTCAGCAAAGATACAGAAAACCTAAAGGGCATAATCAGCCAAATTGACCTCAGAGACATGTATAGAACACTCCACTCTACAGCTTCAAAGTACACATTCTTTTCCAATCCACATGGAACCTTCTCCAGAATAGACCACATCTTAGGCCACAGAGCAATCCTCAACAAGATACAAAATGCTGAGATAATACAAAGTATCTTCTTCTACCACAATGCCATCAAGGTAGAAATTAACAACAGAAAGATCAAGGAAAAAAAAACAATTACATGGAAACTGAATAACACCCTGCTTAAAAACCACTGAGTAATAGAAGAAATCAGAGATGTAATCAAAAAATTCTTAGAATCAAATGAGAATGAAAACACGCCATACCAAAACCTTTGGAACACAGCAAAGGCAGTCCTCAGAGGACAATTTATAACAATAAATGCACACATCAAAAAAGAAGAAAGGGACAAAATCAAAACATTAACTGCACAACTCAAACAAATAGAAAGGGAACAACAAAAAAAGCCCACAGCCACCAGAAGAAAGGAAATAATAAAGATAAGAGCAGAAATAAATGAAATAGAGAATAGAAAAACAATAGACAGAATCTACAAAACCAAAAGCTGGTTCTTTGAAAGAATCAACAAAATTGACAAACCACCGGCCAGACTGACAAAAGAAAAACAGGAGGGGATGCAAATAACCCAAATAAGAAACAAAATGGGAGACATTACAACAGACTGAATTGAAACCAAAAGGATTATAACAGAGTATTATGAAAAACTACACTTCAACAAATTTGAAAACCTAGAGGAAATGGATAAATTTCTAGAAACACACTACCTACCCACAACAAAGTGATGTTGAAAATCTGAACAGACCCATAACAAAAGAAGAGATTGAAAAGGTAATTAAAAAAACTCCCAACAAAAAAAAGCCCTGGCCCAGTTGGCTTCACTGGAGAATTCTACTGAACATTCAGAGAAGAGCTTGTGCCAGTACCACTCAAAATATTTCAGAACATAGAAAAGGAAGCAACACTTCCAAATTCATTCTATGAAGCCAGCATAACACTGATACCAAAACCAGGCAAAGACTCCACAAAAAAAGGAAATTACAGACCAATATCTCTCATGAATATAGATGCAAAAATTCTCAACAAAATTCTAGCCAATAGAATTCAGCATCATATCAAAAAAATAAGACACCACGACTAAGTAGGATTCATCCGAGGTACACAAAGACGGTTCAACATTAGAAAATCAATCAACGTAATCCACCACATAAATAAAAGGAAAGAAAAGAATCACATGATCATCTCAACTGCTACAGAAAAGGCATTTGACAAAGTCCAACACCCATTCCTGATAAAAACTCTCAATAAAATAGGTATAGAAGGGAAATTTCTCAACATAATAAAGGGCATCCATGCAAAACCAACAGCCAACATCATTCTTATTGGAGAGAGGCTGAAACATTCCCCTTCAGAACAGGAACAAGACAATGATGCCCTTTATCACCACTTCTGTTTAACACTGTGCTGGAAGTTCTAGCTAGAGCAATAAGGCAAGAAAAAGAAATAAAGGGCAGCCAAATTGGTAATGAAGACGTTAAACTGTCTCTGTTTGCGAATATATGATACTATACATAGAAAACCTTAAAGACTCCACAAGAAAACTACTGGAAATAATGGAAAGATTCATCAGAGTAGCAGGATTCTAGATAAACATACAAAAATCAGTTGGATTCTTATACACTAATAAAGAGAATGATGAAAAGGAAATCAGGAAAACAATACCATTTATAATAGCCCCTGAAAAAAATAAAATACATAAGAATAAATCGAACCAGGGATGTAAAAGACCTATACAAAGAAAACTACAAAACATGACTGCAAGAAACCCGAAGGGATCTACATAAATGGAAAAACATACCATGCTCATGGATAGGTACACTCAATATTGTGAAAATGACAATTCCACCCAAAGGAATTTACAAATACAATGCAATCCCGATCCAAATACCAACAACCTTCTTCAAAGAGATGGAAAAACTAATCATTAACTTTATATGGAAAGGGAAGAAGCCCTGAATAAGTAAAACACTGTCATGAATTGAACTATGTCCCCCAAAAAAATGTGTGTATCAATTTGGCCAGGCCATGATTCCTGGTATTGTGTGGTTTTCCCATAAATTGTAAATCCTGCCTCTATGATGTTAATGAGGGAGGATGGGCGGCACTTGTGTTAGTAAGGCAGGACTCAGCCTACAAGATTGGATTGTATCCTGAGGCAATGTCTTGAGATATAAAAGACAGAAGTGAGCAGTGAGACAGAAAGACCTCATACCATCAAGAAAGCAGTGCTGGGAGCAGGGCACGTCCTTTGGACCAGGGTCCCTGAGCAGAGAAGCTCCTAGTCCAGGGGAATACCAAGGAGAAGAAGGCCAACAGTGACAAAAAGCCTTCCCCTGGAGCTGACGCCCTGAATTTGGACTTTTACCCTACTTTGACGGTGAGGGAATAAACTTCTCTTCATTAAAACCATCCGTTTGTGGTATTTCTGTTATAGCAGCACTAGATAACTAAGACAGACATGTTACAAGGAGGGACCAGTCCCTGAAGAAGGACATCATGCTTGGTAAAGTAGAGGGTCAACAAAAAAAGAGGAAGACCATCAACAAGATGGATTGACACAGTGGTTGCAACAATGGGCTGAAACGCAGCAACCACTGTGAGGACGGCACACAACCAGGCCATGTTTTGATCTGTTGTACATAGGGTCACTATGCGTTGGGACCGACTCAATAGCATTGAACAACAACATATGGCAAAGGTATTTTGCAGGTGTAATTAAGGTCACTAGTTAGTTGACTTTAAAGTCATAAAAAGATAGATTAGGGTGGGCCTGACCTAATCAGATGAGCTGTTTAAAAGAGACTGGAAGCATCTTATGCCGACCTGGAGGAAAGAAAACAGCTCTGTTATGAATTTATGAATTGTCTTTATAAAAGACCACGTGGCTAGGACTTGAGCGTGGCCTTTAAGAACTGACAGCAACCTCTAGCCAACAGCTAGCAAGAAAATTGGGACATCAGTCCTGCAATCAAAAGGAACTTGTCTTAGTTATCTAGTGCTGCTGTAACAAAAATACCACAAACGGATGGCTTTAAAGACAGAAATTTGTCTTCTCACAGTTTGGAAGGCTAGAAGTTCGAATTCAGGGCACCAGCTACAGGTGATGTTTCTCTCTGTGTTGACTCTGGAGTAAGATCTTCTCTTTCGGCATCTGTGATGATCTTTACATGGCATTATTCTTCCTCAGTTTGTGTTTCCTTGTCTCTGTGTAATCTGCTCTTTTATAACTCAGAAGTGATTAGGTTTAGGACACACCCTCCAATGATATGGCCTCATTGACACAACAAAGAAGACCCTATTCCCAAATGGGATTACATCCACAAGTGTAGGGACTAAAATTCCAACACATATTTTGGGGAGACACAATTCAGTCCATAGCAGAACTGAATTCTGTTAACAACTTGATTGAGTTTAGAAGAAGACTCTAAGCTCCAAATGAGGCAGTAACACAGCCTTGTGAGACCCTGAGCAGAGAGCCCAGCTCACCGTGCCCAGACTTCAGCTCTACAGATACAGTGAAACAGCAACTTGGTATTATTTTAGCCACTAAGTTTATGGTAATTTGTTACACAGCAATACAAAACTAACACAAGGTCACTTCTTAAATTTCTTTGTGTTTTCTTTTTTATAAAAGGAGCAACTTAACACCAAAAAAAAAAAAAAAAAACATAAACTTAAAACCAAACCGATCAATTCTGACTCATAGAAACCCTATGGGGACACAATATACATACCAAACCCACTGCCATCAAATAGATTCCGACCCATAGTGACCCTAAAGGACAGAGTAGAACTGCCCTGTAAGGTTTCCAAGGAGTGTCTGGTGGATTGGAACTGCCCACATTTTGGTTAGCAGCCATAGCTGTTAACCACTACGCCACCAGGGTTTCCACTATGTATATATATATACACATAAGTAAGTGTTAATAATAATGCATGGGATACTGAGTTTCTGTAAAGGTGATGAGAAAATTTGGGAATGGATAATGGTAATGGTAAAACAACATTATACACGCAACTAATGTCACTGAATTGTACATGTGAAAAATGTTGAAAAGGTGAACAATTTGTTACATAGCTATTCACCACAGTGAAAAATTTTAAAAGAATACTAATAATTTCAGGGTTAGAAATAAAGAGATTTTTCTTCATTTACTTTTAATTTCCAACAGTGGCAAAGATGATAATTTTGAGATTTGACATGTGTCCCTCCTTAAATATCTGCCATATGCCCTGCAGCTGAGCTTTCGGCATTCTATTGGGCAAAATAATCTGAGCCTACCTTTCACTTGCTGAGAGAAAAATACTAGCTGTTTACATTATAAATAGGTTTTCTCTGTCACAAAGAGAAATCTGCATTTCTTAAAATCTATTATGTCTTTTTTAAAGCTGACCTTCTTGGCTCTGAATCAGTAGATGCCTCCTGAATCTTGAATACCCTGAAGAGACAGATAAAATGTGGAAAATGTTTCAAGAAGATGTTTTCTTTTCTGCTGAATTAATGTATGGGAATTCTAGAATCTTTAGCAAAGATAATGCAGTATGGAAGAACCAGGAGTGAGAAAAGGTGTTTTGATTTCTCCCTGGATCCTGGATTCCCTGGCCTGGAAGAATCATACAACTCTCTGAGCTTCAACCTTCTTTCTGTACTAAGATGGCGTAAATCTTAGCAAAACAGAATTGGTGAAAGGATTCAATGAAAATGATGGATGTAAAGTGCTTTGTAAATTCTAAACTGCTAAATAAAATTAGAACGTAGAATAACATGTTTCTTAAGTGGAGTTTTCCTTTTTCTTTCCACCCAAAACAGTATTTCAGAGACTAGCACACTCAGAATGAAAACCATTGAGGAATGATGCTGCCCTGGGCATAAATGATCCTTGGATTAAACTGTAAAGGGCCTTCAATTGGAATGTAGATACTGGAAAACAAATTACCCTAATCAGGCTCTTAAATAAAATTTAACCTCTGAAATTATAGTGGTTGTATACTTTGTACAATTTATGTATAGGGACACATTTAAATTGTTTAGTAAATTAAAGCAATTGTTAAGTTAATTGTTATTGGCCTAAGACTTGAGTTATTAGTGTAATTAACTTTGTTTGCATAAGAATGAATCTCAGTACAGGGAAATCTCTTGTTCTTTCTTTTCTTCCTAATTTTTTTTAAATTTCCTTTGACCAGAACTTAGTAGGAACCCCAAATCACTTATATTCTGATAGGCAGGAGGCCAGTGAGGTTTCGATGATTTCAGGCAAAGTAGTGATTAAAAATTCTCTCTGCTCTGAGGAGAATGCAGGTACATTTCTCCATTGCTCCATGCTCTGGCTAGTATCCCTGAGAATGGCTTATTGCTGCTTTTGATTGTATTTTTCTGGAAAGTCATTTGGTGGTATTTATTTAAAATGATCCCTGTATCCAGTCATACACAATATTTTGTTATTCAGAGAAATCAAGAGGGTTCCTCTGTAGATCCATCTTAGATAGGGACTTCAGCAGTAACTCTAGAAATGGCCACAGTCCAACCACCTCACACTGTAATTCAGAAATTCAGAATGAGATTATCCCCTAGACTCTCCTTGGATTCTGCCTTTGTTTTTCCATCGTTCTGGGCGAAAGCCATCCCTCCATCACTAGGAACTCCACCTAGCTAGATAGTTGTGAGTTCCACCGCAGTATTTTTGCTCAGTGATCCAAAATTCCCAGTTTCCCAAGACCTAACATATTAGGGCAGAAAGAAACATTTATTGCAATACCTGGCTTGCTCTATATTTAATAACAGTCTTTATAGCTTGGAATTCCTTTAAACTAAGACTATTTGATCAGGTCAGACATCTCAGTGGCTCCAGCTCACCAAACATAAATATGAAAGTAAAAAGTAAATCCGAAGAGAAGTACCCTGTCCCCCATAACAGACAGAGCTATAAACTTCTAGAATCACATAGGTTTAAAAACCATGGCGTCTCGGCAGTATTTGCGAAGTCTTGGTGGTGCCAGATGGCTGTCCTGATTAATAAAAAAGATGACAAAATCTTATGTGTCAAACTCAAGGCTTTTTAATACCATTTAAATTGGTTACCTAAAGCACACTCTACTTTTCCAAGTAAGACTTGCATTGGTGAAAACGTGGGAGTCCAGAACCAGAAATAGCTTCTGTATTTCATTAAAATTGAGTTATGATGGGGTTCCGTAAGTTAGTTCTGGCATAAGTTGAATACCTCTTTTTTTTTTTCAGTTGTCATTATTATTGCATTTTATTATCAGTAAAGTAGCCCTGGTGGCACAGTGGCTAAAGCACTCAGCTGCTAATCAGGAGAAAGATATGACAGTCTGCTTTTGTAAAGATTTACAGCCTTGGAAACCCTATGGGACAGTTCTGCTCTGTCCTACAGGGTTGCTGGGAGTCAGAATTGACTCAGTGGAAGTGGGTTTGTATTTTTATTATCAGTATCGTTACAAATCTGATCTTTGTCTTTAGGGGTTTTAAACATCAAGTCTGAGAATGATGATATCAGCGAATTATGTGCTTCAACATTGTATGTAGCACATATTACTAACAATAAGATGTACCAAAAAAAAACGGACGTTGTAAGTGCAGTTTGTGGTAACTCGAATATGTCGTAAGTCAGGGACTACCTGTATAAAATCTTAATGTTATTAAGATACTATTGAGATGATTATTGCCATTTATAGTTATTGCTCTGTGTCTAGCTTTCTCTGGGCTTCCATTATTCATTCATCATTTTCAGTTGTGTACAGTAGGCAAGGTGCAAGGTGTGCATACTGATTGCACAGCTCCACCCAGAGATTGCTCATGGCTGCCCGACTCTGTCAATGACATTCTCCTGGATCTGGGGCAGAGTAGAGCCAAGAGAAGTTGTCTAGAACACTAGGGCAAGAACTCAGGAACTGACTTTCACAGCACTCCAGGAACTCTGATACAGGTAGGGGACGATACAGCAGGTGCCGGGTGTTAGTGTGATAAGATGGTATCAATAAATACACCAGGAAAGGCCACAGCCTAATAAGGTCTTGATTCATTCACCCACTGACAGGGAGGAACAGGAATCTACCATTTTAGCAATTCACTTATCTACCCACTGAGTAACTGCTACACGTATCACACTTTGTCAGCTACTAATAAAGATGCAGCTGGGACTAACCAATATACAGATGGTACCCAATAAACATTCCTTGACCTCCAGAGGCTAACAAGATTTTACAAAGTTCAGATGCCTAAAAGAGCTATTAAAAGTAAAAGGCTGATGGGAAGGAGAGTGGCCAGTGTCAGAGACAGAGTGGGATAGCAGCTTGGAGAATGTGGAAATCTGGATATATTTGACCTCCACATCATAGGAATTCCTTTTGTGCTGGTTCTTGTACTTGAAGTTATTTGTACAGGTATGACAGGTCTTCTCATTCTATCTTCAATATCTTTTAACCTCTTTTTCATATTTCCTATAGCCTTGTCTCTCCCTGTTTCATTCTGTGTGATTTCTCTAGATCTATATTCCACTTTACTAACTCTTAATTTTTACTTGTGTGTCAGTTGCTATTTAACTCATCTTTTTAGTTAATGAAACAATTATAATTGCCATTTCTAAAAGTATTTAGTTTATTTTCAAGTCTGCCTGGTCATTTTTTTAAATTGTACTTTAGATGAAAATTTACAGAGCAAACTAGTTTCTCATTAAACAATTAATACACATACTGTTTTGTACATTGGTTTGCAACCCCATGACATGTTAACACTCTCCCCTTCTTGACTTTGGGTTCCCTATTACCAGCTTTCCCATAGTGGTTAACAATTTGGCTGCTAACCAAAGTTCAGAAGTTCAAATCCACCAGGTGCTCCTTGGAAACCCTATGGGGCAGTTCTACTCTGTCCTATGGGGTCGCTATGAGTCAGAATTGATTCAACAGCAAGGGTTTTGTTACCAGCTATCCTGTCCCCTCCTGTTTTCTCTTCCTTGCCCCTTGGCTGATATGACCATTTAGTCTATTTTTGTTTTATGGGCCTGTCTAATCTTTGGCTGAAGGGTGAATCTCAGGAGTGACTTCATTACTGAGCTATAAGGGTGTCTAGGGGCCATATTCTCGGGGTTTCTCCAGTCTCTGTCAGGCCAGTAAGTCTGGTCTTTTTTGTGTGAGTTAGAATTTTGTCCTACATTTTTCTCTAGCTTTGTCTGCGACCCTGTATTGTGATTCCTGTCAGAGCAGTCAGTAGTAGTAGCCCGGCACCAACTAGTTGTGCTGGACTCACTCTGGTGGAGGCTGTGGTAGTTGTGGTACATTAGTCATTTAGACTAATCTTTCCCTCGTGTCTTTGGTTTCCTTCATTCTCCTTTGTTCCACAAGGGGAATATCTTAGATGCACCTGGTCATTTTTAATAGTCCCATATTTCTTGTAAATTTTTATGATTCTAGATTACAACTTGCATGCACTGTTAATTTCTTGTCCCTACTTTCTCTCACTTATGATAGCCTAATTTTTTGTGTATTTGATAGTGTTTAGTTGAGAGCCATATTGAGTGAAACTTAATTATATGGAAATTCTCAAGGCCTAAACTGGAGATGCTTTACTCCGAAGAGGATTTTCATTTGCCTTTGCTGGAAGCCTACCAACTGGGAACCATTGGCTAATTGGAAATCTCAGGTTTTGTTTCCCTCATTCTCCTGTGGGCCCTAAGCAAAGTCACTTAATCCAGATGACACTGACTTTTATGCTCAGGACAACGCTGATTTTCATACTTTCTAATAATTGACTGCTCTTACTTTCATTTCAATTTAGCCTCCACCCCACCCCAATTTTCCCTTACTTCTTGTAATCCCAGAGATGCAGTAACAGTGATTTGGGTTTTTTGTTTTGGTTTTTCAGTTTATTTAGTTTTTAGTTTTATTACAGTGTGAAAGCCATTCAGGTTATCTAGACTTCCATTTTGACCAGAAGCAAAATCTCAGATTTCATAAAGCTAAAAAGCTTAAATAATATTGCATTTAGTTTTTGAAATTAAGAATATTTTTAGGGACATTCATCAGCACTCATCAATCAGTATTCAAATCCTTGAGTAAATAATGATTTTATAACTTATATTTTAGATTTTCATTATTCTCGTTATTTAATATTTTATTCTTTGGTTTCGCTTACAGAAATTGTCAGGATTTGACATAGATTCATAATACAATGCTAGCTATATCATCCAGTTATTTGTATGTTTTCTAAAATATACTACACTTAAAATATTCATCTAGAATTGATTACCTGTTATAATTTTGAAAAAGGCCATTATTTTCAACTTAGTTTCTGGGTAGTGTTCTGTATTAGCTCCCTAGGGTTGCTATAACAAAATACTACCAGCTAGGTACCTTAAAACAGAAATGTATCCTTTCACAGTTCTGTAGGCCAGAAGTCTGCAATCTAGGTGTCAGCAGGGCTGTGCTCTCTCTGAAGGCTCTAGGAGAAGATCCTTGCCTCTTCTAGCTTCTGGTGGTTGTCTGCAATACTTGGCACTTCTTAGCTTCTAGACCATTTGCCTATGGCATCACATGGCATTCTCCTTCTCCTTTATTATATCTCTGTGTCTTATCTCTTCTTATAAAAACACCAGTTATATTGGTTTAGCCAAAAAAAAAAAAAAAAAACACTACAGCCATTGCCATCAAGTCAATTCTGACTAATAGCGGCCCTATGTGACAGAGTAGAACTGCCCCGTAGGGTTTCCAAAGCTGTAATCTTTACAAAAGCAAATGATATCTTTCTCCCAAGGAGCGAATGGTGGGTTCAAACCACTGACCTTTCGGTTAGCAGCCAAGCACTTAAGCACTGCACCACCAGGGCTCCTTATGTTGGATTAAGTTTCACCCTAATCTAGTATGACCTCATCTTAATTTGATTGCATCTGCAAGGACCTTATTTTCAAATAAAGTCACATTCACATGTATCAGGGGTTAGAACTTTAACTATCTTTTTAGGGAACACAGCTCAGCCCAAGACATATCTTGAGAGAACTTTTGAATTTGTTCCTCAAAATACCATTTGTTCAATGTAGGAAAAAAAAAGAAACTATTTTCCCTTTCAAATACAACATTTTAAAAGTACTTATAAGTTATAGGTTCAAAACATACATTAAAGTTGTGATGTATGTATTCAAACTCACCATAAAAACTGCTTTTTAAAATTAAGTTATAAATCGAAATACATGAAATTTCAATTGATTTTACTTCAACCTATAAACATTAAGCTACACATCAACACATTGTAATGAAGTAAATTTATCTAGAATCTCAGAAAAATCATGCAGTGTTTAATAGTTTCAGATTTCCAGATTATAAAATACAATGTTATGTGCATCATTATAACATGAAAATTTAGAATATTTTAAATCAATGATTTAAAGGTATACACAGATTCTTTAAAAATGTAAAAAGGTAACTGGTTTTTTATTGTTTGTAAAACCTAATCTTTAATAATATGGACATTTTAACCTATAATGTTAGATATCTTGAAGTGCTAGGTGTATTTATTTCTCTGTAGTATTAAATTTACATATTGGCATGTAGATTAATATTTGTATATTTAAGTGAAACAAATTTCAAATGTTTTTGAATATATCCTTCCTTTTAAAAATGATATACACAACGGCTTTGAATGTTATATGGAAATAAAGTATTCAGACTTTCCAGTGTCATCTAAGGATCTTGAGGGGAAGTTCAGAGAATCTCAGAGTTCAGTGTCTGAGTCCTACACATAATGAGCCTAAACCATTCCTGGAACAATTTAACTCCAGATTTCTTGTAATATGAGGTAAATGTCTGCCTTTATTATTTGACTTTAAATTGAGAACTCAGTTATTTGCATGCAAAAGCTTAAATGTAATAACCAAGTAATGTTTTTCTTGGAACATAATAATTGTTCAACATGAGAAAATCTAACAATGTAATCTCCTGATACCATCAACAGACTAAAAGAGAAAATATTGGGGGAAAGAATGGTTAATAAAACTTAATATCATTCCTAATGAAAATTCTTAGCAAACGATGAATAAAAGGAAACTTCTTTAAAGGTCTCTCTTAGAAGACCTTGCTTAATTAATGGTCAGAACCATTCTCATTTTAGCCAAAACAAAAGAATATCCACTCTCAATAGTATTTTCTTCATTATACTATTGATTATAGCCACTGCAGTGACACACACACGCACCCACAACAAACTAAATGAGATGTAAATATATAGACCTTATATATGTTTAAATAAAATTCTCATTATTTACAGGTTCTGTGATAAAATAAAATACAAAGAAAATTCTAAAAAACTACTAAGATACTATATAACCACATGTTCTGCTAATTTAAATACTATATGCCTGACACATACATTTTTTTCAGTCCACAAATATTAAGAGACTCTTTTACATGCCAGGAGTCCTAGTGGTACAGTGGTTAAGAGCTCAGCCACTAACCAAAAGGTCAGCAGTTCGAATCCACCAGCTGCGGTTCTACGCTGTCCAATAGAGTTGCTAATAAGTTGGAATCAACTCAATGGCAACGAGTCTGGTTTTGGATTACTGTGATATATCTTGGAGGTTCAAGTCAAGCAATACGGCACAGTCCTTGAAACTTATGAAATTATGCCATCATAAGAAATGGACATTAATCTGATATTTATACTAACATAAATCACAAAATGAGGTAAGTCCTCTTAAAGAAATGTATAGTGATCTATAGGGGAATATGATCTAATCCAGGGGACTAAAGAAGAATTACCTGTGTGCGAAATTCTTAAACTGAACTTTAAAGGAAGGTTAATTTGATGAGGAAGAGAGAAGAGAGGAAAATGTTTCCAAAAGAAAAACAGTCCATGCAAGAACCTTTGGAGGGAGAATAGCCCATTCGAAAAAATAAAAGATGTCCAGCGCTATTGAGAGTTAATTTTCCATGGTATGTCTGCAGGTATTGTATCAGTCATATGTCGGACTATCTTTCCAAGGATGTTTGTATAGCAAATGACAGTAGAAGACAGAGACAGTGTTTCCCTCTGGGGCAGAGAAAATTTATTTCTGAACAGGGTTTGTTCTTTCTCCAGAACAAAGTTTGGGCAAGTTTGCTAGCAGCTCAGTTATAAAATTGGGGTTTTTCTAAATGCAGGGTTCCTCAGCTGTGGTGAAGACTCAGTGTGCACAGCATCCAAGTAGGCTCACCTCAGCATTGCCCTCATGGACTGGGGGGCAAGGAGAACCAATGTGAACCAATGAATCTTCTTGCTAAGCCTTTATTTCTAACCAAGGAATCTCCTGTCTTCTGCATCATCTATACAACTGTGGCAGACTACCATATTAGCTTTCATATATTGTAAAATCTCAGGATCTTCACAGTTCTTGACAAGTATGAATGAAGCAACAACATCTTGAGAAAATATGGCAAAGCACGAATCTGGTAAGGAAAGCAGAGTCTTGTGGGGCATGATCAGTAGTAATATATATAATAGTAAATATATAACAAGCAGCTTGGCCCAGGAAATAACATTGCTGATGTCAGACGATCTTGGTTGAAAGAAGAGAATACCAAAAAAATGTTTACCTGTGTTTTACTGACCATTAAAGTCATTTGATCATGTGGATCATAACAAACTATGAATAACATTGCAAAGAATGGGAATTCCAGAATATTTAATGGTGCTCATGAGAAACTTGTACATAGATCAAGTGGCAATTGTTTGAACAGAACAAAGGGATACTGCGTGATTTAAAATCAGGTAAAGTGTGCATCAAGGTTGTATCTTTTCACCATACTTATTTAAACTGTATGCTGAGCAAATAATCAGAGAAACTGGACTATAAGAAGAAGAATGAGGCATCAGGATTGGAGAAAGACTCATTAACAACCTTCAATATGCAGATGACACAATCTTGCTTATTGAAAGTGAAGAGGACTTGAAGCACTTACTGATGAAGATCAAAGACTATAGCCTTCAGTATGGATTACATTTCAACATAAAGAAAACAAAAATCTTCACAACCGGACCAGTAAACAATATCATGATAAACGTAGGAAAGATTGAAGCTGTCAAAGATTTCATTTTACTTGGATCCACAATCAACACCATGGAAGCAGCAGCCAAGAAATCAAACGATGTATTACATAGGGCAAATGTGCTGCAAAAAAAAATTTTTTTAAAGTGTTAAAAAGCAGCTATAACACTTTGAGGACTAAGGTGCATCTGACCCAGCCATGGTCTTTTCATTTGCCTCATATGCATTCGAAAACTGACCAATGCATAAGGAAGACCGAAGAAGAATTGATGCATTTGAATTATGGTGTTGGCGAATATAGCATGGCCTGCCAGAAGAACGAACAAATCTGTCTTGGAAGAAGTACAGCCATAACGTTCCTTAGAAGCAAGGATGGCAAGACTTCATGTCACATACTTTGCACATGTTATCAGGAGGGATCAGTTCCTGGAGAAAGACATCATGCTTGGTAAAGTAGAAGGTCAGGGAAAAAAAGGAAGACCCTCAATGAGATGGATTGACAGTGGCTGCAACAATGGACACAAGCGTAACAACGATTCTGAGGATGGCACAGGACTGGGCTGTGTTTTTTTCTGTTGTACATAGGAACTGACTGGAAGGCACCTAACAACAACAACTGGCCCAGGCACTGGCCAATTTGAGGGGCTCCAGACAATTAGAAGGGACACTGTCCGTTAACAAGACAGCATGATTGTTCTCTTAGTTTCTTAGTGCTGCTTTAACAGAAATGCCTCAGGTTGGTGGCTTTAACAAACAGACACTTATTTTCTCACAGTTTAGGAGGGTAAAAGTCTGAATTCAGGACACCACCTCTAGAGGAAGACATTCTCTCTCTGTTAGCTCTTGAGAAAGGTCCTTGTCTCTTTTCAGCTTCTATTCCTTGGTTCCTGGGTGATATTCATGTGGCCTAGCATCTATCTTACCCCATCTGTGTTTGCTTGCTTCTGTACCTAATCTGTTCTTTTATACCTCAAAAATGATTGGCTTAAGGCACACCCTTTACTGATATGACCTCATTAACATAACAAAGAAAAACTCTATTCCCAACTGGTATTATATCTACAGGTAAAAGTGCTGGTATTATAACACATATTTTGAGGAAAAATATTTCAGTCAGTAACAGCTGTAGTGCTGTATACCAGCTAAATACCAGCCTTAGCCATGGACATTTTATTTCTATCCTAAGAGAAGTAGGAAATCACCGTAGAAGTTTTAGTCAGGGAGCAATACTAATAGATCTGGGTTTTAAAAAAGGTTATTCTGATGACAAGCAGGTGCAATGTGTGATCATGGATTGGGTTATGAACCAGAAAAAAAAATATTGTACTGTAAAGATATTAGTGGGAAAATCGGAAAATTGATCAAATCTATAAATCTGATAATACTATAGTATTATTTTTCTGATTTTGGTCATTGTACTATGGTTATATAAAAGAATTTCTTCATTTTTAAGAAATATACACAAGTATTTACAGGTAAAGAGGTATCACATTTGCAATTTACTTCAAAACAGTTCCCAAAGAGGGAGGAGAGAGAGACAGAGGCAGAGAGAGAATGAAACAAATGTGGTAAAATGTTAACATTTGTAAAATCTAGGTGCAGTTTATACAAAATTTCTTTATCTTTGAAACTTTTATGTAAATTTAAAATCACATCAAAGAAAAAAGCTTAAAAAAAATTACAATGTTGGAAACTGCAGTGAGTCATATAGTAGATAAGAAAAAGTACGTCAAATCAATAATGTTGAATGTTTAAGGGCAAGTCAAGCACGTTATCACCTGATCTAGTTGAAGTCTGCCTTTCCCTGAGAAGCTATCTAGTCATGTGGTCTTAGTTGATTTTCTATTATTCAAACATTCTGTTTGCCAACTTTCTTCTTAATTTCTAGCAGTTTCCCAGCCTTCCATCTAAAAAGGATAAAGGTTTTCCTTGTTCCTCTTCTCAATTCACAATGAAGAGAATTTTCCTGAATTTTATATTCTGAACATTTATTCTACTTGGTCATTTAAACTTTCCTGGTTTATCCCTACAAAGCTGTGTTCTTTCTATTTCACATTCTTGACCTATGTGATGCCACACTTGCTGACAGTCCCATCTACTTCCCATTGCAGCTCTGAAATTAACTAGCTTTATTCCTTATTAGCTTGCCCAGCATAGTCCCGTCTGTAGACTTAATAAGCAGTACCTCCATCCTATCACTGAAGAAGAAGCTAATTATTAAATTATAAGATAGAGTATGACTCTCTCTCTTACACACACACACAAACACATGCACACACAAATAAAGGCACATAGAGGCTAACTCTAAACGCTGGAAAGGTTAGATGAGAGAGAGGAATCTCAGTTGTAGCCTGTGTGCTATTTGTGGTTATTCCACTGGCGGAAAAAGAAAAAAAAGCAAATTATTAGTACGTAGGATCCCCTGGAGCTATGGGAGGGTCTCACACTTGATCAACCAAACAAGTGGCCATCAGCAGTCTAATTGTAACTAGATTGTACCATGTTGAAAATTGGGCAAGTACAATAAGGTGTCAGAGCAGACAGAGCTCGGCCTGACTTTTTGGATTTCAGTGGAGCTGGAGGGGAAAGGCAGCCACGTTGACTATCAAGTCAAGTGAGTCTGAGATGGCCACAAGCCCTAGAGCCTGGGACAGGGCAGACTGCAGTCCATCCAGCAGTTACCTCTCTAACCCCCTCTGGGCTGCAGAGAAGACATTACTATGTCTTGATTTAACAGTATGCAGCTTTTCCAATGAAATTCATCCACAGAGTGTCCACAAGTAGAATTCCCAAAGTGTGCATAAAGGAGCGGAGAGATAGAAATGGGAGAAGGAATCCTCTCCTGAGATGGTGTGTCCCCAAAAGGCCAGAGGAAGGAAATCAGGACTGACTCATGTTCTCATTTTCAATATAACCCAGAAAACTTAAACCTGGTTGAACTTTTTCTTAGAGAGGAAACTGAAGTTCCTTCCCAGCTCTACCTTTGTTTTTCTTCAGTGGAAAAGGCATTATCAAAGGGACATTTATTAAAAGCAGCTGAAAGAGATGTTATAAAGTCCAGAAGACCAGAGCTCCTGCTTCTTCCCTAGTCCCTGAAAATGGTTTCTATACTGACAGAATGCACTCATTCTTAGGTAGCAAATCCAACCCAGGATATTAGGAAAACCATAGCAGACAGGATTAGACGAAAGCCAAATGTATCCTTAGAAAGGCATTTGAAGAAATCAGATACTAGTGGCTTGTGCTGGTTCAATCACAAATCAGATCTTGTTGTATTAGATGGCATTGTGGCAGTAGTTATCAGTGCTATCAGTGAAACAAATGTCACACTACAGAATTTGCAGCAGAGTTTACAGAGGAGGAAATGACAGACAGCCAAGCTCAGCAGAACAAGCATAATTTAAATGAGTACCACATTTGAGTAACTCCAGGGACGGCATGGAGGTAAAGGATGAATTAGTTGACATTTCGCTCTGCCCTTCAGCCTTACCATTTTCTGATTCTGTGGACCAGGTAACTTCTCAGGAATGAATCTAACTAGATGCATTAAAATTTGACTTCCAGCTAACATTCATCTCTTTGGTGTCAAGTCCCAAGAGCAAAGGTAATATTCAAGAAAAGTTAGTATAGGAGAGGCCCAGGTATCCACTGACATCTAATAATCTAATAGACTATTAGATTACTCCTGGATGAAAAGTTGTCACTATCTGAAAGCTGTTGGCATTTTAAACAAATAAAAATTTAAAAAAACAAGTCTTGTCAGAACTAAGGGGAAAGTCCGCTGGGTATCTCAGATATTTTAGCCAAGAGCTACTGCCTAACTACAGAGCAGGGCAACTTTTGAAGCAGGATAACTCCTGATATAATTTGGATGTTTTTAATAGAAGCCCAGAAATTTAAATTTTTTCCACAAATCATCTTACTTTTGGATCTTCTTATTACCAATGGCGTGGGAGAAGTATTTTCCACAGCTGGTGACTTTTCCCACCCCATGTTATGCCATGGCTGCCTTCTACCCAGAAGTGGAAGAATCATATTCTAAGATTGTTTCTCCTGCTCCCATCTTACTCTTCACTATTGACCCTCCTATTTTTTAGCCCTCTCTGCCTGTGCAAAGGGGAAGAGTGAGTTCCAGGTATTGGCAGCCTAGCTTTCAAAAGGACTATCATTTCTCTTTTAAATTCACGACAGAAGCTGATAGAACAGTGGATATGGGAAAGTCACAGGCAATCCATATTCCTAACGCATCTTTCCAGCATGTCAGTGCCTGCACGTGTCTCTGCAGAAAACCCTACAGCTAGTACATGGGAAACAGGGATTTCCCATTCATTCATTCATTCAATAATTACAGACAAATATTTGAATTGCAAAACACTGATCTCTGACCTCAAGAGAACCACCATCCATCAAAGTTCTCTGCCTCTTTGTGTGCTAAACCTTTCTTTCTTCGTCTTTTTTTTTTTTTTTATGTTGACCTTTTTATTTTTTCCCTCTATTTATTGCTTAAGTTTCAAATTTCTGGTCTTATAGATCTAATGTTTCAAAGCTGGGCTTTAATGAAGGCTGCTCTTCATTAGCATCAATCACTTTCTCCAAGGCTCGTCATCCAGGCTTTCCCCAGGGCCCACCCTCTCAGTTCAGGCTGATGTTCCACTAACCTGGACCAGGAGTGCCAGCTCAGAGGCAGATGTGGATGGAGGATGCATGACCCCTTTATGGGTGTAGATTTAGAATACAGCAAGTCAAGTAGAGACTGGGCTGAGTATTTTCAAATAAATCTCATTTGGTTTCCATAACAATCCTATGAACTATAATAGATAAAGATTATTGATGTTATTATAAGATATAGAAAACTGAGGCTCAGAAACGTTAAGTAGCTTCACCCAGGTCACATGGCTAGTTAAGTGATGCAGTCAGAATCAAATTTCCAGAAGCTAAACTGCATGTTCTTCCCATTTCACTAAGCTGTCAGTTTGTTCCACAGTCTTGGGTTATTTACCTTCAGTATTTAGGCCACAAATCAAAACCTATCTTCTGTAAGATTTGATTTCCACAACAACCCTATAAAGTAACAGGTAAAGATTCTTAGTGTTTTTTTAAGATATAGAAAACTGAGGTTCACTAACTACACTATTTAATCTAACTTCCAGACAAGTTCACACCTCCCTATGTGCAAGAGCTAAGCATTCATCAATTTGATCTTACTTATTAGATGGTAAGTTCCTTGAGAACAAAGACCTTATTTAAACACTAAAAACTTCTGTGGCCTTCTAACAGAGCTCAGCCCAGGAGAGTGGGCAATTCAGTGGAGAGCAAGAATATCAGGTTCTCAAGCAGGCTTCTCTGTACACGTGCCCTCATTAAGTGTGGCAACCACATTTTCACATTGAGATCCACTGTAAATCCAGAAAAACGTGTCCTTATTTTTAATTGCTCTTTAATTGACAATAGATTCCTAATTCTTTAATTGTCTCTGCCCTGGTTTCTTTGTCAGATTGTTAATGATGTGTAAAATAAGCAGATGTACTTGAAGAGCTGGCTTTGGGAGCAACCCCTTGGCAAATCCCTCCAGTAAACTAAAGAACACTTCTGGAAAAAAAGAAATCCTGGTTTCTGTTTTGCAAGTAGTTTTCTTATATCAGTTTTCATAAACTAAGGTGCTCCTGTGGCTTAGATAAACTTCAGTTCCTAGAAAGAATCACTTATCTTGTGAACCCAGAACTCAGTGGAAAATGAAAGAAAATGTAAATTGGAGTTTCCACAAGGTCTAACAAGAAAACACGTTGGAAAATTAAATTCTGTTTACCAGGCATTTCCACTCAAATGGCAGGTTGTGCTGCTAGAAAAGAAACATCGCAAAATTATATCTACTTGATACACGTGGTTTAGAACAATGCACGTTAAATATGGAGGGGAATGCTCTGACATATTGACAACAGCAAAGGACATGTCATATGAGCCAGGGAAGCATGAGAAAAATATTGTTATGATGGAAGGTAATAATCGGAAAACTACTTGCTGACTTATTAATAAGCCCTATTTCCTTCAGAGGGCAGAATAAATATAATCACCGTAACAGAACAGAGTGGGACATATGTGAGTATATACTTCCACATATACACAGACAAATGCACATACATATACAGACAAAAAGCTTGAAACACCCAGCCCCTGTCGAGTCTAATTATCCATGTACTTGAAAGAGGAAAAAAGGAGGAGCATAAATAAAATGGTACATCATAGGCAAGCGGTTCGGCAAGTATAGGAGGCCACTCTCAAGCTTCCATTCCATTCTATTAGTATATAACTCCATTGCTACAACTCAGTTTACATACCTGTAAAATGCAGCTGAGCACTTGCTTGTATGCTGTGTTTATAAAGAACATTGAGATCTTAGGATGAAAAATGTTATTACTGGACATCTCCATTATCAAAATCCATTTCCAAACACCATCCTGCCCCAGGGATGCATTCCCTGCTTCTCCATACCATTTGTCAGTTGGGAGGTTTGTTTGCTTAGATGGCAGACTTGGAACAGACCCTTATACTTAACGGTGCATTCTGGCTTTATTTTTTATCTTCTAGCCTATGTTTTACAATTAAAATATTTTCTTACTTCTGATCTCAAACTGTTATCGGTAGGTCAAGATTCATTTCTTGACTCTTCCTCAAGTTTCTTATCTAAAATGTGTGCTGCCTGATAGGTCAGAGGATGGCTCTCCCCTGGTGGCTTAGAATGTCTTAGTCTTAGGAGAACTGAGCATTAGCTTAAGCATAATCAGTCATTGGTCATTGTCGTTTTCAAGAATTTTGTCAGATCCTCATGCAAATGGACTGCTCCATTGGCCCACCCTTTGTGATTTAACTTAACTTTCTGTAGTGGATGCTAATAAAACTGAGGTTCAATATAATTGAGATAACTTTGGCCCTCCCTGCATCTTAGAAAGATTGTAAAATAGGGGCCATCTAGGTTAATCGGCATAACATAGCCCATAAAGACAATGTTCTACATTTTACTTCAGTGAGTAGAGATTGGGGTCTTAAAAGCTTGTGAGCAGCCATCTAAGATACAGCTATTGATCTCTTCCTGTTTGGAGCAAAGAAGAGTGAAGAAAATGAAAGTCTCAAGGAAACAATTATTCCAAAAGACTAATGGACCACACAGACCACAGCCTCCACTAGCCTGAGACCAGAAGAACTAGATGGTGCCCAGCACCAATACCAACTGTTCTGATCAGATTCACAGTAGAAGGTCCTAGACAGAGTGGGAGAAAAATACAGAACAAAATTCAAATTCATGAAAAAGACCAGACTTGCTAGTCTGATAGAGATGGTGGGTCCTTCAAGACTGCAGCCCTTAGACATCCTTCGAACCTGGAAGTGAACCCACTCCCAGAGATCACTTTTCAGACAAACAATAGACAGGCCTATAAAGTGAACAATAACACCTATGAGGAACGTGTTCCTCAGAACAATCAACCATCCCAGACCAAAAAGGGCAGCATTTGCCCAAAAACAAAGTTCAGAAGGCAAGAAGGGATAAGAAAGATGGGAAAATGGAAATGGGGAGCTCAGAGAGGAAGTGGGTAGAGTGCTGTCACATTGAGTGATTGCAACTAATGTCACTAAATAAAATGTCTATAAATTGTTGAATGGGAAACTAATTTGCTCTGTAAACTTTCACCCAAACTGCAATAAAATGTTCAAAAAACAAAAAGAAAGATTGTGAAATAGCATGGGGTAGTGTCCTATACCTTGGAGAAATTATAAAAGTGGACAGTATTAGTCAGGTTTCTCCAGAAAAGCTGAACTGATAGGGTATATATATATATATATATATATATGGGGAGTAGAGGGAGAGGAGAAAAGGAAAGAAGAGGAGGGAGAAGAGAGAGATTTATTTTAAGGAAGTTGCTCATGCAATTGTGGGGATTGGCAAGTCCAAAATCCATAGGTCAGGTGGCAGGCTGGAAATTCTAGTGGGATATCTATGTTATAGTCTTGAGACAGAAATTTCTTTTCACTCAGGAAACCTCAGTTTTTATTCTTCAAGGGCTTCAACTGATTGACTGTCACTTTATGGCAGGTAATCTGCTTTACTTAAAGTCAACTGATTGTAAATGTTAATCATATATAAATACCTTCACAGCAACATCTAGACTAGTGTTTGACCTAACAAATGAGCATCATATCTGTGATGGTTAAGGTTGTGAGTCAACTTGGCTGGGCCATGATTCTCAGTGGTTTGGCAGTCATATGATGTTGTCATCACCTCCATGATGGGATCAGCTATGAGTAGCCAATCAGCTGAAAGGGAGCTTCCTTGGGCATGTGGCCTGCACTGAGTATAAGTGGACTTTCTGGAAAAGCTCATTGGCTGTTCCTCACTCTGGATCCTGCAGCTGGCTCCTGTTTGTCTGACCTCCAGTTCTCGGGACTTGAGCTAGCAGCTTACCTGCAGTCTTGCCTGCCGATTTTGGGATTCATCCATCTTCGCAGCCTGTGAGCAAGCTCACTGACCTGTCACCAGTCCCTGCAGCTGTGTGAATCAGGAGAAGAAACCTCTATCTTGAACCATGTACTTGGTTTTCTTTTTTAACTTTTTTTTATCATACTTTAGATGAGGGTTTACAGAACAAATAATTTCTTATTAAACAGTACACATATTGTTTTATGACATTGGTTAACAGCCCCATGACATGTCAACACTGTCCCTTCTCGACCTTGGATTCCTGTCCCCTCCTGCCTTCTAGTCCTTGTCTCTGGGATGTTGTGCCCCATTAGTCTCATTTTGTTTTATGGGCCTGTCTGATCTTTGGCTAAATGGTGAACCTTGGAAGTGACTTCATTACTGAGCTGAAAGGGTGTCTGGAGATCATACTCTCAGGATTTCTCCAGTCTCTGTCAGGCCAGTAAGTCTGGTCTTTTTTGTAAGTTAGAATTCTGTTCTACATTTTCTCCAGCTCTGTCTGGGACCCTCTGTTGTGACCCCTGTCAGAGCAGTCAACAGTGGTAGCCAGGCACCATCTAGTTGTACTGGACTCCATCTGGTGGAGGCCATGGTAGTTGTGGTCCATTAGTCCTTTGGACTAATCTTTCCCTTGTATCTTGCTTTCTTCATTCTCCCTTGTTCCCGAAGGGGTGAGACCAGTGGAGTATCTTAGGTGGCTGCTCAGAGGCTTTTAAGACCCCAGATGCTACTCACCAAGGTAGAATGTAGAACACTGTCTTTATAAACTGTGTTATGCCAATTGAGCTAGTTGTTCACCGAGACCATGCTGACCCATGGACTTGGGACATTCCATGCTCTCTATATAAATCTCTCCCTATATATGTATTTATATGCTTTTCTGGTTTTGCTTCTCTAGAGAACCCAGCCTAAGACAATATCCTAGCCTAGTTGACAGATAAAATTAATTATTACAGAGACAAAATAAAGATTCCAGAAACTAGCAAAATATCGAGAAACCTCCAGACTGTGATGTGGCAATGTGGGAAGGAAGGGGAGAGGGACTGCAGCACTGGGATGAAAGACAGTGAAAGATGGTAGTGAGAGGAGAAGTTGCAGGAACACTTTTAGTTGGCTCTTGCCTCTCCCTTATCTTGTCTTAGGATATTAATTACCTAATCTTTCCCCTCAAGTATTAAGAACAAAGGTCCAGGTTGAAGATGGTCAGTATCAGTGGGCAAAAATCTGGTTAGCACAGAAGCCCAGTAGAGTGAACATTGATTAACAATACATATACGCGGATCTGCTGCCCTCAATCTGGTAGCAATCTGAAATACAGTACTTGATCAAATTGAATACTGACCCAGCAGTTTGGTTCCTGTGAAGGCATTCTAAAGAAATCCTCACGTGGACCTGTGTGAGAAATGTTCAACTGCTACATTCAACATTATTTGTGGTGAGAGCAAGTGGGAAATAATTTGGTTATCCATCCCTTGTAGACTGTACCAAAGAAAGCTGTATGTTTTATGTGGCAGCTCAGGGCTCCCAGTATGAACTTTCCAAGAGGGAGGAAGCTGCTTTTTTAAAGACTAGGCTCAGAAATGGCTCAGGGTCACTTCTACCTTATTTTCTTTAATGAAAGTCAACCTGCCTAGATTCAGTGTGAGAGGAGACAGCTGAAGAAGGATACCAGGAGGTATGGTTCACTTGGAACCATCTTTGGACACTCCTTACCATAGCTTGTGAGAGGCAAAACTACAATTTAAGCTCAGATTGCTTGTACCCCCAAAACTTCCACCTGTATGATGCCCGTATCATCGTCATCAACAACATCAACATTAAGGTAGCATTTAATGAATATGTCCTAGGTGCCAGAATTTTTTCATGTATTATGCACTTATTAACTCATTTAATCCTTCTAAAAACTAATAGAGATAGGTACCACATTTATTTTTTTATAGGTGAAACACAGAGAGCTAAATAACCTGCCTAAAGATATGGAGCTAGTAGATGGAAGATAGGATGTGAACGTAGTCGGTCTGGGTTCACAGCCTTGCTCCTAATTACTGAGCTCTCCTACCCATGTCCTTAAACCTTGGATGTGAGACCAACCCCAAACTCCTCTCCAGCCAGACACACATGGCCAGGAACATAGTCACTGCTCAAAGTTTATGGAATGGATGCTTCAAGAGTAAGGAAGGGCCATGGTAGCATCTTAGGGACAAATTTTGTATGTTTCCAGGCTCAGAATTTTTTTTCTTTTAAGTTTCTGAAAGAAGATTCTGAGGCAGTGGGCAAGGGTAGAGTATAAGCAAAATTATTAATTTTATCTTGAAATAACTTTAGATTTATGAAAAAATGTGAAAATAATACAAAAAATTCCTTACACCTTTCACCCAACTTTACTAAATGGTAACATATCTGCTTTATCATTTGATTAAGTAAAAATAGGCAGTTACTTTTTTCCTCTGAACCATTTGAGAGCAAGTTACAGACGTTATGTCCCTTTACTTCTAATTAACTCAGTATATTTCTCTTATATAACCATAACAGAAATATTAAAATCAAGAAATTAGCATAAATATAGCACCATTATTTCATCTACAGACCTTATTCAAATTTTGACAATCTCCTGATGAATATCCTCTCAACAGAAGAAAATACATCTACTCCTTATTGACTATCTCGTTATCCGACATATCCATTTACAACAGTAGTAAAAAATCTACTGACTATTTTGCACGTCAATGACATAGGTCTGGCAGCAACGAACGTCAAGGTACGAGGCAAGAGTAATGCTGGCTGTGATGGTTAAGGTTGTGTGTCATCTTGGCTGGGCCATGATTCTTAGTGGTTTCGCAGTTATATAATGATGAATTTGACAATTACGTAATGATGAATTTGGCAGTTATGTAATGATGTAGTCATTCTCCATTTTGTGATTTGATGTGGTCATCCTCCAGTTTTGCATAATGCTGAATTTCACATAACGACCTTGTCTTTGGAACCTAACTATGTCAATACGTGAGGAATGGATGTATATATGCATGTGTGTGTGTGTGTGTGTGTTGAATAATTTTTTCCTAGAATAGAATTCAATCCATAATCAAATTTGCACTGAATTGTTCTTGAGTTTTAATATAATAATTTTGGTGGTTGAATTTGGTCCTAGAAAAAGTACTGCTATCTTTTTAGTCCAGTTTCTACTATGTGAGTAAACAACTTTGCTTATATTTTTTATTCTTCCTTAGTAAAAACAATTTCTCAATTTTTCCTTGTCTTTTATGATCTTGATATTTTGTCAAGAGTACAGGCCAGTAATTGTGTAGAAAGTCTCTCAGTTTGGGTTTATCTAATGTTTCCTCATTATTAAGTCCAGATTATACACATTTAGACAGGAATAATTTGACACAAGTGATGCTGTGACCTTCTCAGTGCACCCTAACACAAAGCACACACTATCTGCCCCATAAATAATGATATAAACTTCAGTCACTTGGTTAAACCAGGTTTCTCCACTGTAAAAGTGATACTTGGATGTTGTGTGGGTGTGGGAAAGCAGGTAGGTTAACTTATGAAATAGAAATATGACATTCTTTTTTTTTTTTTTAATAGACTTTAGTTTTTAGAGTAGTTTTAGGTTTACAGAAAAATTGTGCAGGAAGTAAAGCACACTGTATACCCATCCCCCCAGCATATTATTTCTCCTAACATTAACATTTTGCATTCTTGCACTCCCAAGAATGCTGGAGTTTGTTACAACTGATAGACCAATACTGATGCATTATTAATAGTTTACATTAGGGTTTACTCTTTGTGCTGTTCCTCTCATTATCTTTTAATACTTTTAATAATTTTTCTTCTTAAATCAGTCAGAGTTAGTTTTTGTAGCTTGACCTCAGAACGCTTGCTGTTGCTCTGGGCCAGAGCATTTCAGGCAGAGGAATGAACAGTACGTGGAGAGTATGCCATTCTTTTAAACATTGGAATAAATGAAATTTTTGACATGGCCTATAAAATCTGATGAAACTCTTAAAAAATCAGTTCAATTCCAGATTGTTCTAGAAATGTATTAACAGAATAGTATGTTCATGCTTCCATTCAGTCATTCATTCAAAAGACGTGTATATGCAATTACAGAGCACTGGTTATATACCAGGCACTATACTATGCAGTAGGGGTCCACATGTGAGTAAGGAATGGCATCTGCCCTCAGTGAGCTTACAGTCAGCCTGAATCCACCTCCTTTAAAAGAGAAACATAATAGTTATTCAATCTCGTATGCATTATGTGATTGATAATTACCAATACCTAGAAAATAGCTTCTGGTTTGACATTATTGCATAAGTGCACTTAAGTGTTAAAATAAGGTTTCCTTGCTGTTCCACTCTTAACTGAATCCGTTTTAAACAAAAAGTATATCTAAAACTTTGAAGGTATATTTGTTGTAATTTTAAAATGTTTTTAAATCAGAGAAATCCTAAAGTCTTCAAATTGAGAAAGTCAGGGAATATTTTGAAAATCAGTCATGAATTTACTTGTTTTGTCTGACAAAAAAAAAATGAACATAGAAGTTATTTATTTCCCTTAAAAGTTTTTCTAAGTACAGGCTATATGATTGATTCAGCCAATGCAAACATAGAAAAGACATCATCCCAACTCCCAAGACGTTCATAATCTGGTAGCATCACTAGTATTAAATTTTCATTTTCATATAGTTATGCAATGTTTTACAAATTTGTTTTTTAAAATCTAGGTACTCAGTTTGTAAATATGTCTGTCTTTTCTAAGTAATAAAGTGGGGGGACCATTATACTGAGTTTTAAAATGTAGATCCATCATATTGTCTGATATACGTCTAAAACTTCAAACTATAATTCTTGACTTTAAGTTGATCCTGCACCTTACACCCAAAGCCATTCCAAGTGATCAGGATGTTTTTGGAAAAGAACAAATAGAATAAGAAGGTTCATTAGTATTACTAGAGGTGGAAATACATTACACAGCCTAGAAACTTGGTCATGGAAACATGAATTCTAAACAATTCTTATCAAGCATTAAAAGTGAAGTTAATTCATAGAAGTCACATATAGTAAGTAATTACTTGTATCAAAGGCAGTAAAAAATGTTGATTTACTAACCTTTATATGGGATGCCCAGAGAAATGCAGGCTCAAGGATCTTTAGGACTCAAATCTCATAATCTGGCTCTCCAAAGCTCAGCCTTAGACCCTACATTAAATTTCACATGAAAGAAAAGTCACAGACTGAGACTCAAGCATGGAGAACTGGCAGGAGTCAATGGAGTGGTGAGAGGAGATGGGTTCAGGAAGGAGCAAGGGAGTCGAGGTAGCCATCAATGATCAAGAGAAGACGTGTTCCCTTCAGCCATCCTCTCCCCACTAACAGAGGCCTAGTTCAACTTGTAACTTATGAAGTATAAAGTAGAAATATAGTTGATAGGGAAATGTGGTTGCTGGGTGATTTGTTCTCATATATGGGTTTAAAAAGGTTAAGTTAGGTACCAATATAAATATTAACCAATTTTCAAACTGTCACTATTTTGTTGAGTATAGATAGATTTCAATGTCACTCTGTATATCCTAGGGTAAGAGTATATTCATGAGTAAACTGCAGAGGGATTCATGTGAAAATATTTATTTTCTCTCAGTAAATACTACATTAGAGTTAGCCCATAATATCAGAAAATTTCTCCCCACTCTAATTAAAGCTATTAGATATACATGAATTAACATTGGCATGATAAGTGCCAAATGAATTAATAACTATTGACCACATAATTATATGAAGAGACAGCAGAAAAATTGAAAAAGATTAAAACAGTTTGGGAAGAGGCAGTTCCAGCCTTGTTTATTCATCCATGGAAAGCTGAAAGGAAAGCGTTCATACTTTTGCAATTCACATAAATTTATTATCACCCAAATATTCAACAACTTACCATCTTTAGTTGCCATTTGTTTCTTCTGTACTTGGTTTTCCTTTATCCTTCCAGAAATTGAAGCTTGAGACATATCCAAAGTCAGGATATAACCCTTGCAAAATATATATATATATTAACTATATTTCTAGGACTATAAATAACTCCCCAGCAATGTTTACTTATTGCTGCTAAAGTGTATGTCACAAGTGGCATTAAAAACAAAAACTACGTAGAGAGGCCATCTGGATAGCAGAAACAGTCTTAGGAGTGAGCAGAAGATATAAAGTGAGCTTTTGAACTTGTATCAAATAAAGTTTGAAGACTGATAGTATATCTACATATAAATTTTAAGCATTAGAAAGCAATAAACATTGGCACTTAAGATCCTGGTATGATAAGTGGGAAAGAAGAGTCTCTTAAACAAATGGTGTCATGCGATGCTAACAAAGGGGCAAGGTGGGCAAACCTCACCTTTATCACTGCTTAGCAAGGATCAGCATGAATCCAGTTCCTCCTGGAAGTGGACCCAGGCTTCGCCTCCCCACATCTCCAAGATCCTTGTTGCCAGCCACTTCTGTGGCACCTCCTCTCTCACCCTAACCCCCCAGCATTAGGTCAAAACATCCTTGGCATCTCTTCTAAGAGGCTGTGTTGACAGGCCACCATGAGCACTCCTCTGGAAACGTGATACACTGCGTACCTGCAGAGCAATCCCCAGGCACTTAGAGGCTGCCCCTTCCACTCTGAGCACAGGGACCAGCTGGACTCCAGTGGGTCCCTCCTCAGGCTGCCCTTTGGAGAGGATGCGGCCACTCCCAGCATAGCCCAGATGTCATGCTAGGGTGGCAGGGCATCAGCCCAGTATCAATTCCCAAGTTCAAAGCAAGGAACTCATTCCCTGGGCTCCATCCCTAAGGACCCTGAGGGTGAGACTTCTGGCAGGAGGTATCTACTAAACAATTATGCATTACTAGGGGTTGGGGGGTGGGGGGGGTGTTGTGAAGCTCCTTCGTTACAGGAACACACTCGTGTGGGTGCATTGAGGGATCTCAGCCCCCCAGGCTTGCACAGACAACCACTTTCCTGTTCAAAGCCATTGATGGGAGCTTCTCTGGAATCATTAGCCAAAATGCAAAGGGTCCAAGACTATCTCCATCAAGATCATTTTCCTTTTCTGTAGGAACTTTCTTTTTTTTAAAACCAGCACCACACCATGTTTCCAAAGGCTACATTTTGTCTTTCCCAGATCATTATGGTAAAGTATTACATGTGTACATTTCCCAATCTGGCTTTGACTTGCTCAGATGAAACTTTGCATGTCTATTGTATGGCATAGATTCTATATTATAATGATGTCCTATGCAAAAAGAAAAAAAGACTTTTTTTCAAATTTTAGTATTTTAACATGTAAAGACAGTGTGGGGGAGGTGTCTGACCTCCTCCAACCCCACAAGGGGGAAGGAGAACCAAGATCAACAGTGTAAGGCTGACTCCCATGAGGTGGAGGCCAGACAAGACTCCTCTCTCCACCATCTCCATCAATTCTGACACCATCTGTCCCTCCCACAGCACTCTCTACTGGGTTCAATAATTCATTGCAATGGCCACACAGAACTCACAGACCATACTCACGATTATGGAGTTTATTAGGGAAGTAACAGTTACAACACAGGCTCAAGAACACTCAGGATACAATTCTTCCATCAAGATAGCCTCTCCCCAGCTGTGGTCATAGGCATGCCTCTCCCTGGCCCTCAGTCTCTGCCCAAAGGCACTCAGCTTTCTCTCTGTGTGTGCCAGGAAGCCTACCACACCATCTCCTGCCACTGGGTCTCTGCTGCTGGGTCTCTCCTGCTGGTCTCTCCTTCCTTGGTGGTGGTGGGCTCCTCCTCCCTGCTCTGGAATTGGCTCTCTTTTAAGGCAAAACTGACAAATCCCCTTGGTGGGCCACAATTATCTTATTTGCACAGCTCCAGCCAATCACCTGGGTGGGAGTCAAAAGACCATGGCTAGAAAAGCCACACACAGTAATTAACAGCACCACATAACATACGTGCATTTTAGTGATGTTTACATTTCAAATAAAATTTATGATTTATTTAAAAAAAAAAAATCCCTGGCCATCCCAAGCCAGGTTCATCAGATACCAGCCCCATGCTCAGGAGTCTGCACAATTGCCTGCACTTCAGATCAGTCAACCCCTCTTGGTTCCTCTATCCCCGGGGGTTAAGTCACAAGCTAGAAGGACTCTTGTTCTTCATTGACTGTCTGTGTAGGCTTTCTCTGCCCACCAGCCACCCAAAGCTGGTTCCTCTCATATGGGGACTCTGTCCTTAGGACTGCCTGTGCAGACCTCCTCTGAATCAGCCACCCTGAGCTAAGTCAGAATCCCATTGCCCCTTGTGGGTTCTTTAGTTCTATGTAATGGCACACAAAATTCATGGAGACTGTTAGCTATACTTGTATGTTTGTTAGATGCCATCGAGTCAGTTCCAACTCATAGCCACCTTATGTACAACAGAACAAAATGCTGCCCAATCCTGCACCATCTTCACAATCATTCCTATGTTTGAGCCCTTTTTTGCAGCCACTGTGTCAATTCATCTCATTGAGGGTCTTTCCTGTTTTTCCTGTCCCTCTACTTTACCAAGCACAATGTCTTTCTCCAGGGACTGGTCCCTTCTGATAACATGTCCAAAGTAAGTGAGATGAGGTTTCACCATCCTCACTTTTAAGGAGCATTCTGGCTGGACTTCTTCCAAAACAGATTTGTTCTTTCTTCTGGAAGTCTATGGTATATTCAATATTCTTTGCCAACACCATAATTCAAATGCCATCAATTCTTCTTCAGCCTTCTTTATTACCTGCACTTACAGTTAACCATTTATTATAACCCCAAAGGATACACGCAAAGAGACTCATCAAGCAAGGTCTGGAGAGGTCCCTGCAGCATGAGAATGTTCTCACCAATCCAGGAAGCCCCAAAAGAGAGTGCTCCAAGTCCCAGAATCCCTTAGTTATTGGGACCTCAATGAATATGCATGACTAGGACCTTAACACATATGCATGAAGCAATTAATGTGCCTGATTGACTCCATCATGCCTTCCTCCCTTTCTGAGGTTTGTTACCAGAGTGGGGCCTCTGTAACCCCTATTCTTTTACATATGTGTAAGTTTTGTCTAAACAGCCCTGTTAGCACAATGGTTAAGTGCTGGGCTGCAGCCTGCTAACCCAAAGAAAGATCGGTGGTTTGAACCCAACCACAGCTCCATGGGAGGAAAGACCTGGTGATCTTCTTCCATAAAGACGACAGCCTAGGAAATCCTATGGGGCAGTTCTACTCTGTCCTATAGGGTTGCTATAGGGTATCTACTAAGTTGTTGTAGGGTCACTCACTATCAGTCTATATTGACTCCACAGCGCACAACAACAATAGTAGCCTGGCAATTTTAGAAAACAAAGGGGCACCTTGATTGTTCCATTAATTCCAAGGGCTATTTTCAGAAACCAGAGACAAAGGCCAAACTAAATTCTCTACCCCATACAACCTTATATGAAACCATATATAAAAATTAACTCAAAATGGATCAATGGCCTAAATGTAAGAACTAAAACCAATAAAACTGTTAGAAGAAAATATAGGAGTAATGCTTCAGGACCAGGTTATTGACAATGGATTCTTAGATATGGTACCAAAAGCATGAGCAACAGAAGACAAACTAGATAAATGGGAATTCAACAGAATTAAAAACTTTTGTGTATCAAAAGTGAAAAGACAACCTACAGAACAGGAGGATATGTTCTGAGAATCATATATCTGAGAAGAGTTTAATATCCAGAATATATAAACAACTCCTACAACTCAACAACAAAAAGACAAACAATTCAATCAAAAAAAATGGGCAAAAGATTTGAATACATATTTCACCAAAAAAGATATACGCACGGCAAATAAGTCATGAAAAGATGTTCAATATCATTAGACATTAAAAATAAAAAAAAAACTAAAAAAAGAAAAAAACAAACCCATTCCCACTGAGTCGATTCTGACTCATAGCTAGTGCCCTTGTGGGTTTGAACACCACTCTCAGTACCAAATTCTGTCTTAGTCATCTAGTGCTACTATAACAGAAATACAAGTGAATGGCTTTAACAAAGAGAAGTTTATTTCCTATAAAGTAGGCTAAAAGTCCAAATTGAGGGTGTCACTTCCAGGGGAAGGCTTTCTCTCTCTGTCGGTCTTCTCATCAATCTTCCCCTGGACTAGGAGTTTCTCCACGCAGGGACCCCAGGTCCAAAGCATGCACTTCGTTCCTGGCACTGCTCTCTTCATGGCATGAGTTCCCCCCATTCTGCTCGCTTCCCTTTCCTTTTATCTCTCGTAAGTCATTAGGGAAATACAAATCAAAACTACAATGAGATTTACTTCACCCCCACTGGGATGACTACCATAGAAAAAATGGAAAACAACAAATGTTTGCAGGAATGTGTAGAAATTGTAGCCCTCATCCATTGCTGATGAGATTGTACATGGTATAAGCAGTATGGAAAGTAATGTAGTGGTTCCTCAAAAAGTGAAACATAAAATTACAATCTGACCCAACAATTCCATTCCTAGGTATATACCCAAAAGACATGAAAGGAGGGACTCAGATACTTGCACAACAATGTTCACTGCAGCATCATTCACAAGAGCCCAAAGATGGAAACAACACAAGTGGCCATCATCAGATGAATAAATAAACAATATGTGGAATATATATATACAATGAAATATTACTTGGCCATAAAGAAAAAGAAGTTCTGATACTTGCTATGACATGGATGAACCTTGGAAACACTATGCTAAGTGAAATGTCAGGCACAAAAGGACAGATATTAGATGATCCCATTGATATGAAATATCTAGAATTGGCAAATGCACAGAAACCAAAGCATGTTAGTGGTTACCAGGTGCAGTGAGAAGGGGAAAGAGGGAGGTATTGCTTAAGGGGCTCTAAGTTTCTGTTAAAAATGATGAAAAAATTTGGAAATAGATAACAGTGATGGTTGTACAACATAGTGAACATAATTAATGTCACTTTATCTTATACGTAAAAATGTTCTAAATGGGAAATGTTTTGTTATATATGTTTTATTACAATAAAATAAAATATTTACACAGTGAGTATCAAAGACCATTTTACTTTTGGCTGGATAAAGTCTCCATACATACAAGGTCCTATGCAACAACCTAAAAACTGTTGATCCAAGGAACACTTTATCTTTGCACGCTCAAAAGCTTACAAATTTTGAAATATACCATTTATTAGGAAAATTTTATCAACTGCAAGAGTAAAAATATGTTTAAGCACATACAATAGATATGCCTTTATAGTAGGAAGCTGAGTTAAATCTCGATAGTCATGAAAGAGACGTTCCTTCATTTCCTAATTGTATTTGTAATAAAGTTGTTATCATCCATTTTAAGTTGAAATGATTGCCATGAGATATATACTTATCAATTGATCTTGATAATTAAGGAGCAATAAAACCACTTACAGGACACTTACAGAGTTGATGTGATACAAAGAGAGTTTTAAAGTTGTTTTGCAATGGGCTGCACAAAAGAAAACACTAGATGCACACATACATGCAACAAAAACAGGGCTAGTATCAGGAATTTATAAAATTTAACTATCCTTCCCCAAAGATGCAAGGAGGTGGGGGTGGTGCAATGGTTAATTACTCATCTGATATCCAAAAGATTAGCAGTTGGAACCCACCAAGCAGCGCCACGGAAGAAAAGATTTGGCAATATGCTCCCATAAGGATTACAGCCTAGAAAACCCTATGGGGCAGTTCTACTCTGTCACACGGGGTCACTATGAGTCAGAATAGATGCTATAGGACCAATAATGATAACTCAAAGTAGCATTCACAAATCTAGTGCCTGTTGTCATTGCTGTTGTTAGGTTCCGTTGAGTAGGTCTAACACAAAGCAACCCTATGTATAACAGAACCAAACATTGCTAGGCCCTGCGCCATGCTCACATCCTTTTTGTTGCAGCTATTGTGTCAATCCAGCTTGTTGAGGGTCTTCCTCTTTTTGCTATCTGCTTTACCAAGCACGATGTACTTCTCGAGAGACTGGACCCTCCTGATAATATGTCTAAAGTACTTGAGACAAAGTCTTGTCATCCTCACTTATAAGGAGCACTCTGGTTGTACTTCTTTCAAGACAGATTTGTTCATTCTTCTGGAAGTCCATGGTATATTCAATATTCTTTGGTAATATCATAATTTGAATGCATCAATTCTTCAGTCCTCCTTATTAATTACCCATTTTTCACATAAATACGAGACTATTTAAAAAACATGGCTTAGGTCAGGAGCACCTTAGTCCTCAAAGTGACATTTTTGCTTTTGAACACTTTAAAGAGGTCTTTTGCAGCAGATTTGCCCAGTGCAATGTTGTTGTTGTTGGTAGGTTAGGTGCCTCAAGTTGGTTCCAACTCACAACAACCCTATGTACAACAGAACAAAAGGTTACGCAGACCTATGCCATCCTCACAATCATTGTGATGTTTGAGCCCATGTTGTAGCCACTGTGTCAATCTATCTCATTGAGGGTCATCTTCTTTTTCTCTGACCCTCTAATTAACCAAGCATGATGTCCTTTTCCAGGGACTGGTCCCTCCTGATAACATCTCCAAAGTACATGAGATGAACTTGCCATCCTCACTTCCAAGGAACATTCTGACTGTACTTCTTCAAGGCAGATTTGTTCATTCTTCTGGCAGTCCATGGTATATTCAACACTGTTAGCCAACACTATAACTCAAAGGCATCAATTCTTCTTCAGTTTTCCTTATTCATTGCCCAGCTTTCACATGCATATGAGGCAATTGAAAATATCATGGCTTGGGTCAGGTGTATCTTAGTCCTCAAAGTGACACCTTTGCTTTTTTAACACTTTAAAGAAATCTTTTGCAGCAGATTTGCTCAATGCAATATGTTGTTTGATTTCTTGACTGCTACTTCCATGGGCGTTGATTGTGGATACAAGTAAAAGGAAATCCTTAATGTCAGTCTTTTCTCCTTTATCATGATGCTGCTGATTGGTACAGTTGTGAGGATTTTTGTTTTCTTTATGTTGAGGTGTAATCCGTACTGAAGGCTCTGGTCTTTGATCTTCCTCAGTAAGTGCTTCAAGTCCTCTTTGCTTTCAGCAAACAAAGTTGCATCATCTGCATGTTGCAGGTTATTAACAAGTCTTCAACCAATCCTGATGTCACATTCTTCTTCAGATAGACCAGCTTCTAGGATTATTTGCTTAGCATACAGATATAATAAGTATAGTGAAAGGATACAACTCTGACACGCACTTTATTTTATTTTAAACCATGCAATATCCCCTAGTTCTGTTTGAACCATTGTCTCTTGATCTATGTACAGGTTCCTCATGAGCACAATTAAGTGTTCTGGAATTCCCATTCTTCACAATGTTATCCATAATTTGTTATGATTCACATAGTCTATGTTTTTGCATAGTCAATACAAAACAAGTAAATATCTTTCTGATATTCTCTGCTTTCGGCCAAAATCCAACTGACATCAGCAGTGATATCCCTCATTCCATGTCCTCTTCTGAATCCAACTTAAATTGCTGGTAGTTCCCTGTCGATGTACTGCTGCAACTGCTTTTGAATGACCTTCAGTAAAGTTTTACTTGCATGCGATATTAATGATATTGTTTGATAATTTCCATATTCCATTGGATCACCTTTCTTGGGAATGGGCATAAATATGGATCTCTTCCAGCCGGTCAGCCAGGTAGCTGTCTTCCAAATCTCTTGGCATAAACGAGGTAACACCTCCAGAAATATATCCATTTGTTGAAACATCTCAATTGGTATTCCATCAATTCCTGGAGCCTTATTTTTCTCCAATACCTTCAGTGCAGCTTGGACTTCTACCTTCAATACCATTGGTTCTTGATCAAATGCTACCTCCTGAAATGGCTGAACATCGACCAATTCTTTTTGGTACAGTGATTCTGAGTATTCCTTCCATCTGCTTTTGATGCTTCCTGCATCATTCATTATTTTGCCCCTAGAATCCTTTAAAATTGTTTGAATTTTTTCCTCAGTTCTTTGGGCTTGAGAAATGCCGAGTGTGTCCTTCTCTTTTGGTTTTCTAACTCCAAGTCTTTGCACATTTCATTGTAATATTTTACTTTGTCTTCTCGAGCTGCCCTTTGAAATCTTCTACTCAGCTCTTTTATATCATCATTTTTTCAATTTAGCTATTCTATGTTCAAGAGCAAGTTCAGAGTCTCTTCTGACATCCATTTTGGTCTTTTCTTTCTTTCCTATCTTTTTAATGACCTCTTGCTTTGTTCATGTATTATGTTCTAGATATCTTCCCACAACTCATCTGGTCTTCAGTCATTAGTGTTCAATGTGTCAAGTCTATTCTTGAGGTGGTCTCCAAATTCCAGTATAATATACTCAAGGTCATATTTTGACTTTCATGGACTTGTTTTCATTTTCTTTAGCTTCAGCTTGAACTTGCATATGAGCAATTGATGGTCTGTTCCAAAGTTGGTCACTAGCCTTGTTCTGACAGATGATATTGAGCTCTTCCATCATCTCTTTACACTGATATAATCAATTTGATTCCTTTGTTTTTGATCCAATGAGGTCCATGTGTATAGCCACCGTTTATGTTGTTGAAAAAAAGTATTTGCAATAAAGAAGTAATTCATCTTACAAAATTCTGTCATGTGATTACCGCCGTCGTTTCTATCACCAAGGCCATATTTTCCTACTAATGATCCTTCTTCTTCATTTCCAATTTTTGCATTCCAATCACCAGTAATTATCAATGCATCTTGATTGCATGTTTGATCAATTTCAGATGCAGAAGTTGATAAAAATCTTCAATTTTTTCATCTTTGGCCTCAGTGTTTGGTGCTGTTCCTCTTCAATTTGTTATTCCCAGTGTCATGGATTGAACTGTGTCCCCCAAAAATGTCTGTCAACTTGGCTAGGTCATGATTCCCAGTATTGCGTGATTGTCTACCATTTTGTCATCTGATGTGATTTCCCTATGTGCTGTAAATCCTATCACTATATGTAATGGGATAGATTGGTGACAGTTATATTGATGAGATCTACAAGATTAGATGGTGTCTTAAGCCAATCTCTTTTGAGATATAAAGAGAGAAGTGAGCAGAGAGACATGGGGACCTCATATCACCAAAAAAGCAGCGCTGGGAGCAGAGCATGTCCTTTGGACTTGAGGTTCTTGCCCTGAGATGCTCCCAGGCCAAGGCAAGACTGATGACAAGGACCTTCCTCCAGAGCTGACAGAAAGCCTTTCCCTGGAGCTGACATCCTGAATTTGGACTTGAAGCTTACTAGACCGTGAGAGAATAAATTTCTCTTTGTTAAAAACCATCCATTTGTGATATTTCTGTTATAGCAGCACTAGATGACTAAGACACCCAGCATAGTAGACCATATGATTATCCAATTAAAAATGGTCAATACCAGTCCATTTTACCTCAGTAATACACAGGATATCAATGTGTATGTGCTCCATTTCATTTTGATGACTTCCAATTTTCCTAGATTCATACATGCTACATTCCACATTCTGAATATTAATGGATGTTTGCAGCTGTTTATTCTCAGTTTGAGTCATACTACATCAGCAAATGAAGGTCTGGAAAGATTTATTCCATCTATGTCATTAAGGTCAACTCTACTCACTTACATTTTGAGTGCCTTCAGACCTGAGGGGCTCATCATCCAGCACTATATAAACAATGTTCTGCTGCTGTTCATAAGGTTTTGACTGGACAGTTTTTTCAGAAGTGGATTGTCAGGTCCTGCTTCCTAGTCTGTCTTAATCTGAAAGCTCAGCTGAAACCTGTCCACCATGGGTGATCCTGCTGGTATTTGAAGTACCAGTGCCATAGCTTCCAGCATCACAGCAACATGCAAGCCACCACAGTACAATAAACTGAATGATTAGCGGTGGTTGTTTCTCCTAGCATTATTAATAAAATATTAGCTTATTTTAAATACCTATTTATGTATTTCATTGTAAACACAAATTCTCATTTTTTTTTCCTCAGATGCAATGCATATGAATTTAGTGACAAAACTATGAAAAAGCCACACACTGTTGTGCATGAATAACTACAAATTTTGGAAAATAAAAATATATTCTATCAAGTTTGTACTTGGGATATACTTAATAGGATGTTCAACTTGTAAACATTTCCTCATTGTTTTAAGTACCAAATAGATGACACAGTCAATGCTATATAGTGGTAGAAATTCTAAAAATTATTTTTAAAATTTAAGTACATAACTGCTCCAAATCACTTATATTTCTTACAAGAAGTCATTACTTTACGCCACTTTTAGTATCACATTAATAAATGAACAGGCAGAGTTTCCATGTGATCATGGATGCTTGCATGTTCATATGCTGGAGCAAACTCACGCTAATCACAGGGGAAACTTGGTGAAATGTACCCACCTTTTTGAGCAAACGCTGATGGCCTTCTGGGAATTCTGAGAGATCACAGACACACAAATAGATTATACTGTGGGAATTTAAGATACCACTCAGACTACTTATTGGCTGTGTAACCTTGGATATGTCAATTAATCTCTCTGAGTCTCAAATTTCTCCTCCCCTCTAGAAGTATAAGTTTAATTACCTTATAAAGAGGCTGTGAGAATTAAATAAGCTTATATATATAAAACGCTTAGGACTGGATAAATGACCTCTAAATGACAATTATTATCCTAGTATACATAAATACACACACATACATATATATACACCTATGTATATACACATATAGGAGCCCTAGTGGTGCAACAGTTAAGCACTCAGCTGCTAACTGAAAGGTTGGTAGTTCAAACCAACCCAGCAGCTCAGCAGAAGAAAGACCTGGCGATGTGCTCCCATAAAGACTACAGCATGGAAAACTCTATTGGGTAGTTTTACTCTGTCACAAGGGGTCACTGTGAATGAAATTCAGGTTAGCAGTACCCCACTATATATATGTAGATATAAATATATTTAGTTAAATATGTACCTATATATCTATATTTATCTTATATATCTATTGAAATCTCTCTCTATAGATAGATAGATAAACACATAGATACATAAACACATATAGTCGTAGTCTTTAGATTCTCTTTTCAGGAGATCAAGATCTCTAAGTTCCTACTATTCATTTAAGTAGCTATTCTCCCTGTAATTAAGACCTTGTATAGGATTAACTCAGCCTCTTAGCCTGATGACATGAACTTTCTTAGACACTGGCCTCTCTGCCCTGGTCTGAGCATCTTTTTGAAGTTGTCATTGTCTCCTCTTGGCACTGCGGACTGTGGCAGCATAATGACCCCAGGCCTGCTTAATCTCAGGTCTCTGCTCTTTGTGGCTAAATACCCCTTGGTTGAAGCAGTATTTCTTAGCAATTAGCATGCAGTCCTTTAACGCTGTGTCTTTAGAAAATACCAGCTGAGACAGAGAAAAATCATTGTATTGAATTCGCTGTCTCTTTCTCTATGTAGTGATTGAGAGTTATTCATTTCCTGGACATTCACTGTGCTATTATTAATTCAAACATATCAAAAATGGTTTAATTAAGATTATGAGAGCCCATATGATCCAATGAATGGAATCATGCATTATTAATTAGTAGGAAATAAATACTTCTGTATGAATTTCGGTGTGTTTAGCTGTTAATTATACTATTTCACAAGGAAACCTACAAAAATATTATAGTCTGTGAACTTTAAAATAACCAGTACTTACAATTGTATTTCACAGTTTTTAGATGCATTATATTTTTCACACATACTAAAATTAAAATCAACTTTCCCTATATTTCTGTCCTGAAATAGCTTTCTTTTTGGCAAAATTTCAGTTATTGTACCAGAGTCATGATTTTTGGCTTTATTAACAAAGTTTTTCTACCTAAATCTCAACTCTATCAACTCTAGTTAACCATGAACTGTACGAAAGGACACATTTTTTCTCCCTACACACAACCTGCTTCTATTGTATACCAGTGGCACCCAAACCTCTAAAAATTGCCTCTCTGAAAACAACTTATAAAATGATCAGGAAGCCAAGAAAAATAAACACATTTTCTCTTTGTCAATATTATTTAATCCTTAATATAAACTCAAAAACACTTCAGTAAACCTGCTTTCCTTACAGTTAGTTGATGATTTTAGAGGAACAGAAATCACCTCCCCATTTTGCTTCATTAATAGAGGACTTTTGGTTTTGCTTCTGCTTCTTCTGCGTATCTGAAACATCAAAGACACCCAGGCTGGTTGCCTTCGTAGGCAAGAAAAGAGGAGATAAGGTTGCAGAGGTAAACCGAGACCTTGTAGTTTATGTAAAGGTTTAGATTTTTTTCCTAAGAGCTATGATTTTTTGAAAAATCATAGTAAATATATATATATATATATATATATATATATATATATATATATATATACCCTATGATTGTTCTTTGGAAAATTGATTGGAGAGGCAATGATGGAAGCAAAGAGAGCTTTTAGGAGATTATTCTAGAAGTCCTAGTGAGAGATCATGATGGCTTAGATGAGGATGGTGGCATTGGATATGGGAGAAGTAGACCAAATTCCATAGATATTTTAGAGGTAAAAATGATAGAGATTGATGAAAGATGAGATGTGGAGGATAAGGTGGAGAGAGGAGACAGAAACACTGTATCTTTCATCCTTATGGGTAGGAGAAGATTGAGTCACTCTGAGGCAGGGACTTAAAAAAAAAAAAAGAGTAAGAATGTAGAGGTAATAGTTGTAGAAGAAAAAGGAGTTGTTCTTCTGCAAAAGAAACTGTCTCTCATTGTTTGCATTAAGTACAAGGTGAGAATCAATACAAGAGTCCTTGTAATTTGATTTTTCCTATTAGCACCCAAGTTCCTAGTTCCTCTAGCCACCCTGGGTGGTTTAAAAATCCATTATACAAGTCTGATATCAAGAATAATGGCTTCTCAGAAAATAAGAAAGTACTTGTAAAAGGATGAAGACATGTCAAAAGAATAGAAACCAGCTTGAAGGGGCTCCCTCTTATCAAATCTGAGATAATATAAGCCATAAAATAAATGATGGTGGTAGCAAGTTATAAACCTATAGTACAAAATAAGAACCCATGAGTCTATACTGATATAAATAAATAAGGATGAAGGGAAAACTCCTCCTTACAGTAGAATTCAAACTAGTAAATGTAGAAGGAATAATGACATTAGAAAAATCACAATTTGGCAACCATCACAATAATACAATAATACTTTTCAGTTAAGAGTCATCTGTGGATGCTAAAATTCATGGGCCAATATATGATAAGAAACAGGATATTTACTTGGCATCAACGTACCTCCCCACAGGATATTTATTAATTGCAAAGGAAAAACAGTAACTACGTTGAAGAAAACTTGTCAGACACCTCAAACCTTAACCCTAACATCACAAACAATGAGACAAGACAACAACATGTGCCTCTTGGTAAGATGCACTGAGAAGAACACATTCCTGTCAAAAATGCATAGCTCCAGTCTAATCATAAAGAAGTAGAAGGCAAGCCCAGATTAAAAGATGTCCTACAAAATAACTGGCCTGTATTCTTTAAAATGTAATGTCATGAAAACCAAGAATAACTGAGGAACTATTGCAAATTAAAGAGTACTAAAGCAACATGACAACTAAATATACCATGTGGTCCTAGATCAGATATTGAACTAGATAAAAGTCACTAGTGGGATGGTTGGTAAAATATGACTATGGTCTGTGGATTAGATAATACTGATTTATCAGCACTAATGTCCTGATTTTTATTATTATAATGCGGTTTTACAAGGAAATACCAACAGCTTTTTTAGAAGCATAGGTGTATCATGTTTACAACTTACTCTCAAACATTTTAAGGGAAAAAAAATTACACATACAGGTAGAGACAGGGAGAGAATGTGTTGAAATATTAATGTATAGGAATATTGGGTGAAAGGCATATGAAAAAATCTTTGTCTTTTATTGAGTCTGAAATTACTTCAAAATAAAAAATGTTTTAAAGAAAACTAAAGATCAATATCCTTTATACATATAGATGCAAAATTTCTCGATGAAATACTAGTAAACCAAATCCAGTAAAATACAAAAAAGGATATACACCATGACCAAGCTGGATTTATTCCAGGAATGCAAGGGCATCTTAACCTAAGAAAAGCAGTCAACACGATATAGCATATTAAGAGGACAAAAGACAAAAACCACATGATCATCTCAATAGCTACAGAAAAGTATCTGACAAAGTCTAACACTCTGCTATTTAAAAACAAAAACAAACAAACAAAAAAAAAAACCTCACACTCAAACAGAAGAAAACTTCCTCAATCTGAAAAAGAGTATCTACCTAAAAGTCATAGCTAACTCCATGTTTAATGGGAAAAAAAGGACTGATTTTCCCCTAAGACTAGGAACAAAACAAGGATGTCTGCACTCATTACCTTTATTCAACATTGTACTAGAGGTTTTATCCAGGGCAATTAATTAGGCAAGGAAAAAAAAAAAAAGAAACAAAAGACATTGGGACCGGAAAGAAAGAAGTAAAACTGTTTCTATTTGCAGATGACATGATTTTGTATACAGATAATATAATTTATCGGAAATTCTCATTATAAAATATGCCCAGCTTCACTATTGACTTTAGCTTTCATTTTTTCTACATAATAGAATGCTCCAGGCTGACATTTCATTCATTAATTCACTTACCTAGTATTTATTGAAAGATCCCTGGTGGCACAGTGGTTAAGGGCTCAGCTGCTAACTGAAAGGTTGGCAGTTTGAATCCACCAGCAGCTCGATGGGAGAAAGATGTGGCAGTCTGCTTCCATAAAGATTACAGCCTTAGAAACCCTATGCGGCAGTTCTACTCTGTCCTAAACAGTCGTCATGGGTCAGAATTGAGTCGACGGTAGTGGGTAGAATATTTATTGAGTGACTGTTTTAAGCCAGTCACTAAGCAACAGTGAACAAAACAGTGCAGAGTTAGCATTTCAGTGGGAAATATAATAGATAAATAAAGTGTTCATTGAATCATATAAAAATGCCATAGCAAAAGATAAAAAATGGTTGAATATTGTTAATTTCTTACGATTCAACTTCGTACACCAGAAGGTGGTACATGTAATGGGAAGAAATGAAGGAGATGAGAGAGATAGGTGGTAGGGATGAAGATTTTAAATAGGGCAGTCAGATACAATATCACTGAAAAGGTAACAACTGAGAACAAAAGAAGTGAGGGAGAAATCCAATTGGATATTTGGAGAAAATGAATTACAGACAGAGGGATAAACAGGTGCAGAGACTCCAAGGAAGAAGCAGCAAGCTGTCTAGGACCAGCAAAGATGTAATTGTGGCTGAAGCACAGTGATCAGATGAGTAGACCAGCCAGAGATGAGGTCAGAAAGGTAACAGGGGTCTGGTCAAAAAGGGCCTTGTAGGCCATTCTAGTGACTTTGTCTTCTACTCAGAGTGAGATGAGAAGCCATTAGAGACTTTTGAAGAAAGCAGCGACATGATTTAATTTTTGTTTTATAAAGATCACTTTGGCCGCTATGTTCAGAATAGATGGTAGGGGGCAAGAAGAACAAGGTAGCAGGCCATTGAAATAACTGTGATGAGAAACGATGGTGGTTTGGACCAGGCTGGTAATAGCAAAGGTGGTGAAAATTTCTGGAATATTGGAAAGGTAGATAGTACCAAATGACCTAATGGAAATGATAAGAGGTGTGACACGGGAGGAGTCAGAATAACCCCGGGGTACTTGGCCTAACCAACTGGAAGTGTAAGTTGCACTAACTGAGGTGGGAACAGCTGGAACTGGAAAATGTTTGGAGAGGAAGTTTAGGAGTTCAGTTATGGTCGCCTTAAGTTTAGGTGTCTATTTGACATCCAAGATGTGACATCAAATGGAATGTTAGATACAGGAGTCCGGAATTCAGAAGACAGGAACTCTTTCCAGGAGATTATCTATAAACCTAAAGGGGACACTGGGATCAAGAAATTTGTGTGTGTGTGTGTGTGTCTGTGTGTGTGTGTGTGTCTATGTTTGTAAAGATATCTGTGCATAAAGATAAGAGAAATAGAGTATTTTTATGCTGATAGGAATGATCTGGTAGAAAAGGGAATTTTTTCTGAAAGTTATCCTTTTACTGTGTGGGTTATCACTAAAAATATTTCAGAGTCTTAGTTTCTACTTTGGGCAAATAAGGGGATCAGGACATGATGTCTAAAATTCAATTGTCTGTGTTCTAAGATTCAGAAGGAACGTTCCCCGTTGTCCAAGTGCATTGTCATCTTGTCATCTGCCACTTTCAATATCCCCTATGTGCCAGGCACACAAAATGACTCACCATTCCCTGCTCTCTGACACCTTGTGCTTCACATGATATAATTCTTCCTGCCAATACTCCTTAAAACCACCTCAAAAATTCTAAGAAACACTTGGAAGCCCAGCTCACTCACTTTTCTTGCTGTTCCCCAAATTTGCCATGCTGGATCCTCCCTCGAGGCTGTTGTACTTCCTATTCCCTTTGCTGAGTATAATGTTCCCCTAGACAGCTACATTCCCCTTGCTTCATTCATGGCCTTGCTAAAATGTCAAGGCATCAAAATGTCTTTCCCCTGCCTCTCTCCCCTTCCCACCATGAAACTCTCTATATCCTCCTACCAGGCCTTATTCTAACCAGCTGACATAGTACATATTTATGTGTGTGTCTGTTTATGTCTGTCTCCCCACTAGAAAGTCAGCTCCATGGCAATGTGGCTGTGTTGTTGACCGATAGTATGTTCACCATCCCAGAACAGTGCCAGAAACACAGTCAGAACTAAATAAAAATGTGCTGACTTTGTGAATAAATAAAACGTCATTCTCTTGTGAAGTTTTTCTTACCCCTGTAGCTGAGTTAGACACTTTTCATTTGTGCTCTCTTGGCCCTTTTTATTTATCTCTATCTTGGTATCTATCACATCACAGTATTTTGAAGTGAATTGTTAACATACTTCTATCTGACTAACACGAGTGTCTTGAGAAAGAGGTAGTGTTTTGTTCAGGCACATAGTAGAGGCTGAACAATTACATACTGAACAAGAGAAGGAAAAATTAAGAATTTTGCAATTTTGGTTTCCTCCATTCTTAAAATTCTTTCTCAAGACACCAGAGTTTGTGGGGAGTTGGAAGAAAGATTTTGAGTTCCAAAATCAGTGTAACCAACTAACTACTTTCTAGCACCTAAGAAAAGAAACGCTGGCTTTACCATCATGTTTTTTCACAGGGTGCATCTATGCTGCTGTCTTGTGTTATGATACTTAAGAAACATGTTAGTAGGGGATATGCGTGTGTATGTCTGTTAAAAAAAAAAAAAAAGAAAGCAAGGAGGAAAACTGGAAAATATTTTGGCCTTACCTTTGAAGCTGAAGATGTGCATACCTCATGAGCCAGCCTTGCCACTCTTACATGTCCACCCCTAGAGAAGTATAGGACACATGTGCAAAGGGCCATGCACACACATATTCATAGCAACATGGTTATAACAACGAAAACTTAGAAAATGCAAATTTCATCAACAGAAGAAGGGATAGATCAATAGTAGCACATTCAGGCAATAAAATACATTAATGAAATTGAATGAACTTCAGCTATACGCAGCAACATACATCAGTGGTTCTCAACTGAGGGCAATTTAGCCCTTCAGAGGACATTTGACAATGTCCAGAGATATTTTTGACTGTCACAACTAGCAGGGGTGAGGGTATGCCACTGGCATCTAATGGACAGAGGCAAGGTACACTACTAAACATCCTACAATGTACAAGATGGCCCTTCACAATGCAGAATTACCCATCCCAAAGTGTAAATAGCACTATGGTTTAAAAACACTGACATAAATGAATGACAAAATTAAAACCATACTATTAAGTGAAAAATAAAAAACAGAATCACAGCACAACCATATATTAGAGAGAGGTACACAGGAACATCAAAGATGCTGGCAACATTCCATGTTTTTAGCTGGAAGATAAGCACATATGTATAAGTTTCATCATTCTTCTTTCGAATTTATTCTACACTGTATATACTCTTTTGAATGTTTGCTTTTTTATACTTTTTTTAGTAAAGGAAGATATCAACAGCAAGAATCTAGAATAAACAAGAAATGATTAAAGGCAAGGAACATTTCAAAGATTTATTTGTGGAAGCTGTATCTACTTTGAGATAAATATATTTATCCTGCAAGTAGAGTGATTGTATACATATTTCTATATAGCGCATTTTTCCTTAAAGATATTTCCTGCTTGTGGCAAGATAAATTACATAAAAATGTCATAATGATGTTGATAGGTTCTCAGAAAGTCTCTTGTGCAAATATTTCCTATAATCTTCTCCGCAAATAAAATAACATGAATATAATTCTAATAACCAATATAGATAAAATGCATGGCATCAAAGAACATGTGAAATGAGTGAAAAAAGAAGCAAAAGCCAGTCTATAGAAATCTCTACAGGACATACAACCAGTTTCATCCACAAATAATTTGCAAGGAAAAATAAATAAATAAATGAAGAAAAAAAATAAAAACCAAACAGAAGTGAAGGAGTGGCCTATTGATTAAAAGAGACATAAAAGACAGATCAACTTATGCAATATCAACATTATTTGTTCAAACAAAGTATAAAAGAGAGAATAATGAAATTATAAATATTGACTAGATCAATGATTAAGAAATTATTGTTAATTTTCATTAGTAATTTTTTTTTAAGAATGCTTGAACCACATGATCTTATCAATTGAAGTAGAAAAGGCATTTGACAAAGTCCAACACCCATTCATGATAAAAACTCTCAACAAAATAGGAAGAGAAGGGCAATTCCTCAACATAATTAAGGGCATTTATACAAAGCCAACAGCCAACATCTTCCTAAAGGGAGTCTGAAAGCATTCCCCTTGAGAACAGGAAACAGACAAGGACGACCTTTATCACCACTCTTATTCAACATTGTGCTGGAGGCCCTGGCCAGAGCTAGAAAAAGGAATAAAGAGCATCCAAACTGGTAAGGAAGAAGTCAAAGTATCTCTATTTGCAGATGATATGATCTTATACACAGAAAACCCCAAAGAATCCGCAAGAAAACTACTGGAAATAATAGAAGATTTTAGCAAAGTAACAGTATACAAGATAAACAGATGAAAACCAATTGGATTCCTCTACACCAACAAAGAGAACTTCCAGGAGGAAATCACCAAATCAATACTGTTTACAACAGCCCCCAAGAAGATAAGATACTTCAGAATAAATCTAACCAGAGAAGTAAAAGACCTATACAAAGAAAAGCTACAAGACACTACTGCAAGAAACCAAAAGAGACCTACATAAGTGGAAAAACATATCTTGCTCATGGATAGGAAGACTCAACATAGTGAAAAACGTCAATTCTACCCAAAGCGATCTACAGATACAATGCAATTCCAATCCAAATTTCAACAGCATTTTTTAAGGAGATGGAGAAACAAATCACCAACTTCATATGGAAAGGGAAGAGGCCCGGGATAAGTATAGCATTACTGAAAAAGAAGAACAAAGCGGGAGGCTTCACACGACCTTAATTTAGAACTATTATACTGCCACAGTAGTCCAAACAGTCTGGTACTGGTACAACAACTGATACATAGACCAATGGAACAGAATTGAGAATCCAGACATAAATTCATCCACCTATGGGCAGCTGACATTTGACAAAGGCCCAAAGTCCGTTAACTGGGGAAAAGACAGTCTCTTTAACAAGTTGTCCTGGCATAACTGGATATCCATCTGCCAAAAATTGAAACAAGACCCACACGTCACATCATGCACAAAAACTAACTCAAAATGGATCAAAGACCTAAATATAAAATCTAAAATGATAAATATCATGGAAGAAAAAATAGGGACAACGCTAGGAGCCCTAATACATGGCATAAACAGAATATGAACCATTAAGTAACAATGCACAAACACCAGAAGAGAAATTAGATAACTGGGAGCTCCTAAAAATCAAACACTTACGCTCATCAAAAGACTTCACCAAAAGAGTAAAAAGACAATCTACAGATTGGGAAAAAATTTTTGGCTATGACAAATTCGATTAGGGTCTAATCTCTAAAATCTACAAGATACTGCAAAACCTCAACAACAAAAAGACAAACAACCCAATTTAAAAAATGGGCAAAGAATATGAAGACACTTCACCAAAGAAGACGTTCAGGTGGCTAACAGACACATGAGGAAATGTTCACGATCATTAGCCATTAGAGAAATGCAGATCAAAACTACAACGAGATACCATCTCATCCCAACAAGGCTAGCATTAATCCAAAAAACACAAAATAATAAATGCTGAAGAGGTTGTGGAGAGACTGGAACACTTGTACATTATTTGTGGGAATATAAAATAGTACAACCACTTTGGAAATCAGTTGGTGCTTCCTTAAAAAGCTAGAAATAGAAGCATCATATGATCCAGCAATCCCGCTCCTTGGAATATATCCTAGAGAAATAAGAGCCGTCACACGAATAGATATATGCAACCCAGGTTCATTGCAGCACTCTTCACAATAGCAGAAAGATGGAAACAACTTAGATGCCCATCAATGGACAAATGGATAAACAAATTATGGTATATTTCCAGTGACTGTTGTTGTTAGGTGCTGTCAGTTCGGTTCCAACTCATAGCAACCTTATGCACAACTGAACGAAACACTGCCCGGTCCTGCACCATCCTCAAAATTGTTGCTGTGCTTGAGCTCACTGTTGCAGCCACTGAGTCAATCCATCTCATTGAGAGTCTTCCTCTTTTTCGCTGACCCTCTACTTTACCAAGCATGATGTCCTTCTCCAGGGACTGATTCCTCCTGATAATATGTCCCAAGTATGTGAGATGTAGTCTCGCCATCCTTGCTTCTAAGGAGCGTTCTGGTTGTACTTCCTCCAAGACAGATTTTGTTCATTCTAATGACTATCTAGTAGAAATGTTATGAGTTATGAGTCAGAATCAACTTGACGGCAGTGAGTTTGGTTTCGGTTTATAGCCTCATATGACATTTAGAGGGTGAGACATTTCATTAACTCATAACATTTCTGCAGAAAGAGATCAGTTTTTAGACAGACCTTGAAAACTCCTATCAATAGTTGTGGTTATTGTTGTTAGGTCCTGCCAAGTCAATTCTGACTCATAGCAACCTTATGTACAAAAGAACAAAACACTGCCTGGTCCTGCACCATCCTCACAATCGTTGCTATTTTTCAGCCCGTTGTTGCAGCCACTGTGTCAATTCATCTTGTTAAGGGTCTTCCTCTTTTTTGCTGACCCTCTACTTTACCAACCATGATGTCCTTCTCTAGGGAATGGTCCTTCCTGATAATATGTCCAAAGAACTGAGATGAAGCCTTGCCATACTCCCTTCTAAGGAGTATTTTTAGCTGTACTTCTTCCAAGACAGATTTGTTCGTTCTTCTGGAGGTCCATGCTATATTCAGTATTCCTCACCAACACTATAATTCAAATCCATCAATTCTTCTTGAGTCTTCCTTATTCACTGTCCAGTTTTCACATGCATATGAGGGAATTGAAAACAGCACATTAGTCCTCAAAGTGACATCTTTGTTTTTTAACACTTTAAAGAGGACTTTTGCAGCAGATTTGCCCACTATAATATGTCATTTGATTTCTTGACTACTGCTTCCATGGGTGTTGATTGTGGATCCAAGTAAAATGACATCCTTGACAACTTTAATCTTTTCTCCATTTATACTGATGTTGCTTTTTGGTCTGGTTGTGTGGATTTTTGTTTTATATTGCTGTGTAATCCTTACTGAAGGCTGTGGTCTTTGATCTTCATCAGTAAGTACTTCAAGTCGTCTTCACTTTCAGCATGCAAGGTTGTGTCATCTGCTTATCGCAGGTTGTTAATGAATCTTCCTCCAATCCTAGTGCCAAGTTCTTCTTTATATAGCCCAGTTTCTCAGATTATTTGCTCAGCATACAGTTTGAATAAGTATGGTGAGAGGATACAACCCTGATGCATCCCTTCCCTCATTTCAAGCCATGCAGTATCCCTCTGTTCTGTTCAAACAACTGCTTCTTTGTGTACACGTTTCTCATAAGCACAATTAAGTTTTCAGGAATTCCCATTCTTCTCAATGTTATCCATAATTTGTTATGATCCACACAGTAGAATGCCTTTGCACAGTCAATAAAACACGAGTAAACATCTTTCTGGTATTCTCTTCTTTCAGCCAGGATCCATCTGACATCAGTAATAGTATCCCTCTTTCCACGTCCTCTTCTGAATCCAGCTTGAATTTCTAGCAGATCCCTGTTGATGCACTGCTGCAAGCGTATTTGAATTATCTTCAGCATAATTTTACTTGTATGTGATTTTAATGATATTGTTCAATAATGTCTGCATTCTGTTGGATCATCTTTCTTTGGAATGGGCACAAATATGGAACTCTTCCAGTCAGTCGGCCAGGTAAGTGTCTTCCAAATTTCTTGGCATAGACTAGTGAGCGCTTCCAGTATTGCATCTGTTTGTTGAAACATCTCAATTGGTATTCCATCAATTCCTGGAAACTTGTTTTTCACCAGTGCATTCAGTGCAGCTTGGACTTCTTTCTTCAATACCATTGGTTCTTGATCATATGCTACCTCTTGAAATGGTTGAATGTTGACAAAATCTTTCTGGTAGAGTGACTGTGTATTTCTTCCATCTTCTTTTGATGCTTCCTGTGTTATTCAACATTTTGCCCATAGAATCCTTCAATGTTGCAACTTGAAGCTTAAGTTTTTTCTTAAGTTCTTTCATCTTGAGAAAAGTTGAGAGTTTTCTTACCTTTTGGCTTTCTAACTCCAGGTCTTTGCACATTTCATTATACTTTGTCTTCTCGAGCAGCCATTTGAAATCTTCTGTTCAGCTCTTTTACTTCATCATTTCTCCCATTCGCTTGAGTTACTGTATATTCATGAGCAAGTTTCAGAGTCTCTTCTGACATCCATTTTGGTCTTTTCTTTCTTTCCTGTCTTTTTGATGACTATCTGCTTTCTTCATGATTGATATCCTAGATGTCATCCCACAACTTGTCTGGTCTTCAGCCATTAGTGTTCAATGCATCAAATCTATTCTTGCAATGGTCTCTAAATCTAAGTGGGATGTACTCAAGGTCATATTTTGGCTCTCGTGGTCTTGTTCTGATTTTCTTCAGCTTCAACTTGAACTTGCCTATGAGCAATTGATGGTCTGTTCCACAGTCAGCCCCTGGCCTTGTTCTGAATGATGCTATTGAACAGCTCCATTGTCTCTTTCCACAGATGTAGCTGATTTGATTCCTGTGTATTCCACCTGGCGAGGTCCACGAGTATAGTCACAGTTTTTGCTGTTGAAAAAGGTATTTGCAATGAATAAGTCATTGGCAAAATTGTATCACAAGATCTCTGGTGTCTATCAATAAGGCCATTTTTTCTAACTACTGATCCTTCTTCTTTGTTTCTAATTTTCACATTACAGTTACAAGTAATTATCTATGCATCTTGATTTCATGTTTGATCAATTTCAGACTTCAGAAGTTAGTAAAAATCTTCCCTTTTTTCATGTTTGGCCCCAGTGTTTTGTGTGTAAATATGAATAACAGTAGTATTAACTCATCTTCCTTGTAGGTGTATGGATATCATCCTATCACTGACAGCATTGTACTTCAGGATAGATCTTGAAATGTCCTTTTCAATGATGAATGTGACGCTGTTCCTCTTCAAGTTGTCATTCCCGGCATAGTAGGCATATGATTGTCCAATTCAAAATGGCCAATACCAGTCTATTTTAGCTCTCTAATGCCTAAGATATCCATATCTATGCATTCCATTTCATTTTTGACCATTTCCAATTCATACTTTGTACATTCCACACTCAGATTATTAATGAATGTTTGCAGCTGTTTCTTCTCATTTTGAGTCATGCCACATCAGCAAATGAAGGTCCCAAAAGTTTTACTGCACCCACGTCATTAAGGTCAACTCTACTTTGCAAAGGCAGCCCCCATTGTGTATTGAGTGCCTTTCATCCTGAGGGCTTATCTTCCAGCACTATATCAGACAATGTTCTGCTACTATTCATAAGGTTTTCACAGGCCAGTATTTTTAGAAGTAGATCGCAAGGTTCTTCCTCCTAGTTTGTCTTAGTCTGGGAGCTCTGCTGAAACCTCTCCACCATGGGTAATCCTGCTGGTATTTGAAATACTGGTGACTTAGCTTCCAGCATCACAGCAACAAGCAAGTCACCACAGTATGATAAACTGACAGATGATTGGCGGAGTTTAGTCTAGGGTTAATTATTCTCCACCAATGAAGCATGACTCTTCTTTGTACTTTCCACTATGACCCATAAACTATGAGCTTTTCCAGTCTGGCTGGTGAGGAGAGAGGCTTTTTCTGACCCTGTGTGGGTGCCAGGTGTTTTTCTCTGTAATCCTTTCAGGTGGTTGTTTGTCCAGCTCTGGGTCACTTCCTACATGCAAATCAGTACTATCCTGAATACTGGAAGGGAACCTTCATCATGTCTCCTGTGTTTTCTCCAGGTTCAGCCTCCTCACTCTGGCACTCTGTCCTTCAAACTCTAGGTGCTTTGGGCTCCCAGACTTTTGGCTCTGTCTCCTTAATTTATAGAGTCAGCCAGGTTCTGCCTGGGTTCGTTTCCCTGTGACATACCCTGGAATCTCTCTCAGGTGAGTAAGCTGAGTCAATTAAAGGGCTTGCCATATTTTTTTTTTTTTTTTTTACCCTTCTTTCAGGGATTACTGTCCTTCATTGCTTGATGTCCAGTATCTTGAAAAGTGGTTTCATTTTTTTTTTTTTTTCAGGAGAGTAAATTCAATCCTTTCTCCACCTTGACCAGAAGCAGAAGTCTAATATTCATTTCTTAAATGTGTGCTGTGTTCTATTTTTCTGAGCTCAGATAACAAGTACCAGCCTAATTGCTCCTCTTCCTTAGTTCTGTAGGGCCCCTTCTCTAAGCTTTTGATGTTTAATAATTCTAACTTCTGCCCTTTGTTTCCCCAGCCTTATGGGTGGTATAGCCATTTCCTGCAGTTATCTTGGGATAACACAGAACCTCTGTGTTATCTTAGAATTTTTTATTTTACTCTTTTACTTACCTAGTTTCCTAGTTAAAAACTGTATACCTAGCTAACACTTCTTTACGTTAAATTCTCTATGCTTCAGTAACTCGTGTGGCTTCTATCTCCTGACTAATACATGGATTAAACAAGCTTCCTAGGTGGCAGAGTTTGCATTCGACTGCTAACCTAAATGTTGGCTGTTCAAACCCACCCAGGAGTACCATGAAAGAAAAGGCTTGGTGATTTGATTTCCTTAAGATTACAGACAAGAAAAAACCCATGGAGTAGTTCTACCCTGTAACACATGGGGTCACCATGAGTCTGAACCAACTCAATGACAACCAACAGCAACATCTTTAAACGGGATACATGCAATATTCGATTGTGGATGCTCGTCAAAGGATCTGAGTAGGTAATTTATATAATAGTAAACTTTAAAAATTTCTGCTCATTTTTTGCTTTGGTGGGCATATAACTTTGTAGGACTATTATATTGAACTAAAGGAGTAAAGTTACACTGTGTAGCAAAACTAACAGCACTGAGCAGGTTCAGAAAATGACTGTAGCTCTGGTAGTCCTAGATTCCAGGTGGCAGCTGACTCAAGATGTTTACTGCCTGGAATACACAATATATAAAAGCTGTATATTATATCAGCTCTAAATAGTATCATCATTTCTAGTTTACTTTGCCAGAAATTTTCTACATGCTTTCTACTTGGTAATTTTCCTTACCTAGTATATAAACTTCATTGCTCAACACAGAAATCATCTCACAATTAAGTTGTAGAAAATAGTAGTAATTATCATGTTGATTTCAAAACTGCAAACATGCCAAACAATAACAGGAAAAAAAGTATTCTTAACTCCCAGGAATACTTAACTTCTGAGGGCATCAAAAACTATCTAAAATTGACCCAAAGTGAGATAAGTGTCAGGAACTTAGAACTGTTATACTTTTTTTATCATTAAATTTTAGTTTAGAATTCTTAGGATTGTCATCTTAGTTAAATAAAGTGATGAATTTATGAAAAGCCACTGCTTTACAAAGAAAAATGATCTTTTGCTTCAAAAGTTTAGTCAGAAACAAATAGCTGTACTTCCTTGAAAGATGAGTCCTGATTGAAATGCTTAAAGGCTTAAAGTTGATGATTTTTAACTATCTGGCAGTGAAGGGAAGGTAAAATAAATAACATGTTTGCTTTGGATTTAGGAATGAAAGTGCTCTCTCTCAATGGGTTGGAAAAAACAAAAGGTTACTCTGACTGTTTAGCATTCATTAAAAATCTTCAAAGGTAAAAAATGCGGTATGGAATAGAATACTAGACATCTCCTAAAAGGCTTTTGTCTTTTAAGGAAACAGAAAGTCTGGCTTGAGAGAAGTGACTCAGATAATGTCCTATCAACATTGAATCCATCATTGACTAATGATTACCTTCAAGTTTTCTTCAGGAAATGACAACCACATTATATTGTACAGCCCACCTCTGTCTCTGTCACATGAACACATGCACACACTCACTAACTCTCTGCCACACACACACAAATACAAATATTATATATACACACAAACATACACGCAGGCATCAAGTTATCTAAGAATTGCTTAGGGAGAGCAGTTGGGAGGGTGACACTCTGTAAGGCTATACAGGCTGGCTGAGTATGGCCTTGGAAGAGCTGTGCAGTACCACAGATACCATTAGCAACAGCCCAATAGGAACACAACAATAAGCTGCCATCTAGAAATGATCCTGAGAAAAAATAAAAATAACAGCTATCTAGTTGGTTTGTATACGGACCAATGACAGCAGCTACTGGAAACTATCCGTGGCAATGGAAGCTAAACTTCTCCTGACATTTGCCTTGGGAACTGATCAAAAAGAGAAAGACAAGAGAAGATTATAACTCCAAATACATATATATGTGTGTGTGTGTACATATATATATATGTATACATACATACATACAAATATTTGGATTTATATATTGGATTTATAATTGGATATTGTCTCAGTTATCTGGTTTTGCTATAACAGAGATACCACAAGTGGATGGCTTTAATAAACAGAAATTTATTCTCCCAGAGTCTAGGAGTGTAGAAGTCCAAATTCAGGTGTCAGCTCTAGGGGAAGGCTCTCTCTCTCAGCTCTAGGGGAAGGTCGTTGTCATCAATCTTCCCCTGATCTAGGAGCTTCTCTGTGCAGGAACACCAGGATCCAAAGGACACACTCCACTCCTGGCTCTTCTTGCTTGGTGGTAATGAGGGTCCCTCTCCTCTTTGCTCGATCTCAAAAGAGATTGACTCAAGATATAACCTAATCCTGTAGACTGTGTCCTGACTCATTAACATCATAGAGGTTAGGATTTACAACACATAGGATAATTACATCAGATTACAAAACTGAGGACAACCACACAATACTGGGAATCATGGCCTAGCCACGTTGACACATATTTTGGGGTGATGCAGTTCAATCCATGACATTATACCCTTTGGCCTCTGTCTTAGTTATCCAGTGCTGCTAGAACAGAAATACCACAAGTGGATGGTTTTAACAACAGAAGTTTATTCTCTCACTATCTAGTAGGCAGAAGTCCAAATTCAGGATGCCAGCTCCAGGGGAAGCCTTTCTCTTTCTGTCAGTTCTGGGGAAAGGTACTTGTCATCAATCTTCCCCTGGTCTAGGAGCTTCTTAGCGCAGTAACCTCAGGTCGAAAAGACGCACTCCCCTCCTGGTTCTTCATTCTTGGTGGCGAGAGGTGCCCCTGTCTCTCTGCTCACTTCTCTCTTTCATATCTCAAAAGAGATTGACTTAAGACACAACCTAATCTTGTAGAGTGAATCCTGCCTCATTAACATAACTGCCACTAATCTCACCTCATTAACATCATAGAGGTAGGATTTACATCAAATAGGAAAATCACACCAGATGACAAAATGGTGGACAATCATACAATACTGAGAATCATGGACTAGCCAAGTGGACACACATTTTTGAGTGGGACACAAGTCAATCCGTAATATTCCACCCTTTGGCCCCCAAAATTCATGTCCTTGCCACATGTAAGATACATTCACCCCATCATATCATAGCAGAAGTCTTAAATCAACCCCAAGTATGAGTACCATCCTGGGGCAAAATTCCTCTCCATCTGTGAAATCTAGAATACTAATTAACCACTTCCACTGTACAATAGTGGAACAGGCACAAGATAGACATTTCCTCTACAAATGGGAGAAATTAGAGGCAAAGAAGGGATAACAGGCACCAAGCAAGTCAGCAGAACATATTAGCCCTCAAGGCTTTGAAAATAATCCTCTGTTCTCTGAGACCATTTACACAATGGCCCTTCCCTCCAGACCCCAGGTATTGGCCACACTCTCTGGATTCTGAGTGGAGGCCCCTCAGCCCTGGGCTTCAGCTTTGCCTTCTGGGCCCACTGGAACAGCAACTCTGCTCTCTGCAGTTCAGGAGGTCTCATGCTCCTAGTCCATTTGAGTGGCAACTCCACCCTTTGAAAGCCCAGATGTCATGGCCCTACACTTTGAGACTGAAGCAGCTCTGCTTCTTGTGTTCCTTGTCTCTTCAGTTTCTGTTTCCTTGTTCCTTGGCCTCTCGGCCCCTAGGTCCTTGCCGCCCACGTCTGCCCTGCTGGGGCAAATTTTCCAAAGTTCTGTAGCTCCACCAATAAGTGCCTGGAAGGACCCTACCCTGCCAGTAAACTTCAAGTAGAAGGCACTCAGCTTTGTAGCTCCGTGAGTCAGTTCCAGAACAGTCTCCCACTGGTCTCCTGGTTCTGCTGCTGCTTCTTGCTATCTGTGCCATCTCCACTGTAAAAGCTCTCTTCATTTCCGAGTTCTCACCAGAATTGTCTTTGATGTTCGTAATTCCAGTAACAGTCTCTTCAAGGTAATCTAGGCTTTTACTCTAGGCATTTTAAAACTCTTCCAGCCTCTAACCATTCACAGTTTCAAAACTGCTTCCACACTTTAGGTATCTGTCAGAGCAGCACCCCATTCTCAGTACCAAATTCTATCTTAGTTATCTAGTGCTGCTATAATAGAAATAGCACAAGTGGATGGCTTTAACAAACAGAAGTTTATTCTCTCACAAGCTAGAAGGCTAGAAGTCCAAATTCAGGGTGCCAGCTCCAGCAGAAGTCTTTCTCTTTCTGTCAGTTCTGGAAGAAGACACTTGTCATCAATCTTCCCCTGGTCTAGGAGCTTCTCAGTTCAGTGACCTCAGGTCCAAAAGCCCCACTCCCCTCCTGGTTCTTCATTCTTGGTGGCATGAGGTCCCCCTATCTCTCTGTTCACTTCTCTCTTTTATATCTCCAAAGAGATTGACTTCAGATACAACCTAATCTTGTAGATTGAATCCTGCTTGATTAACACAATAGAGGGAGGATTTACATCAAATAGGAAAATCACATCAGATGACAAAATGGTGGACAATCATACAATACTGGGAATCATGGACTAGCCAAGTTGACACACTTTTTTGGTGGGTCACAATTCAATCTGTAATATTCCACCCTTTGACCCCCAAAATTCATGCCCTTGACACATGTAAGACACTTTCACCCCTCATATCATCCCAAAAGCCTTAAATCAACCCCAAGTCCAAAATCTAATCTTCTGCAACATTACTCTTCATCCGTGAAACCTAGGATACAAGTTATCTGCTTCCAAAGTACAATGGTTGAACAAACTCAGGTAGACATTTCCATTACAAATGAGAGAAACTGGAGGGAAAGAAGGCATAACAGGCACCAAGCAAGTCAGCAGATCACATTACGTTAGCTCGCAAGGCTTGAAAATAATCCTCTGTTCTCTGAGACCATTTAGGCAATGGCCCTGCCCTACAGATTCTGGGTATTGGCCACACTCTCCGGATTCTGAGTGGAGTCCCCTCAGCCCTTGGCTTCAGCTCTGCCTTTCAGGCCCACTGGGACAGCAACTTTGCTCCCTCTCATTTGGGCAGCCCCATTCTCCTAGTCTGCCTGAGTGGCAACTTTACCCCTTCGGCCCCAGCAGGCCCTGTTCTTCTGCCCTTTGGGCATGGCAGCCCTGCCCCTCAGCCTTGGGCATCAGATCCAGCCCTAACCCAGTGGCACTTGAGAAAGGTAGCCCCACACTCTGGAATTGAGCTGGTGAAGATCTGACTCTTCGAAAATTAGGAGGCCATGGCCTCAACCCTTTGAGACCCAGCAGGCCATGGTTCCACACTATGAGACCCCAGAGGTCATGGCCCTACACTTTGAGACTGAGGCAGCTCAGCTTCCTGTGTTCCTTGTCTCTTCAGCTTCTGCTTCCTGGTTCCTTGGCCTCTCGGCAACTCAGTCCCTTGGGCCAGCCGGTGTCTGCCTTGCTCCAGCAAGTGTTCCAATGCTCTTCAGCTCTACCAATAAGCACTCCACCAGTAAACATCGACGGGAAGGCACTCAGCTCCCTTGCTCCATGGGCTGGCTCCCGCGCCATCTCGTGTCAGTCTCCTGGTTCTGCTGCTGCCATTCCTCTGCTGCTGCTTCTTGCTGTCTGCACCATCTCAGGTGTTACATCTCTCCTCACTTGCTTCTGGATCCTTACTGGAATTGTCTTTGATGTCCATAATTTTAGGAACAGTCTCTTCAAAGCAATCTAGGCTTTTACGGTCAGGCACTTTAAAACTCTTCCAGCCTCTACCCATTCACAGTTTCAAAACCACTTCCACATTTTAGGTATCTGTTAGAGCTGCATCTCACTGTCTCAGTACCAAATTCTGTCTTAGTTATCTAGTGCTGCTATAACAGAAGTACCACCAGTGGATGGCTTTAACAAACAGAAATTTATTCTCTCACAGTTTAGAAGGCTAGAAATTCAAATTCAGGGTGCCAGCTCTAGGGGGAGACTTTCTCTCTTGCCTCTGGGGAAAGATCCTTGTCATCAGTCTTTCCCTGGTCTAGGAGTTTCTCAGTGCAGGGACCCTGGGTCCAAAGGACGCACTCCACTCCCAGATCTTTCTTGGTGTCATGAGGTCCCTCTCCTCTCCACTCTCTTCTCTCTTTTATATCTCAAAAGAGATAAAAGATAATGCAGGCCACATCCCAGGGAAACTTCTCTTACATCAGATCAGGGCTGTGACCTGAGTAAGGGTGATGCATCCCCCCCGAATCCTCTTTAACATAACCTAATCTTGTCTCATTACCTACAGAGATTAGCATTTACAACACACAGGAAAATTACATCAGATTATAAAATAGAGGACATCTACACAATACTGGGAATTGTGGCCTAGACATATTTTTTGGGGGACACAATTCAATCCATGACACATATGTGTGTGTGTGTGTGTGTGTGTGTGTGTGTGTGTGTGTGTGTATAGATCCCTGGTGGTGCTGTAGTTAAGAGCTCAGCAGCTAACCAAAATGTTGGCAGTTCAAATCCACCAGCCACTCCTAGGAAATTCTATAGGCCAGTTCTACTTTGTCCTACAAGGTCATTATAAGTCAGAATCAACCTGATGGCAACGAGTTTGGTTTTCACATAGACTAACAAACAGGGACTAACTGTAACCCCTTAAGAGAAAGGAGAAATTCATATTCTTCCTCCCCTACCATAACCACACTAAGAATTAAAGGGGCCTCCACAAACCTGTAGTCAGCTTAGTGCTTTGGCAAGGGGGTGCTGGGAAGCCAAGCAGGGCCACTAGGGAGTATGAGCACAGAGCCTTTTGAGGCACCTAGGACAGTGACAATGCCACAGTTGTCACTCAATTTCTTGTTTCTTCTCTTCTTTACCAAGATAACAAAGATAGGGAAAAATACGAAACCCAAATGCTTTGTTTCTGAAGGAAAAGAGGCAATGGCACTAACAGTATTCTCTCTCCTTGTCTAGTTCAGTCTACAGTAGGATCATCTGCTGAAATAGGCAATAGACTGGAAGAAGACACAAATAAATGTTTAATAAACAGATGTGTTTCTGTTAGAAATCAAGGAAGAGAGTACTCTGAAAAGACCAGCATAAAATGTAAATACGTCACAATAATTCTTAGGAAGATTTAAACCCAAGGTCACCCTGGGTAGTTTGCGTATGTACCTTAGGATGGAATTTACATACAAGTATCTATGCTGGGGAAAGAGATGAAGAGACAACTAAATAGGAACTTAGGGGATTTTGCAGAGTCCCCTGGATACCAGTATGAACATTGCCTGGAAGGGATGCTACTTGAAGTGGTAGAGGTCTCCATTGTTGTTGTTGTTAGGTGGCATCCAGTTGGTTCCAACTCATAGCGACCCTATGTACAACAGAAAGAAACGCTGCCCAGTCCTGTGCCATCCTCACAATCATTGCTATGTTTGAGTCCATTGTTTCAGCCCCTGTTTCAGTCCATCTTGTTGAGGGTTTTCTTCTTTTTTGCTGACCCTCTACTTTACCAAGCATGATGTCCTTCTCCAGATAACATGTCCAAAGTACATGAAGGAAGTCTCACCATTTTTGCTTCTAAGGAGCATTCTGGGAGGGCGGAACCAAAATGGCAGAGTAGTCAGATGCTTCCTGTGGTCCCTCTTGCAACAAAGACCCCCCAGAAACAAGTGAATTCATTATATATGACAATCTAGGAACCCTGAACATCAAAGGCAAAATTGAGGAATCCGACTGAGGGCAGGGGGAGGGAGAGACAGCAGTGAGGAGTTGCCAGACCTCACCCAGCGGGAACCGACACCTACAGCCGGCACATGCAGTGAGGCAAGCAGTGGTGCTCAGCAGGCGTTTTCCACATCAGGAAAGACGAAGCAGCGGAAAGTCTACTCAAGCCTCCAGAACCAGTGAAAAGTGGCACTCAATTGGCAAAAGATACGTACATGCATCTAACCTACCGCACAGATCAAAAAACACCCCCTTTGGGAAAAACCTCTCTCCCATTTACGGGCCCCCTCCCCGCTCTGCACTGGGACCCGGGCTGGCTTCAGCCACTGCTGTGTTCCCTGGGCTGGAAGTAAGGACCTGTCATGCACCCTGAGCCATTCTCCCAGCCTTGGAGAGGGAATAAATTAACAAACAGGAATAAATAATCTGCCAGCTCCCCTAAACCAGGAACTTAGGGTAAGTTCAGCTGCTTTGCCTAGGCACAGGCATAAGGGGTCCATGGACTTTAAATGCCTTTCACCCCTGCATAGACCTGTGTGGGCTCATTTCAACAGCATAGGCCGTCATTAGCACTGTACAACAATGTATATACTTGAAGCCTAACTTTTACAGTATCAGCTATATGGTACAGTGGCAGGTTTGTGACATTTGACACCACTCTGCCCATTAAGCAGGGTCCTCGCCTACCCATATCAGGGGCCCGAGGACTGGTGGCTCTACCCACGCCACCTAGCCACCTGTGACAGGGGTCCAAGAATAAGTGGTCCCTCGCAGTCCTTACAGCCAATGGCATTAGATGCCCATAGTCGGGCTGCAAAACCCACCTACCTACGTGCTCTAGGGAACAGGGAAACGCTTTCCTCTCAGACACTCAGGGACAGCTGTCAGCCCCCTGCCTTGCTCAGTGTATGACCCCTTACTGCAGCCAGATACCTGTGCCTACACCAATCACCTCTGCCCATCTAGGACTGTAGGCGAGAGCCTTCACCACACACTTGGTGATCGACTACCTGGACACCTGAGCTGAATCCGTACAAGAAAAGTAAACAGACTCCTGGGCTCACATACCTAGTAACAGATCTAACCAGCTGGTGACAGGACGTTAAAACTTCAAAGGCACCAATAATCAAACTAGCTCACATGAGCAGCCTATTTCAGCAAATCAAAACAAAACAAAGTAAGAAGCTAGAACACAGTAGGCAAACATAAAATAAACAAATATAATAACTTATTGATGGCTCAGAGACAACAGTCAATATCAAATCACATAAAGAGGCAGACTATGATGGCTTCAGCAAGCTCCCAAAACAAAGAATCAAGAAATTTTCTGGAAGAAGAGAACTTCTTGGAATTACCAGAGGTAGGAGCATTCTGGCTGTACTTCTTCCAAAACAGATTTATTTATTCTTCTGGTAGTCCACAGTGTATTTAACATTCTTTGCCAACGCTACAATTCAAATGCATCAATTCTTCTTTGATCTTCTTTATTTATTATCCAGATTTTGCATGCATATGAAGCTACTGAAAAGACGATGGCTTGGGTCAAATACATCTTAGTCATCTAAGTGTCATCTTTGCTCTGTAACATTTTACAGTAGAGGTCTCTATTGATGCCTTTAAAAAACAGACAGCAAAGTTGATCCTGGTAGTGTGACATTGGTTAAGGCTATAAGGCTGGCTGGTGAGAAAGTTCCTTTAAAGGACCATGTGGTGACGCTGTAAACATTACAGAGATTCTCACAATGATGAGCTGTGATGCTAAGGAAAGACAAACAGACACCATGACTTGTTTCACCCACTGTCAAGAAGCCAAAGAGTGCAGCTTCTGTCAGTAGCCACTGGGAGAGGTAGCTTTCAGAGGCTGGGAGTGACAGCCCTGGACAACAGCTCATGTCAGCAAAACACCTTTCTGCTACTCATTCCACCATGCAGCATATATCACACTCATGAATAGGGGGATCACATCCTTCATCTATTGAGTCCTGGGAGAAGAAGGATCAGGGGCAAACTTAAGAGAGAAAAAATTATTTTCTACCAAAAAAAATCTCATAAGATTGTAGGCCACAAGACTATACTACAGGAATGGTATAGAAAGTTACACTAACAATCTTATATTTAATAAATTACAAAGTAAATCCTTGCTTATATCTTTACTTCTTCCCCCCAAATTCCTTTAAAACCTGTTTCTGTCGAGTTGATTCCAACTTCCAGTGACCCTATGTGACAGAGTAGAACTGCCCTATAGGGTTTCCAAGTCTGTAATCTTTATGGAAGCCGACTGTCACATCTTTCTCCCACAGAGTGGCTGGTGGTTTCAAACTGCTAACCTTATGGTAAGCAGCTGGGTGCTTAACTACTGCGCCACTAGGGCTCCTTCCAAATTCCTTTAGACCAGTGACATTCTCCTTGTTCAGTGCTTTTCAAGGCTCCCAGTAATAGATTTTCTAAATTTATTTATTTTGTTGTTGTTGTTGAGAATATACACAGAAAAAATATACACTAATTTAATAGTTTCTACATGTACAATTCAGTGATATTGATTACATTCAAGTTGCACAATCATTCTCACCCTTCTTTTCTGAGTTTTTCCTCTCCCGTTAAGACGAACCCACCACCCCCTAAGTTTCCTATCTAATCTTTTGAGTTGCTGTTGTCAATATGATCACATATAGATAAGATTTTGAAAGAGCACAGTGCTCAAGGCAGACATGCTTTACTAGTTAAGCTAAGCTATTGTTTGGTTTTAAGAAGACTTCAGGGAATATTTTTGGTTTAAGATTCAAAGATTATCTCAGAGTAATAGTTTCAGGGATTCATCCAGCCTCCATTGCTCCAGAAAGTCTAGAGTCCATGAGAATTTGAAATTCTGTTCTACAATTTGCCCCTTTTGATCTGTTTTGTAATAATTTCTGCTGCAACACATACTTAGCATTCACAGTGATAGGTGAATCTAATATCTCTCTGTTTAGGTAAATCAGTTTTTAATTAACTAATAACTAAATGGTCTGGTAAACAAAGCAGGGGAGAAAATATTTAAATCCATTTTATAGGGGCACTCAATTAACTACTGAGTCATTTTGTATTTAAAATGGTACCAATGAAGCCAGCATTAACTAATATTTTCCTCTTCATTTCTCAGAAAGGATCAACTTAAAATCTAGTTCAGGGAATCAGCATGGAGGAGAAAGCAGAACCATTAATATTTACCTAGATTCAAGGCTACTTAGGAGTCATTTAGCCAAAAAGCATGCCAATCTGGTCTCTGCCCACCAAAAAGTTAATGATGGCCTATGCCGCTAATTTGACCTTATAGCTATATTCCCTGGAGAGCTTTTTAAAAATATGGGTTTCTTAGTTTTACTCTTGAAGGTTTTCATTCAGGAGGTCTGGCCATAGAGGCCAGAAATCTAAATGTTGCTGTCAGAATGAGTGTACTCTGAAATGATATCCGTCATACATGGAGAAATAGCAGATAAAAAAGAAAATATGCATATTTTGATTTTTTTGTTTCTAAACTCTCTATATAAACATAATATAGCATAGTATATAAACTATACTATTTATAACCTATAACTTATGTTTTTATGTTCATAGGGAAACATCTTGAGGCAAGACTTAACACTATTAGCATTGGTAATCTCTGGAAAATGGAATGGGGACTAGAGTAAGGAAAAATTTTACTATTCCTTTATATGTGGTGGATTGTCTCTTTCTTTCCTTCTTGCACTTCTGGCACTTTTCTAATTTAAAAGATGTGTTGGGATTACTGCAAGATGGGCTACAGGAGAAACAACAAGCCACATGACTTTCTTCAAAAACAAAGCAGTGGTAATGACGGCAGCCACTTAAAAAAAAGGCTGATATTGTTAAAGACTGAGAAGAAAAGGAAGGTCACATGTTGTATTAGTTTCCTATGGGTGTGGTAACAAATTAGCAAAAACTGGGTGACTTAAATCAGCAGAACTGTATTCTCTCACTGTTCTGGAGGCTAAAAGTCAGAAATCAAGGAGTCAGCAAAGCCGTGTCCCCCATGCCTTAGGGCTCTAAGGAAGAGGTTTTCCGTGTCTCTTCCAGTTTATGGTGGATGCAAGCCATCCTTAGTGCTCCTGGGTTTGTAACAGTACCAGTCCAATCTGCCTCTGCCTCTGCCTCCACGAGGCCATCTTCCCTCTCTCTGTCCATGTGTCTGTGTCCAAATTTCCTTCTTAGAAGGCCACGAGTCAGATAGGATTTAGGGCACACCTTTATCCAGTATGGTCTCATTTTAATGTGATTATATCTGCAAAGACACTACTTCCAAATAAGGTCATATCACAGGTTCTGGGTGGACATGAATTTTGGAGGGACACTATTCAACCCTGTACCCGTGTATAAGCATAATTAAAGCAACTTTATTCCCAACAGCCCGTACCAGGAGACAATTCAATGCCCTTTAGAATGAGAAAAATAAATGGTAGTTACCTATTTACTGTAAACAAGCTTAAAGTTCCTTTCTGGGCTGCTGGAAATATTCTATAGTTTTATTTGGGTTGTAGTTAAAAGGCTTTTGCATATGTAAAATTTCATGGAGCATTTAAGATTAGTACACTTTATTGTGTATATATATAAATATATACATACAAATATATGCAAATATATATATACACATATATATGACAAGAAAGGAAAAAGAAAAATGTGGTTATTTATCTGTTGTAGAAAGTGCGTTCTGGACTGTTTCGTGTTCCTTAGGAAACTCTGAACCTGCCAGCTTGGAGCCAAGAAGGGGCTAGCAAGAGGACGATCAAGAGCCATACCCAGGCCTTACCTCTAGGGGGAGTCAGAGCGCCAGCTTTAGGCCTGGGTATATCTAGAGTCCAGCTCTATCTTCCCCCTCCAGCCTCGCCACACCTTTGTGCCCCTTGGTGATCATGAGAAGATAGTCTTGGCAGCAGCCAAGAGCAGGAAGCAGTTAGCTACTTCCAGCACTGACGCAGGTATGAATATCTATCCAGAAAAAAAAGGCTTTGTTCCAAGAACTCTCTATATAGGACCAAACTGACAACAACAACTCGAAAGATTTCTGGAAACTTAGGGGGCGGTGAGTTTATGTTAATGGGGGAGTAACAACTCAGAAAATGAGGGTGAGAATGGTTACACAACTCAAAGAATGTGGTCAATGTCACTGAATTGTACACGTAGAACCTGTTGAATTGGTGTATGTTTTGCTGTATATATTCTCAACAACAACAAAATAAATGATTTTTTTAAAAAAAGGCTTTGACGAATCCCCTAGAGTCACTATTTATATTATGCTGTACAACAGAGTAATTTCAACCACCTCCTAATTTTCTCTGCTCTAGACCTGATACTACCCCTCTCTTACATTCTTGAGGGCAGGGGCTTGTTCATCTATTATATCCTTAGCGCCATGCCTGGCATAGGGAAAAGTCCCATACAGTATTTGTTGAATGAATGAATGCACAACTAAATAAATGAATAAATTCATAGAGGAAATGGTTTGATGTTTCTTTTTCTTTTTAAAAATTATTTATTTGCAAATGATTTCAAATTTACAGAGAAGTTGCAAGAATAGTACAAATTTCTGTATACCTTTTACCTAGATTCACCAATTTTTAACATTTTGCAACATTTTTTGTTCTCTCTATTATACATACACACATATACATACAAACAGAATATATACTGATAGATGACAGATGTATATATAACAATATGCATTTTTCCTAAATCATTTGAGAATGCATTGTACATATCATGCCTCTTTACCCCTAAATACTTCAGTATATGTGTCCTATGAATAACATCATTCTCTTACACAACCGCAGTATACTAATCAAATTCAAGAAATTTAACATAAAATAGTTCTATCTAAAGTCAATATTCTAACTGTTCCAGTAATACCTTTTACAGCAATTTTCTTTTTTTAATCTCATTGGGTGGATTTTCTAGCCACTATTTTAATAGCAAATCAACCAATTCCTGCAAGTTATGTAAAATAGACTAATCACAGGGCAGACTGTGGCCCAACCAATCATTTTTGGCAGAAGTATAAACTTGAAGCCATATATAAGAGAAACCCATTGCACTGGACTTTTATACCTGAGACAGCTCAAATTTGCAATGAACTTCTCTTCTAGTTTTTTTAGGAAAACATCTATCGAATATGTTGACTTTCTTGCTATTTTATTTGTTCTTCTCTGTGATGATTTTGGATACATTTTGGTAAAAAAAAAAAAAAAAGCAACTATTACTCAGTCTCTTCTGTGTTGCTACTTCCAGCGCACATCTCAGATTCTGCAATTAACTCACAAACAATAAAAAGGATAAAGAAAAACAAAGAAAAGAAATAGATACATTTTGAGAAGTGCCAAAAGAAAGAAACCAGAAACATGATTTAAAAATTAAAGACAGGAACAGAGAATGAAAAAGTGAACAAGATAAAAGCAGGAGGCATTTTAAGAATATATTTCAGTACACGAAGGACCTTTATGTGGAGGATAATAATAGATTCCTCCTCAAGGGTCTTAAGGGAGGAAACAATTTTCAGTGAAAGTGACAGAGACAGAGTCAGCTCACTTGGGCACTTACACGGGGTGGGGGGCCATGATCACTGCTATCAAGGGCTTATAATTTAACAGGAAACGGCTGTGCATAAAAAGATGACTAATATCAATTTAATGAAACAGATCACAAGAGGCAGAAGAGATGACTCAGAATTCATGAGCTCAGGTAGAGAGGAAACGCTTCACTGAAGAGATGAAAAGGTAGGTTCTGTCAACAAGAGACAGAAAGGACTCAAGCAAAGAGAAAAGCCGCAGAGAATGGCATGAAACAACTGAGAAGTCTGAAAAAAATGCATCTTTAGCAGCTCCCAGCTAAAGCAAAATTCACCACTTGCCCACTAGATCCTGGGCCAGCGCCAGCAATTCTTCTTCACCACTGGATAATTGCATCAGTATTGTTTGTTTTCTACCATGTAAAACATGCACACACAAATCAAAATTACTTCCACTCTAGCTACTGCCCTAATTCTCATTTTATTTTTCTAGTGGGAAAATTCCCTGAATTTTCTATACTCCCTGTTTCCAATTCCTCTCCTCATTCTCTCTAGAATCCACTCTCATCAGGCCCTCCCCAGACTGTTCCTCTCAGGCTTCCAGTGACATCCACGTGACTAAGTTCAATGGTCAATTCTCAGACCTCGTCTTACCTGATGTCTTTGAACCATTTGACTTCCTTGATTTCTCTCTACTCAATGAAATGCTTTCTCTAGCTGACTTTCAGAACACCACGCTCCTTCTTTTTTCATTCAGTCTCGTGGCTTTAACTATCATCTGCAAAACAAATTTAAAAATAAAAAAAAAATGAATAAATACTATCTGTCTGCTAATCACATCCCTGGGCGGGGCAAACAGTTTGTACTCGACTACTAACCTAAAGGTTGGCAGTTTGAACCCACCCAGTGATCCTGTGGAAGAAAGGCCTGGCAATCTTCTTTCATAAAGATTACAGCTAAGAAAACTTTATGGAGTAGTTTTACTCTGTAGCACGTGGAGTCACCATGAGTCGGAATTGGCTCAATGGCAGTAGGCTTGGTTTTTGGTTTTTTGGTCTGCTAATGACTCCCACAGACATCTCCCTGCCCAGACACTGCTCCTCAATTACACACTTGTGTCATCTAACTGCCTACCTGATATCCCTACATAGATGTCCAAAGGCATCTCAAATTAAACATGGCCAAAGTGTTATTCCTAATATTCCTCCCTTTCCTCCCCCAGTTCTCCTCATTTTATAATGGTTCCATTCTTGAGAAATGGCAACTCTTCCTTGGTTACTCAGGCCAAATATCTTAGAATTATCATTGAACTTGCCTTTTTCTCACCATCATCCAGTTCATCAGCAAATCGTGATATTATACCCTTCAAAATATATCCAGCATTTGGGCATTTCTAAAAGCCTCTTCTACTACTGACTGAGCTCAAGTCACTATCATCTCTCACCTGGAGTATTGCAATGCCTGCTAACTGGCCTCTCTGCTTCCACCTGCTCAGTTTATTCTCAACATGGTAGCCAGAACGAGCCAGATAAAGTGTCAATCAGATCACAGCACAACTCTATACAAAGCCCTCCAGAGTCTTACTATTTCACTCAAAGGGAAGGTCCGTAGTCCTTACTCTAACCCACAATGCCCACATTCTCTATTCTGCTATTTTACTTCTCTAACCCTGTCTGATGTACTCTTACCTGTTCACCCAGATCAGCTGCACTGTCCTCTTCCCATCACTAAAAACACACCAGGCATGGGTCTTTGCACTTGTTTGTTGCCACTGGCTTGAATGTTCTTCTCTCAGACACCCTCGTGGGTAGATTCCTCATTTTCTTTAGGGCTTTGCTCTTATCTCATTTTCTCAGGAGACCTTCCTTGGCCACTCAATCTAACATTTTGTACTCTTCCCGACACTTCCTATCTTCCTTTGCACTATAGGTATCATACTACAAAATTTACTTATTTATCTTATTTATTGTCTACTCCATTATAATATAAGCTCTTTGATAACAAGGCTGTACTGCTATGTCCCCAAATTCCTAGAATAGTAACCAGTAAATATTTTTGAACAAATTAATTTTGTCAAGAATTCATTGTAGGTTACACATATTCAACAGAACTTCTACTCAAGAAGACATTTTTATGTAGCCTATACTTTCCTTGAAATTAAAGAGTTTTGTTATTTTCTTTTTTCTGTGTTCTATCATCAGCTGTGAAGACTAACTGTAATGCATTTAGCAGGTCACAAAAGGAAGAACCTAGAAACAACTTTTTACTGATACACTGGCATTCTTGTCTATGGAAAGTGATGGAATTTTATGTGTCATACATGAAAAATGAATAGTACTGTTACATGTATTTCAATGAATTTTGTGATGTAGTACATATGCATATTAAACTAACTGAATATGAAATTTGGAGAATTTTTTAAATCCCTTCAAGAAAGTTATCCGTAGAATAATACATATGCTCCCAAGAACAATGATATTGTATTGCATTAAACCTAAGTTTCCATCAATCATATAGCTCACCATTATATTATCCACTACTAAAAAGAAAAAAAAAAACGAAAAGTATTGCCCATTTAAAATATAACAAAATGCCTCCTATGATTTATAATTTTTATTGTATACCTATTGAAAGAGGTTTTTCAGATTTATTTAGACATTGATTTCTATCATATACATTCCTGTACTTATAGAAAAAGGAAGATATAAGTGAAATAAATAGATAAATGTATTCCTAGACCTTCACATTCAGAGACCAACTCTCATGGAATCACTTTTCAACTCAGTATTATCAACACTCATATTTTTCCACCAGTTTTATCTTCTGTGCTCATCTTCCAGAGCAGAAGAATGCTGACTGTGGTTTCTGGAAACTTTCCTGATCTTACTATAAAGTATCAATGAAAGGTTTCAAACCACAACTAGGATTTACAGTCTTTCTCATATGGTCCTGAAATGATCTGTTGACTGATACTTTGAGGACTTGCAGTGTTGTGGTCACACCACCAGGAATAACAGCCTGAGGCCCTCTGCCCAGGCAATGGCAACTAGGTCATGTCCGCCAACTGGTTGACAAGTATTGTAAGGTGCCCTGGATTGTACAACACATCCAAATTTCAGAAATATTAAAATGTGCAAGAATGTACATCTTTTCTTTTATTGTGCTTTAGGTGAAAGTTTATAGCTCAAATTAATTTCTCATTCGAAAACACATATTGTTTTGTGACATTGGTTGCAATCCCTACAATGTGACAGCATGCTCCCCCTTTCCACCCCAGGTTCCCTGCTGTCCATTCATCCAGTTCCTGTCCCTTCCTGCCTTCTCCTCCTGCTTTTGGACAGGAGCTGCCCATTTGTTCTCGGATATTTGATTGAACTAAGAAGCGTGTTCCTCAGGTGTATTAACTTTTTGTTTTATAGGCCAGTCCAATATTTGAAAAGTGAGTTTTGGGAATGTTTTCAATTCTGGGTTAGCAGAGCATCTGGGGGTGGTAGTCTCAGGGGTTCCTCCAGACTCTGTCAAACCATTAAGTCTAGTCTTTTTACATGAATTCGAATTCTGTTTTACATGTTTTTGCTGCTCTAACACATGGCAACAAACTTCACTTTTGCTGTTGTTCAGTACCAGCAGGAAAATAACTGTGCTGTGCCCTAGTATAGGTAGGCTAACACTCTCTCTGCTAAGCTCTATAATATACGGAGTCTATGTGTTATGGCTCAATAGCACGAAAAGATTTGATTTCGGAAACAGGCCTTTAAACTAGTAAGGAAACTGCTAACAGAGGTTAGTAGAAGAAAGCAGAGGTCAATAGAAACAAAAGCCCTGCTCATGCAGGACTGTGAGCAGAGAAAACATCACAGTTCAGTTAAGAAATATGTCATGGAAACAGGACCCATACCTCACACCATACACAAAAACTAATTCAAAATGGATCAAAGGCCTAAATATAAAGCCAAAAACTATAAAGTTCATAGAAGAAAAAATAGGATCAATTCTAGAGGCCCTAATACACGGCATTAACAGGATACAAACCATAACCAACAACACATAAACTCCAGAAGAGAGTCTAGATAACTGGGATCTTCTAAAAATTAAACACCTCTGCTTGTCAAAATACTTCACCAAAAGAGTAAAAGGAGAACCTAAAGACTGGGAAAAACTTTTTGGACAGTACAAGTCAGACAAAGTCATAATCTCCATAATCTACAAGAAAAAAATCCAACACCTCTACAACAAAAAGACAAATAATCCTATTGAAAAATGGGCAAAGGAGGTGAACAGACGCTTCAACAAAGAAGACATTCAGATGGCCAGCAGACACATGAGGAAATGCTCCTGATCATTAGTTATTGGAGAAATACAAATTGAAACCACAATGAGATGCCATCTCACCCTGGCATTACTGGCATGAATCAAAAACACTGGAGGTAGCAAATGTTGGGGGTGCTACAGGGAGATCAGAACTCTTATGCACTGCTGGTGGGAATGCAAAATGATACAACCATTTTGGAAAATGATATGGCGCTTCCTCAGAAAGCTAGAAACAGACATACCATTTGATCCAGTAATCCCACTCCTAGGACTATATCCTAGAGAAATAAGAGTCATCACTCAAATAGACATATGCACACCTGTGTTCATGGCAGCATTGTTCACAGTAGCAGAACGATGGAAAAAACCTAGATGCCCATCAACAGATGAATGGATGGGCAAACTATGGTACATGCACACAATGGAGTACTATGCAACGAGAAAGAACAACAATGAATCTGTGAAGCATCTCATAATATGGATGAAGCTGGAGGACATTATGCTGAGTGAGGTAAGTCAATCACAAAAGGACAGATATTGTATGAGACCTCTGTTGTAAAAACCCATGAAAAAGTTCACACACAAAATGTAAGGATCTTTGTTGGTTACCAGGGATTGGGTGGGGGGAATACTAAATAGGGAATAGATGAGTGGTGTTTTGGGTGAAGGGTCAGACAGTGCACAATACAGGGGAGACTGGCACAACTTGTACGGGGAGAGGTCATGGAAGCCCCATGGACACATCCAGACTCCCTGGGGGACTGAGTTGCTGGGCAGAGGGCTGTGGGGACCATGGTCTCGGGGAACATCTAGTTCAATTGGCATAACACAGTTTATAAAGATAGTGTTCTGCATTCTGCCGTGGTGAGTAGTGTTTGGGGTCTTGGAGGCCTGTGAGCAGCCATCTAAGATACTCCACTGGTCTCACCCCTTTGGGAGCAGGGGAGAATGAAAAGAACAGGATACAAGGAAAAGATTGGTCTGAAGGACTAGTGGACCACAGCTACCAAGACCCCCACTGGACTGAGTCCAGTACAGCTAGATGGTGCCCGGCTACCACCACTGACTGCTCTGACCAGGATCACAGCAGAGGGTTCTAGACAGAGCTGGAGAAGAACGCAGAACATAATTCTAACTCACAAAAAAAGGACCAGATTTGCTGGCCTAGGGGAGACTGGAGAGGCCCCGAGAGTGTGGCCCCCAGACACCCTTTTAGCTCAGTGGTGGGGTTGTCTCCGGGGTTCGACATTCAACCTGGGAGTGGACAGCCCCGTAAAACCAAATGGGACTAATGAGGTACAGTGGTCCAGCGACAGGGGCCAGGGGGCAGAGGGGGACAAGGACGCTGGTGATAGGGAACCCAATGTTGAGTAGGGACATTGTTGCTGTGTTGTGAGATTGTTGACCATTGTCATAGGGCAACATGTGTAGTAACTGTTAAATGAGAAACTATTTTGTTCTGTGGGCCTTCATCTTGGGTAAGAATAGCAGCGCAGTTGGAGGAGCGTGGTTGGTGTCACTGAACTGTGCATGTAGAAGTTTTTGAGGTGGTGTGTCTTTGGCTATGTGTATTTTCACCAAGGGAGAGGGGTTGAGAGGTTGGAGGGTTGACATGTTGTGGGGTTGTTGGCCAGTGTCATGGAGCAATGTGTGTGCTGCTGTTTCATGGGAAGCTATTTGTTCTGTGAGCTTTCATCTGAAGTACAATAAAATAAATAAATAAATAAATAAATAAAAATAAATTTAAAAAAATTGGCAAAGGAAATGAACAGACACACTCCATCAAAGAAGACGTTCAAGCGGCGAACAGACACATGAGGAAATGCTCATGTTCACTAGCCATTAGAAAAATGCAAATCAAATCCACAATGAGTTATCATCTCACCCCGGCATTACTGGCACGAATAAAAAAAAACTGGAAATAACAATTGTTAGAGGGGCTGTGGGGACTTTGGAACTCTTATGCACTGCTGGTGGGAATGCAAAATGATATGACAATTTTGGAAAACAATATGGCACATCCTTAGAAAGCTAGAAATAGAAATCCTATATGATCGAGCAATCCCACTCCTAGGAATATATCCTAGAGAAATAAGAGCCAGCACATGAGTAGACATATGCACACCCATGTTCCTTGCAGCATTGTTCACCATAGCAAAAAGATGGAAACAACCTAGATGCTCATCAACAGATGAATGAATAAAGAAACTATGGTATATACACACAATGAAGGATTATGCAACAATAAAGAACAATGATGAATCTGCCATGCATCTCATTACATAGATGAAACTAGAGGACATTATGCTGAGTGAAATAAGTCAATCCCAAAAGGACAAATACTGTATGAGACCACTACTGTAAAAACTCATGAAAAGGTTTCCACACAAAAAGAAACAATCTTTGATGGTAACGAGGGATGGGAGGGGTGGGGGGGGAATACTAAATAGACAATAGATAAGTGGTAAGAGGGGCAAGATGGCGCTCTAGGCAGAAATACCACGCCGTCCCTCCACAGCAAAGACCCGAAAACTAAGCCTAACAGAGAATCAACAATCCTGAAACCCTAGAACACCAAATGAAGAGATAAAGAACTCAGCCAAACACCAAACGGAGTGAGAATACTAAAAGAGAACGGAGAGCGAGACATGCAGAAATTCCTTACCAGCTAACGCAGTGCGGATCCACCATCTTGGATTCCTATCGGAGACCACTGAACGGGAGAGCAGCCTTGCAGAGCATCTGGTCAGAGACAGAACTACCGGTAAACTGCGGTGCGTGCTCTCCCACCACCCACCCCTCTCCGCCTCAGCTGGGGATCCCCTGCTTTCCATGGCCAGGGTCCCTGGGCTGGGGGGCGCCGGTGCTTGGATTCCGCGCGCCTGGGCTGGCGGCTTTCTGGGAGCCGTTTGCTGGCAGCTAGCGAAACTTTTTCTGCTGCCTCCCCCTCCTTTTGCCTGGGTGCCTGGTTCGGAGTGCCGTCTCTGCTCTCTCCTGCGGGGCTGTAGGGCTGCTTTCGGGTGTGTGGCTGTTTCTAGGTCTGGGCTCCCGCGCGGGTGGGATCCCGGGGCCTTTGTTCATTGGCCCCTCAGCTCCCCGTGGCCACGGTCTCTTAACCCTGAGACTACAGGCTTCTTGGAATTCGCGCCCCTGAGTGGGAGCTCTCTGGGTCCCATTTGTAGGCACTGAATGCTGGTGTTGCCCATTTTTTTTTTTTTTTCTATTTTATTTTTCTTCCTTTTTTGATTAGTTTTGTCATCTTTTACCTCTTTTTCCCTTTTGTCTTTCTTCATTGCTTAATTTCTCGTCAATCTATCTCTTCCTTCTCTTTCTGATCCCTGAATACCAGGCGATGTATGCCTCTGTACCTTCTGGCCAGGCTGAGCTGTGAAAATTGAGACTGACTCCCCCAGACCTCATAGCTGCATCGGTGGGATCCCTGGGAACTTTGCAGTTCTTTAACTTTTCTGATTTTTATTTGGTCATTCTTTCCTTTTCTTTCTCTTCCCCCTTCTGGTTTCCTCCATCCCATAGTCTCTCATCTGTACATTCCAACGACAAGCTCCCCTAGCATTCTTTTATGTTTGTACGCTTTTTGCTCCTCCTCCTCTCTCCTCTCTCCCATATCCAGCTTAGCTTCACACATAACCATCTTCCCGCTGCACCCTACCTACCTGCACCGTGCACTAGACACCACACCACCAAGCGGTGCAGGCACGCCCTATTGGAACCTGCCCAGTACTGACTACTGACCGTCCTGGTGGCTGCGGTGAGTGCCACAAGCAACCCGTCCCAGTGGCTCCTCCTCAGCTAGATTTGCCCAGCTGTACCACAAGAATGAAACAAAAAAAAAAAAATCTACAATCAATAAACGAGAGAAATATCTACTGAATGCCCTGAAAACAGCAAACAATATCAAAACATTTACAAAGACAAGACAAGATGGCTCCAATCGGTGTCCAAATTAAAACACCAGATAACTCTCCTGTGGAAGAAAATGCACTAGAAGTACCTGATACGGAACTCAAATCACTAATACTCGGAATTTTTCAAGAACTGAGGCAAAAAGCTGACAAACATGAGGAAAAAATAGACAAATTTATGGAAAATACAGACAAAAAATTGGAAGAATTCAGGAAGATGATGCAGGAACAAAATGCCAAAATAAATTCACAACTCGAAATTATACAAAAACAACACTTAGAAATCCAAAAGATAAACAACAAAATTTCAGAAATGGACGGTGTCATAGAAGGGCTGAGAAGTAGATTTGAAACCATGGAAGACAGGATCAGTGGAACTGAAGACAAACACTTGGATACAACTCTGTTTCAGGAAAACTCAGAAAAAAAAAAACAAAGAAAAATGAAGAGACCCTGAGAGTTATGTGGGACACAATTAAAAGCAAAAAACTTACGAGTGATTGGCATCCCAGAACAGGGGGAGAAAACAGAAAACACAGAGAGGATCATTGACAAACTGCTGACAGAAAACTTTCCCAATATCATGAAAGATGAAAAGCTGGCCATCCAAGAAGCTCAACAAACCCCATATAGAAGAGACCCCAAAAGAAAATCACCAAGACATATCATATACACACTCGCTAAAACTAAAGACAAACAAAGAATCCTGAGAGCAGCTCGTGAAAAACAAGAAGTCACATACAGAGGAGAAACAATAAGACTAAGCTCAGATTATTCAGCAGAAACCATGCAGGCAAGAAGGCAATGGGATGACATATATAAAATCTTGACAGAAAAAAATTGTTAGCCAAGAATAATATATCCTGCAAAACTCTCATTCAGATTTGATGGTGAAATTAGGTCATTTCCAGATAAACAGAAACTAAAGGAATATGCAAAAGTCAAACCAAACTTACAAGAATTATTAAAGGGAGTTCTTCGATCTGAAGACAAACAGCTTCAGCCCTCAGGCAGGACCTAGGACCTAGGACGCAGGTTCACATGAACCAGATACCATTCTAGGAACTGAACTACAGAGGACTTTCCAAAAACAAAAGATATACAACAGGGAATCAGAGAAATCAATCAAAGGATGACAACAACATCAAAACAATGAAAGAGGGAACAAACGGCATAGGTATAAAACCTTCTAAAGGAGAGGAAGGCAAGGCGATACCAAGTAACGGTAGACTGCTTCAAAATTATAAAGATAAGGGTAAAATTCATGGTAACCACAAAAAAAGTTAACAAACCAACTCATAAAAATAAAGACAAAAAACATAAAGTCTCAACAAAAACAAAACCTACAAAAACAAAAGAAATGAACACAAAATCCACAAACAAAAGTAACTCAGCACAAGAGAGTAAGAAGAACAAAGAAAACTTCAGCATCACAAAAAAAAAAGCACTACAAAATGACAGCAACAAACTCACATCTATCAATAATTACACTGAACGTAAATGGACTCAATGCACCCATAAAGAGACGGAGAGTGGCAGGATGGATAAGAAACAGGATCCATCAATTTGCTGTCTACAAGAGACACACCTTAGAAACAAAGATGTGAATTTATTAAAAATCAAAGGTTGGAAAAAAATATATCAAGCTAACAACTATCAAAAAAGAGCAGGAGTGGCAATTCTAATCTCAGATAAAATAGACTTTAAAACAAAATCTACCATAAAAGACAAAGAAGGACACTATATAATGATTAAGGGGATGATCCATCATGAAGACATAACCATAATAAATATCTATGCACCCAATGACAGGGCTCCAAAATACATAAAAAAAACTCTAACAACACTGAAAAGAGAAATTGACAGTTCCACAATAATAGTAGGAGACTTCAACACACCACTCTCAGTAAAGGACAGAACAACTAAAAAGAAACTCAGCAAAGATGCAGAAGACCTAAAGGACACAATCAGCCAACTGGACCTCATAGACATATATAGAACAATACATCCAACCACTGCAAAGTACACATTCTTTTCCAATGCACATGGAACGTTCTCCAGAATAGACCACATCTTAGGCCACAGAGCAATCCTCAACAAGATCCAAAATGCTGAGATAATTCACAGTATCTTCTCTGACCACAATGCCATCAAGGTAGAAATTAACACTAGAAAGAGCAAGGAAAAAAAATCAAACACATGGAAACTGAATAATAATCTGCTTACACATCAATGGGTAATAGAAGAAATCAGAGATGGAATTAAAAACTTCCTAGAATCAAATGAAAATGAAAACACATCATACCAAAACGTTTGGGACACAGCAAAGGCAGTCCTCAGAGGACAATTTATAGCAATAGATGCACATATCAAAAAAGAAGAAAGGGAGAAAATCAAAACATTAACTACAGAACTCAAACAAATAGAAAGAGAACAACAAAAAAAGCCTACAACCACCGGAAGAAAGGAAATAGTAAAGATCAGAGCAGAAATCAATGAAATAGAGAACAGAAAAACAATAGAAAGAATCAACAAAACCAAAAGTTGGTTCTTTGAAAGAATCAACAAAATCGACAAACCACTGGCCAGACTGACAAAAGAAAAACAGCAGAGGGCACAAATATCCCAAATAAGAAATGAAATGGGGGACATTACAACAGACCCAACTGAAATAAAAAGGATTATAACAGAATATTATGAAAAACTATATTCCAACAAATTTGAAAACCTAGAGGAAATAGATAAATTTCTAGAAACACACGGCCTACCCAAACTACAACAAAGTGATATTGAAAATCTGAACAGACCCATAACAAGAGAAGAGATTGAAAAGGTAATAAAAAAACTCCCAACCAAAAAAAGCCCTGGCCCAGATGGCTTCACTGGAGAATTCTACAATACATTTACAAAAGAGCTCGTACCAGTTCTACTCAAGTTATTTCAGAGCATAGAAGAGGAAGCAACACTTCCAAATTCATTGTATGAAGCCAGCATAACGCTGATACCAAAACCAGGCAAAGACATCACAAAAAAAGAAAATTACAGACCAATATCTCTCATGAATATAGATGCAAAAATTCTGAACAAAATTCTAGCCAATAGAATTCAGTATCATATCAAAAAAATAATACACCACGACCAAGTAGGATTCATACCAGGTATGCAAGGATGGTTTAACATTAGAAAATCCATCAACGTAATCCACCACATAAATAAAAGGAAAGAAAAAAATCACATGATCATCTCAACTGATGCAGAAAAGGCATTTGACAAAGTCCAACACCCATTCCTGATAACAGCTCTCAATAAAATAGGTATAGAAGGGAAATTTCTCAACATCATAAAGGGCATCTATGCAAAACCAATAGCCAACATCATTCTTAATGGAGAGAGGCTGAAAACATTCCCCTTGAAAACAGGAACAAGACAAGGATGCCCTTTATCACCACTCCTATTTAACATTGTGCTGGAAGTTCTAGCTAGAGCAGTAAGGCAAGAGAAAGAAATAAAGGGCATCCAAATTGGTAATGAAGAAGTTAAACTCTCCCTGTTTGCAGATGATATGATACTATACATAGAAAACCCTAAAGACTCCATGAGAAATTTACTGGAACTAATAGAAAGATTCAGCAGAGTAGCAGGATACAAGATAAACATTCAAAAATCAGTTGGATTCCTATACACCGGTAAAAAGAACGATGAAAAGGAGATCAGGAAATCAATACCATTTTCAATAGCCCCTAAAAAGATAAAATACTTAGGAATAAATCTGACCAGGAATATAAAAGACCTATACAAAGAAAACTACAAAACACTGCTGCATGAAATCCAAAGGGAGCTACATAAATGGAAAAACATACCATGCTCATGGATAGGCAGACTCCACATTGTGAAAATGGCAATTCTACCTAAAGCAATCTACAAATACAATGCAATCCCGATACAAATACCAACAACATTCTTCAAAGAGATGGAAAAACTAATTATTAACTTTATATGGAAAGGGAAGAAACCCCGAATAAGTAAAGCACTACTGAAGAAGAAGAATAAAGTTGGAGGACTCACACTACCTGACTTGAGAACCTGCTATACAGCTACAGTACTCAAAACAGCCTGGTACTGGTACAACAACAGAGACATTGACCAATGGAACAGAATTGAGAACTCAGATGTAAATCCATCCACCTACGGTCACCTGATTTTTGACAAGGGCCCAAAATACATCAAATGGGGAAAAGACAGTCTTTTTAACAAATGGTGCTGGCAAAACTGGATATCCATTTGTAGAAAAATGAAACAGGACCCATACCTCACACCATATACAAAAACTACTTCAAAACGGATCAAAGACCTGAATATAAAGCCTCAAACTATAAAATTCATAGAAGAAAAAATAGGACCAACACTTCAGGCCTTAATACATGGCATTAACAGGATACAAACCATAAACATCAACACAAAAAACCCAACAGGTAAACTAGATAATTGGGATCTTCTAAAAATCAAACATCTATGCTCTTCAAAAGATTTCACCAAAAGAGTTAAAAGAGAACCTACAGACTGGGAAAAAATTTTTGGACAGTACAAGTCAGACAAAGGTCTAATCTCCATAATCTACAAGAAAATCCAACACCTCTACAACAAAAAGACAAACAATCCTATCAAAAAATGGGCAAAGGAAATGAACAGACACTTCACCAAGGAAGACATTCAAATGGCCAACAGACACATGAGGAAATGCTCGCGATCACTAGCCATTAGAGAAATGCAAATTAAAACCACAATGAGATACCATCTCACCCCGGCATTACTGGAACGAATCAAAAATACTGGAAATAATAAATGTTGGAGGGGCTGCGGGGAGACGGGAACTCTTATACACTGCTGGTGGGAATGCAAAATGATACAACCATTTTGGAAAATGATATGGCGTTTCCTCAGAAAGCTAGAAATAGACATACCATTCGATCCAGCAATCCCACTCCTAGGAATATATCCTAGAGAAATAAGAGTCATCACTCGAATAGACATACACACACCTATGTTCATGGCAGCATTATTCACAATAGCAAAACAATGGAAACAACCTCGATGTCCATCGACAGATGAATGCATACACAAACTATGGTACATACACACAATGGAGTACTATGCAACGAGAAAGAACAATGAATCTGTGAACCATCTCATAACATGGATGAAACTGGAGGACATCCTGCTGAGTGAAATAAGTCAATCACAAAAGGAAAAATATTGTATGAGACCTCTACTGTAACAACCCATGAGAAAATTCACATGCAAAATGTAACAATCCTTGTTGGTTACCAGGGATGGGGGGGGGAATACTAAATAGGTAATAGGTAAGTGGTAACTTGGGTGAGAGGTGAGATAGTACATAGTACAGGGGAAACTAACACAACCTGCACAAGGAAAGGTCATGGAGGCCCTATAGACACATCCAAACCCCCCGAGGGACTGAGTTATTGGACGGAGGGCTCTGGGGACCATGATCTTGGGGAACATCTAGCTCAATTGGCATGACACTACTTATAAAGATAATGCTCTACATTCTACCTTGGTGAGTAGTGTCTGGGGTCTTAAAAGCCTATGAGCGGCCATCTAAGATACTCCACTGATATCATCCCTTCGGGAACAAGGGAGAACGAAGAGAACAGGATACAAGGAAAAGATTAGTCCAAAGGACTAATGGTCCACAGCTACCAAGGCCTCCACAGGACTGAGTCCAGTACAGCTAGATGGTGCCTGGCTACCACCAATGACTCCTCTGACCAGGATCACAACAGAGGGTTCTGGGCAGAGCTGGAGAAGGATGTAGAGCATAATTTTAACTCCCCCCCCAAAAAAAAGACCAGATTTACTGGCCTAAAGGAGACTGGAGAAACCTCAAGAGTATGGCCCCCAGACACCCTTTCAGCTCAGAGGTGAAGTTACCTTCGAGGTTCGATGTTAAGCCTGGGAATGGACAGCCCAGTAAAACTAAATGGGACTAACGAGGTACAGGAGTCCGGTGACAAGGGCCAGAAGGCAGAGGGAGAGTAGGAAACTGATGATAAGGAACACAAATTGAATAAGGACACTGTCGATGTATTGTGAGATTGTTGACCACTGCTATAGGGCAACATTTGTAGTAAGTATTAAGTGGGAGGCTGTTTTGTCCTGTAAGCCTTCATCTTGGGCGAGAATGGCAGCACAATTGGAAGAGCATAGTCAATATCACTTAAATGTGTAAGTAAAAAGTTTTGAAATGGTGTTTAAATAAAATAAAATAAAATAAAATAAAATAAACAAATGAGACTAAAGAGGTACAATAGTCCACTGACAGGGTCCAGAAGACAGAAGGGGACAAGGAAGCCCCCTGGTGATAGGGAACACAAGGTGGAGTAAGGATATTCTTGATGTGCTGTGAGATTGTTGACCATTGTCATAGGGCAACATGTGTAGTAACTGTTAAATGAAAAACTATTTTGTTCTGTAAGCCTTCATCTTAAGTGAGAATAACAGCACAGTTGGAAGAGCGTGGTCAATGTCACTGAACTGTGAATGTAGAAATTTTTGAAACGGTCTATCTTTGGCCATCTGTAATTTTCATCAAGAAAAGAAAAAAAAAAAGGGTTGAGAATTTAGAGGCTTAATACGTTGTGGGGTTGTTAACCAATGTCATAGAACAACATGTGTACTACTATTTCATGAGAAACTATTTGCTCTGTAAGCTTTCACCTGAAGTACAATAAAATATATTAAAAAAAAAAAATAGATAAGTGGTAACTTTGGTGAAGGGTAGAACAGTACACAATACTGGGGAAGACAGCGCAGCTTGTACAAGGCAAAGTCATGGAAGCTTCATAGACACATCCAAACTCCCTGAGGGACCAATTTGCTGGGCAGAGGGCTGTGGGGATAGTGGTCTCAGGAACACCTAGCTCAGTTGGCATAACATACTTTGTAAAGAAAATGTTCTACATTCTACCTTGGTGAGTAGCGTCTGGGGTCTTAAAAGTCTGTGAGCAGCCATCTAAGATACTCCACTGGTCTCACTCCTTCAGGAGCAAGGTAGAATGAAGAAATCAAGATACAAGGGAAAGACTAGTCCAAAGGACTAATGGACCACAACTACCATGGCCTCCACCAGACTGAGTCCAGCACCACCACTGATTGCTCTGACAGGGATCACAACAGAGGGTCCCAGGTAGAGCTGGAGAAATATGTAGAACAAAATTCTAACTCAAAAAAAAAAAAAAAGACCAGACTTACTGGCCTGACAGAAACTGGAGAAACCCTGAGAGTATGGCCACAGGACACCATTTTAGCTCAGTAGTGAAGTCACTCCCAAGGTTCACCCTTCAGCCAAAGATTAGACAGCTCCATAAAACAAAATGAGACTAATGAGGCGCAACAGCCCAGGGACAAGGACTAGAAGGCAGGAGGGGACAGGAAAGCTGTTAACAGGGAAGCCACAGTCAAGAAGGGAGAGTGTTGACATGTTATGGGGTGGTTAACCAATGTCATAAAACAATATGTATATTAACTGTTTAATCAGAAACTATTTGTTCTGCAAACCTTCATCTAAAGTACCAAAAAAAAATAAAAATTAAAAAAAGAAATACATCATAGGTCAATTTGGTTTTGCCTGACCACTTACAAATATAAAATTCTGTGAATCTTCCAAATTTATGAATCTTCCAGATTTTTTTTTTACTGGACTAGATTATAAGAATAAATGGCTCAAGATTCATAGTTTAATACATTTGTGTTTAAAAAGGAAAAAAAACTTCACATTATTAGACATCATTATTAGATATCACTATTTAACATTTATCGAGTTCCCTAGGTCTTACAACAGGTTATGAAATACAGGATTAAAGTTAATCTTCTAATCCTCAGGAAAAAATGTTGACTTTTTCAACCCCAAGCATGAAAAGAAGGGGCTGCTTGTATTATAAGCCAATTAACATTCTTAGAAAACCTATTACAATAGCTGGATATCATGCTCCAATCTCTTACAGTCTTTTGGTACAAGGCAAGGATTAGAAATCTGACTATAGAAAATTTTTCAAACTTTCCCATGGTTAAACTTACTCTTATATTTGAGATTGAAAGAGCCTTCCCCTAAGGAAGAAAACATTTAGTGTCTAGGATAACAGCAATGTTAAAATTTAAAAAAAAGAAAATACGGTTATATCAATCCATCCTATAAATAAGTAGGTGCCTCTCGTTATTCCTAGACACGGGAAAACCTGAAGATGACTGAGCCAGCGTGATGCCAGGACTTGGCAGCAGCTACCTCACTTAGTCCTTATGGCCCATGTACAAAGTGGGTATATCAGCTCTCTAGGGCTGCAGTAACAAAGAGCCACAGAGTGGGTGGCTTTACACAGAAATGTATTACCTCGTGATCCAGGAGGCCAGTACTGGAGTCTGAATTCAGGACTGGGGATGGGGCAGGGGGGTGGTGGGTCCTTTCTTGCCTCTCAGCTTCTAATAGCTTCAGGCATTCCTTGGAGTGTAGATGCATCTTCACAGGCCTTTCTTCTGTCTCTGTGTCTCTTCTCTTTTGCAGTCGCTCCTCAGATTGGGTTAGAACTCACCCTGCTCCAGTGTGGCCTTCTCTAATATTGGGTAATTGGGAATGGAAAAATGTAACAGAAGAGACAGTGTTCCTGCCACTGTCTGCCCCTCACCCCCACTCTCCCACCCCCGCCTGTTTTATAGCCTAAAGTCCTGGGGCTTTACAATCAGGTTTTAATCCTGGAAAGATTAAGCAGCTTCCTGCAGTTTTACCAATAATTATGAGGAATCCTGCAAACCCAGCAGGAATTCAGGATGTTTAGCTATAATGCGGAGCCCTGGTGGAGCAGAGGTTAAGCGCTCAGCTGCTAATCAAAAGATTGGTGATTTGAACCCACCAGCTGCTCCTTAGGAGAAAGATGTGGCAGTCTGTTTCCGTAAAGATTTACAGGTTTGGAAACCCTACGGGGCGTTTCTACTCTGTCCTATAGGGTCACTATGAGGCGGAATCGACTCCACAGCAGTGAGTTTTTAACTTCAATATACACTGCTAGGCCCTGTGTCTGCTAGACTCTCAGAAGAATGGGCTCCAGTTTCTTTTCCAGATGTGATTATTTTTTACTTCTCTCTTTAAGATCTTCTCATTCTCATTGAGACAGCAACAAGAAATCTCTCTGACTTTCTTCCCCTCTCTGTGCTATTCTATTTACAGTTCCAAATGTTGCCAGGTGTCAGCAACAAAATTAAGGCGGGACCATCAGAGTCTCTCCACGTTGTTGTTATTTAGGGTTCACCTAATATTTTACATTAGCAAATTGCAGTGCAGTTGTATTTATTCAAATTTTCTGGACATATTAAAGATGCTTAGTGATTTATACTTTTCCCAATCTCAAACAAAGTCTGTGTACTGTGTACATTTAAGCAGCTAATACACATAAGCAGCTAATGTGTACATGAGCCTGGTGGAATCATGATTCCAGCTGAAACCCTTTATTGAATGCCTGTGCTAGTTGGAGGGCACTCGGATTCATATTGTAATAAAACAAGTAGCTATGCCTTCACACCACAGAAATGGAGCAAGTGCTGAAGAGGGCAACTCCTATGCCTTTCAAAGCAGGTGCACACATTCATCAATAGGTTCGGCTCATTCATCTAGAAAATGGGAACAGTTTAATTAATAGATAACTTCTGGGGGTAGGGGGTGCTGCTTTCTCTGTTGCTCTTGCTTAATTACCTTTATCACAGAAGAAAGGTGGAAACTCATGGCCCACTAAGTTTCATAACTGTGGCAGGAATTGTGCCGGAGAGGGGGGTATGTCATAGAACCCAAAGTGATTTTGCTATGCTTCTCAGGTATAACCTGTGAAAATTAAATGTTCACAAGATTAAATTTGTGTATGAACTCATAAGCTTTATTTGCAATTCATGAATTGGGGGTCATCTGATCTGGAAGCCAGATGAGAACTCAGGGACCAAAGTTATATGGGCAAAGTGGTTAAGAACAAGCAAGTAATGTGGGGCAATTAGTAAGTGGTTAGTTCTGAGTCACTTTCCTTATATGGCATACTGGGAACTTTCATAACCATGTCATACTGTAGCTAAGGTGGCAAGTTTGGATTTGTTGACTTAGGTTTCCGCTCTTGGGAAGGCTGGGCATTTACAGGAAATAGAAATGAGCTAGTTTTGGTTTGCTGACCTGGGCCTTAGCCTAAGTGACTCCGTTTTGGGCCTCCTACAGGCAGGTTAACAAGCCCATTGCGAGAAGCCTCAATTTTGATGAGTTGCTCATTAAGGGATGTGAGGAATAGAAATAACCAGAAGCTGTCATCGCCTCCTGGTCCTGACTGTCAGTAGAAACGACAAGAAGAATGCAGAGAGATGGAAAAACTAATCACTAACTTTATATGGAAAGGGAAGAAGCCCCGAATCAGTAAAGTACTACTGCAGAAGAATAAAAGTTGGAGGACTCACACTACCTGACCTCAGAACCTGCTATACAGCTACCGTAGTCAAAACAGCCTGCTACTGGTACAAGGACAGATACATTGACCAATGGAACAGAATTGAGAACTCAGATGTAAATCCATCCACTTACGGTCACCTGATCTTTGACAAGGGCCCAAAGTCCATCAAATGGGGAAAAGACAGTCTTTTTAACAAATGGTGCTGGCAAAACTGGATATCCATCTGCAAAAAAATGAAACAGGACCCATATCTCATGCCATATGCAAAAACTAACTCAAAATGGATCAAAGACCTAAATATAAAGCCAAAAACTACAAAGTCCATAGAAAGCTACAGGCTCTAATACATGGCATTAACAGGATACAATCCATAACCATCAACACACAAACCCCAGAAAGTAAGCTAGATAACTGGGATCTTCTAAAAATCAAATACCTATGCTCTTCAAAAAACTTCACCAAAAGAGTAAAAAGAGAACCTACAGACTGGGAAAAAATTTTTGGACAGTACAAGTCAGACAAAGTTCTAATCTCCATAATCTACAAGAAAATCCAAAACCTCTACAACAAAAAGACAAATAATCTTATTAAAAAATGGACAAAGGAAATGAACAGACACTTCACCAAAAAAGGCATTCAAGTGGCCAACAGACACATGAAGCAATGCTCACGATCACTAGCCATTAGAGAAATGCAAATTAAAACCACAATGAGATATCTTCTCATCCCAGCTTTACTGGCACGAATCAAAAACACAGGAAATAACAAATGTTGGAGGGGCTGCAGGGAGATCAGAACTCTTACGCACTGCTGGTGGGAATGCAAAATGATACAACCATTTTGGAAAATGATATGGTGCTACCTTAGAAAGCTAGAAATAGAAATACCATACGATCCAGCAATCCCACTCCTAGGAATATATCCTAGAGAAATAAGAGTCATCACTCGAATAGAGATATGCACACCTATGTTCATGGCAGCATTGTTCACAATAGCAAAAAGATGGAAACAACCTAGATGCCCATCAACAGATGAATGGATAAACAAACTATGGTACTTACACACAATGGAGTACTATGCAACGAGAAAAAACAATGATGAATCTGTGAAGCATCTCATATCATGGATGAAACTGAAGGACACTATGTTGAGTGAAATAAGTCTATCACAAAAGGACAAATATTGTATAAGACCTCTATTGTGAAAACCCATGAAAAAGTTTACACACAAAAAGTAACAATCTTTGTTGGTTACCAGGGATGGGAGGGTTGTGGGGGGGTGTGGAAATACTAAACAGGCAATAGATAAGTGGTATCTCTGGTGAAGGGTGAGAGAGTACACAATACTCGGGAAACCAGCACAACTTGTACAAGGAAAGGTCATGGAATCTCCATAGACACATCCAAACTCCCTGAGGGACTGAATTGCTGGGCAGAGGGCTTTGGGGACCGTGGTCTAGGGGAACATCTAGCTTAATTGGAATAACACAGTTTTTAAAGACAATGTTCTACATTTTACCTTGGTGAGTAGCATCTGGGGTCTTAAAAGCCTGTGAGCAGCCATCTAAGATACTCCACTGGTCTCACTGCTTCGGGAGCAACGGAGAATGAAGAGAACAGGATACAAGGAAAAGATCAGTCCAAAGGACTAATTGTCCACAGCTACCAAGGCTTCCATCAGACTGAGTCCAGTACAGCTAGATGGTGCCTGGCTACCACCACTGACTGCTCTGACCAGGATCACAACAGAGGGTTCTGGACAGAGCTGGAGAAGGATGTAGAACAAAATTCTAACATCCCCAGAAAAAGACCAGATTTACTGGCCTAAAGGAGACTGGAGAAATCCCAAGAGTATGGCCCCAGACACCCTTTCAGCTCAGTGGTGAAGTCACTTTCGAGGTTCACCGTTCAGCCAGGGGTTGAACAGCCCCATAAAACAAAATGGGACTAATGAGGTACAGCAGTCCAGGGACAAGGGCTAGAAGGCAGAAGGGGACAGGAAAGCTGGTGATAGGGAACACAAGGTTTAGTAAGGACAGTGTTAATGTGTAGTGAGGTTGTTAACCATTGTCATAAGGCAACATGTGTACTAACTGTTTAATGAGAAACTATTTTGTTCCATAAACCTTCATCTAAAGTGAAACTAGCGGCACAATTGGAAGAGCATAGAACTGTGCATGTAGAAATTTTTGAAATGGTGTATCTTTGGCTATGTATATTTTCACCAAAAAAAAAGGTCAAGAAGGGAGAGGGTTGACATGTCGTGGGGTTGTTAACCAATGTCATAAAACAATATGTATACTACTGTTTCATGAGAAACTGTTTGTTCTGTAAACCTTCACCTGAAGTACGATAAAATAAATAAATAAAAAGAAAAACAAAAAAAAAGAAGGACACAGAGAAAAAGGAAAAAACAAGGCCACAAAAAATGAATATGTTTCCCAAAGCGTAGTCATGTGGGCCTGATTATAACGGAGACAATCAATATTTCCAACTTGAATGCATCAGAGCTCGTGTGAAAGTTAGCAGGGCAATTGCAAGACAAAAAGATGGCAGTGAAAAAGGAGATGAGAAAACTAGATTTTTTACCCACTCTATGCTGTCAGCAATTCTGTGTGCTTTCCAGTTAATTCTCCCCAAAACCCCTGAGAGATCAATATTTTATACCTATTTAACAGACGAGGAAAATGGGCTATACAGAGGCTCTCAATTGGGTCAGACGACAACCAACTCCCAAAACCATATAATGATCGTGATTTGATTACGTAGTGGGAGTACAGAGTCAAAACCAGGTCTGTCTAGACACATAGCCCATGCTCTTTCTTCTTTGCTTTTTGAGTTTACTTTTTTTTTTTTAGCATATTCTGGAGAAAAAATGCTTAGCCTATTTTTATAATGCTTTTGAATATGTGTAGCTATGCTTTGGAATCCCTAAGTGGTACAAATGCTCAACATGCTTGGCTGCTGATCAAATGGTGCAAAGTTTGAGTCCACCCAGACATGACTCAGAAGAAAGACCTGGTGATCTACTTCCAAAAAGCCAGCCACTGAAAATCCTATGGAGCACAGTTCTACTCTGACATACCCAGGTCGTTGTTATGCCTGAGCCCACTGTTGCAGCTACTGTGTCCATCCATCTCGTTGAGGGTCTTTCTCTTTTTCACTGACCCTCTACTTTACCAAGCATGATGTTCTTCTCCAGGGACTGTTCCCTCCTGACAACATGTCCAAAGAACATGAGATGGAGTCTCACCATCCTCTCTTCTAAGAAACTTTCTGGCTGTACTTCTTCCAAAACAGATTTGTTCATTCTTCTGGCTGTCCATGGTATATTCAATATTCTTCACCAACACCATAATTCAAATGCATCAATTCTTCTTCAGTCTTCCTTATTCATTGTCACGCACCGTGCTGTGCCTTTGCAGCAAAGATCTGAAAAACTAAGTAAAACAGACACAATTGTCAATCTTGGAAACCTGAGCATCAAATGAAGGGGTAAATAACTAGATCAAACACCAAATGGAAGAAGAAATTGATGGAAAACAGAACGAGGGGAGATACGGAGTGGAGGACCCTGCCAATTAACATGGCAGAGCATCACCATCTTGAAACATAGCCAGCAACAATCCTGGACAGGGAATATGGGAAGGCAACTTCACGGAGATTCCAAGAGGAGACAGAGCACCCAGTAACCAGAGGAGCACGCTTTCCCACCCCTCACCCTTCTGGTGAGTAGTAGCAAGAACCCCCTGTCCCTATCCCATCCCCTCCTGCTGTGTGGCTTTTTTTTTTTTTTCCTTTCTTTTTTCCTTTTCTTTACCCTCCCTCCTATCCCCATAGACCACATCACTCTCCCTGTCCTGCTGGCTCCTGCCTCACCATTATTTTTCTCTTCTATTTTCTTCTTTTTCTTTTTTCCCTTTCTTTTCTTTATCCCTTCTGCCTACCACCGTACACCACCTCCCCTCCCCACTAGCATCTGGGTCCATCCCACCCCTACTCACCAGCCCCCACTACACTGCCATTTTTTTTCCCTTTCTTCCTTTTCTTCCCCCCTCCCACCTAGCCCTGTACACCACATTCCCCCCTTCCTGGCTACTCCAGCAATGCCGTTTATTTTCTCTTTCTTTTTCCTTTTCTTTCTCCCTCCTACCTAAGTAAGTCACCTTCCCTCCCTGCCGACCCCCAGGCCCACCCTGCCCCACTTGTCAGCCTCTACCACACTGTTATTTTTTTTCCTCTTTCTTCCTTTTCTTTCTCCCTCCCAACTAGCACCTACATCACCTCCCCCCTTCCCGCCAGCCCCTGCTGGGCCTCTGTGGCTACAACACCACCAGCCTACTGCCATCTCGGGTCTACCCCACCCCCACCTGCCAACTTGCTGTGCTGCAATTTTTTTTCTTTTATCTTTATTTCTTTTCCTTCTCCCTGGCCACATGGCCCCATACACCACTTCCTCCCACTCCCTCCCCACCGGTCCTTGGGTCCACCCCCCCCCCCCAACTAACACCCAACTTGCTGTCATATTTTTTCTGTTTCTCTTTCTTCCTTTACTTTCTCCCTCCCATTTAACCCTTTACACCATCTTCTCACCCTCTTCCTGCTGGTCCCCACTGGGCTGCCATGACCAGAGAGCTACCAACCCACTGCCGCCTTGGGTCTGCCCCACCCCCACCTGCTGACCACCACTGCATCAACACTTTCTTTCTTTTCTTTTTTTTCTTTCTCCCTCGCAACTAGCCCTGGAAGTCACCTCCCCTCCCTTCTTAATGGCCCCCTGGTCTGCACCACCCTCACTTGCCAGCCCCCACTGCATCACCATTTTTTCTCTTTTTTCCTTCCTTTCATTTCTCCCTCCCACCTAGCCCCATATGCCACCTCCACTCCCACTTACCACTGGCCCCTGCAGTGTCACCGTGGGTAGAGTGTCACTGGTGCACCAGCCCAGCACTTTCCTGGGTCTGCCCCACCCCCATGCACTGGCCCCCAATGTACTGACATTTTTTTCTTTTTTTCTTTCATCTCTATATTTTCTTTTATTTTTCTTTCCTTCATTTCTTTTTCTCTCTCACCTATTCCCATATGCCTCTTCCCCCACCCATACCTGCCAGTCCCTGGGCCCATCCTGCCCCCACCCACTGGCTTCCACCACATCACCCTTTTTTATCGCTTTTTCTTTCTTTCTCTCTCTTTTCTTTCTCTTTCTCACCTAACCCTGTATGTCAACTCTCCCACCCTTTCTACAGGGCCCTGCCATGCTACTAAGGTTAGAACTCAGGCTCATCAACATACCAGGCCCGCACTGCCCCTCCCCTCCTGACACTTGACCAGATGCTGAACTGTGGGAAGCAAGCCTCTACCAATCTCATGTGACACCCTCATCCATCTGATGAGAGACTGTGAATACTCCCACACTGCTGGACCAACATTAGGAGGCAGACAGCTTCCACCCAGTTTGTCCTCAGCCACCTCTCCAAACCAGCATGCAGTGAAGAGGGTTTACCCTGCCCAAACAGATAATTTGGTGAGAGTTATCATGCCCATAGATGAGCAAGTAGCAAAGCACACCCAGCCCACCTGCCCTGACATATCAAAACAAAACAAAAAAGCAGGACAAAACAAATGAGCACACAATCAATCAATAAAAAAATAATAGCAGAATGTCTCGGAGACAGCAAACAATATCAAAATATATTTAAAAAGCAGGACAAGATAGTTCCAGCAAATGACCAAAATAAAGAATAAGATAGACTTCCGGTAGAAGAAAACTCATTGGAACTACCTGATTAGGAATTCAAAAGACTAATATTTACGGCTCTCCAAGAGATTAGGAAAAGAGATCAAGGAGAACACAGATAAAAGCAAGTAAAAATGGAAAAAAAACATGGAAAACACAGAAACAGCAATAGAAGAATTCAGGAAAATAATACGAGAACAAAATGTCAAAATAAATAAAAAACTAGAAATCATACAAAACAGGAGCTAGAAATCCAAAAGATAACAAACTTTCAGAAATGGACAACTAAATAGAAGGTTTTAGGAGAAAATTTGAAACAATGGAAGACAGAATCAGCAAGATTGAAGATAAATCCATGGATGCCACTTTCTTTGAGAAAAATCAGAGAAAAGAACAAAGAAAATCTGAGTATTATGTGGGAAACAATCAATAGCAAAAATTTGCACGCGATTAGAGTTCCAGAACAGACAGAGAAAATGGAAAACACAGGATCATTGAAGAATTGCTGGCAGAAAACTTCCCAGATAATATGAAAGACGAAAAGCAGAAAATTCAAGAAGCTCAGTGAACCCCATATAGGATAGACTCCAAAAAAAAGTCACCAAGACATATAATAATCTCACTTACCAAAGCCAAAGACAGAAAAAAGAATCCTGAGAGCAGCTCAAGAAAAACGAAAAGTCACTTACAAAGGAGAAACAATAAAACTAAGTTTTTTCTGGCAAAAACCACACAGGCAAGAAGGCAATGGGATGACATATATAAAACCTTGAAAGAAAAAAACTGCCAACCAAGAATAGTATAGCCTGCAAAACTCTCTCTCAAATATTTAGTGAAATTAGTAGATTTCCAGATAAACAGAAATGAACGTAATTCATAAACACCAAACCAAACTTTAAAAAAAATATTAAAAGGAGTTCTTTGGTTAGAAAACCAACATCAGACAACAACCAGAGTCTAGGACACAGGACAGCATCAACTAGATACCAAGATAGGTAAAGAACTCTCAATAATAAAACAAAGCTAAGTGACTTCAAACAGGGAAACAGAGACATCAATCTCTAAATGACGACAAAGTCAAAACAATGAAAAGGGGACTACAAAGTGTAGGTATAGAACTTTCCAATGGAGAGGAAGTGAGTAATAAAATACTGCTTCAAACTTAGGAAGATAAGGATAAATTTCAAGATAACAACAAAGTTAACAAACTTACTCATCAAAAAAAAAAAAAATACATAAAGGGTCAGTAAACACAAAATCTATAATAATGAAAGGAATGAAAAGAAAATCCACAAACAAAAGGAATACAGAACAGGAAAGTAAAAGGAACAAAGAAAGTACCTTTACCACAAAAAGAAAAAGAAAAAAAGAAGCACAACAACATGACAGCAATAAACACATACCTATTGATAATCACACTAAATGTAAATTGCTTAAATGCACCTGTAAAGAGACTGACAGTGACAGATGGATAAAAACATGACCCATCAATATGCTGTCTACAAGAGACACACCTTAGACACAAAGACATAAATATATTAAAAATCAAAGAATGGAAAAAATACATATCTAGAAAACAATAATCAAAAAGGAGCAAGAGTGGCAATACTAATCTCAGATAAAATAGACTTTAAGACATAATTCAACATAAAAGACAAGGAAGGACATTACATAATGATTAAAGGTAAAATCCACCAAGAAGACATAACACTAGTAAATATCTATGCACCGAATGACAGGGCTCCAAAATACATAAAACAAACACTAACAGCATTGAAAAGCAAAATAGACAATTTCACAATAACAGTAGGAAACTTCAACACATTAATCTTGGTAAAGGACAGAACATCAAGAAAGAAACTCAACAAAGATACTGAAGATAAAGGCCACAATCAACCATCTTGAACCCATAGACATATATATAGAATACTCCACCCAACAGTGGCAAAGTTTATAGTCTTTTTCCAACGCACATGGAACATATTCCAGAATAAATCCACAAACCCCCAATAAAATCCAATACATTGAAAAAATACAAAGCATTCTCTCTGAACACAATGCCAAAAAAGTAGAAATCAATAACAGGAAGAGCAAAGAAAAAAATCAAACATATGTAAACTGAATAACACCTTGCTTAAAAACAACTAAGTAATAGAAGAAATCAAAGAGGGAATCAAACCATTCTGAGAATCAAATGAGAATGAAAACACATCATATGAAAACCTTTGCGACACAGTAAAGGTGGTGTTCAGAGATCAATTTATAGTAATAAATGCACACATCAAAAAAGAAAAATGGGCTGAAATAAAACGTTAGCCTTATAAGTCAAACAAATAGAAAAAGAACAGCAAAAGAAGCCATGAGCGTCAAAAGAAAGGAAATGATAAATATTAGAGCAGAAATAAATGGAAGACAGAACAGAGAACAGAAAGAATCAACAAGAACAAAAGTTGGTTCTTTGAAAAGATCAACAAAATTGACAAACCATGAGCCAAATGGACAAAAGAAAAACAGGAAGTGAAGCAAATAGCCCAAATAAGGAATGAGAATGGTGACATTACAACAGACCCAACTGAAATAAAAAAGACCATAATAGAATACTATGAAAAACTGTACTCCAACAAATTTGAGAAACTAGAGGAAATGGACAAATTTCTAGAAACACACTACCTAAACTACCACAAACTCAGACACAAAGTCTGTACAGACCCATAACAAGAGAAGAAATTAAAGAGGTAATTAAAAAAAAAAAAAAAAACTCCCAACAAAATAAAACCCTGGCTCAAAGGGCTTCACTGGAGAATTCTCCCAAATATTCAGAGAAGAGCTTACACCAGTACTACTCAAATTATTCCAGAGCATAGAAAAGGAAGGAATACTCCTGAATTCATTCTATGAAGCAAGCACAACCCTGATACCAAAACCAGGCAAAGACACCACAAAAAAAGAAAATTACAGACCAATATCTCTCATGAATATAGATGTAAACATTCTCAACAAAACTCTAGCCAATTGAATTCAGCAACATTAAAACAAATAATAAAATAATACACCACAAGCAAGAAGGATTCATACCAGGTATACAAGGATGGTTCACCATTAGAAAATCAATTAATGTAGTCTACTACATAAATAGAACAAAAAAAAGAATCACATGATCATTTCAATCTATGCAGAAAAAACATTTGACAAAGTCCAACACTCATTCCTGATAAAAAACTTCAATACAATAGGTATTATAATCATTAACTTTATATGGAAAGGGAAGAGGCCCCAGATAAGTAAAGCACAACTGAAGAAGAATAATTAAGTAGGAGGACTCACACTACCTGACCCCAGAACCTACTATACAGATATAGTAGTCAAAACAGCCTGGTACTTGTACAATGACAGGTATATCAACCAAAGGAACAGAATTTAGAACCCAGATGTAAGTCCATCCACCTATGGTCACCTGATTTTCAACAAGGGCCCAAAGTCCATCAAATGGGAAAAAGACAGTCTTTTTTAACAAATGGTGCTGGCAAAACTGGATGCCCATATGTAAAAAAATGAAACAGGACCCATACCTCATGCCATACACAAAAACTAATTTAAAATGGATCAAAGACCTAAATATAAAACCAAAAACTATAAAGATCATAGAAGAAAAAAATAGTATCAATGCTAGAGGCCCTAATACACAACATTAACAGGATACAGACCATAAATAACAACATACAAACTCCAGAATATAAGCTAGATAACTGGGATCTTCTAAAAATTAAACACTCATGCTCATCAGAAGAATTCACCGAAAGAGTAAAAAGACAACCTACAGACTGGGAAAAAAATTTTGGCTATGAAAAATCCGACAATGATCTAATCTCTAAAATTTACAGGAAAATCCAACACCACTATAATAATAATAATATTTTTAATAATCCAATTAAAAAATGGGCAAAGGATATGAACAGACACTTCACCAAAGGAAGACATTCAAGTGGCTAACAGGCATAAGGAAATACTTGAGATCACTAGCCATTAGAGAAATGTAAATTAAAACCACAATCAGATGACATCTCACCCCAGCATTACTGGCACGAATCAAAAAACAGAAAATAACTGTTGGAGAGGCTGCGGGGAGATTAGAACCCTTATGCACTGCTGGTGGGAATGTAAAATGGTACAACTTCTTTGGAAAACGATATACTGCTCCCTTAAAAAGCTAGCAATAGGAATACCATATGATCCAGGAATCCCACTCCTAGTAATATACCCTAGAGAAATAAAAGCTGTCAAATGAATATACATATGCACACCCATGTTCATTGCATCACTACTCACAGCAGCAAAAAGATAGAAATAACTTAATGTCCATCAACAGATGAATGGATAAACAAATTATGGTACATACACACAATGGAATACTATGAAACAAAGAACAATGATGAATCTGCAAAACATCTCACAATACGGATGAATCTGGAGGGCATTATGCTGAGTGAAATAAGTCAGTCACAAAAGGACAAATATTGTATGAAGCCACTATTATTAGAACTCAACAAAAGGTTTTCACACAGAAAAAAAAATTATTTGATGGTTAAGAGGGTGGTTAGAGAGAAAGGTGAAATCACTAACAAGATAGTAGACAATTGTCAGCTTTGGTGAAGGGAAAGACGACACACAACATAGGGAAAGTCAGCACAACATGACCAAAGCAAAGGGATAGACATTTCATAGACACATCCAAACTCCTTGAGGGACTGAGTTGCCGGCACTGAGGGCTGAGGACCATAGTCTCAGGGGACATCTAGGTCAATTGACATAACATAGTTCATGAAGAAATATTCTACATCCTACTTTGCTGAGTGGTGTCTGGGGTCTTAAAAACTTGCAAGCAGCCATCTAAGATACATCTATTGATCCCACCCATCTGGAGCCAAGGAGAATGAAGAAAACCAAAAACACAAGGAAAATATTAGCCCAAAGGACAAAATGACCATATGAACCAAACATTCCACCAGCCTGAGCCCTGAAAAACTAGGTGGTGCCCGGCTAACACCACCGACCGCTCTGTAAGGATCACAACACAGTATCCCAGAGAGTGGCAGAAAAATGTAGAGCAGAATTCAAATTGACAAAAGAAGACTAGATTTACTGGTCTAACAGAGACTGGAGGAACCTCTGAACCTATGTCCCCCGGACACTCAGCTAATTCAAAACTGAAACCAATCCCAGAAGCCCACTTTTCAGACAAAGATTAGACAGGCCTATAAAACAAACAATAACACACGTGAGGAATGTGCTTCTTAGTTCAATTAAATATATAAGATCAAATGGTCAACTACTGCCCAAAAGCAAGACAAGAAGGTAGGAAGGGATAGGAACAGGACACAGGAAACCCAGGGTTGAAAAGGGGAGCGTGCTGTCACATTGTGTGGATTGCAAGCAATGTCACAAAAAATGTGTATAAATTTTTGAATGAGAAACTAACCTGAGCTGTAAACTTTCACCTAGAGCACAATAAAATTAAAAAAAAAAAAAGAATGCATATACAGGTGGCAAAAATTATAAATAAAAATAAAACACACAAAAAGAGAAACTAGGAAAGTAAGAAAGGCAGGGTTGTAGTTACCTTATGATGAGTGAGTAGTGAAGAAAGAGTTTGGGAAAAGAAATACGAGAAAATTCCATAGTTTCAGCAATGTTCTCTGTTATTACTTGATGGGATTACATGGGCATTTGCTTTACAGACAAATGTTAAAATGTACCTACAATCTTATACAATTTTCTGTATATTGAATTTTATAAGAAAACATTTAAGCCAATAAGCAAACACATTGTTCTTCCCTGGTGGTGGGGGGCCGGGGGTGTGGTGGAGAATTCAAGAAATTTTTACACAAAGAAAAAAACAAACTTTGATGGTTAGCAGGGGGTAGGGAGGGAAATCACTAACTAGATATCAGACAAATGTTAACTTTGGTGAAGGGAAAGACAACACACAATATAGGGGAAGCCAGCACAACTTGACCAAGGCAAAGTCATAGAAGCTTCCTAGACACATCCAAACACCTTGAGGGACCGAATTGCTGGGGCTGTCGGCTGGAGACCATGGTCTTGGGGGACACCTAGATAAATTGGTAAACATAGTTCGTAAAGAAAATGTTCTACATCCTACTTTGCTGAGTAGTGTCTGGGGTCTTAAAAACTTGCAAGCAGCCATCTAAGATACATCTATTGGTCCCATGCCGTCCAGAGCAAAGCAGAATGAAAAAAATCAAAGACACAAGGAAAATATTAGTCCAAAGTACTAATGGATCACATGAACCACAGCCTCCACCAGCCTGAGCCCAGAAGAACTAGATGGTGCCTGCATACCACCAACAACCACTCTGATAGGGATCACAATAGAGGGTCCTGGACAGAGCAGGTGAAAAATGTAGCACAAAATTCAAATTCACAGATAAAAAACAGACTTACTGGTCTGACAGAGACTGGAGGAGCCCCTAAGACTTTGGTCACTGGACATCCTGCTAACTCAGAAAGGGTGCCACTCCACAAGTCCACCTTTCAGCCAAAGATGACAGGCCTATAAAACAAACAATAACACACATGAGGAACAGTACTTCTTAGTTCAATCAAGTATACAAGACCAAATGGGCAACACTTGCCCAAAAGCAAAGATGAGAAGGCAGGAAGGTACAGAAAAACTGAATGTACAGATACAGGGAACCCAGGGTGGAAAGGGGGAGAGGGTTGAAATATTGAGGGGATTGAAACCAATGTCACAGAACAATTTATGTGTAAATTTTTGAATGAGAAAATAATTTGCACTGTAAACTTTCACCTAAAGAACAATAAATAGAATATATATACACTAAGCATTAGTGAGCTGATATTGACCGGTATTGGCCATTTTGAATTGGACAATCATATGATCTGCTATACTAGGAAAGACAAATTGAATGGGAACAGTGTCACATTCATCATCAAAAACAATATTTTAAGACCAGTCCTGAAGGACAATGCTATCAGTGATAGGATAGTGATATCCATAGGCGTACAAGGAAGACCAGTTAATATGACTACTATTCAAATTTATGCACCAACCACTAATGCCAAAGATAAAGAAATTAAAGATTTTTACCAGCTTTTGCAGTCTCAAATTGATCAAACATACAATTAAAATGCATTGATAACTACTGGTGATTGGAATGCAAAATTTGGAAACAAAGAAGGATTAGTAGTTGGAAAATATGGCCTTGGTGATAGAAACCACTCCCGAGATTGCAGAATAGAATTTTGCAAGACCAATGACTTAATCATTAGAAATACCTTTTTTCAACAACATAAACAATGACTATACACATGGACCTCGCCAGGTAGAATACACAGGACTCAAATCTACTACGTGTGTGGTAAGAGACAATGGAGAGCCTCAACATCACTGGTCAGAATAAGGCCAGGGTCTGACTGCAGAACAGACCATCAATAGCTCATATGCAAGTTAAAGTTGAAGTTTAAGATAATTAAAAATAAAACCACAAGAGCCAAAGTACAACTTGAGTACATGCCACCTGGCTTTAGAAAAGATCTCAAGAACAGATTTGACAAGCTGAACATTAATGACTGAAGACCAGAGGAGTTACTCAATGAAATCAAGGATATCATACATTAAGAAAGCAAAAAGTCATTAAAAAGACAGGAAAGAACAAAATGAATGCCAGAAGAGACTGAAACTTAATCGTGAGTGTAGAGTAGCTAAAGCGAAGGAAGAAATGATGAAGTAAAAGAGCTGAACAGGAGATTTCAAAAGGCAGCTGCAGAAGACAAAGTAAAGTATTATAATGACATGTGCAAAGACCCGGAGTTAGAAAACCAAAAGGGAAGAACATGCTTGGCATTTCTCAAGCTGAAAAAACTGAAGAAAAATTTCAAGCCTCAAGTTGTATTACTGAAGGATTCTATGGGCAAAACATAGACTGATGCACAGAAAGCATCAAAAGATGATTGAGGGAATCTGCAGTCACTCTACCAAAAAGATTTCATCGATGTTCAACCATTTCAGAAGGTAGCATATGATCAAGAATGGATGGTACTGAAGGAAGAAGTCAAAGCTGCACTGAAGGCATTGGTGAAAAATAAGGCTCCAGAAATTGATGGAATACCAATTGAAATGTTTCAACAAACAGATGTAGCAATGGAGGTGTTCATTCATCTATGTCAAGAAATTTGGAAGAAAGCTTCCTAGCTGATTGAATGGAAGAGATCCATATTTGTGTCCATTCCAAAGAAAGGTGATCCAACAGAATGCAGAAATTATCCAACTATATCATTAATACCAAGCGAAAGTAAAATTTTGCTGAAGGTAATTCAAAAGTGGTTGCAGCAGTATATAGACAGGGAACTGCCAGAAATTCAAGCTGGATTCAGAAGAGGACATGGAATGAGGGATATCACTGCTGATGTCAGATGGATCTTGAGTGAGAGCAGAGAATACCAGAAAGATGTTTACCTGTATTTTATTGACTATGCAAAGGTATTCGATTGTGTGGATCATAACAAATTAGGGATAACATTTCGAAGAATGGAAATTCCAGAACACCTAATTGTACTCATGAGGAAGCTGTACATAGACCAAGTGGCAATTGTTCAAATAGAACAAGGGGATACTGTGTGGTTTAAAATCAGAAAAGAAGTTTGTCAGGATTGTATCCTTTCACCATACTTATTCAATCTGTATGCTGAGCAAACAATCCGAGAAGCTGGACTATGTGAAGAAGACAATAATATCATTAACAACCTGTGTTACTCAGATGACATAACCTTGCTTGCTGAAAGTGAAGAGGGCTTAAAGTACTTACTGATGAAGATCAAAGACCACAGCCTTCAGTATGGATCACACCTCAACATAAGGAAAACAAAAATCCTCACAACTGGACCAATAACCCACATCATGATCAATGGAGAAAATGTTGACGTCATCAAGGATTTCATTTTACTTGGATCCACAATCAATGCCCATGGAAGCAGCAGTCAAGATATCAAATGACACGTTGCATTGGGCAAATCTGCAGCAAAAGACCTCTTTAAAGTGCTAAAAAGCAAAGATGTCACTTTGAGGACTAAGGTGCTTCTGAGCCAAGCCATAGTATGCTTCGTCCTTGACTTATGTCAGGGTTCTGTTCTGAAGACTCCATCAGAAGTCTGTTCTGAGGTAAGTCCTATAACTTTTTTTTTTTTTTTTTAGTTTTTGTTATTATTGCCTTTTATTATCAGTATCTTTGTAAATCTGATCTTTGAACATCTGAGAGTGAACTTCTGAAAATGGTAACATCAGCAAATCGTTGCCAATGTTGCAATGATAAGATGTACCAAAAAAAAAAAAAAAAGACTGTCTTAAATGTGGTTCAGCTAAACCGAGTATGTCATAAATCGGAGACTACCTGTATCTTCAATCACCTTATATGCATGCAAAAGCTGGACAACGAGAAAGTATTATAGTAAATAAATATTTGTCTTTATTTTACTCTGCAAGTAATTCCAAAGAGACTTGCAAATTGTATGAATGAAACGCATGATCAGTTGTGATGCTATTTTACAGTGAAGGAACAACAGAGGGTTTTTTTTTTCCCCTCCTTTTATTTAAATTCATATTTTCATGAACGTCAGCCCATGGGCCTGAGGTTTAAAGAAATTCATAATGAACTTGAAGTACTTTCAGCATAATCAGCTTCTCCATTTTGTTCCCACTTTATTTGTGCTGCGATTAGAAACTGTGTTTGAGGAAAAATTGCACTGAGTGTCCCTTAATTAATATACACAAAGGGAATGCTGGGGATGAAAATCTGGAGGAAAAATCGAGAAGCAAATGGAAGTAGACTCACAGGGACTGTTGGGAGCTTTCACTGGGGAGGGCTCTTGCAGAGACTGTCTGGCCTTAACCCAAGAAAAGAGTCGTGGGAATATTTGGCAAGGTGGTTGAGAGAGACAGGAGCAGAGAAAGGGACAGATAAATAGGACAATACTGATGCTCAATAATTCTGATTAGCACTTAAACTGTCTTACTATCCACAGTGTTAAAATGAATAACCCTCCACCTGCACAAGCCTGTGCCATTATCTGTCTTTCTCTTTAACCAGCCAGTTACCATTAATTCTGACTCATGGCAACTCCATGTGTGTCAGAGTAAACTCTGCTCCATCAGGTTTTCAATGACTGATTTTTTTGGAAATAGATCACCAGGACTTTCTTACAAGGCACTTTTGGGCGGACTCAAACTGCCAACCTTTTGGTTAGCAGCCAAGCACATTAACTGTTTCCACCAACAACTATAAATAGGGTTTTTCTTCAGTTCTGAGACTAGCAACAAGATCTTATCTTCATTAGGAGAAAGTGCAGAGACTTAGAGGACAAAATCAGCCAACCAAAGTACAACAGCACACTGTGAGGCAAGTAAAAAGCAGAACGAAAGTATTATTTTATGATATCAAAGGAAAGAAAAAGTATATTGAAAATGTTGCTTTTTTTTTTACATAGAGAAGCATACTCCATAACTGATATAGCTAAGGATACAGTTGTTGTTAGTTGCCATTGAGTTGATTCCAACTCATAGCGACCCCATGAGTTGGAGAGTAGAACTGCTTCATAGGGTTTACTTGATTGTAATCTTAATGGAAGCAGACTGACACGCCTTTTCTTCCATGGTACTACTGGGTGGGTTCAAATGGAAAACCTTTAGGTTAGCCAAAAAAAAAACGCGTTGCCTGTCCAGTCGATTCCAACTCATAGCAACCCTAAAGGGCAGAAAAGAACTGCCCCATAGGGTTTCTAAGGAGCAGCTGCTGGATTCAAACTGACAACTTTTGGTTAGCAGCTGTAGCTCTTAACCACTGCGCCACCAGGGCTCCATTACATTGGCAGCCGAGTGGAAACCACTTGTGCCACCCAGGGACTTTCTAAGTAAACCAGATGTTACCAAATCTTATCTTGATTTTTTTTTTTTTTTTTAAGTAATTGCAATCTAATGTGCTTAATACATACCATCTGTTCCGGGAAAGTGGCAGACGAAGTCAGTTTAGTCAAGAAAAGAAAATGCCTAAAATCTACTTTAGATAGGGAGGGCTAATTGACAGCCAATTTAAAATACTTAAGAAATTAACCCACACTACCAAGCCATTAGCTCTCACTAAGAAACGCTGAAAGACAGGACATACATGTTGTGCTTGAAAAGGGCAAAAGTAATTTTTATTTTTCATAAGAAACCATGATCACCCTGTAAATTATGGGCTATTCAACTTTACTTGGTATCCCAGGAAGATGGTAGATTTCTTCTTCACCTAAGCCATGCAAAAACACCAAAGATGCCAACTATGGAAGAATGCACCGCCTGACTAGCGGTCTTATCCAGTCCATTTACTTTTATTCTATGACAGCCTACCAAGCTATATAGATAAGACCAGGACAACTGATGGTCACTGCTGGGCTTGAATAAGATTGCAATTCTATAATACCTGACTTTCTCATCCTCAAATAGGATTAGAGCTATAGGATTTGGAAAATCTAGGTAAAGGGCCGTATTCAAAGGGTTCAAATATTTAAGGACTTGGCATTGCCAGAAAGACATTTCAGAGAGTGCCCCATTTAATGGCAGATATTTTGGTCACCAGAAGCCCTATCATGATTAGTCAGGAAGGAGCACCTTCATCCCAGCAGTAGTTAGATTTCAGCCCCTGCGAGTCTCGGGCTAAACATCCTTGTGCAGGGCGTAACTACATGAGCAGCTCACCTGATGGCAATCCCCTCCGCCACTCCTCTCATTCCTTTGCCCCTGCTTGATTTTTTTCCACAGCATGTAACAGCTTGGAATATACTATCTAATAAACTTATTTTGTTTCTTTATAGTCTCCTCACACAAGAATATGTGCTCCATGATGGCAAGGATTTTTTTTCTATTTTGTTCACTTCATGTTGCCAGCACTTGGTGCATCTGACCAATTGTGAGAGTTCTCAGTAAACATTTGTTGAAGGAAGAACTATAAAGAAAATGGATCAGATCAAATGAAAAGAGCAAAGACAAGTAAAATAATGTTTGAAGGCAGAGGAAGAGGATGTCCCTGTTTTCACCTGGATGGTTAAAAATGTCCTGCTATGATAGTCAAAGTCAAAGTCAAAAGATAATCAACTGGGACTCTTTGCCCTTGACCTAGACCTGAACACCAGTGCACAGCACTAAAACCTTCCCTCTTCTTCTTCCTTCTGGCCCTCCCCTTTGCACTGCTTGAATTTACTGATGCCAATACCACTTCTAAGGAGCCCTGTTGGCTCGACAGTTGGCAACTTGAACCCACCCAGTGGTTCTTCAGGAGAAAGACCTGACGATCTGTTTTTCTGTGTAAAGATTACAGCCAAGAAAACCCTGTGGGGTGGTTCTAACCTGTCACATAGGGTCACTAAGAGTTGAGATAGAGTCTTCGGCACCTAACAATACCATTTCTAAGGCAATGTAACAAGAGCGCCCTTAGTGATTGGCCACTCTGCAGAAATTTTATGAACAGGATGGTTTGGGCCTACTGGGCTCAAAAGCAGTATCTTTTTTTTAAGGATTTCCAGAAAATTTCCACACAGGAAAAGTTACAATTGAAAACCATTATTTTAATGTGGGGAGGAGAGGTGAAGGCTTGATTCCAAGACCAACAGAAGATCCACCAGTTAATTTTGTGTCTGTAATCCTAGAATCTAACATGCCCCTTTAAGATAAGCCATACATTTTTGTTATCTTTAGCAAAATAAACATTCTCAATTGCCTTCCATCTTTAAAAAAAATTCCTTCCTTGACCTTGAACCCCCTCCAGCTGCCTCAATCTTTGCCGTCCTTTCATAGCCATATTTCAGGATGAAATGACCTTGAAATTTCTTACCTCCCATTCATTTTGGCTCACTTCAGCCAGGCTTCCATCCACATTCCTGGTTTTCCTTCCTTCTCACAGGTTGCTCTTTCTCCATCCTTTGTTAGACTTTCTCTCAGCACTATCTTTATATACTATTCTTGGACAAATCATCCACTCCCTTGGTGATGTATCAGCTGATGATACTTGCCCAATCCTCTCTGCAGACCTCCATCTTAATATCCCACGAGTGGTCATCTCCATCTGGACGGCCTTTAGTCACAACAAAATTAATTGTAGAAAACTGAAATCTTAAACTCTAATACAACTTCATTAACTTTTCCCTCCCTCCTCAAACTTCTCCTCTTGTTGGCTCCCTAATCTGTGAATAACATCGCACACCAAGTCAAAGCAAAACATCTCAGAGGTACACTTGACTACTCGCCCTCAGCTCCCACATCCAAAACATCACAGGTGAAGTTTGAGTTCTCCAGAAAACAGACTCTGAGACTGAGTCCAGCAGGCCAGTTTATTAAGCAGTGCCCTTGGGACCAACACCTGCCAAATAAAGGGGGAGAAAGGATTGGGCATGAGAAGTGAAGTGAAGCTGTGATGCAGGCCCAACAACAGCTCAACTGACCCCATAGGGAGCTCTGAAGCTAGAATGACCTTTCAGAGTTGTCCTGAGATGGCCCTAGATGGCAAGGCCATTATACTCCTGCATCAGGACTGGCTACATAATTTTCAAGATCCAGTGCAAAATGAAAATGCTGGGCTCTTTGTTTAAAAATTCAGAATTCCAAAATGGTGACAGCAGAATATTAAGTCATGCACTAGACCCCTTCTGTGTATAGGACCTGTGCGACTATACAGGTCACACACACCTGAACCAGTCCTGTTCTGCACTGATCAGTCACTGGTTGTGGGTAAGGTGGCTCTCTGCAGATGACGCAGTACCTGAAGGGGCTGGCAGCTGAAGGCTGTTTGCCAATGGCACCACCAGCAACTGGAGCCACTGGAGATGGTTGAAGAGAGATCTGGGCATGTATCACATTATCCACCACAATCACCAATCCTGTCAATTTTACCACCTTGAAATTTCTTGCATTAATTTTCACAATTGGCCCTGTGAGTTTTGGTTATTCTCATCAGCTCTTGCCTTAACTAATAGAACAGTCACATATCTGTAATTTCTCTAACTTTTATTCTAGCGTTCAAATACCCTACTACTGCAAATGAGATTGCCATTCCTATTCTTAAAACATTTAGTGTCTTCCTATTGCCCATAAGATTAAAATCTAAACCAACATTTCCAAAACTATGCTTCATAAAACATGAGTCTTCCAAAGAAAAAAAGATGCTTGCATATTTTATTCTGAGATATTTTTAAAATATTAAAGACATTTACACAGTTGTTTTTACTGTTTTATGATTTTCTCTCCTAAGAAATGGTGAGTAGCTTCCAGAACTCCAGAAGCTACCTAAAAATCTGCTACTCAATAAATGTTTTTTTCCAACCTGCATATTAGCAATCATGCATATAAACAGCATTTACTAACCAATGCCTAAATACAAATCACCTAGTTGATGATCACTGGATTCTTGTACTTTCTGTCTAATTTTAACAGTATTGGTGATATTATTCAACGTTTTTGATTTTATACAAGGTTTTTATGAAACATAATTCTACTGAATCTGTAGTTTACAGAAGGAATTAACCAACACTTTTTAGGGTGTACTTTATTTTTATTTTTTTACTCATTAACCTTCTTACTGAAATATAACTTATATACAGAAAGATTCATCTTAATTGTGTCTGTTGCTGTTATTAGATGCTGTCAAATAGGTTCCCAGTCATAGCAACCGCATGTACAACAAAATGAAACACTGCCCAATCCTGCACTACGCTCACAATCGTTGTTATGCCTCAGTCCATTGTTGCAGCCACTGTGACATTCCATCTCACTGGGGATCTTCCTCGTGTTCACTGACCCTCTACTTTCCCAAGCATGAAGTCTTTCTCCAGGGACCGGTAACTCGTGATAACATGTCCTAAGTACATGAGACAAAGTCTCACCATCCTTGCTTCTAAGGAGCATTCTGGCTGTACTTCTTCCAAGACTGATTTGTTCATTCTTCTGGCAGTCCATGGTGTATTCAATATTCTTCGCCAACACCGTAATTCAAAGGCATCAATTCTTCTTTGGTCTTCCTTATTCACTCTCCAACTTACACATGCATATGAGACGATTGAAAAGACTACGGCTTGGGTCAGATGCACCTTAGTCCTCAAAGTGACATCTTTGCTTTTTAACACGTTAAAGAAGTCTTTTGGAGTAGATCTGCCTAATGCAAGACGCTGTTTAATTTCTTGACTCTTGCTTCAGTGGGTGTTGATTGTGGATCCAAGTAAAATGAAATTCTTGTCAAATTCAATATTTTCTCAGTTGATCATGATGTAGATTATTCATCCAGCTATGAGGATTTTTGTTTTCTTTAAGTTGAGGTGTAATCCATACTGAAGGCTATAGTCTTTGATCTTCATCAGTAAATGTTTCAAGTCTTCTTCTCTTTCAGCAAGCAAGGTTGTGTCATATGCACATCGTAAGCTGTTAATGAGTCTTCCTCCAATCCTGATGCCATTTTCCTCTTCATATAGTTCAGCTTCTAGGATTATTTGCTCAGTTTACAGATTGAATAAGTATGGTAAAAGAATACAACCCTGAGGCATACATTTCCTAACTTTGAACTATGCAGTATCCCCTTGTTCTGTTCGAAAGACTGCCTCTTGGTCTATGCACAGGCTCCTCATGAGCACAATTAAGTGTTCTGGAATTCCCATTCTTTACAATGTTACCCATAATTTGTTATGACCCACACAGTCAAATACCCTTGCATAGTCAAAAATACACAGGTAAACATCTTTCTAGTATTTTCTGCTTTCAGCCAAGATCCATATGACATCAGCAATGATACCCCTCATTCCACATCCTTTTCTGAATCTGGCTTGAATTTCTGGCAGTTCCCTGTTGATGTACTGCTGCAACCACTTTTGAATGACCTTCAGCAAAATTTCACTTGCCTGTGATAGTAATGACATTGTTTGATAATTTCTGCATTCTGTTGGATTACCTTTCTTTGGAATGGGCACAAGTATGGATCTCCTACAGTCAATTGGCCAGGCAGCTGTCTTCCAAATTTCTTGGCATAGACTATTGAGCACCTCCAGTGCTGCATCCATTTGTTAAAGCAGCTCAATTGGTATTCTGTCAATTCCTGGAGTCTTGTTTTTTGCTAATGCCTTTAGTGCAGCTTGGACTTCTTCCTTCAGTACCATGAGTTCGTGACCATATGCTACCTCCTGAAATGGTTGAACATTGATGAAATCTTTTTGGTAGAGTGACTCTGCAGATTCCCTCAATCATCTTTTGATGCTTCCTGCATTGTTCAATATTTTCCCTGTACTCACTGCTGTCCAGTTAATTCTGACTCATAGTGACCCTCTAGGATGGAGTAGAACTGCCCCATAGAGTTTCCAAGGAGTGACTGATGGATTCAAACTGCCGACCTTTTGGTTAGCAGCTAAATGCTTAACCACTGCACCAACAGGGCTCCATTTTCCCTGTAGAATCCTTCAATATTGCAACTCGAGGCTTGTATTTTTTCTTCAGTTCTTTCAGCTTGAGAAATGCCTAGCGTGTTCTTCCCTTTTGGTGTTCTAACTCCAGGTCTTTGCATATTTCATTATAATAGTTTGCTTTGTCTTTTCCAGCACCCTTTGAAAGCTTCTGTTCAGCTCTTTTACTTCATTTCTTACATTCACTTTAGTCACTCTTATGGTTAAGAGCAAGTTTCAGAGTCTCTTCTGACATCCTTTTTGGTCTTTTCTTTCTTTCCTGTCTTTAATGATTTCTTACTTTCTTCATATACGATGTCCTTTATGTCATTCCACAACTCGTCTGGTCTTCTGTCATTAGTGTTCAATGTGTCAAATCTACTCTGGAGATGGTCTCTAAATTCAGGTGGGATATACTCAAGGTTATAGTTTGGCTCTCGTGGACTTGTTCTAATTTTCTTCAGCTTCAACTTGAACTTGCATAAGAGCAATTGATGGTCTGTTCCACAGTCGGCCCCTGGCCTTATTCTGACTGATGATACTGAGCTTCACCATTGTCTTCTTCCACAAATGAAGTGGATTTGATTCCTGTGTTTTCCATCCAACGAGGTCCATGTGTATAGTTACTGTTTATACTGTTGAAAAATGTTATTTGCAATGAAGAAGTTGTTAGTCTTGCAAAATTCTATCATGCTATCTCCATTGTTGTTTCTACCACCAGCTACTGATCCTTCTTCATTTCCAACTTTTAAATTCCAATCACCGGTGATTACCAATGGATCTTGATTGCATAGTTGATCAATTTCAGACTGCAGAAGTCAGTAAAATTCTTCAGTTTCTTCATCTTTGGCCTTAATGGTTGGCATGTAAATTTGAGCAATAGTCGTATTAACTGGTCTTCCTTGTAGGCCTATGGATATTATCACTGACAGTGTTGTACTTCAGGATAGATCTTGAAATGTTCTTTTTGACAATGAAAGTGACACCATTCTTCTGCAATTTGTCATTCTCCCCCTGGTAGACCATATAATTATCTGATTCAAAGTTGCCAATTCTAGTCCATTTCAGCTCACTAATGCCTAGAATATATATCTTTACACTTTCCATTTCATTTTTGGACTTCCAGTGTTCCTAGATTCATACTTCGTACATTCCACATTCCTAATATTAATGGATGTTTACTGCTGTTTCTTCTCATTTTGAGTCATGCCACATCAGCTAATAAGGTTCCTAACGCTTGACTCCATCCACAACATTAAAGTCAACTCTACTTTGAGGAGGCAGCTCTTCCCCAATCATATTTTGAGTGCCTTCCAATCTGATGGGCTTATCTTCCGGCACTAGAGCAGATAATGTTCCACTACTATTCATAAGGTTTTCACTGGCCAGTTTTTTCAGAAGTAGATTGCCAGGTCCTTCTTCTAGTCTGTCTTAGTCCAAAGCTCTGCGGAAACCTACTTGCCATGGGCAACCCTGCTGGTATTTGAAATACTGCGGGCATAGCTTCCAGCATCACAGCAATAGGCAAGTCACCGCAGCAGGACAAACTGACAGACAATGGGGATCTTAATTGTAGACATCTTAATTGTCCAGCTTGATGGATTATCACAAAATCAAGAAATAAAATGTTATCCGAATCCTACCACCTCCCTTCTGCTCCTTTCAGTCACTACTCGTTTTCACCGAAATAAACTACCATCCGACTTCTAACAATGATCTGCCTGAATCCAGTTAGGACTTACATGAGCCTCTGTTGAAGTTTCATTGGTGTACCAGCTAATGATGGGCAAGGGTTTCAAACTGGACTCTAATTGTAAAGCCTATGCTTTTGGAATGTTCTTGATGGTTGTTTCTATTTCCTACTGACATTGCAAATTGTTAAGAAAAAGAAAACACAGGGTCGCGCACACGACCCGCCGCGGATCTGCCCCCTCGCCACCGCCTGTCCTGGTGCAGCCCCACGGGGGATGTTGCACAACGGAACTTGAACACGCACGTGCCCTCCTCCACCCTCAACGCCCTGGGTGTCCACTTACCTCCACCGGCATGACAAAGTCCTAGCCTACAGCCAGCTGCTGAGCGACTACAGGCCGCTGTCCGTTGGGTACATGCAGGGACCTGGGAACGGCCAGGTGCCCCAGAGCAATACCCCGAGCTGCTGGTCTGCATGGAGGAACTGGGGAAAGGGATCAGGCCCCCCATGGGGAACAGGGAGCTGAAGCCGGACAGAACTAAACGCCAGATCCTGGCTGCCTTGTTAGCTTTGAAGGTTGTCCACCTTTTTCCAAGATGAGAAGTCACAGCTCATCTCCCCTGTTCAGATGAAACTCTTGTTTTCAAAGTGGTAACTTTTTTTTTCCTCCCCATTTCCCTTCCATGGTTCACTGGTTTGTAAACCTATAGTCACTAAGGTTGAGAAAAGACTTTGCAGTTGGTTAGGATTTGCATTTTAGTAGTTAGGCACTACCCAGGTTGTTATTTTTGTTTGTTTTTTAAGCATTGATTTAAAAACTGCACGGAAAGTTACCTATCTTAGTAAAGATACTTAGTAAAGATACTGTACTCCAAGATACCACTGTCTCACCTAACTCTTCCCTTTTGATTATGTTTATATTACCAAATCGTTACTTTGTCCCTTTTCATAAGCTAATACAACTTTGAGGATTTGCTTTTTAATGAATCCTGACGGCACGCCTTCTCAGGAGCTGCTCCCAGTTAGCCGTCCAGCGTAGACGTTACTTAATGTAACTTTTTTGCTTAAGCATTTGCATGACTTCTAGTGCTTTGAAGTCAATTTTTAAAATGCACAAGTTATAAATACAGAAGAAAGAGCCACCGACCAAACCTAACAAAACAAACAAACAAAAAAACCTGTTGCCATCGTAATTGATTCAGACTCATAGTGACCCTATAGGACAAATTAAACTGCCCCATAAGGTTTCCAGGAAGGGGCTGGTGGATTCGAACTGCCGACCTTTTAATTAGCAGTCATAGCTCTTAACTACTGCGCCACCAGGAGTGGGAATTAACTTGATGGGAATGGGTTGGAACCCTAACAAGGATCCCTGAAAATTTTCATATTAAGACTGTATTTAAATTTCAGTTCTGCGTTTACTATAAGTTGATCAAAACATCAGGGAAAAGTGACTTTAAAACTGCATCTTTGTATGTATTTATTACTTGATGTAATAAAGATTATTTTCATTAAAAAATATAGATACTATATATAATTATATAGGCAAATCACAAAGGTTTCCACACTGCACCTTGACAGAAGAGAAAAATGCTCTTCACAGCCAAGCAAAACATCTGAATGAAGATGGGCATTAAATATAATTGTTTATGAAATAATGAAGCTACTAACTTTAACAGCTCTAGATGGTTATAAGACTATATAATGTATATATCACACATTCCCTCATCTGCTATTCTAAGATTCCAAAAGCTCTAAAAACAAAAGATTTTTTTTGTAAGTTTGGAACAAACTCATTTGGAGGCAATACCTGCCCTGAATCCTTATGAGGCCAAATATAGCCTTATCTGGTTTTATTTATTATGTAAATATAATACAATTTTAATGTAAGTATAATAAATAAATGTTTTGTTGCTGAAATATTAATGTGTTCGGACGAGTGGTATCTCTCACTCGGTGGATCATGTAACATAGTATATGTATTATGATATCTGATTTCTACAATCAGATAATTTCTGTTTTCTAAAACTTCTAGCCTCAAAGGTTTAGATAAGAGAGGAGTAATCAGTACAATGAAGATACTGCATCATTGGTATAAGAAAATTATGATTTCTCTTTCTCTAGGGGAGTAGGGGGGGATTTTGTTAGTGTCCAAAAAACCAAACCATCAAGTCAATTCCAATTCATAGTGACCCTGTAGGACAGAGTAGAACTGCCCTATATGGTTTCCAAGAAGCAGCTAATGGATTTGAACTGCTGACCTTTTGGTTAGCAGGTGAGCTCTTAACCACTGCACCATCAGTACTCCTTTATTAGTGTACGCATGGGTTTTTGCACACGTAGGTTTTAATGTACTTTAAAAAAAAATGAAGAAAAATGAGGCCTGTGGAACTACAGACAAAAGAAAATCAATGCTAGCAACATCCTTTTCCACTAAGAAATGACTAAAAAAAAAAAAATTTTAAATGGACATTGGAAAACAATGGCAAGTCTAAATGGACTTTCCATACTAAATGATAAGTCTGCAAGATCCCATAATGTAACAAGTGGCCCTTCTTCATCTCTCTAGAAAACAGAAATGCCATTTAAATATTGAATATATTTGACTTCAATACTTATTTTCCACATTTCATCATTTCTGAAATCCAAATGTATCTAACAATTAATGTGTATTTCTAATGTACAAGCACAAAAGCTGTGAATGAATTAGGGATGAGTTTTCTGGTCACTGACATTCAAGGAAATATGTTTCCTCATACTTTAAACATTCACCTGTCTTTACTAGCGGACCATAACTCAATAAAATTACAAGTGTCCGTATGAAAGACTGTCATAGAATTTCAAATGACATGAGGTTAGGGGATTTGACCCACACAGGCCTACTCAGCAATCCTTATTCATTAAACAAATGTTTTGTCACTGAGAAATAGATATAAAAATGTATTGTGAAAATACAATAAAGAGTACCTAAGTCTTAATCACTAGATGTTGTCATAAACAAAAGTTATGTATATTTTTCTATTTAACACCATTATATGTGTTTAAAAGGAAGATAGCACAATGAATACATAATTTTCTAACATGCTTTTTTAAATTGGTGCATAATATTCCAAAAATGGCTATTCCACAGTGTTTTTATTCATTCCCCGTAGTGGTAGACATTTAGATTGCTTTTAAACTTTTTTTTTTTTTTTTTTTTTTTTTAAAGGCTTTAAATAATTTTTTTTTTTTTTTAATATATATTTTATTGTACTTCAGGTGAAAGCTTACAGAGCAAATAGTTTCTCATGAAATAGTAGTACACATGTTGTTTTTTGACATTGGTTAACAACCCCACAACGTATTAAGCCTCTAAATTCTCAACCTTTTTTTTTGATGAAAATTACAGATGGCCAAAGATACAGCGTTTCAAAAATTTCTACATTCACAGTTCAGTGACATTGACTACGCTCTTCCAACTGTGCTGTTATTCTCACTTAAGATGAAGGCTTACAGAAAAAATAGTTTTTCATTTAACAATTACTACACATGTTGCCCTATGACAATGGTTAACAATCTCACAGCACATCAAGAATATCCTTACTCCACCTTGTATTCCCTATCACCAGGGGGCTTCCTTGTCCCCTTCTGTCTTCTGGACCTTGTCAGTGGACTATTGTACCTCTTTAGTCTCATTTGTTTATTTATTTATTTATTTATTTATTTATTTTTATTTTATTTAAACACCATTTCAAAACTTTTTACTTACACATTTAAGTGATATTGACTATGCTCTTCCAATTGTGCTGCCATTCTCGCCCAAGATGAAGGCTTACAGGACAAAACAGCCTCCCATTTAATAGTTACTACAAATGTTGCCCTATAGCAGTGGTCAACAATCTCACAATACATCGACAGTGTCCTTATTCAATTTGTGTTCCTTATCATCAGTTTCCTACTCTCCCTCTACCTTCTGGCCCTTGTCACCGGACTCCTGTACATCGTTAGTCCCATTTAGTTTTACTGGGGTGTCCATTCCCAGGCTTAACATCGAACCTTGAAGGTAACTTCCCCTCTGAGCTGAAAGGGTGTCTGGGGGCCACACTCTCGAGGTTTCTCTAGTATTCTTTAGGCCAGTATATCTGGTCTTCTTTTTTTTTTTTTTTTTTTTTGGGAGTTAAAATTATACTCTACATCCTACTCCAGCTCTGCCCAGAACCCTCTGTTGTGATCCTGGTCAGAGGAGTCATTGGTGGTAGCCGGGCACCATCCAGCTGTACTGGGCTCAGTCCCGTGGAGGCCTTGGTAGCTGTGGACCATTAGTCCTTCGGACTAATCTTTTCCTTGTATCCTGTTCTCTTCGTTCTCCCTTGTTCCCGAAGGGATGAGATCAGTGGAGTATCTTAGATGGCCGCTCATAGGCTTTTAAGACCCCAGACACTACTCACCAAGGTAGAATGTAGAGCATTATCTTTATAAGTAGTGTCATGCCAATTGAGCTAGATGTTCCCCGAGATCATGGTCCCCAGAGCCCTCCGTCCAACAACTCAGTCCCTCGGGGGGTTTGGATGTGTCTATAGGGCCTCCATGACCTTTCCTTGTGCAGGTTGTGTTAGTTTCCCCTGTACTATGTACTATCTCATCTCTCACCCAAGTTACCACTTACCTATTACCTATTTAGTATTCCCCCCCCCTCCCATCCCTGGTAACCAACAAGGATTGTTACATTTTGCATGTGAATTTTTTCATGGGTTTTTACAATAGAGGTCTCATACAATATTTGTCCTTTTGTGATTGACTTATTTCACTCAGCATGACGTCCTCCAGTTTCCTCCATGTTATGAGATGGTTCACCGATTCATTGTTCTTTCTCATTGCATAGTACTCCATTGTGTGTATGTACCATAGTTTGTGTATCCATTCGTCTGTCGATGGACATCGAGTTTGTTTCCATCGTTTTGCTATTGTGAATAATGCTGCCATGAACATAGGTGTGCATATGTCTATTCGAGTGATGACTCTTATTTCTCTAGGATATATTCCTAGGAGTGGGATTGCTGGATCGAATGGTACGTCTATTTCTAGCTTTCTGAGGAAACGCCATATCATTTTCCAAAATGGCTGTATCATTTTGCATTCCCACCAGCAGTGTATAAGAGTTCCCGTCTCCCCGCAGCCCCTCCAACATTTGTTATTTCCAGTGTTTTTGATTCGTGCTAGTAATGCCGGGGTGAGATGGTATCTCATTGTGGTTTTAATTTGCATTTCTCTAATGGCTAGTGATCGCGAGCATTTCCTCATGTGTCTGTTGGCCATTTGAATGTCTTCCTTGGTGAAGTGTCTGTTCATTTCCTTTGCCCATTTTTTGATAGGATTGGTTGTCTTTTTGTTGTAGAGGTGTTGGATTTTCTTGTAGATTATGGAGATTAGACCTTTGTCTGACTTGTACTGTCCAAAAATTTTTTCCCAGTCTGTAGGTTCTCTTTTAACTCTTTTGGTGAAATCTTTTGAAGAGCATAGATGTTTGATTTTTAGAAGATCCCAATTATCTAGTTTATCTGTTGGGTTTTTTGTGTTGATGTTTATGGTTTGTATCCTGTTAATGCCATGTATTAAGGTCTGAAGTGTTGGTCCTATTTTTTCTTCTATGAATTTTATAGTTTGAGGCTTTATATTCAGGTCTTTGATCCGTTTTGAAGTAGTTTTTGTATATGGTGTGAGGTATGGGTCCTGTTTCATTTTTCTACAAATGGATATCCAGTTTTGCCAGCACCATTTGTTAAAAAGACTGTCTTTTCCCCATTTGATGTATTTTGGGCCCTTGTCAAAAATCAGGTGACCGTAGGTGGATGGATTTACATCTGAGTTCTCAATTCTGTTCCATTGGTCAATGTCTCTGTTGTTGTACCAGTACCAGGCTGTTTTGAGTACTGTAGCTGTATAGCAGGTTCTCAAGTCAGGTAGTGTGAGTCCTCCAACTTTATTCTTCTTCTTCAGTAGTGCTTTACTTATTCGGGGTTTCTTCCCTTTCCATATAAAGTTAATAATTAGTTTTTCCATCTCTTTGAAGAATGTTGTTGGTATTTGTATCGGAATTGCATTGTATTTGTAAATTGCTTTAGGTAGAATTGCCATTTTCACAATGTTGAGTCTGCCTATCCATGAGCATGGTATGTTTTTCCATTTATGTAGATCCCTTTGGGTTTCATGCAGCAGTGTTTTGTAGTTTTCTTTGTATAGGTCTTTTATATTCCTGGTCAGATTTATTCCTAAGTATTTTATCTTTTTAGGGGCTATTGAAAATGGTATTGATTTCCTGATCTCCTTTTCATCGTTCTCTTTACTGGTGTATAGGAATCCAACTGATTTTTGAATGTTTATCTTGTATCCTGCTACTCTGCTGAATCTTTCTATTAGTTCCAGTAAATTTCTCGTGGAGTCTTTAGGGTTTTCTATGTATAGTATCATATCATCTGCAAACAGGGAGAGTTTAACTTCTTCATTACCAATTTGGATGCCCTTTATTTCTTTCTCTTGCCTTACTGCTCTAGCGAGAACTTCCAGCACAATGTTAAATAGGAGTGGTGATAAAGGGCATCCTTGTCTTGTTCCTGTTTTCAGGGGGAATGTTTTCAGCCTTTCTCCATTAAGAATGATGTTGGCTGTTGGTTTTGCATAGATGCCCTTTATGATGTTGAGAAATTTCCCTTCTATACCTATTTTATTGAGAGCTTTTATCAGGAATGGGTGTTGGACTTTGTCAAATGCCTTTTCTGCATCAGTTGAGATGATCATGTGATTTTTTTCTTTCCTTTTATTTATGTGGTGGATTACGTTGATGGATTTTCTAATGTTAAACCATCCTTGCATACCTGGTATGAATGCTACTTGGTCGTGGTGTATTATTTTTTTGATATGATACTGAATTCTATTGGCTAAAATTTTGTTCAGAATTTTTGCATCTATATTCATGAGAGATATTGGTCTGTAATTTTCTTTTTTTGTGATGTCTTTGCCTGGTTTTGGTATCAGCGTTATGCTGGCTTCATAGAATGAATTTGGAAGTGTTGCTTCCTCTTCTATGCTCTGAAATAACTTGAGTAGAACTGGTACGAGCTCTTCTGTAAATGTTTTGTAGAATTCTCCAGTGAAGCCATCTGGGCCAGGGCTTTTTTTGGTTGGGAGTTTTTTTATTACCTTTTCAATCTCTTCTCTTGTTATGGGTCTGTTCAGATTTTCAATATCACTTTGTTGTAGTTTGGGTAGGCCGTGTGTTTCTAGAAATTTATCCATTTCCTCTAGGTTTTCAAATTTGTTGGAATATAGTTTTTCATAATATTCTGTTATAATCCTTTTTATTTCAGTTGGGTCTGTTGTAATGTCCCCCATTTCATTTCTTATTTGGGTTATTTGTGCCCTCTGCTGTTTTTCTTTTGTCAGTCTGGCCAGTGGTTTGTCGATTTTGTTGATTCTTTCAAAGAACCAACTTTTGGTTTTGTTGATTCTTTCTATTGTTTTTCTGTTCTCTATTTCATTGATTTCTGCTCTGATCTTTACTATTTCCTTTCTTCCGGTGGTTGTAGGCTTTTTTTGTTGTTCTCTTTCTATTTGTTTGAGTTCTGTAGTTAATGTTTTGATTTTCTCCCTTTCTTCTTTTTTGATATGTGCATCTATTGCTATAAATTGTCCTCTGAGGACTGCCTTTGCTGTGTCCCAAACGTTTTGGTATGATGTGTTTTCATTTTCATTTGATTCTAGGAAGTTTTTAATTCCATCTCTGATTTCTTCTATTACCCATTGATGTGTAAGCAGATTATTATTCAGTTTCCATGTGTTTGATTTTTTTTCCTTGCTCTTTCTAGTGTTAGTTTCTACCTTGATGGCATTGTGGTCAGAGAAGATACTGTGAATTATCTCAGCATTTTGGATCTTGTTTAGGATTGCTCTGTGGCCTAAGATGTGGTCTATTCTGGAGAACGTTCCATGTGCATTGGAAAAGAATGTGTACTTTGCAGTGGTTGGATGTATTGTTCTATATATGTCTATCAGGTCCAGTTGGCTGATTGTGTCCTTTAGGTCTTCTGCATCTTTGCTGAGTTTCTTTTTAGTTGTTCTGTCCTTTACTGAGAGTGGTGTGTTGAAGTCTCCTACTATTATTGTGGAACTGTCAATTTCTCTTTTCAGTGCTGTTAGAGTTTTTTTTATGTATTTTGGAGCCCTGTCATTGGGTGCATAGATATTTATTATGGTTATGTCTTCATGATGGATCATCCCCTTAATCATTATATAGTGTCCTTCTTTGTCTTTTATGGTAGATTTTGTTTTAAAGTCTATTTTATCTGAGATTAGAATTGCCACTCCTGCTCTTTTTTGATAGTTGTTAGCTTGATATATTTTTTTCCAACCTTTGATTTTTAATAAATTGACATCTTTGTTTCTAAGATGTGTCTCTTGTAGACAGCAAATAGATGGATCCTGTTTTCTTATCCATTCTGCCACTCTCCGTCGCTTTATGGGTGCATTGAGTCCATTTACGTTCAGTGTAATTATTGATAGATGTGAGTTTGTTGCTGTCATTTTGTAGTGCTTTTTTTTGTGATGCTGAAGTTTTCTTTGTTCTTCTTACTCTCTTGTGCTGAGTTCCTTTTGTTTGTGGATTTTGTGTTCATTTCTTTTGTTTTTGTAGGTTTTGTTTTTGTTGAGACTTTATGTTTTTCGTCTTTATTTTTATGAGTTGGTTTGTTAACTTTTTTTGTGGTTACCATGAATTTTACCCTTATCTTTATAATTTTGAAGCAGTCTACCGTTACTTGGTATCGCCTTGCCTTCTTCTCCTTTAGAAGGTTCTATACCTATGCCGTTTGTTCCCTCTTTCATTGTTTTGATGTTGTTGTCATCCTTTGATTGATTTCTCTGATTCCCTGTTGTATATCTTTTGTTTTTGGAAAGTCGTCTGTAGTTCAGTTCCTAGAATGGTATCTGGTTCATGTGAACCTGCATCCTAGGTCCTAGGTCCTGCCTGAGGGCTGAAGGTGTTTGTCCTCAGATCGAAGAACTCCCTTTAATAATTCTTGTAAGTTTGGTTTGACTTTTGCATATTCCTTTAGTTTCTGTTTATCTGGAAATGACCTAATTTCACCATCAAATCTGAATGAGAGTTTTGCAGGATATATTATTCTTGGCTGGCAATTTTTTTCTTTCAAGATTTTATATATGTCATCCCATTGCCTTCTTGCCTGCATGGTTTCTGCTGAATAATCTGAGCTTAGTCTTATTGTTTCTCCTCTGTATGTGACTTCTTGTTTTTCCCGAGCTGCTCTCAGGATTCTTTGTTTGTCTTTAGTTTTAGTGAGTGTGAATATGATATGTCTTGGTGATTTTCTTTTGGGGTCTATTCTATATGGGGTTCGTTGAGCTTCTTGGATGACCAGCTTTTCATCTTTCATGATATTGGGAAAGTTTTCTGTCAGCAGTTCCTCAATGATCCTCTCTGTGTTTTCTGTTTTCTTCCCCTGTTCTGGTATGCCAATCACTCGTAAGTTTTTGCTTTTAATTGTGTCCCACATAACTCTCAGGGTCTCTTCATTTTTCTTTGTTCTTTTTTCTGAGTTTTCCTGAAACAGAGTTGTATCCAAGTGTTTGTCTTCAGTTCCACTGATCCTGTCTTCCATGGTTTCAAATCTACTTCTCAGCCCTTCTATGACACCGTCCATTTCTGAAATCTTGTTGTTTATCTTTTGGATTTCTAATTGTTGTTTTTGTATAATTTCGAGTTGTGAATTTATTTTGGCACTTTGTTCTTGCATCATCTTCCTGAATTCTTCCAATTTTTTGTCTGTATTTTCCATAAATTTGTCTATTTTTTCCTCATGTTTGTCAGCTTTTTGCCTCAGTTCTTGGAAAATTCCGAGTATTAGTGATTTGAGTTCCGTATCAGGTACTTCTAGTGCATTTTCTTCCACAGGAGAGTTATCTGGTGTTTTAATTTGGACGCCTATTGGAGCCATCTTGTCTTGTTTTTGTAAATGTTTTGATATCGTTTGCTGTTTTCGGGGCATTCAGTAGATATTTCTCTCGTTTATTGATTGTAGATTTTTTTTTTTTTTTTTCGTTCTTGTGGTACAGCTGGGCAGATCTAGTTGAGGAGGAGCCACTGGGATGGGTTGCTTGTGGCACTCACCGCAGCCACCAGGACGGTCGGTAGTCAGTGCTGGGCAGGTTCCAATAGGGCGTGCCTGCACCGCTTGGTGATGTGATGTCTAGTGCACGGTGCAGGTAGGTAGGGTGCAGCGGGAAGATGGTTATGTGTGAAGCTAAGCTGGATATGGGAGAGAGGAGAGAGGAGGAGGAGCAAAAAGCGTACAAACATAAAAGAATGCTAGGGGAGTTTGTCGTTGGAATGTACAGATGAGAGACTATGGGATGGAGGAAACCAGAAGGGGGAAGAGAAAGAAAAGGAAAGAATGACCAAATGAAAATCAGAAAAGTTAAAAAACTGCAAAGTTCCCAGGGATCGCACCGATGCAGCTATGAGGTCTGGGGGAGTCGGTCTCAATTTTCACAGCTCAGCCTGGCCAGAAGGTACAGAGGCATACATCGCCTGGTATTCAGGGATCAGAAAGAGAAGGAAGAGATAGAGGGACAAGAAATTAAGCAATGAAGAAAGACAAAAGAGAAAAAGAGGTAAAATATGACAAAACTAATCAAAAAAGGAAGAAAAATAAAATTGAGGGAAAAAAAAAAAAAAAAAAAAAAAGGGCAACACCAGCAGTCAGTGCCTACAAATGGGACCCAGAGAGCCCCCACTCAGGGGCGCGAATTCCAAGAAGCCGATAGTCTCGGGGTTAAGTGACCGTGGCCACGGGAAGCAGAGCGGCCAACGAACAAAGGCCCCAGTATCCCACCCGCATGGGAGCCCAGACCTGGAAACAGCCACACGCCCGAACGCAGCCCTACAGCCCCGCAGGAGAGAGCAGAGACGGCCCTCGGAACCAGGCACCCAGGCAAAAGGAGGGGGAGGCGGCAGAAAAAGGTCCGCTAGGTGCCAGCAAACGGCTCCCAGAAAGCCCCCAGCCCGGGCGCGCGGAACCCAAGCACCGGCGCCCCCCCGCCCAGGGACCCCGGCCACGGAAAGCAGAGGGGTGAACGGACAAAGGCCCCGGGATCCCACCCACGCGGGAGCCCAGACCCAGAAACAGCCACACGCCCGCACACAGCTCCACAGCCCCGCAGGAGAGAGCAGAGACAGCACCCGGACCCAGGCACCCAGGCAAAAGGAGGGGGAGGTGGCAGAAAAAGGTCCGCTAGGTGCCAGCAAACGGCTCCCAGAAAGCCCCCAGCCCGGGCGCGCGGAACCCAAGCACCGGCGCCCCCCCCCCCGCCCAGGGACCCCGCCCACGGAAAGCAGAGGGGCGAACGAACAAAGGCCCTGGGATCCCACCCACGCGGGAGCCCAGACCAAGAAACAGCCACACGCCCGCACGCAGCCCTACAGCCCCGCAGGAGAGAGCAGAGACGGCACTCGGAACCAGGCACCCAGGCAAAAGGAGGGGGAGGCGGCAGAGAAAGGTTCGCTAGCTGCCAGCAAACGGCTCCCAGAAAGCCGCCAGCCCAGGCGCGCGGAATCCAAGCACCAGCACCCCCCAGCCCAGAGACCCTGGCCACGGAAAGCAGGGGATCCCCAGCTGAGGCGGAGAGGGGTGGGTGGTGGGAGAGCGCGTTCTGTCTCCGACCAGATGCTCTGCAAGGCTGCTCTCCCGTTTGCTGGTCTCCGATAGGAATCCAAGATGGTGGATCCGCGCTGCGTTAGCTGGTAAGGAATCTCTGCCTGAGTCTCTCCTCGCTCTCCGTTCTCTTTTAGTATTCTCACTCCGTTTGGTGTTTGGCTGAGTTCTTTATCTCTTCATTTGGTGTTCTAGGGTTTCAGGATTGTTGATTCTCTGTTAGGCTTAGTTTTTCGGATCTTTGCTGTGGAGGGACAGCGTGGTGTTTCTGCCTAGAGCGCCATCTTGCCCCTCCGCTTTAAATAAAAAAATGCTTTTAAACTTTTGCTGTTCCAAATGTGCTTTCAAGTATCTCTAAAGGGACAGAAACTGATACAGTCTGGCTACCTCTAATAAGAGCAAAACAGAAAACAGGAGACTGAGCTTGAAAGGGACACTTACTTTTTTCCCTGAACACTCCTTTCTACTATTTGAATTTTTTCTATGTAAAAACAGTCACAGTTATTTCATTTAAAAAAAAAACGCTTAAAGAGTTTACAGAGTAAACTATTTAAATTGAAAATCAAAAAGCAAAGCTGCAATGAACCTACCTTCTTGGGCATATATTTTGCTTACCATCTACCAGGCACTGTGTTAAGAGCCTAAATTTACATAAATTGATTCATTGTGCCTCATTGATTCTTCACAATAATCTTATGAGAAAGGTATTATTCCTCCACTTTACAGATAAGAAAATGGAGCGTGAACAATTAACTTCTCTAATCGCAGAAACTGAAAACAACAAAAACCAGGATTTAAACCAGAGCTTTCCGGCTTACACCCTTGCTCTTGCCCACTGGGGCTCCAGGGACTTCTCCTCTACTCTGCTGCCTCCTGCTCTGCTCCTGCTGGGGTTGCAGGGACTTCTCTACTCTGCTGCCTCCTGCTCTGCTCCCACTGGGGCTCCAGGGACGACTTCTCCACTCTGCTGCTTTCTGATGTACTCCCACTGGGGCTCCAAGGACTTCTCCTCTACTCTGCTGCCTCCTGCAGTGCTATTACTTGGAAAGTGCTTGCTGGACTCTGGTCAGCTAGGTTTCCCTGTGCCCCATGGACTTGTGCACATTCTGGCCTTTCTGTTTACACACCTTCCTCACTCTAATTCCTACCCAGCCTTCACAATCAACCCAAGTTGCATGTCTTTGCAATCTTTTTCCTAAACCCCAGGCTAAGGTGGCTGTCCTTTGTCTGCCTTTTGTGGCATCCTGTGCTGCAGTGTGTTAGGTCGCTGGTCTGTCTCCCCAGTAAGGAAATGGAAATATTCCTCATATTACCAGTTCCAATGGGAGTAACATTTAGCACATATTACGCTTTCATTCCCTGAAGGAAAGTCATGGACTAACACATTCAAAGAACCACAAGATACTGGAACTAACTCAGTGGTTTCCGACTCTGCCTGCACACTGTAACCTCAGGAGCTTTTGAAACTTAGATTACTTGGCCTTACCCTAGAACTAATAAATCAGAATCTCTGCAGATGGAACCCCTAATCTGTACTCTTTAAAAGGCTCCCCAGGAACTTCCGGGCAACATGGCGCTATAGTCAGAAGCACCAGGTCATCCCTCCGCGGCAAAGATCAGAAAAACTAAGTCAAACAGAGTAACACGTCAATCCTGAAACCCTAAGCATCAAATGAAGAGATAAAGAACTCAGCCAAGCACCAGATGGAATAAGAAACTGACCGAGAACAGAGAGTGAGGAGAGATACATGCAGAGATCCCCTATCAGCTACCACAGCACAGATCTGTCATCTTGGACTCCTATCGGAGATCAGCGAACAGGGGGTACGAGAAAGCAGCTTCACGGAGCTTCCAGCAGGACACAGAACAACCAGTAACCAGTGATATAGGCTTTCCCACTCCCCACCCTTCTTCACACCCACTTAGCCTCCTCTGCTTCCTGCAGTCTCATGACCAGAAAGCACCAGCTTCACACCGGTGTCACTTGGATTCCACCCACCCACACTGGCCTGCTCCGAGTGCCTTTTGTTGGCTGCTGGTATTGTTTTTTTCCGCATCTTTAGGTTTCTTCCTTTCCGCTCACCACCTCCCCCTCCTTTCCCTCAAATAACTGGCTCCCTGTGCCATCTTTACTTCTTCCTGAAGGGTTGAAAAACACTGCTTGACTGTGAAACTGCTTCCTGGTCCATGCTACCAGGCTGGTGGGACCACCCTCCCCCCCACAGGGATTTTTGCTGGTTTGTTTGTTTGCTCTGACTTGTTCTTCTGTTTTGTTTGTTTATTTTCTTTTTCTTTTCTTGGCTTGTGCCCCTTCGAGCCAGGCAGTACTGTGTGGCTTCGAAGCTACTCCCTTACTCTGTGCAGGTGCCCAGGGACATCCCTTGTTTTTTTTTTTTTTTGTTTTTGCTTCTTTGTTTTGTTTTCTTTGCTCTCTTATTCACTTTTTGTCTTTCTTCATTTCCAGTCTCTCAATTTACTCATCTTTTTCTTTTACCTTTTTCTTTTTTTGTTTTTTGTTTTTCCTCATTTCTCAGTCACTCATCTCTCCACTCCAATACCAAGCTCACTTAGCACTCTTTTTTGTTTGTGTGTATGTTTTCGGCTCTTGTTCCTCTCTCTTCTCTCTCATCTTTCTCATAGCTATGTTAGCTCCACACATCACAATCTACCCTCTCCTTCCTTCCTGCCTACCTGCATGGTGCGCTGAACATCACACTCCCAAGCAACACAAGCATGACCTACTGGAAACTGCCCTACACTAATTCCCAGTCCACACTGTCATCCCTGGTACATGCCACAAACAACCCATCCCAGCAACTCCCCTTCAGCTGGACCTTCCCTGCTGTACCATACCTGAGTGACTGACCCTGCCCATTGGAGAAGGAGGTGAAAAGTATCGTGCCACAGATGAGCAAACAACAAAGAACGCACAGCCTGCCTGCTCAGGCATAACCAAATAAAACAAAAAAGTAGGAGGAAACAAACAAATCCACAATCAATAAATGAGGAAAATAACCACTGAATGCCCCAAAGACAGCAAACAATATCAAAACATTTACAAAAACAGGTCAGGATGGTTCCAGTAGGCATCCAAAATAAATCACCAGATGACCTTCCAGTAGAAGAAAAGGCACTAGACCTAACTGATAAGGAATTCAGATCTCTAATATTCAGAATTATCCAAGAGTTGAAGCAAAAAATCAGACAAAAATGAGGAAAAAATAGACAAATCCATGTAAAAGGCAGACAAATTGTTGGAAAATACAGACAAAAAAATGGAAGAATTCAATAAAATAAGACAGGAACAAAATGCTAAAATAAATTTACAACTAGAAATCATACGAAAACAACAATTAGAAATCCAAAAGATAAACAACAAGATTTCAGAAATGGGCAGCGTCATAGAAGGGCTGAGAAGCAGGTTTGAAATGATGGAAGATAGGTTCAGTGAAATTGAAGATAAACACTTGGATACAACTCCGTTTGAGGAAAAATCAGAAAAAAGAATGAAGAAAAATGAAGAAATGTTGAGAATTATTTGGGATACAATCAAAAGCAAAAATCTGTGAGTGATTGGAGGTCCAGAACAGGGGGAGAAAACAGAAAACACAGAGAGGATCACTGAAGAATTTCTGATAGAAAACTTCCCCCATATCATGAAAGATGAATAGCTGACCATCCAAGAAACTCAACAAACCCCATATAGGATAGACCCCAAAAGAAAATCACCAGGGTATATCATAATCACACTTGCAAAAACCAAAGACAAAGAATCCTGACAGCAACTCGAGAAAAACAAAAAGTCACATACAGAGGAGAAACAATAAGACTAACCTTGGATTATTCGGCAGAAACCAGGCAGGCAAGAAGGAAATGGGATGACATATACAAAACCTTGAAAGAAAAAGATAGCCAGCTAAGAATAATATATCCTGCAAAACTCTCATTCAAATATGATGGTGAAATTAGGTCATTTCCAGATAAACAGAAATTAAGGGACTATGTAAAAACCAAACCAAACTTATGAGACTTATTAAAGGAAGTCCTTCAGTCTGAGAACAAACAATATTAGACCACAGGCTAAATATAGGACACAGGATTGCAGCAGCCAGAAGGAAATGAACTCTTAAGGACTATGCAAAACCAAAAGAATTACAACAGGGAACCAGAGAGGTTAATCTGGCTACCACCACTGACTGCTCCAACCGAGATCAGAATAGAGGGTCCTGGACAAAGCTGGAAAAGGATGTAGAACAAAATTCTAACTCACAAAAAAAAGACCGGATTTACTGGCCTGACAGAGACAGGAGAAACCCTGAGAGTATGGACCCCGGACACCCTTTTAGCTCAGTGGTGAAGTCAGTCCCTAGGTTCACCGTTCATAACACAAAATGGGACTAATAAGGCACAGCAGTCCAGGGACAAGGACTAGAAGGCAGGAGGGGACAGGAAAGCTGGTGATAGGGAACTCAAGGTTGAGAAGGGACAGTGTTGACATGTCATGGGGTTGTTAACCATTGTCATAGGGCAATATGTGTACTAACTGTTTAATGAGAAACTATTTGTTCTGCAAACCTTCATCTAAGGTACCAAAAAAAAAAAAAGAATTATCTATGTGAGATCAAATTGACAACAGCAACTCTAAAGTTTTGATGGGAAGTCTAGGGGCAGTGAGTTGAAGATAATGGTGATGGAATAATTTGGAAAAAAATATTGAGAATAGCAGCACAACTGGAAGAATGTAATCGATGTCACTGAATTGTACATGTAGAAACTTTTGAAATGGTGTAACTTTGTCTATGTATATTTTCACCAAAAAAAAGGTTCTCCAAGTTTGAGAAGTGAGAGTGTTGACATGTCGTGGTGTTTTTAACCAGTGTCATAAAACAATATGTGTACTGACTGTTTAATGAGAAACTATTTGTTCTGTAAACTTTCATCTAAAGTACAATAAAAAAATTTTTAAAAAAAAGGTTTCCCAAATCTGAGGTAGAAAGGAGAAGTGTGCTGTCACATGATAGGTAAAGCAACTAGGGTCACATAACAATGTGTGTATAAATTTTTGTATGAGAAACTAACTTGAACTGTAAGCTTTCATTTAAAGCACAATTTAAAAAAAAAAAAAAAGACTTCCTAGATGATGCCAAATTTGACACCCTCTGATCTATCTGTCTCCTTTGTGTCACTATGTCCAAGATTACACAGAGGTAAAAGTAGGATTTAAACTCTAGCCTCTCGACTTAGAGCAGGTTCACTTAATCGCTTATCAACTATTTCTAAAATGCTTCTTATGTGAAAAGCAGGATGTTAGGCACTGAAGGTGCAGTGGTGAGTAAGCCTGATATGGTACCTGTGTTGGAGCTTGATTGTGTAGGACAGTGAGGCATTAAACACATGACCACAGAATTCATTGCTTGACTCAGACTGTATTAAAGGAATAATCAGTAATATAAGTATGTATCACTGGGAACCTGACTTAGATTTAGGGACTGAGGGTTGTCAGGTACATCTTTCTCAAATGACCCCTGAGGGTAAATGATTAGGAAATGATTAGGCTTGTGCTTCTCAACCTAAAACGTTGTGAGGCATGCATATCCTCTATGACACTACTTTTAATTGTTTTTGTTTGTTTTTATACCAACTTTACAAACTTAACAGACATTTTCTGGAACATATTTTATGACCAAGTTCTTCCCAAAGCTTTTTTTTTTCTTCCTTCTTCTTCTTCTTTTTTTTTAATTGTTGAAATTAAATGGTTTACATTTCAAGTTAGTCTCCCATACAAAATTTTTATACATACATTGTTATGAGACCCTAATTGCTCACCCTATTCTGCAACAACACACTCCTCCTTTCCGCCCCTGATTTCCATGACCATTTAACCAGCTCCTAACACTCTCTGCCTTCCCATCTCACCTCTGGACAGAAGCTGCCCCTTTGGTCTCTTGTAACTACTTGACTAAGTCACACTCTTCATGAGAATCACTTTATTCCCAACAGTCTAGTCCAATCCCTCTCTGAAGAGTTGGCCTCAGAAATTGTTTTAGTTCTGGGCTGATACAGAGTCCAGGGGCCATGCTTTCCAGGGCACCTCCAGTCTCAATCAGACCATTAAGTCCTTCTACTCCTCCATCAGGGACTCTCTTGTGTTCCCTGTCAGGACGTTCATTCGTGGTAGCCAGGCACCATCTAGTTCTTCTGGTCTCAGGCTGATGAAGTCTCTGTTTTATGTGGCCCATTCTGTCTCCTGGGCTACTACTTTCCTTGAGTCTTTGGTGTTCTTCGTTCTCCTTTACTACAAGTGGTTGGGGCCAATTGATGCATCTTAGATGGCAGCTTGCAAGCTTTTAAGACCCCAGATACCACCCACCAAAGTAGAAAGCAGAACATTTTCTTAATAAGCTTTCTTATGCCAATTGACCTAGATATTCCCTAAAAGCATGGTCCCCAGACTCCTACACCTGCTACTCTGTCTCTCAAAGTATTTGTTTATATTCAGGAAAATTCTTAGCTTTGGTATAGTCCAGTTGTGCTGACTTCTCCTGTAGTGTGTGCTGTCCTTCCATTTGCCTAAGATGATTCTTATCTACTATCTAGTTAGTGAATAACACTCACCCTCCCTCCCCAGCCCCGTAACCATCAAAGAATGTTTTCTTCTGTGTTTAAACCTTTTCTTGAGTTCTAATAATTGTGGTCTTATACAGTATTTGTCCTTCTGTGACTGACTAAACTCACTCAGCATAATAAGTTCCAGCTTCCACCACGTCATCCAATGTTTCACAGCTTCATCATTCTTCATCGTTGCATAATATTCCATTGTGTGGGTGTACCATAATTTGTTTATCCATTCGTCTGTTGATGGACACCTAGGTTGCCTCCATCTTTCTGCTATTGTGAACAGTGTTGCAATCAACATGGGTGTGCATATATCTATTCATGTGACAGCTCTTATTTCTCTAGGATATATTCCAAGGAGTGGGATAAATGGATCGTATGGTACTTCTATTTCTAGCCTTTTAAGGAAGCACCAAATTGATTTCCAAAGTGGTTGTACCATTTTACATTCCCACCAGCAGTGTATAAGTGTTCCAGTCTCTCCACAACTTCTCCAGCATTTATTATTTTGTGTTTTTTGGATTAAAGCTAGCCTTGTTGGGGTGAGAAGATATCTCATTGTCGTTTTGATCTGCATTTCTCTAATGGCTAATGATCGTGAGCAGTTTTTCATGTGTCTGAATATCTTATTTGGTGAAGTGCCTGTTCATATCCTTTGCCCATTTTTTAATTGGGTTATTTATCTTTTTGTTGTTGAGGTTTTGCAGTATCTTGTAGATTTTAGAGATTAGATGCTGATTGGATTTGTTGTAGCCAAATACTTTTTCCCAGTCTGTAAGTTGTCTTTTTACTCTTTAGGGTAGTCTTTGGATGAGCAAAAGTGTTTGATTTTTAGAAGCTCCCATTTATCTAGTCTCTCTTCTGGTGTTTTTGCATTGTTACTTCTGGTTCGTATTGTGTTTATGCTATGTATTAGGGCTCCTAGCATTCTCCCTATTTTTTCTTCCATGATCTTTATCGGTTTTGATTTTATATTGAAGTCTTTGATCCATTTTGAGTTAGTTTTTGTACATGGTGTGAGGCATGGGTCTTGTTTCAGTTTTTTGCAGATGGATATCCAGTTATACCAGCACCATTTGTTAAAGAGACTATCTTTTCCCCAATTAATGGACTTTGTGACTTTGTCAAATATTAGATGCTCATAGGTGGAAGAGCTTATATCTGGATTCTCAACTCTGTTCCATTGTTCTATGTATCTATTATTGTACCAGTACCAGGCTGTTTTGACTAATGCGGCAGTATAATTGTCCTAAAATTAGATAGTGTAAGGCCTCCCACTTTGTTCTTCTTCTTGAGTAATGCTTTATTTATTCGGGGCCTCTTCCCTTTCCATATGAAGTTGGTGATTTATTTCTCCATCTCATTAAAAAATGCGGGTGGAATTTGTATCGGGATTGCATTGTATCTGTAGACTGCTTTGGGTAGAATTGAAATTTTCACTATGTTGAGGCTGCCTATCCATGAGCAAGGTATGTTTTTCCACTTATGCAGGTCTCTTTTAGTTTCTTGCAGTAGTGTCTTGTAGTTTTCTATGTAAAGATCTTTTACATCTCTGGTTAGATTTATTCCTAAGTATTTTATCTTCTTAGAGGCTATTGTAAATGGTATTGATTTGGTGATTTCCTCTTTAAGGTTCTCTTTACTGGTGTAAAGGAATCCAATTGATTTTTGTATGTTTAGCTTGTATCCTGAAACTTTGCTGAAATCTTCTATTAGTTCCAGTAGTTTTCTTGTGGATTCTTCGGGGTTTTCTGTGTATAAGATCATATCATCTGCAAATAGAGATACTTTAACTTTTTCCCTACCAGTTTGGATGCCCTTTATTTCTTTTTCTAGCCTAATCGCTCTGGCTAAGACCTCCAGCACAACGTAGAATAATAGTGGTGATAGAGGGCATCCTTGTCTGCTTCCTGTTCAAAGTCTCTCCATTTAAGATGATGTTGGCTGTTGGTTTTGTATAAATACCCTTAATTATATTGAGGAATTTCCCTTCTATTACTATTTTTCTGACAGTTTTTGTCATGAATGGGTGTTGGACTTTGTCGAATGCCTTTTCTGCATTGACTGATAAGATCATGTGGTTCTTGTCTTTTGTTTTATTTATGTGATGGATTACGTTGATTGTTTTTCTAATGTTGCATGGTTGTATAAATCCCACTTGATCATGGTGAATTATTTTTTTGATATGTTGCTGAATTCTATTGGCTAGAATTTTGTTGAGGATTTTTGCATCAATGTTCATGAGGGATATCGGTCTGTAATTTTCTTTTTTTGTGATGTCTTTACCTGGTTTTGGTATCAGGGTTATGCTGGCTTCACAGAATGAGTTTGAGAGTATTTCATCCTTTCCTATGCTCTGAAATACCTTTAGGAGAAGTGGTGTTATCTCTTCTCTAAAAGTTTGGTAGCATTCTCCAGTGAAGCCATCCAGGCCACTGCTTTTTTGGTTGGGAGTTTTTTAATAACTTTTTCAATCTCTTCTTTTGTTATGGGTTTATTTAGTTGTTCTACCTCTATTTGCATTAATTTAGGTAGGTAGTGAGTTTCTAGAAATTTGTCCATTTCCTCTACGTTTTCAATTTTGTCAGAGTACAATTTTTCATAGTAATCTGTTATGATTCTTTTAATTTCAGTTGGGTCTGGTGTGATATCACCCATCTCATTTCTTATACGGGTTATCTGCTTCCTCTTCTCTTTTTCTTTTGTCAGTTTGGCAAATGGTTTATCAATTTTGTTGATCTTTTCAAAGAACCAGCTTTTGGTCTTGTTAACTCTTTCAATTATTTTTCTAGTCTCTATTTCCTTTAATTCTGCTCTAATTCTTATTATCGCCTTCCTTCTGGCCCCTGTGGGCTTCTTTTGCTGCTCTCTTTGTACTTTTTCCAGTTATAGAGTTAATGTTTTGATTATGGCCCTTTCTTCTTTTTGGATGTGTGCATTTATCACTATAAACTGACTCTGAGCACTGCTTTCGCTGTGTCCTAGAGGTTCTGGTAGGACGTGTTTTCATTCTCATTTGATTCTAGGAATTTCTTTATTCCATCCTTAATTTCTTCTATAATCCAGTAGTTTTTGAGCAAGGTGTTATTCAGTTTCCATGTGTTTGATTTTTTTTTCCTTGCTTTTTGTGTTGTTGATTTCCATTTTGATGGCTTTATGGTCAGAAAAGATGCTTTGTAGTATTTCGATTTTTTGGATTTTGTTAAGGCTTGCTTTATGGTCTAATATGTGGTCTATTCTGGAGAATGTTCCATGTGCATTAGAAAAGAAAGTATACTTGGCTGCTGTTGGGTGCAGTGTTTGGTATATGTCTATGAGATCAAGTTAGTTGGTTGTAACATTTAGCTCTTCTGTGTCTCTGTTGAGTTTCTTTCCGGATATTCTGTCCTTCACTGAAAGTGGCACGTTGAAGTCTCCTGTTACTATTGTGGAGCTGTCTATCTCTCTTTTCAGAGCTGTTAAAGTTTGTTTTATGTATTTTGGAGCCTTGTTGGTGGGTGCGTAAATATTCATTATAGTTATGTCCTCTTGGTGTATTGACCCTTTACTCATTATGTAGTGCCCTTCCTTATCCTTTGTGGTGGATTTTACTTTAAAGTCTATTTTGTCAAAGATTAATATTGCCACTTCTGCTCTTTTTTGAGTGTTGTTTGCTTGATATATTTTTTCCATCTTTTGAGTTTTAGTTTGTTTGTGTCTTTAAGTCTAAGATGCGTCTCTTGTAGGCAGTATATAGATGGATCATGCTTTTTTATCCAATCTGCCACTCTCCATCTCTTTATTGGTGCATTAAGTCTGTTTACATTCAGCATAATTATTGATATGTATGAGTTTAGTGCCGTCATCCTGATATCTCTTTTTCTGTGTTGTTCACAGTTTCTTTGTTCCCCTTAATTTTCTGTACTGAGTCGTTTTTCTTTATGTGTTTTTTTTTTCATCTTTTTCATTTTTGTTGATTTTGTGTTTGCTGGGTCTTTATGTTTTTCTACTTTTTTATTTTGATTTGTACTATTGTTAGATTCCTTTGTGGTTACTTTAATATTTACCCCTCTTTTTCTAAGTTTATACCAGTCTTTTATTACTTATACCACTTTGACCTCCCCTCCATATGAAAAATCAATGTCTGCATTTTTTAAGTCCCTCTTTTTTGTTTTAATGTTATCCTTTTTTACATATTGATATCTCTGTTTCCCTATTTTCAGTGTTTTAGCTTTGATGTATTTTCAACTTCCCTGTCTGAGTCAGTATCTGGTTGCTCTGTTCTGTGTTCTAGTCTTGCATTGTTAGCAGGTGTTATTGATTATCTAACTGTAGGACTCCCTTTAGTATTTCCTGTAATTTTGGTTTGGTTTTTGCAAATTCCCTGAACTTATGTTTATCTGGAAATGCCCTAATTTCACCATCATATTTGAGAGACAGTTTTGCTGGATATATAATTCTTGACTGGTAGTCGTTTTCCTTCAAGGCTTTATATATGTCATCCCATTGCCTTCTTGCCTGCATGGTTTCGGCTGAGTAGGCCGAGCTTATTCTAATTGACTCTCCTTTGTAGATGACTTCTGTTTTATCCCTAGCTGTGCTTAAAATTCTCTCTTTATCTTTGGTTTTGGTAAGTTTGATTATAATATGTCTTGGTGACTTTCTTTTGGGATCTACCTTACGTGCGGTTTGATGAGCATCTTGGATGATATCTTCTCATCATTCATGATATCAGGAAAGTTTTCTGTCAACAAATCTTCAACAATTCTCTCTGTATTTTCTGTTATCCCCCCCTTTCTGGTACTCCAATCACTTGTAGGTTATTTCTCTTGATAGAGTCCCACATGACTCTTAAGAGTTTCTTCATTCTTTTTAAATCTTTTATCTGATTTTTCCTCAAATAAGTTGGTGTCAAGTGCTTTATCTTCAATGTCACTAATTCTAACTTCTACTGCCTCAATTCTGCTCCTATGACTTTCCATTGAGTTGTCTAATTCTGAAATTTTATTGTTAATCTTATGGATTTCTGATTGCTGTCTCTCTATGGATTCTGCAGCCTATTAAATTTGTTATGTGTTCTTGAGTAACTTTTTTACGTTCTGCTACATTGTCTGTGTGTTCCTTGGCAAGTTCTACATTTTATAGAATTTTATTTCTAATTTCTAGAAGAGTTCTGTATATTAATCTTTTGTATTCTGCCTCTGGTAATTCCAGGAAATTCTCTTCCTCCAGAGAAGTTATTGATTATTTTGGGAGCTTGCTGAAGCTATCTTGGACTGCCTCTTTATGTGATTTAATATTGACTGTTGTCTCCGAGCCATCAATAAGTTATTATAATTTTATTTTATATTTGTTTATCGAGTCCTAGTTTCTTGTTTTGTTTTGTTTTGATATGCCCCAGTAGGCTGCTTGTGTGTGCTAGTTTGATTACTGGCATCTTTGAAGCTCTAATGTCCCATCACCAGGTAGTTAGTTCTGTAACTAAGTATGTGCACACAGGAGTCCGTTAAATTTTCCTGTGTGGGTTCAGCTCAGGTGTCCAGGTAGTCAGTCACCAAGTGTGTGGTGCAGGCTCTCACCTACAGTCTTAGAGAGGCATAGGTGATTGGTGCAGGCACTGGTATCTGGCTGTGGTAAGGGATCACGTGCTGATCCAGGCAGGGGGCTGACAGCTGCTCCTGAGAGTCTGAAAGGAAAGCGTGTCCCTATTCCCTAAGGTGAGTAGGTAGGTGAGTTTTACAGCTGGACTGTAAGCACCCCACTCTGTTGGCTTTAAAGACTCGAAGGCACCACTTTTTCTTGGACTCCTATAGCAGGTGACAAGGTGGCTTAGTTGACGCCACCAGTCCTCAAGCCCCTGTTGCAGATTGGTAAAAGTGCCTACTTAACAGGCAGGGCTGTTATGAGGGTCACAAATCTGCCACTTCACAGTTGAAACAGTTGAAGTTAAACTTCAGATGTTTACCCTGTTGTACTGTGGTAGTGAGGGCTAACGCTGTTGAGATGGGTCCCCACAAGTCTATACAGGGATGTAAGGCGCTTAATGTCTGCAGACCCCTTACACCTGTGCCTAGCAAATGAGCTGTGCCGACCCTGAGTTCGTGGCTTAGGGGAGACAGTAGCTTATTTGTTTCCTCTCCAAGGCCAGGAGAACGGGTCAGGGCGCCTTGTGGGATCTATTTCCAGCCCAGAGGACTCCTGGTGCAGAGTGGGGAGGGAGGAGGTAAAAGTGAGAGAGGTTTTTCGAAATGGGATTTTTTTGTTTTTTTAAATCCCTGCAAGAGGTCACACGTGTATACCTATCTTTAGCTGCTTGAGAGCTGCTTTTCACTTGTTCAGAGTGTCCAAGCAGAATCTCTGCTGCCGGATCTCTCTCGATGTGGAAACTGCTTCCCAGGCGCACGCACAGCTGTTTGCCTGCTTCACTGCGACCTGGAGTGGCTGAAGAGCTGCAGTCCGGCTGCCGCAGCTCTGGCACTCCTCACTTCTTCCAAACTGTCTCTCTCTCCCCCCACCACTCAGTCCGATTCCTCAACTTTGCCTTGTTCAGGGCTCCTAGATATTCATATACAATCAAATCACTTGTTTTTCCAGGTCTTTGTTGTAAGAGGGATATAGGAAGCTGTCTGACGACACCGCCGTCTTGGCGCCACCTCCCTTCCCAAAGCTTTAAGTGCCCATGTTGAACGGGTGGTGTTTTTTTATTCAGTTGGCCACAGGTAGGCCTCCTCTGTCTCAGACTATTGTGAGAAGAACAGAGACCAACTTAATACATATGTTACATTCTTGTCAAGTGCAGATCCGATGCCCACAATGAACACTGTGAAAACAAGGATTTGACAGTAGTTCACACAGAAAGGAGAGGTGTGTGTCATCACACAGCACCTGGCACTGGTCATGCTGAACTCAAAGACCCTGAGCTGTGGAAGTTACCAGTGTAGGCACTCTGCAATTTGCGACATCAACAAAATAACATCATCTGTCACACCAAGTTAAGACTACAAATTGTTAATTGTATAAATAAAGACTACATTACTTACTTATCTCTGAAGGCTACCCAAAATGTGTGAAGCTGTGTTTGCCTCTGAACAGGGGAAGTGGGAGTTGGAGAGAACGGGTGGAAGGAAGAATTACTTTTTATGGTATACCCTTTTGTACATTTTTAATAATGAAAAATGTTTCTTCTTTTTAGTTAGTTCTTTTATCTTGGAAGTAATGTTTTGACAGTAATATTTGGAAAACATAAACATAAGGAGCTATGATTTTATGTTTGTACTTATGTTGTAATAAACTATAACACAAAACTCATCGCCATCGAGTCAATTCCACCTCACAGCAACCCTGTAGGACAGAGTAAAAATGCCTCATAGGATTTCCAAGGCTATAAATCTTTACAGAAGCAGATTGCCACATCTTTCTCCCATGGAGTAGCTGGTGGGTTCAAACCACCAACCTTTCAGTTAGCAGCTGAGCGCTTTAACTGCTGCACCACCAGAGAGTTTTTATTGTGATGAAATGATTTAAATCAATGCTTGGGTTCAAGTTTTGTTTTTGTTTTTGTTTTTTCATTTAAAGGGAGGCATTCATTACTCCGAGTCCCTCCGTGGCAGTCTGCTTCCGTAAAGATTTACAGCTTTGGGAACCCTATGGGACAGCTCTACTGTGTTCTACAGGGTTGCAATGAGTCAGAATTCACTTGACAGCAACGAGTTTGGTTTTGGGTATTCTACATTATTCTAGGTCCCTAGGTGGCAAAAATGGTTTGCATTGGACTGTAACCTAAAGGTTGACCATTCAAACCTTTTCTATAGAAGAAAAGGCCTGGCGATCTGGTTCCATTAAGATTACAGTCAAGAAAACCCTATGGAGCAGTTCTACTCTGTAACACATGGGGTTGCCACGAATAAGAATGAACTCGATGGCAACTAACAACAACATACATTACTCAAGCTTGGGAAACACTAGGCAAGAAGGGAGTGTGCATGTGTGTTGGAGGGTTAGTGGGGCCTACATCCCCAGAAGAGTTGGGAAAAATCCCTCCATAGGAAGAACTCAAAGGTGACCTAAGCTTGGCTGGAGCAGAGCCAGCAGGGAGTGGGGAGAGGAGGCAGGATGCTACAGGGCTTTGTGGGTCACTGTGAAAAATGTAGCAGGAGCCCTGGTGGTGCAGCAGTTAAGGTACTTGGATGTTAACTGAAGGGTTAATGGTTTGAAACCACCAGCTGCTCTGCAGGAGAAAGATGTGGCAGTCTGCTTCTGTAAAGATTGCAGGCTTGGATGCCCTATGAGGCAGTTCAGAATCTAGTTGATGGCAATGGATTGGATGAGGAATTTAGTCTTTTCCTCAAGAATTTTAGATATCAACTTTTGTTGAAGGCATTTGAAATTCTAAAACCACATTATTTTAAAATATAATTTGTTTCTCTCCAAATTAGTCTAATTAGTAACATTTTACTGTATCTAGCAAGGACTGGAATTATTTGGGTAGAGTCAATATAGTACACGGAGGAAAACAGCTATCAAGTGTATAGATTGATACGTAGACCTGCTCTGTCCAGTGCAGTAACCACTAGCCATGTGTGACAACTGAACTCTTGAAGTGCGGCTAGTTGGAATCGACATGCTCTGAAAGTGTAAAATACACACACACAGAATTTCAAAGACTAAGTACCAAAAAGAATACAAATATCTCATTTAAATATTTCTATATTGATTGATTTTATGTTGTAGTATTTTTGGATATATTGAGGTAAATAAAATATATTATTACAATTGTTTTCAGTTGTTTTTTTTTACTTTTTTTAAAGTGGTTATTAGGAAGTGTTACATATGTGTCTCATATTCTATTTCTATCAAACAGCACTGACATACAAATCTTCATGTTAGTGTACCCATAATAATAAAAACAAACACTGCACCTCCCACAGTTGTCAGTGCTATTATGCATGTTAACAAATTTCATCCTGCACCTGATGAGACAGGCACTATTATTGGCCCATTTTGCAGATGAGTAAACTGAAGCAGTGTGGTGCATAGATATTTTTTGGAAAAGTAAACAAGAAATTGTTAATGGCAGTGGCATCTTGAGAAGGAACTGGGGATTGAGGTCAGGGATAAAAAGGAGAATGATTGTCACTGTTTATCTTTTTGTGCAGAATGAATTTTGTTACAGTGTGAGTATGTAATGTGTTACTCTTCAATCTTTTTAAAAGATAAGAATACATGGGAACAATCAACAAAACCACAGTTGTTAGGAGTGCAAATCCAGCAGCTAATTGAGGGAAGATCAGCTAGAAATAAAAACGTAAAAAACATTGCATATCCGGCCTAATCACCAATGTGTCCTCCTTTCTTGCCACCTTTCATCAGCCAAAAGACTGTGTTCATGAGTGCTCAGTTGGTCAGTGTCCAGCCTTCCACACTGAGGAGCCAGGCTCAGTAATTACTTCCGTGGACTGTAGTTTTCCCCAAGGTGAACAGGCCTGAAAAACAGATGCAGCATGTTGCAGTTTATGCCTGTAGTCTTTTTTAATGAACCATGTAATTATTCTTTCTTGTTGAAAATGTGAACTCAGCTTCTATAATGTATGTGAATTCAATAAAATTTTCCTAAAAACATGGACTAGAAACCCTGTGTGAGCCAAGGTCAGGCACACTATGGCTACAAGTAGTTGATCCCTTTGTTTCAACTGCACTTACTCCCATGCTAACCACCACTCTCAGAGAAATCACATTGGTAAGATAGCTAAAGAAATAGCTTGTATTTACTGAGAATTTTCACTGAGTGGGAGATATGGAATATATGAGACAATAAATAAGCAGAGTCCTTGCCCTCAAGGACAGAGAAATGAGCTCTCTACTTAAGTAACAATAAAGAACAGTGCAAGGTGACAAATTATCTAGTGTTTAAATGTGTAAAATAGATAACGATTGAGTATCTAGAAAAAGGAGGAAGTTAGTGTTGGTTGGATGGTGGTGTGGACTAGGTAGGGCGTGAACAGACCTTTAAAGCATAGGGTTTAACTGCTGGGATAAGGCAAGAAGAAGTAGAAGACTGAAAGGTAAAGTGCTCTGGCCTCATTATTTTAAGCATCTAGACATGGTGTAATGATGGCACCATGGTTACCAGCACATCACTTACATATTGTTCTAGACAAAAATTTATAGTCTGAATCTAACCATGAGGGAACATCAGACAAACCCAAACTGAAGTTATTCCAATAAATGATCTGCATTTTTCAAAAATGTTAAAGTCAAAAATAAAACAAAAATTCTGATAAACTGTTTCAGATTAAAGACTAGAGAAATAAGACAATCAAAACAATACATAATCCTAAATTGAATCCTTGAACCGTATTGAAACAAAATACCATAAAGGACATCATTGGGATAATTGACAAAACTGAAATATGAACTGTAAATTAGATAAAAGTATTGTATGAATGTTTGAATTGGAAAACTACATTGTGGTAATATATGAGAATTCCTTGTTCAACATTAAAAAAATCAATCAATACGCCACATTAATAAAACAAAAGAACTACGTGATTATCTCAATCAATACAGAAAAGGCATTTGACAAAACTCAATGCCATTTCATGATAAACAAAAACAAACTCAACAAGAATGGAATAGAAGGGAAATTCCTCAATATAATAAAGGACATCTACAAAAAACCCACAGCTAACATTATACTCAATGCAGAAGGACTGAGAGCATTCTCTTTAAGATCAGGAACAAGACAGGGATGCCCACTCTCACCACTACTATTTCACATCATATTGGAAGTCTTAGCCAGATTAATTAGGTTAGAAAACATAAATAAATAAAAGGTATCCAAATCAGGAAGAAGGAAGTAAAACTATCCCTTTTTGCAGATGTGCAGATGAGCAGATGACATGATTCCATACATAGATAACTCCAAATAATCCACAAGAAAGCTATAAGAACAAATAAATGAATCCAGAAAAGTGGCAAGGTACAAGGCCAAAACACAAAAATCAGGATTTCTATACATAAGCAATCTGCAAGAGGAAAAGCAAATTAAGAAAATATTATAATTTACAATAGCATCTAAAAAAATAAAATATCTAGGAGTAATTTTAATCAGGGAGGTAAAAGACCTGTTTTTAAAAAAAAGCTATAAAACATTACTAAAAGAAATCAAAAGAAACCTAAATAAATGAAAGATCATTCCATTTTCATGGGTTGAAGACTTAATATGGTTAAGATGTCAATACTACCCAAAGCAATCTATGAATTCAATGCAATCCTCATCAAAATTCCAACAGCCTTCTTGACAGAAATGGAAAAGCCAATCCTCAAGTTTATATGGGAGTGCAAGGGTTCCTGAATAGCAAGAGCACCCCTAAAAAGAGGAATAAAGTAGGAGAACTCACACTCCCTGACCTCAAAATATACAATAAAACTACAGCAATTAAAATAGTCTGACACTGGTATGGAGCCCTGGTAGCACAGTGGTTAAGTGATACTGCTGCTAACCAAAGGTCAGCAGTTCAAATCCACCAGCCACTCCTTGGAAACCCTACGGGGCAGTTCTACTCTGTCCTATAGGGTCGCTATGAGTCGGAATCGACTCCACAGCAACAGGTTTGGTTTGGTACTGGTTTAATAATGACATATAGGCCAATAGAATAGATTCAGAGCCCAGAAATAAATCTATACGTATATGGTTAACTGATTTTCGACAAGGGTACTGAATTCTTCCATTGAGGAAGAAAGAGTCTCTTCAATAAGTGATGATGCTGGTTTCACCAAACAGGACATTCAAACGAACGCCAAACACATGAAAAGATGTTCAACATCATTAGCCATCAGAGAGATGCAAATCAAAACCACAATGAGATATCACCTCACTCCCAATAGGACAGCTAAGGATTTAAAAAAAAAAAGAGGAGGGGGGTAACAAACATTGGCAAGTCTGTGAGGAAACTGGAACACTAATCCACTGCTGGTGGGAATGCAAAATGCTACAGCCGTTGTGGAAAATAGTGGATGGTTCCTAAAAAAAGTAAAAATAGAACTACCATATGACCCAGCAATTCCACTCCTGGGTATATACCCAAAAGACTTGAAAGCAGGGACTCAAACAGAGACTTGTACATCAATGTTCATTGCAGCATTATTCACAATAGCCAAAAGGTAGAAATAACCTATTTATCAACAGATGAATGGAGAAACAAAATATGGTACATACATACAATGGTGTACTACTCAGCCAGTAGGAGAAATGAAGTCTAGATACAACAAAATAAATAAAATTTAAAAATAAATAAATAAATGGTGCCGGAAAAATTGGATATCCACATACAGAAGAATAAACCAGGACCCAACCTCTATACCATAGTTAAAAATCAATTCAAAATGGATTGCAGACCTTAATTTGAAAATTAAAACCATAAAATTTATAGAAGAAAAGATAAGGATGAAGTTGTGGGACCTAGGTTTTTGTGATGGGCTATCAGATACGGCAACAAAACCATGAGCAGCAAAAAAAGAATATAGACAAATAAGATCTCAAAAAATTAAATATTTCTGTGCATCAAAACACTTTATCAAGAAAATGAAAAGACAGCCTACAGAGTGGGACAAAATCTTTGGGATCATATATCAGATAAAGGTCTAACAACCAAAATTTATAAAATACTTCTACAACTTAACACAAATAACAAAAAAGACAAACAACTCAATAAAAAATGGGCAAACGTCTTGAACAGATGTTTCACTAAGGAGGATATTCAAATGGCCAACAAGCACTTGAAAACATGCTCAAAGTTATTAGCTGTTAAAAACCAAAAAATCAAACCCACTGCGGTCGAGTTGATTCCAACTCATAGAGACCCTACAGGACAGAGCAAAACTGCCCCATAGGGTTTCCAAGGCTGTAGTCTTTATGGAAGCGGACTGCCACATCTTTCTTCCACGGAGGAGCTGGTGGGTTCAAACTGACAACCTTTTGGTTAGCAGCCCAGTGCTTAACCACTGTACCACCAGGGCTCCATTAGCCATTCCAAACCAAAAAAAAAAAAAAAAAAATCCACTGCCATCAAGTTGATTCTGACTCATAGCGACCCTAAAGGACAGAGTAGAACTTCCCTACAGGGTTTCCAAGGCTGTAAATCTTTACAGAAGCAGACTGCCACATCTTTCTCCTGCAGAGAGCAGCTGGTGGGTTCGGATAGTTGACCTTTCAGTTAGCAGTCGAGCACTTAACCACTGCGCCACCAGGGCTCCTCCATTAGCCATTAAATCAAACCAAATCCATTGCCGTCAAGTTGATTACAACTCATAGAGACCCTAGAGGGGAGAATAGAACTGCCCCATAGAGTTTCCAAGGAGTGGCTGGTAGATTTGAGCTGCTGACCTTTTAGTAGTCGTAGCTCTTAACCACTATGCCACCAGGGAAATGCAAATCAAAACCACTATGAGATAGCATCTTACCCCCATTAGAATGGCAATGATAAAAAAATAAAAAATGGAAAACACTAGGTGTTGGTGAGGCTGTAGAGAAACAACAACCGTTATTCATTGCTAGTGAGACTGTGAATTGATACAACCACTATAGAAAACAGTTTGACAATTCCTCAGAAAGTTGAATATAGAACTACCATATGACCCAGCAATTCCACTTTTAGGTATACCTAAAGACACAAACAGATATACATATGCAAATGTTCATTGCTGCACTATTCACAACAACCAAAAGATGGAAACTGAATGTCTATCACCTGACGAATAGATAAGCAAAATGTAGTATATACATACAATGGAATATTATTCAGCCATAAAGAGAAATGAAATCCTGATTCATGGCACAACTTAGATAAACCTAGAGGACATTAGTAGCCCTGGTGGTTCAGCGGAGCCCTAGCAGTGCAGTGGTTAAGTGCTTGGCTGCTACGAAAAGGCTAGCGGTTCAAATCCACCAGCCACTGTGCAGGAGAAAGATGTAGCAGTCTGCCTCTGTAAAGATTACAGCCTTGAAAACCCTATGGGGCAGTTCTACTCAATAGCAATGGATTTGGTTTTGTTTTTTAATGAACAGTGTGCTGAATGAAATAAGTCAGTCACGAAAGGACAAATACAGCATGATATCACTTACGTGAAATAAGAAAATATATAGAAACCAAGAGTAATTAGTGGTTACCAGGGGTGAGACACTGGCAGAAACAGGAGGCTTTTGCTTAGTGTGCATTGAAGGTGTGTTAATGGTAGTAGGATCGTGTGGGAAAAGAAAGCAAAAATGGTTGTACAACTTGAAGAATTATAATCAATGTCACTGAAGTGTACATGTAGAAACTGATGAAACGTTTCCTATGTTGCAGTGTGTATCTCATTATAATAAAGAGAGAAAAAGAGAATGTCCTTGTTCTTATAAAATACACACTGAACTATTGAGGAGTAAAAGCACATGATCTGTGCATCCTATTCTCAAATGGTTAGGGAAAAAACTATATATAGAGAGAGAGAGAGAATGATAAACCAAATATAGCAAAATCTTAAATTTTGGTTAGTTTGAGTAAAGAATATATGGTGGTACTTATATTATTCTTAAAATATTTCACGAAGTTTGAGACTATTTCAAAATAAAGAGTAAAAATAAAATACAACTTCCATGAAGAAAATCTATTTTCTTTAGTCTTCAAAGGGTGTGGTAGCAGATGGATACAGTTTGGAAAGAGATAATACAGGATCTTAAAAGGCAAGGAGTCTATTTAGTTTTATAAAACCCATTGCTATTGAGTCAATTCTGACTCACAGCAACCCTATAGGACAGAGTAGAACCGCCCTGTAGGGTTTCCAAGGAGAGGATAGTGGATTTGAACTGCCGACCTTTTGGCTAGCAGCCGTAGCCTGTAACCACTGCACCACCAGGACTCCATTCAGTTTTACAGGAAATAGGAAACAAGCAGTCTCTCGTTGGAGAATAGGTAAAGAAAATTTGCATTTCAGACAATTCAACTGATAGCAGAGGGAGTGACTGATGGGTTAAGGAGATGGGGGACCTAATCAGTACACAACAGCAGTGATTCAGGAGAAAAAATGCTAACAGGCTGAATTAAGGAGGGAAAAAAGGGATGTATTTAAGAATTACTGGAATTCTGGGATATGGGAGACCAGAATGCATCACAGACAATTATCAGGTTATATAACTGTGGTTGTGTTGGTTTACATTTTAGTGCCAGGAGCAGCTCCAGATTAGTCTAGCAGTTAGCATGGTATACAGAAGAAAAAATATAATTCTTGGAGTCAGGCAAACTTTTCTTCAAATCCTAGCCTCACTACTTATTATGTGCCCTTGAAAATTTACTTCACCTCTCTGAGCTTTGTGTCCTTTCTATAAAAGTATGATAATGAATATTTATTGGAAATATGTATGCGGTCTTCCACTTGTTAGTAGTGTGCCTTTGGGCAAAATACTTAGTATTTCTAAACCTCCGTTCCTGCACTTGTAAAATGAGAATTGGTATAGTATCTATTTTGTGAAGATTCAGGCAAAAATTTTTTTGTTGTTGCAGGAGTAAAACTAATATACATAAACTATCAGGCAGATAATAAATTCTTTAATTAAAAATTAATACACTCAATAATAAAAAGACAAATAACTCATTTAAAAATAGGCAAAGAACTTGAATAGACATTTCTCCAAAGAAGATATGCAAATGACCAATAAACACATGAAAAGATGTTCAACCTCATTAACCCTTAGGAAAATGCAAACCAAAACACAATGAGAAACCATTTTACACCCACTAGGGGGTCCAGGTGGCACAGTGGTTAATGCTACCACTGCTAACCAAAAGGTCTGCAGCTCGAATTCACCAGCCACTCGGAAACACTATGGGGCAGATCTACTCTGTCCTATAGGGTAGCTATGAGTAGGAACTGACTTGACGGCAAAGGGTTTTGTTTTGTTTTTGTTTTTTTTAGGATGGCTATTATAGGGTTGCTATGAGTTGGAATGAATTTGACAGCAACAGGTTTGGTTTTTATTATTATAAAAATGGAAAACAACAAGTGTTGGCAAGGATGTGGACAAATTGGAACACTGCTGGTGGAAATGTAAAATTTCTCAAAAATTTAAACACAATTATCATTTTTGTTGTTCTTAGCAGTGGTCCAGTTCACCCATGACTAATGGCAACACGATGCACAACAGAATGAAACGGCAGATCATTATGATCCATGGAGTATTGATAGACTGATTTATGGGAGTAGATAGCCAGGCATTTTTTCCTAGTCTTAGTCTGGATGTTTTGCTGAAACCTGTTCAGCAACATAGCAACATGCAAGCTTTCACAGACAGGTGGGTGGTGGCTGTGCATAAGGTACATTGGCTGGGAATTGAACCCAGTTCTCCTGAATGGAAGGCAAAATTCTACCACAGTATATGACCCAGTAATTCCACCTATGCATATACCCAAAAGACTTGAAAGCAGGGACTCAAACAGATACTTGTACACCAGCAGTGTTCACAAAAACCAAAAGGTAGAAACAACTCAAGTGTCCTTCAACAGATGAATGGATAAACAAAATGTGGTATTTCCACACAATGGAGAAATGAAGTTCTGATATATGCTATGACATGGATGAACCTTGAAAACATACAAATAGGACAAATATTGTATGATCCCCCTTATAAGAAAAATCTAGAAGGCAAAAGCATAAGGGACCAAAGTGTATTAGTGGTTACCAGGGGCCAGGGGGAGGGAGTAGGGAGTTGTTACTCAAGGGGCACTAAGTTTCTCTTTAGGGTGATGAAAAACTTTTGGCGTTAAACAGTGGTGATGGCTGCACAACATCATGAATGTAACTAACACCACTAAATTATATACTTGAATATGGCTAAATAGCAACTTTTTTGTTATATGTATTTTACCACAATAAAAAATAATTAAATTAAATAAATACCACTTCTTTGTTATTACCTCACTGGACATGTGAGGATTAATTCAGTTCCCCAAGAATTCCTTGAGTACCCAGCATCCTGCAACCCTGGGCCAGGTCAGGAGCCTGCTTTCCTCTCCCCAACCAGTGGACGCCCCTGACCTCGCCTGATTAAACCTACTTTCACACTGCTGTCCATGCCCTCTCCATGGTCTCTCCCTGATCTCAGCCAACCTCTTTCCTGAACTACCCTAATAATGCCTTAATGATTCTCTTGGTCTCTACTCCTGGCCTCCTCGCCCCCTGTCCTTTCTCCTTACAGTCATTTTACTGTAACTGTTTCATACATCCAAACTCTGAACCATGGACAACAAAAACCTTCCATGACCTGTTCCCTGCCTTCTAATGTAACCAGCTCCTTCCTCCTCTCCTCCACTCCAGACACACATGACTGTTTCCTTTCTCCAGATCCTTGTAAATGCTGTTTCTTCGGCTTAGAATTCTCTTCCTCTGCTCTTCCAACAACTACCTTCTTTTCATCCTTCAAAAGGAGCCTGGTGGTTAAGTGCTTGGCTGCTAACTGGAAGGTTGTCGGTTAGAACCCACCGGCCACTCTGCAGAAGAAAGATGTGGCAGTCTGCTTCCTTTCAGATTTACCCTGTTTTCTCTTTGTTAGCCCTTTCTGCCACCTTTACAGTATTTATAGCCTCTCATACTATTGTAGGAGTCCCTGGGTGGTACAAGTAATTAATGTGCTCAGCTGCTAATCAAAAGGTTGGAGGTTCCAGTCTACCCAAAAGGGCCTCAGAAGAAAGGCCTGGTGCTGTTTCCGAAAAATCAGCCATTGAAAACCCTATGGAGCACAGATATACGTTGACACACATGGAGGCACAATGAGTCTGAATCAACTCCATGGCAACTGGTTTGACGATTTTTGCATTTGTTTTTGTTATTTATTTTTTGTCTGTCTTCACTCCCCACCCCAAACGTTAAAATATAACTTGCAGGAGGATGATCTTCTCTCTTTAAGCTGCTCTATCACCTACCAGTCATGTTTTTCTTTTTATGTCCCTCCATGTGTCAGGCTCTATTCTAGGTGCTGGGGGTGTAGCAGTGACCTAGAAAGACAAAGGCTTTGCCCTCATGTCTAATATTCTATTGGTGTCGGGGGCAGAAAAGCAATAAGCAAGCAGATAGGCAGACTACTTGCAAGGAATGACCAGCGCCATGTGGGGAGAGGGACATGAGATAGTGAAGTGGAGGGAAGGTGACCTCCTTAGAATGGGCGATCAGGGAAGAGCTAAGGAGGCAGCACTGAGCTGCATGAACAGGGAGGAAGCCGGAAAGCCAAGCAGGGAAGAGCACTCTCCACGTGGAAGAATAGGAGATGTGGAGTTCCTAAGAGGAGCATAGGTTTTACATGTTTGAGGAGCTGCAACAGCACGTTCCAGAATCCAGAGGGAAGTGGTGGGGAAGAGTTCAGAGAGGTAGGCCTACTTAAAAGATTTTGCAAAGCCATAGTAACTAGTTTAGGTTTTATTATAACGGTAATAGGATTTGCAAGCTTTTTATTTTAAAATGCTTGGCATTCAAATGCTGAGCTCTGACTTAATGGGAGACTGAAATGGTGATGCAGAATCAGCTGGTGTCCAGAGTTAGTACCTAAGGACTCACTGCTCACTGTGGTCCCCTGGGCAACAATGCAGCAACTCCCAGGAGGTGCATTGAAAACGCAGAATCTCAGGCCTTGTCCCAAACTTTCTGAACCAGAATCTGCATTTTAGTACGCTCCTAAGGTGAATCAGAGGCATATTAAGGTTTGAGAATAGCTCCCTAAGGCATGGGCCTCAATATTGCTGCACTCTTGTAACCGCCTGAAATGGAATAGGATGGATCAGGTCCAGGTCCCGCTCGGGCGCAGCCTGTCCAAACGGAGAAGCCAACGGGTCTGTTAAGGCAAGGTGAAAGCCTTTATGTAGTTGGCCAAGTAAATGAGCTCACGGGGACTTGGCGTCGCCAAGATGGCTCTCTAAAACTGGGCGGAGGGGGGGGATCAGCTTTTATGGGACTATTACAGTTAGCAGAATCAGGAGGTTATACATATTCACATTCCTTGCTGATTATTCATTGTGGGGCAGGGCTAGGAATCAGCAGGAAGTGACTAACGGACCCTTTGCTTCTGAAATGGGCTAGGCGATCCCTCTATGACATAAGTCCGGTGACTTTTTGTTCCTTGACATGAGTCTTTTGGTTCTTTGGCCTGAATTTTCCGATCTATCTGCGCATGCCTGGTGATCTGGCGCCAGTTCTCCTGGGACTTGTTTGTGACCCTTATCTGCAGAATTCCCTGAAGTTAAAACAATGTAAAGAGTAAAGGAATAGTCAATCTTAGTCAAACAGTACTGATCTGAAGCCCCGGTATAGCCTGCCCCTATTGTGGTGGCAGGAATGCGGCTTAGCGACCACCTTGCTCTGGAATCACCTGGGGAGTAATGAAAAGTACTAAAGCCTATGTCACCTCAGAGAGGCTGATTTTGTTGTTGTAAAAATATATATAACACAACATGTGCCAACTCAACATTTTCCAGGTGTACAATCTAGTGATATCCATTACATTAATCGTGTTATGCAACCATCACCCGTAAGTGTGGCCAAATTTCCCATCATCATAAACAGAAACTTACTGCTTCCTAAACAGTGACTCTCCTCCTCCTTTCAGGATAACCACTAGCAAACTTTGGTCTTTATACATTTGCCTATTCTTGTTATTTCATAGAAGATCATACAATATTTGTCTTTTTATGATTGACATTTCATTCAGCATAATGTTTTCAAGGTTCATCTATGTTGTAGCATGTGTTAGAACTTCATTTTTCTTTATGGTTGAGTAATAATATTCTACTGTATGTTTATAGCACATTTTGTTTATCCATTCATCTGTTGGTGGACATTTAGGTTGTTGTGAATAGTGCTGCAATGAATATTGGTGTATGTGTGTCTGTTTGTGTGACTACTTTCAAGTCTCTTGGGTATATACCTAGGAGAAGAATTCTGGGTGATACTGTAGTTTTATGTTTAACTTTTTGAGGAACCACCAAATTGTTTTCTATAGTGGCTACGCCGTTTTGCATTCTCACCAGCAATGGATTAGGTTTCTACTGTCGCCACATCCTCACCAACATTTGCTATTTTCTGGGTGTTTTGTTGTTGTTGTTGTTTTTATCTTAGCCATCCGAGTGGTGGGGAGTGAAGTGGCATCTCATTGTGGTTTTGATTTGCATCTCCCTAATGGCTAATGAAAGGAGCCCTAGTGGTGCAGTGTTAAGAGCTAGGCTGCCAAACCAAAGGTCGGTGTTTCGAATCCACCAGCCACTCCACGGGAGAAAGATGTAGCAGTCTGGATCCGTGAAGATTTACAGCCTTGGAAACCCTATAGGGCAGTTCTACTCTGTCCTATAGGGTCACTATGAATCAGAAAGAACTGAAGGCAATGGGTACTCTGCAGTCAATTTGCACCTCTGAGGACTTGATTTTTCCAAGGTCCCACCCTGCACTGGAATGAGCCCCTGAGCAGTTCCCAGGGGCAGAGTACCCAATAAGCAATGCAAGCACAGTATTTACCTTGCTTACCAGATCATCTGTAGTGAACAATTTCACATTTTTTCACCACATCAAAGATTCTGCTTCTAGGTATGGCTGGCATCTATCTCTCTCCCAACCCTACAGCACCTTCCTATGGAATCAAAGCCTCTTTTGAAATTTACAATCCCTGACAGGGACAGATGATCTGGTAAACAAGGTAAACACATGCTTACTTGTGTTTACTGACTAATCTCGTGAACAATTTCACACATCAGATGTGAAATTCAAATATGGTTTAGCCCAGCTTATCTTGCTTATTGGGTAATCTGCCCCTGACTGGGCTAAATCGTATTGGAATTAACTATTCCCTTATATTTGTTAGGAAACCCTGGTGGCTTAGTGGTTAAGAGTTCGGCTGCTAACCAAAAAGTCTGCAGTTCTAATCTACCAGGTGCTCCTTGGAAACTCTGTGGGGCAGTTCTACTCTGTCCTATAGGGTCACTATGGGTCAGAATCGACTCAACGGCAATGGATTTGGGTTTTTTATATTTGCTATTGCAGCATTAGCTACACCCCTCAACCTCATCTGCTTCACATTAGAATAACAAGCTTTTTTAAATATTTCTTTTCCATGAGCCTCCTAAAGAGTACTGGCTCCTTTTTTGGGGGGGGTCGAGTGAGGGGGGAAGGAAAGTTTTTGTTTTGTTACTGTATTTAATTTCAATGAACTCATGCCAGGATTTTATAAACTTAGTTGTTTTTTGTTTTGTTTTTTTCTTGCATAGTTTCTAAGTTAGATAGTAACAGTACAATATTAATAAAAATAATTTTTTTTTTTTTTACAATTTTCACGTCAGAAAATATGGTACATTTCCAAACCCAATGCACTAGTTTCCAAGGGCTGCCATAACAAAGTACCACAAACTGGGTGGCTCAAAATAATATAAAATTGTTCTCATAGTTCCAGAGGCTACAAGTCTAAAACCAAGGTATCAGCAGGGCATACTCTCTCTGCAGGCCCTAGGGGAGGAATTCTTCCTTACCTCTTCCAGTTTCTGATGGTGCAGGCATTCCCTGGCTTGCAGATGCATCACTCCAATCTTTCTCTCTCTTCAAATGGCCATCTTCCCGCTGCATCTGTGTGTCTATGTCTCTTGTTCTCTTTTTATAAGAAAACCAGTCATACTGACTTAACCCACCCTACTCCAGTATGACCTCAGGTTAACTAATTATATCTGCAAAGACTCTAGATCCAAATAAAGTCACATTCACAGGTACTTGTTGTTAAGATTTAAATATATCTCTTGGGAGGTTACATCTTTGGTTCAAAGGTAGTATTAATGATACTACCATCTTTCTGATACCAAGATTTAAACTCCACTCCCGTAACAAATTCAGTCCCTCATATCTAATAAGATCTCTTGAATACTACCACTGCAAAGCTTCATATAACTTTCTTTGTTTTTCCAGTCCCACCAACAATCACCTCATTCTGGTCCTCATGGTCCCTAATAGGAGTCCCACAGTAGCCCCTTATCAGAGTAATTTTCCTAAAGCACCATTGCCATCATACCCCTCAGGAACACAGCTGTGCTCATCATTAAATCCTCATCAGTGCTGGCTCATAGGAGTCAATAAATGTTTCTTGGAATTGACCCCTGGCTCCTGCTAATGAACTTCCCAATGTGTGTAGAGGGGATATGATATTCTTAGCATCAGCTTCACTGTAGTGTCAAAAGTGTTTATGTGTACTAACTGGACTCTCTCTCCCTTAGACATATTTAAGCACTGACCTATTCTTTTTCTCTACCCCACTGTTTGGTTTATAACAGAACATGACCACGCTACCTCTCTTAATTTCCACCTCTTTCTAACCAACTTACAATTATGGAGTTTATAAACTCTTGTACGCTAACTACATTCAGGCTGGCTACTTCCTAATAGTATAAAGATCAGGGCAAACATCCCGTCAGAAAATCACCTCTTCATCATATTAGATGAGTTATCTGTAGATTCTCACATGCTTAAAAAAAAAAAAAAGAAGAAGATACATTTCTTAGGAATTTTTTATGATCTTTTGCCAAAGATTTCTCTAGACCAGTGTTTGTGGGGTTCATTCTATTTGGGTGCCACAGCCCATTTTCCATTATCTGTATAGACGGTCAATATATGTAAGTAATGTAACCACTGCATGTGGTGTTGTTTGGATCAATATAAAGGTCATGTGAGCTGAATGATATCATCTGTTCTTTTTAAAACTAACTCTATGCATAGACAAAGTGGGAAACTTCCTGGATAATGCGTTTTTACAGGACACCCACAAGACTGCACCTACTCCAATGTATTTCTGACACCACCCTGCTATAATTACTGCTAACTGGCTACATTAGCAGTGCTCCTGAGAGTTGAGGAATGCTCTAGAAAAGAACCATAGTCAAGGATGTAAGGACTGTAAGCTGTGCTATCCAATATGGTCACCACCAACCAAATGTGGCTATTTCAATTTTAATTAAAATTAAATAAAAGACAAAATTTAATTTCTCTGTCATACAAGTTGCATTTTAGCTGCTCAACAGTCGCTTGTGGCTAGTAGCTGCCTTGCTGGACAACACTACATGTGAACACTTCTATCATGGCAGAAAGCTCAATTGGACAGGCCTGCTCTACAATTTAAGGTACTGATTCTCAATCTTTACCATGCATTAAAATCACCTTCAGGGCTTGTTAAAAAAACAGCCTTTTCTGCCCTAGACTTTCTAATTCAGTAGCTCTGAGGTGGAGTTGGAAAATTTGCATTTTTAATAAGTTCCCAAGTAATCCTGATGCTGCTGGTTGGGGTCCACGTTTTGCAAGCTGTTTGCAATGGGCTGCTAACCAAAAGGTTGGCAGTTCGATCTCACCAAGCAGCTAAAAGGAAGAAAAAGCCTGGCAATCTGCTTCCATAAAGATTACAGCCAAGAAAACCCTACTGGAGCAGTTCTTCTCTGTAACACATGGGGTCACCCTGAGTTGGGGCAACTCGACGGCAGCTAACAGCAATAGCAACAACAGTTTAGGTGTTAACATCTCAGGTTAACGTCTGGGTTTGAACCTTATCCCCATTCTCTCATGATATGGGACAACCTCTCAGTTCCTCAGTATTCTGATCTATAAAACCAAACCAAACCAAACCTATTGCTGTTGAGTCGATTCCAACTCATAGTGACCCTGTAGGACAGAGTAGAAATGCCCCATAGAGTTTCCAAGGAGCACCTGGTGGATTTGAACTGCCAACCTTTTGCTTAGCAGCCATAGCTCTTAACCACTGTGCCACCAGGGTTTCCTGATCTGTAAAACAGGGATAATAATAACGATAACTAATGAGATAAGTATACAGCATGCTTATCACATAAGTGCCCAATAAATGTTAACTGTTATAATTACCTGTATCTGCCTGAGTTTTCGTATTACCCAGCTGTTCCCACACATAGATCACAGCTAGAGGAAATGATCGGCTTTGAGAGATCAGTGGGAAGCAAGCACTAGAATCAGTATCAGGATTCTCAGAGGGGTCCCTAAGAAAGTACCTCAGTGTATAAGATCCTGGGCTTCTGGGTTCTGACTGGGTAAAGAAGTCCAGAGGGTCCCAAGAGCATCAGGGAGTATAACAACACTGAACGCAGACTTCGTCATGACTCTCTTACTCTAATACAATTTAGGACATCTCTGCTGTATTCAAGTGTCTTGCCTGATGAGTTAGGAGTTTGTTTTGTTTTTTTTAGGGTGAAAAAAGAGAACTCTTTCACCCTAATGCCCAGCCATTAAAGTTGTACATAGATTAAATCTCTTCTTTGTGTAGGTGTTTAAAATACCTTTATGTACAGAAATACTTTATTTTAAAACATGGTCTTTGAACACATAAGTCAGTGGTTAACTCTTTTAATGTTGATTTTTTTAATTGCAAAAACAATGCATGTTAATTGCAACAATTTCAAATATTACAGAAATGTCTGACATACAAAGTGACAATCCCTAATAATCCCATCCTCCATTCTCTTCATTATTATTGTACTAAAATGATGTCATAGTGTACACATTGCTCTGAAATTTGCTTTATTCAAAATATACCTACTTTTCTTTACTGTGTTGGAATACGTTGCATACTTCATTATTTGTAGTGGTAGTAAGGTATTGCATTGTATGAATGCACCACTAATTTACCTATCCAGTTATCTGTGGCGGGATGTTTGACCTATTTCAAAGAACAATTATTTTATGTATTCTAAGGAACTTTTCTATTTTAGTATATTTTTACATATTGTAACTTTTGTATTCTCTTTTATTAATGTAATTTCTTTTGCTTTCAAATTTATTATCTGTTTTTATGTATTATTATATTTCATTATACATTGTTTAAAAATAGCACACACATTGTAATTATATTGTATATTTTATTGAAAAATAAGCTACATTTCTTTGAAATAGTCTGTGCTTAAGACTCTACATGGAGTCCCTAGTTGGTGCAAACAGCGCGCTTGGCTGCTAACAGAAATGTTGGAGGTTCTAGTCCACCCAGAGGTGCCTCAGAGAAAAAGCCTGGCAATCTACTTCTGAAAAATCAGCCATTGAAAACCCTATGGGCACAGTTCTACTCTAACACACATGGGGTTGTCATGAGTCAGAATCAACTAGATTGCAACTGGCTAAGACTCTTCAAACAATTAAACTGATCTTTAATAATCCTGAATGAATGTGTTTTAAGTATGAAGAACACAGCATGAGGGGAGAGGCTGTCACCATGTGGCAGTACTACCAGAGCACTCCTATCACAGAATTCTACACTGCCTCAGAAGGAAGGCCCTATGGAATACAGCTACACTCTGAAACACCTGGGGTCACTGTGAGTCAGAATCAACTCCACAGCAACTTCAACTCAAAGACCAAAACCAGTTGCAATGGAATTGATTCCGACGCATGATGACCCCATATGTTTCAGAGTCTGCCTGTGCTCCACAGGGTTTTCAATGGCTGTGATCATTCAGAAGTAGAAGGCCAGGCCTTTCTTATGAAGCATTTCTTGGTGGATTTGAACCTTCAACCATTTGGTTAGTAGCCAAGCACTTAACCATTGTGCTACCCAGAGACTCTACATCAACTATGTTGTTGTTGGGTGCTGTTGAGTTGATTCCGACTCATAACAACCCCCTGTGATGGAGCAGAACTGCCCCCATAGGATTTTCTTGCCTGTGATCTTTACAAATCAGATCACCAGGTCTTTCTCTGGTAGACTCACTATGTGGGTTCAAACCGCCAACTTTTCAGTTTGCAGCTGAGTGCTTAATTGTTGTGCCACCAGGGCTCCTTCTACATCAACTTACAGGCCTGGAACTCTAAGCTCTTAGGCTGTAGGTAAATAATTCCTGCTAATCAACCTCATAAGAAACAGAGGACTATACCAGAATGATGCCAGTTTGGCACGGAAAAATATAATTCTCAAGAGAGCCAGATAGCACCTTTGAGTGCACAGATCATTCTCTATCTAGTTAAATATTCACAGGAATCCAATTTATAATTGGAATGTAATTTGGTGAGTAAGAAAACACAGCTGAAGAGTTAGCTGGAGGTTCTCCAGGGTTCCTTTCAACAGGCCTTAACGTAGATAACATCCATTTTCACTTGCTTCATAAATTGGCCAGTATTGAGCACAAACCATCAAAATGGTTTCTCTCCAGAAGTGCTTCAGTCGAGTCCCCAGGAACCACTCCTTCTCGATTAACACAATAATTCTTTTGAAATTTATTTTTTAAATTAACTACAAAATTAATTGTGCTCATAGTGAGAAGTCAAACCATAAGAAATACATAAAGTTAATAATGAATATGTTTGACCCTATAGCTTTTTCCTGTTTCTTTCTTCTTTGCTTCTATCTGTATTTCCATTCCTCCCTGAAACTCTTTCACTTTCTGCTTCTTTCCTTTTCCCGTTGTGTGTTTTTCTGCTTCTCTTGCTCACCCCATCTTCTCTTCCCATTCCCATACCTTCACTTTGATAAATCACAATATGCTAATGAATCATATTTTATAATAATGTTCTTAGGCAAGTCTCCTCAGAGCTTGAGAAAGACCCAAGATACTTCCATCTTTTGAGACTCCAGGTATATTTTAAAAATGAAGAAATGATAACATGGATTGTTATGGGTTGAATTGTGTTACCCAAAAAGATATGTTCAAATTCTAATGGCTAGTAGGTACCTGGGCATATGAATAAATGTGAGTTTGTTTAGAAATAGGGTCATTGCAGATGTAATTATTTAAGATGAGGCCATTAGAGTGGACCCTAGTCTTTTTTATTACTGGTGTACTTATTACAAGACATAAGACGGAGAGAAACACACACAGATGGAAGGAGGCCAAGTGAAGATCAAGGCAAAGAGTGGAGTCATAAACTGCCACAAACCAAAGAATGCCTGGGGCTACATGAAGCGAGAAAAGACAACATCATAATTTCACAGGAACCAATTTTTCTTCAGGCTTCCTTATTCATTGTCCAGCTTTTGCAACGCACTTTTGATTTCTTGAATGGTACTTCCATGGGCTTTGATTATGGATCCAAATAAAATGAAATCCTTGACAACAGTAATATCTTCCCCATTTATCATGATGTTGCTTTTTGGTCCAGTTGTGAGGATTTTTGTTTTCTTTATGTTGAGATGTAATCCTTACTGAAGGATGTAGTCTTTGATCTTCATCAGTAAGTGCTTCAAGTTCTCTTCACTTTCAGCAAGCAAGGTTGTGTCATCTGCATATCACAGGTTATTAATGAGTCTGACTCCTATCCTGATGCTGTGTTCTTCTTCATATAATCCAACTTCTCGGATTATTAGCTCTGCATACAGATTGAATAAGTATGGTGAAACCCTGATGCACACCTTTTCCGATTTTAAACCACGCAGTATCCCCTTGTTTGGTTCGAATGACTGCCCCTTGGTCTATGTACAGGTTCCTCACGAGCACAATTAAGTGCTCTGGAATTCCCATTCTTCACAATGTTATCCATAATTTGCTATGATCCACACAGTTGAATGCCTTTGCATAGTCAATAAAACACAGGTAAACATCTTTCTGGTATTCTCTGCTTTCAGCCAAGACCCATCTGAAATCAGCAGTGATGTCCCTTGTTCCATGTCCTCTTCTGAATCTGGCTGGAATTTCTGGCAGTTCCCTGTGAAAGTACTGCTGCAACTGCTTTTGAATGATCTTCAGCAAAATTTTACTTGTCTGTGACGTTAATGATATTGTTCGATAATTTCCGCATTCTATTGGATCACCTTCTTTGGAATAGGCATAAATATGGATCTCTTCCAGTCTGTTGGCCAGGTAGCTGTCTTCCAAATTTCTTGGCCTAGACAACTGAACACTACCAGTGTTGCATCTGTTTGTTGAAACATCTCAATTGGAATTCTGTCAATTCCGGGAGGCTTGCCTTTTTGCCACTGCCTTCAGTGCAGTTTGGACTTCTTCCTTCAATACCGTTGGTCCTTGATCATATGCTACCTCCGGAAATGGTTGAATGTCAAACAAATCTTTTTGGAACAATGACTCTGTGTATTCCTTCCATCTTCTTATGATGCTTTCTGCATCAATATTTTGTCCAAGAATCCTTCAATATTGCTACTCGAGGCTTGACTTTTTCTTTAGTTCTTTAAGCTTGAGAAATGCCGAGAATGTTCTTCCCTTTTGGGTTTCTAATCCAGGTCTTTGAATATGTCATTATAATACTTTACTTTGTCTTGTCTAGCTGCCCTTTGAAATCTTCTGTTCAACTCTTCTACTTCATCATTTCTTCTGTTCATTTTAGCCACTCTACATTCAGAACGAAGCTTCAGAGTCTCTTCTGACATCCATTTTGGTCTTTTCTTTCTTTCCTCTCTTTTTAATGACCTCTTGCTTTCTTCATGTATGATGTCCTTGATGTCATCCCACAACTCCTCTGGTCTTCGGTCATTAGTGTTTCAGTGCATTAGATCTGATCTTCAGATGGTCTTCCATGTATTCCACCCAGCGAGGTCCACATGTATAGTCTCTGTTTATGTGGTTGAAAAAAGGTATTTGCAATGAAGAAATCATTGGTCTTGCAAAATTCTATCATGTCATCTCCAGCATCATTTCTATCACCAAGGCCATATTTTCCAACTACTGATCCTTCTTTGTTTCCAACTTTCACATTCCAGTCACCAGTGATTATCAAGGCATCTTGATTGCATGTTTGATCAATTTGAGACTGCAGATGTTGGTAAAAATCTTCATTTTCTTCATCTTTGGCCTTAGTGGTTGGCGCGTAAATTTGAATAATAGTTGTATTAACTGATCTTCCTTGTAGGCATATGGATATTATCTTATCACTGACAGCATTGTACTCCAGGATAGATCTTGAAAAGTTCTTTTTGGCAATTAATGCAATGCCATTCCTCTTCAATTTGTCATTTCCAGCATAGCAGACCATATAATTGTCTGATTCAAAATGGGCAATACTAGTTCACTTCAGCTCACTAATGCCTAAGATACTGATATTTATGTGTTCCATTTCACTTTTGACGATTTCCAATTTTCCTAGATTCATACTTTGTACATGCCACGTTCCTATTATGAATGGATGTTTGCAGCTTTTTCTTCTCATTTGAAGTCGTGCAACATCAGCAAATGAAAGTCTTGAAAGCTTAACTCCATCTACATCATTAAGGTCAACTCTACTTTAAGGAGGCAGCTCTTCCCCAGCTGTATTTCAAGTGTCTTCCAACCTGAGAGACTCATCTTCCGGCACCACATCAGACAATGTTCTGCTGTTATTTATGAAGTTTTCACTGGCCAGTTTTTTCAGAAGTAGATTTCCTGGTCCTTCTTCCTAGTCTGTTTTAGTCTGGAAGCTCAGCTGAAACCTGTCTACCATGGGTGACCCTGCTGGTATTTGAATACTGGTGGCATAGCTTTCAGCATCACAGCAATACGCAAGCCCCACAGTAAAACAAACTGACAGACGTGTGGAGCCCTTGAGTATATGCCAACTGAGTTTAGAGACCATCTGAAGATCAGATCTAATGCACTGAAACACTAATGACCGAAGACCAGAGGAGTTGTGGGATGACATCAAGGACATCATACATGAAGAAAGCAAGAGGTCATTAAAAAGAGAGGAAAGAAAGAAAAGACCAAAATGGATGTCAGAAGAGACTCTGAAGCTTCGTTCTGAATGTAGAGTGGCTAAAATGAACAGAAGAAATGATGAAGTAGAAGAGTTGAACAGAAGATTTCAAAGGGCAGCTAGACAAGACAAAGTAAAGTATTATAATGACATATTCAAAGACCTGGATTAGAAACTCAAAAGGGAAGAACATTCTCGGCATTTCTCAAGCTTAAAGAACTAAAGAAAAAGTCAAGCCTCGGGTAGCAATATTGAAGGATTCTTGGACAAAATATTGATGCAGAAAGCATCATAAGAAGATGGAAGGAATACACAGAGTCATTGTTCCAAAAAGATTTGTTTGACATTCAACCATTTCCGGAGGTAGCATATGATCAAGGACCAACGGTATTGAAGGAAGAAGTCCAAACTGCACTGAAGGCAGTGGCAAAAAGGCAAGCCTCCCGGAATTGACAGAATTCCAATTGAGATGTTTCAACAAACAGATGCAACACTGGTAGTGTTCAGTTGTCTAGGCCAAGAAATTTGGAAGACAGCTACCTGGCCAACAGACTGGAAGAGATCCATATTTATGCCTATTCCAAAGAAGGTGATCCAATAGAATGCGGAAATTATCGAACAATATCATTAACGTCACAGACAAGTAAAATTTTGCTGAAGATCATTCAAAAGCAGTTGCAGCAGTACTTTCACAGGGAACTGCCAGAAATTCCAGCCAGATTCAGAAGAGGACATGGAACAAGGGACATCACTGCTGATTTCAGATGGGTCTTGGCTGAAAGCAGAGAATACCAGAAAGATGTTTACCTGTGTTTTATTGACTATGCAAAGGCATTCAACTGTGTGGATCATAGCAAATTATGGATAACATTGTGAAGAATGGGAATTCCAGAGCACTTAATTGTGCTCGTGAGGAACCTGTACATAGACCAAGGGGCAGTCATTTGAACCAAACAAGGGGATACTGCGTGGTTTAAAATCGGAAAAGGTGTGCATCAGGGTTTCACCATACTTATTCAATCTGTATGCAGAGCTAATAATCCGAGAAGCTGGATTATATGAAGAAGAACACAGCATCAGGATAGGAGTCAGACTCATTAATAACCTGTGATATGCAGATGACACAACCTTGCTTGCTGAAAGTGAAGAGAACTTGAAGCACTTACTGATGAAGATCAAAGACTACATCCTTCAGTAAGGATTACATCTCAACATAAAGAAAACAAAAATCCTCACAACTATCACTTAAATGTGTAAGTAAAAAGTTTTGAAATGGTGTTTAAATAAAATAAAAAAAAAACAAAAAAACAAATGAGACTAAAGAGGTACAATAGTCCACTGACAAGGTCCAGAAGACAGAAGGGGACAAGGAAGCCCCCTGGTGATAGGGAACACAAGGTGGAGTAAGGATATTCTTGATGTGCTGTGAGATTGTTAACCATTGTCATAGGGCAACATGTGTAGTAACTGTTAACTGAAAAACTATTTTGTTCTGTAAGCCTTCATCTTAAGTGAGAATAACAGCACAGTTGGAAGAGTGTAGTCAATGTCACTGAACTGTGAATGTAGAAATTCTTGAAACGGTGTATCTTTGGCCATCTGTAATTTTCATCAAAAAAAAAAAAAAAAAAAGGTTGAGAATTTAGAGGCTTAATACGTTGTGGGGTTGTTAACCAATGTCATAGAACAACATGTGTACTACTATTTCATGAGAAACTATTTGCTCTGTAAGCTTTCACCTGAAGTACAATAAAATATATATATATAAAAAAAAAAAAGGTTGAGAATTTAGAGGCTTAATACGTTGTGGGGATATTAACCAATGTCATAGAACAACATGTGTACTACTATTTCATGAGAAACTATTTGCTCTGTAAGCTTTCACCTGAAGTACAATAAAATATAAAAAAAAAAAAAAGGTTGAGAATTTAGAGGCTTAATATGTTGTGGGGATGTTAACCAATGTCATAGAACAACATGTGTACTACTATTTCATGAGAAACTATTTGCTCTGTAAGCTTTCACCTGAAGTACAATAAAATATAAAAAAAAAAAAAAGGTTGAGAATTTAGAGGCTTAATATGTTGTGGGGATGTTAACCAATGTCATAGAACAACATGTGTACTACTATTTCATGAGAAACTATTTGCTCTGTAAGCTTTCACCTGAAGTACAATAAAATATATAAAAAAAAAAAAAATCCTCACAACTGGACCAAAAAGCAACATCATGATAAATGGGGAAGATATTACTGTTGTCAAGGATTTCATTTTATTTGGATCCATAATCAAAGCCCATGGAAGCAGCAGTCAAGAAATCAGAATCACATTGCATTGGGCAAATCTGCTACAAAAGACCTCTTTCAAGTTTTAAAAAGCAGAGATGTCACTCTGAGGACTAAGATGTGCCTGACCCAAGCCATGTGTTTTTAATTGCCTCATATGCATGGGAGAGCTGGACAATGAAGAAGGTAGACCAAAGTATAATTTATGCCTTTGAATTATGACGTTGGTGAAGAATATAGAATATACCAGGGACTGCCGAAAGAATGAACAAATCTGTCTTGGAAGAAGTACAGCCATGATGCTCCTTAGAAGGAAGGATGGTGAGACTTTGTCTCACATACTTTGGTCATGTTATCATGAGGGACTAGTCCCTGGAGAGGGACATCATGCGTGGTAAAGTAGAGGGTCAGCAAAAAAGAGGAAGACCCTCAAAGAGATGGATTGATACAGTGTCTGCAACAATGGGCTCAAGCATAATGATTACGATGATAGCACAGGGCCAGACAGTGTTTCTGTCTTTTGTACATAGGGTCACTATGAGTTGGAACTGAGTAGACAGCACTAATAAAAACATACTCAAGGTTGTATTTTGGCTCTCATGGACTTGTTTAATTTTCTTCAGCTTTGATTTAAACTTGCACATGAGCAAAGACTATCTGTTTGGAAGTCAGCCCCTCGCCTTGTTCTGACTGATGACATTGAGCTTTTCCATTATCTCTTTCCACAGATGTAGTCAATTTGATTTCTGTGTTTTCCATCCAGTGAGGTCTATATGTATAGTTGCCATTTATATTGTTGAAAAAAGGTATTTGCAGTAAAGAAGTCGTTGGTCTTGCAAAATTCTATCATTTAATCTGCAGCATCATTTCTATCACCAATGCTGTATTTTCCAACTACTGATCCTTCTTCTTTGTTTCCAACTTTCACATTCCAATCACCAGTATTTATCAATGCATCTTGTGTATGATTGATTAACTTCAGACTGCAGAAGTTGGTAAAAATCTTCAGTTTCTTCATCTTTGGCCTTAGTGGTTGATGTGTAAATTTGAATAATAGTCATGTTAACTGATCTTCCTTGTAGGCATATGGATATTATCTTATCACTGACAGCATTGCGCTTCAGGATAGATCTTGAAATGTTGCTGTTTTTGATGATGAATGCAACATCATTCCTCTCTAATTTGTCATTCCCAGCATAGTAGACCATATGATTGTCTGATTCAAAATGGCCAATACCAGTCCACTTCAGCTCACTAATGCCTAGGATATTGATCTTTGTGCATTGCATTTCATTTTCCATGATTTCTAATTTTCCTAGATTTATACTTGGTACATTTCTTGTTCCTGTTATTAATGGATGTTTGCAGCTGTTTCTTCTCATTTTGGGTTGTGCCACATCAGCAAATGGTAGTCCTGAAAGCTTGACTCCATCCACATCCTTAAGGTTGACTCTACTTTGAGGAGGCAACTCTTCCCAAATCATATTTTGAGTGCCTTCCAACCTGAGGGGCTCATTTTCAAGCACTATGTCAGACAGTGTTCTGCTGCTATTTATAAAGTTTTCACTGGCCAATTTTTTCAAAAGTAGACTTCCAGGTCCTTCTTCCTAGTCTGTCTTAGTCTGGAAGCTCAGCTGAAACCTGTCCACCATGGGTGACCCTGCTAGTATTTGAAATACCAGTGGCATAGCTCCCAGCATCACAGCAACACAGAAGCCACCACAGTACAACAAACTGACAGACGTGTGGTGGATGTATAATCTTATGTGGATGTGATTTTAAATGTCTAAATGTGAGGGTATTTGAGAATGTGAAACCTGTATATCCTGGTTTCCTTTGTGGTAGGCTGTGGTTTTATTTATCAGGAACATTTTATTCACCTTGGGGAGAAAAGTATTATCTTGCCCTCTGACTACATTAATTTTTCTGTGGGTGATTAACCCTTCAAAAAATGCTTTTCTTTCCATATCTGCTTAGAGATTTAGAGGCTAACTGTTAAACTTGTCTTATGTCAGGAGTCAAAAACTAGCTGCCTTAGAGTCAGCTCTGGCTCATGACAACCCCATGTGTGCAGAGTAGAGCTGCTCCATAGGGCTTTCAGGGCTATGACCTTGCAGAAGCAGATCACCGGCTGTTTCTTCTGAAGTGTCTCTAGGTGGGTTTGAACTGGCAGCCTTTCAGTTAGTGGTCCAGCGCTTAACCATCTGCGCCACCCAGGCCCAACTCTGTGCCTATTGACTAAATGCTGTATCAACATTTTAAAGCCACCAAAAAATACAAGATTACAAATTCACAAGAGAAAGATGAGTATCCATGTATTCCTGGGGATTTCTAGACCCACCATCTATATATAGAAAATTCATAGTATTGCAATTCAGGGCTCGGAGTGAATAAATAATTTCCATTTATACCAGTGAGATGCACTGTAACTCTTGTACTTCAAGAGAGTGGGCAAGCCAGTTCCTGTTTTATTCCTCGACTGTCTGTTAGCACCTTAACTGAACTGATTTGGAGGGTGCAGAAGATGTTTTGCCTCCATCTTCATCTCTGACTGTATTTTTCCACCTTAACTTTAGAACAGCTTAGAAAGATTCCTTTCCATCCCTATCTTTATATTTCTCTTTAAAGATAGCGAATGCTTTGAAGCCAGAAAGGCAGGTGGTCCTTCAATGTCCTTGCAACTCAGAGTTGATGTTAGAAGGGAAGAAATAAAGAGAGAAAAAGCCCGTGTTCAAGATCAATACATGTTGAATCCTAGAGATACTTTAAGTCAGTATCATATTGGAGAATGGAAACACTCAGGAATAAGGAAATTGCACAGTTGTAACGTTCAACCATAACACAGCATTTACCAGATTGTGCTTTCCATTGAGATACTCGGATGAAAGGCAGGCTTATGTGAATGCACAGTGTTATTACCTATCTTCTCTTAGAAGCTGCAGTTATTTAGTAATCATTCTCATTTAAGTAACTCTTAAACTGTTCTGTGCGTGGTTATGCTTTTAGCTCTGGAGGAAAGCAATTCTTACCATAAAAGCCACTGCTATTTCAGAGTTGAGTACAATTTAAAGCCACAAGAAAGTGAATTATATTTAACAAGAGTTAAATACAATTTTGCTTCTGAGCAAAAATGCATACATGTGGCAGAATTAAATTAGCTTGCTTTTATGAACTATCACCCCAAAATTCCTTGGGATGGTTATCTATGTAAAATAGGTCTGATTTACTTATGTTTCCTATTCCCTGGAGAATTGGGATGCTAGAGCTGAGAGGACTCCCGGGACCACCATTCACATCACACCCATGTTCCCTGGAGATGGAACACCACAGATGAAGCTAAATGTTGCTGTGGAGTCAATTCCAATTCGTGGTGACTCCATGTGTGTCAGAGTAGAACTGTGCTCCATAGTGTTTTCAATGGCTGAATTTTTGGAAGTAGATCTCCAGGCCTTTCTCGCATGGTGCCTCTGGGTGGACTTGAACCTCTTTTTACTTAGCAGCTGAGCATGTTAACCATTTGCCGCCAATGGTTAACATGCTCAGATAAAGATAAGAACACCAATAAGGAGGCTATTACAGTGGTGCAGGAGCCCTGATGGTGCAACAGTTAAGTGCTCAGAGGTTCAAACCCACCAGCGGCTCTGTGGGAGAAAGACCTGGTGATCTGTTCCCATAAATATTACAGCCTAGAAAACTTTATAGGGCAGTTCTACTTTGTCACATGGGGTCACTATGAGTCAAAATCAACTCCAGGGCACCTAACAACAACAACACAATAGTGCAGGTGAGAAGAAATGAGATCCTGAACCTAGATGATAGCTGTGAGGATAAAGATAAAGAATCCACACCGAGAAACGTTTGGGAGGTAGACTAAATAGGACTTGGTGGGTCATGAAGAGGAGGAAGTAAGGATTATGATGCTGTGAACTGAAGGAATGGTCTCAGTCACTATATCTTCTCTAAAGTCTTTGTGTTGTCCTTTCTTTACTTCCAAGAATATCATTTTATGCAGGTGAGTCCTTATGAGCACAAAGTCTAGTTATACAAAGCCAAGCATGTTCACCTGTTTTCACTTGAAATTGGTTTATTAGGACCTGCAGTATCAGAGCTGCCTCTCTTCCCCAGCAATGTAGCAGCAAATGACTTGGGAAATCATTACTAATCAATCTGCAGGCGCTATCCATTTTCTCAGTGAAGAACATGCTTTGGGGAAATTTATCGATGTCCTTGATGGCGTTGATGAATCTCCTGGAGGATTGATAGACATAATTTACCTTGGCTTCAAAAATCATTTGAATCTGTCCTAAATAACATATTTGACATAAACTAGGGATGCAAGCATCATGGTAGTTGTGCAGTTTGTGATCTCCACAAGGGTGCTCCAGGAAAATGGCATGAGTCAGGGCTTAAACGCTAGTGAGTCTCTTGCCAAGACCTGTGGCCTTGCTCAGAGTTGCATCAACTTGGAGGATGGGGCAAATTTTTTCCAACTGGCACACTAAGTGGATGCGTTTTCACAATTTGTCATCCCCAAAGTGGTATCTTTTTCAAATTTATGCAAAATGTCATATACGCTAGTGATGGCCCAAGGATACACAATTACTTTGACAGTTAGCTCATAGAGGGTCAGAAGATGGAAACCTACCTAATAACCAAGCAACGATTCCCTCTAGCTGAGTTAGTGGAGGGGTAGGGGAATAGCTAGGAGGAGGAAATGAAAGGAAGAGTATATTACGTGAATGTTTTCAAGAAATGTTATTGGTTTAAACAAACATACCAGTATTTATGCATTAGCATGAGAGCAGATCTGTGGGGCTTGAAACTTAAAACAATTTGGAGGACCCTCTTTTAAAAAAACAATGTAAAATTATGAATGAAAAATTCTGAGGGCTTCTGTAGAACCTTGGAATGGGTCAGTGGAAGTAAAGTACCTGCAACTTAAGCTTTCTTAGCTTTGTGGTATGTCTTCTCATGATTAGCATGTCTGGTCCCTCAAAGTAGATGCCCAAGGAAACTATTTAATTCAATGACACTATGTTTGCACATATTTTTGGAACCCCTCCTACTGTAAGGTACTTTAGGACAGGAACCACTCCATCCCCAGGATAAGTTGTGGATCAGATCATTATGATGCATAGAGTTTTCATTGGCTAATTTTTGCCAGGCCTTTCTTCCTAGTCTGTCTTAGTCTGGATGATCCACTGAAATATGTTCAGCATCATAGCAAAATGCAAGCCTCCACTGACAGACGTCTGGTGACTCAGCATAAGGTGTACTGGCAAGGAATTAAACCTGAGACTCCCTCATGGAAAGCGAGAATTCTACCAGTGAACCACCACTGCCCCCTAACACGTGATCAATTAAAACCAGTTGTCATTGAGTTGATTCCAAGTCATGGCAACTCCATGTGTTTCAGAGTAGAACTGTACTCCATAGAGTTTTCCTGCTGTGACCTTTTGGAAGCAGATTGCCAGGCACTTCTGGGTGAGTTCAAACCACCAACCTGTTAATAGCTGAGTGCTTAACCATTTGTACCACCCAGGGACTCCCCTTGATAAATATTTATGAAAGGAAGAAAAGAAGGAAGGAAGGAAAGAGGGAGGGAAGGAGAAAGGAAGGAAAAAAAGGAGGGGAGCAAATTGAGGGAGGAAGGAACTGAGGAAAGGAGGAACTAGCGGAGGAATGGAGATACTTTATAAACAAAGGAAGAGGTTTATTTATTTCATAGTATCAGCTCTTCTTCCATCTACTCACATTTTCCTTTTTTAAGTGAAGTTATTATTAACTAACCTGCTGGCCTACCTTAATCTCTATATTTTGTTCTAAATAATGCACCTGTTTTATAAAATATAAAAAATCTTAAAGAGCAATGATTTATCACTATAGAAGATACTTAAAAGGTAATGCTCACATGGTGAATTATTATAATTTAGGTGTGTAAACGCCTACTATTCTTGTTAAAATACTAGTCTCTTGGATATGGAGAAATAGGCACTGTTACACACTTCTAGTAAAAATATAAATCAGTAAAATCATTCCAAATATGAATTTAACTATTTACACATAAATTTTAAATAAGCATAACTTCTGGCCTAGCAATTCCCCTTATAGGAACACACAGCTCACAGAGATCCAGGCAAGTGCTCCAACAGCGTCCTGTAGTCACACCTTCAGTAGTCACACCTTCCATAGCCACAACCTCCCATAGTCACACTTCTAGTCATCCCACCTCCAGTGGTCACACCTCTGGTGGTCACACCTCCCATAGTCACACTTCTGGTAGTCTTACCTCTGGTGGTCACACCTGCAGTAGTCACACCTCCCATAGTCACACTTCCTGTAGTCACACCTCCTGTAGACACACCTCCAGTGGTCACACCTCTGGTAGTCACACCTTCTACCAGACTTCTCCCTTCCATCAAATATGAAATGGAGGCTATGTGTGATACAGTCATATTTTGTCTTCTGTAAATGCAAGTTACTGACACTGGGAGATCCACTGCCTCCAGGTACACTAAAGGCCTCATCAGCTCAGCTCATTTTCTTCAGTTAAAACTTCCTCTGGAAGAGAAAATTACACAAAAAAATTATGCAAAAATAAATAAAAATTAAAATCCAGCAAGAAGCATCATTCAAATCTGTATTCTTCTCCAACACTCTAAAAATAGGAACATCTAACAATGACCCCACAAGTGCTGTGCCAGACACTGCTTATTTGGGACAAATGGGAGCCCATTTTATCACCTCCTCAACCCTCCATGGTAAAAGCAATTATTTTTATTACTACCACTTTATAGATGAGGAAAGGAGAGGACTAAAGGTGTTAGGGAACTTGCCCAGGGTGATATAGTCAGCTAGAAAAGGGGAGTTGTTGTTGTTAGGTATTGAGTCAGTTTGACTGGATTATGGCTAAACCCAGCAGAAAGATTTTAAAGCCTGTGCTATTAACCACACTCTGCACTGCTTCTCCAGTCGCCAGCCTCTCAGACTTAAAACTATTGCAGTAGTTTCTTCACTGAACTTCCCATGTCCACTCTGACACATCTCTGCTTCTTTCTCGTTGCAAGTGAGAGATCTTTACACAATCCTTAGAGGCAGCCCATCTTAACTTCTGCCTTTTTTCCATAGATTCCATTACTCTTAGCCTAAAGATAACAAGGTCTACCTATGGAGCCCTGGTGGTGCAGTGGTTAAGCGTTCAACTGCTAACCAAAAGGTCAGCAGTTTGAATCCACTGGCCACTCCTTGGAAACCCTATGGGGCAGTTCTACTCTGTCCTGTAGGGCTGCTATGAGTCAGAATTGCCTGGAAGGCAATGGGTTTGTTTTTGTTTTGTTTTGTTTTGTTTATCCAGACTCAAGGAGTCTCTGAGTGGTGAAAACAGTTAGCTCAGCTGCTAACCAAACAATTGGAGGTTTGAGTCCACCCAGAGGTTCCTCGAAAGAAAGACTTGGGGATCTAATACCAAAAAATCAGCCATTGAAAACGCTATGGAGCACAGTTCTACTCTGACACACATAGGGTCGCCATGAGTTGGAGTCAACTATACAGCAACTGTTTGGATTTTTTTATCCAGACTTATCTCACACATTCTTCCCTCTCAGGGTGGGGAAGTGGGGGTCTGTCCCTTTCCCATATTCAATTAGTTCAATTCTCCTCCTCTTTTATATCTCACCCTTTTCTGACAACCCTGATGAGGTAAAAAGCCCCTATTACGGGTTATCATACATGGTGACATTTCCTGCTTTTCAAGTGTGATAATTAAATATTTTAGGTTTGTTTTGATTATACATGTAAACAAACATAACACATTTTTAAGGTATGTAAATAAGCATTTGCTTATATTATTAGCTATTGATATTATTTGATTAATGTCTGTCTTCCCTACTAGTGTGTAAGTCCACGAGGACAGGATCCTCATCTGCTTTTGTCCACCACTGCATCCTCCGTGGGGAGCACATCCTGGACACACAATACATTTTTGTCCAATGAATGAATGATAGATTCAATTATGGATTTTTTTGACTCAGGATAGCTAGAACTTAGTTACTGATATAACAACATGAAGAAAGAGCAATAAACAGTTTTTCCTTTGAATGTTAAACATTTGTAAGAAATTTTACACATAAAATTATTTGTATCTGTTTAAGTCCCTGCTTTCAAGTCTTTTGGGTATATACCTAGCAGTGGGATTGCTGGATCACATGGTAGTTCTATGTCTGACTATATGAGGTATTGTCCAAATTATTTTCCATAGCAACTACATTATTTTACATTTCTACCAGGAATGAATAAAAACTGCAATTTCTCCAAATCCTCATCGTCACTTATTTTTTGTTTTGTTTTGTTTGATAATATCCATCCTGCAGATATGAAATGGTATCTCATTGTGAATTTGATTTACTTTTCCATAACGATTAATGAGGAGCTCTGGTGGTGCAGTGGTTAAGAGCTCTACTGCTAACTGAAAGGTCAGCTGTTTGAACCTACCAGTCTCTCTGCAGGAGAAAGATGTGGTAGTCTGCTTCTGTAAAGATTACAGCCTTGCAAACCCCATGGGGCAGTTCTACTCTGTCCTATAGGGTTGTTATGAGTCGGAAAGACTTGATGGCAATGAGGATTATGGGATTAGATATCTCAAAACCTGAGTTTGTACTTAGTTCAGAACTCAGCCATGTCATCTCTAATTAAATTGTTTAAAAAAAGGTGTTTCAGTCATGCATCTCACATGTAAACCTCAGCTCACATGTGTTCACTAGTTGTTGTTTAAGGTGTGGGCAAATAATTGGTGGGTAACGGCCTCAACACATTTCCTACATGACCTTAATTCTAAATATCTAGCTTCTTCTTTTCTGCCTTTGGGGCTTGCCCCATTCACAAACTACACTGCCTTCTCCACTCCTGGGTCCCATTTACTTTGTATTTCCATGCATTTCTATCCTGTGAGCAGATTATCACCTCTGCTCTGAGTAAGGATCGTCACTTATTCATCATTTTAGGGCAAGCAATAAGAGGTAAAAAAAAAAAAAAAAAAGAATGCTTTGTCACTTGACAAAGGAGAGATTGAATTCCACAATAACAGGTTCTTGACATAGGAAACTTCTTCACTTCACATCTCTGATCCCTGACAGTGATCTAGAAAAGAAGGATTTTTCAAATTACCTTTAATAAGAGACTATTGAGCTTGTTTGCGAGTCCATAAAATATGGGCACATGAGGTAGAATCAAACAGACCTGGACTTGCTTTCTGGTTCTGCCACTTTCTGTGCTACAGGGCAAGTTACCAATGAAATTTTATACATACTTCTGTCATCTATAAAATGGGGAACAGAAAAATGACTGCAAGCTTTTAAACCTGGAATTTAGTATACTACAAATACTCAATAGACATTAGAAATTGTTTATTATTATTAGTTGCTTGAAGACGGAAAAGTGCTAGTTATTTGTCAGTGCAAAATCGGCATTTTAATTAGTTGAGCAACTTGCTTAAGAACTGGAATGCACTTGGTACAGGAAAATGGTTCAGCTTTCTTCCATCTGCCAGTCTGGCCCCCTGAATTCTATTGTTTCCACAAATTCCATTGCTAAATCTCCTCACACATACTGTTCCAGAAGTATCTAGCAACTTTTTCCCCCTTTGGAATTTTTCTGAAGGAATTTCAACTTCCTGATTTCTTCTGAACCTTAGATTATTATGTTAAAGAGCACACAGAAAAGGGCAGGAACTGCATTAATAAGTCAGCCATACAATAGTCACCTCATGAATAGGAAAGTCCACAACTCTAGCATTCCTTAAAGAAGGGGAGGGAACAGAAGGGGAGAAAAAGAAGAGTGCATTCGGGTGGTAGGAAGTGGGAGGAGACTTTTAAAAGAGCAATCTTGGGCCAGTGGCCATTTCTGAAGTAAGGATTTTCTTTTTATCAATCTCAACTTTCTGACTATGGAGAATGCAAAGGGCAAGGAGGTAAATACAGTCATAATGGGTTTGTTTCTGTCTTTGTTCTTTTTGTGTTTCCTTCTCCCTGAGCACCGTGATCCTTCTTTTGAGAAGACTTTGCCTTAGAATTTCTTTCTTACTACTGGTTAAAAATAAATAAACGCTCCAGATGTGATTGCAGTTCGGTATGTTGGAGTGAAAGGAGCCCTGGTGGTGCAGTGTTAGAGCGCTTGGCTGCTGCTAACCAAGAGGTTGGCAGTTTGAACCCACCAGCCGCTCCAAGGGAGAAAGATGTGGCAGTCTGCTTCCGTAAAGATTACAGCCTTGGGAACCCTATGGGGCAGCTCTGCTCCATCCTATAAAGTCACTGTGAGTCAGCATCGACTCGATAGCAATGGCTTTGGTTTTTTGTATGCTGGAGTGAGGAGATAAATAAGAACGGGAGTTTCTGTTTTAATCTGAAGAGAAGCTTTATCCTATCAGAAGAATAGATCATCAGGGCTGGAGGGAAATGGTAAAAGGAGGAAAAAGGAGAGGAAGGTTTGAGGTGAGATTTAGGAAAGACCATGATCCCTTTAATCCCCTTAGACGCAGGCGCTAAACTAGAGGTGCTGGGTCTGAACTCCCGGCCTTTCCGAAGGCCCCTGGGGCCAAGGACTGGTCAGAAGCCTGGCCCACACGGAAGGAGTGCCACAGACAGAAACCAAAGGTGGAGAGGCTTTGTGCCTTGTTCCAGAAGCGCTGAACTAACGCTCTGGGAAACCTAAGGGTTTTCTCAGGGCCTCTTCTCCCTTTTCTATAACAAGGTCGTTTTGCCCTCTCAATTTTAAGACTTCTGTGAGGTCCAAAAGTGGGTACTTTGTGCAAGAGGTATGCAAATATAAAATGCAAATATACAGGTGGACCTGCTATACAGATGTAAAATGCCATACAAATGCTAATTTGTCCTGTACTTCTGCCTTGGGGGTGATAGAAAGGACTCAGATTTGGGAGCAAACTGACCTGGGATTTAATTTTTATCTAACAAGCCTATCTGTGTGTCCTTAGTCATGTAACCCTTGAACACCAGCTTCTGCATCTGAAAGTAATAAATTGTTGCCAGATTGCTGAGGATTAATGAAAGAAAATAAAGGAACATGTGGAACTCAGTATCTGATAAATAACAGGCTCAGTAGATGTTTATCTGCATTGGACAGTTTTATCCTCACTGCCTCTTCATTTCTTTAGATTCAGTTAGCCAATTTATTAAGTGCCTACTTAATAAGGGGGGGAAATTCTACCCTTGTGGAGTTGACAATCAAATGGAGAAATGCACATTGATAAAATCACACAAGCAAATGTGAAATTCCAACTACGAGTGGTGAGAATGAGACAATGTTTAGTAGCCTTAGTCTGTAAGCACAAGAAAACCAAACCTATTGGCTTTGAGTCTTTCCAACTCATAGCTACCCTATAGGATGGAGTAGAACTACTCTCATAGGGTTTCCAAGGCTGTAAATCTTAATAAAAGCAGACTGCCACATCTTTCTCCCACAGAGCAGCTGGCGAGTTCCAACCACAGACCTCTCAGCAGCTGAGCGCTTAACCACTGTACCACTAGGGCTCCAAGGACTAGAAAGGGTTCCCAAATAAAATACTACTTAAAATAAGATTTAAGAATGTAAAGATGTGGGGTGAGGATGTACCTTCAGGCTAAAGTAACAATGTTTGGAAAGGAATTGTGTGGCTGGGTCGGGGGTGGGGTGGTGGGGTGGGAATTAGAGTAGATTGGGAGACAAGAGTCTGGTAGGTTATATTGGAAATGGTTGTCTCCATATCTTTATGCTAACAATAGTGAACTTTTGATAGAATCCCTCTGGCAAGAGCATGGGGAAAATAATTTATTTGGAAGGGGTCAAGAAAGAAGGAATGGGGGAAAATCTTCCACGTGAAAGATGATGGGTGTAGTGGTGATCAGGGCTCACCCGAAAGCAGAACCTACTTTCTCCCACTTTTTCCATTTGTATTCCTATTTCCTGTCTTTTCACCCACTTTCCAAGTGCCCTTCTATTTACCTGTCACTGCTTCCCTGCCTTCTGTGAGACTGGGCATTAAGGTGATTCCCAGAGAAGGGTCGCCCTGCTGGAGAATTTGTTACTGTCTTTGGTGTCCTAGACCTTAGCTGTGTTAAAGCAGGTGGTGTGTGTGGTGGCTCGGACATCACAGGGGAATGACTGACTGGGATCTTTCCCCAGTGGAACTCCACAGAGAATCCAGGGGAAGAGTACGTGACTCTCAAATCTGAAGCAGTGTCAGCAGAAACTGAAGAACAGCAGCGGGCTACTAATGAACCAAGCACCTCAGCTTTACTGAAAACCTCGTCTAAGGTGACCAAAGGAAAAAGAACTATTAAAGAAGAAAAAGGTAAGAGGTCCGGAAGTCCAAGTCCCACTTCCTGAGGTCTAAGAAGCCCGGATAAAGTAGGGAAGAAATTTCCCCACCCTCTACTGTCTTTTCAAATTCTACACTTCCTTCGAAGCCCAGTTGAAATCTTATCTCCCTGAAGCCTTCTTTTTGTCACCTCTGCTATAAACTCCCACAGTATCTTTGGTTCTGATCATCATTTTACCTTCACATGCTGCTTGGGGTTAAACCCATTGCCTCAAGTCGATTCCAACTCATAGTGACCCTTGGAGTTAAAGATCCCAATATAAAGTGTGCTGCAATGAGCTGGGGATACACAGTTGGAAGTTTGGAATTCCATCCTGAAACTCCACTTTTTGTTCTAAAAAGTGAGTGTAATACCTACCTTGCAGCATTGGGAGTGGAGGTGGAGTGGAGAGGCAATTGTGACTGACATGAAATTGTTAGGTAAAGCGCCTACTGTATGCCGGACAAGTAACATGCACTCAGTATACTCTAGCGACTGTGAGTGTCATACTTTGCATCTGTCCTGGATGCTTGGAACATGGAGGTGTGCTCACTATTTGCTGAACAATGAGCGTTTGTGTGTGAGGCGCAGCAGCATGGCTGCGGACAGCAGGTGAACTGAAGCAGCTAGAGACAGGCATGCCGCTGAAGCAGCTGGGCCCAGCTGGGAGAATCCTGAGTGTTAGGGGTTGTATAGTATTGTTGGGTTGTTTATTTTGTTTTGTGGATAAGGACAAGACATCACTGAGTATTACGCCAAGTCAGTCTTCCACCATTCCCCTGGGACTAAAATAACTACTTTGCTGGGCAATCTCTAGTACAACCACCCAGATTCTGTGGGTTGAGGGACTCACAAAGGAGCGGGTGTATGTGAGTAGCAGGGCATTTTAGGAAGCAAAAACTCTGGGATTTAGCAGAATTGAGTCACAGGTTTGAGGATCTTTTCCCCCATGGAGGCTATGTGGTCTCTGGTGAGCAATTTAATTGTACAGTGGGGATCACGGTGACATTTCCCTTGTTGAATTATGAGAACTGAAAGTACTCTTTTGAAAGTCTAAAGGGGTACATAAAAGTTAATTATTATTAATTTTATCCATTCTTTCTCAGCTTCCTGTTCACGAGAGAAAGCAAAAAGCAACAACCAAAAACCTCGGAAGAAGATTCCAATTCCTCCGTTACCATCTAAACTGCCGCCGGTTAATCTGGTCCACAGGGACATCGTGCGGGCCTGGTGCCATCAGCTAAAGCTGAGCACCAAGGGCCAGGTGAGGCCCCCGCGGGAGACGTGCTGTGGAACGCTTCTCTCTACATCTTATTTCCAGCCAAACCGAAGCCTGATAAACTTTCATTATTAACTCCTTTTTCTCTTGTCATAGAAATTAGATGCATATAAGCGACTCTGTGAATATGCTTACCCAAATCAAAAGGTGAGTAGCTTGTAGGAAATTTGGCAGAATGGAAGGCTTAGTCCTTATCCTGACTTAACCATTTTGGCATTGAAAGTGAGCAGAGAAACTGTCTTTTAGCGGCTCAAGTTCCTGGACCTCTCCCAAAGCCCCACTTTCCATCAACTCTGTGCAAAGAGTAGTAAAAATGAGGCCAGACTTCTGATGGCACTTTAATAATATATTTAACATAATATATAAGTGTATGTTTATATAGTGGAATTTGAGGAGCCCTGGTGGCACAACAGCTAACTGCTGGCTGCTAACTGAAACGTTGGAGATTGGAACCTACCCAGCTGCTCCATGGGAGAAAGACCTGTCTATCTGCTCCCATAAAGACTGCAGCCTAGAAAAACCTCTGGAGCAGTTCTACTCTGTCACATGGGGTCACTAGGAGTCCAAATTGACTCAACAGCACCCAATAACATAGTATATATATGTATGTTAGTATATTTACTAATATAATATACGAATATAATTTAATAATTATATAATTAATAATATTCTGTTTGCAGAATATTCCTGCCACAGCAAAGGAAGCCAAGATCCAGACACCATTAAAAAGAAAATCAAATGTGGACAAGGGGAAAACACCTCTGGAGAGTTCTGAGAAAAAGAAGATGTGTTCTGAGGAGACCGATCCTCCTGAAGTGGCTTCTCCGCCTGAGGAGGGGGCACCTGCCCTTGAATCTACTCTCCTGGAGGGGGTTAATACAGTCGTGGTGACAACTTCAGCCCAGGAGTCTGTGCTGGCCTCCTGGACAAGAATTGCAGGCAGGGCTAGGAAGATGGAGGCAGTGGAATCACCACAAGAGGCCTACGGTAAGCCCAACAGTAAGATCTTGGTTCGGGTCCAGATGAAGAAATAAGCTTAATTTTTTTAAATCGTGATTTAGGTGAAAATTTACAAAGCAAATTCCTTTCCCATTCAAATATTTACACACATTGTTTCATGGCATTGGCTGCAATCCCGCATTGTGGCAACACTCTCCCCCTTTCCCTTTCCACCCTGGGTTCACTTTGTCCATTCATCCAGTTTTTCTGTCCCCTCCATCCTGCCTTCTTGGTTTTGTTCCTGCACAGGTGTTGCCCATTTAATCTCGTATACTTGATTGATCTAAGAAGCACGTTTGTCACGTGTGTTATTGTTTGTTTGATAGACCTGTCTAATCTTTGGCTGAAAGGTGAACTTTATGAGTGGCTTCAGTTCTGAGTTAGAAGGGTATCCAGGGGCCATAGTCTCAGGGGTTCCTTCAATCTCTGTCAGACCGGTCAATCTGTTCAGAAATAAGCTTAATTGACATTTGCCTCTTACAAACGTTGTTGGTTGCCATCGAGTCGGCTGACTCATGGACACCTTTTGTATAACAGCACAAAATGTGTTGCCCAGTACTGCACCGTCTTCATGATCCATGGCATGTTTGAGTCTGTTGTTGCAGCTGTTGTGGCAGTCTATCTCTTTGAGGGTTTCCTTCGTTTTTGACCTTTCCTAGCAACTGGTCTTTCCTGATGATGTGTCCAAAATAAGTAAATCAAAGGCTCTCCATCGTCACTTCCAAGGAACATTCTGGTTGTATGTTTTTTAAGACTAATTTGTTCATTCTTTTGGCATTCCGTGGTATTATTCGGTATTCTTTGCCAATACCACAGTTCAAAACCTCATGAATCACAACAGAATAGGTCTAGGGTAGGGCGAGAGAATTTGCATTTCTAGAAATTTGATGAAATGCTGGTCTGGGGACCACACTTTTAAGAACCACTGAAGTAAATTATTGATGTCGTCAGAAGAGACTAGGAATCTATACAGCCTCATTACTTGCTCCTTCTTTAAGGAATTAAAGGCAAGTCTTTAAATCAACTGATGGGATTTGAGCCCTGAATCTTCTAGCATCTGCTAGGTGAGTGACATTAACAGTTTGCTTAAGTTAGTCCTCCATTTACCCACTATAAAATGGCTTGATAATAATAATATTTATCACATATGTTGTCATAAGAATTGTAGGAAATAAGGAAGAACATGAACTGCTTAGAACAATGCACTGCCTGTTAAAGTACAGACCCCTGGCCCTGTTTCCTGACAATCTTCTGAGCTCACTCTAGGTTAGCCTTTCTACCATTTGCCCACTTGTAGCTATACAACTTCCAACTAGATTTCTTTTTAGTTTTTAAGTTTTGACAGAGACTGTTCTGCATACTTATAATAGGAATAGAGTAGAGGTTAAGTTAGAATTTCAGGGTTCATATCTTGGAGCTGGCACTTGAGAAAAATCATACGGTTAAAGGTGACTGGCTATGAGGCAATGTCAAACAGTAGTGTTTGGTTCCAATATGCTCATAATTGCCCCTCTTTCTTTCCCCAGGTGTCAGGTGGTGTGTGGTACATGGGAGAAGTCTCCCTGCAAACATGGATGGTTGGGTTCAGCTGCAGTTTCATGCTGGACAAGTCTGGGTCCCTGAAAAGCCAGGGAGAGTGAGTGCTCTCTTCCTGTTACCTGCTTGCAATTTTCCACCTCCACACCTGGAGGACAATATGTTGTGCCCCAAATGTGTTCAGAGGTAATTACCTGGTGCTTTTCTGCATACTAAAAGTGGGCATCTGATTGTATCAGTTGGAGGACAAAGGGATACACATTCATCTTAATTAGCCTTGTATATCAAGCACAGGCTGTCAGGAAAAAGTTTCAAGAAAATCATCACACAGGCAAATTAATCCCTAGGAAAAAGAGCATTCGTGTGTTTTATGTCAGGGCTTATTGCCTCTAGCCGGAAACATGGAATTCTGGAGAAAGAAACATTGTGTACTTACTATATCCCTAGTATATGCCCTCCACAGAAATAATGGAGTAACGGACAGTCTAATGGAGTGACTGGCATGTAAACAGCTGCTGTACCATGTGATGACTGGTGATAAAATAGCCTATGCAGAAGAGCTTGAAAGATTACAAAGAGAGCACTTAACTCTGATTCTTTGCATGAGGGTGGTCCAGGAAACCTCAAAGAAAAGGTCTCTTAAACCCAGGGAAGAATTGACTAAACAGAAAGGAAGGAAAGGAATAAGGTCATTTTTCAGCACCGGGTACAGCACCATGGCAATGAAAGTACTAGGGACCAAGTGGTTCAGTGAGACAGAATGGTTGTATATGGTAGAAAATAAGCCTTGGTTTTCTCATTAATAAAATGGGCATAAACATACCTACCTGGAGCTATTGTGCAAATGCAGTGAGCTGACTTACGTAAGTTCTTAGCACTGTGTCTGACACATAGTAAGCATTCAAAAACAATTTGTGAGATTAGTTTGAAATATATAACATATGCAAAAAACATAACTTTTGCTCAAGTTGAGCATTATGGGACTTAACTGGGGTTGTTTGGTGTCAAATTGCAGTAAATTTTGAGTGTCAGAAGTTTAGACCTTAACCAGTAGCTAATGGTATTCTTTGGAAATGTTTTTATTAGTTAGGGTGATGTGATCAACAAAGAATCTTTGTATTCATCAAATAACCAACTTTAGAAACACAATTATGAGCAGAACAGAAGGAAGACTACAAAAGGCTTTTCTCTATGTTAAGTTCCAAGCCCAATTGAAATCCACATTATAAAAGCGTTGACTGGAGAACAGCCCTGGGGGAGGGGTCTGGTAAACTTGCTGTTGTCTGCATAAACTATACTAGCTTAATTAATTGATCACTATTTTTAAATAAGAACAGACAATATTTTAAAATGTGCCACCAAAATGAACAGTCTGGGGAGTGGGGGAAGGGATACTGTTTTGAAGGAGCAGCTTTGGATGAAATGAGCAGTCCTGGACCACTGCTCTGTCCCAGCCACCATCTCAGGAACTTTGCACATGCCCATAACTTTTCCAGGCCTCAGTTTCCACGTCTATAATATAAGGAGCAGACTAGACAAGGAAGTATGTAAAAGTCATAGCTTTAAGATTAAGAAAACACCGAGAATTTTATGTCTATAAAGGAATTTTTAGTTTATTCCAAAGGCCATTGTAGTTATATAGAGAACTTACTGAGAAAACTTCTGTGCACTTTTCTTAAAAAAATGAAATGCACATATGCACATATGAAAAGTTTTGCAAGGAGTCTGAAATCAGGCCACCCATTATTCCTGTGTTAAGAAAAACCCCAGGCTATAGGTGATGGGCCATTGAAGGATTTTAGGCAAGGAAATGGATTGGGTAGAACTGCAGAGAAGAGTGGAGGGCATTAGATTGATGGGAAAGTTCTTGTGGGGAAGTGTTTTGCATCGGTTTAAAGTGCTTGGTGCCTTCTGGAGGTGCTAGAAGAGAAATACAGCTTTTGATGATCATTTTAACATTTATGTGAATAATAGTCCTCAAGAACAGTAGGACTGGGGCTGGGGAAAGAACCTTAAGGAACAGCAACATTACAGAAGCAAGTAGGCAAAGGAGACAGAACAGAACAGTTAAGGAGAGAAACCTGGAATTATGAAGTCGATTAGGAGAACTTATACTGAAAAATTGTATCAGGTAGTATCAAATAAAGCTGAAGAAATTATATTATGAATAATATACTTGTTTGGGTGATAGATTGAAAGCAGTGAAAACCCAAACCCACTGCCTTTGAGTCAATTCCAACTCATAGCAACCCTATAGGACGGAGCAGAACTGCCCCATAGGGTTTCCAAGGCTGTCATCTCTACAGTTTCCAAGGCTGTAAATCTGTACGGAAGCAGATTGCCACGTTTCTCTTGCAGAGAGGCTGGTGGGCTGCTGGATTTGAAGCACTGACCTACTGGTTAGCAGCTGAGCATTTTAAGCACTGTGCCACACGGGCTCCTTCAAAGCAGTGAATGATGCAGAAAGTTTGACGTTGATTTAGTAAGGAGAGGGGAGAAGTGAGAGACTGTAGTTGGGGGTATTTTCTAAAAGCTCAAATGGAAAGGTTAGGTGGAACAGTAGGATGGGTAAAGGCAATTTTCATATGACAAATGGTAGCCCAAGGCTTCTGGATGTAGCTTGTGAGAGCGGGTCATGGAAAGAGGGAGGATGGAAAGAAGATAACTTCTCTGCAGAGGAGGGGTCTGTGGTGCAGCCCAGGCTTACCCCCGTCTCCTTACCCTTGAGCTGCCCCGGGATGACACTGGGCTTTGTCCCAAACTGCCCATTAGCCTGCTGGGGTCCACTTGGAGCCTCCTGATTAACTGAGCACCAGCGGTCTAGGGAAGCCTGGGAAAACACAGCCCTCAGGCTAGACACACACTCCACCAGCCTCCGGAGGGAGTAGCAGCCCTTGGGCCCTGGCACAGTTACCATTTTCCACAGGAGGAAGTGTGGAGGGGGCTTGGCTTTTTACTCTCTGTGGCTGTCCTGCTTCCTTTGCAGTTCTCTAGATAGTCTCTACACCAAGTTGAGTAGAACTGAGGTGACTTTGAATAACAGCCCTTTAAAAACTTACTCAGAAGGTCTACTCGAGCCTCTCCGGCCCAAGCCCCACATTGGAGGGGCAGGAGCATGTTACAGAAACATGATAATTTAGCTAATCTTCAGTCCTTTACCACAAGCTTCCCTCCCACCATCTTCAGGTTTTAGGGCAATTTCATTGGCATTCCAGTAATTGTTTTATTGGCTGTTTTCAAGGATGCAACTTGATAATTCTTTTTTTTTTTTTTTTTTTTAAATTTTATTTTGTTGTTGTTTGATATTTCTTCTTGACTCTCACCTTTTTAAAAAGTCAATCATTTCATTTGCTTTATAGGAACAAGGTGTTAATGAAAAGCCTCCAATGAGATTAGAATAACTGGGAAAGGGGCACTTCCATGATTGCGATTAATAATGGAAAGTTTACCACAATGGACTCCATGGCGCCACCTACAGCTGTGTTTCCTTCCACATCCTCCTGTGTGCCTGCTGACAGTGTGCATAGACTGGCAGGCTGCAGGTGTTACCCTTTGCAATCTGGACCCTCCCTCCATCCCCCCAACTTTGCTTGCTGCTTACTGGGTAGGGGATATAGAAGACACTGGTGTTTAAAATTGGAAAAACTTTTCACAAAGTACCATTGATTCCAGCTAATAAAATGAAAAAACAGTCCATACTACCAAAGTTTTCTTACCCCTCTGAAGTACAAATGACTTCAGCAGTGCTTTTAAGTGGGAAGCTCTTGAGCTGAGATTTGTGAAGGAATCGAATGAAGAGATAAGATCACTGAAGTGTCCTCCTGTGCTGGATTGTCCTAGAATACTGACCGCCTTTAGGAGCTGCTCCTTTTTAATTCTAAGTTTAGTGACTTCTAACTGTTGAATATTTAAGCCAAAGGAAAAGCAGTTATTCTCTCCCCCACAAAATATGATCCTTAGTATAGAAAACATTTTTCTGAGATTTCTATGATTTGGCACCGGGATCCAGACAGTGCCCTTCCCTCCCCAGTGTTGTTTTCAATTGTAGCTGTTTTGTATGTTTCTGCATTTGAAACATTTAAGGTACTCCCCAATCATAAATGCAATATACTGAATTTAAATTGTATGTGTAAAATAACCCAGCCGTTGTATTTATCGGGCCATATTACATGGGAATTAGTAAATTAGATAATGTTCTTGATTCATTAGGATTAAATCCAAAAAGCATGGATTTTTTTCTTTTTTTGCAGTCATTTTTTATGGACTTTCTAAATTTGTAGTCCTGTGAGTCCTGGAAAAGATAAGTGATAGCCCAGCAAGGGTTATTGTTGTTAGGTGCCTTTGAGTCAGTTCTGACTCATAGAGACGCTCTGTACAGCAGAATGAACCCTGCCTGGTCATTCACTGACCTCACAACTGTTGTTTGAGCCCATCTCATCATCGAGGATACCCCACCATTTATCTACTTAACTAAGCTGTCACAAGGGACACATTACTAAACTTGTTTTATATTGGATTTTTCCTTTCTCATTTGTGGTAAGATTAGCAAATATTTTTCTTTAATTTTTTTAAGTATAAATTGTAATAATAGTTAATGCTTACAATATGCCAGGTACTATTCTAAGAAATGTATATAGAGACTTTCTTTCACCCAGTCAATGGGGTCAGTATTACTATCACCCTATTTTGTAAATGAAGAAATTGAGGAGAGCCTGAATTTGGACCTCAGAGATCTAGCTCCAGAGTGCATGTTCTCTGCCATTTTCCTTCGCTCATGGTTGCTGGGTTTTATATGATTCTTAGAAAGGCCTTTCTTAATCCCATACTATATTACAAAAGAAAAAAGTTTCCCATGATTACCTCTATTTTTATGATTTTATTTTTCCCCTACATCTTGGATCCATCTGGAATTTATTTTTGTTCAGTATATGTGAATAAAATCCAACTTTATTTTTAGAGAGTAACCCACTTGTCCCAAATTATTGACTTTTCCTTCCCCTCATTGATTTAAAATTCCATCTTTATCAAATAATAAATTGTTATTTGCATTGAGTCCTATTTATCATTTTGTTTCGTATGTGTTTCTTCTAAAGAACAGAGCTAGATTTTTTTTAATATATATAACAATATGACTAATTGTCTTCTAAAAATAGAATTCAGCCAATTTCCCTTCAGTGTAATAACATATTTTTCCTTTTATCTTACTTTACATATATGATTAATTTTTAATTTCGTTGTTTCTTTTTTTACCCCATATTTTCATAGGATTGGTCAAGTTTCTATTCCATTTACTTCCCCCTTTATTTTGCAGATTTTACTTTGCATTTCTATTTTGCCTATACAAGATGCCCTGTTTCTAACACACTTAAATTTAAATTTCTCTCTATACAAAATAATTGTACTCTACCACTAAAAGCATCAATTGACTCCTTCCTACCCTCATAAGATGAAACCTCAAAGTTACATCTACACATCAACTCTTCCTAATCTCCACACCCCTCCTCCAAAATGCCTATAAAATATGGGCTGCCCTACTCTCCCCCACTCAATGTCTCTTTCCCATTCTCCCAGAATACTATTAAAAGGAAGATAGACAATCAGTAGGAGCTGTATCTGTGCCCCAGATAAGTGTCATGGCAAAGGAACCACATTGAAAGTATTTCCTTGATTGGAAAGAGCCAAGAGAAGGAACTTGTACTCCAATTGTCCATCTGGAAATTAAAGTAACAGCCAGACCTGTGTTTGTGTGTGTGTGTGTTCATGTGTGCAAAAGGTGTGAGATGCAATTGGTTTGAGAAATCTGGAGCTGGAATTCCAAATTTCCCTCAGCTCCAAAGGGAAGTGGAAAACTCCCAGGGTTGGGGAGGGGGTGGCAGGGTGCTGAAGTAACTGAGCTCAAGTGAGCACCTAGCAAGAGATTACCTGGCTGAGGCAAATGGACCTGCGTGAAGAAAGCCTGGTACTTAGGACATAAAAGTGGAAACAGCTATAACTCACTACATTGGAATAAATTTACCCGAAAGTGCCACAAATTTCTACATTTTGGCAAGATTTAGCTATAATACAGTATACCTAAGGTTTGGTTATGCCCCCCTTAACCAAGTTATTCAAACTTGGCACCACCAGAAATGATAACAACAACGGAAGTACCCAACATCACAATCTTGCCAACAGATTAAACCTGAATCACATGAAGAAGCAATCAGTTCTGATTATGACTGTTGTCTCAGCATAATTATTAACTGAACCTAGCTTGTTTTGGGAGATGGTTACGTGGGCTTATCCATGCATAAACTCCACAGCTATGCACTAATGAGTCACATTTCATCATGTAAGGTATATAACATTGCTGTTTTAAGTGATAAATTATAGTTACTCTAGTTTAATACTTTTTGAGGAAATTTGAATATAGAGTAAATATTAGATAATATACCAATGTTAAATTTACTGATTGTGATAATTTGTGTGTCTGAATGAACAAAAAAAAAACCCGTTGCTGCCCAGTCGATTCCAACTTCTAGTGACCCTGTGCCGTAGTGGTTAAGAGCTACGGCTGCTAACCAAAAGGTCGGCAGTTTGAATGCACCAGCCTCTCCTTGGAAGCCCTATGGGGCAGTTCTACTCTGTCCCATAGGCTCGCTATGAGTCTGAATCAACTCAACGGCAAGCGTTTTTTTTAATGGGTTAGCGACCCTGTAAGTCAGAGTATAACTGCCCCATAGGGTTTCCAAAGAGCAGCTGGTGGATTCAAACTGCCCACCTTTTGGTTAGCAGCGAGCTCTTAATCACTGTACCATCAGGGCTCCTCATCAATCATCAGAGAAAGGTAAATCAAACTCACAATGAGATATAACTTCATACCCATAGGCATTTTGAGGGAGGGGAAGACTGACAGTAAAAGGGTAACACAGACAATAACAAATTTATGTTAGAGGAGATAAATGTTATGAAAAAATATAAGTAGACAGGGTAAGGGAGATACGGATTACTAGTAAGTGTTGAGGAACAGCTTGTGATTTTAAATAGGGGGCAAGAGTATGCCCCTATGCAAAGGTGAGGCCTGAAAGTATGGACGTTTACCATATTGACATCTGGGGAAGGAGCATTCCAGCCAAGGAAGAGGCCCTGAAGTAGTGCTCCTACTTAGATTATCAAGGCTGGATGGGAAGGAGAGGATGAGGTCAGGAAGATAAGCGGGGGTGTGGGTAGGAAACAGATTAGGTAAAGCCTTGGGGGTACCACAGGGACTGGTTTTTTCTTGAAGAAACTGGGATCATTGGAGGACTTTAAGCACAGCCTCATGATCTGAATTACATTTCAAAAGGTTCTTTTCATATAGACAGTTGAAAGTTTTTCCCAATTCTTTATTTTAAATGGAGTCCTGGTGGTGAAGTTGTTAAGAGCGCACCTGCTAACCACAAGGTCAGCAGCTTGAATCCACCAGCCACTTCTCGGAAACCCAATGGTGCAGTTCTACTTTGTCCTATAGGGTCGCTATGAGTCGGAATCGACTTGATGGCAACCGGTATTTTAAAAATTCCAAACCTAAAATTTGGTACCTGAACACCTGTATATTCTTTGCCCTCATTAACCTCATTAACATTTTTGTAATATTTGTATGTGTATGTATATATACATATATATCCTCCAATGGATCTCAGTTTATACATATATATATAGACAGAGAGAGAGAGCGTTGGTAGCACAGTGGTTAGCAGCCAAGCTGTTAACCAAAAGTTTGGCAGTTCAAAAGTACCAGCTGCTCTTTGGAAACCCTGAGACCCACAGCCCACCTGCCATTTTGAATAGGCAAGGGACTACGCCTGCTATCTTCTGTGATATAGGAATTAACTTCCTGTGCTTCAGCTACCTCAGTATTAGGTAATATTAAGAACTAACTCCCTATCTTTAAGCTGTCTCCTTACTTAGGTATGCTTCCTGTTTGCAGCCAGCTTGAGAAGAACAAGAGACTGGGGTCTCAGGACCTGCTGAAGCTGGCAAGAACTAGATCTGGCACACCTGACACGTGCAGAACCATTGACCCCATCCTCTGGATGACCCCAGAACTCTTCTCCCACCGGATGGAACCAAATTTTAGTGGCCCAAGATTGAGGGAAGGCTTTCAGAAGCAAGGTGTCTAAGCCTAAGATCCGGTTGGAGAGACCCTCCCCCCTTTTTTAGACTGAGCAAGTGCAGAAAAGCCAGACTGCCCCAGAAATGCCTTTTCAGGTCAGACCAATTAGCAAGCTGGCCCCACCTCAAGATGTTACTGAAGACCCCAGACCCGATTTACTTGGTGACACAAGTCTCAGTGGGTTAATTTGCTTGGCCAACCCAATAAAGCTGCTTCTTTCACTTTCATCCTTTTTGTGTCTCTGGCCGTGCAGAGCTGACCTGAGACAGTCTGATTACAACCCTACGGGGCAGTTCTCCTCTGTCCTATAGGGTCACTATGAGTTGGAATCGATTCGTTGGCAATGGGTTTGGTTTTTGGAATATATATGTATGTATGTACATATTCCATTTTTACTCATTCTCTGGGAAATTAATATCCTGTTGTAAGTCACATTTTGGAAAGAAAAAAATTCTGTTCCGTATAAATAGCATTCAGAATTGTGTTTTCTGGTCCCTCCATTAATGTCATACTTTAATCCCTCTTAAATACTATTGTAGAGGGGCTCTGATAAATTCTTTTTAAGCTGCTTAGCAGGAGTTGTGTTTTTCTCCTCTGCCCTACCCTAAGATTTTAGAATATGACATGAAAAGATAATAGCAGCAGTCATTATCCAACATTTCAATCACCGTTATCTCAAGGATAAGAACATTGCAAAAATCACATTTTTGCAGAAAATGAAAGGAGAAGAGGAAGAATTTCTTGTTTTAGTGGGAAACAGGAAGTAGGAGGAGACATCAGCTTACAAACAAGAAGTAACCTGGACCAGAAGACATCTTTCCTTAGAAAGATTAGCTTGTGTCAACAAGTTCTCTTCCTGGCCATGGAATACCTAGATTGGAATGGCATGGAGGAGACAAATCATTCCAGAAAAGTTTATTTTTCTCCTCTGAGTGCATTACCTAAGAGAAGATTCCCTTGAAAAAAAGGTTGCACTCACATCTGACTTAAGGGTGAGTAAAAATTAAATTGGAAATGAGAAAAGTCTGGAATTCATGTAGGTCTGAAACCAGAACACAAAGTTTAAAATTTCTACACTCTGCTCTTACTTCAGAAGAGTACTTAAATCTCACTCCTTCCTGAGGTCATCTTTGATAACTTTCTTTGATTGATATTCTCCAACTCTTAAAACTACCTTTTTTTAAATCTATACTGGATTGGAATTCACTGTTGTTGTTAGGTGCCATTGAGTCGGTTCTGACTCATACAGACTCTATGCACAACAGAATGAAACACTGTCCAGTCCTGCACCATCCTCATAATTGTAGTTGAAGCCGCTGGTGTCAATCCACCTCGTTGAGGGTCTTCTTCTTTTTTGCTGACCCTCTACTTTACCAAGCATGATGTCCTTCTCCAGGGACTGATCCCTCCTGATAACATGTTCAAAGTATGTGAGATGTAGTCTCGCCATCCTTGCTTTTAAGGAGCATTTTGGCTGTACTTCTTCCAAGACAGGTTTGTTCATTCTTTTGGCATTCAATATTCTTCTCCAACACCACAATTCAAAGGCTTCAATTCTTCAGTCTTTCTTATTCATTGTCCTGCTTTCACATGCATATGAGGCAGTTGAAAACACATGGCTTGGGTCAGGCACACCTTAGTCTTCAAGGTGACATCTTTGCTTTTCAACACTTTAAAGAGGTCTTTTGCAGCAGATTTGCCTAATGCAGTATGTCTTTTGATTTATTGACTGCTGCTTCCATGGTTGTTGATTGTGGATCCAAGTAAAATGAAATCCTTGACAACTTCAGTCTTTTCTCTGTTTATCATGATGTTGCCTATTTGTCCAGTAGTGAGGATTTTTGTTTTCTTTATGTTGAGGTGTAATCCGTACTGAAGGCTGTGGTCTTTAATCTTCATCAGTAAGTGCTTCAAGTCCTCTTCACTTTTAGCAAGCAAAGTTGTCATCTGCATAAAGCAGATTGTTAACGAATCTTCCTCCAATGCTGATGTTAACGAATCTTCCTTCGATCCTGATGCGCTGTTCTTTTTCATGTAATACAGTGTCTCGGATTATTTGCTCAGTATACAGATCGAATAGGTACGGTGACAGGATACAACCCTGACATACACCGTTCCTGACTTTTAACCACTCAGTATCCCTTGTTCTGTTTGAACGACTGCCTCTTGATCCATGTACAGGTTCCTCACGAGAACAATTAAGTGTTCTGGAATTCATATTCTTCTCAATATTATCCATAATTTGTTATGATCCACATTCAAATGCCTTTGCATAGTCAATAAAACAGGTAAACATCTTTCTGATATTCTCTGCTTTCAGCCAAGATCCATCTCACAATATCCCTAGTTTTACATCCTCTTCTGAATCTGGCTTGAATTTCTGGGAGTTCCCTGTTGATACAATGCTGCAACTGCTTTTGAAGGATCTTGAGCAAAATTTTACTTGTGTGTGATATTAATGATATTGTTCGATCATTTCTAAATTTGGTTGGATCACCTTTCTTTGGAATAGGCATAAATATGGATCTCTTCCAGTTGGGTAGCCAGGTAGCTGTCTTCCAAATTTCTTGGCATAGATGAGTGAGCATTTCCGTGGCTGCATCCGTTTGTTGAAACATCTCAATTAGTATTCCATCAATTCCTAAAGCGTTGTTTTTTGCTAATGCCTTCAGTGCAGCTTAGACTTCCCCCTTCAGTACCATCGGTTTTGATCATATGCTACCTCCTGAAATGGTTGAATGTCAACCAATTCTTTCTGTGTACCTTCCATCTTCTTTTGATGCTTCCTGCATCGTTTAATATTTTCCCCATAGAATCCTTCAATATGGCAACTTGAGGTTTGAATCTTTCCTTCAGTTCTTGCAGCTTGAGAAATGCCAAGCCTGTTCTTCTCTTTTGGGTTTCTATCTCTAGGTCTTTCCACATGTCACTATAATACTTTACTTTGTCTCCTTGGGCTGCCCTTTGAAATCTTCTTTTACTTCATCATTTCTTCCTTTTGCTTTAGCTACTTGACATGCAAAAGCAAGTTTTATGATCTCTTCTTATATCCATTTTGTTCTTTCTTCCCTGTCTTTTTAATGACCTCTTGCTTTCTTCATGTATGATGTCATTCCACACCTCATCTGGTCTTCAGTCATTAGTGTTCAATGCATCAGATCTGATCTTCAGATGGTCTCTAAACTCAGGTGGGATAAACTGAAGTTTATCCATTCCATTTCATTTTCCATGATTTCTAGTTTTCCTAGATTCATACTTCGTATAGTCCATGTTCCAATTATTAATGGATGTTCACAGCCATTTCTTCTCATTTTGAGTCATGCCACATCAGCAAATGAAGGTCCCGAAAGGTTGACTCCATCCACATCATTAAGGTCGACTCTACTTTGAAGAGGCAGCTCTTCCCTAGTTGTCTTTTGAGTGCCTTCGAACCTGGGGGGCTCATCTTCTGGCACTATATCAGACAATATTCTGCTGCTATTCAGAAGGTTTTCACTGGCTAATTCTTTTCAGAAGTAGACCACCAAGTCCTTCCTCCTAATCTGTCTTAGTCTGGAAACTCAGCTCAAACCTGTCCATCATGAGTGAACCTGCTGATATCTGAATACAAGTGGCATAGCTTCCAGCATCACAGCAACACACAAACCCCCACAGTACAACAAACTGACAGACGTGTGGGGGTTGGAATTCAGTACTTAGTCCCTAATGTTAAAAACTACAAGAATACATGCTTTTGAGGCAGTTAGATATAAGTTTAAATTTCCATCCTTGAAGCTCAGTTTGCTTGATTTTTTAAATGAAGATAACACTCCACTCTCGCAGGGATGTTCTGAGGAGTAAAAGTAATAATGTATGTAAAACAATTATTATGGTGTCAGGGAAATAATAGGTACTTAGCCAACAACAATTGCTGGAATTACTATTAAGTTTTGTCTCTGTTTGTTTCCTGCACAGAGGTTATCTATAATTTCCAGCCATTTATTAGCCATTTCTATAGCTGTGTGACTTTTGGAATTTATTTAATCTTGAGCCTTAGGAAGGTTTTTTGAAGCACAATTACATACACTAAAATTCACCCTTTTTAACGTAGTTTTATGAGTTTTAACAAATGCATAAAGTCAAATAACAACCATCACATTTAAGATATAGAACCATCCTATCACCCTAAAAAATTGCCTCTTGCCCTGTTGCTGTCAACTCTTCCTCTTCTTCCCAGTTCCTGGCAACAAATGGTCTGTTTTCTGTCCTATAGTTTTACCTTTTCTAGGATGTCTTATAAATGGAATCATACAGTTCATAGCCTTTGAGTCTGGGTTCTTGAATTTAGCATAATGCCATTGAGATTGATCCATGTTGTTGCATATCTCAATAGTTTCTTTTATTGGTAAGTAGTATTTCAGTGGATATATCACAGTTTGTTCATCTGTTCATCAGTTGAAGGACATTGGTTATTTCAAAGCTTTATGGATTATAAATAAGGTTTCTGTAAACATTTGTATATAGTTTTTTGGGTGACCATATGTTTCACTCATCTGGGGTAAATACCCAAGGAGAGGGATTGCTGGTTCTTATGTTATTTGCATGTTTAACTCAATGAGAAACTGCCCAACTGTTTCCCAAAATGATTGTACCATTTTGTATGCCCAGTAAACCCAAACCTATTGCCGTTGGGTCGATTCTGACCCATAGTGACCCTGGAGGACAGAGTAGAACTGCCCCATAGGGTTTCCAAGGAGCGGCTGGTGGATTTGGACTGCCGACCTTTTGGTTAACAGCTGTATGGCTTAACCATTGCACCACCAGGGCTCCGTATGCCCAGTAGAAGTATGTTTATTTGCCCTCTGTATATCTTCTTTGACCAAATATCAAAGTCTTTTGCCTATTTTGTATTGAGTTGTTTGTTTCCTTATTATTGACTTTTGAGAGTTCTTTATATATTTATATATAAATTTAGAATTAGCATGTCACTTTCTCTCTTTAGTATCTTTTTCATGGGGGGGGGGTGTTTAATTAAGGATATAGAAACAAAAACAATTTGTTTTCACTTATAAAAAAGTTCCTTTATAAGAGTATTTTTCCACTTATAAAAATATTTGTTAGCTATAAAATTTCAAAGAATTTTAAAACATAAAAAGTAAGAAGTAAAGTCATTGATCATACTGCCCCCAAGGATATTTTAGTTACTTTTAAGGGTTTAGTGTATAGCATTCAAAACTTTTTCTTATATATATGCAAATCGTATTTTTATGTAAAATATTATTTATAAGTTTTACAACTTTTTTCACTTTATATGTTTGAACTTACTTCGACTTACTGTATTCTTTTTTAAAGGCTACATAATATTCCACTGCATAGATATAACAAAATTTATTGAGTCCTCGTTGTTGAGCCTGATTTTCTCCTCTTTTTAAAATTTAGCTGCCTGGGCTTGAATAAGGTAAGATGAAGTCACAAGGCTGAATGCTGATAATATGACTCACTCAAGAAAAGGTTAATTAAAGATTAAAGAAGGTAGTCTACTTGACCATCACTTTTTGCCTTCAATATTTGGCAGTCAACAATACTTCATTTTATTCAATAATTAAATGGACTAGATTTTTCTCATTGCAAGTTTTACATTGACAGCAGAGAACATATTGATGAAACAGTTCTATATTATTTCATCTGTCATGGATTGAATTGTGTCCCACAAAAATATCTGTTAACTTGCCTAGTCATGATTCCTCATATTGTATCATGGTCTACCTTTTTGTAATCTGATATGATTTCCCTATGTGTTGTAAATCCTATCACTCTGATGTAATAAAATGGATTAGGGGTAGTTATATTGATGAAATCTGTAAGATTAGATAGTGTCTTAAGCCAATCTCTTTTGAGATATAAAAGAGAGAAGCAAGCAGAGAGACATGGGGACCTCATACCACCAAGAAAGCAGTGCCGAGAGCAGAGTGCGTCCTTTGGGTCTGAAGTTCCTGTGCTGAGATGCTCCCAGAACAAGAGAACTCTGATACATCATAAAGACCTTCCTCCAGAGCCGAAAGAGAGAGAAAGCCTTCCCCTGGAGCTGATGACCTGAATTTGGACTTGTAGCCTACTAGACTGTGAGAGAATAAATTTCTCTTTGTTAAAGCCATCCACTTGTGGTATTTCTGTTACAGCAGCACTAGATGACTAAGACAACATCCAAGATAGATTTCATAAAGTCTAGGTTGGCAAACTAAAGATGAAAGAAAATTTCAGGTCTGAGGAACATTTCATACAAAGTTCTGGTTGATTGCATTGATACCATGTACTGTTTGATGCATTTCTGGGTATCCACATCATACTTAGCAAATTACTATATCAGAGCAAATGTAACAGTATTTCTCCTTAATGCTTTTTGTGATTGCAAACCCAGTGATTGCTCAGGAAGGATTCCCACCTCCCTCTCTAGCAGCTGTTGAATGAAATGTGTACCATCTACCTGCAATTGGGATGTGTTTGGTGCAGCTTCCAGTTACACAACCTTCACTGGAGTGACATGGGTTACTCCATCACTGTTGCCAATTACTATTCCTGATAAGCAAACTTACTAACTTGTTGAGATGCTAAAGATGTTACTAAGTTAACACTACTTAAATGCAATGTGGAGTCCTGGAGTGCTAACCAAAAGGTTGGTGGTTCAAATCCACCCAGCAGCTCTGCAAGAAAAAGAACTTGTGATCTGCTTCTGTAAAGATTACAGTCAAGAAAACCCTATGGGGCAGTTCTACTCTGTCACATGGGGTTGCTATGAGTGGAAATTGACACAATGGCACCTAACAACAATAACTGTCTCCACTGAGTCCCTAGTTGGTACAAACAGTTTATGCACTCAGCTGCTAACCAAAAGGTTGGAAGTTTGAGTTCACCCACCCAGAGGCTCCTTGAAGAAAGTCCTGGTGATCTACTTCTGAAAAATCAACCATTAAAGACCCTATGGAGCACAGTTCTACTCTGACACACACGGGGTCGCCATGAGTGGGAATTGACTGGGAGTGGAATCTGCTCTGCAACTGATTTTACCTTTCCACATTTCCCACTTCCACCTGTTTCGCACTAATGAGGAAAGTAATGATATTCATAAAAATGGTAGTAGTACCTCATTTTTTTTCCTTTTTTTTATCGTGCTCTAAGTGAAAGTTTACATTTCAAGTCAGTTTCTCACACAAAAATTCATATACACGTTTCTACTTGACCCTAGCTGCTCTCCTTATACTGTGACAGCACACTCCTCCTTTCCACCCCAGATTTCCCACATCCATTCAACCAGCTCCTGACCCTCTCTGCCCTCTCATCTCACCTCCAGACAGGAGCTGCCCATTTAGCACCATGTATCTGTCTGAGCTAAGAAGCACACTCTTTACGAGTATCACTTTATGTACCATAGTCTAGTCTAATTTTGTCTGAAGAGTTGGCCTCAGAATGGTCTCAGCTCTGGGCCAGCAGAGAGTCCGGGGGCCACATCTTCTAGGGTCCCTCCAGTCTCAGCCAAACCATTAAGTCTGGTCTTTTTAGTAGCACCTTATTTTTTAGACCCTGATCATAAAACCTATTTGCAAAGTATCTCCACCTTAGCAGAAAAGGTTCGTAAGCTGTCACATTCAGGAGGAGGCTTGATGGTGCCAGTTTAGCAATGCTAACTGGCTTTTAGGCTTTTAGCAGAGGGCTAAAAGAAGAAAGAAGGCTGAAATGACTACTATCCATAATATGACTAAATGATTGTAATAATTAACTCAGACCAAGTTTCTGTGAAGCTATTATACTCAAGAAGAGGATCAAGATCAGAAAATCCTATAGTCTATTACTACCACTTCTGAGTCCTTGACCCAAGAAGTCTCTGGCAAGAATGCTATCAGTTTTTGCTGGTTAGGAAGAGGTAACAAGGTCAATTTTAATTAGCTTCAATTGAGAAAGTGGTAGAATGAAAGAAGATGAAACAAGCCACTTACAATAGTTCATAGATTAGAAAATGGTTTCCTGTAAGAAAGCTCTCCCTGAGCTGCAGCTCACTTCGTACTGGCAGATGTTAACAGTTTTCTTGAATTGTTCTCTAAGCCAAGTAGTTTTATCCTGATCTTTTCTCATCACCAAGTATAATCATAATTTCAGAGGGAAGTAGAAAGTGCTGATATGCTCGGAAGAGGAGTGCCACAACCTGGGCATCCCCTATTTTTCTCCCCTTTCTTCAAGGCATTCAGGCCAAGGAAGTATATAACATTATGGTGTGGTGGCCATGCCAATGTTACTCTCAGTTATCTACTACAGGGAGAGTAACTGATCAGTGGTCCCAGCTCTGAACTCACCACTGGATTCACAACCCTGGAGTCACTGACTATGCAAATGTTTAACACACTCAGCTGCTAACCAAAAGGTGGGAGGTTTCAGTCAACGCAGAGACACCTTGGAAGAAAGGCCTGGAAATCTGCTTCTTGGCTCAACTACAGCTAGTTTATTCACAACAGGCTACAACTGCCATAGGCTACTGAGAGCAGCAGAGATTCTAAGCCTGGATCATTCCTAACAATTAAGCTCAAGGACTCCTCATTAGCTTTGCTGAAACTTTCTTAGAATTTTACTGCAGAGTAAGACTATTCCTACCCAACTTTCTTTCTCTCTCTTCTTCCCAGGGGTCAAACCTGCATTATGGTCTGACAGAGCCTCCTCTCCCCCCATCTCTTTTCTTTTACAGCTGTTTTTGACAATAAATCTCTTGCATGCCTAATCTCATCTTGACATCTGCTTCTTAGAGGACTGAACCAACACATATGGTGTCAGGAGTGGTCAGAGAAACAGATAAGATGGGCTTCAGGAACTGATTCACTCACCTCCTGGTGGACATAAAAGGACAACATCCTGAGTGATGTATGGGGTATGGATAGTTCCTGGCACACAATGGTGGTCCAATTACTAAAGATATCACTGGAGGTGACTTGAAAAAAAAGTCCTTCTAGAGGGAAATGCCTTTGCAAGTGCAATAATTCAGACATTTGGAAACTATGGGTGTAAAAATGTCTACAGTGGCAGTGGAATTGGCTGGTACTGCTTATCTGTATTCATGTCCATCAATAGAATAATGAGAAATGAGGGTCATTAGCAAGTTTTCAGACAAGGGTGAACACAAACGAGCCTTTTCTGTAGTTTACAAAGAGGCCCATATCTCTTGCAATTAGAAGAAAGGACACAGTTGAGCAGCAAACAAAACTAATAGTTAAAGTTGCAGAGCTCCAGAGACTTTTAAATTCTCAGCAAAGGCCAGGTCTGCTATGCTAAAGTCAACACTCTGGTTGGTTAAATCTGGGACCATGAAACATGGAATGGGGACACCTGGATGAGTGTCTCTAACAGCATTGGCTCTGTAGTCCCCTGTGAATTTTCAGAACTTGCAGAGTTGGTCCACTGTCTTCTCAGAGAGCTAGCACTTCTCCTGTGCCGGAAGATGCTGCACAGGCCCCTCTTCCACAAGGTGACAGGTGACCTTCTCAAAAGGAGGAAGTAGAATCACCCCATTCTGCTAGTAAGCCTCACCCCAAAGGCACTCAGTTTTCTCTCTCTGTGAGCCAGGAAGCCCACTGTGCCCTCTCCTGCCAGCCTCTCCTGCCATTGTTTCTCTGCCACCACTTCTTGCTGTCTTCATGGTTACAGCTCTCTCTCTCTTTTGGTCTCCTCGTTCCAGGAGCTTCTCAACGCAGGGAACCCAAGTCCAAAGGACACACTCTCCACTCCTGGCTGTTCTTTCTTGGTGGTTGTGGGATCCTCTCTTTGCTCTTGAATTGACTCTCTTTTTAAGCCTAGCAGGATGGCAAAACTGACCAATCCCCTCACTAGGGTTTGATATACCTTATTAGCATGGTCCCACCCCATCATTTGGTGGGAGTTACAAGACCATGGTGAGAAAGTTCACAGAAAAGTGATCCATCACTCCACAGGTGGCTCTTAGAGATTTGGGGAAAGCAATGGTCAACACTGAATGAAGCAGAAATTCCCCAAGCTGCCTTAGCAGGCACTCCCATATATCCAGTTGCCATTGAGTCAATTCTGACTCATAGTGACCATACAGGACACAGTATAACCACTCCATAGAGTTTCCAAGGAGAGCCTGGTGGATTTGAACTGCCAACTTTTGGTTAGCAGCCGTAGGACTTAACCACTACGCCACCAGGGTTTCCTGGTTGAGACTAGAGGAAGGAATAGGCTGAGGGAAGTAGGCCTGCCAGAATGGATACATTATGTGAGGCCAGAGACCACCTAGGAATGTTCCTCAGGAGGGCTGAGTAGACCCAGCACTCATCAAGGCCATCAAGGATGTGCTGGAGAAGAGCACCATCATTGCTAAGTTCAGTGGAGACTCTCTTCTGCAGATAGGGCTGGTGGTAGGTGAAATGGCCACAGAGCTAGGCTTGTTAATGTTATCTGAATGATGATGGGTCCTGACGTAACAGAGGCCAGGTGGTAACACTTAACCACCAGAAGCCAGGAGGCTGCAATTACCAGAAAGGTTAAAGAGAAGCCAAGGGCTTGACCCACAGGGGATTGTGGAGGTGATAAATAGGACATGGTGTCCAGAGGGACAAAGTAGAAAGGCAGCCAACAAGGGTGCTGCTTAACATCTGCAATAAAAAAAAGTCAAGAATGGAGGAGCAGGAGGCTGAGGGTAGTCAGCCTAATAGAAATTCATGATCTCTTGTTCACTTCCCAGATCAGAGTCTATGTTTCAATCCAGAACCGACTGAGTAAAGAGATGGCTGAGTCACCTGAGAGGCAGGATCTTGTATTAACACGGGAAGCATTTCCTGTAATGATTTCCCCAGTCCTTCACCCACGGGATCTACAGCTGTTTATTCATTTTCCTATGTCTGTACACTGGGAAAGGAAATACGACGTTTTCTGGACTATTTAACACAGGATCTGAATTACCATTGATACCCATGGGGGCTTACAAAGGCCAGGTAATAAATAAATGGAGTCCTGGCTAAAGTCTAGCTTAAGGGATCCCAATAGTTTGTGGACCCACAGAAGGGTTATTGCCCCAGACCTTGAATGTTTAATTGGAATTAATATACTTGGCACTTGGACTAACCCACACAATAGGGTTCTTGGCCTGTGGAGTAAGAGCTATCAGAGTGGGGAAGACCAATTTAAAACCTCTGAACTACCTCTCATGCCATCCTGGCCAAGGTATTAAACCAAAGTCATCACATCCTGGGTGGAGGGTAGATGATGGAGATTACTGCCACCATTTAATGACCTAAAGGATGCACAAGTGGGGGTCCCTATCACAGCTCTAGTCTGTATCATACCTGCCAGTCTGGCCCCTGTGGAAACCAGATGGATTGTGAAGAACGAGTGTAGACTACCTCGGACTTAAACAATTTGTAAGCTTTGCTGCAGTTGCTACACAGGATTTATCATTCTGTTGTTGTGTGCTGTGGAGTCAATTCTAACTCATAGTGACCCTACAGGAAAGAGTAGAACTGCCCCAGAGGGTTTCCTAGGCTGTAATCTTTCAACAGCAGATTGCCAGGTCTTTTCTCCCACGGAAAGGCTGCTGGGTTCAAACCACTGACCTTTCGATCAGCAGCCGAGTGCTTAACCATTTTATCACCAGGCTTCCTTTAGCATTCCTAGAGCAGGTTAATAATAAAGAAAGTTTGCATTCACATGACACAGACCACAATATTCACTTCCATTCTTACCTCAGGGCTGTAGTAACTCTCCTTCCCTCTGTCAGCACGTAGTCTAAGAGTCTTGTGCTGCCTGGCCATGCCCCAGAACATCACATTGATTCATCAAATTAATGACATCATGCTGATTGGGCAGGATGAGCAAGAGGTGGCTAGTACGCTGGAGACCTTGGTAGGACACATGCACCCCATGTGGGAGACAACCACATGGGAATTACAGGACCTGCCACTGCAGGGAAGTTTTTAGGGATTCACAGTTCGGAGACATTCTAGGATATACCCTGCAAGTAAAAGACAAATTGCTGCATCCTCTGTGTTGTTGTTGTGTGCCTTTGAGTCGACTCAGACTCACAGCAACCCTATAGGAAAGAGTAGAACTGCCCCATTGGGTTTTCTATGGTGTAATCTTTATGGAAGCAGGTTGCCAGGCCTTTCTTCCAGAGAGCTGCTGGGTGGGTTTGAACAGTCGACATTTGCAGTTAGTAGCCGAGTGCAAACTATTTGCTCTACCCAGGGCCTATGGGAAAAGAATAGACTTGAGAAACCCTATAATTCAGCACAGCAGAAGTAAATGTATCTGAGATTGGGTAACAGATGTCTGCTGGTAAACTAGCTTTGAAAAAAATCTTGATATGCCAACTTTCATGAAGTGACCATCCCCACCATGGCCAGTTTCTAGCTACCAACAATTTAACAGGCTTGAAACATTCCTGACTACATAATAAACAGTGCTCCCAAGAGCTGGTATAAGCTGACTCCAGCAAACAAAATGTTTTTGTACGCCAAATTAAGGATCTTGGATATTTTTCCATAAGCCAATGTTTAATGTTTTCTGTGATGTAAGTTCCTTTGAGAATTTAAGGAAAAATAAAATGCACCCTATTTCCAGAAAACTGAAAATCGGCATTTGTGAAAAAAATTATTAATATCATTTTTCAGAGGTGGGGAGAGTACATGGTGTACATAGCTCCTAAATTCCCTAGTTATGAATTTCAACTTGAGGTGGCATGTAATCAATATTTTGTAGCATCAAGAATGGATTGACTGGGAGGTAATAATGATCAGTTAGAGATTTCAATAAACCAGGTTGCAGATACTTTAAACCAGAAATAAGGTAGTGGAATAACAGGAGAGATCCATGCAGTACAGATGTGTAGGTGATGGATTCCATAACATTTTGACCCACTGGAGAGGGGATGATTTAAGGTAGTTGCTATATTTCTGCCTTTAGATGGTGAGGTGGATGATAATACCTCTCAATGCAGAGGAAACATAGGAGACTGAAAAGTGGGGAAGACAATGAAGGGTTTTTTTTTTTTTGGTTGTTTGTTTAAATGTTTGAAATGCATAAAAATAGCGTATGCTAAAAGATGGATCAGTGATTGAGGCAAAAAGATTGGGCTAGAAGTACTTATACGTTGTTGTCATTAGGTGCCATCAAGTCGTTTCCAACACATAGCAACCTATGTAGAACAGAATGAAACACTGCCCAGCCTGCACCATCTTCACAATTGTTATTATGCTTGAGCCTATTGTTGCAGTCACTGTGTCAATCCATCTCATTGAGGGTCTTCCTCTTTCTTGCTGACCCTCTACCTTAGTAAGCATGATGTCCTTCTCCAGTGACTGGTCTCTCCAAAGTACGTGAGACAAAGCGTTGCCATCCTCACTTCCAAGGAGTACTCTGGCTGTACTTCTTCCAAGACAGATTTGATTGTTCTTCTAGCAGTCCATGGTATATTCAATATTCTCTGGCAACAGTATAATTCAAATGCATCCATTCTTCTTCAGTCTTCTATGTTCATCGTCCAGCATCCACATACATATGAAGCAATTGAAAATACCACGGCTCGGATCTGGCGTACCTTAGTCTTTAAAGTGACATCTTTGCTTCTTAGCACTTGAAAGAGTCTTTTGCATCAGATTTGCCCATTGCAATAGATCGTTTGATTCCTTGACCTCTGCTTCCATGGCCGCTGATTGTCCATCCAAGTAAAATGAAATCTTTGGCAACTTCGATCTTTTCTCTGTTTATCATGATGTTACTTATTGGTCCAGTTGTGAGGATTTTTGTTTTCTTTATGTTGAGGTGTAATCCATACCAAGGGCTGCAGTCTTTGATCTTCATCCGTATGTGCTTCAAGTCCCCTTCATTTTCAGCAAGCAAAGTTGTCATTTGCATATCGCAGGTTGTTAATGAGATGTCCTCCAATTCTGACGCCGCACTCTTCTTCATATAGTCCGGCTTCTTGGATTTTTTGCTCTGCAGACAGATCGAACGACCCTGAAGCACACCTTTCTTGATTTTAAACCATGCAGTATCCTCTTGTTCAAAGACTGCCTCTTGGTCTATGCACAGTTTTCTCATGAGCACAATTAAGTGTTGTGGAATTCCCATTCTTTGAAAGGTTGCCCATAATTTGTTATGATCCACACAGTTGAATGCCTTTGCATGGTCGATAAAACACAGGTAAACATCTTTCTAGTATTTTCTGCTTTCAGCCAAGGTTCATCTGACATCAGCGATAATATCCCTTGTTCTACATCCTCTTCTGAATCCGGCTTGAATTTCTGGAAGTTCCCTGTCGATTTACTTCTGCAACCATTTTTTAATTATCTTCAGCATAATTTTACATAATACTGCATGAGATATTAATGATATTGTTCAATAGTTTCAGCATTCTTTTGGGTCACCTTTCTTTGGAATAGGCATAAATATGGATCTCTTCCAGTCTGTTGGCCAGATGGCTGTCTCTAAATTTCTCGCATAGATGAGTGAACACTTCCAGCATTGCATCTGTTTGTTGAAGTATCTGAACCAGTATTCTGTCAATTCTTGGAGCCTTGTTTTTCACCAATGCCTTCAGTGCAGCTTGGACTTTCTTCCTTCAATACCATTGATTATGGATCATATGCTACCTCCTAAAATGGTTGAACGCTGACCAGTTGTTTTTGGTACAGTAATTCTGTGTATTTCTTCCATCTGCTTTTGATGTTTCCTGCATCATTCAATATTTTGCCCATAGAATCCTTTGATATTGCAACTCGAGGCTTGAATTTTGTCTTCAGTTCTTTCAGCTTGAGAAATGCCAAGCATGTTCTTCCCTTTTGGTTTCTAACTACAGGTCTTTGCACATTTCATTATAATACTTTACTTTGTCTTCTCAAGCTGTCCTTTGAAGTGTTTTGCTCAGCTCTGTTATGTGATCCTTTCTTCCTTTTGCTTTAGCTGTTCTACATTAGAGAGCAAGTTTCAGAGTCTCTTCTGACATCCATTTTGGTCTTTTCTTTCTTTCCTCTCTTTTTAATGATCTTTTGCTTTCTTCATGTATGATGTCCTTGATGTCATCCCACAGCTCAACCGGTCTTCGGTCATTAGTGTTTGATATGTCAAATTTATTCTTAGATGGTCTCTAAATTCAGCTGGGATGTACTCAAGGTTGTGTTTTGGCTCTCATAGACTTGTTTTAATTTCCTTCAGTTTCAACTTGAACTTGCCCATAAGCAATTGATGGTCTGTTCCACAGTCCGGCCCTGGCCCTGTTCTGACTGATGATAGTGAGCTTCTCCATCATCTCTTTCTACAGATGCAGTCAGTTTGATTCCTGTATATTCTGTCTGGTGAGGTCCACGTGCATAGTCGTTTATGTTGTTATAAAAAGATATTTGCAATGAATATGTCATTGGTCTTGCAAAATTCTACTGTGAGATCTCTGGCATCGTTTCTGTCACCAAGACCATATTTTCTAACTACCAATCCATTTTTGTTTCCAACTTTCACATTCCAATCACCAGTAATTATCAATGCATCTTGACTGCATGTTTGATCAATTTCAGACTACAGAAGTTGGTAAAAATCTTCAATATCTTCACCTTTGGCATTAGTGTTTGATGTGTAAATTTGAAATCCTTATATAGGAGTCATCAACATGTAGGCGGTATTTGAAATTAGAGGAATGGATGAGGCCACTCAAGGGAAGTTTAAGTAGGCAAGATCCAGGGTAGAAGAATTAAACTAATGGGACATCAATGTTTTAGGAGTTAGGTAGGAAAAAGAGACTGAAAAACCATTAGACCAGCATGTAAAAGAGCTATATAGAGTAAGAAGATGATATTCAAAAAGTCAAACTGTAAAAGAAAGGAGAAAATAATATTTAAATAGGATGGAAATGTGAAAGGAAACTGGTGTGTGGGTGGGGGTTGTTTTTAATGGGACAGGCTTAAAAACGTTGTGTGCTGATGGGGAAGAACTTGTGAAGAGAGATAGGTGGAAAACTCAAGAAAGAGCAGGTGAGTGATGGAGACATGGGGGAAGTCTGAGTTTACTTGACCATAGATATCCTACCCTTCCTTACCCAACACCCTGGTAGTGGGATAATTGCTCGGGAGTCCAGGAGTTCTAACCAGCAGACTGTCAACCACCTTTAAGGGGCAAATGAATTGATCTTTCCAATTCCAATATGTTTAACACATATTCCATTTGCTTCATAGGAATCAGATCTTGATGAAAAGCTCCCAATATGGAAAGAGGAGGACAAGAAAGGACTTTATTTAAGCAGCTAAGGACACTTCCTGGTGAGGCTATGCCTAAAATTTGCAACTGATATTGAAGAACCTGTCCTAACCACATTCTCTGTGCTAGACACAGACCTAAGGAGGCAGCCCTAAACTTCTGTGGATGCTGAATTTGAGTTTCTCCCAATAGTTAATATCATAGATTGAACTGTGTGCCCCCAAAATATGTGTCAACTTGGTTAGGCCGTTATTCCCAGTATTGTGTGGTTGTCCTCCATTCTGTGATTTTCTATGTGTTATAAATCATAATCTCTGCCTGTGGTTAAAGAGGATTAGGGTAGGATGTAACATCCTTGCTCAGGTCACCTCCCTGACCCAATGTAAAGGGAGTTTCCCTGGGGCATGGCCTGCATCATCTTCTATCTTACAAGAGATAAAAGGAAAGGGAAGCAAGCAGAGAGTTGGTGACTTCATATCACCAAGAAAGCAGTGCCGGGAGCAGACCACATCCTTTGGACCCTGGGTTCCTGCACAGAGAAGCTCCCAGACCAAGGAAAGACTGATGACAAGGACCTTCCTCCAGAGCCAACAGAGAGAGAAAGACTTCCTCTGGAGCTGTTTCCCTGAATTTGGACTTGTAGCTTACTGGACTGTAAGAGAACAAGCTTCTCTTTGTTAAAGCCATATACTTGTAGTATTTCTGGTACAGCAGCACTAGATGACTAAGAAAGTAACTACTGCTTCATGATATGGAAGAGATAAAAAAAAAAAGTGCAAAAACATGTATTTATTCTAGGCAAAAAGATGATGATCTATAACTATTGCTCTAAAGTGGAAATTGACTCAATACTTCCTCTCCTCACTTATTGACATGGTTAAGTTCCAAAGACCAGGTCATCCTGCAAAATTGGAATTATGCAAAAATGGAGGATGACCACATCAGGTCACAAAGTGGAGGATGACTACATCATTACATAACTGTCAAATTACATCATTACATAACTGCCAAACTACTGAGAATCATGGTCAGCCAAATTGACACATAACCTTCACCATCATAGCCAGTGTTACTCTCACTTCACACCTCAGCTTTCATTACTGCCAGACATAGTCATTAATGTTCAAAATAGCCGAATAGAAGATTTTTTACTATTATTGTAAATGTGAAATGTCGGATAGCAAGATGGTCGATAAGTGAGGATCAGGTGTAGTCCTTTTAAGTAGGAATTTCTTGAACCCGAAGGACGTGGAGAGTTGGGAAGCTCTTTCAAGGCCATTTCATTTTTCTCTAAGAGAACTGAAGAACTCAGAAGATACACTTTCCAAATGATGTAATGGTACTGAACCATTGATTTTAAACTGTTTCTCAGAAACTTTGGGTTCTATGGATGCCTTGTGGGTTTTGATTTTTCAACCAGAGTTGCCCTACTTTTGCTTATTATATATTGGTGCTCCGTAACATTTACTTTTGTCAAGTGCGTTCTTCTAATTAAAAAAAAAAGGAGGGGGGAGATATTGAAAAGCATTTATCTAAATAAGAAATACAATGCATTTATAAATATTTAATTTTCCTGGGTGATACAAAGGGTTAATGCATTCAACCAACCACACCCAGATACACCTCTGAAGAAAGGCCTGGTGATCTACTTCTGAAAAATTAGACACTGAGAGCTCTGTGTGGCATAGTTCTACTCTGACACACATGGGTTGCTATGAGTTGGAGTCCACTCCATGGCAACTGGTTTTTAAATAGAACATATATTTAAATGAGATAATGTACTTTTATTTCAGGATGATTATCTATTATTGGGATAAATATTAGAACACAAAGCTGAATTAAATTGTAAATATTTTTTCATTTCTTTTTTATACCTCCAGCCTACAGCCCAGCTTATTTTTAATAGAACAGAATTCTTTCAGTGGCTACTTTTTAGTTTTAGGCATATAATAAACTACAAATTTAAGTTGGTGTAATCTGTTTTACTGTCTTTCATTGCACCTAATTAAGAGCCTTCTGTGGGCTAAGTACCGTGTTTGGCCCGCAGAAAATTAGATGAGTCTGAGAACTTGAGAGTTTCACAATCTGGTAGGAGAGACCGTCACATCAGTCTGTGATCAGCATTTTATACCGAGTGCTATAGCACAGACAAGGGCACCTACTCCAAAAGCGGGCTGTGTGGGATGAGGGGGAAAGGTGGAGACCAAGGCAGAAGGAATAACTAAGTCTGACTGAGCCTTACTGTGAGCCAGACAGGTGCAAGGCACCAGGCAGACCAAAGGTGAGCAAACAGACTCAGCCACTGCTCTCATGCAGCTACTGCTGTCATGGAGCCTGCAGTCTAACTGGGGAGATGAGGTTAAACAAGCAAAATCTCAAGTGCATACACAACTACAATTTCAAATAAATCCTATGAAGAAAAAAAGTGAGAGAATAACAGGAGAAATCTCTCTCAGGGTCACTCCAGGAAACTGGCATTTAAGCTTAAAAGTATGAAGAGTCAGGCAGGTAAAGAGGAGAGAATAGTCTCACTTAAAAAAAAAAAAAAAAATCAACCCTGAATCTGATCAAATCAATTTGCAGTAAATGCAGAGAATATTCATACAGGCTAAATGAAGGAACAAGTGAAATTAGCAAAATCCAGATGGGAAATCACAGGAAATCCACACAATTCTTTCTGCAAAAATAAATAAATAAGGAAAAATTAAGAGATAGGGGAGGGGTTGAATTTACAGATTATAAAGAATTAAGACACCTATCAACTAATCACAAAGTGTAGACCTGATTTAGATCCTGATTCAAACAAATTGTTAAAATAAGAAAATGAGAAAAGAAAATATTATATAATAAGAACAAAAACACAAACAACCCAATCAAAAAATGTGTAAAGGACTTAACCTTTACATTTCACCAAAGGGGATTTACAAATGATCAACGAGCACATGAAAAGATGCTTGATATCATTTGTCATTCCAAAACAAACAAACAAAAAAAAAACCAAGCCCATTGCCATCAAGTCTATTTCCACTCATAGCAACCCTATAGGACAGAGTAGTACTGCTCCATAGGGTTTCCAACGAGTAGCTGGTGGATTTGAACTGCCGACTTTTTGGTTAGCAGCGGAGCTCTTAACCACTGCGCCACCAGGGCTCCATTAGGGAGATGCAAATCGAAACCACAATGAAATACTATTTCAACTCAACTAGAATGGCTACAATCAAAAAAAAGGAAAATAATAGCTGTCGGCAAGGATTTGAAGATATTGGAACCCTCACCCATTGCTGGTGTTAATGCAAAATGGAACAGCCTCTGTGAAAAAGTTTGGTGGTCCCTCAAAAAGTTAAACATAGTACTACAACATGACCCAGCAATCCCAATCCTAGGTATATACCCAGAAGAAATGAAAACAGGAATACAAACAAAAACTCGTACCCCAGTGTTCGCTACAACACTATTCACAATAGCCAAAAGGGGCAAAGAGCCTAAATGCCTGTGAACAGATGAATGAATAAATAAATGTGGTCTATACATAAAATGGAATATTACTCAGTCATAAAGAGAAATGAAGTCCTGATGAACCTAGAAAACCCTATACTGCGTGAAATTAGTCAGTCACGAAAGAAAAACACTGTATGGCCCACTTATAGAAATAGGGAAATGTTTATTAGTGGTTACCAGGGAGGAGGAAAGGGGAAGTCTTTGCTTAGGGGACAATGAGTTTCTGTCAATGGTGGTGGAATAATATGGAAATGGATAGTGGTGATTGTTTACAGCATGATGAACATAGGCAACAGCAGTGAACTGTATGTGTAAAAAAGGTTGACTTGTCAAATGTTTTGTTATGTATATACTTTACCACTCTAAAAGAACAAGAAAAATTATGTAAGGCAATCGGACATTTGAATACTGCTGGATATTTGAACAAGGACATGCAGAATAATCTGATAATATAAAATAATTATTTTAAATTATTTTTTGGGTATGAAAAAGGTATCGTGGTTATGACTGAGGAAAAATAAAAGAGTGGTTTTCCTAAATTTATGAATAAAATGATACAAACTCTGGTAAATAACCCAGGGGATGGGGAGTGGGTGGAGGTTTGGATAATGAGATTGGCTGTGACGTGATCATGATGGCAGATGGATAAGGGATACATTGTGGCTCATGACATTATTGTCTACGTCTATACATGTTTGAACTTTCTTATTTTTAAAAAGCAAGGGGAAAAACAAGAAAATAAGATAATTTTATTGCAATAAAAGCTATGAAGAAAAAAAAATATGGCAATGAGATGGTCCCCTACTTGTAGCCCTGTCCCAGCCTAAGGCACTAGGAACAGCTCAGACCACCAGGGCACCTCCCCTAGAAATCACCCAGGAAGAACAGTATCAGGTGGGCCACACACAAGTGGGTAAGTGGAGTTTCCATTCTAGAAGAGAGGGGCCAAACTTCCAGCCACTGTCTGCCAAACTCCAAAGCCCTCTGGTCAAACCCTGACCCAACCAGTGCTTCCAGACTTTAGGTACATGAGAATTACTCAAACAGCTTGTTGAAACACAAATTTCTGCGTCCCTCCCTCAGTGATCAGATTCAGGAGGTCTGGAGGGGTCATAATTTACATTTGTACCCAATTTCCTGCTAATCAAAAGCTGAGCCTTTGCAGACCAAAATTTGAAGATATTATACCACTAAATTTAACTGATCCCATGTTCCCAGGCCCTGAGACTGACCGATCAAATGATTTTCCTAGGGCAGAGAAAACTGGCTGAGGGCGCTGGATCTGGATTTCAGCGACGCCATTTGTTTATGAATAACATTTTCCTCCAACATTAAAAAATAAAAAACGTTGCGTTAGGTTCCAACTCATGGAGACCTCATGTTTTATAGAGTAGAACGGCTCCATAGGGTTTTCCCGGCTGTAATCAAATGGAAGCAGTTCACCAGGCATTCCTCTGTGGCGCCGCTTCGCGGTTGGGTGGGGGTGGGGGTTCAAACCGTCAACCTTTAGATTAGTAGACAAGCGCGAACGGTTTTTGTGCCAACGTGGGACCTTGCCTCCAGCATTATGCTCCAGGGATTCCAAAGTGCTTGCAGTTCCTTCCCCTGTATTCATTACTCCATCATTTGCCTTGGTGTTTCAGCTTTCTCTGCTCTTATTCAGAACAGCCAGACCCTTCCCCTTTACCCAGCTCACCATTGTTATTGTTGTTAGGTGCCACTATTGCAGACTTCCTACATCTAAGGGAGATTACCGTTCTTCAACCCCCACAATTTAATCTAGTCTCCCAGAGACGGACAAACTCCTGCACATAAATCAGTTATACAGATTTCTCCCTGAAATCCTCTGCGTCTTTTTTCTGTTCCTTCCATAATTGCATCATTTACTCCGTCACCAATATCGTTCTAGAAATGTTCTAACATACTCCGTTTATTCAACTGAAACTTGTCAGCAAGAGTTTGTCACTTTGAGCTTTCTCCCAAACCTAACCATAAAGGAATAAGAACAAACCCCACCTTTTTTTTTTTTTTTTTTTAAGCCCTGGTGGTGCAGTGGTTAAGTGATAAGGCTGCTAACCAAAGCGTCCGCAGTTCAAATCCACCAGCCCCTACTTGGAAACCCTATGGGGCTGTTCTACTCTGCTGTCTAGGGTTGCTATGGGTCAGACTTGACTTGACCGCAACGGATTTTTTAGGAGTGAAACTAATTACCCAATAACTCAACTATCACCTAATGGACAAGACAGGGTAGAACAGTGAGAAAATCATCACAGTCAGCTAACGAGGGAGTGGAGAGAGGAGGAATCAGCCCTGGCGGGACAGTGGTTCAAAGTGCTCGGCGCTTATCGAAAGGTCGGGGGTTCAGCCGCTTCGCGAGAGACGGATGTAGCAGTCTTACGGATTTCAGCCTTGGAAATTCTATGGGGTAGTTCTACTGTATCCTATAAGGTTGCTGGAAGCCCTGGTGGTTCAGTGGTTAAAAGCTTGGCTGCCAACCAAGAGGTTGGCAGTTCGAATCTACTAGGCGTTTCTCGGAAACTCTATAGGGTCGCTATGAGTTGGAATCCATTCAGCAGCAATGGGTTTATTTTGAGGTTTTTTTTTTTTTTTTTTTTTTTTTTTGAGGGAGGAAACCAGAGCTCATCTCAGTAACCGGAAGTAGGAGACATTTGCTTATAAAAGGAGAAAAGAGACCAGAAACATTTCAGGTTAAAAGGAGTAAGTTTAGGCATCCTTAACATTGCTGACATCGCCTTCTCCTGTGTGTTCCTGGAAATGGCGTCCTCAGATTACGAGAGCTGCGAAAAGGTAGGTTCACTTCAGTTAAAATTAGTTTTCCCATGTATTCTCTTTTCAAAATCTTTCTCGGTCTTGTTTATGTTCCTTTCGTGCCAGGAATCTGACTTTACTCTTAATTTCTGGTGGAATGAAACTTCCATCTTCCTTGATGGAACCTCCTCGCCTTTCTAAATGGATTAACTTTTCTTTCACGCGATTTGTGGCACTGTGTACAGTTGGGCAGGGTAAAGAGCAGAAGTAAAGCTCCCTGTCCAAAGGGAAAGATGGATTTTGTAACAAAGACGAGGAACGCAGTAGTGAGGCAAGATAAAAACGGCAAGGCAATGAAGAACTAAGGTAAAAAGAAGGTAGAAAAGGGTAATGTGGATCAGGGTCAAAAAGGAAAGCAACCAATTGATTTCTTTTCGTCAGGGGTGGGGAGTAACCTATTTCCAACGGCCTTAGTGCCAAATGGACTTCCAACTAGGCTTGGGTCGTTCTAGTCAGGACGAGAAACTAAATGTGAGAAGGTGTAATGGTATATTTAGAGGGAGTACTGTTAGTGCACTAACCTAGAGAACTGGATTGACCAATATTAGGTGTTTGATTATGGACAAGTCACTTAACTGCTCTGAGCCCCGTTTATCTCCAGAGTGATTAATACCCAATCAATGGCAAGGTTTTCCGTTTTTGTTTTTTTAAACTCGCAAGAGTAAATGTATGTAGGGGTGCTTTAAAAACCAAAAAAGTAAAAAATAAAAACAAACCCTTTGCCCCTTTGCGGTGGAGTCGATTCCAACTCATAGCGACCCTACAGGACAGAGTAGAACCGCCCCACAGGGTTTACAAGGATTGGCTGGTGGGTTTGAACTGCCAACCTTTCGATTAGCAGCCAAGCTTTTAACCGCTATGTCACCAGGGCTCTGTGCTTTGAAAAAGTGCTATACAAATGCAAAGTCACTATATCCAAATTGAGAGTTTGAGAGCAATGGGGAGCCATTGAAGAGGTTTAAATGGATGGGGGAGGGGCATGGCAACATGAGATCAGTTTAGCTGTTCTTCCAAGAGAGTATTACAATAGGGCTGGAATGCTGGAATGGAGTTTTATTATTCACTTTTGAGTCTGAGAGAAAAAGTTAAGTTCAGAAACTTAAACTAGCATGTGTTACTCTCTAGCACTGGTCATTTAATTTCTGAGACTCAGTTTCCTCATTTGTAAAATAGAAAAGCTGATAAATTTCTATAAGTATACTGTGAGGATTAAATAGAAATACAGGAAGCACCCAGCACAGTGTCAGTATGCTGTAAAAACAAAACAAAATAAATAAGCAAACCCATTGTTGTCGAGTAGATTCTGGCTCATGGCAATCCATGTGTTACAGAGTGCAACTGCTCCATAGGATTTTTTTGGAAAATCTCCAGACTTTTCTTCTGTGGCACGGCTGGGTACAAACCCCCAACCTTTAGGATAGCAGTGGGTTGCAAACCCGTTTGTGCCACACAGGGACTTTCTGTATACCGTAACGACCCAGCAGTTGTTAGTTCCTTTCTACCTTCCTGCTTTTCCATTTTCTCATTCATTCATTAGATTATTAGATCATTAAAACAGTACTGCATGCCCAATCTGTGCCAGGTGCTATGTTAGTTTCTGTGAATGCAATGGAGAGTAAAACAGATATATTCCCTCCACATTGTTGATGTGGTGAAACCCATGTGAAATGGTTCACTACAGATTAGTAAGTAAGCGCAAGTAAACCCATGCTTACCTTGCTTATTGGATAATCCCCCGTGGGAGGAAGGCATGAGGGGACTAGTTCAGTCACCGGACCTAATCAGAAGGATTTCCTTCTATTTCCTCTTTCCTTATCTCACCCACTTGTAATTTGCTTTTGCGCATTTCCTCATTGGTCCCCTTATCTAATAAAGGGTCTGCTGATCAAGATTGGGGGTCACTGAGTGGTATGCTCAGCTGCTAACTGAAAGGTTGGACGTTTGAGTCTACCTAAAGGTGCCTTGGAAGAAAGGTCTGGTAATCTGCTTCTGAGAAACCAGCCATTGAAAATGCTGTGGAGCACAGTTCCACTCTGACACACACAGGACCACCATGAGTTACAGCTGACTTGACAGCAACTGATGGTAGTGGACTTCAGATCAAATTAAAGGAATGAATATCAGTAACCCTTCTCTCAGCCCACCTATTGGCTCTTCAGTTTCCCTTTCAGTAGTTGTGTGGCATCAGGCATCAAATGAGAGTCAGTGACTGACCATTATCTTTCCAGAATGTCTTTGAGCCGGAATTAGATGAGGACAGTCTGATTATCACATTGGTTCCAGTGAAAGAGGAACCTAACCAAGAGCATCAAATAGAACCGAGTGTTTCTTCAACAGCAGAGATCAAACTGAAAAAGCCTAGGAAAAACGATAAAGGTACGAGGACAAGGATTGCTCAGTTTCTACCCTTATAACTCTCACTACATAACACCCAGCTTAAATCTCACCTTCTGCAGGCAGCTTTCTTTGAGTACCTGCCATAAGAGGTTTCTCAAACTCCCATGCTTCTCATTTGACAAACACAATGCTGCCTTGCTTCTAAGTCACAAAATAGGCACATGGAAAGCTTTGAATAGAGCGTGGGCTTCTCAGGCAGCACGCTGTGAGTTCAGATTCTCAACCTACAAAGCTCACTCTCCTCTAAAAATGAGGTCAATACATACTCTTCTGAGCTCTTATGGAAGGAAATAATTTTGAGAAACATCTAGCGTTTGCTTGGCAATTAATTACTGATCAAGTATCTAGGAGCCCCAATATGACCTTTTGTATTTGTTCTCAGCGCTTAGTGTAAGAGCATGGAACAAGTATTTCAGAATGATTTTATTTCCTGGGACAATAATGAAGTAAGTAGTGAAGGGTCAGAGCTAAGCAGAGTGAGGAGAGATGGGGTGCTATAGAAAAAATATGAGGTAGGCCATCAGAGTTGGTTGTGGGTAGAGTTGGGGCCCTTCTTTGATTTCTGTAGGAGCAGCTGAAATTTTCTGGTCCCAAATCCAGACATTGTAGAGATAACAATCTAACATAATGCTCTACCCACTTGGGAGTTGCGGGCTGCAGAAAACAACAGGCTGGTGTGTGAAGTGTAAAGAATTTGGGATTTAGAACCTCTAGACAAAGGTTTGAGTCTCAGGTCTGCCATTTTAATGGTCATGTGATCTTAGGCAAGTCCTTTATTTCCTGTTCCCTAATTTATAAAATAAGAAAAAAAAAGTGTTATTTGTGTGTGCAAATTAGTTTGTGGAGAAGTGAGAAAATCTGTGTAAAATTATGAAGAATCTTACAAATATTAAATTATAACTACATTGGTTTCATTTTTTTCTCAGTTCATCTTCCTCAAATGAATGAACAATTCAGAGCTAGCTCAAAACCTAGTTATAAAACACCAAACCTTCCTCTGCCGGCCATTTTGCCTCCAGTTAGTGAGGTACATCGGGACACTTTGCGGAACTGGTGCCAGCAAATTAATTTGAGTACCCATGGCCAGGTGAGTCCACTGGTGGGAATCTGCTGCTCAGACATGTATGGGAACCTTTGTTAACTTGTAACTTCTATTTCCCTCTTAATTTCCTTAGAAAATAGATATTTATCTGAGGCTGCAGAAACACGCTTACCCTGAGCAGAAACAGGTGAGTGAGGAGTGTGGTCGTTCTTCTCGCACCTTCTCATGCTTGTGGCTCCTCTAGGGCAGGCTTACTCAACTGAGGCAATGTTGACATATAGGGCCGGATCTTTGTTCCTTGAGGGTGCTCCCCTGTGTGTTGTAGGATGTTGAGTGATTGCCCTGCCCTCTACCTACTAAATGCCAGAAGCGCATCCCCCCCACTCAGTTCTGACAGCCAAAAATTTCTCCAAACATTGTCGAATGTTCCCTGAGGAGCAAAATCATCTAATTTATAATCACTGCTCTGAGAGGAGCCCTGGTGTCACAGTGGTTAAAGCTTTCGGTTGCTAACCGAAAGGTTAGCAGTTTGAACCCACCAGGAGCTCCATGGGAGAAAGATGTAGCAGTCTGCTTCCATAAAGATTACAGCTTTGGAAACCCTATGGGGCAGTTCTACTCTGTCCTATAGGGTTGCTATGAGTCAGAATTGACTCAATGGCAATGTTTTTTTTCTCTTTTTTAATTTACACTTACGTTAATTTTATCGTGTTTTAGGTGAAAGTTTATGGCACAAATTAGTTTTTCATTCAAAAATTTTATACACAAATTGCTTTGTGACATTAGTTGCAACCACTGCAATGTGTCAGCACTCTTCCCCCTTTCCCTTTCCACCCTGGGTTCTCCGTGTCCATTGGTCCAGGTTTCCTGTCCCTTCTGCCTTCTCGTCTTTACTTTTGGACAAGTGTTGCCCACTTGGTCTCATATGCTTGATTGAACTAAGAAGCATGTTCCTCACATGTGTTAATTGTTTGTTTTATAGGTCTGTCTAATCTTTGGCTGTGAGTCAGAATCAACTCAATGGCAATGAGTTTTTTTTTTTTTTTTTAATCATTGACTGAATGGTGGACTTGGGAGTGGCTTCAGGTCTGAGTTAGCAGTGTGCCCAGGGGCCATAGTCTCAGGGGTTCCCCCAGACTGTTAGATCAGTAAGTCTGATCTTTTTTTTGTGACTTTGAATTTCGTTCTACATTTTTCTCCTGCTCTGTCTGGGACCCTCTATTGTGATCTCTGTCAGAGTGATCGGTGGTGGTGGCTGGCACCATCTAGTTCTGCTGGTGGTTTTTTTTTCTTTTTGTTTGCTCTAAAACAAAACAAAAAAAAAACCCAAACCCATTGCCATCCAGTCAATTCTGACTCAGTAATATTTCTAAGCCTTTCCCACACTGATATGCATGTCTGCGTCAGTATAAAGAGTCATAAGCTGACACAGAAGTTCCTACAGCAGCAGCTCTTCACTGAAGACTCACCTGGACTTTCATTTGCAGGATATTCCTGACACACCATGGGAGGCCAAGGTGCAGCCATGTTCCAGGAAGCACACTATGGTGACAAAGAGAGCAAGGCTTGAGGAAAGCTGTAAGACTAGGGAGAGAGAAGAAGTAATGAATATAGTTGAAGTGGTCTCTTCAGCTCAGGAGGCCACATTGGCCTCCTGGGCAAGAATTTCTTCCAGAGCACTTCAGCCTAAGGCTGTGAATTCATGTCGCATTCCTACTTCAGCTGAGACTTTTTTGCTGCAAGCCTCTGGTAAGACCAGCCTTAAAGAGTGAGCACCCTTCTAGAAGGAGAAACAAGGTTAACTTTTATTGGTCCCAGATGGAAGGTGGTAAAGGGCAAGGGTTAGTCAGGTTATGTGCATCTGTAGATTGGATTTGTTCATGTAGGGCTTATCTCTTCCTTGATTGATAGATAGCCAAGTTTTTCCTGGGTGAATCTCTAAGCCAGGTGATTGAGTGTTAACCCTTATCATTAAGCAAAATTCCAAGGTGGCAGGAAAGCATAATCTGATTATAGAATCAGCTACAGCCTGAGGTCATCCTGTTTTCTTTCTCCTTTCCTCAAGGCATCCATAATCCATTGCCATCCAATCAATTCAGACTCATAGCCAACCTATAGGACAGAGTAGATCTGCCCCATAGTGTTTCCAAGGCTGTAATCTTTATGAAAGCCGACTGCCACATCTTTCTCCCATAGAGTGGCTGGTGGGTTCGAACCACAACCTTTTGGTTAGCAACTGAGTTCTTAACCACTGTGCAACCAGGGCTCCTAGACATCCATAGTATAACGGATAAGATTATAGGTGTTGGAGTTGAACAGCCTTGGTCCAGATCCTTGCTTTATCATTTCCTATGTGTAAAAATGGCTTGGGGCTGGCGTCTGACCTCCTCCAACCCCACAAAGAGGAAGGAGAACCCAGATGAACAGCCCAGGGCTGATTCCTACGCAGAGGGAGTTCAGACACGCCTCCTCTCTCGGCCTTCTTTACCAACTCTGACACCAACCGTCCTTCCCACAGCACTCTCTGCTTCTCTGCTGGGTTCAATAATTCATGGCAACCGCCTCACAGAACTCACAGACCATACTCACAATTATGCGGTTTACTAGGGAAGTAACAGTTACAATTCAGGCTCAAGAACACTCAGGATACAGTTCTTCCATCAGGATAGCCTCTTCCCAGCTGTGCTTGCAGGCACGCCTCTTCCTGGCTCTCTGTCTCTGCCCAGAGGCACTCAGCTTTCTCCCTCCGGGGGCTTCCATGGCACTGTCTCCTGCTGCTGAGTATTTCCTTCCTTGGTGGTGGTGGACTCCTCCTCTCTGCTCTGGAATTGGCTCTCTTTGAAGGCAAAACTCACCAGTCCCCTTGGTAGGCTACAATTACCCTATCACACAATCACCTGGGTGGGAGTTACAAGCCATGGCTAGAAAGGCCACACAAAAGCAATTAATCACCCCACACTAGGTATGTGACAGAGCCCTAGTAGCACAGTGGTTAAGGGTTTGGCTGCTAACCAAAATGTAAGCAGTTGAAATCCATCAGCTGCTCCTTGGAAACCCTATAGGCAGTTCTAGCCCGTCTTATAGGGTCTCTATGAGTCGGAATTAACTCAACAGCAACAGTTTTTTTTTAGGTATGTGGCATTGGTAAATTACTTAGCTCCTGAGCCTTGGTATCCTGGTGTGTAAAATGAAGATCTCAACTATCCTATTTCACAGAGGGGTTGTGAGGCTTATATGAGACCCAGAACTAGAAGACAATAATAATTAAAAGACCTGGGGTCCTTGTGCTATAGGAAGTCTTGAGAATAATTTGGCCCTACCTTTCTCCATCAGCTCCTGCTCAAACTTCTTGCTGCTTTTGTTTTCATTTCAGCAGACCCTGTCAGGCCAGCACAAAGTCATTTTCCTTATGTATGGCTCGAATCCTTATCCTCTCTCCTCCTGCCCCCAGATGTCCTCTCGATCCCCTTTCACTCACGCCTGACTTGTACGGTAGAGCATGTTGTTCACTACACACGGTACCCTGCCACAGTAAGACCAGGGACTGAAATCGACCTACCCATTTTCTCTTTCTCAAGGCGCACTCTGTTATGTTAAGAGGAACATGTCACTTTTAGTAATTTGTGCAAAGGCACTGTCCAGCCACAAAGCTGTGTGCCTGGGGGACTGCATCTTCAAAGATGACACCTTTCTATTTTTCATTAAAAGCTCTACTTACTCATCCTTTTATGTTCCTCTTCATTCAGCAATTATTAAGTACCCACCACAGTCCATGAGCCCTGGTGGTGCAGTGGTTAAGAGCTTGGCTGCTAACCTAAAGGTCAGCAGTTCGAATCTACCAGCCACTCCTTGAAAGCCCTATGGGGCAGTTCTCCTCTGACCTGTAGGGTCGCTTTGAGTTGCAACTGACTCGGCGGCAACGGGTTTGTTTGTTTTTTGTTTTTTTTTTTTAACTTCGGTTCGGAATGTTCCTAGTTGCTGGGTATATTGTGCATATTGTACGGAACACACATAATCTCTACCCTTGCTTACAGTCTATCCACTACATACATTGCTTACTTACAGATGTTTAACCCCCAGTGACTGCTCTCTACTCCTAATTCTAGACACTTGATATCTGTACCAGTTACCTTGTTTTCTTGCAAATATCCCGATTGCCTACAAGCAGATTGTTTCTCACACTTTTTTTAAATCTACTTCTTATTGTGAGATACATCAGATATGGAATAGAGTGCATGAGAAATGTGTATACTTTTTAAAAGGATGATTCTAAACAAACTCTAGTGTCAAAGAAACAGACCGTTTCCTGAATTCCCTACTGTGCTGCTTCCCCCTCACCTGCCGAGGTATCCACTATCCAGATTTTCATGATAATCTTTTTTTTTTTTTTTAAGCGTAGCCTGACAGAGACTGGAGAAACCCCAAGAGTATGGCCCCCGGCCACCCTTTTAGCTCAGTAATGAAGTCACTCCTGAGGTTCACCCTTCAGCCAAAGATTAGACAGCCCGATAAAACAAAATGAGACTAATGGGACACAACAGTTCAGGTACAAGGACTAGAAGGCAGGATGAGACAGGAAAGCTGGTAATAGGGAACCCAAGGAAATCTGGTAATAGGAACAGTGTTGACATGTCGTGGGGTTGTTAAACATTGTCATAAAAAAATGTGTACTAACTGTTTAATGAGAAACTATTTGTTCTGTAAATATTCATCTAAAGTACTATAAAAAAAAAGTATAACCAGTAATATATGTTTCTCTAAATAATGTAGTTTAGTTTTGCTTGTTTTTCAACTTGATATAAATAGAATAACACCGTGTTTTTGTTTTTGTATGTATAGTTTTATGAAGGAGCCCTGGTGGCACAGTGGTTAAGTGCTTGGCTGCTAACCGAAAGGTTGGTGGTTCAAATCCACCAGCCCATCCTCAGGAGAAAGATGTGGCAGTCTGCTTCCATAAGCATTACAGCCTTCTTGAAGCCTTACGGGGCAGTTCTACTCTGTCCTATAGGGTTGCTAAAAGTTGGAATCAACTCGATGGCAACGTTTTTTTTTTCTTGGTTTATTGTTTTGTGACTTTGTGACTTTTCCCTTAATATTATTTGTGAGATTTATCCACATTGTTGTATATAGCCCTGCTTCATTTCATTTTCATTGATGTTTAGCATTCCATAGTATGAATATACCACAATTTATCTATTTATGCTGCTATAAACATTCTTGTTCATGTCTTTGTATACACACACGCACAAATTTCTCACACTATTTTAAGAAAGACTTCTTGCCCATTTTCTGTAGTTAAGGTGGAACAGTGTAGTGGTTAGGCAAATGAACTGTGAATGAACCTGAATTCATGTCTCGGCTTGGACAAAGTTATTGTATTTAGCACACTAAACGTCACTTTCTTCATCTGTAAATAAGGAAAGTAAATAAAAGGTAAATATTAATAGTGTTCTTAAGAATAAATACATTAATAAATGTAAATCACTTAACACAATCCTGGGCACAAAGCAGGTACTCTAAAAAGCTGTTGTCTTCCCTCCCACTGTAGAAATTGTGAAGTTCGATTGTAGTGGCTTTTGCTTTACATTTTCCTGCTTCTCATTCAATTGATTTGTCAGCCAAAGGTCAGAGCGAAAGAGTGACTTGTTGAGAGGCTGGATTGGGGGCGCTAATTCCTTGATCTTGATTGACTATTTACTTCTCTTTCCCTCACCAGGCGGCAGATGGTGTGTGGTCCATGGCAGAGTCCTCCCCGCGGAAACAGAGGGCTGGGTTCGCCTGCAGTTCCATGCAGGTCAAGCCTGGGTGCCGGACACCCCCAGGAGGATGATCTCTCTCTTCCTGTTACCGGCTTGCGTTTTCCCATCCCCAGACCTAGAAGATAATATGTTGTGTCCTGAATGTGCTAAGAGGTAACCCTGAAGTATCTTTCTAAGCATAGCACACAGAAAAGTAGATGTCTAGATGAGTATCTGATATACACAAATAATTTAGTAGGGGAAGACTGAGGGCAGGCATGCCCTTTTCGTAATTAGCCATGCAGATCAGGTAAAAATAGGAAGTAAGAGAACTTAGTAGTGGATTAGAACTCAGACATATATGTGGTTAGTCCCTGGGTGGTGCAAATTGTTGATGTGCTTACTCTTAACCAAAAGGCTGGAAGTTCAAGTCCACCCAGAAGCACCTCGAAAGAAAGGCCTGGTGATCTACTGAAAAATCAGCCACTGAAAAACCCTATCAGAGCACGATTCTGCTCTGACACATATGGGGTCACAATGAGTCAGGACTTACTGGATGGCAGTGGCACTGGTTATTTCTTGGCAGCCTGGAAGAACCTTAACAAGTCAGGCGTTGGGCACGTGGCCAGCTCTACCTCCATTTGAGGGGCCTGTGGTCTTGCTTTCTTAATGCTCCTGCAGCCCAAGCACCACAAGTGGGTGACTTTAGCAAACAAATGTATTTTCTCACAGTTTAGGATGCTAGAAGTCCAGATTCAGGGCACTGGCTCTAGGGGAGAGTGCTCTCTGTCAGCTCTGGGGGGAAAATCCGTTTTTGAGCTTCTCAAGCCTGGCGTCACTCAGCGATTTCTTTACTCTGTTTGTGCTTGCTCGTTCTGTGTCTAATCCTTTCTTTTTATATCTCAGAAGTCATTAGGTTTAAGACATACCCTAAAATGATATGACCTCATTAACAAAACAAAGAAAACCCTATTTCCAAATGAGATTTCTTTCACACCCATAGGTGTTAGGATTCCAATGCGTATTTTAGGGGGGTTACAATTCAATCCATAACACCAGTATTAAGGGAAAGGAAAAAAACTAAACAAAAAAAAAACATATTAAGAGTTCTCACTACATGTCAGATATTCACCTGGGGATACAAAGATTAGTAAGATAAAATCTGTGTAACATGCCTGAATGGAAATGAGTAAGAGATGCTATGAAAATATATCATAAGCACGTATATTGGAGTAGCTTCAGGAAATTTTAGGGGAGATTACATGTATTGAGGAAGAGTTTACCAGTTGGAAAGTAATAATTTCGGCATGTTGATGGGGGAACAGCCCATACAAACACATGGAAATGAAAGAATATGCCGTACCTAGAAACTGCAAATAGGTCAATATGATTGACATTTATACTGAGAAGTAAGTTTCAGGAGGGGAGAATCAGACCAGGAAGTGTTTGTACCTGTGTTAAAGGGCTCATATATTATTCTGTAGGTCATTATTTCTCTTCTCACTTTTGGGACACAAGATTTTTTAAGAATACAACGATAACTGTGTACCCTCCCTCCAGAAAAATGTACTCTGGGCGTACACACACACATTGTGTTAGATTGTATATAGACCATGAGTGAAGTCAACAGTTAAGTGCTCAACTGCTAGCCAGAAATTTGCTGGTTCAAACCCTCTCAGAGGCACCTTGGAAGACAGTCCTGGTGATCTACTTACAAAAGGTCACAGCCCTGAAAGCCTTATGGAGCATTCTACTCTGCACACATGGGTCGCCACGAGTTCCAGTTGACTGGATGGAAACTGACAACAACAGAGAAGTCCTAATGTCCATTCATGAGCACTAAACTCAGATTTCGGTGATGGACCTGGTTGGAGGTGGTGTGAGAGGGATGTGAAGGTAGAGTATTAACGTTTTATTTTAGAGAGTGAACTGAAATCTTGCAACACAGACACCAGTCTGGAGGATATATGAGAGATCCACTAGATGAGATGAGAGAATCGTTATTATGATTCAGAAAAGACATAATTTACTACCCTGACAAAAAATGTAAAGAGGAATGGAACAAAATTCAAGAGATGAAGGAGTAAAGGGAGCAGAATGCTGTCTTATAAGATAGAAGAAAGGTAGGAGTCCAGTACAGAGAAGAAGAATATATGATACTTGGGACATGCTGAAACGTGGGTCTAGAGTTCTGAGAAAGTGTGGGTTAGAAATAAACAACTTTGGAAGTAATTACCATATAAACTGAGTAAGAAACAAAGGACTGAGAAAAGAACCCTAAAGAGAGTCAGCAGCAGTAGGCAATGGAGACAGCAAAAGTACAGTTAGAGGTGTGGTTCTGTTAAGAGTAATGGAAAAATCTAGAAATGGATAATCATGGTGGTTGAACAACGTGATAAACATAATGTCACTGAATTGTACATGTAAAAAAATCTTGAAGTGACAAATGTTTTGTTACATATGTATTTACCACAATAATAATAATAATAAGTTGACAGATAAGTGGGAAAAAGGAAGCAATGGACAGAGTTTTAGAAGAAAAATAATTGACAGTGAGAGAGCCATATAAAATAATGATTAATGCAGCATAGTTGGGATTGGCAATTTATGACATCCCTGGTGGCCTTTTTAAAAATTATTTTTTTAAAAAATTGTTCTTTAGGTGAAAGTTTACAGAGCAAATTAGTTTCTCATTAAACAATACACAAATTAATTTGTGACATTGGTTGCCAACCCCACGATGTGTCAACACTCTCCCCTTCTCAACCTCAGGTTCCCCATTTCCATTCTTCCAGTTTTGCTGTCTCTTCCTGCCTTCTCATCCTTGCTTTTTTGGGCTGGTATGCCCATTTCGTGTTGTATACATGCTTGATCTATCCGTGTTACTGTTTTTATAGGCCTGTATAATCTCTGCCTGAAGGGTGAACTTCAGGAGTGACTTCAATACAGAGTTAAAAGGGTATCTGGGGGCCATACTCCCAGGGTTTCTCCAGTATCTGTCAGACCAGTAAGTCTGGTCTTTTTTTGTGAGTTTGAATTTTGTTCTACATTTTTCTCCCACTCTGTCTGGGACCCTCTATTGTGATCCCTGTCAGAGCCATCGGTGGTGGTAGCCAGGTACCATCTAGTTGTTCTGGACTCAGTCTGGTGAAGGCTGTGGTAGTTGTGGTCCATTAGTACTTTGGATTAATCTTTCTCTTGTGTCTTTGGTTTTCTTCATTCTCCTTTGCTCTGGATGGGGTGGGTCCAGTAAATGTATCTTAGATGGCCGCTCACAACTTTTTAGACACCAGATGCCACTCACCAAAGTAGGAGGTAGAACATTTTCTTTATAAATTATTGTTATGGATTGAATAGTGTCCCCCTCAAAATGTATGTCAACTTGGCTAGTCCATGATTCCCAGTATTGTATAATTGTCCACCATTTTGTATCTGATGTGATTTTCATATGTGTTGTAAATCCTACCTCCAAGATGTTAATGAGATGGGATTAGTAGCAGTTATGTTAGTGAGGCAGGATTCAATCTACAGGATTAGGTTGTATCTTGAGTCAGTCTCTTTTGAGATATAAAAGAGAGAAGCTAGCAGAGAGACATGGAGAATTCCTACCACCAAGAAACAAAAGCCAGGAGAATAGCATGTCCTTTGGATCCAGGGTCCCTGGGCTGAGAAGCTTCTAGACTAGGGGAAGATTGATGACAAGGACCTTCCCCCAGAGCCAACACAGGTACCATATCAGGCTTACTCACCACTGCATCTCCAGTGTCTAGCATCCTGCTTTTCACATAAGAAGCATTTAAGAAATAGTTGATGAGCGATTAAGTGAAGCCGCTCTAAGTTGAGAGGCTAGAGTTTAAGTCCTATTTTTACCTCCATCTGTGTAACCTTGGACATAGTGACACAAAGGAGACAAATAGATCAGAGGGTGTCAAACTTGGCATCATCTAGGGAGTCTTTTTTTTTTTTAATTGGGTTTTAGGTGAAAGTTTACAGCTAAAGTTAATTTCTCATACAAAAATTTATACACGTATTGTTATGTGACACTAGTTGCAATCTCCACAATGTGACAGCACACTCCCCCTTTCTACCCCTGGTTTCCTGTGTCCACCCAACTAGCTCCTGTCCCTTCCTGCCTTCTCATCCTGCCTCCCAACTGGGGCCGCCCATTTGGTCTTGTGTATCTGATTGAACTAAGAGGCACACTCCTTGTGGGTATTGTTTTATGTTTTATAGTCCAGTCTAATCTTTGTCTGAAGAGTGGGCTTTGGGAATGGTTTTAGTTCTGGGTTAACAGGGCGTCCGGAGACCATGGCTTCATAGGTTCCTCCAGTCTCAGTCAGACCATTTAAGTCTGATCTTTTCCTGTGAATTTGAGGTCTGCTCCATACTTCTCTCCTGCTCCATCAGGGGCTGTCTGTTGTGTTCCCTGTCAGGCCCTTTGCCCATTTTTTGATTGGACTATTTGTCTTTTTCTTGTAGAGGTGTTGGATTTTCTTATAGATTTTGAATTAGAGATTAGACCTTTGTTGGATATATCACAGCCAAAAAATTTTTTCCCATTCTGTAGGTTCTCTTTTTACTCTTTTGGTTAAGTCTTTTGATGAGCATAATTTTTAGAAGATCCCAGTGTATTGTTAGTTATGGTTTGTATCCTGTTTATGCCTTATATTAGGGCCCCTAGTGTTGACCCTATTTTTTCTTCCATGACCTTTATAGTTTTTGGTTTTATATTTAGGTCTTTGATCATTTTTGAGTTAGTTTTTGTGTATGGTGTGAGGTATGGGTCCTGTTTCATTTTTTACAGATGTACATCTGGTTTTGCCAGCACCACTTGTTAAAAAGACTGTGTTTTCCCCGTTTAATCAACTTTGGGCCTTTGTCAAAGATCAGGTGGCTGTAGGTGAATACATTTACATGTGCATTGTTGATTCTATTCCACTGGTCAATCTGCCTATCATTGTACAAATTTTGACTACTGTAGCTGTATAGTATGTTCTGAGGTCAGATAGTGCGAGCCTTCCTACTTTGTTCTTCTTCTTCAGTAATGCTTTATTTCTCCAGGGCCTCTTTCCTTTCCATATAAAGTTAATGATTAGTTTCTCCATCTCTTTAGAGAATGTTGTTGGTATTTGGATCAGGATTGCATTGTATTTTTAGATCGCTTTGGGTAGAACCGACATTCTCACAATGTTGAGTCTTCCTATCCATGAGCATGGTATGTTTTTCCATTTATGTAGGTCTCTTTTGGTTTCTTGCAGTAGTGTTTTGTAGTTTTCTTTGCATAGGTCTTTTATGTCCCTGGTTAAATTTATTTGTATGTATTTTATTTTTTTAGGGGCCATTATAAATGGTATGGCTTTCTTGATTTCCTTTTCGTAGTTCTCTTTATTGGTGTATAGGAATCCAACTGGATTTTTGTATGTTTATCTTGTATCCTGCTACTCTGCTGAATCTTTCTATTAGTTCCAGTAGTTTTCTTGGGGTCACTTGTGGCCTGTTTGAGAGTAGCTTGAGTGGATCAGTGGAAGCAGAAATGTGATTGGGATAGGCTGGAGTAGAGCATGTGAAGAACTAGGAAGCAGACATATTAGTAATCCATATGAAAGAATTGCAGTTAAATGAGGCACTAATGTCAAGGAAGGTGTCTTCTTTTTTTTTCCATTTCCTCCCTCTCTTCCTTCCTCTTTTTCTTCTTCCCTCCTCCCTCCCTCCCTTCCTTCTTCCCTTTGTTTCTTCTTTATTTCTTTTTCTTATTTAATAGGAAAAGTATAAGCATGTCTGGATGGGTGATGGAGATGTGGGAAGGGAAGGGAGAATTAGGAAGTAGGACTGACTGCACTATACTGAATACAAGTCCTGAGAATAAGTGGCCACCCTGTTCTTTCAGTTACTACTTAAAACTTCTTTACCAACCATCCTTAGGTTGTGGGGCAAATTATTCAAGAATCCAAAAGTAGATCCCTTATTTTATTGGCCATTTTCAAGACATTGGTAGGGAATGATCTCTCTTATTCCAGCAATTTTCAAAATTGTTTTCTAACTTGTCTTATAGGAATAAGAAGTTGATGAAAAGATTAATTACATTGGAGAAGGCGAAGTAGCCTGGTGAGAACACACCAACATCAATCCTTTTGGATGAGCAATGTATTAGTGAGCAACAAATGATGGAGAGCCCATACCTTAATTGACTTGCATGCTAATAATTGCTGTGTTCTGAGTTACCAATCCTCAGTGCTGTCTTATCCTTGACTACAGACAAGAATGCCTGGATTTAGGCTTGATATCTGCTAAAAAGTCACTGCTGTTGCTCTTCTTCATGAGTTGGCATTAAGAAGAGGCTTTCCCACCTACTCCAATCAAGATGTTCCTCTGTGTATTGGACTCCATATAAAATACTGTTTGAGGAGAGTTCCACTATGGAAAAATATATTAGTAAATATTTTTAACATTAAGCATTTACCCGCATAGGCTACAGTTTGTCTTTACTCCTTTAAAAATGTATTCACAGTATTCACAAGGTACCTAAGGGTATAGAGTGAAATATTTCTCATTATATAATTGATGCAATTAACCTTTTTCAATTATACTGTGTGTGTGTATTTGTACAGTAAAATTCCTATAAGAATTGCTTAGTAAAAGAGTATATGCATTTGTAATTTTTAATCGCTTAATTGCTCTCCATAGAGGTTGTTTTAATTGACAGCCTGACTAGCAATGTAAAGAATGCTGTTTACCCACAAAATAACACCTTTGGAGATCTTGCCAAGTGACATGGTAGAATATAGTATCTGTGTGGTTTTTGCCTTTAATTTAGGTGTTAGATTAGTGTGTTTCCTTATAAGAATGATTTAACAAACATTACAGATGTCAACTCTTCAATTTGGTATAGTCTTACAACCAAACAATTTTTTTTTAGTATGAGTATATAACTGTACAGCTTAAAGAAAGAAACTTGATTATCTACTTACTGAAGGAGAAAACTCTGAATACTGTTACTTAAAATATTGATGTAATAAATGTCATTTAATGGTTATAACTGACCTCAACTAATATAGTATGTTCTCAGTTTGAGTTCAGTAAGGTGATGTCTTTCTCAAAACCTGTGAAATTAGTCTCAAAACTTCTAATCAGTTCTCTATAGCATCCTCTCAACTAAAGTTTTAATGGAGTATGTATAAACACTTATTTCTTGACCTTTGTACCAAAATAAAATTTTTTCAAAAAAAGCCACACAATGGTACTAGGTTGATAAATTGATTACTTCTGATTCCTAAAGCCGACAACTGGTTGTACAGCTATTCCATTAAGAACATTCTTGGCTAATGACGTTGCCTAGTGCAACACATGGTCAGAGGGTTGGCATTATAAAAGTCTTTCAACAGCTATGGGGACTATAGTAACAGTGAAAAGATGTCCAGGTATTAAAGAGGGAGGAGAAGGTATTTCCTAGTGTTTACTTTCATGAATCCACTAGGGAGCCTAGAATAAATTAGTCACTCTCAGGGTTCTCTCATCACTTGGAAGAAGATCCAGTTATAGATGTTCATAAAAACCAGTTGTCGTTAATTCAACTCTGATCCATGGTGACTCCGTGTGTGTCAGAGTAGAACTGTGCTCCATAGGATTTTCAGAACTAGATCACAAGGCCCTTCTTCTGAAGCTCCTCTGGGTGGACTTGAACCTTTAACTTTTTGGTTAGTGGTTGAGCATGTTAACGTTTTGTACCACCAGGGACTCCAGATATTCATAGAAATAGGATTTCTTTTTTTTTTTCTATGTCACCTTTCTGCCCTGAACTTTACTATGAAAATATTAAAACACAGAAGAGTTGAAAACAGTACAATGAATTACCTGGACAGCCTCCCTAAATTCAACAAGTACTAGCGTTTTCCCATATTTGGTATATATATTCTATATAAAAAATAGAATTTTTTTTCAGAATCATTTAAAAGTAAGTTGAAGACATCAAGACACTTTACCCCTAAAATGTCTGTATGCATCTCCTAAGGAAAGGACAGCCTTTACATGAGCATCAAACCAAAAAAACAAAACCCATTGCCATCAAGTCAATTCCAACTCATATCAACCCCGTAGGACAGAGTAGAACAGCCCCATGGGTTTCTAAGGCCGTAAATCTTTACAGACGCAGACTGCCATATCTTTCTTCTGCAGAGCAGCTGGTGGGTGTGAACCACTGGCCTTTCAGTTAACTAGCCAAGTACTTTAAACCTAGGCCACCAGGACTCCCATCTACTTCATCAGAATACCATTAAAAAACCAAACTTGTTTCCATCGCGTTGATTCCAACTCATGATGACCCCAGGATTTTCTTGGCTCTAATCTTTATGGAAGCAAATTGACAGGACTTTCTTCTGCAGCAACTGCTTGGTGGGTTCAGATTGCTAACTTTATGTTAGTAGTCAAATGCAGACTGCACCACCTGGGAGCCTTATAATACCATATTACTTTATAATAATTACAATCACACTTATCAAACTACAAAAATAATAGTATACACAAATCTAATAACCAGACCTTTTTTTCAAATTTCCTCAAGTGTCCAAAATTTTTCCAACTAAAATCCAATCAGCGTTTATTATATATATATATATTTATATACATAGAAACCCTGGTGGCATAGTGGTGAAGAGTTGGGCTGCTAAACAAAAGGGTATATATACGTATACACCCAAAAAACCAAACCCATTGCTGTTGAGTCAATTCCAACTCATAGCGACCCTATAGGACAGAGTAGAACTGCCCTGTAGGGTTTCCAAGGAGCGCCTGGTGGATTCAAACTGCCAACCTTTTGGTTAGTAGCCGTGGCTTTTAACCATTACACCACCAGGGTTTCCATACATATATATACATACATACATAGATATGTGTATATATATATATATATATATATATATACACACACACACGCATACACACTACATATATATATATATATATATATATACATATATAGTGCTTTAGGTGAAAGTTTTCAGAGCAAATTAGTTTCTCACTAAACAGTTAATACACAAATTGTTTTGTGATATTGGTTGCCAACCCCTTCATGTGTCTATACTCCCCCTTTTTCCACCCCAGTTTCCCTTTTTCCATTTGTCCAGTTTTCCTGTCCCTTCCTGCCTTCTTATCTTTGCTTTTGGGCTGGTGTGCCCATAGTCTCACATACATCATTGAACCACGAAGAACATTCCTCACGTGTGCTATTATTGGCCCACTGGACCTGTCTAACCTTTGGCTGAAGAGTGAACTTAAGGAGTGACTTCTGTACTGAGTTAAAAGGGTGTCCAGGGGCCATGTTCTTAGGATTTCTCCAGTCTCTGTCAGACCAGCAAGATTGGTCTTTGTGTGTGTGTGTGTATGCGCATGTGAAATTGAATTTTGTTCTACATTTTTCTCCCACTCTGTGATCCCTGCCAGGGCAGTCAGTGGTGGTAACTGGGCACCATCTAGTTGTTCCAGGCTCAGTCTGGTGGAGGTTGTGATAGTTGTGGTTCATTAGTCCTTTGGACTAATCTTTCCCTTGTATCTTTGGTTTTCTTCATTCTCTTTTGCCCCAGCCAGTACAGGATCAGTAGATGTATCTTAGATGGCCACTCACAAGCTTTTTAGATCCCAGACTCTACTCACCAAAGTAGGATGTAGAACATTTTCTTTATGAACCATGTTATGCCAATTGAGCTAGATGTCCCCCAAGACCTTGGTCTCCACCTGTCTTAGTAATCTAGTGCTGGTATAACAGAAATACCGTAAGTGGATAGCTTTAGTGAAGAGAAATTTATTCTCTCATGGTCTAGGAGGCTAGAAGTCTGAATTCAGGGTGTCAGCTCCAGAGGAAGGCTTTCTCTTTCTGTCAGCTCTGGGGGGAAGGTCCTTGCCATCAATCTTCCCCTGGTCTAGAAGCTTCTCAGTGCAGGGACTCTGGGTCCAAAGGACACGCTGTTCCCCTGGCTCTTGTTTCTTGGTGGTATGAGGTCCCCCTATCTCTCTGTATGCTTCTCTCTTTTATATCTCAAAAGAGATTGACTCAAGATACAACCCATTCTTGTAAATTGAGTCCCACATCATTAACTTAGTTGCCGCTAATCCTGCCTCATTAACATCGTACAGGTTGGATTTACAACACACAGAAAAATCACATCAGATGACAAAATGGTGGACAATCACACAGTATTGGGAATCATGGACTAGCCAAGCTGACACACATTTTGGGGGGACATAATTCAATCCGTAACATTCCACCCTTTGGCCCTCAAAAATTCATGTCCTTGGCATATGTAAAACATATTCACCCCATCATATCATAGCAAAATTGTTAAATCAACTCCAACTCCAAAATCCAAAATTCCTCTTCATCTGTGAAATCTAGAATACGAATTATCTACTTCCAAAGACCAATGGTGGAACAGCCACAAGCTAGACATTTCCATTACAAATGGGAGAAATTGGAAGGAAAGAAAGGATAACAGGCACCAAGCAATTCAGCAGAACACATTACATTAGCTTTCAAGGCTTGAAAATAATCCTCTGTTCTCTGAGATCATTTACGGTATTGGCCACACTCTCCGGATTCTGGGTGGTGGCCCTTCAGCCTTGGACTTCAGCTCCTCCTTCCAGGCCCACTGTAATGGCAACTATGCTCCCTCAAATTTGGGTGGCCCCATTCTCCTAGTCCATTTTGAGTGGCAACTCTACCCTTTGAGACCCCAGAGGTTGTGACCCTACCCTTTCTGACTGAGGCAGCTTAGCTTAATATGTTCCTTGTCTCTTAGGCTTCTGCTTCCTTGTTTCTTGGCCTCTTGCCCCTCTGGCCTCACTGCCCGTGTCTGCCCTGCTTGGGCAAGTGTTCCAAAGCTCTGCAGCTCCACTGATAAGTGCCCAGAGGCACCCCACTCCACCAAAAAGCCTCCTGCACAAAGGCAATCAGAAGTCTGGCTCTATGGATAGCTCCAGTGCTATCTTGCACTGGTATCCTGGTTCTGATGCCACTGTTTCTCTGCTGCTGCTTCTCACCATCTGCACCATCTCCAGTGTAACAGCTTTACTCATTTCCTTCTGAATCTTCACGAGAATTGTCTTTGATGTCCATAATTCCTTGTGTTCCCTGTCAGGTCCTTTGCCCATTATTTAATTGGATTGTTTGTCTTTTTCTTGTAGAGATGTTGGATTTTCCTGTAAATTATAGAGATTAGGCCTTTGTCAGATATGAAATAACCAAAAATTTTTTTCCAGTCTGTATGTTCTCTTTTTACTCTCTTGGTGGTCTTTTTTTGTTTTGTTTGTTCTATTATTCTTTTTAAAATTTTTATTGTGGTGAAATACATGTAACAAAACTTTCAACCATTTTTACGTATACAATTCAGTGGCATTAACTGTATTCACCATGTTGTGCAATAATTACCACTATTTGTATCCAAATTTTTTTCAGCACCCTTAACAAAAATTCTGTATGCTTAAACAATACCCTCATCTCTCCTTCCCACCTGCCCCGGGTAACCACTAAAAAACTTTGGACTCTATACGTTTGCCTATTCTGGATACTTCATATAAGTGGGATCATACAATATTTCTCCTTTTGTGTCTGATTATTCTACTCAGCATAATGTTTCCAAGTTTTGTTGTATTATCCTTTTTTAATTTTTTTATTATACTTTAGATGCAGGTTTACAGAACAAACTAGCTTCTCATTAAACAGTACATACATTGTTTTATGACATTGATTAACAATGCCATGACATGTCAACACTCTCCCTTCTCTACCTTGGGTTCCCTATTACCAGCTTTCCTGTCCCCTCCTGCCTTCTAGTCCTTGCCCCTGGGCTAGTGTGCCTCTTTAGTCTTGTTTTGTCCTATGGGTCTGTCTAATCTTTGGCTAAAAGGTGGACTTCCAGAGTGACTTCATTACTGAGCTAAAAAGTGTCTTGGGGCCATACTCTCGGGGTTTCTCCAGTTTCTTTCAGGACAGTAAGTATAGTCTTTTTTGAGTTAGAATTTTGTTCTACATTTTTCTCCAGCTCTGTCTGGGACCCTCTCTTGTGATCCCTGTCAGAGCAGTCAGTGGTGGTAGCCGGGCACCATCTGGTTGTACTGGACTCAGTCTGGTGGAGGCTGTGGTAGCAGTTGTGGTCTATTAGTTCTTTGGACTAATCTTTCCCTTGTGTCTTTAGTTTTCTTCATTTTCCCTTGCTTCTGAAGGGCTGAGACCAGTGGAGTATCTTAGATGGCTGCTCACAGACTTTTAAGACCCTGGATTCTACTCATCTTGATGAAGCCATTTGAAGAGCATAAGTGTTTAATTTTTAGAAGTCACAGTTATCTAACTTATTTTCTGGTGTTTGTGTATTGTTAATTATGGTTTGTATCCTGTTTATGTTGTATATTAGGGCCCCTAGTGTTGACCCTATTTTTTCTTTCATAATCCTTATAATTTTTGGTTTTATATTTAGGTCTTGGATCTATATTGAATTAGTTTTTGTGTATGGTGTGAGGTATGGGTCCCGTTTCTTTTTTTTTTTGCAGATGAACATCCAGTTTTGCCATCACAATATGTTAAAAAGACTATCTTTTTCCATTTAATCAACTTTGGGCCTTTGTCAAAGATCAGGTGGTTATAGGTAGATGAATTTAAATGTGGGTTCTTGATTCTGTTCCATTCGTCACTGTGTCTGTCATTTACCAGTACCAGTCTGTTTTGACTACCATTGCTGTATAGTAGGTTCTGAGGTCAGGTAGTGCAAGGCCTACTGCTTTATTCTTCTTTGGTAATGCTTTATTTGTCTGGGACCTCTTTCTTTTCCACATAAAGTTAATGATTAGTTTTTCCATCTCGTTAAAGAATGCTGTTGGTATTTGGATTCAGATTTCATTGTATTGGTAAATTATTTGGGTAGAATTGATATTTTCACAATGTTGAGTCTTCCTATCCATGTGCATGGTGTTTTTCCATTTATGTAGGTCCCTTTTGGTTTCTTGCAGTAGTGTTTTGTAGTTTTCTTTGTATAGATCTTTTATGTCCCTTGTTAGATTTATTCATATGTATTTTACTTTTTTAGGGGCTATTACAAATGGCATTGCTTTCCTAACTTTCTTTTTGTAGTTCTCTTTATTGGTGTATAGGAATCCAACTGATTTTTGTATGTTTATCTTGTATCCTTCTACTCTGATGAATCTATTAGTTTCAGTAGTTTTCTTGTGGAGCGTTTAGGATTCTCTATGTATGCTATCATTTCATCCATGAATAGGGATAATATTAGTTCTTCCTTACCAATTTGGATGCCTTTTATTTCTTTTTCTTACTCATTGCTGTAGTTAGGACTTCCAGCACAATGTTAAATAGGAGTGGTGATGAAGGACATCCTTGTCTTGTTCCTGTTCGTAGGGGGAATTTTTTCAGCCTCTCTCCATTGAGAATGATGTTGGCTGTTGGTTTTGTATAGATACCGTCATGGATTGAACTATGTCCCCAAAAAATATCTGTCAGTTTGGCTGGGTCATGATTCCTAGTATTGTAGAGTTGTGTACTGTTTTGTATATCTGATGTGATTTCCTTATGTGTTGTAAACTCTATCACTATGATGAGGTTATATGTGATCTCCTTATGTGTTGTAAATTCTGTCATTGTGATGAGGTTATACTGATGCGGTTTACAAGATTAGATAATGTCTTAATCCAATCTCTCTCTCTTTTTTTAAATTGTACTTCAGGTGAAGGCTTACAGAACAGATAGTTTCTCATGAAACAGTAGTACACATATTGTTTTATGACATTGGTTAACAATCCCAAGACATGTCAACCCTCTCCCTTCTGGACCTTTTTTTTATTTTGGTGAAAATATACACAGCAAAAGATACACCATTTCAAAAATGTCTACATGCATAGTTCAGTGACATCGACTATGCTCTTCCAATTGTGCTGCTATTCTCTCTTTAGATGAAGGCTTACAGAACAAAATAGTTTCTCATTTAATAGTACACATGTTGCCCTATGACAATGGTAAACAACCTCACAACACATCAACACTATCCTTACTCAACCTTGGGTTCCCTATCACCAGCTTTCCTGTCCCCTTCTGCCTTCTGGCCCTTGTCCCTGGACTGCTGTGCCTCATTAGTCCCATTTGGTATTATGGGGCTGTTCACTCACTGGCTGAATGGTGAACTGCAGAAATGACCTCACCACTGAGCTAAAAGGGTGTCTGGGGCCATACTCTCAGGGTTTCTCCAATATCCTTTAGGCCAGTACATCTGGTCTTTTTTTTTGTGAGTTAGAATTTTGTTCTATATCCTTCTCCAGCTCTATCCAGAACCCTCCATTGTGATCCCAGTCAGAGCAGTCAGTGGTGGTAGCTGGGCACCATCTAGCTGTACTGGACTCAGTCTGGTAGAGACTGTGGTAGTTGTGGTCCATTAGTCCTTTGACTAACCTTCTCCTTGTATCCTGTTCTCTTCATTCTTTCTTGCTCCCAAAGGGGTGAGACCAGTGGAGTATTTTAGATGGCTGCTTACAGGGTTTTAAGACCCCAGACACTACTCACCAGGATAGAATGTAGAACATTGTCTTTATAAACTGTGTTATTCCAGTTGAGCTAGATGTTCCCCGAGACCACGGTTCCCATAGCCCTCTACCCAGCAATTCAGTCCCTCAGGGAGTTTGGATGTGTCTATGGAGCTTCCATTACCTTTCCTCGTACAAGTTGTGCTGGTTTCCCCAGTATTGTGTAGTGTCTCACCCTTCACCAGAGATACCACTTATCTATTGTCTATTTACTAGAATTTTGGTTGAGAATTTTAGCATCTATATTCATGAGAGATATTGGTCTATAATTTTCTTTTTTTTGTGGTGTCTTTGCCTGGTTTTGGTATCAGGGTTATGCTGGCTTCATAGAGTGAGTTTGGAAGTATCCTTTCCTTTTCTATGTTCTGAAATAGTTTTAGTAGTATGGTGTGAGCTTTTCCATGAATGTTTGGTAGAATTCTCCAGTGAAGCCATCTGGGCCAGGACTTATTTTGTTGGGAGTTTTTTTAAATTGCTTTTTAAATCTCTTCTCTTGTTATGGGTCTGTTCAGATTTTTTTGTGTTACTTTAGGTGGGTAGTGTGTTTCTAGAAATTTTTCCAATTTCTCTAGGTTTTCAAATTTGTTGTGGTACAGTTTTTCATAGTAGTCTGTTATGATCCTTTTTATTTCAGTTGGGTCTGTTGTAACATCCCCCGTTTAATTTCTTATTTGAATTATTTGCTTACTCTCATGTTTTTCTATTATCAGTTTTGGCCAATTGTTTTTTGATTTTGTTGATCCTTTCTATTGTTTTTCTATTCTCTATTTCATCTATTCCTGCTCTGATCTTTATTATTTCCTTTCTTTCTATGGCTGTGGGCTTTTTTTTGCTGTTCTCTATTTGTTCGAGTTGTAAGACTAAGTTTTGGATTTTGCCCCTTTTTTCTATTTTGATATGTGTACCTATTGCTATAAATTGATCTCTGAGCACTCCAGTTGCTGTGTCCCAAAGGTTTTGGTGTGATGTGTTCTCATTCTTATTTGATTCTAGCAATTTTGTTATTCCATGTTTCATTTCTACCATTATCCAGTGGTTTTTAAGCAAGATGTTATTCGATTTCTTTGTATTTGATTTTTTTCCTTGCTCTTCCTGTCATTAATTTTTAGTTTCATAGTATTGTTATGACAGAAGATGCTTTGTGTTATCTCAGTGTTTTGGATTTTGTGGGGTGTTGCCTAGTGGCCTAAGATGCAGTGTATTCTGGGGAGTGTTCCATGTGGTTTGGAAAAGAATGTGTACTTTGCAGTGATGGTTAAGATTGTGTGTCATCTTGGCTGGGCCATGATTCTCAGTGTTTGGGCAGTGGTATAATGTTGTGATCACTTCCCTGTTGAGATTTGATGTTATCATCCCCATGATGGGATCTGCCGTGAGTAGCCAATCAGTTGAAAGAGAGTTTCCTTGGGCTTGTGGCGTGCATCTGAATATAAGCAGACGTTCTGGCTTTTGCCTGCTCTGGATCCTGCAGCTGGCTCCTGTTTGTCTGACCTCAGGTTCTTGAGACTTGAGCTAGCAGCTTACCTGTGGTCTTGCCTGCAAATCTTGGGATTCGTCAGTGTTCACAACCTATAAGCAAGGGCCCTGCTCTCCAATCTGCCGATCTTGGGTTCGCCAGCCCCTGTAGGCTATGTGAATCAGGAAAAGTCTTGCAGTCTTACCTGTCTATCTTGGGGTTTGTCCATCTTCACAGCCTGTGAGCAACAGCCCTGCTGTTCGACCTGCCTATCCTGGGTTCACCAGCCCCTGCATCTATGTGAATCAGGAGAAACCTCTATCCTGATCCACAGACTTGGGACATTCCAGCCTCTACAACCCTGTGAGCCATTTCCTTGATATAAATCTCTCTCTACATATATTTATACTCTTACTGGTTTTGCTTCTCTAGAGAACACAGCCTAAGACATTTACTGATGTTGGGTAGAGTGTTCTGTATATGTCTATGAGGTCAAGATGGTTGATAGTGGCCTTTAGATCTTCTGTACTTTTGCTGAGCTTTTTTCTAGATGTTATGTCATTTACCAAGAGTAGACCGTTAAAGTATCCTACTATTATTGTGGAACTATCAGTTTCTCTTTTCAGTGCTGTTAGAGTTTGTTTTATGTATTTTGGAGCCCTGTCATTGTGTGCATAGATATTTATTATGGTTATGTCATCATGGTGGATTTTCCCCTTAATCATTATATAATAACCATCCTTCTCTTTTATGGTGGATTTTGCCTTAAAGTCTATTTTATCTGATGTTAGTATTGCCACTCCTGCTGTTTGCTTGATAGTTCTTAGATTTTCTTCATATATTTTTTTCCATCCTTTGATTTTTAATATATTTATGTCTTTGTGTCTAAGGTGTCTCTTGTAGACAGCATATTGTTGGGTTATGGTCTTTTATCCATTTTGTCACTCTCTGTCTCTTTATGGTGCATTAAGCCATTTACATTCAGTGTAATTATCAATAAGTGTGAGATTATTGCTGTCATTTTTGTTGTGCTTTTTTTTTGTGGTGCTGACATTTTCTTTGTTCCTTTTACTCTGTTGTGCTGAGTTCCTTTTGTGAAATTTCTTTCATTATTGTAGATTTTGTGTTTACTGATACTTTGTTTTTCTTTATTTTTTATGAGTAGGTTTGTTAGCTTTTTTTGTGGTTACCTTGAAATTTACTCTTATCTTTCTACATTTGAACCAGTCTTTTATTACTTGATTTTGCCTTTATTTCCTTTCCGTTTGAAAGCTCTGTGTCTGCTTCATGTATTCCCCCCTTTTATTGTTCTGACTTTGTTGTCATTTACAGATTGACATCTCTAGTTCCCTGTTTTAAATCTTAGTTTTTGAGAGTTCATTACTTTGGTCGGTATTTGGCTGATACTGACCTGTGTCCTGATTCATGCTGTTGTCTAAATTTGTTGGTTCTGTAACTGAAGGACTCCCTTTAATATTTCTTAGAAGTTTGTTTTAGTTTTTACAAATTCCCTGAATTTCTGTTTATCTGGAAATGTTCTAATTTCACCATCATATTTGAGAGAGAGTTTTGCAGGATATATTATTCTTTGCTGGCAAGTTTTTTCTTTTAAGGTTTTATGTATGTCATTCCATTGCCTTCTTGCCTGCATGGTTTCTGCTGAGTAATCAGAGCTTAGTCTTATTGTTTCCCCTTTGTATGTGACTTTTTGTTTTTCTTGAGCTGCTCTCAGGATTCTTTGTCTTTGGTTTTGGTTAGTGTGATTATGATATGTCTTAATGACTTTCTTTTGGGGTTTATCCTATATACGGTTCATTGAGCTTCTTGGATGGTCAGCCTTTTATCTTTCATGATATTATGGAAGTTTTCTGTCAGCAAATGTTCAATGATCCTCTCTATGTTTTCCATTTTCTCCCCATGTTTTGGAACTCTGATTATCCTGAAATTTTTGCTCTTGATTATATCCCACGTAGTTCTTAGGTTTTCTTCATTTTTCCTCCTTCTTTTCTCTAATTTATCTCAAAGTGTCATGCATTATTTGTCTTCAGTTTCACTGATTCTGTCTTTCATTGTTTCAAATTTGCTCCTAAAGCCTTCTATTGTGGTGTATATTTCTGAAATTTTGTTGTTTACCTTTTGGATTTCTAATTGCTGATATTGTATGATTTCTAATTGTTTATTTATTTTGACATTTTGTTCTTGTGTTATTTTCCTGAATTCTTCTATTGCTTTGTCTATGTTTTCCATGATTTTGCCTGCATTTTCTTTGATCTCCTTCCTAATGTCTTGGAGAGCCCTGAATATTGGAGATTTGAATTCCCTACTAGGTAGTTCCATTGCCTTTTCTTCTCCAGAGTCAACTGGTGCTTTATCCTGGTTGCTTACTGGAGCTATCTTGTCCAGTTTTTTCACAGGTTTTGATATTGTCTGCTCTCTCTGAGACATTCAGGTATTATTTTCTTTATGTATTGGTTATAGATTTGTTTGTTTCATCCTGCTTTTTTGCTTTATTTGGTTGTCTGTGCAGGCAGGCTGGGTTTGTTTGTTGCTTGCTCATCTGTGGGCCCTATAGTTCTCACTCCCTTGTCCTGGTGGGCTGGGCCAGTCTGTCAGGTATGGTTCAGCAGGGCAGGTCCTGCAGTGGGGAGTGTCAAAAGCTGGCAGGGAAGGGTCTAGGATCCAGCCCATGTCCCCTCGGGGCCACGGCCAGTGGGACAAAGGAGAGAGGTAGGAGGGTGTGAAGGCAGGGGTTTTGGGGGCTAGATGAAGGGGGGTAATACGGTGGGTTGGTACTGTGTTTCCCAGCAGTTGAGGTTGCCAGGATGAAGCGGTTATAGCCACTGTTCACCAGAGGTGTAGGGATTGTAGGATCATGCTCTTATGATTAGCGGGTGAGAGAGTTTGAGCTCCTTCTTGCATTGCAGCCAGCAAACATGGTCTTACTTATCCCTGGGTGTGTCCACACCAAATCTCTATCTCCTATTAGAAGTTCTGTGGAGGTGGCTTTCTGCTTGTGGGGTTGTTGGTTTTATTCCAAGATGGCTACGCTGAATCATGCTGTTTGTTTGGGGTCCTCCATCTGTATCTCTATTGCTTCCTCATTTTATATCAGTTTCCTCTTCTCAGTGTCTTCTGATCTAATACTTTATCCCTTCCTTTAAGGGTCAGGGTTCCAGGACTGATGTTTGTATCTGTTTTACTTGTTTTTTCAAGTCTTTATTGCAGCAGAATGGCTTAGTGTGTCTGACTAGTCCGCCATTTGGCTGAGCCCCTGTGCATTATATTTGTATGTTAAAATGTAAGATAAATTTTTTTCCATTTTATCTCTGACAAATAATTTTTTTGAAGAGTCTAATTCAGTTGTCTTATAGAAAGGTGTACATTTTTGATGAGAATGGAGATTCCTATTTTGACCTCTGCCTTTCCCCCCCAATTATAAAATGAACACGTGTTCTTCATATTCAAACAATTAAGTGTTGAAAATATTCCTATGTCACCCCCAGTTCATCCATCTAATGTTACCTCTACAAACAATTTAGAAAATATCTATGACTACAGCTCTTAATGCTTTCTATGCCTAGAGATACTGCCTGGCAGGAATCTTCACTTGACAGAAGGTTAAAACAAAGAAATAGTAGAGAATCAAGTAAATAGACTGACCTTAGAGAATCAATCAAAAGTTGGACAATTTAGAGTCTCAACAATGCTGAGTGAGATCTTATACTCTTTTAGAAGGAGTATAAATTTGCACGTTATTTCTTAGAGTTCAATTTGACAATATCTTTGTTTATTTTAGATATGTATAATCTTTGAAAACTTTACTTCCAGATGTTTATATTAAAGGTGATGCATACAGTGAGCATTATTTGAATCAGTGAAATATAGAAAACAACTAAATTCTTTTTTTTAGGGAAATGGTTAAAAAAAGACACAGCAAATTCATTCTATCCATTTTTTGGCAGTAGTTTAAAAGTGTGGCACAGCTAAAGATGTACTGACATGAAAGACCCCAAAGACATAATTAAGTGAAAAAACAAAGTTGCAGATAGAACAGAATTCCATTTTTGTATAAAAAGAAAATACACACTTTGCAGAAATTAATCCCACTCTACCAAGACAGTACCACAAATCATAGAGAAAGAAAGAAAAAATCCAGAAGATTTCACTGGGCTACAGCTACTTTCAAATAACCTTCATGATGTTTTCTGACTAATAATTGCAAGGGTCTCACTGTTACCCTGCTGAGTTTTGTGTCTTCTTTCCGTTATCTGAATGTCTGCAAGATCTCTCTCCTGCTGACCTCAAATCAATTCTTGGAGAAACCTTTTGATTTGTAAAAGAACTAAAGTGGGATGGTCACCCAGCTTCTGGCTGGTTAACAATCCTCTTCTTCCTCCTTGCAGTACAATTGTAGTAAATTACAGTATCTTGTTTTAAATTCTCAGTTTATTGTCTTAATTTCTTCAATAATATACACACATTATGAAATGTTAGTTTTGGATGCAAATATGTAGGAAAAGGTTTAGGAAGATACTTACCAAACAACCTTGGCTACTTCTAGGGAAGAAAATGGAATTGATTGTGGGGCTAGAAAGAGCATATCTATATTTTCTTGTGCAAGACTTTATTTGTGTGTTATTTATGCAATTAAAATTTTAATTACAAATACAACCTAGTGCAAAGTTCTCAGTATTTTTTTAGCTCTTATGTTAATTTTGCTGAAATTCTCAAATTTAGAAAACAGTCATAGCATTCTTGCTTTGTCTTATGGCTTGGACAGAAAATTAATAAATTTTACATTACAATCACCATGCCAAGTAAGATACCATTGTTTAGTCTTTTGTATTTGTGTCCATAATAAAGGATTGAGAATATTGTCAATTTTTCTCTACCTCACTATAATTTATCAGGTAAGTAAAGCATTTTCAATCCCTTTTAATCATTTTCTTTCTGGGAAAGGTAACTGATAAAAGTTCAGATCTCCACGTTTTATTTTAACAGTGTGAGCCTGAATGTAGAACTTGTGTATTTAGACTTCTAAATCCAACACAGAATTAAATGTGCTAATGACCTTGTATTTCTAACAGGTCTAATGTGTGATTGACTGCAAACCCCTTTATTTTCCCTAACAGAACTTAGGGAAAGATCTTTTTCCTGCTATTTCTTTTCCTTTTCACAACCAGAAATTCTAGTTACTATTGGTTAAAAACTATTTTCTCCAAGATAAACGGTTAATTCAGGATTTAATTTGGGAAATTCTAAGTTTAATCTTCATATAGAACTATTCTTTAACCTATCATTTTGTATGTATAGGTGTGCATGTGTGTTTTACTTTAACTATGTCTTTGTGGTATTTCTTCACATTTTTTAGAGTAAATCTCCTTTTTTTGTCCTTACTTGTCAAAATTGACTTAATTATTTTTGGACTTACTCCCCCAGAGAAGATATACAATAACTTTGTTGAGTTTTTGGAACTCTACTAATGGAATTTTGATAAAAATTCATTTAATTTATTAGTTACTTTAGAGAGAATTGACATCTTTACATTTATTAGTCATCTCATTCATGAACATGGTATCTCTTTCAATTTAGTCAAGTCTTTTTTTACGGATTTCAATAAAGTTAAAAATTATCCCAGTTGAGGTCTCAATAAAGGTGTATTATTAGATCATTTTCTTGATATTACTAGTTTTTTTCATGACTTGTGAAGGCATTTTATTTCCTCATATTTTAAAATATAGGAATTATAAAAATTATTGACATTTTAATTAGATGTATCATACACACAAAACGTGTGTATATAATTTATATATAAGTTAATATATCCTGTTTATATACAATGAATGTTAAAAAGCATTTTTACCATGTTTGGTAAGCCTCATATTCTATTTTTTTATGATTGGTTATCCTGCCTAGGTAGAGTAACCTGACACACTCTTTACCTTCAAATACTTCAGCATGCATCTTCTAAAAATAAGGACAGTCTTCTCCATAATCATAGTATCATTATCAGACCTAAGAAAAGAAATAGTAATTCCATGATAGCATCTAATATCTAGTTCGTATTCAAATATGCTTAATTGTCCCCAAAATATGTCTTGTACTTTTCTTTTAAAAATCCAAGATCCAATGAAGTTTCATGCATTGCATTTGATTGTTACATCTCTCTAGTTTCTTCTTTAATCAAGAAAAGTCTGTTTTTGTTCATTTGTTTTATGTAATTGACTTTTTGAAGAGAAAATGTTAGGTTCTTGTGCCATATACCATACTGTGGATTGTCTGTTTCTTTATGGTGTTCTCTGACTAATTCTCTATATTCCCTGTAAACTAGAAATTAATACTCAAGGCTTGAATAGATTCACATAAAAAATTTTTTAAATTTTTTTTATTGTACTTTAGATGAATATTTACAGAACAAATAGTTTCTCATTAAACAGTACACATATTGTTTTATGACATTGGTTAACAACCCTACAACATGTTAACAGTCTCCCTTCTCGACCTTGGGTTCCCTATTACCAGCTTTCCTGTCCCCTCCTGCCTTCCAGTCCTTTTCCCTGGGCTGTTGTGCCCCATTAGTCTCATTTTGTTTTATGGGCCTGTCTAATCTTTGGCTGAACGGTGAACCTCAGGATTGACTTCATTACTGAGCTGAAAGTGTGTCTGGGGGCCATACTCTTGGGGTTTCTTCAGTCTGTCAGGCCAGTAAGTCTGGTCTTTTTTTGTGAGTTAGAATTTTGTTCTGCATTTTTCTCCAGGTCTGTCTGGGGCTCTCTCTTGTGATCCCTGTCAGAGCAGTCAGTGGTGGTAGCTGGGCACCATCTAGTTGTACTGGACTCAGTCTGGTGGAGGCCATAGTATTGTGGTCCTTTAGTCCTTTGGACTCATCTTTCCCTTGTATCTTGTTTTCTTCATTCTCCCTTACTCTTGAAGGGCTGATACCAGTGGAGTATCTTAGATGACTGCTCACAGGCTTTTAAGAACCCAGATGCTACTCACCAAGGTAGGATGTAGAACATTTTCTTTATAAACTATGTTATGCCAATTGAGCTAGATGTTCCCTAAGACCATGGACCCCACAGTCCTCAGCCCAGCAATTCAGTCCCTCAGGAAGTTTGGATGTGTTTATGGTGCTTCCATGACCTTACCTTGTGCAAGTTGTGCTGGCTTCCCCAGTATTCACATAAAATATTTTTGCAATACTTCATGTATGATATTGAGTACTTCACATTGCATTGCATCAGAAGGTACATACAGAAGGTTCTACTCTGTCCTATCAGGTTGCTATGAGTCAGAATGGACTCGATGGCAATGGGTTTGGTTTGGTTTTTTGGTATGTGATTATCATTTCAATTTCTCTAATTATTATCTGTTTATTAAAATTTCCTATTTGTATTTATGCTAATTGTCAAATCTTACAGTTTTCCATAACTGTATCCATTTCTCTCAGTTTTGAAAGTTGTCATAATATTTTTTAAGTCTGTTGTGTAAGTAATTATTTGCTTTTTTAGATTTTGTTTATTTTTCTCTTGTTTTTAAATTCAGGTTTGTCAAATTTTCATTCATCTTACTAATATTTCCAAAAAACAATGTCCAGGTTGACTTCTTCTAGAAGTTAACTCTGAGATAGAGTGTAGGGTACAGGAAGTGCCTTTAGGGTCCACATTTGTAGAAGGAAAGAGACGAAAGCAAAACTTGGAGAGAGAGAGAAGTCAGGCTATGATGCAAACCTGAGTCAAAGCTTTGGCCAGCTCCACGGGGAAGCTCTGTAGCTAAAATCTCCAGTCAGAGTTGTCCCACTTCAAGTCGAATGCTTTATACCCCAGACTGGATCAGTTACTGGATGTGGGCTGCTCAGGGAAGAACATGACTATGGGCAAGGGGACCCTTCTCCAACTTAGGGTATCTCTCAGGTGTTGACAGTCCTTACAAGACTCCCAGAAGCTGGAGTAGATAGCAAGTTCTTTACTGAAGAGATATCTGAGAAACTAATGTCCAAATCAACAACCAATTTCTGGTTTTGATCATTCTCTTCCTTACTTTCAAGTTTTCTATTTCCTTAAATTCTGTCATTTATTATTATTATTTTTATTTCCTTGGATTCATTCAGTTGTTCTTTTTCTAGCTTCTTGAGTTAAATGATTGGCTTGTTTATATTAATTCCTTCTTGTTATCTGATCAATATTTTTAAAACTAGAACTTTCTTCATAGAACCGCATAGTCTGAGACCTCATATCTTTCTCTAATTCTGGGACTTCTTGGTCGTTATTTCTTCAAAATATCTTCTCCCCTATATTTTTTTCTCATTTTTCCAGGACTTTTATTAAATACTGTTCGCTTTCATACTTCATAGCTCTTATTTTCTTTCATATTTTTATCTTGGGTTTGCATTTGGAAGATTAGAACTGATGAAGCATCTACCAAATCCAAGGAGTTTTATACAGTGAGTTCCCAGATTCTGCCCTCTTCTCCATCAGACGAACCATGTAAAAGCCCAGGATCAATTTAGGCAACTATGCAAGGCAGTAACTCCTCAGCAAGCCAGTGAGATTCCTACCACTCCCAGCTTCACTCAAAGTGGGAGAAAAGCCAGTGTATGCCATTATTACCCTCCGTTTCCAGCTCTGGTCTCCAAACTACTTATCCGTTCTTGCATTTATAGCTAATCCTCCAACAAAACAAACAGTTTCTAGTTTCCATTCTCTCTCCAAATGCTTCTATTAAATAATATTATTTTTTTTAGACTTGTTGTTGTTGTTAGGTTCCATTGAGTTGGTTCTGACTCATAGCCACCCAATGTACAACAGAAATAAATACTGCCCGGTCCTGCACCATCCTCACAATCATTGCTATGCTTGAGCACATTGTTGCAGCCAACGAGTCAATCCATCTCATTCAGGGTCATCCTCTCTTTCACTGACACTCTACTTTACCAAGCATGATGTCCTTCTCCAGGAACTGGTCCCTCCTGATAACATGTCCAAATTATGTTCAACACAGTCTCACTGTCCTGGATTCTAAGGAGCACTCAGTCTGTACTTCTTCCAAGACGGATTTGTTCATTCTTCTGGCAGTCCATGGTATACTCAATATTCTTCACCAACACCATAATTCAAAGGCATCAATTCTTCTCTGGTCCTCCTTATTCATTGTCCAGCTTTGGCATGCATATGAAGCAGTTGAAAATACCATGTCTTGAGTCAGGCACACCTTAGTCCTCAAGCTGACATCTTTGCTTTTGAACATTTTAAAGCAGTTTTTTGCAGCAGATTTGCCCAATGCAATACATGGTTTGATTTCTTGACTGCTGCTTCCATGGGTATTGATTGTGGATCCAAGTAAAATGAAATCCTTGACAACTTCAATCTTTTCTATGTTTATCATGATGTTGATTATTGAGCCATTTGTGAGGATTTTGGTTTTCTTTTTTTAATTGTGATTTAGGTGAAAGTTTACAGCTAATTTCTCATTCAAAAATTTATACACATATTCTTTTGTGACATTAGTTGCAATCCCCACAATGTGACAGCACATCTCCCTTTCCATCTCAGGTTCCCTGTATCCATTTGATCAGTTCCTGTCCTTTTCTGCCATCTCATCCTGCTTTTGGGCAGGAGCTGCCCATGTGGTCTTGTATATCTGATAGAAATAAGAAGCACATTCCTCATGTGTATTATTTTTTGTTTTATAGTCCTGTCTAATCTTTGCCTGAAGAGTGGGCTTCGGGAATGGTTTCAGTTCTGGGTTAACAGTGCATCTTGGGACCACAGTTTTGAGAGTTCCTCCAGTCTCTGTCAGACCATTAAGTCTGGTCTTTTTACGTGTGTTTGAATTCTGGTCTATGTTTTTCTCCTGCTCTGTCCCAGACTCTCTGTTGTGTTCCCTGTCAGGGTGGTCATTGGTGGTAGCCAGGCACCATTTAGTTCTTCTGGTCTCAGGCTGGTGGAGTCTCTCGTTCATTTGGTCCTTTGGTCCTTTGGGCTAGTATTTTCCTTGTGTGTTTGATTTTCTTTTTTTTTCTCTATTGGCTAAAAAAATTTTTTTTTTTAATTGTGCTTCAGGTGAAGGCCTACAGAACAAATAGTTTCTCATGAAACAGTAGTACACATATTGTTTTATGACATTGGTTAACAACCCCATAACATGTCAACCCTCTCCCTTCTCGACCTTTTTTTTTTGGTGAAAATATACATAGCCAAAGATACACCATTTCAGAAATTTCTACATGCACAGTTCAGTGACACTGACTACGCTCTTCCAATTGTGCTGCTATTCTCACTTTAGATGAAGGCTTACAGACAAAATAGTTTCTCATTTAACAGTTAGTACACATGTTGCTCTATGACAATGGTTAACAACCTCACAACACATCCACACTATCCTTACTCAACCTTGGGTTCCCTATCACCAATTTCCTTGTCCCCTTCTGCCTTCTGGCCCTTGTCCCTGGACTGCTGTACCTCAGTAGTCCCATTTGGTTTTATGGGGCTTTCCACTCCCAGGCTGAATGGTGAACCTCGAAAGTGACTTCACCACCGAGCTAAAAGGGTGTCTAGGAGCCATACTCTCGGGGTTTCTCCAGTCTCCTTTAGCCCATTAAATCTGGTCTTTTTTTTTTGTGAGCTAGAATTATGTTCTACATCCTTCTCCAGCTCTGTCCAGACCCCTCTGTTGTGATCCTGGTCAAAGCAGTCAGTGGTGGTAGCTGGGCACTGTCTAGCTGTACTAGACTCAGTCTGGAGGAGGCTTGGTAGCTGTGGTCCATTAGTCCTTTGGACTAATCTTTTCCTTGTATCCTGTTCTCTTCACTTTCCCTTGCTCCCGAAGGGATGAGACCAGTGGAGTAGCTTAGATGGCTGCTCATAGGCTTTTAAGACCCCAGACACTATTCACCAAGGTAGAATGTAGAACATTGCCTTTATAAATTGTGTTATGCCAATCGAACTAGATGTTCCCTGAGACTATGGTCCCAACAGCCCTCCACCTAGCAATTCAGTCCCTCAGGGAGTTTGGATGTGTCTATGGAGCTACCATGACCTTTCCTTGTACAAATTGTGCTGGTTTCCCCTGTATTGTGTACTGTCTCACCCTTCACCCAAGATACCACTTATCTATTGCCTATTTAGTATTTCCCCCCCACCCCTCCCATCCCTGGCAACCAACAAAGATTGTTACATTTTCTGTGGACTTTTTCATGGGTTTTTACAATAGAGGTCTCATACGATATTTGTCCTTTCGGGATTGACTTATTTCACTCAGCATAATGTCCTCCGGTTTCATCCATGTTATGAGATGCTTCACAGATTCATCATTGTTCTTTCTCATTGTATAGTACTCCATTGTGTGTAAGTACCATAGTTTGTTTATCCATTCATCTGTTGATGGGCATCTAGGTTGTTTCTATCTTTTTGCTATTGTGAACAGTGCTGTGATGAATATGAGTGTGCATATGTCTATTTGCGTGATGGCTCTTATTTCTCTAGGATATATTCCTAGGAGTGGGATTGCATTTTGTAGTGCTTTTTTTTGTTCTGTGGTGCTGATGTTTTATTTGTTCCTCTTACTCTCCTGTGCTGAGTTCCTTTTGTTTGTGGATTTTTTATTTTATTTCTTTTGCTTTTGTGGTTTTGTTTTTACTGACACTTTATGTTTTTCTTCTTTGTTTTGAGGAGTAGGTTTGTTAACTTCCTTTGTGGTTACCTTGAAATTTACCCGTATCTTCCTAGATTTGAACCAGTCTATTATTACTTGGTATTGCCTTGCCTTCATCTCCATTATAAGGTTCTAGACCTACAACATTTATTCCCTCTTTTATTGTTTTGATGCTGTTGTCATTTATACATTAACCTCTCTGGTTCCCTTTTGTAATTCTTTTGGGTTTTCATAATCCCTAAGAGTTCATTTCCTAGGTTGGTATCTGGCTAGTACAACCCTGTGTCCTATATTCAGCTTGTGGTCTGATGTTGCTTGTTCCAAGATCAAAGGACTCCCTTTAATAAGTCTTGTAAGTTCGGTTTGGTTTTCACATTGTCCCTTCATTTCTGTTTATCTAGAAATGACTTAACTTCACTATGATATTTGAATGAGAGTTTTGCAGGATATACTACTCCTGACTGGCAATTTTTTTCTTTCAAGGTTTTATATATCTCATCCCATTGTCTTCTTGCCTGCATGGTTTCTGCTGAATAATCTGAGCTTGGTCCTATTGTTTCTCCTCTGTATGTGACTTTTTTGTCTTTCTCGAGCTGCTCTCAGGATTCTTTGTCTTTGGTTTTAGTGAGTGTGATTATGACATGCCTTGGTGATTTTCTTTTGGGGTCTGTCCTATATGGGGTTTGTTGAACTTCTTGGATGGTCATCTTTTCATCTTTCAGGATATTGGGGACGTTTTCTTTCAGCAATTCTTCAATGATCCTCTCTGTGTCTTCTGTTTTCTCCCCCTGTTCTGGAACTCTGATCACTTTCAGATTTTTCTTTTTGATTGTATCCCACATAATTCTCAAAGTTTCTCATTTTTCTTCATTTTTTTCTGATTTTTCTTCAAACAGAGTTGTATTCAAGTGTTTGTCTTCAATTTCACTGAACCTATCTTCCATCATTTTAAATCTGCTCCTCAGCCCTTCTATGACACTGTCCACTTCTGAAACCTTGTTGTTTATCTTTTGGATTTCTAATTGTTATGTTTGTATGACTTCTAGTTGTGAATTTATTTTAGCATTTTGTTCCTGTCTTATTTTATTGAATTCTTCCATTTTTTGCCTGTATTTTCCAAGAATTTGTCTGCCTTTTCCATGAATTTGTCTACTTTTTCCTCATTTTTATCTGTTTTTTTGCTTCAACTCTTGGATAATTCTGAATATTAGAGATTTGAATTCCCTGTCAGTTAGGTCTAGTGCCTTTTCTTCTACTGAAATGTCATCTTGTGTTTTATTTTGGACCCCTACTGGAACCATCCTATCCTGTTTTTGTAAATGTTTTGATATTGTGTGATGTCTTCAGGGTATTCAATGGTTATTTTCCTTATTTATTGATTGTAGATTTGTTTGTTTCCTCCTGCTATTTTGTTTTATTTGGTTATGTCTGAGCAGGTGGGCTGTGTGTTTTTTGTTGTTTGCTCATCTGTGGGCATGATACTTTTAACCTCCTTTTCCAATTGGCAGGGTCAGTCACTCAGGTATGGTACAGCAGGGAAGGTTCAGCTGAAGGGGAGTTGCTGGGATGGGTTGTTTGTGGCACGTACCAGGGATGACAGTGTGGACTGGGAATGAGTGCAGGGCAGTTTCCAGTAGGCTGTGCCTGTGCTGTTTGGAAGTGTGAGTTCAGCGCACAGTGCAGGTAGGCAGCAGGGAGTGGGTGATTGTGATGTGTGGAGCTAAGATGGGTATGAGAAAGACGAGAGAGAGGAGACAAAAACTTACACACAAACAAAAAAGAGTGCTAAGGGAGCTTGCTATTGGAGTGGAGAGATGAGAGACTGAGAAATGGAGAAAAACAAAAATGATAAAAAGAGAAAAATGGTAAAAGAAAGAAAAAGAATAAATCGACAGACTGGAAATGAAGAAAGACAAAAAGGGAATAAGAGAGAGAAGAAAACAAAATGAAGAAACATCAACAACAACAACAACAAAAAACCAAAAACAAAGCAAACCAAAACAAAAAAAAACCAGAAAAGAAATGCCCCTAGGGATGTCCCTGGGTGTCTGTGTAGAGTAAGGGAGTAGCTTCCAAGCCATGCAGTACTGCACAGCTAGAAGGGGCTCCCAAGCCGAGAAAATAAAAAAAAAAACAAACAAACAAATCAAAACAGAACAAATCAGAGCAAACAAAAAAGCCCCGGGGGTCCCACCAGCCTGGCAGCATGGGCCAGGAAGCAGTTTCACAGTCGAGCAGTGTTTCACAGGCTTTCAGGAAGAAGTAAAGCTGGCACATGAAGCTAGGTATTTGAGAGAACGTAGGGGTAGGTGTTGAGAGGTAAGGAAGAAATCTAAAGAAGTGGACAAAAGCAACACCAGCAGCCAACAAAAGGCACTCAGGGAGCCAGCCAGTGTGGGCGGGTGGAATCCAAGCAACACCGGGGTGAAGCTGGTGCTTCCTGGCCAAGAGACTGTGGCTGCAGGAACCAGAGGAGGCTAAGTGGGACTGAAGAAGGGTGGGGGGTGGGAAAGCCTATATCAGTGGTTACTGGTTGTTCTGTGTCCTGCTGGAAGCTCCACAAAGCTGCTTTCTCATACCCCCTGTTCACTGATTTCCGATAAAGAGTCCAAGATGGCAGATCCATGCTGCGGTAGTTGATAGGGGATCTCTGCAAGTATCTCTCCTTGCTCTCCATTCTCAGTCAGTTTATTATTCCATTCGGTGCTTGGGAGTTATTTATAGCTTCATTTGATGGTTAGGGTTTCAGGATTGACGTGTGACTCTCTTTGACTTAGTTTTTCTGATCTTTGCTGTGGAGGGACTGCGTGGTGCTTCTGACTATAGCGCCAAGTTGTCCGTATGTCTCAATCCAGGTTTTTGAGGGTCTTCCTCTTTCTCTCTGACCCTGTACTTTACCAAGCATGATGTCCTCTCCAGGGACTGATCCCTCCTGATAACATGTCCAAAGTACGTAAGATGTTGTCTAGCCATCCTTGCTTCTAAGGAGCATTCTGGTTGTATTTCCAAGATAGATTTATTCATTCTTTTGGCAGTCTATGGTATATTTTATAGTTTTCTTTGTATAGTTCTCTTACATCCTTGGTTAGATTTATTCCTAAATACTTTATCTTGGAGACTGGTTTTCTTTTCGTTGAGGTGTAATCTATACTGAAGACTGATCTTCATCAGTAAGTGCTTCAAGTCCTCTTCACTTTCAAAAAGCAAGGTTGTGTCATCTGCCTTTTGTAGGTTGTTAGTGTGTCTTCCTCCAATCCTGATGCATTTTCTTCTTCATATAGTCCAGTTTCTCAGATTATTTGCTCAGCATACACATTGGGTATGTATGGTGAAAGGATACAACTCTCACCCACACCTTTCCTGATTTTAAACCATGCAGTATCCCCTTGTCCTGTTTAAATGACTGCCTCTTGGTCTATTTACAGGTTCCTCATGAGCACAATTAAGTGCTCTGGAATTCCTGTTCTTCACCATGTTATCCATAATTTGTGATGATACACACAGTTGAATGCCTTTGTGTAGTCAATAAAACATAGTAAACATTTTTTCTGGTATTCTCTGCTTTCAGGCAAGATCCGTCTGACATCTGCAATGATATCCCTCATTCCACATCCTCTTCTCAGTCTGGCTGGGATTTCTGGCAGTTCCCTGTTGATGTACTGCTGCATTGGTTTTTGAATTATCTTCAGCAAAATTTTACTTATGTGTGATATTAATAATATTGTTCGATAATTTCTGCAAGGTGTTGAATCATCTTTCTTTGGAATGGGCACAAATATGGATCTCTTAAAGTTGGTTTGCCAGATAGCTGTCTTCCAAATTTCTTGGCATAGATGAATGAACACTCCAGCTCTGCATGTGTTTTTTTTTTTGTAACATCTTAATTGTTTTTCCCTCAATTCCTGGAGCCTTGTTTTTTGAAAATGTCTTCAGTGCAGCATGGACTTTTTCCTTCAGTACCATTGGTTCTTGATCATATGCTACCTCCTGAAATGGTTGAAGGTTGAGCAATGTTTTTTGGTACAGTGACTCTGTTTATTCCTTCCATTTTCTTTTGCTGCTCCCTGTGTCGTTTAATGTTTTGCCCAATATTGCAACTCAAGGCTTGAATTTTTTCTTCGGCCCTTTCATCTGGAGAAATGCTGAGCATATTCTTCCTTTTTGGTTTTCTAACTCTTCATCTTTGCACATTTCATTACAGTACTTTAGTTTGTCTTCTTGATTTTGAAATCTTCTCTCCAGCTCTCTCAAGTGATCATTTCTCTGTTAGCTTTCACTACTCTACATTCAACAGCAAGTTTCAGAGTCTTTTATGACAACCATTTTGGTCTTTTCTTTCTTTCTTGTCTGTTTAATGACCTTTTGTTTTCTTCAAGTATGATGTCCTTGATGTTATTCCACAATTTAACTGGTTTTTGGTCATTAGTGTTCTATGTGTCAAATCTATTTTCAAGATGGTCTCTAAATTCAGGTGCGGTATACTCAAGGATATATTTTGGCTCTTGTGGACTTGTTTAGACCTAATTTCCTGTAATTTCCCATATTGTTTCTTAGTTCTGTGTTAATGAGGGAGGAGAAAGAGGATAAGGAAGATGGTAGGGTCCCAAGTAAGCATTTAATCTCAACATTTATACTTTTTTGATTATATTTAGACCTCTGTAAACACGAGAATATGAGTATTTATGACCTACAATATATTTTGTAAGATTAAAACGAGTCTATCCTGAACTCAGGCTATCAATGGCTAACCACACAATTCTCCAGTAGTCAGTCTATTTTGGAAGGAGCCAAATTGTCAGGGAGGATTGAAATATAAAAATGTGACTTGGAAGCCTTACCAAGAGAGTACTAAATTGGGCTTTCAGGGCAAAATAGACTTATGACAAAGTGGTATAAAGCCTATCTTTTAAACATGTCACTAATGAATTGTCATTCAGTATAAAACATTCTTGCCCAGTGACTCCTGCCCAGAGACCAGCGCAGGATTAAAAAGCCTTTCAAACAGCCAAGAAGGAGCCTAATTCAATAACACAAAACCAACTCTGGCTGTGTAATATTTATTACCTCCTATTTCAATCTGCCATTCTTTCTTCATTAAAAGTAATTCCATTCTTTATTTTTGCAGTGCACAAAAGACCCCCTATCTCTTGCCCTCAAAACTAGTGTGCACAGCTAGAAGTTGCTATTGATTTGTATTTACAATTTCAAGTTTGCCTGTAGGTACTAGAGAAAGAGGAGTCTACTTTCAGGCTATGTAACCTAAACAAAGAAATAGAAGAGGAGGTAATTTGAATGAATCTTTGTGATCTACAAAATAAAATTACAAAATTAGGACTCCACAGTGAAGACTGCTGAGTTGACTGACTCAGCCTCAGCTCAAGAGACCTTTATTAGGGGCCTAAAGACTCCCTCAAGTGAAATTTCTGTGATCTTATTTTTGTTCATTCATTGTGTGTTAAAGAGCCTTCAAGGAACCAGACTCTGTTTGTCTCTCATGATACAAACTGACTGAAACACTGTCCATGCTGACATTGTGGTTGGGGACACAGATAAGTCAAAGACCATAGTGCAGACAGGACAGATGAGGGAGAGGTGCCTGACTGAAGCCAGGAAGGGATTAGAGTGAATGGGTCTGTTTAGGCTTAATCCTGGAACCAGGGTGAAAAAAAAAATCAGAATGGATTATGTGTATTAGTGCCTTTTATAAGCTGGGGGCCTTGTTAGGAGCTGGGTGTTCACTGGTGATTAAAACAGACATTGTTCCTGCCCTTAGAGAGCTCAGAGTATGGTAGGGAAGGCTAATATTATCCAATATACAAATGGAGGTACAACTTCAAAGAACGAGAACAGAGGCTTATGACAGGCAGTACTAGAAAGGATGCTGTATCATTATGCGGCCATGGAAAGCCTTTCTGAATAAGTCACAGCTTGACTCAAAAGGAAAAGAAAAGCTTTTCAGAAAACTGAGGCTCAGGGAGGTTAATAATTTGCCTGAATGAAAAATACTAATACATTTATAAACCAGAATTCAAGTGACGTTGACTTGATTCCAAAATCATAGTTGCTGTTTAATTATTCAATATTTCCCCCAGAAAGTAAACTCCTTGAGGGTTGAGGTTATGTTTTTATTATCCTACCTTAAATTAGCACATAGTAGGCACTCAATGAATTACTGTTGAATAAATTCATCTGAAATATTGAGCCTTTTATATGTGAAAAGAGTAGAACATTAAAAGCACTGTAAAGTCACATTCCAGAAGGAAGGAGAGGCTTTGTCTTAGGCTGGGTTCTGTAGAGAAGAAAAATCAGTGAAATGTATAAATATATATATAGAGAGATTTATATCAAGGAAATGGCTCATGCAGTTGTAGAGGCTGAAAGTTCCAAGCCTGTAGGTCAGGCTGGAGGCTTCTCCTGACTCACATAGCTGGAGGGGCTGCTGAACCCAAGATCAGCAGGTCAGACAGCAGGCCTCTGGTTCACAGGCTGCAGAGGTTGACAAATCCCAAGACTGGCAGGTAAGCTTCTAGCTCAAGTCCCAAGAACCAGAGGTCAGATGAACAGGTGCCAGCTGCACAATTCAGAGCAAGTAAAAGCCAATGAGCTTTTCCAAAAGTCCATCCACAGTGGATGCAGGCCATACCCCCAAGGAAAGTCCCCCTCAATAGATTGGCTGCTCACGACAGAGCCTATCATGGAGGTGATTACATTATAACAAATCTCATTATGGAGGTGATTACTTCATTACATAGCTACCAAACTATATCATAACCACCAAACCACTTAGAACTATGGTCCAGCCAAGTTGACACACAACCTTAACCATCACAAGCTTGCTTTTAAATCTTTGACAAATGTGCTAGACATTTTGGGATAGAAAGGAAATAAATGAATGATGATACAGATAAAAGAGGATTAGGAGAGAAATTACTCTTTAGGGTACTGTTTAGAGAAAATATGTTACATGAAATAACACTAGAAATAAACAGTGAAAGAAGATCAGAATTAAATTTAAAAATGAAAATTTTTTCCACAATCAACTATTTTCTTTTGGAAAGTTGTGTGTATGTGTGAGACTCATTAACATAGTTAAAAATTCTTAAGTTATAGAAAGGCTATATTCTCCCTCCCTGTCTTCCTTCCACAAAAGATGAGGGTTTAAATTTTTTGTGTATATCCCTCCAGAATATTATATGCATATTCAAGCGAATTTATTGTTTTCAACCTTTGCCCTTATAAAAATGCTGCAATAAATAATTCTGTGCATATGCTGTTTTGTACTACCATGAATCTATTTTTATGATAAATTCCTGCAAATGGAATTGCTAGGTTAAAAAGCATGGAAATTGGTAATTGAAAATGTATCACCAAATTGCCCTCCATACAGATTAGTGTGGTGTTTACACCTACCCATGCTACAATGGATGAGAACGTACGAGTTTTCTCTGCACTCTCACCAGTTGAGTATAAAATCAAATTTTAAACATTGCGAATCTCATCATTGAAAATAGTGTATCTGTATAGGTTTTTATTCCCTAAAATAAACTTTATTATTTATAGCAGTTTTAGATTTACAGAAAAATTGTGAAGATAATGCAGAAAGTTTTCATATAGCCCACACCCAGTTTCCCTTTCTAGTAATATATTAGCATGGTATATTTATCATACATAATGAGCCAACATTGCTACATTATTATTAACTAAAGCCCATACTTTATTCGTGTTTCCTTAGTTTTTACCTAATGTTCTTTTTTTTTTTCTTTCCCCTAGATTCCATCTAGAATACCACATTACATTTGTTGGACATGCCTTTTTAGGCTTCTCTTGGCTGTGACAGTTTCTCAGGCTTTCCTTGTTTTTGATGATCTTGGCAGTTTTGAAGAGTGCCAGTCAGGTGTTTTGTGATATGTTCCTCTATTAGAATTTGTCTGGTGTTATTCTCATGATTAGACTGGGTTATGGTTCTTTGGAGGAAGATCACAAAGGTAAAATACTCATCTCATCACATCATATTAAGGGTTTATGCTATCAACATGACTTATTACTGTTGATCTTGACCTTGATCATCTGGCTCAGGTGTGTTTGTCAGATTTCTCCACGGTCAAGTTACTCTTTTTTTTTCTTTCTTTCCATGCGGTATTCTTTGGAAGGAAATCATTATGTACAGCAAATACTTAAGGAGTTGAGAATTAAGTTTCGCCTCCTTGAGGGAGGAATACCTACATGTATTATTTAAAATTCTTCTGCATAGAAGGCTATGATAGAGGTTTTTTTATGCTAGAGTTTTAATTTCTTGATTATGATTGAGGTGAAAGTCTTTTCTTAAGTTTAAGGATCATTTGTATCCCTGTCTCTGTTGTATTAGTTTCCTGGGGCTGCTGTAACAAATCACCACAAACTCAGGGGGCTTAAACAACAGAAATGTGTTCTCCCATAGTTCTGGAGGCTAGAAATTCAAAATTAAGGGGTCCACGAGGCCGTGCTTCCTCTGAAGCCTCTAGAAGAAGAGTCTTCCCTTCCTCTTCAAGCTTCTGGTAGTCCCGAGCATTCCTTGGTTTGTGGCAATGTAACTCCATCTCTGCCACCATCTTTACCCGGATGTCTTCCCTCTGGGTCAATATCTCTTCTCCTCTTTTTATAAGGACAACAGTCATATTTGATTAATGGCCCACCCAGTATGACCTTATTGTAACTTAACTAATTGCATTTGCAATGGCCTTATTACCAAATAACGTCACAGTTTGAGGTTCTGGGAAGGGCATGATTTTATTTGGGTGGTGGTGGGGCATTTTATTATTCAACCCAGGACATCTGTGAACTATTGGTTCAAATTTGTTGTCCATTTTTTCTGTTGGGTTCTTCATGCTTTTTGTTTGCAATGCCAAACTGCTTTGTTCTTATTTAGTTGAATTTATCAATATTTTTTCTTCATGATTTCTTGATTTTCTGTCATACTTAGAAAATTTTTCTTTCTCCCAGATTGTTTTATATATTTTTGCATGTATATGTATATATTTTGTTAGTTGTTGTTGAATCAATTCTGACTCATGGCGACCCCATGTGTTACAGAGTAGAACAGCTCCATAGGGTTTTCTTGCTTGTAATCTTAACAGAAGGAGCCCTGGTCACCCAGTGGTTAAAGCGCTCAGCTGCTAACCAAAAAGGTCAGTGGCTCAAACCCACCAGTTCCACGGTAGAAAGATGTTAGTCTGCTTCCATAAAGATTGCAGCCTTGGAAACCCTATGGGGCAGTTCTGCTTTGTCCTACAGGGTCTCTATGAGTCAGAATTGGCCCAACAGCAGTAGGGGTGTGTGTGTGTGTGTGTGTGTGTGTGTGTGTGTGTGTGAATCTTAATGGAAGCAGATCTTCAGGCCTGTCTTCCCTGGTACTGCTGAGTGGGTTTGAATCATTAACCTTTAGGTTAGCTGTCAAGCACAAATTGTTGGCGCCTTGTAGGGGCCTATACATATGTATGTATATGCTGGTGCAGTGGTTAAGCACTTGGCTGCTAATGGAAATGTTGGCAGTTTGAACACAACAGTGGCTCCGTGGGAAAAAAGACCTGGTAATTGGCTCCCATAAAGATTAAAAAACAAAAACAAAAAACCCCAAACTCATTGCCATTGACAGTCTATGAAACCCTATGGGGCAGTTCTATTCTGTCATATAGGTTTGCCATGAGTCAGAATAGACTTGATGTGTGTGTGTGTATATATATACATAAAAATAGCGTGTGGGCAGTGTCTGACCTCCTCCAGCTTCACAAGAGGGAAGGAGAACCAAGATCAACAGCACAAGGCTGACTGTCATGAGGTGGAGGCCAGACAAGGCTCCTCTCTTTTCCATCTTTACCAATTCTTACACGAAACGTCCCTCCCACGGCACTCTCTACTTCTCTCCTGGGTTCGATAATTCATTGCAATGGCCACACAAGACTCACAGACAATACTCAAGATAACAGTGTCCATTAGGGAAGTAAAAGTTACAATTCAGGCCCAGGAATACTCAGGTTATAGTTCTTCCATAAGGACAGCCTCTTCCCAGCCATGCTCACAGGCACGCCTCTCCCTGGCCTTAGGCCTCTGCCCAAAGGCGCTCAGCTTTCTTGCTCTGTGGGCTGGGAAGCCCACCAAGCCGCCTCTTGCTGCTGGGTCTCTGTTGCCGGGTCTCTCCTGCCACAGCTTCTCACTGTCTTCAGGGTTACAGCTCACCATCTCCCCTGGTCTCCTGCTTCCAGGAGCTTTTCAGTGCAGGGATCTTGAGTCCAAAGGACCTGCTGCCTCCTGGCAATTCTTCCTTGGCGTTGGTGGAATGTTTCTCTCCCACCTCTGTGGTGACTCATTTGATGAGCAAAACTAACCAATCCCCTTGGTGGGCCACAATTACCCTATCACACAGTCCCCCCCCAATCACTTGGCTGGAAGTTACAAAGCCATGGCTAGAAAGCCCACACAAAACTAATGAACTGAACTGCAGCATAACTCGTGCATACACACATATACATATTCTTGGATATGTATGTCATTTTTATTTTGGTTACCTTTCGACTTTCATCTTAAATATTTAAGTCCAGTTCATCTGGAATTTTTTCTGGTGTAAGGTATGAGATATAAATTTGTCTTTTAAAAAAAATCCCAAAATGGTTCCTCAGTTGCAATAACACCATTTTAAACAATCCACTTTTCCACTCCAAATTGAAATGCTACCTATTATATGTTAAATGAATCTTACATATTTGGGTCTATGTCTGGGCTTTCTCTTCTGTTCTGTTGATTTGTATGTATATTCCTGAGGCAGTCTTTTAATTTATATAGATTTATAATGTTTTAATATTTAATAGAGCTGTTGTCCCTTATTACTCTTTTTTAAAATCCTTTTTAGATTTTCCCCCCAGCTATCATTTAGTTTATTTTTACATATGAACTTTAAAATAAAATTGTTTAGTTCTCGGCTTGGGGGGGAGAGGAGGATATCCTCTTGGAGTTCTTACTGGGACAATATCAATTTTTTGGATAAATTTAGAGATATTTGACATTTTTAGGTCTTGGAGTCTTCCTGTCCAAGAATGTGCTATAACTTTGCATTTATTCAAGTCTTCATTTATGACTTTCAGGAGTATTCTATAAATTTCTTCATATAAATAGCTCACATTTTAAATTAAGTTTATTTCTCTGTATTATATGTATATATGTATATTTACGGAGATATGTAGTAGAAATAGACAAAGATCACCCAAATGAGGACAAGCAGCCCTGGTAGTGTAGTGGTTAAGAGCTACGTCTGCTAACCAAGAGGTCAGCAGTTTGAATCCACCAGCCACAATGAGGACAAACAAAGGCTAGTTATTCAGAGCTCACTATGGCAAAAGAGTCAGCCACCATCACTTGTGTTTGGTAGAAACCCAAACGCAGGCATAGAGGTAGGAAAGCTTTATAATGGAAAGAAGGAAAGCCTTCCCGTGTGCCCTGATTGGAGGCTATGGGTATGGGGAAGCTGAAACAGGCTAACTAGAAGTGAGGAACCCTCTGTTATTGGTTAGCAGAGCATATTTGGCTTATTCCGGTTGGTCCCAAAATGGAAGCGGGGCATAAATTAATGAAATCCTGGCCATGTCAGGCCGATGGTTAAAGGGGTTGTTCGGCTTACTGGACTGGTTGTGAGTAAGAATTCTATTTCTATATGTGGTCTGGCCATTGTCTGATCCAAATACATAGGTTGTTGTTGTTAGGTGCCATGGAGTGGGTTCCGACTCATAGTAACTCTGTGTACAACAGAAGGAAACACTGCCTGGTCCTGTGTCATCCTCACAATCGTTGTTATGCTTGAGCCCACTGTTGCAGCCACTGTGTCAGTCATCTCATTCAGGGTCTTCCTCTTTTTTGATGACCCTCTACTTTACCAAGCATGATGTCCTTCTCCAGGGGTTGGTCCCTCCTAATAATGTGTCCAAAATATGTGAGACAAAGTCTCGCCATCCTTGCTTCTAAGGAGCATTTTGGCTATTCTTCTTCCAAGACAGATTTGTTCATTCCTCTGGCAGTCCATTCAATTTTCTTCACCAACACCATAATTCAAAGGTGTCAATTCTTCTTCAGTCTTCCTTACTTATTGTCCAGCTTTCACGTGCATATGAGGCAATTGAAAATACCATGGCTTGGTTCAGGTGCACCTTAGTCCTCAAGGTGATATCTTTGCAATTGAACACTTTAAAGAGGTCTTTTGTAGTGGATTTGCCCGATACAATACATTGTTTGATTTCTTGACTGCTGCTTCCATGGGCATTGATTGTGGATCAAGTAAAATGAAATCTTTGACAACTTCAGTCTTTTCTCTGTTTGTCATGACACTGCTTATTGGTCCAGTAGTGAGGATTTTTGTTTTCTTTATGTTGAGGTAGTCTTTGATTTTCATCAGTAAGTGTTTCAGGTCCTCTTCACTTTCAGGGTCAGTGAAGGTGAGGGAAACTCTCAATGAGGTGGACTGACACAGTGGCCACAACAATGGACTCGAACATCCCAGTGATCATGAGGATGATGTGGAGACTAGGTAGGGTTTTGTTCTTTGTACATGGGGTCACCATGAGATACATGGGGGCACCATGAGATACACAGGGTCACCGTGAGTCAGAGCTAATTAAGAGCAATCTATTTTAACTCTCTTGGCCGTCCTAGAAGAGGCAGGATCAATTTTCTTAATAATTCCTTCCTGTAATGCTATCTTGCCTCCTCCAGGATGTTCAAAAGGGTTAAAATAGATTGTTCTTAATTAGGCAAAAGTGGACAAAAAGAGTATTTGATTAAAAGATTAATTAGCTAAGTGGCTACTTAGTTTAGGCTTAAAGTGAGTAACTATTATGGTCGGAACTTTAGCCACATTCAGCTTCAGAGAGAACTAGTTTTGTTTACTTATTCTAAACTCAATACTTAACTAGCATCTAGAATACAATGATTAATACAAGAGTACAAAGATTACCAAGTATATTAGCTTCCTTTTGCTACTGTAAGAAATTACAGTAAATCCCTGGGTTATGAAAGTCTAACTTAGGGACAGATTGAACCAACTCCTCCTACTCGCAACAAATTCTTCATCACAATTACCTTCACTTGCTGCACATGCAGCTTTTAAATCATTGAAAAGGCTTTGAGACTTTTCTTGCACTAAAAACCAAAAAAACTTATTGCTGTTGAGTTGATTCCAACTCATAGAGACGCTATAGGACAGAGTAGAACTGCCCCGTAGGGTTTCTAAGGAGTGGCTGGTGGATTTGAACTGCCAGTCTTTCGATTAGTTATCGTAGCTCTTAATCACTGCACCGCCAGGGTTCCTTTTTTCTTGCACCAAAGTAAGGCTGAAAAAGAAGCATATGCACTGTTTCAACTTACCTACAAATTCGACTTGAAGACACACTTAGGAATGGATCTCGTTCCTAACCCGGGGACTGCCTGTATCACAAATTTATTGGCTTAAATCACTGGAAATTTACTATCTTACAGTTTTAGAGAAAAAACAAACAACCAAATTAGTTGCCATCTAGTTGACTCCAGCTCATGGTGACTCCATGTGTATCAGAGTAGAACTGTGCTCCATAGAGTTTTCAATGGCTCACTTTTTGGAAGTACATCACCAGGACTTTCTTCCAATATGCCTCTGGATGAACTCAAACCACTAACCTTTCAGTTGGTAGCTGAGTGCTTTAGCCATTTGCACAGCCTAGGGCCAGGTTCCTTGAAGTTCTAGGGGACAATCTGCTTCCTTGCCTTTTCCAGCTTCTAGACATTGCTTGCATCCTGTGGCTCCTGGCTCTGACCTTGCATCTCCTGGAGTCTGACCCTTCTTACTGTCTTCCACTTGTGATTACATTGGACTCATCTGTATAGTCCAGGATAAATTTCTTATCTCAGGACTCTTAATTAAATCACATCTGCAAAGTCCCTTTTGTCATGTGAGGTAACATATTCACAGGTTTTGGGGATTGGGATGTGGGCGTCTTTTTTTTTCTTTCATTTTTTTGCTGTACATTAGGTGAAAGCTTACGGCACAAATTAGTTTCCCATTCAATAGTTTGTACACAAAATGTTCCATGACATTGGTTCCATTCCTCACAATGTGCCTTCCCTCACCTCATTTCCATCCTAGATTCTCTGTTTCCTTTTGTCCTGAATTGCTACCCCTTCCTGCCTTCTTATCTTTGCTTTTATGCTCATGTTGCCCTTTTGATCTCGTACAATAGATTGTTCCAAGGAATATTTTCCTACTGGGTGCCGTTGTTTATTTTATGGGCCTGTCTATGGTTTGGCTCATGGGTGGTCTCCAGTAATGGCTTTAATTCCAGCCCAGAAGGTGTCTTAGGGCCAGAGTCTTGGGGATTCCTCCAGTCTCTGTCAGACCGGTAAGTCTGGTCTTTTTTGTGAATTTGGTTTTTATGTTATGCAGTTTTTCTTCCACTTTGTACCAGACCCTCTGTTTGTGATCCCAGTCAGAGAGGTCAGTAGTAGTAACTGGGCATCATCTAATTCTTCTGGTCTTGGGGTCGTGTAGACTGTGGTTCATGTGACCCACCAGTCCTTTGGACTAATTGCATCTTTGGGTCTTTGGTTTTCTTAATTCTCTTTTGCTCTGGATGGTAAGAGACTGATAATTGTATCTTAGAAGACCGCTTGCAAGTTTTTAAGGCCCCAGATGCTACTCACCAAAGTAGGAAGCAGAATTTTGTCTTTATGAACTATGTTGTGCCAGTTGATGTGGAAGTCCCCCAAGTCTATGGTCCTTTGAGATGTAGGCGTATTTTGATGTCATTGTTGTTAGCTGCCATTGAGTCCACCTCTGGCTCACGATGACTCCATGCGCAACAGGATCAGACCATTGTGATTCGTTGGGTTTCCACTGGCTGATTTTCAGAAGTAGATCACCAGGCTTTTCTTCCTAGTCCATCTTACTCTGGAAACTCCACTGAAACCTGCTGAGCATCATAGCAGCATGCAATCCTCTACTGACAGATGGGTGGTGGCTGTACTTAAGGTGCATTGACTGGGAATCGAACCCTGGTCTCCCATATGGAATGTGAGAATTCTACTACCAACCCACCATTGTCCCTTTGTGGATATCTTTGGTAGGCTATTATTCTGCCTATAACACTAAGATAAAATTCCTGCCTTCAAGTAATTCACAGTCTTGCAGGACAGATACCATAAATTAAGAACTCCATGGGTACTATGAAAACTCACAGAAGTGTGCCTAGGGGAGCTTTAGGCACCAGAGTAGGCAAGGGCACTTCCCAGAGAGGGGGCTTTGGAATGAAGTGGTGTTTTAGGTGGAAAGAGGAATCAAGGATATTTTCATACAGGGATGTGCACACAAACCATGAAAGGGAGAGAAATATGGTTCATTTTAGCAATTCTACTAAGACTAGAACACAGTATATATATGATGTTATAAAAGCTAAGATCATAAGTTTTGTCCTGTGCGTCGATTTTTAAATGACTTCTGAGACCTAAACCCCTTTGATAATCTGATGAAATTTATACACCTTCTTGCCAGAAAAATGCAAATACAAGGCTTTGTGGCAGCATAACTCCAATCCCTGCCTCTGTTGTCCCTCTGTGTCTGTCTCTAGGTGTCTTTTCTCCTCTTCTTACAAGGCACTAGTCATATGGGAGTAGGACTCACTCTACTCCAGTATGACCTCATGTTAACTCAACTAATTACATCCTCAAAGATACTACAAATAAAGCTGCATTCATAGGTACCAGGGATTAGGACTTCAACCTATCTTTTTGGGGGACACAATTTAACCCATAACAAGAGGTATCATGAAGACAGTCAACAATAAAATGTAGCTATTCATAGAATTCCCACAGTTTGATAAATTCCAGAGAGTTAAAGCTTTTATCTCTTGTCTTCTTCAGCCTCCCTTAATTTTCAAAGTGTAGTGAAAAGAGTATTGATGTTGGAGTTAAACAGAGCAGTGGTCAAAACCTGGTTACTCCACTTAACCAGCTATGAGGAAATAGGGGCGATCCTTATCCTCCCTGTTTCCTCATTAGTAAAAGGGCTTGGAGGTTTCTTACCAGGCCATGTTGTTGTTATGCGAGAGAATGTCTATAAAGCTCCTAGCAGAAAACAAGTCCTTAATAAATGGTAGCTGTTATTGCTATCCTCAGCAGAGAGGACAAGGTGTAGAAAAGGAAGGAGAAACTACACCAATACTAGACAAGAACACTGGAAAATTATAAAGGGCTTCTCTCTTTTATATCTCAAAAGAGATTGGCTTAAGATACTATCTAATCTTGTTAACCTCATTGGTATAACTGCCACTAATCCATTTTATTAGCTCATAATGATAGAGTTTACAACACATAAGGAAATCACATCAGATTACAAAATGGTACACAATCATACAATACTGGGAATCATGACCCAGCCAAGTTGACAGATATTTTGGGGGGACACAATTCAATCCATGACACTCCACCCTTTGGCCCGCCAAAATTCATGTCCTTGCCACGTGTAAAATATATTCACCCCATCATATCATAGCAAAAGTCTTAAATCAACTCTAGGTCCAAAATCCAAAAATTCCTCTTTGTGCAATCTAGAATACAAGTTATCTGCTTCCAAAAGAACAGTGGTAGAACAGGCACAAGCTAGACATTTCCATTACAAAGGGGAGAAACTGGAAGGAAAGAAAGGATAACAGGCTTCAAGCAAGTCAGCAGAACACATTACATTAGCCCTCAAGGCTTTGACAATAATCTTGTCTTCTCTGAGACAATTTACACAATGGCCCTGCTCTCCTCCAGACTCTAGGTATTGGCTACACTCTCTGGATTCTGAGTGGAGGCCCCTCGGCCCTGGGCTTCAGCTCCGCCTCCCAGGCCCAATGGGACAGCAATTCTGCTCCCTTGACTTTAGCGCACCATTCTCCTAGTCCATCCGAGTGACAACTCTACCCTTAGAAACACCAGAGGCCCTGGCTCCGCCCTTTGAAACTCCAGAGGTCATGACCATACTTTTTGAGACTGAGGCAGCTTGACTTCTTGTGTTCCTTGTCTCTTCAGCTTCTGCTTCCTGTGACCTCTTGGCCCTTGAGCCTCACACCCACATCTGCCCTACTGGGGCAAGGGTTCCAAAGCTCTGTAGCTCCACTGATAATAAATTCCCAGAGGCACTCAGCAATCCTGCTCCGTGGGTCGGCTCCAGTGACATCTCGCGCTGGTCTCATTGTTCTGCTGCTGCTGGTTCTTTGCTGCTGCCGCTTCTCTGCTGCTGCAGGTTCTTTGCCACTGAAGGCCCTCTGCTGCTGCTGCTCCTCTATCCATTCGCAGTTTCAAAAACCACTTCCACATTTTAAGTATCTGTTAGAGCAACACCCCACTCTCTGTACCAAATTCTGTCTTAGTCATGTAGTGCTGCTATAACAGAAATACCACAAGTGGATGGCTTTTAACAAAGAGAAATTTATTCTCTTACAGTCTAGCAGGCTACAAGTCCAAATTCAAAGCATCAGCTCCAGGGGAAGGCTTTTTCTCTCTGTCGGTTCTGGAGAAAAGTCCTTGTGATGCATCAGTCTTCCCTTGGTCTGGGAGCATCTCAGCACAGGAACCTCAGGTCCAAAGGGTGTGCTGTGCTCATGGTGCTGCTTTCTTGGTGGTATGAGCTCTCCGTGTGTCTCTGCTCCCTTCTCTCTTTTATATCTCAAAAGAGATTGGCTTAAGACACTATCTAATCTTGTAAACCTCATCTGTATAACTGCCACTAATCCATCTTATTAGATCATAGTGATAGAGTCTACAACACATAAGGAAATCACTTCAGATTACAAAATGGTACACAATCATACAATACTGGGAATCATGACCCAGCCAAGCTGACAGACATTTTTCAGGGACACAATTCAGTCCATGACACATGCTATGACATAGATGAACTTTGAACACATTATGCTGAGTAAAGTAAGCCAGACACCAAAGGACAACTATTGTGTGATCCCACTTGCATGAAATATCAAGAATGGATAAATGTCTAGAGACCAAAGTGTATCAGGGATTACCAGGGGCTGGGGGAGGGGGTAATGGGGAGTTACTGCTTAAGGGGTTCTGAGTTTCTCTTTGGGGTCATGAAAAACACTTGGAAATGGATAGTAATTATGGTGGCATAACATGACAAATGGAATTAATGTCACTGAATTCTATACTTAAAACTGGTTAAAATGGTAAACGTTTTGTTACACATATTTTACCACAATAAAAAAAATTAAAGCCAAAAAAACCAAAACAAAAACTGAAACGAAAAACTTCTTTGCCTCTGTCATGGATTGAAGTGTGTCCCCCCAAAATATATGTCAACTTGGCTAGGCTGAGATTCCCAGTATTGTTATTGTCCTCCATTTTGTCATCTGATGTGATTATCCTATGTGTTGTAAATCCTACCTGTGTGATGTTAATGAGGCAGGATTAGAGGCAGTTACGTTAATGAGGCAGGATTCAATCTACAGTGTTAGGTTATGTAAGTCAATCTCTTTTAAGATATAAAAGAGAGAAGCAAGCAGAGAGACATGGGAACCTCCTACCACCAAGAAAGTAGTGCCAGGAGCAGAGTGCTCCCTTTGGACCTGGGGTTCCTGTGCTGCGAAGCTCCTAGACCAGGAAGATTGATGACAAGGACCTTCCTCTGGAGGTGACAGACAGAGAAAGCCTTCCTGTGGAGCTGGCACCCTGAATTCAGACTTCTAGCCTCACAGACTGTGAGAGAATAAATTTCTCTTTGTTAAAACTGTTCACTTGTGGTATTTCTGTTACAGCAGCACTAGATAACTAAGACAACCTCTCTATCAATATCTTAATAGGAAGTTCATGAGTCTTCATAATCTGATGTCACTTTACTTTTTCAGATTTCTTAGTGCAAAATCTCTACCCCAGCTGACTGGCACTGGAGAAGGTCTCACCTACTTCTTGGCTTTAGTTACAGCTGTCCTCCCACATTGCTCTGCCCTCTCCACTCACCTTTCCCTGTTCCTAACCCCTCCAGTTAGCAAACCAGGCAGCAGTACCCTCCCCCACAAAAGAATTGAGAGTTGCTGCTCTTGTTTTCTAAATTCGTGTTGTATATCCTGCTTTTTGTTGTAACTTAACTTTACATTAACAAAATGCCATAGGTCTTTTCAATAAGAAAATTTCCTCTAGGAGGTGACTGTACTGTCCTGCTTCTTGGTGTCCAAGCAAGACGTTAATATCTGTAATTTCTGTTCCTTAGCACATTCTCCAATAGAGGACTGTGTGTCTGAATATTCCTGCACTGATAATTTTGATAATGTAGCTAAGGAATTAGTTTTTTTTTGTTAAAAAACCACTGGGTCTGTGGTCCCTTCAGCTACTTTTGCAAAGTACCATTTTCTCCAAGTGATTATTCCATTCTAAATAACTCTCTTTCAGCAGCTCCCTCTATTGAGCGAGTGGTTTTTAGGTTATTGCACTACCTGAAATTTAGGGATAGTACAATTTGTCTGTACCAAAGTTTCAGTCTACAGGCAAATATAGGATACCTGAAGCAGCAGGTGCAAGCCTGATATAGTTAGTAGTGTTTTTTATTTTCTTTTTTTTTTCCTGTCTTAATACCACTGAGCCCGGATGGCTCTTCATTACTTTTTAAATAGAACACTATTGAAATAATGTCTGAAACCACACACACACACACACACACACACGCACACATTCCTATCTTTGTTTAATCTTCTGGGCTTCAAAAGTTGACTCAAGTAAAGGCAGGATTCCATTCTTACACTGCTCTTAGTCCTTTAGGACTATGCAGTCAATGCAGCTATGTGTCTAAGAATGCTAAATACCCATTAACATTATCAATCATTTTTAAAGTACCAGTGATCTCATTTCCCCTGGGAAATGCTGTGCACTGCTTTTCTCTGTGCTTCTGACACCAGGTCTGCAACATAAAACTTTCCTAAGGCCACATCCTTTAGCTTGGTTGTCAGGTGTGCCAAAACTAAAACTCTTCTGCTGACATTATGATGACTTTGGGTTTTAGATACAGTTTTGTGGTTTCATAAATCATTTGAGACTCAGCATCTGGATATGGTTCCTTTTTAAATAAAATTATTTTAATCATAGCCAAGCATAAAAATGCTCAATGACTAGAGCCAGATTAAGTCTGAAAATGAGATATAGCATTTCTTTTTTTTTAAACTAATTTATTTTGTTGTTGTTGTTGAGAATATACACAGCAAAACATACACCAATTCAACAGTTTCTACATGTACAATTCACTGACACTGATTACATTCTTCGAGTTATACAACCATTCTCACCCTCTTTTTCTGAGTTTGTCCTCTACCAAACAACTCTTGTCAATTTGACTTTTTACAGGTGTACAACTTATTGACAGCACTGACACTAATTGACTCTGCAGCCCTACCTCAATTAATACGATTTTTCCATCACCATGAAAAGAAATTCACTACGCTGTAAGCAATAACCTTTCTTCCCTCTTCCTTCCTGACCCTGGTAGGCACTAATGAACTTTGGTCTCTATAAATTTGCCTTTTCTTATCCTTCTATATAAGTAAGGTCATAAAATATTTATCTTTTTGTGATTTATTTGTTTCACTCAGCATAATATCTTCAAGCTCCATCCATACGGTAGCGTGTAACAAGACTTCATTTCTCCTACTGGTTATATACAGGTACTCTATTTTGTTTCTCCATTCGTCTGTTGATAAATAGGTTGTTTCCACCTTTTGGCTATTGTGAACAGTGCTGCAATGAACACTGGGTGCAAGTCCCTGTTGGAGTCTTTGTTTTTAAGTCTTTTGGGTATATAACTAAAAATGGAATTGCTATGTCATATGGTAGTGAGATACACCATTTCTAATAGCAGCAGACACACAGTACGTGATATACCTTAACTCATTTGGCATTCACAACACCCTATGAGGTGTCGTCAGTTGTCGTGTGGACTCCGACTCACGATGACATTAGGTATAACAGAATGAAACTTTGCCGTCTTATGCCATCTTTACAATCATTGGTATATTTGAGCCCATTGTTGCAGCCACCTTGTCAATCCATCTCATGGAACGTTCCCTAGTTTTCACTGATTCTCCACTTTACCAGTTATGCTGTTATTTTCTAGCGATTGATCTTTTCTGATGCTGTGTCCAAGGTAAGCAAGACAAACTCTCCCCATCCTCACTTCTAGGGAGCATTCTGGCTGCACTTCTTTGAAGACAGAGTTGTTCGTTCATCTGGCAATCCATGGTATATTCTATATTCTTCACCAACACTATAATTCAAATACATCAATTCTTCTTTGGTTTTCCTTTTTCCTTGTCCAGCTTTCACATGCATATGAGCTAATCGAAAAGACCATGGCTTGAATCAATCTCACCTTGGTCATCAAAGTGACGTCTTTGCTTGTTAGCCCTTTAAAGAGATCTTTCACAGCAAATTTTCCCAATGTAATACGCAGTTTGATTTCTAAAATGGTAGATTATCACCCCTATATTACTGATAAGGATACTGAGATTCAGAGAAGTTATGTAATTCATCCTAGATCAATTAGCTATAAATGGCAGAACCACAAATCAAACTACCAAGCAGTAGGGACCCAGAGTTATTTCTCTTAAATTCTATGCTACTCTAAAGTTATCTGTTTGTGAGATAAATTTTTGAAATCAAGATACTTCTATAATTTAGTGTGTACTACACAGAGGTAATATTGAGGTTACAGGCACCTTCCCATCTGTTGAGCAGATATTTAAGTAGTTATTCTTCTAATGGAACAGATTTAATTTTAAAAAATCTCTTTTTCTAAAGGCTATTGGCCCTCTGCAAATAGACACTTTTGGATATGCCAGCTGACTATGTTAGATGTACATTTCTAGTTCTTCCACTTAACTAGAGATGAGGTTGAATAATTATATGACTCTTCCCTCTCTTCCACACTAAATATCAAACTAGCACGTCTCTTCCGAGTTGTCCTGCTAATGCTCTTGTTGAGATCTTGGGGTATGCAGAGCTTCATAGATAGTTTGTCCTTTGATATATCTAATTTCTGCATTTGTTTATTATAATTATGTTATTTTAGGAGACTATGGTAATTATGGTAACTTTTTGTGTTTTATTTTTCCTCTGCAAAAAAATGTATAAAAAATTATATTACTCTACTATAGTGTAATACCATGTAGCCATTATAAAAGACTGAGGTAGATATACACTCCACCACTACTATTACTACCACCTCCACTGCTATTACTAATTGCAAGCACTTAAGTAGTATTTGGTGTGAGTCAGTGTGCTAAGTGCTTCACATGTATTAACTCATTTAATCTATAGGCTATCTCTGAAAAGATATGCAAGAAACTGGTAATTGTGGATGTCTCTGGAAAAGAGTCCAGGGCAACAGTAGTCCAGCCTAGGGACTAGTTTTCACCGTATCTCTTTGTATTGTTTTGAATTTATTAGCATATGTATAAATTCCTTTAAAATATTGAAATAATATGAAAATAAATAGTATTTAGGTACGTGGGACATAAACAAGCAGTGCATGTACACTCTGCAAATTTATTAAAAAGAAAGAAGGAAGGAAAGAAAGACAGGGAAAGGAAAGAAAAGAAAAAGAATGGAAGGAAGAAAAAAAAATATATTGGGAGGCGCAGTCCAAATCTCCCTTCTAGAAACGGCTCACTGTCCAGCAGCAAGGAGTGTTGTTACCTGACAGCCTCCAGCTCTTAGTCTTTCCTGGTGCCCCCCAGCATTTACGTCGAGGTCACTGAACTTTCTTGATCGTTGAGTTCCAAGCAAGGTGGTTTAACCAGGCCTAGCCACTTCCTCTCAATCTCGGACTCCTCCAGCGTTTGCTCTGGAGCTTCCTGCTGGTCGGGGGGTACTTTGTCTTCAGGGCAGTCTAACAGCATCCCCTGTCCACTCCTATGTCCTGCCATTTTCCTTCACAGGTTTTCTTTCCCAATAAATAAAAGTTTCTGCTTTCTAAAGAACTGAACCAACACAATTATCCATGAGGTCAAGGACTGGAAAGAAAAAGTGGGTGGTTCCTCCTTGGCTTTAAAATTTCTGTTACACTGCCTTTTCTTCTTTTATAATTTTAATTTAAATCATGCTTCTATAGAGTTTAAATGCTTGTGCATACTTTAACTGCATATACATCAGGGGCAGATTACCCAATAAGCAAGGTAAGCATGAGCTTACTTGTATTTAATCACTAATCTGTCATGAACAATTTCACATGGATTTCACCACATCAAAGACGTGTTGTTCACTACACAGAAATTGTTCACGACAGATTAGTAAGTAAGCACAAGTAAGCCATGTATTTCAAAACTTATCTTCCATTCCTCAGGCCTGTGTTCTTTGTTTGAGAATTAATATATTAACCTATTGCTTTACAAGAGGTCAGTATCTATTAACATTTAATCCCTTTCAGATGTTATATTGAAAATTCATGTTCTGATACACAAGCTAGAGAATGTCTATAATAGGGGAAATTGTAAGGGCAAGGCATATGCTGGAAAATAGGTGACGAGACAGTCTTAGGAGCTAGGACGAATCTACCATGCAGTTCTGTAGTACTACATGCGTAGTACAGCTCCAGAAAGTAAACGTTTCCTGAATGATCAGGGCCGCAGGCCTGATACACAAAAAAACAGAACGCAAGAAAAGAGCTCTGTTAACCTGGAAATGGACTTAGGAAGGGATTAATCATCAATGTTCCTGGTCCACAAAGAGCTGAACATGTTGTGCTATTCTGGGCAAAACCTCTCCATCACAGTTGACCCATAATAGCTATCCGTCTTTTATGCTGACCTGTAAGGATCCTCACCCTACAAGGTCAGCTTTATGACTTGCTTGATCCCAAATTACCACAGCAGCTGTTGCACCTGTCCCTATCACCATGCAAGCTTCTCTTCAGCATAATTGCCTCATGCACACACACACACACACACACACTCACATGCACACTCATTTCTTCTTCATTCGAAAGCAGAAAAGAAATGTAGTGGAATATCTCTTTAGAGCTGCCTGCCAAATTTAACCGAATGATTAAAGTAGAAGCTTTCAAGTTCATTCAAGTATTGAGCATTGATTGAATACTGACTGTAAACGCGTTGTGTTAGGCCTCTTGGGGAATATAAAAATGCATGAGACGTGCTTCCCGTCTTCACAGAAGTTACATCCCAGTTTTTCTGATAATACATAACCCTTCAAAAAGTTCACCAGGAGCAATTAACCACACCTTATCCACCTTCGTATTCCCAGTACCTAGGAAAAGTGACTGCCATCTATTAGGTGACTAAAATGTGTACTGAGGAATGATTATTCAATGATGAAGTTAAGCAATGGTTTTAGGCAATAATGAACAGCTCTCACAAGACATGATATGACTAATTTCAAGATGAGCTACACAGACAGTGATCCAGGGACAGTGTTTCTTAAACTGGATCCACAAGTTTGCTCGAAAGATATTTACGATTTCATAGAAGTATGAGAGTCATACCCTTGAGGAATTTATGTCTCGTTTTATGTTTGTATATATTTAACCAGTAGTATAATTAAAATGGTTTAAGCCAATATTAGGTATCCTATTGCCCTTTTAATAAAAAAGTATTCAGTGCCATGTCTGGATCTTATGTCCACTTGCTAAATTAGGTTGTCTGTCTTTTTTTTTTCATTATCAAGTTGTAGGAGTTTTTTTTTTAATATATTCTGGATACAGCTGCAAATATGTTCTCCTAATATCTGGCTTGTCTATTTTTCAATTGTGTCTTCTGATGAACAGAAATTTTATGAAGTCAAATGTATCTTTTTTTTTTTTTTTTTACCTTTTTGTTAATGATTTTTGTCCTCTTACTTATTTATTTAATTTAGTCTCTCCCACGGTCATGAAGATACTCTTGTATGTTTTCTTCTAGAAGCTTTATAGTATTAGCCTTTACATTTCAATTCAATGATATAACCCTAAATAATTTTAGAGTATGGATTGAAATAAAAGTGTACAGCCATATTTTTTGAAACTACTATCCAGATGTTCCAGCACAATTTGTTGAAATAACTTTTTATTCCTCTATATAATTGTTTTGGTGACTTTGTAGAAAACCAGTTGCGCTTATGAGTATATTTCTATTCTGAGCTCTCTAGTTTGTTTTACTTAGCTATCCTTATGCCAATACCACACAATCTTCGCTACTATAGTTTTAAGGTAAATCTTAAATTAGGCAGGGTAAGTCCAACTTCATCTTCTTTCCAAGGTTATTTTGACTATTCTAGGTGTTTTAAATTTCTACCTAAATTTTAGAATCAACTTGTCAATTTCTACAAGAAAAACCTGCTGGAATTTGATTCAAATAACATCAATCTATAGATATTCCAATTTATGAACATGCTGTATTTTTTCACTTATTTGGTTTGCCTTAATTTTTTTACAGCAATGTTTTATAGTTTTCAGTGTAGAGTTCTTGCATAGCTTTTGTTAAATTTATTCCCAACCATTTTATATATTAGCTATTGCTAAATTTTTTTTTAATTTTGTTTTCCAGTTGCTTGCTGTTTCTGTACAATTGATTTTTTTCTGTTGTCTTTATCCTGAGACCTTGTTAATTTACTTACAAATTCTAGTGTTTGTGTGTGTGTGTGTGTGTGTGTGTATGTGTGTGTGTATTTATTTTACTTCTTCTATTCCAGTCTGTAGGCCTTTTTATTTTTTCTTGTCTTACTGCACTGGCTAGATATTTCAGTACAAAGTTGAAGATAAGTGATTACAGCAAACAATGTGCCTTATTTCTGAACTTTAGGGAGAAAACATTCGATATTTCACCATTAAATATGATGTTAAATATAGTTTTATCATAGATGCCATTTATCAAATTGAGAGTATTTCCTTCATTGCCACTTTGTTTAGTTTTCATTTTTGTTGTTTTTTTAATAAAGAATAGTTGCTGAATATTTTCACTTTTTTTTTTTTTTTACATCTATTAAGATCATCATTTTATTCTCTTTTTTGTTATTTTCATTTTCAAGTGTAAAACCTTCCTTGTATTCATTGGATCAACTCCAACTGGACATGATGTACTACCATTTTATATACTGTTGATTTTAATTTGCTTGGATTTTATCAGGATGTTTGTGTCTATGTTCAGAGAGAACAAAGACACACACTGATATTGGTTAGTAATTTTATTTTCTTACAACGTCTCTGTCAGGTTTTGGTATCAGAGCTATGCTGACCTCATAAAATTATTTGAGACATGTTTGTTTGTCTTGAATAGTTTGAGTAAGGTTGGTATTTTAGCTTCATTAAATATGTTTTTAATGCATATGTAGGTAAGTACGTGTGTATATATAGGTGTATGTATATGTGTATGTGCATGCATATATATTAATACATATAATAAAACATGTAGAGGGGGTAAGGCTATGGATACTTCTTAGACATAACCAAACACATCATAGGATTGGTTTTCTGGGTTTGCAGGCTTAAGACCATAGTCTCGTGGGACAACCCAGTCAATAGGCAAAATATAGTTCATAAACTTTATGTTCTGCATCCTACTTTGGTGAGTAGTGTCTGGAGTCTTAAAAGCTTGCAAGAGGCCATCTAAGATACAACTATTAGTCTCTACTCATTTGGAACAAAAGAGAAAGAAGGAAATTAAAGACTCAAAGAAGTCCTTAGTCTACAGGGCCTCATCTACCCTGAGATCAGAAGAACTAGATGGTTCCCAGTTACCACTACCAACTGTTCTGATCAGGGCCACAGTAGTTGGATCCTGATGGAATTGGGAAAAAAAAATGTGGAACAGAACCTCCAATTCTTAGAAATTCCAAACTTACTGGAGTGATTGAGACTAGAGAACTACTTGAGACTATTTCCCTGAGATACTCTTTAAACTTTGAACTGAAACAAGCCCCTGAAGTCACCTTTTAGCTAAATAACAGATTGGCTCACAAAATAAAGACTATCACCCATGAGTACTGTGATCCTTTAAAACAAATCATCTATATGAGACCAAATGGTCAACAATTACTTAATACAAAGATAAGCAGGTAAGGGGACAGGCTAACTAGACTAATGGAAATGGAACTACCAGAACTGAAAGAATGAGAATGTTCACATATTGTGAAGAATGTAGCCAATGTCTGTCACTGAACAATTTATTGTAGAAATTATTGAATGAGAAACACTAACTGCTGTGTAAACCTTCACCTAAAACATAGTAAAATATCATTTAAAAAAACAAAAAACTCTGCACTAAAAGGCAGTTAAGAAAAAGCTCTACAGAGTGCAATTTTCTCCTGGATAATTCAGAGTGTTTATAAATATCTTGTTTTTTTTAATTGTACTTCAGGTGAAGGTTTACAGAACAAATAGTTTCTTGTTAAACAGTAGTACACATCTTGTTTTATGACATTGGTTAACAACCCCATGCATGACATGTCAACCCTCTCCTTTCTCGACCTTGTTTTTTTTTTTTTTTGATGAAAATATACATAGCCAAAAATACACTATTTTGAAAACTTCTACATGCATAGTTCAGTGACATTGACTATGCTCTTCCAATTGTGCTGCTATTCTGTCTTTAGGTGAAGGTTTACGGAACAAAATAATTTCTCATTAAACAGTTAGTACACATGCTGCCCTATGGCAATGGTTAACAACCTCACTACACATCAACACTGTCCTTACTCAACCCTGGGTTCCCTATCACCAGCTTTCCTGTCCCCTTCTGCCTTCTAGTCCTTGTCCCTGGACTGCTGTGCCTCATTACTCCCATTTTGTTTTATGGGGCTGTCCAATCCTTGGCTGAACGGTGAACCTCAGAAGTGACTTCATCACTGAGCTAAAGGGTGTCTGGGGGCTGTACTCTCGGGGTTTCTCCAGTCTCCTTTAGGCCAGTAAATCTGGCCTTTTTTTTGTGTGTTAGAATTTTGTTCTACATCCTTCTCCAGCTCTGTCCAGAACCTTCTGTTGTGATCCCGGTCAGAGCAGTCAGTGGTGGTAGCTGGGCACCATCTAGCTGTACTGGACTCAGTCTGGTAGAGACTGTGGTAGTTGCGGTCCATTAGTCCTTTGGACTAATCTTTTCTTTGTATCTTGTTCTCTTTATTCTCCCTTGCTCCCAAAGGGATTAGACCAGTGGAGTATCTTAGATGGCTGCTCACAGGCTTTTTAGACCCCAGACACTATTCACCAAGGTAGAATGTAGAACATTCTCTTTATAAACTGTGTTATGCCAATTGAGCTAGATGTTCCCGGAGACCATGGTGGTTTATAAATATCTTATGTTCCCTGCACATCATTATGAATATCAGATACAGGTTTCAGCATTCTGCTTTTATCTAAAAACTCATTCATTCATCCACTTATTTATTCAATAATTTTTTTTTTTTGATCACCAGTAGACCAAGATGGTCCCAAAAATCTCTACTAGCTCCAACATTTTTTAAAATTCTGCAATAAATAAACATGAGGCATTGGTAGTTCAGTGGTAGAGTTCTCGCCTTCCACGTGGGAGACTTGGATTCAATTCCTGTCCAGTGCAACTGTCTGCCAGTGGAGGTTTGCATGTTGCTATGATGTGGAACAGGTTTCAGCGGCGTTTCCAGGCTAAGATGATGTTAGGAAGAAAGGCCTGCTGATCTACTTCCAAAAATTAGCCAGTGAAAACCCTATAGGTCACAAAAGTCAGATCCACAACTGATCATGGGGATGGTGCAGGACCAGGCAGCATTTTGTTCTGTTGTACATGGGGTCACTGTGCATCAGAGGCCAGCTCCACGGCAGCTAACAACAACAATAAAGACTAACCAACTAAAAAAAAAAAAAGTTTAAAATCACCATTGAAACCAACTTAGTTTAGAGTTCTTTGCATAAATTTTTTTTTATTATTACAAGATTCACATCTTTAGTAGATAAAGAGCTATTTAAACTTTGTATTTATTTCTGTGTTAGTTTTGTTATGCTGTGTTTTTCAAGGAGTTTGTACATTTCATGTACGTTGTTAAATTTATTGGCATACATTTGGTCATAAAATTTCCTTGTTATTGTGGTGCAATGGTTAAGTGCTCAGGTGCTAACAGAAAGGTCGGCGGTTCCAACCCAGTGGCTTTGCAGGAGAAAGACCTGGTGACCTGCTTCCATAAAGATTACAGCCAAGAAAACCCTCTGAGGCAGTTCTACTCTGTCACATGGAGTCTTTATGAGTCGAAATGAACTAAACCGTACTCAACAACATCAACATCCATTTGGTATATGTAGCCCTTCTTTTAATTCATGTTATTGCAAATCTATGTTTTTCTCCTTTTTTCCCACTTAATCAGCATTTCTAGAAATTTATCTATTTTATTACTCTTTCCAAAGAAACCACTTTTAGCTTTGTTAATTTTCTTATTGTTTGTCTATTTAATATTTTACTTATTTCTACATTTATCCTTTCTACTTACTTTGGATTTAATTTCCCCTTCTTTCCTAGCTTCAGGTAGAAACTTAGGTAGTTAATTTAAAGCTTTCTTTTCTTGTATAAGATTTAAAGCTTTAAAATTTCCTGTGAACTCTGCTTAGCTGCATCCTATAAATTTTGTTATATTTTCATTATCTTTCCACTTACAACACATTTTTTATTTCCCTTGTGGTTTTTTTTACACTTTTCTTGTTTAATTTTCAAATGTTTGGCTTTCCTAATTATTTTATTGTTATCGATTTCTAATTTAATTCTGTTGTATGTAAAATATCAGCCCTGTAAGATTTCAATCTTTTAAATTTAATCTTTTAAATTTACTATATGACCCACATGTTATCTTTGTGAATGTTTCATGTACTCTTAAAAAAAATGTGTGTTTTGAAATTATTGGTTCTAGTGTTCTATAAAAATCCATTAGGTCAAGGTGATTGAGGCTAAAGTTCAAATTTCTCACTCCTTGCTGGTTTTCTAAATCTAATTGCTCTATAAATCACTGAACAATGAGTGTTAAAATCTCCAGCTGTAATTAGAGATTTGTTTATCTCACCCTTTTGTCAGTTTTAGTTCTTTTATTTTGAAGCTCTGTAAATACGTACATACACATTTATCATCATTATATTTTCCTGATAAATTGACCCCTTTATCATTATGAAATGTCATTCTTACCTCAGTCTTTTTTGCCATGAAATCTACTTTATTTGATAGTTATGCCAATGCCTTCTAAATATCCTTTTAAATGTAAATGTAATTCCTATATTGGCTTCTAAAAAAAAAATGCCTCTTTTATTTTTAGTGATTGCTTAGGGTTTGCAATATACATCCATAGCTTATCACAGTCTATTATAATACAAGAAACAACACTATATTTTCATTTACTCCAGCCATTCCTTTTAGTACTGTTGTTGTATATTTCAAATTTGCATATGTTATAACCCTCCCCAAATTAAAATTTTTTGATTAAACAATCTACTGTTTTTTTAAACAGAGCATTTCCAGTGTGCTTTGTTTCTTCCTTTAGAACTAAGTTTCTATCTAGTGTCATTGCCCTTCAGTCTAAAAAACTTCCTTTAGCATTTCTTGTAGTATAGGACTGTTGTTGGGTGCTGTGCAGTGGATTCCCACTCCTAACAACCCCATGTGACAGAGTGAAACTACTCCATAGGCTTTTCTTGGCTATAATCTTTACCAAAGCAGAGCGCCAGGTAAGGATGGATTACCCAGTAAGCAAGGTAAGCACGAGCTTAATTGTGCCTCACTACAGATTAGTAAGTAAGCATAAGTAAACCCGTGCTTACCTTGTTTACTCGGTAATCCGTCCCTCTCAGGGATTGCAAATTTGAAAAGAGGCTTTGATTCTGTAGGAAGGTGCTGTCGGGTTGGGAGAGAGACAGGTGCCAGCCATACCCAGAAGCAGAATCTTTGATTTGGTGAAAAAATGTGAGATTTTTCACTACAGATGACCTGGTAAGCAAGGTAAACACTGTCCTTACCTTGCCCCTTGGATAATCCACCCCTGTTTCCAGGTCTTTTTCTTGCAGAGCTGCTGAGTGGGTTCAAACCACCAACCTTTTGTTTAGCAACTGTAAAAATGGTGTGGCGGAGGCATCTGACCTCCTCTAACTTCACAGGGAGGAAGGAAAATCTAGATCGACATTCCCAAGGCTGATTCCTATGAGGTGGAAGTCAGACACGCCTCCTCTCTCCACCATCTTTACCAATTCTGACACTAACCATCCTTCCCATGACACTCTTTACTTCTCTTCTGGGTTCAATAACTCATTGCAATGGCCACACAGAACTCATAGACAATACTTAGGATTATGGGGTTTATTAAAAAAGTAACAGGTTACAATTCAGGTTCAGGAACGCTCAGGATATAGTTCTTCAATCAGGACAGCCTCTTCTCAGCCATGTTCACAGGCACTGCCTCCCTCTGGCCCCTTGGCCTCTGCTCTCCTCAGGCAAGTGTTCACAAAGCTCTTTTAGCTCTGCCAATAAGTTCCCCAAGGTACCCCACTCCGCCAGTAAGCCTCAGCCCGAAGAAGCTCAGCTCTAGCTCCGCGGGTCAGCCAACCTAGCTCCACCAAGTGACTGGAGGCACCCTACCCTCCAGCAAGCCTCCTCTGTGGGCCAGGAAGCCCACTGCACCATCTCCTGCTAGTCTTTCCTGCTGCTGTTTCTCTGCCTCTGCTTCTCACCATCTTCAGTGTTACAGCACTCTCTTTCTCTAAGTCTCCTGGTTCCAGGAGCTTCTCAGAGCAGGGATCCTGTGTCCAAAGGATGCGCTCCACTCCTGGCTCTTCTTCCTTAGTGGTGGTAAGATCCTCTTCTTTCTGTCTCTGGGATGGCTCATTTTAAACCTAGCAGGATGGCAAAGTTGACCAATCCCTTCATTAGGGTTCCATAGACCTTATTTGCATGGTCCCAACCCCACAAGGTGCCAAGAACTTTATTTGTATTATTAGCAAGCTATCCAATCCCCTTGGTGAGCCACAATTACCTTATTTGCATAGTTCTACCCAATCACTTGGGTGGGAGTTACAAGACCATGGCAAGAAAGGCCATATAAAAGTAATCCATTGCACCACAGCAGCTAAATGCTTAACTTTTACACCACTGCTTGTAGTGACTTCTCTGGGGTTTGTTGTTGTTGTTGGTGGTGATGGTATTAGCACCCTCTCTCTCTATATATATACACACACACACATATATACATAAATAACAACAACAACAAAACTCAAAACAAACAAGTTGCCATTGACTCAATTCCGACTCACAGCAACCCTATAGGACAGAGTAGAACTGCCCCATAGGGTTTCCAAGGCTGTAATCTTTACAGAAGCAGACTGCCACATCTTTCTCTCAAAGAGTGGCTAGTGGGTTCGAACTGTCGACCTTTCAGTTAGCGGTGATTAACCACTGTGCTACCAGAGTGGGCACTCTCTCTACACACGCGTGCACACACACACACATACTGAATACTAAATATCACCAAGGCACTTAGTAATTATCTAGTGCACTTTTCATAAGGTTGTTGTTTTCATAAGGTTGGTTGTTCTGATACTTTTTTGAAATTTTATTTTAAAGTCCTTTTTTTTTTTTCCCTAGTATAAACTGAGGAATAGTTAACACCAGAAAATCGGAATCAACTAAAATCATTTAAAAGCCATTAAAAAAAAAAAAATGAAAATGCAGTAATTTCATGGAAAAGAAAGGTGATTCATTCAAAGACATGAAAGTAAAGGAGAAAAAAAATAGGTCATTTCCATTATCTCTATACCTATACTTAAACTCTGTTATAAAGAATTATTACAATTGTTTTAACAAAGTTATTTTCAAATGGAAGCAGTAAGTGGTTACTGGGTTAAGGCTAAAATTGCAGGAAGATTTGTTCAATAAGTTTACAATTTTTGAGCTTCCTCAGTCAAACGGGTTCATGCAAATAAGAAATAATCAAGAATCTCAAATTGTGTGTGTGTGTGTGTGTGTGTGTGTGTGCGTGTGTGTAAGTGACAGAGAGAGAAGGAGGGAGAAGAGAGACTGCTCCTTAAATTTAGATGGGTTAAAAATATCCCTATAGATCCTTGTTTCTAGGTTAAGGAAGTTTTTGTGTTTTTTAAATGAAAGGATTTTTATAAATGTGTGAATTTTGTCCCATTCTGGTCACTATAGACAATTAACAAGTGTTTAAGAATCATAGCAGTCACTATCAATCCTTCTGGCCCCAAAAGCCTGAAACTATTTGCTACTTTATCTTGACAGATACATTCCAATTTGAGGCGAAATGCAAAAACTTCATGAAGCAAAAGTTTTATGATACATCATTCCAAAAAAGCTGGCTGTGTGTCACTATGGAAAATTTTAGGGATGAGAAGTAACTGGCCTAAAATTATGGTTAATGAAATTATAATCTAGATTTATCATACACCCAGTAATTGTAGACACATGTTTGGTTTTTTGTTTATTTATTTACCACACAGTCTGTAGTTTTAGAAGTATTCCTATATTTTCTCCTTATTTTTAGGATCATCTAATTATACATTCCATTTTTTTTGGAGAAAGTATGTTGACAGTTTCATTTAATTTGTGCATAGAAACTAATTCTTAGTTTTCAAGAGGGTGTACCCTCTGATGTGGGGATAAATCGTGCCGCCTATTGACTGAAAATAGAGCTAACCCAGAAAGCAATTGGATCTAAGACCTCATTTAATCCCTAGAGGTTTTTTTCAATAACTCCTTCCTGAGTGTTTGAGGATGAGTCAAAACAGCCTTAGGGGAGCCTGATTTTGTCCTGAGTGAATTCTGAAGTATCCAGGCAGATCAATTTTTGTCAAGACCTTCTGGAAAATCAGATCAAGTTGATCAATCAATAATATGTACAGCGCATCTTCTTTTTGCCTAGCACTGTGTCAAATGATAATAGGAAAGATGAAAGTACCTGTAAGACAAATAAAGGATCTACTATTATGCCCGGAAAAACAATATAATTGTTAAGAACATCTAAATGCTAAATTTTGTGGTAATATACTAACTATTGGTTCAATGAGGAGAGACTCTTTGTGGATTGGAATAAAGGAAGTAGGGGAGTCGACTAAAGTTTTAACTTTTGTTCTACTCTGGGTAGGATGACCATGAAGCAACAAACAAACAAAACCAACAAAGCAAGGCAAACAAGCAAATACTCAACTTGTTGGTAGAAATAATTTTAAAAATCTAAGGAGTAACCTTAGTAGTCAGCTTAAACCTTCCAGGTCTTGGCGAATGCAGTTACAGGGTTCATTTCAAAAGGAGCTGGTTTCCATTGAGGTTGCAGTAAAAGAGAAGAGATGTTCAACTGATTAAATTCTGGTCTGTGCTGAGCTACCCTATTAGCTTTCTTTTGCTGCATAACAAATTGCCACAACTTTAGTGGCTAAAACAACATGCATTTATTAACTCATAGAGCCCGTGGGTCAGAGTCTGGGCATTGGCTTAACTGGTGACATTTTCACAGACCCTGTTTCCAAACAAGGTCATGTTCACAGGTGCCAGGGGTTAGGATTTCAGCAGTTTTTTTTTGGGGGGGGGGGGCAGTGAGGAAGCCATAGTTCAATCCATAATACTTCCCTTCTTTCAAATTAACATTTTGTTTCATTTTATTATACTCGACCTAAAATAGCTAATTTTTTTCCTTATACGTCCACTGTGTACACTGAATAAAAACTGTATGCTCTCAATCTGCAAACAAATCCACATTGCAGGTTTTAAACTTTGAGTGAAAGTAAACCATCAAGAGTAAATCCATTGCTAAAATCACTTTACCTTAGCTCTTAATCTTTCAGATTTTATTTTTAAATGTTATGGCCCCTTATTCTCTCCTAGTACACTGTCCTTTTCTTTCATAGTAAATATAAAAATTACAAATGGAAATTTCACATCTTCATTTATTTTAGCACACATCTAAAACCCTCATAAATAAACTCAAGCTAATGTTTACCTTTGTACCTAGCACAGTGCGTGGCCATTAGAGCACTTAAATAGTTTCTGAATGTGTGAATGACTAAGTAAATGAATGAATGAAGTGTTTAGGAAGAACAGAGGCAGGAAAGCTTAACTTTTCCTGGGGAGGGAAGGTCAGAAAAGTTTTTCTAAAGAAGATAAAAACTGACCTGTCTTGGGAGATGAGTCAAGATTTGTCTGGTGAATAAGGCATTCATTTTCAGAAGTGAGTGTTTTCATGAAATTAACTTATCGTGTATCATCTCTCAGGAAGCTGTTGGAGAATGTGCTATTCCAATAGGAAAAGCAAACTGAGAAAGAAGAACATGGAATCCAGGATATCCCACAGAAGTGAGAGGGAAAGGGCATCTCTTGGCAGATGGAAAAGGGAGACACTACGACGACAGGTGGGCAGTAGACCTGGAGAATCAGCAGTCCAGGCTGGATCAGGAGGGCAGGGTGCTGCCAGACGAGACTGACGGAATACACTTTTGTCATGGAAGGTGAGTCTGGTGGGTATAGGACATAGAAATCCTGGTTAATTAAAAAAGGATAGTTATTGAATATAGGCAAAATAAAAAATTATAGAGAAAAGAAACGTAGGCTGTGAAGAGCGTTTACATAGTCATAGTAGTGCAAATTCCAAATAATGGAAGGATGAAAAAAAGAGGAGAGTCTGTGCTTTGGAGAGGGATAACCATGAACGGGGGGCTAAATTCTCATGTTCCATAGTAGAAATTCAATAAATAATACCTAAAATTGTAAAAATATTAAGTAGCATTACAAACATATTATTTAGAGATAAAGAGTTAAATGCTAAGGGAAAAGGCCAAAATAGTTGCAAGCGGCTGCCTCTATTGAAGAGAATTGGGGGGGGGGGGGAGATGCCAAGTGATTACTTCTTTGCATAATAAATCATACAGAAGTATTTGGCACATGGTGAAAAGAATGCAATTAGACCCCAAGAGTATGGCCCCCAGACACCCTTTTAGCTCAGTGGTGAAGTCATTTTCGAGGTTCACCTTTCAGCCGGGGAGTGGAGAGCTCCATAAAACCAAATGGGACTAATGAGGCACAGCAGTCCCGGGACAAGGGCCAGAAGGCAGAAGGGGACAGGAAAGCTGGTGATAGGGAACCCAAGGTTGAGTAAGGATAGTGTTGATGTGTTGTGAAGTTGTTAACCATTGTCATAGGGCAACATGTGTACTAACTGTTAAATGAGAAACTATTTTGTTCTGTAAGCCCTCATCTAAAGTGAGAATAGCAGCACAATTGGAAGAACGTAGTCGATGTCACTGAACTGTGCATGTAGAAATTTTTGAAATGGTGTATCTTTGGCTATGTATATTTTCACCAAAAAAAAAAAAAAAAAAAAAGGTCAAGAAGGAAGTGGGTTGACATGTTGTGGGGTTGTTAACCAATGTCATAAAACAATATGTGTACTACTGTTTCATGAGAAACTATTTGTTCTGTAAGGCTTCACCTGAAGTACAATAAAAAAAAAGAGTAAAAAAAAAGAATGCAATTAGGCAGAAGAAAGGTTAAAGAGTGTAATTAAAATAAGCAATCCAGTCTTTAACACTGGTTTCTTAGTGCTGATGCCAAAACCCCACTTCATTGTGGGGAAGTCTTAAAATAATTGGTAGAAAGGCTGAGGGCTTTGTATTTAATTAGCCTCTATAAAAATAATCTTCTGTCAATTGATGTAATCACAGAACTCCTTTTTAGAAGGTGATGCTGTGATCATAGGCACACCTGGCTGGAAAAATAAGGTATCTGGACTAAAATAAACCGCAGTTGGTGAACATCGCAATAGCTTTCTCAGGGATATTTGCGCTTGTCTCTTGTTAGTAAACTCAGAGACCACATTCTTAATCTCATCTGGTTCATAATACATGTGTTGTAGGTTATAGTCACACTTGTAGGACAATGTGTTTTAATAAAAATTCTTTGGGGAAAGTCAGCTTTTCCCTGAAGAACTCTGTAATTTCATAGCTCTTAGGCTGCAGAATTCATTTTTAATAAGGAAAAAGTCACCCAGCAGAGGTGACCTATTATATAAAAGTATAACTTACCTAGAAAACAGTGCCTGGTCCTGTTACCCAACGCAATTCTATTGAAAAGTAAAAGGGTGCATCAGATGATATGTGCTTTGTTTGGGCAGGAGATAATTTTCTATAAACTGTTTATGGTTCAGGTGTGAAGCTGTAATAAATTTGGAATAGAGAAAATAATTCTGTCTTGAGAGAGGAGTCAAGATTTATCTGGAGAGAATTTTGCCTGGTGCAGTTTCCGTACAAAAGAGTTCTGTGTGGGGCAAGGCACCCATCTCCAAAATGGTTTCTTGGTTTGTTGCATTCTAGAAGCCTCCTGGTTGCCTCTATCAAGAGTCCCTAAAACGTGGTTATTTCAGGATAGAACCCTCTTTTTTCAGCCAATCACCTCTCTGCCTTTTGGGTAGGGGTGGAGGGAAGAGAGCAGCAACATAGCTATTCCAACGTTGACTCCTCCTAGTTGGGTTCTCTCTTCCCCCTGCATGCTGCCTCCATCCACTTCTCTTCAGGATTATGCATAGGCAACAAACAGGTGAAACTTTTCTAAATATTTGTGTATAACAAAAACGCTTTGTATTTTTAAAAATCTTTCTCCCAATTTATAAAAGTTATTCACTTAACAAACATCTGTTAAAAATACCTCCTCATCCAAGAAATAAGCTAGATACCAGATACCAGGAAACTTGAGGCTAAGACACTTGGTGTCTAAAATCACAAGAACAAATCAGTCTTGCCCATTCAACTAATATTTACTATGCACGAGGCATTCTGGAAGGATATGAGGTTAAGTCAGGTGTAGTCCCAGCCTCTGGGTTATAAAATCTCATAAAGAGGTAAGATACTTACAATCTTAACTTGCAGGGCAACAAGGGGCGGATATTATCAATGACAAGGTATTGTTTACAAAATCTTTTCTGACTGCAGGGCTGCTTTGTGAAAACGGTAGCATTTAAGTCGGAATATAAAGAACACAATTTTTTTTTAAACTTCAGTTGATTCTCTAGGATCCAGGTCAGTCACCATCTTGGCTGAGAAACCTTCTCTGACTCCCCTGGTGCAGGCCGTCCAGTCTTCCGTGAGCTAAAATGTTGAGATTTCTCTATTTCAGCCCTTAAAACCAAAAAACCACTGTGATCGAGTGGATTCCCACTCATAGGAACACTATAGGACATAGTAGAACTGCCCCATAGGGTTTCCAAGGCTATAATCTTTATGCAAGCAGACTGCCACATCTTTTTTCTAAGGAGCAGCTAGTGGGTTCAAACTGCCAACCTTTGGATTAGCAGCCCCAGTGCTTAACCTCTGCGCCACCTGGGCTCCTTTTTTAGCACTAACTGTGTGGATTGTTTGCACATCTTACTGCCCACACTAGACTGTGACCAAGTTGTGAGTATGTCTGTGAGTGTGTGTATGTGGTTATCTTAATAGCACAGTGCCTGGTACATAACTGCTATATTAGCACATAAACGAATGCATGCCAACAGGCTTGGTAAGAGGACAGGGCCATGCAGATGGAAGACAAGGCATGAACAGAGGCACAGAGGGGAGAGAGGAACCAGGTATCCACACTGAACACCATCTTCTTTACAATTTTGCTAAGGCTGATCTGGCTTAAAAATAGGCCATTAAAGATACACTTGAGCTGCAGGTAACAGACACCCAACCACAGTGGTTTAAAAATCAGAAGGCAATTTTTCTCTATTAATAAAGAATTGAGATATAGGCAGCCAAGGACTAAGTCACCAATGGCCTACTACCCCATCCTCTTTTTATTCCATCATTCTTACAAGTACCTTTATCCTCAGAGTTGCTTCAAAGCCACAGTCCAACTGCATAGATTCATTCTAGGCAGGGCAGAGAAGCAAAACACAGCAAGAAGGAGGAAGAGTCATGCCTATACCAGGTAAACAAAACTGTCCCAGAAATCTCTTATTTCTGTCTATGTGATGTTGTCATAACTGTACGTGTGGCCACCTCTAGCTGCAAAAGAGACTGGGAGATGCTGGTATTTTTTAGAAGGATACTTTGCTTTCATAAACATTATTGGTATTCTATCAATAAAGAAGATGTGGAAAATGAGCATTGGCTAGGATTAGTGTATTTGCTACCAAGTGGAGGGAAGACAGTGAAGGAATTTCGCTAGTGGTTGCCTAACGCGCAGGGTCAGACCCATACCAGTCTGCTTGCCGTCGCCTCAATGGGCAAGTGCCCTCACATGCCACCCCTATCTCATGCTGTTCTCTCTATGCTGAGTATAGTCACCCAGCTTTTTTGCCTGGTCAACTCATATTTATTCTTCAAGATTCATCTCACATGTCATCTGATCCCTTAGGTTGAGTTAGGCCTCTTTATTCCTTATATAAGGAGCCCTGGTAGCACAATGGTTAAGCACTTGGCTGCTAAGTGAAGGGTCAGCAGTTTGAATCCCTCAGCTGCTCCTCAGGAAGAAGATGTGGCAGTGTGCTTCCATAAAGATTCAACTTGATGACAACGGGATTCCTTGTATATCTCTTTCCTGCTGTAACTAAAACCAAATTCATTGCTATTGACTAGATTCAGACTCATAGTGATCCTATAGGACAGAGTAGAACTGTCCCATAGGGCTTCCGGGGAACACCTGCTGGATTCAAACTGCCAACCTTTTGGTTAGCAGCCATAGATCTTAACCACTATGCCACCAAGGTTTCCTTCTGCTAAATCCTTTATTATAAGGAAATGGGAGTTTAGTTCAGAGCCTACCATGTGCCAGACATTGGGCTGGGCACTTTTTTTTATTGTGCTAAATACGTAAGTAACAGAACACTTGCCATTTCAACATCTTCACATGTACAGTTAAGAGGCATTAATTTTGTTTATCATGTTGTTCAGCCATCACCATTAATCATTCCCCAATTTTTCCAACACGCTTTGAATGAAGCTCAGTGTCCCCTAAGCGCTGGGTCTTCTTTTCCCCCTCCCTACCACCTGTGCCTGGTAACCACTAATAAACTTTGAACTCTGTGCATTTAGGCTAGGTACTTTTACAGGCTATCTCATTTAATCTACACAATATTGCACCCAAAAATTATTACACAGAAATCCCATCTAGCACAGAGCGGATCCCATTTGATATGGAAAGGCCAACTGAATCTGGACTGTGTAGGATCTGTACAGCAAAGAGACATGGGGATATATTTCTTGATATGGTATATTGGCAATCATCATTTGCTTCTTTTCAAAGCAGAAGCCATGACATGTCTCTAGGCATAATTTCTGCAGGCTGTAAGTCAAACAATTGTTCACTTCCTCCAAGGCTGTAGAGATGTTTAAGGTGAACTTCATATGTCAAAGAACCTTCATCAATTCCTGTTTCATTGCTAAACTCGACCAGCAGTTACTGCCACAAGATTTTTAAAGGTGCTCACTTACTATAAAATTTGCACTTGAATAGCTGCTGTGAAACTGCCAGAGAGTTCTGCAGCATTTCCAGCACTATCAGTTTGCTTGCCATTTATCAGCCATTAGAGTTCAAACTGCTCAACAAAACATGAAATAATATCAGAAAGAAAGATCATGACAGAGTAAGCCAATAAATTGGCTGGGAGCATATAATATTGCTTACTCTGTGTGCTAGTTGATGGATCATGAGAAGAATCCACATTAATTTTACTGCTCAGTGGAGTAATGAATACATTTTTCTCTAAAAAATGTGGAACTGTTTTTGAGACAGCCTATAACAAATCAGCACTACACAGGACAGAACTGAACTAGGAATGCTGTGCTTACAGGAAATGAGTCAAAGAGGTAGGCAACTGGTCCATGACCATTTTCCTAGGAATCATTAGAGTCAGGATTTGAACTCAACTCTGCTTTGCTTACAATAGATGTTCTTTTCACTACAACATACTATCTCACTTACAGCATTTGATACATGCTGTTGTAATTATTATTATTATTATTTAACTATCTCTTCTGTATTGAGTTGATCAAAGAAGTTATGAATGTCAATATCTTTATGGTGACCAAAAGATATAATATTTAACATTTGACCACTTCACTTGTTAAAATATATTAATATACATCATTGTCATACCGTGTATGTTTTATTGTTGCAGTTAATTAGAGATAGTGTTGAACTTGTCCTAGAATTAGAACAGAAGTGAGTTTATGAACAAGTCCAGAAAAAGGTTATTGTATTTTGGGCTACTTGACAGCTGATTTGTCACTTATATCTTTCATTTACAACTGCTACAGTGGACCAGCACAACTCACAAGATTTAATCATAAAACCATTAATTTATCTTCAATTGCCCCATTGAATTTATTCAGTGCAGTTGCATCTTTCTCATCCCCTGAATGAAATTTTGTTGCACTAAAATATTTCTGGCCACTTATAGGTAATATCGTCCAGAAATTAAAATGTCTAGTTCCATTTAACAGTAAAGATTCCAGACTTGATTTAAAATTGAGGGTTGTCCCCTCCCTAGGTAGGGCTTAGTTTCAAGCAGGAAGTGTAAAGTCAGGAAGAGGTACATGGTTGGCTTACTTTTTTTTTCCCCTTCTAGTATCTCTACTCTTCGGTTACCCAGTTAAAGCCCTGGGGACTGATGCATGAGGAAGAAAGAGAAGGAAAGAAAATAGAAAAGTTTATATTTGACTAAAACTCTCAAGGGTGAATTTCAAGGTCACTGGGGCCAGCAGAGGTTCCTGGGTAGAGTGAGTGGTTTGTGATGACTGCTAACCTAAAGGTTGGCAGTGTGAACCCACACAGTGGGGCTACAGAAGAAAGGCCCGGTGATCTGCTACTGTAAAGAAGAGCCAAGAAAAGCCTATAGAGTAGTTCTACTCTGTAACACATGGGGTAACGTTGGAATCAACTCAATGGCAACAGGTTTGGTTTGGGGCCAGAACTTTTTGTATTTCTTCAAAGCCTTTTATGCTAACAGTTTTATTGAGATATAATTTACATACCATAAAATTTACCCCTTTAAAGTGTATAAGTCAATGATTTTTAGTGTATTCACAGAGTTGTACAAGATCACCTCTATTTAAGTTTAGAACATCTTCATCACCTCAAAAAGAAACTCTATACCTTTCAGCAGCCACTACTCAAGGACACCTTCCCAAGCCCCAAACAACCACTAATCTACTTTGTGTCTCTATGAATTTGTCTATTATGAACATTTAATATAAATGAAATAATACAATATATGGGCTTTTGTGTCTGTCTTCCTTCACTTAGCATATGGTTTCAAAGTTCATCCATGTTTTAGTATGTATTAATAATTTCTATTTATTGCCAAACATTTCATTTTATAGATATACCAAATTTTGTTTATCTGTTCATCAGTTGATTGACAATGGGTTGTTTTCACTTTTGGCTATTATTAATAATGCCACTATGAACATTCATACACAATTTTTTGTGTGGACATACATTTTCATTTCTTTTGAGTGAATATTTTTCCTGTTGTTCCTGGTGCCAAAATGGTGCAGACTAATTTGGAAAACAGCCTGGCAGTTACCTCCAAGTTTAAACATAGAGTTACCATATGACTCAGCAATTCCACTCCTGTATACCTATCTATCAATCTGTCTATCTATATGGGTAAATATAGACATATCCCATTGCCATCGAGTCGATTTCGACTCATAGAGAACCTATGGAACAGAGTAGAGCTGCCCTATAGGGTTTCTGAGGAGCAACCGGTGAATTTGAACTGCTGACCTTTTGGTTAGCAGCTGAGCTCTTAACCACCGTGCCACCAGGGCTCCAGATATATATACATATACGTATACATACACATACACATACACATAAACACACACATGTATGTATATGGGCAGATATACAGGAGTGGAATTGCTGAGTCATACGGTAACTCCATGTTTAAACTTGGAGGTACCTCCAGACTGTTTTCAAAAATCAGTCTGCACCATTTTACATTCACACCGGCAGTGCATGACAGCTCCAATTTTTCTACCTACTTGGCAACACTTGTTATTGTCCGTCTTTTTTTATTTTAGTCATCCTAGTTCATGTGAAGTACATTTTATTTGCATTTCCCTAATGACTAATGATGTTAAGCATCTTTTCATGTGCTTATTGACCATTCATATATCTTCTTTGGAGAACTATCTATTCAGATCCTTTGCTCATGTTTAAATTATGTTTAGTTTTTGAGTTTTAAGAGTTTATTACATTCTTTAGATAGAAGTCCCTTATCAGGTATTCTTCCATTTTTCTTCAAAGTTTTATTGTAAAACATGTCAGACATTCTCCAGAAGTTGAAAAAATAGTACAATGATCATATACTCACCATCTAGAGTCAACAATTCTTACCATTTTGCCATATGCGTTTCTTTCCCATCCATTTAAAAAATATAGACATTATGACACATTGCCCCAAACATATCAGCATGACTCTGCTAAAAATAAGGATATTTTCTTACATAACCCCAATATCATTAACAAACTTAAAAATATTTAAATTCAGTATAAATTTCAAGCTCTATTCACATGCACAATTATCCACAATATGATTTTATTGTCAACTAGATCCCAATCAAGTTTCATGTATTACATTCAAATTCTATATATCTTTAATCTTAGAAAAAGCCTGTCTCATATTTTTTTCTTTACTGTGGTAAATACATATGTAACAAAATATTTGCCATTTCAACATTCTTTACATGTACAATTCAGTGACATTAATTACTTTCATCATATTGTTCAACCATCACCACTATCTGTTCCAAATTTTTCCTCTCATTTTTTTTGACATTGATTAGACTTGTCATCTTGTAAAATGCCCTCACATTCTGGATTTGGCTAATTGTTTCTTTGTAGTGGAAGAGGCTACATAGGTCAGGCTCACTATTATTACTACCCATTGCTAACCGCCACATTGTCTTATGATCTTGTTTTTCCCTCCAGTTCCAGTCTCAATAAAAGGTTTAAGGTTAACAGATGTTCCTCCTTAGAGGGTGGAAAACAAGTGATAATGATCTAAGGATGAAAAACAGAACAAAGCACCCGTCTTGTGACAAGCAAACAAGGATGTTGCCAGATAACCCCCAAGAATATCAGTAAAAGATTAACTCATCTGAGACATGACCACTTCAAGGGGGAACTAACACAAACTTCTAAGACCCATAATCCTGTCCCTATAAAAGCCTCAGGCCAATCTCCAGTGGGGGAGACGGGTTTTTCTGAGGAATCTATTCCCCTCTGTCTCCTATATATCAATATATAATAACACTCTTGCTGCTCACCTCACCCCTGTTTCAGAATTGGCTATTGCAGCAGGTGGCTCCAATCCGCGTTGCTGCGGTAACAGTAGTATCGTTTAACTTAATTCTCTTATTTCCTGAAATTGCTATAACCTTGAAGTTAGTTCTAAAAGGTATCATTTGATTTTGGATAAACATTCTTGGAAAGAATAGTTTATAAGGTGATACTGAGTATTTCGTATTTCACCCCTCAGGAACATATACTATTCCATGATGCTAAGTTTAATATTTGATTAATGTGGTGATGGTAAGCTCTCGCCCTTATAAAGGTGCTTTTTTTTTTTTTTTTATTTGTAAAAAGCAAGTAATCTGCAGGGTGTCATGCAAGTATCCTGTTACCCAAAAACATGTCACCTAAGGATTTTTGTATTTATTAACGATAATTTTCTGTATCAGTTATTTTATGGTGAGACATTGAATGGGGATTTTAAAATTTTATCATTCTTTCTATATTTATTAGCTGGTATTCTTCTTTAAGGAAGAACCCGTTTTCTCTCCCTGGCTTTTTCTTGTTACAATTAATATCCCTTACCATTCTTTTTTAAAAAAATTTTTATTATGCAGTAGGTAAAAGTTTGCAGAGCAAATTGTTTCCCACTAGTTTGTACATAAAGTGTTCGGTGACATTGCTTGCGTTCTCCTCAATGTGTTAGCACTCTCCTCATCTCTGCCCTGGGTTCTCTCTTTCCTTTTGTCTGGATTTGCTCCCCTTTCCTGCCTTCTTATCTTTGCTTTTAGGCAAATGTTGTCCTTTTGATTTTGTATAATTGATTGTTCTAAGGAACACGTTCCTCTTGGGTGTTATTGTTTATTTTATGGGCCTGTCCATTGTTTGGCTGAAAGGTGGTCTCTAGGAATGGCTTCAGTTCCAGGTCAGAGGGAAGTCTTAGGGCCATAGTCTCGGGGGTTCTTCCAGTCTCTGTCATGCCAGTAAGTCTGGTCTTTTTTGTGAATTTGATTTTTTGTTCTTTTTTCTCCTGCCCTGTCTGGGACCCTCTGTTGTGATCCCAGTTAGAGTGATCAGTAGCGGTAGCCGGGCACCATCTCGTACTTCTGGTCTTGGGATCGTGTAGGCTGTGGTTCATGTGGTCCATTAGTCCTTTGGACTAACTATTCCCTTGAGTCTTAGATTTTCTTCAGTCTCCGGTGCTCTGCACAGGAAGAGATCAATAGTTGTGTCTTAGATGGCTGCTCACCAGCTTTTAAGACCTCAGGCACTACTCACCAAAGTAGGATACACAACATTGTCCTCAAGTCTATGGTCCTTCGCCCTTGAGCCTAGAAACTTCATCCCATGAGATGTTTGGTTATATCTAAGAAGTTTCCATGACTAAGCTCCTCGTGTACGCTATTGTCTATATTAATATACTGCAGCACCTACAATTACATATGTAGAAACATCCACAACCAAACCTGTATCTGCAGGTGGGTGTGCTCCCTTACACCCTCCCACACCTCTTTAGCATATCTATTGACCTATATATTGATTTGTAGATTATTGTTTGTTAATACTATTGTTGGAGGACTGTCTATGTTACAGTAATTACTGTAGTTGCCCTTTATTACTGCATTCCTCTCAGTGTCTTCCTTTGCCTTGGTCATGTTGTGCTGACTTCCTGCATAGTGTATATTGCCTTTCCCTTTACCAATATTAACATGTGTCTTCTATCTAGTTAGTAATTTTCCCTCCCTTCCCCTCCCATCCATTCATGTTGTGAGATGTTTTGTGGATTCATCATTATTCTTTATTTTTGCATAGAATTCCGTTACGTGTGTGTACCCCAGCTTGTTTATGCATTCATCTGTTGATGGGCAAGTAGGTTGTTTACATCTTTTTGCTATTGTGAATAATGCGGCAATGAACATGAGTGTGCATATGTATATTCATGTCATGGCTCTTATTTCTTTAGGGTATATGCCTAGGAGTTGGATTGCTGAATCATATGGTACTTCTATTTCTAGCTTTTTAAGGAAGTGCCATACTGTTTTCCATAGTGTTTGTACCATTTTACTTTCCCACCAGCAGTGTACAAGAGTTCCAATCTCCCTACAACCTTTCCAACATTTGTAATTTTCTTTTTCTTTTTATTAGTACCATTATTGTCAGGGTGAGATGGTATCTCGTTATAGTTTTGATTTGCAGCTCTCTAATGGCTAAAGATTGCCATCACTTCTTCATGTGTTTGTTAGCCACCTGAACGTCTCCTTTGGTGAAGTGTCTGTTCATATCCTTCATCCATTTTTTAATTGGATTATTTGTCTTTTTGATGTTGATGTTTTCTGTGAATTTTAGCTATTTGTCAATTATGTCTTGGCCAAAAATTTATTCCCAGTCTATAGGACCTCTTTTTACTCTTTTGGGGAAGTCTTTTGATGAGCATAAGTGTTTAACTTTTAGGAGATCTCATTTATCTAGTTCATCTTCTGCTGCCTGTGCATTTTTAGTTATGTTTGGTATTCTATTCATGCATTCATTCATTCTAGCATTGTCCCTTTTTTTTTCTTCATGATCTTTATAGTTTTAGGTGTTATATTTAGGTCTATGATTCATTTTGAGTTAATTTTTGTGTATGGTGTTAGATATGGGTCCTGTTTTGTTTTATCCAGATAGACATCATTTGTTAAAGAGACTGTCTCTTCCACGTTTAAGGACTTTGGCCCTTTGTCAAAGATCACATACTCCCCATTTTTCTTTATAGGTAGAATTATAGTACAAAATTTCACAAATTTGGTGAATAAGCACTTCTTAAGTTATTTTCTTTTGACATGACCTCATTGGTATTGGAACCCTTCATCCCCTGTGGCATAAAATAGCCCAGATTAACTTTATACCCTCCCTGTTCCAGAGTTAAAATCTGCCATATTCAAGGGGACCTAGTTCCTTTCGGTAGAAACCAATATCTGAGCATTAGTTACATTAGCTGTTCCTAGGATGCCATTGCTTATTGACTTTTTCTTACGTGTGTGTTTTCACAATCCAAGATTCAGCATTATTAATGCATACTCAATCTCTGAAACATTAAAATCAGTTATTTCATACTTTAATGAGGAAAATAATCTACAAATATTTAATGTCCCCTGTATGATTTTTCTAAGTTAAGAATTAAAAAAAAAGGACATTATATATAAATAAATACTCACTAGTTCAAATACCAATAAATCTTTAGTTAACATAGTCAGTCTTATTAGTTGCTTCAAAATCTTCTGTTAAATTTACAAACTCGTTTTCAATGATGGAAGAAGGACTGAAAATCTCCATTGTTTTTTCATATTCCTGTAGGGTGAAATATGAACTCCATGCATGCTTACAATATCCTCTGGAATTAGTACTTGTGCAAATCTTTATGATTATTGATTGCTATATCACCAAAATGCATATCTCTGTAAAAGGGGCCTAGAAGAGAGATGATGTTGGAAGAAGGCCTGGTACTCATTCTGTGGAGCTTCCGTGAGTCTTCTGAGGCACCTCTGGGTGGGTTCAAACCACCAACCTATCGGCTAGTAGTGGAGCACTATAAAATGGGGTAATCATGTCACTTAAAAATGAGGGTTATTATGAGATTATTATGAAAATCAACACTTGTTTATCCTTAAGGGCTCAACGTAGTCCTCCTCTGAGAAGCTATCCTTGATTCCCTCATCCCACAAGATAAGGTAAGATGCTTTGTCTCCTTGCCTCCCCTGCTCCACACTCCACACTAGCACCCTGTTCTAGCATTTCTCATCATACAGGAATTGCATCTACATATGCCTGTCATTCCCATTAGCTGGGAGAGCCTTACAACTCATATTTCCAATACTTAATAGGATATCTTTCTATCAGTGTCTGAGCTAAATAAACATTTGCTGAGTGAATTATTGATGTATTTAGAGTGCAGACACACAGTACCTGCAACATTGAAGGCATTCAGTCATTTTAGTTCTTCTTGCCTTCCTTCGTAAATTTATGTCCCCAAAACTTTATCAAGGAAAGGATTTATTCCTTGTCCACAAAGCTTTAACTACTAAAATAGGACTATTTTATGATTCATTCTAGGTAATTAAATACACTGTGAGGGGCATGGGTCATGGAAGGTTAAGGTTTATCAAACCTGATGAATAACAAGATGAAAATTACTTCAGGCCTTTAGCCATAGTTTATGCACATATATCCAGACAGAAATTGTTTGAAGCTTTGTCCATATTTTTAGTAAATATGTAACTTGGCAGTGTCAGTTTGATCATCAAAGCAATGTAGTGGAGACATTTTTCCATTTGTCTCAGCTGTCTTATTTTATCGCATTACAAATGATGTTAATTATGTGCTTAATTATGCTTAACAGAATTTATATGCAATACTGTGTTTATCAGTTGGACGTAACAAAATACTGTTGTTTTCTTCCCATCTTCTTTCTGTATATCATTTATTGATTTTTGAAAGCAGCTGGAGTTGTTCCATGTGACTGGAGACAATTACAAGACTATACAATAAATTCATTTGCTACACAAACCATCATATCGGCCGTGGTGTTTGCTTTTTAAAGAATTGATGTACATTCTCATGCAAACTTTCAACCTGATCTTTGCTGTATTCATAGATTAGAAGAAATTTCCTCTTAGATTTAAAAAAAAAGTCCAAGTTACCCAGAATTTTCCAAAAGCATGTATTTTTCATTCATGAAAACAGTACCCCTCCATCTCTCCAAACAGACAAAGCTAGTCTATTGAGTATGTGCTAATTCATGTTTATATAACCACTACCTACTACCTTCGAGTCGATGCTGACTGATAGTGGCCCCACAGGGTTTCCAAGGCTGTAAATCTCTGCAGAAGCAGACTGCCACATCTTTCTCCCTCACTCCGCTGGTGGTTTTGAACCAACAACTTTTGGGTTACCAGCTGATCACTTTAACTAGTGCACCACCAGGGCTCCTTATGTTTATATGAAAGACCATGTAAATATACGTAAAGCTTGTGTCTTCAGTTCTCATATGGTCAATGATTTCATAAGACTTGAGAATTGGAAAGGGAGTAATTTTTGGTTAGCATTTATTTTAAAAGGATCATTTTAGCCAGCTTGACTATAAGAGGTGGATTTTTTCAAAAGAATGTTGTTTAAAAAAATTTTTTCAGGGCAGGATCAAAAATACAATTAGAGGAAAAGTGTAACTATTGGAAAACATTGTAGCTTGTCTTATTTTTTCCAAGAGTTCTAGGATTAAAATTCATGCAGAAGATTTTTGGTGGCTAACCCATTGAACCCGTTGCCGTCAAGTTGATTCCAACCCATAGTGACCCTATAGGACAGAGTAGAACTGCCCCATAGGTTTTCCAAGGATTCCAACTGCCTACCTTCTTGCTAGCAGCCAAGCTCTTTAACCATTGCACCACCAGGCCTCCTTTGGTGGCTATCAATACTTATTAAAAATTAACATCATTTTTGAGACCTGTTTTATAGGTAAAATCTAGATTATTGAAAAGCACAAGTTATGTTCTAGTAATAATAGCTATGCTTATAAGTGTCAAGTGCTTTATACATATTATTATTATTTCACTTATTCTTCAGAACAACCCATTTAACAGATGAGAACCAGAGAGTTAAGGATTTTGCCCAAGGTCGGCAACTGAAAGATTCAGAATCAGAAGCCATGTTTGTCTGATTCTAAAGCCTGTGCTAAATTCATGCTCTGCTTGCATCTATCGATGCTGTGCATGTTCCTTCACACATCTGTCACCAGGGGGACCCAGGAGATAGAATCAAATGAAATCTCTAGTCAAGTGTCCACTCTATTATAAACATTGCTTTCACCCTAAATTCTTGCTATTTTCCTTCTCGGTAGAATTAACACACCTAGAAAGGAAATGTAATAGTTCTCTTTGCTTCTTCGCTGTAAGTCTCTCTTTTTGTTCTGGCAGACTGTAAAGGCCAGAGAGTCTTTTCCTTTCCTCAAAGCCAGTTGGCTCCTCTATGCCTCCAAATGTGCCTAAAAGTCATCATCTTGGAGAAAAGCAAATAAGAGAGGAAATAATGCATCAAGGGGCTCAACAACTTTCAACTCTCATGCTGTATAGCTCACATTTATAAAACCTACAGAAACATTTACCCCTCCACACACAAAGCCCATCTAGTTCCCCTAGGATTAAAATTACTTTAATTCTATGTGGACAAAGGAGAGAGAGGATCAGAATGGAGGAGAGGAGAAGCGGGGGTGGATTTATGGCACTTAATTGTTGTTATCACCTCAAGCAACTTTCTTTAACTTCTTGGAACCCTCAGTTTTCTCATGTGTATAATAAGAATTTAATGGTATTCCACTGGTAGAATTCTCACCTTCCATGCAGGAGACCTGGACTTGATTCCATGCAAGTACACCTCATGTGCAGCAATTACCCGTCTGTCAACTGAGGCTTGAGTGTTGCTATGATGCTGAACAGGTTTCATTGAGCTTCTAGGATAAGACAGACTAGAAAAAAGGCCTGGCAATTTACTTCCAAAAACTAGCCAATGAAAACACTACGAATCATAATAGTCTGATCTGCAACTGATCATGGAGATGGCACAGGACTCAGCAGTGTTTCGTCCTGTTGTGCGTGGGGTTGCCGTGAGTCATGGGGTTGCCATGAGTCATGGGGTTACCATGAGTCAGGAGCTGAATCCATGACAGCTAACAACAACAACCTCACAGAATCTGTAGCAAGGACTAAATGCGATAATATATACCTAGCCTTAGCACAGTGCCTGGCATGCAGTAATTGCTCAATAAATGACAGCTATTATAATTTTTCAGGTTCTGGGGCTCCTTTCTGAAAGGATTCCTACTAATAACAACAATAATCATAACTAACATTTACTGAGCATTCACTATGTGCCAGATGCTCTTTGAAGCACTTTAAATGCATATCCTCACTTGATCCTCAAAACAACCTAAAGTGGTAGGTATTGTTATCATCCCTACTTTACAGGTGATAAAGTTGGTACCCCAGCTACAACTTACCCAATAACATCCATTCTTTGAGAACAAAAGGTGAGATTAGAACTCAAAAAGTCCAACTTCAAAACTCATGTTTTTCCCCTCTAGTCTATCCATCCTTGACTCCGTTTTAACCCTCTCTGAAACACTTGTGTCCTTTGGTATCTGTTCAGCACCAAGCCCATTGACTGTAGAAAATACCTGTTGATGTAATGATCAGTTCATGTGATAATGTATTGGTTGACTGGTCTTTGAGTAATTCTGAAGAAAAAAAAAAAAAGAAGGCAAATCTCATATATTAAAATATAAAGCTACAGTAATTAAATTAATTGAATAATAACTTCTGAATAGATAGGCAAGTACATGGAATAGACTAGAAAGCCTGTAAATAGACTCAACTATGTGTTGGATGTTAGTCTTTGTTAAGAATGGCATAGCAAATCTGAAGGTAAGTGATGAATATTCAATAGATGGAATTGGGTTGACTGGATAGCTATCTAGAAAAAAAATATTTTTAGATCCCTACCTCAATATTCATACCAAGATTCCAGATATTTCAAAGACTTAAATAGAAAAATTAATATAATTGAGGGAATATTGTGTATGTATACACACAGATGTGCATGTCTCAGTGTGTGCATGCAGGTGTAAATGATTCTGAAGTGAGGAATGCATTTCTAAGTTTAATCCAAACTAAGAAACCATAAAAGAGAAGATAGATTAATTTGAATATATAATTTTTTAAAATTGTCACACAAATAAAGTACCATAAGATAAAACACAAATGACAATCCAGGAAAAAATATTTGTTTGCAACTCTTGACATAGACCAAAGGATTCCTCAGCACGTACAGATACACGTAAGAGGGAGAACAATAATATAATGAAAATGGACAAAGGATAAAAATCAGAAGTTTTCATTAAAGGAAATATAAATGAGTTTTAACATATAAAAATAGTGTTCATGTATAATAAGAAAAGTAGTAATTTAAAAATTAAAGCTACAAGGAGATGCCATTTTTCCATGTTAGTTTGGCAAAGATAAAAAAAAAAGTTTGACAGTTTGACAGCATACTATATTGGAAGAAATGTGAGGAAATAGTCATCCCATACGTTGATTGTGGAAATGTAGTTTGGTGTAAACTCTCTAAAAGACAACTTAGCAATATCTTATAAAAATTATAAATGTGTATATTCTTTGACCCTGCAATTCTACTTATAGTAATATATCCACAAGTATTCTTGCCTTGTATTAAATGACAAACATAGCATTCATCACAGCATTGTTTAAAATTGCAAAAAGATTGGAAACAGCATACATATTTATATTAGGGGACAGGTTAATAAATTATGTATATGTATAACATGGAATACTATGTAGCTTTATAAAGAATGAAGCTGCTCTATATGTATTGAATTGGAGCAATTTCCAATACATAGTGTTAAAATGACAAAGTTAAGAATATTGTGTATAGTATGTGACTTTGTTTTACACACACACACACACACACACACACACACAGCTTTTATATGCATTCCATATCTGTAAATTGATGAAGGTGGTTACCTCTAGGGAGTTAAATTAATAAAATAGGAGAAATAAAAGGTGAAAAAAGCCTAACTTTTAACCGATGAATTTTCATGCCATTTGAATTTTGTGCTGTGTGTTGTTTGACATATATATAATACTCAGCTACAGCACTAAGCATGCCATTCAGTTCAGCTGATCTTTTCTGACTTTCTTGATGAAAGAAGAGATATGTTCATTGACCTCTGGTGCACACTCCTGATTTTGTCACAGAATGGTAAATAATTTGTCACAGATTAGTAATTTGTTGCAGATTTGTAGTTTGTAGACCAGTTGCTTTGAGTAACCCTCGTCTAGGCCTTTTCTGAAGCAAGAAATGTATGCCGGTACTTTTTGGGTCTCTGGTGACTTGACCTATGTTTGTGATGTGGGAATGAAAAACTAGAGAGCAATGGGAGGGTAAGATCAGGAATTGTGGGGGGCGAGGAAGGCACAGCTGGTAGACTTCAGGATAAGGAAGTGAAACTTTGCTAGCATCTTTCACCTCTTTTATTATGTATTTATCTTGGTTGGAGAATTCTGGATATTTACTCTATATTCTGCAGAAGTGAAAAATCATGCCAGAAAGTTAACCAGAGCCTGGAGTTCTCCCTAAGAAAGCAAAATGGCTGAGAAAGCACAGCTGTGATTTAATGTTCATAAAGCCTGAGCTGAAATAACTACAGTATATCAAAAGAAAATAACAGCCGAGGGAAGTGGCATATTTTCATTTCGTTCAGACTATATTTTACATGTTCTGGGTGTAGTGTAATGTACAAGTTTGTATGTAGAGCTTAAATGTATAATTAATATAGCTTTGAAGCTAAGTCTAGCCACATGATTAAAATTTATCATGGTATTAGAGTTCAAACAGAGACTTTTTAACAAGTGATAGTCAATGCTATAAATTAGATCTCTGGTGAACTCGAAAAAAGAACTATAATTTATCTCAATGTCATTTTATTAGAGATGTTTTAATTGCTATGGTAGGTGAAAAGCACCATCCAGTGTCATAGCCTAACATTTCTGTTAATGAAATCATTTTTCCCCCCTAGCATTGTTGGTTTAAGGAATATTCTATTTTATTGAAGAGGTCTAAAAGTCTTTATTTTATACATGTGGCTCAGCCTCACCTTGAATATCAGACAAATCAGTTTTGTGGGGAGTTTACCCCATAAAGGAAAAAAGGAATCTTACAATGTTGTGAAGGGAATATGCTATCCCTTGTAAGTGGAAGCCTAAAGAGAGAAATCCCAAATTTCCCTTCCAGTGGTTGAAGAGTAAAGATCTGGGCATTTGATACTGGTGAATGGATTACAGGTGTGCCATTTTTCTTGCTTTTCCATGTTTTGTATTTTTTCTGATTATATAAGTAATATATGATTTTGAAAAACCAAAATTATAGAAATAAACATTTTTTAAAAAAAGTATCCCGTAATTTTTTCTGTAAGAGATTACCATTAACAGTTGGACATAGATTCTTCCAGAAAATTTCCACAGAGTATTTTTTTCTCCTTAAAATTGTGAGTCTGATGGCAACTAATGTCTGAATTCTTCCTGCTCTGCCTACAGCATTTATTAAATCTGCGCACCACCGAAGTTTCAATCACTTTGTTGGAATGACATATTATGCAAATGTAGCCAAAATTGCCAATTTTGGGGCCTAAGGACAGATTTTGTGCCAATGCATCTGTGCCGAAGAGCAGATTCAGATTGTGTGCCTGTACCCAAGTTAAGACTGGGTGCCAGGTCTTGCAAAGCTTAGCCTAGTACAGACCATCGCATGGAATGAAGCTGCTTCTGGTGGCTTGCTTTCCTGCAACCAGACACCAGTATCTGGTTGAGCACAGTGTTTGAAGGGCTGTGTCTTTCTCACACTTGGTTTAGTGGATTAAGCAAGGTCTTTTACTTTAATTTTGCCCTTGTCAAAATGATTACCAAGCTTACTCTATCTTGGATTGTATGTTTCCAAGCTTTTAACAGATGATTTTTATGGTTTAGTATTTGATCACTAATTCAGTAGATGCTAATGAGAAACTTTAAAAATGTCTTAGAAAACCATCTTTATTCAATGCGGTAGGTCATTGGTAGTAATAGAGTCTGGAACAAGCCAAAAACTTTGGCAAGGCGAGCAGGCAGGAGGTAACTGATGGAGGGCAGATAGATGAAGCTGAGGGGGCAGTGAGCTGCCACAGGCCCTGCCCCTGCCAGTACCACTCAGCAGATTCCATCATGGTGGTGATCACATATCAAATTTCAACAGGAAAGTGATCACAACATTACACAACTGCTAAAACACTGAGACGCATGGCCTAGCCAAGTTGACATACAATCTTAACCATCACAGTATACCCCTTGTCAACTTGACACCTGTACGCATCTCCTGAAACCATACAAAATCTCTGAATAAAGATAATTAGAAGGTCATACTTGCACCTAACATGATACAACTAACACATGTACAGTCAAAAATGCACTAACCCCGTTTATATCGTATATTTTATAAGTGAAGGAAATAAAAATATTAGATACACACATACAAAACAGAAGTACTCATAGCAATTACAGTCCCCATTTCTGCAACTGGTCATGTGGCCATAACTGATATTTAGAACTACCTTCTTCCACCACCCATTCTGTATTCCCTTTGCCCTCAGCAAGCATGTCAGCTGATCGTGGTTCTTTGCCTGCAGTGGTGACCCAAGCTTTCATTCCTGAAGGGTCTGGGCCATTAGTAGTCATGTCAGAATTGGGTTGCTGTAGTTTTCCATTGACTTTAATCACAGGATATGGTAGTACTAAGAGACGCCCTAAGGATCTCAAGCATTCCAGACATACTCTTCTTTACCTCCATTGTGTAGTATCAATCTGATTTCCTCTTGGTAGTCAGGATCAATGACACCAGCCAATGTGGTAACTCCCTTCTTTACCTGTCGATCCAGAGGCATAAGGATCCCAAAGTGGCCAGGTGGCATTCTTAGCTTCCAGTTCAATGGAATCAGTGATGTGTCTCCAGGTGGGAGCATTCCTCCCTTTGGAACTAAGACCTCTAGGCCTGCAGAGCATAAGGTCGAGGGGACAGGAAGCAAAAATCTTGCGAGTGGGTCACTAGGGGTAATAGTGGGTGGTGCCACTCCCATTTCCACACCTTGATTCCTGGACCCGTGAATCCTGGCTATAGGGGAAACAGCACCATATACTGGACACTGGTTTAAAGCATATACAGCCTCCTGGAGAACATTGCCCTAACCCTGCAAGGTATTGCGACCTAGCTGGTGCCATAACTGTGTCTTTAGAAGGCCATTCCATTATTCTATCAAGCCAGCTGCTTCAGGATGATGGGGAACGTGGTAAGACCAGTGAATTCCATGAGCATGGGCCCACTGCTGCACTTCATTTGCTGTAAAGTGAGTCCCTTGATCTGAGGCAATGCTGTGTGGGATACCATGACAGTGGATAAGGAATTCTGTAAGTCCACGGATGGTAGTTTTGGCAGAAGCATTGCGTGCAGGGAAGGCAAATCCATATCCAAAGTAAGTGTCTATTCCAGTAAGGACAAAACATTGTCCGTTCCATGATGGAAGCAGTCCAGTGTAATCAACTTGCCACCAGGTTGCTGGCTGATCACCTTGAGGGATGGTGCCATATTGGGGATTCTGTTGGTCTCTGCTGCTGGCAGATTGGGCACTTAGCAGTGGCTATAGCCAAGTCAGCCTTGGTGAGTGGAAGTCCATGATGCTGGGTCCATGCCTAACCTCCATCCCTGCCACCATGGCCACTTTGTTCATGAGCCCATTGAGCAATGACGGGAGTACCTGGGGAAAGAGGATGAGTGGTTTCCACAGAATGCGTCATCCTGTCCACTTGATTGTTAAAATCATCCTCTGCTGAGATCACCCTTTGGTAAGCATTCACATGAGACATAAATATCTTCACTTCTTTGGCCCATTCAAAGAGGTCTATCCACATACCTCTTCCCCATAAATCCTTGTCTCCAATTTTCCAATCATGTTCCTTCCAAATCCCTGACCATCCAGCCAAACCATTGGCCACAGCCCATGAATTGGTATATAATCGCACATCTGACCATTTCTCCTCCCAAGAAAAGTGAACAACTAGGTGCACTGCTCGAAGTTCTGCCCATTGAGAGGATTTCCCTTCACCACTGTTCTTCAGGGAGGTCCCAGAAAGGGGCTGTAGTGCTGCTGCAGTCCACTTTTGAGTGGTGCCCACATATTGTGCAGAACCATCTGTAAACCAGGCAGAAATTTTCTCTTCTTCAGTCAACTGATCATAAGGAACACCCCATGAGGCCATAGGTGCAGACTGGGAGATGGAAGGTAATGCGACAGGAGTGGAGACCATGGGCATTTGGGCCACTTCCTCATGCAACTTACTTGTGCCTTCAGGTCCTGCCCGGGCCTGATCTCGAATATACCACTTCCATTTAATGATGGAGTGCTGCTGTGCACATCCAACTTTATGACTCTGTGGGTCAGACAACACACAGTTCATGATGGGTGGCTCAGGCTGCATGGTGACTTGGTGTCCCATGGTTAGGTGTTCAGTCTCTACCAAGGCCCAGTAACAAGCCAAAAGTTGTTTCTCAAAAGGAGAATAGTTATCTGCAGAGGATGGCAGAGCTTTGCTCCAAAATCCTAAGGGTCTGTGCTGTGATTCACCAATAGGGGCCTGCCAAAGACTCCAAACAGCATCTCTATCTGCCACTGACACTTCAAGTACCATTGGATCAGCTGGATCATATGGTCCAAGTGGCAGAGCGGCCTGCACAGCAGCCAGAACCTATTGGGGAGCCTTCTCTTATTCTGGTCCCCACTCAAAACTAGCAGCTTTTCGAATAACTTGATAAATAGGCTGGAGTAGCACACCCAAATGAGGAATATGTTGCCTCCAAAATGCAAAGAGGCCCACTAGGCGTTATGCCTCCTTTTTAGTTGTGGGAGCAGCAAGATGCAATAACTTATCTTTCACTTTAGAAGGAGTGTCTCGACATGCCCCACACCGCTGGACCCCTAGAAATTTCACTGAAGTGGAAGGTGCTTGAATTTTTGTCTGGTTAATTTCCGACCCTCTAGCATGCAAATGTTTTACCACTTCTTCCTTACTAGGTCCAATCAGCATAATGTCATCAATGTAACAGACCAGCTTGATGTCTTGTCGAAGGGAAAGGCAATCAAGTTCCCTGCATACTAAATTATGACATAGGGCTGGAGAGTTGATGTAGCCCTGAGGTAGGCAAGTGAAGGTGTATTGCTAGCCTTGCCAGCTGAAGGCAAACTGCTTCTGGTGGTCCTTTGAAATAGGTATGGAGAAAAAGGCCAGGTCAATAGCTGCATACCAAGTACCAGGAGATGTATTAATTTGCTCAAGCAATGAAACTACATCTGGAACAGCAGCTGCAATTGGGGTCACTACTTGGTTAAGTTTTTGATAATCTACTGTCATCCTCCAAGTTCCATCTGTTTTTTGCACAGGCCCAATAAGCGAGTTGAATGGGGATGTGGTGAGAATCACCACCACTGCATACTTCAAGTCCTTAATGGTGGCAGTAATCTCTACAATCCCTCCAGGAATGCGGTACTGCTTTTGGTTTACTATTTTCCTAGGTAGGGCCAGTTCTAAATGTCTTCCACTCAGCTTTTCCTACCATAATAGCCCTTGCTCCATCTGTCAGGGATCCAATGTGGGGGTTCTGCCAGTTGCTGAGTATATCTATACCAATTACGCATTCTGGAACTGGAGAAATCACTACAGGATGGTTTCAGGGACCCACTGGACCTACTGTGAGACGGACATGAGCCAAGACTCCATTAATAACCTGACCTCCATATGGTTCCACTATGACTGGTGGGCCACAGTGATGGTTTGGGTGTCCTGGAGTTAGTGTCAGTTCAGAGCCAGTATTCAGTAATCCCCAAAAAGTCTGATTATTTCCTTTTCCCCAATGAACAGTCACTCTTGTAAAAGGCTATAGATCCCTTTGGGGAAGACTGGGAGAAACATTAAGAGTAAAAATTTTTGGCAGTGTATTGAGTCCTTCCTCAAGGGGACCCAGCCTCCCCTTCATTCAAGGGGTTGTGGGTCTTTAAACTCGCTCAAATCTGGGAACTGATTGAGGGACCGTGACTCTCTATTCTGCGATTCTAGTTAGACTGCTGTTCACCTGACCTAGAATTCATCCCTTTGTACAGGTCAAGTAAGTATTTAGTAGATTCCCCATCTATTTCAGTCCTAGGGAAACCATGACTAAGTAGCCAACACCATAAATCCATACAAGTCAGACTATTTTGATTACTGCCTTGACTCTGCTGTCCATTACTGTAACCACGCCCACCTTGTCTTTGTCAATTGAGTGCAGCCACTTGGCCCCTACTACCATAAAGTCCAATCAGCCCCATTGTATTTAGGTGTCTTAATTCAGTTAGGGCAGTTCCCACTGTCAAATCTGATTTACATAAAATAGCAATCACAGCAGTCTTCAAGGATGCTGGAGCTCCCTTCACAAATTTGTTCCTCACAGTTGAGGTAAAAGGTGTGTCCTCTGGGCATTCCATGTGTGGGTCTGTGGGTCTAACCTAATAAATCCACTCTAGCATGCCAATTTCCCTAAGCCTATGGATACCTTCTTCTACAGTATACCAAGGCAGGTCTGGCACTTCAACTTGATTCAGTGTAGGCCACCTTGTAATCCATGCTAAAGCAACCCAACCAAACTGTTAGATCCTTTCCTAACTTCTCAAGCTGAAACATTGAATGAAGAATCTGTGTTTAGTGGACCCATATCAATAAACTCAGATTGATCCATCTTTATGTTCCTTGCACCATTATCCCACACCCTTAATAGCAATTCCCACACATATTCCCCAGGTTTCTGTTTGTATATATTAGAAAACTCTAATAGTTCTTTTGGAATGTAGCATACCTCCTCCTGGTTCACACTCTGTACTTCCCCTTTTGGGGCTCACTGGGACTTAAGTCTAGTCATAGGTCTAGAAGCTAGACTCAGTAGTGTAGTATCAAGAGAGTGGGGTGCTGCTCTAACAGATACCTAAAATGTGGAAGTGGTCTTGAAACTGTGAATGGATAGAGGAGCTGCAGCGGCAGAGGATCAGCAACTGCAGAGAAACTGCAGCAGCAAAGAGGGAGTGGCAGAGAACCAACAGTAGCAGAAACAGGAGACCAGGGCAAGACGGCGCTGGAGCCAACCCACAGAGCCAGACAGCTGAGTGCCTGTGCACAGGAGGCTTCCTGGCGGAGTGGGGTGCCTCCGGACACTTATCAGTGGAGCTAGGCTTGCCGACCCATGGAGCAAGGGAGCTGAGTGCCTGTGCACAGGAGGCTTCCTGGTGGAGTGGGGTGCCTCTAGGCACTTACCGGTGGAGCTACAGAGCTTTGGAACACTTGCCCCAGCAGGGCAGATGCAGGCGTGAGACTTGAGGAGCCAAGAGGCAAAGAAACCAGGAAACAAGCTGAAGAGACAAGGGGCACAAGAAGCCAAGGTGCCTCAGTCTCAAAAGGTATGGCCATGACCTCAGGGGTTTCAAAGGGTGGAGCCATGGCCTCTGGTGCTTCTAAGGGTGGAGTCGCCACTCAGATGGACTGGGAGAATGGTTTGCCTAAAGCCGAGGGACAGAGTTGCTGTCCCAGTGGGCCTGGAAGGTGGAGCTGAAGCCCAGGGCCAAGGGGTCTCCACTCAGAATCTGGACAGTGTGGCCAATACCTAGAGTCTGGAGGGCAGGGCCGTTGTGTAAACTGTCTCAGAGAACAGATTATTTTTAAGCCTTGAGGGCTAATGTGATGTGTTCTGCTGACTCACTGGGTGCCTGTTATCCCTTCTTTTCCTCCAGTTTCTCACATTTGTAATGGAAAGGTCTAGCTTGTGCCTGTTCTGCCATTGTACTTTGGAAGCAGATAACTTGTATTCTAGATTTCACAGATGAAGAGGAATTTTCAGATTTTTGACTTGGAGTTAAGACTTTTGTTATGATGATATGAGTATGTTTTGCATGTTGCAAGGATGTGATTTTTTGGGGGCCAAAGGGTAGAATGTCATGGATTGAATTGTGTCCCCCAAAAAATGTGTCTATAAATTTGGCTAGGCCATGATTCCCAGTGTTGTGTGGTTGTCCTCCATTTTGTGATTGTAATTTTACATTAAAGAGGATTAGGGTGGGATTGTAACACCACCCTAACCCAGGTCACATCCCTGATCCAATGTAAAGGAAATTTCCCTGGGGTGTGGCCTGCACCACCTTTTATCTCTTGTAAGTGGAAAGTTAGGGAACCTCACACCACCAAGAAAGCAGTGCCTGGAGCAGAGTGTGTCCTATGGACCTGAGGTTCCTGCACTGAGATACGTCCAGACCAAGGGAAGACTGGTGCATTTCAAGGACCTTCCTCCAGAGCCGACAGAGAAGACAAAGCCTTCACCTGGAGCTGACACCCTGAATTTGGACTTGTAGCCTACTGGACTGTGAGAGAATAAATTTCTCTTTGTTAAAGCCATCCACTTGTGGTATTTCTGTTAGAGCAGCAATAGATGACTAACACAACTACCTATATGTTTATTTTAAAATATTTAATATTAAAGGTTTTCTTAAAAAGTTATTTTTGAAGTTTCCCCTGTTTTATAGGTATTTAATCCACAAGCTTGATCTTTTATTTTGGATTTGTTGTATTTGAGATACAGGTAAAACTGCTATGAAGATGTCAAGTAGGCAGTTGGATAAACAACTGTGAGAGTTCAGAAGCTAGAATAGATATATAGATTTGGGAGTTGTCAGCATATAGATGGCTTTAAAGGCCACATAAACAGATGATATCACCCAAAAACAGTGTGCAGAGGGAATAGAAGAAAGATTGGTGAATTCCTAACATTTACATGAGGAGCAGGCAAAGGAGATTGAAACAGAGTAGCCAGACAAGCAGAGGGTGGTGTCAGGGAAGTTAACAGAAGAGTAATTTAAGAATGAGGGTGTACAGGTGTCCATGCTTCTGAGTGGTCAAGTAGGATGATGTCAGAGAAGAGGAGGTTATCGGTGATCTTAGCATGAAGGAATTTCAGGTTATTGTTGAAACTGGATGACATTAAGAAGATAATGGAAGGTGAACAAGTAGAAACCATGTGTGTAGAAAATCCTTTAAAACTATTTTATTGTGATGGTGAAAAGAGAATTGGGTCAATAACTGGAGGTAATTGTTGGGTGGGGGCTGTTTTGTTTTTAAGGATGGATGGTAATAGCACATTCTGCATATGAAAATCCTTGCTATGTTTGAGCCCATTGTTGCAGCCCCTGTGTCAATCCATCTCATTGAGGGTCTTCCTCTTTCGCTGAACCTCTACTTTACTGAGCACGAAGCATTCTCCAGGGACTGGTCCCTACTGACAACATTTCCAAAGTATAGGAGACTAAGTCTCACCATTCTCATTTCCAAGGAGCATTCTGGCTGACTTCTTCCAAGACAGACTTGTTCGTTCTTCTGGAAGTCCATGATATAGTCAACATTCTTCACCAACACCATAATTCATGCATCAGTTCTTCTTCAGTCTCATTCATTGTCCAGCTTTCGCATGCATATGAGGCAATTGAAAATATCATGGTTTGGGTCAGGCGCACCTTAGCCCTCAAAGTGACATCTTTGCTTTTTAATACTTTAAAGAGGTCTTTTGCAGAAGATTTGCCCAATGCAATGTGTCATTTGATTTCTTGACTGCTGCTTCCATGGGCGTTGATTGTGGATCCAAGTAAAATGAAATTCTTTACACTTTTGATATTTTTTCTGTTTATCATGATGTTGCTTATTGTTCCAGTTGTGAGGAGTTTTGTTTTCTTTACATAGTGGTGTAATCCATACTGATGGCTGTTATCTCTGCTCTTCATCAGTAAATGCTTCAAGTCCTCTTCACTCTCAGCAAGAAAGGTTGTGTCATCTGCATAAAGCAAATTGTTAATGAGTCTTCCTTCAGTCCTGATGCCGCATATTTCTTCTTACGGTCCAGCTTCTCAGATTATTTGCTCAGCATACAGACTGAATAAGTGTGGTGAAAGGATACAACCCTGACGCACACCTTTCCTTATTTTAAACCAGGCAGTATCTCCTTGTTCTTTTCTAATGACTGCCTCTTGGTCTATGTATAGGTTCAGTGTGAGCACAATTAAGTGTTCTGGAATTCCCATTCTTTGCAATATTATACATAATTTCTTATGATTCATTCAGTTGAATGCCTTTGCATAGTCAATAAAACACAGGTAAACATCTTTTAATATTCTCTGCTTTCAACCAAGATCCATCTGACATCAGCAATGATATCCCTCATTCCACATCCTCTTCTGAAACCTGGCTTGAATTTCTGGCAGTTCCCTGTCAATGGACTGCTGCAACTATTTTTTAATTATCTTCCAAAAAATTTTACTTGTGTATGATATTAATGATATTGTTCTATAATTTCTGTATTCTAGTGAATCACCTTTCTTTGGAATGGGCACAAATATAGATCTCTTCCAGTCTACTGGCCAGGTAGCTTTCTTCCAAACTTCTTTGCATAGATGAGTGAATACCTCTAGCACTGCCTCCGTTTTTTGAAACATCTCAATTGGTAGTCCGTCAATTCCTGAAGCGTTCTTTTTTGCCAATGCCTTCAGTACAGATTGGACTTCTTCCTTCAGTACCATCATTTTTGATCATATGCTACTTCCCAAAATGGTTGAAGGTCGACCAATTATTTTTGATACAGTGACTTTGTGTATTCCTTCCGTCTTCTTCTGATGCTTCCTGTGTTGTTCAATATTTTGCCCATCGCATCCTTCAAAATCGAAACTCAAAGTTTGAATTTTTTCTTCAGTTCTTTCAGCTTCAGAAATGCTGGGAATGTTATTCCCTTTTGGTTTTCATCTCCAAGTCTTTGCACATTTCATTATAATACTTTGTTTTCTGGAACCACACTTTGAAATCTTCTGGTCTACTCTTTTACTTCATCATTTCTTCCTTTCCTTTAGCTACTCTAAGTTCAAGAGCAAGTTTCAAAGTCTCTTCTGACATCCATTTTGGTCTTTACTTTCTTTCCTGTCTTTTTAATGATCTCTTGCTTTCTTCATGTATAATGTCCTGATGTCATCCCACAATTCATCTGGTGTTTTGTCATTAGTGTTCAATGTGAAAAATTTATTCTTGAGATAGTCTCCATATTCAAGTGGGATATATTATACTCAAGTTTGTATTTTGGCCCTGGTGGACTTGTTTTAATGTTCTTTAGCTTCAATTTGAACTTGCACATGAGCAATTGATCATCTGTTCCACAGTTGGCCCCTGGCCTTGTCCTGACTGATGATATTGAGTTTCCCATGGTCTCTTTCCATAGATACAGTCAATTTGATTCTTGTATTTTTCATCTGGTGAGATCCACGTGTATAGTCACTGTTTAAGTTGTTGAATAAAGTTATTTGCAATGAGAAAGTCATTGATCTTGCAAAATTATATCATGCGGAGTGATAATGAGTCTACAGAGAAGACCAGAAGAAGAAGAATACAGAATTTATGCCAGAAATATGCACCGGGTTGGGGGCGGGGGCGGGAGTGATGGCAAGACAGAGCTACTTCGTCTTCCTGGGAAAGCAAGAAGAGGATTGGAGTCTTAGAGGAGGTCTTAGGGTGAGAGACAAGAGACAAGACAGCAGGGAATCATATGGAGGAGAAAGAGACTGTAATTAAAAGGCTACTGGCCACTCTTTACCAGCCGGCATCGAAGAGTCTAGTGGAAACCTATATGATATCTAATAATAACATTAGCTTACATTTATTGAGCAGTTGCTATGTGGCTAAATTGTTCTAAGTGTTTTACACAAATAACTAATTTAATCAGGTTGTTGTTTAATGCCAACAACCATATGAGGCAGGAAGATTAGTTCTGGAGTGTTCTAGATGTCTATTACAGCAGAACAAATCACGTCAAAACCTAGTTGCATAAACCAACCATAATTATTTATTTTCTTCCCAAATCTGCAACCTGGGGAGGGCTCAGCAGGTGCAGTTTTTCTGTTTCAGGTGGGGTGGCTCAGTTGGACCTGGAGGGTTCACTTTTAGGATGGTTCACCTCATGTGGCTGGCAGGTTGGTACTGGTTGTCAGCTGCTAGCTCAGCTGGGGCTGTTGGACCAGGAGCCTCAGTTTATCTCTACATTGCTCTCTTAGGGCTGCCTAGGCTTCCTCCCAGCATGGTGATTGGGTTCCAGGAATAAGTGGTCCAAGTTCCTGGGTGAAAGCTACAAGGCTTCTTATGACCTAGTCTCACAAGTCCTAAAACGGCACTTCTACCACACGGAATTGGTCATTAAGTCACTAAAGCCAGGCTAGATTTAAGGGGAGCAGAATTAGACTTCACCTCTCAGTGGAATAAGTAACCAACAAATTGTGACTGTCTTTATGTTGCCCAGTCAGTTTTTCCCCCAGTTAGCCTTTTAAATTGTATAATTTGCTGCAATTTTTCCTCACTTTAAATAACCGCTCTCTTTCTTACCAGATTTTACAGTTGTAATTTTGTATTCTTTCTTTTAAGGAGAGCCTCTCCAAATTGTTTAAGGTTGAGGACCTTAAAAATATGGATCGAGTCCTTATGAGAAATATTGGTACCATCCCATAATGCAGAGGTAAACAGTTTCAGCCAGTGTGCTTAAGTTTCTAGAACTATCCTTATCTTTCTGCTTCTGTTTTGTTTTGCTTTTTTAATTTTAGACTAGAATTTCTCCCAATGCCTCTGGGATCATGTAGAAGGTATATAACCCACTATTATATGCCTAAATTACCTGGGTGTCCTGTGGGATATGTTATTACTTATCAGAATCAATTCTAATGTTTTGTAAAGGCAAGGTCTATAGTATCAGGAGCAGGCAGATCTTGCATATTTAAATGTATGTTTTCCTCAGGTATATTTGCTGCTTCCTAAAGAAAGAGATGAGACTCTGGGTGATACAGATAGTTAACATGCTCTCTGCTAACTGAAAGATTGGCAGTTGGAGTCTACCCAGAGGAACCTTAAAGAACGTCCTGATGATCTACTTCCAAAAAATAAGTTATTGAAAATCCTATTGTGCGCTGTTCTATTCTGACACACATGGGATCACTAAGAGGCAATTCCAACTCAATGGAAACTGGTTACTGGTTAAAGAAAGAGAATAGATAATTGGCCAGATATATACATGACATAATCCTTGCTTTTCTAAATAGACTTGAATCCATGGAATTTCACAAGTTAAAACCAAAACGTATGGATTTTATAGATTTCTCAGTATCCAATGAGGGGAAGAAAAGTCTAGCAAGAAAATTTTGAGACAAGAGCAATTTTTCTCCTTCTATGAATGAGAAATATATTGTATTCAGAGTGACAACAAATAATAGAGTAAAAATGATCCACATACTTTTCAGCAGTCAAGAGAGATTGAAAGTCTGAAATCAAGGGCAAATGAGATCATACTAAAGAGTTAGTCACAAACAACATCATATCTAAACCTCACAGCCTTAGGTATGGGTCATCAAAGTGACACAAGAGAAATCAGGCAAATTATAATTACATAGACGCATGGACTATTGCATTCTGAGTAAATGAGCAGAAATAGACAAATGCCCTGTCAAATCACCTTGGACTGTCTGCCAGAGAAATATTGAAGATCACTTCTGGACTTGAGGAATAAGAATGATCAAACACTCGGCTGCTAACTGAAAGATTGGTGGTTGGAAGCCACCAGTGGCTCTGCGGAAGAAAGACGTGGCAGTAAAAGATTTACTTCCATAAAGATTTACAGCCTTGAATACCCTATGGGACAGATCTACCCTCTCCTATAGGGTCACTATGAGTCAGAATTGACTCGACGGCTGTGGGTTTAAGGATTAAAAAAATTTGACTTCATCTGCTCTGCTTGTGGAAGGGGACAGAGTGTCAATTTGAAAGGGTGCCCAAAAGTATTTCAGAGCCCCTGTCAGTTTTCAGTGTTTAATGGAGAAGTTAATTGGAAGACATAAATTACCTAGAGGATTTATTTATTTAGATGACATAATCACTTTTGGCAGGTTTCTGAAAATACCAGAGCAAAAATTTTAAGTTGGGAAGAGTAGGGTTGATGAGGTCTCTTGATAAGTGCCAACGCTGACAATTCTTTGTGAATTATGATGGGCAAGTAAAGTCACAGCAGAAAGTGGATACTGTTCCTGAAGTAAACACTGGTTAGCCCCAATGACATCAAATTAGAAGCTTTCTTTAAGTTTAGGCATGACCAGAAGAGACTAATTTCTAAGCCATTAACAGCTTGCCAGGTTACCAGGTCAAGAGAGGTGCAAGGCAGGGTAGGTCATACAGCACCAATACCCATGGCCCTGTGGCCTCTCCAACTTTTCAGGCATTGCCGTTTTGAAGCCTGAGACCAGGCAGTTGGAGAAATCTCACTTAGCCTTGACTGACTCTGTTATGCCTTTATTACCTATGTTGCTGATGTAACTTGCTGATCAGTTGGCTCCAACTCATGGTGATCTCATGTACAACATAACAAAAGAGTGCTCAGTCTTGCACCATCTTCATCACTGTTGACATGTTTGAGTTGTTGTGGCCAAGTAGATTCTGACTCATAGCGACCCTGTAGAAAAGAGTAGAACTGCACTCCAAGGAGTGGCTGGTGAATTCAAACTGCTGACCTTTTGGTTAGCATCCAGTACTATAGTGGACAATTTTCTGCTGTTATCTATATGGTTTTCATTGGTTAAGCTTTGGAAGTACTTTGTCAGGGCTTTCTTCCTAGTCTTTCTTAGTCTGGAAGCTCTGCTGAAACCTGTCCACCATGGGTGACCTTGCTGGCATTTGCAATACCTATGGCATAGCTTCCTGTATTACAGCAACACACAAGCCACCACAGTACAACAAACTGACAGACAGGTGGTGGTTATTACCTATTCATACCCCAAAACCCATTGTCGTTGAGTCAATTCCAACTCATAGTGTCCCTATAGGACAGAGTAGAACTGCCCCATAGGGTTTCCAAGGAGCTTCTGATGGATTTGAACGGTCAACCTTTTGGTTAGCAGCTGAATTCTTAACAACTGAGCCACCAGGGTTTCCTTATTACCTATACAGATGTTGAAATCAAGTTCAGGAGCTGTCTGCCCAATCAAAGAGGGGAAACATAAGCTGATAGTGTTCATCAGCCATTGTCTGTTGGATTGTAACCTGATATACTACTCACACATTAGGGTTTTTTTTTTCGGGGGGGGGGAGATAATCTTTTATTTTTCTCCAACTGTTTTGTCCTTGCAAAGCAAACCAAAATTTCCGCTTATCACCCCCTCACCCTGCAGCAGATCTAGTCATTCTTGATTTTGTGTAATTCGATTCATTTTCAGATGTTTGTTCATCTGAACTTCCTCACACATAAGTATTTTGTGGCCTCAGAATTGACCATTACTAACAAATTCCAGGGGAATGTAAACTGGGTGGATTTTGAAGTATGGAGTAACAGCAATATATTGATATTCATGCTCCCCTACACCAAACTGGCTGCCACAGTGGTGGTTGACCTAGCTAATTCCAGTGTTCATTAGAAATCAAGCTTCTCATCAAGATATGTGGGTGCACATCCTCCAAGAACATTTTACATAGAACCCTCTATGGAGGATGGTGAAAGAGTTGCTCAAGACAGGGTCAAAGCAATTCATGACTCTGAAGGAGCAGTATGTTTTCTTGAAAGAGTTATGGCCAAAAGTTTCGAGCTACCTCTGCCTCTCCAATTCAGTGCCCACAGCAAAGCTTCACCTTTTTGTTTACGGCAAGAAGGCCGGAGAAAAGCACCATGGAGTTTTAATTCATCTCTTGGATCCCCAAACATTTTCCCCAAGAGTGGGGCAAACAAGAACTTAATAATGGGGAGCTCTACTGACTGCCAAGTGCCCTCCAAGGACAGCTGAGGCAAACTCCCAGTTTTTGTTTGCTTGTTATTCTTTAAAAAAAATGTTTATTATTATGAAAGTAGTATGCATGTGTTGCAGAAAATTAGAAAATGCAGGCCCATGGAAATTAAAACTTTACATTTACTCTACTTAGAGTCTCCCTCTGTTAACACCTTAGTGCCTATCCTTTCAGAACCTTTTGTGTGTATTTACACACACACAAACACACACACGCATGCACACACAAGTATATCTAACAAAAATGCACTTACACTGTTTAGCATCTGCTTTCTTTTTTGTTTTACATTTTATTTTGAAATGATTTCAAACTTACAGAAAAGTTGCAAAAATAAAAATAATACAAAGAACACTCATATGCCCTTTACCCAGATTCATCTCTTGTTAAAATGTGACTCCATTTGCTTTATCATTTGTGCTATATAGCTATCTGATTTTTTCCCCCTGAACCAACTGAAGGTAAGTTTTATACAACATGGTCTTTACCCTTAAACATTTCTGAGTGCATTTTCTAATATTATGCTTCCTGGTTTGAAGAGACTTAGATGGCAGGTAACTGACTATTGGGAAAGGAAAGTACTTTAGAACTGATCTAGAATTGAGACAGGATAACAGAAGGCATTAAATCCAAAAGCAGACTTGGACTCATTCCATCCAACAAAGAGCCTGCCCATTTTGGCTGCTTGTCTGGAGAGTATTCAAAGCAGGATGTTACTGAAATTAGTGTGCAGGGATTTTTCTGACCTTGACCTTAGTACTTGTAATCTGATCCAGTTACCTATGTTTTACAGTCTATCTTACCTAAGGATAGATATTATAACATGAGCGCTTAAAGTCCAGGAGGCTTCAGCTTTCATTCTTAAAAAACCTAATTGGTTTATTTTCCAGCCTCTAGACAAGGTGTGCATTAGACATTTTGCTTTGAAAAAAAAAAGAAAGCACAGTTTTACTTTGGGTAGTGAAAGAAGGAAGGAAGAGGGAGAGGGAGAGGAGGAAGGAAGGGATGAAAGGAAGGAAATGAGGTAGGAAATACTGTAAAACATTTCTAATTTTTCCTAAGTCAGTTTTTGCAATGTGGCTTTATTTTCTCATTTCAAATACTGTGACTTCCCAGTAAGTCCATTTCACAAAAGTAAAGCGATTCTCAAGCCGACTGGAAACGACGTTTGATTGTCTACACTCCTGCTCCTCTCCATTAGTGCCAATAACCAGAAGCTGAAGAATGAAAGAAGGTTCAGGTTTTCCAGCTACAGAAATAAGACCAAGGAAAATGTAGCACCTCAATTGTAGTTGCATGATGAATCAGTAATAAAGCTAGGAATAAAATGTTCATGTTCTAACTTTCAGCGTTAGAGCTACTGATTTACACTATTCTAATTCTAATGAACACTGATTATTTTAAAACTATAGAGGTTCTGTTCTTTCACAATGCTGAGCACGATGCTGGCTGTGTTGTGTTCATGGTATCACTGGTGGTAGAAACGAAGTCCAATTAGGTCATCTTGTCAACTTCCTGGAGACAGGACTATATCTATTTAACTGCAATGACTCAGCTGATGAAAACTTGATTGTGAGTTGAGAACTGAATGCAGAACTCAGTCTGCCATGGAAATCAGGCTGAATGGGATGATATAATGAGCTTATTAAAAGAAAGAAAGAAAAAAAAGCAGAAGCAGATTGGGAAAACACCAGAAGTGTAGATCATTTGCAGGATCCCAACTCTGTATGACTGTTAGAGGTCATAATTCATCTGCCGATAGGCTGATGAGTTTATTGTAAACATACCTGACAAACACTGTATGTCTTCCTTGGGAGGGTCCTTCAACAGAACTGGGTCCCAGCCTTACTTTAAGCCAGTTCTCCTTTGGTGTGTTCTTAAAGCTAAATTTCAGATAAGGACAGAAATAAAAAGTCTGGGAGAGAATGGATTTTTCTTTAATGCACAAAAAAATTTAGCTCCCTGATGTTTGACAGCTTTCTATGACCTTAGCCTGGTACCTCATCTTCTGCTTTTTCAACCTGGTTTAAAACAAACAAAACAAATGACCAAACAAATGAAAGTTGCCATCGATTCTGATTCATGGTAATGCCAGGTGTTTCAGAGTAGAACTGTGGTCCATAGAGTTCTCAATAGCTGTGATCTTTTGGAAGCAGATCGCCCGTCCTGTCTTCCAAGGCACCTCTGGGTGGATTCGAACTGCCAACCTTTCAGTTAGTAGCTGAGCACTTAACTGTGTGCAACACCCAGGGACTCCTTTAACCTTGAGGGTCATTAAAAAAGACACTTTATTAATCTCCCCTACCAGTGTACAAGAGCCCTTAAGGCTTCACTTCTCAGCTTCACCTCATCCCAGTCCCCATTTCTGGGGACTCTTTGACTTAATCTCCTACTCTCCTTCCCCTCCCTCACTCTACTCCAACTCTGTTGGCCTCCTTGCTGTTTCTCAAACTTCAGGGTCCTTGTACTAGCTGTTTGATCTGCTTGAATTGCTCCCCTCCCAAATATGGGCATCACATTCTTCAGGTCACTATCTGTCTGTGCCTATCACTTCTTTCAGGTGTTTACTCATCTTCTCCCTGAGGTCTTTTTGGGACACCCTATGTAAAGTTTTAATCTTCCTCTACAATATGTTGTTATGGATTGAACTGTGTCCTCCAAAAAGATATGTTGAATTCTAAACCCCTATGACTGGGACCTTATTTGGAAACATAGTCTTTGCAAAGGTGATCAAGTTAAAATGAAGTCATACTGGATTAAAGTGGGCCCTAATCCAATATGACCGGTGTCCTTATAAGAAAAGGAGAAGAGACAGAGAGACTGACATACAGAGATCACCATGTGACAATGGAGACAAAGACAAGAGTGATGTGTCTACAAGCAAAGGAATGCCAAGGATTGGTGGCAACTCCTGGCCTTGTTCTGAAGGATGATATTGACTTCTCCATTGTCTCTTTTCACAGATGCAGTCGATTTGATTCCATATGTTTCATCTGGTGAGGCCCACATGTATAGTCACCTTTTATGTTGTTGAAAAAACGTATTTGAAAACAAGTAGTTGATCTTGCAAAATTCTATCATATGATCTCCCACGTTGTTTCCATCACCAAGACCATATTTTCCAACTACTGATCTTTCTTCGTTTCCAACTTTCGAATTCCAATCACCAGTAATTATTAATGCATCTTGACTGCATGTTTGATCAATTTCAGATTGCAGAATTTGGTAAAACTCTTCAATTTCTTCATCTTTGATATTAGTGGTTGGTGCATAAATTTGAATAATAGTCATATTAACTGATCTTCCTTGTAGGCTTACGGATATTGTCCTATCACTGACAGTGTTGTACTTCAGGACAGATTTTGATCGCGACACTATTCCTCTTTAATTTGTCACTTCCGGCATACTAGATCATATGATTGTCCAATTCAAAATGGCTGATATCAATTCATTTCAGCTCATTAATGCTTAGGATGTCTACCTTTATGCATTCCATTTCATTTTTGATGGCTTCCAGTTTTCCTAGATTCATAGTTTGTACATTCCACATTCTGATTATTAATGGATATTTGCAGCTGTTTCTTCTCACTTTGAGTTGTGCCGCATCAGGAAATAAAGGTCTCAAAAGCTGGACTCCATCCATGCCATTAAGGTCAACTCTACTTTGAGGAGGCAGCTCTTCCCCAGTCATATTTTGAGTGCCTTCAAACCTGAGGGGTTCATCTTCTTGCACTGTATCAGACAGTGTTCCACTGCTATTCTTAAGGTTTTCACTGGTCAATTTTTTTCAGAAATAGACTGCCAGGTCCTTGTTCCTAGTCTGTCTTAGTCTGGAAGCTCAGATGAAACCATTCCACCATGGGTGACACTCTGGTATTTGAAATACTGGTGGCAACGCTTCCAGTATCAAAGCAACATGTAAGCTACCACACTACAAAAAACTGACAGACCAGTGGTGGTTCTCCTTAGTGCTTATAATTACAGAACATATAATTTACTTATTTATAGTGTTTATTATCCATTTCTAATTCTCCCCAGTAGAATATAACCTTCATGAGGGTAGGGATTTTTATCTTTTTCTTTTGTGTTCATTTCCCAAAGCTGGAAGAGTAGCTGACACAAGAAAAGCATTCAGTAAATACTTACTGAATGAATAAGTAAATGAGTGGAGAGAGGAATATATCAGAATCCCTACATTGGAGAGGACATTTTCACATCACCTCAATGAACTCTCACACTTCACTGTAGCCACTCACTTGTTATACTTATCAAGAGCAGAAAAATCTTTGCAAAGCAATTTAAGTTGAAATCCCAAGTAAAAAAATAATCTACCTTAAGAAACCAGTGTTTCTTGAGGTTGCTGTTGTTGTTATTATGTGCCATCGAGTTGGTTCCGACTCATAATGACCCTATGTACAACAGAATAAAACATTGCCTGGTCCTGCACCATCCTCACAATCAGTGTTATATTTGAGTCCATTGTTGCAGCCATTGTCAATCCATCTCATTGAGGGTCTTCGTCTTTTTCACTGACCCTCTATCTTACCAAGCATGATGCCCTTCTCTAGTGACTGGGTCCCTCCTGATACCATATCCAAAGTACATTAGACAAAGTCTCTCATCCTTGCTCCTAAAAAGCATTCTGGCTATATTTCTTCCAAGACAGATTTGTTCGTTCTTCTGGCAGTCCATGGAACATTCAATATTCTTCACCAACACCATAATTCAAAAGGGTCAATTCTTCTTCAGTTTTCCTTATTCATTGTCCAGCTTTTGCATGCATATGACGCAACTGAAAATACCATGGCTTGGGTCAGGCACACCTTAGTCCTCAAGGTGGCATCTTTGCTTTGCAGCAGATTTGCCCAGTGCAAAATGTTGCTTGATTTCTTGACTGCTGCTTCCGTTGGCATTGATCGTGGATCCAAGTAAAACGAAACACTTGACAGCTTCAGTCTTTTCTTCATTTATCATGATGTTTCTTATTGTTCCAGTTGTTAGGAGTTTTGTTTTCTTTATGCTGAGGTGCAATACATTCTGAAGGCTGTAATCTTTGATCTTCATTAATAAGTGCTTCAAGTCCTCTTCATTTTCAGCAAGCAAAGTTGTGTCATCTGTATATTGCAGGTTGTTAATGAGTCTTCCTCCAGTCTTGATGCCATGTTCTTCTTCATATAGTCCAGCTCCTCAGAGTATTTGCTCAGCATACAGATTGAATAAGTGTGGTGAAAGGATACAACCCTGACGCACACCTTTCCTGACTTTAAACCACTCAGTATCTCCTTGTTCTGTTTGAACAACTGCCACTTTGTCAATGTACAGGTTCCACATTAGCACAACTAAGTGTTCTGGAATTCCCATTCTTCACAATGTTATCCATAATTTGTTATGATCCATGCAGTAGAATGCCTTTGCATGGTCAATAAAACACAGGTAAACATCCTCTGGTATTCTCTGTTTCCAGACAAGATCCATCTGACATTAGCAATGATATCCCTCGTTCCATGTCCTCTTCTGAATTTGACTTGATTTATTGGGGTACCAAAGTCTAAATTTGGGGGCACAGGTCTGACAGAAAAGAGAGTTTAATTCCCAAAATTTAGGCAAAAGAAAAAGTAATCTACAAAATCTGAGTTTTTATAACCAGATATCCCATGTTAGATTTTTATTTTCACTCCTTTCTACTAATTAGCATAATGATAAGTATGAGGATAATTTATTAATTTCTCTGACATCTATCTGCATACTTTATTTTCTTCCCATCCATATTCATTGAGCGAACTCATAGTCTTTCTTTCCAGCTTCAATCTCTAGAAAATGGCCTGAAATATCTGTTGGCCTCTTTGGTCTTGGACTTGTATGAAGCTATTGTTTATTTTTTAAAACAAAAGGGAAACTTACACAATTTTAACAAAAGAGGGGATCAAGTACAAATTTGTGGGATTATTCCTCAGATATGTGAGAACTTATATCCCGGTACATGGAGATGAATCTATGGCTTCTGTCTCTTTGGATGGTGCCAGTGGTCTCACTATAGACATTTCACTGTTTTGTTAAAGTCACCACACTTCGGCTCTCCATTGAAATGGTGATATAATTTTCTTACAAAAGAGATAAGAACATCTGAGATCATCATACTCCTTTTTCAGGTGAGACCCATAGAGCTTAAGTGACTTGCCTAAGTTCACAAGATAAGTAGTTAATGACAGATCTAGACTAGAACCTACCTCCTGATCTATTTCTCCTACTACACCCTTATTTTAGCTAATGCTGTGACCATCCACCCAAGGAAGAATCATGAACTGTATCTTCCTTATCCACTGAGAGAGGTTAAATCTGTTCATTCTAACTCAGAACTGTCTTCTGAGCTGTTCACATCTTTTCCATCCTCATTGATTTAGCCCTCACCTAATCCTTACCTGGACTCTAATAACAGCTTCTAAATGATTCCATTGCCACAAGTCTCTCCCCTCTCTTATCCATCCTCCCTCTACATAGTTTTGAAAAAATCAGTTATTATCATATCCCTTTTGTATATAAACACATCCAAATCCTTTAGTATGGCATTCAAAACCCAGATCAATCTGCTTCCCAGAATATCTATCCATCTTTATTTTACTGTACTGGTTACCCATGCTTCAACCAACCATTATAAACTTTATATCATTCTTCAAACGTGCCGTGTCCTTTTAAGCTTCTGTCAGGATTAGATTTGTATTAAAATGACAGGAAAAAAAATTTCAATGGTTCATACAAGATAAAAAATTAAATTTCTCTCACCTAAGAAAAGTTTAGATTAGGCAGTCCAAGGCTGAGTGACAGCTCCCCAGTCACCAGGGCTCCAGATTCTTATCTTTCTGTTTTACCATCTTTCGTATATGCTTTCCATTCTTAAGTACACCTCAAAACCCAAGATGAGTTCTAGAGCTCTAGCCATCTCATCCAAGCTGGGTCATGACAGCAAGAAGAAGAAGGAAATATTCATTTCTTTTCCTTTAAGCAGACTTCTTGGAAGTCCCACACCATCTACTCACATCTCATTGACTAGAGCTTCGTTATATAGCCATGCCAAGCTGCAAAGATTTGTCCCTATAGGGGAGAGTAGAACTGCCTCATAGAGTTTCCAAGGCTGCAGTCTTTATGGAAGCAAACTGCCACATCTTTCTTCCACAGAGTGGCTAATGGGTTCAATGGCTGACCTTTCAGTTAGCAGTCGAGCACTTAACCACTGTACCACCAGGCCTCTCCTTCTCTCCCTCTCTCTATATATACTTCTATTTTCCTTACCACAAAGAGACCCTCATAAGTAGAGATCTTGGCTCATTCAACTTTTTATCTTGGCACATAATACAGAGTAAGCCCTTGATAAGTATTTGTTGAAAAAATGCATGCATGCATGCATATATAAACCACGGTTTTGGGGATCCTTTAATGAATAAATGATAGTTTAGGACAATGATAAAATTTGGGTCCTATCTTTGTGTTCAGTGTGGATTACAACTCGACAGAAAGAAAACAAAAATCCTCATAACTGAACCAATAAGCCACATCATGATAAATGGAGAAAATACTGAAGTAAAGAATTCCATTTTACTTGGATCCACAATCAACGCCCATGGAAGCAGCAATTAAGAAATCAAATGAGGGTGGGGAGGGATGGTGAGGGTTATTTACTAACTAGATAGTAGATAAGAATTATCTTAGGTAAAGGGAAGGACAGCACACACTACAGGGGAAGTCAGCACAAATGGACTAAACCAAAGCTAAGTTTCCTGAATACAATCAAACACTTTGAAGGACAGAGTAGCAGGGGTAGGGGTCTGGGGACCATGCTTTCAGGGGACATTTAGGTCAATTGGCATAACAAAGCTTATTAAGAAAATGTTCTGCATCCTACTTTGGTGAGTGGCGTCTGGGGTCTTAAAAGCTTGCAAGTGGCCATCTAAAATGCATCAATTGGTCCCAACCACCTGGAGTAAAGGAGAATGAAGAACACCAAAGACACAAGCAAAGTATTAGCCCAAGAGACAGAAAGGGCCACATAAACCAGAGATTTCATCAGCCTGAGACCAAAAGAACTAGATGGTGCCCAACTACCACCAATGACCACCCTGTCAGGGAACACAACAGAGAGTCACTGATGGAGCAGGAGAAAGATGGAGTGCAGAACTCAAATTCTAGTAAGAAGACTAGACTTAATGTCCTGATTGAGACTGGAGGAACCCCGAAAAGCATAGCCCCTGGATTCTCTATCAGCCCAGAACTAAAACAATTTCCGGGGCCAACTCTTCAGACAGGGATTGGACTGGACTGTGGGACATAAAGTGATACTTGTGAGGAGTGTGCCTCTTAGCTCAAGTAGATACAAGAGACTAAATGGGCAGCTTCTGTCCGGAGGTGAGATGGGAAGGCAGAGAGGGTTAGGAGCTGGTTAAATGGACATGGGGAATCAGGGGTGGAAGGGAGGGGTGTGCTGTCACAGCATGGGGAGAGCCATTAGGGTCACATAACAATGTCTGTATAAATTATTGTATGGGAAAAAAAAAAAAAGAAAACAAATGATGTACTGCATTGGGCAAATCTGCTGCAAAAGACCCCTCTCAAGTGTTCAAAAGCAAAGATATCACTTTGAGGACTAAGGTGCACCTGACCCGAGCCAGGGTATTTTCAGTCACCTCATATGCATGTAAAAGCTGGACAATGATTAAGGGAGACCGAAGAATTGATGCATTTGAATTATGGTGTTGGTAAAGAATATTGAATATACCATGGACTGCCAGAAGAATGAATAAATTTGTCTTGGAAGAAATACAGCCTGAAGCAAGGATGGTGAGACTTAGTCTAATGTACTTTGGACATGTTATCAGGAGGGACCAGTCCTAGGAGAAGGACATCATGCTTGGTAAAGTAGAGGGTCAGCAAAAAAGAAGAAGACCCTCAATGGGATGGATTGACACAGTGGCTGCAGCAATGGGCTCAAACATAGCAAGGATTGTGAGGATGCTGCAGGACTGGGCAGTGTTTCATTCTGTTGTACAGAAGGTCGCTCTGAGTTGTAATCCACTCGATGGCACCTAACAACAACAACATCTCTGAGTTGATCACGAAGATCTGCAGCTGGCTAAAGCCTTACAATCAGCACCACTGAATATGGTAGTAAGGGTTGTTCACTGCTTGAATATAATTCAAGAGATGAGTGAGGTGTAAAATCCAGCCCTTGCTCAACCCTCCACATCATGGGCCCTGGAGGTAGCACTTATTCTATTTACCCAGAGTCACTATGTGGACTTGCAGTGGCCTGGCCATGGTGGTGTCTAAGACAATCAACAGGCACTTAACCAGGGAGTGGTGGTCAGTCACACCCATCTGTGGGCTATAGAGCTGCAGGAACTCAGCATGCTGATGTCAACAGGGAAGCGGCTGACTAAGTATGTCATCTCACCCCTTCTCTTCTCCTCCGGTTCTCTCTTAAGCACCCCTTTTATTCACATGTCAACTTCCAGAACTGAAGAACTGGGGATTTTAACCTCCGTTTGTGGGAGTCAGACATTTAAGTCAAAGGAACACTGTCTGAAGATACATATGAGTAGCAGGGCTGAGGCTGCAATGGTTTCTGGGGAACCTGGAGACAGAGAGGTAAATCTATGGTGGGGGATAAAGAACCATTTGGCACTCACGTCGTCCAGCCTGCAGTCCCAGGAGAAGCAGGCATTTTCTGCCTTCTCCATACCTGGCTGGCCAGCATCCACACCACTGTGAGTCACCTATTGTGTCACTGTGAAGTCCTGTGGGGTCCTGGGCCCCGGAAATCTGCCCCTGTGCAGTAAGGTTACCTACCTGTCCTGGGAACTGTGATATGTAGGAGTGTTTTCCCATCAATGCCTGCAGCAGATTTTCCTCGGTCCCTCCCTGGGCACCACATATCGGCAAAATGCAAGGATGGGAATTATTTATTACTGGCACCTTTTTCTCCAGGTGGCAGACCAATTTCCTTTTCTGCAGATGGCTTTCACAGGCCAGCCAAAGAGAGGACGGGGTCGCCGTCTGCTTCCTGTTGCCTTTTCACACTGGCTAGCGCTCAGCATGGCTGCCAAAGCCCCACGCACCAGCTGTCAGTCGGAGGCTGCGCCTTGGCCTCGCACCTTGCCACAGTAGGCTTGACAGAGCAGGGGCGACATGGAATCAGCGTTTGACAGTCAGGGGGGCGGGACAACTTCCTTCCAAACCCAGCCTGCCAGCTTCCATGATGGCAAACATACAAAGATGCCTGCCCTGGCCTGGGGCTTCCTCTGACTTAACATGTGACTAAAAGGAATGACTTTGGGAAGGAGGGAGTATTTGTGATCAACAGACAGGACCGGATGTAACAAAATTCTGAATCCTATATACGTAGAAGTATGCCATCGTAATTTCCAATTTTCCCTGCTAGGCATTTTTCATTTTGTTTTCTATTCTTTCTAATTAGATGTTTACTTATTTATAATGACAAATCAAATATGTACCCGCAGGGGCAATAAACCAGTAATCCGGGTATGCACGTGTTCACAGTAAACAAGGTACGCCCAAGCTTACTTGAGCTTACTTACTAATCCATCGTAGTGCACAGTTTCACCTGGGCGAAACTGTGCACTATAGATTCGTAAGTAAGCACAAGTAAGCCCGGGCATGCCTTGCTTATTGAGTAATCCGTCCCTGTGTACTCCTTGCAGAAAATCTGTATAGCAGAGCTGGGGTTTTAAAACATCGTCTATAATTCCATCAACCATAGAGACAACTACTGTTTATTTTGCTGACTCTCCCTTTAGTCTTTTTTTCCCTCTTAACAAAGCTAAGATCACACTCTATATACTATTTTCTATTATGATTTTGAGGCTTAATGTTACAATGTAAAAATTTTTTAGGCTTTGAAAATGCGCTTCATAAAATATTTTTTGTTGAGTAATGTTACAATAAGGAGCCCTGTTCGCACAGTGGTTAAGTACTCGGTTGCTAACTGAAAGGTAGGCAGGTGGACCCTACCAGTAGCTCCATGGGAAAAAGATGTTTCCATAAAGATTATAGTCTTGGAAACTCTATGTATGGGGCAGATCTACTCTGTACTATAGGGTTGCTATGAGTCGGAATAGACTTGAAGACAAGGGGGGATAATACAATACGTGGTAATACCTAATTCACTTAACCATTCCCTAATTGTTGGACGGAGTCCTGGTGGTGCAGTGGTTAAGTGATGGGGCTGCTAACCAACAGGTTGGCAGTTTGAATCCATCAGCTGCTTCTTGGAAACCCTACAGGGCAGTAATACTTTGTCCTATAAGATTGCTATGAGTTGGAATCCACGTAGCTGCAACGGGTTTGATTTGGATTTTTTAAATTGTTGGATATTAAGGTTTTTTCAACTTTTTGTATTTTAAACAATTCTACAATGAACATCTTTGTGCATATATATATATATTTAGATTATGTCTTTAGGATACTTTTTCTGAGGTAAAATGACCGGCTCAATTTTAAGGACAATTTACTATGTTGCCAAACAGCTTAAAAAAATAATACTGGGAGTGTCACCTTCACAGTTCCTTCAAAAATAGGATTTTTCTTTCTTTTTGAAATTTTAGCTATTTTAGTGCATTTTCTCATCTCAAAAACATAAATACTAATGGGGAAGTGTAGAAGAGGCACCAAACCTGTTACGTTGTTCCAGATGTTCATTTCTGCCAAATTCTAAGTGATGGAGCTAGGAGTATAATCTGAGCACTGATTCAGCAGTAGGGATTTATTATGAGTCGCTGTGCTGGAAAGGGAACTGCTGTGCTAGAGCCATAGGGCAGTGCTTCCCTTTGAACAATGCTTTCTCATTGGCTCAGCTTCATTAGCTGACTGCCCATGGTCACTGATAGCCCTGGGTGTTTGATGGCTCCTTCCAGAGACCAGAAACCCTGGTGGTGCAGTGGTTAAGAGTTTGGCTGCTTACCAAAACGTTGGCAGTTCAAATCCACCAGGAGTTCCTTGGGAACTCTATGGGGCACTTCTACTCTATCCTATAGGGTTCCTATGAATTGGAATCCACTCAGTGGCAGTGGATTTGAATTTTTGGTTTCCAGAGGCCAGATGTCTCCACCTACAGGGAACAGCAAAAGTGCTTTCAGAGTGTTGAGGCTGTTAGCACTAGGGCATAATGGCTTGCTCTCAAAACAGAGGTTCAACAAGAGAGCTGAAGTTCTTCCAGAAGTCCATGCTGCTTCAGAGGCACTGTTCAGTGAGAGGCCAACACACCTGGCCTTCTCTGGTCTTGAGTTGGTGGTCTGAAGTGCCCAGAGGTGGTGATATATTATCATGATTACAGTATTATACCATCTACATAGCCCCAGTCCTGTTTGTTTAATTTTATCTTTCCTGAGCCTTTAAAGTCTCCTATTAGTAGTACCACTTTCCTACCACCACCCCGTTGGAATTTGTACCCTCTCTCCTTCTCTCTGCTAAACCAAACCTTGCTTCTCTTTTAAGGGCACCTCCAATCCCAGCCCCCCAAGATAGGTATCCCAGTAATTCTGGACTACATTGATCTCTCCCTTTCCTGTATCTCCAAAGTTTAAAACAATTATTATTGATGCCAAACATTTTGGCATCTGTTCAACTACCATCTTGTATTTTTGCCTAATTTATTCATACTGGGCAAGTCTTGTAACCTCAACAATATCACAGTTTTTTAGATGAGAGATTTAAATCTTTGACTTTATATCCCTAGTCCACAACTTTTCCTTGAGTTCTGGACCCATATATCAGACTATCTACCTGATACCACTCCATGGAAGTCATATACCTTGTCCTGCTCAACCTTAAATCCCTTCTAGTATTTCCAGTATGTACTCACACCGTTATTACCTCCCTATGCCTCACTCTCTTAACTGCTGATCCAAAATGTACACATCTCAAATTTTTCCACTTTTCTCCACCCTCATTGTAAACTTAACTAGTCTGCTCATATTCATCCTGGAGCCCACACAATCCTTCTATACCACAACCAACTTTTCAAAATCTAAGTTTGATAATGTCATGCCCCACATCACTATATACACTGCTAAAAACGCTTTGTTATCTTCCCCTCTTTTTTAAATATTAAAAACCAAAGTTCTTAACCTGGTCTCTAAGGTTCTACAAGGTCTGGTGCCTCTACCTCTTCCTCTCCAGCCTCCTCTCATTCCCAGCATCCTTTGCTCTCTGAGCTCTCTGTCTCCTTTGAGTTCCTCATGCATGATTCCTTTCTGCATCAAAGCCTTGGTACAGGCTGTTCCATCTGCCCATGGCACTCTCGCCTCCCAAATTTCACCAAATAACTCCTCTTCTCCCTTTAGATCTTCATTCAAGTGAATGTTTCTTAAAGAATCCTTTTCTGACCTCCCTGTATGCAATGCTCCTATTATAAGGTCTCAGAACACTGTTTACCTCTCCTTGGTAGCCCTTATAACCGTTCACATTTCCAGGTATGTGTCTTCTCTATAAGATTTTAAGTTCCATGTGGATTGCACTGGTGACTCTTGGTAGATGTTCAGTAAATGTTTATGAAAGGAATATAGGAGGGAAGGAATGCATATTTTCCCCTGAATTCCTCATAGATCTAATAATAGTCCTTGGAACATATCATAGACTCAATAATATTTGTTGACCTCAAACTTCAAATTAGCCAAGATCCATTTTATGCTGAAATAACAGGATATTGAACATCAAAAGAAGAACAACTTAAAGTTTCCTGAACGCAAGAAGCAATAATAACCCAAAAATCTTTCTCTAGAGACAATAGTGACTTTGTGCCTACTGTGAGAAATACCCTGTATCAGATTCCAGGGAGGGTAGTGATTAAGAAAGAGTGTGAGTTCTTTAAAAGTTTAAAACCAGGGCTTTGAACTGGTTTGTTGCGGTTCGACCCCTACTGAGAATTTACATTTCTACCCCAGATATACTGAATCAGAATTTACATTTTAACAAGATTTAAAGGTGATTCTTATGTGTAATAAATTTTGAGACTCACTGCTCTACTAGTGGTTCTCAGAATTGGTCCCTAACCAGTGGCATTATCCTTGCCTGGGAACTTGTTAGAAATGCAAATTCTCAGCAGGGCTTGAAGCCCTGGGTTAGACACAGAGTTGCCATATGACCTAGAAATTCCACTGCTATGTATATACCCAAGAGAGCTGAAAACAGATTTTTTTTAAAAAGAACTTTCACATGAATGTTCATAGCAGCACTATTCACATTAGTCAAAACTTAGAAATAACTCAACTGTCCATCAACTGATGAATGGATAAACAAAATATGGTATATCTATAAAAAGGAATAAAGTACTGATACAAGTTACAACATGGATGAACCTTGAAGACATTATGCTAAGTGAAAGAAGCCAGTCACAAAAACCACATATTGTATAATTCCATTTATTTGAAATGTCAGACATAGGTAAATCTATTGAGACAGAAAACAGGTTAGTGGTTTCCAGGGGCTGGGGGGTTATGGGAAAATGGGAAGTAACTGCTAATGGGTATGGGATTTCTTTTGGGGGTGATAAAAATGTTCTAAAATGTATTGTAGTGATGTTAAAAAAAAAAAAAGAACATGGGCTGTGGAGTCAGATTGTCTGGGTTCAAACCTGCCCGCCTGGCTTCCTAACTACGTGACTTTGAGCAAGTCACTTAATCTCTCTGTCTTAGAGATAATAATGATGCCTACTTGATAGGACTGTGGTGAGAATTGGATGAATTAATATGGATAGAGAGTATAGATCAGTACCTGACATATAGCCAATGTTTGATCTATTTAAACTGTTATTTATATTCTCGTTGTTCCAAATGGATTCATGTACAGGTGCCCAGATCTTCGAATGTGTGCATCAGTTTTGATTCACTGTGCCCCTGGCACACACTAGCAATTGCTTGTCTATAGTTAATCTTATTGGTGGCCACTTTCCCTTTTTCTCCTATCCTAGGAGAAATTCTCTTTCCTTCCGATTTTAGTCTGTAAGATAGATTTCTCCTGATACTACTACCCTCGTTTATTAAGACATGAGCCTCTGAAGGAAATTTCTCCATTCTCAGTGCTGGTTTATCTTTTTTACACATAAGCACCCAACAATCCAAATGATGGGAATCCAGAGATAACCCTGAGGAACAAATTATGTGTATTTGCTGACAGGATAAACAGCACAATCAGAAGATTTCTGTCTCATAATGACTAAGTATCCTAGAGTCAGCGTATGTTCCTCCTTCACCCAGCCTCTGCTCCCTTTCTTCTTGCAACCCAGACCATGTTCGATAAAGACTGAATAGACTTGAATTAAGATCCATTATTATACCTATGATGCTATTAGCTAAACATTTTCTGATATGGGCCCTTTCTCTTTAGGAACTATTTATCACAGTATGCAATCAGTTATATTCTTTTATTTGCTTATACTACATAAACATTTTTTCCTGGAAAGGATTTAATTCAGTTCCATTACAGTTCTTGATGAACATCCCCAAATTCAATTCACCTGTTTCAGACTTAGAGTGTCTTGCTTAGTCTCCATTTTTCTTGCCCTGGTTCCCATTTCTCTTCCTTTCTCTGTAATTCAACAAAAAATATTAATTGAATGATTGTTTTGTGCCAGGCATGTTTTGGGACTAGTTCTTATCATCATGGAGTTTATGTACTACTTGGGAGAAATCAGACAGTAAATACATAAACAATTATATAGGTACTTTGTCAAATGAAAATAAGCATTATGGGAAAAATGAAGCTGGCTAGGAGAATTGGGAGTGCTAGGGAGTAGTACTGTTTAACGTTAAGTGTTCAGGGAAGGACTCATGGATAAGATGATATCTGAGCAGAGTCCTGAAGGAAGTGAGTCCTGGAGGCAGCCATGTGGATACCTGATGGAAGAGAGATTCGGGCAAGCAGAGGGAACAGTAAACCTGCAGGTCCTGAGTTAGGGGCGTGGTTAGCATGTTTGAAGAGCAGCAATATCAGTGTGGCTGGAACAGATTAAGCAAGCTCAGGAGAACACTAGGAGAGGACGCCAGAGGCATAACAGGAGGGCCGGTCTTGTAGGGAACTGCAATGTATAAATTACACTCTGAGAGGTTGGAAATCCATAGGATAATTTTAAAAATAGTACTGAGGAAGTACGGCTTAGATTTTCAAAAGCTCCCTGTGGCTGTGTGTTGGGACTAGACTGGGAAGGACAAGGGTGGGAATCAAGCAGCCCAGTTAGGACACTCTATTATCCTGAGAGCACATCACAATTTTATAACAGTGTCAGTGGTGGGAAATGTTTAGATTTTGTACATATTTTAAGAGTAAAGTCAAAAGAATTCGCTGATGGTTTAGATGTTCTGTGTGGGAAGAAGAGTCAAGAAGGAGTAAAACGGAGTTTCTTTTGGGGGTGATAAAAGTGTCTGGAGTTAGATAGTGCTTATGGTTGCAAAACCTTGAGAATATACTAAAAACCTCTGAATTCTATACTTTAAAAGAGTGAATTTTTAATTAAATTTTATTGTGTTTTAGGTGAAAGTTTATAGCACAAATTAGTTTCTCATTCAAAAATATATACACAGATTGTTTTGTGACATTGGTTGCAATCCCTGCAGTGTGTTGGCACTCTCTCCCTTTCCACCTCGGGTTCCCCGTGTTCATTTGTCCAGTTTTCCTGTCCCTTCTTGCCTTCTTGTCTTTGCTTTCGGGCAGATGTTGCCCATTTGGTCTCATATACTTGACTGAACTAAGAAGAATGTTCTTCATGAGTGTTATTGTTTGTTTTACAGGCCTGTCTAATCTTTAACTGAGAGATGGACTTCAGGAAAGCCTTCAGTTCTGAGTTGGCAGGGTGTCTGCGGTCCATAGTCTAGGGAGTTCCTCCAGTAAGTCTGGTCTTTATCGTGAATTCAAATTTTGTTCTACATTTTTCTCCTGCTCTGTCTGGGACGCTCCATTGTGATCCCTGTCAGAGCAGTCCATGATAGACGGGCACTGCCTAGTTCTTCAGGCTCAGGCTGGTGGAGGCTGTGGTTCATGTGGTCCATTAGTCCTCTGGACTAATTGCTTCCTTGTGTCTTTGGTTTTCTTTATTCTTCTTTGCTCTGGACAGATAGGAGCAATAGATGTATCTTAGATGGCCACCCATAAGCTTTTAAGATCCCAGACGCTACTCAGCAAAGTAGGATGTAGAACACTTTCTTTATGAACTATGTTATGCCAATGTCCCTAAATGTCCCTCAAGATCATGGTCCCCTGCCCTCAGCCCCAGTAACTTGGTCCCCTCAAGGTGTTTGGATGTGTTTAGGAAGCTTCTGTGTCTTTGTCTTGGTCAAATTGTGCTGACTTCCCCTATATTGTGTATTGTCTTTCCCTTCACCAAAGTTAACACTTGTCTACTATCTAGTTAGTGATTCCCCTTCTCATCCCTCCTCTCCCTCATAACTATCAAAGATAGTTTTTTTCTGCATGTGAACCTTTTCTTGACTTTTTATAATAGTGGTCTCGTACAATATTTGTCCTTTTGTGATTGACTTGTTTTGTTACTGAACGCAGTGGTTTCGCCGCTTGTACACTAGTTAAGAATAATTAAGAGTCAGCGGATTTAAAGCAAGGCATAGTTTATTACTCGCCGCGAGTAACGGGTGGGGGGGTCATTTCCAGAAAGTACACTCTTTCCGAACAAAGGGCTGGGACTGCCGTTTTATACCACGTGGGAAAGGGGGAGTCATACATATCCATTAACTTCATATATATTCAAAAAGGGGTGGCAGTAGAATTTTGGCACAGAAGTGGTTGATGGACTTCTCGCTTCGGAAATGGGCTCGATCACCGCTTATGATGTATGTCCGGTATTTTTTATTTCTAGGCAACAGTTATGGGATGAGGTCATCTGCCTGTCACCCTGGTCTCTTACCACCCATGCCCAGGATTTTAGTTCTAATTGGCTGATCTGAAAGAGAGCTACAAGCGGACAGATCACGAGGAAGCAAACAACATTCACGGCACTCTTCTAGACAAAATTTTTAACTGACATAACTTGTCGTTTAAGACCTTTTATTATTATTAGTGTCAGTAATGTTAGGGTGAGTTATTATCTCGTTGTAGTTTTGATTTTCATTTCTCTAATGGCTAATTGGAGTCCTGGTGGCACAGTTGCTAAGAGTTTGGCTGCTAAGGAAAAGGTCAGCTGTTCCAATCTACCAGCCACTCCTTGGAAACCCTATAGGGTACTTCTGCTCCGTCCTATAGGGTTGCTATGAATCGGAATCAACTTGACAGCAATGGTTTTTTTTTTGTTTTTTGTTTTAAATAGTTAATGATCAAGAGGATTTCCTCATGTGTCTTTTTGCCACCTGAATGTCTTCTTTGGTGAAGTGTCTGTTCACATCCTTTGTCCATTTTTTAATTGGATTGTCTTTTTGTCGTTGAGTTGTTGAAGTATTCTATATATTTTAGAGATTAGACACTTGTGGGATATGTTGTAGCCAAGAATTTTTTCCCAGTCAGTGGATTCTCTTTTTACTGTTTTGCTGAAGTCTTTCGATGAGCATAAGTGTTTTATTTTTAGAAGCTCCCAGTTATCTAGTTTATCTTCTGGTGTTTGTGTGTAGTTAGTTATGGTTTGTATTCCATTTATGTTATGTATCAGGTCCCCTAGCCTTGTCCTTATTTTTTCTTCATGGTCATTATCACTTTAGGTTTTATACTTAGGTCTTTGATCCATTTTGAGTTAGTTTTTGTGTGTGGTATGAGGTATGGGTTATCTTTCATTTTTTTATAGATAGACATCCAGTTTTGCCAGCACTCTTTGTTAGAAGGACTATCTTTTCCCTGTTTAATAGGCTTTGGTTGTTTGTCAAAGATAAGCTGACCATAGGTGGATGGATTTACGTCCGGGTTCTCAAGTCTGTTCCATTGATCTGTGTATCTGTTGTTGCACCAGTACCACACGACTACCATGGCTGTATAGTAGGTTCTGAGATCAGGTAGCGTGAGGCCTCCTACTTTGTTCTTTTTCTTCAATAAAGCTCTGCTTATCCGGAGCCTCTTTCTTTTCCATGTAAAGTTGGTGATTAGTTTTTCCATCTCGTTAAAGAATGCTATTGGCATTTGGATTGGGATTGCATTACATCTGTAGATCGCTTTGGGTAGTATTGACATTTTCACAATGTTGAGTCTTCCTATCCATGAGCATGGTATATTTTTCCATTTCTGTAGGTCTCTTTTGGTTTCTTGCAGTAGTGTTTTGTAGTTTTCTTTGTATAGGTCTTTTACATCCCTGGTCAGATTTATTCCTAAGTATTTTATCTTTTTAGGGGCTACTATAAATGTTTTCCTGATTTCCTTTTTGAAGTTCTCTTTGTTGGTGTATAGGAATCTAACTGATTTTTGTATGTTGATCTTATATTCTGCTATTCTGCTGAATATAAGTTCCAGTAGTTTTTTTGTGGAATCTTTGGGGTTCTCTATGTATAGGATCATATCATCTGCAAAGAAGGGTAGTTTTACTTTTTCCTTACCAATTTGGAAGTTCTTTATTTCTTTTTCTTGCCTTATTGCTCAAGCTAGGAGTGGTGATAAACAGCATCTTTGTCTTGTTCCCATTCTCGGGGGAATGCTTTCAGCCTCTCTCCTTTGGGAATGATGTTGACTGCTGGTTTTGTATAGATGCCCCTTATTATACTGAGGAATATCCATTCTTCTTGTTGTTAGGTGCCATCGAGTTGGTTCTGACTCACAGAGGCCCTATGCACAACAAAACAAAACACTGCCCAGTCCTTTGCCATCATCACAATCATTGTGATGATTGAGCCCATTGTTGTGGCCACCATGTCAGTCCATCTCGCTGAGAGTCTTCCTCTTTATCGCTGACCCTCTACTTTACCAAGCATGATGTCCTTCTCCAGGGACTGATTCCTCCTGAGAACATGTCCAAAGTATATGAGATGAAGTATCGCTATCCTTGCTTCTAAGGAGCACTCTGGTTCTACTTCTTCCAAGATAGACTTGTCCATTCTTTTGGCAGTCCGTGGTATATTCAATATATACACCATAATTCAAAGGCATCAATTCTTCTTTGGTCTTCCTTATTCATTGCCCAGCTTTCATGTGCATATGAGGTGACTGAAAATACCATGGCTTGGGTCAGGTGTCCCTTAGTCTTCAAGGTGATATCTTTGCTTTTGAACACTTTAAAGAGGTCTCCTGCAGCAGATTGCCCAGTGCAATGCATTGTTTGATTTATTGACTGCTGCTTCCATGGACATTGATTGTGGATCCAAGTAAAATGAAGTCCTTGACAACCTCAATATTTTCTCCGTTTATCATGATGTCACTTATTGGTCAAGTTGTGAGGCGTTTTGTCTTCTTTATGTTGAGGTGTAATCCATACTGAGACCTGCAGTCTTTGATCTTCATCAGTGAGTGCTTCAAGTCCTCTTCACTCTCAGCAACCAAGGTTGTGTCATCTGCAGATCGCAGGTTATTAATGAGTATTCCTCCAATCCTGATGCTGTGTTCTTCTTCATATAGTCCAGCTTTTCAGATTATTTGGTCAGCATACAGATTGAATAAGTATGGTGAATGGATACAACCCTGACACACACCTTTCCTGACTTTAAACCATGTAGTATCTCCTTGTTTTGTTTGAATGACTGCCTCTTTATCTACGTACAGGTTCCACATGAGCACAACTAAGTATTCTGGAATTCCCTTTCTGCACAATGTTATCCATAGTCAATAAAACACAGGTAAACATCTTTCTGGTATTCTCTGCTTTCAGCCAGGATCCATCTGACATCAGCAATGATATCCCTGTTCCCAAGTCCTCTTCCAAATATGGCTAGAATTTCTGGCAGTTCCTTGTTGATGTACTACTGCAACTGCTTTGGAATGATCTCCAGAAAAATTTTACTTGTGTGAGATATTAGTGATATTGTTTCATAATTTCCACATTCCGTTGGATCACCTTTCTTGGGAATAGGCATGAATATGGATCTCTTTTGGTTTGTTGGCCAGTGAGCATTCTTCCAGATTTCTTGGCATAGACAAGTGAGCACTTCCAGTGCTGCATCCGTTTGTTGAAACATCTCAGTTGATATTCTGTCAATTCCTGGAGACTTGTTTTCGTCAATGCCTTCCGGACAGCATGGACTTCTTCCTTCAATACTGTCAGTTCCTGATCATATGCTACCTCCTGAAATGGTTGAACATCGACCAATTCTTTTTGGTACAATGATTCTGTGTGTTCCTTCCATCTTCTTTTGATGCTTCTTGTGTCGTTCAGTATTTTGTCTATAGAATCCTTCACTATTGTCACTGTAGGCTTGAATTTTTTCTTCAGTTCTTTCAGCTTGAGGAAAGCTGAGCGTATTCTTCCCTTTTGGTTTTCTCTCCCCAGCTCTTTGTACATGTCATTATAATACTTTATCTTCTCGAGCAGCCCTTTGAAGTCTTCTGTTCAGTTCTTTTACTTCATCATTTCTTCCTTTTGCTTTAGTTGCTTGACATTCAATAGCAAGTTTCAGAGTCTCTTCTGATATCCATTTTGGTCTTTTCTTTCCCTTCTATTCCTATCTTATTGAGAATTTTTATCAGGAATGGGTGTTGGACTTTATCTAATGCCTTTTCTGTGTTGAGTGAGAGGATAATATGATTCTTTTGTTTTATTTATGTGGTGGCTTAAGTTGATTGATTTTCTAATATTGAATCATCCTTGCATACCTGATATGAATCCCACTTGGTCATAGTGCTTTTTTTTCCTATATGATGCTAAATTCTATTGGCTAGAATTTTGTTAAGAATTTTTGCATCTATATTTATGAAAGATATTGGTTTAGAACTGACTCAATGGGAATGGGTTTTGCCTGGCTTTGGTATCAGGATTATGGGAGTAATCCTTCCTTTTCTATGCTCTGAAATAATTTGAGTACTACTGGTGTGAGGTCTTCTCTGAATGTTTGGTAGAATTCTCCAGTGAATCTGTCCAGATCAGGTCTTCCCCCATTCCATGGGAGGTTTTTTTTTTTTGATTACCTCTTCAGTCTCTTCTCTTGTTAGGGGTCTGTTTAGATTTTCTGTTTCAGTTTGGGTTACTTTAGGTAGGTAGTGTGTTTCTAGAAATTTATCCATTTCCTCTAGGTTCTCAAATTTGTTGAAGTACAACTTTTCATAGTATTCTGTTATGATACTTTTTATTACAGTTGGGTCTGTTGTAATGTTCCCCACCTTATTTCTTATTTGGGTTATAGCTTCCTCTCCTGTTTTTCTTTTGTATGTTTGGCCAATGCTTTGTCAATTTTGTTGATATTTTCTGAGAACTAAGTTTTGGTCTTGTTGATTCTTTCTATTGTTTTTATCTTTCTATTTCATTTGTTTCTGCTCTAATCTTTATTATTTCCTTTCTTCTGGTGGCTGTAGGCGTCTTTTGCTGTTCTCTTTCTGTTTGTTCGAGTGGTAGGGTTAATGTTTTGATTGTGGTGAGTTCTTAATTTTTGATACGTACGTTTATTGCTATAAACTGACCTCTGAGAACTGCCTTTTCTGTGTCCCAATGGTTTTGGTGTGATGTGTTTTCATTCTCATCTGATTATAGGCATTTTTTTTTTAATTCATGCTTTGATTTATTTTATTACCCAGTTGTTTTTAAACAAGGTGTTATTCATTTTCCATGTATTTGATTTTTTTCCTTACTCTTCCATGTTATTTATTTCTACTTTTATGGCATTGTGATCAGAAAGAATGCTTTGTATTATTTCAATGTTTTGGATTTGATTGTGTTTTTCTTTGTGGCCTAAAATGTGGTCTATTCTGAAGAATGTTCCATGTACATTGGGAAAGAAAGTATACTTTTCTGTTGTTGGGTGAATTGTTCTATATATATTTATGAGATCTAGTTGGTTGATTGTGGCCTTTAGATCTTCTGTATCTTTGTTGAGTTTCTTTCTAGATGTTCTGTCCCGAGAGTGGTGTGTTGATGTCTCCTACTATTATGGTGGAACTTTCTATTTCTCTTTTCATTGCTGTTAGAGTTTGTGTTGTGTGTTTTGGAGTGCTGTTGTTGAGTGTGTAGATATTTATTAAGGTTATGTATTCTTGGTAGATTTTCCCTTTAATAATTATATAATGTCCTTCCTTGTGTTTTATGGTGGATTTTGTCTTAAAGTCTATTTTATCTGAGATTAGTATTGCCACTCCTGCTCTTTTTTGGTTACTGTTTGCTTGATGTATTTTTTTTCATCCATTGATTTTTAATATATTTATGCCTTTGTGTCTAAGGTGTGTCTCTTGTAGACAGGATATTGATGGGTTGTGCTTTTTTACCCATTCTGCCACTCTCTGTCCCTTTACAGGTGCATTTAAGACATTTACATTCAGTGTGATTATCAGTAGATATGTGTTTATTGCTGTCGTATTGTTGTGCTTTTGTGTGTGTGTATGTGTGGTGCTGACATTTTCTTTGTTCCTCTTACTTTCCTGTGCTGAGTTCCTTTTGTTTGTGGATTTTCTTTTCATTTCTTTTGTTACTATAGATTTTGTGTTTTCTGAGTCTTTATATTTTTCCTTTTTCAAGAGTAGATTTGTTAACTTTCTTTGTGACTCCCTTGAACTTTACCCTTATCTTCCTAAGTTTAAACCGGTATTTTTTTACTTGATATTGCTTTGACTTCCTTTCCATTTGAAAGTTCTTTATCTACACCATTTATTCTCCCTTTTATTGTTTTGACATTGTCATCATTTACAGATTGACTTCTCTGGCTTCCTATTTTAAGTCTTTTATCTTCATTTTATTATTGAGAGTTCTTTACTTAGGTTGGTATTTGACTGATGCTGTCCTGTGTCCTAAACTCCAGTTGTTGTCTGATATTGTTGGTTCTCTAAGCAAATGACTCCGTTTAATATTCCTTGTATGTTTGGGTTAGTTTTTACAAATTCCCTCAATTTATGTTCATCTGGAAATATCCTTAATTTCACCATCTGAGAGATGATTAGAGAAAGACTTTTGTAGTATATATTATTCTTGGTTGTCAGTTTTTTTTTTCTTTCAAGATTTTACATATATCATCCTATTGCCTTCTTGACATAGTTTCTGCTGAGAAACAGAGATTAGTCTTATTGTTTCCCCTTTGTAAGTGACTTTTCACTTTTCTTGAGCTCTTTTCAGGATTCTTCCTTTGTCTTTGGTTTTGACAAGTGTGATTATGATATGTCTTATTGAATTTCTTTTGTGATCTATATTATATGGGGTTTGTTGAGCCTCTTGGTTGGTCAGTTTTTCATCTTTCATAATATTTGGGAGTTTTCTGTCAGCCAGTCTTCAATAATCTTCTCTGTGTTTTCCATTTTCTGTCCCTTGTCTGGAACTCCAATCATGTGCAAATTTTTACTCTTGATTGTGTCCCACATAATTCTTAGGTTTTCTTCATTCTTTTCTATGATTTTTCCTCAAACAAATTGATGTGTATGGATTTATCTTCAATCTTGCTATTCTGTCTTCGACTGTTTCAAATTTGCTCCTAAAACCTTGTATTGAGTTGTCAATTTCTGAAATTTTGTTGTTTATCTTTTGCATTTCTAGTTGCTGTTTTTGTATGATTTGTAATTATTTATTTATTTTAATGTTTTGTTCTTATATTTCCCTGAATTCTTCTATTGCTTTGTCTGTGTTTTCCTTGATTTTAGCTATGTTTTCCTTGGTTTGTCTGTGTTTTCCTTAATGTCTTTCCTGATATCTTGGAAAGCCCTGAATATTAGTCTTTTGAATTCCATATCAGGTAATTCCAATGCCTTTTCTTCTATCAGAAGTTTATCTGGTTCTTTATTTTGGTCATTTGTGAAAACCATCTTGTCCTGCTTTTTTATATGTTTTGATATTGTGTGCTGTCTCTGAGACATAATAAATTATTTTCTTTATTTGTTTATTGTTTGTTTCAGTCTGAATTTTTGTATTGTTAGGATATGTCAGGGCAAGTGGGTTGGGCATGCTTTTCTGCTTGCTAGTCTGTGGGCATGATATCTCTCACCACCTTGTCTGAGATGGCAAGTTAGCAGCAGGTAGGGCCAACCCACTTCACTGTACAGTGGTTTGATGAGGTGGCTAGGGGTTGACTGAGTGGGCGCTTTCTGCCTCCTGATGTTTATCCAGCAGTGTGGGAGTGTTCACAGCCCCTCACTAGATGGGCAGAGCTGTTGGATGGGAGTGGTATGCATAAGGGTGGTGTGGTCCCTGTGCAGCAGGGGGCCTGTCCACCAGGGGTGCTCTAGCTACAGTAGCATGGTGGGGCCTGGTTGGAAGGGGGATATGTGGCATATGGGGCTAACTGGGAGGGAGAAAGAAAAGAGAAAGAAAAAAATGGCAGTGCACTGGGGCCCTGGGGGCTGGTGGGGCAGGGCAGTCCTGGGGCTGGTGGAAAGGGAGAATGGTTGTATACGGGACTAGGTGAAAGAAAGAAAATTAAGAAAATTAAAAAGAGAAAAAATCCAGCAGCACAGTAAGGGTCCAGCAAGGGGGGAGGAGTGGACCTGGGGGCCAGTGAGAAGGGAGGGGGGCTCTGATGGTTAAGACTGTGTCAACTTAACTGGGCCATGATTCTCAGTGTTTTGGCAGTTGTATGATATTGTAATCACTTCCCTGTTGAAATTTGATATGTGATCCCCCATGATGGAATCTGCTGAGTGGTACTGGCAGGGGCGGGGCCTGTGGCAGCTCACCGCCCCCTCAGCTTTCATCTCCCCTCCCTCCTCCACCTACTTCCTTTCTGCTAGCCTTGCTGAGGCTTTTGCTTGTTCTGGATCTTACAGCTGGCTCCCGTTCATCTGGCTTCCAGTTCTTGGGACAGGCTAGTAGCTTGTTGGTGTCTGGCATGCTGATCATCCATCTTCACAGCCTGTGGCAGCACTGCCCTCCAGCCTGCCAATCTTGTGTTCACCAGCCCCTGAGGTTATCTGAATCAGGAGAATTTTCTTCCCTGACTCATGAACTTCGGACTTATAACATATAAAAACCATGTGAGCCATTTCCTTGATATAAATCTCTCTCTCTCTGTCTCTCTCTCTCTCTATATATATATATATACACTTTACTGGTTTTGCTTCTCTAGAGAACCCAGCCTAAGACAGGAGGTAACTTTTGGGGCTAGGTGGGAGGGAGGAAGAAAAGAAAGAAAAATAATGGGCAGACCCAGGGGGGGGTAAAGCAGGTGCACTGGTGGCTCTCTAGGCACAGTGGTGTGGTGGGGGCTGGTGGGAACATGTGGGAGATGGTGTGTAGAGATAGGTGGGAGGGAAAAGAAAAGAAAGAAAGAGCTTGGCAGTGTGGTGGGGGCTGGCAGGAAGGGGGAGCAGGGGCATATATGGCTAGGTGAGAGGGAAAAAGAAAAGGAAGAAAAAAAATACAAAAAATCAAGTGGGCCGGGGGCACTTGTATTGTGTACCCCAGTGGTCAGGGATGCTGGGATGGGAAGGTTCTTGCTTCTACTTACCACAACAGTGAGGGGTAGAAAAATGTATTTTTCTGGTTTCCAGGTTCTCTGTCTCCTTCGGGAACTCCCTGAAGTTGCCTTCCTGTACTCCTTGTCCAGGATCATTTCTGGCTGTTTCAAGATGGCTATGCTGTGCTGTGTTCGTTGGCAGGGGACCTCCCCTCCATATCTCTCTGAATTCTCTGTTTTCCATCAGTTTCTTTTTCCATTCAGTGTTTGATCTAGTTCTTTATCCCTTCATTTAATCTCAGGGTTCCATGATTGAACTGATTGTGTCTGTTTCACTTAGTTTTTCAGGTCTTTGCTGTAGAGGGATGGTGTGGTGCAGCTGTCTAGGGTTCCAGGTTAGCTCTGCTCCCCCAACAAGAGTGAATTTTTTGGCATATGAACTATATCTTAATCTAAAATATATGATTACCGAAAATTTGTCTTTTCTTTTCTTTTTGTTGTCTGTCTTGAGCAACTTGTAGACCCAATCACCAATTAGCAAGATAGGAAAGATGGGACCAGAGGAGCAGGTTTTTGTCTAGTGGGAGACGAGAACAAGAGTTGTGGACATATTAACTGTGAGATGCCTGTTAGACATCCAAGTGGAAATGTATAGTATGTAGTTGAGTCCAAAATTCCAAGGAAAGATCCAGTTTGGAGGTATAACTTTGGGCATTGTCAAAATATATGAGTATACTACTTGTCATGGAGTAGATTCTGACTCACAGTGACCCCTTGTGTGTCAGAGTAGAACTGTGCTCCAGAGGATTTTCAATGACCAATTTTTCAGAAGTAGATCACCAGGCCTTTCTTCTACCTCTGGGTGGACTTAAACAACCAACTTTTCAGTTAGCAGCCAACCATGTTACCCATTTGTACCACCCAGTGATTCTTGCCAAAATATAAATGCTGTTTAAAGTCACAAGACAGGACGAAATCAGCTAAAAAGAGACGAGTAAGGCTTAGCTCTGGAGCACCCCAGATGATAAAATTCAGCAAAAGAGATTGAATAGGACAAGTCAGTGCAATAGTGTGCTTTTTTCAACCACAGCATAGCTATGGAGTAAGCAGAGAGTTGGATTAATCAGAATTGGGCTTTTTTTTTTTTTTTTTTTCAGATGAGTGGACTAGGAAAGTGTGTAATGGGAGGGAGTAGTAAGTGTATGCAGGGCAGTGTTACAATGATGGACCATGCCCTCTAAGCCCAGTGAAGAGGAAAGGGAGGATCTGAGTGGGGTGAAGGATGGTAAGTAAATAACTGGTGGGATCATTGGATTGTAGGCTGTCATGGATTGAATCGTGTCCCTCAAAAATGTCTGTCAGCTTGGCTGGGTTATGATTCCCAGTATTGTATGATTGTCTACCATTTTGTATCTGATGTGATTTCCCTATGTGTTGTATATATTCTATCACTATGATGTAATAAGATGGATTAGTGGCAGTTATATTGATGTACAAGATTAGACAGTGTCTTAAGCCAATCTCTTTTGACATATAAAAGACAGAAGGGAGCAGAGAGACATGGGAACCTCATACCACCAAGAAGGCAGTGCTGGGAGCAGAGTGTGTCCTTTGGACCTGAAATTTCTGGACAAAGAAGCTCCTAGTCCAGGGGAAGACTGATGACATGCACCTTCCTCCAGAGCCAACAGAGAAAGCTGTCCCCTGAAGCTGATGCCCCGAATTTGGACTTATAGCCTACTAGACTGTGAGAGAATAAATTTTTCTTCGTTAAAGCCATACACTTGTGGTATTTCTGTTATAGCAGCACTAGATGACTAAGACATAGGCACTGTCAGGATCAATGAATTTTTGGGATTGAAGTGAGTACTAGAGTCAGTGAGCTACAAAAATAGGAAGAATGGAAGTTTGAAGTACAGTTCTGCTCATCCCGAGATGTTTAAATCCAGCAGTGCAAAATGGCCTAGCGAAAACTAAAGGCTCACCAGAATATCATTCACATCATTTATATGAGCTCAAATAATATTCAAAGTTGTGAACAAAAATACTTTCATCCATCTTTATTTCTAGTCGGAAATAACAATTGAATATGTGTTGTTATTGCTCAGAGGCAAGGAAAGAGCAGTGGTCTGTTCATGACTACAGTTGTCAGTGCTTAAGATGTTCCAAGAGTCAATATTTACCTAACAAATTGCAGTGCTCATTTCACAGATGGCACTATCTGAGATGGTGATCTACAGAATGAGTAATTAATCAATCCCTGTCAGAAAAACATGGGAATTAAAAATATGTATATATACCCTATCAAAACTGTAAACAGAGGAAATTAAAAAGATGAAGAGAAACAGTCACTGGTAATATCCTTGTGTTTCTAGAAAAAGCAGCTTTAAGTAGAATGCAAAGGACTTCTGTGGTTTAAATCTTGAGTACAATAAAATATTTCACACACCCAACCAAAACGCATTACCATTGAGTTGATTCCGACCCATCGCGACCCTGTAGGACAGAGTAAAACTGCCCCATAGGGTTTCCAAGGCTGTAATCTTTATGGAAGCACATCTTTCTCCCACATTTCACACACAGTAGGTATAAAACAAATATTTGATTAATGAATTGAATGGATTAATAAATTAATGATGATCATGAGCTTTGTACTTAACAAAGTATTTCCCATTTCACCCCATGTAGGTTCAATTTCTGGTGGGTAGTTGGAAAAGGTAGAATGATGGTCCAGAATGAGGGGGTCTCTGTTTGTTTATGCACCACGATCCCCCAGCCAGGCAATGTTTGCAGTTCACTGGACTGTCCATCTTTGTTCACAGCCCTGTGACTTTGCAAATACTATTCTCTCTGTCTGAAATTGCTTGTTGCCCACCTCACATTGTCATGCCCATTACCCCTTGTCTACTCCCAGATGTAGATGTCTACTTCCTTCTTTCCAGATGAAATTCAGGCATCACCTCCTCTAGAAAGCCTTTCAACTCAGTGTTTTGTACCAAATTTATGCCCCTCCTCAGATTCACTGAGCCCTATCTGCCTCCAGGCTTCCAGCACCTGTTCAGCAATGAGCCCCCGCCCTACCACCACCACAGCTTCTAACCTTGCCACCTCTCTCAGGCCAGGGCTGGACTCTGGTATGGCTCCATCATGCCCATCATGACGAGACTACAAAAACATGATGCCAGGGTCTAAACTGACCAGATCCACTGAGGTTCAGCTCCCTCAGCCACTTCTAGAGTCAGATGAAGCACCCTGCAGTGGGGACTGGGCTCTATCTTCCCTACACCTGGAGCCAGGTCATATAATTCAGATATGTGGGAGGAAACAATAGTAGGATAAATCTAATCAATCCAAAGACATTTCTCCAGGCTACTCCAGCCTTGAGATTAAAACATAAAACTAGATAAACTAAGAAACAACAAGGTGCCTCTACCCCCACCTCTCTATAATGTTCCTACTGCCTTTTCTTCTGGATATTCCAGGTAGTGTCTCCCCTGATTGCAAACACAGCCCTGCCAGCTCCCACAGGACACCTGTCATTGCACTCCTTTTCTACTTCATTTTCTAGGGCAATATCTATTACTAGGGCTTCCCATGGTGCAAATAAGCAGGCACAAATATGCAGAGACTCAGGGGCTCCTCCTGCTGCTGCAGACCTCGTCAGCACTGACTACTAATGACTGCCGAGCACCATCTTCTTCCTTAGACTTCCTGTAGGCCAGTCAGTTCATTGCTCAAGAGCATGTGGAATCCATGCTCCAATGGTAACCTGAAATGGGGAAAGTGCCCTATGCCTCCCCAGCTCTGCACTAGGTTCTGGAACACAGGGCACAGAGCAGTGCTGTCCACTGGTCCTGGAGTCCGTTTATTCACTCTTCAGCCACAGTACCAGGTCTCAGGCACAAATCTCCAGGATTGGTGAAAGGACAGCTGGAAAGTCTGACCAAGGATCCTAACTGTGGCAGACGGAGGAGGTGAGATGTATGACTAGATGGCATACCCAGCCCCCAGCCTCATCACAACGTCCTCAGCACAACACCCTCACCCCAACATCCTCATCACAACACCCTCACCCCAACATCCTCATCACAACACCCTCACCTCAACACCCTCATGTCAACATCCTCACCTCAAAATCGTCATCACAACACCCTCACCTCAACATCCTCATCACAACATCCTCAACATCCTCATCTCAACATCCTCATCATAACACCCTCACCCCAACATCCTCATCACAACACCCTCACCCCAGCATCCTCATCACAACACCCTCATCTCAACACCCTCATGTCAACATCCTCACCTCAAAATCCTCATCACAACACCCTCACCTCAACATCCTCATCACAACATCCTCAACATCCTCATCTCAACATCCTCATCACAACACCCTTACTCAACATCCTCATCACAGCATCCACATCACAACATCCTCATCACAATAGACCTAAGGCCTAAAGTTCTAGAGCAAGGGCTGGCCTGTGACCTGCTTTTGTTTGGCCAGAAAGCTAAGAATGGTTTTTACAATTTGAAAAGGTTGTAAAAACAAAAAAAGAAGAATATGCGGCAGAGACCTATGTGACACACAAAGCCTGAAATACTTACTACCTGGCCCTTTATAGAAAAAGTTTGCATGTCCTGGTCCTAGAGGGAAAGCAACATACAACTATTAGAAATGTGAAATATGAGAACGTACGATACGAACTATGTAATTATACACTACAAATTCATACTTTATTAAAATCTCGTACTTTTCATCATGATATACACTAAAAGCACAGAGAAGCCACAAGTTCCTTCTCATGATTACTTGTCACTGTCATATCAGGTGGCAGCTCTGCCTTCAGTCCTGGTAGCCTTGTGCTGCCTCTGGCTTTAGGGCTTGACTCTGCATCATACGAAGACTCTCCAGCCTCTCACATCCTTTCTAGGTATTCTTGAGCCAAATGGGAACACTTTACATTGACCTTCCCTTAGGATGAGGAGCCCCCTTCCTCAGAATAGAGGTACTCAGGCTTGTCTGTGAACAGAGTCTTGGGAGTCCTTAATGGCCACAGCTCTTCAGTTATGCCAAGAGATGAATGAAACTTAAGATAAACACAGCTTAGACTCAGACGAGGTCCCTCCTACACATGAAAATAGATTTCGTTTGTTTAATTTTATCTCAATTTAGTTAAGAGTTCTAAAAAGGTATAAATATTTGCTACTTATTTAAGGTAAACAAACTTCCTTCCAGGCCTGACATGAATATAAAATTTAATAAAAATTCTTGTAAGTGGGAAGATAATTATGTTTAGTTTATATTTCCTTTTCCTTAGAAATATAAATTCCTGTGCCCTTTTTAGCTGGTTGTTTGACAGGCCGTCATTGGTAAATAAAGGTTCCATGTGCCAATAAATATTCTAGAGTGCCAGAAACACAAGGAGGAAAAAACTTGCCATGTGCTCCTGCCTCATGCATTTATCTGAACTTTTCACTTCGTTTGTTTCTCAAGCATCAGTTAAAAAAGCAACAAAGTGATGTTGGCTGAGGAGAAAATGAGAGTCCTCTCAGTTTATTGGTGTAAGATTAAAGCAATGAGCATTGCAGCATCATAGTAAAATGTGGTTAATTTTATCCAAGCCTTTATGTTGCTTTTGCTTTTTTGAAATGAGGAAAGGAGTTTCCATAAAAAGTGGCACAGTCAACTCCTGTTGGCTCTGTAGTATGATCTGTAGTTAGCCAATTTCCTCTCTGAGCCTATTTCTTTTCTTGTAAAATGCATCATCAATTTGTCATTTATCTATCCCTTTCACAGACATTTAGAAGAGAAAATGAGATAATGCCTGAAGGGTGTTTTGTATTTCTCCGAAGAAGGATTCTTTGTAACATTTTAAGGGCTTATTTTAGTTTTCTGGAAGTACATGAGGATTCACTTGAGTTGGTACTGGAACTGCCTCTTGAGAGTGAAGAAGGGGAATATGAAGCTGCCTAGGCAGTTGATGATCAAAAACAAACCACAGCCTCGCATTATTTGCTTATCAGCTCAAACATCTCTTTAGCTGTTCTGCAACCATTACCCTATTTTAAATCCTAGGTGAGAGAGAAGATTTGATTTGATAGAATTTTGATACCACATATTTGGAATAAATACAGCTGGCAACAGTGCCTGTATCATCCGTTCAGCTTTCAAGAGTTCTCTTGAAAGGGATCTTAACACTTCTCCATCCTGTCCTGTTGTGGATCTGCTCCTATTCAAGCACAAGAGAACCTAAATAAATCAAACAAAAAAGAAGCAAACTGATAGAGTGTTTTTCAGTTACAAGTAAACAAAGTAGTACTCCTCTTAAATGACGCTGATTTAACCAATACTCACATTCACTGTGTAAAACATTCTGACTGATGCCCATAGCCTGCTGAATCCTCACTGCCTCTACTATCCTGGCATATTGCTCCCTCCAGCTGAATTGTATGTTTATCAAAATTCAATTGTATTTACCCTTAAACTAGGTTAGGCTAGTTGTACTTGTTACTGGAATGATCTCATTTAATTAAAGTTTAACTAAAACTTACCAAAACAAGTTTGAAAACAAAATTGTTCTTTCTATAAAAGAAATCTACCAAGGATTGCTTAGGAGAGGAATATAAAAGTAATCTCTATAACAATTTCTATCAGATTAGATGTGGGCAAGGTAGCAGTAAAAGATTGGGGTGAAGTAAACAAAATCTGGAAGTATTTGCACTCAAAATGTCTGAAAAGTATCTTCATGTCCTCGCTTCACTTTAAAGAAACCAAGAAATTGTAGATATGAACTATAGGTATGTCTTAAGAAAAAAAATAGTGTGGAACTCCAATCAATAGAATCATAATCAAAGAAAATACTAGTAAAGGAATAAAAAAGAATGTAAATCATTAAAGGTAGACACAGCAAAGGGATAGATCTTAAAACATGACGTTGAGTGAAAAAAGTAAGAAATTAAATAACTATAACACAATACCAGGTGTGGATATTTAAATTCATATACATGAAACAGAAATACACAGTTTTAAGAACTCAAAAAACATATGCATTAAACACACTAGGAATCACTTCCTTTAAACAAAGAGAGAGATGGGAGTAAGAAAAGTATTAAAGAAAATAAATATGCATATACATATAAACAAGAGAGAACACTTGCTTTGGTCAATAAGATTGATTAATTCATCCCTCTTCAACAGATATTCCTTCTTGCCTCTCAAAAAACAAAAAAAAAGAGCATATACCCATAAGAATCTAAAGAACAAGAGAGGCAACGACAGCATTCAAGGGAGGTTAGCAGAATTTTGCGATTGGGAAAGCAGACGGACCAGTGGTAATTATCATAGCAAACTAGAGAATTTAGAAGCATCAGTGCTTGTAGTGGGGAAAATGTTATGGATTGAATTGTGTCCCCCCAAAGTATATGTCAACTTGGTTAGGCCATGATTCCCAGTATTGTGTGGTTGTCCTCCATTTTGTGATTGTAATTTTATGTTAAAGAGAATTAGGGTGGGATTGTAACACCCTTACCCAGGTCACAAGCCTGATCCAAGGTAAAGGGAGTTTCCCTGGAGTGTGGCCTGCACCACCTTTTATCTCTCAAGAGATAAAAAAGGAAAGCGAAGAGAGCAGAGAGGGGAACCTCATACTACCAAGAAAGCAGTGCCTGGAGCAGAGCGCATCTTTGACCCGGGGTCCCTGCGCAGAGAAGCTCCTGTTGCGGGGGTAGATTGATGAGGAGGTCAACAGAGAAAGAAAGCCTTCCCCTGGAGCTGATGCCCTGAATTTGGACTTTCAGCCTACTTTACTGTGAAGAAATAAATTTCTCTTTGCTCAAGCCATCCACTTGTGGTATTTCTGTTACAGCAGCACTAGGTGACTAAGACAGAAACTAACAAGAAGCCAGTTGATTTGTGCTTCAGAACCTCAACAGACTCAACAATGGGAGATACCAGGTATGTCAGGAGTCCAGGATGGATGAGGACTGCCTCGGGTCCCCTCCCCCAGCCTAGGTAGTCAGGCTGCTTCCCCTCTCTCACTGACAGGGAATCTGGGAAGTTCGTTTTCTAAAATGAACTTTAGAAAATAAAAGTTTAGGAAATAAAAACTTTAAAAGCTCAGCAGCACTAGAAAATTCATTATTCATTTAGAAAATGGGAATTTGTCTTGAAATCAGTTTTGAGTAGTAATTTTGCTTTATAAAAATGGATTCTGGATTATTTGCTGTTTTATCCATTGCTTTGTCTTCTTTCACTTGATTAGGATTTTGTCTACGGTCCTGAGATGGACAATGACATAAGGACATCTTCACTACATTCCCTAATTTTGCAATGTCATAGGTCCAGTTTGCTGGAAAGATTTGACAACTGTTCTCTCCAGGAGAGCTCCCAGAAACTTTAGAGGCAAAATGCATTCCTTTGACTCCAGTTCTGCGGCAGCCAGTCTGCCCTCATCACGTTGCTATCAGCTGGGGACTTCCTGTTACAATGCAGGGCTTCAGGTTGGACTGAAAGGGGAGACAATTGCATTTGGTTCAGACAACATGTCCTGACTGGGATCCAGGTTGGACTATTCTGACATCTGCTGTTCTGATGTGTGTGTATGTACCTGTGTATGTATGCAAAAAGCAGTGAATTCTCGTCAAGCTTTCTGAACGGAAGGAAACGCACGAGGCCACTGATGTGCTTTGGCTTTTCTCCTGGAGAAATCAGAAATTTGGCAAAGTGGTCAGAACCCCAGAGGGGATGCCCTGTCTGCTGAAATCAGAGCCATCCATACGACTGTCAAGCAGATGCCTACTGGCTTTGTCATCAGGGAACATTGTGTTTGATAAATTAAATCCTGGATATTATCTCTAGAAAGCACCTCTAGCTTTACTATAGAAAAAATAAAAAGAGAGAGAAGCACTTGGAGAAGGATTTTCTTTTTATTTATTTACTTATTTTTTGTTGTGCTTCAGATAAAGGTTTACAGAACAAGTTAGTTTCTCATTAAACAATTAATACACATGCTGTTTTGTGATATTAGTTGCTAACCCCACAACATGTGAACACTCTTCCCTTCCCGACCTTGGGTTCCCCATTACCAGCTTTCCTGTCCCCTCTGCCTTCCTGTCCTTGCCCCTGAGCTGATGTGCCCTTTTAGTTTCATTTTGTTTTATGGGCCTATCTAATCTTTGGCGGATGGGTGAACCTCAGGAGTGACTTCAGTACTGAGTTAAAAGGGTCTCCGGGGCCATACTCTAGGGGTTTCTCCAGTCTCTGTCAGGCCAGGAAGTCTGGTCTTTTTTTGTGAGTTAGAATTTTGTTCTACATTTTTCTCCAGCTCTGTCCAGGCCCCTCTATTGTGATCCTTGTCAGAGCAGTTGGTGGTGATAGCTGGGCACCATCTAGTTGTGCGGGGCTCAGTCTGGTGGAGGCTGTGGTAGTTGTGGTCCATTAGTTCTTTGGACTACTCTTTTCCTTGTGTCTTTGGTTTTCTTCATTCTCCCTTGCTCCAGACTGGGTGGGACCAGTGAAGTATCTTAGATGGCTGCTCACAAGCTTTTAAGACTCCAGATGCTACTCATCAAAGTAGGATGTAGAACACTTTCTTTGTAAACTGTGATGCCAATTGAGCTAGATGTCCCTCTAGACCATGGTCCCCAGCCCTCAGCCCAGTAATTTGGTCCCTCAGGGAGTTTGGATGGTCAAGTTGTGCCGGGAGAAGGATTTTCTTTTCAGTAACTTTGGCTTCTCACATTAATCTTCCTTTGGGCCCATGATTCCCTTGTGCATTATTGCCTTTGAGAGTGTAAACTGGGGTTCCCCTGCAGGATGATTGAATTGTTCAAATCTCCCTCTCTTTAGCCTTCCATGGAAATTACAAAGACAAATGTTCCTGCTGCAGACTAAGACAGAAGTACTCCTGAGGCATGGATCCTCCGTGAGGCTTTTCCTGACCACATCAACCTAAGATGAACACGCAGTGTTACTGTCCCCAACTTTCATTTGACGTTTAGACGTACATTATCTCACAATATCACTTTCTGTCGTCCAACCTTCTTTGTATAATCTTGTTTTTCCCAACTGAAATCTAATCCTTCTCAAGGCATAATTTCTCAGGTGTATAATTCTGGTGTCTTCAATCAAAAATTGCTGAATTAATGAATAAATGAACAGATATAGACTTCCTGAGTTTGACCCCCAAAATCACAAAGATCTTATCTTTTTTTTCTTCCGAAACTTTCTCTTTTCATATCATCTTGTATGACTGTGATGAGACAAAAATTGGAAACTTGGCCAAGTGTTTTCTTAAAAAAATGTGTAACTGTAATAAATACTAAATGATTCCCCTGGACTTATAATCACGTATGAATTGCCTTAAGCATCCATAGCCTATTTGAAATCCTGTAGAAATAGGGAAACAACTTTGGGTGCTGGTTAAGAGCACTGGTTTGGATTTAGACAGCCTAGTTTAAACACTAGCTATACTACTTAGTAGTTGTGTCTTTGGGCAAGTTACTTGATCTTTTGGGTCCTTGATTTCCTCACCTGTAAAATGGGGGTAATGATACCTATCTCAGAGGATTTTATGAGGATTTCATATTTAAAATTATTAGCATAATATCTGATTAGGGAAAGTTCTCAATAAATACTACGCACATTAATCTCGCTTTGCCTGGGAGGTTCTTGGTTTACAACCTGTTGTTCTAGCATAATGATTAATTGCACCTTCTTTTTCTTTCAAAGTTTGGAAAATTGTATGGCAATCTTATCAATAAATGTATATTTTTAAAAACTTTTTATACTGATTACAGCTTAAATATATGTGATATGAATATATGTATGAATGACAAGTGATCATGTTAGAGCTGTGCAATCTCTTCCAGCAAAGTCCACCTCATGAGTTTGTTTCCATGGTTGAGAAGCAGAGTGGCGTAATGACTAAGAGCACAGATGAAAAAGCCAGGCTGTCTGGGCTTTCATCCCAGCTGTGCTCTGTTCTAGCTGTGTAACCTTAGACAATTTATTTACCTAGTGTGCCTTAGTTTCCTCACCTGTAAAATGGGAACAATCAGAATAGTACATGTATCATAGGGGTTCATGAGGCCAAAATGAATAAGTATATGTAAACACATGTACAGCAGTGTCTAGCACATCATGATACCTATGTAAATGTGAGCAGATGTTGTTGTTGCTTCTATGTCAGTGGCACCTGAGTTGAAATCAGCCTGCTTTCATTTCCTGCAAACTACCTTCTGGTGTAGATAACAAACACGATGCTGCTTTCAGTTCAGCTATCAAGTCTGCATGAATGTCTTAGATGATACAGTCCTAGTGGAACTTTGTGCAATATCATACGTGATTTGTCAGGAGATAAATGTGTTTTAATAACGAAAACTTGTGGTGAAAAGATCCAATTTGGTAAGGGATAGCTACGTATAATTTACAAAGTGGAATAAGAACATTGGAGGAGGCTTCTATTTGTAGGTGAATTAGCAGGCATAGCAGTTCAAGGGATGCTAACTGAAAGCAGATACTATAAATATGTGAATCTGCACAAGGATGATACAAAATAGTGAGGACTACGGTTAAATCAGAGAGTGCACATCCTGTTGAAAGGCATTAAAATACTAATTTTCTAAAAACCCCATACTGGCTAAACAGAACACATCAGTAGGGCACTAGTCCTTTGGTCCTGCTCTAGTGAATGCCTTTGGACATAGCGAGAGTTGGCTTTAGGAAACCACTGAGATGGTGTTTCATGTGTGGATAGAATTTATACCAGCAGAGAGAGAAGGAAAGAGGGTTCCAGAGAAGAATGATGCTCATCAGGCTACAGGCAGAACTGACTTCCAGGCTTGTTACAAGACACAGGTAGATGAATTTTTTTGGAGGTAAGGCACCATATGAGGGAAGGCTGGAAAATGTGGCTGGAAAGGTTCAGACTGTATAATTTCTGGAGATCAAATGATTAATTTTGACAACAGAAAATTATCATAAAAGCAGCGTTTTCAAGTGAATCTCAAGTACTGTTAGGATGTCTTGGAGGAAGAAGGAACTGGAGTGAGCTGCTGTCTTAGTCATCTAGTGCCACTATAACAGAAATACCACAAGTGGATGGTTTTAACGAAGAGTTTATTTCCTCACAGTCAAAGTAGGCTAAAAGTCCAAATTCAGGGCGTCAGCTCCAGGGGAAGGCTTTTTCTCTTTGTCGGCCTTCTTCTCTTCGGTGTTCCCCCGGACTAGGGGTTTCTCTTAGCAGGGACCCCCGTCCAAAGGACGTGGTCTGCTCCCGGCACTGCTTTCTTGATGGTATGAGGTCCCCAACTCTCTGCTTGCTTCCCTTTCCTTTTATCTCTTGAGAGATAAAAGGTGGTGCAAGCCACATCCCAGGGAAACTCCCTTTACTTTGGATCAGGGATGTGACCTGGGTAAGGGTGGTATTACTATCCCACCCTAATCCTTTTTAACATAAAACTACAATCACAAAATGGAGGCCAACCACACAATTCTGGGAATCATGGCCCAGCCGAATTGATACACACATTTTTTGGGGGACACAACTTAATCTATGACAGCTACCTTGTGAAGCAATGAGTCCCTGTCAAGCATGGGCTGGATTACCATCTGGTCGGAGGTGCTACCTTGTACAGATCATGCACACAGGTAAGTGAATCACCTGGGACCTCGTTAACCCTTTAAAATACAGAGTCTGATTCAGCCGGTCTGAGATAAGGCCTGAGACTCTGCATTTCAAACAAGTAGATAATGCTGATGCTACTGGTCCCAGTTATACTTTAAATGGCAAGGAATTAGATGCCCTCTAAATTTACTTACAACCTGCAGTTCCTTGATTTTACCACCCGGCCATCATGCTGATAAAACAGGGTGAAAATCTGCATCTAGTGTCAGCTTGAACCATTCTGTTTGTCCCTATTCACAGAGCTGTGAATTCCAGAATACCAGGGCAAATCACGTGAAAAGGATTATACACAGACCTTTGCCTTTCAATTACTTCTCATGCACTTTGAGTTAACGGGAGCAAGGGGAAAATAAACACAAGATTCTGAAAAGATTGGGACTAGACTTGTATTTAAGGATAAAGAACACTTTGGAACCTCTAGAAAAAAAAAGATATAAAGAATTGTGGGACTTTCCCATGGATTGGATTTGTTTCATTTCCAGAGATAGTTTAGCTTTGTCATTGAATATTAAACTTAATTTTATATCATTGTGTATTTTGCACGTGAGCGAAATATTTTTCAACTTACATTTCTCTAATGGCCTCTTTGAGACCTTGAAGTATGTTCATACAGAAAATACTTCTTCAGCAGCATGTTAAAAAACTTTTTTTAAGAACCACAAACTTTCTTTTTAAAGAAATTTTTGCCTAGATACCTTTTCGTGTCCTTTTTATTCTTTGACACAATCACTTTTACAATTATTTTAACTTTCAACCACTTATCAAAAGTACTTACAGGTTGTTTTATCTGTGGAAATGTGTGAAGTTGATCCTTCAGAGGAACTGAGATGAAACCTGACAGTGGACAGAATTACTCTTGATACAAAATATTAGGAAGGAGTGATTATGAAATAGAATATGGTGGGGTTGACCTGTCACTTGTTTCAAATCAAAATGACATTGAATTTTAATAACAGGAGTAGGTCCTATTACTTTTATATAAAGCACCTAGCTTACAGAATCATGGAATTTAAGGAATTAAAAGTGTTCTTTGAAATCATATTTCCAATTACCCTCATTTTACAAGATAAAAAAGCTGAGACTCAGTGTCTAAGTTCTTTTCCTAAGACCACTCAGTAAATTAATAGCAGGGTTAGGAACGTAGTTCTTTCTATCCACAGTCCTGAGCTATTTCACCACCACTGTACTGATATATTTTGGGTAACCAATAATACTGTCTACAGTAAAACTAAATATTGTCCCTCAGTATGTTCTATCATTTTAAAGGAAAGACATGAGTTATAACTCCGTGTGTTCAGAAAAGACGTCATGGAGGAAGGACTTTAGTTTGTCCATAAAAATTGGGTAGCATAGGCAGAGGCATGAAGTAGGGTTTGAGGACTCCGAGGTGACAATGCTGCTAAAGGGTGAATGCAGGACTAGCAGGAGAGAATCCTGGGACCTGAAGACATTGACTAGCTAGTAGTGGTTGAGTGAAGAGGGCCAGCTCTCAAAGGCCTCAAAGTCAGGAAGTATTTGAACTTAGTGCCGTCAGAGCGGAGAGACAGAAACAGTGGTGTTCTCGGAACCAGTTAAAACCAGCTTACAAGTGTTATCGAACCCGGGAAGGCGGGTCCTTGCGCAGCACACTCAGACTTGCCAATTATCTAGACAGCGGTCTTTGAGAAAGTAATTTTATTGCAATGTGCAAAGCAAGGAGCTGGGAGAAGTTCCTCAGATCCAGCTCACCAAGCTAAGGGGAAGCAGGGCTTACATGTGATTTGGGCAGCAAGATGGCGGCTGCACAGGTGTACTGGGGAGGGAAATCTCTAGAAGGCAGCCAGGAAACAGGAGGTGATGTGGTTCTTGTCCAATCTCTAGCTTTGAAATAGGGTCTGGGTGATGATTTTCCTTCTGATTGGTTCCTCCTGTTGCTGCATCCTCTGCTGAGGTGAATTAGCGGTCACATCTGGCCCTTCTGCCCATGCAGTGCAGGTCAAATCTGATTTGGGCTGGTTTCTAATGGCAATTTATTTGCATAGTAAGGTCAGGTTTCAATACCCCCTTGAGTCGTAGCAATTCCTTAATCTTAAGGGATAAGGGTCTGCGACTCATCTGGCTACTTCCTGCTAACACGGGCGGGAGTTTTTAGGGACCTAGGAAAAGACAGGGAATGATCAGCTCCTGCAGATAGCAGACAAAGACGACTTAAGGTGGAAAAGGTTTACTTATCCATAGGCTGTTTCTTAAAGAATAGTCTTGAGTCTTCTAGTAGCTCTCACTCCCACTCAGGTTCAGGGGTTGGCTGTCTATGTAGTCTGCACTTTGGTGACCTGTGCCTATAGGCGAAGCCTTTAAAGGCACATCTGGATCTATGGGTGCATACTTCACTTGGTGTAGAGGATCCAAGGTTTGACTCCAGCTACCTTCACCAAGGAGTGGGTGACTAGAAGAACTTCATAAGGACCATTCCACTTGGGTTGAAGCTGGCTGTGAGGATGAAGGTCATCCCACTTCTTTAGGAGAACTAGGTTTCCTGGGGCAAAAGGATGAAGAGGGATTATCTGTGGGAAAGAACATACGACTGGATGCATAATGGTTAATAGCTTTCAGAGTTACATATAGTTACCTAAGATACCTGGAAACATTAAGTTCCTGGACTACTTGAGGATCATTTGAAGCACTACATCCCCAGGCTGCCTTAAGGAAAGGTCTCCCATATAGCATTTCATCGGGGCTTAATTGGAGCCTGCTTCTAAGGGCTACCCGGTTCTCAACAGGGCAATATATAGCAGTTTGATCCAGGGCAGGTTGGTCTGTTGGCAGAGCTTAGCTAACGTCTTCTTTAAAATGAGGTTCATCTTGTTTTTCCAGTCGACTGTGGCCTCCAGGAAGTGTGCAACTTCTACCGGCTTCCTAAATGTCCTGAAACTTTTTGGGTAACCTTAGATACAAAAGCTTCTCTATTATCACTTTGAATTGAATAAGGTAGGCCAAGTCTAGGAATAATTTCATTAAGAAGAGCTTTGCTTACCTCTGATGCCTTTTCTGTTCAGCAGGGGAAGGCTTTTACCCATCGGGTAAAATTGTCTAGAAACATAAGAGATACTTGACACCTTCTGTAGCTGTTGGCATAACAGTGAAGTCTACTTGCCAGTCCTCTCTGGGTCTGGTCCCATGGACTTGTACTTTAGGCACAGAAAGTGGTAGGTCTATTTTTAGACTGTTCTTTGCACAGGTGACACATTGTTGCACTGTATTCTGAATAGTCTTTTGTGGATTAGGCCCTTTAAATCAGTTTGGCTAATAGAGGGTGACCACTGCGTAGCCAGCTTTTCAGACTCTGTGTTCTACAAAGCTGCTTCCATCTGTGTACAGTTCTAAACTGGGGTTAGTTAGAGGCTGGTCGGACAGGTCAGGCCTGCTGAAATACACTTCTGCAGTTACCTGGACACAGTCGTGTTCAAGTTTTCCATCTTTCAATGTGCATAACAGGGTTGCAGGATTGAGAGTGGAGACAGTCCTTAGTGTTACAGAGGGATTGTCGAGTAGGATAGCCTGGTATTTGCTGAGTTGCCCAGCTGCTAGCCACTGACCATCTTTCTGCTCGAGCAAGGAAAGCACACAATTGGGGGTTAGAACCATGGTAGGATGGCCAAGAGTGAACTTCTTGGCCTCCATCAGGAGTTCACACATTGCTGCAACTGTCTGGAGACAGATGAACCAGCCCTGGGCAACAGGGTCTAGCTGTTTAAGACAACTATGCAACTGGTCACTTCCATGGCCCCAGAGTCTGAGTGACCACTCCTAGGGTAACACTCTGCCTCTCGTGAGTGAACAGCTGGAAAGGTTTCTTGAGGTCTGATAATCCTAGGGCAGGGAAGACATTAGCTTATCTTTGATTTATTGGAAGGCTACTCGACATTCTGGTGTCCATTCCAAGGGTTCAGAATCGCTCCCTTGGACAAGCTGGTATAAGGGTTTTGCAATGAAACCAAATTTGGGGATCCGGATTCTACAGAACCCGGCCATTCCAAGGAACCATCGTAAATGTCTCTTAGTGGTTGGGGAGGCTACTCGAGCAATGGCCTCTTGGGTCAGGTAGAAGCTCTCTTTTTTCTTTTAGAGAACAGACACTTCAGGGTGTTTAAAACCAAGTAGGTTGTACCCCTGTCCACTAAGAATTCAGTCAGTTGTCCTCCCACTATTATTGCAACCTGGATCTCCTCAAGGGAGATTTAGATAGGCTGGTGGGTTGCAGGGGAGCCCCTGGGCTCATCAGTCCAAGTCATTGGCTGACAGTTGTGGGAGCTGGGTTATAGGTTTCTTCTTAGGCTTTTGCATGGACTGGGTTGGCCGCAAGGGGCACTCCTGTTTCCAGTACCCTTCTTGTTTGCAGTAGGCACACTGCCTGGGGCATAGCTTTAGGGGGCCTTGGGTTGGCCACCGGCCCTTTTATGGTGCACAAGGACTTACCCATGTGGTCGGTCTGGGTGGTGGGTTACCTCTAAGAGCTGCTGCCAGGAGTGCGGCCTGTGGTTTCATTTTTTGATTTTCTTTTTTTCTTGTACCTGGTCCTGATTATTGAAGACACTAAAGGAAATCAACAAGTTTTGAAGTATTCATTCCTAGACCTCCTTCTAATTATGAAGTTTCTACCTGATGTGGAGGGTGCTTTGGTTGGTGAAAGTCATATTGATTAACCTAACATTCTCTGAGTCTCCAGGGTTTATATCAGCAATCTGCTGGTATGCTTCATACACTCATCTAAGGAACTGGACAGATTTTCCTCGTGTCCTTGCTGTACATTCTGAACTTTTCTAAGGCTCTTCTGTTTTGGGGTTCCTTGCTGCAAACCAAGTGTCAAACAGTTCTTATAGTGGTCTAGCTGTCCTGCCCCTAGCTGATCATTTGAGTCCAAGTGTGGGTCTATGGCAGGTACTCATTTGGGTCCCAGTGTGGATCTATAACAGGTACAGGTTGGGCTGCTGGGACTCTAATAGCATTCTGAGAGTTGAGGTTATGCAACCTGTCAGCCTCTTGGCATGCCTTTTCTGAGACCAACCTCCATTTCTCTGGAGTTAGAAGAACATTTAGGAATGACTGACAGTCAGCCCAATTAGGGTGATGTGTGGCAAAGATAGACACAAACAAAGCTTCTATGCATTTTGGGCCATCTCTATATGCTGGGAGATTATTCTTCCAATTATACAGGTCAGAGGTGGAGATTGGTGTATGGACCCAGATAAACCCTCTAGGCAGGCGGTTGTGATCCAGTCCAGCAGGCATTTGTCTCAGCAGAATTTGCCCTGAGGAGACTTGGGTGGATCCCTGGCCAAATTGCACCCCACTATGGGTGTGTGTTGGGGAGACTATTCCCTGGGCAGGACCTGGAGTTTCTGACTTATGAGGGTCTGGCCAAGGTTCTGCCGAAGGGGTAGCTGCCACTGCAGTAGGCACAAGATCTGCCAGGCCGGCACTGGGCCAGGAACCAGGCCTACACCTTTAGGTAGATCAGGAGGAGGGGGCACAGGTGGAGATAAGAGACTGAAGGGATATGGATTGCTCTCTGAGTCTGGAGGACCCGGGGCTGCTGCTCTCCTTTTTCCCTGCTGTCTGCACCATTAGCTTGTGCTGTTTTTGTAGATTCTTATTCTGCCAGAGAGACATAAAGATTTGCACGTAGGGTATTTCATCCCATTTTCCCTCTCTTTTGCAAAACAGATCTAACTGTAAAATTGTAGAATAGTAAAGTGACCCATGCTTAGACCACCTTTCACTGGACTGCAACTGATACTGGGGCTAGACAGTATTACAAAGGAAAATAAGGCTCTCTTTCTCCATAGGCTTGTTACTAAAGAAGGAGAACATTTGGGGCCCATATTTCACTAAACAGAACCAGAACCTGAACTCAACCAGAGTCAACAACAATAAATTAGGTTGCCCATTCTCTGCCATTGGCTAGGGGGAGTGGTGGGGCAAGATAACGAGGATGATCTTAGTAGGGCTTCAATCCCTCCTAATGGGGATGTCTTAGTCCTTCCTACCTTAATCCTCCAGATACTTCCCAACCTCCAATCCCAAGCACTTACACTTAACAAGAGAAGTTCCTAGGGCGCTTACCTAGTGTATGTCTGTACCAGAGTTAGCTTCTAATTCTCAAATTAAAAGCGCCTCTGGTCAGTCGCTGCCTCAGTCGCAGTTAGGAGACCCAGCCGATCCTCCCAAACAAGAGGCTCGAGGCATGCAGAGGATTGGTGGAGTTTCCACTGGCAGTCAAGGGGGCGCTGGGCTCTAGACAGAGGCCCCACATTAAGCACCAGTATTGTTACCAAAAATGGAAAGGTGGGTCCTTGTCCGGGGCACTCAGACTCGTCAATTATCTGGGCACTGGTCTTTGAGAAAGTAACTTTATTGCAGTGCACAGAGCAAGGAGCTGGAAGTTCCTCAGCTCCAGCTCACCAATCTATGGGGAAGGAGGACCTATATGTGATGTGGGCAGTAAGATGGCAGCTGTGCAGGTGTTCTGGGGAGGGAAACCCTAGAAGGCAGCCAGAAAAGAGAAGGTGACGTGGTTATCGTTGGACGTCTCGCTTAGAAATAGAGTCTGGGTAATGATCTTCCTTCTGATTGGTTCCTCCTGTTGCTACATCCTCTGTTGAGGTCAATTAGCAGTCACAGCTGGCCCTTCTGCACATGTGGGGCAAGCCAAATCTGATTTAAGTTAAAGGACTAATGGAAATTTACTGGCATTAGTAAGGTCAGGTTTCACAAGAATCAATTATGTGCCTCTATTCCCAACTCAGTTTGTTAACATCCTATTAGTAGCTTGAAACTGGCCATGGTGGGAGTCATTACACCATGGAAATCAACAACACTACAAATCAGGGCTTGCTCTTCCTTCCATCTTTCCTTCCATCCTTCCTTCGTTCCTTCCTCCCTCCCTCCCTTCTTCCTTTCCTTCTCTCCCTCCCTCCCTCTCTCTCTTTCTTTATATTTCTCTCTCTCTCTCCTTCCTTCCTCCCTCCTCTTCCTCTCTCCCTTCCTTGCTCCCTCCCTCCCTCCCATCTCTTCCCTCCCTCCCTTCTCTCCGTCTTTCCCTCCCTCCCTCCTTCTCTTTCTTTCTTTGATTCTGTCTCTTTCTTTCTCTCTGTTTCTCTTTCTTTCTTTTACCATACACCTCTGACCAGAACTAAATGAAACTCTATCTTCTAGTGTCTAAACTGGACCATGCAGGAACTAGAGGTTGAGAGAAGGGTTGGAGAGATGGAAACTTTCAACATTCAATCTAAAGCCTTTCAGAGGCATGTTCTCCCATCCTATTCTTCAAAGTAAGTATTAAGTACTTGCCCAACCAAAACCAACACCAACCCATTGTTGTGGCGTCGATTCCGTCTCATGGGGACCTTGTGCATTACAGAGTAGAACTGTGCTGCATTGGATTTTCTTGACTGTAATCTTTATGGAAATAGATTACGAGGCCTTTCTCCTGAGCACTGCTGGGTAGGTTCAAACTGCCAGCATTAGGTTCATAGTCAAGTGCAAACTGTTTGTGCCACCCAGGGACCTAATACTTGTCTGTGTCTTCTTAATCTGAAGAACACAGGGATTCTGTCTTCCAACTTCTTCAGTCTGGTACTATGCATGGCATTCTGACTCAATTTCAAAGTGCTTTGGGTAGGAAGAGGATGAGAAACACCATCAAGAAAAGAAGAAACTGAGAAAAAGAGAGCTTGAACACTGAAAATAACTTTTTCATTAATCTCTAACTCTCACCTGACATGCTTTCGTGCAAGGTAAGGCCTTCATCAAAAAATTCCTGTTTTATTTACTCCAATCAAGCATCTGGCTTCCAGTATACTTCACATCATGATTCTCATCACCACCATCATGAAAGCACCATCAGCAGCAGCAACAACACTACCGTTTTTTGGAGTAATTATTTGAGCCAGGTCCTGTGCTATTCATTCAACAATTATTTACATAGTTCTTACTCTGTGCCAGGTATTATGCTAGAATTGTGGTTCTCAAATTTTTTGGTCTCAGGATTGCTTTTTTTTTTTTAAATATTTTATTGTGAGAGTTTACACAGCAAATTATGTTCCCACTTAATTTCTACACAAATTATTCATTGATGTTTTTTACATTTTTCACAATGTGCCACTCTTCTCTTTGATCCCATCATGGTTGAACCATTTCCAGTACTCTAGTTTCCATGCCTTCTTATTTTCTCATCTTACTTTAGAGTAATTTTTGACCTTTTGGTCTACAGTTGCTGACTTTTTTTTTTTTTTTTAAAAAAAAGGCTCATCATTCATGGGTGATATTCTTTATTTTATGATCCAACATATTATTTGGCTAACAGCTGACCTCAAGGGATAATTTCAGTTTAAGGTTTAACTCTCAGGGCAATAGTCTCAGGGAGTCCTCTAGTCTCAACCAGTCTAGTAAGTCTGGACTTTTTTTAAAAATTTTTTTATTGTACTTTAGATGAAGGTTTACAGAACAAATAGTTTCTCATTAAATAGTCAGTACACATATTGTTTTATGACATTGGTTAACAACCCCACGACATGTCAACACTCTCCCTTCTCCACCTTGAGGACTTTTTTTTGGTGAAAATATTCATAGCCAAAGTTACACCATTTCAAAAGTTTCTACATGTACAATTCAGTGACATCGATTACATTCTTCCAGCTGTCCTGCTATTCTCACTATCCTTTTCCAAATTATTCCATCACCGTTATCTTCAACTCACTGTCCCCTAGGCTTCCCATCAAACCTTTTGAGTTGCTGTTGTCAGTTTGATCTCACATAGATAAATCTTTTTTTTTTTTTTTTGTACCTTAGATGAATGTTTTCAGAACAAATAATTTCTCATTAAACAGTTAGTACACATATTGCCCTACAACAATGGTTAACAATCCCATGATATTTCAACACTATCCCTTCTCAACCTTGTGTTCCCTATCACCACTTTCCTGTCCACTCCTGCCTTCTAGTCCTTGTCCCTGGAATGCTGTGCCTCATTAGTCCTGTTTTGTTTTATGAGGCTGTCCAATCCCTGGCTGAATGGTGAACTATCATCACTGAGCTAAAAGGGTGTCTGGGGGCCATACTCTTGGGGGTTCTCCAGTCTGTCAGGCCAGTAAATCTGGTCTTTTTTTTGGTGAGTTAGAATTCTGTTCTACATCCTTTTCCAGCTCTGTCCAGGACCCTCTATTGTGATCCCCATCGGAGCAGTCAGTGGCGGTAGCCAGGCACCATCTAGCTGTACTGACTCAGTCTGGTGGAGGCCATGGTAGCTGTGGTCCATTAGTCCTTTGGAACAATGTTTTCCTTGTGTCTTGTTCTCTTCATTCTCCCTTGCTCCTGAAGGGGTGAGACCAGTGGAGTATCCTAGATGGCCGCTCACAGGCTTTTAAGACCTCAGACACTACTCACCAGGGTAGAATGCTGAACATTGTCTTTATAAACTGTGTTATGCCAATTGAGCTAGATGTTCCCCGAGACCATGGTCCCCACAGCCCTCCGCCCAGCAGTTCAGTCCCTCAGGGAGTTTGGAAGTGTCTATGGGGCTTCCATGACCTTTCCTTGTACAACAGTAATGTGCACTGTCTTACCCTTCACCAAAGTTACCAGTTATCTATTTAGTTCCCCCCATTCCTCCCATCCCTTGTAATTAACAAAGATTGTTTCTTTTTGTGTGTAAACTTTTACATGAGTTATACAATAGAGGTCTCATAGAATCTTTGTCCTTTTGTGATTGACTTATTTCACTCATCATAATGTCCTCCAGTTTCATCCATGTTATGAAATGCTTCTCAGATTCATCATTGTTCTTTATCTTTGTATAATACTCCATTGTGTGTATGTACCACAGTTTGTTTATCCATTCATCTGTTGATGGACATCTAGGTTGTTTCCATCTTTTTGCTATTGTGAACAGTGCTTCAATGAATATGGGTGTGCATATTTCTATTAGTGTGATGGCTCTTATTTCTCTAGGATATATTCCTAGGAGTGGGATTGCATTTTGTAGTCCTTTTTTTTTTTTTTTTTTTTGTGGTGCTGATGTTTTCTTTGTTCCTCTTACTCTTCGGTGCTGAGTTTCTTTTGTTTGTGGATTTTTTTTCACTTCTTTTGTTTTTACTGATACTTTATGTTTTTCTTCTTTATTTTCAGGAGTAGGTTTGTTAACTTTCTTTGTGGTTACCTTGAAATTTACCCTTATATTCCTAGATTTGTAACAATCTATTATTACTTGGTATCACTTGACTTCCTCTCCATTAGAAGGTTCTATACCTACACCATTTATTCCCTTTTTTATTGTTCTGATGTTGTTGTCATTTACAGATTAACTTCTCCAGTTCCCTTTTGTAATTCTTTTGGTTTTGCACAGTCCTTAAGAGTTCATTTCCTAGGTTGGTATCTGGCTAGTACAATCCTGTGTCCTATATTCAGCCTGTGGTCTGATATTGTTTGTTCTCAGATTGAAGGACTTCCTTTAATAAGTCTTGTAAGTTCAGTTTGGTTTTTACATAGTCCCTTAATTTCTTTTTATCTGGAAATGACCTAATTTCACCATCATATTTGAACAAGAGTTTTGCAGGATACATTATTCTTGGCTGGCAATTTTTTTCTTTCAAGGTTTTATATATGTCATCCCATTGCCTTCTTGCCTGCATGGTTTCTCCCAATAATCCGAGCTTAGTCTTATTGTTTTTCCTCTGTATGTGACTTATTGTTTTTTTCTCGAGCTGCTCTCAGGATTCTTTGTTTGTCTTTGGTTTTAGCGAGTGTGATTATGATATGCCTTGGTGATTTTCTTTTGGGGTCTATCCTATATGGGGTTTGTTGAGCTTCTTGGATGGTCAGCTTTTCATCTTTTATGATATTGGGGAAGTTTTCTGTCAGCAATTCTTCAAAGATCCTCTCTGTGTTTTCTGTTTTCTCCCCTGTTCTGGAACTCTGATCACTCGCAGATTTTTGCTTTTGATTGTATCCCACATAATTCTCAGTGTTTCTTCATTTTTATTCGTTCTTTTTTCTGATTTTTCCTCAAACAGAGTTGTATCCAAGTGTTTGTCTTCAATTTCACTGATCCTATCTTCCGTTGTTTCCAACCTGCTCCTCAGCCCTTCTATGACCCTGTCCATTTTTGAAATCTTGTTTATCTTTTGGATTTCTAACTGTTGTTTTTGTATGATTTCTAGATGTGAATTTATTTTAGCATTTTGTTCCTGTATTATTTTCTTGAATTCTTCCATTTTTTTATCTGTATTTTCCATGGATTTGTCTGTCCCATGAAATTGTCTGTTTTTTCCTCATTTTTGTCTGGTATTTGCTTCAGCTCTTGGATAATTCTGAATATTAGGTATTTCAATTCCCTATCAGTTAGGTCTAGTGCCTTTTCTTCTACTGGAAGGTCATCTGGTGTTTTATTTTGGACTCCTACTGGAGCCATCCTGTCTTGTTTTTATAAATGTTTTGATATTGTCTGCTGTCTTCAGGGCATTCAGTGGTTATTTTCCTTGTTTACTGATTATAAATTTGCTTGTTTCATTCTGCTTTTTTGTTTTATTTAGTTATGTCTGAACATGCGAGCTGTGCATTCTTTGTTGTTTGCTCTTCTGTGGGCACGATACTTTTCACCTCCTTCTCCAATGGGAAGGGTCAGTCACTCAGGTATTGTACATCAGGGTAGGTCCAGCTGAAGGGGAGTTGCTGGGATAGGTTTTTTGTGATACGTACTTGGGGTGACAGTGCGGACCAGGAATCATTGCAGGGCAGGTTCCAGTAGGCCGTGCCTGTGTTGCTTGGGAGAGTGATGTTCAGCACATGGAGCAGGTAGGCAGGAAGGAGGGGGTAGATTGTGACGTGTGGAGCTAAGATGGGTATGGGAAAGAGGAGAGACAGGAGAGAGGAACAGGATCCAAAAACATACACGCAAACATAAAAGACTTGTAAGGGAGCTTGCTATTGGAGTGGAGAGATAAGAGACTGAGGAATGGGGAAATACAAAAATGAAAAAAAATAGAAATAGGATAAAAGAAAAAATTGAATAAATCAAGAAATTCAAAATGAAGAAAGACAAAAAGGGAATGAGAGAGAAGAAAACTAAAAAAAGAAATGAAAAAAAAAAAAAAACAAAAAACAAAACAATGCTCCCAGGGATGTCCCTGTGCTTCTGCACAGAGTAAGGGACTAGCTTCCAAGCCACATAGTACTGCCCAGCTAGAAGGGGCTCCCAAGCCAAATAAAGAAAAAGAAAACAAACAAATGAATCAAAACAGAACAAATCAGAGCATACAAACAAACAAACTAAAAAGCCTGGGGGGGTCCCACCAGCTTGGCAGCATGGGCCAGGAAGCAGTTTCACAGTCAAGCGGTGTTTTGCAGCCTTTCAGGAAGAAGCAAAGATGGCACATGGAGCCAGGTATTTGACAGAAAGGAGGAGAAGGTGGTGAGAGGTAAGGAAGAAATCTAAAGAACTGGAAAAAAGCAACACCGTCCACCAACAAATGGCACTCAGGAAGCTGGCCAGTGTGGGCGGGTGGAATCCAAACAGCACTTGGGGGAAGCTCGTGCTTCCCAGACAATAGACTGTGGCTGCAGGAAGCAGAGGAGGCTAAATAGAGGTGAAGAAGGGTGGGTGGTGGGAAAGCCTATATCGTGTGTCTCCTGCTGGAAGCTCCGTGAAGCTGCTTTCTCATACCTCCTGTTCGCTGATCTCCAATAGGAGTCTAAGATGGCGGATCCATGCTGAGGTAGCTGATAGGGGACCTCTGCATGTATCTCACCTTGTGCTCTGTTCTCAGTCAGTTTTTTATTCCATTCGGTGCTTGACTGAGTTCTTTATCTCTTTTTTTGATGGTTAGGGTTTCAGGATTGACATGTGACTCTGTTTGACTTAGTTTTTCTGATCTTTGCTGCGGAGGGACGGCGTGGTGCTTCTGACTATAGTGCCATGTTGCCCGGAAGTCTCTGGACTTTTTAAGAGTGGTGTTCTTAAATGTGGTGAGTTCTGTTCCATATTTTTCTCCTGTTCTATAAGAATCTATCTAATGTGGCCCTGATTAGAATAGTCAGTAGTGATAGCCAGGTACCATCTAGTTCTTTTGGTCTCATGGTAGATGAGACTGTGATTCGTGTTGACTATTAGTCCTATAGAATACTTTCTTCCCTGAGTTTTTTGTTTTCTTCTTTCTTTTTTGTTCCAGATGAGTAGAGACTGATAGTTGTATCTTAGATGGCCACTTGAAAGCTTTTAAGACCTCAGGCTCTACTCACCATTTTGGGATGTAAGACATAAACTTTATAAACTCTATTATGCCAGTTAACTGAGTTGTCCCATAAGACTATGGTTGCTAGTCTTCAAACCCTGAAAGTCAATCTCACAAGGTGTTTGGTTATGTCTAAGAAGTATCTGCACCTGCGTCCCCTATGTGGTTTACTATGTCTCTGGATATACATGCATTTACACACATATATGTATGTATATATACCTATAGGTACTCCTTTCTGTACATATACATGTACCCACATATTCACGCTCATATACTTATATGCCTATATTTGTGTAACCGCACATGTATCTTTTTGGTTTTGTTAATGTTGTTTCCAAAGTATATCTATCATATCCTTTACTATAAACATCCTTTTCTCTTGTGCACTTTGTAGTGACATCATTTACCTTAGTCAAACTGTGTACACTTCATCCATATTTGATGCTATCTTTCCCATCACTGAAACTAACAAGTGTCTACTATCTTGAGAGTGCTTCTCCTCCCCCGCCCCCCATCCCTGGTAATCACCAATGAGCTTTGGTCTCTGTATATAATTCTATTTTTTCTTCTTCTAAAAGTGCAGTCATACAATGTTTGTCTTTTTGTGACTGACGTATTTCATTCAGCGTAATGTCCCCCAGATTCATCCACATTATATGATGTTTCAAGGTCTCATCATTATTCTTTATGGCTACCATAGTGTTCCATTGTATGTATGTATCACATTTTGTTTATCCATTCATCCATTGATGGGTTGTTTCCATCTTTTTGCTATTGTGAATAATGCTGCAATGAACATAGTTGTGCATTTGTGTACTCATGTCACTGCTATTAAATCTCTAGCGTATGTTACTATAAGTGGGATTGCTGGATCATAAAGTATTTCTATTTTTAGCTTTTTGAGGAAGTGTCATACCATTTTTCACAGTGGTTATACCATTTTACAATTTATTCAGCAGTGATAAGGGTCCCAATCTCCTCACAACCTCACCAGCATTTGTTGTTTTCTGTTTTTTTTTTTAAATTTTTTTTATCAATGCCATTTTTGCAGAGGTGAAATGTATCTCATTGTAGTTTTGATTTGCATCTCTCTAATGGCTAATGATCATGAGCATCTTTTCATGTGTTTATTGGCCTCTTGAATATCCTCTTTGGTGAAGTGTGTGTTCATGTCCTTTGCCCATTTTTTAATTGGATTGCTCGTCTTTTTGTTGTTGAGTTGTTGAAGTTTCCTATATATTTTAAAGATTAGAACCTTATTCAGGATTGCATTATGCTCTTAAAAATTAGTGATTTTCCCAAATAGCTTTAATTATGTAGGTTGTATCTTTTCATATTTACTGTATTAGAAAATAAAACTGAGCTATTTGAAATTATTTATTCTCTAATTCATTTAACAATAATGTAAACCAATTACATGTTAACTTGAAATATTTTTTATAATAAATAACTATATTTTCCAAAATGAAAAAAATTACTGGGATGAGTGACATTGTCTTATAATTTTGCAAATCTCTTTAATGTCCAGTTTAATACAGTACACATGAAGTCTCACATCTGTTTCTTCTTTCAGTTTGTTACAATATCCTTCATCATGTAACCTCTAGAAAACTCCACTTTATACTAAAAAAAAAAAAAAGAAAACTAAAAAGGCAAATAATGTCTTAGTATTCTTACTAAAATAATTTTGGCCTCATGGATCCCCTGAAAGGATCCTAGAAATCCCCATTAGTCCCTAGATCACATTTTAAAGATTTATAGAGTGAAGTCAAGACACCTCCCGCCCTCATAAAGTGAAGTCTTTTATATGTCTTATTTCATTTAAGCAATAATAACCCTGCAAGATAGCTACTATTTTTACTTCCATTTTACATATGATAAAACTGAGGAACAGAGAAATAAATAATAAAGTCATGCACCTGAAAAGTGGCAAACCTAGGACTCAATCTAGGTGCATTTGATTCCAAAGTTGATGCTGTATCCACCACACAAGCTGCCTCCTAAAGCACCACACCAAAAGCGAAGTTCCTTACCTAGTTTTTAAAAGTTCCATCTAGATAGGAAAGTTTAGTTACCTTTTGAAGGGATCCTCTATGAAATGACTTTTAATCCATGTGATGGTTAATGTTGTGGGTCAGTGTGGCTGGGCCATGATTCTCAGTAGTTCGATAGTCATTTGATGTTGTGATCACTTCCATGGTGAGATTTGATATTATGTGATCACTTCCATGATGGGATCTGCTGTGAGTAGACAATCGGTTGAAAGGGAGTTTCCTTGGACGTGTGGCCCGTGTTGAATATAAGCAGATATTCTGGCAAGGCTTGTGGGTTTTTGCTGGCACCTGTTTGTCTCATCTCCAGTTCTCAGGACTTGAGATAGCAGTTCAACTGTGGTTCTGCCTGCCAATCTTGTGTTTCATTGATCTTCACAGTCTGTGAGCAAGAGCCCTGCTCTCTGACTTGCCAATCTTGGGTTTGACAGCCCCTGTGACTATGTGAATCTGGAGAAGCCACTATCCTGATCCACAGACTTGGGAGATTCTAGCCTCTACAATGGCATGAGACATTTCCTTGATATAAATCTATATATATATATTTATACACTTCACCTGTTTTGCTTCTCTAGAGAACCTTGCCTAAAACAATCCAGAAGCTACTAGTTTCATTCTGTCACAAATGAAACTATTCTTCCAAGGCAGGCCTTTCTTTTTTGGAATGATAGCAATTGGTGGGATGGCGATACACTCCTGAGAATTTGGAAAGAAAGAGAAGAGTGTGTGTGGGAGAGCTAGCTTGGAAACTGCAATTTTTGCTTGAGCCCTGCTGTGTTGGGGATAGAAAAGCTAAAGGTTAGTTTTGTGTTTCCAGTCTGCCAGAAATGTAGCCACTGCAGTCCATACAACTCTCTGCTCCCACAAAGACTACTTCGCAGCTGCAAAGATGTAGTGGCACAAATTAACCGTTTTTCTCTGCTGAGGTCAGATAATGGAGCTGGGTGCTACCCTGCCACTGTCCTTGCAGGAAATGATGGATTACAGACATCGTTATTGTCAGATTACCCAAGGATATAACAGATGTTAACTGTGACATCATCATATTCTATTAAAAAAAAAAAAATTCCTCAGGAGGTTTATAAATAAAATTCTCTTTATATGTAATCTCTAGTTTCTACTACCTCAGTACCTTGTAAATGAACTTCCCTACATCTAGATGCCATAGAATTCATTCAAGGAATACACAGTCTGGAAAGAATGTCCAAAGACCACCTGTTTTTTCTCATGAATTCAAATACTACAGTGCGAAGTGCTTGAGCTTTGGAGTCACAGAGACCAAGGTTCAAGTGCGAGCTCTGCCAATGATGAATTGTACCATCTTGGACAAATGATTCAGTCCCTCTGAGCTTCAGTTTTCTCATCTGAAATAGGAAGGACTAACTCATCCTCATGGGAACACTGTGAAGCTTAAATGAGGTTCCAAGTAAAGGGCATGGTCCAGTTCCTTGGATTCGAAGACAGATGTTAAAAAATGTTGATTTCCTTTCCCTTCTAAGTACGGTGACCACGTAGTTTATCATCCCAACAGGATACTTTTGAGAACAAAGAGAAGCTCAGTTAATAATTCTACTGGGACAACAGGCAAAAACATCCCAGGGAACATGCCAGCCATACTGGTTCATGATCACCCTCTTCAAATATAATATTCTGGAGGGCAGGTATGTGTTGGCATGGCTATGGTTTTGTAATGAAAGAGTAGTTTTTTGTTTCTCTTTTTTTTATTAATAAACTTAAAGACTTCAATTTTTAGAACAGTTTTAGATTCACAGAAAAATTGAGCTTACAGTACACAGATTCCCCATATACCTCTCGTAGCCAACCACCATACACAGTTACCCTATCGTTAACATCTTGCATTAGTGTGGTATATTTGTTGTAGTTGATGAACCAATATTGACACATTATTATTAACTGAAGTCCATAGTTTATGCTAATGACTAGGAGTTTTGACTTATTCTGTTTAGCAAAAGATAAGTTTCCTCTATATCTTTTTTTTAATTATTTTTTTATTGTGCTTTAGATGAAGGTTTACATAACAAATAGTTTCTCATTAAACAGTTAGTACACATATTGTTTCATGACATTGATTAACAACCCCACGACATGTCAACACTCTCCCTTCTCCAACTTGGGTTCCCTATTATCAGCTAAAAATATGGAGCACTTCACGAATTTGTGTGTCATCCTTGTGCAGGGGCCATGCTAATTTTCTCTGTATCATTCCAATTTTAGTATATGTGCTGCAGAAGAGAGCATTCCTCTATATGTTTTTGTGGCTTGATAGCTCATTTCTTTTAATCACTGAATGATATTCTGTTGTATGGATGCACCACAGATTGTACCATTTCCCTATTGAAGGACATCTTGGTTGCTTCCAGTTTTGGGCAATTGTGAATAAAACAGCTATAAACATTTGTGTGCAGGTTTCTGTGTGGACATAAGTTTCAACTCATTAGAGTAAATAGCTAGGAGCACAATTGCTGGATCATAGGATAAGATTAGGTTTAGCTTTCTAAGAAACTGCCCGAATGTCTTCCAAAGTGGCTGTAGCACTTTGCATTCCCACCAGTGATGAATTCTTATTCCCTGCTGTTCAATATCCTCACCAGCATTTGGCATTATCAGTTTTCTCATTATTTTTATTTCCCTCAGATTATCACTGATTCATGCAGGCCTTAATTTACACTCAGAATTTCTTTAATGATATCAATCATTTTGACCTTATATTGAAGTAGTTAAATCATCTTTACTGATTTGAGTCCTCTAAAATACATCAATTATAATTATCTAAAGAGACAGTCTTAGACATCAACAACAAGGAAAAAAGTCAGAATTGTTTTTGGTCATAGAAAGAATTGCATACAAATTCAGTGTTTTCTATGAAACAATCATTTTGGAATTTTTTTTCTTTTAATCTGAAAAGTAATAGAATACAAATATTAATGTTTAAAGTTTCATGTATTTTATTAGTTTTTTTTTTAAAATTAATTACTGGAGAAGTGAGAAACAAAAGGAGAGAAGTGGAAGAAGCATTTTACAATTTATCAGGTATCTTGTTTATTTGTTTGATATCATGTCTGTTTTGTTTTTGCCAAAATAGCAGTAGATGATTTTGTTTTTCTTATAAAAATCTTCAGAGAGAGATCTATACCTTCCCAAATTTAACACCTGTGTCTGTATGGAACATGTTCTGAGTAGGAGGTGGAACGAAGTGACAATGAGCATGAAATTCATTGTTTGAACCAAATACATCATCTCCCGACCTCACAACCCTATCAGATCACCCTGCTGTCATCTCTCTTTTTGTTATTCAATACCCTCATTACCCGTGTCACCCACATTTGAAACTTTGATGTCATCTTTGACTCTTTCCTCTCTCTTACCCTTAGTTATAAGCTATCATCACATAACAATGCTTTTTGTTTTGTTTTATTTATACCATTCATTGCACAGTTGGAATAAATGAGAAAAAGACAGCTGGACTATCTTGCTGAATGCAACTCTGTATGCCAATTCCAGACTGGAACATATAAAACTGAATCTTTGATTATAGCTGTCGTGTGCCATTGAGTTTATTCCAACTCACAGTGACCCTTTAGGACAGAGTAGAACTGCTCCATAGGGTTTCCTAGGTTGTAATCCTCACAGGAGCAAACTGCCAGGTCTTTTCTCCCACTGAACCGTTGGTGGGTTCAACCCACCAAGTAGGCTTTATATAAATATATCCTCTTTAAGATTTCAAGAAAATGTTAAGAAGACAGCCCTATATGCTTCCAAAAATCTTCCACAGTTGATAGGGGAAAGAAGAATATTACCTCCAGTGGACAACTATTAAAATATATACTACCTCAATGACGAGATGGATTTTCTGCTAACAATTTTTCATTAACACTATGCTGTTCATTAGTTTATCAGATTAACCAGTTACCATCTTGGAAGACAGGGGAAAATTCACTTCCCAGCCTTCCATTTGGCGTTCCTCCAAGCAATCTTCCTTGATAGTGACACAGTGTCTCCCTAAATGAAAGGCTAATCAAGTTACTCCTCCATATAAATCCTTCAATAGACCTCATTATATACAGGATGAAATCTAAATGTTCTTGGTGATTTGGCTCTGACTTATTCCTTCAGCCTCGCCTGTCCTCAACTATTCCTCCAAGAGCACTATCGTATTGTCATTCCACAGCCACACATGCCAGGAAGTTTTCTCCTGGACTTTCACTAATAATCTCCTTACCTATCTTCAAGACTCAATTTGGGCAGGACCTCCTCTTTAAAGCTTACACCAATTGCCAAAGATGAATTTATTTATTCATTTAACAAGAATTTATTGAGTCTTCATGCCAGGTACTGATGTAGGTGCTGGGATCAAAGTAGATTAAGTTCTTATTCTCAAGAAAAACTCAGAACAGTGTAGGAGCATGGGCTGCAGGTGGGACTTTCCTTATCATAAGGAAATATATAATAATAAGTAAATTATTAGAACATAAATAAGAGAATTTCATATGTTGTTGTTGCTAGTTGCTGTCAAGTCAATTTCAACTCATAGTGACCCCATGTGACAGAGTAGAACTGTCCCATAAGGTTTTAAAGTTTGTAATTCTTTACAGGAGCCGCCAAGCACTTAACAATTGTGACACCAGGGTTCCTAGAGAATTTCACATAGTGTTATAAAAAACAAACAAACAAAAAAGCAACATAATACAGAGAGACTAGGGGAGGGTAAGGGTAAGTGTGGTAAACAGAATAAAGGGCCCCCAAATATGTTCATGTCTTAATCTGAAGAACCTGTGAATATATTACCTTACATGGCAAAAGAGACTGTAGATATAATTAAGGTTAAGGACTTTGAGATGAGGAGATTATCCTGGATTACTCAACGGGGTCTAATCTAATCACATGAGCCCTTAAAAATGAAGGACCTTTTCTAGCTCTGGTCAGAGAGAGAGAGAGATGTGATTATAGAAGAAGTGTTGGAAGAGGCAACACTGCTGGCTTTAAAGATGAAAGTGGCCACAAACCAAAGAATACGGTGCCCTAGAAGCTGGAAAAGGCAAGGAAACTGGTTATTCCTTAGACCTTCTAGAAAGGAACACAGCTCTGCCCAGTGAGACCAGTGTTAGACTTCTGATCTACAGTACAGTAAGATAAATTTGTGTTGTTTAAGCACTAAGTTTGTGGTAATTTGTTACAGCAGCAATAGGAAACCCATACAGTGAACTACTTAGGACCAGCTGGTGAGCTATGTTTTTCTCTAAGGAAGAACATTTGAGCTGAGACCTGAATGATGACAAGAAGCCAACCCTGTGAACCTCATGAGAAGAAGAGTCCAGGCAGAGAGAAGAGAAATACCATGTCTGTGAGGTTGGAGCAAGTTTGGCATGTTTTAAAATAATAGCAAGGGCCAAGGTGGCTAGAACATGTTAAGAGCGGGAGAGACATGCCAGGTGAGATCTGATCTCCACATAGGTGCCAAGGTATCAAGAACATTTTGCCACTATGATTCTATCATAGCGCTTTCCTCATCACAGCATACACAAATGGTAGTCCTTCATTGCACTGTGATTTCTTTGAGATCCTTAAGAGCAGGGACCAGTCACATTTGTCTATGACCCCAGCACAAAGTCGTTGTAGTGCCTCAGACATAGTAAGCTCCCAAATGTATCATTCTGGGACCTATATGTGAGAGTCTTTAGAAAAACAGAACAATAGTAAGATTACTCTCTGTCCCAGCTGGCAGCTTCTTTGATTTTAATTTCTTTCTGGTTGTTACCATTTGGGTAACTGAAATGATCTGTGATGGTGTGTGAGTCAAAATGGGGAAATTCAAATGACAAAACAGAATTATTGACTGGTGTCCCCTGTGGGGGATGTCCTCAACACTGCTGTCATGATAAGCTATATTTCTTACTTTAAAAATAGTAGCCTTTGGGTGTTTCTATGAGGAAAAATCTTCCTAACAGTTAAATTCTATTTTCTGAAGTCAAAGTAGAGATAAGTACATTCTATTAATGCAGGGAAGTGATTGTGGAGGGCTAATTATGTGCCAGAGGCTCTTTTCATTCAGGCCTCACAGACTGGTGTTTTATCATTCCCATTTGATAGATAGGAAACACAGCCAAAGCAGAGCTAAGTCATTTGCCCACAGAGACAATGCTAGTAACTGGACTAGGACCCTCTGGCTCCAGAGGCTACGTTCTTAAATCCCAGGCTACACCGCAGATCACCATCTCTCCAATCCCCAGAAAGGGGCAGAACAGGGAGTTAAAGACTAAGTCTGGTTGGAAAAATGCCCTAGACTGTATGTAAGTTATTTAAAGGTGTTTAGAATTCCCACTGTAAGTCTCGTCTCCTCCTCCCTTTCTTTATAGCTACTGTCTGGATTAAAGATCATGCAAGGACCCCTCTTAAAATATATTTTTGATGGAGTAAAGGGGGATAGGGAAATTTCCTCAAAATGTCTGTTAAGATACGTGAGGAAATGCTAACGATCATCAGCCATTAGAGAAGTGCAAATCAAAACTACAATGAGATACCATCTCACCCAAACAAGGCTAGCATTAATCCAAAAAACACAAAATAATACATGTTGGAGAGGTTGTGGAGAGACTGGAACACTTATACACTGCTGGTGGGGATGGAAAATGGTACAACCCCTTTGGAAATTGATTTGGCATTTCCTTAAAAAGCTAGAAATAGAACTTCCATACGATCCAGCAATCCCGCTCCTTGGAATATATCCTAGAGAAATAAGAGCCATCACTCGAACAGATATATGCACACCCATCTTCATTGCAGCACTGTTCACAACAGCAAAAAAATGGAAGCAACCTAGGGGCCCGTCAACGGACGAAAGGATAAACAAATTATGGTATATTCACACAATGGAATACTATGCAACAATAAAGAACAATGATGAAGCCACAAAATATCTCATAACATGGATGAATCTGGAAGGCTTTATGCTGAGTGAAATTAGTCAGTCACAAAAGGACAAATATTGTATGAGACCACTATTATAAGAACTTAAGAAAAGGCTTAAACACAGAAGAAAACATTTTTTGATGGTTACGAGGGTGGGGAGGGAGGGAGAAGGGTATTCACTAACTAGATAGTAGACAAGAATTATCTTAGGTGAAGGGATGGACAACACACACTACAGGGGAAGTCAGCACAACTGGACTAAACCAAAAGCTAAGAAGTTTCCTGAAAACAGCCAAAGACTTTGAGGGACAGAGTAGCAGGGGTGGGGGTCTGGGAGCCATATTTTCAGGGGACATCTAGGTCAATCAGCATAACAAATTTTATTAAGAAAATGTTCTGCATCCCACTTTGGTGAGTGGCATCTGGGGTCTTAAAAGCTAGCAAGCAGCCATCTAAGATGAAAACCCACCTGGAGCAAAGGAGAATGAAGAACACCATAGACACAAGGAAAATATTAGCCCGAGACTAAGGGCCACATAAACCAGAGATTCCTTCAGCCTGAGACCAGAAGAACTAGATGGTGTCCGGCTACCACCAATAATGGCCTTGACAGGGAACACAACAGAGAGTCCTTGAAGTAGCAGGAGAAAAGTGGGGTGCAGAACTCAAATTCTAGTAAAAAGACCAGACTTAATGGTTTGATTGAGACTGGAGGGACCCCAGAAGACAAGGCCCCCAGACTCTCTGTTAGCCCAAAACTAAAACCATTCCTGAAGCCAACTCTTCAGACAAAGATTAGATTGAACTATAAGACATAAAATGATACTGATGAAGAGTGTGCTTCTTAGCTCAAGTAGATACATGAGACTAAATGTGCAGCTCCTGTCCAGAGGCGAGATGAGAAGGCAGAAAGGTACAGGAGCTGGTTGAATGGACATGGGAAATCAGGGGTGGAAAGGAGTGTGCTGTCATATTATAGGGAGAGTAACTAGGGTCACATAACAATGTGTGTACAAATTTTTGTATGAGAAACTAACTTGAGCTGTAAACTTTCACTTAAAGCACAATAAGTCTGTTAAAAAATAATTAGCTTGTTTTCTGACATTATGATCAGACAGAGAAAATGCAGCTGCTTTTGTTACTGTGATGTATGGAATAAAAATTTTTAAATCTAGATAATTTATTTCATTTTTACATTTGAAGTGCCTGCCAAGACAGTTCCAATTTGTGATGTAATCAGCAAACATTTCTTTTTTGTCTCTAATTTGACTGTGCCTGGCAATCTCTCTGATTCAGATGGGTAATTTGTATGTTTATCCAGTCAATGCTAAATTACTTTCAATGAAATTCATTCAGGCTGTCACTGTCATTGTTGATAAGCATGTGATATATATATATATATATATATATATATATATATATTTTCTCTGCTTGGTTCCACTGCCTGAGATATTCTATATCCATCGGAGGAAAATAAATGGAATAAGTAAATTCAACATATGAAAATAAATACCTTAATTTCTAATTTGTTCTATATGTACGGTAGCCCGCATCTGTTAGTTATTCTATTTAAATTATAATTAATTGGCACAGAAGGATGGATATCTTTTGAGATTGGTTCTGTTGTATGGATGAAACTAAAGACCAGAAGTGAAAAAATACAACTGGGTTCTTGTTCAATTCTGTTATTGATTCATTGTGCAGCATATTGGTAAATTATATCACATCTTCTTAACCTGTCTTGTGCCTGATACAGGATATCTTAGTTTGCTAGTACTGCTGTAACAAAGAAAATACCACAAATGGGTAGCGTCAAAGAGAGAAATTTATTTTCGTACAGTTCAGGGGGCTAGAAGTCCAAATTCAGGGCTTCAGCTCTCGGGGGAGTCCTTCTTTGCTGCTTTAAGTTTCTGGTAGCTGCTGACAATGCACTGTCTTGTAGATGCGGTTTCTTTTTCTCTGTGAGTCTGCCTCTCCCTGTCTGTTTTCTCTTTTTGTAAAACACTACTCAGAAGGGATTAGGTCACCTTACTCTGGTATGACCCTATTAACATGAAAAAAGAAAAATCCTGTTTCCAAAGAGGGTCACTTTCACAGTAACAGGTATTAGGAGTTCAACATATCTTTTGGTGGGGGGGTTATAATTCAATCCATACAGAAGGCTAAGAGTAAAATCTTGTGAATGCCACTTATCTCCTGCAGCCACCCTCATCATTACCCATCAGACGCTTGCTGCACACCAGACACTGTCCTCTGTATTGTTGGAGCTGCAAATCTAAATCTCAAGTAAATCCTCACCCTAAGGGGTTTATACTATAATAGAAAAACACAGAAATGTCTGCAATGATAGCCACTGCTCATATTACTCTTATGCATCCTTTAAATCGAAGTCTAAGTCCTCATTGAAGTCTTGCCTGACTCCCCAGGCTGAGTGAGTTATCTATCGTCTCTGCACACATAATTTTTAATCTGAGTCTCTGTAATTCATCTATATAAATACAGTGGATATTTATCTCTCAGAGAAGAGATTATGTCTCAGTCTCCTTTGTACTTCCACAATGCCTAGGCCAAAGAAAGCTAGCAAGAGTGTTTGTTAAATGAATGAATGAATAGATTAATAAATGATACAGGGTAGAAAGAGTATTTGAGGAAAGTAGATGAAATAACAGGAAAAGGGCCAGACTAAGGGGGGTTTTGAGTTCTAGACAACAGAATTCTGGAACCATGTTGTGATACACTGAAAAGTACGTGGACTTTAAACTGACCTCAGAAAAACTAATAGTCAACCTGTATTGAGTGTTTACTTTCATGCCAGACACTATTCTAACTGCTTTATGTGTAGCATTTTATTTGCTCCTCATAGTCACGAGGTCCACTTATTCCCATATTGTAGAAAAGGAGACCAAGGCACAAAGAGGTAAGTGACATGCATAAAACTGCACAGCTAGCAATAGTGAAGCCAGGGCTTGAGCCCAGACATTCTTAATCATTCTTATAGCTGCCTCTAAGCCTTAGTTTTTATTTGTAAAGTATGATCTACTAAAAACAACAGCAACAGTTGCTGTTGAGTTGACTCTAACTCATGGTGACCCCATGTGTATCAGAGTAGAACTGTGTTCCATAAGGTTTTCAACGGCTGATTTTTCAGAAGTAGATTTGCTAGTCCTTTCTTCCAAGGTGCCTCTGGGTAGACTTAAACTTCCAACCTTTCAATTAGGATCCTTGACTTTAACCATTTGCACTACCTTATCAGATTGTTATCATAGTTAAATGAGACAAAGTGTATAAACTGTGTAGTATAACGCACATCAAAATTTATATCTCAGTAACTGATTTCCTCTCCTCTTCATTTGTCAAAAGTTAAAAAGACACAGGTTTTTGAGCTGGGTATACTGTGTGATTAGAACCATGCTTCTCGTAAATATTATCTAAGCAAGACGTGGAATTGTTTCCTTGGACTAATTTGGCATTAGAATGTCTACTGGGAAACTGAATGAGCATCACAAGAATGTTAGAGGGTACAGACAGTCCAAGATCCCATGAGAAGATCAATTTGATTCTAGGTATATCGGCTGACTGGTCTATAAAAAATGCAGGAAAACTTAGTAGAACACCGTTCATGATGTAATAAGAGCAAGGCTGGGGAGCCTCACATTTACACAGAAGCCTTTAGGGAGCCTGAATTTAGTGGGGAAATAATTACCGGTCACTTCCTCTTAAAGAATGGGCCTATTTAATCAATCAGACAAAGGAGTAAACCAACATGGTTCCCTGTAGACCTCAGAATGAAACCTTGTACTTTAGAAGAATTCAGAGTCACCGCTGTATTTATGTTAAGTCTGCAGTAGGACATGTGAACATTCCAGCTACAGATGCTGCTTAGGAGCCACAGGAAGTAAGTGAAGAAAAGGTAGTCCCTGGTCGTTTGTATTTATCCCAGTATTGCCCAGATTGCTTTGGTTTGTTCCAGGACCCTTACAATGTTGAAAAGGTCTTCAAATAGGCACACTTTTACATAGTGTTTATAAATTATATGTAGATTTAAACCAAATTGGAAAACAACAACTAAAAAATCAATAGTCAACTCACATTTCATTTAGAAAATAACCAGTTAAATTGAGTCAGCCAAATAACTGATATCTCAAAATTATCAATTTCTTTAAACAACTACATATAAAGTTGTTTTGGTCTAAGAAAATTTTCATGTAGTCATTAAATATGTGGTAACTGACTTTTCTCGTATCATATCTAAAAAACAGAATACTCACCACTTTCCGCTCTTTTGTGTGGAGTTAAACACTAGATTTTTGGGTAAATTATCTTACTTAGGCCTAGCTTGTTGTTTTCTTCTTTTCTTTCTTTTTTTAAATTTTCTAATGTCATATAAATTTCAAATGTAATTCTGTTTGAGCAAGAAACCTTCTTTCCATGCTTGTTTTATCAGATAACAATCTAATTGTAAAATTTCTTCTCAGTGTTACCTAAATCAAAATCAAGTTTGTAACTAACTTATAATTTTACCTTTTTAGTGGTCCACAACCCACCCAGCTCCTTCTTTGTATTACACTGAACAAAAAGATGGATTAAAGTTCTTTTTTTTCTCTGCTCTGTTGCTGCAGTCACAGCTGTGTGAGTGTGTGTATATGTGTAGGTAGATAGTCTAAATAATTTACAACAGATATTCTCTTATTTTGATTAAATGATTAGAGAATTCAATTTTGTGGTAGCAAAATGGATATTACTTTACTGTTGAAACATTGAAGATGTGTTATTGTATAATCTCAGATTTATTCCCTACTGCAAAACCAAATGATTCATCTTCTTTGTTTTGTCCAATCTATTGTCTTTTGATATAAAAAGCTATGTTCATATTTGTTGGAAATGGATAAGAGTTAACATAATAAGTTATAAATTAGCCTCAAATTTCATGAAGATGCCTCTGTAGGATGGGATAATACTCAGTGGATCTGGGAAACACTGAGTGGATCTGGGAAACATGGAGTGGCTGCCAGGGTCTTCTTGCAGAAGAAACGGCTTGGGCCAAGGTCCTAATAGTGTAGCTTCTTCGCATTTATTTTTTCTGATTCATCTGCTGCTGAAAAAGTGCCCAAGATTGTTGTAAGATCACATAAGACCAGCTATAGTCTTGGGAAGATGCTTCTATTTAGCTTAAAAGTCCAAAAGAATTCCCCCCACAGAGAACAATTGTTGCAGGTATATGGAGACAAAGAAACTTTTAACGACAAAATTTCACTTGCCTGGGATTATTTGGGACAATCTTGGTGATCAGTGGAAATGAAGGTGGTAAGTTGTATCACCTCCTCAGTACTTTTCAAACCAGAGTACTGAAGTGGTATTCCATGGCTATATGGGAAGTTACAGAATAAATATAGTGTGCTTTTCTTTAGACTAAATTTTTCAGTTTTATTGGAAAAGATTAATAAATGTACCTGATCAATAAGTTAAAACTGTTATTTCATAATGAAACAAACATCAATATATTACGTAGCAGATTGCAAAACTTGCATAAATTGTATAAAACTTCTATGGAAGTTTGGACTTCCAGATAAGTGGCTTCCAGTGGGTTCCTAACCACCATCTACTCCTCAATATGAGTTAAGATTTTACTCTTCACGGCCCTCAGCCATACAACTTTGATGTAAAAAGTTTCAGAAGCATGGTCTCAAAATAGACTGGCTTTACAAAGTGACAAGTAATGAAGAGGAGAGCATCAACTCCCTTTTGAGAGACTCTCCCTTCCCTGAATTACAAAAATGAACTAACTCTTAAATAAGAGACAATAGAAAGCAAGAGCTATGAACAGTGTTTTAATGACACCACTTTTTAATTTTATTTTCCTTTTCCCATAGAAGGCCTTTCTTAAAGTAACGTTGTTACTATAGCCTGTATTTTAGTTCTCATTTTAAGAGGTACCAATTGTTGAGAACTTCTAATTCCAGGTCTTTGCATGGGTTGTCATATTTCCTCCTTTCAACAAATAACTCTATGAGGCAGACAATTTCTATATCTTTCAAATCTGAAAGAGTTTCAGGAGATAAGATAACACACTTAGTAAATGGCAGAGATTTGCCCCCAGGTCTCCAAAGCCCATGGTTTTGGCACATTTTCATGCTGAATCTCACCATATTTATTCTTCTGGTTGAACCAGCAAAGCACATTTACTGGGCAGTAGACTTAAAAGAGGTGAAGGCAATTTGGTCCAAATAATACCGTGCTGTTGTTTTCAAAGTAGTCCAAGTCTCATGAATCTGCAGCAAAAGAAAACACAAGTCCTGACCTCTGAGTCTGTAGAACATATGTTGTATCAGTTAATCTGATTATCATACAGATACTCCTAAAAGACCTGGAGAAACACAACGGAAGAATACTAAGGAGGGATTGTTTTTCACACTTTCACTGGTCTGTTTACTTTAGTACTCAATGTTTAGCAGTATTTGTGCAGACACAGAATGAATGAATGTGGTAGTGTCTTATTGCATTACTATATCTGCCAGTTGATCACACAACTGGTCTACAATTATACGCAGAAGTGTACTTGCAAATTTCAACATTCCACAATGAAGACACAGTCTACTAGCCTGTGTAATTATTTAACTTGCCAAATAAACAAATGTCTTGTTTTAATATTTCTAAATGATGCCTGTTGGAGAAAACAGGCCTAAAATTAGATGCTGGTGGTTTTCATCAGCAAATGCCTAGCAGAAACAAGCTGATCCTGGAAGACCAGTTAAGACCTGCCTGTGTGGACCAAGGACAGGACTGAGACCCTGGGGAAAACCAGTTGGTCCCATTTTTTTAATGACTTTATACAACCTTCGTTCCTGGTGATAGTGAAAGCTTGACAGATGTTAAAAGAGAGAAAGAACAAATAAGTGAACAAATTAATTATACATCTTTGTTTTTGAAACTGCTGAGTTGTAAGAAGGAAATCATGAATAATTGAAATCCTCAGATAATTCAGCAACCTCATTTGGGCCAGAGTTTCATTTTCTTCCATAAGAAAGGTAAACACATGTTAAAACTGGCTAATGCAAGTTTCTTTTTTATTTCTCCTAGAGTTGGAATGCATATGAATAGGAAAATGTACAAAAGGCAAGCAAATGAAAGACTGACATTAAAGGCTTGGATAATTATCACAGAGGAAAATTAGCTGCTGAATAACTGCGAGTGAACTAAAACGCCACCACTAGCCATCCATCTACTTACCCAAACGTAATAATTTAGTGAGTCTTGGCTACATGCCAGCTATTTTACTAGGTTCTAAGAATGATTACCTTGATGCATAAGACTGGACAGGAGGATGAATGCACAGAACAAACAACTGCAGTGTGACATTTTGAGAATGATTCACACGTGAACAGCATGGAAATGGGAGGGAAAAGGAAGGACAACCCCTCCTGGAAAGAAGGGAAAATTGGCACAGGAAGGAATATCTGAGCTGAGTCTTTAAGGAAGAGGTGGAATTTCCCAGGCAAAAGCTACTTCAGGGGCCAGAGAGGAAAAATCAAGCAAGGCTGGTGTGTTAATGCCCGTTGATGCGATGTTAATTTTAAAAATATAGATGGTGAAGGGCACGTGAATCAAATGTAAGTACCTGATCAGCCAGTGTGTCTCTCCACACATTTGGACTGTGATCTGGGTCCCAGTAATGCTGCAAATATACGTGTCTTTTGAGGCGTAGGAATTGGTTCGCTGGGTCCTCCAACAAAAATGGTGCTCCCAACACACCTGCAATTCAGAGGCCACAAGGACAGTATCTTTTATCACATCGTTTACATCTCAATGTTTGCTCTTACAAAGACATGGCCATAATCTTTGGAAGGATGGGTGTGGAAGAAGAAAACCCTGGGAAGGCTATGCTCTGAGGGAAATGGGTGCTCTTCACCCCTCTGTTGCCAATGTTCCCTCACCACCCTATTTGACCTACATATAGTGCTGCATGGAAGCCAGCATGATATGGTGGATGGAGAAGTCTTCAGAGCTCCTGTACATGCATGGGAGCTGGCAGACCTGGGTTCAATTCCTGCTGCATTGCTTTTTTGGGGCAACTTCCTTAAATTCTCTTCATTTTTCTGATACGTAAAGGGAAATAATAATAATAGAATTATTGTGAGGAATGCATATAAGCTACCTGGCTGCTAAATGTTGAAAGAATCAGTCAATAATATTATTCTTACTTTCCTAGCCCTCCAAAATAGAACGTATCTTTCTGCTTAATGTGACAAGTGCCACTTCTAAGATTTGTTGTATTAAATAAGGTAATTCTCCTGTGATTTAAATTGTTAATATTGATAAATTTATTCTTAAATAAAACTGACCTTCCCATTACAGAATTAAGAGAAATATGGTGATGATTTTAAAATCCAGAATTTTTAGAGTTTTGATATTTTAAGTTCATATTATGTTTTCATTTCTAAATAAAGCATGAAGGTGTCAGAGTTGTAACTTCAATCAATACAAAAGAAGAACACGTTCCTGATCTATATGTGGTAATAATACAATCTGTTCATTGCTTGTGATAAAAGGCATTTATTAATTAATGCCCTGAATTATAAACTTAAAAATAGTTAAAATGGCAAATTTTGTGTTATATATATTACCACAATTTAAAAAAGAAGGATTTTTCACACAATTTAATAGTGAATAATGTTACATGAAAACTTGTACAGCCTCACCATTAACAGGCCTCCAGTGGTAGTGCAGAAGGTTAGTGTGCTCAGCTGCTAACCGGAAGGTTGGCAGTTTAGGTCCACCCAGAGGTGCTTCTGAAGAAAGTCCTAGTGATCTATTTCCAAAAAATCAGCTATTGAAAACCTGTGGAGCACAGTTCTACTTTGTCCCACAGAGGATGGAACTGAGTTGATGACAACTAGTTTGATATTTTGGTTTTATTGACCAATACTCTTTAAGGGCAAGTTTAGTGCGAGCTATAAGACATGAAACCTTCCCTCTAGGGGTTTTCTGTTTAGTTGGGATCAAAGGTCAAAGGTACAAAGCAAAACAAGGCAATACAGGATCTGATTTTGCTACGGGAATTTAGGTGAGGGTGTTGTTAATGCACGCTGGGCATAAGAGGAAGATTTCATGAAGAGTTGCTCAACCTATTCCTTGAAGTAAAGGTTAGATTCTATGAGATGGGAGAATGGGCATGACTTTTCATTTTAATCTGGAGAAATGATGTGAGCAAAAGTATGACATTGGAAATCTACGAGACCAGTGTCTGAAAACAATGGGTAAAGGTGGCTGGAGGGAAGAGTTTTATATAAGATAATAGTAATATCAGTTAACATTTATTAAGCATTATGCTAAATACTTTACCTGACTTATTTAATACTCACAATAAATCTCAGAAGTGGCACTGTCAATTATTTCAGTTTGCAGACAAGAAAACTAAATCACAGAAAAGTTAGGTAAGGTATCCAAGGCCACACAGATGAGAGCTGGAGGAGATGGACATCTCATTTCAGAGCCACTGCATTATATTTTGACTAAGACACAGCAATGTTCAAGGCCAGATAATAGTAGTGACAATAATAATACAACTCTTACACACTTACAGAGCACTTTACATTTCAAAACATTCACACACAAGTTATCTCATTTAAGAGTGAGGGAGATGGGTAGGCAGCTCTTCTAATAGCCCAGATGAGAGATAATTAGGATCTGAATCAGGGAGATGACAACAAGGATGAGAAGAAAGGATTAGTTTGGAGAGAACCCAGCCCTCATCGATTTGGGCTGAGAACCCACATGTAGGCTGACTAGCTTTGAAGTTCCATTTTTAGCTGAGATATGCTAATAGGTGACTTTTTAGCTTTCTCTTTATTCTCTTTGAAGAAAAGATATTACCTGCTTTACGTATTATTATTCTGTTACAAAAGGTGTTTTTCAAAACAAAGGCAGTGGCTGTGGATAGTAGATCCAAAATCATCAATATCTATTAAGTATTTCTAAATAAATGATGCTTAGGATATAATTTAAAGGTAGATAAACAAAGTAGGGTAATTCCTGAAGACAGTGTTACTTGGAATTATCCAAAAGTAAAACCAATATTCTGCATCACAATTATCCTAGTTTTATTGTACAATCACTAAGAAAAAAAATGCTATTATATAAATCTTGAACAAGAAGCATGTTTTAAAATATATACCGTAGCTATTTTAAGCTCTAATAATCCCATCTCTTGTAAATTCCCTATCTTTTTGCTCATGGAAAATGTTTTAGTGATATAATCTCCTTTCCCCTCCCAGAAAACAAGGCACCTACCTCAGCATTATGCACCCAACAGACATCCAATAAATATTAGCTGATGGTGATAATAACATTACCCGTGAGAGAGACAGAAAGTAATATTTATTATCTTACTTTCTGAACGAGAAAATTGACACGCCGAGATGAAATGACTCACTCAAAGTCACATAGTAAGTCAGTGGAAGGGCTGGAAATAAAATGCAAGTAATGTAGAAGGGCACACTATTATTCTCTCTGCTTGAGAAATTTCTCCTCCCTTTTTCATTCTGCCTGATCAACCTTGAAAGTTAGGGAGAGAAAGATCAGGCTTTTGAGTTTGTTAGTCTATATTATACTGGTGAGGTTTGAAAACCAAACCCTGACTTTTATTACTTTGTTGTTTTTTAAATAGGTTTTTTGTTTATTTGTTTTTAATGTAGGCAACATCAGCCGAAGTAATGCCTTTTTAAAACTTTATGATTATAAGCTATGAAAAATACGTTTCTTTTTTTCTAACCCCCTGCACACTCTCCTTTCCTTAATCCTGTATAAGTCATTCTTAATAAGACCTGTCAAGCATAGTTCTACCACCAAAACGTTTCTTGAATATCCTTTGCAGAAAATTCTGTACAGTAGAAATAAGGCCAGACACTTCAGAGTGTGGAGATAATTGGGATCACAGCTTTAGCCACACCAGCCAGGGATCAGAAGACCCAGAGTTTTGTCCAGGCTCTGCCAGTGACAGGTTGGCAAGCCAAACTGCACCTGCATTTTCCATTATGTAAAATGGGGGTGGATTGGATTATCTCTAAGGTGTCTTCCAACTCATATTTTAAACTTTAATGTATTCATAACAAATAGGTCATTAATCAAAATTTACTTTCTTTGCATGGTATGATGTCATCAGAAGCACATAGAATTTGCTAAGTGGCACAGCTCCTACTACCTCCAAGGAACTTACACCCTGAGAAATTCAGCACTGAGATGGACAGAAATAAGTGAAAGAGATATTGCCTGATTAGGGTCCTTGCCCTGGAGGAGTTGAGCCAATGAAACATGCTCCAAGTCAGAAAGAGAGAGAAAGTTTACTAGGAGGTGACACCAACGGGGAGCCCAACAGCAGCATTGGTTGTCTTCATGGAGTCCCAAATGGCAATTTCTACTTCAGAGCTTATATGTCATTTTTGCAAAGATTACATAGTGTCTTTAGCCCACAGATGGTCGGATGAGTATACATCACAAGATAATTACAAGAAACTCTTTATTAGACTAAAGATATACATGCCAGACACCTGGATTCTAATCTTTATGCTTGTAACAAGCAAATAAAACCTATATAAAAATCTCTCGGCTAGTGGAATTGGCCTGCCAAGTTTACTCTGACCGAGATAATGAACAAGAAAGAAAGAAAGTTGCACACCAAAAGTGCCAGGCAGCCTTCCTAGCTGCCACCTTGCAGGCTGCAGGCCATCCCCCAAGAGAACAAAGAAAAGGGGGGAGACCGAGGCCACAAGAGCTGAAAAGGCCCCACCCGCCCTTTGGAAAGAGACCAGTGCAGCCGGTACAGTTAAAAAAACTTACAGGTTACTTAGAATATTATTATAGGGTTAGTTATGTCAAGCTCTCAATCGCCCATTTTGAAAAGGAGAAGACATGTTGCAAGGTATTAGGGTCACAGAGAGACCAAAAGAGACCTATTTATAATTAAAGCAAAAATGAATAAAAACGTATTCACATCATGCATAAACAAAGGGCTGAGTGTTCATTACCTGCTGATGAGCAGCATGAGAGTAATTAAAGTTACATAGTTAGAAAGGGAAAGCCTCCCGATATTACCATCACCCAGGGAAGGTTGAAAAGGGCTTTTAAATTGCTGGTGCAGAAATGACCGAACATTCTATACACTATACACATGACCATGAAATGATGCTTGTGGCAGATACCTCAAGAGTAAAAAGTCAGAAAGCCTAACACGAAACTTAAGATACAGAATTCTTAGCATCTGACAGCAGATTTCTGATTTCTTTCCCATAGAGGGAGCTCATTTAGAGTAACGCCAGGTCTTTCCTCTTTATTTTTATTTTATTGTTGTGCTTTAAGTGAAAGTTTACAATTAAGTTAGTCTCTCATACAAAAATTTATACATACATTGTTATGCAACCCCAGTTGCTCTCCCTATTCTGTGACAGCACACTCCTCCTTTCCACCCCGGATTTCCCATATCCATTCAACCGGCTCCTATCCCTTTCTGCCTTCTCATCTCGCCTCTGGACAGGAGCTGTCTATTTAGTCTCATGTATCTACTTGAGCTAAGAAGAACACTTCTCACGAGTATCATTTTATGTCCCACTGTCTAAAGAGTTGGCCTTGGGAATGGCTTTAGTTCTGGGCTAACAGAGAGTCTGGGGGCCATATCTTCCTGGCTGAGGTCTTTCTTTGTCCAATTGTGCACTCTGTCCTTGGGAAGAGATAGTGCTTTATTTAACTGGTAAATCGGGGACTCTTAGCTTGGCATGCACAGCTCGGCTCTTCCTCTTGAGAGTGAGTTGCCCTTAGAGAGCGCTCTTTATTTTCTGCGTCTCCAACGTACAAATGGAGGCTAAGTTTGCCAAATTTTGGGGTCCGGTCATCAGGCCAGTACTCTACCTAGCAATTAAAAAATTATTTCTGCTAACCAGTTAAACCAGTTGCCACTGTGTTGATTCTGACTATGGTGACTCCATGTGTGTCAGAGTAGAAATGTGCTCCACAGGATTTTCAATGGCCAATTTTTCAGAAGTAGATCATCAGGCTTTTCTTCAGAGGTGTCCTCAGTGGACTCAAACCTCCATACTTTTGGTTAGCAGCCAAGCATGTTAACCACTTGGACCACCCACCCAGGGACTATACTAAGCTATATCATCCAAATCAGCCTTTCTCAGTGATAAATAAGCAAGGATGATTATGACTTCCATAATCATCTTTACTTGTTTCTCAACTTGATCAAAACCAAGACAAAAAACGGGGTGCTCTTTGTTAGGGGAGAGGCTCAGAGATCCCAACACGTGTGCTATCTCTGAGAAATAAGGAGAATAGAGCACTGGCCAGGGCACGCCAACTAGCAGAAGCTTGTCACCCCAGGACAGTCATGACTGAATTCTTTCACTCCTGTAACCTTCAGCATCTGGATGTCTTTGAAACAAATGTGATGTGATTCAATAGAGGCAGAAGACAGGTAATGCCTGGCAGATCCACAGCATATATATCCACCGCTAGCTGTTTCCTTTAGGAAATGGATAATACTGGTATTTGTGATATTATCTAATAGCTGGTGCTGGAAGTGGAGCATAAAAAGTACAGGCATGTGGGCTCAAGAATACTTAAATACAGGATATTAAATGCAAAGCACTTAGCCTACAATATAAGTATGTAAAAGATAATAATTATTATTTATTATTTGTTATGGAGGAGTTCTGGTGGCATAGTAGTTAAGCGCTCCGCTGCTAACCAAAAGTCAGCGTGGTTCAAACCCACCAGTTGCTCCATGGGAGAGAGATATGGCAGTCTGCCTCCGTAAAGATTACAACCTTGGAAACCCTTATGGGGCAGTTCTGCTCTGTCCTACAGGGTCGCTAGGAGTCGGAATCAACCCAATAGCAATGGGTTTTTGTTTGTTATGTGCTGAATTGTATCCTCCAAATAGATATGTTGAGTCCTAACCTCTGTTAACCATGAATGTGACCTTGTTGGGATATAGGGTTATTAAATGTTATTAGTTAACATAAGGTCATAGGGGAGTAGGGTGAGCTGTAGTCCAATATGATTGATGTCCTAATAAAAAGAAGAGACACAGACAGACCAACAAACACAGAAGGAAGACAGCCACGTGAAGACAGAGGCAGAGATTGAAGTTAAGCTGCACAAACCAAAGACTGGGGTTACCAGTACTCAGAAGAGGTAAGAAAGGAGTCTCCTCTAGAGCCTTCAGAGAAGGTGGCCCTGTGACACCTTGATTTCAGACTCTAGCCTACAGAACCGTGAGAATGTCTGTTGTTTTAAAGCCCCCCATTTTGTGTACTTTGTTATGGCAGTCCTAAGAAACAAACACACTATTATCAATGAACTGAGTCTTAGTCTCTGCCCTTAAAATATTTATGTCTTAAAAAAGATGATGAAAATGCCTAGACAGTTATGTACACATATAAATTAACTAATGAAATAAAGTATAAACAGTGACTAGGAATTAAGTACAAAAGATCATCAGGAAAAAAGGTATCCTAATGTCTTGGCAAAATGGTAAAATTTTCAAAGATCTCTCTCACTGTAGGAGAACATTTATAATTTTTTGAGAGACTAAAATACTCATGTTTAGGTTAACATTTCTGTACACTTGAGTATTTCATTCTCTTTGTTAAGTAAATATTTTTCTTTAACATAATAAAATAGTTATTTTTTTCTTCCCACTCAAAACTTTGGTCACTAACCCCAAAATATATGGTGGGAGATAGATGAGTATATATATATGTATATACATATATACATGCAAACACACATGTGGATGAATATGTATATATATAGATACACACACAATGTATTCTCTTACTTGGTTTTAATTCAGATAAAAAATTGGGAAAGAAGAGAGAAAGATTAATTGAGATTAAGAGAGAAGAAATTTAGGTTGTGAGAGAAAAAAATGTCAAGAGGAAAAAGAAGATAGGAGAAAAGGGGTAAGAAAGAAAAAGAAATAAAGGAAAGGGATCCAAGGAAGGAAGGTAAGAAAAAAAAGAAGAGTTTACGAAAGAGAAGAAAAAGGTGAGAAGTCATAGAAAGAGCAGAGCAGATGGGGGAATAGAAAGAAAAGGGGCAAAGAGGATGGATGGAGAGAAAGAAGGGAAAAAGAGAGGAAAAGAGGGGAGCACTGAAGGGCGGGACCAGCTCTCCCATCTGTCATGTTAGACTGCATGGTAATAGAACCTTTTTATAGCTGAACTTTTAACTCAGGAACTTCGGATTTATTGACATTACAATTGCTGATGTGTTGTGTACTTTGATAAGCAAACAGAAGTTGCTATCACTTAACTTCAGTCTGTTTTAACTTGACTCTCAGTGTGCAAACGAACACATGGATGCATGCACAGTACAGCCACCCAGTTCCCTGGGACATGTATTTGGAGCTGGCAGAACTTTTAGTACATTTCAGTCTTGTGGACAGAGATTAGAAATTCATGAAAGATTCCTTCAGGATCACTATCTATGTGTGTTCATGGGATTCCCATCTCTTGGACCATAAGAAATGATGCTGTGTGGGTAGGAGAATAGTATTCTACAACATCCAGAATGCTCACTGTATCTAGTCATAGCCAAGCTCACTTTCTACATCTGGAGGTGAAATTTGATAGTGTAACAGAAATATGGGCTATAACTGTGTATAACAATATCTGTCTTGGTGACAAACACTTAATAGTATCTTGGCTGAAAATTTCTACATCATTTATTTAAACATGTCCCAAATGCACAGTGCAATATTTATGATTAAAGACTCTATTAAAATTATTCCTATGCTTAGTACTAAAGGCTAATTATGTGTGTGTATACATATATATATAAAAACAAACATATATTTATAAATACATAAAAGGGATATTTTTATGTGTTATATAACACACACATATATATAACTCACATAGATTATGTATAAAATGCATTTTTGTGTGCGTATATATATCTGTCTATATCAATCTATATATGTGTATATATATATTGTATGTGTACATACATATATGTATGTATTTTTATGTGTCTCAAATTTGTCATAGAAGTAGAAATTTATCCTGATTTAGCCATCTTCTTCAGAAATATTTATAAATTATACTGATTAAACTGTGAAAATAATTTACGCCTTGGAAAATATTTTCAGTTTCGGTTGTAAGAAAAGTAAATGACTTCTCAGTTCAATTCTGAGATTAACCACTGAGTTCCTGGATCAGTCTGGCAGCAAATCACCTGGCCCTTGGCACCTTCCTTGATCTGTCTTTAAAATGCCACTTCTCTGAGCTACGGCTTGCCCTGAAGGTTAATGAATTCATGCTTCCAAAGTATCTTTAATCTCCACATAATGGCACTGTGTAAGTCTTACAGTTTCTAAAAGACATATTTAAATTTTCTTTGTTCAAGGATGCCACAGCCCTTCATTTGAAGCAGCAGTTGGATGATTTCTTAGCACCAGTAATGTGTTAATATGTTAATACGTAATTAGGAATAAAATGATCACACACAATTAACATTAACCTATTCAAAACCACAGCATGACACAGAGTATAGTTCCCCAATGCTTTAGAATTGGTCTATAAATAAAACATGTTTGCTCACTTCTTTAAAAAGTCAGAAGAGATTAGCAACCTGATAGGTATAGAAGACTTGCTAAATAAAGGAGAAATAGGCTCTTACCTACAAGCAAAGTAGAACAGAGGGCCACTTGAAGCACTTTATAGGCCATGATCCTGTGGAAAGATGTGTTTATCTTAGTTTGGCCCAAGCAAAGCTTTGGGGCATAGCAGGCACTTTTCAGGAGCAGACACACTGGCGGCACACCTGGAGCACTGCGAGCTGCGACAGGCAGAGAGGACTGGGCTCCAGGTGGCTTTTTCATATACTGCCTGCTTTCTTACCCTTTGGACTTTTTGGACTGACTTTTCACAGGCTGCCTTTATATGGGTCATTTATTTATTTACTAATTTTGCCATCCGCACAGACTAATGTAACGTAGAAAATCAACAGTGGAAAAAACAGGATCAGTCGTACAGTGCTGGTGGGAATGTAAAACGGCTCAGTCACTCCGGAAAGCCGCTTTTCAGTTTCTTACAAAAGTAAACATGTGATGATCATGATCCCGCAACTGCACCACCAGGCATTTATCTCAGATAAATGAAACCTTATGCTCATGCAAAAACCTGTCTAAGATGTTCACAGCAGCTTTATTAGTGATGGTAAAAACTGGAAACAACCCAGATGTCCTTCAACACATGCAGGTTAAACAAGCTGTGGTACATCCTACATCCATCTCATGGAATACTGCTCAACAATAATAATAATAATAAAACTATTGATAGACACAAAAACTTGGATGAATCTCAGAGCAATTATGATGAATGGAAAACACTACTACCAAAAGGTTACATACCGTATGATTCCATTTACATAACTTTCTTGAAATAATAAAATGACAGTGAGGAAGAACAGATTGTTAGCCAAGGATTAGAGACAGGGGTGGGTGAGGCAGGTATAGTTATAAAAGAGTATCACGAGGAATCTTTGTGGTGATGGAACATTTCATATCTTTAGTGTGGTGGTGGTTATGTGAACATAAATGTGCTGAAAATACAGAGACCTAAATACACATTAGGAGACCCTGTGTGGTACAAATAGTTAAGTCCTGGACTAGAGGTGCCTCAGAAGCAAGGCCTGATGATCTGCTTCTGAAAGGTCACAGCCTTGAAAACCCTATGGAGCAGTCCTATTCTGCACCCATGGGGTCTCCATGAGTCAGAATTTACTAATGGCAACTAACAACAGCAACACATACACATTACACACACATTACACACACACATGAGTACATGGAAAATTGCAGAAATCTGAATAAAATCAGTAGATGATATCAATGTCAATGTCAATATCCTGGTTGTTGTTACACTATACTATGCTGTATACTATAGTTCTGCAAGATATTACCACTAGGGAAAACTGGATGAAGGGTATATAAGATCTCTCTATATCTTACAACTGTGTGTGTAAAACTACATATTGCAAGATAAAAGTTTACTTAAAAACAAGAGAATGTTGCATCTCATTGTAAAATTTGTTTGTATCCAACAGAAGCATGTAAGAAATAAAAAAAAAACACTTCTTCCATTTTTAATTTAACCCTTTCGGTGACACAGTTAACTGAATAAGCATATCAGCATACCATTTACTGTTAACTGCAAAGTATACATTTGTTAGCCAGTCTTATCAACACTATTTAATTGATAACATGTAAGTATAGAGATATAAAAATGGTAGAAAACAACTTTCTTGATGTCTGTCTTTGAATTGTAGAGGGCATTTAGATGTCTTTGATTACTGATGAAAGATTTGGAAAGACTGGGACATCTGGAAATAGGCATCATGGAGTCCTGGTAACCCTTGCCCCGTGGTTTTGGAGATGACATAGCCAGCGCTACACTTCTGTAAGTCCGCTTATTTTTTACTTGGTGGAGAGGTATAAACTCGTAATTGTATGATAAACTAGAAGAATCTCAAGAAAATCAAAGGAAAAATACTTCTTGTTACTTTCAGGTCACAGAACCAAAGGAGATGTTCATCTTCCCCTCCTCTGTTCTTCCCTCTGTCACTCTTCAACCTTTGGGGTAAAGGTGATGCTTTTCTGGAGAAGGGGAGCAGGGAGTTACATCCTATCCCTTTTGCCTTACTTCTATACCAAAATGGGTCATTAGTCAATTATTCTGATGTGAAGTATCATGCACATACAAAATAATAACAGCTTTCACTAAGCTTCGGTGATGTGTCAGTTCTATTCCGTGCATTTTACATACATGGTCTCACTTAACCTTCACAGCAATTCTGGGAAGCAGGGATCATTATCATCTTTTTACAGAAATGTAGGCTCAGAGAGTTTTCAGAACTTGTTCAAGGAGCTTGCAGAACTTACAGCATGTGAAAGCTGGCAGCAGAACTAGGGGGGTTGCTTTATGCATAGGGGCCAGTGAAATGAGGTTAATTAGGTGACTACGATTCTAACTGCTCATAGGTGAATGTGGCCTGGTAACTCAGTTTCACAGGGGAGGTACAGGTTGCTTTCCTTTCTGGTGAAGCCTTTTCTGATCCTCTAGTCAGACTTGGCTACTCTTTCTTACTTTTGCATACCTCTAGCAGTGAGGCTGGAGCCCTGGGTTTGATTCCCAGCCAATGCACCTTAAGTGCAGCCACCACCCATCTGTCAAGTGAGAGTTAGAGGCTTGTGTATAGCTATGATGCTGAACCGATTTCAGTGGAGCTTCCAGACTAAGACAGACTAGGAAGAAAGGCTTGGCAATCAACTTCCAAAATCAGCGAATGAAAGCCCTGTGGAACACAATGGTCTGATGCACAACCAGTCATAGAGATGGCACAGGACTGTGCAGCATTTCATTTTATCGTGCATGGGTCACCATGAGTCGGGGTTACAACAAGTTGGGGCTGACTCAATGGCAACTAACAACAACACCTACAAATAGTATGGCCTAGTCAGTTTTTAAAATCCATCTATTTTCAATACATACTATGTGCATTGTTCCAAGTATTAGAGTTACAAAGATACATTAAATATTGTTACTTGTGAGGGAGAAAATAATTTCAGGACAAGTTTCTCAGTGAGGTGAGTTAGGGTTTCCATGAGGACAAACTGAGTTGGAGGAGGAAGGAAATTCCAGGAAAGGAAACTGCATGGGCTAAGATAAAGGGGTTCAAATAGACATGATACATTGGTTAGGCATCATTTGGGGCTATAAAAATAACATTTTTGAATACTAGTCTGTTTTAAAAAGTTTCCAAAATGCTACTGATGCTCAATAATTTCAGTGATTTCTATTGGCTATCACTGTAAATGATTTAAACATGTGTCATTAATAATGTAAATGTGTACAGTCTAGCAGGTTAAGTAAAAGTGCCAATCCATTTTATGATATGGTGTTGGAATATTGATTAGGGTTTGACGTAATGCATTTGACGTAAGGCATTTTCCTCATTACACCCTGAGTAACTGAGAGTTGACAATAAGCGACATTTATTGAGCATCAGCAATGTGCTAGCTTGTTTACAGAGCACAGCACTGTCAAGGGACCCTGCCCAATTGGCTCACAGCAAAATGCAGTCTGCCATTTGCTAAGTCTGCCATGCGCCACTAAACTAAAAGCAAAGGAGGCATTTCTGGAGATTCACTGCAAAATCAAGGGGCCATATTTTCTCTGCAGGTAGCTCTGTGGGCATTAGTATTATTTCCACTGGGAAGCAATATGTTCCCGTGGTCCTGGTAATCTCAGAAGATAAACTTGATAACCCAGTGTAGATTTGACATGCAGTCTCCTCTATCATTTTTTGATGCCTGTACTGCTGCAAGCTGTAATCAGGCCCTCACTGGTATGGCTTCTTCAGGATCAAAATATAAGTACCTATGTTCAGCTTACTCATTAAAAAAATAAAAATAAAAAACACTGCTGTTGAGCTGATTCTGACTCATAGCAGCCTTATTGGACAGAGTAGAACTGCCCCATGGGGTTTCCAAGGCTGTATTCTTTACGAAAGCAGACTGCCACATCTTCTCCCGTGGAGAGCTGGTGGGTTCTAACTGCCGACTTTTCGGTTAGTAGTGGAGCACTTTACCAGAGCTCCTTGCTTTCAGCTTCCTGCTAGAAACAACAGTTGAATTCTCCAGGGAAAGGCTTAACATTAAAGGGTATTGCTTATAACTACTGGTTCCTTGAGGAAAAGATGGGAGACTTAAGACATAGGAGAGGGATATGGAGGAGGACATATGAAAATGACATTCTGTAGGTGCTTGGGGAACTGGGGAGAGTAAGCTGGTAATTGTGAGTCCTGGGTTGGAAGGAGCAAGAGGTTAAAAGAAGAACATGAGAAATGCCACAGCAGATGGATAAAAATGGGCAGAAATTGATTCAAATTGTTAGATAGCAGTGAGAAAACCTTTCAAATATGTGTTGTTTTGCTTCTCCCAACTCTTTTTCTCGATAAGGAAGGGCAGTACTTGGAAGGTTGGTTGAGAATATCAAAGAAGAGGAAGACACCCATGTCAGCTAGTAATCTGTTTTTCCTTGTTGAGATTGCCCTTATTTCTTGGATAGAACAGAGGTTTTAGGAAGACAAGCAACTCTCCTACAATCTTCCCTCTTTGCCTCCCCTGATCCAGTTTCCCGCTGGGACTTCAAAAATTGTTTAATTATTTGTATCTCTGGGTCAACATGTTGTGTAGGTCCCATGTCCACTTAGGTTGACCGATAGGTTGATGAATTAATTTTATTTACATGGAAGGATGATGTATCAGGGCAGGTATAAACGAGAGTGAACTAGGAAGCTTGGTAGAAACTATACCACAAGCGTTGGTTTCCTTTATAGGAAGCTACTCAAATAGAATTCACCAGATTATTTGATTTATCCCTGGTCAAATAGTAGGCATTAAATTCATTTATTATAGTCACTTTTCTTTGTTATTCATTGTGCTATATTCCTCAGGCAAGGCGTAGAAGATTATCCTTTAGAAACAGAAAATTCAGTTTAGTGCATGTTCCTACATACACTGCTGAAATTGTGACTTTCCTCATGCAGAGGTTTCCTAGGAGGAATTTTGTAGAGATTTAAATTTGAATAGAGCTGTGATGGTTATAGAGTCCCGAGTCCTTACAAGGATGTCATACTCTCCACCATCACTGTCAGACTGTCTGCTCAGGATTAAAGATCCTTTGGTTACTCTAGACAGAAATTATGATGCTGTAGAAACAAGATCTTTGGGTGAAGAGAGATTGAACAGTCAGTCCTGAAAAAGAGGATGAAAAAAAGGAACAGAAACTACAAATCCGGAAAGAGTAAGCAACATTAGAACTCAGTCTAAGATAATTAAAGATAGTTCACAGTCTTGCTGAGATAGAAGTACAAAGGTGAGACCATGGCAGAGGTTAGAGGCATATTTGTGCACCAGGGAAGATGAATGACAGAGAAGTAAGCATACGATCAGCAATGTACTACTCTATCTTGCATCTAACTGTCTTGAAGAAGGTTTTGATTTCAAAAGCTGATAAAATAATGTGGGACAAAATTTAAAAATACGGCCAACTCTAATGAACCCAGTCCCTTAAACCTGAAGTTCTTGGCATATAATGGCATCCTTTTTTCTGGGGGAAAATCCTGCAAGTGGGAAGTTGATAACAATAGCTACCCATCACCTCTGGTATATGTGGGGATTCTTATCTGTAAGAGTGGAATCCAATAAGCCTCTTCATTGGTGAGATGCTACCGAGTAATGGGGGTGCCATAAACAATGGGATCATGAGCTTCAACAGGGAATGATGCTCTGAATAGAGACACCCAACCCAATTTACTAAATTGAAGTACTGATTTGGTTGTAACCGACCAGGGGGTAGGGAGTGTTTCTTCTAGGATTGGGGATGAAAAAGTGGAAGAATTAGTTAATGAGAAAGAAATATTCCAAGGAAAGAGAGACTGTGAAAGGCATGTTAAAGAGAATGTGTGAAGACCCTATGCATTAAAGGCAGGAAGACATTCTGGAAGGGATTCAGGCTCTAAGCAAATGACTCACTCCTCCACTCACAACCTTAGTGTCCCACACCAAAATGAATGATTTGGGGTGAAAAGGTGTGGAATTTGGAAACTTGAGAGACCTTCTGGGCCCTCAATGTCTGTATTAACTCCTCATATCAAATGCCTATTGGCATTTTTTATTGATTAAATGTTTTTCAATAGTGTTATATGTATATTCATTTCCTATGCCTGCAGTAACAAAATACAACAAATTTGGTCCTCTAAGAACAGAAATTTACTGTTGATAATTTGGAGGCTAGTAGTCCAAATTCAAGATGTCTGTAGGGCTGTGCTCTCTCCAAAGGTATTAGGGGATGTTCCTTTCTTGTGTTTCTCAGCTTCTGGAGACCCCAAGTATTCCTTGGTTTACAGCCACAGCATAACTCCTTGATCATATGGCCATTTTCCCTCTGTCTGTCTCTTTATGTCTCATCTCCTCTTTTACAGAACACTGCTTAGGTTGATTGGGAGCCCCTATTAAATGAAAGGTTGGAGGTCTAAGTTCACTCAGAGATACCTCAAAAGAAAGGCCTGGTGATCTCTTTCCAAAAAATCATCCATTGAAAACTCTATGGGGCACAGTTTTGTTTCTTTTCTTTTTTTTTTTTTTTTACTTTTTGACACACATGGGGTCGTCATGCGTCAGAACTGACTGAATAGTAGCTAGTTCACGCTGGTTGGAATAGTACTTACCCTACTCCATAGGACTGCACATTAACTGATAACATCTTCAAAGATCTTGTTTACAAACAAGGTCACATTCACAGGTATCAGAGGCTAGGACTTCAATATTAATTTTGGGGAAACACAATTCAATCCATAACAACATGTTATCAGTGTAGATCCAGGAAGATTTTTCATCACAAGCCGTACCATTTAGCATAAAGTCTAACCACATGTCTCCCCTTCTGGACAGTGCTCAAGTCCTCATCCAAGCTAGACGCATCCCCAGATGCCTCTGAGCTTATAGAGCAGGGTAACATCAGTGTTCTAACTTGGAACCTTGACTCTAGCTACTTCTGTGTTTAGCCCACATTCAGCAATCTTCCTCTGCCACACCCTATTATTTTGCCCAGCAGTATTTGTAAAATAAAAGGCCTTTTGCTTTGCTGAAGACCTTTCAGGCTACAAATAACAAGATGGAATGTTGGGCTGTTGGGAAAGGATCGCTGACATCATATCACATCACCGGGTCCTTTTATTTTATGTGTTGCATTTTCTTTTCTTTTCTTTTTTGATTTTATTTTGTTGTTGTTGTTGAGAATATACACAGCAATTCAACAATTTATACATGTGCAATTCAGTGACATTGATTACATTATTCGAATTCTGCAGCCATTCTCACCCTCCTTTTCTGAGTTATTCCTTCCCCATTAACATAAACTTACTGTCCCCTAAGGTTCTTATCTAATCTTTGGAGTTGCTGTTGTCACTTTGATCCCATATAGATAGTTCTTAAAAGAGCATAATGCTCAAGGCAGACATTTTTTACTAGTTAAACAAAATTATTGTTTGGTTTTAAGAAAACTTCAGGGGATATTCTTGGTTTAAATTTTAAAGGTTGTCTCAGGGCAATAGTTTCAGGGGTTCATCCAGCCCCACTGGCTCCAGAAACTCTGGAGTCATGAGAGTTTGAAATTCTGTTCTACCCTTTGCCCCTTTTGATTAGAATTCATCTATGGAATCTTTGATCAAAATGTTCAGTAATGGTAGCTGGGCACCATCGGTTCTTCATTTCCTTATTGTCTTATTGTATTTATGGTGGAACAAAGATAATTCAAATTCAACAGTAAAATAAATTAATAAAATAAATAAAGCCAGAAAACTATTCTAAAAGTGTGGTACACTGTTGGTTATATACTTGGTGTTACCTACTTTAAAACTCTCTTATTACAATATCTAATGGCAGAAGTCAGGCAATTTGATATGGGAGGGATATGACAGTAACAAAAGAAAAGAAATCAGATTGTCAGTAAATTTTAAATGAGAAACAACAGTTTATTTGAGTGTCTAAGATATAAGAGCCATTTTCTGGATGTTGTTATGGTATGATATGAGGGGAAGATAATACAATTATGGGTAAGAAAGGTCCCCAAGCTGAAAATTATCCATTGAACGTACAAGACAATTTGTTTCATTTTAAAGGTTTGCGATTTGAGTGAGATAAAAACTTTTAAGAGACAACTCTTTTTGCGTAATAGGAAAAAAAGCACTTCCCTCTCCCTTTGAATTAACAGTGATTGCACATCTGTAAGTGCTGTGCTCGGAGGTCAGGGTACAGGCTTCCTTACATGTATGAAGTTTTTTCCCACCTTTGAACTTTAAAAAAGACTTTTATTACAGTGTCCCAAAGATCGATTGTCTTGTTTTATCAATTTGCATTCTAATAATGCACCAAACTTGGCTATTTTCAATGGTTTTTAACAGGGTGTTGCTGAAAGAAGCTGAAACAAGTCTGAGAGGGATCTGGAATACATTATTTTCCCTTCATTTTCCATAGATAAATCCCAGGAAACACATTTAGAGAAGACTTCATTGTCTTTTCCGGTAGAGGCTATGCATAATCCTTGTCATCCTATGGAGCTGACATACTGCCTCAATTCAGAGATTGGACATTAGTATCTAAATGGGGGTTCTGTACAGAACATTTTCTTGGCAGATAATTTTTTTGGTCAGTCTTGAAAATATTAACTTATATCCACAAAATTTGCATTTCCCCATCAGTTTACCTATGTGTGCACACGTGCCTGTCTCCTTCCTGATATCTTTAACAGGCTTCTCTTGGTCCAGGAGCTTCTCAGCCTCCAAATTCAGAGGCATATAATGCTCAATAACTTCACTAATATTTTCCATAACACAAAACTGCATTTTACTGAAAAATGACAATGCATTGTCAGCCAACTCCATTGAAGACAGAAAAACTATATGTTTATTTAAACCTCATTGACAATCTTTTTCTACTCGGATATGCTGTTTAATGCTAAATCCTAATGTGATAAAAATGAACTCTTTGTCTTCTACCTTTCAAATTAGTAATTTTTTGTGACTTGTTCAGTACTATCAATGGCAATATCATCTGCCAGGATTTCAAGCTCAAAACCTGGAGTGACTTGTCCTCTCCTTTTCCGCCCCTCAGGCATTAGAAGAGTTAATCACCCATGCTTATATTTCTTCCACACATTTACTGTTATTTGTTGATCTTATTTGGAAATGCCCACTCCCAAGTTTTCCTAATCAATACTTCTCATTTTCACCTGTCTAGTCCCCATCTCTATTTTCTCCTCTCCACCCTATTGCAAGTCTCCAAGAGGTGAATTTCTCAGCTAAATAAGTTATCAGGATATCTAGTCCACATTATTTATTTATTTTTTACTGTCAGGATTCCCCACAGCTCAAGAGTTCTGTCCTAACTTTCCTTTGTAATCCTCTTCTAACTAGCCTTCCTGACTCTAGTCTTGAGCTCCTCCCATCTATTACTCACACTGTACCCAGAGTGATCCTTACAGAGCAGAAATTCTTTCATGGCACTGCACTGCTTAAGGCATGGATTTTGTCTTCCAGTCCCTACAGGATAAATTCCCAATTCTTTAGTATGACATTCAGGGCCCCACTTCCTGTCCTCTCCTCTCTAAATGTGTACCCTCTCCCCTTTTGCCCCACTTTGCACCCCACACTTAAGACCTGGTGAACTACTAATCGAATGTCCATGTGGTTACACACTTTTCCTTTTTTCAACTGAGTACTCTACCTGGAATGTCAATTTCAATTCTGCTCACCTGGCAAACGTAAACTCATCTTTCAAGGCGCTGTTCAACTGTCATTTCTTCTTTGAAATCTTTCCTAACCCACTTCCCTACTTGATTGACCAGACTTCTCTTAGAGAACCTATAATGCTTTAATGTATTGATTGGTCCCTTAAAAGTCTGTCGATGTGGTAGATACCGTATATTGCATCCTTCAACCTCCATGCACCTTCTCTCTAATCTGTCTAGTTAGCAAGTCTAAACTTAGACTACTTAGTAGCCAAGTCTCTGGACATAGAAAGTTTTCACCAAGTAGAGTATTTTCTACATTGGAAGTCAGGGAGGGCTATCTTTTCCACGTTTTGCTGCTGACGTGTGAGATGTGGGAATGTGAGTGTTGAGAGGCAGTGGCAAGTCTCAGTTCCAACATCCTGAGACCATTCTCGTGGATAATGGAGGCATTTGAAGCAGTGACATCAGCAGACTTCTGACCTCTAGTCTATAGCTTCATGGTGTGTTCCTGAGTTCAGTTGTCTATTGGTGGCCCCGATTTTGGCCCTTCTACCCCTTCAGAGGTTTCATAAGTATCCATTGTTCCATATAACATTCCTTTCTGCCTGAAATATCTAGAATGCTTTATGTCTCCTACATTGAAATCTGATGCAGTCTTGCTCTACTAAACTGTAACCCCCTGAAAGCAGGGATAGGTTATTTTGTTTTTATATTCCTGGGACCTAACACGGAGTTGATTATAACCAAATAAATGAGTGATACATTGGATGAACCAATAGCAGCTCTCAGTTATACATCAAACTGAACATGAACTTCACCCCGATACTCAAGCCCCTCTTTCTATTCTCCTTGCCCTTGTCTGGCCAACCTTATCTCTCCCTATGCTTCAGTCTAATGACTCTGGTTATTATGTTCAGCACACAGACACTGTTCTTTCCTCTTTTTGTTCTGATGGCTCCTCCTGGCTGCAATGTTTCTCCCTCTCTGTGCCAACTTACATTTGCCACCTCTGACAAGAAAAGACTTAGAAATCACAGTCCATGTAAAATATTATTCTGTGGATGCTTAATGATGGAAAGAAAGTATGGTTGTGATGCTTTCTGGTACTACCCTTTGAATCTCTTTCAGTTAGGGATATCTTTTGATACAATTTAAAAAAAAAAAAACAATTACAATGACTTTAACAAGTAAAGATTAATTCTAATTTTTGTTTCATAACAAAAAGTCTGGAGGTGAGTGACTGCTAGCTTTGGTTTAGTAATTCAAGAATGTTTGGGACAGCTCATAGGATAAACCAATAGTGGCTCCAAGTTATACATCACACTGAACAGAAGGTAATTCTTGGCCTTTCCCTCAGGATGCAAATTATACTGAAAGATCTAGGTACTGTGCCCACATTCAAGGGAGAGACAAGACAAAAGGCAGAAAGAGGCAGCCCTGCCTGCACCTTCTATCAGGAGAGCAGAACACTCCTGAAACCCACTCACACATGTCCGCTCATGTTCACTTACAGTGACTGGGCCGCACAGCCATCTCTTGCTGTAGGGGAGTCCAGGAAAGGAAAATTCTAGGTTTTAGAGTGGAAAGAGAAGAGTTGGGCTTGGCCAGTGGGTTAGGCAACCCAAGGTGAGTATCATATTTTTGAATTCATCTAATAACTGTAAGCATTTTTCAGATAAACTCTAGGCCTCATATTTTCCCACAGTCCACAGAGATGCTTATCACAGTGCTGTGTATCTAGAATAAAAAGACAGCCAGTGAAATGGATAATTGAGGTTAAATGCAATAAAAAACCCACCACTGTCTAACATGGAAGAAGTTGGAAGGAGGAGAAAACACACTTACCATTAGTCCTGTACGAACATAAGAAAATGAGCAAGAAAAGTGTGAGTTGCTTTACAGAGACATTTTACTATTATCAACTGAAGATCATTAGCCACTTTCAACATTATCAACTTGATAGCATTTGTTTTCTCTGCTTATTAGATGTCAATGTCACATGTTAATTATAGTTCTTAGGAAATGACATAACATTCTAGATGGTCGATAGGTATGAGCATCCATTTTTATGTTTAACAACTTGGTCTTGAGTTTCAATGTGCTTGGGAAAAGTGATGAGCTATTGGTTCACACATTTGCTATTTAAATGAAAGGGAGGGTGTAGTTTGAAAGATTCACATCATCATTTGTCGACTAGGACATGAACATTATAAATGTGAAATGCTGAGTTAGGAAGATGTGAAGAGTCTCTTACCCTAAATTGACTCTCCTTAAAATCAGGATTGACTCTAAGATGCTGTCCTCATTTTAAATCTCCCGCCCTCCCATTCCTCCAGTATTTTATTGTGAAATAATGTTATAACGAATCTTAAGGCAGGGTTGAAGGAGGTGGTTGGAACAGGGGATCCCAAAAGCACACCTTGAAGAACAAATTTTGGTTTTACGATGAGAGGGTGGTGGAATAGAATTGAAATGGGGAAAAGGCTTTGGTGGATTTTGTGCCTTCTTTTCCACGTCATCTAGCTGAAACTTTTCCGAGCCTATCATCCAGGCCAACCAGTATTGGCCACTTGCTGCAGGAAGGCTCTGCTCAGATTATTATTAAGAGTGTTTCTGAGATAATCACACCCTTCACTATGGTAGAAATTAGCTATTACAGCCTTCGCTAATTACAAGCTGATGGCTCCGGTGCCCTCCCAATAGTAAATTGCTTTGAGATAGCAGCTGGAAATTGGAAAAGTAAAATAAATAAAGAGGCTCATCAAGCTTTTCTCATTCCATAAAATGAAAATAAAATACCACATTACGAAGTTCTCCAGAAGGAAAAATTGGAAAGATAACTCAAGTTGCTTAGTAAAGAGAATTTCACTGTGAAAACACCACCACATCAGCCACTGTTAAAGCAAAAATGCAATCAGGAAAATTATGTAAAATGTTTCTGCTTATTTCCAGTTTTCCTATTAAGGTACAGCATCATGTTCCTTTGGGTTGCCATTTAAATTCTCTCTTGCTCTCTGAGTCCTATTCATGTAGTAGTTGATAAACACCTCTCATTTAAAGCAGAATTACACTTTTTTTTCATTTGTGAGAGCCTCATTGTGTGAAGCCATGGAGTCTGAAATCCGTAGCTCAAGTTCTTTATTGCATTAACTCTCCTTCCTGATTTTAAAACTAACATGTAAACTCTCTGCTGAATACTATTGAGCTATATAAGTTTCCAAATCAACTGTTGTTGTTAGTTGCTGCTGAGTTGGCTCCAACTCATGGTGACCCAATGTACAACAGGATGAAATATTGCCTAGTCCTGCTCCATCTTCACTATCATTGCTGTGCTCGGGTTCAGTGTTGTGGCCATTGTGTATTTTGAATGCCTTCCAAAGTGGGAGGCTCATCTTCCAACATTATAACACAAAATATGTTGAGATCCATGGTGTATTCATTGGATAATCAACAGGTCTTTCTTCCTAGTTGTAGTCTGGAAGCTCCACTGAAACTTGTCAGCCATTGGTAACCCTACTGGTATTGGAAATACAGATGGGTGGCATAGCTTCTAGCACCATAGCAACAGGCAAGCCACCACAGTATGACAAACTGACAGATGGGTGGCAGTCCAAGTCAATAGCCCTAGACTTTGAATCAGAGTTTGAACACTTTTTAGAGGTCAACTAGTTTCCCATCCCAACCAAGACTCTCCATACAGCATCTTTAACAGCTACCGTTTCGGATTGAGTTTTGGTACCTTGGAACACAGTGCTCTGTGTGGACGGCTGCTGTGCTCAGCCGTTGGTTATGTTACCCCTAACCCTACCATCTCCACCTGCCGTCTGCCCTGTTCTATCCTCTGGAAGAATATAGAAGGTCTACGCCGTGAGTCAGACCAGCTCACCAGAGAGTTAAAGACAGCTGACAAGTAGAAGGTTGGTGACTCATCCAGGTGTGCACAGCTGTCCTCACAGAGAAATTCTGTTCTCTTTGCCTTTCCTCATTCTTCTCTCTCGTCCTTTCTTTCTCTTTAACTGATCTCTTTTTTTCTTCCTTTCCTCCAAATGGAGAAAACACTATAAACCCAAGAGATCCAGAAGGTGAGTACTGGAGTTAAAACACAAGGCGTCCTGATTGCTGGTGCCTGTAAAGAACTGCACAAGCAGAGGGAAACGATCCATTTACCTTCCCTACGCTCCCCCGCCATGCAACCCAGGACTTTCCTTCTCCCGATTCTTCCGTATGTGTGGGTGGGTAATCAAATTTGAATCTCAGCTTTTGCTGCATTTTCCAGCTGGGCAGTGATTGAGAGAGGCAGGGAGAGGCACAACTGTTTTGAAAGGTGATGTACACCTCCATTCGGAAAGAGGAGTCTAGCTCAGATTCCTCATTCTCAAGTGCTGACCAAAAACCCGTTGACCTTGAGTGGATTCCAACTCACAGAGACCCTACAGGACAGAGTAGAACTGCCGCACAGGGTTTCCAATGATCGGCTGGTACATTGGACTGCCAGTCTTTTGGTTAGCAGCCTGAGCGCTTAACCACTGCGCCACCACAGGAATAACCTTCGCGGACTCCCAGACCCACCGCGCAGCGTCTGCTTCACGTTCCCGCCGCCAGGAGGAGCGCGTGCTCCTGGAATCCGGGGTCCGCGAGTGGGCGTGGGCGAGAGCGTGGGTGTGCGCGCGGGCGCGGAAGAGGGCGTGGGCGTGAGCGTCGGCAAGAGTGTGGGTGTGGGCACGGGTGTGGGAGCTGGGCAACAACCGCGGGGCGGGAGCGTCACTGTCCCCTTGGGCTGCGCGGGCCGCGTCCAGGGCATGGGCGACAAGTATACCGCGCTGCGGCGGGCACAGCTGCATCTGGATTTCATCCACGCCAACTCGTGAGTACCTGGCTGGGCCGGAGCAGGGGACGGTCTCAGAGTGTGCATCTCCTAGCCAAATACCCAGTTGCAAAAAATTAACTTGGTATTGTTGAATTACAGAAACGCGCGTGCGCGCGCGCACACGCACACGCGCGCGCACACACACACACACGTTTGTATGTGTTTCTTTAAAAAATGAAAAAGTAATAAAGGTATACTCTGGCCCAGACGACGCCCTTTTGGTGCTCTTCAGTTAACACCAAAAGATGGAAGTGGCTCAATTTATTGTTTAACAAAATGATTTCACTCTAGGTCAGCAGAAGCCTAATTGTACCAACCCAGAAATGACCTTTAGTTATTTCTCTGCCAACACACTGACAATGTAAACATTAAATACGCCCTTCACACAGAGTAATTTGCATTTATTGATTCGAGCCTTCTTGACCTCCTGAGTCTTAACAAAGATGTAACTTTTCTGAGGACAGAAATGTCACAGTTTAGTTGTTTTCGGATAGTTTTCCTTCTCCTCCATGCCCATATCTTTGACTCGTTAAGTGTTATTTCAAATACTCAGATTGCAAAGGCAGATAAACAGAGGCTTTCTATTTCCTCTATCCTTTCCAACTCAGCAAAGTACAGGAATCAGTGCCCTATAATCACTGTGGTGGTCAGTTTTTTTTGAAATCTTTTAGTAATTTGGATTTACTGAAGATAATGATTGGTATAAGGAATGTACCAGGTTTGAAACCACAGAAATGAAAGTATCCAGAAAGCTAGGAGAGGCCAGCCTTGCTGCTTGGGACAAACATCGTGATTTTTACAGTCTCTATCACCAAGGGAGATTTCAAGTAGGAAAGGAACAAATAATTAAATGGCAATTGAAGTGGAAGGCAAATGAAAGAGAGCAGTTTTGAGTGACTTTAAGAAAAAACTGCAAGCCTTGTGTCAGAAGGACAGGGAATTTTATCTGGGGCAAGTTTCTCAGGCTCACTTTTGTATAGTTTCTGCCACCAACTGCTTCCCCTGCCCCATGTCACCCTGAGACATCCCCTGCCCCTGCCTCATTTTTGACTGATGGTTAGGTAGCTTAACAGAAGTCACACAGCATGAAACAGCAGCAAGATCAGATACAAATGGACATCTTGGCTCCCCCAGGTAAATTTTTGTTTACCTCCATCAGTAAAAACAAGAGTGATTTTTTTATTTATCCCCTTGCAACCTCCCTCCTCTCCATCAATCCATCGTTAGTCCTCTTCACGCTCTTTCTATGTCTCAGACTCATCTGTCTCTCTCCACCTCCACTGCAGTGATCGTCTCTCTTCTGAACTACTGCACATAGCCTCTTCTCTGGCTTCTTTTCTTCCCATTCTGGCTCTTCTGTGGCTAGTTTTCCTGAAGCCTCCAGAGTGAGCTTTTGAAAAGTAAGCCAGATATGCTGCTCTTTTCAAAACACTGTGGTTGTTTCCAGCTGCAAATAGAGCAGAGCAAGCTCCTCGCTCTGGAATAGGAAGCCTTGCAGGACCCGGCCTGCCCTTGCCTCTCCCTGTCTTGCTGCCTCACTGGAGGCTAAGCACACTGGCTTCCTTAGCTCTCCTCTGTTTCAGGGTCTTTGCACCTCCTGCTCTCCCTGGAAAGTTTTCACCCTGGCTCTGCAAGGGGTCCGGTCCTTCTCATCCTCAGGGCTCAGTTTAAATGTCTTCTATCAAAAGAGGCTTTCCCCGACCAACCTGCCCCTTTCTCACCAGTTACCCATTCCCATCAGTCTTCTTCATGGCACCTGATCACAATCTGTGTATCATCTTTATGTACTTGCATACTTGTCTACTTTCCATATCCCTCACCAGCTTGATGTGGAAAATGTACGAGCTCCAGGGAGTCCCTGGGTAGCTCAGACAGTTAAGTGCTGGACTACTAGCTGAAAGGTTGGCAGTTCAAACACACCCAGAGGTGTGTTGGATGACATGCCTGTTGTCTTAGTTATCTAGTGCTGCTATAACAGAAATACCACAAGTGGATGGCTTTAACAAACAGAAATTTATTCTTTCACAGTTTAGGAGGCTAGAAGTCCAAATTCAGGGTGCCAGCTCCAGGGGAAGGCTTTCTCTCTCTGTCAGATCTGGGGGAAGGTCCTTGTCATCAATCTTCCCCTGGGCCTAGGAGTTTCTCAGCACAGGGATCCTGGGTCCCAAGGACGAGCTCCACTCCTGGCTCTTCTTGGTGGTAGGGGGTCCCGCCCTCTGCTGGCTTCTTTCTCCTTTGATCTCTTGTAAGATAAAAGGTGGTGCAGGCCACACCCCAGGGAAACTCCCCTTACAGATTAGGGATGTGACCTGAGTAACCCACCCTAATCCTTTTAAATATAACACAATCTTGCCTCATTAACCAAGGGCAGAGATTAGAATTTGCAACACAGAGGTCAATTACATCACATCACAAAATGGAGGATGAAAACACAATACTGGGAATCATGGCCCAGCCAAGTTGACACACATTTTTTGGGGGATACAATTCAATGCATGACACCTGGTGATCTGCTTCTTGAAAACTGGCCTTGAAAACCACATAGAGCAGCTCTACTCTGCACACATGAGGTCGCTGTAAGTAGAAATCAACTCGACAGCAACTAATGCCACCACTACTACTAGCTTGAGCTCCAAGAGGGTGAAGGCCTTGTCTGGACATCGTGTCGAGCATGTTGCAGGCAGTTGGTAAAAGTTTCTTGAAAGAAATAGCACAGAGACTTTCAGGGACAATTTTGTCAGGATTATTGCAATTATACTATTTTCTAAAATTCTTTATATGTTGACTTTTTGTTTATTGAATCATGTTCTAAATTCACTAGAAAAGCTTGCAGTTTAAAGCACTGCTTTTGTAAAGCAGATCACCTCCACTTATCTCTTAGCTATTTTAGATTTTTATGTATTGGTTTTCTTTAGCGTGAGGGACCCCTTTTGGTAACAATAGCATTTTAGTTGTTTTTTTTTTTTTTTTTTTAAATTACAAACTTTAAAGGTGACTTGCTTCAGGAGACCTTGCATCAACATCTGTGTTCAAAGTTTAAAATTCCAGGACAAGGATATATGTATGTATTTTTAAAATGTAAATTATAAACTGAAATGTTGTCCTGTAACCATAGGTATATGGAATCTCTGTAGCATTGCAGATGACCCTGTCTCTTGCACAAATGAGCAGATGATTCTGGTAATTGGGCCTGTCTTGCCTCTGCTACCTTTGTTTACTAAATATTAAAGGAAATTGTGTACTGAATCTTCCCTTAATGCTGTGATAAGTTGCTGATTGAAATGTCTACACCAGGAAATGACAAGCGAGTGTGGGTTCCTGAAGGCAGTCTGCCTTTACCCCCCAGGTGCACGTTAAGCTTTCAGTGTGTTGTAAGTTGTGAATGAAGGCTGTCACCCAGGACCTGGTGTTGGGGGCTGTGGGAGACAGTGACAACCCCTAATCCCTAATCGGTGAGGCTATTTAAGGAGCAGGCTTTTCAGAGGTGGAAAAATTCTATGAATAAATGTAGACTAGTGGGGCAAACAGAGGCCCCCTGCCAGGTGCTGTGGGGCAGATGGAGCCTTATGGCCAGAATTTTGATCAATATTCTTCAGAACTAAGTTGGCCTTAATAATGTAATTTTAATAAATAATTCTCTGGAAAGACTTCAACAAATGGTTCTAAAGCAATTTGCAGAGGTTAAACTTTGTTCTAACTACAGTACGGTCCTTGAAGTCTTTGTTTTATGAGGCATGGCCAGGGTGTTTGGGCAAACATGCGTTTACTCCTGACTCTGTAATGGAGAGCATCTCCTTCACAGTCTGGACCGTGCTGAGGTAGTTGTTTGTAGAATAACTCCTTAATTGATTATCTGGCTAGAACTGGAGAACATTTGTCTGCAGGCGTCCTGAATCTTTTACACTGATTACACAGTTGGTTTAACCTTTTGTTTTCCTTTTATTTCTTCATCAGTACCACTCACAGCTTCCTTTTTGGAGCACTTGCTGAATTGCTTGACAATGCAAGGTAAGATTTACCTGTGGGCAAAGATTACTGAGGGAATTTCATGGTGTAAATTAATCAGAGTGAAGTCTAAAGGTAAAAAGATAATGTTATTGTTTCCCACCTTTAATTTTTTGTGGCCTAATTTCCTGCAAAATCAAGGGATTATAGGAGAAAAAGAGAAGGAATTATTCACCTTGTATTTATGATCAAACTTGAAGTGCAGGTAAATTAGGTTTCTGGTTTTGTGTTAATAAACATGTAATAGCAGATATTCATTTAGATGATTTTGGGAGTTATATATCAATGTACACTATGTCTTGAGAATTTACTTTTTGGTTTGGACATTTATTGAAGTCTTCATTGCAGTGAATTGTATATAGTTAAGGAGAAAATAGCTAATAGCTGTTAATCGCTTATTATGTATTAGACCTGTCCCAAGCACTTTATGCGTGACTGTTAACTCATTAGTCTTTACAACAACACACTGAGGTGGGGATGATTAGTATCTTGGTTCTACAGATGTGGAAGTTGACACACAGAGAGCAAGACCATGCAATTCACACTTGGCAGAGCTGAAACTCAAATTCAGACTGTCTGCTGCACAACCTACCTCCTCCCTTTTGCTCTCTCTCTAACAAAGGCACTGATGACTAAGGAAACCTCTTTAACAATTTAAGGCCCACTCAGTAGTGTATTTGATCTGGGGGCTTATGAGGGAGTCAGTTTTTCAGCTAAATTGAATATGGCATGTCTTAGTCATCTAGTGCTGCTGTAACAGAAATACCACAAGTGGATGGCTTTAACAAAGAGAAATTTATTTCCTTACGGTAAAGTAGGCTAAAAGTCCAAATTTAGGGTGTCAGCTCCAGGGGAAGGCTTTCTGTCTCTGTCAGGCTTCTCATCAATCTTACCCCGGACTAGGAGCTACTCTGTGCAGGGACCCTCAGTCCAAAGGACACACTCTGCTCCTGGCATTGCTTTCTTGGTGGTATGAGGTCCCCCTCTCTGCTTGCTTCCCTTTCCTTTTATCTGTTGTAAGATAAAAGGTGGTGCAGGCTACACCCTAAGGAAACTCCCTTTACGGTGGATCTGGGATGTGACCTTAGAAAGGGTGTTACAATCCCACCCTAATCCTCTTTAACATAAAATTACAATCACAAAACGGAGGACAACCACACAGTACTAGAAATCATGGCCCAGCCAAATTGATACACACATTTTTGGGGGTACATATTCAATCCATGACATGGCACTTGATTGGTTTTATATTTCCCTGTAACAGAAGATTTACGTACCTTTTCTGCTGAAAGCCAAGTCCACCCAGGAAGTAGGAAGCAGTTGTTAGATCAGGGATCTCAGTTGGAAGACCTAAATGCCCTGCAACTGGTTGGTAACTGTATTTCAACTTTTTTTGTTTGCCTCTCGTTTTTGGCCATAAAAGGGAAATGATGGAAGTGTGACCACAGCAATGTTCAGGGCAAAGGGAAGGAAAGTATCAGAGGCCAGCCATCAGCACCCTGGTCATGAAGATGGCTGCTGTTGTTAGGTGACGTCAGTTGGTTCGACTCATAGTGACCCTGTATACAACAGAATGAAACACTGCACGGTCCTGTGCCATCCTCATCATTGCTGTGTTTGAGTCCAATGTTGCAGCCACTGTGTCAGTCCATCATGTTGAGGGTCTTCCTCTTTTTTGCTGTCCTTCTCCTTTACTAAGCGTGATCTCCTTTTCCAGAGACTGGTCCATGCTGATAAAATGTCCAAAGCATATGAGACAAAGTCTTGCCATCCTTGCTTCTAAAGAGCATTCTGGCTGTACTTCTTCCAAGACAGATTTGTTCCGTCTTCTGGCAGTCCATGGTATATTCAGTATTCTTTGCCAACACCATAATTCAAAGGCATCAATTCTTCTGTGTTATTTATTCAGTGTCCAGCTTTGCATTCATGTGAGGTGATTGAAAACACCATGGCTTAGGTTGGTGAACCTTAGTCTTCAAAGTGATAGCTTTGCTTTTTTAACAATTTAGAGGTTTTTTGCAGCAGATTTGCCCAATGCAATGTGTCATTTGGTTTCTTGACTGCTGCGTCCATGAGTGTTGATTGTGGATCCAAGTAAAATGAAGTCCTTGACAACTTCAGTCTTTTCTCCATTTGTCATGATGTTGTTTATTGGTCCGGTTGTAAGGAGTTTTGTTTTCTTTATGTTGAAGTGTAATCCATACTAAAGGCTGTAGTCTTTAATCTTCATCAGTAGGTGCTTCAAGTCATTTTCACTTTCAGCAAGCAAGGTTGTGTCATCTGCATATCTCAGGTTGTCAGTGAGTCTTCCAACAATCCTGATGCCGCATTCTTCTTCATATAGTCCAGCTTCTCAGATTATTTGCTGAAATTGAATAAGTATGGTGAAAGGATGCAACCCTGACACTCACCTTTCCTGATTTTAAACCACTGAATATCCCTTTGTTCTATTTGAATGACTGTTTCTTGGTCTCTGTATAGGTTCCTCATGAGCACAATTAAGTGTTCTGGAATTCCCATTCTTTGCAATGTTATCCATAATTTGTTATGATCCACACAGTCGAATGCCTTTGCATAGTCAATAAAACACAGGTAAACATCTTTCTAGTATTCTTTGCTTTCAGCCAAGATCCATCTGACATCAGCAGTCATATCTCTTGTTCCATGTCCTCTTCTGAATCCTGCTTGAATTTCTGGCAGTTCTCTGTGAATGTACTGCTGCAACTGCTTTAGAATGATCTTCAGCAAAATTTTACTTGTATGTTATATTAATGATATTGTTCGATGATTTCTACCTTCTGGTGCATCACCTTTCTTTGGAGTGGGCACAAATATGGATCTCTTCCATTTGGTAGGTCATGTAGCTGTCTTCCAAATTTCTTAGCATGAGCACTTCCAGCGCTGCATCTGTTTGTTGAAACATCTCAGTTGATATTCCATCAGTTCCTGGAGCCTTGTTTTTTGGCAGTGCCTTCAGTGCATTTTGAACTTCTTCTTTCAGGACCATTGGTTCTTGGTCATGTGCTACCTCCTTTAATGGTTGAATGTCAACCAATTCCAAATTTCTGACTCAGTAGATTTGGGGTGGGTCCTTATACTTTGCATTTCTAATAAGTCCGCAGGTGATGCTGACGCTGCTGGTCTGGGACCACACTTTGAGAACCATTGTATTAGGGAGTAGTAGAAATTAAATTTGAATGGATAATACTCATAATGCAGCTAATCTACCATAATATGGCTTATATAATAGTGTTCTTTTTTTTTTTTTATGCTTTAACTCTACTTTAGATAAACGTTTACAGAACAAATAGTTTCTCATTAAACAGTCAGTACACATATTGTTTTATGACATTGGTTAACAACCCTGACATGTCAACCCTCTCCCTCTTGAACTTTTTTGGTAAAAATATGTATAGCCAAAGATACACCATCTCAAAAATTTCTACATGCCCAGTTCAGTGACATTGATTACATTCTTCCATTTTTCTCATTTTAGATGAAGGTTTACAGAACAAAATAGTTTCTCATATAATTATATGTGTGGGTGCGTTATTTATGTAGATGAGCTATTTGTGAAAAAAAAATACTGTAATTTCTTTTAAAGGTAGGCATTTAGAGTGCTTTCTGCTCTGTGAAAGGCCTAAAAGAAATCATCACCCTCATGAGTGATTGAAACACAATTTTCCATTTTGCTACTATATCTTTTCTTCTGAAGTTGTTCAATTCATTCCTTCAATATTCAATGAAGGAGAAACAACAGTGGGGCCAGTTTACTTATGAGAGAGTGATTGGGAAAGAAAGATTGACTTCAGACTCGGGAGTGAGAGAAACATGATCAGTAAAGCAATTCTCAGAACAGTGTTTGTAAACTGGCAGCACCCTGACCAAGTCCAGCCTGTTTCATGTTTCTTTAGTCCATACATATAAAAGCCCATACAGTGTGTTTATAAAACAAAGGAAGAAAAGGAATTGTTATACTGTTTAAGAACCAGGAGGCACCACATAAAAATCTGGATTTCCTGCTTTTCCTGAAAAGCAGAAGAAGCAACCTTGAGCCCACATTCCTTCATGGGACCAGTGGCTGGAGGTGAGTACCCGGTGCCCTCTTGGGGCCAGCCTGTACCTTCAGGCTCACCCCAATTCTGACATTCTCCCACAGCCAGCCTGAACCCTCAGTTAGTCCTCGGTGGACACTTGAGTTTGCTACCACTGCTTCAATGCTAATATTTGACATCAAATGAAGCTATTTAACACTCAGCTGGTCTTGCTTTTAATAAGGTTTACCAGTTGCTGTTGAGTTGACTCCCAACTCATGGTGTCTCAAGAGTATAACTGTGCTCTGTAGGGTTTCCAATGGCTGATTTCTTGAAAGGAGATCACCAGGCCTTTCTTCTGAGGTGCTTCTAGGTGGACTCAAACTTCCAGCCTTTCAGTCAGCAGCCAAGCATGTTAACCATTTGCACCACCTAGAGACTCCAAGGCCTTCATAAGATCCTTTTTTATTACTGTAAGGGATGATTTTATGTCATTGTATTCAAGATTTTGATGATTTCCTGTAGTAGTGACAATTAGAACTGAAAGATATAGAAACAGTACTTTAGAGGAAAGAGAAAAAAACGTGGCATAGTAAGGTATGGTGAGGGGCCTCCCCCTAATACTACAGCTATTTAGATAGAAAGTGTCCAGGGCTAAAATACGAAGTTTGTTAAAAATGTCTTAATATATTTTAAAGTTGAGTTACTGATTTATGCCTTATCCCATGGAAATTCTGTACAAAGAAGCTGACCCTGAAAGCTTCCATTTCAGTACAGTGGACTTTATTGAGCACCTGTTGTGTACATGATAGTTTGTTTCCAGTTTCTACCAGAACTTCTATCCAGTTATCTTGAACTCTCATCTGATATCTTAAAATTATTTGAATTAAACTTTTCTCAAATTCTAAAAATAGTTGAGTGCTTCAGATATTGATTAAACTTCTCTAATTTATTTAACGTTCATATGTTTCTAAGCAATAGCAGACTCCCTGTTTACTGATTTCATCATATTCATTACCTGGTGATCTCCATTCCAAATTCTTTTACTCCTCTCGTGATATCAACTACAGCTGCTGTTACACATATTTCTCCATCTCCCACATTTTGATGTTGTATTGTCTACATGAATGTCAGAGAGTTTCATCCATTTAAAAAAAAATGGTAGTAAACCCGTATTATTTTAAAGGCTGTGCATAGTAGAGAAGCAAACACCATATAAAACTATAGAGTTAATGAGTGACCCAGGGGGGTAAAAAGCCATCTTATTTTGGTTTGCTTTTATAATTTGTACTGGCTTTTGAAAAATTGTTCTGTGTTTCCTTCAAAAGTAGATATTCTCAAAAAATGACCAATTAGTATGGGTGCAGTTAATCATATTAACAAAGATAAAATTAATCTTTGTTTAGGTAATGTCTTGGGAGCCTTGAAGACTTGATATTAAACCGTCTAATATTTGCCCAAAAGAAAACAAACTAAAGACACACTCTTACAAATAATAACAATACTTTGTTTCTGCTTCTCCATGGGCCTTTGTTGTGTTAACTCATTGGCTGGCTCATCTGCTTGAATCTTGGACCAGTTTTCTTTTCTTTTTTTTTTTAAACAGCACTTTTTTATTTTATTTTTTTTAATTGTACTTCAGGTGAAGATTTACAGAACAAATAGTTTCTCATTAAACAGTAGTACACATATTTTATGACATTGGTTAACAACCTCATGACATGTCAACCCTCTCCCTCCTTGACTTTTTTTTTTTTTGGTAAAAATATACATAGCCAAAGATACGCCATTTCAAAAATTTCTACGTGCACATTTCAGTGACATCGACTACACTCTTCCAGTTGTGCTGCTATTCTCACTTTAGATGAAAGTTTGCAGAACAAAATAGTTTCTTAAAAAACAGTACACATGTTGCCCTGTGACAATGGTTGACAACCCCACTACATGTCAACACTGTCCTTACTCAACCTTGGGTTCCCTATCACCAGCTTTCCTGTCCCCTTTTGCCCTCTAGTCCTTGTCCCTGGACTCCTGTGCCTCATTAGTCCTGTTTTGTTTTATGGGGCTGTCCAATCCCCGGCTGAATGGTGAACCTCGGAAGTGACTTCACCACTGAGCTAAAAGGGTGTCTGGGGGGCCGTAGTCTCGGGGTTTCTCCAGTCTCTTTCAGGCCAGTAAATCTGGCCTTTTTTTGTGTGTGTTAGAATTTTGTTCTACATCCTTTTCCAGCTCTGTCCAGAGCCCTCTGTTGTGATCCCAGTCAGAGCAGTCAGTGGTGGTAGCCAGGCACCATCTAGCTGTACTGGACTCAGTCTGGTGGAGGCCTTGGTAGCTGTGGTCCATTAGTCCTTTGGACTCATCTTTTCCTTGTATCCTGTTCTCTTCATTCTCCCTTGCTCCCGAAGGGGTGAGACCAGTGGAATATCTTAGATGGCTGCTCACAGGCTTTTAAGACCCCAGATGCTACTCACCAAGCTAGAATGTAGAACACTGTCTTTATAAACTGTGTTATGCCAACTGAGCTAGATGGTCCCTGAGACCATGGTCCCCACAGCCCTCCACCCAGAAATTCAGTCCCTCGGGGAGTTTGGATGTGTCTACGGAGCTTCCATGACCTTTCCTTGTACAAGTTGTGCTGGTTTCCACAGTACTGTGTACTGTCTCACCCTTCACCAAAGATACAGCTTATCTATTGCCTATTTAGTATTTCCCCCAACCCACCCCTCCCATCCCTGGTAACCAACAAAAATTGTTACTTTTTGTGTGTAAACTTTTTCATGGGTTTTTACAATAGAGGTCTCATACAATATTCGTCCTTTTGTGATTAACTTATTTCACTGAGCATAACGCTTGGAGCAGTTTTGCCTCTAGATTCTGTCTTTATATCTCTTTTGGATCTTCCACCTCACAGGTCATTCTCAGCCTCACTTTTCTACCCAGAAACTTTTCCCAGATTCTAAGGCTAGTCTCCTTCTTTTCTGAGTATGGATGTTTAGTTGCAATGCTTACTACCTTTAAAGATAGTGCACATCCTCCTTGACTTGTGTCTTAGTTGTTACCGTTACTTGTTTATTATTATAACTTTTGGTCCTTGTTCATAGTAGGGCCTATATGTGATGACATTAGAAAAATAAGAATATGTTGACTAAGAGTTGTGATAAAGGGCATCCTTGTCTGTTTGCCATTCTCACGGGGAAAGTTTTCAGTCTCTCTCCATTTAGAATGATGTTGGCTGTTGGTTTTCTATAGATGCCTTTTATTATGTCAAGGAATTTCCCTTCTATTCCTGTTTGGCTGAGGGTTTTTATCAGGAATGGGTGTTGGACTTTGTCAAATGCCTTTTCTGTGTCGATTGAGATGATCATGTGATGATTTTCTTATGTGGTGGATTATGTTGATTGATTTTCTAATGTTGAACCATCCCCGCAAACGTGGTATGAGTACCACTTGGTCATGATGTATTATTTTTTTGATATGTTGTTGAATTCTATTGGCTAGAATTTTGTTGAAAATGTTTGTGTCTATGTTCATGAGGGATGTTAGTCTGTAGTTTTCTTTTTTGTTGTGTCTTTGCCTGCCTTTGGTATCAGGGTTATGCTGGCTTCATAGAATGAATTTGGGAGTATTCCTTCCTTTTCTATGCTCTGAAATAGTTTGAATGGTACTGATGTTAGCTTTTCACTGAAAGTTTGGTAGAAACCTCCAGTGAAGCTGTCAGGGCCAAGGCTTTTTTTGTTGGCAATTTTTAAATTACCTCTTCAATTTCTTCTTTTGTTATGGGTCTGTTTGATTTTTCTACCTCCGTTTGTGGTAATTTAGGTAGGTAGTGTGTTTCTAGAAATTTGTCCATTTCTTCTAGGTTTTCAAATTTGTTGGAGTATAATTTTTCATAATATTCTGTTATGATTCTTTTTATTTTAGTTGGTTCTGTTGTGATATCACCCATCTCATTTCTTATTCAGGTTGTTTGCTTCCTCTAATGCTTCCCTTTTGTTAAGTCTGGGTGATGGTTTATTGCTTTGGTTGAAGTTTTCAAAGAAACAGCCTTTGGTCTTGTGTTTTCTTTCTATTGTTTCCCTGTTCTCTATTTCATTCATTTCTGCTCTAATCTTTATTATTTCCTTTTTTCTGGTGGTGTGGGCTACTTTTGTTCTTCTTTATTTGTTTGAGTTGTAGGGCTAACGGTTTGATTTTGGCCCATTCTTCTTTTTTGATGTGTGTGTTTATTGCTATAAATTGAAGTCTTAAGCACTGGTTTTGCTGTGTTGCAAATGTTTTGATGAGATGTGTTTTCATTCTCGTTTGATTCTATGATTTTTTTTTTATTCCATCCTTGATTTCTTCTATTTACCAGTAGTTTTTAAGCAAGGTGTGTGTAGTTTCCATGTGTTTGATTTTTTTTCCCTTGCTATTCCTGTTATTAATTTCTAATTCCATGGTGTTGTGATCGAAGAAGATGCTTTGTGTTATATCGATGTTTGGATTTTGTTAAGGCTTGCTTTGTGGCCCAAAATGTGGTCTATTCTGGAGAATGTTCTATGTGCATTGGAATTGAATGTATACTTCGCTATTGAGTGGAGTGTTCTGTACATGTCTATGAGGTTGAGTTGGTTGATTGTGACATTTAGCTCTTCTGTATCTTTATTGAGTTTCTTCCTAGGTGTTCTGTTCTTCATCAAATGTGGTGTGTTGAAGTCTCCTACTATTATTGTGGAACTGTCTGTTTCTCTTTTCAATGCTATGAGAGGGTTTTTTCTTTTTCTTTTTCTTTTTTTTTTAATGTATGTTAGAGCACTGTCTCCTCGCAAGCTCTCCAACACTTGTTATTTTCTCTTTTTTGATTAGTGCCTGTAATGTTCGGGTAAGATGGTATCTCACTGTAGTTTGATTTGCATTTCTCTGATGGCTAGTGATTGCAAGCATTTCCTCATGTGTGTTTTAGCCACCTGAATGTCTTCTTTGGTGAAGTGTCTCTTCGTATCCTTTGCCCATTTTTTAATTGGATTGTTAGCCTTTTTATTGTAGAGGTATTGGATTTTCCTATAGATTTTAGAGATTAGGCCTTTGTAAGATATGTCATAAAAGCAGAAAATGGTAACATGAAGTGCAAGGAAAAAAAATCAAATGCATGGAAACTGAAAGCACCTTGCTTAAAAAACACCGGGTAATACAAGAAATCAAAGATGTAATCAAAAAATTTTTAGAATCAAATGAGAATGAAAACACATCATAGCAAAACCTATGGGATACAGGTAAGGCAGTCCTCAGAGGTCGATTTATAGCATAGGTGCACACATCAAAAAAGAAGAAAGGGAGACATTAAACTGTTAGCCCTACAACTCGAACAAATAGAAGGAGAAGAGCAAAAGAAGCCCATAGCCATCAGAAGAAAAGCAATAATGAAGATCAGAGCAGAAATAAGTGAAATAGAGAATAGAAAGAGATTAGAAAGAATCAGCAAAACAAAAAATTGGTTCTTTGAAAGAATAAACAAAATTGAAAAACCTTTGTCCAAATTGATGAAAGAAAAACAGGACAGAAATCAAATAACCCAAAAGAAAAGAAGAAAGGGCCAAAATCAAACCATTAACCCTATAACTAGAACAAGTAGAAAGAGAGCAGCAAATGAAGCCCTCAGGCACCAGAAGAAAGGAAATAATAAGAATTAGGCAGAATTAAATGAAATAAGAGAATGGAAAAACAATTCAAAGAGGTAACTAGACCAAAAGCTGGTTCTCTGAAAAGATCAACAAAATTGATAAACCACTGGCCAAACTGACAAAAGAAAAACAGGAAAGGAAGCAAAAAACCCATATAAGAAATGAGATGGGTGATATCACAACAGACCCAACTGAAATAAAAAGGATTATAACAGGGTACTATGCAAAACTGTACTCCAACAAATTTGAAAACCTAGAGGAAATGGAGAAACTTCTAGAAATACCCTATCTACCTAAACTAACACTAACTGAGGTAGAAAACGTGATCAGACCCAAAACAAGAGAAGAGATTGAAGAGGTAGTTTAAAAAACTCCCCCAACAGCAAAAAAGTTCTGGCCCAGATGGATTCACTGGAGAATTCTACCAAACATTCAGAAGAAAGCTCACACCAGTACTACTCAAACTATTTCAGAACATACAAAAGGAAGGGATACTTACTAATTTATTCTGTGAAGCCAGCATAACCCTGATACCAAAACCAGGCAAAGACACCACAAAAAAAGAAAATTACAGACCAATATCTCTCATGAATATAGATGTAAAAAATTCCAACAAAATTGTAGCCAATACAATTCATCATCATATAAAAAAATAATATGCTCTGACCAAGTGAGATTCATACCAGGTATGCAAGGATGGTTCAACATTAGAAAAATCAATCAGCGTAATCCACTACATAATTAAAAGGAAAGAATCACATTATCGTCTCAATCGATGCAGAAAAGGCATTTGATGAAGTCCAACATCCATTCCTGATAAAAACTCTCAATAATATTAGAAGGGAAATTCCTCAACATAATAAAGGGCACCTATACAAAACCAACAGCCAAAATTATTCTCAATGGAGAGAGGCTGAAAACATTCCCCTTGAGAATGGAAACAAGACAAGGATGCCCTTTATCACCACTCCTATTTAACATTGTTCTAGAAGTCCTAGCTAGAGCGATAAGGCAAGAAAAAGCAATTAAGGGCATCCAAATTTGAAGGAAGATGTAAAACTGTCTCTATTTGCGGATGATAGGATACTATACATGGAGAACCCAAAAGACTTCACAAGAAAACTACTTGAACTAATGGAAAGATTCATCAGAGTAGCAGGATACAAGATAAACACACAAATATCAGTTGAAATCCCCTGTGCCTATAAAGAGAACTATGAAAAGGAAATCTTTAAAGCAATATCATAAAAATACCCTAAAAAAAAAAAAATACTTGGGAAAAAATCTAACTAGGGATGTAAAAGGCCTGTACAAAGAAAACTACAAAACATTACTGCAAGAAACCAAAAAAAGACCTGCATAAATGGACAAGTGTAATATACTGATGGGTAGGTAGACTCAACATTGTGAAAATGTCAATTCTACCCAAAGCAATCTACAAATACAATGCAATCCTGGTCCAAATATTAATGGCATTTTTTGATGTGATGGAAAAACTAATCATTATATGGAAAGGAAAGAGACCCTGAACAAGTAAAGTATAATTGAAGAAAAAGAACAAGGTAGGAGACCTTGCACTACCTGATCTCAGAACCTACTGTACAGCTATGGTAGTCAGAACAGCCTGATACTGGTACAACAACAGACACATTGAGCAATGGAACAGAATCAAGAATCCAGATGTAAATCCATCTAGCTACATCCACCTGATCTTTGACAAAGGCCCAAAGTCCATTAAATGGGGGAAAAGATGGTCTTTTTAACAAATGGTGCCGGCAAAACTGGATGTCCATCTGTAAAAAATGGAACAGGATTCATATCTCATGCCATACACAAAAACTAATTCAAAATGGATCAAAGACCTAAATATAAACCCAAAAAGTTTAAAGATCATGGAAGAAAAAGTAGGGTCAACACTAGGGGCCCTAATATATGGCATAAATAGCATATAAACCAAATTAACAATACATAAACCAACAGAAGATAAGCTAGATAAATGAAGTCTCCTAAAAATTAAATACTTATGCTTATCAAAGGACTTCACCAAAAGACTAAAAAGAGAACCTACAAACTGGGGAAAAAAAGTTGGCTATGACATTTCTAACAGTCTTTTATCTTGATATCACCTTGATTTCCTCTCCGTATGGAAGTTCTAAGACTATACTGTTTATTCCCTCTATTTGGTTTTGATGTTGTCATTATTTTCATACTGAAGTCTCAGGTTCCCTATTTTCTGTGTTTTACCTTTGTTTTATATTTGAGAATTCCCTTTCTGGGTTGTTATCTGGCTGATCTGTCTAGTGTCCTAGTCTTGAATTATTGTCTAGTGTTGTTCTCTAGCTGAAGGACTAATATTTCTTATAAGTTGGATCAAGTTTTTACAAATTCCCTTAACTTGTGTTTATCTGGTAGTGACCTAATTTCACCATCTTATATGAGAGACACTTTTGCTGGATATATAATTTTTGGTTGGCAATTTTTTTCCTTTAGGCTTTGTGTATGTAATCCCATTGCTTCCTTGCCTGCATGGTTTCTGCTGAGTAATCAGAGCTTAGTGTTATTGGTTCTCCTTTTAGATGACTTTTTGCTTATCCCTAGCCACTCTTAGGATTTTTTCTTTGTTTCTGGTTTTGGCAAGCTTGGTTATGACATGCCTTGGTGACTTTCTTTTGAGGTCTGTCCTGTATGGGGTTCGTTGAGCTTCTTGGATGGTTTTCTTCTTCCCTCTCATGTTAGTGAAGTTTTCTGCCAGCAAATTTTCAACAGAACTTTGTGTTTTCCGTTTTCCTCCTCATTCTGAAACTCCAGTCACTCGTAGGTTTTTCCTCTTGTTAGCATCCCATATAATTCTTAGGCTTTCTTCATTCTTTTTTCTGATTTTTCCTCAAAGAAATTGGTGTCAAGGGATTTATCTTCAGTCTTAACTAATTCTGAATTCCATGGTCTCAATTCTGCTATTACCTTCTATTGAGTTGTCTAATTCTGAAATTTTATTGTTAATCTTTTGGATTTCTAGTTGCTGGTTTTATATGATTTCTAGTAGCCTGTTTATTCTGTTGTTTTGTTCTTGTATTGTTTTTCTGAATTATTCTATTGCTTTGTCTGTGTGTTCCTCGGTTTTATCTGTGTTTTCCCTGATCTTCTTCCTGATCTCTTGGAGAGCTCTGTGTATGTGGAAAGTTTTCTGGTTCTTTATCTTGGTTGCTTGCTGGAGCCCTCTTGTCCTGCTTTTTTATGTGGCTTGATATTGACTTGTCTCCAAGGCATCAAGAAGTTATTATATTTGTTTATTTATTGTATATTTGTTTACTGTGTCCTGAATTTTTATTTTGTTTCGATATGTCCAAGGAGGCTAGGCATGTGTGCTCCTTTGGTGGTTAATCTGGCCTCATTGAAGCTCTGATCTCCTGTCTTCAGGTGGGCAGAGCAGCTACTAGGTGTATGAGCCCAGACTCTGTTCACTGTTTTACGGAGCTGCTGAGGACATAGGTGGTATTTTTGGTGAGGTGATGAATCTGTCTTGCTGGTCACCTGCCCATGGGTGCAGGGGGTGTTATCCCTGGTCATTGGGTTGGGTGATGTGTGTGTGCTCTGCTGCTTGCTAGATAGTTGAGTTGAAGGTGCCTGGGTTGTCGGTCACTGAGAGTGTGTTGTGGAGACTCTCACCTACAGCCCTGGCAGGCAGGGCTGTGGGGGGCAGTTTGGAGCAGGCACAGGTCTCTGGTTACAGTGGGGGGTGATGTGGGAGGCAAGGCAGGGGGCTCTTGGCTGCCCCTGGGTGCCTGGATGGAGGGCCTGCCCCAGTCCACTAGAGCACATAGTGAGGTCTAGTGCAGCTGGTCCTTGCATGCCTGGTGCCGTTGGCTGGAGGGAATAGAGGGCACCACTGGTTCTCAGGCCCCCATAGTGGGTGGCTGGATGGAGTGAGTAGTACCGCCAGCCCTGAGACCTGGTGTGAGTGGTTGAGGCTCCTTACGAGGAGGAACGGTGTCAAATGCTGCAGATCTACAGCACCTACTTGGCTGCTGCAGGTGAAAATATGTATCTGCTGGGAACCCTGCCTAGTGTGTCCTAATGAGGGCGTGCCGTGCTGGGCCCAACAGCAAGGCACTGGTGTATGTGATCAGATGGGGTGGAGGATGCTGCAAGCCTGTGGAATCCCTGTGCCAGTGGCTGGGCTCTGGGGCAGGCACCTCAGACCAGGCTAAGAGCTACAGGATTAAGGGGCAGGGCGATGTCGAATGTCACAGACCTGCAGTTCCCACCTGGCTGCTGCTGGTGAGAATGGGCTTCAGCTGGGTACTCTGTCTGCCTTATGCTAACATGGGCATGCTGTACCAACTCAGCCAGCAAGGCACTGGTGTGGGTGATCAGAGGGGGTGGAGGATGCAGCAAGCCCGTGGACCCCCGTGTCAGTGGCTGAGCAAAGGGGCAGGCACCTCCAGATGGGGTCCATGGCTCTTGGAGCACTGTTTGGGGGTGAGGCCGTGGTACGCATGGTGAGTTGGGAGTCTTCACTTAACTTTGGCAGATCTGTTGTCACTCCTGTCTGATTCTGGAGGTATGTATAGAATCTCTTCTGCTTAGCTGCACCAGTTGGGGTGGGTTTCAGCGTGGAATGCTGCCGCTTTCCTCAATATGTCCACACTGTGCAGGTACAGCTAGCGGGATGCCGATGATCCAGTGATCCTTAATTCCACCTTTCTGCTGTTTTTGAAATGTTTTTCCTTCCACCTGTCACTCAGTCCAGTTCTTCAGCTTTGTCTTTAATGCTTATGGTTCCTAGATTGTCACATATATTCGATTTACTTGTCTTTTTTGGGTCTTTGTTGTAAGAGGGATGACACAAAATGTCTGATTATTCCACCATCTTGGCCCCACCCTTCACTGGCTGATTTTCAGAAGTAGATTTCCAGGCCTTTCTTCCTAGTCTGTTTTAGTCTGGAAGCTCTGCTGAAACCTGTTTAGCATCATAGCAACATGCAAGCCTCCACTGACAGATGGGTAGTGGCTGTGCATGAGGTGCACTGGCTGGGAGTCAAACCCAGGTTTTCTGCATGGAAGTTGAAAATTCTACCACTGAACCACCACTGCCTTCATTGTGTGGACAGCTTACTCATCTGTAAAATGGAAATAATGATACTTACCTGTCATAGGGTTGTGGTGAGGATAGGAGAGAAGTTTCAAAAATGCTTCATTCAGTGCTTACTTGACAAATAGACAACATTCAGGAAATGGCAGTGGTAACTCCAGAATTTCTATATAGGAGGGGCTTAGGGGCTGCAGTTTGCCAAAGGAAGTAGCTAAGGGACTAACTCTGAAACTAGGTTCGTAGATCAAGTACACTCTGCCTATTCAGATTTATTTGAGACAGTTTTAGGTTGGGGCTGATGGAAATGTTGGGAGAAACTCAAGTTTTCCCAGTCAGAATCCCACTGGTGGTTGTTATTACACTGAGCTTCCTTTTGGACTCCTTCTTTCCTCAACATACCCTCTTCCTCATCAGCTGAGACCTAAATCCTCCATGTCTTTTTCCTTTCCCTCATACCCATGATATTGAAGCCACATTCTTTTGGCTTTTTCTCCTTTCTCTTTTACATTTTTATTTTTAAAAATTAGTTTTAAAAGTACAAAAATATCTGAATTTAAGAAAACTGAGAAAATAAGGAAAAAAAGAAAAAAGAAAAGCTCATTGGTAGATTCATTATCTTCATTATCAAGAGCAGGTGTCCGCATACTTTTCTGTGAAAGACCAAATAGTCAATATTTTCAGATTTATCAGCTACATGGTCTCTATTGAAACCATTCAGCTCTCCCGGATCAGTGCAGAGGCAGCCATAGACAATACGTAAGTGAATGGGCATTGTTGTGTTCCAATAAAGCTTTGTTTATGAAAACTCAGTGGGCCAGAGTTGGCCCATGGACCGTAGTTTGCCAACCTCTGACCTAGAGAAAACACTATTAGTATTTTGATTCGTTTGCTTCTAGATATGCACATGTATATCATATATGTTCTTCAAAGTGTTATCATATAATACATATTACTTAGTAATTTTCCTTTTCTCTACAGTTTTTTTAAATTAAAATATATCATGAAAACCTATGACTTCTAGATATTTCTCCAACCATATTTTAAATTATTATTATTCACATTGTTGAGCTTTTTATGTAACCACCACTAAATGCCATCTCTTAAACTTATGAGTTTCAGGCTTTGTAACATTCTCAAATTATGAGTGATCCTAGGCCTTGGTATATAAGTGTACAGTGAAACATTCTAGTGATTGTTTTTGAAGCAATTCAAGTGTATTTCTCTATTATTTGATACCTGACAACAGACTATACCTTACATAAGCAATTCAGATTAATTTAATTTTTTAAAAACATAATTTCAAATTGAAGAAATGATATTTTTATATTGCTTTCAGAGATGCAGGGGCCAGAAGACTTGATGTGTTTTCAGGTGAGCTGATTTGCTTTCTTCCCTTTTTTTCCCATTTAATGGAAAAACTGTGTAATTTTACTCTTTATTGTATTTCATGAAATCAAACCACACTGTATAGATTTTAAAGTAATCTGAGTGTTTTGTGACTACTGTGACCCTGTGGGGTGCCAGTATGAGAAAGTGTGCTCTGAGGGTCAAAACGTTTGGTTGTTAGAGGACCCATTTACCAAGTTAGGGCTTTCAGAGTTTTGTGAAAGCTTCAGAGTGATTTGGAGCAGCTTGTCTGCCATGAGAAAACAGTTTTATTTTAAAAAAAGCTTATTAACTTAATTGTTATTTATAATTAAGCAAACATCATTCCCACCTTATCACAGTTTTGAAATGCATAAGTGAATGTGCAGTATGAATGTCTGAGGCTATAAAATCCAAACTAAACACGTTTCATGTATTGACTTTATTTTTAGACACCAAGTATTTATTGCACTACTTAGTTCATTTCATTAGAATATGATCCTAATGAAGTTCGATTCTGTGAAACAGTTCTGTAGTACTACTACGTAGAGAAAAGGCCTGTGTTGACAGTGTTAACACTGTTCCCCGCTCCAGTTCTGCCAGCTCTCCTGCAAATGCTGGCTGTTGGTTCCAAGTGAGAGAAGGTGGTCCACAGCGTAAATCCCTGTCTGCGTTAACAAAGCAACGCCATTCAGTTCCATTGTGAGTGCTTAATTAAGATTCTGAGCCTTATGGGTGCTGATGGTATCTGGGGAAACATAATAAATGACACTTTTGAAAAGTCTGAGAAATTAAACAAAAGAGTTAACTTTTATTACTGATGAGTGCTAGATTAGAGTATGTAGACTAGCATGAGGTCCAAATGGACTGGCAGATCAAACCCCAGAATCAGGTCAACTCCCTACCTAGTCAAGTCAGGCTTCCCCTCAAAACTGGCCTGCCTGGGGAGAACAGAGCAGAACTCAAACTCTATGCAGGCAGCATCTTCTCAAGAGGAAAAATGGGGAATCTGAACATAACCTGCCTTGTTTTTTCTTCCCAAATTAACCAATCAGAGGTCAGCCTACCCCCACAGAGAAAGAGTGGGGAAAGGGTAGAGAAGAGTCCCTTTACTAAAACTAATTGGACTCCATAGCAGACAGGAGGAAATGACAGTAGTAGAAAAATGTGTTCTTTCCATACATGCTTAATTGTATGGAATATAATAAACATCTAGAAGAGACTCCGAATATGGAGGGAGCTCAGAGAAAGAAGACGTTTATGCCTCATATTAAGAAGCTAAGGCTTGAAATATGTATGTGATTTTTGTCAGGTACTGTAGGAAGAAAAAAATATTCTTGTCTGAAGAATTATTATGAAAGAAAGAATGGAAGTAGACTCCTTCAGAAATTCATTTATTCAATAACAGTTTAGTCAGTGCCTACTAAGAACGAGCCAAGCAACAACTTCTCTAGGCTGGGAATAGAGAATTGAGTGAAGCATTTGCTCAGAGTTCTTGCTTACCAATGTTTCTGTGAAAAAATAAATGTATAAATCATGTATTCATGTTACGGAGCCCTGGTGGCACAGTGGTTAAGAGCTCGGCTGCCAACCAAAAGGTCAGCAGTTCCAATCCACTAGCTGCTCCTTGGAAATCCTATGGGGCAGGTCTACTCTGTCCTATAGTTTTGCTATGAGTTGGAATTGACTTGACGGCAATGTTTTCTTTTGTTTATTTTTTTTTGATTTTGGTATTCATGTTATAACTTATTTTTTATTACAGTGATTGTGATATGGCTATCAACCTAACAAAATTGATTTTTCTTAACAAAAAAAAAAGCCAGAACTAGGCCTTATGCACAAATAAATAAAATTGGTCTGGGAATGGATAGTTAATCTAAGCATTGGACTAGTTTCAGATTATTGCAGAGATCCCTAAATTACTCTTCAATCTTAAGTTTTCTTTAAGTAACTTGGGAAGAGCCATGAGTATTTTATTAGTGTGTATAGTTCTAGTGTGTTTCAGCCTAGGTTCTCTAGAGGAGCAAAACCAGTGAAACATGTATTATATATAGAAAGAGGGAGAAGGAGAGGGAGTTGGAGGGAGAGAAAGAGACAGATTGTTTTACTTCAAGGAAGTGGCTTGCACAGTTGTGTGGGCTAGCAAGTCCCAAATCTGCAGGTCAGGTGGCAGGCTGGAGACTTTTGCCAGCTTACATCCCAGAAACCGGAGGTCAGGTGACAAGAAGAGTGCAGGATCGAGAGAGAGAACTTCGCCAGAACATCCATTTATATACTAGAGGCAGGCCAAATCCTAAAGAATGCTGCTCTTTCAACTGATTGGCTGATCACATCAGATCACATTATGGAAAGTGATTACATTATGTTATATGAGCAACCAGGCCAGTACCTGCCAAACCACTGAGAATCATAGCCTAGTTGACACATAACATTAACCATCACAGCATTCAATAAATAATTTTTTGCTACTTACCAAATGCCAGGTGCTGGGCTAAGTGCTGAGTACACACAGTGCCAACTTTTAGGGAATTGACATCATAATGTGGAGTCTGTGGAAAATGTGGTATGTATCTATCTGTACCTTAATAGGTAGAGAGCCTACAGTTTTCATCATATTTCTGAGGTAACTGTGTTCCAAAAAAGTGTAAGAACCACTGGTTTGTGAGAGAAGAGAATACATGAACAGGTTCTGTAATACAATATAAAAGATTACAAAGAGAACTTTCAATATGAGCGCCTGATGTGGTGGAAGGGACAGGAAGGCTTCCTAGAATAAGTCCTATGTGAACTAATACCTAAAGGGAACATGGCCTTTAGCCTGTTGAATTAAGGATGGAGAGGGCAAAGGGCAGTATGTACAGTGGCCTGAACCTGGAGATAACATAGAACACTGACTGAATCACAAAAGTGTTTGAGATGTTCAAGATTAGTTCCCGGGAATGTGTGTTTGGGAGTGGGAGATGGCAGTATGAGCTGGGGAGGGGATGATGAGAGCTGAGTTTGGAGAGCTAAGAGGTGCAGGTCATGAAGGCAGGAAAGATTTGTTAACTGATTTGGTTTTTACCCTGAGGGCAGTGGAAAGCCATGGAGAGTAGTGAAATATTCAACTGACCGCAGACTGGCTGCACCGTTGGGTTTTAGGGGGAGCAAGGAGTTAGGGAGCTGTTATTGTAACCCAGAAAAGAGACAATGGTTGTCAGAAGTAAGGCCGTGTGGTAGGGCTGGAGAAAGTGGTCAAATCTGGTAGATTTGGAAGCAGAATTGACAGGACCTGAGAAGTATGTGTGTGAGGTGAGGAGACAGAAAACTCAATGATGATCTTAAGTTTTTTCTTGGGCAGCTGAAGCCTAATGGCAGGATGATGATTTTTATGGAACCAGAAACACTAGACAGAGGAGTAAGTCCAATGAAGAAGGCATTGTGTTTTGTTTGGACATGCATAATTAACAGGTGCAGGGGCAGATTATCCAAGAGGCAAGGTAAGCACCGTGCTTACTTTGTTGACCAGATCATCTGTTGTGAACAGTTTTACAATTTCTCACAACATCAAAGATTTTACTTCTAGGTTTGGCTGGCATCTGTCTCTCCCCCAATCCCACAGCACCTTCCGACAGAATCAAAGCCTCTTTACAAATTTATAATCCTTGACAGGGACAGATTACCCAGTAATTACTACAGATTAGTAAATAAGCACAAATAAGCCCATGCTTACCTTGCTTACTAGATAATCCGCCCCTGAACAGATGATACTTATCTGAAATCCATTGTTTTAAGGAATTGAAATAAACAATGTCAAATTTTGAAGCTATGATTGCTAGTTTACAATCCATGTTTAGGATTTACAGAAAAAGTACTGTGTCAAAATAATAAAAGTCTCATACTCAGCTAGGTGTAAAAGCGAGATGTTTTATTGTGGTGTAGACAACTCCAGTTGGGTAGTGCCAAGAAGGTTAGAAGCACTCCAGCATTAGGGAGGGGAAGAAAGGTCTATATACGAAGATTTCAGGAACCTCTAAGCACATTTTCTGATTGGTTGATAATTCCAGCCAGTCAGGCATATAAGACAATCACTTATCCTTTTTAGCACCAGCTATTTCTTACACAGGGCTCTGGGAACAATCTAAACAAAAACTTTGAGGACATTCTGTGCAGGCAACATTTTACATACTTAAACAAAACCACATACTTTAGCCATTAACTTTCAAAATTCCTCCAGCAAAATAAGTCCAGGTTCATATATTTATGGGAAAGCAGAAACAGGGACAGAATGGGGCCTGATTTCAGACCTGTTTCAGGCATTTTTTTCATGTTAAGCACCTCAGATTTAGATTGCTCTGACAACTGTATATGTCTCCTAGAAGTCTTGGGTCTTTCCCACCCATCTGCTGAGGACTTCCCTTTTCCTGCAGTCTCCTTCTATGAGAAATGTATATCTCCTTCTATGAGCTGCAAAGTCAGTGTAGCTGTTGTGCAGAGCTGCCTGAGGCTGAGCCTGACCAGGATTGACATCAGGTGGTTGCCAATCCTTTAAGATAACCAGAGGGAGCTTTTTGAAAAAATACCAATTCCTGAAATTCATTCAAGATCAATTAAGTCTGTATTTCCAGATGATTCTGAAGTGTTAATCAAGGTTGAAAACAATTGCCTTGTGCAAAGAACTCAATGAGAGTTGGAGTCCCTTCATTGAATACTGAAGAAATATCAGCCTTAGAGAGGGGGTTGAACAGAACAAACACCTTAAGGAGAGTCCGGAAGGAATATTCTGATGCCGAAGTTGAGGGAAGCAGACCAAAGGATTGGGGACAGAGAAGGAGCTGAGAAAGTGAGATGGCAAGGCAGAGCCAAGAGTCCCTAGGTGGCGTAAATGGTTAAGCACTCAACTACTAGCTGAAAGGTTGGTGGTTTAAACCCGCCCAGAAGTGCCTGGGAAGACAGGCCTGGTGATCTGCTTCAGATAGGTCACAGCCTTGAAAACTCTATGGAGTAGCTCTACTCCGCAGACATGGAGTTGCTGTGAGTCAGAATCCACTCAACAGCAACTAACAACAAGAAGAAGGCAGAGCTGAAGTGTCTGTTGACAAGCAGATGAATTAGAGCAAGGAGGTGATTAGAAGTGGGCATATGACCAGAACATTATGAATCCTGAAAGCTTAGGTATGTCTTTTAGGTACTTATACATGGATTATTTTGTATCATTATTTAAAATGTGAATAAAAGGTGACTGCTGAATACAGGTTGACTTAACAAATGCACTGGAAACTCATCTTTAGGGGGAGAAAGCAGATCAGTGGTCACCTGGGGATGGGGGATACAGGGAAGGGGCAGTGGAGGGGGGGCTCCAAAGGGGCACCAGGAAATGTCTGGGGTAATGTATGTGTTCACTACCTAGACTGTGGTGATGGGTGTATACATATGTCAAAATTTCCAAAATTCAGCACTTTAAACATGTGCAGTTTATTGTGTAAAATTATTCTTCAATAAAATTGTTATTAAAAAAGGGAATATTCTATAACTCATATATCCAAATGTTGAAATTACTGTCAGAGCCAGTTTACAAACTGCACGTTAAAATTAGTCTCATTAATTTTAGTTACACCTTAAATTTTTTTAAAACCAGATTATATTATGTAGTTTATTAGTGTCTCTTAATCATCAAAATTGATTCCAAATAACTTGGCAATTTTCAAAAATCAAATGCATCTTCAAGAGGCAAATATTTACTTCTAAGAAACACTCAGAAATGGCTTTTAGGGGAATTAACCGCTTAGAAGGGAGCCTGATGGCATTAGTAAGAATGGCCTGGATTTGTTTACAAATGAGTGCTTTGGTGGAAGGGCATAAAGGTAGGTCAATTTGATCAGGAGATCCTGGGGTCACAGCACCATCTACCTTTATTCCCTCCACTAGGAGGAAATGCATCATGCTGTATACAGAATTCATTAATGTGTGGATGTTGTATGTTAATTTAAAGTCTTTTTTTTTTTTTGCATGATTGTTTTTCCCCTGCGGTTTCTGTGAAGCTGTAGCCAAGAGTCTGTTCCAAGCACCATCATTGTACCTCAGCCCTGGCACTCTGTGGCTGTGTTTGAGGAGGGAGAGTAATTATGTGAGCAGCGTGACCTTCTGACAAACAAATGAAGCCCAATATTTATTAGTAATGCTGCTTTCTCTTACAGTGAATAATGAGACACTGCAGGGTGGATTCATGCTGTGCTTCCTGGATGATGGATGTGGCATGAGCCCTGGTAAGTTAATTATCCAGATACCTAACTGTCTGTTAAAGGAAACAGTCTGAAAATGCATAAAATACATACATATAAACTGAGCCATCTATGTAAAAACAGGTGTGGAGACATTAGGGACTGTAAACCCCAGACTTAACTCACTGTTGAACTTCTTAGGTTTAACTGTTCCAGCTGATGGAGTCAGTTCTGTGTAACCATCTAAACCAAGACAAAAAGTGTACTTTAAGTAAATATTGTCAAAAAAATAAAGGCAAGAGATACTGATTATTTTTCAGAAAAAGCATCAAATAGAAATGGAAGGGATCCTCAGGTAGTTTTTAGCCCGCTCGTCAGTATTGCTTCCAAGAGCCTGAGGCAGTTTGCAGTGCCGCTAGGCTGTCTTTAATTTTCTGCTTCACTTTGAGGTAGAGGTTGCCTCCTAGTATTTTAGTAGTGGGTGTTTATTCTCTTCATGTCCCCACGTTTACTTGCTTCAATTGAATGTTCCCATCATAACAAATTCATCTACAATAAGCCAAACCAAACAGTAAACTCTGACTCATGGTGACCCCAACTGTGTCAGAGAAGAACTGTGTTCCATAGGGTTTTCAGTAACTAAGTTTTCAGAATTAGACTGCCAGCTCTTTCTTCTGAGGTGCCTTTTGGTGAACTCGAACCTCTAACCTTTTGGTTAGCAGCTAAGCATGTTAACCGTTTGCACTACCCAGAGACTCTAAACCAGCTGTCTCTGGATCAGTTCGAACTCATGGTGATATCATGTATTATATCAGAGTAGAACTGTGCTCCGTAGGGTTTCAGTGGCTGATTTTTCAGAAGTAGATTATCAGGCCTTTCTTCTGAGGCACCTCTGGGTGAATGCGACTCTCCAACCTTTCAATTAACAGCTGAGCGTGTTAACCATTTGTACCACCCATGCGCTCCTCATCTACCACATATTTTTTGTTTTGTTTTTAAATTTGTGTGTTTTACATGAAAGCTTACAGCACAAATTAGTTTTTCATTAAAAAATTTTGTATACAAATTGTTTTGTGACATTAGTTGCAATCCCTGCAATGTGTCAGCACTCTCCCCCTTTCTCTTTCAATCCTGGGTTCCTCGTGCCCTTCTGTCCAGGTTTCCTGTCCCTTCCTGCCTTCTTGTCTTTGCTTTTGGGCAGGTGTTGCCCATTTGGTCTTGTATACTTGATTGAACTAAGAAGCAAGTTTTTCATGTGTTTTATTGTTTGTTTAATAGGGCTGTCTAATATTTGACTGAAAGGTGGACTTCAGGAGTGGCTTCAGTTCTGAGTTAGCAGGATATCCAGGGGCCTAGTCTTCCGTGGTTCCTCTAGTCTCTGTCAAACCAGTAAGCCTGGTCGTTTTTTGTGAATTTGAGTTTTGTTCCACGTTTTTCGCCAGCTCTATCTAGGACCCTGGCTTGTGATTCCTGTCAGAGCTGTTGTTGGTGGTAGCCAGGCAGCATCTGGTTCTTCTGGGCTCGGGCTGGGGGCTGTGGGACATTACTCCTTTGGACTAACATTTTCCTGGTGTCTTTGGTTTTCTACATTCTCCTTTGCTCCGAATGCAGTGGGACCAATAGATGTATGGTACATGGCTGCTCGCAAGCTTTTAAGACCCCAAATGCTACTCACCAAAGTGGGATGTAGAACATTTTCTTTATGAACTATGTTATGCCAATTGACCTAGATGTCCCCCTAGACTATAGTCCCCCACACTTAACCCCAGTAATTTGGTTCCTCAGGGTGTTTGGATGTGTCTAGGAAGTTCCTATGACTTTGCCTTGGTCAGGTTGTGCTGACTTCCCCTGTATTGTGTCATCTACAATATATTGCATGAATTATCTCTGTATCTTCAAGGCTGACACAGAGCTGCACAGAATAGGTGCACAGTACCTGCTTGCTGTGGAACTGAAATGTTATTCCCTCCAATAAGGGCTGTGAGTTATTTGGGTATTTTATTCCTGAATTCTTATAACACTTGTCTGTGTCCCACAAGCCAGGGTTTTGACCAGTAGGTTTAACAAATGGTGATGGAGCTCTTGTAAGATGGGAATGTTCTGGTCAGTTCCACATGAGAGGTAAGGGTGATTGTTGACGCTGCTATCAACTAAGGACACAAAGCAAAGCAGTTATTTTCTTCTGGGCCTCTGAAGTCTCGTTTTGGTCTGAAGAGTCAAAGGATATTTATTAGCAAGTTTATCAAATGCTCAAATATCCTACCCAGTCCTTGTTCTGACTTTGTTTGGACAGAATTTAATTTTTCCAGGTAATTTTAATTGAAAGCATTGTCAGTGCATTAGTGTTTAACTAAATAAGAGAAAGTACAGTTTATGAGAAAATTATGGTGAAAAAAGTTCACTTTTCACTACTAGCCTGAACGTTAAGTTCATTTTCCTGAATTCTTAAAATAAATGATGGAATATAAGTGATGTATTCTAAGGGAATTCCTTAAGAAAAAGAGCAACTCCTTATTCAAAACACAGACAAGTGACAAATATTCAGATCTTTACAAGAAATTTATACTTTAGTTGATTTATACAGTAGTCAAACAAGCCACTGATGTTGGCAGGGAGTCCTTGGATGGCGCAAATGCTTGCTTGGATGCTAACTGAAAGATTGGAAGTTCAAGTCCACTGAGAGGTGCCTCTGAAGAAAGGCCTGGTGATCTACTTCAGAAAAATCAACCAACGAAAACCCCATGGAGCACAGTTCTACTCTGACACACATGGGTTCACCATAAGTTGGAGTCAACTGATAGCAACTGGAAGGAAGGAGTGTTGACAGAGAAATTCTTTATTAACATTGGAACTCAAGTAGTAAGGTAAAAGGAAGAGTTTATCTGATGACTGAAAATGGAATCTATCTGTTGTCCAAACTAAGCTAAATCAATCTTGATGCATAGAGGAGGGCTACAATAAATTCCAAATTGGTTTCTGGCCCACTACAATTCATCCCACATACAGCATCCCAGGTGGGTTTTTTTTTTTTTCCCCTTCTTCTCCCTTTTAATGTAAATCATATCATGTCATTACCCTGCTTAAAACCTTTAGTGGTTTTCCATCCCTTAAATAACTTTCACTTTCAAGGTCTTACATTATTTGGCCCCTGTCCTCCTCTTGGAAACCCTGGTGGCGTAGTGGTTAAGAACTCAGCTGCTAACCAAAAGATTGGCAGTTCAAATCCACCAGACACCTCTTGGAAACTCTATGGGGGCAGTTCTACTGTGTCCTGTAGGGCCACTATGAGGAGGAATCAACTCGACGGCAACAGATTTTTTTTTTTTTTGGTCCTCCTCTTTGACCTTTGCTTGCACCACTCGCTCCTGTGCTTGCAACTCTGCAGTAACATCGATCTGTCCCTCATCTTTTGACTCTCACCTCCAACGTCACCTTCTCAAATAGGCTTTCCCTGATTGTCCTATCTGCAGTCCACACTCCGTTATTTCTCTAGCACTTTACCCTAGTTTTGTGTTCTTTATGTAATACTCTCAGAAATGATCTCTTTTGTCTGTTTCTTTCAGTCTGCCTCCACTAATACATCGCCATCCAGTGTTAACATGGCCACCTCGTGTGTTACATAGAACTGTCTCTACTACCGGAACACAAAGCCTTTGAGGGCAGGTGCTGTGTCTGTCCTGTTCAGTGTTCTGTGTCAATGCCCAGAACTCTTAGAGTCCGTGTGGTGTAGTGATGAACACAATGCATTTGGTCTCTGCTAATTGTGAGTGGTAATCCTGGATGTCTCATTTATCAGCTGTGTGATCTTGGGAAGGCTATTTAAACTCCTTAAACTTAAGTTTCCTCATCTGTAACACCCAGATCAAAATAACATCTTCTTTGCAGGTTTGCTGTAAATATTAAGTAGCAGTGCATATAAAAATATAACACATATATAGAACATACTGAACAATAAATGGTAGCTGTTATTGTTATCATGTATACTCCCACCTAATATTTGTTGTTGTTAGTTGCTGCCAATTTGGCTCTGACTCATGCGACTGGATGTATAACAGAACAGAATGTTGCCCTGTCCTGCGTCATCTTCATGATCATCGGTATGTTTGAGTCCATTGTTGTGGCTATTGTATAGTGCCTTCCAGCACTATATCGGAAAATGTTCTGTTGTGAGCCATGAGATTTTCACTGGCTAATTTTCAGAAGTAGATTGCCAAGTCTGTTTTAGTCTGGAAGCTCTGCTGAAGCTGCCCACCATGGCTGATCCTGCTGGTATTTGAAATACTGGTGGCATAGCTTCCAGCATCACAGAAACACACAGCCACCGCAGTACAACAAACTGACAGACGGTGGTGGTCACCTAACGTAGGAACTTCTTATAGGAGCCTGATAGAATGTCCAGGGAGTGCAGACAAGCAGGGTTTCTGGTAGCCTTTACATTCCCACATCAGGTACCACTAGCTGTAACATGTCTTCAGTCAGGCTGACACAGGACCCTCAGGGCCATCTGAAGCATGTATCAGACATGCCGATTGGGAGAGCCATTCATGTCTTACCTTGTTTCTCTGTGAGCACTGTTCCTATTTCTGGAAGTAGGTGTATTCAGAAGTCCAGAAGATTCCTTACAGAATTCCAGAATGTCCTGGAGAGATTGGAAAAATTACTCTGAAAGTCTGAAGCAATTAACCCTTCTTTCTAGGTAGTGTCAGACCAGGAGCCAGTCTGTCCTTCATAGTCTCACATGGACAACCTGGATAAAAGTCAAATCTGTGGGAAAATTACTATTGGTACAAATAACTGTAACATCTATAATTTATTAGCACTTACCACGTACCAAATATTGTGCTCAGGGTTTCACAAATACATCCTCTTATTTAATTCATTTCATTTATCTTCGTCAAGAGCTTTGTAATGTAAGTATTTATAGTTCCCTTTTAGAGACGAGGAAATTAAGGCTGATTTTTTTTTTTAATTTTTTAAAATTGTACTTTAGATGAAGGTTTACACAACGTATAGTTTCTCGTTAAAAAGTCAGTACACATATTGTTTTATGACATTGGTTAACAACCCCACAACATGTCAACACTCTCCCTTTTTGACCTTGAGGATTTTTTTTTAGTGAAAATATACATAGCCAAAGTTACACCATTTCAAAAGTTTCTACATGTACAATTCAGTGACATCGATTACATTCTTCCAGTTGTGCTGCTGTTCTCACTATCCATTTCCAAATTATTCCATCACCATTATCTTCAACTCACTGTCCCCTAGGCTTCCCATCAAACCTTTTGAGTTGCTATTGTCAGTTTGATCTCACATAGATAATTCTTATATTTTTTTGTACCTTAGATGAAGGTTTGCAGAATGAATAGTTTCTCATTAAACAGTTAGTACACATATTGCCCTATGACAATGGTTAACAACCCCATGACATGTCAACACTGTCCCTTCTCAACCTTGGGTTCCCTATCACCAGCTTTCCTGTCCCCTCCTGCCTTCTAGTCCTTGTCCCTGGACTGCTGTGCCTCATTATCATTAGTCTTGTTTTGTTTTATGAGGCTGTCCAATCTCCAGCTGAACGGTGAACTTTGGGAGGGACTTCACCACTGAGCTTAAAGGGTGTCTGGGGGCCATATTCTTGGGGTTTCTCCAGTCTGTCAAGCCAGTAAATCTGGTCTTTTTTTTTTGTGAGTTAGAATTCTGTTCTGCATCCTTTTCCAGCTCTGTCCAGGACCCTCTATTGTGATCCTGGTCAGAGCAGTCAGTGGTGGTAGCCGGGCACCATCTAGCTGTTCTGGACTCAGTCTGGTGGAGGCCGTGGTAGCTGTGGTCCATTAATCCTTTGGACTAATCTTTTCCTTGTATCTTGTTCTCTTCATTCGCCCTTGCTCCCAAAGGGGTGAGACCCATGGAGTATCTTAGATGGCTGCTCACAGGCTTTTAAGACCCCAGATGCTACTCACCAAGGTAGAATGTAGAACGTTGTCTTTATAGACTGTGTTATGCCAACTGAGCTAGGTGGTCCTTGAGACCATGGTCCCCACAGTCTTCCGCCCAGCAATTCAGTCCCTCAGGGAGTTTGGAAGTGTCTGTGGAGCTTCCATTACCTTTTCTTTCACAAGTTGTGCTGGCTTCCCCAGTAATGTGTACTGTCTTACCCTTCACCAAAGTTACAACTTATCTATTTAGTCCCCCCGCCACCCCTCCCATCCCTAGTAACCAACAAAGATAGTTTCTCTTTGTAAACTTTTACATGAGTTATACAGTAGAGGTCTCATACAATATTTGTCGTTTTGTGATTGATTTATTTCACTGAGCATAATGTCCTCCAGTTTCATCCATGTTGTGAGATGCTTCACAGATTCATCATTGTTCTTTATCTTTGTATTATACTCCATTGTCTGTATGTACCATAGTTTGTTTATCCAGTCATCTGTTGATGGACATCTAGGTTGTTTGCAACTTTGTGCTATTGTAAACAGTGCTTCAATGAATATGAGTGTGCATATGTCTATTAGTGTGACGGCTCTTATTTCTCTAGGATATATTCCTAGGAGTGGGATTGCATTTTGTAGTGCTTTTTTTTGTGGTGCTGACGTTTTCTTTGTTCCTCTTACTCGCCTGTGCTGAGTTCCTTTTGTTTGTGGATTTTCTTTTATTTCTTTTGTATTTGTAGGTTTTGTTTTTATTGAGACTTCATGTTTTTCTTCTTTATTTTAAGGAGTAGGTTTGTTAACTTTCTTTGTAGTTACCTTGAAATTTACCCTTATCTTCCTAGATTTGTACCAGTCTACTATTACTTGGTATTGCTTGACTTCCTCTCCATTAGAAGGTTCTATACCTACACCATTTATTCCCTCTTTTATTATTCTGATGCTGTTGTCATTTACAGATTAACCTTTCTGGTTCCCTTTTATAATTCTTTTGGTTTTGCATAGTCCTTAAGAGTTCATTTCCTAGGTTGGTATCTGGCTAGTACAATCCTGTGTCCTGTATTCAGCCTGTGGTCTGATATTTGTTCTCAGATCGAAGGACTTCCTTTAATAAGTCTTGTTAAGTTCAGTTGGTTTTTACATAGTTCCTTAATTTCTGTTTATCTGGAAATGACCTAATTTCACCATCATATTTGAACAAGAGTTTTGCAGGATACATTATTCTTGGCTGGCAATTTTCTTCTTTCAAGGTTTTATATATGTCATCCCATTGCCGTCTTGCCTGCATGGTTTCTACCGAATAATCCGAGCTTAGTCTTATTGTTTCTCCTCTGTATGTGACGTCTTGTTTTTCTCGAGCTGCTCTCAGGATTCTTTGTCTTTGGTTTTAGTGAGTGTGATTATGATATGCCTTGGTGATTTTCTTTTGGGGTCTATCCTATATGGGGTTCGTTGAGCTTCTTGGATGGTCAGCTTTTCATCTTTTATGATATTGGGGAAGTTTTCTGTCAGCAATTCTTCAAAGATCCTCTCTGTGTTTTCTGTTTTCTCCCCCATTCTGGAACTCTGATCACTTGCAGATTTTTGCTTTTGATTGTATCCCACATAATTCTCAGTGTTTCTTCATTTTTCTTCGTTCTTTTTTCTGATTTTTCCTCAAACAGACTTGTATCCAAGTGTTTGTCTTCAATTTCACTGATCCTATCTTCCGTTGTTTCCAACCTGCTCCTCAGCCCTTCTATGACCCTGTCCATTTTTGAAATCTTGTTTATGTTTTGGATTTCTAACTGTTGTTTTTGTATGATTTCTAGATGTGAATTTATTTTAACATTTTGTTCCTGTATTATTTTCTTGAATTCTTCCATTTTTTTATCTGTATTTTCCATGGATTTGTCTGTCCCATGAAATTGTCTGTTTTTTCCTCATTTTGTCTGGTATTTGCTTCAGCTCTTGGATAATTCTGAATATTAGGTATTTCAATTCCCTATCAGTTAGGTCTAGTGCCTTTTCTTCTACTGGAAGGTCATCTGGTGTTTTATTTTGGACTCCTACTGGAGCCATCCTGTCTTGTTTTTGTAAATGTTTTGATATTGTCTGCTGTCTTCAGGGCATTCAGTGGTTATTTTTTTTGTTTATTGATTATAGTTTTGTTTGTTTCATCCTGCTATTTTGTTTTATTTGGTTATGTCTGAGCAGGCGGGCTGTGCGTTCTTTGTTGTTTGCTCATCTGTGGGCACGATACTTTTCGCCTACTTCTCCAATGGGCAGGATCAGTCACTCAGGTATGGTACAGCAGGGAAGGTCCAGCTGAAGGGGAGTTGCTGGGATAGGTTTTTAGTGGCATGTACCAGGACTGACAGTGTGGACCGGGAATCAGTGCAGGGCATGTTCCAGTAGGCCATGCCTATGTTGCTTGGGAGTGTGATGTTCAGCACATGGTGCAGGTAGGCAGGAAGGTGGGGGTAGATTGTGAAGTGTAGAGCTAAGATGGGTATGGGAAAGATGAGAAAGAGGAGAGAGGAACAGGAGCCAAGAACATACACACAAACAAAAAAGAGTGCTAAGCGAGCTTGCTGTTGGAGTGGAGAGATAAGAGACTGAGAAATGGGGAAAAACACAAATGAAAGAAAAAGGGTGAAAAAAATGAATAAATCTAGAAACTGGAACTGAAGAAAGACAAAAAGGGAATAAGACAATGGAGAAAACTAAACAAAGAAATGAAAAAAAACCAAAAACAAACAAAGAAAAAAAAAAAGAAAAAAGAAATGCTGCCAGGGATGTCCCTGTGCATCTGCACAGAGTAAGGGATAGCTTCCAAGCCATGTGGTACTGCCTGGCTAGAAGGGGCTCCCAAGCCGAGAAAAGAAAGAGGAAACAAACAAATCAAAACAGAACAAATCAGAGCAAACAAACAAACAAAAAAGCCCTGGGTGTCCCACCAGCATTGTGGCACTGGCTGGAAAGCCTTTTCACAGTTGAGCAGTGTTAGAAGCAAAGATGCCGCATTGAGCCAGGTATTTGAGAGAAAGGAGGAGGAGGTGGTGAGTGGTAAGGAAGAAATCTAAAGAAGTAGAAAAAAGCAACATTGGCAGCCAACAAATGGCACTCAGGGAGCTGGCCAGTGCAGGCAGGTGGAATCCATGCGGCCACTGGGGGGCAGCTCATGCTTCCCAGCCAATAGAATGTGGCTGCAGGAAGCAGAGGTGGCTAAGTGGGGATGAAGAAGGGTGGGGATGGGAAAGCCTATATCATGGCTTACTGGCTCTGTCTCCTGCTGGAAGCTCTGTAAAGCTGCTTTCTCATACCTCCCGTTTGCTGATCTCCAATAGGAGTCTAAGATGGCAGATACGTGCTGCGGTAGCTGATAGGGGACCTCTGCACAAATCTCTCCCCGCGCTCTGTTCTCGCTCAGTTTCTTATTCCATTTGGTGCTTGACTGAGTTCTTCATATCTTCATTTGATGCTTAGGGTTTCAGGATTGACATATGACTCTGTTTGACTTAGTTTTCCTAATCTTTGCTACGGAGGGACAGTGTGGTGCTTCTGACTATAGCGCCGTGTTGCCCGGAAGTCTGAGGCTCAGATTTTTAAATGCTGTTTCCCTAAAGTCATATGACTAGGTTTATCTGACTGTGAAGCCTTCTCATCTCCTCCAGTATAGATTATGGAAGCTGACAAGAGTCCTTATCTATGGGCTGACCCAAAAGGTATAAACTTGTCCTAAAGTCCTGAGATCTGTGTGAAGTCCTGACAATGGGACCTCTGACCAATATCCATGACACATAATTCCTAACCACCTTAAAATTCTTTGTGGCTTACAGAGGAAGCTTTGGACATTATTTATTTTGGAACATCCAAAAAACGGTTATCAACCTTCAAGTTCATTGGACAGTATGGGAATGGTCTTAAAAGGTGAGCCAGCTTTCCCCTTAAGGCATATCTTACTGAAATTGGGAACTATATTTAGTTAAAGGCAGTCTCATGCAGAATGATCCAAATATGTAAAACTTAAAAAAGAATATCAGTCTGGGATAAATAGTCATTTTGGCTAAAAGTCCAGGAGGGTGGGGTGAAGGCATAGGGTTCCTACTTTGTATTGACATCACCATATCCATAACTGACTTGTATCTTTACAACTTTAAAAAAAAAATAAATTAAATATAATAAGCTGAATCTTCTTTCAGAAATTTCTGGACAATGCCCATGTGCTTTAGAGCTTTGTTGTGTCTCCATGTTCTGTTGTTCATGAAAACACATTGTGGCCTAGGTGATCTGTGCCCACAGTTTATTTTTTCATGTACCTCAACCAGGGGTGAGGCCATGAGGCCTCTGTCATCTGTGGACTTCTGCCAAGGCCAGGTGACTGTTCTTGCCTGGGGCCCCAGGCAGTAGCGTAGCTTTAGCAGCCATGAGTCAAGCAAGAGTATGTGGCTAGATCAGTTCAAATTCATCCTTTCTACTCTGAGGAAAAAAAATAATAATACTTGTGCCCTGTTGGTTATGGGTCATGAAAAGAGTGGAGCTTTTTCTGTGAAAAGACCGCTCTGGTAGAGTACACAGCACCATGCTCACCTGTTTCTTCTTTTTAGTGCTAGAGATGTAAACCATTATTTTCTTCATTTTATAGTGGGTCCATGAGAATTGGAAAAGACTTTATTCTTTTTACAAAGAGGGAAGAAACAATGACCTGTGTGTTTTTCTCTCAGACGTTCTGTGAAAGAGAAGGTCTTAGTGAGGTAAGATTTAATGTTTTCCTTCTGTTCCTGTGGTAATGGTAGTGTTTTAAATTTGTCCTGTAGGATGTAAAGTGTGTCATATGTTCTATTATTTAGAAATTTAGGAGTATATTTGGAAAAAGGAGACAGGTGGTGGGAAATCTGGGATCGTAGGAGACCTGTCCTGTTGACCCTTCTTTGGGTGGGTTTTTAACTGCTAGAGCCATATTTTCATTATTCAGGTGACCAGATCTCCAAGAATAAGAGACTCCTTTTGGTACAGTGAACTTTTTGGAAGAAGCCTGCAAAACTTTGCCACCACTTGTGCCATAAATGGATTATAAGTTTCAAGTAAATAGAATACTGAATTCAAAGACAATTTAAGGAAATTGAATGCAAATTAGACTTTAAACTATAACTCTAAACTAAAAAAAGCCCACTGCCGTTGCATTGATTCTGACTCACAGCAACCCTAGTGACTGTAATTTCTGCTCTCTGATGATCCAGAAGGCATTTCATTCATTTGCAATGCCTGAGTTTTACTATGATCAATGTCAGTTATTCTTTGTCTTAGTTTCTTAGGGCTGATGTAAAAAATACCATAAAGTAAATGGCTTTAAACAGAAATTTCTTATTTCACTGTTTTGGAGGCTAGATTCCAAATCAAGATATGGGCCATGTTGATTTTGCTTGATGGCTCCAAGAGAAAGAAATATTTCCATTATAGTCGAGTCAACTCTATGGCAATGGGTTTGGTTTTTGTTTTTTCCCCTAGTTAGCAACAACAAAGGGTCTCCATGAGTCGGAATCAACTCAACAGCAACGTGTTTTTTGTTTGTTTGTTTGTTTAGAGCTACTTCATGCTGTCAATCCCTGAGCCTTTCAGGGGTTTCTCAGTTATGTATCAGCTGGTTCTTATTTTTGGTATTGACTTTGGGTTCATCTTTGGGGTCTGCTAATTCACCTGCTTTTCACCTTCTAAAATGTTGGTGCTGATGTTTCCTCTGCCATTCTGCCCATCTTTTATGAGGAGTCTGAAGTAGATTTTACCCATCCCCACATTTCACAATGAATCATTTTAAAATGAAACCCTGAGGATACCTAATTGTCATGTTATCCCTGTAAAACTAGAGTATAGGGGGAAATAAACTTTACTTTGTGTTTTATGATTTGCATTGATGAGAGTATATGAATTAGGATTAGACAAAGAGATGATGATTTTTGTTTGTTTTTCATTTTTTTAAAGGTTGTGGTTCCAATACCTTCATGGTTAACACGAACCAGAGAATATGTCACCAGTGATCCCATAAAATTCTCCACGGAATTGTCTATAATTTATAAATACTCCCCATTTAAAACTGAAGCTGAATTGATGCAGCAATTTGATATGATCTATGGAAAATGCGGTAAGATCATCAAAATGGAAATTTTGATGGAAATATTTGTTTTCAGTGTTTTATGAAAGATATTATAAATATATTTTCACTTTTTTGTATTTATAAGCTCTTATGGGATCTCACATGGGGTAGTCATTTATTTTATTCATATGAATTTTGTCTTAAAAGAATCCAAACATGAATCACGGTAAGTCCCTGATAATGGGAGAAAGGTTTGTACCGTACTTACAAGAGCTTATTGAAACTGCATGGGAGGAGGGTGATACAGGCTAAGACCTCAGGGACTCCACAGCTGCACCATATAACAAAGTTAGGAGACATTTACTGCAGCAACTGCTACTAGGTGACCACAGGTTTACAAGAGGGTTAAAAAAATACAAAACAAAACCATTGCCGTTGACTGCCCCATAGTGTTTCCAAGGAGCAGCTGGTGGATTCAAACTGCTGACCTTTTGGTTAGTAGCTGATCTCTTAACCATTGTGCCACCAGCGTCCTATAGAGGCTTAGAGACTTGTAAAGTAACAAATCCAGGTTCCTGTGGTAGAATTAGGAAAAGCTTTGTAAACATTCTTTCTGAATCAACAAAAATTTCCCCCATTCTTTCTGCCTCCACCAAATTTTTGCTCAACAGTAGAATGTGCTGTCTACTGACATTTTTCAGTGCCAACCTTTCTCCATGCTTCTGTCTGCCACTTCTCATATTTAGAATCACAAAGAACCCTATTCTAGAAAAAGCTACGTGTATTTTGCTTTTCTGCAACTGCTTGATTCATGTAATGCTTGTAGTGATATTCTGAGAAATTTGTTCTGATTTGGCCTACTTGACCTTCAAAATTCCTTCTCTTATATTATTGATTTTATTACCTTATTCATGAGGTATTTTAAGGACAGTTTATATGCTGTCTTGGAAACCCTGGTGACATAGTGGTTAAGAGCTACAGCTGGTAACTAAAAGGTCAGCAGTTCAAACCCACCAGGCCCTCCTTGGAAACTCTATTGGGGCAGTTCTACCCTGTCACATAGGGTCGCTATGAGTTGGAATTGACTTGACGGCAATGGATTTGATTTGGTTTGGTTTTATGTAGTCTTTTAGTTGACTTCTAACTGCGACATACTCATACTAATATCAGTGAAGGTCTTACTCTATGCTGGATTCTCTTCTAACTGCTTTATAAAAACTAATCATTTAATCCTCAGAAAAATGCTATGTGATAAGTGCCTCATGACTGCATTTATAAGTGAGAAAAGTTAGGCACAGAAAGGTCAGGAAACTTGTCTGAGGTCACTGCACTAATAAGTGATAGATACAAGATTTGGAGACAAACATTTGGCCTCCAGATTCCATATTCTTAGCCACTATGCTGTTCTCCCTCATGTTAAGAACTACCAAAAAAAAAAAAAAAAAAAAAGGTAATTGGGTGTTTGGATTTCTCCAACAGTCCTGTTTGTCTTCATATCATAGTCAATTTTGTAAAGAATTTGGACTTTCTGTTAACAATACTTTAGAACAGAGGCCATTCAACTATGACCCATGGGCCAAATCTGGTCTCCACCTATTTTTGTAAATAACGTTTTATTGGAACGTGGCCGTACTCATTCATTTATGTATTCTCTATGGCTGTTTTCGTGCTACAGCAGCAAAGATGAGTTGTGAGTAGTTGTGACACAGACTGTTTGGGCCTGCAAAGCTTACAATATTTACTATTTGACTCTTTACAGAAAAAAAAAATTGCGAACTCCCACCATAGAGTCTGGAGGCAGTGTTTTGTATTTGTACAAATTTTTTTCACCTCATATTTCTTCTTATATGCGTTGATTCCAGTTCTGTCAATGAGAGCTTTACTCATAATAACATTTGGTTCAAGCTCCTAACAATTTTCATGATGCAAATTATGAATAGTGTACCAAAGATTAAGAATCTGTATTGAAAGATTCACGATGAATTTAGTAGTAAGAAGAATCTCCATGGTGTACAAGCTCCACACTCTTTGACAGAGTGGAATTTGCTGTAAGGCACATATATCTTGGAACTTATGCAAACATATTATTTACTGAAGTACAAAAAGACATTTGGTCAGCTCAATCCCATGGATGAGATGATAGCACAAGACTAACATTTAGTGTATTTAAAATATTGACAGTCAAACATCTATTTTCCTACCAGGTACTTTGCTGGTTATTTACAACTTGAAGCTTTTGCTTAATGGAGAACCAGAGCTGGATGTTAAAACTGACCAGGAAGATATTCTGGTAGCCGGATCCCTTGAGGAGTAAGTAATGTGTGTGTTCGATGCAATGTTTCTTAACGATGGCAGGAAGCTGGAGTTAGGAGCCGTGCGTCCTGGTTCCAGGTCTGAGACCCCAAGTCTAGTAGTGGGATGATTTATTTTACCAAGTTACAAATTAATTAAATTAGGCTAATGGTTCCCAAACCTGGTTGAGCTTCAGAGTGACCTGGGGAGGTTTCTAAGAAAAACAGGGTCCTGGACCTCATCCCAGACCTACTGAATCAGAAATCTCCAAGGATCAAGTCTAGTGTTAATGTTTTTCAGATATTCCCCAGGTGTTTTAAAAGTGCCATCATGTTTGGGAACCACTGGAATATAAGACCTCTAAAATTTTCTAATTCTGTAATTCCTATCTTATGGATATTAAAACTGAAAGGAAAAAAAAAAAAAAAAACAACCTACAGAGTTTATTATTCATTATAGGGCATCAGACATCAGTATAGTGGGAAGCAAAAAAGGAGTGTGACCAGATGACGTAGTTCTTATTTGCCTTTATTCTTTGCCTAGAGTAGCCTTGTAAACTGCATTGCTGCTGCTGTAGTGTGCAGCTGTGCCAGTGAGTCTGTCCAGACTCACAGTGAGCCTCTATGACAGCAGGTCTGTCCCATAGGTTTTCCTAGGCTGAAATCTTTATGGGACGGTGCTTGTGTGTGTGTTACATATATGGCACATCTCCATTTGGACTAATAACTTTTTTTTTTCAAATGACAAGTTTGATTTATTCAATAATTGATTAAAAAATGAAACCAACCTAGGTAACTAACGATAGGAGGTCTGTGAAATAGTGCATACCTCTCCATCCAATTTAAAGGTAGTTGTACATTGAATGACTTTTCTGTAGCATGGACTAATGACATTTTAAGTGCCCAATAGACACATGTGGCTATTGTTGTTGTGGGCCATCAAGTCGATTCTAACTCATAGCAATCCTGAAGGACAGAATAGAACTGCCCTGTAGGGTTTCCTAGGCTGTAATCCTTATAGGACAAGATTGCCAGGTCTTTTTTCTCGCAGAGCCACTGAATGGGTTCAGACCACCTACCTTGCAGCCAGGTGTTTAACTTTTCTGCCACCAAGGCTCCTCACTTTGTCTAGTGGGTACCATATTGGACAGTACAGTTTTAGACTAAGATATTGAGACCCAGATAAACACATCAACTTAATAGAGAACATTTTTTTCTTCTGTTTGGCCTTCTAAGGTGAAAATTTAGAAAATTCCTTCCACAGTTGGAAACCCTGGTGGTGTAGAGGTTAAGTGCTACGGCTGCTAACCAAAAGGTCGGCATGTTCGAATCCACCAGCTGCTCCTTGGAAACCTTATGGGGCAGTTCTACTCTGTCCTATAGAGTCGCTATGGGTCAGAATCGACTCATTGGCAATTGCTTTTTTTTTTTCCCCCACAGTTAGAAAATACAGTGTTTTATAAAACAGTTTGGATTATCTTTCCCACCTTTTTTCTGATTTATATTTTTCTCATATTATTTCAACATGTGGAATTCCTGGTAAGCCCTGGTAGTGCAACGGTTAAAGCGCTTGGCTGCTAACTGAAAGTTCGGTGGTTCGAACCCACCAGTCGCTCGACAGGAGAAAGATGTGGCAGTCTGCTCTCATAAAGATTTACAGCCTTAGAAACCCTATGGGGCAATTTGTCTCTGTCCTGTAGGGTGGCTGTAAGTCCAAATCGACTCTATAGCATGGGTTTTTTGGTTTGGGTGAAATTCCTAATTTACACAGAACTGAAGATTTTTTTCTTTAGGAAAAAAATATCTAGCCCAATTGCTATTGTATGAATGCTAGGGACCCTTTTGCCAACATCATTAATATGCCAGTATCAGAAAAAAGACCCATGATTTTTACTGGTACTTCTATTACCAGCTCTCCCCTCCCTGCACCACTCCTTCCCTTCTACTTAGCAACTGGTTCCCAAACCAGTGCCGCATGCTATTTAGAATCTTTGAGAACAAATTTTTACCAGTGGCTTGGCATTTAGCATCAGGTAACAATATATTATTAGAGGAGTAATTTCTTGACTAATTCTTTAGGGAAAAAGTTCCTTCTGTTTTCAGATTGTCTAATGAAGCCAGAAGCTTCTTAAGCCGTTTCGGTGGTTAATTACAAAATAAAGAAAATGGATCGGACCTAACTAAGCCTTGTACGGTTTCATTTAGGAATGTTGACCATACTGGATATGTTTGTTTCATTTTTCAGCCAAGTGTTTCATGTTTAAGCACAAGAAAAGTCGTGCAGAGACAGTGATAGGGTCTTATGAGGAAGGATGGTTGTGAAGAGGCGACATGGTTTCTGTGCCGAGGATGCTGTGCGTTTCATGGCTTCTGACCTGAAGGTGCAGAAGGGGGCAGCGGAGACACCTCCGTGGGGTAGTGATGTTACAGTAGTTTACTTTTCTAAAAAGTTTCAGCCCTAGTTCCACTGCATTCTTGACTTACACCTATGGCCTCCTCCCTATCCCTCTCAAACTCCCCTGAAACTTAGAATATATGTATTTGTTAATTTAAAACAAAAAAACTATACAAAATTTGCTGTACAAGGTTGTAGATAACAGTATAGTCTGTTGGTTCTGGATTAATACCTAATTCTTCTTCAAAGTTTGGCAGTTCTAACTCACCATCCCACTCTGCGGGAGAAACACATGGCATTCTGCTTCTGTAGAGATTTACAGCCTTGGAAACCCTATGGGGCAGTTCTACTCTGTCCTATAGGGTTTCAATGAGTAGGAATCAACTAGACAGCAGTGGGTTTTTTGGGTTATACATGATTCTGCATCTGTCCAAAACAAGTTTCAAATCCTGGAACTGTATAATCTAAGGTTTGCTCTTAGATAATGTGTTCCTGCTGATTCTGAAAATAGTTTAATTTTCTGTACAGGAATGTGAAAATTCAAATTTTCAGGCTTTTATTGGCCTCAGAGAAGAGGATTTTTGGCATTATTTATGTTCTTTCCCATTTTTGTTTATTGTAAAATCAAAAAGTAAACATTATAAATTTTCTAGGAAAAAGAATTTACATAACATGGTTAATTTTAAATTTTTATTATTCCATTGTAGTGTTTCTTAAAAAGTATAATTTTTCACTTTTCTTTTTTCACGTAGATTTGCTTCTAACCTTTATTCTGTGTTACGTAGTCTTTAGAAGTCACATTTCAGTGGCTTTGTAATATTCCATTGAGTTGATTCACCATAATTTTCATAACTATTTTTCTCTTTTTGGATAGTAGCATTGGTCCCAAGTTTCATGTTATTTATGTATAATGTTGAAATAAACATGTTCATGAATATGGATTTTTAAAAAATTCTTTGAATTATTTCCTAAAGACAAATTCCTTGCAAGGGAATTACTGGATCAAAGGGTCTGAGCCTTCACATAGGTCCTGTAACTGTTTGGCACTGGTTTTAAACTGAAGAGTCAAGACCCTTTGTCATTTTGTTTTGGCTGCGGCGCTGACAGCAGCCATCACCAGTGGCAGGCAGGGGCCTGGTTTCCAATGGTAACAACGTCTGGAGAGGCTCCTGAGAAGACCGCTTCAGGGTCATGGTTAGTGGGGTTGTGTACATTGGCAACAGCAGTCTAAAAACAAGCTATTTTCACTAAATTAAGACAAACGCCGACAGGTAACAGTCGTCTCTGAACTTCAGAGGGCAGGTGGTGAAGAAGTTTGAATTTCACAGGTGATATATTAAATTGAGTTCTGAGATTGATAATATGGTATAAGGAGAGGGCCAGGGAATGATACACAGATTCCAGGGTGAAATGCAGAAAGTGGGTTGTGTTAGGGGAAAAATAGTGTTAAATTAACTGTCATATTAAACGTAGATCCAATTCCATGAAAGAGAAGAGGAAGGCATGAGAAATCTTTTAAAAAACAAACACAAGTTGTTGGGAAAAATGCTGTGACTGCTGACTACTGAAGAATATGACAGTGACCTAATGGCAGAACATAAGATGTTTCTTTAGGGCTGGACATAGATATATATGTTTATTAATTTATGTTATAGCAGTTTTTGGAACTTTGGGAAAAGTCCCACCTGGCAAACTTTGTAGACTTTTCCCCACCACATTGTATGTTTTTTTCCTTTGAAGTAGCCTGTGCAAAACAAAATCTTTGGTGAATTCTTTCTTTCCTATTTACTAGTAGCTATTAGTAACTTTCAGTCACAACAACATAGATGATTAATATTTAGAGGCATTTTAAAAGGCCCTGTATTGATTGAGTGCAGTAGCTCTGAGCAAATGGAAGATGCCAGGCTGGTGGAGGGTTTCAGAACCAGCCACTGAGCATCATTGCCTCATGTATGGTTCCTGTGAACAGCCACCTGCAGAAACTACCGGGTCGTGATTCTGCTTTGGCGTTCTTTACACAGCACTTGGGGAGATATGAAGTGTGAGATTAACGTTCTGTCATTCAGATGGGTTTCATTCATGTGACATAGAATTCTTTATGTGGATGCCAGTATGGAATTATAATTTCATCATTTAGATTTTGAAATTTCAGGTAAGGTATACCACTGAGTCATAGACCCAAGCATTGGTTTTCTTTACTCCCTCCTATACCTCTCCCCCTTATTACCTGGTGGTCCAGCTCCTCCTTTACAGGGGGCATTAATCTCTCGGGGGGAATAGTGGAAAGGGGTGATTAATTAGTGTATTTAATTTAATATTTAATTGCTGAAAAATATTCAGACATATATAAATATATACAAAGCTTAAAAAAAAGGTTTCCTCATTTTATATCGCTGCTCCCTCAATCCCTCTTCTCCTACTATAAGAATTATTCTGCAACTTTAGATTTTAAATATATCCTGTAGATTTTTCATTGTCCATCAGTTTATGTTAGATTTAACTTATCCTGTTTTTTCCCATAACTTCATATTTTAAAATAATTTTAGACTTTTGGAAGATTTGCAAAGATGATACAAAAAAAAAAAAATTCCATATATCTCTCACTCCCCAAATATTGCTGTTTTGACAATTGTTCTGTCATTCATCCTCTTTCTCTCCTTCTACTTCTTCTTATGTATGGTAGGGACTCAGATTCTTCTTTTATTCTAAGAGTTTTAATCCCTTGCTTTTCATATTAATTTTGTGGCTAAAGTTGCCCCGGATTTTGCTAGTGGGGGCCTGTTCAAGCTGGCTCTTGTGTTCTTTTGACATGTCACTGTTATTTTTGGAGCAATTGTTATATTTTGTGGCACTACAGGATGTTCTAGGCTCATCTTGTACTCCACTGCTTTAACCTGGCAGTCAGCCATTTCTCCAAGAAGCCTGCTTCCTTTTATTGGATAATGCTGTGCTGTGTTCTTTTAACTGGCTCTGTTTTAAATGGTATTCTTCATTCTTTTAAGTGACTGCAGAATAATCACTATACATTGATTTTATAATAATCTAATATTGTATAGTAATCAATAATATACACCAGTATACCCCTACTGATAAGCATTTATGTTGACTTCACTTTTTCTCTATTTCAAACAATGCACATTTTTATACTTGTATTTTTGGGCACATGCACAAGTATTTCTTTGATATAGATTATCAGAAATGGTAGTGCTGGGTTAATTGGTAGTTATTTTAAATTTAAATAGTGATAAATTCCTGCCCCAAAAGCTTTACTCTGCTTTCTTATTTCATGCTTTATATTTACCTTGTTTCTCTGATTATTTGTTTGTGCTTGTATATTTTATTTGTTTTAATTTGTTCTGCTTTATTTTTCAACTCTTCCGCTTTGTGAAACTGGTTGAGTTGTGATTTCCTCTGCTCCCCCAAAGGGGGATTCATTTTGTTTCATTCCATGGGATAAATTAACTCATTTTACTTTTTCAGTAAATTACCTTTAAATTATTAATAAAAATACTCACACTTACAGTTTTCATATTAAAGTATAGGGTTTCTTGGTATCTATATCCTCTCACCAGTAGGACAGGATCTTAGCATCCTAATGGGTTAACTGGATGGCTGGGGGATGTTGGCAGCCCAATGTCATGTAGTTTATTCTGTGTAGTCAGGTACATACACAATTAGAAAATGTGGGAATCAGATTATTAAATCCAGTTCTGTGGGAGCAGGTTGGAGATATGTGAACCTCAGGCATACATGCAGGTAGTCTGTGTGGAAGGTGGGGTTGCCTGAGCCCATCAGTTACTCTCACCAATCTAAGTTACATTGCAGCACTGTGCTTCAAACCAGTCATCCTGAAAGCAGTGTGGTATATCATAAAAAGCATGGACTTTGCAGTTGATTAGGACTGGTCTCAAATTCTGGTTCTTCTACGTAATAGCTGTCTGAGTGTAGATAGGTATATTTTACACTCACTAATTCAGTACATGTTTATTGAGTGTCAGGCCCTGTTTTAGGAGCTGGGAATATATCAGGGAACTAAATAGACAAGCTGAAGAAAATTAGAACAAGTCCATGAGAGCCAAAGTACAACCTTGAGTACATCCCACCTGAATTTAGAGACCATCTCAAGAACAGATTTGACACACTGAACACTAATGACCAAAGACCAGACAAGTTGTGGAATGACATCAAGAACATCATACATGAAGAAAGCAAGAGGTCATTAAAAAGACAGGAAAGAAAGAAAAGACCAAAATGGATGTCAGAAGAGACTTTGAAACTTGCTCTTAAACGTCGAGGAGCTAAAGCAAATGAAAGAAATGATGAAGTGAGAGAGTTGAACAGAAGATTTCAAAGGGTGGCTCCAGAAGACAAAGTAAAGTATTAAAATGACATGTGCAAAGACCTGGAGATAGAAAACCAGAAGGGAAGAACATGCTTGGCATTTCTCAAGCTGAAAGAACTGAAGAAAAAAATTCAAGTCTTGAGTTGCAATATTGAAGGATTCTATGGGCAAGATACCAAATGATGCAGGAAGCATCAAAAGAAGATGGAAGGAATACACAGAGTCACTGTACAAAAACGAATTGGTCTATGTTCAACCATTTCAGATGGTAGCATATGATCAGATACTGATGATACTAAAGGAAGAGGTCCAAGCTGCACTGAAGGCACTGGTGAAAAGCAAGGCTCCAGGAATTGATGGAATACCAATTGAGATGTTTCAACAAACAGATACAGTGCTGGAAGTGCACACTCGTCTATGCCATGAAATTTGGAAGACAGCTACCTGGCCAACCAACTGAATGAGATCTATATTTATGCCTATTCTAAAGAAGAGCGATCTAACTGAATGAAGAAATTATTGAACAATATCATTAATATCACATGCAAGTAAAATTTTGTTGAAGATCATTCAAAAGCAGTTGCAGCAGTACATCAACAGGGAACTGCCAGAAATTCAGGCCAGATTCAGAAGACGACGTGGAACAAGGGATATCATTGATGGTATCAGATGGATCCTGTCTGAAAGCAGAGAATACCAGAAAGATGTTTACCTGTGTTTTATTGACTGTGCAAAGACATTCGACTGTGTGGATCATAACAGATTATGAATAACATTGGGAAGAACGGGAATTCTAGAACACTTAACTGCTCATAAGGAAGCTGTACGTAGACCAAGAGGTAGTTGTTTGAACAGAATGGAGATACAGTGTGGTTTAAAGTCAGGAAAGGTATGTGTCAGGGTTGTGTCATGGATTGAATTGTGTCCCCCCAAAATATGTGTCAACTTGGTTAGGCCATGATTCTGAGTATTGTGTGGTTGTCCTCAAGTTAATGATTGTAACTTTCCTATGTGTTGTAAACGCTAATCTCTGCCTGTGGTTAATGAGGCAAGATTAGATTATGTTAAAGAGGTTCAGGGTGGGATGTAACACCCTTACCCAGGTGTTACCTTTACCCAGGTAAAGGAAGTTTCCCTGGTGTGTGGCGTGCACCACCTTTATCTCTCGAGATAAAAGGAAAGGGAAGTGAGCAAAGAGTTGAGGACCTCATACCACCAAGAAAGAAGCACTGGGAGCATAGTGTCTTTTGGACCCACCATCCCTGCGCTGACAAGCTCCTCAACCAGGGGAAAATTGATGACAACAATCTTCTTCCAGAGTTGACAGAGAAAGCCTTCCCCTGGAGCTGACGCCCTGAATTTGGACTTCTAGCCTGTAAGAGAATAAACTTCTCTTTGTTAAAGCCATCCACCTGTGGTATTTCTGTTATAGCAGCATAGGTGGCTAAGACAGGTTTTATCCTTTCACTGTACTAACTCAGTCTGTATACTGAGCAAATAATCTGAGAAGCTGGTCTATATGAAGAAGAATGCTGCATCAGGATTGAAGGAAGACTCATTAACAACCTGCGTTATGCAGATAATACAACCTTGCTTGCTGAAAGTGAAGAGGACTTGAAGCACTTACTGATGAAGATCAAAGATTACAACATAAAACAAAAGTCCTCACAACTGGACCAATAAGCAACATCACGATAAAAGGAGAAAATATCGAAGTTATCAAGGATTTCATTTTACTTGGATCCACAATCAACACCCATGGAAGCAGCAGTCAAGAAATCAAACAATGCCCTGCATTAGGCAAATCTGCTTCAAAAGACCTCTTTAAAATGTTAAAAAGCAAAGATGTCACCTTGAGGACTAAGGTGGGCCTGACCCATGCATGGTGTTTTTAGGCGTTTCATATGCATGCAAAAACTGGATGATGAATAAGGAAAATGGAAGAATAATTGATGCCTTTGAATTATGGTGTTGGAGAAGAATATTGAATATACCATGGACTGCCAAAAGAACAAACAAATCTATTTTGGGGGAAGTACAACCAGAATCCTCCTTAGAAGCAAGGGTGGTGAGACTATGTCTCACATACTTTGTACATGTTATCAGGAGGGATCAGTACCTGGAGGATATCATGCTTGGTAAAGTAGAGGGTCAGCAAAAAAGAGGAAGACTCTCAATGAGATGGATAGACACAGTGGCTGCAACAGTGGGCCCAAGCATAACAACGATTGTGAGAATGGTGCAGGACTGGGCAGTGTTTCATCCTGTTGTACCTAGAGTCACTTGAGTCCGAACCAACTTGATGGCACCTAACAACAACAAATAGACAAATACCTCTGCCCTGAAGAGGACTGAATTCTGCTGGAAGAGCCTTCATTCTAGTGAAAAATTATCTACATCTCTGAACTTCACTGTTCTTGTTTATAAAACGAGGCTCTAACGTCATCCGTTTCGTGCGGATCCTATACAGATAGAATAAGCCCAGTTCCTGACACGTGGACATTCTCAGTGCACCCCACCCCCAGGCAGTAGCTTTCAAAACTCAGAGTTCCAAAAGCTTATTTTGATTAATTTCTGATTTATTTGGATTTCTCTGTTTTAATTGTTGTAAAAATATAAAGAATACAACATATGCCAATGTAACATTTTTACATGTATAATTCAGTAGAACTAGTGACATCAGTTATGTTGTGCAGTCATCATCAATTCCCTTTGCCACTTTTTCCATCCTCATAAACAAAAACGCAATGCTACCTAAACAGTGATCCCTCTTACCCTGTCCCTTCTGTCCTTGGTCCCTGTAACACTTCTGCCTGGCACTAACTGTAATGCCCTGGGAACTCACTCAGTGCCTGGTATGTAGAAAGCAACAAATAAAATTCTGATAAACTGAATTGAATGCCAGTGTCTTGGTAATTTTCTAAGGATATGGCAAAAACTTTCATCGTAAGTTACTGGGACTCTCAGTGGTGGATTCCACTGTCCTCCATCCCTGAAGATCGTTGTTGTTGTTAGGTGCTGTCAGGTCAGTTCCGACTCAGCAACCTTGTGTACTATAGAACAAAACACTGCTCGATCCTGCACCATCCTCATAATTGTTGTTATGCTCGAACTCATTGTTGCAGCCACTGTGTCAACGCATCTCGTTGAGGATCTTCTTTTCCACTGACCCCCTACTTTACCAAGCATGATGTCCTTCTCCAGAGACTGATCCCTCCTGATAACATGTCCAAAGTATGTGAGATGTAGTCTCACCACCCTTGCTTCTAAGTAGCATTCTGGATGTACTTCTTCCAAGACAGATTTGTTCACTCTTCTGCCAGTCCATGGTATATTCAATATTCTTCACCAACACCATAATTCAAAGGCATCAATTATTCTTCGGTCTTCCTTATTCATCGTTCAGTTTTCACATGCGTGAGGCGATTGAAAACACCATGGCTTGGGTCAGGCCCACCTTAGTCTTCAAGGTGACATCTTTACCTTTTAACATTTTAAAGAGGTCTTTTGCAGCAGATTTGCCCAATGCAGTGCGTCTTTTGATTTCTTGACTGCTGCTTCCATGGATCCAAGTAAAATGAAATCCTTGACAACTTCAATCTTTTCTCTGTTTATCATGATGTTGGATCATTGGGGATCCATATGAAGGTGACAGAAGGAATTTTGGAAAATACTGTAAAGTACTTCTGTTACCTTTGAAATATTTTTTGAGTTCCAAACTGTGAAGGCTTGATTCCCCTACAACATTTTTCCTGATTCCGTTTTTGGGGTTCAGGACCATATGTCCATTTCACCTGGTCAATTATTTGTGTCATTTCCTGGTTCCTGAGTTCCTTTCAGTTCCTTCAGTGGCTTACTGTCTTGTTAACATTATAAATGCCATGCATACACAACTTTGTAAGAAACTGTAAGAAGGCATCAAACCTAAAAAAAAAAAAAAGTTGCCATCCGTTGATTCCAATTTATGGTGACCTTATGTGAGTCATAGTACAGCTGTGCTCCATAGGGCTTTCAGAAGTAGATCACCAGGCCTTTCTTCTAAGGGTGGACTCAAACTGCCAGGCTTTTGGTTAGAAGCTGAGTGCTAAACTGTTTGTGCCACCCAGGCACTGAAGAAGTCACCTCCAAAAAAGAAAACCAAACCCATTGCCACCGAGTCGATTCCAGCTCATAGCAACCCTATAGGACAGAATAGAACCACCCTGAAGGGTTTCCAAGGCTGTAATCTTTTTTTTTTTTAATTGTACTTTAGATGAAGGTTTACAGAACAAATAGTTTCTCATTAAACAGTTAGTACACATATTGCCCTATGACGATGGTTAACAGCCCCACGATATGTTAACTCTGTCTCTTCTCAACCTTGGGTTCCTATTACCAACTTTCCTGTCCCCTCCTGCCTTCTAGCCTTGTCCCTGGACTGTTGTGCCCCATTAGTCTCATTTTGTTTTATGGGGCTGTCTGATCTTTGACTGAATGGGGAACCTCATGAGTGACTTCATTACTGAGCTAAAAGGGTGTCCGTGGGGTCATACTCTTGAGGTTTCTCCAGTCTCTTTCAGGCCAGTTAGTCTGGTCTTTTTTTGTGAGTTAGAATTTAGTTCTACATTTTTCTCCAGCTCTGTCCAGGACCCTCTGTCGTGATCCTGGTCAGAACAGTAGTGGTGGTAGCTGAGCACCATCTAGTTGTACTGGACTCAGTCTGGTGGAGGCTGTGGTAGTTGTGGTCCATTAGTCCTTTGGACTAATCTTTTCCTTGTATCTTGTTTTCTTCATTCTCCCTTACTGCCAAAGGGGTGAGACCACTGGAGTATCTTGGATGGCTCCAAGGCTGTAGTCTTTATGGAAGCAGCCTTCCACATCTTTCTCCTACGGAGCAGTTAGTGCGTTCTAACCACTGACCTTTTGGTTAGCAGCCAGGTCCTTAACCACTGCACCACCAGAGCTCCTGAAGAAGGTACAGATTCTCGGAAAAAAAGACATGTCCAGAAATTGGCTCTCATATGTAAAAGAGGCTTGCTGTGTCCCTGGAATCCACCGTGGCGCAGGCTCTCATGCAACTGGAGAAGTCCATGCAAAAACCAGCTCTGCATGGGATGATGTAACACAGAGTAATGGAGTTGAAATTTTGTGCTAAGTAATGTTTTGAAATTAGGTGCCATGTTGCCAGTGTGTTTCTAAATTGACTTCGCTGGTAGCATTCCATAATGTTTCTGGTTTATGTCTTAACTGAGCTGGCTGGGAACACATTAAAAGTTACAGCTTCAAATTGTTACAGTTTGCTGCTTGGTTCTGAAGTACTTTCATTACTATGTGGATTGTAACTTTTCTTTTAAATTACCTTTCTGAGTTGTCATTTCTCACAGATATAATATACCCTAAGATCAAATTTGGTAAGCCCCTTTGAAGTTCAGGATTTAAACTAGTTAAAAATCTTTATGCCCTTCTTTTATATTCAAGATAATAAAGACCTTATTAATTTCAACTTCAAGAGGTCTTCAGAGATTTTAAGGGACTTTAGCAATAAATTTAGAAAACTATTTTTGTTAAAATATATAGTATTTTCATGAATAAAAACATGACACTCCTGAGATATTCCATAAGGGACCTAGTTTAGTCTAGTGCATGGCGTTTAGAGTCGTTTTCTTAACTACAGCCCTTACAAGAGTAGCTCATGTTTCGGCCTGCAGGGAAATCCGCTGCCTGTGTGCCCAGGGTGTATATATGCAGGGGTGCATTCCTTGGCTGGTGTCCAAGGCCCACACATCTGTGAGAGGATGTTCTGTTCCTTCTTTCAGGCAACCTGCCTTAGACACGCCTGGCAACTAGGTCTGTTTGGCAGTGGTCTCCAAACCTGTCAGAGCTAAACGAATCACCTTGGTAGCTTGAAGAAAACTCATATTAAAAGACTCTACCCATAGAGATGCTGGGAGCCCTGCTGGCATAGTGGTTAAGAGCTCGGCTGCTAACCAAAAGGTTGGCAGTTGGAATCCACCAGCTGCTCCTTGGAAACCCTAAGGTGCAGTTCTATTCTATCCTATAGGATCGCTATGGATCAGAATTGACTCAACAGCAACAGGTTTTTTGGTTTTATAGAGAAGTTGAACCAGTAGATGAAGCGGATATGACTTTGGGACACCTCTTTCTGGCCCCTTTCCTGCCCTTCCTACAATTTGGTGACCACAACACACTAGTCCACACATGATGCACAGCACAAGGAGCAACACAACAGCATCAGAACAACTAGACAGACTGAGAGAAGAAAGAGGTCACTCAGAAACCACAGCCACAGCTGGAGGCTGAATTAGACTTTTAAGAATACCTTCTTCTCCTGTTATGTTACACAGACTACAAAGCCAGTGTCTGCCCTAAAATATTCTCCTTTTCCCCCTCATCTGTCACGTGACCCTGTATGTGTCTGTTGTGTGTGTATTTTGGGAGGATTTGCAATCTCTTTTTTCAGTTCCTTATCCTAGCCAGTTAAAGAGTAAATGAGAGAGAGAAGTATAGACAAAGACAGAGATATGGACACTTCTGGAAAAGTGTAAGGGGATGGAAAAGAGACATTTAGGAGGAAGCAAGAAAAGAAAAACCCTTGAAGAGTATATGTGAAGCAATTCCTGGTGAATGGAAAGTCTTAGTTTTTTTTTTCTTAGATTTTCTGAAGATTCCCTAACTACACTAGCACATTTGTATCTCAGTTTCACGAAGTGAATGGCTTTATTTATAAAGACTGATAGCATCATTAAAAAGTCCTTAGCATTATAGGGAATCTATGTTGTTCATCATAAAGTAAGTCAAAGAAGGCATGAAAAATTGAGTTCATTCATTCAACAAATATTTAAGATGCTACCTTCATGGAGTTAACAGCCTGATGGGGATACAGATAAATAATCAGGCAGTGACAGCGCTGAGTACCAGGTGCTTGATAGGGGAGGAACAGAAGAAGGGGAGGAGAGAGAAGAGTGCTTCGCATGGGTTTACTGCTCCCTGCTCTCACCACTTGGGAGTCTCTTCTGAGACCCAGTAGATAAAGAAGACCACTTCTTCAGCATGGCTGACCTTATTTTTGATCTTTATATCTTGTCTAATTGGAGAGAATTTTCAGTTCCTAAGTGGACTTTAATAGAGAATGTCCCCAGAGTTGTCAGTGTACAGTACTATAGAGATTTCCCAATAACGTGCAGTTGTAAAATGGTAGTTTTCTTCACAGTCTATTTACAGTGTTTCTGTGTTCCCAGTTTACTGTCTTCTCATCCTTTATTTTTCTCTCTTCTCTCTTTCACTTATCACCAGTCATCAGGATTCTCCCTTTAGCTGGCCATAAATACTTATTTTAATACTTATCGCACTTATGAAATAAAGTTTTATATTTCTTGTTTATAATTTTAAAAGTAAATGAAACATTTAAATTATCTTTTTCTATTGAAAAAAACTTACTGGAAATGCTTTTTATTCATGTGAGCCTAAATTCCTTTTGTTATGTTTCGAGTAGGGGGATTGGTGTGTTTATTTGATTTGATTTTGTCCTGTTTGGTCAACAACTTTAACGGAAAGTATGCTTTCTGTTGCTAAGGTAAGTCTACTTAGAATGTTTGGTTACCAACAAAAGTTCAGTCCTAATCAAAATATAAGTTTCTTGTGTAGCTCTACCTAATGAGGTATGTGAATGTTACATAATTTGCTGGTGTTTGTACTATCATTAGCCAAATGTTAATTTTAGAAGAAAAGTTTCTGAAGCTTTTAGTGGTAACCTTCATAACCTGACAGTCTGATTTTTTTCCTTTCAAAGAGATGTTCTTGTTCCTTCCTTTACATCATGGTCTTTGATATTTTCTATTCCAGTTTTCCAGAGAGATGGTCATTCAGAGCCTATGCGTCTGTTCTGTACTTTGACCCTCGGATGAGAATATTCATTCAGGCCAAAAGAGTTAAAACAAAACACCTATGTCATTGCCTCTACAGACCCAGGTAACTCGCCTTCTATCCAGGGGTAGGTTAACTAGTAAGCAAGGTATGCATGGGCAGCAAGGTATGCACAGGCTTACTTGTGTTTACTTTGATGTTGTGAAATTGTGCACTACATATTAGTAAGTAAGCAGAAGTAAGCCCATGTGTACCTTGCTTATTGGATAATCAATCTGTTCCTGCTTTTGTCAATTATCTTCATAGAGTTTTTTATATATAAAACTGATATGACCCCTAAAATTGTCAAGGTGAGTGAGGACATTGACTTTGATAGTAAGATTTTTATGTTGTAAACAAAATTCAAACTGTATTCAGGAAGGTTTTCTAAAGAGGAATCGTGTGACAAATATTTGGTAGAAGTAGCAGCACACTGCAGTGAATACACTAAGTTAGATAATTATCCAAAGTAGAAATTTGTTCTCTACTTTAGTGACTTTCAGGTGCTTTGATGGTGATAGGTTCTATTAAAAGGTCAGAGTTCACATTCATCTTCTGTTTTTGTAATATATTTGAACTATTAAACCATATACCTATATGTGCATGGCCATTGTATGCGTAGAGTGAACGTATTTATAAATACACATGTAGTTCATTTCTGTTTTATTTTGTATTACGGCATAAACTTTTTTAAGTTTGCATTTGCTTATTATAAAACCTGCCTTGCTCAACTATGCCTGCAGTCAGAATAGTCATTCATGTTATGGTTTCTAGGTGATCATTCATTCATCAAACATTTGTCAAAATCTTCTGTGAGTCTGAGATTGTGCTAGGTACACAGCATAAAAAAATAAGATTAGTTCCAGTTTTGAGTAACTTAATATCTACTGAGAAAAACTTTTAATGTCTTACAGTGTCTGTAAATGTATATTTTCACACATTATTTCATTTAATTTTTGCAGTGACCCTGTGGTTAGGTTTTATTATCACCATGTAGATATAAGTGAATGTCAAAACTGGATAAGAACTTAAATCTTCTGGTTTCAAATTCTTTACCACTCCACATTCCATGCCCTATCTCCTGTACCACCAACTCTTGATAATAGGCCCTCGTTTGTCACATTTTCTTATTTTCATGAAAAAGTGGTTGCTGTCCTGCAGCTTTATAATCAATCCCTCCTATAGAAATTAATATTAAAAATTATAGATATCTGTATCTTACACCCTGACTGTACACCAGTGAATTGCTCAAAAGTTTATTTTTGATTTCTTATGCTAGAGATCGTTTGTTGAAAATAAACTATACCAAGTCTAAGACTTTCTCTACAAATCTGTGTATTCATTCCCTAATGAATATCAAAGTGATGTTTTCTTTTCATCAGTCTTATTCTTCTTGGAAGTGCCAAGAGTCTCCTGGATCAATCAATAAAGCTGATCTTTGTGAATTAAATTATTCTTTCCTTACTGAGTTTGAGTAAAAAGTGGTTTAAACCAATAGAAAATGTGGATTTGTCTCTGTTTTCTGAGAGGAATTAATAGTAAATTGAATTCCATCCACGTAAATCACTTACATCAAATGATAGCTGTTGCCTACTCTAGTGTATTTTTTATTCACTTGCCAAAGTAATATAATGTACGTATATGTTTTATTCCCAGAAAAAAATTGAAGAAGGCTTGAATCTTGTCAAGTTTCACCTGGGACTCTGATAAGCTCTCTTAAATCTGCTATTTGGTATTTACATATGGACAGATTTATTCTGTGGCAGTATAGCTTAGGGCTTGTCTCGCTCTCCATTTGCCATATTTACTTGCATTTAATTTCCCTAATGTGTTTTATGGTGGCCAAAATTTTATATAAGAAATATGTGGAGTTTCTGTGTTATCCCACTTCTAGTAGACTACTTTTTTTTTTCTTACTGAAAGGTGCTATAGTCTATTGGCTGAACAGAATAAGAGTTGGGAATGACCCCATCTGGTCAGAGTAGAGATGTTTAAACGATATTTAAAAAGTGGTTAAATACTCTTGGCCACCAGACTGCAATAAACTTTTAGAAGTGATATGTGAAACTAAGGTACCATAACAGGACTCTGTAACTCTGAAGTTTTATTTATAGGAATGTGTGAGTATAGTTCCTCATCAGTTATTTTTCTGTACTTTTGTAGCAGACAAAAAAATGAAGACTGGATTTTCATCCATGTGAGTGGATTTATAATTGCTTTAGCAACTTGACACAAATGCCCCTAACATATTCAGAGAAGGGCTAGAGAGAAATTTTTGGTGATATGTCATTGATTTTCTTCCTTGATCATGTTCTGTTCAGTATTTTTATCAGTAACTTGGATGAAAACAACAACAAACAGATATGTATGCTTACTGAATTCTTTGTTGACCCTGAGCTAAGAGAAATATTTTATACCTGGCATTATAGAAACAAGATGTGAAAAAGTTGAAGTCCAAAAGATAAATGTAATATAGATAAGCTATAGACCTGCATTTAGATTACAAAATCTGTTGTATAAGTATAGACTTGACAGTGATTTACATGAAAAAAATGCATAGATATTTTAATTGATCAGAAGCTTAGTATAAGCTGATACTGTGAGAGGATTGCTAAAAACTTTTTTGGAACGTAGTGAGCAAAACGAGATGATGGTAGTACCAGTAAACCTTACCTTGCTGCACCATGTCTGGAGGGAGATGCCCATATGCGGATGCTTTAGGAGGAACATGAACTTACTAGAAAGTGTCTTGCTTCCAGGACAGTAACTATTCTAGTAAGGAGTCATTCTGTGGAGGCGAAAAAACCTAGGAGCTGAGTGAAGGCGTTAAAAGCTGTTGTGTGAAAATTGGAATTCCAAAAGGCAGAACTTGGATGGCTGGGTAGAAGAAGAAGATAGAGCTTGCTCAGATGAGAGTATTGGGCTGTTTTTGCCAGGGAGAGACCCACAGATGAACTTTGTTGATTGGAGTTTAGTGTAACAATATTCAGAAACTGTACATAGCAGGGAGCCATCCCAGCAGCCTCACCATCACCTTTGACGCCATGTGTTTCTGTGGACTGGGATGTTCTGGAACAGAAGCAGCTCAGTGTTGCTTAAGATATTGCTCTGCTGAGTGATCTTTGCTAGGTGTACCTAGCATTTGCTCCCCTAAGACTAGCTTTTGTCAAGCATGAAGCTTCCCTATTGGGCAGAATTCAGGGACAAGCCACTTCAGAGGGGTTTGGTCATCTACATAGCATCCTTTGTTTGGACACCAATCACTGGTCCAGTTATCAGATACTAAATCCAGGTGTCCAGAATAGAAGATTTAGTTTCTCCAGATACACATGGCATAGGATATAGCAGCTCAGAGAAGCCTGTGCATGTGGCAGGGGATTAATGAACCGTCCACAGTTATTCATGCTTTCTTGCAGTAGAAAAGACTCCCACCTAAGATGAGGACAAATCTGTCTCTGGAAGATTCTGGATTGTAGAAGGCATTATTACTTTGGGAAGAATTTCAAAGATTTAAAGATCTCTTGGAGTCTTAAGTATTATTTATATAACACAGACAAGTTGTGTATGGCTATATTATTTGATCTTAGGCAACAAACTACTTACTTTCTTTGACTTTGATTTCTTTAGCTATAGTAGAAAACTAACTCTCAGATTATACAGGCTTTAAATATCTGCATATTAGGACTAAAGAAGAGAGTAAAATGGTCATTTATGAAGGCTGTCTAAGGGTGACGGAGCAAAAGTGCCGGTTTAATAAACTCCATTCTTCATTAGTACTGCTTTTCTGCAGACCCGTTTAAAGAGCACAAATGACGTGGGATTGGAGTCACCCTGCTTTCATAGGAACATCTGCTCCTTTTTCAGTTATTCAGAGACACTAGCTTTAAGGTCTGCTGTTGAGTACACTGCAGCACTATGCTTCTGGGACAGTCTTCTCATTTATTAGGGCTGCTCCCACCCTCTTGTTCCCCATCCACCTAGATAGATTAATAATTTTTGAAAAGTATCTCTTTTGTAAACTCTACAGATTAATTATACATTCATTAATTTTCATAATTTTATATTATTTAATCTTTCAATATAGGATAATGGTTGAGAGCAAAATTTGGATCAGCAGAACCTGGATTCGCGTTTGAGTTTGTCATTTGCTGGTTGTGGACCTTTGGCCGTTACTTAAGCCTTCCTCTTCTCCCTGTGACCTGGGAATCACCCTGCCCCTTAGGCTGCTTGTGAGGATTAAATAAACAGAACACTGCTCAGAACAGTTCCTGACATGTCTGTAAACAAACAGTAATCGCTATTATACAAATGAATAATACCTGGATAGAATGACCAGTATGCGTGAGACAGGATTCTAAGCTTTGGGGAGTCAGCACAGGCAACAACAACAAAAAAATTCCTGCCCTCATGGAGCTTACGTTCCAGTGGCGGGAAGGACAATAAGTAACTAAAAATAGTACAATAACAGGTAATTCTAAGTGCTCTGAAAAAAAAGGTAGGGCAGGGAATAGAGAGTTTTGAGGGTTGGGTGGCTATTTTAGATAGGAAATCAAGGAAGGCCTTTCTAAGCAAGCAACTTTTGAGCAGGGAACTGAATAAACTGAGGGACTGAATGTATTAGTTATCTATTGCTATATAACAAATCACCCCAAAATGTAGTGGCTTAATGTAATAGTAGCCATTTACTGTCTCTCATAGTTTCTGTGGGTCAGTAGTTTGAGAGCGGCTCTGTTGTGTGGTTTTGGGTTGGGATCTCTCCTGAATTGCTGAGATGTTGGCTGGGGCTGCTGCAGCTTTGATTGGAGCTGGAGGATCCACTTTCAGGGTGACTGTTCACATGGCTGGCAAGTTAGCTCCTTTTCACCATAGCCACTGCACAGGGCTGCCTGAGTATTTCTGTTGTGTAGGAGCTGACTTCGCTAGTAGAAACTGCCATCTTTTAGGACACAGGTGACAACATTTTCTGCCATATTCTCTAGTTCACATAAGCTAACCTGATTCAGAGTAGAAGGGCATTACAAAAAGGCATGAAAGCCAAGAGTTCAGAATCATCAGGGGGCATCTTGGAGGCTGGGTAACACAGTGAGTCATGCAAGAATGAGTCAGCAAGAATATTTGGGAAGGTGGTCCCAGGAGGAGAGGACAGTGAGTGCAGGGGCAGGAACCATGGCTGGCAGTGTAGCTAGAGCACAGTGATAGATGGGAGGAGACGAGGAAGAGGGGCAGGTCATATAAGGCCTTGAGCAGCATAGTTAGAAGAGGTGATTGCTTGTGAGCAGAGGAGTGGCATTACTTTATAGTTTTACAAAGATCATTATGGCTGCTGAGTGGGCAGATGATTTTATGGGGTAAGAGGGGAGGAAGGGAGACTAGGTAGGATACATTACTGTATTCCAGGTGACCTAGGATGGTAGTGGCAGAAGTGCAGAGATATGTTGTGATGACAGGCATGTTGTGAAGATAGGACTTGCTGATGGAATGAGTGTGGGGTAGTGAGAAAATGAGAACTCATGAATGCTTCCTAAGTTCTTTTGTTTGTTTATATTTCTATTTTTTAATGATTTTATTTTTTATTGTAAAAGTGTAGGTAACACATTTGCTAATTCAACATTTTTCACATTTACAAGTCAGTGAAATCAATTACATGAATCATGTTGTGCCACCATCACCAATATCCTTTGCCAAACCTCCTGAGTTTTCTCCTTGAGCAAAAATGTGGGAGCCGCAGAGAGGCAGAGGTGTGGAGGTGAGGAGCACTGGTGAATGGAGAACTCCACCTCATTGTGGACACACTGTTGGAGAGGCCTGTTTGACATCCAGATCTAGCTATCAACATTCATACGAGAAAGAAAATTCCTGATCCTGCTCTTACATATGAGTAATAATTAATAATTTTAACTATTTTGTTGTTGTTGTGTACTGTCAAGTCAATTCTGACTCATAGTGATCCTATAGGACAGTAGAACTGCCCCATAGGATTTCCAAGGCTATAATATTTACAGGAACAGATTACCACATCTTTCTTCTGCAGAACAGTTGGGGGGTTTGAAACACAGACCTTTCAGCTAGCATCCGAGTGCTTAACCACTGTGCCACCAGGGCTCCTTAGAACTACTTTATGATATAACAATACTAGGTAACCTCATAGTTTAAAAATAACATAATTATGATTGTGAATACTACAGTGTAGTTAAGATTCATGACCTGGCTGTGTTTTCCAGCATTAAAAAAATTTCAAAGCCATAGTTTTCTTGTATTTTTTTTAACATAAAAATTTTTAAATATTGTATTTGATCTTCGCCAAAAGGTTTTAGATAAATTTTATAAGTGTGGAAATTAAATGCCAAATGTAAGTTTAAATTTCTGCAGGTTATTCTGATCAAAGCAGTGACAGAAAATGGTTATATCATGCTCTACTCCATGGCTCTGAGCATAAAATCTTAAAAAGTACTCAGTTTCTTTATATTATTATTTCTCTTGGGGGGGAGAGTTCTATTTTGCTCTTAAAATAGTAAAATTAATAAAATTTTAAACAACACAGACTTAATCTGGGGAAAAAATCAGGTAACTTAGAACTTCCTTTGTTGTTACTGATATTGTTAGGTGTCGTTGAGTTGGTTCTGACTCATAGCAACGCTGTATACTGTAGAACGAAACACTGTCCAACCTTGCACCATGCTTGCAATTGTTATACTTGAGCCCATTGTTGAAGTCACTATGTCAATCCATCTCATTGAGAGTCTTCCTCTTTTTCATTGACCCTGTACTCTACCAAGCATGATGTCCTTCTCCAGGAACTGATCCTTCCTGACAACATGAACAAAATATGTGAGACATCGTCTCGCCATCCTTGCTTCTAAGGAACATTCTGGTTGTACTTCTTCCAAGACAGATTTGTTTGTTCTTTTGGTAGTCCACGGTATATTCAGTATTCTTCGCCAACAGCACAGTTCAAAGGCTTCAATTCTTTGGTCTTCCTTATTATTTGTCCAGCTTTTGCATGCATATGATGTGATTGAAAATACCATGACTTGGGTCATGCACACCTTAGAGTTCAAGGGGACATCTTTGCTTTTCAACACTTTAAACAGGTCTTTTGCAGCAGATTTGCCCAATGCAATGTGTCTTTTGGTTTCTTGACTGCTGCTTCCATCGGTGTTGATTGTGGATCCAAGTAAAATGAAATCCTTGACAACTTCAATCTTTTCTCAGTTTATCATTTATGTTGCTTATTGGTCCAGTGGTGAGGATTTTTGTTTGCTTTATGTTGAAGTGTAATCCATACTGAAGGCTGTGGTCTTTGATCTTCATCAGTGTTTCTTGTTTCCATTCGTCCAGTTTTCCTGTCCCTTCTTGCCTTCTCATCTTTGCTTTTGGGCTGCTATGTCCATTAATCTCATATACATGATTAAGCTATGAAGCACATCCCTCTTGTGTGCACTGTTGGCCATATAGACCTGTCTAAGCTTTAGCTGAAGAATGAACCTCAGGAGTTACTGCAGTACTGAGTTAGAAGAGTGTGTGGGGCCATACTCTCAGGGTTTCTCCAGTCTCTGTCAGACCTGCAAGCCTGGTCATTTTTTTTTGTTTTGTTTTGTTTTACATTTTATTTATTTATTTTTGTTCTACATTAAATATTGTTCTACATTTTTCTCCCGCTCTGTCTGGGACCGTCTATTGTGATCCCTGCCAGAACAGTCAGTAGTGGTGGTAACCATGCACCATCTAGTTATTCTGGGCTCAGTCTGGTGGAGATTGTGGTCCATTAGTCTTTTGAACTAATCTTTCCCTAGTTTCTTTGGTTTTCTTCCTTCTCCTTTGCTCCAGCTGGCATAGGACCAGTAGATGTATCTTAGATGTCCACTCGCAGGCTTTTAAGACCCAGTTGCTACTTACCACAGTCAGATGTAGACTCTGTTAATTCAGTTGAGCTAGATGTCCCCTGAGACCATGGTCCTCAGCCCTCAACCCAGTAGCTCGGTCTCTCAGGGCATTTGGATGTGTCTATGAAGTTTCTGTGACTTTGTCTTGGGCAAGTAGTGCTGACTTCTGCAGTATTGTGTACTGTCTTACCCTTCACCGAAGTTGCCACTTATCTACTGTCTCAGTCATCTAGTGCTGCTCTAACAGAATTACCACAAGTGGATGGTTTCAACAAAGATAAATTTATTCTCTCAAAGTCCAGTAGGCTACAAGTCCAAATTCAGGGCATCAGCTCCAGGAGAACGCTTTCTCTCTCTTTCAGCTCTGGAGAAAGGTCCTTGTGATGCATCAGTCTTTCCTGGGGCTGGGAGCTTCTCTGCACAGGAACCTCAGGTCCAAAGGACGCACTCTGCTCCCGGCACTGCTTTCTTGGTGGTTTGAGGTTCCTGTATGTCTCTGCTTTCTCTCTTTTATATCTCAAAAGAGATTGCATTAAGACACTAATCTTGTCAACCTCATCAGTATAACCCATCACAGTGATAGAATTTACAACACATAAGGAGATCACATATAATCTCATCTTAGTATAGAGTTTACAACACATAAGGAAATCACATCAGATTACACAGTTATACAATACTGGGAATCATGACCCAGCCAAGCTGACAGATATTTTTTGGGGACACAACTCAATCCATGACATCTACTATCTAGTTAGTGTTTGTCCCTCCCTACACCTCCTCTCCCTCATAACCATCAAACGTTGTTTCTTTCTGTGTGGAAACGTTTCCATGAGTTTTTATAATAGTGATCTCATAAGTATTTGTACTTTTGTGATTGACTTATTTCACTCAGCATAATGCCCTCCAGATCATCCATGTTATGAGATGTTTCGTAGATTCATCATTGTTCTTTATGATTACGTAGTATTACATTGTGTGTCCATTCATCTGTTGATGGACGCTTAGGTTGTTTCCGTCTTGTTGCTGTTGTGAATGATGCTGCGGTGAACATGGGTGTGCATAAGTCTATTTGTGTGACAACTCTTATTTATCTAGGATATATTCCTAGGAGTAGTGTTGCTGGATTGTATGGTATTTTTGTTTCTAACTTTTTAAGGAAGCGCCATATTGTTTTCCAAAATGATTGTACCATTTTGCATTCCCACCAGCAGTGCATGAGAGTTGCAATCTCCCCGCAACCTCTCCAGCATTTGTTATTTTCTATTTTTTTGATTTGTGCCAGTAATGACAGGGTGAGATGGTATCTTATTGTAGTTTTGATTTGCATTTCTGTAATGATTAGTGATTGCGAGCATTTCCTAGTGTGTGTGAGCTGCCTGAAAGTCTTTTTTGGTAAAGTGTCTCTTCATACCCTTTCCCCATTTTTTTAATTGGATTATTTGTCTTTTTATTGTAGAGTTGTATTTTCTTATAAATTTTAGAGAATAGACCTTTGTTATATATTGTTTGTGATGGTTAAGATTGTGTGTCAACTTGGCTGGGCCATGATTCTCAGTGTTTTAATGTAATCACTCCCAAGATTGAATATACTGTGAGTAGCCAATCAGATGAAAGGGAGTCTCCTTGGGGGTGTGGTCCACATCTGTATATAAGCAGACATTCTGGCTTTTTGCTCTCTCTGGATCCTGCGGCTGCTTCCTGTTGTCTCATCTCCTGTTCTTGGGACTTGAGCTGTCAGCTTATCTGCTGAACCTGGGATTCATCGATCTGCCCAGCCTGTGAGCAGAAGCCCTGCTCTCCGACCTGCCAATCTTGGGCTTGCCAGCTTCTGCAGCAGTGTGACTTGGGAGAGGCCTCTACCCTGATCCACGGACTTGGGATGTTCTAGCCTCTACAATCACGTGAGCTGTTTCCTTGATATAATCTCTCTCTATATATATATTTATACATCTTATGCTTTTGCTTCTCTAGAAAACCCAGCCAAAGACAATGTTATAGGCAAAAAATTTTCCTCAGCCTGTGAATTCTCTTTTACTCTTGGTGAAATCTTTTGATTAGCATAGGTGTTTAATTTTTAGCTTATCTTCTGGTGTTTGTGTATTGTTAGTTATGGTTTGTATCCTGTTCATGCCATATATTTGGGCCCCTATTATTGACCCTATTTTTTCTTCAATGATCTTTATAGTTTTTGGTTTTATATTTAGGTCTTTGATGTATTTTGAATTAGTTTTTGTGTAGGGTGTGACGTATGGATCCTGTTACATTTTTTCACAGGTAGTCATCCAGTTTTGCCACCACCATTTGTTAAAAAGACTGTCTTTTCTTCATTTAATGGACTTTGGGCCTTTGTCAAAAATTAGGTGGCGGGAGGTAAATGGGATTTACATCTGGGTTCTTGATTCTGTTCCATTGGTCAATGTGTCTGTCATTGTACCATTACCAGGCTGTTTTGACTACTATAGCTTTATAGTAGGTTCTGAGGTCAGGTAGTGTGAGACCTCCTACTTTGTTCTTCTTCAGTAATGCTTCACTATCTGGGGTCTTGTCCCTTTCCATATAAAGTTAATCATTAGTTTTTCCATCTTGTTAAAGAATGTTGTTGGTATTTGGATTGGGATTGTACTGTATTTGTTGATTGCTTTGGGTAGAAGTGTCATTTTCACTCTGTTGGGTCTACTTATGCATAAGCATCATATGTTTTTCCATTTGTATAGGTCTCTTGGTTTCTTGCAGTAGTGTTCTGTAGTTTTCTTTGTATAGGTCTTTTATGTCCCTGGTTAGATTTATTCCTAAGTATTTTATTATTTTTAGGGACTGTTGTAAATGGTATTACTTTCCTGATTTCCTTTTCATAGTTCTCTTTTTTGGTGTATAGGAATCCAACTGATTTTTGTATATTATCTTGTATCCTGCTACTCTGCTGAATCTTCCTATTAGTTCCAGTAGTTTTCTTGTGGAGTCTTTAGGGTTCTCTATGTATGGTGTTATATCTCCCACTAATAGGGATAGTTTTTTATCTTCCTTACCAATTTGGATGCCTCCTCCCCTTTTTTTCTTTCCTATTGCTCTAGATAGGATTTCCAGCACAGTTTTAAATAGGAGTGGTGATAACAGCCATCCTTGTCTTGTTCTTGTTCTCAGGGGGAATGTTTTCAGCCTCTCTCCCTTGAAAATGATGTTGGTTGTTGCTTTTGTATAAAATCCAACCAAACCCATTGCCGTTGAGTCAATTCCAATTCATAGCAATCCTTTAGGACAGAGTAGAACCGTCCCATAAGGTTTTCAAGGAGCAGTTGGTGAATTCGAACTGCTGACCTTTTAGTTAGCAGCCAAGCAATTAACCATTGGGCCACCAGAGCTCCAGGTTTTGTATAGATGCCCTTTATTATGTTGAGGAATATCCATTCTATTCCTACCGTATTGAGAGTTTTTATCAGGAATGGGTGTTGGACTTTATTGAATGCTGTTTTTGCATTGATTGAAATGATCATGTGATTCTTTTGTTTTATTTATGTGGTGGATTGTGTTGACAGATTTTCTAATACTGAACCATCCTTGCATACCTAGTATGAATCCCACTAGGTTGTGGTGTGTTATTTTTATTTTAAATGCTGCTGAATTCCATTGGCTAGAATTTTGTTGAGAATTTCTGTATCTATATTCATAAGAGATATTGGTCTGTAATTTTCTTTTTTTTTTTTTGTGGTGTCTTTGCCTTTGGTATCAGGATTATGCTGACTTCATAGAGTGAATTCAGAAGTATCCCTTCCTTTTCTATGTTCTGAAATAGTTTGAATAGTACTGGTGTAAGCTCTTCTCTGAATGTTTGGTAGAATTATCCAGTGAAGCCATCTGGACCAGGAATTTTTTGTTGTTGGGAGTTTTTTTAATTACTTTTTCAATCTTATATCCTGTTATGGGTTAGTTCAAATTTTCTACCTCAGTTTGTAGTTTAGGTAGGTAGTATGTTTCTAGAAATTTGTCCATTTCCTCTAGGTTTTCAAATTTGTTGCATTACAGTTTTTCATATTATTCTGTTATGATCCTTTTTATTTCAGTTGGGTCTGTTGTAATGGGCCCCATTTCATTTCTTACTTGGGCTATTCCTGTCCTGTCTTTCTTTTGTCAGTTTGGCCAGTGGTTTGTCAATGTTGTTAATCCTTGCAAAGAACCAACTTTTTGTTTTGTTGATTCTTTCTGTTGTTCTTCTGTTCTTTATTTCTACTCTGATCTTTATTATTTCTTTGCTTTCTGGTGGCTGTAGGCTTCTTTTGCTGTTCTTTCTATTTATTAGAGTTTAGGGCTAATGTTTTGATTTTATCCCTTTCCTCTTTTTTGATGTGTGCACCTCTGACTTCTGAGCACTGCCTTTACTGTGTCCCAAAAGTTTTAGTATGATGCGTTTTCATTCTTACTTGATTCTAGAGATTTTTTTTATTCCATTTGATTTCTTCTATTACCCAGTGGTTTTTAAGTAAGGTGGTATTCAGTTTCCATGTATTTGATTTTTTTTCCTTGCTCTTCCTGTTATTAATTTCTACTTTTATGATGTTCTGATCAGAGATGATACTTTGTATTATCTCAGTGTCTTGGATTTTTTTGAAGGTTACTTTGTGACCTAAGATGTGGTCTATTCTGGAGAATGTTCCATATGCATTAGAAAAGAATGTATACTTTGCTGTTGTTGGGTAGAGTGTTCTATATATGTCTATGAAGGCAAGCATATCGATGGATCATGTTTTCTTTTGTAATCCATTCTGTCACTGTATGTCTCTTTATGGGTGCATTTTAAGCCGTTTACATTCAGTGTGGTTACTGATAAGTGCAAGTTTATTGCTATCATTTATAGTGCCTTTTTTCTGGTGCTGATGTTTTCTTGGTTCCTCTTACTCTTCTATGCTGAGTTCCTTTTGTTTGTGAAATTTCTTTTCATTTCTTTCATTATTGTAGATTTTGTGTTTACTGAGCCTTTATGTTTTTCTTCATTTTGATAAGTAGGTTTCTTAACTTTCTTTGTGGTTACTGTCTTGGTTATCTAGTGCTGCTATAACAGATATACCACAGTGGATGGCTTTAACAAGGAGAAATTTATTCTCTCTCAGTCTAGGAGGCTAGAAGCCCAAATTCAGGATGCCAGCTCCAGGAGAATGCTTTCTCTCTCCGTTGGTTCTGGGGAAAGGTCCCTACCATCAATCTTCCTCACTTGAGGAGCTTCTCAGTGCAGGGACTCCAGGTCCAAAGGATGTGCCATTCTCCTGGCTCTTTTTCTTGGTGGTATGAGTTCCCCATGTCTCTCTGCTCATTTCTGTCTTTTATATCTCAAAACAGATTGGGGGGCGGGGCCAAGATGGTGGAGTAGTCTGATACTTTCAGTGGTCCCTCTTACAACAAAGACCCAAAAACACAACTGAATCGATTATATATGACAGTCTAGGAGCCCTGAACATCAAAGGCAAAGTTGAGGAATCCGACTGAGTGGCGGGGGAGGAAGAGATGGTTCGGAAGCAGCAAAGAGTTGCCAGACCCGACCCAGAGGGAGCCAGAGCCCTTCAGCCTGAATCACCTCGGGGGTGAGTGATGAGGCAGGCAAGCAGCAGCACTCCAGAGGCATTTTCCATATCAAGAGAGACTGAGTGCCACAGAGTCTACACGGACACCCAGAACCAGTGAGAAGCAGCCCTTGAGAGGCGAAAGATAAGTATTTGCATCTGGCCTTCCGTGTGGATCAAAAACACCCTCCTTAGGGAAAAACCTCTTTGCCATTTACCTCCCTGTTTCCTGCTCTGCACTGGGTCTGGGTCCAGCTTCAGCGATTGCCAAGTCCCCTGGGCCAGAAGTAGGACCCGTCATGTGTTCTGAGCCATTCTCCTGACCTTGGAGAGGGAACAAATTAACAAATGGGGGGAAAGGTAATCTGCCAGCTCCCCTAAGCCAGGAACTCAGGGTAGGTACAGCTCCTTTGCCTAGGCATAGGGATAAGGGATCCATGGACTTGGAGTGCCTTTCCCACTACATAGACTTGTGTGGGCCCATTTCAACAGCATAGGCCCTTATTACCTCAGTACAACAGGGTATATACCTGAAGTCTAACTTCAGCTGTTTCAACTGTGAACTGGAAGGCTTGTGACATTTGACACTGCTCTGCTCATTAAGCAGGGTCCTTACCTACCCACATCAGGGGCCTGAGGGCTGCTGGCTCCACCCACACCACCTAGCCACCTGTGATAGGGGTCCAAGAATAAGGGGTGCATCCCAGTCCTTACAGCCAGCAGCACTGGGTGCTCATAGTCTGGCTGTAACACCCACACGCCTACGCATTCTAGGAAACAGGGACACACTTACCTCCTGGACACTAAAGGGTGGCCGTCAGCCCCCTGCCTTATTCAGCATGTGTCCCCCTGCTGCAGCCAGCCAGATGCCTGTGCCTACACCAATCACCCATACCTGGCTAGGACTGTAGGTGAGAGCCTGCACCACACACTTGGTGGCTGACTACCTGGACACGTGAGCTGAATCCATACAGGAGGAGTGGGAAGACTCCTGGACTCACATACTTAATGGTAGGTCTGGCCACCTGGTGACAGGACATTGGAGCTTCAGGGGCACTGGTGAGTGGGATAGATCACATGAGCAGCCTATTTGGGCATATCAAAACAAAACAAAACAAGAAGCTGGGACACAGTATGCAAACATAAAATAAATAAATATAATAACTTATTGATGGCTCGGAGACAACAGTCAATATCAAATCACATAAAGAGGCAGACCATGATGGCTTCAGCAAGCTCCCAAAATAATCTAGAAATTTTCTGGAGGAAGATAATTTCTTGGAATTACTGGAGACAGAATACAAAAGATTAATATACAGAACTGTTGAAGACATTGGGAAGGAAATTAGGCAAAATGCAAAACATGCAATAGAGGAACTTAAAAAGATTAGAGAAGAGCATAATGACAAATTTAGCAGGCTACAAGAATCCGTAGAGATACAGCAATCAGAAGTCCAGAAGACTAACAATAAAATTTCAGAATTAGACAACTCAATAGAAAGTCATAGGAGCAGAATTGAGGCAATGGAAGTCAAAATTAGTGGGACTGAAGATAAAGCACTTAACACCAACTTATTTGAGGAAAAATCAGATAAAATGATTTAAAAAAATGAAGAAACTCTAAGATTAATGTGGGATTCTATCAAGAGGAATAACCTCAGAGTGATTGGAGTACCAGAACAGGGAGGATAACAGAAAATATGGAGAGAATTGTTGAAGATTTGTTGACAGAAAACTTCCCTGATAACATGAAAGATGAGAAGATACCTATCCAAGATGCTCATCAAACACCACATAAGGTAGACCCCAAAAGAAAGTCAGCAAGACATAATCAAACCTCCCAAAACCAAAGATAAACAGAATTTTAAGAGTTGCTAGGATAAACAAAAAGTCATCTACAAAGGAGAGTCAATAAGAATAAGCTCTGACTACTCAGTAGAAGCCATGCAGACAAGAAGGCAATGGCATGACATATATAAAGCCTTGAAGGAAAAAAAATTTCTAGCCAAGAATTATATATCCAGAAAAACTGTCTCTCAAATATGATGGCAAAATAAGGGCATTTCCAGACAAACAGAAATTTAGGGAATTTGGAAAAACCAAACCAAAATTACAAGAAATACTAAAGGAGTTGTCTGTTTAGAAAATCAGTAACATCAGATAACAACTGAAGACTAGAACACAGGACAAAGTAACCAGATATCAACCCAGGTAGAGAAGTCAAAAAAATAAAGCTAAAACATTGAAAATAGGGAAACAGAGATGTCAATATGTAAAAGATGACAACATTAAAACAAAATAGAGGGACTAAAAAATGTGGACATAGACTTTTCATATGGAGAGGAAATCAAGGTGATATAAAGAAATAAAAGACTGGTATCAACTTAGAAAAATAGGGGTAAATATTAAGGTCATCACAAAGGAAACTAACAGTCGTACACGTCAAAATAAAAAAACAAGAAAATATAAAGACTCAGCAAATACAAAATTAACAACAAAGAAAAAAATGAAAAGAAAATACATAAAGGAAAATGACTCAGCACAGAAAATTAAGTAGAACTAAGAAACTGCAAACAACACACAAAAAAAGACATCAAAATTACAGCACTAAACACATACCTATCAATAATTACACTGAGTGTAAGTGGACTAAATGCACCAATAAAGAGACAGAGAGTGGCAGATTGGATAAAGAAACACAATCCGTCTATATGCTGCCTACAAGAGACACACCTTAGACTTGAAGACACAAACTAAAACTCAAAAGATGGAAAGAAATATATCAAGCAAACACTCAAAAAAGAGCAGGAGTGGCAATGTTAATCTCTGACAAAATAGACTTTAAAATCTACCACAAAGGATAAGGAAGGACACTATATAATGATTAAAGGGTCAATACGCTAGGAGGACATAACTATAATAAATATTTATGCACCCAACAACAGGCCTCCAAACTACGTAAAACTAACAGCATTGGAAAGAGGGAGAGCTCCACAGTGGTAGTAGGAGACTTCAACACAACACTTTTGGTGAAGGACAGAACATCCAGAAAGAGGCTCAACAAAGACAACGAAGATCTAAATACACTCAACCAACTTGATCTCACAGACGTATACTGAACACTCCACCCAACAGCAGCCAAGTATACTTTGTTTTCCAATGCACACGGAATATTCCCCAGAATAGACCACATATTAGTCCATAAAGCAAGGCTGAACAAAATCCAAAGCATCAAAATATTACAAGACATCTTTTCTGACCATAAAGCCGTAAAAATAGAAATCAACAACAGAAAAAGCAAGGAAAAAAAATCAAACACATGGAAACTGAACAACACCTTGCTCAAAAACTACTGGGTTATAGAAGAAATTAAGGAAGGGATAAAGAAATTCATAGAATCAAAAGAAAATGAAAACACATCCTACCAGAACCTTTGGGACACAGTAAAAGCAGTGCTCAGAGGTTAGTTTATAGCAATAAATGCACACATCCAAAAAGAAGAAAGGGCCATAATCAAAACATTAACCCTACAACTGGAACAAGTAGAAAGAGAGCAGCAAAAGAAGCCCTTGGGTGCCAGAAGAAAGGAAATAATAAGAATTAGAGCAGACTTAAATGAAATAGAAACTAGAAAAACAATTGAAAGAGTTAACAAGACCAAAAGCTGGTTCCTTGAAAAGATCAACAAAATTCGTAAACAATTGGCCAAACGGACAAAAGAAAAACAGGAGAGGAAGCAAATAACCCGTATAAGAAATAACATGGGTGATATCACATCAGACCCAATTAAAATGAAAAGAATCCCTAAGAAAATACTATGAAAAACTGTACTCTAACAAATTTGAAAACCTAGAGGAAATGGACAAGTTTTTAGACACTCACTACCTACCTAAACTAACACAAACAGAGGTAGAACAACTAAATAAACCCATAACAAAAGAAGAGACTGAAAAGGTAATTAAAATACTCCCAACAAAAAGAAAGCCCTGGCCCAGATGGCTTCAGTGGAGAATTCTACCAAACTTTCAGAGAAGAGTTAACCACTACTACTAAAGGTAGTTCAGAGCATTAGAAAAGGATGGAATACTCCCAAACTCATTCTATGAAGCCAGCATAACCCTGATACCAAAACCAGGTAAAGACACCACAAAAAAAAGAAAATTACAGACCAATATCCCTCATGAACATTGACACAAAAATCCTCAAAAAAAATTCTAGCCAATACAATTCAACAACATATCAAAAAAATAATTCACCATGATCAAGTGGGATTTATGCAAGGTATGCAGGGAAGGTTCAGCATTAGAAAAACAATCAACGTAATCCATCACATAAATAAAACAAAAGACAAGAACCACATGATCTTAACAATGGATGCAGAAAAGGCATTTGACAAAGTCCAACACCCATTCATGATAAAAACTCTCAACAAAATAGGAATAGAAGGAAAATTCCTCAACATAATTAAGGGCATTTATACAAAGCCAACAGCCAACATCATCCTAAATGGAGAGAGTTTGAAAACATTCCCCTTGAGAACTGGAACTAGACAAGGATACCCTTTATCACCACTCTTATTCAATGTTGTGCTGGCGGTCCTAGCCAGAGCAATTAGGCTAGAGAAAAAAAAATAAAGGCATTTATATTGGTAGGGAAGAAGTCAAAGTATCTCTATTTGCAGATGATCTGATCTTATACACAGAAAACCCCAAAGAATCCCCAAGAAAACTACTGGAACTAATAGATTTCAGCAGAGTATCAAAATACAAGATAAACATACAAAAATCAGTTGGATTCCTTTGCACTAACAAAGAACTTTGAAGAGGACATCACCAAATCAATACCATTTACAGTAACCCCCAAGAAGATAAGATACTTAGGAATAAATCTAATTAGAGATGTAACAGACCTATACAATGAAAACTACAAGACACTACTGCAAGATATCAAAAGAGACCTACATAACTGGAAAAACACCTTGCTTATGGATAGGAAGACTCAGCATTGTGAAAATGTCAATTCTACCCAAAGCGATCTACAGATACAATGCAATCTCGATCCAAATTCGAATGACATTTTTTAATGAGATGGAGAAACAAATCACCAACATCATATGGAAAGGGGAGAGGCCCCGGTTAAGTAAAGCATTATTGAAGAAGAAGAACAGAGTAGGGGGCCTCACACTACCCGATTTTAGAACCTACTATACCGCCATGGTAGTCAAAGCAGCCTGGCATTGGTACAACAACAGATACATAGACCAATGGAACAGAATTGAGAATCCAGACACAAATCCATCCACCTATGAGCCGCTGATAATTTGACAAAGGCCCAGAGTCCATTAATTGGGGAAAAGACAGTCTCTTTAACAAATAGTGCTGGCATAACTGGATATCCATCTGCAAAAAACTAAAGCAAGACCCATACTTCACACCATGCACAAAAACTAACTGAGAATGGATCAGAGACCTAAATATAAAATCTAAAACAATAAAGATCATGGAAGAAAAAATAGGGACAATGCTAGGAGCCCTAATACATGGCATAAACAGAATAGGAACCATAGGTAACAAAGCACAAGCACCAGAAGAGAGACTAGATAACTGGTAGCTCCTAAAAATCAAACACTTAAATTCTTATCAGAAGACTTCACCAAAAGAGTGAAGAAACAACCTACAGACTGGGAAAAAAAATTTGAGAATGACAAATCCGATCATCATCTAATCTCTAAAATCTACAAGATACTGCAAAATCTCAACAACAAAAAGACAAATAAAAAATGGTCAAAGAATATGAACAGACGCTTCACCAAAGAAGACATTCACATGGCTAAGAGACACATGAAGAAATGCTCACGATCATTAGCCACTCGAGAAATGCAAATCAAAACTACAAAATACCATCTCACACCAACAAGACTAGCATTAATCCAAAAAACACAGAATAATAAATGCTGGAGAGGTTGTGGAGAGACTGGAACACTTATACACTGTTGGTGGGAATGTAAAATGGTACAACCACTTTGGAAATTGATTTTGCGCTTCCTTAAAAAGCTAGAAATAGAAGTACCATACAATCCAATACAATTCTTGGATTATATCCTAGAGAAATAAGAGCCATCACATGAATAGATATATGCACACCCATGTTCACTGCAGCACAGTTCAAGATAGCAAAAAGATGGAAACAAGCTAGGTGCCCATAACGGATAAATGGGAAAACAAGTTATGGTATATTCACACAATGGAATACTACACAATGATAAAGAACAAGGATGAATCCTTGAAACATTTTATAATCTGGAAGGCATTATGCTGAGTGACTTTAGTCAGTCACAGAAGGACAAATATTGTGTAAAACCACTGTTGTAAGAACTCAAAAAGGGGTTTAAACACAGAAGAAAACATTCTCGATGGTTATGGGGGTGGAGAGGGAGGGTGAGGGTTATTCACTAACTAGATAGTAGATAGTAGATAAGAATTATCTTAGGTGAAGAGAAGGATAGCACACACTACAGGGGAAGTCAGCACAACTGGATTAAACCGAAGCTAAGAAATTTCCTGAATATAGTCAATCACTTTGAGGGACAGAGTAGCAGGGGTGGGGGCCTGGGGACCATGCTTTCAGGGGACATCTAGGTCAATTAGCATAACAAAGCTTATTAAGAAAATGTTCTGCTTCCTACTTTGGTGAGTGGGGTCTGGGGTCTTAAAAGCTAGCAAGTGGCCATCTAAGATGCATCAGTTGGTCCCACCCACCTGGGGTAAAGGAGAATGAAGAACACCAAAGACACAAGGAAAGTATTAGCCCAAGAGACAGAAAGGGCCATGTAAACCAGACTCTTCATCAGCCTGAGACCAGAAGAACTGGATGGTGTGCGGGTACCACCAATGACCACCCTGACAGGGAATACAACAGATGTGTCCCTGAGGGAGTGGGGGATGCAGAACTCTAATTCTAGTAAAACGACCAGACTTAATGGTGTGACTGGACTGGAGGAACCCCAGAAAGCATTGCCCCTGGACTGTCTATCAACCCAGAACTAAAATAATTCCCAAGGCCAACTCTTCAGACAAAGATTGGACTGGTCTGTGGGACTTTAAAATGGTACTCGTGAAGAGTGTGCTTCTTAGCTCAAGTAGATACATGAGACTAAATGGGCAGCTTCTGTCCGGAGGTGAGATGAGAAGGCAGAGCGGGTTAGGAGCTGGTTGAATGGACACAAGAAATCATGGGTGGAAAGGAGCAGGGTGGTGTCACAGTATAGGGAGCGCAATTAGGGTCACATAACAATGTATGTATCAGTTTTTATATGAGAGACTAACTTGAATTATAAACTTTCACTTAAACTACAACAATAAAAAATATATATTAAAAAAAAGAGAGATTGGCTTAAGACACAATCTAATCCTGTGGTTTGAGTCCTGCCTTGTTAACATTGCTACCTCTAATCATACCTCATTAACATCATAGAGGTAGGATTTACAACACATAGGATAATCATATAAGGTGACAGAATGGTGAATAATCACACAATACTGGGAATCATGGCCTAGCCAATTTGACACATATATTTGGGGACACAATTCATGACATTCCACCCTTTGGCCTTCAAAAATTCATGTCCTTGTCACATGTAAAACATGTTCACCCTGTCGTATAGCAAAGGTCTTAATTCAACTCCATGTCCAAAATCCAAAAATTCCTCTTCATCTGTGAAATCTAGAATACAAGTTATCTATTTCCAAAGTACAGTGGTGGAACAGGCACAAGCTAGACATTTCTGTTACAAATGGGAGATATTGGAGGCAAAGAAGGGCTAACAGGCACCAAGCAAGTCAGCAGAACACACTGCGTTAGCCCTCAAGGCTTGAAAATAATCCTGTGTTCTTTGAGACCATTTACACATGGCCCTGCCTGCCAGACTCTGGGTGTTGGCCACACTCTCCTGATTCTGAGTGGAAGCCCCTCAACTCTGGGCTTCAGCTCCACCTTCTAGGCCCACTGGAATGGCAGTTCTGCTCCCTTGGATTTGGCAGCCCCATTCTTCTAGTCAGATCTGAGTGGCGACTCCACCCTTTGAGACTGAGGCAGCTCTGCTTCCTGTGTTCCTTGTCTCTTCAGCTTCTGCTTCCTGGTTCTTTGGCCTCTAGGCCCCTTGGGCCTCAGTGCCCATTTCTGCCCTGCTGGGACAAGTATTCCAAAGCTCTTTAGTTCCACCAATAAGTGCCTGATGCACCCCATTCTACCAATAAACTTTGGCCCAGAAGGCACTCAGCTCTCTTGCTCCATGGGTTGGCTCCAGTGCTGTCTCACGCTGGTCTCCTGGTTCTGCTACAGCCATTTCTCTGCTGCTGCTTCCCACCATATGTGCCATCTCCAGTGTAAACAGTTCTCCTCACTTCCTTCTTAGTCCTCTATCCATTCACAGTTTCAAATCTGTTTCCACATTTTAGGTATCTATTAGAGCAGGACCCTACTCCTGGTACCAAATTCTGCCTTGGTTATCTAGTGCTGCTATAACAGAAATACCACAAGTGGATGACTTTAACAAAGAGAAATTTATTCTCTCATGGTCTAGGAAGCTAGAAGTCTGAATTCAGGGTGCCAGCCTCAGGGGAATGATTTCTCTCTCTGTTGGTTCTGAGAAAAGGTCCCTGCTATCAAACTTCCCCGGTCGGAGTTTCTCAGTGCAGGGACTCCGGGTCCAAAGGACATGCTATTCTCCTGGCTCTTTTTTTTTTTTTTTTTTGGTGGTATGATGTCCCCATGTCTCTCTGCTCACATCTCAAAAGAGATTAGCTTAAAACACGATCTAATCTTGTAGATTGAGTCCTGTCTTGTTACTGTAACTGAATGTAATCCTACTTCATTAACATCGTAATGATAGAATTTACAACATGTAGGATAATCACATCAGATGACAAAATGGTGGACAATCACACAGTACTGGGAGTAATGCCTAGACAATTTGACACATATTTTGGGGGGACACAATTCAATCCATGACAGTTACCTTGAAATTTACCCTTATCTTTCTAAGTTTGAACCAGTGTTTCATTGATATTGCCTTGACATCCTCTCCGTTTGAAAGTTCTGTATCTATACTTTGTAGTCCCCCTTTTATTGTTCTGACATCATCATGACATCTCTACTTTCCTGTTTTGAATCTTTTAGTTTTGTTTCATCCTTGAGAGTTTGTTACGTAAATCAGTATTTGGCTGGTACTAACCTGTGTCCTAGATTAAGGATGTTGTTTGATGTTGTTGGTTCTCTAACCAAAGAACTCCCTTTAATAATTCTTGTAAGTTTGGTTTGGTTTTTACAAATTCCCTTAATTTCTATTTATCTGGAAATGTCCTAATTTATCATCATATTTGAGAGAGAATTTTATAGGATATATTATTCTTGGTTGACAATCTTTTTTTTTCAAGGTTTTATATATGTCATCCCATTGCCTTTTTGCCTGCATGGTTTCTGCTGAGTAATCAGAGCTTATCCTAGTCTTATTGTTTCCCCTTTGTATGTGACTTTTAGTTTTTCTCAAGCTGCTTTTTTTTGTTTGTTTTCTCTATGATTTTTGTTTTCTTTATGTTGAGGAGTAACCATACTGAAGGCTGTGGTCTTTGATCTTCATCAGTAAGTGCTTCAAGTCCTGATCGCTTTTAGCAAGCAAAGTTGTGTGATCTACGTTTCACAGGTTGTTAGTAAGTTTTCCTCTAATCCTGATGCTGCATTCTTCATGCAGTTGAGCTTCTTGGAATATTTGCTCAGCATACAGATTGAATAAGTATGGTGAAAGGATGCAACCTGACACACACCTTTCCTGTTTTTAAACCATGAAGTATTTTCTTGTTCTGTTCGAATGGCTGCCTCTTAGTCTATATACAGATTCCAAATTAGCACCATTAAGTGTTCTGGAATTCCTATTTACAATGTTACCTATAATTTGTTATGATCTACACAATTGGATGCCTTTGCATAGTCCATAAAACACAGGTAAACATCTTTCTGGTGTTCTCTGCTTTTAGCCAAGATGCATCTGACATCAGCAACGATATCCCTTGTTCCACATCCTTTTCTGAATCCAGCTATTGATGTACTGCTGCAACTGTTTTTGAATTATCTTTTATCATAAAATTTTCTTGCATGTGATATTAAAGATATTGTTCGATAATTTCCACATTCTGTTGGATCACCCTTCTTTGGAATGGCCAGGTAACTGTCTTCCACATTTCTTGGCACAGGCCAGTGAGTGCTTCCAGAATTGCATCCATTTGCTGAAACATCTCATTTGGTATTGTGTCACTTCCTGGAACCTTTTTTTTGCTGCCAATGACTTCAGTGCAGCTTGGACGTCTTCCTTCAGTGCCTTCAGTTCTTGATCACGTGATACTCCTGAAATGATTGAATGTCAACCAATTCCTTTTGGTACAGTGACTCTGTGTATTCATTCTATCTTCTTTTCATGCTTCCTGTTTCATTCAATATTTAGCTCCTAGAATCCTTCAATATTGCAACTTGAGGCTTGAATATTTTCTTCAGTTTTTTCAGCTTGAGAAATCCCAAGCATGTTCTTCCCTTTTGGTTGTCTAACTCCAGGTCTTTACACGTTTTGTTTTAATACTTTACTTTGTCTTCTTGAGCTGCCCTTTGAAATCTAGTGTTCAGTATTTTTACTTCATTTCTTCCATTTACTTTAGCTACTCTAGGTTCAAAAGCAAGTTTCAGAGTCTCTTCTGACATGCATTTTGGTCTTTTCTTTCTTTCCTGTTTTTTTAATGAACTTTTGCTTTCTTCTTGTATGGTGTCCTCGATGTCATCCAACGACTTATCTGGTCTTTGGTCATTAGTGTTCAATGGTCAAATCTACTCTTGAGATGGTCTCTAAATTAAGGTAGGATGTACTTAAGATGGTACTTTGGTTTTCATGGACTTGTTTTAATTTTCTTCAGCTTCAACTTGAACTTACAGATGAGCAATTGAAGGTCTGTTCCTAAGTCAGCTCCTGGCCATTTTCTGATTGAGGTGTTGAGGTTCTCCATAGTCTCTTTCCACAGATTTAGTAATTTTGATTCCTGTGTATTCCATCCGGTGAGGTCCATGTGTATATTTGCCATTTATGTTGTTCAAAAAAGGTATCTGCAATGAATAAGTTTTTGGTCTTGCAAAATTCTTTCATGCGATACCTGACATTATTTCTGTCACCAAGGCTGTATTTTCCAATCACGGATCCTTATTCTTTGTTTCCAACTTTCGCCTTCCAATCACCAGTCGTTATCAAAGTATCTTGATTTCATGTTTGATCAATTTCAGACTGCAAATGTTGGTAAAAATCTTCAGTTTCTTCATCTTTGGCATTAGCGGTTGGTGTAAATTGAATAATAGTCATATTAACTGGTCTTCCTTGTAGGTGTATGGATATTCTCCTACTACCGACAGTGTTGTACTTCAGGATAGATCTTGAAATGTTCTTTTTGACAGTAAACACCATCCTTTTCAATTTATCATTCCTGGCATAGTAGACCAAGCTGGATATAATTTACCTAATTAATCTTACTTAATAATTGCTTATTTCTGCAGCATACAATCTTATTAAATAATATTCTCATATACTTTAAAAATGATAATCTAATTTGATTATATTCTTTTTTTTCTTTTCAGAAAGTATCTCTGTGCTACATCTTCTTTTAAAGGAACATTTAAAAATGAAGTTAAAAATGCTAAAGAAGCTGTAAAGATTGGTATGCAGCTGCCAATAGCCTACATCACCTTTTATTGTTTATCCATTCAGCAACATTAATTGAGCACTTTTACTGAGCCATGCACTGGTCTAACCATTCTAGAAACTACTTCAATTAATCAGAAATAGTTCCTGCCTCTAAAGAACTTCATAACACATCCTTTGCATAATTATGATGTTATCTGTTATTATGATCCAGAACACACTCAGAATTAGATTAGTATTTATTAGAAAACCTGGCCATCATGATGATGAGTTATGTCATTTCAGAGACCAGAGTTGCTTCCACTTTAGGAGGGAATGTTCTACACATTCACTCCTCCAATGGCAGGGACAAAGCCATCCTTACCAGTGACCCAGGAATGAGGAGTAGCTGTACATCTACATTTCACTGATTTTAGTTTTCATTCAGCTGAAAGTTCACTCATGAGTTTTGGATTTGTATATATATTTAAACCTGTACATTATCATGCCTAAGAAGAGCCCAACACAGGTACCTAGACTTGGAATGCTGTGAAAGAAACTTAAGATTTTCTGATATTCTGATTTGTATGCCATTTGCACTGGTCACGGCTATATTCATAGAAAATGCTCACTTAACATTTCTTGAAAGAATTTCACTGTTATAACTCTCTTGCTTCTAATTCCAGCTGAACTCACACTGAAAGAAGCACAAATTAAAGTCAACAAACTGGACAGAAGTGTGTCATCTCCTGCCAAGGTACGATGTATAAACAGTGGGATTTCTAAATGGCAAACATTGTCATTTGCTTTTTCCTGTGCATAGCTGTGCCTTATAATTTACTTTCTAAACTTCAACCACAGATGAGCTCAGGTTAAGTTGATTTTTAGCACAGGTAAACAGAATAGATAAGTGCAGAAAAAGGGGGGACACTCAACAAATGGGGAGGAGGCTAAGCCTGAGAGCAAAGATGAACAAAACATGGTGTGAGATTGAAACAGTGAAGAAGAGCAACACAGCTAATTTGCTTGAAGTGAAAAAAGAAGTAATATGAGAAAAGGAGAAAATACTAAAATGCCAGTAGAAAAACTAGACTATCAAGTCTCCTTGAAAATATGTATTCAAATTATTGCTCCCCATAGACCCAAATAAATGGGAAAGCAAGGAGAGGACTAATAAGCAATCCTTCTTTCCAGTGCTAGGAATTATATACTATAATTCTGAATATTTATAGCAATGCTTCCAGCTTACAAAGCTCTTTTCTTATGAGTTACTCCACACAGTTCATAAACATTCTCTGTAATCCTTGCAATATGTCCATGACTAAGACAGGTTATAAAGAACTCTCTTTATTAATCATAATGCATTGCTACTAAAAGAGAAAAAAATTTACCATAGGACATGTCTTGTAAGTTTACTAATTTTTACCAAAAATATGGTACACAACTTTCTACTGTGGTGAATCATTAAGCAACGTATTTATTTGTTTGTATACAAAGGGATAAATATGAATATAGAGAAAAAACTCTTCACTTCACCTTTCTTTCATCCTCTTCTGCAGACCAAATAAACGAAACTTTTCCATAGTTTTCCCTTAAACATTCAAGAACAAGGGCTGTGTCTAGTAAAGAGCTCTCATATCTAATGGTAGTGAGTAGGTGATGAGATCAAAGAATCGTACGAGCTCATGCCTAAAGCTAAATTTATCCCTGGCTTTCCCAGAACTCTCTCGCTTTTTCCTTTTCCTTTATTTTCTTAAGTTAAAGGTAAAAAAACAATCTTATTGTTATTTTTTTAAGGTTTAAGGTTTTTTTTGTTGTTTCTAAGAAATTAATTCCCTTTACTTTTATTTATTTGAGGGACATGAGAAACAGACTCTTTAATGGGTCAGGACCTTGCTTTTTGCTTCCACCTGATATCTCTCCCTGCCTCCTTGCTGTGTGCTGTAAGTTCTCTGACAGGCCGGCTGGGGAAGGCTTTGACCAGTCTGTGTTGTAGCTCTGGGTTAAACACTGGTTCTTTCACACAGAGAAGAGAGCATAGCCAAATGACCTTGACTTTTGACCTCTTAAATTCCTCCAGGCAGTTGAGTGATTGAATTTGAAGTGTGAAACTTACCAACCATTTGCCATTTTCTTTTACTTGAAAGTCAGTGAAAATAGTCTTCAATCAAAAAAAAAAAAAAAAAAAAAAAAAGTCTCCCTTTCACACAGGTTGGATGTATCTTTTCTTATTTGTGAGGATAATAATAATGAATTATGTCCTCTCTGCCTGGTTAGAGGGAACATACTAGAGATAGGGTAGTGAATGAGCTAATGTATTGAATTATAAGATCAGCTAAGAAAGACAGGCATTGGTGTTAAGTGGTATTAACTGAAGGGGAGAAAAGCTAGGATTGGGGTATCCTATAAAGGGAAAGTTTGGAAAGCATTAGAGATATTGAGATCTTTATATGAGAAGAGAAATTTTCTTTTAGCTACTACCAAGTTTTTAATTACATTTTTTTTTTCCTGAAAGAAGTCTTAATTATCACATGATTTAGCACTTCCTTTTCTCAGAGACAAAAGCCAGAGCCTAGGGACATTGAATGACTTCCCTAAGCTTTCACTTAGGTTGTTGCAAAGCCACTGTGCCATTACAGGGATAGAGGTTCTTTCCAAAATTATAGAGAGAGTGCCTCTGACTGTGTGCAGAAAGAGAATAGGGAGCTAGGATTTGATTTATCCTCTTAGATGTTGGAACTTAAATATTTTTTGAGTACATTGGTAGTAGAATCTTGTTGGTCTTTGTGACCTGTCATCTTCACAACATTTGGACATAAGGTAATAAATAATAAATGTCAGCTTGGCCTTCATTAATTTAATGGCACTGTGTTCTCTTCTAGCCAAGTGTACTTCTCCGGAATACATTACAAGAAGCTTTGGAAGATGTAGAAGCAAAGCGTGAGACTCTTAAAGAGAAACAGAGGTAAGTCATAGATTTCTCTTTGCAAGGATCCTCTGTTTTAGGTTAAAACAAATTCTGATTTCTGAGTGGGCAGATTTAGTGGTTATTTTGACGATTTCTCATTCTTAACTTGTAACATCTTATGATAGTAAACTTAATGTCAAAATTCTTTAACCAGCATAATCAAGGTAAAATATGAAGTATATATTTGCATGTATACATACTATGTTATGTTAAAACTTCTGAATATAAAATTAAAAATTAGTTCAGCATCTGGTTGTTTGTCTGGACGAAGATGTCTCAGGAAGTGAGATGCCCAGGGCATCAGCTGACTGCGTCACTCTCCATTCACGTCCTTTGCCATTAAACTCTGGAAAGCCAGTTGCGGTTTCTTTCCTCTTTAGTAACTTAACATTTAAGATAGAAAATTATATTTCAAGTAAGAGTATCACTTACATATAGTTAACAAAATAAAAGTAGTAAGCCTGTGAAATAAAATAAAATGTTTACATCTGTAAATTGATTTGCTCTCCAACTCAGGTGTTAAACAGGTTAAACTGAAGATAATCACTGCTGTTCCAATAAGGTTAGACTTTGAAAACTATGTGATAATTTTGAGAAACTAGTGTTTAGGGCCATATAATTAGATTTCAATATTATTTTTGTGAACTGTGCAATTTCATACAACCATAACTTTCCTCAAAACTTAAAATGTTGTTTGTGTATTGATTGAAATAAATATTAAATAAATATCACACAAATTTTAACTGAAAAAACAGACTGCTCTAAAGTCTTCAGAAAGAACAAACTTGTTGAAAACTTGTTTGCAATCATAATGGTATCTATGACAACTGACCAACCTATATTTTATTAATAATAATGTCAGTTGGCATAAACTTTTTTTAAAGCAAAATACTTTCTTTTTTTTGTTATTTGAAGACAGTATGACATTTAATATTGCAGAATGATTATATCGTATCCTCCGACATCGTGATCTGGAGTCCCTTACACATTCAACATGCTATCGAAGGGCGAGGATCCAGTTATTGAGTAGAGACTTTTGAGGAAAAGTTTGATCCATATATATATTTAACCCTAGATGTACACTGGATTTAATAAACATCTAATATTTTAACTCATGTCAGTAACTTACTGAGAAAGTCTGATATACTCTGTGTATTGTATCCCCATAAAAAGACTGATAGAAATTTATCAATGTCCTTTAATGACAGATGTATTTAATCAGTCCAATGAGTTTATTATGTCAGTTATAGTAGTACATGGTCATGAACCTCAAAAGAAAAAGCCATACTGGGGCAGGGGTGGCTCTAGGGTGGGTGGAGGGGAAGAATTGTATATGGTGCCATTTTTGGTTGAGGAAGGAAAATAACATTTGTTAAGTACCCAGTCTGTTCTAGGTTTATACTGAGCATTACCTCTTTTAGTCCTCACAGCATCCCAAGTAGGTTGTTGTTGTTAGTTGCTTTTGAGTTGATTGTGACTCATAGTGACCCCAAATGTACAGAGTAGGACTGCCCCATAGGGTTTTAAAGGCTGTAACCTTTTGAAAGCAGATCACCAGGCCCGTCTTCCAAGGTGACTCTGGGTGGGTTTGAACTGCCAACCTTTCAGTTAGTAGTCTAGTGCTTAACCATTTGTGCCATCCAGGGAATCTTTCCCAAGTAGATGAGTAGGTATTATTTCCACTTTTCAATTAAGATTGAGAAAGGTTTAAGTGATTAATCCATAGTCACCTAGCTATTATGAAGATGACCTTGTATTTGAAGCAGGGTCTGGTTTTCTGGTTCTTATATCCTGGCACTTTTCATAGCTCCAGTCAGCCTCCTGTGACTTTGGTCTATCATACTCTGCTATTTTGCAACTTCTATTTTTGCACTTTTAATAGAAAAGTCACACAAAACCTAGCATAGCAGGACAGCGTCAGAAAAAACAGAAGCTTATATCTGTTGCCCTTATAAACTTGCTTTATTAACTTTTATTTACCTTTGATTTTGGAAAAGGTTAGAGAGAAAACTTAAAAAATATCTTTTGGTAGATTCTGAACTGTGCAGGGTATTTGGAGTCTCGAGAACATGGGAGAAGTTAGAAATCACATCTAGTCTTAGAAATACTTAAATTTTAAAATAGTCTATTCATCATTTCTCAAAAAAGTTACAATGTGCAGACTGGATCACTTAACAATTTCAGAGTTATCTTGACATTTTCAAGTTCTTGTAAATTTAAATTGGCAAACTTATTTTTGAGTCAGTGAATACTTGTATTTGGCTGGTGTAGTTATTGTCTATCATAATTATGCAGAACACTTGGCTATACGGAGATTCTGAGTGTGCCTACCAGTTTTTGCAAAATGTGTGGATATTTTATAGATCACTCCTTTGAAGTTTGCCTTCTGAGTTTATTAGCCATTTTGTAACTTTATACTGTTATTTAATAAAAACTATTTTTTTTCTCAATTTTTCTAAATGTAACTTTAGAGAATTAAAAAAGGCAAAAATGTTCTCCTTGTTCTTTGGAGTGAGCGTGGAAAATCGAAGCCAAGCTGGCATGTTCATTTACAGTAATAACCGCTTGATCAAAATGCATGAGAAAGTGGGCCCTCAGCTGAAGCTCAAGTCTTTGTAAGTATGTGTTTGTTTTCAGATATGCAGGCAGGAAGAGGGAGGTTGCAGTAAGACTCTGTGTGTGGAACTAGATGAGTGGTTAATCATCATGGAAGCAGGTGTTGGAGTCTCTGCTCCCCTTTCCTGTCAGTGTACAGGCGTTAAGTCTAATTTATGATATCCGTGGAGCTGCATGCATGCTCTAAGGAAAAAGCAGACTTTTGGAAATTTCTTCAGTTCATTTCCTGAGAAACTTGATGTTTTACCATTCCTTGTGCCATCTATCTGGGTTAACTTTTTAATATTTTGCCAATCTAAAAATAATACAAGCATATCAAAGAAATTTGGGAAAAGAAAGAAAGAGAAGATCTGTAGTCTTGTAGAGCAGCCCTGTTAGTAACATGTGCAAGCCTGCTTCCACGAGCTTTTGCCAGTTACTGCAGGAGTGTATATTAATAACATTCTGCAGCGTATTTGGATTCTAAATAATACATTTTGGTGCTTTCTCAGTGGTCTGAAGCTCTGCAAGCTGCTCACATGAATTATGTAAAGTCCTGAAGAGAGACTATAGCAAAGCACAACAAGGCAGACAAGATAATCATGACCAGTAGAATGTCTCAGGGGAACATTTTTCATTTTGATTCCTCACTCTCAAGAAATTAGCAGTTCATTCATTTATTCATTCAGCAAGCACTTATTTTGAAGTATCTTGTGCCAGGCACTGTGCTAATCCCTGCAAACAAAGTAGTAAAGACCTAGTACCCTTTGCTAGGGAACTTACAGCCCAGTGGAAGGGACAGGTGGCTAACACATTTTTTTGTATTGTGTGATAGCACCAAGAATGATATTTTAAAACATCATTTAGAATACCTCTGCTTGAACCCTGTTGTATTTAGGATAGAACTAGGGTGATCTGGCCCCTGCCCCGCTCTGTGACACGTTCCCCCTACCCCTGGCCCCCCGCCAGTCCCCATCCCCCCTTCCTCAGACACGCTAAGCTCATTCCTGCCTCCACCTTGGTACTTGTCATTCCCTCTGGTCTTAGATCTGCTCACCACTGGGCCTAGCTTGTTATTCAGGTGTCAGCTCTAAAACCCCCTTCAGAGGAAGGTCTTCTTTGTCTAATTAAAATTGGTCCCTGCCAACACCCCCCTTCACCTGCCATTCTTTCACATATTAAAGCCCCGATTTCATTTTTCTCACACCACTTTTCACCATCTGAAGTGATCATGTTCATTTATCTCCTTACTGGCTTCATGCTTGTCATCCTCTAGTACCAGGGACCCTGTCTTTCTTGCTCATCACTCTATCCCCAGTTCCTGGAACAGGGCCAGGGGCTTAGTATGAATGAATGAATGAGTACTGTGTAGTGGAGAGCATAAGGTGCAAAAGGAGCATTTAGGAAGGGCAGCAAAACCAAACTGGGGGAAGTCAAGTCAGGCTTCCTGAGAGAGGTGATGACAAAGTTAGACTTGAAGAATGACAAGTGAAATGAAGTGAGGGGAAGATGGAGGGGAAACTGGTGAAAACACAACAGGAAAGGCAAGCAGAGACCACAAGTTAGGAAGGCTTGATTTGTGTGTCATGCCAAGGACAAGGAGGAGCCCCTGAAGGGCTAGACTCCTGAATACTCTTCTTTTCCAAAACAGACTGTCACCAAGTGTACATCAAGAGCCCCTGAAAAAAAAAAAAAACAAACAAAAAATAATTGAGTTTACCCAGTAGACTAACCCGCAGGTACCTGCTACCCTCTGGGACAGTCCAGCCTTTGTGCCCCCTCAGTAGAATTCATAAGCACCCTGTGGGCCTCTGCAGTGATGAGAAATCCAAGCTGACAGAGGAAATGAGGATGAAGAAAGTGACTTTGACCAGTGTCATTAAAAAGATATTTGTTTATTGAGCAAGGCATTGTTACTGGTGTTTAATGCTGACAGGCCTCCTCCCCACCTAAGGTGGTGGGTGTGGAGAAGGAGTCACATCAATTCAGCAATGATTTGTTAAAGTAGTTTTACATTATGGGACCAAATGCACCTAGGATGGCCGTAGATTTATGTAGCAAAATATAGTTACCATGTATCTTGTTAAACTTTGGTCCAGAACAAATAAATGAATTTATTTTTGAAGAATTTGATTTTAAATGACCAGAATATGTTTGCTTTTTATTTTTCCTTAGCTAAATTTTACAAAACCTGTATATGCATTTATTCTCGCAGACTTGGTGCAGGTGTGGTTGGAATTGTTAATATACCCTTGGAGATCATGGAGCCATCCCATAATAAACAGGAGTTTCTCAATGTCCAGGAATACAATCGTCTACTGAAAGTCATGGGACAGTACTTGGTCCAGTACTGTAAGGACACTGGCATCAGTGAGTATCCAATAGTCATATCAAGTGATGCTTAAAGAGGCATCAACTTGTGTGACTTCTGTAAGCTGGAACTGTTAGATTTATTCAGGTAACCGGTGACTCAAAGCCCCCAGAGAGATCTCCTGCATTTAAAATGTACAAGAAGTGAAAAGGGAGCCAATCCTAGAAGGTTTCCCAGAATACTGTATTAAAAATAAAGCGGCAGATAAGAAATTGGAAGGGAAGGGCAATCAGAGAGCCATGTGAAGTGGCAGCTGATGACAGAGGGAAGAGGCAAAAGTTGCTCCAGACTGCCCGAGAAACCCTAGAGGGACAAATCTGAACCTTCCCGTGTAAGACCACCTAGTCCCACATGGGTCTCAGTGGCTTCCACAGTACTGTTACATGGTGGCATGGAATAATTGTTGACCCTGAATAATTGCAGATAGGTTAAATTTTGTTTCTTATTACTAACACGGCTTTATTATCTTAATTCTAAAGCAATTTCAATTAAAAATACTTAGAAAACATATGTTTGGAAACTTAAAAGCGTAAACCAGTTATTTGGAAAATTTGGTTTACTCAGATTATCTCACTCCTCAGAGACACGTGAACAACATGGTGGTGTGCTGTGCATTAAACAAACTTCCTTTAAGTTACCCAGACACAGAGCTTCATTTATAGAAAGAAATAGACAAGCCACTGTGTGTTTGTTCAGTGATTTGCATGAAAATTGTTTAATTCTCATTTTTTAAGTTGTCTCAAGGGTAGGGACATAATTTTTGGTATGCATGAATTACACAAACTTCATGCATATCAGAAACTATGTCCCTACCCTTGAGGCAACTTAAAAAATCTTATTGCTCCTTGCCATGGATTGAATTGTGTCCCCCAGAAATATCTGTCAAATTGGGTGGGTCAAGATTCCCAGTATTGTATAATTGTGTACCATTTTGTAAACTGATGTGATTTCCTTGTGTGTTGTAAATTCAATCACTGTGATCTAACGAGATGGATTAGCGGCAGTTGTACTGATGAGGTATACAAGATTGGATAGTGTCTTAAGCCAATCTCTTTTGAGATATAAAAGAGAGAAGCAAGCAGAGACACATGGAAAACTCATACCACCAAGAAAGCAGTGCTGTGAGCAGAGCACATCCTTTGGACTTGAGGTTCCTGCGCTGAGATGCTCCCAGAGCAAGGGAAGATCGATGACACAGACCTTCCTCCAGAGCCAACAGAGAGAAAGCCTTCTCCTGGAGGTGATGCCCTGAATTTGGACTTGTAGCCTACTGGACTGTGAGAGAATAAACTCCTCTTTGTTAAAGCCATCCACTTGTGGTATTTCTGTTATAGCAGCACTAGATGACTAAGACACTCCACTAGAGTTTTTAATTTAGGATATTTTATTTTATTTTGTATTCACCATGCTTGGACCTAAACTTTTCTCACACCTGTGAAACAGAGAGAAGAATGTAGGAACTTGGAGGGGAGGCAGTGGAAATGAGGATGAGAGAGTAGAATTCCTGTCAAAGCGGGATTTTGACATCATTGTCTGAAAGCTACTCAGAGCGTGGTTGTGGACCAGCAGCTTCAGCATCACCTGTGAGCTTGTTAGAAATGCACTCTAAGACCCCATCCAAGACCTACTGAATTAGAATCTGCATTTTAGCAAGATTCCCTGGTGATTTGTAAGTGCGTTAAAGTTTGAGAAACACTGCCGTAAGAGTAAGTACATCCGAGTAATTTTTGCTTAGGATAGGCATGCTTTTTTGGTGTGTGGTGTTTTTTTTTTTTTTTTTAAGAGACATGTTTGAAGTTAAACATAGGACTGACTACATTATCTGGCAGGGTTTGTTTGAAGCTGTAGAAAACATAGGAACGTAAAACAAACAAAAAAAAAACATTGCCCTCGAGTCAATTCTGACTCATAGTGACCCTGAAGGACAGAGTAGATCTGCCCTTTCAGTTAGCAGCTGAGTGCTTAGACACTGAACCACCAGGGCTCCTTGGAATGCACATAAAAATACAAACCCATTGCCTTTGAGTCAATTCCGACTCATAGCAACCCTATAGGACAGAGTAGAACTGCCCCATAGAGTTTCTAAGGCTGTATATCTTTATGGAAACTGACTGCCACTTTTTTCTCCTATGGAGTGGCTGGTGGGTTCAAACCGCTGACCTTTCACAGAGAAGCTGAACCATTTAACCACTGCACCGCCAGGGCTCTTCTGAAATATACATTAAAAAAAAACCTGTTGCCATCAAGTCAATTCCGACTCATGGTGACCCTACAGAACAGATTAGAACTGCCCCATAGGGTTTCCAAGGAGCAGCTGGTAGATTCAAACTTCTGACCTTTTGGTTAGCAGCCAAGCTCTTAACCACTGCGCCACCAGGGCTTCATGGTTTTTTTTAATGGAATACACATAGTGAAGTGTAAATCAAGCATCTGCTCCTTGGTCTTTAAATGATACCATGACACAGTGTGAAAGGTAAACATTAAGCATTGAAAATTGTTTAACTCCCATCCTTCTCATATCTTCTCCATAATCCCTTCCTTATCGTCAGCAAAAGAACTACCAGCATTAAATTTTAGGTCATAGAAATTATCTCCATCTAAAAACTAGTTGCTGTTGCGTTGATTCCAACTCATGGCAATCCCATGTGTGTCAGAGTAGAACTGTGTTCCATAGGGGTTTCAGTGGCTGATTTTTTCAGAAGTAGATCTCCAGGCCTTTTTTCCAAGGTGCCTCTAGGTAGACTGATTGTCCAACGTTTTGGTTAGCAGAAGAGCACGTAGTAACTGTTTGTATCACCCAAGAACACCTATCTCTATCTAACCAGAAAAAAGAAACAGTTGCCATTGAGTCTATTTTGACTCATGGTAACCCATGCGTGTCAGAGTAGAACTGTATTCCATAAGGTTTTCAAAGACTGATATTTCAGAACTGGATTGCCAGGCCTTTCTTCTGAACTGCGAACTTTCTGGTTAGTTGCTGAGAGCATTAACCATTGCACCACCCAGGGACTCCCAATCTACCCATTGCTGTCAAGTTTATTCCAACTCATAGCAACCCTATAGGACAGAGCAGAACTGCCTCATAGAGTTTCCAAGGCTGTAAACTTTATGGAAGCAGACTGCCACATCTTTCTCCTGTGGAGCAGCTGGTGGTTTGAAACCTCTGACCTTTCAGTTAGCAGCTGAGTGCTTAATCACTAAACCACCAGGGCTCCTTGGAATCCAGTCTAGTCTACATTTATTCAGGAGAGTCATACTCAGTCTTGCCTCTGGGTGGAGCTCTCTCTAAGCTCCTCTGGTGTGCAGGTGCCCTCCCAATAATTGTACTCTCAGTTCTACATTTTACTTGGCAACCTGTCCCACCACTCTATATAATTGCCTGTTCCTATTGTATCTAGTTAATTTTCTGAAGACCTTCTCAATGAGTGTAGTAGAATTCAAAAATAAATGTTATATTTGTATTTTTATTATTGCTGGTTACCAACATATTATTTCCCTAATTCCATAACTGTCTATGAATTGATCTGAGGATGGAAGATACTTTCATAAAAGATGTTCCACTTGAGGAAAGGCAGAGAGTGGAGGTAGGATAGCAAGCATGTGTGCTTGTTCACATATCTCGTAACTTCATCCTAAATCTACATTATCAAACTGAATCCAGTAATAAAGGTCAGGATTGGTCATCTCAACAACTGTTCTAAGGAGATCGAACTTCAGGTCCTTGCTCATTTATTCCCACAGGAGTAACAGAAATTATGTAATGCTTGAATAGTCCCCTGAAAGCCAGTTTTAATGAAAAGTATTTGGGTAGATTTTTTGCTTTATAAATAAATGATGCAATCTTTGTATTTGCTGTAAATCTTATCTGTTTCCATGGAAAATTGGGCCCTTGTAAAAATTGAATCAGCAGAAGGGGAAATGGAGAGGTAATGACTTTTTGTCATTTATCAAATCTGCATTTACTTTTGGCACAGTTGACGGTAAGAATCTCAAAAATATTTTTCTCATCTCTGAAACTGACCTCACCTCACTGTCTGCTACTGTGTTTTCTGAAGCTTTATGTATATCCTTATACAAAAATGGAAATATTATTCATCAGCTTTCTGGAGCAGGGAGAGAAGGGAGAAGGAAGAGATGGGGAGAAACACCAAATGAAATTTCTGTTTGAACAGAAGCAATTATGTAGAAATTTATTACGAAACTTTTCAAAATGGATCAGAATTTAGTCCATGTAGTTAAATGAAGCTTATGATGTAATAAGCATGACCCTTCTCAGCAGAATTCAAATCGTAAGTCTTCAAGTTGGAAATGAGGCTAGCAATCCTTTAGTCCAGTCTTCATCTGTCTTAGTACTGCTATGCTGAGCAAATACTCCGAGAAACTGGACTATATGAAGAATAACTGGGCATCAGGATTAGAGAAAGACTCAATAACAACCTGAAATTTGCAGATGACACAACCTTGCTTGCTGAAAGTGAAGAGAACTTGAAGCACTTACTGATGAAAATCAAAGATCCACAGCCTTCAGTATGGATTCCACCTCAACATAAAGAAAAGAAAAATCCTCACAACTGGACCAATAAGCAATATGATGATAAACTGAGAAAAGATTGAAGTCCTCAAGGATTTCATATTACTTGGATCTGCAATCAACGCCCATAGAAGCAGCAGTCACAAAATCAAAAGACACATTGCATTGGGTAAATCTGCTACAAAACATCTCTTTACAGTATTAAAAAGCAAAGATTTCATTAAAGAACTAAGGTGCGCCTGATCCAAGACATAGTATTTTCAGTTGCCTCATATGTATGTGAAAGCTGGACAATGAATAAGGAAGATTGAAGAAGAATTGATGCCTTTGAATTATGATGTTAGCGAAGAATATTGAATATACCATGGACTGCCAGAGAAAAACAAATCTATCTTGGAAGAAGTACAGCCAGAATGCTCATTAGAAGCAAGGATGGTGAGACTTAGTCTTATATACTTTGGACATGTTATCAGAAGGGATCAGTCCCTGGAGAAGGACTTGGTAGAGGGTCATTGAAAAAGAGCAAGACCCTCAACAAGATGGATTGACATAGGGGTTGCAACAGTGGGCTCAAGGATAACGATTGTGAGGATGGTGCAGGAGCAGGCAGTGTTTCGTTCTGTTGTACGGTTGCTATGGGTTGGAGCCAACCCGACGGCAATTTATGACAACAGTTTAGGAGGCTAGAAGTCCAAATTTAAGGCACCAGGTCTAGGAGAAGGTTTTCTCTGTCACTTTAGGGAGACATTCCTTGTCTCTTCACATTCTGTTCCTCAGTTCCTTGGTGTTCTCCATGTGACATCAGTCTTTCTCCATTTGTACTTCCTTGCTTCTGTGCCTAGTCTGTTTTTTTTATGTCTCAAAAATGATTGATTAAAGACACACTGTATTACAGGTATGGCATCATTAACATAACAAAGACAACTCGTTCCCAAATAGGATTACATCTACAGGTATAGGGGTTAGGATTTAAAAACATACTTTTAGGGGGCACAGTACGATCCATAACACCACCTAATGCTTTAATCCCCTCTACTCCCGCTGCTCCCCCAGGCAACTTAAACCTGAGTGAGGGCGTCCCATGAGAGAAAAATTGCTATCTCCTAGATGGGCCATAAATCTCTGAACAACTCTATTAGAAATTGCGTATTGAATTCAAGTCTATTTCTCATTCATTCAACTCTGCTAAGCATGAGGATTATAGGATGAGCAAACCAGACATGGTCTATCCTGCCCTCTCCTGGAAGTTATAACCTAGCAGGGATAGCACGATTTGACAATTAGAGGTAGGATTGGAGGAGTCTAAGTACTAAGCAGGTCACTGGGAATTTGAAGTCTAGAGGCCCCAAGGAAGTGATATTTCCTGAAGGAGGAGGAGGAGTTAGCCAGACCAATGTAATCCTTCACCCTTGAGGCTGTGGAGGATAGGTCTAAGCCTTTTCCAAACGACAGCCCTCCAGATATTTGGAGACAGGCTCTATATCTCTTTTCAGTCTTGTTTTATCCTAACTAACATTTTCAAGTTCTATTGCTATTCTTCATTTGACCTAGTATTAAATGATTGTCCTATTCACCATTTTGGCATTGTACTTTAAAGTATAACACCTAAAAGCAAAATATTCCAGGTGAAACCTGAACAGTCTTGAATAGAATCATCATCTCTTTTTTTGAAGTTGTAATTCTATTGATGTGGCCTATTAATATATTAACTTTCAGTAAGTACATCATATTCTTGACCCTTAGTGTCTTTATTACCAATTAAAATTCTTAAAAAAAATTTAATGTGTGTGTTCTTGATAAGCCATACCCCTCATATTTTTCCGGTAAGTTTTTGGACTCTTGAATAGAATCATACATTTATTCTTATTAAATTTTATTACCTTATTAGGCCCATTCTTTTAGTTTATCAAGACTTCTTTTTGGTGTCTAATACTAACTTCTAATTAATGTATTATCTTCCAGCTTTATGTTAAGTCTGACTAGTATTCTGTCTGTGATTTCATTTAAATGCTGTTGGACAGAACAGGGACATCAAGAACTGTGGCCCTCCACTGCCAACCTCCACTCAGGTAGAATGGGTACATTAGCCACTGGGGTGTGGAAGGTTAGCCAATTACAGATCTTTCTGTTGGGTCATGGTCAGCCTCTACACCTCCCATCCAGGCTGCCTAAGTAAAGGCCTTGGGCCCAGAGCACTCTCTGATAAGGAGGCTGGGAATTGGGTCATTCTCTTTCCCCCAGTTCCTTCTCCTTGTCAGAGAAGCCTTTCCCTGCTATGGGCATACAGTAGCTTTCTCTGTCTCCTGTACATGTGTGAGCACCATATGGCACCTGGTGAGCCCCTCTTCTATATTTGTTCCTAGCAGGGAGGGAACGGGGTCTCTCAACCATAGCATGAGATGGGTGGAAGTAGACATTTGCCCTGCACCGGCCGTATGATGGATAAGCCTGCTGGCCATGGGAGACCAGTGCCCACTGGTGAAGCTGATCTTGCTCTGTCTCTTCTCTATGTGAGTAAAGCATTTACCCATGCACTGTTAGAGCATGTGTGTGGTCTTTGTCTTTTGTTGGTGACCTTGAACTCTGGTACAACACTTACTAATTATACTACCGGCTAATTCATATCAATTCCTCAATTTGTGCATACTTTTGAAAGTGAGCAATAATATTTATTATTATTTTATTTAACAAATAAATGATGCTTTAGTAACTAGATATAGCCACTATATCAACAAAAGTTTGTTTCCCTTATGATGCATTTTAGTCTCTAAGATCTCAGAAAGGAATTGCAAGAAACATGAAATATCAAACCTCTGCTAGGGATGCATTGAATGAGGAGACCCATGTAAATATTGAGGTGAGACTACAATGAAAGCTTATTTGCATGTTTTGGCTGACAATTCATTATCTATTTTTTTCAATTTCTGTAGTTATGGATTTTATACATTCTATTTATTTTATTTTTAAATCTTTATATTTGAAATTCTGTATTTTATGTTTTAATTTTTAAAATTTTTTATTATTGGAAATTTCAGAATTATACAGAATTAAAGGTAGTATTATAATGCACACCCTCAGTCCATCATCCACTCTCAACAGTTATGAACTCCTGGCCAGACTAATTTAATCAGTACTCTCCCCTACTCACCTACAACTGAATTATGAAGGAAATTTTAGTCACTGTGTAATTATATCCATAAGTATTTTATCACATATTTCTAAAAATATGAACTCTATTTAAAAACAAAAGCACAGTACATGTAGCATACCTAAAAGGTTATCAATACTTCTTAATGTCATAAAATATCCAGTCAGTTGTTCACGTTTCTAATTACTTCCTATTACAATGTTTTCAGTTTATTTCAATCAGGATCTGAAGAAGGTCTACATGTTCTGATGGTTAACACGTATCTTAAGTCGTTTTTAATCTGCGCTCCTCCACTCATTGGTTCCCACATCTCTTTTCTCATTCTCTGTCTTGTTTTCCCTGCGGTTTATTGATAGGAAAGACTGGTTTGTTTGTCTTATAGTTTTCCTACACTGTAGACTTTGCTTACTGGGTGCTGGGTATTGTAGGTTGCAGTTTAATAGGTTTTCTATTTTGTGCGTTTTTCTGTAAGTTGGTAGGATCTAGACTAACAGCACCGTGTTCAGATTCAGGTGTATGTTTTTGTCAAGATACTGTATAGGTAGTGGCGTATTCTTTTATTGGGGGCCACATATTGCCTGATGGTCTCTCTTTTAATGATATTAGCAATAAATGACCAATACTTAGGTCTCTTGTGTTATTGTTGCTGTTCCAGCTCGTGGCAACCCCATGTGACAGAATGGAACTGCTCCATAGGGTCTTTTTGGCTGTAATCTTTTAGGAAGGAAATTGCCAGGTCTTTCTCCTGCAGAGCTGGTCAGTGGTTTAGAGCTGCCAGACTTTCAGTTAGCAGCCCAGTGCTTAACCATTGTGCAACCAGTGCTCCTTTAGATCCTCTAAGAATCCCAAAGACTTATGCTCTAATTCTGTCATTATTTCTTCATTTATTAGCTTTATCACTTGTATGGAGACCTGGCGGCACAGTGGCTGGGAGCTCAGGCTGCTAACCAAATGGTCGGCAGTTCAAATTCACTAGTCACTCCTTAGAAACCTTCTGGGGCAGTTCTACTCTGTGCTATAGGATTGCCATGAGTCGGAATTGACTCGACAGGGATGGGTTTATCACTTGTATAAAGAAAAAGTTACTTTCATGTACTATTTGTTTACTCAAAGTTATGGATTTTAAATAGCATGCTAGTTGGTAATTTTACTGTTTGACAGAGGTAACAGTAGAACTCTATAGAAACCAAAAAGCGTGTTAGCAGCTATAGCTCTTAACCGCTGTGCTACTCTGTACTGCTAAGTAAATGCTTTAGATAAAAGCTTGATTTGCGAGGAATTAGAGACACAATTAAAACATTAAAAATGATATAGACATTTTAGCTAATTAACTAATTATATAAATATATATGCATATATATATTTTTATACACACAAAAGGAGCCCTGGTGACCCAGTGGTTAAAGTGCTCAACTGCTAACTGAAAGGTCGATGGTTCGAACCCACCAGCCACTCCATGGGAGAAAAGACCTGGTAATCTGTTTCCGTAAAGATTACAGCCTTGGGAACCCTATGGGGCAGTTGTACTCTATCCTTTAAGGCCACTGTGAGTTGGAATCAACTCAATGGCACACAACAACATGCACACATATATGTACATATACGTACATGTATATATGTGTGTGTATATATATATATATGTATATGCATGTATTTAAAAAAAATACCAAGCCAGTTGCCATTGAGTTAGTTTCAACGCATGTCAACCTCATGTGTGTCAAAGTAGAACTGTGTTCGTTATGGTTTTCAATGGCTTTCAAAAGGAGATCACCAGGCCCTCTTTCCAAGATACCTCTGGGTGGATTCAAACCTCCTACCTTTTGGTTAGTAGCCTAGCGCCTAATTGTTTATGCCATCCAGGAACTCTCTCTCTATATATATGTGTGTATATATATATATATATATATATATATATATATGTGTGTGTGTGTGTGTATATATATATATATATATATATAGTGATGGTTGTTAGGTGCCATCCAGTTGGTTCCAACTCATAGTGACCCTATGTACAACAGAACAAAACAGTACCAGTTCCTGCGCCATCCTCACAGTCATTGTTATGCTTAAGTACATTGTTGGAGCTGCTGTATCAATCCATCTCATTGATAGTCTTCCTCTTTTTCACTGATCCTTTACTTTACCAAGCATTATGTCCTTTTCCAAGGACTGATCCTTCCTGACAGCATGAACAAAGTATGTAAGACGTAGTCTCACCATCCTTGCTTCTAAGGAGCGTTCTGGTTGTACTTTTTCCAAGATAGGTTTGTTTGCTCTTCTGGCAGTCCATAGTATACTCAATATTCTTCTCCAACACCACAATTCAAAGGGGTCAGTTCTCTCTTCAGTCTTCCTTATTCATCATCCAGCTTTCACACGCATAGGAGGTGATTGAAGACACCATGGCTTGGGTCAGGTGCACCTTAGTCTTCAAGGTGATATTTTTGCTTTGCAACACTTTAAAGAGGTCTTTTGCAGCATATTTGCCCAATGCAGTGCGTCTTTTGATTTCTTGACTGCTGCTTCCACGGGTGTTGATTGTGGATCCAAGTAAAATGAAATCCTTGACAACTTCAGTCTTTTCTCAGTTTATCATTGATGTTGCTTATTGGTCCAGTGGTGAGGATTTTTGTTTTCTTTATGTTGAAGTGTAATCCATACTGAAGGCTGTAGTCTTTGATCTTCATCAGTAGGTGCTTCAAGTTCCCTTCATCTTCAGCAAGCAAGATTGTGTCATCTGCATAGTGCAGATTGTTAATGAGTCTTCCTCCAGAACTGATGCCCAATTCTTCTTCATATAGTCCATCTTCTCAGATTATTTGTTCAGCATACAGATTGAATAGGTGTGATGAAAGGATAAAACCCCGACGCACACCTTTCCTGACTTTAAACCACACAGTATCCCCTCGTTCTGTTCGAATGACTGCCTCTTGATCTATGTACAGGTTCCTCATGAGCACAATTAAATGTTCTGGAATTCCCATTCTTCGCAATGTTATCCATAGTTTGTTATGATCCACGCAGTTGAATGCCTTTGCATAGTGAATAAAACACAGGTAAACACCTTTCTGATATTCTCTACTCTCAGCCTGGATCCATCTGACATCAGCAATGATATTCCTGGTTCCTCATCGCCTTCTGAATCCAGCTTGAATTTTTGGCAGCTCCCTGTTGATATACTGCTGCAGCCACTTTTGAATGATCTTCAGCAAAATTTTACTTGCATGTGATCGTAATGATATAGTTTGATAATTTATACATTTGGTGGGATCACCTTTCTTGGGAATAGGCCTAAATATGTATCTCTTCCAGTTGGTTGGTCAGGTAGCTGTCTTCCAAATTTCTTGGCATAGATGAGTGAGTACTTCCAGTGCTGCATCTGTTTGTTGAAACATCTCAACTGGTATTCCATCAATTCCTGGAGCTTTGTTTTTCGCCAATGCCTTCAGTGCAGTTTGGACTTCTTCTTTCAGAACCATTGGTTCCTGCTCATATAGTACCTCCTGAAATTGTTGAATGTTGATCAATTCTTTCTGGTAGAGTGATTCCATATTCCTTCCATCTTCTTTTGATGCTTTCTGAGTTGTTTGGTATTTTCCCCATAGAATCCTTCACTGTCGCAACTCAAGGCTTGAATTTTTTCTTCAGTTCTTTCACTTGAGAAATGCAGAGCATGTTCTTCCCTTTTGGTTTTCCATTGCCAGGTCTTTGCACATGTCGTTATAATATTTTACTTTGTCTTTTCTAGCCACCCTTTGAAATCTTCTGTTCAACTCTTTTAATTCATCATTTCTTCCTTTTGCTTTAGCTACTTGATGTTCAAGAGCAAGTTTCAGAGTCTCTTCTGACATCCTTTTTGGTCTTTTCTTTCTTTCCTGTCTTTTTAATGACCTCTTGCTTTCTTCATGTGTAATGTCCTTGATTCATTCTACAGCTCGTCTGCTCTTCGGTTATTAGTGTTCAACATGTCAAATCTATTCTTGAGATGGTCTCTAAATTCAGGTGGGATATACTCAAGGTCATACTTTGACTCTCGTGGACTTGGTCTAATTTTCTTCAGTTTCAACTTGAACTTACATATGAGCAATTGATGGTCTGTTCTGCAGTCAGCCCCTGGCCTTGTTCTGAATGATGGCATTGAACTTTTCCATTGTCTCTTCCCACAGATGTATCAGTTTGATTCCTGTGTATTCCATCTGGTGAGGTCCATGTGTATAGTCGCTGTTTATGTTGGTGAAATATTTGCAATGAAGAAGTCATTGGTCTTACAGAATTCTATAGAGCAATCTCCAACATCATTCCTTTCACCAAGGCCATATTTTCCAACTATTGATCCTTCTTCTTTGTTTCCAACATTTGCATTCCAGTCTCCAGTAATTATCGATAGATCCTGATTACATGTTTGATCAAATTCAGACTGCAGAAGTTGGTAAAAATCTTCAATTTCTTCATCTTTGGCCTTAGTGTTTGGTGCGTAAATTTGAATAATAGTTGTATTAACTGGTCTTCCTTGTAGGCATAGGGGTATTATCCTATCACTGACAGTGTTGTACTTCAGCATAGATCTTGAAATGTTCTTTTTGAGGATGAATGCAACACCATTCCTCTTCAATTTGTTGTTCCTGGAATAGTAGACCATATGATTGTCTGATTCAGAATGGCCAGTACTAGTCCATTTCAGCTCACCAATGCCTGGGGAATCAACATTTATGTGTTCCATTTCATTTTTGATGACTTCCAATTTTCCTAGATTCATGCTTCGTACATCCACATTCTGATTAGTAATAGTGTTTGTAGTTGTTTCTTCTCATTTTGAGTAGTGTCACATCAGCAAATGAAGGTCCCGAAAGCTTGACTCCATCCACGTCAACAAGGTCGACTCTACTTTGAGGAAGCAGCAATTCCGCAATCGTCTTTTGAGTGCCTTCCAACCTATGGGGCTCATCTTCCGGCACTATATACAAACAGTGTTCCACTGCTATTCATAAGGTTTTTGCTGGTTAAATCTTTTCAGAAGTAGACTGCCAGATCCTTCTTCCTAGTCTGTCTTAGTCTGGAAGCTCAGCTGAAACCTGTCCGCCAAGGGTGCCCCTGCTGGTATTTGAATACCATTTGTATAGCTTCCAGCATCATAGCAACACGCAAGCCCCCACAGTACGACAAACTGACAGACACGTGGGTGATATATATGTATATACATATTATGTATACATATATGTATATACAATGAAACCTGTGAGAGCCGGAACTCAACAGGAATGCCTTGTTTTTCTAGTTCTTGCAAATTCTCCACCTTTGACAGGGTGCAGTCACCACTTTTCTATCACTGTCTTGTGGAAAATATTTGAGTTTTCCTTCTCTGACAGGTTTCTGCCTTATGGAAGTTCTAGCTTTCTCAGGTTTTACTGTATAATATACATGTATTTATATGTATATATAGGTGTATTATATATACATATATACACATATACATATATATTATACCCTATAGGACAGAGTAGAACTGCCCCGTAGGGCTTCCAAGGAATGGCTGGTGAATTCCAACTGCCGACCTTTTGTTTAGCAGCCAAATGCTTAACCACTGTGTCACCAGGGCTCCTTCTTTCTGACTACACTTGTATTAGCATATTAATTAAAAAAAAAAAAAGATGAATCTACAGACACTTAACAATGATAAGTCAGTCACGTGGCTTTGTATATGTGAGGAAAGTACTTAAGGAGAGTACTAGTAGAAACATAAGCTATCCTAAGCTGGGTATTGAACAGACATAGGTACTGATGAGGCCATTACTTATGATAACCCAGAACTCTCTATGAATATGTTTTAGATTATTATGTCTGGTTTTGGTTTCCACATTTTAGAGAAAACCAGAGAAACTGGAGTGTATTAAAAAAAAAAAGCAATGACAGTGACTAAAACTATAACCCGAAAAGAAAAGTAAAATAGTTTGGAGTTATTTTTTTCCTAGAGAAAGAACAAGAAGAAACATAACCTTTCTCAGTGTTGCTTTTGAGGGCTGTCATAATGAGGCCACTGATAGAGGTCGAAGACTCTAGCCTTCAGAATCAGAACATGAAGAAAACGAAAGTCCTTACAACTGGGCCATAAACGACATCATGATAAATAGAGAAGAAGCTGTCAATGATTTTGTTGGATCAGTAATCAATGTCCATGGAAGTAGCAGTTAAGGGATCAAATGACATATTGCATTGGGCAGATCAGTGGCAAAAGACCTCATTAACATGTTAAAAAGCGAAAGTGTCACTTTAATGACTAAGTGTTGGACCCAAGCCATGGACTTTTCAGGCAACTCATATGCAAGCAAAAGCTGGAAAATAAAAAAAGGAAGACAGAAGAATTCATGCATTTCAAACTGTGGTGTTAGCAAAGAATATTGAATATACTGTGGACTTCCAGAAGAACAAACAAATCAGTCTTAGAAGAAATACAACCAGAATGCTCCTTAGAAGCAAGGGTGATGAGGCTTCAACTTGGTTACTTTGGACATGTCATCAGCAAAGGACATTATGTCTGGTAAAGTAGAGGGCCAACAAAAAATGAAAGAAGCTTTCAGTGAGGTGAACTGATAGAATAGCCACAACAATGGACTCAAACATACCAAACAATCATGAAGACAGTGCAGGACTGGGCAAAATTTCATTCTGTTATACATGAGGTCACCATGAGTCAGAACCAACTCATTAGCAGCTAACAAGAAAAAACACTCTCCCTTCTTGCTTCTAGAATACAGAATGATGTGGTTCCCAAATGGGAGCCAAGAAGCCTTAGAAGCCCTCAGAATTATGACAAGAGTCTTTGAATCCACATGTGATTAATTATATATAACAAAAGTTTGTGTCAATTTGGCTAGCTGTGTTGTTGTTTGCTGCCATGGAATTGGCTCCCAACTCATGGTGACCCCATGCACAACAGAACGAAATGCTGCCCAGTCTTGCACCATCGCCATGACTGATTGGGGATCAGACCATTGTGATCCATAGGGTTTCTTCCTGGCATGTCTTAGTCTGGAAGCTCTACTGAAACCTGTTCAGCATCATTGCAGCACACAAACCACCACTGACATATGGGTGGTAGCTGCTCATGAGGTACATTGACTGGAAATTGAACCCGCGTCTCCCCCATGAAAGGCAAGAATTCTGCCACTGAACCCCAGTGTCTCCAGTGGCTATGCTATAATACCCAGTTATTCTATGAAATGCTAATCTAAGTGTTGCTGTGAAGGTGTTTGCAGCTGTGGTTAGTAGCTACAATTTATTGACTTTAGGTAGAGAATATTATGCTTGATAATATGTGTGGGTCTCATTCAATAAATTGGAAGGCCTTAAGAGCAAAATTCAGGCTTCCCTGAAGAAGAGGAAATTCTGCCTCAAAACTGCAGCATTAGCTCTTGTCTTAGATTTTATAGCCTGCTAGCCTACACTACAGAAGACTTGCCAACCCCAACAATCACATAAGCCAATTGCTTGAAATAAATCTCTTAATATAATTCTCTATTCCATTTTACTGGTTTACTGGAGAACCCTAACTGACACACCTGTCATCTGTCAGTAATTGTCTAGAGATGGAATTATGCCTCACACATATATGCATGCTATAGTTTTTCAAGTACATCTAGTTATAGTGGGTAATGAAATGTAAGATCACATCATATTCATACTTTTTATTGTAATCATGTGTTTTCTCAGGTTGGGGAGGGCAGTGGTTCTGACTTATTTGTGGCTTGAAGAGGTCCTTGGCCTTGAGAAGGTGGGTAACCACTCAAGAGGGACTAGAGAAAATGGTGCTGTATTGCCAGGTGACATTACGATGTTGACACTTAGATGAGACCAACTCTGCAGATTCGTGGAGTTTTGCCGTGGAACCTACTATGTTCACAGTGGAGTCAAGTGAAAATGCCATTATAGTAGCTGCCATCTGCTTCTGCCACAACACGAGATTGGGCCAACTCCACCCTGCGTACTCAAAGAAAGGGAAGGACTGTGGCAGTTTTACCATCACTGAAGACATCTTGCCTTGTTTTCCTTCAATTAAAATAAAGTACTTTGGGAAGTGAAAAACAAAGAGGGATACCAAGTTGGCCACTTTCACATGGGGTCTGTCTCATCCCACACGAACCACAGTCTTTTTCAGCTTCGTGCTGGTTCCTGATCCACTGTGATTGGCCTCATGATCCTTCTCAGGAGAGTACCTGGCGTTACTACCAACTGAGTGGAGTTGGCATATCGGTCAAAACCTGTTTGCCAACCCTAATCTAGAGCTTCCACTAAGGATATAGTTGATAAAGCATCACACCTTGGATCAGTTTAGGAAGGGACTGAAGTCTGACTGTTACATTAGCTAAGAATGAGAAGGATAGTGACAGAACAAGATTGAATGGAGGAGGAAATGTATAATTTCTATCTCAGGAGAGCTTCAAATATAGAATATAATCATCTATTTTAGATGCAGAACTACCTGAAGGTAGGGACCTGATTTAAATACCTCTTCCATCTTATGATTTTCCTGGTGCTTTGATTTCATAAACTGTTTTAGGTGTCTTTATTTGACAGAAACCATTAAAGCTTTGCTTTCGTAGTTTATTGCTACTCCCCTAGGCTAACTGATTCACTGGATGTCATTGTACATTCCATGAACAAGTATGAAACTGACATTTAGGTGGTGGTTGTTATTAGGTGCCATCCAGTCAGTCTTGACTCATAGCGACCTTACGTACAACAGAACGAAACACTGCCTGGTCCTGCACCATCCTCACAATTGTTGCTATATTTGAACCCATTGTTGCAGGCACTGTGTCAATCAGTCTCATCAAGTTTCTTCCTCTTTTTCACTGACCCTCTGCTTTACCAAGCATGATGTCCTTCTCCAGGGGCTGGTCCCTCCTGATAACATGTCTAAAGTACATGAGATGAAGTCTCACCATCCTCGCTTGTAAGGAGCATTCTGGCTGCACTTCTTCCAACACAGATTTGTTTGTTCTTCTGGCAGGCAGTCCATGGTGTATTCAGTATTCTTTGCTGACACCATAATTCAAATTCATCAATTCTTCTTCCTTCAATCTTCCTTGTTCGTCATCCAGTTTTTGCATGCATATGAGGCGATGGAAAATACCATGGCTTGGGGCAGGCGTACCTTAGTCTTCAAAGTGACATCTTTGCTTTTGAATACTTTAAAGAGGTCTTTTGCAGCATATTTGCCCAGTGCAATGCATTGTTTGATTTCTTGACTGCTGCTTCCATGGGCGTTGATTGTGGATCCAAGTAAAAGGAAATCCTTGACAACTTCAATGTTTTCTCTGTTTATCATGATGTTTGTTGTTCATTGGTCGAGTGGTGAGGATTTTTGTTTTATTTATGTTCAGGTGGAATCCATTCTGAAGGCTGTAGTCTTTGATCTTCATCAGTAAGTGCTTTAAGTCCTCTTGATTTTCAGCAAGCAAGGTTGTGTCATCTGCATAGCGCAGGTTGTTAATGAGTCTTCCTCCAATCCTGATGCCGTGTTCTTCTTCGTATAGTCCAGCTTCCTGGATTATTTGCTCAGCATGCAGATTGAATTACCCATTGCCACTGAGTAGATTCTGACTCATAGAGACTCTATAGGACAAAGTAGTACTGCCCCACAGGGTATCCAAGGAGTGGCTGGTTGATTCGAACTGCTGACCTTTTGGTTAGCAGCCAGACTCTTTAACTACTGCACCAGCAGGGCTCCAGATTGAATAAGTATGTTGAAAAGATACAACCCTGACGCACACCTTTCCTGATTTTAAACCACACAGTATCCCTTTGTGCTGTTTGAACAACTGCCTCTTGGTCTATGCACAGGTTCCACATGAACATAATTAAGTGTTCTGGAATTCCCTTTCTTCGCAATGTTATCTGTGGTTTGTTATAATCCACATAGTCAAATGCCTTTGCGTAGTCAATGCGACATTTAGGAGGATGTGGCGTTTCTTCTATTATTAAGAGGCAAAATCTTACTGTGTGATTTACTCTTTTTAGTTACTGGTTTTTGACAAGTTTTTAGTAATTTTAGTAATTTTTCTATTATATTTTTCTAGCTTTAAGAGGCTCCTGAAAAATTAATCAGACTAATTTCAGTATTAGGAATCTTCTGAATAAAGTATTCTACACATAGCTAGATGTAAATTAACCTTCCATAGTTTTTTCTCACAGACACTTGTTCTAGAAATTAAGACTTTAATTCTGTATTTATTAATCCCAGAATATCCCCTTTAATTTAACAAGCTGTTGATCCTTCAAATAAAATTTTCAAAATATGTATTCTTTTATAATTTTAAATATTAATTGTGTGCTTACAGCCATTTTCTCCTAACGGTGTTAAGCTGAATTTTTAAATCAGAATAGTTTGAGGGTATTTAAATAATAATTTAATTTTGGAGTTAATAATTTTTGGTTATCTTCATGGCTCTTTTCATCAGTGGGTGGAAATATTTAAGATTTTTAAAAAAAAATCAATTCTTTTTTCAAGTTTTGAAATTTTACTCTTGGCTCTTAATTCACTTCTGTGTACAGGGCAATTTTAAAACCTTATTAAGACACACTAACACAGACATCTGTTATTAAAACCATGTTTTAAAAATGTCCACTCCACTAGTGAAGGTCAACCTAATTACTGTTCTTAATTTTATTGTTTCCTGACTAGGATAGACAAGAATTTCTTCAGTGCAAACTCTCAGCCTCTAGTTCCCCGTAGGTGCAGTTTGGGAAATGTCGGTAGATCTACACCTCCCAGTGCCAGTTATTATCATTTTGAGACAAGTGGATTGGGGAGTGGGGGAGAAGCCTTTCAGGGCAGCTGTACAAATCCCTATAGACTGAGTAACACCTGAAGGAAAACAGACGCTGGTGTGATGCCCTTCCTCCCACTGCCACCCCTAGCCATGCAATCTCCCTCTTCCAGCTTGCTGAAGCATCTACCTATTCTTCAGAATCCACTCCATGGGAATTTGTTGTTAGTGTTAATAACTCCACAAGCACAGATGCAGGTTGTATGTTGGAGCAAGCTTCTATCTGAAGGAAAATAGATGACGTGCTAGATGCAGTTAGGAAAAGCCATTTCTGACCCCCAGAATGAAAAACCCCGGTTGGTTTCTTAGCCTTGATATTTGCCTTGTGTATTAAATTGCCTTCTATCAGACCTGGTATTTAAATGTTTGGTCGAGTAAAATTTTCTCCATTTCTGCCTTTAATCCCAAGTAATTCTTTAGTTTTATTAAGTCTCATAAGTAAACATTGAATACTGTGTGTCAGCTACTGGAAACAAGACCATTGCTACTGTCTTCAAGGAATTCGCTGTCCAAAGGGGAAACTAGGTATAAGAGGAACTAGAATATGATGTGCACATGTTGTCAGTGTTGAGATCACAGATTAGGGAGGGAGAGGATCATTCCACCCTTGAGGAGTATGTGTTTATGTTTATAACAGCCTAGCATTTGTATCACTATTAAAATGTTTGTGTTGGGGATCATGGTTGATAACTATCTTATAAGTTAGCTGTATTGCATTACCTACGTAAAGTTTTAGTTAATGCTTTCAGGGATAGACATTATTTCACCTTCAGTTTACCCTGAACAAAATACTAATGAGAAGTTTTGTAAGGAGTAACAGAAGCACCCTCTTTTAAGGGCCTATTAGGTGCAGGATGCTGAGCTCTGTGAGGACACACGTAGTTATATGCACAGTCCCTCCTTTGAAAGGAGTGGTCTTTTTAGGGGGAAATAACTTTTAGAGAGAGGACAATACAGTACATCAGCAACTTAAATTTCTGTGCGTCTCTGTAGTTTTTAATGCATCTTCACATTATAATCTTTATGATAACCCTGTAAGGAAAGTTATTTAATCACTCAATTTATAGATAAGAAAGTAAGTGGTTTCCCCAGAATTACACAACTAATGTGTGGCAGAGCCAGCACTAGAATCTGCTTCAGTTTTTATCTACAGCACTGCCTGCCTTGACCTACATCAGCCAGAGCAGTTAATGTGGAAATGAGAGACAAGAGGCCTCAGGAGACCTGTTCAGATACCAGAGAATACATCAGGATCTGTTTGCAAAGACAAAGTGGAGCCTGGGATGGACCAGGGGCCCTGGTGACACAGTGGATAAGAGCTCGGCTGCTAACCAAAAGGTCAGCAGTTGGAATCCACCAGCCGTTCTTTAGAAACCCTGTGGGGCTGTTCTGCTCTGTCCTGTAGGTCGCTGTGAGTCGGAATGACTCGAGGGCAAAGGGTTTGGTTTTGGTTTTGGAATGGACCAAGACCAGATGCCTAGCAAAGAGCAAAAACTGAAGTCTGAGTTGAGGAAAGTCCAAGAAGCGGAAGGAAAATTTGGTGTGAGAGTGGCTAGGGATTTTGTGAAGAGACAAGAGAGGAGATATGGGAATTTGTGAGGGCAGCTTCAGGCAAAGGCAAAGTCCTGTCTGAAGGCTGAGTTCCTCCCCTGCTGGTCTTAAAAACACACTGGGTGCCGAACCTGAATAGTAAAGCCTGAGGTCCATTTATTTGTGGTTTGCATGGATTACACAGGCATGTGTGAAGGGTTGTTGTAAGGCTGGCCCTATTTTATATATTTTATTTCAAAGGTTTATATTCTAGAAATGCACTTTTTGAACTTTGTGTGTTGGTGGAAATGTTAGGAATCTTCAACATTCCAAGTGTCAACATGTGACCAGTGGCTACCAAACAATAAAACCATGAACTTGATTTTTTTAAAAAGTAATCCATGTACATGTGAAAATATTAGAGTGTTCAAAAAGGTTAAAAGTTCAAGTATCTTCCTCTCAACATCTGTTCTTTTTTCAGAGGTATCTACTATTAAATCTGTTATTTGTATCATTTCAAGGAAAAGAAAAGTATGTCTGCCACAATTTTATATGTATATACTTTTATAAATTACAAACTTTTACTATACTAGGTATACTGTTTGATTTTTATTTTTTAAATTAAAAATGTATCTTAGAGATATCGACACAGCAGTGTGTTAGCTCTACCTCCTTTATTGTTCTTGTTTGGAATTTATTGGTTCCCTATTCATAGGCTTTTAGGTTGTTGCTAATCTTTTTGCTATTCAAACAATGTTGTAACATACATGGACATAGTTTTGTGTGTCTGTAGGGAGAGTTCCTAGCAGTGCAATTGCTAGATCAAAGGGTAAGAACACAACCTCTCTAATGGTCCTCTATGATAACTGCTGTTTGTAGGCTCAGAAAGAGTGCAAAATATAGGGCAGGATAGGACATAGATAATAAAGACAGGAAGAAGAGGAACCAGAGGTAAAAATAAGGGTTAAAAGAAAATTTTTTTTTCAAAATTATTTGTATCAAACAAATAGAAAGAGAACAGCAAAAAAAAAAAAAAAAAAAAAAGCCCACAGCCACCAGAAAAAAGGAAGTAATAAAGAGCAGAGCAGAAATAAATGAAATAGAGGATAGAAAGACAATAGAAAGAATCAACAAAACCAAAAGTTAGTTCTTTGAAAGAATCAAGAAAATCGACAAACCACTGGCCAGACTGACAAAAGAAAAACAGGAAAGGATGCAGATAACCCAAATAAGAAATGAAATGGGCAACATTACAACAGACCCAACTGAAATAAAAAGGAATATTATGTAAAACTATACTCCAACAAATTTGAAAACCTAGAGGAAATGGGTAAATTTCTAGAAACACACTACCTACCCAAACTACAACAAAGTGATGTTGAAAATCTGAACAGACACATAACAAGAGAAGAGATTGAAAAGGTAACAAAAAAAAACCTCCCAACAAAAAAAAAAGCTCTGGCCCAGATGGCTTCACTGGAGAATTCTACCAAACATTCGGAGAAGAGCTTGTATCAGTACTACTCAAACTATTTCAGAGCTTAGAAAAGGAAGCAACACTTCCAAATTCATTCTATGAAGCCAGCATAACCCCGATACCAAAACCAGGCAAAGATGCCACATAAAAAGAAAGTCACAGACCAATATCTCTCATAAATATAGATGCAGAAATTCTCAACAAAATTCTAGCCAATAAAATTCAGCATCATATCAAAAAAATAATACACCATGACCAAGCAGGATTCCTACCAGCTATGCAAGGATGGTTCAGCATTAGAAAATCAGTCAACATAACCACCATGGAAAGAAAAGAATTACATGATCATCTCAATTGATGCAGAAAAGGCATTCAACAAAGTCCAACACCCATTCCTGATAAAAACTCTCAATAAAATAGGTATAGAAGGGAAATTTCTCAACATAATAAAGGGCATCTATGCAAAACCAACAGCCAACATCATTCTTCAGCAGAGTAGCAGGACACAAGATAAACATATGAAAATCAGTTGAGAGAACAATGAAAAAGAAATCAGGAAAACAATACCATTTATTATAGCCCCTAAAAAAATAAAATACTTAGGAATAAATCTAACCAGTGATGTAAAAGATGTATACAAAGAAAACTACAAAACACTATGCAGTAAACCCAAATGGATCTAAATAAATGGAAAAACACACCATGCTCATAGATAGGTAAACTCAACATTGTGAAAATGACAATTCTACCCAAAGCAATTTACAAGTACAAAGCAATCCCAATCCAAATACCAACAACATTCTTCAAAGAGATGGGAAAACTAATCATTAACTTTATATGGAAAGGGAGGAAGCTCCACATAAGTAAAGCACTATTGAAGAAGAATAAAGTAGGAGGACTCACACTACCTGACTTTAGAACCTACGATACAGCTATGGTAGTCAAAACAGCCTGGTACTGGCACAATGACAGACACATTGACCAATGGAACAGAATTGAGAACGCATATGTAAATCCATCCACCTATGGTCACCTGATCTTCGACAAGGGCCCAAAGTACATCAAATGGGGAAAAGACAGTCTTTTTAACAAATGGTGCTGGCAAAACTGGATATCCATCTGCAAAAAAATGAAACAGGACCCATACCTCACACCATATACAAAAACTAATTCAAAATGAATCAAAGACCTAAATATAAAGCAAAAACTATAAAGTTCACAGAAGGAAAAATAGGACACATGCTAGAAGCCCTAATACCCAGCATTAACAGGATACAAACCATAACCATCAACACACAAACCGCAGAAGATAAGCTAGATAACTGGGATCTTCTAAAAATCAAATACTTATGCTCTTCAAAAGACTTCACCAAAAGAGTAAAAAGAGAACCTAGAGACTGGGGAAAAAATTTTGGACAGTGCAAGTCAAACCAAGATCTAATCTCCATAATCTGCAAGAAAATCCATCACCTCTACAACAAAAAGACAAATAATCCTATTAAAAAATGGGCAAAGGAAATAAACAGATGCTTCACCAGAGAAGACATTCAAGCGGCCAATAGACATATGAGGAAATGCTCGCATTCACTAGCCATTAGAGAAATGCAAATTAAAACCACAATGAGATACCATCTTACCCTGGCATTAATGGCACGATTCAAAAACACTGGAAATAACAAATGTTGGAGAGGTTGCGGGGAGATCAGAACTCTTATGAACTGCTGGTGGGAATGCAAAATGATACAACCATTTTGGAAAATGATATTGCACTTCTAGAAATAGAAATACCATACGATCCAGCAATCCCACTCCTAGGAATATATCCTAGAGAAATAAGGATTGTCACTCAAATAAACATATGCACACCCATGTTCATGGCAGCATTGTTTACAATAGCAAAAAGATGCAAACAGCCTAGATGCCCATCAACAGATGAATAGATAAACAAACTATGGTAAATACACACAATGGAGTACTATGCAACGATAAAGAACAATGATGAATCTGTGAAGCATCTCAGAACATGGATGAAACTGGAGGACATCATGCTGAGTGAAATAAGTCAATCACAAAAGGACAAATATTGTATGAGACCTCTATTGTAAAAACTCATGAAAAAGTTTACACACAAAAAGTAACAATCTTTGTTGGTTACGAGGGATGGGAGGGTTGGGGGAAATACTAAATAGACGATAGATAAGTAGTATCTTTGGTAAAGGGTGAGACAGTACACAATACTGGGAAGCCAGCACAACTTATACAAGGAAAGGTCATGGAAGCTCCATAGACACATCGAAACTCCCTGAGGGACTGATTTGCTGGGCAGAGGGCTGTAGGGACCATGATCTTGGGGAACATCTAGCTCAATTGGCATAACACAGTTTGTAAAGACAATGTTCTACATTCTACCTTGGTGAGTAGCATCTGGGGTCTTAAAGGCCTGTGAGCAGCCATTTAAGATACCCCACTGGTCTCACCCCTTTGGGAGCAAGGGAGAATGAAGAGAACAGGATACAAGGAAAAGATGAGTCCAATGGATTAATGGACCACAGCTACCAAGGCCTCCACCAGAGTCAGTCCAGTACAGCTAGATGGTGCCTGGTTACCACCACTGACTGCTCTGACCAGGATCACAACGGAGGGTTTTGGACAGATCTGGAGAAGGATGTAGAACAAAATTCTAACACACACAAAAAAGACCAGACTTACTGGCCTGAAAAAGACTGGAGAAACCCCGAGAGTATGGCCTCCAGACACCCTTTTAGCTCAGTGGTGAAGTCACTTCTGAGGTTCACCATTCAGCCGGGGACTGGACAGCCCCATAAAACAAAATGGGACTAATGAGGCACAGCAGTCCAGGAACAAGGACTAGAATGCAGAAGGGGACAGGAAGGCTAAGGGAACCCAAGATTGAGTAAGGACAATGTTGACGTGTAGTGGGGTTGTTAACCATTGTCATAGGGCAACGTGTACTAACTGTTTAATGAGAAATTATTTTGTTCTGTAAACCTTCATCTAAAGTGAGAATAGCAGCACAACTGGAAGAACGTAATCGATGTCACTGAATTGTGCATGTAGAAATTTTTGAAATGGTGTGTCTTAGGCTATGTATATTTTTACCAAAAAAAAAAAAAAAAAAAAAAAAAAGGTCGAGAAGGGAGAGGGTTGACATGTCATGGAGTTGTTAACCAATGTCATTAAACAATATGTGTACTGACTGTTTAATGAGAAACTATTTGTTCTGTAAACCTTCACATAAAGTACAATCAAAAAAAAATTATTTGTATCAATAGTTTTAAGGGTGACCTTCAAGTATAATCAGTACAGTCCCTCTTAGGAATGTTTAGGAACAGTGTTTTTAAATGTCAACATGTTTTATTGCAACAATACAAAGCATATTTTTTTAATTGATTGGTATCATGTTTAATTTTATTAGAAAGATTTTGAATACTTATTGTATATAATTTGGAAAATACAAAAATGTATAAAGCAGAAAATAAACTTCATAATCTCACTACTCCGTGATAATCAAGACTTTATTTGAATTTCTTATTTCTGTATATGTATTGATTTTTACATAGTCAAGATCATGTTTTTTATATGTGTATTTGTATTCAAACTTTCTTTAGCTAATCATTTTGATTTTGTTGATCTTATTTTCTTTCATTATTCCTTATCTGCTTCCTTTTACTTTTTTCAGGTAATAGAAATTTATCATTGTTTTGGAATGAATTTGGATACCAAAATAGCAAGGATGTGGAGAAGTCTTTAGATTCTGGTCGGTATCAAAGAAGACAAGTCATGGCCATCCCGTTCATCATCCAGTGTGGTTAGTGATGAATTCCATACTAATTAGCAAACATTTAGTGAGTTCCTAAATAGTAACTTAACACAAGTCATTGTGTTAAAATCAGCTAGGAGGTAGGGCTGCAAAGATGAGTAAGACATAGTTCTTGCTTTCAACGTGGTTACAGTCTACAGGAGAGGTTAAGATAAGCACAAAAATAATTGAAATAGAAGGAAAAGCAGGGTAAATGATATAAAAGGCATTAAGTTCTTTGAGGGTTTAAAGAAAGGGGGATGTTGAGGCAAGGCTTCAAGGCAGAGTTGGCCTTTGTAATGGTCTTTAAAATAGAATTTTAATAGGTGGAGACGTAGCATAGAGAATATTCTGGATGGAAAGCTGAGGCATCAAAGTGGAAATGTGGGTTACTGTAGCTAAATCTTTTGTAGTGAGGTAATAGAAACTGTTATCTTTCTATTTTTAATACCTGCTACTGTGTTTAGGAAACCTTGGTGGTGCAGTGATTAAGGGCTATGGCTGCTAACCAAAAGGCAGGCAATTCAAATCCACCAGGCGCTGCTTGGAAACTCTATGGAGCAGTTCTGCTCTGTCCTATAGGGTGGCTATGAGTCGGAATCCACCCGATGTCACTGGGTTTGTTTTTTTGGTTTACTGTATTTAATACATAGTAGGAAGTTAGTAACTGACTCCTGAATGAATTGATAATAAATAAATAATAAAGACAAAATGTTAGGTTGGGTAAATATGTTAGAGTGCCTTGAATGCCAGAGTAAGGAGTTTTTACTTTCACAAGCAGTGGGGAGGCATTGGAAGTTTTTGTTGAATCATTGACCACTGATACATCTTCTAGCAGCTATGCCAAGGGTTAAAGAATTAAAATACAATTCCTACTATCCTCAAGGAATCTGCAATCCAGAGGAGAAGACAACTAAGCAAATAAACAAAAAAAAAGTGCACTGTAGTGTATAAATGCTAGAGAACTATTTACACAGTGCTAGGGCAGTCCTTCCCCAACCCTGGGCCTAGGGTGGTTCAAGGAAGGCCTGACGTGGTCACATGTAACTTGTACTAAGTGTGCTCTGGCAGATCAGCGAAGGAGGATTTGGAAGAGGGCTTGAGCAAAGGGAGGGATCAGACCTCCCAGGAGACTACCACTGTAATCCAGGATCCAGGTGAGGAATTGTGAATTAGGGCATGGGGACTACCACTGTAATCCAGGACCAGGTGAGGAATTGTGAATTAGGACATGGGGACTACCACTGTAATCCAGGACCCAGGTGAAGAATTGTCAATGTCTGAATTAGGGCATGGCAGTAAGAGTTTAGAGGAACATTCCTCACATATTTAGAAGGGATAATGGAAGGAATTGATGACAGTATGTGACAACATTTGGCATGATGATAATAGCTAACAACTACTCTGTGTTTTTGATATTAGAATGCAACCTCCAGTACCTGAGACCTTTATGAAGTGGGCAAATTACTTAACTCTCTAAGCTTCAGTGTCCTCATTTCTAAAACGAGGTTATCACATATAGCTACTTTATATAGTTTTGTGATAATAAAATTAATGAATAAGTGTAAAATTTACAAAGTGCTTAGGATACTGCCTAGCGATGTTGGTTTTTGTCATCATCATCATTAGTGTTAATTTTATGTCATTTAATCCTCACAGTAATGTTTTCAGGTTAAGTACATTAACCAGTTGCCATCGACTCGATTCCAACTCATGGTGACCCCACATATGTCAGAGTAGAACTATGCTCCATAGGGTTTTTAATGGATGACTTTTTGGAAATAGATAAGTAGGCCTGTCTTCCAAGGCACCTCCAGGTGGACTCAAACCTCCAACCTTTCTGTTAGCAGCTGAGTGTGTTAACCATTTCTACCACTCAGGGATTCCTAAGCTCTATTATTCATCTCTTTTTACGGATGATGATATTGAAATGGAAACCCTAGTGGAGTAGTGGTTAAGAGCTTTGGCTGCTAACCAAAAGGTCAGCAGTTTGAATCCACCAGGCGCTCCTTGGAAATCCTACGGGCAGTTCTACTCTGTCCTATAGGGTTGCTGTGAGTTAGAATCGACTCGACGGCAGTGGGTTTGGTTTTGGTTTTGATATTGAAACAGAGAAGTAATTTGTCCAAGATGATAGTTGTTTTAAGTGGTAGAGCTGAGATTCAAAGTCAAAACTGATGGAATCCCAAGTTCAGGTTCTTAACCACTGTGCTAAATTGCCTCCGTCTTGAATGGGGGAGTGTCTGAAGGAAACCCAGGATTAAAGTTAAGAAGTATAGCCTGGAGAGAGTAGCATGTTTTGCTCCTAAAGGAAAGGGCAGGTTCAAAGGAGGAAATGGACCAAGAATTCAGAAACTGAAGGCTGAAGAGTGGGATAAGAGCAGAAAACAGTGCAGCACAAGGAAGAGTCTAAATGGTTCAGAGACCTTGATTTTCCTTTTTATGATAGTTATGTGTTTGGAGACAAAAAGTGGTATCAGCAGATGGATAATAGATTTAGAGAAAATGGGAGATTCAGGTCACTGGAGGTCTTAATGTGGCTGAGGAGGTAGAGTGGGATCTGGTAGTTAAGGTTCTTTTGCCTGAAAGAAGCAGAAACTAACTGAAGGGAACTTCACCTCTAATAGTTGTATCATCAGGCATGTAATAGTATGTAATCAAGGCCTCACGTGTCTGGACCCAGAGATACCCTTATACTCTTGGTATACACAAACTGATGCCTTAATGTGATGGATTCATCCCTAATTGTGGCCTCTTTTGTGTGTAATTTTGTTTTGATTACCAGATCTTTGCCTCAAGTGGAGAGTCTTGCCTTCCTCTACTGATTATCAGGGAAAAGAATTTCTTGGCATTTGGATTTGTGCTGATAATCCTAACCCCCTGGAAAACAGGTAGATTTGACACTTTTCTGAAATCCTTTATCCACTAGAAAATATCAACTATAAAAAGATTTTAGCTTAGGAGTTGCCATCTCTTCAAACATGTTCTAGCCCCTTGCCACTTGTGGAAAGATATTTCATTAGTGTGTTTTTCCAACAAGATAAAAGAGACCTAGATGTCATTGTCTGTGGACACTGGGATATGAAAACTATGCCCATGAAAGCTATGCACTTTGCTGGTGGAAGATCACGACCTGGTGTTCAGGAGTCACCCCTTCCAGTTCATGTTCACACAGCATGTGACCCTACTGTACAGGAGTGTTACACCAATGCTGTCTCCAGGGATATTAAGCTGTTCGACCATGTGCTTTTTTCATTTAAGTCACATATTGATTTCATTGCTTTGTGTTCTTGGAGGAAGAAGTTCAGTCTAAAACAGGAAAAAGACCAATTAAATATTGATGGATCTCAACATTATTACTAGCTCTTTGAACTAACGTTCTTTCCCTAGGGGAAAATGATTTAATACTCCCCTTTAACAAAGGCAGGCCTAAGTCAAGCAGAGCTTTTCCATGGAGATCATTCTAAGTCTTTCTGCCTGGATAAAAGGATCAATATAGCTAATACAGACATTAGGGCAGTAATTCCTGTTTTGTTATTTTTATCCAGCCCTGAAAAAAAGCAGAAAAAAAAAAGTAAGAATATATTAAGAAATTGCTGCTGAAACCCCTTCCATTTGTAGTTCCCAGGTTAATTATCTTTAGAGACTGAAGAAAAAATGTCAGAGGTTGAAGGGTGCTAAGATTTCACATGGCCCAGGGTTTTTTTTTTAACTCTTCCCCCCTTTGCTTTGTTTTCGGCAGAACCCATTTTTTGTTTTCAAATAAAATTTGTCTCAGAATCCAGGTAAATAAAATCGGTAAGTGCAGAACTGTCCTGGTTGAATTGGACTCTGGAAACCTGGGGACCAAAGGTACTCACTTCCTGTTTCTGTTCCCTACTCTGCAAAAAGCCTCGCCCTCCATGGAGCATGATAAAAAAATACTCATTTAGTCTGACATCTTCATTTTAAAGAAGAGAGAATTAAAGCCCAAACAGGGGTTAAGAAACTTGTTTAGAAAGCCATGATCTGAGGTCTTCTGACTGCTAAACTGATTCTGGCCTAACTTGAAACTGTTGTTAATAATACTTATCATGCGCTATGAGCTAAGAACTTTTCATACAGTGTGTAGGATATAGTGTTCAGAGTTCAGACTGGGGCCAGACGTCTGGGTTTGACTCCTGACTCCACCAGCTGTGAAACCTCGAACAAATGATAAGACATTTCTTTAATTCAACTCTTTGTCTGTAGATGGGGTATAATAATAACTTTGATGCATCTTTTCTGGGTCCAGCTGATCCTCTTGTAAAGACAATCTGCTGAAATTCCGCGGTCACTGGGGCCCCTCAGTAACAAGCAACCAGACTTTTAGGGCACTCTCCACAGATTTAAGTATATACCTATGATTTCGTAGACTAGTCTTGGGCATTGTCAGACCCACCGAACTGGGAAGCAGTCCATGACAGCTTCCCTTATCTTCAGCTCACTACTGTCCCCTTCTTATCCTTGTCTCTTTGAAAGGTGGTGATGCCATCACAGAGCATCACCCAAATAGCTTCAGAGCTGCCTTACTCTGTCTCCTTTACACATCAGAATGGGGCCACTTGTGATGAGAGACAAGATAATTTTAGCCTTGTTGACAGGAAACTGATAGACTTTAAAAGCCTACAATGCAAAGTCTTCTTATAATTTGCTTAAATCTTTGGTTCTTTAAATACACTACCATACTACTGGCCATCTGTATTTCATTTCCGCTGAAAAAATTATAAGGAGAAATAAGCTTAAAATGGTAGCAAGAGATTTGGGTGAGATATAAAGAAACACTTCTGATTACAAGAGCAGTTAATCAAGCATTGGCACTTCCTTTACTGGAAATTATTGACAGTGACGTAGATAACTCCCAGCAGAAGAGAAATGGATCTGGTGACCTTGATCTGTCCTCTGATTCAGCATGGTGGGATGGGCAGTGCATACGTTGAAAATATGCCTTGAAATAGGTTATTGTTAGGCAGAACTGATACACACGTGCTATTGGGTTTGAATAGAATCACATGAAATGAGTGGGTTAAAATGATCAGAAGGGAAGTATAGTTCTTTATTAAGCAACATTCCATAAGCAGAGGGACAAAAATGGGGTAAAAAGTACCACTGTTATATTTCAGTAAAATATGGTTTACTATTAGCAGGGTTAATGGCAATAAACAGCATTTGAATGAACCATGTCTATGTAAGTAGACCTTGGGCAGGAAACATAGTAGCTTTCTCATATGTAGCAATTACACCATAGTCCTAAGAACTTTCTCAAAGGAGAAAACAGAGTCTAAGACAGGTTCAGTGACTTGTCCAAGCTTCCTTGTTAGAGTTGAAACTTAAAGCTAAGTGTTTTGTTACAATACCTATACTCCTTTTGCTTTACCAATTCACTTCTTTGAAGGCATCCTTTTATATTTCAGGAGAGTCTCATTCTATCCAAATACCTTTTTTATGTGACAAAAATACATCTTTTTATGAAACTTCTCTTCTCCTTTAAAGAGATGGTGGTAGTATTCAGGGTCAGTGACCTAGAGGAAAATGGAAGCCATTCTTTTTAAATCACTAAAGCTTCCTTTTGTTTTCTACTTCAAACACAGGGAAACTATACATTTTTTTTTTGTCACAGTACCTAAGAAATTGGCACAAATCTGGATCTCTTCCAGTTGGTTGGTCAGGTAGTTGTCTTCCAAATTTCTTGGCATAGACGAGTGAGCACTTCCAGCACTGCATCTGTTTGTTGAAACATCTCAGTTGGTATTTCATAAATTCCTGGAGCCTTGTTTTTTGCCAACACCTTCAGTGAAGCTTGGACTTCTTCCTTCAGTACCATCAGTTCTTGATCATATGCTACCTTCTGAAATGGCTGAACATCAACCAATTTTTTTTGGTATAGTGACTCTGTGTATTCCTTCCATCTTCTTTTGATGCTTCCTGCATCATTTGGTATCTTGCCCATAAAATCCTTAAATATTGCAACTCAAGGCTTGAATTTTTTCTTCAGTTCTTTCAGCCTGAGAAATGCTGAATGACTTCTTCCCCTTTGGTTTGCTAACTCCAGGTCTTTGCACGTTTCATTATAACACTAGTTTGTCTTCTGGAGCCACCCTTTGAAATCTTCTGTTCAGCTCTTTACTTCATCATTTCTTCTATTTGTTTAGCTGCTCTGCATTCAAGAGCAAGTTTCAGTCTTTTCTGACATCCATTGTGTTATTTTCTTTCTTTCCTGTCTTTTTAATAACGTTTTGCTTTCTTCATGTGGAATGTCCTTGATGTCATCCCACACATCTGGTCCTGGTAATTAACGTTCATTGCCTCAAATCTGTTCTTGAGATGGTCTCTAAATTCAGGTGGAATATACTCAAGGTTGTGTTTTGGCTCTTGTGGACTTGTTTCAGTTTTCTACAGCTTCAACTTGAACTTGCATATGAGCAATTGATAGTCTGTTCCACAGTTGGCCCCTGGCCTTGTTCTAACTGATGATATTGAGCTTCTCCATCATCTCTTTCCACAGATTAGTTGATTTGATTCCTGTGTATCTAACAACATCATTAATATCACATGCAAGTAAAATTTTGCTGAAGATAATTCAAAAGTGGTTACAGCAGTACATTGACAGGGAACTGCCAGAAATTCAAGCCAGATTCAGAATAGGATGTGGAACAGGGGATATCATTGCTGATGTCAGACAGATCTTGGCTGAAAGCAGAGAATACCAGAAAGATGTTTACCTGTCTTTTATTGACTATGCAAAAGCACTCGACTGTGTAGATCACAACAAATTATGGATAACATTGTGAGGAATGGTAATTCCTGAACACTTAATTGTGCTCATGAGGAACTTGTACGTAGACCAAGAGGCAGTCCTTCAAACAGAGCAAGGGGATACTATGTATTTAAAATCAGGAAAGGTGTACATCAGGGTTGTACCCTTTCACCATTTTTATTCAGTCTCTGTGCTGAGCAGATAATCTGAGAAGCTGGACTATATGAAGAGGAACACGGCATCAAGGATTGGAGGAAGACTCATTAACAACTTGTGTTATGTAGATGACACAGCCTTGCTTACTGAAGGTGAAGAGGACTTGAAGCACTTACTGATGAAGATCAAAGACTACAGCCTTTCAGTATGATTACACCTCAACATAAAGAAAAGAAAAATCTTCACAACTGGACCAATAAGCAACATCATGACAAACAGAGAAAATATTGAAGTTGTCAAGGATTTCATTTTACTTGGATCCACAGTCAATGCCCATGGAAGCAGCAGTCAAGAAATCAAACGACATATTGCAATGGGCAAATCTGCAAATTACTTCTTTAATGTGTTCAAATCAAAGATATCACTTTGAAGACTAAGGTGAGCCTGATAGAAACCATGGTATTTTTGATTGTCTGATATGCATGTGAAAGTTGGACAATGAGTGAGGAAGACGGAAAAGAACTTATTCCTTTGAATTGTGGAGTTGACAGAGTTTGAATATACCATGAACTTGTAGAAGAATGAACAAATCTGTCTTAGAAGAAGTACAGCCAGAATGCTACTTAGACACAAGGGTGGCCAGACTTCATCTCACTTACTTTGGACATGTTATCAGGAAGGACCAGTTCCTGGAGAAGGACAACATGCTTGGTGCATTTAAAATAGGGTAAAAATGACGCTTTATCACTTGACTGAACCAAAAACTGAATTTTGAAAAAGGTGTTAAAAAATGGCTACAGTTTGCCATGATATTAAAATTTAATACATTTTTAAGTCTTAAACAAAGACAATTGAATGGGTTGAGTTTTAATAAAATGCTTCAGGTTTCTCTTTTCTGAATAAAGTGTTAATGTTACCTCATGATTCTTTTCTGAAATGAAACAGAAGCCTCTCTAGGTGCCACCCAACAGATGTCTTCAAATCAGCCCTGTCGGTGGCTGTATATGTATAGTAGTTTTTCCCTGGGTTTGTTTATTTAGAATCTTTCTATGAAAACAACAGTAATAACAAACACCATATGTGGGTGGAATTAAGTGTTTTTTCACAGTAGCTCCTGAATTTGATTGTAGGTATTCACTCTTTTCTGTTGGTTAGAAGCAAGAAAATATATTCTGCAGCCCTGAAAAACAGAAAAATAGTGGGTTTGATCTGCTTCAGTTTTCCCTCTCTGTTTCAGATGAGAGAAGGCCCTCTCTATTCTTAACTTCCACTTCCCCGTCTTAGCCTAACACACATTTATGTTCTATAAACTTTGTCCCTTCTTGTTCTTTCTAGTAGCTGAGTAGAACCTCCCCTTGCCTATCAATAATACAAAACCTTTCATGCTAGAGCAGAGTCCCCGGATGGTGTAAATTGTTATCGTGTTCAGCTGATATCCAAAAGGTTGAAGGTTTGAGCCCACCCAGAGGCACTTCAGAAAAAAGGCCTGGTGAACTACTTCCAAAAAAATCATCCATTGAAAACCCTGTGGAGCACAGTCTCTGACAAACACGGGGTTCCCATGAGTCAGGGTCAGGTTGATGGCAAATGGTGGTGGTAGTGGCATTCTAGAGCAGCCTCTGAAAATGGACCTCAGCAATTTTGCCTCACTGCCTTGCGTTGCCAACCACTCCCTGAACCAAAGCTGTGTCCACTTCTTCTCCATGTAAAGCTTCCAGACCAAGGTGAACAATTCAATATTTCACTTTTTCAACAGTTTGGCTAAATCTGCTCCCCAGAATGTAGCCATGAGACTGAAAGGAAAAAGGAAAAACAAAGAGGACTCAAACCATATAGACTATGTCACAAAATTCATTACTGTTTTTTTGTAACCAGGGATGCCTGTATGCATAGCCTGTTCAATGTTTGTTCATATACAATTCTACATGATTATTTAATACATTTATTAACCTGCTAGTGATTAGAAACAGCATATCACTGAGGCTGGAAGCAGAGTGACTGCTAAAAGCAGATGTGCTGAGAGCTTCCAGGAGTTTGGGAAGGATGTAGCAGTCCTGGTGTGTGAGGCTATTTAATGAAGATGCTCTGTGGCCACTGAGTGTTATTGCCCCAAGTCATCATAGTTACCCATCTTCACAGTGATTCTGAGTCATCATACAAAGGATCCGTGTTGTCAGCACGTTCTATTTTAGAGGCACAATTATTTGATGTATTTTAGAGAGACATATAGATATCTTATGGCAACTCTGTGTGTACAGAGCAGAACTGCACTCTATAGAGTTTCAAGGCTGTGGCCTTTTGGAAGCAAATCACCAGTCTTACTTCTGAGGCACTGCTGGGTGGGTTTGAACTGCTAACCTTTCAGTTAGTAGTCCAGCGCTTAACCATTTGCAAGCTGGAATCAACTCAGTGTCAACTAACAACAACAGTGTAGATTCCTACCCCAAATTTTTATGAAAAAATATTTGGCACTTAATGAAGTAAGACCTTTTTGCAAAAGGCCACATTTCATAATACAGTTTAAATCAAGCGTTAGCAAAATAACTTACACTCTTTCACCCTCATAAGTAAACGCTACCCTACACATTTTCCATTAGACTCTTCTCCATGCAAACTGGAGATTTAAGGCCAATGTATTACCTAAAGTCATCCATACAGTGCTCTTCCTTTGTGTTTCAATTTTGGTTGTAAGACATAAAGAGTAACTCCTTGTACAAGTAAATCATCTTTTACAGACAGTAAAGTGTTATATTTCCTCCTGACATTCTATCTTGTACTTTTTGATTGTGAAGTTGTCAACAGATGGAACAGCTACCTACCATCCCCCTGGGTACCATGAGCACAGCATTACCATCAAAGAATGAAAAAGAGAAACAACTTAGAGAGCTGGTCCATAGGTATCAAAATAAGCTTACAGACCAGCAGTTGCAGGTGAGTTGTTATTAATTCTTTCCAAAATCTACCCTGACTCTTAAGCTGTTGGTTTCATGTATGCATACTGACTAATGTTGTTTACCCAAGTAAAATGTGTAACATCTTCTTTCCATCTTTTAAATTTTTGACATAAGGACTGTTCTAGAGGTGAGGACAAGTACTCCATGGATACAGAGACGGGAGAAGAATTCTTTAAAAAACACTGTATGTGTGTGTGGTGATGAATCACCTTACCGAAAATAAGGTGGCCATTTTTCCTTTGTTCTTGAGAGATAACCCTTCAGAATTTCCTGAGTAATCAAGGTGCCTGTGTTATCTAAAACTTCCAGATTACACTTGAGGATTTGTGCAAATGATAGGGGCTGGCCAGGCCACAAAGACCACCTTGTTAGCTAACCTCAGGAAGAGAGAGGGTCATGATATTTTAACCATGCATATTGACTGCAGTGAGGCCAAATAAAGACTCTAGACATGGAAGTTCCATGGGCTTCCTGGTTGGTGAAAGACATCTGTGCACTGGAGAGAGCTGCACATTCCCTAGGAACATTGAAGTGTCATGCTGGCAAACCTCCCAGACCTTGCCCTATGTGTCTCGTTGTTTGTATTCTTTCTGGTTATAATAAATAGTTACCACTAAGTATGGAGTACTCTCTGAATTCTGTGAGTAGTCCCAGTGAATTATTGAACCAAAAGGGGGCAGTAGGAGCCAGCAGGTTGTAGGGTGGGGTATTGTGGCTGGCACCCTGAAGAAGTAGTGGGAAATCAGCCCCAAATTTGTGGCCAACAGGCAGAGGTTGGGTGTCAGAAGGACTCCTCTAGCTTGCAGCTGGTGTATGCCTATTTGGCAGTCTGAACGACTATGTCGTTTTAACTTTTGAGCTCTGTCCCAGCTCCAGGTGGCCAAAGTTAGATGCCCTGCATAGGTAGTATATCTGAAGGATAATGTCATTTAACATGTGAGCTCTAACCCAGCCCTGGGTGGCTAGGGTCAGAGAGAGAGAGTGCCACTTGGGCAGCTGGAGATGAGGATGGAGAACTGTGAAGTGAGGACTGGATCCATTTCCAGGTGGGGGTTGAACTCATGTTGATCCTTGCTATACAGTTAGTAACAAAGGTGGGATTTACTTGCTCAGGCCCTTGCTTAACACAGTGTGATAGCTACACAACACTGAATGTGAGGAATAGAGAAATCTATCTCCACTCTACAGATGGACATGTAGCTTCCTAGATGTTAGCCAGTCCAAGGTCACTCAGCCAAGATGGGAATCAGGTCTATAGAACCCCAAAGGTTAGGCCCTATTTATTTCATTAGGCTTCTTCTCTGAGGGTGGATTTTTTGGTTAATGAGTTGTTCTTTTAAAAAATATTAGCCTATTAATACATAAGCTCAACATCATATTTAATTGTAAGAAAATTGAATAAACAAAACACTACTGCCATAAACATGGGTAACCATGACAATCTCAAGTGAAAGAAAAAGTGGCATGAAGAAATACTGTTTTAATTTCTTAACTAATAAAGCAGTTATATCTGTTTACTACATAGATTTAGCACCCAAATTCGGCATTTTTAATTGTATAGGCTGTCAGCTTCCTCAAATAGCACTTTAGGAGGTCAGCAGCATATGTCTGAATGTGTTGATACCTCTCTTGATGTCAGAAAATTAAATGCTTATTCAAATTAGAACATTATCTTATGCAGCAGAAGTTCAGACTCCTGGCTTTAACATCGTATTTATTACACATATTCTTGGGTTCTTAGCAGATAAACTTCCTTCTCTACCCTACTTTCAACTTCTTACCTCTGTCCACCTTGCTAGGGATCTGTACTCAAGTCTCCCATCTCCTGCGACCACAATCAAAGAAACCTGCCCTTCCCCTTTAGCTTGGAGTTTCAGGGTCTCTGACAGTAACTTTGGAAACACCGTTGTCCTAAGCAGTCCCCATCCCCAAAAAGCAGCTTAGTTTTCTATAATTCTTAAAGTTTAATAATAGAGGTCAAAATTAAAGGTAATTTAAATCATCATAGTTAAGAGCTTGGCTGCTAACCAAAAGGTCAGCAGTTCAAATCCACCAGCTGCTCCTTAGAAACCCTATGGGGCAGTTCTACTCTGTCCTGTAGGGTTTCTATGAGTAGATACCGACTTGACAGCACCTAACAACAACAAATCAAAATCAGAACCAGTGGTTATTTTAATAAATAAACGATTAGGTAAAGTCATATCTTTCCAATGGGGAATATTTTGTTTTGTGTGTTTTTTTTTTTTTTTAAACCACTTTTTGCTGCTTTGTGAAGGAATTCAGCATATCCTGAATTGATTTTATCTTTATTGCCTTCTCTGGATTTTTTTTTCCTCTAGAAGTCAGATCTGACCCCTGGTTATTAATGGTGCCAGTCATGAGTCTTCGTTAGCGTGTTGTATGTTGAGGATTGAATGCATTATTCATCATTGAGGTGGAGATTTTAATGCAGCTTATGGAGTAACAGATTTGAGCCAGTTCTAGTTATTGTTTCTTTCTTGGTAGTTGATTTTTCATAAAAATTTAAGCCAAGTTTATAGATTCATTTGGTTAGAAATATAAACAATGACATTTAACAGTACTTACATAGGAATCTACTTCCCTCAGTTCAAATGACATAAGAATCCTCATCATCCTTCCCTGTCCCCTTTTATGAAAATGATTCTAGCATCTTTAACATACTCTGCAGTACTCAGTGCTCTTAACTGACCCTGTTGGTTGAGTTTCAACCAACCATGGACAACCAGTTAATTTTGAGATGTTCATTGAGCATATACTTGCCCTTGTAGCTGTTATGCTACGAAGAGGATACAGAGTAACTCTAATACCAGAATGTAAGCCCCATGAGGGACTGTTTACTATGAATCTGCATTAGATAAAACAGTGCCTGGCACATATATAGGTACTTACAGGTAGTTGTAGGAGGGCAGTGGTGGTTCAGTGGTAGAATTCTTGCCTTTTATGCAGGAGGCCCGGGTTTGATTCCCAGCCACTGCACCTCATGCACAGCAACCACCCATCTGACAGTGGAGGCTTGTGTGTTGCTGTGATGCTGAAAAGATTTCAGTGAAGCTTCCAGACTGAGATAGACTAGGAAGAAAGACCTGGTGATCTACTTATGAAAATCAGCCAATGAAAACCCTATGGATCACAGTGGTCTGATGCCATTGTACATGGGGTTGTCATGAGTTGAGGATGACTTGGCAGCTAACAACAGTAGCAACAACAATATAGGTCACTGTTCAATCAATAAATAATACATGACCTCAGGTAATATACAGTCTTGTGGAAAAAAAGTCTTAATAGCTATTTAAAATTGGCAACAACTATAAAACAATATGGAGCCCTTGTGGTTAAGAGTTACAGCTGCTAACCAAAAGGTCAGCAGTTTGAATCCACCAGCCACTCCTTGGAAACCCTACAGTGCAGTTCTACTTTCTCCTATAGGCTAACTATGAGTCGGAATCAACTCGATGGCAATGAGTTTGGTTTTTTTTTTTTTTTTTTAATGTGTAAGACAATATTAATTCATACTTAATTGATTGAACTGAAACTGCAATAGAAGTTCGTTGACAAGGAGAGAGTGAGGGTAACGTCAGTCAAAAAAAGATTCATAGAAGAAGTGGACTTAAGCTGGTCTTGATGTCCGTTTAAGGTAAACAGAGGGAAAGGGACAGGGCAGTGTGTTTGAGAACAGTGTAAAGGAGACCAGGAGACAAGCACTGACTTGTTCCTTCATGGAACTGACCTTTTAAATTCAATGCTAACCTTGTGGATTTAAAAATATAAACTCAATATTTGTGTGGCCTAGTTGTCTTTTAAAAACTGTGCTACTGATTATAAAATATTGTAATTGCTGAATACAAAAAATCTGAGATGTGTCATAAATTCCCCTTTTCAAAAATAACCCATGAAAGTGTTCAAAAACTGCATTTTGGTGCTGTTTGCCTGGTGCTAGAAACAAGACTCAAAAGCACCAGTGGTCAGTGTGAATTTACTGTCCTCCTGGCTGCCTTTTAGAAGAAGTGCTATTAGAATGTGACACAGGTATAGTATCTACACTGCTTCTGTATGGCGTCTACCCTACACTCACACGCCCTGCTGCTGTGTAATGAAAGACAAAGCCTAACTTCTAAAGGCGCCATCCACCAAAAAAAAAAAAAAAAAGCCAAACCCACTGCCATTGAGTCGATTCCAACTCATAGGACAGAGTAGGATTTCCATAGGGTTTCCGAGGAGCTCCTGGTGGATTCAAGCTGCCAAACTTTTGGTTAGCAGCCAAACTCTTAACCAGTATGCCACCAGGGTTTCCACTATCCACAGAATGGCCTATTAAAGAAAACCCACAGTGGGGCAGAACAGAGTGCTGCTAGAGACAGAGCCAGACCATTAGATCTTGTCCTCTAGGAGAGACAGAAGCAGTGATGTCTGGAGCGATCATCTCCAGAAGTAGTGTGTTGTTTAATCCTCAGAGCATTCCAGCTACATACATCCATTTAAACAAGAGGGAAATGATTTTCAGAGAAGTTAAATAACTTGGTTCAAGTCACATCACGCAACTTTAAATTGTGAAGTTGGAATTTATTCCCTTTTTGCCTAATTCCAGCATCATCATGCTCACAGTCCGAAAACACTAATCAGACAAAAAGGACATAAAACTATTTACAAAGGCCGCAAACTGATAAATTGCAAACCGTGTGTGTTAAGGGAAATACCTAACAAGAAAGCTCTAATTCAGGATTTGTTACCCCCCGTGCGTTTTATAGAGTAAAACATTTGTCCTTCTGTCCCCCTTCCCCTGTGCCAAAAAGCCGAGTCCCTCTGTATAAAGTGTGCTTCACTAAGGGCCCATTCTACTCTTTCTCTGTTCTAAAGAGCTGAATGAATAATCTGTTGCTAACTCCATGTTTCTGCCTGACTCGTGACGTGCTATTTTCTATACCTTGTGACAAGTGCCACCTGCTGGCCAAACTGGGAAGCATTCCATTTTCATTGTGTCACTCTTGATTGCTCAGCTCTTCACTGATGTATTATCTCAATAATTTTTTTCAGTAAATGACAGACAATAATGTTAAATCTTCAAGGAGATTTACAAAATCAATTCCCCTGCATGTGAGAACTTTGCATTTGAGACTCCATCTCTTCTCAGTTTCAGCTTACAATTAGATTTCTCTTCTGAAAGGCGGACTTGGCCATGATCGTGCACTCAGAAGGTAGTTTTGTTGTGTTGTTAGGTGCTGTTGAGACTCATACTGACTTTATGTACAAAGGAACGAAACACTGCCTCTTCCTGCACCATCGTCACAATTCTTATGCTTGAGCCCATCGCTGCAGCCAAGGTGTCAGTCCATCTCGTTGAGAGTCTTCCTCTGTTTTGCTGACCCTCTACTTTACCAAGCGTGGTGTCCTTCTCCAGGGACTGTCCAAAGTATGTGAGACAGTCTCAGCATCCTTGCTTCTAAGGAGCATTCTGGCTGTACTTCTTCCAAGGCAGATTTCTTTGTTCTTTTGGCAGTGCATGGTATATTCAATATTCTTCGCCAACGCCATAATTCAAAGGCATCAATTCTCCCTCGGTCTTCCTTATTCATTGTCCAGCTTTTGCATGCATATGAGGTGATTAAAAATACCATTGGTTTGGATCAGGGGCACCTTAGTCCTCAAAGTGACATCTTAGCTTTTTAAAACTTTAAAGAGATCTTTTGCAGAGGGTTCGCCCAATGCAAAACATTGTTTGATTTCTTGACTGCTGCTTCCGTGGGCACTGATTGTGGACCGAACTAAAATGAAATCCTTGACAACTTCAATCTTCATTTATCATGATATTTCTTGTTGGTCCAGTTGTGAAGATTTTTGTTCTGAAGGCTATTGTCTTTCATCTTCATCAGTAAGTGCTTCAAGTCCTCTTCACTTTCAGAAAGCAAAGTTGTGTCATACACATATCATATTGTTAATGAGTCTTCCTCCAGTCCTGATGCCGAGTTTTCTTCATATAATCCAGCTTCTCAGATCATTTGCTCAGCATACAGATTGAATAAGTGTGGTGAAAGGATACAACCCTGACGCACACCTTTCCTGACTTTAAACCATAAAGTGTCCCCTTGTTTTATTTTTAAAAAGGACTGCTTCTTGGTCCATTAACAGGTTCTGCATGAGCACAATTAAGTGTTCTGGAATTCCCATTCTTTATGATGTTATCCATAATTTGTTATGATCCACATAGTTGAATGCTTTTGCATAGTCAATAAAATCCAGGTAAATATCTTTCTGGTATTCTCTGCTTTCAGCCAAGATCCATCTGACATCTGCAGCAATATCCTTCACTCTACATCCTCTTCTGAATCTGGCTTGCGTTTCTGGCAGCTCCCTGTCGATATACTGTTCCAAGTGTTTTTAAATTATCTTCAGCAAAATTTTACATGCATGTGATATTAATGATGATATTCAATAATTTCTACATGCTATTGGATCACCTTTCATTGGAATGGGTACAAATATAGATCACTTCCAGTCAGTTGGCCAGGTAGCTGTATTCCAGGTTTATTGGCATAGACTAGTAGCATGAATGCTTCCAGTGCTGCATTCCTTTGTTGAAACATCTCAATTCCTGGAGACTTGTTTTTGGCCAATGCCTTCAGTATATCTTGGACTTCTTCCTTTAATACCATTGTTTGTTGATCATATGCTACCTACTGAAATGGTTGAATGTTGCCAGTTGTTACTGCTAATGTGACTGTGTATTCCTTCCATCATCTTCGGATGCTTCCTGCGTCATTTGATATTTTGCCCATAGACTCCTTCAGTATTGCAACTGGAGGCTTGAATTTTTTCTTCAGTTCTTTCAGGTTGAGAAATGCCAAGCATGTTCTTCCCTTTTGGTTTTCTAACTGCAGGTCTTTACACATTTCATTTTAATACTTTGTTTCTCAAGCCACCCTTTGAAATCTTCTGTTCAGCTTTTACTTCGTCATTTCTTCCTTTTGCTTTAGCTACTCTACATTCAAGAACAAGTTTCAGAGTCTCTTCTGTCATCCATTTTGATATTTTTTTTCTCTTTTATGCCTTTTTAGTGACCTTTTTGCTTTCTTCATGTATGATGCCCTTGATGCTGTCTCACAACTCATCTGGTCTCCGGTCATTAGTGTTCAGTGTGTCAAATCTATTCTTGAGATCTCTAAATTCAGATGGGATATATTCAGGATTGTACTTTGTCTCTTGTGGACTTGTTTTAATTTTCTTCAGCTTCAACTGCAACTTGCATATGAGCAATTGATAGTCTGTTCTACAGTCAGCCCCTGGCCTTGAGTTTCTCCATACTGTTTCCACAGATGTAGTCAATTTGATTCCTGTGTTTTCCATCTGGCCAGGTCCATGTGTACAGACACCATTTATGTTGTTGAAAAAAGGTATTTGCAATGAATAACTCATTGGTCTTGCAAAATTCTGTCATTTTACCTCCTGCGTTGTTTCTATCACCAAGACCACATTTTCCAATTACTGATCCTTCTTCGTTTCCAACTTTTGCATTCCAGTCACCAGACATTATCAATGCATCTTGGTTGCATGTTTGATAGATTTCAGACTACAGACATTGGTAAAAATCTTCAATTTCTTCAGCTTTGGCTTTAGTGGGTGGTGTGTAAATTTGAATAATATTCATTTTATCCAGTCTTCCTTGTAGAATATATATATTATCCTATCACTGACAACATTTTACTTCAGGATAGCTCTTCAAATTTTTTTTTTTTTTTTTTTTGACTATGCATCTGATGTTATTCCTCTTCAACTTGTCATTCCCGGCATAGTAGACTGTCTTAGGCTGGCTTCTGTGGTGAAACAAAATCAGTGAAGGTGTATATATACATATTTATAGGGATATTTATCTTAATGGCTCACACCATTGTAGAGGCCGGCAAATTCAAAGTCCCTGTGTCAGGTGTCAGGCCGAAGGCTTCTCCTGATTCATCTAGCTGCAGGGACTAACGAACCCAAGATCAGCAGGTTGGATGGCAGGTCGCTGGCTCACAGGCTGCAGAGGCTGACAGATGCCAAGATCAGCAGGCAGTATGGCAGGCTGATGGCTCAAGTCCCATGAACCAGAGGTCAGATGATGACATGCCAGATGCAGGTTCCAGAGTAAGCAAGCAAGCTTTGCTAGACCTTCCACATATATATATAGTACATATGTATATACCTACATATACACATATATATACGTATATATATATAAGATACAGGCCGCATCCCTGAGGAAACTCCCCTAATAACTGACTGGCTGATCACATCAGATCATGTCATGGAGGATGTCTATATTAATATGTAACTTCCCAATTACATCATTACATAACTGACAAAGCACATCATTAAATAACTGATAAACTACATCATTACATAACTGCCAAACCAGTAAGAATCATGGCCCAGCCAAGTTGACACACAACATCACAGTACACCCCTTGTCAACATGGCACCTGTACACATCTCCTTAAACCATACACAGTCTCTAAATAAAGACAATTACAAAGTCATACTTGTGCCTAACATGATACAAGTAGCATACATACAACTGAAAATGTCCTAGCCCCATTTACATTTTATATTTTATAAGTGAAGAAAACAAAAATATTTGATGCACACATACAAGGAAGAAATACTCGTAACAATTACAGTCCTAGTTTCTGCAAGTGGTCATGTGGTCGTAACCAGTATTTAAAACTTCTTCACTCACCCATTTCATACTCCCTTTATCCTCAGCAAGCACCTCAGCTGGTGGTGGTTTGCCTGATGAGGGGGTCCAAACCTTCATTTCTAAAGGGTCTGGGCCATTAGTATTCATGTCAGAATTGGGTTGCTATAGTTTTCCACTGACATTAATCACAGGGCATGGCAGTACTGAGAGACACCCTAAGGGATATCCTGTATTCCAGATATACTCTTTTTTACCTCCATTATGCAACACCAGTCCAATTTGTTCTTGTTAGTCAGGGTAAATCACACCAGCCAATATGGTAACTCCCTTTTTTGCCTGTTGATCCAGCGGCATGAGGAGCCCAAAGTGGTCAGGTGGCATTCTTAACTTCCAGTACAGTGGAATCTATGTTGTGTCTCCAAGTGGGAGCATTCCTCCCTTTGGAACTAACACTTCTAGACCTGTAGGGCATAGGGTCATGGGAACAGGAAGCAAAAATTTGCAAGTGGGTCACTAGGGGTAATAGTGAATGGTGCCACTCTTATTTCCACCCCTTGATTACTGTTACCATGAATCCTGGCTATGGGGGAACAGCACCACATATGGAACGCTGGTTTAGAGCATATACAGCATCCTGGAGAACATTGGCCCAACCCTGAAAAGTGTTGCCACTTAGCCTGGGCTGCAGTTGTATCTTTAGAAGGCCATTCAATCACTCTATCAAGCCAACTGCTTCAGGATGATGGGGAACATGGTAAGACCAGTGAATTCCATGACCATGGCCCATTGCTGTACTTCATTTGCTATTAAATGAGTCCCTTGATCTGAAGCAATGCTGTGTGGGATATAATGAATAAGGCATTCTGTCAGTCCATGGATGGTAGTTTTGGCAGAGGCATTGTGTGCAGAGAAGGAAAATCCGTATCCAGAGTAAGTGTCTATCCCAGTAAGAATGAAATGCTGCCCTTTCCATGATGTAGGTAGTCCAGTATAATCAACCTGTGACCAGGTTGCTGACTGATCACCTCAAGGAAGGGTGCCATGTCAGGGACTCAGTGTTGGTCTGTGCTGCTGGCAGATTGGGCATTCAGCAGTGGCTATAGCCAAGTCAGCTTTGGTGAGTGGAAGTCCATGTTGCCGAGCTCATGCATAACCTTCCTCCCTGCCACTATGGCCACTTTGCTCATGAGCCCACAGGAGTGGCTAGGGAGAGACGATGACTGGTTTCCACAGAGCACATCATCTTATCCACTTGGTTGTTAAAATCTTCTTCTACTGAGGTCACCCTTTGGTGAACATTTACATGCAACACAAATATCTTCATTTCTTTGGCCCATTCAGAGAGTTTTATTGACATACCTCTTCCTCATATCTCCTTGTCACCAATTTTTCAATCATGTCCCATCTAAGTCCCTGACTATCCAGCCAAACCATTGGCCACAGCCTGTGAATCAGTATACAGTCACACATCTGGCCATTTCTCCTTCCAAGCAAATTGAACAACCAGGTGTACTGCCCAAAGTTTTGTCCATTGGAAGGATTTTCCTTCACCAGTATCCTTCAGGGAAGTCCCAGAAAGGGGCTGCAGTGCTGCCACTGTCCACTTTTGAGTGGTACCTGCATATCATACAGAACCATCCCTAAACCAGCACAAGTTTTCTCTTCCTCAGTCAACTAATTATAAGGAAATCCCCATGAGGCCGTAAGTGCAGACCGGGAGATGGAAGGTAATGTGACAGGAGTGGAGACCATAGGCATTTGTGCCACTTTCTCATGCAAGTTACTTGTGCCTTTAGGTTTTCCTCAGGCCCAGTCTCATACATACCACTTTCATTTAATAATGGAGTGCTGCTGTGCATGTCCAACTTTATGATTCTCTGGGTCAGACACAGCTCAATTCATGATAGGCAGCTCAGGCTGCATGGTGACTTGGTGTCCCATGGTTAAGCATTCAGTCTCTACTAAGGCCCAGTAACAAGCCAAAAGCTTTTTTTCAAAAGGAGAGTAGTTATTTGCAGAGGATGGCAGAGTTTTGCTCCAGAATCCAAAGGGTCTGCACTGTTATTCACATTCAATAGGGTCCTGCTAAAGACTCCAAACAGCATCTCTATCTGCCACAGACACTTCAAGCACCATTGTATCAGTCAGATCATATGGCCCAAGTAGAAGAGCCACTTGGACAGCAGCCTGAACCTGTTGCAGAGTCTTCTCTTGTTCCAGGCCCCACTCAAAACTAGTAGCTTTTAGAGTCAGTTGATAAATAGGCTAGAGTAGAATACTCAGATGAGGGATATGTTTCCTCCAAAATCCAAAGAGGCCCACCAGGTATTGCGCTTCCTTTTTAGTTGTGTGAGGGGCCAGATGCAATAACTTATCTTTCACTTTAGAAGGAATGTCTTCACATGCCCCATACTACTGGACCCCTAGAAATTTCACTGAGGTGGCAGACACCTGAATTTTTGTCTGGTTAATTTCCCACCCTCTAGCACACAAATCTTTTACCAGTAAGTCCAGAGTCATTGACCCTTCTTCCTTACTAGGTCCAATCAGCATAATATCATCAATGTAATGGATCAGTGTGACGTCTTGTGGAAGGGAAAGGTGATCAAGGTCCCTGCCAGCTAAATTATGACATAGGGCTGGAGAGTTGATGTATTTGAGGTAGGACAGTGAAGGTCTATTGCTGGCCTTACGCACTGAAGGCAAACTGCTTTTGGTATTTCTTCAAAACTGGAATCAAGAAAAAGGCATTGGCCAGCCCAATAGCTGCATACCAGGTGATAGGATTTAGTTTGCTCAAGCACTGAAACCACATCTGGAACAGCAGCTTCAATTGGAGTCACCACCTGGTTAAGTTTGTGGTAATCTGCTGTCATTCTCCAAGATCCATCTGTTTTTTGCAGGTTAAATAGGCGAGTTGAATGAGGATGTGGTGGGAATCACTACCCCCTGCCTTCCTCAAATTCTTGATGGTGGGAGTAATCTCTGTAATCCATCCAGGAATCCAGTATTGTTTTTGGTTTACTAATTTCCTAGGTAGAGGAAGTTCTAATGGCTTCCACTTGGTTTTCCTACCATAATAGCCCTTACTCTACTTGTCAGGGATCCAGTGTGAGGGTTCTTCCAGTTCCTGAGTATATCTATTCCAATTATGCATTCTGGAACTGGGGAAGTCACTACAGGATGGGTTTGGTTACCCTTTCGACACACTGTGATATGAACCTAAGCCATGACTCCACTGATAACCTGACCTCCATCTACCACTTCTCTGACTGGTGGGCCACAGTAACATTTTGGGTCTTCTGGAATTAATGTCAGTTCAGAGCCAGTGTCCAGTAATCCCCCCAAAAATCTGATTATCTCCTTTTCCCCAGTGAACATTCATTGTCATAAAATGCTTTAATTTCCTTTGGGAAAGGCTAGGAGAAAGATTAACAGTGTAAATTTTTGGCAGTGTAGTGGGGCCTTTCCTCAGGGTAGCTGGCCTCCTCTTCATTCAAGGGGTTATGGGTCTATAAACTTGCTGAATCTCAGAATTGATTGAAGATCCGTGACTCTCTGTTCTGGTGATTCGAGTTAGACTGCCATTCACTTGACCTAGAATTTGCCTGCTTGTACTGATCAAGTAAATATTTAGTAGATTTCCTATCTATTTCATTTCTAGGGACACCATGACTAAGTAGCTAAGGCCATAAGTCCATAGGAGTCAGACTATTCTGATTGCTGGTTTTAGGCCACTGTTCATTACGGTAACCATGCCCACCTTGTCTTTGTTGATTGAGTACAGTCACTTGACCCATACCACCACGAGGTCCATTCAGCCCCATTGTAGTTAGGTGTCTTAATTCAGTTAGGGCAGTTCCCACTGTCAAATATGACTTACGTAAAATAGCAATCACAGCAGTCTGTCTTCAAGGATGCTGGGGCTCCTTTCACAAATTTGTTCCTTACAGTTGTGGTAAAAGGTATGTCTTCTGGGCACTCCATGTGTGGGTCTGTGGGTCTAACCTGATAAATCCACTCTGTAATGCCAATTCCCTAATCGTTTGGACACCTTCTTCTATAATATACCAAAGCAGATCTGGTACTTCAGCTTGATTTAGTGTAGGCCACTGCTTAATCCATGTTTCAGTGAACCAGCCAAATAATTGGAACATTTCCTAACCTCTCGAGCTGAAGCATTCAATGAAGAATCTGTGCTTAATGGGCTCATGTCAATAAACTCAGAGTGATCCAACTTTATGTTCCTTGCACTATTATCCCATACCCTTAATAGCCATTCCCACACATGTTCCCCAGGTTTCTGTTTTTATATATTAGAAAAGTCAAGTAGTACTTCTGGCGTGTAGCATACCTCCTCCTGGGTCACACTTTGTACTTCACCTTTTGGGGCTTGCTGGGACTTATATCTAGAAGCAAAAATGAGTGATGGGTGTGGGTCTTGGAAACATTCAGCAATGTCTTGTAAGGCATCTTCCTCAGGTGATCCAGGCAACACCTCAGGCACTGCCTCAGGCGATATCTCAGACAAAGACTCTTCAGTCACACCTGGGTTAATCTCATAAGGTGTGGTTGGAAGGGATAACAGTTTCACTGGGGAGGGTTGCTTAGCAGACAAAGATGGAGTGATCTCTTCAGATAGGAGTATTCAACAGAATTTAGGGACTCAGTGTCCCCAGCTTCCTGATTATCTGCCCATATTTACCTATCCCAAGTTTCAGGATCCCATTTCTTCCCAATCAGTACCCTCACTTTAACTTCAGACACTTTAACTTCAGACAGCATTCAAGTTTGGGAATTGAATTGGCATTGTAGTGTATCCACTCTTAGGATAAGTCTCTGGGTCCGGTTTTTGGCAATATTAGCTCTGTTACTACAAGAAATAAGGCTTTCTTTCAGCACACAAGTGATGACTTTGAGGTTTTTTCATGCAGTGACTCTGATCCTTTAGCTCATCTCTTTCTTTCACCACTGTGTCTAGCAAACATAGGACCAAACAACCAGCTTCCATTTACTTCTCATTTTGACAAAATTGTAGAAAAGTATCAAACATGCAACCACCCAGAGCCTCTCTTCTCACCAATACTTGACCTATTGGTGGATATTTTGTGTATTAATATTGCCACCTCATGCCATGGATTAGCAGCTCCCTCTTTACTACAGGAGGCAAAGTCAACAACACCTTTAAGACTAGTTAGACTTGAGGATCAATCTAGAAAACTCATCTTTATGATTATGTTTCTCTAGAACCATTGTTGATAATCTAGAAAAGCAAAACCAGTGAAGCTGTATCTATATCTTAAGGAAATGGCTCATGTGGTTGTAGAAGCTGGAAAGTCCCAAGTCTGTGGGTCTGGCATTAGGCTGGAGGCTTCTCCTGACTCACCTGCTTGCAGAGGCTGACAAATCCAAGATCAGCGGGTAAGATGGCAGGCTGCTGGCTCACAGGCCAGGCTGTAAAGGTTGATGAATCCTAAGATCAGCAGGCAATATGGTAGACAACTGGCTCAAGTCCCAGGAACTGAAGGTCAGATGATGACAAGCTGGATACAGGATCCAGAGCAAGCAAGCGAGCTTTGCTAGAATGTCCATAAATGTATTTGATGCAGGCCACACCCTTGAGGAAACTCCCCTTATAATTGATTGGCTGATCACATCAGATCACATCATGGAGGATGACCACATCATTACATAGCTATCAAACCATATCATTACATAACTGCCAAACAACTGAGAATCATGGCCCAGCCAAGCTGACACACAACCTCAACCATCACATAGACCATATGATTGTCCACTTCAAAATGGCCAATGCCTATGATGTGGAGCCCTGGTGGTGAAGTGGTTAAGAGTTCAGGCTGCTAATCAAAAGGTTGGCGGTTTGAATCCACCAGCCACTCCTTAGACACCCTATGGGGCAGTTCTACTCTGTCCTACAGGGTCGCTATGAGTCGGAATCGACTTGACAGCACACAGCAACAACTACAATGATAGCAATACCTAGGATATCAGTCTTTAAGCTTTCCATTGCATTTTTGATATCTTCCATTTTTCCTTGATTCATATTTCATCCATTCCACATTTCAGTTATTAATGGAAGTTAGCAGCTGTTTCTTCTCATTTTGAGTTGTCCCACAACAGCAAATGTAGGTTCCGAAAGCTTTATGCCGTCCACGTCATTAAAGCCAACTCTACTTTGAGGAGGCATCTCTTCCCTGGTTGTATTTTGTGTGCCTTCCAAACTGAGGGGCTCATCTTCCAGCACCATATCAGACAATGTTCTGTTGCTATCCGTAAGGTTTTCACTGGCCAGTTTTTTCAGAAGTAGATCACCAGGTCCTTCTTCCTGGTCTGTCTTAGTCTGGAAGCTCCACTGAAACCTGTCCACCATGGGCGACCCTGCTGGTATTTGTAATATTGGTGGCATTGCTTCCAGCATCACAGCAACATGCAAACCACCACAGTATGACAAACTGACAGATGAGCAGTGTAGTTTTAGTTACAATTTATTCAGGCTTTTTTGATACCACTTTTAGTGTCCTTAATACTCTCAGTCATTATAAGACAGATCATAACTTCATTTTCTGAATGAAGTCTACCTTTACCAATTTATATGTAAGTAATGTTAATGTGTAGTGTATTTGTCTAATCAGTATAATTGTGCAATGTGTACCTTCTTGCTTATGAATCCTCTAGGTACTTCTGAATTAATCATATCTGATTAATATAAATTTCCTATCTAACAATCCAGGCACTCTATAACCTGACTCTAGTTACCTTTGTAGCATTAGTTTCTTATATTCTCCATGATGCTCCCACTGAACTGCCCCATGTTACTTATACTAGTTCTGATCAGAGTGCCTTTATTCCTTAATTCTGTCTGGAGTGGCCTCTGTTCCTTCCCGGAGTCATTCAAGATCCAAAACTAATGCCAATTCCTATATGAAGGCTTCTTTCATTTCCCTAGCTGTAAGAATGTCTCCTTCCTTCCAGCTCCCATTGTCTTTGATGTGGGTCTTGCTTAGAGCCTGTAGCTATTTGTGTATCTCACCTGTCTCCTATCTAAAGACTATGTATTAGTTTCCTAGGGCTGTGATAACAAAGTACTACACACTTGGTGGCTTAAAACAACAGAAATTTATTCTCTGTCCGTTCTGGAGGTTAGAAGTCTGAAACAAGATCTTGGCAGTGCCATGCTTCTTCCAGAGGCTCTAGGGAAGAATCATTCCTTGCCTCCTCAAGTTCCTGGTAATCCCAGGTATTTCTTGACTTGTGGCAGCATAACTTCAGTCTCTGCCTCCGTCTTTGCATATCCTTCTTCTCTGTGTGTCTTTCTCTATCATTGGATTTAGAATTCACCGTTAACCCAGATTGATTTCATCTGGAGATCCTTAACTAATTACATCTGCTAAGACTCTATTTCCAAATAAGGTCACATACTAAGGTTTCAGGTGGATATGAATTTTGGGGGTCCCTATATATAAGTCAAAATTGACTCAACAACAATGGGTTTCATTCTGAAAGAAGGGACCATTTATTATTCATCTTTGTGTCCCTTTCACATAATAGACATTCACTAAACAATGAATGAATGATAGAAGGAATAATTAGATTTATGCAGAAGTATTCACAAATAGCCCCCAAAATAAATATTTTTCAATTGATTGGATTTTTGTTAAAGCATCCACTTGTGGTATTTCTGTTATAGTAGCACCAGATAACTAAGACAGGAATTTGGTAGCAAGAGTGGGGTGCTACTCTAACAGATACCTACAATGTGGAAGTGTTTTGGAATTGAGTCATGGGTAGAGGCTGGAAGAGTTTTAAAGTGCCTAATAGTAAAAACCTAGATTTCCTTGAAGAGACTGTTGATGGAATTATGGACATCAAACACAATTCCAGTGAGGGCTCAGAAGGAAGTGAGGAGAGCTGTAACACCAGAGATGGTGCAGTCGGCAAGAAGAAGCAGTAGAGAAATGGTGGCTGCAGAACCAGAAGACTGACACAAGATGGCATAGGAGTCAACCCATAAAGTGAGAAGTGAGTGCCTTTGGGCAGTAGGCTTCCTGGTGGAGTGGGGTGCCTCTGTGCACTTATCAGTGGAGCTAGGCTTGCCAACCCAAGGAGCAAGAGCTGAGTGCCTTCTGGCCAAGTCTTACTGGCAGAATGGGGTGGCTTCCGGCACTTACTGGTAGAACTAAAGAGCTTTGTAACACTTACCCAAGCAGGGCAGAGGCTGGGTCAGCCCAAGAGGCTGGAGGGGCCAAGGGGCTAAGAGGCCAAGAAACCAGGAAACAGAAGCTGAAGAGAAAAGGAGTGGAGGAAGCAGAGCTGCCCTGGCCTCAAAGGCTGGGACCACGACCTCTGGGGTGTCAAAGGTGGAACCACGGCCAGCTGAGTCTCAAAGGCTGGGGCCACGGACTCCTAAGTTGAAAACAGTCACATCTTCACCAACTTAGTTCTGTAGTGTGGGGCCCCCATTAACAAGTGCCAAAGGGATGGGGCTAGATCCACTGCCCAAAGTCGAGTGGTTGGGGGTGCCATGCCCAAGGGGCGGAAGAACAAGGCCTGCAGGCACCAAGAGGGTGGGATCACCACTCAGACAGACTAGGAGAATGGGGCTGCCCAAATACAAGAGAGAAGAGTTGCCATCCCAGTGGGCCTGGAAGGTGGAGCTGAAGCTCAGGACTGAGGGGCCTCCACCTAGAATCCAGAGAGTGTGGCCAACACCCAGAGTCTGGAGGGAGGGCCATTGTGTAAATGGTCTCAGAGAACAGAAGATTATTTTCAAGCCTTGAGAGCTAAAGTAATGTATTCTGCTGACTTGCTTGGTACCTGTTATCCCTTTCTTTCCCTCCAATTTCTCCCGTTTGTAATGGAAATGTCTAGCTTGTGGCTGTTCCACCATTGTACTTTGGAAGCAATAAACTTGTATTATAGATTGCACAGATGAAAAGGATTAGATTTTGGACGTGGGGTTGATTTAAGACTTTTGGGATGATAGATGGGGTGAATGTATTTTACATGTGACAAGGACGTGAATTTTGGGGGAGCCAAAGAGTAGAATGTTATGGATTGAATTGTGTCCCCTAAAAATATGAGTCAACTTGGCTAGGCCATGATTCCAAGTAGTGTGATTGTCCACCATTTTTTGATCTGATGTGATTATCTTATGTGTTGTAAATCCTACCTCTATGGTATTAGTGAGGCAGGATTAGAGTCATTATGTTAATGAGGCAGGACTCAATCTACAGGATTAGGATGTATCTTGAGTCAATCTCTTTTGAGATATAAAAGAGAGAGGCAAGCAGAGAGGAGAGGGACCTCATACCACTAAGAAAGAAGTGCAGGAAGCTCAACATGTCCTTTGGACTCAGGGTCCCTGCACTGAGAAGCTCCTAGACCAGAGGAAGATTGATGTCAAGGACCTTCCCCAAGAGCTGACAGAGAGAGAAAGCCTTCCCCTGGAGCTGGCACCCTGAATTTGGACTTCTAGCCTCCAACATTGTGAGAGAATAAATTTCTGTTTGTTAAAGCCACCCACTGGTGGTATTTCCGTATAGCACCACTAGATAACTAAGACATGCACCATCCACACAATTATTGCTGTGTTTGAGCAGGTTGTTGCAGCCGTTGTGTCAATCCATCTCGTTGAGGGTCTTCCTCTTTTTCGCTGACCTTCTACCTTGCCAAGCATGATGCACTTACATTTGGTGAAAGTAAAGTACTGCATTTTGATGGGAGTACAGTAACTGCATTTGGATTTCATTTGCCATGTTCAGTCTTCGCATCAAATGAATAACCTTTATGAAATTCCATGGCTGTTGAAAAGGAACTCCAGCAATAGCTTTCTATTCTTTTGCAGTGTTCATGTGAACACGAAAAATGAAATACTACAATCTGACAATTCCCACATTGGTTGTTTTAGCAGTAAATGTAGAGCAGAAGAAGCTTGCTGAACTTGTAGCTGTGTTTTTCGAACTGAAATGGCGTATCTGAGTACAACTATGAATGAAGAATGTGATTGCATTTTCCCATTTAGAATTTAATGTTTTTAATGTATCATTATTTTGTGGGATGCTGGCATTTCAAATCTGTGTAACTACAGAGGCAGATGCCTTTGAAAATACATTTATTCATCAAGAGTACTTTTCAGCCTACTTACATAAACTGCAATGATCTAAAATTTATGACACCTAAAGACACTTGTCTAACAAGAGGCTTTTATACTCACTGTAGTAGAAATATTTTACTTTATTACTCTTGCTACGAAGATTTCATTTCTCTATGGTGATGCATTGCTTTTTCAAAAGGAATGATGCATAATATATTCACCCTCGTGGGGCCTATGTTCACAGCATGTCAAATGATGTGTTAAAGAAATTGCTTGTGATACTAGTCTAGAAGTTCCTTGAAGGCAGGTATCACATGTTCTTTTGCTTCTGTGTGCCTCTCACCTCCACACCTGGCTCAGTGTTGGGAACAGTAGATGTTTAACAGAAGATGTTCAACTTTTAACTTGAATTGCTCATCCATATTTTCTTCCACCACCCGTCTGTCAGTTTGTCATCCTGTGGTGGCTGGTGTGTTGCTGTGATTCTGGAAGCTATGCCCCCGGTATATCAGGTAACAGCAGGGTCAGCAATGGTGGACACATTTCAGCAGAGCTTCCAGATTAAGACAGACTAGGAAGAAAGACCTGGCGATCTACTTCTGAAAATTAACCAGTGGAAACCCCATGAGTCAGAACAGAATATTGTTCAGTGTAGTACTTGAAGAGGAGCCCCCCACCCCGCCGAGGTTTGAAGGCACTCAAAATATACAGTGGATGCAAAATACACTCAAGCATATGAACAATTGTGAAGATGGTACAGGACCAGGCAGCATCGTGTTCTACTATACATGGGGTTGCCACGAGTCAGAGCCAACTCGGTAACCAACAACAGTTATTTTCTTACTCATCCTTTCTTGAAGAACCAATGGCACACTGCCTGACAGAGCAGCATTATTGGTTTTCTAAACAAACCAGGGACAGCATCAGTGGTTATAGGGCATCAGAACAGCCAGGCTTCGGCACGCGGTCTGCTTCAGGGAGCCCAGGATTTTCCCAGCACCTGTCTTCCTAAATCACCCTATTCTGCCCTGGAGTCTGAGATTGAGGAATACCATCCACTGTTATCTACTCCTAGGGTACATGAAGTGTCCAGACACCATTGCCCAGAGCCAGCAGGAGTTTTGGAGTCCCGAGGGAGATCATCCTTCTTCAAGAAGAACAGTACTAGCTTTGACCTGGGCAGGCAGTCTTGCCACCTTGCGTCCCTCTCTTCACATGCCAACCAGTCATTTCTGTTCACACCAGCAGACACAGAGATAAGCTGAGGTTCAGATATGTTGCCTGAAATGATTTTCATTGGAGGGAATACTAATTTGGGTTTTAAGGCAAATATACCTATTTGATCTCAGCCCTACAGTATGTACCCCCAGTTCTCAATTAGTGTGCATGCTCTCTCAGGACCTATCAAGACTGCCTGGCAACCTGGATGCACCTTGGGCCCCTTCCTGCCTCTGTACAGAGTGAGGTACAGGAATTTAATTTCCTTCCTAAGCAGGCTACTCACTGCACCCTGCTAAAGGAACGCCAGCACACCTGAGTCTTCCCTTTGAGCCAAAGTCCTGTTTCACATCTTGTTTCACCTAATCACTCCTCTTACTCAGGACCAAACTTTATAATTTCATTCCATTTGGGGAGCTTCATGATTGTGGTCCTGATTTTGAACTCAAACGCATATCTCATGTCCCTGATTTAACCTTGTTAAAACTCTGCTTCCTGATCAGATTCTTGTTTTGAATTTTATTCCTTTATCTGTCCCACCTCCTAGAGGCACAGGAAAAATTCAGACTTAAATATCATTTTGGTTACTTATTTAGCCTTGTACTTTGCCAAAATGTGCTTTAACCCTCTCCCACCTTACTCAGCCTCACCTGAACATGCTCTGTCTTCTATGAAGGATGTGAGGCCCCTTCACATCTGAGGGTTCTAATCCATTCTCAGAGAACTGACTGACATCAATCCATAATCTTTGCTTCACAATAGATTAACCCTTCCTCTATTCTGAGGGTCCTCAGAATTTCAAGAAGGTCCTCTAGAATCAAGCCAAGACATCTAATAGTAATAATCTCTGGCACTTAAAAAGAACTGTTATTTGAAATGCTTCTGAACAGGAAAATCTAGGTTTTTTTTTTTTTGAGCCTGAGGTTTATGCAGTTTTTTAAATTTATTTTTGTTTTCTTTATTGCTGTAGTTTAAGTGAAAGTTTACAATTCAAGTTAGCCTCTCAAACAAATACCTATACATACATTGTTATGTGACCTTAATTGCTCTCCCTGTACTGTGACAGCACACACCTCTTTTCCACCCCTGATTCCCCATGTCCATTCAATCAGCTCCTAACCCTGTCTGCCTTCCCATTTCACCTCTGGACAGAAGCTGCCAGTTTACTCTCTTGTATCTACTTGAGCTAAGAGGCACACTCCTCACGAGTATCACTGTATGTCCTACAGTCCAGTCCAATCCCTGTCTGAAGAGCTGGCCTGTGAAATTGTTTTAATTCTGGGCTGACAGAAAATCCAGGGGCCATGCTTTCCGGGGTTCCTCCAGTCTCGGACCATTAAGTCTGGTCTTCTTCCTAGAATTTGAGTTCTGCATTCCATCTTTTTCCTGCTTCATCCGGGATTCTTTGTTGTGTTCCCTGTCAGGGCGGTTATTGGTGGTAGCCAGTCAACATCTAGTTCTTCTGGTCTCAGGCTGATGAAGTCTCTGGTTTATGTGGCCCTTTCTGTCTCTTGGGCTAATACTTTCCTTGTGTCTTTGGTGTTCATTCTCCTTTACTCCAGGTAGTTGGGACCAATTGATGCATCTTAGATGGCCACTTGCAAGCTTTTAAGACCCCAGACGCCATTCACCAAAGTAGGATGCAGAAATTGTCTTAATAAGCTTTGTTATGCCAATTGACCTAGATATCCCCTGAAAGCATGGTCCCCAGACCCCTACCCCTGCTACAATGTCCCTCAAAGTGTTTGATTGTATTCAGGAAGCTTCTTAGCTTTGGTTTAGTCCAGTTGTGCTGACTTCCCCTGTAGTGTGTGCTGTACTTCCCTTCACCTAAGATAATTCTTATCAACTATGTAGTTAGTAAATACCCCTCACCTTCCCTCCGCACCCTCTTACCCATCAAAGAATGTTTTCTTCTGAGTTTAAGCCTTTCGTTGAGTTCTTATAATAGTGGTCTTATACAGTATTTGTCCTTCTATAACTGACTGAATTCACTCAGCATAATAAGTTCCAGCTTCCACCATGTTATGTTTCATGGATTCTTCATTGTTCTATATCGTTGCATAGTATTCCATTGTGTGGATATACCAGAATTTGTTTATCCATTCGTCCATTGATGGGCACCTAGGTTATTTCCATCTTTTTGCTGTTGTGAACAGTCTTGCAATGAACATGGGTGTGCATATATCTATTTGTGTGACAACTCTTACTGCTCTAGGATATATTCCAAAGAGCAGGATAGCTGGATCGTATGGTACTTCTATTTCTAGCTTTTTAAGGAAGCACTAAATCAATTTCCAAAGTGGTTATACAATTTTACATTCCCACCAACAGTGTATAAGTGTTCCAGTCTCTCCACAACCTCTCCAGTATTTATTATTTTGTGTTTTTCGGATTAATGCTAGCCTTATTTGGGTGAGATAGTATCTCATTGTAGTTTTGATCTGCATTTCTCTAATGGCTGATGATTGTGAGCATTTCTTCATGTGTCTGTTAGTCACCGAATGTCTTCTTTGGCGAAGTGCCTGTTCATATCATTTGCCCATTTTTTAATTGGGTTATTGTCTTTTTGTTGTTGAGATTTTACATTATCTTGTAGATTTTAGAGATTAGATGCTGATGGGATTTGTTATAGCCAAAATTTTTTTCCCGGTCTGTAGGTTGTCTTTTTACTCTTTTGGTGAGGTCTTCTGATGAGCTCCCATTTGTCTAGTCTCTCTTCGGTTGCTTGTGTATTGTTTCTTATGGTTCGTATTGTGTTTATACCATGTATTAGGGCTCCTAGCGTTGTCCCTATTTTTGCTTCCATGATCTTTATTGTTTTTGATTTTATCTTTAAGTGTTTGATCCATTTTGAGTTAGTTTTTGTGCATGGTGTGAGGTATGGGTCTTGTTTCAGTTTTTTGCAGATGGATATCCAGTTATGCTAGCACCATTAGTTAAACAGATTGTCTTTCCCTGATTACTGGACTTTGGGCCTTCATGAAATATCAGATGCTCATAGGTGGATGAATTTATGTCTGGATTCTCAATTCTGTTCCATTGGTCTATGTGTCTGTTGTTGCACCAGTACCAGGCTGTTTTGACTACCGTGGGGGTATAGTAGGTTCTAAAATCAGGTAGTGTGAGGCTTCCCACTTTGTTCTGCTTATTGAGTAATACTTTACTTCTTCAGGCCTCTTCCCTTTCCATATAAGTTGGTGATTTGTTTCTCCATCTCATTAAAAAGTGCCAGTGGAATTTGCATTGGAATTGCATTGTATCTGTAGATTGCTTTGGGTAGAATTGACATTTTCACTATGTTGTGTCTACCTATCCATGAGCGAGGTACATTTTTCCACTTATGCAGGTCTCTTTTGGTTTCTTGCAGTAGTGTCTTGTAGTTTTCATTGTATAGATCTTTTACGTCTCTGGTTAGATTTATTCCTAAGTATTTTGTCTTCTTGGGGGATATTGTAAATGGTATTGATTTGTTGATTTCCTCTTAGAGGTTCTCTTTGTTGGTGTAAAGGAATCCAACTGATTTTTATATGTTTATCTTGTATCCTGATACTTTGCTGAAATCTTGTATTAGTTCCAGTAGTTTTCTTATGGATTCTTTGGGGTTTTCTGTGTATGAGATCATATCATCTGCAAATAGAGATACTTTTATACTTCTTCCCTACCAATCTGGATGCCCTTTATTTCTTTTTCTAGCCTAATTGCTCTGGCTAGGACCTCCAGCACAATGTTGAATAAGAGTGGTGATAAAGGGCATCCTTGTCTGGTTCCTGTCCTCGAGGGGAATGCTTTCAAAGTCTTTCCATTTAGGATGATGTTGGCTGTTGGCTTTGTAGAAATGCTCTTAATTATGCCGAGGAATTTCCCTTCTTTTCCTATTTTGTTGAGAGTTTTTATCATGAATGGGTGTTGGACTTTGTCAAATGCCTTTTCTGCATCCATCGATAAGATCATGTGGTTCTTGTCTTTTGTTTTATTTATGTGATGGATTACATTGATTGTTTTTTTAGTGTTGAACCATCCCTGCATAGCTGGTATAAATCCTGCTTGATCGTGGTAAATTATTTTTTTGATATGTTGCTGAATTCTATTGACTAGAATTTTGTTGAGGATTTTTGCATCAATGTTCAAGAGAGATATTGGTCTGTAATTTTCTTTTTATGTGGCATCTTTGCCTGATTTTGGTATCAGCGTTATGCTGGCTTCATAGAATGAATTCGGAAGTGTTGCTTCCTTCTCTATGCTCTGAAATAGCTTGAGTAGTACTAGTACAAGCTCTTCTGTAAATGTTTTGTAGAATTCTCCAGTGAAGCCATCTGGGCCAGGGATTTTTTTGGTTGGGAGTTTTTTTTCTTGCCTTTTCAATCTCTTTTCTTGTTATGGATCTGTTCAGATTTTCAACATCACTTTGTTGTAGTTTGGGTAGGCAGTGTGTTTCTAGAAATTTATCCATTTCCTCTAGGTTTTCAAATTTGTTGGAGTATAGTTTTTCATAATATTCTGTTAGAATCCTTTTTATTTCAGTTGGGTCTGTTGTAATGTCCCCCATTTCATTTCTTATTTGGGTTATTTGCATCCTCTCCTGTTTTTCTTTTGTCAGTCTGGCCAGTGGTTTGTCGATTTTGTTGATTCTTTCAAAGAACCAACTTTTGGTTTTGTTGATTCTATTTTCTGTTCTCTATTTGATTTATTTCTGCTCTGATATTTACTATTTCCTTTCTTCTGGTGGCTGTGGGCTGTTTTTTGCTGTTCCCTTTCTATTTGTTTGAGTTGTGTAGTTAATGTTTTGATTTTGTCCCTTTCTTCTTTTTTAGTGTGTTGCTATAAGTTGTCCTCTGAGGACTGCCTTTGCTGTGTCCTAAGGGTTTTGGTATGATGTGTTTTCATTCTCATTTTATTCTAGGGATTTTTTTATTCCATCTCTGATTTCTTCTATTACCCTCTGATGTGTAAGCAGGGTATTATTCAGTTTCCATGTAATTTATTTTTTTTCCTTGATCTTTCTGTTAATTTCTACCTTGATGGCATTGTGGTCAGAGAAGATACTTTGAATTATCTCAGTGTTTTGGATCTTGTTGATGATTGCTCCGTGGCCTAAGATGTGGTCTATTCTGGAGAACGTTCCATGTGCATTGGAAAAGAATGTGTACTTTGCAGCAGTTGGATGGAGTGTTCTATGTATGTCTATGAGGTCAGGTTGGCTGATTGTGCCCTTTAGGTCTTCTGTATCTTTGCTGAGTTTATTCTTAGTTGTTCTGTCCTTTACTGAGAGTGGTGTGTTGTAGTCTCCTACTATTGTTGTGGAACTGTCAAGTTCTCTTTTCAGTGTTGTTAGAGTTTGTTTTATGTATTTTGGAGCCCTGTCATTGAGTGATTAGATGTTTATTATGGTTACGTCTTCATGATGGATTGTCCCCTTAATCATTATATAGTGTCCTTCTTTGTCTTTTATAGGGGAGTTTTTTTAAAGTCTATTTTATCTGAGATTAGTATTGCCACTCCTGCTGTTTTTTGGTAGTTGTTAGCTTGATATATTTTTTTCCAACCTTTGACTTTTAATAAATTCGCATCTTTGTTTCTAAAGTGTGTCTCTTGTAGACAGCATATTGATGGATCCTGTTTTCTTGCCCATTCTGTCACTCTCCATCTCTTTGTGGGTGCATTGAGTTCATTTACATTCAGTGTAATTATTGATAGATGTGAGTTTGTTGCTGTCATTTTGTAGTGCTTTTTTTTGTGGTGCTGACGTTTTCTTTGTTCTTCTTACTTTCTTGTGCTGTGTTACTTTTGTTTGTGGATCTTTTTTTCATTTCTTTTGTTTTTGTAGGTTTTGTTTTTGCTAAGACTTTATGTTTTTCCTCTTTATTTTTATCAGTATGTTTGTTAAGTTTCTTTGTGGTTACCGTGAATTTTACCCTTATCTTTCTAAGTTTAAGCAGTCTACCATTACTTGGTATCGCCTTGCCTTCATCTCCATTAGAAGGCTCTATACCTATGCCATTTATTCCCTCTTTTATTGTTTTGATGTTGTTGTCATTTACTGAGTAAATTCTCTGATTCCCTGTTGTATTTCTTTTGGTTTTGGATAGTCCTCGAGAGTTCATTTCCTAGATGGATATCTGGCTGGTACAATACTGCGTCCTAGATTCTGCCTGTGAGCTGAAGCTGTTTGTCCTCAGATCAAAGAACTCCCTTTAATAATTCTTGTAAGTTTGGTTTGACTTATACATATTCCCTTAATTTCTGTTTATCTGGAAATGACCTAATTTCACCGTCATATCTGAGCAAGAGTTTTGCAGGATATATTATTCTTGGCTGACAATTTTTTTCTTTCAAGATTTTATATATATCATCCCATTGCCTTCTTGCCTGCATGGTTCCTGCTGAATAATCTGAGCTTAGTCTTACTGTTTCTCCTCTGTATGTGACTTGTTTTTCACGAGCCGCTCTCAGGATTCTTTGTCTTTGGTTTTGGGAGTGTGAATATGATATGCCTTGGTGATTTTCTTTTGGGGTCTCTTCTATATGGGGTTCGTTGAGCTTCTTGGATGGCCAGCTTTTCATCTTGCATGATATTGGGGAAGTTTTCTCTCAGCAGTTCTTCAATGATCCTCTCTGTGTTTTCTGTTTTCTCCCCCTGTTCTGGAACTCCAATCACTCACCAATTTTTGCTTTTGATTTTATCCCACATAACTCTCAGGCTCTCTTCATTTTTCTTTGTTCTTTTTTCTGAGTTTTCCTCAAACAGAGTTGTATCCAAGTGTTTGTCTTCAATTCCACTGATCCTGTCTTCCACCGTTTCAAATCTGCTTCTTAGCCCTTCTATGACACTGTCCATTTCTGAAATCTTGTTGTTTATCTTTTGGATTTCTAATTTTTGTCTTTGTATAATTTCTAGTTGTGAATTTATTTTGGCATTTTGTTCCTGCATTATTTTCCTGAACTCTTCTGATTTTTTGTCTGTATTTTCCATAAATTTGTCTATTTTTTCCTCATTTTTGTCTGCTTTTTGCTTCAGCTCTTGGAGAATTCTGAGTATTAAATATCTGAATTCCCTGTCAGGTAGTTCTAGTGCCTTTTCTTCCACTGGAAAGTCATCTGGTGTTTCATTTTGGACCCCTACCGGAACCATCCTGCCCTGTTTTTGTAAATGTTTTGATATTGTCTGCTGTCTTCGGGGCATTCAGTAGTTATTTTTCTCCTTTATTGATTGTAGATTTGTTTGTTTTGTCCCTTTTTTTAAAATTTGGCTATGTCTGAGCAGGTGGGCTGCGTGTTCTTTGTTGTTTGCTCATCTGTGGGCACAATACTTTTTGTCTCCTTCTCGAGTTGGCAGGGTCAGTCACTCAGATATGTTATGGCAGGGCAGGTCCAGCTGAAGAGGAGTTACTGGGATGGGTTATTTGTAGCACTCACTACAGCCACCAGGGCGGGCCAGTAATCAGTGCAGGGCAGGTTCCAGTAGGCCGTGCCTGTGCTGCTTGGTGGTGTGATGTCAAGCGCATGGTGTAGGTAGGCAGGATGTAGCGGGGTGATTGTTATGTGTGGAGCTAAGATGGATATGGGAGAGAGGAGAGAGGAACAGGAGCCAAAAACTTACAAACAAACAAAAAAGAATGCTAGGGGAGCTTGCTGTTGGAATGGAGAGATGAGAGAGTATGAAATGGAGAAAAACAAAAAGGGGAAGTGGAAGAAATAAGAAGAAAAGAATGAATAAATAAAATTGGAAAGGGAAGAGAACAGCAAAGTTCCCAGGGATCCCACTGGTGCAGCTATAAGGTCTGGGGAAGTTGTTCTCAGGTGTTGCAGTACAGCCTTGCTAGAAGGCGTAGAGGTATACAATGCCAGGTATTCAGGGAACAGAAAGAGAAGGAAGATATAGAGAGACAAGAAACTGAGTAATGAAGAAAGACAAAAAGGGAAAAAGAGGGAAAAGAAAACAAAACAAATTTAAAAAAAAAAAGAACAAGAAAAGCCCCCAAAAAACAGAAAAAACAAAAGAAAAACAAACAAACAAAAAAAAGAAATGCTCTCAGGGATCCCTCTGCATGTCTGTGCAAGCCGTGGGGGTAGGTTCCAAGCCACACAGCACTGCCTGGCCAGAACAGGCTCCCAATTCAAGAAAAGGAAAAGAAAACAAACAATTCCAAACAAACAAATGACCAAAAGCCCCGGGATCCCACCAGTGCGGCAGCCCAGACCGGGAAGCAGCTCCACACTCGAACGGAGCTCCACAGCCCCTCAGGAAGAAGCAAAGATGGCACACGGAGCCAGGTATTTGATTGAAAGGAGGTAAGGAAGAAATCAAAAGAAGCGGAAAAAAAACAACACCAGCAGCCAACAAATTGCACTCAGAGAGCCAGCTAGTGCGGGCTAGTGGAATCCAAGCAGCCGGTGTTTCCCGGACAAGAGACTGTGTCCGAGGGAGGCAGAGGAGGCTGAGTGTGGGTGAAGAAGGGTGGGGGGTGGGAAAGCGTATATCACAAATTACCGGAGCTCCACAGCCCCTCAGAAGAAGCAAAGATGGCGCACAGAGCCAGGTATTTGAGTCAAAGGAGGGGGAGGTGGTGAGAGGTAAGAAAGAAATCAAAAGAAGCAGAAAAAAGCAACACCAGCAGCCAACAAATGGCACTCAGAGAGCCGGCCCTTTCGGATGGGTGGAATCCAAGCAGCCAGTGCTTCCTGGACAAGAGACTGTGTCCGAGGGAAGCAGTGGAGGCTGAGTGGGGGTGAAGAAGGGTGGTGGGTGGGAAAGCATATATCGCAAATTACTCGTTGTTTTGTCTCCTGCTGGAAGCTCCGTGAAGCTGCTTTCTCGTACCCCATTTGCTGGTCTCCAATAGGAGTCCAAGATGGCAGATCTGTGCTGCGTTAGCTGATAGGGGACCTCTGCATGAATCTCTCCTCCCTCTCTGTTCTCTGTCAGTTTTCTCACTCCATTTGGTGCTTAGCTGAGTTCTTTATCTCTTCATTTGATGTTTTAGGGTTTCAGGATTGTTGTTTTCTCTGTTTGGCTTAGTTTTTCGGATCTTTGCTGTGGAGGGACAGTGTGGTGCTTCTGCCTAGAGTGCGATTTTGCCGGAAGTGTTTTTCTATTCTCTATTTCATTTAATTCTACTCTAATTCTTGTTATTTCCTTTCTTCTGGTGCCTGAGAGCTTCTTATCCTGCTCTCTTTCTTCTCATTCCAGTTGTAGGGTTAATGTTTTGATTATGGATGTGTGCATTTATTGCTGTAAACTGACCTCTGAACACTGTTTTTGCTGTGTCCCAAAGGTTCTGATAGGATGTGTTTTCATTCTCGTTTGATTCTATGAATTTCTTTATTCCATCCTTAATTTCTTCTATAACCCAGTAGTTTTTGAGCAAGGTGTTGTTCAGTTTCCATGTGATTGATTTTTTTTTTCCCTTGCTTTATCTGTCATTGATTTCTACTTTTATGGTTTTATGGTCAGAAAAGATGATTTGTAATATTTTGATGCTTTGGATTTTGTTAAGTCTTCCTTTATGGCCTAATATGTGGTCTATTCTGGAGAATGTTCGGTGTGCATAGGAAAAGAAAGTATACTTGGCTGCTGTTGTGTGGACTGTTTTGTATATGTCTATGAGATCAAGTTGGTTGATTGTAGCATTTAGCTCTTTCGTGTCTTTGTTGACCTTCTTTCTGGATGTTCTGTCCTTCACCAAAAGTGGTGTGTTGAAGTCTCCTACTACTATTGTGGATCTGTCTATCTCTCTTTTCAGTGCCCTTAGAGTTTATGTATTTTGGAGCCCTGTCGTTGAGTGTGTAAATATTTATTATAGTTATGTCCTCCTGGTGTTTTGATCCTTTAATCATTATATAGTATCCTTCCTTATCCTTTGTGGTGGATTTTACTTTAAAGTGTATTTTTTCAGAGATTAATATTGCCACTCCTGCTCTTTTTTGATTGTTTGTCTGCTTGATATATTTTTTTCCATCCTTTGAATTTTAGTTTGTGTCTTCAAGTCTAAAGTGTGTCTCTTGTAGGCAGCATATAGATGGATCATGTTTTTTTATCCAGTCTGCCACTCTCTGTCTCTTTTATTGCTGCATTTAGTGCATTTACATTCAGTGTAATTATTGATAGGTATGAGTTTAGTGCTGTAATTTTGATGTGTTTTTTTTGTGTTCTTGATAGTTTCTTTGTTCCACTTAATTTTCTGTGCTAAGTCATTTTTCTTTATGTATTTTCTTTTCATGTTTTTCATTGTTGATTTTGTGTTTGCTGAGTCTTTATATTTTTCTAGTTTTTTATATTGACTTGTATGATTGTTAGTTTCCTTTGTGGTTACCTTAATATTTACCCCTGTTTTTCTAAGTTTATACCAGTCTTTTATTTCTTTATATCACCTTGACTTCTTCTCCATATGAAAAATCTGTGTCTACCTTTTTTAAGTCCCTCTTTTTTGTTTTAATGTTGTCATCTTTTACATATTGACATCTGTTTCCCTATTTTCAGTGTTTTGGCTTTGATTTACTTTTGTGCCTTCCCTATTTGGGTTGATATCTGGTTGCTCTGTCCTGTGTTCTAGTCTTGGGTTGTTTCTGATGTTACTGATTTTCTAACTGGAGGACTCCCTTTAGTATTTCTTGTAATTTTGGTTTGGTTTTTGCAAATTCCTGAACTTCTGTTTATCTGGAAATGCCCTAATGTCACCATCATATTTGAGAGACAGTTTTGCTGGATATATAATTCTTGGCTGGCAGTTTTTTTTCCTTCAAGGCTTTATATATGCCATCCCATTGCCTTCTTGCCTGCGTGGTTTCTGCTGCGTAGTCTGAGCTTATTCTTATTGACTCTCCTTTGTGGATGACTTTTTGTTTATCCCTAGCTGCTCTTAAAATTTTCTCTCTTTATCTTTGGTTTTGGCAGGTTTGATTATAATATGTCTTAGTGACTTTATTTTGGGATCTACCTTATATTGGGTTCCATGAGCATCTTGGATAGATATCTTGTCATCTTTCACGGTGTCAGGAAAGCTTTCTGCCAACAAATCTTCAACAATGCTCTCTGTATTTCCTGTTATCCCCCCTGTTCTGGTACTCGAGTCACTCATAGGTTATTCTTCTTGATAGAGTCCCACATAATTTTTAGGGTTTCTTCAATTTTTTTAATCCTTTTATCTGATTTTTTTCTCAAATAAGTTGGTGTCAAGTGCTTTATCTCCAATCTCACTAATTCTGACTTTCATTGCCTCAATTCTGCTGCTGTGACTTTCTATTGAGTTGTCTAATTCTGAAATTTTATTGTTAATCTTCTGGATTTCTGAATTTCTGATTGCTGTCTCTCTATGGATTCTTGCGGTCTGGTAAATTTGTCATTATGGTCTTCTCTAATCTTTTTAATTTCCTCTATTGCCTTTTCTGTGTTTTGCTTAATTTCATTCCTAATTTCTTGAACAGTTCTGTACATTAATCTTTTGTATTCCGCCTCTGGTAATTCCAAGAAATTTTCCCCTTCTGGAAAATTTCTAGATTCTTTATTTTTGGAGCTTGCTGAAGCCATCATGTGTTGCCTCTTTATGTGATTCGATATTGATGGTTGTTTCTGAGCCATCAATAAGTTATTATATTTATTTATTTTATGTTTGCTTACTTCGTCCTAGCTTCTTGTTTTGTTTTGATATGCCCAAATAGGCAGCTCCTGTGAGCTAGTTTGATTATTGGCAACTTAGAAGCTTTAATGTCCTGTCACCAGGTGGTTAGATCTGTTACTAGGTATGTGAGTTCAGGAGTCTGCCCACTACTTCTGTATGGATTTAGCTCAGGTACCCAGGTAGATTGCCACCAAGTGTGTGGTGTAGGCCCTCACTTACAGTCCTAGACAGGCATGGGTGATTGGTGTAGGCACAGGCATCTGGCTGCAGCAGGGGGACACACTCTGAGCAAGGCAGGGGGCCGACGGCCATCCCCGAGTGTCCAGGAGGAAGGCATGTCCCTGTTCCCTTAGTGCGTAGGTGGGTGGGTTTTGCAGCCGGACTATGAGCACCTAATGCTGTTGGCTGTAAGGACTGGGGGTTGGGGGGGCACCTCTTATTCATGGGCCCCTATCACAGGTGGCTAGGTGGCGTGGCTGGAGCCACCACCCCTCAGACCCCTGATGTGGGTAGGTGAAGACCCTGCTTAATGGGCAGAGCAGTGTCAAGTGTCAAGAACCTGCCACTTTACAGCAGAAACAGTTGAAGTTGGAGTTCCTGTATATACTGTGTTGTACTACGGTAATGAGGGCCCATGCTGTTGAGACAGGCCCACACAAGCCTATGCAGGGGAAAAGGCACTCAAAGTCTGTGGATCACTTATGCCTGTGCCTAGGCTAAGGAGCTGTGCCTACCCTGGATTCCTGGCTTAGGGGAGCTGGTAGTTTATTTTTCCCCCTGTTTCTTCATTTGTTCACTGTCCAAGGCAGGGAGAATGGCTTTGGGAGTGTGTTGAATCCTACTTCCAGCCCAGGGACTCGGCAATTGCTGAAGCCAGTCCCGGACCCAGTGCAGGGCAGGGAGTGGGGAGGTAAATGAGAGCGAGGTCTTTCCCTAAGGGGAGTGTTTTTGATCTGCGCAGTAAGCCATGCGCACGTACTTATCTTTCGCCAATGAGGGCTGCTTCTTACTGGTTCTGGGTAACCATGTAGACTCTCTGGCCCTGGATCTCTCCCACTGCAGAAAACACACCTCCTGAGCACCGCCACTTGCCTGCCTCACCACTCACCCATGAGCTGCTCAGGCCTGAAGGGCTCAGGCTCTTACCTGGTCAGGTCTGGCAACTCCTCAATGCTTCCAAACCATCTCTCCCTCCCTCTGCTACTCAGTCCAGTTCCTCAGCTCTGCCTTTGATGTTCAGGGCTCCAAGATTGCCATATATAATCGAATCACTTGATTTTTTGGGTCTTTGTTGTAAGAGGGTCCACTGGAAGCATCTGACTTCTCCACCATCTTCGCCCCGCCTCCAGGTTTATGCAATTTTAGGCAACCCCTTTAAGAAAAAAATAGAGTTATAAGTGTGAAGTTATATGTTATGTAGGAGAGAGGCTACACTTTGTTAGCTTTGTGGTGAATACCCCTGTTTCTGCATGTACTACCCCATTTCATCATCACAGGGTTTTTTTTCATACTAAAATATAATTACATTTTTTTCATATTTCCAATTCCTTCTCCTCTCCAAGATTTCCATAATTATGTACCACTTTTTATGAATTCTAAAACTACCCCGAATGATTACTATAATTGTACATATTACATAGATGTGTAAATGTGGATGAGAAGGATCAAAGAAGGGATTAAATGATAATAGCATTTAGAATGTGCCACTGTGTTTAAATGTTGTAACTCATATCATCTTCATGACAGTTCTATGAGAAATGTCCCGTTACGATTCCTATTTTGCAGATGAGGAAAATGAGGCACAGAGAAGCAGCTTGCCAAGGTTGGAGTTAGGAAGCTGCAGAACAAAGGTTTTAACCACAACAGTCTGGCTCCAGACTCCCCCTCTATCATTAAACTGTGTCATCTCTGGCTTGTTATTGTTAGGTGCTGTTAAGTCGGCCCTTACTCATAGTGCCCCACGTGACAGAGTATAACTGCCCTATTGGGTTTTCTCAGCTGTAATCTTTACAGAAGCAGATCACCAGGTCTTTCTCTCGTGGAGCCACTGGATGTACCTCGGGCTCCCTGTTGCTGACTCAGAGTCATAGCAACTCTATAGAACAGAGTAGAACTGCAGTTTCCAAGACTGGAATCTTTACGGAGGCAGAGTGCCACATCTTCCTCGTTCGGAGCAGCTGGTGGATTTGAACTGCCAACCTTTCAGGTAGCAGCCGAGCGCTTTAACTGCTGCACCACCATGGCTTGCTCCTTTGTCTGATATCTTGCTTTCATTTTGGATCAATATCTTTCTGTGTGAGAGAAATTGAAAGATTAACTGCTAATAGTAATCATAGCTTTCTTTTTAAAGAGTTGTGCCTATAGTAGGCAGATGTGAAGGATAATGTGATCAGTTTGTAAAGTGGTACAGAAGAAGAAGCGATGCTTAGGAGCTCTTTGTAGAAGGAGTTGGAGGCAGTAGAACATGGCAGAAAATCACTGGTTCCAGGCCCTGGCTCTGCTGTTAATCAGCTGAATGACCGCAGGTCTTCTCTGATCTCTCTAGTCCTTGACTTTCGTACCCCCCAGCCCGGTAAAAAGAAGGGGATTAAACTAGGTGTTTGCAAAGGTCCCATTCAGATTTTACAGCCTATTAGTATTAGTTGTCCATCTTCTGTTACAAGCTGTTAAGTATCTGTACTTATTTTGGGAGCCCTGGTGGTGCAGTGGTTATGAGCTGGGCTGCTAACCAAAAGGTTGGCAGTTTGAATCCACCAGCTGCCCCTTGGAAACCCTATGGGCCAGTTCTGCTGTGTCCTGTAGGGTTGCTATGAGTCAGAATGGACTTGACAGCAAAGGGTTTGTTTTTGGGGGGTTTGGTGCTTATTCTATTCTGAGTACAAATATGACCTTACTGGAGCAAAACAGATTATTATTTACAGCAAATAATCTTGCTTGATTCCCCTTTGCCCCAATTCTTACCCCTGGGCAAGAGATGGGATGAGAGTCAGATCAGATGTTATCCTGCATATACCAGAGCTTGTACTTATAGGCAAGGAAATCTGAAGAAAAAAAAAAAAGATTCTGGGCATTTGTGTAGGAGAGGGGTAGCTCCCCTGCCCCTACATTGCTCCGTGGGAAGAATCCTAGGTTCTTACTCTTACCCTTTAAAATGTCAGTAAATCTCTTCACAGGGAAGATAGGACTAGTCCAAGGATGGTTGGAGTGTTTGCACAACTTGAACAATGTAATCAGTGCCACTGAGTGGTGCGTGTAGAAATTGTTGAGATGGTGAATGTGTATATGTGTATTTATATAGTTATATATTTATTTATATATTTTAAATTTTTGTTGTGCTTTAGGTGAAAGTTCACAGAGCAAATTAGTTTTCCATTCTATAGTTTGTACATAAAGTGTTCCATGACATTGGTTACATTCTCCACAAAGTGTCAGCACTCTTGCCATTTCTGCCCTGGTTTCCCCGTTTCCTTTTGTCTGGATTTTCTGCCCCTTCCTGTCTTCTCATCTTTGCTTTTGGGAAAGTGTTGTCATTTTGATCTCGTATAGTTGATTGTTCTAAGGAACATGTTCCTCTCAGGTGTTATTATTTATTTTATGGGTCTGCCTATTGTTTGACTGAAAGGTGGTGTCCGGGAATGGCTTCAGTTCCTGGTCAAAAGGGTGTCATAATCCCCGGAGGTTCCTCCAGTCTCTGTCAGACCAGTAAGTCTGGCCTTTTTTGTGAACTTGATTTTTGTTCTATATTTTTCCTCCTGCTCTACTGGGGACCCTCTGTTGTGATCCTGCTCAGAGTGGTCAGTAGTGGTAGCCGGACACCATCTAACTCTTCATCTCAGGGTCATGTAGGCTGTGGTTTGTGTGGTCCATTTAGTCATTTGGACTAATTTCTCCCTTGAGTCTTTAATTTGCTTCACTCTCCTTTGCTTCAGATGAAAAGGGAATAGTAGTTGTCTTAAATAGCTGCTCAAAAGCTTTTAAGACCCCACATGCTACTCACCAAAGTAGGATGTAGAACATTGTTTTTATGAACTATATTGTGCCAGTTGACGTAGATGTCCCCCGTGTCTATGGTCCTTCACCTTTGAACCTAGGAACTTTGTCCCACAATGTGCTTGGTTATGTCTAAGAAGTTTCCATGATTGTGCCCCTTGAGTGCTCTGTTGTCTGTATTAATATACATGCAGCACCTATAATTATGTATGTACAAGTATCCACAACCAAACCTATGTCTGCAGAAGGGTGTATTCGCTTACCCTCTCACACACCTCTTTAGCATACCTATCTACCAATGTATCCATTTGTAAATCATTGTTTGTTAATACTATTGTTGCAAGATTGTCTATGTTATAGTAATTCCCATAGTTGCCCTTTATTTTTGTGAAATCTTTGAGTTTCTATGTATAGATCATATCATCTGCAAATAGGGAGAGTTTTACTTCTTCCTTACCAATTGGAATGTCCTTTATTTCCTTTTCTTACCTTTTTGCTCTAGCTAGGACTTCCAGTACAATGCTGAATAAGAGTAGTGATAAAGGATGTCCTTGTCTTGTTCCAGTTCTCAAGGGGAATGCTTTCAATCTCTCTCCACTGAGAATAATGTTGGCTGTTAGTTTTGTATAAATGCCCTTTATTATGTTGAGAATCCCTTCTTTTCCTATTTAGGGTGTGTATGTATTTATTATGGTTATGTCCTCTTGGTGAATTGACCCTTTATTCATTACATAATGGCCTTCCTTATCTTTTATGGTTTATGCTACCTTAAAGTCTATTTTATGAGAGATTAATATTGCCATTCCTGATTTTTTTTTTTTTTGGTTGCTGTTTGATATATTTTTTTCCAGCGTTTAAGTTTTAGTTTATTTATGTCCTTGTGTCTAAGGTGTGTCTCTTGTAGACAGCATATTCATGGGTCTTTTTTTTTAATCCATTCTGCCACTCTGTGCCTCTTTACACGTGCATTTAAGCCATTTACATTCAGTGTGATTATCCATAGGTATGAGTTTACTGTTGTCATTTTGTTGTGTTTTTTCTTTGTTTTTAACCTTTTATTTGAATATAATTTCAAATTTATAGAAAAGTTATAAGAATAGAAATAAAGGACCCCTGTATACTTTTTATGTAGATTTACCAGTTTATATTTTCCCCACTTAGTTTATCTTTCTGTCTCTCTCCATGTGTATATAAATATGTATACATATAGGTGTGTATATGTGTATGTATATATATATACAGTTGCTATATATTTATAACCTGTTGCCATCCAGTCAACTCCAACCCATAATGTCCCTATAGGACAGAGGGTGGTGATTTTTTTTTTTTTTTTGTAGTGTTGATGGTTGCTTTGTTCTGCTTAATTTTCTGTGCTGAGTTCCTTTTGTTTGTGGATTTTCTTTTCATTTCGTTCTTTATTGTTGATTTTGTGTTTACTAACCTTTATGTTTTCCTTCTTTTTTATTTTGATGAGTTGGTTTGTTAACTTTCTTTGTGGTTACCTTGAATTTACCTTCATCTTTCTAAGTTTAAAGCAGTCTTTTATTTCTTGATATTGCCTTGACTTCCTCTCCATATGAAAGTTCTGTAACTATGTCATTTATACCCCCTTTTGTTATGATGTTGTCATCATTTACAGATTGATGTCTCTTGTTCCCTGTTTTCAGTTTTGTAGCTTTGTTTTATTTTTCAGAAGTCTTTATCTGGATTGATATCTAGCTGATGCTATCCTATGTCCTAATTTCAGGTTGTTGTCTGATGTTGTTTGTTCTCTGCCTGAAGAACTCCCTTCAGTATTTCTTGTGAGATTGGTCTGGTTTTTACAAATTCCCTTAATTTCTGTTTATCTGGAAGTGTCTTAATTTCACCATCAGATTTGAGAGACAGTTTTGCTGGATATGTAATTCTTGGTTGGCAATTCTTTTCTTTTAAGGTTTTATGTATGTAATCTCATTGCATTCTTGCCTGTATGGTTTCTGCCAAGTAATCAGAGCTTTGCCTTATTGGCTTCCCTTTGTAAATGACTTTTTGTTTTTTGTTTGTTTGTTTGGAGCTGCTCTCAAGATTCTTTCTTTGTCTTTGGTTTTGGCAAGTTTGATTATGATATGTCCTGCTGAATTTCTTTTGGGGTCTATCCTGTATGTGGTTTGTGGAGCTTCTTGGATGGATATATTCTTGTCTTTCATTATATTAGGGAAGGTTTTTGCCAGCAAATCTTCCACAGTTCTCTGTTTTCTTTCTTTTTCTTTTTCTGTTTCCTACTGTTCTGGAATTCTGATCATGGGTAAATTTTTCCTCTTGATAGTATCCCATTTAATTCTTAAGTTTTCTTCATTCTTTTTGCTGATTTTTCCTCAAATAAATTGATGTCAAGGGATTTGTCGTCTAGCTGATTTAGTCTTCCATTGATTCAATTCTGCACCTGTAGCCTTTCTATTGAATTGTCTATTTCTGAAATTTCATTGTTAATCTTGGATTTCTAGTCACTGTTTTTGTATAGTTTCTAATTGTCTGTTTATTTTGTCGTTTTGTTCTTGTTTTGCTTTCCTGAATTCTTCTATTGCTTTTTCTGTGTTTTCCTTGATGTTGTCTGCATTTTCTTTGGTTTCATCTGTATTTTCTTGATCTCTTTCTGGATCTTTTGGAGAACCCTATATATTAGTCATTTATATTTCTTATCAGGTCATTTCCATTACCATTTTGTCCTCCAGAATATTTTCTGGTTCTTTATTTTGGTCACTTGCTGGAGCCATCTTGTCCTGCTTCTTTATATGATTTGATATTGTCTGTTGTCTCTAAGGCATTAAGGTGTTATTATATTTAGTTATTTATTGTATGCTTGTTTGCTGCATCCTGATTTTTTGTTTTGTTTTGATAAATGTGAGTAGGTGGAGTATGTGTGCTACTGGGGTTGCTAATCTGGCTGCACTGGAGCTCTCATCACCTGTCTCCGAGTGAGTGGGGCAGTGGCTGGATGTGTGAGCATGAGTCTCTGTTCGCTGGTCTTGCAGGGCAGTTGAGGATGTAGTTGTTGTTCCTGGTGAGGTTTGTCCAGCCCATCACCTGGGTGTAGGTACAGGGAGCGTTTTCACTGGTCACTGGGTTGATTGTTGTGTGTGTGTGCTGCTGTTTGACAGATGGTCAGAGCGAGGGTGCCCAGGTTGTTGGTCTGGGTGGATGGTATGGAAACTCTCACCAATGGTCCTTGGTGGGCAGGGCTGTGCAGGGGTGGTCAGAACAGACACAAGCCTCCAGTTGCAGAGGGAGGTGGTGCAGCTGGTGAGGCGGGGGAATGCCATCAGTTCACGGGTGCCCAAGAGGGCATGCCCCTGTCCACTAGAGCGTGATGTTAGGCAGGGTATGCTGATGGTCTCAGACCCCCCAGAACAGGTGGCTGGTGGGAGTAGAAGGTGCCACTGGTTTGTGAGTCCCTGGTACAGGTGGCTGGGTGTAGGTGTGGGTGCCTCCAGTTTGTAAGTTCCTGGCGCCAGTAGCTGGATTGAGCAGCAGGCACCACTAGTCCATGAGTCTCCTGTGTGGGCAGCTGGGCATAGGAGCAGGTGCTGCTGATCCTTGGGCCCTTGGTGCAGTTGGCAGGGTGCAGGAGGGGTGCTGCTTGTCCCTGGGACCCTGGCATAGGTGGAGAGGTGGATGCTGCTGGTCTGCAGGCCCTGGCTTAGGTGGCTAGGCTTAGGAGCGGGTGCCACCAGTTTGTGGGCCCTTGGTGCAGGTGCATGGGAAGATGAGGGGATGGTGCCAGTCCACAGGCTCCTGCTGTGAGTAGCTAGGCTGAGAAGCCATGCCACCATTCTGCAGGTCCCCAGCGCTGGTGGCCGGGGAGAGGCAGGCGCTACCAGTCCGCAGGTCCCCAGCATGAGTGGTTGAGCAAAGGGGTGGGCACTGCCAATCTGTAGACCCCTGACTCAGAGGGTGGGGTAGTGGTGGGTGCCACCAGACCACAGTCATATGCAGAGAGGTGAGGATGAGGGCATGAGGAGGCACTGCAGGTCCATGGGCCTCCGACATGGGGGCATGGGGGTGTGTGGTGGGTGAGGTGAGTGCACTTAACTGTCGCAGGGTGGGGAGCGCCCCTGCCTGCCTCTGGCTGTGGGTGCAGAGTAGCTTCTGCTTGGCTACACCAGGTGATTGGGGCTTTAGCTGGGAATGCCGCTTGCTTTGTCTCAGTATTGCCGTGCTGTGCAGGTTTAGCTGACAGGTTGCCAGTGATCCATAGTTCTCTGTGTCCACTGTTTTTCTACAATCTCCCTTTCCACTTGACACTTGGTCTGATTCTTCAGCCTCGCCTTTGATGCTCAGGGTTCCAAAGTTGTATTCTAAATCTGATCCACTTGTTTTCTTGGGTCTTTGTTGTTAAGAGGGACGCTATGAGGTGATTGACTATGCTGCCATCTTGGACTGCCTTGACTGTGTATATTGTAACCAAAATCAAAACAAAAAAATGACTAGCTTTTCCAGGTTTACATGTAGAAGGTATCCCTATGATCTTGGATTTCATCTCTCCCTTAAAATGTAAACACAGACCTCTGGGGAGGTTAATCTCTCTGGAGGCAAATCTCCAATTTCTCTCTCACTAGTAATCTGTGAAATTAATTTTCAAGATTTGTTTTTTTAAGCCCAAGTCCCAAATTCCAAATTCTAAAATTTGTTCAGAAAGCCTTAACTATGCAGAAACACAAAAATATTTTCTCTCTAGTCCCACAAACCATTGATATAAAATTAGAAGAGAAAATTCTTTACCTTCCAAGGCTTTAAGTCTATGCTTAATGGCTCATCTGTATGAAAACAGCCTCACATGTTTGTAGAAATGTGGATTTCTGCAATCTACACCAGATCAACTAAACAAGAATCTCTGGAACCTGAGGCCTTGGAATTTGCATTCTGCCTAGCTTTCCAGATGATTCTTATGCACTATGGACAGTCTCTCCTTTATTCATGATTTAAGGATCCTCTGCTTTTAGGCTTCCAAGACTTTATGTTATGTCACTTTCACTGATTAAGTGGACTGTGATTTGCAGGACTTCTCTAAGATATGTAAGGAAGCATAACAGTCCCAGTGCAAGAGCTTATTAGTGTCATTTAAAAAATAAACATTGATATTAGCAAGCCTTCTATGGTGATTATTCTTATTTAAGATAAACAAAGATGATGATGATGATGATAAAAAAGCTCTAGTGTATAAACAGCTACTCATTAAGTAACTGAAACAGTTTACCTAGTATCCAGATTTTTATTTTCAAAAAATACAATCTAACATGTAAAAATGTATTCCCTAAATTTAAAAAAGAAACCGTGTAAGTTATTTTGTAAAAACATATTTTTAAAAATACAGGCTACCAACCAAACTAAAATGGTTTATCTTCGTTTGTCTATTAGTAGAAATGGTATTAGTAGAAGTCTCTCTCTTTCTAATTAATTTATGAAGGAAAACTTTGGGGAATTCGTAAATTTTTTTCTTTCAAATCCACTTCATTTAGCACATTTAATATGTGCAAATATATTTTAGTGCACTAAACAGTGTGTATGGCTGTTTTCACAGAAGATGATTCAGGGTAAAATTAAAATATTTTATCTTCTGTCTTACCGCTTTAGAAACTTTCTGCTGTGGGTTTGTAACTCTAACTTTATTTTTTAGTGTTTTACTTTGTCCTTTTCCTGTTCAAATTTGTTAGATTATTAAATTGAGTATGCAAATATCTCCTCTGAATCTATGATGATCCAGGCATTGTGCTAAGTACATTGAGTTTTATAACTTGGAGATCATTGGTAACCTCAGCAAGATAAGTTTCAGAGAGAAAGTCAGGTAAGTTGGGGGGGTGAATGAAAAGTAAAGAAATGGAGGCTGTGGGTCATAAGCTGCATTTAAAACATTTTACATTCAAGGAAAGTTAGGGTTGTAGCCAGAAGGTTAGGTAGAGTTGAGGTATACTTGTGGTGGGAAGGATTTGATGATGTTTCTGGACTAAGAGAAAGGAACCCGTGAAATTGGAGAAACTTCACATGGGGAGAGATGGGGCCTGATTGATGCAGAAAGATTCTAGCAAAGGCAGGAAGGGAAGGCTGCTAGGACATAAGTGGAGGGTTTAATTTAGGTGAAGAGGAGAGATATTTTTTCCTCTACGATTGTTATGGACACTTCACACACATCTAATAACCTCAATTTTGTTTACTCCTCTCTAATGAGAACACAGGCCGGCCATGTGCTGACAGTGAAAGAGGCAGGCTTTGGGCTGAGGATTTAATGAAGATTTAGAGAAGCCTTTGAGGAGATGGGGACAGAAGATAACTAGGGACAGGTAAAAGGATTGTCCAGAAAAGGATGTAAACCATATATTTTTTGTAGCGTGGATTCAATAGTTATGTAAATTTTAGCATCCTGAAATTTCTGAGCAGAAAGGGAAATGTTCTGATTGATGCAAGACTGAGGATTGTTAGGATGGGTGTGTATCTTAGTTACCTACTGCTGCTATAAAACAAATACCACAAGTGGATGGCTTTAATAGGGAGAAATTTATTCTCTCACAGTTTCGGAGGCTAGAAGTCCAAATTCAGGGTGTCAGCTCCAGGAGAAGGCTTTCTGTCTCTTGTTGACTCTGGCAGAAGGTCCTTGTCATCAATCTTCTCCTAGTCTGGGAGCTTCTCAGTGCAAGGACCCTCAGTCCAAAGGATATGCTGTGCTCCGAGCTCTTCTTGCTTGGTGGTAATGACGGCCCTCTTGTCTCTGCTTGATTCTGTCTATTATATCTCAAAAGAAATTGACTCAAGATACAGCCTAATCCTGTAGGTTGAGTCCTCCTGCCTTGTTGGCATAACTGCCTCTAATACTGCCTCATTTATAACACATAGGGTAATCACATCAGATCACAAAATGGTGGACAATCACACAGTACTGGGAATCATGGCTGTGATGCTTAAGATTGTTTGTCAGCTTGGCTGGGCCATGATTCTCAGTGTTCTATGTGATCACTCCCATGATGGAATTTGCTGAGAGTAGCCGATCAGTTGAAAAAGAGTTTCCTTGGGGGTGTGGTGTGCATCTGAATATAAACAGTCATTCTGGCTTTTTGCTCTCTCTGGATCCTGCTGCTGCCTCCTGTTAATCTGACCTCCAGTTCTTGGGACTTGAGCTATCAGCTTATCTGCCAGTCTTGGGATTCGTCAACCTTCACAGCCTGTGAATGGGAGCCCTGCTCTCAAGCCTGCCGATCTTGGATTCACCAGCCCCTGTGGCTGTGTGAATCTAGAGAAGCCTCTATCCTGATTCATGGACTTGGGACATTCCAGCCTCTACAATCGTGTGAGCCGTTTCCTTGATATAAATCTCTTTATATATATATTTACACGCTTTCCTGGTTTTGCTTCTCTAGAGAACTCAGCCTAAGGCATTTGGTACCGAGAGTGGTTCTAGAGAAGCAAAATTGTAAGGATGAGTTTTCTAAATTGACTCTCAAGTCTGGTAGTCTTAAAGATGTTGGTGACTCTGCTTCCAGCAGTAAAGAGGGCACTGCTAATCTGTGGTGTGAGGTGGTGATACAAATACACAAATATCACCAAGAGTGGATCAGGTATTGATGAAAGGCGAGGCTGTGGGTGAACATATGTGTGATACCTTTCTACAATTTTGTCAGAATGAGAAGTATAAGGAAGCTGGTTGATTGGTCATACTTTTGCTAGACACACTGGTGAAAGAGATGCACTCTGGGCTTCAAAGTCAACACTCAAGTGCCACATAAATGACCTCAACATTTCCACTTGTGCTTTGAAACAAAGCCTTAATTTCTCGTAGTAACAGAGGTGAAATTGGTGAAAACCAAACCCAGAGTCTTATTGTAAGACTGGCTGAATTACAATGCCAGCTCAATTGCCAACCTCAAAAGGTGTCTGAAGTTAAAGTAAGGACATTGATTAGGAAGAAATGGAATCCTGAAACTTGAGATGGGGACATATGGGCAGATAATCAAGAAGCTGGGGACACTGAGCCTTTAAATTCCGTTGAATCACTCCTGTCAGCAGAACCACTCCCATCTGAAGAGATTACTTCATGTTTGTCTGATAAACCACCCTGCCCAGAAAAACCGTTAGCCCCTCCACTCCCATCTATTGAAATTAGCCCTAGCCCAGCTGCCTCTAAAGAGCCCTTGCCTGAGTCATTGCCTAGGACATGGACTAAGGCAGATGCTTTCAAGACTGTTCTCAGCTTTACAAGAACACTGAATGTTCTCAAAACAGTTCCACACTACCAACTCTGGCTTCTAGACCTATAACTAGACTTAAGTCCCAGCAAGCCCCAAAAGATGAAGTACAAAGTGTAACCCAGGAGGAGGTATGCTACACTCCAGAAAAACTGCTTGACTTTTCTAATATGTACAAACAGAAACCTGGGGAATACGTGTGGGAATGACTATTAAGGGTATGGGATAATGGTGCAAGGAACATAAAGATGGATCAGTCTGAGTTTATTGATATGAGTCCACTAAGCACAGATTCTTTTTTCAATGTTTCAACTCGAGAAGTTAGGAAAGGATCTAAGTTTATTTGGTTGGGTTGCTGAAACATGGATTAGGAGGTGGCCTACACTAAATCAAGTACCAGACCTGCCTTGGTATACTATAGAAGGTATCCAAAGGCTTAGAGAAATTGGCATGCTAGAGTGGATTTATCAGGTTAGACCCACAGATCCACACATGGAGTGCCCAGAGGAAACACCTTTTAGCACAACTGTGAGGAAGAAATTTGTGAAGGGAGCTCCAGCATCCTTGAAGACTGCTGTGATTGCTATTTTATGTAAATCAGATTTGACAGTGGGAACTGCCCTAACTGAATTAGGACACCTAACTACAATAGGGCTGATTGGACCCCGTGGTAGTAGGGGCCAAGTGGCTGCTCTCAAATGACAAAGACAAGGTGGGCGTGGTTACAGTAATGGGCAGCAGAACCAAAGCAGTAATCAGAATAGTCTGACTCCTATGGACTTATGGCTTTGGCTACTTAGTCATGGTGTCCCTAGGAGTGAAATAGATGGGAAATCGACTAAATATTTACTTGATCTATACAAACAGATGAATTCTAGGTCAGGTGAACAGCAGTCTAACCTGAATTGCCAGAATAGAGAGTCACTGTCCCTTAATCAGTTCTCAGATTTGAGCAAGTTTAAAGACCCACAACCCCTTGAATGAAGGGGAGGCTGGGTCCCCTTGAGGAAGGACTTCAACACACTGCCAGAAATTTTTACCATTAATCTTTCTGCCAGCTTTTGCCAAAGGGATCTACAGCCTTTCACGAGAGTGACTGTTCGGGAAAAGGAAATAATCAGACTTTTTGGGGATTACTGTATACTGGCTCTGAATGGACACTAATTCCAGGAGACCCAAAATGTCACTGTGGCTCACCAGTCAAATTGGGGGCATATGGAGGTCAGGTTATTAATTGAGTTTTGGCTCATGTCCAACTCACAGTAGGTCCAGTGGGTCCCCAAACCTATCCTGTATTGATTTCCCCAGTTCCAGAATGCATAACTGGAATAGATATACTCAGCAACTGGCAGAACACCCACATTGGATCCCTGGCAAATAGAGTAAGGGCTATTATGGTAGGAAAAACCAACTGGAAGCCATTAGAACTGCCCCTACCTAGGAAAATAGTAAACCAAAAGCAATACCGCATTCCTGGAGGGACTGCAGAAATTACTGCCACCAGCAAGGACTTGAAGTAGGCAGGGGTGGTGATTCCTACCCATCTGCATTCAACTCACGTATTTGGCCCATGCAGAAAAACAGATGAATCTTGGAGAATGAGATCAGATTATCAAAAACTTAACCAGGTAGTAACTCCAATTGCAGCTGCTGTTCCAGATGTAGTTTCATTGCTTGAGCAAATTAGTACATTTCCTGGTACCAGGTATGCCTTTTTCTCCATGCCTGTTTCAAAGGACCATCAGAAATAGTTCGGCTTCAGTGGGCACGGCCAGCAATACACCTTCACTTACCTACCTCATGGCTACATCAACTCTCCAACCCTGTGTCATAGTTTGGTCTCCAGGGACCTTGATTGCCTTTCCCTTCCACAATATGTCACACTGGTCCATTACATTGATGACATTATGCTGATTGGACCTAGTAAGGAAGAAGTGTCAATGACTCTGGACTTACTGATAAAACATTTGCGTGCTAGAATGTGAGAGATTAATCTCACAAAAATTCAGGCATCTTGAAACTCAGTGAAATTTGTAGGGGTTCAGTGGTGTGGGACATGTCAAGATATTCCTTCTAAACTGAAGAATAAGTTATTGCATCTGGCTGCTCCCACAACTAAAAAGGAGATACAACGCCTAGTGAGCCTCTTTGGATTTTGGAGGCAACGTGTTCCTCGTTTGGGTGTGTTACTCTGGCTTATTTATCGAGTGACTGGAACAGCCGCTGGTTTTGAGTGGGGCCCAGAACAAGAGAAGGCCCTACAACAGGTTCAGGCTGATGTGCAAGTGGCTCTGCCACTTAGGCCATATTATCTAGCTGATCCAATGGTACTTGAAGTGTCAGTGGCAGATAGAGATGCTGTTTGGAGACTTTGGCAGGCCCCAATTGGTGAATTACAGTGCAGACCCTTAGGATTTTGGAGCAAAGCTCTGCCATGCCCTGCAGATAACTACTGTCTTTTTGAGAAACAGCTGTTGGCTTGTTACTGGGCCTTAGTGTAGACTGACCTCTTAACCACGGTGCATCAAGTCACCACGCAGCCTGAATTGCCCATTCTGAACTGGGTGTTGTGTGACACAGAGAGTCATAAAGTTGTATGTGCACAGTGGCACTCCATCATTAAATGGAAGTGGTATAAATGAGATCCGGCCCAAGCAGGACCTGAAGGCACAAGTAAGTTGCATGAAGAGTGGCCGAAATGCCCATGGTCTCCACTCCTGTCACATTACCTTCCATTTACCAGTCTGCAGCTGTGGCCTCATGGGGATTTCCTTATGATCAGTTGACTGAGGAAGAGAAAACTTGTGCCTGGTTTACAGATGGTTCTGTGTGATATGCAGGCACCACTGGAAAGTGGACAGCGGCAGCACTACAGCCCCTTTCTGGGACCTCCCTGAAGGATAGTGGTGAAGGGAAATCCTCCCAATGGGCAGAACTTTGAGTGGTGTACCCGGTTGTTCACTTTGCTTAGAAGGAGAAATGGCCAGATGTGTGATTGTATATTGATTCATGGGCTGTGGCCAGTGGTTTGGCTGGATGGTCAGGGACATGTAAGGAACATGATTGGAAAATTGGAGACAAGAATTTATAGGGAAGAGATATGTGGATATACACCTCTTTGAATGTGCCAAAGAAGTGAAGATATTTGTGTCTCATGTGAATGCTCACCAAAGGGTGTTCTCAGCAGAGGAAGATTTTAACAATCAAGTGGAAAGGATGACGCGTTCTGTGGAAACCACTCATCCTCTTTCCCCAGGTACTCCTGTCATTGCTCAATGCGCTTATGAACAAAGTGGCCGTGGTGGCAGGGATGGAGGCTATGTATGGGCCCAGCAACATGGACTTCCACTCACACCAAGACTGACTTGGCTACAGCTACTGCTGAGTGCCCAGTCTGCCAGCAGCAGAGACCAACACTGAGTCCCCCATATGGCACTATCCCTTGAGGTGATCAGCCAGCAACCTGGTGGCAAGTTGATTACATTAGACCACTTCCACCATGGAAAGGGCAGTGTTTTGTCCTTACTGGAATAGACACGCTGGATACAGATTTACCTTCCCTGAGTGCAATGCTTCTGCCGAAACTGCTATCCATGGACTTACAGAATGCCTTGTCCAATGTCATGGTATCCCACACAGCATTACCTTCGATCAAGGGACTCACTTCACAGCAAATGAAGTGCAGCAGTGGGCCCATGCTCATGGAATTCACTGGTCTTACCATATTCCCTATCATCCTGAAGCAGCTGGCTTGATAAAACGATGCATTGGCCTTCTAAAGATACAATTATGGTGCCAACTAGGTGGCAGTACCTTGCAGGTTTGGGGTAATGTTCTCCAGCAGGCTGTATATGCTCTAAACCAGTGTCCAATATATGGTGCTGTTTCTCTCATAGTGAGGATTCATGGGTCTAGGAATCAAGGAGTGGAAATGGGAGTGGGACCACTCACTATTACCCCTAGTGACCCACTTGCAAGATTTTTGCTTCCTGCCCCCATGGTCTGATGCTCTACAGGTCTAGAGATCTTAGTTCCAAAGGGAGGAATGCTTGCACATGAAGACACATCAGTGATTCCATTGAACTGGAAGCTAAGAATGCCACCTGGCCACTTTGGGCTCCTTATGCTTCTAGATCAACAGACAAACATACTGGCTGGTGTGATTGATCCTGATTATGAAGAGTAAATTGGATTGCTATTACATAATGGAGGTAAAGAAGAGTATGTCTGGAATGCTAGAGATCCCTTAGGGTGTCTCTTAGTACTCCCATGCCCTGTGATTAAAGTCAATGGAAAACTACAGCAACCCAGTTCTGACATGACTGCTAATGACCCAGACCCTTTGGAAATGAAGGTTTGGGTCACCCCACCAGGCAAAGAACCATGATCAGCTGAGCTACTTGCTGAGGGCAAAGGGAATTTCTGAATGGGTGGTGGAAGAAGGTGGTTCTAAATACTAGTTACAGCCACCTGACCAGTTGCAGAAACGAAGACTATAATTGTTATGAGCATTTCTGCTTTGTATGTGTGTATCAAATATTTTTATTTTCTTCACTTATAAAATATCAGATGTAAACTGGGCTAGTGTGGTTTTGATTGTATGTGTTAGTGTATCATGTTAGGCCCAAGTATGACTGTATCATTGTCTTTGTTCAGTGAGTATGATTTAAAGAGATGTGTACATGTGCCAAGTTGACGGGGTGGACTGTGATGGTTAAGATTGTTTGTCAACTTGGCTGGGCCATGAGTCTCAGTGTTTATATGAGATCACTCTCATGATGGAATTTTCCGTGTAGCCAATCAGTTGAAAGAGAGTTTCCTTGGGGGTGTGGCCTGCATCTGAATATAAACACTTGTTCTGGCTTTTTGCTTGCTCTGGATCCTGCTGCTGCCTCCTGTTCATCTGACCTCCGGTTCTTGGGACTTGAGCTATCACCTTATCTACTGATCTTGGGATCCGTCGATCTTCAAAGCCTGTGAGCAAGAGCCCTGCTCTCTGACCTGCCAATCTTGTGTTTGCCAGCCCTGGAAGCTACATGAATTGATAGAAGCCTCTATCCTGATCCACAGACTTGGGAAGTTCCAGCCTCTACAATCATGTGAGCTGTCTCCTTGATATAAATTTCTTTATATACATATATTTATACACCTCACTGGTTCTGCTTCTCTAGAGAACCTAGCCTAAGACAGTGGCCTAACCAAGTTGACATATATTTTGGGGGTCACAATTCAATCCATTACAGTGTGGCAGAGCATAACTGAAGTGATGGACTATATTTCTCACACAGAAATGGAAAGAATGGGGAGCCAAATAGGGATGTGATAAACTTAGAGAAAAAAGAGAAACTAAGATACTAGAAGTTTCCATGGAGATGAAGATGTTTGATAATAGTACTGAGAGAATTAGAAGAACTGAAAATTATAAGAGAGAGAGATTTCAAAAGTGTGTAATTTTTAAGAGATGAAAAGATCAGTGTAAACTGCTCAAAGCTGACTGAACTTGAGAAATCCCTGGAGTTACACAATGAAGGAAAGTATATGATAAGATGAAGGAAAAGATGAGTGGGTGGGGGGAATGGCATCCACCATTGTTAAGGATGTAACCAGTTACCGTTGAGTCGAATCTGACTCATGGCAACTGTGTGTGTGTCAGAGTAGAACTGAAATTCATAAGGTTTTCAATGGCTGATTATTCAGAAGTAGATAGCCAGGCCTTTCTTCTGAGGCACCTCTGGGTAGACTGGAACCACCAACGTTTCAGTTAGCAGCCAAGCCTGTTAACTGTTGGCGCCACCCATGGACTCCTTCTTAACAGTATAGTGTACCTTTAATATAAAAATATTGAAATTAATAACCCATTCATTGTCTGTAGTAAAACTTTCTGGGTATAGAAAGGGTCAAAAGTTGTTCAGTGTAGCTATTTTTGCATGCTTCTCTCTCCATCTCCTGCAATGCTCTTTTAGTTTGGAGTGAATTTTTGCCTTCATCCTGTTACTGGAGCTCACCACAGTGCCTGGTATTGGCTTCTGTATTGCCTTAAAATGTTTTATTTGACCCCTATTATTGTTGTTTTTCTCTTCAAATTCTAGTTGTGTTTACTTTATTGTTTTTCTTTACTGTGTTTTTATGTTTTTCTATAATGTCTGAAGCACAACTCTGAAATTAAAATAAAGGAGGAAATTATGGAGTTTATAAATTTTTTATGTACTCACAACTCTTTAGTGATGTAATTAATAGTTCAGGTCAAAACTCACTGCAATAAAACTATATACCTGTTGCTGTCAAGTCGATTGTGACTTACAGCGACCCTGTAGGACTGAATAGAACTGCCCCATAGGGATTCCAAGGAGCAGCTGGTGGATTTGAACTGCTGACCTTTTGGTTAGCAGCCATAGCTCTTAACCATTCTGCCACCAGCACTTCATAAAACTATATAGCAACAATAATTACCTCTAAGCTAGCAACAAAAATGTTGCAAATACAAATAATTCAATAATAATTTGTCATAAATCATTACCAGGCTAGGCACAATCCATTTTACTATATCAGGAGTAAGATTCGCACCAGAGTGACACAGGCACTCTAAGAGAGTACACACTGGCATTTAATATACATTATCTGAAAGGTGTGATAATATCTGACAGGTACTGGACAAGTAGTCATATTGATGAACCCAAAATAGACTTGTGGCGGAATTTCAACCATGGAGAAGAGATGAGTAATAGGCTCAAGGAGCATCTGTGTATCCTATCAATCACCACAATTTTTTGAGCACCTATAATGTCCTAAACATTGTGCTAGGTGCTGAAGATAAAAAAATGACTCTGGGAGTTCACAATCTATTGAGAGAGACGCATGTAACTGTTAAACGATATGGCATATACCACGATTTATGTCAAAGTGCTATAGGGGATGCTGGCATAAGTATGGCTATATAGATACAGCATTTTCCCATTCTTTTTTGGTAATTCCTCTCAGAGCAACAAAAAAAGCAGAGAACAAAAGTGCAAACTCCAACTGTAGTCAAACTATGAGACATGTACCAAAATATATCTAAGGATTGCCCAAAGCAGGAACTTCACAGGAAGAAGAAGGCAGAAGTCAAGGGAAGAGCCCGACAATGGCACATGTAAACAATCAATACAAGTACACTAACTGAAGGAGGGTACATCTGGAGATGGAAAAGCTATAGCCATTTGCGTGCAATATCCAGGAGGCCACAGGAATCCCACTGGATGTATACAAGCAGAAGGTGTACATGGAAGTACTTGAACAAATTATAGTTTCAGAAGCAGTATTCATTGCAAAGATGAGAAAAGAGGTTGTATTTGTGAAAAAGAACTCATCTGGAATCTTACCCTCTGCCTACCTTCCCTATGCAGTTCAGTCAAAAAGCTGGTCCTAGAAAACCCAAATTTTATAATAATGTGTTTAAAAATGAACTAGTATAGCATCTAAACAAGATATCGCAATAGAAAAGAAAAAATATAGCAAAATATAACTGACACTAAATAAACATTTGACTTGTAGTAACCCTATAGGACAGAGTAGAACTGCCCCATAGGGTGTCCGGGTAGCAACTGGTGAATTCAAACTGCCAGCCTTTAGGTTAGCAGCCGTAGCTCTTACAGTGCCACCAGGGCCCCATGAATTAGAACTGACTTGACAGCAATGGGTTTGGTTTGGTTTTATATAAACATGTAATGAATACTTAACATAAATAAGACACTGTAAGACGAAAGAAAAAATTTCAGCAAAATATAAATGATCAAAAAAAAAAAAAAAAAAGAAAAAGAAAAGAAAAACAAAAAACATGCAACTATATCCATGCCTAATAAAAATTCTCAGCAAATCAAGAACAGAAGAGAATGTCTTCTATGTGATAAAGGGCATCTACAAAAAACTTAAAGCTAAAATCATGCTTAATAGTGAAAGACTGCATGCTCTCCCTTTAGATCAGGAGAAGAGATTTGCTCTTGCCACCCCAATCTGACATTGCACAGGAGGTTCTAACCTGTGCAAGAAAGAAGAAATAAAAGACATCCAGATTGCAAAGAAAGAGGTAAAATTGTCTTCCTTTGAAGATGCAGTAATCTGTGTAGAGAAGCAGATGAAATTTACTAAACAATTGAAACTAACTAAATTAGCTTAGCAAGAGTACAAAATGAATACATAAAAATCAATTTTTCTATATACTAGCAAAAAACAATTGGAGATTTGAAATTTAAAAGCAATACCACTTCCAACAGCATCAAAATATATGAAAAAAATGCAAAACGTTGCTGAAAAAATTAAATAAAACATAAATAAGTGGAGAGATATACCATTTTTATGGATTTGAAGATTCAGTATTGTTAAGATGTCAGTTCTTTCCTTATTGGTCATTAATGAAGTGCAAATTAACACCACAATGAGATACTATTATACATTCACTACAGTGCATAAAATTAAAGTGATTCATCATACTAAGTGTTGGCTAGGATGTGGGGGCAACTAGGGGAATGTAAAATGGTACAATGACTTTGGAAAACAGTTTTGCAGTCTTTTAAACAGTTAAACATAAACCTATCATGTGATCCATCCATTACATTTTTTGGTATTTACACATGAGAAATATAAGTATATGTCTACACAAAACCTTATACTTGAATGCTCACAGTAATTTTATTTCCAATAACTAAAAACTAGAAGCGACTTAGTGACCATCAAAAAGGTGAATGGTTAAACAAATTGTGGTATATCCATTCAGTGGAATACTACCCAGCAATAAAAAGCAATGAGCTATTGATAAACGCAGCAACATGAATGAATCTCAAAGTAATTATTTGAGTAAAAGAAACCAAACAAAAAAAGATTGCATACTGTATGATTCTGCTTACATATTATTCTAGAAAATGTAACTAATCTCTAGTAAGAGAAAGCAAATCACTGGTTGCTCAGGGATATTGTGATGTGGGAGGGGTGGTAGGAAAGGCTTATAAAGAAACACAAGCAAACTTTTGGGAATCAATGTGTTCATTATTTTGATTATGGTAGTAGATTTGTGATTTTATACATATGTCAAAATTTATTGAATTGTATAGTTGAATTATATACAGTTGATTGTATGTCCATAAATGTAGCTCAGTAAAGCTGTGAATAAAAAAAAAAAAAAAAGAAAAAACATACCTACAGATCAGAAGGAAACTATAATATACACATTTCTACATAAATTAAAAATTAAACTCAGGAAAAGTCATTTTTATGAAGGAAAACCCTGTAGCAGAAATCCAAGAGTTCAGGAAGAGATGCCAATTCGACAGGAGACATTAAAACACTATTTGGTAGAACTCAAGAAAGCAATAGCAGAAACAATGAAATTATCCAGCTGGAAAAAACACAAGGGCAAATTAGCAATGTGGTGAACACAGTGGGGCTGTAGAGCAGAGTTAGCAAACTATGGCTCATGGGTCAAATTAATTCCATCTCCAGTTCATACTTGGCACTCAAGCTAAAAATAAATGACTTTTACATTTCTAGATGGTTGGAAAAAAACAAAAAATAGAAAAATATGTAACAGACACTATACATGGACTGCAAAGCGTAAAATACTATCTAGCAGCAATAAGGAGCCCTAATAATGCAGTGGTTAAGCACTTGACTGCTAAATGTAAGTTTGGTGGTTTGAACCCATCAGCTGCTCCATGAGAGAAAGATGTGGCAGTCTGCTTCTGTCGAGTCAATTCTGACTCACAGTGACCCTATAGGAGAAAGTAGGACTGCCTCATAGGGTTTCCAAGGAGCCGCTGGTGGATTCAAACTGCTGACCTTTTGGTTAGCAGCCGAGCTCTTAACCACTGCACCACCAGGACTCCCAGCAAAGATTACAGCCCTGGAAATTCTAATGGGACAGTTCAACTTTGTCCTGTAGAGTCACTGTGAACTGGAATTAACTTGACGGCACACAACAACAACATCTAGGAGCTTCAAGATTGTAGGAAGACTCATTAACAACCTGAGATATGCAGATGACACAACCTTGCTTGACGAAAGTGAAGACGATTTGAAACACTTACTGACGTAAATCAAAGACTACAGCCTTCAGTATGGATTACACCTCAACATAAAGAAAACAAAAATTCTCACAACTGGACCAATAAGCAACATCATAGTAATAAACATAGTAATAGACAATAATGAAGTTGCCAAGGATTTCTTTTTACTTGAATCAACAAACAATGCCCATGGAAGCAGCAGTCAAGATATCAAAGGACATATTGCATTGGGCAAATCTGCTCAAAAGGTCTCTTTAAAATCTTAAAAAGCAAAAATGTCACCTTGATGACTAGTGCGCTGACCCAAGCCATGGTATTTTCAATCACCTTATATGCATGCGAAAGCTGAACGATGAATAGGAAGACCAACAAGAACTGACACATTTGAATTATGGTGTTGGTGAAGAATATTGAATATACCATGGACTGCCAGAGGAACGAACAAAATCTGTCACGGAAGAAGCACACCCAGAATGCTCCTTAGAAGCAAAGATGGTGAGACTTTGTCTCACATACTTTGGACACATTATTAGGAGGGACTAGTCCCTCGAAAAGGACGTCATGCTCGGTAAAGTAGAGGGTCAGCAAAAAATAGGAAGACTCTCAATGAAGTGGATTGACACAGTGGCTGCAACAATATTCACAAACCTACCTACTGTTGTGAGGATAGTGCGGGACTGGGCAGTGTTTTGTTCTGTTATACATGAAGTTGCTGTGAGTCAGAGCTGACTGGATGGCACCTGACAACAGTAACCTTTTGCAGAAAAAGTTTGCTGACCTCTAAGAGGGTCAGATTGGGAAAAAAAAAGCTTATGAAATGAAATCAAAATTAGGAAATGCTTAAAATTACAAGGAAAGTGATACTAACAGAAGATAGGCAAAGAGATTCAACATTGTATAACTGAAATATGTATTAAAGCCAAAACCAAACCTGTTGCCGTCGAGTTGATTCCAATTCACAAAGACCCTACAGGACAGAGTAGAACTGCCCCCAGAGGGTTTCCAAGGAGCAGCTGGTGGATTTAAACTGCTGACCTTTTGGTTAGCACGCCGTAGCTCTTAACCACTGTGCCACCGGGGCAAAACCCCAAAGTAATGGAAAAATAAATTTTTAAAGACATAAATCAGGAAGAAATTTCAGAAAAAAATATAACTTGAAGCTACATATTTGAAATGATACACCGCATTTCCCAGAATGGTCAACAAGAAGACATACTCTAGTAAAGTTACTCACTTGTAAAGAAAAAATAGACTCCTTTGGCCAGCAGTCATTAAAAGTCAAGTTACTTATAAGACTAAAGGAAAACAATTGAGATTCACTTCGAACTTCTCTACATTAAACTCAGCTCCAGGTAACAATGAAGTCAGAGCTACAAGATCCTCAAGGAAAGAAAGTGAGAGCCAAGAATTTTATATTCAATCAAACTACCCTTCAGATAAAATGTTGCAGATAATTAGATTTGAAAATAGAAAAAAAAAAAAACCAAAAAAAAAAAAACTCAGGAAATACTGTTCTCATAACCACTTTTTGAGGAAACTACCAGAGATCAAACTTCAACCAGTCAAAAGATATTTGAAAATTCTACAACAGAGGACTGGAAGTGAGCACTGGCCATATTTAGGTATAAAGCTAAGAGTAAAACATGGAGCACTAGGTGCCTAACTGAAAGTAAATGCCCTGGAATTGTAGAAACAAGACAACTAACAAAAAAAAGAGGACAAGGGTGAAAGGTAGTTATGCTTATCTCATCTGCAAAGGAGATCAAGAAGTACTTTAAGCTGACGAATCAAGTAATAGCAGTTTAAGCATAATTTTTGTTGTTATTAGCTGCCATGGATTTGCCTCCCAGCTCAAGGTGACCCCATGCACAATGGAGCAAAATGCTGCCCTGTCCTTTGCCATCCACATAATCAGTTGGGGATCAGACTGTTGTGATCCATAAGGTTTTCACTGGCTGGTTTTCAGAAGTAGATCACCAGGCCTTTCTTCCTAGTCTGTCTTAGGCTGGAAGCTCTGCTGAAACCTGCTCAGCATCATAGCAACACGCAGTCCTCCAATGACAGATGGGTGGTGGCTGCACATTAGGAGCATTGACCAGGAGTCAAACTTTGGTTTCCTGCATGGTAGGCGAGATTTCTACCACTGTAGCACCATCGTCCTTATATTTTTTGTACTAAGGTAAACACTGAGAAAAATAATGTTATCAATAAATATCAGACCGTGGAAGAAGTGCAAATAAATCAAAAACATTTTGTCACTGTTCAGGATAGGAAACTTACAGATACTGTCCAAAGATATAGAGAAGTAAGAGTATTAACTAAAGTTATCATTGTAATGGTGGTCACTGCAGGCCTAACCAGGGTCTCACCACAAGGAAGGGAAGGGCCTGCATACTCTAACTATCCTCTCTCCGTATATCTCATTTAACATCTCATCATTGTCACTTAACAACAATCACATCAACATACCAGCTTAAAAAGTACCTTTATAGAACATGTTGAAGGAGAGCAACTGCTCCCCTGCCCCTGGGACACAGCAAGGGCCAGTCTGCCCTTAGAGTTCACTGAGGCTCAGGCCTAGAGCTTGGAACTGGTTGGAACTGCTGTCAAAGCCAAAATTCCACCCAGACCCCACGACCTCCAGGTGGGGAATCCAGGGTCTCAAGAGAGGGAACAAGCAGGCTGTGGAGGCTGGGAAGCAGACAGAGTTTGACACAGTGGCACCACGAAGTTGCTCATAAGACATTGAATCTGTAATTAAATGGATTGTTTTCTCTTACCACTGTCACTGATAGAACATCATTGCAGCATATCTAAACTTAAGTGGACTCCTTAAACAGTTGTTGGTGAGAGCATGCTGTTTTGACATCTCTTCTGCAAGAAATAAGAATGTTGAATTATTGTAGTAGGCCAATTGGAAGTTATTTTTACTTACACTTGCTTTTATTTCCCCCCCCCCATAAAAGCCTCAATTTATACCACCAAGTAGGATCGCTGAGTTCACTACCACCTGCCAAACTTCAGCACCTAAGGTCAGTAATTAAAGTTGAATGGAACCATTTGTATCAAGTTTCACATGGAAGAAAGCCTTATCAAGGGCTAACTGTCATCTTGGTTTATGAGGTTCAGAAAATGAAGCACTAGTAGATTTTTTTTAACAGCCATTTTTTTTTTCTTAATAGGGTAATACATATTTATTAGTGAAAAGTTGGAAAATAAAATATAAATAAGAAATTTAAATCACCCATTGTCTTACTGCCTGGAAATGATGACCATTTTAAATATTGTAATGTATTTTTCAATATTTTAATGGCACACGCACACACACACACGTGTATAGAGAGAGGAACACTCCCTTGGAGAGATGGGTTGGCACAATAGCTGCAGTGATGAATTCAAACATGCCAGAGATCATGAGGAGGGTGCAGGACCAGGCCAGCACTTCATTCTGATGTACATATGGTTGCCATGAGTCAAAGTGAGCTTGAAGGCAGCTATCTATTGATACACACACACACACACATACATATATGTATATATACATCCACATATATATACAGAAACACGCACACATATATATACCGACACATATATGTATATTCATCTATTCATCCATCCCGAGAGTGAGTGTGTTAGTCTATAGATGTATATTTGCCTACTAATATGTTTTATACATAATCTCTATATTGTTTCTCATGGTTGTTAAATGTCATATTACATTATATCTCTCAGATGTTCATTATTATCTAAAATTGGAAATTTAGAGGGAAATATTTTTGAACCTTTAGAGCTTCTTGGTTATACCAATCACACACACAAAGTATGGGGAACTCTTTACAATTTTAATTTTTCATATTTCTTATAGGTGAACCTTTAGATAAATAGCCAACGTTTAGATAAATAGATTACTGATATATATACATAATTTATTTTATATCTTTGGCATTTCTTGACTATTTCAGACATTGGAACACTTGTTTCCAGAGTGACTTCTTAGTTTGTATTTTCTTTGTTTACATCTTCTGCTACTACATCAAGCAATCAGGAACCCGTGAACCCGATAATAAATTGGAACTCTTACCATCTTTTAATCCAACTCCCTCCTTTTACAGTATTTTACCTAAGATCACTACAGAGTTGAATTGCAGAACCAGAAGTAGGATCTATCCCTTTATAGCAAATTATTACCAGAGTCTGAGAGTGAGATCAGGAAAAGGATTCTTTCAGGAGTGGACATCGGTAAAAGCCATCTGTCAGTGACTTGCCCGAGGAAATAGATTGCAAATGTGTTGTTATAAGGCCCCTGGGTAGAATCTCAGGAATATGATTGGCACACGAAAACATGAGCAAACTGCGTGTAACTTTACATTGTACTCAACTGCGGTGTAACTTGACACAAAGGTGGTGGTTACATGAAAGTAAAGGGGATCCAACCGATTTCCTTGTGCCCTCAGCATTTAAGGGGAGGAAGTTCCTTGACCAGTGTATCTAGTCCTGTGGTGGATAATGATGTACTTAGGAGTGCCATGGTGTCACTCCACACCCCAAACTCCTTCTAATAGTCATTTTCGCTTTCTTACAGGAAACACATTCTAGGTTTTAAATACATTGACCTATTATATCATTTAATACGTGTATATGTGTATGCAGGCTTTGACCAGTAGGCACAAATATTCCAGTTTTCTTAGCAAATATATCCTACATCAATTAAGTACAACCAGCAAAGGCAAGAAGCAGAATATAGGGTAGGGGAGGGATAAGGACAAGCCTCAGACATGCCAGGGAGCCAAAGGCAAGTGAACTTGGGTGCGGGGGAAAGGCAAGGTATAAAGCATATCTTCAGTCTGGGGTCTTGTACATTCTCATACTCAGAAGATTTCTTGACTCAGCCCAGCTCTGCAGCTATTCCTGAATCAAATTCTTAACGAGCTGTTACAGAGGTATCCATTTACTAAGGCGTATTTTCTAAGCTCCTGATTTTTAAATTTTTATTAGTAATAAGAAATACTACCCAATGTCATAAGGTTGTGAGGGAAGTGGTAATTAATTATAAATAAGCTGACTACCCAAAAAATAACAACTTGTTATTTGTTATTTAAGGAAAATACCAAAACTCAGAGAATCCAGCCTTTGGGTGGTGACTTGAAGCATGAGTCTCTCCCATCCTTTGAGATTTCAGTCAGCCATCGAGGTCAGAAAAGACAGACAGAAGGGTCAGACTCAGATGTAGAATTCATTTCAGAGACTAAAATGATGAAGATGACTATGCAGAAGAAAGGGAAACCTCAACAGTGGAGACACCGAGCAGCCCCACCAGAAAATGTCAAACCAGCTGAGAGATCCCAGGTGTGTTTATTTCTTTTTTTCTGTTTCTTTACCAAAATTATAGTATTTGGAAATAGCTTTTGGTAAAGGTTTTGCTTCGTTTTTACATTTTTAAAGGTCTCTAATTATAGAATACAAATTGCAATCTGTAATTCCTGGATATGTTCCCAATTTCTTTTTTTTTTTTGTATTCTCTCTTTTGGAGAAAAGTCAGATTGCTAGTATCAGCACAGTGTATGGAAAGCTCAAATCAGTTGAAGGCCTCCCTGAAAAAATGCCTGGTAGGAAGAAGTATTTTAAATGTATTTTTAAAAAAAGAAATATTCATATATAATTAATGTATACTCTTTAAAATTTTTCATTCAGTGCTTATATAGGAAAAATGCTTAGCCAAATTACAGGTAAGTAGTTATCCATGTATCAAAGTCCTGGAAAAATGGGATATAACATCAGTATACAACTAAGTAAGTGTTGAGACTGATTTTAACAAATGTCCTACCCTAGAATTTCCATGTATCCAAATAAGTTTGTTTCTGCTAAAAGAATCACTATGCATTCATTGTTATGTTACCCTTATTTAATTTGTTCATGAGAATTAGCCTTCAGATTCAGTATTTCGTAGTAGTAATAGTACCTAATATTGAGTGAGCACTGACCTCATGTCAGGTATAGTGTCAGATGGTTACAGACAGCATTTCACAAACTACTGGTTTATATCTTTTGTAAGCCAAAAAATTATTGCCTATTTTATCAACCTTGTTCATCAAGTTTGACTTCTAATGCCTTTTTATTATAATTCACCCTTAGAGGGGGACTCTGAGCTACCATGGAAAACATTAAAATGAATTGCGATGGGTTTTGAAAGCAATAAGCTAATTTGATTAGCAAATATCTATTGAGACAAAGTGTCTTACGCAGGGTGACAAGATGTTTTAGGCATGGTTGTTTCAAAAGAAATTATTCTGAACAGTGGTCACATTACAGAAATATCTCATACATTCCCTTTGTAACATCTTTGGCAAATGGTGTCCAGCCTCTTTGTAAAAATATGTAGTGATGGAGAACTCATTACCTCCTAAGGAAGGCTTCTGCTCATTCTGTTTGTTGGGTAGCTCATCCTCTTAAAATAATCGAAATCTGAACTGACTCGAACTGCTACCGTCAAGTCAATTCTGACTAAAAGTGACCGTTAAGACAGAGTAGAACTGCCCCACAAGGTTTCCAAGGCTGTAAACTTTACAGAAGCAGACTGCCACATCTTTCTCCTGCAAAGCAGCTGGTGGGTTCGATCCACAGACCTTTGATTAGCAGCCAAGTGCTTAACCACTGCACCACCAGGGCTCCTTATCTGAAATCCAGTTCCCCATAATTTTGAAATGTTGGTCTTAAATCTTCCCTTGAGTCTATATAAACCAAACAGAATATGTCTACAATTACCACAGAATTTTAATTTTTCTGTTACTTTGAATATCGTTTCATGTTTGAATGTACAAGTTCATATATTCAGCAGATACTTACTCAACACTTGCTATGTTCAAAGTACTGCATGTTTGTAATATAAAAAGTAACTTTGTCACCTCATATAGTCACAGTGCCTCTCACCCTGATTTCCAGAAAAACTCAATAGCTGTGCAGTTTTAAGATTTGTGTTTAGTTGGTTTATTTTGTGGGGATGCTACATGCTCCAAACACATACACATGATCAAGAAGTTTAGAATGTTCCCACATGTTAAGACAACGCATTTTAGACTTAACTATAGAGATACACTTAGTGTAACATTTAATATGTATATGTATATGTTAATAAATATTGATGTCTTAATTCAGAGCCCTGGTGGCACAGTGGTTAAACGTTTTGGGCTGCTAACCAAAAGGTCAGCAGTTCTAATCCACCAGCCACTCTTTGGAAACCCTATAGGGAAGTTCTGCTCTGTCCTATGGGGTTGCTATGAGTCGGAATAGACTTGACGGTAACTGGTTTTGTTTTTGGGCATGTATAATTCAGTATGCTAGCTACAGGGATTCAGTGGTGAGCAAAACCACATGATGTCCCTGTTCCCACTGAACTAACAGTCTAGTGAGGGAGACAGACAGTCACATAAGTACACAGACAAATAGAAGCTGCTACTGTGGTAGTTTTCACGGCAGAGATGTACTATAGCATGAGCACTTTTAATAGGGCGTTTGATTATCTGGAAGGATTGGGAAGGCTCCCCTGAAAAAGGGATTGCTGAGCTTTTACAAGTGAATTCTAATGAAACTGGTAAAAGGAAAGAAAGAGTATTTTCAAACAAATGCCAACAGCATTTGCTAAAAGAGAACGTGGTGAATGCAAAGTACTGCACCTTAAAAAGACGGTTAAGCTATGACAGGGCGTGAGATGAGTAGAACATGACCAGAACCATGCAGGTTCTATAGCCCTTGATACGGGGTTCTTCATTTGTCCTAAAAGCAATGGGAAAACCAACTGAAGTCCATTAAAGGATTTCAAGCAGGGGGTGGTATGCTAAGTATGGAAGAAAGGTCAGTGGAGAGCAGAGTGAATGGGAGGTTATTATAGAGGTATCCTCAGGAATAACTGAAGTGTGGGCTAGGATGATGGTGGAGATGGAGTGTAAAAATGGTGTGGGGGAAGTGTCTGACCTCCTTTAACTTCACAAGGGAGAAGGAAAATCAAAGTCAATAGCCCAAGGCTGATTCCAATGAGACAGCGATCAGACATGCCTCCTCTGTCTGCCATCTTTACCAATTCTGATGCCAACCATCCCTCCCACAGCACTTTCTACTTCTCTGTTGGGTTTGAGAATTTATTGCAGTGGCCACACAGAACTCACAGACTGTACTCAAGATTATGGGGTTTATTAGGGAAGTAACAGTTACAATTCAGGCTCAGGAACACTCAAGGATACAGTTCTTCCATCAGGACAGCCTCTTCCCTGCCATGTTTGAAGGCACACCTCTCTCTGGCCTTAGGTCTCTGCCCAAAGCCACTCAGCTTTCTTGATGTGTGGGCTAGGAAGCCCAGCATGCTGTCTCCTGCTACTGAGTCTCTGCTGCCGGATCTCTCCTGCCACTGCTTCTCACCATCTTCAGGGTTACAGCTCACTCTCTTTCTCGGTCTCCTGCTTCCAAGAGCCTCTTAGTGAGGGATCCTGGGTCCAAAGGATGTGCTGGCTCCTGGCTGTTCTTCCTTGATGGTGGTGGAATCCTCTCTTTCCCACCTATGGGGTGGCTCACCTCAACCCAAGTAGGATGGCAAAACTGCCCAATCCCTTTGGTGGGCCACAACTACCATATCTGCACAATCCCACCAATCACTTGGGTAGGAGTTACAAAACCATGGCTAGAAAGGCCACACATAAGTGATCCATTACATCATAGGGGAGAGACATGTTTTTTGTGTGTTTGTTTTAAGGGAATAACACTGATTGTTCTTGGTGATCTATTGGATTTGGAGGGTGAAGCAGAGAGAAAGGGCAAGAGTGACTACTGAATTTATGGCTGTTGTGCTAGGTTGGGTGGAGATTCTGTTCATTAAAATTGGGAATCCTAGAAGGTGACTGGGTTTGTAGGGAGCAGCGTGAGTTCAGCTTAAGTAGTTTGAGACTTCCAAGAGGATATGTCAAGCAAGATGTCAGAGATAGGAGTCTGAATGTCAGGCAGTGCTTAAACTGGAGACAAACTTGTGAGGTATTTTCATATAGGTGGGTGTTATGGATTGAACTGTGTCCCTCAAAACTATGTGTTGTAAATCCTAACCTCTATGCATGTGGTTATCATCCAATTTGGGAATGCATTGTCTTTGTCGTGTTAACAAGACAGGATTAGTGTAGGATATATCTTGACTCAATCTCTTTTGAGATATAAAAGAGATAAATACAAGCTAGAAGCAGAGACGGGTGAAGAGAGATGCCAAGTCACATGACGATTGCCCAGGAGTAGAACATCAAAGAGACCTTCGTCCAGAGCCATACAGACAGAAAGCCTACCCCTAGAGCCAGCACCCTGAATTTGCACTTCCAGCCTCCTAAACTGTGAGAAAATAAATTTCCGTTTATGAAAACCACACACTTGTGGTATTTCTGTTACAGCAGCACTACATGACTAAGACAGTAGGTCTAAGCTTAGTATGATTGAGGTTGAAGGGCAACGGGAAAAAAAGGACAAGACAGATCTTGAGGAATTGTAGCATTTTATGGCCAGCTATCAGAGGATAACAGTGCACAGTCAGAGAAATGGTCTGAGAGGTAAGAGGAGAAACCAGGAGTTTGTCATATTATTAAAGCCAAGAGGGAAAAAGGGGCGATTCAGTAAGAGGTGGTCAGAGAGTCTACATTCTGTTGGGAGGCCAAAAAAAAGTTCTAGTCACTTAATGACTTAGAAGTAGTAGGGATGATCTCAGTAAGAATGTTTTTGCTCTTGGAATGATGAGTGTAGAAACCAGTCTAGAAAGTGTTCATTAGAGAGTAGAAGGAGAGAAAATAAAGCTGGGTTCTATACCAACTCTTGGAAAGGTAAGATGACTTCACCTGAGAAGATACTCTATACTTAAGAAAATTTAGAAGGTGGATCCATCGCGAGAAATTTCTTATAAACACTTGAAAAATGAATTTAATCAGATCTTAAACTGCAATTAAAACAGTTTTATATTACCTGAGGATTATTGTGGTAAATTTCTAACATTCTCTCTAGTAAGCACAACATTAGGAATTACCACCATGAGACAGAGGAAGTGCAGGAAATGCAATAAGTTGTAATATTAGGCTAAGCAGCATAGACTTAGGAAGGCAGATATGTTCCAAGTAAATCTTATCATGCCCTCCAAAAGCTTGCTGGTAATGACTCTGGAATTAGCTAATATTTTAGCTTATATACACTAGTGTTCATCTCTATTAATGGAGATGATTAACTAACTATTATTCTAGGTAATTATTATTATCACCCTGCCTTTCTAGAAGATTCCTTTTTCTTTATCCTCAATAACATTTTAGCTCATTTCCTGAAAACATGGCTCCCAATAAAATTAATCTACTTATTATTTCCTAAGTATACAACTTTTAATTCCTTTAAATTTTCTCTTAATGACCTTTGTTAATTCATTTCACTCAACACACATGTATTAAACAATTACTCACGCCAAGTACTAGAGACTCAAAGATCAATAGGACACAGTCTCTGCCCTCAAGAAGCTAACAGCCTACCTCTATCCATTCCAATCAAGACAGACCTTTCCTTGCATTACAGATTTTACATTCCAGTTGTTTTCCACCTTTTCAAGTATGAGAACTACTTTTCAATGTCAAAAAATGACAATGACTGCAGACATCTTAAATAATCCTAAGTGTGTCTATTATCCATTGGTACCCCACTTCATCAAGTCAGTTCCGAGTAGAACTCCCCCACAGGGTTTCCAAGGAGAGGCTAGTGGATTCGAACTGCTGACCTCTTGGTTAGCAGCTGATCTCTTAATGCACCACCAGGGCTCCATCCATTGGTTAAGAGCTACATAATAAGGGGAAGCCATCATAGGTATTTTGAAATAAATATATATCTTATTCCCCCAGAAACATCTACATACATTTTAAGAACAGTGTACATATACATATGTTGTTGTTAGGTGCCTGTGAGTCAGTTCTAACTCATAGTGACCCTGTGTACAACAGAACAAAACACTTCCTGGTCCTGCACCATCCTCAGAATCATTATTCTTGAGCCATTGTTGCAGCCACTGTGTCAATCCATCACATTGAGGGGCTGCCTTTTTTCCACTGACCCTCTACCAAGCTTGATATCCTTCTCCAGGCACTGATCCCTACTAATGTGTCCAAAGTATATGTGAAGAAGTCTCACCATCCTTGCATCTAAGGAGCATGCTGACTGTACTTCTTCCAAGACAGATTTGTTCTTTCTTTTGGCAGTCCATGGTATATTCGGTATTCTTTGCCAACATCACAATTCAACGGTGTCAATGCTTCTTTGGTCTTTCTTATTTATTGACCAGCTTTTGCGTGCATATGAGGCAATTGAAAACACCATGGCTTGGGTAAGTCACACCTTGGTCTTCAAGGTGATATCTTTGCTTTTTAACACTTTAAAGAGGTCTCTTGCAGCAAATTTGCCCAATGCAATGTGTCGTTTGATTTCTTGACTGCTGCTTCCATGGGCATTGATTGTAGATCCAAGTATAATGAAATCCTTGACAACTTCAATCTTTTCTCTGCTTATCATGACGTTGATTATTGGTCCAGTTGTGAGGTTTTTTGTTTTTTTTTTTTCATGTTGAGGTATAATCCATACTGAAGGCTGTAGTCTTTGATCTTCATCAGTAAGTGCTTCAAGTCATCTTCACTTTCAGCAAGCAAGGTTGTGTCATCTACATATCACAGGTTGTTAACGAGTCTTCCTCCGAACCTGATGCCCCGTTCTTCTTCATATAGTCCAGCTTCTCGGATTATTTTCCCTGCGTACAGATTGAATAAGTATGGTGAAAGGATACAACCCTGACGCACACCTTTCCTGACTTTACTCACGCAGTATCCCCTTGTTCTGTTCAAACGACTGCCTCTTGATCTATGTACAGGTTCCTCATGAACACAATTAAGTGTTCTGGAATTCCCATATACTCATGAGACATTATTTATTCAGTATATGGATAGTAATTTGTGCAGATCCTTTGCAAAATACTGCAGATCCTTTAGTTCACTGTTGAGCCCCCTTGTTTCTACCACTCATTTCATACTTAATTTGCCTTATGACATTCTTTTTTATTGTTATGTATGGTTATTTAGGAGCCCTGGTGGTGCAGTGGTTAAGAGCTCTGTTGCTAACCAAAGGACAGCAGTTTGAATCCACCAGCCACTCCTTGGAAACCCTATGGGGCAGTTCTACTCTGTCCTATTTGGGTTGCTATGAGTTGACAGCAATGAGGTTATTGTTATTTAACCTTTATATGTGCTTATCTAAATCATACACTTCTTTTTTTTATTGTACTTTACATGAAGGTTTACAGAACAAATAGTTTCTCATTAAACAGTCAGTACACATATTGTTTTATTACATTGGTTAACAACCCCACGACATGTCAACACTCTCCCTTCTTGACCTTGAGGACTTTGCTTTTGGTGAAAATATACATAGCCAAAGTTACACCATTTAGAAAGTTTCTACATGTACAATGCAGTGACATCGAGTACATTCTTCCAGCTGTGCTGCTATTCTCACTATCCTTTTCCAAATTATTCCATCACCATTGTCTTCAACTCACTGTCCCCTAGGCTTCCCATCAAAACTTTTGGGTTGCTGTTGTCAATTTGATCTCACATAGATAATTCTTTTTTTTTTTTTTTATTGTACCTTAGATGAAGGTTTGCAGAACAAATAGTTTCTCATTAAACAGTTAGTATACATATTGCCCTATGACAAGGTTAACAACGCCATGACATGTCAACACTGTCCCTTCTCAACCTTGGGTTCCTTATCACCAGCTTTCCTGTCCTATCCTGCTTTCTGGCCCTTGTTTCTGGACTGCTGTGCCTTGTTAGTCCTGTTTTGTTTTAAGAGACTGTCCAATCCCCAGCTGAATGGTGAACTTCTGGAGGGGCTTCATCACTGAGCTAAAAGGGTGTCTGGGGGCCATACTCTCGGGGTTTCTCCACTCTGTCAGGCCAGTAAATCTGGTCTTTTTTTGTGAGTTAGAATTCTGTTCTACATCCTTTTCCAGCTCTGTCCAGGACCCTCTATTGTAATTACGGTCAGAGCAGTCAGTGGTGGTAGCCGGGCGCCGTCTAGCTGTACTGGAATCAGTCTGGTGGAGGCCGTGGTAGCTGTGGTCCATTAGTCCTATGGACTAATCTTTTCCTTGTATCTCGTTCTCTTCATTCTCCCTTGCTCCTGAAGGGGTGAGGACCAGTGGAGTATCTTAGATGTCTACTCACAGGCTTTTTTAAGACCCCAGACACTACTCACCAAGGTAGAATGTAGAACATTGTATTTATAAACTGTGTTATGCCAATTGAGCTAGATGTTCCCTGAGACCATGGTCCCCACAGCCCTCTGCCCAGCAGTTCAGTCCCTCAGGGAGTTTGGAAGTGTATATGGAGCTTCCATGACCTTTCCGTGTACAAGTTGTGCTGGCTTCCCCCAGTAATGTGTACTGTCTTACCCTTCACCAAAGTTACCACTTATCTATTTACTTCCACCCCATCCCTCCCATCCCTCATAGCCAACAAAGACTGTTTCTTTTTGTGTGTAAACTTTTACATAAATTATACAATAGAGGTCTCATAGAATCTTTGTCCCTTTGTGATTGACTTATTTCACTCAGCATAATGTCCTCCAGTTTCATCCATGTTGTGAGATACTTCACAGATTCGTCATTGTTCTTTATCTTTGTATAATACTTCATTGTGTGTACCATAGTTTGTTTATCCATTCTTCTGTTAATGGGCATCTAGGTTGTTTCCATCTTTTTCCTATTGTGAACAGTGCTTCAATGAATATGGGTGTGCGTATGTCTATTAGTGTGACAGCTCTTATTTCTCTAGGATGTATTCCTAGGAGTGGGATTGCATTTTGTAGTGCCTTTTTTTTTTTTTTTGGTGATGCTGACGTTTTCTTTGTTCTGTTACTCTCCCGTGCTGAGTTCCTTTTGTTTGTGGACTTTTTTTCCATTTCTTTTGTTCTTGTAGGTTTTGTTTTTACTGATACTTTGTTTTTCTTCTTTATTTTGAGGAGTACGTTTGTTAACTTTCTTTGTGGTTACCTTGAAATTTACCCTTATCTTCCTAGATTTGTACCAGTCTGTTATTACTTGGTATCACTCGACTTCCTCTCCATTAGAAGGTTCTATACTTACACCGTTTATTCCCTCTTTTATTGTTCTGATGCTGTTGTCACTTACAGGCTAACCTCTCTGGTTCCCTGTTGTAATTCTTTTGGTTTTGCATAGTCCTTAAGAATTCGTTTCCTAGGTTGGTATCTGGCTAGTACAATCCTGTGTCCTGTATGCAGCCTGTGGTCTGATGTTTTTTGTTCTCAGATCTAAGGACTCCCTTTAATAAGTCTTATAAGTTTGGTTTGGTTTTTACATAGTTCCTTAATCTTCATTTATCTGGAAATGACCTAATTTCACCATCGTATGTGAATAAGAGTTTTGCAGGATATATTATTCTTAGCTGGAAATTGTTTTCTTTCAAGGTTTTATATATGTCATCCCATTGCCTTCTTGCCTGCATGGTTTCTGCCAAATAATCCAAGCTTAGTCTTATTGTCTCTCCTCTGTATGTGACTTTTTGTTTTTCTCGAGCTGCTCTCAGGGTTCTTTGTTTGTCTTTGGTTTTAGCGAGTGTGATTATGATTTGCCTTGGTGATATTCTTTTGGGGTCTATCCTATATGGGGTTCGTTGAGCTTCTTGGATGGTCAGTTTTTCATCTCTCATGATATTGGGGAATTTTTCTGTCAGCAGTTCTTCAGTGATCCTCTCTGTGTTTTCTATTGTCTCCCCCTGTTCTGGAACTCTGATCACTCACCGATTTTTGCTTTTGATTGTATCCCACATAATTCTTGGGGTTTCTTCATTTTTCTTCATTCTTTTTTCTGATTTTTTCCTCAGAGTTGTATGCAAGTGTTTGTTTTCAATTTCACTGATCCTGTCTTCCATCATTTCAAACCTGCTTCTCAGCTCTTCTATGACACTGTCCATTTCTGAAATCTTGTTGTTTATCTTTTGGATTTCTAATTGTTTTTGTATGATTTCTAGCTGTGAATTTATTTTAGCATTTTGTTCCTGTATTATTTTCTTGAATTCTTCCATTTTTTTGTCTTTATTTTCCATGAATTTGTTTATTTTTCCTCATTTTTGTCTGTTTTTTTCTTCAACTCTTAAATAATTCTGAATATTAGAGATTTGAATTCCCTATCAGTTAGGTCTAGTGCCTTTTCTTCTACTGGAAGGTCATCTGGTATTTTATTTTGGATGCCTACTGGAACCATCCTGTCTTGTTTTTGTAAATATTTTGATATTTTATGCTGTCTTCAGGGCATTCAGGCGTTATTTTCCTCATTTACTGATTGTAGATTTGTTTGTTTCATCCTGCTTTTTTGTTTTACTTGGTTATGTCTGAGCAGGCAGGCTGTGCATTCTTTGTTGTTTGCTCATCTGTGGGCATGATACTTTTCACCTTCTTCTCCAATGGGCAGGGTCAGTCGCTCAGGTAGGGTACAGCAGGGCAAGTCCAGCTGAAGAGGAGTTGCTGGGATGGGTTGTTTGTGGCACGTAAAATGGCTGACAGTGCAGACCAGAAATCAGTGCAAGGCAGGTTCCAGTAGGCCATGCCTGTGTTGCTTGGGAGTGTGATGTTCAGCACACAGTCCGGGTAGATAGGAACTAGGGGGTAGATTGTGATGTGTGGAGCTAAGATGGGCATGGGAAAGATGAAAGAGAGGAGAGAGGAACAGAAGCCAAAGACATACACACAAACAAAAAAGAGTGCTAAGGGTGCTTGCTATTGGAGTGGAGAGATGAGAGACTGAGAAATGGGGAAAAACAAAAATGAAAAAAGAAAGAAAAAGGGTAAAAGAAAAAAATGAATAAATCAAGAAACTGGAAATGAAGAAAGACAAAAAGGCAATAAGACAGTGAAGAAAACTAAACAATGAAATGAAAAAAAAAAAACAAGAAAAAAGAAATGCCCCCAGGGATGTCCCTGTGCATCTACGCAGAGTAAGGGACTAGCTTCCAAGCCACGTAGTACTGCCCGGCTAGAAGGGGCTCCCAAGCTAAGAAAGAAAAAGAAACAAAGAAACAAATCAAAACAGAATAAATCAGAGCAAACAAACAAACAAAAAAGCTCCGGGGGTCCCACCAGCATGGTGGCATGGGCCAGGAAGCAGTTTCACAGTCAGTGTTTCGCAGCCTTTCATGAAGAAGCAAAGATGGTGCACAGAGCCAGGTATTTGAGAGAAAGAAGAGAAAAGTGGTTGAGAGGTAAGGAAGAAATCTAAAGAAGCGGAAAAAAGCAATACCAGCAGCCAACAAATGGCACTCACGGAGCTGGCTAGTGTGGGCAGGTGGAATCCAAGCGGCGCTGGGGGGAAGCTCGTGCTTCCCAGCCAATAGACTGTGGCTGCAGGAAGCAGAGGAGGCTAATGGCGGTGAAGAAGAGTGGGGGGTGGGAAAGCCTGTATCGTAGGTTACCGGTTGTTCTGTCTCCTGCTGGAAGCTCTGTGAAGCTGCTTTCTCATACCACCTGTTCACTGATCTCTGCTAGGAGTCCAAGATGGCAGATCCATGCTGTGGTAGCTGATAGGGGACCTCTGCATGTATCTCACCTCATGCTCTGTTCTCGGTCAGTTTCTTATTCCATTCGGTGCTAGGCTGAGTTCTTTATCTCTTCATTTGATGGTTAGGGTTTCAGGATTCATGTATGACTCTGTTTGACTTAGTTTTTCTAATCTTTGCTGTGGAGGGATGCTGTGGTGCTTCTGACTATAGCGCCATGTTGTCCAGAAGTCTAAATAATACACTTCTTGAGGGCAAAGATCAGAAATGGAATTTTCTCTATATACCCTACAGACGTCTGCAGTTAATAGAGGCTGATGAAGGAAAGAATGAAGTTGGTATAATGTGTACCATCGACTGCTACTAATTCTCATGTATTTTTTGTTTATACCTTGCTGTAGGCTTCTTCTTGGGAAATGAAAGGGAAGCAGAGTCAAAACCTTATTCAGGAATGTAAGGCATTGATTCAAGTTGAAACCAACAATAAGGATTCAGATATAATCCTGGTGAGATAAACTTTACTGTCTAAATAACACCTTGAGATTTATTCACATTCATAAAGATTAGAGCAATCTGTAAGTCATTGCACGTTAGTGCCTCAAAGCAACAAAAACATCCTTTAGCTGAATAACCCCATTTTTAGATGAAGAAAATAACTCAGAAAAGTTAGTTAAATTACTTGTCCAAGGCTACACAAACTAATAGGAATGGACCTAGAGCTTTTACCTCCTGACCCCTGTCCATCAGGCTTTCCATTTTAGCTATCAGGATGATAAAGCTCTGCACTAAGTGACTTAGTTATTTTCACTGTGAAAACAAGAAGTTTAGATTAGAAGACCACTAAACCCCCTTGCTGATTCCTTGAAAGTGAAGGTAAGTAGTACGTCAATTACCAGGGCTACAAAGATGAATAAGAGGAGTAAGACACAGTTCCTAACTCAGGTCTAATGGGTAATCATCTAAGAACTGTTCATTTGAATTTACAATTTGGAATTAAGTTCCATATAATCCTACAAATGGTTTATAATCCAGATCAAACATCTGTACATGATATACTATTCTCAAAAAATTACCATGGATTGGACATGCTTTTACTGTCATACTAGGAGTGACCTCAAGAAATAATTTGTCCTCTTTCCCTGTCCCGATTATTCCCAGTCATCGTATCATTTAATTTGTGAATTATAATTACTTACATTTTAAGAAGGCATTTGAAGGGTTATTGAAAAGTTCCAGAAGTTAATCATAAATGAAGGTGAAAAAGCTTAATATTAACAATAAAGAGCCCTGGTGGCACAGTGGTTAAGAGCTCTGCTACCATCCAAAAGGTCAGCAGTTCAAATCCACCAGCCGCTCCTTGGAAACCCGTGGGGCAGTTCTACTCTGCCCTGTAGGGTCTCTATGATTCAAAATTGACAATAGCAGCAGGTTTGGTTTGGTTTAGTGTGATCCAAATTTATTATCTCTGACTCTGTAAAACTTTATTGTGCTGAAATCCTAGTAACTGCACACATGTGTGTTGTAGTGGAGTAAGCTTTTCCTCTTTCTACGTGGTCATGTTGAAATTCAGGTACTACACTTCCCATGGTTGTCTTGTCATTGAATCCTTTTTTTTTTTTTTAATTGTGCTTTAGGTGAAAGTTTACAAAGCAAATTATTTTCTCATTAAACAGTTAATACACGTATTGTTTTGTGACGTTGGTTGCCAACCCCATGATGTGTAAACACTACCCTTCTCTACCTCAGATTCCCCATTTCTATTCATCCAGTTTTTCTGTCACTTCCTGCCTTCTCATATGTGCTTTTGGGCTGCTGTGCCCATTTAGTCTTGTAGACGTGGTTGAACTACGCATGTTATTGTTTGTTTTTATAAACCTGTCTAATCTTTGGCCATGGTGATGTAGTGGTTAAGAGCTCGGTTGCTAACCAAAAGATTGGCAGTGCAAGTCCACCAGCCACTCCTTTAAAACTCTGTGGGGCAGTTCTTTTCTGTCCTATAGGATCGTTATGAGTTGGAATCGACTAGACAGCACCTAACAACAAAAACAACAATCTTTGTCTGAAGGGTGAACTTAAGGAGTGACTTCAGTACTGAGTTAAAAGGATGTCCAAAGCCATACTCCAAGGGTTTCTCCAGTCTCTGTCAGAACAGTAAGCCTGGTCTTTTTTTTGTGTGTTTGCCTTTTGTTCTACATTTTCCTCCCACTCTATCCTGGATCCTCTATTGTGATCCTTGTCAGAGCAGTCGGTTGTGGTAGCCAGGCACCATCTACTTGTTCTGAACTCAGCCTCTGGAGGCTGTGGTAGTTGTGGTCCATTAGCCCTTTGAACTAATCTTTCCCTTGTGTCTTTGGTTTTCTTCATTCTCCTTTGCTCCAGATGTGTGGGACCAGTAGATGTATCTTAGATGGCCTCTCACAAGTTTGAAAGCTACTACAGATGCTACCCACAAAGTAGGATGTAGAACATTTTATTTATGAACTATGTTATGCCAACTGAGCTACATGCCCCCTGAGACCATGGTGCCTAGCCCTCAGCCCAGTAACTTGGTCTCTCAGGGAGATTCAATGTTTCTATGAAGCTTCTATGACTTTAACTTGGTCAAGCTGTGCTGATTTCCCCAGTATTGTGTACTGTCTTACCCTTCACCAAAGTTACCAGTTATCTATTGTCTAGTTAGTGTTTTTCCCTACTCACCCTTCCCCTCCCTTGTGACCATCACAGATCATTTCTTTCTATGTGTAAACCTTTTTATGAGTTTTTATAATAGCGGTCTGTCATGGATTGAATTATGTCCCCCAAAAATATCTGTCAACTTGGCTGGGTCATGATTCCCAGTATTGTATAATTGTGCACCATTTTGTAATCTGATGTGATTTCTTTATGTGTTGTAAATTCAGTCACTATGATCTAATAAGATGGATTAGCAGCAGTTATGCTGATGGTGTCTTAAGCCAATCTCTTTTGAGATATAAAAGAGAGAAGTGAGCAGAGACATACGGGAACCTCATACCACCAAGAAAGCAGTGCCGGGAGCAGAGGGCATCCTTTGGACCTGAGGTTCCTGTGCTGAGAAGCTCCCAGACCAAGGGAAGACTGATGACACAGACCTTTCTCCAGAGCCAAAAGAGAAAGCGTTTTCTTGGAGCTGACTCCCTGAATTTGGACTTGTACCCTGCTGGACTGTGAGAGAATAAACTTCTCTTTGTTAAAGCCATCCACTTGTGGTATTTCTGCTAGAGCAGCACTAGATGACTAAGACGTGGTCTCATATGGTATTTCTTCTTTTGTAATTGACTTATTCCACTCAGCATAATGCCCTCCAGATTCATCCATGATGTGAGATGTTTAGAAGATGCATCATTGTTCTTTATCTTTGTGTAGTATTCTATTATGTGTATGTACCATAGTTTGTTTATCCATTCATCTGTTGATGGGCGCTTAGGTTGTTTCCAGCTTTTTACTGTTGTGAACAATGTTGCAGTGAACATGGGTGTGTATACGTCTATTTGTGTGATGGCTCTTATTTCTCTAGGATATATTCCTATGAGTAGGATTGCTGGATCATATGGTATTTCTATTTCTAGCTTTTTAAGGAAGCACCATATCATTTTCCAAAATGATTGCACCATTTTGCATTCCCACCAGCAATGCATAAGAGTTTCAATCTCCCTGAAACCTCTCCAGCATTTGTTATTTCCTGTTTATTGATTAGTGCCAGTAATGTTGGGGTGAAATGGTATCTCATTGTGGTTTTGATTTGCATTTCTCTAATAGCTAGTGATTGAGAGCATTTCTTCATGTGTCTGTTAGCTGCCTGAATATCTTCTTTGGTGATGTGTCTGTTCATATCCTTTGCCCATTTTTTAATTTATTATTTGTGTTTTTGTTGTAGAGGTATTGATTTTCCTGTAGATTTTAGACCCTTGTTGGATATGTCATACTAAAATTTTTTGTCCCAGTCTGTAGGTTCTCTTTTTACTCTTTTGGTGAAATCTTTTGATAAGAGTGTTTAATTTTTAGAAAATCCCAGTTATCTAGTTTATCTTCTAGTGTTTGTGTATTATTAGTTATGATTTATATCCCATTTATGCCATACAGTAGGTCCCCTAGTGTTGACCCTAGAGACGCAGTGGTTTAGAGCTCAGCTACTAGCCAAAAGATCAACAGTTCAAATCCAATAGCCACTCCTTGGAAACTCAGTGGGGCAATTCTCCTCTGTCCTATAGGATCACGTGAGTTGGAATCCACTCGACGGCAATGGGATTTTTGTTTGTTTGTTTAGTGTTGACCCTATTTTTTCTTCCATAATCTTTATAGTTTTTGGCTTTCTATTTAGGTCTTTGATCCATTTTGAATTAGTTTTTGTGTATGGTTTGAGATATGGGTCCTGTTCCATTCTTTTACAGACAAACATCCAGTTTTGCCAGCACCATTTGTTAAAAATACTGTCTTTTCGCCATTTAAAGGACTTTGGACCATTGTAAAATATCAGGTGACGGTAGTTGGATGGATTTCTGGATTCTGTTCTGTTGGTCAGTGTGTCTGTCGCTGTACCAGTACCAGGCTGTTTTGACTACCGTAGCTGTAGATTAAGTTCTCTGAGTTCAGGTAATACTTTATTGTTCTTCTTCAGTAATGCTTTACTTATCTGTGGCATCTTAACTTTCCATATAAAGTTAATTATTAGTATTTCCATCTCGTTGAAGAATGCTGTTTGTATTTGGATTGGAATTGCATTGTATTTGTAGATTGCTTTGGGTAGAATTGAGATTTTTCACAATGTTGAGTCTGCCTATGCATGAGCATGGTATGTTTTTCTTTTTATGTAGGTCTCTTTTGGTTTCTTGCAGTAGTGTTTTATAATTTTCTTTGTATAGGTCATTTACATACTGATTATATTTATTCCTAGGTATTTTATTTTTTTAGTGACTGTTATAAATGGTATTGCTTTCCTGATTTTCATTTCATAGTTCTCTTTATTGATGTATATGAATCCACCTGATTTTAATATATTTATCTTGTATCCTGCTACTCTCCTGAATCTTTCTATTGGTTCCAGTAGCTTTCTTGTGAAGTCTTTAGGGTTCTCTATGTATAGTATCATATTACCCATGAATAGGGATAGTTTTACTTCTTCCTTACCAATTTGGATGTCCTTTATTTCTTTTTCCTGCCTTACTGCTCTAGCTAGGACTTCCAGCACAATGTTAAATAGGAGTGGTGATAAAAGGCATCCTTGTCTTGTTCCTGTTCTCAAGGGGAATGTTTTCAGCCTCTCTCCATTGAGAATGATGTTAGCTGTTGGTTTTGTGTAGATGCCCTTTATTATGTTAAGCAATTTCCCTTCTATTCCTATTTTATTGAGAGTTTTTATCGGGAATGGTGTTGGACTTTATCAAATGCCTTTTCTGTGTCAATAGAGATGTTCATGTGATTTTTTAATTTTATTTTTGTGGTGGATAGCATTGATTGATTTTTCTAATGTTGAACCATCCTTGCATACCTGGTATGAATCCCACTTGGTCATGGTGTATTAATTTTTTTGATATGATGCTGAATTCTGTTGGCTAGAATATTGCTGAGAATTTTTACATCTATATTCTTGAGAGATATTGGTCTGTAATTTTCCTTTTTTGTGATGTCTTTACCTGGTTTTGGTATCAGGGTTATGCAGGCTTCATAGAGTGAATTTGAAAATATTCCTTCCTTTTCTATGTTCTGAAGTAGTTTGAGTAGTACTGGTGTGAGCTCTTTTCTGAATGTTCAGTAGAATTCTCCAGTGAAGCCATCTGGGCTAGGACTTTTTTTTTTAATTACCTTTTCAATCTCTTCTATTGTTATGAGTCTGTTCAGATTTTCAACATCACTTTGTGTTAGTTTGGGTAGATAGTGTGTTTCTAGAAATTTCTCCATTTCCTCTAGGTTTTCAAATTTGTTGGAGTATAGTTTTTCATAGTGTTCTGTTATCCTTTTTATTTCTCTTGGATATGTTGTAATGTCCCCCATTTCATTTCTTTTTTGGGTTATTTGTTTCTTCTACAGTTTTTCTTTTGTCGACTTGGCCAATGGTTTGTCAATTTTGCTGATTCTTTCAGAGAACCAACTTTAGGTTTTATTGATTGTTGCTATTGTTTTTCTATTCTCTATTTCATTTATTTCTGCTCTGATATTTATTATTTCCTTTATTCTCATGGCTGTGGGCTTCTTTTGCTGTTCTTTTTCTATTTTTTTGAGTTATAAAGCTAACAGTTTTATTTTATACCTTTCTTCTTTTTTTGACGTGCCTGTCTGTTGCTATAAATTGACCACTGAGCACTGCTTTTGCTGTGTCCCAAAGGTTTTGGTATAATGTGTTTTCATTCTCATTTGATTCTAGGAATTTTTTTTATTTCATCTTTCATTTCTTCTATTACCCAGTGGTTTTTAAACAAGATGTTACTCACTTTCCATATTTTTTATTTTTTTCCCTTGCTCTTCCTATTACTAATTTCCATTTTTATGGTGCTGTGATCAGAGAAGATACTTTGTGTTAGCTCCGTGTTTTGGATTTTGTTGAGGGTTGCTTTGTGGCCTAAGATGTGGTGTATTCTGGAGAAAGTTCCATGTGTGTTGGAAAAGAATGTGTACTCTGCTGTTGTTGAGTAGAGTATTCTTTGTATGTCTATGAGATCAAATTGGTTGGTTGTGGCCTTTAGATCTTCTGTGTCTTTGCTGAGTTTATTTCTAGATGTTCTGTCTTCTGCCAAGAGTGGTGTGTTGAAATCTCCTACTGTAACTGTGGAACTGTCAGTTTCTCTTTTCAGTGCTGTTAGAGTTTATGTATTTTGGAACCCTGTCATTGGGTATGTAGATATTCATCATGATTATGTCATTGTGATGGTTAAGATTATGTGTCACCTTGGCTGGGCCATGATTCTCAGTGTTTATATGTGATCACTCCCATGATGGGATCTGCTCTGAGTAGCCAATCTGTTGAAAGAGAATTTCCTTGGAGGTGTGGCCTGCATCTGAATATAAGCAGATGTTCTGGCTTTTTGCTTTCTCTGGATCCTGCTGCTATTCATCTCACCTCTGGTTCTTGGGACTTGAGCAATCAGCTTATTTGCTCACCTTGGGATTTGTTGATCTCACAGCCTGTGAGCAAGAGACCTGCTCTCCGACCTGCCGGTCTTCGGTTTGCCAGTCCCTGTGGCTATGTGAATTGGGAGAAGCCTCTATCCTGATCCATGGACTTAGGACATTCCAGCCTCTACAATCTTGTGAGCCATTTCCTTGATATAAATCTCTCTATATATATTTATACGTTTTACTGGTTTGCTTCTCTAGAGAACCCAGCTTAAGACATTCGGTACTGAGAGTGGTTCTAGAGAAACAAAATTGTAAGGACGAGTTTTCTAAATTGGTTCTCAAGTCTGGTTAGTCTTAAAGATGATGATTCTGCTTCCAGCAGTAAAGAGGGCACTGCTAATCCATGGTGTGTTGTGGTGATACAAATATGCAAAATATCACCACCAATAGATCAGGTATTGGTGAAAGGCGAGGCTCTGGGTGAACATATGTGTGACGTCTTTCTACAGTTTTGTCAGAATGAGAAGTATAAGGAAGCTGGTTGGTTGATGCTACATTCACTAGACAAACTGTTGAAAGAAAGAGATGCTCTCAGGGCTTCAGAGTCAAATCTCAAGCGCTACGTAAATGATCTCAAAGTTTCCACTTCTGCTTTGAAAGAAATACTTATGTCTTGTAGTAACAGAGCTGATATTGCCAAAAACCAAACCCAGGGTATTATTGTAAGAGTGGCTAAATTACAACTCCAGCTCAATTGCCAACCTTGAGAGGTGTATGAAGTTAAAGTAAGGGCATTGATTAGGAAGAAATGGGATCCTGAAATTTGAGATGGGGACATATGGGCAGATAATCAGGAAGCTGGTGACTGAGCCCCTAAATTCTGTTGAATCATTCCTGCCAGCAGAATCCTTCCCATCTGAAGAGATTACTTCATGTTTGTCTGATAAATCACCCTGCCCAGAAAAACCATTAGCCCTTACACTCCCATCTAATGAGATTAGCCCTAGCCCAGCTGCCTCTAAAGAGCTCTTGCTAGAGTCATTGCCTGGGGCATTGCATGAGGCAGTTGCTTTACAAGACAAGGCTGAATATTCTAAAACAATTCCACAGTACTGATTCTGACTTCTAGACCTATAACTAGACTTAATTCCCAGCAAGCCCCAAAAGGTGAATTTCATAGTGTGACCCAGGAGGAGGTACGCTACATTCTAAAAGAAGTACTTGACTTTTCTAATATGTGAAACCAGAAACCTGGGGAATATGTATGTGAATGGCTATTATGGGTGTGGGATAATGGTGCAAGGAACATAAAGATGGATCAGTCTGAGTTTATTGATATGGGTCCACTGAGCACAGATGTTTCATTCGATGTTTCAGCTCGAGAAGTTAGGAAAGGATCTAATAGTTTATTTAGTTGGTTTGCTGAACCATGTTTTATGAGGTGGCCTACACTAAATCAAGTTAAAGTACCAGACCTACCTTGGTATACTGTAGAAGAAGGTATCCCAGGGCTTAAAGAAATGGGAATGCTAGAGTGGATTTATCAGGTTAGACCCACAGACTCACACACGGAGTGCCTGGAGGACACACCTTTTACCGCAATGGCGAGGAACAAATTTGTTAAGGGGGTACCAGCATCCTTGAAGACTGCTGTGATTGCTATTTTGTGTAAATCAGATTTGACAGTGGGAACTGCCCTAACTGAATTAAGACACCTAACTACAATAGGGCTGATTGGACTCTGTGATAATAGGGACCAAGTGGCTGCACTCAACTGACAAAGACAAGGTGGACATGGTTACAGTAACGGACAGCGGAATCAAAGAAGTAATCAGAATAATATGACTCGTGGACTTATGGCGTTGGCTACTTAGTCATAGTGTTCCTAGGAGTGAAATAGATAGGAAATCTACTAAATCTACTTAAATGTCTATTAAATATTTACTTGATCTGTATAAATAGATGAATTCTAGGTCAGGGATCTATGGCCTTTTACAAGAGTGACTGTTCACTGGGGAAAAGGAAATAAGACTTTTTGAGGATTACTGGATACTGGCTCTGATCTGACACTAATTCCAGGAGACCCAAAATGTCACCGTGGCCCACCAGTCAGAGTGGGGGTGTCTTAGTCATCTAGTGCTGCCATAACAAAAATACCACAAGTGGATGACTTTAACAAAGAAAAATTTATTCTCTCACAGTCCAGTAGGCTACAAGTCCAAATTCAGGGTGTCAGTTCCAGGGGAGGACTTTCTCTTCTCTGTTGGCTCTGGAGAAAGGTCCTCGTCATCAGTCTTCCGTTAGGTCTGGGAGCTTCTCTGCACAGGATCCTCAGGTCCAAAGGATGCACTCTGCTCCCAGCACTGCTTTCTTGGTGGTATGAGGTTCTCATGTGTCTCTGCTCACTTCTTTCTTTTATATCCCAAAAGAGATTGGCTTAAGATATTATCTAATCTTGTATACCTAATCAGTATAACTGCCACTAATCCATCTTACTACATCATAGTGATAGAGTTTACAACACATAAGGAAATCACATCAGATTACAAAATGGTTCACAATCATACAATACTGGGAATCATGACCCAGACAAGTTGACAGATATTTTTGGGGGACACAATTCAATGCATGACAGGGGACATATGGAGGTCAGGTTATTAATGGAGTCCTGGCTCATGTGCATCTCATAGTAGGTCCAGTGGGTCCCCGAACCCATCCTGTAGTGGTTTCCCCAGTTCCAGAATGTATAATTGGAATAGATATACTCAGCAACTGGCAGAACCCCACATTGGATCCCAGACAAATAGAGTAAGGGCTATTATGGTAGGAAAAGCCAAGTGGAAGCCATTAGAACTGCCCCTACCTAGGAAAATAGTAAACCAAAAGTAGTACTGCATTCCTGGAGGCATTGCAGAGATTACTCCCACCAGCAAGGACTTGAAGGATGCAGGGGTGGTGATTCCCACCCATCCCTATTCAATTCGCCTATTTGACCTGTGCAAAAAAACAGATGGATCTTGGAGAATGACACTGGATTATCGAAAACTTAACTAGCTGGTGATTCCAACTGCAGCTGCTCTTCCAAATGTAGTCTCATTGCTTGAGTGAATTAATACATCTCCTGGTACCTGGCAGGCAGCTATTGACCTAGCTAATGCCTTTTTCTCCATACCTGTTTCAGAGGACCGCCAGAAGTAGTTTGCCTTTAGCTGGCAAGGCCAGTGTCATGGTTTGCATTATGTCCCCCAAAAAGTGTGTGTATCACTTTGGCTAGGCCATGATTCCTGGTACTGTGTGACTTTCCTGTATGTTGTAAACCTGCCTCTATGATGTTAATGAGGGAGAATGGGTGGCAGTTGTGTTAGTAAGGCAGGACTTGATCTAAAAGACTAGATTGTGTTCTGAGGCAATCTCTTGAGATATAAAAGACAGAAGTGAGCAGTGAGACAGGGGGACCTCATACCATCAAGAAAGCAGTGCCAGGAGCAAAGCACGTCCTTTGGACCAGGGTCCCTGTGCAAAGAAGCTCCTAGTCCGGGGGAACATTGATGAGAAGGCCAACAGAGAAAGACTTCCCCTGGAGCTGACACCCTGAATTTGGACTTTTAGCCTACTTTGACTATGAGGAAATAAACTTCTCTTCATTAAAACCATCCACTTGTAGTATTCTGTTATAGCAGCACTAGATAACTAAGACAGCCAGCAATACACCTTTAGTTGTCTACCTCAGAGCTACATCAACTCTCCCGCCCTATGTCATAATTTAGTCCGAGGGGAACTTGATTGCCTTTCCATTCCGCAAGACATCACACTGGTCCATTACATTGATGACATTATGCTGATTGGGCGTAGTAAGAACCAAGTTTCAGTGACTCTGGACTTGTTGCTAAAACATTTGCCTACTAGAGGGTGGGAAATTAATCCCACAAAAATTCAGGCACCTTCCACCTCAGTGTAATATCTAGGGGTCCAGTGGTGTGGGGAATGTGGAGATATGCCTTGTAAAGTGAAGGATAAGTTATTGCATCTGGCTTCTCCCACAACTAAAAAGGAGGCACAATGCCTAGTGGGCCTCTTTGGATTTTGGGGGCAACATATTCCTCATTTGGGTGTGCTACTCCATCCTGTTTATCAAGTGACTCAAAAAGCTGCTAGTTTTAAGTGAGACCCAGAACAAGAGAAGGCTCTGCAACAGGTTCAGGCTGCTGTGCAAGCCACTCTGCCACTGGGCCATAAGATCCAGCTGATCCAATGGTGCTTGAAGCGTCAGTGGCAGATAGAGATGCTGTCTGGAGTCTTTGGAGGGCCACTGTTGGTGAATCACAGTGCAGACACTTAGGATTTTGGAGCAAAGCCCTGCCATTCTCTGCAGATAACTACTCTCTTTTTGAGAAACAGCTGTTGGCTTGTTACTGGGCCTTAGCAGAGACTGAACACTTAACCATGGGACATCAAGTCACCATGCAGCCTGAGCTGCCCATCATGAACTGGGTGTTGTCTGACCCACAGACTCATAAAGCTGGAGGTGCACAGCAGCACTCCATCATTAAATGGAAGTGGTATATACGAGATCGGGCCAGAGCTGGACCTGAAGGCACAAGTAAGTTGTGTGAGGAAGTGGCCCAAATGCCCATGGTCTCCACTCCTGTCACATTACCTTCCATCTCCCAGTCTGACAATATGGCCTCATGGAGAGTTCCTTATGATCAGTTGACCGAAGAAGAGAAAACTTGTGCCTTGCTCACCAAAGGGTATTCTCAGCAGAGGAAGATTTTAACAATCAAGTGGATAGGATGACGCGTTCTGTGGAAACCACTCATCCTCTTTCCTCAGCTACTCCCATCGTTGATCAATGGGCTCATGAACAAAGTGGCCATGGCGGCAGGGATGGAGGTTATGCATGGGCCTAACAACATGGACTTCCACTCACTAAGGCTGACCTGGCTACAGCCGCTGCTGAGTGCTCAGTCTGCCAGCAGCAGAGACCAACACTGAGCCCCCAATATGGCACCATCCCTGCAGGTGATCAGCCAGCAACCTGGTGGCAAGTTGATTACATTAGACCACTTCCATCATGGAAAGGGCAGTGTTTTGTCCTTACTGGAATAGACACTTACTCTGGACACGGTTTTGCTTTCCCTGCATGGAATACTTCTGCCAAAACTGCCATCTGTGGACTTACAGAATGCCTTATCCACCATCATGGTATCCCACACAGCATTGCCTTGGATCAAGGGACTCACTTCACAGCAAATGAAGGGCAGCAGTTGGGCCCATGCTCATAGAATTCACTGATCTTACCATGTTTCCCATCATCCTGAAGCAGCTGGCTTGATGGAATGATGGAATGGTCTTCTAAAGACACAATTATGGTGGCAGTACCTTGCAGGGTTGGGGCAGTGTTCTCTAGGAGGCTGTATATGCTGCAAACCAGCATCCAGTATATGGTGCTGTTCCTCCAATAGCCAGGATCATGGTTCCAGGAATCAAAGATTGGAATGGGAGTGGCACCACTCACTATCACCCCTACTGACCCACTTGCAAGATTTTTACTTCCTGTCCCCATGACGTTATGCTCTGCAGGTCTAGAGGTCTTAGTTCCAAAGGGAGGAATGCTAGCACCTGGAGACACAACACTGATTCCATTGAACTGGAAGCTAAGAATGCCTCCTGGCCACTTTAGACTCCTTATGCCTCTGGATCCACAGGCAAAGAAGGGAGTTACCATACTGGCTGGTGTGATTGATCCTAATTACCAAGAGGAAATTGCATTGATATTACATAATGGAGGTGAAGAAGACTATGTCTGGAATGCAGGAGATCCCTTAGGGCATCTCTTAGTACTACAATGCCCTCTGATTAAAGTCAATGGGGAACTACAGCAACCCAATTCCAACATGACTACTACTGACCCAGACCCTTCAGGAGTGAAGGTTTGGATCACTCTACCAGGCAGAGAACTACAACCAGCTAAGCTACTTGCTGAGGGCTAAGGGAATACAGAATGGATGGTGGAAGAAGGTAGTTCTAAATACCAGTTACAGCCACATGACTGATTGCAGAAACAAGGACTGTAACTGTTATGAGTATTTCTGCTTTGTATGTGTGCATCAAATATTTTTGTTTTCTTCACTTATAAGATATAATATGTAAACATAGTGTGTTTTTGGTTGTACGCATGTTAATTGTATCACGTTAGGTGCAAGTATGACTGTATACTTGTCTTTATTCAGAGATTATGTATTGTTTAAGTAGACGTTGTATGAGCCAAAGTGACAAGGGGTGGACTGTGATGGTTAAGATTGTGTGTCAACTTGACTGGGCCATGATTCTCAGTGTTTATATGTGATCACTCCCATGATGAGATCTGCTGTGAGTAGCAAATCAGTTGAAAGGGAGTTTCCTTGGGGTTGTGGCTTGAATCTGAATATAAGCAGATGTTCTGGCTTTTTGCTTGCTCTGGATCCTGCAGCTGCCTCCTGTTTGTCTTGCCTCCGGTTTTTGGGACTTGATCTATCAGCTTATCTGCTGATCTTGGGATTTGTCGATCTTTGCAGCCTGTGAGCAAGAGCCCAGCTCTCCAACCTGCTGATCTTGGGTTCGCCAGCCCCTGCAGCTATGTGAATCAGGAGAATCCTCTAGCCTGATCCACAGACTTGAGACACTGCAGTCTCTACAATCGCATGAGCTGTTTCCTTGATATAAATCTCTCTCTAATTATATTTCTGCATGTTACTGCTTTTGCTTATCTAGAGAACCCAGCCTAAGACAGTCATCCTGGTGGAGTTTTCCTTTAATCATTATCTAATGTCCTTCTTGTATTTTACTTTGGATTTTGCCTTAAAGTCTGTTTTATCTGAGATTGGTATTGCCACTTCTGCTCTTTTTTGGTTGCTTTTAGTTTGATATATTTTTCCTATCCTTTGATATTTAATATAATTTTGTCTTTGTTTCTAAGATGTGTCTCTTGTAAACAGCATATTGATGGGTCTTTTTTTTTTAATTCTGTCATTCTCTGTCTCTTTACGGATGCATTTAAGCCATTTATGCTCAGTGTGAGTATCAATATGTATGAGTTTATTTTTGTTATTTTGTAGTCCTTTTTTTGTGATACAGATGTTTTCTTTGTTGCTTTTACTCTCCTGTGCTGAGTTCCTTTTGTTTGTGGAATTTATTTTGTTTTTGTAGATTTTTATGTTTACTGAGACTTTATGTTTTTCTTCTTTATTTTGATGAGTAGGTTTGTTAACTTTCTTTGTGGTTACCTCAAAATTTATCCTTGTCTCTCTAAGTTTAAACCAGTCTTTTTTGCTTGATATAGCCTTGAATTCCTCTCCATTTGAAAGTTCTATACCTACACTGTTTATTCCCCCTTTTATTGTTGTGATGTTTTTGTCATTTACAGATTGACATCTCTGGTTCCTGTTGTAAATCTTTTAGTTTTGTTTTACTATTGAGAGTTCTTTTCCTAAGTTGGTATCTGGCTGATGCTGTCTTGTGTCCTAGATTCAGGTTGTTGTCTGATGTTTTTGGTTCTCTAACCAACAGACTCCCTTTAATAATTCTTGTAAGTTTGGTTTTGTTTTTACGAATTCTCTTAATTTCTGTTTATCTGGAAATGTCCTAATTTGGCCATCTTATTTGAGCAAGAGATTTACAGGATATATTATTCTTGGTTGGCAATTTTTTTCTTTCAGGTTTTTATGTATGTCATCCCATTGTCTTCTTACCTGCATGGTTTCTACCGAGTAATCAGAGCTTAGTCTTATTGTTTCCCCTTTGTATGTGATTTTTCGTTTTTCTGGAGTGATTCTCAAGATTCTTTTTTGTTTTTGGTTTTGGTGAGTGTGATTATGATACGTCTTGGTAACTTTTTTGGGGGATCTATCCTATGTGGAGCCCTGATAGCACAGTGGTTAAGAGCTTAGCTGCTAACCAAAAGGTCGGCAGTTAGAATACACCAGCTGCTCCTTGGAAACCTTATCGGGCAGTTTTCCTCTCTTCTGTAGGGTCACTATGAGTCAAAATCGACTCAATGGCAGTGGGTTTGGTTTTTGTTTTGGTTATCCTGTATGGGGTTCTTTGAGCTTCCTGGATGGTGAGCTTTTCATCTCTCATGATATTAAGGAAGTTTTCTGTGAGCAAATATTTAATGATCCTCCCTGTGTTTTCCATTTTATCCCTCTGTTTTGGAACTCCAATCACATACAAATTTTTGCTCTTGATTGTAATGCACATAGTTCTTAAGTTTTCTTTGTCCTTTTCTCTGATTTTCCCTGGATAAACGAATTAGTATCCATGGATTTATCTTCAGTTTTACTTATTCTGTCTTTCATTGTTTATAATTTGCTCCTAAAACCTTTTATTGTGCTGTCCATTTCTGAAATGTTTTTGTTTATTTTTTATTTCTAATTGCTGTTTTTTATGATTTTAATCATTTATTCCTTTTGACATTTTGTTCTTTTATTATTTTTCTGAATTCTTCCCTTGCTTTGTCTGTGTTTTTGCTAATTGTCTCTGTATTTTCCATGATTTTGTCTATTTTTTCCTTAATTTTGTCTGTGTTTTCTTTGCTGTCTTTCTCAATCTCTTGGAGAGCCCTGAATATTAGACTTTTGTTTCACTATGGGAGGTTCTAGTGCCTTTTCTTCTACTGGAAGGTCATCTGATGTTTTATTTGGTTGCTTAGTTGATCCATCCTATCCTTTTTTTTTTTTTTTTTTGGTATATTTTGATATTGTCTGCCATCTCTGAGACATTCAGGAATTATTTTCTTCATTTATTGATTGTAGGTTTGTTTGTTTCATCCTGATTTTTTGTTTTATTTGGTTATGTCTGGGGTGGGGGCCGGCTGTGCGTGTTTTTTTGCTTGCTCGTCTGTGAGCATGATAGTTCTCACCACATTGTCCATGTGGGTAGGCTGGTCACTCAGCTATGGTGCAGCAGGGCAGGTCCAGTGGGGGAAGAGGGGCAGCGATTGGTATTGGTGGCAGGAGCCAGGGCTGGCAGGGTGGGTCTGGGTATGGCACGGTAGGGTGGCGCTGGGGGTCCTAAGGTTCATGCTGGTTCCACACGGAGGTGCTGCGCTCCATGGGGCAGGGCCAGGGGGCCACTTAGGGCAGGGTCTTGAGGTCCAGAGGTCTGTGCCAGTCCCTCCCAGGGACGTGGTGCTTGGCAAGGCTGGAGTCAGTGTGGCCTTGGGCAAGGTCCAGGTATCCAGGGATCCGCACCAGTCCCACTTGGGGGCACAATGCTTAGTGTAATGGGGCTGGGGTGTAGCTCAGGGCAGATACTGTGGATCCAGTTGGCCATACCGGTGCCTCTTGGGGGACAGCCCTTGGTGGGGTGGGGTCCTGCAATCCAGAGGGCCATGTGGTACTGCTCAAGGGTGCAGAGAGATAGGAGGGAAGGAAGAGGATGTGATGTGGAGAGGTATTTTGAGGGAGAAAAAAAAGAAAGAAGAGAGAGAAACAAAAGTAAAAAAGAAAAAATGGCAGCACAACAGGAGCCAGTGGCTGGGGGTAGGGCTGACATGGGGAGGCTGTGTGCTGGTGGCTTTCTAGCTGAGCAGTGTGGTGTGGCTCATTGAGAAGGGGGAGAGGCAGTGCTCAGGACTAGGTGGGTGGAAGAAAGGAAAGGAAGGAAGAGAAAGAGAAAGAAGAAACACAAAACAAAATATGGCACTAAGGGAACCAGCCACTGGGGTCAGGGCTGAACTACTGTGGTGATGATCTGGTGTCTCTCTTGCCAGGAGGCATGACACGGCCCATCAGGAAGGGGAGGAGGTAGTACAGGGGGCTAGGTAGGAGGGAGAAGGAAAAGGTAGATAGGGAAAGGGAAATTAAAAGAAAAAATATAGCACTGAGGGAGCCAGTCATGGGGGCGGGGTGGACCTGGGGTGGCAGTGAGCCAGTGTCTCTCCATCCTAGTGACTGTGGCCCCTTGGAAAGCAGTGTAGGAGCATACAGAGCTGAAGGGTTAGGGGTGGGAAAGCTTGTATCTCTGATTACCAGCTGCTCTGTCTCCTATGGGAGAACCATGAAGTTGCCTTCCTGTACTCCCTACCCAGGGTTGTTGCTGGCTGTGCTCCAAGATGGCAGGGTACCTCCACTCCATAGCCCTCCTTGATCTCTGTTCTCTGTCAGTTTCTTCTTCTATTCGGTGCTTGGTCTAGTTCTTTATCCCTTCATTTCATGCTTAGGGTTCAAGGATTGACATTTGAATCTGTTTTACTTATTTTTGTTTGGTATTTGCTTCAGAGGGACAGTGTTATGGATTGAATTGTGTCCCCCAAAAATATGTGTATCAATTTGGCTATGCTGTGATTCCCAGTATTGTGTGATTGTCCACCATTTTGTCATCTGATGTAATTTTCCTTTGTGTTATAAATCGTGTCACTATGATGTTAATGAGATGGATTAACAGCAGGTATGCTGATGAGATCTATAAGATTAGATTGTGTCTTAAGCCAGTCTCTTTTGAGATATAAAAGAGAGAAGTTAGAAGAGAGACATGGAGACCTCATACCACCAAAAAGCAGCACCAGGAGCAGTGTGCATCCTTTGGACCTGGAGTTCCTGTGCGGAGAAGCTCCTAGACTAAGAGAAGATTGATGGCAAGGACCTTCCCCCAGAGCTGACAAAAAGAAAAGGCCTTCCCCTGAAGCTGATGCCCTGAATTCAGACTTCTATCCTCCTAGACTGTGAGAGAATAAACTTCTGTTTGTTGAAACCATCCTCTTGTGGTATTTCTGTTATAGCAGCACTGGATAACTAAAACAGAATTTGGTGTTGAGAGTGGGGTGCTGCTCTAACAGATACCTAAAATGTGGATTGGTTTTAAAACTGTGAATGGATAGAAGATTCAGAAGGAGGTGAGGAGAACTGTTAACACCAGAGATGGCTCAGATGGTGAGAAGCAGCAGCAGAGAACCAGCAGCAGCAAAAGACTGGCAGCAGCAGAGAAATTGCAGAGGCAGAGGACCAGCAGCAGCAGAACTAGGAGACCGGCATGAAACAGCACTGGGACCAACCCATGGAGTGAGAGAGCTGAGTACCTGTGCACAGGAGACTTCCTGGTGGAATGGGGTGTCTCCGGGCACTTATCGTTGGAGGTAGGCTTGCCAACACACAGAGCAAGAGATCTGGGTGCCTTCCAGCCAAAATTTACTGGCAGAGTGGGGTGCCTCCAGGCACCTATCAGTGGAGCTACAGAGCCTTGGAACACTTACCCCAGCAGGGCAGATGCCGGCGTGAGGCCCGAGGAGCTGAGAGGCCAAGGTACCAGGAAGCAGATGCTGAAGAGACAAGGAACACAGGAAAGCCAAGCTGTCTCAGTCTCAAAGGGTATGGCCATGACCTCTGGGGTCTCAAAGGGTGGAGCCCTGGCCTCTGGTGTTTCTAAGGGTGGAGTCGCCACTCAGATGGACTAGGAGAATGGTGCACTTAAAGCCGAGGGAGCAGAATTGCTGTCCCACTGGGCCTGGAAGGCAGAGTTGAAGTCCAGGGTCAAGGGGCCTCCACCCAAAATAAGAGAATGTGGCCAATACCCAGAGTTTTAGACTATTGTGTAAATGGTCTCAGAGAACAGAGGATTATTTTCCAGCCTTGAGGGCTAATGTAATGTGTTCTGACTTGCTTGGTGCCTGTTATGTCTTCTTTCCCTGCAATTTCTCCCATTTGTAATTGAAATGTCTAGCTTGTGCCTTCCTGTTCTACCATTGTACTTTGGAAGAAGATAACTTGTTCTCTGGATTTCACAGATGAAGAGGAATTTTGCAGAAGATGAGATTTTAAGCTAGGATTTAAGACTTTTGTTATGATGGGGTGAATGTGTTTTATAAGTGGCAAGGACATGAATTTTTAGGGGCTAAAGGGTAGAATATCATGGATTGAATTATATCCCCCAAAAATATGTGTATCAATTTGGCTATGCTATGATTCCCATTATTGTGTGATTGTCCACCATTTTGTCATCTGATGTGATTTTCCTGTGTGTTGCAAATCCTATCACTATGATATTAATGAGATGGATTAGCGGCAGTTATGTTGATGAGATCTTAAGCCAGTCTTTTTTGAGATATAAAAGAGAGAATCGAGAGAAGAGACATAGGGACCTCATACCACCAAGAAAGCAGTGCCAGGAGCAGAGTGCATCCTTTGGACCTGGGGTTCCTGTGCAGAGGAGCTCCTAGACAAAGGGAAGATTGATGATGAGGATCTTACCCCAGAGCTGACAGAGAGAGAAGGCCTTTGCCTGGAGCTGGCACCCTGAATTCAGACTTCTAGCCTACTTGACTGTGAGAGAATAAACTTCTGTTTGTTGAAACCATCCACTTGTGGTACTTCTGTTATAGCAGCACTAGATAACTAAGACAAATGGCATGGTGCTTCTGTCTGTAATGCCATATTGGCTCCACCTCCTCACTGAATCCTTTCAATAACCTGAGAGGTAAGTACTATTTTCATCCCCATTTTACCAATAAGAAAATGAAATTTTCTCAGGGTCACACTGCCAGGAAGTAGTCACCTTGAATCCTGGCTGTTCAAATTCAGCTCCCACTTTCTTAACCACCCCTCATTATGTAATGTCCCTTTATCTTCCATCCCCACAACCTGTCCTCCATATCAATTCAAGCAGCACATTCCACATGGGTTGGTTGGAGTACACAAATACACTTTACTCAGAAGTTAGGATTTCAAGGTACAAATATGTATTGCATTGATTAACACTAATAACTTTGGCTCAGACAGATTTTCAAAGTTCCATAGATGAGGATTCTCCAGCTGTCTTGAATCAATTTAAAAAAATCAATCCATCTCTACTTCTTGGCCATATTAAGCTAACTTCCCTTTGCAACCTTTTCACCCCTTATCCACTTTACATCTGATCTGTACGACAAATTCTTCTCTGCTTCATCCCTGGCTCTTCTCTTTCCAGTCAACATAGTCATATAATAGTTATCAGTTTTATCTTCTCAGAGTCCCCACTAATTCCTGGCTCCTGGAAAAGAGAGACTGTTTTCTTGGCCAGGATGATCACTCTAGTGATACAGTTGTTGTCTTAAACTTCCAGCCACCTTCTCCCCATGAACAGGCATTGCCTTGCCTTTGATCTCCAGAAAATCGATATTTCCTATCTTCTGTGCTCAAAACACATGTCCTGCCCTCTCTTTTAATGAATATTGTATATTATGAACTGTTTTATGTCACAAGGCTTTCCAAACCCATAGGTGGAGTTCAAATTTGTCTCAGTTATCCCCTGGTGGGGAGGAAATAGAAATTATTTTATAGCACCTCTTATCGATGTGCCAGCCTCTGTCAGGAGAATCCATGTCTGTGTAAATCCATTGCTACAGTTCAGCTGTTCCTGGAGAAGTGCCCTACTGTACTGTTGAAATTAAGGGTTTGTCTAGGTTCAGTTAAGAACTCCTATGCACTACTATGTGCTAAGTTGGCAGATGAACTTTATTCCAGGCAAAAATTTGGCGTGTGAGCTCCATACGACCCCAGGAAAGGGGATGCATCTGGTGTTATCAGTCCCCCTCAAAAATGATGCTATCTGACCAGTTGCAGTTCTACTACATCGTGCTGAGTAGAAGCAGTAAAAATAACAATGATGCAATGAGACGAGATACCAATCATCCTATCAGAGAGCTAAGCAGCCCATTCAAGTTATGTCATCAGAGAAGATACAAGAAGCAACTATACAGGTTAGACATCCTATGGGTTTGTTCTGAAAGGCACTTGAGAAAAATCAGATAGCAGACCACAAGAGATGATTGGTTAAACAAATGATCAATCTGAAGAAAGCTGCAAAATTCAAGAACACCAGGAGAATAAAGTTACCAGTGCCAACATTAAGTTAGGGAAGTTGGGTAGGAATAATTTGCTGAGACTCAAGTCAGAGTGGAAAAAGTACTGACTTTTTATTACACGTGTACTTACTTTTATTCATCTTGGTGGAGCACATAGTCCAAATTGACATCGTACAAAATTTCTGACACTGATATGAAGTAACATTTACTTCTTTCCTAGATACTCGTATTTTGTTATTTTTCCATGTTTTATAATAATCTTCTTTTTAGTTAATGCAGTGAATATCAGTGGCAGACGCGTATTGTTAACAGTGAAAGAATATCTATAATGTGGTTGTATCAAGATTAGATTACAACTGCCTGTTTAATAACCAGGAACTGTACTACGTTTTTTGTTTGGATTGACTTTGGCCCCTTTTGTCCTCTGTGGTCATTTAGGTCTTTTGGCTTGAAGGTAGTCTAAAAAGTATGGTAGATACTGGCAGATGGTCATTTTATTTTTCTAATCTATAGGAAATTTTTTAAATATGCTGACAAGATCACCACTGAGAGATGCATTTTAAGAGTCTGGCAACGGAGCCTCTGATATTTATTTATAAAAGATGTAGCCTACAGTACCTAGCACAGTGTGTGACACTTTCTGGGCTCAGGAAGGATACACAGTGAAACCTGTGGGAGCTGGAACTCAATGGGACTGCCTTGTTTTTCCAGGTCTTGCAACTTTTCCACCTTTGACAGTCTTACCACTTTTCTATTACTCTCTATTAGGAATCCTACCTCATACCAAAAAAAAAAAAAAAAAAAAAAAAACCAGTTGCCATCGAGTCAATTCCGACTCACAGTGACCCTATAGGACAGAGTAGAACTGCCCCATAGAGTTTCCAAGGAGCATCTGGTGAATTCAAACTACAGACCTTTTGGTTAGCAGCTGTAGCTCTTAACCACTATGCCACCAGGGTTTCCTCCTATCTCATAAACACCCAGCAAGTGTTTCTTTTCAATTTTATAGGACTTAAAAAGAAACTAAATTTTTTTTTTTGTGATTTACATGTTTGTTCAAATTATGTACAGATATGTGCCTAAACTATTCAAAGATATGGGTAAAATTCACTTTTTAATAAAAAACATCTGGTATTAACTGTTAGGTTTGTTTTGTTTTTGATGAAATTATTAAAACAAATTTCTAATTCTGTAGCCTTATTAAAAAAACCTCTTGGTCCCCTTTAACTTTTCCAGATTGCTTCAGAGCCTTTATAGAGCTAAAAACATGTGTTTGACTTAAAGGCTCAGCTTCTCTAATGATAGGTCTTCATCAGACCTTTCTTTCAGAAATAAATTTCTCACTCTCTTGTCCATGGCTGTGAAGGAATAAGTTTTATTAAAAAAAGAAAACAGGAAAGGAAATACTTATAAAAGTTAAGGAATTTAGTGTCTTCTCAAAAGTATATGTATCTCAAACAAAAAGAAAAAAATGAAAACTATCAACATCGTCTTAGGCTGAGTTCTCCAGAGAAGTAAAACCAGTAAAGCATATAAATATATATAAAGAGAGATTTATATTAAGGAAAGACTCACATGACTGTAGAGGCTGGAACATCCCAACTCTGTGGGCCAGGCTGGAGGCTTCTGATTCCCATAGCCACAGGGGCTAGGAACCCAAGACTGGCAAGTCAAACAGCAGGGCTTTGGCTCACAAGCTGCAAAGACTGATGAATCCCAAGATCGGCAGGCAAGACAGCAGGTAAGCTGCTAGCTCAAGTCCCAAGAACTGGAGGTCAGATGAGCAGGAGCCAGCTGCAGGATCCAGAGCGAGCAAAGGCCCACAAGTCTTACCAGAAAGTTCACCTATATTGGATGGAGGCCACATCCCCAAAGAAATTCCCTTTCAACTGAAGGGCTAACTCAGCAGATCTCATCACGGAGGTGATCCCATTATATCAAGTCTCATCATGGAGATGATCACATCATCATACAACTGCCAAACTACATCATAAATGCCAAACCACTGAGAATCATGGCCCAGCCAAGTTGACACACAAGCTTAACAATCACAATCATTATATAATAAAGTTAGAACACACCAGTAAAATACTTAAGGAAAAAAAAAAAAACCTCATGAGAAGAATGTTATTGCTTTTGTACACATTGAATGTGTTAAGTGAGGAAATGCTCTATTTTTTGTTACAAGAACTATTGAAGGAAAGAATTTCAAGGAAATGAAGGAGTGGATTTTGAAAATTGTAATAACATGTATCAGAATTACAAATAGCCAAAGCAAAAACCGAAAAAAGATAAGGAGAAGAGTAAAAGCTCTCAAGACGAGGAAAAAAATATACTTTGCTAAATTTTATTGAAAATAAAGAAATTTATTAGAATCTCTTACCTTCTTCCAAACTTATGGATGTTGTTTTTCACTGGAAAAAAATTACAGGGAAAAAAAAAAAAAGAACAAAGGCAAAAATGTAAAGAATAGATGTACTCAGAAAACAATAGTGATACACAGTACGCCCTCAGCGTAGTAACTATGCAAAAGAGGTGGAAGACTGAGCCTTCATCTCTGACTCTTGTACTCCTTGGAACTATTTCTGGCTTCCACATCTGCACTTCCTGGTATTCAGATTGTAATACCAGCGATTTTCTGATTCAGTCCGCGTCTCTCAGGTTCCGGCTTTCGGAGAATGTTTATTAGGCTAAAGTAATCATTTTAGTGGAAAATATTGAGTTTTCCTTCTCTGATAGATTTTTGCCTTACACAGGTTCTGGCTTTTGGAGGTTTTACTGTATGATCAAAGGAATGAGGGGATGGAACCAGCTCCTTATCTCAGAACTGAGCTAACTCCTTTACCGATTGCACCTGGCCAGTTCTCTGGAGCATCTTTCAAAAGAGGCTGGTCCCAGCTCAAAACAGGCATCAGTCTGTGTTCAGTCCCTAGGATTTATTCACAGGACCTCCATAGTATGTCATAAAAGCTGAGGAACCTCTACAGGAGCTGATGAGCTGCTGAGGTCTCAGTTCATGCTCTGTGGTAGCAACAAACAAAACACACGTACCTCAGGCACCTTGTTTTGGGTATCATACTACATGACAATGAGAGTGAAAAAGAAGGCAAAAAGAAGAAAGCAAGTAACCTGGATAGCCAGTCCCCAAATCAACCAGCATTCACTTTAAATGCACACGTCTTTTTCTGACTCCTAACAGAAGTTTTTAGAGGAAGCTGCACTGATATTGTAATCACATGATTTCACATTACTGAAGTTGCCTTTATTTCAAAAGCAGACTATTTCTCCATCAGCTTTCCTGGCTGATGATGCTACCATTGCCTCTATGCGAACCTGTGTAACACTGTGATTGTTGCTAACTGTATCAGAAATGTCATAGGTGGAGCCAGCCCCCATACTTGATGCAAACCAGTGCTGTCCAAGGGTTTTGGGGGCAGGTTGTCTATACTCACCAGCCACTGCATCATTGATCAGCTTGCCAACAAACTTACTGACAGATGTAAAAACCACGTGTGATACAGACCTTGACCTAAAGGAAAGTCTCATGGGGACTTAGAATGAACCTAAATATTCAAGTGCCAGTTGTGTGCACTACCAACAACTGTGCACCAATTAATCAAGACAAATTTACTGAACAATACTGTGTGAGAGATTTTGAGATACACCAAAAACTTTTATGACCTTACCCTAAAAAGGAAGACCTTCAATGAGATGGATTTACACAGGCTGCCATAATGGGCTCAGACATACCTACTATGGTGAGGATGACTCGGGACTGGGCAACAGTTCCTTCTATTACACATAGGATTACTATGAGTTGAGCCAACCAATGGTACCTAACAACAACAACAACCCTGAAGGGGCAGAAAAGTTAGAAGACAGTTTTGCAAAACCATGAGGTAGCGTTGCCTTGTGGAAAGAAGACAGACTACACTCTGACAGACCAGGTTCAAATGCAGACCTACAGGCCACTTGTTAGTGGTATCAACTCTTACTGTGTGTGCATTTCTGCACACTGAAACCTGTTGCCATCTAATCAACACAAACACATAGCAACCATATGTGTATCAGAGTAGAACTGTGCTCCATAGGGTTTTCAATGGCTGATTTTGGGGAAGTAGATCACCAGGCCTTTCTTTTGAGGTGCTTCTGGGTGGACTCAAACTTTCAAACCTTCAGTTTGCAGACAACAGCTGAGTATGTTAACTATTTGCACCACCCTAGCTGTATCAATGTTTGATCTTCCGTTTTCTTATCTACAACTGGGAAGGACAAGACACCTACTCTTAAGGTTATAAGAATTAATGGCATGATATATTTGTGACAAAATAAAAATTCTTTGTGTTATGAAAAATATCTGTTATCTAAAATACACCTTCTCCTCACTTATCAACTATGTAACATTTCACATTTACAACAATAGTAAAATATCTATTGTTTTGTGCATAAATTACGTGTCTGGCAGTAACAAATGCTGAGGTACCAGGCGAGAGTAACGCTGGCTGTGATGGTTATATGTCAACTTGGCTGGGCCATGATTCTCTGTGTTTGACAGCTGTGTAATGATGTAATTTGGCAGTTATATAATGATATAATTTGGAAATTATGTAATGATGTAGTCATCCTCCATTTTGTGACCTGACATGGTCATCTTCCATTTTTGCATAACAGTGATTTCACATAACGACATGGTCTTTGGAACCTAACCATGTCAGTAAGTAAGCAGAAGGTGTACTCCTTCTGTAATTCCATAGAGGGCAAATTCAGCCTTTATTGAGTGAGCCAGGAGATGGGAGAGACAGATGAAAATCAAGACTGAAATTGCTGTGTGGAAGAAAAAGATTTAGAGAGTGATGCTGGGCGGTAATCACAGAAGCAGAAAAGGCTGGAGCTGCAGGGCTAGTGATGCTGCTGGGAAAATGTGTAGAGAGGTGAGGCAGCTGGCAGTTGAAGTGTAAATACAGATGTTCAATGGTAAGTGAAAATTGACTTTTGTCATATGTAACCATTTCACAACACAGTCTTCAGTAAAATCTGTATTATTAATTAATGCTTTGTAGAGTTGGATTTGTTTTTGGGAGATGGACCCAAGTTCTGGGTCCTGCTTCAAAGTTTTATGGCAAGAATCACAGATGCAACAGGATCCTAGTCTTAACGTGGTTTATATAGATAAGGTGCTTGGCTTTTAATAACAGTAATAAACTATGCATTACTGTTAGTCTGTCAGTTTGTTGTACTGTGGTGTCTGACATGTTGCTGTGATGCTGGAAGCTTTGCCACTAGTGTGTCAAATACCAGCAGGGTCACCCATGGTGAACAGATCTCAGCAGAGCTTCTAGACTAAGAAAGACTAGAAAGAAAGGCCTGGCAATCTACTTCCAAAATTAGCCAATGAAAATCTTATGGATCACAACAGAATATTGTCTGATTTGCTGGAGTATGATGCATCATCAGGAGGGATCGATCATTGGAAGTAGGGGACCAACAAGGGTGAGGGAGACTCTTGGTGAGATTAATTGGCACAACAGCTGCAATAATGAACTCAAACATACTGGCAATTGTCAGAATGATGCAGGACCAGGCAACATTCTGTTCTGTTGTATATAAGGTCACCATGAATCAGTCGACTCGATGGCAGCTATGTACCTATCTGACTGTCTGTCTTACAGTTAATAGTTGCTTAGAGGATGGGAGAAATCAGTACTGGTGGAGTAACTAAAAAAGATATTTTGGAAAAAGTAGGACTTGTACTTGCCTTAAAATTTGAATAAAACATAAGGAAAGGAGAAGAAAGAGCATTCCAGGTAGAGAAAACTGCATGGGCAAAAGTGAGGAGGTAGAAGTATACATACTGCTGATAGGGAATTCTGAAGAGAATTATTTGATTATAACAAAAGATAATTGTTAAGAAATACTGAAATTATGTCTGGATGATTTAGAATTACACTGAGAAGAGCTCTGAAAGCCAGATAAAGTTTATACCCGAGGCAGTAAGTACTCAGAACCTGTGGGAAGGTTTTGAGAAGGAGTATTTAATCATGGAGATTTTGCTTTAAAAAATTAACCAGGTTATGATAAGGTAGTTGGACTAGAAAGAGAAGAAACTAAATACAAGAAAACAAAGTACAATGCTACTCCATAAGGATAAGAAGACAAGGAAAGCTTGATACATTTTGAAGGAAAAGTAGCAAGACTTCTTAAGGAGTATAGAAGACTAAACAATGAAAGCAATTTTGAGATGGGAATCTGGAACAAAAATGTTGGCAGAAGCAGAAACAAGGGCGTTGACAAAGGGAGTCTGAGTAGGCCAAGATGGGGCTGAGAACTGAAGTTTCAGCAAGACATTCACCTGAATGTCCTGAAATTCAGTTGGAAATAACTGGAGCAAAGGTGAAAAGTTAGGATTGATGATGTTGCTGAAGCCATCGTTTGCATAAAGGTGATAGTGTAACCCCCGAAATGTTAGTAGTTTCATTCAGGGATCAGAAGAGTAAATGATCAAGGAAGAGTTGGAACACAGATGGTTATAGAAATCAAAGGAGGAATGAATTCCAAGAGGAACTACTTCATGCCTCCCCATCTCATTAAATGGCATCACCATTCACAGTTACTCAGGCCAAACCCTGAGAGTCCTCCTGGATTCCTCTCCTTCTTTCACACCCTACACTCTGTCCATCAGCTAGTCTTGCTGAATCAGTCATTAAACATACAACCTATTCTACCATCTCCACAGCTACCACCCAGGCTAACTCTCTGTCTTTCACCAGGGCAATAGCAGTGCCCTATAAATTACCCCAGTGCTTCTCTTGGCTTCCACAGTCTGAATATCAGAGTTGTTCGTTGTTGTTGTTGTTAGGTGCTGTCTAATCAATTCCGATTCATAGTGACCCTATAGGACAGAGTAGAACAGCCCCATAGGGTTTCCAAGGAACAGCTGGTGGAATACTCTATTTACGTCAGATTGTGTTGTTCTTATGCTCAGAAACCTCCAATAGCTTCTTCTCACACTTAAACAGTTTTCAGTGTCCTGGCTGTGGCCTTGATGGCTCTAGATGACCTGGCCCTGCCCCGTGAGGTCTTACCCTACCTTACTCGTCCCTTCTCTCCCTGCCTTGTAGCTGCCCTGACCCTCCTGGGCCTCCTTTCTCTCCCTGCGTTCTAGACGCTCTGACCCGCCTGGGCCCTCAGCACCCTAAGGTTGTTTTCTCTTCACAGCCTTTTTCTTTGTTGTTTCTACTGCCTGGTACTAAGTAACCCACAGACACGTTTCATGGCTTGCTTTTTTACTTTCTTTTATTCATTCTGTGAGTATACAGAGCGTTAGTAACTACCTCAGACTTTGGAAATACAGAAGGGGTAAAAATAGACAGTACTCTTCGCCCCCATGGCACTTCTGTTCCAGCAGGGGAATCAGACAATAAATAAGTAAAATATCTTGTATGGTTAAAAATTGTTAAGTGCTAAGGAGAAAGAGGAAGCAGGGGACAGGGTTAGTGTCAGTGTTGGGTGCAGCGGGACTGAGCTGCAGTTTTACATACAGTAGCCAAAAAAGACTCCACTGAGGAAAGACTGGAAAAAAGTTGGGGAAACACACCAACTTGCAGTGAACAGCAAGCCAAACACGTTGGGAGAGATGTATTCCAGGCATGTTTGTGGGAAGTGGCTACAGTAGAGAAATGAAGGATGTGGGGTGAGAGTAGAGAGGCAGCGGGGTCAGATTATCTAGGAACTTAACATTACTCCCTCTCTTACCTGAGTTATTTTTCTTTACAGAACTTATGTTACCTGATATTATATTACACATCTGTCTTTTTGGTTATTTAATCTCTCCCTCTCTTTCACTAGAAAATAAATATGCTCCATAAAGACAAGGACTTTGTACTATTCACCCATAGTAGGAACTCAGTAATTTTATTGATGAAATTAATGAAAGAAGGGTCAGGGCCTAGTCCATCGTGTTAACTATGGCAGACTGAAAACAGGAAGGACCTCTGAATTTGACAGGAATTGTTTACTGGTCTTGTAGCCTTTATGGATCCTTGATAATAGTATGTGCTTGGGGTGGGGGTGGAGAGGCAAAGGAATAGAAGGAAAGAAACCAGGTAAAATTATACTCTAGAGTTCTTCAGGTTACTTAGCTAGGTATTACACAGCTGCCTGCAGTAGGATTATTTTTCCTCTAACTTATTTATGATTTATTTATCCCCTTAAATAGATGCTTTGCAAAATTAAATTGTGGAATTATGCTGATCCATTGCATCTCTTGGGGAACTGACAAATCCCACCCTGCTTATCATTAATGTAATTTAATTAAGGTGTCTTAAGCCCCATGTTAAGACTTAACTATAATCTCATTTACTGTGTGGTAGGTGTTATCTGTTTCATGACTTAGTTGAAATTTTAGGAAAGAGATATCCCCGAACTGCAGAGTGTGAAATACAGTTAAGCCCGAGTGACTGAAGAATATTTCTATAATGAAATGAATTAACGTGTGTGAAAGACCTGTGTAAGTAGTATCAAAGATGTATACAGATAGTGTCATTGAAAGGACAGCCACATCTTTTCTTGTCTCCGCATGAAAAAGTTCAGAACCTCCCGGCTACAACTACCTTGTCACAGAATGCAGCATCCTATGAAATCAGATATTTACACAATGTTATTTAAAAGGAAATATCTGTGGGCTGCAAGTTGTTTATTCAAAATCTTTTGAACATTTTTATGCTTTCAATTTAAAGGATAGAAATAAAAGAAAGAAAAAGAAGAGAAATCTCTCCTGCAATAGGGATGGTAAAGCTTTGTATAGGTAACATTTTTGGTGTTGGAGGAGCACATATTTGATCCTGATGGACCCAGCCCCAACAAGGTGGAGTTCAAAGAACTAAATAATCAAATGCAAAAACAATTAATTTCATGAGGCTATATTAATAACACAAACCACAAAAGTTCCCTACTGAGAGTGCTGTCATTTTTTGTTAGTCTTGGATATTTCCATCGTATCTAATTTTCTTCATAAGAAGCAGTTACCAAAGAAATTTAATACATCCTGAGAAGGATCATCATGGTTTATAACAAAGTGGTTGTAACTATAGGTATTGAATCATTCCTCTTCTGGAGTCCCTGTGTGGTACAAATGGTTAATGTGCTTGGCTACTAACCGAAAGGTGGAAGTTTGAGTTCACCTAGAGGTGCCACAGAAGAAAGGCCTGGTGATCTAGTTCCAAAAAATCAGCCATCGAACTGTACAGTACAGTAGAACTGGAGCACAGTTCTACTCTGATACACATGGGGTCATCATGAGCCAGAATCAACTCAACAGCAACTGGCTTTATTTTGTTTCTCATAAGCTTATCTTATGGTTTCTGTTAATTGTAGTGATAAATAGTCTATGCTGCGTATAAACTGATAAAGAAATATTTAGTCCTAAGGGGGAGACACTTAACAAAGTATCATATAGGTTTTCCTTATATATCAGCACATCAGAAGAAAACTTTAAATTTTATGTTACATCAGAAATAAATAAGGCATTAATTTTAAAGTCATTTTCAAGATTTTTGCAAAATGAAATTTAAATAAATATGCATTTTGATGGCTTCCTAGAGCATGCACTAATTTACAGTATATGTATGAAAATATTTTGAAATGGGCAAAAGTAGCTTCAAATCAGTTTTATTTATTTTTCCTGCTCACAAGGCTTTTTTTTCCTCTTAATTTGGGTAAGATAGAGAATGGCAGTGATGGACAGCTACACAGTTATTTTGTTGCTAGGCTACACGTGTGCCCATTTAACCCGACAGAGTGTTGTTTGCAGAATGCCATGTAAGAATATACCTTCGTTTCCTGGAGGAGAGAAAAAGGAGGATTGCAATCTTCTCCATAACAGGTTAGAGAGGGCATGAAAGGTGAAGGATATGTACACGATGGGCAAGCTTCGGAAAACAGACAGCTGCACGCCTTACACTGGGTAATGAGAGTTGGGGGGTCTGGTTGTGTCTTGGATGTATTAGAAGGTCTTCAGGTCAAGAACCAGACAGGCCTTACTTACCCCACCTTCTTCATTGTTCTTTTTATTGTATTGCTGTTTCCCCACCTCTTCTCAGATTTAAAAAATACATAAAGGGTACACTCTGGGTATGTTACATTTTCCTGGGTTCACACACACACAGAGTCTTCTATGTGAAGAAGTCCCTTTCTAAAATAGAAGTTTGTTTTGTGTGAGCCTTGTAAATTGGCTATTACGGGATTCCCAAAACAATGATAGGCATGGTTTCTGAATGGCACACTCTACCTTCCCACTCCTTCGTCCAAAATTAAACACACATCCCCTCACTCTCCGTGCCACCAGCCCTCCAGACTCCAGCATTCAATACATAAGGCTCTGCAGCCCCTTTTCATCGGCTTCCCTAAGATTCTTTTTTTTTTTTTTAATTGTGCTTTAGGTGAAGGTTTACAGAGCAAATTAGTTTCTCTTTAAACAATTAATACACATTATTTTATGACATTGGTCGCCAACCCCATGACATGTCAACACTCTCCTCTTCTCAACCTTGGGTTACCCATTTCTGTTCATCCTGCTTTCCTGTCTCCTCCTGCCTTCTCTTCCTTGCCCCTGGGCTGATGTGCCCATTTAGTCTTGTTTACATGATTGAGCTACGTGTTACTGTTTGTTTTATGGGCCTGTCTGACCTTTGGCTGAAGGGTGAACCTCAGGAGTGACGTCAGTACTGAGTTAAAAGGGTGTTCAGGAGCCATGCTCTCAGGGTTTAGCTTCCCAAAGATTCTGCCAGAAGATAAGGTGTCCTGTGCCCTAACACTCCCATCCTAGTGGGTGAGCTCCTCATCCCCATATTCTTAACCATCTTGCTTTGTTACCTGAGGCCCCAGTACCCAACGTCCACCAAAAGATTAATTGCACCAATGTTGAGCGCATACCGTGTCTGCTGTGCAGCAACCAGGGGTGTGATAAGCCTCCTCAGAACACCTGAGACTTGATGGTTGCTCCTGGTGAAGCAAATAATACTTGACTCAACTATTGGAGACACTGCTACATCCATGTAAGATACAAATTTTTAAATATTTTTACAAATGTTGGTATAAATGTAAAGTCCTTTAAAACTTTAAAGAAGTAAATATGACAATTACAATGACAATCATTCTTGAGATGTATGCCAAATATAATTTTCTACAACCTCTACAATTCTTTCTTTTCTTATGTATATGCAAACATTACTGCTGGCAACACTGTGATCTTTCTTAGGTGGACACTGATGTTCAAGGTCTTTTTTCCACCTTATAATAGGTCCTATGTTTTTCTGCAGCTTTAAATATAAAGCTTGTTTTTCAGATTTTAGATAAAAGAGACACTGAAATTGCACTGAAACAAGAAGAAATGGAAGTTCCTCTTATAAACAAAGGTAAACAAACAGATCTCAGTGTACTTACATTAGCTGTAATGTTTGTGGGGTCTTCAATAAGGCTTACATGACAGCCTGAGATATAAATCAGAAGTTTGTCAATAATTTGGATTTTAAAAAATTGAGTCTGTTGTTACAGAAGTGAGAAAAGGAGTGGATAGAGGGTGAGCTGCCAACCTCATGTGTTTTGAAGGGGCAGAAAAATACTTCTGCCTGAAAATAGTGCCACCAACACTACCACCCTGCCTGAAATCCTGACAGTAGAGTTATGCCACCCTTAGCACTAAGTTCTATTAGAATCTTGCTGAGGCCTGATATCAGGTCTGTAATTTTCAGAGTATATTTTGAAAATTACAATGATATCTCCTGTTTTCAGTCTTTTAGTCCCTTTCCTGCTTTTCATGATTCCTCTGAGATCACTAAGAGTAATCCAAAAAACCCACTTATTGGTTCCTTCATGTCCATGGGATGGAATTTATCTGAGGCGAGACTTGAACTTATTTAAAACATAAAGTTACCATCCTATAATATTCAATCTAAGCATAGTTTCCTGAATAGAGAAACCAGAAACAGACTGCACTCAGAAAACTTCGTTCTCTTAGTGTCCATTCACTGTTACTGTTATAATTATTTTATTATATAATGCCATTCACTTTTTTATTTTAATATTATTCCATCAGCACAAGCAACAAGCCCATTGTTTTCTCTGTCATGTTCTTGAAATGTTTTAAAGCCTTTCTTATTCTTTCTAGCAAGTCTCAGCTCCTTTTGGCTTCATCATGCCCAATCCTTTGTTTATGGGTCTATGCCGCCATTTTGCGTTCTCGCCTTCCTTCGTACTTTGTTGCTTAGGTAACCTAATCAGCTATTCATTTGCAGCTGAGCCCATTAGTAAGGTCCCTAAGAAATCACACTTTTTTTTTTTTCATCTTAATTAAGATAATTTGCAATTCCACAACCAGGATTGCTTTTGTAAATGTTTCCTAATTTTAAAGCCAGTTTTTTATAGAAGTTTCAAACTATTACTGTGCCTTTAAGTATGAGTTTGACAGAAACAAATTGTTAAATATTTTCAAATGACTGTAATTACAGATTAGTTGACAACTGTGTAAAAAATTTCTTGTTATATGCATGTCAGTGAGTAGAACGAATGGTGCCTGCAGTGTGCTTGGAAAGCTTCTCTCCGTCCATTGTTTTTTTTTTTTTTTTTTTTTTAATTTTCCTTAAGGAGTCAGGCAGTTCCTCAACTATTTACCCACCATCTGAAATGTTCCTTATTGCTATCCTGTTCCACATGGCCTTCAGTGGACCTAAATTTGTTGGCAAAATTTTGCTTGATGGAATAAGATGTCACAAAGAATTCTAGAGATAGGTGGAAGAAAGACACTTTGGTTCATTGCTTTTATTGTGCCCCCAAGACATTCTTATAGCCAATCAATGGTGAGCAAAGAATTTCTGCTTCTCTGTGTGACCTTATACAGATTATTAACCTCTCTGAATCTACAATTCTGAGGTTCACTGAGCGAGAGGACTGACTGGTTGACTTCAGGTTTCTTCTTCCTTTAAAGTTCAGTGCTCAACTGGAGACACATTTTTCATTGGTACCTGTCAGTATGTCAGAATACAAACACAAAATAGAAGTATAGAAGTGGATGAGATACTAGGGGAAAGATAGATGGTTGTCTGGGCAGAGGCAGGTGAGAGCAGAAAATATGAGTCCTGAGCACACCAATAGCAGGTGATAAACATTAATTTAAAAAAAAATTCAGTTACAGAGACTATTGGATTATTCTGTATACTATATACACTTTCCAAGAAGCTGATTATAAGTTTTCTTCAGAATACATTGGTACAATTTTACAAACTGATGTTTGAATACAGAGACAAATTATGTACACATAGTTAATGAACTGCTGGCTCTTCTTTTGGTTCAGTTTATTTCTGATCATCAAAACATTAATGTCTTCATTTTGTCTATGTTCTTTTGAAGAAAAACAGGAGCTGTGCGATGTTCCTCCAGAAATAAAGAGAAACTCTTCATTGCCTAACTTGAAAAGGTCAGTGCACCGCAATTATACAAATTCCAAATGACTGTAATTATACTGTTGAAAAATAGTTATCAATGTTTAAATACAAGAAAAGGGAAAATAACAGTAACAAAGATAAGAATGGAACCAAATTTTACCAAGGAGACAGGCAACAATAGAATGTACTAGCTTTCTTACCTTTTTCTCCAAATGTTTTCATTTCCCTTTGTAAGGATTTTGGGATAATGAAATGGAGCAGGTTTAACTTCCTACTCAAAGCATATAAGTAATTCAAATTACTGTATTGTCAAAGAACAGAAAAGGTCACAGTTATAAGGTATGACTGTGAAATCAAACTGACTTTCCTCTGTGACTCGTTATCTCACTGTCATACATGTAAGTAATTATAATAATCATTGAGCACTAGAGTTTTCTTGACATGAGACTTTTGCCATGTTTAAAATAAAATCATTTGAATATTTTAGATACCCAATATTGTTATTGTTGTTAGGTGCCATCAAGTTGGTTTCAACTCATAGCGACCCCATCCATGTACAACAGAACAAAACACTGCCTGTTCCAGTGCCATCCTTACAATCGTTGCTATGTTGGAGCCCATTGTTGCAGCCATTGTGTCAATCCGTCACTTTGAGGATCTTTCTCTTTTTCACTGACCCTCTACTTTATCAAGCATGATGTTCTTCTCAAGGGACTGGTCCGTCTTGATAACATGTCCAAAGTACATGAGATGTAGTCTCACCACCCTTGCTTCTAAGGAGCATTCTGGCTGTACTTCTTCCAAGACAGATTTGTTCATTCTTCTGGCAGTCCACGATATATTCAATATTCTTAGGGAACATTGTAATTCAATGGCATCAGTTCTTCTTCAGGCTTCTTTATTCATTGTCCAGCTTTCACATGCATATGAGGTGATTGAAAACACTACTCTTCATAGTGACATCTTTGCTTTTGAACACGTTAAAGAGGTCTTTTGCAGCACGTTTGCCCAATGCAATATGTCATTTTATTTCTTAACTACTGCTTCCATGGGTGTTGATTGTGAATCTAAGTAAAATGAAATCTTTGACAACTTCAGTCTTTTTTCTGTTTATCATGATGTTGCTTATTAGTCCAGTTGTGAGGATTTTTGCTTTCTTTGTATTGAAGTGTAATCCGTACTGAAGGCTGTAGTCTTGATCTTCATCAGTGCTTTCAGCAAGTATTGTTGTATCATCTGCGTATCAGGTTGTTAATGAATCTTCCTCCAATCCTGACGCCACATTCTTCTCTCTATAGTCCAGCTTCTTGGATTATTTGTTCATCATACAGATTGAATAAGTATGGTGAAAGGATACAACCCTGACACACACCTTTCCTGACTTTAAACCACACAGTATCCTCTTGTGTTCAAACCACTTGCCCTTGGTCTACGTACAGGTTTCACGTGAGCACAAGTAAGCGTTCTGGAATTCCCATTCTTCGCAATGTTATCCGTAATTTTTTATGATCCACACAGTCGAATGCCTTTGCATAGTGAATAAAACACAGGTAAACATCTTTCTGGTATTCTCTACTTTCAGCCAAGATCTACGTGACATCAGCAATGATATCCCTCATTCCACGTCCTTTTCTGAATCTGGCTTGAATTTCTGGCAGTTCCCTGTCGATGTACTGTTGCAACCTTTTTGGAATTATGTTCAGCATAATTTTACTTGCATGTGATATTAATGGTATTGTTCGATAATTTCCACATTCTATTGGATCACTTTTCTTTAGAATGCGCACAAATATGGATCTCTTCCAGTTGGTTGGCCAGGTAGCTGTCTTCCAAATTTCTTGCCATAGACAAGTGACCATTTCCAGCATTGCCTCCATTTGTTGAAACATCTCAATTGGTATTCCATCAATTCCTGGAGCCTTGTTTTTAGCCAATGCCTTCACTGCAGCTTGGACTTTTTCCTTCAGTACCTTTGGTTCCTGATCTTATACTCCTTCCTGAAATGGTTGAACATAGATCAATTCTTTTTGGTACAGTGACTTTATGTATTCCTTGCATCTTCTCTTGATGCTTCTGGCATCATTTAATATGTTCCCCATAGAATCCTTCAGAATTGCAACTTGAGGCTTGAATTTTTTCTTCAGTTCAAATTTACTGCCCCCTAAGGTTCCTATCTATTGAGTTACTGTTGTCAGTTTGATCCCATATAGATAGATTCTGGTTATCCTTTTAAAGTGTGTGTCAGATCACCTCACTCCCATGCATGAAGCCCTCCACTGGCAGTACTTGGTCTACTTAGAATAAACTCCAGTTCTCTCCCCTGGGCCACAGGGCCCTGTAGCTTGACCTTTCTACCTCATGTCCTCACTCACTCCACCTCTCTCCTTTGAACTGTCTCACCTCATCACCCCACAATCACTACACTTCACCTGGAGTACTCTTCTTCCTCCGGATCTTGACTCTAAACTGACTTTGTCCCCCTTCTCTTGTTTTATTTCTGTACACTTTCCCCCAGGCTAGAATAGAAATTTAGTTTGAAAGCTTTCGCAAGTAAGAGACAAGTGGTACATGATTACTGTTGTTCAGAATAAATTATCATCAATTCTGTTTAATTGTGGCCACCTAAAAATCTTGGAAACAAGATATGTCAGGGATAAATAATGATTATTTTAATTGAGAATTGATTTTATAGAACTACACAAATGGTCATTTTCGTCATTAGATTTGTTTCTTTACTTTCATTTGTTTTATATTAATGTTTCTGAATTTATTAGTATCTACTGTGCTTTCTACTTTGGAGTAATAAGCCCCTGCTTATTTTTGCCCAGGGTGACAGTGGAAGACTTAAATGCAAGTTCTGGACGCAAAGCAAGGGTCTCTGTAAATGACAATAGTAAAGTTGCTTCTTCTATGACAGAGTCTTTTCAAAATACATTTGTCAAGGAAACAGTGAGAAAACTGATGTCTAATTTAAGGTAAAGATTTTTACATGCTTTGTTGAACTTTCTAAGCAGTGATAGTGTTTTAATTTTTTTCCCTGAGGTTTCCTAACTACACTGATTGAGATACTACCATTGGCCCAATGGCCCTGGAAACACAACTACAGTTGCTAACAGCCTGTTGTCAGAGCCTGTCCATGGCAGCATAGTAGATGCTGGTCCTCTCTTCAGTGTAATGAAGAATTCTTATTGTTACTTTTTGTTTGTTTGTTTGTTTTGCCTCACAAAGACTCTTACGACATTTGTATGGCCTTTTAAAAAGTCTTTTTGTAGTTTTAGATACTGAACTTACTGAGGGAAAATGAGTTTTACTCTTTTGTTCAGTGTAGAAGATTAACCTTTGTGGGTATGGTTATTTTAGGAATTTAGGTACCTCGGGCCCCGTTCTCAAAGGATGGAAACACGTGAGAAACAAAGTCCAGGATTCAGAGTCTTTCCAAGTAGGACCAATAATAGGGTACTTTGAGATCCTACAGAAGAGCTCTCTGAAATAAGTGTCATATCAGGAGATCAAACAGTAGCACCACTAAGCTAGTGCAGCCAGTCTGTCTTGTGAGGACTTGGAGACTATAAGGAGGCTGCATGGGGTGAGGCTTGGAGCCAGAGAACACAGAGCATGGCCTAGCTAGAGAGTATTTTCCCTCAGGACAGTGATGAACAAAACATTCCTGAGGAAGAGTGTTGGCAAGTTGATGGTGGAGATGAAAGATGTGTACAGGGGGCTGCAGCCTCCACTCATGCCCCAGGCTTTGGTTCTGTTTGTGAAAGGAGGCTGCCAACCACTGTGAAACATGACCTCTGTCCACAGCTGCCCTGAGTTTTGGAGAAGCCTGTGTGGCAGCCCCCAGGGCTGTAGGGGCTGTAGGTGCTTCCTGGGGCATGGAGGCCCCACCTGAGTCTCCCCCACCCACACCCCCAGAAAGGAGGAAGTGCTCTCAGTTGTATGCAGGTGGACCCACCTTGAACTTTGCATCAGAACCTATTTTAACTAGTGATACTAAGGATCCAGAGATAAGTCATAGACTGAAAAGCGAAGGTGGACTCCAGAACACCAAACTCTGACCACCAAATCTGTCATAGTGCTAGGGTTGGCGGGCCATAATGAGACAGAGGCAGCCTAGACCTCAGTGTTGTATAGATGTCACGGGTTGAAGAAGGCTGCTTGTTCAGTGATCTGGATGGTTGTCCCTGAAGAATGGGATTCTCCAACTAGTTTCTTACCCTCTGTCAGTATTTGTGCAGAAGTAGTATTTAAAGTCATCAGCTTTAAAGTTGGATGGACCTAAATTTGAATCCTGGTGTATTACTAGTTCTGTGATTCCGGCAAGTCACTGAGGCATGGCAGTGTGTAGTAAGTTATGTGTGCACCTGCCTATGTATAATGTCCCTGGGTGATTCAAACATGTAACGTGCTCGGCTGATAACCAGAAGGTTGGAAATTCAAGTCCACCCAGATACACCTCAGAAGAAAGGCCTGGCAATCTACTTATGAAAAAATCAGCCACTGAAGACCCTATGGAGCGCAGTTCTACTCTGACACGCATGGGATTGCAACTGGTTACCTGATGCCTGTATATATCTGAATATATATCTGTATATATCTGAATAAATGTGTGAATATCATTAAAAATGTACAGCTATCATGACTAAGCCCGTGTTTCCAATGACTGGGACATTGCTACAAGTGAATCAGGCCTTCTTGATAATTATAGCTATCATTTTTGACTCTTTATTAAAATTGAAGCATTCTTCCAAATGCTTTGTATACATTATTTCCTTACTCCCACAAACTTATGAGATTGGTATTACTTTTATCTTTACTTTATGGGTGAGGAAACTGAAACTTAGAGACACTAAGTTGTACACTCTAAGTCACGCAGAAATTTCACAGCTAAGAAGGCTGGCACTGGATTTAAGTGTTTCCTTCTTTCAGCACTGATGAGGCCTGGAGACACCTGTCTGGGTGCTGTACAGAATTTACTAGTCTTTCCCAGTTAGGTAAACTTTCTTTTATAAATTCATCATTTTTCTTATTTTTACATGGCTCATTTTTGTTCTGTATCTAAATGTAACATTTCTGTTAATATTAATGAGTTACATGTCATCAGGAAAGGGATCATCTGTTTGAAAGTACTAAGACTTGACAGCACACCCACTTCTATAATGAGGCATCAAAGGAAGATTACAATTTCTCACAAACCATCTTCCTCATAAACATGTAGCACCTTTAGTGCTTGAAATCACCATGCTGTCATCAACTCTGAAATCCAAATGTGTTAATATATCAGCTCTTTTCTGTACCACCTTGAATTTTCTGCAGTGATTGTTTTATTAAAAAAATATTCAGTGGAAAAAGAATTGTATAGAACACAAGGTTTTAACTGGAACAAAATGAGATCCTCATTTTACCAATTTTCTCTTTTGCCTTCAGTAACATGTAGTATGTTTACTCACGTTTCACCAGTGAAAACAGATTGCTTGTCTTTGTTTTTTTTTTTCCCACACTGCACTACTGTATGTGTTCCAGATGTTATTCCTTGTGTTAACTAGACTATAATAACTTCAAGGCATAGATTGTGGCTTGCTGTGTATAATGTGGAGAACACAGTGTTCCTTACACTCAGAATTGTTCACCGTGTTCCCCTTGGTCATCGCATGATAGAGAGATTAGTTAAAGATCCTTTAAATGTGTAGATTTTTTCCCTCCAGTTGGTTCACTTTGAATATTACATAATCCTTATCCCTTTTTACATTGCCACAGTAGGGTTAGACACCTCTGTTTAATTAATCTAACTGAATAAATTAAAAAACGATAGTTTTTAACTGTCCATTTTCACTACCTGATTATGCTTAGCTTAGTATATTCCTTTTGTATAATTTTTTTTTAATTTTGTGTATTAGTTTAACCCCCAAATACAGTAACTTCTTTATAAATAGATGGGACTTTCCACACCATGTGTAACATATATTAGTAGATGTTCAAAGAATACTTTTAACTAAATTGAAAGGGTTAATATAAAAAGTACTGAGTAGTATTGCTGGTTGTAATATTTTCAAATAATAGGATGAGACTGAGTTGTGTTAAGTTAGAAATAAATAATCTAAACCTGGATCCAGACTGTTAAACTTGTTCAGATGGTCCATTTATTGGAGTGGTATCAAATTTTAAATCATGTTTAGTAATAATAATAGGTATTTACTATGCACTTACTCTGCCAGACACTGTCTTAGGACTTTGCATGTATTAACTCACATAAGCCGTACAGCAATCCTGTAAGTAGATACTTTATTATCCCCATTTTACAGATGAGAAAACGGAGGCACAAAGTGGTTAAGTAGTTTGCCTAGCAGTATATAACTCTCAGTGGTAGAATTGGGGTTTGAATCCTATCAGTGTGACCTCACAGTCTAAGCTCTTAACCTTTTATATCCAGTTTATTATTGTATGTGTAAGCTTCATAATAAAGCAGGCAACATTTATTTCAACCCTACAGAAGTCAACAGGTGCTTTGTGTTATCTTAAATTTAAAAAATGCCAAAAGTAAATTTTAAAAAGAAAGTCACTTTTTGCAGGTTGTTGCCAGTTGCTGATGCAACAGGAAAGTCCACCAAAATAAACTAGCAGTTGAAATCAGACCAGTTCCTGGTTTTAGCAGGGTCATGGCATTTCCATTTCATCCTGGGCTTTCTTTTTCACTGTGTTGAAAAAGAAAGCTTAATTTACCTAGAGTAAGAGACTTGCTCTTCTCTTCAGCCACTGCTAAGCTAGCTGACTATGTTCCTGTTTAAACAGAATAGCTGGATGTCCAGGTGCCTCTGTGTGACCCAGCCCTTGTTTAGAAGCAGTGGAGTTATGTTAATTGAAGAAAGATTGTTCTCAGTGAAAAATTATAGAGTAAAAAGGAACTTTTTGCCCTTAGCTGGAACAATGCAAAACTTCGCCATCATTTATAGACACAGTGCTTACTTAATTTTTAGCTAATCTAATTGAACTCTACAAACTTCCAGTTCACACTTTATGATATGGAATGGGTTCTATAGGAAACTACCTTAGATGGGCACTGTGGTCAGGACATGCAGCTCTGGAAGATTCTTGTTGTTAGCTGCAGAATAGTTTTGTCACCACCAGGATCCCTCCTATTGCGCTCTTGTGGCCACACTCCCGTCCCTCCTGTCTCTGCTTTCTGAAGAACACTTAAATGACAATGGTAAAAACAAAATATTTAAGGGACACAATTGTTCATCCCCAGGGGATGGCACCAGTTCTAACAGGTTACTGCTATGTCTGCCTTCCTGGTATGCTCCCAGTTCTGCTGTGCTTATATTCCTAGGGAGATTCTTCTTCTTTTTTTCCCTGAGTATCAGCTACCATCAGAATTTGATTATGTGTATGTGGAGGAACCTGTAGCGAGTTCTGAGGTAAGTTGACTTACTTTGGACTCTAAGGAAATGAGCTAATAGCTCATTTTGGTGAAGCAAAAATGTAAAGTGCATCATTAAGAGCACCTAGAATGGCCCAAGTGAATGAAAATGGAAATCTTTATACCAATCGGATAACTCGGAAATGAAGCTGCATTCGATACCACTGTGACCAGGGGTTAAATGTGGTTGGAGAAGATCTTATGGACTGACAAAAGTCAGTTGCAAAGATCAGAAGAAACAATATAGTTCCTGACTTATTTCCCCCTACCAGAAATAGACTTTCTGTTCACTAGGTACACTGCCTTAGTCATCTTTATAAGGAGCTGAGGGGAAGAGTGGATGGGACAGCCACGTGAGGTGCCCCGAGCACCCGCTGAGTGAGGCATGCAGGCCTGTGGCCAAGGCCCACTGCTCACAGCAGAGGAGAATAGCCCAGTGCTGCGACAGGTGGGCTCCTTTGCTACCCCTGTGCTGTCATCTATGAGAATGACGGATAACCATGGAAAGACTATCACTGAAAACAGAATCCAATTATTAATTAGATAGAGGCACCATGTGCCTCAGTCTGACTCTGAGAAAAATCCTTAATTTTCTAATCCATAATCATTGTTAACAGTTAACTGGGGCTGCCGTTGTCAGGATCACTGGTCACCTTGATGCTGACAAATTCAGTACTCACTTCTTACCTTCCTTGACCTCTCAGAAACCTTCAGCCTGTTGACCACTTTCCCCTTCTTGAAGCACTTTCTTTGCATGATTTCCTTGATACCACCCTCTTCTCATTGTTTTGCTTCCCTCCCTGTCTACTCTTTGCTCACCTTCTTTGCTGGAAACTCCTTCTCCATTTGGCTTCTAAATGTTGGCTGGTCTGAGAGCTCTTTCCTGAACTACTTTCTTCTCTCCGTTAAATGCTGTTTATAGATGATCTTCTGTAGCCTGTGGCTTTAAACACTATCCCATATGCCAGCAACTCCCCAGTCTGTTTCTCTGGCATTGCCTTCCCAGAAATCCAGACCCAATTGCCTTCTTGACATCTACCCTTGAATGTTTAATATTTTGCCATTTAATTTTTTTACCTTGATTTTTTTTCATCTTTAGAATTTTATTAGCTGTGTTGTATTTAGTTAAGCTGCCTTAATCCTTTTTGGAATGAGGAGATGTATAATTTAGTTAATTAATTTAAGTAGACCCCGGCTTAAAAGATCCACTGTACTAATGTTGACTGCTTCTAGGTTGTTGATGCTTTTTTATACTAGATACTTGAATGTTATAACTGTTACAGACAGCTCATTCTCTAAAAGTTAATGTTCCGATCTATTATCATTTACGAATACAGATGGAGCAATGCCCAGAGCAGACAAACAAAAAGCTGAAAATGTGTTTAAACCAGGTAAGCTTCCTTTCAATGTAGTCATTTATACTCTAAATGATCCTGTGTTCCAAAGAAGAAATAATGTACATTGCCAGACGTTAGGTTTGAAAAGAAATCAAATTCTCATTCACTTATCAAGACTTAGATTAATGTGTAACATACCAAGTGTCATAAAACATCTTTTTGAATTTTAAAATACAAATGTCCCTATAGAATAAAGCATATGAAGCACCTGCAATAAGACTATATTTTGAACAAGAAACATGACATTCTAAGTCTTTAAAAATTAGATTTACTGAATCCTTGAAATATTGGACTAAACCAGAAATCATTTGTAGATTAAGTTGTAAATTGCTTCAGAAAATTTGATAACTCTCTGGATTGTTTTTTAGTATGCTATCAACAGTTTTTTAAGTTCATGAATTTTCCATTATAAAAGTGATTGATGCCAATACAAGAAAGTAAAAGAAATTCAAATTCATCTATAGTCCCAGACTATTCCAAGATCACTACTGTTAGTACTTTAGTATGTTTTATTACAACTTTTTTTTCCCCTCTGTCTCTCTCTACATAGATTTTTTTTTCTTTATAGTCTTTAAATTATACTGTGTACCTAGTTTCTCAAGATTTCCTGAAAAAAGAAGAGCTCATAATGGCCTTTAGTTCTACTGGAGAAATATCTCAAAACGGTTTATGTTCTCAAGGTTCTAATTCCCCTCAAGGGAAATAAGGCTGCAAATGTGGACTTGGTCAAGTTGACACAGGGAATTAGCGTTACAGTCAGGGTGGCCACTGAGGTTTCTAGACTCATCATAGAGGTCACAACACCCTAGAACTTTTCATGGTACCAGAATCCATACTGAGATGTTAGGTCTTTGTTAACACTTTACCTGTATTTTCTCAAACTTGTGCCAACTCCACCACTACCATATACACTAGCATCTTCTTCAAGAACTTTATAGCCATCTGCTTGAAAATTGTACAGTAGCATACAAATCTGTAATAAATAGGAAGTGAATGGTGCCCCCTGGTGTTGTACTCTTTTGTTTGTAACAGAGTATATCTTTGTTTTATAGTTGAAATAGAATGGTAAAGTAAATTCCCAAAGACCTATCACTAGGCAAACATGAAGTGAAAACAAGAACATAAACCAGGTTCTTACAAAGGTTGTATCACAGTATTCAAATTTTAGGATGTACCTGAATTTAACAACATTTGTTGTTATGTTTGCCTCAGATGTTTATGACTACATGCCTACTGAACTATGATAAACAACTGGAAATGAAGGGACGGTATAGTTCTTAGTTTTCCATCACTATTCAACTGAAAAGTGAACTTATTTCTCAATAGTGTTTAGTTGAAAAAGTAGTCATTGAACAGTTTCAGTTTGAAGACTTACCTGTCAACATTTACTAACTACAATGAAAGACAAGTTTACTTTCAATATATTTTGACCTTTTTCTAGCATTAATATCATTTTCATCAATTAATGTAAAGCTGTCATTGTTCAAGAACAACTGGAGCCAGGCACTAGTGAGGGTTACCATATTTTAACCCTCACAACAACTTGAAGAGGTAGGTGTCACCAAGTCCACTTCAGTCATGAGGAAATGGAGATTCAGGGAAGCTATATACCAGTGACATGCTGCAAGAAAGCAGCAGATCCAGGATTAAAACCCAAATTAAAGACCTTTCCACTACACCACTTTCTTTCATATTATTCTTATCCAGACTTCTAGACCAGCCTGTTAGAGAGCTTGAGATTACTTGATGAGAAGTATGTGGGGGAGATGATGATAGTGAAATCTTTGTGTGTGGGGTATTTGTGGTAGGTGGGATCTACTCTGGGTTTGCTTACTGTCCCACCAGAAATTATCCCACTGAAAGTCTGTGGGAGCTGGCTTGAAGAACTACCATTAAAGCTTCTGGATCTCCCTATAGCTCTTCATCTACTGGTTAGGGAAACTAGGTTCAAATGCTTACATTATACAACTTAGAAATTTGCTAAGAATTAAATTGACACACATCTCTGTTTGTCCAAACTCATATATGTCCTTTCATAAACTTTTAAAAATGATATTGTTTTCATTGTCTACACCTTCTGTAATGGAGCCAGGTTTTTGGGTCTTGGAGGCCAGACTGAATAAAATAAATGTTTATTCAGGGTGAAAATTGTAAGCATAGATAATGAGTAGAATTCCCTAATGTTCAGGGCAGGTGGTATTCAAAGAATGAAAGCAAGGTAAAGAGTCAAGAGATCATGAGTTCCTGTTGGAACTGAGATGCTGCAGCAAGACATGGAGCAATTTGAGTCATGAATCCCCCTAACAGAGAAACTACCTTGGTCTTAAGAACTTTCTGAATTATTGGCAGCTTTAGGCGGATAGCTGTAAAAACTATTCAGATCTTTTCTTGAAATCCATTTAGAAGACAAGTCTATGCAACTTGCTGTAAGGTGTGTACCTTTAGTAATGAGAGCCACGGCAAAGCACAGGAGGGCCCTAGGTAAGTTGCAGACTTATTTCGTCCTCTCATTTCACTCTGAATGCAGCAGTGGCTTTCATAACTACTATTATATAATAATATCAAGATGATTCATGACAGCATTGGTGGCCCTGCTGACCCCAACCACCATCTTTTATTCTTTCCTCTAACAAGCCATCTGTTCTACCCAAAATGAACCTCCCAGCATTGTTCAAACCCACCTAGGTGTGCATGTGTCTCATGCTGTCCTTTGCCCACACTGTCCCTTAGAACACTTTTATCCACTTCCCTAGTCTAGAGTTGGCCTCTTGAAATCCTGCCCATCCTATTTAGAGCCTGGGAAATGCTGTCTTCTACATGAAACCTTCCTCAGTCTCTCAATGTGAAATTAATCTTGACCTATCTGTGTCCTGAGAAAACATTAAAACTCTATTTTAGCATTAAATTTTCTGCTTTGTGTTTTAGTGGTTTCTTGTATTTTATTTTCTCTCTAACTAGATTATAATATTTTTAAGGTTAGGAATACTCTCTTATCAATCTTTGCATTCCAGTAGCATTCAGTCAGTGCCTTTGAATGCATCTGGATCTTAATATGCGTGCGTTAAATCAAAATTCATTGTTTCCGTTATACTTCCGCCCACATAAACACTCTCATGCACACCTCTGTTTATATGGTACGAAATCTATAGCTCTTGTAGGCCTTCCCTACTTGCTGCAAAGTTGTTAGGATTCTGAAGCTCCAAAGCTGCTAGTCACTGACTTTGTATTCAAAGCAGAAAATTAAAATCTCAGTTGACTATCCTCTTTCATATCCTAATTCCCTTCTAAATTAATGGAGTTTGGGAAGAATTCCATTTTTGATCTACCAGAGATACCTCTACAAGAGTAGGTTTAACCAGCAGAACTAAGGCTCTCATCTTGGTACAATTCTCTATTCACCTTAATTAAAATGTTAATACAAGCATAAGTCCTTTTTCATTGAGTTTTGAAATTTCAAAATAGCTACTTTTTATAGAAACCTCCTGAAGATGTTACCCTGAGAAAAGCTGAAGAATAAGTCAGGAAATTGGCAGATAGCGCTCAAAGGAAATATAGCTTGTTGGTTAGAAAATGGTGAACTTTGAGAGACTGAATATGGCTTTGAATGTAATGAGCTGTGTAAAGATTCTTAATGTAATACTGTTTTAACAATGTTGGTTTTTTTTTAACTTTTTGGTTTGAAACAGTTATATATTCACTAGTAGTTGCAAAAATATTGCAGAGAATTTCCATGTACCAATCACCCAATTTCCCCCATGCTTACATTTTATCTCATTATAGTACAGTATCAAAACCAGGAAATTTAAGTTGGTAAAATACAGTTCTATGTCATTTTATCACATGTGTAGATTTGTACACTACCACTGAAATCAAGACACAGAACTCCCATCACCACAAGGATCTCCCTTGTGCCACCCCTTTAGGGTCAGACCTACCCCTACCCACTACCCCTAACCCCTGGAAACCACTAATCTGTATTCCATATCCACAATTTTGTCACTTCAAGAACGTTACATAAATTGAATCATACAATATGTGTCCTTTTGCGATTGCCTTTTTTCTCTCCACGTAGTATCTGTAACATCATCCAAGCGTATCAATAGTGTTATTGCTGATGAGCAATACTGTTGTTTTCCCAAACAATGTTGTTTTTAATATTTATATCTCTTTTTTTATTTGATTTTATTTGGTTTGTATGTGTGTGTGGTTTTTTGGGGCCGTTATACAAAAATTTATTTATTTTTTAATAATATTTTATTGTGTTTTTGGTGAAAGTTCACACAGCAGATTAGGTTCCCATTTGATAATTTCTACACAAATTGTTCAGCAACATTAGTTACATTTTTCACAATATGTCAATATTCTCTTTAATTGTGTTCTGGCTGTTGCATTTCCAGTATTCTAATTTCCCTGCCTCCTTATCGTCTCATCTTTGCTTTAGAGTAATTGTTGACCTTTTGGTCTCATATAGATGACTTTTTAATGGATCAATGTACTCATGAATAATATCCTTTATTTTATATGCCAATCTGTTATTTCACTAAAACGTGACCTCAGGGGATAGTTTCAGTTCAATGTTTAAAGAGTATCTCAGGACAGTAGTTCAGGGAGTCCTCTAGTCTCAACTGGTCCAGTAAATCTGGACTTTTTAAAATTTGAGTTCTGTTCTGCATTTTTTTTCCATTCTGTCATGGTCTATCTATTATGGCCTTGACCAGAATGGTTGGTAGTGGTAGCCAAGCACCATCTAGTTCTTCTGGTCTCAGGGTAGATGAGGCCATGGCTCATGTAGGCTCTTAGCCCTTGTCTTCATTATGTAGTGCTGCTATAACAAAAATACCACAGATGGATGGCTTCAACAAACAAATTTATTTTCTCACAGTCAAGTAAGCTAGAAGTCCAAATTCAGGGTGTCAGCTCCAGGGGAAAGCTTTCTCTCTCTGTTGGCTGGGGAGGAAGGTCCTTGTCATCAATCTTCCCCTGGACTAGGAGCTTCTCAGCACATGAACCCCAGGTCCAAAGGATGTGCTCTTCTTCTGGCACTTCTTTCTTGGTGGTATGAGGTCCCCATGTCTCTCTACTCATCTCTTTTATGTCTCAAAAGAGATTGGCTTAAAACACAATCTAATCTTGTAGATTGAGTCCTACCTCATTAACATAACTGCTACTAATCCCATCCTGACATCATAGAGATAGGATTTACAACACATAGGAAAATCACATCAGATGACAAAATGGTGGACAGTTACACAGTACTGGGAATCATGGCCTAGCCAAGTTGACAGATACTTTTGAGGGACACAGTTCAATCCATGATAGCCCTGCAGAATAGTTTCTTCTCTGAGACTTCTCTCTCTTTTGCTCCTAATGAGTAGAGACCAAGAGTTGTATCTTAGATGGCTGCTCGCAATCTTTTAAGACCCCACAAGCTACGTACCTCACTAGGATGCAGAACATGAACTTTATGATGCCAATTGACTGAGTTGTTCCATGAGACTAAGTTCCTAAGCCTTCAAACACAGAAAACCATTCTTCTAAGATGTTTGGATATGTCTGAGAAGTATCTGTATCTGTGTCCTTTATGAATATATATGCATGCACACGTGTATCTGTGTGTACATGTACATATAGATACTTCTATCAGTGCACACATATGTACTCACCTGTACAACTACATATGTGACCATACACTCATTTTTTGGTTATTGTTGGTGTTTTTACCAAACTACATACATCTTATTCTTTAGCACAGACATCCTTTTCTCTTGTGCACTTCTCAGTGGCATCGTTTACTTTGGTCAGGCTGTGCTCATTACACCCACATTCTGTGCTACTTTTCCCATCACCAAAAAAAACAAGTATCTATGATCTAGAGAGTGATTCCCCCTCCCCCCATCCCTGGTAACCACCAATGAACATTGGTCTCTATACGTATATATCTATTCTTGTCTTCTTATAAAAGTGGGATCATACAATTTTGTCCTTGTGTGATTGATTTATTTCACTCAACATTACGTCCTCTAGATCCATCCATGTTATAATGTTTCACAAACTCACTATTGTTCTTTATGGTTGCATAGTATTCCATTGTATGTATATACCACATTTTGCTTCTCCATTCATCCGCTGAAGGGCACTTAGGCTGTTTCCATTTTTTTGCAATTGTGAATAATGCTGTTATGAACATAAAAGTGTGCATATGTCCATTCATGTCACATCTTTGGTTTGTGTTTTGTTTCTGTTGTTTTAAGTGTTTCCTGGCTATTTTTGTTTAAGATGACAAAAGTTGTTAAATTCTAGTGTTCTGAAAATGATGAACTGTGTGTGGCAGGTGGCATCTGAACTGTCTGTGAGCCTGCCTTTATTCCAGCTGAGCTGTTTACTCCACTCTACCTGCAGGCCCTGGGGGATGCCACTCCAAAAAAAACGACGTTTTACATAATGATATATAATAAACACATAGATAAATATATAATGACATGCACCATTAAATAATTGTGCACAGCCAGGGGATAGACGTGATGATGTGTGTTGGGGAAGGAGAGAGGGCTATTTCAGATAAGGTGGACCCGGAATATCTGAGGAGGTTACCTTTCAACACAGACCTAAGGCAAGGAGTGAGCCTTGTGCAGATCTGGGGCAGGGCTTACCTAACAAAAAACAGCAACAGCGGAGGGCCTGAGCAAGGATTGAGCTCGATATATTCCTGGAAGAACAGCAAGCTAGCTGGTGTAGCTAGAGTAGAATGAGGCTTAAAATTTAGGAGAAAAAGTAAGAAATAGGCAAAGCCAGGTCAAGGGTTTCAGAGTCTGATTCCTAGTGCCTCACACACGCTACCAGGCACTTTAAGACTCTAAAAGTCTAAAATTTCTTTACATGGCCAGATACAAACCTCACAATTAGCCTCCCCTTTAACAGACTATATTAATTACGTACATAGGGTCAATGGTTGCCACTGTGGTGTGCTCTTTGGGCCCCGATCTCAAATATTCCTCTCTATTAAAAGTAAACTGAAAGCCTAAATATATTCAAGTCAACTACCATGATTCAAGGCAATAATGCTCTTTATTTTAATGGCGAATCCGTACCCTTCTCTAAACTCTCATGATACTTGTGCCTTGCTTGGGGACACGAAGAGTTTTATCCAATAAGGTATAATATTTTCACACTTGGATTATGTCCTTCTGTTAGACTAGAACTCCTTGAAGGCAAAGACCATACCTGAGCTTTGTCCCACCTGTAATTAAATTCAGTGCTTTGAATTTAAGTCGTACTTAGTGAATGTTTATTAAACAGAGCTATGTATAGAATTTTTCGCTTATTTAAAGGGTTTTATAGAAAGAGGAGGAATCCAAGAGGTTAATGTGTGCCTGAGTGGATGATATGAGCAGTGTCTCAGAAGGGCCTGGAGTTGTTGACGAGTAGGGGAGGGTGCCAAAGGGGTAGGGTAGGCCTAGCAGATGAGTGACGTCACCTTACAAGTTTCCTGGGACTTAGTCATATTAGAACACAGACATCTGCTTATTACATAAACATTCAAATGTTTATCCCTATAGTATTTGCCCTGCATCTCTTTCCTTAGAGTATCCCCTGATCCTCTAGAAATGTGGATACAAGAAATTAATGTTATTTTGAGATGAATGCGTTTGGCCTCTCCATTACCTGTTTCTAGTTTGTGAGTGCCTCAGGCACAGCGTGAGCTCTTGGAACACAACCAGGACTCGAATTAGCAAGGATCGTATGCAGAACTGTCTGGCTTCTTTACCTCAGGTTGAGGAACCTGAAGAGAGTTACAGGAACAGGAATTCCTCTTACTGTAGATTTTGTGCTTTCCAGACACCTCAGACTTGAGCTATAAGTAACACTACACCATCTGCCAAAACAGCCAGAGTGGCTGTGGTTGCCCGTGAGTTACAAGTGCTGTGGAGAGGACCACGGGTGCCGGCCTCCTTTGGACTTTGGCTAATCCGGCATCACTGGGGAGTACAGATTCAGCCTTTACTGGGTTCTTCATTCCAAAGGAAAGGTCTCCAAGCCTGCCTTATTATTATAGTTACTGGAATATTGCACATTTTTCCTCCTCTCTCCTATTCCCCCACCCCCATTAGATTGTAATTTCCTTACAGGTATCAAAATGTCTTAAATTTATACTGTCTGTAGCACTTCCATACAGAGTTGTCACTTGGGACATATGTGCAGAATTGGAAAATGAAATTGTTTTGTGATATTAGGGGAGAAAAGCAATATTTAGAAATCTACTAAAACTACTTTTAAAATGTTCTCAGATCCAGAATGTGTACATGGTCCAATATGAGAAAAGACTGAAGAGAAAAATGCAGTCCATTGTCTCTGATGCGACTAGAAGAGAAGAGATGAGTGGAGTCTGTCTGCAGCAATGTGAAGAAAAGAGAAAACTCACTGAAGTGAAACTGAAGACTCTCCGTGTAAAACTGACAAGATTGCTGTGGAAACTTCAACTGGTGAGTGATGAAATTATATTTGAGTAGTAGGAATGTACCTTATGGAAGGCACTGACTGGCTTCTACTCCTAACATTCACTTATTGACCTTGGATAAGTCACTTAACCTAATCCTGACTTTCCTTGTAAGAATCATAAAATAAATGAACTTGGAAAGTATATAAAATAACATCTTAAAAATATTTCTTCTTTCTCCCTTGAATATTGGAATCTTTCCTTGTGTGCTATAAACCAAAAAACCAAAACCATTGTCATCAAGCCAATTCCGACTCATAGCGACCTGATAGGACAGAGTAGAACTGCCCTGTAGGGTTTCCAAGGAGCGGCTAGTGGATTCCAACTGCTGACCTTCTGGTTAGCAGCTGTAGCTCTTAACCACTGTGTCACCAGGGATGATAATTATCATCAGTATCTCTTCAAATAGCTTGTTTCCAGTAGGAAGTTTTTTTCTAATTTTTTGCAGACAGCAAGATATTTTAATTTACTTTTATACTAATACATAAATAAAAATAATAAAAATAGAGGATTGGTTGGAGAGGCCAGAAAAAATCCTGTAAGTGTGGATTATTGCCAGTTTTGTTGTATACTTTAGTGCACAAAGATTGAGTTTCTATGATAGATTGAGCTCATGAGGAAGGGCTTGTCTTCTGCTACAGCACATAGAAATATAGAAATTTTGGATAAAATATAACGAAAATTACATATATAGAGAGAGAGAGACAAATTTAAAAAGTCTTTTTTGTGTATGCTAGAAATAAATTGAGAAATCAAGCCAGAACATTGCGTGTAGCAAGCATGTTGCATTTTGGACACGTATATAGGCCCTGCTATCTGGATTATGGTTTTATCAACCTTCCAGGGAGGTACAGGAGACACGGCCTTCCTGGGTCATGCAGACTGGAAGGGCAGGATCTGGGTCCCCTGCAGAAATCCTAAGTTAGGGGATCGCTGTGCCCATGAAGGGAAACTCACTATAAGCCATACGCCACTGTAATGTGTGATGAGCATGGCCTTTGAAGCCTCACTGCCTGGCTTTCAGTCCTGGCTGTGAACATTTCCAGGTGGAAGACCACTGACCCTTCAAAATACATACGATGTCTTTTGATTTATCTGAAATTTCTTTTACATTAAGTGCAAAATGAAACACACACACACACACACACACACACAGAATATATGTATATATTTTTTGCTTAATTTGAGTATATAGCCAAAAGAGAAACCACCCCCTTTTGGTGGTCTAGGCAACAATTAAAATGTTACGTGTATTAAAATAAAAAAGGATAGTTAATGCTAAGTGTTTTCATATAATGGTAATTTTATTTGTGCGTCTGTCAACATGCTATTTTAGCCAGTTCTTGCAGCGTCTTTGTTGCTCTAAGAGTGGTGTTGAGTGGCGCTCTTTCGGGTTCTTGAGCTGTGAAGGATGGCAAGTGGTTTGTGTGTGAGATCTGCTGTGGAGCCTGGCACTTCGGTGGTTTTCAGTGAAGATTGTTGTTTCACCAACAAGAAAGACAAAGGAGGCCAAAGAAATTCCAGGCCACAGAAATCAAATACTGCTGTCTGACTATCAAGAAAGATCATAGAAAGTATTGACTCTCATTACAGCAGATCTATGTATGGCTAGGGAAAAAATGAAGTAATAATAATTTACTATTCTTTCTCTACAAAACTCCTGGGTCTTCCAGGGTAGCCAGGGTAATTCTACTAATTTAATTTGCTTTGTTCACAAAGTTTGGTAGGGAGATGAAGAGCTTTAGCCAGCAGAGTATCTAGTATCATTTGAGTATATTAGTATCTTTACCTAGTATCATTGAAGAGGTACTCAAACACATTTACTCTCACCATGGCCTACAATGTCCATGTTTACTGTCCCTGATTGCCAGAGTAACTGTAGTGGAATAGAAGAGAAAAGTGCAATGAGGTGGGCCAGAGGCAGATGGGGTGGGACAGGCTCTTGAAGAAACTGGGGATGGAACCAATCTTAATTAAGTCCTAGGAGGAGGTCTAGTCTGGCAGGCAGAGAGCAATAGCCAAAGCATTAGATTCTACGAAATGGATTGAGAAGTAGTTGGGGCCAGGAAGGCTCACACAGGGTATTCTTCATTGTCAGTGAACATTAGGAAATCCAAGATGATATTAACCTTAGGAACCTGACTGCAGGAACAGGGCCCCACCACACAGCTGGGACTCAGTGCCAGACTTCAGCCCTGTTAGAAAACTAACAAGAGCAAAATCCAAGGCTAAGGGATGAAGCCAGAAACACATTTAATGGAACTAGATCAAGGATGGAGCCCTGGTGGCACAGTGGTTAAGAGTTTGGCTGCTAACCTAAAAGGTCAACAGTTCAAATCCACCAGCCAGTCCTTGGAAATACTATGGGGAAGTTCTACTCTGTCCTGTAGGGTCACTATGAGTCAGAATCAACTTGATGGCAACAGGGTTTGTTTGTTTTTACGTTAAGGGATGGTGTCTTTGCCAGGGTTCTCTAGAGAAACAGAACAACTGAGGCATATATATAGACAGAGGGATGGGAGAGGAAGGGGGAGAAATCGATTTACTTCAAGAGATTGGCTCATACAGTTGTGGGGCTAGAAGGTCCAAAATCTGTAGGTCCAGTGGCAGGCTAGAGACTCTGCAGGCTTGAGTCCAAGATCTGTAGTTCAGCTGATGAGAAGAGTGCAGAGTCAAGTGAGAGCAAGTTTTGACAGAATATTTATATTATGAAGACAGATCACATTGTAAGGCACTCCTCTTTGAGAGGATTTATTGATTACCTTACATTATGGCAAGTGATTACATTGCATTAGGTTAAATTATGGAACAGCACCTAGTCTAATGTTTGGCAAAACCACTGGGAACCATAGCCTAGGCACATTGACACATAAAATTAGCCATCACAGGCAGAGGGACTAGGACAGTATTGCAGGACATTTATTGGAAACAAAGTAAAGGCATGATTGTTTCTGGAAAGTTCTTCATAAAAATTATCTTACCCATCAGCTTAGTTGGAGAGCTAGTTCGCCCCATGGGTGGGTCTGAAGGAGTGAGATTTAGATCGGTAAAGAGGAAGCATATGTCCAGCCATTCCATGGATCAGGAAGCCCAAAGAAGGAGAGTATGAAATTACCCCAGTAGGGAGCTAGGGGAAAGGAGAAGGGGAGGATGGAGAAAAGGATACAGATGAGAGCAGCAAGCCAAAGGCTGGGAGGAAAGATGCTTACGTGGAAAGAGGAGAAACACAGAAGCCAAATTGTCCTACAGATCTGTTAAAAAATAGGAGATGAGAGCCTATTACAGAAAAGGATGAGATGGGTGGGGGGAGGTTGGTTTTGGGAATATGACAAGTAATTATAAAGAAGGGAAAAGAAAAAAAAAAACATTGAAGTAACTTACACTGAAGAAGAAAAAATGATCGAAGAGCCTAACCACTTGTGAGCATGAAATGAGAAGAAATGCAAAAACATTTTGAAAGGTGAAGAGCATTATTCAAATGCAAGGTGGCTTTTATTACTACATGAATCATAGGGAAGACTGTAAGGAGGCCACCCAGGTTACAGGTGTCAGCCTTGGAGCATCTTCCTCTGGTATGATTCTTGTTTCTCTTTTCCAGGGTGGTCCAACAGGCGATCTGGAACAGATTGACAGTTACTTAGAAGCTTTGCTTAAAGAAGATAATCTCTTTTTTCAAAATACTTTAAATAAAGTTACTATAGAGTCAGGACATAATCTCCCTGTAGAAAAAAAATAAAAGTGCTTCTCAAAATTAAAAATCAAAAAGTATTTCCTGTTAAAAAATGCTAATAAGAGAATCAGAAGATTCTTTTCAAAAAACATTTCCCTTTTTGTTGTTATTATGTTTATCCTCTGTAACACTAAAAAAAATTGTATTTTAGGACTAGAGACTGATTTCTAATTTATTTATTTCCCAATCTTATATCCTAACTTTTCCTGTTCTTTCAGAAATTGTTTCTAGAATTCTGTAATTCCTATGTGAGCTACTAAGAAAAAAAAAATTATTCGGGCTTAAATTTTGTCTTCACTTAAAAGATTGTAAAATATTTAAAACAGTGGTTTTTAAAATCAATATACAGTTACAGAATCATCTCTTAAAATCTGTGTGGCAAAAGTAATATCTAGAAATAAATCATGCCATTTCCCCACTATGACCAATACATAATAATTCAGAAAATATAAATCTGGAAAAAGCATCTCAAGATATAGGTTATATGATAACTCTGTTATTGAGTTATAGTCAAAGAATAAATCTCCTAAACATGTCATATATACATTTATTTGTACATACATGTATATATGTATATCTACATATATCTGTATAAGGAGTTGTGCTTTCACATTTTCTTTGATAAATGATTGTTTTGTTTGCTTAGAAATGTCTGAAACTTTTTATAACAATAAACCGTTTAATGTTTGTTTGAAGAATGTATAATTTTAATTTTATGTACATGCACATACAAAATTCTGAACATTTAAAATAGAATATGGTGAAAAGTTTTCACTCCATTCTTGTCTTCAGCCAGTTATTCTTGCCAATATGCACGCATCTATCACGGAGCTTTGAACCAGTTCATTCTGGTTTGAACCCATGCTGAGAATTTGCATTTCTACCCCAGATATACTGAATCAGAATCTCCATTTTAACAAGATCCCCAGGTGATTCTTATGTATAATAAATTTTGAGAACCACTGCTCTACTAGTGGTTCTCAGAATTGGTCCCCAACTGGGAGCATTAGCATTGCCTGGGAACCTCTTAGAAATGCAAATTCTCAATAGGTGTTCAAACCAGAATGAACTGGTTTGAAGCCCTGGTTTATCAGTTACTTGTGAATCCATCCAAAAACAATCATATAAATCTATGAATAAATACATGGATGCAATAGCGTCTGAAAGATACCATTGCCTTTTTTTCACTTAATACACGTAAAATTTTACTGAAGATCATTTAAAAGCAGTTGTGGCAGTACATCAACAGGAAATTGCCACAAATTCAAACTGGTTTCACATAGGACGTGGAACGAGGGTTATCATTGCTAATGTTAGATGGATCATGGCTAAGAGCAGAGAATACCAAAAAAATATTTACTTGTGTTTTATTGACTGTGCAAAGGCATTTGACTGTGTGGATCATAACAAATGATCGCAACAAATGTTATTATGGATAACACTGTGAAGAATGGGAATTCCAAAACACTTAATTGTGCTCCTGAGGAACCTGTCCATAGACCCAGAGGCAGTCATTTGAACAGAACAGGGGATACTGCGTGGCTTAAAGTCAGGAAAGGTGTGCGTCAGAGTTGTATCCTTTCACAATACTTATTCAGTCTATATGCTGAGCAAATAATCTGAGAACCTGGACTATATGAAGAAGAATGTGGCATCAGGATTGGTGGAAAAATCATTAACAACCTATGATATGCAGATGACACAAACCTGCTTGCTGAAAGTGATAAGGACCTGAAGCATTTACTGATGAAGATCGAAGACCACAGCCTTCAGCACGGATTACACATAAAGAAAACAAAAATCCTCACAACTGGACCAATAAGCAACATCATGATAAACGGAGAAAAGATTGAAGTTGTCAAGGATTTCGTATTACATGGATACACAAACAATGCCCATGGATGCAGCAGTCAAGAAATCAAATGACATATTATTGCATTGGGCAAATCTGCTGCAAAAGACCTCTTTAAAGTGCTAAAAAGCGAAGGTGTCACCTTGAAGACTAAGGTGCGCCTGACCCAAGCCATGGTATTTTCAGTTGCCTCATATGCATATAAAAACTGGACAATGGATAAAGAAGACTGAAGAATAATTGATGCCTTTGAATTATGGTGTTGGTGAAGAATATTGAATATACTATGGACTGCCAAAAGAATGAACAAATCTGTCTTGGAAGAAATACAGCCAGAATGCTCCTTAAAAGAGAGGATGGTGAGACTTCATCTCACATACTTTGGGCATGTTATCAGGAGGAACCAGTCCCTGGAGAAGGACATCATGCTTGGTAAGGTAGAAGGTCAGTGAAAAAATGGAAGATCCTCAACAAGATGAATTGACACAGTGGCTGCAACAATGAGCTCAAGCATAACGATTGTGAGGATTGCGCAGGAGTGGGCGGTGTTTCATTCTGTCGTACGTACAATCGCTGTGAGTCGGAACCGATTAGACAGCACCTAACAATAACAACAACATACTTTAAAGATTACTCTAAATCAGCATCAGTACATAAAGTGTTCCATCATTATTTGTAACTGCTCCTTATTATTCCACTCTATGGACTGACAAATTTATTTAACCATCTCCTTTTATTTATCCAACCCTAAGTGTCCTTATCGATGGATATTTAGTGTTTTTTTCTACCCTTTTGGAATTAGATACACACAACAGTGAATATGTCTATTTCACACATGCACAATTTTATCTGTAGAGTAAATTTCAAAGGATGAATTTCTGGGTTAAAGGGTGTGTGCATTTTACCATTAATAGATATTACCTAATAGCACTCCCACAGTAATATATGAGAATGCCTGTTTCTCTTGCCCTCACCTACCAGTGTATTATCAGATTTCCTTACTCTTTCTGATCAAATAGGAGAAAAGTAGTATATCCTTGTAGTTTTAACATGCATTTCTTATATTACGAGTGAGTCTCAGCAACTTTCTATGTGTTGAAAAAATAATCTGAATTTTGAAATTCGGCCTTTGCCCATTTTCCTATTTTGTGGTAGATATTTTCTAACAGATTTTTAGGAGTTAGTTTCAAATTAGGAAATTATAAATGATATGTATTTCAAATATTTTCTCATAATTTTTCATTTTTTAATGTTTTTATGGTGTTTTAAACCATATGGGATTTAAAAACTTTGTTTTCATCGCCTCTGTTCAATGGCTTCTGGGTTTTATAGTCATTTTTAGAGAGGAATTTCCCATGCCAAAATTATAAAGCAATTTTACCTTGTTTTCTTATAAGCAACACTGTTAAACCTTTGATCCATCTAGAATATATTTTTGTATAAGTAATAAGTTAGGAATCTACGATGGTGAAAGTTGTGTGTCAGCTTGGCTGGGCCATGATTCTCAGTGTTCTGGCAGTTATGTAGTGATGTAGTTTGGCAGTTATGTAATGATGTAATTGGGCAGTTTTGTAATGATGTAGTTATCCTCCATGATGTGATCCAATGTGATCAGCCAAGCAGTTGCAAGGGGAGATCCCTTGGGAGTGTGGCCTGCATCCAATATATATATATGTACGTTCTGGCAAAGCTCATTTGCTTGCTCTGAATCCTGCATCAGGCTTGTCATCATCTGACCTCCAGTTCTTGGGACTTGAACCAGTGGCCTGCCATATTGCCTGCTGGTCTTGGATTAGTCAGCCTCTGCAGCACATGAGCCAGCAGCCTGCTGTCTTGACCTGCTGATCTTAGGTTCATCAACCCCTTGCAGCTACATGAGTCAGGAGAAGCCTCCATCCTGATGCCTGACCCATGGACTTGGTACTTTCCAGCCTCTACAACCGCGTGAGCCATTTCCTTGATGCAAATTTTTCTCTTTCTCTACATATATATATACACTTCACTGGTTTTCTTCTCTAGAGAACCCAGCCTAAGACAGAGCCCAACTCTTTGTGTCAGTGTGTGTATATATGTGTTTCCAGATAGCTGTGATGTGTTAGTTTGGGTTCTCTAGAGGAACAAAATCAGTGAAACATATATAAATATATACAGAGAGATATACTTCAAGGAAATGGCTCATGCAATTGTGAGACTGGCAAGTCCCAAATCCTTGGGTCCGACATCAGGCTGGAGATCTCTCCTGGCTTATGGGGTTTCTGGGGCTGGCAAATCCATCTGCAGGTCAGGAGGCAGGCTGCAGACTTCTGCAGACTTACATCCCAAGAACTAGAGGTCAGGAAGAGTGCAGGATTGAGAGAAAGAGAGAGCTTTGCCAGAACATCCATTTATATATTGGAGGCAGACCATGCCCCCCAAGGAAACTCTCCTTTTGACTCATTGGCTACAGGCACAAAATTGAAGGTGATTACATTTTGGAAGAGCACATGCCAAACCACTGAGAATCGTAGCCTAGCCAAGTTGACACATAACATTAACCATTACACATGGCATTGTTCCAGGATCATGAATTGAATAATCAATCTTTTTCCCACTTTTCTGCAATGCCACCTTTATTATATGTTCATCTTATTCGTATTTGGGCCTAGTTATAAAAATATCTATTTTGTGTCATTAATTGTTCCATTTTTTCTCATGCCAGGCCCATGTTGTTTTGGTAAGACTGGTTAATAATTATTTTTCTGTTTTTCCTTGCATGTTTAATTCTCATTCAGTCTTAGGATTCACTCTCCTAGTCACCACTCCCCCCAGATTTTATTTGTATTTTGTTGGATTTTTAGTAACATAATAGATTAATAGATTCAGCATTGTTTTGATATCAAGTCTAAGACCAAGCTATACCTTTTGATATGTTCATTTTCATTTGTGTCCTTCAGCATTTTAAAGTTTTCTTGAAATACATCTTGTACATTTCTAGTTATATTTAAGTAATTAGATTTATTCTTTCTCCTATGATGAATAAAGTCTTTTTCCCATTTTCTGATAATAGGTTAATGTTTTATATAGTCAGACTCCTGATTTTTTAATATCAATATTGTATCCAATATAAGAATTATCAGAATATTTTGATAGTTTTATAGTTTTTTCTTCATCAGCAAGTAATCATTATGTAGATTTAAAAAAATCAATTTATGTGAAGAAACCCAGTTTCTGGATCATGTGTACTTATATCCTTATCTATCCAAAATTTTCCCTCCACAAGGGATTTTCTCCCCCCCTTGAAAATGTGCATTACCATCCTCTGCCATCAACAGTGCCCATTCTTTATTTAATCTAGAAATTGGTGATTAATGAATATTAATGTTGGTAAGAAGTCAAAGCCTCTGAGCACTCTTCTGGCAGACATTTAGAGTCTGAAGAGAAACTTTCCCAGAGAAGGCTTCTTGAAGATTCTAATAGGATATACCTCATGTTTCCTCACTGAGTATTTCCCAGGGCTGAGTCCTCACTATTCCGTCTCTTTCTTTTACTCTGCATATGAAATCTCATCTACTTAGGTGGATTCATATGATACTTCAAATGGATGAGTTCCAAGTTTTTCCCAGCTATGACCTTATTGGTCACCTATCATTTAACTCTGATTATGAAATACAAATTCCTATTGAATGTTTACATTGTTAGAAATACAGTTAAACCACTTCCACTTCCTTTAAGGTAGTTCACCTAGGCCCGTGGATCCTGGAGTTTAAAACGTAGTTAGTCGGGACTAAGGCAGAGAACAAACTTATGAACTGAGCCTCATATGGGAATTGGGGAAAGAATGGAGTGCAGGTAGGAGCAGAAAACTAGAATTTAGGAGTAACAAGTTTCCTTATTTCCACTTAGGGCCATCTGGTCCTAGGTATAGTTGGTAGCAAGATGGTTTGAGGACCACATAGGGCAATGCATTTCCATTACTGGACCGTGGATACAGTTCTTAGGTTCACTGACTCAGGTCTGTTGACAAATGGGGATTGGCTGAAACAAGATTAAGCTCAGGAATGGAAGAGAGATAAAGCTAGTAGGTAGAGGGCATGCATAAATACAGATTTGAGAGACAGGAAAGACAGGAACGGAGGAAAAAAAAAAAAAAAAGGAAGGAATCACAGAAGACAGCCCAATATGTTCCTCCATCTTCAGACTACATTTACTGCCTGCTACAGCTACAGCTCTTCTTACCACTAATTGTCTAATTATCTCTACCCATTTTCCTGTCCTATCCCTAGAATTCCTTTTCATTTAACAATACTCACAATGTATAATTCTTCCATGACTTTAATTTAAAAAAATGTTTTTCATCCAAATTTTCTTTACAATAAACCAAACCTGCTGCCACTGAGTTGGTTCTGACTCATAGCGACCCTATCACCAAGCCCAAACCAAACCTGTTGCCGTCGAGTCAATTCCGACTCATAGCGCCCTATAGGACAGAGTAGAGCTGCCCCACAGGGTTTCCAAGGAGCAGCTGATGGATTTGAACTGCCAGCCTTTTGGTTAGCAGCTGAGCTATTAACCAATGAGTGACCCCATATATAGGTGTAAAAAGGCAAATACTCTTATTACCATTTTCCCCATTTTGCAGATGGGGAAACTGAGAATTGAGACTCTAAGTAATGGTTCCCCATAGCTAGTACGTGGTGAAACAAAATCTAGAAACCAGGCTTCCTGATTGCATATCGAAGTTCTGTCCATTAGACCGTAATATACCACTCAATGATGTAGGCATAATTTATGGCTAACAAATACGGCAAAGATTACCCTCTCTAAAATATTGCCTCTGCCCTTCACAAAAAAACTGTACGGGAGTTCTGGCAAAATGGCGCTCTAAGCAGAAGCACCACACCGTCCCTCCACAGCAAAGATCTGAAAAACTAAGCCAAAGAGAGACTACAACAATCCTGAAACCCTAAAACATCAAATGAAGAGATAAGGAACTCCGCCAAGCACCAAATGGAGTGAGAAAACTGACAGAGAACAGAGAGTGAGGAGAGATTCATACAGAGGTCCCCTACCAGCTAACGCAGCATGGATCCACCATCTTGGACTCCTATCGGAGAGCACCAAACGGGGTATGAGAAAGCAGCCTCACGGAGCATCCAGCGGGAGACAAAACAACCGGTAATTTGTGATATACGCTTTCCCACCCCCTACCCCTCTTCACACCGACTCGGCCTCCTCTGCTTCCTGCAGCCACAATCTCTTGACCAGGAAACACCAGCTACTTGGATTCCACACACCTGAACAGGCGGCTCTCTGAGAGCCATTTGTTGGCTGCTGGTGTTGCTTTTTCCCGCTTCTTTTGATTTCTTCCTTGCCTCTCGCCACCTCCTCCTCCTTTTGCTCGAGTACCTGGCTCCATGCGCCATCTTCGCTTCTTCCTGAGGGGCTGCGGAGCTCCATTCGAGTATGGAGCTGCTTCTCGGACTGGGCTACCGTGCTGGTGGGATCCTGGGGCTTTTGTTCGTTTGTTTGTTTTGAATTGTTTGTTTGTTTTCTTTTCCTTTTCTTGAGTTGGGAGCCCTTTCTGGCCAGGCAGAGCTACATGGCAAGGAGACCCCCTTCAGCTTCCACAGACGTGCAGAGGGCTCCCTGAGGGCATTTCTTTTTTCATTGGTTTTTTTTTTTCGGTTTTTTGGGGGGCCTTTCTTGTTCTTTTTTTTTTTTAATTTGTTTTGTTTTCTTTTCCCTCTTTTTCCCTTTTTGTCTTTCTTCATTGCTCAGTTTCTCGACTCTCTATATCTTCCTTCTCTTTCTGTTCCCTGAATACCTGGTGTGGTATACCTCTACGCCTTCTAGCAGGCTGTGCTGCAACACCTGAGAGCGACTTCCCCAAACCTCATAGCTGCACTGGTGGGATCACTGGGAACTTTGCGGTTTTTTAACCTTTCTGATTTATATTTATTCATTCTTTTCTTTTCTTCCTCTTCCCCTTTCTGTTTTTCTCCATTTCATAGTCTCTCATCTCTCCACTCCAATGGCAAGCTCCCCTAGCATTCTTTTTTGTTTGTATGTTTTGGCTCCTGTTCCTCTCTCCTGTCTCCCATATCCATCTTAGCCCCACACATAACAGTCTCCCCGCTGCATCCTGCTGCTTGACATCATACCACCAAGCAGCACAGGCATGGCCTACTGGAACCTGCCCTGCACTGATTACCAACCCGCTCTGGTGGCTGTAGTAAGTGCCACAAACAACCCATCCCAGTAACCCCTCTTCAGCTAGACCTGCCCTGCCGTACCATATCTGAGTGACTGACCCTGCCAGTTGGAGAAGGAGGCGAAAAGTATTGTGCCCACAGACAAGCAAACAACAAAGAACACACAGTCCGCCTGCTCAGACATAGTCAAATCTTTTTTTTTTTTTAAAGGGATGAAACAAATCTACAATCAATAAACAAGAAAAATAACTACTGAATCTCCTGAAGACAGCAGACAATATCAAAACATTTACAAAAACAGGACAGGATGGTTCCAGTAGGCGTCCAAAATAAAACACCAGATGACTCTCCAGTGGAAGAAAATGCACTAGAAGTACCTGATAGGGAATTCAAATCTCTAATACTCAGAATTCTCCAAGAACTGAATCAAAAAGCTGACAAACATGAGGAAAAAAATAGACAAATTCATGGAAAATACAGACAAAAAATTGGAAGAATTCAGGAAGATAATGGAGGAACAAAAAGGCAAAATAAATTCACAACTAGAAATTATTCAAAGACAACTATAAGAAATACAAAAGATAAATAATAAGATTTAAGAAATAGACAGTGTCATAGAAGGGCTGAGAAGCAGATTTGAAACAGTGGAAGACAGGATCAGTGGAATTGAAGACAAACACTTGGATACAACTCTGTTTCAGAAAAACTCAGAAAAAAGAACACAGAAAAATGAAGAGACCCTGAGAGTTATGTGGGACACAATCAAAAGCAAAAATTTTCGAGTGATTGAAATTCCAGAACGGGGAGAAAACAGAAAACACAGAGAGGATCATTGAGGAAATGCTGACAGAAAACTTCCCCAATATCATACAAGATGAAAATCTGGCCATCCAAGAAGCTCAACAAACCCCATATAGAAGAGACCCCAAAAGAAAATCACCAAGGCATATCACATTCACAGTCACCAAAACCCAAGACAAACAAAGAATCCTGAGAGCAGCTTGTAAAAAAACAAGAAGTCACATACAGAGGAGAAACAGTAAGACTAAGCTCAGATTATTCAGCAGAAACCATGAAGTCAAGAAGGCAATGGGATGACATATATAAAATCTTGAAAGAAAAAAATTGTCAGCCAAGAATAATATATCCTGAAAAACTCTTGTTCAGATTTGATGGTGAAATCAGGTCATTTCCAGATAAACAGAAATTAAAGGAATATCTATAAGTCAAACCAAACTTACAAGAATTATTAAAGGGAGTTCTTTGATCTGAGGACAAACAGCTTCAGCTCACAGGCAGAACCTAGGATGCAGGATCGTACCAGCCAGAAATCAATCTAGGAAATGAACTCTCGAGGACTATCCAAAACCAAAAGAAATACAACAGGGAATCAGAGAATTTACTCAGTAAATGACGACAACATCAAAACAATAAAAGAGGGAATAAACGGCATAGATATAGAAGCTTCTAATGGACAGGAAGGCAAGGCGATACCAAGTAATGGTAGACTGCTTCAAACTTAGAAAGATAAGGGTAAAATTCATGGTAACCACAAAGAAAGTTAACAAACCAACTCATAAAAATAAAGACGAAAAACATAAAGTCTCAGCAAAAACAAAAGAAATGAAAAAAAAAATCCACAAAAAGTAACTCAGCACAAGAGAATAAGAAGAACAAAGAAAACATCAGCACCACAAAAAAAAGCACTACAAAATGACAGCAACAAACTCACATCTATCAATAATTACACTGAATGTAAATGGACTCAATGCACCCATAAAGAGACAGAGAGTGACAGAATGGATAAGAAAACAAGATCCATCAATATGCTGTCTACAAGAGACACACCTTAGAAACAAAGATGTGAATTTATTAAAAGTCAAAGGTTGGGAAAAAATATATCAAGCTAACAACTACCAAAAAAGAGCAGGAGTGGCAATTCTAATCTCAGATAAAATACACTTTAAAACAATATCTACCATAAAAGACAAAGAAGGACACTATATAATGATTAAGGGGATGATCCATCATGAAGACATAACCACATAACCATAATAAACATCTTTGCACCCAATGACAGGGCTCCAAAATACATAAACTCTGACAACACTGAAAAGAGAAATTGACGGTTGCACAATAATAGTAGTAGACTTTAACACACCACTCTCAGTAAAGGACAGAACAACTAAGAAGAAACTCAGAAAAGATACAGAAGACCTAAAGGGCACAATGAACGAACTTGACCTCATAGATATATATAGAACACTCCATCCAACCGCTGCAAAGGACACATTCTTTTACAATGCACATGGAACGTTCTCCAGAACAGACCACATCTTAGGCCACAGAGCAATCCTCAACAAGATCCAAAACGTTGAGATAATTCAAAGTATCTTCTCTGACCACAATGCCATCAAGGTAGAAATTAACAATATAAAGAGTAAGGAAAAAAAATCAACTACATTGAAACTGAATAATATCCTGGTTACACATCACTGGGTAATAGAAGAAATCAGAGATGGAATCAAAAAATTCCTAGAATCAAATGAGAATGAAAACACATCATACCAAAACCCCTGGGACACAGCAAAGGCAGTCCTCAGAGGACAATTTATAGCAATAGATGAACATATCAAAAAAGAAGAAAGGGACAAAATCAAAACATTAACTACACAACTCAAACAAATAGAAAGAGAACAGCAAAAAAAACAAAAAACAAAAAAAACACACAACCACCGGAAGAAAGGAAATAGTAAAAATCAGAGCAGAAATAAATGAAATAGAGAACAGAAAAACAATAGAAAGAATCAACAAAACCAAGTTGGTTCTTTGAAAAAATCAACAAAATCAATAAACCACTGGCCAGGCTGACAAAAGCAAAACAGGAGAGGACACAAATAACCCAAATAAAAAATGAAATGGGGGACATTACAACAGACCCAACTGAAATAAGAAGGATTATAACAGAATATTATGAAAAACTATAGTCCAACAAGTTTGAAAACCTAGAGGAAATGGATAAATTTCTAGAAACACACGGCGTACCCAAACTACAACAAAGTGATGTTGAAAATCTGAACAGACCCATAACAAGAGAAGACATTGAAAAGGTAATTAAAAAAAAAACTCCCAAACAAAAAAAGCCCTGGCCCAGATGGCTTCACTGGAGCATTCTACAAAACATTTACAGAAGAGCTTCTTCCAGTACTACTCAAGCTATTTCAGAGCATAGAAGAGGAAGCAACACTTCCAAATTCATTCTATGCAGCCAGCATAACACTGATACCAAAACCAGGCAAAGACATCACAAAAAAAGAAAATTACAGACCAATATCTCTCATGAATATTGATGCAAAAATTCTGAACAAAATTCTAGCCAATAGAATTCAGCATCATATCAAAAAAATAATACACCACGACCAAGTAGGATTCATACCAGTTATGCAAGGATGGTTCAACATTAGAAGATCAATCAACGTAATCTGCCACATAAATAAAAAGAAAGAAAAGAATCACATGATCATCTCAATTGATGCAGAAAAGGCATTTGACAAAGTGCAACACCCATTCCTGATAAAAACTCTCCATAAAATAGGTATAGAAGGGAAATTTCTCAGCATAATAAAGGGCATCTATGCAAAACCAACGGCCAACATCATTCTTAATGGAGAGAGGCTGAAAACATTCCCCTTGAGAACAGGAACAAGACAAGGATGCCCTTTATCACCACTCTGATTTAACATTGTGCTGGAAGTTCTAGCTAGAGCAATAAGGCAAGAAAAAGAAATAAAGGGCATCCAAATGGTAATGAAGAAGTTAAACTGTCCCTGTTTGAGGATGATATGATACTATACATAGAAAACCCTAAAGACTGTACGAGAAATCTACTGGAACTAATAGAAAGATTCAGCAGAGTAGCAGGATACAAGATAAACATTCAAAAATCAGTTGGATTCCTATACACCAGTAAGGATAACGATGAAAAGGAAATCAGGAAAACATTACCAATTATAATAGCCCCTAAAAAGATAAAATACTTAGGAATAAACCTAACTAGGGATGTAAAAGACCTATACAAAGAAAACTACAAAACACTACTGCATGAAACCCAAAGGGATCTACATAAATGGAAAAACATACCATGCTCATGGATAGGCAGACTCAACATTGTGAAAATGTCAATTCTACCCAAAGCAATTTACAAATACAACACAATCCCAATCCAAATACCAACAACATTCTTCAAAAGGATGGAAAATCTATTCATTAACTTTATATGGAAAGGGAAGAAGCCCCAAATAAGTAAAGCACTACTGAAGAAGAAGAATAAAGTTGGAGGACTCACATTACTTGACCTCAGAACCTACTATACAGCTACAGTAGTCAAAACAGCCTGGTACTGGTACAACGACAGAAATATAGACCAATGGAACAGAATTGAGAACCCAGATGTAAATCCATCCACCTATGGTCACCTGATCTTCGACAAGGGCCCAAAGTCCATCAGATGGGGAAAAGACAGTCTTTTTAACAAATGGTGCTGGCAAAACTGGATATCCATCTGCAAAAAAATGAAACAGGACCCATACCTCACGCCGTATACAAAAACTACTTCAAAATGGATCAAAGACCTGAATATAAAGCCTAAACTGTAAAGTTCATAGAAGAAGAAATAGGACCAACCCCTCAGGACTTAATACACGGCATTAACAGGATACAAACCATAACCATCAATGCACAGACCCCACAAGGTAAGCTAGATAACTCGGATCTTCTAAAAATCAAACACCTATGCTCTTCAAAAGACTTCACCAAAAGAGTGAAAAGAGAACCTACAGACTGGGAAAAAATTTTGGGACAGTACAAGTCAGACAATGGTCTAATCTCCATAATCTACAAGAAAATCCAACACCTCTACAACAAAAAGACAAATAACCCTGTTAAAAAATGGGCAAAGGAAATGAACAGACACTTCACCAAAGAAGACATTCAAATGGCCAACAGACACATGAGGAAATGCTCGCAATCACTAGCCATTAGAGAAATGCAAATTAAAACCACAATGAGATACCATCTCACCCCGCCATTACTGGCAAGAATCAAAAACACTGGAAATAACAAATGTTGGAGGGTCTGCGGGGAGATCAGAACACTTATGCACTGCTGGTGGGAATGCAAAAATGATACAACCACTTTGGAAAATGATATGGCGCTTCCTTAGAAAGCTAGAAATAGACATACCATTCGATCCAGCAATCCCACTCCTAGGAATATATCCTAGGGAAAGACGAGTCATCACTTCAATAGACATATGCACACCTATGTTCATGGCAGCATTGTTCACAATAGCAAAACAATGGAAACAGCCTAGATGCCCATCAACAGATGAATGGATAAACAAACTCTGGTACATACACAGAATGGAGTACTATGCAACGAGAAAGAACAACAGTGAATCTGTGAAGCATCTCATAACATGGATGAAACTGGAGGACATTATGCTGAGTGAAATAAGTCAATCACAAAAGGACAAATATTGTATGAGACCTCTATTGTAAAAACCCATGAAAAAGTTTACACACAAAATGTAACAATGTTTGTTGGTTACCAGGGATGGGAGGGGAGGGGGGGGAAATACTAAATAGGCAATAGATAAGTGGTATCTTGGGTGAAGGGTGAGACAGTACACAATACAGGGGAAACTAGCACAACTTGTACAAGGAAAGGTCATGGAAACCCCATAGACACATCCAAACTCCCTGAGGGACTGAATTGCTTGGTGGAGGGCTGTGGGGACCATGGTCTCAGGGAACATCTAGCTCAATTGGCATGACACAGCTTATAAAGACAATGCTCTACATTCTACCTTGGTGAGTAGTGTCTGGGGTCTTAAAAGCCTGTGAGCGGCCATCTAAGATACTCCACTGGTCTCATCCCTTCGGGAGCAAGGGAGAATGAAGAGAACAGGATACAAGGAAAAGATTAGTCTGAAGGACTAATTGTCCACAGCTACCAAGGCCTCCACCGGACTGAGTCCAGTACAGCTAGATGGTGCCTGGCTACTACCACTGACTGCTCTGACCAGGATCACAACAGAGGGTTCTGGACAGAGCTGGAGAAGGATGTAGAGCATAATTCTAACTCAAAAAAAAAAAAAAAGAAGACCAGATTTACTGGCCTAAAGGAGACTGGAGAAACCTTGAGAGTATGGCCCCCAGACACCCTTTTAGCTCAGTGGTGAAGTTACCTCCGAGGTTCACTGTTTAGCCTGGGAGTGGACAGCCCCGTAAAACCAAATGAGACTAACGAGGTGCAGGAGTCCAGTGACAAGGGCCAGAAGGCAGAAGGGGACAAGGAAGCTGGTGATAGGGAACCCAAGGTTGAGTAAGGATATTGTTGATGTGTTGTGAGATTGTTAACCATTGTGATAGTGCAACATTTGTAGTAACTGTTAAATGAGAATCTATTTTGTTCTGTAAACCTTCATCTGAAGTGAGAATAACAGCACAATTGGAAGAGCATAGTCAATGTCACTGAACTGTGCATGTAGAAATTTTTGAAATGGTGTATCTTTGGCTATGTGTATTTTCACCAAAAAAAGAGGTTGAGAAGTTAGAGGGTTGATATGTTGTGGAGTTGTTAACCAATGTCATAAAACAACATGTGTACTACTGTTTCATGAGAAACTGTTCTGTAAGACTTCACCTGAAGTAGAATTAAAAAAAAACAGAACTGTACATTTGCATGGCCGTAATCACAGGCCTGTCTGCAGTTAAGTGACCTCTGTCTTAAAACTGTACAGATGAATTAATCTCACTGCCTTTCTGTTCTTATTCAGCCCATAACTGTAAGAGGTTTAGAGTAGCTTTCTAAGGGCATAATCGAGCTTCCAGTTTTAGTGAAAAGTGAGGGACTAAGCCTGGAGAGACTTTACATAAAAACAGCCTTAAGAAAAGCTGTAGACTATGGATTACGATGGGGAATAGGGAGTCTAGGGCTGCTGCTCAGACTGAAATTCCTGCTAAAGAAACCTATGTGTGTTACAGAAAATTTATAATGGAATAAATACAAACGCTGCATGAATTTTAGACGCTTTTGGGTCTGTAATGTCTGAATCAAAAGGCTGGTCATCATGTAGATCACGTTTATAATATCTTTGACATGAACAAGGTAAGACCTTTTCATTTGGCTATAGTTCTGCATTTTACCCTTTTTTTCTATAAAATAGACTGAGGTGTAATGTCTGCAGTCCAGTGATTTGGGGGTCTTTCGAGAACCCACAGCTTGTGGGTAAGTGAATCATTAAACACATTTAGGACTGACAGCATGAAAATAATCGAGAACCAGCTTCTCAGCCCTTGGAAATGTTCTGCATGTAGGGAGCTGTTTTAAAACCAAATTAAATCTCAGCATGGAATTCTAATGCTATTGTTTAAATAAATCTAATAAGTACAGAATGATTTACGAAGACTGTTTTCAAAGTATTTAATGCATTGGTGACATTTTATAGAAAAGCAAATTACAGGAATCTGCTTTTAAAAGTGTGAATGCATCTAGACTGGCAGATAAAATCAGTACAAATTAGCCGACATGTTGTCTTACTCAACTCAAAAGTTGGAATGCTTCATAATACTTTTTTCCCATATCTGACCAGTTTACTTTGAGGAAAAACAAAACAGTTTATATTTCTAAATTCAGATAAATGTTAGTTTCCAAAGATTGTTCCTCAACTGTTGTCTTGAATTTACTTATTTCTGAGGAGCTGAAGTACATTTAATTTCATTTTTTGAAAAAACATAAAGTAGAAAAAATTAGACCAAAAAACATGAAATACCAGACTTATGATCTGGCTGATTTTTCCTTGTGTATTTAACTTATTTCTTCTGTAGATTTGGATGTTTCAAAATGTGCAAACTCTGACTAGAAGAAATGGGAAGAGGGAAATTCTACTGATAGAAAAATAGAAAGCCTTAGAAGACTATGCAAGTGAGAGTAGAAAAGAAAGAAGGGATAATTACTTGAGTAAAATGTAAAATAACTGACTGTCCATTAGGATATATGGAATTTAGCACAGCCCTGTAAGCCTTTTTCCAAAGCCAAAAAACAAGTGGCTTAAAAAGAGGTAACTTCCAGGAACTAGGAAAAATTAACAGCTATTTCAATCCTCTTAGTAGTGTAGGGAATGGATTTCTGTTATCACATTATCGTCATTTGTTCGCTGTTAGCAAAATTGCCTTTGTAGTATGACAGTGCTTTTCTGCTCATACATTTTGTTTAGATGCAAGCAAAAAAAGCTCTCTGCCCCCTAGGAGCTTACAAATCAGTGGGAAAATGAGACAGATTCTGCTGTTTTCCTGAACTTGAGGTATGTTGGGGATATGTTTGCGTGTTGTTTCTATTGGTTTCTCCTGTGTGTCTATTTCTCAGTGTTGGCTCTATCCTCATCCCCTCTCTCTGAGTCAGTCTCTGGGTTTCACTTTGTGTTCTGTGGCTATGCTGTCCCTCTGTGCCTGCTGTAGGCATCCCGGTTTCAAGACGGAAGGTGGCTACTCCCAATGGAATGCTGCAGCACTCCTGAGAGGCTAGATGAGCTGTCATCACGTTCTGTGGTTGTTTTCCAAAGGCATTGATGTCAAATCCTGTGCCAGCGATTCTGTTGTTAGCCCAGTGTCTGTGATCTCATTGTGTTTATCACTGGTTCATATGCAAGAAGGGGAACATGTGAAAGGAGGTGCTGGGTGGAAACAAGCATCTGCTGCCAAATGGAGAAGCATGAGGAGATGGTGTCCAAATAAGTATCCTGAGTATGTGCCATTGGTGAGATATCTTTCTCAACATCAGTCATGGGAATGGCCAGGCCTGTCTTAGGAGCTTCATCTGAATGCCTGGAAGTTCTTCTTGTTCCAAGCTTCATCATAGATACTTGATATTTGCTTAGGAAGCAAGTGAACCTGGGCAGTGGTGACTGATCTCACATAAGGTGTGGAGATCTTAACCTAAAATCATGTCATAAAATGCAAAGAATAAGGATTGTTCGTTATCAAGTAATACAAGAAATAATATGCATTTGTGTACATGAAAACCAAAAAAACCTCATATATTTAATTAGATGTATCAATAAACCTATCAGCTTCCTAGAATCCCTGAAGATTTATTATTTCTATAGAGCGTCTCTGAAATTTTCACTCTTCTGGGTGGAAATTGTTCTAAAATGCATTTCATACTTTTCTTCCTCCTCAAAGTACCAGCAAAACATTTTCTTGATACATTACAGTCATTATTATGAACATTAGTTGTTGCATTTTATGTAATACCATGAGGCACCCATGCCCTGTTGAAGTTGCTGGGGCTACGTTTCCTAATGTTAAACACCCTGGAAATACGTGTTTTTATAGTTGTATTTGCTTTCTAGTATTTTTCTGTCTCTTCAAACTCACATTTCACAGCCTTCCGATTTTTATAATACAACTGATCTTTCAACCTCTTTAATCTGCCATTTCCAACCTGACTTTGGCTTGTACTCAAGTTAAGCCTATTACCAAACCAAAACCAAACTAGTTGCTCTCTAGTCAGTTCTGACTCACGGTAACTTCATGTGTTTAGAGCATAGCTGTGCTCCATAGGGTTTTCAATGGCTGTCGGAACACTAAGTAAAAGTAAATAAATTCTAAAGTTTAGAGCATAAAATTGATAACAATACCTTTGGCTAATCTCACATCTGTTGTACTGGCTTCTCCTTGGCACTCAATAACAATAGTTAACACTTTCTGAAGGCTTGTGGTGTGCCTGACACTGTTGTAGGTATATTACACATAGTAACACATTCGGTCATCACAGTGTAGCAGAATCTATTGTTACTACAGTAGTGGCCATGATGAATGCACCACTCAGACCTAGGGTGAGGGAGGACATAATTGACCGGGGCCCCAGCTGCTTCCCTTGATAACCATTGCTATGGTTGTGCTGAATCCATTCTCCTACCTGTGACTGAGTGCGGCATAAATACTAAGATCGACCCATTCCTAAGAGACAGAGGACTTCTTTGTCAGCCAGCGTTGGCTCAAGGATTCCTTGGCCATTTTGCTGTACCTTCCTTAGTGTGCAAGAAAGTCTAGGACACTTCACCCAATGTTCTCTCCCCCTCTCTTCACCTGGCTCAGACTTGCATCCTGGACTGACAGCTCACCAACTTTCCCTGACTCCTTTCCTGTTTCCCTTCACATAGGCATTTCTCCAAATAAAATGCTTGCACTTGGGATTAATAAGAGACACAGAAAAAGAGATGAGAGAAAATGTAAGATTATCACAAAACCAGAAAAATTTCCTAACACTAACAGTGGTGAGGCACCCTTACTAAGTACCCAGACAGTGAATAGGGAAGGATCAACCTGCAGCACATGCTGAGAAACTTTATAACACCAGGGGTAAAAAGAAGATCCTAAAACCATCAAGAAAGAAAGAAAAACAAGCAGTAAATATACCAGGAAATAGGAATCAGAATAGCATTGCGTTTCTTAACAGCTACACAGGAAGCTAGAGGTAAATGGAGCAATGCCTCCAAAATTATGAGGAAAAAAGTACCAAACCAAATCAAATGTGAGGAGAGAATAAAGACATGCAAGCATTAAAACAATTTACCTGGCACTCATTTTTCTTAGGAAACTAGAGGAACAGGTATTCCAGCAAAACAAGGAAAAGTATCAACAAAGAGGGAAAGAGTGAATCCAACATAGGTAAATAGACAAGGGCAACCCCGGATTCGTGGGGTAGGAAAGTCCATCTGAACAGCTATGCAGAAAGACCCATAAGACTGAAAAAGAAGAAAGGGGCTCTGGGAGGAAAATCTTAAAAAAAAAAAAGATAGATTATCAGTACATTTGAGCATTTGGATAACAATATTAATTGATATTTAATCAAACTGATGGAGCGTTTAAAAAACAACAAACAAGGATAAGTACAAGGAAACTAGTGAAATTTAAAATGAGATAACTTAAAAAAAATCTTACACGTATACCAAAGTGGAAGAATAGTCTAATGAGCCCTCATATATCCATCACCCACCTTCAACAGTGTTCAAAATGTTGCCACTTCTGTTTCATCTGTTCTCCTACGTTTTTCCTGATTTAAAAAAAAGAGACATTATGTCATTTCTCCTGCAAATACTTCATTATCCGTTGATAACATAAGGATACTTGTTAAATATAACTACCATGCCATGTTCATAGCTAAAAATGTAATGATGGTTCCTAATGTCATCTAATACCCAGTCTACAGGTAAATTTTCCTAATTCTCTCAAATGTACATTTGTCAGTTGGTTGATTTGAATCAGGGCCCAAACAAGGTTCACACGTTGGAATCAGTGGTTATGTCTCTTAAGTATTTTTCTCTATAATAGTCCCCTCACCATTGATGTGTTAGGAAAAGTGAGTCATTGGTTCTGTAGAATGCCCTGTATTCTAGATATGGCTGATTGCTTTCTTGTAGTGTCATTTAACTTGTTCATATTATCTATAAATTGGTATTTAGCTATAGAAGCTTAAGTAGGTTCAAGTTAATTAGTTTGATAAGAATACTTCATAGGTACGTAATTAATGCCTTCTTATCTCACTTTTAGTGGATTGTCTATTAAGTTCAGGTGGTGGCAGCTGGCTAACAATTAGGAAATTATTCACTCCATGAAAAACAAGGAAATCAATAATTTTGGTATACCACTTGGTTCTGTGGAAAACAAAATTTACCACGGTCATTAAAATGAAACTCTTTTATTAACCTACAATTGTGGGAGTATAGAGAGGGAACAGCTGATAAATATTTAAAAGCCCGTTCTCTGGAGGTGGGAAACAAAGTCCTGGTAAAGTTTGCCTATTTCCATTGTGTAGCTACTTCCATCATGGCCAATTTTATGCTATCAACCATATAATACTTGGTTACAAAACTGCTGAAAATTTAACAATCAATTCTCTCCAGCATGTAAAATAGGCTCTAGCACACCACTGAGATGTGTATAAGGTCAATAAAACTAAATGCTTCTCATTTACTGTAACAGGAAGTAAATAAACAATGTCTAAAATTGATAAATCAAGACAACAAAATAACTATTTTATTTACAAACATGTAAGTAAATGTTAGAAAAAAATAAAAAGTTGAAACTTGTAAATTATATGCCTTTAAACAAACAAATAAAAAAACCCATTGCCATCAACTCATAGCAACCCTGCAGGACAGAGTATAACTGCCCCATAGGGTTTCCAGGGAGTAGCTGGTGGATTCAAACTGTCAACCTTTTGGTTAGCAGCTGTCATAGATTGAATTGTGTCCCCCAAAAATATGGTTTATCAATTTGGCTGCACCATGATTCCTGGTATCATGTGATTGTCTACCATTTTGTCATCTGATGTAGGTCTTGTAAATCCTGCTTCTATGATGTTAATGAGGGGGGTGGGTGGCTGTTGTGTTGATGAGGCACGACTCAATCTATTGGATTGGATTCTGTCTTGAGCCAGTTTCTTTTGGGATATAAAAGATGTGAGCAGAGAGGCGGGGACCTCATACCACCAAGAGAGCAGTGCTGGGAGCAAAGTGCATCCTTTGGACCTGTGGTTCCTGCTTGGAGAAGCTCCTAGTCCAGGGGAAGATTTATGAGAAGGACCTATCTCCAGAGTCAACAGAGAAAGCCTTCCCCTGGAGCTGACACCCTGAATTTGGACTTCTAGCCTACTTGACTGTGAGGAAATAAATTTCTTTCTGTTAAAGCCATCTACTTGTGGTATTTCTGTTATAGAAGCACTAGATGACTAGGTCAGCAGCTGAACTCTTAACCACTGCACCACCAGCGCTCCAGCACTATTTAATTTTAACTATGTACATGAATTATCTACATACATAGTTACAACATAAAAAGTGATGTAAAAAAATTTTACAGATGATAGCACAAATGATTTTTGTATATCTTTTGTAAGTGAGGTCAGTGATGAAAACTGCTCTCCTCAAAACTAAGGTCCTTAGTTCCTACAACTAGGCATTGTCAATTCCATTGTAATAATCCTACTGACTTGAATGCTGAGGTTTTAGCCTGACCCTACTTACCTAAAGATTGACAGTTTGAATCCACCCAGTGGCACCATGGAAGAAAGGTCTGGCAATCTGCTTTTGTAAAGATTATAGCCAAGAAAACCCTATGGAGTAGTTCTGTGCTGTAACACACGGGTTCACCAATAATCAGAACAGATTCGACAAAAGAGCTTTGGTGTTTTGTTGTTGTTATCTTGGAAGTGGGTAACCCCATCAGAACAGGAAATCTTCACTGAAAGTTACTGCCAGATAAAAGTAGGGGGCTTTCCTGCTCTGGTATGAAACAGGGTGAGGTGGTGGGACCTGAAGTTAGGTGGGATCCAAAGACTGGCCACAACCATCACTGCCAGGGCAGAAGCTAGTGGCAGGCTGCTGGACATTAAAAGAACATGGTCTGGGGCCAGCATAGATATTCCAAAAACAGGAAACACTGCATCAATGTAGATTTTGCTGTTGACTGTTCCTAGAAGGCAATGGAAGTGGACAAGGGCTGCACCATCCTCACTCTAAGTATCCACAGGCATCACCTGGAGGTTGATGCAAGATGCCTTCCCTGGACACTGCTTCCTGTGATGAGCAGTGAGCCTGAATCCTTGGCTGTGTTCACAGACAGTGCACAAAGGTGAACACCTTTCATTCTGCTGATGTCCAGGGTTTTCCTGACTTAGGGGCACCACTCATCCTCTTCTCTTTACATCCAGCCACACTGCCTTCTTTCTGATCAGTAATCTATTCTTCATGTCTCCTTTCTTGTCTTCAGTGCAAGCAGTGCATTAATACATCTTCATAAAACATTTAACAGGCAGAAATGGGAAGAACAAAATGATTAATCATCCCCTTTGGTCCCCATGTGATTCCTCAGTTCTGGTGCCTAGCACAAGGTCTGGCCTATGGTAGATACTGAACAAGTATTTACTGAACAAATAAATAAAATCATAGTGGAAGTGACAACTTCAGTACCTTCATGTATTAATTTCCTAGGACTACCAATAACAAAATACCACTAATTAGATGGCTTACAAGAACAGGAATGTATTGCCTCAGAGGTCTAGAGACTAGAATTCCAGGGTATTGGCCCTGCTGATTCCTTCTGAGGGCTCTGACAGACTGTCTCTCCTAGCTTCTGGTAGTGAGGCAGGCATCCTCAGAGCCCAGCCCTTCTAAGAGACACCTGCTCTGTCTTATCCTTCTACACTGAGCAGAATAAGCTGCACGTTCTTCTGAAATTGTCCTTGACAAGATAACCACAGTCTGGGTGGAAACTTAACATCCTAATAAAGGAAAATCAGCCTCTTCCTCTATCCCGGGGGGGATCAAACACTTGTCTAAAGAAAATGCATAGTCATCCCCAAGCTCTGAGTGCCTGTGTGAAGGTCAATCCTGAATATTCATGATGAATTTGAATTTCCTTGTCTGCTCTCTGTAAAAGCCCACCTGCCAAAGCTGCCTTCAAGTGGTCTTGGAGGCAGCAGCCCCGATTGCTCCTTTCCTTAGGCAATGAAATAAATGCGTCTTTCTGATCTCCTACCTCAGCCTTCTGTTCATTGGCTGTAACAAGTCATGCCAAGCAGAACCTGGGGTTTCCACCCAGTAACTGTAACTCCAGGTGTTCTTTAGCTTGCAGCTGCAGAGTCAATGGGGTCCCTCCTCTGTCTGTCCCTGTGTCTGTTCCCTTTGTAAGGACAACACTCAGATTGAATTAGGACCCACCCTCCTCTGGTATGACCTCATGTGACCCTATTTCCAAAACAGGGTCACATTCACAGGTACAGGGCTTACAACTTCAACGTATCTTTCTTGGGAGCAACAATCTATAACATCACTTTTCAGTATGTAGTTCTTTTCTTCCTGTTCCTGTCTTTCTCATTTCTTTCTTTTTTTTTTGTTTTTCCTCCCATACCAAGGAAGACCACTGTATTTTTCAAATACTAATTTGGGACCTAATTGGAATAATGAACTCAAGGAAAAATTTTGAATTTTCTATTTTATGTGTGCAGCTAGTAAGAATTTCAGCTCAAGGAGTCATGCTTTAAAAAAACGTAACTTTGGTTTTCTATAATGAAATTAATTTATATTTTGAACCCCAGTTTTACCAGGGGGAATAAGTTGCATTTGAATCCCAAGGATGTGTGTCAAAATATTAATGGGGGTGGGGAGCATCTGCCTACACTGGCATTTGCTGAGACATCACCTCCCCTCCTCTCCTGACCCACTCACAGGGCAGTTGTCTCTGCACAGTGGGGCCTCTGGGGTCAGGCTTGCTCTCAGCTGCTTCATGTTCCCAGGCCTGGCTCAGGCTCACAGGCTCCTAGGCCTGGCTCTGGCAGTCTAGCCAGATATTCCTTATAGCCTTTCCTCCCAAGCTGTGCTAGAGAGTTTCTACCAGAGAATGAAGCACAGGTGCTTCTTCACTTACATCTATCAACCCACCAGAGGTTTCTACCATCTACCTCCAAACTGTTGTTGTAGCTCACAAAGCATTTCCCTGCCTCCCCCGTAAGTCTTGCAGCTCTCTCTCCCTTCCTCTGCTCCACAGCTTCCCAGCCTGTGGGATCTTTATCTAGTTAGTCTGAGAGTAGCCAGGAGAACTAGAAAAACTGGCTTTAATTATGTATTCTTCTGAATCTCCTGTTTATGGTATAAATTCTATGCTCTGAATCCTAAATGGCTTAAACTACTGAATCTGAAGAGCTAAGAATGAACTCTTGGTTTCTGCTTTTCTGCTATAGTGACTTCTCAGGCAGTGAGGAGGGATGGAGGGTGGAAGCGATTACAGGAGCAAAGTCATATCTGTAGCACACCAAATTAATTATCCCACTGCATTTACAGGTATTGACTGAGCACCTGGAGGCAGAATGGAGAGAAGGTAGTCACAAAGATGAATAAGAATTGGTCCCTGTCCTCCAAGGAGTTCACACCGTAGTGGGGAAGATGCACACACCCTAAAAATAAAAGGTAGTAAATAATCAAAGGTCAAGAGAGGGCAAAGCATTGTATTAACTTTGAGTCTCAAGGTTTCAAATGGGTCACTAGTATTACAGGGCTGCTTTTAAACTCCGTCCCAGTAATGCGATTAATGGTTCAACCTCCTTGTAGGCAGGTAGACTGGATGAAAGGGCAGGAGAACTCTTCAATTCCATCCCAGCAGGGTGATTAATGTAGAAAAATCATACTAAAATTTTAGGCATTCCTAACTAACTCTATGTCTAGGATAAAAGATGCAAAGAAACTTAAGCAGTAGAGTAAGTTAGGAAATGCTTTCTGGAGAGTTGAGGCATTTAGGGGCCTTAAAAGAAGTGAAGAACTTGGATTATCATTAATAAAAGCTAACACTCATTGAGCACTTCTGTGACAGTCACTGTTTTAAGCGCTAATATTACATTTATTATCTCATAGAATCCCTACAACAATATTATCGGGGAGGTGCTATTTTTATCAAGCCCATTTTACAGATGAGGAAATTGAGGCAGAGAGAGGTTAAGTAACTTGCCTAAAATTACACTGATGGGTTTCACAGCAGGACTGACAGTCCAGCATCCTGACTCTAAGACTTGTACCTTAAAGTTCTATTGTGTTCCACCTTTAACAAAGGACTTGAGAACTGCAGTGAAGAGAGAAGCTCAAATTAAAGTATGAGGTCAGAGAGAGAAGGACAAGTAAGGGACCAGGAGGAGCTGGCCTCATTCAGAGTTACTGCCAGAGCATGACTGAGGGCTATCTAGGTGCTTCGCCTGTGTTTTTTGTTCCTGTAGATAACCAGCCTCTTCCTGGGACCATGTTTTCTCCCATGTTATAGCTGAGAGACTGAGAGACGAGGCATTCAGAGCACTGGGGCTGCAGTAGGGCTTGCCTGGAGAGTCTTGAGCAGAAAATCAGCCTTCAGTCCCTCTGGCTCCTGGTGAACGTTCTTGTCGCTGTACTGGGTGTGAAGGTAAATGAACGGCCTTTATGGCCACAAGTAGGCATCCAGATTTTATCCAAATAGAGGGCCATTGTCAATTCTGTAATAACTGGATTAAACTGCTTTAAGAATAATCATTTGTCAGATATGTACACGCAGGAAGGCAAGGATGAGGCCATTTCTAGCAGGCAGAAGTGGGATAATAGAAGCCTGATTACTGGTGGCAGATGGAATAGAGGAAAGAAAGCATCTAAAAGACTTGAGAAGGATGCATCTCTGGTAGGACTCTAGAGGTCTGATGTTGTTGTAGTTGTCGTTGAGTCAATCCTGACTTATGGTGACCCCTAAGTGTGTGCAGAGTAGAACTACTCCGTAGGGTTTTTAAGGCTGTGACCTTTCGGAAGCTGATCACCAGGCCTTCTTCTGAGCTACCGCTGCATGGGTTCCAACTGCAAACCTTTTGACTAGTAGTTGAGCACTTAACCACTTGCCCCACACAAGGGCTTATAAGAAAACCAAACCCTCTGCTGTCAGGTCGATGCCAACTCATAGTGTCCCCATAGGGCTTCCAAGGCTGTAAACCTCTACAGAAGCAGACTGCCACATCTTTCTCCTTTGGAGCCGCTGGTGGTTTTGAAACTGCTGACCTTTCATTTAGCAGTCGATTGCTGTAACCACTGAGCCCTCTTATAGAGGGAAGTAAAATAATCTCTCTGAATTTAGGGGTTTAGCACTCAAACCACAACTGCAGTGACCTTTTAAGCCAGAAGAGCAGTTGTCATTTAAGTACTGGGCACACCTAAAACTAGGATCAGATAAAACAGCCAAAGCAAATTCTCAGGTTGTTATTTAAATTAGCAGCCTCTACCAAACCATGAGAATCAGGAGTGAGGAAGTGCATGATTCCGAGAAACACGGAAGGTTAACCGGTTTCCAGGGAGAGGAGTGAGGACAGTTGGCAGGCCGTGGGATTTGAAAAGATAGTAGCTTACCTATGAGTCTACCCATAAATCAAATCTGAGCTTTAATGTACCAGCAGTCCTTGCCGTTTTAAAATGAGCCCATGGATAAATCTCTTCATATTGTGAATCTCAGCCACCAAAGGGAGAGTAGAAGCAGCACTGGTTCATTAGGAATCAGTACAGCTGGGCTCTGGTCCCAGCTTTGACCATTATTTGCTGTGTGTAATCTTGTGATCTCTTTGTGACTCAAATTCTTCATTTCCAAAACTGGGACAGCAAGCCCTATCCTACCTACATTATCACTGAGCTTACATGAAATAATGTAGGTGGAAGAATTTTGAAAAGATGTGCAGTGCAGTCCACCAAAGGATGGTGTATTTATCCGTAAAATGCAGGTACTCTGACCTCAGCCCCACAGGTTTGATAGCAGTGACAGTTACCTGTACTTTCTTAGCAAGCTCTAGTTTTATTTCCAAATAAAATTGTGCCTACAAGTGCAGGGATTGCTTTCCTGCTGTTTCTCACCCATAATTTTTCCTAGTGCTTTAGATATTCATTTGTGCTATTTAGAGCAATATCTACCCCTTGCAGTGGTTGCCTGTCACAAAATGAAATTAATTAAATGGGAATCATATTATAGTTTTGACTGTCATCTTAGTCTAACCCAGGACCCGCAGATGGGAGCTCCAACTCTGCTTGAAATTCAGAGATGACCTTTTGTTATCTGCCTCCTTAGCTTCTCTTGGTATGAGAGTCCTTAAAAGTCTGAGCAGACAGACTGGCTTTTAACTTGTGCCATAATTGCTGCTGTTCATTAACCCCTTTGATGCCTTGCAGCCTATAACACTATTTCGGGCTGTCTGGCCTACAAGGTGACAACAATTACTGTGGCTAATCCTAAAACGCATTTACTAGAAACAAATGATGATCTATTACATCGTAAACAATTAGGCTGTTAGCACTTAAGGGTAAAGATCAAGGCTACTAACTTCAGAGCTTCTAGCATAAAGGTCTCAAGAAGCATTTGTTGGTGATAATTAAAACACTTCCTGTTTGTTTAGCACTTTATAGTATACAGTGTATTCTCATGTATGCCATCACTTTTTTTGATGGGTGAGCCTCTCAAAGAACTTTATCTGTGAAAGATGTATCAACTTTACCTCCTGACAAAGATTTAAATTTAAGCAGTTAAAGCACATACATTTTAATAAAATTTGTCAGAGTACTGTGGTTCTCAATTGTTGCTGTATATTGGTAGCATCTGGAGGGGTATTATTAAAAATACCAGTGCTGGGGTCCCCACTTCAGACCAACCAAATCAAAACTTTTTTTTCTTTTAAAGCTGCCAGGCGATTCCAATGTGAAGCCAGATTTGAGAATCACTGCTGCACCAGAATAACCACAGTCTGATTGGCCAGAATATGATCAAGAACCGATGTTATTGATGGAAGAAGCCCAAGCTGCACTTGGCAAAAAATAAGCCTCCAGGAATAGACAGAATACAAATTGAGATGCTTCAACAAACAATGTAATGCTGGAAGCGCTCACTTGTCTATGGCAAGAAATTTGGAAGACAGCTACCTGGCCAACAAACTAGAAGAGAGCCATATTTGTGCCAATTCCAAAGAAAGGTGATTCCAACAGAATGTGGAAGTGATCAAACAATATCACTAATATCACATGCAAGTAAATTTTTGCTGAAGATAATTCAAAACTGGTTGCAGCAGTACATCAACAAGGGACTGCCAGAAAGTCAAGCCAAATTCAGAAGAGGATGTGGAAAGAGAGATATTATGGCTGATGTCAGATGGATCTTGGCTGAAAGTAGAGAATACCAGAAAGATGTTTACCTGTGCTTTATTGACTGTACAAAGGCATTCAACTGTGTGGATTATGACAAATTATGGATAATATTGCAAAGAATGGGAATTCCAGAACACTTAATTTTGCTCATAAGGACCAACAGGCAGTAGTTCGAACAGCACAAGAGGACACTGCATTGTTTAAAATTAGGAAAGGTGTGTATCAGGGTTATATCCTTTCACCATACTTATTCAGTCTATATGCTGAGAAAATAATTGGAGAAACTGTACTACATGAAGAAGCTCCTTGCAAAAAGCTGCCAATGCTGTAATCCACGGTCTTCAAAGTTAGCTCATTCAGAAATGATCAAACTTGGATAATTGTCTTGCCTTACTTAAACTCACATGAGACTGGTTCCTAGTTCACAGTGGGCTGGACACCTGCCATTCTGGCCATATTCTTGGGATTAGTGCTTCCTGACATCCAGGAAAACTGTTAGTAATCAGGAGCTTGTTTGGTTAAGTATTATGAGAAGTGCTTTGTCTCAGACCCCTGAATTTTGTACGGTCATGGTCAGGAACGTTCATGTCTGACTTGCCTTAAGATCACATTATAGAACCAATTTACCAAAATAGCAGCATATTTCAAATTGTGCAGAGATGAGCCTCTCCTTAGGATGCTCCACCAATTCAGTGCCTGATAAGAGGCTGTGTTTGCTGTTAATGTAAGTGAAAATGGGCTAGGTCATAAATCCTGGGCATGATGTTTCCTTTACAGATTTTAAGAATTCACCAAAAGGGATTAGTATGTATTTACATGCTGACGGTGGCTCTCATACTACCTGATTTCTTTGCAGCTTTTAAAATGTGAGTTCAATATCACCAACAATTGTTAGTTAATCATATAATGTGCTTATACCAGCTCTTGGGGTTTCCTTACTTCTGACCATTTGCAGGTGGGCATTTCAGTTCATATTTTGCTAGTGACCTACCACAGCTGGCTAAATGTTACTGACTAGTGTCACGTGTAAAAGAATGAAAATACCCAAATGTCTTCAGGTTAGGAGCTGTGACAATTTATGAATTTTTCACAGATAAGCTTTCCAGTGTTAATGCTGTGGGAGGAAATCATTTTAATCTAGGATTATAGTTTGGTACATTTTTGCTGGAACTACAGTATTTGTTTTTCTGAATAAGAGAATACATAGGACAAGTGGGAATCTACTGCTAGTTGTAATAGTAATTTCTCTCCCCACGATCTTAATGTTACTAGAACCCAGGATGCCGTGGTTCTTGGTTGATACTATGTGGGGACCTTGTTAGGGTTAAATGGGTTCATATGTAGAAAGCACAATGCCTGGCTTTGTATGTGTAGCACATATTATATCAACACTAGCAGTTATCATTATCATTATGATTATTTTTACAATTATAATTACTAGTCCAGTCCATTTCTCATCTGGAAAGTGAAGGACTATTTTCAAGGCCAAAATTCTATGATTTGAGTCAATGAAATGAAGCCACATTCCCCTAATGACATTACTCAGTTTATAAATTCATGGCTCCACCATTGGGACAAGTCCCAAATGCAGATGTCTCTGAAATATACTGATAACAATTCCGTTTCTGTTTTCTCGGGGTCACTCAGACAGACAGTGAGGGAGTGGTGGTGGGATCATGGTGGGCATATCAGATGACATCTGCAGGGCAAGAGAGTGGAGGGATTAGTCAGGGCTGTATGCAGGTGTGAGGCCCTAGGGAGGAAGAAATGCTAAGCACAGCGCAAAGGATGGCTGTCCATTCCCAGCAAAGTGCTTGAGAGAAGAGTGAGGACAGCAAAAACAGGGCCAGAATGGACGTCTCAGGTCCAGGAGGAGCAGCTGGGAAAGCCTCCTGAGGAAACTGTAGGATGGAAGAGGCTGCTGTATATGGGGCACTGGAGGCTAAACCTATGGCCAGGGAGAGAGGGGTTAAGGTTTCCAAAATGGATAAAAGAAATGCCCATCAAAGACTCCAGAGAGCAAGAGAGGGAAAGAGGAGAAAGAACACCTTTGCTCTTGCTGAGCAAGATGGCCATGAGGTAATGGTGTGGGAGCGTCCAGGAGTGGTGGCCCTGAGAGCCTGCTGGGCCTCACAACTCTCCTTGAGGCTGAGCAGCTTAGAACAGACAGTCCAGATTTTTCTTGGGAAGCACCAAGTGTGACGGGAGCACAGGCTACCAGTATAGCATCTTCAGACACTCCTGGTCACCTCACTTCATGCAATTGGATCTATTACCAAGTAGCTCACACACAGGAATCCAAAATACCACACTGCATTTAATGTGTTGCATCTTTGCAAGTGTATGGGTTATCTCCTTTAGGAAGAGAAGTCAATAGTAGTACATGCTGAAGACAATGCTGAGTGGTACAACAGCCTTACACCAGGGCTGGCTGGGTTTAAATCAGGGCTTTGAACTGGTTCGTTCTAGTTTGAACCCCTGATGAGAATTTGTATTTCTACCCCAGATATACTGAATCAGAATCTACAGTTTAACAAGATCCCCAGGTGATTCTTATGTATAGGAATAGTATGTATAAGAAGCTTATGTATAAAATCTTATGTATAAGAATCACCTGGGGATCTTGTTAAACTGTAGATTCTGATTCAGTATATCTGGAAGTATAAATGCAAACACTCAGCAGGGGTTTGAACTGGAATGAACTGGTTCAAAGCCCTGGTTTAAATCCTGCATTCACCCACATTCTAGTTTTGTTACTTTAAGAAATTTATTTAACTTGTCCAAAAGCCAGTGTCTCATCTGTAAAATAAGAATATAAGAATACTTGTAAGGTTACTGTTAGGATTAGAGATAATGCATGGAAAGGGACTAGCACAGCACTTAGGCTATTTTTTTTAATTTTTTAATTAATGGTAGTTTTACTTAAAAATAAATAGTAAAGTAATAGTTAGAAAACATGTAAACTTTATAATTTAACTTCCTACAGGTGGCGCAGTAGTTAAGCTGTCAGCCCTTAACTGAAAGGTCAGCGGTTCAAACCCACCAGCTGCTCCATGGAAGAAAGATGTAGCAATCTGGTTCCATAAAGATTACAGTCTTAGAAACCCTTTGGGGCAGTTCTACTCTGTACTGCAAGGTCATTATGAGTCAAAATCGACTTGATGGTAATGCAGTTATGGACACCTGCATTTCAAATTGTTCATCTCCTGAAAACAACTGTGATTTGTGGCAGGCCATGAAGAACATTGCCTGGAGACCATATAGTCCACCTGTGAATTTTCTGTTGGACAGAAACACTGCAGGATCTTGTTTTCCTTATTTTGGTTATACTAGATTTCTAAAGTTCCATCTACTTAATAGAAAAATTTAACCTTTAAAAAAAATCTGTTTATACTTTATAGCTCTAAAAAGTGTAACTTTTAGTGTCCTTAAGTTTGAGAAATTATGAGAATGTTTAAATTTAAAGTCTTCATATATTTTTTTCCCTCTCCTTGTGTGTGTGTGTGTGTGTGTGTGTGTGATTTCTTTCATCCCACCCCCAGCTTCAAAGGAGGATTTGCCGTTGCTACATTAATTCTTTAGGCTTGTGTAGTACAGAATTATGAGGAAAGTTGGTGGGCAAAAGAAGAAATGTTCTCACACTAGCAGTGACAGCCAGCACCTAGGGAATGGAGAGTGCTGACAACTCAGCAGTAGGTGAATGCCAGGAAGCAGGTGGGGGAGAAAGGGGCCTTGTGAAGAAATCCATGCATTTATTTATGCAATATGTGTTTCCTTCAGAAATAGAAGACATTCAATAGATTTGAAATCAATTTTTGGTTACTGGACTATATTCATATGACTATGTCATTGTTCTGAAACTGAACAATGTGGGTCATAATTCTCCTGATTGTTCTCTAACAAGATTACATAAATTCAAATTGGAATAAGTCACAATTACAATAGCCACTGGAGTGTCTGTAATACAATATTTCCCTTGCCCCAGCCATAAGTCTGCTAGAGATTAATAAGGTGAAGGGGGGTTGGGGGGAATGTTGTAGGAAAGGCAGATGGGAAAAAGGTAAGGCCGGTTACGTTTTGTTTACTTGGGCAAACTTCCTATAGGAGCCCCATTCAACTAGACTCCCATATTAGCAGTTTCTCTCTTATAAGAAAATATTGAAGTTATCGGTGAGGTAAAGATGCCTAAGTTAGAAAATTTACTACCAAATGTAGTGAAATGATTTTTTAAAGTTATTTGTTTCTGATTATAAAGGTAAAATATCCGTAATGTATAAAGTAAAATACTAGTATATTTTGAAGACAATGCCAAAATTATTAGCACATTAGCTTCCAACATCAGAGGTCATGGTTACCTTATAAAAAACTTAGGAAAAAAAAAAAGCCGTTAATCAGCCAGTCTTTGCTTCAAACTCTAGAACTACTGATGATTTCTCAACTGTTTTCCTTAAGGACTTGGGGGAACAAGACACAAAAGCTTGAGACCCCAAGCAAATCACATATCACTTTACAGACTGATAAGTATAAAGCCCTTTGTTTCCAAATGAGAGGGCTGGTTTATGTCACATCCTGTCTTGTATATAGAACTTGACATCCCAAGTATCTCAAAGAGAATGGAGCTAACAGTGCTTTTTCTTGGCCTGGGTATGCCACCATTAGCATCTGCACTCAGGTGGGAAAATAGCAGCTAGTGGGGCACACACCTCCTTGGATGCAGCCACCACTGAAGATAGTGGAGCATTTGGTTGTGCAGGGTTTGAAGTGTGTAGTTCTTAAGAGTGACAGCCTGTTTTTGTTTCAACTGGAAATGTCTTACCAATTTAAAACAGGGTAAGGGGAACTACCTAAGCTTGTAAGCCTTAAACAATCTTTCCCTGGATTGACTAATAGGGCAAAATCTTAATAGAAAAAGAGGTTTATAAATCTTAACTCACTTAAAATTATGCACTTAATAGGAACCCTGAAGTTTAACTGACCAAAAAAATTAACTAGACTGTGTAAAAAGGAATACAGAATTTATATTTCACTTCTATTAAAAATTGGTACCTGTATTCTCCATGAGAAGGTCCTTGGGTGGCACAAATGGTTTCTACTCAGCTATTAATCTAAAGATTGGTGGTTTGAACCCACCTGGTACCATGGAAGAAAGAACTGGCAATCTGCTTCCATAAAGACTACAGCCAAGAAAACCCTATGGAGCAGTTCTACTCTGTAACACATGAATCAGCTCGATGGCAGTGGGTTTGGCTTTTTGGTTTCTTCTCCCTAAGCAGAGGACAACAGCTGAAGATGTTCTGGAGAAGACAATCACTGATGGGGCTCAGAGGTGAGGACTCAGCCTTCTGCCATGGCATTCTAGATGTGTTTCTTTAGCATGATAGATATTTTTTCCAAAAAGGCATTTACCTATGAAATTAAAGTTACAGATACACACACACCAGAGAAAATTTCTATGCTGAAATCACGTGGGTTATATTAAATTGTATTAAAAGTCCTGCCCATGAATGATGACTACTCAAAAAACAACTGTTCTTCTTAAGTATTTATTTCCCTTTCCACCTTGATTTCTATAAGATGGATTTATTGACTTTTTAGAGTTTATTGCTGCTATAAATCTGGTTGTACGAAGGAGAGTGGAACAAAAATTAAAATGGTATTTTAAGCTGTGTGATGCTGATGGAAATGGCTCTATTGACAAAAAGGAACTACGGAACGAACATCTGCATGGTAAGTGAAGTAGTAAAATACTCTTTGCAGGGCATTCTATTGCTAATCCAGTTTTCCTTCTCTGTGGAGGTGGTGATGGCTCCCCTGTGTGTCTAGCTGCTCCTGGGATATACATTTTGAATTGCTGGAACAGTGTTTCACTGAATCTATAGGATACGGAGTGTGCAACTGCAAATTGGCATTTTCTTCTTGGTGTAGGCCACTAAGAAGCTCACAAATTGAGCAGAATATTGAGATGAAAAGCAAAATAAGCATGATGTTCTAAAACAACTTATCTTTTTCTCTGACTTAGTGAAAAAGGTCTTGTGGGCAGCAGCTAAAATACAAAATGGTTTCTCTTGCAAGAGACTTGGGCTAAGAATGAAGGTTCCTGAGGACTAATCTTTCTGGGAGCTAAAGTACTTCTAATGAATAACTCAGGTGTCTCATATCCTTTTCATCTTTTAAAGTCCAATAAGTGACTTTATAAATAACCAAAAACCAAACCTATTGCTGTCGAGTAGATTTTGACTCATAGCAACTATATAGGACAGAGTAGAACTGCACCATAGGGTTTCCAAGGCTGTAATCTTTATGAAAGTAGACTACCACATCTTTCTCCTGCAGAGCAACTGGTGTATTTGAACTGCTGACCTTTTGGTTAGCAGCCAATTGCTTAACCACTGCACTACCAGAGCTAACCTTCATTAATACACCCCCTCCAAAAACATACTGGAGTGGGAAATAGTTACTATGTGATAAAATAGTGACATGTGATAAAAATGGATTCCAGAGGTAAAAAAAAAAAAAAAGATTATGTGGAACACTGTACCTAAATGATGGGATAAGATATGAAAACATTATGGATGCAACACTCTGCATTTGTAATACAGAATCAAAGATAGTGAGAATCAGAAATTGTCTTAGAGATGATCTAGTTCAAATTCTTTTTATAGATAAAGGAGCTGTGTTACAAACAAAATGCATAGTAGAAATATTATCAAAAATGCAAGAAAATAATAGAAAAGGATAGAAATATAATTAAGCATCTCAAAAAATGGACAAAAATGAACAAGAATGTAGAATAACTGACATATGGAAAGAATTCAAGGATAAGATAATACTAATATTACCAACATTTTAATCCTACATAGATCATTCCCAAAAAAATGTACTAAAATGCACTTTGTATTTGAACTTTGTAAGATGCAACATAAAATTAGAATCTAAAATAGTAAGTAAAGAGTGCCCAGCCTTGTATAAATTTTAAAATAGTCTCATAAATGTATATATCTTGGCATATTTTAAAAACAATTAAAATGTAATACAGCATACAAACTTGGAAGATCCTGCTAAAGCAGTACTCAGAACAGGGCTTCTTATCCTGGGATCTATACTTCCATGGCTTCCAGGAATCCCTGCAGCCCTTGAAACTGAGAGCAAAATATTGCCTGTACATTATGCATTTTTGAGGGAAAGAGCAGGTCATCATATTCTCAAATGAGTTTGGGAATAACAAGAGGATAAAAGTGATTTTGTCTGAGTTTCATGGGAAAAATGTATATAGATTTTCATTGGTTAAAATGTATAACTTACGTTAGTGAGTCAAAGAAAAGAAAAATATTGAATAATGAATGGAGTGTCCATTTAATACGTTTAGTAAGGAAACGAAAGAAAGGAGGAAAACTTAAATAATAAAAGCACAGAACAGAAATTAATTCAATAATGAGACACAGTTGTCTCCAATTAAATTAGTATAGATAAAAACAATAATACCTAATTCTGATAAGGCCTAGGTGAAGAGGGCACTCTTATACCTGTAGAAAGAATATTAACAGATACGACATTTCTGGAAATTTGGTAATCTGCATCAAGAGCCCAAAAGTTGATCTTCATTGTAAACTCAGCTTTACTTAATTTTAGTAAGGAAAAACAATCATTAACCTACTCAAAGATAAAAGTTCTAGGATGTGCATCACAGAATCACTTAAGATTATAAAAGACAAAAAAAAAAAAAAAAAAAACCCTAATATCCAAAAAAGGAAAAGTTTAAATAAATTACAAGCATACCCCAGAGGTGTTGCGGGTTTGTTTCCAGACCACCACAATAAAGCAAGTCAGACAAATTTTTTGGTTTCCCAGTGCATGTAAAAGTTAATGCTTACACTATACTATAGTCTATTAAGTGTGCAATAGCATTATGTCTAAAAAACACAATTTACACACCTTAATTAAAAAATACTTTATTGCTAAAAGATGTTAACCATCATCTGAGCCTTCAGTGAATTGTAATGTTTTTTGCTGGTGGAGGGTCTTGCCTCGATGTTGACGGCTGCTGACTGAACAAAGTGGTGGTTACTGAAGGTTGGGGTGGCTGTGGCAATTTCTTAAAATGAGACAATGATGAGGTTTGCCACGTTGATTGACTCTTCCTTTCACAAAAGTTTTCTCTGTACCATGTGATGCTGTTTGATAGCATTTTACTCACAGTAGAACTTCTTTCAGAATTGGAGTCAATCCTCTCAAACCCTGCTGCTGCTTTATCAACTAAATTTATGTAATATTCTAATTTTTTTGTTGTCATTTCAACAACATTCACAGTGTCTTCACCAGGAGTAGATTCCAGCTCAAGAAACCACTTTCTTTGCTCATCTGTAAGAAGCAACTCTTCATCTATTAAAGTTTTATCACGAGATTGCAGCAACTCAGTCACATCTTCAGGTTCGACTTCTAATTCTAGGTCTCTTGCTGTTTCCACCATATCTGCAGTTACTTCTTCCACTTAAGTCTTGAACCCCTCAAAGTCATCCATGAGGGTTGGAACCAACTTCTTCCAAACTCCTGTTAATGTTGATATTTTGACCTCCTCCCATGAATCACAAATGTTCTTAGTGGCACCTAGAATGGTGAATCTTTCCAGAAAGTTTTCAACTTACTCTGCCCAGGTCCATCAAAGGAATCACTATCTATGGCAGCTATAGCCTTACAACACGTATTTCTTGAATAATAAAACTTGAAAGTCAAAATTACTCCTTGATCCATGGGCTACAGAACGGATATTGTGTTAGCAGGCATGAAAACATTAATCTCCTTGTACATCTTCATCAGAGTTCTTGGGTGATGAGGTGCATTGTCAATGAGCAGTAATATTTTGAAAGGAATCTTTTTTCTGAGCAGTAGGTCTCTACTGTGGCCTTAAAATATTCAGTAAACCATGTTATAAACAGATGTGCTGTCCTCCAGGCTTTGTTTTTCCATTTATAGAGAACAGGCAAAGTAGATTTAGCATAATTCTTAAGGACCATAGGATTTTTGGAATACTAAGTGATCACTGACTTCAATTTAAAGTCACCAGCTGCATTAGTCCCTAACAAGAAAGTCAGCCTGTCCTTTGAAGCTTTGAAGCTGGGCATCGGCTTCTCTTCTCTAACTATGAAAGTCCTAGACAGCACCTTCTTCCAATATAAGTCTGTTTCGTCTACACTGAAAATCTGTTGTTTAGTGTAGTCACCTTCATCAATTATCTTAGCTAGATCTTTTGGATAACTTGATGCAGCTTCTACATCAGTACTTGCTGCTTCACCTTGCAATTTTATGTTATGGAGATGGCCACTTTCCTTAAACCTCATAAACCAACCTCTGCTAGCTTCAAACTTTTCTCCTGCCGCTTTCTCACCTCTCTCAGCCTTCATAAAATTGAAAAGCATTAGAGGCTTGCTCTGGATTAGGCTTCGGCTTAAGGGAACATTGTGACTGGTTTGATCCAGACCACTAAAACTTTCTCCATATCAGCAGTAAAGCTGTTTTGCTTTCTTATCATTTGTGTGTTCACTGGAGTAGCACTTTTAATTTCCTTCAAGAACCTTTCCGTTGAATTCACAACTTGGCTAACTGTTTGGTTCAAGAGGCGTAGCTTTTGGCCTGTCTCGGCTTTTGACATGCATTCCTCACTAAGCTTAATTATTTTTGGCTTTTGAGTTAAAGTGAGAGACATGCAACTCTTCCTTTCAGTTGAACACTTAGAGGCCATTGTAGAGATATTAACTGGCCTAATTTCAATATCGTCATGTTTTAGGAAATAGGGAGATCCGAGGGGAGAGAGAGAGAGAGATGGGGGGGGGGCAGACACAGTTTTTGGGGCAGTCAGAATACATACAATGTGTATTGCTTAAGTTCACCAGCTTACATGGGTGTGGTTCATGGCGCCCCAAAACAATTACAATAGTAACATCAAAGATCACTGATCACAGATCGCCACAACAGATACAACAATAATGAAAAAGTTTGAAATATTGTGAGAATTACCAAAATGTGACACAGAGACACAAAGTGAATATATGCTTTTGGAAAAATGGCACCAATAGACTTGCTTGATGCAGGATTGCCACAAACCTTCAATTGTAAAAAACTCATTATCTGCGAAGTGCAATAAGGTGAAGCACAATAAAGCATGGTATGCCTGTAATGCAATGGAATACATGCTTATTAAAATATTAGTGGACTATGAACATATTTTCTACACAATGGTAAGTGAAAAAACAGCGAATCTAAGTTCTCGCTACATATAATAACAGGATGTTAAAATCAAATTTTTAGCCCAGGAATACACGTGCACACACATCATATCCCAAAAGAAGTAATAGACTATAGTTAGAATTTATAAGAGAAGTAGTTACATGAGTATAAAATGGTCAAGAGTTTTTTTTGTTTGTTTTGTTTCGTTTTGTTTTGTGAGGATGCTTGAAGATTTCTTGAGTGAGAGCTTTTCCTCAAGCTATCAGTATCGGGATTTAAGGTCACTGAGATGTGGATGTCCCCTGCCTTTGGGAAAACAATGGACTGGTACTGGATTCATGCCTGAGAAATCTAAAGAAGGAGACTCTGGTAGCAGAGTACAGGGATGCAGTTTGGAAAGTATTTGTTGGGACAAAGGATGATAGAGTGTTTGCCTTGAATCAGATATGGGCCATCTGTGAGAAAAAACTGGCAGAGGATTGTCTTAGATCTTGTCCAATAGAAGGAGTGAGCAAATCTCAGGAGAAGAATCCTGGAGGTAGACCTAGAGCAGTGGTTCTCAGCTAGAGACATTTTTGGTTGACCCAGCTGGGGGAGAAAGATGTTACTGGCATTAGTGGGTATAGGCCAGGGATGCTCCTAAACACCCTGTAATGCACAGCCCACCAACCCTCAACAAAGAATTATCTGATCCCAAATTTACTAGTGCTGCTGCTGAGAAACCCTGACCTAGAACCTGAAGAAGGAGTCAGCTGACATAAAGATGCATTTATCCATGTCTACAGAATAACATGAGAGAGAGTCCCAGTAATGGAAAGGTAGAGCTCAGAAAATAGTTCACTTTAAACATCTGCTAGCCCAGGGAGCGCTGAAACTAGATAACCATAACAGTCCCTGCCAAGTAGGAACACTCTTGCTCAGAACACTCTTGCTCATTACCCTTTTGTGTCCTTCCTCCCCCAGCTCCACTCAGGAAGTGGTCAGAGACTATGATTAGCAAAATGGGGGAGAAAGAGGAGATGTGCGAAATGAGAGAGAAAAGGAAAAAACTATTCCTCTTCTTCCATCACCCCCCAACCACCCCTGCCACCCCACTTCTCCTGTAAAAAGAGGAAAAACACACAGTTCACTAACAACTCCCTCCAAAAATATCATTCCCTCCGGCCTCATCAACCTTCAAATCAATTCTTTGCTTGGGCTGGAGATGGGTAATGGACAAATTGTAGAAAGTTCACAATCTTTTATTATGACATATAGGGAGCATTGGAGGAACAACAGTTAAGTGCTCAGCTGCTAACCAAAAGGTTGGTGGTTCTAACACACCCAGTTGCTCTGTGGGAGAAAGACTTGATGATCTATTTCCAATACAGATTTGTTGTTGTTAGGTGCCGTTGAGTTGGTTCTGACATACAGTGACCCTATGTACAACAGAATGAAACACTGCCCAATACTTCAGCATCCTCACAATTGTTGTTATGCTTGTTGAGCCCATTGTTGCAGCCACTGTGTCAATCTCTCATTGAGGGTCTTCCTCTTTTTCCCTGATCCTCTACTTTACCAAGCATGACATCCTTCTCCAGGAACTGGTGCCTCCTGATAACATGTCCACATGAGACAGACTCTCACCATCCTTGCTTCTAAGGAGCATTCTGGTTGTACTTTTTCCAAGATGGATTTGTTCGTTCTTCTGCCAGGCCATGATATATTCATTATTCTTCGTCAACAACATAATTTGAAGGCATCAATTCTTATTCAGTCTTCCTTATTTATTGTCCAGCTTTCTCATGCATATGAGATAATTCAAAATAGCATGGCTTGGGTCAGGTGCACCTTAGTCCTCAATATGACATCTTTGCTTTTGAACACTTTAAAGAGGTCTTTTGCAGCAGATTTGCCCAATGCAATGCATCATTTGATTTCTTGACCACTGCTTCCATGGGCGTTGATTGTGGATCCAAGTAAAATGAAATGCTTTGACAACTTCAATATTTTCTCTGTTTATCATGATGTTGCTTATTGGCCCAGCTGTGAGGATTTTTGTTTTCTTTATGTTGAGGTGTAAGCCATACTGAAGGCTATAGTCTTTAATCATCATCAGTAAGTGCTTCAAGTTGTCTTCACTTTCAGCAAGCAAGGTTGTGTCATATGCATATTGCAAGTTGTTGATGGGTCTTCCTTCAATCCTGATGCCACATTCTTCTTCATATAGTCCAGCTTCTCTGATTATTTGCTCCGTATACAGACTGAATAAGTATGGTGGAGGGATACAACCCTGATACACATCTTTTCTGATTTTAAACCATTCAGTATTCCCTTGTTCTTTTCCAAAGGTTGCCTCTTGGTCTATGTACAGGTTCCAATGAGCACAATTAAGTGTTCTGGAATTCCCATTTTTCACAATGTTATCCATAATTTGTTATGATCCACACAGTCAAATGCCATTGCATAGTCAATTAAAAAAAAAAAAAAGTAGACATCTTTCTTGTTCCATGTCCTCATCCGAATTTGGCTTGAGTTTCTGGCTGTTCCTTGTCACTGTACTGTTGCAACTATTTTTGAATTATCTTCAACAAAATTTTACTTGTGTGTGGTATTAATGATGTTGTTCGATAATTTCTTCACCCTGTTGGATCACCTTTCCTTGGAATGAGCACAAATATGTATCTCTTCCCGTCAGTTGACAAGGTAGCTATCTTCCAAATTTCTTGGCATAGACGAGTGAGCACTTCCAGTATTGCATCCATTTGTTGAAACATCTCAACTGGTGTTCTGTCAATTCCTGGAGGCTTGTTTTTTGCCAATGCTTTCAGTGCAGTTTACACTTTTTCCTTCAATATCATTGATTCTTGATCATATGCTACTTTCTGTAACAGTTGAACTTCAACCAATCTTTTTGGTGCAATGACTCTGTGTATTCCTTCCATCTTTTTTTGATGCTTCCTGTGTCATTCAATATTTTGCCCATAAAATCCTTCAGTATTGTAACTCGGGGCTTGCAGTTTTTCTTCAGTTCTTTCAGCTGGAGAAATGCCAAGAGGTTTCTTCCCTTTTGGCTTTCTAACTCGAGGTCTTTGCGCATTTCATTATAATACTTTATTTTGTCTTCATTTACTTCATCATTTCTTCCATTTGCTTTACCTACTCTAGGTTCAAGAGCAAGTTTTAAAGTCTCTTCTGATATCCATTTTGGTCTTTTCTTTCTCTCTTGTCTTTGTAATGACCTTTTGCTTTCTTCATCTACGATGTTCTTGGTGTCACCCCACAACTTACCTGGCCTTTGGTCATTAGTGTTCAATGCCACAAATCTGTTCTTGAGATGGTCTCTAAATTCAGGTAGGATATACTCAAGGTTGTACTTTGGCTCTGGTGGACTTATTTTTATTTTCTTCAGCTTCAGCTTAAACTTGAGTATGAGCAGTTGATGGTCTGTTATGCAGTCAGCCCCTGACCTTGTTCTGACTATTGATATTGAGCATCTCCACCATCTCTTTCCACAGATGTGGTCAATTTGATTCCTGTGTATCCCATCTGATGAGGTCTATGTCTATAGTCACCACTTATGTTGTTGAAAAAAGGTATTTTCAATGAATATACCATTGGTCTTTCCAAATTCTATCATTCAATGTCTGGCTTTGTCTCTATCACCAAGGCCGTGTTTTCCAACTACTGATCCCTCTTCTTTGTTTCCATGTTTTGCATTCCAATCACCAGTCATTATCAATGCATCTTGATTACATGTTTGATGAATTTCAGGCTGCAGAAGTTGGTAAAAATCTTCAATTTCTTCATCTTTGGCCCTAGTAGTTGTTGCATAAATTTGAACAATAGTTGTATTAACTGGTCTTCCTTGTAGGTATATGGATATTATCCTATCACTGACATCGTTGTACTTCAGGATAGAATTTGAAATGTTATTTTCAACAATGAATATGACACCGTTCCTCTACAATTTGTCATTTCTGACATAGTAGACCATATGATTGTCTTATTCAGAATGGTCAATATCAGTCCATTTCAGCTCACTAATGTCTAGGTATTGACCTTTAGGCATTCCATTTCATTTTTGACAACTTTCAGTTTTCCTAGATTCATATTTGTACGTTCCACGTTCTAATTATTAATGGATGTTTGCAACTCTTTCTTCTTATTTTGCGTTATGGCACATCAGCAAATGAAGGTCCTGAAAGCTTTAGTCCAACCTCATCATTAAAGTTGACTCTACTTTGAGGATCCAGCTCTTCCTCAGTTGTATTTTGAGTGTCTTCCAATCTGAGGGGCTCATTTTCTGACACTATATTAGACAGTGTTCCACTGCTATTCATAAAGTTCTCACTGGCCAATTTTTTTAGAAATAGATTGCCACATCCTTCTTCCTAGTTTGTTTTAGTCTGGAAGCTCTGGTGTAACCTGTCCTCCATGGGTAATCCAACATCACAGCAACACTCAAGCCACCACAGTATGACAAACTAACAGAGGAGTGATGGTCCATAAAGATTACAGCTTAGATACATTGACGAATGGAACAGAACTGAGAACTCACATGTAAATCAATCCACCTATGGTCACCTGATTTTTGACAAGGGCCCAAAGTCCATCAAATGGGGAAAAGACGGTCTTTTTAACAAATGGTGCTGGCAAAACTGGATGTCCATCTGCAAAAATAATGAAACAGGACCAATACCTCACACCATGTACAAAAACTAATTCAAAATGGATCAAAGACCTAAATATAAAGCCAAAAACTATGAAGTTCATAGAAAAAAAATAGGATCAACACTAGAGGCCCTAATACACAGCATTAACAGGATACAAACCATAACTAACAACACACAAACTCTAGAAGATAAGCTAGATAACTGGGATCGTCTAAAAATTAAACACCTAAGCTCGTCAACAGACTTCACCAAAAGAGTAAAAAGAGAACCTACAGACTGGGAAAAAATTTTTGGACATTACAAGTCAGACAAAGGTCTAATCTCTAAAATATGCAAGCAAATCCAACACCTCTGCAACAAAAAGTCAAATAATCCAATTAAAAAACGGGCAATGGAAATCAACAGACATTTCACCAGAGAAGACATTCAAGCAGCCAACAGACACATGAGGAAATGCTCATGATCACTAGCCATTAGAGAAATGCAAATCAAAACCACAATGAGATACCATCTCACCCCGGCATTACTGGCGTGAATCAAAAAAAAACTGGAAATAACAAATGTTGGAGAGGGTGCTGGGAGATTGGAAATCTTATGTGCTGTTGGTGGGAACATAAAATGATACAGCCATTTTGGAAAATGATATGGCGCTTCCTTAGAAAGCTAGAAATAGAAATACTATACGATCCTGCAATCCCACTCTTAAGAATACATCCTAGAGAAATAAGAGCCGTCACATGAATAGACATATGCACATCCATGTTCATTGCAGCATTGTTCACAATAGCAAAAAGATGGAAACAACCTAGAGGCCCATCAACATATGAATGAATAAACTATGGTACATACACACAATGGAGTATTATGCAAAGATAAAGAACAATGAATCTGTGAAGCATCTCGTAACATGGATGAAACTGGAGGACATTATGCTGAGTGAAATAAGTCAATCACAAAAGGACAAATATTGTATGAGACAACTACTGTAAAAACTCACGGAAAAATTTACACACAAAAAGAAACAGTCTTTGCTGGTTATGAGGGACGGGAGGGGTGGGGGGAAATATGAAATAAAAAATAGATAAGTGGTAACTTTGGTGAAGGGTAAGACAGAACACAATACTGGAGTAGCCAGCACAACTTGTACAAGGAAAGGTCATGGAAGCGCCACAGACACATCCAAACTCCCTGAGGGACTGAATTGCTGGGCAGAGGGCTTTGGGGACCATGGTCTCGGGGAACATCTAGCTCAATTGGCATAACACAGTTTATAAAGAAGATGTTCTACATTCTACCTTGGTGAGTAGCGTCTGGGGTCTTAAAAGCCTGTGAGCAGCCATCTAAGATACTCCATTGGTCTCACCCCTTTAGGAGCAAGGGAGAATGAAGAAAACAAAATAACAATGAAAAGATTAGTCCAAAGGACTAATGGACCACAACTACCATGGCCTCCGCCAGACTGAGTACAGTACAACTAGATGGTGCCCGGCTACCACCACTGACTGCTCTGACAGGGATCACAATAGAGGGTCCTGGACAGAGCTGGTGAAAAATGCAGAACAAAATTTTAACTCACAAAAAAGACCAGATTTACTGGCCTGACAGAGACTGGAGAAACCCCGAGAGTATGGCCCCCGGACACCCTTTTAGCTCAGTGGTGAAGTCACTCCCGAGGTTCACCCTTCAGCCAAAGATTAGACAGCCCCATAAAACAAAACAAGACTAACGGGGAACAACAGTCCAGGGACAAGGACCAGAAGGCAGGAGGGGACAGGAAAGCTGGTAATAGGCAACCCAAGGTTGAGAAGGGACAGTGTTGACATGTCGGAGAGTTGTTAACCATTGTCATAAAACAATATGTGTACTGTTTTAATGAGAAACTATTTGTTCTGTAAAACTTCATCTAACGTACAAGTTAAAAAGTATAAAAAAGTACAATTAAAGAAAAAAGAAATTAAAAAATAAGTAAATAAAGTAAAATAAAACGTAAAAAAAAAAAAAAAAAGATTACAGCCTAGAAAACCCTATGAGCAGTTCTACTCTGTCACATGCAGTAGCTGTGAGGAGAAACCAACTAAACAGCACCTAACAACAACTGACTTTAGGAGGTGGAGATAACCAGACACCTAGCCAAATTTTCTAGGCCTTTGGGCCCTCTGTCCAGACACTGAGAAAGTTACATTCATGATGCTACATGAATGTAATCATTGCTGTATTATCCTATATTTAATTGTGAGATCTGGACTTGGCTAAGGCCAAGAGTGGTTCTTTACCACTGTTTAGTATGATTACTATTGGACTCTGGATTAGTAGTTCTTGGGAAGCAGCCAGAGAAATAGTCAAATCTTTATATTTAAGGCCATCCCCAGTAATTGAAATATGTTACCAGCCGTTTTTCAAAAGATCTCTTCATGTTTACTCTAGATAGTTATATTCAAATTCCTAGATGACTCATTCTCTCTCTCGCTTTCTCTCATTTTATTTTGAAATTCTATGTCAAATCGGAGTCACTTAATCTAATAACCTTGGGGAGGTGGTGGCTAAATCTTCTGTCTAGGAATTCAGCAATTGTCATTTGCTCTGGATCCCTGACAGCTCTTACAGTGAAAAGATGCTGGCAGAGTGAGAGAAATTTGGTATTTTTCTAAGCATAAATACCTGTTTTTTCAGTCCACCATTCTACAAAAGGGCACAAAGAACCAGAGGCGTCAGTGACAGAGTAGGAGCACCAGATACTTATAGAGTCCTTGCCATTCTTCTATATTCATCCACAAGGTGCAAATAATTGGCTTAAAGTCCAGAATTCTTATGACTGTGACCACTACAATCTTTTCTACAAAGTGCTCTTTGTCTCTTTTGTTAGCTGTTTAATGAACCCCTTTATGCTGTATACAATAAGACTTCCGATGGTATTTAATTAATTTCCAAGCCTCATTACCCCAAACTGACATACAGTCTTTTCTATTTATTTATTTATTAAATAATATTTTATTGTGTTTTCAGTGAAAATTTATTTATTTAAACATTTTATTGTGTTTTAGGTGAAAGTTTACCCAGCGAATTAGTTTTCCATTCAACAAATCAAACACAGATTTTTCTGTGACATTGGTTGCTCGCCTCACAATGTGTAAACAGTCTCCCCATTTCCACCCTGCCTTCCCCATTACCATTCCTCCAGTTTCCCTGCCCCTGCTTACCTTCTCATCTTTGCTTTGGGGCAAATGTTGCCTGTTTAGTCTCATATCATTGATTGTTCTAAGAAGCACATTTCTCACAGGTGTTACTGTTTATTTTATAGGCCAATCTATTATTTGGCTGAAAGGTGACCTCCAGGAGTGGCATCAGTTCCAGGTTAAAAGGGCGTCAGGGTGATAGTCTCAGGGGTTCCTCCAGTTTCTTATCAGTCCGGTAAGTCTCGTCTTTTTTATGAATTTGAGTTTTGTTCTATATTTTTCTTCCATTCTAACCAGGACCTTCTATTGTGCGCCTGGTCAGAGCAGTCAGTAGTGATAGCTGGGCACCAAATGGTCCTTCTGGTCTCAGGGTAGAAGAGGCTGTGGTTCGTGTGGGCCATTAGTCCTGTGAACTAATTGTTTCCTTGAGTCTTTGGTTTCCTTCACTCTCCTGTGCTCCAGACAGGAAGAGTCCAATAGTCGTATCTCAGATGATAGCTTGCAAGCTTTTAAGACCCTAGATGCTCACCAAAATAGGATATAGAATATTATCTTTATGAACTATGTTATGCTAATTGACCTACATGTCCCTGGAGACTACGGTCCTTAGCCTTCAAGCCCAGTAACTCAGTCCCACGAGGTGTTTAAGTCTAAGAATTTCCATAACTGTGCCTCTACGTGTTCTATTATATATATATATATATAAATGCATATGCATCACATACAAATATGAATATGCAAATGCCCACAACTATACCTAATATACATGAAGAAAGCAAGAGGTCATTAAAAAGACAGAAAAGAAAGAGAAGACCAAAATGGATGTCAGAAGAGACTCTGAAACTTGCTCTTGAACCTAGAGTAGGTAAAGCTACCACAGAGCCAAAGTACCACGGAGGAGAATGTCTAATAATATTTGTACCGTCTGAAGTATGTATACTCCAGTATTATTTTTTTTGTCATTATCATTGTTATTAAAACATCAGTGTTGGTAGAAATAGAGATGTTCAATTAAAATATACCAGAATCGTATTGATTGTATGTCACTTTGGAAACGGATAATGGTAATGGTTGAACAACATGATAACATGACTACTGACACAGAATTTTACACGTGAAGAATGTTGACATGGCAGACAATTTGTTTCACATATATTTACCACATACAAAACATATAAAACAAAACAAAAAAGCAAACACACCATTGATATCTGGTCATCAAATGAACATTGAAACTAAGGATAAAGAAGATCACGGCACACAAAAATACAACCAAAACTCTCCAGAACATATATAAAATTTTCAGTATGATTGTAAATTGTTTGCAGAATAATGACTAACATCAAATCTGTTTGGGCAAGAAAATACACAATATTGTGAAGTGTTCTGTGTGTATTTATCTTGTTAGATAAGCTCCACGGGGCAAAAACTGTTTCTGTATTGTGTACTTGGGCATTTCCTGGCACACAACAGGTGCTCAATAAATAGTTGTAAAATGAATGTGTGTCTGGTAAGAAGGCATCATATGGAAAGCAAAGAAAAAAAATAAAGAAGAAACAAAAACACTATGCAATGCTCTCTGTAGGAAGAAAGATGTCTAGAAGAATATTGTGAAATTTAACATGTATCGGCTGCTAACCAAAAGGTCGGTAATTCGAATCCACCAGCCTCCTTGGAAACTCTATGGGGGCAGTTCTACTCTGTCCTATAGGGTCACTATGAGTCAGAATCAACACTATGGTAACGGGTACACACACACACACACACACACACACACACATGTGCGCGCGCACTGTTGTTAGCCTCCATTGAGTTAGCCCCTAACTTACGGTGACTCCCTGCACAACAGAATGAAATACTGCCCGGCCCTGTGCCATCCCCCTGATTGGTTGCATATTGGAACCTTGTGATCCATAGGGTTTTCCTCCAGGCCTTTCCTTGTCCATCTTAGTCTGGAAACATTGAGGTGCTTGGGCCTCAGTGGAAATTAAACCCAGGTCTCCTCCCTGGAAGGTGAGAATTCTACCACTGAACAACTGCTGCCTCCATACATACATATATAAAAGCACATGCATTGAAAACTTCATGAAATATAAACACAGATCAGTTAGCAGTAGTTAAGAACCTATGGAAAGTGAGACTGGGAAGACAGAGGGAGTTTAAAGTGGGGTTCTTTCTTTTTGTTTTATATCTTTCTGTATTGTTTGTTTGGTTTTTTACCACAAGCATATATCATCTCTATAATTTCACAAATTATTTTTTTAATGTTATAAATAAGAGCATCAAGGAAGCTGAGCTTGAAGAGAATCACAAAATCAGAAAATTGAAGCAAAGCACTCAATATTACTGAAGAACAAAAACAGAGAGGAAAGAGACGGGTCTGGGTAAGGGATTGAGCATGGAATCTGTAGCCTTTACCACCAGAAGAAGAATTGCAGTATGCCACGCACTGGTTAAGAGTAGTTCTTGACATGATTTGGAAAGATGAATAGATGCTGTTCACAACCTCAAGTGCAGAAAGTGCCCAGGCGGGTTTAACTTAGAGTCAAACAGCACAGGGACCAGGGGGACTAAGTGGCTCATATTAATAAGCAGTGAAAGTGAAAAGAGACAGAACAAGACCAAAAAATAAAAATAAAAAAGGAAGATTATCAAGCAGGTATTTTGCGTAAAAGAAAAGAGGGCAGGACATAAAGGAAAATGTTTTCTTGAGTGACTAACCAGAAAGGCCAGTATTTTAGACGAGAACATTATTGAAAGCAAGAGGGTTACACTGAATCAAACTTGGAATTAATTGAGGAGAGAATCGTGTTTCCCCATAAAAGAGAAGAAACTGTTGTACCTTAAAACTGCTAAATGCCTCTAGTGTCACCTTGCTAATGAACATGAAACTTGTGTAAAATCTTCACCTTTGCTAGCCATTCCCCCTTGCAAGACTGCTCATTTTCATCTCGAGTCTCCTTCACTCCATCTTTGCTCAATTCCCAGCCCCAGCACAACTTTTCATAAAGTTTTAATTAAGAGGAGTTAGAAAGAATTGGAAATCAAATTTCCTTTACACAGGCTAATTCCTTTTATAAACAGACTGACTTCTTTCAGCCTAGGAAACCCTATGGAGGATTTCTACTCTGTCCTATAGGGTCACGATCAGTTGGAATTGACTCAGTGGCACACAAATATATATGTACATACCTATATATGTGTATACATATATATACAACCAAAAACCAAAGTCGTTGCTGTTGAGTTGGTTCCAACTCATAGCAACCCTATAGGACAGAATAGAACTGCCCCATAGGGTTTTCGAGGAGCGGCTGGTGGATCCGAACTGTCAACCATTTGGTTAGCAGACTTAGCTCTTAACCACTGAGTCACCATGGCTCCATATAGATATATCTATAGCTGACCCATAAAAATCATGCCGTTTCCAGACTATGCCTTGCAAAAAATGGAATGTATATTTAAATATAAAATAATAAAAATTCAGTAATCAGTTCTAGTCCTCTGAATCCCATGATCCATAGCTCTACCATCTTTTACAAGATTTCGCTCTTCACTGGAATCGTCTGGACCTTAACAGGAAATCTTTTCCAGGGAGAACCAGGAACCATCCTCTTAATTTGTATGGACATAAATCCACAATCAGATTAAAGAAGATTAGGAAGCAATGTCAAAGAACAGCAGATAAAAGAAGGCAATTTGTCAGCATGACATTACTGAATGCCTACCACATTCATGGCCACATTCATGGCGGTTTGAACCCACCAAGAGGCCCCTCAGAAGCTGGCTGTAGTGGTGGTAGGTATGGTGGTACAGGAAACGGTAATTGTAGTTCAGGGCTAATAATTATTAGATAAATGAACTACTGCTAAGCGCTACAGGGAAAAGAGTAAGGAGAAATTTTAAAAGAAGTAGCTTAGATAGAAATAGTAAAAAGTTCTAAGTCGCTATAGGTAGAAACAGACTATTTGAAAGAGATGCTTTTTTATGCTAAGTGGTTGGGTGACAGGAAAAAAATTAATGCATTCAAAGGTATTTTGAAGAAGGTGAAAAATAGCAGTAAAGCCTTTCATCTTTTTTCTCTTTTCCATGTCAGTATCCTGCATTGCTTTTCAAGTGACATGGTGGCTACACCCCAGCAGCTTCTTTCATCACCAGCAGTGATAATTGGAGCCACTGCTCCATTATAACTAAGCAAAACGGACTCCAGCTCCCCCATTTCCACACCTACCTCTCTTTTGGTCATGCTGAGCTCCTAGAAATTTGAAAAGTTTTTGGGCTAGGAATTTAGCAGCTGTGATTTCACTTTTTATGAGCCCTGGTGGTTTTATTCTATCCTATAGGGTCGCTATTAGTCAGTTTGGTTTGTGATTTAAGGCCCCCCGGCCCCATCACCACTACACCCATGTGACCCTCCCCCACCCACACTCTTGCCACTCCTTTTATTTTTGGTCTTCTCTACTTCACTTAGGCTTTGGGTGGTGCAAACCATTAAGTGCTCAACTACTAACCAAAACATTGGCAGTTCAAACTCACCCAGAGGCCCCTTGGAAGACAGGCCTGGCGATCTGCTTCCAAAGGTTCACAGCCTTGAAAGCCCTATGGAGCAGTTCCACTCTGCACACATGGGGTCGCCATGAGTTGGAGTCCACTCAAGGGCAACTAGCAACAACAACAACTACTACTACTTCACTTAGTAGTTCAGTGGTAGAATTCTTGTCTTCCATGTGGGAGACCCAGGTTTGAATCCCAGCCATTGTACCCCATGCACAGCCACCACCCGTCTGTTAGTGGAAGCCTGTGTGTTTCTATGATGCTGAACAAGTTTCAACAATGATTCCAGACTAAGGTGGACTAGGAAGAAAAGCCTGGTAATCTACTTCCCCAAAAATCAGCCACTATGGCTCACAATGGTTTGATGCCCAACTATTGATGGGGATGGCAAAGAACTGGGCAGCATTTTGTTTCCTCATGCACAGGGTCACTATGAGTTAGGGGCTAACTCCAGGGCAGCTACCAACAACAACAACTTCACTGGTTTATTCCATGGTTGTACTTCTCTGGGAACATAGTGGATTATATTCTTAACATGCTGTTAGCTGGGGTTTTGCACAGACTATTTTTTTTTTTTAATTTTTTTTATTGTACTTAGATGAAGTTTACAGAGCAAATAATTTCCCATTAAACAGTCAGTATACATATTGTTTATGACACTGGTTAACAACCCCATGACATGTCAACACTCTCCCTTCTTGACCTTGGAGGACTTTTTTTTGGTGAAAATATGCATAGCCAAACTTACACCATTTAGAAGGTTTCTACATGTACAATGCAGTGACATCGATTACATTCTTCCAGTTGTTCTGCTGTTCTCACTATCCTTTTCCAAATTATTTCATCACCATTATCTTCAACTCACTGCACCCTAGGCTTCCCATCAAACCTTCTAAATTGCTGTTGTCAGTTTGATCTCAGTTTGATAATTCTTTTGTGTGTGTGTGCATGCCTTAGATGAAGGTTTGCAGAACAAATAGTTTCTCATTAAACAGTTAGTACACATATTGCCCTATGACAATGGTTAACAACCCCATGGCGTATCATCATTGTCCCTTCTCAACCTTGGGTTCCCTATCACCACCTTTCCTGTCCCCTCCTGCCTTCTAGTCCTTGTCCCTGGACTGCTGTGCCTCATTAGTCCTATTTTGCTTTATGAGTGAATTCACTGCTAAGCTAAAAGGGTGTCTGGGGGCCATACTCTCAGACTTTCTCCAGTCTGTCAGGCCAGTAAATCTGGTCTTTTTTTGTGTGTTCTAGAATTTTGTTCTACATCCTTTTCCAGCTCTGTCTAGGACCCTCTATTGTGATCCTGGTCAGAGCAGTCAGTGGGGGTAGCCGGGCACCATCTAGACATACTGGACTCAGTCTGGTGGAGGTCCTTTGGACTAATCTTTTCTTTGTATCTTGTTCTCTTCATTCTCCCTTGCTCCTAAAGGGGTGAGACCAGTGGAGTATCTTAGATGGCTGCTCACAGGCTTTTAAGACCCCAGATGCTACTCACCAAGGTAGAATGTAGACCATTTTCTTTATAAACTGTGTTAGGCCAATTGAGCTAGATGTTCCCTGAGACAATGATCCCCACAGCCCTCTGTCCAGAAATTCAGTCCCTCAAGGAGTTTGGAAGTGTCTATGGAGCTTCCATGACCTTTCCGTGTACAAGTTGTGCTGGCTTCCCCAGTATTGTGCACTGTCTTACCCTTCATCAAAGTTACCACTTATCTATTGTCTATTTAGTTCCTCCTCACCCCTCCTATCCCTCGTAACCAACAAAGATTGTTTATTTTTGTGTGTAAACTTTTACATGAGTTTTTACAGTAGCAGTTTCATACAACATTTGTCCTTCTGTGATTGACATACTTCACTCAGCATAGTGTCCTCCAGTTTCATCCATGTTATGAGATGCTTCTCAGAGTCATCATTGTTCTTTATCTTTGCATAATACTCCATTGTGTGTATGTACCATAGTTTGTTTATCCATTCATCTGTTGATGGGCATCTAGGTTGTTTCCATCTTTTTCCTATTGTGAACAGTGCTGCAATGAATATGGGTGTGCATATGTTTATTTGTGTGATGGCTCTTATTTCTCTAGGATATATTCCTAGGAGTGGGATTGCATTTTTTAGTGCTTTTTTTTTTTGTGTGTGTGGTGCTGACGTTTTCTTTGTTCCTCTTACCCTCCTGTGCTGAGTTCCTTTTGTTTGTGGATTTTTTTAAATTTCTTTTATTTTTGTAGGTTTTGTTTTTACTGAGACTTTATGTTTTTCTTCTTTATTTTGATGAGTAGGTTTATTAACTTTCTTTGTGGTTACCTTGAATTTTACCCTTATCTTCCTAGATTTGAACCAGTCTATTAATTACCTGGTATCACCTTGCCTTCCTCTCCATTAGAAGGTTCTATACCTACACTGTTTGTTCCCTCTTTTATTGTTCTGATGTTGTTGTCATTTACAGATTAACCTCTCTGGTTCTCTGTTGTAATTCTTTTGGTTTTGCATAGTCCTTAAGAGTTCATTTCCTAGGTTGGTATCTGGCTAGTACAATCCTGTGTCCTATATGCAGCCTGTGGTCTGATGTTTTTTGTTATCAGATCAAAGGACTCCCTTTAATAAGTCTTGTAAGTTTGGTTTGGTTTTTACATAGTTCCTTAATCTTTGTTTATCTGGAAATGACCTAATTTCACCATCATATGTGAATGAGAGTTTTGCAGGATATATTATTCTTAGCTGGAAATTGTTTTCTTTCAAGGTTTTATATATGTCATCCCTTTGCCTTCTTGCCTGCATGATTTCTGACAAATAATCCAAGCTTAGTCTTATTGTCTCTCCTCTGTATGTGACTGTTTGTTTTTCTCGAGCTGCTCTCAGGATTCTTTGTTTGTCTTTGGTTTTAGCAAGTGTGATTATGATATGCCTTGGTGAATTTCTTTTGGAGTCTCTCCTATATGGGACTTGTTGAGCTTCTTGGATGGTCAGCTTTTTTCTCTCATGATATTGGGGAATTTTTCTGGCAGCAATTCTTCAATGATCCTCTTGGTGTTTTTTTCTGTTTTCTCCCCTTGTTCTGGAACTCCGATCACTCACAGATTTTTGCTTTTGATTGTATCCCACATAATTCTCAACTTTTCTTCATTCTTCTTTCTGATTTTTCCTCAAATAGAATTGTATCCAAGTGTTTGTCTTCAATTTTGCTGATCCTATATTCCATCATTGCAAACCTGCTCCTCAGCCTTTCTATAACACTGTTCATTTCTGAAATCTTGTTGTTTATGTTTTGGATTTCTAATTGTTGTTTTCGTATGATTTCTAGTTGTGAATTTATTTTAGCATTTTGTTCCTGTATTATTTTCTCAAATTCTTCCATTTTTTTTTTGTCTGTATTTTCCATGAATTTGTCTGCCTTTTGAATTTGTCTAATTTTTCATCATTTTTGTCTGTTTTTTGCTTCAACTCTTGGATAATTCTGAACATTAGAGATTTGAATTCCCTATTGGTTAGGTCTAGTGCCTTTTCTTCTACTGGAAGGTCATCTGGTGTTTTATTTTGGATGCCTACTGGAACCATCCTGTCCTGTTTTTGTAAGTATTTTGATATTGTCTGCTGTCTTTGGGGCATTCAGTGGTTATTTTCCTCATTTACGGATTGTAGATTTGTTTGTTTCCTCCTACTTTTTTGTTTTACTTGGTTATGTCTGAGCAGTCAGGCTGTGTGTTCTTGTTGTTTTCTTATTTGTGGACACAATACTTTTCACGTCTTCTCCAATGGGCAGGGTCAGTCACTCAGGTATGGTACAGCAGGGCAAGTCCAGCTGAAGGGGAGTTGCTGGGATGGGTTGTTTGTGGCACATAAAATGGCTGACAGTGTGGACCGGGAATCAGTGCAGGGTAGATTCCAGTAGGCGGAGCCTGTGCTGCTTGGGACTGTATTGTTCAATGCACAGTGCAGGTAGGCAGGAAGTAGGGGGTAGATTGTGATGTGTGGAGCTAAGGTGGGTATGGGAAAGATGAGAGAGAGGAGAGAGGAACAGGGGCCAAAAACATATGCATGAACAAAAAAGAGTGCTAAGGGAGCTTGCTATAGGAGTGGAGAGATGAGAGACTGAGAAATGGGGAAAAACAAAAAGAAAAAATGAATAAATCGAGAAACTGGAAATGAAGAAAGACAAAAGGGGAATAAGAGACAGAAGAGACCAAAACAAAGAAACCCAAAAACAAACAAACAAAAAAACCAAAAAATAAGGAAGAAAAAAGAAATGCCCCCAGGGATGTCCCTGTGCGTATGTGCAGAGTAAGGGAGTAGCTTCCAAGCCACATGGTACTGCCCAGCTAGAAGGGGCTCCCAAGCTGAGAAAGAAAAAGAAAACAAACAAGTCAAAACAGAATGAATCCTGGGGGGGCGGTCCCACCAGTTTCACAGCTGAGCAGTGTTTTGCAGCCTTTCAGGAAGAAGCAAAGGTGGTGCAAGGAGCCAGGTATTTGAGAGAAAGGAGGGGAAGGTGGTGAGAGGTAAAGACGAAATCTAAAGAAGTGGAAAAAAGCAAAACCAGCAGCCTACAAAAGACATTCAGGGACCTGGCCAGTGCAGGCAGGTGAAATCCAAGTGACACCAGGGTGAAGCTGTTGCTTCCTGGCCAAGAGACTGTGGCTGCAGGAAGCAGAGGAGGCTAAGTGGGGGTGAACAAGGGTGGAGGGTGGGAAAGCATATATCGCTGGTTACTGGTTGTTCTGTGTCCTGCTGGAAGGTCCGTGAAGCTGCTTTCTCATACCCCCTTTTCACTGATCTCCAATAGGAGCCCAAGATGGCGGATCCGTGCTGTGGTAGCTGATAGGGGACCTCTGCATGTATCTCTCCTCGCTGTCTGTTCTCAGTCAGTTTCTTATTCCATTCAGTGCTTGGCTCAGTTCTTTATCTCTTCATTTGATTGTTAGGGTTTCAGGATTGATGTGTGACTCTATTTGACTTAGTTTTTGTGATCTTTGCTGTCTGCACAGACTTTTTGACATAAGGAGAAATAAGGAACAGAGATTAGATTTCCTTCTAAAAAATATATTTTAATATTTTGCTATTGAAACTACAGCAAAGGTATCTTGTGAATATGCGATGATTTATGTTTATTTACGTTTGCATCACTATTGTAGTATCTTAAATACTTGTCTTCATCTATTAGAAAAGAAGAATATCAATAAAAATACCAATGAATATATTGTATATGCCAGTGACTAGTATGGTCAAAACCTATGATTAATTTTTCATTTATTGTTTTCCAGAGGAATTGATTTTAGAAACATTTGTCAATGGCATGGAAAAAGATCGTGATCTTCTGGAGATTGTTTCCAAGAGCTTCAACCTTTCCAACATACTTAAAGTAATCTATGGTCAGAGCAGGAGAAGAATGTAGAACAAAATTTAAATTCACAAAAAATACCAGACCTACTAGTCTGACAGAGACTGGTGGAACCCCCGCGACTATGGCACCTAGATAACCTGCTAACTCAGAAGTGAAGTCACTCCTGAAGCCCACTTTTCAGCCAAAGATTAGCAGACCTATAAAACAAACAGTAACACATGTGAGGAACGTGCTTCTTAATTCAATCAAGCATGCAAAACCAAATGGGCAACACCTGCCCAGAAGAAAAGATAAGAAGGCAGGAAAGGACAGGAAACCTGAACTAATGGACACAGGAACCCGGAGAGTAAAGGGAAAGGCAGAGAGTGCTGACACATTGCAGGGATTGCAACCAAAGTCAGAAAACAACTTGAGTATAAATTTTTGAATGAGAAACTAATTTGCACTGTAAACTTTCACCTAAAGCACAATAAAATTTTTGAAAAAGATTGAAATATCACACACACACACACACACACACACACACACACACAAAATAATAATAATCTGTAATGGGAAGCAACCAGACAAAGGAGAGAGGCCTCCTCCAAACTATCTGACAAGGCTGGTCTGTTGTTGTTGTTGTTAGGTGCCATTGAGTCAGTTCCGACTCATAGCTACCCTGTGTACAACAGAACGAAACACTGCCTGGTCCTGTGCCATCCTCACAATCATTGCTATGTTTGAGCCTATTGTTGCAGCCACTGTGTCAATCCATCCTCTTTTTCCCTAACCCTCTACTTTACCAAGCATGATGTCCTTCTCCAGGGATTGATCCATCTTGATAACATGCCAAAGTATGTGAGACAAAGTCTTGCCATCCTCATTTCTAATGAGCACTCTGGCTGGTCTAGGGAAGGGAAAATGGAGTCACTGTGAGAGGCCTTTCCCAGGTTTCTATGAGCACAAAACTTTAAGTAAGGAAATAAAATTTTCCTTACGTGCCTTCTGTTGATTTCAGGTCTTTATTATAATTGCTGTAGGTTTATGTATATAGCACTTACCTTAAATCCATCAGAAACTTCCATAAGGACCCTGGACAGATGTGTTGTTGCTCTTTTGTTTGTGTGTTAGTGCTCTTTCTAAGAGTAGAACATAATGATGAAACTGGGAGATTCATCCCATGCCTATCAGTTCAAAATACAGCTTACCTGTATGTTTCCTTGCATACCTGAATTACTCTGCATTTTGAACTAGAACTAGATTCTCTGGAAAGTAGCTCCACACTTTAGCATTCTTCTTAGATTACACGTGCATTTGGTAGATGTGTTTGCTGCCTTTTCACTCTTGTTGCATATGTATATTATAAATGACTTAGTTCTGGTCTGTTTGAGAATTTTTTTTTTTTTTTTTTTGCCCTTGTTTTCTCATTGCTTACCCTGAATGCTGTCGTGAATTAATAATAATTTTCTGCTCCAAAGCAAAAGTCTTAAGCTATGTATTAGGAGAAAACTTCGGGCTGGGCAATGAGAGTGTTTCCATTGGATATGTTATAAATCTGAGTCCAGTTGTGCACAAAAATGCAATGCATCATCTGTAATTATTATTCTGTTTGGAGGCTTGATCAGAGTAACAGACAGCCAGGCTATGCAACAAGCACTTGACATTTTAAATTGTCCTGATATTATAGCTCTGACATTTCATTTTTTATATCCTTTCCAAAAATAAAATGATGAATGGGATTTCTTGATGGGTTAGAACTTTTTAAGTTTTGGATTCTATATCACAAGCCCATTGGTATGTCTGTCAATGCACGGATTTCTCATGGGAACACAGTGGAGGCTGAAGAGCAGATGTGAACTGTTTTTATGTTCAAAGCTTCCTAATTATGCTTTCATATTCAAATTTGGGTTAAAATCAGACAACTAGATAACTGCAGAGTTGGACTGTCCCTGTCTCTGATCATAGCTATGGATATGGTACAAGCACAAATGGAGGTATAGATGAGGTACAAATGGAAGTCAAGAGAAGAAGTTATAGATGAATGTCTAGTTAAAAGTATACATGGAAGTAGAGATGTTTTGTGCCCAAAAGGTTTTGAGGAGATTTACAAAAACTTTTGCAATATGCTATGGATAGAATGATGTCCCCCCAAAAGTTATACTGAAGTCCTAACCTTACACCTGTGAATGTGCCCTTGTCTGGAAGTAGGATCTTTGAAAATGTTATCAGTTAACTCGAGGCCATAACAGAGTAGAGTGAGTCTTAATCAATCTCAGTAATGTCCTGTAAATAAAGAGAGGAGACCCAGAGGGGAAGGAAAGATACCAAGTAATGCTGCAGCTGCAGGCTGTGGAACACCTGCAGCCACCAGAAGCTAGGAGAGTGGCATGGGACAGATTCTTTCTCAAAACCTCAGAAGGAACCAACATAACTGCAACCCTGATCTCTGACTCCCAGACGCCAGAACTGTGAGAAAATAAATTCCTACTCTTATAAGCCACCCAGTTTGTGGTATTTTGTTATAGCAACCGTAGAGAACTAATACATAATTAAGATAACGTATGTTTAAATAAAATAATCACAGATAAAGATGACAAAAATCATTGCAGCCACAATGGCACAAAGTTCTACTCACTTGCTAAAGGTGCACTACCCATTAGACTCTGAGCTTCCTAGCAGTGTAAGTGAAGAGGGAAACATGATTACAGGAGTCACAATAGCAGCAAGGTAAATGACCCTACAGAGTTGTTGTGCCGTCACATGACATGCTGCCTTTAAACTGTAATGTGTTCCATGCATTATAAAATATTGGCAAATACAAAGTATTAGGACAAAGCTGAAGATAACTAATTTTTCTTTTGGCCTGACCTTTCTCAGTGTGTCTGAAATTCTTTAGGGAAGAGGCAACAGATCCAAAGCAGCAGCTGCTGTTGCCTTGATGCAGCTGAGATTCCCAGTCTTGACTTTCACCCACAACATTTGCAGCTAGCGCTGTCTCGCCTAGCCTGGCTATGTTTGCTGATGAGGGAGCCATTTTCATCCCAGGCATTATATCCTTAGTCCTTTTCATCTTAGTGATTTCTGATTTTGTGGACTCAACATCCTCCTCTGCATTCACCTTTCCTTGGCACGCAGAGCTTCTCACAGGCCCTTCTCTACCTCTTCCCCAGGACTCATCCACCCCAACACTCCCCAGAGAAAGGAGAAGCAGATGATTGGAGGAAGGAAGCAAGGACATAGACAGGAACAGCAAGCAACAAGTGGAAACACAAAGAGAAGGGCTTGGGAGTCAGACAAACTTGGGTTTGAGTCGTGTTCTGCTGTGTACTGTATGACTGGGAAATGATATAGCTTTTCCAGTCTCAGATACTGGAAGAAAAGTGCGGGTAATGGCCACATCACTGGGCTATTGGGATTAACGAGCAGATCCCTCACAATCCTAGAGTGGGTGCTCAGTATACGTTAGGGAAAGGAGGAGTGTGGGTTCCCAGCCTAACCCAGGGGCCAGTATCAGTCAGGGTCCTGGGAAACAGAAACCACACTTGCCATTTTGACAGAAAGAATTTTCATAAAAGGAACTTGTTAAAAACATACTGGAGGACTGAGAAAGCCGAGAGGGGACACTGAAGTAACATAGCAATAGTACCGTTAGGAAGCAGCTGCCACCTGAGGCTGGGGACACAAAGGAAGGAGGCTGGGGTTATCAGAACATAGAAGCTTGGAAGAGGGAACTGGGACCCAGTTTTCTGTGGAAAACAAGGGCACAATGAGCCTAATTCTAGGAATCTGGGGGAAAAATATTGGAATCAACTGTCCCTGCCAGGATGAGGCCATTGCGGAGATGAGGGTGACAGGAACAGGGAGGAATCTGGCAGTTTCCCTCTGGCAGCCCCTATTGGCTGAGCCTAAGTTGGAGCAGACAGGCAAAGGAGAAAGGTAGTCAGCAGGGTCCCAGCCCTCCCATCACCAGCAGAGTGGAGAAGGCTCGGGTTGTTGTTGAGAGTTCAGAGCTTAGTTACCAGAACAGATGGGATAGGTGGGGTGAGCCAGATGGAAGCCTTAAAGACCCTCTTACCACTCATAGGTACATTATCAAGGGCATGCAAGCTCTGCTTCCCCCCACGCTCTACCTCCTGCTTCATGCTTTTAACTCTGTAGTTCTCATCTGACTTCCCTAGATTCCAGCCACCCTATTGCTTTCTGCCTGGATTCTCTCCCTCTCTGTCTCTCCTCTTTGGAATCCTAACTAGTGTGTGTAGTCTGCCCAGGTTTGGTTTCAGTTTTTCCTGGGTGCTGCCTCTTGGATTTCTAAGCCCTGTTCCATGCACTGCAGCCCAGGACCAAGCCAGGTCTACCGCCTCACATGCTGATCCTCAGGGCTTACAGAGGAGACACAAAAGGAGTAATGGCTTCTCTTTCCAAAGAATGGCCTTGTCCTATCTGTATGGAGGTCAGGCAGGTCCTGTAGAGTACACCCTGGTGGGCTTCTTAGGAAAATATGTTGGTGGGTAGAGTGAATGTGAAGATCTTAAGTGCTTGTCATGAGAAAACAATAAAATAATATCTACTTCATGGTTTGGCTGAGGCATAATGATCACATCATGGAGCCTATTAGGATTAGAAAGAGGTAAGAAGATGAATCTGACATTCAAGTGTGAAAGGATTTATATTAATTCATAGTTATGTAAGATGGAAAGAAAGAGAATGGAAAAAGAAAACCACATATTCTTTCCCTCGGGTCCCATCTCTTAAGGACATATCTTCCCAACGCCATGTTCCTTCTTCATGCTGTCCTCTGCGATTTAACATCATGATGCTGAGCCCAAGAAAATAGAAATCTACATATCCAAAAAACCATTGCATCGAGTTGATATCAACGCACAGTGACCCCATGTGTTACAGAGTACAACTGTTCCTTAGGGATTTCTTGACTGTAAATGTTACAGAATCAGATCTCCGGGTCTTTCTTCTGTGGTGCCACTGGGTGGGTTCAAACCTTCAACCTTTAGGTCAGTAGTCAAGTGCAAACCATTTGCACCACCCAGGGACCTCATATCAAGTCATGTTACTTTACCTAACCAAATATTTTAGAGCCTATTTCTTCCTCCTTCAGATGATAAGCTTTAAGCAGTACCTTCTTTGTCATCCTCCTGACAATGACATTTTACAAAAATTGACGTTTTATTGTGTTTCATCAGAATTCCACATTTTCCCCTTAAAGGTTTTACAGTAAAATTTCAAGAGATTCCATAACAAGTGGGTCCAGGTGTGTAAGAAACCTCAACAACCTTAACTAATTTACAGTAGTGGCCCAGAGTTATGCAAGCAGCTAGTGAGATTCTGGATTTTCTAACATGTTTTCTTTTTTTCTGCAATTCCTTGATGCTTTGAAGGAAAGGCTCTGTATTTTAAAAAGAGAAAGACAAAGGGAAGACATTCCGTCTCGCTATATACTTGAAGGTGCACCAGGAAGCAGATGATCCTGAATCTTTGGCCTCAAATATGGAGAAAGGAAGGAAGAGACAAGGGGAAAAGGATGAGTGGCAGGGGGACCAAGATGACCATGGGCTGTAATAGGATTTTGCTTCTTTCCCCACAAGTCGGGAGCTGGCAACCAGCAGCTCCTTTAATAACGCTGCTGTCCTTTCTGGCATGGACAAAGCACGTTCATGGAGAGCAGAGGCTGTTAGTACAGAGCTGCTGTTAAAGGCAGGAAGGTAGCCAGTGGGAGCAGGAGAATGGTTCAGATGGGGCAAATATTTCCTTCATTTTTCTTTCCAAACTGTGTAGGTGTAAATATAATGAGGGAACAAATGAGAAAATATGGTTTGTTTAAGACTGAATATATGAACATGAAGCAAATGAAGAAGCCTAAAGGAAGGGTTAGTGCATTAAAGAAACAATATGAGTGCTAGACAGGCTGTTCTGCCTTCTCTCCCCTTCCCCGTCTATATTAGTATAACCTTTAAAACTGAAAATGAAATACAGAAAAGTTTTGACATTTAAAACCAAGCTAGGTCTTATGCTTACTAAAGAAATCAAAATCATTAACACTGAGAGGACAGGAAATAACTTTTTCAATATTCAGAGTTTGTTTCTAGGGACAGCTGTAAGTAGGCAAAATTGGATGATCAAATTAAACCCAGGAGATACAACACCAAGTTTTATCAGAAAATTACTGACAATATTGAGAAAACTATTTAGGGAGCAGAATAGCTTGGAAGAAAGAGCGCTGGACTAAGAACCAGATTTGGATCCTTGTTCTAGGCCCACAGCCACTGTGGACTGTGTGATCTTCAACAAGTCACTTCACCTCTCTGAGTCTTGTTCTCTTCAACTGTAAAGTGCCAGGACCAATCTCTGAGTTCTAAGTCCTTTCAACCTCCAATATTCTATGATTCCATGAGACAATCACGTGCAGGGAATGATGCTGAAGCACCTCAAAAAGATTAGCCACTTAGAAACAAAATTTAAGAAAAATCATTGGTATTTGACATAAATTGAATCAAGCCCAGGTTTTTTAGCCTCTGATTGTCAATGAGTCTTAGGTTGCTACCTATGGATTCTGTGTCACAGGCTATTGGCTTTTGCCCATATGCCTAATTCTGAGTTGCCCTCAATTATGTACAGAATGGTATGCCAATGCTAGCCTGCCTATATAGAAGCCACCTGGAATTCTTCCTCAAATATTTTAATCCCTGGTGATCCTGATGCATGGCTAAGTATGGAAACCACAACTGCTCACATCTTTTCTGAGAGGCCGCCCCCATAGCAGCCTTGGGAATGGCTAGAGTTCATCTCCACTCTATCTCATAGAATTTGCCTTTGAAGTACCTGTGGGCCAAAGAATCCTGCAAAATTCCTTTATATGATATAGAAAAAAGATCACAGACTTTCATGCATGAAGACTAATTTAATACCTCCCCCACTCACTAACTGTATTATCCTGTTGTTGTCGTTAGGAGCTATGGAGTTGGTTCCGACTCATAGCTACCCCATGTAATACAGAATGAAACACTGCATGGTCCAGTGAAATCTTCACAGTCATTGCTGTTTGAGCCCATTGTTACAGCCACTGTGTCAATCCACCTCACTGAGGATCTTCCTCTTTTTTTTCTGAACCTCTATTTTACCAAGCATGATGTCCTTCTCCTAGGACTGGTCCCTCCTGATAACATGTCCAAAGTATGTGAAATGAAGTCTCGCCGTCCTCACTTCCAAGGAGAACTCTGGCTGTATTTCTTCCAAGACAGACTTGTTCACTCTTTTGGCAGCCTGTAGTATATTCAATATTCTTCACCAACATCTTAATTCAAGTGCATCAATTCTTCTTCAGTCTTCCTTATTCGTTGCATATGAGGCAATTGAAAATACCATGGCTTGCATCAGGAGCACCTTAGTCCTCAAAGTAACATCTTTGCTTTTGAACACTTTAAAGAGGTCTTTTGCAGCATATTTGCCCAATGCAATGCGGCATTTGATTTCTTGACTGCTGCTTCCATGGGCATTGATTGAGGATTCAAGTAAAATGAAATCTTTGACAATTTCAATCATTTCTCAGTTTATCATGAGTTGGTTATTGGTCCAGTTGTGAGGATTTTGTTCTCTTTCTGTTGAGGTGTAATCACACTTTGATCTTTTCACTTTCAGCAAGCAAGATTGTGTCATCTGCATATTGCAGGTTGTTAATGAGTCTTCCACCAATCCTGATGCCCATTCTTCTTCATATAGTCCAGCTTCTTGGATTATCCTAGGTAAATCATTTTACATCAATAAACCTAAGCTTCTACACCCATGAAATGAGATTAAAATTACTCCATTGAGTTGTGAGAATGACGTGAGACAACATACATACGCACCTAGCACAGCTTCTGCAGTCCCTGGGTAGTGCAAACGGTTAATGTGCTCAGCTGCTAACTGAAAAGGTTGGAGGTTTGAATCCTCCTAGAGTAGCCTCATTCTACTTCTGAAAAATCCACCAATGAAAATCCTATGAGCACTGCTGTACTGTGACACACATGGGGTCACCATGAGTCAAATTCGACTTGACGGCCACTGAAAAACTGGTAGAGCACAGTGCCTGGCCCACACTGTCTGCTTAGTACATGTTTGTGCCTCCTAATTAAAAAAAAATGAAGGCCTAAAGGGGATGGAGCTAAGGTTTCTTCTTAGGGAGTATTTCCCAGTTTGGCCTAGAGGAAAGCTATAGACTTGTCCTGAACTCTTTAATGTCTTGGTTCTCTCAGCCACATCAGAACTTCTAAGGAGGTCTGAGAATACAACCATCTATAAACTAGTAAATCTTGATGGACAAAACCTTTAAGCTGCCAGCAGGAAACTGGCCCTCAAGCTGTCAGTTATACCGACCTTTAAGATTTCCCCATGTTCTTAAAATGACAGTGAACCCTCATCCATTTTCAGGCAAAAGTCTTGCAATTAAGCCAACACACTTGGCCCCCACTCCAGCATATATGTCCGTTCTTTCTGATCATAAACTTCACATTTCTGTAATTTTTTTTTTTTACTTTTAATAATCATTTTTAAGAAATATAGTATTAAACTGGTAACAATTAGTTAAGATAATCTTGGTACATGTGCAGACATTATCATTATTTATTATATACTATTAAGGTCAATGTAAATGACAAATTTAAGTAAAATATATATATATATCTAGATTTGACCTTTTTCCCTACCAAGCTACCACTTCCCATACTACCAGCCTGGTATAGGCTGCTATTATCTCTCACCTGGATTATTATAATGATCTCCTAACTAGTCTCTCTGCTTCTACCCTTCCACAATTCATTTTCAATAGAGCAGCCAGAGCGATCCAATTAAAACATTAGGCAGATCACGTCACTCAAACTCTCCTGTGGCTTCTTCTCTCCTTCTTACATAATCTGCCCTCGCCTGTCTCCTTCGCTTTCTCATCTCATCTGCGACTGTTCTTCCCCTAAATCCCTCCACTTTAGCCACATGAGTCACTTTTCTGTTTCTAAAACATACCAGGCACAATCCATCCTCGGGGACTTTGTTTTTGCTATTCTCTCTGCCTGGAATGCTTTTTCCCAGATAGCAATATGCTTTGTCCCTCATCTCCTTCAAGCTTTTTCCTCAGTTTTGACCTTCTCAGCAAGCCTTCGCTGACCACCAGTTTAAAACTGCAGATGTACTTCCCCCTCTCTACCCCATTCCCTATGCTCTTTCTCTACTGAAGTTTATTCCACAGTGCTTGTCATCATCTTCTAACCTACTCTGTCACTGCTTATTTTGTTTGTTTTTTGTCTCTCCTCACTAGAATATAAATTCTGCAAGGCAAAATTTTTGCTTCTTTTGTTTATTAACATATCCCTAGTACTTAGGACAGAGCCTGGAACATAGTAAAAACAGTTGCCATTGAGTCAATTCTGATGCATGGCGACCCATTGTGTGTCTGAGTAGAACTGTCTGTTCCATAGGGTCTTCTATGGCTGATTTTTTTGGAAGTAGATCACCAGTCCTTTCTTCTGGGGAGGCTCTGGGTGGACTGAAACCTCCAACCTATGGTTAGCAGCAGAGCCTGTTAACCATGTGCACCACCCAGGGACTCCTAGCACATAGTAGGCACTCAAAAAATATTTGCTGAATGAGAAGAGGAATTGCAAAACTTGCTGATGATTACACTCATTAATAGTGACAGAACTAACCAAACTCTTCTTACTCTTTTTTCAGTCTTTCTTCCAGTTTGTGTCCCTTCATTATGCCACAAGAGTCATAATGAGGAAATAATAGTTTCTGTTATCCTTCAGATTTGTTTCCGTGAGAGTTCATATAAATCAACTGATGCTGCCATTTTAAAAATGCATTTGAAATTGGCTTTTAAGCAGTTCCTTGATCACAAAAGAAAATCATAGTATTATCATCATATAAGCATCACAGATGGCTGATGGTTTTGTTTTTTGGTTTGTTTTCCTACCAAAATGGTATGTGTTTATCTTCACTCTGGTCATCTGACTTGACTACCTGGTTTCTAGTTCTTTCCAGAAGTCAAAATATATTCTCAAAGGATAAAATAATGTGGCCACCATTGAGCAAAATAATTCTCAAAATATAAATCGATTTTTAAATACCTGAAAATCTAAAACTATTGCGTGAAAAAATTAAAAGACGAAAAATAAGTTGAATTCATTTGTAGAAAGTGTGAGAAAAGACTAAGGCATCTCATCTATAAAAGTTCAGACAAATGTATAAGAAAAAAAACCAGGTCTCCAAAGGTGGAGAAAGTATAAGGATAGAAAATTCACAAAGGAGAAGATACAACTGGTTAGCAAACACAAAAAGAAGTTTTCAAGGTCACAGGTAATAGAAAACACCACCACAAATTAAAATAAAACACAGGAATGATTTTACATGTCAAATTCAATGTTTTGTTTTAAATCAATCATAAGATAATAGCATTAGGGGAAGCAAGGTGACAGATAAAAGTAAATTCTTTGTACTATCTTGGACTTCCCTGTAAGTCTAAAATTAGTTGAAAACAAGAAGTCAAAATAAAAAAGAATGTAAGCTTTGTTCTATTTCATTGATCTATTTGTCTATCACTGCATCAATACCATACTCACTTAATCACTGTAATAAGTCTTAATGTCTGATATCTTTCTTTTTCTTTGTCATTATCTTGGCTATTTTCGTAAAAAATTTAAAATCAGCTTGGCAATTTCCACCAAATCAATGCTAGGATTTCCTATTAGAGTTATATTGAATTTGACCAGTTTGGGGAGAATTAACATCAAAAGCCAGGAGCTGTAATAATGACATACTGTGTATAGCTTCCTCTCTTAATACTTCCTGAGCCCCTCTCCCAGCTCCTGTGTACCTTGTGAAGCTGAGCCTGAACAGAACTTGGACCCTTCCAGGTTCACTTCTAGTTCGATGGGTGCGCAGCCTGTATTTACACTTGGAGTGTTCCTTCTGATGAAATGATAGCCTGGTGTGGAAAATAACACTAGTCTTCCTGCCTTGTAAACTAAGTTCCATCTTAGCAGGCACATGTATCATGGTTTAGAGTGAATTGATGACTCGGCTTATACCAGTTTAGCAGTGTAGTATGAGAATTAATTCTTATATAGGAATCAACAGCAGAAATTTAGCTCAAAATAGCTTAAGTAGAAAGGAGAATCTACTCACTCACATAACTTAAACATTTCAAATAGTTGGATACAGGGGTTAAAGGATATTATCAGCTCTCCCTCTGGATAGATGGCTACAAACTACTCTAGCCTAAATTATCTGTATAATTCTTCATTCCAAAGGAGGCAGAGAGTGTCTTCCTTTGGACACACACACACACACACGCACACACTCAAATCTAAGGGAAGACTGATTGTCCTGCTTGGGTCATTGCCTGACTCAGTCACTGTGACCAGGAGGATGGAGTACTTAGCTATCTATGGCCACACACCCACCCTCTTTGACTTTTGTGGGGATGGGCAATGAAGGGAACCATGGTCAGCCTCATCTGAATCTAAAGAGGAGTTCTGTTGCCAGAAGAAGGGAAGAGAAGTGGAATAGGCAAAAACAGTATATGCCACCAAAGTTACAAGAGCGCGGGACCTCATTTCAGAACCCTGGAAGCAATATTCAATCACTTCTCCTTTAAAGAGTAACACAAAGTAAGACTATACAACCTTAAATACTGCAGGAAACAAAAACTTACAGAATCTGTGCAAATTTTAAGCATAGTTTGAAAACAAAATGAAAATCTTAAACATGTCTAAAAATATTGTAGAAATAATTTTCAAGTGAAGATTTTAATCTACAAGTACTCAGGACTTTTTCCACTGCTGATGTAATCCCCACAGTCTTCTGCACTTTCCCAGTGGGGCTGGGGAATGTACTAACCAAAAAAAAAGGTTGCCATCAGAGTCGACTTCAACTCATGGCAAGCTCGTGTGTGTCAGAGTAGCACTGTGCTCCATAGGGTTTTCAATGGCTGATTTATCAGAAGGAGATCACCAGGCCTTCTTCTGAGGTACCACTGGGTGGACTTTAGCCTCTGCACCTGCAGTTACCACTGATGGCATTCACTGTCTGGACCACCCAGGGATCCATACTTCTAACATGTTACTTAGTAACCACTGCTTAAACGTTGGGTAAACTGTCTCAATCTTGCTTTATCAGCTTGAAGGCCACAGCACCGGCTGCACATCAGAATCTCCTGAAGAACTTCTAAAAATTCCCATGACCAGACTGGACGTCAGGCCAGTTGAGTCAGAATGTCTGAGAGTGAACCTAAGCAGCACCATTTTTTTAAAAAGCTCTTTGTGTGATTCCAATATTCAGCCAATGTTGCGTATCACCAATCTAGGTATCAGGCAGCTGCATGTGACCCTTATGAAGAGAGCCTTTCTTCACCATTAGCGTATTAAAATACAGAGGGATAGGATTTAATAAGGGAGCCCTGGTGACGAAACCCTGGTGGCGTAGTGGTTAAGCGTTACGGCTGGTAAAAGGTCGGCCAGGTGCCCCTTGGAAACTCTACGGGGCAGTTCTACTCTGTCCTATAGGGTCACTATGAGTTGGAATCAACGGCTATGGGTTTGGTGGTTTTGGGGTGGCGAAATGGTTACACACTATGCTGCTAATTTCTCCATGGAAAAAAGACTTAACAATTTGCTTCTGTAAAGATTACAGCCAAGAAAACCCTATGGGGCAGCTCTACTTTGCACGTGGGGTCACTGTGAGTTGGAATCGACTCCACGGCACTTAACAACAACAGGATTTAATTGTGACCCTAGAGGGAATGGACAGGTTGCACTGGTTGTAGGCCATGGATCCCAAATGAAAAGTTCGTGGGCCAGATCCAATCATTTATGGTCGTTGCTATTAGGTGTCATCAAGTCCATTCTGACTCATAGTGACCTTATGTGCAATAGAACAAAAAGCTGCCTGGTCCTGCGCCATCCTCACAATCTCACAATCCTTGTTATGCTTGAGCCCGTTGTTGCAGCCACTGTGTCAATCCATCACATTGAGAGTCTTCCTCATTTTTGCTGACCCTCTATTTTACCAAGCATGACATCCTTCTCCAGGGACTGATCCCCCCTGATAACATTCCAAAGTATGTGGCACGTAGTCTCTCTATCCTTGCTTCTAAGGAGCAAGCATTCTGCTTCTACTTCTTACAAGGCGTATTTGTTCATTCTTTTGGCAGTGCATGGTACATATTTTTCTTTTTGTTGTTGTTGTAGTTAAATGAAGTTTACATTTCAAGTTAGTCTCCCATACAAAATTTTATACATAAATTGTTATATGACCCTAATTGCTCACTCCATTCTGCGAAAGTACACTCCTCCTTTCTGCCCCTGATTCCCCATGTCCATTCAACAAGCTCCTAACCCTCTCTGCCTTCTCATCTCACTTCTGGACAGACATTTCCCCTTTGGGCTCTTGTATCTACTTGACTAAGAGGTACACACTTCACGAGTATCACTTTATGTCCCACAGTCCAGTCTAATCTCTGTCTGAAGAGTTGGCCTCGGAAATTGTTTTAGTTCTGGGCTGATAGAGAGTCCAGGGTCCATACTTTCTGGGGTACCTCCAGTCTCAGGCAGACCATTAAGTCTGGTCTTCTTATTAGAATTTGAGTTCTGCGTCCCATCTTTCTGCTGCTCCATCAGGGACTCTCTGTTGTGTTCCCTGTCAGGGAAGTCACTGGTGGTAGTCAGGCACAAACTAGTTCTTCTGGTCTCAGGCTGATGAAGTCTCTGGTTTAAGTGACCCTTTCTGTCTCTTGGGCTAATATTTTCCTTGAGTGTTTGGTGTCCTCCCTTCTCCTTTACTACAGGTGGTTGGGACCAACTGACGCATCTTAGATGGCCGCTTGCAAGCTTTTAAGACCCCAGACGCCACTCACCAAAGTAGGATGCAGAACATTTTCTTAATAAGCTTTGTTATGCCAATTGACCTAGATGTCCCCTGAAAACATGGTCCCCAGACCCCTACCCTGCTATTCTGTCTCCTCAAACTATTTGATTGTATTCAGGAAACTTCTTAGCTTTGGTTTAGTCCAGTTGTGTTGACCTCCCCTATAGTGTGTGCTGTCCTTCCCTTTGCCTAAGATGATTTTTATCTACTATCTACTTAGTGAATAACCCTCACCCTCCCTCCCCACCCCATAACTATCAAAGAATGTTTTCTTCTGAGTTTAAACCTTTTCTTAAGTTCTTATACTAATGGTCTTATACAGGATTTGTCCTTCTGTGACTGACTAAATTCACACAGCATAATGACCTCCAGCTTCCTCCATGTTATAAGATATTCCGGAGCTTCATTGTTGTTCTTTACCATTGCGTAATATTCCATTGTGTGGATATACCATAGTTTGTTTATCCATTCATCCATTGATAGGCACCTATGTTGTTTCCATCTTTTTGCTATTGTGAACAGTGCTGCAGTGAACATGGGTGTGCATATATCTATTCATGTGACGGCTCTTATTTCTCTAGGATATATTCCAAGGAGTGGGATAGCTGGATCGTATGATTCTTCTATTTCTAGCTTTTTAAGGAAGCACCAAATAAATTTCCAAAGTGTTTGTACCATTTTACATTCCCACCAACAGTGTATAAGTGTTCCAGTCTCTCCACAACCTCTCCAGCGTTTATTATTTTGTGTTTTTTTGATTAAGGCTAGCCTTGTTGGGGTGAGAAGATATTTCATTGTAGTTTTGATCTGCATTTCTTTAATGGCTAATGATTGTGAGCATTTCTTCATGTGTCTGTTAGCTGCCTGAATATCTTCTTTGGTAAAGTGCCTATTCATATCCTTTGCCCATTTTTTAATTGGGTTATTTGTCTTTTTCTTGTTGAAGTTTTGCAGTATCGTGTAGATTTTAGAGATTAGATGCTGATCGGATTTGCCTTAGCCAAAATTGTTTTCCCAGTCTGTAGGTTGTCTTTTGACTCTTTTGGTGAAGTCTTTTGATGAGCATAAGTGTTTGATTTTTGGGAGTTCCCATTTAGCTAGTCTCTCTTCTGGTGCTTGTGAATTCTAACTTATGGTTCATATTGTGTTTACGCCATGTATTAGGGCTCCTAGAGTTGTCGCTATTTTTTCTTCTATGATCTTTATTGTTTTTGATTTCATATTTAAGTCTTTGATCCATTTTGAGTTAGTTTTTGTACATGGTGTGAAGCATGAGTCTTGTTTAACTTTTTTGCAGATGGATGTCCAGTTATGCCAGCACCATTTGTTAAAGAGACTGTCTTTTCCCCAATTAATGGACTTTGGGCCTTTGTCAAATATTAGCTGCTTATAGGTGGATGACCTTATATCTGGATTCTCAACTCTCTTCCATTGGTCTATGTATCTGTTGTAGTATCAGTTGTTGTACCAGTACCAGGCTGTTTTGACTACCGTGGGTCCTAAAATCAGGTAGTATAAGGCCTCCCACTTTGTTCTTCTTCTTGAGTAATGTTTTATTTATTCAGGGCCTCTTCCCTTTCCATATGAAGTTGGTGATTTGTTTCTCCAGCTCATTAAAAAATGCTGGTGGAATCTGAATCGGGATTGCATTGTATCTATAGATTGCTCTGGGTAGAACCGACATTTTCGTTATGTTGAGTCTACCTATCCATGAGCAAGGTATATTTTTCCGTTTATGCAGATCTCTTTTAGTTTCTTGCAGTAATTTCTTGTAGTTTTCTCTGTATAGATCTTTTACGTCTCTGGTTAGATTTATTCCTAAGTATTTTATCTTCTTGGGGGCTATTGTAAATGGTATTGATTTGGTGATTTCCTCTTCAAGGTTCTCTTTGTTTGTATAAAGGAATCCAAGTGATTTTTGTATGTTTAGCTTGCATCCTGAAACTTTGCTGAAATCTTCTATTAGTTCCAGTAGTTCTCTTGTGGATTCTTTGTGGTTTTCTGTGTATAAGATCATATCATCTGCAAATAGAGATAATTTTACTTCTTCCCTACCAATTTGGATGTCCTTTATTTCTTTTTCTGGCATAATTGCTCTGGCTAGGACCTCCATCCCAATCTTGAATAAGAGTGGTGATAGAGGGCATCCTAGTCTTGTTCCCATCCTCAAGGGGAATGCTTTCAAAGTCTGTCCATTTAGGATGACGTTGGCTGTTGGCTTTGTACAAATGCCATTGAGGAATTTCCCTTCTATTCCTATTTTATTGAGAGTTTTTATCATGAATGGGTATCGGACTTTGTCAAATACCTTTTCTGCATTGGTTGATAAGATCATGTGGTTCTTGTCTTGTTTTATTTATGTGATTTTTTTTGATATGTTGCTGAATTCTATTGGCTAGAATTTTGTTGAGGATTTTTGTGTCAATGTTCATGAGGAATATTGGTCTTATATAGTTTTCTTTTTTTTTTTTTTTTGTGGTGTCTTTACCTGGTTTTGGTATCAGGGTTATGCTGGCTTCATACAATGACTTTGTGAGTACTCCATCCTTTTCTATGCTATGAAATACCTTTAGTATCTCTTCTCTGAAAGTTTGTTAGAATTCTCCAGTGAAGCCATCTGGGCCAGGGTTTTTTTTGTTGTTGTTGTTGTTGTTGGGAGTTTTTTAATAACCCTTTCAATCTCTTCTTTTCTTATGGGTTTATTTAGTTTTTCTACCTCTGTTTGTGTTAATATAGGTAGGTATGAGTTTCTAGAAATTTGTTCATTTCCTCTAGGTTGTCAAATTTGTTAGAGTACAATTTTCCATAATAATCTGTTATGATTCTTTTAATTTCAGTTGGTTCTGTTGTGATATCACCCATCTCATTTCTTATACAGGTTATCTGCTTCCTCTCCTGTTTTTCTTTTGTCAGTTTGGCCAATGGTTTATTAATTTTGTTGATCTTTTCAAAGAACCAGCTTTTGGACTTGTTAACTCTTTCAATTGTTTTTCTAGTCTCTATTTCATTTAATTCTGCTCTAATTCTTATTATTTCCTACCTGCTGGCACCTGTGGGCTTCTTTTGCTGCTCTCTTTTTACTTGTTCCAGTTATAGGGTTAATGTTTTGATTCTGGCCCTTTCTTCTTTTTGGATGTGTGCATTTATTGCTATAAACTGACCTCTGAGCACTGCTTTTGCTGTGTCCCAAAGGTTCTGGTAGGATGTGTTTTCCTTCTCATTTGATTCTAGAAATTTCTTTATTGCATCCTTAATTTCTTCTATAACCCAGTAGTTTTTGAGCAAGGTGTTCAGTTTCCATGTGTTTTTTTTTTTTTTTTTTCTTCCTCACTTTTTGTGTTGTTTATCTCCAGTTTTATGGCTTAAGGTCAGAAAAGATGCTTTGTAACATTTCACTGTTTTGGATTTTGTTAAGGCTTGCTTTATGGCCTAATATGTTGTCTATTCTGGAGATGTTCCATGTGCATTGGGAAAGAAAGTATACTTGGCTGCTGTTGGGTGCAGTGTTTGGTATATGTCTATGAGATCAAGTTGGTTGATTGTAGCATTTAGCTCTTCTTTGTCTTTGTTGAGATTCTTTCTAGATGTTCTGTCCTTCACAGAAAGTGGCGTGTTGAAGTCTCCACTACTATTGTGGAGCTGTCTATCTCTCTTTTCAGTGCTGTTAGCATTTGTTTACGTATTTTGGAGCCCTGTTGTTGGGTGCATAAATACGTATTATAGTTATGTCCTCCTGGTATATTGACCCTTTAATCATTATATAGTGCCCTTCTTTATCCTTTGTGGTGGATTTTACTTCAAAGTCTGTTTTGTCAGAGATTAATATTGCCATTCCTGCTCTTTTCTGAGTGTTGTCTGCTTGATATATTTTTTTCCATCCTTTGAGTTTTAGCCTGTTTGTGTCTTTAAGTCTAAGATGTGTCTCTTGTAGGGAGCATATAGACATATCATGCTTTTTTATCCAATCTGCCACCCTCTGTCTCTTTATTGGTGCATTAAGTCCGTTTACATTCAGCGTAATTGTTGATAGGTATGAGTTTAGTGCTGTCATCCTGATGTCTCTTTTTGTATGTTGGTCACAGTTTCTTTGTTCCCTTTAATTTTCTGTGCTGAGTCGTTTTCCTTGATGTAGTTTTTTCCATCTTTTTCATTGTTGTAGATTTTGTGTTTGCTGGTTCTTTATGTTTTTCTCCTTTTTTATTTTGATTTGTAGGATTGTTAGATTCCTTTTGGTTACCTTAATATTTACCCTTATTTTTCTAAGTTTATGCCAGTCTTTTATTTCTTTATATCGCCTTGACTTCACCTCCATATGAAAAATCAACGTCTGCATTTTTTAAGTCCCTCTTTTTTGTTTTAATGTTGTCCTTTTTTACATATTGATATCTCTGTTTCCCTATTTTCAATGTTTTAGGTTTGATGTATTTTCAACTTCCCTATCTGAGTCAATATCTGGTTGCTCTGTCCTGTGTTCTAGTCTTGCATTGTTAACTGGTATTATTGATTATCTAACCCTAGGACTCCCTTTAGTATTTCTTGTAATTTTGGTTTGGTTTTTGCAAATTCCCTAAACTTCTGTTTATCTGGAAATGCCCTAATTTCGACATCATATTTGAGAGACAGTTTTGCTGGATATGTAATTCTTGGCTGGCAGTTGTTTTCCTTCAAGGCTTTATATATGTCATCCCATTGCCTTCTAGCCTGCATGGTTTCTGCTGAGTAGTCTGAGCTTATTCTAATTGACTCTTCTGTGTAGATGACATTTCTTTTATACCTAGCCACTCTTAAAATTCTCTCTTTGTCTTTCGTTTTGGTAAGTCTGATTAGGATATATCTTGGTGACTCTCTTTTGGGATTTACCTTATCTGGGGTTCGATAAGCATCTTGGTTAGATATCTTCTCATCTTTCATGATATCAGGGACATTTCCTGTCAACAAATCTTCGACAATTTTCTCTGTATTTTCTGTTATCCCCTCCTGTTCTGGTACTCCAATCATTCGTAGGTTATTTCTCTTGTTACAGTCCCACATAACTCTTACAGTTTCTTCATTCTTTTTAATTCTTTTATCTGATTTTTCCTCAAGTAAGTTGGCATCAAGTGCTTTTCTTCAATGTCACTAATTCTAACTTCTACTACCTCAGTTCTGCTCCTATGACTTTCTATTGAGTTGTGTAATTCTGAAATTTTATTGTTAATCTTCTGGATTTCTGATTGCTGTCTCTCTATGGATTCTTGTTGCCTATTAAATTTGTCATTATGTTCTTGAATAACTTTTTTAAGTTCTGCTACTGCTTTGTCTGTATGTTCTTTGGCGTTTCTGCATTTTGTAAAATTTCCTTACTAATGTCTGTAAGAGTTCTGTTTATTAATCTTTTGTATTCTGCCTCTGGTAATTCCAAGAAATTCTCTTCCTCCAGAGAATTTCTAGATTCTTTATTTTGGGAGCTTGCTGAAGCCATCATAGACTGCCTGTTTATGTGATTTGATATTGACTGTTGTCTCCCAACCATCAGAAAGTTATTATAATGTTATTTTGTATTTGTTTAGTGTGTCCTAGCTTCTTGTTTCATTTTGTTTTGATTTGCCCCAATAGGCTTCTCATGTGCGCTAGTTTGATTATTGGTGCCTTTGAAGCTCTAACGTCCTGTCACCAGGTAGTTAGTTCTGTAACTAAGTATGTGCACACAGGAGTCTGTTAAAATTTCCTATACGGGTTCAGCTCAGGTGTCCAGACATCCAGGCAGTTGGTCACTAAGTGTGCAGTGCCAGCTCTCACCTACAGTCTTAAGAGAGGCATAGGTGGTTGGTGTAGGCACCGGTATCTGGCTGCAGTAGGGGGTCACACTCTGAGCCAGGCAGGGGGCTGACAGCTGCCCCTGAGAGTCTGAAAGGAAAGTGTGTCCCTATTCCCTAGGGCAAGTATGTAGGTGAGTTTTGCAGCCAGACTATGAGCACCCCACTCTGTTGGCTATAAAGACTAGAGGGTATCCCTTATTCTTGGACTCCTATAACAGTTGAGTAGGTGGCATAGGTGAAGCCACCAGTCTTCAAGCCCCTGGTGTGGATCAGTAAATGTGCCTGCTTAAAGGGCAGGGCTGTGTTGAGGGTGACAAATCTGCCACTTCACAGCTGAAACAGTTGAAATTAGACTTCAGATGTTTACCGCATTGTACTGAGGGCTAACACTGTTGAGTTGGGTCCCCACAAGTTTATACAGGGGTGTAAAGCACTCAAAGCCTGCAGACCCCTTATGCCTGCTGTGCTGACCCTGAGTTCCTGGGTTAGGAGAGCCAGTAGCTTATTGTTTCCTCTCCAAGGCCAGGAGAATGGGTCAGGGCACCTTTTGTGATCTATTTCCACCCCAGTGGACTCAGACTTCGGAAGGCCAGACTGGTGCAGAGCAGGGAGGGAGGAGGTAAAAGGGAGAGAGGTTTTTCCCAAATGGAATTTTTTTTTTTAAATCCCCGCAAAGTGCCACAAGTATGTACTTATCTTTAGCCACTTGGGAGCTGCTTTACACTGGTTCAGAGTGTCCAAGCAGAATTTCTGCTTCCAGATCTCTCTCGATGTGGAAACTGCCTCCCGAGCGCTAATGTGCAGGTGTTTGCCTGCTTCACTGCGTACTTGGGAGCCAGTAGGGGATGAAGAGCTGGAGCCGAGTCCAGTCTGGCTCTTCTCACTTCTTCAGAACCATCTCCCTCTCTCCCTGCCACTCAGTCTGATTCCTCAACTTTGCCTTGTTCAGGCCTCCTATTCATATACAATCAAATCACTTGTTTTTCCAGGTCTTTGTTGTAAGAGGGATATAGGAAGCCATCTGACTACTCCACCATCTTGGCCCTGCCTCCCATGGTATATTTAATATTCTTCCTCAACACCACAATTCAAAGGCATCAGTTCTTCTTCAGTCTTCCTAATTCATCGTCCAGCTTTCACATGCATGTGAAGTGATTGAAATCACCATCATCTGAATCAGGCACACTTTAGTCTTCAAGGTAATATTTTAGCTTTTCAACACTTTAAAGAGGTCTTTTGCAGCAAATTTGCCCAATGCAATGCCTCTTTTGATTTTTTGACTGCTGCTTCCATGTGTGTTGATTGTGGATCTAAGTAAAATGAAATCCTTGACAACTTCAATTTTTTCTCCATTGATCATGATGTTGCGTATTGGTCCAGTTATAAGGGTTTTTGTTTTCTTTATGTTGAGGTGTAATCCATAGTGAAGGCTGTGGTCTTTGATCTTCATCAATAAGTGCTTCAAGTCCTCTTCACTTTCAGCAAGCAAAATTGTGTCACCTGTGTAACACAGATTGTTAATAAGTCTTCCTCCAATCCTGATGCCCTGTTCTTCATATAGTCCAGCTTCTCGGATTATCTGCTCAGCATACAGACTGAATAGGTATGGTGAAAGGATACAACCCTGATGCACATCTTTCCTAACTTTAAACCATGCAGTTTCCCCTTGTTCTGTTCAAACAACTGGCTCTTGATCTATGTACAGGTTCCTCACGAGCACAATTAAGTGTTTTGGAATTCCCATTCTTTGCAATGTTATCCATAATTTGCTATGATCTACACAGTCAAATGCCTTTGCATAGTCAACAAAACACTGGTAAACATCTTTCTGGTATTCTCTGCTTTCAGCCAGGATCCATCTGACATCACAATGATATCCCTGGTCCCACATCCTCTTCTGAATCTAGCCCGAATTTCTGGCAGTTCCTTGTCCGCATATTGCTGCAGCCACTTTTGAATGATCTTCAGCAAAATTTTACTTGCCTGTGTTATTAATGATATTGTTTGATAATTTACATATTCCATTGGATCACCTTTCTTGGGAATAGGCATAAATATGGATCTCTTCCAGTCGGTTGGCCAGGTAGCTGTCTTCCAAATTTCTTGGCATAAACAAGTGATCACTTCCAGTGCTGCATCCGTTTGTTGAAACATCTCAGTTGGCATTCCCTCAATTCCTGGAGCCTCGTTTTTTGCCAATGCCTTCAGTACAGTTTGGACTTCTTCCTTCAGTACCATTGGTTCCTGATCATATGCTACCTCCTGGAATTGTTGAACATACACCAATTCTTTTTGGTATAGTGACTCTTTGTATTCCTTCCATCTTCTTTTGATGCTTCCTGCACCATTTAATATTTTGTAGAATCCTTCAGTATTACAACTTGAGGCTTGAATTTTTTCTTCAGTTCTTTCAGCTTGAGAAATGCCGAGCATATTCTTCCCTTTGGGTTTTCATTGCCCATGTCAGTATAATACTTTACTTTGTCATCTCAAACTGCCCTTTGAAAACATCTGTTCAGGTCTTTTACTTCATCATTTCTTCCATTTGCTTTAGCTACTCTAGGTTCAAGAGCAAGTTTCAGAGCCTCTTCTGACATCCGTTTTGGTCTTATCTATCTTTTAAATGGCCTTTTACTTTTTTCATGTGTGATGTCCTTCATGTCATCCCATAACTCATCTGGTGTTTGATCATTAGTGTTCTGTTAGCCAAATCTATTCTTAAGATGGTCTGTAAATTCAGGTGATATACACTAAAGGTCGTTCTTTGGCTCTCATGAATTTGTTTTAATTTTCTTCAGCTTCAGCTTGAACTTGCATATGAGCAATTGATGATATGTTCCGCAGTCAACCCCTGGCCTTGTTCTGACTGATAATATTGAGCTTTTCCAACGTCTCTTCCCACAGATGTAGTCGATCCGATTCCTGTGTATTCCATCTGGCGAAGTCCACGCGTATAGTTGCCGATTATGTTGGTGAAAAAAAGTATTTGCAATGAAGAAGTCGTTGGTCTTGCAAAATTCTATCATGTGATCTCCAGCCTCGTTTCTATCACTAAGTCCATGTTGTCCAACTACCGATCTTTCTTTGTTTCCAACTTTCACATTCCAATCTCCAGTAATTATCCATGCATTCTGATTGCATGTTCGATCAATTTCAGACTGCAGAAGTTGATAAAAATCTTCAATTTCTTCATCTTTGGCCTTAGTGGTGGATGTGTAAATTTGAATAATAGTCATATTACTGATCTTTCTTGTAGGTGTATTAATATTATCCTGTCACTGACAGCATTGTACTTCAGGATAGATCTTTAAATGTTCTTTTTGACATAAATGCATTACTCTATAATTTGTCATTCCCAACATAGTAGACAATGTGATTGTTTGATTCAAAACAGCCAACACCAGTCCATTTCAGCCCACTAATGCCTAGGATATCGATGTTTATGTGTTCCACTTCATTTTTGACGATTTCCAATTTTCCTAGATTCATACTTCGTACATTCCATGTTCCGATTATTAATGAATGTTTGCAGCTGTTTCTTCTCATTTTGAGTAGTGTGACATAAGCAAAGGAAGGTCCTGAAAGCTTGACTACATTCGTGTCATTAAAGTCTACTCTACTTTAATGAGACAGCTCTTCCCTAGTCCTATTTTGAGTGACTTCCAACCTGAGAGGCTCATCTTCCAGTACTATACCAGACAATATTCCACTGCCATACTGTGGTGGCTTGCGTGATGCTGTGTTGCTTGGAACTATGCCACCAGTATTCAAACACCAGCAGGGTCACCTATGGTGGACAGGTTACAGCTGAGCTTCCAGACTAAGACAGACTAGGAAGAAGGAACCTGTGATCTACTTCTGAAAAGAATTAGCCAGTGAAAACCTTATGAATAGCAGTGGAACATTGTCATTTATGGTATACACTCATATTTTTAAAAATTCAAACAAAAATTTGGATTTCTATCTTCTCTTGAACAACTGGAATATGGGGGAGATATTGGAGCCCTGGTGGTGCAGTAGTTAAGAGCTTGGCTGCTAATCCAAAAGTTGGCAGTTCAAACCCACCAGCCGCTCCTTAGAAACCCTATGGGGCAGTTCTACTCTGTCCTGTAGGGTCACTATGAGTTGGAATCGACTGGACAGCAGCAGGATTTTTGTTTGTTTGTTTTGGTTTTTTGGTTAGTCAGCTACTATTGATTAGCATCCACCCCTTCTAGACAGAAAATGTGTTTTCCAGATTGCCACAGTTTACACCACTCTCTATTAATATGCCCAGCCAATTTCACCAATTAAAATAATCTGCCTGGCCTCTCTGGACATTTGAGTTTACAGCCACTTTTCTAGATGCTAAGCCTCCTTGTAACCTTAGCAAAAAGAATTCTGTATATAACAACACATTGGAATAGGTTCCCCTTTGGGATAAAGGCCTTACAGTAATAATGCATGTTCATGGTCTTGATGTTTTCCCCTAGACAGAAATCTGTCTTGAGTGACTTTGTCAGGATAAGTCACTGAGATTCTAGGTTCCAGATAGATAAGTAGATACAGATATACTTGAAAGTGTAGATATAAGTATAGCACACCTTAACAAGACTAACCATGACTATCAAAGGGCCAAAAGGAGGAGCCACAGATTGCAATGCTGCCTTTCTCCAAAATTAAAACCTTGAAAAGGAAATCAGTTCAATAGCAACAAATTATAGCATTGTACAGGACCAATTTACAAGGAACTTTCCCACTCATTATCCATTTGATCTTCATGGTGGCTATCTGAGTAAGGCTTTATTACAATTCCTGCTTTCTAGATAGTTTTAAAAGATTTTTAGGTCATTAAGTCTTCGTATTAGAACTTCGATACAAGCTTTTCATCCTAAATTCCATACTCTCTCAACTCTCTCTATACTCTTCCCAAAAGGACTATAATGACTGAGAGGCATGTTGAAGATTTGCAATGAGTAATGAAGCTAGAAAACTCCAGGATCACCTGGGTGCTGATTATATGCATAAGGGCAACTCAGGCCTTTCATAGCACTAGGTGAAACCAGTTGCAACTGCCTGGCCTCCTTCAAGCAGGACCTCCAAACTCAGGATTAATTTGGCTAGGAGCCAGATGAGAGGCATAGGTGTAATAAATATTAATTTGGACTGTACTTAGCCAGAATTTATGAAAATGTAATTCTTGGTCTACAGAAGTCACTTTGAAAATTACATGACCCGAAGTTATTTACTAAGCATATAAAACCATAAACCAAACTTGTTGCCTTCAAGTCGATTCCGACTCATAGGAACCCTATAGGACAGAGTAGAATTGCCCCATAGTGTTTCCAAGGAGTGTCTGCTGGATTTGAACTGCTGTCCTTTGGTTAGCAGCAGAACACAGAACTCTTAACCGCTACACCACCAGGGTTTGCACTAAGCATATAGTATAATTGAATTTTCTGGGTATTTAGAGAGGAAATGGGTAAAATGTTTTGACCATATGACCTTTGAATTTCATACAGAAGGTTTAGAGATAGACTCTGTTTCAAATATAAATGTCTATCTTGATGATAACTTCTGATTTATAACTATTTTCTCCTTACTGAAAGTAAATAACTTAGCATTGTGCCTGAATATATACTGTAAGTGCACAATAAATTTTAGTTCATCCTTATTATAGCCATTCTAATAATCTTTCTGCAACTGACTTTATTTTACGTGCCCTTGGCATAGTCTTTGGCACTTGGTATATGTTCAATAAATATTTGTTAGATTAACTAGACTTAATAATTTTATAAATTTTCAGGTATAAATTCCAGAAAGATCTCCTGTAGAGATTTTGAGAAATTCTGGAATATATAAAATACAAAATGTTTACAACACAGTTTAGCAATACCTACTAGTAGTTACCACCACCCATCTGTCAGTTTCTCATACTGTGGTGGCTTGAATGTTACTATGATGCTGGAAGCTATGCCATAGGTATTTCACATACCAGCAGGGTCATCCATAGACAGGTTTCAGCAGAGCTTCCAGACTAAGACAGATTAGGAAAAAAGCCTGGCAATCTACTTCCAAAAATTAATCAATGAAAACCCTATTGTTCACAACAAAACATTGTCCAGCTTGCTTGCTTTGGATACATCATCAGGACAGATCAATCACTACAGGAGGGCATCATGTTTGGTGAAGCAGAGGGCAGGCTAAAGTGGGTATGGGAGAACCTCAGTGAGATGAATTGACACAACAGCCACAAATATGGACTCAAACATGCTGGCAATTGTGAGGAGCCAAGCAACATTTTATTCTGTTGTACATAAGGTAACCGTGAATGGGAGTTGACAAGACCCAAGCTGGAGCCCTGGTGGTGCATTGATTAAGAGCTATGGCTGTCAATCAAAAGACTGGCAGTTAGAATCACCCACGCCTTCTTGGAAACCCTATAGGCAGTTATACTGCATCCTGTAGTGTCGCTATGAGTCGGAATTGACTCGACAGCAATGGGTTTAGTAACAAGCTACCACCATTAATAGTTAAATAGTGTTTTAACTCCAATATCTTTTCAATAGTGTAGTACTGTACCAAACACTTGTGTTTTTGTGGGGTTTTTTGGACACAATTTAATAATCACTGCTTTATATTTGTCTATAACTTAGGCTTTTCCCTCAGTTCAGTGTGGTGTTCTCTCAGTTGGTCCAGGCAATAAAGTTTTACTGCAAAAATACTTTTAAATTGTAATTATCATAGAAATGAAATTCTAAAGCATTATTAACTAAAGTTAAACTTGAGGATAAAATTGATGTAATTCCAGAATTTAAAATATCATGATTTCAAAGCAAAAGTTAAATGTCAAGCGGAAAATTTCTACAAGTCAGTAAGAAAAAGACAAGCAAATAAATGGAAAAATGTACAAAATTTGTATCAGACAATTCACAGATGATGAAACACAAATATTTAATACACATATAAAAAGATGTTCAGTCTCATTAATAACCAGCAAAATGTAAAATAAAACAATAATATGAAGCCATTTTTACCCACCATTTTAGCAAAAGAAAAAATAATAATAACATCAAAGTTGGTATCCAGAGTGGCGGAAAGCAAAGGGGAGTTCTCATTTACCACTGGTGAAAGAGATGTTGTCATTGTCTCTGGTTAAAACTCAACATGTGCATACCCTTTAAGGATGGAATTCCTTCCTTCTGAATCTACTCTAGAGAAACATTCATGCACGTGCACAAGGAGACATGTAGAAGGATGCTTACTGCAGCTTTGTAAGAGTGAAATTTGAGAACAAATTTTCTTCTAATTTGGAGTAGGAAAATAAACTGTGGTATACCTGTCCCTGTGTGACACAAAACATTAAGCACTTGACTACTAGCCAAAAGGTTGGTGGTTCAAATGCACCTAGTGGTGCCTCGGGAGACATGACTGGTGATCTACTTCTGAAAGGTCACAGACTTGAAAGCCCTGTGGAACGAGTTCTACTCTGAACACAGGTCATCATGAGTCAGAATCGACTTGACGATAACTAACAACAAAAAAAATACTTGTATTGTTAGACATTGGTTTGTGGTGCACATAATAGGTAGCTAAACTTAGAGTGCCTTCATCAAATGGATTGTTTGTATTATTTTTTTTTTGCACAGGGCTGGTGCAGCAGATCTGCAATATCATCAATGTATCATGCTCCTTCTCTTTTTCTGCTCTGCTATTCTTAAGGTTGTCCCATATGCAGGTCAAAAGGAGGTTCCTTAACCCTCTCCCTGGTCATCACAACTGTAATCCAAAAAAAAAAAAAAATGGAGGAGGAAGAAGAAGAGGAAAGAATGTGCATGACAGGTGAGTCAGTAGGGTTTGAAGAGCTTCCCTGGAGGTCCCATTTAGTGGCCTCTACTTATGTATCTTGGCCAGAATTTTGTTATATATCACCCCAACTACAAGGGAGACTGGAAAATGCAGTATTTTATCTGGGCGCAGTGCCACCCTAAATAAAATCAGGGCTCTTTTAGGAAAGAGAAGGTGTAGACTAGATGCTGGATTGGCAAATATCAATCCCTTTGACAACAGTAATATATATGGAATATTGTGCAATAATTAAAAGAAATGTGCTAGATCCAAAAGAATCCAAATAGATAGATCTCCAACACATCTTGGTGAATGAAAAAGGCGTGGAATGAAGCCTATAGTATAATGCCATTTACACACTCATACATGCATCCTCAGAGATAGAGAGGGAAAGAGGGAGGGAGGGAGTAAGAGAGAGAGAGAAAGAAGGGAGAAAAATGTAACCAAAATACAGAAAAAGATCTGGAAGGATACACATCAAATTCAAAAAAGTAATTAATTATAGGAGTGGGGGCTGGGATTATCTAGTTTTGTTCATAATTCAGACTGTAATGAACATGGAGATGAGTTACCCCTATCTCCCTTCTAGGAAGAACCTGTTGCCCAGTGACTGAGAGTGTTGTCAAGAGACAGCCTCCAGCTGTCAGCACCTTCAGGAATTCCTTCAGCTATAGAAAGCTGAAGGTCACAGCCAAGGTAGTGGTGGGGACAGGTGGCCCACGTCCAATAACTAATGAAGGCTGAGTTAAAAAAGCCCAGCCATTTCAGCCCAGTAATGAGAATGCTGAAGGCTACTTTAGCTCCAGAGCTACCCAATGAGGGGCAGCTGATGCTGTCCAGCCTACACTGCAGCTGGCCTTCCTCCTCTGCTTGCTTCCTTCTCTTCCCTTCCACAGGTGTTGTCCAAGGCCCCTCATTACTAAACTTTCTGCACAATAAACTCTACCTCAGAGACTGCTTCCCAGAGAACTCAGCCTGAGACAGTGGTCTTTCTGTTATAAAGTGATATATGTATTCCTAAAAAACTGCATGTTCTGCAAAAATGCACAGTAAAAATAAATAGATTTTCTCCCAGACTGTAAGTTGTTTCTTCACTTTGTTGTTAAAGTCCTTTGTTGAACAAAAGTTTTTAATTTTGATGAAGTCCAATATATCTAATTTGTCTTTTGTTGGTAGTGCTTTTGGTGTTGAATCTAAGAATCTGTTGTTAACAACTAGATCCTAGACTTCTGGGCAACATGGTGCTATAGTCAGAAGCACCACGCTATCCCTCCACAGCAAAGATCAGAAAAACTAAGTCAAATAGAGTCACATGTCAATCCTGAGACTCTAAGCATCAAATGAAGAGATAAAGAACTCAGCGAAGCACCGAATGGAATAAGAAATTGACTGAGAACAGAGAGTGGGGAGAGATACATGCAGAGGTCCCCTATCAGCGACTGCAGCACAGATCCGCCATCTTGGGCTCTGATGGGAGATCAGCAAACAAGGGGTACGAGAAAGCAGCTTCACGGAGCTTCCAGCAGGAGACAGAACAACCGGTAACCAGCAATATATGCCTTCACACCCCCCACCCTTGTTTACCCCCACTTAGCCTCCTCTGCTGCCTGCAGCCACAGTCTCTTGGACGGGAAGAACCAGCTTCACCTCAGTGTTGCTTTGATTCCACCTGCTCGCACTGGTTGGCTCCTTGAGTGCCTTTTGTTGACTGTTGGTATTGCTTTTTTTCCACTTTTTTAGATTTCTTCCTTACCTCTCACCATCTCCTTCTCCTTTCTCTCAAATAACTGGATCCATGTGCCATCTTTGCTTCTTCCTGAAAGGCTGCGAAACACCGCTCAACTATGAAACTGCTTTCCGGCCTGTGCCGCCATGTTGCTGGGATCCCCGGGGTTTTTGGTTTGTTTGCTCTGATTTGTTCTGTTTTGATTTGTTTGTTTGTTTTCTTTTTCTTTTCTTGGCTTGGGAGCCCCTTCTAGCCAGGCAGTACTGCACAGCTTGGAAGCTACTCCCTTACTATGCGCAGATGCACAGGGACATCCCTGGGGGCATGTCTTCTTTCTCTTTTTTGGGGGGTATTTTTTTTTGTTTCTTTGTTTTGTTTTCTTCTCTCTCTTATTCCCTTTTTGTCTTCTTCATTTCCAGTTTCTTGATTTATTCATTTTTTTTCATTTTTGGTTTTTTCCCATTTGTCAGTCTCTCATCTCTCCACTCGACTAGCAAGCTCCCTTAGCAATCTGTTTTCTTTGTTTCTCTTTGAGTCCTGTTCCTCTCTCCTCTCTCTCATATTTCCCATACCCATCTTTCCACACATCACAATCTACCCCCTCCTTCCTGCCTACCTGCACCATGCACTAAACAGCACACTCCCAAGCAGCACAGGCTCAGCCTACTGGAACCTTCCCTGCACTGATTCCTGATCCGCACTGTCAGCCCAGGTATGTGCTACAAACAACCCATCCCAGCAACTCCCCTTCAGCTGGATCTGCCCTGCTATACCATACCTGAGTGACTGACCCTGCCCATTGGAGAAGAGGTGAAAAGTAAAGTGCCCACAAACAAGAAAACAACAAAGAATGCAGAGCCCACTTGCTCATACATAACCAAATAACACAAAAAAGCAAGATGAAACAAACAAATCTACAATTAATAAATGAAGAAAATAACCACTGAATGCCCCAAAGATAACAGACAATATCAAAACATTTACAAAAACAGGACAGGATGGTTCCAGTAGACATTGAAAATAAAACACCAGATGACCTTCCAGTAGAAGAAAAGACACTTGACCTAACTGATAGGGATTTCAAATATCTAGTATTTAGAATTACCCAAGAATTGAAGCAAAAAGCAGACAAAAATGAAAAAACAGGCAAATTCATGGAAAAGGCAGACAAATTCATGGAAAATACAGACAAAAGAATGCAAGTATTCAGGAAAATAATGCAGGAATAAAATGCTAAAATAAATGCACAACTACAAATCATACAAAAACAACAATTAGAAATCCAAAAGATGAACAACAAGATTTCAGAAATGGACAGTGTCATAGAAGGGCTGAGGAGCAGATTTGAAATGATGGAATATAGGATCAGTGAAGTTGAAGACAAACACTTGGATACAACTCGGTTGAGGTAAAATCAGAAAAAAGAATGAAGAAACCCTGAGAATTATGTGGGATACAATCAGAAGCAAAAATCTGGGAGTGATCAGAGCTCCAGAACAGGGGGAGAAAACAGAAAACACAGAGAGCATCACTGAAGAATTGCTGACAGAAAACTTCCCCAATATCATAAAAGATGAAAAGCTGACCATCCAAGAAGCTCAACAAACCCCATGTAGGATAGACCCCAAAAGAAAATCACCAAGGCATATCATAATCACACTCACTAAAGCCAAAGACAAACAAAGAATCCTGAGAGCAGCTCTAGAAAAACAAAAAGTTACATACAGAGGAGAAACAATAAGACAAAGTTTGGATTATTTGGCAGGAACCATGGAGGCAAGAAGGCAATGGGATGACATATATAAAACCTTGAAAGAAAAAAATTACCAGCCATGAATAATATATCCTTCAAAACTCTCATTCACATATGATGGTGAAATTAGGTCATTTCCAGATAAATGAAGATTAAGGAACTATGTAAAAACCAAACCAAACTTACAAGACTTATTAAAGGGAGTCCTTCAATCTGAGAACAAAAAACATCAGGCTACAGGCTGCATACAGGACACAGGATTGTACTAGCCAGATACCAACCTAGGAAATGAACTCTTAAGGACTATGCAAAACCAAAGTATTACAAAAGGAACCAGAGAGGTTAATCTGTAAATGACAACAGCAACAGAACAATAAAAGAGGGAATAAATGGTGAAGGTATAGAACCTTCTAATGGAGAGGAAGTCAAGTAATACCAAGTAATAATAGACTGGCTCAAATCTAGGAAGATAAGGGTAAATTTCAAGGTAACCACAAAGAAAGTTAACAAACCTACTCATCAAAATAAAGAAGAAAAACATAAAATTTCAGTAAAAACAAGACCTACGAAAACAGAAGAAATTTTAAAAAATCCACAAACAAAAGGAACTCAGCACCGGAGAGTAAGAGGAACAAAGAAGATGTCAGCACCACAAAGAAAAAAAAAAAAAAAAGCACTACAAAATGCAATCTCACTCCTAGGCATATATATCCTACAGAAATAATAGTGGTCACTCAAACAGACATATGCACACCCATATTCATTGCAGCACTGTTCACAGCAGCAAAAACATGGAAACAACCTAGATGCCCATCAACAGATGAAAGGATAAGCAAACTATGGTACATACACACAATGGAGTATTATGCAAAGATAAAGAACAATGATAACTCTGTGAAGCATCTCATTACATGGATGAAACTGGAGGACATTATGCTGACTGAAATAAGTCAATCACAAAAGTAAAAACGCATGTAAAAGTTAACACACAAAAAGAAACAATCTTTGTTGGTTACGAAGAATGGGAGGGGTGGGGGGGAACTAAACAGACAATAGATAAGTGGTAACTTTGGTGAAGGGTAAGACAGTACACAATACTGGGGAATCCAGCATAACTTGTACAAGGAAAGGTCACGGAAGTGCCATAGACACTTCCAAACCCCCTGAGGGACTCAATTGTTGGGTGGAGGGCTGTGGGGACCATGGTTTTGGGGAACATCTAGCTCAATTGGCATAATACAGTTTATAAAGAAAATGGTCTACATTCTACCTTGGTGAGTAGCATCTGGGGTCTTAAAAGCCTGTGAGCAGCCATCTAAGATACTCCACTGGTCTAATCCCTTTGGGAGCAAGGGAGAATGAAGAGAGCAAGATACAAGGAAAAGATTATTCCGAAGGACTAATGGTCCACAGCTACCACAGCCTCCACCAGATTGAATCCAGTACAGTTAGATGGTGCCCGGCTATCCCCACTGACTGCTCTGACCAGGATCACAATAGAGGGTCCTGGACAGAGCTGGAAAAGGATATAGAACAAACTTTTAACTCACACACAAAAAAAAGACCAGAGTTACTGGCCTGACAGGCTGGAGAAACCCCAAGAGTATTGTCCCTGGACATCCTTTTAGCTCAGTGGTGAATTCACTCCAGAAGTTCACTGTTCAGCTGGGGATTGGGCAGCCTTATAAAACAAAACAGGACTAATGAGGCACAGCAGTCCAGGGACAAGGACTAGAAGGCAGGAGGGGACAGGAAAGCTGGTGACAGGGAACCCAAGGTTGAGAAGGGACAGTGTTGACATGTCATAGGATTGTTAACAATTGTCATAGTGCAATATGTGTACTAACTGTTTAATGAGAAACTATTTGTTCTGCAAACCTTCATCTAAGGTACAAAAAAAAAAAAAAGAATTATCTATGTGAGGTCAAATTGACAACAGCAACTCAAAAGATTTGATAGGAAGCTTAAGGGGCAGTGAGATGAAGATAATGGTGATGGAATAATTTGGAAAAGGATCGTGAGAATAGCAGCACAACTGGAAGAATGTAATCGATGTCACTGAGTTGTACATGTAGAAACTTTTGAAATGATGTGACTTTGGCTATGTATATTTTCACAAAAAAAAAAGTTCCTCCAATGTTGAGAAGGGAGAATGTTGACATGTTGTGGGGTTGTTAACCAATGTCATAAAACATTATGTGTACTGACTGTTTAATGAGAAACTATTTGTTTTGTAAACCTTCATCTAAAGTACAATTAAAAAAAAAGAAAGAAAGAAACTAGATCCAGAAGTCATGTCCCTATGTTTTCTTTTAGGATTTTTGTGGTTTTAGTTCTTACATTTAGGTCCTTGATCCATTTTGAGTTAATTTTCATTTATGGTGTGAAGTATTCTTTTTAATATGGATATCCAGTGATCCTAGTAGCATTTATTACAGAGACTGTTTTTTTCTCCATTGCATGGAGTTAGAACCCTTGTCAAAAATCAATTGACCGTAGATGTTTGGGTTTATTTCTACACTGTCTGTTCTATTCTATTCAGATAAGGGTTTAATATCCAGAATATAAAGAACTACTACAACTTAACAACAAGAATACAAACAACCCAATCAAAAAATAGGCAATCTACTTGAACAAACATTTCACCAAATAAGATATACAAATGACCAGTGAGTACAATAAAAGATGCTCCACATCATTAGCCATCAGGGAGATGCAAATCAAAATTACAGTGAGATGCCACTTCACTCCAACGGGATAGCTAAAATAAAATCAAAGGAAAACAACAAATTTTGGCAAGGATGTGGAGAAATCAGAACACTTATCCATTGCTAGTGAGAACGTAAAATGGTACAGTTGCTGTGGAAAACAGTTTAATGGTTCCTCAAAAACTTAGACATAGAACTACTATATGACCCAACAATTCCACTCCTAAGTATGTACCCAAGAAACTTGAAAGTAGCAATACAAACAGACACATGTATGACAATGTTCATGGCAGCACTATCCACAATAGCCAAAGTGGAAACAACCTAAATGTCCATCAACAGATGAATGGATAAATAAAATGTAGTATATATATACAATGGAATAATTCTTAACCATGAAAGGAAAAATGAAGTCCTGATATATGCTACAGCATGGGTGAAACTTGAAACTATTATTTTGAATGAGATAAGTTAATCACAAAAGGACAATATAGTATGATCTCATTTACATGAAAAATCTAGAATAGGCAAAGGTATAGAGAGAAAAGTTTTGTTAGTGGCTATTGGGTGGGAAGAAGGGGGAAGCAATGAGCTTCTGTTTATGATAATGGAAAATGTGGCAATGATTATTAGTGAGTGTTGCACAACATGATTAATGTAATTGCTGTCACTAATTGTACTTGTGAAAACGTTAAATTAGCAAATCTTGTATTACATATATTTTTATGACAATAAAACAAAAAAAGATTTATTAAAAAATAGGGTGGGGCAAGCCACTCAAAACCTATGCAACTCTGTTAGTAGAGCACTAACAAAATGAATAACAATTGTAATAAAAATACTAACCCATTTAAATCTCCAGCCACAATCAGGAGAACCCTGCAGTCTTAAAGCATGACTCATGTTTCCTCCATCAAGATGTGCAGCATTCAGGGCATTTGCTTCCAATAGAGACTAGTCTTATCGAAATTAAATTCTTCACCAATCATTCTTTTTTAACCCAGGGGAAAATATATCTTTCACAGCTTTTTAATCTGCCCTCACAGCTTGAGCAGACAGCTTGAAAGTGTGAAAATTGAGGAAGCTGAACCACTACTTGGTCTAACAGAAGGCACTCCTGCAGGGTTTTATATATATATATATATATATATATATATATATATATATATTCAACTATATATATATATATATCTGTTAAGGGCTTCTTATGTTGCTAAGGTTTTATCTTTAATTATGAGGAAATTTGGTCTGATAACTTCAAAATATGATTAAGATAAAAAAATGCACATAGGACCTAATGCGGCTTCCATGTTATGCTGGCATTATATTGATATCATTCCGTATACCTGATTCTCACTACAGATGTAAGACCTGAAAGAGATAAGACTGTGTTAGATTTTGAAAAAGAAGGCTCCATTTACATATCATCTCTATTAAGGTTTTAAAAAGTCTATGTGGAGAAATAATACTGGAAAGGGGGAAACCAGGTATGAGAATGATACTTCGGTGCAAGTTTGGAATAACAGAGTGTCGCAACACAATTTCTTCAACTTCCTGGACCTCTCTTCACTCTTACCCCTGTAACTAGAATTGTTCTTCCTCATCCATTCATTGTTTTTGTAGCTTTACTAATTTGCCATAAAAGGAATTAGTCTTACTCACTGTCCTTGTTTTCTCAGTTCATTTTGTGAATGTCTTAGTTATCTAGTGCTGCTGTAACAGAAATACCGCAAGTGGATGGCTTCAACAAACAAAAATTTATTCTCCCACAGTCTAGTAGCCTAGAAGTCCGAATGAATTCAGGGCACCACCTCCAGGGGAAGCCTTTCTCTATCAGCTCTGGAGGAAGGTCCCTGGTCTAGGAACTTCTCAGCGCAGAAACCCTGGGTCCAAAGGACGTGCTCTGCTCCTGTCACTACTTTCTTGGTGTTATGAGGTCCCCATGTCTCTCTGTTTGCGTCTCTCTTTTATATCTCAAGAGACTGATTTAAGACATAACCTAATCTTGTAGATTAGGTTCTGCCTCATTAACATAACTGCCTCTAATCCTGCCTCACTAACATCATAGAGGTACAGTTCACAACACATAGGAAAATCACATCAGATACAAAAATGGCAGGCAACCACACAGTACTGGGATTCATGGCCTAGACAAGTTGACCCACATTTTGAGGGGACATAATTCAATCTGTAACAGTGAACAACCCAAGTAAGGTAAGGATCCCATTCTATTGTGCTTCCCAAAATGGCTCTCTGTCATCCCACATTGTATTCCTTGATTAAAGAAATTGCTGCATAGAAACAAGCTGGATTTGAAGTCAAAAGACTTGGATTCTATTCCCAGCTCTGCCACTCACGATATGATCTCAAAGGAAAAAGTACATGACTTATACAAAATTAGCAAGAATGGTGAATGCCTCTTTCTGTGGCCTCCTGGCTACCAACTCCTGTAACACCAGCCTCACCAAATATCTTCCTATTTGAACTTCTACAGGTTGTCCCCATGCTTGTGTCTCTAGCACTTTACTACAAGAAAACAAATACTACAAATAGTAGAAGTCTGCATCAGGGACTAGTCAGATGTGTTCAGAGATGTGTGTACCCACTTTGGTGATGTTTTAGTCGAAGTGGTTTTGACAGCCAAACTCAGAGGCAGGGGACAGCTTGCCAATGTTCTCTGACTTAAAGTGACTACAGTCAATTTTACAAAGAATTGTGTATAGGCTCTTCTACTCTAGTGAGCAGTTCATTAGGTTTGAGATGCCTGTGAGAATTGGACTATGACTTTGGCGGAAACTTTGTATAAGGCAAACAGCATTCTTGCTGAATCTTGTCACCTAGATGATATTTACCAGGAGAATTATTAAGTTGATTCATCTCAGTGTTTTTGTTGTCACTTCTGTATTTTTATATTTTAAATTTATTTTTCTATCAGATAAATAACTTCTCTTTCCTAAGGGTAATACAATATTTGGATTTAGATGATAAACAAAGCTCTGATTTAAGCACTACCTGTCTCATATTGATAGATGTTTCAGAAAGTGAATTGACATGAGAAACTACCACTGCATGCTGCTACAAACTCTGAGGATTAGATATATATAAAAAACAGTTGCTGTTGCATCAATTCCAACTCATGGTGGCCCCCTGTGTGTCAGAGTAGAACTGTGTTCCATAGGGTTTTCAATGGCTATAACCTTTTGGAAACAGATTGCCAGGCTGTAAAAATGACATTGGGGTGATGTCTGGCCTCCACTAACTTCACAAGAGGGAAAGAGAATCAACATCAACAGCCCAAGACTGATTCCTATGAAGTTGGAGTCAAACATGCCTCCTCTCTCCACCATCTTCACCAATTCTGACACCAACCGTCCCTCCCACAGCACTCTCTACTTTTCTAAAGGGTTTGATAATTCATTGCAATGGCCACACAGAACTCAGAGAGCATACTCAGTATTACCGGGTTTATTCGGGAAGTAACAGGTTACAATTCAGGCTCAGGAACACTCAAGGATACAGTTCTTCCATTAAGACAGCCTCTTCCCAGTCAGACTCAAAGGCACACCTCTCCCTGGCCCTCAGTCTTTGCTCAAAGGCACTCAGCTTTCTCTCTCCATGGGCCGGGAAGCCTACTGCGCCATCTCCTGCAGGTCACTCTGGCAGGTCTCCTGCCAGTCTCTCCTTCCTTGGTGGTGGTGTGCGCTTCTCTTTTTCCCTCCTCTGAGGTGGCTTATTTCAAGCCCAGAGGGATGGCAAAACTAACCAATCCCTTTGGTGGGCCACAATTATCACACAGTCCCACCCAATCATTTGGGTGGAAATTATAAGACCATGACTAGAAAGGCCACACAAAATTGATCTATGGCACTGCATAGGCCTTTCTACCAAGGCACCTCTGGGTAGAGTCAAACTACCAACTTTTCAGTTAGTAGCTGGGGGCTTAACTCTTTGTGCCACCCAGGATCTCTCTCTTTCTTTATACATTCAGTACACACACACACACACACACACACACACACACACACACGCACAGATATATATCAATCCATACAGTCAGGTGTGTAGGGAATCTAACATTTTTCTCTATAACAGAAGTTAAGTTCTATTTTGAGATTACCATTCTTCTGAGTAGTGGAAATGTAATCTCGATCACTTTAGGAAGTGTCTCCCATCGTCTCTCTTACCTGTCTAGGGAGCTGAGCGAGTACCAGTGTATGGGAGGATGGAATCTGGTCTATATTGCAATATAGCTATCTAAGTTCTATTGTGATCAGGGGTGATCACCAAAATATATAAAGCCCACAATGGCAGAGGCACAGACAACCAGAATAGATATCTGCAGTAAGTAATTGGTACAAGTGAACCAAGGAGTAATGGCTGAATATCAGCCCTGGCTGAGGTCCTTGTGCCTCTGGGTATCAACTGTTGGTTCACCTAAGCAACAATTTCATCATCCTCCCAGTTGCTATGCTATATCCAAGTGCTTGTAAGGTGTGTTAGATACATTATACTACTCCTGTGTCACATTGGGCCATGGGAAACTGTCTTCTCTATTGTTCCTTAGGACATGGGAGAAATCATGACCCTTGCGTCTTCATGGATTCTACTTGAGAATTTGGGTGGTTGGTGTTAGAGGGCTGCCCTACTCTTGGGTTCCCCATTCTTATCAAGTTTTAAGTTGTTCCTGTACCTACCCCTCAGCGTTTGAACTAGGTTTGGGGTAGAGGCCAGGAACTTGAAAGGATTAGAACAAAGATCATTTTCTCAGAAATATATCTCAGTTTCTAACTTTATTATTTTATATTCAACTGTATTTTCCTCCTTAAGTCTAAGGAATCTTTATTAATAGGGGATACTATATCCTGGGATCACCATGAGTCAGAATCAACTCAACAGAAATGGGTTTGGTTTTTTTGGTTTTTTTTTTGCTGCATTCTTCATATATATATATCTCAAATCTATTATTCAGGGCAAACTGTTTATGGTCTAAGTCATTCAAGACCCTTAAGCCAAACTTTTGGTTAGCAGCCAAGCTCTTAACCACTGCACCACCAGGTCTCCTCTTAGGCCTTAGATTTTTACAATCAAGGTTGTTTGGGGCCTGTTTTGTTTCATACCCACTGAGACAACTAACGCTGCCAAGTGAGCAGGAGAATGTTCCATAACAAAGAATACCAAGCATGGGAAATATATTGGTTACTGCATATTTAAAATGTGGATCCTTCTGAGCCAACTTTTAAGCCTATACATGAACATCTTAATTTCAAAAACACTTTTCCTTCTTGATACCTACCCCCATCTTTGGATCACTGTATTAAGAAGGTATTTGTTACAGTAATCTGAAACATGCCTCTATATAACTTCCAAAGGAGCAGAACCCTTTCCCGAGCATATTAAAATAGAGAAGAAAACGACCAGTCACTCCTGCGTTAGTACTTCTCCCCAGCTCTGTTCACCATCTTAATGACCCAAAGGCAGAATCCCATACCAGTAGGAAGAAGGAAAGGTGAACATTTTAGAAATGTTGTGTATCTCTTCTGCCACCCAAATTCCTGCTCAGGATTCCTGATTAGCAGTGTGAGGAATCAACTCTTGAGCAGTATGACTTGTCTTCCAGTGAAAGATTTCAAGCCCAGTGGCATATGTTTGAGAAAGATATGTCAGTCTATGGGATATCAAAACCCTCCACAGGTCTACATGACATAGTCTGGCCCCGCTCCCGTCTCCAGCCTCAGCTCATGTTATACTTCCCCACTGGACACACTGACCTTCTTGAGTTTGTCTTTTTCATGCTTCCTCTTGCACTTGATATAGGGCTTTGCTCTGCTGCACCTGCACTAAGGAGTGAGGTTCCTTCTTCTCCTTATCCAGTGTTAACTACCCTTCTTCATATCTTACCTCAAAGGATATGTCCTTGGAGAAGCTTCTGTAACTTCCCTAACAAGGTCCTCTGCCTCTCTTTTTTCACAATCCCTGATTTAAATTTCTTTGCATGATTATTTAATTATTATTTTTAAAATTCTTATTTGTTTGCTTATTTGTTTATCTTTTTAAAAAATATTCTCTCCTTGGAGGTCCGGCAAAATGGCGCTCTAGGCAGAAGCACCATGCCATCCCTCCACAGCAAAGATCTGAAAAACTATGCTGAACAGAGACTACAACAATCCTGAAACACTAAAACATCAAATGAAGAGATAAAGAACTCAGCCAAGCACCAAATGGAGTGAGGAAACTTACAGAGAATGGAGAACAAGGAGATACTCATGCAGAGGTCCCCTACCAGCTAACACAGCACGGATCCACCATCTTGGACTCCTATCAGAGACGAGCAAACAGAGAGTATGAGAAAGCAGCCTCACAGAGCATCCAGCGGGAGACAAAACAACCGGTAATTGGCGATATATGCTTTCCCACCCCCCCACCCTTCTTCACCCCGACTTGGCCTCCTCTGTTTCCCACGGCCACAGTCTCTTGACCGGGAAACAGCGGCTGCTCGGATTCCACACACCCGAATGGGTGGCTCACTGAATGCCATTTGTTGGCTGCTGGTGTTGCTTTTATTCTGCTTCTTTTTATTTCTTCCTTGCCTCTCTCCACCTCCCCCTCCTTTCGATCGAGTACCTCGCTCCGTGCGCCATCTTTCCTTCTTCCTGAGGGGCAGCAAAGCTCTGGTAATTTGTGATATATGCTTTCCCACTCTCTACCCTTCTTCACCCACACTCGGCCCCCTCTGCTTCCCACGGACACAGTCTCTTGTCCAGAAACACCAGCCCGCACTAGCTGGCTCTCTGAGTGCCATTTGTTGGCTGCTAGTGTTGCTTTTTTTTTCTGCTTCTTTTGATTTCTTACTTGCCTCTCACCTCCTCCCCCTCCCTTCACTTAAGTACCTGGCTCCATGCACCATCTTTGCTTCTTCCTGAGGGGCTGCGGAGCTCCACTGCGAGTGTGGAGCTACTTCCTGGTTTGGGCTACCACACTGGTGGGATCCCGGGGCTTTTGTTCATTTCTTTGTTTTGAATTGTTTGTTTGTTTTCTTTTCCTTTTCTTGAGTTGGGAGCTCTTTCTGGCCAGGCAGAGCTATGTGGCAAGGAGACTCCCCTTCGGCTTCCACAGACATGCAGAGGGCTCCCTGAGAGCATTTCTTTTTTCATTGGTTTTTTTTTTTCCTGCTTTTTGGGGGCTTTTCTTGTTCTTTCTTTTTTAATTTGTTTTATTTTCTTTTTCCTCTTTTTCCCTTTTTGTCTTTCTTCATTGCTCAGTTTCTCATCTTTCTATATCTTCCTTCCCTTTCTGTTCCCTGAATACCTGGCATTGTATACCTCTATGCCTTCTAGCCAGGCTGTGCTGCAACACCTGAGAGCGACTTTCCAAGACCTCATAGCTGCACCAGTGGGATCCCTGGGAACTTTGAAGTTCTTTAACATTTCTGATTCTTATTTATTCATTCTTTTCTTTTCTTCTATCTGTTTTTCTCCATTTCATAGTCTCTCATCTCTCCACTCCAATGGCAAGTTCCCCTAACATTATTTTTGTTTGTTCGTATGTTTTTGGCTCCTGTTCCTCTCTTCTCTCTCCCATATCCATCTTAGCTCCACACATAACGATCTCCCCGCTGCTTCCTGCCTACCTGCATCATGCACTTGACATCACACCACCAAGCAGCACAGGCATGGCCTACTGGAACCTGCCCTGCACTGATTACCGACCCGCTCTGGTGGCTATAGTAAGTGCCACAAACAACCAATCCCAGTAACTCCTCTTCAGCTAGACCTGCCCTGCTGAACCATATCTGAGTGACTGGCCCTGCCAGTTGAAGAAGGAGGCGAAACGTATTGTGCCCACAGAAGACCAAACAACAAGGAACACACAGTCTGCCTGTGCAGACATAGTCAAATGTTTTTTTTTTTTTTAAAAGGGATGAAACAAACAAATCTACAATCAATAAATGAGAAAAATAACAACTGAATGATCCTAAGACAGCAGACAATAACAAAATATTTACAAAAACAGGAAAGGATGGTTCCAGTAGGTGTCCAAAATAAAACACCAGATGACTGTCCTCTGGAAGAAAATGCACTAGAGCTACCTGATAGGGAATTCAAATCTCTAATACTCAGAATTCTCCAAGAACTGAGTCAAAAAGCTGACAAACATGAGGAAAAAATAGACAAACTCATGGAAAAAAGGACAAAAAATTGGAAGAATTCAGGAAGATGATGCAGGAACAAAATGCCAAAATAAATTCACAACTAGAAATTATACAAAGACAATAATTAGAAATCCAAAAGACAAACAACAAGATTTCAGAAATGGACGACGTCATAGAAGGGCTGAGAAGCAGATTTGAAACGGTGGAAGATAGGATCAGTGGAAATGAAGACAAACACTTGGATACAACTCTGTTTCAGGAAAACTCAGAAAAAAGAACAAAGCAAAATGAAGAGACCCTGAAAGTTATGTGGGACACAATCAAAAGCAAAAATCTTTGAGTGACTGGAATTCCAGAACTGGGGAAGAAAACAGAAAACACAGAGAGGATCATTGAGGAACTGCTGACAGAAAACTTCCCCAATATCATGCAAGATGAAAAGCTGGCCATCCAAGAAGCTCAACGAACCCCATATAGAAGAGACACCAAAAGAAAATCACCAAGGCATATCATGTTCACACTCCCAAAACCAAAGAATCCTGAGAGCAGCTCTTGAAAAACAAGTCACATACAGAGGAGAAACAGTAAGACTAAGCTCAGATTATTCAGCAGAAACCATGCAGGCAAGAAGGCAAGTAATGACATATATAAAACCTTGAAAGAAAAAAATTGCCAGCCAAGAATAATATATCCTGCAAAACTCTCGTTCAAATTTGATGATGAAATTAGGTCATTTCCAGATAAACAGAAATTAAGGGACTATGTAAAAGTCAAACCAAACTTACAAGAATTATTAAAGGGAGTTCTTCAATCTGAGGACAAACAGCTTCAGCTCACAGGCAGAACCTAGGACACAGGATCGTACCAATCTAGGAAATGAAGTCTCGGGGACTATCCAAAATGAAAAGAAATACAACAGGGAATCAGAGCAGTTAATAAGTAAATGACAACAACAACAAAACAATAAAAAAGGGAATAAACGGCATAGGTATAGAACCTTCTAATGAAGAGGAAGGCAAGGTGATACCAAGTAAAGGTGGACTGCTTCAAGCTTAGAAAGATAAGGGTAAAATTTATTGTAACCACAAAGAAAGTTAACAAACATACTCATTAAAAAAAAAAAAAAGAGGAAAAATATAAAGTCTCAGCAAAAACAAAATATACAAAAAAGAAAAAAGAAATTAAAAAAATTCTACGAACAAAAGTAACTAAGCACAAGCGAGTAGGAAGAACAAAGAAAACATCGCACCACATAAAAAGCACTACAAAATGACAACAACAAACCCACATCTATCAATAATTACACTGAATGTAAACGGACTCAATGCACCCATAAAGAGATCGAGAGTGACAAAATGGATGAGAAAACAGGATCCATCAAAATGCTGTCTACAGGAGACACTCTTTAAAAACACAGATGTGACTTTATTTAAAGTCAAGGGTTGGAAAAAAATATATCAAGCTAACAACTACCAAAAAAGAGCAGGAGTGGCAATTCTAATCTCAGATAAAATAGATTTTAAAATGAAACCTACCATAAAAAACAAAGAAGGACAGTATATAATGATTAAGGGGACGATCCATCATGAAGCCATAACCATAATAAACATCTACGCACCCAACGACAGGGCTCCAAAATACATAAAACAAACTCTAACAACACTGAAAAGAGAAATTGACAGTTCCACAATAATAGTAGGAGACTTCAACACACCACTCAGTAAAGGACTGAACAACTAAGAAGAAACAGCAAAGATACAGAAGACCTAAAGGGCATAATCAACCAACTTGACCTCACAGACATATATAGAACACTCCATCCAACAGCTGCAAAGTACACATTCTTTTCCAATGCACATGGAACATTCTTCAGAATAGAGCACATCTTAGGCCACAGAGCAATTCTCAACAAGATCCAAAATGCTGAGATAATTCAAAGTATCTTCTCTGACCACAATGCCATCAAGGTAGAAATTAACAATAGAAAGAGCAAGGAAAAAAAATCAATGACATGAAAACTGAATAACACCCTGCTTACACAGCACTGGGTAATAGAAGAAATCAGAGATGGAATCAAAAAATTCCTAGAATCAAAAGAGAATGAAAACACATCATACCAAAACCTTTGGGACACAGCAAAGGCAGTCCTCAGAGGACATTTTATAGCAATAGATGCACATATCAAAAAAGAAGAAAGGGCCAAAGTCAAAACATTAACTACACAACTCAAACAAATGGAAAGAGAACAGCAAAAAATCCCACAGCCACTGGAAGAAAGTAAATAGTAAAGATCAGAACAGAAATAAATGAAATAGAGAACAGAAAAACAATAGAAAGAATCAACAAAACCAAAAGTTGGTTCTTTGAAAGAATCAACAAAATCGACAAATCACTGGCCAGACTGACAAAAGAAAAACAGGAGAGGGCACAAATAACCCAAATAAGAAATGAAATGGGGGACATTACAACAGACCCAACTGAAATAAAAAGGATTATAACAGAATATTATGAAAAACTATACTCCAACAAATTTGAAAACCTAGAGGAAATGGATAAATTTCTACAAACACACTGCCTACCCAAACTACAACAAAGTGATGTTGAAAATCTGAACAGACCCATAACAAGAGAAGAGATTGAAAAGGTAATAAAAAACTCCCAAATAAAAAAAGCTCTGGCCCAGATGGCTTCACTGGAGAATTCTACAAAACATTTACAGAAGAGCTTGTACCAGTACTATTCAAGCTATTTCAGAGCATAGAAGAGGAAGCAACACTTCCAAATTCATTCTATGAAGTCAGCATAACACTGATAACAAAACCAGGAAAAGATGTCACAAAAAAAGAAAATTACAGACCAATATCTTTAATGAATATAGATGCAAAAATTCTGAACAAAATTCTAGCCAATAGAATTCAGCATCATATCAAAAAAATAATACACCACGACCAAGTAGGATTCATACCAGGTATGCAAGGATGGTTCAACATTAGAAAATCAATCCATGTAATCCACCACATAAATAAAAAGAAAGAAAAGAATCACATGATCATCTCAATTGACACAGAAAAGGCGTTTGACAAAGTGCAACACCGATTCCTAATAAAAACTCTCAATCAAATAGGTAGAGAAGGGAAATTTCTCAACATAATAAAGGGCATCTATGCAAAACCAATGGCCAACATCATTCTTAATGGAGAGAAGCTGAAAACATTCCCCTTGAAAACAGGAAGAAGGCAAGGATGCCCTTTATCACCACTCCTATTTAACATTGTGCTGGAAGTTCTAGCTAGAGCAATAAGGCAAGAAAAAGAAATAAAGGGCATCCAAATTGGTAATGAAGAAGTTAAACTGTCCCTGTTTGCAGATGATATGATACTATACATAGAAAACCCTAAAGACTCCATGAGAAATCTACTGGAACTAATAGAAAGATTCAGCAAAGTAACAGGATACAAGATAAACGTTCAAAAATCAGTTGGATTCCTATACACCAGTAAGGAGAACCATGAAAAGGAAACCAGGAAAACAATACCATTTTCAATAGCCCCTAAAAAAATAAAGTACTTCGGAATAAACCTAACCAGGGATGCAAAAGACCTATACAAAGAAAACTACAAAACTCTACTGCAAGAAACCCAACGGGATCTACATAAATGGAAAAACATGCCATGCTCATGGATAGCCAGACTCAACATTGTCAAAATGACAATTCTACCCAAAGCAATTTACAAATACAACACAATCCTGATCCAAATACCAACAACATTCTTCAAAGAGATGGAAAAACTAATCATTAACTTTATATGGAAAGGGAAGATGCCCCGAATAAGTGAAGCACTACTGAAGAAGAATAATAAAGTTGGAGGACTCACACTACCTGACTTCAGAATCTACTATACAGCTACAGTAGTCAAAACAGCCTGGTACTGGTATAATGACAGACACTTTGACTAATGGAACAGAATTGAGAACCCAGATGTAAATCCATCCACCTACGGTCACCTGATCTTGGACAAGGGCCCAAAGTCATCAAATGAGGAATAGACAGTCTTTTTAACAAATGGTGCTGGCAAAACTGGATGTCCATCTGCAAAAAAATGAAACAGGACCCATACTTCATGCTGTATACAAAAACTACTTCAAAATGGATCAAAGACCTGAATATAAAGCCTAAAACTATAAAGTTCATAGAAGAAAAAACAGGACCAACACTTCAGGCCTTAATACACAGCATTAACAGGATACAAACCATAACCATCAATGCACAAAACCCAATAGATAAGCTAGATAACTGGGATCTTCTGAAAATCAAACACCTATGCTCTTCAAAAGACTTCACCAAAAGAGTAAAAATAGAACCTACAGAATGGGAAAAAATTTTTGGACAGTACAAGTCAGACAAAGGTCTAATCTCCATAATCTACAAGAAAATCCAACACCACGACAACAAAAAGACAAATAATCTTATTAAAAATGGGCAAAGGAAATGAACAGACACTTCACCAAAGAAGACATTCAAGAGGCCAACAGACACATGAGGAAATGCTCGCGATCACTAGCCATTAGAGAAATGCAAATTAAAACCACAATGAGATACCATCTCACCCCGGCATTACTGGCACGAATCAAAAACACTGGAAATAACAAATGTTGGAGGGGCTGTGGGGAGATCAGTACACTTATGCACTGCTGGTTGGAATGCAAAATGATACAACCATTTTGGAAAATGATATGGCTCTTCCTCAGAAAGCTAAAAATAGACATACCATTCCATCGAGCAATCCCACTCCTAGGAATATATCCTAGAGAAATAAAGAGTCGTCACTCGAATAGACATATGCACACCTATGTTCATGGCAGCATTGTTCACAATAGCAAAACGATAGAAACAACCTAGATGCCCATCAACAGATGAATGAATAAACTATGGTACATACACACAATGGAGTATATGCAACGAGAAAGAACAACAATGAACCTGTGAAACATCTCATAACATGGATGAAACTGGAGGACATTATGCTGAGTGAAATAAGTCAATCAAAAAAGGACAAATATTGTATGAGACTTCTATTGTAAAAACCCATGAAAAAGTTTACACACAAAATGTAACAATCTTTGTTGGTTACTAGGGATGGGAGGGGTAGGGGGGTAAATATTAAATAGACAATAGGTAAGTGGTATCTTGGGTGAAGGGTGAGACAGTACACCATACAGGAGAAACTAGCACAACTTGTACAAGGAAAGGTCATGGGAGCCCCATAGACACATCCAAACTCCCCGAGGGACTAAATTGCTGGGTGGAGGGCTGTGGGGACCATGGTCTCGGAGAACATCTAGCTCATTTGGCATGACACAGCTTATAAAGACTATGCTCTACATTCTATCTTGGTGAGTAGTGTCTGGGGTCTTAAAAGCCTGTGAGCGGCCATCTAAGATACTCCACTGGTCTCATCCCTTCGGGAGCAAGGGAGAATGACGACAACAGGATACAAGGAAAAGATTAGTCCGAAGGACTAATTGTCCACAGCTACCAAGACCTCCACTGGACTGAGTCCAGTACAGCTAGATGGTGCCCGGCTACCACCACTGACTGCTCTGACCAGGATCACAGCAGAAGTTTCTGGACAGAGCTGGAGAAGGATGTAGAGCATAATTCTAACCCACAAAAAAAGACCAGATTTACTGCCCTAAAGGAGACTGGAGAAGCCCCGAGAGAGTGACCCCCAGACACCCTTTTAGCTCAGTGGTGAAGTTACCTCCGAGGTTCACCGTTAAGCCTGGGAGTGGACAACCCCGTAAAACCAAATGAGACTAATGAGGTACAGGAGTCCAGTGACAAGGGCCAGAACGCAGAAGGGGACAAGGAAGCTGGTGATAGGGAACCCAAGGTTGAGTAAGGATATTGTTGATGTGTTGTGAGATTGTTAACCATTGTGATAGTGCAACATTTGTAGTAACTGTTAAATGAGAATCTATTTTGTTCTGTAAGCCTTCATCTTAAGTGAGAATAACAGCATAATTGGAAGAGCATAGTCAATGTCACTGAACTGTGCATATAGAAATTTTTGAAATGGTGTATCTTGGCTATGTGTATTTTCACCAAAAAAAAAAAAAAAAGGTTGAGAAGTTAGAGGGTTCATATGCTGTGGGGTTGTTAACCAATGTCATAAAGCAACATGTGTACTACTGTTTCATGAGAAACTATTTGTTCTGTAAGCCTTCACCTGAAGTACAATAAAAAAGTAAATAAATAATATTCTCTCCTTAATGTGTATCATAGAGCTGACAAATGGTGGGCACTGTCCTTTCAGTTGCTGAATGAATGAATGCAAAGATCACACCAAATATAAAGCTAGGCCTGAGCCCATATATTGGGCATGGCCTCCTTCCTTGTCTCCATCTTTTTTCTGTCTCTACATGTTTCTTTTTCTCCTTAATTGCAGCACCTGCTTACAGCAAGGACTAGAATCAAACGGATGGGTTAATGTGTGTAGTTTGTTTCCTCAAGGCCAATTACAGGCTGTGGTGACGATTATCCTATGGAGTCACCCAGGCCTCTTTTAATGAGTAGCATGAATCTCAGGGAAATACTGCTTCCCAGGATTGGGTTCACAGATAGCAAAAATGGGGTGCAAAAAGTAAAAATAAAAAATCCAGTGACCATCTTTTTTGAAATGTGATTTATACTGCTTTGTTATGTTTGCGATATATCTTATCTTTATGATTACCTATAGCCGTTGAGTCGATTCCAACTCATAGTGACCCTATAGGACAGAGAAGAGCTGCCCCATAGGGTTTCCAAGGAGCCCCTGGTGGATTCGAGCTGCAGACCTTTTGATTAGCAGCCTGAGCTCTTAACCACTGCATCACTAGGGCTTTTGTCTTTGTAACAACACACCAATTAATAGAAAAAGTGGCAACTCATTGGTCTAGGAAGTAATATAGTATTCAAATTGCCTGAACGTTCTTGAAAAGTTTATAATAACAAACTCTGCTGATGTCCATATTCTCTATTTAAAAGGTAGCATATCTTCAGATTAGTTGTCATTATGACTCCTTTAATATACAATTTCTTTTCAGATATAGCCTACTAGATTATGTAACACATTACAGAAATGTATCTTCAGTTTTCAGAGGAATCAGATATATTCATTTGAGCACCAAAGGCAGGCTTGAACAAGCTCCTGATTAAATTTTTATGAATTTAACTTGTGATGCTCTTTCAGTACAATTTCTTTTCCATAATATATTTAGAAATCATACCAAGAACTAATATTCAGAATAAACATGATTTATGCTGACCAGCTACCTCTTTAGAAAGGTATTATCAGCCATCGTGGTGGCACAATTTTAAACGGTAATCTTGTTATACTGATCATTAAAAAAGAGAGAGCAAGAAAAACAAAAACAACAACAAAAATAAAAACACAAAAATTAAGACTGAAAAATGATGGCAATTGGACACGAACCATTTACTATCTAGCCAATCTAATTTTCATTTCCCACAGCTATAATTAAAGCTAGTAAAGCTAAGGAGTACGACATATTTATAGGGAGATGACAAAGTAAGGTAAACAAAAATCATAACTAAACTTATTTTCCACAATTGCTCTATTTCCAATTGTGTGGAAACCAACAATATACCAAACTATAATCATAAATCATAGTTTATTTGAAACTGAACAAAAAAAGTACATGAGGCAAATATTTTATTTACGATTCAGACATTTTGTGTATGATAGCATAATCTGCATTTCCAAGAATCCACATATGAGCACTGACATAGAAAACTGCCCTAAATAATTTGATTACCCAAAAAACTAATTGAAAGGTGTAAAATCACCACTTGAAGCACTGGTCACTCTAACCTTTTTCAAATGCTATTCATTTGGATGAAAGTCTTTTGATGGTTTACATTTTTGCTTAGCAAAAAAGTATGAAACATTATATAAAGTTGTGACAATTTGTTCAGTGATATTTTTTCAGTGATAATTTAATAAGGATAGTATTGAAAGCAAAAGAGTTTGAATTCAAAATATAATTTTTGCTACTTGGATTTTCCTGAAGTAATCTATAAAGTACTTGGTGATCCAACCATGAATTTTGAGAGCCAAAATGCGCCACAGCCCTTTTTTAACCATCCTCCAATTTAATACAGGAGTGGGTTAGGTCAGGTGATCAAGGTTAAGGCCAGAAGTAGGATCACAGGTTTTTGGAGGGGGGTGAGTAAGAAGATCTAGAGGTTTTGAGTGTAAGAGTAACTGAGGTGACAGGTGATCAAGACAGATACATAAGAAATGTAATTTTTATATGATAACTCTAAGTTGCTGTTATTTCTCTCTGAGTACATTTGCTCCCAGATTTCCTGTTTTGAAAAAGTGTGAAATTTGTGCATTAGCAGTGACTGTCCAACATAATTGGCATATTAGAGATAGATCAATGTCCTCTCCCTGGGAAATAATTGGTATCCATACAAATGAAAACAGGTAGCTCTATGCACTGCCCTCTGTCCTGATTAAAGCTAGGATTTTTTTTTTTTTCTTTATAGGGGAAGACTGTCCATTAAAACGCACACTCTCTGCTTGATTCCTGTTTTGAAAATTATTCAGCAATTTCAACTACATTTTTTTAGGCAGAGAAATACATTACAACAAAGCTAGTCTGGTCACTGCTGGTATACCTTGTATACTGACTGAATAGCAATTTAAATCACTAAGGTCATATCAAGTGAGAACGTTAGAATACGTGACTTTTTTGGATCATGAAGCATTAAAATGCAGGTACTACAGTAGATCAATTTCAACTGAAGATGTTGGTAAAAATCTTCAATTTCTTCATCTTTGACATTAGTGGCTGGTGCGTAAATTTGAATAATAGTTGTATTAACTAGTCTTCCTTGTAGGTGTATGAATATTATCCTATCACTGACAGCACTGTACTTCGAGATATATCTTGAAATGGTTTTTGTGACAACGACTGCAATACCATTCCTCTTCAATTTGTCATTCCCAGCATAGTAGACCACATGATTGTTTAATTCAAAATGGCCATTACCAGTCCATTTCAGCTCACTAATGCCTAGGATATCTATCTTCAAGCATTCCATTTCATTTTGGACAACTTCCAATTTCCCAGATTCATACTTCATACATTCTATGTTCTGATTATTAATGGATATTTGCAGCTGTTTCTTCCCATTTTGAGTCGTGCCACACCAGGAAATGAAGGTCCCAAAAGCTTTACTCTATCCATGTCATTAAAGTCAGGTCTACTTTGAGGAGGTATCTCCTCCTCAGTTGTATTTTGAGTGCCTTCCAACCTGAGGGGCTCATCTTCTGGCAGTATTAGACAATGTTCACTGCTATCGATATGGTTTTCACTGAACAATTTTTTCAGAAGTGGATCTCCTGGTCATTCTTCCTAGTCTTGACAGTCCGGAAGCTCCACTGAAACCTGTCCACTATGGGTGAGATGTTTCAACAAACTGATGCAACACTGGAAGTGCTCACTAGTCTATGCCAAGAAATTTGGAAGACAGCTGCCTGGTCAACTGACTGGAAGAGATTCATACTTGTGCCCATTCCAAAGAAAGGTGGTCCAACAGAATGCAGAAATTATCAAACAATATCATTAATATCACATGCAAGTAAAATTTTGCTGAAGGTAATTCAAAAATGGTTGCAGCAGTACATCAGCAAGGAAATGCCAGAAATTCAAACTGGATTCAGAAGAGGACATTGAACGAGGGATATCATTGCTGATGTCAGATGGATCTTGGCTGAAAGCAAACGATAACAAAACTATGTTTACCTCTGTTTTATTGACTATACAAAGGCATTTGACTGTGTGGATCAAAGCAAATTATGGATAACGCTGTGAATCATGGGAATTCCAGAACACTTACTTGTGTTCATGAGGAACCTGTACTTAGATTAAGAGGCAGTCATTCAAATACAACAAAGGGATACTTTGTGGTTTAAAATCAGGAAATGTGTGCTTCAGGGTTGTATCATCTCACCATACCTATCCAATCTGTATGCTGAGCAAATAATTGGAGAAACTGGGCTATATGAAGAAGAACGGGGCATCAGGATTAGAGGAAGACTCATTAACAACCTGCGTTATGCAGATGACACAACCTTGCTTGCTGAAAGTGAAGAGGACTTGAAATGCTTACTGATGAAGATCAAAGACTACAGTCTTCAGTATGGATTACATCTCAACATAAAGAAAACAAAACCCTTCACAACTAGACCAATAAGCAACATCATGATAAATGGAGAAAAGATTGAAATTGTCAAGGATTTCATTTTTACTTCGATCCACAATCAACGCCATGGAACCAGCAGTCAAGAAATCAAATGACGTACTGCATTGAGGACATCTGCTGCAAAAGACCTCTTTAAAGTGTTTTAAAAAAAAAAAAGCAAAGATGTCACTTTGAGGACTAAGGTAAGCCTGACCCAAGCTGTTGTGTTTTCAGTCACCTCATATGCATGTGAAAGCTGGACAATGAATAAGGAAGACTGAAGAAGAATTGATCCCTTTGAATAATGGTGTTGGTAAAGAATATTGAATATACTATGGACTGCCAGAAGAACTAACAAATCTGTCTTGGAAGAAGTACAGCCAGAATGCTCTTTAGAAGCAAGGATGGTGAGACTTCATCTCACATACTTTGACATGTTATCAGGAGGGATCAGTCCCTGGAGGAGATCATGCTGGGTGGAGGAAGGTGGTGGGCAGGATCAGGAAGTTCTAACTACTCATAGTTTCTATTGGTTATTCATTATGAGGTGGTGGGGGAGGTGACTAGACGTGGCCTGATAACTGATAGAGTACTAATTAATTAGGTGTCTTCAGCCTCTAGGTTCCTCTAACAACATCATGCTTGGTAAAGTAGAAGGTCAGTGAAAAAGAGGAAGACCCTTGACGAGGTGGATTGACTCAGTGGCTTCAACAATGGCCTCAAACATAGCAACAATTGTGAGGATGGTGCAGGACTGGGCAGTGTTTTGTTTTGTTGTACATAGGGTCGCTATGAGTCAGAACCAACTTGATGGGACCCAACAACAACAACAATTGTAGAAGAACGATCATTTTCTCTGAGATTTGTTAGGTTGACTGTTATGGATTGAATTGTGTTCCTCAAAAATGTGCGTCAACTTGTCTAGGCCATGATTCTTAATGTCGTGTGATTGTCTACCATTTTGTCAACTGATGTGATTTTCCTGTGTGTTGTAAATCCTACCTCTATGATGTTAATGAGGCAGGATTAGAGCCAGTTATGTTAATCAGGGAGGATTCACTCTACAAGATTAGATTGTATTTTGAGTTAATCTCTTTCAAGATATAAAAGAGAGAAGTGAGCCAAGAGAAGGGGGACCTCCTACCACCAATGAAGAAGTGCCAGGAGCAGAGCATGTCCTTTGGACCCAGGGTCCCTTCGCTGAGAAGCTCCCAGACCAGGGAAAGATTGATGACAAAACCTTCCTCCAGAGCCAACAGAGCAAGAAAGCCTTTCCCTAGAGCCGGTGCCCTGAATTTGGACTTCTAGCCTCCTAGACTGTGAGAGAATAAATTTGTTTGTTAAAGCCATCCTCTTGTGGTATTTCTGTTATAGCAGCACTAGATAACTAAGACAGTGACCTTTTGAATGAAGAAATCATAAGTCAAATCGAAGGAAGACCCTAATAAAATCTAAATTACAGGAACTAAGGTATAGAATTATTTTCCACAATAACACTATTTTCAACTGTTTTGAAGCCAACAACATACCAAGGTTTTTTCATTTGTTTGTTTTTGTTTTTTTCTTCAACCATGCCTCCCAAGAACAGGAACTGTAGTGGCATCCACCAACACAGGTAAATCTGGATACCCCTTAATCTTGATGGACTGAAATGGGAGTGGGAGAAATGCTTCCAAATCTATCTAACCATAGTCCCACTGAGCCTTGTTGTTGTGTGCCATCAAATCAGTTACAACTCATAACAACACTACAGAACAGAGTATGACTACCCCATAGGGTTTCTTAGGCTGTAATCTTTACAGGAGCAGATCGATAGGCCTTTTCTCCTGCAGAGCCACTGCATGAGTTTGAAATGCCAATCTTTCAATATTAAATTCCATAGGTAAAAAGATAAGTCTATGGGCTCTGTCCTGCTAAGACAGTAGAATTGATGATAAAGTATTTATTATATTTTGTGAGAGTCTCTTCAGCAGACACAAAAGAAACAAAGTTAATAAAATCACACATGGAACATGAAATTATGGAGTTTATAGGCTAATGTCAGATATTAGTCAAATAATAAGCAAATATTCTGAGTATAAAATTTCAACTCTTGGCAAGCAATATGAATGAGATCAATACCAATCTGGCTCAGAGTTTACAAACAATAGTAGTTCGATTCCTAAATCAGTGGACATGATGGACATTGTATGGCCACTTTCAGAATACATTTTGAGACATTGGAAAGGGTATTGTTTCATTGCCTTTCCTTGTTTTTTTGAAGGCTTTGTAGTTGAATTGGTGAAAATGCACAAAGGTGTGAAATTATGTAGATTTGCTATTATCTGGAAGAAATTATTTTTTAAAAAGAATAAACAGTACTTCAATTTCATTTTTAATTAACTACAATTACTTACTAATGCTGAGCACTGCACTACTTTTCAAACCTTGGAATTGTACTGGTTGCCACCACCTTGCTTCTTTTTCCATATTGATTTTCACCTAGTGTTTTCTTTTTTTTTAGATAACTTTGTAGATTTGTATGCAGCTGTAAGGTACACTATAGAGAGACCTGTGCACCCCTTACCCACTTTCCCCCAGTGGTAACATCTTACAAAACTATAGTACAATGTCACAATCAGGGTACTGACATCCAGACAGCCAAGATACAGAAGATTTCCATCACCACAAGAGTCATGTTGCCATTTTATAGCTACATCAACTTCCCTTCCACCCCCACCCCCTCCTTACCCTGGCAACCATTGATCTGTTCTCCATTTCTATAATTTTGCCATTTCAAGAATGTTATATAAATGTAATCATACAATATTCAACCTTTTGGTACTGACTTTTTTTACTCAGCATAATTTTATGGAGATTCATTCAGCTTGTTGCATGCATCAATAGAGGATCCCTTTTTATTGCTGAGTGTAGTGTTCCATGGTACTGATGTACCACAGTTTGCTTAACCAATGGACTTTGAAGGCTGTCTGATTTGTTTCCAGTTTTTGGTGATTATGAACAAAGCTGCTATAAACATTCACATACAGGTGTTTGTGTGAACAGAAGTCTTCATTTCTCTAGGATAAATGCCCAGGAGCAATTGGGTTTTATGGTAAATACAAGGAACCCTGCTGGCACAATGGTTATGTGCTCAGCTGCTAACCAAAGTCGGCAGTTGGAACCCACCAGTGGTTTCATGGGAGAAAGACTTGGCGATCTGCTTCCATAAAGATTATAGCCTAGGAAACCCTACGGGGCCGTTCAACTCCGCCGTATAGGGTCGCTATGAGTCAGAGTGGACTCAATGGCATAAAACAACATGGTAAATACATGCTTAGTTTTTTAAGAAATTGCCAAACTGTTTTCCAGAGTGACTGTATCATTTTACATTCCCACCAGCAATGTATGAGTGATCCAGTTTCTCCTCATTCTTGCTAATATGTTGTGTTGTAACTTTTTTTTTTTTTTTTTTTTTTAGCCATTCTGTTAGGTTTGTAGTAATATCTTATTGTGGTTTTACTTTTCATTTCCCTAATGGCTAATGATGTTGAATGTCTTCTCCAAACTTGTTGCCATGGAGTGGATTTTGACTCATAGCAACCCTATAGGACAGATTAGAACTGCCCCACAGGATTTCCAAGGCTGCAAGTCTTTAGGGAAGCAGACTGTCACGTCTTTCTCCAGTGGAGCAGCTGGTGGGCTCACACTGCAGAATTTCTGGTTAGCAGCCAAGCATTTAACCACTGTTCCATCAGGGCTCTTTGAATGTCTTTATTTGCCATTTGTATATCCTGTTTAGTAAAGTGTCTTCTCATGTCTTTTGCCTACTTTCTAGTTGGATTTTTTGTTTTTTACTGTTAAGTTTTGAGAGTTCTTTGTATATCATAGGTTCAAGGTGGTTAAGAGCTACAGCTGCTAACCAAAGTCAGCAGTTCAAATCCACCAGCCACTCCCTGGAAACCCTATGGGGCAGTTCTACTCTGTCCTATAGAGTCGCTATGAGTCGGAATCAACTCGACAGCAACAGGTTTAGTCTTTTATCAGATATGTGTTTTGCAAATTACTTTTTCCTGTCTGTAGCTTGCCTTCTCATTCTCTTTAACAGGGTATTTCACTTATCAAAGTTTTTCATTTGACGAAGTCAAATTTATTAGTTTTTCTTTTATGGATAGTGCTTTTGGTGTCAAGTCTAAGAACTTTTTGACTAGCCCTAAATTCCAAAGATTTTCTTCTATATTTTTTCCAAAATGTTTTATAGTTTTATGTTGTACATTTAAATTCCTACTCTATTTTGAGTTAATTTGCATATAAAATCTGAGGCTTTGATTGAGGTTCATTTTTTTGATGTTATTGAAAGGCTATCTTTCCTTTTATTGAATTACTTTTGCAACTTTGTCAAAAGTCAGTTGGGCATATTGGTGTGGGTCTATTTCAGGGTTGTCTGTTCTGCTCCATTGATATGCCAGTACCACACAGTCTCGATTACCTAAGCTATATGATACGTCTTAAGATTGAGTAGACTAATTATTCCCACTTTATTCATATTTTTCAAAATTGATTGAAATGTGTCCAGTTATTTTGCCTTTCCATATAAATTTTAGAATAAAGTTGTCTATATATATTCTGGGATTTTTATATCCTTCATGAGTATAGATGTAATGCTTTAATAAAATATTAGCATAACATTATGGATTAAATTATGTCCCCCACAAAAATGTGTGTATCAATTTGATCGGGCCATGATTCCCACTATTGTGTGTTGTCCTCCATTTTGTGAGTGTAATTTTATGTTAAAGAGGATTAGGGTGGGATTGTAACACCCTTACTAAAGTCACATCCTTCGTCCAATGTAAAGGGAGTTTCCCTAGGGGTGTGGCCTGCACCACCCTTTATCTTACAAGAGATATAAGGAAAGGAAAGCAAGCAGAGAGTAGGTGATCTCATACTACCAAGAAAGCAGTGCTGGGAGCAGTGCGTGTCCTGTCCGTAGACCTGGGGTCCCTGCACAGAGAAGCTGCTAGTCCAGGGCAAGATTGATGAGAAGGCTGACAGAGAGAGAGAAAGCCTTCCCCTGGAACTGATGCCCTGAATTTGGACTTTTAGCCTACTTCACTGTGAATAAATAAATTTCTCTTTGTTAAAGCCATCCACTTGTGGTATTTCTGTTATAGCAGCACTAGATGATTAAGACACACACTCTGTTGAATTCAGCAACATATATAAAGAATTATAGACCATGATCAAGTGTGAGTTATTTCAGGGATGCAAGGCTGGTCCAATATTACAAATCAATTAATGCAATCCATCATATTATCGGATTTTTTAAAAATCATAAGATCATATCAGTCAGTACAGGAAAGACATCGGACATAATTCAGCATCCATTCATGACATGAATTTCTTTGGGTTTATCCTATCTGGGGTTTGTTCAGCTGCCAAATTGCCAAATTTGGGAAGTTTTCAGCCATTATTTCTTCATGTACTTTTTTCAACACTGTTCTTTTTATCCAATCTTGTAGGAACACCAATGATACCAATGCTAGACCTTGTGTTATAGTTTCAGTTCCCTGAAGCTCTGTTCATTTTTTTGGTCTATTTTCTCTCTGTTGTTCACACTGGGTAATTTCTACTGTTCTATCATCAAGTTCACTGATTCTTTCTCCTGTTTCCTCCATTCTGCTGTTGCACCCACCACTGAGAATTTTATTTCATTTGTTACAATTTTCAGTTCTAAAATGTCTGCTTGGCTCTTCTTTATCTATCTTCTATCTCTTTGCTGAGACTTTGTATTTGTTTGTTGAACATTCTATTTTATCATTTGCTTCACATATGTTTATAACTGCTTACTGAAGCATTTTTATTATGGATGCTTTAAAATTTTTCAGACCACTATAATATTTCTATCATCTCAGTGTTGGCATCTATTGATTATCTTTTTTAATTCAGTGGGGATCAGTCCTGGTTCTTGGTATGAAAGGTGATTTTTGATTGAAACCTGGATATTTCCATATTATGAGACGGTAGATATTATTTTAACCCTCTTTTTAGCTGGTTTTCTCTCAGTGCTCTGGCAGGGATGCAGGGTGCTCATTACTGGCTGGGAGGCATGTAAGTCCTGGCTCTCTACTTGGCATTTTCTGACATCCCCCCAGTGGGGGTGTTGGGACACCTCATTACAACCTCATGAGTGTGGAAGTCTAGGCATTCCACTTGGCCTTTGCTTGCATGGGTGGGGGTGGGGCCACAGTTTTTTCTATGATGTTTGGCTGAAGTAGAGTGGTTATCGTCTAAAAGTTTTCTGTATACTGTAAAAGTTTCATGATTCTTTCCTGATTCTTGGCTAGTGACAGCGGGGTTTTGTTGGGTTTTTTTTTTTTGTTGTTGTTGTTTGTTTGTTTTATTTGTGCTCTTTGGCATATCTGGATTGCTGGCTTCTTCAATTCCAAGTACGGGACATATGAGGCAAAAAATAATAAAGAACTCACTACTTTGTCATTTCTTGGGTTTCTAGGTCCCTGACTTGTCTTCCTCAATCTATACATCTTTCAAGTCTTTTTACGCTTGTTTTATACATAATGTCCAGGATATTTAGTTTTTTATCTGGAAAAATAGGGAAAAGTTCTAGTGTTATACCACTCTATTTCTTAAAGATTCTTTCTCCTTCAGCTTCTTTCTGCCTTTCCCCTTCTAGATCCAATCAATACCAACTACATGGGTTTCTCAATAATCTCCAGATTAAAAAAAAAGCAGTAAGAGTGAACCTGATTGGTCCAGTGAATTGTCATCATGACTTGGCTTGGCAGAACATTTATAGCAGATTGCATTTTAGACCACCAGCCATGATGTGGGCCTTGGTTCAACTGCAGGTCAAGTGGTACATATGTGACCACCTCTGAAGAACTGCCTCGGATAGTTCTTAATCAGCAGTAAATGGACAAGGAAGGGGCCCAGGGAGGAATATATTCTTCTCTAATATACTAGGCAGCTTTCTAGATTTATACAAATTGTTGCACTTAAACATAGAATCCCAATATCCTTGCTTTGACTATTACACCTGTAAAAGAGCTACTCACTTCACACCTTAGAACATGGAAGCAGAAAAGCTTAATAATCTATGCAATAAGTAGCAAATAGTTTGATTTAACTCAATTTTTATTTTTCAAATGAAATAGAAGTTCAGTATAGAATAAGCAGAAAGCCTTTCCGCTTGAGTTTGTGATCTGTCAGGAAAGTGGCAAAATGCTTTGAAGTATATGCTGGAGGGGCCCCAGAAAACCTTTGAGGGCACATGGAGGTGGGGGACGCTGTATCTCTGACCTTATGGCTCCACTACAATGCTTACTCTCCTCTTTTGAACACTTACAAAAACAAAGGAAAAAAATCAGAGCCAACTACCACGCAGGTAAGACACAGCAGCTCAGAACTGGTGTGGATTTTGAATTTTTGGTAGGAATTCTTTTTTGGTTCCACTCAGGGAAAAACTGTTTCTAACACATAGTGTATAATTAGGCTTATTATACAGACCCTCACTTTTTATATAAAATGATAAATTAATTGTAAACAAACTGTTCAGTGACAAGCAGCTTTCAGAACATAACAAAAAGATGAGAAAAATAATATGAAGCATATTTTCTTCCCTAGGAAATTTCTATCACATCTGACAGCTGTTTGTTATTATGTTGTTTGGTGGGCTTTTTTCTCCCATGTCCAGAGATGAGTAAACCAATAGAATGATTTAATGTCAGTATATTTAATTTTGGAGAAATGGGACCAGTTTCAAATTTCAGCAGCGTTTTTGTTTTCACTTTTCTTCAAAAGCATTCCTGTTTGTTTATTGAACACAGGTATTGATTATTAAGCAAACATTTGCTGAGTTTCCATTGAACATCTCGGGAGGTAGAGCCAAAGAGTCTGCTTTTTGTTGCCGTTACACTAGCAGGTGGTATGAAGCAAAATAAACACAGAGCTAGCTAAGCTTTTTCTGTTCTTCCTTATGGAACATTCCTTTATAATTGAGTGTTACCTGAATAGGGTCCGTGCCCTGGAGCAGTCGAGCCAATGAAACACACTCCAAGTCAGAAAGAGTGAGAAAGATTTAATTTAAGACGTGTCCTTAAGGAGTCCCAAAAGGTATTTTTACATTAGAGCTTATATATATTTTTACAAAGGTTAGAAGTGTTGTTATTCATTTCAAGAGACTCTATCATACTAAAGAGATAGGGAACCAGACATTTCCTCATCAGGCTAAAGATGTACATCTCTGACAACTGGGCTCTAATCTTCCTCTGGGGGTTCCTAAGTCATAAAACAAAGTCATTAACAAAGGTATGCGCAAAACAAAGCCATTAATGAAGGTATGTGAAAAGGGAGAAGGCAAAGAAAAAAGAAAAAAAAAAAACGTATAGGCTCATTATGGCATTAGTTATGTCAACCCCTCAGCTGCCCATTCTGAAAAGGAGAAAACATGCTGGGGAGTATTAGTGTCACATTGAGTAAGCTTTTAATCCCCCTGATTAGAGTGCAATATAACGCAAATTGAAAGGAAGTAGATTAAATACTAGTGTGTTTGAGCTGGATGAATTATCTGCTGATGAGAATAGAATGACAAGTGATTACCGTGCTTTTCTCATCTTCATTTTTCCAATTATCTTTACTTGTTTAATTATCCTCAATAGAAAATGAGGCCAATAAAATTTTCAAGAAAGAAATTTGCATCATTTTAGTACGTCTCATATTGGTAAACAGCAGTCAAATAAAATAATCAGGACACGGCAATGTCAACATTTTAAAAAATCATTTTTATTATATGGCTTTGTTTACATTTAGTGCATTACCATCAGAGCCATATGAGGCCGGGTGAATCTGGGCCAGTCGTTAAAATCCTTTAAAGGGGTTGTGGTACATATTTTTATCTTTCCCCACTCCCCTTCTACAACTAATCCCTCTTCTCTCTGGCACTAATAACACACTGGGGCTATAAATTCGTGAGTAATTAAACACCAAGTTGCCCAGCAGCCAGCATGAGAGAAGGAGGCAACTCTGCCAACTCTTGCTAATGTAAGACTGGAGGCTTCTTAGACACAGTCCAGCCCATCTGGCCTATTACCCTCAGTGTAGAACAGATGCAGCCGCCCTCATTTGGGAGCTTCTTGAGGGCACAGACTGTGAGATTCATTCCTCTTCATAACCCCAGCACCTAAAACCATGCCTGCCACATTGTAGGCAAAGAATATATTTTGGAATAAGTGAATATATGAAGGTATGAATCACCTCTCTCATTCCACATTCACATACTCAGTCTTCCGACATCCTTATTCCATCAAGAAAGGTTCACTTGATAGAAATTCTGTAGGATAAAGTAGGAGGTAGATAAGTACAGCAGAGGTGAGACAACACATGCTGTGATTCATTTCTGTAGAAGGAGTCCTGGTCAGTTGGGAGGATGTTTCTAAGCTGACTGAATAGTCTAAATACAGGCCTTTGGAGGCAATAATGTAAGCACTGCTACATGATCCTGGATAAAATGCTAAATTCTCTGACTCTTAAGTTTCTTATTTGCACACTCCAAAGGAGTGCTGGTCTTCCAAATAAGATAATGTAAAATCAATCAATTATTGAAAACGTTAATGCACCATTATAGTGTAAAAAAAAAACAAAAAAAACAAAAAGCAAACCTGTTGCCATCCAGTCGATTCTGACTCATAGGGACCCTATAGGACAGAGTAGAAATACCCCATAGGGCTTTCAAGGAGCAGCTGGTGGATTTGAACTGCCGACCTGTTGGTTAGCGCGGAGCTCTTAACTACTGTGTCACCAGGGCTCCACTATAGTGAAGTAGGTAGGAATTTGTTCTACAGCACTTTGGTATAAGAAAAGATATATTGCTTTATTTGTCTAAATTATGTAACCCGATTTCATGCCCCTACTTATCAAGGTTGTGTGAAATTCAATTCTGGATATATTTTTGGGTGCCATTCCACCTCACTGGAGGGGGTCATTTACGCTGCCTAGGAAATGAGGGAGGGGCTTGGCCATTAGCCCATGATGGTAGCTGTCTGAAAGTGGAAGAGGCTGCGCAGGCCTGGTTCACTATTATTTACTCCCCATTGCTAACCACCACATTGTCTCATGATCTTGTTTCTCCAGTCTCTACAAAAGGTTTAAGATTAACCGATGTTCCTCCGTGGACGGTAGAAAACAAGTGATAATGATCTAAGGATGAAAACCAAACAAAGCACCCATCTTCTGACAAGAAAAAACAGGATGTTGCCAGATAATCCCCAAGGATGTCACCAGATAACCCCCAAGAATACCAGTAGAAGATTAACTCATCTGAGACATGACCACCTCAAGGGAAAACTAACACAAACTTCTAAGACCCATAATCCTGTCCTTATAAAAGCCTTCAGCCCATCTCCAGCTGGGGAGATGGGTTTTTTGGAGGAATCTATTCCCCTCTGTCTCCTATATATCGATATATAATAAACCTCTTGCTGCTCACCTCACCCCTGTCTCAGAATTTTTAATTGCGGCAGGCGGCTCCAATCTGCCTTATTGCAGTAACAAATTTGGTGGCCCATAGGGAGACGCAGTGGCCCTGGGGCGGGGCCTGGGGTTGATCGACAGCTCTCCCGACAAGTGGCCACGAGAGGTTTCATTTGCCTCTGGGGAGACTATTGGCCAGACCTAGGGGCACCGCTGGTCCCCAGCTGTGCCAAAAGAGGTGGGTGAAAGAAAAGTAAGACCTGCACAGGAGGGATCCCAAGGTGAGTCCGCAACTCCTCTCCCTGTTGCGCTCAGGGCCAGGGTGGATAGGGCAGGCTCGAGGTTTCCAGAGCGGGACCTGAGCCCTTGGTTTCTGGGGTGACAGGAGCCCCCAGATGACTATCCCCCTGAGTAGGCTCACAAGTTGGAACTCCTGGTGACTCTAGAGTTCTGGTTCTGGGTGTGTGAATGCTCTTGTGTCTGGGAGGTGGAGATTCTCTAAGATCACCTATGTCAGCAAGCAGGGCCATCTGAGAGGTTGAAGAGGGTCAAGAGCACCTCTGTCAGCTTGTGGAATTTCTCATGAGTGTGTGTGGGAGGTTGAGATTCTCTAAGAGCACCTCTGTCGACAGACAGAGCCGTTTGAGAGGTTGAAGGGAATCAAGAATACCTCCATCAGCTTGTGGCATTTATTTGTTTACTATGGTTCTGTGTCTGTCCTGTCCATTGTCTGTGTGTAACTAGTATTATATCATCTACTTGGGCGCCCTGATTTGGCTGTTAAGAGAAAGCTTCAAAAAGACGGAAACCAAAAGCTTGAACGTTATCGCTTAACATCTTTGATAAATGAGCCTGGACTTTCCCCCTACTACTGATTCACTGGTTTGGGGTTCATATTTAAACGCACTATAAGCTGAGTATACTAGAAGTAACTTAGAATTTCAGTGGTCACTTTGGGAAAATGAGCTTTCATTTGTGTTGTCCTTTTTTTTTTTTTTTTCTTTTAGGAAACTTCGCTTGACATTCAGGTTTTGTCAAGAGGTCTAATATTCCTCCATCTGAGGCTCTGGCAAGTTAGTAAGTTTTATCTAGAACGTGTTTTTTCCATTGAATTGAGTCGATCTTACCAAAAAATTGCTATGTACACTTTAAGAAACTAGGATCCACATATCCTTTTTTGTGTGGGATTGTCTGGTGAGTTTATGTGGTCTTTCTGTCTCCTTTTTTTTCTTGAAAGAGCTTTGGTATTTACTGGGTAGATAGCCTTTCAAAATGCCTCCATCAACTTAAACATATGCCTTAGCTCAAGGGAAACTTTTGAAAAACCTTTCCGGCTGGGTGGAGACTCTTTTAAGACAAAAGGTAAGAAAAACTGTTGCTTTGCTGTAGTTATCAGAAACTGAGTGGGTCCTGATAATAGAACTGCAAACAAGTTCTCTCTATTATAGAAGAACTCTAAGAAGTCAAACAGTAGAAATCACAATGAGACATACCTAAAATGGCCTGGAAAAATGTTTCCAGCAGTAATCAGAGGCTTAAAGTTATATCCATAGTAATGAATTGCTCAATTAAACAGAGACTTTGTGATTTCCAAAGCCAGTTAATGAAATCATTAAGGGCTAAATATTAGGTTGGGAAAAATATGAGAAATAGTAAAAGTTGAATAAAAACTTGGAATGTTTAAACAGACTTTCAACAACAGTTATGTTTTATGGTATACAGGCTTAAAATAATTCCCAATACATTTTAGGTAACTTACTGATGTTAAATTGAGTTAATAGATATTTGTTATGATTTAAGCTTATATACTTTGGCTTTTTATGCCACAAGAGAAAGGACAGACTATATATATTTAAACCTGCTAATGAGTGTTCATTTTTGCCATTTAAAGGGATGCAGTATAAGAGGTATACAACAAAGACAACGTTTAAGAGGTTTATTGAAAAAGAAATTTATCTGATATGGTCAAGTTTTATCTGACTAAAGTTTAATGGTTTAATTTATGGGATTTTTAGGAGTTTTAATGTCAAGTAGCATATAAAACAAAGAATTAGGTTTCTCGCTGTTAAAATAACAAAATTTTCTTTTGATTTCTGAGTTAAAGGGTTAGTTTATTCTCTGTAATCTGCCTGGAAGATGAAGGTTTGGCCTCTCATTAGAATAAGATTCCTGAGTCTGAATACTAAGCTGAATGGCTTTTAGAAAAGAAAGCTAAGGTTTTTACTTTAAGATCTTTGGTTAAATAACTTCAGTTTCACAGTGACTTGTAATATTATTATTTCTTTATTGCTAACTTGGTTGCAACTTTATCTTTTTGAATTTAGCATTGTCAAAGCCAATGGTTTGATTAGAGAATACACATCATTTACCTATGAAGTTTTTTTTATTACAATTCAGGTATTTAGAGATTTGATAATCTTCGTACGTATATTCTTGGTATATCCTGACTATATGCTATTTTGTCTCAAAATTATCATGTATTACATCTGAAGCTCTTCAAATACGGTTAATGCTTATATTTAGAAATATTTTTATCTAAAGTTTTTTTTTTTAACTGGTTTTATTTGGCCTTTACATTGCACTTGTAATTAATTTCTATCAGGTCTTTCACTATTAAGAGTATTATTTTTATAAATTAATCATGGCCATATTAAGTTCTGTCATCTGCAGATAAGTTTTTACTTTGTTGATTTGCTGAAGACGTTTGACCAAAATATCTCAACAAATAGATGGACTATGTTAGACTTGCTAAAAGGACTGTGACTAGACTCAATCAAAATTTTCAGAATGCTTATGCAGAAGCTGATGAGTTCACAGACTGCAACTGATCCAGAATCACATGGAACAGAAATTAACTACATCAGGCTGAGTAAACAAAAGGAAACTATGGTTTTATGTGAGAATATTGCTGATGTTTTAAGGTCCTACTTTCTAGATATAAGAAATCATTTTCCTTTCTCCTAAAGTATCTAACTAATGGGTTTAGATATTGTAACTCTTGAATTAGAAGTTCTGTTGGTAAACTTATCAAAGTTGTGACTATCATAACCAGAGAAGTGTCTGAAATTTGAGCTATGATTTTACAAAATAAATAGCCTTTCCTGTTAGTCTCTCAAGAAACAGTTTGTGCCTAAATAGATAAACCCTGCTATATTTATATTAATACTCAATCTGAGGTTTTGCAAAATGTAGTTGCTGTCGAGGCACATGAAAAGCAGTTACTGATGCTGCTTATGCATAAACAAACACCTGTTATGGGGGGAGGTCTATCTCTCCCAGCCAAATCTCCTCTAGGCTGCATTCTAACAAACTGGAGGAGGTATAGCTATGAGCCTATGACAAGAAAGAGAATGATACGCTTATGCAACAATGTATGGCCCTAATACTAGCTGGGGGACCAGAAACATTGTCTCCAAAATGGGTCTTTGGCCTACTGCATGATTTTTCAGCTTGACTTGTTTTGTAAGAAAAATGAGACAAAATTCCGTATATTCCAGCTTTCATGTCTCTCTATCAAACTTTAAATCCCTCTAACCAGGTTCTTTTCCAGGAAAAGCTGAAGGCAAAAGTGCTTCCTGAATCCTCACCGGAGGGTCCCCTCTTAGAAGGAATAGCCCTGATAACTGCTTCTGTTTCCCCCGTCGCCATATAGGGCAGGTGTGGTAGAAGCCGACGGGTCAGGTCGAAGAATGACCGCAGAGTCCCCCACAGAAAGGGCTGAGCCTGATTCTAGTCAGGCCAGCTTGAGAGAAACTGACAAAGGAAGGGAATCTGGAAGTAAGAGTCCGACTTCACTGGGTATGGTCACCGCCCCCCATACACATACCCATCAGGGTACTGTTTTCGGTGAGGGTACTGCCCGGGTTCAGGCAGGGCAATTTCCTCTGAGAAAAATTCCAGCTGAAGGAGGAACAATGTTAGTACATACTCCTTTCTCTACCTCCGACTTGTATAATTAGAAGAATCACAATCCTCCTGACTGGAGTAACCCAAATAGGATGGCAGAGTTACTCCTTTCCATTTTCTGCAGATCCCGCCTGAAAACACATGTGCCTTATAAGCGACACTGTTGCAAGAAGAAATAGTGACACTTAGTGGCATTCCTTTCCATATTCAACAAAAGGTGAATCTGGAGTCTGGACATAAGAAAGGCCTGGATGAGCCCAGTCAGCCACACCGGTTAAAATTACTTTAAAACTTAGAGCACCTATTATAAACCAGAAACGATATCCCCTCCGCAAGGAAGCTTTAGAAGGGATCACACCATTAGTACATCGATGCATAAAAATTAGACTTTTGAAATTTTGCCAGTTTATGTACAACATCCCTAACTTACTGGTGTTGAAACCGGGGACAAGAGAATATCAATCCGTTCAAGACCTAAGGAAAATCAACCAGATAGTAGAGGACATTCATCTGATTGTGCCAAACCCATGTACCCTCTTGGTTACTATAGTCAGTCAATGTGCTCGGTTTTCAATACTGGACTTGAAAGATGCCTTCTTTTTTTTCCTCTACACTCTAAGTCTCAGCCTCTATTTGCCATTGAATAGACTGATATTAAGACAGGGGATTGCTGTGGTGTACTAACTCAAATCCTGGGACCAGCCAGGCGAGCGGTGGCCTAGTTACAAAACAGCCGGACAACACGGCCTGGGGATGGCCACCTTGTCTTTGAGGTGTGCCTACAACATGTGACTTGTTGCAGGAAGCCAAGAAATTCACCCTTGGACAAAAGGTAACGGTAAACACACCACATACAGTTTTGCCTCTTTTGGAACAAAAGGAGTGGCTTTTTGGCTCACGGCAGGACGAATGGGAAAATGTCAGGCAATCTTGCTAGATAACTCAAACATGGTTCTGAAGGCTGTCTCCTCCCTCAATCCCACCACATTGGTGCCTATATTTCAGAAGATGCCTCCGTACATGACTGCCTAGAGATAACTGAAGAAGTTTATTCTAGCAGAACAGATCTCTCAGATGTTCCCTTGACTGACCCAGAGATAGAAATGTATACAGATGTCAGTAGCTTTTTATATGAAGGATGCCTCAAGGTAGGATATGCGGTGGTGACACGAACTGAGGTCTTAGAGGCAGATCCACTTCCTGCCATCACTTCAGCTCAAAAGGCTGAACTCATAGTCCTCAGGTGGGCTCTGCAACTAGGAATAAGAAGACACATAACTATGTATATTGATAATAAACATGCCCATCTGGTCCTTCACTCACATGGTGCCTTGTAGAAAAAAAAGGGGACTTCTGAATCTGCCAACAAAGAAATAAAACATGTACCAGAAATCCTAGAACTCCTGAAGGCAATCAATGATCCCCTTCAGGTGGCAGTGGTATAATTCCCCAGACACCTGGAAATGTTAAATGTCTGCTGGTTTTTGTGGACACCTACTTAGTGTGGGTAGAGGCTTTCCTTTATTGAACTGAATGAGCCCAAGAAGTGACCAAGGCATTACTCAAAGAAATCATACTCCATTTTGATCTTCCAATCTCAGTACAGAGTGACAACAGGAGAGCTTTTATGGCAACAGTCACCCAAAAAGTCAATAAGGTTTTAGATATAAATTGGAAAGTACACTCAGCCTGGAGACCACAATTGACTGGAGAGACCAAAAAGATGAACCATACTCTGAAAAGTCCTTGGCGAAACTTTGCCAGGAGACAAGCTCCACTTACATACAAGTTCTCCCCATTGCCCTGCTCAGAATCCGGGTAGCCCCTCGAAGTGGGCTCAAACTGGGCCCTTACAAATTAATATATGGGAGACCTGGAACTATCAGCCCCTGGGAGATCACATGGCCCCTCAGTGGGAGGGAACTTTTGAAGTTCTCCTAACCACCCACTCTCTGAAATTAACAAGAGTGGCTGCGAGGGTGCATCACTCGCCAGAAGAAGAGAAAGAAGTGGAAAACAAAGAGCCACCATCCTCTTGTACTCCAGTTGAGGGCCTGAAGTACAAGTTCAAGAAGCTTACAGTACAATGATTTTGACCTTATTTCCCTCTATCTTTCTATGTTTCCAGGAGACCTGGACATAAAAGGTGCCGGTGATCCTACAGGCAAAGGGGACACTGACCCTGCAAGCTGGGGACACTCTGACCCTCCCGTGTGTAGTCTCAACCCTAATTCCAGTAGGTCCAGTTAAGTTGGCCATAGAAGAGCCTGAAAGAGGAACCTTAAGAATAGTGATTATTCTAGTTTGTTCTTGCATTCCCTGTTTTATGAGAATATTGACAAAAAGAACTACAAATACTCCTAAGGCTAGAAAAATGTTTACCCTAGTAAGTCGAGATGCCTCTTCTTTTAAGCTCCAAGGATGAACGTCATCTAATTCACCAAGATACAGCCAATTTCCACTCTAACTCACCCCCTAACATATGGCCCCTAGTCGATACCAGGAGGTTTCTCACCCTAGCGAAGCCCCTAACCAGCAGGACGTAGCCAGAAAAGAAGCGACGCCCTGTTTCCCAAGATTGAGAAACTTCCAATAAAAGGGGGGATTGGAACAGGCTGCACAGGCCTGGTTCACTATCATTTACTCCCCATTGCTAACCACCACATTGTCTCATGATCTTGTTTCTCCAGTCTCTACAAAAGGTTTAAGATTAACCGATGTTCCTCTGTGGAGGGTAGAAAACAAGTGATAATGATCTAAGGATGAAAACCAAACAAAGCACCCATCTTCTGACAAGAAAAACCAGGATGTCACCAGATAATCCCCAAGGATGTCACGATAACCCCCAAGAATACCAGTAGAAAATTAACTCATCTGAGACATGACCACCTCAAGGGGAAATTAAAAAAAATTTCTGAGACCCATAATCCTGTCCTTATAAAAGCCTTCAGCCGATCTCCAGTGGGGAAGATGGGTTTTTTGGAGGAATCTATTCCCCTCTGTCTCCTGTATATACTGATATATAATAAACCTCTTGCTGCTCACCTCACCTCTGTCTCAGAATTGGCTATTGCAACAGGCAGCTCCAATCCACATTATTGTGGTAACAAAAGAGTTCTCCCTCTCTCTCAAAGTTTGCCTCTTCAGCTCTGAACACCGACTTCTTTCTCTCTTCCCACAAATAATTCAACTCCCAAAGAAACAACTGATGATAGGGAAATGGCCTGGGGAGGGAGGGGGGGGGGGTCTTGAAATTTACATTTTCAATTTTGAGGAACAAAAGCAATAAGCAAGCCCTTGAGGCAAAGGAACCCAGACGCAGAACAGAAGGGTTTGGCTACCTTCATGGGATAAAAAAACAAGACCATTGCATTTGGGTAGATTCCAACTCATAGTGACCCTGTAAGACAGAGTAGAACTGCCCCACAGAGTTTCTAAGGAACACGTGGTGGACTCAAACTGCCAACCTTTTGGTTAGCAGCGGTAGCTCTTAACCACTATGCCACCAGGGTTTCTCTTCATGGGATAAGGAAGTAAAAATACCACCGGTCCTAATACAGCAGCAAGAATCAAACAAACTAACATGTCAATAAATTATGCAGGCATAACACTGTAAGGTACTGTTGTTGACACCTGGAGCTTCAGATGGAAAAGCCAGGTTTCACCAATGGCGTACAACTGTCCAGCCATGAAGAAGGCTCAAATTCACCACAGCTTAGGGCCTAGTCCTCATCTTGCAGGTTCAAAGACTGCATGGGGAATCATACTACAGAAGCCCACAAGCGTCTAATACGGAACTGAAATGCCCACTGATTAATTTGAAATTGAATGTTCAAATTCACACAGTGGCACCTCAGAAGAAAGACCTGGCAATCTACTTCCAAAAAAAAAAAAAAACATTGAAAAGACTATGGAGCACAGTTCTACTCAGACACAAGGAGTCACCATGAGTGAGAATCAACTACACAACAGGATATAACCTCTTGTGTTAGTCAGAACCGAGAGAGAGTCAGAGACAGAGACAGAGAGAGAGTGAGAAAGATTTTAAGTCCTTGGCTCACATGGTTGTGGGAGTAGGCAAGTCTGAAATACATAAGGAAACTCAGACAGGATTTGATGCTGCAGTCCCAAGGTAGAATTTCTTCTTCTTGGAGAAACCTCAGTTTTTGCTTTTAAGGTCTTCCAACTGATTGGATGAGGCCTACGCACACCATCAAGGGTAATCTCCTTTACTTAAAGTCAACTGATTATAGAGATAAAACATATCTGCAAGATACTTGCAGAGCAACACCTAGATTAATGTTTGATTAAATAACTGGGTAGAACAGCCCAGCTGGAAACCCTGGTGGCATAGTGGTTAAGAGCTATGGCTGTTAACCATAAGGTCAGCAGTTTGAATCCACCACACACTTCTTGGAAACTCTGAGGCAGTTCTTTTCTTTTCCTTTTTTTTTTTTAATTGTACTTTAGATGAAGGTTTACAGAACAAATAGTTTCTCATTAAACAGTCAGTACATATATTGTTTTATGACATTGGTTAACAACCCCACAACACGTCAACACTCTCCCTTCTCGACCTTGGAGACCCTTTTTTTGGTGAAAATACACATAGCCAAAGTTATACCATTTCAAAAGTTTCTATATGTACAATTCAGTGACATCGATTACATTCTTCCAGTTGTGCTGCTATTCTCACTATCCTTTTCCAAATTATTCCATCACCATCACTGTCCCCTAGGATTCCCATCAAACCTTTTGAGTTGCTGTTGTCAATTTGATCTCACATAGATAATTCTTTTTTTTTTTTTTGTACCTTAGATGAAGGTTTGCAGAACAAATAGTTTCTCAATAAACAGTACACATATTGCCCTATGACAATGGTTAACAACCTCACTACACATCAACACTGTCCCTTCTCAACCTTGGTTTCCCTATCACCACCTTTCCTGTCCCCTCCTTCCTCCTAGTCCTTGTCCCTGGACTGCTGTGCCTCATTAGTCCCGTTTTTTGTTTTATGAGGCTGTCCAATCCCCAGCTGAACGGTGAACTTTGAGAGTGACTTCACCAGAGTTAAAAGGGTGTCTAGGTACCATACTCTCGGGGTTTCTCCAGTCTGTCAGTCCAGTAAATCTGGTCTTTTTTTTGTGAGTTAGAATTTTGTTCTACATCCTTTTTCAGCTCTGTCCAGAACCTTCTATTGTGATCCCAGTCAGGGTGGTCAGCGGTGGTAGCCAGGCACCAACTAGTTGTACTGGACTCAGTCTGGTGGAGGCCATGGTAGTTGTGGTCCATTAGTCCTTTGGACTAATCTTTTCCTTTTATCTTGTTCTCTTCATTCTCCCTTGCTCCCAAAGGGTTGAGACCAGTGCAGTGTCTTAGATGGCTGTTCACAGGCTTTTAAGATCCCAGACGCTACTCACCAAGGTAGACTATAGAACATTGTCTTTCTAAACTGTCTTACACCAATTGAGCTAGATGTTCCCCAAAACCATGGTCCCCACAGCCCTCTGCTCTGGGGCAGTTCAACTCTGTCCTATAGGATCACTATGAGTTGGAATCAACTCGACAGCAATGGGTTTTTTTGGTTTACAGCCTAGCTGAAACCGTGGTGGCTCAGTGGTTAAGAGCTATGACTACTAACCAAAAGGTCGGCAGTTCAAATCCACCAGCTGCTCATTGGAAACCCTATGGGGCATTTCCACTCTGTCCTACAGGGTCACTATGAGTCGGAATCTGCAGCGGGTACGGTATAGAGGGAAGAAGAGCATTTATTGCAAGCGCGCAGGCAAGGAGCAAGAAGGCGTGTACCTCAAAGCTCTCTGAACAAACAGAGGCAGAACATTTTATACAGTCTCTCACAATGAAGTACATACAGACATTACAGACTACATAGGTTATTATGGCACGCAGGTGCAGTAAGACAAATTGCATTTTTTTCTTTGGCATGTAGGTTAGTAAATAGTCACACCCAGCACTTTGAGGACAATGGACAGGAGGGGCAGGTTCCACTTGGTCTGAGCAGTTCAGAGTTGAGCCACACCCAGTGCTATCACTTAAGTCTTTGTCTGATAATGGCTTAGCAGCTCCTGGCTGCATTGGCTATGATGAGTGCATTCCCAGCCTCCCTCTCTCTCCCAAAGGTAATCATTATCCTGAATCTGGTGCTATCATTTCCTTTCAATTCTGTATATTTTTACAATTTAGGTATGTATTACTAAGCAATATATAGTATGGTTTTATGTGTTTTTAAACTTTATATAAATATCCCACTGTATGTATTTTTTGCAGCTTGTTTTTTCCTCAGTATTTATTTGTGGTTTATATCCATATTGATAAGTTTAACTCTAGTTATTCACATTCATTGCTGTGTAGTATTCCAGTATATGATTAAAATAAAGTACATTTAGCTTGTTTCCAATGTGTTTCTCTTATGAACAATGCTGCTGTGAACATTTTTGTACAAATATTTTTGTTTACAAGAAGATTTTCTCTAGGGTATGAATCCAGGAGTGCAGTTGCTGGGTAAAAGGATATGTACCCATCACACTACAGGACAGTGGCAAATAATTCTCCAAAGTAGTGATAAAGTACAATTTCACCAGCAGCATATAGTTCCAACTGTTTCGCCCTGGAGCCAAAATTTAACTAGTGATCTTGTCAGGTGTTAACATTTTTGCTTATCTTATTATTTTAATTTACATTTCCCTGATTATTAGTGCAGTTGACCATTTTTCCATATGGCCATTAAAAAAAAAAAAAAAAAAACAAAACCTGTTGCCATTGAGTCAATTTTGATTCAATGGCAACCCCATGTATTACAGAATAGTACAATTTTTTTTTTTTCCAATATGGTTAAAAGAATTGTAGCAGCATGACTTACTTAACAGGCCATAATGTCACTGCTGATTTGCAGTCCCACGCCACTGATCCGGTGCTACTGCTGGATCTCTTCTGGGCTCTCCATTTGGTGCTGTTGGTCTATTCATCTATGAACAAATACAACGGTGTCCTAACAAATATGATGCTGAGTAGGGCCGGTCTTCTCAACCTTGGTCTTCTCCTTCAAGTATATGTTGGCTCTTCACTGTCTTCTACATTTCCATATAAATTTTAGAATCAACTACTCTGTTTTCATGAAAAAGCCTGCTGGGATTTGCATTGGAATTGCATGAGTCTATAAAATTTTGAGAAGAAATGATATTTGTACAATACTGAGTCTTTTTATCTACAGACATGGAATTTCTCCTTATTTATTTAAATCAGCTTTATTTTTTATTTTTATTGTACTTCAGGTGAAAGTTTACAGAACAAATAGTTTCTCATTAAACAGTAGTACACATATTGTTTTATGACATTGGTTAACAACCCCACAACATGTGAACCCTCTCCTTTCTTGACTTTTTTTTTTTTTTTTTTGGTGAAAATATACATAGCCAAACATACACCATTTCAAAAATTTCTACATACACAGTTCAGTGACATCGACTACGTTCTTCCAATTGTGCTGCTATTCTCACTTTAGTTGAAGTTTTACAGAACAAAACAGTTTCTCATTAAACAGTACATATGTTGCCCTATGACAATGGTTAACAACCTCACAACACATCAGTACTGTCCTTACTCAACCTTGGGTTCCTTATCACCAGGTCACCTGTCCCCTTCTGCCTACTACCATTTGTCCCTGGACTGCTGTGCCTCATTAGTCCCGTTTTGCTTTATGGGGCTGTCCAATCCCCGGCTGAATGGTGAATGTCAGAACTGACTTCACCACTGAGCTAAAAGGGTGTCTGGGGGCCATACTCTTGGGGTTTCTCCAGTCTGCTTTAAGCCAGTAAATCTGTTCTCTTTTTATGTGTGTTAGAATTTTGTTCTACATCCTTCTCTAGCTCTGTCCAGAACTCTCTGTTGTGATCCTGCTCAAAGCAGTCAGTGGTGGTAGCCGAGCACCATCTAGCTGTACTGGACTCAGTCTGGTGGAGGCCTTGGTAGCTGTGGTCCATGAGTCCTTTGGACTCATCTTTTCCTTGTATCCTGTTCTCTTCATTCTCCCTTGCTTCCGAAGGGATGAGGCCAGTGGAATATCTTAGATGGCTGCCCACAGGCTTTTTAAGACCCCAGATGCTACTCACCAAGGTAGAAAGTAGACCATTGTCTTTATAAACTGTGTTATGCCAATTGAACTAGATGTTCCCCAAGACCCTGGTCCCCACAGCCCTCCACACAGTAATTCAGTCCCTCACGGAGTCTGGATGTTTATATGGAGCTCCATGACCTTTCCTTGTACAAGTTGTACTGGTTTTCCCAGTACTGTGTACTGTCTCACCCTTCACCAAAGATACCACTTATCTATTGCCTATTTAGTATTTCCTCCCCCAACCCTCCCATCCCTCATAACAAACAAAGATTGTTACTTTTTGTGTGTAAACCTTTACATGGTTTTTTACAATAGAGGTCTCATACAATATTTGTCCTTTTGTGATTGACTTACTTCACTCAGTATAAAGGCCTCCAGTTTCATCCATGTTATGAGATGCTTCACAGATTCATCATTGTTCTTTCTTGTTGCATAGTACTCCATTGTGTGTATGTACCATAGTTTGTTTATCCATTATTCTGTTGATGGGCATCTAGGTTGTTTCCATCTTTTTGCTATTGTGAACAATGCTACCGTGAACATAGGTGTGCATATGTCTATTCGAGTGACAACTCTTATTTCTCTAGGATATATTCCTAGGAGTGGGATTGCTTGATCAAATGGTATGTCTATTTTTAGCTTTCTGAGGAAGCACCATATCATTTTCCAAAATGGTTGTATCATTTTGCATTCCCACCAGCAGTGCATAAGTGTTCCAATCTCCCTGCAGCCCCTCCAACATTTGTTATTTCCAGTGTTTTTGATTCATGCCAGTAATGGTATCTCGTTGTGGTTTTAATTTGCATTTCTCTAATGGCTAGTGATCGTGAACATTTCCTCATGTGTCTGTTGGCCTCTTGAATGTCTTCTTTGGTGAAGTGTCTGTTCATTTCCTTTGACCATTTTTTAATAGGATTATTTGTCTTTTCGTTGTAGAGCTGTTGGATTTTCTTGTAGATTATGGAGATTAGACCTTTGTCTGACTTGTACTGTCCAAAAATTTTTTCCCAGTCTGTAGGTTCTATTTTCACTCTTTTGGTGAAGTCTTTTGAAGAGCATAGGTGTTTGATTTTTAGAAGATCCCAGTTATATAGCTTATCTTCTGGGGTTTGTGTGTTGATGGTTATGGTTTGTATCCTGTTAATGCTGTGTATTAGGACTTGTAGCGTTTGTCCAATTTTTTTTCTATGAACTTTATAGTTTTTGGCTATCTAGGTCTTTGATTCATCTTGAATTAGTTTTTGTATATGGTGTGAGGTATGGGTCCTGTTTCATTTTTTTGCAGATGGATATCCAGTTTTGTGAGCACCATTTGTTAAAAAGAATGTCTTTTCCCCATCTGATGTACTTTGGGCCCTTGTCGAAAATCAGGTGACCGTAGGTGGATGGATTTACATCTGGGTTCTCAATTCTGTTCTATTGGTCAACGTATCTGTGGTTGTACAAGTAACAGGCTGTTCTGACTACTGTAGCTGTATGGTAGGTTCTGAGGTCAAGTAATGTGAGTCCTTCAATTTTATTCTTCTTCTTCAGTAGTGCTTTACTTATTTGGGGCTTCTTCCCTTTCCATATAAAGTTAATGATTAGTTTTTCCATCTCTTTGAAAAATATTGTTGTTATTAGGATCAGGATTGCATTGTATTTGTAAATTGCTTTGGGTAGAACTGTCATTTTGACAATGTTAAGTCTACTTATCCATGAGTGTGGTATGTTTTTCCATTTATGTACATCCCTTTGGGTTTCTTGCAGTAGTGTCTTATAGTTTTCTTTGTATAGATAGGTCTTTTACATCCCTAGTTAAATTTATTCCTAAGTATTTTATCTTTTAAAGGCTATTATAAATGGTATTGTTTTCCTGATTTCCTTTTAATTGTTCTCTTTATTGGTGTATAGGAATCCAACTGTTTTTGTATGTTTATCTTGTATCCTGCTACTCTGCTGAATCTATTAGTTCCAGTAGATTTCTCGTGGAGTCTTTAGGGTTTTCTATGTATAGTATCATATCATCCTCAAACAGGGACAGTTTAATTTCTTCATTACCAGTTTGGATGCCCTTTATTTCTTTTTCTTGCCATATTGCTCTACCTAGAACTTCCAGCACAATGTTAAATAGGAGTGGTGATAAAGGGCACCCTTGTCTTGTTCCTGTTCTCAAGGGGAATGTTTTCAGCCCCTCTCCATTAAGAATGATGTTGGCCATTGGTTTTGTGTAGATGCCCTTTATTATGCTGAGAAATTTCCCTTCTATACCTATTTTATTGAGAATTTTTATCAGGAATGGGTGTTGGACTTTGTTGAATGCCTTTTCTGTGTCAATTGAGATGATCATGTGATTCTTTTCTTTCCTTTTATTTATGTGATGGATTACATTGATTGGTTTTCTAATGTTGAACCATCCTTCCATATCTGGTATGAATCCTGCTTGGTCATGGTATATTATTTTTTTGATATGATGCTGAATTCTATTGGCTAGAATTTTGTTGAGAATTTTTGCATCTATATTCATGAGAGGTTTTGGTCTGTAATTTTCTTTTTTTGTGGCATCTTTGCCTGGTTTTGGTATCAGCGTTATGCTGACTTCATAGAATGAATTTGGAAGTGTTGCTTCCTCTTCTATGCTCTGAAATAGCTTGAGTAGCACTGGTACAAACTATTCTGTAAATGTTTTGTAGAATTCTCCAGTGAAGCCATCTGGGCCAGGGCTTTTTTTGGTTGGGAGTTTTTTTATTACCTTTTCAATCTCTTCTCTTGTTATGGGTCTGTTCAGATTTTCAACATCACTTTGTTGTAGTTTGGGTAGGCAGTGTGTTTCTAGAAATTTATCCATTTCCTCTAGGTTTTCAAATTGGTTAGAGTATAGTTTTTCATAATATTCTGTTATGATCCTTTTTATTTCAGTTGGGTCTGTTGTAATGTCCCCCATTTCACTTTTTATTTGGGTTATTTTCGTCCTCTCCTGTTTTTCTGTTGTCAGTCCGGACAGTGGTTTGTCGATTTTGTTGATTTTTTCAAAGAACTAACTTTTGGTTTTGTTGATTCTTTCTATTGTTTTTCTGTTCTCTATTTCATTTATTTCTGCTCTGATCTTTATTATTTCCATTCTTCCGGTGGCTGTGGGCTTTTTTTGCTGTTCTCTTTCTATTTGTTTGAGTTGTATAGATAAAATTTTGATTATGTCCCTTTCTTTGTTGCTGCTCATCATGTCAGGGTCACCATCGGTCGGAGTGATGGCGGAGACAGTAACCAATGCCACAATTCTTACAGAGAAGTGGGGCCAGGAGGGTCACTCTGAGGAGTCGACTCCCACCTCTGTCCCAGGCATTTATTTATAATAGATACAGCAAGCAGTAAAGCAGATCACAAGACAGTTTCAGAAAAACAGGGAAATTAAACAAGACGTGGCTGGCCTTAGTCATTTATACTGACGTAGATAACACAGAGGCCTGTAGGGAGCTGCACTTAGCGTAAGTGCAGCCATATTTTATGGATAAGAATACTAAAGCAATAATTGTACCCACATTTCTTCTTTTTTAGTGTGTGCATCTATTGCTATAAGTTGTCCTCTGATGACTGCCTTTGCTGTGTCCCAAAGGTTTTGGTATGATGTGTTTTCATTCTTATTTCATTCTAGAAATTTTTTGATTCCATCTCTGGTTTCTTCTATTACCCACTGATGTGTAAGCAGTGTATTATTCAGTTTCCATGTCATTGATTTTTTTTCCTTGCTCTTTCTGTTGTTAATTTCTACCTTGATGGCATTGTGGTCAGAGAAGATACTTGGAATTATCTCAACGTTGTGGATCTTGTTAAGGATTGCTCTGTGGCCTAAGATGTGGTCTATTCTGGAGAACGTTCCATGTGCATTGGAAAACAATGTGTACTTTGCAGCTGTTGGATGGAGTGTTCTATATATGTCTATGAGGACAAGTTGGCTAATTGTGCCCTTTAGGTCTTCTGTATCTCTGCTGTGTTTCTTTTCAGTTGTTCTGTCCTTTACTGAGAGTGGTGTGTTGAAGTCTCCTACTATTATTGTGGAACTGTTCATTTCTCTTTTCAGTGTTGTTAGAGTTTGTTTTATGTATTTTGGAGGCCTGTCATTGGGTGTGTAGATGTTTATTATGGTTATGTCTTCATGATGGATCATCCCCTTAATCATTATATAGTGTCCTTCTTTGCCATTTATGGTGAATTTTGTTTTAAAGTCTATTTTATCTGAGATTAGTATTGTCACTCCTGCTCTTTTTTGGAAGTTATTAGCTTGACATATTTTTTTCCAACCTTTGACTTTTGATAAATTCATGTCTTTCTTTCTAAGATGTGTCTCTTGTAGATAGCATATTGATGGATCTTTGTTTCTTATCCATTCTGTCACTCTCCATCTCTTTATGGGTGCATTGAGTCCATTTACATTCAGTGTAATTATTGATACATGTGAGTTTGTTGCTGTCATTTCATAGTGCTTTTTTGGGGGATGCTGACTTTTCTTTGTTCTTCTTACTCTCCTGTGCTGAATTCCTTTTGTTTGTGGATTTTTTTTTTTATTTCTTTTGTTTTTGTAGGTTTTGTTTTAGCTGAGACTTTATGATTTTCCTCTTTATTTTTATGAGTATGTTTGTTAACTTTCTTTGTGGTTACCATGAAATTTACCCTTATCTTTCTAAGTTTGAAGCAGTCTATTATTACTTGGTATCGCCTTGCCTTCCTCTCCATTAGAAGGTTCTATACCTACACCGCTTATTCCCTATTTTATTATTCTGATGTTGTTTTCATTTACAGATTAACTGCTCTGATTCCCTGTTGTATTTATTTTGGTTTTGGATAGTCCTTGAGAGTTCATTTCCTAGATTTGTATCTGGCTGGTACGATCCTGCATCCTAGATTCAGCCTGTGAGCTGAAGTTGTTTGTTCTCAGGTCGAAGAACTCCCTTTAATAATTCTTGTAAGTTTGGTTTGTTTCTTACATATTCACTTAATTTCTGTTTATCTGGAAATGTCCTAATTTCACCATCATATTTGAGTGAGAGTTTTGAAGGATATATTATTCTTGGCTGGCATTTTTTTTTTCTTTAAAGGTTTTATATATGTCATCCCATTACCTTCTTGCCTGCATGTTTCTGCAGAATAATCTGAGCTTAGTCTTATAGTTTCTCCTCTGTATGTGACTTCTTGTTTCTCACTTGCTGCTCTCAGGATTCTTTGTTTGTCTTTGGTTTTGGCGAGTGTGATTATGATATGCCTTGGTGATTTTCTTTTGGGGTCTATCCTATATTAGGTTCGTTGAGCTTCTTGGATGGCCAGCTTTTCATCTTTCATGATATTGGGGAAGTTTTCTGTCAACAATTCTTCAATGATCCTCCGCATTTTCTGTTTTCTCCCCTTGTTCTGGAACTCCGATCACTTGCAAATTTTTGCTTTTGATTGTATCCCACATGACCCTCATGGTGTCTTCATTTCTCTTTGTTCTTTTTTCTGAGTTTTCCTCAAACAGAGTTGTATCCAAGTGTTTGTATTCAATTCAATGATCCTGTCTTCCACTGTTTCAAATCTGCTCCTCAGCCCTTCTATGACACTGTCCATTTCTGAAATTTTTTGTTTATCTTTTGGATTTCTAATTGTTGTTTTTGTATGATTTCTAGTTGTGAATTTATTTTAGCATTTTTTTTCCTGATTTCTTCCATTTTTTTGTCTATATTTTCCATGAATTTGTCTATTTTTTCCTCATTTTTGTCTGCTTTTTGCTTCAACTCTTGGATAATTCTGAGTGTTAGAGATTTGAATTCCCTATCAGGTAGTTCTAGTGCCTTTTCTTCCACTGGAAAGTCATCTGGTGTTTGATTTTGGATGACTACTGGAATCATCCTGTCTTCTTTTTGCAAATGTTTTGATATTGTCTGCTCTCTTTGGGGCATTCAGTAGTTATTTTTCTCATTTATTAATTGTATATTTCTTTGTTTTATTCTTTTTTTTTTTAATTTGGCTATGTCTGAGCAGGCAGACTGTGTGTTCTTTGTTGTTTGCTCATCTGTGGGCATAACACTTTTCACCTCCTTCTCCAATTGGGAGGGTCAGTGTCTCAGATACGGTACAGCTGGGCAGGTCTAGCTCAAGAGGAGTTACTGGGATGGGTTGTTTGTTGCACTTACTACAGCCACCAGAGAAGGTTGGTAATCAGTACAGGGCAGGTTCCGTTAGGCAGTTCCTGTGCTGCTTGGTGGGTTATTTTAAGCACACAGTGCAGGTAGGCAGGATGGAGGGGGGAGATTGTTATGTGGGGAGCTAAGATGGCTATGGGAGAGTGGAGAGAGGAACAGGATCCAAAAATATACAACCAACCAAGAAGAGTGCTAAGGGAGCTTGCTGTTGGAGTGGAGAGATGAAAGACTATGAAATGGAGAAAAACAAAAAGGGGAAAAAGAAAAGAATGAATAAATAAAAATTAGAACAGAAAAAGAACAGCAAAGCTCCCAGGGATCCTACAGTGCAGCTATGAGGTCTGGGGAAGTTATTCTCAGGTGTTTCAGTATAGCCTGGCTAGAAGGCGTAGAGGTATTCAGCACCAGGTATTCAGGGAACAGGAAGAGAAGGAAGGTATAGAGAGATGAGAAACTGAATAATGAAGAAAGACAAAAAGGGAAAAAGAGGGAAAAGAAAACAAAACAAATTTAAAAAAGGAACAAGAAATGCTCTCAAAAAAACAGGAAAAAAAAAAACAAGAAGAAAGAAATGTTCTCAGGGATCTCTCTGCGCATCTGCGAAAGCAGAGGGAGTAGATCCCAAGTCGCACAGCACCACCCAGCCAGAACGGGCTTCCAACTGGAGAAAAGGAAAAGAAAACAAACAATTCAAAACAAACAAACAAACAAAAACCCCGGGATCCCACCAGTGTGGCAGCCCAGAGCTAGAAGCATTTCCACACTCGAAAGGAGCTCCACAGCCCCTCATGAAGAAGCAAATATGGTGCACAGAGCCAGGTATTTGAGCGAAAGGAGGGGGAGGTGGTGAGAGGTAAGGAAGAAATCAAAAGAAGTGGAAAAAAGCAACACCAGCAGCCAAGAAATGGCACTCAGGGAGCCGGCCAGTGCTGGTGGGTGGAATCCAAGCAGCCACTGTTTCCTGGTCAAGAGACTGTTGCCACAGGAAGCAGAGGAGGCCAAATGGGGATGAAGTAGGGTAGGGGGTGAGAAAGCGTATATCACAAATTACCGGTTGTTTTGTCTCCCGCTGGAAGCTCCGTGAAACTGCTTTCTCATACCCTCTATTTGCCAGTCTCCAATAGGAGTCCAGGATGGCGGATCTGCACTGCTTTAGCGGATAGGTTACCTCTGCAAGCATCTCTCCTCGCTTTCCATTCTCTGTCAGTTTTCTCACTCCATTTGGTGCTTGGCTGAGTTCTTTATCTCTTCATTTTATGTTTTAGGGTTTCAGGATTGCTGTTTTCTCTGTTTGGCTTAGTTTTTCAGATATTTGCTGTGGAGGAATGGCTTGGTGCTTCTGCCTAGAGCGCCATTTTGCCTCCAAATCCTAAATCAGCTTTAATTTTTTAATGACGTGTTGCATGTCTCTGCTAGATTTACTTCAAGATACCATTTATTTATTTATCTATCTATTTACTGACTTGTTTGTTTATATTATAAAAGATAAGTGTTTAAATTGTATTCTCTAACAATCTGATTAAAATATGAGCAAAGGACATGAACAGGCACTTCACCAAATAAGAAATTCAGGCAACTAACATACACATGAAGAAATGTTTGCGATAGTTAATCATTTGAAATGCAAATCAAAACTACAATGAGATACCATCTGACCCAGACAATAATGGCACTAATCTAAAAAAACCGAAAATAACAAACGTTGATGATGTTGTGGGGAGACTGGAATTCTTACACGCTGCTGGTGGGAATGTAAAATGGTACAACCAGTAATGAAAATAGTATGGCACTTCCTTAAAAAGCTAGAAATAGAAATACCACACAATCCAGCAATCCTACTCTTAGGTGTGTACCCGAAAGAAATAAGAGCCGTGACATGAATACACATGTGCGCATTCATGTTCATTGCAGGACTATTCACAGTAGCAAAAAGAAGGAAACGACCTAAGTGCCTATCAACAGATAAATGGGCAAACTGTGGTACACACACACAATGGAATACTAAGCAATGATAAAGGATAATGATGAATCGTTGAAACATCTCACAACATGGATGAATTTGGAGGACATTATGCTGAGTGAAACAAGTCAATCACGAAAGGACAAATATTGTATGAGACCAGTATCATTAAAAAAACAAGAGAAGTTGTGCACATAGAAAAAAAAAATTATTTGATGGTTACCAAGGATGGGAAGGGGAGGGAGGGAAAATTACTACCTAGATAGAGGACACATGTTAATATTGGTGAAGGGAAAGGCAATACACATTATGGAAGTCAGCACAACATGACCAAACCAAAGAAAGACACTGAGAGGAACGTAAGAACAACGGGCAACTACGGTAATTAGTATAACATAGACAATCTTGCAACAATAGTATTAACAAACAATAACTTACAAATGGATACATAGGTAGATAGGTATGCTAAAGAGGCATGGGAAGGTGTAAGAAAGCACACCCAACTGCAGATGTAGGTTTGGTTGTGGACATTTCAACATACCTAATTGTAGGTGCTACATGTATATTAATATAGACATTAGAGCACACAAGGGGCACAGTAATGGAAACTTCTCAGACATAACCAAACAACTCACGGTACAAAGTTACTAGGTGAAGGACCATAGACTTGGGGGGGTAGATATCTACTTCAACTGGCACAACATAGTTCATAAAGATGAAATTCTGCATCCTACTTTGGTGAGTAGTGTCTGGGGTCTTAAAAGCTTTCAAGCAGCCATCTAAGATACAACTATTCGTCTCTTCCCTTCTAGAGCAATGGAGAGTGAAGAAAAACAAAGATTCAAGGGAGCAATTAGTCCAGAGGACTAATGGACCACATGAACCACAGCCTACATGACCCTGAGATCAGAAGAAGTAGATGGTGCCCAGCTACCACCACTGACCACTCTGACTAGGATCACAACAGAGGGTACCAGACAGAGCAGGAGAAAAGTGTAGGACAAAAAAATCAAATTTACTAAAAGTACTAGACTAACTGGTCTGACAGAGACTGGAGGAACCCCTGAGACTCTGGCCCTAAGACACCCTTTTTTGTGTGTGTGTGGCATTTATTTTATTTATTTATTTTTATTGTGCTTTAGAGGAAGGTTTACAGAGCAAATTAGTTTCTCATCAAACAATTAATAGACATTGTTTTGTGACATTGGCTTCCAACCCTGTTACATGTCAATACTTTCCCCTTCTCGACCTTGGGTTCCCCACTTCCATTCGTCCAGCTTTCCTGTCCCCTCCTGCCTTCTCGCCCTTGCCCCTGGGTTGATGTGCCCATTTAGTGTCCTATACATGGTTGAACTACTTGTGTTATTGTTTGTTTTATAAGCCTGTCAAATATTCTGCTGAAGGCTGAATCTCAGGAGTGACTTCGGTACTGAGTTAGGAGAGTATCCAGGGGCCATACTCTCGGGGTTTCTCCAGTGTGTCAGGCCAATAAATCTGGTCTTTTTTTTTTTTTTGTGAGTTAGAATTTTGTTCTACATCCTTTTCCAGCTCTGTCCAGGACACTCTATTGTTATCCTGGTCAGAGCAGTCAGTGGTGGTAGCCCAGCACCATCCAGTTATGCTGGACTCAGTCTAGTGAAGGCTGTGGTAGTGGTGGTCCATTAGCCCTTTGGATAATTCTTTCCCTTGTGTCTTTGGTTTTCTCCACTCTCCCTTGCTCCTGACAGGGTGGGACCACTGGAGTATCTTAGATGGCCACTTACAAGCTTTTAAGACCCCAGATGCTACTCACCACAGTTGGATGTAGGACATATCTTTATAAATTATGTTATGCTGTTTGAGCTAGATGTCCCCTGAGACCATGATCCCCAGCCCTCAGCCAAGCAATTCGGTCCCTCAGGGAGTTTGGATGTGTCTGTGAAGCTTCTATGACTTTGCCTTGGACAAGTTGTGCTGACTTCCCCAGTATTATGTATTGTCTTACCCTTCACCAAAGTCACCACTTATCTATTATCTAGTTAGTGTTTTTCCCTCCCCACCCCACCCCTCTTTTATAACCATCAAAGATTGTTTTTTTCTGTGTGTAAACCTTTTCATGAGTTTTTATAATAGTGGTCTTATACAGTATTTGTCCTTCTGTGATTGACTTATTTTATACAGCGTAATGCCCTCCAGATTCATCCATGTTGTGAAACGTTTCATGGATTCATCGTTGTTCTTTACTGCTGCATAGTATTCCATGGTGTGTATGTACTATAGTTTGTTTATCCATTCATCTGGTGATGGGCATTTAGTCTGTTTCCATCTTTTTTGCTATTATGAATAATTCTGCAGGGAACATGGGGTGCATATGTCTATTTGTGTGATGGCTCTTATTTCTCTAGGATATATTCCTAGGAATGGGATACCCGGACTATATGGTATTTCTATTTGTAGCTTTTTAAGGAGGCACCATATCACTTTCCAAAATGGTTGTACTATTTTGTACCATTCCCACCAGCAGTGCATAACAGTTTCAATCTCCCTGCAGCCTATCCAACATTTGTTATTTTCTCTTTTTTTGATTCATGCCAGTAATGCATAAGACACGTTTCTGACCTGGAACAGAAACCATTCCTGGAGACCACCTTTCAGCCAAGCAATAGACAGGCCCATAAAATAAACTATAACACCCAAGAGGAACATGTTCCTTAGAACAATCAATTATACAAGAACAAAAGGACAACATTTGCCCAAAAGCAAAGATGAGAAGGCAGGAAGTGGTTGAAAATCCAGATGAAAGGAAACAGGGAACCCAGACAGAAATGGGGAGAGTGCTAACACACTGTGGAGAATACAACCAATGTCATGGAACACTTTATGTACAAACTACTGAATGAGAAACTAATTGGCTTAGTAAACTTTCTCCTAAAACACAATTTTAAAAAATTTTTTAATTATATTCTCTGTATTGGTGCATAAAAATGCAATCGACTTTCGAATATAGTTTTATTTTGGTCTGGAATTCTTTTAAACTTTCTAATTCTAATATTTCTGTAGTTTCTCTGGGATTTTTGAAGTAATGTATCTACTAAGTAATTATAGTTTTATTTCTTCAGTTTATTTATTTATTTTTTTCTTATCATACTGACAGGGATCTCACAGAATCATACTGAATAGAAGTAATAATAGTAGGCAATCTTACCTTGCTCCTGATTTTAACAGGCGTGCTTTTAATGTTTCACTGTCATGTATATTGTTTGCTGTCGATTTTTAGGTAGACAGTGTTTGTTTAAAAAGTTCCCTTCTTGATTCAGTCTCCTAGGAGGAGTTTTGTTTGGTTGTTTGTTTTTTAATGAATACATGTTGAATTTTCTTGATCGTATTGTCTTCATCTATTGAGATGTTTAATGTGGTAAAAGTGAAGAATATCTCTAGAATGCAAGTTTGTCAAGATTTTTTTAATAAATTGCAGAATTTGTTTTGCTAATGTTTTATTTAAGAAGCCCTTGTGGTGCAATAGTTAAGCGCTTGGCCTCTAACCCAAAGGTTGGCAGTTGGAACACACCCAGTGGCTCTGTGAGAGAAAGACCTGGCGATCTGTTCGCTTAAAGATTACAGCCTAGAAAACCATATGTGGCAATACTACTCTGTCACATGCGATCACTATGAATCAGAATTGACTAAATGGCACATGACAACAAATGTTTAATTTATGATTTTTTAATCTATATTCTTGTGTGGAGCCCTGGTGGCTTAGTGGTTTAATGTTCCTCTGCTATCCAAAAGTTGGCAGTACAAATCCACAAGCCACTCCTTGGAAACCCTATGGGGCAGTTCTCCTCTGTCCTATAGGGTTGCTATGAGTCAGAATCAACTCGACAGCAATAGGTTTTGTTTTTTTTTTGGATTTTTGTGTGGGATTGGCTGTAAGATTATGTGTTTTTGTTATCAAGATTATCATGTTCTCATAAAACGGCTTAAGAAGTATTTTCTCTTTTTGTATTCTTTGAATGAGAAGTCACTCTGCCAACTTTTTCTTTAACCTTTGCTGTTGAAATATAGTTTAGCTGGATAGACAATTCTAACTTTATATGTATTTTATCTCAGCATTTTGAGGATTTTATTCCACTGCCTTCTGGTTTTTTGTGCCATTGAGGAGTCAACTGTCAGACTAATAATTCCTTTATAGGCAATCTGACTTTTTCTTTGGCTACTTTTAATATCATCTCTTGATCTTTGGTGTTTTGCAATTTCACTTTAAGATATCTAGGTGTGAATTCATTTGATTTTCTGAATCTGGGCATTGGTTTAATATTATTTTTGAAAATTTCTTAGGTACTTCAAATATTGCAAATCTCCCATTCTTTTTATTCTCTTCTTCAAGAACTTCAGTTAGATCTGCATAGACTTTCTCACTCTCTCCTACAGGTCTCTCAACATTCTTCCATATTTTCCACCTCTTTGTCTCTTTGGGCTGCATTCTAGGTAGTTTCATCCGTTCTGTTTTCCACTTCACTAATTTTCTTACCATTGAATACACTGACTTATTTAATTTTAAATTTAATATATACACATATTTTCTTAAAAGTTTCTTTTTGATTCTTTTTCAGACTTGCTTTATCACATTTGGTAGCATGCTCTCCCTTCTTCATATTTGTAACCTTCTATCTTTTTTTTTTTAATTTAAACAAAGTTGTATTTAATGTGTGTCTGATAATTCCAGTATCTTGGAAGGTCTGAGGAGGACTTGTTTTAAAGTAGCTAAATGAACTAAGGCCCCTTCCATTGGGTTCTTATTATTTTGTGCTGATGTAAAAATCACTACAATATATTGTAAAGTATGCTAAATAGAGGAACAGGGAATGTAATTTTATAATCCATAGGAAGGTTAATGAATTCACAAATGCCGTCGAGGGAAATGAAGGACATGATGTGTAACCTCATCTCAAGGATAAGAAAGATTATCTTAAGCAGGGAGAGTTAAAAACATGGCCTTGAAAATGTATGGCATGCTTATGAAAGTCCAGTGTGGCACATAGGTGACATTGTGAATGAATAGATGTTGAAGGGTGTTTACAGATGGACCAGGGAAGACATAACTTGGTTTGTTAAGTAATTTGACTTTTACATCTAAAGTAGTGGTTATGAAATGATGATCCAATGTCCATATTATGTAAGAATCATTAGGGCTGTTAGTTAAAATTCAGATTCCCAGGCCCCAATATCAAACTACTTAACCAGAATCTTTGGAAATAGGACTCATATCTATATTCTTAACAAGATTGCCAGGTGATTTTTTATTCTCATTGAAGTTTACAAACCATTGATCTAAGAGGTGAGAATCCATGAGGATTTTTAAAAAGAGGAGAGATATGATGTCAGCTTTGTCTTAGACACATTCTGATAGTGACCAAAAGACTTGAGAAAGAGAACCAATTAGAAGGCTATTGTTATAGGCCAGGTGAGAGTCTGGATGCAGGCAAAGGAAAATAAAAGCAGTACGCGGAAGCAGAATCCAAGCTCTTGGTCCCCTAGTTGGATAAGAGGTGAGGGTGAGACTGAGGAAGAAGGATGAGTGAACTGCTCCCAGTGGTTTTGGTTGTTTCCCTCTGATCTCTCTGCTCTTACTACTCTGGTGCTGGCTTCACCATCAGGCTAGTAACAAGATAACTGCAGCAGTCCAGATGCAAAAATGCCCAGACAGCGGAAGAGAAATAATTTCTTCTGGTAGCTTTCTCATAACACCCTTAAACTGATTATGTCCCTCCTTGATTTCTCCTCCTCAGCTGGGAAAAGACTTAGTTTCCCTTGAGACACAAGGCTGAATGAGAGCAGGATGAATGTATGAGCAAAATCAGGGTACCGGTGTTGACTGAAAACAAGAAGGGTGGAAAGGCTGCTGGGCTAGCCATTACATGAGAATAATGACTAGCACATGGGAGGCTCACAGAAATATTTGTCCAAAGAATGGTTTAAGGAGTCATTTTGAAAATAACAGCACCTCACAGTCTTTATTATGCTTTGTATAATACTAGTACATATTATTACCTCACTTTCTCCTCATAATAACTCTGTGAATTAGCCTTAAAACAAAAAAACCAAACCCATTACCATTGAGTATATTCTGACTCATGGTGATGCCATGTGTTACAGAGTAGAACTTCTCCATACAGTCTTCTTGGCTGTAACCTTTATGGAAGCAGATTGCCAGGCCTATCTTCTGCAGTGCTACTGGGTGAGTTTGAAATGTCAATTTTTAGGTTAGTAGTCAAGTACAAACTGTTTGCATCACGCAGGGACCTGAAGGTATAGTTAGGCAGCTATTATGCCTGCATGACTATCAGAGAAGAGGGAAGTGCCAGTGACTCTTTTCTGATGTGAACTACTAGTCTTACAAGTATTTACACTGTTTAAAAATGCTGAGATGTCAATTACAATAATATTACCAGGTCAAGTACGATAACCAATCAGAATTGCAGGTTTCTTTTCAAAGTTGTTGTCACAGGATATGGCAACAATCTCTGAAGTCTTCAAAGTTTTACAAGAATCTTTTCTTCAAATGATATATATTTTCAAGGACAAATTCGTGTTAACAGAACAAGTTGATAGTAGTTATGAGTATTCACACAAGTCTTCTTGTTGCACAGGAAACAAGATTGATATTCTTGTGAAAGTTCCCAATTTAATACCTTATCAAATCAGGCTGTTTGAGTTTGTTTTATGAAGCAGAAAGTTCTCTCTATCTCTGTAACTGCAGGAGAGAGGCACATCTCTTCATCTCTTTTAGACTCATTTTGTTAATTTTGAACACTTGCATTTTTTTAAAGCCAGACTTTGGAACTCCTTTACTTTGCATAAAAAGTAAAACACAGGCCTAAGAACTCATTTTTATTTACAGAAATGGAATAAAGGATGAATAGGATTTTACTTACTAACAATGAAAGAAGGAGCATCTAGCATTTATCTTCCACATTCTGACTTTGCAAATGAAGAATGTACTATTTTCAGAATGGAGAAATTCACACAAAGATATCAATAGGCACAGGCAAAGCTATGCCTTTCTTAAGGTAATCAAGGCTTTAAAACTTGTAGAGCAGGGGACACAGCAGTCCTCCTGGCCAGAGGAGCAAGCTTCCCTGTTCTTCTAAGTGCCATAAAGAAAGGGGCTGCAGTTCCTGTCTGATTGTTGTTGTTAGCTGCCATTTTGTTTACCCTACCCAAATCATGGTGACCTCATGCACAGCAGAACAAAATACTGCCCGGTCCTGTGCCATCCCCATGATCAGCTGCAGATTGGACGTTTTTGATCCACAGGGATTTCACTGGCTGATTTTGGGAAGTAGATCACCAAGCCTTTCTCCTAGTCTATCTTAGTCTAGAAGCTCCACTGAAACCTATTTAGCATCACAGCAACACCTATGCCTCCACTGACAGGTGGTGGCTGTGCATGAGGCGCATTGGCAGGAATCCAAAAAGCCTCCCATATGGAAGGTGAGAATTCTACCACTGAACCACCACTGCCCTTTCCTCATGGTTAGAGTCTGACTATCCCACTTTTCCATCCCTTTTCTTTAACCTGTACTTAGAGTTGAACTCTGCCAGCCACTTGATTTAGATCTTTCTTGGAACCTTGTCTTCCGGGGCCTATTGAGATTAGATGAATTAGATCAGGCTAATATCAACTTGGTAACTAAAAATACTGTGATATTGTCCTTAATAATTCGATAGTAAGATTTAGACAATGGATGAAGTGTAAATAATCAAGATACTGGTCTTTTTAAAACAGGTGGTTTAACATTTATTTAAAATGTCTGTAAATGTCTTACAAAATATTTTCTTTTGAGTGATCTCCTTAAGGTAAAATTTGATAGTTTTGGTTGTATTTCTCCTGAATGTAGACTGATAATTGTATGTAAATTTAGTTTTCACAGTTATATATAAAATATTCTAAATTTTAATGTTTAACAGAAAGGATAAAAGTTTATAATTTGTGAGATAATTCAATATCTTATTGGAAATTGGGTTTTCTTTTATCTCTATGAATAGTATGAAGCAGATTCAGCCCATGGAAAAATACCAATGGATCTCAGTCTGCCAACCCTACCTCATCCTAAATGACACCACTTTAAGACGCCTTATTACTTCTTGGTGAAAAGCTAATTGAAAAACAAAACCAATATATTTGTGGATGTATTAGTTAGATAGATTTCCCTGCAGATAATAGAAACTTCAAAATAACTGTGGTTTAAATAAAACAGAAATTCCTCTCTCACATAAAAGAAGGATAGAGATAGGTGGTAGAGGGTTGGAAAGGACTAAGGCTCTTTTTATTTTGTTTCGCTGCTGTCCTCAGTCCACAGCTCCCATCCCCAAATTAATATGGCTGCTCAAACTTCAGCCTTCACATCCTTATTCCAGCCAGAGGGAATGAGGGTCAAACAAGACCACACCGAGCTGCAGGAAGCATATTATTCAGCAACTATGTGCCCAGTTAAAAATCAAGATTCTGTACCAAGAAAGAATGGGAAAATGGAAATGGGGGGGAGGGTATATTGGTCTCTTAGGCTGCTGTAACACAGTACTACAAGCTGGGTGGCTTATAAGAACAGAAATTAATTCTTTTACAGTTCTGGAGGCTAATAGTCCAAATTCAGGGTATTGGCAGGGGTTTTTTCCTTCCAGAGGCTCTAGGGGAAGATCACTTATTGTCTCTCTCAGCTCCTAGTAGCCCCAGACAGTCCTTGACTTGTAGCTGCAGCTTAACTCTGTTGGTACCTAGTGGTCTTTCCTCTTTCTGTCTCTTCTTTTTTATAAAGACACCACTTAGACTGGATTAGGATCCAAAACTCCAGTATAATTTCATGTTAACTTCCCTGATTGCATTTTTAAAGACTGTATTTCCAAACAAGATTATGTTCTCAGGTACTAGGGGTTAGTACTTCAACATATCTTTTTGGGGGACACAATTCAATTTGTAACAAATGGCAGCTGGCAATATGCTCTAGTTGACTTACTAATTTTCCCTCTGTCAATTCTTTGTAGGAAGACGACAAAAGTGGAATAATGTTTAAACCAAAAAAACATTTTTCTAATGTTAAAATTTTAGGCACTTCTATTCATTTTGTAGGTCTAGGAGAACTTTACAGTGTTATAAAAATTCATTTTGTAATGTTGACTTGGATTTGCAAAGCAGAAGCTTTGTTAACTGCCTTTCACTTCTATGAGTCCCTGGATTAACTGCCACTCTCCCTTCCTTCTGTGAACACACTGAAGGCTGTAAACACACTGACTGTGGTAAGAAGATCACAGCATGTGAAACACTCATGGCCAGTAAACTACTCTCTTATAAGCTGCTGGATTTCTCCCACCATGAGGGTTGAATGCTTACCAAGAGTCAGTGGTGTTTGTCTCTAAATCGATTATGCTAGCTACACTTGTTATTATAATTACATAATTTAATTGTTATATATCCTAATAAAATATGACGGTGGATAGAGTTCTGTATTATAATTACATTGAATGCTTAACCAAAAAAAACCCAAACTCATTGTTGTAGAGTCAATTCTGACTCATAGCAACCCTATAGGACAAAGTAGCACTGCCTCTAGTGTTTTCTAGGCTGTAATCTTTACAAGAGTAGATCGTCAGGTCTTTTCTACTACAGAGCTGCCAGTGGGTTCAAACTGCCGACCTTTCGGTTAGCAGCCCAGCACTTAACCATTGTGCCATCAGCTGGTAATAGTGCCTGTTTCAAATAACCAGGGCAAAAAACCTCATAATTCATGAGGCTTTGATAGTAAGTACTGAGAAGGGTCTTGCTTTCTTTGGGGAAAAGTCAACCTACATTATAAGCTGCTCTGGTTCTACATAATAAAGTTTAAACAAAATATTCAAGGGGATCCAATTGTGCCCAGGAAGCTTAACTGCAACCCAGAACAAAGCTCAAGAATATTTATAGGAATACAAAAACATCCATCATAAAGTAAAATTTATAATGTTTGTTGTCCAATCAAAAATTACCATTCAGAGGGGCAAGATGGCGCTCTAGGCAGAAACACCACGCCGTCCCTCCACAGCAAAGATCCGAAAAACTAAGCCTAACAGAGAATCAACAATCCTGAAACCCTAGAACACCAAATGAAGAGATAAAGAACTCAGCCAAACACCAAACGGAGTGAGAATACTAAAAGAGAACGGAGAGCGAGGAGAGACTCAGGCAGAGATTCCTTACCAGCTAACGCAGCGCGGATCCACCATCTTGGATTCCTATCAGAGACCAGCAAACGGGAGAACAGCCTTGCAGAGCATCTGGTCGGAGACAGAACGACCGGTAAACTGCGGTGCGCGCTCTCCCACCACCCACCCCTCTCCGCCTCAGCTGGGGATCCCCTGCTTTCCGTGGCCAGGGTCTCTGGGCTGGGGGGTGCTGGTGCTTGGATTCCGCGCGCCTGGGCTGGCGGCTTTCTGGGAGCCATTTGCTGGCAGCTAGCGAACCTTTCTCTGCCGCCTCCCCCTCCTTTTGCCTGGGTGCCTGGTTCCGAGTGCCGTCTCTGCTCTCTCCTGCGGGGCTGTAGGGCTGCGTGCGGGCGTGTGGCTGTTTCTGGGTCTGGGCTCCCGCGTGGGTGGGATCCCGGGGCCTTTGTTCGTTCGCCCCTCTGCTTTCCGTGGCCGGGGTCCCTGGGCGGGGGGGCGCCGGTGCTTGGGTTCCGCGCGCCCGGGCTGGGGGCTTTCTGGGAGCCGTTTGCTGGCACCTAGCGGACCTTTTTCTGCCGCCTCCCCCTCCTTTTGCCTGGGTGCCTGGGTCCGGGTGCTGTCTCTGCTCTCTCCTGCGGGGCTGTGGAGCTGCGTGCGGGCGTGTGGCTGTTTCTGGGTCTGGGCTCCCGCGTGGGTGGGATCCCGGGGCCTTTGTTCGTTCACCCCTCTGCTTTCCGTGGCCGGGGTCCCTGGGCGGGGGGGCGCCGGTGCTTGGGTTCCGCGCGCCCGGGCTGGGGGCTTTCTGGGAGCCGTTTGCTGGCACCTAGCGGAACTTTTCCTGCCGCCTCCCCCTCCTTTTGCCTGGGTGCCTGGTTCCGAGGGCCGTCTCTGCTCTCTCCTGCGGGGCTGTAGGGCTGCGTTCGGGCGTGTGGCTGTTTCCAGGTCTGGGCTCCCGCGCGGGTGGGATCCTGGGGCCTTTGTTCGTTGGCCCCTCTGCTTCCTGTGGCCACGGTCACTTAACCCCGAGACTATCGGCTTCTTGGAATTAGCGCCCCTGAGTGGGGGCTCTCTGGGTCCCATTTGTAGGCACTGACTGCTGGTGTTGCCCTTTTTTTTTTTTTTTCTCAATTTTATTTTTCTTCCTTTTTTGATTAGTTTTGTCATATTTTACCTCTTTTTCTCTTTTGTCTTTCTTCATTGCTTAATTTCTTGTCCCTCTATCTCTTCCTTCTCTTTCTGATCCCTGAATACCAGGCGATGTATGCCTCTGTACCTTCTGGCCAGGCTGAGCTGTGAAAATTGAGACCGACTCCCCCAGACCTCATAGCTGCATCGGTGCGATCCCTGGGAACTTTGCAGTTTTTTAACTTTTCTGATTTTCATTTGGTCATTCTTTCCTTTTCTTTCTCTTCCCCCTTCTGGTTTCCTCCATCCCATAGTCTCTCATCTGTACATTCCAACGACAAACTCCTCTAGCATTCTTTTATGTTTTTACGCTTTTTGCTCCTCCTCCTCTCTCCTCTCTCCCATAGCCAGCTTAGCTTCACACATAACCATCTTCCCGCTGCACCCTACCTACCTGCACCGTGCACTAGACATCACATCACCAAGCGGTGCAGGCACGCCCTATTGGAACCTGCCCAGCACTGACTACCGACCGTCCTGGTGGCTGCGGTGAGTGCCACAAGCAACCCATCCCAGTGGCTCCTCCTCAACTAGATCTGTCCAGCTGTACCACAAGAACGAAAAAAAAAAAAAAAAAATCTACAATCAATAAACGAGAGAAATATTTACTGAATGCCCCGAAAACAGCAAACAATATCAAAACATTTACAAAAACAAGACAAGATGGCTCCAATAGGCGTCCAAATTAAAACACCAGATAACTCTCCTGTGGAAGAAAATGCACTAGAAGTACCTGATACGGAACTCAAATCACTAATACTCGGAATTTTCCAAGAACTGAGGCAAAAAGCTGACAAACATGAGGAAAAAATAGACAAATTTATGGAAAATACAGACAAAAAATTGGAAGAATTCAGGAAGATGATGCAAGAACAAAATGCCAAAATAAATTCACAACTCGAAATTATACAAAAACAACAATTAGAAATCCAAAAGATAAACAACAAGATTTCAGAAATGGACGGTGTCATAGAAGGGCTGAGAAGTAGATTTGAAACCATGGAAGACAGGATCAGTGGAACTGAAGACAAACACTTGGATACAACTCTGTTTCAGGAAAACTCAGAAAAAAGAACAAAGAAAAATGAAGAGACCCTGAGAGTTATGTGGGACACATAACAAACTTACAAGAATTATTAAAGGGAGTTCTTCGATCTGAGGACAAACAGCTTAAGCCCTCAGGCAGGACCTAGGACCTAGGATGCAGGTTAACATGAACCAGATACCATTCTAGGAACTGAACTACAGACGACTTTCCAAAAACAAAAGATATACAACAGGGAATCAGAGAAATCAATCAAAGGATGACAACAACATCAAAACAATGAAAGAGGGAACAAACGGCATAGGTATAGAACCTTCTAAAGGAGAAGAAGGCAAGGCAATACCAAGTAACGGTAGACTGCTTCAAAATTATAAAGATAAGGGTAAAATTCATGGTAACCACAAAAAAAGTTAACAAACCAACTCATAAAAATAAAGACGAAAAACATAAAGTCTCAACAAAAACAAAACCTACAAAAACAAAAGAAATGAACACAAAATCCACAAACAAAAGGAACTCAGCACAAGAGAGTAAGAAGAACAAAGAAAACTTCAGCATCACAAAAAAAAGCACTACAAAATGACAGCAACAAACTCACATCTATCAATAATTACACTGAACGTAAATGGACTCAATGCACCCATAAAGTGACGGAGAGTGGCAGAATGGATAAGAAAACAGGATCCATCTATTTGCTGTCTACAAGAGACACATCTTAGAAACAAAGATGTGAATTTATTAAAAATCAAAGGTTGGAAAAAAATATATCAAGCTAACAACTATCAAAAAAGAGCAGGAGTGGCAATTCTAATCTCAGATAAAATAGACTTTAAAACAAAATCTACCATAAAAGACAAAGAAGGACACTATATAATGATTAAGGGGATGATCCATCATGAAGACATAACCATAATAAATATCTATGCACCCAATGACAGGGCTCCAAAATACATAAAAAAAACTCTAACAGCACTGAAAAGAGAAATTGACAGTTCCACAATAATAGTAGGAGACTTCAACACACCACTCTCAGTAAAGGACAGAACAACTAAAAAGAAACTCAGCAAAGATACAGAAGACCTAAAGGACACAATCAGCCAACTGGACCTCATAGACATATATAGAACACTCCATCCAACCGCTGCAAAGTACACATTCTTTTCCAATGCACATGGAACGTTCTCCAGAATAGACCACATCTTAGGCCACAGAGCAATCCTCAACAAGATCCAAAATGCTGAGATAATTCACAGTATCTTCTCTGACCACAATGCCATCAAGGTAGAAATTAACACTAGAAAGAGCAAGGAAAAAAAATCAAACACATGGAAACTGAATAATAATCTGCTTACACATCAATGGGTAATAGAAGAAATCAGAGATGGAATTAAAAAATTCCTAGAATCAAATGAAAATGAAAACACATCATACCAAAACCTTTGGGACACAGCAAAGGCAGTCCTCAGAGGACAATTTATAGCAATAGATGCACATATCAAAAAAGAAGAAAGGGACAAAATCAAAACATTAACTACAGAACTCAAACAAATAGAAAGAGAACAACAAAAAAAGCCTACAACCACCGGAAGAAAGGAAATAGTAAAGATCAGAGCAGAAATCAATGAAATAGAGAACAGAAAAACAATAGAAAGAATCAACAAAACCAAAAGTTGGTTCTTTGAAAGAATCAACAAAATCGACAAACCACTGGCCAGACTGACAAAAGAAAAACAGCAGAGGGCACAAATAACCCAAATAAGAAATGAAATGGGGGACATTACAACAGACCCAACTGAAATAAAAAGGATTATAACAGAATATTATGAAAAACTATATTCCAACAAATTTGAAAACCTAGAGGAAATGGATAAATTTCTAGAAACATACGGCCTACCCAAACTACAACAAAGTGATATTGAAAATCTGAACAGACCCATAACAAGAGAAGAGATTGAAAAGGTAATAAAAAAACTCCCAACCAAAAAAAGCCCTGGCCCAGATGGCTTCACTGGAGAATTCTACAAAACATTTACAGAAGAGCTCGTACCAGTTCTACTCAAGTTATTTCAGAGCATAGAAGAGGAAGCAACACTTCCAAATTCATTCTATGAAGCCAGCATAACGCTGATACCAAAACCAGGCAAAGACATCACAAAAAAAGAAAATTACAGACCAATATCTCTCATGAATACAGATGCAAAAATTCTGAACAAAATTTTAGCCAATAGAATTCAGTATCATATCAAAAAAATAATACACCACGACCAAGTAGGATTCATACCAGGTATGCAAGGATGGTTTAACATTAGAAAATCCATCAACGTAATCCACCACATAAATAAAAGGAAAGAAAAAAATCACATGATTATCTCAATTGATGCAGAAAAGGCATTTGACAAAGTCCAACACCCATTCCTGATAAAAGCTCTCAATAAAATAGGTATAGAAGGGAAATTTCTCAACATCATAAAGGGCATCTATGCAAAACCAACAGCCAACATTTAATGGAGAAAGGCTGAAAACATTCCCCCTGAAAACAGGAACAAGACAAGGATGCCCTTTATCACCACTCCTATTTAACATTGTGCTGGAAGTTCTCGCTAGAGCAGTAAGGCAAGAGAAAGAAATAAAGGGCATCCAAATTGGTAATGAAGAAGTTAAACTCTCCCTGTTTGCAGATGATATGATACTATACATAGAAAACCCTAAAGACTCCACGAGAAATTTACTGGAACTAATAGAAAGATTCAGCAGAGTAGCAGGATACAAGATAAACATTCAAAAATCAGTTGGATTCCTATACACCAGTAAAGAGAACGATGAAAAGGAGATCAGGAAATCAATACCATTTTCAATAGCCCCTAAAAAGATAAAATACTTGGGAATAAATCTGACCAGGAATATAAAAGACCTATACAAAGAAAACTACAAAACACTGCTGCATGAAACCCAAAGGGATCTACATAAATGGAAAAACATACCATGCTCATGGATAGGCAGACTCAACATTGTGAAAATGGCAATTCTACCTAAAGCAATTTACAAATACAATGCAATTCCGATACAAATACCAACAACATTCTTCAAAGAGATGGAAAAACTAATTATTAACTTTATATGGAAAGGGAAGAAACCCCGAATAAGTAAAGCACTACTGAAGAAGAAGAATAAAGTTGGAGGACTCACACTACCTGACTTGAGAACCTACTATACAGCTACAGTACTCAAAACAGCCTGGTACTGGTACAACAACAGAGACATTGACCAATGGAACAGAATTGAGAACTCAGATGTAAATCCATCCACCTATGGTCACCTGATTTTTGACAAGGGCCCAAAATACATCAAATGGGGAAAAGACAGTCTTTTTAACAAATGGTGCTGGCAAAACTGGATATCCATTTGTAGAAAAATGAAACAGGACCCATACCTCACACCATATACAAAAACTACTTCAAAATGGATCAAAGACCTGAATATAAAGCCTCAAACTATAAAATTCATAGAAGAAAAAATAGGACCAACACTTCAGACCTTAATACATGGCATTAACAGGATACAAACCATAAACATCAACACAAAAAACCCAACAGATAAACTAGATAATTGGGATCTTCTAAAAATCAAACATCTATGCTCTTCAAAAGATTTCACCAAAAGAGTTAAAAGAGAACCTACAGACTGGGAAAAAATTTTTGGACAGTACAAGTCAGACAAAGGTCTAATCTCCATAATCTACAAGAAAATCCAACACCTCTACAACAAAAAGACAACCAATCCTATCAAAAAATGGGCAAAGGAAATGAACAGACACTTCACCAAGGAAGACATTCAAATGGCCAACAGACACATGAGGAAATGCTCGCGATCACTAGCCATTAGAGAAATGCAAATTAAAACCACAATGAGATACCATCTCACCCCGGCATTACTGGCACGAATCAAAAACACTGGAAATAACAAATGTTGGAGGGGCTGCGGGGAGACGGGAACTCTTATACACTGCTGGTGGGAATGCAAAATGATACAGCCATTTTGGAAAATGATATGGCGTTTCCTCAGAAAGCTAGAAATAGACGTACCATTCGATCCAGCAATCCCACTCCTAGGAATATATCCTAGAGAAATAAGAGTCATCACTCGAATAGACATATGCACACCTATGTTCATGGCAGCATTATTCACAATAGCAAAACGATGGAAACAACCTCGATGTCCATCAACAGACGAATGGATACACAAACTATGGTACATACACACAATGGAGTACTATGCAACGAGAAAGAACAATGAATCGGTGAACCATCTCATAACATGGATGAAACTGGAGGACATCATGCTGAGTGAAATAAGTCAATCACAAAAGGACAAATATTGTATGAGACCTCTATTGTAAAAACCCATGAAAAAATTCACATGCAAAATGTAACAATCCTTGTTGGTTACCAGGGATGGGAGGGGGGGGGGAATACTAAATAGGTAATAGGTAAGTGGTAACTTGGGTGAGAGATGAGATAGTACATAGTACAGGGGAAACTAACACAACCTGCACAAGGAAAGCTCATGGAGGCCCTATAGACACATCCAAACCCCCCGAGGGACTGAGTTGTTGGACGGAGGGCTCTGGGGACCATGATCTCGGGGAACATCTAGCTCAATTGGCATGACACTACTTATAAAGATAATGCTCTACATTCTACCTTGGTGAGTAGTGTCTGGGGTCTTAAAAGCCTATGAGCGGCCATCTAAGATACTCCACTGATCTCATCCCTTCGGGAACAAGGGAGAACGAAGAGAACAGGATACAAGGAAAAGATTAGTCCGAAGGACTAATGGTCCACAGCTACCAAGGCCTCCACGGGACTGAGCCCAGTACAGCTGGATGGTGCCCGGCTACCACCAATGACTCCTCTGACCAGGATCACAACAGAGGGTTCTGGGCAGAGCTGGAGTAGGATGTAGAGTATAATTTTAACTCCCAAAAAAAAAAAAAAAAAACAGAAGACCAGATATACTGGCCTAAAGAATACTAGAGAAACCTCGAGAGTGTGGCCCCCAGACACCCTTTCAGCTCAGAGGGGAAGTTACCTTCAAGGTTCGATGTTAAGCCTGGGAATGGACACCCCAGTAAAACTAAATGGGACTAACGATGTACAGGAGTCCGGTGACAAGGGCCAGAAGGCAGAGGGAGAGTAGGAAACTGATGATAAGGAACACAAATTGAATAAGGACACTGTCGATGTATTGTGAGATTGTTGACCACTGCTATAGGGCAACATTTGTAGTAACTATTAAATGGGAGGCTGTTTTGTCCTGTAAGCCTTCATCTTGGGCGAGAATGGCAGCACAATTGGAAGAGCATAGTCAATATCACTTAAATGTGTAAGTAAAAAGTTTTGAAATGGTGTTTAAATAAAATAAGAATAAATAAATAAATAAATAAATAAATAAACAAATGAGACTAAAGAGGTACAATAGTCCACTGACAAGGTCCAGAAGACAGAAGGGGACAAGGAAGCCCCCTGGTGATAGGGAACACAAGGTGGAGTAAGGATATTCTTGATGTGCTGTGAGATTGTTAACCATTGTCATAGGGCAACATGTGTAGTAACTGTTAAATGAAAAACTATTTTTTCTGTAAGCCTTCATCTTAAGTGAGAATAACAGCACAGTTGGAAGGGCGTAGTCAATGTCACTGAACTGTGAATGTAGAAATTTTTGAAACGGTGTATCTTTGGCCATCTGTAATTTTCATCAAAAAAAAAAGGTTGAGAATTTAGAGGCTTAATACGTTGTGGGGTTGTTAACCAATGTCAAAAAACAACATGTGTACTACTATTTCGTGAGAAACTATTTGCTCTGTAAGCTTTCACCTGAAGTACAATAAAATATATATTAAAAAAAAAAAAAATAAAAATAAAAATAAAAAATAAAAAAAAATAAAGTCATTAACTGTTAAAAAAAAAAAAAAAAAAAATTACCATTCATGCAAATAAGCAGGAAAATACAACATCTAGTGAGGAGAAAATCAATTGAATCAGTCAATTGAAACTCACCCAAAATGTCAAAGATGAGAGAATTAATAGATAAGAACATTGAAGTAGTTATTGTAACTGCATTCCATAAGTTCAAGAAGCTAGAGGAGAGATAGAATATGTTTGGTAGAGACATAGATAATGTAAGAAAAGACCCAAATTGAACTTCTAGAGATGAAAGCTAAATGGTCTTAGATAAAAAATGCCTTGGCTGGGATTAATGGCAGATTTAAGGAAAAAAAGATCAGTGAAATAGAAGATACAGCAAGAGAAAAAACTATCCAAAATAAAATACAGAAATGAGACTGAAAAAAGTGAACAGAATCTGTGAGAGAATTTTCGAGTAACTGGAAAACTTAAAAGATAAGAGTGAATAAAAAAATATTTAGAAAAACATTGGTCAAAATTTTGCAAATTTCATGAAAACTATAAATACACAGATCCAAGAACTTCAATAAATCCTAAACATAAGACACATGAAAATATCTACACCAAGGCACACTATAATCAAATTGTTTAAAACCAGTAATAAAGAAAATCTTAAAACTACTGAAGAAAAATGATCCATAATGTATAGAAGGTAGAAAATAAGAATGACAGCAGATTTCTCGTCAGAAACAATGCAAGTGAAAAGACTGTGGAGTAATATCTTTAAATTACTGAAGAAACATACTCTCTACCTTGAACTTTTTACCCAGCAAATATAGCTTTCAAAAATGAAAGTGAAATAGTCTTTTCTAAACATACAAAAACTGAAAGAATCTATCACCAGCAGATCTACACTACAATAAATGTTAAAGGAAGTCCTTCAGGCCAAAAGAAAATGATACCAGATGGAAACCTGGATCAATACAAATAATTGAAGAGTACTGGAAACTGTAACTACATGGATAAATAGACTTTTATTTTTATTTAGATCTCTTAAAAATAACTGGCTATTCAAAGCATAAAAAGAAAAAGTAACAACATGTAAAATATGTAAAAACAATAGCACAAAGTCCAGGAAGAAAGAAATAAAAGCACACTGTTTTAAGGTTCTTAAACTATATGCAAAGTAGTATATCATTTGTTATGAATAAGTTAAAGATATTTATTGTAAACCCTGAGCAACCACTAACATAACACAACAAAAACATATAACTAATAAGGCAACAATGGAGATAAAATACAATCATAAAGAATACTCATGAAATCCAGAAGTCATAAAAAGAGGAGGTGAAAAAAAAAAGACGATTAAATGGGACTAATAGAAAACAGATGTCAAGTCTTAAATCGTCATTTCTCATACAAAATGCTTTGCTTTCATATTAGACGTGTAGAAAAATTCTTCACTTCAATTTCCAGAAAATTCTTTACTTCTCCCAGGCACCAGAGTGCACATACTGACTAAAGGGTAGCCCTGGTAGCACAGTGGTTAAAGCACTCTACTGTTAACCAAATGGTTGGTAGTTCAAACCCATCAGCCACTCAATGGAAGAAAGATGTGACAGTCTGCTTCCGTAAAGATTTACAGCCTTGGAAACCCTGTGAGGCAGTTCTACTCTGTCCTATAGGGTCGCTGTAAGTGAGCATCAACTTGATGGTCATGAGTTTACACTATACTTTATTATGTACTTTGTGTATATATGCATATAGCGTATATTAATCTGGATATTGTTTATGTCTTTTAGCAAAATAATTAGGATCCTGTTTTCACTTACCAAGAAAACTAACGTGTAACTTTAAGTAAGAATTAAAACAAGAGGTATGCTTTAACTTCCTTAGTCTAAAAGATAGTATGTTTTACAGTGTCAATTCTTAGGAAATCTGGTTATCTCTTATTTATGTAATCACTAATAAACTGAAATTTTTTCAGTGGAGCTTTAAAAAGAACCTCAAATAACAAATATAAAATACCTATTACTTATTTACTAATATGTGCCCCAAGCTGGATTTTACTTCTGTATATCTTTGGTTTAGGGTTTCCCCATACCCTTAAGGTTTTTGGATTTATTTTTCCACAGTGTTTCACAAAGGAGGTAGGGAAGGGTGGAATGAGTGTGTCAGGGTTTGTTTTAAGGGAAAGGAGAAGAAGTTTTCCAAGCTACATGTTTCCCTTGTCCTTTCTCATAGAGTTTCTGTTGTAAAGTTCTTTTCTTCTCCCCTTTACCCACTTCCCCCTAAGTTCAGAATCACACTCTTCATAATAAAGCTGTTACTGAGAAATTCTTGTACACATGAACAAATGCATGGACAGGACAAAAGCCCGAGAACTACTGTTCTGAAGAGGTTAAAGTGTTCTAAAAGAATCACTGGAAGAGACTAACGAACTGGTAAAATCTATTTGCTTTATCATCACTGGCAAATAAATAAACCCACTCAGAATAAGCTATGCATCCTGGGGAAGAAAATGACCTGTGATTGCCAGCACACCTAGGAAGGGATTTCTTTCTTTGAAGCTTGAGTGCATGTAGTCTTTGTTGCTTCTACAACTTATCAGCGTCTTTAAAAAAATGAGTTTTGTCATGTATCTTTTTTCCCCTAACTGCTGCAGTGAGAAAGTTGTCCTTGCCATGACCTATTATATTCTACTTGGAAGCAAAAGTTAGTCCTATTGATTCTAATTTCAAAAAATGTCTCGAATCTGCCCATTTCTCCCTGTCTTTACCTCCAACACTCTTGGCCAGCTACACAACATCTCTCAAATTAATTGCTACAGTAGCTTAACCTGTTTGTTTCCCCACTCCCACACAATTTATTTTCCTTAGGGCAGACAAAGCAACTCTTCAATAATCGTTACTATTCTTCTCCCTTAAGCTTACTACCTCAGTCACACTGGCCTTGCTGTTCATTAATCACATCTAGCCCGTTCCCTCTTTAGGGCTCCAACATGCTCTTGCTTCTTCTCTCATATGAGTGGCTCTTTCTCATTGTCCCGTTCTCAGATTAAAAATTTCCTCATCGGAGGTGCCCTCCCTCATATCATATCTCATTGTTCCATTTTCCTCATTGTACTGTTCACTACTAGTAGTTAAATATTTGTTTGTTAACCTGGTTATTACTCATGTTCTCGTCTATCCTGTAAGTTTCACAGGGGCAGGGTCTGTGTTTCCTTTATAGTTATATACCACTGCCTAGCTTAGTGCCTAAACCAAGTAGAAGCTCAACAAATATTTGCCAAATAAATGAAATTCACTGAGCTCTGGTCAGTGGGCAGGACTGATGGCTGCCTTGTATAATTTTCTTGGATGGTGATGTTCTGAGACCTGATTCAATTGGAGGAATATAAGCGAAAGTTTTTTAATGGGACTTTTGGAGGGATGTTTAGGAACATGTATCAGAATTTAAATTGGACACACACTTTGACCCAGTTCTTGAACATTTCAGAAATCTATCCTATGGAGGTATATACCTGCACCTAAAGATGTAGATAAATAAATAATGGGACATACGTACTATGGAATCATATGCAGACCTTTGAAAGAAAGAGGTACACTTATAAGTACTAACATCAAAAATCTGAGAGACCTTTTATTAAGTATAAAAAGTACAGTGCAGAAATGAACTTATCATGTACGTTCATTTATGTGAAAACCTCTGTTATGTGTATATGTACCTATGTATTTTAACTGTATAGAACAACAGCAAGAGAGAAATGCAGACTGTTCATTATTATTACAGGGGCATGGGTTAAGAGGGAAACTTGCATGTTTTTGTCTTTTATATTTATATATTTTTTATACAATAAGTGTATGTGTATGTGCTATGTAATTAATTTTTTTAATTAAAATTTTCACAAGTCATAGTTGGAGGCTGTCTGTCAAAAAAGACTGAAACATTAAAAAGTGGTCTATTTGGTTAAATCACCTTGCTTCTGGCCCATCTTTGCAGGCCCAGAAACCACATTTTACAGTGCAATCTGTGTTATTGGGCTGTTAGACACTAATTCCCATAGACTAAATTTAGAAGAAATTGATTAACATGGATTTCAATATCTTAATTTCAAATGAAAAAGAGATCTTCACAATGACTGAAATACTCACGTCTACCATCCAGCGCAACCTCTTCCCAGTGCCAGAGTGAGTATTATTTAGCCAGAAGGTTATTTGATGGACAGAAAATTATAGCCAAAAGAAATGGGTAGACTTGGGAGTATTCAGTTATGACTTCTGTGACTTTTTCCTTTGTTTTGCCTGGCGTGTAGTCTACTACTTGATTCTGCAAAATTCCCTTACTCTGCTTCTTGGATGTTGATTTAACAGAATGCAGATGACTAGTGCGTCTTTGCAAACCTTTGTATATGATTATGCTAAATACACTAAAACAATTAAAGAAAATTGTTGGTGTTTTATCCATGCTAAATTAGTAATATTAAACCACAAAAACTGAGATAGTCTTTCTTAGGGCGTTAATGAAGGCATGTTAATTTGTTTTGTTTCATGTAATATACAAGCCATGATTAACCCTTCACCTGCCCACCCTAGGATGCTCTTTCAACAATGCTTTCCTGATTTTATGAATTGTTAAGTCCTGCTTGTGGGTTCTGAATAAGAGAGTAACTTAAATGCTTATAACATTTAAACATCTTTCATTAGCTACCCAGCTGTTTCCTGATCCCTCCCAAATGTATGCAGTTGTTTGCAAGGTCTTGATAGTTATGATGATTTCATGTTCCAGACATTAGAATAGATGTCTAAAACCGTCGTCAACTATCTCCTGACTTTTTCTTTCTCCTTGGATTCGTAGTCAAACATTTATTTCTACTCTGTTGTTCATTTATCCATTTTTATCCCCAGCCCTAGTCCTTACTTCTAATAATCCCCTAAAAGAGAAATATTAAAATTTAAATTAAATTTAAAAGGCAAATGGAGAAGTAAATCTCAACACACTAAAATTGTAAGTCCAGTGAACAAACAATTTCAGAAAAATAAATCACTTCCTGAATCACACTATGTTAAATCTAGATTTGCTAGTTTGCTCTAAAATACACTGAAGAAAATCATCTTCAACCAAGGGATGGATTAACTATATTAAATATATAGGCCCAATCTTAGCTTCTAAGACAATGTGCAGCTTGATTTACAAGTAATGAAGAAACATTCATTACAAGTGTTTACTCTTGATCATAGAGCCAAGAGTTCGTCTAGAATGTGAAATATCTTTTTTTTTTTTTCTTGTCTTTTAGAAAGGAATTGTGCTGAGCGGAAGAACATTTGAGTTAACTTTAAACTACTAGAATCTATAGTATACACTTTAGTACTCAATAAACATTAGAAAGAAAAGAAACAACTGATAAAAAGTCCTTATGAATTTTTTGTTTTAATCTGGTCTTCCAAAGGTTTGATCAAAGGGAGATAATGAAATTCCAGAAAAGCTTAACAATGTTCCCACAGGTGAGGACACAGGCAGCTTGCTTCTCTGGTCTTTTTCATTTCAAATGGTCACTGGAGGAGAAGGGAGGAGGGACAGGTGGAACGTTGCAAAGGCAGCATGTTTCAGGGCCCCCCATGTAAGAGAAAACCATCTTATACTCTCTGTCAATACTGATTAGTATTAATATCCCTCATTTTGTTTTTTCAAAGTATTTGGGAAACTATATAAAGCTGGAAAAGAGCTTAAGAAAATATGATTATCTATATTCTTACTTTAAAATATTTTCCTCCTCTTAGAAAAATATTGACCACAAAATTCCTTCATTATAATGATGAAAAATATGAAATACTTAGGAATAAATTTTAAAAATGAGCAGACTTTATTTGAAGAAACTTACTATCACATCATTGCCTTAGTTATCTAGTGCTACTATAACAGTAACACCGCAAATGGACGGCTCTAACAAATGGAAATTTATTCTCTCACAGTTTAGGAGGCTAGAAGTCCAAATTTATACCACCAGCTCCCAGGGAATGCTTTTTCTCTCCGTCAGTTCTGGGGGAAGGTCCTTGTCATCAGTCTTCCGCTGGTCTAGCAGTTTCTTAGTACAGGGATCCCAAGTCCAAAGGACACACTCCACTCCCAGCATCTCTTTCTTGGTAGCATGAGGTCCCTGTCCTCTCTGCTTGCTTCTCTCTTTTATATCTCAAAAGAGATTGACTCAAGATACAACCTAATCTTGTAGATTGAGTCCTGTCTCATTAACATAACTGCCTCTAATCCTGCCTCATTAACCTCATAGAGGTTAAGATTTACAACACATAAGATGATCACATCAGATCACAAAATGGTGGACCACCACACAATACTGGGAATCATGGCCTAGCCTAGTTGATACACATTTTTGGGAGACATGATTTAATCCATAATAATCATGTTCTTGAATGATTGTTTAAATATAATAACCTCTGACTCCCTTTTTTTTTTTTGTTTGGATTTGGCTTTGGTTATGTGTTAGTGGTAATGTTTGAAAAAAAATGATTAAATTCCCCTGGATAATACATATATAAATAGAAAACCTTGGGAAATTAGATATGAATGAAGGTGTGCCTTACCACAAATTAAAAAATAACTAAATGGGAGTGGACAGCCCCGTAAAACCAAATGAGACTAACGAGGTACAGGAGTTCAGTGACAAGGGCCAGAAAGCAGAAGAGGACAAGGAAGCTGGTGATAGGGAACCCAAGGCTGAGTAAGGATACTGTTGATGTGTTGTGAGATTGTTAACCATTGTCATAGGGCAACATTTGTAGTAACTGTTAAATGTGAAACTATTTTGTTCTGTAAGCCTTCATCTTAAGTGAGAATAATAGCACAATTCAAAGAGCGTAGTCAATGTCACTGAACTGTGCATGTAGAAATTTTTGAAATGGTGTATCTTTGGCTATGTGTATTTTCACCAAAAAAAAAAAAAAAAAGAGGTTGAGAAGTTAGAGGGTTGACATGTTGTGGGGTTGTTAACCAATGTCATAAAACAACATGTGTACTTCTGTTTCATGAGAAACTATTTGTTCTGTAAGCCTTCACCTGAAGTACAATAAAAAAAATAAAATAAAATAAAATAAAAAAATAACTAAAGTATTATGGTACTGATACCAGAAGACAAGTCAATGAAAGAGCAGGAATAGACCTAAGAATATGTAAGAATTTGATATATGATAAAGAGGATTTTTATAATCAGTGGTCAAAGGATGGAATATCCAGCAAATAATCAGTCAATAAATCATCAGAACAATTGGTTAAAATTTGGGAGACAAACTTTAGATAAGATATTCTTATACCTAACTTAATTTGAGATAATTAAAAAATGAGACCAATACAGTGGCTACTTTCATAATTTTCAGGTTGGAAGTCTTTTCTGATCATTACAACAAAGGCAGAAACCACAAGGGAGGAGTGACAAATTTAAAAGTATTTCTATAAAAACAACAGGAAAAAAATCAAAATACAAATGACAAGCTAAGAGAAAAAAATCAACATTTTTATAGACAATGTTAATATCCTTAATATGTAAAGAACTCTTACAAATTGATAAGAAAAAAAATTGAAAATGAATGAGTAAGCAATTTACAAAGGAAGAATTACAAATTGTCAATAAACATGGAAAAACAACTAACTTTATCAGTAATTTAAGAAATACATAGTTGAAATTGGCAAATAGGAATGGGTATACTAGAAAAGAAATGAAGCTCAATGTTTGCGTAAGCATGGGAAATTAGATATTCTCTTAAATTATTAGCGAAAATGTAAATTACTACAAATTTTCTGGAGGTACATTATGGTAAAAGCTTCAAAATATGAACACCTTTTAATACAGCAATCAATTCCTTTTCTAAGCATTTAGCCTAACGAAGTCACACAAGTACCCAAATGTGTGGAGACGCATGCTCATCCCAATATTATTTGTAAAAGCAAAAAAGAGAAGTTGGAAACAAGCTAACTGTATTTCAAAATTATTTAAATAAATCTGGTATAACCATTATTGGGATGCTCTGAAGACATTAAAAATTATGATATAGAACTATATTTTGTTATATTTAAATGTAACTCAGTATACTGTTAAGTGAAAAAAATTTAAACAATATGTATAAAATAATACCTCCTTTTTTTGTAAAAACAATGAAGCAACTCATGTATGTACAGGGACATGTGAGGAAAAATATTTAAAAGGATATATAAAAAATTGCTAATAGTGATTATCTCTGGCTATTGGCATTTTAAAATTCTTTTTGATATTTGTCTAATTGTTGCAAAGGATATGCATTATTTTTACAAAAAAATTTTAAAACTAATAAAGTTATTTCTATTTGGAAAGGAAAAAAAAAACCTGAGAAGATTATCCTGCTTCCTTCTCTTAGCAATGTGTTTTAATGTCTCCCACATCTTGTAATCAGAAATGTCTTCCAATTACGGGGCACTTCACATTGCTGAGAAATTTAACAACAAAAAAGTTGTTGGCTTTTATTTTTCTTCCAATGTGTTCCAGAACATACTTATGCTTAAAATAAAAGTGTTTATTCCCCTGAGTATAAAGTGTTGTTGATAAAGTTGTGAATCTATTATCAAGCCCGATTTGCAAACTCGATTTTATTTTACATTTTAATACTTAGGCAACTTTTAAGTGAATTCAAATAACTAGTTTTCACGGCATTACATTTGTTGTGCAGGATTAGGTGCTCTGGATTAGAAGTAAACCACCATTCCACTAACAAACGAGCCGACCACCACTCCACCATATCACCCTGTGTTTTCTTCAACAACCATCACCAGTAAGAGCTGAATCAGTGAGCTAGATAATAGTCCAGCTAATTTATAGGATCTTTCTTTGCTCGAATCAATCCAAACAGTCTGACGGGATCATCATGAATGTTTTCCTCTACTTCCTGGCCTCCCGGTGGGAGACTTTCTAGCAAAGTGGTCTTAGAAATGCTGGCATCCAATGCACGGAGTTGCTCATCTTCATCTTTGTGTGACGCAGGAACGTCCTGCTTCCTGGGCTTTCTGAGCTTCGCCTTACAGCTGTGATTTAGTGCCGCGTAGCACATCTGCGGTTCAGTGGCTGCCTAAAAAGAAAGGCATGTTACTTTTCCACTGCCAGTGGTGTCACTACCGAGGCACGGGGGAGTGCGGACAGTACCTGGCGACACTTTGAGGGTGGGGGAGTGACACCAGAATCACTTTCTATAGAATTTTTGTGCAGTGTTTCAGCAGAAATATATTATTTTTTATAAAAATATCCCAGTAGTTAGTTATAACAACAAAAACATCTTTCGTAAACCCAGCTTACATGTATCAATATACCTACAAGGCTAAAACGCTATGCTAATTTACTTTTTGAACCTTCTAATGCACTCTGATCAGAGCTGTCATTATTACCCAATTACAATGACACTTCGAATCACATGGTTTTGTCTGCCCACCCGCTACAAGCATATGCTGTTGTTTTCCTTGCTGCTGGTGTTTTTATAGTTGCAGATTTTGTCAAATTTTCTGGTGTTTTAGCTACAATACTGTTGTAATTGGTATTTGTGAATCTATATCAATCACTTTTTGATAATTAAGTAGTAATTAAAGGAAAAGGAGAAAAATCAAAAAGGCTTTTGCTCAGTTACTGAGAATGTTGTAATTCAATGTAAAAAGATTTTACAAAAAAATGTTGTTTTAGTATTCATATAATCTAAGAAATATTGTATTTAAGCAATTTACAACTGTATTTATCACATATTATTCTATGATTAAAATTGATAATAAACATTACTAAGGATTCCGTAAGGTCTGGTAAAGGGAGAGGGCTGTCTGGGGGTGACACCAGCCCTAATGGTGCCACTGTTCATTAATAGCTCATTCTTTAGCTGTGATGGCTTCTGGGAACTTATGACCTATGTAAAACAAGTAGCTTGTTTTATGAGTTTCAGCTACCTTAGTTTGCCAAATATGTCCTTAGGATGACAGGAAAAAAACAATACTCAACTCAAGAAATTTGAGTGGAAAACAAAAATGCTTAGATGAAACTTTTTCCTGTATTGTTACTGCTTTCGTAAACTTAAAATGCACTTGAAGATTTTAGATGAACTCTGACCTGCTCGCACCCCTACTGCCACCTCAGGTAGCTCTGGCCCTATGTTACTGTTACCGAAGAGCAATGTTCAATTTGTTAACCTGTGAATAAACAGACAGGAAGGACTTTAACAAACACGGGGTCTCCTCTACATATGCTTAGGAACTGGTCACTTAATGGTACCTGTAAAAATCCTCAATTTTTCTACATTTTTAGAGCTTCAGAATTATAAAGATAACAGTATCCATTAACTTGACAAATACGGCAAATAATTAAATTTCACATCTTTCCCTACTGTTTCCTCCTAGCTTGCCTGCCCCCAGATTCCCTTTGAGCTCATTTTAGGTTGGTTTTGGAGATACCCATTTACATCCAAGAGGGCCTGGTGGTTTTCTCTGGCTGTAGCTGTTGTTGGGTGCCATTGAATTGATTCCAACTGATAGCCACCCCATGTGACAGAGTAGAACTTCCTCATAGGGTTTTCTTGGCTGTAATCTTTATGAAAGCAGATTTCCAGGTCTTTCTCCTATGGAGTTGCTGGGTGGGTTTGAACCACCAACTTTTCAGTTAGTAACCAAGTGCTTAACCATTGTGCCATCACGGTTCATTTTCTCTCTGGCCTAGAGCTGGTTCAATACCAGTTTAAGAAGGATAAGACACTAGGGAGACTCAGGGATGCAACTGGCATGGAGGCAAGATCTTTAATTTCTTGCTGGAAAATTTAGGATTGAAACCCAGCTGTGTCAAATACAGACCATGGGACTGTGGGCCTCAGTTTTCTTGCCTGTAAAATGGGAGTAGTAGTACCTATCTCACAATGTTGTTGTTTAATTAAATAGAGATAATTAATATATATGAAAGCTATAACCACTGCCCAAAATTAAGGTAGTATTATAATTGTTAGAAGTTGTAGGCTAAAACTTTAGGACAGTCATTGGATAAACCTAAAACTTCTGCAAAAGGTTTATGTTTTTTAAGTGTAGGTCAAAATTATATCAATGGCAGGGGGTGGGGTGATAAGGCAGTATCATTGGATAACAAAATACCTAATGCATCAGTAACATCTCCTTGTTGGCACTCATTTCCATGCTAAGAGTCAAAAGCCTTATATTTTCTACCAGGCATAAGAGATGGTTCTATTTACAACCTCTCTGGTACCTTTGTCTAGTGTTTTACTCCTAAAATAATCATCTCTGGAAAATTATAATAGCTGCCTAATTAGTGTTTTTGCCTCCAGCCCCTTCCCTCTGCCACTGATCCTATATACCGTCTTCAAACTTTGTTCCTAAGAACTTTTATATCTTCACCACCATGTTCCAAAAAACTTCAGCCTACATACTAAAATCTGAATTTTATATCCCACCATTCAAGGTTTTCCATATTTAACCTTTTCAATTTTAGTTTCCATTGCTTCCCTGCATAAAGTGTGTGTGCCAGGCAAACTGGACAATTGGCTGTTCTTGTACACACCTCATGCTTTTACCTGTCCTCCCTTTGCTCAGAAAGATAGTGAAGGAGATGTCAGTGATGTTCAAAACAACCAAAACACACTCACTCAGTAGTACCTAGGGTGATGTCTTTGTTGTCTTTCCTGCACTTTGTTCCATCCCTCTTTCTTTTATAACTTCCTTCTTTTCCTCTGGAAATCCCTCTCCTCTGTCTGGTCCTAGAGAGGTTGTCAATTACAGTGCTGTAACCCCAACCAGCCAGGACGAAGCATGTCACCTGGACTAGTTACAGTACCCATCCCCCCTGGCAACACAGATTGGCCCAAGAATGAACATGTGACTTAAGCAGAGCTAATTAGATGACAGAGCCCTGGTGGCACAGCAGTTAAGAGCATAGCTGCTAACTAAAAGGTTGACAGTTTGAATCCACCAGTTTCTCCTTAGAAACTCTGTTAGGCAGTTCTACTCTGTCCTATAGGGTTGCTATGAGTCGGAATCCACTTGATGGCAACAGATTTGGTTTGTTTGGTAATTAGATGAAAATTCCCTGAGTGGTGCAAATGGTCAGTGCTCTGGGCTGGTAATTGAAAGACTGGAGGTTCGAGTCCGCTCAGAGGCACTTCAGAAGAAAGGCCTGGTGATCTACTTCTGAAAAATCAGCCATTGAAAACCCTATGAAGCACAGTTCTACTCTGACACACATGGGGTCACAATGTGTCAGAGTTGGCTTAATAGCAACTTTTTTGGTTTGTTTTAATTAAATGACATCTTTGGGAGTTATATACAGATTCAGGGATAGAAAAGGTGCTAATTCCCTACGGTTGCTTGGTAAACCCAAAAAAAACAAAAACTCGTCACCGCCAAGTTGATCCCGACAGAGTAGAACTGCCCCATAGGGTTTTCAAGCACGGCTGGCGGATTCAAACTGCCAAACTTTTGGTTAGCAGTCACTTAACCACTGTACCACCAGGGCTCCTTGGTGGAAAGCTGAAAATCTGGGTCTGCCAGTGGTTTGCTCACCTCATGGAGGAAGTCTGTGTTAGAAGAAGAGAATAAAGTCAGTGACAGAAATACGGAGGAAAAAGAAAGATCGCCTCCATGTTCAGTCATCTCAAATTAAAGTACACCCTTAGGTCTCCCAGTTTTATAAGCCAGTAAGTTCCCTTTTATGGAAAGTGGTTTGAATTGGGTTCTGCACTTATAACTGAAAGCATTCGGATATAATGTATGTCTGGTCAACAACTGATCAACTTCATCAAGTGCTGTAGAGTTCAAAGAACGTACATCCTGAGAAAGGACTGCAAAGTGGATAGCCACTTAAGACTTCCAGAGTGGGGTTTCAGCTGAGCAGATGGGTGGAAGACGTAACTGCCAGAGGGAAAGAAATGTGTATCTATGGGAAGAAACGGAAACGATAAAGGAAGATGAGAACCAGTTTAGGAGTTAGAAGGAAAAAACAGGCTAAAGTAGGTTTTGGTTTTTTTGGTTTTGTTTTTGTCTTAAATATTGGGGAGATTGGTGCTTACTGGTAGGCGAATTACAATATCCATTTAAAGAAAAATTAGAAAATGGAGAAAAATTAAATAACTGAAGGCACAAGGTCCTAAAAGAAACAGGAGATGAGGTTAAGAGCTTAAGGAGGCGCATCAGCCTTGTAAGGGAGAGAGAATGCTGCTGATACAGGAGGCGTGGCGGAAATGGATTAATTTTTGACATAGAAGTAAGGGAAGATGCAAAAACTCACACTCGTGCCTCAATTATTTTAGAACATTGGGGCTCTTGTGGACTCTTATTTCGTTACCAGGTTCCCTGATTAATTCTGATTAATACTAGACTGAGATACTAAGATTTCAACTCTCAATCATACACATCATTTCCAATGGGCAAGAAGCTTATTTTAACTTTTTTTTCCCAACAAATAAACACTTTATTGATCAAGCTGTATGTATAATGCTGTGGGTTCCTCATGCTTTTGTAACTGAGTAAAATAAAGTAAGGGTTGTAATAGAAAACTGCGGAGTGTTTTTGATGATAATGATTATTCTAATCAAATGGAATTGAGCCAATATATTACTTTTAATCTACGAAATTAAATTTGTGAGAAAGGTATAATGTAATATGATAAAGAGCAGTTTTCTCAGAAGTATCTTTAAATATGTAATTTCTAAAATCACAGACTTTAAAAAACATTTTAAGGCTTGTACAGTTTCCGCTTGAGTAGAAACCAGATGCAGCTCAAATGAAACTGATCTACACAATTCACATGTATTAAACAATAGCTTCTATTCAGAATTCTCAGCTCTTTCACCACTAAGGCACTGTGAATCTCTTCATCTCAGATGATGTGGTTACTTTAACCTTCTTTGAGAAGTTTTCTTTTGTAATCATAGACTTAGCCGATCATATTATATCATGCAGGTTTTCATACATTTTATATAAAAATACATTTTACAATTAACTGAATAACAGACCACAGATTTGCCTGTCAGAGGGTGACTTTACAGTTTGCCTAAACCTCACCACATTTAGGTTTCTTAAGACAAATTTCAAGAGGTCTGATTTCTTAGGGGATTCATGTAAAGAAAAAGAATACAAATTCTACCTTAATGGGAAGTTTCCATGGTATGAGCCATCTTTGGGAGGAGAATGCTGTCCGTAGTTAGACAGGACTAAGTTTGGATTCTGTCTCCCCACAGAGTACCTGGATTTTCTAGGGCAAGTTATTCATCCTTTATCAGCCTTTGCAAAATGGGATGCTAACGCCACCTGCCTCATAGGAATCAAAGTGGACAGCACATGTGAAGCACACAGCCCAGTGACCAATACACAGCTGCTCAGGAAACGCCAGCCTGTTATTATTTCTAGAGTAGGGAGAGAGGACACAACTAACGGGATGAGATCTTGGAGGAAAAGGAAGAACCATTTTAACTGAAATTTATAATACATCGGTAGCATGTAGGATAAGGATTTTGAATGGTGTTTAATGAAATCGTGCTATTGTCTGATAAATTGAACTGACTGTGGTAGGAGAAGAAAATACTCATTTCCTCTTGGGTTTTTATGTTTCCACTTACGGTTTTGTCTTACGTATTCTCACACAGGAGTCCCAGGGTGGTACAAATGGCTAACGTGCTGAACTCTTAACCAAAAGGTTGGCGGTTTGAGTCTCCACACAGGTGCCTCAGACGAACGGTCTGGCGATCTACTTCTGAAAAATCAGTCATTGGAAACCCTATGGAGCACAGTTCTACTCTGACACACATGGGGTTGCCATGAGTCAAAATTGACTCAACAGCAGCTGGTTTCTCCCCATACAAGCTATGTGTATATTTCACAAGCTCTTGACATAAGACCACAGTCATAGAACTTGTATTAAAATTACACCTATTTGTCTTATAAAATAGGGTTCTGACGTTTTATATCCAGCTGCTTTCTTGCAGGAGCCCTGGTGGCACCGTGGTTAAAGGCTTGGCTGCTAACCAAAACATTGGCAGTTTGAATCCACCAGCTGCTCCTTGGAAACCCTATGGGGTAGTTCTATTCTGTCCTATAGGGTCACTATGAGTTGGAATCAACTCAATGGAAACGAGTTTTCGTTTGTTTAATTTCTTATAGAACGTTCCTCCTCTCTTCTTTCTCTTATCCTCTGCTCTCCTACTCTCCCCTTTCCTCTTGTCCCTCTGTCTCTCTCTCCTGAATTCCTAGATCTTGTGAGCATTATATATGTGTCAACTTTTATATTTATCTCTGTGAAGCACATACATTTTTCAATCTGAAAGAAATGGCTTAATTCATTATTTGAGAATATAGCCCACTTTTCCCTTTAAATCTATTACCTTGGTAAGTATACACAATTTTGACTCTTCACGTGTGGTCCTGTTTACTTGTATTTGAGTGCATCTTTGAACTCAGGTCCCAAAACTTGCCACCTGATTCAGAACGTAAACTTTCTAACAGGCTGAACCAGAAGTGCATCAGAATTTGATGCTTTTATGCACTTGAAACATGATATTTGCTGTGTATAGGCTGAACTTGGCTCTTGAAACAGAAAATAAAACGCACCTGTGCAGGTGGGGCCACTTCTTGCCGTTTATTCACAGATCTCTCTGGCCGGGCTTTCATTTGCTCATAGCAATTTTCATCTGTGGGTTCTCAGGAGTTGAAAAGATCATGATTTTACAGTAGGAAAACAAAGATGCTGGCACAAATAAATACATGATCCAAACAACATTTAGCTGTAGATACAAGACCCTCAAGAATCACTTGACTAGCCCCTGTGGTGGAGAGGCAAAGAGGTAGGAAGCCCGAACTGTTCTTTGCAGGTTGAAAGATGGAGAAGTCTTTCACCCCACAGCATTAATAAGACAACAAAGAAGGTCATTTGAGATAAAGACTAGATCACATTATTCTTTTTAGACCATTGCAAAACATGGCGCTCTCAACTTAAACCACCCCTAGACGCCACAGAGACACCGTGAGTCAGAGGACTGCCTGCATTCTCTGCTGCCTAGGTCTGAGTGCTGACGGCCTGGGTGGCATGAAGCACAGTGCACATACATCGATGATTACAATTTAGTAATTTGTCCTCTGAGTAAGAAGTTTTTCTCAGAGGTATTTTAAACCTGCATCCTGTTTTTGATAAAGGGAGTTTAGATTATGATTTTGTCCCCTCATGGAACGACAGCTCGGCCAGGCTGCCCGAAGGTCTGTGCCTGTGCAGTGCGGGTCTTAAGTGGGACTCTTGTGCAGGGTCCAGGCATCAGCAGACCTGCACTCACTCCACCCTGGGGGATGCTGATCAAATCTTCTGATGCCTTTCTGCCCCCAGCTACCCTCACTTAAAAGGGAGAGGAAAGAGGGCCAGTGACTTGTAGGATGGTCAGAATCATGGCAGAAATGTGGATAGCACCATTTTGATCCTATAGAGAAAAAAAGCAACACAGAGTAAGGGCCCATAGAGTCGGATTTCTCAAAGCATGGTCCTTGGAACTCCTGCATCAGAATCACCTAGCAGGTTTGTTAAATAGCAGATTCCTAGACACTAGTTGGCAGTTTGAACCCACCCAGAGGCACCTCTGATGACAGGCCTTGTGATCTGCTTCCAAAACGTCACGGTCTTAAAAACCCTATGAAGCAGCTCTGCTCTGAGTTGAAATCAACTCGGTGGCAACTGAAAACAACATCCTGGACCTCCTAAATCAGAATCTGTGGGGTAACACCTGTGCCCACTTGGGAATTACAGGTACTGTGGGCTTCAAGTCACTGCAACTCATAAGAATGCACAAGTCCTCAGATATTACAGGTTGGCACCATGATTCTGCAAGGTAAAACAGGAAGGTAAATTATTTTTAATAGTATATTCCTGAAAATAGTTTCTGATTTACTTAGAGTGCAGAGATTTGAGGACTTACAATGGAGAGGACAAAATTAAATAAATTCTGGAATCCAACATTCCAGACTTTAGAATTTCTTTCTGCTTTGATACAGAGATATTTAGATAAAGTTAGTTCATTACTGGGATCTCTGGGTGAGACCTAGAGACTAGCAGGAATTAACCTCAAGTCTCCAGTCACGAAGTAAGGGAAGAGAAGTGCTTGCAGGAAAAGAGCAGATTTAAAAACATACATTATCCTGGAAGCTTCTCTCATCAGGGCTCTGGGACCCAACGAGGGCCATCTGTTTTGAAGACTCTAAAGTCCTCAAAAAACTCTAAAGGGTTTTGGTTTTAATTGGTTGGGATGTTTCAAGTAATAGAGGATGCTAGGCACTGAAGAGTACTTATTACACAAGAACAAAAAATGTTTAAACCTCTCAGTGACTATTTAGCTTTCTTCTCTTCTCTCGCCTGTCATCAACCCAGCCCTCTGCTCTCTTCTTATAAACAATGCATTAAAGCAGAGAAATCAGAGAAAGTGTCATTGTTCCAGATTATTTGCTTTTGTATTCAGAGCACAAAGCACTGCTTCTGTGGACCATTCTCTGTTCTAGAAATAGCTTTATTTCATAGAATTCTATGTGCCAAAATTAATGGTAATGGAGTCTTCCTGTATTCACACTACTGCTAGAGTAAAATGATGATAATACAGAAAAACAGGATGTTGATTTACTGAATACTACAATGCATTTTACAATATGCAGTTTTAGAAATATAAACTAAGTGACTTTAATCTCTCTTGAATTTATGGTTACCACTGGGATATTCAAATGTGATTATGATAAAAATAAGCCACCTCAAATTCTTTGTGGAATAAAGTGGGTTATTACTTAATATACTGATACATTTAATTTATGGAAAAATAAAACTTACCTGAGACCACATCATCTAAGTTACCATAAATTGGTATGTCTTCAAGAAAATATTCATCATCCCTATAACAAGGAAAATAATTTATATTATTAAAATCCACTTTACATATAGTTCATAATTCCTCAGCTAAATCTGATACTGGATAAACTATTGCCTACTCTTGTTCAGACGCAACCAATATCAACCAAGGGAGGTGTTTGTGTGTGAGTGAGGACACGTGTGGTGGGGTGGGTGTGAGTATGTGTGTAGACGTGTGCATGTATCAACTTAAAACATTGTTTTGGACCTTCTTTTAGTTCGTACTGATGGCAAATACTTATTCAGTACTTCCTGCGTGTCAGGTGCTGCTTGAAGTGCATTTCATGTATTTGTTCATTTAATCCTCACAGCAACCCCACCTGGTAGGCACTCCACCATCCTATCTTACAGGTAAGGAATGTGAGGCATAGCAAGGTTAAGAAACTTGTTCCAGGTCAGGAGACTAGTAAATGATAGAGCTCGGATTAGAACTTAGATTATCTGTGCTCTTAGGGTCAGATCAACTCGACAGTAATGGATTTGGTTTTTTGGGTTCTTAGTTATAGATTCTCTCTTTACTTACCCAGAGCACCATTTTGAACACTACCTTAAAACTATGTTTACTAAATAAATATAAATGGATAGTGATGATTAGAAATAAAAGACTAAAGAAATATTGCAGATTTAGCTCAGCAGATGCAATGAAATTATTGATCACCTATTAGGCCCTGTGGCTGCGCTAGTGTTTCACATGCATTGTATCAAAGGCCCAGGGAAATACCGCAAAAATAGTGTTATTATTTCCCACTTTACAGGTGGAAGGCTGAGATTCAGATAGATTAATTTATTTTCCCTAACCTTATATGTAATGAAAATATCAGTAATAACTATCACATGTGAAACCTTTGCTCTTACCAGGCTCACCGCTAAGTGCTCATTCAGATTCAGCCCTCAGAACAACCTATGAGATGCATATTCTTATTTCAATTGTGCAGATAAGGAATTTGCAACTCATAGAGGTTAATTAAAGTGTCCAAAGATGTACAGCCTTTAATTAGGACTATGAGTCAGAATCGACTTGATGGCACACAACAACAATAGCAGTTTAATGCAAGTCTTCCCTAAAGCTCTGAGCTCTGTCCACAACACCAGGAAGCCCTGCAGAAGGTGACCCATTCAAGGGCTGTAGGGACAGTCTAGGCCACCGCTGCAATCAGGAGACCTGACAGGAATATACGGCTATTTGTTCTCACTATTTGATTAAATTTATTTATAGCCTCATTTTAGTAATCCTATTAGGATTACACTAGACATCCTACCATTGTCACCAGACAGTTATAATGGCCCCAGTGACCAGCTTTTGTGACTAAGAACAGAGAAAAATATCAGGCAGTGAGAGTGGCATTTCATAAAATAGAACTTGCTGCTGTAACTCTGAGGTTACATAGCACCAGCAGCAAAAGGGAACCACACTGAAAGAAAGGACTCTTAGGGCATAACACCTGTATCACTCCCCATGCTGTGAAAGACAACACAGTATATGTAAGTAGGTGTCCTCAAAAAAAAAAGTAACAGATCAAATGATACCTGTATGGAATGGTTTGAAAATTCCAGACACTGGCATGTATTTCGCTTATCTGGTAACAAAGGAACTCATCTGTAACCTTTTTTTTCCATCATAATTCAATACAGCTTAATACTGGGATACAGAGTTGTCCCTTCCCAGAGTTTTTCTCTAGTTATGCAGATAATATAATAGCAAAAGGTGAAGAATTTTTAATAAGTCAATCCATCCATTTTCCCAGCCCATATAGATAGCAGGTACAATTTACAAATGATAAATCATGTCCATAAAATGAACATCATTTCTTTCCCTATGAATGATAATAAGAGTGATTTATAATGCTGTGCCCTATGTGTACAGGTAGGTCTCAAATGATTAATCATCTTGCATAAACTATTATTCAGGAGCTGTTGCCTAACCAACAAATTAAAAAATATACTTTGTCTTAGCAGTGCCAAATAGCTCCAGTCTATTGCAAATATCTAGTACATTCAAGTGTAAATATTTGGCAGCGTTTTATTTGGAAGATTAATTACTTTAAAGAATAAATGAGTCCATATCTGAGAATCTAGTATACTTTGAGTTTTAGGCCCAACAAGACCCTGCATTGCTCTGAACATGTCTGAAATGGTGTCTTAGTTTCCAAGTGCTGCTACAATAGAAATACCACAAGTTGGTGGCTTTAATGAATAGAAACTCATTTTTTCACAGGTTAGGAGGCTAGGAGTCTGTATTCAGGCACTAGGTCTAGGGGAAGTCTTTCTCTATCAGCTTGGGGGGAGGTCCCTGTCTCTTTTGTTTCTCCCCCTTAGAGGTCAGCAGTTCAAATCCACCAGCTGCTCCTTGGCAGCCCTATGGGGCAGTTCCATTCTCAGTTTAACTCAATGGCAATGGGTTTTCTGAGTGGTGCAATGGTTAAGAGCTGGGCTGCTAACAAAAATGTCAGTGGTTGGAACCCATCAGTGGCTCCGTGGGAGAAAAGACCTGGCGATCTGCTACCTTAAAGATTACAGCCTAGTAAATCCCATGGCACAGTTCTACTCTGTCCGATAGGGTCACTATGAGTCAGAGTCAACTCGACCTCTTGATGGCACACAAATACACTGATACGGCCTCATTAGTGTAACAAAGAAAACCTGATTCCCAAATGGGATTCATTCACAGGTATAGGGGTTAGGATTTACAACACACATTTTGGGGGGACACAATTCAATCCATAACAAATGGTCTTCTAACCAATAAGTACATTTACTGACACACCAGAATTGAAAATAATATTAACTATAGCATTTACTAGTAGAGTCCTAATTTTCTAAAACCAAAAAACCCATTGCCATCAAGTCAATTCTGACTCATAGTGACCCTGTAGGACAAAGTAGAACTGCCCCATAGGGTTTCCAAGGAACTGCTAGTGAATCCAAACTGTCAACCTTTTGGTTAGCAGCCGAGCTCTTAACCACTGCACCACCAGGGCTCCCTAATTTATATTTTCTCCAGAGCCTATCTTAAAATATTAATTTATATTTTATGATAAATTCCTTTTAAAAAAATTCCTCAAGTACTTCATAACCTAAATAGATTTGAGCAAGTAAATTTAACTTTTAAAAATATCATTACTTCTACCTGGGTGATCTGGACTTAAATTCTGCCTTTCAATTTTCTTTAAAACAAGGATATAAAACTATCTGATGCTAAATATAAAAAGGATATAAAAGTATTTGATTCTAACTGCCAAATTCTATAATATAACTATAGAGTCACAATATCTAAATAAAAATAAAACATGGAAAGATATTTCTAAAACAAATAAATAATGCTATTTTAAAGGACTGGAAAGTTGTCAGATGAGGAAAGAGCAAGCTTAGAGGTCTATTAGAAGTTGGTTTTGGTAAATGTTAACTTGATTTGTTTAATAGACATTTCTTTGAATGGGAAGATATATAAATTTGGGCTCCATCAGCATGTAAATACTATTGAAAGCCACAAGAGAGGCTGAAATGACTTATGGAATGAGTATTGACAGAGAAAAAAGGAGGTTCACAAGACGAGCCCTCTAATGTTTAACGTTCAGGAGCCACAATGGAAAAGGAGCTGCTGGGAGACGGGAGGAAAACCAAAGAGGGGAATGGCCTGGAAGGCCAGAGAAGGAAGTGAGTCTGGTAGAGAGTGACAATGTATCAAACACTATGGGTGGACTGAGTAAGATAAGACCATGAATTGCTCAGGCGGAGTTCACTGGTGATCTTGACAAGAGCTGAGCCTGTGGATTAATGAAGACAGAAGATTAAATAGAATGGGTTCAAGAAATAAGAGGGGAAGAGAACGAGAAGCCAACAAATACTGATGGAATGTAGATGGAACTTTCAAGTTTTGATATAAATGAGTGCAGAGAATAGCTGTAGGGCAATCTAGAATCAAGGACGCATTCTTTTGAGGTAGGGGATAATACAGTATATGTTGATGGAAAAGATACAAAAGAAACAGAAAAAGCAATGACCCAGGAAAGAAAAGAGAAAGTTGCTAAAGCAATTGTCCCTGAGTATACACTTACCGTTTGCTGTTTTTGCAGGGACTGTGACATGGGTGCAGATGTGTTGAACTTAGCATGGGAGAACACTACAGATAGAACCCTGTTCCAGGGCAAGAGAATAAACTCCAGCTGTATTTTGTGTGGCTGGAGGCTAAGAGACTCTAGCGAAGAGGATGGTTAATGAACAAGAGTTCATTACAAGATGGTAATGAACAAGAGCAAGAGTATCTAACACTAAATTTGCATTCTCTTGATCAGTATTCAAAGTCCCCTCTACTATGCCCAATTTCTCATAAAGTCTGTTGAACACAATGGACTTATATTGACTGTGCTTTGGAGCACTTAGAAAGCAGGATACTTTGCCAAACTTTTTGCAAAAATTTGCAAAAGAACTGCCGACGTGGAGAATTTTGATAGAGATGGGGAAAGAACCTTAAAGCAGTGATATGAGCTAGACGTTACAAGAAACAACCAAGAATACGATTTTTGGAATGCTGAGCACTTCCCGGGGATTGTGAGAAATACTTGAGAAGGGAACCGGACTTCTTGTAGTCACAGAGGGTTTGGGCTCAGGTTCTGGTTATCTTTATATTAAAATAAACAGAAGTGTAGAAACCTTAGAGACAATTACATTAAGTGTGGCAGTGGCTATGGTGAGGGCCTCGTCTGCATACCCACTGGAAGTCTGAGATGCCCCGGGAAGACTGTCTGGTGGTTCTGTTGTCGTAAGGATGCCTGAGCACATGGAGAACAGCTGGAGAGGACAGCAGAATAAAGGCCTGCTCCAGAGCATAAGATAAGTCTGTTTAGCAAAGATGGGAAGAGAAAAAGGCCCCCACCCTGCAGAGCTGTCTATAAATCAAAGAAATCAGCCTGAGGCAGGGGAATAGCTGACCTGAGGTACAGTTTGTGACAAAAGCACATTTGAGTGCCACACAGGGGCAGACCATGCAAAAGCTGCTGGGGATCTGTCTTAAGCTTTTTGAGAAAGATTTTGAAAACTAAAGAGAAATGATACGCTTAAAACAATTGTCAACCTGGACTGCTCTCCTGAATTAGGTAGTGAATATACTACAAGTAGGCCAGAATTTTCTTACACCTTAATTTTCATCCAATAAGAAGTGATTTAGGAAATTAATATTAGAATCATTTGTTCCCTCTCCTTGAGCATAGAGAATGTGACCCAGCTGGAGCTGGGCTCACAAGGACTCACAAGGACACATCAACTGGGCCCTGAGGTATAAAGACAATAGCTAAAATAATCTTGGAAAATATCTTTTAGGGAAACTTTCACATAAAGCCAATCAAACAGAACACAGAAGAATTTCCACTCTTATCTCTTTCTATTAGCATTTAGTGAATAGAAATTTGTTGGACCAATGAAGACCCTCCTGACTCTCGTTACTGAAGCCTGTATCAATGATTGTTAAGAAAGACAATTCAAAATGTAGGATCACAGTTTCTAGCCAATATGAAAAGGCTAAGCTTTCAGTGGTTTTGCCCATTTGTAATGTTAATATATACTGATGACTCTGTAACTGATCTTTGGACAACGGCAGACTTGGCTGTGGCAGCATGCTTGTCTGTTTTCCCATTCTTGCCTATTCTGAAATGTTCTTTGGACTTGGGCAGACATGGCTCTAGCAACATGCTTGTCCACTTCCCACTTCTGCTCTTTTGAATATATGCCAAATAAAACTTTCTTTTTGCTGTACTCAACTTTGTGATGTTCTTCCCCTACAACAGAAGTAATTTTTTATCAATTACCTTATCCTGAGTGTTTTCCTCTATGCAAGTAAAATATTGTATCATAATCTTTTTTTTAGATGATGAAACTGAGCTTCATGAATGTTCAATCATTTCCCCAAGATTACAAATGGAGTAATTCCAACAGTTTGCTTAAAATCCAGAATTATCTGAATTCCCAAACTGTGATTATCACTGCATTATCCTAAAACCAATAAAAAGACAACAATTGTGTAGAATTATTTTTTAAAGGAAAAATAAAGTACCCCAGAAATAAAATACCAGGAAATGTGTATCTGGTGGATTTTCTATTAGATTTAGATGCTATGCTGTCCTTACAGGGATTGTGTTTCTGATCTACTATTGCGAGAAGGGCAGGGATTTAGCAAATCAGGAAGATAAGATCCGAGAAGCAAATATCTTTCCCCTACAGCATAGCTTCCTACCTCACCTAGTGCTGAGTAGGGACAGGGAGACAGTGCAGTGGGGAAACTGGTGTGGTGGGAGCTTACTCCTGGCCATCTAGCTTAAACCATTCTGGAACTGAGGAGGTATCAGTCATGCTGGCTCCACCTAAAAAAGATAACCCTTATTTCCATTTGCTCTGCTTTAACATTTATTTTTAATGACTGCAGGCAGTTTTAAGTTTGTTTTGTTTTTTCCTGGAGCCTCAATTCCCCTGCAAAGGTGATTTTGGTTCACATATGTCTTAGTTATTTAGTGCTGCTTTAACAGGAATACCATAAATAAATGGCTTTGACAAACAGAAATTTGTTTTCTCGCAGCTTAGGAGGCTGGAAGTCCGAATTCAGGACTCTGGTTCTAGGGGAGGACTTTCTCTTTGTTGGCTCTGGACGAAGGTCTTGTTTCTTTAGCTTCTGTTTCCTCCTTCCTTGGGGCTCTGCATGTGTCTTGGCATCAATCTCTTCCCCATCTCTCTTGCCTAAACTGCTCTTTCATCTCTTGTAAGAGGTTGACTCCACGCACACCCTTCACTAATCCTGCCTCATTAGCATAGCAGAAAAGCCATTCCTAAATAGGACTACAACCACAGGCATAGAGGGTAGGACTTACAACACGTATTTTGGGGGGACACAGTTCAATCCATAACATTCCATCCTTTGGCCACCCAAAATTCATGTCCTTGCCGCATGCAAGACACATTCACCCCATCACATCATCCCAAACATCTTAAATTAATTCCAAGTCCAAAATCTCATCCTCTGAATCATCTAAATCAAATATGGGTAAGACTTTAGGCTTATTCCATCCTGGGGCAAAATTCCTCTTCATCTGTGAACCTGTGAAATCTAGAATATAAATTATCACAAGCTAGACATTTCCATCACAAATGGGAGAAATTGAAGGGAAAGAAGGGATAACAGGCATCAAGCAAGTCCAAAACCCAGCAGAAGAAATTACATCAAGGCTTGAAAATAATCCTCTGTTTTCTGAGACCATCTGGGCAATGGGCCTGCCCTCCAGACTCTGGGTGTTGGCCACACTTTATGGATTCTGGGTGGAGACCCCTTGGCTCTGGGATTCAGCTCTGCCTTCCAGGCCAACTGGGACAACAACTCTGCTCCCTCAGCTTTGGTCGGCCCCATTCTCCTACCCGACTCCTTCAGCCCTGGCAGGTGCCATTCTTCTGTCCCTCCAGCATGGCAGCTGCATGCCCTCAGATCTGAGCAGTGGCCCCATCCCCTTGGCACACCTTAATGGCAGCTTCACCCTCCCGAACATAGTTAGCAAGATCCAACTCTTTCAAACCTAGGATGCTGTGGCCCCACACTTTGAAACGGAGGAGGCTGCTTCCTGTGCTCCTTCCAACAGTTCTGCTGATCTCTGAGCTGCTCCAGGGATGGTCTTTTTCTTTTCTATGAGGACAACAGATGTAGCTCCTTTGGCCTGTTTCTTGCCTGCAGAATTCCAAGAGGCAGACAGCGTTCTCTCCTTTCGCCCTTTCTCTGTCCCTTTCAGTCTAAGCTGATGGGTTTTCTGCTGTGGTAGTTGGTTAGATCCATCAGTCACAGGCTTAATCCTTTTAACAACAAGTTATGTAGCCATGTCCTTGGTGAGCATTCTAGTACATGTGTCCTTAGTTTGTACAACAGAATTTTCCAAATCTTTTTCTGTTTTCGTTTTGCACAGTTCATTTTTAAGTCCAACTCTTTCCTCTTGCATTTTGCTATAAGTGGCAAGGAGAAACCACACTGCCTCTTTAAGATCTTGCTTAGAAATCTCATCAGCCAGATATCCAAGTTCATCACTTACAAGTTCTACCTTTCACCAAACATTTGAACATAATTTAGACAAGTTATTTGCCACTGCATAAAAAGCATTGCCCTTCCTCCATTGTCTAATTGCATGTTCATCATTTTCTTTTAAAGCCTTACCAGAAGCACATTTAATTTCCACATTTCTATCAACACTCTGTTGCTGGTGCCATATGTATTCTCTAAGACAATAGAGCCTTTTTCTATAGCTCTCTTCGCTTCCTTCTGAGCCCTCACCAGAATTGCCTTTTACGTCCATCATTCTAACAACAGTCTCTTCAAGGCGATCTAGGCTTTTACTATTAAAAAAAAAAAAAATTTGTTGCTGACGAGTCGATCTTGACTCATAGTGACCCTGTAGGACAGAGTGGAACTGCCCCATAAGGTTTCTAAGGAGCGGCTGGTGGATTCAAACTGCCCATCTTTTGGTTAGCAGCTGAGCTCTTAACCGTTGTGCTACCAGGGCTCTCGGCTTTTTTTTTCTTTTTTTTTAAATTTTTTTATTGTACTTTAGAAGAAGGTTTACAGAACAAATAGTTTCTCAATAAACAGTCAGTACACATATTGTTTTATGACATTCGTTAACAGCCCCACGGCATGTCAACACTCCCTTCTCGACCCTGAGGACCTTTTTTTGGTGAAAATATACGTAGCCAAAGTTACACCATTTTGAAAGTTTCTACGTGTACAATTCAGTGACATCGATTACATTCTTCCAGTTGTGCTGCTATTCTCACTATCCTTTTACAAATTATTCCATCACCATTATCTTCAACTCACTGCCCCTTAGGCTTCCCATCAAACCTTTTGAGTTGTTGTCATCAATTTGATCTCACATAGATAATTCTTTTTTTTTTTTTTGTACCTTAGATGAGGGTTTGCAGAACAGTTTCTCATTAAACAGTTAGTACACATATTGCCCTATGACAATGGTTAACAACCCCATGACATGTCAACACTGTCCCTTCTCAGCCTTGGGTTCCCTATCACCAGCTTTCCTGTCCCCTCCTGCCTTCTAGTCCTGGGCTCTTGGCTTTTACTGTTACCCACTGCCATCGAGTTGATTCCAACTCAAAGTGACCCTAAAGGGCAGAGTAGAACTGCCCCATAGGGTTTCCAAGGAGTGGTTGGTGGATTCGAACTCCAGCCTTTTAACAGCCATAGTGCTTAACCACCGCACCACCAGGGCTTTTACTATTAGGCACTTTAAAAATCTTCCAGCCTCTACCCATTACCCAATTCCAAAACTGCTTCTACATTTTAGGTATCTGTTAGAGCGGCACTCCACTCCTGTGGTTCCAAATTCTGTCTTAGTTATCTACACTATTCAATCCATAACATCACATAATCAGAGAATAGACAAGCTGTGAAGTACATATATAAACTTGTGAATTAGTATGCCAAGCACATTTTATAGATAAATTCTGCATTGTATATTCAAATTTTGCCTAAATGGAGATTTATTACCATAGATTATTAAATCAGTAGGGGAAAGGATAATGTCTTTCCTTCTTTGTATCTCTACTGTCTAGCACATTGACTGTTTGTGGAATGAATATAGTAATGTATATTATTAAAGGTCAACCCTCTTCCACATTTGCCCTGCATCTGTGAGCTTGCTTGCTTTGAGACAGGTATCAGACCGATTTTCCTTTCTGATTACTCACATCTTAATCCAAAGCCTTCCATACCCAGTAATTAGCAAAATGTTCAAAACACAAGACTTCTTTTTTTTCTTTTATCATACTTCAGGTGAAGGTTTACAGAACAAATAGTGTCTCATTAAACAGTCAGTACACATATTGTTTTATGACATTGGTTAACAACCCCACAACATGTCAACCCTCTCCCTTCTCGACCTTTTTTTTTTTTTGATGAAAATATACATAGCCAGAGATACACCATTTCAAAAATTTCTACATGCGTGGTTCAGTGACATCTATTACATTCTTCCAGTTGTGCTGCTATTCTTACTTTAGATGAAGGTTTACAGAACAAAATAGTTTCTCATTAAACAGTACACTTGTTGGCCTATGACAATGGTTAACAACCCCACTACATGTCAACACTGTCCTTACTCAACCTTGGGTTCCCTATCACCAGCTTTCCTGTCCCCTTCTGCCTTCTAGTCATTGTCCCTGAACTGCTGTGCCTCATTAGTCCCATTTTGTTTTATAGGGCTGTCCAGTCCCCGGCTGAACGGTGACCCTCAGAAGTGATTTCACCACTGAGCTAAAACGGTGTCTGGGGGCCATGCTCTTGGGGTTTCTTCAGTCTCTTTCAGGCCAGTAAGTCTTGTCTTTTTGTGTGTGTGTTAGAATTTTGTTCTACATCCTTTTCCACCTCTTTCCAGAACCTCTGTTGTGATCCCGGTCAGAGCAGTCAGTGGCGGTAGCCGGACACCATCTAGCTGTACTGGACTCAGTCTGGTGGATGCCTTGGTAGCTGTGGTCCATTAGTCCTTTGGGCTGATCTTTTCCTTGTATCCTGTTCTCCTCATTCTCCTTGCTCCCGAAGGGGTGACACCAGTGGAGACTCTTAGATGGCTGCTCATAGGCTTTTAAGACCCCAGACACTACTCACCAAGGTAGAATGTAGAACATTATCTTTATAAACTGAAAACACAAGACTTCTTGTCATGCTGTATTCTAATTGTCCTTTAAAGAATTTTTTTTCTTTTCGTCGTGGCATTTGTTGTAATCAGATCAGCAAATTACTTCTTATAAAAGCCAATGTCTTGACAGTCATCTCATACAACCCAATCTTAAGAGTAGTCAAAACATAAAGATTTCTGTGTGTGTGGAAGGTGGTGTGTGTCTGCCTGCAGCTCAGTTCTTGAATCTGCCAGAGGCATTCCCGCATGGATCATTAAAAAAAGAGAAAAACACATACCATTTAGAGGCCAACAAAAGACTTTTAATCTTATCCTAACTAGCCAGAAAGCTCTATGTTTTTGAAAAACGTTTCCATCTACCATTTCAGAAAGCTATTAAAGAACCCACTAGGAAATTCTCTTTAGATTTTTTTAATTTTTTAATCCTAAAGGAGAAATCTTCACTATCATGACACATTTAGGTCAGAATATACTGCCCAAGGAAACAAAATTTCTTTGCTATGATTTATGCCTTAAAACTTTAAAAATAAATAAAATAAAAATACCATCATATTGTACAAATTTCTCTGCATCTAGTTCAATAAATATTAAAGAATAAGTCATTATTTTCTAGTATAAAAGAAAGTGAGTTACTATTCTCTTTAATATTTATTGAAGAGTATTAAACTATAACTTCATATGATTTTAGAGTATTGATTTAGCACGTTTCCCTATTGATTGACATTACTCTTACAAACAGCACACCACTAGAGATCCTTGTACAGATATACTTCTGAGATACTGCGGGTTCAGTTCCAGACCACCACAATAAAGCAATTATTTCAAAAAAGAGAGACACTGGTTTTTTTTGTTTGTTTCCCAGTGCATATAAAAATTATGTTTACACTATACTGTAGTCTACTAAGTTTGCAATAGCATTATGTCTAAAAAACAACATACATACCTTAATTAAAAAATACTTTATTGCTAAAAAATGCTAACCATCATCTGAGCCTTCATTGAGTCATAATCTTTTAGCTGGTAGAGGGTCTTGCCTCTATGTTGATGGCTGCTGATTGATCATGGTGGTGGTTGCTGAAGGTCAGGGTGGCTGTGGCACTTTCTTAAAATAAGATAACAATGAAGTTTGTCGCATTGATTGACTCTTCCCTTCACAAAAGATTTCTCTGTAGCATGCAATGTTGTTTGATAGCATTTTACCCACGGTAGAACTTCTTTCAAAATTGGAGTCAATCCTCTCAAACCCTGCTGCTGCTTTATCAACTAAGTTTATGTCATATTCTAAATCCTTTGTTGTCATTTCAACAAGGTTCACAGCATCTTCACCAGGGATAGATTTTATCTCAAGAAACTACTTTCTTTGCGCATCCATAAGAAGCAACTCTTCATCCATTAAAGTTTTATCATAAGATTGCAGCAATTCAGTCACATCTTCAGGCTCTGCTTCTAATTCTAGTTCTCTTGCTATTTCTACCACATCTGTAGTTACTTTGTCCACTGAAGTTTTGAACCTCTCAAAGTCATCCATGAGGGTTGGAATCAACTTCTTCCAAATTCCTGTTAATGTTGATATTTTGACCTCCTTCCATGAATCACGAATGTTATTAATAGCATCTAGAATGGTGAATCCTTTCCAGAAGGTTTTCAATTTACTTTGCCCAGATCCATCAGACGAATTACTATTTATGGCAGGTATAGCCTTACAAAATGTATTTCTTAAATAATAAGACTTAAAAGTCAAAATTACTCCTTGACCCATGGGCTGCAGAATGGATGTTGTGTTAGCAGGCAGGAAAACAGCATTGATCTCCTCGTACATCTCCATCAGAGCCCTGGGGTGACCAGGTGCATTGTCAATGAGCAGTAATATTTTGAAAGAAATCTTTTTTTCTGAGCAGTAGGTCTTAACACTAGCCTTAAAATAGTCAGTAAATCATGCTGTAAACAGACGTGCTGTCATCCAGGCTTTGTTTTTCCGTTTATAGAGCAGAGGCAGAGTAGATTTAGTGTAATTCTTAAGGGCTGTAGGATTTTTGGAATGGTAAATGAGGATTAGCCCCTAACAAGAGAGTCAGCTTGTCCTTAGAAGCTTTGAAGCCAGGCACTGATTTCTCCTCTGTAGCTCTAAAAGTCCTAGATGGCATTTCTTCCAATATAAGGCTGTTTCATTTACGTTGAAAATCAGTTATTTAGTGTAGTCGTCTTCATCAATTATCTTAACTAGATCTTCTGGATAACTTGTTGCAGCTTCTACATCAGCACTTGCTGCTTCACCTTGCACTTTTATGTTATGGAGATGGCTTCTTTCCTTAAATCTCATGAACCAACCTCTGCTAGCTTCAAACTTTTCTTCTGCAGCTTCCTCACCTCTCTCAGCCTTCATAGAATTGAAGAGAGTTAGACCCTTGCTCTGGAGTAGGCTTTGACTTAAAGGAATGTTGTGACTTCTGTGCAGACCACTTATATCAGCAGCAAGGCTGTTTGATTTCTTGTCATTTATGTGTTCACTGTAGTAGCACTTTTAATTTCCTTCAAGAACTTTCCCTTGGCATTCACAACTTGGCTAAATGTTTGGTGCAAGAGGCCTAGCTTTCAGCCTAGCTTGGCTTTCAACGTGCTTTCCTCACTAAGCTTAATTCTTTCTAGCTTTTGATTTAAAGTGAGACAAGTGTGACTCTTTTGTGTGAACACTTAGAGACCATTGTAGGGTTATTAATTGGCCTAATTTCAATATCGTCATGTCTTAGGGATTAGGGAAGCCCAAACAGAGGGAGAGAGACAGGGAGGGGTACAGCTGATGGGTGGAGCAGTTGGAATACACAGAATATTTATCAATTAAGTTCACCATCTTATATGGGTGCGGTTCATGGCACCCCAAAACAATTACAATAGTAATCACAGATCACCATAACAGATATAATAATAACGAAAAAGTAGTTTGAAATATTGTGAGAATTACCAAAAGGTGACACAGAGACAGAAGTGAGGACTTGCTGTTGGAAAAATGGCACCAACAGGCTTGCCTGACACAGGGTTGCCACAAACTTTCAATTTGTAAAAAATATCTGTGAAATGCAATAAAGTGATGTGCAATAAAGGGAGATATATCTGTATGTGTGTATCTGTGTATGTGTCTTAAGTTTAAAGAGTTATTGCTAGATTTCTTTTTAGCCTGGATCCTTAAGTGCCTAACAATTCTATATATAATTAATCTGTATTCTTACAGCCCTAGATCATGATTTAAGATAACCTCTCCTGAAATTGATGAGAATTCTGCACATGCTGGGTGAAAGTCTCATTTTGTCCTCATCCAGCTCTCTCATTGACTTAGAATGAGTAAGTAACTAGAGCAGATAATAATCTGTAGATGGGAGTAAAAGTAACTAAAACTCACTTTTCGTTTTATTATAACCTAAGTGCAACATCCCTGAATCAAATCTAAAAGCAATATGTTGTTGTGTGCCATCAATTCCGACTCATAGCGACCCTATAGGACAGTGTAGAACTGACCCATAGGGTTTCCTAGGCTGTAATTTTTACAGAAGCAGATGGCCAGGTCTTTGCTTCCACAGAGGAGCTGGTGGATTTGAATCCCTGACCTTTCGGAGAGCAGCCTACTCTTAATCATTGCACCACCAAAACAAAACAAAAAAAAAACATTGCTGTCGAGTCTATTTCGACTTGTAGTAACCCTACAGAACAGAGTAGAACTGCCTGATAGGGTTTCCAAGGTTGTATTCTTTACGGGAACAGATTACCCCATCTTTCTCCTATGGAGCCACTGAGTGGGTTCGAACCGCTGTCCTTTTGGTTAGCAACTGAGTACTTAACCACTACGCCACCAGGGCTCCTTAAAAGCAAGATACAAAACAAACAAACAAGAAACCCCAAAACCAAATCCGCTGCTGCTGATTCGATTCCAACTCTTAGCGACCCTATAGGACAGAGTAGAACTGCCCCATAGGATTTCCAAGGAATTGCTGATGGATTTGACCTGCTGGTCTTTTGGTTAGCACCCTGAGCTCTTAACCACTGTGCATTTTCCCGTGTTACCAGAAAATCATAACATATGATTCATTTTCAACGTACCTGGGAATGTAGTCATCAGAGTACCCGTATATTTTATCTGAAAAATATTTAAAATAGACAAATTAAAAAAAAAAAGTTAACATAAACTAGTTACAGATTTTCCTACACAGATGGGAGCATAGACTCAGTTTCAGTTAACATCTGTGATCCAGCCACTCCAGCCAGGGCTCACTCATCGAGGTTTAAAGACCTTCTCTGATTTGAGCCAATCAGATTCTGTCTTGATGACCTATGATGGAAACATAGCTGGGAAGTGATGTAGAGCCCCAAATGTGTGGCCAAGTGATGCACTGGAAAGGCTAAGCTGGAAAGTTGGAGCCTCCATTCCTGCCTTCCCTGTGGTTCTTGTCCACTGTGGGCATGGCCATACTTTCTTCTTTGGGTTCCAGGACGCACCTCTGCATTCTTCTCATAAACTGTCCCCTTTACCTATGCTGGTTAGAATAGGCTTTTTTTCCTTACAATAAAAGATCCAAAGAGACATTTTTTTTTTTCTTTTTCCCTACCCACTACCTTTTTTTTTTGAAATGGCTGTTAACATTTCTTGGGGTGTGAGCAACAACATAAAGACGATATTGAGGAAGTTGCTCTGATTGTGATTCCATTTCATCAACAGAGTGCAAGTAGTGGTCAGGAGAAATGAGGGGACTAGGGAGAAGAATTCCAAGAAAAGTTGGGAACACAGCATCTACAAATCATCAAAATAACAGAATGACTTCTAACAGAAACAGTACTCTATGATCTGAAGAGATAAGACTGACCAGAGAAATGATGTAGGGTATGAAAACATTGTCTGCCAAATCTCAGTAAGTAACCAATCTGATGAATCTTGAAGCAGGAGGCTCCAAGACAAATAAAAGAAAGTATTTTTACTCCAAGTTAAATAGTTAAATATATATATTTAAAAGATGTAGGAAAATTTAATTTCCAGAAATCTTTTTAGTGAAAGGTGATGGATTTATAATAAATTATTGAGGGAAATTAAGAAATAATCAGGTGCAATTTTAATAATATTTAGGCTCAATGTTATGAAGAAATTTGTACTACCTGTAAACAATTACGAAGATTATCTTTAGTTAGATTTTGTTAGACACAGTTGAGTTATTCTCCAGAGAGCTCATTAGCTGTTGTTAGAGAAACTTTATTGGAGTAAATTATGAAAATGGTCACATTAGAGGCTGGAATGGATATTTCACATATCAACGTGTTTTGAAGAATTCAGTGAAAGATCCAAATGCAGGAAGTTTTTCAGACCATATATACCAAGCTGCTATGGGACCAAAAGTGACAAATGTAACCCTTTGGGGATGTATCAGAAATACACTTCTCCTAGCCTACAGAAAATATCCTACCAAAAACTTCACATAAAAGATGTGGTTATTTTCAACTACCTTCAGATTAGTTTTGGAAATACGAATGCCCACAAAGGCTGGGAGCAGCCTGAAGAGGTCTAAAAGATGTTACACAGTCGCCACAAGTTAATGGAAGCCCAGAAAATCAGTAATCTTGAGTAATGTCAATGATATCAATAAGCATAAAAAGAAAAATTAGTTAATATATAACAGGAAATTGTAAACTGGAAAATGAAATATGGTATATAGTATGTGTTGATATCTTGTTACATGAAGGAAATGTTTATACTCGGGTCATTAGTTATTTACATTTTCTGGAATTAACGTGCATATGCAAGAATTTATTTTAGTTAAACCATAGCCTGATATATCACAGGACAAATTCAGAGTTAAGAATCAGAATACTTTGGATTTTGGTACTAGCTCTGCAATGCATTTCCATGGGACAATATGCAAATCACTTAAAAACTCTGATTCTCAATTTATCCGTAAAGTAGGGATAATAGTGACTTCCTCATGGAGTAGATGTGGAGGTTAAATGAGATAATCTCCAATAAAACACTTTAAAAAATGGCAAAGTTATCAATATATGCATTCTAAATCCATATCATATAACAAGCCATAATTTAATGTGTAGATTTGAGTTGGGAAATTTCTTCATTAAATGAGTTAACTGAAAATTGGCTGATATAATTCAGATGCTATTTTAAAGGTAAAAGAATTCTAAGTAGAGCCTGATTTGGACTGAAATTGCCAAATCTCACCTTTAACAAGAGGATTGTCACCAGCTGAACAATACTTTGAAAATGAAAAATAAAAATAAGCTAACAAAAATTTTTAAAGCAAAAATAAAGAGAGATTACTTAATTGGAATAAGAAAAAAAGGTATGAAGTAAAAATATTTCCCCAAAGAAACCAATATTTTTAAAAGATAATGTGGGGTTTTCTATTGTAATTGCTTGAAGTATGAATGTTGGTACCTGGAAAATAATCCTAATGTAATGTGTAAAACAATCAACTCAATGCCACCTAACAACAATATAGAAGGAAAATATAATTGAAGGTATTATCAGTGGGAAAAAGTAAAAGAAAAGCTATGTGGAAAAGAGGGAATAGAAGCAAATAACATAAAGAATACACTATAGCAATGTGATGCTTAGATGAGAGGAAAGGGACTAAAACAATAAAGAAAATACTAAGGGGGAAAAGAGTAGGAGCAGTGGTGGTTCACTGATAGAATTCTTGCCTTCCATGGAGGAGACCAGGGTTTGATTCCTGGCCAGTGCACCTCACAAGAAGCCAACACCTATCTGTCAGTAGAGGATCTCCTGTTGCTATGATGCTGGTTATGGGTTGTATTGTATCCCCAATAAATATGTGCATCAATTTGGCTAGGCCATGATTCCCAGTATTGTGTGATTGTCCACCAATTTGTCGTCTGATATGATTTTCCTATGTGTTGTAAATCATGTCTCTATGATGTTAATTAGGTGGGATAGGTGGCAGTCATGTTAATGAGACAGGACTCAATCTACGAGATTGGATTGTATCTCGAGACATAGGAAGCTCATGCCACTAAGAAAGTAGCAATGGGAGAAAAGCACATCCTTGGACCTGGGGTTCCTGTGCTCAGAAGCTCCTAGTCCAGGGGAAGAGTAATAACAAGGACCTTCCTCCAGAGCTGACAGAGAAATCCTTCCCCTGGAGCTGATGCCCTGAATTTGGACTTCTAGCCTACAACACTGTGAGAGAATAAATATCTGTTTGTTAAAGCCATCCACTTGTGGTATTTCTGTTATAGCAGCACTATATGACTAAGACAGAATTTGGTACCAAGAGTGGGGTGCTGCTCTAACAGATACCAAAAATGTGGAAGCGGTTTTGAAACTGAATAGTTGGAGGACTCAGAAAGAAGTGAGGAAAACTGTTACCACTGGAGACGGTGCAGGCAGTGGGAAGCAGTGGCAAAAAACCAGAGGGAGCAGAGGACTGGCAGCAGCAGAGGACCAGCAGCAGGGGAACCAGGAAATCAGCGCCAGACAGAGCTAGAGCCAACCCATGGAGCAAGAGAGCTGAGTGCCTTTGTGAAGGAGGCCTCCTGGCCGAGTGGGGTGCCTCTGGGCACTAATTGGTGGAGCTAGGCTTCCTGACCCATGGAGCAAGAGAACTGAGTACCTTCCACCTGAAGTTTACTGGCAGAGTGGGGTGCCTCCAGGCACTTATCAGTGGAGCTACAGAGCTTTGGAACACTTGCCCCAGCAAGGCAGACTCAGGCAGAGAGGGCCGAGGAGCTGAGAGGCCCAGAAACCAGGAAGCAGAAGCTGAAGAGACAAGGAACAGAGGAAGCAGAGCTGCCCCAGTCTCAAAGGGGATGGCCGCAACCTCTCAGGTTTCAAAGGGTGGAGCCATGCCCTCTGGGATTTCTAAGGGTGGCGTTGCCACTCAGATGGACTAGGAGAATGGGCCACCTAAAGCCGAGGGAGAAAGTTGCTGCCCCATGGGCCTGGAAGGCAGAGCTGAAGCCCAGGGCTGATAGGCCTCCGCTCAGAATCTGGAGAGTGTGGCCAATACCTAGAGTTTGGAGGGCAGGGCCATTGTGTAAATTGTCTCAGAGAACAGTGGATTATTTTCAAAGCCTTGAGGGCTAATGTAATGTGTTCTGCTGACTTGATTGGTGCCTGTTACCCTTTCTTTCCCTCCAGTTTCTCCCTTTTGTAATGGAAATGTCTAGCTTGTGCCTCTTCTGCCATTGTACTTTGGAAACAGATAATTTGTATTCTAGATTTCACAGATAAAGAGGAATTTTTGGATTTTGGACTTGGAGTTATGACTTTTGCTATGATATCATGGGGTGAATATGTTTTACTTGTGGCAACGACATGAATTTTTGGAGGTCAAAGGGTGGAATGACATGCATTGAATTGTGCCCCCAAAAAATATGTGTATCAATTTGGCTAGGCCATGATTCCCAGTATTGTGTGATTGTCCACCTTTTTGTTGTCTGTTATGATTTTCCTGTGTGTTGTAAATCCTGCCTCTATGATGTTAATGAGGTGGGACAGGTGTCAGTTATGCTAATGAGGCAGGACTCCATCTACAAGATAGGATTGTGCCAATCTTTTGAGATGTAAAAGAGAGAAGCATCAGAGAGACAGGGGGACCTCATATCACCAAAGAAAGCAGCACCAGGAGCAGAGCACGTCTTTTGGACCCATGGTTCCTGAGCCAAGAAGCTCCTAGTTCAGGGGAAAATTGATGACAAGGACCTTCCTCCAGAGCTGACAGAGCTGATGCCCTGAATTTGAACTTTCAGTCTATCAGACTATGAGAAAATAAACTTCTGTTTGTCAAAGCCATCCACTTGTGGTATTTCTGTTACAACAGCACTAGATGACTAAGACAATGCTGAACAGGTTTCAAAGGAGCTTCCAGACTAAGACTAGGAAGAAAGGCCTGGTGATCTCCTTCCAAAAATCAGCTAATGAAAACCCTATGGATCACAATGGTTTGATCCCATTGTGCACAGGGTCCCCATAAGTCAGGGTCAACTCGATGGCAGCTAACAACAGGGGGTGAAGGATTTTATGTATTAAGATCAATTATTTTGAAGAATCACCCTGAAAGGGACTTAAAAATTTCAAGGACAGCACATTCCATGGTACTCTTAGAATTTACGTGTGTAATCTGGAGCTGGAAAACCAGTATTTGAGTGGTTCTAGTTTTACAGTCTTTACTATAAGAAGTTGGACAGAATATGGTCTCTTTAAATGGGGAGTGGTAATCAAAAGTTCAAAGGTTACAGCTAAGGAGGAAGGTCAGCCAGCTCACGCTCCTGAAAAGAGCTTGCTCTGTCATGAGAGCTTATGAAAGCTAATGTAAAAATAAGATGCTTGATTTAAAAGCTGCCTAGTCATTTCAATGATAGGAAGTAAAATGGAGAAGCATGCACATTGCAGTAAAGCAGTGACATCTGCAAGACCCCGTGTGAAAAGAGCTAGGGAATTTTTGTGCTCCTCTCCTGTGATTCAGATGCAAACCCTTGTGGTCAGGTCAAGGTGAGAAGGTGTGATGCAAACATGCCTGTCTTTATGTTCCCCCTTTATACACTCTCCACCCCTCCAAGCACAATAAACAACAAAAACAACAGCACATGGTTTAAACTACATACTAAAGTGTCTCTGATACATTTTTAATGTTAAAATGTGGAAAAAAACAGACCTTAATTTTCTAGTGAATAAGAGATACAGTGAGAAAACCATACACTGATTTATCCTTCTTCTCAAAACAGAGATGAAAGATGAGATAAATAATATTATTTCGATTTAATGGGGGAGGGGGGAAGGACCCTATCAGAAAAAAATGAATATAATGCTCCTAAAGAATAGATTTGACAAAGAATTAGATTAAAATGAAAGATTTTTTGTGGGGAGGAAGGGAGAACTCCATTTCAAAGCTTCTGCCGAGCACTGCTGCAGAGAACTTCAAGAAGAGGCTTATCTTGTTTATCTGATTGAATCTGTAGATACTGTACTGTTGCTGGGATGGAGATTTCCTTTTGTTAGCTATTTAATACACTAGCAAAATTTATTCACTGTTACTAAGGCAGAGTATATTTTGCAAGTTTCTTAGCCACAAAGAGTAGCACAAAGATGCAAAAATAAAAAGCTACATGAGGCCAGATACAGGGGCATTGCGTTTACAGCCCAAGAGGCAGAAAAGCTGCTTAATGTGATGGAATCTCTTCTAGTCTGTCCAGAAAAAACAAGGCAAGGAGGAGTCTTTGGGAGAACTGTAAAGGAGTTAAACAGTTTGCAGAGATAATCCTGAATCCACCTGATACATCTGGGTGAGAAAGAAAGATGCTGTTGTTTGCTCATATGGAATGGAAAAGCTGTCAGTTATTACTAATACTTGGAAAAAGCTGTCGGAAGAAAATGGGGTGGTTGGGGAAGGGCAGCAGAGAGAAGTGGGGTGGGATGAGACCCAAAGGCATTATGATAGTATCCAAGAACGCTGCTCCAAGGCTAAGCTAAGGTGGTTCTTGCTGTTAGTTGCTGTCAAGCTGAATCTGACTCCCAGCAACTCCATGTGTGGAGAGTAGAATTGCTCCACAGGGTTTTCAAAGCCGTGACTTTTCAGAAGAAAATCACCAGGCCTGTCTTCCAAGATGCCTGTGGATGTGTTCAAACTGCCAACCTTTTATCTAGTAGTTGAGTGCTTAACCATTTACACCACCCAGAGTCTGATAAAGTGTAAGACCCAGGTGTTGTGTGCTCCACTCAAGGAGGACATATTACTGCTCAAATAAAATGTTTTGTAATAGACTAATGTTTACAACCAATTCCACAAAAGCCTACAGAAACTCTCTGAAACGTACCCAAATATGATATAAATGAAAACAGCAGTTATTAAACTCAAGTTCTTGGACAAAGATGTTAAATAAAATAGAGATGATGGGGGCTGGATGAACCTGTGAAACTACTGCCCTGAGATACTCTTTAAACCTAAAACCAAAAATATCCCTTGAAATCTTCATAAAACCAAACATTAATGCCCTCCAGATTTATCTGTGTTGTGAGATATTTCACAGATTCATCATTGCTCTTTATCGTTGCATAGTATTCCATTGTGTGTATATACCATAATTTGTTTATCCATTCACCTGTTGATAGGCACTTAGGTTTTCCATCTTTTTGCTATTGTGAATAATGCTGCAATGAACATGGGTGTGCATGTGTCTATTTATGTGATGGCTTTTATTTCTCTAAGATATATTCCTAGGAATACTACACAATGATAATGAATCCACAAAACATCTCACAAAGGAGAATGAAGAAAACCAAAGACACAAGGGAAATATTAGCCCAAAGGACTAATGGACCACAGGTACCACAGCCTCCATCAGACTGAGCCCAGAAGAACTAGATGGTGCCCAGCTGCCACAACCAGCCACTCTGACAGGGTTCACAACTGAAGGCCCTAAATAGAGCGGGAGAAATGTAACTAATGTCATTAAATTGTACATGTAGAAACTGTTGAATTGGTGTATATTTTGCTGTTTACATTCTCAACAATAACAACAAAATAAATAAAACTGAAAAAGATAGTAAAATAGAAATGGGGGTGGGAGGAGGAAGTAAGGTGGGAGATGGAGAGGCCTGAAGGATTGGAGAATGGTGGGAGAGGTGAGGATGCCGGAGAAACTACAGTTCATTGAAATAACAGTCATTACAATTAAGATAATGTGACAATAAAAACCAAACCTGTTGCCACTGAGTCGATTCTAACTCATAGCGACCCTATAGGACAGATCAGAACTGCCCACATAGGGTTTCGGAGGAGCAGCTGGTGGATTTGAACTGCTGACTTTTTGATTAGCAATGGAGCTCTTAACCACTGCGCCACCATGACTCTTTCTACAAATATTTATTAAAGACCTACTCTAATACTAGTAGGTCCTTAATAAATGTTTGTGGAAAGATGGAAGGAAGCATGGGCCATCAGTTATGGTGATGTGGGTTGTAATAGGCCCAGAGCTGACCTCCCAAGTCCCCAGCACGGTGCTAAGGTATTTATACAATTCTCACAAGAACTGTATCATATAAATAGTATTTTCCACAATCTACAGATGAGCAAACTGAGACTCAGAGAAGTTGTTAATTATACAAGTTCTACCTGCCAAATACTGAAAGCAGAGTTCTCGTCATATCAGGTTGACATCAAAAGACATGCTGTTAAAAATAATTGAAGAAACTGAAATTGACTTTTTAAAAAATACATCAATAATTTTAATTAACTATTTCCTGTTGGTCAAAAATATTCTTTCCCACTACACTGTCTTCAGGCAATAGAGCAATTTCTAGCATGCCTGAGGCAGTAAAGGGGTTATATAATTGAAAAGAAAAAGAGAAATCTGTTCGGAACGAAAAGAAAAGATACAGCTTTCTTTTTAGTTAAGCTACTGTCTTATAGTAGTGATCAGCTTAGCATTATAAGCAAACAACTCTCCAAGGGAGTTTGTGTGGTGATATGGATGCTATGGATATGGCTAAATAAATTCTAAGTACAAATTACCAAAATGAGAATTGGAAAACCTATTCATATTGAGTGTGAAATACTAGTACAGCCAAGCATATCTGTGGCAGGAGTAATAGGTCAGTACAATTAGACCAGTCCAATTCCTGAACATGGTGAGAGAAATAAGTTCTAGAATTCATATTCACCACAATTCAATGCAATCATAAGACTGAAAAGAAATGACTATTTAGGTTTAAAATAAATATGTCAAATTTGCTAGATACAATTTGATGGACTCTTGGACTCAAGTTAAACATGTCAAACCCCTTATTATCTGGCCTTGAAAAAGTCTTGAAAGGATTACCATTGGAATTAATGGAAGAGTGGGCTGGTGTACAGAAGATTGTTCTTATTTTGGTTTCCACCTTAAATTATTTCACCTCTCTAGGTTTCAATTCACCTCTTTTAATCTAAGTGAAAATATTTTAGTGAAGAAATTAAAATACATTCATTATAAGCTATTGCATAAAGAAAAGAGTTACTCTTAGCTCAGTTTTTTTTTTTGATAAACAAAGGAAACTTTGTAGATGTCTGATGATGGGTCATTTATACATCTGACTTACACAGTTTGTTATATTTAGGTATTTAAAACCCCTTTGTTACCAATTTTTTGTTTTTGTCTTTAAATTTTTTGATGGCATGTGTTTTCAGTATTGAGTGTGTTTAAATTTCTGATTGGTACTATGAATTTTGAGAAATATGATCTGGTATACAAGCCAACAATAAGGCGAGTGGCACTCTGGTGCCACCGATTTGTGGTATGCCAATATACCAATAAGAACTAAACAGAGAATTTATTGCAGGTGCTTTTCAATTAGGTTACATGAAGAACCTCTGGTTTTCCAAATACAACACGGAAAAACCACAACAAACCCAACAGGGCTCCCTAGCTATCACACAGGAAAGCCATACTTCTGCTTGCAAGCCTTATCTCACAGAAATAAAGAAATAAAGGCAAAAGTTTACATCCAGGAAGTTAACATCCAGGAAGCATTACTAATGGAATGCTCAACTTACACAACAATGAGGCTCTAACTCTGGTCTGCTGAGCTTCATGCCTTTTAAAAGGGACCTACCTTGACACTAAATGCATTAGAGTCAGAATAACTACTACCTAAGAGGTCCAGAGGCATAGAAAGTGGCTGGTATACCATTAAACCAATAGTAACTAAACAGTTAAAAATACTTGATTTTTAAAATAGTAACTGAAATCATTGTTAACAAAAAAGTGTTGCATGACTGGACTGTCACTTTAGGCGTAGAATTGATATAACAGAGACCCTAAAGGATCTCTATTTCTGGCTGAGACCATTTGGTCAGCAATGTAACAGTAGCACGTGCTACTGGAAACTATTCTGGCAGAGAATTAGACAAACAAGGCCCTTATCCTTGATTTTACTTTTGAATAGATATGTGACTTCAGCCATGCCACTTCATTTTCCACACCTCCTTTTTTTTTTCTTAATAGCCTGCATAACAATAATGCTTTCCTCTTCATATTTTACATTAGCATTATCAACCCTTAAGAAAACACTCCTCAGACGATCAAGGACACTCCTGGGAATATGGCAATTGTTCTAAATTAGTTTCTTGCAATTTTTGTTGTACACGTGTTGAATTAGCTTTATTTGTTTTCATCTGCTAAAAGAAAATGCATTTACATTTTCTTTCCTGTTGCTTTATTACTATTTAAATGCCCTGTCCCTAGTAGTGTCATGGTTCTATAATACTAAAACACCACCCAGAAATATTTGAACCTTCATTCCTCCATCCATCCATCCACCCATACACCTGATATGTGTGTAGTGAATGCCTACAGCACAGAAAGTTTGTACCAGTAGCTGGGCATTGCACTGTTTCAACCATGCATCTCAGATGAAAGCCAGATGATTAAAATCCTGCCCAGTCTATTGAAAAGAAAAGCCTACAATGGCAGTTTCTCTTGATCTGCCCTCCTAGACTATGGGAATATTTGATAACAAACCCCACAGTTCAGTCTATTGCTTTTCTAGTCTACTCCAGCCTGCAGCACTATAGAGGCCCTGATCGATGCTGAGAAGTTAGAGTAGGCTTGAGGCAAAACTTAAAGAGCTAGTTTTCACTTTTCTTATCATGCATAGGACAGAACCTTTATGAATGCTCCACAACAGAATGCAATATCCATGGGTTGTTGAATTAGAGGAGGAAAAATATCTGTTTAACCCAGGGAAATTCCTTTCAACTTTATACCCTAATGCAGGTGAAGGGTCAACTAGTTGATAAAGTTAAGTTTGGGAGTTTGAAAATATTTCTGATATGATTGCATTCTTAATTTAAGAAAACCCTCAGGGTGAAAATTTATTAAATAGATTTCCTACAGATAAAAATATTCTATTGGACAACATTTCATAAAATTGTCTTCTGTAGGTTTTCCAGTGACTCCACAAGTTTCAATTCAAGCAGGTACTATATGGTTATTTGTTACAATGTCTCACCTTGCCGCTGCTTTTCCACATAATGAGAAATATTGAAGATGAGCGATATAACCAGAGCCAAACCCAAGAAGGCTATAAGACCCCAGACGAGAAAGTGGCATCCAACGTTTCCTGGAAATAAAAGCAAACATATGGTTGCTGCTTATCCGTTATCCACAATTAAAACCATTACATTTCTTCATAATGAAAGATGTTACATTTCTTCAAAACAAAGGACAAATCCTCTGATTAAAAACATTAAGTTTTTGTGGGTACCTAATTTATCCAACAGGAACATAATCCCACTGAATATTTACGACAGTTCTACAATGTGGTAATTATTATTTTGAATATGCTAGAAACTTCAGATTTTGCATGATACTGCATATATTCTTAGAATTATTTATTTGAGTTTTGTATGTTTTAAAAAAACACAAGTGCATGCCAAGTATAAAAAAAATTCCAGCAATATCAAAATACAAAGTAAAGTGTAAGGTCCTCTATAAAAACATAAATATGTACAAATATATTTTTGTCTCAAATGGGATGTGTTGCACTAATTAGCATTTATTGACACTTAATAGTGTGCTTGGGGGATTTTACCATGTTAGTAAGTAATTTTTAGTAGCTGCATAGTATTCCACAGTGTTGCTGTAATGTAATACATCTAACTTTTTCTCTAAGAGGGACATGGTGATTTTTTAAAACTCTTTTCTTGCAAACAATGCACGAAACACCATTGGACAGACATTCTGTGCATGTGTGGGCTTATCTACAGAAATGTTTCCTGGGAATAGAATTGCTGGGTGAAAAGGTACATTGGGAAATTTTTAAGGTAAGCTTTCAGAGAGAGATGGCCCCCTCACCCCGTCCCAACTCATAACAGTCCTCTTCAGGACACTGATTCAATTATAGTTCTGAAACCTGGGGCCAGAAGCTGTCTTCCTTTCCAGATGGGTCTCAGTTTCTCTCCTGGCTATCACAATACAGTGATAAAGAAGTTATTAAAGACCTTTATTCTTTTCTTCTTGTGTACAGCCCGTAAGCACACACAGCCTAGGTGGAGTTCTAGGTTCTATCACGTTTTAAAACAATTTGAGGTCATGTGACTGTACGTTCTACTGAGGTAAATCACAAGTATCTTTTCAGGTTATTCAGTCAGTCAAGATTAAACACAGAAGAAAACATTCTTTGACGGTTACGACAGTGGGGAAGGAGAGAGAGGAGAATTCACTAACTAGATAGTAGACAAGAATCATCTTAGATGAAGGGAAGGACAACACACAATACAGGGGAAGTCAGCACAACTGGACTAAACCAAAGCTAAGAAGTTTCCTGAACACAACCAAACAGTTCAAGGGACAGAGTAGTAGGGGCTGGGGCCTGGGGACCATGGTTTTGGGGGACATCTAGGTCAATTGGCATAACAAAGTTTATTAAGAAAATGTTCTGCATCCCACTTTGGTGAGTGGCGTCTGGGGTCTTAAAAGCTTGCAAGTAGCCATCTAAGATGCATCAGTTGGTCCCAACTCACTTGGAGCAAAGGAGAATGAAGAACACCAAAGACACAAGGAAAATATTAGCCCAAGACAAAGGGGCCACATAAATCAGAGACTCCATCAGCCTGAGACAAGAAGAACTAGATGGTGTCTGGCTACCACCAGTGACCTCCCTGACAAGCAAGACAGCAGAGAGTCCCTGATTGAGCAGGAGAAAAGTGTGGAGCAGAACTCAAATCTACACAAAAATGTCAGACTTAATGGTCTGACTGACACTGGAGGAACCCCCGAAGCCATGGCCCCTGGATGCTCTGTTGACCCAGAACTAAAACCATTCCCGAAGCCCACTCTTCAGACAAAGACGACAATGGACTATAGAACATAAAATAATACTCGTGAAGAGTGTGCTTCTTAGTTTAAGCAGATACACGAGACCAAATTGGCAGCTCTTGTCCAGAGGCAGGATGAGAATGCAGGAAGGGACAGGAGCTGGTTGGAGGGACACGGGAAGCCCAGGGTGGAAAGGGGGAGTGGGCTGTCACATTATAGGAATTGCAATTAGTGTCGCCTAACAATATGTGTATAAATTTTTGTATGAGAAATTAACTTGAGCTGTAAGCTTTCACCTAAAGTACAGTTTAAAAAAAAAAGATTAGACTCTAATCTCACACCATCTGCAGTCATTGTATCTGATGACACATACACTTTGTTACAGAGAGATCAGACTTATTATACACATCATACATGTTCAATGTTAAAAAAAATTAATAAACACAAACAAGCAAAAACAAGAAGGTAAGCATCAACCATAATCTCACTATTGAGAGACAACCACTCTGAACACTTTGGTTAATATCCTTCCAAACTTACTTTTCTCTGTGTAGAAAATTTCAAGGACAGAGGCATAGGAATAAATTATACCGACTATGCAAGTATCTACTTTTTCACTAATAACTTTCCAGTGCACATCTTTTCCTGTCCACAGAATAGTCTTCCATCATGTTTGGCTGCCCTATATTGCATTGTATGGATTTGTCTGCCCTCCTTCAGGTGACATCTTATATATCCCTCTACATGACCCCAGATATTGAGGTGATCTCCACTGTGAACTTCCAGAAGGATGGAAACAGATTCCTATTCCTCTCTGTCTTCACGTTTCATTTTCTTCACACGTGAAAAGGAAGCGGCAATTAAAAAAAAAAAAAAAAAAGCTTGCTACCCAGATGATTCTGACACATGGTTGACCCCATGTGCGTAGGGGCTCCATAGAGTATTTTTTTTTTCTTTTTTTTTTTTTTAATTGTACTTTAGATGAAGGTTTACAGAACAAACTAGTTTCTCATCAAACAGTTAGTACACATTGTTCTATGACAATGGTTAATAACACTTCAACACTCTCCCTTCTCGACTTTGGGCTCCCTATTACCAGCTTTCCTGCCCTCTCCTGCCTTTTGGTCCTTGTCCCTGGGTTGTTGTGCCCTTTTAGATTCATTTTGTCTTATGGGGCTGTCTAATCTTTGGCTGAAAGGTGAACCTCAGGAATGACTTCACAACTGAGCTAAAACGGTGTCCAGGGGCCAGACTCAGGGTTTCTCCAGTCTCTGTCAGGCCAGTAAGTCTGGTCTATTTTTTTGAGTTAGAATTTTGTTCTATATTTTTCTCCAGCTCTGTCCAGGACCCTCTGTTGCGATCCCTGACAGAGCAGTCAGTGGTGGTAGCCAGGCACCATCTAGTTGTACTGGACTCAGTCTGGCGGAGGCCATGGTAGCTGTCATCCATTAGTCCTTGGACTAATCTTTCCTTTGTAACTTGTTTTCTTCATTGTCTCTTACTCCCAAAGGGGTGAGACCAGTGGAGTATCTTAGATGGTCACTCACAAGCTTTTGAGGCCCCCGACACTACCCACCAAGGTAGAATATAGAACATTTTCTTTATAAACTATGTTACACCAGTTGAGCTAGATGTTCCCTCAAGACCATGGTCCCCATAGCTCTCTCAGCCTAGAAGTTCGGTGCTCCATAGGGTTTTTAATGGCTGATTTTTTGGAAGTAGATTGCCAGGCCTTTCTTCCAAGGTGCTCCTAGGTGGACTTAAACCTCCTACCTTTTGGTTATCAGCTCAGCACCCTACCTATTTGTACCACCTTGGGACTCCATGTAATAATAGCACCTATACTATAGAGATATTATAGGGATTAAGAGAGTTTAAACATGTAATGAGGTTCTTAGAACAGTGTCTCTCATGTAGTAAAGGCTCAGTATGTGTTAGCTGCTCTTATTATTATTATAACTGCTACTTAGTAATACGCCTACTCTTAATAGATGAATGATGACTGGAATGAAGAAGGGGAATGTAATGGCAAGGGCCAATAGAAGGATTCTGATCAAACATAAGGTCCAGATACATCCATAACCAAGGAAAAGACAAGTTGAAGATGCTGTTACATTTGTCTCCAGCACTGTTAAGGATACAAGACCTACTTCACAGCAGCTTGGAAATAGATCCTTGTGGGAAGAAGAGTAACTCATTAGGCCTCTACAGCTTTTGTGAAAGTGTTTATCAACAACAGCCTAACTCTCTCTGCCCTGAATCTATATTTACCAAGAAGCCTGCTGATTATTAATTCATTTCCCAGGAAACTAGTTACAAGGAAGTTGGTGCCAACAGCTAGCCATCTGATTAGCTTTATGAGGGTCCCCACCACTGTAAAAGTAAAAATTTATTTTCTTGTTTAAAAATTAGTCTTTGGGGGTTTGATTAGTGTCAGTAAAATCTCTGAAAAAACGAATTTGGAAAATACTAGTTCAGCTAATCTGTGTGAGCCCAACCTCAATCCCAAGAAACAAATGCTTGTGTGAAACCAGGGTGGAGTCACAGTGAGTAGAAACAATCTCCTGACAGACCACAGAATAATTTTGAGAAGTATACAAGGAGGGTGTTCTTTCCCTCTCTTCGTTTTTCTACTTTTACTTTGAGTACCTAAAATGTTTATTTTTACTAACTAAATGCACCCTGGAGCCCTGGTGATGCAGTGGTTAAGCGTTTGGCTGCTAACCAAAAGGTCATCAATTTGAATCCACCAGCCACTCCTTGGAAACCCTACAGGGCAGTTCTACTCTGTCCTATAAGGTCGCTAAGAGTCGGAATCGACTCAGCAGCAATGGGTCAATGGGTTTAAATGCACCTTTGGGAGAACAAATAAAACCAATCTCCTTCCTAGTTAGTGTTTTTGTTTTTCTATTTCACACAGTATCTAGTATTTGGTATACACTCACTAAGTAGTTATAGTATGAATAAAATATAGTATCGTATAAAAGTCATACTTCAAGAAAGTGAACAGAAGATTCTAATTTTTATTAAAATAATTACACTGAATCTAGCTAAATTTATCTTTACCATTGGCACAAAATTACATTGCAAATAGAAGCTCCCCTTTCTCCTTTTGAATTAAAGTGAACGTTAAAATAATTGCATTAGTCCATTAATCGCTGCAAGAAGACAATTTTGCTCTAAACTGCACAGAAACAACCAAATCAATATTATAAGCTCACAATTGACACTCAAGTCTTTAAGGAAAGTCCTAAAAGTTTTCATAAAAAAATATGTCAGCAATATGAAGGGAAGAACTTGCACCATACTGTGCATTCCTTTAGGGCTGGGTTTTGTCATTTACTATAAAACAAAATGTATTTCACATAACCAGTTGAATGCCTTTTAAAACACAGGCTAAATTCTATGGTGTATGAAGCTGTTGAGACTAGTCTCTAGTTTTCTTGTAGTTTTAGGAGTGTACTATTCTTATCTTCCTAATGTGTTTTCCAAGATTTTTTCGCCCCTTTTGTAATGTGATCTGAGCTTTAAATAGGGAGATTTTCATTTAGAAGCTTTATATCTTTCACACCTTTTTGATTGCCAGCAATAAATGCCACTATTTTGAAAACAAAACCAAACACAGACACATGAAAGAGTAGATATTGAGTAGCTAAATGTTGGAAATTTTCAACGTGAATGGCAGATATATACAAATGTTCACACGGACACACACACACACTTCATACTTCTTACCCAGTTGTTCTTCACCAGTATGGGTGTCTACTCAATATCTTGTACAATATTGGATGCACAAAGTTCTTAAAAATTCTTGTCTAACAAGTGCAATCTTTGGTATTATTATTTATGAACTATAATTACTTCATTTATATAGCTTTTATCAATTTTAAGAACTCCTACACAGTTTGAATTTAGCCATTTACGTTGTTAAAAGCCGAAGTCCTTGAGAAGAGATTAGTGAGGCAACAGCAACTAAGAAAATCATGATTCAAGTTTCATTTTACTTGGATGCAGAATCAACACCCGTGGAAACAGCAGTCAAGAAATCAAAAGATGTGTTGCATCAGGTAAATCTACTACAAAAGACCTCATTAAAGTGTTGAAAAGCAAAGATGTAGCCTTGGAGACTAAGGTGGGCCTGACCCAAGCCATGGTGTTTTCAATTGCATCATATATATGTGAAAGCTGGATGATGAATAAGGAAAACTGAAGAAGAATTGACTCCTTTGAACTGTAGTGTTGGCGATGAATGTTGAGTATACCATGGACTGCCAGAAGAATGAACAAATTTGTCTTGGAAGACGTATAATCAGAATGCTCCTTAGAAGCAAGGATGCAAGATTACGTCTCACATACTTTGGACATGTTATCAGGAGGGGTCAGTCCCTGGAGAAGGACATCATGATTGGTAAAGTGGAGGGTCAGTGAAAAAGAGGAAGACCCTCAACGAGATGGATTGACACAGTGGCTGCAACAATGGGCTCAAGCATAGATTGTGAGGATGGCACAGGGCCAAGCAGTGTTTTGTTCTGTTGTACATAGGGTTTCTATGAGTCAGAATCGACTCAACGACACTTAGCAACAACAACAATCTATCTTTGAACTGCCAGAGGCTTACAATAGTGGGTTTAATTATAAGACCTCTGACTGTCTTAAAGCCAACAGTAATTAGCAGGAACTGTATATGTAATACAAACCCTGGTGTCGTAGTGGTTAAGTCCTACAGCTGCTAACTAAAAAGTCAGCAGTTCAAATCCACCAGTTGCTCCTTGGAAACTCTATAGGGCAGTTCTACTCTGTCCTATAGGGTCACTATGACTCGACAGCAACAGGTTTAGTTTTGGTTAGGCATATGTAATTGGAGCCCTGGTTGCCCAGTGGTTAAGACCAATGGCTGTTAACCAAAATGTCGGCAGTTTAAATCCACCAGCTGCTCCTTGGGAACCCTATGGGGCAGTTCCACTCTATCCTATAGGGTCGCTATGAGTCAGAATTAACTTGAAGGCAGTGGGTTGGTTTTGGGTATATGTAATTAACTTGTTTGTGCTATGGAAGAAAACCAAGCTAAGTAAATATATTGTCTTACTGCTGGTAGGTCTGATTGATAAGAAGCCTTTATTTAAACAATTAACTGTAGAAAGTCAATGAATACATGCCATAATTGATTCTCCTTTGGGGGTCTTTAACTGAGATAAGTGTTTGAGTTTACAGTACATAGTATACGGCTCTTCTCGATGGCTTCCCTTGGCTTGTAAACTCTTGCAGAGAAGTGGCCATCTCTTCTTTGCATTCCAGGAACTTCCCATAAAAATGTGTATGTTTACTTTAGACACCCCAGAAAGTTCAAAGAAAAGTACCAATATTAAGATCTCCATAATTCTACTTAAGAAATCAAATGACCTATTGCATTGGGTAGATCTGCTGCAAAAGACTTCTTTTAAGCATTAAAAAGCAAAGATGTCACTTTGAGGACTAAGGTGTACCCGACTCAGGTGATGGTGTTTGCAGTCACCTCATACGCATGTGAAAGCTGCACAATAAATAAGGAAGACCAAAAAAGAATTTATGCATTTGAATTACGGTGTTGGTGAAGAATACTGTATATACCATGAACTGCCAGAAGAATAAACAAATATGCCTTGGAAGAAGTACGGACAGAATGCTCCTTAGAAGCGAGGGTGGTGAGACTTCATCTCACATACTTTGGACATGTTATCAGGAGGGGTCAGTCCCTGGAGAAGGACATCATGCTTGGTAAAGTAGAGGGTCAGTGAAAAAGAGGAAGACCTTCAACGAGATGGATTGACACTATGGCTGCAACAATGGGCTCAAACATGGCAATGATTGTGAGGATGGTGCAAGACTGGGCAGTGTTTCCTTCTGCTGTGCAAAGGGTTGGTATGAGTCAGAACAGACTCAGTGGCACCTAATAACAACAGCAGTTCTACTAATAATTTTGTTGTTGTTTTACTGTAGTGATGGTTTGGTGCTGAACCAACCACATTCTTGATGATTCTGTGAATGTGGCACATTATCACTCACCCCACAGTCTCCACCACCACCACCACCACCACCACCACCGCTATCCTGCCGCATCATCCCCATCATTAAAAGGCATTGGATTCATAGGTATTAGCCCTGGAATGTTGTTGTTGTTAGTTGCCACTGAGTTGATTCTGAAGCATGGCAACCCCAAGTGTGCAGAGTAGAACTGCACTCCACAGGATTTTCAAGGCTGTGACATTTCTGAAGCAGATTGCCAGGCCTATCTTCCAAGGCTCCCCTGGGTGATTTTGAACCACCAACCTTTCAGCTAATAGTAAGCACTTAACCTTCATGCCATGCAGGGACTCCATTAGCACTGAAAGTGTCTCTCAAATCCAGTCCCAGGCTTTCAAGTAAATAAAGAGGTGTTTTTAATGAAACCTCTGAGGGCCACCAACTTTAAATGAGTGCATTATGAATGGAGGGTTATTTGAGAATAAATGGTGTGTATTGGGGAGGGAGCTGTAATGGGGATGGGCTGTGGGCATCAAAAGCAATATGGGGATTTGTAGTGACTGTTTTTAAACATTGTGAAGGAATGGAATGAGAGCAGTCGCTTACTTGCTGCATGAATTTCTGCAAACCACTGAATCTCCCTAAGCTAATTGTAAAACTGGAATTCAAACCCTCATCTCTATGACATCAAGGCCCCCTCTTTCATGACTCCTCTCAAAATGTTCATGGAATTTAATTGAGGAAAGCATAGGGATGGTAGTGAGGTGGAAGGTAGGTTTTTAAGACAGTGTTGATTCCTCCAGTGCTAGACTCCTTGTTGCTTTTAGAATTGAACTTTAATTGGGATTGCTAAACTGCTGAAACCCTATCGGGATTGAAGTGCTGTCAAAATCCATGCTGTACATGCACCTCTCTTTAACTATATTTGGCTCGTTTAGTTTATATTGTAAACCCTGGTGGCGTAGTGGTTAGGAGCTACGGCTACTAACCAAAAGGTTGGCAGTTCGAATCCACCAGCTGCTCTTTGGAAACCCTATGGGGGAGTTCTACTCTGTCCTATAGAGTTGCTGTGAGTTGGAATCAACTCTATGGCAACATGTTTGGTTTTTATTATGTTTCTTATAATGTTTTGAGAAGAAATGTTATTTTTTTCTCTCCTTCTTTAAATCTAGGAATGTTGAGAGATTTAAATAAAACCAAAAGTGCTTAGAAAAGTGCTCAACAATGATATGTATTATTAACTAACAATCTGTGGATATTTATTTCACAGAATTGCCACCTTTAAACTGCAATCTTTCCTGGATTGACTTTTCTTAAAATCATTGCCAAATATTATCTAAATTAAATGATGATACATTGTCCCTTTGACCCACCTTTAATTTAAAGAGCATTTGAGTGTAAAAGATGATTCACGAGTTAGTCCTACCTATTACGAGTCTCTAAAAGAAAGACTGTGGTTGTTCTCAAAATGGTGATTGAGGCTCAGAGGAAGACAAAACAGAGCAGACAATGAAGGTATTTTTTTAAACAACAGTGTGTAACTAATGCTGAATCATTGTTCTCACTAAATTAATGGTAGCTCAAAGGATTGTTTTCATCATTTGATTCAGCTAGTATTGATTTTACTTGATTGCAGAAGCACGGTGGGAATTATGATACTGGCACATTTACTGATGGTGCCATGACTACAAAGCATATAGGTAGGAAGAAAGGGAAAGGAAAGGTTTGGGACTTTTTTCCATATTTTGTTTTACTTTACTACAATTAATTTTATTTTTTTCTTTGTGTTCAAACATTATTTATTGCCCTTTTTGCTTCACTTCTCTAAATACAAAAAACTACTATCGTCTGGTTCTATTTTTCTTTCACATTAAGTTTTTGGCTTTTAATCACTATGAGGCTTTAATGTCAATTACTCTCTGTTCTTATCTCCTTGGTGGAATTGTAAAAAGTCTCAGCTGCCAGTGGAGGAGCTCCTGCGTTGCACTTGCAGAGGCCATCTAAGCTAAGGAATTTTGTGAGGAAATGTCATCACATCCCTCCTAACTTTAGAATTTGTTTATTAATCCTGGAAATATTGAATGTCATATTCTCTGCCTTCCTTCAACTTTGCAACACTTTCCGAGTTCCCCATCAGCACCAGCTCATGGCAGTTGTTCATGGTACTGCTTCGTCCATTTCACGCAAGGCACTAACAAAACTGCAACAATTGCTTTTGTTCTTTGCTAATCTATGAACCGGAAAATATGTGGAGCGGTGTGAAAATCATACATCAGCTTATGTAGCCTATGTGATTTTTCCAATCAACTGATTTTAAAATCTTGTAAGAAACACTGGGAAGCAAATTCATAGAAAGTATATCTTTACTCTATAAATGGCTTGTACATATTAATTGTAAAAGTACTATAACAAAACAATTAAGCAAAATATGTGATCAGACAATTCACAGATGATATAATTGTAAACAGTTTAAAAACCCAGGCAAAAATGTTCACCCTCATTATAATCGAAGCAATGCTTATTAAACAATGGGTTAACGTACTATGCTTATCAAATTAGTAAAGATTTTTTCAATGAGACCAGCCTGTTAAGGAGAAACACTGATCAAATGAGGGTGAATTGGCAGCACTCTTGGAAAAGCAATTTGGCAATAACGAGACTTAAATGTTTATAACCTATTATTCAGTAATTCCGATTATAGGAATCTTTCCTGAGAAATAACTTTTAGTATCGGAAAAGTTATGGAGTTGTTTATTGATATGTCATTTAAAGAATTAAGAACAACTGGGTACAATATAAATGTCCAACAATTAAAAATGACTAAGTCAACTATAATTAATCCAATAGATATCATGTTATGCATTCAATTAAAATGATTAGGCAGAAGTTATAATAAAAAGAGAAATGGTTATGTTATAATGTGAGTTAGATAAGCAAATATAAGCTTTTACATGCATTATTATCCCAATTAAGAAGAGCAAACAATGAATGATGTATAAAAATAAAATTGGAAGGAAATATAACATAACGTGGTTTTTTAAGGTGGTGAGAAATATGTTTAAGTTTTTTTATATAGTTCACAATTTTCCCACTTTACATGATATGCATGTTTTCTTTTAAAATAAAATGAAGCTTATTAAAGAAATAAAAATCACATAAAAGAATAAAACAGGAATAAGCCATCAATGTGGAACAGACACTCCAGCTAATTGCTGTGGACCCAGCCCTCACAATTCATCACACAGCGTTTGAATTTTCACTGACCTTTGCAAAATTTTCATGTTTCTGGATGTTGACAATTAAATCAATTGCTGGGAAAATAATATAGGGTTTAAAATCTAATGAATTAGAATGAGGTTATTCCTACCCCAGTTTACAACTATTTTTAAAGAGCAATATTCATGGTCAATGACAATCTGTAAAAATAACATGTACTGAAAAATGGCATAATTACCAATGAATACTTTATATTCATCAATCAGCTTTATATTATTAAACACTGTCCCAATTTCCTTCTTTTAAGAGAAAGAATTAACTCGATGGCAACGGGTTTTATACTTATTAATAGATTTCAAAATATCATCTAATTGTACTAAAGGTTATCTCACATTTTAAAACTGATTGTGTTAACTAGTTTAGTTTTCAAATCTTAAGTGTCTTATTGTTATGGATTTTGAGGTTATTAAGTGAATTTTTAGGTATAGGAATGGAACAAAAGAATATAAAATGCCACTTACCTGACATGCTTCTTTTTTCAGAAAAATTCTTATGTAATCATAAGGCAACTTTATGGATTAAACATGCTTCCACAGAATTTTCTTTTCTAAGTAAGGTTGCTTCGTGAAGTTTGAAGTAGAGTGGCAGTAAAATTTGCCTCTATCTGTGCCTCAGTTTTTTTTTTCTCTGCTATTTCTTAAAATCTTCTGTGTGTACTTTTTTCAGTTACAAACAGGAAGTGTGGTGATGGAGGCTTCTAGAGTTTTGATCTGCAACTGTTTTGTAACGTGAGAAGAAAAATCCCACGAACCTCTATACTGACATTTGAATTTTTATCAATTTGTGAATCTAATTTAACAATAAGTAGTTAAAATTAGGAGGAAATGTCCATCTCTCTGTAGAGAATCCAGGAGTGTCCTCAAAGTGAGTTCACTACATGAGAACAAAACAAAATATCCCAATCTGAGGAGGGGACAGTGAACAGCCCCTAGGCTGCTCAGCTGTGGGTTGTGTTTTCTTTGAGGCATAATGGAGAAGAGGGAATTTCACTTTTGGAGTATTTACTGTGCTTTCTATACATTATCCCACTGGGAGATTGGGTACCTTTCTTCTTTCCTGCCAACCCTTGCTCCAGCCATCATGAGTCCCTTTTGTCCAATCTTGGGCCACCTGGCAAAACTCTCCAATTCTCAATTTCCATCTCAGAGTTTCAATACCCGAAGTTATCAAATGTTAATGTGCATAAGTATGTTGTATGACAAGAGTTTAAAATGCTAATTCCTGGGCCTATTGCATCAGAATATTTAAAGCCTAGGAATCTTCATTTTAATAAGCATGCTTGGTTATTTTGATACAGCTGTTCTGAAAAATGCTTATGTATCTATATCTAAATGTATATATATATATATATATATATAGACACACACATGCATATATACATAAGGAGCCAGGTGGCACAACAGTTAAATGCTTAGCTGCTAACCAAAAAGTTAGTAACTTGAACCCACCCAGCAGCTCAGTGGGAGAAACACCTGACAATCTGCTTCTGTAAAGATTACAGCCTAGAAAACCTTATGATGGAGTTCTACTCAGTCACCTGGGGTCACTATGAGTTGAAAATTGACTTGACAGAATCTAACAACAACATAAATTGTAGCTGTCTTAGTTATCTAGTGCTGCTATGACAGAAATACCACAAGCAGATGACTCTGATAAAATTTATTCTCACAGCTCAGGAGGTGTCTTAGATATCTAGTGCTGCTATAACAGAAATACCACAAGTAGATGGCTTTAGCAAACAGAAATTCAATTTCTCACAGTTTAGGAGGCTAGAAGTCCAAATTCAGGGAGCCAGCTCCAGGAGAAAGAAGGCTTTCTCTCTCTGTTGGCTCTGGGGAAATGTCCTTGTCATTAATCTTTCTAGGAGCTTCTCAGCACAGGGACCCTGGGTCCAAAGGATGCGTTCTGCTCCTGGCGCTTCTTGCTTGGTGTTAATGCTCTCCTCTCTGCTCTCTTTTCTCTTTTAAATCTGGAACGAGATTGACTCAAGATACAGCCTAAATCCTGCAGAATGTGTCCTGTCTCATTAACATAACTGCCTCTAATCCTGCCTCATTAGCATCATAGAAGTTACAATTTACAACTCTTAAGTAATTTCATCAGATCACAAAATGGATGACAACCACACAATACTAGGAATCATGACCTAGCCAAGTTGACATGCATTTTTGGAGAACACAATTCAGTCCATAACATTCCACCCTTTAGCCCCCCAAAATTCACATCCTCGCCACATGTAAAACACATTCACCCCATCATATCATCCCAAAAGTCTCAAATCAATTCGAAGTGCAAATTCCATCCTGGGGCAAAATTTCTCTTCATCTGTGAAATCTAGAATAAAAATTATTTGCTTCCAAAATACAGTGGTGGAACAGGCATAAGGTAGGCATTTCCATTACAAATAGGAGAAATTGGAGGGAAAGAAGGGATAACAGGCATCAAGCAAGTCAAAAATCCAACAGAACACATTACATTAGCTCTCAAGACTTAAAAATAATCCTCTGTTCTCTGAGACTGTTTAGGCAATGGCTCTGCCCTCCAGAATCTGGGTGTTGGCCACACTCTCCATATTCTGGGTGGAGGCCACTAGGCTCTGGGCTTTAGGTCTTCTTTCCAGGCCCACTGGGCCAGCAACTCAGCTCCCTCAGATTTGAGCAGCCCCATTCTCCTAGTCCATCTGAGTGGTGACCCTACCCCCTCAGCGCTGGCAGTCCCCATTTTTCTGCTCCTTGTGCATGGCAGCCTTGTGCCCTCAGTTTTGTGCAGCGAATCCAGCTCCATCCCCGTGGCGCTTGTGAATGGCAGCCTCACACTTTGGAACTGAGTTGGTGAAGATCTGACTCTTTGAAACCTAAGAGGCCGTAGCTCTACCCTTTGAGACCCAGCAGGCCATGGTTCCACCCTTTGAGACCCCAGAGGTGGTGGCTTTACCCTTTGAGACTGAGGCAGCTCTGCTTCCTGTGCTTCTTTTCTCTTCAACTTCTGTTTCCTGGTTCCTTGGCCTCTCAGCCCCTTGGGCATCTTGGACTGGGCTGGCCGGGCCTCTCCCCTGCTTTAGCAAGTGATACAAAGCTCTTCAGCTCTACTGATAAGTGCCTGGAAGCACCCTACTCTTCTGGTAAGCCTAGGCCAGTTCTCTTGTTCCATGGGTTGGCAAGCCTAGATCCACCGATAAGTGTCTGGAGGCACTCCGCTCCACCAGGAAGCCTCCTGTCTGAAGGCATTCAGCTCTCTTGCTCCATGGGTCAGCTCCTGTGCCATCTTGTGCTGGTCTCCTGGTTCTGCTTCTGCTGTTTCTCTGCCACTACTTCTCACCTTCTGCGCCATCTCCAGTGTTACAGTTCTTCTTACTTCCTTCTGAGCCCTCACCAAAATTGTCTTTGATGTCCATAATTCCACCAACAGTCTCTTCAAGGCAATCTAGGCTTTTACTATTAGGCAGTTTAAAACTCTTTCAGCATGTACCAATTCACAGTTTCAAAACCACTTCCATGTTTTAGGTATCTGTTAGAGCAGCACCTCACTCTTCTGGTACCAAATTCTGTCTTAGTTATCTAGTGCTGCTATAACAGAAATACCACAAGTGGATGGCTTTAACAGACAGAAGTTTACTCTCTCATAGTCTAGTAGGCTAGAAGTCTGAATTCAGGGAGCCAGCTCTAGGGGAAGGCTTTCTCTCTCTGTTGGCCCTAGGGAAATGTCCTTGTCATCAACCTTCCTCTGGGTCTAGGAGTTTCTCAGTGCAGGAACCCCAGGTCCAAAGAATGCGCTCCACCCCTGGCTCTTCTTTCTTAGTGCTGGGAGATCCCTCTCCGCTCTGCTCTCTTCTCTCTTTTATATCTCAGAAGACTTGACTCAAGATACAAACTAATCCTGTAGATTGAGTCCTGTCTCATTAACATAACTGCCTCTAATCCTGCCTCATGAACATCATAGAGATTAGTTAGGATTTACAACACATAGGATAATCACATCAGGTCACAAAATGGTGGACAATCACGCAATATTGGGAATCATGGCCTAGCTAAGATGACCCACATTTTTGAGGGACACAATTCAATCCATAACAGTAGCATTATATATTGTAATTATATGGTAGCATTTTATTTTTAACATTATTCAGATAAAGACTGTCTGTGTGGGATCTATGTATATGGTTTGTATGTATGTTTGTATATCTGCTGCATATCGTGTGCCTGTGTATATTTGCTTATATACTCCAACAATTTGCTTTAATTATAAAAGAATCTGAATCTAGATCATTACAAAAGAAAATGCAATAAAATCCATGACCAGAATTCTCCAATTTTCTGTGCAGAACCACCTTTGCCCAGGTATTATTGTGCTTGGGAAACTGAGTTAAAACTGAGGCTTTTGATGCACAGACTCAGAGCAAAGGCGTCGCTCTAGCTGATTTCTTTAAGATTCTTGAAAGCAGGGATAGAAATTGCTTTATCCATCATTGAAACTCAAAGATTGCAAACAGAAACCTGTACACAAAAGTTCATTGCAGCACTTTTCACTATAACCAAAAGGTGGAAACAACTGAAATGTCCATCTGCAGATGACTGGATAAACAAAATGTGGTACATATACATAATGGAACACTACTCAGCCATAAAAAGAAATGAAGTCTTGATGCATGCCACACATGGACAACCTTGAAAACATTGTGCTGAGTGAGATAATTCAGTTGCAAAAGGACAAATACAGCACAATCTCACTTATATGAAATAAGCAAATATATAGAAAACAAAGATTATTATTGGTTACCAAGGGTGGGAGGGAGAGGGAAGGGGAGTTTTTGCTTAGGGGGCATTGCTTTTATGTTAATGGTGGTAGAATGATTTGGAAAAGGGTAGTGAGAATGGTTGCACAACTTGAAGCATGTATTCAATGTCACTGAATCATACAGGTAGAAATTGCAGAGTTGGCGTGTTTTATGGCGTATATTTTCAACACAATTAAAAAAAAAAAAATCCTCCAAGTCCTAGAATAATGCCTGGAACATTGTCAGTCTCAAAAAATATCCTCACAATGATGGAATAAGTGAAAGAATGATAGAGTCTTCTGCTTTCCCCTTTTTCCATTATAAAAAAACAACTCTCTAGTAACCAAAATACAGTGCGTCTTTATTCTTCGGACTGAGTTACCTAAACACTAACAGGTTTTTCCAAGCCAGCAACTCCCCTGCCACAATGTTCCTTATGCATCATTGATTCAGAGTCTATAGAACTGAAAGAGCCCATGGAAATTCCCTAGTTTAATTTTATTAAAAGGTATTTTCAAAATATATTCCATCAAACGCTAGTAGGCCTTTAAGAAACTCTTGGAATACAAATGTTCCTTCAACAAATATATCTGGAAAAACTATATATTCTTTCCACCTCTATAGATGGGTATTAGTATATTAAAGGCTTAGGCAAGTCCTGCAAAAAAGAAACTAAAGCAACTTTTTTTTTAACCAAAGGCTTTTGTAAATTTATTTGGCTAGAGAACTCTGTTTAGCTGCAATCCATTTGTAAGGTGACTGGCTGCTCACACGAAGAGCTCTTGCTCACACGAAGAGCTCAAGAAAACAGTGGTTTCAGGTTGATTTAGGGACCAGAGGTCTACAAAGAATTGGAAAATTCTAAGAACAGGTAGAACACAGCGATGGAGAATGTCGAAAAGCTGAATCCCAGGCTTCCAGGCAGGTTTGGGCACCTGAGATATCAGTTCAAGAGGATAGGGTCCAGCTGTAGAGTGTCCTCCAGGGGTCAAGCTTCGGTCCTGAAAGATCAGAACAGGCAGGGAGGCTAGAAGCCCCAGACTCAAGAGGTGACGGCACACATCACCTAAAGCAGCACCTTGGAAAATGAGTAAACTGGATTCCCACTCAGACCAACTGGGACATCCACCGGAGAAGAGAAGGAGAAGGTCCTCAGGACTGGAACGTTAGGTGCAGACATCTCCTTGTTAGAATAAGAACATTGCACAGGATGTGGGAGAAGGAGGAAGGAAGGTGGGGGTGATAGCTGATCCAGAAAGCACAATTCCGGAGGCAATAGAGTGTCCAGTACTTGGCTTTGACAGCACAGAAGGTCAGGTTCAGCAAGGATGAGTCAGAGGAAAAAAATGCAGAAATTCTGTGATTAGCCTTGGAAGTGTACCACTCAGGACAACCCAAAGGGGAGGGAGACCCAAATCAAACCCACCAGTTGGGACAGCATCCGAGGCTGCCTCCGGGCTTCCCTGTCTCAAGTACGTAACCTCACACATACAAATTTGCAAGGAGGGGTTGAGGGAAGGGAAGAGCAGAGACAAGCAGGCCGGAGGAAAGGTGTGCCCAGCTTCAGGTCCAGAAGGCACAAGCATGCGCGTTGAGTGATTACCTAATGGTTTAAAAGAGTTCATGTACATTCTAAATGGATAATTAATAACTCCAAAATAATAAATCTTAGGCTGATAAATCCGAAGCACTTCACCATTTCTAATTATTATAATACTTTTGAAAAGGGGTCTGCATTACAAAGTCCCCCATTCCATAAATTTGCATAATCAGGAGGTACAGCAAGATGTCCAAGGCCACTCAGAAAGTCTGTGTCTGTGCCTTAGATAGCTCCACAGATGCTGGAGATTCACCAGGAAAAAATGACAGCTTTTTATTAAATACAGATGGCTGAGCACATCGAGATGTTATCAGAATATAAAATAGCCTATGGATACATGTTTGTTATGAAATATGTTAGTGAGGGCATTCAGTGATTTGAATGATGGCTTCATTAGCCATGTGCAAATAATAAACATGAGGCGTCTGTAATATGTTTTAATGAGATGGATTATCAAAATGGAGTTCAGAACATAGCCAGACTCAGAATAAATGTCCTGACAAGTTTGAAACAGTTAAAAATGTAGAAAATTTTTGGTGGGAATATGTGTCTTTGATGGGCATCTGTCAAGAAATGAGAATTTTAAGGCCAATAAAATTGAGGTTTTGTTGCCAAAAGAAAATGAAAAAGATATCAAAATGGCAGCTGCCATTCAGAACTTCCTAATTCAGAAAAATGGGTCATAGAGTATAGAAAGAAACCCAGTTTTTCAAATCTCTTTTTAAAAAAATTTTTTTTATGGTCATCTATTATTTCTATGGAAACCCCATGTGTACAAAATAGACCTGCTCCAGAATGTTTTTATAGCTATGATCTTTCAGAAGAGATCTCCAGGCCTGTCCTCCGAGGTGCCTCTGGATGATAATTAATCTTTATCACTATAAAGTATATATAAAATATATATGTAATATAAATGAAACTGAATTAAATTGAATTTTATATAAATTATATATGTAATCTTAACAGTTTGGAACCTCCCAGAATGTTCTAATATATATATACGTGTATTATATATTAGAACATTCTGGGAGGTTCCAAACAGTTAAGAATAGTTGCTAAGGTAGAATTTTTACCTTGGATGGACTTTGATTTAGATTTTATATATTTATTATTTAAATTGTTGACCAAGAAATGCACTACTTTTATAATCAGAATAAAAGATACTTCCTTTTTTATAAAGACTTTTAAAATAACTTGGTTTAATTGAAACAGAACTTTTCGATCTCAGTAATTGTTCTTTATTTTCGTGAATCATTCTTTACTCAGACTGAAGTTAATACAACTTTATGAAAGAAAGAAGGGTAGAGACCCGTGTTTCTAATTATTCTGTTTTAAATTGTGAAATCCTTCAAAATTAATTACAGTATTAAATTGCATCTGATTAGACTATATCAATGATTCATATTTTCATTGACTTTAGGAATAAACATAATAATTCATCATTCAAATGGAAAAGGAAAAAAAGTTAAAAACAATTGAACAATGCCTTGGATTGGCATAAGCTTCTTGGATCTTTTTATTATAGCCTGAGAAAACCAAAACTCTTGGAGAACCAAACACTAAAAGAGTTTTGTGCTTGTTTGTTAGCTGCCATCAACTCAGACTCGTGGTAACCTGATGTAGAACAAAACAAAACATTGCCTGGTCCTGTATCATACTCATGATTGCTGGCACGTGTCAGCCTATCAATCAAGTTATTGTGCCAATTCATCTCACTGAGGGTCTCCCACGCCCTTGTTGGGCCTCTGCTTCACCAAATATGATGTCCTCTTCTAGCAATTGGTCCCTCTTGATGGCATGTCCAAAACAAGAGGGTAGGATAATGTTCTGTTGTGATCCATAGGATTTTCACTGGCTAATTTTTAGAAGTAGATCACCAAGCCTTTTTTTCCTAGTCTGTCTTAGTCTGGAAGCTCTACTGAACCACCTGCCCACTATGGGTGACCCTGCTGGTATTTGAAATACCTGTGACAAGCTTCCAGCATCACAGCAACAAGCAAGTCACCACAGTATGACAAACTGACAGAAGAGTGGTAGAAATAAAAGAGTAGAGAAAAATTCTGATAGAAGATGGAGAAATGACTAGCAGTAGATACAGTCTGCTATTTTCCTTTATGTGAGGGGCTTAAACACCCAAATTTCCTAGAAAAAAAAATGTGCCCATTACACATTCGTGTGTGAGATGCCTGTGAGATGCCCTAGAGAGAGTGCTATTAGTGAAGCTAAAGCATTCTGAGAAATGTTGCTCATATTTGAAACACAACTGGCTCAAACAATGTAAAACAAATTTGTTTACTGCAGGGCTTTAAATAGCTTTAGTTTGCTAAACTTCTCAAGAGGGGAATATATTATGCAGGAGTTAAAAAATAATTGAACAAGAGGAATAACTTCTCTACTTTCAAAGCATTTTTAGGACTATTATTCTGAAATATATTTTTTAAAATATACTGGATCAAGTAAGTTTTTTTTTCCTTCCGTTGAAATGGCTGTTACCTTCTGTCCCTTCCCACATTCAGGGCTTGGTTTACTTGAGGGACACTCAAAGTAATATCAGTGCTACGACCTGTGTATGCATTTTCATCGTTAAAGATTATTTTCTTAAGATTATTAAAGAACGAATCCTTAAAATGCAAATGACTTAGGACACTTAACACAATTAGCAACCTTAAAATACTTTATACAGTGGGGTTCTCCCACCAAACGACATGCAGTTGATTAAATTTTCATCAAAATAAAAGAGATTCATGGCTGGGGCACTTCTCGGGGAAGGTAAGTCCTAGCTGGAGGATCCTAGCTACTGAGAACCCACAGTGAAAGCAGGAACACCAATAGATGATACACCAGTCAGAGACTGGGCTGAAAACAGATGGAAGAGTTGAAAGGGATACTCCAATGAGATTAACAGGGGTATTAACAAAGGTGCAGGCAGGGCTAATAGAAGTACAAGGGACAGTGAAGCACTTCAGGGATAGCAGCAGAGGGAACCCATGAGTACCTTTTTAGAGGGTGGTGTATTAGAGGAAGTATCCATTACTGGAAACCACTGAGATATGTAGCAAAAGACGGCTGCCTGGCAGGAGCCGTGGCTTTCAGTAAATAAACACAAACGTTGCCACACTTTGACCAGGCAAGGATGGAGTTCTGGGGAAAAATCCCAATTTTTCTTTCTTCTACCATCCAATCTCCTACCCACTCTCCATGTTGGCCAAACCCAACTGAAGTCAGAGGGAAAGGCAGCTTTGTGGATGCAGGCCAGAGAAGTCAGCCTGCCATGGCACAGAGCAGAGTGAAGAAGAACAGAGAACAAATCTGGAGTGATAAACAGGTGAGCAGAGGAGTGCTGAGAATGAGCTTAACTCTACACAGATGCTATCTGTACTGCCAGTGTGGACTTTGTAACTTAATAAACAGGTTCATTCTACAGAATGCAGAAGAAGTAAATAACAAACATAAATAATAACAATTCATTTTAATATTTTTTTCTACTTGTTCACTTTTGTGTGTGTGTGTGCTTTAAATGAAAGTTTACAGTTCAAGTTAGTTTCTCATACAAACATTAATACACACACTGCTAAGTGACCCTAGTTGTTCTCCCCATACTGTGACAGCACACTCCTCCTTTCTACCCTGGGTTTCCCGTGTCCATTCAACCAGCCCCTGTCCCTTTTTGCCTTCTCATCTTGCCTCCGGACAGGAGCCGCCCATTTAGAGTCATGTATCCACTTGAGCTAAGAAGCACACTCTTCACAAGTATCATTTTATGTCTTATAGTCCAGTCTAATCTTTGTCTGAAGAGTTGGCTTCGGGAATGGTTTTAGTTTTGGGCTAACAGAGAGTCAGGGAGCCATGTCTTCTGAGGTCCCTACAGTCTCGGTCAGACCATTAAGTCTGGTCTTTCTACTAGAATTTAAGTTCTGCACCCCACTTTTCTCCTGCTGCTTCAGGGCCTCTCTGTTGTGTTCCCTGTCAGGGCAGTCATTGGTGGTAGCCTGGCACCATTTAGTTCTTCTGGTCTCAGGATGGTGGAGTCTCTGGTTTATGTGGCCCTTTCCATCCCTTGGACTAATATTTTCCTTGAAGTCTTTGGTGTTCTTCATTCTCCTCTACTCCAGTACAAAGTGAGATGCAGAACCTTTCTTAATAAACTTTGTTATACGAATTGACCTAGATGTCCCCTGAAACCATGGTTCCCAGACTTCCACCCCTGCCACTCTGTCCCTCGCAGTGTTTAGGTGTATTCAGAAAACTTCTTAGCTTTGGTTTAGTCCAGTTGTGCTGACTTCCCCTGTCACTACAGGTCAAGTGTGTGGTGTCAAATGTGTGCTGGCCTTCCCTTCACCTAAGATAATTCTTGTCTACTATCTAGTTGGTGAATACCCCCTCCCTCCCTCCTCACCCTTGTAACCTTCAAAGAATATTTTCTTCTGTGTTTAAACCTTTTCTTGAGTTCTTATAATGGTGGTCTTATACAATATTTTTCTTTATGCAACCAACCTAATTTCACTCAGCATAATACCCTCCAGATTTATCCACATTATGAGATATTTCATGGATTCATCATTATGCTTTATCTTTGCATAGTAGTCCATTGTGTAAATATACATTTATCCATTCATCTGTTGATGGGCATCTAGGTTGTTTCCATCTTTTTGCTCTTGTGAGCAGTGCTCCAATGAACATGGGTGTGCATATGTCTATTCGTGTGACGGCTCTTATTTCTCTAGGATATATTCCAAAGAGTGGGATTGCTGGATTGTATAGTACTTCTATTTCTAGCTTTTTAATGAAGCGTGAAAGCGATTTCCAAAGTGGTTGTACCATTTTACATTCCCACCAACAGTGTATAAGTGTTCCAGTCTCTCCACAACCTCTCCAGCATTTATTATTTTGTGTTTTTTTAATTAATGCTAGCCTCGTTGAGGTGAGATGGTATCTCTTTGTAGCTTTGATTTGTATTTCTCTAATGGCTAATGATCATGAGCATTTCCTCATGTATTTGTTAGCTGCCTGAATGTCTTCTTTGGTAAAGTGCCAGTTCATATCCTTTGCACACTTCTTAATTGGGTTATTCATTTTTTGTTGTTGAGGTTTTGCAGCATCTTGTAGATTTTAGAGATTAAACACTGATCAGATTTATCAGAGCCAAATTTTTTTTCTCAATCTGTACTCTTTTGGTGAAGTCTTTTGATGAGCATAAGTGTTTTTGATTTTTAGGAGCTCCTAGTTACCTAGTTTCTCTTCTGGTGTTTGTGCGTTGTTACTTTTGGTTTATAGTCTGTTTATGCCATGTGTTAGGACTCCTAGCATTGTCCCTACTTTCTCTTTCATGATCTTTATCATCTTATATTTTACATTTAGTTTTTTGTGTTATTTTTTGTGCATGGTGTGAGGTATGGGTCTTGTTTCAATTTTTTGCAGATGGATATCCAGTTATGCCCACAGCATTTTGTTAAAGAGACTGTCTTTTCCCCAGTTAATAGACTTTGGGCCTTTGTCAAATATCAGCTGCTCATAGGTGGATGAATTTATGTCTGGATTCTCAATTCTGTTCCATTGGTCTATGTATCTTTTGTAGTATCAGTAGCAGGCTGTTTTGACTACCATCAAATATATGGTATAATAGGTTCTAAAATCAGGTAGTTTGAGGCCTCCCACTTTATTCTTCTTCTTCAGTAATGCTTTACTTATCCGGGATCTCTTCTCTTTCCATATGAAGTTGGTGATTTGTTTCTCTATCTCATTAAAAAATGTGATTGGAATTTGGATTGCGATTGCATTGTATCTGTAGATCACTTTTGGTAGAACTGAAATTTTCACAATGTTGAGTCTTTCTATCCATGAGCAAGGTATGTTTTTCCATTTATGCAGGTCTATTTTGGTTTCTTGCAGTTGTGTCTTGAAGTTTTCATTGTATAGGTCTTTTAGGTCTCTGGTTAGATTTATTCCTAAGTATTTTATCTTCTTGGGAGCTATTGTAAATGGTATTGATTTGGTGATTTCCTCTTTGAAGTTGTCTTTGTTGGTATAGAAGAATCCAACTGATTTTTGTATGTTATCTTGTATCCTGATACTTTGTTGAAATCTTCTATTAGTTCCAGTAGTTTTCTTGTGGGTTCTTTGGGGTTTTCTGTGTATAAGATGATATCATCTACAAATAGAGATACTTTTACTTCTTCCTTAACAATTTGGATGCCCTTTATTTCTTTTTCTAGCCTAATTCCTCTGGCTAGGACCTCCAGCACAGTGTTGAAGAAGAGTGGTGATAAAGGGCATCCTTGTCTGGTTCCCGTTCTAAAGGGGAATGCTTTCAAACTCTCTCATTTAGGATGATGTTAGCTATTGGCTTTGTATAAATGCCCTTAATTATGTTGAGTAATTTCCCTTCTATTTCTATTTTGTTGAGAGTTTTTATTATGAATGGGTATTGGACTTTGTTAAATGGCTTTTCTGCATCTGTTGATAAGATCATGTGGTTCTTTTGCTTTATTTATGTGATGGATTAGATTGATTGTTTTTCTAATGTTGAACCATCCCTGCATACCTGGTATAAATGCCACTTGGTCACGGAGAATTATTTTTTTGATACGTTGTTGAATTCTATTGGCTAGAATTTTGTTGAGGATTTTTTCATCTATGGTCATAAGGGATATTAGTCTGTAATTCTCTTTTTTTTGGGATGTCTTTACCTGGTTTTGGTATCAGCATTATGCTGGCTTCATAGAATGAGTTTGGGAGTATTCTGTCCTTTTCTATACTCTGAAATACCTTTAGTAGTAGTGGTGTTAACTCTTCTCTGAAAGTTTGGTAGAATTCTCCAGTGAAACTGTCCTGGCCAGGGCTTTTTTTTGTTGGGAGTTTTTAAATTACCTTTTCAATCTCTTCTTTTGTTATAGGTTTATTTAGTTGTTCTACCTCTATTTATGTTAATTTAGGTAGGTAGTGTGTTTCTATAAATTTTTCCATTTCCTCTAGGTTTTTAAATTTATTAGAGTACAATTTTCCATAATATTCTGTTATGATATTTTTAATTTCAGTTGGGTCTGTTGCGATATCACCCACCTCATTTCTTATTTGGATTATTTTCTTCTTCGTATTATTTTCTTCCTCTTCTGTTTTTCGTTTGTCAGTTTGGCCAACAGTTTACTGATTTTCTTGATCTTTTCAGAGAACCAGATTTTGATCTTGGTAACTCTTTCAATTGTTTTCATATTCTCTATTTGATTTAATTCTGTTCTAATTTTTATTATTTGCTTTCTTCTGATGTCCGAGGGCTTCTTTTGCTGCTCTCTTTCTATTTGTTCTTGTGGTAGGATTAATGTTTTGATTTTGGTCCTTTCTTCTTTTTGGATGTGTGCTTTTATTTCTATAAACTGACCTCTGAGCACGGCTTTACCTGTGTCCCAAAGGTTCTGGTAGGATGTATTTTCATTCTCATTTGATTCTGTGAATTTCTGTATTCCATTCTTAATTTCTCCTATAACTAAGCAGTTTTTGAGCAAGGTATTGTTCAGTTTCCATGTGTTTGATTTTTTTCCTTGCTTTTTCTGTTATTGATTTATACTTTTATGGCTTTATGGTCAGAAAAGATGCTTTGTAATATTTCAAAGCTTTGGATTCTATTAAGGCTTGCTTTATGGCCTAATATGAGGTCTATTCTGGAGAATGTTCTATGTGTGTTTGAAAAGAAAGTATCTTGGCTGCTGTTGGGTGGAGCGTTCGATATATGTCTGCGAGATCAAGTTGGTTGATTGTGGCATTTAGATCTTCCATATCTTTACTGAGTTTCTTTCTGGATGTTCTGTCCTTCACCAAGAGTGGTGTGTTGAAATCTCTTACTATTATTGTGGAGCTGTCTATCTCTCTTTTCAATGCCGTTAGAGTTTATGTATTTTGGAGCCCGTTGTTGGGTGTGTAAATATTTATTATGTTTATGTTCTCCTGGTGTATTGATCCTTTAATCATTATATACTGTCCTTCCTATCCTTTGTGGTGGATTTTACTTTAAAGTCTATTTTGTCAGAGATTAATATTGCCACTCCTCCTCTTTTTTGATTGCTGTTTGCTTCATATATTTTTTTCCATCCTTTGAGTTTTAGTTTGTTTGTGTCTTTAAGTCTAAGGTGTGTCTCTTGTAGGCAACATATAGATGGATCATGTTTTTTTATCCAATCTGCCAGTCTCTGTCTCTTTATTGTTGCATTTAGTCCATTTACATTCAGTGTAATTATTGATAGGTATGAGTTTAGTGCTGTCATTTTGATGTCTCTTTTTTGTGTCTTATTGACAGTTTCCTTGTTCCACTTAATTTTCTGTGCTAAGTCGTTTTTCTTTTCATCTTTTCATTGTTGTTGATTTCATATTTGCTGAGTCTTTATGTTTTTCTTGTTTTTTATTTTGATGTGTATGATTGTGAGTTTCCATTGTGGTAACCTTAATATTTACCCCTATTTTTCTAAGTTTAAACCAGTCTTTTATTTCTTTGGATCATATTGTCTTCCTCTCCATATGAAAGATTTATGACTACATTTTTTAGTCCCTCTTTTTTGTTTTAATGTTGTCATCTTTATATATCGATGTCTCTGTTTCCCTATTCTCAGTGTTTTAGCTTTGATTTGTTTTTGTGTCTTCCTTATCTGGGTTGATATCTGGTTGCTCTGTCCTGTGTTTTCATTTTCAGTTGTTATCTGATGTTATGATTTTCTAACCAGAAGACTCCCTTTAGTATTTCTTGTAATTTTGATTTGGTTTTTGCAAATTCCCTACGCTTCTGTTTACCTGGAAATGTCCTAATTTCACTATCATATTTGAGAGACAGTTTTGCTGGGTATATAATTCTCGACTGACAACTTTTTTCCTTTGGGGCTTTATAAATGTAACCCCATTGCCTTCTTGCCTGCATGGTTTCTGCTGAGTAGTCCAAGCTTAGTCTTACTGACTGTCCTTTTAGATGACTTTTGTTTATACCTAGCTGCTCGTAAAATTCTATCTTTGTTTTTGGCAAGTTTGATTGTATGTCTTGATAAATTTCTTTTGGGATCTACCTTGTGTGGTGTTTGATGAGCATCTTGGATAGATATCTTCTCAACTTTCATGATATCAGGGAAGTTTTCTGCCAACAAATCTTCAACAATTTTCTCTGTATTTTCTGTTATCTGCTCCTGCTCTGGTACTCCAATCACTCGTATGTCATCCTCTTGATAGAGTCCCACATAATTCTCAGGATTTCCTCATTTTTAAAACCCTTTTATCTTATTTTTCCTCATATAAGTTGATGTCAAGTGCTTTGTCTCCAGTCTCACTAATTCTGACTTCCATTGCCTCAATTCTGCTCCTATGACTTTCTATTGAGTTGTCTAATTCTGAAATTTTATTATTAATCTACTGGATTTTTGTTCGCTCTCTCTCTATGGATTCTTGGAGACTGTTAAATTTGTCATTATGCTCTTCTATAATCTTCTTAAGTTCCTCTATTGCTTTGTCTGTGTATTCCTTGGTTTGTCCTGCATTTTGCCTGATCTCCTTCCTGATATCTTGAAGAGTTCTGTATATTAATCTTTTGAATTCTACCTCCAGTAATTCGAAGAAATTCTCTTCCTCTGGAAAATTTCTTGATTCTTTATTTTGGGAGTTTGCTGAAGCCATCATGGTCTGCCTATTTATGTGATTTGATATTGACTGTAGTCTCTGAGCCATCAATAAGTTATTATATTTATTTTATGTTTGCTTACTGTGTCCTAGCTTCTTGTTTTGTTTTGTTTTGATATGCCCAAATAGGCTGCTCACGTGAGCTAGTTTGATTACTGGCACCTTTGAAGCTCTAACGTCCTGTCGTCTTGCTATGTGAGCCCAGGAGTCCATTTACTTTTCTTGTATGGATTCAGGTCAGGTGTTCAGGTAGTTGGTCACCAGTGTGTGGTACAGGCTCTCACCTACAGTCCTAGACGGGTATGGGTCACTGGTGTCAGCACAGGTATATGGCTGCAATAGGGGGTCACATGCTGAGCAAGGCAGGGGCTGATGGCTGCCCATAGTGTCTGGAAGGAAAGCGGGTCCCTGTTCCCTAGAGTGCATAGGTGGGTGGGTTTTGCAGCCTGACTATGGGTATCCATTTGTGTTGGCTGTAAGAAATGGGAGCCACTACTTATTCTCGGGTGGAGCCACCAATCCTTTGCTAATGAGGGCCTATGCTGTTGAAATGGGCCCACACAAGACTATGCAGGGGTGAAAGGCATTCAAAGTCTGTGGACCCCTAATGCTTGCACCTAGGCAAAGGAGCTGCACCTACCCTAAGTTTCCAGCTTAGGGGAGCTAGCAGATTATTTATTCCTGTTTGTTAATCTGTTCCCTCTTCAAGGCTGAGAGAATGGCTCAGAGAATGTCATGGCGCCTTACTTCCGGCCCAAGGGATGTGGCAATGGCTGAAGCTGGCCCTGGACCCGGTGCAGAGCAGCAGAGCAGGGAAGGGGCAGGTAAATGGGAGACAGGTTTTTCCCAAAGGGGGTGTTTTTTGATCCTCTTGGTAGGTTAGACGCATGTACTTATCTTTTGCCAGTTGAGCACTACTTTTCACTGGTTCTGGAGGCTTGAGTAGACTCTCTGCTGCTAAGTCTCTCCTGATGTGGAAAACACCTTCCGAGCACCACTGCTTGCCTCACCACTTGCACTGGTTGTAGGATGCTGGTTCCCACTAGGTCAAGTCTGGCAACTCCTCACTGCTTCTGAACCGTCTCTCTCTCCCCCTGCCACTCAGTCCTATTCCTCAACTTTGCCTTTAATGTTCAGAGCTTCTAAATTGTCATATATAATTGATTCACTTGTTTTTTGGGGTCTTTGTTGTAAGAGGGACCACTGGAAGTGTCTGACTACTCCACCTTCTTGGCCTTTCTTCTCATTTTGAGATTTTTAAGTAGATTCATCAGTGCAATTTTACTGACCCTAAAATAATATCTTTTCTGTCCTAAATAATAAGTTGTTTCTGCATAGTAGAACAAAACTAACAATAAAATTTATTTAAAGATTGTATGAAGATGATGGAACATAGGATATAATAAAGAAAGTTGTACATGAAAATGGTTACTATTTTAGGAATATAAATCAAAGGTATATGAGAATACTTCATACTATTCTTGCAATTGTCTTGTAAAGTCTGAAATGATGCCAAAATGAAAGCAAACTAAAGACATTCCAAGATAAACAAAAATTGAAAGAATTCACTGATTGCAGACCTGCCTTACTGAGAAAAACAAATGAAGCCATTCAGGCTGAAAGGAAATGACCCCAGATAGCAACTGAGATCCACATGATGGAATGAAGATCACCCTAATATGCGAGTAATGAAAAGACTCTGTGTGTGTGTGTGTGTGTGTGTGTGTGTGTATGCACATGTATGTGTCTATGCATGTGTGAGTATAATTTTTTCTTAATTTGTTTAAACACAAAAGATTGTTTGAAGCAATAATTATAAAACTGTATTTTTTTGGTTTATAATATATATGAATGTTTTGTATTTATGACCCTAATAGCACAAATGAGTTGTAAGAGATAGAATGAAACTTTATTTTGCTGGAATTAAATCAGTACTAACTTTCAGTAAATTGTGAAAAGTGAATATTGTAATCCCTAGAGCAACCAATTAAAAAAAAAAAAAACCTCAAAAATGCAGCTAAAAAACCAACAGAGTAATTAAAATGGTATATAAAAAGTATTTGTTTCACACAAAAGAAGACAGTAATGGAGGACCAGAAGAACCAAGCAGACATGAGGTATGTAGAAAACAAATTAAAAAATGCCAGGTATATATCTAACCATTTCAATAATGGAGTCCTGGTGGCATAGTTGTTAAGAGCTTGGCTGCTCACCAAAAGGTCAGCAGTTCAAATCCACCAGCTGCCACTTGGAAACCCTATGGGGCAGTGTTACTCTGTCCTATAGGGTCACTATGAGTTGTAACTGACTCTATGGCACCTAACAACAACAATTTCAATAATTATATTAAATGTGAATGGCCTGAACAGTCCAGTCAAAAGGCAGAGACAGAATATATGAAAAAGCAAGATCTAACTACTTTCTACAAAAGACATACTTTAAATTCCAAGACATACGTACCCACTGCCATTGAGTCTATTCCAACTCACAGCAACCCTATAGGATAGAGTAGAACTGCCCTGTAGAGTTTCTAAAGAGGGCCTGGTGGATTCAAACTGCCAACCTTTTGGTTAGTAGCCTTAGCTCTTAACCACTACACCACCAAAGACATACATAGGTGAGGGTAAAAGGATGGGAAAAGATACACATGCATACTGTAACCATAAGAAAGTTGGAGTTGCTATATTAATTTGAAATAAAATACACTTCAACACAAAGAATATTACTAGAGATAATTTTATTTCATAACAATAAAAGGGTCAATACCTTACAAAGATATTTTAATTATAAATATACATGCTCATAACAACAGAGTTCCAAAGCAAATGAAGCAAAAATTCACAGAATTCAAGGAGAAATAGAAAATAAAATAGCTATAGTTGAAGATTAGCTACTCTTGTCTCAGTAATTGACAGAACAACTAGATAGAAAACAGGAAAGGATAGAAATGCTTTAAACAACACTTAGCAATGCCACATAGCAACAGTAGAATACACATTCTCGTCAAACACACAGAGAATAGTCTTCAGGATAGACTGTATGCTAGTTCATAAAGCAAGTCTCAAAAATTTTGAAAGGATTAAAATAATAAAAACTTTTTTTTTATTATAATAGATTTAAATTAGAAATCAATAATAGAAACATATTTACTGACTCTCCAAATATTTTGAAATTAGAAAATACACTTCTAAATAACTGGTCAAAGATGAAATTACTTAGGGAAATTGACAAATACTTTAAGCTGAATGAAAATAAAAAATACATATATCAAAATTTACAAATGCAGCTAAAGCAATGCTTAGAGGAAAATATATAGCATCAAATACTTACATAATAAAGAGAAGTCTAAAATCAGTAATCTTCTACCTTGACATGCAAGAAGGAAGAAATAAAACTCAAAGTAGAAGGAAAAAATAAAGATTAAATCAGATCTCAGTGGAATAGAAACAAGGAACAATAGAAAAAAATCAGTGGGACCAAAAGTTCTTTGAAAAGTTCAAAAAAAATTGCTAAACTTAATAGAGACCCTATAACAATTAAAAGAATTATAAGGGAATATTATCAATAACTTTATGCCTACAAACTTAACAACTTAGATGAAATAGACAGATTTCTAGAAAGACATAAATTACCAAAACTGATTGAAGAAGTATTAGAAATCCTGAATAAACCTATACAAAATAAGGTCTGGGAGATTGCAGGGGAGAAAGGATTACTCCATAAAATTCTGTGTTATTTTAATATTTTGTGATGAGAATGTAGTCCTGAAATATGTGACTGATAATAAAAATGTCTAGGGAGACCTCGTGGTGTAATAATTAAGTACTTGGCTGCTAACTGAAACGTTGGCGGTTCAAACCACCCAGCAGCTCTACAAGTACAAGACCTGGTGATCTGCTTTGTAAAGAGTACAGCCAAGAAAACCCTATGGGGCAGTTCTACTCTGTCACATAGGGTCACTATGAGTCGGAATTGACTCAATGACACCCAGCATCAACAATGTCTAGCTCTCCTAGCTGCAGTTGTTCGGGGTGCAGTGTAAAGATTAAACTCACGGGACATATTAGGCTTCACCTATCACCAAGTTTATTTCCTTTTAAGACAGCATAAAGGACAAGAAACAGCACAGCACACGTAACAACACAGCAGTGGATTTGAACCTCAGGCAGAGCTGCCATTGTCTCTGTCATGCAACCCTCAGGACATGCATGGTTTTAAGAAATGAAGCTGCCAATGTGCAGACCAGCTCAGCTCAGGGAACCATCTGCTACGGGTCCCTTAGCTCTTATACCTGGTTAGTCACACTTCTGGCTGAGGCATGTGTGTCCTTGGGCAGCTGAATCTCATAAATACCAGCTATTTATTACTCAGTCTCTCCAAGGAGGAGTAGCATTTGGCCTGTACCTAGTGCTTGGCTGGGTTCTCATTTAATATGGATATGCCATAAATAGTTAAATTCCTGAAAATTCTTTTGGTTAATGTTGCAAAGAGGATTGAATGTGGATCAAATCCTCAGAATTTCCTGAGAGTAAAGGAAAGGCCAAGGAAATAGCTAACCCTTTTAAAAGTCTGGACAGATATTACCAAAATGTTAATAACTAGTATGTGTTAAGATTATAGGTGATTTTTTTCTTTCCTATTTAAACTTTTCCTTGTTATCCTAATTTTACAATGAGCATTAATTCATTTTATATTCATAAAAGTGAAGCTATTTCCAACAAAAAATACATTTTTATAAATTAAGTGTTTGCTCAGTTGGAGGAAGAAGTTGCCACACAGATGGCAGATATTTATCACATTTGCTAATATAAAAATGACAAAGAATTTTATTGGCATCTCACTGTCTTTTAAAATTATAATTAAACATTAGTAACTCTAATTTTTTAAAGTTTACTTCAAAATCCCAAATCAACTATAAAGCTAAAATAGAGAAATGAACATGGTTTGAGTAAATTTAATTTTCTGTTCTATTTTTGTAGCAGGTTGGGCTACCCAGGAAAGAGATTCTGAAGAGGGAGTGATGTGGGAATTGACACCTGTAGAAGGAAAGGGAAGAAAGGAAACAAGGCAGGGGGAGGAGTTAAGAAGTCAAGGTTGCAATGCAGTCTCAACAGAAACCTCAAAGAACCTTCAGCTCTGAAGATGGGATGACCTCTCTGGGCTGTTCTGAGTGAAGAGAATAAAAGAGAGAGAGAGAAGGGGGAGGGCAAGGGAAAGGAGTGGGCAAGAGAAGGAAAACGGGGAGGGAAGTGAAGGGAAGAGAGGGGAAGGGGAGGAAGTGGATGAAAGGGGAGGTCAAGTCTTTATATTCCCAAGTAGATGCAGACTGCCAGGGAAGCATGCGTGTGCTTGGCAAGATGACTCTCTTCATACAAAGATGGTTGTATACTGTATACTCCAGTCCCTGGAGAAGGATATCATACTTGGTAAAACATGGGGTCAGCAAAAAAGAGGAAGACCCTCAACAAGATGGATTGTCACAGTGGCTGCAGCAATGGTCTCAAACATAGCAACAATTGTGAGGATGGTGCAGGACAGGGCAGTGTTTCGTTCTGTTATGCATAGGGTCGCTATGAGTCCGAAACAGCTCAAAGGCACCTAACAACAACAACAACAGACCTCAAGGGAGCTGATAACTTGAGGGCGACCTTCCCAGCAGCTAGCTTCCCAAAGAGGGATCTGAGCAGGACACCTCCCTGTCCACCACAATTTAAAAATAAGAAAGGAGGTATACTGAAATTGTCTGGTAACACAGTCTGTATAGCAGACAGTGTTAGTTGACTAGCCAAGATCTAATTTCTCCTGGAGGTCTAATTTGTTTAAAGCAATGATGTACCCGGCCCTGGCAAAGTCACATGAGCGTCTGAACCAACTATGACAATCCTATTATCTGCTTTCCTAGAGTCTCTCCCCGCCCTCCCACCCTTTGCAGCAGTTAGACAAGCCCACGAAGCCTGACTCGAGACAATAAAACCCGAAGAAGTGTCTGCTTCAGGGATTCTGAAAAATATTTTGTTTTCCATACTAGAAGCTGAATTCCCTCACCTCTTCCTAATCCCTGTGCTCTCTTGAACACAGCTGTGGTACTTGTAGCTACAGCAGCCATCTTGTAATCAACAGAAAAAGGTCAACGGAATTTCTATGAGTTTGTTTAGATGTCGCTGAGCCATTGAATAAAGCCATAAACCTATGTCTGGGTTTCTTGCTCTTTAAGGAAAATAACCCTTATTTGTTTAAATTGGATTTTCTGTTATTTTCAGCCAGGCACAATCCAAATTGTTCCAAGATTTACAAGATGGGATGATGAACATTGAGGATTTTATTAAAAGATATAGTTGATACATGTAGTGTATGTATATATGTGCATGTGCGTGTGTATGCTTAACAAATTGTGGGGTTTTTTCAGTAAGTTTGAAAACACCAAGTACTATACCCTTGTTCTGGGGCTTTATACTGCTTAATAGCAATAATGATGTTAACGACTAGCATTAAAATATTCTTCCATAAATAAACCTATTTAAACAAAATTTATGCTTCAGGAAAAAAAATATGCTTCTGAAACATTTGACCAAAAACCACTTACTAAACTTGACCTGCTCATATGGAATGGAATGGGAAACTTTATTTAGCTTGTATTCTATGCCATGATTCATTAACTTGTTCCCTACTTCTGTGATTGTTTTCTGCAGCAGTGTTCCTAGGAGTATCTAGTTTAAGTTGAATTAGCCAAAACAGTAAAACATGGTTTCTTTTTTCTTATGCCTATGACTAAATTACTCAAGCAAGCAAATGAGCTCTAAAATATTTACATGTTGAGATGTGCTTTAGGATGTGGTCACAGCTCAAAAGAGAAAAGTGTAGCAACACATTTGTAGCATTGTTTGCTGGTCACAACTAACATCCTGTGTCTCTCTACACCACTTATTTTTATCTGCCTACATTCAGTCCCCTTTCACTGCTGTGCTGGCTTGCTTAGTGACAGTGCAGAAACTCAGGCACGAGGTGGAGGCATGCGGCTTCCTATGCCGAAGATGGAGGTCTTCTCTTTTGGCACAGGACGTGATGATTGTGGCCGCTTTAACCAAACCCCACGTTGCATTTGATCATGCAGCTTCACAGCCTAGCTTCTACATGTGCCATGGTCTGCAGAGGGGCTTTGGTGCCCTACCTACAAAGTGTTTCTAGTGTGAATGACTAGGTACTGTGCTTGCTTCCCTCATTACCTGCTTCCTCAGTGGTGCATTGTCACTTGCAGTTATTTACTCAGACATTCTTCTTCTGCAGGAGGAGCTTCTTTCTGTTTGATGCAGGATGTCTCATAGACATGTCAAACTAAAACTTTCTGAAACTGAACTTTTGATTTCTTCTCCATCTTCCACATAAATAATAGCACGATCATCACCCAGATAGTCAAACCAGGAGTCTACGACTCATCTTTGATACATGCACATCCAATCCGTCTTTGTATCCTGGCTTCAAAAGACATATTAATTCATTCACTCCAGGCGAAGCAGCATCACATCTTGCTCAGATCTCTGCAAATGGCATTCCAGCTTTCACACTTTGTGGGTTTTGTGATTCATTCCCCCCACAATTTCCAGACTAAAAATCCATTGCTGTCTAGTTGGTTCCTACCCATAGGGACCCTATAGGACAAAGTAGAACTGCTGCAAAGGGTTTCCAGGGGGTGCTTGGTGGATTTGAACTGCCGACCTTTTGGTTAGCAGCCGATCTCTTAACCACTGCACCACCAGGGATCCCATCTAAACTAGTATGTTTAAAACTAAATTAGATCAAGTCACACCTATGACTTGACTATGAGATTTCTTTTTTTTTTTTTATTGTTGTAATTAAATGAAGTTTACATTTCAAGTTAGTCTCCCATACAAATTCTTTTTTACATACATTGTTATGAGACCCTAATTGCTCACCCCATTCTGCGACAGCACACTCCTCCTTTCCACCCCTGACTCCCCATGACCATTGACTATGAGATTTCTAAAGTCAAAGGGATGCCTTTCTGAGATTTTCCCAGCTTTCTCCCTTACTCGTGCTGAACCACTTCCTCAAAAATTCAGCAAGAATTTTGCTGCTAATCCCAGGACTAGAAGACTTAGCATTGGTCTTACTAGCCCTGGTGGAAGCCACTCTGTAGAAACAACTAAGCACATTTAGATAGATGTGGTGAAAGCATTCTGTACGGAGGGGTAAAGTAGCTAGTATTCCTCCCAGTGATCATGAGTGTAGTCAGCTACGGAGAAGGAAGAGCAGTTTTGAATGGAGTCATAGTGGTTAAGAGCTCGGCTGCTAACCAAAAGGTTGGTAATTCAAACCCACCAACCGCTCCTCGGGAGAAAAATGTGGCAGTGTGCTTCCGTAAAGATTGCAGACTTGGGGCAGTTCTGCTCTGTCCTATGGGGTCATTATGGATCAGAACTGATTCAATGGCAATGGGTTTAGTTTTCGGTATGGGTGATGTTAGGCTTGGATGCAGTTACTGGTTTTTTGTGGAGTTAGACAAATTATCATCTGAGAGCTAAGGAGGCAGAAGAAGAGATTAAGTGAATCACTTTGAGAATCATTGGCTAAGGACTTATATTAGAATCTCACTGCTATTTCAGGAACTGCTGTGTATTTGAACAACATGGATTTAATTATGTCCAAAAGAAAAATGAGAAACTAGTTTTAATAAGGTAAGGAAATGCAAATAATTTTTTAAAAATTAAAAAATAATACCACTAGCTCAGTATCAACTTAATCATGTGGTTGAGAAGACGTCAACACCTTTTTCCCTTATAGGTGAAAAAGACACACTCACTGTTCAGCAGAACCCTGCAAAGCAAAGGTCCAACTTCTTTAGCGACTACTGACATAAAAAAAAAAAATCTAGATTTCTAGGAAGGAGTGAATTCGATAGAAGTTATATATAAAGGCCTTTAAACTGACTTGTGCAAGCTTCTGAGGACAGATACCATTTCTTATGCATTTTTGTGATTGTCCATAATGCCTAAAACAGTTCCAAAAGCATAGGAGGTACTCAATACTTATTTACTAACAGAATGGAATTAGGGCTAAATGAAACTGGTCAACCTAGACGGTCCTAAATTATATGGTGATTTAGCCACATTTTATGCTTCAACGTTGTGACACACCTCATTTTGCCATGTACTTTTAAATTTTTATCTATCAAGAAATCTAAAATGCATATAAGTAGATAAATCAGTGTCAGTTCTTGGTGAGAAATAAGCAGATTTAATAGAAGAATATTGGTTTCTGAATGATTTTGTCTATCAACCTAATAACTGGTTTTCATCTGTCATTTAGAGCAGCAGAGCAAGCCAGAGATGCTGCGATCTTTGAGAAGCACATTTCAGAATGGCTTCCTTTATTTTAAATCAAAGCGATTTTTAGACTTTAATATTGCATTAGACCTTTTTGCCTTGTTTTTTACTTAATTTATTATCTATCAATTTATTTATTAAAGTAATATATTTATTTCTCATCTTTGCATTTTATAGTTCTAGCTCTAAAAATTGTGCTCAACAGAGTTAGTACAAATTTGCACTACTAATAAGATTTTTTTTTAAATTTTTTTTATTGTACCTTAGATGAAGGTTTACAGAACAAATAGTTTCTCATTAAACAATTAGTACACATATTGTTTTATGGCATTGGTTAACAACCCCACAAAATGTCAACACTCTCCCTTCTCGACCTTGGGTTCCCTATTAACAGCTTTCCTGTCCCCTCCTGCCTTCTAGTCCTTGCCCCTGGGCTATTGTACTCCATTAGTTTCATTTTGTTTTATGGGGTTGTCTAATGTTTGGCTGAAGGGTGAACCTCAGGAGTGACTTCATTACTGACCTAAAAGGGCGTCCAGGGGCCATACTCTCGGGGTTTCTCCAGTCTCTGCCAGGCCAGTAAGTCTGGTCTTCCTTTTTCTGAGTTAGAATTTTGTTCTACATTTTTCTCCAACTCTGTCCAGGACCCTCTGTTGTGATCCCTGTCAGAGCTGCCAGTGGTGATAGCCGGGCACCCTAGTTGTACTGGACTCAGTCTGGTGGAGGCTGTGGTAATTGTGGTCCATTAGTCCTTTGGACTAATCTTTTCCTTATATTTTGTTTTCTTCATTCTCTCTTGCTCCCAAAGGGGGTGAGACCAGTGGAATATCTTAGATGGCTGCTCCCAGGCTTTTTAAGAACCCAGATGCTACTCACCAAGGTAGAATGTAGAATATTTTCTTTATAAACTGTGTTATGCCAATTGAGCTAGGTGTTCCCTGCGACCATGATTCCCACAGCCCTCTGCCTAGCAATTCAGTCCCTCAGGGAGTTGGGATGAGTCTATGGTGTTTCCATGACTTTTCTTTGTACAAGTTGTGCTGGCTTCCCCAGTATTGTGTACTGTCTTGTTCTTCACCAAAGTTACCACTTACCTATTGTCTATTTAGTATTTCTCCCCCAACCTCTCCCATCCCTCGTAGCCATCAAAAATTGTTTCTTTTTGTGTGTAAACATTTTCATGAGTTTTTACAGTAGTGGTCTCATACAATATTTGTCCTTTTGTGATTGATTTATTTCACTCAGCATAATGTCCTCCAGTTTCAAGCATGTTATGAGATGCTTCACAGATTCATCATTGTTCTTTATCACTGCATAATACTTCATTGTGTGTACGTACCATAGTTTGTTTATCCATTCATCTGTTGATGAACATCTAGGTTGTTCCCATCTTTTTGCCATTGTCAACAATGCTGCAATGAACATGGGTGTGCATATGTCTATTCCTGTGACAGCTCTTATATCTCTAGGATATATTCCTAGGAGTGGGATTGCTGGATGGTATGGTTTCTATTTCTAGCTTTCTTAGGAAGCACCATATCCTTTTCCAAAATGGTTGTATCATTTTGCATTCCCATCAGGAGTGTGTAAGAGTTCCAATCTCCCCGTAGCCTCTCCAACGTTTGTTATTTCCAGTTTTTTTGATTTGAGCAAGTAATGACGGGGTGAGATGGTATCTCATCGTGGTTTAGATTTGCATTTCTCTAATGGCTAGTGGGTGAGCATTTCCTCATGTACCTGTTGGCTGCTTGAATGTCTTCTTTGGTGAAATGTCTGTTCATTTCCTTTACCCATTTTTTAATTGGAGTATTTGTCTTTTTGTTGTAGAGGTGTTGGATTTTCTTGTAGATTTTAGAGATTAGAGCTTTATCTGACTTGTAATGTCCAAAAATTTTTTCCCAGTCATAGGTTCTCTTTTTAATCTTTTGGTGAAGTCTTTTGATGAGCATCAGTGTTTAATTTTTAGAAGATCCCAGTTATCTATCTTATTTTCTGGAGTTTGTGTGTTGTTGGTTATGGTTTGTATCCTGTTAATGCTGTGTATCAGGGCCTATAGCGTTGGTCCTAGTTTTTCTTCTATAAATTTTATAGCTTTTGGCTTTATATTTAGGTCTTTGATCCATTTTGAATTAGTTTTTTGTGTATGGCGTGAGGTATGAGTCCTGTTTTATTTTTTGTAGATGGACATCCAGTTTTGCCAGCACCATTTGTTAAAAAGACTGACTTTTCTCCATTTGATGGACTTTGGGCCCTTGTTGAAGAACAGGTGACCTTAGCTGGATGGATTTACATCTGGGTTCTCAATTCTGTTCCATTGGTCAATGTATCTGTCATTGTACCAGTACCAGGCTCTTTTGACTACCATAGCTATATAGTAGGTTCTGAGGGCAGGTAGTGCGAGTCCTCCTACTTTATTCCTCTTCTCCAATAGTGCTTACTTATCCAGGGCTTCTTCCCTTTCCATATAAAGTTAATGATTAGTTTTTCTGTCTTTTTAAAGAATGTTGTTGGTATTTGGATAGGGATTGCATTGTATTTGTAAATTGCTTTGGGTAGAGTTGTCATTTTCACTATGTTGAGTCTACCTATCCATGAGCATGGTATGTTTTTCATTTATGTAGATCTTTTTTGGTTTCTTGCAGTACTGTTTTGTAGTTTTCTTTGTATAGGTCTTTTATATCCCTGGTTAGATTTATTCCTACGTATTTTATTTTTTTAGGGGCTATTATAAACGGATTGTTTTCCTGATTTCCTTTTCATCATTCTCTTTATTGGTGTATAGGAATCCAACTGATTTTTGTATGTTTATCTTGTATTCTACTACTCTGCTGAATCTTTAATTAGTTCCAGCAGTTTTTTCATGGTATCTTTTGTGTTTTTTATGTATAGTATCATATCATCTGCAAATAGGGACAGTTTAACTTCTTCATTACCAGTTTGGATGCCCTTTATTTCTTTTTCTTGCCTTATTGCTCTAGCTAGGACTTCCAGTACAATGTTAAATAGGAGTGGTGATAAAGGGCATCCTTGTCTTTTTCCTGTTCTCAAAGGGAATGTTTCCAGCCTCTCTCCGTTAAGAATGATGTTGGCTGTTGGTTTTGCATAGATGCTCTTTATTATGCTGAGAAATTTCCCTTCTATACCTATTTTATTGAGAGTTTTCATCAGGAATGGGTGTTGGACTTTGTCAAATGCCTTTTCTAAGTCATTTGAGATGATCATGTGATTCTTTTCTTCCCTTATATATTTATTTTTTAAATAAATTGATTTTAGAAAAATTTTCGATTTATAGAATTCTTGGGAAGACAGTACAGGGAGTTCAGCATACCCCACACCCTTTCCCCTTTATTAACATCTTACATTGCACTGGGACATTTGTCAAAATTAATGAGCCAGTAACAACCCATTATTATTAAAGTTTCTACTTTATTCAGATTTTCTAAGTTTTTCTATTCTAGATCCCATTCAGGATACCACATACATTTAGTAATCAGGTCTTCTTGGGTTCTTTTTTGTTGTGAGTTTCTCAGACTGGCCTTGTTTTTGGTACTCTTGGCAGTTTTGAGGAGTACTGGTGTAGTATTTTATAGAAGGTGTCTCAATTGGGATTTGTCCATTTTTCTCGTGATTAGACATGGGTAGGAGCCCTGCAGGTGCAGTGGTTAAGGGCTTGGCTGCTAACCAAAAGGTCAGGGTTCCAAACCCACCAGATACTCCCCAGGAGAAAGATGTGGCAATCTGGTTCCATAAAGATTTATAGCCTTGGAAGCCCTATAGGGCAGATCTACTGTGTCCTATAGGGTCACTATGAGTTGGAATTGCCTAGACGGCAATGGGTTTGGGTTTTCTTTGGGGGAAGGGTGGTTAATGTGTCTCTGTCCCTGTGTGGTACAACTGGTTAATGAGCTCAGTTAATGAGGTTGTTGATTTGAGCCCACCCAGAGGCACCTGGGAAGAAAGGACTGGTGATCTACTTTCAAATAATCAGCCACTGAAAACTCTGTGGAGCACAGTTCTACTCTACAAATACGAGGTCACCACGAGTCAGAATTGACTGGATGACAACTTTTTTTTTTCCCTGATGTGTTTTTGAGAGTAAGATGACAGAGGTAAAATGTCATTCTCATCGCATCATATCAAGGGTACATACAATCCATATGACTTACCAGTGTTGATACCAGTGATATCACCAGGGTTGGTGTCACCCAGTGCAGTAACTCATGGTGTCACCCCCACCCCATGGACCTTCTCCCATATACCGGCAGCAATGAAAAAACAGTGTGTGCTTGTAGCTTGTGCAGATGAAACCATGTGATTCAAAGTGTCCGTGTAATTGGGTAATAATGGCAGCTCTGGCTGGAGAGCCTTAGAAAGTTCAAAAAGTAAATTAGCACAGAGTTTTAGCCTTGTAGGTTTATTGATACATGTAAACTGATCTTACAAAAAATATTTTTGCTGTTTTAACTAACTACATGGATATTTTTATAAAAAGTAATACATTTCTGATGAAAGACTGCGCAAAAGCAAAAATTTTATTGACAGTGATTTTGGTGTCATCCCCTCTGACAGTGTTGCCAGGTGCAGGTCACACCCTTAGCATCCCTCTAGTGACACCACTGGTTGATATTGACCTTAATCAATTGGCTGACATAATGTTTGTCAGTTTTCTCCACTGTAAAGTTAAGTGTTTTTTTTTTAATCTTTTCATAATGTACTCTGTCAGAAAGTCACTATGTGCAGCCCACCTTAAGAAGTGGACAGAGTACATAAATTATTTGGAATTCTAGTGCATGGTATATTTTCTATTCTCTCTCATTTATTTATTCATTCAACCATTTACTTATATTAGTATGATTTCGTAGATATGTATTTTATACCTTGGGCTATAATCCATTTATTTATTTTGTTGCTCAGATTATTCCAGCTGTGGCTATTGAAAGCACTTTTTGCCTGGCTCTTGTGTCCCTTTGACATTCCCCGGTCATTGTGTATGGTGTTTGTTTGTTTTGCTGTTGAGTACTTCCTTACTTTCTGGCACTACAAGATGCTCCTAGCTCATCTTGTATATTTCTTGCTCCAATACTGGAATCATCTATTTCTCCAAGGAATATTGGTTCCTTTTACTGGAGAACGGTATTAAAAACCAAGATCTGGACACTAGATCTGCTCTTTGCTACTGGTGTGTCATTGTTTCTAGTCCCTCACAACTGACAGAGCAAAGAAAAATATGTGTGCACAGTAACTTGTGTATATACAATTATCTATAAATATTTCTCTACATAACCATGTGTATCTACTATATTAAGCTGAACATGAGTTCATGTTAATTTCTCCAACTCTAATCTACTGCCACATGAGTCCTTCTTTGCTTATCTGTAACCTCTCATCCCAACTGTAAAAAACCTGGCTCTTGATTTCTCCCATCCATTTACTTAATTGTTCGATTCCAGTATACTTGTGCAGTGGTTTCAGGATTGTCACCTATAGCCCTGTGGGAAACAACTTTATCAAATAGAGAACAATATGTATATGCAGTTTCTTTTGCCTTTAGTTTTACAGACTCCAGTGATTTCCAGAGTTAATTAGGTCAGCACATGATTCTCCCACTCTCTTCTGTGAAGTTGCTTCATTCATTTGCAATACATGTAAATTCTTTTGTCATATTCTGTATTCTATACCAGGACTCTCAGACCTCTTAAATGATCTTTCATAATTTATATACATTAAGGTTTACTCTTTGTGCTGTAAAGTTTTCTGGGTTTTGACAAATACTTAATGTCTTATATTCATTACAGTACCATACAGAAGTTTTACCTCTCTAAGGAATCCCCTGTACTTTACCTGTTCAACTTTGTCCCCTCTGCCCCCGAGCCCCTAAAAATTGCTCATCTATTTACCGTCTCTATATTATATATGGTAAAATCTGCAAAAGCTGAAACCTGTGTAAAGTGGAAACCTGTCAGAGAAGGAAAACTCAAATATTTTCCACTAAAATATAAAGTGGCAAGACTGCACCCCTTCAAAGGCAGAAAACTTGAGAGGCCCAGCCAAACAAGGCAGTCCGATTGAGTTCTGGCTCTCAGTTTTCACTGTAGTATGCAACTTTTTCAGACTGGCTTCTTTCACGTAATAATATACATTTAAGTCTCATCTACATCTTTTAGTGGCTTGATAGCTCATTTCTGTTTATTACTGTACTGAATTCCATTGTATGGATATAGTACAGTTTGTTTATCCATTCACCTATTGAAGGACATCTTGGTTGCTTCCAGTTTGGGGAAATTATGAATAAAGCTGCTATAAACATACCTGTGTAGGTTTTTGTGTAGATGTCATTTTTCATATTAATTGGGTAGTAGCTTAGAAGTCCAGTTGCTGGATCTTGTGGGAAGATTTTACTTAGTTTTGTAATAAACTGCCAAACCATCATCCAAAATGACTGTACCATTTTGCATTCTCATCAGCAGTAAATGAGAGTTCCTGTTGTTCTTCACCCTTGAGCTAGCATGGTTATTGTCAGTTTTGTTGTTGTTGTTGCTTGTTTGTTTTTAATTTTAGCCATTCTAATAAGTGTGTAGTGGTATCTCATTATTGTTTTAATTTGTAATTCCTTTATGACAAATGCTGCTGAGCATCTTTTCATATGCTTATTTGCCATATATTTTTAATTGGGTTGTTATCTTATTGTTGAGTTTTAAGAGTTCTGTGTATATTTTGGAGCCCTGATGGTGTGGTTAAGAGCTTGGCTGCTAACAAAAAGGTCGGCAGTTCAAATCCACCAGTCATTCATCTGAAATCCTATGGGGCAGTTCTACTCTGTCCTATAGGGTCGCTATAAGTCAGAATTTGACAGCAATGAGTTTGGTTTTGGGTTTTTTTTTTTTTTTTTTTGGTGTATACTTTCCATATAAGTACTTTATCAGATATGTGCTTTGCAAATATTTACCCCCAGTTGTAGCTTGTCTTCTCACATTCTCTTAACAGTGCCTTTCATATAACAGAAGTTTTATTTGTAGTAAGTCCAATTTACCAATTTTTTTCTTTTATAGACTGTGCTTTTCATGTTGTGTCTAAAACCCACTACTAAGTTCAAAGTCAGGTGGATTTTCTTCTGGAATTTTTAGAGTTCTGTATTTTACGTTTAGGTATATGGTCCATAATTTTCAGAAGACGTATAAGGTCTGTGCATAGGTTTATTATTTTGCATATGGGAGTACAGGTGTTCCAGCATCATTTGTTGAAATGAATATCCTTTCTCCATTGAATTGTCTTTGCTCCTTTGTCAAAGATCAGTTGACTATATTTGTGTGGTTCTATTTGTGAGCCCTTTATTCTGTCCAGTTCATACATGTGTCTATTCTTTTACCAATACCATATCATGTTGTCTTGGTTAAAACCAAAACCAAACCAAACCCACTGCCGTTGAATTGATTCCAACTCACAGCAACTCTATAGGACTGGGTAGAACTGCCCCATATGGTTTCTAAGGAGTGACTGGTGTATTCAAACTGCCAACTTTTTGGTTAGCAGACAAGCTCTTAACCACCATCGTGCCATCAGGGCTCCATTATAGTAAGTCTTAAATCGGGTAACGTAAATCCACCAACTTTGTTATTCTGCTTCAGTATTGTGTTGGCTTTTCTAGTTTTTTGGCCTTTCCATATAAACTTTATAATTAGTTTCTTGACATTTACAAAATAGCTTGATGGAATTTTGATTGGGATTGTGTTGAATCTATAGCTCAAGTTGGAAAAAAATAACATCTCAACAACATTGAGGAAAATAGGGTATTTCTTCATTTATTTAGATCTTCTTTCTTTTTTCATCATTATATTGTAGTTTTCCACATATACATCTTATACATATTTTGTTAGACTTACACATAAGTATTTAATTTTGGGTGCTGTTGTTAATGGGAACCCTAATGGCGCAGTGGTTAACACTCAGCTGTTAACTGAAAGGTCAGCCATTCAAATTCACCAGCCACTCCACAGGAGAAAGATTTGGTAGTCTGCTTCTGTAAAGATTAAATCCTACAGGGCAGTTCTGCTTTGTCCTGAAGGGTTTCTATAAGTCAGATTCGAATCAATTGCAATGGGTATGACAATTATAATAATAATAATAATTATTATTATTAATGGAATTTTTATTACTTTTTCTTTTTTAATTTCAAATTCCAGTTTTCTTGCTTGTACATAGAAAAGCAGTTGACTTTTGTATATTGAACTTGTATCCTATGACCTTACTGAACTTGCTTATTAGTGCCAAGAGTTTTCTGTTGATTCTTTGGGATTCTCTACATAGACAATCAAGCCATATGCAAATAGAGATAATTTATTTCTTCTTTTCCAACCTATATATATTTTATTATCTTTTCTTGTCATATTTCATTAGCTAGGACTTCCAGTACAGTGTTGAATAAGAATAGTGAAAGAGAACATCCTTACCTTGCTTCCTGTCTTAGGAGGAAGCGCCCAGTTTTTCTCACCATTAAGTATGATAGGGACTGTAGGCTTTGTGCAGTTGTTCTTTATAAAACTGAGCAAGTTCCCCTCAATTTCTTGTTTGCTGTTTCTTTTTTTAAAACAATGAATGAGTATTAAATTCTGTCTAATTTTCTTTCCGTATTAATTAATTAATTAATTAATTAATTTCCGTATTAATTAATTAATTAATTAATTAATTAATGCTTTTTTCTTTATTCTATTGATATGGTGGATTACATTAACTGGTATTTAAATGTTGAACTAGATTTGTATACCCGGAATAAATTCCACTTAGTCATCGTGTATAATTCTTTTCATACATTATTGGATTCTATTTACTAATCTTTTGCTGACAGTATTTGTATCTATGTTCAGGAGAGATATTGGTCTGTAGCCTTCCTTTCTTTAATATTTCATCTGGTTTTATCAAAACTTTGTCTACTTTTTACATTAGGGCAATGTTAGCTTTATAGAATGAGTTAAGAAGTGTTTCCTTTGGTTCTATTTTTAGGAAAAAATTGTAGAGAAAAGACTTTTTTTTTTTTTTTACTGGTGTACTTTAAATGAAAGTTTACAATTCAAGTTCGTTTCTCATACAGAAATTTATACATACAGTGTTATATGACCCTAGCTGCTCTCCCTATACTGTGACAGCACACTCCTCCTTTCCACTCCAGATTTCCCATGTCTGTTCAACCAGCTCCTGACCCTCTCTGCCTTCTCATGTCATCTCCAGACAGGAGCAGCCCATTATTCTCATGAATTTACTTGAGCTAAGAAGCACACTCTTCACGAGTATCATTTTACATCCCATAGTCCAGTCTAGTCTTTGTCTGAAGAGTTGGCCCTGGGAATGGTTTTAGTTCTGTGTTAACAGAGAGTCTGGGGGCCATGCTTTCTGGGGTTCCTCTAGTCTCAGTCAGACAATTAAGTCTGGTCTTTTTACTAGAATTTGAGTTCTGCACCCCTCTTTTCTCCTGCACCATCAGGGACTCTGTTGTGTTCCCTGTCAGTTCGGTAACTAACTCTTGTCTCAGGCTGATGAAGTCTCCTGTTTATGTGGCCGTTTCTGTCTCTTGGGCTATTACTTTCCTTGTGTTTTTGGTGTTCTTCATTCTGCTTTACTCCAGGTGAGTTGGGACCAACTGATGCATCTTAGATGGCCACTCGATAGCTTTTAAGACCCCAAATCCAATTCACCAAAGAAGGATGCAGAACATTTTCTTAACAAACTTTGTTATGACAATTGACCTAGATGTCCCCTGAAACCATGGTCCCCAGACCCCTACCCCTGCTACTCTGTGCCTGGAAGTGTTTGGTTGTATTCAGGAAACTTCTTAGCTTTGGTTTGGTCCAGTTGTGCTGATTTCCCCTGTAGTGTGTGCTGTGCTTCCCTTCACCTAAGATAATTCTTATCTACTATTTAGTTAGTGAATAACCCTCTTCCTCCCTCCCCACCCTCATAACCACCAAAGAATATTTTATTCTGTGTTTAAACATTTTCTTGAGCTCTTATAATAGTGGTCTTATACAGTATTTGTCCTTTTGCGACTGTAAATTCACTCAGCATAATGCCTTCCAGATTCCTCCATGTTATGTTTCACAGATTCATCATTGTTCTTTATGATTGCGTAGTATTCCATTTTGTGAATAATACCATAATATGTTTATCCATTCATCCACTGATGGGCACCTAGGTTTTTTCCATCTTTTTATTATTGTAAACAGTGCTGCAATGAACATGGATGTGCATCTATCTATTTGTATGACACCTCTTATTTCTTTAGGATATATTCCAAGGAATGGGATTGCTGGATCGTATGGTACTTCTATTTCTAGCTTTTTAAGGATGTGTCAAATCGATTTCCAAAGCGGTTGAACCATTTTACATTCCCACCAACAGTGTATTAGTGTTCCAGTCTCTCCACAACCTTTCCAGCATTTATTATTTTGTGTTTTTTGGATTAATGCTAGCTTTGTTGGGGTATCTCATTCTAGTTTTGATCTGCATTTCTCTAATGGCTAATGATCGTGAGCATTTCCTCAAGGGTCTGTTAGCTGCCTGAATGTCTTCTTTGGTGAAATACCTGTTCAAATCCTTTGCCCATTTCTTAACTGGGTTGTTTGTCTTTTTATTGTTGAGATTTTTCAGTATCTTGTAGATTTTACAGATTAGACGCAGATCAGATTTGTCATAGCCAACAATTTTTTCCTAGTCTGCAGGTTGTCTTTTACTTTTTTGGTGAAGTCTTTTGATAAGCATAAGTGTTTGATTTTTAGGAGCTCCCATTTATCTAGTTTCTCTTCTGGTGTTTGTGCATTGTTACATATGGTTTGTATTCTATTTATGCCATGTATTAGGGCTCCTAGCATTGTCTCCATTTTTTATTCTATGACCTTTATTGTTTTGATTTTATATTTAGGTCTTTGATCCATTTGGAGTTAGTTTTTGTGCATGATGTGAAGTATGGGTCTTTTTTCAATTTTTTGCAGATGGATATCCAGTTATGCCCGCAGCATTTGTTAAAGAGACTGTCTTTTCCCCAATTAATGGACTTTGGGCCTTTGTGAAATATCAGCTGCTCATAGGTGGATGAATTTATGTCTGGATTTTCAATTCTGTTCCATTGATCTATGTGTCTGGTGTACCAGGACCAGGCTGTTTTGACTACCGTGGCAATATAATAGGTTCTAAAATCAGGTAGTGTGAGGCCTCCCACTTTATTCTTCTTCTTCAGTAATGCTTCACTTATCCAGGGCCTCTTCCCTTTCTATATAAAGTTGGTGATTTGTTTCTCCATCTCATTAAAAAATGTGATTTGAATTTGGATCAGGATTGCATTGTATCTATGATTGCTTTGGGTAGAATTGGCATTTTCACAATGTTGAGTCTTCCTATCCATGAGCAAGGTATGTTTTTCCACTTATGCAGGTCTCTTTTGGTTTCTTGCAGTAGTGTCTTGTAGTTTTCATTGTATATGCCTTTTATGTCTCTGGTTAGAATTATTCCAAGTATTTTATCTTCTTGGAGGCTATTGTAAATGCTACTGATTTGGTGATTTCCTCTTCAAGGTTCTCTTTGTTGGTGTAGAAGAATCCAACTGACTTTTGTATATTTATCTTGTGTCCTGATACTTTGGTGAAACCTCCTTTTGGTTCCAGTGTTTTCTTGTGGGTTCTTTGCGGTTTTCTGTGTATAAGATCATGTCATCTGCAAATAGAGATACTTTTACTTCTTCCTTACCAATTTGGATGCCCTTTATTTCTTTTCCTAGCCTAATTGCTCTGGGTGGGACCTCAAGCACAATGATGAATTAGAGTGATGATAAAGGGCATCCTTGTCTGGTTCCTGTTCTAAAGGGGAGTAACTTTCAAAGTATCTCCATTTAGGATGATGTTGGCTGTTGGCTTTGTATAAATGCCCTTAATTATGTTGAGGAATTTCCCTTCTATTTCTATTTTTTTGAGAGTTTTTATTATGAATGGATGTTGGACTTTTTCAGATGCCTTTTCTGCATCGATTGATAAGATCATGTGTTTCTTGTCTTTTGTTTTATTAATGTGATGGATTACATTGATTGTTTTTCTAATGTTGAACCATCCCCGCATACCTGGAATAAATCCCACTTGATCATGGTGAATTACTTTTTTGATATGTTGCTGAATTCTGTTGGCTAGAATTTTGTTAAGGATTTTTGTGTCGATGTTCATGAGGGATATTGATTTGTAGTTTTCTTTTTTTGTGAAGTCTTTACCTGGCTTTGGTATCAGGGTTATGCTGACTTCATAGAAAGAATTTGGGAGTATTCCATCCTTTTTTATGCTCTGGAATACCTTTAGTAGTAGTGGTGTTAGCTCTTCTCTGAAAGTTTGGTAGAATTCTCCAGTGAAACTGTCGGGGCCAAGGTATTTTTTTGTTGGGAGTTTTTAAATTTACCTTTTCAGTCTTTTGTCATAGGTTTATTTAGTTGTTCTACCTCTGTTTGTGTTAGTTTAGGTAGGTAATGTGTTTCTAGAAATTTTTCCATTTCCTCTAGGTTTTCAAATTTGTTAGAGTACAAATTTTCATAGTATTCTGTTATGATTCTTTTAATTTCAGTTGAGTTGGTTGTTATATTGCCCATCTCATTTCTTATTCAGGTTGTCTATATCCTCTCCTGTTTTTCTTTTGTCAGTTTGGCCAATGGTTTGTTGATTTTGTTGATCTTTCAAAGAACCATCTGTTGGTCTTGTTAACTCTTTCAGTTGATTTTCTATTCTCTATTTCATTTAATTCTGCTCTAATTCTTATTATTTCCTTTCTTCTGGCACCTGGGGGCTTCTTTCGCTGCTCTCTTTCTATTTGTTTGAGTTGTAGGGCTAATATTTTGATTTTCACCCTTCCTTCTTTTTGGATGTGTGCATTTATTGCTACAAACTAACCTCTGAGCACTGCTTGTGCTGTGTCCCAAAGGTTCTTGTAGGATGTGTTTTCGTTCTCATTTGATTCTATTAATTTTTTTTTCCATCCTTAATTTCTTCTCTAACCCAGTAGTTTTTGAGCAAGGTATTTTTCAGTTTCCATGTGTTTGATTTTTTTCTTGCTTTTTCTGTTATTGATTTCTACTTTTATGGCTTTATGGTTATAAAAGATGCCTTGTAATATTTCGATTCTTTGGATTCTGTTACGGCTTGCTTTATAGGCTAATATGTGGTCTATTCTGGAGAATGTTCTATGTGCATTGGAAAAGAGAGTATGCCTGGCTACTGCTCAATGAAGTGTTTGGTATATATCCATGAGATCAAGTTGGTTGATTGTAGCATTTAGATCTTCCTTGTCTATGTTAAGCTTCTTTTCTGGATGTTCTGTCCTTCACTGAAAGTGGTGTGTTGAAGTCTACTACTGTTATTGTGGAGCCATCTATCTCTCTTTTCAGTGCTGTTAGAGTTTGTTTTATGTATTTTGGAGCTCCGTTGCTGGGTGTGTAAATACTTATTATACTTATGTCTTCCTGGTGTATTGACCCTTTAATCATTATATAGTGTCCTTCCTTATCCTTTGTGGTGGATTTTACTTTAAAGTTTATTTTGTCAGAGATTAATATTGTCACTCCTGTGCTTTTTTGAGTGTTGTTTGCTTGATATTTTTTCCATCTTTAAAGTTTTAGTTGGTTTGTGTCATGAAGTCTAAGGTGGGTCTCTTGTAGGCTGCATATAGACGGATTATGGTTTTTTTTTTTTTTTCCAATCTGCCACTCTGTCTCTTTATTGCTGCATTTAGTCCATTTACATTCAGCATAATTATAGATAGGTATGAGTGTAGTGCTGTCATTTTGATGTCTTTTTTTGTATGTTGTTAACAGTTTCTTTGTTCCATATAATTTTCTGCACTGAGTAATTTTTATTTATGCATTTTATCAACTTTTTAATTGATGTTAGATTTTGTGTTTGCTGAGCCTTTATATTTTTCTTGTTTCTTATTTTGATTTGTAGGATTGTAAGTTTCCTTTGTGGTTACCTTAGTATTTACCCCTATTTTTCTAAGTTTAAACCAATCTTTTATTTCTGTATATTGCTTTGACTTCCTCTCCATATGAAAAATCTATGTCTGTATTTTTAGTCCCTCTTTTTTGTTTTCATGTTGTCATCTTTTACATATTAACATCTCTGTTTCCCTGTTTTCTGTGTTTTAGCTTTTAGTTTTGTGACTTCCTTATCTGGGTTAATATCTGGTTGCTCTGTCTTGTGTTCTAGCCTTGGGTTGTTGTCTGATGTTATCGATTTTCTAACCAGAGGACTCCCTTTAGTATTTCTTGTAATTTTGGTTTGGTTTTTGCAAATTCCCTAAACTTCTGTTTATCTGGAAATGCCCTAATTTCGCCATCATAATTAAGAGACAGTTTTGCTGGATATATAATTCTTGGCTGGCAATTTTTTTCCTTCAAGGCTTTATAGATGTCATCCCATTGCCTTCTTGCCTGCATGGTTTCTGCTGAGTAGTCCAAGCTTATTGACTCTCCTTTGTAGATGACTTTTCATTTATCCCTAGCCACTCTGAAAATTCTCTCTTTATCTTTGGTTTTGGCAAGATTGATTATAATATGTCTTGGTGACTTTCTTTGGGATCTGCCTTATGTGGGGTTCGATGAGCATCTTGGATAGATATCTTCTCATCTTTCATGATATCAGGGAAGTTTTCTCCCAAAAAATCTTCAACAATTCTCTCTTTATTTTCTGTTATTCCCCACCCCCTCCCGGTTCTGGTACTCCAATCACTCGTGGGGTATTCCTCTTGATAAAGTCCCACATAATTCTTAGAATTTCTTCATTTAAAAAAATTATTTTATCTGATTTTTCATCAAATAAGTTAGTGTCAAGTGCTTTATCTTCAATCTCACTAATTTATGATTTGTTCCCTCAATTCTTCTCCTATGACTTTCTATTAAGTTGTCTAATTCTGAAATTTTATTGCTAACCTTCTGGATTTCTGATTGCTGTCTCTCTGTGGATTCTTATAGCCTGTTAAATTTGTCATTACGCTCTTGAATAACCTTCTTAAGATCCTCTATTGCTTTGTCTTTGTGTTCCTTAGCTGGGCTGCCTTTTGCATCATTACCTTCCTGATCTCTTGAAGAGTTCTTTATATTAATTCTTTGTATTCTGCCTCCAGTAATTCCAAGAAATTCTCTTCCTCTGGAAAATTTTTTCATTCTCTATTTTGAGAGCTTGCTGAAGCCATCATGGTCTCCCTCTTTATGGTATTTGATATTGACTGCTGTCTCCATGCCATCAATAAGTTATTTATTTGTTTTGTGTTGCTTACTGTGTCCTAGCTTCTTTTTTTGTTTTGTTTTGTTATGCCCAGATAAGCTGCTCTCATGAGCTTGTTTTGATTATTGGTGTCTTTGAAGCTCTAAGGTCCTGTCACCAGATTGTTAGATCTGTTACTAAGTATGTGAGCACAGAATTCCATTTACTTTTCTAATATGGATTCAGCTCAAGTGTCCAGGTAGTTGGTCACCAAGAGTGTGGTTCAGGCTCTCACCTACACTCCTAGACTGGCATGGGTGACTGGTGTAGGTACAGGTATCTGGCTGCATTAGGAGGCCACGTGCTGAGCAAGGCAGGGGCCTGACGGCTGCCCCTGAGTGTTTGTGAGGAAAGTGTTTCCCTGTTTCCTAGAGTGCATAGGTGTGTGAGTTTTGCAGCTGGACTCTGAGCACGCAATGCTGTTGGCTTTAAGGACTGGGTGGCACCACTTATTCTTGGACCCCTGTTGCAGCTGGCTAAGTGGCATGGATGGAGCCACCAGTCCTCAGGCACCTCATTTGGGTAGGTGGAGACCCTGTTTAATGGATAGAGCAGTGTCAAATATCACAAACTTGCCACTTCACAGCTTCAACAGTTGAAGTTAGTCTTCAGGCATATACTCTGTTGTACTGTGGTAATGAGGGCCTACATTGTTGAAATGGGCCCACACATGTCTATGCAGAGGCAAAAGCACTCAACGTCTGTGGACCCCTTACACCTGTGCCAAGGCAAAGGAGCTGTGCCTACCATGAGTTCCTGGCTTAGGGGAGCCAGCAGATTATTTTTTCCCTTGTTTGTTAATTTTTTTCCCTCTTCAAGGCTGGGAGAATGGCTCAGGGTGCGTGACGGGTCCTACTTCTGGTCCCGGACTCAGAAATCACTGAAGCCAGCCTGGGACCCAGAATAGGGGGCTGGTAAATGAGATAGACGTTTTCTCAAAGGGAGACGTTTTTGATCCACGCAGTAGGCGATGCAAGTACTTATCTTTCACCAATCGAGCACTGCTTCTCATTGGTTCTGGATGGCCAAGTAGACTCTCTGCCACTGCGTCTTCCCAATGTGGAGAATGCCTCCTGATCACTACCGCATGCTTCATCGAGCACAGGAGCTGTTCCAGCCTGAAGGGCTCCGGCTCCTGCCAGGTCAGGTCTGGCAACTCCTTGCTTCTTCCAAAGCACCTCTCCCTCCCCCTGCCACTCAGTCTGATTCCTCAACTTTACATTTGATGTTCAGGCCCCCTAGATTTTATATATAGTAGATTCACTTTTTTTTTTTTTGAGTCTTTGTTTTAAGAGGGACCACCAGAAGCATCTGACTACTCTGCCATTTTGGCCTCACCCCAGGTAGAGTTCACTGGCGAAATCATCTGAACTGGGTTATTTCTTTTTTGGAAGGTTATTAATTAGTGATTCAAATTTTTTTTAACACATATAGGGCTATTCGGAGTATCTCTTTCTCCTCACATGAATTTTGGTATTTTATGCCCTTCAAAGAATTGGTACATTCATCTAAATTCCAAATATATGGGCATAGATCTGTTCATGTTTGTTGTTTGTTGTTAGGGGTCATTGACTCAATTTTGAACTCTTAGTGATGCCATGTGGCAGAGTAGAACTGCCCTAAAGTGTTTTCCAAGCTGTAATCTTTGTGGGAGAAGATCACCTGGTCTTTCTTATGCAGAGTCACTAAGTGGGTTCAAACCGATAACCCTTCATTTAGCAGCTGAGCACTTAATAGTCGTGTCACCAGGACTCCTTCAATTTTTTCATAGGATTCCGTTATTATTCTTTAAATATCCATTGAATTAATAGTGATGACCCCTCTTTCATTTCTAATTTTGGTAATTAGTGTCATCTCTCTTTTTTCATGTTTAGCCTGCCTAGAAGTTTATCAGTTTTACTAATCTTTGCAAAGAAACAGTTTTTGGTTTCATTGATTTTCTCTATTGTTTTCCTTTGCAATTTAATTGATTTTGCTCTTATTTTTATTATTTATTTTCTTGTTTTAGGCTTAAATTGTTATTGTTTCTCTAGTTGATAAGTTGTATTTTCATGTAGTTAAATATTTTTTTAAATTTCCCTTGAAACATCTTCTTTGACCTATGTGTTATTTAGAAGTGTGTTATTTCATTTCAAAATATTTAGGCATTTTTGAGCTATCTTTCTGTTATTAATTACTAGTTTAATTGCATGTGGTCTGAGAACAAAACTTTAATTTTTTTCTTTTAAATTTATTAAGGTATGGTTTTTGACCCAGAATTTGGTCTTTTTTGGTAAACGTTACATGTAAGCTTGAGAAGAATATATATTCCACTGTTGTTTGATGACGTATTCTATAAATGTCAATTAGATCAAATTGATTGATAGTGCTGTTTAGTTCAACTAAATTCTTGTGGATTTTCTACCTGCTTGATCTATCAATTACTGACTGGGGGTTGTTGAAGTCTCCAATTATAATAATAGATTTATCTATTTTTCCTTTCAGTTCTATCAGTTTTTACCTCATATATTTTGATATATTTCTATCAGACACATAATTGTATAAAACTGTTATGTCTTTTTAGAACATTGATCCCTTTGTCCTTATCCCTGATAATTTTCTTTTTTCTGAAGTCTGCTTTGCCTGAAATTAATATAGCTATTCCAGCTTTCAATTGACTAGTGTTAGCATGAAGCCCTGGTGGCACAGTTGTTAAGAGTTTGGCTGCTAACCAAAAGGTTGGCAGTTCGAATCCACCAGTGGCTCCTTGGAAACCCTATGGGACATGTCTTAGTTATCTAGTGCTACTAAAATGGCAATACCGCAAGTGAATGGCTTTAACAAAGAGAAATTTATTCTCTCACATTCTAGGAGGCTAGAAGTTCAAATTCAGAGTACCAGCTCCAGGGGAAGGCTTTCTCTCTTTGTGGGATCTGGGGGAAGGTCCTTGTCATCAATCTTCCCTGGTCCAGGAGCTTTTTAGTGCAGGGTCTCCAGGTCCAAAGAATGCACTATTCTCCTGGCTCTTGTTTCTTGGTGGCATGAGGTCCCTACATCTCTCTGCTCAATTCTCTCTTTTATATCTCAAAAGAGATTGACTTAATATACAACTTAGTCTTGTAGATTGAGTTTTGCCTCATTAACATAACTGCCTCTAATCTTGCCTCATTAATGTCATAAAGGTAGGATTTACAACACGTAGGAAAATCACATCAGATGACAAAATGATGGACAGTAATACAATACTTGGAATCATGGCATAGTCAAGTTGACAGATATTTTAGAGAGACACAATTCAATCCAAGACATGGCAGTTCTACTCTGTCCTATAGGGTCACTATGAGTCAGAATTGACTCGATGGCAATGGGTAGTGTCAGCATGGTCTATCGTTCTCCATCCCTTTACTTTTAGCTCTTGAGTTTGTAATAGTTTTAAATAATCTAAGTCCACTTTCAAATAACTCTATTCTGCTTCAGATATGGTATAGGTACAGTATAACAGAGTATTCCTAATTTTTTCCTCTCATCCCTTGTGACTTTGTTCTCATTCATTTCATTTATCCATATTCTGTAATCACTCAATACATTTTAGTATTCTCACTTTAAACAGTTTTCTTTTAGATTAATTAAGGATATGAAAAATAAATGATTTTATTTTACCAAACATTCATTCCTTCTCCAAAACTCATTCTTACTTTATGTAGATACAAGTCTCTGATGTATTATCATTTTCCTTTTACCTGAAAAAATTATTTTGACATACATTTTTATTGCAGGGCAGAACTGTTGGTGATGAATATACTATTTTTATTCATCTGAGAAAGTCTTAATTTCTCCTCACTTTTGAAGGATAATTTCACCAAATATAAAATTGATGGTGGGTTTTTTTTTTTTTTCCTTTCAAGACTTTAAGTATTTTCATTCTACTCTTTTTTTTTAAATTTTTTTATTTTTGTAGTTTAAGTGAAACTTTACAATTCAAGTTAGTCTCTCATACAAAAATTTATACATACATTGTTATGTGACCCTAATTGTTCTCCCTATACTGTGACAGCACACTCCTTCTTTCCACCCCTCATTTCCCATGTCCATTCAACCAGCTTCTAACCCTCTTTTCCTTCTCATCTCACCTCTGGACAGAAGCTGCCCATTTAGTCTCATGTATCTACTTGACCTAAGAAGCACACTCTTCATGAGTATCATTTTACGTCCTATAGTACAGTCTAACCTTTGTCTGAAGAGTTGGCCTCAGGAATGGTTTTAGTTCTGTGTTAACAAAGAGTCCAGGGGCCATACTTTCTGGGGTTTCTCCAGTCTCAGTCAGACCATTAAGTCTGGTCTCTTCACTAGAATTTGAGTTCTGCACTCCATCTTTCTCCTGCTCCATCAGGGACTCTCTGCTGTTCCCTGTCAGGTTGGTCATTGGTGGTAGCCAGGCACCATCTAGTTCTTCTGGTCTCAGGATGATGAAGTCTCTGGTTTATGTGGCCCTTTCTGTCTCTTGGGCTAATACTTTGCTTGTGTCTTTGGTGTTCTTCATTCTCCTTTACTCCAGGTGGGTTGGGACCAATTGATGCATCTTAGATGGCCATTCACTAGCTTTCAAGACCCCAGATGCCACTCAGCAAAGTAAGATGAAGAACATTTCCTTTCTTTTTTTAAATTTTTTTTTTTTTTATTGTACTTTAGGTGAAGGTACACTCTCTTCTTGCTTGCCTGCTTGCAACAAGTCTGTATAAATCTCCTTGTTCTTCTATAGGTAAGTTATTTTTTTCCTCTGACTTCTTTCAGGATTTTATCTTTGTTTTGTTTTTCTGCATCTTGAGTATGATATTCATAGAAGTAGTTTTTGTGTGTGTGCACGTGTGTGTTTTATGAGCCCATCAAAGACATTTTTCATTTTTGTTGCAGTGTTTTTGATTTCTAGCATTTCCTTTTGATTCTTTCTTAGACTCTTCATCTCTCTACTTACATTGCCCATCTTTTTTTGCATGTTGTCTACCTTTTTCATTAAAGCCCTTAACTTATCAGTCATTTTGTTGTTCTTCTTTTCCATTGAGTTGATTCCAACTCTTGATGACCTGTGTATGCAGAGTAGAACTGCTCCATAGGGTTTTCAAGGCTGTGACATTTCAGAAGCAGATCACCAAATCTGTCTTCTGAGGTGCCTCTGGATGGGTTTAAACAGCAAATCTCTTGCCTAGTAGTCAAGTGCTTAACCATTTACATCATCCAGGGACTTCTTACTAATCATAGCTATTTTAAATTAACTGTCTGATAATTCCAACATCTGTTTCATATCTGTGTCTGGTGTTGATGACTGATTTTTCTCTTCAGACTATTTATTCTTGTCTTTTGACATCCCTTTTACTTTTTTTCTTAAAAGCCAAACATGTTGTATCAAGTAATAGGAATTTAGATATATAGGTCTCTAGTGTAAGCATTTATCTTAACCTGGCTAGGAGTTGGACTTTGTTTAGTGTTTGCTGTAGCTACAGGTGGCAGAGGCTTCAAATTTCTCTAGTGTCCTTGTTTTTCTCTCTGTTCTTGATTTTGAACTTCCCTAAGTAGTCCTCCTAGAGAATCTGTGTCTTGCAGATCTTCTGGAGGCAATCTACTGTTGTTATGCTGCACTCCTTTTGGTGTGGTGATAAAGTGTGGAGGGTAGAGAGTATTCTACAGTCTTCCAATTAAATTTCAGTCTTTTAGGGGCTGGCGTCTCTGACCTGAGACTTTCACACGTGTTTCTTCTTATACAGTTTTCCTACCACCCTTAGGTGAGACGGAGCCCTAGTGGTGCAGTGGTTAAGAGATCAGCTGCTGACCAAAAGGTCAGGAGTTCGAATCCACCAGCTGTTCCTTGGAAACCCTATGGGGCAGTTCTACTCTGTCCTATAGGGTCATTATGAGTCAGAATCAACTCGACAGCAACAGTTTTTTAAGTGAGACAGAAGTCTAGATGAGGCTGGAGTGAAAGGGATGCCTTTCCCCCAGAGCTCTGAGACAAGACTCTGTACAATCTTTCCCCATGGAAAGTGGGCCTTTGCTATAGGGGAAGTCTCTAGGCATGTCTCAGAATGATTACTCTTCCCCTCTGCCAGAACTATGAGGGGATCTTCCTTAGAATTTCACCATGAGAACCTGGTGGGTTTCCTGAAGGTAAAGCCCACAAAAGTGTGGAGGCCCCTAAATTGAGGCCTCCAGGAGTTTCTCACTCTCCTGCTAGTCGACACTCAGCCTCCAGCCATTCACTTAAATTACCATTTAATGTTCTTATCAGTTTATGGCTCTAGCGGTTTCTGCTCCAGGTATGCAGATCTTATCTCAGCTGTGACTATCTGGATTCATCTGTTTCTCCAGATTTCAAGGTGGTGGTTTATGCTGCAAAGAGTTCTCTGACAAATCCAAGAAGAGTAGTTAATTTTAAGTGTGTAGAGTTTTTTCTTGTTGTAGAAAAGGAATGATGACTTCTAAGCTCTTTAAATGTTGGAGTTGAAACCCATATTTAACTTTTATTGGTTGTCTTTTGCATGAAAGTTTTATGCTTAAAAGTGTTTGCATTTTCTTCTTGACAATACATTAATGGTCACTGATTTCGATTTTTATTACTGGCAATAAAAAGACCATAGAACTATTTTATATCTCTTGGTGTGTGTTTTACAACTATCGTGCTTCCTTTTATTTTGCTGAAATTATCTGGTTTTATATCCTTCAGCCACAAATCTTAAATGTAGAAATAAACATAAATTACATTAAATAGCCTTTTAAATGTATGTATAGGCAGTTCCCTTATGGGTTTTTTTTTTTTTTTCCTTTTTTATTGTGAAATACATATTCAAAAAGTATACAAAACACACATGTACAATTTAGGGAATCATTATAAAATGATTACACACAAAACCACTCACATTAAGAAATATAGTTGTGTCAGTTAGAAGCCTCCAATACAATGGTAAACAGTAATGGAAATAGTGGGCACTCTTGCCTTGTTCCTAACTTTACTGGAAAAGTCTCTAGGTTTTTCCATTAAGTAAAGTCATTAACTACAAGGTATATACTTTTTATCATGTTAAGGCATTACCTCTTAATTACTATTTCATTGAGTTTTTTTTTAAATCAAGAATGGATGTTCTTTTTTCCACAGATCTTTTCAGCTTGTATGGAGATACTCTAATGGTTTTTCTCCTTACATCTATTAATATGGTGAATTAACTTAATGATTTCCCTAATTTTGAATGATCTTTGTATTCTGATAACAAATCCCACTTGGTCATACTATTATTTTTTAATGTTACGTTGAATTTTGTTTCTTAGTACTTTTACAATTTTTGCATTGATATTCATAATTTATTGGCCTCTAGTTTTCTTTTTTGTGTTAACTTATTCAAGTTTGTGAGATATTTTATTAGATATAAACTTTATGTATCAGAATTGTACGTGCTTCATGAAAATAATTTAGAAGTTTCTCTTCTTCTTTTTCTATACCTGAGAACAATTTTAATCTTAAGATTGCCTAAACTTGAAAATTTAGTACAATTCCCATGTGAAAATCTAGTCTTGGTATATTCTTGTGGGATAGTTCTTTGATAAACTTTTTTTCTTCTATAAAATTGGTCTGTTTAAGCTTTCTCTTTTTAGCAGAATTAATTATGGTAAATTATATTTTATTAGAAATGTATCCCTCTCATCCAGATTTTCAAATTTATTTACGTAGAATACTACAAAGCAATATGTTTTATGTTTTAAAATTTACTCAGTTTCGGTGGTTATTCTTCCACTTCATTCCTCCCTCCCACCCTTTTTTTATTGTCAGCTGGTCTATTTTGTTAGTCTTAAAAAAGCATTAGTATTTTAATTATTAGTTCCATGTTTTAAAAATTTTCCTTATTAATTTATGCTTTATTCATTATTTGTTTATTTCCTTCCAAGTGGTATTTTAAATCTCTCTCTCTATATACATATACAGGTGTGTGTATATATATATATATATATATATATATATATATATGTATGTATGTATGTATGATATATGATAAGGAATTGAGGAATTTCCCTTGGATCACTGCTTTAATTGTAGCCTCTAGATTGTGATATGTGGTGATTGATTTCATTTTCATTATTAGAAATTCTGCAATTTTGGTTTGTACTTCTCCTTTCACCAAAGAAAAAAATTTTTTAAATTTTAGATGGAAGAGAATGTTGCTTTTTTAATTTTATTATTTTTTAATTTTAATTATACTATAATAGAGAATGCTGTTTATATTATTTCTATTTCATAGAAATTTTAAGTTTTCTATGTAACTTGATATGTGGTCAATTTTTGTGAACATTAACAAGAACTTGAGAAGGAAGTATAATCACTATAATTTGAATATAAATATATATAATATGGACATATGTATAAATAAGATTCAATTTATAGATTATATTGTTTAGGTCTCCTGTATCATTATCTATTTAATGACCACATGATCTATGTTAGTTTTAGAATGGTATGCTAAGTCTACTACTAATAGTGTGTTCTTCTCTATTCATCCTTGCATCTCTTGTTTTTGCTTCATTAAAGTGGTTGCTATGATATTTTGTGCATAAATATAATTATTATATTTTTGTGTTTAACTATATCCTTTGGCATTATAAAAACCCCTTTGTCTCATTTAAATTTAGAAAGCTGGGCGGGCGAGGTAAGGATGGCAGAGTAGTCAGACGTTTCCTGTGGTCCCTCTTACAACAAAGACCCGAAAAAACAAGTGACCTAGTTATATATGACAATCTAGGAGTCCTGAACATCAAAGGCAAAGTTGAGGAATAGAACTGAGTGGCAGGAGGAGGGAGAGATGGTTCAGAAGCAGCAAGCAGTTGCCAGACTTCACCTGGCAGGAGCCACCATCCTTCAGGTCAGATCGACTTGAGTGCATGGTGAGGCAAGCAGTGGCACTCACGAGGCATTTTCCATATTGGGAGAGACCCAGGAGCAGAGAGTCTACTCGGCCATCCAGAACCACTGAGAGGCACCACTCAATCGGCAATAGATAAGAATTTGCGACTGAAAAGTGAAAAATGGGGCTCTAGGCAGAAGCACCATGCCGTCCCTCCACAGCAAAGATCCAAAAAATTAAGCCGAACAGAGAATACAACAATCCTGAAACCCTAAAACATCAAATGAAGAGATAAAGAACTCAGCCAAGCACCAAATGGAGTGAGAAAACTGACAGAGAACGGAGAGTGAGGAGAGATTCATGCAGAGGTCCCCTACAAGCTAACGCAGTGCAGAGCCACCATCTTGGACTCGTATAGGAGACCAGCAAACAGGGGGTACGAGAAAGCAGCCTCACGGAGCATCCAGCGGGAGACAAAACAACCAGTAATTTGCAATATACGCTTTTCCACCCCCCACCATTCTTCATCCCGACTCAGTCTCCTCTGCTTCCCGCAGCCACAATCTCTTGACCCTCAAGCACCAGCTGCTTGGATTCCACCAGCCCGCACTAGCTGGCTCCCTGAGTGCCATTTGTTGGCTGCTGGTGTTGCTTTTTTCTGCTTCTTTTGATTTCTTCCTTACCTGTCACCACTTCCCCCTCCTTTCACTCAAATACCTGGCTCCGTGCGCCATCTTTGCTTCTTCCTGAGGGGCTGCAGAGCTCTGGTAATTTGTGTTATATGCTTTCCCACTCCCTACCCCTCTTCACCCACACTTGGCCCCCCTCAGCTTCCCATGGACACAGTCTCTTGTCCAGAAACACCAGCCCGCACTAGCTGGCTTTCTGAGTGCCATTTGTTGGCTGCTAGTGTTGCATTTTTTTCTGCTTCTTTTGATTTCTTGCTTACCTCTCACCACCTCCCCTTCCTTTTTCTCAAATACCTGGTTCCGTGCGCCATCTTTGCTTCTTTCTGAGGGGCTGTGGAGCTCCATTCGAGTGTGGAGCTGCTTCCAGGTTTGGGCTGCTGCGCTGGTGGGATCCCAGGGCTTTCATTCATTTGTATGTTTTCTTTTCCTTTTCTTAATCTGGGAACACTTTCTGCCAGGCTGTCCTGTGTGGCAAGAAGACGTCCCCCTCGGCTTGCACAGACGTGCATAGGGATCCCTTAGAGCATTTCTGTTTTCATTGGTTTTTCTTTTTTCTGTTTTTTTTGGGGGGGGCCTTTCTTGTTCTTTTTTTTTTTTGATTTGTTTTGTTTCTTTTTCCCTCTGTTTCCCTTTTTGTCATTCTTCATTGCTCAATTTCTCGTCTCTCTCTATCTTTCTTCTCTTTCTGTTCCCTGAATACCTGGCGTTGTATACCTTTACACCTTCTAGCCAGGCTGTACTGCAACACCTGAGAGTGACTTCCCCAGACCTCATGGCTGCACTAGTTGGATCCCTGGGAACTTTGCGGTTCTTTAACCTTTCTGATTTTCATTTATTCATTCTTTTCTTTCTTTTCTTCCTCTTCCCCTTTTTTTTCCCTCCATTTCATAGTCTCTCATCTCTCCACTCCAAAGGCAAGCTCCCCTAGCATTTATTTTTGTTTGTTTGTATGTTTTTGGCTCCTGTTCCTCTCTCCTCTCTCCCATATCCATCTTATCTCCACACATTACAATCTCCCCACTGCATCCTGCCTACCTGCACCGAGCGCTTGACATCACACCACCAAGCAGCACAGGCACGGCCTACTGGAATCTGCCCTTCACTGATTACTGACCCACTCTCATGGCTATAGTAAGTGCCACAAACAACCAGTCCCAGTAACTCTTCTTCAACTAGACCTGTCCTGCCGTACCATATCTGAGTGACTGAGCCTGCCAGTTGGAGAAGGAGGTGAAAAATATTGTGCACACAAATGAGCAAACAACAAAGAACACACAGTCCCCCTACTCAGACATAGTCAAAATTTTTTTTTAAAAAAGGGACAAAACCAACAAATCTACAATCAATAAATGAGAAAAATAACTACTGAATGCCCCGAAGACAGCAGACAATACAAAACATTTACAAAAACAGGACAGTATGGTTCTGGTAGGCATCCAAAATAAAACATCAGATGACTCTCCAGTAGAAGAAAATGCACTAGAACTACCTGATGGGGAATTCAAATCTCTAATACTCAGAATCCTCAAAGAGCTAAGGCAAAAAGCTGACAAACATGAGGAAAAAATAGACAAATTCATGGAAAATACAGACAAAAAATTGGAAGATTTCATGAAAATAATGCCGGAACAAAATACCAAAATAAATTCACAACTAGAAATTATACAAAAACAACAATTAGAAATCCAAAAGATAAACAACAAGATTTCAGAAATGGATGGTGTCATAGAAAGGCTAGAAGCAGATTTGAAATGGTGGGAAGACAAGATCAGTGGAAGTGAAGACAAAAACTTGGATACAACTCTGAGGAAAACTCAGAAAAAAGAACAAAGAAAAATGAAGAGACCCTGAGAATTATGTGGGATACAATCAAAAGCAAAAATGTGCGAGTGATTGGAATTCCATTAAAGGAGGAGAAAACAGAAAACACAGAGAGGATCATTGAAGAACTGCTGACAGAAAACTTCCCCAATATCATGAAAGATGAAAATCTGGCCATCCAAGAAGCTCAAAGAACCCCATATAGGAGAGACACCAAAAGAAAATCACCAAGGCATATCATAATCACACTCACCAAAACCAAAGACAAACAAAGAATCCTGAGAGCAGCTCATGAAAAACAGAAGTCACATACAAAGGAGAAACAATAAGACTAAGCTCAGATTATTCGGCAGAAACCATGCAAGCAGGAAGGCAATGGGATGGCATATATAAAATCTTGAAAGAAAAAATTTCCAGCCAAGAATAATATATCCTGGAAAACTCTCATTCAGATTTGATGGTGAAATTAGGTCATTTCCAGATAAACAGAAATTAAGGGAATATGTAAAAACCAAACCAAACTTACAAGAATTATTAAAGGGAGTTCTTCGATCAGAGGACAAGCAGCTTCAGCTCACAGGCTGAATCTAGGATGCAGGATCGTACCAGCCAGATACCAGTCTAGGAAATGAACTCTCAAGGACTATCGAAAACCAAAAGAAATAAAACAGGGAATCATAGCAGTTAATCAGTAAATGACAACAACATCAAAACAATAAAAAAGGGAATAAACGGCATAGGTATAGAACCTTCTAATAGAGAAGAAGGCAAGGTGATACTAACTAATGGTAGACAGCTTCAAACTTAGAAAAATAAGGGTAAAATTCATGGTAACCACAAAGCAAGTTAACAAACATACTCATAAAAAAAAAAAGGAGGAAAAACATAAAGTCTCAGCAAAAACAAAACCTACAGAGAGCCGAGTGGTAGCGGGTCTGATGGTGAGACGAGGTTTCATACACCTGAAAGAAGAGAATGTCAAGACGCAGTAGCCGTTTACAAGCTAAGCAGCAGCCCCAACCCGGCCAGACAGATTCCTCTCAAGAAGCCCAGGTAATCCAGGCCAAGAAGAGAAAAACAACCCAGGATGTCAAAAAAAGAAAAGAGGAGGCCACTAAGAAACATCAGTACGAGATTAGGAATTGTTGGCCACCTGTATTATCTGGGGGGATCAGTCCTTGTGTTATTGAAACACCCCACAAAGAAATAGTAACAAGATACTTTTCCAGATTTACAAATTACAGATTTAAAAATGTTTTTATTAATCCTTCACCTTTGCCTGATTTAAGCTGGGGATGTTCAAATGAAGTTTGGCAAAATATGTTGAAAAAAGAGACCAGATATGTTCATGACAAGCATTTTGAAGTTCTCCATTCTGACTTGGAACCACAGATGAGGTCAATACTTCTAGACTGGTTTTTAGAGGTATGTGAAGTATACACACTTCATGGGGAAACATTTTATCTTGCACAAGACTTTTTTGATAGATTTATGTTGACACAAAAAGATGTAAATAAAAATATGCTTCAGCTCATTGGAATTATTTCTTTATTCATTGCTTCCAAACTTGAGGAAATTTACGCTCCTAAGCTCCACGAGTTTGCTTATGTCACTGATGGTGCTTGCAGTGAAAAGGATATCTTAAAGATGGAACTCCTTATATTAAAGGCTTTAAAATGGGAACTTTGTCCTGTAACAATCATCTCCTGGCTAAATCTCTTTCTCCAAGTTGATGCTCTTAAAGATGCTCCTAAAGTTCTTCTACCTCAGTATTCTCAAGAAAAGTTCATCCAAGTAGCTCAGCTTTTAGATCTGTGTATTCTAGCCATCAATTCATTAGAGTTCCAGTACAGAATATTGGCTGCTGCTGCCTTGTGCCATTTTACCTTTACTGAAGTGGTTAAGAAAGCCTCAGGTTTGGAATGGGATGACATTTCTGAATGTGTAGACTGGATGGTGCCTTTTGTCAAAGTAATAAAAGGTACTAGTCCAGTGAAGCTGAAGGCTTTTAAGAAGATTCCTGTGGAAGACAGACACAATATTCAGACACATTCAAATTATCTAGTTATGCTGGATGAAGTAAATTATATAAACACCTTCAGAAAAGGGGGACAGTTGTCACCACTGTGTAATGGAGACATCATCACAAGACTGAAGAGCACCAAAAAGCCACCAGGAAAACACGAAAGAAGTTACTAAGCAGAAAAGTTGAAACTGACTGAGTATATGGTAGAATTTCAAAGAAATCAACTACTAAAGTTATACACCAAAATATGCTATGATTGTCCTAGCCGATTCAGAAGTTACACTGCTGTTCTTTGGTTAAAAGGCCACTTAAAATTGGTACTAAGGGGGAAATTTATTTAATTCCTACGTAGAAACAGTAGGACTTGTTTAAAAAAAAAAAAACCTACAAAAACAAAAGAAATGAAAAAAAAAAATCCGCAAACAAAAGTAACTCGGCACAAAAGACTAAGAAGAACAAAGAAAATTTCAGCACCACAAAAAAAAGCACTACAAAATGACAGCAACAAGCTCACATCTATCAATAATTACACTGAGTGTAAATGGACTCAATACACCTATAAAGAGACAGAAGTGACAGAATGAATAAGAAAACAGGATCCATCAATATGCTGTCTACAAGAAACAAACCTTAGAAACAAAGATGTGAATTTATAAAAAGTCAAAGGTTGGAAAAAAATATATCAAGCTAACAACTACCAAAAAAGAGCAGGAGTAGCAATTCTAATCTCAGATAAAATAGACTTTAATATGAAATCTACCATAAAAGACAAAGAAGGACACTATATAATTATTAAGGGGATGATCCATCATGAAGACAGAACCATAATAAACATCTACGCATCCAATGACAGGGCTCCAAAATACATAAAACAAACTCTAACAACATTGAAAAGAGAAATTGACAGTTCCACAATAATAGTATGAGACTTCAACACACCACTCTCAGTAAAGGACAGAACAACTAAGAAGAAACTCAGCAAAGATACAGAAGACCTAAAGGGCACAATCAGCCAACATGACCTCATAGATGTATAAAGAACACTCCATCCAACCACTGCAAAGTACACATTCTTTTCAAATGCACATGGAACATTCTCCAGAATAGACCACATCTTAGGCCACAGAGCAATCATCAGCAAGATCCAAAACGTTGAGATAATTCAAAGTATCTTCTCTGACCAAAATGCCATAAAGGTAGAAATTATCAATAGAAAGAACAAGGAAAAAAATCAGTTACATGTAAACTGAATAATACCTTGCTTACACATCACTGGCTAATAGAAGAAATAAGAGATGGAATCAAAAAATTCCTAAAATCAAATGAGAATGAAAACTCATCATGCCAAAACCTTTGGGACACAGAAAAGGCAGTCCTCAGAGGACAATTTATAGCAATAGATGCACATATCAAAAAAGAAGAAAGGGACAAAATCTAAATATTAACTACAGAACTCAAACAAATAGAAAGAGAACAGCAAAAAAAAAAAAAAAAAAAAAAAAAAAAAAAAAACAGCCCACAACCACGGGAAGAAAGGAAAAAGTAAAGATCAGAGCAGAAATAAACGAAATAGAGAACAGAAAAACAATAGAAAGAATCAACAAAACAAAGTTGGTTCTTTGAAAAAATCAACAACATCGGCAAACCACTGGCCAGACCGACAAAAGAAAAACAGGAGAGGACACAAATAACCCAAATAAGAAATGAAATGGGGGTCATTACAACAGACCCAACTGAAATAAAAAGGATTCTAACAGAATATTATGAAAAGCTATACTCCAACGAATCTGAAAACCTAGAGGAAATGGATAAATTTCTAGAAATACACGGTCTACCCAAACTACAACAAAGTGATGTTGAAAATCTGAACAGACCCATAACAAGAGAAGAGATTGAAAAGGTAATAAAAAAACTCCCAAACAAAAAAAAAGTCCTGGCCCAGATGGCTTCACTGGAGAATTCTACAAAACATTTACAGAAGAGCTTGTACCAGTGTTACTCAAGCTATTTCAGAGCATAGAAGAGGAAGCAACACTTCCAAATTCATTCTATGAAGCCAGCATAACGCTGATACCAAAACCAGGCAAAGACGTCACAAAAAAGAAAATTACAGACCAATATCTCTCAAGAATATAGATGCAAAAATTCTGAACAAAATTCTAGCCAATAGAATTCAGCATCATATCAAAAAATATAATACACCACAACCAAGTAAGATTCATACCAGCTATGCAAGAATGGTTCAACATTAGAAAATTAATCAATGTAATCCACCACATAAATAAAAGGAAAGAAAAGAATCACATGATCATCTCAATTGACGCAGAAAAGACATTTGACAAAGTCCAACACCCATTCCTCATAAAAACTCTCAATAAAATAGGTATATAAGGGAAATTTCTCAACATAATAAAGGGCATCTATGCAAAACCAATGGCCAACATCATTCTTAATGGAGAGAGGCTGAAAACATTCCCCTTGAAAACAGGAACAAGACAAGGATGCCCTTTATCACCACTCCTATTGAACATTGTGCTGGAAGTTCTAGCTAGAGAAATAAGGCAAGAAAAAGAAATAAAGGGCATCCAAATTGGTAATGAAGAAGTTAAACTGTCCCTGTTTGAGGATGATATGATACTGTACATATAAAACCCTAAAGACTCCATGAGAAATCTACTGGAACTAGTAGAAAGAGTCAGCAGAGTAGCAGGATAGAAGATAAACATACAAAAAATCAGCTGGATTCCTATACACTAATAAAGAGAACAATGAAAAATAATCAGGAAAACAATACCATTTATGATAGCCTCTAAAAAAATAAAATACTTAGGAATAAATCTAACTAGGGATGTAAAAGACCTATACAAAGAAAACTACAAAACACTACTGCATGAAACCCAAAGGGATCTACATAAATGGAAAAACATACCATGCTCATGGATAGGCAGACTCAACATTGTGAAAATGTCAATTCTACCCAAAGCAAGTTACAAATACAATGCAATGCTGATCCAAATACCAACAACGTTCTTCAAAAAGGTGGAAAAACTAATCATTAACTTTATATGGAAAGGGAAGAAGCCCCGAATAAGTAAAGCACTACTGAAGAAGAAGAAGAAAGTTGGAGGACTCACACTACCTGACTTCGGAACCTACTATACAGCTACTATAGTCAAAACAGCTTGGTACCGGTACAACGACAGATACAGAGACCAATGGAACAGAATTGAGAACTCAAATGTAAATCCATCCACCTGTGGTCACCTGATCTTTGACAAGGGCCCAAAGTCCATCAAATGGGGAAAAGACAGTCTTTTTAACAAATGGTGCTGGCAAAACTGGATATCCATCTGCAAAAAAATGAAACAGGACCCATACCTCACACCATATACAAAAACTACTTCAAAATGGATCAAAGACCTGAATATAAAGCCTAAAACTATAAAGTTCATAGAAGAAAAATAGGACCAACACTTCAGACCTTAATACATGGCACTAACAGGATACAAACCATAACCATCAATGCACAAACCCCAATAGATAAGCTAGATAACTGGGATCTTCTAAAAATCAAACACCTATGCTCTTCAAAAGACTTCACCAAAAGAGTAAAAAGAGAACCTACAGACTGAGAAACAACTTTTGGACAGTACAAGTCAAACAAAGGTCTAATCTCCATAATCTACAAGAAAACCCAACACCTCTACAAAAGAAAGACAAATAATCCTATTAAAAAATGGGCAAAGGAAATGAACAGACACTTCACTAAAGAAGACATCCAAATGGTCAACATATACATGAGGAAATGTTCGCGATCACTAGCCATTAGAGAAATGCAAATTAAAACCACAATGAGATACCATCTCACCCCGGCATTACTGGCACGAATCAAAAACACTGGAAATAATAAATGTTGGAGGGGCTGTGGGGAGATTGGAACTCTTATTCACTGCTGGTTGGAATGCAAAATGATACAACCATTTTGGGAAATGATATGGCGCTTCCTTAGAAAGCTAGAAATAAAAATATCATAAGATCCAGCAATCCCACTCCTAGGAATATATCCTAGAGAAATAAGAGTCGTCACTCAAATAGACATGTGCACACCTATGTTCATGCCAGCATTGTTCACAGTAGCAAAACGATGGAAACAACCTAGATGCCCATCAACAGATGAATGGATAAACAAACTATGGTACATACGCACAATGGAGTACTATGCAACGAGAAAGAACAACAATGAATATGTGAACCATCTCATAACATGGATGAAACTGGAAGATATTATGCTGAGTGAAATAAGTCAATCAGAAAAGGTCAAATATTGTATGAGACCTCTATTGTAAAAACCCATGAAAAAGTTCACAAACAAAATGTAACAATCTTTGTTGGTTACCAGGGATGGGAGGGGTGGGGGGGGATATACTAAATAGGCAATAGATAAGTGGTATCTTGGGTGAAGGGTGAGACAGTACACAATACAGGGGAAACTAGCACAACTTGTACAAGGAAAGGTCACGGAAGCACCATAGACACATCCAAACTCCCTGAGGGACTGAATTGCTGGGCGGAGGGCTCTGGGGACCGTGGTCTCGGGGAACATCTAGCTCATTTGGCATAATACACTTTATAAAGACAATGTTCTTCATTCTACCGTGGTGAGTAGTAGTATCTGGGGTCTTAAAATCCTGTGAGCGGCCATCTAAGATACTCCACTGGTCTCATCCCTTCAGAAGCAAGGAAGAATGAAGAGAACAGGATACAAGGAAAAGATTATTCCGAAGGACTAATGGTCCACAGCTACCAAGGCCTCCACCAGACTGAGTCCTGTACAGCTAGATGGTGCCCGGCTACCACCAACTGCTCTGACCAGGATCACAACAGAGGGTTCTGCACAGAGCTGGAGAAGGATGTAGAGCATAATTCTAACTCACAAAATAAAGACCAGATTTACTGGACTAAAGGAGACTGGAGAAACCTCGAGAGCATGGCCCCCAGACACCCTTTTAGCTCAGTGGTGAAGTTATCTCTGAGGTTCACCGTTCAGCCTGGGAGTGGACATCCCCATAAAACCAAATGAGACTAGCGAGGTACAGGAGTCCAGTGACAAGGGCCAGAAGGCAGAAGGGGACAAGGAAGCTCGTGATAGGGAACCCAGTGTTGAGTAAGGATATTGTTGATGTGTTGTGAGATTGGTAACCATTGTCATAGGGCAACATTTGTAGTAACTGTTAAATGAGAAACGATTTTGTTCTTGAAGCCTTCATCTTAAGTGAGAATAACAGCGCAATTGGAAGAGCGTGGTCAATGTCACTGAACTGTGCATGTAGAAATTTTTGAAATGGTGTATCTTTGCCTATGTGTATTTTCACCAAAAAGAAATGTTGAGAAGTTAGAGGGTTGACATGTTGTGGGGTTGTTAACCAATGTCATAAAACAATATGTGTACTACTGTTTCATGAGAAACTATTTTTTCTGTAAGCCTTCACCTGAAGTATAGTAAAAAAAAAAGAAAGAAAAAAAATTAATTTGAATCTGACCTACTGTGAGGATTAAAAAACACTCCCTTTGGGAAAAACCTTTTTCATTTACTGTCCCCTCCCCGCTCCACCCCAGGGTCCTGGGCCTAGCTTCTGTGATTGCTGAGTCCCCTGGGCTGGATGTAGGATCTGTCACGCACCCTGAGCCATTCTCCTGGGACATGGAGAGGGAATAAATTAACAAACAGGGAAAAAATAATTTGCCGGCTCCCCTAAGCCAGGAACTCATGGTAGGCACAGCTCCTTTGCCTAGGCACAGGCATAAGGGGTCCACAGACTTTGAGTGCTTTCACCCCTGCATAGATTTGTGTGGGCCCATTTCAACAGTGTAAGCCCTCATTACCACGGTACAACATGGTATATACCTGAAATCTAACTTCAATTGTTGAAGCTATACAGTAAAGTGGCAGGTTTGTGACATTTGACAATGCTCTTTCCATTAGCAGGGTCCTCACGTACCCACATCAGAGGCCTGAGGACTGGTGGCTCTACCCACACCACCTAGCCTCCTGCAACAGTAGTCCAAGAATAAGTGGTTCCCCCCAGTCCTTAAAGCCAACAGGACTGGGTGCTCATAGTCCAGCTGCAAAACCCACACACCTATGCACTCTAGGGAACAGGGACACACTTTCCTCCCAGACACTCAAGGGCAGTTGTCAGACCCCTGCCTTGCTCATCATGTGGCCTCTTAATACAGCCAGATACATGTGCCTACACCAGTCACCTGTGCCAGTCTAGGAGTGTAGGTGAGAGCCTGTGCCACACACTTGGTGACTGACTACCTGGACACTTGAGATGAATCCATACAAGAAAAGTGAACGGAATTCTGTGATCACATACTTAGTAACAGATCTAACCACCTGGTGACGGGACGTGAGAGCATCAAATGCACCAATAATCAAACTAGCTCACAAGAGCAGCCTATTTGGGAATATCAAAACAAAACAAAAAAAGAAGCTAGGACACAGTTATCAAACATAAAATAAATAAATATAATAACTTACTGATGGCTCAGAGACAACAGTCAATACCAATCACATAAAGAGACACAACATGATGGCTTCAGCAAGCTCCTAAAATAAAGAATCAAGAAATTTTCCAGAGGAAGAGAATTTCTTGGAAATACCAGAGGTAGAATACAAAAGATTAATACACAGAACTTTTCAAGAGATCAGGAAGGAGAACCTTCAAAATGTGGAAGAAGCCAACGAACATACAGACAAAGCAATAGAGGAACAGAAGAAGGTTATTCAAGAGCATAATGACAAATTTGACAGGCTGCAAGAATCCATAGAGAGACAGAAATCAGAAATCCAGAAAAATGACAATAAAATTTTAGAATTAGACAACTCAATAGAAAGTCATAGGAGCAGAATTGAGGCAGTAGAAGTTGGAATTAGTGACATTGAAGATAAAGCACTTGACACCAACTTATTTGATGAAAAATCAAATAAAATAATTTTAAAAAATGAAGAAACCCTAAGAAATATGTGGGACTCTATCAAGAGGAATAACATACAAGTGACTGTAGTACCAGAATGGGGTGGGATAACAGAAAATACAGAGAGAATTGATGAAGATTTTTTGAGAGAAAACTTCCTGGATATCATGAAAGATAAGAAGGTATCTATCCAAGATGCTCATTGAATGCCACGTAAGGTAGAGCCCAAAAGAGAGTCACCAAGACATATTATAATCAAACTTGCCAAAACCAAAGATAAAGAGAGAATTTTCAGAGCAGCCAGGGATAAATGAAAAGTAATCTACAAAGGAGAATTAATAAGAATAAGCTCAGACTACTCAGCAGAAACCATGTGGCAAAAAGGCAATGGATGACATCTATTCAGCCAAGAATTATATATCCAGCACAACTGTCCCTCAAATACGATGGTGAAATTAGGGCATTTCCAGATAAACAGAAGTTTAGGGAATTTGCAAAAACCAAACCAAAATTACAATAAATACTAAAGAGAGTCCTCTGGTTAGAAAATCAATAACATCAGATAACAACCCAAGACTAGAACACAGGACAGAGCAACCAGGTATCAACCCAGATAGGGAAGTCACAAAAATAAATCAAAGCTAAAACACAGAAAATAGAGAAACAGAGATGTTACTATGTAAAGATGACAACATTAAAACAAAAAAGAGGGATTGAAAATATAGACATAGATTTTTCATATGGAGAGGAAGTCAAGGCAATATAAAGAAACAAAAGAGTGGTTTCAACTTAGAAAAATAGGGGTGAATATTAGGGTAACCACAAAGGAAACTCACAATCCTACACATCAAAATAAAAAACAAGAAAAATATAAAGACTCAGCAAATACAAAATCAACGACAATGAAAAAATGAAAAGAAAACACATAAAGAAAAATGACTCCACACAGAAACTTAAGTGGAACCAAGAAACTGTCAACAACACACAAAAAAGACATCAAAACAATAGCATTAAAGTCATACCTATCAACAATTACGCTGAATGTAAATGGACTAAATGCACCAGAGAGTGGCAGAATGGTTACAAAAATACAATCCATCTATAATCTGCCTTAGATACAAACAAACCAAAACTCACAGGATAGAAAAAAAAAAAGTATCAAGTAAACAACACTTAAAAAAGAGCAGGAGTGGCAATATTAATCAATGAAAAAATAGACTTTAAAGTAAAATCCACCACAAAGGATAAGGAAGGACACTATAGAATGATTAAAGGGTAATACGCCAGGAGGACATAACTATAATAAATATTTACACTCTCAAGAACAGGGCTCCAAAATACATAAAACAAACTCTAACAGCAATGAAAAGACAGATAGACACCTCCACATTAGTAGTAGGAGACCAACACACCACTTTCAGTGAAGGACAGAACATCCAGAAAGAAGCTCAACAAAGGCAAGAAAGATGTAAATGCTACAATCAACCTAACTTGATCTCATAATCATATACCAAACACTCCACCCAACAGCAGCCAAGTATACTTTCTTTTCCAATGCACATGGAACATTCTCCAGAATAGACCACATATTAGGCCACAAAGCAAGCCGCAACAGAATCCAAAGCATGGAAATATTACAAGGCATCTTTTTTAACCATAAAGCCATAAAGGTAGAAATCAATAACAGAAAAATCAAGTAAAAAAATCATACACATGGAAACTGAAAAACATCTTGCTCAAAAACTACTGGGTTATTGAAGAAATTAAGGATGGAATAAAGAAATTCCTAGAATCAAATGAGAATGAAAACACATCCTACCAGAACCTTTGGGACACAGCACAAGCAGTGTTCAGAGGCTAGTTTATAGCAATAAATGCACACATCCAAAAAGAAAAAAGGGATATAATCAAAACATTAACCTACAACTTGAACAAAGAGAGAGAAGCAAGAAACTCTTGGGCATCAGAAGAAAGGAAATAATAAGAATAAGAGCAGAATTAAATGAAATAGAGAATAGAAAATCAATTGAAAGAGTTAACAAGACCAAAAGGTGGTTCTTTGAAAGATCAACAAAGTCAATAAACCACTAGCCAAGCTGACAGAAGAAAAACAGAAAAAGAAGAAAATAACCTGTATAAGAAATAAGATGGGTGATATCACAATAGACCCAGCTGAAATTAAAGGAATTATAACAGAATACTATGAAAATTGTACTCCAACAAATTTGAAAACCTAGAGGAAATGGACAAATTTCTAGAAACTCACTACCTACCTAAACTAACACCAACAGAGGTAGAACAACAAAATAGACGTATAACAAAAGAAGGGGTTGAAAAGGTAATTTAAAAACTCCCAACAAAAAAAAGCCCTGGCCCGAATGGTTTCACTGGAGAATTCTACCAAACTCTCAGAGAACAGTTAACACAACTACTGCTAAAGGTATTTCAGAGCATAGAAAATGATGGAATACTCCCAAACTCATTCTATGAAGCCAGCATAACCCTGATACCAAAACCAGGCAAAGACACCACAAAAAAAAGAAAGGAAAATTACAAACCAATATCTCTCATAAATATAGACAAAGAAAATCCTCAACAAAATTTCTGCCAATACAATTCAGCAACATACAAAAAAAAAAATTCACCATGACCACGTAGGATTTACACCAGGTATGCAGGGATGGTCCAACATTAGAAAAACAATCAATGTAATCCATCACATAAATAAAACAAAAGACAAGAACCACATGATCTTATCAATGGATGCAGAAAAGGTATTTGACAAATCCAAAACTGATTCGTGATAAAAACTCTCAGCAAAATAGGAATAGAAGGAAAATTCTTCAACATAATTAAGGGCATTTATACAAAGCCAACAACTAACAACATCCTAAATGAGAGAGTTTGAAAACATTCCCCTTTAGAACGGGAACCAGACACGGATGCCCTTTATCACTGCTCTAATTCAACATTTTGCTGGAGGTCCTAGCCAGAGCAATTAGGCTAGTAAAAGAAATAAAGGGCATCCAAATTGGTAAGGAAGAAGTCAAAGTATCTCTATTTGCTGATGATATCATCTTATACACAGAAAACCCCAAAGAATCCACAAGAAAACTACTAGAACTAATAGAAGATTTCAGCAAAGTATCAGGATACAAGATAAACATAAAAAAATCAGTTGGATTCCTTTACACCAACAAAGAGAACCTCGAAGAGGAAATCAACAAATCTACACCATTTACAATAGACACCAAGAAGATAAAATACTTAGGAATAAATATAACCAGAGACGTAAAAGACATATACAATGAAAACTACAAGACACTACTGCAAGAAACCAAAAGAGACCTGCATAAGTGGAAAAACATACCTCGCTCTTGGATAGGAAGACTCAACATTGTGAAAATGTCAATTCTACCAAAAGCAATCTATAGATACAATGCAATCCCAATCCAAATTCCAATAACATTTTTTAATGTGATGGAGAAACAAATCACCAACTTCGTATGGAAAGATAAGAGACCTCAGATAAGTAAAGCATTAGTGAAGAAGAACAAAGTGGAAGGCCTCACAGTACATGATTTTAGAACCTATTATTCCACCGCGGTAATCAAAACAGCCTGATATGGGTATGACAACAGATACATAGACCAATGGAACAGAATTGAGAATCCAGACATAAATTCATCCACTTATGAGCAGCTGATATTTGACAAAGTCCCAAAGTCCATTAATTGGGGAAAAGACAGTTTCTTTAACAGAAAATGCTGGCAAAACTGGAAATCCATCTACAAAAAAATGAACCAAGACCCATAGCTCACAGTATGGACAAAAACAAATTCAAAATGGATCAAAGACCTAAATATAAAATTGAAAATGATAAAATCATGGAAGAAAAAATAGATACAACACTAGGAGCCCTAATACATGGCATAAACAGAATACAAACCATAAGTAACACTGCACAAACACCAGCAAAGAAACTAGATAACTGGGAGCTCCCAAAAATCAAACACTTATGCTCATCAAAAGGCTTCACCAAAAATGTAAAAACAAAACCTACACACTGGGGAAAAAATTTTGGTTACTACAAATCCAATCAGCATCTAAACTCTAAAATCTACAAGATACTGCAAAACATTAAGAACAAAAAGACAAATAATCCAATTAAGAAATGGGCAAATGATATGAACAGGCACTTCACCAAAGAAGACATTTAGGCTGCTAACAGACACATTAGCCGTTAGAGAAATGCAAAGCAAAACTACAATGAGATACCATCTCACCCCAACAAGGCTAGCATTAATCCAAAAAACACAAAATAATCAATGTTGGATTGGTTGTGGAGAGACTGGAACATTTATACACTGTTGGTGGCAATGTAAAATGGTACAACCCCTTTGGAAGTCAATTTGGTGCTTCCTTAAAAAGCTAGAAATAGAAGTACCATACGATCAAGCAATCCCATTCCTTGGAATATATCCTAGAGAAATAAGAGCCGCCACACGAATAGATATATTCCATCCATGTTCATTGCAGCATTGTTCACAATAACAAAAAGATGGAAACAACCTAGGTGCCCATCAATAGACGAATGGATAAACAAATTATGGTATATTTACACAATGGAATACTATGCAATCATAAAGAACAATGATGAATCCATGAAATATCTTATAACATGGAGGAATCTGGAAGGCATTATGCTGAGTGGATTTAGTCAGTCGCAAAAGGACAAATACTGTATAAGACCACTATTATAAGAACTCAAGACAATGTTTAAACACAGAATAAAATATTCTTTGATGGCTACGAGGGTGGGGAGGGAGGGAGGGGTTATTCACTAACTAGATAGTAGACAAGAATTATCTTAGGTGAAGGGAAGGACAGCACACACTGCAGGGGAAGTCAGCACAACTGGACTAAACCAAAAGCTAAGAAGTTTCCTGAAAACAACCAAATATTTCCAGGGACAGTAGCAAGGGTGGGGGTCTGGGGACCATGGTTTCAGGGGACATCTAGATTAATTGGCACAACAAGGTTTATTAAGAAAATGTTCTGCTTCCCACTATGGTGAGTGGTGTCTGTGGTCTTAAAAGCTAGCCAGTGGTCATCAAAGATGCATCAGTTGGTCCCAACTCACCTGGAGCAAAGAAGAATGAAGAACACCAAAGACACAAGGGAAGTATTAGCTCAAGAGACAGAAAGGGCCACATAAACCAGCATGAGACCAGAAGAACTAGATGGTGCCAGGCTACCACCAATGACCACCCTGACAAGGAACACAACAGACAGTCCCTTACAGAGCAGGAGAAAAGTGGGGTGCAGAACTCAACTTCTAGTAAAAAGACCAGACTTAATAGTTTGAGACTGGGATGACCCTGGAAGACACGGCCCCCAGACTCTCTGTTAGCCCGAAAATAAACCATTCCCGAGGCCAAGTCTTCAGACAAAGATTAGACTGGACTATGGGACGTAAAATGATACTCATGAAAAGTGTGCTTCTTAGCTCAAGTAGATACATGAGACTAAATGGGCAGCTTCTGTCCGGAGGCAAGATGAGAAGGCAGAGGGGGTTAGGAACTGGTTGAATGGAAATGGGAAATCTGGGGTGGAAAGGAGGAGTGTGAGGAGGAGTGTGCTGTCACAGTATAGGGAGAGCACTTAGGGTCACATAACAATGTATGTATAAATTCTATTGTTTTGGTTTGTCACTGTTAAATGGCATCTTTTGACTCACACACATTATCTTTGCAGCAATCAGTGAAATTATCCCACTTTCTTCTTTCTCTGTTTTCCTCTAATTTTTGTGTCATTTTGACAAAAATTTGACTTTTTCAGAGAATTTACATGGTATTTTTACACTTCTCCTTTCATGTTTGTGTTAGACTTCTATCTACAACTAAGTGTACTCGTTGCTCACTATAAGTCCCATTCCAAAATTCTCTCGAGTTTTCCCTTGGTTGAATGGGTCAAATCCTCTAGCTGATTGTTCGGGTATAGTGTGTGAGTACAGTGAACCTCGGATTCATTTAGGTTTAAAGCTTTTCTTCTCTATAGCCTAGATGCTTGAAGAGAAGCTTAGATGAACCAAAAAAGGAAAGAAAAAAAAAATCCTTGACTCACACTTCCCTTATGTTTCTTGAAAATGTTGCTTCCCTTTGTCTTCCTCGCATGCAATACTTGGGAAGATGAATGCCAACCTGATTTACTATCCTTTGTTAGTAGTTTAGCCTTTGGTTCAGATTTTTTCTCTTTATCATATGGTGGGAGAATTCTCGCCTTCCATGCTGGAGACCTGGGTTCAATGCCAGGCCTATGCACCTCATGCCAACACCCATCTATCAGTGGAGGCTTGTGTGTTGCTATGATGCTGAACAGGTTTCAGTGGAGCTTCCCAACTAATATGGACTAGGAAGGAATGCCTGGTGATCTACTTCTAAAAATCAGCCAGTGAAAACCCTATGGATTGCAAGAGTCCAATCCACCACAGACCATGAGGATAGTGCAGGACCGGACAGCATTTCATTGTGGATTCGGGAGGGGTCTTCCTGGGTCAGGGCCCAATTCAACAGCAACTAATGACACAAAATAGTATTTTTACTACAATATATATCAGAATTATCCATTCTGGGTCCATTTTCCTGGGTACAGAGTGGGCCTTTTCACTATGTAGATGCAGACTTTGTTTTATCTATGAAAAATTTTCTTATATTGCAGTTTTAAATATTCTGCTCCATAGTGTTATTTTTTTCTTCTTCTCCAGAAATTTTATTTATATACATGTTAGATCTTTTTTGTCTAGTATCTATAACAATCATGATCTTTTTATCCTTTTTGCTTTTTTATTTCAATTTTATTCTTGTGGTTGTTTCCATTCCCTTCTTTAATACCTTTCATAATGTAAGTTGAATATATTCTCCCATGGGCATATTTTGATTTAGTCTCTACTTCTAAGTAATGTTTTCTTTGTCTTCAATTTCTGTTCTGAATTCAGTCAACTGTTATTTCACATCTTCCTGGTTTATTTTTCTCCATTTTTTTAAGCTTTTTTGCAGATGATGTACCATATCCACTATACATATTTTTTTATTTTATTATGTTGTAGGTGAAAGGTTACAGCATAAATTAGTTTTTCATTAAAAAAATTATACACAAATTGTTTTGTGACATTGGTTGCAATTCCTGCAATGTATCAGCACTCTCCCCCTTTCCAACCAGGGTTCTATGTGTCCATTCTTCCACTTTTTCTGTCCCTTCCTGTCTTCTGTCTTTACTTTTGGGCAAATGTTGCCCATTTGGTTTCTTACACTTGATTGAATTAAGAAACACGTTCTTCACGTGTGTTATTGTTTACTTTATAGGCCTATCTAATCTGTGGCTAAAAGGTGGACTTCAGGAGTGGCTTTGGTTCTGAGTTAGCAGGGCATTCAGGGGCCATAGTCTCAGAGGTTCCTTTAGTTTCTATCAGACCAGTAAGTCTGGTCTTTTTCAGTAAATCTGAATTTTGTTCTACATTTTTCTCCTGCTCTGTCTGGGACCCTCTATTGTGATCCCCATCAGGGCAGTTGGTGGTAGTAGCCAGACACCATCTAGTTCTTCTGGGCTCAGGCTGGTGGAGGCTGTGCTGCTTCATGTGGTCCATTAGTCCTTTGTACTAATATTTTCCTTGTGTCTTTGGTTTTCTACATTGTCCTTTGCTCCAAACATGACGAGAACAATAGATTATTTTAGATGGTCACTCATAAGCTCTTAAGACCCCAGGCATAGGATGTACAACATTTTCTTTATAAACTATGTTATGACAATTGACCTAGATGTCCCCTGAGACCATGGTCCCCAGCCCTCAGCCCTAGTAACTTGATCCCTTAAGGTGTTTGGATGTGTCTAGAAAGTTTCTATAATTTTGCCTTGGTCAAGTTGTGCTGACTTCCTCTATATTGTGTGTTGTCTTTCCCTTCACCAAAGTTAACTTGTCTACTATTCAGTTAGTGATTTCCCCTCCCTACTCCTTCCCTCTCTTGTAACCATCAAAGATTGTTTTTTCTTGTGTATAAACCTTTCCTTGGATGTTTAAACTAGTGGTCTCATACAATATTTGTCTTTTGTGATTGACTTATTTCATTCAGCATAATGCCCTCCAGATGCAACCATGTTGTGAGATGTTTTGCAGATTCATCATTGTTCTTTATCATTTCATAGTATTCCCTTATGTGTATGTAACATAATTTATTAACTTATCTGTTCATGGGCAATTAGGTTGTTTCCATCTTTTTGCTATTGTGAATAACGTTGCAATGAACATGAGTGTGCACGTCTATTTGTGTGATGGCTCTTATTTCTCTAGGATATATTCCTAAGAGTGGGATTGCTGAATTGTATGGTATATCTATTTATAGCTTTTTAAGGAGGCGCCATATCATTTTCCACACCAGTTGTACCATTTTACATTCCCACCAGCAGCGCATAAGAGTTCCAACCTCCCCACAACCTCTCCAACATTTGTTATTTTCTGTTTTTCTGATTAGTGTCAGTAATATCAGGGTTAGATGGTATCTCATTGTAGTTTTGAGTTGCATTTCCCTAGTAGCTAATGATAGCAAGCATTTCTTCATGTGTCTGCTAGCCGCCTGAATGTCTTCTTTGGTGAAGTGTCTGTTCATATCCTTTGCCTAATTTTTAACTGAATCATTTGTCTTTTTGTTGATGAAGTGTTGAAGTATTCTATAGATTTTAGATATTAGACCTTTTCCCCATCTATAGGTTCTCTTTTTACACTTTTGGTGAAGTCTTTTGATGAGCGTTAAGTATACAATTTTTAGGAGCTCCCACTTATGTAGTTTATCTTCTGGTGTTTGTGCATTGTTAGTTATGTTTTGTATTGTATTTATGCCATGTATTAGGGCCCCTAACATTGTCCCCATTTTTTCTTCTATGATCCTTATTGTTTTAGGTTCTATATTTAGGTCTTTGATCCATTCTGAGTTAGTTTTTGTGTATGGTGTGAGGTATGGGTCCTGTTTCCTTTTTTTTTACACATGTACATCCAGTTTTGCCAGCACCATTTGTTAAAAAGGGTGTCTTTTCCCCATTTAATGAACTTAGTCTTTTGTCAAAGATCAGCTGAGCATAGATGGATGGATACACATCTGGGTTCTTGATTCTGTTCCATTGGTCTATGTGTCTGTCACTGTAACAACACCAGGCTGTTTTGACTACATTAGCTGTATTGTAGGTTCTGAAATCAGGTGGTGTGAAGTCTCTCACTTTATTCTTTTTCTTCAATAAAATGATTTACTTATCCCAGACCTATTTCCTTATCATATAAAATTGATCTTCAGTTTTTCCATCTCCTTAAAGAATGCTGTTGGTATTTGGATCGAGATTGCATTATATCTGTAGATCACTTTCAGTAGAATAGACTTTTAAACAATGTTGAGTCTTCCTATCCATTATCATGGTATGTTTTTCCATTTATGTACGTCTCTTTTGGTTTCTTGCAGTAGTGTTTTGTAGTTTTCTTTGCATATGTCTTTTACATTTCTGGTGAGATTTATTCTTAAGTTTTTTCTTTTTTAGGGGCTATTATGTATGGTATTGTTTTCCTGGTTTCGTTGTCCATGTTCTCTTTGGTGGTGTAAAGGAATCCAACTGATTTTTGAATGTTGATCTTGTATCCTGCTACTCTGCTGAATCTTTCTATTAGTTCCAGTAGTTTTCTTGTGTAATCTTTGGAGTTCTTTATGTATAGGATCATATCGTCGGTGAATAGAGATAGTTTAACTTCTTCCTTTCCAGTTTGGATGTCCTTTATTTCTTTTTCTTGCCTTATTGTTCTAGCTAGGAAGTCCATCGCAATGTTAAATAGGAGTGGTGATAAAGGGCATCCTTGTCTTGTTCCCATTCTCAGGGAGAATGCTTTCAGCCTGTCTCCATTGAGTATGATTTTGCTATTGGTTTTGTATAGATGTCCTTTATTCTGTTGAGGGATTTCCTTCCTATTTTATTGAGAGTTTTTATCTCGAATGGGTGTTGGACTTCATCAAGTGCCTTTTCTCCATGAATTGGGTTGATCATGTGATTCTTTTCTTTTGTTCTATTTATGTGATGGGTTATGTTTATTGATTTTCTAATGTTGAACCATCTTTGTATACCTGATATGAATCCCACTTGGTTGTGGTGCATTTTTTTTTGATATGATGCTGAATTCTATTGGCTAGAATTTTACTGAGAATTTCTGCATCTATATTCATCAGAGACATTTGTCTTTAATTTTCCTTTTTTGTGGTGTCTTTGCCTGGCTTTGGTATCAGAATTATACTAGCTTTTTAGAATGAATTCAGGAATGTTCCTTCCTTTTTATGCTCTGAAATAGTCTCAGTAGTACTGATGTGAGGTGTTCTCTAAATGTTTGGTGGAATTATCCAGTGAAGCAGTCCCGACCAGGGCTTTTTTTTTTGTTGTTGGGAGTTTTTTTTTTTTAAATTACCTGTTCAGTCTTTTCTCCTGTTATTGTATGTGTTCAGATCTTCTTTATCAGCTTGTGTTAGTTTAGGTAGGTAGTACATCTAGAAATTGTCCATTTCCTCTAGGTTCTCAAATTTGTTGGAATATAATTTTTCATAGTATTCTGTTATAATTCTTTTTATTTCAGTTGGGTCTGTTGTAATGTCCTCCATCTCATTTCTTATTCAGATTATTTGCTTCCTCTCTGGTTTTTCTTTTGTCAGTTTGGCCAATGATTTCTCAATTTTGTTCATCTTTTCAAAGAACCAACTTTTGGTTTTGTTGATTCTTTCTGTTGTTTTTCTATCTTCTATTCATTTATTTCTGCTCTAATCTTTATTGTTTTCTTTCTTCTGGTGCCTGTGGGCTTCTTTTGCTGTTCTCTTTCTATTTGTTAGAGTTGTAGGGCTAACATTTTTATTTTCTGCTTTTCTTCTTTTTTGATGTGTGTGTTTTTTGCTATACATTGACCTCTCAGCACTGCTTTTAATGTGTCCCAAATATTTTGGCATGTTGTGTTTTCATTCTCATTTAATTCTAGGAATTTTTTAATTTTCTCTTTGATTTCTTCTATTACCCAGTTGTTTTTAAGTCAGGTGTTATTCAGTTTCCATGTATTTGATTTTTTCTTTGTTCTTCCTTTTATTGATTTCTACTTTTATGTCATTATGATCAGAGAGAGTGTTTTGTATTATTTTGATGTTTTGGATTTTATTGAGGGTTGCTTTAAGGTCTAAAATGTGGTCTATTCTGGAGAATGTTCTATGTGCATTGAAAAAGAATGCATACTTTGCTGTTGTTGGATGGACTGTTCTATATATGTCTATGAGGTCATGTTGGTTGATTTTGACCTTTAGATTTTCTGTATCTTTGTTGAGTTTCTTTCTAGATGTTATGTCCTTTACCAAGAGTGGTGTGTTAAAGTCTCCTACTATTATTCTGGAACTGTTTATTTCTCTTTTCAGTGCTGTTGGGGTTTGTTTTGTGTATTTGGGAGCCCTGTCATTGGGTGAGTAGATATTTACTAAGGTTGTGGCTTCTTGGTGTATTGTTTCTTTAACCATTACATAATGTCCTTCCTTGTCTTTTATGGTTGAATTTGCCTTAAAGTCTATTTTAGCTGAGGCTAGTATTGACACTCCTGCCCTGTTTTGGTTACTGTTTGCTTGATATATTTTTTCCATCCTTTGATTTTTAATGTATTTATGTCTTTGTGTCTCTGGTGTGTCTCTTGTAGACAGCATATTGATGGGTCGTGTTTTTATGCATTCTGTGATTTTCTTAGTCATCTAGTGCTGCTCTAACAGAAACACCATGAGTGGATGGCTTTACAAAGAGAAGTTTATTCTCTCACAGTCCAGTAGGCTGCAAGTCTAAATTCAGGGCATCAGCTCCAGGAGAAGGCTTTCTCTCTCTTTCGGCTCTAGAGAAAGGTCTGTGTCACCAATCTTCCCTTGGTCTGGAAGGTCCTTGTGATACATCAGTCTTCCCTTTGTCTGGGAGCATCTCAGGGCAGGAACCTCAGGTTCAAAGGAGACACTCTGCTCCTGGCACTGCTTTCTTTGTGGTATGAGGTTCCCATGTGTCTCTGCTCGCTTCTCTCTTTTATATCTCAAAAGAGATTGCATTAAGACACTCTCTAATCCTGTAAACTGCATCAGTATAACTTCATCATAGTGACAGACGTTACAACACATAAGGAAACACATCAGGTTACACAATCACACTATACTGAGAATCATGACCCAGACATTTTGGGGGGACAAAATTCAATCCATGACAATGACTCTTTTTCTCTTTACAGGTGCGTTTAAGCCATTCACATTCAGTGTGATTATCAATAGATATGAGTTTATTGCTGTCATATTGTTGTGCTTTTCATTTATTTGTTTATTTGTTTTGTGGTGCTGATGTTTTCTTGTTCCTCTTATTTTCCTGTGCTAAGTTCCTTTTGTTTGTGGATTTTCTTTTATTTCATTATTATGGACTTTTTTTATGTTTTTCTTCTTTTTTCTTCTGATGAGCGGGTTTGTTAACTTTCTTTGTGGTTACCATGAAATTTACTCTTACCTTCCTAGGTTTGAACCAGTCTTTTATTAATTGGTATCTCCTTGTCTTCCTCTCTGTTTGAAAGTTTTATTCCTGCATCATTTATTCCTCCTTTTATTGTTTTGATGTCATAATTTACAGATTGATGTCTGTGGTTCCATGTTTTAAGTCTTTTAGCTTTGTTTTATTATTGAGAGTTCTTTACCTACTTTGGTATCTGTCTGATGCTGTCCTGTATCCTAGACTTGGGTTGTTGTCTGATGTTGGTTCTCTAACCGAAGGACTCCTTTTAGTATTTCTTGTAAGTTTGGTTTGGTTTTTACATATTCCTTTAATTTCTGTTTATCTGGAAATGTCCTAATTTCATCATCATATTTGAGAGAGAGTTTTGCAGAGTATGTTATTCTTGGTTGGCAGTTTTTTTCTTCCAAGGTTTTGCATATGTCATCCCATTGCCTTCTTGTCTGCATAGTTTCTGCTGAATAATTATAGCTTAGTCTTATTTTTTCCCTTTTGTAAGTAAATTTTCAATTTTCTTGAGCTGCTGTCAGGATTCTTTCCTTGTTTTTGGTTTTGGCAAGTGTCTCAGTCATCTAGTGCTGCTCCAACAGAAATACCACAAGTGGATGGATTTAACAAAGAGAAGTTTATTCTCTCACAGTCCAGTAGGCTACAAGTCCAAATTCAGGGCGTCAGCTCCAGGAGAAGGCTCTCTCTCTCTGTTGTCTCTATAGAAAAGTCCTTGTGATGCATCAGTCTTCCCTTGGTCTGGGAGCATCTCAGCACAGGAACCTCTGCTCCAAAGGACATGCTCTGCTCCTGGTACTGCTTTCTTGGTGGTGTGGGGTTCCTATGTGTCTCTGCTCACTTCTCTTATATCTCAAAAGAGATTGTATTAAGACACTATCTAATCTTGTCAACTTCATCAGTATAACCTCATCACAGTGATAGAATTTACAACACATAATGAGATCACATATAATCTCATCATAGTGATAGAGTTTACAACACATAAGGAAATCACATCAGATAACACAATCATACAATACTGGGAATCATGACCTAGCCAAGTTGCTACACACATTTTTTGGGGGACACAATTCAATCCATGACAGCAAGTATGATTATGATTTTCTTGGTGACTTTCTTTTGGGATCTATCTTATATGGAGTTCATTGAGCTTCTTGGATGTTTAGCTTTTCTTCATTCGTGATATTTGGGAAGTTTTCTGTCAGAATATTCATCAATCTTCTCTGTGTTTTCCATTTTCTCCCCTATTCTGGAACTCCATTCACATGCAAATTTTTGCTCTTGATTGTGTCCCACAAATCTTAAGTTTTTTTCATTTTTTAAAATTCTTTTCTTTGATTTTTCCTCAAAGTGGCATCCATAGATTTGTTTTCAATTTTACCGATTCTGTCTTCCATTGTATCAAATTTGCTCCTAAAATCTTCTATTGAGTTGTCCATTTATGAAATTTTGTTGTTTATCTTTTGGATTTCTAGTTACCATTCTTGTATGATTTCTGTTTGTTTATTTTTTTGTTTTGTTCTTGTATTATTTTCCTGAATTCTTCTATTACTTGGTCTGTGTTTTCCTTGATTTGGACTATGTTTTTGTTGGTTTTTCTGTGGTTTCCATGAGTTTGTCTATTTTTTCCTTGGTTTTGTCAGTGTTTTCCTTGATCTCTTTCCACTCTTGGAGAGCTCTAAATATTAGTCTTCTGATTTCCATATCAGGTAGTTTTTCCTTTTTTTTTTTTTTTAATTCTCTGTGACCTGATGGCAATGGGTTAATGTTGTTTAAGCATATTTAATTAGGTTGGTGTGTAGTGCTTTTACAGTTTTTTCTGCTTCATTTTTGTTGTTTGAGAGATGATAAGTTTTATCATACTAACATTTTTTATTTTTGTAGGAATTTATGTTGAATGAGAAAAGACCAGAATTTTTAAAATTGGGCAGAAGTAGAGGTTTGTTTCCCACTTTCTGGGGCTTTGGAGAAGACCTTAAATGGCTTCTTAAAGAAAATTTCTTTCAGGTTCTTAGCTACATAAGACATTCTGTTTATAATATATTGACATTTGTTTTATATATAAAAATTCTGTATTAAAAAAGAGGGGAAAAACAAAAATCTTTCCTGCATATCATCTTGGTTAATGGGTAAAATGCTGTTGCACTCAATGAATCAACAGTTGAATAAAATGTTATCAGCTTAAGAGAGCTAACACTGCTCATCTGGTCTAGTGTTTAGGCAATTACACCTCTTTGACCGATGTCATTTTAAGAAACTAGATTCACATAAAAGTGTGAATATACATGACAGTATTTATTTCACAGCTTATATCAGTGTCAGGAAGATCACTAGTGTGTGCCCAGGATTATAAAAAACAGTTTTGGGGCAATGATTAGCAGAAATTTGAAAGTGTATTTTTTTACTGAAAAGTCAAGATGATTGTGTCATATGATGGACTAATGGAGTCACTAATTGTTGATCCATTAATCATTATTTTTTAATTCTTCAGATAAATATTTTTAAACAGATTTTTTTTCAGCCAAGAAAGATGAATGATGGTGGTCTTCATGTTTTATACCAACCCTATAAATTAACTGATAGTCCCAAATAATCCATTGTCTTCATTATCAAAATTCTTACCCAACTCTTAAACGTTTTCTTGGTTCCATTTGTCTTAACTTGTGCCATTAAATATTAATGGTGTGCTCCTGTAATTATGGATTGAGGGTTCAGCCTTGAAAAATTATGTCAAACAAGCTAAATTTGTGAGTCACTATTTATCCTTAAAAGGAAAAAAATATTCATACACCTTTCCTAGTTTTATTCTTTGCTATAGTGGCTTTTTCTTTTATTAAAAAGCAAAAAAAAAAAAAAAAAAAAAGCAATTCAACCCTCAGATTCAAAACTCCAAGCATGAACTTCTTTTCCAACTAATAAAATGCATATCTTTGTGGCAAAAGAACGTAGATGATTTTTACCCCTCTACTAAACATACGAAGGCAAACTTTTGAGACAAGGTGTTCTGAGTGAGAATGAAGGGACTGCTACTAAATTAAGTAAGCTCAGTGACTATCTTAGTCTTCTTTTTGGGAGTTCTGTTCCTTGTAGATGTGTTCATTGTAGATATTTTCACATCATACACGTTTTCCATTCAATAACATGCTCAAAAAACTCTATGATTGAAAATTTCATCAGTTATTTTACTGTCAAGTACATTATAAATTAACCTGACTTAAGATGTTACTGGTATAAATGTAGTAAAATAATCTCTAATGTCTGTGTTTTCATTCAGCTTTACAGTAAAGAATCAAGCTAATCTCCATCTCTCAGGCAGATGTTCAAATCTAGCTTTATCTGTAACAGAGCACTTCATCAGATTTCCTCCTCTTATATGAGGTATACTTTCCAAAGTGATTCCAAAACTGACCATAAGAAAAATATCAGGCAATTTTATTTTCTAGTTTAACTGTGTATTTATTTCATGTATGACTCTTCATCAAGATTTTTTTTTTTAGTTTCGAAAAATACAAATTTTACTAATGAAAAAAGAATTAATTCATGAACATTTTCAATTTTCATCCTTTCCCAAGGATTCCCAAAGATTTTGCATTTTGAGTCACCTCCTGGGCACTCCTTGGTTCTAAAGAAACCAAGAAATTGGAAAGAAAATAGTAAGGAAACAAGAGAATTCACCACTCTGTGTCTAACAGAGAACAAAAGTAGATCTAAGTTTGTGTATGTTTGGGGAAAATGCCAAGAGGTGTGAGCAATAAGGAATTTGGGAAAATTGAACATGAGAAAAGAGAGAGATTAGAGGAAGCAGAAACTTTTTGGGTGGAAGATATGAAGGGGAGAGTTCTGGTGAAAGCAAATTTTAAAAGATGTTTGCTTTGCTTTAAGAATACATTCCCTAGTGGTCCAGTGAGAGACTTATTAAATTATTAAATCTTTTAATTACCTTTTAGCCATCAAAACCAAGCTATGTTGGGCCCCAGCATTTGATTTATAACTGATTGATTTTTAAATGTCACATCAGGAGTAATTGGTTCATGTAATTATTGTTCATGGCTTCTTCATGCAAGGATCAAACATTTTAGCTTCATTTGTGTTTCCACAGTAAATACAAATCCATGTTTTAAGATACTAATATAAACTTATTTCCTACCTTTTAGATTCACTGCTGCTGTTTCACTGTTTGTGGTTGGGGTGGAGGCATCATTGGCTTTGTGATGGTTAAGGTTATGTGTCAAATTTGGTGGACCATGTTTCTCAGTAGTTTGGTAGATATTATGCAATTATCTTCCATTTTGTGATCTGATGTGAACAGCCAATTAGTTGAAAGGGAAGTTTCCTTGGGGGTGTGGCTTGCATCCAATATATATGGATGTTCTGACAGAGCTTGCCCTCTTTTGATCCTGTATACAACTCGTCATCCTCTGACCTCCAGTTCTTGGGATGTGAGCCAGCAGCCTGCCTTTTGACCTGCAGATTTGGGGATTTGTAAGACCCTGCAGCCCTATGAGCCAGCAGCCTGCCATTTGACATGCCAATTCAGCCCCTGCAATCACATGAGTCAGGAGAAGTCTTCATCCAGCCTGATGCCTGACCCACGGATTTGGGACTTGCCAGCCTCCACAACTGCATGAGTCATTTCCTTGAAATAAATCTCTCTCTCTCTTTCTCTTATACATGCTTCACTGATTTTTCTCCTCTAGAGAACCCAACCAAAGACAGGCTTCCTGGTCAGATTCACTGTGGGCAACCTCAGAGAGAGTTCCATGTCTGTCACAATCCTTAATGATTTCAGATTTTTCTCAATTTATCTCATATTTATTTTCATTGGTTTCAATCTTATGTTTCAAGCTTTTCTTTTTAGCCACAAATCCATGTATAGAGTAAGAAATAAATGTGGTAAGAAGTTGAATTAATTTTTAGAGCCAAAGCTTTTTACTGTAACCAAAGCCAATACTTTAAGGTGATAACCTTATTTGTAAACATAAATCATTGCTGGTAAATGTTTTTCTCTCTCTTTTTGTTATTGTTGTGAAAATATACACATCGAAATATTCACCAGCACAACACCTTCCATATTTACAAGTCAATGATATTGATTGTATTTTTCATGTTGTGCCACGATTCTCACCACCCTTTTCCAAAATATTCCACCATCAATAACATAAACTCATAAACTCAATGGGCTCCGAACAAAACTTCCCTTTCCCCCTCCCTCCCACTCCTGGTAATCATTAATCATCTTTGTTGTTGTTTTTAGGTGCTGCCAACCTCGTTCTGACTCATAGTGACCCTATGTACAACAGAACGAAACACTGCCCTATCCTGTACCATCCTTACAATCATTGTTATGCTTGAGCCCATTTTTGCAGCCACTGTGTCAATCCATCACATTGAGGGTCTTCCTCTTTTTGGTTGATCTTCTACTTTACCAAGCATGATGTCCTTCTCCAGGGACTGATCCCTCCTGATAACACATCCAAAGTACATGAGATGTAATCTCGCCATCCTTTCTTCTAAGGAGCATTCTGGTTGTACTTCTTCCAAGATAGATTTGTTCATTCTTTTGGCAGTCCATGGTATATTCAATATTCTTTACCAACACCACAATTCAAAGGCATCAATTCTTCTTCCATCTTCCTTATTCATCATCCAGCTTTCGCATGCATATGAGACAATTGAAAACACCATGGCTTGAGTCAGGCGCACCTTAGTCTTCAAAGTGACATCTTTGCTTTTCAACACTTTAAAGAGGTCTTTTGTGGCCGACTTGCCCAATGCAGTATGTCTTTTGATTTCTTGACTCCTGCTTCCATGGGTGTTGATTGTGAATCCAAGTAAAATGAAATCCTTGACAACTTCAATATTTTCTCCTTTTATCATGATGTTGCTTATTGGTCCAGTTGTGAAGATTTCTGTTTTCTTTATGTTGAGGTGTAATCCATACTGAAGGCTGTGGTCTTTGATCTTCATCAGTAAGTGCTTAAGTCTTCTTCACTTTCAGCAAGCAAGGTTGTGTCATCCACGTAATGTAGGTTGTTAATGAGTCTTCCTCCAATCCTGATGTTGCATTCTTCTTCATATAGTTCAGCTTCTTGGATTATTTGCTCCACATAGAGATTGAATAAGTATGATGAAAGGACACAACCCTGACGCGCACCTTTCTTGGCTTTAAACCACACAGTATCTCCGTGTTCTGTTGGAATGACTGCTTTTTGATTCATACACATGTTCCTTACGAGCACAATTAAGTGTTCTGGACTTCCCATTCTTCACAATGTTATCCATAATTTGTTATGATCCACACAGTCAAATGCCTTTGCATATTCAATAAAACACAGGTAAACATGTTTCTGGCATTCTTTGCTTTCAGCCAGGATCCATCAGATATCAGCAGTGATATCCCTCATTCCATGTGCTTGGGAATAGGCATAAATATGGACCTCTTCCAGTTGGGTGGTCATGTAGCTGTCTTCCAAATTTCTTGGCATAGAGGAGTGAGCACTTCCAGTGCTGCATCCATTTGTTGAAACATCTCAGTTGGTATTCTGTCAATTCCTGGAGCCTTGTTTTTCACCAATGCCTCCAGTGCAGGCTTGGACTTCTTCCTTCAGTACCATCAGTTCCTGATCATGTGCTACCTACTAAAATGGTTGAACATTGACCAATTCTTTTTGGTATAATGACTGTGTATTCCTTCCATCTTCTTTTGATGCTTCCTGCGTCGTTTAATATTTTCCTCATACAATCCTTCAATATTGCAACTAAAGCCTTGAATCTTTTCTTCAGTTCTTTCAGCTTGAGAAATACCGAGCATGTTCTTCCCTTTCAGTTGTCTGTCTCCAGGTCTTTGCAATATCGTTATAATACTTTGCTTTGTCTTACTGAGCCACCATTTGAAATCTTCTGTTCAGCTCTTCTACTTCGTCGTTTTTCCCTTTCGCTTTAGCTACTCGATGTTCAAGAGCAAGTTTCAGTGTCTCTTCTGACATTCATTTTGGTCTTTTCTTATTTCTTGTCTTTTTAATGACTTTTTACTTTCTTCATCTATGGTGTTCTTGATGTCAATCCACAACTCCTCCAGTCTTTGGTCATTAGTGTTCAATGCATCAAATCTATTCTTGAGATGGTCTCTAAATTCAGGTGGGATATACTCAAGGTTGTTCTTTGGCTCTTGTGGACTTGTTCTAATTTTCTTCAGTTTCAATTTGAACTTGCATATGAGCAATTGATGGTCTATTCCACAGTTGGCCTCTGTATTTTCCTAACTGATAATATTGAACTTTTTTGTTGTTTCTTTCCACAGATGTAGTCAATTTGATTTCTGTTTATTCTTTGGCAAAGTCCACATGTATAGTCGCTGTTTATGTTGTTGAAAAAGGTATTTGCAATGAAAAAGTCACTAGTCTTGCAAAATTCGGTAATGCAATCTCTGTCATCATTCCTATCACCAAAGCCATATTTTCCAACTACTGATCCTTCTTCTTTGTTTCCAACCTTTGCATTCCAATTGCCAGTAATTATCAGTGCATCCTGATTTCATGTCTGATCAATTTCAGACTGCAGAAGTTGGTAAAAAATCTGCAGTTTCTTCATCTTTGGCCTTAGTGGTTGGTGTGTAAATTTCAATAATAATCATATTAACTGGTCTTCCTTGTAGGTGTATGGATATTATCCTATCACTGATGGCGTTATACTTCAAGATAGATCTTGAAATGTTCTTTTGATGATGAATATTATATACTATGCCTCTTCAAGTTGTCATTCTGGCATAATAGACCATATGATTGTCTGAGTCAAAATGGTCCATACCAGTCAATTTCAGCTCACTAATGCCTAGGATATTGATGTTTATGTGTTCCATTTCATTTTTGATGACTTCCAATTTTCCTAGATTCATTCTTCATACATTCCATGTTCTGATTATTAATGGGTGCTTGCAGCTGTTTCTTCTCATTTTGAGTCATGCCACATCAGCAAATGAAAGCCCCCAAAACTTGACTCCATCCATGTCATTTAGGTTGACTCTCCTTTGAGGAGGCAGCTCTCCACCAGTTGTATTTTGAGTGTCTTCCAACTTGAGGGCCTCATTTTCAGGCAGTATAGCGGACAGTGTTCCACTGCTATTCATAACGTTTTCACTGGCTAATTCTTTTCAGAAGTAGACTGCCAGGTCCTTCCTAGTCTGCCTTAGTCTGGAAGCTCAGCTGAAACCTATCTTCCATGGTTCACCCTGCTGGTATTTGAATACTGGTGGCATAGCTTCCAGCACAACAGCAACATGCAATCCCCTACAGTACGACAAACTGATAGACATGTGGGGAATCATCTTTGTTTTCTATATATTTGTTTATTTCATATAAGTGAAATAATAGTGCTTGTGTTTTTGTGACTGACATTTCACTCAGCATAATGTTTTCAAGGTTCATCCATGTTGTGTCATGCAGCAGAGCTTCATTTCTCTTTAGGGCTGCATAATATTCCATTGTATGTATATAACACATGTTGTTTATCCGTTCATTTGGTGATAAACATTTCAGTTATTTTCATCTTTTTGCTATTGTGAAAAGTGCTGCAATGAACATTGGTGTACAGGTTTGTAAAAAATTTTTAAATGTGTTCAGAAAGAACATACAGTTACTGAGAAATATTGTATACTAGCTCACTCATTCTTTTTTGGGGGGTCATCTGTAGCTACATAAACTATTGGTATTTACGTAGTCTATCCACAGCCATGGTAAACTCTTTGTGTTCACTTAATTAAAGCACTAATAGCATAGATTCCCTCCCAATAACATAAGGGTACCAAATTTTTCAATCACTCACTGCATCTAAATTGTATTTAATCTGAATTTTTTTGAAAGGTTGGTTAACATGGAGAAGATGCAAGTCTCATTTTTTTTCTTTTGAATATATGCGATAAAATCATTTAAAATTTCTCCAAACTAATAATTCCTCCATCAAATTCTCCAATATAACTGACAATTCTATAGGAGAATTTATCATAATTATTTGATGCCTTCCATACAATATTTTGTGCTTTTCATAGGAGTGTGTATCTCAATAAAGAAAAATGGAAAATAATAAAGAATAAATTCTTCCCAAGGATATGAAGATTTGGATGTGGTCTGTGTTGTCAACTCCTTTCCCTCACCAGTTTTTTTCACTTTGACTACACCAAACTCCTTACCATTCTGCTACACACGCCTTGCTGTTTCATGCTTTTTTATACATGATGTACACTGCCTGGAGAACCTGGCATGCCTCCCTTCTTTCTCTTTCAGTTGGTGATCATCTAAGACCTAGTTCTGGTGTTATCTTTCTGAAGAACTTACCCTGAGAATCTTAAAGAGAGATCATCACAAGTAGATCCTCCATAAATACTTCTCCAATGAATCAGTGAATTTAAATTGATATGCAAAATGGTACAACCAACCACTATGGAAAACAGTATGGCGCTTCCTAAAAAAACTAGAAATAGAATGGCCTTATGATCCAGCAGTCCCACTTCTAGGTATATACCCTAGAGATCTAATAGAAAACAAATTAACAGACATATAATACCTATGTTCACTGCAGCACTATTCATAATAGCAAAAAGATGGAAACAACCTAAACGCCCATCAACAGATAAATGGATAAACAAAATGTGGTACATACATACAATGGAATACTCCGCAACCATAAAGAATAATGATGAGTTCTCCAAACATATTATAACATGGATAAATCTGGAGGCTATTATGCTAAGTGAAATAAGTTAATCACAAAAAGATAAATATTCTGTGACCTCACTTTTATAAGAAGACAAGAGGTATCTAAACAGAGACCAATATCCATTAGTGGTTACCAGAGGTGGGGGGGGGGGTGGAGGAAGTATCACCCTTTAGATAGTAGACATCTGTTATTTTTTCCTTCTGTTTTTTTTTTTTTTTGTTGTTTGTTTGTTTTTGTTGGGGGGGATGGGAAAAGTAGCACTGAATGTGGGTGAAGAGCACACAGCTTGACCAGGTAAATGATGTCACTAAGAAGTACACAAGAGAAAAGGGTTTTTGATAAAGGATTAAAAAAAAAAAAAAACAAACTCATTACCGTCTAATAGATTCTGACTCATAGTGACCCTATAGGATAGGGTAGAACTGCCCTGTAGGGTTTCCAAGGAGTGGCTGGTAGATTCAAACGGCTGACCTCTTGTTTAACAAATGTAGCTCTTAACCATTGTGCAACCAGGGCCCCTGATAAAGGATAAGACACATATAATCTTTCAACAACACCAATAACAGCCAAGGACTAAAAAAGAGAAAGAGAAAACCCAATTCAAATTCCTTTATACAGATCAGCAACTATTGGATCTCAGCATGGCTTTTATTAAAAAAAAAAAAAAAAAAAAAACAGAAATTAAAAAATTTTAAGTAAGATTAAATTTTTTCATTCAGCAAATATTTATAAAGATTATTTTCCATCTGCATTAGACTTCTGGTCAACCACCATTAATCATAGATACCTGGTAAGCATTCAGTTCATTCACACAATTTTTGGTGTCAGGTTATAATGCACAACACGTGTGCAGTGTGATGAGAAAGGATACTTTCCTGGCAAAACTGGAATGTACTGATATATTGAACATTTCCCTCACTTTTTAAAAACTCATCTTGACAAAGTATTTAGACTCTTTAATGTGTTATGTGATAGATGAGTTGTGTACAGTTTCCCTAAATGTAGGATGAGGGTTAGACAACAGATAGAAAAGTTGTAAAAAAACAACTGATTCAGGGACTATCCCCAGAGACGAAGATGTAATGTCAGAGTAAGAGTTCTCATGAGGAAATAAGAAAAACTTGGTACTGAAGTACCAGTAAATGCATCCTTCCACCTTCCAAGAAGTATTCTATGAGTCAGTCCAAAATATCTAAGCTGAAGTACTACTTTCTAACCAAGTTCATAATATTCACTTATGGTACAGAATAACCATAAAACTTAAAATTTAACCAAAGGCAAATAATATGCCTGGGCATATACCATTAACTAACTAACCATTTATGGATTTAATACAGAATACTGTAGTAGTTGCCTCAAGGTTTTTATCTTACTTGAAAGTCTCTTCCTTATTTTTATAGCAACAAGCATAAAAATAGAGGATTTTGTAAAGTTTCTTAGGAGAAATGTTGTTTGTCATCTTTGGAATGGTGTAGCTTATCCATGATTTTTGAAACTAAGCTACCTGACTGCCTAGATTTCACATGGTCTTGGTAAGTCCATATGGGGCTAAATTTCCTCAATTGTAGAATAAAAATGGGCTGTGGTTACCGTGAAAATTGGAGATAAAGTACATAGCATACTCCAAGTCCTAAATCCCCCATCCCGCTCACCTCAGTTGAGTGAGGCTTCTCTCTGCACTCTTCCTCAGCACCCTATAACCATTTCCATCACAGCACTGTACTATTCTAATTGTCTGGTGAGCAACCAGCTCACACATTGCTTGAGGGTAGGGGCTATGTCCTGTTCACTATTGTATCTCCAGTACCTAGCCACGTTACCTGGGCTAAACTAGGCTCAGAGAAAATGTTTGATTGATGAATGAATGAGTCAGACATTTAAGGCGGACTAACTTCTGAATTTGTGCATTGTGTATCAGATAGTGCATATATTATAGAACATTTCCATCTCAGAAAGGTCTATTGGACAGCACTGCTCTAGAAACATTAAACAGTAGCCAGACATAGTTTTGGATGAAGAAAGGATTTTTAGAGGTACTTTGTAAGCATTACATGTTCTGTTTGTTTAAATATGTGACAACCATCTTCTGGGAATGCTGCACACCCATCCTAATGTGATTTACTTAAGTGCAATTATACAATATGCAAATCTTACCTGTTTACCATAACAAACAATAAATCTTCATCTTTATGCTGAGTATTAGAGGGGTTTTTAGGTTTATAAATGGTAATGTGACCAAGGTCTTCTTGAACAAGTTGAAATGTAGTACAAACCCTTTGGTAACTATGACTGAGTGTTTAGCTCTTCTAAAAATTCTATTTGTGGATAATTTTAATTCACGTAGTGTCTTGACCTAAAGCTTTAATGCCCTTCCTTTTTTTTTTCTTCCCCAGATTCTGTGATTCCATGGATTAAATTTTTAATGATAATCCTCAGAGAAGACTAGGTGGTATTTGCCTAATTGAGAAGTGAAAAGATGGCCATTATCCCAATCAGTGAAGGAAATACCAAAATATTTTCCTAAAAGAAGAGGCAGACATTGAGCTTGATATTCAGATGTTTTGCTAATGTTTATTTCTTTTAAGCAATCAGAAAAAGGCTTTCTAGCAGTTGAAAGGATTAGAGATCGCTTGAAACCAATCTGGAGTCCTCTTCAGTTTCTGAGGGCATTGCTTGCAGAAGAGGGCTTCCTTGCCATACCTTTGCAGTACTAGTTTCTCTCAACAAGTCCTGCCCTGGTGAAACTCTAGAAAACAATGTGTATTCAGCATAAATAGTTCATTATTTTATTTTCTAAGAATTGAAAAAGCAGTGGAAGAATGTTTATGCTAGCAAATAAAACATCCTTCCAGTTCATTTTCCATACCAAGCAGTATTGTTCTCCTTTTGTGACACAAATTGTCTGTTCATATTACTGCCCTGCTTCTGCATTCAAAACAAACTTTTACGTATTTCTATTAAAGTGGCTCATTAAGCTTTTATCACAACACATTATGAAAAAAGAATCTCCATTCCAAAAGTTACACACTGGAAGTTGCTTGCCTGGATGCCTCCATCTGATACACAGCAACTGTTAATTTTAAAAGAAGAATATTTCCTATGCCTTCTGCCCAAGATCAAGTAAAATAAAGATGTTTAATAAACAGAAACAGATATCTCCTCTGGCTGCAGAGTCAAGACTTTGGCTAGAACTAAGCATGTGAGCCCAAATTCAAAGTGTAAATATAAAACCAGGAAGCAGAATGAGAAGGATACAAATGACTTTATCAATATTTTCCCTTCTCCTGTATGTGTTAGCTGTCCTTTACTTCTGACAATGAGAAATCTCCAAGTGTAAGAAAAACTTGCCTGAGAGAAGTAAAGGGGAATAGGACTAAATTAGGAAAGGCCGATTTTAGTGAAACCAAAAAAAAAAAAAATCAAAGAAACCAAACCAAACCAGTTGTCGTCGAGTGAATTCCAACTCATAGCAACCCTACAAGACAGAGTAGAACTGCCCCATAGGGAGCGGCTAGTGGATTAAGTTCATTTCCAAAGTGACTAGATCAGCACCAGAAAAACTGAAGTAGCAGTCAGCTTGAGGGTTGTCATTTCCAACACTGACTAAGGAAGTCTGCTTTATAAAAACTCTAAGTAAACTGTACGCTAGTATAGAGGAAAGAGAAGAGAGTTAAATGCATGACCAGACTCTCCTGGTATTTACACCATGTCTTAGTCATCTAGTGCTGCTGTAACAGAAATACCACAAGTGGATGACTTTAACAAAGAGAAATCTATTTCTTCAGAGTAAAGTAGGCTAAAAGTCCAAATTCAGGGCGTCAGCTCCAGGGGAAGGCTTTCTCTTTCTGTCAGCCTTCTCATAAATGTTCTCCCGGACTAGGAGCTTCTCCACACATGGATCCCGGGTCCAAAGGGCATGCTCTGCTCCTGGCTCTGCTTTCTTGGTGGTAGAGGTCCCCGATTCTCCCCTTGTTTCCCTTTCCTTTTATCTCTTGTGCAGGCCACACCCCAGGGAAACTCCCTTTACATTGGATCAGGGATGTGACCTGGGTTAGGGTGGTGTTCCAATCCCACCCTAATCCTCTTTAATGTAAAATTACAATCACAAAATGGAAGACTACCACACAACACTGGGAATCATGGCCTAGCCAAATTGATACACACATTTTTTAGGAAGACACAATTCAATCCATGACACACCACATGACTATAAAGACCAAGAATGTTTTACTTTAACAATGCTTTGCAGAGATAAAGACTATGTTTGGGTATGAGGTTAATATTTAGTTATGAGTTTGGGTGTGATTTATTAACTATGTCAGCCTTAGAGGCATAGAAGAATAAGATAAAATTTTGAGGCTTCATCTTTCAGATGCACAAGCTAACCACCTTGACAAGGCACAGCAGTTTGTTCTTCATCTATAAAATAAGCCCTTTCAGCTTGTCTTAGGCTGGGTTCTCTAGAGAAGTAAAACCAGTAAAGTGTATAAGTATATATAGGGAGAGATTTATATCAAGGAAACATCTCACACAATTGTAGAGGCTAGAATGTCCCGAGTCCATGGATCAAGGTAGAGGTCTCTCCCAATTTATACAGCCACAGAAGCTGGTGAGCCCAAGATCAGCAGATTGGAGAGCAGGGCTCCCACTCACAGGCTGTGAAGGTTGACAAATTCCAAGATTGGCAGGCAAGACTGCAAGGTTCCTCCTGATTCACGTAGCTGCAGGGGGTGGTGAACCCAAGATCCACAGGTCAGAGAGCAGAGCTCTGCTCACATGCTGTGAAAATCCACAAATCCCAAGTTCGGCAGATAAGCTGACAGCTCAAGTCCCGAGAACCGGAGGTCAGATGAACAGGAGGCAGCCGCAGGATCCAGAGCAAGCAAAAAGCCAGAACATCTACTTATATTCAGATGCAGGCCACACCCCCAAGAAACTCCCTTTCATCTGATTGGCTGTTCACAACATATTCAATTATGGGAGTGATCACATATAAACACTGAGAATCATGGCCCAGCCAAGTTGACACACAATCTTAACCATCACATAGCCCTAACAGTGTATCAACCAATACTTGGCTTCTTCAAATGTGATTTGAAAGAGGATACTAATACAGTAACATAATTTATTAATTGATGTAATACTAACATTTACTAAAGGCTTTATACCAGCTGGCATGCTCATTTTGCACAGTGTCTGTTTAATCTCACCACAGCCTGTGCACTATTTCCCCACTGTCTTCGTCATCTAATGCTGCTATAATAGAAATACCACAGATGGATGGCTTTAACAAAGAGAAATTTATTCTCTCACAATCTAGTAGGCTACAAGTCCAAATTCAGGGCATCAGCTCCAGGGGAAGGCTTTCTCTGTTGGCCCTGGAGGAAGGTCTATGTCATCAATCTTCCCTTGGTCTAGGAGCTCCTCTGCGTGGGAAGTTCAGGTCTAAAGGCCATGCTCTGCTCCCGGCACTGCTTTCTTGCTGGTATGAGGTTCCTCTGTTTGCTTTCCTTTCCTTTTATCTCTAGAAAGTTAAAAGGCAGTGCAGAGCACACCCTAGGGAAACTCCCTTTACATTGGATCAGGGATATGACCTCAGTAAGGGTGTTACAATCCCATCCTAATCCTCTTTAACATAAAATTACAATCACAAAATGGAGGACAACCACACAATACTGGGACTCATGGCCCAGCCAAACTGATACACACATTTTTTGGGCAGACATAATTCAGTCCATGACACCCACCTTAAAAATAAGGAAACTGAGATATTGAGAAAATAACTGACCTCGTGTCTCACAGCTAGGAGAGCAGTAAGTGATGACGTCTTCTGAGACAGAATCGATGGTTATTTTGGGATTTAAGGATAATGTAGGGGATTTAGGGCAGTTGTTACGGGGAGTGTCATAAATTATTAATGAGGAGAAGAGAAAAGGGCCAGGAGTGGAGGGAAAGGTGGAGAGAGAAGGAGAGCAGAAAGTCACAAGACTTATTCAAGACTAGAAACTGGGACAGTAGAAAGAATTGTAGACTTGAGCTGGGCAGAGGAGGATGAGCAAGGATGTCAGAGAAAGGAAAATGTTTTTACTTTTCATACAAAGAGAAAGTTGTTGTGAATTTGATATCCTGAAAATGAGAGACATTTACAGGAGGAGAGGAGAATGTGTAGAGAGATTAGGCAAATAGAAAGCTGGAAGGGACAAGTGTGAGGGACAATGAGATACCATACTCTACTTCAATCCTTCCACTCAATGTGAGTCTCTGAGTTACAGTGACTTATGCAACAACCTCAGAGTTACGGCAAAAGAGCCTCCATTTCCCAAGAACCTTAGAGTCTTATCTAAAGCCCAAATAGAATGCACACATTTACGTGTATGGCACCAAGGAGGACTCTCACAGGCCTCCAACTACAATGAGTGTAATAGACCGAGGGCCCCACGGACCACACTTGGAAATCTACACCTGCGCACAAAGTCCTCTGAGATTTGACTTTGTTCCAAGGATCACTCCCCCACCCAACACACACACACGTGCGTGCATGCACGCGTGCACACACACACACACACACACACATCCTCTTCTGTGAGCTGACTTTGCTCCAAGGATCGCTCAACCACCCACCTGCTCCAACCCCACAAGACTGCACAACAGTTTCTGTCCCTGCCACCCAATCTTTTCTCCATCTCGCCTTCGTAGCTGCTCACACTTGCTTCACAGTTCGACAGCTTGCCTCGCTCTCTCCGGCTCCTGTTTCCTTCCCTAAGGCACTGTCCCTAATAAAATCTTTGCATGTTTCATCCCATTTTAGAGGCTGTGTCTCTGAGGACCCAAACTATCAGAAAATGTTTTGCTATTTTTCCAATGTGTAAGGATGCTGGCATAATAAACACAACCATTTAAAAGTATTACTGAATTCATAAGCAGCTTTTTGTTATTATGTATTTATAGGTATAACCTAAGTGTCTGCACTTCTTTTCAACTTTCCTGCCACCACGCTCATCCAGGTGTCTATCGTCTTTCACTAAGATTACTGATCTCTCTTAAGAGTCTTCCTGAATATATTCCTGCCCTTCAAATCTATTCTCTCCATAGGGTAATGTTTTCTAAATGCAAATCCTTAACACCCAAAATCATTAATTTTAGATTAAAATCAACTGTAGTCTTTCTCCCACAGCCCTTCAAACTGCTTTTTGGACGTACTCTTCCTCTGCTCCTCAGTGGGATCTCAAGCAGGTCCCAGAGTTTTTCTGAGGATTCTAGAAGCAACCTAGGAAGCCCTTTGCTCTGGCATGTAAAAGTCTCTCTTCTCTCTGTTTCCTGTCCAGCCCAGTCCCATCTAAGTAAGGCTCCCTCTTCCCTCTGTTTCCTGTCCAGCCCAGTCCCATCTAAATGAGTCGTTTCCCTCTCACCCTAGCTTGAGCCTGCCTCAGCTTGGAAGCCCATCAGGGGAAGGTGGAAGGTGTTGCATCCTGGTCCAGAGGTTTCTGCTTACCTTCCCCATACCAGGTGAAGTTCTACTCATCTTCAAGTCAAGTAAATGCCACCTCCACAGGGGACTTCCTCCCCTACTTTTCCATCCTAACAATTAATACATGGTAAATATGTCACATTGGGTCTCTATGAGTGGAAATTGACTCAACAGCACCTCACCAACTACAACAGACTGTAAACTCTTTGAAGGCAGGAACTAGTTTGTTTTGTTGATGGCCCAATTCCTGGCCCCTTAATAGACACTCAGTAAGCATTTGCTTTAATAAATATCTATGACATTTTTTCTTAATGGATGCTAAAAAGTATGGTAATATCACGGGAGACCAAATGATGTTAAAAGGGGGTCCTTTTTCTAAAAACTGTTTGAAAAACCTGTTTTAGTTCCTTAAAATGGTGACACTAGGGTAAAGTATGGGCTTTCAAACATTATTTCTTCCCCAAGAACTGGCCCAAGGGCAATTTGGAGGAAAGATTTGGGGAGCAAAAAGTTGAAGCAAGAAGTACAGGCAGCACCAGATAGAATGCTCTGTTTCTCAAGAACCAGTTCTTAGTTTAACTCCTAGAAAGGAGAACACAAAATTGAGGATGGTGTGTGTCCCTTGATCTCTGTCCCATGCTTTGTGAAGAAGATGGAAAATGAGTACTAAGGCACGCAAACCTGAAATGAGCATTTCTTCTGGGATGAGTTCAGTGGCTGAAGAGAAAGCACCAAATTAAATAGCACTTCCCTTGCCTGAGTTAAGGTCTTAAAACTTCAAGAGAAGATAGAAATCTGGCACTGAATGTGAAATATCCTGATTTTTAAATGTGGGCTACTAATTGAAATTATTTTAAAACATTGTGCAGGTCAAACTCTTTAGCCAAAAGTTGCAGCCTTTGTATTATTAGACCTCTTCCTTTGCTCCCAGCCTTGCCTTTACCACTTGCTTGGTCCCAGGGTTCTATCAACTTCTGATTTCTTGGGTTCTGGCTCCTGGCCCAAGTGCCATGCTTGCCCCTTGAACTTAAAGAAAATTCCTTCCAAAAGTAAAGATCAAAGTCACCTTCCGGGCTTCCAGTCCTAGCACCAGACTTGCAGGCCAGACTCACAAAGAGGAGTTGGGCAGCTTTCCATGCCAACAAAGAATGACAGCCCCCTAAAATGTTCTGGGCCTGTACCAAGTTTGTAAAAGTGTTATCTACCATTTAACTGGCAGAAGAGTGAGGTGAATGAAAACTCAGGGGCCAGCAAGAATCAGAGGTTGTCAGGACTAATGAAAGCCCAGACATTATGGAACTTCGTGCCAAACTAGATGCCAATAGAGAGTGCTGAGGTCACACCCCAGATGTCTTTGTTGGTGTCAGAAAGCTTCAGAGAGGGTCAGTGGTTTAAATTCTTCCCCTAATTCTGTCCTGGAAATTCTTACTACCATAAAGAAGTACAGTAGAGAGAGGGAGGGGCCCTCAGAAAAGAACTAGCTCCTGGACTGTGCTCTATGGGCATGTTACCACAATAATGCAGATTGGAGCTGCATGCTGCGGTAGCCAATTCTGAGATAGGGGTTAGGTTAGCAGCAAGAGTTTTATTATATATTGATACATAGGAGACAGAGGGAATAGATTCCTCCCGAAAACATGTCTCCCCAACCAGAGATCTGCTGAAGGCTTTTATAGGGACAGGATTATGGGTTTTAGAAGTTTGTGTTAGTTCCCCCTTGAGGTGGTCACGTCTCAGATGAGTTAATCTTTTACTGGTATTCTTGGGATTATCTGCTGACATTCTGGGGATTAACTGGCAACATCCTTGCTTTTCTTGTCATAAGATGGGTGCTTTGTTCAGTTTTCATCCTTAGATCGTTAGCACTTGTTTTCCACCCTCCAAGGAGGAATATCGGTTAATCTTAAACCTTTTGTAGAGACTGGAGCTGGAGGGAAAAACAAGATCACGAGATAATGTAGTGGTTAGCATTGGGGAGTATATAATAGCGAGCTGGGCCTATGCAGCCTCTTCCAGGCATGCCTCTCAGGGTAGTGCACATGGTGACGGATTATGGTCCTTACATTGGCTAATGCATCTGTGAAGCCCTGTGCCCAGCTCAGGGCCCTTGGACAGGGCTTGGCATGGAAGAGACAAAATAATAATAATGGAGACTGGCAGCAGAGGAATATGTCAGTGAGAGTAACATCTGTGAGGAGTACGCTTAGGGGAAAAGAACTGCAAAAAAAAAATTAAATATTGAAACTAGCAGTTGTTGGCATTCTTTTTCCCAAACCCAGCATGCTCCTGTTTAGTTTTATAATAAATATCAATTACCCAGTAGGAGAGGACAGAGTCAACATCCAAGATAGGCATCTGGCTTTGAAAGCAGTTTTGTTGAGGACAGCCCAACCTGTGAAACTGGATGTGAAGCCTCCATTCTCCAGTGATCTCTAGCAGTCCTGCATCCAGGCAAAGAAATCAGCTTGCTTTTATTTTATGCTTGTAATTACGATATTGCATAAAACTTCTTTGGATGCGGGAGACGTGGCCAACATGGTGGAGTAGTTAGACTCTTCCTATATCCCTTTTACAACAAAGACCTGGAAAAACAAGTGATTTGATTCTATATGAATATCTAGGAGCCCTGAACAAGGCAAAGTTGAGGAATCCATCTGAGTGATAGGGGAGAGGCAGACACTTTGGAAGAAGTGAAGAGCACCAGAGCCAAAGTGGCAAAACTGCAGTGCTGCAGCCATGCTGGTCCGCAGTGAAGCAGGCACTCTGAACCAGTGAAAAGCAGCTCCCAAGAGGCTAAGTACATGTGAGCACCATTTCATGGGGATTAAAAAAAAAAAAAGCCCATTTGGGAAAAACATCTCTCCCTTTTACCTCCTCCCTCCATGCTCTGCATTGAGAGTCCACTGGGCCAGAAGTAGATCCTAAGAGGCAACCTGACCCATTCTCCTGGCCTTGGAGAGGGAACAAATAAGCTACGGGCTCTCCTAAGCTAGGAACACAGGGTCAACACAGCTCCTTTGCTAGGCACAGGTATCAGGGATCTGCAGACTCTGAGTGCCTTACACCCCTGTATAGACTTGTGGGGACCCATCTCAACAGCGTTAGTCCTCACTACCACAGTACAACAGGGCAGACAACTGAAGTTTAACTTCAACTGCTTTAGCTGTGAACTGACAGATTTGTGATGCTCGAAACAGCCCTGTCCCTTAAGTAGGCACTTTTCTCGATCTGCAGCAGGGGCTTGAGGACTGGTGATATCACCTAAAGTACCTAGTCACTTGCTACAGTGGTCCAAGAAAAAGTGGTGCCCTCGAGTCTTTACAGCCAACAGAGTGGGGTGCTTATAGTCTGGCTGCAAAACTCACCTACCTACTCACCCTAGAGAATAGAAACACGCTTTCCTTTCAGACTCTCAGGGCCAGCCATCAGCCCCCTGCCTGGCTCATTGCATGATCCCCTACCACAGCCAGAGTCCAGTGCCTGCACCAATCACCCACGCCTCTCTAGGACTGGGGGTGAAAGCCTGCATCACACACTTGGTGACCAACTACCTGAACACCCGAGTTGAACCCATATAAGAAAATTTAATGGACTCCTGTGTGCACATACTTAGTTACAGAACTAACTACATGGTGACAGGCCGTTAGAGATCCAAAGGTGTCAAAAATCTGACTAGTGCACATGAGCAGCCTATTTGGGCATATCAAAACAAAACAAAATAAGAAGCTTGGTCTCACTAAACAAACACAAAATAAAATTATAATAAATTATTGATGGCTCAGAGACAACAGTCAATATCAAATCACATACACAGGCTGTCCATGACAGCTTCAGCAAGCTCCCAAAATAAAGAATCAATAAATTCTCTGGAGGAAGAGAACTTCTTGGAATTACCAGAGGCAGAATACAAAAGATTAATGTACAGAACTCTTCTAGAAATTAGAAAGGAAATTCTACAGAATACATAGCAGTCCAGGAACATACAGAAAAACTAGTAGTGGAACTTAAATAAGTTATTAAAGAAGATAATGACAAATTTAATAGGCAACAAGAATCCATAGAGAGACAGCAATCAGAAATCCAGAAAATTAACAATAAAATTTCAGAATTAGACAACTCAATAGAAAGTCATAGGAGCAGAATTGAGGCAGTAGAAGTTAGAATTAGTGACATTGAAGATAAAGCTCTTGATGTCAACTTATTTGAGGAAAAATCAGATAAAAGAATTAAAAAGAATGAAGAAACTCTAAGAGTCATGTGGGACTCTATCAAGAGAAATAACCTATGAGTGATTGGAGTAACAGAACGGGGGGGATAACAGAAAACACAGAGAAAATTGTTGAAAATTTGTTGACAGAAAACTTCCCTGATATCATGAAAGATGAGAAGATATCTATCCAAGATGCTCATAGAATCCCACATAAGGTAGACCCCAAAAGAAAGTCACCAAGACATATTATAATCAAACTTACCAAAACCAAAGATAAAGAGAGAATTTTAAGAGCAGCTAGGGATAAAAGAAAACTAATCTACAAAGGAGAGTAAATTAGAATAAGCTCAGACTACTCAGCAGAAACCATGCAGGCTAGAAGGTAATGGGATGATATATATAAAGCCTTGAAGGAAAATAACTGTCAGCCGAGAATTATATATCCAGCAAAACTGTCTTTCAAATATGATGGTGAAATTAGGGCATTTACAGAAAAACAGAAGTTCAGGGAATTTGCAAAAACCAAACCAAAATTACAAGAAATACTAAAGGGACTCCTATGATTAGATAATCAATAACACCAGCTAACAATGCAAGACTAGAACACAGGACAGAGCAACCAGATACTGACAAAGATATGGATTTTTAAAATACATCAAAGCTAAAACATTGAAATAGGGAAACAGATATCAATATGTGAAAAAGGATAATATTAAAACAAAAAAGAGGGACTTAAAAAATGGAAACATTGATTTTTTTTTATGTGGATGGGAAGTTAAGGTGATATAAAGTATTAAAAGACTGGTATAAACTTAGAAATATAGTGGTAAATATTAAGGTAGCCACAAAGAACTGCAACAATCCTACAAATAACAAGTAAAAAGTAGAAAAGCGTAAAGACCCAGTAAACACAAAATCTGCAACAAAGAAAAAGATGGAAAAAAATACATAAAGAAAAACAATCCAGCACAGGAAATTGAGGAGAACAAAGAAACTGTGAACAACACACAAAAAGAGGTATCAGGATGACAGCACTAAACTCATACCCATCAATAATTATGCTGAATGTAAATGGACTTAATGCATCAATAAAGAGATGGACAGTGGCAGACTGGATAAAAAAGCACGATCCATCTATATGCTGCCTACAAGAGACACACCTTAGACTTAAAGACACAGACAGGCTAAAACTCAAAGGATGGAAAAAAATATATCAAGCAAACAACACTCAAAAAAGAGCAGGAGTGGCAATATTCATCTCTAACAAAATAGACTTTAAAGTAAAATCCACTACAAAGGATAAGGAAGGGCACTATATAATGATTAAAGGGTCAATACACCAGGAGGACATCACTTTAATAAATATTTATGCACGCAACAACAGGGCTCCAAAATACATAAAACAAACTCTAACAGCTCTGAAGAGAGAGATAGACAGCTCCACAATAGTAGTAGGAGACTTCAACATGCCAAATTCAGTAAAGGACAGAACATCCAGAAAGAAGCTCAACAAAGACATGGAAGAGCTAAATGCTACAATCAACCAACTTGATCTCATAGACATATACCAAACACTGCACCCAACAGCAGCCAAGTATACATTCTTTTCCAGTGCACATGGAACATTCTCCAGAATAGACTACATATTAGGCCATAAAGCAAGCCATAACAAAAGCCAAAACATTGAAATATTACAAAGCATCTTTTCTGACCTTAAAGCCATAAAACTGGAAATCAACAACACAAAAAGCAAGGAAAAAAATCAAATGCATGGAAACTGAAAAACACCTTGCTCAAAAACTACTGGGTTATTGAAGAAATTAAGGATGGAATAAAGAAATTCATAGAATCAAATGAGAAGGAAAACACATCCTAGAAGACTCTTTGGGACACAGCAAAATCAGTGCTCAGAGGTCAGTTTATAGCAATAAATGCACACATCCAAAAAGAAGAAGGCTCATAATCAAAGCATTAACCATACAACTGGAACAAGTAGAAAGAGAGAAGCAAAAGAAGCCCACAGGTGCCAGAAGTTAGGAAATAATAAGAATTAGAGCAGAATTAAATGAAATAGAGAATAGAAAAACAATTGAAAGAGTTAACAAGTCCAAAAGCTGGTTCTTTGAAAAGATCAACAAAATTGATAAACCAGTGGCCAAACTGACAAAAAAAAAGCAGGAGAGGAAGCATATAACCTGTATAAGAAATGAGATGGGTGATATCACAACAGACCCAACTGAAATTAAAAGAATCGTAACAGATTACTATGAAATATTGTACTCTGACAAATTTGAAAACCTAGAGGAAATGGACAAATTTCTAAAAACTCACCACCTACCTTAATTAACACAAACAGAGGTAGAACAACTAAATAAACCCATAACAAAAGAAGAGATTGAAAAGGTTATTAAAAAACTCCCAACAAAAAAAAAAGCACTGGCCTGGATGGCTTCACTGGAGAATTCTACCAAACTTGCAGAGAACAGATAACACCACTTCTACTAAAGGTATTTCAGAGCATAGAAAAGGATGGAATACTCCCAAACTCATTGTATGATGCCAGCATAACCCTGATACAAAAACCAGGTAAAGACACCACAAAAAAAGAAAACTATAGACCAATATCCCTCATGAACATTGACGCAAAAATCCTCAACAAAATTTTAGCCAATAGAATTCAGCAACATATCAAAAAAATAATTAACCATGATCAAGCATGATTTATACCAGGTATGCAGGGATGGTTCAACATTAGAAAAACAATCAACGTAATCCATCACATAAATAAAACAAAAGACAAGAATGACATGATCTTATCAATTGATGCAGAAAAGGCATTCGACAAAGTCCAACACCCATTCATGATAAACACTCTCAAAAAATAGGTGTAGAAGGGAAATCCCTCAATATAATTAAGGGCATTTATATAAAGCCTACAGCCAACATCATCCTGAATGGAAAGACATTGAAAGCATTCCCTTTGAGAACAGGAACCAGACAAGGATTCCCTTTATCACCACTATTATTCAACATTGTGCTGGAGGTCCTAGCCGGAGCAATTAGGCTAGAAAAATAAATAAAAGGCATCCAAATAGGTAGGGAAGAAGTCAAAGTATCTCTATTTGCAGATGATACGATCTTATACACAGAAAACCCCAAAGAATCCACAAGAAAACTACTGGAACTAATAGAAGATTTCAGCAAAGTTTCAGGCTTCAAGATAAACATACAAAAATCAATTGGATTCCTTTACACCAACAAAGAGAACCTTGAAGAGGAAATCACCAAATCAATACCATTTACAATAGCCCCCAAGAAGATAAAATACTTAGGAATAAATCTAACCAGAGATGTAAAAGATCTGTACAGAGAAAACTACAAGACCTACTGCAAGAAACTAAAAGAGACCTGCATAAGTGGAAAAATATACCTTGCTCATGGATAGATAGACTCAACATAGTGAAAATGTCGATTCTACCCAAAGCAATCTACAGATACAATGCAATCCCAATCCAAATTCCACCAGCATTTTTCTAATGAGATGGAGAAACAAATCACCAACTTCATACGGAAAGGGAAGAGGCCCTGAATAAATAAAGCATTACTCAAGAAGAAGAACAAAGTGGGAGGCTTTACACCATCTGATTTTAGGACCTATTATACTGCCACGGTAGTCAAGACAGCCGGGTACTGGTACAACAACAGATACATAGACCAATGGAACAGAGTGGAGAATCCAGATATAAGCTCATCCACCTATGAGCAGCTAATATTTGACAAAGGCCCAAAGTCCATTAATTGAGGAAAAGGCAGTTTCTTTAACAAATGGTGCTGTCATAATTGGATATCTATATGCAAAAAACTGAAACAAGACCCATATCTCACACCATGTACAAAAACTAACTCAAAATGGATCAAAGACTTAAATATAAAATAGAAAATGATAATGATCATGGAAGAAAAAATAGGGACAATGCTAGAAGCCTTAATACATGACATAAACACAATACAAACCATAAGTAACAATGCACAAGTACCAGAAGAGAGACTAGATAAATGGGAGCCCCTAAAAATCAAACACTTATGCTCATCAAAAGACTTCACCAAAAGAGTCAAAAGACAACCTACAGACTGGGAAAAAAATTTTGGCTACAACAAATCCAATCAGCATTTAATCTCTAAAATCTACAAGATAGTGCAAAACCTCAACAGCAAAAAGACAAATAACCCAATTAAAAAATGGGCAAAGGATATGAACAGGCATTTCACCAAAGAAGATATTCGGGCAGCTAACAGACACATGAAGAAATGCTCGTGATCATTAGCCATTAGAGAAATGCAGATCAAAACTACAATGAGATATCATCTCACCCCAACAATGCTAGCATTAATCCAAAAAACACAAAATAACAAATGCTGGAGAGGTTGTGGAGAGACTGGAACACTTATACACTGTTGGTGGGGATGTAGAATGGTACAACCACTTTGGAAATCAATTTGGTGCTTCCTTAAAAAGCTTGAAATAGAAGTACCATACGCTCTAGCTATCCCACTCCTTCAAATATATCCTAGAGAAACAAGAGCCGTCACACGAATAGACATATGCACACCCATGTTCATCGCAGCACTGTTCACAATAGCAAAAAGATAGAAGCAACCTAGGTGCCCATCAATGGATAAATAGATAAACAAACTATGGTATATCTACAGAATGGAATATTACACAATGATAAAGAACAATGATGAAGCTGTGAAACATGGTATAACATGGTGGAAGCTGGAATTTATTATGCTGAGTGAATTTAGTCAGTCACAGAAGGACAAATACTGTATAAGACAACTATTATAAGAACTCAAGAAAAGGTTAAAACACAGAAGAAAACATTCTTTGATGGTTACCAGGGTAGGGAGGGAGGGTGAGGGTTATTCACTGACTAGATAGCAGATAAGAATCATCTTGGGTGAAGGGAAGGACACCGCACACTGCAGGGGAGGCCAGCACAACTGGACTAAACCAAAGCTAAGAAGTTTCCTCAATACAATCAAATACTTTGAAAGACAGAGTAGCAGGGATGGGGGTTCTGGGGACCATGCTTTCAGAGGACATCTAGGTCAATTGACATAAAAAGCTTATTAAGAAAATGTTCTGCATCCTACTTTGGTGAGTGGCATCCAGGGTCTTACAAGTTTGCAAGCGGCCATCTAAGATGCATCAATTGGTCCCAACCACTTGGAGTAAAGGAGAACAAAGAACACCAAAGACACAAGGAAAGTATTGATTCAAGAGACAGAATGGGCCACATAAACCAGAGACTTCATCAGCCTGAGACCAGAAGAACTACATGGTGCCCGGCTACCACCAATGAACATCTTGACAGGGAACACAACAGAGGGTCCCTGACAGAGCAGTAGAACAATGGGATGCAGAACTCAAATTCTAGTAAGAAGACCAGACTTAATGGTCTGACTGAGACTGGAGGTGCCCCGGAAAGCATGGCCTCTGGAGTCTCTATCATCCCAGAACTAAAACAATTTCCGAGGCCAACTCTTCAGACAGGGATTGGACTGGACTATGGGACATAAAGTGATACTTGTGAAGATTATGCCTCTTAGTCAAGTGGATACAAGAGACCAAGGGGGCAGCTTCTGTCCAGAGGTGAGATGGGAAGGCAGAGAGAGTTAAGAGCTGGCTCAATGTTCATGGGGAATCAGGGGCGGAGGAGAGGAGTGTGCTGTCGCAGAATGGGGTGAGCGGTTGTATGTAAAAAAAAAAAATTCTGTATGGGAGTCTAACTTGAAATGTAAACTTCATTTAATTACAACAATTAAAAAGATAAAAACTTTTTCTGATGCATAGCTTTCTTAACTTCTCTCTTTTATGGCCAGTGATCCTACTGAAATGTGGAATGTATCCAAAATTAGCAAAGATAGTGTCTCATCTCTCCTCTCAGATTTCATCTGGGCTTAAAGAGAGGCAACATTGTATGAAGCACACTGCAGTGGAGCAGAGAGACCTGTTGCGATGTCAGTTCTTCTTCAGACCTGAACTGCCTGGGGTTGGGGCAGATTTCACAGGTTAAGGGCACAGTCCTCTACCAGACTGCCCTCACTTCAGATACCAGCCACAAATTCAGCATTCCCAGGCCACCTGCAATTCTGAGCAACTGGCTAAAGATTCGAGGATTCTCACTAGCCCCTCAGGTTTTACAACTTACTAGAATGACTCACAGAACTCAGGAAAGTGCTGTACTTACAATACAACTTTATTGTAGCAAAAACGACACAAAAGAAGAGATGCATAGGGCAAGGTCTGACATAGTCCTAAATGCGAACTTCCACGTCTCCTCCATACGGAGTCATGATACATCACTCTCCCAGCACATCGATGTACTGTCGATCAGAGAAGCTCACTTGAGCTTCAGTGTCCAGAGTTTTTATTGGAGTTTCATTATGTAGGCATGACTGATTGAATCATTGGCCATGTGACTGAACTCAATCTGCAGCCCCCATCTCTCCCCAGAGGCCCGGCTATAATTACAGTGGAGTATCTTTCTTGTGTGGCCAGTTCCATCCTGAGTTTTCTCTTTAGCATAACTCTCAGGTGGAGGGTGGGAGGAGGGCTCCATGAATAATAAATACATTTCAATCACTTGGAAAATGTCAAGGGTGTAGAGGTCCAGTCCCAGGAATCAGGGACAAAGGCCAAATTCTTTGGGTAAAGTTAATTCTTCACCCACCTCTGGATTCTACTCCCAGTTCTGCACCTACAAGATTTCTCATTTGTGACCTTGGGTAAGCCACAATGGTCCAGTCAGTTTAGGCTGGTTGTCTTTTCAATGAATGGGTAGAAATTAGATTAGCTCCATGGCCCTTAGTAGTGCTAACACTCTGATGTTAGACTCAGACTGACACCTGAGACACAGACTCATGGACCATATCTTCAAGTTGTCATTCCTATGATGATAGGTAGACACTTGCAGGGCAGGAGTTGGGAAGGTATCTTGGGAATCTCTCCTTATGAACTGCAGGGGAGAGAGTTAGCAGAGAAGATCTCTGTACCATTTTTCCTAGTAGTCTTAAGGAATTTCTCATTTCTCTGGGCACAAAATAAAGGTTTGGGGACTATCTTTAAAAAAGTAGAGAGTTTCCTTTTCCTTTACCCCTTGAGACCCCACTGGGTAAGAAAGCTCTGAAAGAGATGTAAGGATGCCACCAAGCCTGCCCTCTCAGAGCACCAATAGAATGTAAGGTCCAAGAACTCTGCTGCCAGCCAGCTGGGGGGCAATTTTGAGACATCTGCAGATACTTTGGAGAAATTGGGCTCTTTTGATGAGGAAAACCCATACAACATACAAAACCATACTGGTGCCTCTTCCCTGACCCATTGCAGACCACTGCAGTCTCTTCACCAGTCATTCTTCCAAAACTTGAACTGTGCCATGGCAGCCATAGAGCTTCCATCTAAACATATGAGGCCATGTTTTCAAGCTCCTTGGAAGCTAGATTGACAACCATGCCCAGCCTCTGATTTCCTTTTAGAAAATTAATGTTTATGATGTTGTTTCAATGAACAATTTCTGAGTAACAAACCACTTCAGAACTTAATGACTTAAAACAACAATGATTTATTATCTCTCATGAATCTGTGGGCTGATGGGATAGTTCGTCAGCTGGCCTCACCTAGGCTAATTCATATGGCTGCATTCAGCTGGAGGGTTGACTGGACTGGATTCATGGCTGTTGGCTTGGGGATCTTGGTTCTCCTCTATGTGGCCTCTGATCCTCTAGTAGGCTAGACCGGCTTCCTTACATGGCACTTTCAGGGCAGCATTTCAAGGGAGTAAAGTGGAAGCTGCAAGCCTTCCTATGACCTAGACTTAAAAGGTATACAATATCACTACTGCCACAGTCCATCAGTCAAAGTAAGTCACAAGGAAAGACCAGGTTCAGGGGCTGGGAAAGTAGATTCTATCACTTGATGGAATGAACAGCAGTCACCAGGGGCCGATTACCCAATATGCAAGGTAAGCACAGTTTACTTTGCTACTTACTAATCTGTAGTGAACAAATATGCATGGGTTTCACAACGTCTTTGATGTGGTGAAAAACGTGAAATTGTTCACTACAGATTAGTAAGTAAGCACAAGTAAGCCCATGCTTACCTTGTTTACTGGGTCATCCATCCCTGTCAGGGATTGTAAACTTGAAAAGAGGCTTTGATTCTGCAGGAAGGTGCTGTGGGCTTGGGAGAGAGACAGGTGTCAGCTATACCTAGAAGCAGAAACTTTGATGAGGTGAGTAAACGTGAAATTGTTCACTACAGATGACCTGGTAAGCAAGGTGAGCACCGTGCTTACCTTGCCTATTGGATAATCAGCTCTGGCAGTCACATTGCAAAGGGGCATATATGCAGGAATTGGAGGAATGTTTGCAACCGTTTTTGTCACCGTCTACCTCAGATGTCTTTTAAAATGAAAAAAAGTAAGATATTTTCACTATAGAAAAAGTAGAAAGTATCAATAATTATAAATAAGAAAATAAAAATCACCCTTAATTCCACCACCCACAAATAATTACTGTTAATATGATTAGTGGATGTACTCCAGCATTTCTCTCTATATCTTTATATCAAATCAAAAAATACATACTGTTTTGTGCCCTGATTTTTATAACCTAGCAATGTGTTCTAAACAAATCCTTATATACCTGCTTGATATCTCATGTATTGAATGTGCCATACTTTAAAATTTTGGACTTCTTTTTGCTATATAAATAATAATGTAATTTTTTTTAGTATAAATCTTTGTGCATATCTCTGACTATTTCTTTAAGATTAAGTCCATAAAGTAGAACTGCTGGGTAAAAAGAAATATATATTTTTAAACTTCAAGATTATTTTGCCAAATTCCTTCCCATTAAAAATGTTTTCATTTTATGCTCCCACCAGGACTATAAAATTTATCATGATGTTTGGCTCTTATGGACTTGTTCTAATTTTCTTCAGTTTCCACTTGAACTTGCATATGAGCAATTGATGGTTTGTTCCACTGTAGGTCCCTGGCCTTGTTCTGGCTGATGATATTAAGCTTTTCCATTTTCTCTTCCCACAGATGTAGTCAATTTGATTCTTGTGTATTCTATCTGGTGAGGTCCATGTGTATAGTCACCTCGATTATGTTGGTGAAAAAAGGTATTTGCAATGAAGAACTCGTTGGTCTCGTAGAATTCTATCATGTGATCTCCAGTATCGTTTCTATCACCAAGGCCATATTTTCCAACTACCAGTCCTTCTTGGTTTCCAACTTTCGCATTCCAATCACCAGTAATTATCAATGCATCCTGATTGCATGTTTGATCAATTTTAGACTGCAGAAGTTGGTAAAAATCTTCAGTTTCTTCATCTTTGGCCTTAGTGATTGGTGAGTAATTTTGAATAATAATCATAATTAGCTGGTCTTCCTTGTAGACCTATGGATATTATCCTATCATTGACAGCATTGTACTTCAGGATAGATCTTGAAATGTCCTTTTTGATGATGAATGCAATGCCATTCCTCTTCAAGTTGTCATTCCCAGCATAGTAGACCATATGATTGTCTGATTCAAAATGGCCAATACCAGTCCATTTCAGCTCACTAATGCCTAGGATAGCGATGTTTATGTGTTCCATTTTATTTTTGATTATTCCAATATTCCTAGATTCATACTTGGTACATTCCACGTTCCGATTATTAATGGATGTTTGCAGCTGTTTCTTCTCATTTTGAGTTGTGCCACATCAGCAAATGAAGGTCCCGAAAGCTTGACTCCATCCATGTCATTAAGGTCGACTCTGCTTTGAGGAGGCAGCTCAGTTGTCTTTTGAGTGCCTTCCAACCTGAGGGGCTCATCTTCCGACACTATATCAATGTTCCACTGCCATTCATAAGGTTTTCACTGGCTAAATCTTTTCAGAAGTAAATGGCCAGGTCCTTCTTCCTAGTCTGTCTTAACCTAGAAGCTCAGCTGAAACCTGTCAGCCATACGTGACCCTGCTAGTATCTGACCGGTGGCATAGCTTCTTCCAACATCACAGCAAGACGCAAGCCCCCACAGTATGACAAACTGACACCTAACCACCTTAAAATCTAGTAAAGCATCAGAGAGAGAGCTGATGTCTAACCATTCTGGCTATGAACCTATAGTGTGCCCACAGTGAGACCCAATACTCCTCACACTTCAAGGGGTTTGTGACATTAAGGTCGTCTTTCTACTAACAATAAACGAGTTAGAAGCATGACTTTTCTCCAGTTGCATAATTTAAAGATAAACACACACACACACACACACACACACACACACACAAACCCCAGCATTGTCTAGTCAGTTCTGACTCATGACAATCCCATGCGTGTCAGAGTAGAACTATGCTCCATAGAGTTGTCAGTGGCTGACTTATCAGAAATAGATTGCCAGGCTTTTCTTACAAGGCACTTCCAGGTGTCCTCTAACCAACAACCTTTCAGTTAGCGGCCAAATGCACTAACCATTTGCACCACCCAGGGTCTCTCCCAAGGTGTGTTTGTCCCCAAATCGTGACCAATAGCAAAGATGATTCCAGTCTCAGCCACAGGATTTCTCAGAGCTCATCTTCAACCATGAGCCTCTAATCCCTGGCATTGAGCCCAGGTCATCCATTTCAGACTCCGTCTTCCTTTCTGGTGAATCCTCTTTTGGGATCTTGGTGTCTTTTTATGGTAGCAGAATTCAATCAGGACCATCTCAATCTTCAAAGTTTGAGTCTAAAGATTATTTCAGTCCTATAAGTCTGATTCTAAATATAAGATTCTGAAGAGTTTGAACTTCAAGTAAATATGTTGGAGTCTCTTTGCCTTTCCTCTCTGCAAATTTATCTCCCTTCTTCCAGTGATCAGTTCAGCATTCCAGGAATCTCAAGAGTGGAGTGCATTGGAAAATAGCTAGATGTTTCCTGATGCTGTTTTCTATTACTGAGTACACAGGAAGATTACGTGTACCAGCTTCCCTTGCAATTAGACTGGGAACATGTGGGAACATGTGGGAACATGTAATGATTGCTGGTCAATGAAATACGGGCAGAAGTTGAATGTGCCCCTTCCAGTTCTGTCCTTAAAATCTTCAGGGAGAGCTGTCTTTCCTCATCAGAGAGATGCAGAGGATTAGAAGAAGTTCAAGTCCCTGAATGACTGTGGAGCAGAAAATCCCCCTTCTCCCAGACCAACACCCTGGCCCCCCACACACATTCCCTACATTTGCACATGCACACCACACTGGACTCTAACTTGAGCCAAAAATAAACCCTTATTGAGTTAAGCCAATGAGATTTGGGGGTTCTTTGTTGCAGTGAATGTTGTTAGTTGCCAGAGAGTTGGCTCCAACTCATGGCCACCTTATCTATATCAGAATGAAAGGCTGCCTAGGCCTGCATCATCCTCACAAAAGTTGGTATATTTGAGCCTATTCTTGCAGCCCCCATGTCAATCCATTTCATAGAAAATTTTCCTTGTTTTTGCTGAACTTCTGCTTTACCAAACATGATGTCCTTTCTAGTGATTGATTTTTCCTGATGGCATGTTGAAAGTAAGCAAGCCAAAGTTCTGACATTCTCACTTCTAAGGACCAGCCTGGTTGTACTTCTTGTAAGACTGATTTGTCTGTTCTTCTGGAAGTCCACGGTATATTCAATATTCTTTGCCAATACCACAGTTCGAATTTATCTGGTGATTCAGGAGTGTGCAAATTAGACAAGGTCTTTGTCCTCCTGATACTACATTCTAATGGGGGAGATAAATATATACAATAAAAATAACTATATAATATGTCAGAAGTTGAAAATGCTCTGAAGAAAAATGCATCAAGGCAAGCAGCAATTGTGTGTGCTGCTGTGGTATTGTACATAATGGAGTGTATTCAAGGAAGGTATATCAGAAAATGTAATTTGTTGGCAATGACACAAAGAGGTGAGGGAGAATCATATGAAAATCTGGGACAAATGTTCCAGGTTAAGGGGATAGCAAGTATAAACACCCTGAGGCAGGAAGATGGTTGGTGTGTTCAAAAAATAGAAACAATGCCCGTGTGGCCAGAAAGGAGAGAGTAAGGGGAAGAGAAGTCAGAGATACAACCAGGGCCAGATTATACAGTTTATAAACCCATGTAAGGGTGTTGGGTCTCATTGTAATTTGACAGAAAATTATTGGAGCATTTTGTCAGGGAAGTGACATGAGATGATATATGTTTTTAAAATCTCACTGTTTGTGGAAAAGAGAAAACAAGCAAGCAGGGAAACAGGTAGCAGTCTTTTGCAGAATGCTAGTCTGGGAGGGAAGTAGGGGAAGAAGTCAGAATTGGATGGATTTGGGTTACATTTAGAAGGTTGAGCCTTTATAGGATTTACTGATGGATTGGAGGTGAGGTGGAGGAGAAAGAGAGTAGTGAAAGATCAAGGCTTTTTTTCTGAACAACTTGTTGAAGAGTGATACTGAAATGGGGATCCTTCAGGGGAGAGTAGACATGGTGGAAGCATTAAATCATATTTGATCATAGTGGTGCAGTGGCTAAGTGCCTGGCTGCTAACTGACAGTTTAGAAGTTTGAACCCACCAACCACTCCATGGGAGAAAGGTGTGGCAGTCTGCTTCCATAACGATTACAGCTTTGGAAACCTTATGAGGCAGTTCTACTCTTTTCTATAGAGTGGCTATGAGTCGGAAATGACTCGATGGTAATGGATTTATTACACATTCAGGGGTGGTGTGGGATAAAGAGTTGGGTATACAAGTCTGGGGTTCAGGGAAAAAGTGAGTGAGAGAGATCTAAATTAGAGAGTGATCAGCACAGAGCTGATCTAATGGTATAGATAATCGAATAAGGGAAGAGAAATCAGTTTTGCTTTCTTCTCAGGGACTCAGGTAAAGAAACTGATATACTGGTAAATGAATTACCAGAAGGACATTGGTTGAGAAATATAAATTGAATTGCACATAGTTTGTTAAGAATGGCAGGTAATTGAAGAGAACAGGACCACATGAGAGTGGTCTTGGGTTAAAATGAGTCTTGACAACAGGGATAGTTAACCATAACCTCTTGGGAACACTTTTAGTTAGTGATATGCTTAGGTATTTGACACCCAGAGTGAGTCATTTTTTAACACCCCTGTCCTTTACATACCAAAATTATTTTCAGTAATAATTATTTAATAATTAGTAAGAAACATTTTTCTCTTGATTCATAGTTTAGTTTTAAAACAAAAAAATGAATGATTAAAAAGAATACGTTTTAATTTTAAAGCTATTATTCAAACTCAGAGGAGCCCTGGGGATGCAGTGCTTAAGCACTCTGCTGCTAACCAAAAGGTCGATGGTTTGAACTTACCAGCCACTCCACGGGAGAAAGATATGGCAGTCTGCTTGGGTAAAGATTACAGCTTTGAAGACCCCATGGGGCAGTTCTCCTCTGTCCTATAGGATCGCTCTGAGTTGGAATCAACTCGTCAACAATGGGTTTGTTTTTTTGCTTTATTCAAATTCAGTAAAACATCTTTATGTATGAACGAAAATTTGCACTTACAAACAAAATCACATCTTCCAGTTTGCATTCTGTTTCACTGGTTTACATTTTAAACACAATTAAGCTCCAAGTAATCACATAGAATGACTAAACTGAAGTAATTCAACTTCTATTTCTTTATCTTTATAATCACTGGTCTAGCATTGTTTATTTAGAATGCACATTTTAAATGCAGGACTATGTAGTACCATAGCGGTTGGAGACAAGAACTATATGAAGCAAACTTGAATGATCCTGAACAGTTATGGTCTTACTTTAAAAAGTGAAGGCACATAGCTGAGACCTAGTATGTAAGGAGCCAATGGTATAACTGGAAGTTATCTGAATTAAATCCCATGTAAATTACAATGTTTATTAAAAGATAAGTAATTAAGTAATAAGTAATTTGAAGCTTATGTACACATTATTAATCTCAACAGTAATTGCAGCAATTGTTTAGAACTTAGACTAGTATATAAGGTTTTAGGGGAAGAGTATTTTATCATAAGCATTATTTAGAATGGCCAGTGCATGGTGATAATAAAAATAGGATTGCCCTTACTGAATTTTATTATTGTATTTAAATTTTTACAGACAATGTGCCCTGCTTCTTGCCTGCATCCTGGGAAGAACTCTCCTACCTCCCTAGCCTTGGTAGTCTCTGCTTATAGTCTTAATTTATCCAGCTTTTTGTGCATATTCATACATTTTTATAGCAAAAATATTAATGTGTTTGAATACAGAGTGTTGCCCCAGATTTTCTTAGTGGTATAATGTAATATACAGAATTTCTATCATTTTCACTTCTAAAATTTGAAGAAATCTGAGTTCTGAAACACATCTGGACCCAGCAGTCTTCAATAAGGGATTGTGGCATTCTACTCACTTTCCCAGGCACACGTGGTGGAAAGGGGGGCCATGTGAGCCAGACCTGAACAATAGAACATAAGGGGAATTCTGCTTGAGCTTCTAGGGAAAATCTTGCTTCCAAAATGAAAAGGCAAACATTCTGAAGAGAATGGCCTTGTCCCAAACTTCCCATCCTGTTCAGGGTCTGGGTTGAGGATGTGATGCCTGCCACCTGTGACCATGAAGAGATAAGGTCAAAGGAGCCAAGAAGATGGACTAGTCAGATGCACTAAGCCATCCTGCTGCAACAAAGACCTGAAACCAAGTAAAACAGATACAAATGTCAATCTGGAAACCTTAACCTTAAATGAAGGAATAAAGTATTAGATCAGAAGTTACTGAAGAGAAGAAGAAACATAGAAAATGGGGAAGGAAAGGGAGTCCTTAAGTTAGAGAACCAACAACATCAGACAACAATCTGAATCTAGGACACAGGTCAGTATGAGCCAAATACCGACCTAGGTAATGAACTATCAAGGATAAAATAAAGCCAAAAGATTCAAAACAGGGAAATAGCGACATCAATATATAAATGACAACAACATCAAAACAATAAAATAGGGAATAAACATTGTAGGTATAGAATTTTCTAATAGAGAGGAAGTCAAGATAATATCAAGTAATAGAAGACTGGTTCAAACTTAGGAAGATAAGGATAAATTTCAAGGTAACCACAAAGTTAACAAACCTATTTAACAAAATAAGGAACAAAAACATAAAGTGTCAGAAAAACAAAATCCACAATTACAAAAGAAACAAAAGGAAATTCTACAAGCAAAAGGAACTCAGCACAGGAGACTAAGAGGAACAAATAAAACCTCTGCATCACAAAAAAGAAAGCACTACAAAATGAAAGCAATAAACACACACTTATTGATAATCAAACTGAATATAAATGGCTCAAATATACCCGTAAAGAGATAGAGAGTGACAGAATGGATAAAAAACATGACTCATCAATATGCTGTCTACAAGAGATACAGCTCAGACACAAAGACAAAAATATATTAAAAATCAAAGGATGGAAAAAATATATCAAGAAAACAGCAATCAAAAAAGAAGAGGAGTGACAACACTAATCTCAGATAAGATAGACTTTATGGCAAAAATCCACCATAAAAGACAAGCAAGGACATTACATAAAGATTAAAGGGACAATCAACCATGATGACATAACCATAATAAATACCTATGCACCCAATGGCAGGGCTCCAAAATACATAAAACAAACTCTAATAGCACTGAAAAGAGAAACTGACAGTTCCACAATAACAGTAGGAGACTTCAACACCACACTCTTGGTAAAGGATATAACATCTAGAAAGAAACTCAACAAAGATACAGAAGCTCTAAAGGTTGAAATCAACCTCTTGACCTCATAGACACATATAGAACACTCCACTCAAAAGCAGCAAAGTATACATTCTTTTCCAATGAACATGGAACATTCTCCAGAATAGACCACATCTTAGGCCACAAAGCAACCCTCAACAAAATCAAAAACATTGAGATAATACGAAGCATCTCCTCTGATCAAAACACTATAAAAGTAGAAATTAATAATAGGAAGAACAAGCAAAAAAAAAAAAAAAACCTTGAAACTGAATACCACCTTGCTTAAAAACCTCTGGGTATTGAAGAAATCAAAGATGGAATCAAAAAATTTCTAGAATCAAATGAGGATGAAAACACATCATACCAAAACTTTTAGGACACAGCAAAGTCAGTGGTCAGAGGTCAATTTATAGCAATAAGCACATACATCAAAAAAGAAGAAAAGGACAAAATAAAAATGTTAGCCATACAGCTCCAACAAACAGAAAGTGAACAGCAAAAGAAGTCCAGTTACCAGAAGAAAGAAAATAATAAAGATCAGAAAAGAAATAAATGACATAGAGAATAGAAAAACAATAGAAAGAATCAACAAAACCAAAAGTTGGTTCTTTGAAAGGATCAACAAAATTGGTAAACCACTGGCCAAATTGACAAAAAAAAAAAAAAAAACCAGGAAAGAAAGAAAATAACCCAAATAAGAAATGAAATGGAGGACATTACAACAGACCCAACTGAAATAAAAAAAGGATCATAAAAGAGTGCTGTGAATAACTATAATCCAACAAATTTGAAAATCAGAGGAAATGGACAAATTTCTGGAAATGCACTACCTACCTAAACTAACACAAACTGAGATAGAAAATCTGAACATACCCATAACAAGAGAAGAGATTGAAATGGTGATTAAAAACTCCCAACAAAACAAAAGTTCTGGCCTAGATGGCTTCACTGGAGAATCCTACCAAACATTCAGAGAAGAGCTTCCCCCAGAACTACTAAAACTATTTCAGAACATAGAAAAGGAAGGAATACTTCTGAATTCATTCTATAAAGCAACCAAAACTCTGATACCAAAACCAGGCAAAGACACGACAAAAAAAGAAAATTACAGACCAATATCTTTCATGAATATAGATGCAAAAATTCTCAACAAAATTCTAGCCAATAGAAATTCAGCACCATATTAAAAAACTAACATACCACAACCAAGTGGGATTCATACCAGGTATGCAAGGGTGCTTCAACATTAGAAAATCAATCACCATAATCCATCGCATAAATAAAACGAAAGAAAAGAATCACATGATCATCTCAATCTCAGTCGATGCAGAAAAGGCATTCAATAAGGTCCAACACCCATTCCTGATAAAAACTCTCAATCAGATAGGAATAGAGGGGAAATTCCTCAACATAATAAAGGGCATCTATACAAAACCTGATTGAAGTTGCCAAGGATTTCATTTTACCTGGATTCACAATCAACACTCACAGAAGCAGCAGTCAAGAAATCAAATGACATATTGCATTGGGCAAATCTGCTGAAAAAGATCTCTTTAAAGTTTTAAAAAGCAAAGATAGCATTTTAAGGACTAAGGAGCACCAGACCCAAGCCATGGTGATTTCAATCCCCTCATACGCATGTGACAGCTGGACAATGAATAAGGAAGACCAAAGAAAAAATTATGCCTTTGAATTATGGTGTTGGCTGAAGCATATTGAATATACCATGGACTTCCAGAAGAATGAATACATCTTTCTTGGAAGACGTACAGCCAGAATGCTCCTTAGAAGCAAGGATGGCAACACTTCATCTCATGTACTATGGACATTTTATCAGGAGGGATCAGTCCCTGGAGAAAGACATCATGCTTATTGAAGTAGAGGGTCAGTAAAAAAGAGGAAGACCCTCAACAAGATGGATTGACACAGTGGCTGCAACAATGGGCTCAAGCATAACAATGATTGTGAGGATGATGCAGAACTGGGCAGTGTTTCATTCTGTTGCACACAGGGTCACTATGAGTTAAAACTGACTCAACAGCACATAGTAACAAAAACAACATACAAAACCAACAGCCAATATCATTCTCAATGGAGAGAGGCTGAAAACATTTCCCCTCAGAATAGGAACAAAACAAGGATGCACTTTATCACCACTCCTATTTAACATTGTGCAGGAAGTTCTAGCTAGGTCAACAAGGCAAGAAAAAGAAATAAAGGGCATCCAAATTGGTAAGGAAGAAGTAAAACTATCCCTATTTGTGGAAGAAATGATACTATACATAGCGAACCCTAAAGACTCCACAAGAAAACTACCTGAACTAATAGAAAGATTCAGAAAAGTAGCAGAATACAAAATAAACATACAAAAGTCAGTTGCATTCCTATACACCAATAAAGAGAATGACGAAAATGAAATCGGGAAAGCAATACCATTTATAACAGCCCCTACAAAAAAAAAAAAAAATACTTAGGAAAAATCTAACCAGGGATAGAAAGGACCTGCATAAAGAAAACTACAAAACACTACTGCAAGAAACCAAAAGAGGCCTACATAAATGGAAAAACATACCATGATCATGGATGGGTAGATTCAACATTGTGAAAACATTAATTCTACCCAAAGCAATCTACAAATACAATGCAATCCCGATCCACATACTAACAGCATTCTTTAATGAGATGGAAAAACTAATCTTTAGCTTTATACAGAATCGAATAAGGCCTCTGATAAGTAAAACATTATTGAAAAAGAAGAACAAAGTAGGAGGCCTGGCACTACCTGACCTTAGAATGTACTATACAGCTACAGTAGTCAAAACAGCCTGGTACTGGTACAATGACAGACATATTGACCAAGGGAACAGAATCGAGAACCCAGATGTATATCCATCCACCTACAGTCATCTGATATTTTGCAAAGTAGCAAAGTCCATTAAATGGAGAAAAGACAGTCTTTTAAATAAATAGTTCTGGCAAAACTGGATGTCCTTCTGTAAAAAAATGAAACAGGACCTATACCTCACACAGTACACAAAAACTAACTCAAAATAGATCAAAGACCTAAATATAAAACCTAAAACAATAAAGATCATGGAAGAAAAAATAGGGACAATGCTAGGGGCCCTAATACATGGCATAAATACAATACAAATCATAACTAACAATGTATAAACACCAGAACATAAACTAGATAACTGGGAGCTCCTCAAAATTAAACAATTATGCCAACCAAAAGACTTTACCAAAAGAGTCAAAAGAGAACACACAGAATGGCAAAAAAAAATTGTGGCTATGATATATTAGACAAAGGTCTAATCTCTGAAATCTATAGGACGATCCAATATGTTTATAATAATAATACAATCCAATTTAAAAAATGGGCAAAGGATATGAACAGACACTTCACCATAGAAGACATTTAAATGGCTAACAGACACAGAAGGAAATGCTTGTGATCACTAGTCATTAGAGAAATGCAAATCAAAACTACAATGAGGTACCATCTCACCCCGACATTACTGGCACGAATGAAACAAAACAGGAAATAACAAATGTTGGAGAGGTTGTGGAGAGATTAGAACTCTTATGCACTGCTGGTAGGAATTCAAAATAGTACAATCATTTTTGAAAATGATATGGCGACTCCTTAAAAAGCTAGAAATAGAAATACCATATGATCCAGCAAACCCACTCCTAGGAATATATCCTAGAGAAATAAGAGCCGTCACATGAATAGATATATGCACACCCATGTTCATTGCAACATTATTCACAATAGCAAAAAGATGGAAACACCTTAAGTGCCTGTCAACAAATGAATGGATAAACAAACCATGGTACAAACACACGATGGAATACTAAGCGATGATAAAGAACAATGATGAATCTGCAAAACATAACATGGATGACTATGGAGGGCATTATGCTATGTAAAATAAGTCAGTCACAAAAAGACGAATACCGTATGAGACTACTATTACAAAACCACAGGAAAATGTTTCCACATAGAAGGAAACAAACGTTAATGGTTACAAGTGAGAGGAGGGGTGGGGGTGGTTAGCAGTGTCTGAGGTCTTAAAAGTCTGCAAGCGGTCATCTAAGATACGTCTACTAGTCCCATTCCAGCTGGAGCAAACGAGAATGAAGAACACCAAAGACCCCAGGGAAAGATTAGTCCAAAGGACTAATGGACCACAACTACCATAACCTCCACAAGACAGAGCCCAGAACAACAAGATGGTGCCCCATTACCACCACTAACTGCTCTGGCAGGGATCACAATAGAGGATCCTGGACACAGGTGGAGAAAAATATAGAACAAAATTCAAAATTACAAAAAAACAAAAACAAAAAACCAGGCTTGCTGGTCTGACAGAGACTGGAGAAACACCAAGTATGGCCCCCGGACACCCTTTTAACTCAGTATTGAAGTCACTCCTTGAAGTTTCACCCTTCAGCCAAAGATTAGACGGGTCTATAGGGCCAACAATAGCACACATGAGGAACGTGCTTCATAGTTCAATTCATGTATAGGAGATCATTGGGCACACCAGCACAAAAACAAGCACCAGAAGGCAAGAAAGGACAGGAAAACGATGAATGGAAATAGGAAACCCAGGTTGAAGAAGGGAGAGTGTTGACACATCGCTGGGTTGGCAACAAATGTCACAAAACAGTTTGTGTATTAACTGTTTAATGAGAAAATAATTTGCTTTGTAAACTTTCACCTTCAGCATGATTTAAAAAAAAAAGAGAGAGAGAGATAAGGTCAAGGATGAAAAGCCAATGAACTAAGATTGGTGGGGAAAGGCGGAAAAAGATTGCACTAGTGATGATCCTGTCGAGCCCTCCAAAAACACCTGGAATCATGCACCAAGCTTCTGGTTAAGTAAGGAGTAATTTTTTTAAGCTACTGTTAATCAGATTTTCTGTTCCTTCCCAAAGATGGGATTAACCAGGGATAATAAAATGATCTCTAAACAGGTGACGACTACGGCCCTCACTTATTAGACCATAAAGTAACCTCTTCCTGGTGGAGGATCAAACAAGAGGTCTATAATACAGAGCAGTCAACAGAAGGTCCAGGTGTTAATCTTATCAGGTTTCCATGAAGAAAAAGAAAAAACAGAAAAGTAGTAGGACTTCTCTTGGCAGAGAACCAGAGCAAAGGCAGCTGTTACTTATCATGAACACACTAAAGTTGATCATACCTGTGACACACCCCAGCTTATACAGTTCTTTAAAATGTGTTTGTGTGTGGGTGTGCATGTGTGTGCATGTATATGCATTGAAGCGGTGCCTCCACGGCAGTACCAAAGGGTATAAAACATCTTTTCCTGGTTATTCCTCGCAGGCCTTGTCCGAACTTTCTGGTGAGTGAGCCTGATTTGCGCCATCCTTCCTACTTCTCCAAATTCCTTCAAAGAGATCCATGCTTCTTCTTACTGACACTGCCTTTCCTCCATCCTTTCTTTATCAGGAACTATCCACTTCTCATCTCCCTTCCCTCCCAACTACTCTGGAGCTCAGAGATCTCAGCTTCTTCTCATCTTTCCTTTCTGCCCCAGGACACTGCCTCTCTACAGGATGAAGCCTGCCTCTTGCCTCCTTCTCAGGCTCATTCCCCTCTTCCAGCTGATGATCCCAGGGGATGCTCAGTGTTCCTTAGATGTGGCTGTGGATAAAAAGATAAAGGCAGCTCTCAACAAACTAGGTAACTGATTGGAGCTGAGGAGGGGGAGAAGGTTAATCCTTGCTCATGCCTTTATTCCTAAACTTCAACTTCTCTAACCCATCCCCAGATTCCAAACTCTAATCACTCCACTTAGCCCTAATCTTCCTGCCCAGGGTTTTCTCTGCTGCCCCAATCCTTTTTGGACTCCTGGCTAAAAGCTCAGGTCTCCATAGTGATGATGATGATGATGGTCATGGTGAAAATGATGGTGATAGTGATGGTGGTGATGATGATAATGGTGATGGTGATGGTAGTGGTGATGGTGGTGGTGGTGGTGATGGTGATGATAATGGTGATGGTGGTGATGATGGTAGTGATGATGATGATGGTGGTGACGGTGGTGATGATGATGATGGTAATGGTGATGATGGTGATGGTTATAGCTACAAGCTATGAGCACTCACTATGAATTAGCTATAATGCAAATCTTTATGTTGATTAGCTCATTTAATTCTCATGACCACTTTATGAAGTACAATTACTACTTTAATTTTACAAATGGTAAAACTGAACTTGAAAGTCTTAATTTGCCACAAATCACACAGCTAGAGAGTAGCCTGAGTGGGGACACAGTGACCCCTCTGATGTAGAAGAGGATTTAGAAGGGGATTATGGGAGGGAGAGATCATAGGCAATACCGCTTTCTCTTTTCTACTCAGAATATAAGCCCCCTGGCCCTAACCCAGAAGCTCTTGTGTGTCAGTGTCACTGCCTCAGGTAAACTGGCCTCCTGCCCTGCGTATGAGTAACTTCATGAGGATGAATGGCTGTAAGATGCCCCCATGTCCTCCCTTGTCCATACCCAGCACATACACCTCCGCCCCATCTCAGGTTGTATGGCTCTGGATTGAGTCACAACCCCAGTTCTCAGAGATCCCTTACCCATCCTCAGTTCCCTTAAGGATGCTTCTGAGAGATCTTGGGTTTCTGCCTCTTCCTTTTCCTCCCTCCTTTCATGCCCTCAAATGCCAGCCCTTCACCCCCTCAGTTGCCCTATCATGTCACCTACAACTCCCCCTCCCCCTTTCATCTCCCTTCCCAATCTATCCTGCTGTTTTGGTGGGTAGGTGCCAACCCAGAGATGGATTTATCATGAATCTAAAGGAACTGAAACTCCCAGGCCCCTCATTTCATGGGTCTCTTCAAAGGCCCTATGCCTAAATTTGTTTTAGTAATTGTTGTATTTATTTTTTTATTAAAGATGGTCCTCAAAATTGAATTTGCTTTAGGCCTCACAAAACTTAGACCCACCCCTGGGCTGTACATGGATGAAAGCTGTTTATCTAAGGGCTCTGACATCGTGTCTCACATGCTCACACAGACACTGCTGTCACCGGTTGTGCCTGTGGCTACGCCTGTGGTTCCTGGGATGTACAGAGGGAAAACATGTGCCACTGCTAGTGCAGTGTGGTAGACTGGACCACAGCCCACTGCTGCCACCTGTCCTGAGAGGGAAGAAGCCAAGAACCCAGTTTTATCACATGAAACCACAACCTCAGCCAGGAAACCAGACTCAAACTGATTTCTCAACCCAAGTTCCTTCATTTGTTGCACTCCTTCTCTGTAGGTAATAAAGATATTTGCACCTGTCTGTGTTTATGTCTTTGGTGTTGTTTCCCCTGGTTTAGGACTCCTGTAGCCAAGGAATGCTTCTGGAATCCCAATTATTCCATCTTAGCATGGCACATGGGATGGTGGAGGGTAGAGAAGCTGTAAGAAGGAAATGGGGAAAATGGAAAACCTGAGATTGATGCCCCAGCCCCTACTTCTCTTGTTATTTAACAAAAGGCTGATGGCTCCATGCCTGGCATATTGCTTGTGCGAGAGGTACAGAAAAAACAACATGCATGCCCTTTGGAACTTACCAACAGGACAATGGGCTCCTCTGCCTGGCAGAAAGACTTTTCAAGGTGTAGCAGGCAGGTAACGATAGACGTAAAAAAGAATCAATTGCTGGATTTTAGCTTCTATAGGTGCTCCTTCCTAAGCTTATCTGCCTGAGGTCTGCTTTGTTCCAGGTGACTCCCTTCACCATTGCCCTTCCCACGCATAACAAAAGAAAAGCAAAGCCTTACCTGTCACTGAATCTCACCACAGTGCATCACCCTGAGGTATAAATCTTCAGATACTACACAAAGGGGTGCTTCAAAAATATTGGTGCCCATGTTGAGTTTGCAAATGATCCAGTGACTGGTAACAAGTTCTTTTACAAGTCAGTAGACTTCCGGTTCTTGACCTTCATACTATCATAATCTAGTTGTCAAAGATAATTTTTAGTAGTAATAAATCACAGTGTGATTTTTCACAAATAAGTCAAAAGGAATTCAAGGAACTTGAATGACATTACTACAAAAAAACTTTTTGTAAATACAGTAAAACTTTTTTCTCCTTTATATCTAATTATGAGAAGTAAGTATCTCAACATGTACAACTATGTAAAGAAAAAAAGGAATATAATTATTTCTAAACTCTATCTCATTCTAGTATTATTCATCCACGGGTACATAATCTACTTGGAAAGAAAAGCCCATCTTTCTCATTGAAGAAATGCATTGCCAGAATACATTGTTTCTTTTTATTAATTACTTATCACAGTTTGTTATAAATGTTTTGTTCAATTGTGTGCTATTAATTGTAAGAATAACTCAACACTCTGTATAGAAGCTACAGTGAGCCTTTTAAAATATAAAAAAGATCATGTCACTTGCCTTTCCAAAACAGTTTAGTGACTGACCATTACACATAAAACAAATTCCCAAGTATTTATCATGTCTGGAAAAACCCTGCATCATCTGGCTGCTGGCTGTATTTCCGACTTCATTTCTGATCCTTGCCCACACCTGCATTCTAAGTATTCCTCTAAGTTATGGCCACCCTCCAATCTCAGGGTCTGCCTGCTGTATATTCCCCAGATAGCTACATGGTTCCCACATGCAAAATCATTACTCAAGATTTTTCTGAGAAGTCTTCCCATCATCTCTATTCTCTTGCCGTTTTTTTTTTTTAACTTTTCTCAGACTCTAGACACACACACATATATATATGCACACACACACACACACACACACACATATATGCATGCACGCACACACATATATAGTTTATTAATGTATTAACTGTCTCTTCCATTGGAATATGTGTTCCATGAAAGATGAGAGCTTGTCTAATTTGCACATCACGGAGTCCCAGTGCTTAGAGCAATGCCTGGCACATGGAGGAGCTATTAATATTTGTTGAATAGGCAAATGAGCTAATCTACTTACCAAATCCAACTTTGAGTATGAGTCAGCTCTCTCTCTCTTGCTTTCTATCCCTCTTCATTTACCTTACTTTTTCCCTGGTCACTGAGGGACAAGCATTATTTTAAATGGAGTTCCTGGGTCCCATTCTCAATGTGTGTAGAAGAAATAACTGTTCATCAGAGGGCGCCTCTGGAAAAGAAAAGCCAAAGGGTGAAGATTGAGGCCAGAGAGGTTGGCAACAGCAGAAGCAGAAACCAAGGTTTTTAGCTCTGACTGTCACAGTTAGTTGCCCATCCAGTGGTCAATCTCCCCTTTTTCTGTATTAACAGAATCCTGATTTCATTCAGGGTAGCAGGGTGCCCAGTCCTGAAGGATAAATTACTGTTTAAGCAAGTGATAGCATCCCTGCTCTTCTTGGCCATATATTCACTTTCTTAGCCACCTTTGCATGAGCTGAGGTTGAAGGAGCATGTGACCCAAATCAGACCAAGAAGACAAAAGGAAAAATATGCTCAGGCCTTCTGAGAAAGATTTTGCTTTCCCGACTAAAAAAAAAAGACTCTTAATTGAAAGGCTTTTGTCCTGACCCTTCTTGCTTGGGATGTTAGTGTGAGGATGAGATGTCTGAAGCTGTGGTAGCCATCTTGTGACCATGGAGTTAGGTCAACCATCTTACGACCTTGAAACCAAACCATAAGAATGATGAATCAGAAGGAGGGAAGGAACCTGGACTGTAATGACATTATTGAGCCACTGAACAAATGCTGGAACCATCTAACCTACATTTCTTCTTAAGTAGATAGTAAATGTTATTTCTTTTCTTTCTTTAACAAATATTTATTGAGTCCTGCAATGTGGCAGTCACTGAGATACACTGGTGACCAAAAGAGACAAATATTACCACCTTCCTAGAGCCTCTATTCTAATTTTAAGCCTCTGACAGCTGGGATTTTTGTTACTTTCTGTCTTAGTTATCTAGTGCTGCTGTAGCAGAAATACCACAAGTGGGTGGCTTTAACAAACAGAAATTTATTTTCTAACAGTTTAGGAGGCTAGAAGTCTGAATTCGGGGTGCTGTCTCTAGAGAAAATCTTTCTGTCTGTATTGGCTCTGGAGGATTGTCTTTGTCTCTTTTGAGCTTCTGCTCCTTGGTGATCTTCATGTGGCTTGGCATCTCTTTCCTCATCTCTGCTTCCTTCATTGGCTTGTTTAATCTCTTTTATATCTCAAAAAAGATTGATTTAAGACATACCCTACAAAACCCATTCCCAAATGGGATCATAACCAGAGGCATAGAGGTTAGGATTTACAACACATATTTTGGGGGGACATAATTCAATCCATAACATTTAGTCAAGGACAATGTAATGGTATGTAGGCAGATGCCACAAGGGCCCTTAACTGAACACACCTTTTCCACCTCTTGCTGTTGAAGAAATGAACAAAAGGCCTATGATGAGAGATGTACAGAAACTTAATAATTCCTGACCAAGCCAGGCTTGTGAGACTGCCAAGAACAAAGGAAAGGGGAGAAAAAGAAAGGCAGAAAGACTTCTTTGGGCAGAGAACCAGAGCAAAGGCAGCTTATATTTCTCAGGACACACACTGAAGATTGTCTCAGGATCTTTCTGAAGGCTTGACCCTCCTGATGTCCCCTAGGTACTGCCAGAGTGTTTGCTGGGAAGGGAAGGGAAAGCCTTCAGGACATGTCTCATGGTATAAAAAGTCCCTGCCATCCCAACCTCTGCAGCCCTGTCCTAAACCTGGCTGGGTGCATGATGCATAGCTTTCTTCTGATACCTCTGTCTCTCATGGATGCTGCAGAAGACCCAGGCCAATCCAGCACTGCTGCTCACCCTTCCCTGCTCCCAAGGGTGCCTATTCCTACTTTCCCTTCTTCTTTCCCACTCTGGACCCATGAATATTTTTGTTGTTGCTGTCATCTCTTTTGTTTGTTTGTTTTCATCTTCTCTCCATTTTTATCTTCAGCCCAGGAAATTGGCTTCCTAAAGGATGAAGTCCTTTTATCACCTCCTTCTCCTCATCCCCTTTATCCAACTGATGACTTCAGGGCTGTTCAGTGTACTTTAGGCTCAGTGTGGATGAAGAGATAAGGGCAGCTCTCAGCAAACAGGGTAAGTGATATTTGAGGATAGAGATTAATATCACTGATTCTCAACCCTATTACTAAACCCCAACCCATTTCCTAACCCATCTCCAGGTCCCAATCTTTAACTGGGAGCTTCATCACCAAATTCCCTGTTCTCTCCTTTAGGGCTCTTCGAGCTGCTGGTGGTGGTGGTGATGAAGACTGTATCTGACATTTTTGAGCACTTACTCTGTGCTAGGCACTGCTAGGTGTTTTATTATTAGGAAATCCTCACAAAAACCCCATGAGGTAAACAATATTATCATTTCCATTTTACAGAAGAGAAAACTGGGGCTTAGAGAAGTTAAATAATTTTCCCAATATCACACAGCTATTCAGTGGTCTGATCCTGGACACAGTGACTCCTTTGTATGAGCATAAAGGTGATATGGGATTAAGGGACAGCACTGCCCTGGGAGGGACCCTGTTTTAGTAATTCCTCTATCCCACAAGTTGAAACTGAAGAAAAGTAGAACAAGTCCATGAGAGCCAGAGTATGGCCTTGAGTATATCCCACTTGAATTTAGAGACCATCTCAAGAATAGATTTGATGCATTGAGCACTAGTGACTGAAGACCAGACAGTTGTGCAAGGACATCATGCATGAAGAAAGCAAGAGGTCATTAAAAAGACAGGAAAGAAAGAAAACATAAAAATAGATGTCAGAAGAGACTCTGAAACGTGCTTTTGAACCTAGAGTAGCTAAAGCAAAAGGAAGAAGTGATGAAGTAAAAGAGCTGAACAGAAGATTTCAAAGGATGACTCAAAAAAACAAAGTATTAAAATGACATGTGCAAAGGTCAGGAGATAGAAAACCAAAAGAGAAGAACATATTAGACATTTCTCAAGCTGAAAGAACTGAAGAAAAAATTCAAGCCTCGAGTTGCAATATTGATGGATTCTACAGGTAAAATATTAAATGAAGGAAGCATCAAAAGAAGATGGAAATAATACACTGAGTCACTATAGCAAAAAGAATTGGTTGACGTTCAACCATTTCAGAAGGTAACCTATGATCAAGAACCCATGGTACTGAAGGAAGAAGTCCAAGCTGCACTGAATGCATTGGGAAAAACAAGGCTCCAGGAATTGAAGGAATACCAATTGAGATATTTCAACAAATGGATGCAGCGCTGGAAATGCTCACTCGTCTATGCCAAGAAATTTGGAAGACAGCTACCTGACCAATCGACTGGAAGAGATCAGGTGATCCAACCGAATGTGGAAATTATTGAACAAGATCATTAATATCACACACAAGTAAAATTGTGCTGAAGATCATTCAAAAGCAGCTGAAGCAGTAGATCGACAGGGAACTGCCATAAATTCCAGCTGGATTCAGAAGAGGAGGTGGAACCAGGGATATCATTGCTGATGTCAGATGGATCCTGGCTGAAAGAAGAGAATAATAGAAAGATGTTCACCTGTGTATTATTGACTATGCAAAGGCATTCGACTGTGTGGATCATAACAAATTATGGATAGCATTGTGAAGAATGAGAATTCCAGAACACTTAATTGTGCCCATGAGGAACCTGTGCATGGATCAAGAGGCAGTCCTTCGAACAGAACAAGGGAATACTGTGTGGTTTAAAGTCAGAAGCTGGACTATATGAAGAAGAACGAGACATCAGGATTGGAGGAAGACTCATTAACAACCTGCGTCATGCAGATGACACAACCTTGCTTGCTGAAAGGGAAGAGGACTTGATGCGCTTACTGATGAAGATCAAAGACTACAGCCTTCAGTATGGATTACACCTCAACATAAAGAAAACAAAAATCTTCACAACTGGGCCAATAAACAACATCCTGATAAGTGGAGAAAAGATTGAAGCTGTCAAATATTTCATTTTACTTGGATCCACAATCAACACCCATGGAAGCAGCAGTCAAGAAATCAAATGACACATTGCATTGGGAAAATCTGCTGCAAAAGATCTCTTTAAAGTGTTAAAAAGCAAAGATGTCACCTTGAAGACTAAGGTGTGCCTGACCCAAGCTATGGTGTTTTCAATCGTCTCATATGCATGCAAAAGCTGGAAGAAGAATAAGGAAGACCTAAGAAGAATTGATGCCTCTGAATTGTGGTGTTGGTGAAGAATATTGAATATACCATGGACTGCCAAAAAAGAATTAACAATTCTGTCTTGGAAGAAGTACAACCAGAATGCTCCTTAGAAGTAAGGATGGCAAGACTTCATCTCACTTTGGACATGTTATCAGGAGGGATCAGTCCTTGGAGAAAGACATCAAACTTGGTAAAGCAGAGGGTCATCGAAAAAGAGGAACACCTTCAACCAGATGGATTGTCACAGTGGCTGCAACAATGGGCTCAAGCATAAAAAAGATTGTGAGGATGGTGCTGGACCTGGCAGTGTTTTGTTCTGTTGTACATAGGGTTGCTATGAGTCGGAACTGACATGATGGCACCTAACAACAACACAGAGTGTAAGCCTTCAGGTTGTATAAAACAGCTCTCCTGTACCAGAATTACTAATGAAAGTAATCTATCTTCCTGCCCCACAGAAAAGTAATTAAATAAGAACAAAGAGTCTTGCTCACCTCATGCCCATTCACATACACGTGGACTCGGGCTGCCAAACCAACATCAGACCAGCATGATGACCTCAAACTTGGGGTTGTAATGCCTTTGGGTTGAGTCACAATCTTACTACCCATAATTCTCCTTTCTATCCTTTACACTCAAGGAGCTATTTAGGGATCTGAGGTTATTTCCCACTCCCTCTCCTCTTCCTTAATTTCCTGTACCCCAACCTTTCCTCTTCTCCAGTGCTCTACCATGTCAACTCCCTCCTCCCTGTCCTCCATCTCCCCTTTCCAATCTAATCCTACACTGCTTCTTCCCCATCAGAAGGTAGGGTACAGCACAGGGCAAAGGATAATTGGCAAAAGGCTTTTCTCAAAATCTAAGGGCTTTAGTTTTTTTTCTCTTCCTCTAGCACTTCCCATGTTGTGCAGGGTACATTGTCACTGGATGCTCATGTGGCTATGCCTGTGTTTCCTGGGATATCCAGCGTGAAACCACCTGTCACTGCTAGTGTAATCCTGTGGGTGGACCACTGCCCGCTGCTGCTGCCTCACTTGAATAAAGGAGATTGAGATCTCAGTCTGATGACCATGAAGGCAAGAAAACCATGATCCCAACCAGGAAGTCTCAACCATTGCACATCCAAACCATGACTTCTCAACTCAATTCCCTTTGCCTGTAACTTCCCTGCTTCCCAAATAATAAAGGTAGCCTTTGCATTTCTCTGTGCTTGTCTCTTTGGTGTTACTAGCCCCTGACCTGGGTCTTCTCCATCTATAGGCTCCTTCCCTACCCCAAGGGCTCCAATTCATGATGGGATGTGGGTACCTATAAAGAGGATCAGAAAAATGAAATCAGTATCCCACCCTTACCACCATCATCTCATTCTTCAGCAAACATTGAGCCACACTGTTGCAGTCTCTGAGCTTGGCACTGAAGGTCCAGAGGACTAAAAGCATACACATGCCATAAGAGTGTTCACCATCTAGAACATTTTCTAGACATCAAGGCACATATGCCTTGCCTGTCTTTGAGAGCAACCCAGATGGTCTAGCCATCGCTCCCCTGATCATCACACACTCTTTACAGGTAGTCAGTTTTCCTGCCACTTTCTCCATCAAAAGAGGCTGGCATGTAATTCTTCTTCAGACTACAATGTGAGTCACATGCCAGCCTGAGAATGCCTATATTTTGCATCAGATCCTTCTAGTGTACTAAAATCTCTATGTCACAAGCTCAGGTAGACATTTGTCATAATATGAGGAGTTTCTGAGGTGCAAATAACAAGCAGCTGGACAAAATGTAGGGACCATCTGAATCACAGATCCTTTTCAGCAGAGCTTAGTGCTTGAGCCTGCCTTACTCTCAGGCATCTGTGCGATTCTCCTTCCATGCTATTTGAGTGATTTGCCCAAGAGTTAGTTATGGATCTGGATCTGGAATCTCTGCTGATATCAAAAGAGAGTCCTCCGAGTTTTATTAACCTGTGCATCAGTGTTGTGAACACCCAGGAAAGAAAAGGAGAGGTTTTTGTCTTTGGAGGAAGCAAACTTAAGAGAAGGTGGCAGGTGCTAAAGTGCTGGTGGTGTTTCTTCCTGTAGCTTTCGGGTGTCTCCAGGGCCAGTCCCTAAGTGCTGGGCTTTTCTAGGGAATCATGGGCCAGGAGAAGGCTCAACTGACAAAGTTTACAGCTTCTCCAAACCACTGGGAGAAATCTTTACCCCGTTTCCTCTAGGATCCAGCACAATGAACCATCACTGCCTCTGACTTGGGAACATACAATGACCACTCAGGCCCCAATCCCTTGCAATTTACAATCATTTCGTCCCCACACTGACTGGTTTCCAGTGTCTCTGATAAGGAAGTAAATTTCCCACTATTATGGAATCATATAGTGTAACACCCATGACTCATAGACAGTCTACTTCAATTTTATGTTGTTGTTCTTAGTTGCAATTGAATCAGCACCTGACATATGGTGACCCCATGCACAATAGAATGAAATACTGCATGGTCCTGTGTGATTCCTGTGATGGGTTGTAGATCGGACTGTTGTAATCCATAAGGATTTCATTGGCTAATTTTTGGAAGTAGATTAGCAGGCCTTTCTTCCAAGTCCATCTAAGTCTGGAAACACTGTTAAATCATGCTTAGCATCGTGACAACATGTAAGCCTCCATTGACAGATGCATGGTTTCTGTGCATAAAGTGCATTGGCCAGGAATCAGACCTGGATCTCCCACATGGAAGATGAGAATTCTACCATTGAATCACCACTGCCCTCAATTCTATGCCAAAACCAAAACCAAACTCATTGCCATTGAGTCGATTCTAATTCATAGTTACCCTATACCCCTAGTGACCCCATAGGACAGAGTAGAAGTGCCCCATAGGGTTTCCAAGGAGGGGCTACTGGATTCAGACTGCTGACCTTTTGGTTAGCAGCCAAATGCTTAACCACTGCACCAAAGACTGGATGTGTGGTCAAAAAGAGAAAGATAACTATGGTATCAATATACCATGTGCCTATTCTCTTCCATATGGATCCAGTATGGAATACTCTCACAAATCTAAGTATGCTTTCCCTCTAAATAATTTATATCATTTACCATGTAATGGTTTAGATCTTGATTCCACTGATCTTTTCTGTCCATGGAAGGACCAGAGAAGTATGATTGGCATTCAGGTCATGATCCTACTGGAAGGGTGGTGACACCAACACAGCAGCTCTGGTGTGGGCTCAGAGTTTGGATTTTATGGTGCCGCTGCCTCCTCTCTTACCTCGACTCCACTATGACCATAATAGCAAATATTTTAACCCTCATAACTTCTCTTTTCCAAAGGACACTACTTCTTAAGATGGGAGGTGGTTTCTTTCTTTCTAAAACTCAAGCAAAAAATGTATGTCCAATAACCAATAGCTCAAGTGTTCTATACCACTGTCCATATTACTGTCCATATCATGTAACCCAACACAAAGTCATCTTCTATTCATGATATTGTTTGAGCCAAAACATATTCACTGTCACAGCTCTGAACTTTTCCCTCTGGAAGAGAAAAATGGCAGCAATGTTCTACGGGTGAAACAATCCCCCAAACACAGGTTGACAACTGCTTCATTTTTACCACCCAAATCCCTAAAATATCACAATAACAAAAAGAACCAAGGAAATTTTTCAGAAACCCATGCATTATTCAGTGATTTTGCTAGTTTATTATTCATGGGATAAGGAGGCTGAGATGTGGAGCATGCAAGAAAGGAAAGAGAGGAAGAAAATGGGTGTGTGTGTGCATGTTTGTATTTAGTTAGTTCTCCACATTCTTATTTCAAATGTTGAATGCACTTCACACAAGTTTCATATGTACCAGCTAGAGCTTCTGTACATTTCTGCAGCAGAAACATGATAGGAACCATTTGGGAAGACATTGATAATCTACCAAGTCATTGTTGGCCCTTACCTTCAGCTGTCACATACATTGTTTTTGAGGTAGTGTTATTTTAATAATAAATATTCTCTTAAGTGAGAGAGGTTGCTTTTTTTTTTTTTTCTTTTGGCAAACCTCATGAATAGGAAATGCCAAACAACATGATACGTAGGGGAAAGAATATTTTACTACTGAGAAGTGGGCTTAAGCTCTTAGAGTATAGACTGGAGGTAGAAAAGAAGGCACTTGGTTATGAATAGAAACTCTTGCAAGGCTTTTAAATAGACTGAAAAGCAAACAGGAAAACAATTCTGCAACTTCACATTAGGAGTACTTACCTGAGAAATGCAGAATATGTGATGACCAGTGGTATTATCTGAGGGATTCTAAGGAGCCCTGGTGGCACAGTGGTTAAGAGCTATGGGTGCTAACCAAGAGGTTGGCAGTTTGAATCCACCATTTGCTCCTTGGAAACCCTATGGGCAGTTCTACTTTGTCCTATAGGATCGCTATGAGTCAGAATCAACTTGACAGCAATGGGTTTTTTGGAAGGAAACCTCTTTCCTGAAAGATCCTTGTCTTTCCTCCCCAAATTCTATCATTAGATTAATTTGAATAGTAAAGATGATTAGAAATCTCCGAACCTTCTAATTAAAATCACACATCCATAGGGGGTATGCTACTTTGAACCTTACCAAATAGTGTTGTTTGTATAAAGAGAGGGGCAACGGAAAGAAAGGTAGAAAATTACCAAGGCAAGGTTTGCTTAAGTTACTCTTTACCGTGAGGTCAGCCCTAGAGCTCAGCCATGGAGAGAGAAAGAAGAAGGGAGTACAGAACTAGTTGTTCTATCCTAGCCAGAGCTTCTTGGAAGAGGACAGCACAGCTGAGAAGTAAGTGCTCCAGAGTGTGGGTGGGAATGTGGGGTTGTGTCTGAGAGTGCATCAGGAGGGAAGTACTGATAGGGGAGGGATGAGGAGGCTGAAGACCACCTGAGGCTGGGTATGCTTAGAGGAAAAAATAGTATGGTGGATTTAAACTGTTGACCTTTTGGTTAGCAGCTGAGCTCTTAACCATTACAGGCTGATAGTTTTCATCAAGAAGAGTCTTTATGAGAGAGACTTAAAGCTTCACTAATTATGGGAAATCCTGAGAGAAGTTTGGAAGCCCTCCTTAGAATATGGTTGGCAGGATTAGGACAAACAAGTAGCAAGGTTTACAGGGGAGGGACTCAATGAAACTTTTAATTATATGCTTGTCTTATGTAAGCACCAAATACCAAAGGTTTACGGTAAATAAGACCACACCAGTGGTGTGAGCCTATCTTCGAATCCAGTGGCTAGTAGCTAACAAACTCACAGCTATAGAGTCGATTCTGACTCATAGCAACCCTATAGGACAGAGTAGAACTGTTCCCAGAGGGTTTCCAAGGAACAGCTGGTGGATTTGAACTGCCAACCTTTGGCTAACTTCCAAGCTCTTAACCACTGTGCCGCCAGTGCTCCTAATAGCTGATTGTTATTGACTATGTAAAATTTCACACTCCCAGAGAAAAATACACATTGGTAAATTACATTGAGTACAACATATTGCTTACTGGGTGTAGTCTCCCCTAAATAGAATCATTATCCTTAACAATGGAGTCCATCAGTCCTAATAGTCACCATAACAGCTGTCTGAATTGTGTAAAACACACACACATATTCATGCACACACATCTAAAAGGTAATGAAGCCAATAAAAGTATTTACTGAAGTAACAGATTTTTTGAGATATTTAACCAATACATTTAAAAATATTTTTATTATGATTCTCTCTATATATATAACACGAGATTTGCCATTTTAACCATTTTAAAGTGAGCAATTCAGAAGCATTAATTATACTTACATGAAGGGTCAGCGAAAAAGAGGAAGACCCTTAAGGAGATGGAGTGACACAGTGGCTGCAACAATGAGCACAAACATTGCAACAATTGTGAGGATGGTGCAGGACTGGGCAGTGTTTCTTTCTGTTGTACATAGGGTCGCTATACATAGAGTCAGAACTGACTGGATGACACCTAACAACAACAATTATATTCACAGGGTTGTACAACCATTACCACTATTTGCAAATTTTTTTCATTACCCCAAACAGAAACTCTATACTCATTAAGCAACAACTGTCCCTTTTTCCCTCATCCCAGCCACGGGTGACCTCTAATCTACTTTTTGTCTCTATAAATTTGTCTGTTCTAGATATTTCATGTAAGGGGAATCATACAATATTTGCTCTTCTGTCTCTGGCTTATTTCACTTGACATAGTATTTTCAAGGTTCATCTATGTAGTAGCTTGGACCAAAATTTCATCCCTGTTTATGGCTGAATAATATTCCATAGCACATATATACCACATTTTGTTTATCCATTCATCTCTTTATAGACACTTGGATTGTTCCTATTTTTTGCTATTGTGAATAATGCTGCAATGAACATTGATATACAAGTATCTGTTTGAGTCCCTGCTTTCAATTGTTTTGGCTATGTACCTAAGAGTGAAATTGCAGGATCATATAGTAGTTCTGTGTGTAACTTTTTGAGGAACTGCCAGACATTTTTCCATAGCAACTGTACCATTTTACATTCCCACCAGCAATGCTTAACTATTATATTTTTGCTCCCAGTAATAACTAGCTCTTAGTTTTCCTATAGTTTCCCCACTTATTGAATCAATTGAGTCATTTCTTAGATTTGAATTTGACAGCTGACTTTTTTTCAGCCCACAGAGTGAAAATAGTGTTTAAAATCAGGATAATCTGAAAAAGAAAATTTCAACTATATTTAAAAAATCTGCCCTTTATAAAGCCAAAGCCTGATTCTTTTTTTTTTTTTTTTTGATTGTACTTTAGGTGAAGGTTTACAGAACAAACAGGTTCTCATTAAACACTCAGTACACATATTGTTTTATGACATTGGTTAACAACCTCACGACATGTCAACCCTCTCCCTTCTCGACCTCTTTTTTTTCTTTTGGTAAAAATATACATAGCCGAAGATACACCATTTCAAAAATTTCTACATGCACAATTCAGTGACATCGATTACGTTCTTCCAGTTGTGCTGCTATTCTCACTTTAGATGAAAGTTTACAGAACAAAAGTTTCTCATTAAACAGTTAGTACCCATGCTGCCCTATGACAATGGTTAACAACCCCACTACATGTCAACACTATCCTTACTCAACCTTGGGTTCCCTATCAACAGCTTTCCTGTCCCCTTCTGCCTTCTAATCCTTATCCCTGGACTGCTGTGCCTCCTTAGTCCCATTTTATGGGGCTGTCCAATCTCCCTGCTGAACGGTGAACCTCGGAAGTGACTTCACCACTGAGCTAAAAGGGTGTCCGGGGGTCATACTCTCGGGGTTTCTCCAGTCTCTTTCAGGCCAGTAAATCTGATCTTTTTTGTGTGTGTTACAGTTTTGTTCTATATCCTTCTCCAGCTCTGTCCATAACCCTCTGTTGTGATCACGCTGAAAGCAGTGGTGGTAGCTGGGCACCATCTACCTGTACTGGACTCAGTCTGGTGGAGGCCTTGGTAGCTGTGTTCCATTAGGCCTTCAGACTAATCTTTTCCTTGTTATCATGTTCTCTTCATTCTCCCTTGCTCCTGAAGGGGTGAGACCAGTGGAGTATCTTAGATGGCTGCTCACAGGCTTTTAAGATCCCAAAGGCTACTCACCAAGGTAGAATGTAGAACATTGCCTTTATAAACTGTGTTATGCCAATGGAGCTAGATGTTCCCGAGACCATGGTCCCCACAGCCCTCCACCCAGCAATTTAGTCCCTCAAGGAGTTTGGATGTGTCTATGGAGCTTCCATGACCTTCCTTGTACAAGTTGTGCTGGTTTCCCCAGTATTGTGTACTGTCTCACCCTTCACCAAAGATACCACTTATCTATTGCCTAGTTAGTATTTCCCCACCCCATCCCACGTAACCGACAAGGATTGTTACTTTTTGTGTGTAAACTTTTTCATGAGTTTTTACAATAGAGCTCTCATACAATATTTGTCGTTTTGTGATTGACTTATTTCACTCAGCATAATGTCCTCCAGTTTCATCCATGTTATGAGATGCTTCACAGATTCATCATTGTTCTTTACTTTGCATAGTACTCCATTGTGTGTATGTACCATAGTTTGTTTATCCATTCATCTATTGATGGGCATCTAAGTTGTTTCCATATTTTTGCTATTGTGGACAATGCTGCCATAAACATGAGTGTGCATATGTCTATTCGTGTGACGGCTCTTATTTCTCTAGGATATATTCCTAGGAGTGGGATTGCTGGATCGAATGCTATGTATATTCCTAGCTTTGTAAGGAAGTGCCATATAGTTTTCCAAAATGATTGTATCATTTTGCATTCCCACCAGCAGTGCATAAGAGTTCGGATATCCCCGCAGCCTCTCCAGTGTTTGTTATTTCTAGTGTTTTTGATTTCTACCAGTAATGCTGGGGTGAGATGGTATCTCATTGTGGTTTTAATGTGCATTTCTCTAATGGCTAGTGATCGTGAGCATTTCCTCATGTGTCTGTTGGCCACTTAAGTGTCTTATTTGGTTAAGTGTTTGTTCATTTCTTTTGCCCATTTTTAATTGGATTGTCTTTTGTTGCAGAGGTGTTGGATTTTCTTGTAGATTATGAAGATTAGACCTTTGTCTGACTTGTACTGTCCAAAATTTTTTTCCCAGTCTGTAGGTTCTATTTTTACTCTTTTGGTGAAGTCTTTTGAAGAGCACAGGTGTTTAATTTCTAGAAGATCCCAGTTATCTAGGTTATCTTCTGGGGTTTGTGTGTTGATGGTTATGGTTTGTATCCTGTTAATGCCGTGTATCAGGGCCTATAGCCTTGGTCCTATTTTTCTTCTATGAACATTATAGTTTTTGGCTTTATATTTAGGTCTTTGATCCATTTTGAATTAGTTTTTGTATATGGTGTGAGGTATGGGTCCTGTTTCATTTTTTTGCAGATGGATATCCAGTTTTGCCAGCACCGTTTGTTAAAAAGACTGTGTTTTCCTCATTTGATGGACTTTCGGCCCTTGTCAAAGATCAGGTTACTATAGGTGGATGGATTTACATTTGGATTCTCAATTCTGTTCCATTGGTCAATGTTTCTGTTGTTTTACCAGTGCCAGGCTGTTTTGACTACCATAGCCATATACTAGGTTCTGAGGTCAGGTAGTGTGAGTCTTCCAACTTTATTCGTCTTCTTCAGTAGTACTTTACTTATACAGGGCTTCTTCCCTTTCCATATAAAGTTAATGTTTATTTTTTCCATCTCTTTAAAGAAAGTTGTTGGTGTTTGTATCGGGATTGCATTGTATTTGTAATTGCTTTGAGTAGAATTTTCATTTTTACTATGTTTAGTCTACCTATCCATGAGCAGGGTATGTTTTTCCATTTATGTAGATCCCTTTGGGTTTCTTGAAGTAGTGTCTTGTAGTTTTCTTTATATAGGCCTTTTGTATCCCTGGTTAGATTTATTCCTAACTATTTTATTTTCTTAGGTGTTATTATAAATGCTATTGTTTTCCTGATTTCCTTTTTATCATTCTCTTTATTGGTGTATAGGAATCTAACTGACTTTTGTGTGTTTATCTTGTATCCTACTACTCTACTGAATCTTTCTATTTTTTCCAGTAGATTTTTCGTCGAGTCTTTAGGGTTTTCTATATATAGTATCATATCATCTGCAAACAGGGACAGTTTAACTTCTTCATTACCAATTTGAATGCCCTTTATTTTTTTTTCTTGGCTTATTGCTCTAGCTAGAACTTCCAGCACAATGTTAAATAAGAGTGGTGATAAAGGGCGTCCTTGTCTTGTTCCTGTCCTCAAGGGGAATGTTTTCAGCCCCTCTGCATTAAGAATGATGTTAGCTGTTGGTTTTGCATAGATACCCTTTATTATGTTGAGAAATTTCCCGTCTATATATATTTTATTGAGAGTTTTTATCAGGAATGGGTGTTGCACCTTGTTGAATGCCTTTTCTACATCAGTTGAGATGATCATGTGATTCTTGTCTTTCATTTTTTTTATGTGGTGTATTACGTTGATTGTTTTTCTAATACTGAACCATCTTTGCATACCTGGTATGAATCCTACTTAGTTGTGGTGTATTATTTTTTTGATATGATGCTGAATTCTATTGGTTAGAATTTTGTTGAGAATTTTTGTATTTATATTCATGAGAGATACGGGTCTGTAATTTTCTCTTCTTGTGGTGTCTTTGCCTGGTTTTGGTATCAGGGTTATGCTAGCTTCTTAGAATGAATTCAGAAGTGTCACTTCCTTTTCTATGTTCTGAAATAGTTTGAGTATTACTGGTACAAGCTCTTCTGTGAATGTTTTGTAGAATTCTCCAGTGAAGCCATCTGGGCCAGGACTTTTTCTTGTTGGGAGTTTTTTTTATTACCTTTTCCAATCTCTTCTCTTGTTATGGGTCTCTTCAGATTTTCAACATCACTTTGTTGTAGTTTGGGTAGGTAGTGTGTTTCTAGAAATTTATCCATTTCCTCTAAGTTTTCAAATTTGTTGGAGTATAGTTTTTCATAATATTCTGTTATGATCCTTTTTATTTTAGGTGGGTCTGTTGTATTGTCCCCCATTTCATTTCTTATTTGGGTTATCTGCGTCCTCTCCTGTTTTTCTTTTGTCAGTCTGGCCAGTGCTTTGTCGCTTTGTCGATTTTGTTGATTCTTTCAAAGGACAGACTTTGGTTTTGTTGATTCTTTCTATTGTTTTTCTATTCTCTATTTCATTTATTTCTTCTCTGATCTTTATTATTTCCTTTCTTCTGGTGGCTGTGAGCTTTGTTTGCTGTTCTCTTTCTATTTGTTTGTGTTGTGTAGTTAATGCTTTGATTTTGTCCCTTTCTTCTTTTTCGATGTGAGCATCTATTGCTATAAATTGTCCTCTGAGGACTGCCTTTGCTGTATCCCAAAGGTTTTGGTATGATGTGTTTTCTTTCTCATTTGATTCTAGGAATTTTTTTATTCCATCTCTGATTTCTTCTATTACCCAGTGGTTTGTAAGCAGGGTGTTATTTGGTTTCCATGTAACTGATTTGCTTCCCTTGTTCTTTCTGTTGTTAATTTCTACCTTGATGGCATTGTGGTCAGAGAAGATACTTTGTATTATCTCAATGTTTCGGATTTTCTTGAGGATTTCTCTGTAGCCTAAGATGTGGTCTATTCTGGAGAACTTTCCATGTGCATTGGAAAAGAATGTGTACTTTGCAGCTGTTGGGTGGAGTATTCTATATGTGTCTATGAGGTCAAGTTGGCTGATTGTGCCCTTTAGGTCTTCAGTATCTTTGCGGAGTTTCTTTTTAGATGTTCTGTCCTTTACTGAGAGTGGTGTGTTGAAGTCTCCTACTATTATTGTGGAAAAGCCAATTTCTCTTTTCAGTACTGTTAGAGTTTGTTTTATGTATTTTGAAGCCATGCCATTGGGTGCATAAGCATTTATTATGGTTATGTCTTCATGATGGATTGTCCCCTTAATCATTATATAGTGTTCTTCTTTGTCTTATTCTGGATTTTGTTTCAAAGTCTATTTTCTCTGAGATTAGTATTGCCACTCCTGCTCTTTTTTGGTAGTTGTTAGCTTGATGTATTTTTTTCCAACCTTTGATTTTTAATAAATTCACATCTTTGTTTCTAAGGTGTGTCTCTTGTAGACAGCATATTGATGGATCCTGTTTTTTTATCTATTCTGTCACTCTCCGTCTCTTTATGGGTGCATTGAGGCCATTTACATTCAGTGTAATTATTGATAGATGTGAGTTTATTGCTGTCATTTCATAGGGGTTTTTTTTGGGGGGGGGAGGGGGGTGCTGACTTTTCGTAGTTCTTCTTACTCTCCCGTGCTGAATTCCTTTTGTTTGTGTTTTTTTTTTCATTTCTTTTGTTTTTGTAGGTTTTGTTTTTACTGAGACTTTAAGTTTTTCCTTTTTATTTTTATGAGTATGTTTGTTAACTTTCTTTGTGGTTACCTTGAAATTTACCCTTATCTTTCTAAGTTTGAAGCAGTCTATTATTACTTGGTATCACCTTGCTGTCCTCTCCACTAGAAGGTTCTATACCAATACCGTTTATTCCCTCTTTTATTGCTCTGATGTTTTTGTCATTAACAGGTTAACTGCTCTGATTCTCTGTTGTATTTCTTTTGGTTTTGGATAGTCCTTGAGAGTTCATTTCCTAGATTGGTATCTGGCTGGTACCATCCTGCATTGTAGATTTCAGCCTGTGAGCTGAAGGTGTTTGTTCTCAGATCAAAGGACTCCCTTTAATAATTCTTGTAAGTTTGGTTTGGTTTTTACATATTCCCTTAATTTCTGTTTATCTGGAAATGACCTCATTTCACCATCATATTTGAACAAGAGTTTTGCAGGGTATATTATTCTTGGGTGGCTATTTTTTTCTTTCAAGGTTTGATATATGTCATCCCATTGCCTTCCTGCCTGCATAGTTTCTGCCAAATAATCTGAGCTTAGTCTTATTGTTTCTTCTCTGTATGTGACTTCTTGTTTTTCAAGAGCTGCTCTCAGGATTCTTTGTTTGTCTTTGGTTTTGGTCAGTGTGATTATGATATGCCTTGGTGATTTTCTTTTGGTCTCTATCCTATATGAGGTTCATTGAGCTTCTTGGATGGCCAGCTTTTTCATCTTTCATGATACTGGGGAAGTTTTCTGTCAGCAGTTCTTCAATGATCCTCTCTGTGTTTTCTGTTTTCTCCTCCTGTTCTGAAACTCCGATCACTCTAAGATTTTTCTTTTGATACTATCCCACATAATTCTTAGGGTCTCTTAATTTTTTTTTTTTTATTTTTTGGTTCTTTTTACTGAGTTTTCCTTAAACAGAGTTGTATCCAATGTCTTCAATTCCACTGATCCTGTCTTCCACCATTTCTAATCTGCTCCTTAGCCCTTCTATGACACTGTCCATTTCTGAAATCTTGTTGTTTATCTTTTGGATTTCTAGTTGTTGTTTTTATATAATTTCTAGTTGTGAGTTTATTTTGTCATTTTGTTCCGGCATTATTTTCCTGAATTCTTCTATTTTTTTGTCTGTATTCTCCATGAATTTATCTATTTTTTCCCATTTTTATCTGCTTTTTGCTGCAACTCTTGTATAGTTGTTAGTATTAGAGATTTGAATTCCCTATCAGGTAGTTCTAGTGCCTTTTCTTCTACTGGAAAGTCATCTAGTGTTTTATTTTGGAAGGCTGCTGGAACCATCCTGTCCTGTTTTTGTAAATGTTTTGATGTTGTCTGCTGTCTTCAGGGCATTCAGTAATTATTTTTCTCATTTATTGATCGTAGATTTGTTTGTTTCATCCTTTTTTTTTTTGGCTATGTCTAAGCAGGCAGGTTGAGTGTTCTTTGTTGTTTGCTCATCTGTGGCCACGATACTTTTCACCTCCTTCTCCAATTGGCTGGGTCAGTTGCTCAGATATGGTACAGCTGGGCAGGTCTAGCTGAAGAGGAGTTGCTGGGATGGGTTGTTTGTTGTACTTACTACAGCCACCAGAGTGGGTCAGTAATCTGTGCAGGGCGGGTTCCGGTAGGCTGTGGCTGTGCTGCTTGGTGGTGTGATTTTAAGCACGTGGTGCAGGTAGGCAGGATGGAGGGGGGAGATTTTGATATGTGCAGTTAAGATGGATATGGGACAGAGGAGAGAGGAACAGGGGCCAAAAAATACACACAAACAAAAAAGAGTGCTAGGGGAGTTTGCCATTGGAGAGATGAGGGACTATGAAATGAAGAAAAACAGGGAAAGAAGAAGAAAAAAAGAAAAGAAAAGAATGAATACATAAAAATTAGAAAGAAAAAAGAACACCAAAGCTCCAAGGGATCCCACCAGTGCAGTTACAAGGTCTGGGGAAGTTGTTTCCATGTGTTAAAGTACAGCCTGGCTAGAAGGCGTAGAAGTGTCATTCAGCACCAGGTATTCAGAGGACAGGAAGAGAATGAGTGTATAGAGAGACAACAAACTGAGTAATGAAGAAAGAGATAAAGGGAAAAGAGGGAAAAGAAAACAAAACAAATTAAAAAAATAATAATAACAAGAAAAATCCCTCCAAAAAAAACTGAAAAAAAAAAAAAACCATGAAAAAAGAAATTGTCCTCAGGGATCCCATTGTGCATCTGTGCAAGCTGGGGGGCAGGTCCCAAGTGGCGCAGCACTGCCTGGCCAGAATGGGCTCTCAACTCAAGAAAAGAAAAAGAAAACAAACAAACAATTCAAAACAAACAAACAAAAACATAAAGCCCCAGGATCCCACCAGCATGGCAGCACAGATCGGTAAGCAGTTCCACACTGAAGCGGAGCTCCACAGCCCCTCAGGAAGAAGCAAAGATGGTGCACGGAGCTAGGTATTTGAGAGAAAGGAGGGGGAGGTGGTGAGAGGTAAGGAAGAAATCAAAAGAAGCGGAAAAAAGCGACACCAGCAGGCAGCAAATGGCACTTAGGGAGTTGGCCAGTGTGGGCGGGTGGAATCCAAGCAGCCGGTGCTTCCCAGCCAAGAGACTGTGGCCAAGGGAAGCAGAGGAGGCCAAGCGGGGGTGATGAAGAGTGGGGAGTGGGAAAGCATATATCGCCAGTTACTGGTTGTTCTGTTTCCTGCTGGAAGTTCCATGAAGCTGCTTTCTTGTACCCCCTATTTGCTGGTCTCTGATAGGAGTCCAGGATGGCAAATCCATGCTATGTTGGCTGATAGGGGACCTGTGCATGTATGTCTCCTTGCTCTCTGTTCTCTGTCAGTTTCTTATTCCATTTGGTGCTTCACTGAGTTCTTTATCTCTTCATTTGATGTTTAGGGTTTCAGGATTGCTGTTTTCTCCGTTTGGCTTAGTTTTTTGGATCTTTGCTGTGGAGACGGCATGGTGCTTCTGCCTAGAGTGCCATGTTCCTGTAAGTCTCAAAGCCTGATTCTTGAGTCTTGCCAAAGCCAATGTCTCCTGTCCCTATTCTGCAGTGGAAAAGCAAATGTATTATTCTCATGGTTTGAGGCATCCTTCACCCAATGGTGTGATTTAAGCATCAATGCTATTGTCACTTCCTACTCAAAATTTCCACTGCTCAGGTACCTGTCTTATGCTAGGGAAAACAGGAGTGCCAGTTTAGGTCTGAAGGCATCATCCCTTTAAGGGTTGTCAGTGGGGGAGGGAAGTTCTGTAGCAGTTCTGGTCTTTGATTTTCTCTTGGGTCTTTGTCTCTCTCCCCTTCTCCCGCTGTGCGTATTCCTTGCCATCAGTCCAAAGCCATATCCTCAGAGATCCCTTTTCCTAAAGCTGTTCTATTAGAAATAGGGAGTTTATAACCCAGTGGCTTATTTCCTTCAAGACTCAGGCAGAAGAGTAGACATCTGATTGCTACTAATAAATTTTCCATGTCACTATAAGAACCTTCTCTAGAAAAAAAAATCCTCAATAAATTAGGTGACATCTGACTTACTTTTCCTTCAGCTACCATATACATATTTTAATAATTACAAACACTAGTTAAAGAACTACATTGTGAACCCATATACATTGCACAAATCTTTGCTAAGGAATCATAGAATGAGGGCAAAGAAGGAAAGTTAAAGAAGAGAACATAAAAGTGAAAAAGAAAGGAAGGGAATAAAAATATAGGGGCACTTCTGTCCCACATAATATGGCATAGGCTTGTTTCTCCTTGCTCCTCTCCACTAAGTACAACTAACAACCCTGGAAATGACACTAGAGAAAACCAAATGAGAACTGTGGAAGGTGGAAAGAGAAATGCAAACTTGTCAGAAACCTCAGAACTGGAGGAATAAGATAGTGGCAGGTGTCTTACAACTGCCCACTCGACAGAAGAAGGAGACCTAGGCCCGACATTTTCCAATCCTCAACCTAGCAAGAGAAAGGGATCCAGGTAGACTTATTCTTCCCCTGGAATGAACAAGAGCCCTTATGAAACATTCAGCAAGTACAGCAGTCCCATCAAGGTGGATTGTTTGGGAACTCCTCTGAAAATAAGTGGCCAGGGAAAGAATTCTTTTTCCCTACCAGGGGACATATCTCACTGAGAGATATTAAGAGGCCAAGGGACACCCACAGGAGGGATTCTGCCACAGCAGAGGTCCAGTCCAGGAAGCTTCTTTCCCACACCTAGAGGCACCAGGTGGCTCAGCCTAGGGAAATTCCTTCAGCCCTCACAGGAAACATGAACATGGATCAGTGGGAGCCCCATAATCACCAGTTAAGCCAACAGAACAAAATAGCACTGCAAAGACTCTGAAAATTAAATATTCATTGGAACCACAGACCACGAAAACAGGCCAGAACCTGCTTGCTAAACCTAAACCGAGTAACTACTTGTTAAAACAAGATTTAAGTAGGATTCATAATATCCCATCATACTAGACAAAATGCCTAGGATATAATTTAAAATCATATGTATACCAAGAACCAGGAAATCCACGACTTCAATGAGAAAAAATGATCAACTGACACCAACATTGAGATGAATCAGATGTTGGAATTATCTGACAAGGATTTTAAAGTAGCTGTCATAAAAATGCTTCAACAAGCAAATATAGTCTCTTAAACAAATGAAAAAATAGAAAATCTCAGTAAAGAAATAGAGGTTAAAAAAGAACCAAATGGAAATTATATAACTAACAATATAATAAGAAAAATAAATATCACCAGATGGTGTCAGTAGAAGAGTGAGAATAACAGAGGATAAAATCAGTGAACTTGAGGCCAGATCAATAGAATTTACTCAATCTGAGTAACAGAGATAAAATAGACTTTAAAAAAAAAAAAGGCAGGGCCTCAGCAACCTACTGAATGATAATAGAAGATTCAACATTTATATCTCTGGAGAGGTGAGGAGAGAAAAGGAGGATAGGAGAAAGAAAGTGGGACTGAAAGAGTATGAGAATAAATAATGTCTGAAAACTTACCAAATTTGGCAAAAGATTCAATAAGTCAAGTAAATCCCAAATGGGATAAACCAAAAGAAATCCATGCCAAGAAAAATAATAACTAAACCTCTGCAAACTAAAGACAAATTTAAAAATCTTGAAAGCAGCCAGGGAGAAATGACACATGACTTACAGGGAAATACCAATTTGAATGACACAGAATTTTTCATCCAAAATCAAGGAGGTCAGAAGGAAGAGGCACAGCATTTTTCAAGTGCTGAAAGAGAAGAACTGTCAACCACAAATTTTGTATCCAGAGAAACTATTCTTCTGGAATGAAGGAGAAGTAAAGACATTCTCAGAAGAAGGAACACTACAATAATTTCTCACTAGCAGACCTACCCTTAAAAAATGGCTGAAGTACCCAGAGAGTATGGCCCCCAGACACCCTTTTAGCTCAGTGGTGAAGTCATTTCCGAGGTTCACCGTTCAGCCAGGGAGTGGAAAGCCCCATAAAACCAAATGGGACTAATGAGGCACAGCAGTCCAGGAACAAGGGCCAGAAGGCAGAAGGGGACAGGAAAGCTGGTGACAGGAAACCGAAGGTTGAGTAAGGATAGTGTTGATGTGTTGTGAAGTTGTTAACCATTGTCATAGGGCAACAGGTGTACTAACTGTTAAATGAGAAACTATTTTGTTTTGTAAGCCTTCATCTAAAGTGAGAATAGCAGCACAATTGGAAGAGCATAGTCGATGCCACTGAACTGTGCATGTAGAAATTTTTGAAATGGTGTATCTTTGGCTATGTATATTTTCACCAAAAAAAAAAAAAAAAAGTCTAGAAGGGGGAGGGTTGACATGTTGTCAGGTTGTTAACCAATGTCATAAAACAATATGGGTACTACTGTTTCATGAGAAACTATTTGTTCTGTAAGCCTTCACCTGAAGTACAATAAAAAAAATAAAATAAAATAAAATAAACTGAAATACTAAAAAAAAAAAAAAAATGGCTAAAGGAATTTCTTCCAACAGAAAGAAAATGATAAAAGTGGGAAATTTCAAACATCAGAAAGGAAGAATAAAACAATAGGAAAAGCATAAATCCCTAGTAAATACAATAGACTATCCTTATCCTCGTGAGTTTTATAAATTAGTAACAAATTTTTTGAGTAAACAAAAATAATACCATCTGATACGTAAGACAATATTTGAAAGCAGGGATGGTAAAGGGACTTAAATGGACATGAGTTTGCTACATTTCACTTGAAGTGGTAAAATGTTAATACCAGAAGACTCTGATAAGTCACATATGTATAACACTCAGAACAGCCATTAAGAAACTATACAAAGAGATACACTCAAAAACACTACAAATAAATCAAGATAGAACCCTAAAAATTGTTTGTTAACTCACAGGAAAGGAAGAAAGAGAAAAAGAGGGATGAAAAACATAGGAAATTGACAAAAAGAAAATAATAATATGGCAAACTTAAGTGTTAACATGTTAATAATTACCTTAAAAATAAATAGTGTAAAAACACCAACTAGAAGGCAGAGATTGGTGGAGTGGATAAAAACATAACCCAACTGTGTAGTAAAGATCAGAATGAATCCAATCCCAAAATGTGGACACTGATCCAGTCCTCACATTCCCACTTCTCTACCCTTATCACCAGTTGCCCCCACTGTACACTCTCTCTATTACCCTTGCCACTTGGAGATAAGTCAGAGCTGACAAGTTCAAAGGACACTGTCCTTCAGACTTCCAAATAGGCAGATACCAGCTGCAAGTTTGGGGAGTCCACATGACACCTTGACCTTTTGACCTGCTGGCCACAAATTTGAGGCTGGTTTCTACTACCTTTTCAGGATGTCAGCCACAAGCTCAGGAGTCTACATGACATCCTTACTTTTTGACCTGCTGGCTCCTACTACCCCTTTGGGTTTGATAATTTGCTGGAACAACTCACAGAATTCATGGAGAGGCACCATACTTACAACTACAGATTTATTTTAACTAAAAAGTACACAAATGAAGAGACGCATAGGGTGAGGTTTGGGAGGGTTCCCAACACAGAACTTTCATGAACCAAAGGACGCACTACCCTCCTGAGAGCAGATGTTCTCATCAGCCAGGAAGCTCTATGAGACTCCATGTTCAGGGCTCTGTTCAACCAGTCCTGCACTACAGGCTAAACAATGCCTCCCAAGGCTAGTTGATATAGGCCTTCCAGATGAGTCTTTTCTGGTCTGGACAGCCCCCATTTGCTAGCACAAACTCTCAGGTGTGTCATGGAAGTCTCAGACCAAGGTACCCCAATTTCTTCAAGGGTTATTTCATTGCAGCACTGGGAGAAGAGTACATCCTTTGGATCCAGGTTCCTGCGCTGGGAAGCTCCTAGGCCAAGGGAAGATTGGTGACAAGGACCTTCCCCAGAAGCGACAGGGGGAGAAAGCTTTCCCCTAGAGCTGGAACCCTGAATTTGGGCTTCTAGCCTCCTAGACTGTGAGAGAAGAAATTTCTCTTTGCTAAAGCTATCCACATGTGGCATTTCTGTTATAGCAGCATTAGGTGACTAAGACGGTTACTTATTAAGGAGGCCACAGGGAAACAGCTCTACTTCCCCACAGTTTCAGCACTTCTCTGAACTATGCAGATTAGTTGTATGACCAATGGTATAATTTGAGAGATTCTGAGAATATCTTTTCTTCAAATGTTCTTCTGTGTCTTAGCTCAAATTCTAGCATTTGTTTGATTAGGATGGGTCTAGAAATCTCTGCGTTCTCTAGGTAAACACACATATCTCATTTGAACTTATCAAACAGTATTGTGTGCGTAATGGGAAGGGCAGTGTAACTTAAGGTGAAAAAAATCACAAAGGTAAATTTTCTGTCAGTATTTACTCTGTGGTTAGCTGTAGAACCAAACCCTGGAGGAGAGAAGAGAGAAGGGAGGAAGAAAACAAATTCTCTGTTACTACTTGCAAGGGTTTCCTGGGAGAGGGTACTTTGAGGAGTAGATGATAGAAAATATGAGAAGGTGAGGATATGTTTAAGAGAAAGAAATGAGAGGCAGGGATTAGGGGTATATTTAGTGCTCTGAAGATTGCTTGAGGACTGGGTATGTTTAAACAAAGTAAATAGATGAAAGGGGTGAGTTTCTACCACATATGGGCTGAGGGAAGTTATCTGCAGGAAATGGCCTAACAAGTGAAACTTAAGTGAGGATACACCAAGTATGGAAAATGTTCAAAGAAGAAGTCTATACAGTCCTCCTAGGCAGCATTGAGACAAGCTTGAAATAGGGTTCACAGAGAGGCGAGGGACCTATGGAAGCTACATCTGTGCTCACCTCAGGTAAACACCTAGTAGCAAAGGTTTAAAGTAAATAATATATACATAGGAGGCATGCGAAATTCAACACTGCAATGGTTAATGGCCAAATATACATTTTTAACTATCATACCAACAGTGTTTATACCTGATAATCTCCTAATCCAGGGGAAGTGAACATACAGCCTTGGAACAAAGTGGTCACCTCTCAGCTTTGGGTTTCAAAACTGGCATCTTTGAATCCATAGTGAAACAATTGTCTTTTTTTTAACATACATTGTTATTTGACCCTAGATGCTCTCCCTGTACTGTGACAGCACACTCATCCTTGCCACCCCAGATTTCTCATGTCCATTCAACCAGCTCCTGACCCTTTCTGCCTTCTCCTCATGTCTCCAGACAGGAAATGCCCATTTAGTCTCATATAGCTACTTGAGCTAAGAAGCACACTCTTCACGAGTATCATTTTATGTCCCATAGTCCAGTCTAATCTTTGTCTGAAGAGTTGGCCTTAGGAATGGTTTTAGTTTTGGGCTAACAGAGAGTCCAGGGGTCATATCTCCTGGGGTTCCTCCAGTCTCAATCAAACCATCAAGTCTGGTCTTTTTACTAGAATTTGAGTTCTGCACCCACTTTTCTCCTGCATCATCAGGGACTGTCTATTGTGTTCCCTGTCAGGACAGTCATTGGTGGTAGCCGGGCACCATCTAGTTCTTCTGGTCTCAGGCTGACAAAGTCTCTGGTTGATGTGGCCCTTTCTGTGTCTTGGGCTAATACTTTCCTTGTGTCTTTGTGTTCTTCATTCTCTTTTGCTCCAGGTGTGTTGGGACCAATTGATGCATCTTAGATGGTCACTCGCTAGCTTTTAAGACCCTAAACGCCACTCACCAAAGTGGGATGCAGAACGTTTTCTTAATAAACTTTGTTGTAACAATTTTCTTGAGGACTAGAATTTATTTAGAAAGATAAGAATTTTTTTACATTCTAAAATATTCCCTTTACACAATAAAGACAAACAGAATACTGATTTATTTTAAACCATCAGGCAGAAAAGATGGAGGATATACCCTTAAGAAAGCCCTTAATCTTAACAAAGAAAAATCACTTTGTGCTAGGGAAACCTTGAAGAGATTCAGACAGGATAGAACCACATACAGAAACTACCTGCAACTCAAAGAAGGACCCAGCCATGTACCTATATCCCACACCCAGCCTGAGTTCTGTCTTTTTAGAGCTAGGGAAGTATGATGATAGAAACAGTGATGCAAGACCTAAGTCAGCTGAGAGTGATGTCCAGACTCCTTCCAACTCTGAGAGCATGCAAATGAAGTGCAGAAAATCCAGACACCCCAGCAGTGGCATATGTAAATTCTGGGGAGACAAGTGGACACCACTGGCTGGTGTATTGATTTCAATTATAAGGAAAAATTGGGTTGCTGCTACCAAAGAGAATCATGTAGGGGATCCGCTGGAGTGTCTCTTAGTACTCCCTTGCCAGTAGCCCTAATCACTGAAAGATTTGGTAATTCAAGAAAGACAGAACCACCAAGGATTCAGATCCTACAGAAATGAAGGACTGAAATTTTTATTCAGTCAAGTATGTAAAGGACTCCTGCAGCTGAGATGCTGGCAGAGGGTAAGGAACATAAAATTGGTGGTGGAAGAAAGAAGCTGTGACTATCAACTTAAGCCTCATGTCCAGCTACAGAAACAGGAGCCATAACAACTATGTTTTATATCAATTATCTTCTTCCTTCCTTTTCTCTCTCCACTACTTTTATGGGCCACCACCCATCAGTTGGTTTTTCGTACTGTGGTGGCTTGCATATTGCTATGATGCTGGAAGCTATACCACCAGTATTTCATGGTGGACAGTTCGAAGCAGAACTTCCAGACTAAGACAGTGGGACTTAAGGTGAAAAAAATCACAAAGGCAAATTTTCTGTTTGGAGATCAGCTCCTAAAAGTAGATCTGGAAATAGGAGGAGAGGCCTGGAGAACTACTTCAGAAAATTAGCCAGTGGAAACCCTATCTTGTTTCATGTGGGAGGAGTATTTATACTCCGGCTCCCTCTATGCTAGGTCACTGTGTTTTTCTACCAAAGGCCACAACTACTGTCATGGATTCATTTCTGTATGACTCACTCTCCTTGTTCCAGAATCTGTCCCCTCTCCTTGACCCTTTATTAGACTTTCCTCAGTTACTCAGTTTTAGTGCACCATCTGTTTCCTGCTAGGATCCTGACATATATAATCACCGTTTAGTGTCCCCCTCCTGTCCAATTGAACTTTTAGCTCTCCATTGTATTTCAGGTGTGTGTGTTCTTTTTAGTCATTTATATCCAGTACCGTATTGGTTGGAGTGCCTGGGTAGTGCAAATGATTAAACACTTAGCTGCTAACCAAATGGTTGAAGGTTTGAGTCATCCCAGAGGTGTCTTGAAAGAAAGACCTGATGGTTTAATTCTGGAAAATCAGCCACTGAAAACCCTAAGGAGCACAGTTCTGCACTGACACACATGGAGTCTCCATGAGTCAGGGTTGACTCGTTGGCAACTGGTTTTACTGGTTTACCATATTGGCTTACCATTTACTGGTTTACTTTAGAAACTTCATAGAATTTATATATTCTAGATAATTACATATTTTAGCTCTGACTGCTCCCTCTGTTTATATTTATATTTATATTGCACTGCTACAAACTAAGTCCAGGCCCTTGGTCCTTCAAGAAGAATTAGCATTTATTGATCTTCCACCATATGGCAGACATTATGACAGGAACTTTACACACATTATCTCATTTAAATCTCATGAATAGCAAATCCATTCTTCTCATTGCTAAGGCCCAAAATTTTGGGATCATCCTTAACCCTTCTTTTTCTCATATCTGGCTAGAGGAGGTACTCAACAAATGTTTTGAATGAATCAATAATCAATTCTGTGGGTCAGGTGTTATCTACATTTTGCAGAAGCAATTGAGGCTGAGGGCCACAGAGCCTTGCCTGAGGTCACACAGCAAGAAGAATCAGAGCTGGAAGACTCTAACCCTTTTTTGTCTAACTCCAAAGCCATTTCCCTTTCTCTAGCCCAGGTTGTGCCCAATGTGGACCTTCATATTAGCCTCCTGACTATTCTTTCTGACCCTGTCTCATCTGCTGCAATCCACTCTGCCCATCAGTATAAGGTTTCTTCCCCGAAATCATGTTTTGTCAAATCACTCTACTACTCAAAAACTTTCACTGGCCCTACATTGCCTGCTGGTCTAAACTTACCATCTTTAGCTTTGCACTAGTACCCTTTATACTTGGATACAACCCACCCTTCTGTCTCTATTTGCTACTTCTCCTCCAGACAGCCTTTGCTCCATTCAAATGTGTCTAATCCCTGTAGCCCTAATCCAATCTGTACTTTTCTATGACTTTGTTCAAGCCATTTCCTCTACCCAAAATGCCATCCTGTCCCCACAGACTCCTTTCTTTCACTTCTACCTAAGAAATCCTACCTGTCCTTGAAGGCCAGGAGCAGAAGCCCTGTCTCCACTGAAGCTCTCTCTGACCAACCTCAGCCCACAGTGACCACGACTTCATCTTCTCTCCGGTATCTGTCTCTACCCCCATTTTATACTTGCAGGTTGCTTCCTGTATTGTTGATTATCTCTTTGTAAGTTATTTCTCATTTCTCCTACATTTTAAGTCCTGTGTGTGGCAGGGAATATGTATGTCACATCCATCCTCTAGAGTGATTAGGACAGAATTTTACATAGTATAAAAGTTCAAAAACAGTTTCTTATAAACCATGCCATGCTCTGGAATGTAAATAAAGCAAAACAAGGTCTGAGAAGGAAGCACACCATCTTAGTATTTTATTTTACAGGTGAGAAGTACCTGCTTCATTCAGGGCATTGGCTTTGCATTTAGACAGATTGGTCTTCAAATCTCACCTCTTTAACAATCTCTATGACTTTAGTTGATTTACTTAATCTCTAGAAATTTCAATTCCGTTTTCTGTAAAGTAAGGAAATATTATTATATTCCTTATAGAGTTGTCATAATTATTAAATGGAGTTTTTATATAAAATGCCTAGAACAGTGATTGTCATATAGAAAACAATAAGTGGTATTAGTCTGGAACCATCAGAAGCAGGTGAGCTATTACCATGGAATCAGAAAAGTCTGTACCTGGGAAGCAGCTCAGCAGTCATCCAGTCCATACTCTCCATTTTTCAGATGAATGACTGGAGGCTGAGGGACTTGATCAAGGTCTCAGAGACAGCTAATGTAACAGCAGACACCAGCAATCAGGGCTTTTATGACCAGTTCAGGGCTCTTTCTACTTTATACCTTGTTGCCCACGACAAAAGCATGTTGTATTTGAGCATTTAATCCTTACTTACTTTTGTTCTTGCTAACTCTTATTGACTCTCCCAAATATTCTATTCCTAAACATTTGTGTGAGTTGAAAATTGGATTCCTGAGGCTGATTTTTTCCTTAAAAAGAGAATGAATGAGCATAGCATTCCAGCTTCAGCTCAGGGATGTAGACAGCTGGAAAGAGTGCCACTCCCACACTTACAATAACAACAAACGATGAACAAAGGACAAGCTCATGAATCTTTTTGAACCCATTAGTGAGCTAAGGTTCCAGGACAAACAACTAACCCAAAATCTTGGGAGCAATAGCTCCTGCAGGGAGAGATACGGCATAAGCGCTTGTTCGCCTGGGGTAGACACAGCCAGTAAGAAATTAGACCATTTCCATAGCATCAAATTATCTCCCCTCAGACACTTATTACACATTTACCTTGTTTTATTGCATTTCACTTTACTGTGATTTGCAGATACTGTGTTTTTTACAAATTGAAAGTTTGTGGCAACCCTGCATCAAGCAAGTCTATCGGTGCCATTTTTCTAACAGCATGTGCTCACTTTGTGTCTCTGTGTTACATTTTGGTAATTCTTGCAATATTTCAAACTTTTTCATTATTATTATATCTGTTATGATGGTCTGTGATCAGTGATCTTTTTTGTAAATTGTAATTGTTTTGGGGTGCCATGAATCGTGCCCATATAAGACAGTGAACTTATCGATAAATGTTGTGTGTTGTGTGTTCTAACTGCTCCACCGACAAGCTGTTTCCCCGTGTCTCTCCTTCCTCTTGGACCTCCCTATTCCCTGAGACATGACTGTATTGAAACTAGGCCAGTTAATAACCCTACAATGGCCTCTAAGTGTTCAAGTGAAAGGAAGAATTGCACATCTCTCACTTTAAATCAAAAGCCAGAAATACTTAAGCTTAGTGAGAAAGGCATGTCAAAAGCCAAGACAGGCCAAAAGCTAGGCCTCTTGCTCCAAACAGCCATGTTTTGAATGCAAAGGAAAATTATTGAAAGAGATTAAAAGTGTTACTCCTGTGAACATAGGAATAAGAGTGAATTGCACTGTGCTATGTGCAGTGTGCTGTGTGCTGTGTGTCGTATTGCTGATAAGGAGAAAGTTTTAGGGGTCTGGACAGAAGATCAAATCAGCCACAACATTCCCTTAAGCCAAAACATAATCCAGAGCAAGGCCCTAACTCTTTTCAATTCGATGAAGGCCAAGAGAGGTGAGGAAGCTGCAGAAGAAAAGTTTGAAGCTAGCAGAGGCTGGTTCATGAGGTTAAGGAAAAAAGTCATCTCCATAACATAAAAGTGCAAGGTGAAGCAGCAAGTGCTGATGTAGACGCTGCAGCAAGTTAAGCAGAAGATCTAGCTAAGATAATTGATGAAGGTGGCTGCACTAAACAACAGATTTTTAATGTAGATGAAACAGTCTTGTACTGGAAGAAGATGCCATCTAAGACTTCCATAGCTAGAGAGAAGTCAATGTCTGGCTTCAAAACTTCAATGGATAGGCTGACTGTCTTCTTAGAGACTAATACAGCTGGTGACTTTAAGTTGAAGCCAATGTTCAGTTACCGTTCTGACCATCCTAGGGCCCCTAATAATTGTGCTAAATCTACTCTGCCTGTGCTTTATAAATGGAACAACAAAGCCTGGATGACAGCACATCTGTTTACAACATGGTTTACTGAATATTTTAAGGCCACTGTTGAGAACTACTGCTCAGAAAAAAAGATTCCTTGCAAAATATTACTGCTTATTGACAAGGCACCTGGTCACCCAAGAACGCTGATGGAGAGGTACAAGGAGATTAATGTTGTTTTCATGCCTGCTAACACAATATCCATTCTGCAGCCCATGGATTAAGGAGTAATTTTGACTTTCAAGCCTTATTATTTAGGAAATACATTTCATAAGGCTATAGCTGCCATAGATAGTGATTCCTCTGATGGATCTGGCCAAAGTAAATTGAAAACCTTCTGGAAAGGATTCATCATTCTAGATGCCATTAAGAACATTCATGACTCGTAGGAGGAGGTCAAAATATCAACATTAACAGGAGTTCAGAAGAAGTTGATTCCAACTCTCATGGATGACTTTGAGGGGTTCAAGGCTTCAGTGTAGTAAGCAACTGCAGATGTGGTAGAAATAGCAAGAGAACTAGAATTAGAAGTGGAGCCTGAAGATGTGACTGAATTTTTGCAATCTCATGATAAAATTTTAACAGATGAGGAGTTGCTTCTTATGGACGAGCAAAGAAAGTGGTTTCTTGAGATGGAATCTACTCCAAGTGAGGATGCTGTGAACATTGTTGAAATGACAACAAAGGATTTAGAATATGACATAAACTTAGTTGATAAAGCAGCAGCAGGGTTTGAGAGGACTGACTCCAATATGAAAGAAGTTCTACTGTGGGTAAAATGTTATCAGACAGCATTGCTGAGAAATCTTTCATGGAAGGGTCAATCATTGCGACAAACTTCATTGTTGTCTTATTTTAAGAAATTGCCACAGCCACCTCAACCTTCAGCAACCACCACCCTGTTCAGTCAGCAGCCATCAGCACTGAGGCAAGACCCTCCACCAGCAAAAAGATTATAACTCACTGAAGGCTCCAATGATGGTTAGGATTTTTTAGCAATAAAGTATTTTTTAATTAAGATATCTTCATTGTTTTTAATACATAATGCTATTGCAGACTTAATCAACTACAGTATAATATAAACACAACTTTTATATGCACTGGGAAACCAAAAAATTCCTATGACTTGCTTTATTTTGATATTCACTTTATTGCAGTGGTCTGGAACCAAACCTGCAATATCTCCGAGGTACGTCTGTATTTAAAAAAAAATGGAGGTTAAAATTTCAGTAGAGCAAATACAGTATAAACTATAACAACAGAATAACATCTAGAAAATACAGAAAACTCCTAAAAACCAGCAAGGAAAAGGGAGAGGATCTAATTTTCTAAATGGGCAATGGCCATCATGAAAAGGCCATGCAAGGAAGAGATTGAGATATAACACAGAGGTTAAGAGTATGGACTCTGGTGTCAGACTGCCTGGGTTTGAATCCTGACTCTTGCTATCTTGCTAGCTATTGTGACCTTGAGTAAAGTATTTAACCTCTCTATGCCTCAGTTCCCTCATTTATAAAAACGGGATAGATGAGGGTAATAATAGTGCCTAGCTCATAAAGTTATTGTAAGAATTGAATGAGTAAACAGGTGTATAGCAATTAGAACAATACTTAGTACATAGCATTATACAAGTGTTTGCTACAAATATATACACATAAATAATCAGAGAAGCAAATGAAAAGATTTTGAACTCACCTGCAGTCAGAAAAATGAAATTAAATAATAATGAGGTATTTTTTAATGATCTATTTGATTAAAACATTTAAAATGTGTATATCAAGCATTGGCAAAAAAGGTAGGGAAACCAGTACTCTCACACTGTCAGTGGGAGTGCAAATTGTTACAATCTTTTTGGAAAAGCAATTGGAAAGTATCAAACTTTTTTTTCTTTTATTGTTGTGCTTTAAGTGAAAGTTTACAATTCAAGTTAGTCTCTCATACAAAAATTTATACATACTTTTTTTGTGAACCTACTTGCTCTCCCTATACTGTGACAGCACACTCCTCCTTTCCACCTCGGATTTCCCATGTCCATTCAACCAGCTCCTGACCCTCTCTGCCTTCTCATCTCACTTCTGGACAAGAGCTGCTCATTTAATCTCATGTATCTACTTGAGCTAAGAAGCACACGAGTATCATTTTACATCCCATAGTCCAGTCTAATCTTTGTCTGAAGAGTTGGCCTCAGGAATGGTTTTAGTTTAGGGCTAACAGAGAGCCCAGAGGCCTTGTCTTCCCGGGTCTCTCCAGTCTCAATCAGAACATTAATTCTGGTCTTTTTACTAGAAATTGAGTTCTGCACCCCACTTTTGTCCTGCTCTTCAGGGACTGGAAAGTATCAAATTTTAAAATGCATATTTTCTGTAATTCTACATATTGGAATCTACAGAAGATAGTTACTGGAATATGCACCCAAAAAGGATTTTGATTGAAGGATTCCTTGTAATAGCAAAATAAATGGAAACAATTAAAAACACTGCAAAAAAGAATGTGGCAATCTGAAAGGCCCAGGTGATTGTTGTGCTCTGGTCGGGACAGTGCTGAAGGACACTCTAGTAACAAATTACAGAGTAGTGCATATGATATGATTGCAATTATATAAAGAATCACCAATAACAAACAACAAAACAAAATGTGTACATTTCTATATACATATATGTGTAAAAATGCATAGAAAAATATGATGAGAGGGGACTGAATTTGGGGCATAGTCAGGTGGGATTTCTTCTCTGCATAGAGCTTGATCCACCCTTTTATAAACAAGTGGTTAAAAGCACAGCCCCTGGTGCCAGGTAGGGTGGCTTCCCATCCTACTTTTGCCACTTACTTCTTGAATGAATTTTAAATAGTTACCATATTTTTTATGAAATGGAATGCATAAACATCAATAACCTAGGCATTAGTGAGCTGAAATGGACCAGTATTGGCCATTTTGAATCAGACAATCATATGGTCTACTATGCCAGGAATGACAACTTGAAGAGGAATGGCATTGCATTCATCATCAAAAAGGACATTTCAAGATCTATCCTGAAGTACAATGCTGTCAATGATAGGATAATATCCATAGGTCTACAAGGAAGACAAGCTAATTATGATTATTATTCAAAATTACTCACCAATCACTAAGGCCAAAGATGAAGAAACTGAAGATTTTTGCCAGCTTCTGCAGTCTGAAATTGATCGAACATGCAATCAGGATGCATTGATAACTAATGGTGATTGGAATGCAAAAGTTGGAAACAAAGAAGAAGGATCAGTATTTGGAAAATATGGCCTTGGTAATGGAAATGATGCCGGAGATCACATGATAGAATTTTGCAAGAACAATGACTTCTTCATTGCAAATACCTTTTTTCACCAGCATAGACAGCAACTATACACATGAACCTCACCAGATGGAATACACAGGAATCAAATTGACTACATCTGTGGAAAAAGACAATGGAAAAGCTCAATATCATCAATGAGAATAAGGCCAGGGCCTACTGTGGAACAGACCATCAATTGCTCATATGCAAGTTCAAGTTGAAACTGAAGAAAATTAGAACAAGTTCACAAGAGCCAAAGTATGACCTTGAGTATGTTCCACCTGAATTTAGAGACTATCTCAAGAATAGATCTGATGCGTTGAACACTAATGACTGAAGACCAGATGAATTGTGGAATGACATCAAGAACGTCACACATGAAGAAAGCAAGAAGTCATTAAAAAGACAAGAAAGAAAGAAAAGATCAAAATGGATATCAGAAGAGATTCTGAAACTTACTCTTGAACGTCAAGTAGCTAAAGCAAAAGGACAAAATGATGAAGTAAAAGAACTGAATGGAAGATTTCAAAGGGCAGCTTGAGAAGACAAAGTAAAGTATAATGACATGTGCAAAGAGCTACAGATAGAATACCAAAAGGGAAGAACACACTCAGTGTTTCTCAAGCTGAAAGAACTGAAGAAAAAATTCAAGCCTTGAGTTGCAATAGTGAAGGATTCTATGGGGAAAATATTAAACGATGCAGGAAGCATCAAAAGAAGATGGAAGGAATACGCAGACTCATTATGCCAAAAAGAATTAGTCGATGTTCAACCATTTCAAGAGGTATCATATGATCAGTAACTGATGGTACTGAAGGAAGAAGTCCAAGCCGCACTGAAGGCACTGGCGAAAAACAAGGCTCCAGGAATTTATGGAATATCAATTGAGATGTTTCAACAAAAATGCAGTTCTGAAAGTGCTCACTCCTCTATGCCAAGAAATTTGGAAGACAGCTACCTGGCCAACCAACTGGAAGAGATCCATATTGATGCTTGTTCCCAAGAAAAGTGATCCAATCAAATGCGGAAAATATCAAACAGTATCATTACTATCACATGCAAGTAAAATTTTGCCGAAGATCATTCAAAAGCAGCTGCAGCAGTATGTCAACAGGGAACTGTCAGAAATTCAGGCCAGATTCAGAAGAGGATGAGAAATCAGGAATATTGTAGCTGATGTCAGATGGATCCTGGATGAAAGAAGAGAATGCCAGAAAGATGTTTACCTGTGTTTTATTGACTCTGCAAAGGCATTCGACTACGTGGATCATAACAAATTACAGACAACATTGTGAAGAATGGGAATTCCAGGATACTCAATTGTGCTTGTGAGGAACCTATAGATAGATCAAGAGGCAGTTATTCAAACAGAAAAAGGGGATACTGCATGGTTTAAAGTCAGGAAAGGTGTGTGTCAGGGTTGCATCCTTTCACCATACCTCTGAGTCTGTAAACTGAGCAAATAATCCAAGAAGCTGGACTATATGAAGAAGAATGGGATATCAGGATCAGAGGTAGACTCATTAACAACTTGAATTATGCAGATGACACAACCTTGCTTGCTGAAAGTGAAGAGGACTTGAAGAACTTATTGATGAATATGAAAGACCACAGCCTTCAGTATGGATTACACCTCAACAGAAAGAAAACAAAATCCTCACAACTGGACCAATAAGCAAAATCATGATCAACAGAGAAAAGACTGAAGTTGTCAAGGATTTCATTTTACTTGGATCCAAAATCAACATCCATGGAAACAGCAGTCAAGAAGTCAAAAGAGGTCTTCTGGCAACATAGAGCTCTAGGCAGAAGCACCATACCATCCCTCCACAACAAAGATCCAAAAAACTAAGCCAAACAGAGAAAACAGCAATCCTGAAACCCTAAACATCAAATGAAGAGATAAAGAACTCAGCCAAGCACCAAATGGAATAAGAAATGGACACAGAACAGAGAGCAAGGAGACATAAATGCAGAGGTCCCCAATCAGCTAATGCAGCATGGATCCACCATCTCGGACTCCTATCAGAGACCAGCAAATAGGGCGTACAAGAAAGCAGCTTCACGGAACTTCCAGCAGGAGACAGAATAACCAGTAACCGGTGATATACACTTTCCTACCCCCCACCCTTCTTCACCCCCCTCAGCCTCCTCTGCTTCCCTGGGCCACAGTCTCTTTGCTGGGACCACTGGCTGCTTGGGTTCCACTGGCCCGCACAGGCCAACTCCCTGAATGCCATTTGTTGCCTGCTAGTGTTGCTTTTTTCCACTTCTTTTGATTTCTTCCTTACCTCTCACCACCTCCTGCAACTTTCTCTCAAATACCTGGCTCCGTGTGCCATCTTTGCTTCTTCCTGAGAGGCTGAGAAACTCCGCTCGAATGTGAAACTGCTTTCTGCTCCATCCTGCCACGCTGGTGAGATCCTGGGGATTTTTTGTTTCCTTGTTTGTTTTGAATTGTTTGTTTTTTCTTTTCTTGCGTTGGGAGCCTGTTCTAGAAGGGCAGTACTGCACAGCTTGGGACCCACCCCCTCAGCCTGCACAGACATGTAGAGGGATCCCTGAGGGCATTTCTTTTTTCGTGGTTTTTTTTTTTTGGGGGGGGGGTTCTTGTTGTTTTTTTTTTTTAATTTGTTTCATATTCTTGTCCCTCTTTTTCCCTTTCTTTCTTCATTACTGAGTTTCTCATCTCTCTATACCTTCCTTCTCTTTCTGTACCCTGAATACCTGGCGCTGAGTAACACTTCTACACTTTCTAGTCAGGCTGCACTTCAACATCCGGGAACAACTTCCCCAGACCTTGTAGCCACACCAGTGGGATCCCTGGGAGCTTTTCTTTTCTTTTTTCTTCCCAAGTTTTATTTATTCATTCTTTTCTTTTCTTTTCTTCTTCTTCCCCTTCTTGTTTTTCTCCATTTCATAGTCTCTCATCTTTCCACTTCAACAGCAAGCTCCCCTAGCACTCTTTTTTGTTTGTATGTTTTTGGCTCCTGTTCCTCTCTCCTCTCTCCCATACCCATCTTAGCTCCACACATCAAAATCTCCCCTCTCCATCCTGTCTACCTGCACTGTGTGCTTAATATCACACCACCAAGCAGGACAGGCATGGCCCACAGGAACCTGCCCTGCACTGATTACTGGCCCACCCAGGTGGCTGTAGTAAGTACAACAAACAACCCATCCCAGCAACTCCTCTTTAGCTAGACCTGCTCTGGTGTACCATATCTGAGCAACTGACCATGCCAATTGGAGAAGGAGAGGAAAAGTATTGTGGCCACAGACGAGTAAACAACAAAGCACAGCCCACCTGCTCAGACGTAGCCAAATTAAAAAAAAAAAAAAAAAGGATGAGAAACAAATCTACAATCAATAAATGAGAAAAATAACTACTGAATACCCTGAAGACAGCACACAACATCAAAACATTTACAAAAACAGGACAGGATGGTTCCAGTAGGAGTCCAAAATAAAACACCAGATGACTTTCCAAGAGAAAAAAAGGCACTAGAACTACCTGATAGGGAATTCAAATCTCTAATACTAACAATTATACAAGAGTTGAAGCAAAAAGCAGACAAAAATGAGGACAAAATAGACAAATTCATGGAAAAGGCAGACAAATTCATGGAAAATACAGACAAAAGAATGCACGTATTCAGGAAAATAATGCAGGAACAAAATACCAAAATAAATTCACAAATAGAAATTATATAAAAACAACAATTACAAATCCAAAAGATAAACAACAAGATTTCAGGAATGGACAGTGTCATAGAAGGGCTGAGGAGCAGATATGAAACAGTGGAAGACAGGATCAGCAGAATTGAAGACAAACACTTGGATACAACTCTGTTTGAGGAACACTCAGAAAAAAGAATGAAGAAAAATGAAAAGACCCTGATAATTATGTGGAATACTATCAAAAGCAAAAATCTGACAGTGAACGGACTTCCAGAACAGGGGGAGAAAACAGAAAACACAGAGAGGATCATTGAAGAGCTACTGACAGAAAACTTCCCCAGTATCATGAAAGATAAAAAAGCTGGCCATCCAAGAAGCTAAATGAACCCCATATAGGATAGACTCCAAAAGAAAATCACCAACGCATATCATAATCACACTGGCCAAAACCAAAGACAAAAAAGAATCCTGAGAGCAGCTCATGAAAAACAAGAAGTCACATACAGAGGAGAAACAATAAGACTAAGCTCAGATTATTTGGTAGAAACCATGCAAGCAAGAAAGGAATGGGATGACATATATCAAACCTTGATATATGAAATTAGGACATTTCCAGATAAACAGAAATTAAGGGAATATGTAAAAACCAAACGAAACTTACAAGAATTATTAAAGGGAGTCCTTCGATCTGAGAACAAACAACTTCAGCTCACAGGCTGAATCTACAATGCAGTATCATACCAGCCAGATACCAATCTAGGAAATGAACTCTCAAGGACTATCCAAAACCAAAACAAATACATCAGGGAATCAGAGCAGTTAATCTGTTAATTACAACAGCATCAGAACAATAAAAAAGGGAATAAACAGTGTCGGTATAGAACCTTCTAATGGAGAGGACGGCAAGGTGCTACCAAGTAATAATAGACTGCTTCAAAGTTAGAAAGATAAGGGTAAATTTCACAGTAACCACAAAATTAACAAACATACTCATAAAAATAAAAAGGAAAAACATAAAGTCTCAGTAAAAACAAAACCTACAAGAACAAAAGAAATGAAAAAAAATCACAAACAAAAGGAATTCAGCACAGGAGAGTAAGAAGAACTAAGAAAAGTCAGCACCCCCAAAAAAACACTATGAAATAACAGCAATAAACTCATATCTATCAATAATTACACTGAATGTAAATGGCCTCAATGCACCCAAATAGAGACAGAGAGTGACAGAATAGATAAAAAAAACAGAATCCATCAATAAGCTTTCTAAAAAAGACACATCTTAGAAGCAAAGATGTGAATTTATTAAAAATAAAAGGTTGGAAAAAAATATATCAAGCTAACAACTACCAAAAATGAGCAGGAGTGGCAATACCAATCTCAGAGAAAATAGACTTTCAAACAAAATCCACAATAAAGGACAAAGAAGGACACTATATAATGAATAAGGGGATGATCCATCATGAAGACATAACCATAATAAACATCTATGCACCCAATGACAGGGCTCCAAAATACATAACACAAACTCTAACAGTACTGAAAAGAGAAATTGACAGTTCCACAATAATAGTAGGAGACTTCAACACACCACTCTCAGTAAAGGACAGAACATCTAAAAAGAAACTCAGCAAAGATACAGAAGACCTAAAGGGCATAATCAGCCAACTTGACCTCATAGACATATATAGAACACTCCATCCAACAGCTGCAAAGTACACATTCTTTTCCAATGCATGTGGAACATTCTCCAGAATAGATCACATCTTAGGCCACAGAGCAATCCCCAACAAGATTCAAAACACTGAGATATTACAAGGTATCTTCTCTGACCACAATGCCATCAAGGCAGAAATTAACAACAGGAAGAACAAGGAAAAAAAATCAATTACATGGAAACTGAATAACACCCTGCTTACAAACCACTGGGTTATAGAAGAAATCAGAGATGGAATAAAAAAATTCCTAGAATCAAATGAGAAAGAAAATACATCATACCAAAACTTTTGGGACACAGCAAAGGCAGTCCTCAGAGGACAATTTATAGCAATAGATGCACACATCAAAAAAGAAGGAAGGGACGAAATCAAAACATTAACTACACAACTCAAACAAATAGAAAGAGAACAGAAAAAAAAAAAGCCCACAGCCACCAGAAGTAAGGAAATAATAAAGATCAGAGCAGAAATAAATGAAATGGAGAATATAAAAACAGTAGAAAGAATCAACAAAACCAAAAGTTGGTTCTTTGAAAGAATCAACAAAACCAAAAGTTGGTTCTTTGAAAAGAATCAACAAAATCGACAAAGCACTGGCCAAACTGACAGAAGAAAAACAGGACAGGACACAGATAACCCAAATAAGAAATGAAATTGGGGAGATTACAACAGACCCAACTGAAATAAAAAGGATCATAACAGAATATTATGAAAAACTATACTCCAACAAATTTGAAAACCTAGAGGAAATGGGTAAATTTCTAGAAACACACTACCTACCCAAACTACAACAAAGTGATGTAAAAATCCAAACAGACCCATAACAAGAGAAGAGACTGAAAAGGTAGTACAAAAATTCCCGGCAAAAAAAAAGCCCTGGCTCAGATGGCTTCACTGGAGAATTATATAAAACATTCAGTGAAGAGCTTGTACCAGTACCACTAAAACTATTTCAGAACATGGAAAAGGAAGCAACACTTCCAATTCATTCTATGAAGCCAGCATAACCGTGATACCGAAACCAGGCAAAGATGCCACAAAAAAAGAAAATTACAAACCAATATCTCTCAAGAATATAGAAGCAAAAATTCTCAACAAAATTCTAGCCAACAGAATTCAGTATCATATCAAAAAAATAATATACCACCACCTAGTAGGATTCATACCAGGTATGCAGGGATGGTTCAACATTAGAAAATCAATCAACATAATCCACCACATAAATAAAAGTATCACATGATCGTCAAAATTGACACAGAAAAGTCATTTGACAAAGTCCAACACCCATTCCTGATAAAAACTCTCCATAAAATACGTATAGAAGGAAAATTTCTCAGCATAATAAAGGGTATATATGCAAAACCAACAGCTAAATCATTCTTCAGCAGAGTAGCGGGATACAAGATAAACATACAAAAATCAGTTGGATTCCTATACACCAATAAAGAGAACTATTAAAAGGAAATCAGGAAAACAACACCATTTATAATAGCCCCTAACGAAATAAAATACTTAGGAATAAATATAACCAGGGATGTAAAAGACCTATAGAAAGAAAACTACAAAACACTACTGTAAGAAACCCAAAGGGATCTACATAAATGGAAAAACATATCATGCTCATGAATAGGTAGACTCAACATTGTGAAAATGACAATTCTACCCAAAGCAATTTACAAATACAGTGCAATCCCAATCCAAATACCAACAATATTCTTCAAAGAGATGGAAAAACTAATTATTAATTTTATATGGAAAGGGAAGAAGCCCCAAATAAGTAAAGCAGTATAGAAGAAGAAGAATAAAGTAGGAGAACTCATGCTATTGGACCTCAGAACCTACTATACAGCTATGGTAGTCAAAACAGCCTGGTACTGGTATGACAACAGATACATTGACCAATGGAACAGAATTGAAAACCCAGACGTAAATCCATCCACCTACGGTCACCTGATCTTCGACAAGGGCCCTAAGTCCATCAAATAGGGAAAAGAGTCTTTTTAACAAATGGTGCTGGCAAAACTGGATATCCATCTGCAAAAAAAAAGAAACAGGACCCATAGCTCATACCATATACAAAAACTAATTCAAAATGGATCAAAGACCTAAATATAAAGCCCAAAACTACAAAGTTCATAGAAGAAAAAATAGGACCAAGGCTATAGGTCCTAATACACAGCATTAACAGGATACAAACCATAACCGTCAACACACAAACCCCAGAAGATAAGCTAGATAACTGGGATCTTCTAAAAATCAGACACCTATGGTCTTCAAAAGACTTCACCAAAAGAGTAAAAAGAGAGCCTACAGGCTGGGAAAAAAATTTTGGACATTTCAAGTCAGACAAAGGTGTAATCTCCATAATCTACAAGAAAGTCCAACACCTCTACAACAAAAAGACAAATAATCCAATTAAAAAATGGGCAACGGAAATGAACAGACACTTCACCAAAGAAGACATTCAAGTGGCCAACAGACATATGAGGAAATGTTCACATTCACTAGCCATTAGAGAAATTCAAATTAAAACTATAAGGAGATACCATCTCACCCCGGCATTACTGGCACAAATCAAAAACACTGGAAATAAAAAATGCTGGAGAGGCTGTGGGGATATCGGAACTCTTATGCACTGCTGGTGGGAATGCATAATGATACATCCATTTTTGAAAATGATACAGCGCTTCCTTAGAAAGCTAGAAATAAAAATACCATACGATACAGCAATCCCACTCTTAGGGATATATCCTAGAGTAACAGCTGTCACTCGAATAGACATATGCACCCCCATATTCATTGCAGCACTGTCCACAATAGCAAAAAGATGGAAACAACCTAGATGCCCAACAACAGATGAATGGATAAACTATGGTACATATACACAACAGAGTACTACGCAACAAAGAACAATGATGAATCTGTGAAGCACCTCATAACATGGAAGAAACTGGAGGACATTATGCTGATTGAAATAAGTCAATCACAAAAGGACAAATATTGTATGAGACCTCTATTATAAAATCTCATGAAAAAGTTTACACACAAAAAGTAATAATCTCTGTTGGTTATGAGGGATGGTAAGGATGGGGGGATACTAGACAATAGCTAAGTGGTATCTTCGGTGAATGGTGAGACAGTACACAATATTGGGGAAGCCAGCACAACTCGGACAAGAAAAGGTCATGGAAGCTCCATAGATACATCCAAACTCCCTGAGGGACTGAACTGCTGGGTGGAGGGCTGTGGGGACCGTGGTCTTGGGGAACATCATCTAGCTCAATTGCCATAACACAGTTTATAAAGACAATGTTCTAAATTCTACCTTGGTGAGTAGGTTCTGGGATCTTAAAAGCCCGTGAGCAGCCATCTAAGATACTCCACTGGTCTCAACCCGTCGGGAGCAAGGGAGAATGAAGAGAACAGGATACAGGGAAAAGATTAGTGTAAAGGACTAATGGACCACAGCTACCAAGGCCTCCACCAGACTGAGTCCAGTAAAGCTAGATGGTGCCCAGTTACCACCACTGACTGCTTTGAGTGGGATCACAACAGAGGGTTCTGGACATAGCTGGAGAAGGATGTAGAACAAAATTCTAACACACACACAAAAAGACCAGTTTTACTGGCCTGAAAGAGACTGGAGAAACCCCGAGAGAATGGCCCCCAGACACCCTTTTCGCTCAGTGGTGAAGTCACTTCCGAGGTTCACCGTTCAGCCGGGGATTGGACAGCCCCATAACACAAAACTAGACTAATGAGGCACAGCAGTCCAGGTACAAGAACTAGAAGGCAGAAGGGGACAGGGAAGCTGGTGATAGGGAACCCAGGGTTGAGTAAGGACAGTGTTGACTTGTAGTGGGGTTGTTAACCATTGTCATAGGGCAACATGTGTACTAACTGTTTAATGAGAAACTATTTTGCTCTGTAAACCTTCACCTAAAGTAAGAATAGCAGCACAACTGGAAGAACATAATCAATGTCACTGAATTGTGCATGTAGAAATTTTTGAAATGATGTATCTTTGGCTATGTATATTTTCACCAAAAAAAAAAGGTCAAGAAGGGAAAGGGTTGACATGTCGTGGGGTTGTTAACCAATGTCATGCAACAGTATGTGTACTGAGCTTTTAATGAGAACCTATTTGTTCTGTAAACCTTCACCTAAAGTACTATTAAAAAAAAAAAAAAGAAATCAAAAGACACATTGCATTGGGCAAATCTGCTGCAAAAGACCTATTTAAAGTGTTGAAAAGCAAAGATTTCACCTTGAAGACTAAGGTGCGTCTGACCCAAACCATGGTATTTTCAGTCATCTTATATGCATGCGAAAGCTGTACAATGAATAAGACCGAAGAAGAATTGACACCTTTGAATTTTGGTGTTGGCGATGAATACTGAATATACCATGGACTGCCAAAAGAATGAACGAATCTGTCTTGGAAGAAGTACAACTAGAGTGCTCCTTAGAAGCAAGGATGGCGAGACAACGTCTTACATACTTTGGACATGTTGCCAGGAGGGATCAGTCCCTGGAGAAGGACATCATGCTTGGTAAAGTAGAGGGTCAGTGAAAAAGAGGAAGACTCTCAACGAGATGGATTGACACAGTGGCTGCAACAATGTGTTCGAGCATAACAAAGATTGTGAGCATGGTGCAGGACCTGGCAGTGTTTTGTTCTCTGGCGCATAGGGTCACTATGAGTCAGAACCGACTTGATGGCACGTAACACCACCACCATATTTTTACACGAATAATGCTTATCTTCTACATTTGTTTGCCAATCGTGTCCTTCCCTGTGGGGTATTTTTGTAAGCACGCTATTCTAATTTTTTTACGGCAACACATTAAAAAAAAAAAAAATTGGCATGCAGCGCTTAGAAAATACCTCGCAGTGGGGAAGGCAAGGTCGGCAAACAAAGGCAGAAGGTGCGCACTAATTGAGTAAAAATATGGTACATGATCTCTGTATGCCTTAGTCTCCTTATCTATAAAATGGAGACAGTAATAAGAAATTAGATGGATTAATACATCTAAAACACCATATAAATATTAGTTTTAAATATTTATATTTAAGTATTTTTATTTTAAATCTGATTTTCTAAAGTAGCAATTCAGGGCCCAGTATATAGTAGGTTTCTATAGAATTATTTCTCTCTCCAAATGTGCCATTTCAAAAACATAGCTCTGCTCTTCCATTGACATTAATCTTCTCTTTCTTGGCTATACCAAATCAATGTTTTTCCAACTGCAAACAGTAGTGAATCTGGCAGAATAAGGCCTTCATCAGCAGCAAGGAGACCAAGCCAGGGATCTGTCCATTTGTCATTCTGGAAAAGATAAAGAAGACGTTTCTGAAACATTAACTTATGGGCCCAGAATTCTAAATTACATCACCTATAAATCTAATCTCCCCTTGAGTGAGACTTACACTTGAGCATGAGGGCTGAAGAATAATAGTGCTATTTATCTGCTAGTGCCCAGTGTGTGGCAGAGATCCCAGAATTAACACTGATAATCAAGACTGCTGAAGAAGCACTCTAAATCAATTCCAGGTATTTTATCAGGTGCTAATCTCTGTACTATAATTCAGACAGGAAATGAGAGTGCCAGTGATAGGAAATTCTTTGGAGATAGTTTGTTTGCTAGCTTTGGGTAGTTTTAAGGGAGTGTTTTTTTTTTTTTTTTTTTTTTTAATTCTTCCCTTCAGAAAAAGCAATTGTGATTAGTAGGGATTGTTTTTAACCCCTCATGGATTTTTTTTTTTTTTTTAAGTTTTTCTTTCTTCCTTCTTCAAAAATGTAACACCCCCTAGTAGTTTAAATGTAGATTCTGTAGTGGTAGAAGGAAACTGGAATCAAGTGTCAGTATTGATTATAGTAGATATTTTTCTCTACTCAGATTAAACTGTCTAGCAACTAGAAGGAAATGAGGGATTTCTTTTTTCAATTATTTTCTCTTCTAAGGATAAATACTAGATTCTAATGATGTTAAAAGTAAGAAAACCACCAAATGAACTCAGACCAAATTGAGTACACTCCAAATCAAGTCACTAATATCAAAGAAATGCCTCAGAAGCAGGAAGAGGAAAAATCATTTCTCTTAAAAGTCAAGGTAAGCTAACAGCATATTTAACAATTCCCTAATGTTTTTTTTTAAGTAGGGTATTGTATAGTCAGTGAGGGCACAGAAATTCTCAAACCAGAGAACTGTGCCTATTTTCTGATACTTTAAAAAACAACCAACTAGGAGATTTTTGGTACAAATGGTTACCATGCTTGGCTACTAACTGGAAGGTTGGAGGTTTGAGCCCACCCAGAAGCATCTCACAATAAAGACCTTGAAAAGTACTTCTGAAAAATCAGCCATGAAAACCCTACGGAGCACAGTTCTGCTCTGACACACACGGGGTTGCCATGAGTGGGAATCAACTCGTGGTAACTGGGTTTCTTGCTCTGTTTTTCTTTCTTTCTTAGTTTTTTCACTCTGGAAAGAATGAGAATCGTATGAAGGTACGTCAGCCCTGGCAGCACCACATTAAGCACTGCAGATGCAAGGATCAACAGAGTAGGAAGTGATTCCTTTTCTGGAAGTGCTGAAAACATGCTTGGAGAGCTATACCCAACACAAGAGAAGTAAATGAAAGTGGATAATCAAGAGCAAATTCAGAAATAAAAGCTATCATACAGGTTCAGATGTGAGGAAACAGAGATTGCTAGGATGGTGACAGTGACAAGAAAAGAGACTAGTTAGTTTTTGACCTTGACAAGTTAACCTAAATTTCCTGGGCTTCCGGTCCCTGGAGTAGAAGGTAAAGGACAGGACAGGCTGGTGAAGAAGCATGAGCAAACTGGAGAGAAGCTAGTGTGGATGCCCCTGTTGTGTGCCAAGAAACTCCCCTACTCTTGAAAAACTACAAGAGATTCACGGGTGACTATGTATACCTTAGTATCCTGAAGAAAGTTGAACTTTCTGAAGTGATAAAGCAAAGTCTCTCCTTTCTGTTTTGTGGAGAAGAAAAACTTTTCAATGCTTCATCATCACACAGAAGGTGCACAATAAATGTTGAATTGCACATTACATTGAGATTCACGCTAATTCATTCACCATGATTCCTGCTATCATTGAGGTAGAGCTAAGGATGCTGTAGGAGTGACTATAACATGGGAAAACATCTGCTTTGACATTAGGCACTCAGCCTCACTGGTAATTAAATGTAAACTAAATGAGATAACATGTTCACTTATCAAAGACTGACAAAGATTGAAAGATTAGTATTAGTGTGGATTCTAAGGAAATGGGCAGCTTCACATAGTGCTATTGGGAGTGAAACTGATTCTGCTTTTTCAGAAGAACCATTTGAGAACACATTTTTTGTTGTTGTTGTTGGCTAAGTCATTTAAAAGAGGGCACATCCTTTAAAGCAGCAGTCTCATTTCTGGAAATTTTTCCTCAGGAAATAATTGGACAAGAGCTCCAGAACAAATCCAAGATTTAAAATAGGAAAATTAAAAACCTAATGTTCATGGGAGTCCTTGGGTAGAACAAACTGTTAACACATTTGCCTGCTAACTGAAAGGTTGGAGGTTCAAGTTCTCACAGAGGCACCTTAGAAGAAAGGTCTGGATATCTCCTTCTGAAAAATCAGCCATTGAAAACCCTATTTTGACACACATGGAGCTGTCATGAGTCAGAATCGATTCAATGGCAACTGGTGAAGTGGAGTAGGATGTCCATTAGTTAAATAAATTTAAAATGTACAAAAATGGAACACTGTACATCCATTAAAAATTAAGGTCAACATTAAATTTTTACATACCAAACTGGGGGCCTTTGAGTGATAAAATTTTGGGCGATTATACATTTATTTTTTGTTTATCAGTTTCTGAAATTTTCTACGATGACTGATTACGTATAATTTCTATGGTTAAAAATAAATCTACCTAAAAGAGCTGTTATAAGAATGAGAAATAATTTAAATAAAGTGACTGGTATAATGCATCTCACATAGCAGGCTCAAAATTATCAGAAGCTCTTAATATTTCCTCATCAATTAAGTGGACTTGTGAGCACATAGACCCAGGTCTCAGGTGATGATTAAAGATGAGATTTAGGCCTCTACTTTCAGTGATCCTATTGCTCTGTTGGTGGTGCAGATGGTTAATGTGGTCAGCTGCTAACCCAAAGGTGAGAGCCTTGAGTCCACTCAGAGGTGCCTGGGAGGAAGGGCTACTACCAAAAAAGCAGTCATTGAAAACCCTGTGGAGCACAGTTCTACTCTGACATACAGGGTCACCATCAGAACTGACTCAATGGCAACTGGTAAGGTAAGAAATTCCTTTCTTAAAACATTTTACAAAATATCTGTAAAGAATTTTCCATTTATTGGTGAAAAGTCAAATGGTCCCTGTTACTCTTGTTTCAAAGAAAATGAAAGCTTTTTCGTCCTACTGAACTTTTTTTTTTTTTTTTCTTGCAATAGAGTTACAGAGCCCTGGTGCAGTGGTTAAGAGCTATGGCTGCTAATCAAAAGGTCAGCAGTTGGAATCCACCAGCCGCTTCTTGGAAACCCTACGGGGCAGTTCTACTTTGTCCTATAGGGTTGCTAGAGTTACAGGTAAGCAAATGTGAAGAAGCAACCATTTGCCTTCATGACCTAGAACTAATGGTTTTTCTTTGTATTTTTCGTATGTTTCTCTGCTGAGAATTACTACCAAAAAGTTCTTAATAGCCAATGTTAGGAATAAAAACCAAAGACCCAAATGTTGGGGAAAAGCATGGTATTTGAAAGTTATTGTCACTAGTCCTAGAATTTTCATTAAGGATACTAAGAAACCATGAGGTTTTATGCAACATGTGAACCACATACTAGAAATGCATAATCTTCTGATAAAAAGTTGACTCTGATGATATTTTACAAGGCTGACAGTCATAAGACATTGTCACTTTGCCTTGAGCTGGCCTTATTTAATAATCTAAAGACAAATTAAGCAGGGATATTATCTTCATAGCCTTTATGGATTATTAAGAAGGGTTGACTTCTGTTTCTTTATTCTTTCAGAGTTTTAGAAGAATTGGGTTCTTCCCTACCTCTCTGACTCTCTTTGCCTCCCTTCCTTCTTCTACTTCCGTTTCTTTCTTCTCTCCCCCTTTTGTTGTTGTTATTATTAGCTGCCATAGAGTAGGCCCCAGACTTACAGTGACCCCATACACAATGAGATTTGACCTTTGTGATCCATAGGGTTTTCATTGGCTGATTTTTCAAAACTAGATCACCAGTCCTTTCTTCCTAGTCTGTCTTATTTTGGAAGTTCTGCTGAAACCTGCTTAGTATCATAGCAACACACAAGCCTCCACTGACAGACAGGTATGTTGGCTGTGCTTGAGGTGCATTGACTAGGGAATAGAACCCAGGTCTCCAGCCTCTTCCTAACCTGCCCTACACTTGGAGTCTGATTCTCTGAAATTCACATGAGCTGGAGGTCAGATAAACACTGCAGTAACAGCAAGTCATGAGAATGTAGAAAGTGGATGGACAGGGTGTTACAGAGGTTGACCAGAGGTTAGGGGAGGCCTCCAGAGGAAGTGACTTTTCTCTGCAATGAGAATGAAGGTATTCAACGTGCAGAGATGCACCTACAGACAACATCTGTACTTATTTGTAGCCTCCTCATCTAGCTAGATCTATCTGGTGCTCATATCTACTTAATATTATGCCTTCTAATTCCTATTAGCCATCTGTATATAGATAAACTCGCTTATTTGCCTTTGCCAATCAAGAGGGTGTTTGTTATCTAACAATTGTCTTCTAGGCTACCAGCCTGTGATAAAAGAGGATTACATACGAAAAATAGTAACTGAGTATTTCTCTGGTTTGGCCCCCAACTTCAGAACTGCCTGTTGGCACTTCTACTCTCGCTCTATGAGTAACACTGGAGAAAGTTCCTTTACCTCTCTAAGCCTCTTTCCTCATCGGTTAAATGGGGTAATTATTCATAAATATGTTGTTAGGCAAATTAGGAAGTCCATGTGATATCTGGCTTAAATGTACCATTATTATTAATAGCACGATTATTATCCATCTATTAGGCTGCAAATAGCAGGAGAAGAAAGGCTGGAAGCTTGGTGTCTCGTGCAACTTCTTTATATTCCCAAGCAACTGGTGGGTTCTAGTCACCAAAGTGGTTTCCAGATTGCTTCTAGCACATCTGGGATGTGGGTTCCAACACCACAACCTGGAGAAGTCACAGGGTCACTCTCTTGCCAGGCTCAAGACCACTCCATTGCTTGAGAAGTTTTCCTTCTTTCTTCTCTGCTCCACATAATATTGCCCCTCTGTCTACACAGCTTGCACTCACCCCCTTCAAGAAATACTATGATTAAAAGCACTTGTCTTTCTTTTCACTGCAGCCAGTGCCCACAGGATAAAAGCACCAAACATCCTTGACATCAAGAAATGCCTAGAATTTGTTCTCCAAAACCAGTCCTCACAGCTCTACCTCCTTTTTGCTCCCACCCTCTTCTGCCAGCAGGATCAGACTCATGATCTCTCTTCTCCATTTTTTTGTTTTGTTTTGTGGGGCATTTGTTTATATATACTTTCTGATCAAATTTAGGGTGAGATGCCCTTGCTTTTTTTCTTTCTTTCAATATTCATCTTTGATTTTAGATTTAGAGATAAAGAATGGAATGAAGAAAAGAGGGAATTATAATATCCAATTCAGAACAACATTCTAGACACCAAGTTATATAGAAAGTTTCCAACCAAACCATTGAGTTAACAAATTTCTTAGGTCTCAAGAGGGAAGCTGAATATCGACTAATTCTTTTTTGTTACAGTGACTCTGTGTATTCATATACATATATTTTGGCCAACATTCAATCATTTCAGGAGGGAGCATATGATCCAGAACCAATGGTATTGAAGGAAGAAGTCCAAGCTGCACTGAAGGCATTGGTGAAAAACAAGGTTCCAGGAATTTACAGAATACCAATTGAGATGTTTCAACAAACAGAGGCAATGCTGGAAGCACTCACTCATCTATGCCAAGAAATTTGGAAGACAGCTACCTGGTCAACCAACTGGAAGTGGTCCATACTTGTGCCTATTCCAAAGAAAGATGATCCAACAGAATGTGGAAATTATCAAAAATATAATTAATATCACATGCAAGTAAAATTTTGCTGAAAATAATTCAAAAACAGTTGTAGCAGTACATTAACAGGGAACTTCCAGAAATTCCAGCCAGATTCAGAAGAGGATGTGGAACAAAGATGTGGAACATTGCTGATGTCAGATGGATCTCGGCGGAAAGCAAGACTTCCAGAAAGTTTACCTATATTTTATTGACTATGCAAAGGCATTCAACTGTGTGGATCATAACAAATTATGGATAACATTGTGAAGCATGGAAATTCCACAATTCCAGAATTGTGCTCATGTGAAACCTGTACATAGATCAAAAGGCAGTCATTCAAATAGAACAAGGGGACTGCATGGTTTAAAATCAGGAAAGGTGTGCATCAGGGTTGTACCCTTTCACCATACTTATTCCATCTGTATGCTGAGCAAATAATTCGAGAAGCTGAATTATATGAAGAAGAGCACAGCATCAGGATTGGAGGAAGACTCATTAACAATCTGCAGTATGCAGATGCACAATCTTGCTTGCTGAAAGTGTAAGAGGGCTTGAAGTACTTACTGATGAAGATCAAAGACTACAGCCTTCAGTATGGATTACACCTCAACATAAAGAAAACAAAAATCTTCACAACTGGACCACTAAGCAACATCATGATCAACGGGGAAAAGATTGAAGTTGTCAAGGATTTCATTTTACCTGGATCTGCAATTAACACTCATATAAACAGCAGTCCAGAAATCAAATGATGTATTGCATTTGGCAAATCTGCTGCAAAAGACCTCATTAAAGTCTTAAAAAGCAAAGATGTCATTTTGAGGACTAAGGTGCGCCTGACTCAAACCATGGTATTTTCAATCGCCTCATATGCATGTGAAAGCTGGACAATGAATAAGGAAGACTGAAGAAAAATTGATGCCTTGAAATTATTGTGTTTGTGAAAAATATTGAATATACCATGGACTGCCAGAAGAATGAGCAAATCTCTCTTGGAAGAAGTACAGCCAGAATGCTCCTGAGAAGCAAGGATGGCAAAACTTCATTTCATGTACTTTGAACATGTCCTAGAGAAGGACATCATGCTTGGTAAAGTAGATGGTCAGTGAAAAAGAGGAAGACCATCAACGAGATGGATTGACACAGTGGCTGCAACAACGGGCTCAAACATAGCAATGATTGTGAGGATAGTATAGGACCAGGCAGTGTTTCATTCTGTTGTACATAGGGTTGCTACGAGTCAGAACCGATTCAACAGCACCTAACAACAATAGCAACAAAGAGCAAAGACTGTATTTTGCAACTATTTAATTATTGGATTAAATATTTACCTGCTTGTTATGGAGATTTGGGAAAACAAAAAATTTGTTTTTAAAGAATATATTTTCTTGAGCAGTGGGATTTAGATTATGGGGACCTATCTCATGATTCTGGCTGTGTGACCATTTCTTAGGGTAGGATTCCAATTTCTGAATCTCTGAGCTTTGATCTCCTCATCTAAATATGGATCAAATAATACCTGCCAACATCACTGAAGTGTCATAAAGATCTCATAATATTTGTAAAAGTGACTTACAAACGTTGAAAATTATGCAAAAGTTAATATTTAAAGGTACAGGCTCTTTCTTATGTGTAATAGCTTAAGTAGCCCATGGAGAAAATGTTGTGGGTCTCCTCCTAACGAATTTCACAAATATTTAGGGAAAAAAAATATATTCCTACAAATACTCTCAGATTTGTTTATTTTTTTCTGTAGCCAATTATTTCTAGGAAGTTTTAAATTTGGTTATAATTTTATTTCACACAAGCAGCTAAAAACTGTATTTGACAACTTTGATTTAGTCAATCAGTCAAGGATACACACACACACACACACACACACACACAGAGTAAAACCTATGAAAGCCATAACCTGTGTAAGGCGGAAACCTGTCAGAGAAGCAAAACTAAACTATTTTGTACTAATAGAAAGTGATAGAAAAGTGGTAAGAATTTCCCCCGTCAAAGGTGGAGAACTTGTGAGTTATGGAAGAACAAGGCAGTTCTGTCCAGTTCCGGCTCTTACAGGTTTCACTGTATATACATACGTATCTATATACACATATACAGATACATATAGCCTTAGCATTTATAGTATCTGCTTCTCTACAGTTTCAAGGCTGGCCAGAGAGAAGCAGATGGCAGATATGGTTGTTGAGAGTAGCAGTCCGGTCTCAGCAGAGCTGATGTCACAGTGAAATCATTCACTCACGCTGACCTGCGGGTGTGCTCCTTATCTGAAGTGTTGTGACAACATTGTCATCTTGCAGAAACAGCCTGGGCTTTGAAGGCAGACTAACCTAGGTTCAAGTCTTGGAGTCATCTCACTTTCGTTTTCTTATCTCTAAAACGTAGATAATACTACCTCACAGCATGTTTTGGGGACTAAATAAGGTGAAGAATATTAATTATATAGCAATCCTGGAACATAGAGATAAAAAATGTTTCATTTCTTCTGCCTGTGGTGCTTCCCTTATTAAGGTACGTAGCTGGTACTTCCGCCTTGCCCCTCCACCATCTAAGCAGATGCCCTGGTGTTTCCGGCTGAGTCCCCAGGCATCTTGCTCCAGTTCACTGGGGTCAAGCTGGGACCCAGCTCACATGCTGCAGTTCTCCATTTGGGAGGATCTCCGTCCTGAGATTTCCTTGACAGGATGCTAATTACTTGATCATATAGGATGTAGAAACATGAATTCAAATCTGTATCTCAATAAATGCCTGCTCATTGAATATGCACCTTTTTATCACAGGATGACAATGACAATTTTTCCCAGAAACTAATGTTTCTGATTTACATATGTGGCTGATGCATGAAGTGGGTTTTATAAATCACTACGTCATCACCACCAAAAAATGCCCTCTGGCCATATTAAAAAGAACCTGTGACAAGGGGCCTATCAAATTGAATGGAAAGGCCATAAAACCATCAGTTCATTTGACATTAAACTGATCTATTATGTCATAATGCTTCAAGTAGAACCCAGGACCCCATTCATCACCCAGGCTGCTCTGTGGAGAGGTTCTGAGCTGTATGTTAATGAAACCATCAGTCTATATGCCAACTGCAGATTGCAGTTCCCTAAAATGCACACCCAAAAATGCTCCTGTTGAAAGTACATTCGCTACTAATGAAGTTTGCTGAGAGATAGTCACCTCAGCATGGAGGACTCTCAGCCTCTTGGGGCTATAGTGTCCTTACCTGCAAAAGTCAGACTAGACCTGCGCTTCTCAACAAGAGAAACATCAGAATCACCTGGCTGACCTATCAAAGTGCAGGGGCTGGCTGGGCCCCATCTCAGGGGCTTGATCCGGAAAGCTTCAGCTTTAAATATACCCCTAGGTGATTTCAGTGCTTACCTTGGTTTAGTCTTTTTACTCAAAGTGTGATACCAGGACCAACAGCATCAGTATCAGCTGCGAGTTTATTAGAAATGCAGAATCTCAGACCCCACCCCAGGCCTACTGAATCCGAATCAGAATTTTAACGAGATCTCCAGTGATTTCAATGCACATTATACTTTGACAAGCATTAGGAGAGTGTCTCACAGCATTGGCTGCATATTAAAATCTCTGGGAAGCTTTTAAATATCCCTATGGCCAGCAGTGCCCCAGACCAATTTAATCAAAATCTCCGGAGGTGGAACCCAGGCATCAGTTTTTTGTTGTTTTGTTTTTTAATCTCCCCAGTTGACTCTAATGTGTAGCCAAGCTTGAGACCTGCCAGCTTAGAACTTTATTCATAGTTTACAGCTGAGGCTTCTGCTAGCGTACAGAGTGCGGTGATGGGGATACACACAAGTGGCTTAAGGGAAGTGGCTTAAGGGAAGCATCAGCAGAAAGGAAAGCAGTGCTCATTAGAGAGTGCTTGCTCTGTACCAAGTATTGTTACATTGTTTTATATTAACCTTGACAAATGTAATCTTCAAGACAACTCTGTCAGGTAAGAATTGTTCAATATTTTTAAAATTAGAAAACGGAGGTTCAGAGAGGTGAAGTGATTTACCCAAGGTAATGTAGCTAGTTAATGTCTATGCGACTCCAAAGCCTATGCTTCCTATGCTTTAAATACTACCTTCCCCTCCCTGTGGACCACTGCCCCTGCCTTTGTGGCTCCTGGGACATACTATTAAATACAAGAGGCGTGTGCACAGTGTCAGGAGTGATGGGTAGAAATAGGATGACTGCCATTTCCTTATCATCAGAGCAGAATGTGGGAAACTATTCAAACTCAAAGCTTTCTGGGAATGGAATTATCAGAAAACTAAAAACAAACAAACAAACCCGCTTCCGTTGAGTCGACTTCGACTCATAGTGACCCTAATATGAGTTGAAACTAGAGGAGCAAAGATCTGAGCTAGCTGGATGCTGGTCTTGGGACTTCATCTACGTGTATTTTCTTGGTTTGAATAATGCAGCCATGGGATGCAGTGATCATACTGCTATGTAAAATTTAGTGCTAACTTTTTTTTTAACAGCTTAAGTGAGTTATGTTGTTGTTAGTTGCTATTGAGTCGATTCCAACTCATGACGACCTTATGTATAACAGAGCAAAACACTGCCCAGTCCTGTGCCATCTTTGAGATCCTTGGTATGTTTGAGTACATTGTTGCATTTATTTGTATCAATCCATCTCATTGAGGCTTTCCCTCGTTTTCACTGACCCTCTACTTTACCAAACGTGGTTCTTTTCTAGTGATTGGTTTTTCCTGCTGACGTATAAAAAAAGTGAGGTATAATTATTATATAATAAATTGCACATATGTAAAACATAGAGTTTGATAATTTTACATATGCATACACCCATGAAGCCATCACCCAAGCAAGATAATGAACATATCTGTCACCCTCCCAAAATGTTTCTTTGTGCCTCTTTGTAATCACTCTATCCCATCTCTCCCCACCCCCTTCCTCTCTGCAGGCAACCACTTACCTGCTTTCTGTCACTACAGATAAATTTGCATTTTTTAGAATTTTATACAAATGGAATTGGACAGAGTACACTTTTTTTGTCTGATTTCCTTTCATCAATATAATTATTTTAAGATTCATCCAGATTGTGCTACATATTGAGATTAAGTAACCTCAGGATTGCAAAATAATAGGAATTCTAAAGGGCTCAATGGAAGAAGCTACTGGGGGGTGAATACGAGTAGACCTCTCTGATTTGGTTATGAATGAGAGGGAGAGAATGAAGAAATGTCACTATTATGGGTTTACTGACCAACTGAAGAACCAGGATGGTTAGGAGACTTGACATCATGTCACACATGGCTGAGGACTCCTAGCTGGGGGATCCTTACTATGTAAAAGATACTGGAAAGATACTGTCTTTCCACAGCTGATATCAAAAAACTGTCTGAGAGAAGAGGCTGATGATTCCTTTCATATAGTCCTAAAAAGCAGAAATAGGATATAGTGCCATCAGTCTATGAAAGTTGTGTGACATTGCTGAATTCAAGATAAGAAAAAACTTTTTTTTAAATTAGGGTTATACAACAATAGAATGTGCTGACCTGTGAGGTAGAGAATTCCTATCACTAGACTTCTTCGAGTAGAAGTTAGATAACCTGTGTCAGGTGTATCAAGTGGGGGATTCTGGCATTACATGAAGAGTTAGACTATCTGACTTTTAAGATTTCTTCCAATTCTGAGTCTTTAATTCAAAATTCTATTGCACATCGAAAATCTGGAAATTGGAAGGTGAATTGGGTGGGCTTGTTAGCAGTAGGTGCATGAGACGAGATAGATGAGACACCTGGGCAAATACAATTCAAAGCCCATGCCAGAGGGTGAAATGTGCACTCTAGGGGAAGCCTGTTCCAGCGGAGAGTACAGGAAGTAAAATACCCTAAAGTAAGATCTCAACATGATTGAGAATCAGCAGATCCAGTTCCATTCCTCCATTTTCCTTGAGAAGCTCCCAATTACCCCAGCTTGCAGTGACCAACTCTGCCTGTGTGATTCCTTTGGCATTGAATGTACGCTACCTTTTAATATTAGTTATCTTTTAAAAGTTGAGATACTTGCTCCTTCAGACCAAAGACTGTGTCCCATGCTTCTTGATATACCCATAACCAAAAATATTTCCCTCATATAACAAGCATACAATAAACACTCACTGACAATCATGATCATAGGATCTGTGCAAGATTTGTGCTGTTGTCTTCAAGGAGCATAGCAACTCTTGACTTAAAGTAGAGTTGGGCAGAGGGTAGTGACAGGTTCTTGCTATTAAAAAAAAAAAAATATATATATATATATATATACACACATAGACCAAAAATATATATGCATACAAACACATATTCAATAACTTACATTGGTTTTGAACTTCTGTTTGGGTTTATTTTGTAATGATCCAATTATGTTGTGAATGTGTTCATAATTTACTAAAACAATCTATTTTTCTTAACTGAAATTACTATTAAAATGCTCTGCCTTTAATTGCTGAGGAATGGTTTTTGTCATAAGCCCTTGGAATTGCAGCAAATTCTTCCTCAGACTGAAACAATACATAAATTCATAACCACAGCTTGTAATTAGCCTACCCCTTAGTCTGTCATATACTACAGTTTCAAGACAGAAATAAGAGGCCCAAGATACTAATGTTTCTTATACCATTGTTAAGATAGGACACTGACAGAGAGAGATTATTCACACTGCAGAAGTGTTATTGTGATATTGGAATCCTAATAAAAACCAAATCCTTTGCAGTCAAGTTGACTCATAGCAACCCTACAGGACAGAGGAGAACTGCCACACAGGTTTTCCAAGGCTGTAATCTTTACAGAAGCAGACTGCCACATCTTTCTCCTGAGGGGCAGCTGGTGGGTTTGAACCACCTACCTTTCAGTTAGCAGCCAAGTGCTTACCACTGTGCCACCGGGACTACTGGGATCCTAATAAAAAAATCTGTTGCCGTCGAGTCGATTCTGACTCAGAGCAGATCCTAACAGTGAGTGTAAAATTTAATGCTTTTAAAAAAAAAATGATACAAGCCTGAAGACATGTTCTGAATGAACACCAACAACTTGGTGTCTGAAATTGAAAAGGCAGAAATATCTATACTTTTCCCTTCTAAAGTACTGATCAAATGCCATCAATCCTGATGTAAGAACACTGTAAGAACACTAGAACGACATCTCGTTGTGATAAAACTAATCTTGTTTTTCTTCTGCATTTCCCAAAGAAACAACCTGCCGATTTTCAAGTAGTTTTCTTTTCTTTCTTTCTTTTTTTTTTTTAAGGCAGCATAGTGTTATGGAGAGAGAACACAAACTTTGATGTCAGGAATCTAGGTTAGAATCATGGGCTTACTGTTTGTTAGTTGTCTGATGTTGGACAAACTCTTTCCTCAGTGTCTCTGTCTCCCAACTGGAGACGACATCTGTACTAAAGATCTTTAAAACTCTCCACCTCCCAGATCACTGCCAGTCGTCGTTCAACCTTGCTAGGCAGTATTAAGAATTTTTAAAGTTTCTGTAGTTCAAATAATCAACCAAATGTTTTGGTCATATAATATTCTTATGTAATAGACTTACAACTCAACATTCTGGGGCTACATGACGCTAATTGGAAGTAGGACATAGTTAATCAGAGTAGTTAAGATAAAAAAATTTTTAAGGATTTTATCATCAAGGAATAAATTTAAGCAGGTTAAATGACTAATAAAATGTTTACTACTTTGGGAAAGAAGATAAAAAACGTTTATTCTTTCAGACAAGTAGTCTTTCTCCCATTTTGCAAAAGAGGAGTTGGTTTAAAATAGTTAAGTAATTTGTTCATGATCACATATGCCAGAGGTGGAATTCAAACATTCACTCCTAGATCTTGTCTGAGAAAGCCACTTTCTACCATGCCAGTGGTTTTCAAACTTTAGCACACACGGAAATACCTGGGATGTTCACTCCAAATGCAGACTCCTAGATGGTCTCTTGGAATATGTATTTTATAAACACACATGTAAGTGTGATGGTGGCCCAGAACACGAGCCTATTGTCTCTGTTGAGGAGAATCTTCAAATCTACAATACGAAGCAGGTAGTGACTTAAAACTGCCTATGCCTATGCAAAAAAATAAAAAATAAATCAGAAACCGATTACCTCAATAATAAATTAGCATTGATTTATTGTTTTTATCTGGCTATAAGTGAGAGAAGACCCCAGATACTGTAATCCTAGAACTCTTACCTGAAAGGTATTCTGGGAGCATTTTATAAATGCAGAGGATTACAGGTAGTCCCTCACTTAGACAGGGTTCCATTCTGCCTAACGACTCTGTTGTAAATTCTGACTTAGGCTGAATCCTCATTTTTTTTTTTTTTAAGTTTCCATTATTATTGCCTTTTATTACCAGTTCCTTTATAAATCTGGTCTTTATTTATCTTTAGAGATTAGAAACATTACATACAAACTTACAGATATATTTTAATACATACGTACATAAAAAAAATACACATGTCCATAAATAAATGGATGATGCCGGCATTTTGTCAGTTGTGGTAGTAACTCCATTTGTGGAAGGTTCTGGATCATCTGGATTATCCCTGGGAATGGGGATGGCACTTCTAGTCAGGAAATTAGTGAAAGTTGCCCATGTGGTCATTTTACACACTGCAATGTAGTACACATTACTAACTATAAGATGTAAAAAATAACAAAAATAAATTAAAAAACAGATTGTCATAAGTGTGTTTTGTCATAACTCAAATACGTCACAAGTCAGGAATTACCTGTATTGCTAAATCTGAATCCGGTAAAAAATAAGGCTAGCTTCTCTGAATTAACCATAAATAAGGTTACCAAATAATTCTTCATCCAAACTGGTACACTGTTGAAAGTAAAAGGAGGCAGTATTAATAAGTATGTCAAGACAATAGGTATTAATTGGAGCCATCCGAAACAAATCAAGACATATGGCCTTCCTGACCATGAGGAAACGGAACAGTTAGTCTAACTTTCCTCACCATGTCCTAGCACTATAAATACATATGCGCTCAATGCCATGTTCCCAGTCCAAAACAATTAGTGGGTTTATCATCTGTTTCATTTTAACATAAAGGACATTATTTACAAGGAAGAGGCTGCTGTGACTCACGCGAGAAGAACACCAGCAACAGAAGATCTGCATTCCAACACTAGAATGCCACTTTGTAGCTATGACCTTGGACAAATTATTTCCCTCTTACTTGAACCTCAGTTTATCATCTGTAAAATAAGGATAATAATATCTATTTCAGAGTTATTGTGGGATCGAATGAGATAATAAACAACAAATAAAAGCTGTAAAATGGAATCAATAAATATGAGGGAATACATTACAAGACATATCCTCTAACAGCAGCTTCAGTGATACTACAGGGTGCTTGCACATTATTTTTGATTTAAATAGAGCTACTTCAGGAGCCCTCTGGCCCTCAATGGACTTTTGGGCAGGGTAGAGAGTTCTGGATCATCCCTCATCAGCCAGAGGCATGGCAGGGATCCTTGCTAGTGGAAGAATGATTCCTACAATTGTCTTTAGTGTTAAATTATACATTAAAATGAGAAAACTAATTCTGTCACCTTCAGCATCTGCAGAACTAGATATGACTTTTGGGAACACTGTCCTACTACACTTTCTCAATATAACAGCTATTAAGTACTCTGGTCTCAGTCCTAGTGCTGAGAATGGCAGTTCAACACCAACACCATCTCACAGCATCAGTTTGTGCAGGCAGCATATGACTCAGCGCCTCAAGAACTAGGACTGGCTCAGCCATTTTACGGCCACATGACCTTGGGCAAGACATACTTGTAAAACGAGGACTAACCATGAAGTCAGTGGTTCGAACCCACCAGCCGCTCCTTGTAAGAAAGATATAGCAGTCTGCTTCTGTAAAGATTACAGCCTTGGAAACCATATGGGGCAGTTCTACTCTCTCCTATAGGGTCGCTATGAGTTAGAATCGACTTGACGGCAATAGGTTTTAGCCTAGATGATCACAAAGGGCTCTACAAGCTCTGACATTCTATAATGCCAAGACATTCTTGTCATTTACAGAGCTAGATGACTGCCTTCTTGGATGTCTTACTATCCATTCTCAACACAGAAAAACAGGTTTAAAAACACTTACACAGAAATTGAAGTTTGAAATAGACATTTAAAGTAGTTTCAAGATAAATTTAAACTAAAAAATACAGATAAAATAGTTCTTCAATTAAGAAACACTTATTCTTTCCCATGGGTAAGTGAAATTGTAGTTATAAACAGGAACTAAGAAACATTTGTCTTACAAGGTAGCCTGCGTTATGACCATAATCTCGAGATGATAGATAATTAGTAAGCCCTGTAAGCTCTGAATTCTGTGATTCTAAAACATTCTTTGCATTTTACATGTCTAGTTTATTACTTTCTTTTTGGATATTTTCATTCACACATTATAGTCCATTCTCATTACAGAAGCAAACTCTTAGAATACAATTAAACAGAAATAGAGGTTTTCAATAGTGATTTAAAGTACCTTTAAGATACATTTACAATGAAATATACAGATACAATAGTGGCTAAATTAGGAAACATTTATTCTTTTCCATAAGTTAATGACATTGTGACTGTGAATATGAACCAAGGTACACTTGTCTTACAAGGTAACTCGGAGTTCTCTTAACTATGAAACTACAGACATGTACAACACTTACAGCTTTTACACAATACTATCCTCAGAATAGGTTTCTGACCTATAAGAACGAAAGTTCTCAGTGACAGGCTGTAGATATGCAGCTTAGGCCACGGGTGACCACTTTGTCATCAGACAATCACAAACACAACACGCCCGCCCCGTCCCAGCATCAGAAAGTGAAATCAGATACTTTTAAGGCAGAAAAAAATCCCCCCAAAGTTTAAATGATTAAGGTTCAAAGATAGCGTGTTTACAAATAAATATAAGCTCTCAATTATTCAACTGAACAAGTGATTTACTTTGCATGTTAACTTCTGTCCTACTACTTTCTAAACTGGGAGCATTTATTAGGCATCTACTATGCAAAGCATTGGCAATACAAAGAAGAATCAGACATGGTCCCAGGGGCACACTGGTAAATGTTTAACAACCAGCTCTTTGAGGGGAGAGGAGCCATTACTTGCAGCACTTACAATATCCATGGTGCGAATACATCCACTATGGACAATTTCAAGTACCAATGATTTGACAACTGGCGAGCAGAATTCCCAAAACCTTCCAATCATCACTCACAGACCAGGACAAGCCAGCTCCATGCATGCTCCCCTCTCTTAAGGAGCTCATAATCTCTTCGTGGGTACGTATTTTAGAAGACAGAAAAGAATTGGGAAGAAAGAGATAAAATTCAAATACCTGAACTTTATTTTTTGTAAGTAGTTTCAACAGTTAAAAGGAACACTAAAATCTGTAGCATTGTCGTACTTGTTTATGTTTCTCTTTTCCTTTTGCTCACATGTATTTGAGAAAATGAAAATGTAGTATACTTGCAGAGAAGCAAAGATGAGTGGAATAAGAAGGAAAAAAGAAGAAAACAATTCTAAGTAATACACTCACGGTTACGTTTATGTTGGAAGAAAATGCCCACTAAGGTAAGAGCAAATATAATGTAACTGTTAAAATCCATCTTATTTAAGATTTGTCCTATCCTCTTTGGTGGCAGGTTTGACAAGATTAGCTCACTTCCTTTGCACAGCTTTTAGGAGCACGGTGCTTCACACCGCTCACACTATCAACTCATAATAAAAGGAAACACCAAATTCTGGAGTCTGAAACTGAACTTTCTTAGCATAGTAACTCCCTTGGATCAGATCTTGGGCAACTGCCGGCTGGGGTAACAGGGAATTCTTCCGGTAGCAAAACATGGAGTCTGCAGGTTGGGCATGTCCCCTGCTGTATCAACCACGGTCTAATGCACTGAGGAAGCAAAAAGACCCACGTCAGTCTCTCACATTAGCCTAGTGGAGGCAGCTGTTACTCAGGGATACCAATCAACATGTCTTCTGTTGGATCTTAAAGCCCTGTCTGCTAGATCACCAAGCCAAATGCTACAATCTTGGCTCCTTCTCTGAGGTTTGCTGAGCAACACAGCTGGTAACAGCAGATCACATTCTTCTAGCCATTATATTCTATTAGCATCCTGAAGCCCCAACGCTGATTTTCAGAATCATCTCAAAAGTTTGGGAAATGAATCGCAGTTCTTTCTTCTGACAAGGAAATCAGGGAAACTTGGTATATTTATATTCTCTTTCTATTTTATTATATATTGTTCTCATCTCATAATCCAGAGAAAGTCATAACTAAACATAAAAAGTCATAAATAACTGGCATCAAGAGCATATGGTATTTTAAAGTAAAAATTCCTACATGATGGATATGCTTCTCAGATTGCTCTCTCTTGGGTAACAGTGGTAGTACACCTTGGCCATGAACTATCTGTTAAGTCATTTTCCTGAATAATGGCTCTCCAAAAACAAATTAATTTTTACCTGCCTGAATAAAGAAGTCCAGGCCAGATATGAGAGGATTAGGAATAGGCAGTATATATGAGGCCTACCAACTCTAACCCTCAAAAGGAAACTGAATAAAATACTTGCTTTCTATCAAATGGGCAATGACAAAGAATAAAATAAGTTTTGTTTAAAATTTATTTTCTAAATAAGTTGGATTTAAAAACCACAAATGGGAATATCTGGTGGTTAATCATCTTTCCTGGATCATTTGAGACTGGTCATTTTGAGTATATCTCTTCATATCAGAACAGATGCAAAATAGAATTCTGTACCAGGTACATGTATCTTCAAAACGATGTTTTACAGATATGGTTTGAATGAGCTGGATATTATTCACTTCCCTGAGAAACCTTTCCTGTGTTAGATTTTCTTTTCCTGTGTTAAATTATGTCTCTGCAACAGAGGACTTGGACCATAAATGGTATATTTAGCGCTAGCACAGCAGCAGCACCAGGAATTAATCTGTATAAACACCAAGAATCAACAAAAGATATGGCAGCATCACATTTTTATGACAACAAACGCTCCAGTCTGAGCATCTTCAAAGATAAATACAAGAGCCTAGACAGACTGCTAAGATAAGTCTGAGGCTTTATAATGGTAGGGGGACATTACTAGCTGTGGACATAAGTTTCCAGACAAAGGACAGTATGTGATACTTATAGCACATCAAGGTGAAGTGCACTGTTGCCAGTTCTGCCGCTAAAATACCATGGCAATCAACATTCCCCCAAGTCTATTAAAAGGAACTGCCTGCTCTGGGCCATTTAAATCTCAAAATTGGCCATTTCTCTTATAGGGTGTCTGGAGAGCTGAGAAAGCATGGTGCAATCCGTGCCTAGGTATGAGAGAGCAGGTGCTTGTGTGGTACCCAAAAGCCCACGGCTACACCCAATGAGAACTCAGGACACAGCAGAGGATGATGACGCATGCATGTGACTGTAATTAAGGCAGCATAAATCTCACATAGCTGGTTAAGGGTAAAATATTAAGAGGACAGGTTTAAAGAGTTACCTGAGGGTGGAATTTGTGAGCACAGGGCAAAACACAGAGGTTTTCTGGAGAGAGATTCTCATGACAGATGACGCATGGCTCCTCCTCGTCCTTCTCCACCTCCTCCTCCTCCTCCTGGGGAGAATGAAAATGAAGTTAAGTTCAGCTCATTTCCTTTCCAAAATCAAATGTGTTCAGAATCAAAAGTCCCGGTCTCACCAAATGATGGGCTCCTTCCCATGTGGCAGGACTTTGTGAGCTGAGCGGCCTCTGGGCTGGTCTTAGGGGCTGGGCAGCATCAGGCTGTGGTGAATAGCTGGGTGAAACACAATTCCCATTTGATACTGATTTACCTTGACTCTGAAAGTAAGAATATTATACTTATTTTTTTGGAATTTTTTGGAACTATTCTAAAACAGTAAGAACTGAAGGAATAGCTCAGAATGGGGCATAGCAAGAATTAGCAAAAGGGTAATGGTTCAATCAGATTCATGAGAAACCTTGAAACAAAATATTGGCAATTCTTACTTACAGACATAGTGCCAGGTAATGACAAAAATAACTCTATAGGTTTTTTTAAATTAAAACAAATCTTTCCATAAAATAAGTAAAAAATGTCACCCTTTCAGAATCATTCAGAGTAACCCAGAGTAAATTTCAAGAAAGCCAGTTTATTTTACATTGACCAGATGGTAGGTATTTTAAAATGATTTCATCATTTGTACAGTTGAAGTTATTGAACTGTTTACTCTTAATAGATGATTTAGTATGACTAGAAGTTACTGATTTTCTAACATGTTATGGAGTTGATTAAAACAGCTAACTCCTAGCGGTCAGGGCAGAGATATAACGCTTCTTTACCTGAGATCTTTTAGGGTCAATAAGTTGGGAAATCTTGCAAACAATTTCATCAAATGTCATTGCAGATAAGGACTTCCCATTAGCATCCTTCAGCTTTTGTAAGAAATCTGTGAGCTCCTTTCTAGAAGAGATCAAGGAAGAGGTAGTGGTGATTTTTCCTACTGTCTTGAGGATGCGTCCCCCAAACAAGATGTAAAATCATATCACATGATCGATACATAGCATATAGAGGTAACAGTTTGGATCTCAGATCTAAAAAAGTAATCACAGGTCCATCTGCATTTATCTTAAACAAAATTAAAACTAATGTGTTCACTTAATGTGTTCATGAGTGATAAAGTTTTGTATGTATTTTCTTTCCAAAACAGAAACCATAACTTTGTTTTTTGAAAGCTCGCTACGTGACAATTGAGTGTGTTATCTACTTATGTATATACTGAGCTCTCTGTATCCTCTCTCTCAGGTGTTCCCTTTCTGAGGGCTAAAACATTCCTTCTAACTATGTTGCTATTTGTTTCTCTCTTTCCTATCAGGGTTGATACTTTTACTTTTGTAAAGCTCAGAAACAGGAAAAAAAGATTAAAAACAACAGGAAAACAAAGATGAAAAGACACATTAATTATGTGATAAAGGAACCTAGGATTATTTTAACCAATATGTCTACTGACCCAAAATGTTCATCTACATTTTTGGTAGGACAGGTCAGGATAAGTATCTTTCTTTCCCAAAGGAATTGTCATGTGAGTATCAACCTTATAAAACTATCGTGATTTACTATTTATTCATTTCATACATACAGATTTATAACAACTATGTCACAGTTCTGTTTTCATTATCTATTCACTATTATGTTATTTATAAAACCACAATCTAATCCTGAAGCACAACAGCATATACATAAAATAAAAGTTGGTATTCAAGAAAATACTGGTAAAAACTAGAATTATTCCCTTGAATATAAGAGCAGAGATAAAGAATCTTCATTTCTATAGGAATCGAATTAAATAACCCTTTGCTAAAGTCAGAACTATGGAAGACACAGTGAAATCATGCTTTCTTGCATTTAACTCTGTTCCCTAAGAAAGAGACTATAAGGAGCCTCCATAAAATTAAGGAAATAGAAAACGAAAACCTGACGATGTTTGGGTTTACGTAGCATACAATCAACTTAAAATTCACTTTGGAAATAGGTTATTAAGGTAATTGTAGCTGGTGGCATTAAAATTGGATAGGTTTACAACTTGCTGTACTTCCAGCAGATGAGCAAACCTAAATTAAGAAAAGTTATTCTCTCATGGTTCAAGATTAGTATTAGTGAGGAGGATTAGCATTTCTACCCCACTATCCCTTTGTGGTAAGATTTCATTTTCCCTACTAAGGTTGGAGCCCTGGTGGTACAGTGATTAAGTGCTTGGCTGCTAACTAAAAGGTCAGCGGTGTGAACCCACCAGACACTCTACAGGAGAAAGATGTGGCAGTCTGCTTCTGTAAAGATCACAGCTTTGGGAACTCTATGGGGCAGTTCTACTCCCCTACATAACAGTTGCTATGAGTCAAAATAGACTCAACGGTACTGTTTGTTTTTTAACCAAGGTCATGCTAAAGAAATGCCTGTGATTTTTTTGGGTGTTAAGTTTCTTTGAAATGTTTCATTGCCACAATTATAGCTATGGAAACTATAGCTTATGATCAGTGTGCACCACTAAATAAATACTAAGGTACCTGGACTTCTGTGGAAAGGCGGTTTTCATTCTGTCCATAATCCTCTCCCAATTCGTCGTGTGAGGGTCACTTCCCAGACCTGCACTGGGAGACACGGCCTCTGCCATAGGCTCCAGCACAGTCCAGGCTATCCCAGTCATCTGGAGGGAGAGCAGAGCCACTATACATGGGAAAAATACACTCAGCAGCTTCAAATACTAAAATGCCAGCATGACATTTCCAAACCTCAGAGGAACTGACAGTGGGTGGAATGAAGAATGAAGAAAAGTTATACTGATATATATGTTCCCTTTTTAGAGTTTTTTTTTTTTTTAAACCTAGCACAACAATATTTCTAATAGTTTATAATTACCCTTATTTAAAAAACAGGGCATGCTAGCTTCAGTAATTCCACATATGTACGGAAATACTGTGCAAGTAATTGCTGCATTTTTTATAACAGTGAAAAACTGAAAACAACTTAATGTCAGTTAATCAGGTAATGACTAAATAAGTTATAACACATCTAATGAAGTCCTTAAAAACAGAATGGGATAGATGGATGGGATAGATAGCATGGGAGACGTCCATGAAATCTGTTTAGCTAAAAAAAAAAAAAAAAAGTCATGACCATATGTAGCTAGGAAAATTTATAACTTTATAGTATAATATTTTCCAAGGTGACGATATTTATAGTCTGTTTATAAAGTTGAAACACTCCTGCTACACATGTAAACAAAATTCTTCTTTAGCTTTGTGGTATAATTCGTTTGTCATGATTCAGCTTCTTTGCTTATCAATCTATGCAACAACCATCCTAAAAACAAATTATCTATTAAAATATCAATCTACCCTGGATTGTTGCCTGTTATAGAAGTAAAACTGTAATTGTAAGGACTCTCTAGGATAAAATATACTTATTTTTGTATCCAGAAATTAAGCTAATATCAGCTAATGAAATAATTAAATAATATATGCAAAGGCTTCACCACAGTGCCTCACACAGAAGTATCCATTCAATTGCCATCCATTTATCATCATTACCACCATCATCACCATCATTATATCAAATAAATGAACAAGGAGAAGACATTCATTCAAGAAGCCCACTGTAGCAATAAAGAACTAGTTAACATCTATCCTGCCAAGAAGGGCTCTGTACCAGGGGGGCTCTAGGTTGGCCAGGTGCAGAGATGACTCCAGGGCAAACTGCAGGCATCTGAGGAACAGTGAGTATAGGTCTGAAGTAAGATTCTTTCACAAGGGGTCTTCCCAAGAACTGCTGCATCTAAAATAGAAAAGATAAAAACAACAGCAGCTACACACTTAGATATTTATATAGACAATGATCTAAACTCACAGAGCAATATTTGGGGGAAAACAGTGATTTGAAATCCAGACACAAAGCATATGACGTTTTTTTATTGTATTTTAGATGAAGCTTTACAGGGCAAATTAGTTTCTGATTAAACAATTAGTACACATATTATTTTGTGACACTGGTTGCCAACCCCACAACATGTCAACACTCTCCCCTTCTTATCCCTGGGTTCCCTATTACCAGCTTTCCTGTCCCCTCCCGCCTTCTCATCCTTGCCCCTGGGCTGGTGTGCCCATTTAGTCTCGTTTTGTTTTATGGCCTGTCTAATTTTTGGCTGAAGGGTGAACCTCAGGAGTGACTTCAGTACTGAGTTAAAAAGGAGTCCGAGGGCCATATTCTTGGGGTTTCTCCAGTCTCTGTCAGACTATTAAGTCTGGTCTTTTTTTGTGTGTGACTTAGAATTTTGTTCTGCATTTTTCTCTAGCTCTGTCCGGGACCCTCTATTGTGATCCCTGTCAGAGCAGTAGGTGGTGGTAGTCAGGTACTACCTAGTTGTGCTGGACTCAGTCTGGTGGAGGCTGTGGTACTTGTGGCCCATTAGTCCTCTGGACTAATCTTTCCCTTACATCTTTGGTTTTCTTCATTCTCTCTTGCTCCAGGCAGGTGAGACCAGTGGGGTATCTTATCTCAGACTGCCGCTCATAAGCTTTTAAGACCCCAGACGCTACTCACCAAAGCAAGATGTAGAACATTTTCTTTATAAGCTATGTCATGCCAGTTGAGCTAGATGTTCCCTGAGACTATGGTCCCCACAGCCCTCAGCCCAGTAATTCAGTCCCTCAGGGCGTTTGGATGTGTATATGAAGCTTCTACAACCTTGCCTTGTCAAGCTGTGCTGGCTTCCCCAGTATTGTGTACTGCCTTACCCTTCACCAAAGTTACCATTTATCTATTGTCTATTAAGTGTTTTTCCCTCCCTACCCCTCTCCTCCCTTATAACCAACAAAGATTGTTTCTTTTTGTGTGTAAACCTTTTCTTGAGTTTTTATAATAGTCTCATACAACATTTGTCCTTTTGTGATTGACTTATTTCACTCAGCATAATGCCCTCCAGATTCATCCATGTTGTGAGATGTTTCCCAGATTCGTCATGCATATAACACATTTTTTAAAAAGTATATGACATTAGGTAAACAGGAATATTTGGAAAAGCAGTGAGCAGTGAAACAGACTGGAGAGAGCATGGAATGAGAGCAGGAGAACTGGGTTCTACACCTGCTTTCTCTCTGACTAGCTGGGTCACCTTGATTCCCATTATCATCTACAAAATGAGAAAACTGGATTAGGTGGTCATCAAGTTTCCCTCCCAACTGCAATATACAGGACTATGAATCCCAGTAAGTGTTGTCCATGTTGGTGAACAATACTGATACTCAGAAATTCCACACAAGAACCCAAGTTGTCTCTGTGTGACGGGTGCAGGTCTGGAGGGTCTAGAGGTCAAAGTCTCACTATGTGTCTCAGCTATAGAGACTTACTGGTGTGAAACACCTGACGCTTATGCTGGACTGCTTCATAGAAACACCAAGTTTATTTTAAGGACCTGAGAGCTAATTAATATCTGGAAGATCTGGCTGGATTTAATGTTCAAAGAGAACATCATGGCCCCATGATGCTTAGATACGAAAGCAGTTGAAGTTAGCCTATTCTAGAACAACTCTGTATCTAATTCCTGAGTCCCTGAAGCCATCTTATATTTAGAGTCATGGGAAAGTTTATCTAAAACCTACAGGTAGCTGTTCAGCCATGAGCAGAAGGCACAGAATTTCCCATAATCCTACTAAGAATATATCTTACTTTCTGTAGAACTGCAGAGATTCCTTGGGATTTCTCTGTCAGCTACTTAACACCTTATGAGAGTATTTGTGTGTGATGGTGTTCCATTCTGGGATAATAATATTCAAGTAGTTTACTATAGAAACTGAATTGACAAAAACTATAAAAGGCAATACTATTATTCTAAACTGAAGACCAAGTATGTAACATATGATGCTTTTAGCACAGGATTCTGCTTTTCAAAGACATAGTGTAACTCCACACAGTTCACATAAGGTTTACATTCTTTGTTACACTCAACCATGAGTAGAAACAACATTTTCAAGGTTTTACTACAACCAGGACAGCTGATGTCAGAAGTCATCTGCCTTATGTACTTACAACAATGACAAAAAAAAAAAAAAAAGTAGCTGTTGAGGCTGCTTATGTACAACCAAACACCTCATGGGATTTGGTTCCTTGGTTTTGACATTCAGCGTCATGGTTTCATGGAACATCCCAGTTAACTGACCTAATAACGCATTTAATTCTTCTGTTCTACCTCCTACTTCATTGTGTAGTGCCTGGGGTCTTAAAAGCTTACAAGCAGTCATCCAAGGCACAATACTTGGTCTCTGTTCACCTGGAGCAACAGAGAAAGAAGGAGAGTCAGGAATAGGAGGAGGATATGGAATGTGTGGCTAATTGCCTCAAAGAACAACTGCCTCCTTTGCCATGACACCAGAAGAACTGGATGGTGCCTGGCTACCATTACTGAACATTTTCATCAAAGATTCCACAGAAGAATCCTGATCAAAAGGGGGAAAACACAGAACAGAATTTCAAACACTCATGGACTCTAGACTTTCTGGAGCTGTGGAGGGTGGATGAACTCCTAAACGATTGCCCTGAGATAATATTAAATCTTAAACAAAAATATCCCCTGAAGTCTTCTTAAAATCAAACAATAGTTTAGCTTAACTAGTAAAAAAGACCTGCCTTGAGCATTATGCAGATTTAAGAACTATCTATATGGGATCAAATGGACAACAGCAACTTGAAAGATTAGACAGAAACCTTAGGGGGCAGTGAGTTTATGTTAATGAGGAAGGAACAACTCAGAAAAGGAGGGTGAGAATGGTTGCACAATTCGAAGAATGTAATCAATGTCACTAAATTGTACATGTAGAAACTGTTGAATTGGTGTATGTTTTGCTGTGTATATTCCCAATAACAACAACAAAATAAACTTTAGGAAAAAAAAGTCATCTTTCCTAAAATATCACACCTTTGTCCCTTCCTACCCCAGATCTGTTATGACAACGAAAAACACCACCTTATTTTTCCCTCCTAAAGGATCTTTTGGAAGGCTATACGGCTTTATTAGGTTAAGGTACTATGTTCCCAGAAAGAGAATAGACAGTAGAGTATATGGATTAGTTTATCTAAGATTCATTGACCCATAATAATAAGCAGGGAAGGGGTATAAGTGAGAGCTGTCATTGCTGTTGGAAACAAAAAAGAAGGTAAAAGTCAAGGAAAAGAAAGTCTAAAGCAGAAGTGAAGAGGTGAAGTCTGCAGCCTGTTATAGTAATAAGCTGAGATTTTCAGTCATCTAGGGGTCACATGAGGGTGTCCTGGGTTGGACAGTGTCCCCCAAAATTCATGTCCTTCCTGGAACCTCAGAATGTGACCTCATTTGGAAATAGGGTTGATGCAGATGTAATGAGTTAAGATGTGGTCATATTGGGGTAGGGTTGCCCTTAATCCAGTGTGACTGGTGTCCTCATATGAAGAGGAAAGAGACACAGGGAAGATGACCACATATAGACAGAAGCAGACACTGGGGTTATACAGCTACAAGCCAAGCAATGTCAGGGGCTACCAGAAGCTGGAAGAGGCAAGGAAGGATAATCCTCTAAAGGCTTCAGAGTGAGCATGGTGCTGTCCACACCTTGCTCAGATTCTAGCCTCCAGAGCTGTGAGAGAACTGATTCCTGATGTTTGAAGCTACCCAGTTTGTGACGCTTTGTTGTGGCAGCTCTAGGACACTGACACAGATTTTGGTTCTGGGAGGTGACGTGCTCAGTAACAAATAACCTAAAAACGTGGAAGTGCCTTTGGAACTGGGTAATGGGAAGAGGCTGGAAGAATTCTAAGGCACTTAATAGAAAACACCCATGGAACTCCTGGGGCTACCAAAAGCTAAAAGAGACAAGGAAGGATTCTCCCCCAGAAGCTTCAAGGAACATGGCCCTGCCAACAGCCTAATTTAGGACTTCTGGCCCCCAGAACTGTGAGAGAATAAATTTCCATTGTTTTAAGCCACCTAGTTTGTGATACTTTGTTATGTTGGCCCTAGGAAACTATTACAGAGGATATTGGGAATTCTGAGTATTCACTGGTTATCTCCTATGATGTAGCTGAAGTCGATAGGGTGAATGAGAAACCTTACTTCTTTAGATATCAAATACAAGACTAAAATCCAGTGATGCAACCTAAGCTTTGGCCTCATTTGAACCAGCCAACTAATTTCATAATCTGGAGACATAAGTATTATTATTCACAACATGTACGATTCCATTTGGCACACACATTAAACATACTGTATTTTCAGTGTTTTACAGCCTATCATTTTATCAGGATGAAGATGGCAATTTTTCAAAATCTTATATTTCTTACTGGTATCTCAGGATTGCATGGTGGTGGTGGAAGCTGTACCGGAGGCAAGGTACTCAAAGGAAACCCTTGCTTCACCTTATTAATCTGTTCATTGTACTGTGTCTGATGGAAGAAGGGAAACAATATTTAGGGTAAAATCAACTTCAAAAACACAGCATATGGGAATAATTAACGTACTGTTTTGAATAATATACTATAAATCCTTTTCAGCATTGAATACCTCTTTTTGACATAAAACAACTCTATAGACCATTATCCCTACAAGTAAACAGCTGTATTTTTAGAAGTGTCTGTTGATTGACAAAATACAGAGACACATAATTCACAGATCCCATGTGATAATTCCTCAGCCCTCCCATAATCTTTAGGCCCAAAATAGGGACCACTGATATAAAGTGAATAAAGATCTGAAAGGATCAAGAAGGTATAAATAGCATAGCAGCTAATAAATAGACAAACAAGCAAATTTATTTGTAACAAACATTGTTCATTTTAAAACTGGAGTGGAAATTTTAGGAAGATTCATTCAATATCCACATTTTGTTTATTCTAAAAACTATAACTCTAGCTAACTCTAGCTCCACATTTAATTGTGTTTTATTCCCTTGAATTTCTGTCCAAAATGAGACACTACTCCTTGAAGCTTAACATGTTTTCAACATTTTTTTGGCACTGTCACCATTTTTCATTACTATATTATTTTATAAACAACCCACAAGAGCTGAAAAAATTTCTTATAAATCAAAACATTTAGAAACCTCCACACAGAGACATATGCTTGAAACAGAACAAGGGATTATTCTTTCAAGGCCAGAACTTTGAATAAACCCAACAAAAATGCTAAATATCACTAAAGACTAACTAAGGAAGAGTCAGAGAGAGAAATGGTCCAGACCACGAAGGAAGATGCTGGAGAACTGTGTAGTGCCTTTGGAGGCAGCTCTGCACAATTATACTTCATTGTTCTGCTGAAACTATTGTGAAACCACGCCAAGAAATCAGCATTACACCATTATAATAATAAATATATGTATTTTATAATAAATGAAACATTGTATCAACCTTAAAATATAAATGCAAAAACATTCTAAAGCTAAATGAATAAATTAATAAATATTCAAAGGGTTATCTCTTTAGCTTACTTTTAGCAAGGTCCTAATTCTATTAAATCAATAATTAAGAATTTGCTATTATGCATTATGGAATAATTACATAGTAAGTTAAGGTTGAAACTCATACAAGTTGGCTTGATTTTCCTTTAATTTTTTAAATACATTATTATTGAGATCAAGTTAAGACATTTCTTTTTGATTGGGACAGAGTTTTGGAATTCTAGGAAAACAAGGTGTGACGCACATTTTGAATTCATCGTTTCCTGGAATATGGGGATCAAATAAGGATCTAAATGACCATGTATAGGAATCTAGGATGCTGTCTACAATTAACTACACAGAAGCGATCAATCTCAAATGGAAGACATAAATGTTAATAACTGGAATGAAGGAACATGTTCTCCCTTAAATCTAACAATTGTTTTTAATGTTGGATTTTTAAGTATACAGCACCTATAACATTCAGCCAATTCACTCTACATGTACTTCAGGGCTTACCCTGAGGAATGCAATCTTGTTTCTAACATCCATCACAATGGCATTCCAACTGTCTACGGCAGCCTTTAATCGAAGTGATTCTAGGTTGCTGGTGTAGAAAAAGAGATACATGAGATAGGTCTTTCTTCTCATATACCATTTAGTTTCAAAAAAATTTCCAATATGTTCTGTAGCATATATGTAAATAATGCAAAACATCAACAAAATTATCTCCTTACCAACAATTACTTCAAGTGGGCAAGAAGATGTATGGAAGGGCTTGCTATTACAAATAAAAACAAAAACTATATAACAATTCTTGTTTCAACAGCAAATATAACTTATGCTTCTAGAATACCAAGTATTTTTCTATCTTGGTGGCATCATTTCTTAGGATGTGTTTTAAAATCTTTGTAAAGGAATTCCTCCAATGAAGACAAGGCCGAACAGGCAAATTGCCCTATTCATCTAATATTCTCAGAGATGTATGAGAATCTCCAAGAGTTTGACTCATCTTGGAAGATGGTTTTATATAATCTTCACATGGCTGTGGTTGGCCTATCTGGCTTCTCAGCAAATTGGAAAAAAGGTATTCTCTCCAGGAAGACACATTAGAAAGAAGTACCTTCTCTGGGAGAATCAGATTTTGGTTTTGTACAGTGCATAAATTGCACCAACATGGCAGATGCTGATAATCCATGCTCGCCAAATGACTTTACTAAAGCAAGAACAGCTTTGGGGTCTGTGATCTCTTGAAGAAAGATTTCATGAGGACTTTCAAACGGCTCTATCTGTTATAACATCCCCACAGCAGTATCCTCCACTATAATAGCTTTAAAAGGGCAGGACAAGTTATCAATGAGATTTTCTCCTACAAAGTGACATAAAATTCTAAATCCCTCTATCAAGTAGACAGACAAATCACTTACAACAGGGATTCCCCAACCCAAATGCACATCAGCATATCCTGGGACTCTTGATAACACATCAGAGATTCTAATTCTTTACAATTAAAGACTAATCATGATCATTAAAAAAAGAAAGAATGATGACTTGGTCCCAGAGATTCTAAGTTAATCACAGTTTCGTTAAGTTTGAAGGTATTCCCCATAAATTATAAATTTGAGGAGGATTTGATATCGACTGTCCAACATTTTAAAACCACTCATCTAGAGTACAGCAGGAAACTGCCTTTAACATGATTTTAGGTGTTAATAGTGATATTTCTCCCATCCTATTCCAAAAGTATTTAACATCAAGCATGAGAAGGGAAAGCAATTATAAAAAGTTTTCCAATTAGAATCCACCTTGTTTTGTAAATGTCTGGTCTTTAAGTATGTCTCTGGCTGCGATTTTGATCTATTTCACCCGGAGGAAAGGAAAAACCCTGACAGTAGCCATGATGGCCCTGAGAGACTTCACAGCGCTTCAACGGAGGCAACAGAGCCAAAGCATCAAAGTAACTTAAGGACTTCTGAGGTGGCCTCATCACTCCAAAGTTCGTATCACATATGTAAAACACATCACAGACTATGTTCAGCCTTGGGCCCTTTGCAAACATCTCTGAAATCAAGGGGCATTCCAAGGGAAAGGGTACCTTGCTGCCATGTGTGTCGCCCTGGTAAGCTGACTGAGACACTCCTTTTCAGTCTGCTCTAGATGAAGCAACCCAAAATCACGACGACGCTGTAAGAAATACACCTGCGGGTTTTTGAGAGAGAGAGGAGCTGAGGATGTCCTTCTCAGCACTTGCAAATAAACACATTCTCTTCTCAATAACCTCAAGTAAATTTCAGACTATTTTTCAACCTCTTCCAACTGCACCTGGGCTTCTTGAAATTATAAAAACTTTTTGATCAGTGTGATTCTGCTTTTTTATCCTATGGTTTCTGGGTTGATAAACATTCTAGAACATTAGCTGACAAACCTGCACATTTACTTGAATCATCTGGGAAACTAAAAAATGAGGCCTTGGTCCCAGAGATTTAATGTAATTAATACTGGGTACAGCTTAGGCATCTCGGTTTTTAAAAGCTCTCTGGTGACTCTATCATGTAGCAAAATTTGCAAACACTCAAAAGAAGGCCTGAGATCTATTCTATTTTAATTGGTGAAGTAAGCAAACAATCAGACCATCCAGAACCATAATGACCAAATGTGCTTTGGAGGTCATCGAGGCACATCTCTCTCCCAAAGCAGAAGTCAGCACACGGTTACTGATGCAGGACCATTTAGCCTGTTTTGTTTTGTTACTATCAATTGCTCAATGTTGACTAAAAATAGCTTATTACACTCTTAGATAGCATTAAATGTCAGAAAGTGCTTCCTTTCTGAAATTAATACTGAAAGTAGAAAGCAACTTTCCTTTTTGACTAAAAGCAATGAAAATCAAAGCATATTAAATGAGCTTTTATGGTAATCTGAGCTTTTATTAAAGCTAATACCCCAACAACTTACTCTCCAGGGATTTTTGGTTCAGGTATCACTCCTTGGTTGGTGACCTCAGAATCCCAAGTACTCTGCTAGAGAATAGAGCTTAACCATGACAGAGGTGGGAAGGTTTTGTAATGCTTTTAACGTCAGCGGGCTCTCTAAAAATTTGAATCTTATTGTATATCAACTTTCATTATCTATAAATAAAAATTACATACACACATACAATCACGTTTCTTTTGAGACAACTGTCTATAGTGTTCAAGGCTAACCCAGAAGAAATCAGGTAACTTTTAGGGGGTCTGGAAGGTAGGCTGCATTTCTGACTTTGGGGTATATGATGGGTATGTGTTTTGGAGAGATCAGGGGAGGAGAAGAAAAAGGAGGAATTACAGCCACAGTGAAATGTTATTCTTAGAAATTTAGTTTAATAATCTGGCTTCATTGAGATTTTCCTAAGATGCCTGCATTTGCTATCCACACGTCAGTAGACCAATTTCTTGGAGTCACTGGTGAAAATACAATATAATATCATCAATACTGGAGTATTCATGCACAGTGCATCAACGAGTCAGATTTTGAGCTGTGTTTTCCTGGCTGGTCCTCAGATGTCATATATCTCTTTATTCAAGAAGCAGTCTTTTTTTCAATTCTCTGATATATCAGCCTCCCCTGACCCACCCTGTTGGTTGTTGTTGTTTGTTTTGGTTTTGTTTTTTTACCTCAGCTGTTAAAGCTCTGCTGGTTTCTGCATTCAGTTTGTTCAGGTATGTTTTAATTGTGCTTTCCAGGTTATGCTTCTCCACTTCCTACTGAGATCTGAAATATTCGACCATGAAAGAGTCAGCAACATTACAGCAAGGAAAAACAGTCTTTTCCATCTTATTCAGGGTAAGAAAGATGCCAAGGTATACAGTGAGCAGGAAACGACTTTTTGGAGAAGTACACAGCATATACAGTACAAGAGAAGACACTGCTTAACTATCCTTCCCTATCATAAACAGACTAGAAGTTTTAATTAACATCATTAGCATAGGTATTATGACTAAAAACTTGGCTGTGAAATCAACTGCCTTAGGATGAATCTAAGCTCCATAACTTACTAAATGTGAAACCTTGGGCAAGTTCCTTAACTTTTCTTTGCCTCAGTTTCCTCATATTTAAAAATGGAGAAAACTGTAATCTTATCTCAAATAGTTGTGAAAATTCATTAAGATAATCTACATATGACACTTTGTGTTTGGCACATAAGTACTAAATAAATGTTAGCTATTATTAATAAATTTTACATAACATAAGGTTTAGACAAGCCTTTTTCTATGCCAACAATAGCAACCATAAAGGTTTTTACTATCCCTATTATAAAGTTAAGTTATTGCATAAAATATTATACTAGTTATTTCAGTGATCACATTCAATACCTAAAATGAAAACAAATCCTAAAGCTTGAGAGAGAGGGAGATGGTGGTAAAAATATCACATATGAAGGACATTGATGGAAACTGGCTACCTGTGAAGTTTCTTTTTTTTCTTTCTCTATTCCATCTCAGCTTTCCACATTTGAATCCCATTCTGTCTTTAATGAAAAGAGTTAATTGAAAATATAACACTGTAATATTTTCACAAAATATTACACAAAAGCTATTGTTGGTGTTTTATTATTAGAAATCTTGATGCTTGTGCACCTGACAAACACTGATGAGAAGCTTGATGAAACAGTATTTTCTAAATATCATTAAGGCCTGAGTTGTTTTAGGGGGAAAAAAATCAAAAAATATTCCAACAGGTATATTAAGCCAATACAAGAGCAATCAATTACTATGCCATTAAACACTGTGAAAAATTATGCCTACAAGAACAAAAGAAAAAATGGATAAATTAGATTTCATCAAATTAAAAACTTCTGTGCATCAAAGGACACCATCAAGAAAGTGAAAAGACAACACACAGAATGGAATAAAGTATTTGAAAATCATGTATCTGATAAGGGACTTGTATTCAGAATATACAAAGAACTCTTAAAACTTTACAATAATAAGACAAAAATACTGAACTCTAAAAAAGTAGGTAAAGGATCTGAATAGACATTTCTCAAAAATAAAAATGTACAAATGTCTAATAAGGCTCAACATCATGAATCATTAGGAAAATGCAAAATAAAACCACAATGAGGTACCACTTCACACCCACTAGGATGGCTACAATTGAAAAAAAAAAAGCCCAGAAACTTAACAAGTGTTAGCAAGAATGTGGAGAAATTGGAACCCTTGTGCATTGCTGGTGGGAATGTAAAACTATTCAGCTACTGTGGAAAACAGTTTGATGATTTCTCAGAAAAGTTAAACATAGAGTTACCATTGACCCAACAATTCCACTCCCAAGCATATACCCAAAACAACTGAAAACATATTCAGACAAAACTTATACACAAATGTTCACAGCGGCACTATTCACAATAGCGAAAAGGCAGAAGCAACTTAATGGATAAACTGTGATACATACATACAACAAAATATTATTTAATAGTCATAAAAAAGAGTGAAGTAGTGATACATGCTACAACATGGGTGGGCTTCAAAAATATTGTGCTAAGTGAAAGAAGCCAGGCACAAAAGCTGACATACTGTATGATTCCATTTATGTGAAATATCCAGAATGGCGAAATCCACAGAGACAGAAAGCAGACTGGTGGTGCCAGGGACTGCGAGGAGAGGAGAATGGGGATAAACTTGTAATTGGCAAGTGGTTTATTTCAGAATAACGGAAACATTTCAGAACTAGACAGACATGGTGGTTACACAACACTGGGAATGTACTAAACGCCATTGACTTGTACACTTTAAAGTGGTTAATTTTATGTGAATTTTACCTCAATAAATTATTTAAAAAAAAACAAACAAACAAACAACAGAAGGGGAGTGAAGCAATTAGGGCTACAGAAGAAACAAAACTGGCCCATGAGTTGACAATCATTTAATCCTGAATGTGGGTGATGGGTACTACGGGTTCATTGTACTATTTACTTTTGTGAATCTTTGAAAATGTTCTTACTGAAAAGTTAAAAATAAATAAACACTGGCCTTGAGTGTAAAAAACAACAACCCCACAATGATATAACACTTCACACCCACTCCAATGGCTAAAAAAAAAAGACAATAACAAGTGTTGATGAGGACGTAGAGAAATTGGAACCCTCGTATACTGCTGGTGGGATTGTAAAATGGTGAGAACACTTTGGAAAACAGTTGGGCAGTTCCTCAAAATCCTAAATATAGAATTACCATAAGACTCAGCAATCCCACTCTTAGGTATATACCCAAGAGAACTGAAAGCACATGTCCACACAAAAACTTGACATGAGTGCTCACAGAAGCATTATGCATAACAGTCAAAAATATGGAAACAAGTCAAATGTTCGTCAGATGATGAATGAATAAACAAAATACGGTACATTCATACAATGGAATATTATTTGTACGTAAAAAGGAAGGAGTACTGATACATGCTAAAGCATGGATGAGCATTAAAAACAACATGCTAAGAAGCCAGTCACAAGAGGCCACATATTATATGATTCCATTTATATTAAATGATTTCATTTATATGAAACATCTAGACTATGCAAATCCAGAGACAGGGAGTAGATGGGTGGTTGCCCAAGCTGGGGGCGGGGTATGGAGAGTGAGTGCTGATGGCGTTGGGTTTCTTTTTGGGGTGAAGAAAATGTTCTGAAATCAGTGATAATAGTTGCACAACTCTGTGAGAATATACTAAAAGCCACTAAATTTTACACTTTAACAGAGTGAATTTTATGCTATGTGAATCATATGTAAATAAAGCTGATATAAAAAAATACCTACAGGCAAAAATATGTGAATCAGGATAAAACTTAGCCAGTTTCATAAGGCAGTCACATCTAGTAGTATTGATTAAGGCTCTGAAGCCCTAGACCCTGACAGTAGCTTGTTGTGGGACCATAACTTTGGTGATTTAATCTCTCCGAGCAGTTTCTGTGACCAGAGCTAAGGTGCCCTACCATACCTCCCAATTTGCCTAGGGCACCTATTGTCCCAATGTGATTATTAATACCGCTCACTTTCATGCTACAACATTCCTCAGTTTTGATGATAAATTACATGGTTATTGTAGCCAGAAGGAGCCCTGGTGGTGCAATGGTTAAGAGCTCAGCTGCTAACCAAAAGACCAGAGGTTCAAACCCACCCAGCAGCTCTGTGGGAGAAAATACCCGGTGATCTGCTCCCATAAAGAACACAGCCTAGGAAACCCCACGGGGCAGTTCTACTCACAGGGTCGTTATGAGTCGGAATTGATTCACGGTGGCACCAAACAACAACAATCCACGCCAGAGCATGCTGACTAGAATACAGAGTTCAGAGACGGTGCACCCAACCAAAGCAAAAGCTACATTTTGACATGTACCTTTTCATGGAAAGTTGATCTTTAAGGTTCTTGATTTCATTACCTTTAGCATGCATTTGATGCTGTAATCTAAACAAATTAGGGGGAAAAAAGTCATTAAATATTAGAAATTATTTCTTGGTAACACAGTCAGGGCAGCTCTGCATGTAGCTGATGAGGGACTAAGTATGTGTGTTTTGAACCACAAATTTTGAGCCTGAAAACAATTGCTGGACTTCCATACCTGGTTCTTCTGAAATTCATCTTTTCCGTTTCTGATGTCTGTTTGACTGACTCCCCAAAGAAAGAGGAACTAAGTTCTGAACTAGTAGATTGGCAAGTGGAGAGAAGTTTTATCTTGTGTCCTCAGTTCAGTGACTTGGAGAAAACATCTTTCAGGTATTAGTACTTTAGTTTACCCACTAGAAAACAGAGATGGCATCTTCTGATTTTCTAGGCCTGTTGTGGTACTGAGAACTTTAAGTTCCTTAAAAAGATATTATATCAAGTCAAGCAAATTATCAAAGACTAAGATCTGAAAAAGTCAGACCTTAAATATGGAAGTAATTAGGCTATATGCGAAGAAGAATTTTAATTAAAACTATAAATTATAACTGAGGAGTCACTCATATGACCTAAAGAGGAAGACTGAGTGAAAATTTTCTATAAATCAGAAAATACAACTTGCTATAAGCTTAAAATTTGATATTCAAGAAGCTATGAACATAAATGCAAAATAACACTTTTGGTTGATACATATTCACATTTTTTATGTTCTCCCTTTGTGCCACTGTATTCTCAAAAACAAGCTTTTATATTTATTTGTTAATTTGCTTCAATATGAGGAGATGTAGAGCAAAAGCACATTTCTCTCTAAGTCTCTGATATGTTCAGACTCTTAGGATAGGTAGTTTGGGTTAATCTAATTGCAATGTTAAAATCTTGAAACAATGATTTTAATGCTGGTCGGACTACTCACTACTGGATTTCTGAGACTACCAGCTCATCTTTAATATAAGCTTCTTAGAAGCCACAAAACAAAAACAGGTCTCTTTCAAGTCGAAAATAATACAAGCTTTGTCACTGTAGTGGACAGGAGTAAGTACAGAAAATTAAGCTTACTTAAGCATAAGATATATAAGAAAGTAAGCAGTACGATATGTAAGATTGACATCGTCCTTTCTTTTGTGTACTTTTATTGCTTCAGTATTTTTCTCAGCTCTATACAAAGCGAGCAGTTGCTTACTTCTGACTCTAGTTGGCAAGGCAACAAATACAATTGGTTGCAGCCTATGGACAGTTCTTAATGTGTAGTCACACTGCCACCTACTGGCTACACAGCAATCTATTAGAGATCATGTACGTGACAGTAAAAACCCAGGATTTCTTGTTATCAACAGATTTATACTTACTTGGAAACCTTACTGATTCCAAAAGCCACTTGCTGGTTAAGAGATGAAATGATTTTATTTTTCTTTTTAATCTGCATTTGATTTTCTTGCCCACGAAAAGTTACTGTTTTCAACTGTTTTTTGAAATCCTGATCAATGAAAAATATTATTTCAAAGTTAATTCTGGTCAAGTACCAGAAATTGAGAGGAAAAAAAATAACTGTTATTTTTTAAAAAGAAGATACCATTAAGTGTCACATTTAAACGTCTGACTCCCCTCAGATCTAACAGCAAAAGCACTTACTTCACACTGATAGCGCAATTTATGGAGCTGGCGCTGAAGAGCAAGTCTCTCCTTCTCAGTTTCCCCATAATCTGCAGTCACCTTGCTGGCTGAGCCCTATTGAGCAAATGAAGTAGGCATGTCTGAATTCTGGATAAGATTAAGCTTTAGTCATTTTATTAAGTATCTTATTTTCCTCTTTAAAAAAGGCGTAAATATTTTATTTACAGAAGATTTAAAGTTGCCATCTATCTCTTCTTCCTGCTTTATGTCTCAATATAAATGGTGCTTCTCTGATTAGGTTAAACAAACTTACTTCTCTCCAATTATAAAATCAAGAAAACCAAACCCAATGACGTCAATTCCGACTCATAGGGATCCTACAGGATGGAGGAGAGCTGCCTCACGGGATTTCCAAGGCTGTAAATCTTTACAGAAGTAGACTGCCACATCTTTCTCCTGTGGAGCAGCTAGTGGGTTCCAACCACCGGCCTTTTGGTTAGTAGCAGAGCGCTTAACCACTGCGCCACTAGGGCTCCTCTCCCCCATTGCAGTATTTGCCAAACAGCACCACAGTAGCTGGCCTGTGTGCTTCCCAAGTTTTAAGAGCTTTCTGTACAATGCATTTCATGGTCATGAGACTCTTATCTGGTAAGTACTCATTATTCCCATTTGAGAGATGATAAAACTGCTTAAGTAACTTGCCTAAGCTCATACAGACAGTAAGTGGAGGAGTCTGAATTCTAACTCAGTCTGATTTCAAAGCCCAAGTACTTAATTATTACACTGTATCATCTCAGTTTAATGTTCAGCTTCTCCACTGGATTATAAACACTATGATGTCAGGGACTATGTTTTAGCAGCATAGCTCTTGACAGACACGGACCCATTGCCTTCGAGTCAATTCTGACTCATAGCAACCCTACAGGACAGAGTAGAGCTGCCCCACAGCGTTCCCAAGGCTGCAATCTTTAAAGAAGCAGACTGCCACATCCTTCTCCCTGGAGTGGCTGGTGGGTTCAAACTGCCAACCTTTCAGTTAGCAGCTGAGCACTTAACCTCTACGCCACCAGGACTCGTTCTTAACAGACGGTAAGTGCTAAATAATGCCTTTTGAATAAATGAATAAGCAAACATTTTCAGAAAGGTCTACAGTATTACTATGATTCTGTTTTCAAGTTCTTATAGCTCTCCTGGCTGTTGAATGAAAACCAGAGGATCCCCATGTCAACTTTAATGTGACATCCAAAGCTAAAAACAGGGTATTTCAGTTACAGTACACTTATCCTAATATTTTAACTAGAAAGGAGAAAAAATTACATAACAAATACATGAATGTTGTGTGAATAACAGCCAGGGAATCATCTGTATTAACTGTACCTTTAAGATAATCAATATGCCTACATGGTATGCCATTATATGTAAACCATGGAGTAAGTTATCAAAAAATTACCTCAGTATGGACTGCTCATGGGTATGTAACACGAGTGGTTTTTCATAAACAAAACAAAACATTTGCTCTGTTGAACACTTAAAACATGTTCACACACCTCTTCGCATATGGATACATCATTTTAAGCAGTGACTACTACCAGGAGAGGAACCCAAGCAAACAACTGCTGTGTGTTAATATTTCTGAATGCATTTCATGGAAACAACCAGGTTTAAAGAAAAATAACAGTGATAAAAATAGCTTTGCTTTACAAAACTATTTTTCTCATGGCATTTAATCCAATGAGATTATGCCAGTTTTGTCTTTTATTTTTTTCTTATGGTATTGGAAAACCTTTGCAAGGAATGCATTTATAATCAACTCTGCCCAATAGTTAAAGCTGGGAAATTGTTTGAGCTCTAAAGTGAAAGTTTCCATCTTCTAAGGCTGTTTTTTCTTCTTCTTTTCCTTCCTCCCTCCACCTCTCTGTCCCTTTCTTGCTTTTTTTTTCCTCCTGACAGACAGTGTAAACCACTGTGCTAACATGCTATTCAATGAATCATGGGGAAAACAAAGTAACAACTGTTTCTGGAATAAAACATCTTTCCAGTCAGGCTTACCTGCTCTATCATGTCCAGAATATGCAATTCATCCAGACTATAGACCTTGTCTTCAGCTGCAGAGTCTTTTTGAGCATCACTTGAATCATCATTGATATATCTACTGACTGGGTGTGGACTTCCTTGCTCCTTCTTCATCTGCTCTTCTTTCACTACCATATGTGGGCTATCATGGTGACATAATCAATGTTATCTTTTAAAATTGTATAGTGCTTTTCATCTAAGCCATTGTTTCCCAAATTGGTATTGTACTGATCTCGTGCCATGAGAGTAGCTCATGGTCAAATAAAATTTGAACAGTGCTCATACTATGTCTTTCTCTTGAAGATTCACAGTGCATTTAACATATTTAAGATAGCACTCATTCGAGGTACCTGTTTAATTCTGCTCATTCCAGCGTTTTAAAGAATTATGAGACCATGGAGTTCATTTTTCAAATTACAGCTATTAATATCAGTTACTTAAGGAAACAATACTTTGGGAAACATTGACAAGCATTTCCACATCTGCTGTATCATTTTATCATCACCACATTCTTGACAGGTAGGTTGGTTTACTCAACTTCAATGTTTTAGGTCAAGTGTACCTTTAAACAGAGGTCTACAAACAGCAACAGAAAGTAGATTTAAAAACAAGTCTCTTTTCTAACATGACTTTGAAGAAACTGTAGTGAAAACATGTATTTCAGTAACTAGGAACAACTGACAAAAGAATGAAAAGACTATAGGTACAATGTCAGTTAACCAATTGCATGCCTATCTCTAAATTTTAAATTTCAGTTAGCCTACTATTTAGTAGCTATTAATGTCCTTCTTAATCCCATTGAATGGCAACATGGAACAGTACTTTTACTTATAGCATGATATAAATTACTTGATTTTACTAGTCAATAGAAATAAAATACATAAGTCTAGGACAGCTTATTACTTTCTTAGGCCACTGAGACCTAGAAAAAAATAACGTCTAATACTCACAGGATACTTTGTAAAACCTATATAAACAGTCATTAAGTATTACTGAGGCAGTCTTGAATGACCTAAATATTTTGGAAAGTTTAATGAAATCAATTGCTTGCATAGACCAGCAGCTCCCAAACCCAATTAGTTTTCCAAATTATCTGAAGAGCTTTTAAAAACCATTTTCCCAGGCACCTCCACAACTGTAAAAATGTAGTTAAATCTGTATTTTTAGAACCTCCCCCCAAGATTATTGCTGAGTTTTTAAAGTATGATAATAGCATTAGGATAATATAGGAAAATGTCCATATTTTTAAGAGATGCAAACTGAAGCATGTAGGAGTAAAATTACATGCTTCTGTGTTTGGATTTGAAAACATCTCAACAAAGGAAAATATGCTAAGGGATATTTGAAGCAAATACAGCAAAACAATGATAACTATTGAATCAGGATGATAGCTATAAATACTACTCTCTTTACTGTTGTGCATATTTGAAAATTCTCATTTAAAAGTAAGGCTCCCTGGGTAATTTTATCATCACCCAGGTTTGGGTCTCCACTGTCGGCAAAATGAGCAAAATGATTGATGGCACTGTATCACTCTTCAGTGAATAATTTTTATGGCATCCAGACATAGCTTGAAAAAACCCATTGTTCTTTAGTTGCCAAAGAAAGTTAAATCCATCCTGGATGATGAACCATTTGCGTACCAAGTGAATCACAGCCGTTATCAATGAGAAAATATCAACTATAAGTAATAATGAAATATGTTCTTGTTGCCATTTTAAAAGTCTCTTAATTATGTCCTCAAAGTGCATTCTCTGAAGTTACTAATACTCAGTGAAAACACTTTGGTGGGAATATTATCACAATGTCTTTCGCCTTTCCTTTATCTAGTGCACTATCATTAATCACAAGGCTGAACAATCCTCTTACAATGACCTTTTGACATTAAAAAGTTTCCATTAGGCATTCAAAATTCACTGTCAACAACTGGGATAAAAAATCCCTGGGTTAAATTAAGACAAAACAAAACAACAATAAACCAATCCATACTAAAAACAAACAACAACAACAAACAAAAAACCTCCTTTGTAAAAGCCATCATTTGGAACATACAAATGATCTCTGTCCTTGAAGGCTAAGTCATGCTTAGTCTGTATTTGGCTAATCACACTTCAGACTATATTTTAAAAGACTGCATGCTGGACCAAGTTAGTCCCTGAATGAAGACGTTAGCATCGGCTGGCTCTTGAGCAGACTAAATAGAAAAACTGTGAGAGATTTTATTCTTACAAAGCAAATGATAATTAACTTTTTGTCACATTTTGTAAGAAGGCAACAACCTATTAAGACAAGGAAATGTCCTTTCTTCCCTTCAATGAGAACACTTCCCAAAGCAAGGCTTTGAAAATACTAAGAAAAATTTAAAAATAAAATAAACTAGCACTTACGCTTGCTCTTCATTTGATTCTTTATTCTGAAAAAGAGCATAAAGAATTAGTAATTTATAACCAACTAGATTAGCACAGCATAGTGATTGGGCTGTAGTCAGGGCAGTCTTCCGCAAACTTTTTACCTCAAACCAAGGAAGAGATATATTTTACAGCTGTATGTATGCGTGTATATATATATATATATATATATATATATATATATATACAACCAAAACATCAGCAGTTTGAATCCACCAGCCACTCCTTGGAAACCCTATGGGGCAGTTCTACTCTGTCCAGTAGCGTCGCTATGAGTCGGAATCAAGTTGATGGCAACAGGGTTTTTTGGTTTTACAGAGTCACGACTCATAACTTTAAAAAAATCACTGATTCAGATATTAAGGTGAGTACTGGGTCTGAGTGTGGACCTACTGAAATATCTCAAGACATATGTATGCAATTCCCATTCACAGTACCCCACACTAACACAAAGGCTCCTGAAAACCTACACATAAGAAGAAAAGTCTGAGACAAGAAGAATCTTATAGAAAAAGAATTGTTAAGGAGATTACAAGGAAAAATTTTAAAAACCTTAGATTTTATGTTCATTAATATCAGACTATAAAGACAACATGCTAAATAAAGTAATACCAATGACAATTAACACAATTTAAATCAATAGTACAGGTGGTCCCAGATTATGAACCTCCAACTTACGTACAACCTGCAGTTATGAACCAACCCCCATAAAGCCTATTATATTAAAAATTCGAGGCAAATACAATGGTCCGTAATAACAAATGGGCACTACTGGTGACACACATCAAAACATTATTATTTTTTACTGTATTATTGTTTTAAAGATGTTTTAGTGTATCTGGAAGTGTCTCCTTAATGTTTTTTATGCATAGAAAGGTTCACTATATGCTATATACTAAGACAAATATTTGACTACCTGAGATTACATACGAACTATTCTGATTTATGTACAAATCCAACTTAAAGACAGACTTAGGAACGGAACTCTTTTGTAGCCCCTAGACTGCATGTATTACAGTATTAATTTCTACTTCCATCCCTTGCTTCCAAGAAACTTAAAAGTCTCTTTTCAAAAATGGATTCAATAATGGACTTGTAAATTGGTTTTGCTTTATTGTCTGTATACTAAGAGGATTTTCATGTTTCAATGTTTGATCTTATGCTCAACGTCCAGTGTAAATTTGATCCTATGATTTAGAATTACTGACTCCTACCTGTTAGTACACTTGGATATACCTGAGTTGAAAAGAATTCTGGTTGTTCATAATGAACGTATCTAGTGTAGTTGATTAAGTATTTGTAAAACTCCTTTTTAGTTCTTCCCATGAAAACTTTATGCCTAAGCAGGTATCAGCCTCTCTTATTGGCATCTCAGCAACTTCCCTCCTTTAAAGAGGCCACCCAATTTGAAGGCCTGGATTTACTTTCTGCCATCTTTTATTTTTCCCCAACACTTCATTAGAAAAGTCTTCTACTCTTCTACCTACCTGCTTTACCTCCCTTTTCTATTACTAACCCTTAATTCCCCTTGGAGAAGTCTAACTAGCCACAAAAAGAGTTATTTACAACTTGAATATGTTAGAAGCTAAATATTAAATACTGAAATACCTAACTGAAGAAACTGAGCAGGTAAGAGTAGCTACATGTCTCTAACTTCTACATGCTAGTTAGAAGTTATCTGTACTGTCCCCTTTATTTGCTACACAAATTTTACCTTTTCTTCATGTTTTCCACAGAAGTTTTTAGGACTACAACTAGTGTTAGGTAGAGATGTTGCAAAACAAATAATTAACAGAAGACATAACTTGATGGACTTTGTCATCACTCTACATAAACACAAGCAAATTTTTATATGCTGGAATTTTTCATGAGGAAAAATCTTGATTAGATGATCTGATTGACTTAACTTTTTAAACTGGTTGATTACACTATAATTAGATGATTCTTTGCATCTATCATAACAATAATTGAGTATATGAGTCATATTATTCTCTATGAAATAATCATATGCACAAATTTTAGCATTTTTCAGGTTCTACATGTTAAATTTTTGATAAAAGATGTAAGATACAAAATCTCTCTTCTAATGTCCAAATTTCATCTTGCTAAAATTTTCTTATTTTCAAAAGTATTTCAACCTCTTTTAATGAAATAAATTGGAGGAAAACTTAGGATGCTAAAAGAAACAAGGGAAAAAAAAAAACCCAAATGCTTGCTGACATTTAACAACAAGTTGATAATGTTACTAGCAGTATGAATTTTTGAGTGGTGTTTACATTTATTTCTAGTTGTGGTTTTTTTTGTTTAATTTCAATTTGACCTAGAAATAGGGCTTTCCACTTAACCAAAATTGAGAATCTGAGTATTACCATCTTTCATTTTTTGGAAGTAAAGATGAAATAGCCATGGCACACTATATAGACTTGGAATGCACTTTCATGGTCTGACATTCTATGATTTACCTGACCAGCTTTATGTAGTATTAGACACGGGACTTCATTATGTTTTGGCAAGAATAAAAAATATCAGCTAACTTAACCAATCAGGCTGTGTTTTATCAGACAAGAACTATCCAAAAGTAAGAAACAACCTTTATACTCATGTCTTTTAAAAATAAAATTTAATTTTCAAAGTAACTTTTGATTGAAATAGTAAGTTACAGTAAATGATGGTTATGATAATAAACATGAAAATGGTATGATTTTTAATCAGATTAGAGTATAAATAATCCTTATTTTGTTCTTGATATCAGTATTTTTAAAATTCATCTTTCATTTCATTTATGATTAAAATTCATGCATACTTCCAAATGACTACTAATACACGGGTTGGTCAGATTGTAGTTGGGTAAATAGTCTCACTCAGTTTATAATATAATATACAGAGTATATCTAGATCTTAAATATATGTTTCAGGCCACAAAACTTACTTTTTTTTCACCACAAATTTTGCATAGCATAATGATTAGCCCACGTGCTTGATTTTAAAAAAAGACTTCTGGCATCCCTTGTACTTTTCTAAGCAACTAAGAGACATTTTGCTAAATCTTTGCTACAGATAGTAACTTGCTCATTTTTCAACTGGCAAAAATCAAGGAAGAGAAAATGAAGGTGACTTCTTAATTGTATACCTTTTTTGTACAGTATTACTTTACTGGCAGACTCTCAGGTATAAAGAAGAATATTAAGATTACCTAAGGTTTTGAAAAATGCTTCTGAACATATCAGTGGAGATATGAGAAAAAGAAGCTGTTATTAAAACAGAGTAAGCATTTTTAAAATGAAAGTGGTATGCAGATTTTACTGAAATTTCAGTGTCTTTATTTGCACAGTAAAACCTGCAAAAAATGCAGAAACCTGGCAGAGAAGGAAAACTCAAATATCTTCCACTAAATAGATAGTGACAGAAAAGTGGTGACTGCACCCTGTCAAAGGCGAAAACTTGCGAGACCTGGAAAAACAAGGCAGTCCCGTAGAATTCCGGCTCTCACAGGGTTCACTGTGTATTCAAATGCATAAATTATAATTTAGGGAAGTAAAGAATGGCACAGTAAGTTTAAATCATTCAGATCTAACATACTTAGACTTCTCTATAATCATATATTCAACAAGTTACTGGCACTTATAAGGCATTTATGCTATATGTCTACCTGGATTAATCTTAAATTCTAACAGTGAATCCATGTATTCAGTTTAGGTGTTCATAGTCTGATATCCCTCTATTGTAATACTCATGAAGTTTCTTACCTTTTTACTCTTAGTCTTTTTCTTTTTCTTTGGTTTACTCCTAACCTGTTAGGGAAGAAATAAATCATTTATTTAATATGCAATTCAAACTGTATAAAGGGTTATTTTAGAAAACATATTTTTTCTAACTACTGAGACCTTTGTCTTCTAATATTAGATATCATATTTTCTTCCTGGATTCTATGGAATCAATTATTTTCATTTTGATCTCTGTCTTCTGCTGTTGAGAAATCACTGATGTATAAAGGAGTAACAGCTAACACCAATAAGCGGGCTGCTGAGAGAGTGCTCCCAGATCCTCACATGTACACATGCATGCATGAGTAAAAAAGGAGGAAGATTTAAAAAAATCATACTCATTTTTATAAGATGAATCATTAAGCCTAAAAAGAATTTAGTGACAATATAATAACAATTACAACTTAGATCTGTAAAGAAATACTCAGATCCCACCCATGATGATTTTAATTCTCTTCTGAGCAAATGACACTGAAATTACCTCAGTTTTCTCTTCCCTTCTATCTCCTTCTATTCCTCTCTATGCCTTCTTCTGTTCTCCTCCCACACCCACTCTCACTGCTCAGGAAGATGAAGTGTGTTCAGAAATCTAACACAGTGCCTGGCCTATAGTAAGTGTTCAATGAATCATGGCAGAATAAATGGTCACAGCAGGAAAGATTATGGAAGTACTGTGGAGAGAACCATTCCAATTCAAGTTCTGCATGAACACTATGATAAATATAAGCAAAGATTGTCTGGGATGTTTAAGTACATCACATGCAACAAAATAAAGGACTTGACTGAGCTTTTCTAATTCAAACATTAATGAAAGTTTGTACTTCCTGGAGATCTTTCATAGATTCTGTTGAAGAGTCACTGGGTATCGATGTCACATCTTTATTCATTTCTACTAACTGTATATCAGCATCTGAATTCGTATTTATATTGTATTCCATGAGAGGTGGACTTGGTTCTGCTTTCTCACTCTGTAACTCTTCTATTTCAATACCTAAATATTAAACACAAAACACTCAAAATTTGGATGCAAGCAATTTCCACCTCTTAGCATTATTATAAATGTTTACCCAACAAAAAACACTATCCCAGAAATAAAAATAGAAAACATCTTATTCTGTTCAATTACTAGATGAAAATGTAATGCCAATTAGTCAGTGATCAAATTAGAAGTATGTATACTAGCCTGGAACCAATCAGTATGAGCCTGAATGCTAAGATATCTTACTGGTATCATATGAACATAAGAATCTGAATACTCTCTAAATACTAAGTTCTTGAGTGTCTTGAAATTGACTCTATTAATACTGCAACTAGTATTATTTTAGGACATAAATCTGAAACAAAGAAAAGGAGATAGAAGACTTATTTTTTTTTCCTTTTTTCTTCTTTTTTACAACCGAAAACTGTGAAAGGGGATCAGCTCCCTATTACATGACCTCATCTTTGACACCATGCTCCTTAATGTTGCCCGAGACTCAGGACTCAAAACTCGAGGACCTTGTCTGATGGCCACAGATGGTGCAAAATTCAACACCAAACAAAAAAACCCAGCGTTGTTTTCTTAAGTGTAATTTTAATTTTAGGGTCTGAATTACATTTTTTAAAAAACAAGAGCACAAAAATGGAAATTTAAAATAAAAATAGCTTACTATTTGGAAAAAATATATAGCTACAGCAATGTTTAGTTAACCAGATAAAAGTGACACAAGCTGAGCAGCAGCACAAATGGGCAGGCAGAACAAGCAGGTAGATTTTGCCTGCTGAAGTGTCCTGTGGGTCCAGAGGTCAGAGCACTATCTTTGGTGAGCCCCAGGGCACACACTCAGAGGGCAGAGGAAGGTTCACATGAGGTTCAGCTGACCAGCAGTAATTTGACCACACAATTTTCCAAGCTTTTAACAGTTACAATTTATCTGACCAAGCAAAAATCCCACAGGTGTCCCTTAGGTATTCCAAGTTAAAAAGTCACTTTGACATTTTGTTTTTAAATATACTTACATTGACAGCCTGTTATTGACTGCAGAGCAATTCCTATGGCACATAAAGAAAACATTTAGATGTACAATTGCGAATGCAACCATCAAATATCTGACTGGGACTAAGACAAATCAGAACTTTATACTGTACCAACTATAACTGTAAAAATAACCAGCTTCATTCATCAATCCAATTTAGACAGACATAATCTTTAGATTGTAATATAAAGGTTACACAACCAAGATTAGAGAAAGAAAAATAAAATTTTATGGTTCATAATAGATAATGCCTAAAACATAAACACTGTAAACCAAATAGCGAATTCTTACTACCATATTTTTACGCAAATAATGCACACCTTCTACATCTGCTTGCCAACCACAGCCCCCTCCGTGAGGTATTTTCATAAGCTCTGCTACGCCAATTTTTTTTTACATGTTGCCTTAAAAAAAATTAGCATGGTATCCCAAAGTTTTTGTAAGAGGACTGAGATTGGGACCTAGTAATTGTCTCTGAGAAAAATGTGAACCAGTTCAACAATTACTGGAAGCTTGGAAGGTTGTAGCCATCAGTTGCTCATTTCATAGTGTGAATAATAAAAACTTGGGACCAGGAAAAGTCACCTAGAATAGCACAACAAAGATTTCAGTAATGTTGGCACGCCCTGAACTCCATTTTCTACCAGGAGAGATGAGAAGCTCACCCCAGATGGGGGGCAGAAGGTCTGAACTCTTTCCTACATCAATTGACAAGGTCTAAGAATAGCACAGCAAAAAAGAGGAAGACCCTCAACTAGATGGACTGACACAGTCGCTGCAACAATGGATGCAAGCATAATGATTGTGAGGATGGCGCAGGACCAGGCAGTGTTTCCTTCTGTTGTACACAGGACTGCTATGAGTCGGAACTGACTCGATAGCACCTAACAACAACACGAACATCACTGCACCCAAACACTTGCACTGACATTACTTTTTTTTTTTTTTTTTTTAATTACAGCCAGTGTATAGCTGGCAAAAGTCTAAATTAAACCTCAAGCTTTTGGTAAAAAGGAGGAGAAACATACACCCACTGTGTCTAAAAGTACATCCTTGAATTTAGGTTCTTGTATTTAGGTATACTTAGTTTTTGAGAAATGATAAAACTCCTCTACCTAAAAATCATCAATATTTTCTTTCGGAAAACACAAACTCCTGAGCGTGGCAAGAGAAATCCTCTTTATGTATTCTATCTATGAACTCTCTCCTGCTCTAGCCTCAGTAATCCCAAACGTGTCAGCTCCCTGCACTACAGTGCATGTTTTTGTTCTATGCCTTCATTTTTGTCTCCCTCTGAAACATCCTTCCCCTCTTCCTCACCTAGCCAGCTTGTATATGCCATTTCAGAAATCCTTAAATATTATATTCTCCAGAAAACTCTTTCAGATTCCCTTACGCTAGGACTCCCCATGGCATTCTGGAAACATCTCGAGCACTATATCTTCTATTAGCCTCTCGATGAGCCCATCCTCCCGAGAATGTGAGCTCACTGAATCCCCTGCCCTCAGCACTGTGCTGGGCACCTAGCAGACACTCAGTAAATCTTTACTGCCTGAAGTAAAGAAGTATCTTGTACCTTGTTGATAGCAGGATAACATCCTCTGGATGATTTCTGGTACAGGGATGCCTAGGTAGATGGACAGCTGGTGGTAATCGAGGGAGATATTCTCAACGGGATTCTCTTTCACTTTGTCAATATCCTCTTGCTTCATCCCAAGACGAAGAAGAATTTCTGAAACTTTTTTCCAAGTTGAATTGAACTGTGACTCGCTGAGGCCGTTCATCAAAACCTCACCAAGGAGGACATCTCTGTGTCTGCACAGCCTCAGGATGTCTGCAGACTTAGAGAGGTCAGAAGAAGGTGGCTCCATATTCCAGCCTTTTTGGGGTGTAGGAAATACATTCAAATGTTTTATCAGAGCTAACAGGAGGTATAAGTCAAACTGTTTGGACTGTGGTAGCTCCTTGTTTGGGGGATAAAGCAGATGCCATGCTCCACCCAAAGGGTGATTGGTCCAAAGATGGTTGTAGAAGGGCTCCAGCACATTCTTGTGTAGAAGAAGCTCTTTTTTCAAAAGAGATGGTGGCATAGCCTCATCAAATATTTGCCGGACAATGTCAGTACCAGAAATAATAATTATTTGAAGCAGATGATAGAAGTAATTATAATCAAGTTTGAAGATGGGCATTTCATCTGAAAATAAATTTTGAAAAGTCAAGACATTATGAATTAATCCTCTTTTTTAATGTAGTTTCTCTCATTACATCCTTAGCTCCTGTAGGCCAGGGACTATTCCAAAAGAATGAAGCACATTCAAGAATGTGTGCTTTGCCATAGCCAGTGCACAACAAAGCACACTGCTGTCTGGCTAGCTGTTAAAAACCCAGACTAAAACAGCAGGTTTCTCCAAGCAAAACTAACCACAAAGACTAGTCACCACAAAAGCCTTTGAAACAATCATCCAAGGTTTGCTCAAGTCAATGGGCTTTGGCAATCAAATGGCATCAAAGTAGTATGCCTTTGAAAATTCTGAAGTTTGCCAAGAATGGTAACCACTGGTGTTTAATTATATTTATACTTTATCCTGATCAGCACTGTCCAACAGAACTTCCTGTGATAATGAAAATGTTTTATGTTGGCACTGTCCACTTGCCATTTAGCACTAGACATGCTGCTAGTCTAAGGAACTGAATTTTTTATTTTATTTAATTTTAATTAATTTAATTTTTAACAGCCACATATAGCTAGTGACTTTATTATTAGACAGTGAAGATCTATAGCAAGAAACATAAAGTGCTCTGATGACTTGTTACTCAAAGTATAGTTCATGGAACACTTAGTAACCTGCTAGAAGTGTAAAATCTCAGGCCTTACCCCCGACGTACTTAATGGCAACTGAATTTTAATGAAACCATCAGATGATTCAAATGCTTATTAAAGTTTGAGAAGCATGGATCTTCATGTTCTTACCCCTCAAAAAATAAAATATCTATTTCATCAAGAAATGGAATAAGGCATAAGACTGAAATACTTGGTATTCTTCTAGTTTAATAGTACTTCCAAAGGAGGAGAGTAGACTGAGATATATTAGCAAGCAGCTAGAATTTGGTATTTGATGGTATTTTTTTATGAGAAAAATATCAAATTATGTGCTCATCATAAAAAGCAGTTTTATTTTATCCTTCATGATTCTGTTTCAATTGAGATTTTTATATTAATATTCTTACTTGTTTTATATGACATACAGTATGGAGATAAGGAAATGACTCAGGGAGCTTTCATTGGATTGCCAAGTAAGGAGCTTGCTGGGATCAGGGACATCCATTCCCCCCAGCAAGAAGCACTGCCCCAAACTATCCTTCCATGAGACCAGAGCCCCTAAGGCCTCCGAGCTCTGAGCAGCTGACATTTTCTAGCATGCCCCTAAATAGATAGCACCTAAGGTTAGGCTAGTTGGCCCTGAGACCAAAATGTTCATTCTTTCCATGTAACGCTTTTCTCATGCTTCCTTAACAAGAGAGGAGGGGTTGGTAAGGAAGCTCTGCTGAAACCAATCTCACTGTGAGTTCTAGTTATGCACCGGACATAGCATGCCTCTCTCCAGGATGCCAGTGCACTGTGAAATACCAGCTGACCTTTCTGTCTGTGGGTTCCTGCCTGCCCCAAGTGCTGCTTGCTCATGTTAACCCAACCCCAGTACATGACAAATACAAATAAAGACGTGGTTGTTAATGGCATTATACTTTACAGAGGAAGTCACACGTGTTAATGTAGTTTTCAACACGAGATGTATAAAAATAAAATAATACCTTTCGTATTAAAATTTAAACTGATCTTCGGCCTCATATCAGTATCGATTCTTTTCAGAGATATAAATTTTTTATAACTGCAAGTAGAAAAAAACTGAGTTATAGTTAAAATAACCAAGGTAAGTTAAGATTTCTGGCATCAGCATAGCTAAGTAAATCAGCATTTTCTATATCCAAATTATTATTTGAAATAATTCAAAAGTAAATGGAGAAAAAACACAAAAACTACAAACAATGAAACTCCACGTTGTTGTTTTCACTGGAATTAAGAAGCAGGTATAATTGCTAGCGGAGTCCCTGGATGGTGCAAATGGTTAAGCACTCAACTATTAGTCAAAAGGTTGGTGGTTTGAATCCACCCAGAGGCATCTCAGAAGAAAGATCTGGTGATCTGCTTCTGAAAGGTCACAGTCTTGAAAACCCTATGGAGCTGTTCTACTCTGCAACATATAGGGTCACCATAAGGCAGAATCAACTTGACGGCAACTGGCTTTTTGATCTGGTTTTATAACTGCTAGATTCATACGCGCTCTACCAGCTGCAGGAGCACTCAGATGGAGCAGGACTTCCTGGAGGAAACAGGCATGAGAAGCCTTGGAAAGAAGTCCCAGATCTCAGAAAGTGAAGGTTAGAGGGTTAGGAATACAGATGAGCTAGGCTGGCAGGAGAAGCACCCAGAGAGGCAAAGGAGGCAGATTTACAAACAGAATCACACAAGGAGCTACTTTTGTAAGAAGGCTGTGTGGTAACAGGAAAAAAAAAAAAAGGAACCTTTACGTTGTAAAAAGCAGCAAACCTGAAACTCCTCACGTCCTGTCCCCATCACAGAATTTTCTTGCCAGTAGCTATTTAAAAAAAAAAAAAAAAAAAAAAACCAACTTATTCAACAACCAGTGATTAAAAAGAAAAAAAAAACAAATAACCATGCCCATCAACAGATGAATGGATAAACAAACTATGGTACATACACACAATGGAGTACTATCCAACGATAAAGAACAATAAGCATCTCACAACATGGATGAAACTGGAGAACATTATGCTGAGTGAAATAAGTCGATCACAAAACGACAAATACTGTATGAGACCTCTACTGTAAAAACTCATGAAGAAGTTCACACATAAAAAGAAACAATCTTTGTCGGTTATGAGGGATGGGAGGGGTTGGGGGGAATACTAAATAGACAAGAGATAAGTGATAACTTTGGTGAAGGGTAAGACAGCACACAATACTGGGGAAGCCAGCACAGCTTGTACAAGGAAAGGTCATGGAAGTTCCATAGACACATCCAAACTCCCTGAGAGACTGAATTGCTGGGCAGAAGGCTGTGGGGACCATGGTCTCAGGGAACATCTAGCTCAACTGGCATAACACAGTTTATAAAGACAATGTTCTACATTCTACCTTGGTGAGTAGTGTCTGGGGTCTTAAAAGCTTGTGAGCAGCCATTTAAGATACGCCACTGGTCTCACCCCTTACGGAACAAGGGAGAGTGAAGAAAATAAGAGACAAGGAAAAGATTAGTCCAAAGGACTAATGGGCCGCAACTACCAAGACCTCCACCAGACTGAGTCCAGTACAAACTAGATAATGCCCAGCTACCACCCACTGACTGTTCTGACCGGGATCACAACAGAGGGTCCTAGGCAGAGCTGGAGAAAAATGTAGAACAAAATTCTAACTCACAAAAAAAGACCACATTTACTGGCCTGACAGAGAGAGAAGAAACCCGAGAGCATGGACCCTGGACACCCTTTTAGCTCATTAATGAAGTCACTCCCAAGGTTCACAATTCAACCAAAGATTAGACAGCCCCATAAAACAAAACAAGACTAATGGGGCACAACAGTCCAGGGACAAGGACTAGAAGGCAGGAAAGCTGGTAATAGAGAACCCAAGGTTGAGAAGGGACAGTGCTGACATGTCGTGGAGTTGTTAACCATTGTCGTAAAACAATATGTGTACTAACTGTTTAATGAGAAACTATTTGTTCTATAAACCTTCATCTAAAGTACAATAAAAAAAAGGAAAAAGAAATAAGCATAACATCCCAATACAATGATACAATTAGGAAAAAATTAAGGAAAAAAAAAATAGCACAATTTACTAAGTAGACTTAATACCATAAAAGAAATGTTAACATAAAACAGATGAAAAAACAACGAACCCTCCCACTAAAAACAAGGACCACAACAAGATTATGTAACACTACCACTAGAATGTAAGTTTAAGGAGTGCAGAGGTAGTATGGGGAGGTAGGGAGAGAGGTATTCACTAACTAGAAAGTAGACAAGAATTATCTCAGGGAAGGGAAGGACAGCACACACTACAGGGGAAGTCAGCACAACAGAACTAAACCAAAGCTAAGAAGTTTCCTGAATACAATCAAACATTTTGAGGGACAGAGTAGCAGAGGCAGAGGACTGGGGACCATGCCTTCAGGGGACATCTAGGTCAATTGGCATAACAAAGTTTTTTAAGAAAATGTTCTGCATCCCACTGTGGTGAGTCACATCCGGAGTTTTAAAAGCTAGCTAGCGACCATCTAAAATGCATCAACTGGTTATAGCAATAAATGCACATATCCAAAAGGAAGAAAGGGCCATAATCAAAACATTAACCCTACAACTGGAACAAGTAGAAAGAGAGCAGCAAATGAAGCCCTCAGGTGCCAGAAGAAAGGAAATAGTAAGAATTAGAGCAGAATTAAATGAAATAGAGAATAGAAAAACAATTGAAAGAGTTAACAAGACCAAAAGCTGGTTCTCTGAAAAGATCAACAAAATTGATAAACCATTGGCCAAACTGACAAAAGAAAAACAGGAGAGGAAGCAGAAAATGTGTATAAGAAATGAGATGGGTGATATCACAATAGACCCAACTGAAATTAAAAGAATCATAACAGAATACTATGAAAAATTGTACTCTAACAAATTTGACAACCTAGAGGAAATGGAAAAATTTCTAGAAACTCACTACCTACCTAAACTAACACAAACAGAGGTAGAACAACTAAATAAACCCATAACAAAAGAAGAGATTGAAAAGGTAATTTAAAAACTCCCAACAAAAAAAAGCCCTAGCCCGGATGGCTTCACTGGAGAATTCTACCAAACTTTCAGAGAAGAGTTAACACCACTACTACTAAAGGTATTTCAGAGCATAGAAAAGGATGGAATACTCCCAAACTCATTCTATGAAGCCAGCATAACCCTGATACCAAAACTAGGTAAAGACACCACAAAAAAAAAAGAAAATTACAGACCAATATCCCTCATGAACATTGATACAAAAATCGTCAACAAAATTCTAGCCAATAGAATTCAGCAACATATCAAAAAAATAATTCATCATGATCAAGTGGGATTTATACCAGGTATGCAGCGATGGTTCAACATGAGAAAAACAATCAATGTAATCCATCACATAAATAAAACAAAAGAACCACATGATCTTATCAGTTGATGCAGAAAAGGCATTTGACAAAATCCAACACCCACTCATGATAAAAATTCTCAACAAAAAAAGGAATACAAAGGAAATTCCTCAGTATAATTAAGGGCATTTATACCAAGTGAACAGCGAACATCATCCTAAATGGAGAGACTTTGAAAGCATTCCCCTTGAGAGCGGGAACCAGACAAGGATGCCCTTTATCACCACTCCAATTCAACATTGTGCTGGAGGTCCTAGCCAGAGCAATTAGGATAGGAAAAGAAATAAAGGGAATCCAAATAGGTAAGGAAGAAGTCAAACTATCTCTATTTGCAGATGATATGACCTTATACACACAGAAAACCTCAAAGAATCCACAAGAAAACTACTGGAACTAAGAAAGATTTCAGCAAAGTTTCAGGATACAAGATACAGGGGAAGTTAGCACAATTGGACTAATCCCAAGCTAAGAAGTTTCCTGAATAAAATCAAACACTTTGACAGACAGAGTAACAGGGGTAAGGGTCTGGGGACCATGCTTTCAGGGGACATCTAGGTCATTTGGCATAACAAAGCTTATTAAGAAAATGTTCTGCATCCTACCTTGGTGAATGGCGTCTGGGGTCTTAAAAGCTTGCAAGCGGCCATCTAAGATGCAACAATTGGTCCCAACCACCTGGAGTAAAGGAGAATGAAGAACACCAAAGACACAAGCAAAGTATTAGCCCAAGAGACAGAAATGGCCACATAAACCAGAGACTTCATCAGCCTGAGACCAGAAGAACTAGATGGTGCTCGGCTACCACCAATGACCACCCTGACAGAGAACACAACAAGAGTCTCGGATGGAGCAGGAGAGAGGTGGGGTGCAGAACTCAAACTCTAGTAAGAAGACTAGGCTTAATGGTCTGACTGAGACTGGAGGAACCCCGGAAAGCATGGCCCCTGGATTCTCTATCAGCCCAGAACTAAAACAACTTCTGAGGCCAACTCTTCAGACAGGGATTGGACTGGACTGTGGGACATAAAGTGATACTCATGAGGAGTGTGCCTCTTAGCTCAAGTAGATACAAGAGACTAAATGGGCAGCTTCTGTCTGGAGGTGAGATGGGAAGCCAGAGAGGGTTAGAAGCTGGTTGAATGGACATGGGGAGTCAGGGGTAGAAAGGAGGAGTATGCTGTCACAGTATGGGGAGAGCAATTAGAGTCACATAATAATATATGTATAAATTTTTGTATGGGAAAAAAATTAAAATGAAATAAAATAAAAAAATCTCTAGGGGTACAGCTCAGGCACTGATATTTTTCCACAGACTCCCCAAACCAAAAAACTCATTGCCATCAAGTTGATTCCAACTCATAGTGATTCTGTAGAACAGAGTACAACTGCCTCATAGAGTTTCCAAGGCTGCAAATCTTTACGGAAACAGACTGCCATATCTTTTTCCTGAGGAACAACTAGTAGGTTTGAACTGCTGACCTTTTTGGTTAGCAGCCCAGCACTTAAACACTGCACCACCAGGGCTCCTTAAAATCTCCCCAGATGACTCTAATTGTGCAGCCAGCATTGGAAACCACTGATTTAGAAGAATAACCACAACATAAAGAAAGTGCTTCAATGAACCAATGCTAAAATGCTTTGAGAACAAATCTGAGGTAATAAATTAGGCTCTGGGAAGGGAGAGGATGTCAGGAAAAGCCCCGGAGGGGAGGTAACATTTGAGCTCAGCTTTAAAGGATGAGCAGGAGTCTCTACCCGTTGCCTTTGAGTCGCTTTCAACTCATGGTGACCCTACAGGACAAAGTAGAATTGCCCCACAGAGTTTCCAAGGAGCACCTGGTGGATTCAAACTGCTGACCTTTTGGTTAGCAGCTGTAGCTTTTAACCACTATGCCACCAGGGTTTCCGCAGGAATCTCTAGGACCTCACTATTTAAAGCATCACCTGTGGACCAGCAGCACCAAATAAATAAATAAAATGCATCAACTGATTCCAACCCACCTGGAGCAAAGGAGAATTAAGAACACCAAAGACACAAGCAAAGTATTAGCCCAAGAGACAGAAAGGGCCACATAAACCAGAGACTTCATCAGCCTGAGACCAGAAGAACTAGATGGTGTCTGGCTACCACCAATGACCACCCTAACAGAGAACACAACAGAGAGTCCCTGACAGAGCAGGAGAAAGGTGTGCTGCAGAACTCAAATTCTAGTAAAAAGACCAGATTTAATGGTTTGGTTGAGACTGGAGGGACCCCAGAAGACATGGCCCCCGGACACTCTGTTAGCCCAAAACTAAAACCATTCCCAAGGCCAACTCTTCAGACAAAGATTAGACTGGACTATGAGACATAATGATACTCGTGAAGAGTGTGCTTCTTCGCTCAAGTAGATACATGAGACTAAATGGGCAGCTCCCATCCAGAAGTGAGATGAGAAGGCAGAGAGGGTCAGGAGCTGGTTGAATGGACATGGGAAATCAGGGGTAGAAAGGAGAAGTGTGCTGTCACAGTATAGGGAGAGTAACTTAGGGTCACATAACCAACGTATGTATAAATTTTTGTATGAGAGACTAACTTGAATTGTAAATTTCCACTTAAAGCACAAGAAAAAAATAAATCTCCACTAAGAAGAGTCCAGTTCCAGATTGCTTTTCTGGTAAATTTACCAAACATTTATAAAAGTCAAAATACCAATTCTCAAAAGCTCTTTGAGAAAACGGAAGAGATGGGAACATTTCCAAACTCATTTTAAGAGATCAACATTACCTGGATTCCAAAGACAAAGATAATTAAAAAAACAAAACAAAACAAAAAAAAAAAACTACAGACAATGTTCTTTGGGAACATAAGATAAAAATCCTTTGAAAATATTAGCAAATTGAATCCAGAAATACCTAAAAAAGAAAGCAGATCATGAACAAATGGAAGAGCAAGGTTGATTCAACATTTGAAAATCCATTGGTTTAATTCAGCACATTAACAGGTTTTGGTTTTTTAAAGATGAATAAAAACCATATGCTTATCTCAATACTTGTAGAAAAAGCATTAACTCAATATCTGTTCACGATTAAATTTTTTAGAAAGTAGGAAGAGAATTTCCTCAACCTTATAAAGAGCATCTATAAAAAATCTACAATTAAGAACATGCTAAATGGTGAAAGACTGAAAGCTTCTCCCTAAAATCACAAAAAGAGAAAGATGTCCACTCTCATCACTTGCACTCGACATTATATCAGAGGACTAGCCAATGCAAGGAGTAAAGAAAAATAAAAGGCATACAGGTTAGAAAGGTAGAAATAAAATAGTATTTATTCACAAATGACATGATCATCTATGTAGAAAACACCAAAGAGTCTAAAAAATGATACATAAACTAATAAGTAAATTTAGGAAGTTACAAGATATAAGGTCAATAATATATACAGGTTAATTGAATTTTTATATACTATAAACAAATAGCTAGAAATTAAATTAAAACACATTTACAATAACATAAAAAATCAAATGCTTATACATGAATCCAACAAAATATGTTCCAGAATTATACAGAGAAAACTACAAAACATTCCTGAGAGATATTAAAGGAAACATGGATTTTTCTGTTCTAGATATTTTTGTTTTCTATAGTAAATTTTAGAAATTCTTTGTCAATTTCTACAAAACTTCTTGCTGGGATTTTGATTGAGATTGTGTTGAATCTCTGGATTGATTCAGGGATTATTTACATCTGGATAATATTGAGGCTTTCCATCCATGGACATGGCATTCAAGATAGTGTGCTGTTGATGAAAGTATTACGAATCTAAATATAAAACCTGAAACTATAAAATTTATAAATAAAAATTAAGAAAAAAATCTTTTAACTTTAGGTTAGGCAACATTTCTTTACACAGAACACAGAAAGTGTAAAGTATAAAAGAAATAATTGACAAATTAGACCATCAGAATTTTTTTTTTTTGAAAAATATTATTTAGAAGATTAAAAGAGAAATCACAGACTATGATACAATATTTCCAAAACATATATCTGATAAAGGACATGTATCTAGAATATATAAACAACAATTACAACTCAAAAATATTGAGACAACCCAATAAGAATTCACAAAATATTTAAAGAGATGATTCACCAAAGAAGATATTAAATGTGAAATAAACACATGAAAATATATTAAACATAATAAGTCATTAGTAAGATGGAAATAAAACCACAATGGGATAACATTACACATCTATTAACATGGCTAAATGTTTTAAAAATTGACAACACCAAGTGCTGGAAAGGATGTACAAAAACTGGAACTCGTTTATATTAATGGTGAGAATGAAAAAATGCACATCTACTTCAGGCAACAGTTTAGCAGTTTCTTAAAAAGATACTTGCCATATGACCCAGCAATCCCACTTCTAGGAATTACCCAAGAAAAATGAAAACATATGTCCACACAAAGGCATACATGAATATTTATAGCAGCTTTATTCATAATAACTAAAACTAGAAACAACCCAAATGTCATCAATTGATGAATGGAAAAATAAGTGATGGTACGTCATACAATGGAATACCGCTCAGCAACAAACGAACTACAGATACATGCAACAATATGGATGAATCTCAAAAGCATTATACTAAGTGAAAGAAACCAGACATAAAAGGCTTTCTACTGTGTGACATTCTGGAAAAAGCAATACTACGTGGACAGAAATCATATCAATGGTGAGCTTCCGGGCAACATGGCACTATAGTCAGAAGTACCATGCCATCCCTTCACAGAAAAGATCCGAAAAACTAAGTCAAACAGAGTCACACATCACTTCTGAAACCCTAGGTATCAAATGAAGAGATAAAGAACTCAGCCAAGCACTGAATGGAATAAGAAACTGACTGAGAACAGGGAGTGAGGAGAGATACATGCAGAGGTCCTCTATCAACTACCACAGCATGGATCCACCATCTGCACTCCTATCAGAGATCAGCGAACAGGGGGCACAAGAAAGCAGCTTCATGGATCTTCTAGCAGGAGACGGAACAACCAGTTACCAGCAATATATGCTTTCCCAGCCCCCACCCTTCTTCATCCACACCCAGCCTCCTCTGCTTCCTGCAGTCACAGGTTCTTGGCCAGTACCCACTGGCTTCACCCTGGTGTCAATTGGATTCCACCCATCCACACTGGCTGGCTCCCTGAATGCCATTTGTTGGCTGCTGGTGTTGCTGTTTCCTGCTTCTTTATATTCCTTCCTTACCTCTCACCACCTCCCCCTCCTTTTTCTCAAATACCTGGCTCCGTGTCCCATCTTTGCTTCTTCCTGAAATGCTGCAAAACACCGGTCAACTCTGAAACTGCTTCCCAGCCCATGAGGCAACACTGGTGGGACCTCTGGGGATTTTTGTTTCTTTGACTGTTTACTCTGATTTGTTCTGTTTTGATTTGTTTGTTGTTTTCCTTGGCTTGGGAGCTTCTTCTAACCAGACAATACCATGCGACTTGGAAGCAAGTCCCTTACTCTGTGCAGACACACAGGGACATCCCTGGGGACATTTCTTTTTTCTTGTTTTTTATCTTTTTTTTTGTTTTGTTTCTATGTTTTCTTTTCTCTCTTATTTCCTTTTTGTCTTTCATCATTTCCAGTTTTTTGATTTATTCATTTTTTTCTTTTACCCTTTTTCTTTTTCCTTTTTCCCCATTTCAAACATCTCTCCACTCCAATAGCAAACTCCCGCAGCACTCTTTTTTGTTTGTGTGTATGTTTTTGGCTCCTGTTCCTCTCTCCTCTCTCTCATCTTTCCCATACCCATCTTAGCTCCACACATCACAATCTCCCCCCTCCTTCCTGCCTACCTGCACCATGTGCTGAACATCACAATCCCAAGCAATACAGGCATGGCCTACTGGAACCTACTCTGCACTGATTCCTGGTCCGCACTGTCAGCTCTAGTATGTGTCATAAACAACCCATCCCAGCAAATCCCCTTCAGCTGGACATGCTCTGCTGTACCATACCTGAGTGACTAACCTTGCCTATTGGAAAAGGAGGAGAAAAGTATCACGCCCACAGATGAGCAAACAACAAAGAACCCATAGAACGCCTGCTCAGACATAACCAAATAAAACAAAAAAGCAGGATGAAACAAATCTATAATCAATAAACCAGGAAAGAAACTACTGAAAGCCCCAAGACAGCAGACGATATCAAAACATATACAAAAACAGGACAGGATGATTCCAGTAGGCACCCAAAATAGAACACCAGATAACTTTCCAGTAAAAGAAAAGGCACTAAAACTACTGGGAATTCAGATTGCTAATATTCAGAAATATCCAAGAGTTGAAGCAAAAAGCAGACAAAAATGAGGAAGAAATAGACAAATTCATGGAAAAGGCAGACAAATTCACAGAAAATGCAGACAAAAAATGGAAGAATTCAAGAAAATAATAGAGGAACAAAATGCTAAAATAAATTCACAATTAGAAATCATACAAAAACAACAATTAGAAATCCAAAAGATAAACAACAAGATTTCAGAAATGGACAGTATCATAGAAGGGCTGAGGAGGAGATTTGAAACAACAGAAGACAGGATCAGCAAAATTGAAGACAAACACTTTGATACAACTCTGTTTGAAGAAAATCAGAAAGAAGAACGAAGAAAAATGAAGAAACCCTGAGAATTATGTGGGATACAACCAAAAGCAAAAATCTGCAAGTGATCAGAGTTGCAGAAGAGGGGGAGAAAACACAGAGAGGATCACTGAAGAACTGCTGACAGAAAACTTCCCCAATATCATGTAAGATGAAAAGCTGACCATCCAAGAAGCTCAACGAACCCCATATAGGATAGACCCCAAAGGAAAATCACCACGGCATATCATAATCACACTTGCTAAAACCAAAGACAAAGAATCCTGAGAACAGCTTGTTAAAAACAAGAAGTCACATACAGGGGAGAAACAATAAGACTAAGCTCAGATTATTCAGCAGAAACCATGCAGGAAAGAAGGCAATGGGATGACATATATAAAACCTTGAAAGAAAAACATTTCCAGCCAAGAATAATATATCCTGCAAAACTCTCGTTCACATATGATGGTTCAATTAGGTCATTTCCAGATAAACAGAAATTAAGGGACTATGTAAAAACCAAACCAAATTTACAAGACTTATTAAAGGGAGTCCTTCAATCTGAGAACAAAGAACATTAGACCACAGCCTGAATATAGGACACAGGATGGTACTAGCCAGATAGCAACCTAGGAAATGAACTCTTAAGGACTATCCAATGCCAAAATAATTACAACAGGGAACCAGAAAGGTAAATCTGTAAATGCCAACAGCTTCAGAACAATAAAAGAAGGAATAAATGGTGTACGTATAGAACCTTCTAATGGAGAGGAAGACAAGGTGATACCAAGTAATAATAGACTGGTTCAAACCTAGGAAGATAAAGATAATTTTCAAGGTAACCACAAAATAAGTTAACAAACCTACTCATCAGAATAAAGAAAACATAAAGTCTTAGTAAAAGCAAAACTTACAAAAACAAAAGAAATGAAAAAAAATCCACAAACAAAAGGACTTCAGCACAGGAGAGTAAGAGGAGCAAAGAAAATGTCAGCACCACAAAAAAAAAAGCACTACAAAATTACAGGAATAAACTCACACCTATCAATAATTACACTGAATGTAAATGGCCTAAATGCACCCATAAAGAGATGGAGAGTGACAGAATGGATTAAAAAAAAAAAATAGTATCCATCCATATGCTGTTTACAAGAAACACACCTTAGAAAACAAAGATTTAAATTTATTAAAAATCAAACAATGGAAAACTGTATGTCAAGCTAATAGCTACCAAAAAAGAGCAGGAGTAGCAATACTAATCTCATATTAAATAGACTTTAAAACAAAATCCATCATAAAAGATAAAGAAGGACACTATATAATGATTAAGAGGATAATCCATCATGAAGACATAATCATGATAAACATCTACAGACCCAATGACAGGGCTCTGAAATACATAAAAGAAACTCTTAACAGCATGGAAAAGAGAAACTGACAGTTCCAAAATAATAGTAGGAGATCAACACACCACTCTCAGTAAAGGACAGAACATCTAGAAAGAAACTCAACAAAGATACCCAAGACCTAAAGGGCACAATCAGCCAACTTGACCTCATATACATATATAGAACATTACACCAACAGCTACAAAGTACACATTCTTTTCCAATGCACATGGAGTGTTCACCAGAATAGACCACGTCTTAGGCCACAGAGCAATCCTCAACAAGATCCAAAACGTTGAGATATTACAAGGTATCTTCTCTGACCACAATGCCATCAAGGCAGAAATTAACAACAGGAAGAACAAGGAAAAAAAATCAATTACATGGAAATTGAATAACACCCTGCTTACAAACCACTGGGTAATAGAAGAAATCAGAGATGGAATCAAAAATTCCTAGAATCAAACGAGAATGAAAACACATCATACCAAAACTTTTGGGGCACAGCAAAGGCAGTCCTCAGAGGACAATCTATAGCAATAGATGCACACATCAAAAAAGAAGGGGCAAAATCAAAATGTTAACTACAGAACTTGCACAAATAGAAACAGAACAGAAAAAAAAAAAAAAAAGCCCATAGCCACTAGAAGAAAGGAAATAATAAAGATCAGAGCAGAAATAAATGAAATAGAGCATACAAAATAGAATCAACAAAACCAAAAGTTGGTTCTCTGAAAGAATCAACAAAATCGACAAAGCACTGGTCAGAACGACAAAATAAAAATAGGAGAGGATGCAAACAACCCAAATAAAAAGTGAAACGGGCGACATTACAACAGACCCAACTGAAATAAAAAGGATCACAACAGAGTATTATGAAAAACTATACTCCAACAAATTTGAAAACCTAGAGGAAATGGATAAATTTCTAGAAACACACGGCCTACCCAAACTACAACAAAGTGATGTTGAAAATCTGAACAGACCCATAATAAGAGAAGAGATTGAAAAGGTAATAAAAAAAACTCCCAACAAAAAGAAGCCCTGGTCCTTCACTGGAGGATTCTACCATATATTCAGAGAATAGCTTATACCAGTACTACTCAAACTATTTCAGAACATAGAAAAGGAAGGGATACTTCCGAATTCATTTTATGAAGCCAGCGTAACCGTGATACCAAAACCAGGCAAACACACCAGAAAAAAAGAAAATTACAGATGAATATCTGTCATGAATATAGATGCAAAAATTCTGAACAAAATTCTAGCCAATAGAATTCAGCATCATATCAAAAAAATAATACAGCACAACCAAGTAGGATTCATACCAGGTATGCAAGGATGGTTCAACATTAGAAAATCAATCAACGTAATCCATCACACAAATAAAAGGAAAGAAAAGAATCTCATGATCATCTCAACTGATGCAGAAAAGGCATTTGACAAAGTCCAACACCCATTCCTGATAAAAACTCTCAATAAAATAAGTATAGAAGGGAAATTTCTCAACATAATAAAGGACATCTATGCAAAGCCAACAGCCAACTTCATTCTTAATGGACAGAGGCTCTAAACATTCCCCTTGACAACAGGAAGAAGACAAAAATGCCCTTTATCTCCACTCCTATTTAACATTGTGCTGTAAGTCCTAGCTAAAGCAGTGAGGCAAGAAAAAGAAATAAAGGGCATCCTAACTGGTAATGAAGAAGTTAAACTGTCCCTGTTTGCAGACGATATGATACTATACATAGAAAACCCAACAGACTCCATGAGAAAACTACTGGAACTAATAGAAAGATTCAGCAGAGTAGCAGGATACAAGATAAACATACAAAAATCGGTTGGATTCCTATATGCCAATGAAGAGATTAATGAAAAGGAAATCAGGAAAGCAATACCATTTACAATAACCCCTAAAAAAATAAAATATTTAGGAATAAATCTAATCAGGGATGTAAAAGACCTATAGAAACAAAACTATAAAACACTTCTGCAAGAAACCCAAAGGGATCTACATAAATGGAAAAACATACCATGCTCATGGACAGGTTTACTCACCATAGTGAAAATGCCAATTCTACCTAAAGCAATTTACAAATACAATGCAATCTCCAACCAAATACCAACAATATTCTTTAAAGAGATGGAAAAACTAATCATTAACTTTATATGGAAAGGGAAGAAGCCCCAGATAAGTAAAGCTCTACTGAAGAAGAAGAATAAAGTTGGAGGACTCGCACTACCTGACTTCAGAACCTACTATACAGCTACGGTAGTCAAAACAGCCTGGTCCTGGTACAATGACAGATACATTGACCAATGGAACAGAATTGAGAACCCAGATGTAAATCTATCCACCTACAGTCACCTGATCTTCGACAAGGGCCCAAAGTCCGTCAAATGGAGAAAAGACAGTCTTTTTAACAAATGGTTCTGGCAAAACTGGATGTCTATTTGCAAAAAAGTGAAACAGGACCCATACCTCACACCATATACAAAAACTAATTCAATTAGGATCAAAGACATAAATATAAAGCCAAAAACTATAAATTCCATAAAGAAAAAAATAGGATCAACACTAGAGGCCCTAATGCACGGCATTAACAGTATACAAACCATAACCAACAACACACAAACCCAAGAATATAAGCTAGATTACTGGTATCTTCTAAAAAATGAAACACTTATGTTCATCAAAAGACTTCACCAAAAGAGTAAAAAGAGAACCAACAGACTGGGAAAAAATTTTTGGACGTTACAAGTCAGACAAAGGTCTAATCTCTAAAGTCTGTAAGAAAACCTAACACCTCTACAACAAAAAGACAAATAATCCTATTTAAAAATGGGCAAAGGAAATGAATAGACACTTCACCAAAGAAGACATTCACATGGCCAACGAACACATAAGGACACGCTCGTGATCACTAGCCATTAAAGAAATGCAAGTTAAAACCACAATGAGATAGCATCTCACCCAGGCATAACTGGCACAAATCAAAAACACTGGAAATAACGAACGTTGAAGAGGCTGGGGGGAGACTAGAACTCTTATGCACTGCTGGTGGGAATGCAGAATGATACAACCATTTTGGAAAATGATATGCTGCTTCCTTAGAAAGCTAGAAGTAGAAAGAAATACCATATGATCCAGCAATCCCACTCCTAGAAATATATCCTAAAGAAATAAAAGCCATCACATGAATAGACATGCACACCCATATTCATTGCAGCACTGTTCACAATAGCAAAAAGATGGAAACAACCTAGATGCCCATCAATAGATGAATGGATAAACAAACTATGGTACATACACAGAATGGAGTATTATGTAACAATAAAGAACAACTATGAATCTGTGAAGCATCTCATAAAATGGATGAAACTGGAGGACATTATGCTGTGTGAAATAAGTCAATCACAAAAGGACAAATATTGTACGAGACCTCTATTTTAAAAACTCATGAAAAAGTTTATACACAAAAAGTAAGAATCTTTGTTGGTTATGAGGGATGGGGGGGAATACTAAATTGGCAATAGATAAGTGGTATCTTTGGTGATGGGTGAGACAGTACACAGTACTGGGGAAACCAGCACAACTTGTAGAAAGAAAGGTCATGGAAACTCCATAGACACATCCAAACTCCCTGAGGGACTGAATTTCTGGGTGGAGGGCTGTGGGGACCACAGTCTTGGGGAACACCTAGCTCAACTGGCATAACACAGTTTATAAAGACAATGTTCTACATTCTACCTTGGTGAGTAGCGTCTGGGGTCTTAAAAGCCTGTGAGCAGCCATCTAAGATACTCCACAGGTCTCACCCTTTCGGGAGCAAGGGAGAATGAAGAGAACAGGATACAAGGAAAAGATTAGTCCAAAGGACTAACGGACCACAGCTACCAAAGCCTCCACCAGACTGAGTCCAGTACAGCTAGATGGTGCCTAGCAACCAGCACTGACTGCTCTGACTGGGATCACAATAGAGGGTCCTGGACAGAGCTGGAAAAGGATGTAGAACAAAATTCTAACTCATAAAAAAAAGACCAGATTTACTGGCCTGACAGACTGGAGAAACCCCAAGAGTATGTCCCCCAGATACCCTTTTAGCTTGGTGGTTAAGTCACTCCCAAGGTTTACTGTTCAGCTGGGGATTGGACAGCCTTATAAAACAAAATGGTACCAATGAGGCACAGCAGTACAGGTACAAGGAGTAGTAGGCAGGAGGGGACAAGAAAGATGGTAACAGGGAACCCATCATTGAGAAGGGACAGTATGGACATGTCATAGGGTCATTAACCATTGTCATAGGGCAATATGTGTACTAACTGTTTAATGAGAAACTATTTGTTCTGCAAACCTTCATCTAAAGTACCAAAAAAAAAAAAAAAAAAGGAATTATATATGTGAGATCAAACAGACAACAGCAACTCAAAAAAGATTTGATTGGAAGCCTGGGGGCAGTGAGTTGAAGATAATGGTGATGGAATAATTTGGAAAAGGATAGTGAGAATAGCAGCACAACTGGAAGAACGTAGTCGATGTCACTGAATTGTACATGTAGAAACTTTTGTAATGGTGTATTGGCTATGTATATTTTCACCAAAAAAAAAAGGTCCTTCAAGGTTGAGAAGGGAAAGTATGGACATGTAGTGGGATTGTTAACCAATGTCATAAAACAATATGTGTACTGACTGTTTAACGAGAAACTATTTGTTCGTAAACCTTCATCTAATGTACAATAAAAATTATAAAAAAGAAATCATATCAATGGTTATGAGGGGCTGGAGGCTGGAGGAGAACAGCTGCAAAAGAGAGTTAGGGAACTTCTTGAGATGATGAAATGTTCTCTACCTTGATAATGGTACTGGTCACCTACCTATATACATTTGTTGAAATTCTTTAACCGTACATTTTAAGAGTGGATTTTACTGTATATGAACTGTAGACTGATAAACCTGATCTAAAAAAATTAGTGTTGAGAAAAATGCATTTACAACTGCTACAATTATAATAACAAGGAAATGATTACCGTGAAAGTCAGGATAATGATTACCTCGGCAGCAGTAAAGGAGCCCTGGTGCCACAATGGTTAACTAAACACTTGGCTGTTAATCAAAAGGGTGATGGTTCGAACCCACCTAACGGCTCCAGCGGCAATCTGCTCCCATGAAGATTATAGCCTAGAAAACTCTTTGGGGCAGTTCTACTCTGAAATCAACTGGATAGCACCTAGCAACAACAACAAAGGAGAAAGAGAGGTTGTGGGGGGAAGGGCACATAGGGTAGTTCTGTGGTGCTGGCAAAATTCTATTTCTTGACCTGGATTGAGTCACAAGGACGTCTGTTTTGTAATTGTTTGTTAAACTCTGCATTTATATTGTGTGCACTTTACTTTATGTATATTTTAATAACAATAAAACATTTTCAAGTTAAAAAAAAATCAGACATTTTGTCATTTATTCATAAAATCTCATAAAGTAGCTCTTCTACTTTTCGTACTAAGATTCTGCCAGAGGACTCTCACAGAAGACAACTATAAAACCTTGGCAAATTTCACAAAGCAACCCACTGAAGGGAATGGAGAGTCAATTGAAGCAGACCCACAGTGGGGAGTATGTGCTCATGGTAGTGAAGAGCAACTGTGTGAGGTAAGTTCACCAACTCTGTGGCTTTTAGTCTAGGGCAAACTATTTAAAACAACAGTAAGTTGTCATTGAGTCGATTCTGATTCACGGCGACCCCATATGTGCTGAGTAGAACTGTGTGTGCTCCATAGAGCTTTCAATGCTTTTATCTTTTGGCAGTAGACTGCCAGGCCTGAGGCAACTCTGGATAGATTCGAACCGCATCTGGCAGAAAATCCAAGGTCCCGTTGATCCAGAGAATCAGAAAATTGAAGCCAGAGATCCATGTTTGCTGAAGAAAGTAGGGGAATCCTAGAAGGGAAAGAGCCAGAGAAGATATCCCCAAATTCTTTCTAGTCACATCTCTAACCAATGGACCACACAGGTGTGGAACAGATTCAAAGCAGCTCAGCTAAAGGGCAATATATCTGAACTGAGAATGGAACCACAACCCAAGAAACAGAGTTCACAGTTCATATCCAAACAAATTAATTGCCTTCCAAAACAAAAGTAACATTATCTGCTGGAGAATAATAGAGTTCAGAATCTCTACATCTATTACAGATTTACTGGGTGCCTGCTATGTGCTAGGCATTATGCTATAGACTGAGGAGACACTAGCAAGCAAGATAAAGTTCTCATAGTCTTGAAGGTTATAGCCACTAGAGATGATAAACAAGAAAGTATAATAAGATGTAGTAAATGTTCTGATAGGAGACTTAGAGGGAATGCAAGGACCACCTAATCTAACCTAGGTGAGGCCTTCTGGAGGTTTTAACCAGGTAGACCAGGCAAGGCCCTGGAGGCACAACAGATGGCATGTTCAAGAAATGAAAAGCAGTTAAACATAGTCGTTGGAGAAGGGTTCAAGGACGATGCTAATGACTCAGCAGAGGCCAAGATTGCTGAAGGAATCTGAACTTAATTTTAAGAGCAACCAGAAGTCTTTGAAAGATTTTCAAGCAAAAAAGTAATATATTTCATTTTTTAAATCTTTTTAATAGACTTTATTTTTCAGTACAGTTTTAGGTTTACAGAAAAATTGTGCAGAGTGTACACAGAGTTCCCATATACCTCCACCTGACCTGCACAATATTCAGGAGAAATTTTTTATTGAAACTTCTAATTTCAATAGCAGCAATTTACCTCTGTGAATTTTCAGCATATAATATATGGTTTTCTGCAACCTAAAGTTTGCTCACTTAAGAAACAGGAATAACAATGAAACAATTAGTCCAAAGGACTAATGGACCACATGAACCACAGCCTCCACCAGCCTGAGCCCAGAAGAACTAGATGGTGCCCAGCTACCATCATGCACTGATCTGACAGAGATCACAATGGAGGGTCCAAGACTGAGCGGGAAAAAAATGTAGAACAAAATTCAAATTCACAAAAAAGACCAGACTTACTGGTCTGACAGATGCTAGAGGAACCCCTGAGACTATGGCCCCTAGACACCCTTCTAACTTCGAACGGAAGCCACTCCCAAAATTCACTTTTCAGGCAAATATTAGACAAGCCTATAAAACAAACAATAACACTGGTGAGGAACACGCTCCTTAGATCAATCAAGTATACAAGACCAAACAGGCAACACTTGCCCAAAATCAAGGATGAAAAGGCAGGAAGGGACAGGAAAACTGGACGAATAGAAACAGAGTGTTGACACATTGTGGGGATTGCAACCAATGTCACAAATCAATTTGTGTATAAATTTTTTAATGAGAAACTAATTTGCTCTGTAAACTTTCACCTAAATCACAATAAAATGTTAAAAAAAAAAAAAAAAAAAGCAAATACCACACAAAAATCAATGCAAATAGGAAGCAAGGGTGGTGATGGCCTAATGGCCAAACTAACTCCCTGGTTTGAGAAGTTGTACAATGCCCAACAGAAACATATATCCCATCAGTAAGTAACTGTGGTTAACTAGAAATAAAATATTGTGTCTTTCAAAAAGAAGAAGATTCTAATTATGAGACAAGCTAAAGGGCCTGGATGAGTTTGTTTTGCTTTGTTTTGTTTTTCTTTGTTACTGTTGTTTCTGGATGAGTTTTGAAAGCTAGGAAAAAGTTTTTATAGCATAATATCTAATTTAAATAACTTTAAGGAAAAAGAATTTATTTCAAGAAAGGATCATTTTCACTCTTGAGGTAAAAGTATTCACATAATTTCCCCTTCCCTGCTTTAGAATGTAAATGTCTACCATAAATGAGAAGACAGAGAGTAACAAAAGTCAATTAAACACAATTTTTCATACTTCTAATAAAATCCTATAGGACAGAGTAGAACTGCCCCATAGGGTTTCTAAGGCTGTAATCTTTATGGAAGCCGACTGCCACATCTTTCTCCCACAGAGCGGCAGGTGGATTCGAACCACTGACATTTTGGTTAGCAGCCCAGTGCTTTAACCACTGCACCTCCAGGGCTCCTTCACACTCCTAATAGTGTCTTTAAATTTACTGGAGCTCCAATAAGTGAAAGAAACACAGAAGAAAGAAGCAACTGAAAAACATATACTTGCGCAGGAAAAAGTAACAGAATATTCTATTTCAAGCTTACCTTGCTCCTAAATTTTCAATGGTTATATATTCATCCTTTCTCACAACTTCAAACTGTAAGTGATAGGGGAAAAAAATAGCCCAATTTAGTTCAGTTTTTCAAAATTCATTACCGTTACTTCTAACCTTAACATTTGAAAAAAAAGAGTGAAATGAAGCCATAGTGAATAGAAAACAAATAAACAGAAGTAATAGGGTAAACCATAGAAAACCCCGATCAATCAACAGAGTCTCCACCTTAAAAAGCAGTTCTAGTTATAGGGCTTTAATGCCAAATTTGAAATACAAAAGTGATGCATCTAAAGATAACAAAATAAATAAGATACATTTCTACATATACTTTTGGTCTATTTATAAACTGAAAAGTCAATAAAATAGTTCATTAAAAAATATGGATACCACCTAATACATTTTAGTAAGAGTTACTACACGTGATATTCTATGAATGTCTCATTAAAAATTCGATCTACTGTGTTCTATTTCAAGATTAGCTATTTTCATAGGATAATGTTTAAAAACTGCAGGAATTCAGAAAGTCTACAATTATTTCTAACCTTAGGTAGCCCTGAACCGGAATATCATCGCGGGTTCATGACACACTCTCCTCATTGGTACAGGCCTGGCCTGCTTTATCTCTGCTTTTCTTCTCAGTCCCTCTCTCTGTCTTTCGCGGGTTCATGACACACTCTCCTCATTGGTACAGGCCTGGCCTGCTTTATCTCTGCTTTTCTTCTCAGTCCTTCTCTCTGCCTTTCTTTATTTTTAAAGTTTTATTATTCTTAAAGACCACTTAAATATTTCTTTGGATAAACTAAAGCAATAGAAAAGTCAGAGGGCTTAGCCACCATCAAAGAGAATAGTCATAATCATGTATTATGACTCGCAGATCTGTTTTAAATAAAAAAATACCATTAAAGTGAAGGAAAGCAAGAAAAAGACACTCACCAAAATTTTAACAATTCCAGGTATATCACACTCTAGCATCCTTACAATGTCACCTGTACATTCTTCCTTCAAACATTTTTTCCCACTAAAACTCTAAGAATGTAAGTAGAAAAACAATAGAAGACAATAAAGATGAATCAGTGATGTGCAAATCTGATTACATTTCAGTAAATAGGTAGTTAAAAGCAGATGTTAGTAGATGAAAAACTGAAAAATATGAACAAACATTTGAGAGCTGCTCGAAGATGGTCTCTTCATACATCAATGGATTTCCTACATAAAATGCATGGCTGTACCTTTCTCTCTCATCATTTCTACTGCAAAATCTTCAAGGAGCCTAAAATGTATTCACTGCCCCAGGAAAAGTGACTTCAAATAGAATGTACTAATTGAGTCGGTGTAAAAAGGAATACTAAATTTTTATTAGATGCATGAGGATTCTGGGGAAAAGAGAATAAAAATATTGAGTCTTTATTCTGATTGTGACCTTGCTACTTCCTCTGGTTAAATTACTTTTCTTTTACTTCTCTTTTTGAAATTGAACAAGTAAATCCATGCCCTTACAATCAGAAAAAACTAAAAAGTATTTACAGACTGCTTAAGAAAGTGAGTAACAGTGCCTTATACAATAATTTTTATGATTTGCAATGTGAGTTCACCTATTTTATTTGTTAATACTCACAACAATCTTATGAAGTAGTTATTACTATCTTTAATTTATAGCTTTAAAAAATGAGTCCCAGAGAGGTTAAATTACCTGCCTAATGTAAAAAACAAAAAACAAAAAAAAAAGGGTAAATGGCTCAAACCAGACTTGAACTCAGATCTCCCTACTACAAATTCAATGCTCTTTCTACTACACCACAATCGCTTTATAAGGGTTTTCTATTGTTTGCACAATGAACCACTATACAACCAAATACTATAGACCCAATTTGTTATCATTAGCTCACTAAAGAGTAATTGATGTAGAATTGGGCTTTAGGTTTCCTTTTTAATTTGGTGGCAAAAAATTGAATTTAGTTATATGACTTTGGGTAAATATAAATAATACCAAATATATTTTTGAGGACTATAAAATGTATCATTGTTCTCTACCCCTAAAATAAAAATTATCCTTAAAATTGTATAATTTACCTTTCTATGTGTTAATTAAGCAAGTCTATTCTTTGATTTTATGTCCTTTATCAACTATTGGCAACAATATCGCTAATCTTAGAAATAAACTCCCAGATGGAAGGAACAAATCCATGGAAATCACTGAGCAAGGCAACTAGCAGAGTACCCCTATGAAGAGTTGTTTAATAAATGGTGATGATGAATGGGGCAGTGGAAAGAAAAGAAGCAGCGAGAGGGGGTAGTGGAGAAAGGAACAAAAAAAGGAGGAAGAGGGAGGATGTGGACAGGAGGAAAAGAAGGGAGAAGAGAAAAAGGGGAAAAGGTAGAGGAAGAAATCCAGCAGTAAAGTTTTAAGAAGGAAAAGCAAATATCATACCTGATCATTTTCACCTAGATATTTTAAGTTCTTGAACCTTTTCCAACAAATTTTATGGAAATAAATACAGCAACTTTTACTGCACATTAACTGAACAAATCCCTGGGAAAGAATAAAAATAAACTGTTGAGATGGAAACAGTGCATGCAACTGCAGAAAATGCCACCCTAAGTCGCTTTTAGAAAGGCTCTATCCCTAGATGAGTTGTACATGGCATTAAAGAGTTATCAATAGATCATGGGTAATCAAGGAGACTGAAAGCCATTTTTACATTACTAGAGTCAGAAAAATTAGGATTAAAAAAAGGCAATAATTTGAACAAGTCAATGTAGTATTTTTGTATGCTTATACAACAAAAGATCGGAAACCCTGGATCCTGAGTCTACTCTTTTTTGCCTGATTAACACTGTAATTAAACTAAATACTCTGTTTAAACAATATTTTAATTCATGGTAATATAACAATTTTTACCTAAGTTTACATTTATAATTACATGTTTAAAAATACTCAGTTAATTGTTAATTATAGTACCTTATAAGTGGTGTTCTGTAAAATGTCAGCTTCACAAGATCGCTCACAATCTAGGTAACTACAAATGGTCTGCCTCATTATATTACTTTCAGATGTCTTGATAAAATTACTAAGAAGATCCTAGATTTAAAAAATGGAAAGAATTCCCATGAATTAACAATAATAAATTAAGACCACAACACTTCCAATATTTTATCTTAGGTAATATGTCCATTTCATTTCCCTTTTTTAAGGACATATATTGTTCTAACATGTTATTAGGACAGATAAGTCCCTGGAGTAGGACATCATGCTTGGTAAAGCAGAGGGCCAGTGAAAAAGAGGAACGCCCTCAACAAGATGGACTGACACAGTGGCTGCAACAATGGGCTCAAACACAGCAACACTTGTGAGGATGGCACAAGACCAAGGAGGGTTTTGTGCTGTCACTGAGTCGGAACTGACTTGATGCCACCTAACAACAACGTGTGTGTGCACGTGTGTGTGTGTGTGTGTGTTTTAAATAGAAATAGAACATATTTCCTTCATTCAAAGTAAGCAATGTATAGGCAGGCCCTAAATAAGAAACACTAAATTTCTTACTGAACATAAATGTAGAGAAATGAGAGAAGTCTATGTTTGAAGCTATATTCTCTCTTCCCCATACTAACCTATAATAATCATAATTCCTGGCAGGTTCCTATCATGAATCGCTTGCTCTGATTACAGAGAGAACAAATCACTGGGGTTCAGGAGACTGAACCCCAGTGTGGCCCCCAGGATACCATGTTGGTAGTGGAACTATAATGCGCCACTCACTGACATATTGGGCAGAAGTGGGGCTCACAAATATGCTTCCAATGTCCAAAGTTACAATTTGGAATACATTTTCCCATTTTAAAATGCTGATTAAATGTAGGTGAAACACAGTCATCAGGTCTAAGGTAGCGATGTCCTTAGAGGGATAGTGAAAAGTCAAAAGATAATGTCTAAAAAAAAAAAAACCACTACATTTCCCCCCCCCCCCCCAAAAAAAAGGTACATATCAAAAATAATGCCTAGAGAGCTGGCATAAATTGCTTCCAGGGAGCAGGTATTGCAGGTAGGGACTAGGGACTGTTAATTTTTGTTTAAAGTCTTGTAATAGTATTTGATTTTTTAAGGGGCACACGTATTACTTTGTATAAAATAATTCACTAAAATCATTTTGATAATAAAGGAAACTATTTTAAAAGCAGGTGAAAAAAGAATAAACAAACAAGACCAAGCAGGAGCTACTTTACGTAGGTACAAAAGTTCAATAGTAAAAAGTATATAAAATGATTACATTACTAAGTCAAAGAAAAAAAGCCATATGATTAGCTTGACAAATTCCAAAAAAGAAAATGTCTGCTTCTTCTATTGATAACTGAGATATATATATTAAAATATTCCACTGTAACTGAGGATTTATCTATGTCTCCTTTCAGCCAGTTCTTTCTCATATATTTTGAGACTATATTATTAGGTATATACAAATGTTGAGTTGTTGTAACTTCCTGAAGAATTGGATTTTATATTTTTATAAAATGTTCCTCATTATTCTGAGGAATGCTTTTGGCTTAAAATCTATACTTTGTTTAATACAAAGATAGCTATACCGGCTACCTGCTTGAATGACATATCTTTTTCCAAACTTTTACTTGAAACCTTACAGGATCCTTACATTTTAGCTGTTTCTGGTAAGCAATATATACTATGGTTGTTTGTTATTATTGTTATTGTTTTAATCTTACCCATAAAAAATGAAAATTTTTACTGTCTTTTCTTTGGACTATATAGTAGATTTACATATAATGTTATTGCTGTTATATCTGGATTTAAATCTAACACCTACTATTGGCTTTCAATTTATACTGCCAATTCTATGTTCTTTTTTCTCTTTCTTACCTTCTTTCAGATGTATTATTTCTAATTATTCTATTTTGCCCCTCTTTAGTTTGTAGGTATATATTCTTTTACTATACTTTTAGTGGTTAACCTAGAAATTACAACCTCCAGTCTTTACTTTCAGAAAACAAACTCAATATCTAATAAAGATTTTTTTTTAAATTATTGTATCAGAATAGCATATTATTTACTTCACATGCTAAGGAATATCTATTTTAAATCAATAACCAATATCATAACTGTAGATGGAATTAATACTAAAATCAGGAAGGAGATAAGGATGTCCAGCATTGGCAGTAATATTTTTAAAATAAACAAATTATGATATATAGTAAGAAATAAACATAATTATAAGAGAATGAAAATATTATTATAGTTTGTAGATGATATGACTATTTACTTAAAAATTATCCAAGTGAGTCAACTGAAGATCCATGTGCCCTACATATGAGCATCAAATGAACCACTTAGTTTAAATATATATATATATATATATATAAATTCATTCCTTTACTCCCATATAAACAAGTTAAAGAAATACAGTGATAAAAGGAATTATTCATACCATGCATACCCACATACTTGTTCACTTACTTGGTTAATAAAAATATTTAATCAGCTTAAGAAATGTTCAGATTTAATATAAAAAATGAATAACTTTGCTAAAAATGGTGAGTCTTTCCATCTTTACTAAAAGATAGACTCAATATTTTCAGTATGTCAATTTTCACCCTAAAATAATTTATAAATTTAAAGCAATCCTAGTTAAAAATTTCAGGGGGATTTTCAGAGAAGTTTGACAATGACCCAAATCTAACCTAAAAGAGCAAATGGACATAAAGGGACAAAATAATGTGACAAAGAATAACAGAGAAGACCTCAAATTGCCATTATTAAAATGCATTAAATTGAGAGTCATTAAAACACCATGAAAATGTCACAAGAATGGACTGACAGATAATTGGAACAGAATAAAATCCCCAGAAACAGTTAAAACCGTATTTAAGTATTTCCCTAATTTCAAGATGGGAAAATGGAAACTCTCATACTCTATCTTAAGAATATAAACCATTACAAACTTTCTGAAAGGAAATATAGAGATATATGTCAACAACTTTACAAGACTGTGAACACTTGTTCACAATTCCACCTCTAGAGATTTATCCTATGAGGATGGTCTGAGAAATATGCAAATATCACTTCATATAATAGTGAAAAATTAGGATGTTTGTGATAAACTAAATGTTCAATAGAAGTGAACTAGTTAAGCAAATTAAAACAGTTATATGATGGACTATACCAATTATATTGTACAATAATCTAATTCCTGGGTGTCTCAGTTACCTAGTGCTGCTAGAATAGAAATACCACAAGTGGGTGGCTTTAACAAAGGGAAATTTATTGTCTCATAGTTAGGAGGCTAGAAGTCCGAATGCAGGGCACTGGCTCTAGGGGAAGACTTCCCTCTCTATGGCTCTGGGGAAAGGTCCTTGTCTCTTTTTAGCTTCTGTTCCTTGGTGATCTTCATGTGTATCTTCCCCTCCCCTTATGATTCCTTCTCTGTGCCTAATCTGTTCTTTTTATATTTCAAATGTGACTGATTTAAGACACTTCCTACACTGATGTGGTATCATTAGCATAACAAAGAAAGTCCTATTCTCAAATGGGATTACATCCACATATAAGGGTTTAGGATTTACAACACATATTTTTGGGGGACACAATTCAATCTATAACACTGGGAAAATCACAATACTATATATTTCCAAACTACAAATCAGAGTGTGTAACATCAAACCAATTTAGTAAAAATAAAGAGTGTGTGTATCTGGAAAGATATAAATGAAAATGCTAACAGTGGTTTCCCCATTTCTAGAAATACGGATGAATTTGCTTTTATCTTGGAACATTTTTACATTTTCCAAGTTTTCTGAACTAAGGATTTATTGTGTAATTTAAGTCAACTACAAAAATAATGGTAAATATAATTTAAAAAGATGTTAACTATTACATTTTGCTCTACTAGTACTGGTCTGGTACTGTTATTAACTTCTTGTTATTTGGAAATGCTGACACAGCTACCCCACTTCTCTACTTGTTGAATCACATTTACATTCTGCACTATATAATGCAATCAAGGTTATTTCTTATACAGTTAGTTCCTGAAGATACCAATGTCCGATTTATGAACAACTTTCCCTTTAATGTTATGTAAATTTGTCCTCATTTTGAAACAACTGAACCAACCCCTAGTAGCAACAAACTCTTCATTACAATCACTTTCACTTGCTGCATGTGCAGCTTTTAAATCACTGAAAAGGCTTGGAGCCGTTTCTTGCATTGAAGTAAGGCTAAACAATAACCATATGCACCTATTCTGACTTAACCTACAAATTCTCAAAGACACACTTAGTAATGGATCTCGTTTGTAACCTGGGGACTGCCTGTATAAAAAAAGCTGATTTCTAATAAAAGAATTTGCTCACTATAGAACATGACAGCTGGTATAAACTACAACATTATCAAAGATGATTCTGATTAATCTGAGAAGAAAAGCATTAAAAATGTTATTCTTAATTTCTTACTTTAAAAGTTGTAGGTAAGTCATCATCTTCTGTAGGATCTATATCAAACCAATAATCATTTGGATCTTCTATTTCTTGTAAACTTTTATGAAATTCTAGCAGTCCTCCATTATATCTACAAAGCATTATAAAATAAAGTTAGCTTGAATGGGATTCTTGAACTGGAATGAATTAATAAGACAACAACTAAAACCAAACCCAACCAACTGCTTTTGAGTCAATTCTGACTCATAGTGACACTATAGGGCAGCGCAGAACTGCCCCATAGGGTTTCCAAGTTTATAAATCTTTACAGAAGCAGACTGCCACATCTTTCTCCCATGCTGCAGCTGGTGGGTTCAAACCAGCAACCTCTTGATGAGCAGCTGAGCACAACCACTGAGCCACCAGGCCTCCTTATAAGACAACAAGTAACTCTTTTTTTTTTTTTTTTTTTAATGGTAAGTAGGGTGGCAAGAACCTCTGGCATGCTATAGAAATACAAATATTAGGACTCTCATCTGTGGTGGATTGGGATACAATACAAACTGGAGGGAAGGCAATAGGTTCTGGAGTAGCTCAGGCTTGAACAGTAGGGGACCATGGTAATGGTAATTGAAGGGACTGTAGAGTTGGTTGGTTTTTGTTAAGTGTCTTGGAAGCCTTGAGGAAAGAGAATGATAGGCATAGGGGCACACTGTGAAAGCCAGAAGGCTTCTATGGCAGCATTTAAAGAGGCCATCATCTCCTCAAAGATAGTCTGTGCTGAAAATCAGACCCACAAGGTGTAGTAACTGCAAAACAGACAGAATGCAGAGCCTGGTAGGGCTGCCACTATCAACTCAGGGGCACACTGTGAAAGCCAGAAGGCTCTATGCTAGCATTAAAAATCCCTCACCTCCTTTCTAACCGTAAGAGAGGACTATGCTGAAAATCTGGCCCAGGATTCATCATTAGGGTAGAACAATTTCAAAGCAGACAAAATGCAAGGCTTTGGCAGAACTACTATGCTAAAATCAGGACTTTGAAAGAGAGAAAGTGAGCCCTGAGATCTAAAATGGGGGCACATCGGTGGATGTGCTTGGAAACACTGAATCCCTAAATTTCTCTGAACTCTCTGGCTGGCAAAGCCCTATTTCTTGCTAGGGAAGAGCAGTCTCCATTTACTCAGAGAACAAATAAGGACATCATCTGTGGTGGCTGTCTCAAAAGATGATGCCCTTTCTCCTCCAAATCCTCCTCTACCTCCTTCACTCATTGCCTTCTGACCAATAAATCTGGGGTCAGGTATAAGAAGAGCCCAACTTGGGAGATAAAGGCACTGCCCAGGGGAAAAAACAAAATATTTGCCATTAGAACGGAACAAGTTGACTAGTACGTGCTAGCAGGAGCATGTGTGAAAGGGGATCTTAAGAGTGCTAAACTAATGGACAAATATAAGGCTGAATAGGGAAGTGTTTTACAGATATAAGAAAACTCTTCTGTATTTTCCTAGGAATTTTCCTAGCAAGAACACCTGAAGTCAGTCCTAAGATGCTGCTGAGATGGCTCCTAGGAGTCAGAACACATCAATGACCTACAGTAAGTGAAGTGGAAATGGTGGAAATAGCTTGGCAGGCTATTAAAGGGGTCCGAAGGCTCAGGGAGATGGGAATGTTAGAATGGGTTTATTACATTAAGACCACAGAACCCACCACGACCCTATGTTCCCCTGAAAGGCCCAGAGGATACTCCATTCAAGAATGCAATAAAGATACAGAGGGAGAAGGGCACCAGTGCCTTTGAGAAGCTCAATGGTGACTATCCTCTATAAGCCAGAGATAAAAGTAAAAGATGTTGCCACACAACTTACCTTTTCTGATCACAAATTTCTAGTGTCAATAATCTGAAAAACGCATTCTTTTCAATGCCCATCATTAAAGAGAATAAAAATTAATTTGCATATCTTAGGGAAGGGCATCAGTATACATTTTTTGTCTTATCTTAAAACCAGTTGCCTTCGAGTTGATTCTGACTTACGGTGACCTAATGTGTGTTATATTAGAACTGTGCTCAATTTTTCAGAAGTAGATCAACAGGACCTTCTTCCAACTTGCTTCCGGGTAGACTCGAACCTCCAACTTTTTGGTTAGCAGCCAAGCATGTTAACCAATTGCACCACCCAGAGACTCCTCTCCTGACTTAGGGCTATGTTAATTCTCCTACTCTCACAATATAGACTGAAGGGGTTTTGATCATCTTGATATTCTGCAAAACATGACACTGGCCCACCTTAGTGACAACATCATGCTAATCAGATCTAGTGACTAGGAAGTGGGAAGTCCTCTGGATACTCTAGTAAAAAACATGCATGTCAGATGATGGGAGATAAACCTTACAAAGAATCAGGGACTGCTGCATAGGTGATGTTTTTAGGGATCCAGTGTTTGGGACCAGCAGTTATCATACAGTTTACATAAACCAACTTTACCTAATTCATCCCTCAGATCTCAGCCAAACATTATTTCCTCGGGAAAGCTTCTGATTCCCAGAACTAGACTGGGGCTCCACTAGAGATTTTGATTGTTCACAGTATTTTCCTTCATAGTTCTTTACTGTATTTCATAATTGATTATTTGTTTGAATGGTTATTGTATTAAGGCCTATATGCTTCACTATGCTGTCAGTTGCATGAGGCTGAGAACTGTTTCATAAGCCACTGGATCCCCAACACCTGGCACAGTGTCTGAAAAATGATAACATTTAGCAAACAAAATGAATGAATGATGCTACAAATGGCTAAGGATCTACATACAGGAAGTGAACAGTCTATCCATATAGGTCCCCCTGCTCAATTTCACTTTCTTAAGCTATATAATGTTCAATACTCCTGAAACTAAACATTTAGACACTTTCAACTCTTTATGAGCACATTTATACCTTAAAAATTTATTCTAAGTCAGTGGTGATAATATTAATAATTACAACTATCACTAATTTATTAAGTACAGCATTTTTTTGTCCTGGGAACTGTGTTAATCACTACAGCATCCTAATGAAGTAAGCACTATTATTAGCTCCATTTTACATATTAAAAAAAATAAAAAGACTCAGCAACATTAAGTTTCCTAGGATCATAGATTAGGTAACTGGTAGAAAATATATTTGCACCCTGATCTGTTAAACTCTGAAGCCTATGTTCCTGATGTCTTTGCTATACTGCCTTTCATTGCCATGGCCTAATAAGTTGATGTTTAATATTCTCAAGTGTATTAAAGAAATCATTGTCTATAATAAAAGATGAAGAAGAGAAGAACAAACCAGTAGAGCACAGATGTCATGATCCCTGTTATCTCTGCAAACTTTACTTCCATTTCACCATACTGAAAGGTGACAGGCAAAATCTACCAATTAAATTAAAATTCTTACCTTTTCTGAGCACGTCGAAGTAAACCACATCCAAAATAAACTAAAGACATAAAGTTTTCACAAATTTCATTTTCTTGGATCATTATCTTCATCACCAGAAATTTACTCTCAGCTTCTAAATAATCCTGTAGTAACATAAATCTAGGTTTGTCTGATGTGGAAGCCTTTTTTTGTTTTTTTCTTTTGCAATAAACAATTATTCCCTAACCTGTAGAAATTAGGGCAGTTTTGAAAGTGATTCAGTCATTTAGTCATTCATTTAAATCTCTGATCCCAGCAAATCTGTACGTATTCACAAAGATGATGTATTCCATGCTTAAAATATAATTTACAAAAGAACTTAAGATCTTCCTTAACCAACATTTCAGAAAAAAAAATTCTTTTAAATAATTTCTATATCTAGCACTTCAAATATTACTAGCCAAAATAAAAGAATTTCTGATGACTGACTACTGGAGAACAATTCTTTATAATTCTTCCTAATTTTTCTTTCTAATTGGAGCATAAATCTTCCTAATTTTTTAAATATGAAATAAGTGACTTTCTGACCATAGATACAAAATCTCTTTTAAAGAAGCACTATATTGATTATAAACAATATAGGTTTGGAAGTAAAGATCAGGATCAGTTCTAAAAGATGCTTCAGTTATAATTAATAAAACAGGCATAAAAGTCTTGGTTCCTTTAGAAAAAAATAAGTAGGAAAAAATGCTGCATGGCCTTATTTAAAAATATCCTCTAGCACATCACATTAAATAATTAGCATTACATGAAATTATTTACAACAAAGGGGGTTTAGCTTGGGTGCTTATACATTCTACTTCACCTAATTAACAAGTCAGATGAATGTATTTAACTGATGAAGCTAAGTAAAGAGTATAGATTTGGGAAGAGAAAAAGTAAAAGAAATACCAAGGCTGCAAAGAAAATATGAGAAATCATAGAAAATTAATAAAAGAGAATGTTAAATTTGAAGTCACTCAGAAATCATTTGGTTAACTTTTAGATTTTTACTTATTTGTACTTCATCTTAGTCCACAAAAAACTTTGAGGTAAAACTCTTATTTTACAAAAGGGTAAGATTAAGTCCAGAGAGATTAAGCTACACTAGAAAATGCGTTAAAATGTAATGTATGAATGAAAAAGCGAAACAATTTTTATATTACACAAATAGCAAGCATTTGAAAGATAAAGTTAAAATAACTAAAGTTTTAAGCTAATATTACCAGTTTCCTATTACATACTTTCAGTTTCACACTATAATCTTCAGCATAACTACTCAAATTAGAAATGTATGACATAATAGTCAACAAATCATTTTGATTTTTAGAGAACTTCAAATTTTTACTGTGCTAAAATGAAGTCAGTAAATGTAAAATGATTTATAGTAGGCAAATAATACATGCTACACACCTCCTTCTTTCCTCTTTCAGTGAGTGCTATCGCATACAAAAACAGTAATGTCAAATAATAACCAATATTAATCTGGTGTGCCTGAAAAGAAAAAATATATTTTAATTGGTTATGTAAACTAAGCTACTTTTCAGTATATTAAAAAACAAAAACAAAAAATCATTGCTGTCTAGTCGATTCCAACTCATCGCAACCCTATAGGACAGAATAGAACTGCCCTGTAAAGTTTCCAAGGAGTGGCTGGTGGATTCGAACTGTCGACGTTTTTATTAGCAGCTGAGTGCTTAACCACTACACCACCAGCTGAATTAAATATCCTAGCCCTATTTAATAATTACTAAAAAAAAAAAAAAAGTGACTTTCCATTATATTATCCATTATTTAAGAACAGAGAATGCATCTTAGATGGATTGAATAATTTGACCAAGGAATGATAAAAAGTATAGTCATTAATCTTGAAACAAAACACTAGAATTTGATTAAAGAAAACGAAAAGAAATGCCATCAAAATTTGTTATACTAAACCTTTCAAAAAATTATCATTCTTTTATATAATATTTTAAGTATCAAAAACATTTTAGATAATAATACAATGAATGCCCAAGTATCCATCACCCAGTGTAAAAAAGATGGTTAATTTTTAAATCAAAACCTTTTACTCCCCACATATGGGTTTTGTTATAACAATATAATCATAAAGCTTATCACTTCTTCAATGAAAAATTAAAACACTCGGATATTGCCTGCATTTAAAAATAGTCTGTGAAAAATTAGAGATGGAGAACAGATTAGGGGTTAGGGAGAGTTGGGGGAGAAGGGTAGGTGTGACTATAAAGGAGTAGCATAAGAGATTTTTATGGTAATGAGTAGTCGTATCTTGACTGCGGTGGTGGTTATGCAAGTATACTCGTGATAATAAGTCAAAGAACCATACACACCTGTGCAGTTAACACAGCTGTCCTGATGAGACTGCTATCCTTAGAATGGTGTGCTTGCGAGGCTGACACTCGGCTAGCGCCTGGGAACTCAGGTTTTGGGAGGCTCCTCACTGTTTCCTAACTGATAAGGGTGGCTTGCTATGCCTAGACTGTTCATGCAAACACTGTGGTTGACGCTGAACACCTCTGTTCCTTTGAAAGTCTGGAATTTTCGGACTTTCTAGACAGAGGGTGCTAATGTGAAAAAAACCCGAACCGTTGCCATCGGGTCTTATAATGACCTTATAGGACATAGCAGAACTGCCCCATCGGGTGTCCAAGGTTGTAATCTTTACCGGAGCCCTAGCGGTGCAGTGGTTAAGAGCTTGGTTGCTAACAAAAAGGTCCGAAGTTTGAATACACCAGCCGCTCCTTTGAAACCCTATGGGGCAGCTCTACTCTGTCCAGTAGCGGCGTCGCTATGAGTTGGAATCAACTCAAAGACAATGGGTTTTAATCTTTACGGAAGCAGACTGCCACATCTTTCTCCCGCTGAGCGGTTGGTGGGTCCCAACCGCTGACCATTCCATTAGCAGCCCGAGCGCGCAACTAGGGCAAAAACCTCAGGCACTGAGTCTCTAATGGGCTTTCCTGGACAGAAATATTGCACATGCTGCTGCGTTTTCACTGTTGGAGGAAAAGTGTGCTCTGTGTGACCCCTCATGGGAGGCAGGAGTATAAGAAAACCTACACCTGGATTCTTCCAGATTCCACCTAGGTCTATTCCCCTTATGATCTGGCTGTGTATCTTTACTTTATCATTGTAATAAATCTTAGTCATTAACACGAGCATAAGCTAAGTCCTACGAGTCCCGGTGAATCTCTGAACATGGGGCTAGTCTTAGGGAACCCCTATACAGCCCCACTGTACAAAAGTCAATTTCCTGGTTTTTGATATTGTACTTCAGTCATGTAAGATGTAACCACTGGGGGAAATTGAATGAAAGGTACACAGAACCTCTCTGTATTATTTTTGCAACATACTTTGAATCTATATTTATCTCAAAATAAAAAGCTAAAAAAATTGTCTATGGAGAAAATGTTGCCCATTCTGTTCATAAGCTCTATGCCGACTGAAGATTACAGCCAAATTTTTTGTCACGCTAATTTTTTTTTTTTCAGAGCCCTGGTGGCGTAGCGGTTAAGAGCTCAACTGTTAACCAAAAGGACAGCAGTTCAAGTCCACCAGCTGCTCCTTGGAAACTCTATGGGGCAGTTCTACTCTGTCCTCTAGGGTTGCTATGAGTCAGAATCAACTCAACAGCACCTAACAACAATTTTTTTTTCATTGATATTTTCCCATACTAAAGGCAAAATTCTTCCAGATATATAAGAATAATAAACATCTATAGGACATGAGATTTCTTTTTACGCTGATCTTACTCTATTCTCCCACCTATAACACTTCTTATGACCAACAGTATACATTTATACACTAACTGGCTGGGGTTATCCAGTGAAGATAAACGTGTGTTTGTTTTCCCTGGGCTATGTGAGTTTAACAACACAAACTCCACAGTAACATCTAACTGGTTTTCATCTTAAAATGCCCATCTCTGCAGAGGCGGTATAATACAGTGATTCAGAGCACAGGCTCTGGAGCCAAGACTACCTGGGTTTGTATCCTGAATCCACTACTTTACTACTTGGTGAATTTAGGCAAGTTATTTAATATCTGTGCCTCACTTTCCATATCTATAAAATGGGAAAAATAAGATGGGATGCTTGTGAAGAATAAATGATCTAATACTTGCGAAGCACTTAAAATAGCACCTGTCATATAGAAAACACTAAGTATGTGTCAGCTATTACTTTGTAACTAAAGAACACTAGCTTCAAAAATAACACAACAGTCTTTGGCTCACTCAATTCTAAATAAAAAGATTTTTAGAATAGGAAAGATGCAGACATGTGGTAATACTATGATTCGAAGTAGAAGGCAAGGAACTCAGGAATTTACAGGAAAAATAGTACATTTCTAGCCTAAATTCCCTGCCCTTTCCTTCCTCCACACCCCCACCCCCATTAGCAGAAATGTAATCATTACAAGTGACAGAACCAAGTGCATAGAAAGATGCTACTGGCAACCTCCCTGCCTCCTACTCCTCTCACCCCTCCGTGTGACCTTAAAGGACAGGGACAGTCATTTGGACAGGCTGCTTTCATCATGACAATTCCAGTTCTGCTCACAAGTCCTAATAAGAAAGGCAACACTTCCATTTCCCAGTCTAAAACTCATCTTTAAAGTAACGACTAAGTCCAGACGGCTAACTGGGAGAAATAACAGGTCTGCAGCAACCCAGAAGTTCTCAGGATTACATATTGATGCAAACTCCCGTTTCTTTGTGCTCTCTTTAACTCCACCCAAGTTTCCATCCAGAACCTCCTTTAGGATGGGTGTACATCACCCCTTAGAACCTGGCCCTGGGAGCCCTGAATAAAGATTTTTTCTACCTCCTTGTACATTATTATAACATGAGGTTTGGCATCTTGTTTCTTTTTTCTTTTTTTTTTTACTTTTTTTATTTTTATTGTTGTAGTTTAAGTGAAAGAGGGGTAGTTTTTGAAGTTCATAACTCTGTTTCCTAATTGGGAAGGCCCATTTCTATAGCAGTTCAAGTTTCTCTGTTTTTAGGATGAACAACTTTACAGTAGGGAAGGAAACTAGAATAACCTATTACAGAGACGCAGTCACATAAGTAAGACACACAGGAAGGAAATTATGGATTTCCTTCTCTGAAGGTAAAAGAAGAAAATATAAATTGGCCTACATCTCAAAATAAACACTTACTTGCTGTTCTTTCATTGAAAAATATTATCCATTTCAAACTTTCAAAAAGAAAACACTTACAGTATAATTATTAGCTTGAATGTTCTTCAGTGCTGCTTCTAGCTGTGTTATCAAGACACTTAAAGTCAAAGGAGGAACACTTTCCTCTCCATTCTGGCTGTTAGCTGCAACTTCTCTCTGTGGAAAATAATTCAGTTGAAAATTTTAGTTAGAACAAGTATCTACACATAATTTATTACATAATGTTTACTGTAGAAAAGTTGGAAGAGATAAACACAATTTTAAAAATAAAACTCACACCACCCAGATACCAACTGTTCTTACATTTGTCTGCTTTTTAAGTAGTCTGATAAGTTTTCTTTGTAACTATTTCCCCAAAGCACTAAAAACCATTCCCATGCCTGCCATCATCCACTCTTACTTCAGAGAAAAGTGGTAATCTCATATCATTCTCCCATACCTTGTATTCACTAAACCCATTGCCATCAAGTCGATTCCAACTCATAGCGACCCTACAGGACAGAGTAGAACCGACCCATAGGGTTTCCAAGGAGCAGCTGGTGGATTTGAACTGCCAACCTTTTGGTTGGCAGCCAAGCTCTTAACCACTGTGCCACCAGGGCTCCACTAGCACAACTAAACTCTTCATTCGTGCACTGAACCTGGAGAAAGCAGGAATGGTAGCAATAATACCAACACCAGGTTGTGCCATCTTACGCTGCAGTGTGACTGGACTAAGCTAGTATATATGATTGGACTAAGCAATTACAGAACTTACTTTGTTCTATAATTTGCTCTTTACATGGATATATTGAAAGGAGGGATTATGTCTTATCTTTGTGTCCATTCCCTATGCCTTGTACCCACAAGTGCTCACAAGTGTCTATTAAATTCAACTGACTTAAATTACATCATCTGTTTAATGATATTTTATCTGTGTGAAAAGTTTAATCTACACTTTCCTCACTTGGTTTCCTGTATACAATACTCTCCTACTTTCCTCCTAGCTAGCTAAATATTTTCTGTCTCCTCAGTATTAAATCTAATGAACCTGTTTTCTCTATCAATACACACTCCCTAGACAAACTGTCTCCCACTGTTCGAGATAAATTGTCCCCCACATGTCTGACAGTTTGTCATACTGTGGGGGCTTGCATGTAGCTGTGATGCTGGAAGCTATACTACTGGTATATTCAGATACCAGCAGGGTCACCCATGGCAGACAGGTTTCAATGGAGCTTCCAAACTAAGACAGGCTAGGAAGGACCAGGCGGTCTACTTCTAAAAAGAATTAGACAGTGAAAACCTTATGAATAGCAGCAGAACATTTTCTGATATAGTGCCTGAAGATGAGCACCTCAGGCTCAAAGGCACACAAAAGACAACTGGGGAAGAGCTGTCTCCTCAAAGTAGAGTTGACCTTAATGACGTGGATGGAGTCAAACTTTCGGAACCTTCATTTGCTGATGTGGCACAACTCAAAATGAGAAGAAAAAGCTGCAAACATCCATTAATAATCTGAACATGGAATGCACGAAGTATGAATCTAGGAAAATTGGAAATCGTCATAAATGAAATGGAAAGCATAAACATTGATATCCTAGGCATTAGTGAGCTAAAATGGACTGGTATTGGCCATTCTGAATCAGACAATCATATAGTCTACTATGCCGGGAATGACAATTTGAAGAAGAATGGCACTGCATTCACTGTCAAAAAGAACATTTCAAGATCTATCCTGAAGTACAATGCTGTCAGTGATAGGATAATATCCATATGCCTACAAGGAAGACCAGTTAATACGACTATTATTCAAATTTACACACCAACCACTAAGGCCAAAGATGAAGAAATTGAAGATTTTTACTATCTTCTGCAGTCTGAAATTGATTGAACATGTAATCAGGATGCATTGACAATTATTGGTGATTGGAATGCAAAAGTTGGAAACAAGAAGGATCGTAGTTGGAAAATACGGCATTGGTGACAGAAACAATGACAGAGATCAGACGACAGAATTTTGCAAGACAATGACTTCTTCATTGCAGATACCTTTTTTCACCAACATAAACGGCAACTATACACATGGACCTGGCCAGATGGAATACATAGGAATCAAATCGACTACATCTGTGGAAAGAGATGATGGAAAAGCTCAATATCATCAGTTAGAACAAGGCCAGGGGCCTACTGCAGAACAGGCCATAAATTGCTCATATGGAAGTTCAAGTTGAAACTGAAGAAAATTAGAACAAGTCCATGAGAACCAAAGTATGACCTTGAGTATATCCCACCTGAATTTAGAGACCATCTCAAGAATAGATGTGATGCATTGAACACTAATGACCAAATACCAGATGAGTTGTGGAATGACATCAAGGGTATCATACATGAAGAAAGGAAGAGATCATTAAAAAGACAGGAAAGAAAGAAAAGACCAAAATGGATGTCAGAAGAGACTCCGAAACTTGCTCTTTAACAGTGAGTAGCTCAAGCAAAAGGAAGAAATGATGAAGTAAAAGAGTTGAACAAAAGATTTCAAAGGGTGGCTTGAGAAGACAAAGTAAAGTATTATAATGACATGTGCAAAGAGCTGGAGATAGAAAACCAAAAGGGAAAAACGTGCTTGGCATTTCTCAAGCTGAAAGAACTAAAGGGAAAATTCCAGCCTGGAGTTGCAATAGTGAAGGATTCTATGAGGAAAATATTAAACGATGCAGGAAGCATCAAAAGATGGAAGGAATACACAGAGTCATTATACCAAAAAGAACTGGTGGACGTTCAACCATTTCAAGAGGTAGCATATGATCAGGAACCAGTGGTACTGAAGGAAGAAGTCCAAGCTGCACTGAAGGCATTCGTCAAAAACAAGACTTCAGGAATTGATGGAATCATCAATTGAGATGTTTCAACAAACAGATGCAGAGCTGTAAGTGCTCATTCGTCTATGACAAGAAATTGGGAAGACAGCTACCTGGCCAACCAACTGGAAGAGATCCATATTTATGCCCATTCTCAAGAAAGGTGATCCAACCACATGCAGAAATTATCAAACAATATCATTAATATCATAGGTAAGTAAGATTTTGCTGAAGATCATTCAAAAGTGGTTGCAGCAGTATGTCGACAGGGCACTGCCAGAAACTCAAGCTGGATTCAGAAGAGGACATGGAACAAGGGATATCACTGCTGATGTCAGATGGATCCTGGCTGAAAACCGAGAAAGCAGAAAGATGTTTACCTGTGTTTTATTGATTATGCAAAGACATTCGACTGTGTGGATCATAACAAATTATGGATATCATTGTGAAGAACAGGAATTCCAGAACACTTAATTGTGCTCATGAGGAACATGAACATAGATCAAGAGGCAGCAGTTCTGACAGAACAAGGTGATACTGCATGGTTTCAAGTCAGGAAAGGTGTGTGTCAGGGTTGTATCCTTTCACCACACCTATTCAATCTGCATGCTGAGCAAATATTCCGAGAAGCTGAACTATACGAAGAACGGGGCATCAGGATTGGAGGAAGACTCATTAACACCCTGCCTTATGCAGATGACACAACTCTGCTTGTTGAAAGTGAAGAGGACTTGAAGCACTTACTGATGAAGATCAAAGAACACGGCCTTCAGTATGGATTACACCCCAACATAAAGAAAACAAAAATCCTCACTACTGGACCAATACGCATCATGATAAATGGAGAAAATATTGAAGTTGTCAAGGATTTCATTTTATTTGGATCCACAATCAACACCCATGGAAGCAGCAGTCAAGAAATCAAAAGACACATTGCACTGGGCAAATCTGCTGCAAAAGACCTCTTTAAAGTGTTGAAAAGCAAAGATGTCACCTTGAAGACTAAGATGCACCTGACCTAAGCCAGGGTATTTTCAATCACATCAAATGCATGTGAATGCTGGACAGTAAATAAAGGAGACAGAAGAAGAATTGGAGTCTTTGAATTGTGGTGTTGATGAAGAATACAGAATACACCATGGACTGCCAAAAGAACAAACAAATCTGTCTTGAAAGAAGTACAACCAGGATGCTCCTTAAAAGCAAGGATGGTGAGACTGTCTTACATACTTTGGACATATCATCAGGAGGGATCAGTCCCTGGAGAAGGACATCATGCTTGGTAAAGTACAGGGTCAGTGAAAAAGAGGAAGACCCTCAACGTGATGGATTGACACAATGGCTGCAAGAATGGACTCAAGTTTAACAAAGTTTGTGAGCACGGCGCAGGACCCGGCAGTGTTTTGTTCTGTGGTGCACTGGTCACTATGAGTAAGAACCGACTTGACGTCATCTAACAACAACAAGATAAGTTGTGGTAAAGTGTATATAACAAAACATTTCAACTATCTTTACATGTACATTTCAGTGACACTAATTACATTCACCATGTTATGCAACTATCACTACTATCCATTTCCAAATTTTTTCATCACCCTTAACAGAAACTCAGGACCCCTTACAGTTCTTGTCTTATTGTGAATGACTTATTTCACTCAACATAATATTTTCAAGGTTCATCCATGCCGTAGGATGTATCAGGACTTCACTTCTCTTTGTGGTTGAATAATATTCCATTGTATGGATATACTACATTTTGTTTATCCATTCATCTGTTGATGAAAACTTGGGTTGTTTCCACCTTTTGGCTATTGTGAATGACACTGTGATGGTGTACAAGTATCTGTTTGAGTCCCTGATTTCAAGTCTTTTGACTATATACCTAGGAGTGGAACTGCTAGGTCATGAGACAATTCCATGTTAACTTTTTGAGGAACTACCAAACTATTTTCCACGGTAACTATAGCATTTTACAATCCCATTAGCAACAGATGAGGGTCCCAGTTTCTCACATCCTCACCAATACTTGTTTTCCATTATTCCAACAACAGCCATCATTGTGAGAGTGAAATGGTATCTCTTTGTGGTTTTGATTTGCATTTTCCTAATGACTAATGACATTGAGCATCTTTTCACGTGCTTATTGTCCATTTGTGTATCTTCTTTGGTGAAATGTCTATTCAAGTCCTTTACTCATTTTTCAACTGGGTTGTCTTTTTATTGTCTAGCTGTAGGAATTTTTTCTCCTTTTTTTTTTTTTTTACTGTACCTTAGATGAAGGTTTACAGAACAAATAGTTTCTCATTAAACAGTTAGTACACATATTGTTTTATGTCAATGGTTAACAACCCCACTATATGTCAACACTGTCCCTTCTCAACTTTGGGTACCCTATTACCAGCTTTCCTGTCCCCTCCTGCCTTCTAGTCCTTGTCCCTGGACTGTTGTGCCCCATTAGTGTCATTTTTTTTTAATGGGGCTGTCTAATCTTTGGCTGAACGGTAAACCTCAGGAATGACTACACTACTGAGGGAAAAGGGTGTCCAGGGTCCATGCTCTCAGGTTTCTCCAGTCTCTGTCAGGCCAGTAAATCTGGTCTTTTTTTGTGAGTTAGAATTTTGTTCTACATTTTTCTCCATCTCTGTCTGGGACCCTCTGATGTGATCCTGGTTAGAGCAGTCAGTTGTGATAGCTGGGCACCATCTAGTTGTATTGGACTCATTCTGGTGAAGGCTGTGGTAGTTGTGGCCCATTAGCCCTTTGGACTAATCTTTTCCTTGTATCTTGTTTTCTTCATTCTCTCTTGCTGCCAAAGGGGTGCGACCAGTGGAGTATCTTAGATGGCTGCTCACAAGCTTTTAAGACCCCAGACGCTACTCACCAAGGTAGAATGTACAACATTGTCTTTATAAACTGTGTTATGCCAATTGAGCTAGATATTCCCTAAGACCATAGTCCCCACAGCCCTCTGCCCAGCAATTCAGTCCCTCAGGGAGTTTGGATGTGTGTATGGAGCGTACAAGTTGTGCTAGATTCCCCAGTATTGTGTATTGTCTTGTCTTTCACCAAAGTTACTACTTATCTACTGTCTACTTAGTATTCTCCCCCAACCCTCCCATACCTCATAAACAACAATGATTGTTTCTTTTTTAGTGTAAACCTTCTCATGAGTTTATACAGTAGAGGTCTCATACAATATTTGTCCTTTTCTGACTGACTCATTTCACTCAGCATAATGTCCTCCAGTTTCATCCATGTTATGAGATGCTTCACAGATTCATCATTGTTCTTTATCGTGGCATAATACTTCACTGTGTGTTATGTACCATGGTTTGTTTATCCATTTATCTGTTGACGGGCATCTAGGTTGTTTCCATCTTTTTGCTATTGTGAACAATGCTCCAACAAACACGAGTGTCCATATGTCTATTCCTGTGACTGCTCTTATTTCTCTAGGATATATTCATAAGAGTGGGATTGCTGGATAGTATGGTTTTCTATTTCTAGCTTTCTAAGGAAGCACCATATCATTTTCCAAAATGGTTGTATCATTTTGCATTCCCACCAGCAGTGTACAAGGGTTCCGATCTCACTACAGCCTCTCCAACATTTCTTATTTCCAGTTTTTTTTATTCACGCCAGTAATGCCGGGGTGAGATGGTATTTCATCATGGTTTTAATCTGCATTTCTTTAATGGCTAGTGATCGCGAGCATTTCCTCATGTGTCTGTTGGCTGCTTGAATGTCTTCTTTGGTGAAGTGTCTGTTCATTTCCATTGCCCATTTTTTAATAGGATTATTTGTCTTTCTGTTGTAGAGGTGTTGGATTTTCTTGTAGATTATAGACATTAGACCTTTCTCTGACGTGTAATGTCCAGAAACTTTTTCCCAGTCTGTAGGTTCTCTTTTTACTCTTTTGGTGAAGTCTTCTGAAGAACATTAATTGTTTAATTTTTAGAAGATCCCAGTTATCTAGCTTATCTTCTGGAGTTTGTGTGTTGTTGGTTATGGTTTATATCCTGTTAATGCCCTGTATTAGGGCCGGTAGCGTTGATCCTATTTTTTCTTCTATGAACTTTATAGGTTTTGGCTTTCTATCTAGGTCTTTGATCCATCTTGAAATAGTTTTTGTATATGCTGTGAGGTATGGATCCTGTTTCATTTTTTTGCAGATGGATATCCAGTTTTGCCAGCACCATTTGTTAAAATGACTGTCTTTTCCCCATTTGATGGACTTTGAGCCCTTGTCAAAGATCAGGTGACCATAAGTGCATAGATTTACATCTGAGTTCTCAATTCTGTTCCATTGGTCAATGTATCTGTCGTTGTATCAGTACCAGGCTGTTCTGACTACCGTAGCTGTGTAGTAGGTTCTGAAGTCAAGTAGTGCAAGTCCTCCTACTTTATTTTTCTTCTTCAATACTGCTTTACTTCTAAAGGGCTTCTTCCCTTTCCAAATAAAATTACTGATTAGTTTTTTCCATCTCTTTAAAGAATATTGTTGGTATGTGGATAGGCATTGCATTGGATTTGTAAATTGCTTCGGGTAGAACTGTCATTTTCACAATGTTGAATCTACCTATCCATGAGCATGGTATGTTTTTCCATTTATGTAGATCCCTTTGGGTTTCTTGCAGTAGTGTAGTTTACTTTGTATAGGTCTTTTACATCCCTGGTTAGATTTATTCCTAAGTATTTTATTTTCTTAGGGGTTATTATAAATGGTATTGTTTTCCTGATTTCCTTTTCATGTTCTCTTTATTGGTGTAGGAATCCAACTGATTTTTGTATGTTTCTCTTGTATCCTGCTACTCTGCTGCATGTTTCTAATAGTTCCAGTAGTTTTCTCGTTGGTTCTTTAGGGTTTTTTGTGTATAGTATCATATCATTCACAAACCAGGGACAGTTTAACTTCTTCATTACCAATTTAGATGCCCTTTATTTCTTTTCCTTGCCATATTGCTCTAGCTAGGACTTCCAGCACAATGTTAAATAGGAGTGGTGATAAAGGGCATCCTTGTCTTGTTCCTGTTCTCAAGGGGAATGTTTTCAGCCTCTCTCCATTAAGAATGATGTTGGCCATTGGTTTTGCATAGATGTCTTTTATCATGTTGAGAAATTTCCCTTCTATACCTATTTTATTGACAGTTTTCATCAGGAATGGGTGTTGGACTTTGTCATATGCCTTTTCTGCATCAATTGAGATGATCATGTGATTCTTTTCTCTCCTTTTATTTATGTGGTGGATTACTTTGATTGATTTTCTAATGTTGAACCAGCCTTGCATACCTAGTATGAATCCTACTTGGTCGTGGTGTATTATTCTTTTGACATAATGCTGAATTCTATTGGCTAGAATTTTGTTGAGAATTTTTGCATCTATATTCATGACAGGTATTCGTCTGTAAGTTTTTTTGTGTTTAGCGTCTCTGCCTGGTTTTGGTATCAGGGTTATGCTAGCTTCATAAAATGAATACGGAAGTATCCCTTCCTTTTCTATGTTCTGAAATAGTTTGAGTAGTACTGGTATAAGCTCTTCTCTGAATGTTTGGTAGAATCCTCCAGTGAAGCCATCTGGGCCAGGGCTTTTTTTGTTGGGAGTTTTTTTTAATTACCTTTTCAATTTCTTCTCTTGTTATGGGTCTGTTCAGGTTTTCAACATCACTTTGTGGTAGTTTGGGTAGGTAGTGTGTTTCTAGAAATTTATCCATTTCCTCTAGGTTTTCAAATTTGTTGGGAGTATAGTTTTTCATAATATTCTGTTATGATCATTTTTATTTCAGTTGGGTCTGTTGTAATGTCCCCCGTTTCATTTCTTATTTGGGTTATTTGCATCCTCTCCTGTTTTTCTTTTGTCAGTCTGGCCAGTGGTTTGTTGATTTTGTTGATTCTTTCAAACAACCAACTTTTGGTTTTGTTGATTCTTTCCATTGTTTTTCTATTCTCTATATCATTTATTTCTGTTCTGATCTTTATTATTTCCTTTCTTCTAATGACTATGGACATTTTTGCTGTTCTCTGTTTGTTTGAGTTGTGTAGTTAATGGTTTGATTTTGTCCTTCTTTTTTGATGTGTGTATCTATTGCTACAAATTGTCCTCTGATGACTGCCTTTTCTGTGTCCCAAAGGTTTTGGTTTCATGTGTTTTCATTCTCTTTGACTCTAGGAATTTTTTGATTCTATCTCTGATTTCTTCTACTACTCAGTGATTTGTTAGCAGGGTGTTATTCAGTTTCCATGTAATTGATTTTTTTTACTTGCTCTTCCTGTTGTTAATTTCTACCTTGATAGCACTGTGGTCAGAGAAGATACTTTGTATTATCTCAGTGTTTTGGATCTTGCTGAGGATTGCTCTGTGGCCTAAGATGTGGTCTATTCTGGAGAGCATTCCATGTGCACTGGAAAAGAATCTGTACTTTGCAGCTGTTGGATGTAGTGTTCTATATATGTCTATGAGGTCCAGTTGCCTGATTGTGCTTTTTAGGTCATCTGTATCTTTGTTGAGTTTCTTTCCAGATGTTCTGTCCTTTACCAAGAATAGTATGTTGAAGTCTCCTACTATTATTGTGGAACTGTCAATTTCTCTTTTCAGTGCTGTTAGAGTTTGTTTTATGTATTTTGGAGCCCTGTCATTGGGTGCGTAGATGTTTATTATGGTTAAGTCTTCATGATGGATCAACCCCTTAATCATTATATAGTGTCCTTCTTTGTCTTTTAGGGTGGATTTTGTTTGAAAGTCTATTTTATCTGAGATTAGTATTGTCACTCCTGCTTTTTTTGGTAGCTGTTTGCTTGATATATTCTTTCCATCCTTTGAATTTTAATAAATTTATACCTTTGTTCCTAAGGTGTGTCTCTTGTAGACAGCGCATTAATGGACCCTGTTTTTTTAATCCATTCTGTCACTCTCTATCTCTTTATGGGTGCATTTCAGCCATTTATATTCAGTGTAATTATTGAAAGATGTGAGTTTATTGCTGTCATTTTGTATCGCTTTTTTTGTGATGCTGACATTTTCTTTGTTCCTCTTACTCTCCTGTGCTGAATTTTTTTGTTTGTGGATTTTTTTTTTTTTTCATTTCTTTTGTTTTTGTAGGTTTTGTTTTTACTGAGACTTTCTGTTTTTCTTCTTTATTTTGATGAGTAGGTTTGTTAACTTTCTTTGTGGTTACCTTGATATTTACCCTTATCTTCCTAGGTTTTAACCAGTCTATTATTATTTGGTGTCGCCTTACCTTTCCATTAGAAGGTTCTATACGTACACCATTTATTCCCTCTGTTATTGTTCTGATGTTGTCATTTACAGATGAGCCTCTCGGTTCCCTGTTGTAATTATTTTGGTTTTGGATAGTCTCTGAGAGTTCATTTCCTAGATTGGTATTTGGTTGGTACGATCCTGCAACCTAGATTCAGGCTGTGGTCTGATGTTCTTTGTTCTCAGATCGAAGGACTCCCTTTAATAATCTTTTAAGTTTGGTTTGGTTTTAAAATAGTACCTTAATTTCTGTTTATCTGGAAATAACCTAATTGAGCCATCATATATGAACAAGAGTTTTGCAAGATATATTATTCTTGGTTGGCAATGTTTTTCTTTCAAGGTTTTATATATGTCATCCCATTGCCTTCTTGCCTGCATGGTTTCTTCTGAATAATCTGAGCTTAGTCTTATTGTTTCTCCTCTGTATGTGACTTTTTGTTTTTACTGAGATGCTCTCAGGATTCTTTGTTTGTCTTTGGTTTTAGCGAGTGTGATTATGATATGCCTTGGTGATTTTCTTTTGGGGTCTATCTTCTATGAGGTTTGTTGAGCTTCTTAGATGGTCAGCTTTTCATCTTTCATGATATTGAGAAAGTTTTCTGTTAGCAGGTCTTCAATAATTCTCTCTGTGTTTTCTGTTTTCTCCCCATTCTGGAACTCTGATCACTTGAAAATTTTTGCTTTTGATTGTATCCCATATAATTCTTTGTTCTTTTTTCTGATTCTTCATCAAACAGAGTTGTATCCAAGTGTTTGTCTTCAATTTCATTGATCCTGTCTTCTATCGTCTCAAACCTGCTCCTCAGCCCCTGTATGACACTGTCCATTTCTGAAATCTTGTTGTTTATCTTTTGGATTTCTAATTGTTGTTTTGTATGATTTCTAACTGTGAATTTATTTTGGTACTTTGTTCCTGTATTATTTTCCTGAATTCTTCCATTTTTTTTTTTGTCTGTACTTTCCATAATTTTTTCTGCCGTTTCCATGAATTTGTCTATTTTTTTCCTCATTTTTGTCTGATTTTTGCTTCAACTCTTGGATAGCTCTGAATATTAGAGATTTGAATTCCCTATCTAGTAGTTTTAGTGCTTTCTGTTCTACTGGAAAGTTATCTGGTGTTTTACTTTGGACGCCTACTGGAACCATCCTGTCCTGTTTTTGTATATGGTTTGATATTGTCTACTGTCTTCAGGACATTCAGTTGTTACTTTCCTGATTTATTGATTGTAGATTTGTTTGTTTCATCCTGCTTTTTTGTTTTATTTGGTTATATCTGAGTAGGCAGGCTGTGCATTCTTGGTTGTTTGCTTGTCTGTAAGCATGATACTTTTCGCCTGCTTCTCCAATGGGCAGGGTCAGTCACTCAGGTATGGTACAGCAGGGCAGGTCCAGCTGAAGGGGAGTTGCTAGGATGGGCTGTTTGTGGCACACACTTGGGCCGACAGGGTGGGCCGGGAATCAGTGCAGGGCAGTTTCCCATAGGCCGTAGCTGTGCTGCTTGGGGGTGTGATGATCAGCACATGGTGCAGGTAGGCAGGATGGAGTGGGTAGATTGTGATGTGGGAAGCTAAGATGGGTATGGGAAAGAGGAGAGAGTAGGAGAGAGGAACAGGAGCCAAAAACATACAAACAAACATAGAAGAGTGCTAAGGTAGCTTGCTGTTTGAGTAGAGAGATGAGAGTGAGAAATGGAGAAAAACAAAAAAGAAAAAAAAGAAAAAGCGTAAAAGAAAAAAATGTATAAATAAAAATTAGGAAAAAAAAAAAAGAAAAGCAAAGCCCTCAGAGATCCTACTGGTGCCGCTGCAAGGACAGGGAAGTTGCTCCCAGGCCATGATGTACAGCCTGGCTAGAAGGGGTAGAGGTGTCACACAGTGCCAGGTATTCAGTAGACAGGAAGAGAAGGCAAGCATTAAGAGAAACTGAGAAATGAAGAAAGACAAAAAGGCAAAAAGAGAGAGAAGAAAACAAAACAAAGAAACAATAAAAACAAAAAACAAGAAAAAAGAAATGCCTCCAGGGATCCCACTGCGCATCTGCACAGAGCAAGGAAGTAGCTCACAAGCCGTGCAATACTACCTGGCTAGAAGGGGCTCCCAAGCCAAGAAAAGAAAAAGAAAACAAACAAACAAATCAGAACAGAAGAAAACAAAACAAACAAACAAAAAAGCCCCGGGGATCCCACCAGCATGGCGGCACAGGCTGGGAAGCAGTTTCACAGTTGAGTGGTGTTTTGTAGCCTTTCAGGAAGAAGCAAAGATGGCACATGGAGCGAGGTATTTGAGAGAAAGGAGGGAGAGGTGATGAGAGGTATTGAAGAAATCAAAAGAAGCAGAAAAAAGCAACACCAGCAGCCAACAAATGGCACTCAGGGAGCCAGCCAGTGCGGGCAGGTGGAATCCAAGCGACACTGGGGTGAAGCCAGTGCTTCTTGGCCAAGAGACTGTGGCTGCAGGAAGCAGAGGAGGCCAAATGCGGATGAAGAAGGGGGTGGGGTGGGAAAGCAAATATCGCTGGTTACCAATTGCTCTGTCTCCTGCTGGAAGCTCCATGAAGCTGCTTTTCCCTACCCCCTGTTCACCAATCTCCGATAGAAGTCTGATATGTTGGATCCATGCTGCGTTAGCTGACAGAGGACCTCTACATGCATCTCTCTTTGCTCTCTGTTCTCTATCAGTTTCTTATTCCATTTGGTGCTTGGCTGAGTTCTTTATCGCTTCATTTGATGCTTAGGGTTTCAGGATTGATGTTTGTTTGACTTAGTTTTTCAGATCTTTGCTGTGGAGGGACAGCGTGGTGATTCTGACTATAGTGCTGGGTTGTGCAGAAGTCCTAGCTGTAGCAACTTTTTATGTATTCTGGATATTAAATCCTTATCAGATATATTGTTCCCAAATATTTAATCCCATTCTGTAGGTTGTGTTTTCACACTGTTATAAAGTCCTTTGATGCACAAAAGCTTTTAATTTTGGTGAAGTATAATTTATCTATTTTGTTTTTTGTTGCTCATGCTTTTGGTGCCATATCTACGAATCCACTGTTAAAAACTAGGTCCTGAGCATTATCCTTATGTTTTGCTCTAAGAGTATTATGGTTTTAGCTTTTACATTTAGGTCATTGGTCCATTTTGAGTTAATCTGCCTATATGGTGTGCAGTATGGACCCAGCTTCATTCATTTGCATGTGGAGATCCAGTTGTCCCAGCATTTATTGAAGAGACTATTCTTTCTCCATTGAATGGACTTGGCAACCTTGTCAAAAATCAGTTGATGACAGGTGTATGGGCACTACTGTGTATTTAAATAAAGTCTACACATGGGCAGTTTCCAAATTTATATTTCCAGCATAGAACATCACCTAAATACAATCATTTATTCAACAATATCTCTTGAATTTGAATAGGTATACAAAACATAACACTGAAGTTCCAGCCTGGTCAATGACAGTCTAGATTGTTTCAGATTAATCTTCCCAACAACTAAAAAAGCTAGACAAAATACTAAAAAAATTTTTGAAAGCATTGGGAAGCTACCAAGGTACGGAAAGTCTGTGGGGCCAAGATGTAGGAGAGATGGCACTGACTTTTGGAGCCACTTTTCTCTTTAAGGCAATTGCCATCTTCAGTTGTGGCTGAGAAGCTTAGATGCTAGGCAGAGCTTTCAGCAGACTCACAGAGCTGGGGAAAAATTGGAGTGCATGGCCTATCAAAAAAAAGAGGTCCTGGTAAACATCCCCATGTTTTTAGTTGGCACTCAGAAGAAATGCACCCTCAAAGTAAGTGTTGTCTATTTTGGCTCCTCTGGAAGCAGATCCTAACATAAGAATTTGAGTGCAAGTAGTTCATAAGGAAAGTACAGGAAACAATGGTAGGGGAGTGCAGAATGATACAAGGAAGGGTATGTTGTAAGCTAGTTACCTGTAGTAGGCAACTGAGGCACCTACCACAGGGAAACTCTGGAAAACCATGGAGAATACGTGTCTCAGTATTATCCAATGCAAGTGGACAGGGAGTTTGGGTACTTATACATCAACACCCCAGACTTACTGAGTACTTTTTGAGGTAAGGGGGCAGTGTTACTTCCTTAGTACTTCTGGACTACCGTGCATATAAGAAGTACAGCCTACTAAAAAAAAAAAACCCTGAAGCATAAAGCTGTAGATATTAAAAAGTTGTCCAGGGCATTTGAAAATGATAGGATCCAGGGGGTGTGGGCACTGACAGCATCTGCTACAAAGGTTAAACCAGAAATAGCCTTTTCTCACAGAACAGAAGTAAAGCTTGGAATCATCTCAATCCCTGATTGAATTAAAGTGATCTGCCACAGAAATACAAACAAGCAGTATCCGGAAAGATTTTGTCTAGCTTTTCAGTTCCACTAGGAAGGCTGCTCTGAAACAATCCAGGTTGCCCAACCCAGTAGCAGAATTCTCCATTATCTTTTCAAAGACTATAGGATTTGTGTTGACAACCCCACATTCGTTCATAATTTTTGCCTTCTTTTTTTCTTGAACACTCTTACCTGGATTTACCAATATTGTTAGTATTTTCAAAGACCGGGTTTTGGCTTTATTGATACTCTATTTTACGTTTTATTCTATTTCATTAGTTTTAGCTATCTTTATTACTTCCTTCTTTCAACTTTCTTTGTCAAATTTCTTGTTCATTTTTTTCTAATATATGTATTTCAAATTTTTCTCAAAGCACAACTTTACCTAATAACATGTTTTCATATATATTTTTTATGCAGTTAAACATTTTATCTAATTCCCATTGTGATTTCTTCTTTGACTGTTGGATTACCTAGATTAGAGGTATATATATTAATTTCCAAACAAACAGTTTTCTAGTTATTTACTGATTTCTAAATTAATCACACAGTAGTTAGGGAACATACTCTCTGTTTTGATCCTCTGAAATTGGATGAGTCTTGTTTTGTGGTCTAGCATATGGTCAATATTTGTAAATCTTATGTGTGCATTTGAAAAGAATATATATTCTGCCATTGTTAAGCGCAGTGTTCTATATATGTCAATAGGTCAAGTTTTGCTACAGCTTTACAGATTTTGTGTTTCTTTTATCAGTTATTAACAAAGGTTAAAATCTCCCACTAAAATGGCTGATTTGAACATTACTTCTTTAGTACTGTCATTTTATCACACATAAAATGTATTAAGAATTTGGGTCTATTTCTGGACTTTTTATTCTATTCTCTAAACCTCTCTGTGGAGTCAAGAGCAAGTAACACATCTTTTAGTTATCAGAGCTTCATACTAAGTTTTAATATCTAAGTGGACAAATTCCCCGCCCTTTTGCCCTATTCTTCTTTCTTATAATTTTCTTGGTTATTCTTCCTTTTTTGTACCATTTGAACTTTAGAATTAGCTTTCAGTAACAATAATGACAAAAAATGTTGATACTTTTATTAGAATTATGTGAGACTTGTAGATTTTAATTTAGGAGAAATTCACAGCTTTATCATACTATCTCTTTCTATATACACTGCTTTCCATTCAGGTCTTCTTTTCCTATCCTTCATAGAGTTTAAAAAAAATTATTTACAGTTTTAATACAGAGTATTGATTTCTAAGCTTAATGTAACTAAAATCAGTGTGTATGGATGTTTGTTAAAATGCAGATTCCCAGAACTACCAAGAGATTTTGATTTTATAAGTGTAGTATGCAGTTCAGATATTCTAATGTAGCTGGTTTAGGACAAACTTTGAGAAACATTAGTTTATAACTTGTACATTTAACTTTTATTCTGGTTATTTTACCTTTTTGTTGCTATTATAAATAAGAACTTCCATTTTTATCTTCAAATTGGATATTGTTTGCATATATAAAGGCTACTGAATTCTGTTTCTGATCGTTGTTTCTGAGTGATTTCCATAGGATAAGAGAAAAATGGTGGTATTACTCCCTCAAATTCAAAACAATTTCATATTGTGGTAATATCGTCATTGATACTCAAAGTCTTCTCTTAGCTCTCCATTCTACCTGGACTTTCTGCATCATTTAACGGAAGCTGTAAGTGCTGAGGTTTTCAAGCAGGGTTGGAGGGTATGATGGGCAATGTTAAATGATAAGTGATGCATAAATTATCTCAGTTAAGGTTATAACTGTACACAAAGTCTTATTTATATTTTCAGAGTTTGTTTGAATTTTTAACCACAACACTAGTAATTTGTTTCATGGAAATAATGATATAATCTTTCACCAAAAAAAGCAAACGTGGCTTTTTCAAGATACCTACCAGCTGCTCCATGGGAGAAATATGTGGCAGTCTGCTTCCATAAAGATTACAGTCTTGGAAATCCTACGGGTTAGTTCCACTCTGTCCTATAGCGTTGCTATGAGTTGGAATCGACTTGACAGCAGTATATTTTGGTTTTTCGGTTATGGTGTTTCAGCCCTCCCCTGAATTAAATACCACAAAGAAAATAGCTGGTCATTTTCTTTAATTTAGGAAAATACCATTAAGAAACGATACTCTTCCTCTGCTGAAGTGAACCCAAATTATTATTAAGCAACAGTATTTTTAAGATGGAAATCAACAATATATTCTCTAGAATACTTCACTCATAAATCCAAAATTTGGGATTTTTTTTTTCTCTACTTTAACATTTTTGAGAAAAAGCCAACATTTTACAAATTAGGAAACCAAAAACAGTCCCCTGTCCCAAAGTGGCATGCTATGTGTTATTAGTAAAATTGGAATAAACACTAGACTTTCTAGCCTACAGCTAACAAGCTACAAACCCACAGTCCAACCATTATTTTTGAAAGGCTAAGGCCAAATGATTCTATTTGATTAACAAAAGTCCATAGTCAAGGTTGACACCAAAGCCCTTCAACAGAAGTAAGATGCAGATTTTAGGACCTTAGATGTACTGTTGTGGAATTAAAAAAAAAAAAAAAAATCAGAGAGCTACACTCTGCCTTAGAGAACAAATTATGATCTTACCTGCATAGTTTGGAAGGAAAAATCTTCTTGTAAAAACTTCTTAATGTGTAGGACCACACCTTTTGGTAGAGCATTAACTGCATTCAGTAACTTCTTCATTTCTAATAGTAGGTTAATAGGGACAAGATCAGTAGGTGTGTCCTTATCCAGTTTGACCTAGAAGACATATTCATTAAAAATTTACATAATTATACATGTTCTGATTTACTGTGACACTAGAACAAGTCGAAGTCCAAAAAAAAATAAAGTGCCTACTACATGCAGATCACTGTGACAGAACTACAGAAAATCTAAGTAAGACATACATTCTCTCTGTTCTTAAGGAACTTATAACACAGCAGGAAGTTTAACAGCAAAATCCAATTAGTTCTAATATAGGGAAAGCTATCATAAATTCATTTGAAGTTTATAAACAAAGTAATGTAAGGATTCAAAGATGGGAATATTTGTACCTCTTTTTTGGAGGGAGGGACATGAAAGATTTCATTATTAAATGTGAATTAAGTCTTAAAAATGTCTGCCCTTGGTAAATATACAGAATGTATTGAACTGATTCATTTAAAGCATAAAAATGCCAAGCTTAAAATATTGCATAGATTATTCTACATAATAATATGACAACTATACCTAAGAATGTTTTTTACATTAATTGACCAATGCATTTGCTACTAAACACACAGTAAATTGAAAATGAATAGAATAGTAATGGTCTAAATTGTAAACACAGTAGTGCAATAGAGTGATTCTGACATCTCAATTCACTCAGAGCTGAGTAAACAGTAAGAATCTTGGGACTTCAGAAACAGATTCTTACAGGCTTAACAAAGCCATCATTGATGGTTAGCTGATCTATATGGTCAGGTCCTACTGAATAGTCTATTAACACTAGTTGAGAGAGTAGGCAGTAGAGATGGAGAAAGGGCCTGGAACAAGTGGATGATGGTCTTCCCTCAAACCCTAACAAGATACCACAGCTCCTGTAGCCTGTTGAAACTTTGGGAATATGGATTATGTTGTTGCTTGGAGAATCAGAAAATACAGCTTCTCAAGGTACTGAGGTCATACAGAGTTTGAGTTACTGAAAATGTCCTGGTGACTCTTTGACTGTCAGGTCTCTAACTACACAGGAAATTCAGTGGGAACCAACAGAGTCCTTTGAAGGATTATCTGCCTACTTTCCTCCCTGGAGTTTGAATCTTAAATTAAGATTCTTCTCTCCACATCCATACCTAAGAAATACACACACATATCATAGTATGTCATTATTTGAAAATTACTTCCAAAAATGTAGAAAAAATTGTGAACAGTTGCTGAATCTAGGTCAAGGGTATATGAGTGCTCCTTGTACTATTCTTGCAACTTTTCTGTAGGTTTAAAATTTTTCAAAGAGTTTGAAAAAATAAAACCTCCACAAAGTAACTAGACAAACCTTTGTGAAGAATGGCCACTGTCAGTAATGCATATATTTCAAATAAAAGGTCAACTCTGCAGTCAAAAGTCACTGCAGACACACCTGATACTAATTAACAAGTTGATATACAAATAAGCAAGATTATGGCCTAAATCATTTTTTTTTCAATGAGAATAGAAGCCTCCTACTTGTTAAATACATCTTCTTATAAATACAATGAAACCTGTGAGAGCTGGAACTCGATGGAACTGCCTTGGTCATCCAAGTCTCAGAAGTTTTCCGCCTGTGACATGATGCAGTCTTACCACTTTTCTATCGCTCATTTTAGTAAAAAATATTTGAGTTTTCCTTCTCTGTCACGTTTCTGCCTTAAACAGGTTCTGGCTTTCGCAGATTTCACTGAACAACAATGTTTAAATTTTTAAAGTTAGTTGTTAAAATATTAGATGCTCATTCCATTTGTGTGAACTTGATTTAACATCTAAATCAAATTTAGGCAAATTTTCTCTTCCCTTGCCTTCTGTATTCCCAAGTCCGTACCTAGAAATGTCTTGTTTGGATTTAATCCCCCTAGTTCTTGCCTTTGCTCAGCTGAACATTCCTATGTACATTTGTACATATTGTATTTCCTTTTCAACATTTTTTACAGTGATAACAATATGCAGATGAATATTACTGTTTATTTTATATTTATATATCTTCTCCTCCTACATTAAAGGATAAGGAGCCATGGTGGCACAGTGGTTAAAGCAATCAACTGCTAACCGAAAGGTCGGTAGTTTGAAACCACCAGCAGCTCCTCAGGAGAAAGATGTGACAGTCTGCCTCTGTAAAGATTTACACCCTTGGAAATCCTATGGGGTCCTTATGAGTCAGAACTGACTTGATAGCACTAGGATTTTTTTTTGAAATTAAAGGATAACCTTTACAGACAGTCCCTGACTTATAAGAGGGTTCCATTCCAATGACTCAGGGCTAAAGTCGGATACCTTTTATTTTCGTTTTCATTATTATTGCCTTTTATTATCAGTATCTTTATAAATCTTTATTTGTCTTCGGGGTTTGGAAACATTACATATAAACTTACACATATATTTTAATCAATACATACATTAAAAGATACACATATCATAAAAATTTACTCCGACGATGAAAAAGAGTTGGACAACCTTGGCATTTTGTCAGTTGCAGTAATAACTCCACTTATGGAAGTTTCTGGATCATCTGGATTATCTCTGGGAATAGGGGTGGTGTTTCTAGTCAGAAAATTAGTGAGAGTTGTCCGTATGGTCTTTTTCTTTTTTTCTTCAAATATTTCACAGTTTAACATCTCGCTGCTTCCTGAATTAGTAGTATGTAGTACATACTACTAACGATAAGATGTACAAAAAAAAAATAGCCATAAGGGTGTAACTCGAATACATAGTAAGTCCAGGGACTACCTATATAAATCTTACCAACTTTAGCAAAGCGATCAGCGTTTGGGTCCGTGTTTTCAAGCAACTGAAAACCCCTGATTAGAAACTTCAGCTAATCCTTTCACTGTAAAACTTCTTGACAATTTCTCTCCTTTTTCTTCCTCATTATTTCTTCCTACTTTAGCATTTCCTTCCTCTTCAAAATCCATTAAGTCCTGATCTGTCAATTCCCCTTCTTCATGATCTGTGAGCTGTTCCACATCAGAGATATCAAGTTCTAAATTCAGTATTCTTGCCATATGGATGATTTTTCTAACAATCTCTATCATCATATTATCCTGATCAAATGCTTGGAGCGTGTTCACATACCTCAGCAATTTTTTCCAAATCCCTTGCATTCATTTTCTATAACTTTCTCCGAGGAAGATGCAATATTCTGGATACACTGAAGAATATTATAATTCTTCCAGAAATCATGTAATGTTACCATACCTCCATCTGTTGCAGCTATTGTCTGCGCAAACGTAGTCCATAGGCAGTATGCCTTGAAAGTGGTGACTGCACCTTGATCCATAGGCTGAATCACAGCTGTCATATTGGGAGGAAGATACACCACTTTCACATGTTGATTTAGATCATCTACGTGAGGAGGATGTCCTGGAAAAATATCAAGTAGCAGCAGAATCTTGAAAGGAATGCTCTTTTCAAGGCAGTAGGTGCCCACTTCTGAGGTGAAACAATTTATGTGCTGCAACATTGTATGTAGTACTTACTACCAATGATAAGATACATCCCTTCCCCCGCCCCGAAAAAAAGACGGTCATTAAGTTAGGGACTACCTGTACAAACCTTATTAAAAAGTAGGTATCAATCATTAAATAAAACTGTGTGGAAGGTAAAAACTGTATTAACAGGAACCAAACAAATACCTCTTCAACAATCCTCTACTAAATAAATATAAGCACACGTGATTGATAGATATAATCTACCACAAAGTAGTTCAGATTATTCCCTTTCATTTAGCACTGGATGTTCTAACAGTAAAAATGACAGAAAGAGGGAAGAAAATTATCTTCAGAAACAACTTCCTACTAAATAAAATTACCTGCGTATGTGTTTCTTTGGATGCGTGTATCTGTGTGGATTTTGTTTTGTTTGGGTTTTGCTTTTTAAAACATAAATGAGAGATTTCTTAAAATAGATTGCAGGATGTATTCTGGGCCAGTCAATTCAAATATCTACTAATTATAACTTACATTAAGTGCTGGTATTTTGAATGATAATATGAGATGCAAGTATCAATCACCAAATAAAGATTTAATTATGACCTTTTTATTTATTAAGGCAGTAAAGTTGACTCACCCAAAAATTTTTAACAGATAAGTGAAGTGGCTAGATTTAGCATTACACTGAGAAGCCCTGGTGGTGCAGTGGTTAAGTGTTTGGCAGCTAACCAAAAGGTCAGTGGTTCAAACCACCAGCCACTCTGCAGGAGAAAGATGTGGCAGTCTGCTTCTGTAAAGATTTACAATCTTGGAAACCCTACAGGGCAGTTCTACTCTGTCCTACAGGGTCGCTATGAGTTGGTATCAACTGGACAGCAACAGGTTTATTTATGGTTTAGCATTACATTCTCAAACATATTTAGTCATAATTAATTAATTCACAGCCATTAACTAACTGTTAATGAAAATTAAATCTTCTCTTACCAGTTGATCAGTTGACTCTTCTGCCTTATTCTCAGGTTCCTCTGTAGTCTGCTTCTCCACAGGAGGATCTCTGTTTTAAAAGAAAAAGAAAGGAGTACTCAAAGCATCTCCTTAAAGGAACACAATTAAATCGTGGTAGTAGAGAATTTAACAATTGAATTTGTGCCTGAAAGTTACAGAAGTGTGACCAATGTGCATCAAAGACTGATAACGAGGGTAGGTTCTGTAACTCTGAGGACTCCAGTTAACGAAAAGAACCTTATGGCATGCCCTTACTGGATGGTGGTAAAACAGAAAACAGATATAAAACTCTGCATCTTTAACAAACACACGATACACCAAAATAATTTTAAAAATTAACTTTATAGCACTGTTTCAAGGTAAAAAAAAATTGCCTTTGAAAAGGTTGTTTTGCTCTGTATGTGTTTATGAGGATAAGAAAGGCTTGGAAAGGATCTATCTTAAGCAGGTTTATTTTTTGTTTGGGGCTCCTAGCCCTACAATTATCATTTCCAAAAGTATTTTTAATATCATATTTAGAAATTATTAACTATGTTTGTAAAAAGTAATAACTGGACAGGTTTTGTTTTCAACATTAGCTCAAAATGTGAACATACTGAACTGAAAAATTCATTTATAAAATTGCTTTTGTCTAACATAGAACCATAATATAGGATCAGTGAGATGATTTATATATTCTTAACTTTATGCACCAGCAGAGAGAAAACTGAGATGAGAAGCTCATATTGATTGATTTACTCTGAACTTGACTTTATGAATACCTGAATCTACTTTAAATTTATGTATTCATGTAACAGATACCACCTACCATATGATAACTGACTCTGTCAGGGAAAACTGAGACAAATAAACAGCACAGCATCATCCACGTGTTTAAACTCCTTTGTGAACATTTCAACAAAAGATCTTACATACACACACTTTTTCACAATATGATTCTCAGAGCTCTTTAAACTATCAGAGTAAAGAAAAGCTGTTTACTGTATTTTCCTCTGCTTCTAGGTCCCACAACAAAAAGGAATCAGGGGTTGTGTTATCAAGAAATGAAAAATACTGCAGGAATATTCTGAAGCCTCTTAAGTTTTGAAAAAGACAGCAAAATACTCTCAAACGCAGAGACTCCACTTGCTGACTCTGTGTCATGTCATTCACTCCTACCCTGGGAGTTCTCAATCCCAGATGCAGATTAGAATAACCTGTGAGGCTTCTAAACTATCCAGATGCCTGAAGCCTACTTCACTGCTTCTGAATCAAAAGTGTGGGATGTGAGCTGCTATATCTTCTATTGACTCCGTAACAAATTTTGATGTGTAACCCAAACTTATCTTCACCCCCTTGCCAACATTAAAATTGCTGCATTCAAAGTTACTAATGAAATCCTCATTCATACTCCAATGTCTTCTCTTAGCTCTCCATTCTACCTGGCCTTTCTGCAACATTTAACATTCTCCTTCATACCCCCCAACCCTCTGTGAAAACCTCAGCACTCTTAGCATCTATGGTTTTCCTCCTAGACCTCCTAGCCTTCCACTTCTCAGCTTCTTCCACTGGCTGCTCCTCTTCCTTCCATTCATTTTATTCCTTTATTACTTTAATATTACAGAACCCCATACATCATCACCATTAACCATGATTTCAGTGTATTAGAAGAGAAAGCCGTTATCAGTAATCATATATGGCAGTCACTTTATTTTATAGATGGGTAAATAGATGTCCAGAGAGGTTACAAAACTTGTTCAAAGTTAATACACCTAGAATTTTCTATTGTTAGTCCTGCTACCTTTCCCACCTGCATACTTTGTTCTGTTGCACAGGACCTAAAGTTTTGCTATAACAATATATACTGAAATACATATAACACAGATAGACACACCCATCAAAATGATTCTCATCCTACCAAGTTCAGTTCAAGTGTCACTTAACAGAAACCAACTCAATTCCTAGTCAAGAATTATTGCTCCTTCCTATATATAGCCACAGGATCTCTAATATAGCACGTATGCATTTTGCTTAAAGATGTGATTACCTTTTATCTCTCTTCCTCTAAGTTCTCTCTCTCTCTAAATACACGCATTTTGACTTAGTTTTTATTCCCTAAGCACCACAGTCAGTAAATGTTTGTAAAATAAACAGATCACATTGCTTATTATATAAAACCACAGCCGTCGAGTCAATTCCGACCCATAGCAACCCTATAGGACAGAGTAGAACTGCCCCATAGGGTTTCCAAGAAGCACTGGTGGATTCAAACTGCTGACCTTTTGGTTAGCAGTTGTAGCTGTTAACCACTCTGCCACCAGGGTTTCCACTTATTATACAGGACAACTCAAAGTTAGAGGGAGAGCTATATGGGAGAGGGATAGGCAGGCTGAACACTCCCTGGTTGGACAGGGCAGAATGCCATTTGGCCTGGGTCCAATTTGACCACTCTAAGGTCTTCTGTGCTATGATTAGGCTACCTTGGATAAAGTGGGGATAATAATAGCACCTACCTCACAGAGTTGTTATAAGGTTTACATGAGTTAACCTTTGCCTGGCATACAGAAAATCTGTGTTTGTTAAATGATAAATAAAATATTATCTTGGTGCGAATGCCCCAAGTAAGGTAATTTATGATACACTTCTATATTTATGGTTCCTAGGGAACTTTTCTAAAATTGGATTTCACCCAGTACTCATCCCTCACGAATGAAAGTTGCTAAATTATCCCAAAGTGTAAGGCTAACTCATTCTTACTAGCTTCCCAAGGTTATGTGAAAAGACGAATGCCAAGTCTTTGGAAGGCAACACATTCAGGTGTTTTCTGTCAACTCATCCCTTACCTCACAAAAAATCCCTCTGCTAGAGAATCCATTGCTGCACAATGTTCCTTTTCAAAAGTCTTACTCCAATGCTTGCAGATTATTTTCACTTCTGCTGTTTCTGCTGTAAAGAAAGTAACACTCTTACTCCTTAAAGAAAATTCTGAAACTACTGTAAAAGAAAATGAAAATCACAGAGTTTCACACTCCAAACATAATTACTATCTACACTTTAATATACTCAATACTTTTCCAACCATAGGTATATTTTACCAATTTGTAATCACACATTATATCAAAACATCTTTCAAGTTATTTCATCCTCCTAGTAAACATTCTCAATGGCTACACAACAGTTCATTAACTGGGGTTTCCTTGACCATTTCCTCATAGTTAGTGTCTTAGTCATCTAGTGCTGCTATAACAGAAATACCACAAGTGCATGGCTTTAACAAAGAGAAATTTATACTCTCACAGTCTGGGAGGCTAGAAGTCCAAATTCAGAGCACCAGCTCTAAGGGAAGGCTTTCTCTCTCTGTCGGTTCTGAAAGAAGGTCCTTGTCATCAATCTTCCCTTGGCCTAGGAGCTTCTCAGCACAGGGACCCTGGGTCCAAAGGGCGCACTATTCTCCTGCCTCTTGTTTCTTGGTGGTATGAGTTCCTTCTGTCTCTCTGCTCACTTCTTTTATATCTCAAAAGAGATTGGCTTAAAACACAGTCCAATCTTGTAGATTTAGTCCTGCCTCATTAACATAACTGCCACTAATCTCATCTCATTAACATCATAGCAATAGGATTTATAACACATAGTAAAATCACATCAGATGACAAAATGGCAGACAATCACACAATACTGGGAATCATGGCATATCCAGGTTGACAGCTATTTTGGAGGAGACATAATTCAATCCATGACAGTTAGACATTTAGATTGTTGCCAATTGTTTTCCATTACAAATAATTAGTTCTGTGATAAACCCCATTGAACACAAAGCTTTTTGTATATTTATGATTATTTCCTTACAATAAATTCTCGTAGAATTCATAGTCAAAAGACACAAATATTTTAAGCCTCTGGGTGCATACTGTTAAATGGTTTCCCAAAGCGTTTACACTAATATATTTCCCTTGCAGGTATACAAGTTCCTGTTTAACACACTCTTGATAACACTAATTACTTTGTTTCCTTTTACCCTGAAAGTATCATTTAGTCACTTTCCCCAAAATTGTACAGTTCTGGGGTGGCTTGCATGTTGCTGTGATGCTGGAAGCTATGCCACTGGTATTTCAAACACCAGCAGGGCAATGCATGATGGACAGGTTTCGGTGAAGCTTCCAGACTAAGACCAGGAAGAAGAACCTGGCAGTTTACTTCTGAAAAAACTGGCCAGTGAAAACCTTATGAATAGCAGCAGAACATTGCCTGATACAGTCTCAGAAGATGAGCCCCTTAGGTTGGAAGGTGCTCAAAATATGACTGAGAAACAGTTGCCTCCTCAAAGTAGAGTCTACTTTAAAGGATGTGGATGGAGTAGAGCTTTTGGGGCCTTCATTTGCTGATGTGGCACAACTCAAAATGAGAAGAAACAGTTGCAAACATCCATTAATGATTGGAATGTGGAAAAGTATGAAATATGAATCCAGGAAAACTGGAAGTTGTCAGAAATGAAATTGAACACATAAACATCAATATCCTAGGCATTAGTGAGCTAAAATGGACTGGTATTGGCCATTCTGAATTGCACAATCAAATGGTCTACTGTGCCGGGAATGATAAAGAAGAATGTCGTCACATTCATCATCAAAATGAACATTTCAAGATCTATCCTGAAGTATAACACTGTCAGTGTTAGGATAATATCTATACATCTACAAGAAAGACCAATTACTATGACTATTATTCAAATTTACGCAACAATCACTAAGGCCAAAGATGGAGAAATTGAAGATTTTCACCAACTTCTGCAGTTTGAAATTGATGAAATATGCAATCAAGATGCATCAATAATTATTGGTGACTGGAATGTGAAAGAAGGACTGGTAGTTGGAAGATATGGCTCTGGTGATAGAAGTGACACTGGCGATTGCGTGATAGAATTTTGTAAGACAATGACTTCTTCATTGCAAATACCTTTTGAAACAACATAATCAGCGACTATACATGTTAACCTCACAGGATAGAAAATACAAGAATAAAATCGACTACATCTGTGGAAAGAGACGATGGAAAAGCTCAATATCATCATTTGGAACAAGGCCAGGGGCCGACTGCAGAACAGACCATCAATTGCTCATATGCAAGTTCAAGCTGAAACTGAAGAAAATTAGAACAAGTTCACGAGAGCCAGAGTACAACCATGAGTATATCCTACCTGAATTTAGAGACCATCTCAAGAACAGATTTGACCCATTGAACACTAATGACCAAACACCAGACAAGTTGTGGAATGACATCAAGGACATCATATATGAAGAAAGCAAGAGGTCATTAAAAAGACAGGAAAGAAAGAAAACACTAAAATGGATGTCAGAAGACACTCTGAAAATCCTCTTGAACATAAATAGCTAAAGAAAACGGAAGACATGTTGGAGTAAAAGAGCTGAACAGAAGATTTCAAAAAGGCAGCTCCAGAAGAAAAAGTAAAGTATTACAATGAAATGTGCAAAGACCTGGAGTTAGAAAACCAAAAGAGAAGAACACACGGCATTTCTCAAGTTGAAAGAACTGAAGAAAAAATTCAAACTTGAGTTGCAATTTTGAAGGATTCTATGGGCAAAATGTTGAACAACCCAGGAAGCATCACAAGAAATGGAAGGAATACACAAAGTCACTATGCCAAAAAGACCAGGTCAACATTCAACCATTTCAGGAGGTAGCATATGATCAAGAACCCATAATATTGAAGGAAGAAGTCCAAGCTGCACTGAAGGCTTTGGTGAAAAATAAGGCTCCAGGAATCGATGGAATGCCGATTAAAGATGTTTCAACAAATGAATGCAACACTGGAGGTGTTAACTTGTCTATGCCAAGAAATTTGGAAGACAGCCACCTGGCCAACCAACTGGAAGAGATCCATATTTATACCTATTCCCAAGAAAGGTGATCCAAAAGAATGCCAAAATTATCCAACAATATCATTAGTATCACATGCAAGTAAAATTTTGCTGAAGATCATTCAAAAACCATTGCAGAACATTGACATGAAACTACCAGAAATTCAAGCCATATTCAGAAGAGGACGTGGAACGAGGGATGTCAGATGGATCCTGGCTGAAAACAGAGAATACCAGAAAGGTGTTTACCTGTGTTTTATTGACTATGCAAAGACATTTAACCATGTGGATCATAACAAATTATGGATAACATTGTGAAGAATGGGAATTCCAGAACACTTAATTGTGCTCATGAGAAAATTGTACATAGACCAAGAGGCAGTCGTTCAAACAGAACAAGGGGATACTATGTGGTGTAGAATCAGGGAAAGTTGTGCATCAGGGTTGTAACCTTTCATCATACTTATTCAATCTGTATGTTGAGCAAATAATTTGAGAAACTGGACTATGTGAAAAACATGGCATCAGGACTGGAGGAAGACTCATCAACAATCTGTGATATGCAGATGACATGACCTTGCTTGCTGAAAGTGAAGAGGACTTGAAGCATTTATTGATGTAGATCAAAGACTACAGCCTTCAGTATGGATTACACCTCAATATAAAAAGAAAAATCCTCACAATTGGGCCAATAAGTAACATCAGGATAAACAAAGAAAAGATTGAAATTTTCAAGAATTTCATTTTACTTGGATCCATAATCAATGCCCACGGAAGCAGCAGTCAAGAAATCAAATGACATATTGCATTGGGGAAATCTGCAGCAAAAGACCTCTTCCAAGTGTTGAAAAGCAAAGATGTCACTTTGAGGACTAAGATGCCCCAGACCCAAGCCATGATTATTTTCAGTGGACTCATATGGGTGTGAAAGCTGGACAATGAATAAGGAAAACCAAAGAAGAATTGACGCATTTGAATTATGGTGCTGGCAAAGAATATTGAATATACCATGGACTGCCAGAACAATGAATAAATCTGTCCTGGAAGAAGAAAAGCCAGAGCAGAATGTTCCTTTGAAGTGAGGTTGGTGAGACTTTGTCTCATGTACTTCGGACATATCATCAGGAGGGACCAGTTCCTGGAGAAGGACATCATGCTTGGTAAGGTAGAGGGTCAGAGAAAAAGAGGAAGACACTTAACAAGATGGTTTGACCACAGTAGCTGCAACAATGGGCTCAAAGACAGCAACGATTGTGAGGATGGTAGGACCAGGCAGTGTGTTGTTCTGCTGTTTACATGGTTGCTATGAGTAGGAACCAACTCGAAGGCACCTAACAACAACAACCTAGCTCCATAAATCAGGCGAGGTTTGATCTATAAAACTATCACATATTCTCTGGTTCAAATATCAACAGATGTTGTGGATATTTCCTGAAAAAAAGAAAAAAATTACTGATGTAACACAAGTAAACACGAAAAGAGAAACAGAGTATTGTTAGAGTAGTATGTCTCTCCATTTAACCATTCCAAGAACAACTCTTGTAAAACTAGTCCCATCTGATTTCTTTTCCTAAGAGTTGAAGCCTCTGGAATCCAATGCCCTCCTCTAGGCTGGCTTCCCTTTCTGATCCCATTCAGAAGCAGCTCTGTCTAAAAGCCCAGGAAGTGTGAGAGTAAACAAACGTAAGACTACTGGTAGGTACTTTGGGACAAAGAAACAAATGATGAGGAAAAGAAAAGAAAGTGGCAGCAACAGTATAAATCAAACAGACGTAGATACAGAACCTTGCTGCCAACCACAAGACTGGATAGGGTTTCCCATTTGTTGCCTCTGGACCACTTATTTATCTTACTAATGGGGTAGCCACTTGCTCAGATAGTTCATTTAACATATACCCATAGATTGTATCAGTAAAATTTGTGGGGCCACATTGCTAAAAAGCAATTCAGTATAAGTAATTCTAAAATCAAGAAAACACATTTTATAAGATCTTTGGTAAGCCATCTGTTAAGAATTCGGATTATATTTCCTCAAAGAAATATTGTTTGATATGTTGTTAACTGTTCTCGAGTCAGACCCTCCAATTCATGGTGATCCCATGCACAGTGGGATCGGACCGTTGTGATTCAGAGTTTTCATTGCCTGATTTTTCAAACATAGACTGCCAGACGTTTCCTCTAGTGTCTTAGTCTAGAAGCCCCAGCATCACGGCAACACACAAGCCTCCACTGACAGAAATAGTGGCTGTGTTTAAGGTGCATTGACTGGGAATGGAACCAGGTTTCAGGCATGGAAGGTGAGAACTTTCCCAGTGAATTACCACTGCCCCAAGATGTGATGCTTAAAAACCAAAAACCAAACCCGTTGCCATTGAGTCTATTCTGACTCACAGCGACCCTATGGGACAGAGTAGAACTGCCTATAGGGTTTCCAAGACTGTAATCTTTAAGGAAACAGACTGCCACATCTTTCTCCCACAGAACAGCTGGTGGGTTTCAACCAGCGACCTTCTGAATAGTAGCCGAGTGCTTAATCACTGTGCCACCAGGTGTCCTTGATATGAGGCTTAGCCACCACCCAAAGCCTCCCACAAAAGCCAATTTAACACGGAGATAAGGAAGTGACTTGAGGAACTGACTCTTCCTAATCTTAGGGGCCGAGTATTCTGTCATTAGTGAGTTTAAAAGGGGGAGAAGTGGACTTAGTTTATGGTGTAGGAGCTAAATATGTCCGATAGGAATCACCTGCAAAACAAGTATTTCTAATTATAAGACTGTCAATACGCTATATTTAACTGCACCAGCTCTAACTTCCACAGGAAGCCTTGAGAGGCTATGGTAATTCTCCAGCAATGCAATGCTAACTGATACTTCTTAATCAAAACAGAAATGCAAAGGCAGACACACACACACACACACCCCTAAATTTCTTCATTTAAAACATCTTTTGAAGCTTTAAACACAGAAGAAAACATTCTTTGATGCTTACAAGGGTGAGGAGGGAGGGTGAGGGTTATTTACTAACTAGATAAGCAGATAAGAATTATCTTAGGTGAAGGGAAGGACTGCACACGCTACAGGGGAAGTCAGCACAACTGGACTAAACCAAAGCTAAGAAGTTTCCTGAATACAATCAAACACTTTGAGGGACATTGTAGCAGGGATAGGGGTCTGGGGACCATGCTTTCAGGGGACATCTAGGTCATTTGGCATAACAAAGCTTATTAAGAAAATGTTCTGCATCCTACTTTGGTGAGTGGCGTCTGGGGTCTTAAAAGCTTACATGTGGCCATCTAAGATGCATCAATTGTTCCCAACCACCTGGAGTAAAGGAGAATGAAGAACACCAAAGACACAAACAAAGTATTAGCCCAAGAGACAGAAAGGGCCACATAAACCAGAGACTTCATCAGCCTGAGACCAGAACTGGATGGTGCCCGGCTACCACCAATGACCGCCCTGACAGGGAACACAACAGAGTCCTGGATGGAGCAGGAGAAAGGTGGGGTCCAGATCTCAAATTCTAGTAAGAAGACCAGACTTAATGGTCTGACTGAGACTGGAGAACTCCGGAAAGCATGGCCCCTGTATTCTCTATCAGCCCAGAACTAAAACAATTTCCGAGGCCAACTCTTCAGACAGGGATTGGACTGGACTGTGGGACATACAGTGATACTCGTGAGGAGTGTGACTCGTAGCTCAAGTAGATAGAAGAGAATAAATGGGCAGCTTCTGTCCGGAGGTGAGATGGGAAGGCAGAGAGGGTTAGGAGCTGGTTGAATGGACATGGGGAATCAGGGGTGGAAAGGAGGAGTCTGCTGTCACAGTACAGGGACAGCAATTAGAGTCATATAACAATGTATGTATAAATTTTTGTTTGGGAAAAAAATAAAACAGCTTTCGAGTACCTCCTAATTTCTTGCTTATCCCTAACATAAGAAACTTTTTGCTGTCAGTATTACATCTCATCTATGTGGAATCCAGTTCCCCTAAATATATTATTTTATTGTTTTATTTTTAAAAATCAATAAGTAAGCAAAATTGTGTGCCTATTTAAATTTGCATTCTCTGTTTGAATCCAGATAAAAATCTGACATACATCTAGTAATGCAGGAGAAAGAGGTTGGATAATCCTTGTTATTTTTTCACACTAGATCATCTCTTTAATAAAGGTGTATAAGAAAAGGGCATACGCTTTGGGAATTCCAGGATTGTGATAAAAATATTTTTCCTTTATGGTTTTTATAAACCTCCCTCATTATTTTAATAAAGAGCAACAGATAAGGAATTATTTCCGAGAATACGAACGATCGCTTTTTCTAGACCAAACAATCCCCTCGTTTCCAGAATCTAAAAGCTCAGGCCTGAATACCTCCCTTCTGAACAGTTCCCCTTCAGTCAGCAGCTGTGTGCACAGACCACAGTGATGCTGAAAAGAAGGGAGTATCTGTAGACGATGGAGAGAAAAATCCTCTTGTGAAGACGGAGAGGGGACAGAAGGCCTCTGCTATGCGGATACAGTGCTCAGCATGAAAAAGAAAAGGGTGGGAAAATTAATTAATCAATAAATCAGAAGATATTTGGATCCTGAATTAAGAGAGTTAAGAAAGATTAGCAGCTTTCCATTTCAGCCTGTTAAAAATACAACCTGAGAAGAATCTCTGTGATGAAAGGTTTTTCAGGAGAGAGGACTGTCAGCCCCATCATTTCCCAAGAGCTGAGCAAATGGATCTCTGAGACTTGCTCCTGGCGACAGCAGCAGAAGCAGCAGCGGTGCTTTACAGCCTCTGGTAGGAAGGAAGGCCTAAGTGCCTAGCAACCGACAGGAAGCAGCCAGCCTGAAATGTTACCGCTGTGCTTTTAAAGATGATTCTAGAAGAGACTGAAAGAAACCTTTAAAATCAGGTTGATACGTGAGAAAGGGTCAGTCTAGTTTTCTCGGGTGTATTCATTACAATAGACTTTCCTTGTCAGCTGCAAACTGAAAATTCACTGAGGGACTGCCCTTGCCCAGGAACTTACTCTGCTTCTGGTTGGTTACCTCAGAGCAAGCTAAAGTTCAGTGTCAGTTTACAGCACACTTTATCCACCAACTAAAGTGATTTTATTTGCAGGCTGTTTTACTGGTTGAAAATGAGGCACTGCTGTCATCTCTTGATAAACAGTACAATGTCTCCCTTACTGTTACCTCTGATCTCCCACTTTCCTTCTTACCTATTGAAATTATCACAAACTTTGTTTTTAGTTGTAAAAGGTTATTATCCATTTTCAAGGCTGTGTGGTAATTTATTCCCATAAAACCAGGCTCAGATCTCCTTTATATTTGTTATTCATTTAAACATTTCCCTTGTGCTACTCACCACCTCCTTAAACTGTATGTGAGAAATTTTTTTTTTTACATCTACTAAAATTGTCTTTACTGAGCCATCTGACCAAGTTAGAAGCTCTAATTTGCTAGTAAGTTTGCATTTTAATGTGTGGGTGGATGTCCTACAAACTTTCTACCCTTGCCAACTCTGGAACTCAAGGATTACCCAATGCCAGGTAGAAAAAGTGAACAACAGTATAAAAAACATTAAGAATAAAGCTCACATTTTCTCAATGCTTACAACCTTGAAAGCAAAATAAGGAACTTGGTATTTTTCAGGAGACGAGTTCAGTTACTGACAGCTTTTCTTATGCCACTAATATAGGGTTTTGCAATCTTGGCACTGTTGCCCAGATAATTACTTGCTGTGGGGAGGTGTCCTCTACATTGTAGGATGTTTAGTAGCATCACTGGTCTTCACCCACTCTAGTAGCAACCCTGCCCCATCCTGCCCCCTTGTGAGTCTTCAGACACAGTCAAATGTCTGGTGCAGAGGGTGTGAGGAGAGCAAAACAGACTGTTCAGGGAGGAAAAGGAAGGCCACCCTCGTAGTACACAGCAGGAACCAAAACAAACAATGTTTGTCTACAAGAAAGCAAAACGACATAAAATATCTCATCTAGACTTCCATCAATATCAAAATTAAGCTGAGAGGCAGTATAGTATTCATTGGTAGTGAAGAGAACAAACACTGAAAACACTTCAGGGATACACAGGCCTGCTTTGACACACAGCAGCTGTTTGACATGCGAAATTAATTAACATCTTAGTGCTTCAGTTTCCTCATCTGAAAAATAGGGATAATGATGGTACCTACTTCCTAGAGTTATTGTGAGAATTAATTTTTTTTCCTTTTTTTTTTTTTTTTACCTAGGTGAAGATTTACAGAACAAATATTTTCTCATTAAACAATCAGTACAAATATAGTTTTATGACGTGTCAACACTCTCCCTTCTCGACCTTGGAGGACCTTTTTTTTTTGGGGGGGGGGGTGTGAAAATATACATGGCCAAAAATACACCATTTCAAAAATTTCAATAGGCACAATTCAGTGACATCGATTACGTTCTTCCAGTTGTGCTGCTATTCTCACTTTAGATGAAGGTTTACAAAACAAAATAGTTTCGCATTAAACAGTTAGTACACATGTGGTTAACAATCCCACTACATGTCAACGCAGTCCTTACTCAATCTTGGGTTCCCTATCACCAGCTTTCCTGTCCCCTTCTGCCTTCCAGTCCTTGTCCCTGGAATTCTGTGCCTCATTAGTCCCATTTTGTTTTATGGGGCTGTCCAATCCCCATCTGAATGGTGAACCTCGGAAGTCACTTCACCATTGACCTAAAAGGGTGTCTGGGGGCCATACTCTCGGGGTTTCTACAGTCTCCTTCAGGTCAGTAAACCTGGACTTCTTGTGTGTATGTTAGAATTTTGTTCTACATCCTTCTCCAGCTCTCTCCAAAGCCCTCTATTGTGATCCCGGTCAGAGCAGTCAGTGGTGGTAGCGGGACATCATCTAGCTGTACTGGACTCAGTCTGGTGGAGGCCTTGGTAGCTGTGGTCCATTAGTCCTTTGGACTAATCTTTTCCTTGTATCCTGTTCTCTTCATTGTCCCTTGCTCCCGAAGGGGTGAGACCAGTGAAGTATCTTAGATGGTTGCTCACAGGCTTTTAAGACCCCAGACACTACTCACCAAGGTAGAATGTAGAACATTGTCTTTATAAACTGTGTTATGCCAACTGAGCTAGCTATTCCCCGTGACCATGGTGCCCACTGCCCTCTGCCCTGAATTCAGTCCCTCAGGGAGTTTGGATGCGTCTATGGAGCTTCCATGACCTTTCCCTGTACAAGTTGTGCTGGCTTCCCCAGTATTGTGTACTGTCTCACCCTTCACCAAAGATACCACTTATCTATTGTCTATTTAGTATTCCCCCCCACCCCTCCCATCCCTTGTAACCAACAAAGATTGTTTCTTTTTGTGTGTAAACTTCTTCATGAGTTTTTAAAATAGAGGTCTCATACAATATATGTCCTTTTGTGATTGACTTATTTCACTCAGCATAATGTCCTCCAGTTTCACCCATGTTATGAGATACTTCACAGATTCATCATTGTTCTTTATCGTTGGGTAGTACTCCATTGTGTGTATGTACCATAGTTTGTTTATCCATTCATCTGTTGATGGGCATCTAGGTTGTTTCCATCTTTTTGCTATTGTGAACAATGCTGTCAAAACATGGGTGTGCCTATCTCTATTTGTGTGACGGCTCTTTTTTCTCAAGGATATATACCTAGAAGTGGGATTGCTGGACCATATGGTATTTCTATTTCTAGCTTTCTAAAGAAGCACCATATCATTTTCCAAAATGGATGTATCATTTTGCATTCCCACCAGCAGTGCATAAGAGTTCCAATATCCCCGCAGCCTCTCCAGCATTTGTTATTTCCAGTGTTTTTCATTCGTGCCAATAATGCCGGGTTGAGAACGTATCTCATTGTGGTTTTAATTTGCATTTCTCTAATGACTAGTGAACAGGAGCATTTCCTCATGTGCCTGTTGGCCGCTTGAATGTCTTCCTTGGTGAAGCATCTGTTCATTTTCTTTGCCCAAATTTTAATTGGATTATTTGTCTTTTTGTTGTAAAGGTGTTGGATTTTCTTGAAGATTATGGAAATTAGACCTTTGTCTGACTTGTACTGTCCAAAACTTTTTTCCCAGTCTGTAGGCTCTCTTTTTACTCTTTTGGTGAAGTCTTGTGAAGAGCATAGGTGTTTGATTTTTTTGAAGATCCCAGTTACCTAGCTTATCTTCTGGGGTTTGTGTGTTGATGGTTATGGTTTGTATCCTGTTAATGCTGTGTATTAGGGCCTGTAGCGTTAGTCCTATTTTTTCTCCTATGAACTTTATAGTTTTGGGCTTTATATTTAGGTGGTTGATCCAGTTTGAATTAGTTTTTGTATATGGTGTGAGGTATGGGTCCTGTTTCATTTTTTTTTGCAGATGGATATCCAGTTTTGCCAGCACCATTTGTTAAAATGACTGTCTTTTCCCCATTTGATGGACTTTGAGCCCTTGTTGAAGATCAGGTGACTGTAGGTGGATGGATTTACATCTGGGTTCTCAATTCTGTTCCATTGGTCAATGTATCTGTCGTTGTACCAGCACCAGGCTGTTTTGACTACTGTAGCCGTATAATAGGTTCTGAGGTCAGGTACTATGAGTCCTCCTACTTTTTACTTCTCATTCAATAGTGCTTTACTTATTCGGGGCTTCTTCCCTTTCCATATAAAGTTAATGATTAGTTTCTCCATCTCTTTGAAAAATATTGTTGGTATTTGGATTGGGATTGCACTTATTTGTAAATTGCTTTGGGTAGAATTGTCATTTACACAATGTTGAGTCTACCTATCCATGAGTGTGGTATGTATTTCCATTTATGTAGATCCCTTTGGGTTTCTTGCAGTAGTGTCTTGTAGTTTTCTTTGTATAGATTTTTTACATCCCTAGTTAGATTTATTCCTAAGTATTTTATTTTTTTAGAGGCTATCATAAATGGTATTGTTTTCCTGATTTCCTTTTCATTGTTCTCTTTATTGGTGTATAGAAATCCAGCTGATTTTTTGTATATTTATCTTCTATCCTGCTACTCTGCTGAATCTTTCTACTAGTTCCAGTAGATTTTTCACGGAGTCTTCAGGGTTTTCTATGTATAGTATCATATCATCTTCAAACAAGGACAGTTTAACTTCTTCATTACCAATTTGGATGCGCTTTATTTCTTTTCCTTGCCATATTGCTCTAGCTAGGACTTCCAGCACAATGTTAAATAGGAGTGGTGATAAAGGGCATCCTTGTTTTGTTCCTGTTCTCAAGGGGAATGTTTTCAGCCTCTCTCCATTAAGAATGATGTTGGCCATTGGTTTTGCATAGATGCCTTTTATCATTTTGAGAAATTTCTCTTCTATACCTATTTTATTGAGTTTTTATCAGGAATGGGTGTTGGACTTTGTCATATGCCTTTTCTGCATCAATTGAGATGATCATGTGATTCTTTTCTCTCCTTTTATTTATGTGGTAGATTACATTGATTGATATTCTAATGATGAACCATCCTTGCATACCTAGTATGAATCCTACTTGGTCGTGGTGTATTATTTTTTAGAAATGATGCTGAATTCTATTGGCTAGAATTTTGTTGAGAATTTTTGCTTCCATATTCATGAGAGATATTGGTCTGTAATTTTCTTTTCTTGTGGTGTCTTTGCCTGGTTTTGGTATCAGGGTTATGCTGGCTTCATAGAATGAATTCGGAAGTGTTGCTTCCTTTTCTATGTTCTGAAATAGTTTGAGTCATACTGGTACAAGCTTTTCTGTGAATGTTTCGTAGAATTCTCCAGTGAAGCCATCTGGGCCAGGGCTTTTTCTTGTTGGGAGTTTTTTTTATTACCTTTTCAATCTCTTCTCTTGTTATGGGTCTGTTTAGATTTTCAACATCACTTTGTTGTAGTTTGGACAGGTAGTGTGTTTCTAGAAATTTATCCATTTCCTCTAGGTTTTCAAATTTGTTGGAGTATAGTTTTTCATAATATTCTGTTATGATCCTTTTTATTTCAGTTGGGTCTGTTGTAATGTTGCCCGTTTCATTTCTTATTTGGGTTATCTGCATCCTCTCCTGTTTTTCTTTTGTCAGTCTGGCCAGTGCTTTGTCGATTTTGTTGATTCTTTCAGAGAACCAACTTTTGGTTTTGTTGATTCTTTCCATTGTTTTTCTATTCTCTATTTCATTTATTTCTGCTCTGATCTTTATTATTCCCTTTCTTCTGGTGGCTGTGGGCTTTGTTTGCTGTTCTCTTTCTATTTGTTTGAGTTGTGTAGTTAATGTTTTGATTTTCTCGCTTTCTTCTTTTTTGATGTGTGCATCTATTGCTATAAAGTATCCTCTGAGGACTGCTTTTGCTGTGTACCAAAGGTTTTGGTATGATGTGTTTTCATTCTTATTTGATTCGAGGAATTTTTTGATTCCATCCCTGATTTCTTCTATTAGCCAGTGGTTTGTAAGCAGGGTGTTACTCAGTTTCCATTTAATTGATTTTTTTCCTTGCTCTTCCTGTTGTTAATTTCTACCTTGATGGCATTGTGGTCAGAGAAGATACTTTGTATTATCTCAACGTTTTGGATCTTGTTGAGGATTGCTCTGTGGCCTAAGATGTGGCCTATTCTGGAGAATGTTCCATGTGCACTGGAAAAGAATATGTACTTTGCAGCTGTTGGATGGAGTGTTATTTATATGTCTATGAGGTCACGTTGGCTGATTATGCCCTTTAGGTCTTCTGTATCTTTGCTGAGTTTCTTTTTAGATGTTTTGTCCTTTACTGAGAGTGGTGTGTTGAAGTCTCCTACTATTATTGTGGAACTGTCAATCTCTCTTTTCAGTACTGTTAGAGTTTGTGTTATGTATTTTGGAGCCCTGTCATTGGGTGCATAGATGTTTATTATGGTTATGTCTTCATGATGGATCATCGCCCTAATCATTATATAGTGTCCCTCTTTGTCCTTTATGGTGGATTTTGTTTGAAAGTCTATTTTATCTGAGATTAGTATTGCCACTCCTGCTCTTTTTTGGTAGTTGTTTGCTTTATATATTTTTCCAACCTTTTATTTTTAATAAATTCACATCTTTGTTTCTAAGGTGGTCTCTTGTAGACAGTGTATTGATGGATCCTGTTTTTTTAATCTGTTCTGTCACTCTGTGTCTGTATACGGGTGCAATGATGCCATTTACATTCAGTGTAATTATTGATAGATGTGAGTTTATTGCTGTTATTTTGTAGTCCTTTTTTTTTTTTTTTTTTTTGTGGTGCTGATGTTTTCTTTGTTCCTCTTACTCTCCTGTGCTGAATTGATTTGTTTGTGGATTTTTTTTTCATTTGTTTTTGTAGGTTTTGCTTTTACTGAGACTTTATGTTCTTCCTCTTTAATTTGATAAGTAGGTTTGTAAACTTTCTTTGTGGTTACCATGAAATTTACCTTTATCTTTCTAAGTTTGAAGCTGTCTAATACTACTTGCCTTCCTCTCCATTTAGAAGGTTCTATTACCTACACCATTTATTCCCTCTTTTATTGTTCTGATGTTGTTTTCATTTACAGATTAACTGCTCTGATTCCCTGTTGTATTTCTTTTGGTTTTTTGATAGTCCTTGAGAGTTCATTTCCTAGATTGGTATCTGTCTGATATGGTCCTGCATCCTAGATTCAGACTGTGAGCTGAGATTGTTTGTTCTCAGATCGAAGGACTCCCTTTAATAATTCTTGTAAGTTTGGTTTGGTTTTTACATATTCCCTTAATTTCTGTTTATCTGGAAATGTCCTAATTTCACCAGCATATCTGAATGAGAGTTTTGCAGGATATATTATTCTTGGCTGGCAATTTTTTTCTTTCAAGGTTTTATATATGGCATTACTTGCCTTCTTGCCTGCATGGTTTCTGTCGAATAATCTGAGCTTAGCCCTATTGTTTCTCCTCTGTATGTGACTTCTTGTTTTTCACGAGCTGCTCTCAGGATTCTTTGTCTTTAGTTTTGGCAAGTTTGATTATGATATGGCTTGGTGATTTTCTTCTGGGGTCTATCCTATATGGGGTTCATTGAGCTTCTTGGATGGCCAGTGATCCTCTGTTTTCTGTTTTCTCCACCTGTTCTGGAACTCCCATCACTCGAAAATTTTTGCTTTTGATTGTATTCCACATAATTCTCAGAGTCTCTTCATTTTTCTTCATTTTTTTTTTCTGAGTTTTCTTCAGAGTTGTATCCAAGTGTTTGACTTCAATTCCAATGATCTTCCCTTCTACTGTTTCAAATCTGCTCCTCAGCCCTTCTATGACACCGTCCATTTCCGAAATCTTGTTGTTTATCATTTGGATTTCTAGTTGTTGTTTTTATATAATTTCTAGTTGTGAATTTATTTTGGCATTTTGTTCCTGCAGTATTTTCCTGAATTCTTCCATTTTTTTGTATTTTCCATGAATTTGTCTGCCTTTTCCATAAATTTGTCTATTTTTTCCTCAGTTTTGTCTGCTTTTTGCTTCTACTCTTGGATGATTCTGAGTATTACAGATTTGAATTCCCTATCAGGTAGTTCTAGTGCCTTTTCTTCTACTGGAAAGTTATCTGGTGTTTTAGTTTGAATGCCTACTGGAACCATCCTGTCTTGTGTTTGTAAATGCTTTGATGTTGTCTGCTGTCTTTGGGGCATTTAGTAGTTAATTTTCTCATTTATTGATTGTAGATTTGTTTGCTTCATCCCTTTTTTTTTTTTTTAATTTCGCTATGTCTTAGCAGGCAGGCTGTGTGTTCTTTGTTGTTTGCTCATCTGTAGGCAAGATACTTTTCACCTCCTTCTCCAATTGGCAGGGTCAGTTGCTCAGATATGGTACAGCAAGGCAGTTTTAGCTGAAGAGGAGTTGCTGTGATGGGTTGTTTGAGGCACTTACTACAGCCACCAGGGCAGGCTGGTAATCAGTGCAGGGCATGTTCCAGCAGGCCGTGCCTGTACTGCTTGGTGTTATGATGTTAAGCGCATGGTGCAGGTAGGCAGGATGGAGGAGGGAGATTGTGATGTGTGGAGGTAAGACGGGTATGGTAGAGAGGAGAGAGGTCCAGGAGCCAAAAACATACAAACGAAAAAGAGCGCTAGGGAAGCTTGTTGTTGGTGTGGAGAGATGAGAGACTATGAAATGGAGAAAAACAAAAAGGGGAAGAATAAGAAAAATGAAAATAATTACTAAATAAAAATTAGAAAGAAGAAAGAAAAACAAAGCTCCCAGGCATCCCACCAGTGTGGCTACAAGGTCTGGGGAAGTTGTTTCCAGGTGCTGAAGTACAGCCTGTCTAGAAGGCGTAGAGGTGTCACTCAGCACTAGGTATTTAGGGGACAGGAAGAGAAGGAAGACATATAGAGACGAGAAACTGAGTAATGAAGAAAGACAAAAAGGGAAAGAGAGGGAAAAGAAAACAAAACAAATTTAAAAAAAGAACAAGAAACCCCCCAAAAAAAACAGAAATATAAAACCACACAAAAAGAAATGCCCTCAGCGATCTCTCTGTGCATCTGCACAAGCTGAAGGGGTAGGTCCCAAGCTGCACAGCAATGCCCAGCCAGAACAGGCTCCCAACTCAAGAAAAGAAAAAGAAAGCAAACCAACAATTCAAGACAAACAAACAAACAAACAAAAGCCTTGGGATCCCACTGACGCAGCAGCACAGACTAGGAAGTAGTTTCACACCCTAGCCAAGCTCCACAGCCTTTCCAGTGGAAAGAAAGATGGTGCACAGAGCCAGGTATTTGAGCGAAAGGAGGGAGAGGTGGTGAGAGGTAAGGAAGAAATCAAAAGAAGCAGAAAAAAGCAATACCAGCAGCCAACAAATGGCATTCAGGGAGTCAGCCGGTGTGGGTGAGTGGAATCCAAGCAGTCGGTGCTTCCTGGCCAAGAGACTGTGGCTGCAGGAAGTAGAGGAGGTTGAGTGGGGATGAAGAACGCTGGGGCATGGGAAATCGTATATCATTGGTTATCGGTTATTCTGTCTTCTTCTGGAAGGTCCGTGAAGCTGCTTTCTCGTACTCCCTGTTCGGTGGTCTCTGATAGGAGTCCAAGATGGCAGACACATGCTGCCTTAGCTGATAGGGGACCTTTGCATGTATGTCTCCTCTCCCTCTATTCTCCGTCATTTTCTTATTCCATTTGGTGCTTGGCTGAGTTCTTTATCTCTTCATTTGATGCTTAGGGTTTCAGGATTGCTGTTTTCTCTATTTGGCGTAGTTTTTTGGATCTTTGCCGTGGAGGGACAGCATGGTACTTCTGCCTAGAGCACCATGTTGCCGGAAGCCGAGAATTAATTTTTTTTAATATGTAACGAAACAGTACCCAGCACACAGCAATATATGAATGTTTCTATTACTACTATCATCATCATCATTTAACTATGTTTAGGTTTCTGGCAAAATTAATCCACTTTTCATCCAATTCTCTATCTTGATGGAGAAAAGCTATTGTATAGAAAGAAATGTTAATCATGACATTTAAGACATGAGACAAAAAAATATTTTTCAAATATATCACTCATGGCACAGACGCCAATGGAGTATGCACATTGTTTGACACCTTGCATTTTTCATATTAGGAGCCTTGGTGGTGCAGTGGCTAAAGCACTTGTGCACTAACCAAAACGTCAGTGGTTCAAACCCACCAGCTGCTCCAAGGGAGAAAGATGTGGCAGTCTGTTTCCATAAAGATTACAGCCTTGGAAACCCTGTGGGGCAGTTCTACTCTGTCCTATAGCTACGGTCACTGTGAATCAGAATCAACTCAGTGGGAATGGGTTTATTTTTCATATCAGCACATATATATCTGTGATATTCTATAAACTGTATGTATGCCATTGTATGAATATATTGTACCTCATTTAACAAGACCACCACGGATGGGCACTTTAGTTATCTCCAGTTTTTCTGTCTTATTTTTTTGTTTTACTTTATTTCGCTATTACAAACAATGCTGTACTGAACAACCTTGAAGATGCAACTTGGTGACATTTTGGTAGCTATTTAAAAAGGCTAGATTTACTACATCAGCACTGAATTTAATGTACTCCAGAAACTCATAGGTCTGTTAACAAGCAACCTCTTGACACTACTGGTTACTACTTCCACTAGATTTTACCAGAATTCTAAAAAACTCTTCAAAGTTCAGATGTGAGATATAATGACCACATACGAGGAGTCTAGAATCCACTTTAAGGCTTAAAAAAATACGGAGAGGACACTTTCTAAAAATAATCAAAGACATTTTGTGATGGGAGCTCCCTAGAACCAAAATTGTAACTACTGTTGACCTGATTATGCCAGAAGGGAAGCAGCAACAGCCATTTTCGGTGGTCTGTACAGTGTTACAGCAAGTGTGCTGTGCCCCAGCATTCTGTAGGTCTTTAGTTCTCATACACTAGTCAGTTCCAGGCAGACAAGAATGGCTAGAAGTTAGATTAAAAAAAAAAAACAGATGAGCCATGATTCTTATTAGTGGTGTTCAGAATTAATAAAACGTATTAATTGCTTTTCTGAATTTCCATTAATTTTTCTACTACATCCCATTGCTTCCAGTGTGATATTTAAAAACCAAAACCAAACCCGTTGCCATCAAATCAATTCTGACTCATGGAGACCCCATGTGTTACAGAGTAGAACCGAGCTACATAGGGTTTTCTTGATTGTAATCTTTATGTAAGCAGATTGCCAGGCCTTTCTTCTGTGGCACCACTGGATAGGTTTACACCACCAATCTTTCAGTTAGTAGTTGAGTGCAAACTATTTGTGCCACCCAGGAAGATGTTTCACTTTATATAAACTTGGTATACAGTTATGAGCTGGACTAAATAACGTGCACACAGACACAGAGACGCACACTAAGAAACAAAACTATTTACATGCCTTTATCAGTCAGAGTAAATGATACCGTAAAAATAATCATGCCATCTTAATATTTCAGAGTACATTATTCATATTAATTTGTGTTAAGAGGATCTCTTTATTCAACAAAATAATTCAGAACTGTTAGGTGTCAGATCCTATACTACGTACTAAAGTGAATAATAATTAGCCTATCTAATTGACCTCTCAAAGTTAAAGATTCTTGGAAAAGCAGTCTCCAAACTTTTTTGATCACATATGCCTAAAGCAGTAAAAAACCTGAGAATACATTGAAAATACATTAATTTATTTATGAATTATAAGCAGGTACTACTATACTAATATATACACTGTAACTCACCCAAAAAATAAAATAAAAAAGAATGAGACAAAAATAAGTGTAAAGAAAGGTTCTAATATTTGTTCCCAGTTTCACAGATCCCTTGAGGTGTGCATCCTACACTGTGGACACTACTATCTTAGAAAACAGTTTTACATTTGTTTTGTTTTGTTTTTTATTGTGCTTTAGGTGAAAGTTTACAGAGCAAATTATTTTCTCATTAAATAATTAATACACAAATTGTTTTGTGACATACAGTTTTACATTTTTAACTCAGGAAATAGCTATCTACCCATTTCATGAACGCAATAATATCTAGTTTCTGAAAGACTAGAAATTTTAAAATGAGATATGCCAAAAACTTTGCTTTGGGCAAAGTAGGACGTCAATAAATAGTAGTTACAATTAATAACGGTTACTAGATCTTGACTTAAAAGTATGTTGCTTTTATCTTTACTTACCTGCAAAAGTCCAAACTGGATTCAGAAACAGTGGATAATACTTGTGTTTAAAAAAGAAAAAAAAAAAAAGAACTTCTGATTCTGTGATAGTAAAATAGACTGAAAAAAGAAAGAAAAAAACATTTACCCAAATTATCCAAATCTCATACTCTTAACCTAGAGTCAAATTCTGTGATATGTGTAGAAAGAAAAATCACAAACTATTTGACAAGTGAGAAAGTTAAATTTATGGTTTGTCAAGTCATTTTGGGATTAGCTGAATCTTAATAGTAGGGAAAGGAAACAGGAAGAATAATAATTATAAAAGCAGAATTAATTTTGGTTTATTTAGTTTCTCTGACATTGTGACAAAATAAATATTTCTGAAAAACAGGAGTGGAATTAATTGTACAGACTTTGTTTTGTGGCTCTACATAAAGGATAAAATCAGTTTAATATTAGCATTTGAATTGTTTTAGCTATAGTAGGGACATGGTGCCTGAAAGACCCTGTGCCTAAACCTCTGACAATTTTCTACCACTCAATTTTTTGCCATGAATATTTGAAACCTGGGCCAGTTGAGAAGCTCTGGTGGCACAGTGGTTAAGAGCTCAGCTGCTAACCAAAAGGGTCGGCAGTTTGAATCCACCAGCTACTCCTTGGAAACCCTATGGGCAGTTTTACTCTGTCCTAGAGGGTTGCTGTGAGTCTGAATCGACTAGATGGCAACGGGTTTAGGCTTGGGCCAACGGAAGGTTTGTTCTAGAAGCTGTTTATGCCTATTAAATAATCTCCTAGTTTTAGGTTTGGCTTTATGTCCCACCTAGATTGTTAAGTCTCACAAGGTCAGGAATTTTTTCCCTTTTTTAAAATCCCTCTGCTATATCTCCAGTGCCTAGAACAGCTAAAACATTCAATTTTACTTAAAGAGTGAACCGACCTACTCTTCTGTACTGCTCAGGCCTCAGAAGGCAGGAGTACTAACGAGGGAGCCTGTGTTTGCACTAAGGCTGCCTTCTCACACGAGAGTCCTTGTACAAGTGAGACAGCGCCCACAAGTTGCTACTTCGCAATGTTGTCCTTTGCTGGTCCCTCCACATTTCCCCAACCTCTATCTACTAAGAGCCCTAGCATTCAGTTCTTGGCCATGTCTCTTCTATCCACAATGACTCCTGTATCATTTAATCTCAAGGCTTTAAATGCCTATCTCCAGTCTTGAGCTCTCCCTTAACTACAAAAAATTCATTTCCTGGCTATCTAATAAACATTTCAACATAACCAAAACTGAGCTCTGGGTATCTCACCCTTACCAGGAAATAGCTGAACCAGAGAAACCCAGCCAGGTCAGTCCTGGATCAGACTAACTGCAGTCAACTCACAGACTGCTGACCAAGAAGTGAAAGCTCAGTGTTTTAACCACTAACTCTTAAGGTGGTTTGTTATGCAGCAGAAACTGATCAATGCTGTCCTTTCTAAAATTGAAACATCCCATCCCCACTCCGTATTTCCTATCCTATCCCCTTTCCCTGCCATATTTTTCCTCCATAGCATTTATTACTAACATCCATATATCTTACATGCCTTGTTTATTACCTACATCCCCCATGAAAATGAAAGCTCTGTTTGATTCACTGCTGTATCCTCTGACCCTGGAAATGTACTTAGTTCTCAAGCACTCATTCAATATATGGTAAATGAATGAGTAAACCACTCAGCTTGCGTTCACACCCCTAGCATAACTCCCACATTGCAGCATTCAGTCTTCTACAAACACTACAATTCGGTCAAAACTATAATTCACGTCCTCATTCAGTCCGAATCATCAAATATGACTGAAGCCCTTGTAAAAGAGATTAAAAATTTCCATTTTATTATTCAGCATTGAAGGTAATAGGTCCCTGGCTAGCACAAGTGGTTTGTGCTCAACTACTAACCTTAAGGTTGGTGGTTTGAACCCACCCAGCAGCACCATGGAAGAAAGGCCTGGTGATCTTCTGTAAAGATTACAGCCAAGAAAACCCTATGGAGCAGTTCTTCTCTGTAACACACGGGGCCACCAAGAGTCAGAATAGACTGACAGTAACAAGTTTGGCTGTTTGGTTTATTGAAGATAATATATTCTTTTTAGTTTTCTCCAGTAGGAATAAAGGTGCTAAACCAAAAACCAAACTCATTGCCACTGAAGACAGCCCTAAACTTGAGTTATAAAAACCTGAGCAAGTTTTGTTTAACTCCTATAAGCCTGCTTCCTAAAGCATAAAGTAGGGGAAATATTTGGCATAAGCCAAAATAAAATACAGACAGTAATAAAAATTTACATAGAAGAGGGATTTTACACCATGGAAGAATGACAGAACTGGGACTTACTATTCCCTGGTGGCATAGTGGTTAAGAGCTACAGCTGCTAACCAAAAGCTTGGCAGTTTGAATCCACCAGGCACTCCTTGGAAACCCTATGGGACAGTTCTACTCTGTCCTATAGGGTCACTATGAGTCAGAATCGACTCAACGGCAATGGGTTTGGTTATTGGTTTATCCTACCTTAAGAAAAATCACATGCTTCTACAGCATTCTCTATTTCTATTAGTAATACTTACTCTGGTTTGTCCATTTCCCCCAAAAGACTTTAAGTTCTTCGAAAAAGAACTGTGCCTGGAACTCAGTAAATATCTGATAAATGAATAAATATTAGCATTTTAAAAATATATTTACCTGACTGGTTAAAATGATTATCCATGTTTTTATGCAAATAATGAGCTCCTTCAATGTTTGTTTGCCAACTGATCCCTCTTCCTTTGAGGCATTTTCATAAGTGCGCTATGCTAATTCTTTTTACATCAACATGTTTAAAAAATTGGCATAGCTGCACTTACGACAATAACTCGCAGCAGGGAGGAAGTGGTTGGCAAACAAATGTAGAAGGTACACATCATTTGCATAAAAATACAGTACATATGTTTGTTTTATTAAAAAACTAAAATGCAGAAACTCACTTCAGCTACTTTTTGAAAAAAAATCGGGGGGCATAAAATAAATTTTTTATGAAAAAATTTATAGTATGGAAATATACTAAGCCTTCAACTTTTAAAAAAAACTAGAAACAATAAAATAGAGAAAAATGCATGTAGATGGATGGAATTAATAATGATAAGGTAAAACTACTTATTGTAAACTAAGAAAAAAATAAGTGAAGCAAAGTTGGTTCTTGAAAAGTTGAATAAAATGGAAAGCCCAACCAAGAAAAAGAATAGGTAATATCAGAATGAAAAAGGAAATTTAAAACTACAAAGAAAGAAAATTACTGGAATACTGAATGCAACTTGTATCAATACATTTTAAATCTAGACAAATAATTGGTTTGCTAAAAAACATATATTAACAAAATTAACTCAAGGTAGAAAAAAATTAACACAACTTTAACCATATGTGAAATTCAAGTATTTGCTAAAGATCTACCACTAAATCAGATACCAAGCTTGATGATTTTATAGGCCAGTTCCATACAGCCAAGGATCAGATGATTCCTGTGTGATCTCATTATTCCATACCACAGAAAAACAATGGAAATGTATCCAATTCATTTTTCAAAAGTAACATATAACTGAGGCTGCCGGCAAGATGGCGCTCTAGGCAGAAGCACCACGCCGTCCCTCCACAGCAAAGATCCAAAAAACTAAGCCAAACAGAGAATCAACAGTCCTGAAACCCTAGAACTTCAAATGAAGAGATAAAGAACTCAGCCAAACACCAAACAGAGTGAGAATACTGAAAGAGAACGGAGAGCGAGGAGAGACTCATGCAGAGATCCCCTACCAGCTAACGCAGCGCGGATCCACCATCTTGGACTCCTATCGGAGACCAGCAAACGGGAGAATGGGAGAGCAGCCTCGCGGATCGTCTAGTAGGAGACGGAACAACCGCTTAGCTTCACACGTAACCATCTCCCCGCTGCATCCTGCCTACCTGCACCATGCACTTGACATCACACCACCAAGCTGTCCAGGCATGCCCTATTGGAACTGGCCCAGCACTGACTACCGAACGTCCTGGTGGCTGCGGTGAGTGCCACAAACAACCCGTCACAGTGGCTCCTCTTCAGCAAGACCTGCCCAGCTGTACCACAAGGACAAAACAAAAAAAATCTACAATCAATAAACGAGAGAAATATCTACTGAATGCCCCCAAAACAGCAAACAATATCAAAACATTTACAAAAACAAGACAAGATGGCTCCAATAGGCGTCCAAATTAAAACACCAGATAACTCTCCTGTGGAAGAAAATGCACTAGAAGTACCTGATACGGAACTCAAATCACTAATACTCGGAATTTTCCAAGAACTGAGGCAAAAAGCTGACAAACATGAGGAAAAAATAGACAAATTTATGGAAAATACAAACAAAAAATTGGAAGAATTCAGGAAGATGATGCAGGAACAAAATGCCAAAATAAATTCACAACTCGAAATTATACAAAAACAACAATTAGAAATCCAAAAGATAAACAACAATATTTCAGAAATGGACGGTGTCATAGAAGAGCTGAGAAGTAGATTTGAAACTGTGGAAGACAGGATCAGTGGAACTGAAGACAAACACTTGGATACATCTCTGTTTCAGGAAAACTCAGAAAAAAGAACGAAGAAAAATGAAGAGACCATGAGAGTTATCTGGGACACAATTAAAAGCAAAAACTTATGAGTGATTGGCATCCCAGAACAGGGGGAGAAAACAGAGAACACAGAGAGGATCATTGAGGAACTGCTGACAGAAAACTTTCCCAATATCATGAAAGATAAAAAGATGGCCATCCAAGAAGGTAAACGAACCCCATATTGAAGAGACCCCAAAAGAAAATCACCAAGATATATCATATTTACACTTGCCAAAACTAAAGACAAACAAAGAATCCTGAGAGCAGCTCGTAAAAAACAAGAAGTCACATACAGAGGAGAAACAATAAGACTAAGCTCAGATTATTCGGCAGAAACCATGCAGGCAAGAAGGCAGTGGGATGACATATATAAAATCCTGAAAGAAAAAATTTGTCCTGCAAAACTCTTGTTCAAATTTGATGGTGAAATTAGGTCATTTCCAGATAAACAGAAACTAAGGGAAGATGCAAAAGTCAAACAAAACTTACAAGAATTATTAAAGGGAGTTCTTCGAACTGAGGATAAACAGCTTCAGCCCTCAGGCAGGACCTAGGACCTAGGACGCAGATTCATACGAAACAGATACCATTCTAGGAAATGAACTATCAAGGACTATCCAAAACCAAAAGAAATACAACAGGGAATCAGAGCAATCAATCAAAGGATGACAACAACATCAAAACAATGAAAGAGGGAACGAACGGCATAGGTATAGAACCTTCTAACGGAGAGGAATGCGAGGCGATACCAAGTAAGGGTAGACTGCTTCAAACTTATAAAGATAAGGGTAAAATTCATGGTAACCACAAAGAAAGTTAACAAACCAACTCATAAAAATAAAGACGAAAAACATAAAGTCTCAGCAAAAACAAAACCTACAAAAACAAAAGCAATGAACACAAAATCCACAAACAAAAGTAACTCAGCACAAGAGAGTAAGAAGAACAAAGAAAACTTCAGCACCGCAAAAAAAAGCACGACAAAATGACAGCAACAAACTTCCATCTATCAATAATTACACTGAATGTAAATGGACTCAATGCACCCATAAAGAGATGGAGAGTGGCAGAATGGATAAGAAAACAGGATCCATCAATATGCTGTCTACAAGAGACATACCTTAGAAACAAAGATGTGAATTTATTAAAAATCAAAGGTTGGAAAAAAATATATCAAGCTAACAACTACCAAAAAAGACCAGGAGTGGCAATTCTAATCTCAGATAAAATAGACTTTAAAACAAAATCTACCATAAAAGACAAAGAAGGACACTATATAATGATTAAGGGGACGATCCATCATGAAGACATAACCATAATAAACATTTATGCACCCAATGACAGGGCTCCAAAATACATAAAAAAAAACCTAACAGCACTGAAAAGAGAAATTGACGGTTCCACAATAATAGCAGGAGACTTCAACACACCACTCTCAGTAAAGGACATAACAACTAAAAAGAAACTCAGCAAAGATACAGAAGACCTAAAGGACACAATCAGCCAACTGGGCCTCATAGACATATATACAACAATCCATCCAACCGCTACAAAGTACACATTCTTTTCCAATGCACATGGAACGTTCTCCAGAATACACCACATCTTAGGCCACAGAGCAATCCTCAACAAGATCCAAAACACTGAGATAATACAAAGTATCTTCTCTGACCACAATGCCATCAAGGTAGAAATTAACACTAGAAAGAGCAAGGAAAAAAAATCAAACACATGGAAACTGAATAATACTCTGCTTACACATCAATGGGTAATAGAAGAAATCAGAGATGGAATTAAAAAATTCCTAGAATAAAATGAAAATGAAAATACATCATACGAAAACCTTTGGGACACAGCAAAGGCAGTCCTCAGACGACGATTTATAGCAATAGATGCACATATCCAAAAAGAAGAAAGGGACAAAATCAAAACATTAACTACAGAACTCAAACAAATTGAAAGAGAACAGCAAAAAAAGCCCACAACCACCGGAAGAAAGGAAATAGTAAAGATCAGAGCAGAAATAAATGAAACAGAGAATAGAAAAACAATACAAAGAATCAACAAAACCAAAAGTTGGTTCTTTGAAAGAATCAACAAAATCAACAAACCACTGGCCAGACTGACAAAAGAAAAATAGGAGAGGACACAAATAACCCAAATAAGAAATGAAATGGGGGACATTACAACAGACCCAACTGAAATAAAAAGGATCATAGCAAAATATTATGAAAAACTATACTCCAACAGATTTGAAAACCTAGAGGAAATGGATAAATTTCTAGAAACACACAGCCTACCCAAACTACAACAAAGTGATATTGAAAATCTAAACAGACCCATAACAGGAGAAGAGATTGAAAAGGTAATAAAGAAACTCCCAACCAAAAAAAGCCCTGGCCCAGATGGCTTCACTGGAGAATTCTACAAAAAATTTACAGAAGAGATTGTACCACTTCTGCTCAAGCTATTTCAGAGCATAGAAGAGGAAGCAATACTTCCAAATTCATTCTATGAAGCCAGCATAACACTGATACTAAAACCAGGCAAAGACATCACAAAAAAAGAAAATTACAGACCAATATCTCTCATGAATATAGATGCAAAAATTCTGAACAAAATTCTAGCCAACAGAATTCAGTATCATATCAAAAAAATAATACACCATGACCAAGTAGGATTCATATCAGGTATGCAAGGATGGTTCAACATTAGAAAATCCATCAATGTAATTCACCACATAAATAAAAGGAAAGAAAAAAATCACATGATCATCTCAATTGACTCAGAAAAAGCATTTGACAAAGTCCAACACCCATTCCTGATAAAAGCTCTCAATAAAATAGGTATAGAAGGGAAATTTCTCAACATAATAAAGGGCATCTATGCAAAACCAACAGCCAACATCATTCTTAATGGAGAGAGGCTGAAAACATTGCCCTTCAGAACAGGAACAAGACAAGGATGCCCTTTACCACCACTCCTATTTAACATTGTGCTGGAAGTTCTAGCTAGAGCAATAAGGCAAGAGAAAGAAATAAAGGGCATCCAAATTGGTAATGAAGAAGTTAAACTCTCCCCGTTTGCAGATGATACGATACTGTACATAGAAAACCCTAAAGACTCCACGAGAAATCTACTGGAACTAACAGAAAGATTCAGCAGAGTAGCAGGATACAAGATAAACATTCAAAAATCAGTTGGATTCCTATACACCAGTAAAGAGAACGATGAAAAGGAGATCAGGAAATCAATACCATTTTCAATAGCCCCTAAAAAGATAAAATACTTAGGAATAAATCCGACCAGGAATATAAAAGACCTATACAAAGAAAACTACAAAACACTGCTGCATGAAACCCAAAGGGATCTACATAAATGGAAAAACATACCATGCTCATGGATAGGCAGACTGAACATTGTGAAAATGGCAATTCTACCTAAAGCAATTTACAAATACAATGCAATCCCGATCCAAATACCAACAACATTCTTCAAAGAGATGGAAAAACTAATTATTAACTTTATATGGAAAGGGAAGAAGCCCCGAAAAAGTAAAGCACTACTGAAGAAGAATAAAGTTGGAGGGCTCACACTACCTGACTTCAGAACCTACTATACAGCTACAGTAGTCAAAACAGCCTGGTACTGGTACAACAACAGAGACATTGACCAATGGAACAGAATTGAGAACCCAGATGTAAATCCATCCACCTACGGTTACCTGATTTTCGACAAGGGCCCAAAGTCCATCAAATGGGGAAAAGACAGTCTTTTTAACAAATGGTGCTGGCAAAACTGGATATCCATTTGCAGAAAAATGAAACAGGACCCATACCTCACACCGTATACAAAAACTACTTCAAAATGGATCAAAGACCTGAATATAAAGCCTAAAACTATAAAGTTCATAGAAGAAAATATACGACGAACACTTCAGGCCTTAATACATGGCATTAACAGGATACAAACCACAAACATCAACACACAAAACCCAAAAGATAAACTAGGTAACTGGGATCTTCTAAAAATCAAACACCTATGCTCTTCAAAAGACTTCACCAAAAGAGTCAACAGAACCTGCAGACTGGGAAAAAATTTTTGGACAGTACAAGTCAGACAAAGGTCTAATCTCCATAATCTACAAGAAAATCCAACACCTCTACAACTAAAAGACAAACAATCCTATCAAAAAATGGGCAAAGGAAATGAACAGACACTTCACTAAAGAAGACATTCAAATGGCCAACAGACACATGAGGAAATGCTCGCATTCACTAGCCATTAGAGAAATGCAAATTAAAACCACAATGAGATACCATCTCACCCCAGCATTACTGGCATGAATCAAAAATACTGGAAATAACAAATGTTGGAGGGGCTGCAGGGAGGTCGGAACTCTTAGGCACTGCTGGTGGGAATGCAAAATGATACAACCATTTTGGAAAATGATATGGTGTTTCCTCAGAAAGCTAGAAAGAGACATACCATTCGATCCAGCAATCCCACTCCTAGGAATATATCCTAGAGAAATAAGAGTCGTCACTTGAATAGACATATGCACACCTATGTACATGCCAGCATTGTTCACAATAGCAAAACGATGGAAACAACATAGGTGCCCATCAACAGATGAATGGATAAACAAACTACGGTACATACACACAATGGAGTACTATGCAATGAGAAAGAACAACAATGAATCTGTGAAGCATCTCATAACATGGATGAAACTGGAGGACATTATGCTGAGTGAAATAAGTCAATCACAAAAGGACAAATATTGTATAAGACCTCTATTGTAAAAACCCATGAAAAAGTTTACACACAAAATGTAACAATCCTTGTTGGTTACCAGGGATGGGAGGGGAGGGTGGGGAAATACTAAGTAGGCAATAGATAAGTGGTATCTTGGGTGAGCGGTGAGACAGTACACAGTACAAGGGAAACTAACACAACCTGCACAAGGAAAGGTCATGGATGCCCCATGGACACATCCAAATTCCCCGAGGGACTGAGTTGTTGGACGGAGGGCTCTGGGGACCATAGTCTCTGGGAACATCTAGCTCAATTGGCATACACTACTTATAAAGATAATGCTCTACATTCTACCTTGGTGAGTAGTGTCTGGGGTCTTAAAAGCCTGTGAGCGGCCATCTAAGATACTCCACTGGTCTCATCCCTTCGGGAGCAAGGGAGAATGAAGAGAACAGGCTACAATGAAAAGATTAGTCCAAAGGACTAATTGTCCACAGCTACCAAGACCTCCACCGGACTGAGTCCAGTACAGCCAGATGGTGCCCGGCTACCACTGCTGACTGCTCTGACAAGGATCACAACAGAGGGTTCTGGACAGAGCTAGAGAAGCATGTAGAGCATAATTCTAACTCACACACAAAAAAAGACCAGATTTACTGGCCTAAAGGAGACTGGAGAAACCTCAAGAGTATGGCCCCCAGACACCCTTTCAGCTCAGAGGTGAAGTTACCTTCGAGGTTCACTGTTCAGCCTGGGAGTGGACAGCCCAGTAAAACCAAATGAGACTAATGAGGTACAGGAGTCCAGTGACAAGGGCCAGAAGGCAGAGGGGGAGTAGGAAGCTGATGATAAGGAACACAAGTTGAGTAAGGATACTGTTGATGTGTTGTGAGATTGTTAACCATTGTTATAGGGCAACATTTGTAGTAACTGTTAAATGGGAGGCTATTTTGTCCTGTAAGCCTTCATCTTGGTCGAGAATGGCAGCACAATTGGAAGAGCATAGTCAGTGTCACTTAAATGTGTACATAAAAAGTTTTGAAATGGTGTATCTTTGGCTATGTGTATTTTCACCAAAAAAAAAAAAAAAAGCTGAGAATTCAGAGGGTTAAAATGTTGTGGGGTTGTTAACCAAAGTCATATAACAGCATGTGTACTACTGTTACATGAGAAACTGTTTCTTCTGTAAGCCTTCACCTGAAGTACAATAAAATATTATAAAAAAAATAAAAATAAAATTGTCATCACAAAGAGTGAAAAAAAAAAAGTAACATATAACCTAAATTCCAAAATAGAGAACACAAAAAAATTTATTGAAAACTCTCACTTATGAACATTTTTATAAAATCCTGAATAAAATATCAGCAAATCAACACCTGTGAAATACCATGTATAGGGTTTGTTACTATTTCCTTGTTGAGCTTGGGCAAATTAAATTACTTCACCTCTCTCTGTCTCAGTTTATCATCTATAAGATGGAAATCATAATAGTACCTACTGCATGGGGTTGTTAAGATTAAATGTGTCAGTATAAAGTCCTTAGACTAGTGGTTGGCACGTGGCAATGTTCAGTGTTAGCTATTACTATTACCCCAAGAACAACAACAATATAATCCATTCCATTAACACGTAAAGAGGAAAATAAGATTTTTGATAAAAATTTGATAATCTTTTTAATAAAAAATAAAACTTTGATAAATTTTTAGTAGACATTTTTGACAAATCTTTATTTTTTCCCATACAAAAATTTATACATACATTATTATGTGACTCTAATTGCTCTCCCCGTACAGTGAAAGCACACTCCTCCGATCCAGCCGATTCCCCATGTCCATTCAACAAGCTCGTAACCCTCACTGCCTTCCCATCTCACCTACAGACAGAAGCTGCCCATTTATTCCATCTACTTGAGCTAAGAGGCACACTCCTCACAATTATCTTTCTTAACTCTCTTAATTCAGGATCCAAATATCTTCTGATTTATTGATTAATTAATTTTCCCACCCTTTTCTTTTTCATGCTGAGCACTGTATCCGCATAGCAGAGGCCTTCTGTCCCCTCTCCGTCTTCACAAGAGGATTTTTCTCTCCATCGTCTACAGATACTCCCTTCTTTTCAGCATCACTGTGGTCTGTGCACACAGCTGCTGACTGAAGGGGAACTGTTCAGAAGGGAGGTATTCAGGCCTGAGCTTTTAGATTCTGGAAACGAGGGGATTGTTTGGTCTAGAAAAAGCGATCGTTCGTATTCTCGGAAATAATTCCTTATCTGTTGCTCTTTATTAAAATAATGAGGGAGGTTTATAAAAACCATAAAGGAAAAATATTTTTATCACAATCCTGGAATTCCCAAAGCGTGTGCCCTTTTCTTATACACCTTTATTAAAGAGATGATCTAGTGTGAAAAAATAACAAGGATTATCCAATCTCTTTCTCCTGCATTACTAGATGTATGTCAGATTTTTATCTGGATTCAAACAGAGAATGCAAATTTAAATAGGCACACAATTTTGCTTACTTATTGATTTTTAAAAATAAAACAATAATATATTTAGGGGAACTGGATTCCACATAGATGAGATGTAATACTGACAGCAAGAAGTTTCTTATGTTAGGGATAAGCAAGAAATTAGGAGGTACTCGAAAGCTGTTTTATTTTTTTCCCAAACAAAAATTTATACATACATTGTTATATGACTCTAATTGCTGTCCCTGTACTGTGACAGCACACTCCTCCTTTCCACCCGATTCCCCATGTCCATTCAACCAGCTCCTAACCCTCTCTGCCTTCCCATCTCACCTCCGGACAGAAGCTGCCCTTTTATTCTCTTCTATCTACTTGAGCTACGAGTCACACTCCTCACGAGTATCACTGTATGTCCCACAGTCCAGTCCAATCCCTGTCTGAAGAGTTGGCCTCGGAAATTGTTTTAGTTCTGGGCTGATAGAGAATACAGGGGCCATGCTTTCCGGGGTTCCTCCAGTCACAGTCAGACCATTAAGTCTGGTCTTCTTACTAGAATTTGAGATCTGCACCCCACCTTTCTCCTGCTCCATCCAGGACTCTCTGTTGTGTTCCCTGTCGGGGCGGTCATTGGTGGTAGCCGGGCACCATCCAGCTCTTCTGGTCTCAGGCTGATGAAGTCTCTGGTTTATGTGGCCCTTTCTGTCTCTTGGGCTAATACTTTGCTTGTGTCTTTGGTGTTCTTCATTCTCCTTTACTCCAGGTGGTTGGGAACAATTGATGCATCTTAGATGGCCACATCCAAGCTTTTAAGACCCCAGACGCCACTCACCAAAGTAGGATGCAGAACATTTTCTTAATAAGCTTTGTTATGCCAATTGACCTAGATGTCTCCTGAAAGCATGGTCCCCAGACCCCTATCCATGCTACAATGTCCCTCAAAGTGTTTGATTGTATTCAGGAAACTTCTTAGCTTTGGTTTAGTCCAGTTGTGCTGACTTCCCCTGTAGCCTGTGCAGTCCTTCCCTTCACCTAAGATAATTATCTGCTTATCTAGTTAGTAAATAACCCTCACCCTCCCTCCTCACCCTTGTAAGCATCAAAGAATGTTTTCTTCTGTGTTCAAACCTTTTCTTCAGTACTTATAATAGTGGTCTTATACAATATTTGTCCTTCTGTGACTGACTAAATTCACTCAGCATAATGACCTCCAACTTCCTTCATGTTATAAGATGTTCCACATCTTCATCGTTGTTCTTTATTGTTGCATAGTGTTCCACTGTGTGGATATACCATAAATTGTTTATCCATTGTCTGTTGATGGGCACCTAGGTTGTTTCCCTCTTTTTGCTATTGTGAAAAGTGCTGCAATGAATATGGGTGTGCATATATCCGTTCGTCTGACAGCTCTTGCTTCTCTAGGATATATTCAAAGGAATGGGATAGCTAGATTGTATGGTACTTCTATTTCTAGCTTTTTAAGGAAGCACCAAATCAATGTCGAAAGTAGTTGTACCATTTTACATACCCACTAACACTGTATAAGTGTTCCAGTCTCTCCACAACCTCTCCAGCATTAATTATTTTGTGTTTTTTGGATTAATGCTAGCCTTGTTGGGATGGGATGATATCTCATTGTAGTTTTGATCTGCATTTCTCTAACGGCTAATGATCATGAGCATTTCTTCATGTGTCTGTTAGGTGCCTGAATATCTTCTTTTGCAAAGTGCCTGTTTATATCCTTTGCCCACTTTTTAATTGGGTTGTCTTTTTGTTATGGAGGTTTTGCAGTATCTTGTAGATTTCAGAGATTAGATGCTGATCAGATTTGTCATAGCCAAAAATTTTTTTCCAGTTTATAGATTGTCTTTTTACTCTCTTAGTGAAGTCTTTTTTTTTTTTTTTTAATTGTACTTTCGGTGAAGGTTTACAGAACAAATAGTTTCTCATTAAACAGTCAGTACGCATATTGTTTTATGACATTGGTCACAACACCACAACATGTGAACACTCTCACTTCTTGACCTCTTTTTTTTTGTGTGTGTGAAAATATACATAGCCAAAGATACACCGTTTCAAAATTTCTACATGCACAATTCAATGACATCAACTACACTCTTCCAGTTGTGCTATTATTCTCACTTTAGATAAAGGTTTACAGAACAAAATAGTTTCTCATTAAACAGTACACTTGTTGCCCTATGACAATGGTTAACAACCTCACTACGTGTCAACACTGTTCTTACTCAACCTTAGGTTACCTACCACCAGCTTTGTGTCCCATTCTGCCTTCTAGTCCTTGTCCCTGGATTGCTGTGCCTCATTAGACCCATCTTGTTTTATGGGGCTGTTCAATCCCTGGCTGAACGGTGAACCTCGGAAGTGACTTCACCACTGAGTTAAAAGGGTGTCTGGGGACCATACTCTTGGGGTTTCTCCAGTCTCTTTCAGGCCAGTAAATCTGGCCTGTTTTGTGTTAGAATTTTGTTCTACATCCTACTCCAGCTCTGTCCAGAACCCTCTGTTGTGATCCCAGTCAGAGCAGTCAGTGGTGGTAGCCAGGCACCATCTAGTTGTACTGGACTCAGTCTGGTTGAGGCCTTGGTAGCTGTGGTCCATTAGTCCTTTGGACTAATCTTTTCCTTGTATCTTGTTCTCTTCATTCTCCCTTGCTCCCGAAGGGGTGAGACCAGTGGAGTATCTTAGATGGCTGCTCACAGGCTTTTAAGACCCCAGATACTACTCACCAAGGTAGAATGTAGAACATTGTCTTTATAAACTGTGTTATGCCAATTGAGCTAGATGCTCCCCAAGACCATGGTCCCCACAACCCTCTGCCCAGCAATTCAGTTCCCCAGGGAGTTTGGATATTTCTATGGAGCTTCCACGACCATTCCTTGTAGAAGTTCTGTTGGCTTGCCCAGTATTATGTACTGTCTCACCCTTGGTGAAGTCATTTGATGAGCATAAATGTTTGATTTTTAGGAGCTCCCAGTTATCCAGTCTGTCTTCTGGTGCTTGTGCATTGTTACTTATGGTTCACATTGTGTTTATGCCAAGTATTAGGGATCCTAGCATTGTCCCTATCTTTTCTTCCATGATCTGTATCATTTTCGATTTTATATTTAAGTCTTTATCCATTTTGAGTTAGTTTTGTGCATGGTGTGAAGTATGGGTCTTCTTTCAGTTTTCTGCAGATGGACATCCTGTTATGCCAGCAACATTTGTTAAAGAGACTGTCTTTTCCCCTGTTAATGGACTTTGGGCCTTTGTCAAATATCAGCTGTTCATAGGCAGATGAATTTATGTCTGGGTTCTCAATTCTGTTCCATTGGTCTATGTATCTGTTGTTGTAACAGGCTGTTTTGACTACCATGGAGGTATAATAGGTTCTAAAATCAAGTAGTGTGAAGCTTCCCACTTTGTTCTTCTTCTTGAGAAATGTTTTACTTCTCCGGGGCCTCTTCCATTTTCGTATGAAGTTGGTGATTTGTTTCTCCATCTCCTTAAAAAATGCCGATGGAATTTGGATCGGGATTGCACTGTGTCTGTAAATTGCTTTGGGTAATATTGACATTTTCACAATGTTGAGTCTACCTATCCATGAGCAAGGTATGTTTTTCCATTTATGCAGGTCTCTTTTGGTTTCTTGCAGTAGTGTCTTGTAATTTTCATTGTATAGATCTTTTACGTCTCTAGTTAGATTTATTCCTAAGTATTTTACCTTCTTGGCGTCTATTGTAAATGTCATAGATTTTTTGATTTCCTCTTTGAGGTTCTCTTTGTTGGTGTAAAGGAATCCAACTGATTTTTGTATGTTTATCTTGTAACCTGAAACTTCGCTGAAATCTTCTGTTAGTTCCAGTAGTTTTCTTGTGGATTCTTTGGGGTTTTCTGTCTATAAGATCATATCATCTGAAAATACAGATACGTTCACTTCTTCCCTACCAATTTGGATGCCCTTTATTTCCTTTTCTAGCCTAACTGCTCTGGCTAGGACCTCCACCACAATGTTGAATAAGAGTAGAGATAAAGGGCATTCTTGTCTGGTTCCTGTTCTCAAAAGGAATGCTTTCAGAGTCTCTCCATTTAGGATGATGTTGGCTGTTGACTTTGTATAAATGCCTTTAATTATATTGAAGAATTTCCCTTCTATTCATATTTTGTTGAGAGTTTTTATCATGAATGGTGTTGGACTTTGTCAAATGCCTTTTCTGCATCAACTGATAAGATCATGTGGTTCTTGTCTTTTGTTTTATTTACGTGATGGATTACATTGATTGTTTTTCTAATGTTGAACCATTCCTGCATACCTGGTATAAATCCCACTTTATCATGATGAATTATTTTTTTGTATGTTACTGAATTTTATCAGCTAGAATTTTGCTGAGGATTTTTGCATCAATGTTCATGAAGGATATCGGTCTATAACTTTCTTTCTTTGTGGTGTCTTTCCCTGGTTTTGGTATCAGGGTTATGCTGGCTTTATAGAATGAGTTTGGAAATATTCCATCCTTTTCCATGCTCTGAAATATCTTTAGTAGTAGTGGTGTTAACTCTTCTCTGAAAGTTTGGTAGAATTCTCCAATGACGCCATCCAGGCCAGGGCTTTTTTTTTGTTGGGAGTTTTTAAATGACCTTTTCAATATCTTCTTCTGTTATGGGTTTATTTAGTTGTTCTACCTCTGTCTGTGTTAGTTTAAGTGGGTAGTGAGCATCTTAGTCATCTAGTGCTGCTCCAACAGAAATACCACAGGTGGATGGCTTTAACAAAGAGAAGTTTATTCTCTCACAGCCCAGTAGTCTATAAGTCCGAATTCAGGGCATCAGCTCCAGGAGAAGGCTCTCTCTCTCTGTCGGCTCTGGAGGAAGGTCCTTGTGATGCATCAGTCTTCTCTTGGTCTGGGAGCATCTCAGCGCAGGAACCTCTGGTCCAAAGGACGCACTCTGCTCACGGCACTGCTTTCTTGGTGGTGTGACGTTCCTATGTGTCTCTGCTCGCCTCTCTCTCCTATATCCCAAAAGAGAATGGATAAAGAAACTATCCAGTCCCGTAAACATCATCAGAATACCTCATCACAATGACAGAATTTATTACACATAAGGAGATCACATATAACCTCATCATAGTGATAGAGTTTACAACACATAAGGAAATCACATCAGAGTATACAATCATACAGTACTGGGAATCATGACCCAGCCAAGTTGACAGATACTTTTGGGGGACACAATTCAATCCATGACAGTGAGTTTCTAGAAATTTGTCCATTTCCTCTAGGTTTTCAATATTGTTAGAGTACAATTTTTCATAGTATTCTGGTAAGATTCTTTTAATTTCAGTTGGGGCTGTTGTGATATTAACCATCTCATTTCCAATACGGGTTACCTGCTTCCTCTCCTGCTTTTCTTTTGTCAGTCTGGCCAATTGTTTATCAATTTTTCTTAATCTTTCAAAGATCCAGCTTTCGGTCTTGTTAACTCTTTCAATTGTTTTTCTATTCTCTATTTCATTAAGTCTGCTCCAATTCTTATTATTTCCTTTCTCCTTGAGCCTGAGGACTTCTTTTGCTGCTCTCTTTCTACTTGTTCCAGTTGTAGGGTTAATGTTTTCATTATGGCCCTTTCTTCTTTTTGGATGTTGCATTTATTGCTATAAACTGACCTCTGAGCACTGCTTTTGCTGTGTCCCAAAGGTTCTGGTAGGATGTGTTTTCATTCTCCTTTGATTCTATGAATTTATTTATTCCATCCTTAATTTCTTCTATAGCCCAGTATTTTTTGAGCAAGGTGTTGTTTAGTTTCCACGCATTTGATTTTTTTCTTGCTTTTTCTCTTGTTGATTTCTTCTTTAATGGCTTTATGGTCAAAAAAGATGGTTTGTAATATTTCGATGCTTTGGATTTTGTTAAGGCTTGCTTTATGGCCTAATATGTGCTGTATTCTGGAGAATGTTCCATGTGCATTGGAAAAGAAAGTATATTTGGCTGCTGTTGGGTGGCGTGTTCAGTATATGTCTATGAGATCAAATTGGTTGACTGAAGCATTTAGCTCTTCTTTGTCTTTGTTAGCTTCTTTCTGGATGTTCTGTCCCTTCACCAAAAGTGGCGTGTTGAAGTCTCCTACTACTATTGTGGAGCTGTCTATCTCTCTTTTCAGTGCTGTTAGAGTTTGTTTTATGTATTTTGGAGCCCTGTCATTGGGTGCGTAAATATTTATGTCTTCCTGGTGTATTGACCCTTTAATCATTATATAGTGTCCTTCCTTATCCTTTGTGGTAGATTTTATTTTAAAGTCTATTTTGTCAGAGATTAATATTGTCACTCCCACTGTTTTTTGAATGTTGTTTTCTTGATATATTTTTTTCCATCCTTTGAGTTTTAGTTTGTGTCTTTAAGTCTAAGTTGTGTCTCTTACAGGCAGCATATAGTCGGATCATGTTTTTTTATCCAATCTGCCACTCTCTGTTTCTTTATTGGTGCATTTAGTCCATTTATATTCAGCATAATTATTGATAGGTATGAGTTTAGTGCTGTCATTTTGATTTCTTTTTTGTGTGTGTTGTTGACAGTTTCTTTGTTCCACTTAATTTTATGTGCTGAGTCATTTTGCTTTACGTATTTTCTTTTCATCTTTTTCACTGTTATTGATTTTGTGTTTGCTGAGTCTTTATATTTTCCTAGTTTTTTTTATTTTGACTTGTAGAATTGTTAGTTTCCTTTGTGGTTACCTTAATATTTACCCCTACTTTTCTAAGTTTATACCAGTCTTTTATTTCTTTATATCACCTTGACTTCCTCTCCATATGAAAAATCCATATCTACATTTTTTAGTCCCTCTTTTTTGTTTTAATGTTGTCATCTTTTAAATATTGACATCCGTTTCCCTATTTTCAGTGTTTAGCTTTGATTTACTTTTGTGATTTCCTTATCTGGGTTGACATTTGGTTGCTCTGTCCTGTGTTCCAGTCTTGGGTTGTTATCTGATGTTACTGATTTTCTAACCAGAGAACTCCCTTTAGTATTTCTTGAATTTTGGTTTGTTTTTTGCAAATTCCCTAAACTTCTGTTTATGTGGAAATGCCCTGATTTCATCATCATATTTGAGAAACAGTTTTGCTGGATATATAATTCTCGGCTGGCAATTTTTTCATTCAGGGCTTTATAGACGTCATCCCATTGCCTTCCTGCCTGTATGGTTTTTGCTGAGTAGTCTGAGATGATTCTTACTGACTCTCCTTTGTAGATGACTTTTTGTTTATCCCCAGCCGCTCTTAAAATTCTTTATCTTTGGTTTCAGCAAGTTTGATTAAAATATGTCTTGGTGACTTTCTTTTGCGATCTACCTTATGTGGGATTCGATGAGCATCTTGGATAGATATCTTGTCATCTTTCACAATATCAGGCAAGTTTTCTGCCCACAAATCTTCAACAATTCTCTCTGTATTTTCTCTTATCCCCCCATTTTGGTTCTCCAATCACTTGTAGGTTATTCCTCTTGATAGAGTCCCACATAATTCTTAGGGTTTCTTCATTTTTTCAAATCCTTTTTTTCTGATTTTTCCTCAAATAAGCTGGTGTCAAGTGCTTTATCTTCAATCTCACTATTCTGGCTTCCATGGCCTCAATTTTGCTCCTATGACTTTCTATTGAGTTGTCTAATTCTGACATTTTATTGTTAATCTTCTGGATTTCTGATTGCTATCTCTATATGTTAAATTTGTCATTATGCTCTTCTTCAATCTTTTTAATTTCCTCTATTGTCTGTTCTGCGTTTTGATTAATTTCCTTCCTAATTTCTTGAGGAGTTCTGTATATTAATCTTTCGTATTCTGCCTCCGGTAATTCCAAGAAATTTTCCTCCTCTGGAAAATTTCTAGATATTTTTAGGAACTTGCTGAAGCCATCATGGATTGCCTCTTTATGTGATTTGATATTGACCATTGTCTCTGAGCCATCAATAAGTTATTATATTTACGTTTGCTTACTGTGTCCTAGCTTCTTGTTTTGTTTTGATATGCCTGACTAGGCTGCTCTTATGAGCTAGTCTGATTATTAGAACCTTTGAAACTCTAATGTCCTGTCACCAGGTAGTCAGATCTGTTACTGAGTATGTGAGCTCAGGAGTCCACCCACTCCCCCGTATGGATTCAGCTTAGGTGCCCATGTAGATAGCCACCAAGTGTGCCATGCAGGCTCTCACTTACAGTCCTAGACAGGCATGGGTGATTGGTATAGGCACAGGCATCTGGCTGCAGCCGGAGGACACACTCTGAGCAAGGCAGGGGGCTGACGGCTGCCCCTGAGTGTCCAGGAGGAAGGCGTGTCCCTATTCCCTAGAGTGTGTAGGTGGGTGGGTTTTGCAGCTGGACTATGAGCACCTAATGCTGTTGGCTGTAAGGAGTGGGGGGCACCTCTTATTCATGGGCCCCTCTCGCAGGTGGCTGGGTGGTGTGGGTGGAGCCACCAGTCCTCAGGCCCCTGTTGTGGGTTGGTGAAGACCCTGCTTAATGGGCAGAGCAGTGTCAAATGTCAAGAACCTGCCACTTCACAGCTGAAATGGCTGAAGTTAGAGTTCTGGTATATACCCTGTTGTACTGTGGTAATGAGGGCCTATGCCATTGAGATGGGCCCACGCAAGTCTATGCGGGCGGAAAGGCACTCAAAATCCATGGATCCCTTTTGCCTGTGCCTAGGCAAAGCAGCTGTGTCTACCTTGGGTTCCTGGCTTAGGGGAGCTCGAAGTTTATTTTTCCTGTTTTGTTAATTTATTCACTCTCCAAGGCAGGGAGAATGGCTCCAGGCGTGTGACAGATCCTACTTCCGGCCCAGGGGACTCAGCAATTGCTGAAGCTGGTCCAGGACCCAGTGCAGAGCAGGCAGCGGGGAGGTAAATGGCAGAGAGGTTTTTCCCTAAGGGGGGTGTTTTTGATCCACATGGTAAGCCGTATCTAAGTACTTATCTTTCATGGAGGGCTGCCTCTCACTCATTCTGGGAGGCCGTGTAGACACTTGGGTGCTGGGTCTCTCCTGGTGTGGAAAACACAGCTCCCAAGCACAGCTGCTTGCCTGCCTCACTGCTCATCCCAGAGCTGATCAGGTCTGAAGGGCTCAGGCTCTAGCCAGGTCAGGTTTGGCAACTCCTTGCTGCTTCCAAACCATCTCTCCCTTCCCCTGCCACTCAGTCCAGTTCCTGAACTCTGCCTTTGATGTTCAGGGTCCCCAGATTGCCATATATAATCGAATCACTTGTTTTTTTGGGTCTTTGTTATAAGAGAGTCCACCAGAAGCATCTGACTACTCCGTCATCTTGGCCCTCCCTCCATTTTTGACAAATCTTTAAATAAAGCAGGCCTAGAAAGCAGTCTTTTAAAAATAATAAAGAATATTTATTACAAGCCATTAGCACAAATTATACTAAATGTTAAAATACTGAAGCTATTCCCATTAAATTAAGCAATAATACAAACATGTTCAATATCACCATGATTATTCCACAGTTTAGAGATTACACTATTGCAACAAATACAACAGATATGGAAAAAGAGATGAAATTATTATTTGCAGATAATATATAGCTAGAAATCTTAGATAGTAAGCCAAGCTCTATTACAATTAATGAGAGTTTAGTTTATTAGGTTAGATAAAAGACAGATCAAAAATCAGCATCTTTTTTTAGAGTATCAATAACAACATTAAAATTTGTAAGAGAAAAAGAAAACCCATTTACAGTAATAAAAATTATATATCATCCAGGAATAAACTTAATGAGATGGTACAAGAGTATATGATAAACTATATTAATTTCATTGAACATAAAATACAACGTGAATATCTTCTATTAACTACCTCAGCACCGCCTACATCTCCTTAGCCAATGTAGAAATGTGGAAACCACTCTAGATACTCCTCCCACTCTTCATCTCCACAGTCACTAAGTTCTGCCTATTTTGCCTCATATACAATTCTTAAATTTGTCACTTTTTTACTATCTACACTTCCACTACACTGGTTATCCTTTGGACAGACTCCAGTAAATTAGTCTCCCCACTTCCAGACTTGTTTTTAGCTGCCATGGAGTTGCCCCCTTACACTCCTCAAAATCATAGCCGTCCAGCTGCCAGAGTCATCAATCTAAAATACAAACTTGACTAGGTCATACCCAAGTCTAAAACCAGAGAGCGCCCCTGAATTCAGGATGGAGGCCAAGCTCAAAGACAATAAAGCTTTCAGTCATCTGCACCAAGTCTCCTCTCCTCCTCTCCCCCTACTCTGGGCTTAAAATATGGCTTAATGTTTCACAAGTTAGGATATGCCAGTATCTCTGACTAAAGATATCAAGGGTGCTCACAATTACATAGTACATCCTACTAAACTGCCAGCATCAATTTTTGGTGAAGATTTTTTGAGGAAGACACTATTTTATATAAAGATGACTTTATGGAGAAAAACGCAAAACTTCCATGACTACTTAAGTTACAATGCAAGATTTCAAAGAAAGATGCTACCCACAGCAGGCAGTGTTGACCCTTTCCTCTGCCCCGGAATGGGGATAATGACACACTTGTTATTCATTATAAGGAGAAAGGTCTAACACTATTAAACTCTTATCACTGCATTTGCCAACAAATGACAATGATACCTAATGCTTACAACTTAATTATGCCACACACTGTTCTAAACTCTTTACATTGATTGACTTATTTTGTAACGTCTCTAAGACCTTACATGACTTTGTCTCCAACTATTCTCATCCTTGCTTTGTCCATTTCAGCTATGGTGGTCGCCTTGCTGTTCCTGGCACGCATTGCCATGGTCCTACTTCAGGGCCTTTGCTCTTACTATTCCCTGTATCTGGAAACCTTTTCCTCTAGATAGCATCTCTCTCTCTTAACCCTTTGCAGTATTTTCTCAAATGTTGCTTTCTCAGTGAAACCCATCCTGACTTTATTGAAAATTACCGGTATAACCACCATCTTCTCAAATGCCATTATTCCAGAGTATTAGCTCTGCTCTATGTTTTTCCCCATATCATTTTTTTTTTTTAATTTATGGTGTCGATTATTTATTATCTCTCTCCCTACCAGAATGTAAGTTCCATGACAGCAGGGTTTTTGTTTTACTCACTAAATCCCCAGGGCCTAGAATAGTGCCTGGCACTGTAGGCTCCCAATGAATATTTATTGCATGATCAAACCTAGGAAACAGCTACTTCAATTAGCCAGATTTTACCTTGTTACTACACTTAGAACTTGCCAATGGTCACACAGGAAAAAGGTGGAGCTAGGATCTGTACACAAACAGCATGGCTCCACTCTTTACATCACTACGTGGTGTCTCTCATTTATACACTGAATTCCATATGCACTATTTAGTACGTTTCCCTTATTAGACAGTTCCTTCCCAGCAGGGTGACATCATTATCTTTGCACCTTGACTGGAAAATGTACATGTTATACATTCAACAACTGTTTACTGAACATATGAATGAATACATTTCCTACCCAATGATCATTACAGGTTTGTCTCAATTGGCCGAATCATTTTAAGCTTTTAGATTTAATCGTGAAATTGACATTTTTAATATAAAAATAGACCTGCCCTTAAAAATGTAGTGATGTAAAAAAATACGCCTTTTGAATTGACAAAACGTGATTTCTGATGAATCATTTCATTAACTCGAGATGTACTCTACTCTTAAAATTTTCCACAAACTGATTTTTAAAGCTTTATTAGGCATTAGCATAAATTAAGAAAGCTGCAGAACCGGCTACTTGACTCACTTCATGATATACACATGCATAACACTAATTAAACAAAAAAAAAACTCCGTTGCTGTCAAGTCGATTCCGACTCAGAGACCCTACAGGGGAGAGTAGAACTGCCCCATAGGGTTTCCAAGGAGCGCCTGGTGGAGTCCAACTGCCGACATTTTTGGTTAGCAGCCTAGCTCTCAACCATTCCGCCACCAGGGTTTCCATAACACTAATTAGTACTATTTATCTCTGATCAAAAAACGCAAACAATGGTGCCATTTTCATAGACACCGAGATTCATATAACAATCGTGCCAGACAGAAAGACATCTCCACTTAACAGAAACTGACGCTAAGAAAACCACCTGAAGAACAATATACTATTACTGGGCCTGGGAGTCCCCCGGAGGTAGCTTTCTCGAATCACCTTGACAAAGGCTAGCTTAAGGACGTGAACAGCCGTCACAAAATTCCAATGGCCATAGCGTTGTTACTCTGAGAAACAATCATCCCTGGGCAGACGGGCTGATGTAAGAAAGATTTAAAATGAGGTACCCGCCCCCCACCCCCGGCTGCCTCAAAAATCTAGGGCCCAAAGAGTTTCCTATTCAGAGCTCCTCACAGCGTCTACACTATTTCTCAGGTAGAGAATGATGCGCAAAGGAAAAAGTGGCCATCCAGCATGAAGGCCCAGGAACAAAAAATTAAAACCAAGCACATAGACTAGAAACGCACCCCATCGCTTAACTCCCTTGTCCAGGTTGGGGCGCAATCGCGTTTCTCGCGAGATTTCTCGTTTTCACGGGATCTCGAAGGTAAAGCCTCGCGGGCTCAAGAAGAAAAGGCGGGTTTGGTGGAGCATTTGGAGGGGCAGCTCCTAACCCCCTTCACGGACCCGCGGAGCACCACTACCCCCTCCCCCCGCGACCCACACCGCCACTCACTGACAGCCAGTTCCCCGGAGCGCGAAAGGCTTCCGGAACCCAACCGGAACCGGAAGCTACTGGGCGCGAGGGGGTGGGGTCGAAAATCAAAAAAAAAGCGCGGCGAGAGCTGGAAGCCAGAGAAGGCTGGGTGGTGGTCCCCGTCGAGGCGGGGCCAGTCCCGATGGATTCCACCGCCAGCTTGAAGTCCTTACTCCTGACCATCAGTCAGTACAAAGCCGTTAAGTCGGAGGCGAACGCCACCCAGCTTTTGCGGCACTTGGAGGTGAGAGGCCCTGGGGTGGGGACGAGATGGGGTTTTCCTCTAGTAACCCCTGGCTCACTGCCGGGTGTGGCGGCCCGAGCCCAGGAAAGAGGACAGCCCCTCGCTCCCTGGACAGTCTTTTTGTCCTGGTAAAGGCAAATGCGTGTCAGCCTTGAATCGCCACCCTCCCGCACCCGCCCCTAGTGCCTGCGATAGGAGGCTGGGACAGCAGGCTCCGGTGTTTTGGCTGTATTTCAGGTAGGTAGAGGAGAAAGCTCGGAGCTATACCTTCTCTTCTTTTACTTCTTGTTTTGTTGTTTCTATCGAAATTAATCCCTGACAGAATATTCAGCGATTCTAGGGGATGGAGGTGGTGGGGAGTGAAGATTAAAACTTGCTTTTGCCCATAGCCAGTTTAAAATCTGAACTTACTGGTTTTATTTGAACTCGTGTTGAGCTCGAACTTGAAAATTATTATTTCAGCTTTTTTGGTTAGTTCCAGTGATTTGTGCTTAGACTACTTATTCTATTAAAACATTCCTTTGGAACAATTGTAATCACAGTTTTGTCTCTGTGACCCTGTTTGTTTCTAGATTTTCAATCTCCTGCTGTCATTTGTGTCACATTCATGATATTCAAACTGACCTTAATCTCAGCCTAATAAAAAGCAGTGAAGCTCAATCAAAGCTTGTTTTAAGAATTCTTTCTGTCGCAGCTTCCCTTAACATTAGACTTGAACGTATTTTAAAAATCTGTTCTATTTGACATATTAACCCTATGACAAAGGGCTAATGTGCCAAGGATTAGCAAAATACTACACAGAAGATAATTGTGAATGGTACAGCAACACTTTTTTTCTAAAAGTGGAGTATAGTAAATGTTGAGCTTTGGTGGTACTCCTCTCCATACTACTCCAGTTGCCCGTCCCCTTGGTAAATTTCTTTTCTTTTCCTCATTCCTTGCCTCAACAAATCCCTGCAAACCTCATAATTAACATGTTAACTGTTGAATGATTAAGGCTTTGCTTCTCAAATAAGGATAGAATAGTGCACTGGTGGATTCCAGAGGCAGGATAAGCAGGGCCATCAATTTTATTTTAAGAATTCGGGGTTAAGTGTTTTAGATGATAATCTGAAACGTTAACCTTTCTTTGAGGATAAACAGGTTATCATGAATTCAAGGAAACGTCAAAGGAATTTGAAGTTCACAAACTAGCTCTGTTACCACATTCCCTCCCATACTTTAAACGGGTTTAGAGAAAGTTCTGTCATTGGGACATTTTGATGCAAAGGTGTGAAGAGCACAAGCTATAATTATCAGGGACTTATTATTTGAGCGATAACATACATACAGTAAAGTGCATGAGGTGTGTTAATCTTAAGTGAAGAGCTTGATGGATTTTTTAGCATACATATACTTTTTGTAGCTAGCACCTGTAACAAGATATAGAATATTTCCATCACTCCATAAGTTTTCTTCATTGTCCCTTTCTGTAAGATTTATATAAGTCCACTCATATAGTATGTATTCTTTTGTGTGTGGCTTTTTTTATTCAGTATAATTGTAAAATTTATTCATGTTGCACTTGTATCAGAACTTCATTCTTTTTTTATTACTGCATAGAATTCCATTGTGTAAATATACCACAGTTATATACATTCCCCTATTGATACGCATTTGGCATGTTTTCATTTCTGAGTGGAATTATGAATGAAGCTATTATGAATATTTTCATACATGTCTTTCTTGAGTATATGCTCTCATTTCTCTTATATCCCTAGGAGCGGAATTATGAGTCCAAATCAACTCCACGGCAATGGGTTTGGGTTTTTGTTTTTGGTTGGGTAGGGCTATAGGGAAGGAGCCCTGGTAGTGCAGTGGTTAAGCGCTGGGCTGCTAACCGAAATGTCGGTGGTTGGAACCCACCAGCTTTCTCTGCAGGAGAAAGATGTGGGATTCTGCTGCCATAAAGATTACAGCCTTGGAAACCTTGTCGGGCAGTTCTGCTCTGTCCTGTAGGGTCACTATAAGTTGTAATTGACTCAACAGCAACTGGTTTGGGTTGTTTTTGGGTTTAGGGCTGTAGAAACATAATTCTTACATTCAGCTTCAGTTGAAACTGCTAGACGAGTTTCCTGAAAGGTTATACCATTCTACCCTCCCCTGAGCAGTATACCGGAAACCCTGGTGGCATAGTTGTTAAGAGTTTGGCTGCTAACCAAAAGGTCGGCAATTCGAATCCATCAGGCGCTCCTTGGAAACCCTGTGGGGCAGTTCTGTTCTGTCCTATAGGATTGCTAAGAGTTGGAATCGACCCGATGGCAATGGTTTTTGATGGTTTCAGCAGTATGTGGGATTTATAGTCACTCATCCACACCAACCCTTATTTTTTTAATTCTTTTTAATTTTAACCATTTTGGTGGATTTTTCTTTTTAATGGTGCATGTCTTTGTGCAGACCTTATGAGCAGCATCTGAGGATGCAAAGATAGATGAGTGTTATGTGAAAGGAGACTACTCATTCAGTTGCGCATCTTGTCTTTGTAGTCCCATAGTTTGAATTAGGAACCTGAGCTTTGAATTTATTTGCAGAGCTGAACTGGTCTCATTGTTGGTGATGTTATTTCATAACACTACCAAGCTGCCTGGGTATGAATCCCAGCTGCACTGCTGTATCATCAGTGCACGCCTCAGTTTACTTGTCTGCAAAACAGTAGTAGCACCTACCTTGTAGGGTTATTATGAAGAAGAAAAGACTTGATGTACATAAAGTACCTAGAAAAATGCCTAAATCAGAATAAGTGCTATATAAGGATTAATTATTACTAAAATAAATTGTATTAAACATTCAATGTGTTTGAGTAAAGGGGAAAATTCGTAAAACAATTCTTTATCTTACCTTGTAATAAGTATTTATTACATGTTAGAGTACTTATGTTATTGAGATGTAAGTCCAATCCTGAGTGGAATTGTGCTAAAAGCAGGACATGTGTTAATCTTCTAGCTTTATACATAGGCAAACAGGCAATGAATGCTCAGAAGGTTCCCTATACCAAAACATCTGCTATCAACAGCCGTATTTCACCTTTGGACCTATTCTTTTCAATTTTAGAGACCAGGGCCCCACTTTAAACTTAGTAATATTAAAACATATAGTGCTTGAAAACAGATAATCTGAAGCTCTCTTATCAGCAAAATTTATAGAAGAAAAACTGACACGTGGAATAAGAGAGTTACAGAGAGGAACTACCATGTATCTGTCAGTTTGTCATACTGTGGTGGCTTGCATTTTGCTGTGATGCTGGAAGCTATGGCACTGGTATTTCAAATACCAGTAGTGTCACCCATGGTGGACAGGTTTCAGTGGCACTTCCAGACTAATACACACTAGGAAGAAAGACCTGGTGATCTATTTCTGAAAATTAGACAATGAAAGCCTTATGAATCACAGCAGAATACTGTCCAATATAGTGCTAGAAGTGTTATACATAAGGTCACCATGAGTCGGAGCCAACTTGATGGCAACTGATAGCAACAGAGGAAAGATTAGAGGATGTTAAAACAGGCTGCATAGGCCTGATCTTTTAAAAACAGATTTAGTTTAATTGTAAAGTAACTGATTTTTTTTATAGTTATAGGAAAGATATACTTAATACTGAATAATATTTATAAAGCATTTTGAACATATGTTATATTCTGACAACTGGTTTTGGCTTTCAGTCCCAGCTTTACCGTGTGTGTGTATGTGTGTGTGTGTGGGTGGGTGTGCGTGGGCGGGAGTGGTGTGTTGTAGTGTTGTGTGTGTAGTTTATAAGGTTACAGGAAAGAAGTAAAAATGGGGAAAAAATGTTAACTTCCTTCTCTGTAATCTCTAACTTTTAGCTCAGCTACCATTTTGGGAGGGAGCAGAAGGAGTAATCCAGTACTTACTCTCTGGGCTTAACTGCTTTTCACTTTCCCTGTGCCTCCCTCAACGTAGGTGGAATGAGTGTACTGGACTTCTTTTGTTCAATAGATATATTGGTAGTGGAGTCCCTGGTGGTTGCACACGGTTAAGTGCTCAACTGATAGCTGAAAGGTGGTGGTTCACACTCACCCAGTGGCACCTCAGAGAAAAGACCTGGCGATCTGCTTCCAGAAAAGTCACAGCCTTGAAAACCCTATGGAGCAGTTCTGCTCTGCACACATGGGGTTGCCATGAGTCAGAATCCACTCAACAGCAACTAACAACAAGAATATCGATTTATATATAGTCCATGTCTTCATGGAGTGTTCAGTGGTGGGGTGTTCAGTGTAGTGAAGAGGCTGAACGTTGCTAGATAATTAAAAGTTTGCTGACTTACGAAGTAGTTACTGGATAGTGTAATTGGCAGATCTAGCCTAGTTGGGGGAAGAGGTTTAGTTAGGGAAAGCTCCCTGGAGAAATTAATTTAATCTGAGCCCTAGTAAGGAGAGGGATGGGTAATCTTCCAGCAGAAGGAACAGACAGCTTGTGTGAAGTCTCTAAATGGGGAGAGAGAGGAGCTGTGGCACTTTGGTAGGAGTGAGTTTTTTTTTTTGGAAAGGAGAAGAAATGAAAATTGGCAATTCTTAATTTACATATTTTAATTATTATAGGTAATTTCTGGACAGAAGCTCACACGATTGTTTACATCAAATCAGATATTACCAAGTGAATGCTTGAGTTGCCTTGTAGAGCTGCTTGAAGATCCAAACATAAGTGCTCCACTAATCTTAAGTATTATCAGTCTGCTGTCTCAACTTGGTAACTATTTCGTTTCTCTTATTTTTCAAACACGTATGAATTTATTATTTTTTAAAGGGAAGATTTAGTTATCTAATCTTCTTTGAGAGTGACTCATATTCAAAAGATTTCTTCATTACAGGTATTGTCAGAGCTGTTATGCCTTGTGAATCTCTTGAAAGAAGAGAATATTGTAGGTAGCATTTCTTAAACTGATTGGACCAAGGTATCTGAAGCGTATCAAAGGTCCAGTATTCTATAAAAAAGAATGCACTTTGGGAAATGCTGGCCTACTTTTTAGTTAGGAAAAAACGGTCATATATGTAATGCCAGTTTTAAGTACACCACTGAGAAAAATCATAGCTAGTGATCAAAGAACTGTCCTTTATAAACTATATTGAACTTAGAACTGATGCTGATGTTGCTCTTTCTATATTTTCACCTTATTATTTTTTAAATTTTCATTTAATAGTCACCTTTTTCCTGATTGTGTTTTGGGGGACAGTGGATTTTTGTTTGTGAGATTATAAAATTACCACATGCTTATATAGAATTTCAGTGATTCAGAAGTGTTAACAGAGCATTACCATCCTATAGAACGTTCTACAATGATGGAGATGTTCTATGTGTCATCCAGCGTAGTAGCCACTAGCTGTGTGCATTTATTGATTACTTGAAATGTGGACAGTGGACTGAGGAACAGGATCTTTAGTTTTAGTTCATCTAAATTTAAATAGCCACTTGTGGCTAGTGGCTATCAGACTAAACAGTGCAGATATAAAGAATAAAATGTAATGAGTCTTTATCCAACAACATCACTCCTCATCATTTTCTCTTCTGGGGATAATATGTCTTAATGGTTTGATGTGTGTTTTTCCAGATCTTTTTCTATGCTGTAACAAATAAGTCCAGATCTTCGGGTGTTGTTTTTAAACAAAAAATGATGTCATGGCACAATTGGAAGAGTGTAGTCGATGTCACTGAACTGTGCATGTAGAAATTTTTGAAATGGTGTATCTTTGGCTGTGTATATTTTCACCAAAAAAAAAAATAGGTCGAGAAGGGAGAGAGTTGACATGTCGTGGGGTTGTTAACCAATGTCATAAAACAATACGTGTACTACTGTTTAATGAGAAACTATTTCTGTACACCTTCACCTGAAGTACAGTTTAAAAAAAAAATGTAAAATTTCCATCAAACAAACAAACAAAAAGATTATGTCATGGGGCAACAGATATTTACAACTTGTTTTTTATTTTTATTTTTTAACGTATACCTTATATGTGCTTCCGTATCAGTATTTTTACAATACCTGCCTAGTACCATATTATAGAGTACTGTAATTTATTTAACCATGCCCCTAATGGTGGACACTCATGTTCTTTTTGAGTTTTTTAGATTAGAATCAATAGTGCAGTGAACTCTTTTAAATGTATTTTTGCTCAAATGTTAATGTCTTTCTGTTGAGTAAATTTCAAGTAGAGTTTCTGGGTCAATCTTCAACTTAATAGCTGCTACCAAATTGCTTTCCAAAAAGGCTCTGCCAGTTCTACCACCCACCAACAGTTCGTATGAGAATGCAGTTGCTTCTGACATTTAAATATATTAGTAATTTTTAAAGTAATAACCTTGATAGTAAAAATTTCTAGAACTATGTAAAGCAAGTTTTTGTTCTTGAGATTCTTTTATTCCACATAGAAAAATCATTTGTAAATTGAAAAAGAGGAGAAAAATCATATCCCCTTTTTCCAGTACATAAAATTTCTATCATTAAATTTCTGAATTGGAGGGTATTAGGGAATAAAATAGCCACATTATATTTAATTTTTTATATAATGGTAAGATTAATATTAAATAAATTTAAAATTATTTTTCTTTTTGCTATATGAAATAGATCATATATGAAAATGATATATTTTGTGCCATTTTATTTTCACTTAAAGCTTTAGACAATGAAACCAAAGATTGTCTTCAGAATACGTACAGTCTGAATAGTGTGCTAGCAGGAGTGGTTTGTCGGAACAGTGCTTGCCACAGCAATTCAGTGTCTCTACAGGTACAGACATCATACAGTACTCTATTACTTGGCATCTGGTTTTCCCTTCCTTATTTTCAGATCAAAATTGACAATATCTATATAGGGTCGCTATGAGTCAGAATAGATTCCACGGCACCTAACAACAACATTATAAACTGTTAGGCACAGTTCTTAACATTAATAAATTTAAGAGCTGATTGGACATGTGTACTACTGCTTTAAAGTTTAGAAAAGGGAAGCTTATTCACATCTAGCAGCATCACTGAAGAAAAGTTTACATTATAACTGCTTTGACTGACTGAGTCACAGATGTCTGTGTCTTGAGATGTAAACTATTCATGCTAAAATTATACTTAGAGCTGTTTTCTAGTCTCAATCTGTTGAGGAAACATAACAAAAAATGAAGCTATAGATAGTCTTATTTAGAACCTAAAATGCTATAGTTGTAAGAAAGAAAAAACATTGCCAATTAAATGGACATGCAGTTTTAGAAATGGTGAAATTGATGGACTATGGTATGTTTTTCAACCTGTATACAAGATGATTAAGTGGACAAAGTTTATGTCAAGTTGCACCGTTTGAAGTAAAATGTACAGAAATGCGTGAATCGGGAGATTAAGGTTAAGGTTCTTAGTCTTATTACTTTGTATGTGATTTTTTTCTTTTGTTTTTAAAGATAGAGCCATTTAAGAAATGGAAAAGTTCTTGCCCTAAACTCTTTCTTGTAAAATGATGACATGACAGAATATGCACTATAGTTCATTCTTGTGAGTAGGCAATATGTTCTTATATGTTTACATTCACAAGTATTTTATTATTCTCAGTGCATTCAACTTCTGCAGAGGTTAACCTATAATGTCAAAATTTTCCATTCTGGCGCCAATATAGATGAATTAATTACATTTCTGATAGATCACATGTGAGTATGCAACCTTATCACTTAAACACGTAACTAAATAATCCTTTGGTTTGTTTTGAAACTAAAACCATCTAGTAGTTCAGTTTTTCTTAGATAATTTTTCAATATTTTAAACTGAAACTGATTTTTGCTTGCTCCTCTTAGCTGAAATCAGGATCAGGATTAAATGTTGTAAGGCAGTTTTACATTAATTTTCATAACAAAAATTTATTAAATGAATTGATTTTGGCCAAAAAAATTGTTATTGAAACTGCAAATTGTATGTTTATATTTAATGTTCTTGATAGAGGAAATATACTGATAAAATAGCACAGGATCACTCTGACAGTTATTTCCATGTTTCTGTGATGCAACTGAATAAGATATTTAGTTTCAAAACATGAAATAAATGATCAGTCCTGTTCAGAACTAGCCTGCTTCACATGTTAATTAGATTGTTTTTTTGTTTTTTTTTTGCTTGTGTAAAAGGAAAAAAATGTTTACTCTTAACTGCTATAGTTGGTAGAAAAAATTTAAAAATATAAATTACTGTATCATTTTGAGTAGATTAGAATTAATCCGATGCTTTTTCTTTTATTATATACATAAAACTAAAACAACAGTCAGTCTTCAGAAGATGAGTTAACTATGCCTTGTCTGGGATTATTGGCAAATCTTTGTCGGCACAATCTTTCTGTTCAAACGCATGTAAAGACTTTGGTAAGAAGTTTATTTTAAAATGTTTCTTTCTTGTTTTGTGGTGAGTTCTGTGCTTAAAGAAAATTTTACCCATTTCTTTTCCTTTAAGAAAAATTTTAGCAAGGATTCCCATGTCTAGTCCAGCTGACCCTTCAAAGCTTGTGAAGAATCAGATTGACACATAAATGTTTGAAGTATTCCAGCGTTTGTGTATGCTGTATTTGAAGGCCATAAGGGTTAATACAAATGTTAAGTACTAGAAGTTTTCCCTCTCTGTAGCACCGCACTATTTGTCACATTGAATAATACTAAGAAATGCTTAATTGTTTTCTGCTTAATAGACAGGAGGCACTTCATTAGCATTCTATCCTGTTTACCTCAGTTTTTTATTTCCACAAAATGAATAGCAACTCCACTAAAAACATAGATGAATAAGTGCCCAGTATCAACTACGGTGGCGCAGTGGTTAAGAGCTCCACTTGCTAACCAAAAGATCAGCAGTTTGAATCCACCAGCTGCTCCTTGGAAACCCTGTGGGGGCAGTTCTCTGGCCTATAGGGTTGCTATGAGTTGCAGTTGCCTTGATGACAACAGGTTTGGCCGGGTCTGTCAGCTACAGTTGGAGTCTCTGGGTGGCACAGACACATAAGTGCTCAACTACTAGCCAAAGGTTGATGGTTCATACACACCTGGGGCACCTGGAAGGCAGGCCCGGCAATCTTCTTCCAAAAGATCATGGCGTTGAAAGCCCTGTGGAGCAGTTCTCCTCTGCACACATGGGGTTGCCATGAGTTAGAATGGACTCAAAGGCAACCAACAACAATATTAACTACAATTACATGTGATAATTGAGGGCACACAGGTAAGGTTAGCGGAACCACATTTAAAAATATCTTAAATGAAGAAAGTTCACTGATTGATTAAGGTGCTTTGTGAACAATGCCTCTGCTATGCAATATTCAGAATTACTTGTTTGATTTTAATATTAATATCTAATTTGTTCATATGCTAGATTTTTCTGACCTGGTTTTACTTTGAAGGTGGAGGTTATTTTGAGCCATGAAGGTGTTTGATAAAGGTTTATAGAGAGGGAAAATCATAGATCGTTCTGTTCATCTCAACATTTATCTGTAACCTTACTAAAGGTTTATAGATAAACAGGTGTATAGATAAAACATAGTCTGTCTTTCCTATATACATATTTCTAAATTGAAAAATATGCCCAATTTTTTAAGACACTTAAATATAATGAAGAGTCAGCATTCACTCATAATCCCATATCTAGAAACTTCTTCACTAAGATTGTACCTGTCTATAGTATCCTACTGTCAGCAATGTATGAAAGTACCCTTCCCACTCACCCCTGGAGTGATCTCTCAAGTTTCTGTGGTAATCAGCAAGTGTGATCAAGTTAACTGCTGCCCCAAAATGTGTAATACAAGATAAATTCTCTAATTTAGCAACTGTTTTCTTGCTTTTTACCATAATCATGAGAGTTCCTCATTCAATTTCTTCATTAACTTAAACTCTAAACAACTTTTCCTGCAGTGTTTAAGGTAGCTCTTCAGTTTCTAGTCTCCAAACTCTCCATATGTCCCTTTTGAACTCCTGTTAGAATTGACACCCAGCTTTACTGTCAGTGAATTATTATTCTAAGATGATAAAACTTGACAGAAATTCATCTTGCACTCATTTGGACACCTTTGCTAGATTATTTTTTGCCTAAATGCTCTTCGTATTTAGCAATCTTTTATGTGTATCTTCGATTATACGACCTTCTCCCTTAGAACACCATAAAATCTCTCTTAAAGGTGACAATCGTTTTTTAATAGATTGATAATGATGTTTAATAAAAATTTGTTTACCTACTCTACAAATAATATTTTTTAAACCAATATATAAAACTTACAAGTTTTCATTCTTTTTTTTTTTTTTCCTCCTCAGAGTAATGTGAAATCTTTTTATCGAACTCTTATAACTTACTTGGCCCATAGTAGTTTAACTGTGGTTGTGTTTGCACTTTCAATATTATCCAGTTTGACATTAAATGAAGAAGTTGGGGAAAAGGTAAATATGATTTAATAAATTACTTATAAAGATAATTCACTAGAAGTTTATAGTTTCTAATACTTTAAAAGTTGTTGAGGCCTTTTGTTATATTTTAGGATGGTGTCAGCTTCATTTTTTGTTTCACATACTTTCCCTAATTTATTTTTAAGCTGTTCCATGCTCGAAACATTCATCAGACTTTTCAGTTAATATTTAATATTCTCGTAAATGGCGATGGTACCCTAACTAGAAAGTATTCAGTTGACCTGCTAACGGATCTCCTTAAAAATTCTAAAATTGCTGATTATCTTACCAGGTATGACTCTTTGATAAATTTTAGAATTTTAAAACCATGAAGCGTTTGCAATACATAAAATTGCCTTCATAGACATAGTAAATATCAATTCTACTCATTCACAGTAGACTAAATGTTTTGGTGTGCTTTATTTCCATTCTGTTTTCTTCTGTGGCCTGAAATGTAAAATTATAACAAGGTTTTCCACATGCACACACACGTGTGTGTTTCAGTCTTTGTCTTAGATCAATAGGGTCATGTCATTTTCCAAAATATAGACATCTTGATTAATTGGCTTCAAAACCATTTTTAAATCTTGAGTATTGTATGATACTTTGAAAGAATACTTTTATCAGAGGAACATTCTTGTTAGCATGCCTTTGAGCCTTTTCTGTTTTGTTTTAAAAATGGATAGTGTTTCTTCTGGTGGATGTCTCCGTCATATTGCAAGGTAAAACAGGAGTATGTAATTATATGTCCTTTCTATCTCAGTGGTATTTCATGGAATTCATGTGATCATTTATATTTTGAGATCAGTAAGCAACTGTTTTCCAAAGAGCTTGTGCTCTTTAATATCTTAAGTGAAATTTGCCCAGTGCCTAAGCTGCTTTGTTGTGCTAAGTTAGGAAACTGTTGAAAATGCTTCAAAGAGTTAATTTGACTTAGCAGTCACAAATGCCAAAATATTTATTGAGCCCCTACTGAGATCAAGCATTGGAGAGGAGGGGAAATTAGCAGTGGCAAGGGTATGAAGTTTTAAAAATCCAACCTAAATACTAGGACAAGTTTGACCACTTAGCTAACTGCAGAACAAAGAAGCATTCACATTACTTTTTCATCTTTTAAGTGTCAAAAGGTAAGAGAACTTTCTTCCTGAGTACCTGCCCTTTATCTGCCCTCCTTTCACTTATTCTGAGCATTCTCCCAGTATATTCTCATGTGACACCCATTCTGGCCATTAAATAGTGCTTATTTACCAGCTTCAAAGAAGTAGAAAAATTCTTTTGGATATACCTTTCCGGGAAGATAGAAGATAATCTAGTTTAGCATTAGTAACTGGTTGCTTAATCTCTTCTGTAAATCTCTCAGTTCCATTATCTCTTTTCTTCCCTATCCAACCTAGAACCTGTGAGTCATCTCTGGCAAGAGAACTGTGTTTAACTGTGTTGTCCTCTTACTTATCTGCCATACCAGTTAGCAAAACGCCAGTCCTGATTCTGTTCCAAAGTCTAACTTATTAAGTGTTCCTAATCAAATCTTGAGAGAAACCATACAACTTTAGCTGGACCAGCACCTCTTATATTGATTCCTAGTCATCTTTCTTTTCTCATTTCCTGCAGTGATTATATCAAATCTTCACTACTATCCTCTTGCTACCTTTCTCTCAGAAGATGACCTTATCTTTGTTTCACAGAAAGAAGAAAAAAAGAATTCCATCTGATTAGGGGTCCCTCAAATCTATGCCCCTGGACAAACTTACTTACCTTTGCTTATACGAGTTCTTACTTAGTTTCATCCTGTTTCACTTTAAAAAAAATCATATCATTCTATGCAGTCTCATTCTGTCCTGTCTTCTTCAGCAGTTCCCCTATCTCTTCAGTGCCTCCCATTCAGTTGACTCTTTCCTTTGACTTATAAACATGCTGGACTTTCAGCTCTTCTTCAACCATTAGTCCCTTTTCAAATCTGACCTCCCATCAGTCTGGTCCTTGGAGACCTCTTAGCCTTATTTCTTCACATTTGCCTTATGTACTTTTGTCTAATCATATCAGAGAATAAATAGAACTTCCAGCTTTGCTAGAAACACGTTTTTATGTATCCATGTGTTCTTTCCTCTTATATTTCCTCTGGAATGCTGGAATAAGCTTACCCCATCATATGTATAACTCTTATTTATTATTTAAAACTCAAGTCTGGGAAGCCTCAGCTGATCAGGCTTGTCCCGCCCAGTATAGGCTTGGTACCAATCCTCTTTCCACATCACCCCCCTACATTCCTCCATTATAGTGTTGTTATTTGACATTATATTCTACTATTGTTTCCTGTCTTTCTGCCTCTGTCCTAAGACTGTGAACTCCAAAGTCAAGGATGCACCATTCACAGAGACTACAGTGTGAGTGGTACCTCTGGTACCTCTCTGAGTTGTGTCACAGAGCCCTCCCTCTGACCTCTGTGTCTGCAGAAACTCACTTCATGCCTGGCAATTGTATGTGCTTGGTTAACAAGTAGCTGCCTGGTTCACCAGATTACCTCTGTGTCCTCTGAACTTCTACAAACTGAACACAGCATTAACAAGAAAAAAAAATAAGGCAACTGAGGTACTGAAAGTTTCAATGGTTTATTTATTGCTGCATGAGTCATTGTTTTTTCACTATTCAGTACATGACAGGACCAATTTATGTAGGCTGTGGTAGTAGGGTATGTTTCTAGTTTTGAGTATATACTTTACAAAGACTGTTCTATATTAGAAGGTCAAAATAAATAGGTGATAGAAAATGCACGTAAATTTTATATTTATCTTGTAGATAAATGCCTTTTGATGTATCAGTTACATAATTACAATTTAATCTCTGCTTTTATTTTAAACCTAGGTATGAGCACTTTTCTTCATGTCTTAATCAAGTATTAGGTCTTCTTAATGGGAAGGATCCTGATTCTTCTTTAAAGGTATGGGAAAAACATAACTTTTTGTTTTATTTTAAACATTTAAAAAACTGTGAAGTACAGAAAACACTAAGTGCGCTGCATTCTGAATTTTCACAAACTGAACAAAGCCCTATGACAAGTGCTCAGATCAAGAAGCAGCATTATCAGAACCCTAGAAATCCTTCTCAAGTTCCTTTTTAGTCACTACCCACCCCTTCACATCCCCCACCCTCAGCAAGGATAACCGGTATCCTTAGTTCAACAGCATATTTTGTTTTTTCAACTTTATTTAAATAAAAGCTTCTTATACTCTTTGTGTAGATTCGTTTGTTCAACATTATGTTGTTAGTTTCATCCAGGTTTATTTCTTCTGTTGATGGATATTGACTATTACGAAGTGTCTTGCTTTTTACATTTTCTGCCTGTCTTTCCGTGAGCTTATGTACATGCTTCCCTTGGGTCTGTGCCTAGCAGTGTAATCACTGGGGCACACAGATGTTCAGGAGGTGCCCTGAAACAGTTTTCCAGAGGGCTGTACCAAGGAGTGAAGATTCCAGTCGCTCCATGTTCTTGTCAATATTTGGTATTTTTCAACTTCTTCATTTTAGCCAGTGTAATGGTTATTTAATAGTATTACATTCTAGTTTAAATTTGTATGTCTTTAATGAGCAGTAAAGCTGACTATCTTCTGGAATATTTATTGGCCAGTTGGTATCCTATTTGGTGAAGGACCTGCTATGTCTGTTTCTCATTTGTCTGTTGTGCCGTCTTTCGCTTATTTATATGTAGAAGTTATTTTGGAAAGGATCCTTTGTCATACTCATGTCTCTTGCCCCACATGCATAATGAATAGCTTTGTCTATTCTGTGAGTTTTCTTTTCACTCTCTTAATGTTGTCTTAATTTTAATGTAGCTTCATTTATCAATCATCCTGAACAGTTGGTGCTTTTTGTATTTCGTTTAGGAAATCTTGGGCCACTCCAGTGTCACCAAGATGAATTCGCATGTTTTCCTCTAAAAGCGTTATAGTTTTACCTTTCACATGGTCTGCAATCCATTTGGAATTAACTTTTATATTTGATATGAAATAGGAGTCATCATGTTGCCAGACCAGACTTTGTCTTACAAGTTTTTACAAAAGAAAAAAGTCAGAATGGCTTTGAACTGCCCCTCTGGAACACTGAATCTAGAAAAACAAGCTCAAACTGTTTGCACCACCCAGGGACTTTTTAGAAGATGGTAGAAGAGTTAAAATAGAACGGATTTTATTGCCCAGCAGTTTTCCTTTTTGTTGTTTTGAGGTTTTTGTTCTTGTTTATTCCTTCCAGAGGCTTTTCTGGAACATTGTCATCAGATGAAATACTTCGATAATATATTCTATATATTTTTTAATCCTAGAATATCTAGAATTTCTCTCTTATAAGCAAAATGAGAACTGTTCGTAATCACTGTCTAAATGAATCTTGATAGAGTAACTAGAGATATATGCTAAATAAAGATTATCGGAATACAAAATACATACAGCAAGGGAAAAATCTAATATTGATCTAAAGGTTCTAAACTAGTCCGGAGTTCAGGAGGTAGGGTAAAAGAGTGGAAGCATTGCAAGAGTGCCATCTGGTGTCAGAAAACCTGAAAAGGAATGGAGAAGTAAAAGTAATAAAAATATCTCACTATAATTCACAGGGATAGGGAGCAGTGAAAGCAAAAAGCACGTTGGTGTGGGGAAAAATAGTCAGATATCTTATTTTTTATATAATAGTAGACAAATGTGTTTGATTATAAGGCCAATGTAACCTTGATGGCAAAACCTGACAAGAATAGTACAAGAAAGGAAAAGTCTATAGTCTTCCATAGATGCAAAATTCTAAATAAAATATTAGCAAATCAGAGCCAGTGATGTGTAAAAAGGATCTCGTTACCCAGGAGGTTTATGCCAGGAATGCCAGGAGAGTGTAAGTGAAAATTAGTATAATTCATCCGAGAAAAGAGCAGGAAAACTATCACCTCATTAAATACAAAAAGCATTTGATAAAATTTAATACACATTCATGATAAAGATTACCAAACTAGGAATAAACAGAAGCTTTTCTTTGTCTGATAGAGTTCCTACCCAGAACCTACAGCATTATCATACTTAGGGGCAAATTATTTAAAGCTTTCCCTAGATCATGAGTGAGAAAGGAAGCCATTATCACCAGTTGTGTTCAGCACTGTATTGATGGTCCCAGCCAGTCTAGTACTTCAAGAAAAATGAATAAACACAGGGATTGCAAAGTAAGAAGTAAAACTTATTGTTCAGATGACATGATTATGAATATAGAAAATCTAAAACAAATATACAAAAATAAGTTAAAATTAAAGAGCGAATTTGGCAAGTTTGCTAGATACAAAATCAATGTATATATGAATAAATTTTATCTGTATACTGGCAACAAACAGAAAATGAAATTTATTAAATACCATTTACAATACCATAAAAAAAAATCAATGCCTAAGAGCCCTGGTGGCGCAGTGATTTAGAGCTTGGCTGCTAACCAAAAGGTCATCAGTTCAGATCACCAGCTGCTCCTTGGAAAGCCTATGGGGCAGTTCTACTGTGTCCTATAGGGCCGTTATGAGTTGGAATCAACTTGATGGCGATGGGTTTTTTTTTAGGGGATAAATCTAACAAAAGGTGTGTAAGACCTCCACTGTGAAATTAGAACCAAGAAAAAAACCAAACCTGCTGAAATTAGAAAGCTCTGAGAAAAGACCCAAGTACATGGAGGGATCTACCAAGTTCATGGATTGGAAGAGTTTGCAACGTTATGTCAGTCAAAATCATGGCAGGTGTTTGTTTTGTTTTGCTATGTGGAAGTTGGAAAGCTGATTATAAAATTTATTTGGCTATGCAAAGGTCCAAGAATAACCAAGGCTATCCTGATGGAAGATGAACAAAGTTGGAGGCCTTGTATTATCAGATATCAGGACTTAATATAAAGCTGTCATAATTAACAGAGTGCAGTGTTATCATAAGGATAGATAGGTAGACCAGTGGAACAGAGTAGAGTCCAGAACCAAACCCACACCATATGGTTCTCCTAATTGACAACAAAGGTGGTATTCTTGAAAGGATGCTTGTTTCAGTAAATGGCGTGGGTCAACTGGATATCCATATGGGGAAAAAACTGAATCTTGACCCCCTACTTTACACCAAATGTACAAATCAGCTTCAGACAGGTTGCATATCTGAATGTGAAAGGTAAAACAATGAAGCTTTTAGAAGAATCGTCTAGAATATCTTCACAACCTTGAAAGAGACAAAGGTTTTCTTAAGCAGAACACAAAAACACTTACCTTAAAGGAAAAAAATTGATAAATTGGGCTACATTAAAATTAAAAACGTCTGTTCATAAAAAGGCCTCCAGTAAGAGTAAAAAGGCAACTCAGAGTGGGAAGAGATATCCACAATACATATATTCAACAAAGGACTCCTATTCGAAATATATGTATTAAAACAAAAACAACATATATGTAAATCAGAAAAAAGACTGATAGCCCAATAGATACCTGAGCAAAATACTTGAATTGGTCAATAAACATGAAATTATTGCTCAACCTCATTAATCTTCTGGAAAATGTAAATTTATACAGTAACACAATACCACTACGCAGCCACTTAAAAAAAAAAAAAAACAGTTGTGGCTCAGTCAGTTCTGTCTCATGGTGATCCCATGTGTGTCGGTAGAATTGTCCTCCATGGGTTTTTAATGACTGATTTTTCAGAAGTAGATCACTAGGCCTTTCTTTCAAGGTGCCTCTGTGTGGATTTGAAACTTCACCCTTTTGGTTAGCAACCAAGTGCATTGACTGATTGCATCACCCATGAACTCCCACTAGATGGTTAAAGTAAAAAAACTGGGGAAGTATCGAGCATAGATGAGAATGTGCTACATCCATCACTCTCATACAATACTGATGGGATTGAAAATTGCTACAAGTGCTTAGAAAAATTGGCCATATCTGTTAATGCTGAACATACACTATCGCCCAGCAATTCCACTCTTAGGTGTTTACCCCAAAGAAATGTATGCATAAGTTCACTAAAAAAACATGTACAAAACATTCATAGCAATATGGCTCCTCATAGCCATGAACTGGAAACAACCCAAATGTCTATCAACAGTAGATTGGATAAATAAACTGTAGTGTATTGGAATACTTCATAGCAATGAGTATGAATGAAATGTAGCTACATGTAACAATATGAGTCTCCCTGACATAATTGTAAGCAAAAGAAGCCTGACCTAAGAGTGTATACTAGAATTCTATTTATGTAAAGATCCATGTGGGTTTCTTTGTATAAATTGGCAGGCTGATTCAAAAATCTGTGTGGAAGTACAAAGATCCAAGAACAGCAAAGACAATCTGTGGTGTCAGAAGCCTGGTGGGGAGGTGTAGTTGGGGCATTGTCTAGGAGGAGTCACGAGTTCCTGGAGTACTGGTAGAGTTCTCTTTCTGAGCTGGTTTCCAGTTACACAGGAGTGTTCACTTTGAAAATCTACCTAGCTTTACAGTAATGATTGATCTGTTTATCTTTCTGTGTTTATGACTTCAGTTAAAAGTGTATCTGAGGAAGTATGTGTATATTTTGCTTGTGTATGAATCACGTATCTCTGGTAGGATATATAAGAAGCTAGCCTCCAGGGAGATTGACAGCTAGAGTGCAGGGTAGTACCCTTTACTTTGGAACCCAGCACATGTGCTGGCTGTTTAAACACAAGTACTACAATTTGTATCTAGAACACAGATCAAAGATTGTTTATCATTTTTTACAATAAATGTTAATGGACTAAATTCTATTAAAAGCGGGTACTATCCCAATAATATGTCATTTACACAAAGCAGTAGATAAAGAGAGGTAGGAAAAAAGTGGATAGACAGAGATACCAAGAAAATTCAAACAAACTGATAGGTTGGTAATATGTGAGATAAGGCGGAATTTAACATGAGCTAATAAACAGGTTGCTGTGGGATGCTATATAACATATAAGGCCCAGTTTATAAAGTGGAGAAGTGGCGGCATAGAAGAGGGTTGGCAAGGGCCATGATGCCAGCAGTGTGCTAACTTAGTGTGCAGGTAGCCATCTTCAACATTGTAAAGCTTTGGGAGCCACTTTTAAATCTTACCATAGAGTGTTTTGTAGTAGCAATTCTTTAATCTTAGGATAACAGCAAGTATTCTTAATTACTGATTTTATTTCTTAAGTTTTTTCATCTTGAAAACAAACATGCTGGTTAAAAAATAAAAGTACTGCAGAAGGAGTACATCAGTTGAATTTGCCCTCCTTCTTTGATTCTCACAGTCCTGACTCTCAGAGGTTGTTGTTGTTGTTGGGTGCTGTCTAGTGGATTCCCACTGATGGCGAACCTATAGGACAGTAGAACTGCCCATAAGGTTTCCTATGCTGAAATCTTTATGGGAGCAGATCTCCAGGTCTTTTCTCCAGCAATGCGGCTGGTAGGTTCAAACCAACATTTTGGTTAGCAGCCAAGTGCTTAACCATTGTGCCACCAGGACTCCTTTCCTTAGAGGTAATCGCCATTAAATTCCTTTGTAACCTTCTGTGACCACATCATATTTGAAAAATAATACTAGAAAAAAAAACAATTAGAGGCTGCTTTTAGTTTTTGTTTTAGAGTATTTTCTTAAAAAAAGAAATGTTGTTTTCAGCTTCATCATTTGCTTTATACATTGAAGTCCAATGAAATTGACATTTAATTAAGACTTTATATTGCACAGGTTTTAGAATTACTTCTTGCCTTCTGTTCAGTGACTCAGCTGCGCCACGTGCTCACTCAGATGGTGTTTGAACAGTCTCCATCTGGCAGCGCCATTCTGGGAAGTCGTCCTAAGTGTTTGGAACCTACTGTGGCTCTGCTTCGTTGGTCAAGCCAACCTTTGGACACATCAGAAAACTGTTCTGTTTTAGCACTGGAGTTGTTCAAGGAAATATTCGAGGTAACAGGATGATTGACAAATTGACTTTTCCACTTTGAATTAACAATTTGTTCTCAGAAATGTTTATAGTAAACTTCCAGTGGTTCATTTGCTTTAGGAAAACTTCTCAATTACTGGCAATCACATGACTTGCTGTCATTCAGCTACTGAATTTCTTTTTTCTGCAATGTTTTAGTGTTTTCCTTTTTTTCAGAGTAGCTTACATATACTCACTCCAGTGTAAAAAATACAAGTATTAACTAAGATTAGTGTGTGTGGTTGTTTTGTGACTATACTATTACATGACTGCAGTAGTCACATTCTATTGCTGCATCTCAGTGGATCTTCTCTGTCTCTATTAAGCTTTGAATGGATTAATATAAGGACATTGGATTCAGTCAGTGAAATGGAATGGAGCAAATATATGTATGAGTGATGGTGTTTCTTGAGGAGTATGCACAAATCATTATATTTTATGTTGGTCTGGACTCTTAATCAGCTTTAGCATTTAAAAAACCCTTTGAGATTTTTGATGGAAGTTATTCATGGTTGTAAAGTACTAAGACCAACATCGTTGTTTAATTATTGTGATTATATTTAGCAAATTCAGGATATTACTTTTCAGTAGATACTTCTAATTTAGAATAACTTAAAAATCACAGGCATAGTCTATTTAAAAAGGTCTTATTCTTGTAGAACAATAAAGCCTTATTGTTCCATTTGAGAAAAAAGTCATCATGTCCTAAAGCCGGAATGAAAAGATAGATTTTAAATAGGAGATATTAAATATTAAATTTCTTGATAGGAGATATGAAATATTAAAGTAATTCTTAAGAAATTTAAAGAGAACGTTGCAGCTCAGCGAGGACAGTTTCTGCATTCTATTTTACAACTTTAATTCTCCAGGATGTCATAGATACTGCCAGCTCTTCCTCAGCTGATCGTTTTGTGACCCTTCTGCTGACTACAATCCTCGATCAACTTCAGTTTACAGAACAAAATCTTGATGAGCCCTTATTAAGAAAAAAATGTGAAAGAATGGTCAAGGCCATTGAAGTTTTGTTAAATATCCTTTTCTGTCATAAACGTGGAAACTATATAAATAGCCACTCATTTTTCCCTAGTATTGATTGCATGTACTGTTTTTATCTCTATTCTCAATGAAATCTCTAAAAAGGTTTTCTAGACTTTCTCCTTGTTTTTCTGTGTAAAACTGTTATGCTAAAATGCACTTTAAGACACAGTTTTTAAACTTGTACATTTTTACCACAAGTTGGGATTAGAAGATATGCCCTAAAATGATTGTTCTATCCCTCCTTGTTAATCCATCTTCTGCTTTTGATGCTAATTGCTGTCTCTGGATGATTCGTGGTGCCATTCTTTGGTGAAGTGTACCAGAAAATAAGGAAATAGTGATAAAGTTATTATTTTAGCCCAGTTTTTTGTTTTAGTTTTTAAAATGAAAATCAACCTCCATAAATGTTTTAATAAATATGACATCACACTTGATTATAAAAAAGACAAATATATCAAGACAGATTAACTCATTTCAGAAAAAGGAAACCTTGGGTACAGTTAGTGTTGCTGATTAAGTTGTATACAATGATTTTCTTGGGTCTTTGTGTTAATTTTAGTTTTTTAGATCAACTGATTCTAAGTTGCTAGGAGGTCAAGCCTGAGTTCTTTTAATATTTCATAACCTTTTTTTTGTGAGCAATGAGCCTGTGTATCTCTTAAACTTACCTAGATTTCCTTGTATCCAAACAAGAATTTGCTCAACTTTGTCCTGTCCTAGAGCAAACTCCACCTGTTTATTCTTCCCTCTGAGCTACTGCTTCTTAATTTTCCTATTCTTTTGTAGCAGTGGATCTCAACCCTGGCTGAGCATCACCTGGGGAACATGTTTTAAATGTTTATACCAGGTCGTTACTTCCAGAGAATCTAATTTAATTGGAGTGACGTGAAACCCTAGTGGGTGGGTGTGTGTTTAAACTACCCGGTTGATTCTAACGTGCAGCCAAAGTTGAAAATCACTGCCGTAGGGATTCATGATTTCTCTGCTTGAGCTTGCTATTTGTGATTAATATACTCAAGCAGTCTCTCATTGAATGGTACCATAACTTGATCCCTTTTTAATGATAGATATTCAAATTATTATATATCAAATATGAAAAAGTAACTTCCTTTAATTTATTGAACCATTATGATCAACAAAAAATTAACATGCAGTGAAAAAGACCAATCTTGCTTTGTCTTTGAGTTAGAAATGTTTGGAGCTAGTCCACTTGTGTCATTTACCAGTCACATATCCTGAGCTTGAGTTTCCTAATCTGTCACTGAGCTAATGTAACAGTAATTACACAGGATTGCAATGATGAGATAATCTATATGAAATCATCATGAATTCTGTAAAACCAACCACTTGCCGTTGAGTTGATTCTGCCTCATGGCAACTCTGTGCGCGTCAGAGTAGAACTGTGCTTCTTATGGTTTCAGTGACTGATTTTTTGGAAGTAAATTACCAGGGCTTTCTTCTGAGGGACCTCTGGGTGGACTTGAACTGCCAACCTTTTGATTAGCAGCCAAGTGCCTTAACCTTAGTTTGCACCACACAGGAACTCCAAATGCTATAAAGTGCCGTATAAATGTAAGGTATTTTGAGAATTTTTTGTTTATGTTCCTTAACAAAATCTACCTCTGTGTGGAGATGATACTCTCAAAATGCATCTTGCAAAAGTTGTGACTACTATTAAATGCACCACTCTGATAGAACAACAATTCACATATGGCAAGATTGACCTGGGGTTTGGAACAAAGGTAGCAGATTCTGAATTGTGGTAAGTATATGAAATCCAAATGGCAACTTGGTAAGGGCAGACTTCCTAAAAATCAAAAGGGTGGGGTTTTATGGCAGTGATTTTCATCACTTGTGCAGAATCACACTTGGATATGTTATATCAACTCAAGGTATAGCAGAAAACTAACAAAAATATTTTTATAATGAATTTTTTTTTTAATTCATAGATTGTATACCTCTGAAAGGTATTAACGCCTATGATTTATTGTTTATTGTTTAGGTTTATTTTGTTTTAATTAATTGTGATTGTCTAAGAGTTGTCTATATTCCTGAACATTTCTTTTCTGGAACTCCTTTTTGAGATTTTTATTCCTTTAATTTTACATTTTTAAGTGAAAAAACGGGTAATTTTTACTACAGGGAAATAATTCACTGCTGAAGGTTTCCTATTGACAGAGACAACTCTTCTTCCTTAATGATTAAAGTTGAATTTTCACTGATAGTAATGAGATGTTGTTTTATGTCCTTAACCCCTCATGAATTAAGTCCATTTAACAAATCTTATTGAAAGACTGCTAAATGTTAGACACTGTGATTTGTTTAAAATTCTATAAATGTCATAGTTGTCAATGATTGTGTTCAAGAACAAGATGATCTATTTACTTTTTTTATACTCCTTTTCAGGTACAAAGTTGAGAACACAGCCTAGTATAATTCTTACAGCACATATTCAGTGTTCAGTAAATCTGTATGCGTAAGGTTGCCCTCTGGTGTCGATATTCCAGTAAAAAAGCTAAGAATTTAATAGATCATATTACTGATACTACTACTAGTTTTGAAGTAGGAAGTCGAACACGGAGCACTGTCTACACTTGGATTACTAAGGCCAATGTGTTGTCTTTGGGTCTTGGATTACAAGCATGTTGATCTCTGATATTTTTACTTCTCAACAGAAATAATACTTTACCTTCTTGAGTTTTGAAAACAAATAAGTGTTGGCTTTTTGTTTTCTTTAGAATTATGAAGGGAAATAAGCTCTAAGCAATTTCTGAGTTATCTAATTTAACTACAACTTATTTTTAAAGCAAACTTGCTGCTGATGTAATTTTGAAAACTCTTGATTTGATGAACAAACTTAAACAGTTGGTTCCTGGTATGGAAGTAAGCTTCTACAAAATCCTCCAGGTGAGTTTAGACTCTTCAAACATGAAGTGTATTCATACGTGTAAAGGCTTCCTAAAGTATAACTTGCTGTTTTAATATTATCGATCGTTTGAAAATGTTTTTCTTAGAATTGGCCATCAGAAGAAAGTTTAAAGTTGTTAAGTGTCTTAAGTACTTACAGTATTCTCGCTACACAGTTATTTTACATAATTTGACGGAAACTGAACATAAGTGCTCCTGGATCAAATGCTCAGAATGTTAAGTGCTGCTTCTTCAGCCTTTTTCCTTTCTGTGTCCTACTGCAGGGTTCTTCTGTTTCTGTTGTCATTTTGAGGGGGTGCATGTATTTTGGGGTTTTATGTTTGGTCATGGTTGTAAGGGAACAGACAGACTTCTGAAAGAAAAAGGCTTGATTGTGACTGATAATAAGGTTAGAGGGGATGTGCAGAGAATAACTAACCAATTTCAGTGATAGTGGTAGCTCACTAAGAGCTCTAGATGTCCACCTTGATGTTCACAGCACCTAGCTTATGACAGGTGTCTAGCAAGCATGTGTGAATTAATTTACACTTTGGAAACTAACAGAGATGGCTCTAGTGTATCTATAGTCAGGGTAGAAGCCAAAACTAAAACCTTACACTTGCTTGCATGTTTTGAGAGTATAATGCTTAAGATGCTAGGTTCAGATGTGACTGCACCACTTGTTAGCCAGTGTGTCCTTGAGCAGGTTGTCTCACCTCACTGAGCTGCTGTTTCCCTAGCTCTGAAGTGGAGTAATAATTCTATTCCCTGGGAGGAGTTATGAAGGGTTACTGTGGAAGGTTATGAAAATAAATGCCAGATCTTAGCACAGTTCTGTGGAATTGGGTTAGACTTGAGTGCCTACATGACACTCAACATTTAAAAATGTTGGTAATTATAAAGGACTTGTATTTTAATATTTTCTTTGCTAACAACTTGATGATGTATGTTTTTTAAAAATTGGGTTAAACTGATTTTATATCAGTTCTTAGGAGATGGCTTTTCATAATAGATGATTTGGGGCTTACAGTGCTAATGTAAAGTATTTACTGACTTGAAGGACTTACACTTCAAGTATGATTGTTTCAGTCAGTAAGTTTAGTTTGAGATAGTTTGGATTTTGCTATTTTATGGCTTTAATTAATCTGGAAATTATTAACCCATTTCTAACTTTTTCTTCTTTTAAATGATAGCTAGAAAAATAATTCAAATATCAGTCAGTTGTGGATGAGATTTTAAATTTATCAAAATATTTAAGATAATTTTCAAAGGAACAATGAAAAGGATTCAAAACCTTTGCTAGAATTTTTTTAAACTGGTATTCACAATGATTGCATATCAGTTTACACAGCCGTAACAAGGTAAAGACTAATAATACATTCAAACATCAGATAATAACACGTTGGAGCTCGCCTAGAATTGTTTCATGATTTAGCACTCTTTGCTCACCATACTGTTAAAGGCCTGGCATTGCTTACTCTTTCTTTTTTGCAGAATACCTTCTTATCTTCTGTTTTCTGATTTGTTTAGGATTCACGTTTGGTTACTCCTTTGGCTTTTGCTTTAACATCAGATAATAGAGAACAAGTACAGTCTGGATTGGGAATATTATTGGAAGCTGCACCACTCCCAGATTTTCCTGCTTTAGTGTGAGTTGGAATCATTTGCAGTGTATCTCTTGTGGTTCTAGAATACCCTGCTATGTTTCTTTAGCAGTCCCCAATGTAGATAGATCAGTAAATAAGTGAGTTGAACACTTCACTGTAATAGTCAGTAATTTTTCAAATGATTTTAAAAAAAAAGACAAGTTTTTGACTCCTGTAACTGGAAAGCCCAGGTGTATTCTCACTCAGGGAATGGCTGGGCCAAGTGTTTCACTGTATTACCGAGGCACTGTCCCTCTCAGTCTCTCACCACCTGTTTTTCTGGATGCTCTAGTGTACATCCTACCATTTTACATCCTCCATGGAAAGCACTTCTCATTTAAGTGAAAAGAAAACATCACTCTCACTGACCAGAACCTGGGCCACATGCCAAGGAGAGAGGTCAACTAGGAGAACTACATGGACTGAAAGTTAGTTGGGATGGGGTAAGGGAGAGTTTCCCTAAAGAAAAATGGGTGTTTTTATCTCAAAATGAAATCGATACTGGTGGGGCAGAACTGTCACTGTGCTCATTAATTTCAAATAATAAAAAAATATTTGATACTATGTTTGAAACATTTCAGATGTTCAGGGCTCTCTGTAAACTAACGTTTGGCAAAATATCTAATAGGGAATCTATTTTAATGAATTTTTAAAAATTAAGTGGTTTATATAAATGAGTCTGCAAAACTGGTTTGAATAATCTACTGAAGCATTTGGTAAGAGTAAGTAAGGCATGCTCTATGCCAGGTCGGCCAACTATAGCCAGCAGATAGGTCACCTGTTTTTGTCAGTAAAGTTTTATCGAAACACAGACATGCATTTCTTTTCATATTTTCTGTATGGTCTCTGGCTGATTCCACACTACAGTGGCAGAGTTGATGAGTTGAAACAGAGACTATATGGGCCCTCGAGCCTAAAATGCTTATTATCTGTTCTTTTAAGAAAAAGATTGTTAGCTTCTGCAGTATGCTGTTAACTGACCTAGGAAACCATTTTTCAGAATAATATAGGTGGTCGTAAATTAAGAGTTGAAAAATTATGGAATGTTTGGCCACATATTCAAACTTCCTTTTATTTTATGATAGTTATTTTTAAATAATAGACAAACAAGGAGCTTCTCTTTATTTTACAAGATAGAAGTGGTCTGTGAAGCTGCTCCATTTTTAGTGGTTTGCTTGCTTCAAGTGTGATGATCTGATACATGAAGTAAAATCCAGACGCTTCAGAGTGGCAAGCTTCAGCTTCGCTGAAAATGAGAGTCTCATCCTCGGCCGTTTTCACTGTACTTTGGTCTTCCCCGTCTTACGTCTCTTGTAAATAATTTTCTCTTGAGCACTATCTCACGTGTCTATTTATGCCTAAACCATTTTATTTAATGCCCTTATTTGACATTATCTTAGTTTAAAAAGTTGAGTTTATATGCTGAATTAGATGGATGGATGGCTAGGTAGGGTTTTTATTATTATTATTATTATTATTATTATTATTATTATTATTATTGAAACATTTAGCAAACGTATGTGGCCCAGCTATGTGTCAGGCCCTCTTCTAGGCATTTTGGATATTGCAGGAAATAAGACTAGATGCCTTATGTCATGAGGTATACATTCTAGTTGAGAGACAGACAAGCTAAACAGAGTTTCATGTTGTTCATGTCTCTATTTGGGGAGGGGTTAGTATTTGTATTGTGTAGGGGGTTAGTGAAGGCCTCTCTGAGGACGTGAATTTGAACTGAGAAGGAAGCAGCCCATACAGATCTGGTGAGAAGAGTGTTCCAGATAAAGGAACAGCACATACAAAGACCCTGAGGCAGGCACAAGATGGAGTTTTAAAGGGCAAAATACAGGTCAGATTGGTTAGAGCATGCTGCGTGAGCAAGGGCGGAGTAAAGGATATAGGTAAAGGCCAGGTGATATTGCTCATGGTAGGACAGGTGCTCTGACCAGTAACTTTGTACTTCATTTTTAGAAATACTCCACACTCACAAACTAGTTCGTCAGTGCCTCTAAGAGGTGGAGTTATAAAAAATGGTTGTAGGTAGAAAATGGGGTGAGTCTTCCTGCAAATTTAAGATATTTCCTAAAACCTTTCTTCATCATAGTCTCCAAGAAGATTACTTTAAGAATATTTGAAGACTTCTAAAAAAAAGGGGTGGGGGGAGCCCTGGTGGCATAGTGGCTAAGAGCTCAGCTGCTAACAAAAAAGTCAGCAGTTCGAATCCACCAGCTGCTCCTTGGAAACCTTTGGGGCAGTTCTACTCTGTCCTGTATGGTTGTTGTGAGTAAGTATCAACTCACTGGCAATGAGTTTTTTGGTTTTGGTATTCTTAAAAAAGACCTATTCTAAAAGATTCCTGAATTCTGCACTAACTCTTTGTTTTGCTTTATTTTTATCTAATTATTTCTTTCTCCTTTTTGATCCCACCATTCAGACTTGGAGAAAGTATAGCAGCAAACAATGCCTATAGACAACAGGAAACAGAACATGTGCCCAGAAGAATGCGTTTGCAATCATTAAATCACAGTTTCCCGGCATCAGTAAAGTGTTTAACTCCTCCACTTTTGAAAGATAATGTTCCTGGATTGAACATTGAGGAATTAATAGAGAAACTTCAGTCTGGAATGGTGGTGAGTGATAAATGACAATTATAAATAGGATTATGCTGGTACATACCAGCCAAATGACAACACTGGTTATAACATTTATTTAGACAACTTTATATGCAAATTCCATCATTGACATCTTACCTTCTTAGGTTTATTTTAGAATATAAAAGTGATGATATTCTGGAAAGTTTGGGAAGAAAGGAAGAAGACTCAGTCATAAAATTCCAACATTTTAACACATCTACCATTCTTTTCCTAATTTCCCCCACACCCTACAGCTTAAGAAATATTTTTAAAACTCCCATGAGCATACCAAATCTTACCTTGAAATTGTTCTACAATGTCCAGCTTAGTGACTGCTTGTGACCCACCTGAAATGGCATTAATTGATTTTTTTTGAATTTTGTTATTCATTAATGTTTAATTATTTAGTTTCATGGTAGGCATTTATTTGTCCAGTGTTGAAATGTTCTGACTTTTGAACTCTGTTATATTAAAACCTAGGTAAAGGATCAGATTAATGATGTGAGGATTTCTGACATAATGGATATATATGAGATGAAATTATCCACTTTAGCTGTGAGTACTAACTGATTTAACTATGTGTAACAATTAAACTTTAATAAATGTTTTTCCATAAATCATGATGATCAGTGGTATATTTTCTTATAGTCCAAAGAAAGCAGGCTACAAGATCTCTTGGAAGCAAAAGCTCTAGCCCTTGCACAGGCTGATAGACTGATTGCTCAGTATCGCTGTCAAAGAACTCAAGCAGAGACTGAGGTGCGTACAACATTAAAACATGCCTGATTAGTAGAAAAATAAATAATGAAATAAAAAACCAAACCTATTGCTGTCGAGTCGATTCCAACTCATAGTGACCCTGTAGGACAGAGTCGAACTACCTCACAGGGTTTCCAAGGCTGTAGTACTTACTGCCACATCTTTCTCCCGTGGAGTAGCAGGTGGGTTCAAACCTCCGACCTTTTGATTAGCAGTTGAGCACTTTAACCACTGCACTACCGGGGCTCCTAAAACATGTACAAAATATTAATTATATATTTGTTACTCTAATTAACAAATTCTCCTCAGCATTTGATACGGCTGCTCCATCCATCTTGAAACTCCCCTTTGATTTTGGTTATGTCATTATCCTCTGATCTTTTTTCTACCCTGTGGATGTTCTTTCACATACTTTATGAGTTAGCTTCTCTTCCTCCACTCAACTTTTCAATGTTAGGATTGCCTGGGATTCTGTTCTATGCCCTTTTTCCCCTTCTTATATGCTTCATGGTTTCAACCGTTACCAACATGTTGATGCTTCCAATTTTTGTCTAGCCCAGATCTTCTCCTGAGCACTAAAAGCCTGCTGTGTAGCTCCATGTAAATATATACCAGCTTAGCATAATGAACACTGAACTCCTTACCTTGCCTCTTTTTAAAATTTTATTCTTTCTTTTGTGTTTCCCCTGCTGCTCTTAGAGTTGTCTGATGAGAAACCTGGAAACCACACAATTTACCTCCCACAGTTTAGTCATTCACCATGTCTAGTTGCTTCTACCTCCTAAACATTACTCATTTCTGCCTTGTCTCCATTACTACCACTATTCTCTGTAGGTCAAACCCTTTCATTTTTCACATGAATCAGCAGTCTCCTAATTGATCTTCCTACTTTCCGCCTGGAGCCCTCTTCTCAGCCACCTTCTACACTACTGCGAAAGTGGTCTCGTTTATGGTTATCCTTCCCTCAGACACACACACACTGATCTTCTTGCGGCAGTAAACTGATCCTGTCGTTCCTGTACTGAGTGTCCTTCATAGTGCTCACCATTGCTCTCAGAATGTAATTGAAATTCCTTAGTTTGACATACAAGGATCCTAACTACTTCTCAAGCACCATCTCCTCGCAGTTCCACTCACTCTCTGCAGTCAGCTATATTAGACTACTTTGCAGTTGTAGATCCTGCCATACTCTTGTGTTTACCTGCCTTTGCAGTTGCTGTTCCATATGTCTGGAGCACCTTTTGTCCTCTTTTCTTTGCCTAACTCATATTCCTTCAGATTTCATTTTAAATACCTCCATTTCCCAGAAGGCTTCTCTGGCCTTTCTCTTCCCACATGTATTTGGTGATCCTTCCTCTATCTGCACTGTACTTATCTCCATATCATACTTATACCATATAAAAATTATATTATCTCCCTCCCCTCTCCACCTCCCATCCACCGTCATGTCAGGGATGGTTTCTGTATAGCCAGGCCGAGTGTAGTACTTGATACATGGTGAGTACTCTTAAGTTTGGCATTACGCTAAGTCCATAAAAACCAAGATAATAAAGATATTATATTGTACAGTAGGTCTCTCGGCAGTGCAAACAGTTTGTACTCAACTATTAGCCAAAAACTTGGCAGTTCAAACCCACCCAGCAGCACTGCAGAAAAAAGGCCTGGCAGTCTGCTTCCGTAAAAAATTACTGCCAAGAAAACTGTATGGAGCAGTTCTGCTCTAACAGATGAGGTTGCCATCAGTTGGAGTCAACTAGATGACAATGGATTTGTTTGTCGTCAGCAGATACAAATGGAATCTAGACAATTGGTATCATTTGTAATGAACTATAATAAAGCTTTTTTGGCTTTTGAGAGGCATTAAAATCAGTGACACATAAAATACCTTTTAAATCCTTTCAGAATAAAGATACTCTAAAAATTTTAAATGAACATTACCTCATTCTTTTTTCTTACTTTAACGTGGGTGCACTTATCTTCACTGGTATGTTAATTAGTGGTATAAAAATCACTCTCCTTATAAACCATTATTGTATCCTGTGTCTGTTAGACATGTCTTGCATTTTATTAAAGAGTGTAGTATTTTATCAATGTTACTAGAAAGGGTTTTCATGAAAGTAGCACTAAATAATTAGGTATTACAGCATTACATTCCATATCATAAAGCAGAGAAGGGCTTAGGTATTTACCCAGAATGTTAAAATAAGTAGTGTTTAGGGCTAAAGGGGGGAAAAGTTCATTTCTTGTTCTGGTTGCTTTTCCGCTTCAGTATGTTTCATGTCATAAATTCTTTGGTATTAAATATAGGTTGTATTCCCTGATTAGGCTAGCTTAATTTTAAGCATTTGCTTAAGCATTTGTGATATAGCTAAGGTCTTATTCTTACCTGAAATGGAATAACTAATGTCTGCAAACTTTGTTTTGACATCTAAACTCAAGGACTATACCCTTTTAACTGAGTACCATATGTAAAATTTATAAGCCAAGAGCCACTGTTAAAATTTTTGATTCCTTTCTATTAATCTGCTTATAATGAGGATGTTATTATTAGAATGTTATGTATTTATTAATAGATATTATCTATTAAATAAACTAACAGTATCAGATTTATTAGAAATAGTTAAGTAATAAATAGATTAATACAACCTTACATAGCCCAATAGATGCTATTAGTTGTTTGGTAAATCTTCGAAATTGCAGGAACAGAGCGTACTGTGTAAATAATAGTGGGAAAGTCTGTGTTCTTTTATTTTAAGGCACGGACGCTTGCTAGTATGTTGAGAGAAGTTGAGAGAAAAAACGAAGAACTCAGTGTGTTGCTGAAGTCACAGCAGGTCGAATCAGAAAGAGCCCAGAGCGATATTGAGCATCTCTTTCAACATAACAGGAAGTTAGAGTCTGTGGCTGAAGAACATGAAATACTGACAAAATCCTACATGGAACTTCTTCAGAGGTAAATTAATAAAGTAAAAGTTTGTGTATAAGGTTAGAACCTAGAATGAACCCACAGCATTTGTTTTTTTGTGGGCCTAAAATGTTTTCTTAATCATTTCGTGTATTCTGATCACATCATAAGGTTAAGTGGTGAGTGAGAAACTAAGTCATAGTGAAATGAACTATTGCTTCCTCAAATGCAGTATCAACAGTGGAAACAAAATACAGGTCTCTTTCCTTCCAGTTGACTGCTTTTATTTATTGATATAGTCATTTGGGACATAAGTTCCATAGGACAGTTTGCTTTGTTTTATTCGCTGACAAATCCCTAGGGTCTGAAACAGGGCTTGATAGACACTTAGGACCTCCGTAAATATTTGTTGAATGCACTGGCTTATAAAAATAAAAACACTCTGAGAAACGTGTTCATTGTTTTAAGATTGGTTAAGATTTGTAAAAAATGTCCCGCTGTTACATGCTATTAATATAGGGAGGTAGAATGTATTTAACTTTGCTAGGCCCATGGGCTTAGTTGCCCATCAATTAAAAATGAAGGGTGAGAAATGAATAGCATCTAGAAAACTTGTGATGACAAGGTGATTTCTAAACAGGACATTTTTCCTTCTTTTTTTTTTCCTAACAATTTTTTCCAAAGTCTAGTTGTTTGAGGCATCACAGATAAAACGCACTGTTGGTATAGGCAGTGGTCTAAGATAAATATGTGATTTCTAGAACCGATTTAGAAATCCCTGGGTGGCACAAACAGTTAAGTGCTCGACTACTAGCCAAAATGTTGGTGGTTCTAACCCACTCAGGGGTGCCTCAGAAGACAGGCTGGTGATCTGCTTCCGAAAGCGCATATAGCCTTGAAAACCCTGTGCAGCAACCCTCTGACACACATGGGTTGCCATGAGTTGGAATCAACTCAGTGGCAAATAACAACAATAGAACCTACTTATAAAGTAAATTCAAGCTTTGAAGAGCCAGGTGGGTAACAAGTGAATGAACCTGGTTGGGGAAAGGCCATTTGTAATGGTAGAGACTATCTAAAGGCATTCAGATTTTTGGAAACTGTATGTGGGACAAATAAACACTTCTGCTGGCCAAATTTGGACAGTGCCACCAGTTTTTTATCTTTGTACTTAGTGAAATATAAGGGATATTTTATGCTTAAGATAGTTGAGTTTCAAAGTATCACCTTAGAGTTTCTTCTGTGTTATCTTGCAGGTAAAGATGTAGAGCTTTAAAGGGACAAAAGAAATTTAGAACCCTACGCTTCTTAATTACTAGAAATATTTATTAATTTTTTTGACATTTTTAATATAAATGCATATTATGCCCAAGAGGCTAATTATAACATCCTTAATTTTTTTTTAAAGCCTTATTCTTTTACAAATATTGTTTTAATTTCTGGACTTAACTCTAACGATATCTGTACATATTTTATAGCAAATTATATATTGCAGTATCATCTGTAAAATAAAGCTCTATATCTGTAAAAGTGAGGTTAATACTCCACACATTCCCATTTCACGGTAATTTTTACATCATTCAGCAAAAATCATATCTTTACTGTCTTTTAGAGTTAATCTAATTTTATTTATGTCCTGCAGTGTATACAATGTAGTTAGAAGAAATAGTAAACACTGTGCTTGATAGAGTTTCTCCTCATCATGTGTTTTTCTCCCTCAAGATACTAATGTGTGTGTTTGTCTTTTCAGGAATGAAACTGCAGAAAAGAAAAATAAAGATTTACAGATCACATGTGAATCTCTGAATAAACAAATAGAGACAGTGAAAAAGTTGAATGAATCACTCAAGCAACAAAATGAAAAGTAAAAATCTCTAGTTCTTTATTCTAATTATTTTGGATTTTTCAAAAACAGTGATTCTCTTTGTATACAGAACATTGTTTATTAGAAAAATACATTTGGCAGAATTTAAGAGTAATTCCTGTTCCTATAAAACTTTCCCTTAAACTACCTGTTGGGGAGGAATGGTTCATTGATTTTTTTTTTCCCTACATTTTTTTTATAACCTCAGAACTATCGCCCAATTAAAAGAGAAGGAAGAGCAAAGAAAAGAAGTACACAGTCTGCTAGTAGACAGAGAATGTAAACTAGCAAGTAAGTAGCTCCTTATTTGTTAAATTATCTGTTTCTTAGCAAATCTTATGTTGAAAAAGAAGCATGAATGATTTTGATTTGCTTTTTCATTATTTTCCAGTTCTCTCATTTTTTTTAAACCGTAAACCATATCCTAAACAGCTTCCCTTGTTTTGCCACATTTCACCAAAGCGGTTTAATTGGGGTGGTCACATTAAGATTTGGGGGTTATAGGAGATGATTGTCCTTTATAAAATAAATTTTTTTAAGAAACACAGCAGCAGGTGGCAGTGCTAGGTAACTTTTAGTCACTAGCTTCTTAATGGTAGTAGGTGTGAACTAATCCACCAAAGTGTGTCTTCTTCTTACTAACTTGCCTTGGAGCATAGACACCTACCTATGTAATTTTTCGTTGTTTTCTCTCTCCCTTTCTTTGCTAACCCTTAACCTCTGGGAATTGTCCTTCTCTACTGTACTGTATGTTATATGTAGAGCAGAGGAAAAGGGAAAGACTTGGGGATTTTGCATTTTCTGTTTAATACTAGTATAGGAGGTGGGTTTTGTGGTGTTTTCTATTCAGTACATACTGTAAAGTTTATATTTTCAGCAAGATAGTTTGTGATCTTCCTAGTGGTCTTTCTTTTTTTCGTATAATAGCTACTAAACCTTTTCAGAGTAATATCAGTAAAAGACCTCTGTTTGTTTGCTTTTTAAGACTTGCAACAAAAGGCAGTAGCACAAGAAGAAAAGATTGAAACTTTACAAAAAGAAAGGGAAGATAAGGAAGAAACCATTGACCTCCTTAGAAAAGAATTAAGCAGAACAGAACAGATAAGAAAAGAGTTGAGCATTAAGGTAAGATTCTATTCAAGTTCTCCTTTGCAGTAAAGTGAAAAAGTCTTACACTGTGAAAAGAGTGAATTTGGATAAACAAATGTTCTGTTTCTTTAGTAATTTTGTTTGGAAGATATTAGGATCTCAAAGTGGTTTGACTGTCATTTGTTATGGAAGCTCTGTCACAATGTGAAAACCTGTATTTCCTAAAATCATCCAGCATATATTAAATACATACTGTGTGCCAGCACTTAGCTGCTTTCAGGCGGGCAAAGAATACAGAAAGGGCTCCCAGTTCTTCGTGTCATGTACAGGTAGCTGTATAAAGTACATAGCCTGCATTTCTTTGCTTGTAGGGATCGTAGTAATAATAGCTCAAATTTGTTTAGAACTTCGTAATTTGCAAAGGAGTCTTAAACATCTTCCTCACTGTAACAAATATTAATATATAAATATTTTCAACTTAGAAATGAAGAAACTGATTCTCAGGTTAAGTTACTTGCTCAAGGTCACACAGTCAATAAATGACAAAATAGACTAAATATCCTGAATCCAAGTCCAGGGCTCTTTCTCCATTATCATAGTTGTGTACCTTGAGTAGTAGCTGTGAATAGTACTTTCTGACCCATTTACTACCAGGAAGATGAAAACAGACCAGGATTAAACGGCTGTCTGAACTACTACAAAGCATGAGTGAAACAAAAGACATAACATTTAATGCCACATTCACAGATTTCCTGGTTCTGCTTTAATGTGGTTATTTTCATAGTAATTCTCAGTAGAAGTATATAGTATTTTCAGCATCATTTCAGCTGGTAGCATTGACTTAAGAAGGCAAGTTGAAAGTGTCTTCCCAATTTGTATTAATGATTACTTAAACTTCTCATATGATTATTGACTAAAATATAATCCATACTTATATTGTGTCTTTTGACATGATTATCTTACAAACAAAAAATAAAGACATCTTGAAATCTCTGTGAAGAGAGAACATGCTAAATTGTTTGTTCCTCTCATTTTCTTAATCCCTTAGGCTTCCTCCCTAGAAGTTCAAAAGGCCCAATTAGCAAGTCGTTTGGAAGAGAAAGAGTCTCTCCTGAAGCTTCAACAAGAGGAGTTGAACAAACATTCTCACATGATAGCAATGATCCACAGTTTAAGTGGTGGAAAAATAAATCCCGAAACTGTGAATCTCAGTATATAGACATAAGGGCATTTTGGAGTTTGTAATCTTAAAGCTATGTTTGATGTATTTATCTATTGTGGGGTAGAGGAGGTAAGTTGTGACTCCAAGACAATAGGAAATTATTATCCGGTGATTAGTAAACATCCTGATCTGATACATGTTTTTATTTGGTTTTTTGAGTAGAGAGATGTTTTTAAAGTTTTCCTTTCTATTTCTGGCTTCTTTTATTGTGTAAAGCTTTCTTTGGTTCTTAGATTAGGATATTCTTATCATCCTGTCATCATGTTTCTAGGTTTTTTCCTTTTCCAGAGTTACTTTCCACTCTCTTAACTTATTCTCATTTGTGACTATTTTGATTTTGAAATCAAACTTTCATGATTTAACAATCCTAAAGATTCATAAATTAAAAATACAATTGATAAAAAGAGAAAAGGTACAGTATTGCTGGAGAAGTTTTTCTCTACAGTACCACTAAAGAAATAAAATTTTTATTACAGCATTTAAGATGTATGTCATATGTTCTAAATTTGAAAAAAAATTCAATGAATAGTTATCAGAATTCATGTAGAATTAAGAAATAGATGTGTTAAATGATTACATTGTCATATAAAGAACTAGCTGATAACTTACAGAATTTTTTGTAAGATATCTTCAGTTTTTTTAATTCTTTTTAAAATGGCACCTATTGACCCACCATATCACTTTAATCAGTGATGAGTTTTTTATGATTTCCTTAAGAATAATTCAGATTCTACTCTTGCTACATATTTGGAAATTCAGTGTTTGCTGTTAATTCTGATGTGAATTGCATTTAATGTATTGTCTTAGAGTTAAATAGTTTTTAATTAGACCATTTTATTTTAAAGAGTAGTTTAAATATCTTTATTCATGTATTTCTTTAATACAAGAGAATTTTTCATTTGAATCAAATGATGTAAGTAGTGTGTTTAAGAAAAGAATTTATATCAATATTTTGATTGATACCATTGCTACACTATTACAACCATTCATTTTAGTGTTTTCTTCCTGTATCTCTGCTTGATTTTAGTGAATTTAAAAACATACTTCTAATTTTTAACCATAGTATATCTGAATTTATGTTTATAAATTAAACATGCAAATATTTTAGAACTTTACTAGTCATACTAAATACTATCAAGCTATAATAGTTTTATGTATTTGTATACATTTTGTACAGTTCTGCAAATTTTGAGACATTGTACAGAGTAAAACGCGTTAAATTGCTACTTGTTTTAGAGACGTACATTCTATTTTCCTTTGAAACAACATACATTTTCAGTTTAATGTGAAAAAATATTTAAATGGATGGATACAACTGAAAAACTAAAAGTAGATTTTCATCTTGCCAAGGTTTTGCCTTAGTTTTCTAAAATAAGTAAGTGAATGAATGAATTCACCAAAAGCTCTAGGGAAAATCAAACAATTTAGAAACTCTTGTCAAGACACTTGAGCCTAGCCCAGTACTACCCAGTGGAACTTTGTGCAATGATGGAAATATTCTATATCTGTGCAGTCAGGTACCACAGCTATTAGCCATTTCTGCCTATTGGGTACTAGTGGCTAGTGCAACTGAAGAGCTAAATTTTAGATTTTTTTTTTTTTATGGTACTTCAGGTGAAGGTTTACAGAACAAATACTTTCTCATGAAACAGTAGTACACATGTTGTTTTATGACATTGGTTAACAACCCCACAACATATCAACCCTCTAACTTCTCAACCTTTTTTTTTGGTGAAAATACACATAGCCAAAGGTACACCATTTCAAAAATTTCTACATGCACAGTTCACTGACATTGACTACGCTCTTCCAGTTGTGCTGTTATTCTCACTTAAGATGAAGGCTTACAGAACAAAATAGTTCCTCATTTAACAGTTACTACACATGTTGCCCTATGACAATGGTTAACAACCTCACAACACATGAACAATATCCTTACTCAACGTTGGGTTCCCTATCACCAGCTTCCTTATCCCATTCTGCCTTCTGGCCCTTGTCACTGGATTTGTGAACCTCATTAGTCTCATTTGGTTTTACGGGGCTGTCCACTCTCAGGCTGAACAGTGAACCTTGGAGGTAACTTCACCACTGAGCTAAAAGGGTGTCTGGGGGCCATACTCTTGAGGTTTCTCCAGTCTCCTTTAGGCCAGTAAACCTGGTCTTTTTTTTTTTTTTTTTTTTTTTTTTTGTGAGTTAGAATTATGCTCTACATCCTTCTCCAGCTCTGTCCAGAACCTCTGTTGTGATCCTGGTCAGAGCAGTCAGTGGTGGTAGCCGGGCACCACCTAGCTGTACTGGACTCAGTCCAGTGGAGGTCTTGGTAGCTGTGGACAATTAGTCCTTTGGACTAATCTTTTCCTTGTATTCCTTTCTCTTCATTCTCCCGTGCTCCAGAAGGGATGAGACTAGTGGAGTATCTTAGATGGCCACTCACAGGCTTTTAAGACCCCAGATACTACTCACCAAGGTAGAATGTAGAGCATTGTCTTTATAAGCTGGATCATGCCAGTTGAGCTAGATGTTCCTCGAGACCATAGTCCCCACAGCCCTCCACCCGGCAATTCAGTCCCTCAGGGAGTTTGGATGTGGCTATGGGGCTTCCATGACCTTTCCTTGTACAAGTTGTGCTAGTTTCCCCTGTATTGTGTACTGTCTCACCCTTCACCCAAGATACCACTTACCTATTGCCTATTTAGTATATCCCCCCCCACTCCTCCCATCCCTGGTAACCAACAAAGATTGTAACATTTTGTGTGTGAACTTTTTCATGGGTTTTTACAATAGAGGTCTCATACAATATTTGTCCTTTTGTGATTGACTTATTTCACTCAGCATAATGTCCTCCAGTTTCATCCATGTTATGAGATGGTTCACAGATTCATTGTTGTTCTTTATCGTTGGGCAGTACTCCATTGTGTGTATGTACCATAGTTTGTTTATCCATTCATCTGTTGATGGGCATCTAGATTGTTTCCATCGTTTTGCTATTGTGAACAATGCTACCATGAACATAGGTGTGCATATGTCTATTCGAGTGACGACTCTTATTTCTCTAGGATCTATTCCTAGGAGTGGGATTGCTGAATCGAATGGTATGTCTATTTCTAGCTTTCTAAGGGAGCGCCATATCATTTTCCAAAATGGTTGTATCATTTTGCATTCCCACCAGCAGTGCATAAGTGTTCCGATCTCCCCGCAGCCCCTCCAACATGTGTTATTTCCAGGGTTTTTGATTCGTGCCAGTAATGCCGGGGTGAGATGGTATCTCATTGTAGTTTTAATTTGCATTTCTCTAATGGCTAGTGATCGCGAGCATTTCCTCGTGTCTGTTGGCCATTTGAATGTCTTCCTTGGTGAAGTGTCTGCTCATTTCCTTTGCCCATTTTTTAATAGGATTATTTGTCTTTTTCTTGTAGAGGTGTTGGATTTGCTTGTAGATTATGGAGATTAGATCTTTGTCTGACTTGTACTGTCCAAAAATTTTTTCCCAGTTTGCAGGTTCTCTTTTGACTCTTTTGGTGAAGGCTTTTGAAGAGCATAGGTGTTTGATTTTCAGAAGATCCCAGTTATCTAGCTTATCTATTGGGGTTTGTGCATTGATGGTTATGGTCTGTATCCTGTTAATCCCATGTATTAAGGCCTGAAGTGTTGGTCCTATTTTTTCTTTTATGAACTTTATAGTTTTAGGCTTTATATTCAGGTCTTTGATCCATTTTGAAGTAGTTTTTGTATACGGTGTGAGGTATGGGTCCTGTTTCATTTTTCTGCAAATGGATATCCAGTTTTGCCAGCACCATTTGTTATAAAGACTGTCTTTTCCCCATTTGATGGATTTTGGGCCCTTGTCGAAGATCAGGTGACCGTAGGTGGATGGATTTACATCTGGGTTCTCAGACTTGTTCCATTGGTCAACGTATCTGTCATTGTACGAGTGCCAGGCTATTTTGACTACTGTAGCTGTATAGTAGGTTCTGAAGTCAGGTAGTGTGAGTCCTCCAACTTTATTCTTCTTCAGTAGTGCTTTACTTATTCGGGGCTTCTTCCCTTTCCATATAAAGTGAATGATTAGTTTTTCCACCTCTTTGAAGAATGTTGTTGGTATTTGGATCGGGATTGCGTTGTATTTGTAAATTGCTTTGGGTAGAATTGTAATATTCACAATGTTGAGTCTGCCTATCCATGAGCATGGTATTTTTTCCATTTATGTAGATCCCCTTGAGTCTCATGCAGTAGTGTTTTGTAGTTTTCTTTGTATAGATCTTTTACATCCCTGGTCAGATTTATTCCTAAGTATTTTATCTTTTTAGAGGCTATTGAAAATGGTATTGTTTTCCTATTTTCCTTTTCATCGTTCTCCTTATTGATGTATAGGAATCCAACTGATTTTTGAATGTTTATCTTGTATCCTGCTACTCTGCTGAATCTTTCTATTAGTTCCAATAGATTTCTCGTGGAGTCTTTAGGGTGTTCTATGTATAGTATCGTAGCATCTGCAAACAGGGACAGTTTAACTTCTTCGTTACCAGTTTGGATGCCCTCTATTTCTTTTTCTTGCCTTATTGCTCTAGCTAGAACTTCCAGCACAATGTTAAATAGGAGTGGTGATAAAGGGCATCCTTGTCTTGTTCCTGTTCTGAAGGGCAATGTTTTCAGCCTCTCTCCATTAAGAATGATGTTGGCCGTTGGTTTTGCATAGATGCCCTTTATTATGTTGAGAAATTACCCTTCTGTACCTATTTTATTGAGAGTTTTTATGAGGAATGGGTGTTGGACTTTGTCAAATGCCTTTTCTGTGTCAAGTGAGATGATCATGTGATTCTTTTCTTTCCATTTATTTATGTGGTGGATTGCGTTGATTGATTTTCTAATGTTGAACCATCTTTGCATACCTGTTATGAATCCTGCTTGGTCGTGGTGTATTATTTTTTTGATATGATGCTGAATTCTATTGGCTAGAATTTTGTTGAGAATTTTTGCATCTATATTCATGAGAGATATTGGTCTGTAATATTTTTTTGTGACGTCTTTGCCTGGTTTTGGTATCAGCGTTATGCTGGCTTCATAGAATGAATTTGGAAGTGTTGCTTCCTCTTCTATGCTCTGAAATAGCTTGAGAAGTACTGGTACAAGCCCTTCCATGAATGTTTTGTAGAATTCTCCAGTGAATTCATCTGGGCCAGGGCTTTTTTTTGTTGGGAGTTTTTTTTTATTACCTTTTCAATCTCTTCTCTGGTTATGGGTCTGCTCAGATTTTCAACATCACTTTGTTGTAGTTTGGGTAGGCCGTGTGTTTCTAGAAATTTATCCATTTCCTCTAGGTTTTCAAATTTGTTAGAGTATAGTTTTTCATAATATTCTGTTATAATCCTTTTTATTTCGGTTGGGTCTGTTGTAATGTCCCCCATTTCATTTCTTATTTGGGTTATTTGTGTCCTCTCCTGTTTTTCTTTGGTCAGTCTGGCCAGTGGTTTGTTGATTTTGTTGATTCTTTCAAAGAACCAACTTTTGGTTTTGTTAATTCTTTCTGTTGTTTTTCTGTTCTCTATTTCATTTATTTCTGCTCTGATCTTTACTATTTCCTTTTTTCCCATGGTTGTGGGCTTTTTTTGCTGTTCTCTTTCTATTTGTTTGAGTTGTGTAGTTAATGTTTTGATTTTGTCCCTTTCTTCTTTTTGGATATGTGCATCTATTGCTATAAATTGTCCTCTGAGGACTGCCTTTGCTGTTGCCCAAAGGTTTTGGTATGATGTGTTTTCATTCTCATTTGACTCTAGGAATTTTTTGATTCCATCTCTGATTTCTTCTATTATCCACTGATGTGTAAGCAGGGTATTATTCAGTTTCCATGTAGTTGATTTTTTTTTCCTTGCTCTTTCTATTGTTAATTTCTACCTTGATGGCATTGTGGTCAGAGAACATACTTTGAATTATCTCAACGTTTTGGATCTTGTTGAGGATTGCTCTGTGGCCTAAGATGTGGTACGTTCTGGAGAACGTTCCATGTGCATTGGAAAAGAATGTATACTTTGCAACAGTTGGATGGAGTGTTCTATATATGTCTATGAGGTCAAGTTGGCTGATTGTGCCTTTTAGGTCTTCTGTGTCTTTGCTGAGTTTCTTCTTAGTTGTTCTGTCCTTTACTGAGATTGGTGTGTTGAAGTCTTCTACTATTATTGTGGAACTGTCAATTTCTCTTTTCAGTGTTGTTAGAGTTTGTTTTATGTATTTTGGAGCCTTGTCATTGGGTGCGTAGGTGTTTATTATGGTTATGTCTTCATGATGGATCGTCCCCTTAATCATTATATAGTGTCCTTCTTTGTCTTTTATGGTAGATTCCGTTTTAAAGTCTATTTTATCTGAGATTAGAATTGCCACTCCTGCTCTTTTTTGGTAGTTGTTAGCTTGATATATTTTTTTCCAACCTTTGACTTTTAATAAATTCACATCTTTGTTTCTAAGGTGTGTCTCTTGTAGACAGCATATTGATGGATCCTGTTTTCTTATCCAGTCTGTCACTCTCCATCTCTTTATGGGTGCATTGAGTCCATTTACATTCAGTGTAATTATTGATAGATGTGAGTTTGTTGCTGTCATTTTTTAGTGTTTTTTTTTCTGGTGCAGAAGTTTTCTTTGTTCTTCTTACTCTCTTGTGCTGAATTACTTTTACTTGTGGATTTCTTTTCCATTTCTTTTGTTTTTGTAGGTTTTGTTTTTGCTGAGACTTTATGTTTTTCCTCTTTATTTTTATGAGTATGTTTGTTAATTTTTTTTGTGGTTACCATGTGTTTTACCCTTATCTTTCTAAGTTTGAAGCAGTCTTCCATTACTTGGTATCACCTTGCCTTCCTCTCATTAGAAGGTTCTGTACCTATGCCGTTTATTCCCTCTTTTATTGTTTTGATGTTGTTGTCATTTACTGATTAACTGCTCTGATTCCCTGTTGTATTTCTTTTGGTTTTGGATAGTCCTCGAGAGTTCATTTCCTAGATTGGTATCTGGCTTGTACGATCCTGCGTCCTAGGTTCTGCCTGTGAGCTGAAGCTGTTTATCCTCAGATCGAAGAACTCCCTTTAATAATTCTTATAAGTTTGGTTTGACTTTTACATATTCCCTTAATTTCTGTTTATCTGGAAATGACCTAATTTCACCATCAAATTTGAACGAGAGTTTTGCAGGATATATTATTCTTGGCTGAGAATTTTTTCCTTTAAAGATTTTATATATATCATCCCATTACCTTCTTGCCTGCATGGTTTCTGCTGAATAATCTGAGCTGAGTCTTATTGTTTCTCCTCTGTATCTGACTTCTTGGTTTTCAGGAGCTGCTCTCATGATTCTTTGTCTTTGGTTTTGGCGAGTGTGAATGTGATATGCTGTGGGGATATATGCCATTTAAACATGGCTGCACTATTGACAACTGCAGCTCCCACAGGCCTGTATGCTGCACAGCATGTTGAGACTTGTCTCCAACATGTCGGGACTTGTCCGGATGTGTTTTCCCAAACCTATTGTCCCTTTACTGATTGACCTTTGCCCGTACTCAAAGCCCATTGTTTCGTTAATTGCCTTGTTGATTGCTGTATTGACTATAAAATAAACTCCTGGGACTGAAGTGGGGGTCGACTCCTCAGAGTGACCCTCCTGGCCCCACTTCTCTGTAAGAGTTGTGCAGTTGGTTACTGTCTTCGCTGTCCCAATTACCATCGCCGCTGCGACAATAGGCCTTGGTGATTTTCTTTTGCGGTTTCTTCTATATGGGGTTTTTGAGCTTCTTGGATGGCCAGCTTTTCATCTTTCATGATATTGGGGAAGTTTTCTGTCTGCATTTCCTCAATGATCCTCTCTGTGTTTTGTTTTCTCCCTCTGTTCTGGAATTCCAATCACTCGCACATTTTTGCTTTTGATTGTGTCCCACATAATTCTCAGGGTCTCTTCATTTTTCTTTGTTCTTTTTTCTGAGTTTTCTTGAAACAGTTGTATCCAAGTGTTTGTCTTCAATTCCACTTATCCTGTCTTCCACCATTTCAAATCTGCTTCTCAGCCCTTCTATGACACTGTCCATTTCTGAAATCTTGTTGTTTATCTTTTGGATTTCTAATTGTTGTCTTTGTATAATTTCTAGTTGTGAATTTATTTTGGTATTTTGTTCCTGCATTATTTTCCTGAATTCTCCCAATTTTTTTGTTTGTATTTTCCATAAATTTGTCTATTTTTTCCTCATGTTTGTCCCCGTCTGGGGAAGTCGCTCTGAATTGTTGCAATACAGCCTGGCTAGAAGGTGTAGAGGTATACAATGCCAGGTATTCAGGGAACAGAAAGAGAAGGAAGATATAGATAGATAAGAAATTGAGTAATGAAGAAAGACAAAAGCAGGGAAAAGAAAACAAAACAAATTAAAAAGAAAAAAAAGAACAAGAAATGCCCCCAAAAAAACAGACAAAGAAAAAACCAACGAAAAAAGAAACGCCCTCAGGTATCCCTCAGCACGTCTGTAGAAGCCGAAGGGGAGTCTCCTTGCCACGCAGCTCCGCCTGGCCAGAAAGGGCTCCCAACTCAAGAAAAGGAAAAGAAAACAATTCAAAACAAACAAATGATCAAAAGCCCCGGGATCCCACCAGTGCGGTAGCCCAGACTGGGAAGCATCTCCACACTCGAATGGAGCTCTGCAGCCCCTCAGGAAGAAGCAAAGATGGCACACGGAGCCAGGTACTCGAGCAAAAGGAGGGGAAGGTGGCGAGAGGCAAGGAAGAAATCAAAAGAAGCAGGAGAAAAAAGCAACACTAGTAGCCAATAAACGGCCCTCAGACAACCAGCTAGTGTTGGCTGGTGTTTCTGGACAAGAGACTGTGTCCGCGGGAAGCAGAGGGGGCCGAGTGTGGGTGAAGAAGGGTAGAGAGTGGGAAAGTGTATATCACAAATTACCGATGCTCTGCAGCCCCTCAGGAAGAAGCAAAGATGGCGCACGGAGCAAGGTACTCGAATGAAAGGAGGGGGAGGTGGCGAGAGGGAAGGAAGAAATCAAAAGAAGCAGAAAAAAGCAACACCAACAGCCAACAAATGGCACTCAGCCACCTGTTTGGGTGTGTGGAATCCAAGCAGCCAGTGTTTCCTGGTCAAGAGATTGTGGTAGCGGGAAGCAGAGGAGGCCGAGTCGGGGTGAAGAAGGGTGGGGGGGGGGTGAGAAAGCGTATATTCCAAATTTACGGGTTGTTCTGTCTCCCACTGGATGCTCCATGAAGCTGCTTTCTTGTACCCCGTCTGCTGGTCTCCGATAGGAGTCCAAGATGGTGGATCCACGCTGCGTTAGCTGGTAGGGGACCTCTGCATGAATCTTCCCTTGCTCTCCGTTCTCTGTCAGTTTTCTCCATTTGGTGCTTGGCTGAGTTCTTTATCTCTTCATTTGATGTTTTAGGGTTTCAGGATTGTTGTATTGTCTGTTTGGCTTAGTTGTTCGGATCTTTGCTGTGGAGGGACAGCGTGGTGCTTCTGCCTAGAGCACCATTTTGCCGGAACTCCCTAAATTTTAGATTTTTATCTAATTTTAATTAATTGAATTTTAAATAGTTACCCACTGTTTAGTGCAGATCTGGCTCATTCTTGTAAGTACGCATTTATTTAAATCACTATTTGCCTCTTCCTAAAAACCTATATAGTCAGAGAGTCCGTGTATTTCTTGTAGCCTTGTTTTTAATACAGCTTTAACCTTTACTCCAAATCTCTTCTCTCTGAAGAGGAAAAATTATACGTAAGTTCTGAAGGTGAGTACTATCACTTCTCCTATTTCTCCTATCTTTCTGTCTCTTGTAGTACCTTTCATATTGTTTTTCTTAATAACACCAGTATAATGAGTACTTCTGTTTTTGCCTTTCGGTTCTGTGTACCTAAGATTAAAGAAACACAAGCATGTGTGTGTGTGTAGTTTTTTTCTTTGATTAAAAAAAAAAAAAATGTTATTTTAAGCAACTTTGAGCGACCACCAGAGTTAGGATTTTACAAATGATTTGTATGTGTGTACTTTCTAAGGGTAAAAACAAAGCTCAACAGTTTTACTAGGAAGAGTTTTTCATCAGTGTACACTGACACAAGTCCTTTTACCATTTATGCTTGCCACTTGAACAGATACAGCCTTCTCTTAAAATTTAACTGATTGGAGTTTATACTTATCCGTCTTAATTTAATGGCAGGGCAAAGGAAATACTCATTAAAACTTAATGCTGTATCTTGGGGGAAAATTAGCAAATTAGTACCCTTTTAATTCTATTTACTTGTATGTTATAAAGACTAGTTATTTATTTTAATAATGTAAGAATAGATTGTCTTGAGTTACAACACTAAGTTAAATAAAAATGTATTTGGATTTCAACTTCTTCCTGAGACTCATGCATGTATGTTACAGGTACTTCTAATCAAGGTATATTCTCTAAAAGCCATAACCTTATATTAATGTGATTCTTGCTTTTCCTCCTTTCAAATAGGTATGGACTGCATTTACAGTTGTGCTTTCGACTTACATACTATTGGGCTAGACACATCCTGTTCGTGACCTGATTTCTTTGCAGGCCCAGGGTCTCTGTCACAGCTACTTAAGTCAGCCATTGTAGCACAGAAGCAGCCATAAATAGTATGTAAATAAATGGGTATGACTATGTGCCAGTAAAACTTTATTTACAAAAACAAAGCATTGCTATTAGGTGTATAAATATTTATGAAAGCTATGTCTCACTGATTGGCTCTTATCCTTAAGAAATGTGCCGCTTTAGTAATAATCTTTGTCTTGAGGTCTGCCTTGAAGTTGCCACTCCAGCCTTTTTATGTTTTTTGTTACCATGGTATGTCTTTTTATATTGATTTACTTTTAACCTGTGTCTTTACATATAAAATGCGTGTTTTATAGACAGCATATAGTTGGGTCTTTTTTATTTGTTTTGACAATATACATCCTTTTCCTTATCCACTTAGAGTTAATCTTGTACCACTTAACATAAAATGTAGAAACCTATGATTGTATAGGTCCATTTCTCCTCTCATCCTTTATGTTATTGTTGTCATATATATTACATCTATATACATTCCAGTCCAGTTGTCAAGTTGATTCCAACTTATGGGGGCCCAATGTGTGTCAGAATAAAACTGTGCTCCAAAGGATTTCAGTGGCTGATTTTTCAAAGGTAGATTACGAGGCCTTCCTCCGAGGCACCTCTGGGTGGACTTGAACTTCCAACTTTTCGGTTAGCAGCCAAGTGCATTAACCATTTGCAACTCCAGGGACTGCCTATATACATTACTAATCCCCAAAACAGTGTTATAGTTTCTTCTTTAAATGGTAATATGCAGAAACCTTGGCCACGAACATCATCAATGTATTTACCTACTTGCATGCTATACTACTTAAGGAGTAGTTTCTTTAATGTAACATTACTACTTTCCCTATGGAAATGCTGCAAAAGTCCTTTTCCTCTTCTAACTTTTATCCACTAGTTTTAGTATCCATTGATAATTTGTACCTGAATCAATTATTATTCTGTTGGTTGACAGATGGTTATTTTACTTTTTAATGAGAGGGAATTGAACTTTTTTGTAATGTTTTATAGTATGCTAGGAATAGCAGTCTAAATTGCATCACTTATTACATGTCATTGACAAAAGGAAAATATTATATTCATAATTCCATAATACAGTGCATGCTTTCTCTTTTTATATATATTTTCAAAGCCAAGAATTTTAGCTTTGCCTTGTGTAGTTTAAGAAAGTAAATAATAGGTATGGCAAGTATATTGAATATTTTTTCAAACTACAGGGGCCCTTTGGAAATGATTCTTTCTACCCAAACCCCCTAATTTAAGAATTGCTTATTTAGATCATGAGATTCCGATACAGTTAGGCCCCAACTTACAATGTATTCAAGTTACAACTGTCTTTTTTTTTTTTTTTTTTTTTTGTAAATCATCATTAGTAATATGTCGTACAGACCTATGTTCACAAAGTGGCAAAATCGATGCCTGGTTTGAAGGCTTTAAACATAGTTGTGCTGCTGCTTGGAGGAAATGCTGCTGAATTTAAATAAAAACCTTTTTGTGGTTACCTTTCTGAAAAGCCCCGAGCAGTCAAAAACAGTGACAAAAAGAAGCTGCTAATCTACTACAGGAGTAACTTCAAGACCTGGATGACGATTGTGTTATGTGGAGACTGGTTTTTAAATTGCTTCATCCCAGAAGTGCATGCCTACTGCCTTGAAAAGAGCATTTCTTTCAAGATTCCGCTGCTATTCAATAATGCCCCAGGACATCCTCCTTACCTAAATGATCTAAATCAAGATGTGAAAGGTACCTCCCAATACCACAGCTGTGATTCAGCCTATGGATCAATGTGCAGTTGCCACTTCCAAGGCATATCACCTGTGGGCTACATTTGCTCAGGCAATAGCTGCAACAGATGGGAGGTATGGTGACATTACGCTATTACCTGAAGAATTATAATACTCTTCAGTGTATGTGGAACATTGCATCCTCCTGGGAGGAAGTTATGGGAAAACGTATCCAGGGGAATTGGAAAAAGTTGCTGAGTTATGTGAACACGTTCCAAGCATTTGATCAGAATTACATGATGGGAGAGATTAGTGGAAGAATCATCCATATGGCAAGAACCCTGAATTTAGAACTTGATATCACCGATGGGGAACAGCTCATAGATTATGGGGAATTGACAGATCAGGACTTAATCGATTTTGAAGAGAAAGGAAATGCTGAAAAAGAATTGAGGAAGAAGAAAAGTCAAAAATTTTTACAATGAAAGGATTAGCTGAAGTTATTTCTAAATTAAATTGGGGGCTTCAGTTGTTTGAGAACAAACCAAAAGCTGATCACTTTGCTAAAATGATAAAGACAAGGCTTGGGTTTATAAAGATACTGATAATAAAAGGCAATAATAATGAAAACTAAAAAAAAATGAGATATTTGACTTACGTCAGAACTGGTGACTTAGGATGGAATCATCAGAATGGAACCCCATCGTAAGTTGGGTTACCTGTATTTGTGTGTGTCATCACTTGCCTTGACCTCCTCCATGATCACCAATAAATACAAAATGCATGTTGTCCATAATGATAAATTAGTCTTTTGGATTAAGAAACTAATTGTACATTTTCAGCATTCACTGAGCTTACAGTCAAGATAGTAACAAAAAATAATTGAACAAAATTAAAAAACAGCCTGTGCGCCCCATACACCATTTTAACTCAGTACTGAAGTCACTCCTAAGGTTCACCTTTCAGTTAATGATTAGACAAGCCCATAAAACAAACAGTAATACATGAAGCTCAACCATATGGACTAAATGGACACCCCAGCCCAGGGGCAAGAACAAGAAGGCAGAAGGGGACAGGAAAGCTAGACCAATTGAAATGGAAAACCCAAGGTTGAGGAGGGGAGTGTTGACACGTCGTGGGGTTGGCAACCAATGTCACAAAACAGCATATTGTTTAATGAGAAACTACTTTGTAAACCTTCATCTAAAGCACAATTAAAAAAAAAAAAGCCTATCCTTTAAAAAGGATGATTTAATTTGATTTTTAAAATGTGGATAATGAGTCTGATAAGTACTTGGCAATTGTATGCCTCTTTATAAATTGAGAGGAAATCTTGTAAAATCACAAAACATGGGGTATTTTGAATCTGCAAATTGCTTTGAAATCTTACAGTCTTCCTTTGTTCTTTATGTTATTTGTGACTGACTTTTCCTGTCATTCAGAGATTGTTAGGCCTGTTTTGTTTATACTTGTGTTTTTCTAAACATTTCAAAAATACCCTAGAGGAAACTGAATTATCACATTGCTATAAATGAGAGGTACCATAGTTCTCAGAACCCAGGTTTGGTTTTGTTTTGTTTTGTTTTGCACATTGAGCTACAAATAACCCTTCATTAAATATGAGAAGAAAGCATCTTTCCTACCAACTAAATGCACTTTTTTTAGTTATCTAATTCAAACTTGAAGTTGTCAAGGATTTCATTTTACTTGAATCCTCAATCAAAGCTCATGGAAGCAGTAGTCAAGAAATCAAATGACATACTGCTTTGGGCAAATACGCTGCAAAAGTCCTTTTTAAAGGGTTAAAAAGCAAAGATGCTGCTTTGAGGACTAAGGTAAGTCTGACCCAGTCCTTGATATTTTTATCACCTCATATGCATCCAAAATCTGGACAATCAATAAGGAAGACAGAAGAATTTATGCATTTGAATTATGGTGTTGGCAAAGAATATTGAATTTACCATGGACTGCCAAAAGAAGAAACAAATCTGTGTTGGAAGAAGTACAGCCAGAATGCTCTTTAGAAGTGAGGATGGCAAAACTTTGTCTTCATGTACTTTGGACATGTTATAAGGAAGAATCAGTCCCTGGAGAAGGATATCATGCTTGGTAAATCAGAGGGTCAGCGAAAAAGAGGAAGACCCTCAATGAGATGAATTGACACAGTGGCTGCAACAATGGGCTCAAACATCAACGATTGTGAGGATGGCACAGGACTGGGAAGTGTTTCATTCTGCTTTACATAGGGTCACTATGAGTCAGAATCGACTCCATGACACCTAACAAAAACAATTCCTCAAGGATCCAGCATTTATGTTCTTGGCATGGCAAAAAAAAATATATATATATATATGGGTAATCCTAGGACACTTAGCAATGGGCCTTTTATGCAAAGCCAAATGCTACGTAAGAGTGACATTTTGAAAGTTCACAGTATGTTGGGTTGCAGTTTCATTGTGTTATTTAAAACTATTTTTCCTGTAAGTAGCTGATCTTTTGGCTGGGATTTAGTAGTGAACATGGTTCTATCTCCATTACATTATCTACACTGTTATTCCAAGAGTTGTATTTCATCTCTTATCTCAAAGAGCCAAAAGAGCCAATGTATTAGAGTAGCCTCATGCTTTTTTCAAACTTCAAATTATTATGATTAGCCCTAGAAAAAGACAACACTGTTCATGTTCATTTAGGTAGGCATGGTTTTCACCTGTCCACAAATTAAGGCTAGTGTAACTACTATATACTAATTTGTATAAAACAAATCAGAGCATGCTAGAGCTGGAATAATTTGGAGAGACCAGTGAGCCCTGCCCCTTTTGTTTGAAAAAAGTTAAACTTTATATTGCATTCTCAGAAGAGATGCCCCAGTTCAAACACAAACTGATGTATGATTTAGTATGTCTTGTAGGCAGTTTCACTTACAGGAATTAATTTTCAGGAAATAAGAGTATGTGCAACGATTAATCAACGGAATAGTAATTGCAACATGTTTATTATGGCACACCATTGGAAACAATCCATATATGCAATAATAGAATGGTTAATCAGTGTACAGTCATACAATAAAATAACTTATGCAGCCTTTTGCAAAAGATATTGAAATAATATGTGTTGCTGTGTACTGTCGAGTCAATTCTGACTCATAGCAACCCAATGTGACAGAGTAGACCTGCCCCATAGTGTTTCCTAGGCTGTAATCTTTACAGGAGCATATTGACAGGTCTTTTCTCCCAAAAGGCTGGTTGGTTCCAACCAACCTTTCTGTTAGCAGCTGAGCACTTAACCATTTCACCACTAGAGCTCTTTGAAATATGTATAACTACACGGAAAGATTCCTGGTATATTAAGTGGAAAAAGGAAAACAGACTTTGTAAACAATTTGTATAAGTGCATAAATGGTGGATAGTGGCTACTACTGAGTAAGGAAATTGTGATTGATTTTTGTTGTTTATCTGTATTCTAAATTTTTTACAATGAATACGTTATTCTAACTTTTCATGCATACTTTAAAATGGATTTTGTAATCACGTCTGGATTTGAATTCTGTCTATACCACAGGAAAGTTTTTACTTTGCCACCTTGAACCTCAGTTTCTTTATCTGTAAAATGACAATAATACTTTAGAGGATGTTGTTATATTAAATAACAAAACTCAAGGCTTCTGGTAGGTTCCCAATAAGTGTTTATATCCCTTTTGGAGGGCAAATGGAATACAAAACTTTATATCCTTTGTCCTTTATTTCTTATTTTTCCTCATCTACCCTGTGGCCAATTACAGAAAGTTTAAAAACAATTAACAGTAACGATCTTGTGTTTTGAAGAATAGTTAAGGGTGGGGAGGGTAGTAATAAAAGTTAAATCTTCATTTCATATGATTCTTTTCTCTACCTAGGTGTTGTAGATTAATTGTGTCCCCCAAAAATGTGTGTCGGCTTGGGCCATGATTGCCAGTACTGTGTGGTTGTCCACCATTTTGTGAGCTGATGTGATTTTCTTATATGTTGTAAATCCTAATCTGTGTCTGTGGTTAACGAGGCAAGATTAGATTATGTTAAGGAGGACTGGAGTGGGATGCAACACCCTTACTCAGGTCACAGCCCTGATTAGATGGTAAGGGGAGTTTCTCTGGGGTGTGGACTGCATAACCTTTTATCTCTTGTGAGATAAAAGAATCAAGCAGACAGATGGGACCTCATACCACCAAGAAAGAAGTGGAGTGTGTCCTTTGAACCTGGGGTCTCTGCGCTTAGAAGCTCCTAGACCAGGGGGAGACTGATGACAAGGACCTTCCCCCAGAAGTGACAGAGAGAAAGCCTTCTCCTAGAGCTGGCACCTGAATTCAGACTTCTAGCCTCCTAGACTGAGAGAATAAATTTCTCTTTGTTAAAGCCATCCACTTGTGGTATATTTCTGCTATAGCAGCACTAGATAACTATGACCCTAGGTTAACAATTTTATTGACTAAACCTAGTCTAGATTGCTCTCCTACCCAGTTTATTTCTATCAAGTAGCTGTTCTAAGAAGTGTTAAGTAATTGTTTTTCTCCTTGAAAGAAGAATTTTCGTACTTTAAATCAGGTTTCTCTTGGGTGTCATACTCTTTTCCAACTGATGAATATGCTTACAATGTTCATTGTGAAGTTGTACATTCTGTTATTTCTTTTTTTCCTGGAAGAGATTATGAGGAAAAGGCATAGTTGAGCAAAGTTTGACTAATTTTAATAATAAAACAATATGCTTTGTTGTTGTTAGGTGCCGTCGAGTAGGTTCTGACTCATAGCAATCCTTTATACAGCAGAACGAAACACTGCCCAATCGTTCGCCTTTCTCACCGTTGTTATGCTTGAGCCCATTGTTGCAGCCACTGTGTCAATCCATCTTCTTGAGGGTCCTCCTCTTTTTCGATGACCCCCTACTTTACCAAGCATGATGTCCTTCTTCAGGGACTGATCCCTCCTGATAATATACCCAAAGTGTGTGAAACATAATCTCACCATCTTGGCTTCTAAGGAGCATTCTAATCGTACTTCTTCCAAGACAAACCTGTTCGTTCTTTTGGCAGTGCGTATTCTTCGCCAACACCACAGTTCAAAGGCGTCAGTTCTTCAGTCTTCCTTATTCATTGTCCAGCTTTCTCATGCATAGGAGGCAATTGAAAACACCAAGTCTTGGGTCAGGCACACCTTAGTCTTCAAGGTGACATCTTCGCTTTTCAACACTTTAAAGAGGTCTTGCAGCACATTTGCCCAATGCAATGCGTCTTTTAATTTCTTGACTGCTCCTTCCATGGGTGTTGATTGTAGATTCAAGTAAAATAAAATCCTTGACAACTTCAATCTTTTCTCTGTTTATCATGATGTAGCTTATTGGTCCAGTTGAGAGGATTTTTCTTTTCTTTATGTTGAGGTGTAATCCATACTGAAGGCTGTGGTCTTTGATCTTCATCAGTAAGTGCTTCAAGTCCTCTTCACTTTCAGCAAGCAAGATTGTGTCATCTGCATAATGCAGGTTGTTAATAAGTCTTCCTCCAATCCTGATGCCCCATTCTTCATATAGTCCAGCTTCTCAGATTATCTGCTCAGCATACAGACTGAATAGGTATGGTGAAAGGATACAACCTTGACGCACACCTTTCTTGACTTGAAACCATGCAATGTCTCCTTTGTTCTGTTCGAACGACTGCCTCTTGATCTATATACAGGTTCCTTATGAGCACAATTAAGTGTTCTGGAATTCCCATTCTTCACAATGTTATCCATAATTTGTTATGATCCACACAGTCGAATGTCTTTGCATAATCAATAAAATACAGGTAAACATCTTTCTGGTATTCTCTACTTTCAGCCAGGATCCATCTGACATCTGCAATGATATCCCTGGTTCCACACCCTCTTCTGAATCTGCCTTGAATTTCTACAGTTCCCTGCTGATATACTGCTGTAGCCGCTTTTGAGTGATCTTCATTCAGCAAAATTTTACTTCAGTGTGATACTAATGATATTGTTCGATAATTTCTGCATTTGGTTGGATCACCTTTCATGGGAATAGGCATAAATATGGATCTCTTCCAGTCGGTCGGTCAGGTAGCTGTCTTCCAAATTTCTTGGCATAGATGAGTGAGCACTTCCAGCACTAAACCCGTTTGTTGAAACATCTCAGTTGGTACTCCATCAATTCCTGGAGACTTGTTTTTTGCGAATGCCTCCAGTGCAGCATGGACTTCTTCCTTCAGTACCATTGGTTCCTGATCATATGCCACCTCCTGAAATGGTTGAATGTCAACCAATTCTTTTTGGTATAGTGACTGTGTATTCCTTCCATCTTCTTTTGATGCTTGCTGCGTCGTTTAATATTTTCCCTATAGAATCCTTCACTATTGCAACTCGAGGCTTGAATTTTTTCTTCAGTTCTTTCAGCTTGAGAAATGCCCAGTGTGTGCTTCCCTTTTGGTTTCTATCTCCAGGTCTTTGCACATGTCACTATAATAGTTTCCTTTGTCTTCTGAAGCCAGCCTTTGAAATCTTCTGTTCAGCTCTTTTACTTCGTCATTTCTTCCATTCACTTTAGCTACTTGATGTTCAAGAGTGAGTTTCAGAGTCTCTTGTAACATCCATTTAGGTCTTTTCTTTTTTTCCTGTCTTTTTAGTGACCTCTTGCTTTCTTCGTGTGTGACGTCCTTGATGTCATTCCACAACTTGTCTGGTCTTCAGTCATTAGTGTTCAATGTGTCAAATCTATTCTTGAGATGGTCTCTAAATTCAGGTGGGCTGTACTCAAGGTCATACCTTGGCTCTTGTGGACTTGTTCTAATTTTCTTCAGTTTCAACTTCAACTTGCATATGAGCAATTGATGGTCTGTTCTGCAGTTGGCTCCGAGCCTTGTTCTGACTGATGATATTGAACTTTTCCATCGTCTCTTTCCACAGATGTAGTCGATTTGATTCCTGTGTATTCCATCTGATGAAGTCCATGTGTATAGTTACCATTTATGTTGGTGAAAAAAAGGTATTTGTAATGAAGAAGTTGTTGGTCTTGCAAAATTCTATCATGTGATCTCCGGCACTGTTTCTATCACCAAGGCCATATTTTCCAACTACTGATCCTTCTTTTTTTTCCAACTTTCGAATTCCAATCACCAGTAATTATCAATGCATCCTGATTGCAAGTTCAGTCAATTTCGAACTGCTAGAAGTTAGTAAAAATCTTCAATTTCTTCATCTTTGGCCTAAGTGGTTGGTGTGTAAATTTGAATAATAGTCGTATTAACTGGTCTTTCTTGTAGACTTATGGATATTATCCTATCACCGACAGCACTATACTTCAGGATAGATCTTGAAATGTTCTTTTTGACGATGAATGCAACACCATTCCTCTTCAATTTGTCATTCCAGGTATGTGCTAAACAATATGCTAGGCCTAGGTCTATACCTAAAAGAAATGAAAGCAGGGACTTAGATACTTGTGCATCAATGTTCATTGCAACACTATTCACAGTAACAGAAACAACCCAAGTGTCCATCAACAGATGAATGGATAAACAAAACGTGTATATAGATACAAAATATTCAGCGATAAAGAGAAATGAAATTCTGATAAATGCTACAACATGGAGGAACCTTGAAAACAGCATGTTGAGTGAAATAAGTCAGACACAAAAGGACAAGTATTGTATGATCCCATGTTATGGATTAAATTGTATCCCTCAAAAATTATGTGTTATAAATCCTAACTCTATGCCTATGGTTCTAATCCTATTTGGAAATGGATTGTCTTTGTTATGTTAATGGGGAACTTTAAGATATAAAAGATATTAAACAAGCGAACTAGTATGCAGAAATGGGGAAGATTGATGCCAAGCCACATGGAGATCTCCAAGGAACCAGGAAACAAGCTGAAGAGACAAGAACTTTCCCCCAGAGCTAACAGACAGAGAAATCTTTTCCCTAGAGCCGACACCCTGAATTCAAACTTCTAGCCTCCTAAACTGTGAGAAAATAAATTTCTGTTTGTTAAAGCCACCCACTAGATAACTAAAACATATGAAATATTCAGAGTAGGCAAATGCATAGTGACCAAAATTTATTAGTGGTTACCAGGGATGGGTGAAAGGGGAAAATGGTGAGGGGGTTGGGGGTAGCCCTTAAGGGTTACTGTCTTAGGCCGGGTTTTCTAGAGAAGCAAAACCAGTAAAACGTATATATATAGAGAGAGATTTATAGCAAGGAAATAGCTCACGCAATTGTAGGCTTAAAAGTCCCAAGTCCACAGATCAGGGTAGAGGCCTCTCCCAGTTCACGTAGCCACAGAATCTGGTGAACCCAAGGTTGGCGGGTTGGAGAGGGTCTCCCGCTCACAGGCTGTGAAGGTCAGTGAATTCCAAGATCAGCAGACGAGCACAAGGTTTCTCCTGATTCATGTAGCTGCAGGGGCTGGGAAACCCAACGTCGGCAGGTCAGGGAATCAGACTCTTGCTTGCAGGCTGAGAAGTTCGATGAATTCTGAGATCAACAGGTAAGCTTCTAGCTCAAGTCCTACGAACCGGAGGTGAGACAAGAGGCAGTTGCTGAGTCTGGAACAAGCCAAAAACCTTGGCAAGGTGAGCAGGCAGAAGGCAACCGGCGGAGGGCAGAGAGATGAAACTGAGAGGGCGGTAAGCTGCCACAGGCCCTGCCTCTGCCAGTACCACTCGTCAGATTCCATCATGGGGGTGATCACAATATTATACAACTACTAAAACATGGAGGATAATGGTCTAGCCAAGTTGACATACAATCTTAACCATGACACTGAGTTTCTGTTAAGGGCAAAGAAAAATTTGGAACTAGGTAGTGGTGATTGTTACACAATATGGTGAATGTAATTAGTGTAACTGAATTGTACATGTAAAAATGGTTGAAATGGCAAATGTTTTATATATATTTCATCACAATAAAAATATTTTTAAAATGTCTAGGACTTGGATCCCACTATATTCCTAGCTCTTTTAGATCCCACTATACTCCTAGCACTTTAGAAACATACTTGGCTATTTAAGCCACATATTTGTAATAGCCTCATTAGTTTTCAACTTAAAATAAATTAGACTCTCCCTATTCAATGGTAATAGTTCAATTTAGAAATGTCATTTGGAATTAGCCTCTTTTTAAAAGTCTAAATATGTTTAGTGCCTTGTATCCCTAAGTGGCAAAACTGGTGGCACAGTGGTTAAGTGCTATGGCTGCTAACCAAAAGGCTGGCAGTTCGAATCCACCAGGCGCTCCTTGGAAACTCTATGGCAGTTCTACTCTGTCCTATAGGGTCACTATGAGTTGGAATTGACTCAGTGGCAACAGGTTTGGTTTGGTTTGGTTATCCCAAAGTGAAGATTTATATATTGTGCTTATAGAGACAATGAAAATGTAAGCCTTTAGTTGTAATATCAAAGCAGGTTATAAGAATATTGGGAATTTGCATAGGATGAAGTGGAGAAATAACTTGGTAACAGATGTTTGAGGTTGGCTGTGTAAAAACATTTTCAGATAACAATAAGCAAGGTCACCCTCAATCATTTAGTCTGAGTGGCATTGCTTATAAATACCCTTGAGATTAGAATAATTGAAACTATTACTTGAATCCCTGCTATTCTTGAGGTACTCAATCGGAATGAGAGATTGTCAGTAGTGTGGATTGATCCAAGTAGGATAATGTCTCATTTGCCATGATGCTTGAGTGGGTATTTAACTTCTTATCATGCTGCTAATTTTTCCAGGGACTGTTTCTTTCTAAGGTTAGTTCATTGATCCTTGCATATTAATCATATTTGTTTCTTTTGAATCTTTCCCATCCTGTGGGCAAGAGTATGACCTTAATTTTACCTACTGTAAGTGGGATTATGTTTTTTGGTGGGAGTGGGATGAGGGATACATAATATAAGCACATGGTACACAATTTAAAAAGGGTACATGGTGACAATTGTTTCCCTTTCACTTTTCTCTCCCAGCCATCTATTCTCTCTCTCCCACAGAACCAAAGACTCTTATCAGTTTCTTTACGTATCCTTAAGAGATAATGTATAATACATAAACATGCATGAGCATATATGTGTTATGGGTGGGTTACAGGCATGAAAGCATTCTATATGTATTTTGTACCTTCTCTTTTTCATGACAGGATACCTGTACACGTAGAGCTGCCCCATCATTTTTCACAGCTAAATAGTATTCCATTGTCTAGATATACCACAATTTATTTAACTTATTAATGAACACTTTATTGTTTCTGTCTTTTGCTATAATGAAGATACTATAATTAACATCCTTATACAGATGTCATTTAAAGTAGGATTGCTTGGTCAAAGTATAAGTGCATTTTAAAATATCCCAACACCAATTTTTGTTTTCCCACATCCTTATCATCCCATGATAATCAAACTATGAACCAGTATGGTATTATCAAAATTTTTGATGACTGTCATATGTGTAAAAAATTATCTCTGTTGCCTTTCCTGTGAAGTGTTTATACCTGTCGAGCCAAGGTCTGAGACTGTCAAGAAAGACACAGCTCATACAACAGGCATTGGGTGGAACAATGCTTTACTGAAAAAGAGACAGAAGTCTATTGAAGTCAGCTTCAATAGTGGGCGTCAGTCCCCCATGGCCAGTGGGTCACTCCCTGCAGTAGTCAACACAAGGATGATGGTCTGCATGCACCACTTTTGTGCCACAGAAGAGATTGACCTCATTCCCTCCCTCCAGGAATAGATACCGTATAGAAGTGGGGTTGGCCAGGTGCTATAAGATGCACACGCATAAGCCGTTAGCAGACTGTGTATCCAAAACAAGGAAGGAGTTTCCCTGATAAGGAATAAGAAATGATTAGAAGGAGCCTCGGTTCCCAGTCTCTATTATTACGGAATGTTCTGGGCCCAAGGACTCTAAGTAGATAGTCCAGGTGAAGGTCCCAAGGCTACACAACAGACTGACTTCCTAACAATATCCCTTTCCTATTATTAATCTTTTTCTTACTGAGTTGCAGTGAGTCTTTAAGTAGTAAGTAATTTACTTCATTTTTCTATGGTAAAAGTTGTAAATATTTTTCCCAGTTTTTTGACTGTCTTTTGACTTTGCTTATGGTGCATTTTTTCTCTGAAGAATTTCCATCTATAAATTTCTTGTTTTTTCTACTTTTTCATTGTTGCAGGCCAATAATGTTTTAATACCTTGTAGAACCAATATCCCCTCATTTTTTAATTAAGAACTTTCCTGAATATATTTGCTTATTTTTTCATATTAATTTAGAATCATCTTGTCTAGTTAAAAATAACAACCACCATCAAAAAAAAAAAAAAAACTATTACTTTTATTTGGACCCTGTTAGATTTATATATTATTTTAGGAAGAATTGACACCTCTATGATGTTAAATCATCTTTTCTCAAACATAGTATGTCTTTCCATCTGATCAAGTTTTTTATTAATGACATGTGAATTTTAATCTGTGTGCATGTGTGTACAATCTTTGTGAGGATTTAGTATCAATATTATTCTAGCTTTATAAAAGTATTAAGAGTGTTTTATTTTTTATGCTTCTATATAATTTGACTGACACAAGTCTGTCAGTTTGTTGTACTGTGGGGGCTTGTGTGTTGCTGTGATGCTGGAAGCTATGCCACCGGTATTCAGATACCAGCAGGGTCACCCATGGCGGACAGGTTTCAGCTGAGCTTCCAGACTAAGACAGACTAGGAAGAAGGACCCCACAGTCTACTTCTGAAAAGAATTAGCCAGTGAAAACCTTATTAATAGCAGCAGAACATTGTTAAATATACTGCCAGAAGATGAGCCCCACGGGGGGAAGACACTCAAACGACTGGGGAAGACCTGCCTCCTGGAAGTAGAGTCGACCTTAATGACATGGATGGACTCAAGCTTCTGGGACCTTTATTTGCTGATGTGGCATGACTCAAAACGAGAAGAAACAGCTACAAACATCCATTAATAATTGGAACGTGAAATGTACGAAGTATAAATCTAGGAAAATAGGAAACCTTCAAAAATGAAATGAAACACAAACATCATATCCTAGGCATTAATGAGCTGAAATGTACTGGTACTGGCCATTTTGACTCAATCATATGGTCTACTATGCTGGGAATGAAAACTTGAAGCGGAATGGCATTGAATTCATCGTCAAAAAGAATATTTCAAGATCTATCCTAAAGTACAACGCTATCAGTGATAGGATAATATACATATGCCTACAAGTAAGGTCAGTTAATGTGACTATTATTCAAATTTATGCACCAACCACTGAAGCCAAAGACGAAGAAACTGAAGATTTCTACCAGCTTCTAGCAGTCTGAAATTGATCGAACATGCAATCAGGATGCATTGATAATTACTGGTGATTGGAATTCGAAAGTTGGAAACAAAGAAGAAGGATTGGTAGTTGGAAAATATGGCCTTGGTGATAGAAACTGTGCCAGAGATGACATGATAGAATTTTGCAAGACCAACGACTTCTTCATTGCAAATACCTTTTTTCATCAACATATACACACGGACCTTGTCGGATGAAATACACAGGAATCAAATCGACTACATATATGGAAAGAGACTATGGAAAAGTTCAATATCATCAGTCAGAACAAGGCCAGGAGCCAACTGCAAAACAGACCATCAATTGCTCATATGCAAGTTCAAGTTGAAACTGAAGAAAATTAGAACAAGTTCAGTGGAGCCAAGTATGACCTTGAGTATATCCCACCTGAGTTTAGAGACCATCTCAAGAATCGATTTGACCCATTGAACACTAGTGACCAAAGACCAGACAAGGTGTGGAATGACATCAAGGACATCATACATGAAGAAAGGAAGAGGTCATTAAAAAGATAGGAAAGAAAGAAAAGACCAAAATGAATGTCAGAAAAGACTCTGAAAGTTGCTCTTGAACATCAAGTAGCTAAAGCAAAAGGAAGAAATGATGAAGTAAAAGAACTTAACAGAAGATTTCAAAAGACATCTTGAGAAGACAAAGTAAAGTATTATAATGACATGTGTAAAGAACGGGAGATAGAAAACCAAAAGAGAAGAACACACTCGGCATTTCTCAAGCTGAAAGAACTGAAGAAAAAATTCAAGCCTCGAGTTGCAGTAGTGAAGGATTCTATGGCAAAAATATTAAACGACGCAGGAAGCATCAAAAGAAGATGGAAGGAATCCACACAGTCATTATACCAAAAAGAATTGGTCGATGCTCAGTCATTTCAAGAGGTAGCATATGATCAGGAACCAATGGTACTGAATGAAGAAGTCCAAGCTGCACTGAAGGCATTGGTGAAACACAAGGCTCCAGGAATTGACAGAATATCAACTGAGATGTTTCAGCAAAAGGATGCAGCACTGGAAGTGCTCACACATCTATGCCAAGAAATTTGGAAGACAGCTACCTGGCCAACTGACTGGAAAAGATCCATATTTATGCTTATTCCCAAGAAAGGTGATCCAACTGAATATGGAAATTATTGAACAATATCATTTATATCACACACAAGTAAAATTTTGCTGAAGAGCATTCAAAAGTGGCTGCAGTAGTATATCAACAGGGAACTGACAGAAATTCAGGTTGGATTCAGAAGAGGATGTGGAACCAGGGATATCATTGCAGATATCAGATGGATCCTGGCTGAAAGTAGAGAATACCAGAAAGATGTTTACCTGTATTTTATTGATTATGCAAAGACATTCGACTGTGTGGATCATAACAAATTATGGATAACATTGTGAAGAATGGGAATTCCAGAACACTTAATTGTGCTCATAAGGAACCTGTATATAGATCAAGAGGCAGTCGTTCGAACAGAACAAAGGAGACATTGCATGGTTTCAAGTCAAGAAAGGTGTGCGTCAAGGTTGTATCCTTTCACCATACCTATTCAGTCTGTATGCTGAGCAGATAATCTGAGAAGCTGGACTATATGAAGAATGGGGCATCAGGATTGGAGGAAGACTTATTAACAACCTGCATTATGCAGATGACACAATCTTGCTTGCTGAAAGTGAAGAGGACTTGAAGCACTTACTGATGAAGATCAAAGACCACAGCCTTCAGTATGGATTACACCTCAATATAAAGAAAAGAAAAATCCTCTCAACTGGACCAATAAGCTACATCATGATAAACAGAGAAAAGATTGAAGTTGTCAAGGATTTTATTTTACTTGAATCTACAATCAACACCCATGGAAGGAGCAGTCAAGAAATTAAAAGACGCATTGCATTGGGCAAATGTGCTGCAAAAGACCTCTTTAAAGTGTTGAGAAGCGAAGATGTCACCTTGAAGACTAAGATGCCCCTGACCCAAGCGATGGTATTTTCAGTTGCCTCATATGCATGGGAAAGCTGAACAATTAATAAAGAAGACTGAAGAATTGACACCTTTGAATTGTTGTGTTGGCGAAGAATATTGGATGTACCATGTACTGCCAAAAGAACAAACAGGTCTGCCTCGGAAGAAGTACAACCAGAATGCTCCTTAGAAGCAAGGATGGCTAGACTATGTCTTACATACTTTGGACATGTTGTCAGGAGAGATCAGTCCCTGGAGAAGGACATCATACTTGGTAAAGTAGAGGGTCAGCGAAAAAGAGGAAGACCCTAAACGAGATGGATTGACATAGTGGCTGCCACAATGGGTTCAAGAATAACAATGATTGTGAAGATGGTACAAGACCAGGCAGTGTTTCGTTCTGTTGTTCCTAGGGTCTCTACTAGTCAGAACTGACTGGACGGCACCTAATGACAACAATATATAATTTAAGCAGAATTGGAGTTTTATGTTTCTTAAAGGTGTAGTAGAATTGACCTGTGAAACCATCTAGGCATGCTGCTCTATGGGTGAGATAGTGCTATGAGACTTTCGCTATTTCTTCTATGTTAATTGATCCATTTCTATTTTTCTCTCTTTTCTGGATTCAGTTTTAATAATTTAGATTTTCATTTTAATTCCATATCTTCAATTATTTTGAGTAAAGAAGTATCCTGATACATTTTTTTTCTTATTTTTTAGTGAAACTATACGTGGCAAAGAATACACCATTTCAAAAATTTTACATGTACAATTAAGTGACAATATTTACATTCTTTGAGTTGTGTAGCTGTTCTCGCTAACCTTTGTCAACTTATTCCCTACCATTAACATAAACTCACTGCCCCCTAAGCTTCTCATCTAACATTTTAAAGTGCTTTTGTCAATTTAATCCCACATAGATAAATCTTTGAAAGAGCTCAGTGCTCAAGGCAGACATACCTTACTAACTAAGCTAACCTATTGTTTGGTTCATAGCAGACTTCTGGGGGGAATTTCTGGTTTGAGGTTTAAGGCTTAAAGATTATCTCAGGGCAATATTTTCAAGTATTTGTCCAGCCATGATGGCTCCAGAAGTTCTGGATTCCACTGAGAATTTGAAATTTTGTTCAGTTCCCCACTCCTGATTTGATTAGGATTTTTCTATGGAATCTTAGATCAAAATGTTTAGTAAAGGTAGCTGGGCACCATACTGTTCTTCTGGTCTCATGGCAGAGGAGGCAGATGTTCATGGCGGCATTGTTTTCTCCTCCAATTCCTCATTCTCCTTCTTCTGCTACACTAGGTGAATGAAGACCTATTGTTATAGCTTGGAAGACCGCTTGCAACCTTTGAAGACCCAGGAACTACTAAACAAACTAGGAGGTAGACAGAAGCACTGAAAAACACTATTAGGCCAATTGAGGTGTCCCATGAGACTGTGACCTTAAACCTCCAAACCAAGAAAACAAATCCTGTGAGGTGTTCGGTTGTACATGAGTAGCATAAGCAGTTGCTCCTTGATATGTTTTTAATTGCCTCTGCACCTGTAGTTATCACTCATTATCTTTTCCTGTTCTATGTATTTGAGCTTTTCACTTTTGTTCAGCCTTAGATTAGCAAAAAGTTTAACTGTTCATGTGTTTCAAAGTATCAACTCTTTGATATATTTATTAATTCCACTGTCTTTCTGTTTACTAATATATAATTCATCAATCTATTATTTAGTTTTTAAATTGTGAAGAATAGGCACAAATAGAGGAGTGCACAAATCATAAAATGTTATTCCATGAAATATAGCAAAGTAAGCATTAGTGAACCACTGACTATGTCAAAAGTCCACCTCATGCCCCTTCTCAATTTCTACTCTTCCCTCCTCCTCAAGGGTAAGCACTATCATGCTACCACTAGTTTCACTATACCTGGGTTTGAACTTTCTAAAAATGGAATCATAAATTATGTATTAATTTGTATTTTTGTTCTTTCACTCAATATTATGTTTACAAGATCTTTTTTTATTTCATTTTCTAAATTTGTACCTAGTATATTGAAACATAATTGATTTTTTATATTAACTTTGTATTCAGCCAACTTGCTACACATATATTCTCATAATTTATATGTCTATTCTCTTAGATTTTTATATGCATGACATATTGTCTGCAAAACAATGGCATTTTTATTTCTTTCTTTCCAATTCTTATACTTTTCATTTCTCTTTGTTGCTTTATTGCACTGGCTAATCCCCAAAAATACCAAACTGTGATCATTAAGGTCGTATGTCAACTTGGCTGGGCCATGATTCTCATTGGTTTGGCAGTTACAATGTAGTTTGGCAGTCATATAATGATGTGATCACCTCCATGATAAGATTTGATATAATGTGATCATCTCCATGATGAGATCTGCTGTGAGTAGCCAATCAGTTGGAAGGGAGTTTCCTTGGGGTGTGGCCTGCATTCAATTCAGTGGACTTTCTGGCAAGGCTCATGGGCTTTTGTTCTCACTGGATCCTGCAGTTGGCTCCTGTTCATCTGACCTTCAGTTCTTGGAATTTGAGCTAGGAGATTACCTGTCATTTTGCCTGCCAATCTTGGGAGTCATCAGTCTTCACAGCCTGTGAGCCAGAACCCTGCTCTCTGACTTGCCAATCTTGAATTCCCTTCGACTATGTGAATCAGGAGAAGCCTCCAGCCTGACCCATGGACTTGGGACATTGCAACCTCTACAACCATGTGAGCCATTTCCTTGATATAAATCTATCTATATATATATTTATATGCTTTACTGGTTTTTCTTCTCTAGAGAACCCACCCTAAGACAAACCCATTGCCATAGAGTCAGTTAGGCTCATAGCAACCTTAAAGCCTCCAATTAAATGCTGAATAGAATGGGCATTCTTATCTCCTTCCCAATCTTGAAGGGTAAGATTTTAATATTCACCGCTAAGTATGATTGCTGTAAGTTCTTTTAGGAACACTTTATTATATTAAAGAAATTTACTTCTATTTTTAGTTAGAAAATTATTTTATAAGTTTCATTGAATGCTTCCTCTGCAAGGGATTTTACTAGAATGGGTTTCACTATTCCCCTTGATCCAGCAGAATTGGTACTTTCTGTTTCTACTGTCTTAGGCGCTGTTGGATTTGAGAAATCTTTCCATCAAGGGACACAACAATGGTTCAATTAAATTGGAAGTTGACACTGCCACCTGGCAACTTTTCGTTTCTAATGCCAGTGAACCATCGGGAAAAGAAAAGGGGCTACTGTACTGAGATGATTGATCCTGACTATTCCACAATGGGGGCAGGGAGCAGAGTGGAACACAGGAAGCCTTCTGAGCTGCCTCTTAGTACTCCTGTGTCAGTGATAAAAAAAAATAATGGAAAATTGCATTAACCCAGTACAGGCAGGACTGCTAATGACTCCAACCTTTTAGGAATGACAAATTGAATCATCCTAGCATGCCACAAACCATGACCAGCTGAAGTATCTCTATAGACAGTGGTTTTTAAACTTAGGTGTACATCAAAATCACAATCACCTGGAGGGTGTGTTAAAACACATATTCGTGAGCTCCACTCCCAGAGTTTTTGGTCTGAAATGGGGCCTAAGAGTTTGTATATCTAACAGGTTCCCAGGTGATGGTGTTGACCCACAGACCAGGCTTTGAAATTTGCTGTCTTGATGTCAAGGCTGTATTGTCTTCTCCCACGTCTATTTTTAAATAATAAACCCCAGTTCATTTATGTTTGATACTGTGTGGAGTCATATTGTACATTTTGATAAAGTGGAAATGCTGAAGTAATTCCAGTGCCTAAAGTGCTTCATCAAAGTTACCTTCTCAAAGAGAAAACAATTAAGTTTTCTTTTAGTCTCGGTTAAATGATTTCTTATACCAATCTCTTTAAACGTTAGGAAGGATATGTAAAGACCATTAAGAAACAGTATTTCTTACCATAAAACTTTTTGATAAAAGTTAAGAGAGAAAATTAAGCGTTTCACTATAATTGAATATTTCACTTTCTTCTGAATTTATAGAAGATGAAATGATTTTAATTTAATTTTGAGTGCCATTAGTTTGATAGAGCTTTCCTCAGGCATCCTCTTAAAGTAAAACCTTTTGGAAGATAATGTACTATTAAATAGACTGGTCTAATTTCCTACTTACAAGTTAAATGAATTAACATGGCCAATATTGTATTTTATCATCATATGCAATTGAAGTTTTCTGATGTGTGCTTTGGTGATTACTACTACTGAGCATTCTTAAAGAACTTAGGCATCTCATTAGTATTCTGTTACTGAGCAGTGTGATCACTCATGCAGCAGCTTGAAAAAGGTCATATATTTCACAGGATCCTTGGATTAATGATCAGAAAGTCTCTAGTAGTGACCCATGAATAAAAAGGTTCTGGTAGTGACCCATGAATCTTTAAAAAAGCTCTTAAGAATTACAAGCCTAGGTTTTTCAGAATAAGCATTAATAAACAATGTTTATAGTAAAGATCTATTTGACTCTACCCAGTATCTCTGTTTACCTCCACATCTGGGAATACATAGTCCTTCTCCATCTGTAGACTCAGCCCTACACAAGACTCTGAGATCAACCCAGACTTTCGTCAAGTGGCATTTAAAAAATCTTGCAAAGGGGGACAGTGGTTTCACATTGTCCAACTTGCCAACAATCCAGCTCTAATTGCATGTCCAGATTCTACAACCTAGGCTTTTGTCATTTAATTAATAACTTAAAACCAAGTCCTAATAAATGGATTCCTGACCTGACCTGCTACATGTATTCTGGTTCTCTGTCCAGAACCTCAGTTCCTCCGTGATTGGGACCTCCTCAAGACCCAAGGTCTTACTGACTCCCTTCTCAGTCTGAGACCTCTTCCAAATGGTGAAGCCTTTTGATTGACCATTTACATTACATTCAGGTACATCCATCTCCTGGATGATACCAATATTTATATATTGCTTTATCTTTCAGAAATCACCTTCTAAGCTTTTTATACATTTTCGTTTGATCATCAGATGTGGTCAGGTGGATGCAGGCAAGAAGGGAATGGGATAATATATATAAAATCTTGAAAGAAAAAAAATGGACAAACAAGAATAATATATCCCACAAAACTCTGTTTCAAAAGTTAAAATTAGGACAATTCCAGAAAAACAGAAATTAAGGGAATTCATGGAAACCAAACCAAACTTACAAGAATTATTAAAGAGAATCCTTTGATTAGAGAACCAACAATATCAGACAACAACCTAAATCTAGGACACAGGTCAGTATCAGCCAGATACCGACCTAAGTAATTAACTCTCAAGGATAAAACAAAACTAAAAGATTCAAAACAGGGAAAAAAAGATATCAATCTGTAAATGACAACAACATCAGAACAATAAAAGGGGAATAAATGGTGTAGGTATAGAACTTTCAAATGGAGAGGTAGTCAAGGTGATATCAAGTAATGAAAGACTTGTTCAAACTGAGGAAGATAAGGGTAATCTTCAAGGTAACCACAAAGAAAGTTAACAAACCTACTCATCATAATAAAGAAAAATAATGTCTCAGGAAATGCAAAAGCTTCAATAATATAAGAAATGAAAAAAAAAATTCCACAAACAAAAGGAACTCAGCACAGGAGAGTAAGAGGAACAAAGAAAACATCAGCACTACAAAACAACAGCAATAAACTCACACCTATTGATAATCACACTGAATGAAAATGGCTTAAAGGCACCCGTAAAGAGACAGAGTGACAGAGGAATAAAAAACAGGACCCATCAATATGCTGTCTTCAAGAGAAAACCTAAGACTCAAAAACATAAATATATTAAAAATCAAAGGATGGAAAAAAATATATCAGGCAAACAGCAACTAAAAAAGAGCAGGAGTGGTAATACTAATCTCAGATAAAATAGACTTAAAAAAAATCCACCATAAAAGACAAGGAAGTAAATTATATACTGCTTAAAGGGACAATCCACCATGATAACATAACCATAATAAATACCTATGCACCCTGCAGCAAAGTACACATTATTTTCCAATGCAGAATAGACCATATCTTAGGCCACAAACAAATCCTTAACAAAATCCAAGATAATACAAAGCATCTTCTCTGATCACAATGCCAAAAATAGAAATTAATAACAGGAAGTGCAAGGAAAAAAATCAAATACATGAAAACTGAATAACACCTTGATTAAAAACCACTGGGTAATAGAAGAGATCAAAGATGGAATCAAAAAATTCCTAGAATCAAATAAGAATGAAAACACATCATACCAAAACCTTTGGGACACAGCAAAGGCAGTCCTCAGAGGTCAATTTATAGCAATAGATGCACACATCAAAAAAGAAGAAAGGGACAAAATCAAAACATTAGCTACATAACTCAAAAAAATAGAAAGAGAACAGCAAAAGAAGCCCACAGCCACCAGAAGAAAGGAAATAATAAAGATCAGAGCAGAAATAAATGAAATAGAAAAATAATAGAAAGGACCAAAAAAAACAAAAGTTGATTCTTTGAAAGGATTAACAAAATCGGCAAACCACTGGCCAAATTGACAAATGAAATACAGGAGAGGAAGAAAATAACTCAAATAAGAAATGAAATGGGGGACATTACAACAGACGCAACTGAAATAAAAAAGATCATAACAGAGTACCATGAAAATCTGTACCCCCCAAAATTTGAAAACCTAGAGGAAACGGACAAATTTCTAGAAACACACTACCCATCTAAACTTACACAAAATGAGGCAGAAAATCTGAACAGACCATAACAAGAGATTGGAAACGTAACAAAAGAAATTCTGACTAAAAAAAGTCCAGGCCCATCTGGCTTCAGTGGAGAATTCTTCCAAACATTCAGAGAAGAGCTTGCACCAGTACTACTCAAACTATTTCAGAACATAGAAAATGAAGGGATACTTCCGAATTCATTCTATGAAGCCAGCATAACCATGATACCAAAACCAGGCAGACACCAAATAAAAAGAGAGAAATAAAATTACAAACCAGTATCTCTCATGAAAAAATATAGCTGACAAAATTCTCAACAAAATCCTAGCCAATAGAAATCACCACATTAAAAAAAAAAAAAAAAGCTGCTGCTGGCAATGTAGCTCTCTAGGCAGAAGCACCATGCTGTCCCTCCACAGCAAAGATCCGGAAAACTAAGCCAAAAAGAGAAAACAGCAATCCTGAAACCCTAAACATCAAATGAAGTGATAAAGAACTCAGCCAAGCACCAAATGGAATAAGAAACTGTCGGAGAACAGAAAGCAAGGAGACATATATGCAGAGGTCCCCTATCAGCTAATGCGGCTCAGATCCTCCATCTTGGACTCCTATCAGAGACCAGCAAAAAGGGGATATGAGAAAGCAGCTTCACGGAGCTTCCAGCAGGAGACAGAACAACCAGTAAACAGCAATATATGTGTTACCGCAACAACGTGGATTGGAGCCACCTGCCACAATAGCCAATTCTGAGACAGGGGTGAGGTTAGCAGCAAGATTTTTATTATATATAGATATATAGGAGACGGAGGGGAATAGATTCCTCCAAAAAACCCGTCTCCCCCACTGAAGATCGGCTGAAGTCTTTTATAGGGACAGGATTATGGATCTTTTGTGGCAGTTTCCCCTTGAGGTGATGATGTCTTAGATGAGTTAACCTACTGGTATTCTTAGAGGTTATCTGGTAACATCCTTGTGGATTATCTGGCAACATCCTGCTTTTTCTTGTCACAAGATGGGTGCTCTGTTTGGTTTTTCATTCTTAGATCATTATCACTTGTTTTCTACCCTCCAGGGAGGAACATTGGTTAATCTTAAACCTTTTTGTAGAGACTAGAACGGGAGGGAAAAATCAGGAGACAATGTGGCGGTTAGCAACGGGGAGTAAATAATAGTGAGCCAGGCCTCTGCAGCCTCTTCCATATGTTTTTCCCCTTTTTCATCCCTACTTGGCCTCCTCTTCTTCCCTTGGTCACAGTCTCTTGGCCAGGAAGCGCCGGCTGCTTGGATTCCACCTGCCTGCACTGGCTGACTCCCTGAGTGCCATTTGTTGGCTGCTGCTGTTGCTTTTTCCCGCTTCTTTTGCTTTCTTCCTTACCTCTCACCACCTCCTTCGCTCACATAGCTAACGCCGTGTGCCATCTTTGCTTTTTCCTGAGGGGCTGTGGGATCCTGGGCTTTTGTTTGTTTGTTTTGAATTGTTTGTTTGGTTTCTTTTTCTTTTCTCAAGTTGGGATCCCGTTCTGGCTGGGCAGTGCTGCGTGGCTTGGGACCTATCCCCTCAGCTTGCCCAGACAAGCAGAGGGATCCCTGAGGGCATTTCGTTTTTCATGGCTTTTTTTTTTTTCAGTTTTTTTTTGGGGGGGGAAGTTTTTCTTTTTTAAATCTGTTTCATTTTCTTTTCCCTCTTTTTCCCTTTTTGTCTTTCTGCATTACTCAGTTTCTCATCTGTTTATACCTTCCTTCTCTTCCTGTCCTCTAAATACCTGGCACAGTGTGACACCTCTACATCTTCTAGCTAGGCTGTACTTCAACAACTGGGAACAAATTCCCCAGACCTCGTAGCCACACCATTGGGATCCCTGGCAGCTTTTCTTTTATCTTTCTAATTTTTATTTCTTCATTTTTTTCTTTTCTTCTTCCCCTTTTTGTTTTTCTCCATTTTGTAGTCTCTCATCTTTCCACTCCAAAGGCAAGCTCCCATAGCACTCTTTTTTGTTTGTTGGTATGTTTTTGACTTACGTTCCTCTCTCCTCTCTAACATTTCCCATACCCATCTTAGCTCCACACATCACAATCTCCTCCCTCCATCCTGCCTACCTGCACCGTGCGCTTAACATCACATTGCCAAGCAGTACAGGCATGGCTTACTGGAACCTGCCCTGCATGGATTACCGGCCTGCCTGGTGGCTGTAGTAAGTACCACCTACAACCCATCCCAGCGACTCCCCTTCAGCTAGACCTGCTCTGCCATACCATATCTGAGTGACTGACACTGAAAACTGGAGAAGGAGGCAAAAAAGTATTGTGCCCACAGGTGAGCAAACAAGAAAGAACACACAGTCCGCCTGCTCAGACATAGTCAAATTAAAAAAAAAAAAAAAAAGGCAAACAAATCTAAAATCAATAAATGAGGAAAATAACTACTGAATGACCCAAAGACAGCAGACAATGTTAAAACATTTACAAAAACAGGACAGGATGGTTCCAGTAACTGTCAAAACACAAGATGACTTTCCAGTAGAAGAAAAGGCACTAGAACTACCTGATAGGGAATTCAGATCTGTAATACTCAGAATTATCCAAGAGTTGAAGCAAAAAGCAGACAAAAATATGGAAAAAATAGACAAATTCATGGAAAAGGCAGACAAACTCATGGAAAATACGGACAAAAAAATGGAAGAATTCAGGAAAATATTGTAGGAACAAAAAGCGAAAATAAATTCACAACTAGAAATTATACAAAAACAACAATTAGAAATCCAAAAGATAGACAATAATATTTCAGAAATGGACAGTGTCATAGAAGGGCTGAGGAGCAGATTTGAAATGGTGGAAGACAGGATCAGCAGAACTGAAGACAAACATTACACATAAGTTGAGGAAAACTCAGAAAAAAAAATTTAAAAAAACAAAGAGACCCTGAGAATTATGTGGGATACAATCAAAAGCAAAAATCTGTGAGTGATTGGAGTTCCAGAACAGGGGGAGAAGACAGAAAACACAGAGAGCTTCACTGAAGAACTGCAGACAGAAAACTTCCCCAATATCATGAAAGATGCAAAGCTGGCCATCTAAGAAGCTCAATGAGCCCCATATAGGATAGACCCCAAAAGAAAATCACCAAGCCATATTATCACACTCACCAAAACCAAAGATAAAGAATCCTAAGAGCAGCTCATGAAAAAGAGAAGTCACATACAGAGGAGAAACAATAAGATGAAGCTCAGATTATTCGGCATAAACCATGCTGGCAAGAAGGCAGTAGGATGACATATATAAAACCTTGAAAGAAAAAAAATTGCCAGCCAACACTAATATATCCTGCAAAACTCTCGTTTAAATATGATGGTGAAATTAGGACATTTCCAGATAAAAGAAATTAAGGGAATATGTAAAAACCAAACCAAACTTACAAAACTTATTAAAGGTAGTCCATTGATCTGAGAACAAACAACTTCAGCTCACAGGCTGAATCTAGGATGCAGGATCATACCAGCCAGATACCAATCTAGGAAATGAACTCTCAAGGACTGTCCAAAACCAAAAAACTACAGCAGGGAATCAGAGCACGTAATCTGTAAATGACAACATCAGAAAAATAGAAGAGGGAATAAACAGTGTAGGTATAGAACCTTCTGATGGTGAGAAAGGCAAGGCGATAGCAAGTAATAATAGACTGCTTCAAACTTAGAAAGATAAGGGTAAATTTCACAGTAAACACAAAGAAAGTTAACAAACCTACTCATCAAAATAAAGAAGAAAAACATAAAGTCTCAGTACAAACAAAACCTACAAAAACAATAGAAATGAAACAAAAATCCACAAATAAAAGGAATTCAGCACAGGAGATTAAGAAGAACAAAGAAAACATCAGCACCACAAAAAAAAAAAAAAAAGCGCTACAAAATGACAGCAATAAACTCACATTTATCAATAATTACACTGAATGTAAATGGCCTAAATGCACAAAAAAGAGATGGAGAGTGACAGAATGGATAAAAAAAACAGGATCCAAAATATGCTGTCTACAAGAGACACACCTTAGAAACAAAGACGTGAATTTGTTAAAAATCAAAGGTTGGATAAAACTATATCAAGCTAACAACTACCAAAAAAGAACAGGAGTGGCAATACTAATCTCAGATAAAATAGACTTTCAAAAAAAAATCCACCATAAAAGACAATGAAGGACACTATATAATGATTACAGGGATGATCCATCATGAAGACATAACCATAATAAACATCTATGCACTCAATGACAGGGCTCTAAAATACATAAAACAAACTCTAACAGTACTGAAAAGAGAAATCAACAGTTCCACAATAATAGTAGGAGACTTCAACACACCACTCTCAGTAAAGGACAAAACATCTAAAAAGAAACTCAGCAAAGATACAGAAGACCTAAAGGGCACAATCAGCCAACTTGACCTCATAGACATATATAGAACACTCCATCCAACAGCTTCAAAGTGCACATTCTTTTCCAATGCACATGGAACATTCTCCAGAATAGACTACACCATAGACCACAGAGCAGTCCTCAACAAGATCTAAAACTTTGAGATAATACAAAGTATCTTCTCTGACCACAATGCCGTCAAGGTAGAAATTAACAACAGAAAGAGCAAGGAAGAAAAATCAATTACACGGAAACTGAATAACACCCTGCTTACAAACCACTGAGTAATAGAAGAAATCAGAGATGGAATCAAAATATTCCTAGAATCAAATGAGAATGAAAACACATCATACCAAAACCTTTGGGACACAGCAAAGGCAGTCCTCAGAGGTCAATTTATAGCAATAGATGCACACATCAAAAAAGAAGAAAGGGAGAAAATTAAAACATTAGCTACACAACTCAAACAAATAGAAAGAGAACAGCAAACAAAGCCCACAGCCACTAGAAGAAAGGAAATAATAAAGATCAGAGCAGAAATAAATGAAATAGAGAATAGAAAAACAATAGAAAGAATAAAAAACAACAAAAGTTGGTTCTTTGAAAGAATCGACAAAGCACTGGCCAGACTGACAAAAGAAAAACAGGAGAGGACACAGATAACCCAAATGAGAAATGAAACGGGGGACATTACAACAGACCCAACTGAAATAAAAAGGATCATAACAGAATATCATGAAAAACTATACTACAACAAATTTGAAAACCTAGAGGAAATGGATAAATTTCTAGAAACACACTACCTACCCAAACTACAACAAAGTGATATTGAAAATCTGAACAGACCCATAATAAGAGAAGAGATTGAAAAGGTAATAAAAAAAAAAAAAAAAAAAAAACTCCCAACAAAAAAAAGCCTTGGCCCAGATGAATTCACTGGAGAATTCTATAAAACATTCATGGAAGAGCTTGTACCAGTACTACTCAAACTATTTCAGAACATAGAAAAGGAAGCAACACCTCTGAATTCATTCTATGAAGCCAGCATAACCCTGATACCAAAACCAGGCAAAGACACCACAAAAAAAGAAAATTACAGACCAATATCTCTCATGAATATAGATGCAAAAATTCTCAACAAAATTCTATCCAAAAGAATGCAGCATCATATCAAAAAAATAATACACCATGACCAAGTAGGATTCATAGCAGGTACGCAAGAATGGTTCAACATTAGAAAATCAATCAACGTAATCCACCACATAAATAAAAGGAAAGAAAAGAATCACATGATCATCACAATTGAAGCAGAAAAGGCATTTGACAAAGTCCAACACTGATTCCTGAAAAAACTGTCAATAAAATAGGTATAGAAGGGAAATTTCTCAACATAATGAAAGGCATCTATGCAAAACCAGTGTCCAACATCATTGTTAATGGAGAGAGGCTGAAAACATTGCCCTTGAGAACAGGAACAAGACAAGGATGCCCTTTATCACCACTCCTATTTAGCATTGTGCTGGAAGTTCTAGCTAGAGCAATAAGGCAGGAAAAAGAAATCAAGGGCATCCAAATTGGTAATGAAGAAGTTAAACTGTCCCTATTTGCAGATAATATGATACTATACATAGAAAACCCTAAAGACTGTAGGAGAAATCTACTGGAACTAATAGATTCAGCAGAGTAGCAGGATACAAGATAAACATACAAAAATCAGTTGGATTCCTATACACCAATAAAGAGAAATGAAAAGGTAATCAGGAAAACAATAGCATTTATAAAAGCCCCTAAAAAAATAAAATACTTAGGAATAAATCTAACCAGGGATGCCAAAGACCTATACAAAGAAAACTACAAAACACTACTGCAAGAAACCCAAAGGGATCTACATAAATGGAAAAAATACCATGCTCATGGATAGGTAGACTCAACATCGTGTAAATGACAATTCTACCCAAAGCAATTTACAAATGCAATGCAATCCCAATCCAAATCCCAACAACATTCTTCAAAGAGATAGAAAAACTGATCATTAACTCTTTATGGAAAGAGAAGAAGCCCCGAATAAGTAAAGCACTACTGAAGAAGAAGAATAAAGTAGGAGGACTCACACTACCTCATCTCAGAACCTACTATACAGCTAATGTAGTTAAAACATCCTGGTACTGGTACAATGACAGATACATTGACCAATGGAACAGAATTGAGAACCCAGATGTAAATGCATCCACCTACAATCACCTGATCTTCGACAAGGGCCCAACGTCCATCAAATGGGGAAAAGAAAGTCATTTTAACAAATTGTGCTGGCAAAACTGGATATCCATCTGCAAAAAACGTGAAACAGGACCCATAGCTCACACCATATACAAAAACTAATTCAAAATGAATCAAAGAACTAAATATGAAGCCTAAAACTATAAAGTTCATAGAAGAAAAAATAGGACCAATGCTACAGGCCCTAATACACAGCATTAACAGGATACAAACCATAACCATCAACACACAAATCCCAGAAGATAAGCTAGACAACTGGGATCTTCAAAAAATCAAACACCTATGCTCTTCACAAGACTTCAACAAAAGAGTAAAAAGAGAGCCTACAGACTGGGAAAAAGTTTTTGGACAGTACGAGTCAGACAAAGTCTAGTCTCCATAATCTACAAGAAAATTCAACACCTCTACAACAAAAAGACAAATAATCCTATTAAAAAATGGGCAAATAGTAAGTGGTAACTTTGGTGAAGGGTAAGACAGTACACAATACTGGGGAAGCCAGCACAACTTGTACAAGAAAAAGGCATGGAAGCTGCATAGACACATCCAAATTCCCTGAGGGTTTGAACTGCTGGGTGGAGGGCTGTGGGGACCATGGTATCAGGGAACTTCTAGCTCCGTTGGCATAACACAGTTTACAAACACATTATTCTAAATTCTACCTTGGTGAGTAGCGTCTGGGATCTTAAAAGCCTGTGAGCAGCCATCTAAGATACTCCACTGGTCTAACCCCTTCGGGAGCATGGGTGAATGAAGACAACAGGATACAAGGAAAAGATTAGTCCAAAGGACTAATGGACCACAGCTAAAAAGGCCTCCACCAGACTGAATCTAGTACAGCTAGATGGTGCCCGGCTACCACCACTGACTGCTCTGACTGGGATCACAACAGAGGGTTCTGGACAGAACTGGAGAAGGATGTAGAACAAAATTCTAACACACACAAAAAAAGACCAGATTTATTGGCCTGATAGACACTACAGAAACCTCAAGTATGGCCCCCGGACACGCTTTTAGCCCAGTGGTGAAGTCACTCCCGAGGTTTACCCTTCAGCCGGGTATTGGACAGTCCTATAAACAAAACAGGACTAATGAGGCACAGCAGTCCAGGGACAAGGACTAGAAGGCAGAAGGGGACAGGTAAGCTGGTGATAGGGAACCCAAGGTTGAGTAAGGACAGTGTTGACATGTAGTGGGGTTGTTAACCATTGTCATAGGGCAACATATGTACTAACTGATTAATGAGGAACTATTTTGTTCTGTAAACCTTCATCTAAAATGAGAATATCAGCACAACTGGAAGAAAGTAATTGATGTAACTGAATTGTACAGGTAGAAATTTTTGAAACAGTGTATCTTTGGCTATGCATATTTTCACCAAAAAAAAAAAAAAAAAAAAGGGTCCTCCAAGGCTGAGAAGGGAGTGTGTTGACATGTTGCGTGGTTGTTAACCAATGTCATAAAACAGTATGTGTACTGACTGTTTAATGAGAAAATATTTGTTCTGTAAATCTTCACCTATAGTACAATAATAAAAAAAAAAAATGGGCAAGGAAATGAAGACACTTCACCAGAGAAGACTCTCAAACGGCCAACAGACATATGAGGAAATGCTTGGGTTCACTAGCCTTTAGAGAAATGCAAATTAAAACCACAATGAGATACTATCTCACCCCAGCATTACTGGCACGAATCAAAAACACTGGAAATAACAAATGTTGGAGAGGCTGTGGGGAGATCGGAACTCTTATGAACTACTGGTGGAAATCCAAAATGATACAAGCATTTTGGAAAATGATATGGTGCTTCCTTAGAAAGCTAGAAATAAAAATACTGAATGATCCAGCAATCCCACTCCTAGTAATGTACCCTAAAGAAATAAGAGCCGTGACACGAATGGACATATGCACACCCATGTTCATGGCAGCATTGTTCACAATAGCAAAAAGATGGAAACAACCCAGATGCCCATCAACAGATGAACAGATAAACAAACTATGGTACATACACACAATGGAGTACTGCCCAACGATAAAGAACAATGGTGAATCTGTGAAGCATCTCATAACATGGAAGAAGCTGGAGGACATTATGCTGAGTGAAATTAGTCAATCACAAAAGGAGAAATACTGTACGAGACCTCTGTTGTAAAAACTCATGAAAAAGTTTACACACAAAAAGTAACAATCTTTGCTGGCTACGAGGGATGGGAGGGGTGGGAGGGAAATACTAGACAATAGGTAAGTGGTATCTTTAGTGAAGGATAAGACACTACACAGTACTGGGGAAGCCAGCACAACTTGTACAAGAAAAGGGCATGGAAGCTCCATAGACACTTCCAAACTCCCTGAGGGACAGAATTGCTGGGCAGAGGGCTGTGGGGACCATGGTCTCAGGGAACATCTAGCTCAATTGGCATAACACAGTTTAGAAAGACAATGTTCTACATTCTACCTTGGTAAGTAGCATCTAGGATCTTAAAAGCCTGTGAGCAGCCATCTAAGATACTCCATTTGTCTCACCCCTTCAGGAGGAAGGGAGAATGAAGAGAATAGGATACAAGGAAAAGATTAGTCCAAAGGACTAATGGACTACAGTACCAAGGCCCCCACCAGACAGTCCAGTACAGCTAGATGGTGCCCTGTTACCACTACTGATTGCTCTGACTGGGATCACAACAAACAGTTCTGGACAGAGGTGGAGAAGGATTTGGAACAAAATTCTAACACAAAGAAGACTAGATTTACTGGCCTGAAAGAGACTGGAGAAACTCCGAGAGTATGGCCCCCAGACACCCTTTTAGCTCAGAGGTGAAGTCACTTCCAAGATTGTTTGTTCAGCCAGGGATTGGACATCCCCATAAAACAAAATGGGACTAATGAGGCACAGCAGTCCAGGGACAAGGGCTAGAAGGCAGAAGGGGGCACGTAAGCTAGTGATAGGGAACCCAAGGTTGAGTAAGGACAGTGTTGACATGTAGCGCAGTTGTTAACCATTGTCATAGGGCAACATGTGTAGTATCTGTTTAATGAGAAACTATTTTGTTCTGTAAACCTTCATCTAAAGTGAGAATAGTAGCACAACTGGAAGAAAGTAGTCAATGTTACTGAATTGTGCATGTAGAAATTTTTGAAAAGGTGTATCTTTGGCTATGTATATTTTCACCAAAAAAAGAAAAAAAAAAAAAGGTAGAGAAGGAAGAGGGTTGACATGTTGTGGGGTTGTTAACCAACATCATAAAACAATATGTGTACTACTGTTTCATGAGAAACTATTTGTTCTGTAAACCTTCAGTATAATAAAAGAAAATATATAAAAATTAAAATATAGGTGAGAGGGTTTTGCCTCCACAGCTTGGATCATCCTGTTCATAGCTCTATCCCAGCATTCCTCATATTGGATTGCAATGGGTGACTTACTTCTCTATAGCCCAGACCTGACTGGAGTGGAAAGTTTTTGATGTCTTACTGCTTATAACCCACAGAGCCTAAGAGGACCTGGCATAAAGGAATGCATGAGAAAATTAAATCAGAAGTTTTCCTCTGGATAAACTGCAAATAGCTGAGTAAAGAGAACTGGAGTTTTGATTAGAGATTGGGAGAGGGGAAGGAGTAGCAAGAGGTAGTTCTGGATGGGCTAGAAGGGCCACCAGAGGCTAGGAGAGGGGAACTAGTAGAAGGAGAGAGCTGAAGAGAAATGTCACTGATATTTAAAATTCTGATTGGGGATGGGTCTTTAATTAGTAAAGGAACCACTGGGGAAACAAAGAAAAAGAGATAGAGAGCTCAGAGAAAAGACCAGTACCAGTTGCCATTGAGTGGACTCCAATTCATGGTGATTCCATGTGTGTCAGGGTAGAACTGTGCTCCAGAGGGTTTTCAATGGCTAGATTGCCAGGCCTTTCTTTTGAGGCACCTCTGAGTAGACCCAGCTGCCAACCTTTTGGTTATCGGCCTAGCGTTTTAACCTTTTGCCCCACCCAGGAACTTCACTTAGAAACCAGGGAGTGCTGAAGAATGTCAAATGCTGCAGGAAGTGTGAGTAGGATTAGGAGACAGAAAAATGCTCACTAAGGTTTGTCTTCAGGAGATCATTAGAAAGAACAGTTTTGGTGGAGTGATGGGAGGAAAAGCCAGACTGCAATAGTCTGGAGAGAAAAGCAGAAAATAAAGCAGAATCGAGGCAGGTGAACTGTGCTGCCTGGGGACCTGTAGTCGTAATAATGATAACTCTTTGAAGAGAATGCTTCAAATAACCAATAATGTGTGCAACACTCTTGATTCGTAATTCAATTCAGTTCAGCAATTTAACATTCTCCTTTTAACAAGTTAACCTGCCTAAAGCCCCTGCTTTTACAGAAATCTACACTGCATGTAAATAAATAAAATGCAGGTATCGTAGCTGGTTGAGGGTGGTAGATCTGTGCATAAAGACTAGACGCTTGGCAATTTCTACTGAGTAAACCTGGCTGAGTTAAGGCATACAGTGTGCTTATCCTAGCAGCACGAATGTTGGGAGACACCACCTCCATCGGTTTACCCAGCAGTGCCCCTAATTAAGAGCATCTTGCAGCACTTCCCCAGATCTGTGGTGTGCACTGAGCCTTGTAACTGAAATGTACATTTACTGCCTTGAGACATATGCCCCAGCTTGTCTGGACTCATTCAAGTGCTTGGTAATTTTCTCCTTCATCTGTTGACATCTGGATAAATCCATTCTCATTTTCAGTCACTTTGTCTCCAGTTTTAATAATGAAAGGGGTTTTGTCAAGAGATGCTTAGTGTTTATTTACTCAGAGGAATATTAATGTTTCATCTTATTACATGCATCATAGTTTCCCAGCAGAAGCCTTTGAAAATAAACATGCATTATAACCTAACTTGATGAAGAACTCAAGTGAATCTAATCAATTATGATGACACCAACTTGAACAGCTGTTGGGGTGGCTAACTCTTAACAATTTATCTAACAGGCATCAGTTGTGCTTCTGCTTCCAGTAAGACACTAAAATGTCGAGGTAGTGCCACTTTCAAAGGAGACAGTCTCTGCATCCCCTAACTCCAGAGTTTATTGTCAGGCACTGATTGAAAGAGATAAGGTTTCCTAGTGATGGATTTAAGGAGCTTTGGTGGTGCAGTGGTTAAGTGCTTGGCTGCTAAACAAAAGATGGGCAAACCCACTAACCGCTCCACAGGAGAAAGATGTGGCAGTCTGCTTCCATAAAGATTTACAATCTTGGAAACCTTACGGGGCAGTTCTACTCTGTCCTATAGGGTTGCTCTGAGTCGGAATCGACTCTACGGCAGTGGGTTTGGTGGGTTTGGGTGGCGCAGTGGTTAAGAGCTCGGCTCCTGACCCAAAAGGCAATAGTTCCAACCCACCAGCAGCTTCATGGAAGAAAGATGTGGCAATCTGCTTCTGTAAAGATTACAGTTTAGAAAACCTATGGGGCAGTTCTACTCTGTCCTATAGTGTCGGGCAGGACCAGATTACTCAATAAGCATGGTACGCACAACCCTACTTGTGTGTATATGCTAATCTGTAGTGAACAGTTTCACCTGTTTCACCATGTGAACTTGTTCACTACAGATTCGTAAGTAAACACAAGTGAGCCAGTGCTTACCTTTCATAACGCAAGATGATGGGTACCTTGCTTACTGGTTAATCCACCCCTAAGGGTCTCTATGAGTCAGTATCGACTCAACAGCACACAACAACACAAGAACATCAGTGATGGATTTACTTTGTCCAACAGTGAAGGGACTAGAGTAAGTGTGACCTCCCAGAATAGATCATCACCCAACTGGTGGATTCCCTTTATCATCTTCATCTATCCAGCCACAGCTGCGTTTGCGAATTTCCTTCTTAACTTCCCTCTGGTACTGTTCTGTGCAGTGGTCTTTGCACATCTCAGAGAATTTAGATGCAATTTAGAAAGCAAAGCCACCCTCCTCCATATTTAACACAGTGTTCACAGACTACATGAATACTTGTTGAATAGTAATAAGAGTCGTTTACACTGACTGATGTTTTACTACGCACCAGGTGCTGTGCTGAGTTTTATACACAGTCTTCACAAGAGAAAATAAAAACCTGTATTAAGGCAAAGACTGTGGGGTGTTATGTCTTAGCTAAGGGTAATTTGATGACAAATAGCAGAAACTCACTCAAGATAATTTAAAGTAGGGGAATAGTAAGGAAATTTACTGGAAGGCTGTTGAGAGATAGTATGGAACGCAAAGGCAGAAAATGGAACATTTGCAAACAATTTCTCTCTGGTCTCTCATTGCTGCTTCTCATTCTTGTGACTCCCTTTCTACTGATGCTTTTGCAGATTGTTATGCAGATGGAACCACATGACCACGCCACAATGCCAGCCTCAGCCTCCACCTGTGTCACTCAGTCCAAGCAAACTGCCTAGACTGACACCTAAGTCCCAAATCCATATCCCAGAGAAAGAAACTCTGATTGTCTCTGAGGGGACCAGGTACTCATACCTGGTCTAGTCAGCTAGGCCAGGAAACCAGTGTCACTTCGCAGACATGGCTGCTTGTGGCTCATACCTGTGAATGGAAGGCAGTCTCATCTCAGAGAAGAGGAGTGTGGGCCTGGGAGACTCTTTAAACTGTGTCTGCTAAAAATGGATAAAAATTGATAACTCTAGAATCAATAGTATTTGGTGATTGGTTGAATGTGGGCACAAGAGAGAAGAAGGAATTGGTGATGAGCCCAAGGTTTCTGTGTTGTGTGACCACGAAGGTCAAGGATGGGAACATTACCTTGGAGTGGCAGGCAGAGTATCCCGAGGGAGTGAAGGAGCCTGTGAAAGAACAATGTGAGGAAAAGGCCTCTTGTGTTAAAAACATGACCCTAAGATTTTAGCTCAGAATGGTGAGCTGTGAGTCATGGCTGCACAAGCTCACCACTTCCCATGACTTCCTATGTCCCCTCTGTGCTCCCTCTTCTGACTTTGCAGCTAGCTGTGACCAGCATCCTTCTCCCCGGGGTGTGACTTTACAAATTTGCCTAAAGTGTAGCCACAATTCAAGACAGAATGAATCCCTATCCCCACGTCAATTTATCACTCTAAGAGGGTAAAGAGTGTATTTATCCTGCCCATCATTGTATCTGCTGGGCCTAGCACTGGCAATAATAGATGGCCAATACCTATCTGTTGACTGAGAAAATAAGTAGACATTTTAAAATACCTGCGTAGGGAGGTAATCACAGAAAATACAACCAGCATAAAAGAAGCTAAGTTCCAACACAGACATTTTATTCTAAAAATAATTACACTTTCTAGACCTAAAAGTAGAGTGACCAACTTGACCCAATTTGCTGAGGACTTTTCTGTTTTAAGACTGAAATCCACATTCTGGAAAATGCCTCAATCCTGGAGACACCGGGAAGATCAGCCACCTAGGCTGGTGTCACCTCTTAGGGTGCAGCTAGGTTATGACTAACATGATTCCTTCCAGACCAAGGTGAAATTATCACATCCCAATTCTCCCTTCCACTTAAGGCTTCCCACTCCTTGTCTTTACCTTGTTAACTAGGATAGCATACATTGAATTCTGGAAGTTGTATCCTGTCAATGAAAACAAAAGGGTGGTGGCTTAAATAGTACTCAGTCCCTGAAAAGGTATACTCTAGTATACCTTTTAGTATCTTGGCAGTACTAAAAACAAAACGATAAAACTCAGACGATTATCTAACACCTCTCTCTGAGTCCAACTTTCAGATAGTTACGTTGTTGCCTATGTACGCTGTGAATAATGGACACAAGTAACCTAGACTTTGTAGTTAGGAAAAATGGATACAGTCGTTGCTGATTTATAAATTGTCATTCCAAGTCTTCAATTATCTTTTATGAGTAGGGTGACCATATGTTGTTATTTGATTGGGACAGTCTTGGTTTATGTCTGTTGTCCTGTTTTAATTATTAATTGCATCCTCTTCCACTCCCAAAAGTGTCCCATATGAAAAAAATGTTCCAGTTTGGATGATAAATTATCTAGTTGTCACACTTACAAGCATAGTTGTATGATTCCCAGAGCCTAGTCATTCCAGTATAAATTGATAAATAAAGCTCCTGAAGGTTCAAATGGAACACTGGGCCCTAGATGTAAGGTATTTGCACCGATGGGCAACAGCCCTATCTCTTCCTCTCTTTGTCCTCCCTGCCTTCCCACCCTGCTCCCTTCTCTCTTCTGCCTTTTTAAATGTACTTAATAACAGATAAAAGTTTATAATGGATCTCAGAATCTTTTGACAAAAGATCGATTTCATCTTAGTGTATAGATTAATTTTTTCTTCCTAAAAAAAATACCTTTAGTTCTGTATTCATCTATGTATGTTTTTCTATCATGATTAAAACATACTCTTTTGTTTATTCTGCTGGCAAGATTAATTTGTTTACTTAGTGGTTTGGGCTCTTTCATTTTCTATTTTAAGGCATTGATGTGATTTGATTGTGATGAGTGTGTTATTTCTATGAAGTCTCAAAGCCCTGTGTACAACTTGAACCTAAAGGGACCCAGAGGATAGTAGGGATGTCAGGGGCTAATGTAGACTGAACAAAGACAAAGAGGAAGGAGAATTATGATCTTCATTTGTTCAGGTGGGTCATCCTTTTTGCCCCAGTCACCTGTGTTCAAACATCTGCCAGGTCTGCTACACTCCTAGCACAGACGGTGTCATACTATCTAGTGCCTGCTTTCTATACATACTGTTCAGTGTATTCCTTGAAATATGCTTTTTAGTCTAGACTAGGAAAGAGGCTTACACAGCTGTGCACTCTGAGTCTTGATGTGACCTTTTTATCCCTGGATGTTATAATAAGAACTGCTTTAAAAAATCTGTTAATTATGAGGGTACATGCACATGGCACAAGTTTGAACAGACCAGAATGGCACAAAATGAAAGGTAACGGTCCCCTCCAACCCAGCTCCTATTCCCAATCCCCAGACACTGATTCCCTATACGGCCTTCCAAGAAGTTTAGACACACACACACACACACACACACACACACATTCGTGGATCTCTTCTATATCCAAAAAATATTTCCTGAGCTCCACTGCCTACTAAGTACAAGTCACTGGGAAGTAGCCACAGGGAGAGGAAGAGGATAGATTTCAATTTTCTCACAAATACAGATTCACAGCTTGTCTCCCTGACTACGGATTCTCCCTGTTCCAATCCTTCCTGAACATGCTGCCAAAGACTTTTTCCTAAAATATGCTACTGTTTTCATCATGTCTCTGCCCCAGGGAGTCTACAAAGTTTTCTACAGTCTATTTCTAAATTTCCCCACCTAACTTTTCATCTTCCTCCATTCTATCTATTCAAATGTTTAATAATATTCTTATTATAATTATTACAAATACTAAATCTGAACACTCACCTGCAAAAGGTCAATTTTGCCTTCTCCTGGGAAATGCCATTTTCAATCCCATCTCCAGGCCTTTGTCTGTGTCGCCTCTCCTGATACCACCTTTTTCTCTCCACCAAGGGCAGTGTCCTATAGATTATGCATAGGACTTGCAAGGACATACTAGTCCTTGTATATTTAGGGAGGAAACTGAACCAAGAGAGGTTAAGCAGATCCCTCTAAGTCACATGCCTATTTTCTGGCAGATAGAAAACTCTGTCTGGACCATTTTCTTTGCTTTAAACTGTACTCCTTTAAGCTAGATTTCAGGGGTGGTATCACTGTACCCACCAAGCCACCATGAAGAGGACAAGATTAAGAGCAGTAAAAGGCATTCATTTATTAGGTTTTGTTATTGCCACCTGTGTCATTAAGAGTTCTCCAGAACTTTAAGGAATTGGCTCCTGCAATTGTGAGGGCTGGTAAGTCCGGAATCAGTAAAGTAGACCTGGCAGGCAGGAAACTCAGGCAGGAGGTGATGTTTCAGTTTTGAGTCTGAAATTTGTAGGGCATAGCAGAAAGTTGACGATTCCATAAGAGTTGATGCTGCAGTCTTGAAAACTCATTGCCATCAAGTTGGTTCTAACTCATAGCCACCCTATAGGACAGGGTAGAACTGCCCCATAGGATTTCCAAGGCCGTAGCAGACTGCCATATCTTTCTTCTGCAGAGAATCTTGTGCATTCGAACCACTGACCTTTAAGTTTGGAGCTGAGTGCTTTAACCACTGTGCAACCAGGGCTCCTTTCAGCAGTCTTGAGTCAGAATTTCCATTCCTCTGGAAAACTTCAGTTTTTGCTCTTAAAATCTTCAACTGATTGGATGAAGCCCACCCACATTATTGAGGGTAATCTCCTTAACTTAAAGTCAATAGATTGTAGACATTAACTACATCTGTAAAATACCTTCACAGCAACACCTAGATTAGTGTTCGATTAAATAATTGGGTACTAGCATAGCCAAGCTGACACATCTTACCACCCAAGTGCGTGAGACAGAAAGTGATTACAGTTCACTCTGGAGCTGGTAAACCATGGTGCTAATCAGTCCTGATATGAGGCACCTGAACTAGGCAAACTTGGCCAGTTCTTCTCTATGTTCTCATCTGTAAAATCAGGATAATAATACTTGCTTTTTAAGATTAAGTGGAGAGCAAAAACCCTAAGATTATTTTGTCCAAATAAAGAGAATGGCCTCTCATTTTCGAGCATGGTGCCCCGTTTCTATTTCTTCTTCCTGTTATCAAATGTCAAGTGTGAATGTTAAAGATGAAATATGTAGTGTTTGATATAGAGTGGAAGCTTAATGAACTTAACCTTGGTGATCTGCCCAGTAACTCAGTTCCTCCCAGACTGGAAACTTGCCTTGTTTTAGCCAATTTTCTTAGCTACCTAGTGTTGCCTTAACAAAAAATACCACAAGTGAGTGGTTTATTTTCTCATTGTCCTGGGGGCTAGAAGAATAAATTCAGGGTGTCAGCTCTAGGGGAAGGTCCTTCTTTGTCTCTTTCAGCTTCCAGCAACTGCCAGCAATTCTTTGTATTTATAAGACATCAATCAGAAGAGATTAGGTTTAGGACCCACCCCACTCCAGCATGACCTCATTAACATAACGAAAGAAAACCTCTGTTCCCAACCAGGGTCATATTTACAGATACCGGAGGTGGAACTTCCACATAACTTTTTGGGGGACACAATTCAGTCCTTAAGACCAGTGAACTCCTTTGCTCATACCCATTTCACCCCGTTTATCACACCTCCTCCTGCATGGGCTTCCCTACTGCTGCCCTCTGCCCGCCTTCCTAAGTGCCTGCCTGCCTGTCATTCTGTATACTGTCTGCTCCAAGACACCAGTCTCTGCCAGGATGCTTGCCTTTTTATCCCTTTACTCTCTAACTTTGAACATTTGTCTGAATAACTTTTCCCTATTGTCACCATATTCTGACTACAGTGCTCTGTTTACATGGCTGCAACTAGATACCCACAAGCCCTTCCTCCTTTCCTGTCATGAGATCTTGATGCTTCTCAGTCTGGCCCCTTCTACCCCCAGCCAGGGTCAGAACTCTGTGGTTCAGGAGTGCATGCCGACTTTTATAGACCCTAGGTACTTTGTCTTCATGGGCTCCTTCCTCGTTGGAAAACATTAAACTGATAGATTATGATGATGTTAGAGACAAACAATCTAGGTTACATTCATTATAATGTATTCATTAATATTATGTTCACATTTTCATCTTATTTTAAAAGAAATTAACATTAAAACATTGTCATGGGCCCGTAAAAGTATCGTGGGCCCTAGGCACTGCCTTCTGTCACTAGTGGATAAGTTGGCCCTCTTAGAGTCAGATGTTCTTGAGTTCAATTTTTCTCTAAACTTGAGACTTGGTGGAAAGGGAGGAGTAAATTCAGTTAAAAGAAAATTTAACCCTCTTTGGTCTACTTATAGTGAATGGATGTATACCTGTGTTTTACTGACTATGCAAAGGATGAGTTGGAATTGACTTGACGACAGTCGGTTTGGTTTTGGTTTTGGTTTTTAAAGGCATTCAGCTGTGTGGATCATAACAAATGATGTACAACATTGCTAAGAAGAGGAATTCTAGAACACTTAATTGTGCTCATGTGAACCTGTATATAGACCAAGAGGGAGTCCTTTGAACAGAACAAGGGGATACTGCACGGTTTAAAATCAGGAAAGGTGTGTTGTCGAGATTGTATCCTTTCACCATACTTATTCAGTCTGTATGCTGAGCAAATAATCCTAGAAGCTGGACTATATGAAGAAGAACATGGCATCAGGATTGGAGAATGACTCATTAACAACCTGTGATATGCAGAAGGCACAACCTTGCTCGCTGAAAGTAAAGAGGACTTGAAGCACTTACTGATGAAGATCAAAGACTACAACCTTCCATATGGATTACAGCTCAACATAAAACAAAAATCCTCACAACTAGACCAATAAGCAGTACCATGACAAATGGAGAAAATATTGAAGTTGTCAAGGATTTCATTTTACTTGGATCCACAGTCAACACCCATGGAAGCAGCAGTCAAGAAATCAAAAGACGCATTGCACTGGGCAAATCTGCTGCAAAAGAACTCTTCAAAGTGTTAAAAAGCAAAGATGTCACTTTGAGGACTACTGTGTGCCTGATTCAAGCCATGGTATTTTCAATCACCTCATATGCATGCGAAAGCTGGACAAGGAATAAGGAAGAATAAAGAAGAATTGATGTGGTGGCAAAAAATACTGAATACACCATGGACTGCCAGAAGAATGAACAAATCTATCTTGGAAGAAGTACAGCCAGAATGCTCCTTAAAAGTGAGGATAGCATGATTTAGTCTCACATGCTTTGGACATGTTATCAGGAGGGACCAATCCCTGGAGAAGGACATCATGCTTGGTAAGGTAGAGGGTCAGTGAAAAAGAGGAAGACTCTCAACAAGATGGATTGACACAGTGACTGCAACAATGGGCTCAAACATAGCAACGATTGTGAGGATGGCGCAGAACCGGACAGTGTTTCCTTCTGTTGTATGTGGGGTCGCTATGAGTAGAAACCGACTGGATGGCACCTAACATAGTGAAAAGTTTCTCACTTTAGAGCTTGATGCCTCATCTCCATTTTTTTCTTCCCTCTACTTAATCTTTTGAAGAGTGAATTCTTTCAGCTTATTTTTAGGCCCAGCTCTGTCTTGGTGGATCACTTTAAGAAGGATGGATCTATCAGAGATTGGAGAGGCCGTAACCTTCCTGAGAAGGAGTGAGGCTGAGCCACGGCCTTTGATGGTTAAGACTTGTGGTGGCTGCTGTCCTCACTTTATTTTACTGTTTCAAGGAGGCAGCTGAGATATTTGATTGATTGTAAACAGCCTTCAGTTCTGGAGGCTAACTTCTTTGCCTGGGGTGCAATCAGCCTCTATAAACCTCAGACTCAGAGCAATTGAGGAGCTCCAAGTACCTAGGGTAGGAATGGACGTTCGTAAGGAAGAGGAGGATGGCTGAGAGGCAGTCCAGGCCCAGTCCCCACTTACTTGGTCCTAAGACTTGTTTAGTCTTCAAGAAACAATTATTACAATAAAGGCACCCCCAGGAATGGCTACAGATAATGCCTTTCTCAGAAAGCTCTTGTTATTGTTGTTAGCTGCCGCTAAATCAGCTCTGACCCATGGTGATCTTATGTATAACAGGACAAAATGATGCCCAGTTCTGTGCCATCTTCATGATCATTGGTATATTTGAATCCTTTTTTGTGTCTATGTGTCTGTCAGTCTATCTCATTGAAGTTTTCCCTCATTTTTGCTGACTGTCTACTGAACACGATGTCCTTTTCTAGGAATTGGTCTTTCATGATAATGTGTCTAAAGTAAGTGAGCTGAAGTCTCACTATCCCTGCTTCTAAGGAACATTCTTGTTGTATTTCTTCTAAGACAGATTTGTTTGTTCTTCTGGTATATTCAATATTCCTTGCCAATACCACAATTCCAATGCATCAGTTCTTCTGTCTTGCTTTTTCATCATCCAGGTTTCACATGCATAAGAGCCAACTGAAAAGACTAAAGCTTGGGTCAAGTGCACCTTCGTCATCAAAGTAACAATTTTGCTTTTTAAAACTGTAAAGATGTGTTTTGCAACAGATCTGCCCAATGCAATATGTCGTTTGATTTCTTGACTGCTGCTTCCATGGAAAATAACAGAAATCTCTTAGTTATCAGTAAGTGCCATAGTAGAAAGAGGGGGCTGTGACTTAGCCTTGAGGCAGGGTTTGTACACTGCGAGGAAGTGGAAAAGAAAGGGCTCCAGGAAGATTGGGGAAATGGATGCTGTCTCTGGCTCTCTTCACAATTTCCTAATGTTGGTACTTTTTCTCCCAGCTTTCTTCTTGGTCAGCGGGTTCACTCAGCCAGCACTAAACAAGTTAATTAGGAGATTTGCTCACCTTGATTCATAATTTCTTGGTAGTTATAGGCGAGGACAAAGGTTAATGAGAATTTAGCCTCAAGAAAAAGGCTGTTTTACATTCAAATCCCTAAATAAATGTTGCACATCCATCCCTCCTTTTAAGTGTCTGGGTTGCATGGCCATCTTCTGAATTTCAGCTAACTGGATATTTAGAAGTCAGATTCACAGTGTGATTTAGCAACAAGCAACCTACATCTTTTTAATTCCAAAATTATTCAACAGTGCAACATAAATACAGATCGAGCATTGTTCTACTACTTGGAATTAGTCATTATTAGACTTTAATATAACCAATTATAATCTAAGCTAGTTATATAGGACATTATATTTCCATCACAGACCAGGCCTGGATCAGTTCCCAGTTTCCAGCCACTGGATTTCATTACTCTGACTTCATTTTAGTGTAACTAATTATAATCCATCAAATCAAATACAATAACAGAGCCACCCCTGAGGTCAGAACTGGTCATGCAGCAGCTTATCAAAGGTAGTTAGATAACTGAGGACAAGACAGTGGTGGTGCCAGGGAGAAAATCAAAACTCGGCCAAAGCATTAGAGATAACTGGACACTACAGTTAGTAGAATCAGCATTGTAAATAATTACTTAAAATATAACAATCCACATAATTCTTAATTAAATTTTTTTTGGCTAAAATGTCATTCCTCATAGAAATGCACTGGCAACAAAAAGACCTGAGTCAGCAAAGGTTTTTCATTCCTATGGGCTAGTAACCAATGGAGTTTGCTTTTTGAACTCAGGTGGAATAAAAGCAGTGAAATAGAAAGTATTTGGCAAGCAGTTAGAGTTCAAATTCCCTGTCCTTAACCCTCTTAGCTGTGTGATTAGAGCAAATCATGGCACCTTTCTGAGCCTCAGTTTCCTACCTGTCAGATGGGAGTAATGTTTCTTGCCCCGACTGCCTTCTTCCTCCATTGCTGTGAGGGCCAAATGGCACAATGAATGAAACACAAACAATGCATTATTCTTATACCTACAAAAGAAAAAGGGGCCCTGGTGGTGCAACAGTTAAGCACTCAGCTGCTAACTGAAAGGATGGCGGTTCAAACCCACCCAGTGGCTCTGCGGGAGAAAGATCTAGCAATCTGCTCCCATAAAGATTACAGCCAAGAAAACCCTACAGGGCAATTCTACTCTGTCACATGGGGCTGCTGTGAGTCAGCATCGACTTCACGGCACCCAGCAATAATGACAACAGGAAAGAAAAGGAGAATTGCTAGGTGTTAGGAAAAAAGCATATTCTTAAAGATAAGGACAAAACACTATTCCAAAGCTAAACGTAAATGATTTTTGTATTAGAATAGATAATCATATTTAAAATAACTACAAAACTGAATATAGTATAACCCCAATTTTTATCGCTATCATAAGACAAAAATTGAAAGAAATGCTTCAGATGGATAATAGTGATTATCTCTGAGTTGTTTGATTATGGGTGATTTTTTTCTTTTTTTTTTTCATCTTCTTTATACATTTCTCTCCTTTTCAAGTTTTCTCCAAGAAACACATGCTACTTTATACTGGAAAAATATTTAGTCACCCCAAAATAAGAAATCGTATAGGTTAAACTCCTCACTTTACAGATGAGAAAACTAAGGTTCATTCTCGATGAGGAGATTGATTTACATCTTCTTACAAGCCAAACCAGTACTAAAATTCAGGTTTCCTGACTCAAATCCAGTGTTATCTGCACTTCCACATTTTCAATTATTTATCAGTGCAAGCAATTAAGAGTTGACTTAATTCATTTACTTCATCTTCAAAAACATCCCTCTTAGGCAGTGGGCCTCAGATAGATAAGGGTGTCTGAAAATTCTCACCGTCCAGGAACTGTTCCGGGAGGGGATGATGGAAAAAGCTAACCAGGAGGCAAGTGGTGAGCCTGATCTTAGCTGAAGTGGAGGAGAAAATCGAAGCACACAAGCTAGAGGAAGCATGCTGCAATGGAACGGGGACTGAGTTAGGAGGTGGGTGATATTTTTACAGCCATTATTCTAAAGACTGCCACTAATTAGCTATGTGACTATGGGCAACTCCTTTAATCTCTTTTCTCGGTTTCTTTTTCTTAAAAAAATAATGAGAAGACTGTGCCAGATGATCTTTAAGCTACAATGGTTGATTGTTTTCAAGCTACAATATTTGATTTAAAATGCAGAGAATTTACGTTAACCACACACATAAAAATCCATGCTAAACAAGTGCTTTTCAAAAACAAGCATATTTTCACAGATATAACACAAAGCAAAATCAGTTTTTGCAAAAAGAGACAAAAACAATAAACACAATGCAAAACCAGTATTTAAAATGCAAACTACAAGTAGAAGTCAAATGCAAAATCAGTTAGGAATACAAAATCCTCTTGCCAAGCAGTTTCAGTGGCAAAATGGGTGTAAATCAGGAAAACTGAAAAAGAAGCAAATTGTCAATTGTGATAGCAAGGAAGTAGCAAGCAACAAAATTCTTATTGCAGAGACAAGCATGGTGGAAGAAGGGAGAGAATGGTGCCTGTCTTTGTATGCACTCCATCTCAAGTCCTGTTCCCTAGCTCTGGGAAAGCATCTGCAGAGAGCAACCTGTCCTGCAGCAATGACCCCTCTGGCTCTTGTGATGCACTTGCAGTGCTGGTGGTGGTCAGGGGTGGATTAACCAGTAAGCAAGGTACACAAAGGCTAAACTGTGTTTACTTACTAATCTGTGGAGACCTATTTCACAGTCTACCACAGACTACTAAATACACCAAACTAAGGACATGCTTACCTTGCTTATTGGGTAATCTGCCCCTGGGGTGGTGATGATGGTGGTTGAGTTGACATTACCCACCAGTGGAAATGGTTGCAATGAGTTTTTTTTCCTGTGTATCTCCTAGCCATGAGCAACTCTCACCTTTGTGCAGTATCAAAGCTTGGAATTTTTCCTTTTCCAGCCGAATGCTCTAAGTGTTTAAATGAGGCCAAGAGAAGCTGCCTCAGGTGTTCATAAGAGTTCTGGCTCAGTCCACACAAAACCTCTAATTGGTAAATCACTTTGTGGAGAGCATGGAGTAGAGGAGATAGAGGATAGAGAAAATAATATATGGGGAAAATGTATAATACGAGCCAGTTATGCTGTATAACAAAAATAACCCATATTCTCTCTTTAATCCTCCATCCTCTAATTCTACCATGTAATTCTTTTACCAGTCTTTCATTCCAAAATTAAAAATAGTGTCTAAAGAAACCCTCAAGGATGGGATCTTTCCATCTGTAATCTCAAAATTTTACTTAGTTGTAACCAGACATTTCCGAGGTAAGTTTTTTTAGAGGATTTGGGCAGGGGTAAAAACACCAGGACAACCACCAAGGACCCTGGGTTTTGAGTGGGAGGTAAGGGTTCAGGTTGGGAGAGTTGGATAAGGTTTTGTTAGGTGTTGGAAGGTAACTCTCTTGTAGCAAAAATGTTCTAGGACTTTCCCAGCCTCTGCTTCCTGAGATGTTTCTTGTTCCTATGGAGACATTTTGTGGGTATATTTTCAGTGAGGTTTCATGATGTTATCCAACTTTGAGATTTCCTACATTGATAAGGCCAAGTAAACCTGCTGAGTTAGCAGAAACATGATGATATGTATCTGTGTGAAAAGTACCTAATGTATTTTTCCTACAAGTACTGTAGTTATAATCTATTTTTTCTCTGTAGGGAAAAAGAAATGCTGCGTTTGTCATGGCAAGTATGCTTATACTGAGACTGAGGTTAAAGAGAGTGGAGATGATGAATGGCAAAACAGTTGTTGAGGCTACAGATGGAAAGGTAAAGGGATCTTTATTTCATTCTGGGGTGAATAAGTTCTTTATTTAATCAAATACTTAAATATCACTTCCCTAATATTGTAATTAAAAACCTGGGCTGACACACTTAGGAACCCTCATGCGTCTTTCAGAAGCTCCTCATCTACCATCAAAGATTTAATAAAGAACATTGAGTAAATCAGAGTGAAACAAATGCCAGTGGTAAAGATTTTGATTCTCGAACTCACAACCATCTCACTTCTTCCATCAATGTTTCAAGTTTTTTTGTTTTTCTTTAAGAGTGTCACTTGGAGTAAATAATTACTTAAGGCAGGCTGTGTTTGTAAGATCAGGAAAAAGAGGGATAATCTGAATAAAATAGCACAGTCTCAAACCAAGGGATGGGAGGGAATGGTCAATAATGTCAAATGCTGCAGAAAGAGATTAAGTACTTGGAGAAAGCCTCGGATTTCAGAATTAGGAAGTCCCTTATGACAGTTGAAATGGAAGATTAGGTCAAGTGTTGAGATAAAAGCTAGACTGTAAGTGTTCATAGGGAGAAAGTACAGTGAGGCTCTGACATACCCACACCTTCTCCCTGTTATCAAGGCACTCAGAGCAGCCAGGTGTGTTGAGAAGACAGCCCAGTCACAGAACCTTTGCCAAAATCCCTGGCCGCACCATTGCCTGCCGGCACGTTGAGAGAGAGCTGCCACCCACTTCCAGCCTGACTCAGATGAGCACACTTTCTTGTCGATTTTACAGATGCTTCCCTGCGCATATTGAGTTTTCTAATCTCCTTCCAATTCTGTCCCTTCCCAACTCCATAACAAATCACATCCTACAACAAACAGATATAGTTATTTACAACAAAGTTTGTCTTTTTCACATCGTTATCTTTGTTTCGAGACAATTTATGATCTAAAGCGTTTGAGTTGTAAAATTCTGGCAGCCACAAATTCCCACTTACAGTGCCTTTGTATGCCTTCTTGATAGTATTTGTATGTAAAAAATATCCTAAATTAGGTATATTTTATACAACTAACATAAATGGGTAAAAAAATAACGAATAAAATAGTTTCCATGGAGCTGATTCCGACTCATGGAGACTGTATGTGTGCAAAGTAGCGCTGCACCCCATAGGGTTTTCAGGACTGTGAACTTTTGGAAGCAGATCACCAGGCCTTTCTTCCAAGGCATCTCTGGACGAGTCAGAACCACTAACCTTTTTGTTAGTAGTCTAGCACTTAACCGTTTGTACCACCCAGGGACTCCTACATAAATGGGTAGGTGAGGGAAAATTCAGAATGTTCTAAATTAGTAAATTAAGGAAGCATAGGGACTCAGTTAGGACCATTTGGCCTTGAGTAATAATTTCTTGCTAGAAGAAAGCAAGCAGATTTGAATGTCTCTTTTCCATCATTGGTCATGCCAACTTTTTAACAACTTTATTTAGATATAACTTATGAACTATACAGTTCACCTCTTTAAAGTGTATAATTAAATTGTTTTTAATATATTTACAGAGTTGTGCAACCATCACCATAATCTAATTTTAGAACATTTCATACCTGGTAACAGTCACTTCCCTCTCACCCCTCCTCTACCAGCAGTAGGCAACTACTAATCTACTTTCTGACTGTGTAATTTGCCTAGAGCATAATTTTCCAGAGCCATTTCATGTATATGTGGTCTTCTGTGTCTTGCTTCTTTCACTTAGCATAATGTTTTTGAGGTTCACTCATATTGTAGTATGTATAAGTACTTCATTCCTTTTTATGGTTAAATAATATTCCATTTCATGGCTATACCACATTTGTTTATGCGTTCATCAGATGATGAACATATGAGTTATTTCTACTTTTTGGCAGTTATGAATAACGATGCTATGAACTTTTGTGTACAAGTTTTGTATGAAGTATCTTTTCATTTCTCTTGGGTATATACCTAGGAGTAGAATTGCTGGGTCATATTGTAACTCTATGTTTAGCGTTCTGAGGAACTGCCAAACTGTTTTCCAAAGTGGCTATATCATTTTACACTACTACCAGTGATGAATGAGTGCTCTAATTTCTCTACATCCTTACCAACACTTGTTATTATCTGTCTTTTTGATTATAGCCATCCTAATAGGTGAGAAGTGGTATCTCATTGTGGGTTTAATTTGCATTTCCCTAATGACTAATGACGTTAAGCATCTTTTTATGTGTTTATTGGATATTTGCATATTTTTTTGGAAAAAAGTCCACATAATCCTTTGCCCATTTTTTAATTGGGTTATTTTTTAACTTTTATTAGTGAGTTATAATAATTCTTTATGCATTCTAGGTACAAATCCCTTATTAGAACACTATCTGCAAATAATTTTCCCACTAGGTGAGTTGCCTTTTCACTTTCTTGATGGTGTCCAACTCAATTTTATTACACTTCCTGATGAGAGATTTGCTCTTTTGAACACATTTTCCAACACTTCTGTCTTTTAAAAACAATGTTGAAGGTGATTTGTGGATGTAATGAATGTGTTTGCTGCTAACTGAAATGTTGGTGGTTCCAGTCCACCCAAAGGTGTCTCAGAAGAAAGGCCTAGTGATCTACTTTTGAAAAACCAGCCATTGATAACCCTATGGAGCACAGTTCTACTCTGGCACACATGGGATTGTCATGAGTTGTAATCAACTCTACAGCAACTGTTTTTTGTTGTTGGTTTGGTGGATATAATGTGGTTACAACTGTGATTTAGAAAAGAAATCATAGGAGGAAGAGTGTGAATGCAATAAGTTAATACATGTAGAAAGGGTAGTCTAGAAGTGGTTGGTTTTGTCTTGCTTGTTCTCCTTCCATATTATGAAATTCCCATTCCCCCAGCCTCCCTCTGCATTTCTCTGCCCCCCGGCTTTCTCCTCCTGATGTTAGAAGTGGCTACATTTCTGATCTCCTTTGATCTTTGTAACATCAACAGAGATAGTCAAACCAGTGGGTACAGAGTACTACTTACTTATTGAAGCTAGTTGGTAGTGAAAAAAAGAGGGAAAAACCGAATCAGGGTAAAGGGGAAGGTTTTGGAGATGTAAGAGACCTTACTCTGTTCTACATGTGTTTGAAGGCAGAAGAGAAGGAGTACTTGAAGTATGGAAATTGAAGGGACTCAAAAGAAAAGGAATCACTGTTGGAACAATGTCAAGAAGACCATCGGTAGGAATTGGATCAAAAATACAGAGACTATGGGAGCCTTAGAAAGAAGAAGCCATCACCAACTGGGGTTAAATGGGGCTATCAGTTAACACCATAATACTTATTAATCTAAGAAAAGGGCCATAGAAACTGGTGTTAGGAAACTTTTGAGAGGAACTCCCAGCAACTATTTGATAGTACTAATGCATCTGTATTAATCAAGGATCAATATTATTGAATACCTACCATATGAGAGGTACTTTAGAGACTATGGAAGAACATCAGAAGAACATCCTTAAGGTGTTTGTAATTCGGTTTGGAAATAAGTCTAACATAGTCAATTATTAAAACATACCCAGAAGTTAATAACATCAAGATAGTATAGGTTGTATATGTGCTAAAAGGCTTAAGGAAGGAGGAAAAATAATAATGAGGTGGAGTAGTTGGGAAAAGTTTGAGGGAGAGGATAAGTTTTGAAATAAGCCTGGAAGAATGAAGTCAGTCTCCTTGATCCTCTACTCCAACTTCCTTCTTCTAAACCTCCAAGATATGTTGTGATGTCAAGAGGGAACAAATAATGCATGATATTAACTATGAACTCTCAGAGGTAATAAGTCAGTGAGGAGCCATAGGATTAGGGCATTGCAAGGTAGAAACATTTGACTTAATTATTATATATATATATATTTTAGCCTCATCTTCAAGGAAGGAGAGGGCTTGGGTAGGAGGAACACCTATTTCTTCCATTAAGGTTGGTTTAATTTCTTCTTGTTCTATCCCTAATTAGACATCTTCTTGACTCTGAAAATTCTTTCTAATGCATAGAAAAATGAAGGAGTATAGGACAAATAGGAGAATATATGTTGTATTTCTCTCCTTTCTGCAGAGTCAGTGTCAAGGAGCAGGAAGTCCAGGCAATGAACCCTCCAGAGTTTGAAATAATTGAAGACATGGCATTACTGACTCACCTCAATGAAGCAGCTGTGCTGTATAACCTGAAGAGGTGCTATAACCACTGGGTGATCTATGTGTGTACAGATGCTTTACTACCGAAAGATCAGTCTGGAATTCATATTGGCGATGTCCCAGGCCTTTCCTGGGTGATATCTTACATGGAATTTAAGCATACTCACTTGAAGATAGTCCTTGAGGAACACTCCCTGAGGAGAGACTTTATTTTAGCATATCCCAATATTATTTTGTCAACATTCATAACCCTTCCATAGGTTATCATGCTAAATTAAGAGCATGAGGCTTGGAGCCTTGCAAACCAGTGTCCAAATGCCAGTTCTGTCACTTGCTAATTGAGTGACCATGGGTTATTTGTGTATAAATAAAGTGGGATAATAATGTCAGCTTCTTCAGAGTACCTGGGAGAAGTCAATAAAAGAATGTAGGTAAAGCAGATAGTTCAGCGCCTGTCACCTAGTTAAAACCCCAAACCCATTGCCGTCGAGTTGATTCCGACTGATAGCAACCCTATAGGACAGAGTAGAACAGCCCCATAGAGTTTCCAAGGAGTGCCTGGTGGATTTGAACTGCTGACTTTTTGGTTAGCAGCTGTAGCACTTAACCACTACGCCAGTACTCAGTAAATGGAATGGGCTTTTTTTTTTTTTTTTTTTCATCATCATTAAGTTGGTGACGGTTGGTTGCTTGGATTCTTTGGTTTACTCTGCACCTATGCAGCAGAAGTAGCACTGAGTAGATTAGATGCAGATGGCCGCATTTGGGATCCATTGCCCCAGAAGCCATGGCTTGCAGCAGCTTGCTCCCCAGCACTCTGGTTCCCTGTGTGACCGTATTCGTTTTCTAGGGCTGCTGTAACCAGTTACCACAAGAAGCCAGAAGTCTGAAATCAAGGTGTCAGCCTGGCTGTACTCCCTCTGGAGACTGCTCCCTTGCCTCTTACAACTTCTGGTAGCTGCAGGCACTCCTTGTGGCTGCATCTCTGCATCTTGGCCTTGGTCTTCACATGGCCTTCTCTTCTGAGTGTTGTGTCTTCTCCTGTTTGTGTGTCTCTGTCTCTCCTGTGTGTCTCCTATAGAGACATTAATCAGTGGCTTTAGGGCCCACACAGATAATCCAGGAGGAACTCATCTTCATGTCTTTAACTTCATTACATTTGCAAAGACCCTTTTTCCAAATAAGGTCACATTCACAAGGTTCCAGGGATTAGGACATGGACAGATCTTTTTGGGAGCCACAATTCAAATCACCACAGTGACTGGGTGACAGACTTGAGCCCTAAGTGCCCTGGAAATCATGTTCCTAGTTTTGCAGAGACACTGATTCCTGCCTGGCCCCGACTGCTTGTTGCTGCTCCTGAGATCTCTGCCGGTCTGCTGCTAGTGCCTTCTGTATCTTCAAAAGCTGAATGTGTCCATCATGTTAATAGTCTGCAGATCTCCTGGGGGAGAGGTGATTCCAGGTCCTCTTGTTACTCTGACCTGGCTCTCTTTTCCTCCTGTTTGAAGTCCATTTTTACAAGAGTCCAAAAGCTCTCTTCTTTTTAGTTCCTTTTTAAGTAAATATCTGAGCAAATATTACCTGACAATAGAAGAGCTGACAAACCTAAGAGTATTTCTCATCTATTTTCTGGTATCTTTTCTGATCTTCCCTTAGAGTATTCAGGTCTCTTCTGCATGACTGCATATCCCTGACAAGTGGCTACAGTGTATGGGAAAGAGATTGTGGCTGCCTACAACAGGAAGGCGGTCAGAGTCTCCCCTTCACATCTTTGCTCTTGCTGGTAACACCTTTTAGGGTATGCTTTACAGTAAGCAGCTGCCCTACAAAAGGAAAAGTAAAAAGATCTGATCTACTTTTCTCTGTGTCACTCAGAGGCACTTAGGCACTGTGCAGAGAGCCTGGCCTTTGCAGGTACCTAATCACTTGAAGCCTCCAATTCCTTCTGGATAAAATATGGGCCAAATAGTCCCTACCTTATAGGGTTATTGGAAAGATTAGTTCACATGTAACAGTAACTGAAATTATGCATTTAAAGGGCTTGGCACATTGGCTAGCCCAGTCTAAGACCCCTGTGGATGTCAGCTATTATTATACACATTGCCTGCTCTAGTGTCTGGTACAAAGAAGTTATTACATAGCTATCACTACACCATGGTTTTTAAATGACTTAAAATGACAAAAATGTCAACTATTAGTTGGTTATCATTTGTATCTGGAGCAAAGAAATAGGCCTACAATTGATATGTTCCTATGACTGGCATAAATAGTGGCAAGAGAATATTTCACTCTGTACCATTTAAGTGGTATTTTTTCTAGCTGTAAATGGAGAAAATCCTTTCCCTTGTGTCTGACTTCAAACTAGAGCCAAGGAAACTTTGAATAAGTTCATGCCAATATGTAGAAGCTCTGACGTAAGAATATTCTGACATTTTCCTTTCTTCTGTAAGCTGAGAGAATCAGTCTGGGCTCTTCACGTAAGTGTTCGTCTTGCTTTTGCTTTTTGGCCAGCAGTGAGAGTTTCAATGGAAAAAGACACCTACATTTCGCTGAGAATAAAACCTAAATTCACTGTTTCTTAAAAAAATTTTTTTTTCTTGTACTTTAGATGAAGGATTACAGAACAAATAGTTTCTCATTAAACACTCAGTACACATATTGTTTTATGACATTGGTTAACAACCCCATGACACATCAACACTCTCCCTTCTCGACCTTGGAGGACCTTTCTTTGGTGAAAATATACATAGCCAAAGTTACACCATTTCAAAAGTTTCTACATATACAATCCGGTGACTTCGACTACATTCTTCCAGTTGTGCTGCTATTCTCACAATCCTTTTCCAAATTATTCCATCACCATTATCTTCAACTCACTGCCTCCTAGGCTTCCCATCAAACCTTTTGAGTTGCTGTTGTCAATTAGATCTCACATAGATAATTAAGAGCTAAAAGGGGACATAGTCTCAGTGTTTCTCCAGTCTGTCAGGCCAGTAAATCTTGTCTTTTTGTGACTTTTGTTCTACATCCTTTTCCAGCTCTGTCCAGGACACTCTACTGTGATCCTGGTCGGAGCAGTTGGTGGTAGCCGGGCACCATCTAGCTGTACTAGATTCAGTCTGGTGGAGGCCTTTTTAGCTGTGGTCCATTAGTCCTTTGGACTAATCTTTTCCTAGTATCCTGTTGTCTTCATTCACCCATGCTCCCGAAGGGGTTAGACCAGTGAAGAATCTTAGATGGCTGCTCACAGGCTTTTAAGACCCCAGATGCTACTCACCAAGGTAGAATATAGAACATTGTCTTTATAAACTGTGTTATGCCAATTAAGCTAGATGTTCCCTGAGACCATGGTCCCCACAGCCCTCTGCCCAGCAATTTAATCCCTCAGGGAGTTTGAAAGTGTCTATGAAGCTTCCATGACCTTTCCTCATCCAGGTTGTGCTGGCTTCCCCAGTATTGTGTGCTGTCTTACTCTTCACTCAAGTTACCACTTACCTATTGTCTATTTAGATCCCTCCCACCCCTGCCATCCCTCATAACCAACAAAGATTGTTTCTTTTTGTGTGTAAACTTTTACACGAGTTTTTACAGTAGAGGTCTCATACAATATTTGTCCTTTCGTGATTGACTTATTTCGCTCAGCATAATGTCCTCCAGTTTCATCCGTGTTATGAGATGCTTCACAGATTCATCATTGTTCTTTATCATTGTGTAATACTCCATTGTGTGTATGTACCATAGTTTGTTTAGCCATTCATCTTTGATGGGCATCTAGATAGTTTCCATCTTTTGCTACTGTGAACAGTGCTTCAGTGAATATGGGTGTGCATATGTCTATTCATGTGATGGCTCTTATTTCTCTAGGATATATTCCTAGGAGTGGTATTGCATTTTGTAGTGCTTTTTTTTGTGGTGCTGATGTTTTCTTTGTTCCTCTTACTCTCCTGTGCTGAGTTCGTTTTGTTTGTGGATTTTTTTTCACTTCTTTTGTTTTTGTAGGTTTTGTTTTTACGGAGACTTTATGTTTTTCTTCTTTATGAGTAGGTTTGTTAACTTTCTTTGTGGTTACCGTGGAATTTACCCTTATCTTCCTAGATTTGAACCAGTCTATTATTACTTGGTATCGCCTTGCCTTCCTCTCCATTAGAAGGTTCTATACCTACACTGTTTATTCCCTCTTTTATTGTTCTTATGCTGTTGTCATTTACAGATTAAACTCTCTGGTTCCCTGTTGTAATTCTTTTGGTTTTGAGTAGTCCTTAAGAGTTCATTTCCTAGGTTGGTATCTGGCTAGTACAATCCTGTGTCCTATATTCAGCCTGTGAACTGATGTTGTTTGTTCTCAGATCGAAGGACTCCCTTTAATAAGTCTTGTAAGTTTGGTTTGGTTTTTACATAGTCCCTTAATTTCTGTTTATCTAGAAATGACCTAATTTCACCATCATATTTGAATGAGAGTTTTGCAAGATATATTATTCTTGGCTGGCAATTTTTTTCTTTCGATGTTCCATATATGTCATTCCATTGCCTTCTTGCCTGCATGGTTTCTGCTGAATAATCCAAGCTTAGTCCTATTGTTTGTCCTCTGTGTGTGACTTTTTGTTTTTCTTGAGCTGCTCTCAGGATTTTTTGTCTTTGATTTTAGTGAGTGTGATTATGATATGCCTTGGTGCTTTTCTTTTGGGGTCTATCCTATATGGGGTTCGTTGAGCTTCTTGGATGGCCAGCTTTTCATCTTCATGATACTGGGGAAGTTTTCTGTCAGCAGTTCTTCAATGATCTTCTCTGTGTTTTCTGTTTTCTCCCACTGTTCTAGAACTCTGATCACTTGTAGCTTTTTGCTTTTGATTGTATCCCACATAATTCTCAGGGTTTCTTCATTTTTCTTTGTTCTTTTTTCTGATTTTTCCTCAACCGAGTTGTATCCAAGTGTTTGTCTTCAATTTCACTGATCCTATTTCCATCATTTCAGACCTGCTCCTCAGCCCTTCTATGACACTGTCCCTTTCTGAAATCTTGTTGTTTATCATTTGGATTTCTAATTGCTGTTTTTGTATGATTTCTAGTTGTGAATTTATTTTAGCATTTTGTTCCTGTATTATCTTCTTGAATTCTACCATTTTTTAATCTGTATTTTCCATGAATTTGTTTATTTTTTCCTTATTTTTGTCTGCTTTTTGCTTCAACTGTTGGATAATTCTGAATATTAGAGATCTGAATTTCCTATCAGTTAGGTCTAGTGTCTTTTCTTCTACTGGAAAGTCATCTGGTGTTTTATTTTGGGCACCTGCTGGAACCATCCTGTCCTGTTTTTGTAAATGTTTTGATATTGTCTGCTGTCTTCGGGGCATTCATTTTTTTTCCCCTTGTTTATTGATTGTAGATTTGTTTGTTTCATCCTGCTTTTTTGTTGTATTTGGTTATGTCTGAGCAGGTGGGTTGTGTATTCTTTGTTGTTTGCTCGCTGTGGGCATGATACTTTTTACCTCCTTCTCCAATAGGTAGGGTCAGTCACTCAGGGTGTGGCAGGGCAGGTCCAGCTGAAGGGGAGTTGCTGGGATGGGTTGTTTGTGGCATGTACCAGGGCTGACAGTGTGTACCAAGAATCAGTGCAGGGTAGGTTCCAGTAGGCCGTGCCTGTGCTATTTTGGAGTGTTACGTTCAGCACACGGTGCAGGTAGGCAGGAAGGAGGGGGTAGATTGTGAAGTATGGAGCTAAGATGGGCATGGGAAAGATGAGAGAGAGGAGAGAGGAACAGGAGCCAAAAACATACACACAGACAAAAAAGAGGGCTAAGGGAGCTTGCTATTGGAGTGGAGATATGAGAGACTGAGAAATGGGGAAAAACAAAAATGAAAAAAAAAGAAAAAGGTTAAAAGGAAAAAATGAATAAATCGAGAAACTGGAAAGGAAGAAAGACAAAAAGGCAATAAGAGAGAGAAGAAAACAAAACAAAACAAAACACCAAAAACAAAAAACAAAAAAAAACAAGAAAATGAAATGCCCCCAGGGATCTCCCTGTGCATCTGCACAGAGTAAGGGAGTAGCTTCCAAGCCGCATAGTACTGCCTAGCTAGAAGGGGCTCCCAAACTAAGAAAAGAAAAAGAAAAGAAACGAATCAAAACAGAAAAAATCACAGCAAAGGAACAAACAAAAAAGCCCCAGGCAGTCCCACCAGCACAGCGGCACAGGCCAGGAAGCACTTTCACAGTCGAGTGGTGTTTTGTAGCTTTTCAGGAAGAAGTAAAGATGGCACATGGAGCCAGGTATTTGAGAGAGAGGAGGGGGACGTGGTGAGAGGTAAGGAAGAAATCTAAAGAAGTGGAAAAAAGCAACACCAGCAGCCAACAAAAGGCACTCAGGGAGCTGGCCAGTGTGAGCAGGTGGAATCCAAATGACACCGGGGTGAAGCTGGTGTTTCCCAGCCAAGAGACTGTGGCTGCAGGAAGCAGAGGAGGCTGAGTGGGCGTAAAGAAGGGTGGGGGGTGGGAAAGCATATATTGTTGCTTACCTGTTATTCTGTCTCTGGCTGGAAGCTCTGTGAAGCTGCTTTCTCATACACCCTGTTCGCTGATCTCCGACAGGCGCCCAAGATGGCAGGTGCGTGCTGTGGTAGGTGATAGGGGACCTCTGCATGTATCTCTTCTAGCTCTGTGTTCTCAGTCTGTTTCTTATTCCATTTGGTGCTTGGTTGAGTCCTTTATCTCTTCATTTGATGCTTAGGGTTTCAGGATTGATGTGTGACTCTGTTTGACTCAGTTTTTCTGATCTTTGCTGTGGAGGGATGGAGTGGTGCTTCTGACTATAGTGCCAGAAGCCCCTAAATTCACTGTTTTTGAATTGCATGCTCTTTTGACACAGAGTACATTCTAGGCAAGAATGAGATACTCAGGAGATTGTCATAACACTTTAGTCAGTGATTACTCCAAATATGGCACCAACTAGGCTGTCTTCACTGTTTTAGGAGATCCTTTAGAAGCCACAGTGTACAAGTTGTTTTTAATCACCTTTTTGGTGGAGAGAGCTCCAGTGTCCCAATTCTCCATCTTCACAGGCCTCTGGTCTGGCTATTTAGGCAGAGAGGCTGAAAGTCCAGCAGGCATGACCATGATGCAGACCATGCTGTACGGGCGGCCAGAGTGCATTAAAAAACACATTAAGTAGTAGAGACTAGAAGACACTGAGGCTTGGAGGGATAAGAAAAGGGAATGAAGCAGAAGGAAGCAAAGAACCTCAGCAATATAGCATTGTATGTTAATTTTGATGAAAGGAGACCTGACAGGCCACTGGAACTGTCAGCTGGGTGTCTGAGGGGACAGACTGAGACAAGTGGCTGTGGAGTGCTGAAGCCCCTGGCCTTCCTATGCAGTGATGGTGTCACTTAATGTGTTAGGCTGTCCACTGACATCAGCCACACCAAGAGGAATCCTAAGGTCTAAGGAGCTAGAGGAGTAGCTAGAGTTTAGGCCTATTCAGAGAGGACAGACTGTTTTCTGGAGTTTTGTACAGATAATGGGGCCCTGGGTGGTGCAAACAGTTAAGTGCTCAGCTGCTAACCAAAAGGTTGGAGGTTCAAGTCCACCCAGAGGTGCTTTGGGGGAAAGCCCTGGTGATCTACTTCTGAAAAATCAGCCATCAAAAACCCTATGGAAGACAGTTCTACTCTGACACCCACAAGGTAGCCATGAGTCAGAATCAACTTGACAGCAACTGGTTATAGAGATAAAGGCAGAATTTGACTCTAAGATTATTTGGGTGATGAGGTTATAAATTCCCAGCTGTATTCTTCCCATGTAAGTCCCCTAGGTGGCACAAATTGTTTGCACATGTGACTTCCAACCTAAAGGTTGGTGGTTCAAACCCACCCAGCGCACCACAGCAGAAAAAGGCCTGTTTATCTGCTTCCATTAAGATTACAGCCAAGAAAACCCCATGGAGCAGTTCAGAATTGACTTGACGATAACTAACAGCAACATTCTTCCTGCATTACAAGGTAAGCTGGTTATCATATGTAAGGGAGAAGCATAAGTCCTACTACCTAGTGAAAACAAGGAAAAGGTTGAACTTGGCCATGTAGCAGCCTTGATAAGTGAAAAGTCTTTTGAGCAGTTGGTAATGAGGAGACCTGTCTTTAATCAGTGGAGGTGCTCTCTGCTTTTTGTTAGTAGGACTGTGAGGAGCTGGCTTCTTGATTTTACAAAAGTCCTTATTCATGCTCAACTCCAGATTCTTTCTCATGCTGTTTTCACAGCCTAAAGTGTCCTTCCCTTTCTCTTGCCTGATTAAATACCTACTTCTCCTTCAAGTTCCATCTTAAGTTCCGCTTTTCCATAAACCCGTCCCTGCTTGCCTTAGCCTATATGGTCAGAATTACTGAACTTCCATTGCATTTATGTTCTGAACCAGTTAACTGTGTCATTGAATTTCCAATCACAGTGGAGAATCTGGCACTGGAAAGACTGTGAACATCAAACTTGATATCCAGTATTTTGCCATCATAGCAGCCATGGGTGAACTTACTTCATTTACTTTGGTGGGAAAGGTGAAGTGGCTCTATCCATTGGGTCGTGGAGGCTCTGCCATGACCACTTAGGAGGTGTAAGGAGGTGACTAGAGCCACAGAACTCCAAATCAGTAACCTGACAAACATGAACTCAAAGAATTTTATTGGAATCTGCTTCAAGGGGCATTTACTGGCTTACTCTTTGTTGGTTGGATGCTCTGAGAATTAGACCTTTAATTATCTGGCCCTTGAAGATCCATGGAAATGCTGGTGGCATAGTGATTAAGTGTTATGGCTGCTAACCAAAAGGTCGGCAGTTCAGAATCCACCAGGTGCTCCTTGGAAATTCTATGGGGCAGTTCTACTCTGTCCTATAGGGTTACAATGAGTTGAAATCGATTCTATGGCAAAGGGTTTGGTTTTTTTTTTTAAGATCCATACCGTCTTACCAAAGGCTAAGGTGCCTTGATGACAACTTTTGATATTTCTGAATCCCTTAATTGCCATTAGATGTCAGACTCCCACAAATATGCGTTAATAAAGGCCTGCTTCCTTCACTCTAACGCCTGGATCAAATCCCACTCCTGATGGACATACCCTCAAGTTTAGTCACGTTCCAGGTTCTGAAAAGCTTTATCCTCTCTCTCTATTTTATTTTTTTTATCCTTGGTGATTTTTAACTTAGCTTACTTTGTTTAGCTCCATTAACAGGTTAGCGGGCTCTATAACAGTTTGAAGGCAACCAAACCATGTAGGATCCCTGTGAGTCCGAATTGACTCGATGGCAATGAGTTTTAGACCATAAAAGTCGGTATGCAAAATACAGTTAGATAAGGCTGCATGGCACTGAAAATCAGTGGGTTATTGAGTGTTGGATCCTCTCATCTTTCTGTGCCTGACATTGTTATTTGCTTTTTAAATTTAATTCTGAAAATTTCCTCCTGTCTTTGCAAAGTAAGAAGTATTTGAAAATAGCAATCTTGTCCAATTTTCAAACCACAGAAAGTTTCTTTTCTAACAACCATATTTCTGAATTTGATTGATTTCTTTAGTTGTCATTGAACTCTGTTATTCACTAGATAGAGCATTTTTTACGCATTTTAAGTTTTCTGTTTTGTTTTGTTTTTTAATATTTGTTTGATATAGCCATTAAGCCTGAGATAAGGAGGTAGCTTGTATAATGATCCATTAACAACAACAACAAATATATGACAATAAAGCTCTAATAATAGTGCCCGAATCAAATATCCGTTTTGTCTTTCTGTAGTTATCTAGACTAAATTAGGAGCACCTGTTATGCAGGGTAATGTTTCTGCTCACTACGTCTCTATACAGTCCTGGCTGTACCTGCCGGCCGGATCATGCATCTTTGGCTTGGCCACTTACTCAGCAGGAGCAAGAATGAGACCAGAGTAACAGGGTGAAGGAAAACTGGGGTAGTAACTTCTAGTGAATTGCAGAATGTGGTGGGGCAGATAATGACATAAATTAACAGCTCCTGCTTAAACAAACCCTTCTAAGTGTTTAACCATGGGGTTATTGCAGAAACCAAGTGTGAAAAGCAATAACCTCCTCCTCTGACACTCCATCTTTAATTTCTCTTCTCTCTAATCCATCTTTGACACCACTGCTAGATTAATCTTCCTAGTATATTACTAGGACAGTTTCAATTCTATGTTTCCAAACTTTTAAGGATTTGCAATTATATTTTTAATAAAATTCAAACACATCACCTGAAACTTAGAGTTCTTTATGAAATGACCCCATGGTGCCTATTCAACCTTTTCCTCCATTGTTTCTCGATCAACCTGTATGTCCTCCAGCAAAAGCTTTTCTGTTTCTTAACTCCAGATCTTCGCTCGTGCTGTTTTTCCAGCCTGAAATATTCTTCCCCTTCTCCCAGCCAATTACATATCTACCCCTTCTTTAAGTTCCAACTTAAGCTTCACCTTCCATGAAACTTTCTCTGCTTGCGTTAGTCTATATTGTTGGAATTACTTTATGTTCATTGCATTTATAATCTGAGCCAGTTAACTTCGCACTTAATTCTACTCATTTTATTTAACAGTTCTGTGTGTATTAGCTTTAGTTATTTGACTATTTTTTGTATCTTCCTATTTGTGTATGTATATCTATAATTATTAAAACAAATAATGATGTTATTATTAATACATTAGAACCATCTTCTATGATTAGATCACCCTAAAAGAACTTTATTTCTTATGTTCCATCTTTAAACCTTTTGTTTTTAAATTGTGATAAAAATATATATAACAAAACATTTGTAAATTCAACAATTTTTACGTGTATAATTTAGTGATATTAATTACATTTGTCATGTTGTGCAACCATTACCACTATTCTTTTCCAAATTATTCCACCACCATTAATGGAAACTCAGCAACCCCCAAATCAATGGCTTCCCATTCTTTCCTCCCTCTCCTGGTAACCACTAATAAGCTTTGGTCTGTAGACATTTGCTTATTTCATAAAGTGGGATCATACAGTATTTATCCTTTTGTTACTAACTTATTTCACTCACTGTAGTGTTTTCAAGTTTCATTCATGTTGTAGTATATATCAAGACTTCATTTCTCTGTATGGCTGAGTTATAGTCCATTGTATGAATGTTCGACATTTTGTTTATCCATTCCTCTGATGATGGACATTTAGGTTGTTTCCACCTTTTGGCTATTAAGAACAATGTTGCAATGAACATTGGTGTACAGGTTTCTGTTTGCATTCCTGATTTCAGTTATTTTGAGTACATACCTAGGATTGGAATTGATAGGTCACATGGTAGTTCTGTGTTTAACTTTTTGAGGAAACACCAAAGTTTTCCACAGTGGCTTTACCATTCCCACCAGCAATGGATAAGGTTTCCAATTTTTCCACATACTTTATGTTTCATTTTTAAATTTTGAAAATGAGTACATATTTTATTAGTATTAATCAGCATAAAGACACTTTAAAATTTTGTCATTCTGGTTTCCATTTAACTTTCTATTGTTTGCACAATAACTTAGTATTTTCCCATTGTCAGATATTTAGACTGTTATTCTTTCATGATAATTTATAACATTTATATGCAAATCTTTGTTCATATAGCCCTTTTACTGGAAGGGATATAATATTTCTAACTATAAATTTTTAATATCATATAATATATGATTTTTTCCCATAAAACAGGACTTTGAGGCTGAGTGGAAAGCAACAAAGCCTTGCTGAAGTGTGGGTTCTAGATGGCCATCCAGACTCACTCTCTGTGTAGATGATCCATTTTGGCCCATTGGTTTGAGTGTGCATGGTTCAAATTCATGACCAATATGATTGATCACAAGTCACTGCTTGACATGGATCTCAAGGGTTACTTAGGAATAGCAGCAAGCAAAAATATGATTTAATAACACCAAGAGTCTGCTGTATTATCATAGGATAAATTTCCAACAGTGAGGATTAGATGCAAAGAGAGGGTGGTTAATAATGGAGGGAATATATGGAATGAAGTATGTCTGAAAATAGGCTATAGTATTCTGGAAGGTGAATAACCATTTTCTTTTCCCACTTACGCCAATGTCAACTAAAAAAGAAGCGTTGCAAATAAATGAGCTCCCACACATATTCATATATTCCCACTTAATATCATATATTAAGTCAATCTCTCTCATCTATTTTTCTGAATTTCCATCCCAAATTACACTTTATAGCCAAATTTAGAAGCAGGTTTTGGCTACTGGTTATCAGAAAGAGGATAGGAGTTTGCATTACAGAGTTCTGTTAAACACTTCATCAGCTGTACATCTTTTGTATGTATCTTAGGGGACTCTAGAAGATCAAATCATGCAAGTGAATCCTATCTTGGAAGCACCTGGAAATGGCAAAACCCAGAGAAATCAGAACTCCTCTCATTTTATAAGCAGGGTGATTCAGCAGTATATGAGAGTCTTCTATTTTTAAACAAATGGTAAAATTGTTATCTGAGCACATACTAAAACCAAACCAAACCCATTGTCGTTGAGTCAATTCTCACCCATAGTGAGCCTATAGAACAGAGTAGAACTGCCTAAGAGGGTTTCCAAGGAGCAGCTGGTGGATTTGAACTGTTAATCTTTTGGTTAGCAGCCAAACTCTTAACCACTGTGCCACCAGAGCGCCATCTGAGCACATAGGTCTGAAAAATATCTCTAGAACATCTAAGAAAGTCCTTGACTAAAGCCTATAATACTGTTGTATTTCTCAAAAAAATTTTACCAGCCTCATCACTAAGACAATTCAAATTACAAATAAATATGTATCTGAGAAGCTTCTACTATTTGGTCAATTTCAAGAAGAAAATTTTTATCTTAATCATTTCAAATTCCTTTCTACTCCCAGTAGGGAAGCTTGCCAGCAAATTATAATAATGTCTTATATTTTATTACATTTTACAGATTTGAAAGTACTTTTTCCTTCATAATTTCCTATACTCCTTATGGTAAATTAATTTAGTAGGCACTTCTTAATACATTTTCTGTGATTATTGTTTCTACTCTTGGCTATGGCCTCCCTACTTCTGCATATTTCTCACTGGGGGTTTTTTTTACAGGAAGAAAGTATTTTTTAAGTAGGTTTGATGACTAGCAGTCCCACGATAGAGGAAGAATTTGAATTTCAAAACCTAGCTTCGCAAATCCATTTTATGCCAAGAATGAGAAGGCAGGGAGCCACTATATGATTTACAAGGAAATTTGCAGAAGGCTTCCTCTTCAATTCTCTGGCATAATTGAAGAATAGCCTCATGATGAATTGGCTAGTTTCCATCTAAGGCCTTAGAGCCACCCCTTCTGCACTTACATCTGCTTGCAATGTCTGACTGGTCACAGTAGGTGCAAATACTGGCCCATAAAACAGCTGCTAGTTTTTGGATTTGTTAGAGTGTTAAGGGATTTGCTGCTGACACATGAAAGAAAGAAAGCTGTAAAGAAGTAAGAGAGGGAAAAAGTGAGGAAGGAATGGAGAGAAGGGGAAAAAAGAAAGATGAAAGGGAAGGAAAGAATTTTAAAAAGGGAAGAATAGCAAGTGAAAAGAAAGACAAAGAAAATGAAAAGGAACAAGAAAAAAGTTGGAAAGGTAGAAGGGAAGGGAGAAGGAAAAAAGGAAAAAGCGTTAAAAATCAAGAAACCAGTGTTAAATTATTTCAATTAATACAATGTATGTACGTATAACCAAAAAAAAAAAAAAAACCTTGCTGGCAAGTCGATACATTTATTATGTATGTATACATATGTATATATGCACATGTAATTGGTATGCATATGCATGTATATATGTGTACATATGTATATACACACATACACATTTACATCTGATATCTTCAATTCTAATCTAACACCATAGGGTTTATTCTAGCCTTTCCCCCTCTCTAACAGTGAGAAACCCAACTCCCATTATTCTACATTTTTACTTAATTGCTCAGTCCTCCGTATGTGGTCACTCTCCTTGCCTAGCCAGCAGGCTACAGTCCTGCTCTGATACCTCCTCATCTCTGCCAGACTGCTTTCCATTCTGCTCCATCACCCTTATCCCTCAAAGCCCAGCCTCCCCTTAGCTGACCCCCTTCTTGGCTACATCTGGTATTCTTGCATGGGCCCCTGCTGCCTCTGGGCAGGCTTACTGCCCCACTAGAGTCTGCTTTAAAGCTTTTGAGAGGAGGAAGGAAGGGAGAAAGAGAAGGATGGAAGAAGGAAGGAGGGAGAGAGGTCCATCTATTATTTTTAACAAAGTGGTGTTTTGAAAACATAAATCAAATCACATCACTCCTCTGCTTAAAACTTTCCAATGTCTCCAGAGCACACGTAAAATAAAACCCTACCCCTTACTGTGGCTTGCACAACTTGCATGATATGGTAACTTTCTCTCTCTCAGACTTCATTTTATGCTCCTCTTTCTCTTACTCACTAAGATCCAGTACAGCCGGCTTTTCTTTTGGTTTTGAAACATGCCAAACGTACTCCCATGTTAGAGTCATTGCATTAAAGCCATTTACCCACTAGAATACAAGTTCCATAAGAAGAGGGACCATGTCTTTATCTTAGGGTTGAAACCCCAGTGCCTAGCAGGGTTCCTGGATCATGTAGATGCTCAAAAAAATCTTTGCTGAATGAAGGAATAGGCTAAGCAGATATTATTTTTCTTGTTTTCAGATAAGAATACTAGGGCCCAGAGAGAGTCAGTAACACACATAAGTATACACATCTAGCAATCGGCAGATCTGGGACTCAAAGCCAGATTGTCCAGGGTCCTGTCAATCATTCTGGGTCCCTCAAGACTGTAACTGGTCAAACCCATGTGAAGTTTTTTACTTTTTGAAAGCTAGTCAGTTTGAGAGTAAGATGTATCATAAGGTCTTGCTAATTGTCTTAGTCTGGGTTCTCTAGAGAAGCAAAACCAGTGAAGCATCTATACACACGTATACACACGTACACACACACACACACACACACACACACACACACACACACACACACACACGCACACATATGGAGCCCTGGTAGCGTGGTGGTAAGAGCTACGGCTGCTAACCAAAAGGATAGCAGTTTGAATCTACCATCTGTTCCTTGTAAACCCCATGGGGCAATTCTACTCTGCCCTACAGGGTTGCTACGAGTCAGAATCAACTCGACTGTAGAGGCTGGAAAGTCCCAAGTCTATGGGTCAGGCTGGAGGCTTCTCCTGACTCATGTAGCTGCAGGGGCTGGCGAACCCAAGATAATAGGCCTCTGGCTCACAGGCTGCAGAGGCTGACAAATCCCAAGATCAGGAGGTTAACTGGTAGCTCAAATCCCAAGAACCAGAGATCAGATGAACAGGAGCCAGCTGCAGGATCCAGAGTGAGCAAAAGTCCACCAATATTGGATGCAGGCCGCAACCCCAAGGAAACTCCCTTTCAGCGATTGGCTACTCACAGCAGATCCCATCATTGAGGTGATCACATTATATCTGATCTCATCATGGAAGTGATTACATCATTATACAACTGCCAAATTACATCATAACTGTCAGACCACTGAGAATCATGGCCCAGCCAAATTGACACACAACATGAATGAACACACTAATGCTTGGAATGTTTAAATGTATTCTGTGTCCATCTAGGGCAAATTCATCAGGATGCACTTTGGTGTCGAAGGCAAGCTGTCATTTGCAGACATTGACATCTATAAGTAACCATCTGATTACTTTTCTTCTATCTTTTATAAGAACATGCAAGTATGAACTTTTCTCCATTTCTCATCATCCAGATTTGCCTGAAAAATCCCAGGTCATTTTCCAGTGGCCTGGAGAGAGGAACTACCACATATTCTACCAAATTCTGTCTGGAAAAAAAGACCTTCAAGGTAAGCATAAGATCAGAGCTAAGGGTCATTCCAAAAATAGAAGACAGAAGTCAGAATAGAGGGGCAGAAAAAGTGATGTTTATTAAGTCTCTTAGCCTTTTTAAAGATTTTTTTATTTTGTAATTTATTTTATTTTTGTTGTTGTTGTTGAGAATACACAGCTGATCATACACCAATTCAACAATTTCTACATGTACAATTCAGTGACATTTATTACATTCTTTAAGTTGTGCAGCCATTCTCACTGTCCTTTTCTGAGTTGTTCCTGTCCTATTAATATAAACTCACTGCCCCCTAAGCTTCCTATCTAATCCTTGGAGTTTCTGTTATCAATTTGATCCCATATAGGTAGTTCTTAAAAGAGCACAATGCTCAAGGCAGACATTTGTACCAGTTAAGCTAAACTGTTGTTTGATTTTAAGAAGACTTCAGGGGATGTTTTTGGTTAAAGGTTTAAAGATTATCTCAGGGCGATAGTTTCAGGCTTCATCCAGCCTCCATGGCTCCAGAAGGTCTAGAGTCCATGAAAATTTGAAATTCTGTTGTACATTTCCCCCCTTTTGATCAGGATTCTTCTATAGAATCTTTGATCAAAATGTTCAGTAGTGGTAGCTGGGCACCACTCAGTTCTTCTGGTCTCTTAGGCTTTTTAGACCTTAGTTTATTCAGCCTAAAACTTAGGGAATTGAACTGGGTAGTATCTAGCGTTTTAGAATTTCATATGGGTAGAAAGTAAATGGCAACACTTTTTTTCAATTTGGTGTTAAAGGAAGAAGAGTGTTTGGAGATGGGCAGGAGACCTAGCAGGGTTAATATATATGTTTAATTAAAAAAAAAAAAAGTCAGATAACAATTTGAGGCTTTACATGATTACAGCCAAATAACTGATACGAGCAAGGCCAGGGAAGGGAGAGAGACATCACCTGGCATGTGGTGGTCAATATGGGTTTTATAAAGAAGGGGGAATTTGGGTGGGATATGAAGTATGGGAAGTGGATTTAACTGGATAGAGAGAAGAGGGGAAGGCATTTCAGGTAGGAGAAACAGTTTGCACAATGGCAGGAAAGATTAAGCCAAGACCAGAGAAAAGAGAGACCAGGTTGACTGGAGAAAAAGATTTGCATGGAGGACTAGTATAGAGTTTATTCTGCAGCCATTTTGATCCACTGATGGTTTCTGAACTAGGGGAGTTGGGTGTGTGTGTGTATATGTGTGTGTGTCTGTGTGCTGTAGGTGGGGTGGTATGGCAGGAAGTTGTGATTTATTAAAGGCAGGGTTTTAGGATGGTTAAGCTGGTATGATAGGCAGGATGGCCTAGAGGTAGAAACACTAGAGGAAAACGATTGCAACAGTCCTAGTATGAGATGACAAGGCACTTATCTACAGTAATGTCTATGGAATTGAATGGTAATGTCTATAGGAAAAGAAGGATGGATTCATGGAAGAATAGACAGATCTTCACTAATGATTGAATGCAGGGATGAGGGAGAGTGTTGTTGTTAGGTGCTGTCAAGTCAATTTCTACTCATAGCGACCCTATGTACAACAGAATGAAACACTGACTGGTCATGCACCATCCTCACAACTGTGGCTGTGTTTGAGCCCATTGTTGTAGCCACTGTGTCAAATCCATCTCTTTGAGGGTAAGGAGTTAACAATACCCCCAAGTATTGTGATTTTACTAGAATAATGGTAGTGACATGAACAGAAATAGAAAAGCAAACTGTGGGGTAAGAGAATGAATTTCATGAATTCATTCAACGAATATTTATTGTGGAACTGCTATGCTCGCACCAGGCACTGCTGTATGCATGGGGGAATGGAGTGTGAACAAGACAGACAAGAGCTTACCTTCTAGTATGAAGACAGATGACAAAGAAGTAAACAAAGAAATACATAATTTCAGATACTGGTAGGTCTGTAAAGAAAAATAAAATAGCATGAGAGGATAGACAGAAAGGGGGTTTGGTAAAGTTAAAAATACAAAAACAAAAACCAGTTGCTATCGAGTTGTTTCTGACTCATAGCAACCCCATGTGTGTCATACTAGAACTGTGGTCCATAGGGTTTTCAGTGGCTGATTTCTCAGAAGTAAATTCACACGACTTTCTCCTGAGGCACCTCTGGGTGGACTTGAACCTCCAGTCTTTCAGTTAGCAGCCAAGCACATTAGCCATTTGCACCACCCCAGGACTCCTATGGTAGGGGTTATAATGTGCATAGAATAGGCAGGCGAGTTCTCTCTGAGAAGACAATATTTTTGCAGACACCTGAATGAGTGAGGAAGCAAGCATGCAAAGATTTCCAGAAATGAAGTTCCAGGAAGAGGAAACTGTGTGTGCAAAGGCCCTGGGGCAGAAATGCATTTGGCTTATTCTTGGAGTAGCAAAAAGGCCATTGTGGGTGATTGTGTGGAGAGGGCAATATAGAGGAGAGTAGGCAGGGACCAGACTACTCAGAATTTTGCAGACTATGGAAGTGAGTTTAAATTTTATTCTGAGTGTTATGGGAAGTCGTTGGAAGATGACAACGACAATCTGATTTTATTTTAGAAGTATTGCATTTGAAGTGAGCAATTGAGGACAGAAGCGCTCCTATAGGAGTTGACGTGTGATGGGATTGCAGATCCAGGTTAGCAAATTGCGGTCATTCCTTCCAATGAGGAACAACTTACTTAGCACATTACGCTTAGATTAAGTATGGTATAAGTCTGGCAGTGTTTTGGCTACATGGTGGCTAGCTCCAAGCTGACTGCATCAGCTGGGCAAAGTGCTGCAAAGTGGGCAGTTATTTTCACAATGGATGTAATTGGTGATATACAAGCAGTGACTATTCTTCTTCCCACTGTCTCTCCACCTAAACCTGGAGTAAGCATTTTTTTGGTTTTCCATTGATGTTGTTGTTGTTAGTTGCTGTCAAGTCGATTCTGACTCACAGGCCACCCCATGGGTTACAGAGTCTAAATGTTCCATAGGGTTTTCTTGACTGTAATCTTAACAGAAGCAGATCACCAACCCTTTGTTCTGCAGTACTACTGGGTGGGTTTGAACCACCAACCTTTAGGTTAGCAGTTGAGGGCAAATCGTTTATGTCACCTAGGGACATTTTCCATTGATTAACCCTGTCAAATCTAACGTTCTTGACATAAATTTCTAGGCTTTGAAGGGCATCTGACTCATTGGATCTGATGTGGGTATTAGCTGTGACCTCGAAGTTTTTTTTGAAGTATCTCTCTTTACTTAGAACTATCTGAAGGCCTTGACTGCTGTGAAAAATTCCAGGTTTATCCTGTGTTCATTTATCTTGCTGAGTCCTTGAGGGATGCTGAGACTGATTACTGTGCAAAGGCTGGCATCTAGTGGTCCAAATTGGGTTTTGTCAATCTGTTTATTTTTGGCACTCGTCATACTTATTGGGAGCATTTTAAAGATGATCTGGAACACTTTTCATCTATTTTTGCCAAAGAAGAGCTTCAGAATTTCCTGAGGATTGATGCAAAAGGGTATATCTTAGTAATATATAATTATACTAAAATATTCTAAAATATGAAATTTTTATCTATAGTACACAAGAATCAGGTATGGAAAAATCACAGGAGGGAGACAGATCACACTGAAGGAGCTGAGGAAATGGGAAGACGTGCTGCCCCAGAGTCAGCCCCCATATAGCATCTCCATGACCAGAAATGGCCCTTCTCCCTTTCCTCTCAGTTACATTGTTTCAAGGCATGGCTAAGACCTCAGTCCTCCCAGATGTGGCTGCTTCTGAAATCCTAACAGTACTTATTTTCATCTGTATAGCTTGGTCCTGCATATATCTTTCTTTTTGTCTCCCTATTTATTTATTGTAACCATCCTTGCTATTCAATTGGTATATATAGTCGAGGAGAAGTCATGCCTCTTGAAATCCTTGACACCTTGCCTAGTGCCTAGAGCATTCACTCCATCGAGTGTGTGATTATAATACATAATGGGAGATGCCAAGAGGCACACCTGGGTAGGTCTACTGGGTTCTGGAAAAAGACATATTCAGCATCTGGATCTCTTATTCTGGAGCATATTCAGTTGAACCCCCTTTACCTCTTAGGTCTCTCTTTAATGAATCTCATGTCTTGACTCCCCTTCTCCCCACTGGTTTTTAGAGGGCACTGGATGCACGTATGGTTGTGCAGATTGTGCACTGCCCAACTCCAGAGGTTGCTACTCAAACTGTAGGCTATATAAATTGGTCCTCAGGAATTAGGGAGTACACAACCTCTTTAGATGTACGTGGCAGCTCTAAGGAGCAGGTAATAATGGATGATGTAGCAAAAAAAGGCATTAGCTACAGAACTTTAATTTGGATCTTAAAGTCTTTTTGGCCCAATAGCAGCTTCATTTCTTTTCATAGTGAACACGGCTGAGTCTCGGAACATACTCAGCCATGCAGAAAGCAAAATTTAGTGTTAGGATGACACGTAAAACAAAGCCTTGAATGATAAAATATTCACTCTTAATGAGCATTAGAAATGAACCTGTACAAAGGCTGACACTGGTACCCTTTGAAACTGTGAAGCAGTTGACTTTGGCCTTCCCTGCCCTCTCATTCTTCCACTCGATGCTGCCCATCCTCACCCCTCCCTGATAAGCCCCTCTTTTCCTCCATGTGCCCATAGCCTGTTCAAGAATCTTCTGTGTGGTCCTCACAGGCCTGGGCAGCCTTTTTGGCCATAATAAAACCAAAACCAAACCCACTGTCATCAACTCTGACTTATAGCAACCCTAAAGGGCAGAGTAGAACTGCTCCATAGGTTTCCAAGGAGCAGCTAGTGGATTTGAACTGCCAACCTTTTGGTTAGTAGCCATAGCTCTTTACCACAGTGTCACCAGGGCTCCTGGCCATAATCCAAACCAAACCCTTTGCCGTTAAGTCAATCTCGACTCATAGTGGCCCTACACACACACACACACACACACACACACACACACACACACACACACGTATGTTATGGTTTGAATTGTGTCCCCCCAAAAATGTGTGTATCAATTTGACTGGTGCATGATTCCCAGAATTATGTGGTTGGCCTCCATTTTGTGATTGTAATTTTATGTTAAAGAGGATTAGGGTGGGATTGTAACAACACTTTTACCCAGGTCATATCCCTGATCCAATGTAAAGGGAGTTTCCCTAGGGTGTGGCCTGCACCACCTTTTACCTTACAAGAGATGAAAAGAAAGGGAAGCAAGAAGAGAACTGGGGACCTCATACCACCGAGAAAGCAGTGCCAGGAGCAGAGTGTGTCATTTGGACAAGGGGTCCCTGTGCGGAGAAGCACCTAGTCTGGGGGAAAACTGATGATGACGAGGACCTTCCTCCAGAGCCGACAGAGAAAGCCCTCCCCTGGAGCTGATGTCCTGAATTTGGACTTGCAGCCTACTGGTCTGTGAGAGAGTAAATTTCTCTTTGTTAAAGCCATCCACTTGTGGTATTTCTGTTAGAGCAGCACGAGATGACTAAGACAATGTATAACAAGACAATGAAGAAATACTCCCAACAATTACTGTCCTTGTTTCTACAACTGGTCATGTGGTCATAACTGGTATTTAGAACTACTTTTTTTCACCACTGTCTTAGTTATCTAGTGCTGCTATAACAGAAATACCACAAGTGGAAGGCTTTAACAAAGAGAAATTTATTCTCTCACAGTCTAGTAGGCTAGAAGTCCAAATTGAGGGTGCCAGCTCCAGGGGAAGGCTTTCTTTCTCTGTCGGCTCTGGAGGAAGATCCTTGTCATCAATCTTCCCCTGGTCGAGGAGTTTCTCAGGTGCAGGGACCCTGGGTCCAAAGGATGTGCTCTGCTCCTGGCACTGCTTTCTTGGTGGTATGAGGTCCCCCTGCCTCTCTGCTCACTTCTCTCTTTTATATCTCAAAAGAGTTTGGCTTAAATTGTAGATTAATTTTGTAGATTGAGATTACATCACTGCCACTAATCCCATCTCATTAACATCATACAGATAGGCTTTGCAACACATAGGAAAATTACATCAGATGATAAAATGGTGGACAATCACACGATACTGGGAATCATGGCCTAGCTAAGTTGACAGATATTTTGGGGGGACACAATTCAATCCATGATAACCACCCAGTCCATATTCCATTTACCCTCAGCAAGCACCTCAGCTTGTTGTGGTTCTTTGTTTGGTAGGGTGACACAAACCTTCATTCTGGGCCATTAGGTTGCTGTAGTCTTCCACTGACTTTAATCACAGGGTATAGTAGTACTAAGAGATGCCCTAAGAGATCTCCTATATTCCAGACATACTCTTCTTTACCTCCATTATGTAATTTCAATATGATTTCCCCTTGGTAATCAGGATCAATCACACCAGCCAGTATGGTAACTCCCTTCTTTGCCTGTTGATCCAGAGGCAAGAGGAGCCCAAAGTGGCCAGGTGGCATTCTTAACTTCCAGTTCAATGGAATCAGTGATGTGTCTACTGGTGGGAACATTCCTTCTTTTGGAACTAAGACCACCAAGCCCGCAGAACATAGGATCATGGGGAGAGGAAGTAAATTTTTCAAGTTTGTCTCCAGGGGTAATAGTGAGTGGTGCTATTCCCATTTCCACCCCTTGATTCCTGTACCCATGAACCCTGGCTATAGGGGAAATAGCACTGTGTATTGGACGCTGGTTTAAAGCATATACAGTTTCCTGGAGAACATTGCCCCAACCATGCAAGGCATTTCTACCTAGATGGAACTGTAATTGTCTCTTTAAAAGGTCTTTCCACTGTTCTATCAAGCCAGCTGTTTCAGGTTGATGTGGTGTTGGGGTACCATGATGATGGAAAAAGCATTCTGTAAGTCCACAGCATCTCTATCTGCCACTGACACTTTGAGCACCATTATATCAGCTGGATCATATGGACCAAGTGGCAGAATGGCTTGCATGGCAGACTGAACCTGTTGCAGAGCCTTCTCTTGTTCTTGACCCCACTCAAAACTAGCAGATTTTTTCGTCACTTGATAAATAGGTCAGAATAACACACATAGGGTATGTTGCCTTCAAAATCCAAAGAGGCCCACCAGGTATTTTGCCTTGTTTTAGTTGTAGGAGGGGCCAGATACAACAAGTTATCCTTCACTTTAGAAGGAATATCTCAACATACCCCACACCACTGGACCCTTAGAAATTTCACTGAGGTAGAAGAAGCCTGAATTTTTGTGAGATTAATTTCCCACCTTCTAGCATGCAAATGTTTTACCAGTAAGTCTAGTGTCATTGATACTTCTTCCTTACTAGGTAAGTCCAATCAGCATAATGTCATCAATATAATGGACCAGTGTTATGTCTTGTGAATGGGAAAGGAGATCAAGGTCACTGCAGACCAAATTATGACATAGGGCTGCAAAGCTGATATAGCTCTGAGGTAGGACAGTGAAGGTTTATTGCTGGCCTTGCAACAAACTAACTGTGAGCTGAGTGCAAACTGCTTCTGGTGATCTTTTGAAGCCGAAATTGAGAAAAAAAAACATTGGCCAGATCAATAGCTGCATACCAGGTACCAGGAGATGTATTAATTTGCTTGAACAATGAAACCACATCTGGAACAGCAGCTACAGTTAGAGTCATCACCTGATTAAGTTTTCAATAATCCACTGTGATTCTCCGAGATCTATCTGTTTTTTGCAGAGGCCAAATAGGTGAGTTGAATGTGTATGTGCCTGGAATTACCACCCCTGAATCCTTCAAGTTTTTGATGGTGGTGCTACCCTCTGCAATCCCTCCAGGAATGTGATATTATTTTTGGTTTCTATTTTCCTAGGTGGGGCAGTAGCTCTTCCTCCACATGTCAAGGATCCAAAGTGGGGGTTCTACCAGTTGCTGAGTATGTCTATTCAAATCATGCATTCAGGAACTGGGGAAATCACTACAGGAGGGGTTTGGGGACCCAATGGAACCCCAGTGAGACAGACCTGAGCTACAACTCCATTAATAACCTGACCTCCACATGCCTCTACTCTGACTGGTGGGCCACAATGACATTTTGGGTCTCCTGGAATTAGAGTCAGTTCAGAGACAGTATCTAGCAATCCCCCAAAAGTCTGATTATTCCCTTTTCCCCAGTGATCAGTCACTCTCGTAAAAGACCATAGATCCCTTTGGGGAAGGCTGGGAGAAAGAATAACAGTATAAATTTCTATCTGTGTAGTGGGGTCCTACCTCAAGGGGACCCAGCCTCCCCTTCATTCAAGGGGCTGTGAGTCTGTAAACTGGCTCAAGGCTGGGAATTGATTGAGGAGCTGTGACTCTCTATCTGGTGATTCAAGTTAGACTGCTGTTCACTGGGTTTGGAATTCTTTCACTTCTACAGATCAAGTAAATATTTAGTACATTTCCCATCTATTTGACTCCTAGGGACACCATGACTAAGTAGTAACAACATAAATCCATATGTATCAGACTATTCTGAATACTTCTGTGGCTCTGCTGTCTATTATGGTAACCACGCCCACTTTGTCTTTGGCATCAAGTGCCGCTGCTTGGCCCCTACCAACCCAGAGTTCAATCAGCCCCATTGCAGTTAGGTGTCTAATTCAGTTAAGGCAGTTCCCACTGTCAGATCTAACTTACCTAAAATAGCAATCACAGCAGTCTTCAAGGATGCTGGGGCTCCCTTGACAAATTTGTTCCTCACCACTGTGGTGAAAGGTGTGTCTACTGAGGACTCCATGGGTGGGTCTGTGGGGCCAACCTGATAAATTCACTCTAATATGCCAATTTCCCTAAGGCTTTGGATACTTTCTTCTATGATTTACCAAGGCAGGTCTTGAATTTCAACTAGATTTGGTCTGGACCACTACTTAATCCATGCTTCAGTGAACCAACCAAATAAACTATTGGATCCTTTTCTAACGTCTTGAACTGAAACACTGAAGGAAGAATCTGTGCTTAGTGGGCCCATATCAATAAACTCAGACAGATCTTACTTTATGTAACTTGTACCAATATCCCACACCCTCAATAGCCGTTCCCACACATATTCCCCAGGTTTCTATTTGTGTATATTAGAAAAGTCAAGCAGTTCTTTTAGAGTGTAGTGTACCTCCTCTGGGTCAAACTTTGTACTTCACCTCTTGGTGCTTGCTGGAACTTTAGTCTAGTTATAGGTCTAGAAGCAAAAATAGGTGGTGGGGATGGATTCTGGGGGCATTTATCAATGTCTTGTCAGGCAATGCCCCTCAAAATGCCCCAGGTGCTGCCTCAGGCAATATCTCAGACAAAGACTCTTCAGGCACTGCTAGGCTAATCTCATCAGATGGAGGTGGGAAGGTTTTACTGGGGAAGGTAGTTTAGCAGACAAAGATGGAATAATCTCTTCAATGGGAGAAAGAGGGCTGGTTCTATTATCAGTAGTGATTCAGTGGAATTTAGGGGCTCAGTGTTCCCAGCTTCCTGATTATCTGCCCATGTGTCCCCATCCCAAGTTTCAGGATCCCATTTTTTCCCCAATCAATGCCCTCACTTTAACTTTAGACACCATTTGATGTTAGGAATTCAATTGGTGTTGTAATTCAGCCACTCTTACAATAAGACTCTGGGTTTTGTTTTCAGCAATATCAGCTCTGTTACTACAAGAAATAAGGCTTTCTTTCAAAATGCAAGTGGGAAATTTCATGTCTTGTATGTGGCGCTTGAACTGTGACTCTGAAGCCTTAAGCCCATCCCTTTCTTCCACGACTTTGTCTAGTGAAAGTAGGACCAACCAACCAGCTTCCTTATACTTCTAATTCTCACAAAGTTGTAGAAAAGTATCAAATCACCCAAAGGCTTGTTTCACAAATATTTGATCCAATGGTGGTGATATTTTGTCTATTTCTATGGCCACCTCACACCATGGGTTAGCAATACCCTCTTTACTACTGGATATAGACTCATCGGAGCCTTTATGACTAGACAGACTTGAGAACAAATTCAAAAAATTCATCTTTATGATTTTGTTCCTCTAGATCCACTCTAGGTAACAAATGTCTTAGGCTGGGTTCTCTAAAGGTGCAAAACCAGTGAAGCGTGATTATTTCAAGGAAATGGTTCATGCAGTTGTGGATGCTGTCAAGTCCCAAATCTGTGGGTCAGGTGTCAGGCTAAAGGTTTCTCCTGACTCATGGTTGTAGGGGCTGTTGAAGTCAAAATCAGCAGGTCGGGCAGCAGGTTGCCAGCTGACATCCCAAGAACTGGAGATCAGAGGATGATGAGTTGGATGCAGGATCAAGAGAGGGAAAGCTTTGCCAGAACATTCATATATATTGGATGTAGGCCACACTCCTAAGGAAACTCCCCTTTCAACTGATTAGCTGCTCTCGTGAGATCACAAAATGGAGGATGATTACATAATATCTGCCAAACCACTAAGAATCATGGCCTGGCCAAGTTGACACATAGCCTTAACCATCACAAAAATATGTGACATGTATGATTATAGTAAGTTCTGTTGCTAAAAATAAAACAGGAAAAGAGAATAAAAGGTATTGGATTGTATTTTTGTATTTCTATTTTATATATATATATAAAATACTTGCCTTTAGCCTGATTTCCTTTGGACTAGTTAAATTTCTTTTTATTTTTCTAACTTTTATAAAACAACTTTATTAAAGTATTATTGACATAAAATAAACTGCACATATTTCAAGTGTACAATTTGACATACGTACATACATGTGAAACAAATATCACAGTCAAGATAATGAACATATCTATTCAAAAGTTTCCTAGTAACCTTTTATAATCTCTCCTTCCTGCCCCTTCTCACTCCCTGGAACCCTTCCCTCCCCAACTCAGTCCCCAGGCAACTACTTATATGTTTTCTGTTAGTATAGATTAGGTTGTATTTTCTAGAATTTTATAAGATGGTATCATATAATGTGTATTCTTTTTGTCTGGCTCATTTCACTCAGTATAATTATTTTGAGACTCATCCATGTTGCAGCATGTATTACTAGTTCATTCCTTTGTTTGCTGACTAATAATCCATTGGGTGGATAGTGTGGATATACCAGCGTATGTTAATCCATTCAACTTTTAACGGACATTTGGGTTGTTTCCAAAAGAAGCTACTATGAACATTCATGTCTCCCAATTCCTTTTTTTCTGAGATTTGGGTTTCAGGATAAAAACTCTTCACTTCATTGAGTGACAAACAGAAAAACAAGATCAGTTCAACCAACTTGATTCGGAGCAAGTGTTAGGCAGTAAGGGGTTAATGTGCTGCTGACAGCTGCCTTGGCTTCTGTCCGCATTATGTATGTTTCCTGACTAAGTGAATCCTGTCAGGAGACTTAGACGTCTCAGTGGTGCAGTGGTGAACATGGTAGCTGATTTATGGATCCCTTGAAAGATGGACTCAGCCTCCCAACAGGGAAGATGTGATGTGACAGGATTACAACGCTAATGTTCCCTGCGCGCTGACCCCAGGGTCTGGCTGCTTCCTAGCCTTTGAAGCTCAGGCCTGTTACACTTCTAATTTTACAAAACATTTTTTGTCCTCCAGCCCTCAGCCATGTATCTAGGCCAAATTCATGTTTTCAAAGTTTTGCCAACACACTTTATCTGTTTTTTTTTCACACTAATTCAAGCTGCTGCAATTGAATCTGATTTCGGATTTGGCCTGCTCTATCTTCTCCTGGGAAACATTAACACATGACTGACAAGTTAATATACAGCAAAAATTGATTGCAGAGGTTGGGGTCTAGAATATGGATTTTATTTTGGCTTGTTTACAAGTATTCTATAACCTGTAAGAATAAACTGTGAACATTGGCCAATTATTTTCTAAAGCCTTGTGGATTTTTTTAAGCTGTTTAACTGATGATTTTCATCTGGAGATATGCTCCTGTTGTCTGCAAAGGCTTCTGACTTTCACTTTTGCTCTCAAGGAGTACCTGCTGTGGAGAGCTTGGATGACACGAAGTTGGGTAACAACAAGTATTCTGAGTGTTCTTGAACCTGAATTGTAACTGTTACTTCCCTTATAATAAACCCCATAATCGTGAGTATGGTCTTTGAGTTCTGTGTGGCCATTGCAATAAATTATCGAACCCAGCAGAGAAGTAGAGAGTGCTGTGTGAGGGATGGTTGGTGTTAGAGTTAGTAAAGATGGCAGAGAGAGGAGGCTTGTCTGGCCTCTGCCTCATGGGAGTCAGCCTTGTGCTGTTATCTTAGTTCTCCTTCCCCTCTTGTGGGGTTGAAGGAGGTCAGACACTGCTCCCAAATTGTTTTTACACTACCATTCTCTAGACAGTAGTTCTCAAACTTGGCCGCACATCAGAATCACCTAGAGAGCTTTAAATTCCTGATGCTCAGGCTTCATCCAGACCAAAGAACACAGATCTCTAGAGGTGGGATGCAAGCATCAGTATCTGTTTTTGCAACTTGCCAAGTGATTCCAATGTGCAGCCAAAGTTGAGGACCACTGCAATAATGGCTCTGTTCTCAAACTTTCATGTGTATCAGAATCACCTGGAAAACATGATAAACAGAGAGGCCCTATTCCAACTTCAACCAGCCTGGACCTCTGTGTTCTTTATTAGCTCTCCAGACTATTCTTTTTAAATTAATTAATTATTTTGTTATTGAACTTTAGATGAAAGTTTACAGAACAAACTAGCTTCTCATTAAACAATTAGTACACATATTGTTTTGTGACATTTTTTACCTACACCATGACATGTCAACACTCTCCCCTTCTCGACCTTGGGTTCCCTCTTACCAGCTTTCCTGTCCCCTCCTGCCTTCCCGTCCTTGCTCCTGGGCAGGTGTGCCCCTTTAGTCTAGTTCTGTTTTATGGGGCAGTCTAATGTTTGGCCAAAGGGCAAACTTCAGGGGTGACTTTATTACCTAGCGAAAAGGGTGTCCAGGGGGCCCATACTCTCAGGGTTTCTCCAGTCTCTGTCAGACCAGCAAGATTGGTCTTTTTTTTTTTTTTTTTCTGTGAGTTAGAATTTTGTTCTACATTCTTCTCCAGCTCTATCCAGGACCCTCTATTGTGATCCCTATCAGAGCAGTTGGTGGTAGCCAGGCACCACCTAGTTGTGCTAGACTCAGTCTGGTGGAGGCTGTAGTCCTTGTGGTCCATCGGTCATTTGGACTAATCTTTCCTTTGTGTCTGGTTTTCTTCATTTTCCCTTGCTCCAGATGGGATGTCTCCAGACTATTCTGATTCAATACCTATGTTTGTGTGTTATCTCTCCCGTGTAAGATGATACAGCCTAATTAAAATGCAAGGTTCATTGGCAAGTTCCTGAGGGAATAATACTTATTGATAGCAGTTTCATAAAGGTTCTTTGGAAACACATCATGTAACATAATGAAAATGTGTTAGCTATAGTATTTCCTGAATGTCACATGGTTATTTATTCAAAGATTTAAGCTGTTTTCATCTTGGTTGTGAAAATGAAGCAATTCATTTACGGGGACATGGTGATCACTATTGTTTTCTACAAAAAATGTAACAGAGAAAGAATGTGATATATAATGTACACCTGTGTGATAAATCCAGGTCATAGCAGTCCTCTGTCTGTAGATACTTGACTGGAATAGTGAGAAATAATTCCATAACATTGATGCTATTTCTGTTACAGCTGAAGATGGGATACTGTACTGAGAATTCGGGTTTCCTTTGTTCATGGATAATAATAGACCCAAAGGACTGAACTTAATGCTGGAAAAAGGATGTGTGAAGACTTCTGGTGTTGGAAACAATCATTGCCTGTATTGTCCATCTGATGCCCCCAAAACTTAGAAAACCAAACCCATGTCTTTTTTATTTCCTGGACAGATACTGTGGAATTGTTCCTTTTTTACATCTTCAGTTACTATTTACCTTCACTCAGACTGATTAGGCATGTAGCATTTCTCCCTCTCTTCTAAGGATCTTCACACTGGGTTAGATGGTCTCTAAACTCTCCAGTTCAGAAGTCTATGATTCTGACGCACTGGATTCTCAACTTGAAATAATCAGGCTTTTGTCTCCTAACATTGCACTCTTAGCAGAGGTATCTCAGCAAACAATGGTCATATCTGCTCTACTTTTGATTTTCCATTTATTTTTCCAAATAGGACTTGCGTTTTGAAAGGTTTCGTAGCAATTGAGTACGCAGGCCATTACCATTACAATTAAACTGATATACAGTAGGTGTATATCATGTAGAAATATATATATAGCATGTAGAAATATATGTGTAATATATATTGACTTTAGTTAACAAGGAAATCAAATATTTCAAGCTTTTTAAGGCCCTCTGAAAAATTTAAAGGCCCACATCAAGGAAATTGACATCACTAATACAAATGACATACAGCTCTCTAATTGTGTTTTATTATTATTTTAGTCTCTGTTTATGGTTATTGCTCAGGAAATATACTTTTTTTATTCAAGTAAGGGACGACTGCATTGCCTTCTATCATAAGACATTATTCTGCAGAATGAATATGTCAGATATACCATCATATCTCAGGATTCCTTTAAAGTGGCAGAAGTAGCAGAGAGGTTTCACATGACTGGAATATCTGTTTTGTTTGGTAACGAAAGTGATCTACAATTTGAAATATGCTTATAACTTTTTGCCTATGAAATTCTTTTGTGTTATTGCCATTTCTAAACACCTGAGATGATGCATACTTATCTATTTTGTCTTCTTATAACACTGGTTCCTCTTTGTTTTTCCTTAGAAAATGGAAGTTTTGTGTTATACAATTTTGTGGCATGTAAGTGTTTCTGTTGCACAGCAGAGGGCACTGTGGAGTAAGCAGAGACTTCACAGGAAGCAGAAGGGATTTTGACTGATAACTTGGCAACAGTCCTGATTAGTGGTTGTCTTGACTTATAAAATTACAAGGTCCAAGTCCCCGCTCCACTGAAAGAATCTGCAAGTATATACATAGAAAGAGAAAATAGGCGGATGATAAAGCCAGCATTTTCCATGTCCTTCGGATAAATAGGTCTTTTTAGAAGAGAACCAGTATCAAGAGATTCTTTTATAATTTTTATTGAGATATAATTCACATACCATAAAATCCACCCTTTAAAAGTGTACATTTCAGTGGTTTCTAGTGCAATCATCGTAACAATCTCATTCCAGAAATCCAGGACCCATTGGCAGTTACTCCCGTTTCCCCTTCTCCCCAGACTCTGGCCACCATGAATTTACTTTTTGTCTGTATGGATTTACCTATTCTGAACATTTCATATAAATGGATTTATATAATATATGGCCTTTTGTGTTGGGCTTCTTTCACTTAGCATAATGGATACAAGGTTCATCCATATAGTAGCATGTATTAGTATTCATTCCTTTTTATAGCTGAATAAATACTCCATTGTATATATAAACCATATTTTGTTTATCCATTTATCCACTGATGAACACTTGGGTTGTTTCCACCTTTTGACTGTTGTGAATAATGCTGTAATGAACATTGATGTACATATGTCTAAGTTCCTGCTTTCAAGTTTTTTAGGTATATATAAGGAAGATTGAAGAATTGATGCCTTTTAATTATGATGTTGGTGAAGAATACTGAATATTCTATGGACTGCCAGAAGAATGAACAAATCTGTCTTGGAAGAAGTACAGCTAAAATGCTCATTAGAAGCAAGGATGGTAAGACTTTATCTCACATACTCTGGACATGTTATCAGGAGGGACCAGTCCCTGGAGAAGGGCATTGTGCTTGGTAAAGTAGAGGGTCAGTGAAAAAAGAGGAAAGCCCTCAATGAGATAGATTGACACAGTGGCTGCAACAGTGGGCTTAAGCATAACAATGATTATGAGGATAGCACAGAACCAGGCAGTGTTTCCTTCTGTTGTACATAGGGTTGCTATGAGTTGGAATCGACTCAACGGCACCTAACAGCAACAACAACTAGGACTGGAATTGCTGGGTCATGGAGTAACTTTATGTTTAACTTTTTAAGGAACTGACAAATTGTTTCCCAAAGTGTTTGCACTATTTTACACCCCCACCAACAATTGAGGTGGATTTGAGTTTCTCCACTTCCTTGCCAACACCTGTCATTGTCTGTCTTTTTGGTTATAGCCATCCTAGTGGGTGTGAAGTAACATCTTATTGTGGCTTTGATTAAAATTTTCAAGAAATAGATTCATTTGAACGTTTAGGTTTTAGGCACTTATTTCCAAGCTACAACCTACCTTGCTATATCAGTTTAAACACACATCCTTCCAACTTCTGGGTAGTCTATGTGGCTATAATATCATATAATTATTTTCCTCCTTCCCTCCTTCTCTTCTTTGTTTCTTAAGACCAGGTGCTGACAAAACTGCTTTCCTCATAGGCATTAGCTCTTCTGAGTTGGTGAAGGGCTTGATCCATCCTAGAATCAAAGTTGTTAATGAATATGTTACCAGAGGTCAAACTATGGAACAGGGAAGTTGGCATTTCATGAGCATTATGATTCTATGATCTTATGATAATGTATACATATTATACATGCATGTTTTTCAATTACTGAAGATGTCTGCAGCAAGAGCTTTTATACAAAAGCAAAGGAGAGCTACTGTAAGGAGTACTCCAAATGTTTTCACTTGGGTGTACCAAGCAGGCACTCTTGTGTTAAGAGTCTTTCAAGTCTGAAATATACCATTTTGACAGTTACCCTTAGGTAACAAGTCTCTCTCCAGCTGCAGGTAAACTCTTCACTTGCACTGAATATCTTTGTTGTCCAGCTAAGAAGTTTTCAAAGCTTTTGGTTCCTGATATGAATAATGTTGGAAAATTGACATCCCTCAGCTATTTGGAATATTCACTTCCCTAGCTTAACAGACACATGGGGATGCATTAGTTGATAAAGAGCTTCAGAACATATTATGAAGTTAGTATTTGTATGCAAGGGGAGACTGAGAAAAGAAATGAAAGATGGAAAGTTGTGTAGGTTTTGTTCAGCATCTGGGAGAATATTATAATGATAGCATAATGACTCTCTGAGACAGCTGATGCTGGGACCTTGCCTTAGTGAAGCAAATATTCCCAGGTTTGCTGGGTACTGAGACCATCTAACTATGCTAGTATATTACAAAATGATAGTTTACATCTGCAAGTGTATTAGTCAGTATGAGATAGACTGTGTGCAGTAACACATGCACACTAAAATCTTAGCGACAACAAAATAAAGATTTATTTCTTCCACAAATCCAATACAGATTGGACATCCTTCTTCCATTTCATAGTTATACCATCTAGAACACATGGCCTCCAAAATTGTTGTATGTGGGGAAAAGAGAATGTGTGGAGAAAGCATATCCAGTCTCAACTGGTTGGGGCTAGAAGTGATTTCACTTTCACTAATATTGGTGAGAATTAGTCAAACTAACCCCTTAGCTACAGGGGGGCTGGAAAATGTCTTTCTGGGAAGAGAAAATGGTATGGCTAAGAAAGAGACAGCCTGGTCTATGTTGCACTTAATATGTGTAAAACATTCACAAGTACTACTTCCTTTGAGTCTTACAACAGTACTTTAAGGTAAGTAAGTCAGGAATGCTTAAACCATGTTTTTTCCAGCTGAGGAAACTGAGGCTTAGGGAACATAAGTAACATTCCAAAGGGCACACAGCTAGTATTCAGGTGGCACTCAGATTTTTACTCACTTACTTTCTAATTCTGAAAAGTGATAGACAAATGCACAAAATTGTAATAGAAAACAATGTCATTTTTACTACAATAAACTGTATTTCCTTGGCACATTAAGGCATCTGATGTGTCTATGTTATGTCAAACAACTAAACATTTCAAACAACTAATCAAAGTCAGTTTTCTAGTTCAGCTTATTTAAATCAATAATTCTACCTTTGCCATAATACTCACTATGTTGTTGTTGGATGCCATCATTGATTCTGACTCATAGGGACCCTATGTGAAAGAATAGAACTGCCCCAAGGGGTTTCCTAGGCTGTAATCTTTATGGAAGCAGATTGTCATTCTGTTCTCCCTTAGAGCCACTAGGTGGGTTTGAACTGCCAACCTTTCTGTTAGCAGTCAAGTGCTTAATTCTTCCTCCCCCAGGGCTCCTTAATACTACTGTATTGAACTTATCTGTTTATATTTTTGTTTTTCCTGCTAACCTGAGCTCCTTGAGGGCGTGGACTGTGTCTAATTCATCTTATTAGCCCTAGCACCTAGCGCAGTGCCTTGCAAGCCATACATGCCCCATAAAAGTTAAAATAAACTAAACTTCAGTCATGATCAGCAGGACAAGTAGTTGAGTTATTTCTAGGTAGTAGGATCAGAGCTGTTTGGAAGTTGTTTTCTTAGACATGCCTCACAAAATGCTTGCATGACAAGCTATGATTATAGAACAGTGTCTTCCTCTTTATAGAACTACCGAGCCCATAGGAGGACTGAAATCAAGCCTTTACCTCTTAATGCTGTATTCTAAGGGACTAGCAACCACACCAGACTTTACTGTAATAGAACCAGTGAAGCAAGCTAAAATATTATTATTCAACATGAAAAAAAGAAAAACAAATCTCAGCCTCCCTCTCTGCATTTCTTTCCAGGAGACAGTAAGAAATCACACTAAGTCTTTTCTTTGGAATTTTATTGACTTTATAGAGACAATTGCCACTGCTGAGAATAGAGACGTGTATGCTCTGTTGATGACAGTCGCAAAAGATGTGAAAACTCTTGCAGTGTTAACACTCTATACAAAATTTAGTTCTAGCTCTCATGCTAACTAACTCTGGAACCGTGGCCAAGTACCTTCATTTCTCGAGGCTCCACTGAAAAGGTTGAACTCCTCTGTATTTCTCAATGGAGGGATGATTGGCATCTGAGGTGGGAAAATTCTTCAAATGTGAGAGTGTCCTGCACATTGTAGGATGTGTGGCATCCTTGGCCCCCAATACTAAATGCCAGTAACACTCTTAGTAATTGAGACAATCGGAAAACATCCCCTATCCCGAATCAAGAGCCACTATGCATGATTATCAAGAACTAAGGTTCTTTAGGTCTATTTTATGATTCTTTGAGAATTCTAACTATGCCTATTAGAAATTAGTTATTTTAATTTTAAGAAGATTGATAAAATAATATTAAAACCAATATCCATTCAGCACTTATTATGGGCACTGTGCTAAGTAGTTTATGTGGATTATCTCTTTCAATTTAGCAACAAGCCTGCAATGTGGGCCTTATTACCATTTCTATTTTAAAGTAATAGTGTACCTTAGATAGGCTAACCAGCTGCTCAAGATGGCACAGCAGTAAGCTCTGGGGTGAGGGCAAGCAAGTGAGAGACGTGGAAAGGGGGATTAACATTTGTTGAATACCAAGTGCTGGCTGTTGTGCTGTGTATGTTTACATACTCTGTCTCATTGAATCTCTCACAACCTTGAGATCTACATAGTTTATTATCGCTATTTTATAGAAGAGAAAGCCAGCATTCAAATCGGTTAATAATTTGGTAACTTGAGTCCATTTTTTTGTTTTTATTTGTTTCTATCATGCACTATTGTCCTCAGTTATCAAGGCCTTCTATGAGGATGGAGTCCCCGGCTGGCACAAATGTTAAGCGTGCAACTGCTAACTGAAAGGTTGGTGATTCAAACCCACCCAGAGGCGCCTTGAAAGACAGGCCTGGTGATCTGCTCCCAAAAGGTCACAGTCTTGAAAACCCCATGGAGCAGTTCTACTTTGCACACATGGTGTCACCATGAGTTGGAATCAATGTGACAGCAACTAACAACAATAACGATGACGTGAAGTTACTTTTTAAAAAAGCTAAGAAATGGGTCCATTTAGTCCCTGAAAAATGGAAGTGTAGGTTTAGCTGCCTCATTCCTCTTTCATTGGACAAGAAATGATGATGATTAGAATGATTAACTCCTGAGCAGTATATTGGCTTTGTTAATTCATTCAGCAGACGTGAAACCATCTACTTCTGTCTCCATCTCCAGGCTCTCTTTCTGTATTCCTTCACCACTCCTCACCTCTGGCCAGACTGTTTCTCTCCCGCCCCCACTTCTAGGGATGAGAAAGTTAGTCATGTTCTTTTTTAAGTTTCAAAGTGCCTGCTGTAGACGGAGAGTGATTTCCTTGGTGTTACAGAGTATAAAAATCATTCCTGGTGCTTTATTTGTACGGGTGTTCCCTTGACGCTGATAAAAAATACTGAGATGCCATCCGGCTTATGGATTACTGTGGAAATGACTCAAGATAACTGATCAGAGAGTGAGTGACTCATAACTAAATCACCACCAGACACCAACTAGCTCCTGCTGCGTGCTTTCTCCAGGGCAGCTGAAGGATGGATGTGATAGGTCTGTTTTAAATGTCAAGCAGTTGGAGCACATTTGCCTTCCAGGCTTGGAAAATGTCCAGCTGAAATTCACTCCTACTTGGAGTCTGTCAAAAACCTGCTACTCCTGCAGTGCCTTTGCCTTAGGGAAGCAGGATCTGCATTTGTGTAGCGTCTTTCAGGCACAGAGGTTGGTGCTTTCCCTTGCAGGCCACTTTAGAGGCTGCCACATCCCACCAGGGAAGGGAAATGCAGCTTTGGCTTTACAGTAGGAGAGTCTGAGTCAGATGATACACCAAATTGCCATTCTCCCAACAGAAAGTTGAGAGTAACACTTGAAACTAATACAGACAAGCAACACTGGGGCTAGAAAGGACCTTCAAGAACATTATTCAGATGAAGGTGCTGCAGCCCAAAGAGGTTGAGTCACTTCCAAAGGCCACGCAGTTTGTTAGCAGCAGCAACAGCAGGACAAAGACTAGGGGTTCTAGATCCCTAATCTACTACACAGTACTTTTCAAACTTCATTGTGCATAGGAATCAGCTGGGGTCTTGTTACAATGCAAATTCTGATTGACTAGGCCTAGGGTGAGGCCTGAGAGTTTGCATCTTTACCAAGCTCCCAGGTGATACCTATGCTGCTGGTCTTAGGACCAGACCTTGAATAGAAAGTTCTAGAACCACATCCCAGGATTTTGTTATGTTTTAATTGCTGTTGAGTCAGTTCTGATTCATGATGACCTTATGTATAACAGAACGGTCCTGTGCCATCTTCATGATCCTTAGTATGTTTGAGTCCATTGTTGCAACTATGTGTCAATCCATCTCATGGAGGGTTCCCCTGACCCTCTGCTTTACTAAACATGGCATCCTTCTCTAGAGATTGGTCTTTTCTGATGACGTGTCCAAAATAAGTGAGCTGAAGTCTCACCATCCTTCCTTCTAAGGAACATTCTGGTTGTATTCTAAGACTGATTTGTTTTTTTTTTTTTTTTTGGCAGTCCATGGCATATTCAGTATTCTTTGCCAGCACCACAGTTTGAACACATCAATTCTTCTGTCTTTTATTAGCCCTTTTATGATGGGAACACAATTTTCTCACATGAATTTTTGGTACGGAGGCACCAGGCCAGCTCACCCTCATCCGCTCACTCTTCTTCTCATCCTCCTCCTCTTCTCTTCCTTCCTCCCCCTCCCCTTTCCTCTCTTCCTTGCCTTTTTCTTCCTTTTTTCTCATTGCGCTTAGCAGAATCCTAGAACAACAAAAGGCCAATAAATACACCCTGATTTGACTAGAAGGTCGTTGCTGATAGAGAATGTCCAAGATTACAACGTACACTGCTTTCAGATGGGGAGTGTTTTCAATGTCCTTTCTAGGTAACCTGTGCTATTGGTTCCCTGTCCAAGTCAATATATGAAAAGATGTTTAAGTGGCTGGTGGCATATCTCAACAGGGCCCTGGATGCCAAGCCGCCAAGGTGATTCTTCATCAGCATTCTTGACATCACTGGTTTTGAGATCCTTGATGTAAGTAGATGTGGTACGAATAAAGTCAATACACATTTACAAGGAGCTTACCAAATGTGATGTGAAAGTTGGAATGTATAGTCAAAGCATTAGAATCATTCCATTCAAACTTTTACAGCTAACTTGGTTGGAAAAGAGCTATTAATTAGTTAATAGTATTAAGAAATTATTAATTCTTATTATTTATACAATTATACAATTAAGCTTTAGGTAAAGGTAAATAGAAGAAAAGGAATTTTTTATGGTTTTGGATAGCAATACCCTTATGCATTATTTTACTGGAATAATCTTTAGTTTGTGGGTATATCTGAAGAGGTTAAAAATTTAATTGAGCATTTGCTACTTGTTGGGTGTATTTGCCATCATATGACAGTGGTTATGGTTTTCTCTTTACTATACATTCTTCCAAGTGGAACTCAATTTTGTTTCATCTTTTCTTCTTACCTATTCACATCATTGATGTATAACAGCCTTGAGCAACTTTTCATTAATTTACCAATGAAAAATTACAGCAGTTCTTCAATCAGCATGTTTGCTCTGGAACAAGAGGAGTATTAGAAAGAAGATATTGACTGGTGTCCATTGACTTTGGTCTAGATTTGCAAGCCTGCATAGATCTCATTGAGAAGGTACTGCATGCTTTTCTCCTCTCCCATTTTCACTTATGGAGAATTGTCCCTGCTTGCCACGTCGATGCATGTCAGGAGCCAGGCTCTGGAAGGGGATGGGAAATGGAACAAAATTTCCTCTTAACTGTATCTGTGTGCAGCACCCGTGGCATCCTAATTAAACTCTCACGTCAGTTACCCTCCTCCATCATCTATAATGCAGACTGTCTCCATGTATTTGCTGCTTATGCACAGTCTCCACTGTTAATGTGCGAGGAACCTCGTAGAGATTAAAAATGGTTACACTCTCGACTGAAAAACCACAGAGCTGACGATATGAGCACTGTAGGGCCAGGCTGATTAACATAAAGTGAATGCGTAGACCCAGAGCAGCTTAATGAAATTTGGCAAATTAGCATGCAAACAAACAACTGCCATAAATCCTCAAGGCCACTACCTTGCAGGACGTAGTTTGTTCAGTTAATTGGACAAGTACCAGTTAAAGTAATTTATGACAATACTTCATGGCTTGTTAGTAAATTAGCTGCAGTGCACGGCTTCTGAATTCAGTGATGTCCCTGCACTCTGAAATCTTGCTGCGTGCTCCAGGAAAGATGCAGGGGGAATTCCATATGCTCTTTTCAGCATTTTTGTCCGTTGCAGCAGGTGTACTGGTTTGTTAGCAGCTACCCGCCGCTATGTCTTGCTATATCTGTGGATTACAGTGAATTCTAGAGACAGATCTGGGCAGGCCAAGACCTAGTGCATTTAACTTTCAGAAAGCTCTCCTCAGCCACTCTGTCACACTTGATTCTCAACAACCCTATCAGGTAGACACTCAGGCCTTGGCCTGCCCAGATCTCAGATCTATCAGTCAGTGTCTCAACAATTTTATTTATTGGGCTTAGATGAAACAAAAGCTGCCTTGAAAATAGCTACTATTTTTAACAGGAATGGACATCAAATTGATTTTATTTATTTTATAACCAGCGAAGTTCCTGGGGAAGGACAGGCTGATTAAAATATAGTAATGAACCAACCATGAGCTGATTTAAAATATTACTACCATTACTACTACTACTAATAAACCAACCATGATTTGGTAAATGTTTCCTGGTATTATCAAAGCTGTGGTTTTCTGATTAGAAATGAAACAAAAAAGCTGAAGTTCCTCAGAGGAACAGATTCAGCTTCTGGCAATTGTCACCTGTAATATCTACTTACTTTGATTATGGCAAGATATTATTTTCAGGTGGGAAGGTGGCATACAGACATTGTTCAGATATGGATAGATCTGTAAATGTTACTGATTTTTAGTTGATCTGAAGCCTGTTGCTTCATTGTTGTTGTCTCCAAAAGACATTTTAGCAACGTGGATGTAATTTCCTGTTGTATTTTCTACTGACAGATAAAATGAGGAAAAAAAAAAACTTACCAGATGGTAGTAGAAAAAGATAACTCTTTGGTATCTTATAAATGATTTCAAGGCTATTCAGGTCAGACAAATGAGGAATACCAAAACCTCCCCTGAAAAGACTCTATATTTTGAAAAGACTCATTATGTTGATTCAGACTATCTGAGGAAAATTTGTAGTATGTGAGCATATGTGTGTAAGGAAAGGATTTTCCTTCATAAAATTTCATATTTTATGTTTACAGAAAAAGTCTATGTCAAACTAAAGTTAAAAATGTATTTTAACACCAACTTTAATTGTTAATTCGGTCTTCAAGTATATAGTGACCTCCTTCTATACATATGCTGTGAACAAATTTATTTTATAGAATTTACTCACACTTATTTCATTTCTTGAAATATTCTATTTTATTTAGAACTTGGGCATCAATAATTTACATATTAAAGTATTACCGTATGATTACATATTTATGGATATACATAAGGTACTGGTAAAGAGATTTTTTCTATTTTTTTTAACAAATATATACCAAAAATTATACATTTAAAAAGTTCTTCCTCTTTCAGTGTAGTCCCCTTGGAGACTATGCCCTTCTTTCAGTAATTTAGCCCTCTGGAAAGTCCCTCACTGGAATGTGATTAAGGTAAGGATTTAGAATGAGTTTGCCAGTTTTGAGAGAAAATTGGCTTCAATGTTTATTTTTATTTTATTTTATTGTGCTTTAGGTGAAAGTCTAGAGCTCAACTTAATTTCTCATTCAAAAATTTATGCACACTTAAAAAAAATTTTTTTTACTGTACTTTAGATGAAGGTTTACAGAACAAATAGTTTCTCATTAAACAGTCAGTACACATATTGTTTTATGACATTGGTTAACAACCCCGTGACATGTCAATATTCTCCCTTCTCGACCTTGGAAGGCCTTTTTTTTGGTGAAAATATACATAGCCAAAGTTACACCATTTCAAAAGTTTCTACATGTACAATTCAGTGACCAATTACATTCTTCCAGTTGTGCTCTATTCTCACGATCCTTTTCCAAATTATTCCATAACCATTATCTTCAACTCACTGCCCCCTAGGCTTCCCATCAAACCTTTTGAGTTGCTGTTGTCAGTTTGATCTCACATAGATAATTCTTTTTTTTTTTTGTACCTTAGATGAAGGTTTGCAGAACAAGTAGTTTCTCATTAACCAGTTAGTACACATATTGCCCTATGACAATGGTTAACAACCCCATGACATGTCAACACTGTCCTTCTCAGCCTTGGGTTCCCTATCACCAGCTTTCCTGTCCCCTACTGCCTGCTAGTCCTTGTCGCTGGACTGCTGTGCCTCATTAGTCCTATTTTGTTCTATGAGGATGTCCAATACCCGGGTGAACAGTGAACTTCGAGAGGGGCTTCACCACTGAGCTGGAAGGGTGTCCGGAGGCCATACTCTTGAGCTTTCTTCAGTCTGTCAGGCCAGTAAATCTGGTCTTTTTTTGTGAGTTAGAATTCTGTTCTACGTCCTTTTCCAGCTCTGTCCAGGACCCTCTATTGTGATCCTGGTCAGAGCAGTCAGTGGTGGTAGCTGGGCACCATCTAGCTGTACTGGAATCAGTCTGGTGGAGGCCGTGGTAGCTGTGGTCCATTAGTCCTTTGGACTAATCTTTTCCTTGTATCTTGTTCTCTTCATTCTCCCTTGCTCCCGAAGGGGTGAGACCAGTGAAGTATCTTAGATGGCTGCTCACAGGCTTTTAAGACCTCAGACGCTACTCACCAAGATAGAAAGTAGAACATTGTCTTTATAAACTGTGTTATGCCAGTTGAGCTAGATGTTCCCCGAGACAATGATCCCCACAGCCCTCTGTCCAGCAATTCAGTTCATCAGGGAGTTTGGAAGTGTCTATGGAGCTTCCATGACCTTTCCTTGTACAGGTTGTGCTGGCTTCCCCAGTAATGTGTACTGTCTTACCCTTCACCAAAGTTAGCATTTATCTATTTAGTTCCCTCCTACCCCTCTCATCCTTCGTAACCAAAAAAGATTGTTTCTTTTTGTGTGTAAACTTTTTCATGAGTTATACCGTAGAGGTCTTATACAATCTTTATCCTTTTGTGATTGATGTATATCACTCAGCATAATGCCCTCCAGTTTTGTTCCTCTTACTCTCCTGTGCTGAGTTCCTTTTATTTCTGGATTTTTTTCATTTCTTTTGTTTTTGTAGGTTTTGTTTTTACTGAGACTTTATGTTTTTTTTCTTTATTTTGATGAGTAGGTTTGTTAACTTTCTTTGTGCTTACCGTGAAATTTACCCTCATCTTCCTAGATTTGAACCAGTCTATTATTACTTGGTATCTCTCGACTTCCTCTCCATTAGAAGGTTCTATACCTACACCATTTATTCTTTCTTTTATTGTTCTAATGTGGTTGTCATTTACAGATTAACCTTTCTGGTACCCTTTTGTAATACCTTTTGTTTTGGGTAGTCCTTAAGAGTTCATTTCCTAGGTTGGTATCTGGCTAGTGCAAACCTGTGTCCTATATTCATCCTGTGGTCTGATATTGTTTGTTCTCAGATCGAAGGACTTCCTTTAATAAGTCTTGTAAGTTTGGTTTGGTTTTTACATAGTCCCTTGATTTCTGTTTATCTGGAAATGACCTAATTTCACCATCATATTTGAACGAGAATTTTTCAGGATATATTATTCATGGCTGGCAATTTTTTTCTTTCAAGGTTTTATATATGTCATCCCCTTGCCTTCTTGCCTGCATGGTTTCTGCCAAATAATCCGAGCTTAGTCTTATTGTTTCTCCTCTGTATGTGACTTTTTGTTTTTCTTGAGCTGCTCTCAGGATTCTTTGTTTGTCTTTGGTTTTGGTTTAAGTGTGATTATGATATGCCTTGGTGATTTTCTTTTGGAGTCTATCCTATATGGGGTTTGTTGAGCTTCTTGGATGGTCAGATTTTCATCTTTCATGATATTGGGGAAGTTTTCTGTCAGCAATTCTTCAATGATCCTCTCTGTGTTTTCTGTTTTCTCCCCCGTTCTGGAACTCCCATCACCCGAAGATTTTTGCTTTTGGTTGTATCCCACATAATTCTCAGGGTCTCTTCATTTTCCGTCATTCTTTTTCTGATTTTTCCTCAAACAGAGTTGTATCCAAGTGCTTGTCTTCAATTCCGCTGATCCTGTCTTCCACCATTTCAAATCTGCTCCTCAGCCCTTCTATGACACTGTCCATTTCTGAAATCTTGTTGTTTATCTTTTGGATTCCTAATTGTTATTTTTGTATAATTTCTAGTTGTGGATTTATTTTGGCATTTTGTTCCTGCAGTATGTTCCTGAATTCTTCCATTTTTTTGTCTTATTTTCCATAACTGTGTCTGCCTTTTCCATGAATTTGTCTATTTTTTCCTCATTTTTGTCTGCTTTTTGCTTCAACTCTTGGGTAATTCTGTGTATTTGAGATTTGAATTCCCTATCAGGTAGTTCTAGTGCCTTTTCTTCTACTGGAAAGTCATCTTGTGTTTTATTTTGGTTGCCTACTGGAACCATCCTGTCTTGTTTTTGTGAATGTTTTGATATTGTCTGCTGTCCTCGGGGCATTCAGTAGTTATTTGTCTCATTTATTGATTATAGATTTGTTTGTTTCATCCTTTTTTTTTTTTAAATTTGGCTATGTTGAGCAGGCAGGCTGTGTGTTCTTTGTTGTTTGCTCATTTGTGGGCACAATACTTTTCACCTCCTTCTCCAATTGGCATGGTCAGTCGCTCAGATATGGTACAGCAGGGCAGTTTTAGCTGAAGAGGAGTAGCTTTGATGGGTTGTTTGTGGCACTTACTACAGCCACCAGGGTGGGTTGGTAATCAGTGCAGGGCAGGTTCCGGTATGCCGGACCTATGCTGCTTGGTGGTGTGATGTTAAGCGCATGGTGCAGGTAGGCAGGATGGAGGGAGGAGATCGTGATGTGTGGAGCTAAGATGGGTATGGGAGAGAGGAGAGAGGAACAGGAGCCAAAAACATACAAGCAAACAAAAAAGAATGCTAAGGGAGCTTGCTGTTGGAGTGGAGAGATGAGAGACTATGAAATGGAGACAAACAAAAAGGGGAAAAAAAGAAAAGAATGAATAAATAAAAATTAGAAAGAAAAAAGAACAGCAAAACTCCCAGGGATCCCACCACTGCAGCTACAAGGTCTGGGGAAGTTCTTCCCAGGTGTTAAAGTACAGCCTGGCTAGGAGGCGTAGAAGTATTCAGCGCCAGGTATCCAGGGGACAGGAAGAGAAGGAAGGTATAGAGAGACAAGAAACTGAGTAATGAAAAAGACAAAAAGGGAAAAAGAGGGAAAAGAAAACAAAACAAATTTAAAAAAAGAACAAAAGAAAACCCCCCAAAAAAACAGAAAAAAAAAAAAAACACAAAAAAAGAAATGCTCTGAGGGATCCCGCTGTGCATCTGCGCAAGCTGAGGGGATAGGTCCCAAGCCACACAGCACGGCCCAGCCATAACAGGCTCCCAACTCAAGAAAAGAAAAAGAAAACAAACAATTGAAAACAAAGAAACAGACCAAAAAAAGCCCCAGGATCCCACCAGCATGGCAGCACAGACCGGGAAGCAGTACCACACTTGAACGGACCTCCACAGCCCTTCAGGAAGAAGCAAAGATGGCGCAGGGAGCCAGGTATTTGAGCGAAAGGAGGGGGAGCTGGTGTGAGTTCAGGAAGAAATCGAAAGAAGCAGAAAAAAAAAAACACTAGCAGCCAACAGATGGCACTCAGGGAGTCGGCCAGTGCAGGTGGGTGGAATCCAAGCTGCTGGTGCTTCCCGGCCAAGAGACTGAGGGAAGCAGAGGAGGCCGAGTAGGGGTGAAGAAGGGTGGGGGGTCGGAAAGTGTGTATCGCTGTTTACCAGTTGTTCTGTCTCCTGCTGGAAGCTCTGTGAAGCTGCTTTCTCGTACCCTCTATTTGCTGGTCTCTGATAGAAGTCCAAGATGGGGGATCTGTGCTGCATTAGCTGATAGGGGACCTCTCCATGTATGTCTCCTCACTCTCTGTTCTCTGTCAGTTTCTTATTGCATTTGGTGCTTGGCTGAGTTCTTTATCTCTTCATTTGATGTTTAGGATTTCAGGATTGCTGTTGTCTCTGTTTGACTTAGTTTTTTTGGATCTTTACTGTGAAGGGACAGCATGGTGCTTCTGCCTACAGCACCATGTTGCCCACACAGTGTTTTGTGACTTTGGTTATAATCCCTACAATGTGACAGCACGCTCCCCCTTTCCACCCCTGGTCCCCTGTGTTCATTCACCCAGTTCTTGTACCTTCCTGCCTTCTCATCCTGCTTTTGGACAGGAGTTGCCCATTTGGTCTCATATATTTGATTGAACTAAGAAGCCATGTTCCTTTCGTGTGTGTTTTTTTTTTTTAATAGGCCTGCCTAACCTTTGTCGAAGAAGCCCTGAAGACTCAATGGTTAAAGTGCTCAGTTGCTAACCAAAAGTTTGAACCCACCAGCCACTCCACAGGAGAAAGATGTGACAGTCTGCTTCTGTGAAGATATACAACCTTGGAAACACTACAGGGGCAGTTCTACTCTGTCCTGTAGGGTCGCTATGAGTCAGAATCAAGTTGAGGGCAGTGGGTTTGGACTTCTTGTCTACATTCTATGACTATGAATCTTTGTCTGAAAAGTGGGCTTTGGGAATGGTTTCAGTTCTGGATTAGCAGAGGGTCTGGGGGCCATAGTTTCAGGGGTTCCTTCAGTCTCTGTCAGACCATTAAGTCTGGTCTTTTTTTGTGAATTTGAATTCTGTTCTACATTTTCTCCCGCTCTGTCCAGGACTCTCTGTTACTGTAATCTCTGTAAGTGGGGTTGTTGGTGGTAGCTGGGTACCATCTAGTTCTTCTGGTCTCAGGCTGGTGGAGTCTGGTTCATATGGTCCTTTAGTCCTTTGGGCTAATATTTTCCTCGTGTCTTTGGCTTTCTTCATTCTCCTTTGCTCTGGATGGGATGGGACAAATAGATGTATCTTAGATGGCTGCTCACAAGCTTTTAAGACCCTAGACACTACTCACCAAAGTGGGACATAGATCATTTTCTTTATGAACTATGTTATGCCAATTAACCTATATGTACCCTGACTACTATGTTTCCCAGACCCCAGTTTCTTGGTCCCTCAAGGTGTTTGGATATGTCAAGAAGACTTCCGTGCTTTTGCTTTGGTCCAGTTGTGCTGATTTCCCATATATTATGTGTTGTCCTTCCCTTTAGCAAAGTTAACACTTGTCTAATATCTAGTTAGTGATTTCCCCTTCCCCTCCCTCCCTACCTTCATAACCATCAGAGAATGCTTTTTCTGTACATGTAAGCCTTTTCTCGAGTTCTTATAATAGTAGTCTCATACAACATTTGTCCTTTTGTGACTTATTTCACTCAGCATAATGTCCTCCAGAATTCATCCATGTTGTGAGATGTTTCACACATTCATCATTGTTCTTTATCATTACACAGTATTCATTTGTGTGTATGTACCATAATTTGTTTATCCATTCATCTGTTGATGGACATTTAGGTGTTTCCATCTTTTTGCTATTGTGAATAGTGCTGCAATGAACATGGGAGTGCATAACGTCTATTCATGTGATGGCTCTTATTTCTCTAGGGTATATTCCTAGGAATGGGGATTGCTGGATCATATGTATTTCTAGCTTTTTAAGGAAGCACCACATCATTTTCCAAAGTGGTTGTACCATTTTACATCCCCAGCAACAGTGCATAAGAGTTATAATCTCCCCACAACCTCTCTAGCATTTGTTATTTTGTGTTTTTTGGATTAGTGCCAGTATCGTGGGGGTAAGATGGTATCTTAATGTAGTTTTCATTTGCATTTCTCTAAATGGCTAATGATAGAGAGCCTTTCCTCATGTTTCTGTTAGCAACCTGAGTGTCTTCTTTGGTGAAGTGTCTGTTCATATCCTTTGCCCACTTTTAATTGGATTATTTGTCCTTTTCTTGTTAAGGTGTTGCAGTATCTTGTAGATTTTACAGATTAGACCCTTGTTGGATATGTTGCAGCCCAAATTTTTTTCCCAGTGTGTGGATTCTCTTTTTACTCTTTTGGTGAAGTCTTTTGATGAGCGTAAGTGTTTAATTTTTAGGAGCTCCCAGTTAATCTAGTTTCTCTTCTGGTGTTTGTGCATAGTTAGTTATGGTTTGTATCCTGTTTATGCTGTGAATTAGGGCCCCTAGCATTATTCCTATTTTTAATTACATGATCTTTATCATTTTTGATTTTATATTTAAGTCTTTGGTCCATTTTGAGTTACTTTTTGTGTATGGTGTGAGGTATGGGTCCTGTTTCATTTTTTTGTAAATGGACATCCAGTTATACCAGCATCATTTGTTAAAGAGACTGTCTTCTCCCCATTTAATGGCCTTTGATCCTTTGTCAAAGATCAGCTGACCATAGATGGATGGATTTATGTCTGGATTCTCAATTCTGTTCCATTCATTGGTCTATGTGTCTGTCATTGTACCAGTACTGTTTTTACTACCGTGGCAGTATAATAGATTCTAAAATCAGGTAGTGTGAGGCTCCTACTTTGTTCTTCTTCTTCAGTAATGCTTTACTTACCTGAAGCCACTTCCCTTTCCGTATAATGTTGGTGATTTGTTTCTCATCTCATTAAAGAATGCTGTTGGAATTTGGATCAGCTTTGCTTTGTATCTGTAGATCGATTTTGGTAGAATTGACATTTTCACAATGTTGAGTCTTCCTATCCACAAGCATGTTATGTTTTTCCATTTATGTAGCTCTCCTTTGGTTTCCTGCAGTAGTGTTCTGTAGTTTTCTTTGTATAGGTTTTTTACATCCCTGGTTAGATTTGCTCCTAGGTATCTTCTTGGGGCTAATTGTAAATGGTATTGATTTGGTGATTTCCTTTCTGAAGTTCTCTTTGTTGGTGTAGATGAATCCTACTGATTTTTGTATGTTAATCTTGTATTCTGCTACTTTGCTGAAATCTTCTATTAGTTCCAGAAGGGTTCTTGTATATTCTTTGGGGTTTTCTGTGTATAAGATCATATTATCTGTGAATAGGGATAGTTCTACCTCCTCCTTACCAATTTGGATGCCTATTTTCTTGCCTTATTGTTCTAGCTAGTACTTCCAGCATGATGTTGAATGAGAGTGGTAATAAAGGGTATCCTTGTCTGGTTCCCATTTTCAAGGGAGAATGCTTTCAGTCTCTCTTCATTTAGAAAGATGTTAGCTTTGTATAAATGTTCTTTATTATGTTGAGGATTTTCTCTTCTAGTCCCATTTTTTCTGAGAGTTTTTATCAGGAATGAGTGTTGGACTTTGTCAAATGCCTTTTCTGCATTGATTGATAAGATCATGTGGTTCTTTTCTTTTGTTTTATTTGTGTGGTGGATTATGTTGATTGAATTTCTGATGTTGAACCATCCCTGCATACCTGGTATGAATTCAACTTGGTCATGATGTATTATTTTTTGATATACTGTTGAATTCTATTGGCTAGAATTTTGTTGAGAATTTTTGCATATATGTTCATGAGGGATATTGGTCTGTGGTGTCTCTACCTGGCTTTGATATCAAGGTTATGCTGGCTTCATAGAATGAGTTCAAGAGTATTCCTTCCTTTTCTATGTTCTGAAATAGCTTTAGTAGTATTGGTGTTAGCTCTTCTCTGAAAGTTCAGTAGAATTCTTCAGTAAAGCTGTCTGGCACAGGGCTTGTTTCCATTGTGAGTTTTTTTTTGTTACCACTTCGATCTCTTCTTTTGTTATGGGTCTGTTTTGTTTTTCTACCTCAGTTTGTGTTAGTTTAGGCAGCTAGTGTGTTTCTAAAAATTTGTCCGTTTCCTCTAGGTTTTCAAATTTGTCAGAGTACAATTTTTCATAGTATTCTGTTATGATCCTTTTTATTTCAGTTGAATCTGTTGTGATATCACCCAACTCATTTCTTATTTGGCTTATTTGCTTCCTTTACTATTTTTCTTTTGTCAGTTTGGCCAGTGGTTTGTTGCTTTTGTTGATTTATTAAAAGAGCCAACTTTTGGTCTTGTTGATTCTTTCCATTGTTTTTGTATTCTTTATTTCATTTATTTATGCTCTAATCTTTATTATTTCCTTTCTTCTGGTGCCTGAGGGCTTCTTTTGCTGCTCTCTTTCTGTTTGTTCCAGTTGTAGGGTTAATGTTTTGATTTTATCCCTTTCTTCTTTTTTGATATGTGCGTTTATTGCTAAAGATTGACCTCTATGCACTGCTTTTGCTGTGTCCTAAAGGTTTTGGTAGGATGTGTTTTCATTCTCATTTGATTCTATGAATGTTTTTTATTCCATCCTTGATTTCTTCTTAAAAACCCAGTAGTTTTTAAGCAAGGTGTTGTTCAGTTTCCTTGCATTTGATTTCTTCCCTTGCTGTTTCTGTTATTGATTTCTACTTTTATGGCATTATGACCAGAGAAGATGCTTTGTATTATTTTGATGGTTTGGATTTTGTTAAGGCTTGCTTTGTGGCCTAAAATGTGGTCTATTCTGGAGACTATTCCATGTTCATTGGAAAAGAATGTATACTTTGCTGCTGTTGGCTGGAGTGTTCTGTGTATGTCTATGAGGCTGAGTTGGTTGATTGTGGCATTTAGATCCTCTGTATCTTTATTGAGTTTCTTTTTTGATGTTCTATCCTTCACTGGAATTGATGTGTTGAATTCTCCTACTATTGTCAAACTGTCTATTTCTCTTTTCAATGCTGTTAGAGTTTGTTTTATGCATTTTGGGGCCCCGTCATTGAGTGCATATATTTTTTTTATGGTTATGTCCTCCTGGTGTATTGACCCTTTAATCATTACATATTATCCCTCCTTACCTTTATGGTGGATTCTACTTTAAAGTCTGTTTTATCAGAGATTAATTTTTCCAGTTCTGCTCTTTTTTGGTTGTCTACTTGATATATTTTTTTCCATTCTTTGAGTTTTTGTTTGTTTATGTCTTTGTGTGTAAGTGTCTCTTGCAGACAGCATATAGATGGATCATGTTTTTTAATCCATTTTGTCACTGTATGTCTCTTTACATTTAAGCCATTTACATTCAGTGGAATTATTGATAGGTGGTGTCATGGATTGAATTATGTCCCCCCAAAAATGTGTGTATCAGTTTGGCAGGGCCATGATTTCTGGTACTGTGTGATTTTCCTGTATGTTGTAAATCCTGCCCCTATGATGTTAATGAGGGAGGATGGGTGGCAGTTGTGTTAGTAAGGCGGGACTGGGTCTACAAGATTGGATCGTATCCTGAGGCAATCTCTTAAGATACAAAAGACAGAAGTGAGCAGTGAGACGGGGGACCTCATACCATCAAGAAAGCAGTGCCGGGAGCAGAATGCATCCTTTGGACCAGGGTCCCTGTGCAGAGAAGCTCCTAGTCTGGGGAAACACCAAAGAGAAGGCTGACAGAGAGAAAAAGCCTTCCTCTGGAGCTGATGCCCTGAATTTAGACTTTTAGCCTACTTTAACTGTGAGGAAATAAATCTCTTTCAGTTAAAACCATCCACTTGTGGTGTTTCTGTTATAGCAGCACTAGATAACTAAGACAAGTGGTGTTAACTCTTTCTTTGTTCTGCTTAATTTTCTGTGCTGAATTCTTTTTGTTTATGTATTTTCTTTTCATCTCTTTCATTATTGTTGATTTTGTGTTTGCTGAGTCTTTATGGTTTTCTTCTTTTTTATTTTGGTGGGTAGGTTTGTTAGCTTCTTTTGTAGTTAGCTGGTAATTTACCTTTATTTTTCTAAGTTTAAATCAGTCTTTTATTTCTTGATATCACCTTGAATTCCTCTCTGTATGGAAGTCTATGACTTCACCATTTATCCCCGCTTATTTGTTTTGATGTTGTCATCATTTACATATTGCCATCTCTGGTTCCTTATTTTCAGTCTTTTAACATTGTTTTATTTTTCAGAATTCCCTATCTGGATTGGTATCTGGTTGATCTGTCTTGTGTCATAGTCTTGGATTATTGTCTGGTGTTGTTGATTAACCAGAGGACTACCTTTAATATTTCTTATAATTTTGATCTGGTTTTTACAAATTCTCTTAATTTCTGTTTATCTGGAAATGACCTAATCTCACCATCATATTTGAGAGATAGTTTTGCTGGATATATAATTTTTGGCTGGCAGTTTTTTTCCTTCAAGGCTTTCTATATTTCATCCCATTGCCTTCTTGCCTGCATGGTTTCTGCTGAGTAATCAGAGTTTAGTCTTATTGGTTCTCCTTTGTAGGTGACTTTTCGTTTATTCCTAGCCACTCAGAATTCTTTCTTTGTCTTTAGTTTTGGTAAATTTGATTATGATATGTCTTCGTGACTTTCTTTTGGGGTCTATCCTATATGGGGTTCATTGAGCTTCTTGCATAGATATCTTCTCATCTTTCATGATATTAGGGAAGTTTTCTGCCAGAAAATCTTCAACAATTCTTTCTGTGTTTTCCATTATCCCCCTTCTCCCCCTGTTCTGGTACATTGATCACTCGTAGGTTTTTCTTCTTGATAGTATCCCACATAATTCTTAGGCTTTCTTCGGTTTTTTTTTTTTTTCTTTTCTGATTTCTCCTCAAACAAATTGATGTCAAGGGATTTATCTTCAATCTCACTAATTCTGGCTTCCATTGTCTCAGTTCTGCTCCTATTGAATTGTCTAATTCTGAAGTTTTATTGTTAATCTCTTGAATTTCTAGTAGCTGTTTCCGAATGATTTCTAGCAGCCTGTTTATTCTGGCATTTTGTTCTTGTACTGTTTTCCCGAATTCTTCTATGGCTTTGTCCATGTGTTCCTTGGTTTGGTCTGAGTTTTGCCTGATCTCTTGGAGAGCTCTGTATATTAGTCTTTTGAATTCTTTATCAGGTAGTTCCATAACCTTATCTTCCTATGTAAGGTTTTATGGTTCTTTATTTTGGTCACTTGTTGGAGATGTCTGGTCCTACTTGTTTACGTGATTTAACATCAATAAGTTATTATACTTGTCTATTGTATTTTTGTTTACTGCATCCTGTATTTTTGTTTTGTTTTGATATGTCCGATTAGGCTGGGCATATGTGCTACTCTGGTTGTTGGTGTCATTAAACTTTCACATGTTGTCTCCAGGTGATCAGAACAACTACTAGGTGTGTGAACCCCGGAATCTGTTCACTGTTGTTGTGGGGCTGCAGTTGTTTGGGGTGCAGGTGACTGGGTCATCGGTCACTGAGTGTGTAGTGTGGACACTGTCACCTACAGTCCTAGGTGGGCAGGACCCTGTAGGGGTGTTTGGAGCAAGCATAGGACTCTGATTGCAGTGTGGGGTGATGTGTGAGGCAAGGCAGGGGGCTGATGGCTGTCCCCAGGTGTCCAGATGGAGGATGTGTCCCTGTCTCTGTCCAAGGTAGCTGTTTTCTGAAGGGATTGGGAGGCACCACTAATTCTCAGGCCCCTGTCGTGGGTGGCTCTATGAAGTGGGTGGTACTGCCGGCCTTCAGACCCCTAGTATGGGTGGGTGAGGCTCCTTCTTAGGGAGTGGGGGTGTTTAATGTCACAAATCTGCAACTCCTACTTGCCTGCTGCAGGTAAGAATGGGCTTCAGGTGGATGTCCTGCCTGTTATTGTGCCAATGAGGGCATGTGGTATTGGATCGGCCCACAGGGCACTGGGGCAGGGGTGAAGGGCAGGGGTGAAGGGCACCACAAGTTCGTGGACCCCCTATGCCAATGGCTGGGTGAAGGGGTGGGCACCTCTGGACCTGCCCTGAGTTTCTGGCTTAGCGGGTGTGGCATTGCTGAATGCCGTGGGACTGGTGTCAGAGTGGGCTGGGGGATGAGTGAGGGAAAGTGAGTGCTTCTTGGCTGTGGAACTCTGCTGAGGGGGAGGGGTCATGGTGCTAGTGCAAACAGTAGGATGGGAACTTGCACTTAAGTTTCATGGGTTTGGTGTCGCTCCTATTTAGCTCTGGCAGTGTGTGCAGACTCTGCTGCTTGGCTGCACCACATGGTGTGGGTTTTGGTTTGGGATGTTGCTACTTGCCTCAGCCTGTGTGTGCTGTGCAGATTCAGCTAGCAGGACAGAGGTGATCCCACAATCCATAGTTATCCTTTTACTATTTTTGAGTTGTCTCTCCTTTCACTTGCCACTCAGTCTGATTTTTTAGACCGTCATATACTTTCGATTCACTTGTGTTTTCAGGTCTTTGTTGTAAGAGGGATGACATGAAGCCTCAGACTATTCAACCATCTTAGACCTGCCTCCCGCCTTTGATACTTATTATCTTATCTGTTTTTGAGTCCAAACTGTATCAACTAGCTTGATCACATTATTTACCTTATTTACCTGCATTGGTCTGAATAACATCTGATTGTTTCCATACAATGGAATATCGTCAGAAACCAAAAATTTTCTATGTGCCAGCAGGCAGTGCTGTCAAATCCCAGAGAAGGGTTCTAAAATGTTTTGAATCCTGATAGCATCTTGGAAATAAGTGTTGTTGCCTCTAGAGGGCAGCTCTTTGGATGTGCTGATTCTGGTGTTTTTATTTTAAAATAAATACTATTAATATCTAGCTATATCACATGTGCATAGGAATGTTTTCATTAAACACATAACACCATGATTTTTTGTTGGCAACTCTTAATTTTTATCTGACTGTCGACCTCAGCAAAACAGCCCAGGTCCCAAAGCTTAAACCTGCATGTCTCAGTGTTCACTTGTCAATTATATAACAAAAGTTTATTAAGGACCTTCATTTTAGTCAACTTGAAACCCATTATGCTAAGGATTATGAAAAATGCACATCTCAGGAGACACAACTCTGGCACTCGAGAGACTTTATGCATAATTGGAAAGATGTCTGGAAACAAAAACTTGTATTGGATTTTAGCAAGCAAACAAGTAAATTTGTTTAGCAGCTGCTGTGTATAAGACTTTGAATTTATATAGTCCTGTCTTATATCTCAACTTATACACAGTCTCCCTCTCCCTTCTCTTCTCTCTTCTCCCTTCTTTTCCTTCTTCTTTGTTTCTGTTCTCTTCCTGTAAATGGTAAAGCCTGAGATGCTCTTTAGGCTGCGCAATGGGTTTCTGGAGTATTATTCACACTGTTACATCAAACTTAGTTAAAGTTAAACGACCCACACGATTTGTGATATTTTTCCAACATCCACAATGTAGAATAATTAAGCATTTGTTATAAACAGGTCTTGCCCTTTAGAAGTATGCAGTCAATTAGGGGACTTGTAAGTCTAATACATAAAAACGTGTCAGGATAAGAGCAAAAAGGCACAGAAAAAGGCCCTAAGAGACCAGAAGAGCAGAATTTAGCCCTGTCTGCAGGGATCCAGGAAGGCCTGATGGGGAGGGAGTGAATTTCAGCTGGGTCTTAAGAAATGGGTAGGATTTCAGCAGGTGAAGCTAGGAAGAGACATGGTATAGGTGGAGCGACTGGCAAGATCAAAGGCAAAGAATATGCTTAGAAATGTTAGGTAGTCTAGTTGCAGCATAGGATACACAGAAGAAATAGAAGGAAAACAGGAATGTCAGATTGTGAAGGGATTTTAATTACAGCTTTAAGAGTTTAAACGTTATTTTAGACACTGAGGAGCTAAAGAGGCTTATGAGCTGAGCAGTGGGGTAGTCAGAGACACTTGTGCTTGATCTGGTGGGTCTGTGTTGGAGGCCTAGGATGGGAGGGATGACTGAAGTTAAGGCAGTTAGAAAGCTGTTAGAGCAGTCCAGGTGAGAAATAAAAAGGCCCCGAACCAAGACCATAGGAATAGAAACAGTAAGAAAGTGACACATACAAGAGAGAGGAAAGCAGAATTGGTAATATTTGAAGAGAGATCAGAGTACTAATGTTCTGAGTCAGGGCAGCTGATGCTATGGGACAGAACATAATTACTTTTTTCCTGACCTATTTGGAAATTATTTTGCTGGAGGGCCCCATTTTTCTTGGAAGCTTTAGCCCACTTGAGCACTTGACAAATGAAGACCTGGAAGATAGCTGTGTATTTCCCTCCTCCCTTGTTTACCTCGTTTAGTTGTTGCATTGTGAACCATGAAATATACTTGTTTTACATAAAACTTCATTCCTCTCAAAATGTAAGTTGCCATCACTGGAGACCTAGGTGGTCCTTGTGTCGGGGCGGCTGTGGCTCCTTGTGGAGTTTTGCCACAACTTTAACAGACACCACCCCAGGAGATGCTTATATTTTTTAATGATTCATCCCACTTTTAATTGAAGGTTGACTATAGGCATGGCAGGAAAATGAATGGTACAATATAGAGTCCATGTCCTCCAAGAGCTTACACCAATGAATCAACTTTTTGTTTACCAGATTCTTTCTCCCCCTCATTCCTTACTTTGCCAACAACCTACAAGGTCGGTGCCGTCAGGAACAAGACAGGTGTGATTTAGAACACTTCATATCCCTACTGTCTGTATCCTTCCCCTCCTAGATGCTTGGGATGAAGGGAAGGTGCTCCAGAACTCTTCATTACAAGAGTTGCTGGTGGAATGTTACACAGTACATTTTCTATAAAACGCAGATCTAGGTCTATGAGACTAAATGAAAGAGGTAGGAAACCATAGTCCATATATTAAAATAATAGACTCAAGTGGATCAAAAACATGCTTTTAAAACATCTGGCAAACCAGCACATGGAAGAAGAATTAGACCTATTTGCATGGCTTAAATGGGATAATTTAGAACAAAGAAATCTAAACTATAAACAAAGTTTCTCCTCATATATCACCCATCTAGAGCCTTGACTTGGGAGGCCTGGTGGAGCAGTAATTAAGAGCTTGGCTGCTAACCAAGAGGATGGTAGTTTGAATCCACCAGCTGCTCCTTGGAAGCCCTATGGGGCAGTTCTACTCTGTCCTGTAGGATTGCTATGAGTTGCAATTGACTCAATGGCAACATGTTTGAGTCTTGACTCAGAGTTGGTGAGTTCTTTCTCTATGAAAATGTTCCAGCAGAAGCTAACCTGCCTTTTAAGGGAAATTGTGAGGGATCTGGGGAGCTGTTAGGTGAGTTGTACCAGACCTTTAATGTCCCTCCCAACCTGCGAGTCTATGATTCTTAGGTATAAAGGATGGGTAGAACACTATGAAACTGATGTTGTTGGGGAAAGCTGTCTTGATCTATCTTGAGATTCTCATGGCATTTTATCTGTACCTCTATTTTGCCTGTTTTGTAGTCTATATATTATGTGTGGAGTTCCTGGGTGGTGCAAAGAGTTAACATGCTTGGCTGCTAACTAAAAAGTTGGAGGTCCGAGTCCACTCAGAGGCACCATAGAAGAAAGTCCTGGTGATCTACTTCTGAAGTCAGCCATTGAAAATCCTATGGAGCACAGTTTTACTCTGACATGCATGGGGTCACCATGAGTTGGAACTGATTCAATGGCAATTGGTTTTACATTATGTACATGACTTGTCTTCTCAGCTAGATGATCTGGAGCCAGCACCCATGTCTGATTCATCCTGGTATAACCTAAAGTGTCTGGTAAGGTGATTTGTTCATACAAGGCAACTCAAAAATATTTGTGGAGTAGATAAATGAATAAGCAAATACATACATATATATGCAAATATAAGAATCCTTGATTTTCCCCCAAAAACTTGTTTTTCACTAGTGTACGTACCCCACATTGGTTAGTGGCAGCATCAATCACCCAGTTGCTCAGGACAAAAACCCGGTCATCCTTGATTCCTTTTCCTCTTATTCTCCACCTCAGGCCATCAGCAATTGTGTCCCAGCTCGACTTTCAATATATATCACATTTCCAAGGATTTCTCACAATCTCTAACATTACTACTAGTCTAGATCAGGTTCTGCAAACTGCGGTTCTGTGGGCCAAACCCAGCCTGCAGCCTGTTTTTATAAATAAACCTTTATTGGAAAATAGCCACAGCCATTTTCTTTACATATTACTCACTACAATGGCACAGCTGAGTAGGTGCCGGTGAAAGAGATATGGCCCACAAAACCTGAAATATTTACTATACAGCCCTGCAGAGAAAAAAGTTGCTGATGGGGTCATGCAGTCTTTCGTCACATATTCTTCTTTGTTTTCATTTTTTATTGTGCTTTTGTAACCCTTTAAAACTGTATAAAGCAGTCTCAGTTCTCTGGCTTTCCAGTACCAGTCACAGGCAAGGTTTGGCCCAGGGGTTCTACTTCACTAACCTCTGTTCTAGTCTTCTAGACCAATTGTCCCTTTAAAGCATGGATAAAATCACATTGCTCCTTGTTAAATATCTCCAAAGGCCTTCAAATATACTTAACAATAAAATCTGAACTTTTTACTATGACCCATAAAGCAGCTGAGATCTGGCCGCTGCTTCTCTGACTTTATCTCATGCCATGTACTCTGTCTGACTTTATCTCATGCCGTCTACTTGGTCTGACTTGATCTTATGCTGTCTACTTGGTCTGACTTTATCTCATGCCACGTACTCCGTCTGACTAGCTTTGTTCTGTCCACACTTGTCTTCCTCCAGGGCCTCAAACTTGCCAAGCATATTCTGCCTCAGGGCCTCTACACACTTCCTTTCACTGCCAGAATACTAGTCACACAGATCTTTTCAGAATTTTCTCTTCCCATTCAGGTGCCTGATCAGAAGGGTCTTACCTGACTACCCTGCCTAAAATAACCCCAGTTACTCTCTCCCTATCTCTTTAATTTGCAGGATACTTCAGAGCACTTAAGGAGCCCTGGTTGCACAGTGGTTAAGTGCTTAGCTGCTAACTGAAAGGTTGACAATTTGAACCCACCAGCTACTGCATGGGAAAAAGATGTGGCAGTCTGCTTCCATAAAAGTTTACAACCTTGGAAACCCTGTGGGGCATGTGATGGTTAACACTGTATATCAACTTGGCTGGGCTATGATTCTCAGTATTTATATGTGATCACTCTCATGATGGAATCTGCTATAAGTAGCCAATCAGCTGAAAGGGAGTTTCCTTAGGGATATGGCCTGCATCTGAATATAAGCAGACGTTCTGGCTTTTTGCTTGCTCTGGATCCTGCTGCTGCCTCCTCTTCATCTGATCTCCAGTTCTTGGGACTTGAGCTATCAGCTTATCTGTTGATCTTGGGATTCATCGACCTTCACAGCCTGTGAGTGGGAGCCCTGCTGTCTGACCTGCTGATCTTGGGTTCACCAACCCCTGCGGCTACGTGAATCAGGAGAAGCCTTGCGGTCTTGCCTGCCAATCTTGGAATTCATCTACCTTCACAGCCTGTGAGCAAGAGCCCTCCTCTCTAACCTGTTGATCTTGGGTTCGCCAGCCCCTTTGGCTACGTGAATTGAAAGAAGCCTCTATCCTGATCCACGGACTTGGGATGTCCCAGCCTCTACAATCACATGAGCTGTTTTCTTGATATAAATCTCTGCCTACATTATATTTATACGCTTTACTGGTTTTGCTTCTCTAGAGAGCCCAGCCTAAGATAGGGCAGTTCTACTCTGTATTACAGGGTTGCTATGAGTTGGAATGTACTCAATGGCAACAGTTTTGGTTTTGGTTTTCAGAGCACTTATGTTAAACTATTGTTGTTTGTTGCTGTCACGTCTTCTCCAACTTATGGAGACCCCACGTACAGCAGAACTAAATATTGCCTACTCTAGTACAATTCTGATGATAGCGGGCATGATTGAGCCCATTGTTGCAGCCACTTTGTATTTTGAGTGCCTTCCAACCTAGAGGACTCATCTTCCAGCACTATATCAGACAATATTCTATTGTGATCCATAGGGTTTTCACCGACTAATTTTCAGAAGTTGATTGCCAGGTCTTTCTTCTTAGTCTATCTTAGTATGGAAGCTTTGCTGAAATTTGTCCACCATGGGTGACCCTACTGGTATTTGAAATACCTGTGGCATAGCTTTCAGCATCATAGCAACATGCAAGCTGCCACAGTATAACAAACTGACAGATGGGTGGTGGTATGTGAAACTAAGTTATTTGTTTTTGTTTCCTTGCTTATTGTCTGTCTGTGCCACAAGAACATAAGCACCATGAGGGCAGGCACTTTGTATAAGTGGCTTACTGTCCCGTTGCCAACTCTTGCACCTAGTATATATTTAATAAATATTTGTTGAATGGATGATTGACTAGTTATGTGCAGTGAATGTCCCTTTCCCTCGTCAACTGATTAGGTTTCTAAGAAAGAATTTACTCTGACCCCCTACTGAAAATACTGTTTCCCAGTGTTTTTATCTGCTGTCCACATGTATCTCCAACAGCCACTGGGCATCCTTTCTATCCTTGAAGAGGAATATATGTTCTCTAAGGCTACAGACAGGACTTTCAAGACCAAATTCTTTGACGACCATTTTGGAAAGTCAGTTCATCTCCAGAAGCCCAAGCCCAATAAGTGGAGGAAATACAAAGCTCACTTTGAACTTGTCCATTATGCAGCAGTGGTAAGTTACCCTCAGCCATGAGTTATCCCAACTCTGTTTCAAATGCACTTAGCCAAAGTCTTTAGATAATATTTAAGTAAAATTTAGATTAAATAAAGATGAACAAAATAAATCTCAGCATTGAGCAAAGGAAATATCTATACTATAATAACAACATTCCATGTGTACCGGGGTCAAAAATCTCAAAATGGGCTTTGTCACCCCAACTCTAAAGCCAGACAGCCCCAGAAAGGCATAGAGACCATCAAAGTCATGGGTTTTTCCTGTATTTGTCCTTTCTTTTAACTTAACATTGTGTGAATGAGTGATTTCAATTGCTCTTTTTGTTGAAGTTTTTTTTTTTATCTTCCCATAAAGAAATAGCCAATATGAAGTGATATTCTCCAAACTATAACCAACAAAGTTTTCTCATGACCCTCACTGACTCTCCTCATCTCTCCACTAGTGTGTGTGCCCCTTTTATTCTGCTTTTATGTGTCTGGCCAGTGATTATGATTAGAAAAGAGAGAGAAATGATAAAGGATAATACTTCAACCTAAAAATGACCTCCCCCTGGACACAAATATGTTTATTGTTCTCTTCTTTGATATCCTAGAATATTATAGTGATAATTATAATATTATAATTTCTAACTTTTTTGAGTGCTAACTACACACTAGGGACAGTTTATTTAGATTATTTTAGCTATTCTTGCCTATGATGTAAATTATTTCCTACTACTGGAAATACCATCTTATCCTTCCTCCCTCCCTCCCTCTCCTCCCCTAGACTTTTCTCCCCTCCCCCTCCTCATTCCTTTCCTTCTTTATCTCTTCCCTCCCTTTCTTCTTCTTCCCTTCTCTTCCTGTGAATGGTAAATCCTGAGAATTTCTTTAGGCTGCACACTGGGCTTCTAAAGTAGTATTCACACTGTTACATAAAACTGATTGAAAATTAAAGGACCTACACAATTTATGATGTTTTCCCAAGTAATGCACAATTTGCCATGCTAACTTATGCATTTTCCCCTTTTGTTACCTGAACTGCAGCCATTCCAAAGGTGCCTTATGATGTCAGTGGTTAGCTTGAAAAGAACAAAGGCCCTAGTTAATGAAACAGTAGTGGCTATATTTCAGAAGTCTTTCAACAGCCTCTTGGTGAGCTTTTTTGAAAATTGTATCAGTACTGACAGTAGTGAGTCAAAAAATCATCCTTGATTTTTCAGCTTCAGAATGCTTCCAATGACTGCCTCAGCTTTTACAAAAATCTTACCTATTTCCCATGATACCTGCTTGTGCTCCTTGTGGACTGAGCCATCCCCTCTTAGCCTTTCTATCAGTCTGGTGTTTCTTCAAGGAAATGTTACTAGTGTACTATGATAGATATATTTTAAGCACTCTACTCCAGTCTATGGAGACAGTGGTGGTTCAGTGCTAGAATTCTCCCCTTCCATGTGGGAGACTGTCCCGGCATGGACTTGTAATGTGAAACTTGCCTCCAAAAATGGAGGGTGCTGAGAAACCAAAGAAAGAGGCGAGCAATTCCAGAGTGGCAGCAAAGGAGTTTATTAGGGAGACTTACATACAAGGTGAGTCCTGGGCGGCCACAGGACCAAGCAGACCTCCACACTCTGCAATGGGAAGACAGAGACCTTATAGCAGTGGTGGACAATAGTGGTTACATGCCAGGGACTTACATAAGAATGACTTAGCAAACTGCATCAAACTAGCGGAAAACTCATGTTTGGCCTCGCAAAGGCTAATTACCCTTCAGTCCACCGTTCAATGCTAGCTCTTGCAATCTGGCACATTTCCCCTGTTCTGCAAGGTCCCTGAGGGCCCCAAGAGGCGTTACACCTTTGCAGGTAGGGACAGTGTTACCTTAGTTGGAGGCACAGACCACACCAGCAATATAGACAAACACAACAGAAAACCCTTATACCCAGGAAAAGACCCAGACATAACAAAAAAACCTCACCAGCCGGAAGACAAAGAGGAAAACCAGGTGGCCACAGCAGACCAGTCATCAGGTATGTCCAAGGCTTTTATCTGTTTCTTCATATGGCATAGCAAATCAGTTATGTTCTGATAGTAATCTGGTATATAGGTACAACATTCAGTTTTTACTGTGGCACATTGTCTGCCTTGAGTGGCTGATAGAATGTCTAGAGCCATTTGGTTTTGAAAGGAGTACCTTCCTCATATGGGTGGTTTTGGCAGTTAGTACCCACAAGCTTCCTCTGCTATTGTGAGGGCCTGTTTAATAAAATCAGAGCTTCAATTTGTCCCATTACTTCTAAGGAGTCAATGGAGGGGGTGGGGGGACCAAAACAGTTAAAAGGAAATCATATCAGTGGAAAAAACTAGGCTTGGTCCACCTGGCTTTTACCATGGGTTAATTCAGAGGTTTTGGTATAGTTTTTCTAATGGTTCCTGAAGCGTAGGATAACCTCAAAGTGCAGTGTCCTATCCAATTGTACAGTAACAAGGGCCACAAGTAGTGGCCACACAGCCATTGCGTGCCATTAGAAGCGAGGTATGCTTCTGTAGTCCTGTTGGGGTTTTTATACTGCACTATTCAGTGGGATTAGGTGTTATCATCTGTTGGCAGTGGGACGCAGTCATCCAGCCCACTATGTGGGAGGAGGAATTAGAGGGAGACAAGTACCAACAGATGGTTCCACTTTCTGGCGCCAGATCCTGAGGTGTTTTGCTGGATGAACTTGCTGTTTTGTTCCAGTAACAATCTTGGTGGATATGTTTCTAGAGCCTGTGATGTCACTGGTATCACTGTTGGAGGGTCACTTGGGGCTCCTAGTCTGGCATATAGGTCTAAAGCCTCAGTGGGAGCCAAATTTATCAACCTCAAAGCCTCAGGCAGTACCTTGGTCTACCTCACCAGGGAAGACTTCGACTATGGCTCCAGGCAACACAGGGTCTTACCTGACCAGACAACCCCTAGGAATTTTACTGACATTCCCGGCCCCTGCACACTTTGGGGATTCATGGCCCATCCTATCCCCTGTAGGTAGATGATTAGGGAGTCTAGACACTCCTGTAAAAGAGAAACGTCTTCAGCAGGTAACATGACATCATCAATGTAATGAAACCAATGGACAGTAGTGAGGAAGGGGAAAAGAGTAGGGGGGATCATCTTGTTAAGTTCTCTATAGTCCACAGTCATGCACCAAGACCAATATGGTTTCTTCACAGGCCTCACAGGGCTATTAAAAGCACTGTGGGCTTCCTGGAGGATGCCTACCCTTTTCAATTCCAAAATGGTATGTCCTCTGGGCAACTTACATTGCCTGAAGTCTACCACTGTTCATGTTTGGGGCAGGGTCCCTGCTTCCCATGCAGTGTTTCCCCTTAAGATTGTTTTTACCACTCTCACCTGCAGTTGAAATTCCCCCACAGACAGAGTCAAAGGCAATCACAAGAGGACATCCACCACTAGAATGTATTCCAGTACTGGGGAAATGTAAACTTGATATGGTTTGGGGGGGCGGTACATCCTATTTGTAGGGTCAGGAGTACTTCATGTATACAGATGGACTTTCTGCCATACCCTTCAATTGCCAAGTGGGGTGGGGGGTCCTCTAAACTGTTCAGGGTTTCCAAAGATGCAGGTGCATTCTGCTCCTGTATCAACCAGAGCCAGCACCTGCTGCTTGTTTGTTCTTGACCAATGTGTTTTGACCTCTACATGGGGAGTTTGGTTTTTCTGCAGGGCCCTGACCTGCAAATGACCTCAGCCCCACCCCTAGATCCCAGGGGCCTCATGGGGGCACTGGCGGGCCACAGGCAATAAGGGTCTGAGTCCGGCTCCGGGTGTTAGGGTACAAGATGGCAGGCACCCTGTAAGGTAGTCTCCTCCTCTTCTTCGCTCTCCTCCTCCCCTCGGCTCACCACCGCCTCCTCCTTGGTCTCCTCCTCCTTGTTCACTGCTTCCTCCTCCTGTAGCAGCTCTAGGGGCCTCTAAAGTGCTGCCCTGCTCACCTCGAGCTCTGAAGGGGGATATATGGGGCAGCTGCAGTCTCCTGCGATGGATGCAGAGCTGGGGAAGGGGCAGGAAGCTTTCACCTTATGAGTAATGAGCAGCTGTGCCCGGAGAGGCCACTCTGAAAAGCCAGGCTCCTCCTCTCCTTTCCCCATCTCTACAAACCCGCAGGCAAATGTTTCTAGTTGCTCATCCTGTTCATAGATATGGATGCTGAATATGTCAGTCATGACCACATACCACTGCCACACATCCCTTTCCAACTGTAACTCTTTCTGCAAAGCTTTTACACATGCTTCAATAGCTAGCTGAGTGTCAGTGGCCAGCTGAATGGCTCAGAACGGTATCTACCCTACAGCGGCTACTGCTTCCCTAGCTTCCTTTCCACACTTATGAAGGTGTGCATCTTCCCACAACCATGCTATGCTGCTTGGTGTTTTGGGGGCATCTCCTTACTCATACGATGGTCCATATGCATCAATCATATAGGCCAGACGTCCCCTCATGGAGGTTGTTGGCCAACCTGGGATTTCCCCCACAGAGGCCTCACTCCCCTCTGCCTCACTCCCACTCGCCATTTCCTCAGTCTTCTGGCTGGGTCACCAACTGTCGCGGCATGGACTTGTAATGTGAAACTTGCCACCAAAAATGGAGGGTGCTGAGAGACTGAAGAAAGAGGTGGGCAACTCCAGGGTGGCAGCAAAGACGTTTATCAGGCAGATGTTCACACAAGATAAGTCCTGGGCAGCCATGGGACCAAGCAGATCTCCACACTCTACAGTGGGAAGGCAGAAGTTTTATAGCAGTGGTGGACGATAGTGGCTACATGCCAGGGGTTTACATAAGAATGACTTAACAAACTGTAGTAAACTAGCAGAATGCATGACCACGCTCGTGTTCAGCCTCGCAAAGCCTATTTTCCCTTCAGAGACCCAGGTTTGATTCCTGGCCAAAACACTTCATGTGCAGCCACTACCCATCTGTCAGTGGAGGCTTGCGTGGTGCTATAATGCTGAACAGGTTTAGTGGAACATAAAATTATGTTTGGTAAGTAATTTGGGGAAAATAACCCCATTAATATATATCCTCAAAGTAATTTTTAATTATTCCTCACAGCACTCTGTGCTCTTGTGGTTATAAGTTTCATGAGGGTAAAGACTATGCCTAACTTGTTCAATTATAGACTTAGTATCCAGCGAATGATTGGTCAGGAGGCACTTGATAAATATTTATTAATCAGCTGACAACCAATCTTGTATAACGTTTTGTAATTTACAAGGTGCTTTTAAGAACATTATCTTAATCAATCCTTGCTATGACCCTTTCAAATAAATTCAAGGGGGATATCTCCATATCTTATAGGAAGCAGTACAGAGGAGTTAAGTGGCATTCCCAATTTTACAATACCCAGGAAAGCCTGGGTATGAAGCAGGACTTCTGGTTCCTAGTCTAGTGTCTATGCCACTTTAACTTCCCAGTCTCACGGAGACAAACAAGCAAACAAAACAGAGAAAGAGATAGACTATACACATTTAGGATATAATTAAAGTTTTTGCACCATTATACAGTACAAAAGATTTTAAGACACTGAGCCCAGATCAATAAGATCTGCCCCATAATTGTACTACTGCTACATATGGAGGAAAGCTCTCTACTATTTCTACTACAAACCACAAACTGGCAGTCCATGAGCTGAAACTGGCCTCCAAACATTTTTCATTTGGTCCAGCTTAAAAAATCAGAAGATTTCAGGAAAACAATACCATTTTCAATAGCCCCTAAAAAGATAAAATACTTAGGAATAAATCTGACCAAGGATGTAAAAAACCTATACAAAGAAAACTACAAACCACTACTGCAAGAAACCCAAAGGGATCTACATAAATGGAAAAACATACCATGCTCATGGATAGGCAGACTCAACATTGTGAAAAATGTCAATTCTACCCAAAGCAATTTACAAATACAATGCAATCCCGATCCAAATACCAACAACATTCTTCAAAGAGATGGAAAAACTAATCATTCACTTTATATGGAAAGGGAAGAAGCCCCGAATAAGTAAAGCACTACTGAAGAAGAAGAATAAAGTAGGAGGACTCACACTACCTGACTTCAGAACCTACTATACAGCTACAGTAGTCAAAACAGCCTGGTACTGGTACAATAACAGATACATTGACCAATGGAACAAGATTGAGAACCCAGATGTAAATCCATCCACCTACGGTCACCTGATCTTTGACAAGGGCCCAAAGTCCATCAAATGGGGAAAAGACAGTCTTTTTAACAAATGGTGCTGGCAAAACTGGATATCCATCTTCAAAAAAATGAAACAGGACCCATACCTCACACTGTATACAAAACTACTTCAAAATGGATCAAAGACCTGAATATAAAGCCTAAAACTATAAAGTTTATAGAAGAAAAAATAAGACCAACACTTTAGGCCTTAATACATGGCACTAACAGGATACAAACCATAACCATCAACCCACAAACCCCAACAGATAAGCTAGATAACTGGGCTCTTCTAAAAGTCAAACATGCTCTTCAAAAGACTTCATCACACATCCAAACCCCCCGAGGGACTGAGTTGTTGGATGGAGGGCTCTGGGAACCATGATCTCGGGGAACATCTAGCTCAATTGGCATGACACTACTTATAAAGATAATGCTCTACATTCTACCTTGGTGAGTAGTGTCTGGGGTCTTAAAAGCCTATGAGCGGCCATCTAAGATACTCCACTGATCTCATCCCTTCGGGAACAAGGGAGAACGAAGAGAACAGGATACAAGGAAAAGATCAGTCCGAAGGACTAATGGTCCACAGCTACCAAGGCCTCCACGGGACTGAGCCCAGTACAGCTGGATGGTGCCCGGCTACCACCAATGACTCCTCTGACCAGGATCACAACAGAGGGTTCTGGGCAGAGCTGGAGTAGGATGTAGAGCATAATTTTAACTCCCAAAAAAAAAAATAAATAAATAAGAAGACCAGATATACTGGCCTAAAGAATACTAGAGAAACCTCGAGAGTGTGGCCCCCAGACACCCTTTCAGCTCAGAGGGGAAGTTACCTTCAAGGTTCGATGTTAAGCCTGGGAATGGACACCCCAGTAAAACTAAATGGGACTAACGATATACAGGAGTCCGGTGACAATGGCCAGAAGGCAGAGGGAGAGTAGGAAACTGATGATAAGGAACACAAATTGAATAAGGACACTGTCGATGTATTGTGAGATTGTTGACCACTGCTATAGGGCAACATTTGTAGTAACTATTAAATGGGAGGCTGTTTTGTCCTGTAAGCCTTCATCTTGGGCGAGAATGGCAGCACAATTGGAAGAGCATAGTCAATATCACTTAAATGTGTAAGTAAAAAGTTTTGAAATGGTGTTTAAATAAAATAAAAATAAATAAATAAATAAATAAACAAATGAGACTAAAGAGGTACAATAGTCCACTGACAAGGTCCAGAAGACAGAAGGGGACAAGGAAGCCCCCTGGTGATAGGGAACACAAGGTGGAGTAAGGATATTCTTGATGTGCTGTGAGATTGTTAACCATTGTCATAGGGCAACATGTGTAGTAACTGTTAAATGAAAAACTATTTTGTTCTGTAAGCCTTCATCTTAAGTGAGAATAACAGCACAGTTGGAAGAGCGTAGTCAATGTCACTGAACTGTGAATGTAGAAAATTTTGAAACGGTGTATCTTTGGCCATCTGTAATTTTCATCAAAAAAAAAGGTTGAGAATTTAGAGGCTTAATACGTTGTGGGGTTGTTAACCAATGTCATAGAACAACATGTGTACTACTATTTCATGAGAAACTATTTGCTCTGTAAGCTTTCACCTGAAGTACAATAAAATATATATTAAAAAAAAAAAAAAAAAAAAAAAAAAAAGACTTCATCAAAAGAGTAAAAAGAGAACCTACAGACTGGGAAACAATTTTTGGACAGTACAAGTCAGACAAAGGTCTAATCTCCATAATCTACAAGAAAATCCAACACTCTACAACAAAAAGACAAATAATCCTATTAAAAAATGGGCAAAGGAAATGAACAGACACTTCACCAAAGAAGACATTCAAATGGCCAACAGACACATGAGGAAATACTCGTGATCACTAGCCATTACAGAAATGCAAATTAAAACCACAATGAGATACCATCTCACCCCGGCATTACTGGCACGAATCAAAAACACTGGAAATAACAAATGTTGGAGGAGCTGCGGGGAGGTCGGAACTCTTATGCACTGCTGGTGGGAATGAAAAATGATACAACCATTTTGGAAGATGATGTGGTGCTTCCTCAGAAAGCTAGAAATAGACATACCATTCGATTCAGCAATTCCACTCCTAGGAATATATCCTAGAGAAATAAGAGTCATCACTCAAATAGACATATGTACACCTATGTTCATGGCAGCATTGTTCACAATAGCAAAACGATGGAAACAACCTAGATGCCCATCAACAGATGAACGGATAAACAAACTATGGTACATACACACAATGGAGTACTATGCAACAAGAAAGAACAACAATGAATCTGTGAAGCATCTCATAACATGGATGAAACTGGAGGACATTATGCTGAGTGAAATAAGTCAATCACAAAAGGACAAATATTGTATGAGACCTCTATTGTAAAAACCCATGAAAAAGTTCACACACAAAATGTAACAATCTTTGTTGGTTACCAGGGATGGGAGGGGTGGGGGGAAATACTAAATAGGCAATAGATAAGTGGTATCTTGGGTGAAGGGTGAGACAATACACAATACAGGGGAAACTAGCACAGCTTGTTCAAGGAAAGGTCATGGAAGCCCCATAGACACATACAAACTCCCTGAGGGACTGAATTGCTTGGTGGAGGGCTGTGGGGATAATGGTCTCAGGGAACATCTAGTTCAATTGGCATGACACAGCTTATAAAGACAATGCTCTACATTCTATCTTGGTGAGTAGTGTCTGGGGTCTCAAAAGCCTGTGAGCGGCCATCTAAGATACTCCACTGGTCCCATCCCTTCGGGAGCAAGGGAGAATGAAGAGAACAGGATACAAGGAAAAGATTAGTCCAAAGGACTAATTGTACACATCTACCAAGGCATCCACCAGACTGAGTCCAGTACAGGTAGATGGTGCCCAGCTACCAGCATTGACTGCTCTGACCAGGATCACAACAGAGGGTTCTGGACAGAGCTGGAGAAGGATGTAGAGCATAATTCTAACTCACAAAAAAAAGACCAGATTTACTGGCCTAAAGGAGACTGGAGAAACCTCGAGAGTATGGCCCCAAGACACCCTTTTAGCTCAGTGGTGAAGTTACCTCTGAGGTTCACTGTTCAGCTTGGGAGTGGACAGCCCTGTAAAACCAAATGAGATTAATGAGGTACAGGAGTCCAGTGACAAGGGCCAGAAGGCAGAAGGGGACAAGGAAGCTGGTGATAGGTGTTGTGAGATTGTTAACCATTGTCATAGGGCAACATTTGTAGTAACTGTTAAATGAGAAACTATTTTGTTCTGTAAGCCTTCATCTTAAGTGAGAATAACATCACAATTGGAAGAGCGTAGTCAATGTCACTGAACTGTGCATGTAGAAATTTTTGAAATGGTGTATCTTTGGCTGTGTGTATTTTCACCAAAAAAAAAAAAAAAAAAGGTTGAGAAGTTAGAGGGTTAATATGTTGTGGGGTTGTTATCCAATGTCATAAAACAACATGTGTAATACTGTTTCATGAGAAACTGTTTGTTCTGTAAGCCTTCACCTGAAGTACAATAAAATATTTTTTAAAAAAATCAGAAGATTTTACATATAAATTTGTATTTCCTTTATCCCTTGAAATATGAAAATTCTTTTGGGGCAACATGGCACTACAGTCAGAACACCACACTGTCTGTCCCTCCACAGCAAAGATCAGAAAAACTAAGTCAAACAGAGTCACACGTCAATCCTGAAACCCTAAGCATCAAATGAAGAGATAAAGAACTCAGCCAAGCACTGAATGGAGTGAGAAATTGACTAAGAACAGAGCATGAGGAGAGATATATGCAGAAATCCCCTATCAGCTACCGCAGCATGGATCCGCCATCTTGGCTGCTATGAGAAAGAGCTTCACGGACCTTCCAGCAGGAGACAGAACAACCAGTAACCCACGATATAGGCTTTCCCACCCCCCACCCTTCTTCACCCCAACTTAGCCTCCTCTGCTTTCTGCAGCCACAGTCTATTGGCCGGGAAGCAAGAGCTTCCCCCCAGTGCCACTTGGATTCCACCTTCCCACACTGGCCAGCTCCCTGAGTGCCATTTGTTGGCTGCTGGTGTTGCTTTTTTCTGCTTCTTTAGATTTCTTCCTTATCTCTCATCCCCTCCCCCTCCTTTCTCTCAAATACCTGGCTCCATGCACCATCTTTGCTTCTTCCTGGAAGGCTGGGAAACATCCCTCGACTGTGAAACTGCTTCCTGGCCTGTGCTGCCATGCTGGTGGGACGCCTGGGGCTTTATTGTTTGTTTGTTTGTTTGCTCTGATTTGTTCTGTTTTGATTTGTTTGTTTGTTTTCTTTTTCTTTTCTCGGCTTGGGAGCCCCTTCTAGCCGGCAGTACTGCGTGGCTTGGAAGATAGTCCCTTACTCTGCACAGACACACAAGGACATCCCTGTGTTTGTTTGTTTGTTTGTTTGTTTTTTTCTTATTTGTTTGTTTCTGTGTCACAGTGGCGACAGTTGTCGGGACGGCGGAGACAGTAACCAAACACAACTCTTACAGAGAAGTGGGGCCAGGCGGGTCACTCTGAGGAGTTGACCCTGGCTTCAGTCCCAGGAGTTTATTTATAGTCAATACAGCAAGCAATGAAGCAAATAACAGAACAATGGGTTTTGGGTGCGGGCAAGGGAGAAGGAATTCAGGTAAACAAGCCAATCAGTAAAAGGACAATAGGTTTGGGAAAACAAGTCATGACAAGTCTCAACATGTTGGGGACAAGTCTCAACATGTTGGGGACAAGTCTCAACATGCTGTGCAGCATAGAGGCCTGTGGGGGCTGCAGCTGTCAATAGTGCAGCCATGTTTAAATGGCATATATCCCCACATTTCCCCCCTTTTGTTTAGTTAATGTAAGAAGAATCAAGAGGGTTTCCACTGGTCCAACAAGTGTCCGGTAGGATAAAGTAAAATTTTCTTTACAAGATAAAGTCCAAGATTATCTCAGCTACTGTCTCCACACCTCAGGGTCTGGCATCTTAGCAAGTCCTTGTGAGCCCAGCTACAGCTGGGGCACACTCCATATGTTTAAGGAGGAGAAGTAGCCTAGCTATGAGTAACACCTGGACTTAGTCGCCTAGATGGCGGCCATGGTAAGCTCTTTAAACTCACAGTGCTGGTTTTCCACCAGATACCATCTGGTTCTTCACCAGGTTACTAAGTAAGAGCGATGCTCTTATCAATTGCATAGCCGGAGTGAGCAGACTCAATGTGCCTTTTAGGTGTGTAAGACAATAGAGGATGATCTTATGAGGGTAATATAATCCTCTGCACTAGTACTATCCTGATTGTTGGACCCATGTGTTTCCTCTGACTCTCATTTTGTCAGGTAAACACTAACTTTTAACATCCACTGAAATTATTATTCTTAAAGGCTTAAAGATTTATAAAGGCTCAAAGATTCATTAACAATCAAACAAGCAATGATTTACACAGCTTCACTATTACTTGGAAGGGAATCACTAGGAAGGGCAATTTACACATCATAACAGATTTAACAATCAAACAAACACTGATTTACACAAATTTACTATCAATTGGAAAAGAATCATCTAACTTAGAAATCTATCTACACAGAAACATCTAACTAGGAGAAGCAGAAAATATAGAGGAATTTACACATAACAAATTTTCATTGGGAACTTACTGATTAACAAATACAGGTAATTACTGATTATCAAAATAATAACATAGGAAGAGCCTTCTTAAGAGGAGGTCTTTATTTTTTCCTTCTCCTGTTTAGGTAACTGGTAGTGAATGGGCCAGGAGTAGAAGGCCGACTTCTGTTGGTGATGGGAGATCTTCAGGGAGTAGAGACATCGGATGACTATAAGGAGGCACAAGACTATTCAACATCCTATAGCAAAAATGATCCAGACACGGAGATTGAGTCCAGAGAACCAATGTGTGGGATTGAGCCAGTAGGCAAAATCATTAAGTGTATTAAGTGTAGCCTTATTAGACTCTGATTGTAATCTCAAGAGCTGTTCTTGTAATTGAAATTGTAATTTTTGAATATCACCTTTCAATGGAGAAGCAAAGCTAGACAGAAGATTATTTTTAACATCCTTCCAGGACTCATTATATGGAAGGGCTATAACACAGAAGCGAGTGTATTCAGCATCACAGGTTAATTGAGAATGTTCCCATAGGGCTTCTTGTCATTCTCCAAGCCAAAGGACTGAGGCTTCCAAAGCACCCAGACGCTTGAGGATCTCTTGATCAATATGTACCATAGTTTGCATTTCAGAAGTAACATTTTGCATATAAGTGTTAAACTGCTGGGCGGTCTGAATAGATTGGGAGAGAGCTATGGCAGCGGCAATAGCAGTGGCTGTGATAATACAGGCTATGAGAATTCCAAGAAACCTTTTAGTTCATATTTTCTGCAATGCATTAACAACCTGAGCGAGGGGGGAACTATCTTGCCAAGGGCGTGTAAGGTTAACAGGCAGCCAAAGGTGGCATTTTTGTCGAAGAACAAATACAGAATTGTGTTAAGAGTGGAGACATTTTGCCTAGACAGACATGGAGTAATCCAAGTAGACCCACTGGGTAATGTTAATTGAAAAGAGGCATTTATTTTAATGATATCTGGAGGACTAGAAGTTATAGCAAAAATGTGTGGTTGAGACATGCATATAAGCACAGAATCATTATGGTCATGGAGAGTCCATTGTAATTTGGGGAGTGGGTTCTTGGCATCCTTTGTCCCCCTCAGAAAGGTTCCTGAACAGAGAGTTCTTTCATAAAAAGGGAGACCTAATCTCCAGGAAAGATTTTTAATGGGGAAAAATGAGTAGTTGAATAACGTAAGTGAAGAATGGGTCTGGCTAGGCCAGGGTTCCAGGACTTAGAATATCCTAAGTAATGGTATGGGGTTTCCCACTGCCAAGTAGAGTGATTTGGTAATGAGATTAAACCTTGAGGGCCCCAATTTTCTAGTGAAACTTTGAAAGGGAGAGAGTATGAAGAAAAGTTAGTAGTTTGACAAATAACCCAAGTATTATTGATAGGGTCTGTAAGAGATAGCTGTGGGTGTTGACATACAGGGATGGAAGGGGGTGAGTAATATAGGCACTGAGCGTGCTGTTAATACCTATGGCTTTAACAAAAAATTGCTTAGAATAGGCTGGTTGCTTATAGGTGCCTTTGTAGTAAATGTAATTCATATACCATTGTTCTAGTATAGGCACGCATGCAGAAGCAGTGCGTGGCTAGGTAGTGAAACACAAAGGAAGGGCGTCAGCATAGAGTGTCAAATTTGTAGACAGTACAAACCATCCCTCTTCAGGGGAGTTAGTAAGTGGTTTGGAATAGGCCAAATATTGTCCCCCAGTAATGACAGTATCATTAGAGGAAAGAGGGGGCTCTGGTTCTTCCCAAGTAACCAGGTGGAAGACACGGGGGCTAAGAACATGAGCCCAATAGGTGGTTGGGGCAGAGGTTGCTGTTATCTGACAAAGGAGGAGGAGGAGAACACATACCAAAGTTAGGAATAGATTTTTAGGTGTAGGTGGGGCACCTGTAGTTGAGAGGATATGTTCGGCTTTTGAAGAGAGGGCTTTCAGACCTCCCCATTTTACCAGTATTGCAGAGCTCTGTTGTTCATTCTCCTTCCCCGGGCGAGAGGGTGATGATGTCCGTTGTGGCTCTGGAGTAGGATTGGATGGCGGCTCTGGCAGCCGTAGCAGGGGCAGTGGCGGCGGTTCCCAGCGGAAGGGTGGTGGCTGTTGCTGGGTCATGATATGGTTTTACTAATCAGGTGGGAATCCAAAGTGGACCTCTGGGAGACAAAACAGCCGCATACCCTCACCCCCAGGTTAATAATTCTGCAGGTCCTTGCCAGACAGAGGGATTTTGAGGATCTTTATAGAGGACCTGAGGGCTAGGTCGGGTGTCAGGGGGGTAAAATATCATTTTGCAGCGGTACGACCATTTTTGGCAACCAATAAAAAGTTAAAAGTAAAGAGAGCTTTGGCAAGTCTTTCATTCTGGTCACGTACTCTAGACCCGTCATCTCCCCCCTTTTGTTTATTTAAGAGCTGTTTGAGAGTATGATGGGCACGTTCAATTATGGCTTGCCCTTGAGGGTTATAAGGAATGCCAGTGGAATGAAGAATATTCCAAGTGGCACAAAATTGTTGAAATTTAGCTAAAGTATATGCAGGCCCATTATCAGTTTTAAGAGCCTGGAGACATCCCATAGTCACAATGGCTTGGGTGAAATGACGACAGGCATGAGTAGAATGTTCCCCAGAAAAGGCTGTGGCATAAAGAAACCCAGAACATGTATCTATGGATACATGGAGATATTTAAGTTTCCCAAAGGGAGGATAGTGTGTTACGTCCATTTGCCACAACTGACTGGCTATTAAGTCACGTGGGTTGACGCCAGCAGCAAAGGACGTGGGAGAAAAGCATTGGCAGTCAGGACAGGTGCGAACAATATGTTGTGCTTTAGTAAGGGAGATAGAAAATTGTTTTTGAAGTCCGTGTGCATTTTGATGAAAGAAATTATGAGAAGTTCATGCATTAGAAAAGGCAGAGCCAGCAAGTAAATCAGCGCAAAAATTGCCATCAGAAAGAGGTCCCAGCAAGGGTGTATGGGAGCGCACATGTACCACAAAAAGGGAGAGTTACGGCTATTAAGCAAGGTTTGAAGCCTTTTAAATAAAGTAGATAACTCATAATCAGGACTAAGTCGAAGAGTTACATCGCTAATATGTTGAATAGTGTGAACAACGTAAGCAGAATCAGCTATTAAATTGAACGGCATTGATTTAAAAATTTCAAAGGCAGCAACAGCTGCCGACAGCTCAGCATGCTGTGTAGTGGAAGCCTTTTGTGTAATGAAATGTTGCCAGGCACCATCTGTTTGCCAAGTGACCGCTCCTTTTCCAGTTTTTCTTGATCCGTCTATAAAGGCAGTAGGAGCATTAGCAAGAGGTGAAGGAGAGAGCGTAGTAGAAAATTGTAAAGGAAGAAGCTGTAGGGTAGAGAGTGGCTTTGAAGTGGGATAGGAATAAATTACTTGCCCAGTAAAATCAGCCAAAGCTATCTGGAGCTCTTCAGAATTAAGAAGAGCATGATCAAAAGCTGTTTTTGTTACCCCAAAGTATATAAAATGAGGGTCAGAACCCAAAAGCTGTTGAGTGCGGGTGCGTCCTTGCATTAATAAGTTAATGCACTGAGAGAAGCGTGTAAACTACTGTTGTGGACGGTGATAAGGAAGAAAAAGCCACTCAGGTGCTCTGAAGTCATGAGTAAATTGACAGAGTACACCTGTAAGACTATGAGGAGTATTTAATAGGAGAAGGTAAACAGGATGATTTATCTGTAAATGAATCAAAAATTTTTCTTTAATGGCTTGGTGAACAAGTGTTAATTCATGGCGTGCCTGGGGAGAGAGTGTCCTCATAGAGGTTAGAGCAGGATCACCCTTAAGGGTCTCAAATAAGTGGGCTAGTTGAGAGGTAGTTATGCCGAGTGAAGGTCGCAGTCAATTAATATGACCAAGAATCTTTTGCAGGTCATTTAGAGTTAAAGCCTTGGGAATTATAATTTCTGGTGTTTTAGGGCGAACGATATGGGTGTCAAGCTAGTATCCCAGACACTGCCATGGGGTGAAAGACTGAACCTTTTCAGGGGTTACCTGTAAGCCAAAACCTTGTAACATGTGTTGAACAGAGACAAGAAGCGAATCAAGTTGTTCTGGTTTGGGATGGGCTAGGAGAATGTCATCCATATAGTGATATATAAGACACAATATTGACAGATAGTTGGACTATTGACCATGCCCTGTGGGAGAACAGTCCACTCATAACACTGCACAGGATGACAATTATTCATAGAAGGGACTGAGAAGGCAAATTCAGCACAATCACTGGGATGGAGTGGGATGGTAAAAAATCAATCTTTAAGATCAATAATAATAATATTATATGTTTGAGGAATACAGGCTGGATTGGGAATTCCTGGTTGGAGAGGTCCCACAGGGACAAGACATTGATTAACAGTCCGTAAGTCATGAAGGAGCCTCCATTTTTTGGATTTTTTTGGGACACAGAAAATAGGTGTATTCCAAGGGCTGCAGGAAGGCCGGATGTGTCCGGCCTCTAACTGTTCCTGGACAAGTTTTTTAAGGTGTTTTAATTTTTCATCTTTAATGGGTCACTGCTCAACCCAAACAGGAGGGCCAGGTATCCAGGTTAATTTTAGCAGAGGGTCTGTTTGAGCAGTGGCCCCTATGAAAAATCCTGAGGGGTGCCAATTTGAACATTCCACTGGGAAAGTAAATCTCATCCCCATAATATAGTAGGTAAAGGAAGGATAAAGGGACAGATAGAAGCGGGCTGTCCATCAGGGCTATAGCAAACAATGGGACGTGTACTTTGAAAAGGACACTGTGCTCCTCCAACTCCTGTGAGGGTTTCAGCAGTTTGCTTCTTGGGCCAAGAAGAGGGCCAGGAATCAGAGGAGAAGATAGTTACATCTGCCCCAGAATCCAAGAGCCCTTTAAACATGCGATCATTGACCTGAACAGTAAGATATGGTCGGGAAGATTGTAACTTAGTAACCCAAAAAGCATCAGTACTGCTGAAACCCCCAGCCCATCTTAGGGTAGTGCGAGTGGAGGGGACTACAAAGGGAAGTAAAATTAGCTGTACTATCTTATCAGAGGGAGTAATGTTCCAATAAGAGAGACTGGAAACCATGATTTTAATTTGACCTTCATAATTGGAATCTATTACACCAGGATGAACAGTTAGACCTTGAGATGTAATACTAGAGCGACCCATTAGGAGTCCTAAATATCCTCGAGGCAGGGGTCCCCAAACCTGTGTTGCTATAAGAAAAACTTTTCCTGCCTCATCTATTATGACACCTCTGTTAAGGGTAAATCTAGGCCTGCATTCCCTTCCGTGGCTGCTTTTAAATCATTGACTCGAAAACATTGCTCTTTGGAGTCTATGCTGTGGTCTCCACACTCCACACTCGGGGGCTCCCTGGATTTTTTGGGGCACGAGAGCTCTCGCCCCTCTTCCCGTTTCCCGACATAGGGTTGCCTTGATTATTAAATTGAGATCTGCACTGCTTAGCCCAATGACCCCCTTTACCACAGCGGGGACACTTTTGGGTTGGAAATTTAGTGTTGGCATTTTTGTTTTTTAAACTGTGACAGTCCTTCTTAAAATGTCCAGGTTTACCACACCCAAAACAGGTGGCAGTGGATGGACGGAGAGCTGCCACTAATACTTGTGCCTTATGAGTTTCTGTGCCAACATTTTGACAAGCTCTAATAATTTCAGCTAAATTAAGATTCTGTGCCTTTAAGGGGGCTAAAACAGCTTGACAGTCAGCATTAGCATTTTTGTAAGCAAGCTGGAGACAAAGAAATTCAGCCACTTGTTGATTATCTACCTGTCGGGAAATGGCCGTTTGGAGGCGGTTGATAAAGTCAATGCAAGGCTTGTTTGCCGCTTGGCGAATAGTGGTGAATGAGCCGGTGGGTGTTCTGGAGTCAGGGATTTTACTCCAGGCTTTGGTGGCAGCATCGGAGGCTTGACTGAATGCTTGCCTATTCATCTGACTCTGGGCCTGGGGAGTGGAATGATTCCCAACACCCAGGAGCATGTCAAGACTAACAGGGATATTATGGTTAAGATTGTCCATGGCATAAAAATTACAATGTTCCTTGTATTTTTGACTTCATACGCTAAATTGAGCAGGGGTTAAGACTGTTTGCATTAAAACGTTCCAATCCCAGAGGGTCATCTCATAGTTTTGTCCTATAGCTTCTACCATTCCTTTTGTAAAGGAGCACTGTAAACCATTCTCTATCATGCTTTTACGGAGTTCTTTAAAAACTTGAAAGTCAAGGCCATTGTGACGGGGTGGTCCTGATCCCCGAATGACAGGATAAGCAGAAAACCCCTCTTTCTCATGGCCCTCCCGCAAACATCTTTCCATAAGAGACTCAACTTGAGAGAAATCAGCCTTGGGAGGCGTGGAAAGAGGAGGGTTATAAACATTTTCTTTACTAGGGGAGGGAGCAGAAGGAGCTGCCTGTAGGGGCTGTAAAGCGAGGCGGCAGTGATGCCAAGCAATCAGAACTGAAGCTGGGATGTTCATGTCACGAATGATGTTACTGATACGCTCTTGTGCTTCTACATCAAGGTTTCCCCGCAAGGGATACCAAGGACAGGCAGACTCAGTTAAAAGCAGAAGTTGGGTAAGGGCTTCTTCTGACACCTTAAGCTTAGAGGCCTTTAACAATCCCAACAACTGGGTTTTGTCTTGATGTTGTTCAGGAGAAAGAGAATTCCCCATAGTGAGGAGAAATGGGAAAATGAAGAAAAGAATGATAGGAAAGCTCCTGGCCCGAAGTGTTAAATCCCTTGAGGGAGCGTACGAGAAAGCCCCGTTGTTCCCGGGGCTATAGCAGCCCAAGATGAAAACGTCTGGGAAAGTTCCACCCATGGAAAAGCCCCACCACTCCCGGGGCTGTAAGAGCAGCCCAAAATGGATGCGTCCTGTACTTACCACCTTCAGGGATTGAATGCGAGGATGTCTACAGCACCCTTACACAGGGCACCATCTGTTGCAGCAGCGACGGTTGTCGGGACTGCGGAGACAGTAACCAAACACAACTCTTACAGAGAAGTAGGGCCAGGAGGGTCACGCTGAGGAGTCGACCCTGGCTTCAGTCCCAGGAGTTTATTTATAGTCAGTACAGCAAGCAATGAAGCAAATAACAGAACAATGGGCTTTGGGTGCGGGCAAGGGAGAAGGAATTCAGGTAAACAAGCCAATCGGTAAAGGGACAATAGGTTTGGGAAAACAAGTCGTGACAAGTCTTAACATGTTGGGGACAAGTCTCAACATGCTGTGCAGCATAGAGGCCTACGGGGGCTGCAGTTGTCAATAGTGCAGGCATGTTTAAATGGCATATATCCCCACATTTCTGTTTTTTTTTTTTATTTCTTTGTTTAGTTTTCCTCTCTCTGTTATTCCTTTTTTGTCTTTCTTCACTTCCAGTTTCTCGATTTATTCATTTTTTTCTTTTACCCTTTTTCTTTTTTTTTCATTTTTGTTTTTCCCCATTTCTTAGTCTCTCATCTCTCCTCTCCAATAGCAAGCTCACTTAGCACTCTTTTTTGTTTGTATGTATGTTTTTGGCTCCCTTTCCTCTCTCCTCTCTCTCATCTTTCCCATGCCCATCTTAGCTCCACATGTCATGATCTGTCTCCTCCTTCCTGCCTACCTGCACCATGCACTAAACATCACACTCCCAATACTCCCAAGCAACACAGGCATGGCCTATTGGAACCTGCCCTGCACTGATTCCTGGTCCGCACTGTCAGCCCTGGTATGTGCCAAAAAAAAAACCTATCCCAGCAACTCCCCTTCAGATGGACCTGCCCTGCTGTACCATACCTGAGTGACTGGCCCTGCCCATTGGAGAAGGAGGTGAAAAGTATCATGCCTACAGAAGCGCAAACAACAAAGAACACATGGCCCTCCTGTTCAGACATAACCAAATAAAACAAAAAAGCAGGACAAAACAAACAAATCTACAACCAATAAATGAGGAAAATAACCACTGAATGCCCTGAAGACAGCAGACAATATCAAAACATTTACAAAAACAGGACAGGATGGTTCCAGTAGGCATTCAAAATAAAACACCAGATGACCTTCCAGTAGAAGAAAAGGCACTAGACCTAACTGATAGGAAATTCAAATCCCTAATATTCAGAATTATCCAAGAGTTGAAACAAAAAGCAGAGAAAAATAAGGAAAAAATATAGAAATTCATGGAAAAGGCAGACAAATTCATGGAAAATACAGACCAAAAAATGGAAGAATTCAAGAAAATAATACAGGAACAAAATGCTAAAATAAATTAACAACTAGAAATCATACAAAAGCAACAATTAGAAATCTAAAAGGTAAACAACAAGATTTCAGAAATCGACAGTGTCATAGAAGGACTGAGGAGCAGGTTTGAAATGATGGAAGATAAGATCAACGAAATTGAAGACAAACACTTGGCTACAACTCTGTTTGAAGAAAAATCAGAAAAAAGAATGAAGAAACCCTGAGAATTACGTGGGATACAATCAAAAGCAAAAATCTTCAAGTGATCAGAGTTCCAGATCAGGGGGAGAAAACAGAAAACACAGAGAGGATCATTGAAGAATTGCTGACAGAAAACTTCTCCAATATCATGAAAGATCAAAAGCTGACCATCCAAGAAGCTCAACAAACCCCATATAGGATAGACTCCAAAAGAAAATCACCAAGGCATATCATAATCACTGTCGCTAAAACCAAAGACAAAGAATCCTGAGAGCAGCTCGAGAAAAACAAAAAGTCACATACAGAGGATAAACAATAAGACTAAGCTCGGATTATTCAGCAGAAACCATGCAGGCAAGAAGGCAAGGGGATGACATATATAAAACCTTGAAAGAAAAAAATTGCCAGCCAAGAATAACATATCCTACAAAACTGTCATTCAAATTTGATGGTGAAATAAGGTCATTTCCAGATAAACAGAAATCAAGGGACTATGTAAAAACCAAACCAAACTTACAAGACTTATTAAAGGAAGTCCTTCGATCTGAGAACAAACAATATCAGACCACAGGCTGAATATAGGACACAGGATTGTACTAGCCAGATACCAACCTAGGAAATTAACTCTTAAGGACTACCCAAAACAAAAGGTATTACAAAAGGGAACCAGAAAGGTTAATCTGTAAATGACAACCGCATCAGAACAATAAAAGAGAGAATAAACAGTGTAGGTACAGAACCTTCTAATGGAGAGGAAGTCAAGCGATACCAAGTAATAATAGACTGGTTCAAATCTAGGAAGATGAGGGTAAATTGCATGGTAAGCACAAAGAACGTTAACAAACCTATTCATCAAAATAAAGAAGAAAAACATAAAGTCTCAGTAAAAACAAAAGAAATGAAAAAAAATCCAGAAACAAAAGGAACTCAGCACAGGAGAGTAAGAGGAACAAAGAAAACCTCACCACCACAAAGAAAAGCACTACAAAATGCAATCCCACTCCTAGGAATATATCATAGAGAAATAAGAGCCATCCCACTAATAGACATATGCACACCCATATTCACTGAAGCACTGTTCACAATAGCAAAAAGATGGAAACAACCTAGATGCCCATCAACAGATGAATGGATAAACAAACTATGGTACATACACACAATGGAGTATTATACAAAGATAAAGAACAATGATGAATCTGTGAAGCATCTCATAACACAGATGAAACTGGAGGACATTATGCTGAGTGAAAAAAGTCAATCACAAAAGGATAAAGATTGTATAAGACCTCTACAGTATAACTCATGAAAAAGTTTACACACAAAAAGAAACAATCTTTGTTGGTTACGAAGGATGAGAGGGGTGGAGGGGAACTAAACAGATAAATGGTAACTGATGAAGGGTAAGACAGTACACATTACTGGGGAAGCCAGCACAACTTGTACAAGGAAAGGGCATGGAAGCTCCATAGACACTTCCAAACTCCCTGAGGGACTGAATTGCTGGACAGAGGGCTGTAGGGATCATTGTCTCAGGGAACATCTAGCTCAACTGGCATAACACAATTTATAAAGACAATGTTCTACATTCTACCTTGGTGAGTAGTGTCTGGGGTCTTAAAAGCCTGTGAGCAGCCATCTAAGATACTTCACTGGTCTCACCCCTTCGGGAGCAAGGGAGAATGAAGAGAACAAGATACAAGGAAAAGATTAGTCCAAAGGACTAATGGATCACAGCTACCATGGCCTCCACCAGACTGATACCAGTACAGCTAGATGGTGCCTGGCTACCACCACTGACTGCTTTGACTGGGATCACAACAGAGGGTCCTGGACAGAGCTGGAAAAGGATTTAGAACAGAATTCTAACCCACAAAAAAAAAAAAAAAAGGCCAGATTTACTGGCCTGACAGACTGGAGAAAGTCTGAGACTATGGCCCCCAGACACCCTTTTAGCTCAGTGGTGAAGCCCCTCCCAAAGTTCACCATTCAGCCAGAGATTGAACAGCCTCATAAAACAAAACAGGACTAATGAGGCACAGCAGTCCAGTGACAAGGACTAGAAGGCAGGAGGGGACAGGAAAGATGGTGATAGGGAACCCAAGGTAGAGAAGGGACAGTGTTGCCATGTCATGGGGTTGTTAACCATTGTCATAGGGCAATATGTGTACTAACTGTTTAATGAGAAACTATTTGTTCTCCAAACCTTCATCTAAGGTACAAAAAAGAAAAAAAAAAAAAAAAGAATTATCTATGTGAGATCAAATTGACAACAGCAACTCAAAAGGTTTGATGGGAAGTCTAGGGGACAGTGAGTTGAAAATAATGGTGATGGAATAATTTGGAAAATAATAGTGATAATAGAGCACAACTGGAGGAATGTAATCAGTGTCACTGAACTGTACATGTAGAAACTTTTGAAATGGTGTATCTTTGGCTATGTATATTTTCACCAAAAAAAAGTTCCTCAAGGTCGCCAAGGGAGAGTGTTGACATGTCATGGGGTTGTTAACCAATGTCATAAAACAACATGTGTACTGACTGTTTAATGAGAAATTATTTGTTCTGTAAACCTTCATCTAAAGTACAGTAAAAAGAAAAAATATATTAAGAAAGAAAAATGAAAATTCTGGGAAAATAGAAAATCTGGTCACTCTGGGTTCAGATTCCAATGGATGTGTGCTCTTACTTCCTCACAACCCCACCCTCCTATTATCTTACACCCAGCTTCCCTCCTTTGTGTTAAGCCTGGTGCTTGTAGGCTGACTTGGGACACCTGGCTGATACTGTCAAGGAATGAAGAGAGAATTTTGCACTACCTGGTTGCTTTAGCACATGATAACATAATTCAGGAACATGCCTGAACTCTCATAGGCCTGCTTGAAGAAGAGGTTGAGAATTGGAAGCTGTTGTGTTTGAACCCTGATAATCTTCAGGCAGTGCATTTGCCTGATTCTGATAGCTTCTAAAGTGCTCCTGAGAAGTCTTTTAGGCAGTGGCCACATGAGCTTATGGTTCCCAGTTGAGTAATTCTCTGATCATAAGAGATCAGACAGTGGTTTAGACAGAGAATTAGAGAGAAAATCATCTTCTAACTCTTCAGGATGTGTGCTATGTTCTTTGGAACTAGAAGAGAATTGTCTAGAACGTCTTTTTTTCATATTTCTTTAAAGCACCTCCAGAAAATACTTGCCTCCAAGTTTCTGACTCATCCAGATATTGCACTGCTCATTTAATAACCATGTTTTCTCTGGGGAATTCAAATACTTTAACTAGAGTTACAACTCTTTAAAAAAAATTAAAGGACAGTAGTATTATTCCTTTCCATAGGTGGAAAAACTGAGGTACAAAGAGGCCAAGTGATTCACTAGAGGGCCTGGCGCACTTCAATAGGACCTCAGTAATTAAACCCCATGACATCTGCCTCAGCTCAGCTGCCACTAAAGCCCAGAGAATATTTGATTAGTTTTCCATATTGAGAGCTGGTGCATTTTCTCTAGGTTGCCTGTGGGTTTTGTTGTTACTGTTGTGGTTATACATCTTAGTGAGTTAGCAACTTCACAGATATTTGTAAAGCAGATTGGCTTACCATAGGGTCTTTTGCTTCAAGAAAATAGGAATAGATGTATTGTTTTTTAATAAATTATAAAAGTAATACATAATAAATGTTATAAAAATTCAGACAATATAGAAAAACTGAAAAGAATAACATAAAAATGCCTGTAAACACGTAGAGAGATAATAACTCTTAACATTTTGACCCCATGTTTTCTGTCTGTAGACATCTATAACATACCTGTTGCCATTGAGTCTATTCTGACTCATAGCAACCCTATAGGACAGAGTAGAATTGCCCCATGAGGTTTCCAGGACTGTAATCTTTATGGAAGCAGACTGCCACATCTTTTTCCCATGGAGAGGCTGGTGGGTTTGAACATCTGAAGCAGCCTAGTGCTTAACCACTGTACCACCAGAGTTCCTTATAACCACACTTAAAAACATGAACATACACTCAGGATCACAATATGCAAACTTTTGTAGCCTCTATTTTCACTTAAAATAAATCCTAGAAATTTTTGCATGCCAATTATATGGAGGCATATCATCATTTTAAAAGGCTGCGGTGGTCCATTATATACATTGCTGTTGATAATTGCTATTGAATTGGCTCTGACTCATAGAGACCTTATGTATAACAGAACGAATTGTTGCCTGGTTCTGTGCCATCTTCATGATCATTGGTATATTTAAGTTCATTGTTGCAGCTATTGTGTCAATCCATCTCATTGAGGCTTTCCCTCATTTTTGCTGACTGTTTACACTTACTCTTTCATAATTCAATTAAGCAATATCCTGCTGATGGGCATTTGTTGCTAATTTATTTTTGCTAAATTTTTTTGTCTTGAATAAACAACACTGCAGTGAGTATCTTTGCATAATTGTCTGATTATTTCTTAAGAAAGGCATTAGAAATAGACTTTTTATGTTAAAAGACATAAATATTTTTAAATCTTTTGATAGCTATTACTATAGTGCTTTCCAGAACATTGACAAATTTACGCTTCCATCAGCAAAGTATGAGAAGGTGACAAAAAGCACTCTTTAAATGCCTTTTCTTTCTTTTTTTAGTTTTACAATTTGGGGAGAAGAATTGCAAGAATGGATCTTCATTCCAAATGGCTGTGTATCTGCATAAATTAATTTTTTATTATGTCTATTCATATATTAACTGCCTCAAAATCTGCATGTGTTACTGCTTATTTAAAATTTTACATTTTCAAATAAGGATAAAATATTTAAAGCTAGCCAAGCTGGGAAAGTTGAATTATTACTCTGGTATTCTCAAGGGCTTGATGGACACTGTTGGTGCCCCCCAGGTCTATTTTATCAGTCATGCACTATCTTCCAGCTGATGTGAGTGTTGGCTCACAGCCTCTCATAGCTGCCTAAAGCTGTCCTTGGCCAAATGGGAGGCTAAGCTGTCTCCTTGCCCTTCTCTCCAGACTTCGATCCCTCTCTTGCCTCAAGGTGGGGTCAATTGCAGTGCAGTTGGTGTTTTTGTGACCAAAGCTCCCCAAGTAATCAAACTAAAGCTAGTTTCTAGCTGAGTCCACACCATTGCTTAGATTTTTTTCCCTGTCCTAACCTGCTTCCTTCACCAAATAAATCTCTGGAACCAGAATCCCAATCTCTACTTTTGCTTCTAGAGAATCTGACCTAAGATAAAGGTTTTCCACAGACAGAAAGCTTGAGAAACTATTTCTTTCTTCAAGCCATTTTATTGCCCAGCCATAAGTTATTGCTATCAAATTCACAACAGAAGTGTCTGTCAGATAAATATTGACTTGCCATAGGAAGGAAATTACTATGTTTGGTAAGGAGGAAAGAATGTAGAATTGATTATTTTTCTATTGGTATGGATCTTGGCTGTTAAATTGATAGATTTGGAGACATTTGTAGGTAGAGTGGTACTATAGTGATTTGCCAAATTATTTTGTGTTTATTATGGTCTCCATTTTAGGAAAACCTAAATAAATTTATGACTAATCTGAAATCAACAGCACCTCATTTTATGAGATGCATAAATCCCAATGTGAACAAAATACCAGGTAAGAGCTAAACTTCTTTGTAATCCACACTAGGAAATTTATTTGATTTCAGCTGTGTTAAATGTCTTTTCAAGAAAAATTTACTGGTTCCTTTTATAAAAGGGTTGATTTTCAGATAGAAAAATGAAAGTGAGCTAAAAGCAAGGTCTTCAGAACCTCAAGATTGCCTTTGAATTGAGATCCAAGTGGATATACAGAAAGATTTCACAAAGCAGACTCAATTGGGTAGCATTAGAGTGTTTGATTTTACCATTTAAATTCCTCCTTGAATTTCATGCTAAAGCATAGTTCCTGAGCCACTGTCTACAAGGGCAAAGTATAATAAGGGATTGAATAATCAACTGGAGAATTAGTATTAGTTGTTGAGTTGTCACTCATGGCCTCCTCATGTGTGTCGGAGTACAGCTGTGTTCCATAGGGTTTTCAATAGCTGATTCTTCACAAGTAGTTGCTGGCCTTTCTTTTGAGGTGACTGGGTTTTACTCAAGCCGCCAACCTTTCAGTTACCAGCAAGCAAGTTAACCGTTTATACTACCCAGGGACTCTATTTCAGACTAGGGCTGTTATTTGGTCCAAGCTATCTAAACTGACCATAAAGACATCTCTAAATCAGTATCTAATTAAGAATTCCCTCTGGTCTTCCTTCTCAATTCTAATATCTTCCCTATCCCTAATATATCCATTTCTTTACTCATATAATTCTGGGCTGTGGGTACTTTTTTTTTTTCAGTCTTTTTTTTTTTTTTTATTGTACTTCAGGTGAAGGCTTACAGAACAAATAGTTTCTCATGAAACAGTAGTACACATGTTGTTTTATGACATTGGTTAACAACCCCACAACATGTCAACCCTCTAACTTCTCAACCTTTTTTTTTTGGTGAAGATACACATAGCCAAAGATACACCATTTCAAAAATTTCTACATGCACAGTTCAGTGACATCGAGTACGCTTTTCCAATTGTGCTCTTATTCTCACTTAAGATGAAGGCTTACAGAACAAAATAGTTTCTCATTTAACAGTTACTACAAATGTTGCCCTATGACAATGGTTAACAATCTCACAACACATCAACAATATCCTTACTCAACCTTAGGTTCCCTATCACCAGCTTCCTTGTCCCCTTCTGCCTTCTGGCCCTTGTCACTGGACTCCTGTACCTCGTTAGTCTCATTTGGTTTTACGGGGCTGTCCACTCCCAGGCTGAACAGTGAACCTCGGAGGTAACTTCACCACTGAGCTAAAAGGGTGTCTGGGGGCCATACTCTCGAGGTTTCTCCAGTCTCCTTTATGCCAGTAAATCTGGTCTTTCTTGTGAGCTGGAATTATGCTCTACATCCTTCTCCAGCTCTGTCCAGAACCCTCTGTTGTGATCCTGGTCAGAGCAGTCAGTGGTGGTAGCCGGGCACTATCTACCTGTACTGGGGTCAGTCTGGTGGAGGCCTTGGTAGCTGTGGACAATTAGTCCTTCGGACCAATCTTTTCCTTGTATCCTGTTCTCTTCATTCTCCCTTGCTCCCGAAGGGATGAGACCAGTGGAGTATCTTAGATGGCCGCTCAGAGGCTTTTAAGACCCCAGACACTACTCACCAAGGTAGAATGTAGAGCATTGTCTTTGTAAGCTGGGTCATGCCAATTGAGCTAGATGTTCCCCGAGACCATGGTCCTGGGCTGTGGGTACTTTTCGATGAGTGAACAGTGGCGGGGTGTGATGAGGTTGGTGGGTGGCAGTGAGATTTATGTTTATGTTTTTAACTGTCAAGACAAAATTTTTACAGATATTAATTACATGCATTGCTTTTCTTACACCACGGGTTTGAAGATTTCCGCCATGACTTTGAAATTCTAAGCGATCAACTGCTAAATAAAACGTTGGTGGTTTGAAACTACCAGCAGCTCCACTGGAGAAAGATGTGGCAGTCTGTTTCTGTGGAGATTTATAGCTTTGGAAACCCTATAGGTTTGCTATAAGTTGAAATCAACTCAATGGCAGTGGATATAGCACTTTGGTGAGAGGCTGTCAGCCTCAGAGGAGTGTATATGACAAGTACTTATGCCTCCAGAGCACCAACCACCCTTGGAACATGTAGCCAGATGTTGCTGATTCTGATTTCTGAGGATTGTAGTATCTTGCATTTTTGTTAACCTCCTGTAATTAAGACCCCAATCTTGACAGTCTGTGGTCTGTTTTGGGAAAGTGTGATGCCAAACAATGATGCTGCAGTTGGAGTTTTTGCAATGCAAACACTTCATGTTCTTTCACTTCTGTATGTTTTTACCTCATTGTTTCTTATCAGCTGGGTTTCTGAATGCATCTAGGGGCACTGCTTCCATCTTGCAAGGAATCTAATTAGCTGCCTCTATTTTGGAGCGATTCTGTTACCTATTAGAGTTGCTTCCAGTTGACTTATCCCTGATTACGTCAGTTTTTTTTTTTTTTTTAAGTCGTAAGACAAAGACATAAGAAAAGCTTTGTGATCTAATTAGAAAGATTCTTCATATGTACTTAAAGGGAAAGAATGTGCTTGATCTTAAGATGTCATAGGACTCCACCCTCTGCTTCTGTCCGTGAAAGGGATTGGAGTACCAGAATACCAGTATATGGTTTAGAGTGTGTTTCTATGACCCTGGGCATAGGTAGAGTCACCTCTTTCCCATTTTTCTTGTAGTACCACAGCAGGCCTTTGTGTTAGGAGGAGTGCTGCTTGGCTTCCTCTAGAAGACTTGCTGAGAGCCAGATCCAGTGGCTCCTTAGATGATTTTTCAAAGTTTGCATCAGAGACTGCTGCTGACAGCTGCAGTGGGCCTTCTGATGAATGGGAGGTGATAGGAGGTGATTGCACTACAGAATAAAACTGAGGAGCTCTCAAGACAATAAAAGGGATGCCATCAATTTCTCCTCGAGGCAAAATAATTGTGAAGCAGAATTTTATAGTTGTGCACCATCTTCCCTTTCTTTTCATTCCCCTGTCCGCCACTTTGAGGACCCAGGTGAGCCTGACCTAAGCCATGACGTTTTCAATTGCCTCATGTGCATGCAGAAGTTGGGCAATGAATAAGGAAGACCAAAGAAGAATTGATGCCTTTGAGTTATGGTATTGGCAAAGAATATTGAGCATACCATGGGCTACCAGGAGAACAAATAAGTCTGTTTTGGAAGAGGTACAGCCAGAATGCTCCTTAGATGCGAGGATAGTGAGACTTTGTCTCACATACTTTGGACATGTTATCAGGAGGGAAGAGTCCCTGGAGGAGGACATCATGCTTGGTAAAGTAGAGGGTCAGTGAAAGAGAGGAAGACCCTCAACGAGATGGATTGACACAGTGGCTGTAACAATGGGTTCAAGCATAGGAATTATGAGGATGGTACAGGACTAGGCAGCGTTTTGTTCTGTTGTACACAGGGTCGTTATGAGTAGGAACTGACTCCACGGCACCTAACTGCAACAGCCCCATCTCCCCCTTTCTTTTCATTCCCCCATCCCTCACTTACTTGGAGATAGAAATTCCCTTTCGTGTTCTTGTCCCTCTCCCTAGCTGGTTTTTAACAGGTGGATAGATGTGATACTCGCCGTTTATATTCTAGCAAAAATGTTATCTTTTTCGATTTCGAGGAGTATTTGCTCATAAAATCTTATCTAACTGAAATAAAGGGTGTTTTCCATGTTAAAGGAATTTCAGGTAAATCATTTCACATGTGAAGACTCCTACACCTAAGGTGGTTACTGTGAGTGCCATCAGACTGGCAGTGAGGAAACTCATTTTACCTACCATATAGAGAACACCAAATTCAGACTCTTTCTTTTTAACCCAAGATGCCCCAATTTGCACAAAATCTGGAGTAATATGAGAAAGAAACAACTTGATTCCCCTTTCAGGTCTAATGGACCCTTACTGTATTCTGCAGCAGCTGCGACCTAGTGGTGTCTTGGAAGGAATTAGTGTATGCTGCGGAAGGTTTTCCAGAGGACTGCTTATAATGCTGACTTTAAACAAAGGTAAACAAACATCCCAGGATCCAAGAAGCCTGAGGCAGTCTGCTCTGTTCTTCTCCAGAGTTTAGGCATGCATTGTTTTTTTGGTTGATGTCCTCCGGTCTACAAATCGATGTGTTTTGGTGGTGGTAAGACATATGACAGAGTTCCATTATTATTTCCTCTCAAATCCAGCGTCCACATAGCTGTAATATCCTTAAATCTCTATTAACGGGTAATAGACCCACATTTAGAAGAAATACATACAGGAGAAGGATATGGAGGCTAAATTGAATCTTTGAAATGTCGTATGCACTTAATTGTAGCTGCCATCTAAGCAGGCTGTTGCTATACAAGTAAGCTATGAAAGGAAGGAAGCTAGCAGGATGTGTGCTAAGGATATTTCTGAAGGCAGGAGAGGCATTTTTGCTATTTGCCTAACTCTAAAAATGTAAATTATAGGTCATCAAGCAAATCTGTGCAACGTGTGGTAAAACAGAACAGCTTCTCAGAATTAGGGGCGCATTTCTAGTTCTCTGCCAAATCACCATTAGAGAGAAGGAATCTTGGAAAAGACATTTAATGTCTCTGGTTTTCATTTTCCTTATCTTTATAAAAAATCCGTTGCTGTCAAGTTGATTTAGACACATAGAGACCATAAAGAACAGAGCAAAACTGCCCCGTAGGGTTGCCAAGGCTATAAATCTTTACAGAAGCCGACTGCCACATCTTTCTCCTGTGTAGCAGCCGGCCCTTTGGATGGAATTGGTGGGTTCAAACGGCCGACCTTTCGGTTAGCAACTGCGCCACTGGGGTTCCTTATCTGTACAATAGAGATGCTAAAACCTGCCTTTATTTCTCTCTTAAGTCTCTCATTCCCTCCCTCCTTAATAAAGCAGAGAATCTAATAAAGTTGTCTCTACAGTACTGAGAAAGCATAACATACTGATGCAAGGGATTATTACTTATATCCTCATTATCACTGCCAAGAGTTCTGTGAAAATTGGTAGGAGAAATAGAGTCCTTGGCTCCTTGGAGATAGGCCATACCCAGTACTGCTATGGAATCACTGAGGTTGCCAGGAAACTGCAAAGAATGCATTTGGAGAAGAGTGGGAGGAAAGAGTATATCTTCAAATACCTTCAAATGCAAGCACAATTGTAAGGCATTCTTACAGCTCTATGGCTGCAAATACCACAAATAACAGCTCAGCTGACAATGGAAACTTCAGTATTGTGTAAGAGAGAAAATTAATGCTTCTTAAACCTCAGTCTTAACTACATTTGCATTTTTATAATTATTCATCTAAACAAGTTTGTGCCAAGATATAAAATGCTGAATCAGCCTTAGGGTAATAGAAGATATGTATACACATCAGATCCAGAAAAGGGGAATTAATTTCCTGGAGTTTACTGCTCGTCTGAGTATGAACTGATTCATCAACAAGTACTCTTGTAGGGAATGAATTCTAGAAGATGGTCTGAGTAATTTAACTATTTTAAGGTCAATTCCACTACCCATAAAATTAATCCAAAGTCAAGTTCCTTAAATGTTGTGATAAAAATGGCATGGGGGCAGTATCTGACCTCTTCTAAGTTCACAAGGGAGAAGAAGAATCAAGATCAACAGCTCAAGGCTGATTCTTATGAGTCAGAGGTCAGACATGCCTCCTCTCTTTGCCATCTTTACCAATTCTGACACTAACCGTCCTTCCTGTGGCACACACTGCTTCTCTGCTCTGTTCGATAATTCATTGCAATGGCCACACAGAACTCATGGACCGTACTCACAGTTATGGGGTTTATTAGGGAAGTAATGGATTAAAATTCAGGTTCAAGAACACTCAGGATACGGAGGCGTGGCCAAGATGGCGGAGTAGTTAGATGTTTCCTACATCCCTCTTACACCAAAGACCTAGAAAAACAAGTGATTTGATTCTATATGAATATCTAGGAGCCCTGAACAAGGCAAAGCTGTGGAATTGGACTGAGTGATGAGGTGGGGGAGTGGGAGAAGGTTTGGAAGAAGCAAAGAGTGCCAGAGCCACGGCAGTGAAACTGCAGCTCTACAGCCATGCCTGTCCACAGTGAAGTGGGCAAACAGCTGTGCTGTGCACACGCTCGGGAAGCAGTTTCCACATTGAGAGAGACCCGGCAGCAGAGAGTTTGCTTGGACACTCCGACCCAGTGAAAAGCAGCTCCCAACTGGCTAACTACATGCGTGTGGCCTTTCGCGGGGATTAAATAAAAATAAAAGCCCATCTGGGAGAAACTTCTCTCCCTTTTACCTCCTCCCTCCATGCTCTGCACTGAGAGTCCACTGGGCTGGAAGAAGATCCTAAAAGGCACCCTGACCCATTCTCCTGGCCTTGGAGAGGGAACAAATAAGCTACTGGCTCCCCTAAGCCATGAACACAGGGTTGGCAAAGCTACTCTGCTAGGCACAGGTATAAGGGGTCTGCAGAATCTGAGTGCCTTACACCCCTGTATAGACTTGTGGGGACCCATCTCAACAGCGTTAGCCCTCACTACCACAGTACAACAGGGAAAACATCTGAAGTTTAACTTCAACTGCTTCAGCTATGAACTGGCAGATTTGTGACCCTCGAAACAGCCCTGCCCCTTAAGTAGGCACTTTTATCTATCTGCAACAGGAGCTTGAAGACTGGTGGTATCACCTAAAGCTCCTAGTTACCTGCTACAGGAGTCCAAGAAAAAGTGGTGCCCTTGAGTCTTTACAGCCAACAGAGTAGGAAGCTCATAGTCCGGCTGCAAAACTCACCTACCTACTCACCCTAGAGAGTAGGGACACGCTTTCCTTTCAGACTCTCAGGGGCAGCCGTCAGCCCCCTGCCTGGCTCAGTGCATGATCCCCTACCACAGCCTGAGTCCAGTGCCTGCACCAATCACCCATGCCTCTCTAGGACTGTGGGTGAGAGCCTGCAGCACACACTTAGTCACTGACTGCCTGGACACCTGAGCTGAACCCATATAGGAAAATTTAATGGACTCCTGTGCACACTTACTTAGTTACAGAACTAACTACCTGGTGACAGGACGTTAGAGATTCAAAGGTGTCAAAAATCAAACTACTGCACACAAGCAGCCTATTTGGACATATCAAAACAAAACAAAACAAAACAAGAAGCTAGGTCTCACTAAACAAATACAAAATAAAATTATAATAAATTATGGATGGCTCGAAGACAACAGTCAATATCAAATCACATAAAGAGGCAGTCCATGATGGCTTCAGCAAGCTCCCAAAATATAGAATCAATAAATTTTCTGGAGGAAGAGAACTTCTTGGAATTACCAGAGGCAGAATACAAAAGATTAATGTACAGAACTCTTCTAGAAATTAGAAAGGAAATTCTACAGGATGCAGAAACATCCAGGGAACACACAGACAAAGTAGTAGCAGAACTTAAAAAAGTTATTCAAGAACATAATGACAAATTTAATAGGCTGCAAGAATCCATAGAGAGACAGCAATCAGAAATCCAGAAGATTAATAATAAAATTTCAGAATTAGACAACTCAATAGAACATCATAAGAGCAGAATTGAGGCAGTAGAATTTAGAATTAGTGACATTGAAGATAAAGCTCTTGATGCCAACTTATTTGAAAAAAAAAACAGATAAAAGAGTTAAAAAGCATGAAGAAACTCTAAGAGTCATGTGGGACTCTATCAAGAGAAATAACCTATGAGTGATTGGAGTACCAGAACAGGGGAGGATAACAGAAAATACAGAGAAAATTGTTGAAGATTTGTTGACAGAAAACTTCCCTGATATCATGAAAGATGAGAAGGTATCTATCCAAGATGCTCATTGAAACCCACATAAGGTAGATCCCAAAAGAAAGTCACCAAGACATATTATAATCAAACTTACCAAAACCAAAGATAAAGAGAGAACTTTAAGAGTGGCTAGGGATAAAAGAAAAGTCATCTACAAAGGAGAGTCAATTAGAATAAGCTCGGACTACTCAGCAGAAACCATGCGGGCTAGAAGGCAATGGGATGACATATATGAAGCCTTGAAGGAAAATAACTGCCAGCCAAGAATTATATACCGAGCAAAACTGTCTCTCAAATATGATGGCAAAATTAGGGCATTTCCAGATAAACAGAAGTTCAGGGAATTTGCAAAAACCAAACCAAAATTACAAGAAATACTAAACGGAGTCCTATTGTTAGATAATCAATAACACCAGATAACAATGCAAGAGTAGATCACAGGACAGAGCAACCAGATATTCACTCAGATGCGGATTTAGAAAATACATCAAAGCTACAACATTGAAAATAGGGAAAGAGATATCAATATGTAAAAAAGGACAACATTAAAACAAAAAAGAGGGACTTAAAAAATGGAGACATTGATTTTTCAAATGGAGGGGAAGTTAAGGCAATATAAAGTAATAAAAGACGGGTATAAACTTAGAAAAATAGGGGTAAATATTAAGGTAACCACAAAGGAATCTAACAATCCTACAAATCAAAATAAAAAAGTAGAAAAAATATAAAGACCCAGCAAACACAAAATCTACAACAAAGAAAAATATGAAAAAAAAAGTAAATAAAGAAAAATGACTCAGCACAGAAAATTAAGGGGAACAAAGAAATTGTGAACAACACACAAAAAAAGACATCAAAATGACAGCACTAAACTCATACCTATCAATAATTACGCTGAATGTAAACAGACATAATACACAATAAAGAGACGGAGAGTGGCAGATTGGATAAAAAAGCATGATCCACGTATATGCTGCCTACAAGAGAAGCACCTCAGACTTAAAGACACAAACAGGCTAAAACTCAAAGGATGGAATAAAATATATCAAGCAAACAACACTCAAAAAAGAGCAGGAGTGGCAATATTAATCTCTGACAAAATAGACTTTTAAGTAAAATCCACCACAAAGGATAATGAAAGGCACTATATAATGATTAAAGGGTCAATACACCAGGAGGACATAACTATGATAAATATTTACGCACCCAACAACAGGGCTCCAAAATACATAAACAAACTCTAACAGCATTGAAAAGAGAGATAGACAGCTCCACAATAGTAGTAGGAGACTTCAACATGCCACTTTCAGTGAAGGACAGAAAATCCAGAAAGAAGCTCAACAAAGACCCAGAAGAGCTAAATGCTACAATCAACCAACTTGATCTCATAGCCATATACAGAACACTGCACCCATCAGCATCCAAGTACACTTTCTTTTCCAACGCACATGGGACATTCTCCAGAATAGACCACATATTAGGCCATAAAGCAAGCCTTAAAAGAATCCAAAACATTGAAATATTACAAAGCATCTTTTCTGATGATAAAGCCATAAAAGTGGAAATCAACAACAGAAAAAGCAAGGAAAAAAACAAAACAAAACGAAACACACACACATGGAAACTGAACAACACCTTGCTCAAAAACTACTGGGTTATAGAAGAAATTAAGAATGGAATAAAGAAATTCATAGAATCAAAGGAGGATGAAAACACATCCTACCAGAACGTTTGGGACACAGCAAAAGCAGTGCTCAGTGGTCAATTTATAGCAATAAATGCACACATCCAAAAAGAGGAAAGGCTCATAATCAAAGCATTAACCCTACAACTGGAACAAGTAGAAAGAGCGCAGCTAAAGAAGCCCACAGGCACCAGAAGGAAGGAAATAATAAGAATTAGAGCAGAATTAAATGAAATAGAGAATAGAAAAACAATTGAAAGAGTTAACAAGTCCAAAAGCTGGTTCTTTGAAAAAATCAACAAAATTGATAAACCATTGGCCAAATTGACAAAAGAAAAACAGGTGAGGAAGCAGATAACCTGTATAAGAAATGAGATAGGTGATATCACAAGAGACCCAACTGAAATTAAAAGAATCATAACAGATTACTATGGAAAATTGTACTGTGACAAATTTGGAAACCTAGATAAAATGGACAAATTTCTAGAAACTCACTACCTACCTAAATTAACACAAACAGAGGTAGAACAAGTAAATAAACCCATAACAAAAGAAGAGATTGAAAAGGTTATTAGAAAACTGCCAACAAAAAAAAGCCCTGGCCCAGATGGCTTCATTGGAGAATTCTACCAAACTTTCAGAGAACAGATAATACCACTTCTACTAAAGGTATTTCAGAGCATAGAAAAGGACAGAATACTCCCAAACTCATTCTATCAAACCAGCATAACCCTGATACAAAAACCAGGTAAAGACACCACAAAAAAAGAAAATTACAGACCAATATCCCTCATGAACATTGACGCAAAAGTCCTCAACAAAATTTTAGCAATAGAATTCAGTAACATATCAAAAAAATAATTCACCATGATCAAGTGGGATTTATACCAGGTATGCAGGGATGGTTCAACATTAGAAAAATAACTAACGTAATCCATCACATAAATAAAACAAAAGACAAGAACCACATGATCTTATCAATCAATGCAGAAAAGGCATTCGATAAAGTCCAATGCCTATTCATGATAAAAACTCTCAATACAATAGGAATAGAAGGGAAATTCCTCAGTATAATTAAGGGAATTTATACAAAACCAACAGCCAACATCATCCTAAATCGAGAAACTTTGAAAGCATTCCCCTTGAGACTGGGAATGAGACAAGGATGCCTTCTATCACCACTATTTTTCAACATTGTGCTAGAGGTCCTAGCCAGGAAGGTTAGGCTAGAAAAAGAAATAAAAGGCGTCCAAATAGGTAGGTAAGAAGTCAAAGTATCTCTATTTGCAGATAATATGATCGTATACACAGAAAACCCCAAAGAATCCACAAGAAAACTACTGGAACTAATTGGAACTAATAGATTTCAGCAAAGTTTCAGGATACAAGATAAATATACAAAAATCAGTTGGTTTCCTATACACCAACAAAGAGAACCTTGAAGAGGAAATCACCAAATCAATACCATTTACAATAGCCCCCAAGAAGATAAAATACTTAGGAATAAATCTAACCAGAGATGTAAAAGATCTGTACAGAGAAAACTACAAGACACTACTGCAAGAAACTAAAAGAGACCGGCATAAGCGGAAAAATATACCTTGCTCATGGATAGGTAGACTCAACATAGTGAAAATGTCAATTCTACCCAAAGCAATCTACAGGTACAAATTCCACCAGCATTTTTTAATGAGATGGAGAAAAAAATCACCAACTTCATATGGAAAGTGAAGAGGCCCCGAATAAATAAAGCATTACTCAAGAAGAAGAACAAAGTGGGAGGCCTTACACTACCTGATTTTAGGACCTATTATACTGCAACGGTAGTCAAGACAGTCGGGTACTGGTATAACAGATACATAGACCAGTGGAACAGAGTTGAGAATCCAGATATAAGCTCATCCACCTATGAGCAGCTAATATTTGACAAAGGCCCAAAGTCCATTAATTGGGGAAAAGCCAGTCCCTTTAGCACATGGTACTGGCATAACTGCAAAAAACTGAAATAAGACCCATGTCTCACCCCATGTACAAAAACTAACTCAAAATGGATCGAAGACTTAAGTATAAAATCAAAGACAATGAAGATCATGGAAGAAAAAATAGGGACAACGCTAGGAGCCCTAATACATGGCATAAACACAATACGAACAATAAGCAACCATTCACAAGCACCAGAAGAGAGACTAGATAAATGGGAGCTTCTAAAAATCAAACACTTATGCTCCTCAAAAGACTTCACCAACAGAGTCAAAAGATAAACTACAGACTGGGAAAAATTTTTTGGCTACAATAAATCCAATCAGTTTTTAATCTCTAAAATCTACAAGATACTGCAAAACCTCAAAAACAAAAAGACAAATAACACAATTAAAAAATGGGCAAAGGATATGAACAGGTACTTCACCAAAGAAGATAGTCAGGTGGCTAACAGACACATAAAGAAATGCTCACAATCATTAGCCATTAGAGAAATGCAGATCAAAACTACAATGAGATATCATTTCACCCCAACAAGGCTAGCATTAATCCAAAAAACACAAAATAACAAATGCTGGAGACTTTGTTGAGAAACTGGAATACTTATACACTGTTGTTGGGAATGTAAAATGATACAACCACTTTGGAAATCGATTCGGCGCTTCCTTAAAAAGCTAGAAATAGAAGTTCCATATGATCCAGCTCTCCCACTTCTTGGAATATATCCTAGGGAAATAACAGCTGTCACATGAATAGATATGTGCACACCCATGTTCATTGCAGCACTGTTCACAATAGCAAAAAGATGAAAGCAACTTAGGTGCCCATCAATGGACGAATGGATAAACAAACTATGGTATATCCACACAATGGAATATTATGCAACGATAAAGAACAATGATGAAGCTGTGAAACATTGCATAACATGGTGGAAGCTGGAACTTATTATGCTGAGTGAAGTTAGTCAGTCACAGAAGGACAAATACTGCATAAGACCACTATTATAAGAACTCAAGAAAAGGTTTAAACACAGAAGAAAACATTCTTTGATGGTTACGAGGGTGGGGAGGGAGGGTGAGGGTTATTCACTAACTAGATAGTAGATAAGATTCATCTTAGGTAAAGGGAAGGACAGCGTACACTACAGGGGAAGCCAGCACAACTGGACTAAACAAACCTAAGAAGTTTCCTCAATACAATCAAATACTTTGACAGACAGAGTAGCAGGGATGGGGAGTCTGGGGACCATGCTTTCAGGGAACATCTATGTCAATTGGCATAACAGAGCTTATTAAAAAAATGTTCTGCATCCTACTTCAGTGAGTGGCATCTGGGGTCTTAAAAGCTTGCAAGCGGCCATATTAGAGGCCATATGAGATGCATCAATTGGTCCCAACCACTTAGAGTAAAGGAGAATGAAGAACACCAAAGACACAGGCAAAGTATTAGCTCAAGAGACAGAAAAGACCACATAAACCAGAGACTTCATCAGCCCAGACCAGAAGAACTAGATGGTGCCCAGCTACCACCAATGAACGTCCTGACAGGGAACACAACAGAGGGTCCCCGATGGCCAGTAGAACAATGGGATGCACAACTCAAATTCTAGTAAGAAGACCAGACTTAATGGTCTGACTGAGACTGGAGGCCCCAGAAACCATGGCCCCCAGACTCTCTATCTCCCCAGAACTAAAACAATTTCTGAGGGCAGCTCTTCAGACAGGGATTGGATTGGTCTGTGGGACATAAAGTGATACTCATGAGGAGTGTGCCTCTTAGCTCAAGTAGATACAAGAGACCAAAGCGACAGCTTCTGTCCAGAGGTGATATGGGAAGGCAGAGAGAGTTAGGAGCTGGTTGAATGTTCATGGGGAATCAGGGGCGGAGGGGAGGAGTGTGCTGTTGCAGAATGGAGTGAGTAGTTGCGGTCTCTAATAATGTATGTAAAAAAAAATTTTGTATGGAAGATTAACTTGAAATGTAAACTTCATTTAATTACAACAATTAAAAAAAAAACTAAAAAAAAAAAAAAAAAGAACACTCAGAATACAGTTCTTCCATCGAGATAGCCTCTTATCAGCTGTGCTCACAGGCACACCTCTCTCTGGCCCCTTGGCCTCTGCCCTGCTTGGGTAAGTGTTACAAAGCTCATTTAACTCTGCTGCTAAGTGCTCTGAGGTACCCAACTCCTTCAGCGAGCTCTGGCCTGAAGGTGCTCAGCTCTAGCTCTGTGGGTCAGCAAACCTAGCTCCACCAAGTGCCCAGAGCCACTCTATTCCTCCAGCAAGACACTGCCTGAAGGCATTCAGATTTCTGGCTCCATGGGCCAGGAAGCCCAACACTCCATCTGCCTGTCTCTCCTGCTGCCGTTTCTCTGCCACCACTTCTCACCCTCTTCAGTGTTACAGCTCTCTCTCTCTCTCTCTCTCTTTCTAGGTCTCCTGGTTCCAGAAGAGATCCTGGGTCCAAAGAATGCGCCCAGCTCCTGGCTCTTCTTCCTTGGAGGTGGTAAGATCCTATTCTTCCCATCTCTGGGATGGCTCATTTTAAGCCTAGTGGGATGGCAAAACTGAAGAATTCCTTCCTTAGGGTTCCATATACATTTTTAGCGTGGCCTCACCCAATCATTTGGTGGAAGTTACAAAGACTATGGCTAGAAGGGCCATATTAAGTAACTCATTGCACCACAGGCCTCCCCTCTGGCTCTTCTAGCCACTGACCCTTTCATACTTGACAGATTAACTTCCCCCCCCAATCATTTTACCAGTCCAAAACAGTCATTAACAATTAGTCCTTCTATAGGGCAGAGTCCTAAGTGTGAGATTGCTTAGGTACCAGCCATTCAGGTCTGCTGCAGGTGTTCATCTGATCTGGTCGGGTTCTCCAAAAGTCATCTTGGCTTCAATCTTACTGGTGTCTGATAAAATTTAACTGAGAGAAGATTATTCCCTTGTTCTGAGCCTCACTAGGTATCAGCATAGCAAAACCTTTAAGGGACATAAGGTTCAGCCACTGTACTCCAGTCCAGCACTTCCTCCCCCTTAGTCTACTCTTTCACATAGCTTCTACAATTACACTTTTTACAATTAACCCTGTTAACAATCAACACTCACAACTGAATCATATAATCCTATTAGCATCTCCCCCACCCTCTTTACCCCAGACCCATGAGGAAAGGAGGAATCTATTCAGTGGGAATCCTACATTGTCCCCCTCATTTAATGTAAGCACACCCACGAAAGCATGTAAGCCAGTCACTTCATGTCTTTATCTCCCCTCTGCTTTAGACAGTCAGCTTCTAAATTGCCCATCCCTATTAAACCAGTACTCTGAGGAGACAAGCATGTTCCTTGGTCTTCTGTTCCAATTGTAACTTTGAGCCTCTACATCTGTAAGCAAACTCCAGTCCAGAGCAAGCCATCAACTTGCAGCAATCTACACCAGCTCATGGTATCAAACATCTTCCTCTTCAGTCAGGCTCTGGTCAGCTCATCCCAAGCCATTCAAGATAGGCCACAATGGGTAGCCCCTTCTCTCTCTCTCATTACTAGCCCCCTTGGGCTAGGTCAGCAGGCCCCACCTGTAAACTCAGGAGTCCACAGAACTCTCACTCTCTCATTCTGATCCCTCATGGGCTAGGTCAACAGGTGCCAATGGAATAGTCCAAACTCAGCCCATCACTTCATTCTTGCACTTTCCCCACTTCCACTCATGAGTGGACCCAGGTGGCCACCATGAGTGAGCAGACCAAGCTGTCTACATGCCATCTCCCTTTAACTTCCAGTCCTGGAAGGTGGTTCCTTCTGATGGTCACCGATTTTCCTGCATCTAGGCATTCAATGGCAAACTGCTTCCTTGAAATTCAAAAAGCAAGACAGTTATTGTTTTTCCTGCAGGTCCTTCCTTCAAATGCAAATCTCCTGTTCTCTATCACTTCTGGGTAGGTCTGCATGTCTTTTCAAATGCAAAGTCTGGGTGGGGCTCAAGTTTTGGACCTAAGGCTTCCCATCTATACACAGGGCTACTGCATTCAAACAGCTTGTGTTTCTTTTGGTAAAATCCTATTTCCCCTTTTAGCATACCCAACCAAGTATTGGCTGAAGGCAGAGTTACACGCTCTCTGTAATCTAGTACCCAATATTCATTTATATCAAATGTTGAGGTATGCTTTACAACACTAGGTACGAGAAACAGTCAATATACATAGTATATTCGGATAAACACGTAATCCTAAACACATAACCCTTTTTTTTTTTATTGTTGTGCTTTAAGTGAAAGTTTACAATTCAAGTTAGTCTCTCATACAAAAATTTATACTTACATTGATTTGTGAACCTAGTTGCTCCCCCTATACAGTGACAGCAAACTATTCCTTTTTGCCCCGGATTTCCCGCGTCCATTCAAACAGCTCCTGACCCTCTCTGCCTTCTCATCTCACCTCTGGACAGGAGCTGCCCAGTCTCATGTATCTACTTGAGCTAATAAACACACTCTTCACAAGTATCATTTTATGTCCCATAGTACAGTCTAATCTTTGTCTGAAGAGTTGGCCTCAGGAATGGTTTTAGTTTGGGGCTAACAGAGAGTCCAGGGGCCATGTCTTCTGGGGTCCCTCCAGTCTCAATCAAACCATTAAGTCTGGTCTTTTTACTAGAATATGAGTTCTGTACCCCACTTTTCTTCCGCTCCATCAGGGACCCTCTGTTGTGTTCCCTGTCAGGGCCATCACTGTGGTAGCCAGGCACAATCTAGTTCTTCTGGTCTCAGGCTGATGAAGTCTCTGGTTTATGTGGCCCTTTATGTCTCTTGGGTTAAAACTTTCCTTGTGTCTATGGTGTTCTTCATTCTCCTTTCCTCCAGGTGGGTTGGGACCAATTGATGCATCTTAGATGGCTGCTCACTGGCTTTTAAGACCCTAGATGCCACTCACCAAGGTGGGATGCAGAACATTTTCTTAAAAAACTTTGTTATGCCAATTGACCTAGATGGCCCATGAAACCATGGTACTCAGACCCCCAAGCCTGCTACTCTGTCCCTCAAAGTGTTTGGTTGTATTCAGGAAACTTCTTAGCTTTGGTTTAGTCCAGTTGTGCTGACTTCCCTGTAGTGTATGCTGTCCTTCCCTTCACCTAAGATAATTGTTGTCTACTTTTTAGGTAGTAAATAACCCTCTCCCTCCCTCCCCACTCTTGTAACCATCAAAGAGTGTTTTCTTCTGTGTTTAAACCTTTTCTTGAGTTATTTTAATAGTGGTCTCATACAATATTTATCCTTTTGCGACTGACTGAATTCACTCAGCATAATACCTTCCAGATTCCTCTATGTTATGTTTCACGGATTCAATATTGTTCTTTATCGTTGCATAGTATTCCATTGTGTGGATATACCATAGTTTGTTTATCCATTCGTCTGTTGATGGGCACCTAGGTTGCTTCCATCTTTTTGCTATTGTGAACAGTGCTGCGATGAACATGGGTGTGCATATATCTATTTGTGTGACAGCTCTTATTTCTCTAGGATATATTCCAAGGAGCAAGATTGCTGGATCCTATGGTACTTCTATTTCTAGCTTTTTAAGGAAGTGCCAAATTGATTTCCAAAGTGGTTGTACCATTTTACATTCCCAACAACAGTGTATAAGTGTTCCAGTCTCTCCACAACCTCTCCAACATTTATTATTTTGTGTTTTTTGGATTAATGCTAGCCTTGCTGGGGTGAGATGGTCTCTCATTGTAGTTTTGATTTGCATTTCTCTAATGGCTAATGATCATGAGCATTTCCTTATGTATCTGAGAGCCACCTGAATATCTTCTTTGGTAAAGTGTCTGTTCATATCCTTTGCCCATTTTTAATTGAGTTGTTTGTCTTTTTGTTGTTGAGGTTTTGCAGTATCTTGTAGATTTTAGAGATAAGATGCTGATCGGATTTGTTGTAGCCAAAATTTTTTCCCAGTCTGTAGGCTGTCTTTTGACTCTTTTGGTGAAGTCTTTTGATGAGCATAAGTGTTTAATTTTTGGGAGCTCCCCGTTACCTAGTGTCTCTTCTGGTGTTTGTGCATTTTTACTTATGGTTTGTATTCTGTTTATGCCATGTATTAGGGCTCCTAGTGTTGTCCCTATTTTTTCTTCCATGATCTTTATTATTTTTAATTTTATATTTAGGTCTTTGATCCATTTTGAGTTAGCTTTTGTGCATGGTGTGACATATGGGTCTTGTTTCAGGTTTTTGCAGATGGATATCCAGTTATACCAGCACCATTTGTTAAGGAGACTGTCTTTTTACCAATTAATGGACTTTGGGCCTTTGTAAAATATCAGCTGTTCATAGCTGGATGAATTTACATCTGGATTCTCAATTCTGTTCCATTGGTCTATGTATCTGTTGTTGTACCAGTACCAGGTTGTTTCAACTACCGTGGCGGTATAATAGGTTCTAAAATCAGGTAGTGTGAGGCCTCCCACTTTGTTCTTCTTCTTCAGTAATGCTTTACTTATCTGCGGCCTCTTCCCTTTCCATATGAAGTTGGTGATTTGTTTCTCCATCTCATTAAAAAATCTGTGGAATTTGGATCGGGAGTGCATTGTATCTGTAGATTGCTTGGGTAGAATTGACATTTTCACAGTGTTGAGTCTACCTATCCATGAGCAATGTAGGTTTTTTCCACTTATGCAGGTCTCTTTTGGTTTCTTGCAGTAGTGTCTTCTAGTTTTCATTGTAGAGGTCTATTACATCTCTGGTTAGATTTATTCCTAAGTACTTTATATTCTTGGGGGAAATTGTAAATGGAATTGATTTGGTGATTTCCTCTTGGAAGTTCTTTTTGTTGGTGTAGAGAAATCCAACTGATTTTTGTATGTTATCTTGTATCCTGATACTTTGCTGAAATCTTCTGTTAGTTCCAGTACTTTTCTTGTGGATTCTTTCGGGTTTTTTGTGTATAAGATCACAACATCTGTGAATAGAGATACTTTGACTTCTTCCCTACCAATTTGGATGCACTTTATTTCTTTTTCTTGCCTAATTGTTCTGTCTAGGACCTCCAGCACAATGTTGAATAAGAGTGGTGACAAAGGGCATCCTTGTCTGGTTCCCATTCTCAAGGGGAATGCTTCAGAGTCTCTCCATTTACAATGATGTTGGCTTTTGGTTTTGTATAAATGCCCTTAATTATGTTGAGGAATTTCCCTTCTATTCCTATTTTGCTGAGAGTTTTTCCCATGAATCGGTGTTGGACTTTGTCAAATGCCTTTTCTGCATCAGTTGATAAGATCATGTGGTTCTTGTCTTTTGTTTTATTTATATGATAGATTACATTGATCATTTTTCTAAAGTTGAAGCATCTCTGTATACCTGGTATAAATCCCACTTGATCATGGTGAATTATTTTTTTGATATGTTGTTGAATTTGGTTGGCTAGAACTTTGTTGAGGATTTTCACGTCAATGTTCATGAGTGATATTGGTCTATAATTTTCTTTTTTTGTGGTGTCTTTACCTGGTTTTGATATCTGGGTTATTCTGGCTTCATAGAATGAGTTTGGGAGTATTCCATCCTTTTCTATGCTCTGAAGTACCTTTAGTAGCAGTGGTGTTAACTCTTCTCTGAAAGTGTGGTAGAATTCTCCAGTGAAAGCATCTGGGCCAGGGCTTTTTTTTTGTTGGGAGTTTTTTAAAGTACCTTTTCAATCTCTTCTTTGTTATAGGTTTATTTAGTTGTTCTACCTCTGATTGTGTTAGTTTAGGTAGGTAGTGTTTTTCTAGAAATTTGTCCGTTTCCTCTAGGTTTTCAAATTTGTTAGAGTACAATTTTTCATAGTATTCTGTTATGATTCTTTCAATTTCGTTTGGGTCTGTTATGATATCACCCATCTTATTTCTTATACGGGTTATTTGCTTCCTCTCCTGTTTTTCTTTTGTCAGTTTGGCCAATGGTTTATCAATTTTGTTGCTCTTTTCAAAGAACCAGCTTTTGGTCTTGTTAACTCTTTCAATTATTTTTCTATTCTCTTTCGTTTAATTCTGCTCTAATTCTTATTATTCCCTTTCTTCTGGTGCCCAAGGGCTTCTTTTGCTGCTCTCTTTCTACTTGTTAAAGTTGTAAGGTTAATATTTTGATTTTGGCCCTTTTTTCTTTTTGGATGTGTGCATTTATTGCTATCACCTGACTTCTGAGCACTGCTTTTGCTGTGTCCCAAAGGTTCTGGTAGGATATGTTTTCATTGTCGTTTGATTCTATGGAATTTCTTTATTCTATCCTTAATTTCTTCTATAACCCAGTAGTTTTTGAACAAGGTGTTGTTCAGTTTCCATGTGTTTGATTTTTTTCCCTCACTTTCTCTGTTATAGATTTCTACTTTTATGGCTTTATGGTCAGAAAAGATGCCTTGTAATATTTCGATGTTTTGGATTTTGTTAAGGCTTTCTTTATGGCCTGATATGTGGTCTATTCTGGAAAATGTTCCATGTGCATTGGAAAAGAAAGTATACTTGGCTGCTGTTGGGTAAGTGTTCAGAATATTTCCATGATATCAAGTTGGTTGACTGTATCATTTAGATCTTCTGTGTCTTTATTGAGCTTCTTTCTGGGTGTTCTGTCCTTCACCAAAAGTGGTGTGTTGAAATCTATTATTATTTTGGAGCTGTCTGTCTCTCTTTCCAATAGTGGTAGAGGTTTTTTTAATCTATTTTGGAGCCCTGTCATTGGGTGCATAAATATTTATTATAGTTATTTCCTCTTGGTGTACTGATCCTTTAGTCATTATATAGTGTCCTTCCTTATACTTTGTGGTGGATTTTACTTTAAAGTCTATTTTTTCAGAGATTAATATTGTTACTCCTGCTCTTTTTAGAGTGTTGTTTGCTTGATACATTTTTTTTTCCATCCTTTGAGTTTTAGTTTGTGTCTTTTGTAGGCTTCATATAGATAGATGGTGGTTTTTTATCCATTCTGCCACTCTCTGTCTCTTTATTGGTGCATTTAGTCTGTTTACATTCAGCATAATTATTGATAGGTATGAGTTTGGTGTTGTCATTTTGATGTATTTTTTTGTGTGTTGTTGATAGTTTCTTTGTTCCATTTAATTTTCTGTGCTGACTCATTTTTCTTTATGTATTTTCTTTTTATCTTTTTCATTGTTGTTGATTTTGTATTTACCGAGTCTTTGTATTTTTCTAGTTTTTTATTTTGACTTGTAGGATTGTTGGTTTCCTTTGTGCTTACCTTAATATTTAGCCCTATTTTTCTAAGTTTAAACCAGTCTTTTATTTCTGTATATTGCCTTGACTTCCTCTCCATATGAAAAATCTACATCTACATTTTTTAGTCCCTCTTTTTTGTTTTAATGTTGTCATCTTTTACATATTGACATCTCTGTTTCCGTATTTTCAGTGTTTTAGCTTTGATTTATTTTTATGACTATCTGAGTTGATATCTAGTTGCTCTGTCCTGTGTTCTAGTCTTGGGTTGTTATCTGATACTATTGGTTTTCTGACTAGAGGACTCCCTTTAGTATTTCTTGTAATTTTGGTTTGGATTTCGCAAATTCTCTAATCTTCTGTTTATCTGGAAATACCTTAATTTCACCATCATATTGGAGAGACAGTTTTGCTGGCTATATAATTCTTGGCTGGCGATTTTTTTCCTTCAAGCCTTTATAGATGTCATCCCATTGCCTTCTTGCCCGCATGGTTTCTGCTGAGTAGTCCAAGCTTATTCTTATTGACTCTTCTTTGTAGATGACTTTTCTTTTATCTCTAGCTGCTCTTAAAATTCTCTATCTTTGGTTTTGGCAAATTTGATTATGTCTTGGTGACTTTCTTTTGGGATCTACCTTATGTGGGGTTCAATGAGCATCTTGAATAGATATCTTCTCATCTTTCATGATAACAGGGAAGTTTTCTGCCAACAAATCTTCAACAATTTTCTCTGTATTTTCTGTTATCCTCCCCTGTTCTGGTACTCCAATCTCTCATAGGTTATTTCTCTTGATAGAGTCCCACATAATTCTTAGAATTTCTTCATTTTTAAAATTTTTCTATCTAATTTTTCCTCAGATGAGTTGGTGTCAGGTGCTTTATCTTCAATGTCACTAATTTTGGCTTCTACTGCCTCAATTCTGCTCCTGTGACTTTCTATTGAGTTATCTAATTCTGAAATTTTATTATTAATCTTCTAGATTTCTGATTGCTGTCTCTCTTTGGATTCTTGCAGCCTATTAAATTTGTCATTATGCTCTTGAATAACCTTCTAAAGTTCCTGTATTGATTTGTCTCTGTGTTCTTTAGTTTTTCCAAGTTTTGTCTCATTTCCTTCCTGATTTCTTGAAGAGTTCTGTACATTAATGTTTTGTATTCTGCCTCTGGTAATTCCAAGAAATTCCCTTCCCCCAATTTATTGATTCATTATTTTGGGAGCTTGCTGAAGCCATCATAGTCTGCCTCTTTATATGAATTGATATCAACTGTTGTCTCCAAGCCATCAATAAGTTATTATATTTATTTATTTTATGTTTGTTTATTATGTCCTAGCTTCTTGTTTTGGTTTGTTTTGATATGCCCAAATAGGTTGCTCATGTGAACTAGTTTGATTATTGGTGCCTTTGAAGCTCTAACTTCGTGTCACCAGGTGGTAAGATCTGTTACTATTTGAGACTAGGAATCCGTTAACTTTGCTTGTATGGATTCAGCTTATGTGTCCAGGTAGTCAATAACCAAGTGTATGGTACAGGCTGTCACCTACAGTCCTAGACTGTCATAAGTGATTGGCGTAGACACATGTATCTGGCTGCAGTAGGGGGTTATGCGCTGAGGAAGGCAGGGGGCTGACGGCTGCCCCTGAGTGTCTGGAAGGAAAGCATGTTCCTGTTCCCTCAAGCAAGTAGGTAGGTGGGTTTTGCAGCCAGACTATGGTTTTGCAGCCAGCACCCAGTGCTGTTTGCTATAAGGACTGGGGGGCACCACTTATATTTGGACCTCCATTGCAGGTGGCTAGGTGGCATGGGTGGAGCCACCAGTCCTCAGGCTCCTGATGTGGGCAGGTGAGGAAACTGCTTAATGGGCAGAGCAGTGTCAAATGTCACAAACCTGCCACTTAACAGCTGAAACAGTTGAAGTTAGACTTCAGGTATATACCCTGTACTACTGTGGTAATGAGGGTCTATGCTGTTGAAATGGGCCCACACAAGTCTATGCAGGTGTGAAAGGCTTTCAAAGTCTGTAGCCCCCTTTTGCATGTGCCTAGGCAAAGGAGCTGTGCCAACCCTCGGTTCCTGACTTAGGGGAGCCGGCAGCTTATTTTTTCCCTGTTTGTTAATTTGTTCCCTCTCCAAGGCCAGCAGAATGGCTCAGGGAGCTTGATGGGTCCTACTCCTGGCCCAGGGGACTCGGCAATTGTTGAAACCAGCCCAGGACCCAGTACAGAGTGGGGAAGTGGGAAGTAAATGGGAGAGAGGTTTTTCCCAAATGGGGAGTTTTTTGATCCACATGGTAGGCCAGATGCAGTTACTTATCTTTAGCTGCTTGAGTGCTGCTTTTCACTGATTCTGGATGGCCGAGTAGAATCTCTGCCACTGGGCCTCTCCCAATGTGGAAAATGCCTCCTGAGCACCAGTGCTTGCCTCATTGTGCAAGGGAGCTGTCTTAGGCTGGGTTCTCTAGAGAAGCAAAACCAGTAAAGTGTATAAATATATATAGAGAGAGATTTATATCAAGGAAATAGCTCACACAGTTATAGAGGCTAAAACGTCCCAAGTCCACAGATCAGGGTAGAGGCCTCTCCCAGTTCACGTAGCCGCAGAAGCTGGTGAACCCAAGGTCGGCAGGTCGGAGAGGGGCTCCTGCTCATAAGCTGTGAAGGTCAGTGAATTCCAAGATCAGCAGACAAGACAATCAGGTTTCTCCTGACTCATGTAGCTGCAGGGGCTGGTGAACCCAAGGTCAGCAGGTTGGGGAACCGGACTCTTGCTTACAGGCTGAGAAGTTCGAGGAATTATGAGATCAACAGGTAAGCTGCTAGCTCAAGTCCTACAAACTGGAGGTGAGACAATAAGAGGCAGCTGCTGAGTCTGGAAAAAACCAAAAACCTTGGCAAGGTGAGCAGGCAGAAGGTAACTGGCGGAAGTCAGAGAGATGAAACTGAGAGGGCGGTGAGCTGCCACAGGCCCTGCCTCTGCCAGTACCACTCAGCAGATTCCATCATGGGGGTGATCACAACATTATACAACTACTAAAACATGGAGGATAATGATCTAGCCAAGTTGACATACAATCTTAACCATCACAAGAGCCAATCCCTCCTGCAGGGCGCTGGTTCCTGCTAGGTCAGGTCTGGAAACTCCTCACTGCTTCTGAACCATCTCTCCCTCCCCCTGCCACTCAGTCTGATTCCTCAACTTTGCCTTTGATATTCAGGGCTCCTAGATCATCATATATAATCGATTCATTTGTTTTTTTGGGTCTTTATTGTAAAAGGGATCACAGGAAGCATCTGACTACTCTGCCTTTTTGGCCCCGCCTCCTCAGAGTCACATAACCCTTTTTAAAGCATTCCAGTTTCATCTTCTCCACCCCTTGACTATCTTCCCATTCATGTACGTATGGTCTTGGGCCTCTGGCTGGGTGGAACCAGTAGTTCCTGGCCTTCTATCCATCATCTTGCTTATCCAGCCTGGCTTTTGCCCCAAGTCATTCTAGATGAGGCTTTTCTTCTCTCAGCAGCAGCATAACTTTATTTTCAGTCATTATAGGTAATAACAACAAACATAACCATCTAAGAATCAAAGGTTTCACTTTCCAAGCTCCTTCATTCTTTGTCTTACAAAGTTCCATGCTTTCACGATTCTGGAGCCATTGCAAAGAATCCCATTTCTGAAGCCAAATGTAAAAATGGTATAGGGGCAGTGTCTGACCTCCTCTAAATTCACAAGGGGGAATGAGAATCAAGATAAACAGCCCAAGAGTGATTCCTCTGAGGTGGAGGTCAGACATGCCTCCTCTCTCCACCATCTTTACCAATTCAGACACCAACTGTCCCTCTCATTGCACTCTCTACTTCTCTGCTGGGTTCTATAATTTATTGCAATGGCCACACAGAACTCACAGACCATACTCACAGTTATGTGGTTTATTAGGGAAATAGTGGGTTACAGTTCAAGTTCAAGAATGCTCAGGATATAGCTCTTCAATCAGGACAGCCTCTTCTCAGCTGTGCCCACAGGCACACCTCTCTCTGGCCCCTCTGCCTCTGCCCTTCTTGGGCAAGCGTTACAAAGCTCTGCTAATAAGTATCCCAAGGCACTCCACTGCACCAGGGAGCCTCAGCTGGAAGGGGCTCAGCTAAATCTCCGTGGGTCAGCAAACCTAGCTCCACTAAGTGCCTGGAAGCACCCTACTCCTCCTATAAGTCTCTTGCCCAAAGGCACTCAGTTCTTTCGCTCTGTGGGCTGGAAAACCACTGTGCCATCTCTTGCCAGTCTCACCTGCTGGTATCTCCTGCTGGTGTTTCTCTGCCACTGCTTCTTGCCATCTTCAGTGTTACAGCTGTCTCTTTATCTTGGTCTCCCAGTTCCAGGAGCTTCTCAGTGCATGGATCCTGGGTCCAAAGGACATGCTCCACTCCTAGCTCTTCTTCCTTGGTGGTGGTGAGATCCTCCTCTTTCTGCCTCTGGGATGGCTCATTTTAAGCCTAGTGGGATGGCAAAACTGACCAATCCCTTCATTATGGTTCTGTACACATTATTAGCATGGCCTCACCCAATCATTTGGTAGGAGTTACAAAGATCTTGACAAGAAGGTCAATGTTAAGTAATCCATTTGTACTGCAGTTGCTTTCTAAATTCTGCTTCATCTTAGATGATCTTTGTATGACCCATATATTTTGGAAAACTTCTGAGTAATATATTTGGTTTTATCTTGAAGTCAACATCAGATTATTCCTAATGACATCCATATAATGACAAATTATTTGAATGAAATTTGGGAAGTCCAGAGTGAAGAGCTCATTGAAGAAGAACTCTGTTTGACATGATTGTATAATGTTATTTGACTCCTTATTTTGAGTACCTGAGAATCAGTTTTTGGTTTCTGTTTTTTCTGCTGATTTTTGTTAATGATTTCTTGTTAACTGTGTGTTCAGTTAGTTTTACTGTATAGGACTCATCTGGACCAGGGCTAGCATGAAGCAAGTAAGTGACTAAGGAACAAAATTTAAACAGGCACTTACCCTCAGTATTGTGCAAGTGCTGACTTGTACAATCCTGAAAGTGAGTAAAATGGTGCCTTATGTGCCTCACTCATCTCATCTTGGCCATTATTGATTATATTAAATTTGTATGTGCATTCTTTGATGCCTAGGACAAAAATGCCTTCCTTTAGAGTGAGATCAGCAAATTATGGCCTGAGGGCCAAATCCAGGTCGTGGTCTATTTCTTTTTTTTAATATGGCCTATGAACTAAGAATGGCTTTACATTTTTAAAGACTTGTTAAAAAGAAAGGGGAATAAGGAAGAAGAAAGAAGAAGAAAAAGATTTTACAGACATTGTATGTGGTCTGTAAAGCCTAAAAGTATTTGCTATCTGCCTCTTTACAGAAAAAGTTTGCTTATGTTTGCCTGGCACTTTGGAGCACTGTCTGCCTGGGCCTATCTTAAAAAAACCAGGTTCCCTGGCCAACCTAGACATCATAATAGGAAAGGAAGAGGAAAGTGTAAGTTCTTCAGCAATCAACATAACCACATGATTAAATAAAATATTTTTGCAAAAGTTTAAATTTATAAAACAAAACTTTCTAGAATATACTTTTTACACATTCAACAAAACTTAACAAGAAATACAGTAGATTTGCTGAATACTCACAATGAGTAGCTCTAACATCTGGTTTATTTCATTCAAGTGTTATTCAAAATTGGCTTTCTGGACCAACTGAAACAATGAGAGATGAGGAACTATCTAAAGTCTTCACATTGTTTCAAGCTAGAACACAGGGCAAACTGATACAAATTAAATTCCAGAAGATGCTGGAAGAGAGGTATAATACCCCTAGCCCACATTTCCACCAGTGGAATCATGGTGTGCCTCAACCAATGTGGCCTTATCTCATTGTTTTACGATAAAAAACCAAAACCAATCCCTTTGCTGTCAAGTCAATTCTGACTCCTAGTAACCCTATAGGACAGTGTAGAACTGACCTATAGGGTTTCCTAGGAGCAGCTTGTGGATTCAAACTGCAGCCAGATCTTTTAACCACTGCGCCACCAGGGCTCCTGTCTTATGATAGGGCAAGGTTAAGAGCTACTTCCTCTGCCTAGGCTAAGTCTTACTTAAAATTATTTTAATCATGATATACCAAAAAGACAGAAGACAAGGGACTTTTATTGTCACATACAATTGAGTATAAGCATAATTCAGATATTTCTTATACTGCTTCCAGCCTTCCCTTTGAAGAGATTCTTTATAGTCTGTGACATCTGAGGATGTTGTGACTCAAAATTTATATCAGAAGCAGACCTGGAGTGTTTGTATGTGTCCCACGGACAACACTGGGGAAGTTTGCTTCAAAGTGAGGATGTGTTCTGGCTGTTTTATTACCTCTCTTGGGACAGAAACTGGCTGTTGATGACATGTAATTATATCTCTCCTACCTCATTGGGGGCAGGTTCACTGGAGACATTTATTACCACATTTTGGACACTAAGGTACAGGTTCTATCCTTTAACAGAATCATGGAAAGCAAAACTAACGAAATCTACAAAGGGACTTTGAGAGCAATTCTGCAGTTGTTATATTTACCTTTTCCTTAATAGAGTTTATCTTCTGGAAAGAGGTCCACAGGTCTTGTTATAACTTGCTTAATTGATAATTTTAAAAATTTCATCTGTTTCCCAAAAGAAGAAAAAGATCATTACATGGTGATGTCAAAGATGTTAGAAAGACATCTCGTAGGGGTCTTGTGTGACTCCTCATATGTCCTCAATATGGTGTGGAGTTTGGGGGTCAAGGGACATGGCTTCTAGGACCAGTTTTGTGAACTTAAATAAGACTTAATTTCGCCATGGTTCACTTTATTCATCTCTAAAAATGAGGCTTTTACCATCCATCCTCTCTAATCATAGAATGATATTGAAAAAATTTATTATGAAATATTTCAAACACAGGAAAATACAGAAAATACTATAATGAGCATTCATAGACTCACCATGAAGGTATATAAATTCTTAACATTTTTCTGTTGCTCATGAGTCATTTAAAAAAAAAAAAAACTAAATAAATTAACAGATACTGTAAAGCCCCTTGTGTATTTCTCCCTTGATCCAAGTCCTATCCTTCCCTCCCCAGGTCCTGAATTTGTGTTTATCATTCCCGAGTATGTATTCATATCTTTACTAGAAAAGCAGATGCCCTTAAATATATGGTTTTATATGATTTTAGTCTTCACATAAATAATATTCTGGGTGTATTATTCTGAAATTTGTCTTCTACTCTCAGTATTATTTTTAAAATTTATCAATGTTGATAAATCTAGCACTGGATTATTGATTTTTACTGGTGCATAGTATTCCTTTGTATTAGTATACCACACTTATTTATCCATTCCCCAGCTCATGTAAACTTATTTCCAATTTTTTGCTATTGTAAAGTTCTGCCGTGCACATTTTTGTGAATGTCTTCCTGCGCAGTGTTACTCAAAATGCTGATCCATGCACTGTTAATACTTTGTGGACGAGCAGCTGGTCCAAGTCCACCCTTTTCTCTAGGGTATGAAATAGCAGGTCATAGGCTGTATGCAACATTGACTTTACTAGATATTTCCAAAATGCTTTTCAATTTACTCTCTACCAGAAGTGTATGAGAGCCCCATTGCCCCACATTCTCACTAACTCATGGTATTTCAGACTTGAAAAAAATTTGTCAGACTTTGTAGTGTTTCTGACTGTTTTGGGAAAGCTAACATTTCTATTTTAAGAGTGGAGTTTTCTGTAGGTATGATTTATTGTGTGGAGAATCCCCCTTCCATTTTATTTTGTTAAGCATTTTTATTGCAAATAGTGGTTACTTGGTTTTTCTACATCAGTTGAGATTCCCACATGATTTTTCCCCTTTAATCTGTAAATGTGTTGAATTAAACTAATAGATTTTTAAGAAAATGTTAAATTCACTTTGGTCATGAAATATTACCTTTTGCATACATTGATGGGTTTAGTTGTAATATTATCATGAGGATTTTTACATTATTGTTTGTTAAGATTAGTCTTTAATTTTTCTTTCTTCGGCTATGTTATTTAATTTGGGATCATAAAGGAGCTGGGGAATGTTTCCTCTTTTTAAAATATAAAACAATTTGTTGAGATTATCTGTTCCTTGAACATTTGGTAGAACCTATCTATAAAACCTTCTGAACTTGATTACAGTTTTGTGGTAAATTTTTCAGTTTTGAGTCAATTTATATAATGGTTATAGGCATATTGAGATTTTTAAATTTCTTCTTGAATCAGTTTAGGTAATTTTTTTTTATTGTTTTTTAAAAGAAATTTGACATTTCTTTTTAAGTTTTCCAATTTACTAGATTATAACTTTTTAATCTCTATTATATCTATAGTTCTGTTCCTAGAATATTATCACTTCTGATATTGTTGCTATGAATCAGAATCGACTCAATGGCAACAGTAATGGGCTTTTTGTGGTTGTAATATTGTTTATTTGTGTTTTTGTTCCTTTCTCTTGATCATTTATGACAGACGTTTATTTAGTTGCTCTATTTAATAAACAAGTTTTTAAAATTTCCTTTTTTTTTTCATGTTCATTAATTTCTGGTTACATTTTTATTCTTTCCTTCCTTCTACTTGCTTTGCATTTATTCTTTTCTTAGTTCTGAATAACTTCCACAGATCCATTTTTCATTTTGCTAATTTTCCTTCAGTGTGTCTAATTAACTGCCTAATTCTTCTATTGAGTGTTTAATTTTAACAACTATATTTTTCATTTCTAGATTTTTTATTTGGTGTCTTTTCCAATCCATCTGCTGTTTGATCATAGTTGTTCATTTCTTTCCCCTTTTCTTTATGCCTTTATTGATTTTTTTTCAATCTTTTTTTAAATTTAATTTCTTTATTGTACATTAGTTGAAGGTTTACAGAACAAATAGTTTCTCATTAAACAGTCAGTGCATATGTCATCTTATGATATTGGTTAACAACCCCACAACATGTCAACACCCTCCCTTCTCGACCTTGGGGGACCTTTCTTTTGGTGAAAATATACATAGCCAAAAGTACACCATTTCAAAAATTTCTACCTGTACAATTTAGGGACATTGATTACATTCTTCCAATTGTCCTGCTATTTTCACTATGCTTCTCCAAATTATTCCATCACCATTATCTTCAACTCACTGCCCCCTAGGCTTCCCATCAAACCTTTGAGTTGCTGTTGACAATTTGATCTCACATAGATAATTTTTTTTTTTGTACCTTAGATGAAGGTTTGCAGAACAAATAGTTTCTCATTAAACAGTACACATATTGCCCTATGACAATGGTTAACAACCCCAAGACATGTCAACACCGTCCCTTCTCAACCTTTCACCAGCTTTCCTGCCCCCTTCTGCCTTCTAGTCCTTGTGCCTGGACTGTTGTGCCTCATTAGTCCCATTTTGTTTTATGAGGCTGTCCAATTCCCAGCTGAACAGTGAACTTCGGGAGGGCTTCACCACTGAGCTAAAAGGGGTGTCCGGGGGCCATACTCTCTGGGTTTCTCCAGTCTGTCAGGCCAGTAGATCTGGTCTTTTTTTTCTTTTTTGTGAGTTAGAATTTTGTTCTACATACTTTTGCAGCTCTGTTCAGGACAGTCAGTGGTGGTAGCTGGGCACCATCTAGTGGTACTGGACTCAGTCTGGTGTAGGCCGTGGTAGCTGTGGTCCATTAGTCCTTTGGACTAATCTTTTCCTTGTATCTTGTTCTCTTCATTCTCCCTTGCTCCTGAAGGGGTGAGACCAGTGGAGTATCTTAGATGGCTGTTCACAGGCTTCTAAGACCCCAGATGCTACTCACCAAGGTAGAATGCAGAACACTGTCTCTATAAACTGTGTCATGCCAGCTGAGCTAGATGTTTCCCGAGAGGCCCCCACCGCCCTCCACCCAGCTATTCAGTCCCTCAGGGAGTCTGAAAGTGTCTATGGAGCTTCCATGACCTTTCCTTGTACAAGTTGTGCTGGCTTCCCCAGTACTGTGTACCGTCATACCCCTTGCCAAAGTTACCACTTATCTATTGTCTATTTAGTTCCCCCTCACCCCTCCCATCCCTCGCAACCAACAAAGATTGCCTCTCCCAGTGTGCAAACCCCTACATGAGTCTCCACAGTAAAGGTCTCATACAATACCTGTCCCCCGCGATTGACCTACTTCACTCAGCACAATTTCCTCCAGCCTCATCCACGTTGTGAGATGCCCCACAGATCCATCATTGCTCTCCATCCTTGCACAATACTCCACCGTGTGCATGTACCACAGTCCATTCATCCATTCATCTGTCCATGGGCGTCCAGGGTGTCTCCACCCCTTTGCTATTGTGAACAGTGCTGCAATGAATATGGGTGTACATATGTCTATTCATGCGACCGCCCCCATCTCTCCAGGATATATTCCCAGGAGTGGGATTGCATTTTGTAGTGCTTTTTTTTTTTTTTTTTTTTTTTTTTTTTTGTGGTGCTGACGTTTTCTTTGTTCCTCTTACTCTCCTGTGCTGAGTTCCTTTTGTTTGTGGATTTTTTTTTTTTCATTTCTTCTGTTTTTGTCAGTTTTGTTTTTACTGAGACTTTATGTTTTTCTTCTTTATTTTGATGAGTAGGTTTGTTAACTTTCTTTGTGGTTACCTTGGAATTTACCCTTATCTTCCTAGATTTGAAGCAGTCTATTATTACTTGGTATCGCCTTGCCTGCCTCTCCATTAGAAGGTTCTATACCTACACCATTTATTCTTTCTTTTATTGTTCTGATGCTGTTGTCATTTACAGACAAACCTCTCTGTTTCCCTATTGTAATTCTTTTGGTTTTGCATAGTCCTTAAGAGTTCATTTCCTAGGTTGGTATCTGGCTAGTACAATCCTGTGTCCTAGATTCAGCCTGTGGTCTGATGTTGTTTGTTCTCAGATTAAAGGACTTCCTTTAATAAGTCTTGTAAGTTTGGTTTGGTTTTTACATAGTCCCTTAATTTCTGTTTATCTGGAAATGACCTAATTTCACCAACATATTTGAATGAGAGTTTTGCAGGATATATTATTCTTGGCTGGCAATTTTTTTCTTTCAGCTTTTTATGTATGTCATCCCATTGCCTTCTTGCCTGCATGGTTTCTGCTGAATAATCCGAGCTTAGTCTTATTGTCTCTCCTCTGTATGTGACTTTTTGTTTTTCTCGAGCTGCTCTCAGAATTCTTTGTTTGTCTTTGGTTTAAGGCAGTGTGATTACGATATGCCTTGGTGATTTTCTTTTGGGGTCTATCCTATATGGGGTCCTTTGAGCTTCTTGGATGGTTGCCTTTATTGATTTTTAACAAACTTATTTTATAGTCTCCATCAGTTTGTTCAATTATCTGACATTCCTGGGGATTTAATCAAGCTTTTTATTGCATATGCTGACCCTCACTGATGGTGGATCTTTTTCCTATATGTGTTGTGTAATTTTGGATTATAAACTCATCTTCAGTGGGACTTTATCTAAAAGAAAATCTAGTGCTTGATTTTAAGGTGTTTTCTTCAATGCACTTTTGCATTTGTTTTCCCCAAAAGGCCCAAAGGATACAGTGTAAAAGAAAAAAAAAGAAAAAAAAAAAGCTAATTTTTGCCTTAGTTCTCCACCAATCAAATAGCATAATTTATACCTCAAATATTTCAGTGGTGGTCATGATACAAAATATTCCTACAGGAGAATTCTTTCCTCACACTGAGTTAAGACTAAAACAAATGTACTTCTTTTTGACATCTCTCTATGCCAGTGAGTAAATTTTTTTTCATCTACCCTTTCATTAATGGTGGATTTTTTTGAAAGCCTCAGCCTTCTTCTCTATCCATGAGAATATAAAAACACTGAAACCAAACCTGTTGCCATCAAGTCAATTCCAACTCAGAGTAACCGTAGAGAACAGAATAGAATTGCCCCATAGTGTTCTCAAGGCTGTAATCGTTACAGAAGTAGACTGCCACATCTTTCTCCCACAGAGCGGTTGGTTTGCTCCAATCACTGACCTTTCAGTTAGCAGCCAAGCTCTTTAACCAGTGCATCACTAAGGCTCCTTATTTAAAAAAGACAAGAAAAAAAAGCAAATCCCTACTATACCAAGACTGACTCTTCTTTCCATGAAGATGGCCAAGGTATGCATACCTTTACTTACTGTTCAGGTTTTGATCTCTCTCTTTACAGCTTACTCTCTTTAAGGCTCAGCTCTCATTGAAGGGTTGTATATGGTGGGAGCATTTTCAGGATATACATTCCACAATATCACTAGCCCCAGAAGTCCCCCATAGGGTTTTTGCCAAATTCAAATGAGAGCCCAGATGTGGAAGTGCTTTGAAGACTAATTATGATTTATTATAACTCCTTAAAAGATGTGTTTATTAAAGATCTTAACTTGGAAAATAACTCTCTTATAGTTTGGGTTAACCTGCTTTTCTTTTTTCTCTCTTGATTTAAGGATGCACTTCTTTTGATCTAGTGGAACATAAGAGATTTCATGGCTGTTAAGAACAGGCCCTGGATGAGGCTCTTCTTCAAGATCAAGCCTTTTGTTAAGTCTGTCCGAGTGGGAAAGGAGATGGCCAGGCTAAAGAAGAGGTGTGCCTTGGAGAAATTAGAATTTCAGAGGGAGGAACTGAAAGCAAAGCAAGTCTCCCTCATCTGGAAAAAGAATGACCTTCTTCTTCAACTGCACAGTGGCCTCACCATTTGTTCTTCAAAATCAAGTTTGTAATTAGACTCCCTTGTTTTGCAGGCAGTTGAAAAAAATAGAGGCATGTGATTTTCGAATACCATAGAATTTCCTCAAACACAGGCAATGAAAACACTTAAAGAGATACTGTTTCACATTCAAGTGATTTCACTGACAGTGTGCTTTAAAAAGGGACAAACTGCCAGATGAGGTTTACTATGTAAAAGTAGTACCATCTACCATGAGGGCCAGGAAGCTCCGAGTTTCTAATTTTAAGTCTGCATGCTGCCCTGATCCCTTAAAAAATTGACAGACAAGATTTCACTAGGTCCCGAGGAAAGCTTTACTGAAATCTTAAGGATTATTGCAGACTTTGGTCTCTCCACTTCCCCTTCCTCGGTACAAATTAACATTACTGATGAATTGAGTTTCTCACAACAGTGACTCCCAACCCTGGCTCTGCAGCAAACTTGTTTGTGAAGTGTTAAACAATAACAAGAAAAATGTCTAGGCCCCACTTCAGATATTTTGATTAGGCAAGCCCTGTATGAAAAAGGAGCCCTGGTTGCGCAATGGTTAAGTGCTCAACTGCTAACCAAAAGGTCTGAGGTTCGAACCCACCAGCTGCTCCACAGGAGAAAAGACCTAGAGATCTGCTTCCCTAAAGATTATAGCCCAGGAAACCATATGGGGCGGTTCTACTCTGTCATATAGGGTCACTATGAGTGGGAATTGACTCGATGGCACACAACAACAACATATGAAGCCCGAGAATCTGTATGGGTGATTCTGATACACAGTCTTTAAAAAAAAAAAAATCACATTCCTTCCTTGATGAACAACCTTCAGATCCTGCAATATCTGCAGTATAAAATCAGAACGCTTGCTCCTGTCATTCAAGTTTCCCTCTTCAATGACAATAAAGACTCACTCCCTTTTGCATTCCTCCTTGCCAGCCACCTGGACTACTGTTACCCCGAAACATCCTCAAGGGCAAGGGTCACATCTTCTCCACCTTAATTATACTCTTCACCCCACTTTGCACGGTGCTGAGTTGAAAAATGCTAGGTTGCAATACAATTATATAAAGAAGACATTTTTTCCTGATTTTTGAGCTTACTGAAAACAGAAAAATTTAGTAATTTTAGACCAGTTCAAGTTGTTGTTTTATTTGAGGGTCTTGCTATCTGCCACTGTTCCTACAGGCCATATTTCTTACAAGAATTTACACCCAAACCCACATATTTAATACATATTTAACACAGAAGTGTTTCTAGAACTTTAGTGTATGTCAGCCTCACCTGGGATGCTTGTTAAAAGTACAAATTCCTGGGCCCCACTGGAAACTGACTTTAAGATCTACAGTGTAAGAATCGTAGTTTGTAACATCGTATTTGTCTAATTTAGGGGAAAGGCAGCTTTGGATGAGACCTGCCTCCCCATCATTCTTCTGTTTGTCCTTGGAGAGCAGCCAGTACCACGGAGTGGATTCAACATGTGCAGGAGAGGGAAGTTAAAGCTGAGGATACAAGATCAGTTTGGGTAGCACCGGGTACCTGAGAAAGCAAATTCCAGGATAAAGCCGGGCAGGCTGAGATAAGCCTGGATTCACATGAGTTCAAATTGTGTGATTAAAAAGTTAGCAGAGTTCTGGGATATTTTGTCATTATTTATTTCTAAAGAACAGAGATAAAACCAATAGTGATCATAGAAACATGATTTCTTTTCTTTTTTTAATTTTTTTTATTGTTGTACTTTAAATGAAGTTTACATTTCAAGTTAGTCTCCCATATAAAAATTTATGCATACATCGTTATGTGACCCTAATTGCTCTCCCCATACTGCGACAGCACACTCCTCCTTTCCACCCCTGATTCCCCACGTCCATTCAACCAGCTCCTAACCCTCTCTGCCTTCCCATCTCACCTCTGAACGGAAGCTGCCTGTTTAGTTGTTTGTATCTACTTGAGCTAGGAGACACACTCCTCATGAGTATCACTTTGTGTCCCACATTCCAGTCCAATCCCTGTCAGAAGAGTTGGCCTCGGAAACTGTTTTAGTTCTGGGGTGATAGAAAGTCCAGGGGCCATGCTTTCTGCAATTCCTCCAGTCTCAGTCAGACCATTAAGTCTGGTCTTCTTACTAGAATTTGAGTTCTGTACCCCACCTTTCTCCTGCTCCATTCGGAACTTTCTGTTGTGATCCCTGTCAGGGCAGTCATTGGTGGTAGCCAGTTTTTTTTTTAATTGTTGTAATTAAATGAAGTTTACATTTCAAGTTAATCTTCCATACAAAAATTTTTTTTACATACATTATTAGAGACCGCAACTACTCACTCCATTCTGCAACAGCACACTCCTCCCCTCCGCCCCTGATTTCCCATGAACATTCAACCAGCTCCTAACTCTCTCTGCCTTCCCATATCACCTCTGGACAGAAGCTGTCACTTTGATCTCTTGTATCTACTTGAGCTAAGAGGCACACTCCTCATGAGTATCACTTTATGTCCCACAGACCAATCCAATCCCTGTCTGAAGAGCTGCCCTCAGAAATTGTTTTAGTTCTGGGGAGATAGAGAGTCTGGGGGCCATGGTTTCTGGGGCCTCCAGTCTCAGTCAGACCATTAAGTCTGGTCTTCTTACTAGAATTTGAGTTGTGCATCCCATTGTTCTACTGGCCATCGGGGACCCTCTGTTGTGTTCCCTGTCAGGACGTTCATTGGTGGTAGCTGGGCACCATCTAGTTCTTCTGGTCTGGGCTGATGAAGTCTCTGGTTTATGTGGTCTTTTCTGTCTCTTGAGCTAATACTTTGCCTGTGTCTTTGGTGTTCTTCATTCTTCTTTCCTCCAGGTGGTTGGGACCAATTGATGCATCTTAGATGGCCGCTTGCAAGCTTTTAAGACCCCAGACGCCACTCACCAAAGTAGGATGCAGAACATTTTCTTAATAAGCTTTGTTATGCCAATTGACATAGATGTCCCCTGAAAGCATGGTCTCCAGACCCTTACCCCTGCTACTCTGTCTCTCAAAGTATTTGATTGTATTCAGGAAACGTCTTAGCTTTGATTTAGTCCAGTTGTGCTGACTTCCCCTGTAGCATGTGCTGCCCTTCCCTTCACCTAAGATAATTCTTATCTACTATCTAGTTAGTAGATAACCCTCACTCTCCCTCCCCACCCTCGTAACCATCAAAGAATGTTTTCTTCTGTGTTTAAACCTTTTTCTGAGTTCTTATAATAGTGGTCTTATACAGTATTTGTCCTTCTGTGCCTGACTAAATTCACTCAGCATAATGAGTTCCAGCTTCCTCCATGTTATAAGATGTTTCATGGATTCATCATTGTTCTTTATTGTTGCATAGTAGTGATTGTGTGGATATACCATAATTTGTTTATCCATTCGTCCGTTGATGGGCGTCTAGGTTGTTTCTGTCTTTTGGCTATTGTTAACAGTGCCGCAATGAACACGGGTGTGCATATATCTATTTGTGTGACAGCTCTTATTTCTCTAGGATATATTCCAAGGAGTGGGATAGCTGGATCGTATGGTACTTCTATTTCTAGCTTTTTAAGGAAGTGCCAAATTGATTTCCAAAGTGGTTGTACCATTTTACATTCCCACCAACACTGTATAAGTGTTCCAGTCTCTCCACAACCTCTCTAACATTTATTATTTTGTGTTTTTTGGATTAGTGCTAGCCTTGTTGGGGTGAGATGATATCTCATTGTAGTTTTGATCTGCATTTCTCTAATGGCTAATGATCGTGAGCATTTCTTCATGTGTCTGTTATTTGCCTGAATATCTTCTTTGGTGAAGTGCCTGTTCATATCCTTTACCCATTTTTTAACTGGGTTATTTGTCTTTTTGTTGTTGAGGTTTTGCAATATCTTGTAGATTTTAGAGATTAGATGCTGATTGGATTTGTTGTGGCCAAAATTTTTTTCCCAGTCTGTAGGTTGTCTTTTGGTGAAGTCTTTTGATGAGCATAAGTGTTTGATTTTTAGGAGCTCCCATTTATCTAGTCTCTCTTCTGGTGCTTGTGCACTGTTACTTATTGTTCGTATTAGGGCTCCTAGCGTTGTCCCTATTTCTTCTTCCATGATCTTTATCGTTTTCGATTTTATATTTAAGTCTTTGATCCATTTTGAGTTATTGTGCATTGTGTGAGGTATGGGTCTTGTTTCAGTTTTTTGTAGATGGATATCCAGTTATGCCAGCACCATTTGTGAAAGAGACTGTCTTTTCACCTATTAATGGATTTTGGACCTTTGTCAAATATCAGCTGCTCGTAGGTAGATGAATTTATGTCTGGATTCTCAATTCTGTTCCATTGGTCTATGTATCTGTTGTTGTACAAATACCTGGCTCTTTTGACTACTGTGGCAGTATAATAGCTTCTAAAATCAGGTAGTGTGAGGGCTCCCATTTTGTTCTTCTTCTTCAGTAATGCTTTATTTATTCGAGGCCTCTTCCCTTTCCATATGAAGTTGGTGATTAGTTTTTCCATCTCATTAAAAAATGCCGGTGGAATTTGGGTAGCAATTGCATTGTATCTGTAGATTGCTTTGGGTAGAATTGACATTTTCACTATATTGAGTCTACCTATCCATGAGCAAGGGATGTTTTTCCACTTATGCAGGCCTCTTTTGGTTTCTTGCAGTAGTGTCTTGTAGTTTTCATTGTATAGATCTTTTACGTCTCTGGTTAGATTTATTCCTAAGTATTTTATCTTCTTGGGGGCTGTTGTAAATGGTATTGATTTGGTAATTTCCTTTTCAAGGTTCTCTTTGTTGGTATAGAGAAATCCAACTGATTTTTGAATGTTTATCTTGTATCCTGAAACTTTGCTGAAATCTTCTATTAGTTCCAGTAGTTTTCTTGTGGATTCTTTGGGGTTTTCTGAGTATAAGATCATAACATCTGCAAATAGAGATACTTTGACTTCTTCTCTACCAATTTGGATGCCCTTTATTTCTTTTTCTAGCCTAATTGCTCCGGCTAGGACCTCCAGCACAATGTTGAATAAGAGTGGTGATAAAGGGCATCCTTGTCTCGTTCCCATTCTCAAGGGGAATGCTTTCAAAGTCTCTCCGTTTAGGATGATGTTGGCTGTTGGCTTTGTATAAATGCCCTTAATTATGTTGAGGAATTTTCCTTCTATTCCTATTTTGCTGAGAGTTTTTATCATGAATGGTGTTGGACTTTGTCTAATGCCTTTTCTGCATCGATTGATAAGATCATGTGGTTCTTGTCTTTTATTTATGTGATGGATTACATTGATTGTTTTTCTCATGTTGGACCATCCCTGCATACCTGGTATAAATCCCACTTGATCATGGTGAATTATTTTTTTGATATGTTGCTGAATTCTATTGGCTAGAATTTTGTTAAGAATTTTTGCATCAATGTTCATGAGGGATATTGGTCTGTAATTTTCTTTCTTTGTGGTGTCTTTATGTGGTTTTGATATCAGGGTTATGCTGGCTTCATAGAATGAGTTTGGGAGTATTCCATCCTTTTCTGTGCTCTGAAATACCTTTAGTAGAAATGGTGTTAACCCTTCTCTGAAAATTTGGTAGAATTCTCCAGTGAAACCATCAGGGCCAGGGTTTTTTTTTTTGGTTGGGATTCTTTAAATTACCTTTTCAATCACTTCTTTTGTTATGGGTTTATTTAGTTGTTCTACCTATGTTTGTGTTAGTTTAGGTAGGTAGTGAGAATCTAGAAATTTGTCAATTTCCTCTAGATTTTCAAATTTGTTAGAGTACAATTTTTTGTAGTATTCTGTTATGATGCTTTTAATTTCAGTTGGGTCTGTTGGATATCACCCATCTTATTTCTTATACGGGTTATTCGCTTCCTCTCCTGTTTTTCTTTTGTCAATTTGGCCAATGGTTTACCAATTTTGTTGATCTTTTCAAAGAACAAACTTTTGGTCTTGTTAACTCTTTCAGTTGTTTTTCTATTTTCTATTTCATTTAATTCTGCTCTAATTTTTATTATTTCCTTTCTTCTGGTGCATGGAGGCTTCATTTGCTACTCTCTTTCTAGGATGATGTTGTAGGGTTAATGTTTTGATTATGACCCTTCTTCTTTTGGATGTGTGCATTTATTTCTATAAGCTGACGTCTGAGCACTGCTTTTGCTGTGTCCCAAAGGTTCTGGTAGGACGTGTTTTCATTCTAGGAAGTTCTTTATTCCATCCTTAATTTCTTCTATAACCCTGTAGTTTTTGAGCAAGATGTTGTCCAGTTTCCATGTGTTTGATTATTTTTCCTTGCTTTTTCTATTGTTGATTTCTACTTTTATGGCTTTATGGTCAGAAAAGATGCTTTGTAATATTTTGATGTTTTGGATTTTGTTAAGGCTTGCTTTATGGACTAATATGTGGTCTATTCTGGAGAATGTTCCATGTGCATTGGAAAAGAAAGTATAATTGGCTGTTGTTGGGTGGAGTGTTCGGTATATACGTGTATGAGGTCAAGTTGGTTGATTGTAGCATTTAGCTTTTCCATGTCTTTGTTGAGTTCTTTTCTGGATGTTGATGTTCTGTCCTTCATCAAAAATGTCGTGTTAAGTCTCCTACTACTATTGTGGAGCTGTCTATCTCTCTTTTCAGTGCTGTTAGAGTTTGTTTCATGTATTTTGGAACCTTGTCGTTGGGTGCGTAAATATTTATTATAGTTATGTCCTCCTGGCGTATTGACTCTTTAATCATTATATAGTGTCCTTCCTCATCCTTTGTGGTAGATTTTACTTTAAAGTCTATTTCATCAGAGATTAATATTGCCACTCCTGCTCTTTTTTGAGTGTTGTTTGTTTGATATATTTTTTTCCATCCTTTGAGTTTTAGCTTGTTTGTGTCTTTAAGTCTAAGGAGTGTCTCTTGTAGGCAGCATATAGCTGGATCGTGTTTTTTTATCCAATCTACCACTCTCTGTCTCTTTATTGGTGCATTTAGTCTATTTACATTCAGCATAATTATTGATAGGTATGAGTTTAGTGCTGTCATTTTGATGTCTTTTTTTGTGTGTTGTTCACGTTTCTTTGTTCCCCTTAATTTTCTGTGCTGAGTCATTTTTCTTTATGTATTTTCTTTTCATCTTTTTCATTGTTGTTGATTTTGTGTTTGCTGAGTCTTTATATTTTTCTAGTTTTTTATTTTGAATGGTAGGATTGTTAGTTTCCTTTGTGGTTGCCTTATTACTTACCCCTATTTTTCTAAGTTTATACCAGTCTTTTATTTCTTTATATCGCCTTGACTTCCTCTCTATATGAAAAATCTATGTCTCCATTTTTAAGTCCCTCTTTTTTGTTTTAATGTTGTCATTTTTTACATATTAATATCTCTGTTTCTCTATTTTCAATGTTTTAGCTTCATTGTATTATTGTGACCTCCCTGTCTGAGTTGATATCTGGTTGCTCTGTCCTGTGTTCTAGTCTTGGGTTGTTATTTGATGTTATTGATTTTCTAACTGGAGGACTCCCTTTAGTATTTCTTGTAATTTTGGTTCGGTTTTTTCAAATTCCCTGAACTTCTGTTTCTCTGGAAATGTCCTCATTTCACCATCATATTTGAGAGACAGTTTTGCCTCGTATATAATTCCTGGCTGGCAATTTTTTTCCTTCAAGGCTTTATAGATGTCATCCCATTGCCTTCTTGCCCATATGGTTTCTGCTGAGTGGTCCAAGCTTATTCTGATTGACTTTTCTTTGTCGGTGACTTCTCTTTCATTCCTAGCCGCTCTTAAAATTCTCTCTTTATCTTTGGTTTTGGCAAGTTTGATTATAATATGTCTTGGTGACTTTCTTTTGAGATCTACCTTATGTGGGGTCAGATGAGCATCTTGGATAGATATCTTCTCATCTTTCATGGTATCAGGGAAGTTTTATGTCAACAAATCTTCAACAATTTTCTCTGTGTTTTCTGTTATGCCCCCTATTCTGGTACTCCAATCACTCGTAGGTTATTTCTCTTGATAGAGTCCCACATAACTCTTAGAGTTTCTTCGTTCTTTTTAATTCTTTTATCTAAATTTTCCTCAGATAAGTTGGTGTCAAGTGCTTTATCTTCAGTGTCACTAATTCTGACTTCTACTGCCTCAATTCTGCTCCTGTGAGTTTCTACTGAGTTGTCTAATTCTGAAATTTTACTGTTACTCTTCTGGATTCTGATTGCTGTCTCTCTACGGATTCTTGCAGCCTATTAAATGTGTCACTATGCTCTTGAATAACTTTTTTAAGTTCTGCTACTGCTTTGTCTGTATGTTCTTTGGCTTTCCCTGTGATTTGTAGAATTTCTGTTCTAATTTATTGAAGAGTTCTGTATATTAATCTTCTGTATTCTGCCTCTGGTAATTCCAAGAAATTCTCTTCCTCCAGAGAATTTACTAATTCTTTATTTTGGGAGCTTGCTGAAGCCATCATGGACTGCCTCTTTATGTGATTTGATATTGACTGTTGTCTCTGAGCCATCAATAAGTTATTATAATTTTATTTTATTTTTGTTTAGTGACACCTAGCTTCTTGTTTTGTTTTGATATGCACAAATAGGGTGCTCATGTGAAGTAGTTTGATTATTGGTGCTTTTGAAGCTCTAATGTCTTGTCACCAGGTAGTTAAGTCTGTAACTAATTATGTGTGCCCAGGAGCCTGGTAAATTTTCCTGTATGGATTCAGCTCAGGTGTCCAGGCAGTTGTCAAGGGTGTGGTGCAGTCTCTTACCTACAGTCTTAGAGAGGCACAGGTGTAGGCTCAGGTATCTGGCTGCAGTAGGGGGTCACGCACTGAGCAAGGCAGGAGGCTGACACCTGCCTATGAGTGTCTGAAAGGAAAGCATGTCCCTGTTCCCTAGAGTGAGTAGGTAGGTGAGTTCTACAGCCAGACTCTGAGCACCCTATTCTGTTGGCTGTAAGGACTTGGGGGGTGGGGGAGGCACTTATTCTTGGACACCTGTAGCAGGTGGCTAGGTGGCATTGGTGGAGCCACCAGTCCTCAAGCCCCTGATGCAGAGAGGTAAGCTGCCTGCTTAAAGGGCAGAGCAGTGTCAGGCGTCACAAATCTTCCACTTCACAGCTGAAACAGTTGAAGTTAGACTTCAGGTGTTTACCTTGTTGTATTGTGGTAGTGAGGGCTTATGCTGTTGAGATGGGTCCACACAAGTCTATACAAGGGTAGAAGGCATTCAGAGTCTGCGGACCCCTTATGCCTGTGCCTAGGCAAAAGGAGCTGTGGCAATCCTCAGTTCCTGGCTTAGGGGAGCCGGTAGCTTATTTTTTCCCTGTTTGTTAACGTATTCCCTCTCCAAGGCCAGGAGAATGGTTCAGGGTGCCTTATGGGATCTACTTCCGGTCCAGGGGCCTCAGAGATCACTGAAGTAGTCCAGACCTAGTGCAGAGCAGGGAGGGAGGAGGTAAATGGGAGAGAGGTATTTCACAATTTTTTTTTTTTTTAAATCCCGACAAACAGCCACATGCATGTACTTACCTTTAGCTGCTTGGGTGCTGCTTTTCACTGGTGGAGTGTCCAAGCAGCATCTCTGCTGCTGGGTCTCTCTTGATGTGGAAACTGTCTCCCGAGAGAGGGAACGGAGCTGTATTCCCAGCTCTCTGCACAACCTGAGCCCATCCAGGCTGAAGGGCTGTGGCTTCTGCCAGGTCAGGTCAGGCAACTCCTTGCTGCTTCTGAACCATCTCTCTCTCTCCCCGCCACTCAGTCCGATTGGTCAACTTTGCCTTGTTCAGGGCTCCTAGATATTCATATACAATCCAATCACTTGTTTTTTCAGGTCTTTGTTGTAAGAGTGACATAGGAAGCCATCTGACTACTCTGCCATCTTGGCGCCGCCTCCAAAACAGGATTTCTTTACAATCATTCATTTACTCAAAATGCCAGCAAAATTGAGTGAACTCATTCCAATTAACATTGTGAGCCCATGAAAGAATAACTACAATTAAGGGAAGGATCTTCATACTGTTAAAGTGCCACACCATTGCTCAGCTGGCCCCCAAATCCTGTTGTCATGTTTAATGAAGGGATCAGTGATGGTTGATTGGACTGTTCTCTTCATTCAGTGTTGGTGGCAAGTCTCATACACAGGCTGAATGGAAGGGAGCAAATAACTGTTCTGCTTGTCAACCTGCGTGAACTGAGATATTAAAAGTCCCCATTATTTCCTATGTAGTCAAAACTTCTCTGATTTGCATAGTCCCTTCCTAAATGCCTTGACTTTTTTTTTTTTTAATTTTAGCCCCTCTCTTTTGAGTCCTCAGTGAAGTTGGACATTTATTGTTCCATTCCCTCTGCCCCCACCGATATGCCTCATTTGTTGGGCAGGCAGGCATTCTGTTGCAGGAGTTAGCTGGAGGCCAAGAGCCCAGATTTTTCTGACCTTGATCTAATTAGCTGAGACAACTTAAGTGAGGCAAGTGGATAGTTAACAAAGTGTGCAAACTGGCATGTAGCAGAGAATGGATGAGGTCTAGAGATGGGAAATGAAGAGGTACATGGCATGGTGCAACAAGATCTGCAGCAATTAATAACCTGCTCACAAAGAAGAGGTTATTTAGCTTCTATGGAGACCAAATTGGAGGGGTTCAAAGTTATGAAAGGTGTTTTATAGCAAAAAGCAATCAGCCCCTTCGTTTTTAACTTGATCCATAACACAGGAACAATGGGTCACTCAGTGAAAGTTGGAGGAATTACATTTGAATTAGATGAAAGTAAATAGTATTTTATGCTCTACATTTTTAACTTGTGGAGTTTACTGCTGGCAGAATCACCGAGGAAAAAATTTTAGTCAAAAATCATAGTGAAATCTCATTAGTGAATTGCAAGTAAACTTAGGAATTTTAAATTCAGCCAATAAACAACAACAACAAAAATACAGCTCAGTGGTGTCTCTCTCTATAGATACGTATATAAACATATATATGACAAGTGTATTCAGGGCATTTATAATATTATAAATATTCTATTGTCTGAAGGAACACTGCTTTCATAAAAGACCATAGTTTGAGCAGGTATCGATCTCAAACTATGTACCCACATGGATGCTTCCAGAGCTGTGATTTAAGCAGCACACCACTGATTTTTGGAGGCATATTAACTCCTTTAGGCCACCAGGATTCTATTAAGTGCTTCAGAAGAGGTAATCTAATCTTCTGAAAGTCCCCCCAAACACAAGCATCTTTTCCACTTCTCAACAATAGATCAGGGAGCTGAGAATATTACTTCGGCTGCCTAGGAAAGGTAGGTGAAAGTGCTGGGCAGAGGACAGGCAATTATCTCTTTGCTATGTGTTAAGCAGCATTCTCGCCTAGCTGATAAATTACCTCCAGCTGCTGGCAACAATTTTCTCCTCATCATGGCAGGAGCAAGAGACCCTGGCGAATGTTGAAGAGCAGTGCAAGTCACTGATTAAATCCAAGATCCAGCTGGAGGCCAGAGTCAAGGAGCTGTCTGAGCAGCTGGAGGAAGAAGAGGAGATAAATCCTAAGCTGACTGCCAGGGAGCGGAAGCTGGAAGATGAATGCTCTGATTTGAAGAGAGAAATCAATGACCTGGAAACAGTATTGGCGAAGTCAGAGAAGGAGAAGTGTGCTACAGACAGAGCTCAAGGTACTTTTTCTATGATGTTTGAAAGGCCTAGATGCCTGAATTCCATTCTCAAGTTAGGCTTTGGTACCAGACTGGCTCTATGTAAATTAACACAGTGGCCTGCAGCTTTACAGTGTGGGGGAATCAGACCCCCAAGGTCGATGAAATATGTTATCCCAATTCAAATTTCCCATTTGAAGTTATGGCACACCGCTTAATCTCCTAAATTATTCTTTTTTCATTTGCTCCAATCTTACTGCATCTGAAATCTAATAGAAAGAGTAAAATGGCTTCATTGGGGCACCAAGTATCCTTTTTCTGGAAGGCGAGCAAACATGTTACAGTTCACTAAAAGGTGAGTTGGGATGTTTCTGAATCCCTAGCTCTGACACTGATTTGGAATTTGACCTTGATGATGTCACTTTACTTCCAGTTAAGGATTTTTGTTTTTTGTTTGTTTTAGGTGAAGGTTTTAACTGGTGTGTCTGTATATGGATTGAGAGTAGCTGAGGAGTTTGAATCAAATCTCTGATAAACAATTATGCTACAAAATGATACCCTAATGTTGGCAGAAGATTAAATGGTGACCTTTGTGCCACTGATTCCCTTTCAAAAAAAGCAAGTGGGCCTGATGTAGCCAGTTTCCATTATTGCACACTCTATCAGCTGGAATCCTTCTTGAACTTTTTTTTTTTTTAATTGTACTTCAGGTGAAGGCTTACAGAACAAATAGTTTCTCATGAAACAGTAGTACACATATTGTTTTATGACATTGGTTAACAACCCCACAACATGTCAACCCTCTAACTTCTCAACCTTTTTTTTTTTTGGTGAAAATACACATAGCCAAAGATTCACCATTTCAAAAATTTCTACATGCACAGTTCAGTGACATCAAGTACGCTTTTCCAATTGTGTTCTTATTCTCACTTAAGATGAAGGCTTACAGAACAAAATAGTTTCTCATTTAACAGTTACTACAAATGTTGCCCTATGACAATGGTTAACAATCTCACAACACATCAACAATATCCTTACTCAACCTTGGATTCGCTATCACCAGCTTCCTTGTCTCTTTCTGCCTTCTGGCCCTTGTCACTGGACTACTGTATCTCGTTAGTCTCATTCGGTTTTACGGGGCTGTCCACTCCCAGGCTGAACGGTGAACCTTGGAGATAACTACCCCACTGAGCTAAAAGGGTGTCTGGGGGCCATACTCTCGAGGTTTCTCCAGTCTCCTTTAGGCCAGTAAATCTGGTCTTTTTTTTTTTTTTTTTTTTCGTGAGTTAGAATTATGTTCTACGTCCTTCTCCAGCTCTGCCCAGAACCCTCTGTTGTGATCCTGGTCAGAGCAGTCAGTGGTGGTAGCCGGGCACCATCTAGCTGTACTGGACCCAGTCCGGTGGAGGCCTTGGTAGCTGTGGACGATTAGTCCTTCAGACTAATCTTTTCCTTGTATCCTGTTCTCTTCGTTCTCCCTTGCTCCCGAAGGGATGAGACCAGTGGAGTATCTTAGATGGCTGTTCACAGGCTTTTAAGACCCCAGACACTACTCACCGAGGTAGAATGTAGAACATTGTCTTTATAAGATGTGTTATGCCAATTAAGCTAGATGTTCCCCTAGACCATGGTCCCCACAGCTCTCCACCAAGCAATTCAGTCCCTCAGGGAGTTTGTATGTGTCTATGGGGCTTCCATGACCTTTCCTTGAACAAGCTGTGCTAGTTTCCCCTGTATTGTGTATTGTCTCACCCTTCACCCAAGATACCACTTATCTATTGCCTATTTAGTATTTTCCCCCACCCCTCCCATCCCTGGTAACCAACAAAGATTGTTACATTTTGTGTGTGAACTTTTTCATGGGTTTTTACAATAGAGGTCCCATACAATATTTGTCCTTTTGTAATTGACTTATTTCACTCAGCATAATGTCCTCCAGTATCATCCATGTTATGAGATGGTTCACAGATTCATTGTTGTTCTTTCTCGTTGCATAGTACTCTATTGCGTGTATGTACCATAGTTTGTTTATCCATTCATCTGTTGATGGGCATCTAGGTTGTTTCCATCGTTTCGCTATTGTGAACAATGTTGCCAGAAACATAGGTGTGCATATGTCTATTCGAGTGATGACTCTTATTTCTCTAGGATATATTCCTAGGAGTGGAATTGCTGGATCGAATGGTATGTCTATTTCTAGCTTTCTGAGGAAGCACCATGTCATCTTCCAAAATGGTTGTATCATTTTGCATTCCCACCAGCAGTGCATAAGTGTTCCCATCTCCCCGCAGCTCCTCCAACATTTGTTATTTCCAGTGTTTTTGATTTGTGCCAGTAATGCTGGGGTGAGATGGTATCTCATTGTAGTTTTAATTTGCATTTCTCTAATGGCTAGTGATCGTGAGCATTTCCTCATGTGTCTGTTGGCCATTTGAATGTCTTCTTTGGTGAAGTGTCTGTTCATTTCCTTTCCCCATTTTTTAATAGAATTATTTAACTTTTTGTTGTAGAGGTGTTGGATTTTCTTGTAGATTATAGAGATTAGACCTTTGTCTGACTTGTACTGTCCAAAAGTTGTTTCCCAGTCTGTAGGTTCTCTTTTTACTCTTTTGGTGAAGTCTTTTGAAGAGCATAGGTGTTTGATTTTCAGAAGATCCCAGTTATCTAGCTTATCTATTGGGGTTTGTGCGTTGATGGTTATGGTTTGTAACCTGTTAATGCCGTGTATTAAGGTCTAAAGTGTTGGTCCTATTTTTTCTTCTATGAACTTTATAGTTTTAGGCTCTATATTTAGGTCTTTGATCCATTTTGAAGTAGTTTTTGTATACGGCATGAGGTATGGGTCCTGTTTCATTTTTTTGCAGATGGATATCCAGTTTTGCCAGCACCATTTGTTAAAAAGACTGTCTTTTCCCCATTTGATGGACTTCAGGCCCTTGTCGAAGATCAGGTGACTATAGGTGGAGGGATTTACATCTGGGTTCTCAATTCTGTTCCACTGGTCAATGTATCTGTTGTTGTACCAGTACCAGGCTGTTTTGACTACTGCAGCTGTATAGCAGTTTCTGAAGTCAGGTAGTGTGAGTCCTCCAACTTTATTCTTCTTCTTCAGTAGTGCTTTACTTATTCGGGGCTTCTTCCCTTTGCATATAAACTTAATGATTAGTTTTTCCATCTCTTTGAAGATGATCGGGATTGCATTGTATTTGTAAATTGCTTTGGGTAGAATTGTCATTTTCACAATGTTGAGTCTACCTATCCATGAGCATGGTATGTTTCTCCATTTACGAAGATCCCTTTGGGTTTCATACAGTAGTGTTTTGTAGTTTTCTTTGTATAGGTCTTATACATCCCTGGTCAGATTTATTCCTAAGTATTTTATCTTTTTAGGGGCTATTATAGACGGTATTGTTTTCCTGATTTCCTTTTCATCGTTCTCCTTATTGGTGTATAGGAATCCAACTGATTTTTGAATGTTTATCTTGTATACTGCTACTCTGCTGAATGTTTGTGTTAGTTCCAGTAGATTTCTTGTGGAGTCTATAGGGTTTTCTATGTATATTATCATATCATCTGCAAACAGGGACAGTTTAACTTCTTCATTACCAATTTGGATGCCCTTTATTTCTTTTTCTTGCTTTATTGCTCTAGCTAGAACTTCTAGCACAATGTTAAATAGGAATGGTGATAAAGGGCATCCTTGTCTTGTTCCTGTTCTCAGGGGGAATGTTTTCAGCCTCTCTCCATTAAGAATGATGTTGGCTGTTGGTTTTGCATAGATGCCCTTTAATATGTTGAGAAATTTCCCTTTTATACCTATTTTGTTGAGAGTTTTTATCAGGTATGGGTGTTGGACTTTGTCAAATGCCTTTTCTGCGTCAATTGAGATGATCATGTGATTCTTTTCTTTCCTTTTATTTATGTGGTGGATTACGTGGATTGATTTTCTAATGTTGAGCCATTCTTGTATACCTGGTATGAATCCTACTTGGTTGTGGTGTATTATTTTTTTGATATGATGCTGAATTCTATTCGCTAGAATTTTGTTAAGAATTTTTGTATCTATATTCATGAGAGATATTGGTCTGTAATTTTCTTTTTCTGTGATGTCTTTGCCTGGTTTTGGTATCAGTGTTATGCTAGCTTCATAGAATGAACTTGGAAGTGTTGCTTCCTCTTCTATGCTCTGAAATAGCTTGAGTAGTACTGGTACAAGCTCTTCTGTAAATGTTTTGCAGAATTCTCCAGTGAAGCCATCTGGGCCAGGGATTTTTTTGGTTGGGAGTATTTTTAGTAGCTTTTCAGTCTCTTCTGTTGTTATGGGTCTGTTCAGATTTTCAACGTCACTTTGCTGTAGTTTGGGTAGGCTGTGTGTTTCTAGAAATTTATCCATTTGCTCTAGGTTTTCAAATTTGTTGGAGTATAGTTTTTCATAATGCTCTGTTATGACCCTTTTTATTTCAGTTGGATCTGTTGTAATGTCCCCCATTTCATTTCTTATTTGGGTTATTTGTGTCCTCTCCTGTTTTTTTTTTGGTCAGTCATGCCAGTTGTTTGTCGATTTTGTTGATCCTTCAAAGAACCAGCTTTTGGTTTTGTAGATTCTTTCTATTGTTTTTCTGTTCTCTATTTCATTTATTTCTGCTCGGATCTTTACTATTTCCTTCCTTCTGGTGGTTGTGGGCTTTTATTGCTGTTCTCTTTCTATGTGTTTGAGTTCTGTAGTTAATGTTTTGATTTTGTCCCTTTCTTCTTTTTTGATATGTGCATCTATCGCTATAAATTGTCCTCTGAGGACTGCCTTTGCTGTGTCCCAAAGGTTTTGGTATGATGTGTTTTCATTCTCATTTGATTCTAGGAATTTTTTGATTCCATCTCTGATTTCTTCTATTACATGCTGATGTGTAAGCAGGGTATTATTGAGTTTCCATATAGTTGATTTTTTTTTCCTTCCTCTTTCTAGTGTTAATTTCTACCTTGATGGCATTGTGGTCAGAGAAGATACTTTGAATTATGTCAGCGTTTTGGATCTTGTTGAGGATTGGTCTGTGGCCTAAGATGTGGTCTATTCTGGAGAACATTCCATGTGCATTCGAGAAGAATGTATACTTTGCAGCAGTTGGATGGAGTGTTCTATATATGTCTATGAGGTCAAGTTGGCTGATTGTGCCCTTTAGATCTTCTGTATCTTTGCTGAGTTTCTTCTTAGTTGTTCTGTCCTTTTCTGAGAGTGGTGTGTTGAAGTCTCCTACTATTATTGTGGAACTGTCAATTTCTCTTTTCAGTGCTGTTAGAGTTTTTTTAATGTATTTTGGAGTGCTGTCATTTGGTGCATAGGTGTTTATTATGGTTATGTCTTCATGATGGATCATCCCCTTAATCATTATATAGTGTCCTTCTTTGTCTTTTATGGTAGATTTTGTTTTAAAGTCTATTTTATCTGAGATTAGAATTGCCACTCTTGCTCTTTTTTGGTAGTTGTTAGCTTGATATATTTTTTTCCAACCTTTGACTTTTAATAAATTCACATCTTTGTTTCTAAGGTGTGTCTCTTGTAGACAGCATATTGATGGATCCTGTTTTCTTATCCAGTCTGTCACTCTCCATCTCTTTATAGGTGCATTGAGTCCATTTACATTCAGTGTAATTATTGATAGATGTGAGTTTGTTGCTGTCATTTTGTAGTGTCTTTTTTTTCTGGTGCTGAAGTTTTCTTTGTTCTTCTTACTCTCTTGTGCTGAGTTACTTTTGCTTGTGGATTTTTTTTTCATTTCTTTTTTTTTTTGTAGGTTTCGTTTTTGCTGAGACTTTATGTTTTTCCTCTTTGTTTTTATGAGTAATGTTTGTTAACTTTCTCTGTGGTTACCATAAATTTTACCCTTATCTTTCTATGTTTGAAGCAGTCTACCATTACTTGGTTTCGCCTTGCCTTCCTCTCCATTAGAAGGTTCTGTACCTATGCCATTTATTCCCTCTTTTATTGTTTTGATGTTGTTGTCATTTACTGATTAACTGCTCTGATTCCCTGTTGTATTTCTTTTGGTTTTGGATAGTCCTCAAGAGTTCATTTCCTAGATTGGTATCTGGCTGGTATGATCCTGCATCCTACGTTCTGTCTGTGAACTGAAGCTGTTTGTCCTCAGATCGAAGAACTCCCTTTAATAATTCTTGTAAGTTTGGTTTGACTTTTACATATTCCCTTAATTTATGTTTATCTGGAAATGACCTAATTTCATCATCAAATTTGAATGAGAGTTTTGCAGGATATATTATTCTTGGCTGGCAGTTTTTTTCTTTCAAGATTTTATATATGTCATCCCATTGCCTTCTTGCCTGCATGGTTTCTGCCGAATAATTTGAGCTTAGTCTTATTGTTCCTGCTCTGTATGTGACTTCTTTTTTTCATGAGCTGGTGTTAGGACTCTTTGTTTGTCTTTGGTTTTGGCCAGTGTGATTATGATATGCCTTGGTGATTTTCTTTTGGGGTCTATGCTATATGGGGTTCGTTGAACTTCTTGGATGGCCAGCTTTTCATCTTTCATGATATTGGGGAAGTTTTCTGTCAGCAGTTCTTCAATGATCCTCACTGTGTTTTCTGTTTTTTCCCCCTGTTCTGGAATTCCAATCAGTCGAAAATTTTTGCTTTTGATTGTATCCCACATAACTCTCAGGGTCTCTTCATTTTTCTTTGTTCTTTTTTCTGAGCTTTCCTGAAACAGAGTTGTATCCAAGTGTTTGTCTTCAATTCCACTGATCCTGTCTTCCACCGTTTCAGATCTGTTCTCAGCCCTTCTGTGACACTGTCCATTTCTGAAATTTTGTTGTTTATCTTTTGGATTTCTAATTGTTGTTTTTGTATAATTTCTAGTTGTGAATTTATTTTGGCATTTTGTTCCTGCATCATCTTCCTGAATTCTTCCAATTTTTTGTCTGTATTTTCCAGGTATTTGTCTATTTTTTCCTCATGTTTGTCAGCTTTTTACCTCAGCTCTTGGACAATTCTGACTATTAGAGATCTGAATTCCTTATCAGGTAGTTCTAGTGCATTTTCTTCCACTGGAGAGTCATCTGGTGTTTTATTTTGGATGCCTACTGGAACCATCCTGTCCTGTTTTAGTAAATGTTTTGATATTGTCTGCTGTCTTCGGGGCATTCAGTAGTTATTCTTCTCTTTTATTGATTGCATTTGTTTGTTTCTTCCCTTTTTTTTCTTAAAATTTGACTATGTCTGAGCAGGCGGACTGTGTGTTGTTTGCTCATCTGTGGGTACAATACTTTTCACCTCCTTCTCCAACTGGCAGGGTCAGTCACTCATATATGGTACGGCAGGGCAGGTCTAGCTGAAGAGGAGTTACTGGGACGGGTTATTTGTGGCACTTACTACAGCCACCAGAGCGGGTCGGTAATCATTGGAGGGCAGGTTCCAGTAGGCTGTGCCTGTGCTGCTTGGTGGTGTGATGTTAGGCGCACTGTGTAGGTAGGCAGGATGCAGGGGGAGATTGTTATGTGTGGAGCTAAGATGGATATGGGAGAGAAGGGAGAGGAACAGGAGCCAAAAACATACAAACAAACAAAAAAGAATGCTAGGGGAGCTTGCCGTTGGAATGGAGAGATGAGAGACTATTAAATGGAGAAAAACAGAAAGGGGAAGAGGAAGAAAAGAAAAGAACGAATAAATAAAGATTGGAAAGGTTAAAGAACCACAAAGTTCCCAGGGATCCCACTGGTGCAGCTATGAGGTCTGGGGAAGTCTCTCTCAGGTGTTGCAGTACAGCCTGGCTAGAAGGAGTAGAGGTATACAATGCCAGGTATTCAGAGAACAGAAAGAGAAGGAAGATATAGAGAGACAAGAAATTGAGCAATGAAGAAAGACAAAAAGGGAACAAGAGGGAAAAGAAAACAAAACAAATAAAAAACAAAACAAGAAAGGCCCCCCCAAAAAACAGAAAATAAAAAAACAACAAAAAAAGAAATGCCCTCAGGGATACCTCTGCACGTCTATGCAAGCCGAGTGGGAAGTCTCCTTGCCACGCAGCACCTCCTGGCCAGAAAGGGCTCCCAACTCAAGAAAAGGAAAAGAAAACAAAAAATTCAAAACAAACAAACAAAAGACCCGGGATCCCACCAGCATGGCAGCCCAGACCGGGCAGCAGCTCCACACTCGAACGGAGCCTCACAGCCCCTCAGGAAGAAGCAAAGATGGCTCACGGAGCCAGTTATTTGAGCAATAGGAGGGGGAGGTGGTGAGAGGTAAGGAAGAAATCAAAAGAAGCAGAAGAAAAGCAACACTAGCAGCCAACAAATGGCACTCAGAGAGCCAGCTAGTGTGGGCTGGTGTTTCTCGGACAAGAGACTGTGTCTGCAGGAAGCAGAGGGGGCCGAGTGTGGGTGAAGAAGGGTAGGGAGTGGGAAAGTGTATATCACAAATTACCGGAGCTCTGCAGCCCCTCAGGAAGAAGCAAAGATGGTGCACGGAGCCAGGTATTTGAGCGAAAGGAGGGGGAGGTGGTGAGAGGTAAGGAAGAAATCAAAAGAAGCAGAAAAAAGCAACACCAGCAGCCAACAAATGGCACTCAGAGAGCCGGCCCGTTCAGGTGTGTGGAATCCAAGCAGCCGGTGTTTCCCAGACAAGTGATTGTGGCTGCGGGAAGCAGAGGAGGCCGAGTCGGGGTGAAGAAGGGTGGGGGGTAGGAAAGTGTATATCGCAAATTACTGGTTGTTTTGTCTCCCGCTGGATGCTCCGTGAGCTGCTTCCTCGTACCCCCTATTTGCTGGTCTCTGATAGGAGTCCAAGATGGCAGATCCATGCTGTGTTAGCTGGTAGGGGACCTCTGCATGAATGTCTCCTTGCTCTCCATTCTCTGTCAGTTTTCTCACTCCATTTGGTGCTTGACTGAGTTCTTTATCTCTTCATTTGATGTTTTAGGGTTTCAGGATTGTTGTATTCTCTGTTTGGCTTAGTTTTTTGGATCTTTGCTGTGGAGGGATGGCGCGGTGCTTCTGCCTAGAGCACCATTTTGCCGGAACGTCCTTGAACTTTCTTATGACGCTGAGGCACAAGATCAGTATATGCCTTCTGAATCCTAAAAAAAAAGGCTAAATTATCTTTGTTGCTGTTGTTAACTGCCATTGAATTGGCCCCCAGCTCTTGGTGACCTCATGCAGACCGTCGTGGTCCATAGGGTTTTCATTGGCTGATTTTTCCAAAGGAGATTGCCAGGCCTTTCTACTAACGTACCTCTGAGTGGACTCAAACTTCCAACCTTCTGGTTGGCAGCTGAGCACATTAACCATTTGCACCACGCAGGGACTCCAAATTACCTTTAGTGGTGTTATTGTTATATAATAATATGTACAACACTCTGAAAATGGGGCACTCATAAGTTATAACTATATTAATAGTATTTGATTAATCAGAACACTCCAATCCCTGCCCATGATAGATAACAAATAATTTTTTGTGGAAGAAAATGTGAATTTAGAGTTTTTAAAAGTATATCAGTAATTGGGCTGAATTAGCCTCTTTACGACAGTAGATACTCTTGAATTTTTGTAGTAGAAAAGAGAGAAGATGACCTTTCTTAGCATTATGTCCAACCTTTCAGAAGCAGCTCTAACAAAGCCTTCATTGTCTTCTTCCCTCAGGTCAAGAGCCTGACTGAGGAACTAGAGTCTTTAAATGAGGATATCAGCCACTCACCAGAGTGACCAAGGTCATGCAGGGGGCCTGTCAGCAGACCTGAGTGACCTGTGGGCAGAGGAGGGGACGCTCAGTAACCTGAGCAAAGCAGGGTGGAAATCTGAACAGCAAGTTCATGAGGTAAATAGTGATTTAGCGAGCTATCTGTCTACATGTACACAGACTTTCAGTTTTCACGTAATTTATGTTGACAGTTTCAGGAAAACTTGGTAGCATAGCTTGTTTCCTTCATTATGTAGATACAGAGGCTTTTGTTTTTCTCCTTAGCCTACACTGAACCACTACAGGAAAAGCGGGGCCCCACCCAGCACATAATCTGTCATGTATGGGTTTTAAATGTAACTTTCACACAGCCCTAGGCAATGGGAGAGGAACACTGAGATGAATGAAAGTCAGAGTGACTGACTTTCCCCTATACCTCCAAAAGAACTTGGTATTTTACTCCACAGGTATGTTGACAGTAGGCAGTCCCCAGGTTACTACATTAGACTTATGGACAACTCATACTTGCCCTTTAATGTTATGTAAATTTGTCCTCACTTGGAAACAATTGAACTAACAGGAAATTCTTCATCACTATCACCTTCACTTCCTGCACATGTGAAGCTTCTAAATCACTGCAATGGCTTTGACCCTTTTCTTGCACTAAAGTAAGGCTAAGTAAGAACCATATGCAACTGTTCCAACTTTCCCACAAACTCGACTTAAAGACACAGGCACAGATATCGTTCGTAACCCAGTGGCTGCCTGTACCCTATATGACACTAGTAGAGAGGAATTGGTTTAAAGGCTTTGTTTTGTCTCCAGTGATATGTTGAGATTCATTTACAGTATACAAGTCACAAGCTGTGTTCCACCCACACTACTGGACAGTACTTGTAAGAGTCTAAAGATGGTGCCCCTGGTCTGCCTTCAATAGCCTTGTGAGGCAAAGATGTTTCAGACCAGCCTCAAGGGGTGAGTCCATCATTCTTCCTTTTTTCCTTCCACAACTGACGTAGTATATGCATTCTTTCTCTTATTTCCCCCTAAAGTTTAGCCTTAATAAAACTGCTGATGGGTGGTCAGGTTTATTATTATTGTTATTATTATCTGCTTTCTCCTGCTGCTTCTCTATCAGTTTTTTCTATTACCTGTTAGTTGTCTTCACTTTTCTTCCTAGTCCCACTGATACATATCTCCCAAAGCCTCAATGTGAGGATTTATGAGTGTTTGTGCATGTGCATAGATACACGTGACTACTCATTCACTCCTGAAATTCACCTACGTTCAGGTTTTTACATATACCTTCCAGAAATTCCCCTCTTATTTGAATTTTGTGTCTTTTGCTGGTTACAGAAAATATCTTCTCTTGCTGAAAAGAAAACATTACAATGATCAAAAGCTATGTTGTAGCTGTTACCGAGCCTCCTGCTCAACTACCACTCTAAACAAAACTGGAATGTTCAGACCACCTTAGTGGGGCACCAGGCCATGACATGATGTTGTGGACTAGAAGAGGTTACCAAGGTGGTGAAGGGTGTGTGGAAATCATGCCATGTGAGACGTATTTGAAAGGACCAATGATTTGATGTATTTGAGACATATTTGTCCTAGGCCAGACCCAGGGAAGCTGCTAAATATCTATAATGATCACGTAGTAACCAACAGGGTTAAACTATTTCCCTCCCTCCATCACATCCCGGTCCGTGAGTTCCTGAAAAGGCATCCTGTGTAATGACCCCAGGCCACTTCATGGCTCCCCCTCCACTCAGAGGTGTGCAACAAGCTGTAAAGCTGACCTTAGATGAACTTATATGCATCATACCCTGAAAAACACTCCCCTTAGCCGCCTGACACCTCACCCCACATATGTTAATTAGTTTCTGGAATTGCCTGCCTATTCTCAGAAGCTTCATGAATCATGCATAACTTGCCTATCCTGAATCTGTGTAACTACCCTGGAATTCCCAACCTCAGGGAGCTTGATTTGAGACTTAGTCCTTGCTTGATCGACTTGCAATAAAGTCCACTTTCTTCTTTCTCAAAGGCCTGGTGTTTCTCAATTAACTCGAGGCGTTGCACAAGGTGGGACCCACTTTCATCAGCTCACAATATGGAGACAGATTTGCTTGGTGTTGCTCCAGAAAGCAGAACTTAGACTTGTGGGTTGAATTCGCAGGAGCTATTTTGACTTCTATGAAGAAGCACTCCTTAGTAAATGGACTCATCCACCAGTGAAATGAGCTACTGTATGAAGAAGCGAGCTTCCCATTGCTGGGAAGTGATCAAACAAGAGCTCACTGGCCATTTGCTATTGGTTCCTCCCTAGGACACAACTCATATTCCAGAGTCTCTAAAGTTTTCTTCCATCACTGTGATTGTAGATTCTTTTGTTAACCTATTCAAGCATGCAAGATTTATTTTAAATCTATATGTAACTAGGCATAGTTCACAGAATCTGTGCTTGTGCTTTCTTTTCCCAGAGGTAGTGGTTAATGAACACATCCAGTGAAGTATGAACTTTACCTGTTTATTTGGCTAAATAACGTCTCCTTTTGTCAACTTGAGAGGGCCCTTGAGTAGGAGAGAAAAGCGAGGACAAACTGTGAAAGGGAAAAGTGCAGACTGAAGAGATTTAAAGCTGAACCAGGAAGTATGGAAAACCTGTAGATCAGCCAGCTGCAGCCAGTGGAAAAGCTGAGGAAGTCAGCCACCTTTCTGTTGACATGAGATTCTGGGCAACCTTATACTGGAAGGAACAGCTTTCTCATTTCATTCCTTCTCAAGACTCCAGGGCCAGGTGTCTCAAAATCTGAAGAGCAGGTTAACAAGCATGTGATTTTTTTTTTTCCCCTAGACTTTATTATATAGTTCTAAAAAAGAGAGTAAATCTAGAAAGATGTAACCTAGAGGGCATCTTACTAGCAGATGTGAATAAAAGGTGTAAGGTGTATGAGATATGAATTAAATTATTGGGAATTAGGGCTACAAACCAAAAGAATGAAAATGGCTCACTTCTTTTACTCATGATAAGAACAAATGGCATAAAAATTTAAAAAAAAAAAAGACCTTGAGGCAAAGTCTGATCACTTAAGAATTACTTGTTTGTCACACACAATTTCATTAACATTACATAGCTTTTTTTGTCAAATAATTTACTACATATCTATTAAAACTTAAAGTTGAAAGCAAACATGACAATGATTAAAATTAGTGAAACTTTCTATTCATGTAAATTCCGTATACTCTAAGGAACTCATAACAAGAGGCTCTCTCAGTTTATTCTCACCACTCAGAGAAGTGGATTATCTCACCTGTCCCTTTTGTCTTCTTCTGTTTAGCTCAACTTCCTGCTTTCTAGGGGTTTTCAAGTTATTTGGAATAGACCAAGTAAGACGGGAAAACTGTGAGGTCCAAGAGTGAGATGAGGCCAGATTAAAACTGGGAGCACATGAATGATTGGGGCCCACAGTAAAAGAGAAAATAATCAGGTGAGCAGCTATGAGGTTCTGGTTTTCTTGTTTGTGTACATGTATTGCCATTATACATGATCTCCTTGGTGAGGCTTCAGTAATATTCTACTATTAAGTTACTGAATTTGACAGATGTTTGGGAAAGTAAAATAAGTAACCTTATGAATATAATAGAATAGTGCAGATAAAATGATGATATTTCCTTTGCACTCAATTCTGAAGATTGTGTTTCAGCTCTGATGGAAAATGATACTCCCAAGTCCTCATAGGCCACAGTTTAAAGAATTCTGACACTTACAAAATCCATGTTTTCAGGAAGTCATAACTCTTTCGTAAAACCCTTTTGCCTAAATAAAGCTATGTGCATGTGGAAATTTAATGCGTGATAAAGGTGACATTTCAAATTAGTGAGGACAAGAAATAATACTTAATAAATGGAGTTGAGATTATTAGCTATTTAATTTTCTGAGGTAAAAGTTAAATCCCTACCTCAAACTGTTCATACACATAAAATCCAGTTATATTAAACAATTAAAAATAAAAACAAAGCTATAAAACCATTAAAAGAAAATACAGATGATAAGTTTTAGGAAATTGACAGGTGAAATGTTAAGTTACAAAAAAGCCAAAAACATACAAAGAAAATATATGTTTGACTACATCAAGCTTTTAAACTTTTTTTGTGACAAAAACAAACATATATAAAGTTGAGACAAGTTAATGAAATGAGAGAAAATGTCATAACACATAAAAAAATAATATGTAGAAAATTAAAAGAAAATGTGTAATTCAATAATAAGATGAACAATCTAATATGAAAAATGGACAAAGGACACAAACAGGCAAATCATTTGGTTAATTGGCTGTTGCTAATTCCTCAGAGTTGACAAGATGCTCTTATCACTGGTAAACAAGGAAGTTCAAAATAAAACAATATATACTAATCTATTCTCTTGGGTTAAGAAGTATTAAGAAGTATGATAATGTAAAGGCTAAGTGTAGGAAAATAATAGTACCACATTGCTATTGGAGGGCAAAGGGCAAGGCTGTTATATATTTTTAAGCATATACCTATATATGATCCAGGAGTTCACCTGCTTCATATCCACTATAAAGAAACACTAACATGTACACAAGGAGGCAAGTGTATGAACAGTGTTATTTGGAAAAGCAAAATATTGGGAAAAACCTAAGTGCTTATTAATAGGAAAATATATAAACTACTATGTTCAAATCATGGCATTTTTTAATCATGTCACAGTTAATTTTTTAAGTGAAGGATGTGTTTGTGTGGACTAGCATAGAAAAAGTCTCCAGTATATTATTCGGTTAAAAATAAATTATAGAACTATATACAAATATATGTAATGTTATACGTTTTACAAGGAGCCCTGGTGGCACAGTGGATAAACACTTGGTTGCTAACCAAAATGTCAGTGGTTCAAACCCACCAGCAGTTCCGCAGGAGAAATATGCAGCAATCTGCTTCTTTACAGCCTTAGAAACCCTACGGGGCAGTTCTACTCTGACCTACAGGGCCACTATGAATCAGAATCGACTTGATGGCAATGGGTTTGGTTTTTTGGTTTTATACCTTTTACAGTAAAGAAAATGAAATTATTTCTATACACACACACACACACATATCAACACAAACAAATGTAAATACTTAGAAAAATGAATGTCTGGAAGGATGCACATCAAACTGATAATGGTGATCACCTTCAGAGAGGGAACAGGGACTGGATATAATAACCAGGAAGACTTTAGATATAGCTGGAATAGTTATTTCATGCATCATTTCTATCATTAAAGAATATTTAAATAAAATATTATTATGAACAATTCCACTTGTTACCTTTTCCTAACAGGAAAGAAAGAGAAATGAGCCAGATGAGTTCAGAGGTGGTGAATGAGAAAGGCCTAGTGGCTCAGCTTCAGAAGATGGTTAAAGAACTTCAGGTAATCATTTATCAAATATCTGTATATACCTGTATTTAGATCGATGGGTGATGATTGGTGCTTCAGTGATAAATGCTCTTCTAGCCATAGACAGAACAACAAAAGCACAGTGGTTAAGAAGGTAAATTGTGGTGTTCAATCTTTATCTACCACTTTTTGGATGTTTGACTCTGGGAAAACGAAATTTTAAGCTTAAATTTCCATATCATGAGGATAATAAAAAATGAGTTGCTAACTTGTTGAATGTTTGCTGTGAGTCAGGCATTGTGCTAAAATCCCAAACATGTGTTTTTTCACTCATTAGTCCTCCCAATGACCTTTGAGCTCATATTGCGCAACAGCACACAGAGTGCTAAGCGTGGAGCCTCACCTATGGTCGGCACTGGCCTCAGCAGTTTAATTTTTTATGATGATTATTCTTAGAAAGCAGTTATGCTAAAAATCACTAAGTTCTGTAGTTATTTGTAGCCTCAAAACATTATTTTATAATGAATAACTATAAGTTTTAGACCATGTAACTGTTTGGTACCCTGTGAACATGTTATGAAATAACACTGTCATGGTTTGAATTATGTCCCCCCAAAAATGTGTGCATCAGTTTGGCTAGGCCATGATTCCTGGTACTGTGTGATTTTCTTGTATGTTGTAAACCTGCCTCTATGATGTTAATGAGGGAGGATGGGTGGCAGTTGTGTTAGTAAGGCAGGACCTGTTCTATAAGACTGGACTATGTCCTGAGGCAATCTCTTGAGATATAAAAGACAGAAGTGAGCAGTGAGACAGGGGGACCTCATACCATCAAGAAAGCAGTGCCAGGAGCAGAGCATGTCCTTTGGACAGGGGTCCTGTGCCGAGAAGCTCCTAGTCTGGGGGAACATTGATGAGAAGGCCAACAGAGAGAGAAAGACTTCCCCTGGAGCTGACACCCTGAATTTGGACTTTTAGCCTACTTTGACTATGAGGAAATAAACTTCTCTTCATTAAAACCATCCACTTGTGGTATTTCTGTTGTAGCAGCACTAGATAACTAAGACAAACACACACACACACACACACACACACACACACACACACACACACACATACACATACACATACACATATTATATATATACATATCCATCCAGATGGATGTGTTTTCTTTTGGAGCTACATTTTTATCTCAATAATGTAGCCATTACTCAAAATAGTTTTGGAACTCCTTTCTGATAATTAACTTCTGAGACATTCTGAGCCAAATAAGAAAACCAATCTCACTGCTTTATGGACATGTTTTATTTTCAGACACAATATTAATCTCCAAGTGATTGCCCATCATATTCAGCAGACTTGCCTTTGAATGATACTTAACTCTATCCAAAATAAAAAAAGTCAAGTTCTCAATTTATTCAAAAGACAAATTTTCTTACCTTGATATCTTTAAATGTTGTTCTAAAGATTATTTCCAAATAAATGTTTCAGAAATGTTTGGTTCAATAACAGTATTGTTTGAGATAAATATGCTGGATCTCAAGATAACTAGCTGAAAGAGGATAACATTGATTTGGATGTGGAAATCATAACTTTTTAAGCACCTTCTCTGTCACATTTTGTGTATAGAGCTAATAGCCTGCTTATTTGGTACAATCCAGAAACTGGCTTCCTTCTCAGTTATAGCACTCTTGGTTGATGGAAAGGAAAACATATTCTAAAACAGATTCTCTCCTTTTTCCTCAAATCCTAACCTATTCCTAATTACTTAAGGTGAGGTTAATGAACATCAATGGCTTTATGCACTGTAATACAATGATGCTATCAGAATTTATAGAGCCATTTGTCTCTACAATAAAAGGGTTCTTTCCCCTGAGGGTTCGTATCTACGTTTTTTCCCCTAGTAATTTTTCTTCCTCTACTTGTGTCAGATTATTCTTCAGTTTAGTAGTCCCCATTTCTCCACCAATTCCAACTAGTTACTTCAAATCTGCTATTGAAAATCTCCTGCAAACTAGAAAACCAAGTTTGTAAGAATTGTGTTTAAAAGTAAATTAATGTCATTTCTTATGAGTATGTTGTTTGAACTTGGAGGTATTCATTCTGTTGATCAAATTTTTGCCTGAGTTCCTGATAGATGAGGTTGTCAGGTAAAAAATTCCAGATGAGTGAGGTGTTATATGTGAAATCCATCATGTTTTATCTATCTATCTATCTGTCTATATTATAAATTCTCTTTAGAATTTTTTTGATATATGAAAGATGTTTTCATATTCCTTTGGAAAGTGTTCTTTACTGAGTTTTGCCCTTCATGGACTTAATGTAATGAGGTTGCATGTCAGCAAGGGCTGGTGGGTCTGGAGGAACTAAAAATTCTAATTTTGGCCTTGATACTAAATTAGGGCAAATCACTTAACTTTTGTGTATCCTATTTTCTTTTGCTATAAAATGGGAATCAAAAGTGTCATATTATCTTCCTTAGTTTTGAGAAGTAAATGAAAAAAAAAATAATAGAGTAAAGCTTTTGAACAGAAAATGTGTTACAAGTGCTTAGTAAACATGGAAAGTATTTGTTGCTACAGACTCAGATGCAGGATTTGAAAGAAAAGCTGGAATCTGAAAGGACCACTGAGCCAAGGTGGAGAGGGAAAGAGTTAGCCTCACTTAAGAACTAGAAAACTTGAATGAGAGGCTGGAGGAGGGAGGAGGGGCCACCTTGGCTCAGCTGGAAATAAATAAGAAACAGGAAACAAAATTCCAGAAGCTTCACCAAGACACTGCACTTTGAGGCAACTTCTGCCTCTTTGAAAAAAGGGACATGCAGACAACCTGGCTGAGCTTGAGGGCCAGGTAGAAAATGTACAGTGGGCAAGGAGAAACAGGAAAAAGACAAGAGTGATTTACAGCTAGAAGTGGATGACCTCCTGATCCATACTGAGCAGATGACCAGAGCTGAGGTAGACATTCTCAAGCCCTTCTGGTGGATTTCTTAACATGGGAATTGGGAGGGGGCAGAGGGAAAGAAAAACAAACCAGATGGGTGACTTGAGATATTTGCTAATGAAGGCTATAGCTTTTCAGATTTACTGGATTAGTGTTAGTAGATCAGCAGTCATTGTTAAGATCACACAGCTGTCACCGTAAATGTGGCCTGATAGTGGCTTTGGGTTTTATTGGAATTTCAGTCTATATTCCATAGGTCTTTTTTATAATAGCAAAAGTAAGTAAATAGAGCCTATCTGAACAAATAGCGAACACAAACAGCTTTGCTGAGAAGAGGGAACTTTTTCTCCCTTGTGTCCTCTGGCATCTCTTTAACCAGCCAGCACTAAAAGAAGTTTCGTCACATGTTCTTTCTTCACTGAGCTCCTTAATCTATACACTACAAGCTCCCTTATCAAATGGCTAGTTTGAGATCATGGCTAATGGTGACCCTACCTTCTGGTAGTTGAGAGGAGGCTTGCTTTAGGTTGTTGTTGTTGTTATGTGCCGTTGAGTCAGTTCCGACTCATAGCAACACTATGCACAACAGAACAAAACACTGCCCAGTCCTGTGACATCCTCACAATCACTGCTATGCTTGAGCCCATTGTTGCAGCCACTTGTGTCAATCTATCTTGTTGAGGATCTTCCTCTTTTTCACTGACCCTCTACTAAGCATGATGTCCTCCTCCAGCGACTGATACCTCCTGATAACATGTCCAAAGTATTGAGACCATAGTCTCGCCATTCTTGCTTCTAAGGAGCATTCTTGTCACACTTCTTCCAAGACAGATTTGTTCATTCTTTAGGTTTGTGCTTTAGGTTGACAAGAGTGAATGACTAATTGCCACAACCTCTACTCCTCATAAGCTGAATTTGTAAAGTTGTCTGGGAAGGAGGAACCAACAAGAAAGTTGGAACTCTGTGGACTGTGGCCAGAAAAATGTAGAATTTCTTCAGAGATTTGGGGCAGTTCCTAAAATGGTTAATATTCGTTCCCTTTCAAGACCACATTCAACAGAAAGAAACACAATCACAATTCTCTCTCTCTCCATTATCCCTGTCACTCATGCCACCAATTATTTTCAAAATCTACTGAGGACTTATGCCTTCTCTTTCTCCTTTATATCTTTTGTATTCCTCATTTTATATGGATTCTGACTTTCTTTGGGCACTGAAAACTTTCTTTCCTTGTGCCCTGTGGGCTTCATTTGCATCCTCCCTCCACCCAAGTGAGGCCTTGGAAGTGCTAACTCTTTCCATTCTCTACTGTGCCTCTCATTCATCCTCAGGAACTCTTTTGTTTCTATACATTTTCATAGGAATTAATAAAATCATAAAACTGTGGATAGGTTCACCATAAATTCATACTAATTAGGTATGAACTTCATACTGTGCAGCTTCCTCTAGATGTACACTGCGGCTCAGAAGTTCTTTATTCTTCTAACTCACTTCCTGTAATTTTTTTTTACAAAATTGTTCCCATCCTAATTCTGCTTTTCTGAATCCTTCCTTTCAATGGCCATTCAGTGTAAGTTCTCTCTTCACTGAAGTTTTGTTTTACTTTTTACTCATCTCTTTCCTTCTTATTCCCCCAAATAAAATATTTTTCCACTTAACAATTATTCACCTCTTACAAAACAACAAAAACAACAAGAAACAAAAAGAACTTTCTTCAGGCACTAGAGATGGTATTTTGAGAGGAAAGCAAAATGTGTCCATATTTATCTTATATCTTTTTCTGTGACCAAAGAGTAGCGTTCCATTTATCTATTGCTGTATAACAAATCACCCCAAAACTTTGTAGCTTAAAAATTTATTATTATTCTTTTGGTTCAGGGGTTGACAGGCTCAGCTTGTATGGTTGGAGTTAGATGGTTGTTGAGGCTGGAGTCACTGAAGGCTTCTTCACTCATCTGTCTGGCTGCTGGACTGGCCTGGCTGGAACAGCTGCAGGCTGGTTGGAAATCTTTTTCTCCACGTGACCTCACCACATAGCTAGTTTGGGCTTCCTCACAACATGGCAGCCACAGGGGAGTTGGACTTTTTACATGGCAATTCAGGGCACTCAAAGTTTCTAAGAAACCAAAGCAGAAGCTGCAAACATTCTTGTGACTTAGACTTACAATGCAGTGAAGTGACTGCATGACTTCTGTCACTTAAAAGTGAGTCATAGGGCCAGGGATCTACACAAGAGTGTCAATATCAGAGGGTATGTCTCATTGAAGAGCATCTTCGGAGACTAGCTCCCACAAGTAGGTGTATACCTCGCTACCTCCTCCCTTCTTTAACCCCTGCAATCTTTTATTCCACACCCCTCTTTTCTTGAAAATGTTTCCTTAAAATGTTCTCTGAAAGATCAAAAATGTCTTTCTTTCTCCAAATCAGCATCTCTAAAAGCAAACTTAACACCTTCTCCCTAGATGGCATTTCCTCTGGACATTTCTATCACTATCCTGGTTCTTCCTATAACCCAGGCCTCAAGCCTCGATTATTTATTTCCTCATGTGTTCTTTGCTTTTTGATCAATTATTGAAGTGGGTCAATTCTTCACTGTCTTAAAGCTTTCCATTCCATTCCTACTCTCAAGTAGGCCTTTTATTACCTCTTAATGGGACTACTTCAGTGGTTTCCTAAATCACCTTTTTTTGCTTCTAGTCTTCTTTTTGTTTTCAACCTATCCTATATATAATATCCAGACGAATGTTTCTATAGCATGACCTTATTGAATCATGTCCCTACTTAAAAGTGAACCCCAAACTCCTGTCTTTAAAGGATGACAACCAGTCATCCGACTCAACCCTGCTTTGACAATTTTAGATCTCATTGCTTTGTTTCATGAACTTTCCACTCCAGCTAAGCTGGAATGCTTGCCATCCACCAAATACGTATTTTTCCACCAATGTGCCTTTTCCATACTAGTTCTTCTTGGCATGCTCAAGTTCAACTTCCCATATTAAAATTCTGTTTTTGAATTCCTCTAGCACTTTTGGGGCCCTCATTTTACTGCTGCATTATATAGGCTTTGACTTTGCTTAAATGGAAAGCATCTCTAAGGCAGAAACTAGGTCTTATTCGTGTTTACCACAGTGATTTGTACAATCTATACACTCAATTACTAGCATTAACTTTTACATATATCTCTTAGGAATTCTGAGGCTCACAGTTTCAGTGACTTGTCCAAGGTTACACAATTGTATGGCAGATATGGTCTTCAAATCCAAATCCTGTGTATGTCTGTGGGTGCCCACATTCTACTGATGCCTTAAATCTTTTTTAGTGGGATAAATTGATTCAGTTCATTCTCATAGGCATATAATTATGCTATACTTTTTTGAATTGTTTACTTCATATTTTCCTGAATTAGGCCAGGAGTGCCAGTACTCAGTGGTACAGTGGAAACTGCAGCATTTTCAAAAGCATATTATGCTGACAGAGAGGCCTAGGGCAATTTAGAAATTACAGGCAATCTCGCAATTATCTTGATTATTTTGAATTCCTGTTGGTTCCTGCATTTCTAGGAGGCAGCATTTTTATATATAATTTTCAGAACTAGCTCTAAGATGAATGTACATTATTTAATTAACCTCTTCTTCCCTGGTATCAAAATTTAGTCCCTATCTTTAAGCTTCTGAGGCGCTCTGGTGGCACAATGGTTAAGTGCTCGGCTGCTAACTGAAAGGTTGGTGGTTTGAACACACCCAGCTGCTCTGCTGGAGGAAGATCTGATGATCTGCTTCCATAAAGATTACAGCCTAGAAAACCTTATGGGACTGTTCTACTCTATCAAATGGGGGTCCCTATGAGTCGGAATTGACTCAATGGCAACGGGTTTTGGTTTTTATGAGTCAAAAATCAACGCAGTAGCACCTAACAATAACAACATTCTTATGCTTAAATTAGAAGTTCTTTTGAAGGTACATGTTTGTCTCCTTGTGCTTTTAGATAAGCAACCTCACAGTCTTGCACATCCTGCTTATGAAAACGCTTTGTAAACTGAAAACACTTTACCAGTGCTTAGCAGTGTCCATGGATACCTACCGCTTGAAGCTGTGCCTAAGGACAAATGCTTTTTTCTGTCCACCTAGGCGGGCTGCACACTCTGCAGATAAGCACAGCCTCGCCTCGTTGGGTTTCACCACATATGTCCCTGCTGAAAATTAGGACTCTGGCTCCTTCACTTGCCATTTCCACACACCACTGACAAAGTTGGCTTATAGAAATCTGTGCTCATTCGCCCTCAGCAAACAGGTACACAACATAGCATATTGCGAGTCATAAACAGAACTGTCATTTCTCAAACCTAGATGTGTTCCTCCTGGCCCAATTAATGAGTCGTTTATTATTGGACATATTATAAAATAAAGATGGTTCACGTAGTCATCCATATTTCTATCCAGTTTATCTTGGAAGTCTGGAGTCGTGTCTGGGCCAACTAGGATTTAGGACATCAATCAATGTTTAATATTTTCAAACAACGGATGCTGGGGAATCTAGTGTTTGACCTTCTTTTTTTGCATCTGCATAGGAAAATATCAGTTCAAATCCTGATTTCAACACTTACTAGCTGTGTAAATTTGGGCAAGTTATTTAGCTTCTCACGTGGTCATTTATGCAACAGAGCTGTTCTGAACTCTTGATGGGTATCGTGAGAATAAAATGAGTGTGCCGGTGTTGACTATCAGAGTCCTTTCTGGGTGTGAGAACAAACATATCCAACATTCAAGGTGTAATTAGTAATTTTGCAGACAATCTAAAAACAGTTACATTTATCACTACTACAGCTTTCTTCTGGAGCCCTGATGGTGCAGTGGTTAAGAGCTTGGCTGCGAACCATAAGGCTAGCAGTTTGAATCCAACAGCTGCTCCTTGGAAACCCTATGAGGCAGTTCTGCTCTGTACTATAAGGGTTGCTAGGAGTCAAAATCGACAACAATGAGGTTTTTTTTTTTAATTTTTTTATGGCTTTCTTCTAGTAACAAGTGAAGCATGGATAAGTGAGTATGCCTGCCATTTAACATTAATACTGTAACCTAGGTGATGCCAATGGACTTGTCTGAAAAACTGGTCATTGAACCTCTGCCAGGATTGGTTTCACAACCACCAAGCCTGGAATATCTGTGAACTAGAACTACATGGCATTCCTTGTCAGCCTCCTAAAGAGCATAAAGTGGATTCGGCTCTTTATTTGTTTACTAATCAGTGTATAATGTGACCCTAATACTCCCCAGCATGTTTTCTTCTTTTCAGAATGGGCAACTGAGGGCTTGACATAACTAACGCCATAATGAACCTATAATTTTTTTTTCTTCTTTCTTTGCCTTCTCCCTTTTCACATACCTTCATTAAATGACTTTGTTCTGGGCATACCTTTGTTAATGACTCTGCTTTATGACCTAGGATCCCCCACAGGAAGATTAAAGCCTAGATGTCAGAGACGTATATCTTTAGCCTGATAAGGAAATGTCCGGTTCCCTATCTCTTTAGTATAATAGAGAGTCTCTTATAACTATCTTGGAGTGAATAACAACACTTCTAACCTTTGTAAAAATCATATATAAGCTATAACGTAAAAATGCCTTTTGAGACTTCATAGAGACAGCCTGTGTTGCTGTTGGGTCCCTGGTGGTGTACACTTCCTAAATTAAAACTTTCTCACTCTTTTGACTTGGAGTGTGTTTCATTGGCTTGACTGCTCCAGGGCATGGACCCTCTCTGAGCGTCATGGATTGAATTGTGTCCCCCAAAAATATCTGTCAACTTGGCTGGGTCATGATTCCCAGTATTATATGACTGTGTAATCTGATGTGATTTCCTTATGTGTTGTAAACTCTATCACTATGACGAGGTTATATGTGTTATAAATTCTATCACTGTGATGAGGTTATACTGATGAGGTTTACAAGATTAGATAGTGTCTTAATCCAATCTCTTCTGGTGTGTAAAAGACAGAAGCGAGCAGAGACACATGGGAACCTCATACCACCAAGAAAGCAGTGCTGGGAGCAGAGCGCGTCCTTTGGACCTGCGGTTCCTGCGCTGAGATGCTCCCAGACCAAGGGAAGACTGATGAATCACAAGGAACTTTCTCCAGAGCCAACAGAGACAGAAAGCCTTCTCCTGGAGCTGATGCCCTGAATTTGGACTTGTAGCCTACTGGACTGTGAGAGAATAAATTTCTCTTTGTTAAAGCTGTCCACTTGTGATGTTTTTGTTAGAGTAGCAATAGATGACTGAGACACCGAGTAACAATTTTTTGGCACCCAATGTGGGGCTCAAATTACTCAGACCCTGGTTCCATCTCCCTAAGGACCGAGCCCCTGGGAAGGACCCGGGAAGAGAGAAGGTGCACCCCTCCTCAAATTGTGGAGGTCTCTCAACATGTGGTAGCCCCAGAGGTCCAGCGAAGGGAGAGGACTCCACAGCAGTGAGCTCTGGACAGAGGGAGAAGGTTTCCATTGGCCATGGTAGGTAACTGGGCATTGGGTGATAAATCTTCTGTAAAAGCTGCAGAGGTGCTGGGTCTCATAGACTCCCTCCAAGAACGGGTGACTAGGTCCTGTGAGGTTGGATGAGAGACTGCTGAGTTTCCTCGGTTGCAAGTGGGTACCCAGGGAAGTAAGTTTCCAGCCGAGAGTCAGCTAGGAACTGAACTTATTTAGGAAGGGATCCTCTAACTAAGAGATGTCTTAAAGGTTTATGTAATCAGGTGTGGCCTCAATGCCAGCTCCCCGAAAGGGTTTAAGTGAACTTTAAAATGGTTTTAGAGATTTTGGTACCATTATGAAACTTGATCTGTTTTGTACTCTAACTAAGTGAGACAAAAAGCTGTACGTAGAATGTTTTATGACTTTACGGCATGAAAAAAGGATAAAGCCTCTGTTTTAGCCCCTCTTGTGCAGGCTAATGATGATGACAGGGTAGGAGATGAGGAACCGGAGGATGTTCTTCTCATTCCTCTACCTCAGAAAAACTCCCTTGACACTCATTTGTGACCCCTCCCCAGTGGTATCAGAAGATGAGGACGAAAGACGTTAAAGGGGGGGCCGAAGGGAGGTGGGACAGATATGATCTCCCTACCTCATACTAGGAATGGCATATAATTCAGCCCAGTTCCTCCAGGAGGGCTTTACCCACACTGGGAAGTGCCAGTCCCCACTGCAGAAAGGTCCACTTCAGATGACGTGGGTCCATAATCTGTTCCCGGCATCCGATTTGTACAATTGGAAGTGAAAACTTTCCGGAATATTGATCTGTCAGACCCACATGCTATAACTGAACGCATTTAAGGTCTTTACCAACAGAGATCAGGTAGAAGAGGCTGAGGGAAAAAAGGAAGAAAAGACCACGACATAAAGAAACAGGCCGCTGCCCTAGGATTGTTTGGAGGAAGGCAACAAGACCAAGGTAAGGGTGGGCCCCCCAACTAAAGAAAAACCAAGGTACATTTTGCAGAGAGGAGGGACACGGGAAAAATGACTACCCCAAAAGAAAGAATGGAAAAAGGCCAGGCAAGACTGAAAGGAGGGAGAAGCTTTTTCAAGGAATTATGAAAGAGCGGGAGGAGGACTCTGAAGGATGAGGCAGGGGGAGACAACTTTTGATTTACCTCCTACTGACCCCCTGGTAAAAGTTACGGTGAGAGAACAACCAGCAGACTTTTGGTTGATACCAGAGCAGCCTTCTTGGTTCTCACCTGGAAGCCTGAAAGGACTGCCTCGACCAGCAGTACTCAAGTTGTAGGGGTGACTGGGAAGAAAAAAAAGGTGACTCGATCCTTTTTGCAGACAATGGACTATAAAATAGGGGAAATCAGATTATCCCACCAGTTTCTATACATGCCTGATGTATAGTGCAGGATTTCCTAAGTAAAGTTCATGCTGAAATCTCTTTTGATAAAAAGGCCTTTCTATAACAGTACCGCCAGCGAAAACCTGGAAAGTACAAGTGGCTCTCTTAGCCCTCACCCAACAGGTGCTATCCCCTGCGTCCGTCTAACTTACCGTTCAAAGAGTGGTTGATGCCGTGGCCCTGTGGGTTTGGGCCAGTGGCCAGCCAGGATGAGTTCAGACTGTACTCCCTGTGGTTGTGGAGCTGTTACCTAATGTCACGCCTCCTCGGATTAAATAATATCCACTGAGAGTTGAGGCTTGTTTGGGACTGCGGGGACTAATCACTCGACACCTGGAATGGGGACTGTTGTGAAAGTGTTGATCCCCTTTTCAACATTCCTGTTCTGCTGGTAAAGAAGACGTCAATCTGTGAGTACCATTTTGCGGGCTGTTAACAAAGTTGTAAGGACCCTACGCTTGGTAGTCCTGAATCTGTACACCCTACAATCGGCTCTCCCACCTTCCTGTACTCATTTTACTGTTTTGGATTTAAAAGACACTTTCTTTTGTGTCCCACTGGCTGCTGATCTTTGCTTTTGAGTGAAAAGGGACAAAAGAAAGAAACAGCTCTGTTGGACTGTGGTACCCTGAGGGTTTAAGAACTCCCTCAGTATTTTTGGAACAGCACTGGCCCAGGATCTAAAGTGTTTTCCTCCCCTCAACCAAGGAGTGGTCTTTCAATATGCGGACAGACCTCCTAATAGGAAACGAGTCTGAGGAAGACTCTGTAACAAATACTGTGACTGTCTTAAATTTTTTGGCCGAGGCTGGATATCGAGTCTCTTTAAGAAAGTTACAAGCTAATCTCCCAGAGGTAAAATACCTAGGTTTCTTCATAGAAACCATCTGCGGCCTAGCCTATCAGGCTACTCAGGGTAGAGAGAGATCCTTTCAAATGGAGTCCTGAGTGTCAAGGAGCCTTTTATGATTTAAAGTCCCAGTTGTTGAGACCCCCAGCCCTAGGGCTGCCAGATTATCAAAAACCCTTTGAATTGTATATAGATGAAAGAAGAGGAGTAGCTATAGGTGTGTTAACCCAGTTGTTGGGACCTTGGAGACGCCCTGTTGCCTATTTCTCTAAAAATCTAGACACTTTCTCAGAAGGATGGCTGGCCTTCCTCCGAGCAGTTGCCACGGCTATCATTATCACAAAAGAGGCTAACAAATTTACTTTGGGACATGATACTATTGAATTTTTCCCTCACACGGTGACTGTAGTATTGGAACAAAAAGGATGTTATTCGAAGACTTATGGGCCCAAGATTTCCGGCCCTCAAGGAATGGAACTCTTTTCCAGGTAAAATATGGCAAATTGACTTTTGTGAAGTATTCAGAACTAAACATCAGATAAAATATTTACTGGTGTGTGTAGATTCTTTTTCAGGATGGGTAGAAGCTTTTCCCTGCCAGACCAAGACAGCTAGAGAGCAGTACAACACGTTTCCACTACCTTAAGAATAAAGTGAAAACTCCACACAGCATGAAGACCCCAATCTAGTGGAGAGGTTGAAAGAATGAATCAGACCATAAAATGTTGTCTGAGTAAACTGTGCCTAGAGACAAGGCTGCCCTGGACAGATGTCCTGACACTGGGCCTCCTCTGAGTCCCTATTGCTCCACAGGGAAGACTTAAAATCAGTCCGTTTGAAATACTTTATGGGAGACCATATCATCTCAACCAACTCTCCCTGCAGTCTTCCACCCAGCCCCCGATGTAATGATGTCTAAATATTTGCTTTCTCTAACCAAAATTATTTCCCAGTTACATTGGGTGTTGTGGATCCGGCAGAAGTTCCCTCTTGACATAACCGCGCACTCTTTCCAGCCCAGCGACCAGGTGCTCGTTCGGAAGTGGAAGGACCTCCCGTTATGGCCTAAGTGGACTGGACCCTTCACCATGCTACTCAGCCCTCACACAGCTGTGAAGCCCGCAGGAGTCAAACCACAGATCCATCATTCCTGAATCAGTCCCTAAAGTGACAAGAAGGAGTGGAAAGCTCAACCCAGCAACAGCCTGAAGTTAAGACTTTCTAGGGTTAAGAAGTAAAAATGTTTTTAATGCTAGCTTGGATGCGATTACTATTAGATGCAAGAGAGACTTCTGCTCGGGGAATCCTTGTCCCCCAGATAAATGCTTCCCCAACCCCTTGTTAAAAGATGAAAATTTTTGGATCTATATTGCTAGAGAAGTGTTAAACATTACTGATTTCTGTCTGGACAGCCAGGGTGGGGGAGTCACATGCCAATTCGGCCCTCAAGCCCTGTCTTAACAGGATTTGTACTCCCCTTAGAGGCATTAAAAAATTTAACCATTTTTAAATACACAAAAAATTACAATATTCTGATATTTATAGTTGGGGGCCTGTTATAAAGGTTCATGAAGGATTTGATTTTTCTTGGCTGACTTCTTGGCTGCCCGATTTTACCTGGCTAAAAATCTTATTCATTAGTAGAATTGGTTTGGTTGTTATAGACCTGTTAATCTGTTGCTGTCTCCTGATTTATGCCTGTATGTGAGATGGCATTCTCTGTCCCGAGTCAGACTGTCCAATGAATGGCTCAAACCAACACAGACAAAAGTCCCGATCCTTTCCCTTGAAACTTTCTGATTTAAGGGAATAAGTTTAAACTTGGTATGGGTGTATATGACCACCCAAGCTTCAAAAGGGGGGAATATGTGACCCTAATACTCCCCAGCATGTTTTCTCCTTTTCAGAATGGGCATCTGAGGGCGTGACATAACTAACACCATAATGAACCTACAAGTTTTTTTTCTTTTTTCTTTGCCTTCACTGTTTTTGCATACCTTTGTTAATGGCTTTGTTTTGTGCATACCTTTGTTAATGACTCTTTTATGGCTTAGGATCCCCCACAGGAAGTTTAGAGCCCAGACATCAGAGATGCATACCTGTAGCCTGATAAGGAATGTCCGGTTCTTTATCTCTTTAGTATGATAAAGAGTCTCTTGTAATTATCTTGGAGTGAATAACAATACTTCTAACCTTTGTAAAAATCATATATAAGCTATAAGGTAAAAATGCCTTTTGAGACTCCATAGAGACAGCCTGTGTTGCTGTTGGGTCCCCCGTGGTGTACACTTCCTAAATTAAAACTTTCTCACTCTTTCTGACTTGGAGTGTGTTTCATTGGCTCCACTGCTCCAGAGCACAGACCTTATTTGGGTAACATAATATCCTGCCCAGGTTAAAAAACAAATTTTGGAGTGGGGGTTTATAATGAAGGCTTGAACGTGACTTAGTAAACTTTAGTCATTGTGTTGGCCAACTTTTCACTGAAGTCTGAGATAATATGAGTGTCTTAGATAGACATTTATTAAGTTCCTACTGTGTGCCAAGCCCTGCTGTAGGCCCTGAGGATATAAAGAAGATGTAATCTAGTAGTTTTTCTTCAGAGGATCTAGAATAATCACTATTGTAGGCTTAAATAGGACAGTCTTCAACATAGCATGGACTCCAGCTGGAAGTCTCCAAGGCTATTGCTGATTCAGAAGTTTCCAAGAAGACTAAGTCTGACATCACCTTTTAAGTGTCCCTGGTCTTTGGTCATGGCTATATCATAAAAATTAGGTTAATATTGAGACTGCTAGGTTCACCACCAGATTTCACCATTTTACCAGATGGCGATCCCTCATTGTCTCCATATTTTTCCATTTTTGTAGCATTCTTTCTCTGTAGAGACAAAGGCCTAATAGGGCTGCTGGGTGGATTGAGATTTAATTCATCTAAAGAGTCTAGAGAGACATCTAGGTGTATAATAAGCACCCAATAAATATTAACTGCTCCTATTATTATTTTTATTACTTTCATTATTATTATCATCGTCATCATCATCAAAAATAGGGCAGATGGCAGGTATTTGGGAAAAAAAATTATGTAATAAACAGAATATTGAGTATAAAATCTATAGGACCATGGAAGTCCACCAATGTCCTTTTGCCATTTCTGGCCCTATTAATAACATGAGTGCAAACTACCAGCCAATTCTCAGTTAAAGGGGATACCCCCATCTTACATTTGGAAAATCTTAGATCTTGGTCCTACCTGAGGATCTCGGGTCTCAAAGTCACTAGTGCAAGTTTCCAGAGTGTGGCAAGAATTTGGTGATTAGGTTGCGTACCTGAAGCCAGCAAGAAGTGCAAAGGCCAATGGCACGTACTTTTCTCCAAGCATGTAAAACCATTTCTGAGAAGCTAGAGTTTAAAGTTGAAGAGTTAACCCAAAAGTGTTGCTTTGACAGCTGGAATTCATGTTATTAAGCTATGTCAGCTCAGATCCATCTACTTTCTCTTATTCTGCTTGGTCAGACCTCTGGATTTCCTTTCTTCTTCCTCTCTGTATTCCCTCTAAGCCCCCTTCCCTTCCACCTCCGAAATAATTATTTATTAAGCTTGTAGGATGTGCTAGACACTATTGTAAGCACAGGCAGTAGGGGGAGGGGGGCGGGGAATCTGTGAATAAAACAATCTGAGCCTCATGAAACTTACATTCTAGTGGAAGAGAAGAAAATTAAATATATAGTGTTGAGAAGTAATCTCGACCTTCACCAGTGTTTGAATTTTCTCATTCAGAAGAGCACAGAATTCTAGAAAGGGCCCCAATACTCAGGGGGTTAGCTTTCTTTATGGATATCTGTAGTCTAAAAAGTTTAGACCTCTTATAAGCCTAGATCCTAGAGAGTACTGTAGTTGCTTAAATTAGAAGACATGGTTTCCCAATGCTGGCCATGATCTTTAGGTCAAAAGAGAGCATGCAGTTTCTGGGAGCCACCCTCCCCTTCTTCCATATGTGGCTAATTGAGCATGGCTACTATAAGCCATGGCCAACTCTTCTTTTTCAAGTCATAGGCTCATGCCAAGAAGCACTGTAGACTGTATGAAGAGCGTTTGAATGAAGCAAATGCAAAACTGGGTGAGTTGACTTAGTTGGTAAATGACAACACAGAAGACAATGCTACGAAGTGATAATGGTAAGTAAATATCCAACTTCCTTAGTGAGTAAGCCCCAATCCCAGCTGACTGGTGGAGGGATGGCTGAGATGATGAACTAATCATAGAGCACAAGTGGGCATTTAAAGATTCTAGGGAAGGATGCAGCCTTTGAGATACCCTTGTCTATGGATGTGCCTCTTACCAAGAAAGGGTTACCTCTTTGCAGCTTTGGAAGGCCCCCCATGTTTCCTTCAGTGAATGAGGAAGACAATATGTAGTAAGATCAAAGAAGAGTAGAGGTTGTCTGCACCGTCTACTAGACACAACTTTTTACAACTTCTACTCATTGAAATAGGCATTTTTTCTAATTTTCAATAATGAACCTATACCTCTCTTAACACTCACTAAAAGCCATAATCCATAAAATGGCCTACATAGACCTACACAATCAGGTCCCCCATTATTCTCTAACCTTGTCTACTACCTTCCCCTTCTCTCATTCTGCTTTAGCCACACAACCTCTTTGCTATGATTTTAAAAGACCAGACACACTCCCACCCTAGAGTCTTTCCCTAGCTGTTTCCTTGGTGTGGAACAACCTATTAATTCTTGAAAGACTTGGAGATGTGTGTTAATCAAGTGGATATCTGGGAAAAGTCAGGATAGGCCTTCTTGAGAAGATGACTTTGAGCACTTTCAAGCCTTTTTTCCTCAGTATACTTCTTTTTGTGTAGCATTTATTACATTGGAACAAACTCCACATTTGACACAATAAATGTCTGTCTCCATCTGCCAAAATATAAGCTCCAGGAAGTCAGGGGTTTTTGTTTTGTTCACTGATCTATCTCAATTACCTAGAACAATGCCTGAGAATCTCTGAGTGAAAACCTTATTTTTAAAAAGATTATGAAGAATTGCAAATTGATTAGGGAGTTGAGGCTAATATACCACATATATTATAGAACCAGAATCCACTTAATGTGGCTTAATTGATCATATTTACTATCGGTCCCCTTTGAAAGCAAAGTATGATAAGTTGATGAAACAAAGTGTGGGGAAAAAAACATTGGTTTTAGGAGCAAAAAAAAGAAGTAAAATCTGGAGCAGAGACCCAATCAGAGAAGAGGGGGCTTGGGTAGGTATACAGGTAAGTTTTAATTTACATAAAAGCCAGATGGTAAGGATATATTTATTGGGTACTTATTGTTACTCAATAAATATTTGATAAATAAAAGAAAAATAGAAAATTGTTCTATGGTTTACTCTTAACTGTCCACCAACCGTTGACCCAACCAAAAACCCACCCCACTGCCTTTGAGTCAATTCCAACTCATAGCGACCACTGTTGATAGTTTTTGTAAATTTATCCGATATTTTTACGTTGTGGCAATCTATTTGCAGTTTTTCTTTTTTCAATTTGTCGTAAACCCTTTTGTATCCTGCATACTCAAAAGTCATTTATAATGGCTGCACCTAGTCCTACAAGTAGATTGACTTTACTTAACCATGCCCTGTTACTTGACTTGTTTCTCTGCTATGAATAGCAAGTAACTAGATACTTTTCTGATTTAGAATTATTTTCAGTAATATATTCCCAGAGGTAGAATCACTAGGTCAAAGAAAATAAGCTTTGGTGCTCATAGGCACACAATTTAAAATGAGACTGAAGACATTTGGACTGTATACCACCCTTCTGCCAGTGGACATCTCTGCCCCTAAATGCTAAATCTAAAATCAAAGCTAAATTAAAAAGAGTTGGCAAAAAAAAAAAAAAAGGAAATCTAGAAGAGGGATGTATTTTTTGTTCTAACAAGACACTAAATAGGACTAATCTTACTCTGCCAACAGGCTGTGTGACACTTTGCCTTGTTACAAAACTCCCAATTTTATCTCTTGTGCCACGTAGGGGATAGCCTGTGTATGGAACCTGCAGTCCAGAATAAAGCTGGAGAACGTCCATATGTTGGCCCTGAAGGAAGTGCAGCGGAAAAAATGGTTTTGATAGGCATTGCCTGCCTTCCCCTAGTTACTAGCACTAATTTTCTTCTCAGTTTTTTGATGAGGAAATTGGTGGGTAAGTGAGTAGAATGAGGGTCTGCGATGATAATTCTGCATAGGATACAGGACCTTTTTCTTTCTTCTGAATTCTTATCCTTACCTTTCAGCTTTTATGTAAATTAAAACTTACCTGTATACCCACCCAAGCCCCCTCTTCTCTCATTGGGTCTATGCTCCAAATTTTACTACTTTCTTTTGCTCCTTAAACCAATGTTTCCTTCTCACACTTTGTTTTATCAACTTATCATACTTTGCTTTCAAAGGAAACTGATAGTAAAAACAATCACCTCAAGTAGGTTCTGGTTCTATAATATACATGGTATATTAGCCTCAACTCCCTAATCAATTTGCAATTCTTCAGAATCTTTTTAAACATAAGTTTTTCACTCAGAAAGTCTCAGAATGTAATCCGCAGACTCTGGGCCTCCTCATACCAACACTGAGATGCTGTTTGTTTTTTTTCATTCTGTTGCAGTTGGTACTGATGATGCAAAAGCAGTGGTGGTTAACCCTGCTGGAGCCTTAGCACAGGTCAACATGTGGCACCTAACTGTATCCACTCGTCACTGCTGTGGACTCACAGTTTCACAAAAGTTACACTTTAAAATGTCCTTAATGAACCAGTAAACATATTGATTTTACTGCATTTTAACTGAGTATATTTCTTTTTAATATTCTGTGTGACAAAATAAGAAGTCTGCTCAAAGCCCTTCTGTTGCATACTAAAGTACGACAGTTGATTATTGAAGTTGTGAGCTGAACTATCGGTTTTCTTCAGGGAGTACAGTTTTTACTTGAAAGAAAAATTGACAAGACAAACTATACTTATTCAGACTTGGGTAGTTGGCAGATATTTTCTCAAAAATGAACAAAGTGAGCCTGTCACTTCAAGGAAAACAACTGACAATATTTGTTGCCAATAATAAAATTGGAGCTTTCAGGCAGCAATTAGGATTTTGGAAAACTTGTATATGCCATTATAAATGTGAATGCTCCTCAATTCTTAAAGACTTTTCTGATGCTATCAGTGGTGATGCTAACAATACAACTTTTTTATATTGTATAATGAAATGTGTTTTCTAATGTTGTTTGCCATTGAGTCAATCCGACTCCGAGCAACTTTTAGGACAGAGTAGAACTGTCCCGTATGGTTTCTTAGGCTGTAATCTTTGTGGGAGCCGATGACAAGGTTTTTTTCTCACCCTCAGCCACTAGTGAGTTCGAGCCCCCGACCCTTCAGTTAACAATGGAGCACTTAACCATTGCACCACCAGGATTCCTTTGTTTTTCAAAAAAACTACTGTTTAATGTTATAAAATCATGCATGGGCAAAAGATCCAATCAAAGTATAAGATAGAGCTATAATTTTAATGTAACAGTAAAAAAAATGTTCATTGGTATGGTTGGATTCCATACTGTAACCAACCTTTAAGAAACTTTCATTTGTTTGTTTTGGTTTTCATATAATAGTGACAATTATATGAAAAGGCTATGAAAATAAACTCCCCTTTTCCAATTGTCTAAGGCTGGATTTTCTTCATATACTTCAACCAAAACAATATATTAAAATAGATTGATTTCAGAAACAGATATGAGAATCCAGCCATAAATTAAGCTAGAGATTTGCAAAAATGTAAAACAGTGCATTCTTCTCACTATTTTTTTTTTTATTTTGGGAAATACAGGCTTTTTTCCTAAAAATTGCTAACACATCATTCTTAAGCTATCATTGTTAAATTGTTTATTGTTATTTTAAAATAAATAATATATATTTTAAATTTCATTAATTTCTAGTACAGTAAATATTAACATAATCCCTGTAAAAATTTCTTTGGGATCCTCAATACTTTTTGAGCTTATGAAAGGGTTCCTGAAACTAAAAAGTTTGACAATTGATTCTTTAGTCCAAATAGATGCTTCTTATAATGACAAGAGTTTAAGAACTTGTTTGAGGCAAGAGGGTGGGGGTTGTAAGTATTTTGGGCTTTTGTGCTGCATTAATTGCAATATAGAAGCAAGTGCCTTTGCCCGAGAATGGCTTAGCTTTTAGTATTATTTCTAATAACCAAGACATGTCTGTCCCACCTTTAACGGTTTAAGTTAAACAGGGATCGTGGACCAGAATGTAGTAGAACTTCTTCCACTTATGCTCACATTCTCTACTATTCAATGACTATTTCTAATATTTGTTCAGCAAATTAAGTTCACAAAATACATTCATACTCATTTAATTTTCATTAACAAACTTTTATTACATTGTGTCTTAGTCATCTATTACTGCTATAACAGAAATACCACAAGTGGATGGCTTTAACAAACAGAAATTTATTCTCTCACAGTCTAGGAGGCTGGAAGTCTGAATTCAGGGCACCAGCTTCCAGGGAAAGCTTTCTCTCTCTGTCGACTCTGGGGGAAGGTCCTTGTCATCAATCTTCCCCTGGTCTAGGAGTTTCTCAGCACAGGGACCCCAGGTCCAAAAGATGTGCTCTGCTCCTGGCACTTCTTTCTTGGTGTCATGAGGTCCCTCTCCTCTCTGCTCGCTTCTCTTATATCTCAAAAGAGATTTACTCAAAATACAACCTAATCCTATAAATTCTATCCTGCCTCATTAACATAACTGCCTCTAATCCTGCCTCATCAACATCATAGAGGATTTACAACACATAGGATAAATACATGAGATCACAAAATGGAGGACAACCACACAATACTGTGAATCATAGCCTAGCCAAGTTGACACACATTTTAGGGGGACACAATTCAATCCATAACATATTGTTATTCTCATTTTACAAATTAGATGAAAATAAATGTTGTAATTTCTTTAAAATTACATAGCCAGAAATTGGTAGAGCCACACATAATAAACAAGGGAGCATGGTAAAAAAGAGAGTGCGATCTTTAGGGTAAGAATTAATTAGAATCTACCTCCACTAATTATTAACTATATTTGTGTATCAATCACATTTAAGTAAGTTGCCCAATATCCTCCTCTGTGAAATGGGTAAAATAATACCTACTTTATCAAAGAGTTAGACTTAAGCTAGATAATATACATACAGTACCTGGCACATAGAAGATTCTCAGTAAATGATAGTTAATATTTTTTATCGACTCACATTTAACTTCAGTTGGAAATTGATTCTCTTATAGGACTCTCCTGTGAGTCCTGAAAAGACTCATTGCCTTGGTTTTGCTGAAAACTGGATTCTCATCCTTTCTAAATATCAAAAATATGCGGGCAGGAGCCACTCTGGTTGCCCTTAACATCAATAATCAAGTGGGAGGGGCAATAGATGAGGAAGACCTTGATGAGCTTATTTTGTGAAATCTTTCTGTAGGGAAATTCATAAGGAGACTGGAAGAAAAGGAGGCTCCGATAAACCAACTTTCCAGGGAAAAGAGCACCTTTGCTTGGCAGATTGAAGAATTTAGAGGGCAAATGGAAGATGAGACCAAAGTAATAATTCTATTAACAATTAGTAATTTAATTCTGCCTTTTAATTTAATTCCATCTCTTGATGAGCAATTCAGAATCAAAGATTCATAAAGTGCCTTGATGACCAAAAGGTGGAATTAAAAAAGTAGAATGAAATAAATGGGTTGGGTTACTTCAATATTACTTTTAGTTGTCACTAAATTATAGACACTTCTTCCCATGAGAAAAGCTAATGTTACTGGTAGGTGACCCCAGTGGAAGCAGTTCTTCAAAGGTTAAAGCACAGAAACTAACCTGACATGAATTCTTTAGGTCCTGGTATTTAATACCAAATCTTAGTTTTTATCCAAAGCATCTTGTTACTTAGACCCCAAAGTGCTTCACCTGTACGTGATCTCACTGCAGAAGCAAATGCTCTGAGGGTGGAGGCAGCTGAGTCTTCAGAACTTCTGTTTTTAAATATTCTATCATTTTATTCCCTTCAGTGCCCTTTCTTTCTATAGTATATAAAAATGTTTATTGTCACTTTTATGTGTCAAGCATTGTAGTAGGTAATTTTCTTATGTTATCTCAGTCTTCATATCAGTCATATGAAGTAGGAAGCATTATCATATCTTCATACATGAAGGAACCAAGGCTTGAAAAGACAACTGTCCAAGAACATACAGTTAGTAGTAAACAATGAAGGGATTTAAGCAGGTAGTGAAATGACTTGATTTATATTTTAGATGTCTGCTGCTGCCTTTCTGGTGGTTTCTGACTGGCCTGCAAGGTCCCTGTTGATTTTTCTCTAGCCTCCTTCTGATGCCTCACCTCGTTCATCTGCTTCCCTCCATTTATTTCCTTCTAGTCATTCTGACTGCCTTTCTGTCTTTTAAACAAGCCACCATCATCCCTGCCTTAGGGATTTTATAGAGCTTTTCTTACGCCTCGGCAATTGTTCTTCGTCAAGTTAATCTGTTTTATTTTCATACTGCTATTAGATATCTTTTATTAGTTTATTTATATGTGTTATGGATTGAATTATGTCTCCCCAAAATTCATGTTTAATCCTAATCCCTATACCTGTGGATGTGATCCTGTTTAAAAATAAGAGTTTTCTTTGTTAGTTAGGTTATACACAACTAAGGTGGGTCCTAAACCTAATAACTTCTGAGTTATAAAAGGAGCAGAATAAACACAGAGACACACATAGAGGGTAAGAGGAAGTTGGTGACAGATGCATCTACAAGCCCAGAATTCCTGGAAGCTACTTGTTAGGTGCCATCGAGTCAGTACTGACTCATAGTGACCCTAAGTACAATAGAACAAAACACTGCCCAGTCCTGCGCCATTCTCACCATCATTGCTATACTTAAGCCCACGGTTGCAGCCACTGTGTCAATCCATCTCACTGAGGGTCTTCCTGTTTTTTGCTGACCCTCTACTGTGCCAAGCATGATGTCTTCCAGGGACTGATCCCTCCTGGTAACATGTCCAAAGTATGTGAGGTATAGTCTCGCCATCCTTGCTTCTAAGGAGCATTCTGGTCATACTTCTTCCAAGACGTTCTTTGGGCAGTTCATGGTATATTGAATACTCTTCTCCAGCACCACAGTTCAAAGTCGTGGATTCTTCTTCAGGCTTCCTTATTCATCGTCCAGCTTTCACATGCATATGAGGCAGTTGAAAACACCATAGTTTGGGTCAGGCACACCTTAGTCTTCAAGGTGACATCTTTGCTTTCAACACTTTAAAGAGGTCTTTTGCAGCAGATTTGCCCAATGCAATGCATCCTTTGATTTCTTGTCTGTGCTTCCATGGGTGTTGATTGTGGATCCAAGATTCATTTATCATGATGTTGCTTACTGATCCAGTTGTGAGGATTTTTGTTTTCTTTATGTTGAGGTGTAATCCATATTGAAGGCTGTGATCTTTGATCTTCATCAGTAAGTGCTTCAAGTCCTCTTGACTTTCACAGGCAAGGAAGCTACTAGAAGCTGAAATAGTTAAGGAAGTACCTCCCCCTAAAGCTACACCCTGAATTTGGACTTTTAGCCTCCTGAACTGTGAGAAAACAAATTTCTGTTCTTTAAACCGCCCACTTGTGATGTTTTTGTTGTGGCAGCACTAGGAGACTAAGACAGCATGTTTGTTGTGTGTATCCCCTCACTACTCTTTTGGCTCTTAGAGGCCAGGAACTTTATTGTAATCTCATTCTCTTCTGTAGCACTAATTCCTAGAACAGGTGCTCAATAAATATATATTAAATCAAGAGGAACAGCTGTGATTTGAGCCCAAGTTTATGTGATTCCAAAGCCTGCATCCTTCTGAGGGTCACTATGTATGGTTACTCCTCATTCACTGCACAATGGTTCCTGGCTGAGCTTACCAAGCCTTGGCCCTCAGGGCTGCACCTGCGTGGAGAAGATACCTTTTACTAATTTGCATGAAGGACCAAGGAGGACCAGCAGAGGCCCTGGTTTTTCAATTCTCTCCTGGGAACCTTGGTGCTGTGTTAGCCAGGCCACTGTTTAAATGATAGAAAATATTCATTAAACTCCGTGTTGCTGTCCAGTAAATGCAGTAGCCACGAGCTCCAGGCGACAATATAAATTTAAATTTAGGTAAATTAAAATTTAATACAATTAAATATTTAATTTTGACAGTACATCATACTATCCATATTTCAAGTGTTCAGGGTTGCTTGTGGCTAGTGGTTACCACATTGGACAGTTTAGCTATAGAACATTTTCATCCCCATAGAAAATTCTACTGGTCAGTGTTGTTTTAAAGTGATAAGAGCTGTGGTTTTCAGAGACTTACATGTTGTGATAGTTAAGGTTATATGTCAGCTTGGCTGGGCCATGATTCTCAGTGGTTTGGCAGTTGTTATGATGTAGTGATCACTTCCGTGATGAAATTTGATAAAATGTGATCACCTCCATGATGGGATCTGCTGTGAGTGGCCAGTCAGTTGAAAGGGAGTTTCCTTGGATGTGTGGCCTACACTGAATATAAGTGGACATTCTGGTAAAGCTGGTGGCTTTTTGCTCACTCTGGATCCTGCAGCTGGCTCCTGTTCATCTGACCTCTGGTTCTTGGGACTTTAGCTAGCAGCTTACCTGCATTCCTGCCTGCTGATCTTGGGATTTGTTGATCTTTGCAGCCTGTGAGCAAGATCCCTGCTCTCTGACCTGCCAATCTTGGGTTCACCAGCCCCTGTGGCTACGTGACTCAGGAGAAGCCTCTATCCTGACCCACAGACTTGGGCTGTTCCAGCCTCTACAAATGTGTGAGCCATTTCCTTGATGCAGATCTCTCTATATATGTATTTATACACTTTGCTGGTTTTACTTTTCTAGAGATCTCAGGCTAAGACACGTGTGAAATAAAAGATTTAATTTTCCACATTAATGAAATGAATGAAAAGACTAGATTAAATCTCAGTGGTTCTTTCCAGTCCAAACAAGATCTGAGCCTTAAGTATTGCTAAACATAAATCTTACCATCTAAATGGTAGTGAATGTTCTCTTGGTTACATTTGCATTCTTCACTCTTCTAGGACTTTAGGCCTATCTCTTCTTGATGCCCACATAGTCACTCTGGCATTTCTCTAAATAGAACTCTCTTCCCTCTTTTAACAGCAGCAATTAGATGCCCTCTACCCTTTCTCTTCTAGTCCCAAATTATCTCCCTAGTATTATCTTCTAAGTTCAGGTTCAGCCTGTGGCACATTGTTATTAACTTTATGTGAAAAAAATCCTGCAACCTTCAAGCCTTTTGTTGTTGATGGAGGTGGTGCCTTACTCACGTGTGTCCCCTGGCCAATGCCCTGCATTCATCCAGGCATGACTGTGACCTGTTTTGAGAGTAGTGCGAGGAAAAGCAGGAGGCCAAGCTGAGCTGCACTGGCCTGTACTAGAGGCAACGCTGAAATGGTGCAATGGAGAAAGCAGTACGAAAACTATGCCTTCCAGGGAACTGAAGACTTGGAGGACTCCAAGACAGTAGGGCAAGGTTGTCCTTAATCTGGAATTAGTTACACTGAGGAGTATGAGAGCACTGACTATGTCTCCAAAGTCTCATAGCATGCACTTAACAAATTCTTGCTTAGGGTGTGAATAAACCCAAGCCCAAGGCTGCAACAGTCACCGTTGGCAAGAAACACACATTCGAGGGTGGCTAAAAAAAGAAAAAAAAAATTAATTGTTCAAAGGGATAGGTGCTATAAAGGAGTCCTGAGCAGATGAAGGAGGCTCTTCTTGGGAGTACAAGAGAAGGTTTCAAAGACGTGATTTTGAGATATGGCTTGAAAATGGGCTATCACTTAAAATCCTATGTTTCATTTGGGACATTGAAATAATTGGATCTATGTATGCACTTGTCTCTGTACATTAAAGTCACCATGTCTCTGGTCTATAACTTGCAGACTACAAAGTGGTCTGTGAAAGATGGACAGGGATAGCTAGAAACATGTTAGGATCTGTCATCATGCCTTATGGAACAGGGGTGTTTTGAGAAGGAATTATCCCTGGGCCACCCCCAAGATTAGACAATCAGCTTCATAGCCAGATCCACATGAAGCCTTCAGAAATTTTTCTGCAGGAACTATGGAAGTTTGGGGTCCAGTTGAATCAATACTTGGTTCCAGTGCTTAGTACTGAAACATTTTGCTCAGAGGTCGAGGAGGTGTGTATCTATCAGAGAAAGCGTCTAACCAACTCCAGTATATAATCATTAAAGGCTTACTCAAAAGAATGTGTCCCAGGATTGGTAGCTTGGCAAAAATCCAGGGCAGATCAATATATTTCTCTTAGCTTCAATCAAAAATATTGTTTTTCAGTTCTTTACATAACTGTTGGAGAGGCATTGCTGTACAGTTGCTAAACAGCCCCTGTGTTCTGTCCCAGGAGGGGTACCAAGTGATGCATCTCTGTATCCACAGTAGCTTAAAAAAGGCTTTGGGATGACGGACACTAAAAATAGCTGCAGTAGATGTTTCAAAAACTCTGGGCTCCAGAAAAGTGGGGCTTTGAACTGAAATGCCTCCTCATACCCAAATATGGCATTTGCTTCTAAAGTAAAGACAAAAATTCTTTTTTTTCTTCTAATGATTAAAGAGTTCAGATTAAAGTGCCTACCTGCCATTCTGTTTGATGGTTTCTTTGGGGGATAAAAAAGAGGGAAAGAGTATAGACTGCTTTATGACTACATGGATTTGTTGAAACTACTTCTGTAGTAAATGACAACTAAAGCAAAATACGGCAAACGTGGCAATATCCAACACCGCTTTTCTTTAAAATTAAATGAATGTCAAATAAACAAAGGTTTGTCTGTATCATGCTTTTCCTCTAAATCACCTCAAGGAGATAGACAGCTACATAATCTTAGGATTCTATATTTTAAGTTACAAAGTTAAGGCTCTGCCTGTTTTGATTTTCAGGCTTGGGTTCACCTGTTGAGTTAGTTTAGCAGAATCATGTTCACTGGAAACTAATTTACTGCCTCTGAATTCTAAATTTTCCAAAGATAGGGATTTGGTTTCTTAATCTTCCACTACTCCTCACATATTCTAGGCAACTAAGTAAGTGCTTATGGTTGGCAAGTTGAGGACTTAAACAGTTGTTGGTATTAAATCTAGAACAAAGTTATCAATGAAATGAGGGTGACCAACTTGTCCCAGTTTGGGTCTTTCACAGTTTTTAGCACCGAAAGTCTCACATCCTGAGGAAGCCCTCATTCCTAGACAAACCAGCACAGTTGGTCACCTGAAGTAACACATTTTCTGGCACCTATTGGACATTTCTTTTTCTTTTTATTGAACTTTAGATGAAGGTTTACAGAACAAATAGTTTCTCATTAAACAGTCAGTACACATATTGTTTTATGACATTGGTTAGCAATGCCATGACATGTCAACATTATCCCTTCTCGACCTTGGAGGACCTTTTTTTTGGTGAACATATACATAGCCAAAGTTACACCATTTCAAAAGTTTCTACATGTACAATCGAGTAACATCGAGTACATTCTTCCAGTTGTGCTGCTATTCTCACGATCCTTTTCCAAATTATTCCATCACCATTATCTTCAACTCACTGCCCAGTAGACTTCCCATCAAACCTTTTGAGTTGCTGTTGTCAATTTGATCTCACATAGATAATTCTTCTTTTTTTGTACCTTAGATGAAGGTTTGCAGAACAAGTATTTCCTCATTAAACAGTTAGTACACATAGTGCCCTATGACAATGGTTAACAACCTCACAACATGTCAACATTGTCCGTTCTCAACCTTGGGTTCCCTATCACCAGCTTTCCTGTCCCCTCCTGCCTTCTAGTCCTTGTCCCTGGACTGCTGTGCCTCTTTAGTCTTGTTTTGTTTTATGAGGCTATCCAATCCCCAGATGAACAGTTAACTTCAGGAGTGACTTCACCACTGAGCTAAAATGGTGTTCAGAGACCATACTCTCGGGGTTTCTCCACTCGGTCAGGCCAGTAAATCTGGTATTTTTTTTGTGTGTGTGAGTTAGAATTTTGATCTACATCCTTTTCCAGCTCTGTCCAGGACCCTCTGTTGTGATCCCGGTCAGAGCAGTCAGTGGTGGTAGCTGGGCACCATCTAGCTGTACTGGACTCAGTCTGGCAGAGGCCTTGGTAGCTGCGGTCCATTAGTCCTTTGGACTAATGATTTCCTTGTATCTTGTTCTCTTCATTCTCCCTTGCTCCTGAAGGAATGAGACCAGTGGAGTATCTTAGATGGCTGCTCACAGGCTTTTAAGACCCCAGATGCTACTCACCAAGGTAGAATGTAGAACATTGTCTTTATAAATTGTGTTATGCCAATTGAGCTAGATGTTCCCAGAGACCATGGTCCCTGCAGCCCTCTGCCCAGTAATTCAGTCCCTCAGGGAGTTTGTAAGTGTCTATGGAGCTTCCATGACCTTTCCTTGTACAAGCTGTGCTGGCTTCCCCAGTATTGCCTACTGTCTTATCCTTCACTAAAGTTACCACTTATCTATTGTCTATTTAGTTCCCCCCCCACCCCCCCATCCCTCGTAACCAACAAAGGTTGTGTCTTTTTGTGTGTTAACTTTTACATGAGTTTTTCCATTAGAGGTGTCATACAATATTTGTCCTTTTGTGACTGACTTATTTCACTCAGCATAGTGTCCTCCAGTTTCATCCACATTATGAGATGCTTTACAGATTCATGATTGTTCTTTATTGTTGCATAATACTCCATTGTGTGTATGTACCATAGTTTCTTTATCCATTCATCCGTTGATGGGCATCTGGGTTGTTTCTATCTTTTTGCTATTGTGAACAGTGCTGCAACGAATATGGGTGTGCATATGTCTATTTGTGTGATGGCTCTTATTTCTTTAGGATATAGTCCTAGGAGTGGGATTGCATTTTGTAGTGCTTTTTTTTTTTTTTTTTTTTGTGGTGCTGACATTTTCTTTGTTCCTCTTACTCACCTGTGCTGAGTTCCTTTTGTTTGTGGATTTTTTTTTTTCATTTCTTCTGTTTTTGTAGGTTTTGTTTTTACTGAGACTTTATGCTTTTCTTCTTTATTTTGATGAGTAGGTTTGTTAACTTTCTTTGTGGTTACCTTGAAATTTACCCTTATCTTCCTAGATTTGAAGCAGTCTATTATTACTTGGTATTGCCTTGCCTTCCTCTCCATTAGAAGGTTTTATACCTGCACCATTTATTCCCTCTTTTATTGTTCTGATGCTGTTGTCATTTACAGATTAACCTCTCTGGTTCCCTGTTGTAATTCTTTTGGTTTTGCATAGTCCTTAAAAGTTCATTTCCTAGGTTGGTATCTGGCTAGTATAATCTTGTGTCCTATATTCAGCCTGTGGTCTGATGTTGTTTTTTCTCAGATCGAAGGACTTCCTTTAATAAGTCTTGTAAGTTTGGTTTTTACATAGTCCCTTAATTTCTGTTTATCTGGAAATGACCTAATTTCACTATCATATTTGAACGAGAGTTTTGCAGGGTATATTATTCTTGGCTGGCAATTTTTTTCTTTCAAGGTTTTATATATGTCATCCCATTGCCTTCTTGCCTGCATGGTTTCTGCTGAATAATCCAAGCTTAGTCTTATTGTTTCTCCTCTGTATGTGACTTTTTGTTTTTCTTGAGCTGCTCTCAGGATTCTTTCTTTGTCTTTGATTTTAGTGAGTGTGATTATGATATGCCTTGGTGATTTGGGGGGGAGGTCTATTCTATATGGGGTTCGTTGAGCTTCTTGGATGGTGAGCTTTTTGTCTTTCATGATATGGGTGAAGTTTTCTGTCGGCAATTCTTCAATGATCCTCTCTGTGTTTTCTGTTTTCTCCCCCTGTTCTGGAACTCCGACCACTCGCCGATTTTTGCTTTTGATTGATTCCCACATAATTTTCAGGCTCTCTTCATTTTTTCTTCATTCTTTTTCTGAGTTTTCCTCAAACAGAGTTGTATCCAAGTGTTTGTCTTCAATTTCACTGATCCTGTCTTCCATTGTTTGAAACCTGCTCCTCAGCCCTTCTATGACACTGCCCATTTCTGAAATCTTGGTGCTTATCTTTTGGATTTCTGATTGTTGTTTTTGTATGATTTCTAGTTGTGAATTTATTTTAGTATTTTGTTCCTGTATTATTTTCTTGAATTCTTCCATTTTTTGGTCTGTATTTTCCATGAATTTCTCTATTTTTTCGTCATTTTTGTCTGATTTTTGATTAGACTCTTAGATAATTCTGAATATTAGAGATCTGAATTCCCTATCAGTTAGTTCTAGTGCCTTTTATTCTACTGGAAGGTCATCTGGTGTGTTATTTTGGATGCCTACTGGAACCTTCCTGTCCTGTTTTTGTAAATGTTTTGATATTGTCTGCTGTCTTCGGGGCATTCAGTGGTTATTTTCCTCATTTATTGATTGTAGATTTGTTTGCTTCATCCTGCTTTTTTGTTTTATTTGGTTATGTCTAAGCAGGCATGCTGTGCGTTCTTTGTTGTTTGCTCATCTGTGGGCACAATACTTTTCACCTCCTTCTCCAATGGGCAGGGTCAGTCACTCATGTATGGTACAGCAAGGCAGGTGCTGAAGGGGAGTTGCTGGGATGGGTTGTTTGTGGCATGTACCAGGGCTGACAGTGTGGACCAGGAATCAGTGCAGGGCAGGTTCCAGTAGGCGTTGCCTGTGTTGCTTGGAAGTATGACTTTCAGTGCACGATGCAGGTAGGCAGGAAGGAGGGGGTAGATTGTGATGTGTGGAGCTATGATGGGTATGGGAAAGATGAGAGAGAGGAGTGAGGAACATGAGCCAAAAACATACACACAAACGAAAAAGAATGCTAAAGGAGCTTGCTATTGGAGTGGAGAGATGAGAGACTGAGAAATGAGGAAAAATAAAAATGAAGAAAACAGTGTAAAAGAATAAATCAAGAAACTGGAAATGAAGAAAGACTAAAAGGGAATAAGAGAGAGAAGAAAACAAAATAAAGAAACAACAACAAAAAAAAAAAAACCCTCAAAAAAAAAAAAAAAAAGAAAAAAAGAAAAAAGAAATGCCCCCAAGGATGTCCCTGTGTGTCTGTACAGAGTAAGGGAGTAGCTTCCAAGTCACATGGTACTGCCCAGCTAGAAGGGGCTCACAAACTGAGAAAAGAAAAAGAAAACAAACAAAGGAATCAAAACAGAACAAATAAGAGCAAACAAATAACCAAACAAAAAAGCCCTGGGGTTCCCACCAGTGTGGCGGCATGGGCCGGGAAGCAGTTTTACAGTCAAGTGGTGTTTCTCAGCCTTTCAGGAAGAAGCAAAGATGGCACACAGAGCCAGGTATTTGAGAGAAAGGAGGGGGAGGTGGTGAGAGGTAAGGAAGAAATCTAAAGAAGTGGAAAAAAGCAACACCAGCAGCCAACAAATGGCACTCAGGGAGCTGGCCCGTGTGGGTGGGTGGAATCCAAGTGACACCAGGGTGCTTCCCGGCCAAGAGACTGTGGCTGCAGGAAGCAGAGGAGGCTAAGTGGGGGTGAAGAAGGGTGGGGTATGGGAAAGCCTGTATCACTGGTTACCGTTTGTTCTGTCTCCTGCTGAAAGCTCCATGAAGCTTTCTCGTACCCCCTGTTCACTGATCTCTGATAGGAGTCCAAGATGGTGGATCTGTGCTGTGGTAGCTGATAGGGGACCTCTGCATGTATCTCTTCTCACTCTCTGTTCTTGATCAGTTTCTTACTCCGTTTGGTGCTTGGCTGCGTTCTTTATCTCTTCATTTAATGCTTAGGGCTTCAGGATTGACGTGTGACTCTGTTTGACTTAGTTTTTCTGATCTTTGCTGTGGAGGGATGGCGTGGTGCTTCTGACTATAGCACCATGTTGCCCAGAAGACCTTTCAGACATTTCTAAAGTAGTTAACGTGTAATTATTTTACAAGACCAGGGTAAAGCGTCAGAATCTCCTCCTAACAGTTAACGGAATGGAGCACAGCAGTCAAGTAAGTGTGGCTGGAAAACCAGTGAGCAAGGAATTGTTGGAAGTGCCCAGATCCTTCCTGGTTGCTGTTTTTTGCAGGACTCTACCACAAAGGCACTTTATGACTACATTGTTCTGTTGGGCTAGTTCTGTGGTATATATTAATTCTGAGGCCCTTTTTCCTGTTTAATAACAGTAGATCAGAAAAAGCTTTGGCAGGGACTCAGATTCTTGTACACCAATGTTCATTGCAACACTATTCACAATAGCCAAAAGGTGGAAATAAACCAAGTGTCCATCAACAAATGAATGGATGAACAAAATGTGGTATATACACGCAATGGAATATTGGTTAGCCACAAAGAAAAATGAAGCCCTGACTGGCTATACTATATGGATGAATCTTGAGAACATGCTGAGTTAAATAGGTCAGTTACAAAAGGACAAATATTGTATGAGCCCACTTCCATGAAATATTGAGACTATGAAAATACATAGAGACAAAGTTTATTAGTGGTTACCACGGTGGGTATTGCTTAAGGGGTACTGAGTTTCTGTGAAGGATGATGGAAAACTTTGGAAATGCATAGTGGTGATGGTTGCACAGCATGGCAAATGTAATGTAACTGAATTGTACATTAAAAAATGGCTGAAATTGGAAATGTTATACATTTCTCCACGATAAAAATTAAAGAAAAATCTTTGGTACATACAGTACCTTTCATCTATGGAGTATAGTAATGAGTGAGTAAGAATGGTGTTGCCAGTGTCCCTGCAGGCAATGTAAGCGAGAGAACATATTTCATCCATTAGAATTCCTAAGAGCACTGTATTATGTGGGTTGTGGAGGGAACACATTAATAAAGCGCTCCACCTCAAGAGATGCTGGAGTAACAAACAATGGGGATTAAAGTACCTGCTAACTGAAGTAGGACCTATAATTGAGCATAATGATGGTGATGGGATGGATCTGGGCATATCAATCTGGGGAGAAGAGGAGGAAGTAAAAAATTTCAGAAAAGAGTATTGCCAGCATGTTTAGGATCTGCGTTTGAGGGAAAGGGAATGAGAGGGAGAGAGCGAGAGCATTCCTTGGAAGCAACGCAGACACCGAGGCTCTTTAGAGAGTAGAGGTACCTGAGGACGTGTTTACCATGGGCTGGTCAATACAATCTTCCTCTTTCTTCCATTTCTTCTGAAATCATCAATAATAAAATCTGCATTGCTTATTAAAAGTTTAGGGTAAGCAAATACAGTAATTCAAAGAGGCCCTGAATTCCAAGTCCAGGCTGCCAACAGGTAGGGAAGATGCATGTGAACCCAGGAGCCAGAGGATGGTGGTCAGCAGACATCTGGGCTCTATAGCCACGAGGAGGTCTTTTCAGACATGAGCTGCTCTTGCTTTCCACTATGAAGCTAACCTCAGAGGCCACTCTATTTTGTACCCAAGTACCGTCTTCAATCAAAGACAGACTGGGTGGACTCTGAAGGCTGCTTCACTTGCCCTTTGGGTCTCCCCTTCCCAGGAAGAAGCTAGCAATTAGGTTGCAGAAGGCTGCTGAAGCTATAGAGGGGGCAAATGCTAGAAACACCTTGCTGAAGAGAGCTAGGCACCGACTGCAGCTTCAGCTCAGGGATGCCCTGTCCGACCTTGGGAAGGCCTGCTCCCCAGCAGCCATGTTGGACCAGAAGCAGCGGCATTCAGACAAGGCCTTGCTGCCTGGAAGCAGAAGCATGAGGAGTCTTGGGTGGTGCTGAACACCTCTCAGAAGGAGGCGCAGGCCCTCCTCAAGCTCAAGCATGCCCATGAGGAGAGCACCGTGAGCCAGGAGACGCTAAGGAGGGAGAACAAGAACTTCCAGGGCACTCTGAGCTGGGCAGGGGCAAGAGCAAGTCACTCTGGGAAAGCCTGGCTACAAGGGCATGGCTATCTTCTGTGGGCAGGGTGCCTCAGAGCTGTCGGTGCAGGTTTCCATTCATGTTTTAACTTTTTAAATTTTTAATACTGCTTTTTGAATGTTTTTAAACCACAGATGTTATTTCTACTAAACTAATTCTAGAAATAAAACTTTTTCTACCTTTAGCCTCAGTTTCACTCTCTAAAGGAAGCCACTGTTAAGAATTTAATAAGTACACAGTATATTTTCTAGTTTAACAAATATTTCTATAGCATGTTCTACATGCCAGGCACTGTTCAACTACAGACTGTTTAACTCTGGGGGCTATACTGAGTCACACAGAGTTCAGTAATTTGTCCAAACTCGTAGTCAATAAGTGGCTGTCTGGGATTCGAGCCCAGCCAGCTTGGCCCCAGGACATACACACTTAACTGCTGAGCTATGCCATCTTCCTATGTGATTCTTTGCACGACTGTACGTGGAGACCTACATCTTGCTTTTTAGTGGCTATATATTATTTTGTAATGAATATGACTTATTTATTTAACTAGACCTTATTAATTTTATATCCAATTTTTCACAGTTATGAACAACCTATTATACATCCCTGTACATATACTTGTACACATGTCAAAATGTTTCAGTAGGATAGATCCCTAGAAATGAAATTGCTGGGTTAAAGGAATAAATTTTTAAATTTTGCTATACAGGTAGTCCCCAACTTGCAGTGGAGTTGTGTTGTGATTACTTCATCATAAGTCGGTTCTGATGTAAGTTGAATACCTTTTTTTTTTTTTTTTTAGTTTTCATTTTTATTGCCTTTTATTATCAGTATCTTTATAAATCCAATCTTGTCTTTGGGGGCTGAAACATTACATATAAATGTACAGATACATTTTAACGTTGCATGTAGTACATATTACAATGATAAAATATGCCAAGAAAAACAGTTCTAAGTGCAGTTTGTTGTAACTTGAATACATCTTAAGTCGGGGACTACCTGTACTGTCAAATACATTTTCAAAGAGGTTGCCAACTTATTCCGCTACCAACAGTGATGTGCATCAAAACCCTGAGACACCCTGGAAGCAAGTTCATCACTGTTAGAAGGGTCAGTGAAACTTGCTTTCTCTGTTGACCTTCATGGTGCATGATCAGGTCCCTGACTAGACATGTGAAAGGTGCTAGAACAGTGGTTATGCAATTTAAGCTGCCTCAAAACCATGGGAAAGACTTGGTAAACACAGCTGGCTAGGCTCTCCCACAGAGTTTCTGGCTCAGTAATGTGAACTATTTGGTCTGGGCTGGGGCTGGGGCAGAGGTCTTTCATGAAAGACGTCCAGGTAACTCTAAGGGGCAGTCAGGGTTGAGAACCACTGTGGGGATATACGCCATTTAAACATGGCTGCGCTATTGACAACTGCAGCCCCCACAGGCCTCTATGCTGCACAGCATGTTGAGACTTGTCCCCAACATGTTGAGACTTGTCACGATTTGTTTTCCCAAACCTATTGTCCCTTTACTGATTGGCTTGTTTACCTGAATTCCTTCTCCCCTGCCCACACCCAAAGCCCATTGTTCTGTTAATTGCTTTATTGCTTGCTGTATTGACTATAAAATAAACTCCTGGGACTGAAGCGGGGTTCAACTCCTCAGAGTGACCCTCCTGGCCCCACTTCTCTGCAAGAGTTGTGGCATGGTTACTATCTCCGCCGCTCGCTGCGATAAACCACTAGCATCAGCTTTCTCTTGGAATTCCTTTTCTGGAGAGGGCCTATCAGAGAAAGATTTATTACCCCCATGATAATTACCATCTAAATTGTTTTTGTAAAAATCTAGTCACATCGTGGAGCCCTGGTGGCATAGTGGTTAAGAGCTCAGCTGCTAACCAAAAGGTAGCAGTTCAAATCCACCAGCCACTCTTTGGAAACCCTACAGGGCAGCTCTACTCTGTTCTGTAGGGTTACTATGAGTCAGAATTGACTCAACAGCAACAGGGTTTAGTCACATCACAGCCCTGTGGGGGAAGTCATAGCCCAGGATCTTGGAACCAGAGGAACATGGTGAGCCTTTAGCCTCCTCCAACGCCTATGAGCTATAGGGTAATTCCTAGGTACCAGAGGCTTCCTTCATGAAAAGGCAGAACCGACAATATCAGGTGCCAGAGGTTTTGTGACTTCCGAGTACCTCAGTCTGTCAAAGGCTTGTATACAGGCGAGACTAGCCACAAACCATGAGGTACTTTAGCTAAAGCCACTGTCTTCCCTGAGCCCCTCCTAATTCTTTGACATATCATGCCTTGGATGTTGGTACAAAAAGACCCAGCTTATGCTTTAAGCCCGCATCCCAGCGTGGAGCAGTGGCTGACACCATGGCAGCTGAAAGACATTTGTGTAGATGATCACTAAGAACTCACCCTGGAAGTGTAGGGATTCCAAGTCTGTACCTTAGAGTGCAACTGGCAGTATCTGTCATGACTGTGATGAGCAGGACCACCATATACAGTTGTTCAGGTTGTCCAATGCACAATGCCATGTGAGGCACTACCCTCACCAGTAGTTGTAGACTGTGTTCTGGCAGATGGTGAAAAAGCATATTGAAGAAGTGATGCCTTTTTCTAATTCAAATAGAGGTCCTATAAGGCTAGAGGTGGCCCAGGGTCAAGCTACTAAGGGTTACATGGCCATGGTCCCAGAAGGCCCCTGGGAATAGTATGCTGTGCCTGAGGTAATGGGTCACAGACCCATATCTTTCACTAACTTTGCATTCCAGAAGAGATTTCTGGTCTGACAAACCACGTTAAAAAAGGAAACAAGAATTTAAGTGAAATGGAAAAGGTCAAGAACTGATCAAACAAGAGGAGACTGAAGTCTGAGCGGCACTGGAAGAAGCAAATGTATTCCCACCCAGATAAATGCTTTCATTCATATGACAAAGCAGATGTGTAATCTAGTAACAACAACAACATTATGACACTTATTCAAGTGTTTACTACATGCTAGGCACATGCCAACTGTTTGATACACAATATTTTATGTAATTATCCTAGCAAACTATTGTCCCCATTTTACAGATGAAGAAATTGAGGCTCAAAGAGAAGGATAAATAGTAATGAATGCAAATCTCCTGACTGTAATGAAAACAGGAACCATGTGAATCGTTCACCAATTTATCTCCAGTGCCTAGGTCCTTCCTCACTATTAAAAATGTGGCCCATGGTCCAGTTGCATGAGCATCACGTGGGAGCTTGTCAGAAATGTAGAATCCCAGCCCCCTCCCGAGAGCTGTTGAATCCAAATTCGCATTTTAACCAGCTCCCTTGGTGGTTGATGTGCACACTAACACTGGAGAGTGCAGGCCTAGGACATTGCCTGGTGTATACAAAGGCTCAATAAATATCTGTTGATTGAGTAAGTGTCCTCATGCCTACTCACCCCCACTTTATTTTTAAACTGAGTCAGTCAAAATCAACTTTTTTCAAAAAACTTTAGATAGTTTTTAAAATTAGATGTAAAGTGTTGTTTCCAAACATTTTGCTTGCGAAAGATGATCTTTGTGCAGACCATCTGACAGGGTGTTTTCAATGTTTTGGACTGAAAGTTCAGGAAACGTCTCTGGCTTTATCCCCGGACTTGCACTAGTGATGCAGAGCAAATGTTTTGCCAAATAGGAGGGCAGACTAAAAAGGAAGTAACACTGTCATGCTCATTAAGTGGTTAACAAACCCTTCGAAGACTCATTCTAACAGCTGAATTTCATCTTCTTGACCCACCCTTGGAATAAGCACGTAGTAGCATTAAAATCCAACTCCCACCCCCAGCCCCACACCAGTAGAGAAAATGAATTTTAAAAGGCATGGGCATTCAACAACAACAAAAATAAATAAACTAAATTATTAAAAAAATAAAATAAAAAGCATGAGTAGTCAAGTTTAGGCAGGAGACTTTTTGAAGGCACAGTAATGAAAAATAAAACTGAAAGGACAGTTTTCTGCCAAGCACTGTCCATCCATTGACCTCAGCATTGCACGTCTGTAGGAAGCTTGCCAGGCAGGAGAAGTGTCCATATTACCCCCTCTGTAGAAAGCTGTCAAGTAGACAGCTTTAGGCACAGCTTTCACCCTTTCATTCATAAATGTTTTCGGAGGTCTTCTACATTTTATACAGAGTCCTTTCAGCTGGTAGCATGGTGACTCCTAGCGACGCTTGTCCTTGTAAAATTGGTGAACTTCATTTCCTTTTCTCTTTTCAAAAGTTCCTTTGGTCCTTTAGCCATCTCAGCTGGGGACTTTCTGAAGCCACCGCCTGAACCCAAAGAGGTAACTTTCATGGTAGAAATTTCAAGTGCCATAATAAACCAGTGAGAAATATGATGGGGCAGAAGCAGTTTTAGTCCTGCATAACATACAGGCATCACAGTACATTAAACTGATCGACACCGACACCCACATCGAAGAAGGTTAAGAACGACGTTAGGGTCATAGCTCTCATACTGTTTAGTACCACTAGATGGCATTATATTCTATCCACATTTTCTCAGGTTCTCTCTTCAGTCACATCTATAAATACTTAATCATCTTGGACGTGTATTTGTAAAATCGGGCTATTTCTTTTCCAGGGTGAGTCTTTATGAGAAAGCTTATCAGAATTTTTTTTTTTTTAAACCACAAAACTCAAGGTATCTCAGGTCACTTTCTCCAAAGATTTACTTTTTCAGTGCATTCTAGAGAGTTAGAGGTGACAGTTTCCCCTGAACGAACTGCACCATTCCCTCTGAGGAAATTGCTATCCTAGCATTTGTTGTTGGTTTATTTTCTTTTATATTGAAGGTCATGTTGAGAAAACAGCAAGGAAGACCTTAAGCCATATTAAAATTCCCAATATCTTTCTTGTTTTTAGTATTGCTATTCAGCTTTACTGTTTACTTCTAGTGGTATGGACTAAGCTACTCCTGCCCTCAGGACTGTCCATAGTTAACTGATCAGTAGATCGTCATCACTCCTGTGGCCTTCATAAGCATCTTCATCAGTATCCTCCAAGTGTATGTGTGTTTTTGTTTGTTTCTTCTTCTTTTATATAAATTTTATCTTTGGAACAGGCTTTAAAGATTTCACCAAACCTACACTTTTAAATTGAGCCACCTTTAAAACATCCCTGGTAATGATCGTTTTCTCTATATTTAAATACTCAGACGGGCAAAGGACCTCCTACCTGTCAAAGCAAGTCCATCTGTAGTAGTAGTACTAATAATAATGGTGATAATTGTTCACTCTGTGTAGCGTGTGTCAAGCACATTCTAAATTCCCGTATTTGTTGTCCATATGACAATAGTTCAGCACTATCCTGTTGCTTGTCCTCTGAATTCATTCATCTTTCCTTCTATTACTCTTAGAGTATGATCTTCAGAATTAAATAAAAGATTCCTTGTTGGATCTACCACCTTCTTTGTTCTAGCTTTGATACTTTTATTGATTCATCTTCAAGCTTGAACACATCAGAAAAAGTCAAGAGTAATCATTGAAAAGTTTAAACATAATCACAGACAGGATTGCAATTTCCTGTTTTAAAAAATGCTTTAGAATTCTAGTTCTTAAGCTACAGCTGAAATCCCTAAGAATGTCAAAGCTACAAGTGAAATGACAAACTAAAGTCATAGCTTGTCTCTCATTTTGTTCCAGTCTTCAGTGACCTGACTTTGAACCAAAGACGTCTCCCAGAAACTTTGAAGAGAGCTATATCAGTGACATATATTTTGAAGGGAAAAAAAAAAAAACTTTTGTCCAAAAATGAACTCAATTTAATGTTTTTATTTATATATTTCAGGGAGCTCTAGAATGTAATGAAAGCAAGATTCTTCATTTCCAGCTTGAACTCTTGGATGCTAAAGCAGAACTTGAAAGAAAGCTTTCGGAGAAAGATGAAGAAGTAGAAAAATTTAGGTATTTAAAATCATGTTGAAGAGCAACAGTTGTATATTTCAGAATCCTTGATTGAACAGACCTCACTGTGTTTGGCTGATTTTATGACCCTGTTGGAACATTACTAAAAAAACGTAACCAGTCTAACCTGTGCTAGAATCTTTCCAATAAACTCACAACTATTAATATAAAGGAATAACCCATTGCCATTGAGTTGATTCCGACTCATAGCAACCCTATAGGACAGAGTAGAACTGCCCTATAGTGTTTCCAAGGCTGTAAATCTATACGGAAGCAGACTGCCACATCTTTCACCCATGGAGCAGCTGGTGGGTTCCAACTGCTGACCTTTCAGTTAGCAGCTGAGCACTTTAACCACTGTGCCACCTCGGCTCCTTAATATAAAGGAATACCTCTATAAAATTACTGCCAAATTTTATGATTCTATTATATCCAACCAGGTTCTACTCTCATATAAGACTCAAGATAATAAAACATAAAAGCATAATTCTAGGTATAAGGACTATGTATACTGTCTGAGTCTCCCTGTATCAAGTCTCTGTCTTGGGCATTCAAGAAGCTTACTGATAATGCTGAACTCAAAACTTGGAAAAGAACTCAAAAACTTGACGTACATTAAAATTAATGTCAGATCAGAGTGAAGCTTCCACATACCCCCTTGCCTGTGCCTGTGGTCATTTGTTTGGAAAGGGGCAGAATCCAAGAGCTGATCTGCTCATTGAATCCCTGTTGAAGCCCCTGAGTCTTAATAGTCAGGAAGTGGAATTAGACAGGACTCGTGGGCTGCAGGATCTTTTCTAGGCTTCATCGTAACAAGCTAATGACTTCAGACATTCCATCTCTTGGCTTCTCAGTGAAGTGAGGATGGAAGCAGCCCCTACGTGTCACAGAAGGTGGTAAGGAAGATCAGTCAGCTGATGTTGGCAAAACACTTCAAACTCTATATATCAAAGGCACAATTACAAACACATGGAATTAATGATGATTATGCTATCTCTCTCATATGTTCTCTTAAGTTATTGCCATATGCCAGCAAGGAAAATCATTTTGAGTTTGTGGTTCAACTGGCAACTCAAATGTTTGATAAACAATTTTTAAAAAATCTGTTAGCTTGTCCAGTTTAACTGACCTCTTTCCCTTAGCCCATTTTCAGACAAAACTCCGTTGGGTGTCATTTTTTTTAATGAGAATGTCAAGCCAAATCGGACCTCTGTATGCTGAGTTCTCTTTGCTCTCATTCACCTGCACTTCCCTAAAAGACTGACTGTGGTGAGGAATTCAGGTCTGCTTAAAGGCTTAGAGTCAGTGTCTAAAAGAATTTTTTTGATGAAGGGCAAAAAAATTTGGGCTTTGATATTTGCCCTACTTCCTTCCATGAGGAACGAAAATGAATGTCTCCTTGTGTAGTTTAAAAAAAAAAATCCAACTGATTTCAAGTAACGTCAAATCTGTGCCTATAAATAAACCCAGCAGGGGAAAGATAAATCCTCTGAGAGTCTGCGTCTAGTCAGGTACATCTGAATGTCAGAGAACAGTTCACCAATTATAATAATCTTAGTGCAGAGGAAGCCAGAGATCCAAACAGCTCAGGTTGGGAGACAAGAGAACAGAAGACTAGACAGGAGCTGGGAAGGGGCTGAAAAAGGAAGGGGCAGGCTGGAGAGAGAGGATGAGCTGTTCATGAGTTTTAGTTAATGACTCATAGTACCTATGATGGTACACCGGGAAGGAAAGATGAACACATCTTACAAAATATCACAAGTTCTGTCCCAGACCCTTTCTGCTCTGTGTGAATACAGATTGTGTCAGACTGCTGTGGTTTAATCTGAGGCAGCACCTATCTGACATCAGGGCTAGTGCTAGAAGAGATCTTAAGGAAATTGAATAGAATTCCAGGAAAAAGGAAATGAGCAAAGGTTAAGATTTCAAGACATCAGGGAGGCCAAGTAAGTTACAGAACTGAAGGCAAAATATTGCCTGAGGACAAGATGAGGCTAGAGGCCCTGTGTCCGCATAAAACTTCCAAAACTCTTCAGAAACTGAAGGAGCCCATCAAGACAGGTTAAACACCCAGGAAGTTGAAGGGAATCAAGAAAACATAAGAAGAGAAACCTGGAGGCCAAAGCAAAACCTTGTTAATGCAGCAGATTCAGCAACTCATTTTCTGCTGTCAACACCTCCCTTCCATTCTGGTGAGGACTTATCCTGAGTAAGCATGGCTGAGAGGCCTGTTGGTGGTGACATTATGAGCTGGTGGGTGTGTGATGTGCTTCATTTGCTCAGCAACTATTTGAACACCCAATGTTTGGTAGACACTATGCCTGATAGTTTAGTCAGGGCTTTCCAAACTTTTATGAATGATAGAGCTTTTTTTTTTTTCTTTTAAACTTACACAATAGTTATAGTGACCATAGCTAAAGGTTATAGTGCAGTCACTGATGGTAAAACCAAAAACCAAACCCATTGCTGTTGAGTTGATTCCAATTCCCAGCGACTCTATAGGACAGAGTTGGAGAGGAGAAGTATTGGTTACTGGCCTTCATCCTCTCCATCCTAGACACAGGAAAGGGGAAGAATGTCAGGGACCACTTTCAGGGACCACCAACTATACTACTCTCCCCAGCTCAGGCATTCAAGAAAATGTTGACATGTGTGAGTGTCATCATGCTGGCCTAGAGCCATGGTACACTTGGCCTGTATTCAGCTCTCCCCAAACTCAGCCAGGGAGGCACTGAAGTTACTTACCCTGTCATAATGCGTTTCTTTGTTTTGGTTTGATACTTGTAGAAGATTTAGGGAAACTTTTCTTCTAAAGGGCCAGATATTAATATTTCAACCTTGTGGGCCATATGGTCTTGTCACAACTACTCAACTCTGTAGTTGTAGCTGGAAAACAGCCATAGACAATAGGTACACTAATGGGTGTGGCCAGATTAGGTCCACGGATATTGGTTTGCCCAACCAGGCCTATAGTCTCAGGTATCTAGCACAGGTTCGCCCCCACTCCTCTTCCCCCACCCCCAAAACCTTTCGTTAGCCAAAATGGGGTAAAGGGAAGAAGCAATTACCCTTAATTTATCTTGAAAAATATCTGTACCTTCCCAGACCTTAGGACACATCTTGCTAACAGAAGCACAAAATAAATCAAGATGAAGCACAGATGCTCAAAGACACAGTTCAAAGCTATGGCGGATTGATGCTGAGATGCTGAGTGTAGTTCCTGGGGGAAGGAGCTTGACAACGCCACCCTCGCTGCTCAGGGAGTACGTGGCCTCTTTAAGAGCTCGCTGCAAAACAAACACTAAATGCTATTTCTGCTTTTCACCTTTTTTCCTTAAAAACAAAATTCTTGTTTGGGTTTCTTTCAGTTAGTCAAAACAGGTACTAATGTAGGTCTCTCCTAAAAGCGAAGTGGCGTAAAACAACTTTCGAATAGCTGGGGCTACCTGTAAACTCTGCCATCTTTCCTTCCACGTAGTCTACTCCTCTGAACTCAGTAATGTCAAACTTGGCCACATGGTTATAATTCATATGTATTATCTGACTTAATTTCCCTTATTGTCTGAGTCTCTGTCAGAAGAATATATTTAAATATCTTTCCAAGTAAAATATTTTAGTATGTCTTTGAAAAGGAGGATCTCAAATTCAGACATGGTTTTTAGTTTGCAAAGTATCTTGTTTATTATTTTAAAGCTGAGCCAGCTATATTCGAATTAAGAAAAACCACACATATGTCTGATAGAGATAATCAATGATGGAAGAGAAAAAATGACCTATTGAACTGTTAATTTAAAATCATTAGCTTTTCAATGTTGTAAGTTTTTATTCTGATTTTCCCCCCCAATCTGGTTTCTTTTCTCAAATTGTATTTCTCATTTAAGAAAAAAAAGAAGCTTCTTACTGTATTGTCCTTGGCTGCGAGTGCTTCGTTTTTCTTTAAAAAATGTACTAGAGGGCATTTTCATTTTAAAGATTTTTTGACTCTGCATGAAATGTGTTGATTGTCCAGCAGCCACTCTCCAGGCCTGTATTTCATCCATACCTCTTCAACCGTAGCACTATCTGCTTATCTGCAGGCACTCGTGAAGTTTTATAAACAACTGTGGAAAAAGTACAGTTTGAAACATTCACTTTGACTGCTTAAGTAGAACATCTACAGAGAATTTTGACATGAGGCTAGGGATGCTTAGTGTTCTTGTATAAGGAGGATCAGCTGTGGCAAAAATGAGACTTCCCCAACATAAGACAGAGGAGTGTCATACACCTTCTGGTCATACTGAGTGTGAGAATGCCTGTTGAATTTACATACCAGCACCCCTCTGGCATTCTGATCGGGGAGCTGAACAAAGCCGGTGGTCTGAGGGTAAGCATGAGACCTGCCTCATGGCACAGAGCTGGTAGGTGGAGCTGGCAGAGGAGAGGTGCTAATCCTGGGCTCCGGAGCTGGAAAGAGGTATTTCCCATGACTACTTCTGGGACCTCCCCCTACCAGTGGGGAGAAGATGGCCATGAAAAGTGGCACCTCTACCTGTCCCCCTTCTCCAAACTCTGGCCACATGCCTACCCCCCTGCAAGCTGTGAACCTTCCTGATTGGCCTCAGAGCTCGTGACGGTCTCTTCAATGCCAATGCAACATGGAATCTAATTCTGACCCAAGATGAATACATTTTTGCTATTTGTGCTCATGGACTCTGTGAGAAGAAGGGTAGAAAGCTGTCCTCTCCTCGGCCTTGTCTTACCTGTCCAGCTCGTGGCCCTCTTTCACGGGGTAAGATTATAGGGTGTGTATTAGTTACAGCGGTTAAACTGTCCTGACTCCAAAACTAAAAACCAAATCCATTGCAGTTGAGTCAGAGACTTAGAACACTAAAAGCTTATTTTTGGCTCATGTCAGAGTGCAATGTGGTTGGATTGCTGGGCCCAATCCAATCAGGATGGAGGATGGGCCCCTTTTCTGGAGAGTCATTAAAAACCCAGATCCTTTCTATCTCGTCATGCCGCTACCTTCCATATACGCCACTGAGTTTGCCACAGACGGGAAAATGAGCTCAGGATCACACAAGTAAAAATTTTATGGCAACAGTGCACATCACTTCTTCCCAAGGGTCATTGGCCACAATTCAGTCATATGGCCTCCACCTGACTGCAAGAGGGCTGGGGAAGGAAGATTGCAGTGGGTCCCTAGTCTTTTCATTGCCTTCCTGAACACATAGCTATTGCCCCCATTTCTGTCGCTTTGCAAATTTGGTTTCAGCACAGGATTTTTGTTGTTTCAAAGGAATACTGAAGTAATTCACTATCACTCAGCAACTGGTTTTCTCAGCCAGCCTGTGCCTACGTTCAGTCTACTTTTGCAAGGCCCTCAGTTCCTCTAGTTCAGGCTGGAGCGAAGCCCCTCCATTGGTTGAAGGTGGCAGATTCCACACTGAGCCAGCCTTAGACTATGCAAGGCCCATGTTTTGTTTTCTAGGACCTTCAATCACATCTAGATGATAGCACACACCTGAACAGTGATCTGAAGGAGCAAGTGGCTGTGGCTGAGTAGCGTGGCTCAACTCTCTTCTCCAGCCTGAACTAGAAGAACTGAGGGCCTTGCAAAAGCAGACTGAATGTGGGCACAGGCTGGCTGAAGAAGAGCTTCTGGAGACCACAGAAAGAATCAATCTTTTCTGTACCACAGTAGGGCCCAGAAACCTCTCCATTAGCTGAGTCAGCTGGCTGAAGGTGGCAGATTCCACATTGAGCCAGCCTTAGACTATGCAAAGTTGTCATGTCAAGTCTTGGCTGTGGCATGCAAAGCATAGGGAGAGCCTTTGATGGTGGAGCGGTGGTCATACTCTTCACTCATTCTCAAGTGTTCTGCCAGAGAGTGGACTGTTAGCACACTCACAGCCAGGATGCTCAGGAGAGAGGGATCAACATTCCCCCTAATGTCCCAACTAGTGTCCCAGAACCACTTGCTTGGTTCTCTTGCTCCCTCTAAGCCACATGCTCTGTTCCCCCAGCACCCCCCACCTCAGAGCCAGAAGGTCTTTAACAGTTCTGAGTGGCTGCCGACAGGCATGATGGGTTGTCACAGCTCTGGCTTCTCATGAAGGTCATGTAAGTGATACGAGGCAAGGGTTCTTAAATCTTCCTCTCATCCTCTGAGGACTAGGAGGAGTGGGAAGAAGCCACATGAAGCCTTGGTGGCTAGGATAAAAGTGCATAGCAAATGAGACATTCCACAAACATTTATAGAGCATCCACCATAAGCTGGACAGGCATGCATGATATAGATACAAAATGCCTCCACTGTCCTGAAAAAAGTGAAGTCCCAAGTAAACAGTTGCAGTGCACTGCCATGGGTATAATGACAGAGAAACACACCTCTTCAGAAAGTCTTCTCCAACAACCTGGACTGAGGTAGATGCACAATATGCTTAGTCTGAGTCATGAAGGACGTGTCAGAAGTCAGCCAAGTAAAGGGAAGACCAAGGGCAGAAGCATAGGGAAGAGAGGGGTTTTGGGACATTAAAGAAATTCTCATACTCACTAGAGCAAGAATGAGTAGGGGAGAGCAGTAGAAATGGCCGTCAGAGGCAGGTGGAGCCCAGTCACCAGGATCCTCAGAGTCTCATATCAATGGAGTTTCCATTTTGTCTTTCAGATAATGGGGATCCACTTAAGAATTTTGGGTAGCTGAGAGTGAAGTTGTCAGATATTCATTTTAGGATTTGGTGTGATTATTGTGGAGGATGGATTAAAGCAACTAGGGGCAGAGCTACCACAGTAGGGGTATTTGGAAATGTTGGGTGGGGGGCAGGTAAGGTTGTCCCAGTGACTGGAAGTGCCACTGGCATTTAGTGGTCAGGGATACTAAAACTCCTGTGAGGTGCAGGATAATCCCATATCACAAAGAATTGCCCCTCCCAGAATGCCAGTTGTGCCACACTGAGAAATACTGGATTAAAGAACATATAAACCAGAGATGCACCAGGAAGACTTTGCAATTAGTTTGTGCCTACTGTTTAACTTTTGTGTCCATGTGCATGACATATCTCATCTGGGCACCCTTTGGTGTAAAAAATAAAATAGCCTCTAGGTTACACACAATTTCCAGCAGGCAAACTCTTCAACATATTTTTCTCCCTCAAGAAAGCTTATCTAAATACAATAAGTTGGAGTCTTAAAAGTATAATACTGAATGTTTTTAAAAGTAAACCATCTACCGTATGCAGTATTTATATAGCTATTTGGTAACAAATCCTTTTCCAGTCATATTGTAACTGATAATGCACCAGTGCGTCCTAATAAGACCAAAATCCACCAGCAGAGAGAGATGAAGACATAAACCAGAGCAAAAACAGCAGGCATGGAGAGAAGATAGACTTATATATATGTTTAGGAGGCAGAATTGGCAAACCTGGTCTCTAAGGCAGAGTTTCTCAAATATTAGGTCTATAAGAATCACATTGGAGAGCTTGTTAAAACAGAAAAATGCAGATTCTCCAGTCCCACCCTGGACTGACTGAATGAGAATCTCTGTGAGTGGAACCCAGGAATCTCACAAATTCTCAGGTGATGCTGCTGGCCTAGAGACCGCCCTTTGAACAGGACTGGTCTAGGTGATATTCTGTTGCTTACAGGGACCTCTCCCCCAAGTCGATCATGCCAGGGCACTTTGAAACTACTAGAATGCAGACAATCTAAACATAAGGTTATCTGTATGGAAACTTCTAGCCAAGGACAGACATGAGGCTTTCCTTACTCTTCGCTGATCACACATGTCTTTTTCAAACCTGACCTGTAATAATCTGGATTACGCTTTCTCATGCTACCTTCCACCTACCTTCCTCCCCCAAAGAACCACTTACAGAGTCATTCAGCATGCAAAAGTTGTGACTATTATCTCTCTGTCATTAGCTGCTGTTGAGTTGGCCTCTGACTCATGGCAACCCAAGGTACCATGGAACAAAACACTACCTGATCCTGCACCACCCCTGTGATTGGTTACAGACAGACTGTTGTGATCCATAGGAAATCATTGGCTGATGTTTGGAAGTAGATTGCCAGGCCTTTCTTCCTAGTCCATTTTAGTCTGGAAGCTCCACTGAAAACTGCTCAGCATCATAGCAACTTGCAAACCACCACTGATAGATGAATGGTGGCTGGGCATGAGATGCACTGGCCAAGAATCGAATCCAGGTCTCCCGCATGGAAGTCGAGAATTCTACCACTGAACCACCACTGTCTCCATGATATCTTCCTGGCAGATTTTAAATGATTCTGTGTACAAACACATCAGTATTTATACTTGTACTTTCCTTTACAGAGAAAGCGTTTCTATGGAGTTATGTACAGTGAGCATCCAGAAAATACTCAAGGAAAAACACTTGTTTATCCCTCCCAGCCACACCCATGGCAATGGAAAGCCTGGCTCTGCACAAGGACAGAGAATGACAAACTTGATGAAGATGATTTGTGCCACAGAGAAAGCAGGGCAGGGCCTGTGAGGCAGGAATATCTTTCTTTCTATTCCCAGGGCTTAAGCCTGCCACTGAGAGAGGCACTGGCTAGAAGACAGTGAAAGGATAATGAGGAGAAATAACAAAGTAGAAAGCCTGTCCTCTCTCTATGCTAAAGCTTCACTACCTCAGAAAAGCTGTGCTTCAAATGTGGACCAAATAGCCCCAAAAGGCATTTTGGCCTCTAGTGTCACAACCCAGGGTGGAAAGAATTAGAGCAGCAACAGCTGCAGAACACAAAGAATCCCCTCTTTAATGGGGGTCCGTAAGGGCTGGGGAGTGAGGCTCCTTCTGAACTAAGTTTCCCACCTCCTTTTCGTTGCAAAGCCAGACAGAAAGAGAGGTAGATAGAGAAGCTTTTGTCTTCTTCCTGGAGCAGTGCACTGGGAACTGTGATTTTTATTCCTCACACTGTGCTCCTCAGATGTCTGCAGCAGATCCTGACTTCTGCTCTGGGACACTTGCTTCTACCATGTCAAAGAGCAAAAGGGAGACCCTCAACAAGCCGAAAAACAAACACGTTTGGGACTTGTTGGTTATCTGGGATCCGTTTTTCCTTTCTGATTAAGGCTGCCATCTGTTTAATACTGAACCTTAATGAGTGAAATTCCCTTCATTCAAGTATCTTTTGATGGCACAAGTGGTTTTTCTAATGTGGTTTCCTGTTGTTAGGTGTTGTCGAGTCAGTTCCAATTCATAACGACCCTATGTACAACAGAACAAAATAGTGCCGGGTCCTGTGCCATCCTCACAATCATTGGGCCCATTGTTGCAGCCACTGTGTCAGTCCATCTTGTTGAGGGTCTTCCTCTTTTTTGATGACCTTCTACATTAACAAGCATGATGTTCTTCTCTAAGGACTGGGCCCTCCTGATAACATGTTCAAAGTAACTGAGACAGAGTCTCACCATCCTTGTTCTAAGGAGCATTCTGGTTGTACTTCTTCCAAGACAGATTTGTGGCCTCCTGGGGTTGGAATTATTGCTTAATGGAGTATGGCCGATTAGAATAAGACTCTCCTGTTCAGAATCAGCTCCCACCAGCTTACAGGTACATTGTGGCTCCCAACTTCCCTGACGGGGGTTCTTCTTTTCCTTAGGACACAAGCGCCCTCAGCCAGAAGAAGGAACTGGAGATTACTGTTGCCTACAAGCAGAAAAAGCTGAAGAGGAGGCGCAGGTTGTCAGAATGCAGAAGAGTAGGCCAAGAAGGCAGCACCAAGGTGGGTCCGCAGACTGCCTGCCCACTCCCGTCTTCCCAAGCTCACCAGGGTGGTGACCATGGGGCCACATCTGCAGCCCAGAGCATTCCATTGATCCCCATACTGCCAGGAGGTTAGCTCAGCCTCAGGCTTTCTGGCCCCCTCTTGCAAGATGAGGCCATTAACTCCTGTGCTCCAACCTTCTCCACAATGAAAAGGAGCTGTTGAATTGCTATAAGCAAAACCTTACAAAAGGAAGAGTTAAGTCACTTTCCACTTGTGAATCAATATATTTAGTGGCTAGAAATAATTCTTCTTGTGTTTCCTTACAAGTAGCTATTTTCCTCAGGTCTCTCATGGTTTCCTGATGATGATCTGGAAAGAATGCTTATTCCCTTATTGTACAAGCCATACCACTGCTTGAATAGATAGCAAAATCAGGTTGGTAAACAAGGGCTTCTGGGCTGGTGTGCTTTCTTTATTTGCAAATGTAAAGTTGTTCACTGTGGTGATTTTCCTAAATGACACTCAGCTCAGGGTTGCTGCTAGCCCTGACTACAACCCTGGGGGAACTGGAAAAAGGTCACCTTCCAAGCACACCTCCTGGGTAGACGCAGCACTTGTATCAAAAGCATCACTAAACAAAATACATTAGGGCTGGGGGAAGGTTTGCACGTGGAGGACTTTGGCTTTGCAGGACCCAGAGGCTGCTAAGTGGAGTTTGGGCTTGATTCCAGCCTCTTCACAACCCTCCCCACAGCAAGTGCTCTGTGCAGCCAGCCCATCCAATGCCCAGCCATATGCAGCAGCCTGACCAGGCTGCGCTGAATGGAAGCTCATCCTCTTGCTACAAAGGGTTTGAGAATCAGAGAGCAGGATATTCAATTAGGATTTACTTTAATCTTTTTAAAATTCCAAAAGAGAAGAGTGTGTGTCTATATTTGCCCAAGTTATTTAGCACTGGGGAACTAAACAAAACCTTTGCACCACACCTTAGCTACCACAGCATTGTAGAATCCAGATCCCTTCTAATAATGGAGGAGCATGCCCATCACCCAGTCATTTTGTATCAAGGCAGACACTACTACTGATAGAAAAGAGGTGTATGAAAGCTTGAAAATGTTTGATGGCCAAGGCAAAAATAATATGCTTAACATTTATGAAAATCCACATAGTTAGGAAGAAATAAGAAGAGCTTCTACTAGTGCTTGATAAATTTATGCAGTCACACATTATAAAGAAGCTCTCCACTTAACCTTGCTGTTACAAGATTTTCTTGGCAATTTTGAACAGTGAACTCGCTGCTTCTCCACTCCACCCCTCCAATTCTCAGAGCTTAGCTCTGAGTTCCAACTCTGCATAGCAAAACCCAGAGTTGCCTCTGTAATTCACTCTCTGCCCTCACCATCTGCACAGACGTCTCTCACTTAAATTATACAGATGGTTGGTAACCTGATAGACAGAGAAGTTTTGGCTGGGAGAGAAGTGTTCTTACGTTAAATGCACTTAGAGATTCACGAGACCAAACCCTTGTACATATAGCCGAAGCCAAGAGCAGACTTTGCAAGCAAGAAGTAACCTTCCTCATGCAGATTATTGGCACTGACAGCCTCTGTTGGTGCCAAATTCCTGGAGCCTAAACTTGTGTGTAGTTGTGAATCACAGAATTATAGAAGAGAGATGGAAAAAGAAATTTTCATAGGCCCTTTTCTACACTTTTCCTGATGCATCATCATGTGACACCAGTTACAGGAGATAGCCTGGTGCTTTAATTGAATTAAAAGCTGTTGCATCAGTTGGTCATCTTCCTTTCAGTACAAGTGTTGTGTGATAATGTTCGTATGGGTATGTTATCTTTGAGTGGTTTTCATCCTAACCTCCTCTCCAATCTCTCCCATAGCTGCTGCTGACTATGCTCACAAACTTGAGGGCAACAGAGGCTAGGGAGGGTGTGATAGGGAGAGATGATACATTCAGAGGAAAAGCATGCCATTTGGTCAAACAGGAAATGAAGACTGTGAGTAGAAATGTTAAGATCAATTGGCTGCTTGATTAGCTCAGTGCCTTTCCTTCTTTTCTAGGCAGCAAACATGTCAGAAGAACTGAAGAAGGAGCAAGACACCAATGACCACTTGGAGAGGATGAGAAATAATATGGAGTAGCCAATTAAAGGCTTACAAAAAGGCCGGATGAAGCTGAGCAGACTTCCTTGAAGGGAAGTAGAAAGCAGGTCCAAAAACTAGAATCCAGGGTATGAGTTTGCCAGGGGAATGATGGAGTCTTGAAAACTTCCCAGTTCAAGACCTTATCATTCTGGAACATAACACCAGCTATTCCTTCCTCCCTCATCACTTTGCTTATAGCACTTCCAGATCTTTGAGAATGTCAGCCTCAATATATTCATTCATCTTTGCTTGACTTCAGGCCACCAAATGGCCCTTTTGTTGGACTGGATGGAATCTGCCTTCAATCTTACTGCTGATCAAGAATGTGTCTCCTCCCACTCGCCCACACCTGCTCTGGGCTCTGCACAGATAGGGCTAGCCTACCCACTGTTTACAAATGCTCCGCTACAACTGTACTTCTGTGCCCCTGACTCTGTTATTTCCTCTGCAGAGAATGCCCATTTTGTGACACCAAAGAAGCCAGAGGGAAAACACTAAATCTAGGAGTAACAGATCAAGAAAGACTTGATGACGATGGAGTAAGGGCAGACAGAGATGACATAGTACCTGCCTTCAGGGAGCAGGAAAACTAATCTTGAAAATAGAATTTTTTATTATTGAAACAATTTCTGTGACTATGTTCAGGGCATTTGATAAATGCTACGAGGATGAAAAGAATATTTGATTGGGATTTGATGGTTCAAAGGGGTCTCTTAAAAATAAGGTATCACCTTTGCACATATAGGAGTCCCTGACTTACGATGTATTCATATTATGATCAACCATACTTTCGACCGTCTGGTTTTTTATTTTGGGCATCTTATCGTTAGTAATATGCATTACATACGATGTTGTAGCGTGTAATTTCCTGATACTATCATTCCCAGATGTTCATTTGCAGATGTTTATATGTAATGTTTCCAACCCCCAAAGACAAATAAAGATCAGATTTACAGATACTGATAATAAAACGCAATAATAACGAAAACTAAAAAAAAAAAAGAAGAAGATACTTGACTTCTGTCAGAACTGACTTACAATGGAGTCATCAGAACAGAACCCCCTCGTAAGCTGGGAACTACCTGTACATGATACATCCATACAATGGAATATCATGCTGATTAAAAGGAATGAGGAAAAGCTCTATAATATGTCCCAAAGATCATGCATGCTTAACAGTATAATGATAATAAAAGGCACAGGGCAATGTGGGGGTGTATAAACCTATTTGTGTAATAAAGGGGAGAAATAGGAAGACTGTATATATTTGCTTTTATTTTCCAAAAGAAATGGTGACAGGATAAATCAAAAACTAATAACAATGGTCGCCCCCAGGAGGACAACACAGAGATGAATGCTGCGTCTTCTGGATACACCTTGTTTAGTTGTTTTGACTGCAGGATCACGTACGATATCGACAGGCTTTATAATTTAAAAATAAGTTTAAATGAAAGAGAAAAATAAAGCAATTGCTGAAATTTTAATACAACTGGAAGCAAATGAGGCTAATTGTATATCGAATTGGGGAAATACAATAAAGACTTACTTCCAGTGGCTTTGAAACACAGTAGTTTGTCTGTACATCCCTAGTAGCATATATTCTAAGGACAAAAAGAAAAAAGAAAAAAGAAAGAAAAGAAAATCATGTTTTGTAGTTTCAAAATAGTATTTTAATATTGATATAAACAATTAGACTAATATAATTATCCAACAACATATATAATAATATTCTTAAGAATCAAGATGTTTAGTATAAGAGAAAAACACATAAGTATAAAATCAAAGAATATTTTTTCCTAAAAAAAATACATGAGTAATATTGGTATTTCCAACTCAAATTTAAGATTGCATGATTTTTTTTCCAATTGCCATTTGTCCATTTAAGGCCTAAAACCAACAATAACTTAGTAGCAATGAGCTCCGAAATATCAGATAATACTAAGGAATTATGGTTAATTTTCTTAAAAACATTATTACTGTATTTTTACACAAATAAAACACATCTTCTACGTTTGTTTGCCAACTGCTCCTTCCCCCCCCCCACCCCGAGGAATTTTTGTAAGTTCATTATGCTAATTTTTTTACAGCAACGTGTTAAAAAAAATTGGCATAGTGGGCACTTACGAAAATACCTGGTGACAGGGGTGGGGTGGGGGTGGGGCATGGCTGGCAAACAAACGCAGAAGGTATGCATTATTTGTGTAAAATACAGTATACACCATTATCTGTTAGAAGTACATAAAAAAAGTATTTACAGAGGAAATTATGTCTAGGATTTACTTTAATAAAGCGATTTTTTTTCTTCCCAGGTTTTTTAATCACTTTAAAAACAAGAAAGTTAACAAGGGGTCTCTGTTAGCCTCAAGTCGCAGCTGACAGAACTGTATGTTATGATAAAAACCAAAACCAAACCTACTGCCGAGAAGTCGATTCCGACTCATAGTGACCCGATAGGACAGAGTAGAAATGCCCCACAGGGTTTCCAAGGATGTAAATCTTTACTGAAGCAGACTGCCTCATCTTTCTCCCTCAGAGCCACTGGTGGTTAAGAGCTTGGCTGCTAACTAAAAGCTCAGCAGTTTAAATCCACCAACCACTCCTTGGAAACCCTATGGGGCAGTTCTACTCTATGAGTTGGAATCTACTCAACAGCAACTGGTTGGTTGCTTGCTTAGGCTGGAGTCTGGTGCATAGTAGGCATTCTAATATTTTGAATGAATGTTATGTTAACCTTGTTTGCATAACTCTGTAAGGCTGCAAACACATACTACAGCTCTCACACAATGCAGGGACACAGGGCTACATGTGACCAAACATAAACTCAGAGTCTAATTTCTTTAAGGAGCCAGAGCTGAGCAGGAGGAAGTTTAATATTAAGTAGTGTATTGGCTGAGTCCTTAAAGTGTGCTATCTATAGCTTACTGTCGGTTATGGATTGAATTATGTCCCCCCAAAATATGTGTGTAAATCCTAACCTCTATGCCCGTGGCTATAATCCCATTTGGGAATGGGTTGTCTTTGTTATGTTAATGAGGTAGGGTTAGTTGTAGTGTGTACCCTGGTGGCACAGTGGTTAAGAGCTTATCTGCTAACCAAAAGGTTGGCAGTTTGAATCCATCAGCCACTCCTTGGAAACCCTATGGGGCAGTTCTGCTCTGTCCTATAGGGTCACTATGAATTGGAATCGACTCAATGGCAACGGGTTTGCTTTTTTTTTTTTGGTATACACATACACAAGTGTTGTGTAATTTTGTAATCCAAGAACAGTTTATCACATCTGCATGGATTAATTTTTCACATCCTTCAGAGTCTAAACAGTCCTTTTATGAACTCACATTAAGTTTAACCAACTCACTTTTGGCAAAACAGTTTTCTCAGAGGTCGCCTGTTAACCCCTACCTGAAGGACTGCTTCCACATCATCCCCTCATCTATTTCAGATGATCATGCCAAATGGCAAATGCAAGCCAGCTGGTGGCCAGCATGTGGTCTGCGGTCATGGTTTGGTTGCAGGTCCGTGAGCTGGAAGGTGAACTGGAGGGCGAAGCGGTGTGGTGGGGAGCCCAGCGGGGAGCTCGCAGACTGGGGACACACAGCATCACGGACTGACCTATCAGGTACTCTGGGAAAGCACTCCCTGTCTGTCTGCCTGGGCTCTACCCCTGTGGAAATGTGCTCCTTCAAGCCTGAAATGGCCTTCTAGGTCTCCTGCAGTTCCCGCTCCATCTTTGTTCTCCCTCCGCAGTAGACACTGACTCACCCATCCAGTGCTCCTGAGCTATTAGTGGTTTGGGTTGGTCCCTTTTCAGAGCTCTCAGGAAGCAGAATGTGAGCGGCAAGTTGCAATTAGAAGTGAAAAGCTATTTATACCCTCCTTATTTTTTCACACTTTGCCATATAGTGTATTCCGGTGAAAAGACACGTTTATTTTAGGCACCGATTTCTATAGTACCTTCGACAGTGCTAATGCAAGGTCTGCCGGTCCCGATTCTGGTTCCTGAGGCTGCGTTGCTGTCAGAGACGTCAGAAATCTTTCTTGCAGCAGGAAGGATACCGTTGATGAGAAAGCAGAGCACATCACAAGCATCATCTTGTGCTAATTAAGATGAAATGAGCTACTTGCACAGCTGTTCTTTACCGAGTAAGTGGCTCTTTTCTGAGATGAGTTAGTCTGACACTTCTCCAGACAGTGCTAGGTATATCAAAGCCTCTGAGGACAAGCCCAGGGTCTGTGCTGCTGAGTGAACACCTTGGATATGACACATGCTGTTTCACTCCTCTTGGAAGGGAGGGGGAAACCACCCTAGTTGAGGGAGTGAAATGCTGTTTGTTAATAATGCCTGGGTTTTCTTGTTTTTATTTTCCCATTGATTTTTTTTATTGTTCCCTTCTGTAAACAACTGCATTATAGAACAAAATCCCAAAGCTACACTTTTTTGGTATTCATTATTCCAAGGAGTGCATTCTTGTTCTATTGTGTTTTATCTTTGTTTTTTCACAGCAATAATCTTAGTGTTCCCCATGTACTAGTAAGGAGGTGTATTTCTTGATTTCTTTCAAGTGTCTGCACAATGCTTAGAGTACATCCGTTCAATTATGCAATGATTTTCTGCCATCAAATCAGATAACAACTATTGAGCACCTGTTATGCAAGCTATTAGGCTAGGCCCTGTAAGCTTAAGGAGACGTTAAGGGCCTTCCCCATTCCTTGATATCAATACCTGGTTTTGAAATGTTAAAGGTAGATGTGGAATCAGTTCAATCTGTCCTCCTCTGATATCAAATAACCATCAGTACTATGAGGTGGGGAGTTTCAATAGCTCATTCATAGTGTCAATTGTAAATGTCATTTTGAAAGAGACACAAATATGATTTACCTTTCCTAGGAAAAATCCTCAGGGGAGATCCTCCTATATTGGAAAGGGAATCTAGTGTGGCCCCACTGCACAAGAGATGTATGGCCAGCCCCCACTAAGCATTTATTTCTCCCTTATGTCCCTCTAGCATTTGGAAATCCATTGTATTCTCTCCTCAGTGCATAGAAAAATGTACTGTAAAGCAGGAAGTAAAATTATAAACTTGTAATTATTTAGAAGGTAACGACAGTTTCTCTGTTCCTCCCCCCATTCTTTACCCTCCTGCCCCATTTTACCTTTGACTGCTTCCTGTATACAAGAATCTGGGTATGGATATTATTCAATCCTTACAAGTTCAGTCAAGAATATAGTATCTCCACATTTCAAGATAGGAAAACAAAATTTGGTTAAGTCACTTTGTTGGCTGGGTTCTCCAGGAACCAGATGAAAGAGATTAATTGGAGGTAACAGCTGTGAAAGGCTAAGGGGCGAGCAAACAGTAATGGCCAGAGAAAGCCTTCAGAGCAACACAGGTCTGGCACCTGTGAAAGGAGAGGGGAAAGGAAGGAATATGGGGTAGAAAGAGCCTGAGGCTGTAGTGCAGTGCTGAGCAAATCCCATACTGGGATGAAATGGCCAGACCTGCATAACCCTGCCATGACCAGGTATTGGCTGGGTGCTACCTGGGAAGTGTGTGGCCTCAGCTCATGTGCTGTGGCCCCAGGCTGTCAAGTAACTGCCCTCCTCGCTGCTGCCTGCCAAGATTTTTCTTGACGGGAAATCCAAGCAGTGCACAATGGTGGTTACAACAGCTACTTCCAAAAACCCATTGCCATCAAGTTGATTCTGACTCATAGCGACCCTGTAGGACAGAGCGTAACTTCCCCATAAGGTTTCCAAGGCTGTAAATCTTTATGAAAGCAGACTGCTGCATCTTTCTCCCATGGAGCGACTGGTGGGTTCAAACCACTGACGTTTCAGTTAGCAGGAGAGTGCTTAACCATTGTACCACCAGCGCTCCTCAGCTACTTAAAACAAACACCAAACCCGTTGCTGTCAAGTTGACTCCAACTCATAGCAACCCTACAGGACAGGGTAGAACGGCCCCATAGGGCTTCCAAGGAGTAGCTGGTGGATTCAAACTGCCAAACTTTTTTGGTTAGCAGCCGAGGTCTTAACCACTGTACCACCAGAGCTCCACAACTACCACATCCCCTGCAAGTCTTTACCTCAGAGCTGAGGTCTGAGCCTTTGTCTTTCCAAGTAGGAGGAACATCATCAACATGAGCAACCACTTCTAGGTTTTTTCAGTGTTCTGCTATGTGGCCTGCTTACCAACTCTCTCTCCTCAGTTAATTGGTCTATTAGCAAGGAAGTCTCTGTTGGTTTTAGAATTTCCTATAAAAATATAACACCATAAATCTTCACATATCATAAACCTGAGAGGTAAAGTGATAGGAAGATGAAAACACAAGGGATTTTATTTATAACATAGACTTATCTCATTTCCCTGCCTCAGGAAGCTTAAAAATTAGTCTATTGTCAGATTGTACTTAGGGAAGAGAGGGCATTCCAGGTGATGAAGGCAACTCAGCTAAAGCTGTGGAGGAGGAGTGGGCAGAGAACCTGTGGGGATACAGGAGATGAGCCTAATCGGAGTGGAAAGAGCTTTTGGGGACAGTGGAAGGTAAGTTAGGGGACCACAAAAGGCATAAAAGAAGTTGATATTTGATGGAATAGGTGCAAAAACACTTGAGCAGCAGGGGTAGGTCTTGGTTAAATCAGTATCTCAATTGCCAGTAGGCAGAACCCTTTCTTCCTTTGGGAAATTCAACAGTTCCAAAGGGCAGATGTTCCAGTTAAGGGGTGTGGGAGGGAGGAGGGCATAGAGGGCCCTACCCACCTGCCTTCTTCTCCTCTACTTCCTCCCCGGCAGAATGTTCAAGGCTCTAGGGAACCCAGTTGAGAAACACTGTCTCACCAGATTTTCTTTCTCCAGCCCAAGCCTGGATTCCAATAGAAGCAATGAGAGCAGTTACACTAAGTTCCCACAGCTTGTAGGGTTTTCCTCACTATCTCTGCTGAAGCCCATGCCAGAATTCCAGAAATCTTATCTTTCCTATGTTTCCATTATCCAAATCCAAGAGTCAGAAAGTTTAAGGGAAGAGTTGGTTTGACTTGGGGCAGGGGAGGATTGGTTTTCAGTTTTACAGATAAAGCTCTTGTAATAATGGCACTTCATTCATACTGAGAAACCATAGGCAGGTGAGAATGTAGGGAAGGAGTTTAGCTGGGATGAGTCACTCAGTTATTGTTCAGAACTGTGTGTATCAGAATTAGGAGATGAGTAGAATTAAATGATGCCTTTGAACCAGTTCATTCTAGTTTGACCCTGTGCTGAGAATTTGCATTTATACCCCAGATATATTGAATCAGAATCTATATTTTACCAAGACCCCAGGTGATTCTTATGTGGAAATGAAAATTCTCAGCAGGGGGTTGAACTGGTTCAAAGCCGTAAATTAAACCTATTTTTCAAATCACCAACTTTCATATCAATGCTTAAGAAAGTTTCCTTGCCCTTATTTCCTCACATGAGGCTACCCCAGTGTAGAATGCTGGATCTTTCAAATCATCTTTGTCTTAGTTATCTAGCATGCTATACAGAAGTACCACAAGTAGGTGGCTTTAACAAACAGAAATTTATTCTCTCATAGTTTAGGAGGCTAGAAGACTGACTTCTGGGTGCCAGATCTAGGGAAAGTCTTTCTATATCTGTTGGTTCTGGGGAAGGCCCTTGTCATCAATCTTCCCCTAGGAAGCTTCTCAGCACAGGGAACCTGGTTCCAAAGGACATACTCTGCTTCTGACTCTTCTTGCTTGGTGGTAATGAGGTCCCCCAGTCTCCCCACTTGCTTCTCTCTTTTATTTTTATTTTTTTCCTATTCTTTTTTTCATTGTGCTTTAGGTGAAAGTTTACAGCTCAAGTTAATTTCTCATACAAAGATTTATACACATATTGTTTTGTGACATAAGTTGCATTCCCACAATGTGATAGTACATTCTCCCTTTCCAATCTGGGTTCCCTGTATCCATTCATGCAGTTCCTGTCCCTTCCTGCCTTTTCATCGTGCTTTTGGACAGGAGCTGCCCATATGGTCTTGTATATCTGATTGAACTAAGAAGCACATTCCTCATGTGTATTTTTTGTTTTATAGTCCTGTCTAATCTTTGTCTGAAGAGTGGGCTTCGGGAATGGTTTCAGTTCTGGGTTAACAGAGCATCCGGGAGCCATAGTTTCAGGGGTTCCTCCAATCTCTTCTCTCTTTTGTATCTCAAAAGAGATTGACTCAAGTACAGCCTAATCCTATAGGTGGTGTTCTGCCTCATTAACATCATAGAGGTTAGGATTTACAACACATAGGATAATCATATCAGATCACAAAATAGAGGACAACCACACAATACTGGAAATCGTAGCCTAGCCATGTTGACATACGTATTTGGGGGATACAATTCAATCCGTAACAACCTTCATTTGCATACCTGTGCACTTTCAGGCGAGGAAGACAAGAAAAACTTGAGCATGATGCAGATTCTGATGGATATATTTCAGCTAAAAGTTCAAAGTTACAAGCAGCAAGTAGAGGCAATGGTAAGTGCTTGGGAGCAGTTGCATCCTCGTGGATTCCCAGCCTTTTTAATTAATGAGATAAGTGGTCCTGAGCGAGGCCAGCAGCTTGCCAGAGACGATGAGCTTAGCTTGATGTCTGCTCATTCCCCGTTTTTTCTCCAGCTAGAACTGGCATGCATGGTAAAATTTCTGTGAGCTACTTTTGCCCCCAGAGAGCCACAGCTTTTTCCCTGGACCTTGTGGTTACACCCAAACATATGTGCTTTGAAAAACGAGCTAAGCAAAGGCAGGTATCATGTAGGAATGGCAAATTTATGGCAAGGTAGTCACCCTGCAGCCTCCCTCACCCAAAAACCTTGGCTGAACAAAAACAAGGTCCACAGTACTTTTTGCCTGATGAGCCTGGACATGGTTGTGAACAAAACCATTATCACCTGAAATGTACTTGCCCTCCTAGCTAGTGTCCATATCCACATGGAATATAACTGCTAAGCACCATAAATATTGGGTTATACCTAATAATATCCCTTGAGGGGTTTTGAATTGATTATTTAAACGATTTGGGCTAAAGCACTGCTATGATTACCTGTTGACACATACAATTTTAAATAAAAGCCTCCTTCTAACCAAAACGTAGAATAGAATGTTGAACTGATTACAAAACAAATGACTGTGGTTATTCTACCACATACCAAGTCTGTGAAAGCGGTGCTACATCAGATTCGCATAAAGTGGCAACCAGGTTCTGAATTTACAGGGAACAACAGTTATAAAATGAATCTAGTGCCTGCTGGAAAGTCTGGATCTCTATACAGGCAGTCATTTGGGTTACAAAAGTCTGACTTACAACTCCTACTTGCTCTTTAATGTTATGTAAATTTGCCTGCAATTTGAAATGATTGAACCCACTTGCAACAAATTCTTCATCAAAATCACCTTCACTTGCTGCACATGCAGCTTTTAAATCGCTGAAAAGTCTTTGAGCCTTTTCTTGCACTAAAACCAAAACAAATCCCATTGATTCCAGTCGATTCTGACTTACAGCAGAGTTATAGGACAGGGTAGAACTGCCCATACGGTTTCCAAGGAGCAGGTGGTGGGATTTGAACTGCCAACCATTTTGGTTAGCAGTTGAGCTCTTAACTGTGTCACCAGGGCAGTGGTTAAGAGCTTGGCTGCACTGGACTTCCAGACAACATGGTGCTATAGTCAGAAACAACATGCAATCCCTCTGCATCAAAGATCAGAAAAACTAAGAACAGTCACACATCAATCCTGAAACCCTAAGCATCAAATGAAGAGATAAAGAACTCAACCAAGCACTGAATGGAATAAGAAACTGACCAAAAAGAGAAAGCGAGGAGAGATATACAGAGGTCCGCTATCAGTCACCACAGCATGGATCTGCCATCTTGGACTCCTATCAGAGATCAGTGAACAAGGTGTATGAGAAAGCAGCTTCACAGAGCTTCCAGCAGGAGACAGAATAACCAGTAACCAGTGATACAGGCTTTTCCACCCCCCACCCTTCTTCACCCCCACTTAGCCTCCTCTGCTTCCTACAGCCACAGTCTATTGGCCAGGAAGCAAGAGCTCCCACCATCAGTGTCAGTTGGATTCCACATGCCCACACTGGCTGGCTCCCTGAGTGCCCTTTGTTGGCTGCTCGTGTTGCTTTTTTCCACTTTTTTTGATTTCTTCCTTACCTCTCACCACCTCCCCCTCCTTTTTCTCAAATACCTGGCTCTGTGCTCCATCTTTGCTTCTTCCTAAAAGGCTGCGAAATACTGCTTGACTGTGAAACTGCTTCCTGGCCTATGCCACCATGCTGCTGGGACCGCCGGGGTTTTTTTTGTTTATTTTGCTCTGATTTGTTCTGTTTTGATTTGTTTGTTTTCTTTTTCTTTTCTCGGCTTGGGGGCCCCTTCTAGCCAGGCAGTACCATGCAGTTTGAAAGCTAGCCCCTTACTCTGCACAGATGAACAGGGACATCCCTGGGGGCATTTCCTTTTTCTTGTTTTTTTTTGGTTTTGGCTTGTTTGTTTTGTTTTCTTCTCACTCTTCTTTCCATTATGTCCTTCTTCATTTCCAGTTTCTCAATTTATTCATTTTTTTCTTTTACCCTTTTTCTTTTCTTTTTTTTTTTTCATTTTTGTTGTCCCCCTTTCAAAGTCTCTCATCTCTCCACTCCAATAGCAATCTCCCTTAGCACTCTTTTTTGTTTGTGTGTATGTTTTTGGCTCCTGTTCCTCTCTCCTCTTTCCCATACCCATCTTAGCTCCACACATCACAATCTACAACCACCTTCCTGCCTACCAGCACTGTGTGCTGAACACCACACTCCCAAGCAGCACAGGCACGGCCTAATGGAACCTGCCCTGCATTGATTCCCAGTCTGCACTGTCAGCCCTAGTACGTGCCACAAACAACCCATCCCAACAACTCCCCTTAGGCTGGACCTGCCCTGCTGTACCATACCTGAGTGACTGACTCTGCCCATTGGAGAAAGAGGTGAAAAGTATCGTGCCCACAGATGAGCAAACAACAAAGAATGCATAGCCTGCTCAGGCATAACCAAATAAAACAAAAAAGCAGGACAAAACAAACAAATCTACAATCAGTAAATGAGAAAAATTACCCCTGAATGCCCTGAAGACAGCAGACAGTATGAAAACATTTTCAAAAACAAGACAGGATGGTTCCAGTAGGCATCCAAAATAACACACCAGATGACCTTCCAGTAGAATAAAAGACCTAACTGATAGGGAATTCAAATCTGTAATATTCAGAATTATCCAAGAGTTGAAGAAAAAAACAGACAAAATTGAGGAAAAAACAGATAATATTGGAAAAAACAGACACATTCATGGAAAATACAGACAAAAAAATGGAAGAATTCAAGAAAATAATACAGGAAAAAAATGCTAAAATAAATTCACAACTAGAAATCGTACAAAAACAACAATTAGAAATCCAAAAGATAAACAACAAGATTTCAGAAATGGATAGCGTCATAGAAGGGCTGAGGAGCAGGTCTGAAAGGATGGAAGATAGGCTCAGCGAAATTGAAGACAAACTCTTGGCTACAACTCTGTTTGAGGAAAACTCAGAAAGAAGAATGAAGAAAAATGAAGATATCCTGAGAATTATGTGGGATACAATAAAAAGCAAAAATCTGTGAGTGATGGGAGTTCCAGAACAGGGGGAGAAAACAGAAAACACAGAGAGAATCATTGAAGAATTGCTGACAGGAAACTTCCCCAATATAATGAAAGATGAAAAGCTGACCATCCAAGAAGCTTAACAAACCCCATATAGGATAGACTCCAAAAGAAAATCACCAAGGCATATTATAATCACACTCACTAAAATCAAAGACAAACAAAGAATCCTGAAAGCAGCTCAAGAAAAACTGAAGTCACATACAGAGGAGACACAATAAGACTAAGCTTGGATTATTTGGCAGAAACCATGCAGGCAAGAAGGCAATGGGATGACATATATAAAACCTTGAAAGAAAAAAATTGCCAGCCAAGAATAATATACCCTGCAAAACTCTCATTCAGATATGATGGTGAAATGAGGTCATTTCCAGATAAACAGAAATTAAGGGACTATGTAAAAACCAAACCAAACTTACAAGACTTATTAAAGGAAGTCCTTTGATCTGAGAACAAACAATATCAGACCACAGGCTGAATATAGGACACAGGATTGTACTAGCCAGATACCAACCTAGGAAATGAACTCTTAAGGACTATGCAAAACCAAAAGAATTACAACAGGGAACCAGAGAGGTTAATCTGTAAATGACAACAGCATCAGAACAATAAAAGAGGGAATAAACGGTGTAGGTATAGAAACTTCTAATGGAGAGGAAGTCAAGTGATACCAAGTAATAATAGACTGGTGCAAATCCAGAAAGATAAGGGTAAATTTCAAGGTCACCACAAAGAAAGTTAACAAACCTACTCATCAAAATAAAGAGGAAAAACATAAAGTCTCAGTAAAAACAAAACCTACAAAAACAAAAGAAATGAAAAAAATCCACAAACAAAAGGAATTCAGCACAGGAGAGTAAGAGGAACAAAGAGAATGTCAGCACTGCAAAAAAAAAAGCGCTACAAAATGCAATCCCACTCCTTGGAATATATCCTAGAGAAATAAGAGCCATCACAACTAATAGACATATGCACACCCATATTCATTGCAGCACTGTTCACAATAGCAAAGATGGAAACAACCTAGATGCCCATCAACAGATGAATGGAGAAAGAAACTATAGTACATACACACAATGGAGTATTATGCAATGATAAAGAACAGTGATGAATCTGTGAAGCGTCTCATAACATGGATGAAACTGGAGGACATTATGCTGAGTGAAATAAGTCAATCACAAAAGGACAAATATTGTATGAGACCTCTTCTGCAAAAACTCTTGTAACAAAAGTTTACACAGGAAAAGAAACAATCTTTGCTGGTTACATGGGATGGGAAGGGTGGAGGGAGAACCAAATAGACAATAGATAAGTGGTAACTTTGGTGAAGTGTACAACAGTACACAATACTGGGGAAGCCAGCACAGCTTGGACAAGGAAAGGTCATGGAAGCTCCATAGACACTTTCAAACTCCCTGAGGAACTGAATTGCTGGGCGGAGGGCTACAGGGACCATGGTCTTTGGGAACATCTAGCTGAAATGGCATAACACAGTTTATAAAGACAATGTTCTACATTCTACCTTGGTGAGTAGCATTTGGGGTCTTAAAAGCCTGTGAGCAGCCATCTAAGATACTCCACTGGTCTCACCCCTTCGGGACCAAGGGAGAATGAAGAGAACAAGATACAAGGAAATGATTAGTCCAAAGGACTGATGGACCACATCTATCATGGCCTACACCAGACTGAGTCCAGTACAGCTAGATGGTGCCCAGCTACAACCACTGAGTGCTCTGACCAGGATCAAAACAGAGCATTCTGCACAGAGCTGGAGAAGGATGTAGAACAAAATTCTAACACACAAAAAGAGAATAGATTTACTGGACTGACAGACTGGAGAAACCCTGAGAGTATGGCCCCCAGACACTCTTTTAGTTCAGTGGTAAAGGCACTCCCAAAGTTCACTGTTCAGCTGGAGATTGGACAGCCTCATAAAACAAAATGGGACTAATGAAGCACAGCAGTCCATGGACAAGGACTACAAGGCAAGAGGGGACAGGAAAGCTGGTGATAAGGGAACTCAAGTTTGAGAAGGGACAGTGTTGACATGTTGTGGGGTTGTTAACCATCGTCATAGGGCAGTATGTGTACTAACTGTTTAATGAGAAACTATTTGTTCTGTAAACCTTCCTCTAAGGTACAAAAAAAAAGAATTATCTATATGAGATCAAATTGACAACAGAAATGCAAAGGTTTGATAGGAAGCCTAGGGGGCAGTGAGTTGAAGATAATGGTGATGGAATAATTTGGAAAAGGATCATGAGAATAGCAGCACAACTGGAAGAGTGTACTTGATGTCACTGAATTGTACATGTAGAATCTTTTGAAACGGTGTAACTTTGGCTGTGTATATTTTCACCAAAAAAAAGGTCCTCCAAGGTTGAGAAGGGAGAGTGTTGACATGTCGTGGCGTTGTTAACCATTGTCATAAAACAATATGTGTACTGACTGTTTAATGAGAAACTATTTGTTCTGTAAACCTTCATCTAAAGTATAATAAAAAATTTTTTTTTAAAAAGAGCTTGGCTGCACTAGAGTAAGGCTACATAAGAACATGCAGCTGTTCCAACTTAGCTACAAATTTGACTTAAAGGCACACTAAGGAATGTATCTTGTTTGTAACTTAGGGACTGCCTTTATATAATACCAAAAATGATATTCCATTCAATACTCAGAAGTTTGGATTTCTTTCACACGTTTCAACTTTCTCATATCAGAGCAAGAAAAAAAAAAAATGACTATTTAGGCACAGGGATTTCTTTCCCTTTTATTTTTTAATTTTGTAGGAAGCACAAGCCAATCAATATCTTTCCAAGTATAAGCAGCAACAACACCAGCTGAACGAACCTAAAGAAAGAGCAGAGACAGCAGAATCTCAAGTTAATAACCTCAAGATTAAAGCAAAAGAGTTTGGAAAACTGGTATGGCAGGTATTCAATTCTGCTCTAAGCCTTAAAGTACGTGCATTTAGGTCTTAGGTCATGGCATGGACCAGTGTAACAAGAAGTTTCTTGTTTTTCTCTTTGAAAGCTTTTAAAAAACACAAACAAACAAGGTTCCAATAAAACTTTCCCATACTTACTAAACTGTACTTGTCCAGGTAATATGAAGTGCTAAGTAGTTGTGTAGGGTGCACATTGTATTCATACTTCTCAAATACTCATTTCCAAGTTAGCTTGAAGGCTCTCAGCTCCAGCGCCTAGATTCATGTGTGCACATTCAGGAGACCAGGGAACAAAGATGATTAAAAAGGCATAGATGGGTCTGCCTGAAACTTTGAGTGAGTTTTCCCATGGTAGACAAGCAGGTGACTTTGTACTATATCAGTACAAAGACCTAGGGGAGAGAGATTTAAAACTGAGGCAGTGGAGGGAACATATGCAAGAGTCCTTGCTGTATTCCTGGTTCAGCCCTAAACCACAGAGAAAGGATCTTTCTATATCTCGCTTATCCATAAAAGTGGTGTTCTGATCTCATGGTAAAGGCCATCTCCTACTTTTACAGGCAAAGAGCAGAGTGACAAAGAATACTGAGCTGAATGTTTGGCAGGGCCAGGGTAGCCGCAGCTTCCTTACTTGTGATTTTCCCGGAACACATAGCCTTTAAATGAGGTCCAGCTTTAGGAAAAGCAAGTTACCAGAGACTGGATGATGTGATATTAGCCACCTTTCATGGAATGTCTGCAAAGCACTCAGCACAGTACCTAGCAGAAACAGGCACTGTCATATTATTATTTTTAAAATCTGGTTCATGCCTGGTCCTCTTATTTACTATAAATGGAATACTAATAACCCTGCAAGGAGAGTAGACAGGAAAAAGAAAAATTTGCCACCAAGCTGATTCCAACTCGTGGTGATCCCATGCATTGTAGAGTAGAACTGTGCTCCATAAGGTTTTCAATGGCTATGATCTTTTGGAAGTAGATTGCCAGGGCTTTCTTCCAAGGTACCTCTGGGTGGATTTAAACCAGGAACCAAGGGCTTAACCATTTGAGCCACCCAGAAACTCCAAGTAGATAGAGTTGCTGTTATTAAATCCTACCTTAAGGGAGACCAAAAGGATCTCTTTAGAAGAATATACTAAAAGCTAGTTATATTGAATGTATTTAGATCTAAATACTGGAAGTACAAGCTATTGGCAGAAGTTTTCTGGTGATACCTGTATAGCTGTCTCCTGGATATATCCTAAATGGAGAGGTCCAGTTAAACGGTTTGAACTCTGGCCTCAGTTTGAGAACTGTTAAGGCAAGAGGTTTAGTGTCTTCGGGGCAGAGACTGCTCAGCAACCCCATCTAATGGATTTGTTTAGGGAAATGCCTTACATATGATGCATCTGCAGTCATGTAACTGCAGTCATTTGCAGGAGGTCGAAGGGCCTCTCAAACACATGTAATGTGTTCAACTTTGTCACCATTATTTCCAACGAAGAGTAAAATCAATGAAGCCGAAATTGCTTCTGAGAGGCCAGAGATGAACAGAAAATGCCCCCTTGGCAGGGCAATACTAATTGTTTCCCAATTGTGGAAGAAAAGCCTGAAAATCCATCCACTTTCATAAACACAAGGAAAAGGTTTTCTGACAGAAGTGTGTGTCAGGACCAGGGAGAAAATTGCTGATGTGGCTACAGTCTCTTACCTCCTGGGGTGTGCTGAAGAGGGTGTTGCCTTCACTGGCATGGCAAGGCGGGCAGAAAATCGAGAGTGTCCGAGCATGCGCCTGGGGTGAATTATCAGCGTCTGCTTTCTGTAGTACACATAATTGCCTCAATTCCCTGCCTCCCTTTGACGCTAATGAAGAGTTGGTTAAAGCCTGTTTACCTCAGACAAGGCCCTGGGTAGGTTCTGGATGTGTGTTCCACTGATGAAAGTCACAGAGTTTCACAGAACACACTGACATTCTGATTTCAGGTCCATGAAGAATAAGCAGTCCCTGCTTATGAAGGACAAAGGCTGGAGAGATACAAGGGAGTTCCCGTTTCATGGCCAAAAAGCTTAAGTTGCATTTGAAACAAACATTTAAAAATAATGTGTTTATGTGGTGTGAAAAGCAGTTTAAGCAAGGTAACTAGAAAAATGGAATAATTACAGGGAGTATTGTTCCTTCCAAGGTTACCCACTAAAACTAAACTCCCTGCTGTCCAGTCAATTCCAACTCATCCTGTAGCACAGAGTATAGCTGCCCCATAGGGTTTCCAAGGAGCACCTGGTGGGTTTGAACCACTGACTTTTTGGTTAGCAGCTGAGCACTTTAACCACTGCACCACTAGGGCTCCTCCTTCCAAGGTTAATGGGACTTTTTTGATCCTCAGATCCATGTAAACTGCCTTCTAACATTTTATACAAAAGATTGAAGAGATTTAAAACTCTTTAAATGCTGATGCCACAAAATGAATTAATACTTGTCCTTTTGTCTATATTGGTTAATGGGGATTTTTTGATCCTCAAATGCATGTAAACTACCTCCTGACATTTCACACAAAAGATTAAAGAGATTCAAGACTCTTTTAAATGCGTATGTTACAAAATGCACTAATACTTTTCCTTTAGTCCGTATTGCCATCTTCATGGGTTGCACTTGTGTGAGAACTCCTCAGCCCATTATGTTTAGAAACTGGTGTGTTGGTAAATGTTTATTTATAACTGAAAATAGTGGACTTTGGTTATTTGGTCTCCACATTTATTATTCTATATTTTTAGCCACTAACAGTGGGTGCTGATAGTTTCCTCTTAGCTCTGTGATACAGATATAGTCATAGTTAGACATTTTGAACTTGTGGTAAAACCCTTCTAATTGGCATACATGTAGGATCCATGATGGTACACAGACTTTAAACACTGGGGCAACTTCTCACACTAGATGCTCTGTGATAGGTGGTATGGTGGCTTTGTACTGTGCCAGTTTAGCTAAGTTGGAGGTGCCTTTCCTGGAATATCCTTCTCTTTCTGGTTCTCAGTCAGAGTTGGCCACAAGAGAAATTTGCACCAGATTTGGAAAGCAGAAGTGAAGAGACAGACATTTTTTTTTGTTGTTGTTGTACTTTAGGTAAAGGTTTACAGAACAAATAGTTTCTCATTAAACAGTCAGTACACATATTGTTTTATGACATTGGTTAACAGCCCACGACATGTCAACTCGCTCCCTTCTCGGCCTTGGAGGACCTTTTATTTTTTTTGGTGAAAATATACATAGCCAAAGATACACCATTTCAAAAACTTCTACATGTACAATTTGGTGATGTTGATTACGTTCTTCCAGGTGTGCTGCTATTCTCACTTTAGATGAAGGTTTACAGAACAAAATAGTTTCTCATTAAACAGTACACATATTGCTCTATGACAATGGTTAAGAACCCCATTACATGTCAACACTGTCCTTACTCAACTTGGGTTCCCTATTACCAGCTTTCCTGTCCCCTTCTGGTTTCTAGTCCTTGTCCCTGGACTGCTGTGCCTCATTAGGCCCATTTTGTTTTATGGGGCTGTCCAATCCCTGACTGAACTGTGAACCTCGGGAGTGACTTCACCACTGAGTTGAAAGGGTGTCCTGGGGCCATACTCTCAGGGTCTTTGTCAGGCCAGTCTCTGTCAGGCCAGTAAATCTGGTCTTTTTGTGTGTGTGAGAATTTTGTTCTACATCCTTCTCCAGCTCTGTGCAAAACCCTCTGTTGTGATCCTGGTCAGAGCAGTCAGTGGTGATAGCCAGGCACCATCTAGCTGTACTGGACTCAGTCTGGCGGAGGCCTTGGTAGCTGTGGTCCATTAGTCCTTTGGACTAATCTTTTCCTTGTATCCTGTTCTCTTCATTCTCCCTTGCTCCCGAAAGAGTGAGACCAGTGGAGTATCTTAGATAGCTGCTCACAGGCCTTTAAGACCCCAGATGCTACTCACCAAGGTAGAATGTAGAACATTGTCTTTATAAACTGTGTTATGCCAATTGAGCTAGATGTTCCCCTAGACCATGGTCCCTGTAGCCCTCCGCCCAGCGATTCAGTCCCTCAGGGAGTTTGGATGTGTTTATGGAGCTTCCACAACCTTTCCTTGTACAAGTTGTGTACTGTTGTACACTTCACCAAAGTTACCACTAATCTATTGTCTATTTAGTATTTCCCCCCATGTCTCCCATCCCTCATAACCAACAAATATTGTTACTTTTTGTGTGTAAATTTTTTCATGGGTTTTTACAATAGAGGTCTCATACAATATTTGTCCTTTTGTGATTGACTTATTTCACTCAGCATAATGTCCTCCAGTTTCATCCATGTTATGAGATGCTTCACAGATTCATCATTGTTCTTTATCGTTGCATAATACTCCATTGTGTGTATGTACCATAGTTTCTTTATCCATTCACCTGTTGATGGGCATCTAGGTTGTTTCTATCTTTTTGCTACTGTGAACAATGCTGCTGTGAACATGAGTGTGCATATGTCTATTCGTATGATGGCTCTTATTTCTCTAAGATATATGCCTAGGAGTGGGATTGCTGGATGGTATGGTATTTCTGTTTGTAGCTTTCTAAGGAAGTGCCATATCATTTTCCAAAATTGTTGTAACATTATGCGTTCCCACCAGCAGTGCATAAGAGTTCCAATCTCTCCGCAGCCTCTCCATCGTTTGTTATTTCCAGTGTTTTTGATTCGTGCCAGTAGTGCCGGGGTGAGATGGTATCTCATTGTGGTTTTAATTTGCATTTCTCTAATGGCTAGTGATCACGAGCATTTCCTCGTGTCTGTTGGCCACTTGAATGTCTTCTTTGATGAAGTGTCTGTTCATTTCCTTTGCCTATTTTTTAATAGGATTATTTGTCTTTTTGTTGTAGAGGTTTTAGATTTTCTTGTAGATTATGGAGATTAGACCTTTGTCTGACTTGTAATGCCCCAATTTTTTTTCCCAGCCTGTAGGTTCTCTTTTTACTCTTTTGGTGAAGTCTTTTGAAGAGCATAGGTATTTGATTTTTAGCAGATCCCAGTTATCTAGCTTATCTTCTGGAGTTTGTGTGTTGATGGTTATGGTTTGTATACTGTTAATGCTGTGTATTAGGGCCTGTAGCATTGGTCCTATTTTTTCTTCTATGAACTTTATAGATTTTGCTTTATATTTAGGTCTTTGATCCATTTTGAATTAGTTTTTGTACATGGTGTGAGGTGTGGGTCCTTTTTCATTTTTTTTTGCAGATGGATATCCAGTTTTGCCAGCACTATTTGTTAAAAAGACTGTCTTTTCCCCATCAGATGGACTTCAGGCCATTGTCAAAGATCAGGTGACCGTAGGTGGATGGATTTACATCTGGGTTGTCAATTCTGTTCCATTGGTCAATATATCTGTCGTTGTACCAGTACCAGGCTGTTCTGACTACTGTAGCTGTATAGTACGTTCTGAGGTCAGGTAGTGTGAGTCCTCCTACTTTATTCTTCTTCTTCAGTAGTGTTTTATTTATTCAGGGCTTCTTCCCTTTCCATATAAAGTTAATGATTAGTTTTTCCACCTTTTTGAAGAACGTTGTTGATGTTTGGATCGGGATTGCATTGTATTTGTAAATTGCTTTGGGTAGAATTGTCATTTTCACAATGTTGAGTCTACCTATCCATAAGCATGGTATGTTTTTCCGTTTATGTAGATCCCTTTGGGTTTCTTGCAGTAGTGTTTTGTAGTTTTCTTTGTATAGGTCTTTTACATCCCTGGTTAGGTTTATTCCTAAGTATTTTATTTTTTTAAGGGTGATCATAAATGGTATTGTTTTCCTAATTTCGTTTTCATCGTTCTCTTTGTTGGTGTATAGAAATCCAACTGATTTTTGTATGTTTATCTTGTATCCTGCCACTCTGCTGTACCTTTCTATTAGTTCCAGTAGTTTCTCGTGGAGTCTTTAGGGTTTTCTATGTATAGTATCATATCATCCTCAAACAGGGACAGTTAACTTCTTCATTACCTATCTGGGTGCCCTTTATTTCCTCTTCTTGCCTTATTGCTCTAGCTAGAACTTCCAGCACAATGTTAAATAGGAGTGGTGATAGAGGGCATCCTTGTCTTGTTCTTGTTCTCAAGGGGAATGTTATCAGCCTCTCTCCATTAAGAATGATGTTGTCTGTTTGTTTTGCATAGATGTCCTTTATTATGTTGACAAATGTCCCTTCTATACCTATTTTATTGAGAATTTTTATCAGGAATCAGTGTTGGACTTTGTCAAATGCCTTTTCTGTGTCAGTTGAGATGATCTTGTGATTCTTTTCTTTCCTTTTATTTATGTGGTGGATTACACTGATCGATTTTCTAATGTTGAACTGTCCTTGCATACCTGGTATGAATCCTACTTGGTAGTAGTGTATTATATTTTTGAAATGATGCCGAATTCTATTGGCTAGAATTTTGTTGAGAATTTTTGCATCTATATTCACGAGAGATATTGGTCTGTAATTTTCTTTTTTTTGTGGTGTCTTTGCCTGGTTTTGGTATCAGGGTTATGCTGGCTTCATAGAATGTACTTGGAAGTGTTGCTTCCTCTTCTATGCTCTGAAATAGCTTGAGTAGTACTGGTACAAGGTCTTCTCTGAATGTTTGGTAGAATTATCCAGTGAAGCCATCTGGGCTAGGACTTTTTTTTTTTGTTAGGAATTTTTAAATTTCTTTTTCAATCTCTTCTCATTATGGGTCTGTTCAGATTTTCAACATCACTTTGTTGTAGTTTGGGTAGATAGTGTGTTTCCAGAAATTTATCCATTTCCTCCAGGTTTTCAAATTTGTCGGAGTATAGTTTTTCATAATACTCTGTTATGATCCTTTTTATTGCAGTTGGGTTTGCTGTAATGTCCCCCATTTCATTTGTTATTTGGGTTATCTGCATCATCTCCTGTTTTTCTTTTGTCAGTCTGGCCAGTGCTTTGTTGATTTTGTTGATTCTTTCAAATAACCAACTTTTGGTTTTGTTGATTCTTTCTGTTGTTTTTCTATTCTCTATTTCATATATTTCTGCTCTGATCTTTATTATTTCCTTTCTTCTGGTGGCTGTGGGCTTTTTTTTTTTTTTTTTTTGCTGTTCTGTTTCTGTTTGTTTGAGTTGTGTAATTAATGTTTTGATTTTGTCCCTTTCTTCTTTTTTGATATGTGCATCTATTGCTATAAAGTGTCCTCTGAGGACTGCCTTTGCTGTGTCCCAAAGGTTTGGTATGATGTGTTCTCATTCTCATTTGAGTCTAGGAATTTTTTGATTCCATCTCTGTTTTCTTCTATTACCCATTGGTTTGTAAGCAGGGTGTTATTCAGTTTCCATGTAATTGATTTTTTTTCCTTGCTCTCTCTGTTGTTAACTTCTACCTTTCAGAAAAGATACTTTGTATTATCTCAACCTTTTGGATCTTGTTGAGAATTGCTCTGTGGCCTAAGATGTGGTCTATTCTGGAGAACGTTCCATGTGCATTGGAAAAGAATGTGTACTTTGCAGCCGTAGGGTTGAGTTTTCTATATATGTGTATGAGGTCAAGTTGGCTGATTGTGCCCTTTCGGTCTCCTGTATCTTTGCTGAGTTTCTTTTTAGATGTTCTTAGACAGACTTTTTTATGCTTATGAGGTCAGTGTACAGCCTCAGGCGCTGTGACAGCTCACACAAACTACCCCAGGCCAAAAAGGTGAGCTAGCAGACCAGTGACAGCCCCCTGGACCTGGCTCCTCCAGCTGCCTCCTGTCTCTTCTCTAGCTTGCAGACTCCTGACCAGGTGAGTGCAGCTCCATGGCAAAGGGTGCCGGCCTCTCCTGCAGGTCACCCACAGCGTTGACACTGGAGATGGATGCATGTTCCAGTTTGTTCTTAGGGATTCCAGTTCATCCTCACTCTCCCCACTTCAAGTCTGGCTTTTCTCTGTGACTGCTGGTGGAGCTGACCTATAGTGACTTCAGGCCCAACATCAGAGGGCACTGCCTTGTAGAGACTCCTTCCCTAGCTCCCACAATTGTGGAAGGTTTAATCCCTAGGAGAAATCCTTTTTCTATGTTATTCTCTGTGGTTCTGCTTTACAGATCCAACTCCAACTCATATAGGTGGTTGTAGATTAGATTATCTGCTATCCTCAGTGTGTTGGCTTGGTCTTGAAATTTTCCCCTCATAGATGCAAGAGGACTGCAGCAGTTCTGAGCATCAGCTTCCCATACAATGTCTCGTGTCCTTTTTAAATCAAGAAACATTTTCCCAGAAGCGCTCTGGAATACTTTTCTTCCTATCTGTGACCCTAATACTCCCCAGCATGTTTTTTCCTTTTCAAAATGGGCGAGTAAGATCTTGACATAACTAATGCCATGATGAACCTATAAGTTTTTTTTTTTCTTCCTTGCCTTCTCCCTTTTCACATACCTTTGTTAATGGCTTTGTTTTGTGACAGAAGACCCCCCACAGGAAGATTAGAGCCCAGACGTCAGATAAGGAAATGTCCAGCAAGTGTCTCTTTAATATGATAAAAAGTCTTTTGTAATTAATTTACAATGTATAACAACACATCTAACCTTTGTTAAAAATCATATATAAACTCTGATGTAAAAATGCCTTTTGTGACTCCATAGAGACAGCCTGTGTTGCTGTTGGATCCCCGGTGCTGTACACTTCCTAAATTAAAACTTTCTCACCCTTTCTGACTTGGAGTATGTTTCATTGGCTCAACAGCTCCAGGGCACGGACCCTATTCGGATAACATATCCTATTGGCCATCTATCTTCATGTGTCTTTGAAAAACCAATCTTGTGGCAAGTGGAATGCAATCACCAGAGTTGGTTCAGACAGATAAAGGCTGATCGTCCTGAAAGACAAGATTACTCCAAGCAGGGTGAACCAAAACGGAGTTCTGCAATTGGGGATGGGTGGGGGGGTGGTTGCATAGTCACTGGACTACCAAGGGTGTCTACCATGCTGTGTCTAAAGCATCGGGCTTCCTTTTCTCATCAATCTTAACCCAAAGAGAGAACATTTAACATGGACCTTTCCTAAAATTCTTGTCCCCCACAAGAATAAAAAAAAAACTTCCCTAAAAATAAGTTGGAAATTATCCTTTAATAAGCCAATATTTATATCCAAGAAACATCTCTATTTTCTCAACTTTTGTTTTAGAGATTTGCTACTGGAAGATTACTGATTCTGAAATCTGAGAGCTATTGTTACTCCATACCCCCCAATGCACATTCAGTAAAGTCAGAGTATTAACAAACTTCAGCTTGGGGACCTAAATCCAGTTTTGTGGTTTATTTTGAAAATTAGGTTCCCTCACTTGGGCACAGTTCATATAGAAGGGACCAAAATTACTAGGAGGAAGAAATGTCAGACACTTTAACATTAACTCAATGTTGTTTTTCTTTACTATGGAGTTCTTAGTACATTCTTTGTCATTCATGAAGACATGTTACAATGTCGTAGAAAATGTTGCTACAGTTAAAGTCAACAAAACTATGTACAAGGTAAGGGATTGTGAAACTGAGGCCAGAGGATGGATCAGAGAAAACTGCACCAGGTGGTATTATTCTGTGGTGGAATCACTACAGTTCAGAGTTTGTTTTCTCCTGTATACTATGCATCAAAAATTTGATTGGCTAAGTCAGTCAGAAAAATCCAGGTACACTAACAAATTTATAGGCTTAACAACAGTAGGCTTTCTCTTTCTTATGAATTGATGATTAAAATTAAGGAGAAGAGAGCGTCAAGTCAACTGGGCTTTCCATTCTATCTTTGCATAAAAATCTGCATGGAAACCTAAATTTGCTAGAAGGTTGACTTAGAACAAGCCAGAGACTTAATCAAATTATCTTCATGGCTAGGGTCACTCAGCTAGGCATATGTTCTGGCAGATACAACCCAAATGCAGAGATGCAGAGCAGGCTGAATTACCGAGTTATAGGACCATTTGCCCTAGGAAGTCTTGGAGATGCTGACATTCTTGCTCTTTGGGGTCCCTAAGACTCCCTACTAAATCTTGCTGATTAAGCTGGTATTATTATTCATATAAAACTAACATGCAATACCTTATAAAATTAACAAGGCTTCTATTTCCAAGTCCTGGTATTTCACCTTCTCACTAAGGTGACTTCTGCTCCTACCTGCTGTCTCCCCACCATCAGTTGATCAAGTGTTTGAATCAGCTCTTAGCATACATCACTTTTGACTTCTTGGTGGTAACCTTACTCTAGCCTTCTGTGCAGACTACAACAGTAATGGAAGTGAGAATGACAGTTCTTTTCTTCCTTGAATTGGAGTCCTTAGCTTAGACATTTGTAATTTTGATGGAGCTGGGGTTGTGAGTGAATGGTACTGAGGTCTCCAAGTGTGACTATAGCGGAGATACTGGAAAACACGATGGTTACAAGTCTTTGGAGTGGTACAGTTATCAGGTCTTGAAAGCCATTGACTGGGATAGTAGTGAAGAAAGGGGAGATGAAGTCATTGGATATTAAGAGTGCTTCTCATGTGTCGTCATACTTCTGTCTCCATTTCCTTCACTGACTGGGCATCTGAAAGAAGCTAGAAACAAGAAAAACTGACTCTAAATGTCTGTTGTCTAAGACAGAGTATCTTAAGTATTTAGTGATGCTAGCATTTTTGGGGAGGGGAGCTTTAAGCTATTGCTTGCATCTGTAATCAAAGGTCCCTGACACAGCTATGAAATAAGTAGTTATGAAGTCTGGGTCTTAACAATTTTAATATCCCTGCCAGATCTTCCTGAGTTAGTGTAAAAATGAGTTTTACCTTACGCTTTGCCTTTATTCATATTTTGATTAATAGAACTCACAAATGATAAAAGCTAAGGCAGCAAAAGAGAAGTGTACAATCAGACTATAACTTGTAAACTGAATTATCAGTCTCCAAGGAATCAAAAGGTGACTGTAAAAGTATGGAAAGCCAGTATATCTGAGCCTAGGCAGAAATTGTAGTCTGCTTTGCTCTATTTTATCTTTGTCTGTGTCTGTTTCCACTTCTATACAATCCCGTGTTTCCATCTAGAATAAGTATATTGGAGCAGCTTCATATGCATGATGCCATTTGAGATCTTCTCAACAAATAAAAATAGGAGACGAGAAGAAGAAAGTAGACTCTCTTTAATTACAGACATTGGAAAAGATCTAATTGTATTTTTTCCTTGTATACTATTCTGCAATCTTTCTGCATTTTTTTCCTCTCTATAAAAGATTTTTATGACGATATGTGAATCAGTCAAAACTTTTTTGACAGCCACTTTCTTGTACTACAAACGGTTTGATAAAGGAAATGCCTTACCATGTTTTCTTTTGCATTACCAGAATGCTCATCAGGAGAAATAGGATTATAACTTTCTACAGGATAAAAAGAGAAGAAACTTTTTAAAAAAATCTCTTCACAAACACTCAAGTTCTCCCTTCTCCTAGCTCAGTATGATTATGTGATTAGAATCACCTTAGTCGCTTCCTCTTTCATATCCTTCTTCCCACAAACAGCATTACAAATGCACTTATTGTAGAAACATATCAGAAGCACTAGCAGGAAATTCTTATGGCTGATTCAGGTGCTCCAAAGGGGAATCAAGACAGTTCAACCGGAACAGCAATTCCTGGCTCTTTACTAACTGCTAATAATGGAAAAGCAATGGCCAAGGAGCCAATGAGAGTAGTGGTTAAGGAATAAGCAATGCTACGTTGTTTCTCAAGAAAGGCCTTCCTTCTGGGCCTTGCTAAAATTTGATCATTTTATACATCTCCTAAGCTAAGAACATTTTAAAACAGAGTAATAGAAAAGAGAATTAAAAAACAAAATACATGAACCATGTAGCCATATGAAACTACTAGTAGGGAACTGAAGGTACGGAAGGTTTTGTGGCTTTTAGTAAAACAGCTTCATCTATATTTTATGCTTACCTAACCCCAGACATAGACCTTTTTTTTTTTTTTAAAAAAAAATGGGCAATACTGTAACATTATTTTTGCCAGTATCCTCTGATCCTACTGAACTAAGTTTCATCTGGCTCTTTGCCATGGAAGGCTCACCTAGATGGGTTCCATTATCAGGCTGTCTGTTCCTTTTGGGTCCTAGGTGGGTGGGAGATCAGAGGGAGGGAAGAGAGAGAACAGGAGTCATTCCCCCAGCTCCTGCCCTATAAGGTCACCTTGGCTGGCTGGGTCCCTTACCAGTGGCATCTCTAGAGGAGTACAGGAGGTGCTGACCATACAGGGTAACACTATAAGAGAGGGTGACACAAGAAATGCTGCCTATAAAATTTTTGTGCAGAGTCTCACCAAATCTATTATTTTTTATAAAAATGTCCCTGTAGTTAGTTATACCCCACATGTGTATCAGTTTTTCATACTGTTGTGGCTTGCATGTTGCTGTGATGCTGCAAGCTATGCCACTGGTATCTCAAATACAAGCAGGGTGATACATGGTGGACAGGTATCAGCTGAGCTTCCAGACTAAGACAGACTAGGAAGAAGGACATGCCGGTCTATTTCTGAAAAAAAAATTGGCCAGTGAAAACTTATGAATAGCAGAGGAATGTTGTCTGATATAGTGTTGGAAGATGAGCCCCTCAGGTTGGAAGACACTCAAAATACGACTGGGGAAGAGCTGCCTCCTCAAAGTAGAGTTGACCTTAATGATGTGGATGGAGTAAATCTTTCAAGACCTTCATTTGCTGATGTGGCAGGACTCAAATTGAGAATAAACAGTAGCAAACATCCATTAATAATCAGAACAGGGAATGTACGAAATATGAATCTAGGAAATTCGGAAGTTGTCAAAAATTAAATGCACCACATAAAGATTGATATTCTAGGCATTAGTGAGCTGAAATGGACTGGTATTGGCCATATTGAATCAGACAATCATATGGTCTACTATACTGGGAATAACAAATTGAAGAAGATTACCATCACATTCATCATCAAAAAGAACATTTCAAGATCTATCATGATGCACAGTGCTGTCACTGATAGGATAATATCCATACACCTACAAGGAAGACCAGTTAATATAACTGTTATTCAAATTTATGCACCAACTACTAAAGATGAGGAAATTGAAGATTTTTTACCAGCTTCTGCAGTCTAAAGTTGATCAAACATGCAATCAAGATGCATTGATAATCACTGGTGATTAGAATGTGAAAGGTGGAAACGAAGGATCAGTAGTTGGAAAACATGGCCTTGGTGATAGAAACGACATCGAAAATCGCATGATAGAATTTTGCAAGACCAACGACTTCTTCATTGCAAATACCTTTTTTCAATAACATAAACGATGACTATACACTGGAACTTGCCAGATGGAACACACAGGAATCAAATCGACTACATCATAGAAAGAGACAATAGAGAAACTCAATATCATAAGTCAGAATAAGCCAAGGGACCAACTGCGGAACAGACCATCAATTGCTCATATTCAAGTTGAAGCTGAAGAAAATTAAAGCAAGTCCACAAGAGCCAAAATATGACCTTGAGTATATCCTACCTGAATTTAGAGACAATCTCAAGAATAGATTTGATGAATTGAACACTAATGACTGAAGACCAGATGAGTTGTGGAATGACATCAGGGATATCATGCACGAAGAAATCAAAAGGTCATTAAAAAGACAGGAAAGAAAGAAAAGATGAAAATGGATGTCAGAAGAGACTCTGAAACTTGCTCTTGAATGTAGAGTAGCTAAAGCAAACAGATGAAATGATGAAGTAAAAGAGCTGAACAGTAGATTTCAAAGGGTGGCTCGAGAACACAAATTAAAGTATTATAATGAAATGTGCAAAGCCTGGGACTTAGAAAACCAAAAACAAAGAACACACTCAGCATTTCTCAAACTGAAAGAACTGAAGAAAAAATTCAAGCCTTGAGTTGCAATGCTGAAAGATTCTTCAGAGAAAATATTGAACGACATGGGAAGCATCAAAAGAAGATGGAAGGAATACACAGAGTTACTGTACCAAAAAGAATTGGTCGATGTTCAACCATTTCAGAAGGTAGCATATGATCAAGAACTGATGGTACTTAAGGAATAAGTCCAAGTTGAACTGAAGGCACTGGCGAAAAACAAGGCTTCAGGAATTGACGGAATACCAATTGAGATGTTTCAACAAATGGATTCAGTGCTGGAGGTGCTCACTCGTCTATGTCAGATAATTTGGAAGACAGCTTCCTGGCCAACCAACTGGAAGAGATCCATATTTGTGCCCATTCCAAAGAAAGGTGATCCAACAGAATGCAGAAATTATCGAACAACATCATTAATATCACACACAAGTAAAATTTTGCTGAAGAATCATTCAAAAATGGTTGCAGCAGTACATCGACAGGGAAGTGCCAGAAGTCCAAGCTGGATTCAGAAGAGGACCTGGAACGAGGAATATCATTGCTGATATCAGATGGATCCTGGCTGAAAGCAGAGAATACAGAAAGATGTTTACCTGTGTTTTATTGTCTACACAAAGGCATTCGACTGTGTGGATCATAATAAATTTTGGATAACATTGCAAAGAATGGGAATTCCAGAATACTTAATTGTACTCATGAAGAATTTGTACATAGACCAAGAAGCAGTTGCTGGAACAGAGCAAGGGGATACTGCATAGTTTAAAGTCAGGAAAGGTATGCATCGGGGTTGTATCCTTTCACCATACTTATTCAATCTGTATGCTGAGCAAATAATCCGAGAAGCTGGACTATGTAAAGAAGAACACAGCATCAAGATTGGAGGAAGACACATTAACTACCTGTGATATACAGATTACACAACCTTGCTTGCTGAAAGTGAAGAGAACTTGAAGCACTTACTGATGAAATCAAAGACTACAGCCTTCAGTGTACATTGCACCTCAACATAAAACAAAAATCCTCACAACTGGACCGGTAAGTAACATCATGATAAATGGAGAAAACATTGCAGTTGTCAAGGATTTCATTTTGCTTGGATCCAAATCAACGCCCATGGAAGCAGCAGTCAAGAAACCAAATGATGTAGCGCATTGGGCAAATCTTCTGCAAAAGACCTCTTTAAAGTGTTGTAAAACAAGGATGTCACTTTGAGGACTAAGGTGCGCCTGACCCAAGCCATGGTGTTTTCAATTGTCTCATATGCATGCAAAAGCTGGACAATAAAAAGAGGAAGACCCTCAACGAGATGGATTGACATAGTGGCTGCAACAATGAGCTCAAACATAACAAAGATTGTGTGGATGGTACTGGACTGGGCAGTTTCTTTCTGTTGTACATAGGGTTGCTGTGAGTCGGAACCAACTCGATGGCACCTAACAATAACAACAATTAGGTATAATAACAAAAACTTTTTTCATAAGCCCAGGTTACATGTATCAATATTACTACAAGGCTAAAACTCTATGCTAATCTACTTTTTGAACTGTCTAATGTGTTCCTTTCAGAGCTGTCATTATTATCCAATTATAATGACACTTCAGATCATGTGGTTTCAACTGCATGCACTACAAGCACACACTGTTGTTTTCATTGATGCCAGTGTTTTTATAGTAGCTGTTTTTGTCAGATTTTCTGGTGTTTTAGCTGCAATATTGTAGTAAGTAGTATTTGTGAACCTATATCAATAACTTTTTAAAGAATGAAGTAGTAATTAAAGGAAAAGGAGAAAAATCAAAATGTAAATAATTTAGGCCGTGTGTCTGATATTGTAATATAAAGGTGTAATTTTAATTTTGCAAGTTGTTTATGTCACTACTATTGCCATTACATTCAGTGATATACATGAATTACAATTTGCAAGTAACATTAGTACAAAAAGCATTACTAAGGATTCTGTTTGGTCTGGTATAGGAGGAGATCCATGGGGGGTGACACCAACTTTAGTGATGCCACTGTCCTTGACTAAAGGCCATTGTTCCTTACAAGGCGGCTGACATTGCATGACTTTATCCTTTCAGGTTTTGAGAACTGTTCCCTCTCTTTGTCCCTTCAGGTCTAGGTTTGATAAGGAATCAGGTGTTGCTTGCTGTGGGAAAATGCACTAACATTTGCATTCCCCTTTGTATAGTTTTTAGTGTGCCACGTGTTGTTAGGACCTGACTTATGCATATTTTCGATACAGAAACTAAGCAATCATTCCTGAGCAAAATGCAATGACCTCTCTCTTATAATTTGAACCTAATCCAATCACAAGTATCATTATATTAGGCCACAGGTTGCAACCCAAACAAGCTAGAATGTCTATGACTTACCAATCATTCCTTTCTACTTCTAGTCAGAGAAGGAACAGGAGTAAACCAGTAAAGGGACTATCCTGCCTACTAGTACAACAATCATAGAGCTAGAATTGGTGAAACTCTCGTTATCACCTTTAAAACATTTTCTTTAATAGTGGTTTCTACTATAACCAAATCCCCTAACTTCAGTGGAGACAATAGGCATATATCAACCAGAAGAACATAAGAAAGGGACATGGGAGCTATCTCAGCCTCCTAGATCATTCAGAACACAGCCAAACAGAATAAAGGAGAGTATGGAATAAGGAAGAGAAATGGAGTAAGGGAGAGTGTTCCAGGGCTGGACTTGTTTCTGCCACAAGTTAACCCGGTGATCTTAGGCACTGCATACAAGTCTGTCTCGCTTGCCCACTTAGCATTTGAGTTCAGTTCCTATAAAATGTGCAGATAAACTAGATCTAAGTTTTGCCAAATACCTTCCAGTTTAAATTCTATTGATAAGAGGAACATATTTACAACATTGTAATTACAACTACAAACTAGTTCAGTCCCACATTTTCCATGGAGAGTAAAGGGAGGGGGCAGCCCACACATAACTTGGAAAGAACAGTGTCCTGGATGAATAGTGATTAGAGGTGATGGGAGGAGCTGACTGAGAGGTGACAGATGACCACCAGGATAGTAGATAGTTGAAGGAACCTATGATCATATTATCTTAATGTATCGTTTTAAATAACTGGAAGTAATAAAGTTATTGTAGAAAATTTAGAAAAAATTTAAAAACAATTAACAAGAATTAAAATAAAATGGTTCATAAGTACAATGCACTTTTGAGTAGCACCAAGATTAGACTAAGTTCAGAGCAAGAGATAATAGAGCACAGAGATGGAAGTAGTGAGAGGGAAGCCTGGGGACTTAAGAAAGTATTTGGATGAGGTGAGCTGCTGGGAGGAAACTCATACTCTAATTTTCCCAATTTTTTGATAAATTTTGTGAATGATTCTCCACAAATTTTGATTCCTTTGCATGCCCATCAACACTTTAATTGTGCATTTCCATGCCATCTTAATATGCTCGCACTTGAACACTCAGGGACAGAGCCCAAATTCTTCATGAGATATTACTTGTGGTCTTGTTGCATCTTTTTAACAGATGAACTAGGCAATATTTTACCACCAAAACCACTAGAATCACCAAAATTGTTATAATAATTTCCTGGGAAACTATTCCTCGACTTGGTTCTAAATAAAACAAATATACAAACAAAGCCTGTGAACTGAAAGAAAAATTACCAAAAAAGAAAAGAAAGGATAAGTGTGGGAGGGTGTGTGGAGTATGTTTATTATTTTTAAAACTAATTATTTCTGCATTCCAACTGAGAGACAGAATTTATTAGTGAAAACGCTTCACATAATGAAAAAGCCCATTAAAGATAAGGTCAAGAGCCCAATCTAGACAGAAGTGTTTGATATGAATGTAAATATCTACCAGTCTCGATGTCTCTAGTGTGGGAAACTTGAAGGCATTTTAATAATGTTAACTGATTTGGGAATTCTGGGAAAAGAGGCAGGAGAAAAAGGAATCTGAAAACTTCAGAAACAATGAGTCTATTATGCATTTTACATTTCTATTTTTTATATTGTAATAAGGAAATTAACAAAGGAATAATTACAACTACAAGCTAGTTCAGTCCAGCATTCTCCATGGAGAGTAAAGAGAGGGTGCAACCAACACATAGCTTGGAAAGAACAGTGTTCTGGATGAACAGTGATTAGAGGCGATGGGAGGAGCTGACCAAGAGGTGACAGGTGACCACCAGGATAGAGGATAGTTGGAGGAGCCTGAACTTTCTTCAGCATCTGAGTTGGGGCTAGAATTATTACAATTAGTAAAGGAAGTGGGGACTCCAAAAAGCAGAAATGTGGAGAGACCTCAGGTTACCAAAGTTAAAATCCTATTAATCTTGTGATCTATGCTGTATGGAATAGTAGGAAGCAAGCTGTGATAGTTAAGGTTGTGTGTCAAATTGGCTGGACCATGATTCTCAGTGGTTTGGCAGTTATGATGTAGTTTGGCAGTCATATAATGATGTAATCACCTCCATGATGAGATCTGATATACTATGATAATTCCATGGTGGGATCTACTGTGATCAGCCAGCAACTCAGTGGCAGGTTGATTACATTGGACCACTTCCATCATGGAAAGGGTAGCGTTTTGTTCTTACTGGAATAGACAGTTACTCTGGATATAGATTTGCCTTCATTGCACACAATGCCTCGGATCAAGGGACTCAACTTTACAGCAAATGAAGTGTGGCAAGGGGCCCATGCTCATGGAATTCACTGGTCTTACCATGTTCCCCCTCACCCTGAAGTAGCTGGCTTGATAGAATGATGGAATGGTCTTCTAAAGGCACAATTACAGCACCAGCTAAGTGGCAATACCTTGGAGGGTTGGGGCAATGTTCTCCAGCAGGCTGTATGGGCTCTAAACCAGTGCCCAATATATGGCACTGTTTTTCTCATAGCCAGAATTCATGAGTCCAGGAATCAAGGGGTGGAAATGGGAGTGGCACCACTATCACCCCTGGTGACTACTCACAAAATTTTTGCTTTATGACTTTGTGACACTATAATCTGTAGGTCTAGATGTCTTAGTTCCAAAGGGAGGAATGTTCCCACCTACAGACATTGAACTGGAATTTAAGAATGCCATCTGGCCACTTTGGACTACTTATGCCTCTGGATCAACAGGAAAAGAAGGGAGTTACCATATTGGCTGGTGTGATTCATCCTGATTATCAAGAGGATTGAAATTACATAACGGTGGTAAAAAAAGAGTACGTCTGGAATGCAAGAGATCCCTTAGAGTGTCACTTAGTACTACCATGCCCTGTGATTAAAATAAATGGAAAGCTACAGCAACCCAATTCCGACATGACTGCTAATGGACTAGACATTTCAGGAATGAAGGTTTGGGTCACCCCACCAGGCAAAGAACCATGACCAGCTGAAGTGCTTACTGAGGGCAAAGGGAATACGGAATGGATGGTGGAAGATACCAGTTATGACCATGTGACCAGTTGCAGAAATGAAGATTGTAATTGTTATGAGTATTTTTTCCTTGTATGTGTGCATCAGATATTTTTGTTTTCTTCACTTATAAAATATAGTAGGTAAACAGGGCTAGTGTGTTTTCAGTTGTACTCATGTTAGTTGTATCATGTTAGGTGCAAGTATGACTTTATAGCTGTGTTTATTCAGAGATTATGTATGGTTTAAGGAGATGTGTACAGGTGCCAAGTTGATAAGTGGTGAACTGCAATCATTAAGGTTGTATGTCAACTTGCCTGGGCAATGATTCTCAGTGGTTTGGTGGTTATGATGTAGTTTGACAGTCATATAATGATGCAATCACCTCTATGACGAGATCTGATATAATGTGATCACCTCCATGATGGGATCTGCTGTGAGTAGCCAATCAGTTGAAAGGGAGTTTCTTTGGAGGTGTGGCCTTCATCCAGTATAGGTGGACTTTCTGGCAAGGGTCATTTGCTTTTGCTTGCTCTGGATCCTGCAGCTGGCTCCTGTTCATCTGACCTCTGGTTCTTGAGACTTGAGCTAGCAGCTTGCCTGCCCATCTTGGGATTCATCAGCTTCCATGGTCTGGATCTTGGGTTCACCAAACCCTGCAGCTACCTGGGTAGGTAGAAGCCTCCAGCTTGACATACGGATTTGGAACTTTCCAGCCCCTACAACCGTGTGAGCCATTTCCTTTATATAAATCTCTCTCCTGAAAAAATTTTTTGTGAAGTATAACTTCTACCCATTTTATCTGTGATCCTCAGTTCCCCCATTTGTAAGGGGATCTGCCCAAGGTCACAAATTGATTCACCATCAAAATTTAGCAAGAATTATTTAATTTCTTTCAACTGAGTGCAACATTAGAGCAGATATAGACCCTAGGATTCTAAAACATCCCCATCTAAACCTCCTTTTCAAAGATTTTAGGCTCCCTTGGGCAAGGCAGCAAGTAGAAAATTGTAATTCAGAGCAGAAAATCACCAGTGTCCTTGAAAGAGTGACGCCTCAGATAGCAAGACATTTGCCTTGTGTTGTGCCCTGCTGGGGTGGCTCCTGCTACAGGCCTCTTCCTAAGGGTAGTCGTGGGCCGACCCTCTCCCAGTCCCAATAGGCCAGGGTTTACTTGGGAATGAGATATCCCCAAAAGCTACTTTTCTTTGTCAGAGATGGAATAGTCCTGATGCTTGTGCTTTGTGTGAACTGAAATTAGATCTCTGGTTAAGAAGATGGGTCATATTCGGTCTTTAGACCATTTCTTCCTGGTTATTTTTCTATACTACAAAATGAACCCAACATGAGGCAACATTGGTAAAAATAGAAAGCTTACATACATCTGGCACTCTTAATTTGGAGAAAAAAATATAAGTGTCAAATGCAGCCCCAGTTTTTAGTTCTGTACTCTCAAAGGGGTATCTCTGCAAAGAGTGTTACTGATGGGTGTCTACAATTTTCTATCTGAGGACCACACGACCTAAGGACAGCTATGTGCTCGCAACTCCAAACCCCACTATATGGAATTGGTAAACCTAAAATCTGTAATTCCTCCTAATTTTTACAACTAGAATGATAGAAATATTTCTAAAACATATCATATGCTCCACTCATTTGAATATCTTTATTAAGGGGGTAGCTGCCATGGTCTCTCATGATGTCAAATTGGTAGCTTCAGGTTAGGGGTCCAACCAGCCACCTCATTTTCTAGAAAGCTGACTTTACGGGTACACATTTCATGAATCTATGGTTAGCAGACTAGAAATATTTTAAATAATGAATTTGGCAGTTGATTACTGTCTTAGTTATCTAGTGCTGCTATAACAGAAATACCACAAGTGGATGGCTTTAGCAAATGGAAATTTAGTCTCTCACAGTTTAGGAAGCTAGCAGTCCAAATTTCAGGTGCTGGCTCTAAGCGGAAGGCTCTAGAGAAAGGTCCTTGTCTCCTTTCCACATCTGAGGGCTGAGCATCCCTGGGAGATCTCCATATGTCTTGGCATCAATCTTCCCCTGGGTCAGGAAGGTTCTCAGTACAGGGACCCCAGGTCCAAAAGATACTCCATGTTCCCAGCTCTTCTTTCTTGGTGGTACTGAGGTCTCCTTCTCTCTTGTAAGACAAAAGGTGATGCTGATGCAGACCACACTCCAGGGAAACTCCCCTTACATGGGTCAGGGATATGACCTGAATAAGGGTGTTGCATCCTACCCTAAACCTGCCTCATAAACATATAAAAATATAGCCGAATCCTGCCTCACTAACACATAGAGGTCAGGATTTACAACACATCACAAATGGAATGTAATTACATCAGATCACATCATGGGGGATGATTACATCTTTACATAACTGCCAAACCACTGAGAATCATGGCCTAGCCAAGTTGCCTCATATTTTGGAGGGACACAATTCAATCCATGACAATCACCAATAGAGGTAAAAAATGAGCTGAATCAGGCATACACTTAGTGCTTCAAATGTTCTGCGGTGACTATTTCTACCAGATTCATAGTCGGTGCTATGTTTCCCCAGCACCCAGAAGAGTCTTTATTTGACTTCCTGTGTGCCTACAGGAGTCCCTGGATGGCACAAATGGTTAAGCGCTCAAGCACAAGCCAAAAGGTTGGTGGTTTAAAACCCATCCAGAGGTGCCTCAGAAGACAGGCCTGGCAATCTGCTTCCTATGGAGCAGTTCTGCTCTGCACACATGGGGTCACCATGAGTCAGAATCGACTGGACTGCAGCTAACAACAACAACTGTGCCTACAGCCTCAACTTCCAAACCCCAGTCCCTAAGGTATGTATTGGGCAGAGTGGTGAGAAGAAGTTGAAGATGCTTAGCCACAGAAGCATCAAAAATTATAGGTTTCCTCTTATGTCTGAAGCCCTGAAACCCTGAGAAAGGAAATCCTCCGGGAGTAATTTCTTTTTCAATATAGTACTGTTATGTGGTTGAAGCAGGGAGGGATTTCTACCATGTTGACCAGAAGAGTCCCTGTAAATCACATTTTGAGAAGCACTAATCTAAGGTACAGTCTGCTCTCTGTATCCATGGGTTCCGTGTCCATGGATCCAACTAACCACAGACTGAAAATATTTGGAAAGAAAAGACAAAGTTTTGAAAACCAAAATTTGAATTTGCTGTGCACCAATCACTACACCAAAACTACATGAATGAAGTGATGTGTGGGCATACCCTGTTGTAGCTTCCCGCCATTTCCCAGATCCTCAATCTCTCTCCAGAACTCGTTGTTTAAGCACCCTTTGCCTTGTGTCTAGTTCATTCTCTACTTGTATTGTAAGCACCCTTTGTTTCTGTGAAAAATGGTTCCTTCAAAGCAATGAAGTGGTCAAAGCAATCCCTCAAAGTGTCAGCAGGTGAGGAGAGCGAGAGGAAGGAGTGTCAGGCTAGTAAGGGATGGCTGGCTAGCTATGAAAAGCACTACAGCCTATATAAGTGACTTGAGCATCCTCAGATTTTGGTACATTTTGGTATCTTCAGGGGTCCTGGAATCAGTCCCCTGTAGATACAGAGGGACGACTGTATTCCTTAAATGCCATCCTAAGCTCCATGTTTGATATTCACAAAGCTCCACTGCTAAAGCCAAAACCCATTATCTAACCCTAGAACTTACCTACACGCAGTGTGTGCACCATGAGTAAAGTATATTTGCTTGAAGAAATATTGCATAAATACTCCCCATTGTCTGAAAGAGCAAGATCTGTCAAAGTCCAAGAGAAGTGACTTTGGTTGATCAGCTCTTTGTTCCATGAGAATTGGGATTCACTGATAACCGTGTTTTGTGAAGAGCTTAGAAAGTAAGCCAGAACCAAGGAAGTCCCACTTTTCATTCTGGACCAAGTAACAATGAAGTCTTGATTTGGTAGAGAAAAATTGTTGGCAAGTTGACATGAGAGTGAAATGTCTTCACTTTGCACTTTATGAAGGTGTTCTAACAATAGAATAGAGAAGAAAAGGTCAATGAAGATAAACTTTTCAAATGAATTTTCTAAGTTAAACTTAGGAAACAGGGAATGAAGACTATAATATTGGTTTCTTTGGAAATACCTTTTTGAAAAGCAATTAGATACTATAATGTGGGTATCGTTAAAATAGAAGCCTTGCTGTTGTTGTTGTTAGTTGTCAACGAATCAGTTCCAAATCACGATGACCTCATGTGTGTAGAGTAGAACTGCACCATAGGGTTTTCAAGGCTGTGACCCTTCAGAAGCAGATTGCCAGGCCTGTCTTCCAAGGTGCCTCTAGGTGAGTTCAAACTGCCAAACTTTCGGCTTGTAGTCGAGTACTTAACCATTTGCATCACCCAGGGAACCTAAAAAAGAAAAGCCTTAACAATCACTATTTTCCATTTTGCCACCAAGTAAGTGTAGGAATATTCTTCAAAGTGGCCTAAAGCCTGAGACAGCAGAGGGATGGTACGCTGGGTTTTAACTCTCACAACTGACACTGAGTACTTGACAAAATTGCTATCAGTTACTACCCTTTTTAATTCAGTTTGTTGTTGTTAGCTGCTGTCAAGTTGTCTCAGACTCATGGTGACCTTTTGTACAACAGAATGAAACATTGCCTGATCCTGCACTATCTTCATGATCATGGTATGTGTGAGTCCATTGTTGTACTCTTTTGTATTTTGAGTGTCTTCCAACCAAGGGGGCTCATCTTCTAGCCCAATATTGGACAATATTCTGTTGTGGTCCATAGGGTTTTCATTGACCACATTGATTTGCTTCTTTTAATTTTTCAGAAGTAGATCACCAGGCCTTTCTTCCTAGTCTGTCTTAGTCTGGATATTCTGCTGAAACTTGTCTGCCATGGGTAACCTTGCTGGTATTTGGAATACCAATGGCATAGCTTCCAGCATTATAGCAACACACAAGCTACCACAGTAGGACAAATTGACAGATGGTAGTTTTAACTCAGCACTCTTCTTTTATTGACCCCCTCAAATGCTAGTGTTCCCCAGGACTCCCCTCTTATTACTCTGTCTACTCCTTGGGGGTCTTTGTAATATTTATGGTCACAGCCAGTTTCTAATCTTTCTATCTAGACAAAGTCTCTTTTCTGCACGTAAGAGGTATATTTGCAACTGTCTGCAGGTAACCGCCCAGTGGATTAGCTCTTGTAAAGCAGCGACTCTGCTGGGTGGTCTTGGTTTGCCCCTCCAGATCCAGCTTCACCCTGTCCTTTCTGTTCTTTACTTCCGTAGGCTGGCCTCTATGGACTGCCATTGGATTGGTCTTCATGGTTCTTGACTCACCTACCCTCTAGACAACCTGCTGGAGAGCAATGCCAAAGCAAGAAAATCCCGTGTTTCTCTGGTACCTCAAGTCACTCTTGGCTCCACGCTACTGTGAGGGTCCAGTTCACATCCCTCAGCAAGGTGTGGAGGCAGGCCATCCAGCTGGTGATCACCTCCCTCCTCAGTGAGGTGTGCAGGCCTTCCAGCTGGTGTTTTCCTCCCTCTCCATGTTCATCTCTTGACATTCTAGCTGCACTCTCAGCCTCCCCACACTTCACAGAACCAGGCAACTTTACTCCTCTGTCCTTTTGTACATGCCGTACTTGTAGCCTAGAATGCCTGTCTTCTCCTGGAACCTCTGAATCTTTAAAAGTCTGCCTTTATGCAACTTCCTTAAACATATCTTCTCTAACAATCCACACATGCCCATTCACGATGAACAGAATTAATCACTCCCTTCTTATGCTGCCTTCCTGGTTTACTTTTACAGGTCTGTGCTAGATGCTGTGGATTCAGAGATGAGTAAGAGAGTCCAAGTTCTTAAGGTTACAATCTGGGGGGAGACAAAGCCTGGCAGGTAATAGATCCTCAGCAAGATAAAGCAATATTGGGCCTAAAGAATTGTTGGTACTTCAGGATACTCAGTATGAATAAACATGAGAAATTATGATTTTGTAAAGAAAATATTGACAGTTTAACATTAACATTTTAAACTATTTCCTACATGTCCCTTACTGCCTGACTGCTGAAAAATGACCAATGAATATTGGGTGCCCATGCCTTTAACTTTGGAGTCAGGTAAAGGTGGTAAGTCTCTTGCAGTTTCCATGCTTTCTTGGTGAGCATCTTGAGAATGTGAAACCCTGGGGGAGAGAAGGCTGAAAAAGATGCTAACCTCCACTTTCCCCACATAAGGGAGATTTACAGAAAAATTGTGTTTTGCTTTTAATAAAATATAAAACAATAATTTTCCTTGGAATTGGGTAGGGAGGTATCAAGTTAATTTTTCCCCTTAATCTTTTCTTTAACAGTAGGTTATAGATATAGACATTGATCAGAGTTTGGGTTTGTACAAATAAATGAGAAGAAAGAGTTCTAAAACTTGATCATGCTATGATAGAGGTCGAATAAAGAGTGATCGGCTAATACTAAATAAATACAGGCAATAATTAATTATAATTGTTTTTGTTATTAACTGCCATCAAGTCAGCCACCAATTCATGAAGACCCCATGCTCAACAGAAGAAAACATTGCCCAGTTCTGTGCCATCCCCATGATTGGTTGGGGATTGACCACTGTGATCCATACAGTATTAGTGAGCTTATTTTCAGAAGTAAATCTTCAGGCCTTTCTTCCTAGACCATCTAAGTCTGAAAGCTCCACTGAAACCTGTTAAGCATCATAACAACATTGCAAGCCTCCACTGATAGACAAGTGGTGGCTGTGCATGAGGTGCACTGGCCAGGAATCTAACCTAGGTCTCTCGCATGGAAGGCAAGAATTCTACCACCGAACCATCAGTGTTCCAGGGTGCTTCAAAGGGTTAATGCGTTCAGCTGCTAACAGAAAGATTGGAGGTTTGAGTTCACCCAGAGGTGCCTCAGAAGAGAGGCCTGGTGATCTATTTCCAAAACCCTATGGAGCACAGTTCTACTCTGACACATACAGGGTTGTTATGAGTTGGAGTTGACTCTATGGCAACTGATTTACTAATTAGAATACTAATGGGCTAATTCTTATTTAGTTATAAGATTGGCAAGAGTCAGATATTGTGATCTGCTAAAAGACAAGCACTCTTTCCTTCCCCTCCGATCCTTTTTAAAGTAAAATGCAGATAGGAAATCCTGTTGGAAAGATGAGCCTTATGCAGAAATTGGTAATCTTCATGCACGGTTTTTCTACTTTCCATTTCAAGAATGTTTTCATGCAATTCATAAACACTTACAAACTAAGAGTTACTCCCATTTTATTAGTGAGAAACTAAACTTCAGAAGTAAAAAATTATTGCTTAAGTTAATACAGGCAGTAAGATTAGCCCTGGGACTCTAGTCTTGGTCTCCTAACTGAAGGAAAAGCATTTTCTTCTGTTTCTTTCCATTTTTTTTCTCCCTTGTAAATCAAGCCCCATCTGCTCCCAACTCTCAACACAGCACTTGCTACAGAAAGCCATACAGAGCCTACCTTTCATTACCCATTGCCCTCTCCATGTTTGCTTCAGCAGTGAATTTCCAATGACACATTCATAAAATTTGTTTGAAAATGTAACATTCAGTGTACTTTTGATATAAAAGGGAGGCGAAGGCTCAAGCTCTTCCATAGTGCTTTCAGAGACAGTTGTATTGCCTGCTTGCCATGTGATCGTTGGATGAGGATAAATCATTAACACACAGCATGTTAGGAAGGTGCTTGTATTCCTCGTTTCATACTTCATCATAGGCATGAGGAAAGCTATGCGGAAGAAAGAAGGACATATGAGGATGTGTCATCATTAGCTTCTTTTTAGGCCATCTGTGCAGCACACTTATTATTTTTATACCCCTGACATGAAAAGCTAAGCTTTATGAGCAAAGCACAGCATTTACTGAAAGGAAAAACAAAAATCCTGATAGTGTACTTATAGTGATATAATGTACTTATGTAGAAGGGGAAAAAAGAGCACACATATACATAGCAACTAGCAATCTCAACTCTCTAGAAACATAGCTGAGAAAGACATCTTATGGCTTCACTGAGCAAACAAATGCAGGTGTTCAAATCTGTGAACTAGAGCTTAGGAAGTTCTCCTAACTCCTCAGATGCTCACTCAGAGATTACTTGCCTCTTTGTTTACACATAATTCAAATGAACTTAGATGTCTGAGTCAAGGTCTGAAGCAGCTAAATGGGACAGAGGAAGAAGGAACAGGTGCTGGATAAAACCCTTCCATTAGAAAACAGCAAAAGCAAACAAAACAAAACAAAAACATAGAAAGATAATACAGAAAAGAGGACAGCACATGATATTTTAAAAAACTCATTCACAAAAAAGGAAAAATGCAACTTAAATCAATAATTCAGTATCTTTTTTCAGCCATCATATTGGCAGTAATTTTGAGAATTGATAGTATTTTGCGCCAACCAGACTGAGGGGGAAAATGGATACTCTTATGCTGCTGGTGACAATAACATTAAAATTCTACGCTGACACTTTTCTTTTAGATCATTTCCCAGTACTAAATACAATAATAAGGCATCCATTACCACATTGTTGTAATACAAAACACTGGAAATACCTGGATATCCACCAGTGGGGAAATAGTTGTGTCAATTATAACATGTCTTTACTATGAGATATTATTCATTAAAAAAAATAAAGTGTATGAGGGATGGGGGAGTGGAGAAGGAAACACTAAATAGACAAGTGGTAACTTTGGTGAAGGGTAAGACAGTACACAATACTGAGGAAGCCAGCACAACCTGTACAAGGAAAGGTCATGGAAGCTCCATAGACACTTCCAAACTCCCTGAGGGACCGAATTGCTTGGCTGAGGGCTGTGGGGACCATGGTCTCAGGGAACATCTAGCTCAACTGGCATAACACAGTTTATAAAGAAGATGTTCTACACTCTATCTTGGTGAGTAGCGTCTGGGGTCTTAAAAGCCTGTGAGCAGCCATCTAAGGTACTTCATTGGTCTCACTCCTTCAGGAACAAGGAAGAATGAAGAAAACAAGATATAAGGGAAAGATCAGTCCAAAAGACTAATGGACCACAACTACCATAGCCTCCAACAGACTGAGTCCTGTACACCTAGATGGTGCCTGGCTGCCACCACTGACTGCTCTGACTGGGATGACAACAGAGGGTTAGAGCTGGACAGAGCTGGAGAAAAATGTAGAACAAAATTCTAATTCACAAAAAAGACCAGACATACTGGCCTAACAGAGACTGGAGAAACCCTGAGAGTATAGCCCCCGGATACCCTTTTAGTTCAGTAATGAAGTCACTCCCGAGGTTCACCATTCAGCCAAAGATTAGCCCCAAAAAACAAAATGAGACTAATGGAGCACAACAGTCCAGGGATAAGGACTAGAAGGCAGGAGGGGACAGGAAAGCTGGTAATAGGGAACCCAAGGTTGAGAAGGGACAGTGTTGACATGTCATGGGGTTGTTAATCATTGCCATAAAACAATATGTGTACTAACTGTTTAATGAGAAACTATTTGTTCCGTAAACATCTAAAGTACAATTAAAAAAAAAAAAGAAGTAGATCGGTATGTATATTGACTGGGAAGGAAGCAGTAGCATATTAGGTTAAGAAAAAGGCATGTTTTGGAATAACATGGAAATATCCCATTTATATTTTATAAAAACTTTATACATGTGCACTTACCTCCCATCTTTAGCACTATTTTGTTTGTGGTTTTTCCAGATTCTGTTCCTGTACACCAGATGTAACTGCCATCATCCTGAAGGTTTAATTTTATGAGACACAGAGAAGCATTCCCATTGTGAATTTCACTACGGAAGAGCGATGTCCTATTTGCATATTTGGGATCTTGTCTTTCCAATTTGTTGCTGCCTTTGTACTAGCTGTGAACGTTTTGGCCTCGAATCTTCCAGTGAATTGCAACTTCAGGCCCACTCTCAAACAAGCAAGGGAGAATTAGATCTTCATTAAGTCTTCCAGTAACTGTTTGTTCACTGTCAATGCTAAAATGGTTGAAGAAAGTTAAAAAGAATGGATCTAAAATTAATAGTAGAGATGTTATAAAGAGAATTAGTGATGGGTGCCCATAAAGGGTTGTATCAGGACCTCTCTAGAAGAATCATCCTAGGTCAGGAGCCTGATCATTAACAGACCACATCATCAACAACCATTGGTAGTCTTATTACTAAACACAGCTTCTTGGCTTGCTTCTGAGTTTCTACAATTTTAATTGAACGCTTGTTTGATTCAGTTTAACTGTATGTGATAACTGACAACAGCCCAAAGCACCCAAAGCACCGAAACACTGGTTTGCTACCCACTTGATCGAATAGTCTCATTTCTCCTCCCACCTGGCCTACCACAGTGCTGGAAATGATATATATTATGTATATAAAAGACTCCTATTGATTTTTATTCCCAGAACACATTCAGTTTTAACACCTATTATAACGATAGATTCGTTTATCGGGCTAACTTGAGCCAAAACCAAAACCAAACCCGTTGTTGTCAAGTGGATTCCAACTCATAACGACCCTATAGGACAGAGTAGAACTGCCCCCTACAGTTTGCAAGGAGCGACTGGTGGATTTGAACTGCCGACCTTTTGGTTAGCAGCCTGAGCTCTTAATCACTGAGCCACCAGGGCTCCAACTAGAGCCAGCAGAACCTAAAAGAATGGAACACACTTGTCTTGGTTGGGTTGGGAAATTATTTGGAGCAGGCAGAAGACAATGCTGGGCTAAGGAAGCTATTAGGAATATACAGACACCAGTCTCAAGCAGCTGAGGATATGGGCAGGAGCAGTCCAAAGAGCAAATAAAATGATGCATTTAATGTGGCTTAGGACCACTCTCGGGATACTCCATGAGTCAGTCAAAACATAGTTAAGAGATATTATGTTGGATACGAATGTGTAAGTCCAATTCTCCTGATGTACTTTTTTTTAACTTGTCAATTTCAGAAGTTTGTTTCAAAAAGTAAATGGATTTTATCACAATACAAGTTTTTGCAAAGAAAATATACATAGCTACTTTATAATCATTAAAGGCAGCGTCCATCTTCTTCAGCCAATTAATAAAGCATTGTGAATTTCTTTGTGGATTCTAAAACATTAGGACTGGAAGGGACTTTATCTTTACAGGCAACAGAGTAAACTCCCCTGGGCTGTGGCTAAGCTCACCCAAAATAGGAGAATTGCTGCACAAAGTCTTTCTTCTCTTCCTCTTCCTCCAAGGTTCTTTCCATCCTACCATGCCTCTCCTTTCACAGACAGCGTTAGTTTACTTCTGTACAGGGAGCTAGAGGGACATAGAGAAAGACATAGGAAGGTGGGGCAGAAAAGCAGTGATTGCCAACTTCCCTAATTGCACTACTAAACCCCTGTAATATTTCTATGGATGATTAAGAATTCCTGTCTCAGAAGGTAGCAAAGCCGATAATGCTTTCTGTTAAGTGTTGAGTACCAAGCTAACACTTAAAAAAAAAAAAAAAGCAAACTAGCCTTTCTAGTGATATTATTTATGGTAGTGGATAACAGATTAGAAAGAGCCTTAATTAGGACAGAAGAATCTATGGTTTTAATCTTCATTTGGGCTCCCAATCCCTTCCCTGTTTCTCATTAATTGATCTTTTAGAAAATTTTACAGTGCTGTGATGGTTAATGTTATGTGTCAACTTGGCTAGGCCATAATTCCCAGTATTGTGTAATTGTACTCCATTTTGTGGTCTGATGTAATTGTCCTCCATTTTGTGGTATTGTGTAATTATCCTCCATTTTATGTGTTGCAAATTCTAAACCTCTATATGTTAATGAGGCAGGATTAGTGTGGGGTGTATCTTAAGTCACACCCTTATAACAGGGCATGACTCAAGTCACAGCCTTACTCAAGTCGCTGTCTTACTCAAGTCACACCCTTACTCTAGTCACACCTTTACTCTAGTCACACACTTTCTCTAGTCACATCCTTACTCAACTACCTTACCCAAGTCACTAACTTACTCAAGTCACACCCTTACTCAAGTCACGCCCTTACTCAAGTCACACCCTTACTCAAGTCACTGCCTTACTCAAGTAACACCCTTACTCAAGTATCTGATGTAAGGGGCGTTTCCTTGAGGGTGTGGCCTGCATCCACTATATATGAATGCTCTGGCAAAGCTCTCTTCTTGCTCTGAATTCTGCATCTGGCTCATCATCATCTGACCTCTGGTTCTTGGGACTTGAACCAGCAGCCTGCCTTCTGACCTGCCGATTCTGGGATTTGTCACTTACGCAGCACTGTGAGCCAGTAGCCTGCCATCTGACCTGATTCACCAGATACTGCAGCCCCGTGGGCCAGCAGCCTGTCATCTGACCTGCCAATTGGGGTTCATCAGCCCCTGAAAATATGTAAGTCAGGAGAAGACCCCCAGCCTGATGCCTGACCCATGGATTTGGGATTTGCCAGCCTCCACAACTGTGTGAGCCATTTCCTTGAGATGAATCTCTTTATATATGTTTGTATATATATATATATATGTATATATATATATGCTTCCTGGTTTGCTTCTCTAGAGAACCCAGCCTAAGACAGATGCTCTGGCTGTAGAGGAAACAGCCACCTTGCATATGTGTTCATGTTCCTATCCAATAGTACAAATAACCAACACTCGGGTGTATTATGAATGAAACTTACTTTGAAATTCACTCAAAGATGGTATAAGAATGAGGAAGAAAGACAACACTGCCTCTGCCTTCATTGTTTTGTAAAGGTCATATTCGTTATGCTATCAAAGAGAAACCAAGCACGCATGTTATGGACCTTAAATGCAAAAAAGAATTGAAAAAGGAAAAAAATTAAGTGTCTGACTTTAGGAGATTGGTTAAATAAATTATGGTACATCAACACAAATAACTCTTCTGCAGCCATTGAAGGTGACATTGTAAAAGATGGTTCAATGGCATGGAAGGAAGTTCATAAGGAGAAAAATCAGATTACAACTTTTAAATTGCATGGTCCCTTTTAAGTTTTATTTTTTTTTTATTGTACTTCAGGTGAAGGCTTACAGAACAAATAGTTTCTCATGAAACAGTAGTACACATGTTGTTTTACGACATTGGTTAACAACCCCACAGCATGTCAACCCTCTAACTTCTCAACCTTTTTTTTTTGGTGAAAATACACATAGCCAATGATACACTATTTCAAAAATTTCTGCATGCACAGTTCAGTGACATCGAGTACACTCTTCTAATTGTGTTGCTATTCTCACTTAAGATGAAGGCTTACAGAACAAAATAGTTTCTCATTTAACAGTTACTACAAATGTTGCCCTATGACAATGGTTAACAATCTCACAACACATCAACAATATCCTTACTCAACCTTGGGTTCCCTATCACCAGCTTCCCTGTCCCCTTCTGCCTTCTGGCCCTTGTCACCTCATTAGTCCCATTTGGTTTTACAGGGCTGTCCACTCCCAGGCTGAACGGTGAACCTCGGAGATAACTTCACCACTGAGCTAAAAGGGTTTCTGGGGGCCATACTCTCAGGGTTTCTCCAGTCTCCTTTAGGCCAGTAAATCTGGTCTTTTTTTTGTGAGTTAGAATTATGTTCTACATCGCATGGTCCCTTTTTAAAAGCACACTTTTATATGCACATAAGAGACTGACAAGATATATTGTACCACTATATACACTAGAATGTTAACTGAAGGGCAGGATTCACATCTACAACAGTGCCTGCTATATACTGTAATGAATAATGACTTGTTGAATGAATAAATATTTGTTGTATGTTCAACAGTGATTCTCTGAATAATGATCTTTGCTATTTTTAAAGCTTTCTATGATGGGCATGTATTGCTTTTACAGTAAAAAAAAATACTAAAAACAGATTCAATATTAAGTGCCTTTGATGTTAACTATGGTGTGATGTTATTTATAATCAGATATAAACAATTGAAAACAAAATCTAGATACATCTTACATTCTTAAATGTAGAGTGATAGCATAAATCAAAGGCAGCCGTTAAAATCATGTTTTACACAGAGTTTTCAAAAGCTTAAAAAGTGAGAATCATTATTTCAGTAGTACTGAGTTTTTGTTTATGGGGATGGAAAATTTGGCAAAGGATATTGGTAATAGTTGCACAACATGATGTAATTGGTTTTCGTGAATTGTACATTTGAAAAAACGTTGAATTGGCAAATATGTTCTTTACTTTTTTATAAAAATAAAAAATATTTTTTAAAAAGTGAGAAAATACAGATGACAAACCATGGGTACACACACAATATACTTTTAAGTAAATAATAACTGATTTTCTCTGGTGATGGGATTATAGGTAATTTTTTCTCTTTAAAACATAGCTTGTTTAAAGGATAGTATATACTTCGTTTTAAAACCTCTAAAAGAAATTTTTTAAGAAATCATTTGAGAGCTCTACTATTGACAAGGATGTATCCCATATTTGTCATGGGATATGAGATTTAAGAATGATTAAAACTACAGTAAAACAATATTAGATTCCTTCATCACATCTTACCAAAATAAAACCTGGTAGATTAATGATTTATAGTTTCATTTTTTACATTTTTAAATACTAGAAGAAAGTAATTGAATTTTCAATCTTGGAAGAGGGTCTTTTTTTTTTTTCACTGCCTCTCTGATCAGGTCTTTATTCAAAATAAGCTGTCCAAAATGATTTGACTTGTACAGAATAAACAAATTTAAGGGTTTATGCAGCAGGCTTCTTTTCTTCTGTGGTAGGTTTCTTTTCTGCTGGCTTCTTCTCAGTTGCTGGTTTCTTGGTAACTGCAACCTTCTTTCACAGCATAGGCCTCTTTGGCTTCTTCACATCAACAGCTTTCTTTCCTCCCCTCTTCCCTACCACAGCTTCTTGCTTGGAGCTCCCCTCTCATCTGACTTGGCCTCTAGTGCTGCTGCTGCTTTACCCACCTGAGTTGGTCATTCCTGGCCTGGTGAAGAATAGTACTTAGACACATGGTCTTTGCATATGAGTTTAGCTTCAGCATAATTCTCAGGTTTTTCAGGGGGTTCCTGTTCAGGGCTCTGTGATGAATCTTCTTACATGGTGCTCAGAGGGCTCTTTGAATCTTCGTGCTTTTCAAGATCCTGCTAAGGTGGGTATTGATCCTCTTGTGTATGGGAAGGTTATAGCTACTCTCGAGGGAGGCAGCTTTATGCCAAGTGCCATACAGCTCATTTAACTTACAAAAAGCACTTTCAGTCCAAATGTAGAAATGCCCCACATGCCCAACAAGGGCAAGTTTCAAATGTTCAGTTTGCTTACATTAAGCAGAGTAATTCCAGGGATGTTTCTATAGGTCTTGATGATTCCACTGTCCTCATTACAGATAATGCACGGTCCTCTGTGCTGGATATGGCGTCGGTTTCTCATTTTGCCTTTGCCAGCTCTCAGTCGCTGAGAGGCATAGAAATTTTTGATATCATTCCAGGCCTTAAGTTTCTTAAGAAGTAAAACAGCCTCCTTGGTCTTCTTGTAGCCTTCAGCTTTATCTTCAACCACCAAAGGAAGTTCAGCAGCTTCCTCAATATGATGACCTTTGGACACGGCCAGTGCTGGTAAGGCTGATGCAGCCAGGGCAAAGCAGATGGCGTAGCTAACGGCACCAGATTTTGGTTGGTGCAAACACACAGCCTTCACGACACATATTTCCAAAAGCATCTAGGCCAGAGTGATGCGTCCCACCACCTCAAACTCCAGGAATTTGAGCCGCAGCTTTGCCAGTACCCCAGGGCTCAGCACTGGTCTGATGATGTGCTAATTCGCTGACAGGATAGGGCTGCCTGCTTGTTTTTATGCAAGTCGGTGAGAACAAAGTTCACGATATCCATTCAAATGGGAGCCTTGAACATAGCAGACAAACTAACATTTTTGCCAGATGACTCTCCCTTTTCTGAGTACACTGATTAGCAGTGGAAGAACACATGCCGGGTAGGGAAAAGAGAAGACCACACTCCTCTCAACCCGCGGCTCCCACAGAAAGAGCAGAAGAGGGCCTTTTTAACATGACTATATATTTTTCTATTATGGATATGTCTCGTAAAAATTGGAAATGCAACACAAATGTTAAAATACAAATAAATAGAGGAAATACTTGCAATATGACAAAGTTAACACTCCAATAACTTCCATTTATCTCAGAACTAAAATGTGTGGTGAAGTAAAAATTGTTATAAAACTATATTTGTTATGAAAATGAGATCTTTTTGTTTCTTCCAAAAGATATGCTTAAATGTATAAAGTGTGAAAGGGTATACAGGTATGTGTCGCTTAACGTCCGTTCAGGCAACTTTCGACCACATGTATGTCAGTGATCCCAAAAGGTTTTTTTTTTTCTTTTCTTTTTTTAAAAAGGGAAAGAGCTCTCCTTTTGTTTATTTTCCCCTAATGGTTTTAATGGCCTCAAACATCGCAACAATTGTGAGGATGGTGCAGGCCCCGGCAGTGTTTCGTTCTTTTGTACGTAGGGTCACTGTGAGTCTGAACTGACTCAACAGCACCTCACAACAACAACAATGGTTTTAAAGACCCCAAACCCAGATTCTTGCAGCCCTGGGCCACGGGTGGGATACCAGCAGGTGAGGCAGATGCAGCAGATGACGTGGCTCTGGACACAGGCTCTTAGGCTTTGTCCTTTGGGCAGGCAGGTGCCAGCGGCAGGGTCTGCGAGGCCAGGCTGCTCCTGTTGCTCAGGCGGGCAAAACGCGAGTGGAGGAGGGTGCCCTCCATTCCTCCTCCCTCAGTTCCTCTCCTCTGCTTCTGCTGCTGCCCTCTCAGCCACTCCCACCGCTCCTTCCTCCCGCCTGTGCCAGCTGCTCCAGCGGCAGCAGCAGTAGTAGCAGTGGCAAGGAGGGATGTCCAGAAGCTGTCTCCCATAAGGTTTTAATATGGTGTTTACACAGTGTCCAAATCACATAACCTCCTATTTCACATAATGTATTGTGGACTTTAAGTGCTGTGTACATGTACATCACAATGATTATCTCTAAATGTAAGACTATAATTATTAAACACATTTCCTATTATGAAAATGTGTTGCTTATATACTTTTTACCTTTATAGGCCTTCAAAAACAAAACAAAAAACCCTTAAGATTTAATCACAGTCCCTTTCCAAGAGAAAAATTAACTCAAATACACCTTAATATAACTTTGGGTCATTCTCTGCCCACAGTCCTACTATATAGGACTTACCTCCCCATTCTGTGAAACTACTATTTGCTACATTTTCATGAAACTTCAGCATCCCCTCTTATTGTATCCCTTTAAGCTAATGTTCTGGCATCATTAATTGGTTGTGTGTGTTAGGTACTGTAGAGTCAGTTCCAACTCACAGTGACCCTATGCACAACAGAATAAAACTCTGCCAAGTCCTGCACCACCCTCAATTAGCTATGATTAATTTGATCATGATTAACTGCCCCATAGGGTTTCCAAGGCTGTAATCTTTAGAGAAGCAGATCGCCAAATCTTTCTCCCACCTATGAGATGTCAAAGTAACTAGGTCAAATGGGAAGTTGAATATATGACCTTGACTCGGTAGAGGGGTCAGGGGATCAGTTTAAGAATGCTTTATGTAACTATGACATATGGAGTCATGGATTAGATTTGCTCACCTAGCTCTGAGTATAGAGAAAGTAGAAGGCTTGGGAGTATGCCCTTTGATATTCACAAATAAAGAAGGCAAGCAGAGAAGAGGGCCAGGAAAGGACTAAGGGTGGAGTATCAGTGAAGAAGGAAAAACTAGGAGAATGTGGTATCTCAGAAGCCAAACAGAGGAATCTTATAAGAGGAAGCAAACAGCCCCTTATGGTGAATGCTGCAGAGAGATTGAAAAAGATGACAATAAATGGTATTCACTGTCTTTGGCAAGTTGGAAGTTCTGGGTGACACTGACAAGGACAGTTTATGAGGCATCACACAGACAGGAGCCCCATTAGAGTGGGTTGAGGGGAAAACAATAAAGGGGGACGTGGAGACACCTATTTAGATACTTACTTCAAGAAGTTAATGGAGCTGAAAAATTGGTTGATAGCTAATGAGGAAAGAAGGTAGGACTAAGAGGAAAATTTTGTTTTTTTGTCATGTTTGTAAGATGAAAGATATTGGCGCATTTATGCTCATAGGATTAATATAGTAGAGAGAACCTGTTGATACAGAAGAAAGGAGTTATAATGCCAGAAAAACTCCTTGAATGCAAAAACGTTTGGGATACAGAATACAAGTGAAAGGTTTGGCCTTGAATAGAAACAGAATTTGTGGCAGAAAGAGTAGACAAAACTGTTAACGGGCTGGTTAAATTGGTGGCAGGAGGATGAGGGAGTACCCACAATTACTGTTGTTGTTATTAGGTGCCATCAAGTTGGTTCCAACTCATAAAATCCTATGTACAATAGAACAAAACATTGCCTGATCCTGCGCCATCCTCACAATCGTTGCTATGTTTGAGCCCATTGTTGCAGTCATTGTGTCAATCCATCTCATTGAGGGCCTTTTCCACTGACCCTCTACTTTACCAAGCATGATGTCCTTCCCCAGGGACTGGTCCCTCCTGATAACATGTCCAAAGTACATGAGGCAAATCTTGTCACCTTGCTTCTAAGGAGCATTCTGGCTGTACTTCTTCCAAGACAGTTGTGTTTATTCTTCTAGCAGTCCATAGTATATTCAATATTCTTTGTCAGCACCGTAATTCGAACTCTTCTTCAGTCTTCCTTATTCACTGTCCAGCTTTCCTATGCACATGAGGCAATTCAAAATACCATGGCTTGGGTCAGAGGCACCTTAGTCCTTAAAGTGACATCTTTGCTTTTTAACACTTTAAAGAGGTCTTCTGCAGCAGATTTGCCCAGTGCAATACATCATTTGATTTCTTGACTGCTGCTTCCATGGGCATTGATTTTGGATCCAAGTAAAATGAAATCCATGACAACTTCAATAAAATTCCTTTATGTTGAGGTATAATCCGTACTGAAGACTGTAGTCTTTCATCTTCATTAGACTTTGATCTTCAAGTCTTCTTCACTTTCAGCAAGCTAAGTTGTTAATGTGTCTTCCTCCAGTCCTGATGCCCTGTTCTTCTTCTATAGTTCAGCTTCTCAGATTATTTGCTCAGCATACAGACTGAATAAGCATGGTGAAAGGATACAACCCTGATGCATACCTTTCCTGACTTTAAACTACGCAGTATCCCCTTGTTCAGTTCAAATGACTATCTCTTGGTCTACATACAGATTCCTCATGAACATAATTAAGTGTTCTGGAATTCACATTCTTCGCAATGTTATCCATAATTTGTTATGATCCACACAGTCAGATGCCTTTTCATAGTCAATAAAACACAGGTAAACATCTTTCTGGTATTCTCTGCTTTCAGCCAAGATCCATCAGACATCAGCAATATTCCTCGTTCCATTTCCTTTTCTGTATCTGGCTTGAATTGCTGGCAATTCCCTGCCAGTGTACTGTTGTAATCATTTTTGAATTATCTTCAGCAACATTTTACTTGCATGTGATATTAACGATATTGGTATTTTGAAATTACAGTAACCCATTTGTCATCTCGGATAAAGTAATATGAATAAAATCATACTCAATCTCTTCTACACAAAGCTTTGATTCAGCACTGCTGAAATAATTTCAGCATTTAGCCAAGTGAGGCTGTTAATGAGTATTTAGCCCTATTTTTATGCCTAGTTTTATTTTTAGACATTTATTTTCTTCCCCAAAAGCAGCAGAAAGCTTCTACCTTGGATTAAACTGAAGTTATCCAAGTTGCAATCAACACCCTTACAAAACGGCTCAAATGTTAGAAGCATCTTGTTTTCGCACATTTTGGCTGGATTCCGGATGTGGAGGAGAAAGGTAAAGAGAGGCAGCCTCTGTGATGGAACATGGGGAAAAGAAATCCAGATGCTAAGACTAATCAGACAAGATAAAATTGAGGCCATTTCTACCAGAATAAAATAGAAGGTGTGCCCATCTTAATAGCTACCTATCAAATTGGCTGTAGCCATCAGTACTAATTGTGATGATAACAATCATCGCTGGTGTTTAGGTCAGATTCTCTGGTCTGCACATCAGTAACACTCAAGACTAGTTACGGCCTCGCAGCTGCTTACCTAGCTCTGACCAGAGCCACATAGCAAGTCAATCCTTGTTTTTGAAAAGAAGGATGATTCGCATCACTCACTCATCAGGCCTGTTCACTAACGTATGAATTCTTCTGAGGAAAAGCAGCTTCAGGGTGCTCCATTCTCCTCTGCCTCATTAAATTTAGTACCTATGCACAGTGTTCAGGGCACTAAGCCAATTTGTAAAAGAAGTCTTAACAAAAGAAAAAGTCTTTGTAGCATCTGGGGATTTCTCCTTAGTATCCACTTAGATTTTAATAGGATTGACTTTGTTTAGACAGAAAAAGAACAATTTTAGGATTACCTTCTTTTTACTCAAAAAAATCTCCCCTGATGTTTTACTGGGAAATTCTGCCAACTGGTGATTCATAAATTGGGTTGAAGATCCCTGAGTGGCACAGACAGTTCGTGGTTGTTAACTAACCAAAAGGTTGGTGGTTCAAATCCACCCAGCTGCACAGTGGAAGAAAGGCCTGGTGATCTACTTGTGTAAGATTACAGTCATTGAAAACCCTATGGAGTGCAGTTCTACTCTAACATGGGGTCACCATGAATCAGAATCGACTTTACAACAGGGTGAATTGGGTTAAAACTTTGAATCTCTAGGGATATTATCTTTGCCTCAGGCCGTATCTTATGTTTTATTTTTAAACCAGGCTATGTTTACGTGCTAATATATTTTGGGGAGAAGTGCAATCACAGGGCAGCATGAGTGAAGGAAATGGAGAAGAGAGACGGGAGAGAAGAAGAAAAAGCAAATACTAGCTGGTGGTTACCTTAATGGCCACCACATCAGAACAGAAAACAGAGGCACTTGTTCAGTCACAAGGGCCATCTCCAGACATGCTCTACAGAACCACAGCATCTCAGAACAATCCAACAAATGAAGGAAGGAAAAGGAATGTGTTTGTAGGCTCCACGCACTGGTCAGTGGTTTGGCCATGACCATTAACTCCCATGGCTCTTCCAGGGTGTGTCACCCTGGCCCTCAGGACAGCCACTAAGAAATCCAGCTCTCATGTCTTTCTGTATGGCCTTTTGGGCCTCTGTGAGTCTACTTGGGTCAGGTCTATATGCTGCTGCTGCTGTAGCTCCCACTTCAGTGGGCACACTGGAGGATCTGCTCAAGTTGGCCTCCCCAGGAAAGGCAGAGACAGCTGGTGGTGTTGGAAATGAGCAACGGCACTGGGGTCTGGACTCTTGTTTGTGCAAGCGTTTGAGGGTCCAAGAGGCAGGTGAGGCCAAGAAAATCCAGAGAGGCTCATAAATTGGGTCCAATAGAAGAAGCTATTTTTAAATGCCATACATTTTATATTTGATATTTTTCTATATTAACGGATAGTTAGTAAACTACCCAGATGCCTGGGGTCACTTTTACAGTTCAGTTTTCATGTGTCCATAGCTGAGCTGCTGCTACCTGCTCATATAACTGCAGCTTTCTCCCAAGGGTTGCCCTTGGATGATGGAAGTGGTGGTTCCAGACCAGTGATGACCTCAAGGAAAGAAAGATTCTGCCATTCAGAGCTCTCCTGGGATCAGGCTGAGTCTAGACTTCACCTAGAGCCACCTCCTTGCTCAGCTTCTTTCCCAGGCCATCCTGCTTCCCTTGTTCCTTATAGGTTTCTCCAGAGAGCACTCTTTCATTACTGGCACACAAATCCCAAGGTAGGGGTTGGTCCCTAGAAGCAGAGCCCAAGCTAAGCACTTGTATGGGAATGTCCTGGAAGGTGGACACATGACACAGGAGGGGCCACAGGACTACTAATGCCTCCAAGGAACATTTCTGAGGTCAGTCTCCAATCAAGAAATGTTTCTTCTTTCCAAAAGAGTAGATTATATAAAACCCCACTTTTCTCCTGCTCCATCAGGGACTCTGTGTTGTGTTCCCAGTCAGGGCAGTCATTGTGGTAGCTGGGCACCAGCTAATTCTTCTGGTCTCAGGCTGATGAAGTCTCTGGTTTTTGTGGTCCTTTCTGTCTCTTGGATTAATACTTCCCTTGTGTCCATGGTGTACTTCATTCCCCTTTATTCCAGGTGTGTTGCGACCAACTGATGCATCTTAGATGGCTGCTTGTTTGCTTTTAAGACCCCAGATGCCACTCACCAAAATGAGATGCAGAACATTTTCTTAAAAACCTTTGTTATGCCAATTGACCTAGATTAAAAATGAAAGCATGGCAGAGTGGGTTTTTTTTTTTTTTTTTTTTTTTAGCAAGAATACTGCAAAGCCAAGAAAACAGACAAGAAATTGCCAGGGTTAACAAGACAAACAGCAGGCATTTTGTAGAGTACATAAAGGTAGTAAGCAATTGAATAAGACACCATTAAGTGAAGAGAACTTTGAACACCTGCAGATGTAAGGCCAAGGACTTCCTGGAAATGTAGTCATCATACGAATCTGTACTCTCCTCTTTCTCTATAAGACATATTGATAGATGCCCATTGCACACCATATGCCTCTGGGAAGCCACTCTTGAGTTCCTGTACACTTCTACCAGTTTTGTGTGTTAGCATGATTAAATTAACTAAATTCGTTAATTGATTAAATGGGAGAACAAGAAAAATAGTTGATGTTTCTCCAAAAACTAAGTTGAATAAGGCGAATGCTTTAGAAAGGATCAATAAAAGCAAATCACACAACACAGGCAAAAAAAAAAAAACATCAGCTATGGACTAGGTAGGTAAGATCCCTGGGTGGCCCAAAACGTTTGCTCTTGGTTACTAACCTAAAGGTTGGTGGTTCAAACCCACCCAGCAACACTGCAGAAAGATTACAGCCAAGAAAGCCTATGGAGCAGTTCAATTCTGTAACACATGGGGTCGCCATGAGTTGGAATCAACTCCACAACAACTGGCTTGGTTTTGTTTTTTTTTTTTTTGGATTAGGCATGAGAGAAAACCACATGAAAATCAAACCCATTACCATCAAGTAGATTCTGACTCATAGTGACCCTATATGACAGAGTAGAACTGCCCCATAGGGTTTCAAGCAGCAGCTGGTAGATTCAAACCTCTTTGATTAGCAGCCGAGCTGTTAACCACAACTGTAAAAGACTGAAAACATATTGTAAAAGTCTAGAAGGAGTTGGACTCTTTTGTAACCATCTGAGTGCAGTGTTCTCTGTTCACTTTCAAAAAACAAAAACTGGGAATATTAGATGATGTGTTACTGAGTTTATGTAAGAAAGATAACACAGAAAAATCAAACAGTGGCCCCATACTCAGAACAAAGCCTTGACCTCACCCAAAAGACTAGAAAATGGATGGCAAGTTATATATTTTAAGTTTAAAAACATTCAAAAATATTAATTGGATACCTGACTTTGGTTTTGTTTTGTTTTTATCAGAACAAACATTGGGTCTGACTATATAAGGACTTTGACTAAAATAATGAAAGCTCTGAAATAACACTGTGAACACTCACCAAAGATGACATGAGACCTGCTGTCTGGAGCGTAGAGGAGGACCAACAACTCCTGAAGGCCAAGGAATCCTGGCTAGACAGAAATAAGAAGCTCACTTCCCAGTGTCGGTTTAGGGTTATCACCTAATTCTGATATCAGAATTCCATTCTATGATGGTCACAGTTGTTATCCTTAAATATAAGTCTTTTCTATGATAAATGAGAGAGTCAGTATTTCTCATTCCCATATGAGATTAGTCATTCCTACTCAATCCCTGTGTCAACTTTTTCAAATCCAGAAATAAATAACCCCTCCTTGTATCTATATATCAAGCTGGTAGGGTTGGGTGATCTGTAACTGAATATCAGAATCAAGGACTTGTCCTGAAGAACAGGCAAAAAATCCAATCTTTACAAGGCTTACTCCTAGCTGCACAGACTGCTTAGGGCTTTTGTTAATGATGCTTTATAATGAATTGTTTTCTAGCAGACACTTGTGCCTGTATGCATGTGACTTAAAGGCTTTCAGTCCTGGAATTTAAAGCTGTGGCTAACCCATCTAGCATGTACACAAGAAAAAAAGACTGCTGGCCTAGTGCGGTGGATACAGCTCAGTGGGTCATTTCCAAAGTTCAGTAGTTATTGTGTTTGCTTTGTACCAGTGAATTTCCCATAACAGCTAGGAGTCAATTTTGCCAAATAACTTATGTTTGCAAAGGTCCATTGTTTCAGCCCTATCTTCTACTCACAATCCATTCCCAAGATAGAGTCAGAAAATGTTGAAGTTCAGAAAACAAGAGAGAATGAAATCTGTCGAATTTATCCTGACCTCCTAAGGAGTAAGACTAGATTTTTGTACAGTACTCCACACTGTACTACATCCATTAAAAATACACTTTTTTCAGCATCACCTATGAATCAAGAACTATAAAGGGATGAATCAGACAGTCCTTTACCTCAAAAAAGTCAATATAGTACCAAGAGGTTGCAGATGGATTATGTAAACAAATACATCATAATATGAGGTTCGGGCAGCAATAAACGCTCCTATTAAGAGCTATAGAAGGACAGAGGAAAAATATTTGAGCTTTGTACGGCAGGATGTTAAGAAAAGCTTCTGGAAGTCATCAGGTTTGAATAGGGCTTCCAACTGGCTGGTTCCAGCTCAAATCCCTGCTGAGAATTTGCACTTCTAGTAAGCTACCAGGGGCTCAATTCTAAGAACCACTAGCGGAGCCACCAACCAAAACTCATTGCCGTTGAGTAGATTCTGACTCATAACGACCCTATAGGACAGAGTAAAACTGCCCCATAGGGTTTCTAAGGAGCGGCTGGTGGGTTTGAACTCCTGACCTTTTGGTTAGCAGCCGAGCTCTTAACCACTGCTTCACCAGTAGGGCAGTGGTTCTCAAAACTTATCATACATAAGAATCACCTGGGGATCTTGTTAAACTGTATATTGTGATTCAGTATATCTGGGATGGAAATGCAATCTCTCAGCAGGGGTTCGAACCAGAACAAACCACTTCAAAGCCCTGCCTTTATCATATCAGGCAAGAGGTTAGTGCAAAGATTCCAAAGTCTTCTCTCTACTTCCAGTTTATCATTGTTCCCATGGATAGGGTAAACTAGTATTCATTAATTTTTCATAGTAGTCTTTCACTTTCAGAAGTGTCTCTGTCTGGAATAAATTATATGGTCACCTTACCTTGTATCATTGTCAGGTTAGGCTTCAATATGTAATCCATCTGCTCAGAAATCAAAAGCTCCTGCTAACTGTTTAGAGGACATTTCTGCCTGCTCAGCAACCTTCCCTTCAGGGGATCTCTCCTTCCCCACTTCATTTGGTGTGGGAAAACTCTTTGAGTGTGCCTGTGTATTTAGATGAAAGTTTACAGAGCAAATTAGTTTCTCATAAAACAATTAATACACATATTGTTTTGCGACATTGGTTGCCAACCTTATGACATGTCAACACTCTCCCCTTCTCAACCTTGGGTTCCCCATTACCACCTTTCCTGTCCCCTCCTACCTTCTAGTCCTTGCCCCTGGGCTGCTGTGCCCCTTTAGTCTCATTTTGTTTTGTGGGCCTGTCTAATGTTTGGCTGCAGGGTGAACCTCAGGAGTGACTTCAGTACTTAGTTAAAAGGCTGTACAGGGCCACATTCTTGGGGTTTCTCCAGTCTCTGTCAGACCAGTAGGTCTGGTCTTTTTCTTTTTTTTTTTTTTGTGAGTTAGAATTTTGTTGTACATTTTTTTCCAGTTCTGTCCAAGACCTACTATTGTGATCCCTGTCAGAGCAGTCAGTGGTGGTAGCCAGGCACCATCTAGTTGTGCTGGACTCAGGTGGAGGCTGTGGTAGTTGTTGTTCTTTAGTCCTTTGGACTAATCTTTCCCTTGTGTCTTTGGTTTTCTTCATTCTCTATTGCTCCAGATGGGTGGAACCAGTGGAGTATCTTAGATGGCTGCTCCCAAGCTTTAAGACACTACTCACCAGAGTAGGATCTAGAACATTTTGTTTATAAATTATGTTATGCCAGTTGAGCTAGATGTCCCCCAAGACCATGGTCACCACAGCTCTCAGCCCAGTAATCCAGTCCCTCAGGGAGTTTAGATGTGTCTATGGAGCTTCCATGACCTTGCCTTGGCCAAATTGTGCTGACTTGCCAGTATGGTGTACTGTCTTCACTACCAGGGCTCTGTGTACTGTCCTACCCTTCTCCAAAGTTACCACTTATCTATTGTCTAGTTAGTGTTTTTCCCTCCCCACCCTTTCCCTCCCTTTTAATAGTCAAAGATTGTTTCTTTCTGTGTGTAAACCTTTTCATAAGTTTTTATAATAGTGTTCTTATACAGAATTTGTTCTTTTGCGACTCACTTATTTCACTCAGCATAATGCCCTCCAGATTCATTCATGTTGTGAGATGTTTCTCAGATTCATCATTGTTCTTTATTGTTGAATAGTGTTCCATTGTGTGTATGTACCATAGTTTGTTTATCCATTCATCTGTTGATGGGCACTTAGGTTGTTTCCATCTTGTTGCTGTTGTGAATGATGCTGCAATGAACATGGGTGTGCATATGTCTATTCGTGTGACAACTCTTATTTCTCTTATATTCCTAGGAGTGGGACTGCTGGATCATATGGTATTTCTATTTCTAGCTTTTTTAAAGAAGCGTCGTATTGTTTTCCAAAATGGTTGTACCATTTTACATTCCCACCAGCAGTGCATAAGAGTTCCAATCTCCCTGCAGCCTCTCCAGCATTTGCTATTTTCTGTTGTTTTGATTTGCGCCAGTAATGCTGGCGGGAGATGGTACCTCACCGTAGTTTTGATTTGCATTTATCTAATGGCTAATGATCATGAGCATCTCCTCATGTGTATGCTAGCTGCCTGAATGTTTTCTTTGGTGAAGTGTCCATATCCTTTGCCCATTTTTTAACTGGATTATTTGTCTTTTTGTTGTAGAGCTGTTGGATTTTCCTATAGATTTTAGAGATTAGAACTCTGTCAGATTTATCATAGCCAAATTTTTTCCCCCAGTCTGTAGATTCTCTTTTTACTCTTTTGGTGAGCATAAGTGTTTAATTTTTAGAAGATCCCAGTTATCTAGCTTATCTACTGGTGTTTGTGTATTGTTAGTTATGGTTTGTATCCTGTTTATGCCGTGTATTAGGACCTCTAGCATTCACTGTATTTTTTCTTCCATGATCTTTGTAGTTTTTGGTTTTATATTTAGGTCTTTGATCCATTTTAAATTTGTTTTTGTGTATGGTGTGAGGTATGGGTCTTGTTTCCTTTTTTTATAGATGAACATCCAGTTTTGCCAGCACCATTTGTTAAAAAGACTATCTTTTCCCCATTTAATGGACTTTGGGCCTTTGTGGAAGATCAGGTGACCATAGGTGGATGGATTTACACATGGGTTCTTAATTCTGTTCTATTGGTCATGTATCTATCATTGTACCAGAACCAGGCCATTTTGACTACTGTAGATGTATGGTAGGTTCTGAGGTCAGGTTGTGAGAGTCCTCCTACCATATTCTTCTTCTTCAATAGTGCTATACTTTTCTGGGGACTCTTTCCTTTTTATATAAAGTTGATGATTAGTTTTTCATCTTGTTAAAGAGTGTTGTTGGTATTTGGATCAGGATTGCATTGTATTTGTAGATTACTTAGGGTTGAATTGACATTTTCACAATGTTGAGTCTACCTATCCATGAACATGGTATGTTTTTCCATTTATCTAGGTCTCTTTTGGTTTCTTGCAGTAGTGTTTTGTAGTTTTCTTTGTATAGATCCTTTATGTCTCTGGTTAGATTTATTCCTAAGTTTTCTTTTTGTTTGTTTTGTTTTCTTTTTTTTTTTTTAGGGGCTATTATAAATGGTATTGCTTTCCTGATTTCATTTTCATTGTTCTCTTTATTGGTGTATAGTAATTTGACTGATTTTTGTATGTTGATCTTGTATCCTGCTACTCTGCTGAATCTTTCTATTAGTTCCAGTAGTTTTTTCCTGGAGTCTTTTGGGTTTTCTATGTATAGTATCATATTATCTGCAAATAGGGATAGTTTTACTTCTTACCAATTTGGATGCCCTTTATTTCTTTTTCTTGCCTTATTGCTCTGTCTAGGACTTCCAGTACAATGTTAAATAGAAGTGGTGATAAAGGGCATCCTTGTCTTGTGTCTGTTCTCAGGGGAAATGTTTTCAGCCTCTCCCTATTAAGAATGATGTTTGCTCTTGGTTTTGTATAGATGCCCTTTAGTATGTTGGTAATTTTCCCTTCTATATTTATTTTATCGTAAGTTTTTACCAGGAATTCGTGTTGGACTTTATCAAATGCCTTTTCTGCTTCTATTGAGATGAATGTGTGATTCTTTTCTTTTATTTATGTCATGGATTACATTGTTTAATTTTCTAATGTTGAACCATCCTTACATATCTGGTATGAACCCCATTTTTTGGGTTTTTTTTTTTTTTTTATGATGCTGAATTCTATTGGCTAGAATTTTGTTGAGAATTTTTGCATCTATATTCATGAGGTATATTTGTCTGTAATTTTCTTATTTTTGTGGTGTCTTTGCCTGGTTTTGGTATCAGGGTTATGCTAGCTTCATAGAATGAATTCGGAAGTGTCGCTTCCTTTTCTATGTTCTGAAATAATTTGAGTAGTACTGGTGCAAGCTCTTCTCTGAATGTTTGGTAGCATTCTCCAGTGAAGCCATTTGGGCCAGGACTTTTATTTGTTGTTGTTGGGAGTTTTTGTTTATTTTTAAGTTGTCATTACTTTTTCAATTTCTTCTCTTGTAAGGGTCTGTTCAGATCTACAACCTCAGTTTGTGTTAGTTTAGGTAGGCAGTGTGTTTTAGAAATTTGTCCATTTTTTTTAGGTTTTCACATTTGTCAGAGTACAGTTTTTCATAGTACTCTGTTATAATCCTTTTTATTTCAGTTGTGTCTGTTATAATGTTCCCCATTTCATTTCTTATTTGGGTTATTTGCATCCTCTCCTGTTTTTCTTTTGTCAATTTGGCCAATTGTTTGTCCATTTTGTTGATCCTTTCAAAGAACCAACTTTTGGTTTTGTTGATTCTTCCTATTGTTTTTCTATTCTCTATTTCATTTATTTCTGCTCTGATCTTTATTATTTCCTTTCTTCTGGTGGCTGTGGGCTTCTTTTGCTGTTATCTTTCTATTACTTTGAGTTGTATAGCTAGTGTTTTGATTTTGTCCCTTTTTTCTTTTTTGATGTGTGCAACTAGTGCTATAAATTGTCCTCTGAGCACTGCCTTTAATGTTTCCCAGAGGTTTGGGTATGATGTGTTTTAATTCTTGTTTGATTCTAAGAATTTTTTTCATTCCATCTTTGATTTCTTCTATTACCCCGTGGTTTTTAAGCAAGGTGTTATTCACTTTCCGTGTATTGATTTTTCTTCCTTGCTCTTCCTGTTATTAATTTCTACTTTTATGGCACTGTGATCAGAGAAGATGCTTTTTATTATCTCAATGTTTTTTATTTTGTTGAGGGTTGCTTTGTGGCCTAAGATGTGGTCTATTGTGAAGAGCGTTCCATATGCATTGGAAAAGAATGTGTACTTTGCTGCTGTTGGTTAGAGTGTTCTGTATAAGTCTATGAGGTCAAGTTGGTTGGCTGTGGCCATTAGATCTTCTGTATCTTTGCTGAGTTTCTTTCTAGATGTTCTGTCCTTTACCAAGAGTGGTGTGTTGCATTCTCCTACTATTATTGTGGAACTGTCCATTTCTCTTTTCAGTGCCATTAGAGTTTGTTTTATGTATTTTGGAGCCCTGTCTTTGGGTGTGTAGATATTTATTATCGTTACATCCTCATGGTGGATTGTCCCTTTAATCATTATATAATGTCCCTTGTCTTTTATGGTAGATTTTGTTTTAAAGTCTATTTTATCTGAGATTGTTAGTATTGCCACTCCTGCTCTTTTTTCGTTGCTGTTTGCTTAATATATTTTTTCTATCCTTTTATTTTTAATCTATTCATGCTTTGTTTCTAAGGTGTGTCTCTTGTAGACAGGATAGTGATGCGTCCTGCTTTTTATCCATTCTGTCACTCCTTTTCTCTTTATGGGTGTATTTAAGCCATTTATGTTCAGTGTGAATATTGACAGGTGTGAGTTTATTGCTGTCATTTTGTAGTGCTTTTTTTTTTTTTTGTGATGGTGACATTTTCTTTGTTCTTCTTACTCTCCTGTGCTGAATTCCTTTTGTTTGGGGACTTTTTTTTTGTTTGTTTCTTTTGTTTTTGTAGATTTTGTGTTTACTGAAACTTTATGTTTTTCTCTTTATTTTGATGAGTAGGTTTGTTAACTTTCTTTGTGATAATATTGAACTTTACCCCTATTTTCATAAGTTTATGGTTTGGGAAAACTCTTAATCATTGTCAGTCACATTGTGCCCTGACCTACCATTTCAACCAAGGATAGGTTAATAATTCAGGTGTGGCTAATTATGGCAACCCATCCAAAGGCTGGGCAAGTGCTCCGAGGAGGGTCAGAGCACTACAGAACATTAAAGGAGAAGATCTTTTTGGCTAGGCTCTTAGGTCATGGTAAAATAAGGTTTGAATGGTTGGCAGCAATAATTCCTGCCACATAAAAAAAAAAAAGAACTAGTCTACAGAAATAAATAAAGTCAAGATGAGAAGTGAACAGATAGGTTGAGGATGAGTACAAGATGGCAAGCAGGCAGGTGCACCAGAGGGAACAAAAGTTCCTGCCAATAAGCATTGCCTTATGTCCTTGGTTCCAACACCTCCAAATTCAATTCTATAAACTACCCTAGTGCCTTTCAATTTTATGTGTTCTAACAAAATCCCTTTTTTCCTTAAGTTTATTTGAATTTGATTTCTATAATTGCATACGAAATATTCTGTCACTTCATCCACCAGCAAATTCAATAGTTTTTAAAGGTGTGAAAAAAATTAAATAAGGCCCCATTTCCAGCCTTATTTGCAGAATGGCAAATATATTATATATATATATTACATATTATAATATTTGAATATATACTATATTCAAAGCTTGGAGAGATACTTGGAGACAGACAGTAAATTGATATGCAACTTTCTGGAAAGCAATATGGTAATATTTATTAAGCACCTTTAAAACTACAAGACCCTTTTTATTATTTAGTGACAAACAGCAAACAGAATTAAGACTGAAGTAATAGGAAACCGGAGCCCTGGTGGCACAGTAGTTAAGAGTTTGACTGCTAACCAAAAGGTTGACAGTTCAAATCTACAAGCTGCTCCTTGGAAACCCTATGGGGCAGTTCTACTCTGTCCTATAGGGTGACTATGAGTCACAATAGACTCAATGGCAACGAGTTTGGTTTCGTTTTAAGAAGAAACTGATTACAAAGAAAGAGGGGAACTGCAGAGTTAAAGGAAGAATAACGAAGCTTTAAAAAGTGCAGGGCCCAGACAATTCTAGGAAAGTCCACAGCAGGAACCCTGGATACTTGGGTTCTGCAATACAGTGATTCAGTTCCAACCAATTTCCACCTGGGTAGATCTCTGGTCTACTTTCCAAATTTCCTGAATAGACCAAGTTTTGGTTAGGTACTTCTTACCTCGGGAAAGTCAGCCACGCCTATGAGATCCAGTGATTGGGGGAAGGGAAAGAGGATAGCAAGGAAATAAGCTGGGCAGTCAACTCATGGGTACATTTTTATACATTCACCTTTGGCTGCTCAGCTTACATACTCATACACACACACACACACACACACACACACACACACACACAAACACACACACACACACACAAACACACACACACACACACACAGTTTCCCCTATAACTAAAGATGCCTCCACCTGTCACCACCCAAATACTCTATGAACAATGGCAAGCTCCCTCACCTCCTTCATAGTAAGAAACAGTCCAAAAATCACATACAGCTACTGCATCCAGAAATAATAACAGATATCACAGGGCACTGCTCATTAAAATCAGTGCTTCTCAAACTGTATGTATTAAAGAACTAGTTGATCCCACCCCCTGTCTTTCATATACAAATTCATCAGGAAAATACAATAAAAATGAATTGCTAGAAAAAATTAAAATAAAATTAACATAAAATGCAAGCCTCTATATTTTATTATTAGATCCAATAGGCATAATTTTGATACCAATTTAACAGAGTAATTTTAAATACTTACACTCTATTTCTATGCTTCTCTCATCATGAGTCAGTAATAGACAATTCACAGATGGGTACTACTTTGCAGTAGCATTGCTTAAGATGGTGTCTATACCTCTTCAAGTTGTGCTTCAATATATTGTCCAAAAGATGTACTTTGCCACCAACATACTATAGAGAGAAAAGAAGAGAGGAACTTTTTTCTAAGTCGTCACACAGCAAGCAAGGAAACAGTCTTTCTTTCTACCACTGATTTTCTAAGCCAGAGCTGGTATTTACATCATCCCTTGTCTACTACTCATCCTGTAATCTCCTTACCTTCTGCCAGCCCCTCAGCTATTTCCCCAGTGGGTAACTTGAACCTTGACTATTTCGGTTCTTAGTGGTCTTGCCCATAAAGGGGCAGTAGTCTTCTATTAGCCTTTCCCACTAGGCACATCAGAACAACAAAGGGATCCACCAAGCTCCTATCTTATTCTTCCTAGATCCAGTTGTCTATCAGTAGCCACATTTCCCTTTAATAGGCAGGGTCAGTCACCCCAGACAACACAGTACCCCACTTTCCTGTCATATCTATCCTGTCGTGAAAAGACCGAATGACAGTTTTAGCTTCCAACTCAGTAGAATCACACCGTATCTCATAATGAAAGCATTCTTCCTTTGGGTACTAAAAGAGAGCCCACGGTTGTGGAAACAGTGACTAAAACTTTTGAGAATAGGTTAACTAGGTATAATCATCAGAGACATCAGTGTCTTCTCATTACTTGGTTCCTAAACCCAAGTCTTGTAGCTATGGGGAAATAGTGCCTTATTGTGATCATTGGATTGGTTTAGAGCCTAAACAGTATTCTGTAAAGTAGCTAAGTCATCAGGTAGAAGAAGATGCCCTGTAAGAGGCAGTGCTAAGCCTTTAAGAGGCCATTCCACAATTTGATAAAGTAAGTTGCTTCATTCACAGGGTACATAAAACAGTGAGTTACATGGGAATTAGACCGTTCCCTTAATTCTTTGTTTCTGATCAAAGGAACACCCTTCACAGACACCTTGGATGAAATAACAAGATGGTACATGACACACAGAGTAAGTGTACAGCTGATAGTTCTGGTAGAGACATGGCCAGCAAGAAGAGGGAAATGGGAACTCTGTCCCCTTCTAAAATGGAAGCAAATACATATAACACACAGATACTTGTACAACAGTGTTCATTACAGCACTTTTCACAATAGCCTAAAGATGGAGACAACCTAAATGCCCATCAATGGATGAATGGATAAACAAAATATGGTACATACACACAATGGAATATTATTCTTCAAAAAAGAAAAGTGAAGTTCTGACACATGCTAAAACATGAATGAATCTTGATAACATTATACAGAGTGAAGTAAGTCAGTCACAAAAGGACAAATATTGTATGATCCCACTTATATGAAATATATAGAAAGGCAAATGTATAGAGACCAAAGTTTATTAGTGGTTACCAGGGATGGGAGGGAGGGAGAAACAGGGAGTCATTGCTTAGAGGGCACTGAGCTTCAGTTAAAGGTGACAGAAAAATTTGGAAATGGATGATGGGGATGGTTGCACAACATGGTGAACACAATTAATGTCACTGAATTGTACATGCAAAAAATGTTGAAATGGCAAATGTTTTGTTACATATATATTACTACAATAAAAAAAAAATCCAAGAAGGATCTGACTTGTCTTCTGTAGGTATGATGCCATATCAGAGACACAGGCTGATCTCTAAGGCTGACAAATTGAGCACCCAGCTATGACAATAGTTGTTCTGCTTTGATGAGCAGAAGTCTGAGTAGTGGAGCTTATGCAGAACCTCTATCCATACTCGCATGGCTGCAGAAGAGGCTGTAAATCGCATGGACGAGTAGTGATGTCAGATCAGCTCAGCCTCATTTGATGGGCTCATGATTCATCCTGCTCCAGATTCATTATGAATGTGCCATGCTTACATCTCCTTTCTCAATCCTCCAGTTATCCTTCTTCCATGGCCTTGACCAACACATACAAGAACTGGTGAAAAGCCTGACTATAGGCATCATCTTCATTTAAACAAAGTTACAATGAGATGCACTATTCAACAAGCCACCTAACTGGAGGTTCTTCCTTCTTCACTGTCCTTCAGAGCTACCCCTGTCAGGGCTCTAATTCTACAGGGTCTCCTTACAGTTGGTGGCAGCTGTCATCCTGCAAAGCCATCCTTAGTATCCAGTGGATTGTTAAAGGAACTTGCGATGAGGCCGTAGCATAGGTTGAGGATAGAAGAGCAGTGTGGTAGGCTCAGACACATGCAAGCAGTTTGCTTCTGCAAATTTGTTCCTTTGGGGCCTGATGGGATGCTGTCAGGCACACTCAACTTTATTCCTATTTTGCTGTTGACACTGGATCCCTGATCGTAGAACCTAAAACTCAAGCATCTTCTTCGTTAACTGTGTGCTATCTGATTTACCTATGCACAATTACTGAAAAGAATTCAGGCAGTCTCGGGGTTACAAACATTCGACTTACGGACAACTCCTACTAGCCCTTTAATGTTATGTAAATTTGCCCTAACTTTGAAACGATGGAATTAACCCCTACTCATAACAAATTCTTCATCACAATCACTTTTACTTGCTGCAGGTGTAGCTTTTTAAATCATTGAAAAGGCTTCAAGACTTTTCTTGCACTAAAAACCAAAAACCAAACCTGTTGCTGTCAAGTTGACTCTGACTCATAGCAACCCTATAGGACAGAGTAGAACTGCCCTGTAGGGTTTCCAAGGAGCAGCTGGTGGATTCAAACTATCGATCTTTTGGTTAGCAGCTGTTGCACTTAACCACTACGCCACCAGGGTTTTCTTCTTGCACTAAAGTAACTCTAAATAAGAACCATAAACACCTGTTGCGACTTACCTACAAATTCACCTTAAGGGCTTAAAGACACAGTTAGGGACGGATCTCATTCGGAACCCAGGGACTGCCTGTAGTTACCTGGTAGAGTGAGCAAATCCTTTCTTGAAAACCTAGGAGCCTTTATTGCATATTGCAAATCTTCTATTAGGATTTTCCGTAGGCACCAATCAGTATTAGGATCTGCCTCAGATACTGCATTAATTTGCTCCAATGAGGAGCCAACATATGGAACAGCAGATGCAATGAGAATCACCACCTGATTAAGTTATGAAACATTGGACAGCTTTTCTGGCACCAGCTCCACCTCTCTCATGGCCAAACTCTTGACAGGAAGACCTGCCAGGCATCCAGTTTCCAGGAGGTGACCCTGATATCTGGCATCTGATAGCATCACTTCCTTCTAAAATACACGTGACTTCTCACTTGTTGCCTGGGTTCCTCACTATCTTCTCTTTGAATTCCAAGCTCCTCTATCACCTGGTTTCCTGCACTAAATCCTTCTGTAAATACTTGAACTGGGTGCTATTTTCCTGGATAGACCTTCCCTGTGGGTCAGCTAAGTTGACTCACACTAGTCCCTGTGGAGCTACAATTAACACAATTTTTCTCTGAGTATATGTCCATCCTTGGCAACTTCCAGAGTCCAAAACTTAGTTCCTTGACCTCTTGTTTAGAGGCTTTTATAGTAATGAGCCAAGTGATAGCTGTTTGCATACTTCATGTTCTCAAAATATTTAATCAAAAGCAATAGCACATCCCTAGCATATTTTCAAAGGCTTGAAAGATGAATACGTGGAGATTCATACCATATTCCCACCCAGTTCTTTGGTTTGGCCAGTGCAAAACATTGATGATAGTTGGAGAATGAAAGTTTTGTTTTACATGTATATAACAAAAATGAAAACATAACCAGGTCTTAGAGCTGGCTCATTAATTAAATTCCTGAAGATTCAATGATTAATCTAAGTCAGATGTTTCCACATGTCTGACCAATTCCTGAGCCCTCATTACTACACTGCCTTTGAACTGCAGTGATCATATTCATTTGGAATCTGCAATTACTTGCCTTCAACGTGGGCCCTCCTAACTCTGCTGAGTTTAGGAATTCCATTTTTTTTTTTATTTTAATTTTGATGAAAATATACACAGCAAGACACACTCATTTATCAGTTTCTACATGTACAGTTCAATAACAGAGGTGACATTCTTCACACTGTGTCACCATTCTCGCTATCTCCATCCACATAGCTTCACCACCTCTGGCTTAGACTCGCTACCCCCTAAACTTCTCATCTGTGCTTTAGAGTTACTGTTGACAATATGATCTCATGTAGACAATTCTTTAAAAGAGCATAATACTCATGTCAAACATTTTTTTCTAATTTAAGAAAACAGTTGTTTAGTTTAAAGATGGCTTCAGGGGATAATTTTGGTTCATGGTCTGAAGATTTTCTCAGAATGATGGATTCGGGGGTTCCAAATAGGTCCAATAAGTCTGGATTCTGTAAGAATTTGAAATTATGTTCTACATTCTTCCTCTTTTGATCAGGATTCATCTATTGATTCTTTGATCAGAATGTTTGGGAATGGTAACTGGGCACCATCCACTTCTTCTGGTCTCACGGTTAAGAAGGCAGTAGTTCATGGAGGCCGTTAGATCTGCAGTCCAGTTCCTTCTCCGCTTCCTGGGTCCCCTTCTTCCTCTGTGGTAAACTGAATGGCCATTCGCAAGCTTTTAAGTCCCCAGGCACTACTCACTGAACTAACGAGTGAAACAGTAATTCTAAAAACAGTATTAGCCCAATTAACTAGACAATCATCCAAAGCCATGACCCTGTACCTCCGAACCAACAGAACTACTCCTTATTTACCCTTAATTAATGCCAATTTTCCCATCACCATAACCATAAATTCACTACTTGCCAAAGAATAATTCCCTCTCCCTCCTCCTTCCCTTCCCAGATAACCACTAAAGGCCATTGGTCTCTATATATTTACTTATTCTTGTCTTTTCATATAAATAAGATCATATAGTATTTGTTGTTTCGTGATTGACTTATTTCACTCGGCATAATGACTTTGAGGTCCATCCATGTTGTAGCATATATCAGAATTCCATTTCTCTTTATGGCTGAGTAGTATTCCATTATATGTATGTACCACATATTGTTTATCCATTCACCTGTTGATGGTCACTTAGGTTGTCTCTACCTTTTTGCTATTGTGAATAGTGCTGCAATGAACATTGGTGTACATGTGTCTGTTTGTGTCACTACTTTTAGGTGTCTAGGGTCACTATGAGTTAGAATTGACTCGACATCATCAGGTTTAGGGTATATACCTAGGAATGGAATTGCTGGGTCATATAGTAGTTTTTTTTTTTAATTTTTTGAGGAATTACCATATTGTTTTTCACAACAATTGTACCATTTTACATTTCCATAGGAATTCCACTTTCATTTCATCCCTATCACTGGTGTTCCTAGTCTATGGAGAATAGTTAGTAAGGTGCATTTTTACAGCCTGCCTCAATCAATTTATCATGGGATAGAAGATTCTTCTGGGCCCTGGAGTGGAACAGAGTGAGAGATAAGTGGGCCAGACACACATATATAGATCCAAACTTATATTTCTAATTTTTTCACTCTTTGAGAGCCAGAGAGACCCCAGCATAATGGAGAGGGAAAGATTCAATATCACCTGGTGAAGGTCAGCATTCAGCAATGGTTTGCACTCACCAGGTCATCAAACTTGAATTTAAAGTTGGCTGCCTAGGCTAGTACAGTGAATGCAGATTCCCTGGTGAATACTGTAGCAATAATTCCAACAAAATCTGAATTTTTGAAATTTCATCTGAAAGTGTTTTCTCCCCTATACCCTCTGAGGCATGAGATGTATTTAAATTAATTTTGGCTACATATAGAACAAGGAAAAGACAGACATGGTGTTTGGTCACATAAGGTTGCCAGATAATACAGAACATAGTTAAATTAGTTGAATTTGAATTTCAGATCAACAATGAATGACTTTTTTTTTTTACCCTAAGTATGTCCCATGCCTTGTTTTTTGCCAATGCCTTCAGTGCAGCTTGGACTTCTTCCTTCAGTACCATTGGTTCCTGATCATATGCTACTTCTTGAAATGGTTGAACATCAACCAATTCTTTTTGGTATAATGACTCTATGTATTTTTTCTTCCATCTTCTTTTGATGCTTCCTGAATCGTTTAATATTTTCCCCATAGAATCCTTCACTATTGCAACTTGAGGCTTGAATTTTTTCTTCAGTTCTTTCAGCTTGAGGAATGCCGAGAGTGTTCTTCCCTTTTGGTTTTCTATCTCCAGCTCTTTATACATGCCATTACAATACTTTACTTTGTCTTCTTGAACTGCCCTTTGAAATCTTCTGTTCAGTTCTTTTACTTCATCATTTCTTCCTTTTGCTTTAGCTACTTGACTTTCAAGAAAGAGCAAGTTTCAGAGCTCTTCTGACATCCATTTCAGAGTCTCTTCTGACATCTTTTCTTTCTTGTCTTTTTAATGACCTCTTGCTTTCTTCATGTATGATGTCCTTGATGTCATTCCACAACCAATAAGCAACATCATGATAAATGGAGAAAAGACTGAAGTTGTCAAGGATTTCGTTTTACTTGGATCCACAATCAATACTCATGGAAGTAGCAGTCAGGAAATCAAAAGACTCATTGCACTGGGCAAATCTGCTGCAAAAGACCTGTTTAAAATGTTGAAAAGCAAAGATGTCACCTTGAAGATTAAGGTGTGCCTGGCCCAAGCCATGGTATTTTCAATCCCATCATATGCATGAGAAAGCTGGACAATGAATAAGGAAGACCGAAGAAGAATTGACGCCTTTGAATTGTAGTGTTGGCAAAGAATATTGAATATACTATGGACTGCCAAAAGAATGAACAAATCTGTCTTGGAAGAAGTCAACCAGAATGTTTCTTAGAAGGAAGGATGGCGAGACTACATCTTACATACTTTGGACATGTTGTCAGGAGGGATCAGTCCCAGGGAAAGGATATCATGCTTGGTAAAGCACAGTGTCAGCAAAAAAAAGGAAGACCCTCAATGAGATGGATTGACACAGTGACTGCAACAATGGGCTCAAGCATAACAATGATTGTGAGCATGGTGCAGGACTGGGCAGTGTTTCGTTCTGTTGTGCAATGGGTCACTATGAGTCGGAACCGACTTGACGGCACCTAACAACAACAGCAATGTCCCATGCAATATTTGAGACCTACTTATACTAAAAAAATGTCCTAACAAAAGACTCAAGGGACCAATTAGTCCAAAGGACTAATGGACCACATGAACCACAGCCTATAGACCTCAAGACAGGAAGAACTATATGGTGCCCAGCTGCCACTACTGACCGCTCTGACCGGGATCACAAAAGAAAGTCCCGGACAGAGCAGGAGAAAAATTGTAGAACAAAAACCGAAATTCACAAAAAAGACCAGACTTACTGGTCTGATAGAAGCTGGAGGAGCTCCTGAGACTATGAACTAAGACATCCTTCTGAACTCAAACTGAAGCCATTCCTGGAGACCACCTTTCAGCCAAACCAGACAGGCCCATAAAACGAACAACAACACCTGAGAGAAATGTACCTCTTAGAACAATGAATTATACGACGCCAAAAGGGCAACATTTGCCCGAAAGCAAAGATGAAAAGGCAGGAAATGGTTAGAAAACCAGGGGGAAAGGAGATGGAGAAACTAGCGTGGAAATGGGGAGACTGCTGACATGTTAGGGAAAATGAAACTAATGTCATGAAACACTTTATGTACAAACTATTGAATGGAAAACTTATTAGCTCTGTAAACTTTCACCTAATGCATACTAATATTTTTTTTTAAAAAAGGCTAAAAAAGGGGGAAAAAATCATCAGTTGTTTGTCTGAAATTCAAATCAAACTTGTAGTTTTATTTCCTAAATCGAGCAACTCTACAGGTGAGGGGAGTAGATATTAGCTTCTCCCTATAAAGGAAGATTAGCTATATTTAGTAAGAGACTATAAAGAAGTGTTAAAAAACAAAGGCTGTGGTAACAAAGGTTACCTAGGACTGAATCATGGCTGTGGGTCCTTGGACCAGAACCAGCTACATAATTTGTGGATCCCAGGGCAAAATAAAAATGCAGGGCCCCTGTTCAAAAATTATTAAGAATTTCAATTCAGTGACAGCAGAAGTGTGGGACCTTCCAAGCTAGGGACCCTGTGCAACCGCACACCATGAAGCTGGCTGGGCTTTGGACAAAAGACTTACCCCCCTTAAACCTCAGTTTATTTTAGAATGAGCATGAAACCACTTTGATGGCTACAAGTGAAACAATTTTATTATGTAGAAAGCCTAAATTTTATTCCATGTGTTCAACCAGGAAATTTGAGGTTTATACTAGCAGTCCTTTAAACTGAAGTAATGGGAAGCGGTCAGAAGGATATCCTACGCCATGGCCTCATGAACCCTCATTGTCTTTACTTTTGGTAACAGCTACCCAGACACCCAGAGTATCACTGCAAGGGGGCATAAGACTTCAGGTGCCTGCGGGTGATAATTTGATTAGCTGTTTGGCCTTCCTTTAATATGAGCTTTCACATCTCCATCACAGGGCATTTTTCTCCACTGAGGTCCAATGGCTAATTCCAAATACTGTCCTTCCCTAAGTGTCTGCTGTATGCAACCCATCACTGGTACCAATTAGGTACTTTGTTTCTGTTTTTGTTTTGTTTGTTTTTAGTAGAAATAGAAATGAATCCAGAATAACGAGCAAAACTTGGAGTCTTTTGGAAGTAGTCTGAGATTGCTCACATGACTTCAGGAACGGATGCGTGAACCAGCTTTAGGAAGGGCAGGAGTAGGGCAATTATAATGCCAAAACCCAGTTGCAGAAGCCTGAGGTCTTTGTGCCGGCTCCCTGCCTAAATTGCTCCCACTATTTTCTGCCTCTATTTGTTGGTCAGCGGTATGGTGGCGCAGTGGATAAGAGCTATGGGTGCTGAACAAAAGGTCAGTGGTTCAAATCAACTAGCCACTCCTTGGAAACTCCATGGGGCAGTTTTACCCTGCCCTATAGGGTCACTGTGAGTAGGAATTGACTTGACGGCAACGGGTTTGTCTTTTTTTTGGTTTGGTATAAATTGAGTTGCGTCCCCAAATATATCTTGTAGTCCTAACTCCTGGTACATGAGAATGTGACATTGTTTGGAAATATGGTCTTTGAGGATGTTATCAGTTACATTAACATGAGGTCATGCTGGAGTGCGGTGGGTTCTAATCCATTCTCAGTAGTGTTCTCATAAAAGAGGGGAAAAGACACAGACAGAAGATGGCCATGTGATGATGGAGGTAGAGTTGGAGTTATGCTGCAACTGCAAGCAAGGAATGGCTGGGGATGCCAGAAGCTGGGAGCCAAGAGGAGGGATCAGAGAGACCATGACCCGGCCAACACACTTATGTGGACTTACAGCTTCCAGAATTGTAAGACAAAAATCTCTGTTTTAAGTAAGCCACCCAGTTTGTGGTATTTTGTTACAGAAGCTCTAGGAAACCAATACGGTCAGGTTTCCAAATCTTTTTAGTCCAAATTTAATCCAGATTCTCTATTCTTGGAGCAGAATGATCAAGGACAAGGATAGAGAGTGATGGTACAGCCAGACCCACTGAAGAAACTGATGCGAACTGGGCTCACACCCCAGTTTGTGTCTATTGTAAGCTCTGACCCAGTAACCTTGCTATTAGGACTCTCATAAAAAATAGTCAGAGATGCAATAAGTGTATAGATAAGAAGTTTTACTGCAGTATTGTTTTTAATGGTGAAGAACTGGAAGCAACTGAAATCTCCAAAAATAAAATTGTGGTATGTAAATGCAGAAGGAGCCCTGGTGGTGCAATGGTTAATGGTCAGCTGCTAACCGAAAGGTCAGCAGTTCAAACTCACCAGCTGCTTCACAGGAGAAAGATGTGGCAGTCTGCTTCTGTTAAGATTTACAGCCTTGGAAATCCTATGGAGGCAGTTCTACTCTGTCCTATAGGGTCGCTATGAGTCAGAATCGACTCAACGGCAATGGCACTTTTTTTGGTGTGCAAACGCACATTATTTATGAGGTGATTTAAAGTGCTAGATGGGTATTGAATGCTATGGGAAAATACTCATAAAGTAATATCCAATTAAATTTATAATGCAAGTCAGGATTTTAAAATAATTTCTTAAAGTTAAAAAAAAGACTGGCAGGAAAAACACTTAAAATTTAAACTCGCTAGTCCTAACTACCCAACAATAATTTTCTTATACACAGTTAAGTATCTTACATTATTTTAGGAGTTTATTAAAATCAGGAAATTTTTTTTTAAATAAGGCTTATGATTGCTTATGAATCAAACTCGCTGGTTAGCTCCAACTTACCTTTCAAAACGGATATCCTTTGTTTCTCGAAATAGCTACTCTAGAGAAACTGACTAACTTAGATCCCCAAATGCATCATGCTATCCCATAAACAGTTTTCCTTGCTGTCAGTGTCGATGACTTCAAGATCCACAGAAGTGGCACTTTTTCATGAAACCTCAGTCAACTTCTAGTGACCTAGCTTACCACCACACTCCTCTAAATCTTGTTTGTAACACTCAGTAAGCCCTTAAACAGTTTCTGTGGTTAGTGTCATGAAAAGGTTTTTAAACTTCACTTTGTTTTTCATGGAGGAGATGGAGAGAAGGGAGATAAGAAGGAAGGGGCCAGAGGGAGACAGAAGAAAAAAATAGAAAACGCACGGGACTATTCTAGTTTAAAAACGCTAAGAGTAAAGAAAACATTGATAATCACATGCAATGTGATCTTGATTTGATCTTGGATCAAAAAATTGCTACAAGACTTCTCAAACTGATGTGCGTATGAATCAATGGGTTTTTGCTAAAATGCAGTGAGGATGATGCTGCTGGTCGATTGATCAACTTTGAGAAGCAATACTCTAAACAGTATTTTAAGGACTATTGGGAAAATTTAACTATAACTAGACAATACAGCAATGTTTGATTTCATCAGTGTGATAATGGTGTTGATGATATAGGATAATGTCATTTGTAGGAGATACATAGTAAAGTTCTTAGGGGTGAAATGTCACAACCCCTATAATGCACTTTCAAATGGTTCAGCAATATAACTATCTACATAAATAAGTGCATAAGAAGTAAATGTGTCAACATTTACCATTAATGAATGTTGATCAAAGTGTTCCTCTTTGACTTTTTTTCTGATTTTAAAAATCTTCAAAATAAAAAAATATATATATAAAATGATAAATAAAAATAATGCATAGCCCTAAGCTATACCCCACAGGGAGCCCTGGTGGTGCAGTGGTTAAGAGCCTGGCTGCTAACCAAAAGGTTGGCAGTCTGAATCCACTAGCTGCTCCTTGGAAACTCTATGGGGCAGTTCTACTCTGTCCTATAGGGTTTCTATGAGCTGGAATTGACTCAACGGCAACGGGTTTGGTTTTAGTTTTATATACCACAGAGACTGAGTCGATGCAACCGGAGCAAGGCATAGGACCCTGCATTTTAACAAACACTCCAGAAAGTTCCATTACAGATCATACACAGACCACATTTGAGAACAGCATTTTATACATTAGGAGAGAATATTGTTTGCTTGATGGTTCATGCCCTTGGAATGGCTAGAGTTCCAGCTTTTGAAATCTTGTAAGAAATTGTGGTCCCCATAGTCTGGCTTGCCCAACAGCCCCTGGTATCCCCTTGTTCTTCTAACTGCACCTTTCTTTCCTTGGGGAACTTCACCCAATTTCCATGTATGAGGGGAGATTGACAGGGACAACACCTTACCTTGCACTGGTAGACACCTGTATTAGTTTTCTATGCTGTGTAACTAATTACAGCTAATTTAGCAGCTTAAAACTCCATACTTTTATTATCTCACAATCTCTGTGTGAATCAGAAGTCTAGGCACAGCTTAGCTGGGTTCTCTGCTCAGTGTTTGCCAAGGCTGCAATCAAGGTGTCAGCCAGGGATGTCATCTCATGAGGCTGGAGCTCACATCCACTGGTTGTTGGTAGAAGTCAGTTCCTTGCAGCTGTAGGACAGAGGCTCTCCACTCCCGGAGGCCACCTACTGTTTCCTGTCACGTGGCCCACTTCATGTGGCAGTTTGCTTCTTCAAGGCCAATAGAAGAGGGTCTGCTGCTCGAGTCTCTGACTTCTAGATGCTCATTTAAAGGATTTGCCTGATTCTGTCAGGCTTACCCAGAAAAATCCCCTTTTGATTAACTCAAAGTCAAATGATTTGGGACCTTAATTATATCTGTAAAATCCCTGCATTTTTGCCATATAATGTAATGTGACCAAGGGAGTGAATTATATTCACAGGTCCAGCTCACAGCCAAGGGGAGGAAATTACACCAAACGTGTACACAGAGGTACAGGAATCTTGGAGGCCCTCTACAAATTCTGCCTACCACAGTGCCTGTGTTAGCCAGCCTCCAAGATAGCACCCAATTAATGATCCCTCTCACCTTCTGGTATTCAGATCCTTGTGCAGTTCCCTCCTACATTGTACCAGGGTTGGTCTCTGTGACGAGTGGAAAAGTGCAGAAATGATATGTTACTTCTGAGATTAGGTTATAAAAAGCACTGTGGCTTCCATTTTGACTTTTCTCACACTCTGATCACTCACTCTGGGGGAAGCAGTTGCCATATACAAGCAGCCCTGTGAAGAAACCCACACAGCAAGGAGCTGAAGCTTCTACCAACTTCCACGTAAATGAGCTTGGAAGAAGTTCCTCCAGCCCAAGGGCCGGATTATCCAATAAGCAAGGTAAGCACCGTGCTTACCTTGCTTGCCAGATCATCTGTAGTGAACAATTTCATGTTTTTTCACCACATCAGAAATGCAGTGAAACTTGTGTGAAATTGTTCATTACAGATTCATAAGTAAGCACAAGTAAGCCAGTGCTTACCTTGCTTACTGGGTCATCTGCCCCTGCCCAGACCCCTTAGATAACTGCAACTCCATGAGAGATCCTGAGCCAGAACCATCCAGAATAGCTGTGCCCCGATTCCTGACCCTCAGAAGCTGTGTGAGATGATGAGGGTTTGTTGTTTAAGCTGCTGAGTTTTGGGTAATTTGTTATGCTGCAATAGATAATTGGTACAAAACCTGACTCAGGCCTGACTAATCTGGGCGGAATGTAAGACGTTTGGGTCTCTCTTTCCTAGCAACATGGGAGAAGTACATAAAAGTAGGAGTTAATGAGCTCACACAAAGGGCAGCAGAAACCAGAGGTAGGTTTGATAGTGCAAGGGAGCAGGCTCATCTTTCCAGCCTCTGGATCCAGTCAGGTCTGAATTAATGCCACCCCTGTTGTTCCTAGAATCATCGCCACTAGATGCCTTTTTTCATTTGTTTATTATCTTTATTGTCTCTCTATCTACCTATGTATCTACCTATCTGTTTACTTACTTACTTATCTGTTTGTCTGCCTACCTATCTATCCTTTAAGCTGAGAGCCTTCCAAAGCAGATCTACCAACTGCTGCTGAGTCAGAATTGACTCATGGCAACCCCATATGGTGCTCCATACGGTTTTCAATGGCTGAATTTCAGAAGTAGATCACCAAGCCTCTTCTGAAGTGCCTCTGGGTGGACTTGAACTGCTAACCTTAGGACTCAAAACTCCAACATTTTGTGCCTCTCTCATCATTCCAGCCAGTTTAAATTTATACTGATACACGATATGGTCAGGCCCAAGAAAGTCAATTGCTCCTCTTGCCCCCTTTTGATGGCTGTGCTTGAGCTGGTTTGACTCTGGTTTCTGTCACTTGCAACCAGGAGCCCTTACCAATACAAGCCCTCTGTAGAATCGGTTTCATGCCTCACTATGGTCATTTCCGTTTTTATAGTATCTTTCCTTTCAAGGTCATGTTGGCTAGTCCGGAATCAGATATTAGGTGACGCTTTTCAGGTTCCTGGAAAAGAAGTTCTGTTTACCTGTGTTAATAATAATAAGGAAGCTCTTATGGCATTTTCTCCCAGGGCAGCCTTACCATGCTGAGAATACAGCAATTTCACTAAAAGCCCTACATTTATTTCAGGGTAAATTTTCCCTACAGTGCCCGGCCTTTTGCTTCCTCACTTAGCTGATAAAGCGCCCTCTGGGTCCTGAGCCAAGTGCTCCCACCGCCGCAGCAGCCCAAGCAGTCACTGTGAGCAGAGAGCAGTAAACAAACTCCCGCACAAACCAAGGAAGATTCTGAGCTCTAAAATGCGGTTTCTCCACACTGGCTGCTCGTCGTGATGCAGTGGGGTCTGTACAGACGCCACACTTCACCCACAACCCTGCCTCCTCCCGATTCTCAGCCACAGCAGCAATTTCCCCAAATCAGTGGGTCCCCTCCTCAAGTCGTAAGTCCTATTATGGTTTCCTCCCTAGTACCCAGCATCATACCAAAGTGACACACAGATCGTGGATTTTTAAGTTTCTAATCACTAGGCAAAGTCAAAAGTGTCACTTCTGTTTCCCATGCATAATTCCAAAACTTATCATTTCCTTGAATAATATAAACCCAAAGTCTAAATTCACTTTCACATCTCTCACCAAACCAATTTCTTGAAGTAAGCCTGGTACCTATTCACAACATGCAACCCTGAAAGAACTTGAGAGGGGGGCTAAAAGGAGTGGTAATATTTTAATGTCCTTGAATTATCCATGAAGAAAGTAAAATAACAATTAGCATTAGACTTTGAAAACTAAGGATGTATGTCATGATCTCTTAACTACTAACATAACTTTAAAAGAATGTGTAACTTCCAAACTAATAGAGGGAAAAATATGATATTAAATTTGCAATTAAACCCACAAAGAATTAAATTTTGGAAAAAAAAGAAAATAGAAACACTGGGTAAAGTGGTATATGGACAAAAGCCAGACTCAAAAGAATTCATACTGCATGATTCCAATAACCTAAAATTTGAAAGCAGCTAAAACTAAACTATAGTGTTTAGGGATACATACTTAGGCAGTAAAACTATGAAGAAAAGCAAGGAAAAGCTAGCCATAAACTTCAGGAGGTGGTTTCCTTTGTGCGAGAGAGAATGGAATGACTGGGAGGGCACAAGAGAGAACTTGGTGGGCTGCTGGAGATGTGCTATTTCTTGGCTTACCTGGTGGACTTTTGTTTTCTGCTGATTCATTTAGCTATATTGATTTTGTGCCCCACTCTTTATTTATTCTATCTCCAAAAAAATAATAAAAGACTGAGGAAGATCTAAATATGCTTATACTGTATAATCTTCAGAAATATATGGTTAAATAAGATAAGGTACAGAACGGCAGAAATAGTATGCCCTAATTTGCATTTAAAAAGCTCACATACTCATATATGTATTCACACAGATAATTTTTCAAGACATACATAATAAATTTAACCTGGCACACCACCTCTAGAGAGCCTGGGAATCTGGCATGTGTGGGGGCGGGGGCAGGGGCGGGGAGGACTAGTTTTCATCTATAGGCTTTTACTGGGAGATAATCCTTTGAGATATATTCTTTAATAATAAAAAGTTTCACCAGCCTATAAATCAGCTAGGGAAACAAACTAGGGACACCATTTGAGGAAATCACTGTTTTCAATAAACGACTTCATCTCAAACCTTAATTTAAATCTGGTATATATAACCAAAAATTATAAATCATTACTAACTTTGTTCAAAAGATGGATCAAATTTTTATAACCAAGAACATCAGAAGAGAGCTTTTATTTTAACCAGATACCCATCAATTGATTATATTTCCATTTCCCTCGTACAAATGGAGTGGAGATAGGTGTAGATAATTCCTTTTCATTTCAGTTTATTTCTAGAATGTTGGTAGAAGGCTTTCTGACTGCACTGCAATGGAATGCTATTAAAAATAAGAAGCAAATTTAGGGTAAACCGAATGACTGAATTGAAGAACCTGCCGCAAATCCTAAAATTGCATTTCAGGCTTTTTATTCACATGAACAGTGGACTATATTGGAATCCAATAATCTGGAAAACCCAAGTGGTCAGAGCAATTAGAATTTAATGCAGTATGTATTTCAGGAATTTAGCAATAAATGGAAAAATAATACACATCATTGAAAAGCTGTGAATAAATTAATCCACACAGGACTTTTGGGCTAAGACAGCAGTTTGAACATAGGCTTCTAAACTCTTTTTTTTTTTTTTTTTAAGGCAGAGATACATAGCAGAAAAACCAGGAGAGGAAAAAAAAATCAGCAAAATTTTGGAAGCTAGAGATAAATGGGTGAGTAATAACTAACTCAGTAGACCCAAGGAAACTAATCTCTAGCTTGCTGTTGCTGGCTGTCATCAAGTTGGCCCTAGACTCATGGCGACCTCAAGCTCAATTGATGGAACCACTGCAATCTATAGGGTTCTCATTTCAGTGATTTTTCAGAAGTAGATCACCAGGCTTTTCTTCCCAGTGTGTCTTAGTCTGGAAGCTCCAGTGAAACCCATTCAGCATCATAGTAACACGCAAGCCTCCAGTGGTAGGTGTTGGCTGTACCAGCAATCAAACCCAGTGTCCTATATGGAAGGTGAGGATTCTACCACTGAACCACCACTGCCCTCAACCTCTAGCTAGTACTGATAAAACTAAGAGCCACAGAATGCTCAAAAGGTTGTGAGAACTGCCCTTGGAACTGGTGGTAAAAGGGGACAAAGTTGTTGTTGTTGTTAGGTGCCATCCAGCCAATTCCGACTCATAGTCACCCTATGTACAACAGAACAAAACATTGCCCAGCCCTGCACCATCCTCACAATAGTTGTTATGCTTGAGCCCATTGTTGCAGCCACTGTGTCAATCCATCTTGTTGAGGGTCTTCCTCTTTTTTGCTGACCCTCCACTTTACCAAGTGTGATGTCCTTCTCCACAGACTGGTCCCCACGATAACATGTCCAAAGTATGTGAGACGTAGTCTCACCATCCTTGCTTCTAAGGAGCATTCTGGCTGTACTTCTTCCAAGACAGATTTGTTTGTTCTTTTGTCAGTCCATGGTGTATTCAATATGCTTCACCAACACCACTATTCAAAGGCATCAATTCTTATTCACTGTCCAGCTTTTGCATGCATATGAGGTGACTGGAAACTTGGCTTGCGTCAGGCACACCTTAGCCTTCAAGGTGACATCTTTCCATTTTAACACTTTATAGAGGTCTTTTGCAGCAGATTTGCCCAATGCAATGCGTCTTTTGATTTCTTGACTGCTGCTGCCATGGGCGTTGATTGTGGATCCGAGCAAAACGAAATCCTTGACGACTTCAATCTTTTCTCCGTTTATCATGATGTTGCTTACTGATCCAGTTGTCAGGATTTTTATTTTTTTTATGTTGAGGTGTAATCCATACTGAAGGCTGTGGTCTTTGATATTCATCAGTAAGTACTTCAAATCCTCTTCACTTTCAGCAAGCAAGGTTGTGTCATCTGCATAACACAGGTTGTTAATGAGTCTCCCTCCAATCCTGATGTCCTGTTCTTCTTTATATAATCCAGTTTCTCGGATTATTGGCTCAGCATACAGATTGAATAAGTATGGTGAAAGGATACAACCTTGATGCATACCTTTCCTGACTTTAAACCACATAGTATCCCCTTGATCTATTGGAATGACTGCCTCTTGATCTATGTACAGGTTCCTCATGAGAACAATTAAGTGTTCTAGAATTCCCATTCTTCACAATGTTATCCATAATTTGTTATGATCCACACAGTTGAATGCCTTTGCATAGTCAATAAAACACAGGTAAACATCTTTCTGGTATTCTCTGCTTTCAGCCAGGATTCATCTGACGTCAGCAATGATATCCCTCATTCCACCTCCTCTTCTGAATCCAGTTGGAATTACTGGCAGTTCCCTGTGGATGTACTGCTGCAACTACTTTTGAATGATCTTCAGCAAAATTTTACTTGAGTGTGATATTAATGATATTGTTTGATAATTTCTGCATTCAGTTGGATCACCTTTCTTTGAAATAGGCATAAGCATGGATCTCTTCCAGTCAGTTGGCCAGGTAGCTGTCTTCCAAATTTCTTGGCATAGACGAATAAGTGCTTCCAGCACTGCATCCATTTGTTGAAACATCTCAGTTGGTACTCTGTCAGTTCCTGGAGACTTGTTTTTCACCAGTGCTTTCAGTGCATCTGAGATTTCTTCCTTCAGTACCATTGGTTCTTGATCATATGCTACCTCCTGAAATGAATGAACATCAATCAATTCTTTTTGGTATACTGACTCTGTGCATTCCTTCCACCTTCTTTTGATGCTTCCTGCGTTATTCAGTATTTTGCCCATAGAATCCTTCACTATTGCAACTCAAGGCTTGAATTTTTTCTTTAGTTCTTTCAGCTTGAGATGCCAAGCATGTTCTTCCCTTTTGGTTTTCTATCTCCAGGTCTTTGCACATGTAATTATAATACTTTATTTTGTCTTCTCCAGTCGCCCCTCGAAATTTTCCATTCAGCTCATTTCTTCCATTTGGTTTACCAACTCAACCTTCAAGACCAAGTTTCAGAGTCTAAGTATCAGGGACTAAGATAAGAAAGCCTTATGTGAAAGCTGTTTCTTGTAGTCATCCAAAGCAGATGGATGGACCCCCTCTTATTTAATTGGTGGGATGTCCAGACTGATGACAACTCACACAACTGAGTCATCTGGCTCCTGGCTAAAAACCTGTGTTTGCGTTTTCAGGCCTGACCATAGGCTATTACAAAGGCCTTTTCTGGTATGCCCAGGAGAAAGTAGCCCTCCACAGCCAGACTTGGTGTACTGCAGCTTTGGAAGGTTGTAAGTCAGGGACAAAGGGGCCTTCCCCCATCCCCAGCCAGGCCATGCTGTTTCATAAATCTGCATTCCTAGCCCAGGTGCTTCCACACAGAGGCGCCTTTATCCAGGTCTTTGGCAGAAGCCTTCCTCAGGCGCCTCTGCTGAAGTCTCCTCATCAGAGGAAATGGGGAGGTGAGGGCTTGCTGACACTTTTCCTCACTCTGACACAGTAGTCAGTACTTTTCCAGCCCTAGTCCTCCCTCTCCCTCTACCCCTAGCCCCAGGGTCCATAAAACTGCAGGAGACTTTTTGTTGGGGGTACCCTCGGAAGTGAGCGGGTCCCTACCTCTGCGCAGATCCACTTGACCCTAGTCCGGACGCCATTCTTGGGGCTATATGAAACAGAGCGGATCCGGGCACCTTTTTCTCTGGGTTTAACCTTGCTTATATTATAGGGTCGCTATTAGTCTGAACGGAATGGACTGGACGGCAACGGGTTTGGCTTTTTTTTTTTTTCTTTAAATACTATGGCAATAAATGACTCAGGCTTAGCTGCTATTTTCATTTTGGCCTGCCGTCTGGCAGCTCAGCTCAACTCTCTCAGCTCAGCGACTTGACACAAACCAAGAGGTTTGGAAAAATTGTATTACTTCCATCACGGGAGTTTCTGGGTAGAGCAGAAAAGCACCCAAGCTGATGTGGAATTGAGTGTTGAAAAAGCCAGGCATGAGTGGCCCTGTTCTTTCTTGCGGTTAGGGGGTGGAACTGGGAGAATGCACCCCCAGAGTGGTTTGAACTTCTGTTGGTGCCACGGAAGGAGAAGACTTGTGTTCGTATCAGCTTGCCTGAAGAGTGTGAGGCGGAGGAGAAAGGGGATGCGGGACCTGAAAGCTGTCAGCATTCAAACATCAAAAAATGAACTCAGACTCCATTACATTATGTGAGAAGTTAGACCTCCCCCTCCCCGCCTCCCAGATTCCTTTCTGTACTCCACTTTGCTGAACAACTGCCCCTCCCCACTCTGGGAGAAATCTGGAGGCTTTCTAGCAGAGAGACTAACAACAGAGATCTCTGGAATGATGATCCAGGCAGAGGTCAGGGTAAGGATAAAGGTAAGGACTAAGTGATCCAATTCATACTAACGCGGAAGACAGAGACCCTCCCCCACTCCCAGCCTGGATCACCCCACAACGAACCGAGCTGGCCAGCATGGCCCCCAGCCCAAGCCCTTAGAGCCTCCGATGACTTTTCAGTCCCCCCATACTTAATATTCGGAGCTCTGGTGGCGCAGTGTTTAAGAGTTGGGCTGCTAACCAAAAGGTGGGCAGTTTGAATCCACCAGCCGCTCCTTGGAAACTATATGGGGGCACTTCTACTCTGTCCTACAGGATCCCTATGAGTCGGAATCGACTAGACGACACGTAACAACATGCTTAATATTAAGCAGGCTTTCAGGGATTACCAGATGCCTGAAGAAAGCTATTGCAGAAGATAGAAATTTAAAAAAAACCCAACCTTCCCTACAAAAAAAAAAAAAAAAAGCAACTTTGAGTAAATAGATCATGCAAGGGGGAATCAACAACCAGATGACATAAAACTCTTTTCAAAGAGTTAAAATGTTGCATCCATAAAGGATGCTGTAAAAGAGTAATAATTAAAGGGCAGAAAAAGAGATCTTGAAATTGAAAACAGCAGAGCAACAGAAATAAAGTCATTAGAAGGGTTGGAAAATAAAGTAGAGGACATTTTCTAGGAAGGAGAGCAAAAATACAAAGAGACAGAAAATTAGAGAAAAAGATAAAGTTGGAGTACAAGTGCAAAAAGTCTAGAAAAAGAAAAAAACAGAACCGGAAACAAATTTGAGAAAATGTCGCAGAACCGTAGGAAATGAGTTGTACTGATAGAAGCTTAAGCCAGTTGCCTTCAAGTCGATTCCGACTCATGGTGATCCCATGTGTGTCAGAGTAGAACTATGCTCCATAAGGTTTTCAACAGGAGATTTTTTGGAAATAGATTGGCAGCCCTTTCTTCTGAGGTGCCTCTGGGCAGACTTAAACCTCCAACCTTTAGGTTAGCAGCCAAGCATTAACCGTTTGCACCACCGAGGGACACCAATACAAGCTTATCGAATGGATAAAGTGAATGAAAATGCCAACACAAAGGCACTGTATTTTGAAATTTCAGAACACAAGGGAAGCAGATTCTCCCATCTTCTAGAAAAAAAAAAAAAAGGTTGGAAAGGAATAGGAATCATAATAGCTTCAGACTTTGCAACAGCATCACTGCAAGCAAGAAGAAAATGGAGACATGTCCAGAATTCTAAAGTAAAATCACTTCTAACCTAAAATTGTAGTTAGATTCTCAAACCTTGTACAAGTAGAACGCCATTTTCATACATGCATGATCTCAAAGTAACTTTATCACCCCTGCTCCCTTTCTCAAGAAGCTACTGGAAAATGTACTCCACCAAAATGAAAATAGAAACCCTCATCCATTGCTGGTGGGAATGCAAAATGGTATAACTGCAATAGAAAACAGTTTGGAGGGGGATTCCTCAAAAAGTTAAACATAGAACTAGCATATGGCTCAGCAATCCCAATCCCAGGTATATACCCAAAGGAATTAAAAGTACAAATGCAAACAAAAACTTGCATACCAATGTTCATTGCAGCACTGTTCACAATAACTAAAACCCAGAAACAACCTAAATGTCCATCAACAGATAAATGGGTAAACAAACTCTGATATATACATACAATTGGGCTATTACTCAGCCGTAAAGAGAAATGAAGCGCTGACTTGCTACAATATGGATGAATCTTGAAAACATTATGCTGAGTGAAATAAGTCAGTCACAAAAGGACAAATATTGCAGGATCCCATTTACATGAAATAGGCAAATGTATATTAGTGGTTACTAGGGTTGGAAGGAGTGAGAGAGGGGAAGTCTGCTTAGGGGGCAGTGAGTCTGTTAATGAAGGTGAAATATTTTAGAAACAGCAGTGATAGTTGTACAACATGATGTGTGATTAATGTCACTGAATTATGTCAAGTGTTTTATATATATTATAATAATAAAACAACTTAAAAAATAAAAATGTAAACAAAGAAAGAGGAAGACATAAATAGAAAATGTGAGTTCCAAAATAGGAGAGAAGTGAAGAAATTCCTAGGAGGATAGTGAAGAGAGCTCCCAAGATGCCAGCGAAAACTAGACCGGGCTGGAGCATGTAAGTCTTGATTTAGAAATAATATTTGGAATCATTATTCCCTGACTGTGAGCAAGGAGAAATGTGACCCAGCTGGGGTTGGGCCCTTAGAGACTCACAAAGACACATCATCTGGGCCCTGAGATAAGACAACAGACGGGACAATCTCAGAAATTATTTTAAGGAAGTTTTCACAAAAGGGCAATAAAACCTAACCCAAAGGACTTCTCACTTTTTATCTTTTTCTATTAACATTTAGTGAATAGGAATTTGTTGAACCAATGAAGGCCCTCCTGACTTTCTTAACTGAAACCCATGCCAATGATTGTTAAGAAAGGTGATTCAAAATGTAAAGTTACGATTTCTAGCCAATCAGTGAAAAAGTGGATGTTTATTTCATCCCACCAAAGTGTTCTGCTTTTACTGATTTCTGAGAGCTGAGGCAAGGCCGCCAGGGAGCTTAGAAGCAGAAACCCAGGGCTTTCACTCCACCCTTGCAGCCATGTGGTGAGTACTTGGTTTCTTGTACAGCCCTTCTACACTCACAGGCTGTGGTGACCTCAGATTTCCTGGGATTCACTCACGTCCCCTCCCACTCAACACCCCATAAGCTTCTCTTGTAAACACTTAGGAAGCAGAAGTCTCTGACCCAGAGACCGTTCAGTTCATCTTCTCCTAGGAGGCTTCATCTAGCTGGGGTTCTTCACACATCTGGCTTTGTATTTGCCACTTCCATTTTATAAATTTGAATATTTAGAAATATTTGTATATACCACAAAACTGTAAAGAAAACCAAGGGAAAGATTAATCTCTAATTCTAGACTAGAGAGTAGCTGTCTGTGGGGAGGGGAGGCGTGGAGAGGGAAGGTGAGAAGGGGCAGACACATGGGGATTCTAAGTTCCATTCCACAACCTGCGTGGGGGGTTCAGGGAGTTGTATTATTCTCTGGAATAATACATATACATTCATATCTTATACATATTGTGTTGTTGAAATCCTGTACCTGTTTGGAAATAAGCCCTTTCTTTTGTTATGTTAATGAGGTAATACAGGACTAGGGTGGATCCTAAAATTAATCACTTCTCAGTTATAAAAAGAACAAGATGGACACAGAAAAACACACAGGGGTTAGACAGATGCCAAGAAATGCCAGAGATCGACAGCAGTCACCAAAAAACCAGGAGTCAGACCTGACTGGGGCTTCTAGATTCAAGACTGTGTGAAAATACATTTATGTTTTTTAAAGCCACCCACTTGTGATATTTATGTTATGGTAGCACTAGCAAACTCAGACACATGATTTCACACCCAGAAAAATAAAGGAAAAAGAAGGAAGCCTTTTTGTTAGTTGTCATAGAGTTGACTCCAAATCATGGCCGCCATATGTATAACAGAATGAAATACTGCCTGGTCCCGTGCTCTCTTTGGTATGCTTGTGTTTTGAGTGCCTTCCAACCTGGAGAGCTTATCTTCCAACACTGTACTGGGCAATATTCTATAGTTATATATACGGTTTTCATTGGCCAATTTTCAGATGTAGATTGCCAGACTTTTCTTCCTAGTCTGTCTTAGTCTCAGAGCTCCATTGAAAGCTGTCCACCATAAGTAACCTTGCTTGTTGTTGTTAGGTGCTGTCCAGTCACTTCTGACTCATAGCAACCCTAGGTACAACAGAATGAAATGCTTCCCAGGCTTGCACCATCCTCACAATCATTATGCTTGAGTCCCTTGTTGCAACCACTGTGTCAATCCATCTCATTAAGGGCCTTCCTCTTTTTCACTGACCTTCTATTTTACCAAGCATTATGTGCTTCTCCAGGGACTGGTCCCTCCTGATAACATGTCCAAAGAACATGAGATGAAGTGGTTTTGCCATCCTTGCTTCTAAGGAAGATTTTTTGGCTGTGTGTCTTCCAAGACAGTTTTATTTCTTTTTCTGGCAGTACTTGGTATATTCAGTATTCTTCACCAACACCATAATTCAAAGGCATCAGTTCTTCAGTCTTCCTTATTGTCCAACTTTCATGTGCATATGAAACAATTGAAAATACCATGGTTTGGGTCAGGCGCACCTTAGTCTTCAGAGTGACATCCTTTGCTTTTCAACACTTTAAAGAGGTCTTTTGCAGCAGATTTGCCAGATGCAACACATTTGATTTCCAGACGTTGCTCCTATGGACATTGATTGTAGATTCAACTAAAATGAAATCCTTAACAACTTCACTATTTTCTCTGTTTATCATGATGTTGCTCATTGGTCCAGTTGTGAGGATTTTTGTTTTCTTTATGTGGAGGTGCAATCCATACTGAAGGCTGTAGTCTTTGATCTTCATCAGTAAGTGCTTTAAGTCCTCTTCACTTTCTGCAACCAAGGCTTTGGCATCTCCATATCAAAGGTTGTTAATGAGTCTTCCTTCAATCCTGATACCCCATTCTTCTTCATATAATCCAGCTTCTCAGATTATTTGCTCAGCATACAGACTGAATAAGTATGGTAAAATGATACGACCCTGACACACACCTTTGCTGACTTGAAACCATGCAGTATCCCCTTTTTATGTTCAAACAACTGCCTCTTGGTCTATATACAGGCTCCTCATGATCACAATTAAGTGTTCTGGAATTCCTATTCATAATGTTATCCATAATTTCTTATGATTCACATAGTCAAATGCCTTTGCATAATCAATAAAATACAGGTAAACATCTTTCTGGTATTCTCTGCTTTCAGCCAAGATTCATCTGACATCAGCAATGATATCCCTCATTCCACCTCCTCTTCTGAATCCAGCTTGAATTTCTGGCAGCTCCCCGTTGACATACAGCTGCTTTTGAATGATCTTCAGCAAAATTTTACTTGTTTGTGATGTTAATGGTATTGTTTGATAAATTCTGTATTCTGTTGGATCACCTTTCTTTCAAATGGGCACAAATATGGATCTCTTCCAGTCAGTTGGTCAGGGAGCTGTCTCCAGAATTTTGGCATATTCCACTGAGCACCTCTAGTGCTGCATCCATTTGTTGAAACATCTCAGTTGGTATTGCATCAATTCTTGGAGCCTTGTTTTTCACCATTCCCTTCAGTGCAGCTTGGACTATCTTTCTTCACTAACATAGGTTCTTGATCATATGCTACTTCCTGAAATGTTTGAACATTGACCAATTCTTTTTGTTTGGTACAGTGACTCTGTGTATTCTTTCAATCTTCTTTTGATGCTTCCTGATTCGTTTAATATTTTCCCCATAAAATCCTTCAGTATTGCAACTTGAGGCTTGAATTTTTTCTTCCGTTCTTTCAGCTTGAGAAATGCTGAGTGAGTTCATCCCTTTGGTTTTGTAACTCCAGATCTTTGCACATTTCATTATAATACTTTGCTTTGTCTTCTCCAGCCACCCTTTGAAATTTTCTGTTCAGCTCTTTTACTTCATTATTTCTTCTGTTCGCTTTAGCCATTCTATGTTCAAGAGCAAGTTTCAGAGTCTCTTCTGGCATCCATTTTGGCCTTCTCTTTCTCTACTGTCTTTTTAATGACTTTGTGCTTTCTTCATGTATGAAGACCTTGATGTCATTCTGCAACTCGTGTGGTTTTCAGTTATTAATGTTCAATGCATCAAATCTATTCTTAAGATGGTCTCTAAATTCAGGTGGGATATACTCAAGGTTGTATTTTGGCTGTCATGGACTTGTTCTAATTTCCTTCAGCTTCAATGTGAACTTGCACATGAGCAATTGATGGTCTGTTCCAAAATCAGCCCCTGGCCTTGTTCTGACTGATGATGTTGGGTTTCTCCATCGTCTCTTTCCACAGATGCAGTAGATCTGATTCCTGTATATTCCATCTTGCAAGGTCATCATTTATGTTGTTGAAAAAAGGTATTTGCAATGAAGAAGTTGTTGGTTTTGCAAAATTCTATCATGCGATCTCTGGAGTCATTTCTATAACCAAGACCATATTTTCCAACTACCAATCCTTTTTCTTTGTTTCCAGCTTTCGAATTCCAATTGCCAGTAATTATCACCGGATCTTGACTGCAGGTATGATCAATTTCAGGCTGCAGAAGTTGGTAAATATCTTCAATTTCCTCATCTTTGGCATTTGTGGTTGGTGCATAAATTTGAATACTAGTCGTATCAACTGCTCTTCCATGTAGGTGTATGGATATTATCCTATCACTGACAGCAGTGTACGTCAGGATAGATTCTTGAAATGTTATTTTTGACAACAAATGTGATGCCATTCCTCTTCAATTTGTCATTCCTGGCATAGTAGACCATATGATCGTCTGATTCTAAATGGTCATTTAGGATATCAATCTTTATGCAGTCCATTTCATTTTTTTAAATTGTGCTTTAAGTGAAAGTTTACAGAGCAAATTAGTTTCTCATTCAAAAGAATTTATACACAAATTGTTTTGTGACATTGGTTGCATTCCCCACAATGTGTCGCACTCTCCCCCTTTCCACACCAAGTTCCCACTTTCCATTCTTCCAGTTTTCCTGTCCCTTCCTGCTTTCTCATCTTTGCTTTTGGGTGGGTGTCACCTATCTGGTCTCATATACTTAATGATTAATCTAAGAAGCACATTCCACACGTGTTATTGTTTATTTTATAGGCCTGTCTAATCTTTGGCTGAAAGGTGAACTGCAGAAGTGGCTTCAGTTCTGAGTTAGAAAGGTTTCCAGGGGCCATAATCTTGGGAGTTCCTCCAGTCTCTATCAGACCAGTAAGTCTGGTCTTTTTTGTGAATTTGAATTTTGTTCTACATTTTTCTCCCATTTATCCATGATCCTCTACTGTGATCTCCGTCAGAGACGTCGGTGGTGGTAGCCAGGCCCCATCTGGTTCTTCTGGCCTCAGGCTGGTGGACATTGTGGTTCATGTGGTCCCTTAGCCCTTTGGACTGATATTTTCCTTTTGTATTTGTTTTTCTTCATTGTCCTTTGCTCCAGACAGGATAGGACAAATAGATGTATCTTACATGGCTGCTCACAAGCTTTTAAGACACCCCACACTACTCACCAAAGTAGGATGTAGAGCATTTTCTTTATGAACTATGTTATGCCAATTGATCTAAATGTCCCCAGCCCTCAGCCTGAGTCACTTGGTCCCTCAGGGTGTTTGGATATGTCTAGGAAGCTTCTATGATGGTGCCCTCTTTGTGCTCTATTATATGTGTTCCTCTAAATGTCTTCCTATACTACACTTCTTGATGGGAGGGGTTGCAAAATCACATTGCAAAAATTGTGGATGAAGAATTGCATTCATTTTTGCAATCAGTCAAGATCCCAGAGTGAAGGGAAGCCCAGAGAGGTGAGTCTAACATTTGGTGGTGTATGGCCTCAACAAGGCATTTGCCAATTCAAAAGCTGCTGAAGGCATCCTGAAAAAAGGTCCAGTCATTAAGCTTGGATCCCTGAGGGATAACAACCTAGGAATAAGGGTAAACATGAAATATATCAACCTTCACAAAGACTGCAGCCCAATCAAATCAGCTCAAACCTTGACTGGATTAAGGCTTGGTTCTCAAAGTGTGATCTTTGAAATGCTTTTCCACCCCAGATATACCGAACCAGAATCTACATTTTAACAAATCTCTAGACGATTCTCATGTATAATAAATTTTGAGAACCGTGACTCTACTAGTGGTTCTCAGAATTGGTCCCCAACCGCATCATTAGCATCACCTGGGAACTTGTTAGAAATGCAAATTTTCAGTAGGGGTTCAGACTGGAACAAACTGATTCAAAGGCCTGGATCTTTGGGCTTCTGGGTCAGGGATGTTAAAACTATCCTCACAATAATGTTAAGACATTATTTGTCTTTGTTAGCACGTAACATATTTTATAGCTTATAGAACATAAAAGCAATGGGGTGTTACGCTGCTGGCCTTTTGGTATCAAATGGTATTAGTCATCATTGTATTCTTTTTTGAAAAAATTTTATTGTGAGGCAGAGCCAAGATGGTGGAGTAGTCAGACACTTCCTGTGGTCCCTCTTTCAACAAAGACCCCCCAAAAAACCAAGTGAATCGATTATATATGACAATCCAAGAGCACTGAACATCAAAGGCAAAGTTGAGGAATTGGACTGAGAGGCAGGGGGAGGGAGAGATGGTTCAGAAGCAACGAGGAGTTGCTAGACCTGAGCCGGTGGGAGCCAGCACCCTTCAGGCTAGATCAGCTTGCATGAGCGGTGAGGCAAGCAGTGTCACTCGGGAGGCATTTTCCACAAAGAGAGAGGCCCAGCAGCAGACAGTCTACTCGGCCAACCAGAACCAGTGAAAAGGAATGTTCAACTGGCAAAAGATAAGTACTTGCATCTGGCCTACTGCGCGGATCAAATAACGCCCCTTTTGGGAAAATCCCCTCTCTCATTTACCTCCCCCCTCCCCAGTCTGCACCGGGTCCTAGCTGGCTTCAGCAATTGTCATGTCCTATGGGCAGGAAGTATGACCCATCACGCACCCTCAGCCATTCTCCTGGCCTCAGAGAGGGAACAAATTAACAAACAAGAGAAAAAATAATCTGCTAGCTCCCCTAAGCCATGAATTCAGGGTAGGCATAACTCCTTTGCCTAGGCACAGGCATAAGGGGTCCATGGAATTTGAATGCCTTACATCCCTGCATAGACTTTTGTAGTCCCATTTCAACAGCGTAGACCCTCATTACCACAGTACAACAGGGTATATACCTGAAGTCTAACTTCAACTGTTTCAGTTGTGGGGTGGCAGACTCGTGATATTTGAAAACTGCTCTGCCCATTGGCATATTCCTCACCTGCCCACATCAGGGGCCATGACTGGTGGCTCTACCCATGCCACCTAGCCACCCGTGACAGGGGTCCAAGAATAAGTGGTACTCCCTAGTCCTTACAGCCAACAGCATTGGGTGCTCATAGTACAGCTGCAAAACCCACCCACCTATGAACTATAGGGAACAGGGACACGCTTTCCTGCCAGACACTCAGGGACGATGGTTGGCCACCTGCTTTGCTCAGTGTGTGACCCCCTGCTGCAGCCTGATGCCTGTGCTTACACCAATCACCCATGCCTGTCTAGGACTGTAGGTGAGAGCCTGCACCATACACTTGGTGGCCAACTACCTGGACACCTGAACTGAATCCATACTGGAGGAATGGGCAGATTCCTGGGCTCACATACTTAGTGGCAGTTCTGGCCACCTGGTGGCAGGACATTGGATCTTCAGGGGCACCAGTGATCCAGCTAGCTCACACGAACAGCCTATTTGGGCATATCAAAACCAAACAAAACAAGAAGCTAGGACACAGTAAGCAAACATAAAATAAATAAATGTAATAACTTACTGATGACTCAGAGACAACACTCAGTATCAAATTACATAAACAGGCAGACCATGATGGCTGCAGCAAGCTCTCAAAATAAAGAATCAAGAAATTTTCTAGAGGAAGAGAATTTCTTGGAATTACTGGAGGCAGAATATAAAAGATTAATATACAGAACTCTTCAAGAGATCAGGAAGGAGATGAGTCAAAATGCAGACCAAGCCAGGGAATGCACAGACCAACCACCTATGAGCAGCTGATATTTGACAAAAGCCCAAAGTCCATTAACTGGGGAAAAGACAGCATAACAGTGAATATGAGGATGGTGCAGGACCAGGCAGTGTTTCGTTTGGTTGTACATAGGGTCACTATGAGTCAGGACTGACTCAATAGCATCTAACAACAGCAACAACAATCTTTGAAAAGTGGACTTCAGGAGTGGTTTTAGTTCTGAGTTAGTGGAGTGTCCCAGGGCCATATTCTCCGGGGTTCCTCTAGCCTCTGTCTGACCAGTAAGTCTGGTCTTTTTTCATGAACTTTAATTCTGTTCTACATTATTCTCCCATCCTCTCTGGGACTCTCTATCATGATCCCTGCCAGAGCAGTCAGTGGTTGAAGCCAGGCACCATCTAGTTCTTCTGGGCTCAGGCTGATAGAGTCTGTGATTCATGTGGTCCTTTTGTCTTTTGGGTTAATATTTTCCTTGTGTCTTTGGTTTTCTTCATTCTCCTTTGCTCTGGATGGAATGGGACAAATTGAGGTATCTTAGATGGATGCTCACAAGCTTTTAAGACCCCATACGCTACTAACCAAAGTGGGATGTAGAACATTTTCTTTATGAACTATGTTACACTAATTGACCTAGATGTCCCCCATGACTATGTTTCCCAGCCCACAGTCTCAGCAACTAGGTCACTCAAAGTATTTGGATGTGTCTAGGAAACTTCTACGCTTTTGCTTTGGTCCAGATTTGCTGATTTCCCCTATATTGTGTATTGTCTTTCCATGTATATGCTATCTAGTTAGTGATTTCCCCTACTTCACCCTCCCTACCCTAGTAACCATCAAATAATTTTTTTTTCTGCATGTAAACCTTTTCTTGAAGTCTTATAATAGTTATCTCATACAATATTTGTCCTTTTGTGACTTGTTTCACTCAGCGTAATCCCCTCCAGATTCATCCATGTTGTGAGATGTTTCATGGATTCATCATTGTTCTTCATCATTGTGTAGGATTCCATTGTGTGTCTCTACCATAATTCATTTATGCACTCATCTGTTGATGGGCATTTAGGTTGTTTCCATTTCTTGCTATTGTGAATAGTGCTGCAGTGAACATGGCTGTGCATATATCTATTCATATGATGGCTCGTATTTCTCTAGGGTATATTCCTAGGAGTGGGTTTGCTGGATCATATGGTATTTCTATTTCTAGTTTTTAAGAAAATACCATCTCATTTTCCAAAGTGGTTGTACCAGTTTACATTCCAACCAGCAGTGCATAAGAATTCCAGTCTCCCCACAACATCTGCAACATCTGTTATTTTGCGTTTTTTGGGTTAGTGCCAGAATTGTTGGGGTAAGATGGTACCTCGTTGTAGTTTTGATTTGCATTTCTCTAATGGCTAGTGGGAGCCATGGTGGTGTAGTGGTTAAAAGCTATGGCTGCTAACCAAAAGGTCAGCAGTTCAAATCCACCAGCTGCTCCTTGGAAAACCTATGTGGCAGTTCTACTCTGTCCTATAGGGTCACTATGAGTTGGAATCAACTCGACAGCAATGGGTTTATCTGGTTGGGAATGGCTAGTGATCATGAGCATTTCCTCATGTGTCTGTTAGCCACGTAAATGTCTTCTTTGGTGAAGTTTCTGTTCATATCCTTTGCCTACTTTTTAACTGAATTTTTTGTCCTTTTGCTATTGAGGTATTGAAGTATTTTTTATGTTTTAGAGATTAGACCCTTGCTGGATATGTCGGAACCAAAGTTTTTTTCCCAGTATGTAGATTCTCTTTTTACTCTTTTGGTGAAGGCTTTTGATGAGCATTAGTGTTTAATTTTTAGGAGCTCCCAGTTATCTAGTTTATCTTCTTGTGTTTGTGAATTGTTAGTTATGGCTTTTATACTCTTCATGCCATGTATTAGGGCCCCTAGCATTGTCCCTATTTTTTCTTCCATGATATTTATCATTTTATATTTTATATTTAAGTCTTTGATCCATTTTGAGTTAATTATTGTGTATGGTGTGAGGTATGCATGCATCTTGCTTCGTTTTCTTTACAAATGTACATCCAGTTATGCCAGCACTCTTTGTTGAAGGGACTGTCTTTTCCCCATTTAACAGACTTTGGCCCTTGGTCAAATATCAATTGCTCATAGATGGATGGATTTCCATCTGAGTTCTCAATTCTGTTCCATTGATCTATATGTCTGTTGTTGTACAAGTACCAGGCTGTTTTTACTACCGTGGCTGTATAATAGATTCTAAAATCAGGTAATGTGAGACCTCCAACTTTGTTCTTCTTCAGTAATGCTTTACTTATCCAGACGCTCTTCCCTTTCCATATAAAGTTGGTCATTTGTTTCTGTATCTCCTTAGAGAATGCTATTAGAATTTGGATCAGTATTGTATTATATCTGCAGATCGCTTTGGGCAGTATTGACACTTTCACAATGTTGAGTCTTCCTATCCACGAGCATGTATGTTTTTCCACTTATGTAAGTCTCTTTTGGTTACTTGCAGTAGTGTTTTGTAATTTTCTTTGTATACGTCTTTTATGTACCTTTATCTTCTTAGGGGTTATTGTAAATAATTCGATGATTTCCTTTTTGAAGTTCTCTTCGTTGCTGTAGAGGAATCTAACTGATTTTTGTATGTTAATCTTGTATTGTGCTACTTTGCTGAAATCTTCTATTAGTTCCAGTAGCTTTCTTGTGGATTCTTTGGGGTTTCCTGTGTATAAGATTGTATCATCTGTAAATAGGGATAATTTTACCTCTTTCTTATCAATTTGGAGACCCTCTATTTCTTTCTTTTTTTTTTTTTTTTTTTTTTTTTTTTGCCTTATTGCTCTGGCTAGGACTTTCAGCACAATGTTGAATGAGAGTAGTGATAAAGGGCATCCTTATCTGGTTCTTGTTCTCAAGGGGAATGCTTTTGGTCTCTCTTCATTTAGAATGATGTTGGCTGTTGATTTTGTATAAATGCACTTTATTAAGTCGAAGAGTTTCCCCTCTTTTCCTGTTTTGCTTAGAGTTTTTGTCAGGAATGTGTGTTGGACTTTACCAAATGCCTTTTCTGCATCAATTGATATGATCATGTGATTTTTGTTCCTTTGTTTTACTTATGCAGTGGATTACGTTGATTGATTTTCTAATGTTGAACCATCCCTGCATACCTGGTAAGAATCCCACTTGGTCATGATGGTTTTTTTTTGATATGCTGTTGAATTCCATTGGCTAGAATTTTGTTGGGAATTTTTGTGTCTATGTTCATGAGGGAGTCCTGGTGACGTAGTGGTTAAAAGTCCAGCTGCTAACCAAAAGATCAGCAGTTCGAATCCACCAGCCGCTCCTTGGAAGCCCTATGGGGCAGTTCCACTCTGCCCTATGGGGTCACTATGAGTCAGAATAGACTTGATGGCAACAGGTTTGGTTTTTTTGTGTGTGTGTGTGTTCATGGGGGATATTGCTCTGTAGTTTTTCTTTTTTTGTGTTGTCTTTGCCTGGTTTGGTATCAAGATTATGCTGGATCCATAGAATGAGTTAGGGAGTATTCCTTCCTTTTCCATGCCCTGAAATAGCTTGAGTAACATTGGTGTTATCTCCTCTCTAGAGTTTGGTAGAATTCTCCAGTGAAGCTGTCTGGGCCAGGGCTTTTTTCAGTTCTTGGGGGATTTGTTTTTAATTGCCTCTTGAATCTCTTCTTTTATCATGGATCTGTTTATTTTTTCTACCTCAGTTTTTGTTAGTTTAGGTTGTAGTGTGTTTCCAGAAATCTGTCAATTTCCTCTAGGTTTTCAAATTTGTTAGAGTACAATTTTTCATAGTATTCTGTTATGATCCTTTTTATTTCACTTGTGTCTGTTGTAATGAGCCTCATCTCATTTCTTATTTGGGTTATTTGCTTCCTCTCCTGTTTTTCTTTTGTCAGTTTGGCCAGTGGTTTGTTGATTTTCTTGATCTTTTCAAAGCCAACTTTTGATCTTGTTGATTCTATTGTTTTTCTGTTCTCTCTTTCATTTATTTCTGCTCTAATCTTTATTATTTCCTTTCTTCTCATGCCTGAGGGCTTCTTTTGTTGCTCTCTTTCTATTGTTCAAGTTGCAGGGTTAATGTTTTGATTTTGGCCATTTTTCTTTTTTGATCTATCTGTTTATTGCTATAAATTGACCTCTAAGCACTGCTTTTGCTGTGTCCCAAAAGTTTTGGTAAGATATGTTTTCATTCTCATTTGATTCTATGAATGTTTTTATTCTTTTTCTATTATTCAGTAGTTTTTAAGCAAGGTATTCTTTGGTTTCCATGTATTTGATCATTTTTTCCTTGATGTTTCTGTTATTTATTTTTACTTTTATGGCATTATGATCAGAGAGGATGCTTTGTGTTATTTCTGTGTTTTGAATTTTGTTAAGGTTTGCTTTGTGGCCTAAAATGTGATCTATTCTGGAAAATGTTCTGTGCACGTTGGAAAAGAATGTATACTTTGCTGCTGTTGGGTGGAGTGTTCTGTATATGTCTAGACGGTCAAGTTGTTTGATTGTGGCATTTTGATCTTCTGTATCTTTATTTAGTTTCTTTCTAGATGCCTGTCCTTCATCGAAAGTGGTGTGTTGAAGTCTCTTACTATTATTGTGGAACTGTCTATTTCTCTTTTCAGTGCTGTTAGAGTTTGTTTTATGTATTTTGGAGCCCTGTCATTGGATGCATATATTTTTATTATGGTTATGTCCTCCTGGTGTATTGAGCTTTTAATCATTATATGGGGTCCTTTCTTATCCTTTATGGTGGATTTTGCTAAAGTCTGTCTTATCAGAGATTAATATTGCCACTCCTGCTCTTTTTTAGTTATTGTTTACTTGATATATATTTTTCCATCCTTTGAGTTTTAGTTTGTTTATGTCTTTGTGTGTCTCTTGTAGACAACCTATAGATGGATTGTGCTTTTTTTAAAATCCATTTTTCCACTCTCTGTATCTTTACTGGTACATTTAGGCCATTTACATTCAGTGTAATTATTGATTGGTATGAGTTTATTGTAGTCATTTTGTTGTATTGTTTTTGATTTTGTGGTGTTGACAGTTTCTTTGTTCCACTTAATTTTCTGTTCTGAGTTCTTTTTGTTTATGTATCTTCTTTTCATCTCTTTCACTATTGTGGATTTTGTGTTTGATGAGTCTTTATGTTTTTCTTCTTTTTTTATTTTGGTGGGTAGATTTGCTAGCTTCCTTTGTGGTTACCTTGAAATTTACCTTTATTTTTTTAAGTTTAAACCAGTCTTTTATTTCTTGGTATCACCTTGACTTCCTCTCCATATGGGAGTTCTATGAGTATACCATTTATTCCCTCTTTTTTGTTTTGACATTGTCATCGTTTACTTATTGACATCTCTGGTTGCCCATTTTCAGTGTTTTAGCTTTGTTTTGTTTTTGTGAATTCCCTATCTGGGTTTATCTGGTTGATCTATCCTGTGGCCTAGTGTTGTATTGTTGTCTGGTGTTGCTGGTTCTCTAACTTGAGGACTGCCTTTAATATTTCTGGTAATTTTGGCTTGGTTTTTACATATTCCCTTAGTTTCTGTTTATATGGAAATGGCCTAATTTCACCATCATACTTGCGAGACAATTTTGCTAGATATATAATTCTTGGCTAGCAATTTTTTACCTTCAATGCTTTATATGTGTCATCCCATTGCCTTCTTGCCTGTGTGGTTTTTGCTGAGTAATCAGAGTTTAATCTTATTGGTTCTCCTTTGTAGGTGACCTTTCATTTATACCAAGCTGCTCTCAGGATTCTTTCTCTGTCTTTGGTTTTGGCAAATTTGATTATGATATGTCTTGGTGACTTTCTTTTGGGGTCTATCCTGTATGAGGTTTGTTGAGCTTTTCAGATAGATATCTTCTTGTCTTTCATGATATTAGGGAAATTTTCTGCCAGCAAATCTTCAGTAATACTCTCTGTGTTTTCGCCCCCTGTTGTAGTACTCTGATCACTCGTAGGTTTTTCCTCTTGTTAGTATCCCACATAGTTCTTAGACTTTCTTCATTCTTTTTTCTGATTTTTCTTCAAACAAATTGATATCAAGGGATTTATCTTCAATCTCACTAATTCTGACTTCCATTGTTGCAATTCTGCTCCTATGATTTTCTATTGAGTTGTTTAATTCTGAAATTTTATTGTTAATCTCCTGGATTTCTAACTGCTGTTTTTGTATGGCTTCTAATAGCCTTTTTATTCTGTCATTTGTTCTTTTATTGGTTATCCTAAATTATTCTGTTGCAGTGTCTCTGTATTCCTTGGTTTGGTCTGTGTTTATTTATTTATTTATTTATATTGTACTTCAGGTTGAAGGCTTACAGAACAAATAGTTTCTCATGAAACAGTAGCACACATATTGTTTTATGACATTGGTTAACTACCCCATGACATGCCAACCCTCTCCCTTCTTCACCTTTTTTTTTTGTGTGAACATACACGTAGCCAAAGATACACCATTTCAAAAATTTCTACATGCACAGTTCAGTGACATCGACTACACTCTTCCAATTGTGCTGCTATTCTCACTTTAGATAAAGGTTTACAGAACAAAATAGTTTATCATTAAACAGTTAGTACACATGTTGCCCTGTGACAATGGTTAACAACCTCATAACACATCAACACTATCCTTACTCAACCTCGGGTTCCCTATCACCAGCTTTCCTGCCCTCTTCTACCTTCTAGTCCTTTTCCCTGGACTGCTGTGCCTCATTAGTCCCATTTGGTTTTATGGGGCTGTCCAATCCCCGGCTGAATGGTGAACCTCAGAAGTGACTTCACCACTGAGCTAAGAGGGTGTCTGGGGGCCATACTCTTGGGGTTTCTCCAGTCTCCGTTAGGCCAGTAAATCTGGTCTTTTTTTTTGTGAGTTAGAATTTTGTTCTACATTCTTCTCTAGCTCTGTCCAGAACCTTCTGTTGTGATCCTGGTCAGAGCAGTCAGTGATGGTAGCTGGGCACCATCTAGCTGTACTGGAGTCAGTCTGGTGGTGGCCTTGGTAGCTGTGGTCCATTAGTCCTTCAGACTAATCTTTCCCTTGTATCCTATTCTCTTCACACTCCCTTGCTCCTGAAGGGGTGAGACCAGTGGAGTATCTTAGATGGCTGCTCACAGCTTTTTAAGACCCCAGACACTACTCACCAAGGTAGAATGTAGAACACTGCCTTTATAAACTGTGTTATGCCAATTGAGCTAGATGTTCCCCAAGACCATGGTCTCCATAGCCCTCCGCCTAGCAATTCAGTCCCTCAGGGAGTTTGGATGTGTCTATGGAGTTTCCATGACTTTGGTCTGTGTTTTGCCTCATCTCCTCCTACTTGATCTCTCGGAGAGCTCTGGATATTAGTCTTTTGAATTCTTTATCAGGTAATTCCATTGCCTTATCTTCCTCTGGAAGGTTTTCTGGTTCTTTATTTTGGTCACTTGCTAGAGCCATCTCTTCCTGCTTCTTTATGTGATTTGTTATTGACTATTGTCTCTGAGGTATCAATAAGCTATAATATTTATTTATTTATTTTATTTTTTGGTTACTGTGTCCTGAATTATTGTTTTGTTTTGATATGTCCAAATAGGTTGGGTGTGTGTGCTACTCTGGTAGTTAATCTGGCTTTGTTGAAGCTCTCACCTCCTGTCTCCAGATGGTCGGACCAGTTACAATTGTGTGAGCTCTGGAGTCTGTTCACTGTTTTTGTGGGGCTGCTAAAGATATAGGTGGCATTTTTGGTGAGGTAATGAATCTGTCTTGCTGGTCACCTGGCCTTGGGTGCAGGGGGTATTCTCCCTGGTAGTTGTGTTGGGTGTTGTGTGTGTGTGCTCCACTGCTTACCCGTTTGTTGGGGTGCAGGTGTCTGGGTCATTGGTCACCTAGTGTGTGGTGCGACAACTCTTACCTACAGTCCTGGGCAGGCAGGGCTGCGTTAGGGTGTTTGGAGCAGGCACAGCTCTTCGGTTGCAGTGGGAGCAATGTAGGGGGCAAGGCAGGGGGCTGTCAGCTGCCCCCGACTGCCCAGTTGGAGGGTGTGTCCCTGACAACTAGAGCGCATAGTGGGGGTGGTATTGTAGCCAGTCCTTGGGTGCCTGGTGCCATCAGCTGCAGGGGTTAGGGGGTACCACCGATTCTCAGACCCCTGTCATTGGTGGCCAAATGGATTGGGTGGTACCGCCAGCCCTCAGGCCCCCAGTTTGAGTGGGTGAGGCCCCTTCTTAGGGGGCAGAGTGGTGTTGAATGCCACAGATCTGCACCTCCCACTTGGCTGCTGCGAGTGAAATAGGCTTTGGTTGGAAGTTCTGCCTGTTTTGTCCTAATAGGGGTATGCTGTGCAGTTTGGCCAGCAAGGCACTGGTGTAGGTGATCAGCAATGGTGAGGGGCACTGCAAGTCCACGGACCCTCTACCCCAGTGGCTGGGCCAAAGGGCAGGCATCTTCAGACCAGACAGGGCCTTAATTTGGGACATGGCAGTGTTGAATGCCACTGGTCTAGTGTTGGAGTGGGGAGGGGTATGAATGAGGAGAAGGGAGTACTCCTAAGCCATGGCGCTCTGGTTGGGGAAGGAGTATAGTATGTGTACATTGGGTTAGGAGCTTGCACTTAACTTTTGCAGGTCTGGTGTCACTCCTGTTTGTTTCTGGAGGTGTGTGCAGATTCACTGCTACTTAGTTGCACCAGATGGGGTGGGTTTCAGCTTGTGATGTTACTGCTTTTCTCAATATGTGTGTGCTGTGCAGATTCAGCTAGCATGACGCTGGTGGTCCAATGATCCATAATTCCAGTTTCTACTGGTTTTGAAATGTCTCTCTTTCCACCTCTCACTCAGTCCAATTCTTTAGCTTTGTCTGTGATACTTAGGGTTTCTAAATTGTCGTATATGTCTGATTCACTTGTTTTTTCAGTTCTTTGTTGTAAGAGGGACCTCACAAAGATTCTGACTGTTCCACCACCTTGGCTCCACCTCTCTATTTCATTTCTGATGACTTCCAAGTTTCCTAGAGTCATACTTCATACATTCCATGTTCCAGTTATTAATGGATGTTTGCAGCTGTTTCTTCTCGTTTGGAGTCAGGCCACCTCAGCAAATGAAGGTCCTGAAAGCTTTACTCCATCCACATCATTAAGACCAACTCTACTTTGAGGAGGCAGCTCTTTCCCAGTTGTATTTTGAGTGTCTTCTAATATGAGAGGCTCATCTTCCGGCATCATACCATACAATGTTCTGCCCTATTCATAAGGTTTTCACTAGCCAATTTTTCCAGAAGTAGTCTGCCAAGTCCTTCTTCCTAGTCTGTCTTAGTTTGGAAGCTCTGCTGAAACCTGTCCACCATGAGTGACCCTGCTGGTATTTGAAATACTGGTGGCATGACTTCCAGCCTCATAATAACACTTAAGCCACCACAGTATGACAGACAGTTGTGATAGGCGGGTGATGGAGAAATAAGCCTATTCAAACAGTAATGTTTGGAGTGTTAATTGAAACAAACTTCCTTTTTAAATAAATCTTTACCTATTCAGCATCTCTTTGCCTTCCATATACAGGTAGTGATTAGTTTTTCCATCTCATTGAAGAATTCTGTTGGAATTGGATTGGGATTGCATCGTATCTATATATCACTTTGGGTAGTATTGACATTTTCACAATGTTAAGTTTTCCTATTCAAAAGCATGGTATGTTTTTCCGTTTATGTAGCTCTCTTTTGGTTTCTTGCAGTAGTGTTTTGTAGTTATCTTTGTATAAGTCTTTTACGTCCCTGGTCAGATTTATTCCTAAGTATTTTATCTTTGGGGGTGGGGTGGGGGGCTATTGTAAATGGTGTTGTTATCCTGATATCCTTGTCACAATTCTCTTTGTTGATGTAGAGGAACCCAACTGATTTTTGTATATTAACTTTGTATTCTGCTACTTTGCTGAAATCTTCTATTAGTACCAGTAGCTTTCTTGTGGATTCTTTGGGGGTTTTCTGTGTATAAGATCATATCATCTGCGAATAGGGATAGTTTTACCTCTTACTTACCAATTTGGATGCCCTTTATTTCTTTTTCTTGCCTTATTGCTGTCACTAGGACTTCCAATACAATGTGGAATTAGAGTGGTGACAAAGGGCATCCTTGTCTAGTTCCAATTCTCAAGGGGAATGCTTTCAGATTCTCTCTGTTGAGGATAAGGTTGGGTGTTGGCTTTGTAAAAATTCCTTTTAAATATGTTGAGGAATTTCCCTTCTAATCCTATTTTGCTGAGAGTTTTTATCAGGAATCAGTGTTGGATTTTATCAAATGCCTTTTCTGCATCAATTGGATGATCATGTGATTCTTTCCCTTTGTTTTATGTATGTGGTAGATTATATTGATTGATTTTCTAATGTACCAACTTCACATGCCTGGTAAGAATCCAACTTGGCCATGATGTATTATTTTTTGATATGCTATTGAATTCTATTGGCTAGGATTTTGTTGAGAATTTTTGCGTCTATATTCATGAGGGTTGTTGGTCTAGAATTTTCTTTTTTAGTGATGTCTTTGCCTGGCTTTGTTATTAGGGTGATGCTGGCTTCATAGAATGAATTCAGGGGTACTCTTTCCTTTTCTATGTTCTGGAATAGTTTGAATAGAAGTGATGTCAACTCTTCTTTGAATGTTTGGTAGAATTCTCCAGTGAAGCTGTCTGGACTGGGGTTTGTTTGTTGTTGGGAATATTTTTATGAACTTTTCAATTTCTTCTTTTGTTATGAGTCTGTTCAAATTCTCCACCTCAGTTTGTGTTAGTTTAGGTAAGTGGTGTATGTCTAGAAATTTCCTCTAGGTTTTCAAACTTGCTGGAGTATAGTTTTTCATAGTACTCTGTTATAATCCTTTTTATTTCAGTTGGTTCTGTTGTAGTGTCACCCATCTCTTTTCTTATTCAGTTTATTTGCATCTTCTGTTTTTCTTTTGCCAGTGGTTTGTCAATTTTATTGATCCTTTCAAAAAACCAACTTTTACTCTTGTTGATTCTTTCCATTGTTTTTCTATTTCAGTTTCATTTATTCCTGCTGTAATTTTTATTATTGCATTTCTTCTGGCAAGTGTGGGCTTCTTTTGCTGCTCTCTTTCTAATTGTTCGAGTTGTAGGATTAATGTTTTGATTTTTGTTCTTCTTTTTTGATGTGTGAGTTTATTCTTATAAAATGACCTCTAAGCATTGCATTTGCTGTGTTCCAAAGGTTCTGGTATGTTGTGTTTTTATTCTCATTTGATTCTAGGAATTTTTAATTCCATCTTTGATTTCTTCTATTACTTAGTAGTTTTTAAGCAGGGTGCCATTTAGTTTCCATTTATTAGATTTTTTTCCTTTGCTCTTCCAGTTATTGAGTTCTACTTTTATATAGTGTTGTGATCAGAGAAGATACTTTGTATTATTTCAATTTTTTTGAATTTGTTGGGGGTTGCTTTGTGGCCTAAGATGTGGTCTATTCTGGAGAATGATCCATGAACATTGGAGAAGAATGTGTACTTTGCCTCTGTTAGGTGAAGTGCTCTGTATATGTCTATAAGGTCAAGTTGATTGACTGTAGTATTTAGATCTTCTGTGTCTTTGTTTGACTCTCTTTCTAATTCTGTCCTTCACCAAGAGTAGTATGTTAAAGTCTCCTGGTATTTTGTGTAAGTATCTATTTCTCTTTTCAGTGCTATTAGAGTTTGTTTTATGTATTTTGGAGCTCTGTTGTTGAGTGCATATATACTTATTATGGTTATGTCCTCTTGGTGGATTGACCCTTTAATCATTATATAATGTCCTTCCTTGTCTTTGGGTTTTATTTTAAAATCTATTTTATCAGAGATTAATATTGCCACTCTTGATCTTTTTTGATTATCGTTTGCTTGATATACCTTTTTCCATCCTTTAAGTTTTAATTTATTTATATCTTTGTGTCTAAGAGTTTTCTCTTGCAGACAGCATATCGATGGGTGTTTTTTTTTTTTGTTTGTTTGTTCTTTTTTAATCCATTCTGCCATTCTCAATCTCTTTACTGGTGCATTTAGGCCATTTACATTCAGTGTGATTATTGATAGGTATGAGTTTATTGCTGTTACTTTCTTCTGCTTTTTTTGTGGTGTTGACAGTTTCTTTGTTCTGCTTAATTTTCCATGCTGAGGTTTTTTTTGTGTGTGTGTGTGGCTTGTATTTTCATTTCCTTCATTGTTTTTGGTTTTATGTGTACTGAATCCTTATGATTTTCTTCTTTTATATTTGATGAGGAGTTTTGTTGACTTTTTCTGTGGTTATCCTGAAATGTACCTTTATCTTACTAAGTTTAAAGCAGTAATTTATTTCTTGATATTGCTTTGACTTCCTCTCCACATGGAAGTTCTAAACCCATAGCCTTCATTTCCCCTTTATGTTTTGAGTTGGATGTCAGTTACAAATTGACATCTCTCATTTCCTGTGTTCCATATTTTAGCTTTATTTTGAGAGTTCTTTATCTGTGTTGATATCTGTCTGATGTTGTCATATGTTTTAATATCAGGTTGTTGTCTGGTGTGTTGTTAGTTTTCTGTCCAAAGGACTTCCTGTAACATTTCTTGTAAAGTTCATCTGGTTTTTAAAAATTCATTTAATTTCTGTTTATTGAGAAATGTCCTAATTTCACCACTATACTTGAGGGATAATTTTGGTGGATATATATAATTCTTGGTTGGCAGTTGTTTTTTTTTTTTTTTCTTTTGAAGTGTTACATATGTCATCACGTTGTCTTCTTGCCTGCATGTTTTCTGCTGTGTAATCAGAATTTAGTCTTATCGATGCCCATTTGTAGGTGATCTTTCAGTTTTCCTGAGCTGCTTTCAGGATTCTTTTTGTCTTTGGTTTTGCAAAGTTGGATTATGATATGTCTTGGTGTTCTTCTTTTGGGATCTATCTTGTATGGGATCCGTTGTGCTTCTTATATGGTTGTCTCCTCATCTTTCATGATATTATGGAAGTTTTCTGTCAGCCTATCTTCAGCAATTCTCTCTATACTTTTTGTTGACTCCTCCCCTTCTGGGATTTCAATCACACATAAGTTATTCCTCCTGATGGTGTCCCACATAACTCTTAAAACCAAAAAACCCCTTGCCATCAAGTTGATTCTGACTCATAGCAACCCTTTAGGACAGAATAGACTGCCCCATAGAGTTTCCAGGGAGCGGTTGGTGGATTCAAACTGCCGAGCTTTTGGTTAGCAGCTGTAGCTCTTAACCACTGCATCACCAGTGCTCCTAGACTTTCTTTCTTTTTCTTTTTTTTTGATTGTTCCTCAAACAGATTAGTGTCTGTCTTCCATTGTTTCAGTTCTACTCCTATAATTTTCTGTTGTCAATTTTTTGCAATTTTATTGTTAAGCTTCTGGATTTCTAGTTGCTGTTTCTGTATGGTTTCCAATTGTCTGTTTATTTTGCCATTTTGTTCTTCTACCATTTTCCTGAATTCTTCTAGCATTTTGTCTGTGTTTTCCATAGTTTTGTCTGTGTTTTCTTTGATTCCTTTGAGGACCCTACACATAAACCTTTTGAATTCTTTATCAGGATGCTCCATTACCTTTTCTTCCTCAGGGAGGATTTCTGGTTCTTTATTATGGTCACTTGCTGAGGCCATCTTGCACTGCCTCTTTAGGTGGTTTGCTATTGTCTATTGTCTCCGGTACATTAAGGAGTTATTGTATTCATCTTTTATTTGTATAATTGTTTGCTGGGTCCTTTTTTGTTTTGTTTTGTTGTGGTGATTCCTGACAGGTGTGACTGGAGTGGTGCTCTGGTCTTTGGACTGGCCATGCTGGAGTGCTCCCTACTTGTATTTCGTCAAGTGGAGTGGCAGGTAGGTGCAGGAGCTTGAATTTCTGTTTACTGGTCTTGTGGAGCAGCTGAGGGTGGGTTGGTCGGTCTTTGGCCTCAGTCTTCTGTTCAATGTTGCAGGAGTGGGAAATGGTGCTCTCTGTGCAGGTAGAGCAGCTGGTGTGGGGGGGTGTGGTGGGTGAGTGGGGGCATGCTAGACACCTCTCATTGGTTGGGGGGGTTTAGGTGGTGGTGGGACAGCAGGCAGACATTCACTCAGTCACTCTACCGCCACCTCCTCCTGGGCATGGGAAGAGGGAAGGAATGGCAGGTGGATGTTTGCTCAATCTCATCATACCTGTCTGTAAGTGGTGGATGTGCACACACTCACTCCTCTTCTGCCCTGTAGTGGGCAGGGAGAGGGAGGAAAGGGCCTCAGGATGGATACACACGTAGTCATAGCTCCTCTGCCCCTTGCTGGGCAGGTTAAGGGGTGAAATTGCACGTGGTGGATGCGTGCACAGAGGTGCTGCCTCGTGTCAGGCAAAGAGAGGGGCCATGAGGGACGTGTACACAGTTGTGTCTCTTCTGCTCCTCGCTGGGTGGGCTAAGAGATGGAGTCAAGCCTGGCAGATGCATTTACAGAGGTGCTCCTTACATCAGGCGAGGGAAAGAAGGAAGGGGCTGTGGGGGTATGCGTTCACAGTCGTGTCTTCTCTGCCCTTCATTGGGTGGGATAAGGGATGGAGTCGAGCCTGGTGGATGCACACATAGAAGTGCTGCCTTGAGTCGGGTCGGGGGGAGGGAAGAAGGGGCTGTGGATGGATGCGTGCATAGTCATGGCTCCTCTGCCCCTCAGTGGGTGGGTTAAGGGATGAAGTCGCACCTGACAGATGCGTGTGTGCAAGTGTCACCTCGCGCCGGGGGGGGGGGGGGGGGGGGGAGGGGAGGAGGAGAGAGCGGGAAGGCAAGCTCTCTCACTGTCCCACTGCTGCAGCTCTCCACCAGGCCTTGGGGGAGGGAGTAGGTGGCAGGTGGGCACACGCATAGGGGCATGCATAGTCTCACTCATCAGGTGGCTGGGGGTGAGAGCAGTGGATGGGTTTGGTGGGGTGGGGGGAAGAGGATAAGCTCATGTTGTGGTTCCCTAGTCAGGCAAGGTGGTCAGGGTTGGGACACTCTGCTGCCTCTGATTAGAAGGATGGGGTGAGGGAGAGTGTGTTCCTCCTGCTAGGATACGTAAGTCCACTGCAGCCAGCAAGCAAGACCTGTCCTCTCTCGAGTGCCAGGAGGGGGGCTGCCTGGGGATGGGATGGGTGGGAGAACTCCCACTGACTCTCCACGAGTCCACTGCTTCATGCATGCCACTCACCCCTGAGGTCAAGGGATGCCACTCCTGAGTGTCTCTGCTTCTTGATCCTGGCACCCTCCTTGTCTTTGCTTCTTTCCGTGTGTGTCTGTAGAGGTTCTCTGTGTAAAGTTGCCTTGCTGTTTTCTTCACCTGGGGTAGCTGCTAGCTTTGTCCTAAGTTAACCATGTCAGGGCAGGACAGCTGGCTGAGCTTCTCCATTTCATGTCACTCCTCTTTAGCTGTTTTCACTCTCTTTTTCTTTCCAGTCAGTGTTTGGTTCAATTCCTAGATCTTCTTTTTTGATATTCAGGGCTCCCAAATTGTAATCTGCTTCTGTTTCTCTTGTTTTTTTGAGTCTTTGGTGCAGGCAGACGTTATGGTGCATGTGACTAAGCCACCATCTTGGCTCTGCTCCCCCGAAACAAACTTCCTGGAAGACTTTTTGGTAATGAATATCTAAAAACTTTAAAATTGGGGATAATTTTTGACCCAATAATTCTACTTCAAAAAAATGTTTTCTGAAAAGTTGGACAATGTACAAATCATACAGAAAGAATTCGCTAAATTAAAAACTAACAGTTAAAAATTAGAAAACTAAATCACCCAGCCATGAAGAATTATTTAAAATAAGTGGGATACCCATGCAATTGACCTTTATGCAGTCATTTGATATGATGCTGTTAATAGACATGGGAATGTTCATATAACACTGTAATTTACTTTAAAATACTTAAGCATAGACCATGTGATGTATGTATTCACTGATTTAATCTACTTGCCTGGTGTGGTTAGTTAGTATTTGTTTAGAGCATACACTCCAAGAGCCTGTACTTTAGAAGGATTTGCTAGCTAGCAGAAGAGATGCTCAAAATGTTTTTTCATTGGTGAAATTTACAAGCACATCTTCTCCTGCCTGAACAGGGGTATAACAGAAGCCTACACCCACAAGAGCAGCTAGCACTAGAATGTTTTGGTGTCTGCCTCTAGCAAACTTGTCATGCAAAGAACTTAGACTCTGCCTTGGCCTTTGCTGAGCTTGTATGAAACAGTTTTATGATTCTTTATGGTCACTTACTAAATAGATATGTGTGTTATTTTGGGTCCTTCTGATACCAAAACAGGATTATTGCACGAGATTTACTGGGGGAAGTATCCATGAAAGAAAAGTGAGAGGAGAAGTCAGGGAGAACCTTCAGATTCTGATGAAGGTCTTACACTTGTGAAGGAGATGGGGTAGAAAGAGTCTTTGGATTACAGTGAGAGTCCAAGAAAGTTTCAGCCAGACCAATGGAGAATCCTTAAACCAAAGTCACCCACCCAAGGAGTCACACATCTTGCAGGAAAGGACCTGCATTAATACCCTTAAAGGACCTCAGGTGTAGGCTGGGTGCAGCCATAGGAAGCACAGCCTCAGTGCAAATCAGGTGGTAGATCCAGAGGGGAAACAGCTGGCACTGTCAGTTAATTGTGCTCCCCATAGTAGGAGGCCTGAGTATTTTTGTGGCTACCATAGTATGTGGCAGAATTCAGGCAGAGGTTAACCACCTAACAGATCATAAACATGCTCCCCTGTAATCCAATCACTGGAGACAATAGATATCTATGAAAAAGAATCTGATGGTTATAAAATGATTGAATTAGTTTAAATCTATTCCCAACGATATAGGTAAGTGAGTGTATGGATTTCAGCATAAGTATAGCATGATCTTATTTTTTTTTAAGTCAAATACATTATATACTTACCAAAACCCCACTGCCTTCAAGTCAATTCCAACTCATAGCAACCCAATAGGACAGAGTAGAACTGCCCAATAGGGTTTCCAAGGCTATAATCTTTACAGAAGCAGACTGCCATATCTTTCTCCCAAGGAGTGACTGGTGGCTGGTGGGTTTGAACCTCCGACCTTTCAGTTGGCTTCTGAGTACTTTAACTAGTGCACTGCCAGGGCTCCTAATACATTATATACACAACCCACTGCCATAGAGTCGATTTCAACTCATAGCAACCTACAGGACAGAGGAGAACTGCCCAATAGGGTTTCCAAGGCTGTAAGTCTTTAAGGAAGCAGACTGCCACATCTTTCTCCCACAATACATTATATAGTGCGATTTAAATATTTTACTAGCTAGCACTGGAATTCCTTTTAATGACTTTGTTTCCTTCCCACCAGGTCCTTAGGTTATAAATCAATCACCCCTCCAACTATCTTATCAAGACATTTTCCTAGGGCACTGCAAATGAGAAATGAGCAGAATTTGGGGTGGGTGAGGGCAGCAGGAAGAAAAGAGTGTGAGTGATCACGTAAATGTGTGCTGGGGGATGAGGAGAAGGAGCTGTGTGCCCAGGGGAAACAAGGAAACATCACAAGGTGGAGTGGGAAATGTGAAGCAATGTTGACAAAGACAAATAAGAGTCACTGAGAAATTACAGGAATCTTGGGGTGTGTACTGAACTTCTACATGACTTGGAATGGTAGTACAAGCTGATCTGAGATAGACTGTAGGAGAGAATTACTGGAACTGACATCTTAGTTAAAAATATACACAGGCACAAATAAAATGTGGATAGAAAATATTTGACAGCATGAAAAACATTAGTATGTCTTTACATGGTAGGTGTACAGATGATTTTTTTCTTATCTGTATTTTATAATTTTTCTACAATGAACATGAATTGGTATAATATAAAGATGTTGGAGGAGAAATAGTTTGGGTAATTGCTTACTGCCAGGAATTAGACTAAGCCAACAGAGCCATCATTTTCAGCAATCTCCAACATAATTGGTCACTTAGAAAAGAGCTCCAAAGAACAGGTCAATTTACCCTGAAACCCATGGATGCATTCTCCCGCTAATTTGTCCTAGTAGGTGTGTGTAGGAGAACATGTTAGTCAACCTTGGTTTTTTGGTATTGATAATGATAGGCTATACTTTCTCTGAAAAGCTTTTGGCCAGAACCATGTATACTTTTGCCCCTGGACCACCACGGCCCCGAGGTAGCAATCACACGTATATAGTTGCACCCCCAGCACCTGACACAGCATCTGACTACACAACAGGTGCTCAGATCAATGGCCCTTATATAGTGTTCTCTGTGAGAGATCTCAGTTTGGAACCAGAAAAACCTGTTCCCTTCTTTTGACTATTCAAGATTATACAATTTGTTTTTCACCATGCTCTGTTTCCAAGAATTTTGGAAACAGGTTTATATTCCACCACAGCAACCGTACTGACTTTTCTGTTTGGAATATTTACTGTGTTCATCTTTCATCTTCTTTTTCTTTTTGTTCTTATTATTTTACCCTTTTTAATAAGCTGTTCTAAGCTGTTTCAAATTCCTTTTCAGAGAGATGCTGGGTGTAAATAAATAAATAAAAGCTTATAATGCAATAGCTCACCTGTTCCTGAAATAAAATGCTGACATTTCAAATGTTCCTTATTTAAAGGTTAGATGATTAAATGTATTCCTCTTCTGCTACTCAGATTACCCAAATAAACATCAACCACATGTAAACTACATAAATAGGCCAGGCTTTTGAGTGAAAGTGGTTTTAAGGGATAGGTAGACATCTGAAAATCAAGGGAAAAGAAAATGCACGGTATAGCTTTCTAGTTTAAAAACAAAACAACCTTAAGAAAACTACCACATCGACTTCTATTTATGCATATTGTATGCCCTTTAAAAATATCAGGAAAAGCCAGCTGTCAGCTGAGGTACTTTCCAAAGATTTTGAAGAAGCATCGAGACTCTTTTCTCCCATGAAAACAAGCTATGTAGGTCTACTTTTAACATTCAAAACAGATCAGACTAGCTATATCTAATTTGGTAAATAGTACTTAAAATGGGGCTAAATATCAGTTAAACTTTAAATTCTGCATTAATTTCTAATAAAGGGGCTTTAACACAAAATATACATGTGCTAATAACCCCTAATAGGTTTAACTTTCCATTTAAACACAAGTAATATCTGGAAGAGCTTTATCTCAGAGGGAAACCCCCTCAGTTTCTACAAGGAAAAGTTCTGCCATAAGGTAAATTACCGTAGTTTATTTTACAGCCCACCTACCCAAACAGAAATATCAAAGTAGGAGCCTCCTGGAGATCTAGCCAGCCTCATCCTGTCTCATAACAGATAAGCATGCCTTTTAACCTTTGGCTGGATTTCAAGAACAGATTCAAAAGGGGAAGGGATTCACAAGATGACAAAAGCCAGGCCTAATGTGGGGCTGAGGGAAAGCTTTCTTTAAAAAAAAAAAAAAAAGACGATACAGAGTCATGGATTTGCTTTGCTGGCATTGACAAAAGAATACATGCGCACCAGGAAGTGAAATGTGGTTCTCTGGCTATTGCCTCCAGCTCCTTTGCTTTCCCTCCCCTTAATCTCTTTCTCTGCATAAAGTATTTTCGTAGGCACTTGTTAGTACAGAAGTTTGATTGCCAAGTTGCTACATGTTGTGGGCACAGAGGCAAAAGTCAATCTGTGTCCCACGTAGTTTAGTCTAGTAGAAGTAAAAGTATGTACAGTGGATTACACCACAATATGAGTGTGCCAGCCTCAAGCTGAAAACAATGGAAGCTGAGAAGAGAAAGTGATACCTTCTATGTGAAGCCATCCATAGTCCCTCAAAGATAATAACTGAATTGTGCCTTGAGAAATAAGAAGGATTTAAGTGGGTTTTGGGGAGAAAGAGGAAGAAGGAGCTCTTACGAAGGCACTATATAGCCCTGTAAAGGGGTGATGAGAGGGCAGTTCCTAAACACTTCAGTTTACACACTAGTAAATTGGGACTGATTTGCCTTAGGTCAAAGAGATTACTTTCTGTGTGGAAAGAGCTAAATATCACTCCAAATAAGTCTTTCCACTACCTGTGGCTATACTTACGCTACACAGAGTAGCCTGTATCAGACACCTGTTGGGCACAACTTCTTCCACTTAATTCACTTCTTATTCTAGCCATGCTGCAGTAACCTGCTCTGTGAAGGTTTCAACCAGCTCTCCATGAGTGTAGCATGCATCACTTTGCCTTGAGACCATACCATTGAGCCACAGGAATTCTCCTGCATACAAGAACAATTCAGAAATGCACAGGAGATAATGTCCATAGGGAGGCTGGAGAGGATGGATAAATGCTCCCATCCTTTCCTCCCCTTGTTGAACAGCTCTGAAACACATTTCATAATGTTCCTCATTAGCAGATTGAGTATAGTCACCAGAGGATCTGACCTAATCCATAATGCATGTCTGTGCTGACCTTCTTTCCTCGATCTTGGTTTTGCAACCCCTGAACTACACTCCTGCTCTCTACATTGAAAACTGCCAGCACAGGCCTTGTTGTAGCCTGCTTTTCCCTGAAAGCAGAGCCTGAGTTGGTCACTTTCAAGATTTCATCCTTCTACCATATTCCCCTGTATCACCCTTCACTCCATTGATCCAAAATGCATTCTTCATTTTCATTCCTATGATAAAATTAATGAGCATATTATTGATCTTCTGGATGACCACTTTTAAAAGCTGCTAAACAATTTCACTACCAGTGCTTCCCTTTGTTAGGTATCAAGTTGTACTATTTTATCCCAGGTTAACAAGGAAAGGGAAGAGGCAGACTTTTGTAACATGTCATCAAATGAAGGCCAAATGGCATACCATATGGAGGTGCCACTAACAGGTCAGCTAGTAGAAAGTAATATTGTCCTAAAAATCTATTAGTCAGCACTGGGGAGAGAAGAATTTTTTCTAAAAAGGAGAATTTTTGTATTGCAGTGAAAGCTGTAAGATCTGGAATTTGACGGAATTGCCTTGTTTTTCCAGGTCTCGCAAGTTTTCTGCCTTTGACAGGGTGCAATCTTACCATTTTTCTATTGTTCTCTATTAGTGGAAATTATTTGAGTTCTCCCTCTCTGACATGTTTCTGCCTTACACAGGTCTGGCTTTCGCCAGTCTTACTGTACTTATAACTGAAAAAAAAAAGAAAAAACTGTCTTCAAAAGTCTTTGGAGTCCCCAGTACCACCTTCAGTTTCAATGATGCACTAGAAGAGCTCACAAAAATCAGGAAAGTTGTTATACAGTTCATGGTAGCAAAATGATACAGATTTAAATCAGCAAAGGCAAAAGGTTCATAGAGACCAGGAGTAACCTTCTGCTTGTCCTCTCCCAAGAAAGTCTTATGAACAGTGCTTGATTCTCCCAGCAACAATGTGTGGCAAAACACGTGAAGTATTGGCAGGCAGGGAAATTCACTGGAGCCTGGAAGTCCAGGGTTTTTATTGGGGGTCTGGCCTTAGTTACTCAGTTTCCAGCCTCTCCAGAAGTCAAGATGATACTAGGGTCCTGAGAAACCTACCATAAAACACATTGTTAGCATAAAATATCTGCCATGGTCCAAGACCCCAGGTAAAAAGGCTTAGAGATTATTACCAGGAGCCCGGCAAGGGCCAAAACTTCTTTTGGAATATGCAGGGTTTGGACAACACGAGCCTTCACGTATATACTACATAATATAATTGTCTCTAAGAGTTTATATTTCTCGTCTTAGATCAGACTTGCACTTATAATCACCCCTGAATATTTTTACGCTTGAAAACTCTTGGACCTTCGTATTTTTGCCATGAACTCGAGCCTCTCCAGTCTTTCTTAATTTTGGTAAGGCCGGTGTTTATTCTCCTAGATATTAAAACGTTGAGTCCTCCAACAACAATACATTCCTGAAAGATGTTTGGCTTTTGCTTCTTTCATTCTCACCACCACTATCCTAGCTGTTTGGAATCATAATTAAAGCTCTGTTCATAATGTCCTTTTAACCATTCCATCTTATTAATATTATTAATAATAGTAATAATCATAATATATTACTATATAATTATTATTATTAGGTTCTCCCTACTCCTTCGGTAAAGTGTACTCTCTTAGGTTAGTGTGATGGTTAAGATTTTGTGTCAGCTTGGTTGGGCCATGATTCTCTGTTTTGACATTCATATGATGTTATGATCAGTTCCCTGTTGAGATTTGATACGTGATCATCCCCACGATGGGATCTGCTGTGAGTAGTACCAGCAGGGGAGGGGCCTGTGGCAGCTTACTACCCCCTCAGCCTTCATCACTCCGCCCTCTGCCACCTAGTCCTTCTTGCTGTCCTTATTGGAGATTTTCCTTTTTCTGGATCCAGCAGCTGGCACCTGCTCATCTGACCTCTAGTTCTCGAGACTTGAGCTAGCTGCTTACCTGCGGTCTTGCCTGCTGATCTTGAGATTCATTGATCTTCACAGCCTGTAAGTAACAGCCCTGCTCTCTGGCCTGCAGATCTTGGGTTCACCAGCCCCTGCAGCTACGTGAATCAGGAGAAGCCTCTTTCCTGCCCCAAGGACTTGGGACGTTACAGCCTCTAAAAACCACATGAGCCATTTCCTTGATATAAATCTCTCTCTAAATATATATTTATACGCTGTACTGGTTTTGCTTCTCTAGAGAACCCAGCCTAAGACTTTTGGTACTGAGAGTGGTTCTAGAGCAACAAAATTGTAAGGATGAACTTCTAAATTGGTTCTCAGGTCTGGTTAGTCTTAAAGATGTTGATGACTCTGCTTCTGGTAGTAAAGAGAGCCCTGCTAATCCATAGCATGAGGTGGCAATTCAAATACATAAAATATCACCACCAATAGATCAGGTATTGGTAAAAGACGAGGCTCTGGATGATTGCATGGATGATACCTTTCCACAATTTTGTCATAATGAGAAGTATAAGGAAACTGGTTGGTTGGTCCTACTTTCACTAGACGAACTGATGAAAGAAAGAGATGGGCTCAGGGCTTCAGAGTCAAAGCTCAAGTGCCACATAAACGACCTCAAAGTTTCCACTTCTGCCTTGAAAGAAAGCCTTATTTCTTGTAGTAACAGAGCTGATATTGCCAAAAACCAAACCCAGAGTCTTCTTGTAAGAGTGGCTGAATTAATTACAATGCCAATTCAACTGCCAACCTCGAGAGGTGTCTGAAGTTAAAGTGAGGGCATTGATTGGGAAGAACTGGGATCCTGAAACCTGGGATGGGGACACATGGGCAGATAATCAGGAAGCTGGAGACACTGAGCCCCTAAATTCCGATGAATCACTCCTGCCAACAGAATCTTTAGCCCCTCCACTCCCATCTAATGAGATTAACTTGGCCACATCTAAAGTGGCTTTGTCTGAGTCATTGCCTGGGGCATCACCTGAGGCAGATCTTTTGAGACAATGCTGAATGTTCTCAAAACATTTCCCCACTGATTCTGGCTTCTAGATCTATAACTAGATTTAAGTCTCAGCAAGCCCCAAAAGATGAAGTACAAAGTGTAACCCAGAAGGAGGTATGCTATGCTCCAAAAGATCTGCTTGACTTTTCTAATATGTACAAACAGAAGACTAGGGAATATGTGTGGGAATGGCTATTAAGGGTGTGGGATAATGGTGCAAGGAACATAAAGATGGTTCAATCTGAGTTTATTAATATGGGCTCACTAAGCACAGATTGTTCATTCAATGTTTCAGCTCAAGAAGTTAGGAGAGGATCTAATAGTTCATTTGGTTGGCTTGCTGAAGCATGGATTACACGGTGGCCTACCCTAAATCAAGTTGAAGTACCAGACCTGCCTTGATATACTGTAGAAGAAGGTATCCAAAGGCTTAGGGAAATTGGCATGCTAGAATGGATTTATCAGGTTAGACCCACAGACCCACACATGGAGTGTCCAGAGGACATACCTTTTACCACAATGGTGAGAAACAAATTTGTGAAGGGAGCCCCAGAATCCTTGAAGACTGCTGTGATTGCTATTTTATGTAAGTCAGATTTGACAGTGGGAACTGCCCAAATTGAATTAAGACACCTGACTACAATGGGACTGATTGGAGCCTGTGGTGGTAGGGGCCAAGTGGCGGCACTCACTCAACAAAGACAAGGTGGATGTGATTACCATAATGAACAGCAGAGTCAAAGCAGTAATCAGAATAGTCTGGCTCATACGGACTTATGGTGTTAGCTGCTTAGTCATGGTGTCCCTAGGAGTGAAACAGATAGGAAATCTACTAAATACGTACTTGATCTGTACAAGCAGGTGAATTCTAGGTCAAGTGAACAGCAGTCTAACTTGAATCACCAGAACAGAGAGTCACGGACCCTCAATCAATTCCCAAACCCTTGATTGAAAGGGAGGCCAAGTCCCCTTAAGGAAGGAATCCAATACCCTGCCCAAAACTTATACTGTTAATCTTTCTGCTGACCTTCCCCAAAGGGATCTATGGCCTTCTACGAGAGTAACTGTTCATTGGGGGAAAGGAAATAATCAGACTTTTTGAAGATTACTGGGTACTTACTCTGAAGTGACACTAATTCTAGGAGACCCAAAATGTCACTGTGGCTCACCAGTCAGAGTGGTGGCATATGGAAGACAGGTTATTAATGGAATCTTAGTTCACGTCTATCTCACAGTAGGTCCAGTGGGCCCCCGAACTCATCCTGTAGTGATTTTCCCAGTTCCAGAATGCATAATTGGAATAGATATACTCAGCAACTGGCAGAACCCCCACATTGGATCCCTGACAAATGGAGTAAGGGCTATTTTGGTAGGAAAAGCCAAGTGGAAGCCATAAGAACTTCCCCTACATAGGGGAATAGTAAACCAAAAGCAATACTGCATTCCTGGAGGGATTGCAGAGATTATTGCCACCATCAAGAACTTGAAGGATGCAGGGGTTGTAATTCCCACCACATCCCCATTCAGCTCACCTAGTTGGCCTGTGCAAAAAGCATATGGATCTTGGAGAATGACAGTGGATTATTGAAAACTTAACCAGGTGGTGACTCCAATTGCAGCTGCTGTTCCAGATGTAGTCTCATTCCTTGAGCAAATTAATACATCTCCTGGTACCTTGTATGCAGCTATTGATCTGGCTAATGCCTTTTTCTCCATACTGTTTCGAAGGATCATCAGAAGCATTTTGCTTTTAGCTGGCAAGGCCAGGAATACACCTTCATTTGCCTACCTCAGAGTTACATCAACTCTCCAGGCCTATGTCATAATTTAGTCTGCAGGGAACTTGATCACCTTTCCCTTCCACAAGATGTCACATTGGTCCATTACATTGATGACATTATGTTGATTGGACCTAGTAGGGAAGATGTATCAATGACTCTGGACTTATTGGTAAAACATTTGCATGCTAGAGGGTGGGAAATGTATCCAACACAAATTCAGACACCTTTCACCTCAGTAAAATTTCTAGGGGTCCAGTGGTGTGGGGCATGTCAAGATATTCCTTCTAAAGTGCAGGAAAAGTTATTGCATCTGGCTCTTCCCACAACTAAAAGGGAGGCATAACACCTAGTGGGCCTCTTTGGATTTTGGAGGCAGCATATTCCTCATTTGGGTGTGCTAATCCAGCCTATTTATCAAGAGACTTGAAAATCTGGTAGTTTTGAGAGGGACCTAGAACAAGAGAAGGCTCCGCAACAGGTTCAGGCTGCTGTGAAGCTGCTCTGCCACTTGGGCCATATGATCTGGTTAATCCAATGGTGCTTGAAGTTTCCGTGGCAGATAAAGATGCTGTTTGGAGTCTTTGGTAGGCCCCTATTGGTGAATCACAGCACAGACTCTTAGGATTTTGGAGCAAAGCCCTGCCATCCTCTGAAGATAACTACTCTCCTTTTGAGAAATAGCTTTTGGCTTCTTACTGGGCCTTAGTAGAGACTGAATGCCTAACCATGGGACACCAAGTCACCATGTGGCCTGAGCTGCCCATCATGAACTGCGTATTGTCTGACCTACAGAGTCATAAAGTTGGATGTGCACAGCAGCACTCCATCATTAAATGGAAGTGGTATATACGAGATCGGGCCCAAACAGGACCTGAAAGCACAAGTAAGTTGCATAAGGAAGTGGCCCAAATGCCCATGGTCTCCACTCCTATCACTTTACCTTCCATCTCCCACTCTGTACCTATGGCCTCATGGGGAGTTCCTTATGATCAGTTGACTGAGGAAGAGAAAACTTGTGACTGGTTTACAGATGGTTCTGCACAATATTGCAGGCACTACACGAAAGTGGACAGTGGCAGCACTACAGCCCCTTTCTGGGAACTCCCTGGATAGTGGTGAAGGGAAATCTTCCCCATGGGCAGAACTTTGAGTGGTGCACCTGGTTGTTCACTTTGCTTGGAAGGAGAAATGGCCAGATGTGTGCTTGTGTAGTGATTCATGGGCTGTGGCCAATGATTTGGCTGGATGGTCAGGGACTTGGAAGGAACATGATCGGAAAATTGGAGACAAGGATTTATAGGGAAGAGGTATGTGGACAGACCTCTCTGAATGGGCCAAAGAAGTGAAGATATTTGTGTCTCATGTGAATGCACACCAAAGCGTGAGCTCAGCAGAGGGAGATTTTCACAATTAAGTGGATAGGATGATGTGGTCTGTGGAAACCAGTCATCCTCTTTCCCCAGCTACTTCTGTCATTGCTTAATGGGCTTATGAACAAAGTGACCATGGTGGCAGAGATAAAGGTTATGCATGGGCCCAGCAACATGAACTTCCACTCACCAAGGCCAACTTGGCTACAGCCACTGTGAAGTGCCCAATCTACCAGCAGCAGAGACCAACACTGAGTCCCTGATATAGCACCATCCCTCGAGGTGATCAGCCAACAACCTGGTGGCAAGTTGATTACATTAGACCATTTCCATAATGGAAAAGACAGCCTTTTGTTCTTACTGGAATAGACATTTACTCTGGATATGGATTTGTCTTCCCTGTACGCAATGCTTCTGCGAAAACTACTATCCATAGACTTACAGAATGCCTTATCCACTGTCGTGGTATCCCACACAACATTGCCTCAGATCAAGGGACTTACTTCACAGCAAATGAAGTGCAGTAGTGGGCCCATACTCATGCAATTCACTGGTCTTACCATGTTCCCCGTCATCCTGAAGCAGCTGGCTTGATAGAACAATGGAATGGCCTCCTAAAGACACAATTACGATGCCAGCTAGGTGGCAATACCTTGCAGGGTTGGGGCAATATTCTCCAGGAGGCTGTATATGTTCTAAACCAGCAACCAATATATGTTGCTCTGTCTCCTATAGCCAGGATTCATGGGTCCAGGAATCAGGGAGTGGAAATGGGAGTGGCACCACTCACTATTACCCCTAGTGACCCACTTGTAAGATTTTTGTTTCCTGTCCCCGCAGCCTTACGCTTTGCAGGTCTAGAGGTCTTAGTTCCAAAGGGAGGAATGCTCCCACCTGGAGAAACATCACTGATTCCATTGAACTGGAAGCTAAGAATGCCACCTGGCCACTTTGGGCTCCTGATGCCTCTGGATCAACAGTCAAAGAAGGGAGTTACCATACTGGCTGGTGTGATCGATCCTGATTACTAAGAGGAAATTGGATTGATATTACACAGTGGAGGTAAAGAAGGGTGTGTGGAATGCAGGAGATCCCTTAGGGCATCTCTTAATACTACCATGCCCTGTGATTAAAGTTGATGGAAAACTACAGCAACCCAATTCTGACATGACTACTAAAGGCTCAGACCCTTCAGGAATGAAGGTTTGGGTAACCCCACCAGGCAAAGAACCACAACCAGCTGAGGTGCTTGCTGAGGGCAGAGGGAATATGGAATGAATGGTAGAAGAAGGTAGTTCTAAGTACCAGTTACAACCACGTGACCAGTTGCAGAAACAAAGACTTTAATTGCTATGAGTATTTCTGCTTTGTATATGTGCATCAGATATTTTTGTTTTCTTCACTTATAAAATATAAGATGTAAACAGGGCTATTGCATTTTCATTTGTATTTGTGTTCGTTGTATCATGTTGGTCCCAAGTGTGACTTTGTAATTGTCTTTATTCAGAGATTATGTATGATCTGGGGAGATGCGTACAGGTGCCAAGTTGACAAGCGGTGGACTGTGATGATTCAAATTGTGTATCAACTTGGATGGGCCATGATTCTCTGTGTTTTGGCAGTTGTATAATGTGATCACTTCCCTGTTGAGATTTCATACATGATCACCCCCATGATGGGATCTGCTGTGAGTGGTACTGGCGAGGACGAGGCATGTGACAGCTCACCAACCCCTCAGCCTTCATCTCTCCACCCTCTGCCACCTAGTTCTTCCTGCTCTCCTTGTTGGGGCTTTTGCTTGTTCTGGATCCTGCAGCTGGCTCCTGTTCATCTGATATCTGGTTCTTGATTCTTGAGCTAGCTGCTTATCTGTGGTCTTGCCTGCTGATCTTGAGATTCGTTGATCTTCACAGACTGTAAGAAACAGCCCTGCTTTCTGGCCTGCCAGTCTTGAGGTCACCAGCCTCTGTAGCTAAGTGAATCAGGGGAAGTCTCTTTACTGCCGTACGGACTTGGGGCATTACAGCCTCTAAAAACCGTGTAAGCCATTTCCTTCATATAACTCTCTCTCTCTCTCTCTCTCTATATATATATATATATATATATATATATGTTTATACACTTTACTGGTTTTGCTTCTCTGGAGAACCCAGCCTAAGATAGCTGGGTTCCCTAGAAAAGAGCCAGAGATGGGGATTTCTATCTGATTTATTTATGGAGTGCATCCTCTCAAGAGAAAGATGTAAGAAAGTGAGGGAAACAGGATGCGGAAGGGGAAGGAGCCAGGCAAAGATGGGTTTAGCTGAAATCGTAAGTCTGATAAATGGCATGGAGAGGACTAAAGCATGAATGACACTGTTGATCAGCTCCTCCATAAGGCAAGGAGCCAACTTCTTGTGTCCCCAAACAGTGCATTGTTGGTCATGGGACACCTCCAGGAGGGGCAGCGTTGCCTCTCAAGCATCTCTAGGCAAGGACAATTATCTGGAGAAGTGTACATCCATGAGCCACAGATAACACTCATAGCAGCTGAGGTTTGGATGCACATGTCCCAAAAAGGAGATCTGAGCAGGAATCAGTAGGAATCAGCTCAGACTGTTACCTGTCCATTGGCATAACTGGTAGCCTACAAGGTTCAGTCAAGAAATAGAAGCAACAATACATCTTTTTAAAAGAATCAATTAATTCTAGAAAATTGGCCAAATCTTCTCATGGGAGAGTTGAGAAGCAACATGGGAGAATGAGGCAATCCAGTGATTAGCAGTAATAAGAAGCTGCTACAACCACTAAGGCTGGGACAAGAGGAGGAGGGGACCACGTCGTGCTGAAGTGATGTAGACGAGATGTGTCCTTTGCCAAGATACCTCAAGAAGTGGGGTAGGGAAGGAATAACCTGGCTTTTCCCCTAACCTCCAGTTTTTTGCCTGTACCTCCCATTGACCAAAACTACAAAGAAGCCAGAGGGTAAAAAGGCCTTGGAAATGGAACTTTTTCTGATGCACAGCAGATAGGGTAAGGGCAGAAAGAGAAAAATCGCCAAAAGGCAGGTACAGCACATCTGCATAATTTTGCTCATACCAGGTAAGTTATATTCTTACCAAAACAGTTGGGTTGCATCAATTTTCTCTGCTATTATATGGCAAAAACTAGTTTGGGGGCATAGACATTTCTTTAGTTTAAAATACAGCTAATCAAATTTATGCTGGGTTCCAGTTAGTACAATCAAGTTTATACCATGTGTTGTTTTTCTAGCACAGTTCCAAATTTCTCAAACTGTGGAAACTACCAACCTTGAACGTTACACTCCTCCTGATCCCTAGTTCTAGCCCCAGATTAGATCTAAGCAAAGGGATAAGAGAGTTGGAGAATCTGGAAGGTAGCATCAAGATTTAAGTTCCAGACTTCTGGCAAAATGGCTCTCTAGGCAGAAGCACCACGCCATCCCTCCACAGCAAAGATCTGAAAAACTAAGCCAAACAGAGAAAACAACAATCCTGAAACCCTAAAACATCAAATGAAGAGATAAAGAACTCAGCCAAGCACCAAATGGTGTGAGAAAACTGACAGAGAACGGAGAGCGAGGAGAGATTCATGCAGAGGTCCCCTACCAGCTAACACAGCATGGATCCACCATCTTGGACTCCTATTGGAGACCAGCAAACAGGGGGTATGAGAAAGCAGCTTCACAGAGCTTCCAGTGGGAGACAAAACAATGGTAATTATCGATATACGCTTTTCCACCCCCCACACTTCTTCACCCCCACTCGGCCTCCTCTGCTTCCTGCATCCACAATCTCTTGTCTGGGAAACACTGGCTGCTTGGATTCCACACATCCGAACACGCTGGCTCTCTGAGTGCCATTTGTTGGCTGCTGGTGTTGCTTTTTTCTGCTTCTTTTGATTTCTTCCTTAACTCTCACCACCTCTGCCTCCTTTCACTCAAATACCTGGCTCTGTGCGCTATCTTTGCTTCTTCCTGTGGGGCTGTGGAGCTCTGTTTGAATGTGGAGCTGCTTCCCGGTCTGGGCTGCCAAGCTGGTGGGATCCCGGGGCTTTTGTTCATTTGTTTGTTTTGAATTGTTTGTTTGCTTTCTTTTCCTTTTCTTGAGTTGGGAGCCCGTTCTGGCTAGGCGGTGCTGCGTGGCAAATAGACTACCCCCTCGGCATGCACAGACTTGCAGAGGGATCCCTGAGAGCATTTCATCTTTTGATGGTTTTTTGTGTTTTGCTTTTTAGGTGGCTTTTCTTGTTTTTTTGTTTGTTTGTTTTGTTTTGTTTTCCCTCTTTTTCCCTTTTTGTCTTTCTTCATTACTCAGTTTCTTGTCTCTCTATATCCTCCTTCTCTTTCTGTTCCGTGAATACCTGGCGTTGTATACCACTACGCCTTCTAACCAGGCTGTACTGCAACACCTGAGAGTGACTTCCCCAGACCTCATAGCTGCACCAGTGGGATCCCTAGGAACTTTGCTGTTCTTTAACCGTTCTGATTTTTATTTATTCATTCTATTCTTTTCTTCCTCTTCCCCTTTCTGTTTTTCTCCATTTCATAGCCTCTCATCTCTCCATTCCAATGGCAAGCTCCCCTAGCATTCTTTTCTGTTTGTTTGTATGTTTTTGGCTCCTGTTCCTCTCTCCTCTCTCCCATATCCATCTTAGCTCTACACATAACAATCTTCCCCACTACATCCTGCCTACCTGCACTGTGCACTTAACATCACACCACCAAGCAGCACATGCACAGCCTACTGGAACCTGCCCTGCACTGATTACCAACCCACCCTGGTGGCTGCAGTAAATGCCACAAACAACCCACCCCAGTGACTCCTCTTCAGCTAGACCTACCCTGCTGTACCATATATGAGTGACTGACCCTGCCAATTGGAGAAGGAGGTGAAAAGTATTGTGCCCACAGATGAGTAAACAACAAAGAACACACAGTCTGCCGGCTCAGACAATAGTCAAATTTTTTTTTTAAAAAAAGGGAAGAAACAAACAAATCTACAATCAATAAATGAGAAAAATAACTACTGAATACCCCGAAGACAGCAGACAATAACAAAACATTTACAAAAACAGGACAGGATGGTTCCAGTAGGCATCCAAAATAAAACACCAGATGACTTTCCAGTGGAGGAAAATGCACTAGAACTACCTGATAAGGAATTCAAATCTCTAATAGTCAGAATTGTCCAAGAGCTGAGGCAAAAAGCTGACAAACATGAGGAAAAAATAGACAAATTCATGGAAAATACAGACAAAAAATTGGAATAATTCAGGACAGTGATGCAGGAACAAAATGACAAAATAAATTCACAACTAGAAATTATACAAACACAACAATTAGAAATCCAAAAGGTAAACAACAAGATTTCAGAAATGAACGGTGTCATAGGAGGGCTGAGAAGCAGATTTGAAACGGTGGAAGACAGGATCAGTGGAATTGAAGACAAACACTTGGATACAACTCTGTTTCAGGAAAACTCAGAAAAAAGAACAAAGAAAAATGAAGAGACACCAAGAGTTATGTGGGATACAATCAAAAGCAAAAATGTGCGAGTGATTGGAATTCCAGAACAGGGGGAGAAAACAGAAAACACAGAGAAGATCATTGAAGAACTGGTGACAGAAAACTTCCCAAATATCATGAAAGATGAAAAGCTGGCCATCCAAGAAGCTCAAGGAACCCCATATAGGAGAGACCCCAAAAGAAAATCACCAAGGCATATCATAATCACACTCTCCAAACCAAAGACAAACAAAAAATCCTGAGAGCAGCTCATGAAAAACAAGAAGTCACATAGAGAGGAGAAACAATAAGACTAAGCTCAGACTATCTGGCAGAAACCATGCAGGCAAGAAGGCAATGGGATGACATATATAAAATCTTAAAATAAAAAAATTGCCAGCCAAGGATAATATATCCTGCAAAACTCTCGTTCAAATTTGATGGTGAAATTAGGTCATTTCCAGATAAACAGAAATTAAGGGAATATATAAAGTCAAACCAAACTTACAAGAATTATTAAAGGGAGTTCTTCAATCTGAGGACAAACAACTTCAGCTCACAGGCAGAATCTAGTACGCAGCCAGATATGAATCTAGGAAATGAACTCTCGAGGACTATCCAAAACCAAAAGAAACACAACAGGGAATTAGAGCAGTTAATCAGTAAATGACAACAACATCAAAACAATAAAAGAGGCAATAAACGGCATAGGTATAGAACCTTTTAATGGAGAGGAAGGCAAGGCCATACCAACTAATGGTAGACTGCTTCAAACTTAGAAAGATAAGGGTAAAATTCACGGTAACCACAAAGAAAGTTAACAAACCAACTCATAAAAATAAAGACAAAAAACATCATAAAGTCTCAGCAAAAACAAAACCTACAAAAACAAAAGAAATGAAAACAAAGTCCATAAACAAAAGTAAGTCAGCACAAGAGAGTAAGAACAAAGAAAACTTCAGCACCACAAAAAAAAAGCACTACAAAATAACAGCAACAAACTCACATCTATCAATAATTAAACTGAATGTAAATGGACTCAATGCACCCATAAAGAGACGGAGAGTGACAGACTGGATAAGAAAACAGGATCCATCAATATGCTGTCTACAAGAGACACACGTTAGAAACAAAAATGTGAAGCTATTAAAAGTCAAAGGTTGGAAAAAAATATATCAAGCTAACAACTACCAAAAAAGAGCAGGAGTGGTAATTCTAATCTCAGATAAAATAGACTTTAAAACAAAATCTACCGTAAAAGACAAAGGACACTATATAATGATTAAGCGGATGATCCATCGTGCAGACATAACCATAATTAACACCTACGCACCCAATGACAGGGCTCCAAAATACATAAAACAAACTCTAACAACACTGAAAAGAGAAATTGACAGTTCCACAAGAATAGTAGGAGACTTCAACACACCACTCTCAGTAAAGGACAGAACAACTAAGAAGAAACTCAGCAAAGATACAGAAGAACTAAAGGGCACAATCAGCCAACTTGACCTCATAGACATATATAGAACACTCCATCCAACCACTGCAAAGTACACATTCTTTTCGAATGCACATGGAACGTTCTCCAGAATAGACTACATCTTAGGCCACAGAGCAATCCTCAACAAGATCCAAAATGTTGACATAATTCAAAAGTATCTTCTCTGACCACAAGAAGGATGTAGAATATGATTCTGACTCACAAAAAAAGACCAGATTTACTGGCCTAAAGGAGACTGGAGAAACCCCGAGAGTATGGCCCCAGACACCCTTTTACCTCAGTGGTGAAGTTATCTCTGAGGTTCACCATTCAGCCTGGGAGTGGACAGCCCCATAAAACCAAATGGGACTAATGAGGTACAGTAGTCCAGTGACAAGGGCCAGGAGGCAGAAGGGGACAAGGAAGCTGGTGATAGGGAACCCAAGTTTGAGTAAGGATATTGTTGATGTGTTGTGAGATTGTTAACCATTGTCATAGGGCAACATTTGTAGTAATGTTAAATGAGAAACTATTTTGTTCTGTAAGTGTTCTTCTTAAGTGAGAATAACAGCACAATTGGAAGAGAGTAGTCAATGTCACTGAACTGTGCATGTAGAAATTTTTGAAATGGTGTATCTTTGGCTGTGTATTTTCACCAGAAAAAAAGGTTGAGAAGTTAGAGGGTTGACATGTTGTGGGGTTGTTAACCAATGTCATAAAACAATATGTGTACTACTGTTTCATGAGAAACTATTTGTTCTGTAAGCCTTCACCTGAAGCACAATAAATAAATAAATAAATAAATAAATAAAGTTATTAAAACCTAAAAAAAAAAAAAAAGATTTAAATTCCATTCTATTCATAATTTTGGCACAGACTGACTTGACTGGACCTTTCCTTTGCTTAACTTTCCATTTTCTCCTTCATGTGTCTGGATGAATAACACTGACCTGCTGGAGATCAGATCAATATTTTCAAAATGTTAGGCATCACTTTAAATGTTTCACATGCACTAAGTAACATAATTAAGCATTTAACCATAGGTCCAAAGTTAGTTGACACATTACATGTATATTTAATTATTATTTGTCAATTTGTGTCAGTACTTGGAATACTCAAGAGACAGTTTTGACATCCCAAGGGGATTTCCGAAGTGATTACAAGCTTATGAGGAAACACAGAAAGACAACCCTTCCAGGTGTTGTTCTCTACCATTTGCAAATCAAATAGCTGAGGGGAAAATGTAGGTTTAATATGAGTGAAACAATTTTCAAAGTATATATACTACATAGAGACACACACCCATTTCTATTTGGTAAAGTGAGAAAAATAATAGAATGCTATAGGTATTCTCAATTCCATATTGCTTTAAAACAACCTGGACAATCTATAAAGCTATAACCCTTTAATGAGCCTATTCTATATAGTTGTGTACATTCTGGTAAATGGTAAAATCTTATGTAAGAAATAGTATTCATGTGTGGGCATGTTAGCACACAGTTACCAAAACTTTATTTGTTCCACACACACACACAAAAAAGTGATGACTGAGTATTCTTATTAAACGTAGCATTGAAAAAAAAAGTTTCTGCCCTCAAGGAACTTATATACAGAGACAAATGACATGGAGTCAAATATTTATAATAAATATGCCAAGTACTCATATCTTTCCCAAACCCAAATTTTAAGTGGTCTCTCAAGCTTTCAAATCATCTTCAGATGTCCCAGAGGGCATCCAGTTAGTTCTACATCTACAGAGATGAGAAATCAAACCTATAATCATAACAAACGAGGAAATTCACTCTCACTGTCAATACGGATGCGGATGCAGGTCATTTTCAGTGATTAACAACTTTTGAAAATCAGAATTCAGACCATTATACTATAAAATTTCTCTTGATAATTCAAATGAATTACTCTGACTTGCCAAGAAATTTCAAAACAAATTAAATCATTAAGCCAGCTGATTTTTTTCCAACAAGTATGAGGGGAACAATATGCCATTTACTGCAACAGAATATGATTCATGAAAATAACACAAGTGTGTTAACTAGACACTTTTGATGAATTTTGCATTCTTCAGGTATTTTTTTTTCCTATGAAGGCAATTTGTAAAATGTATAACTGCTTTTATCTTTGTAAGACTTACTTTTCTCTTGAATACATTTTAAACTGGGAATAAAATAGTATCTTTTGATTATTTATCCTGAACTTTCTATCCATAAAAATATATTGGCTCTAGTCTAGGTAAATATGAGCAACATCGGAATATAAATTGTGGGTAGTGGCAAAGAGGGGAAAATAAGAAAGTTCTGAAAAAAGAAAAATGGGGGTATGTCAAAAGGACACAGGAATTAACCTCGAAAATCTCCCAATGGCCAAAGCCGGAAATTGTGGTCAGTAAAATAAACATTCTTATTGGGTAATAACCCAAAGAAGAAAATGAGGTAGTAGATCCAGAGGGGCAACAGCTGGCATTGTCAATCAGTTATGCCCCCCATAGTAGGAGCACTGAGTATTCTTGTCGCTACCATAGTATGTGTGGCGGAAGTTGGGCTGAGATTAACCACCTGATAGATTGTGAACATTCTCACATGTAATCTAATCATTGGAGACGATAGATATCTATCGTCTCCAATAGAAATCTATTTGATGATTGTAAAATGGCCAAATTAGCTTCAGTCTGTTCTCAACAATACAGCTAAGTGTATGTATGGGTTTCAACACAAATACAGCAAGTCCTGTTATTTTTTTAAGTCAAATATATTATATAGTGGGGTTTAAATAATATTTTATAGCTAGCACTGAAATTCCTTTTAGTGACTGTCTCCTTCCTACCAGGTCCTTAGGGTATAAATTAATCTTCTAACTATCTTATCAAATTTTCCTAGGGCACTGTGAATAAGAAATAAACAGGAATGTGGGGTGGGTGAAGGCAAGAAGAAGAAAAGAGAGTGAGTGGCCCAATGACCTAAAGCTGCTTTGTGAGTGATCATGTATGTGTGCTGGGGGAATTAAGGAGAAGGAGCTGGTGCTCAAAAGAGAATTAGCACACTACCCTACAGAGCCTACCAGTCAACTACAAGTTTTCATAACAGAAACGTCTCTGATATTGAGTCAATGCAATTACCAAGAGAGCAACTGTGACTCATTTTGGCTACTCATGAAGCAGTAGCCTGCATGGTAATCCATGCCTCCAAAAAGCTTCCCATCGTCCCTTGCCTTGCTCCCTCTTTCCTTCTCTCAGAGTTTGCACCTTACAAATAAAGCATCAGTATTTTAATCTTTGCCTTGGGCTCTGTTTTCTGGAGAACCCAAGTTAAGACAACGCATTAAATAGATTAAAGTTGGAAAACTGATCATCTCAAGGGATGATTAAAAAATTGATAATATCTAAAATAATTTTTAAACCAACTAAATGAATAAAATAAAGCCTTTATTTTTTAATCTGATAAAGGATCTATCTGAAAAACCTATAGCAAACATGCTTTTAAATGAGGAAACATCAGATACACTCCCTTCAGAATCAGTTATAAGGCAAGGATGCAGAATCAGGCAGGGTCTGGAGAACATATATGACACAATATGTTGAGGTAGATGAGAAGAGCTTACTAATGTGATTATTTACAAAGCTGTGGGCAAGGTTAAAGGAAACTAACAAAGATGATGAATTAATTAGCAGGGAAGAAAACTGGGAGACTAGATGTTAAATTGGCAATAAGGCAATGTCTGCCTCAACACACTATCGGTAAACTACGAGGAGATGAGTGGAACTCTGAGTAGTAAAATATTTATAGGTTTCCAGTTGTTCTGATACTTACTGTTTCAGACCTGTTATCTAATGACTAATTAACCATCCTCATCCAGTGAAAAAGACAATTAAAGAGGGCACTTCTCTCTTTCAACGCCATTTACATACCATAAAGTAAAAGGTCAGATTGTGAAATCATTCTATTAAAATTTATTTTCCAACTAGAAGAATCAAATCTGTGTAACTGGTAAATATATATTCTTGTATAAATTAGATGGTTAATTTAAAAAGCAACACAGAAATCACATCTTAGATCCTCACTAACCTTATTCCTAAACCTACGGCTCATCTCAACTTTGCTTAAAATGAGAATACCAATGCAATACCTCAGCTCATCAGGTGGATTAAATTAGGTTTACCTTTATAATGTAAAAGTACCCAGCCCACTGAGGTCATAGGAGGTACTCAGCCAATGATAATAACTTAGATTAAACCAACTCAGAAACACAAGCAAAATGGTAGTACAAGGCCAAAGGTAAGGTAGGAAAAAGGAGGGAGACAAAAGTGAGAAAGAAAATGGCACTGCTAGGTTCTGAGAAGAGAGAAGAAGGCAACCTTGTTTTAAGGCTGATTGAGTTGAAGAAGAAGGCAGAGGAGGACACATATCAGGGAAGATTACAAGAATTTGACAAACAGGGATGAAAGCTACTGTGGGCCACCCTCAAAAATTCAAAATGAAAGTGGAAAAGGGACAATGCAGTTTCTTGAATTAGCCTAAGGAAATAATATAGGGATGTAAAGACAAGGATCTAGGAGTCCCTGGGTAGTGCAAACAGTTAATTGCTCGACTACTAGCTGAAATGGTGGTTCGAACCCATCCAGAGGCAGGCCTGGTGATTAGCCTCAAAAAGGTCACAGCCTATGGAGCACAGTTCTACTCTGCACATATGGAGTCGCCATGAGTCAGAATCAACTCTATGGCAACCAGCAACAGCAAGAGACAGGGAGACCTCGTGGTTTGGAAGACTTAATATACTGAAAATGCCAGTTCTGCCTAAAGTGATCTGTAGATACAATGCAATCCTGATACAAATCCCAACAGCATTCTTTACTGAAATGGAAAAACTAATAACAACTTTATACGGAAAGGAAAGAAACTCCAAAGAGCCAAAGCAATATTGAAGAAAAAGAACAAAGCAGGAGGCCTCACACTCCCCGATATCACAATAACAAAACAGCCTGATATTGGTTCAATGGTACACATATAGAACAGTGGAATAGAATTGAGAACTCAGAATTAAACCCAGCCATCTATGGACAACTGATTTTTGACAAGGGGTCAAAGTCCATTCAGTGAGGAAAAAACAGTCTAATAAATGATCTGGGAAAATTGGATATCCACCTGCAGAAAAATGAAAGAGGACCCATACCTCACACCATACACAAAAAAACTAACTCAAAATGGATCAAAGACTTGAATGTTAAATCTAAAACTATAAAATTCTTGGAAGAAAACAGAGGGAGAAAACTATGGGATCAAATCTTCTGTAAAAATAGGATCACAAACATAGCAACAAAAACACAAATAGAAGACAAAATAGATAAATGGGATCTCATAAAAAGTAAAATCTTACACTCATCAAAACACTTTACTGAAAGAGTAGGAAAAGAATCTACATACTGGGAAAAATATCTTTGGAAACAATATATCCGATAAGGGTCTAATCTCCAAAATTTATAGAAAACTTCAACAACTCAACAAGAAAAAGACAAACAACCCAAGTATAAAATGGGCAAAAGACATGAATAGACCCTTCCCCCAAAAAGACATCCAAGCAGCCAGCATACACATGAAAAGATGTTCATAATGATTAGTCATTACAACCAAAAGTCAAACCCATTGCCGTCGAGTCAATTCTGACACATAGTGACCCTACAGGACAGAGTAGAACTGCTCCATAAGGTTTCCAAGGAGCGCCTGGTGGATTTGAACTGCTGACCTTTTGGTTAGCAGTTAAAGTCTTAATCACTACTGCACTAGGGTTTCCCATTAACCATTAGAGACATGCGAATCAAAACTACAATGAGATAACATCTCACCCTGGCTAAAACGGCACTGGTGAAAAACAACAACAGCAACAAATGTTGGAGAGGATGTGGTGAGATTGGAACACTTACCCATTGCTGGTGCGACTATAAAATGGTACAATCACTATGGAAAACAATATGGTGCTTCCTAAAAAAACTAGAAATAAACTACCCTATGATCCAGCAATCCTACTCCTAAGGATATACTCTGGAGACTTAAAAGTAGTGACAGATATATGCACTCCTATGTTCACTGTAGCTTTATTCACAATGGCAAAGAAAAAAAAAAAGGAAACAACCATAGTGCCTATTAGTGGATGAATGGATAAGCAAAATGTGGTCCATACATACCATGGAATACTATGCAACCATAAAGAACAATGATGAGTCAGAGAAACATAACATGGATGGACCTGGAGAGCATAATGCAAAGTGAAATAAGTCAAACATGTAAAGACATATATTGTGTAATCCTTCTTTTATAATAGGACAAGAATAGACATATATAAAGAGACCAGTGTTCAATGGTGGTTACAGGGGAAGGAGGGGAGAGGGAGGAAGCATGCTCTAGATCTTAAATACTTGCTATTTTTGGTGATTGGGAAAAAAGTGGCACCAAATGTGGGTGTAGTAAGCACAGCATGACCAAAGTGAATGATGCTGCTAAGAAGCACTCATGAGAAAAGGATGCTTGTACCAAAGAATTTGGCATATAGAAGAGGGCAACAACTCCAACAAAGAACCAAAAACAAGTCTAGGATGGGTATAAGCGTATACGTATACAGGTATATATACTTGTGCACATACGTGAGAACAGATAGAAGTATCTATATGTATGTATAAATACACTTGTTGTTTTTGTTAGGTGCCATTGAGTCAGTTCTGACTCATAGCAACCCTATGTACAACAGAACGAAACATTGCCCGGTCCTGCACAATCCTCAAAATTGAGCCCATTGTTGCAGCCATTGTGTCAATCCATCTGATTGAGGGTCTTCCTCTTTCTCGCTGACCCTCTTTACAAGGATGATGTCCTTCTCCAGGGACTGATCCCTCCTAATAACATGTCCAAAAAATGTGAGGCATAGTCTCTCCATCCTTGCTTCTAAGGAGCATTCTGGCTGTACTTCTTCCAAGGCAGATTTGTTCATTCTTTTGGCAGTCCATGGTATGTTCAATATTCTTCACCAACACCACAATTCAAAGGCGTGAATTCTTTTTCGATCTTCCTTATTCATTGTCCAGCTTTCACATGCATACGAGGCAACTGAAAACACCATGGCTTGGGTCAGGTGCACCTTAGTCTTCAAGGTGACACCTTTGCTTTTTAACACTTCAAGGAGGTCTTTTGCAGCAGATTTGCCCAGTGCAATACGTCATTTGATTTCTTGACTGCTGCTTCCGTGGGCATTGATTGTGTGTATCCAACTAAAATGAAATCCTTGACAACTTCAATCTTTTCTCCTTTTATCATGATGTTGTTTATTGGTCCAGTTGTGAGGATTTTTGTTTTCTTTATGTTGAAGTGTAATCCATACTGAAGGCTGTGGTCTTTGATTTTCATCAGTAAGTGCTTCAAGTCCTCTTCACTTTCAGCAAGCAAGGTTGTGTCATCCGCATAACACAGGCTGTTAATGAGTCTTCCTCCAATCCTGATACCCAGTTCTTCTTCATATAATCCAGCTTCTCATATTATTTGCTCAGCATACAGATTGAATAAGTATGGTGCACAGCTTTCCTCATTTTCAACCATGCAGTATCCCCTTGTTCTGTTTGAACGACTGCCTCTTGATCTAGGTACAGTTTCCTCATAAGCACAATTAAGTGTTCTGGAATTCACATTCTTTGCAATGTTATCCATAATTTGTTATGAGCCACACAGTCGAATGCCTTTGCATAGTCAATAAAACACGGGTAAACATCTTTCTGGTTTTCTCTGCTTTCAGCCAGGATCCATCTGACATCAGCAGTGATGTTCCTTGTTCCACCCCCTCTTCTGAATCCAGCTTGAATTCCTGGCAGTTCCTTATCAATGTACTGCTGCAGCTGCTTTTGGATGATCTTCAGCAAAATTTTACTTGGGAGTGATATTAATGATATTGTTCGATAATTTCCACATTCGGTTGGATCACCTTTCTTTGGATATGGATCTCTTCCAGTCGGTTGACCAGGTAGCTGTCTTCCAAATTTCTTGACATAGACAAGTGAGTACTTTCAGTGCTGCATCTGATTGTTGAAACATCTCAATTAGTATTTCGTCATTTCCTGCAGCCTTCTTTTTCACCAATGCATTCAGTGCAGGTTGGACCTCTTCTTTCAGTACTATCAGTTCCTGAACATATGCTAATCCTGAAATGGTTGAATGTTGATCAGCTCCTTTTGGGACAGTGACTCTGTGTATTACTTCCATCTTCTTTTGATGCTTCCTGAATCATTTAATATTTTCCCCAGAGAATCCTTCGATATTGCAACTCGAGGCTTGAATTTTTTCTTTAGTTCTTTTGGCTTGAGAAATGCTGAGCATGTTCTTCCCTTTTGGTTTTCTAACTCCAGGTCTTTGCACATGTCATTATAATACTTCGTTTTCTTGAGCCGCCCTTTGAAATCTTCTGTTCAGTTCTTTTACTTCATCATTTCTTCCATTTGCTTTAGCCACTCAACATTCAAGAGAAAGTTTCAGAGTCTCTCCTGACATCCATTTTGGTCTTTTCTTTCTTTCCTGTCTTTTTAATGACCTCTTGCTTTCTTCATATATGATGTCCTTGATGTCATTCCACAACTCGTCTCATCTTCGGTCATTAGTGTTCAATGTGTCAAATCTATTCTTGAGATGGTCTCTAAATTCAGGTGGGATATACTCAAGGTCATACTTTGGCTCTTGTGAACCTGTTCTAATTTTCTTCAGCTTCAACTTGAACTTGCACATGATCAATTGATGGTCTGTTCCGCAGTTGGCCCCTGGACTTGTGCTGACTGATGATATTGAGCTTTTCCATCATCTCTTTCCATAGATGTCATCCATTTGATTCCTGTGTATTCCATCTGGCAAGGTCCACATGTATAGTTGCCATTTACGTTGTTGAAAAAAGGTATTTGCAAAATGAAGAAGGCGTTGGTCTTGCAAGATTCTTTTATGTGGTCTCTGGCATAGTTTCTATTACCAAGGCCATATTTTCCAACTACTAATCCTTCCTCTTTGTTTCCAACTTTCACATTCCCATCACCAGTAATTATCAATGTATCCTTATTGCATGTTTGATCAACTTCAGACTAAAGAAGTTGGTAAAAATCTTCAATTTCTTCATCTATGGCCTTAGTGGTTGATGCACAAATTTGAATAATAGTCCTATTAACTGGTCTTCCTTGTAGACATATGGATATCATTCTATCACTGACAGCATTGTACTTCAGGATAGATCTTGAAATGTTCTTCTTAATGATTAATGCAACATCATTCCTCTTCAAGTTGTCATTTCCAGCATAGTAGACCATGTTTGTCCTATTCAAAATGGCCAACACCAGTCTGTTTCAGCTCACTAAAGCCTAGGATATCAATGTTTGTAAATTCCATTTCATTTTTGATGATTTCCAGTTTTCAGAGATTCATACTTTGTACACTCCATGTTCTGATAATTAATGAATGTTTGCAGCTGTTTATTCTCATTTTGAGTCGTGCCACATCAGCAAATAAAGGTCCCAAAAGCTTGACTCTATCTACGACATTAAAGTCTACTCTACTTTGAGGAGGCAGCTCTTCCCCAGTTGTATTTTGAGTGCCTTCCAACCTGAGGGGCTCTTCTTCCGACACTATATCAGACATTGTTTTACTGCTATTCATAAGGTTTTCACTGGCTAATTCTTTTCAGAAGTAGACCTTCAGGTCCTTCTTCCTAGTCTGTCTTAGTCTGGAAGCTCAGCTGAAATCTGTCTGCTATGGGTGACCCTGCTGGCATTTGAATACCGGTGGCATAGCTTCCAGCATCACAGCAACATGCAAGCCCCCACAGTATGACAAACTAATAGATGTGGGGGGGTGGTGGTAAATACAGTAGGCAGACACATATATTCATTGAACACACAACTACAGATACTCCTCAGACACAATCAAACACCTTTCAAGATCAGTTTTCTAGGTTTGAAGGCTTAGGACCATACTCTGGTGGGACAACTCAGTCAGTTGGTGTAAAATAGCTCACAATGTTGATGTTCTGCATCCTAGTGAAGTGAGTAGCATCTTGGGTCTGAAAAGCTTGCAAGTGGCCATCTAGGATACAACTATTAGTCGTTACTCATTTAGAGCAAAAGAGTAAGAAAGTAACCAAAATCACAGAGAAAAAACAAGTCTACAAGGCTGACAGCCTGTAAAAGCCAAGACCTCAACTACCCTGAGACCAGAAGAACTGGATGGTACTCAACTACCACCAATGACTGATCTGACCAGAGGTATAATAGATAATCCTGGTTAGAATGGGAGAAAAATGCAGAACAAAACTCAAATTCTTAAAAATGGCCAGACTAACTGGGCCACCTGAGATCAGAGGAGTCCCTGAGACTATTGCCCTGAGATGCTCTTTAGACCTTGAACCAAAGCTATCCCCTAAGATCACCTTTTAACGGAAAAGCAGAGTGACACACAAAATAAAAGATATTACCCATTAGATTGATGATTTACTAAAAAAAAAATCTGTATGAGTCCAAAAGTTCAACATTTAATCCAAAGCAAACGTAAGAAGATAAGGGGGCAGGGAAACTAGAGCACTGGAAATGGAATAGCCAGAGAACAATTAATTAGAATGTTGACACATTGTGAAAAATGTAACTGATGTCATTGATAATTTGTGTGGAAATTGTCAAAGGGGAACCTAAGTTGTGTAAACTTTCACCAAAAATACAATAAAATGTTATTTTAAAAAAAGAGACAGAAAGACAAGGAGGCTTGAAATAATTGAAGAAGGGGAAGGAAATACAGCATAGTTCAGGTTGTGATGGTAGAAAAATACAAGAAAGAATTTTGAGTTGAATAAGAGGTACATTAAGGAGAAAAATAGTGAAAAGTTAACAATAGAAGAAAGCAAATGCCTCAGAAACAACAAAAATGCTTGGAATCCTCTAAGAGGAAATGAATAAGAGTGAAAAAATAAGAGTGAGTGGACTAGGAATTCAATCATCTATTTCTGCATTCATGACTCTGGAATTCACAGGCAAGACAAAAGTACAGTGAAGAGAAGAGGTAGAAAGCCCTCCAAAGACAGTTTACAGAACTATGTCTGAGCATGCAACACTAAAAGCACAAGAATGTACAAGAATTAGAAATGAAGCACACTTAGGACTTAAAGTTGTTTTTGCATATAAAATAAAAAGCTAAATTCAGCTGGGAAAATTGTCCTGCAGGATCTAGGGCTCTTTACACTCAAATTTTCATAAGTAGACTAATGCCAAGACCAGAATACACCTACTCCTCACTTACTGACTATCTCGTTATCCAATATTTTGCATTTACGACAACAGTAAAAAACCTACTATCCAACTATTTTGTACATAAATGACGTACTTCTGGCAGTAATGAACACCAAGGTGCAAGGTGAGAGTAATGCTGGCTGCAGTGGTTAAGGTTATGTGTCAACTTGGCTGGGCCTTAGTTCTCAGTGGTTTGGCAGTTATGTAATGATGTAGCTTGACAGTAATGTAATGATGTAATTTGGCCGTACATAATGATGTAGTCATCTTTCATTTTGTGATCTGATGTGGTCATCCTCCATTTTTGCATAATGCCAATTTTGCATAACAACCTAGTCTTTGGAACCTAACCATGTTAATAAGTGAAGAGTGGGTGTATATAAATTAAAAGAGATATTTGTATAACCCTCCTTACCTGCCTTTCCTTTCCAGTGTGAAAGGGAATGTTCTTCTTTTATTTAAATGTAATGCTATGAAATATTTCAGCAGTATATTAGGAGATAAATATAAACATTTGATGTCTTTAGTCATTTTTTAAAATTATTCTCAATTCCAAGATTAAAGCACAGTTTGGTAAATATGATAGAATTCTTCAAGAGTGTGAGAATTTAAAATTCTGTTGCAAGTAATAACAACCCCCCAAAAGAAAATCTTGGCTTATGTCATGGATTGAATTATGTCCCCCCCCACAAAATGTGTGTATCAATTTGGCTGGGCCATGATTCTTGGTATTTTGTGATTTTTCTATATGTTGTAAATCCTGCCTCTATGATGTTAATGAGGGAGGATGGGCTGCAGTTGTGTTAGTGAGGCAGGACTCAGTCTACAAGATTGCATTGTGTCCTGAGGCAATCTCTTAAAATATAAAAGAGAGAAGTGAGCAGAGAGACAGGGGGACCTTATACCACCAAGAAAGCAGTGCCAGAAGCAGAGCGCATCCTTTGGACCCAGGGTCCCTGTGCAGAGCAGCTCCTAGTCCAGGGAAACATTGATGAGAAGGCCAACAGAGAAGAAAAGGCTTCCCCTGGAGCTGACACCCTGAATTTGGACTTTTAGCATACTTTACTGGGAAGAAATAAATTTCTCTTTGTTAAAGCCATCCACTTGTGGTATTTCTGTTATAACAGCACTAGATGACTAAGACAGCTTACAAACAATACACAGGCCCATCAAATAAACATTAACACCCAAAATGAACATGTTCCTTAGAACAATCAATTATATAAGATCAAAAGGATAACGTTTGCCCAAAAGCAAAGATGAGAAGGCAGGAAAAGGTAGAAAATCCAGAGGAAAGGAAATGGGGAACCCAGGATGGAAATGGGAAGAGTGATGATGCATTGAGGGGTATGCAAAGAATGTTGTGGAATACTTTATGTACAAACTATCAAACGGAAAGCTAATTTGCTCTGTGAACTTTCACCTAAAGCACAATAAAAATGCTGCCTTAAAAAGCAATGAAAGTTTTCTGAGTAATATAACTGAGGATTCTGGGAGTCTCAGACACTGCACGATCCAGGATATAGTGTCACCAGGTCCCATGTCTCTGCTTTGCTTCCTCTGAGTTTGCTCCATATACAGTCTGGCTTCCCTCGTAGTAATAAAATGGCTTTAGAAGGCCTGGACCTGACATCTGCACACCATCAGGCCCAGATGAAAAGAGTAGGAATTTCACCAGCACGTCTTGCTAAGGAGAGAAGCTTATTTCTCAGCTGCACCAACAAACAACTACCTGCATGTTGTTAGCTCATTTGGGTTATGTTCCCATCCTACCCATCTCTCTGGCTTCCCCTACTCCCCAACTGTTTTCCTCTGAGGGCGCTATTTTAATAAATCACTTGCCCTGAATCTTTAGCTCAGGGTCCGCTTGTGGTAGAATCCTTCTTAAGACACAACAACCAAATGCGCTGAAATTCTACAACTGGGTTATCCTTGAAAGCCCTGGGTCATTCCTTCCCACCCTGCTTGTGTCTCTGCAAAGGCTGGCACCTCATGCTGTGAACAAGATGCTTATCCACTGTCTCGCATACTCCGTTTCCATGTTCGGTGCAGCTTCTTCCCTGACCCATTCTCTTCTTCTTCTCCTCTTCACTATGTCCTCTGAAGACGCCATTCCACAATAAGCTGCCCTTTCCCCAATAATCTACTCAGATTTCCTCTGCCTTCCAGACTCGTTTGAAGCCTAATTCTTTCCCAAAGGCACCAGTTCCTTTTCTTCTTCTTCTTTCTTAATCCTCTATCCACATTGGAATCTGAACATTAAGCTATCAATCTTCTTGCATCTTCTACCTAATGTTCTTTCCAAACCATCACTTCTGTATATTTAAACCCTAAAACTCATTGCCATCAAGTCAATTCTGACTCATGGTGACCCTATAGGACAAGGTAAAACTGCCCCATGGAGTTTCCAAAGCTGTAATCTTTATGGAAGCAGACTGCCACATCCTTCTCCCATGGAGCAGCTGGTAGGTTTGAACTGCTGACTTTTTGGTTCACAGCCAAGTGCTTAACCACTGTGCCACCAGGGCTTCTTTCTATTTACTTGGGACTTCTGTATCTCACTGTGAGAATCTAAATTTATTCTGAAGTAACACTCACTCCTACACAGGAGGGTACCTAGGGAGTGTCAATTGTGTTTAAGCTGAATGCGGCATATATAGATACATTATAGTATTCTTTATATCTTTTATAGATATGAAATACTTCTTAACAAATCCCTTGTGGCTTATGTCATCTGCCTTGGCTTCCTATGCCCCTCCTTCATCTGTTATCTACTAAATTCTGATTAGCTCCCATGGATTTTGAGGCTAGTACCAAAACTCAGTCTTCCTCTCCATCCCCAAAGTTAATGACATTCTGGATGATTTTGATGCCCTTATGGATGGTGGATCCAACACACTAGTGAGAAAAATGTCAAGAACTCCCAAACTAGTCACTTTTCCTCCCCTCAGCCAAACATGTACACAGATGGATCCTTGTCCTTACCACCCAGAATCCCTTCCAAAAAATCTCAAACTCAAAGCATCCTACCCTGACCACAACCTCCTATCATTCTAATTCTCTCTTATCATTCTAATTCTCTCTTTATTCCCCTCCCACTACACTAGCAATCTTAAGATTCCCAAGTCCCGATTCCAGCAACTGCTCTCATTTTTATCTAAGTCATTATATACTTCAAACATTATATATTTTCAACTCTTTGAGCTTAATTTAAAAATAAAAAATAAAAAGATAGGTTTCTTTTCCCTGTTTTAAAGTTGAACTTGATGTCTGCAGAGCTGTAGCTTAGCTTACATATAATTAGGTGGGTAATATAATTTGCTAATTTATAATTAGCTAAGAGCAATGCTTCCCAATTATAGTGGTTACTTTAGAAGAAATTTAGACTCTCACAGCAAGACCAGCCATGTGGAGGAAAGAACACTGGGTAGAGCACTCCTAGATTTCAGTAAGGCTTTGTATTTTATCTTGTCCCAAGAAAATAAAAATGTAGTAGAAAGGCCCACTATTCCCAATTAGCACTAATACAACCGAAGATGAAGGGGTCGTCAAACAATATCCTTAAGTAATGTATCCTGAAATTAATATTAGTGTGTATTATTTTGAATTCCAAGAGGAGATTAAAAAGAAATTATTTCCATTAAGACCATTAAGTACATATCCTATTACAGAGTAGAAGAAGGGAAGCTCCCCTCACCTCTTCCTTAAACCCACTAGCCTCTACCATCTGCAGTTTGGAATTGCAGATCAGCTCAGTCACCACCAGTATTTAAACGACACCTGAGTCACTGAAACAAATGGGCTCCTGTTGATATCAGCTTGACGGTTCTCCAAGAAAATCTAGGTTTTTTTGTTTTAATGAGCTACACAATCTTGATGCTAAAGAGAGAAGAAGAGTAGTCTCATTTTGACAATCAGCATAACATGTTCATGGCTTAAAACCAGCTCTGGAAAAAACTATCATTGCTTATTAAAGTAGAAGTACCCATTCTGAAGCTGAAAAACTAGATCCTTATCAAAGGTTACAATGACTTCCCATGATCCTGAAGATTTGCATACTGGGTATGGACTTACTATTACTAGGGAAACTGAGGGAGGCTCAGGGAAATATTGGTTGAGACAGGAGTTCTTCTTGGTTAATCTTGAGGCAAACCCCAGGAAAGCATTCCTGGGTTTCAAAGGAAAAGAACAGCTAAGAATTCTCAGAACTACCTCAACAACTTCTTTGAAATGATGCCGTAGGAGCCATTGATTTGTCCCCTTCCCTAACAGTACCACAAGCCCTAGTCAAGACACATGAGGAAGAGGCTATTCTCCTGTATTCTGTGTAACCATCCACATAGGTCTGGTTTCAGAGGCACAATTCTCACCTATTGTTTCAGTTGAGCCTACATATTTTGCCACCAGACCCCAACTCTGGTAAAGCAGGTAATATTTTACATGCTGTACATATACCTTATGCTAGGTCATGCCCATCCTGCACAGGTAGTGATTTTTAAATTGGACTAGGCAGTAGAAGTATGTTTCTGATAGCCATCTTTCTAATCTTAACAGGTTAGATGTAAAAGGTTAGATAAGAACAAGTTTGGAGAAATAAGTAGTCTTGGATCTAAGAAATACTGCTAGCTCAGTCTGAGGAAGAAGGTGGCAGTTGAGGTATTTTACTACATTGACCAAAGGGTAAAACAATAAAAGGAGAAATAAGACTCTAAGTAGGCATAATTCAAAATATTATTATAATAAACTTATTAATTACAGATTATTTTCTTTCTTTAGGAAAAGCTGTGAAAGAATAAGGGAGATTTTCCCTTCTCAGAAATCCTACTCTTTTCTGTAGTTGGCAGGGCTAATGGGGTATAAACTATAGTAGAGAAAAAAAAAACAACCCTCAATTGAAACTCCTATATACAGAAGCCTTAAAAAGATGGGGAGTTAAAAGAGCCTTCTCTATGGAGCTATGTCTTTGAAAAGATGTTAAATGCTTGGATAATTAGTTATGAGCTGTAATAGTCTTCATTTAAGTCACTATCTGATCCCCATTTAAAATGAGAAAATGAGGTTCAGAGAGTAAGCAAATTGCTTAAAATCACAAAGAGAGTTAGGCAGTGGACTTGAGTCCCATTCCAAAGCCCATCCTCCTCTACTGCATGCTGTGAGCATTCTCAAGAGCCGAGGAGCCAATCAGCTTTTGGACATGTCTAGATGTGATCATTGCAGCCACACATCTTACTGAAATGTGGTTTCTGGATGCTTTTGCCCTCCTGGTAAACACTCAGACCCAGAAACATAAAGTAAATAAATAGAGTAAACAACAAAATCTGACAAAACTCTCTTGTTTGTGCTGCCAACGTAGATGGTTTAAGCACTAAGAAAGACTCCTTGCACAAACACGCGTTAGAAGCTCTCTTGTGGTTTACTTTATTGTGGGGATATATGCCATTTAAACATGGCTGCACTATTGACAACTGCAGCCCCCACAGGCCTCTATGCTGCACAGCATGTTGAGACTTGTCTCCAACATGTCGAGACTTGTCTGGATGTGTTCTCCCAAACCTATTGTCCCTTCACTGATTGACTTGATTACCTGAGTTCCTTCTTCCTTGCCTGTACTCAAAGCCCATTGTTTTGTTAAATTGCCTTATTGATTGCTGTATTGACTATAAAATAAACTCCTGGGACTGAAGTGGGGGTCGACTCCTCAGAGTGACCCTCCTGGCCCCACTTCTCGGTAAGAGTTGTGCAGTTGGTTACTGTCTTCGCCGTCCCGATTACCGTCGCCGCTGCGACACTTTATAGTTAATAGAAGCCACTCAATAATGTGGTAGAAAATTTGCTAAGTATGTTATAAACGTTCCATTATTCTCTCCTTATAACAACCCTATAAAATACATGTCCATTTTATAGATAAGTAGACTGTGGCATAAGGAATTAAACAATTTATCCCGATTTCATAGCAAGTGGCTAGGCCTAACTATAAAGCACCTGCTACTGACTCCATACCACATATCACAGAGGGATGATAAGGCCCAGGCACATGGTTAATCTGTATATTCCCCTCCTCAAATATCTAGTGGTTTCATGGTGCTCATAGAACAAAAACTCCTCAAACTAAAATTTAAAATATTCATAATCTTGTCCCAGGCTATCTTTAAATATTTTCTGCCCTTCATCTCCCTCTTTATACACTCCTTGATGCTGGTCACAGTCCCTTCTCAGTCCCCTGGTTGTGTCCATGCTGCCTCTTCCACCTGGGATGTTCTTTATGCCAACACACCTGCCAAAGCTTTTCCCATCTTTCAAAGTCACATATAAGTGCCATATCTTCTGCAAAGCTTTCTGACATCCTCAACCAAACTACTCTTCCTTACACTCCCATAGCAATGCCATTGCTTTTATTGTGGCACTTATTATGGTTGTCCTCTTATAAGTTTTTAGATTAAGCCCTTGGATGATTGATACTTTTTCCTTTACACACACACATACACACACGCATGCAGGGAACCTCAAAGATAGCCTCAGTGATCTGCCTCCTAGTACTGACACCTTGTGTAATCACTTCCCTTGAATGAGAGCTGGACCTAGTAACTTGCTTCTAACATAGAATACAGCAGAGAGGATGGAATTTCACTTCTGTGATTAGCTTACAAAAACACTGACTTTCATTTTGGACACCCACTTTCTCTCTTGCTCTGAGGAAAGCCAGCTCACATGTTGTGAGCTACCCTATGGAGAGACTCATGTGGCATGGAACTGAGGGAGGCCTCTTGCCCACAGCCAGCTAGGAACAGAGGCTCTCAGTCCAATGCCCCACAAGGAACAGAATCCTTCCAACAACCACATGTGTAAGCTTAAAAGTAGATCCTTCACCATCAAGCCTTCAGATGAGACTGCAGCCCTGGCCAAAACTGTGACTGCAACCACACGAGATGCCTTGAGCCAGAGGTATCCAGCTAAATTGTAATCGGATTCCTGGCCCACAAAAAAAATGTGAGCTAAGTGGTTTTTTTTAAAGTCACTACATTTTGGGGTAATTTGTTACACAGCAATAGATAACTAATACAGTAAGTGTACAATGTCTCTGAATTATATTTTAGGATACACTGATGTAATGAAAGGGAGATGCATCCACAAAGGAGTACAAAAACTTTACTCATGTCGAAGTTGTAAAGAAAAAGACTATATGTAAAAGTTGTTTACACATATAGTTGAGAAGAGTTGAGCTTTCTTTTAGGCTAGGAATTTATGACCTGAGGGAGTTCCAGAAAAGACTCATTACTAAACTTCCACTATAAAAAGGGAGCTATCCATTCCCAAACTATCTACTGCTATTTATCAAGAACGATCTGGGGGATGTGGCTAGAAACAGTAAATGCCTCTGCTCTACAAGAGCTTCAACTCAGATATTGGGATCTTTGCTTGACAGGGTGGAAAACTAATGTTCAAACTACTGCCTTGCAGAGTACACATGATGCCAGTCTTTAAATTAATCACAGTACACGGCCACTCTCCTGGTTTATTTACAAATTTAAGACAAGAGGAAGAACAACATGGCTGTTTGTTGGGGAGACTTATGAAATGTAGTCATGTTATTTGGAAAGAAATATTAGATACAGATAGACATTTGTTGCAGACTTTAGAGGAAAAAATGACTTCTAAACATTTCTGAGGATTTAGTTTCTATTTTGTGGTAAAAGATACAAAAATGAAAAATGGCACAACAGATGGAGTCTTTCAAATTCTATACAAATCATAGTATCAAAGATAATCCCTTAAAAAAAGGAAAAGAGTGAAAAAGCTAAAGAAAACTTTGTGACACCTGCAGGGTGTTAATGAGTTTTTCTTCAATCCTGATGCTGTGTTCTTCTTCAGATAGTCTGACTTCTTGGATTATTTGCTTAACATACAGATTGAATAAGTATGGTGAATGTATATAACCCTGATGCACACCTTTCCAGACTCTAAACCACACAGTATCTCCTTGTTCTACTCGAACAACTGCCTCTTGGTCTATGTACAGGTTCCTCATGAGCACAATTAAGTGTTCTGGAATTCCCATTATTTGCAATGTTATCCATAATTTGTTATGATCCATACAGTTGAATGCCTTTGCATAGTCAATAAAACACAAGTAAACATCTTTCTGGTTTTCTCTGCTTTCAACCAAGATCCATCTGATATCATCAATGATATCCCTAGTTCTGTGTCCTCTTCTGAATCTGACTTGAATTTCTGGAAGTTCCCTGTTAATGTACTGCTGCAACCGCCTTTGAATTATCTTCAGCAAAATTTTACTGGTGTGAGATATTAATGATATTGTTCAATAATTTCTGCATTCTATTGGATCACCTTTCTTTGGAAATGGGCACAAATATGGATCTTTTCCTTGCTTGCTGAAAGCGAAGAAGACTTGAAGCACTTACTGATGAAGATCAAAGACTACTGCTTTCAGTATGGATTGCACCTCAACATAAAGAAAACAAAAATCCTCACAACTAATGGTGACCAATAAGCAGCATCATGATAAACAGAGAAAATATTGAAGTTGTCAAGGATTTCATTTTACTTTGATCCACAATCAACACGCATGAAAACAGCAATCAAGAAATCAAATGGCGGCCATGTAATACAGCAATCCCACTCCTAGGAATACATCCTAGAGAAATAAGAGCTGTCACAGGAATAGACATATGCACACCCATGTTCATTGCAGCACTATTTGCAATAGCAAAAAGATGGAAACAACGTTAAGTGCCTATCAATAGATTAATGGATAAACAAACTATGGTACATACACACAATGGAATACTATGCAACAATAAAGAACAATAATGAATCTGTGAAACATCTCACAACATGGATGAATCTGAAGGGCATTACACTGAGTGAAATAAGTCAATCACAAAAGGACAAATATTATATGAGACCACTATTATAAGAACTCACGGAGAGGTTTACACACAAAAACAAACAATCTTTGATGGTTACAAGGGATGGGAGGGATGGGGAAGGAAGAACACCAAGTAGACAGTAGGTAAGTGGTAGCTATGGCGAAGGGTAAGATAGTACACAATACTGGGGAAGCCAGCACGACTTAACCAAGGCAAGGTCATGGAAGCTCCGTACACGCATCCAAACTCCCTGAGGGACCGAATTGCTAGGCTGAGGGCTGTGAGGACCATAGTCTCAGGGAACGTCTAGCTTAATTGACATAACATAGTTTATAAAGAAAATATTCTACATCCTACTCTGGTGAGTAGCATCTGGGGTTTTAAAAGCTTGAGAGCTGCCATCTAAGATAGTCCACTGGCCTCACCCTCTGTGGAGCAAGAGAGAATGAACAAACCAAAGACACAAGGGAAAGATTAGTCCAAAGGACTAACGGACCACAAGTAACACAGCCTACACCAGATGGTGCCTGGCTACCACTACCAACTCTTTAACAGAGATCACAATACAGGGTCACAGACAGAGCCGGAAAAAAATGTAGAACAAAATTCTAACCCACAGGAAAAAAAAAAAAGACCAGACTTACTGGTCTGACAGAGACTGGAGAAACCACAAGAGTACGGCCCCCGGATACCCTTTTAACTCAGTACTGAAGTCACTCCTGAAATTCACCCTTCAGCCAAAGATTAGACAGGCCCATAAAACAAAATGAGACTAAATGGGCACACCAGCCCAGGGGCAAGGACAAGCAGACAGGAGGGGACAGGAAAGCTGGTAATGGGGAACCCGAGGTTGAGACGGGGAGAGTGTCAACATGTTGTAGGGGTGGCAACCAATGTCACAAAACAATATGTGTATTAATTGTTTAATGAGAAACTAATTTTCTCTGTAAACCCTCATCTAAAATACAATAATAATAATAAAAAAAAAATCAAACAGCGTATTGCATTGGGCAAATCTGCTGCAAAAGACCTCTTTAAGTGTTAAAAAGCAAAACTGTCACTTTGAGGACTAAGGTGTGCCTGACCCAAGCCGTGGTGGTGTTTTCAATCGCCTTATATGCATGTGAAAGCTGGACCATGAATAAGGAAGACAGAAGAAGAACTGATGCCTTTGAATTATGGTGTTGGTGAAGGATACTGAATATACCATGGATGACCAGAAGAATGAACAAATCTGTCTTGGAAGAAGTATAACCAGTTATAATAACCAGAATATGTCTCACATACTTTGGGCATGTTATCAGGAGGGATCAGTCCCTGGAGAAGGACATCATGTTTGGTAAAATAGAGGGTCAGTGTAAAAGAGGAAGACCTTCAATGAGATAGATTGACACAGTGGCTGCAGCAGTGGGCTCAAGCATAACAATGATTGTGAGGATGGCACAGGGCCAGGCAGTGTTTTTTCTGTTTTATATAGGGCCACTATGAGTCAGAACCGACTGACAGCACCTAACAACAACAGCAAGGTTATTTTACACAGAAAGGACCCTAATTCTCAAAGACGGTATGTACAGCAGAAACTGGGTGGCTGTTGGAATAGGTATTCTATCCGAAACAGAAAGCAACAAAGAAAAGTGATAAAGTTGTAAACATGTATTTCCATATCTCCTGTTTGTATCATAATAGCTTGACTGTTGAGGATTAATAGCTTGAACTCTAAATGGCTGCTAAGGAGTGATGTACAATTATAGATTATAAGATTCTGAGATCAAGGGTTAAGATAGAACAATCGCCGTTACTCAGAATTTGAAAGTGATCCCCTGGAGGGGCATTTAACAGTGTTTACAGGAAAAATTCTGAAACTGAAGAAAGATAATATGAAGCTGCAACTGCTAGCTGCATCCTGTTCTCAACAGAAAGGAATGCAATAGAGTTGAGCATTGCAGAGGCTGTTAGTGATGAACAGCCAGAGAAAAGAAAGCTTCTAAGTGTAAGATCTATGCTTAATAGAAAGAAATATGCCTATTTCTGAAGATCAGAGAGTAAAAAAGCCCCACAATATGTACCAGGGACTTTCTTGTTGTTATTAGTTGCCATCAAGTCGGCCCCCAACTCATGGCGACCCATATACAAGGAAGAAAACGCTGCCCAGTATGCTCCCCATGATCAGTTGAAAAACAGACCATTGTGATCATAGGGTTTGCATTGGCTGATTTTCAGAAGTAGATTGCCAGGCCTTTCTTCCTAGTCTCTTTGGATGCTCCACTGAAACCTATTCCGCATCATAGCAACACACAAGCCTCCACTGACAGATGGGTGGTGGCTGCACATGAGGGGCATTGGCCAAGAACTGAACCTGGCTCTCAGTCATGGAATGTGAGAATTCTACCACTGAACCACGAATGCCCCCTAGTTTGGGCTAAATTAGAGGAATTTTGAACGTAAATTCCACAACCAAATATCAATGAAAGGTATTTGCTATAAAGACGGTATCTTGTTGGAAAGGTAACCCAGAGTTAAAGACAACCAGAATAGCAGGATTTTTAGGATAAGAACATGCATTTATAGCATGTTTATAGCATGAAGGGCAATGGACTTGAACCCTAGTTTTCTGTTCTAGAGAAGCTTAGGAAAGAGCCCTAGAGATCGCATGCCCAGGGCCAGTCTCACCTGGGAGAATTCCAAGAAGGATGTGGTGGTCTCCTGGGTAGGCAAGTTGGTCTTCCCAGGTCTTATCATAAATCAGAAAATAACTGGGCTCTTTGAAATCTCCTGGGTCGCTGCTGGGTAGCCTCTTGCCCATTGCAGTCGATTCCAACTTATAGCAACCCTATAGGACAGGGTAGAACTGCCCCAGAGGGTTTCCAAGACTAAGCTTTACAAAAACGGAGCAGCTAGTGGGTTCGAACAGTTGAACTTTCAGTTAGCAGCCAGGTGCTTAACCACTGCTCCACCAGGGCGCCTTGGGTAGCCTCTTAGGAGTAGGGGGTGGGAGTGGGAAGGGTTGGGATATTCATTCCCACTAGGGAGGAGAAAGATTTGTGTGTTGTGGAGTTTGAAGTCAGTTACACAGATTCATTCAAAGCCTCAAAGAAAGCTTTATGTAACAGTTGAGGGCAAAGTCTCTATTCCTAGGTGGTTCTCTGGGAATTTAGTTCATTTGACAGCCTAAGGAGGAAAAACATCTTCTTTAACTTTAAGCCTTATTAGAGAACTGTCACTTGATTACTTACCAGAGGAGAGAGAAGCCACCTAGGGTCCCCTGTTACTAATCAGAATACTCAGGCAGCTGTGGTCTCTAAGTGTCTGGAGAAAAACTAAATCCAGAAGATGGTTCCTTCCCAGGTGCAGGCCAACTTACAGCACATGCTGATGGGTAGTATTCTGAGGGTGAACGGAAACTTCATCCAAGGACTTTCATTGGCTTTCAGAGCCACCAAAGTCTTAGGACACTCAGTATTATGATCTAGGAAATTACCTTTTGCATCTATATTCTGAAATAATAGCCAACATTTATTGTACACTTTCTACATGCCAGGCACCTTACCAAGCATTTTAATAGATTTTCGTGTAATCTTCACAGAAAACCTAGGAGATCCTGTCTACCCATTTTACAGATTAGGAGACTAAGGCTCAGAGAAAAATACACAGCACGTTAATGGTGGAGCTGGTTTTTGCACCAAGGATTATCTAACTGGAGACAATGATCTTGACTACTGTACATATTGCACTTTTTATTAAAATACACTTTTAAATGTGGAGGATAAACCAGTTTACTATTCTGGACAGTTGTTTCTTCCAAGTTTCTGGGAAATGGGGAAACCCAAGTTTGCTTTGTCAGGTACCAGCAACACAGAAAACCTGAATTATCTTTTTTATGTTTTTAAATTCTCTAAAGGCAGAAGCTATAGAAACCTAATAGGAATTATCTTGTTGAATTCTTAGTCATTAAAGATGAGGTAAACTTAATGACTTTCTCTTGAGACAGTGGAAATATCTAGAAGAGTTTTCACATTCTTATTTTAGAATTCAAAGATGACATGATTCTTCTGATAGAAAACCACTACCATAGTCCTAACAAATTCACAGATAGGCAAAAGTGCACCCTTAAGGCAGCTAACGCGTAAAGTTTGTGCAACTAGATGAATAATTATAAGTAAGAATATTCCTCCCAGACATAAGTGTCTCCGAATACCTATCAAAACAAGCATTCCTCATCCCTACTTCACTGTCTTGTCAAAATATTAGGACTTTCTTCTTTTGCATTTTATCGCACTTGGTAAGTTCTTTTATTTTCAGTAGTTCAGCATTAACCTTCAAGACAACCTTTTACTCAGCATTTGTTTTATGCAAATGCTCTATACATATTTGCACTGAATCAATTTAAATTAGCAGTCACAGTGTTTTCCCAACAGAAAAATAAAGCATCAAGGAAAAAAAAAAAATATGTGTTTGATTCATTCATTCCTGGTTTTAAGTTCTATGTAAACAACTTAGAAAAAATTCTTACCTTACCTAGAAATCCATACCTTCCAGTCAAATGCAAAGTAGTCCACAGAATGGACATTGAATTCAGGTGTAAAAGGAAAGGCTGAGGGAGGAATGCTGTATAATTCTCAGGGAGTAAAGTCTAGGATATGTTTGACTATTGACGAAGGGCAATCAATGACATCACCCAGGACTCTCTCTTTCAAACTCAACCCCACCCAGCTCAGGTGAGTAGAGAATTTAAGAGTTCAGAAATCAGGTTGTCTGCTTACAGATTATGTAAGATAGCAGCTAAGTGTAGGTCTTTGGGAGTAGAGCACTCTGGTTTCTATGCTATCTGTGCCAGTCTTCACTGCCAGCATGACGCAGACAACTGCCTGGGGTAGGACTGCCTTACATCCACGGCAGACCCCCCTGGTTCCCTGCAGTGTGGTAAAGAAAATCGTGTAGTTGGTTTAAGTGGGTGCTGACAGTTTCATGAAAAAGAACCATAACCCTAGACAAAGTCAAAGCTCATCCATACCTACAATTCTCCTTGCAGTTCTGGTTGCTAGAACACTCAAGCTTAACAAACGTGAAGAGCTTCAAAGAGAAGCCTTCTCTGAAAGGCTTCCCTGAACTCCGCAGGGAGAGCTTAACAGTGTTTCTCCTGCTATTGTATCACTTATCACTATTACAATTATTGGGTGTTTCTCTCTATCAATCTCTCTCTCCCAACCCCTCCCTCTTCCTTCTCTCCCAACCCCTCTCTCTTCCTCTCTCCCAGCCTCTCCCTTACTCAATCCCAATTTATCTTTCCTTCTCAATTTCTCTCTCTCTCACACGTACACACACACATACACACACAAGACAGAAAACAGGGACAGTGATGGTTAAGGTAGTGTGTCAACTTGGCTGGGCCATAATTATCATGGTTTAGAAGTTATGTAATGATGTGGTTTGGCAGTTATGTAATGATGTAGTTTGACAGTTATGTAATGATGTAGTTTGACAGTTATGTAATGATGTAGTCATCCTCCATGGTGTGATCTGATGTGATCAGCCAATCAGTAGTAAGGGGAGTTTGCTTGGGGTTGTGGCCTGCATCCTAGATATATATATATATATATATATATATATATATATATATATATATATATATATATATATATATATATATATATATATATACATATATATGGACATTCAGGCAAAGCTCACTTGCTTGCTCTGGATCCTGCATCCAGCTGATCATCAGCTGAACTCCAGTTCTTGAGGTTTGAGCCAGCAACCTGCCATATTGCCTGCCAGTCTTGGGGATTGGTCAGCCTCCACAGCCTGTGATCCAGGAGCCTACCATCTTACATGCCAATCTTGGATTTGTCAGCTTCTGCAATCTGTGAACCAGCGGCCTGCCATCTGACCTGCTGAGCCTGTGTTTGTCAGCCCCTGTAGCTACATGAATCAGGAGAAGCCTCCAGCATAATGCCTGAACCATGGACTTGGGATTTGCCAGCCTGTACAACTGCATTATTCATTTCCTTGAGATAAATCAATCTCTCTCTCTCTATATATATACATACATATATGTATGTGTGTGTGTGTGTATATATATACATATATGTGTGTGTGTGTATATATATATATATATGTATATATATACATATATAAAACCAAACCCTTTGCTGTCAAGTTGATTCTGACACATAGCGACCACGTGGGACGGAGTAGAACTGCCCCACAGGGTTTCAAAGGAGCAGCTAGTGGCTTCAGACTGCCGACATTTGGTTAGCAGCTGAGCTCTTAGCCACTGTGCCAGCAGGGCTCCTTATATATACATATGTGTCACTGGTTTTGCTTTTCTAGAAAGCCTAGCCTCAGAGAGGGACCATGCTTTACTCATCTCTGTATCCATTATAACAATCCCTAAGCATTATGGCTACCAGACAGCACATAGTAGGTCATCAATATTTGATTGTTGAATGCATGGGAACAAAAGTTACAAAGTGGACAAAATGATTCTTCATAAGGTCAATCAATAAACAAGACCCTTCTGTCTGGATCAAAAGTCACATCCCAGCCTCAGCACGCACACAAATCCCTTGATGAAGTGGTCCTGCCTAGCTTTCTAGCCTTCATACACTAGTCCCCTCATCCGCTTTATCCTCTCATCACACGGAGATACTTAGGGAAGAGGAAAGGGTGCATTTGGGGAACTCCTCTCCCCTTTTTCCCCATCTCTTTCTTACTCTTCTAATTCCTATTTGTACTTAAAATTCTATTCATAATAGAAGGCAACAAGCCTTCTACACCCACTAGAAACTGGGTCAGATGCCTCTGATCCCCCTCCAGCATTCCCAAAGTTGCCCATGCCAACTTTTATCATTATTTAATAAGATCCATTATGAAATGAAATGAAACTGGGGCTTACTTAAAAGCTATAGGCGATCCCAGCTTTCACTTCTGAATCCCCAGAGCCCCGTAGCTTCTGGTACACCACAGCCACTCTAATGTTAGTTTAAGGTAATACCTAAAGTCCTAAAGCATACACATGGGAAGAACAGACTTTCACAGATGGCATGAAATAGAACAACTAAATATTCTTTGAAGATTTTTGATGTTTTAGGATAAAATGTATAGACACAAGATGGTTTAAGCCAAAGATAAAAATAGAATTATGATTTTTAAGAATATCAGTGACTGAGAGATAAGAGGAAACCCTGGTGACGCAGTGGTTAAGAGCTATGGCTGCTAACCAAAAGGTCAGCAGTTCGAATCCAACAGGCACTCCTTGGAAACCCTATGGGGCAGTCATACTCTGTCCTATAAGTCGGAATCCACTCAGTGGCGATGGGTTTGGTTTTTGTTTTAAGAGACAAGAGTTGCTCTGAGGTTTATGTCATAGAGAAAGTTACGACAAAATGTATGGCACTACTGAGCAACAGTTTTAAGTTATTTACCTTTCCCTTGTAATGTATTTGTCACTACTTCTCCAAGAAAGGAGGACCTGGAAGGAAGTAGGATAAGCCACGATGACCCTATATTAGGGAAGCCCATATGACCACTGGATGTAGAGTCTCAGTTGTTACTCTCTGGGATCTGTTACCACTTAAAATACCAATTTGGCTATTCCTCTGCAAAGTTCCTCTATAATGCCTTCAGGTTGCTAAGAGGAGAGATGGTATATGGAATATAGTTAACCCTGATTATATCTATCCTGCATATGCACCTCACTAAGGCTCAGAGGAGAATTTAAAGTAATGTTGGCATTTAACGTTTATTAAATTTGCAAAAGTTCTGAAGGAATAAAAGTATAATTGTCATGTAACTTAAGGATGGGAGAGTAGCTACTGGTTTAATCCTTGGAGATCAAATAGGGTTGAAATTAATAATCCAACTGGAGTCTTTCGATAGTCAAAACACTGCAGAAGAAAGTGAATGTGAACTTTAAAGCTTAGGGGTGGACAGATATGACTAAAATGTAGAAGATTCTAAATTGATCTGAATGGTAGACTAGGCAACTCTTGACTTCCTATATTAGGCATTTACTAAATCAGTTTAATCAACATTTATTTCTAGTAAGAAACCATCTTCTAATATACCAGTTAGTAGATAATTCAATCTGTTAAATTCACATTTATTTTCAAAGATACTAAAAGTTAGTTTGTTGTCATTTATGCATGTCTTCCTTCCTGTTCCATTGTTGTTTTCCATGGACTTTCAGACTCTTTTTGTGACCTCCTCTTGGTTCTCTTCTTTCCCTGTATTTCTACTTGTCTCAGGTCCAGAACAGTCTCAGCTACTTTCAGTTTTGTAGTGAGCTATTTATGTTACTGTAAAGTGCTTTTACAACATCCTTAACAGTCACTCTAGGAAATAGGCAGCTTAGGTATCCCCCTGCCTGTTTTAGGTTGAGGAAACAGGTGCTAAAATTGAACAAGTGATGCACCTAATGAGTAAATGTCAAGTTTTGGGCATCACACTAGATATCTGCCATACCCCTCTCATATCTCCTCAGCACATGTTTTCGCTCTGCCTGTTACTGAGCCAATGAGTTGTGCACAGTGTGGTTGTCTTGCTTCTTGTCCCAGGGATTCTCTGCTTCCCAGGGAGACTCTTAAATATGAGAATGTTAATACCCTACAGTGTTAATTTTAACTAGTGAAGGTCAGATTGCTCCCCTCTTCTGTGTGTCTAGTTGACAATTCTGAAGGGTCTCTTACCTGGTTCCTTAGAGCGTCCCCACCAGGACTGAGTCCCAATTACTCATGCCGATAATCAGTTTTCTCTCTTCCCTTGTGGGTCACCTCCCCTATTCCCTGGATTTGATTTCAAAAATAAACCCCTTAAAAAAAAGATTTTGTCTTGGACTGTGATTCTAGGGGAAACCTAAGTTGCAAACACATTCTTCTGATTTTCTCCTCCATTCTTTTTACTACCCTATTCATCACCAGACCTAAAATCCAATACTTATCTTTTTTTCCATTTACAATCACAGACAAAACAAAGGCTGTATGATCTAATATTTGAATACCAGATATAATCTCTTTATGTAATGCCTTGCACATATTAGTTGCTAGTAAACATAAATTGTGGTTTCCTTTAAGGTAGTGTTTGTTTAAGAAGAAGGATACATATGTAAATATGAAGAGAAATCTTTGAGTTGCCCTTCTACAGATGGCTTGAGAGAGCTGGAAGTAGCTATCTTTACCCAGTAACTCTTCTGGGGTCATTCTATAAAGCTTCTATATAGGCCCCAGCTGGTTCGTTTTCATTCTGTGTTTTCTTAATGATAAGTCAGGTTTTTATTCTTATGGATTCTTATTTATTTTAGATTCATTGATGACTTATTGTAAACAGCCTCACTGAATGGAGAAAACAGAATGATGTCTTTAATTAATGTAAGGTCTATAATAGTGATGATGTCAATATTTACCAGCTGTAGTTCATATGTATATTAATAGGGAGACTTGCCTTTCAAGAATTTTATAAAGATGCAACATGGTCATTCATGATTGTTTGGTTCTGGTACAATAAGGAGATTGAGAAAAAGTAAATGAAGCCCCCTGAATTAATGTACTATAGTGTGATCAGTATCATACTAGCCTAGGTTTACGAAAAAACAACTGCTGAATATCAAAATATTCTTGATTTGAAAAGGACAAACCTGAGTATGAGCAATAGTACAAAGGGAGCAATTCTATTCAGTTTGTGTAGACTATCAGATCAGTTGGCCACACAGCTTCTGATTTAAGAGCCAACAAAGATCACTTTACAATATTTGACAGATACCAGGAATTAGTCAGCCTGAATTTGTGTGACCACATTGTTGTGATTACTTGTCACTAAAGATTGAGATGCAGTGTGTTCAATTATAAATATGAAGAAACGAAGACCCAGCTTTTGGATCTTAGATATATTGGCTGGAAGGCCCATCACTGTGGAACAACGGATTGAGTTCATTCCATGACTTTCCTAAAGAACACATATACAGTCTATATAGACTGGACAATGAATCCATTTCTCTCAGAACATAAAATAGAGATATCTATAAAGTTGTATCAGTTGCTATTCAATGGACTAGTTATTCATATAATTAATTATCCATATGATTAACAACCTGATAAAATTAATAAAGAGCATTTAACTTATAGCTTCCTGGAACATAAAAAATAAAAACAGGTCATCTCAGCTGGAAAAAAAGGTAAGATGAAAGGTGTTTCCATAATTGCTCTTAATTCCTGAGGAAAAAAAATGTGTATATTTGGTTTAAAAATATTCCTCTTAAAGGACTGCAACTTATTGTTTGGTCAGAAAATGAAATACCTTTTTTCAATAAGCCCATCTCTCGACTTCATATTTCACTAAAATGTAAGCTCTTATAGATACATTATCATGGCCTTTCCTGTTCTCTAACATTATTATCAAAATTATTCATACTTACATGACTATCTTGGTAGAGACAAAGTTGGGAAAGCACTGTAATCAATTTGCTTTAAATCCTATATTCTGACTTGTAATAAACACTGTTGGTATGTATTCACACAAGAGCCAGGAGTTCATGAGATAAATAACAGCAATGCATGAAGAATGGTAGACATTATTAATGACCAAGATTGGTGGTCATCTTTTAATGACACAGATGGCCAACAGGATTCAACAGGAACAATAGCAGCAAAACAGCTCTTCCAAATCCATAGTAAGGCTGAGGCATCGACTAGTGGCAGACAGGATGGACTTTATTGGCTATGCATCACGAAGTCTTCACTCTGTAGGAAATTATATGCTTGCTCTGGAAACGGCAATTATGTGAAATGTTAATGAATACTTTCAGACAAAAGAAATGTCAAAATAGCAAAGTGGAATTGGATTTTATGAAGAGGTTAGTTTCTAAAGTCAGCATACAAAGCAAAACACTCACAAAATGAAAATTACCTCTGAAAATTCCTTATGAAAATCTCTTACTACATAAGAAACAGACAGAAGCATCCAAAGTTCAACAGAAACAGTTTTCTTGTCTTTTTTGTTTTTTTAAGCATGAGAACAGATTACTATTTCTTCAGCTCAGATTACTGTTTTTGAAATTGAGTCCAACATTACTGGCTTGCATTTAGGAGCTATGTGGTGCCAAAAATATTTATTTAAAAACATTATGTTTCTAAACACTAAAAAATGATTGCACACAAAATTACACAGTATGACTTTTGGAAAGTCACAGAACATCGTGTGGCTTTAATTACATTTGAAATCCATGAGATATTTTTACTTACATATGAAAGCAACCACATTTAAGTCACTCCCTCTCCTAAATTGTGAGTCTGTGAGAAAGATCATTTCTGTGTGAAAGAAAGCAGCCCTTAAAAAAATAAAATACTTAAGAATAAATCTAACTAAGGATGTAGAAGACCTATACAAAGAAAACTACAAAACACTACTGTAAGAAACGCAAAGAGATCTACGTAAATGGAAAAACATACCGTGCTCATGGATAAGTAGACTCAACACCGTGAAAATGACAATTCTACCCAAAGCGATTTACAAACACAATGCAATCCCAATCCAAATGTCAACAATATTATTTAAAGAGATGGAAAAACTAATCATTAACTTCATATGGAAGGGGAAGAAGCCTCGGATAAGTAAAACACTATTAGGAGGACTGGCGCTACCTGACCTCAGAATACCTCAGAATACCTCAGGATACAGCTATGGTAGTCAAAACAGCCTGGTACTGGTACAATGACAGATACAGTGACCAATGGAACAGAATTGAGAACCCAGATGTAAATCCACCCACTTACAGTCACCTGATCTTCAACAAGCACCCAAAGTCCATCAAATGGGGAAAAGATAGTCTTTTTAAGAAATGGTGCTGGCAAAACTGGATGTCCATCTGCAAAAAAATGAAACAGAACCCATACCTCACACCATACACAAAAACTAATTCAAAATGGATCAAAGACCTAAATATAAAGCCAAAAAGTATAATGTTCATAGAAGAAAAAATAGGATCAATGCTAGAGGCCCTAATACACTGCATTAACAGGATACAAACCATAAATAACAATACACATACTTCAGAAGATAAGCTAGATAACTGGGATTTTCTAAAAATTAAACATGCTCATCAAAAGGTTTCACCAAAAGAGTAAACAAAGAACCTGCAGACTGGAGAAAAAAATTTGGCTATTGCAAATCTGACAAAGGTCTAATTTCTAAAATCTACAGGAAAATCCACACCTCTACAACAAAAAGAGAAATAACCCAATTAAAAACTGGACTAAGGAAATGAACAGACACTTCACCAAAAAAAACATTCAAGCTGCTAACAGACACATGAGAAATTCCCAATCACTAACCATTAGAGAAATGCAAATCAAAACCACAACGGGATACCATCTCACACTGGCATTACTGGCACGAATCAAAAAAACAGAAAATAACAAACGTTAGAGAGGCTGCGGGGAGATTGGAACTCTTACGCACTGCTGGTGGGAATGCAAAATGGTACAACAATTTTGGAAAATGATATGACACTTACATAGAAAGCTAGAAATAAAAATACCATATGATCCAGCAATCCCACTCTTAGGAATATATCCTAGAGAAATAAGAATCATCACACGAATAGACATATGCACACCCATGTTCATTGCAGCATTGTTCACTATAGCAAAAAGATGGAAACAACCTAGGTGGCCATCAACAGATAAATGGATAAACAAACTATGGTACATGCACACAATGGAATACTATGCAACAATAAAGAACAATGATGAATCTGAGAAACTTCTCACAGCATGAATGAATCTGGAGGGCATTATCCTGGGTGAAATAAGTCAGTCACAAAAGAAGAAATACTATATGAGACCACTATTATAAAAATTCATGCAAAGGTTTACACACACAAAAAAACAATCTTTGATGGTTTTGAGGGAGGGAAGGTGTGGGGAAGGAAAAACACTAAATAGACAATAGGTAAGTGGTAACTTTGGTGATGGGTAAGACAGTACACAATACTGGGGAAGCCAGCACAACTTGCCCAAGCCAAGGTCATGGAAGCTCCATAGACGCATCCGAACTTCTTGAGAGACTGAATTGCTGGGCTGAGGGCTGTGGGGACCATGGTCTCAGGGAACATCTAGCTCAATTGGCATAACATAATTTATAAAGAAAATGTTCTACATTCTACTTTGGCGAGTAGCATGTCAGGTTTTAAAAGCCTGTAAGTGGCCATCTAAGATCCTCCACTGGTCTCACCCCTTCAGGAGAAAGGGAGAATGAAGAAAACTAAAGATACAAGGGAAAGATTAGTCCAAAAGACTAAATGGACCACAACTACCACGGCCTTCACCAGACTGAGTCCAGTACAACTAGATGGTGCCCTGCTCTGACAGGGATCACAATAGAGGGTCCCGGACAGAGCTGGAGAAAAATGTAGAGCAAAATTCGAACTCACAAAAAAAGACTAGACTTACTGGCCTGACAGGGACTAGAGAAATCCCGAGAGTATGGCCCCCGGACACGCTTTTACCTCAGTAATGAATTCACTCCTGAGATTCACCCTTCAGCCAAAGATTAGACAGGCTTATAAAACAAAACGAGACTAAAGGGGCACACCAGCCCAGGGGCAAGGACTAGAAGTCAGGAGGGGACAGGAAAGCTGGTAATAGGGAACCCAAGGATGAGAAAGGAAGATTGTTGACGTGTTGTGGGGTTGTTAACCAATGTCATAAAACAATACGTGTATTAATTGTTTAATGAGAAGCTAGTTTGTTCTGTATACCTTCATCTGAAGTTCAATTAAAAAAAAAAAAAAAGAAAGCAGCAAGTTTTGATGCACAATAAAAATTAAAAAAAATAATCAGAAAATCCTCTGGCAAAATGCTACACTGGGATATACTTTTACTAAGATTCTAGGTCAGATCTCATGCCAATGGCCTTAAGTCTGAATTTAGAGTTTGGGTGTTTGACACAGCCTCAGAACTGGATGTCTGACACAGGACTGAGTCAAAAGTTTGGGTCAGTTTTGAGCATCAGCTTTAGCACTGAGATACCTGCATTTCAATCTAAGATGCACTTTTAAAAAACTTTTTTTTACATTTTTAGATAATTGGAGATTCACATGCAGTTTTAAGAATAATACAGAGATCTCCATTGCCCCTTTATAGCCCTTGCCCCACCCCACTTAACAACCTCTGGCAACTACTAATCTGTTCTCCGTTTCTATAATTTTGTCATCTGAAGAATGTTGGATAAACGAAATCATACAGCATGTAACCTTTTGGGATTGGCTTTTTTCACTCAGTACAATTCTTTATAGATTCATCCAGGTTGTTGTGTGTATCAGTTTGTTTCTTTTTATTGTGGTATAATATCCAATTGTTTCAAAGCACCAGCATTTGTTTAACCATTAACCAGTTGAATGACATCAGGGTTGTTTCCAGTTTTGGCTATTAGGAATAAAGGTGCCATGAATATTCATGTACAGTTTCTTGTATAAACATAATTTTTATCTCTATGGGATGAATACCCAGGAGAGCAACTACTAGGACTTTAGATGTTTAAGAAATTGCCAAACTGTTTTCCAAAGTGGCTGTACCATTTTATCTTCCTATCAGCAATGTATGACTGATCCAGTTTCTCCACATCCTAACAAGCACTTGGCATTGTCTCTAGGGTCTAGTAGTACCTCACTGTGGTTTTAATTTCATTTCCCTAATGCCTAACGATATTGAACATTTTTTTGTGTGCTTGTTTACTATCTGTATATCCTCTTGCATAAAGTGTCTGTACATGACTTTTGCCCACTTTCCAACTGGATTGTTTTTTTACTGTTGTGTTTTGAGAGTACTTGATATATTCTGGATACAAGTCCTTTGTCAGATACGTGGTTTGCAAATGTTTTTCCCAAACTGTAGCTTGTCTTTTCATCCCATTAGCAGAGCATTTTGCAGAGCAAATGTTTTTAATTTATTAGACTCTTGATCTTTATTTTTATGTTTTATTTTAGCTGTTTTTTCTGACACAGTTCTGGCAGGAGAAGAAGAGAAGCTGTTTCATTACTACCAGGTGGAGGTGAAAGTACAGGCTCCTCAGATAGTTTCCAGTGACACTAGGTGGAGAGGAGGGGGTCTCATTATCACCTCAGGGGATAAAAATTCCAACTTCCTACTCAGATTTCTCTGACAGCATCCCAACAAGATGGTGTGACACTTCCTTACAGCCTTGAGAAGGTGGAAGTCTCGGTTCTCCAATCTCCAGCACTGTTTTTCTGTGATGTTTGGCTGGAGTAGAGAGGCAACTTTTTAAAAGTTTTCTGTCTTGCGAGGCTGCCTCTTTCCTGGTCTTTTAGTAGAGAGATCAGGGTTTTGTTGGGGTTATTTTTGTCCACACCCAACGGCATCTCTTGGTTGCTGTCATCTTTATTGCCAAGCACGGGATATATGAGGCCAAAAGAAAACCCAGGGAACATACCACACTATTGTTCCTTGGGTTCCAGGGTCCCTAGCCTGTTGGCCTTCTCTCTTTTAGAGACTTGTGTTTTTTTTTACATACAATGTCTGGGTTTTTAGTTATATTACATGGAAGGAATAGGGACAAATACTTCTACTTGATCTTCCTGGAATAAAAAGTCCTTCACTGTCCCTTTTAAATAGCTATTTGATCTTGGTTAGTTACCTAACCTCCTTATATAACAGTTTCCTCATCCATGAGATGTGCAAAATCCTAAGTCATACAGCAGTGCAGAAGATTAAGCAAGAACAAGGTATTGGGCTCATTGTAGACACTGAAATACTGGATCCCTTTTCTTTGACATGAAACAATGCTACCAGTTTCCTGATCTTTCAACTGTATATTCAAGACTTCTTCTGACTCTTCCAATTCCTGGGAGACTCAGTATTTGCCAGAGCTTCAGAACTGCTCAGTATCATTGTCTTAGTCATCTAGTGCTGCTATAACAGAAATACCACGAGTAGATGGCTTTAACAAAGAGAAATTTATTCTCTCACAGTCTAGGAGGCTAGAAGTCCGATTTCAGGTTGCCAGCTCCAGGGGAAGGCTTTCTCTCGTTGTCAGTTCTGGAGGAAGGTCCTTGTCATCAGTCTTCCCCTGGTCTAGGAGTTTCTCAGCTCAGGAACCCTGGGTCCAAAAGATGCACTCTGCTCCTGGTGCTTCTTTCTTGGTGGTATGAGGTCCCTCTCCTCTCTGCTCAAGTCTCTTTTATATCTCAAAAGAGATTGACTCAAGACATAATCTACTCTGTAGACTGAATCCTGCCTCATTAACATAACTCCCTCTAATCCTGCCTCATTAAAATCATAGAGGTTAGGATTTACAACATATAGGATAAATACATCAGATCACAAAATGGAGGACAACCACACAGTACTGAGAACCATGGCCTAATCAAGTTGACACACATTTTTGGGAGACACAATTCAATATATAACAACCATTAGGACCATTCCTGACTTTCCCACTTGAAACTGGCAATTTTGCTTTATGTAGGCAAATGTGATTTCTTTAGCAATGCCCCTAGCACATAGAAGGCACTCAAATGCCTACTCAAATACAAGTTCCTCCTATATTATTGTGATTCTTACAGTGTGTCTTCGGCCCAATCCTCAGCAACAGGGCCATTTCCTAAGTAACAAAATGGGGATGGTACCTGGCATGTATCTCAAAGTGGCTACAGATATGAAATGCTCTCTTTTGAATAACACCTACTACCCCTTTTATAAAAAAATAAATAAGATAAGGCATGCTACTGTAATAACATCGTGTCATTCCTACAGTCTTTCTTTGGATTTATTCCCAGTTTCCCATTGAAATTGAAGGCGACGATCACAACAGCGTGGCGTAGAATAATAGTGAGGCTAGCAGTGAAGATACTAACAGAGGAGACAGTTGCTAGCAGAGTCGAGGACTATGTTGTAAAGGAGTGACAGCCACCATTAGGGAAAACTCAGGACCCTATTCTGGTAGAGTCATATATCAGGCTTTTCTTTACCACAAAACAGCAACATAGGTACATGGCTAGTGTAATGGAGAGATACAGACTCTTATTTCTCCTACTTTAAATTCTTAGATGAGAGCTATACAGAGGCAAATCTAAACTATAACATTCAAAAGCATATAATTTATTGAGTGAATTAATTTAAACCTCTGTAAAAATGAAGCACTCAGGTACTAACCGAAAGGTTGGTGGTTCAAACCCACCCAGAGGCATCTCAAGAAAAAGACCTGGCAATCTGCTTCCAAAAGGTCACAGCCATGAAAACCCTATGAAGCACAGTTCTACTCTGATGCACATGAGGTTGTCATGAGTCAGAATCGACTGGACGGCAACTGGTATAACAATCACAGTTGCTTCAAGTTATTAAATAGTTCAGAGTCTTAGAGCTGGTGACAACTGTAAGATACACAGTCATAACCCTGAGGTTAATTGGTTCAGCTTCAGAGTCAAAGTAACCTGAAGGTGAAGATTCTCTCATGCTTTTTGAGGAACTCCACATGCGGTGGTTTGATCGCCACCCTGGTGGTCTTTAAAATGTTTAGCTATCCTTAAACACAGTAAATGATTCTATCTAACTTTCACATACCCATTTTTCTTTCTTTCTTTTTCTGGAAGATGGAAATTCACTAGACTCTGCTTCCATGCTTTGAAGGGGAGTTAAAGGATAATATTCCTTAAGACCAGACTATTTTATGTGAAGATAAGATGTTTTTCTCTCTGCATGTTGTAGAAAAAACTCCCAGAAACATACACTTGCCATCTCTGGATGAGTCAGATGTACTCTCATATCCTTGTCTCCCTAGAAAACCATTCCTGTTCATCCACAGAGGCCAAGTTTACCTAGACCTTGGATTGAATTTCTTCTTGGTTACCAGGGGATGTGAAGAATGTCTCAAATCACAGTGGAACTGTTTGCTTCTCTATATAACGTACTCATAAGCCCTCCTTGAAGACATGGGTCATATTATTTGCCTTTGTTGCCCTAGTACCTAGCTCATTGCCTAGTAAATTTAAGTATTTTTTGAAAGGGATGTGGAAGGAGGAAAAACAAACAAAGGAAAGGAGTTAGCTCCAACATTTATAATGTTGCAATGTGATGAGTGCTCAGATGGAGTGTTCTGAGGGGGAAGTACACAGGAAGATTTTGCAGGCTAGACTGAGGACCCTGTAGGACAGAGTAGAACTGCCCCATAGGGTTTCCTAGGCTGTAAGCTTTATGGAGCAGATCACCAGGTTTTTCCATGGACCTTTTGGTTAGCAGCCAAGCACTAAACCACTGAGCCACCAAGGCTCCTTAGCATCTCCATACACATACCAAAATACAAATCACAATATAATAATGAAAACATAATCATGAGTGAGAACCAATAGAAATAGACCCACAAAGATTTCAAATATTGGAATTATTATTCAGAATAAAAGCAAATATTTTTAAAGAAATAAACACTTTCAAAGAAGCTATGGATAAGAGATTATAAATAACAAGAACTAAGAGATTAAACACAATCAAATAGAATATCTAGAAATGCAGAATACAGTATATAAAAAGTAGAATTCAGAGTAAGAATTGAAAAGTTGATAATTAATTTTATTTTTGCTCTGTCTAAACGAGAAGAGTAATTTGAAGAAATTTTCTAAAATGCACCCTAGGAGAATTGATATAGGAATATAAAAGAGAAAGTAGGAGACATGGAGATAGAATGAAAAGTCTAACATGTATGTCTAATGGAGTGCCAGAAACTCATAGAAATAGTGGCTGAGAATTTTTCACAGTAATTAAAAATCCAGTGCAGTAAAAGCAGAAATAAAACTTCACAGAGACACATCATAAATGTCGAAGAAGGGCAGATGGTAAAAACAGCCAGAAAGAAATGAGAGATAATCTGTAAAATAAAGGCTGTTAGAATGATGGTTCAATTCTTAAGAGAATTATGGACAGCAGAAGATAGTGAAAAGATATATTTAAAATGGGGAGAAAAAATACCTTTGCATTCCATACCTAGAGATATTCTTGAGAAAAAAGGTACACCCAGAAAAACTTCAAAGTGAATTCTAAGGAAAATTCTTCAAACAGAAAGGAAATGATCCCTGATGAAGAATCTAAGATGAAAGAAGTAATGTCTAGCCTCTAGCCCATACCTAATTTGGCAACATAAAAGTACAAAAGTACATTGTTCAGATCTCTCTTCAAGGGAGAACCTGCAATGGAAGTGTAGTCCACTGACAGCCTCTAGCTGCAGCACCTTCAGGATCTGTCTCTGTGTTTGAGCCAAGGACATCCCTCCTCAGGCAGCTCCCAGCCGATGACTTAGAACAACAGATACTATAGTCTGGTTACTTCTGGCCAATGAAAGACACCTATGATAAGCAATCTTTTCTCTGGAGCTCCCTGTAAGGCTGACTGAGACTCTCAAAGCTACACCACAGTGTGAGGTTCTTTCTATCCAATCCCGCTTCCTTTTCTTCCTCCTTTCATAGGTGTCAGAACTGCAGCACAGTCTGAAGGCTTTCCTTACCTATTCCTACTCATTTTCCCCTTTATGTTTCACCAATAAAACTCTTTCGCTTTTATCTCTGTCTTTGTGACTGCTTCTGGAAGACCCAAACTAACACAACTGGTACCTTGAGTGGTCCAAGAAAGCAGGTGATAAAATGAGATTTGGAGACTGGTCATTACTGCCCAGCTGGCAAGGAGGACCCCATCCTGAGTGGTATGTGGGGCAAGGATACTCCTTAGCACAAGGTGGAAGCCCAGTTGCTACAAATTTCACTGGTTAAAACAAGGAAAACATCCTGAAGGGAGGAACAAAACTTTGCCAGTGGAATGATTCATGTATTTAAAAGATAAAGGATACAACATACACAAGGAAGGTAGAATTAACTGTTCATTGTTAAGTTGCATTGATAAACTACAGAGAGAAAATGCAAAACTCTGGACAGTTAAAGATAGTCCCTGGATGATGCAAACAGGTAAGCTCTTGGCTATTAACCAAAAAGCTGGAAGTTTGAGTCCACCCAGAGATGCCTTAGAAGAAAGACCCAGCAATCTACTTCTGAAAAATCAAGTATTAAAAACCCTATGAAGCACAGTTTTACTCTGAGACATATGGAGTCACCATGAGTCAGAATCAACTTGAGGGCAACTGGTTTGGACATTTAAAAACTTGAAAACTAAGTGTGAAAACCAGAGGGCCTGGTTTAGTAGCTTACAAAGAGGTCCTTATCTTCTTCAGGAGAGCAGACAGAGCTGAGGAACACACTCCATATCTGATTGTTAAGATTGGGAAGCTTCAAAGACTATTGAAAGCTCAGCCTAGACAGGGTCTGCTATGCTAAGGACAAGGCCCAGTTTGGGGAAATCTAATAGGGGAATACTTGGATGAATATCTCTGAAGCATAGTTCTGTAGACACCCTGAACTAGAGCCTAGAAGGGAGGGCATGCCTTTCTATTAAGGGTTAACATTTACTTCATGCAGGAAGACACTTCAGAGGCCTCTTCCTCACAAGGCATTAAGTGCGCACAGCAGGAAATGCTGCCATACGGTTTTCTGGCTGCCATACTGTTTTCTGGCTGCCATGCTGATAATTGGGACTAAATCCCAGTATAAGCCAACAAGGTGAGCCTGTTAAGGGAAGATAGACATTAGACCCCAAAGGAACTGTAGGAATTAGCTAGCTTTTACTGGTGGAAGTAACCATGGTAATTCATTTTGAGGGTGCTTGATCAAGGATGACAGACTGGATAAACAAGAGGTCATTGACTTAGGAGTACTTTCTTGGGATATGGGATTTAATAACCTGGCAAGGATCCCATGGTTGTAGTGAACATGCTTCTAGGGTGGCTCTTAGATACCTAGGGAAATGTTGGCTGCACTGAGTAGAGTAAAATTGCTGGAGTTTCTGAGGTAGATCATGGAGAAATGGATTAAAATGCTTAGGGAAGTGGGCTTGCTGGAATAGATATATTACCTAAGGCCAGAAGATGCATTAGAGGATTATGTTCCATGGGAGGGCCCAGAAAATGCACCATTCAACAAGATCATTAGGAATGCACTAGAGAGAAGGGCACCAGCATCACTAAGAAGTTCAGTGATTGCTCTCCTCTTCAGGCAAGGACAGACAGTAGGGAGGTGATCATGGTGTTTGGCTCACAAATAGCAATGGGATAATAAGGGACAATAAAGGCCAGATGGTGGTGCTTAAATACAGAAACTTAAAAAAAAAATTGCGGTCGGGTTGATTCCAACTCATACAACTCCATGCGACAGAGTAGAACTGCCCCATAGGGTAGTTCTTTAAGGAAGCAGATCACCAGGTCTGTCTCCCACAGAGATGCTTGGTGGGTTCGAACCACCCACCTTTATGTTATCAGCCTTAATTAGTTGTGTCACCAGGGCCCCTTCAGCAGAGTCTAATGCTATCTTTAAAGACATAAAGGATACAAGGCTGGTGGTCCTTCTCATATCTCCATTTAACTTGCCACTCTGATTGTGGATAAATTGAATATATCCTGGAGAATGACTGCAAACTACTGCAGGCTTGACCAATTAGTAGCCCCTGTCACAGCCACTGTGCTAGATATGGTACCATTGTTAGAACAGATTAACAAGGCCTCCAGTATATGATGTGCAGCCATTGATTTAGCAGATCCTTTCTTTTCTATCCCAATGAGGAATGAGAATCAGAAACCTTTGCGTAGAACAGACAAATTCATTTACAGTTTTGCCTCGGGACTATATCAATGCTCCTGCCCTCTGTCATAATATAGTCCAAAAAGATCTCAACAACTAGCTAGTACTCATCATATCGACTATAGTCACAAGACCAACTGGAGGAACAGAGATATAGTTATTACCATTAACCTCTCACTTCTAAGACCCACCTCAGGAAGAGAAACCCATAGGAACCCTGGAGGAGCTCCTCTCTGAAGATGTACGGAGAAATGGATCCGTATAGACCAAGTGTGGACTGTGGCAACAATGTTCCATACAGCTCTTCTTTAAAGAAAAAGCCTGCCAGAAGGAGTGTAGTCAGCTGACAATTTCCAGCTGCTGCCCATTTGGAATTCGCCACAGCCAAGAACACAAAATCCCCAGGCAGCTTCTACCCAGTGACTGAGCACAGCTCTGGTACTAGGACCTGGCATTTGTCCAAATGTGAAATCCCCTAAATGGGCAATCTTTTCTCTAGAACTCCGTATTGGGCAGACCAAATGACTTTTTCTGAGTCATACCTTAGTTTGAGGTCCTTCCTCCTCAATTCTCCTTCCTTCTCTACCTTCACAAGTGTCAGGCCCACTTCACACCCTAAGAATTTAACTGCTTGCTCCTCCCTCTTCCCTTTACACTTCACAGGCTTTGCTTCCAATAAAGCTCTTGCATTTCTAACATCTTTTTGACATCTGTTTTCCCAAAAGACCTGAAGTGACACACTCATTTATAAATCTAATGGTACCACATGCAGTACAATCCCTACTGCTAACAAAATCATCCAGTATTTTTGGTTACGGATGGTCTAATTGTGAAATTGTTATTTTATCCTTTTCATATTATTATCTATGGATCTAAAATTGTTAATCCAGAAACTTAATTATGTTTACCTAATGAAGGAGAAACTCATGATTTTTTTTTTCTATACCCTGACAAGTGTCCATCCTAGAACAAATCTTTTGGACATGCCCATACCAAATCCTAACTTTTTAAATTTAATTGATTGGTCTTATCTTAATGGTGAAAAGAAACAATACCAGGATGGATATGCAATAACTATTCCAACCTCTCTTATAGTCACTTACCGTAAGTCAAATAAACTAGAGTGGCTGAACTCGTGAACTTATCTGTTGTTGTTAGTTGCCATTGAGTCCACTATGACTCATGGCAACATTATGTATAACAGAACAAAACGTTGCCCAGTCCTATGCCATCTTAATGATTATTGGCCTTCTATAGGGAATGTTAAATTGCCAATAAATTTAATGGTAAATATATATACACACTCATATATATATTCACTTGTTTTTTTTTAAAGTAGTTTATGACTTGAAAATACTATAGAAATGCAAAGGTTTTCTACCCAAGAAAGTTGCTGTCATTGAGATAGAGACCCACATTTAAAAAATGCCAATAGCAGATCACCATGGTAAACAGGATGCTTTGACCAAAATCCTTATGCAAAGAACTCGTATAGTACAGAAAGATAAATCCATGGAAAAGTTCAGAAGTCCATAATACAAGCATAAAATTAGGTGTTCAATTCTGAAAATAAACATTGGGAATCATTAGGCTTTAAAATTCATGAAGATAAGATCTGTCAAAGCTAGGAAGGGTGCTTGGTATTCACCAGATAACTTCAAATGGATCTTGCTAAAATCCTTGATGATACAACCCATTACAGTTGGAACAAACTGGCTTTGATACTAAACACTGATAGGGAAACTTTTCTAGAATAAGAGAGGATATACCTAGTTCATGCCTCATCTGTAGCTAACATGTTGTTGTTGTCGTTAGTGCCATCAAGTCAGTTGATTCATAGTGACCAACATGTACAACAGAATGAAATACTGCCCAGTCCTGCGCTATCCTCGCAATTGTTGTTATGCTTGAGCCCATTGTTTCAGCCACTGTGTCAATTCATCTCGTTGAGGGTCTTCCTCTTTTTTGCTGACCCTCTACTCTATCAAGCATGATGTCCTTCTCCAGGGACGGGTGTCTCCTGACAGCATGTCCATGTATGTGAGACATAATCTTGCCATCCTTGCTTCTAAGGAGCATTCTGGCTGTACTTCTTCCAAGACAGATTTGTTTGTTCTTCTGGCAGTACATGGTATATTCAATATTCTTCACCAACACAATAATTCAAAGGCGTCAATTCTTCTTCGGTCTTCCTTATTCATTGTAACTAACATAATGCTGGAAAAACTGTAAAGGTGAAACACACTGAAACTGTGAACAAGATTGGTTGTTGTCAAATACATTTTATAAAATTGCCTGCCTTCTTAGGTAAATATGTAGTAATAATAGCATGTTTATTTTCTGGATGGGTTGAAACCATAGCAATCAAATGTTAAAAAGCCATAGCAATGATAGCAGCATAATAAAAAAAGAGAGAGAGTTTTTAAGACTTTATGATTTTAGCCTAGGCCATCCTAACTTATCTATCCTATCCAGTGATAGCGAAAGACCTTTTACTGGGGCAATTATTTATGAATTGTGCAAGGCTTTGTCCTTTATTCACAAACTTCACTGTCCTTATTAACCCCCAATCCTCTAGAAAAGTGGAAAGATTCTTAACAGAATTGGAAAGTTATAACCATTGGAGACCTTTAAACGACATTCTCCAGAGAATCTGACCTATGTAATTCTGACTCAAGATTCTCAGAGGAAGCAGACTACTGCATGAAGTACACTTCTTCCCAAAACCATCTGAACAGATGTTGATAACCATTCATTGTCACACTCTGCTGCATACTTCTGTTCATTTATTTTGTTCAGATTTTCTTCTTTATTGGTTTAAGGTTTTACACTTTGGACATACTTATAACAACTTGCCTAAGTCTAGGCTTAACTAGGTACTGCTATATTTCAGCTCTCACAAACTACTGCTGGTACATTAATTTTTTTTTACAATGTTATGTTACATTAACCTTATCAATAATTATACTGTTTGTAGATAATACATAATGAAGAAAAATTCCCTTGTGCTGGAAGTGGGGGATACACTATTCTTGAAATGCAACTTGTAAATGTTTATCAGGATATTAATCAGATAAAACGTATCTACAGGCTGATCTCATATCTTATGCAACTCCTAGAATTTTTCCTATGTGAAAATTAGGCTCTTCAATACCAACCCAGAAACAATGCTAAATGTTTTAAGGGCCTATCAGTTAGGCTATTCCAAACATGTGATTCCTTAACAGACTTAGCAGACCATGCCTTCATACTAAGTCTGGTTTGACAGACTCCTGAGGATAATTATTCCATCCATACATTGTATGTATATACAGGGAGATTTGTCTCAAGGAAATGGCTCATATGGTTGTAGAGGCTGGTAAGTTCCAAGTCCGTGGGTTAGGCATCAGGCTGGAAGATTCTACTGACTCATGTAGCTATGGGGCTGACAAGCCCAAGACCCACAGGTCACTTAGCAGGCTGCTGACTCACAGCTGTGAAAGCTGACAAATCCAACACTGGCAGGTAAGACAGCAGGCTGCTGGCCCAAATCCCAAGAACAGGAGGTCAGATGCTGATAAGCCAAATGCAGGATCCAGAGCATAGAAAAAGCCAGTGACCTTTGCCAGAAAGTCCACATATATTGAATGCAAGCCGCACCCCCAAGGAAACTCCCTTTCAGCTGATTGACTACTCACAGCAGATCCCATCATGGAGGTGATCGCATTATACCAGATCTCATCATGGAAGTGATGACATCATTATACTACTGCAAAACTACATAACTGCTAAACCACTGAGAATCATGGCCCAACCAAGTTGACACACAACCTTAATGATCACACAAGGTAACAAATAACTGTCAGAACAAGTTTTAAACCTAAGTGACAACTCACTTCAGTGAAGATACCTCTGAAAGCCAACCAAATGGTGACAGCCTCATGTTGTCTGTATCTGCAGAAGACTCACTTCAGTAAGCACAGTTCTAAGTCTGACACCAACCCGTTCCTGCCTCCGACCAACACAAATCCTGTTTCTAAAGCTAATGTCAACTCATCCCCACCTTTATAATCAATACAACACTAGAAAAAAATGAGACTATGCCTGACCAATATAACTCTTTCTGCAGTCAGCAATAAAGGGTTTTATCCCTTGACACAATGCAACTTCTTCCTCAGTGAAGATTTCTGGAAAATGCTTTTGTCAGGAAACCAACAAAGCCATTCCTTCTTGTGCATGGTGGGTATTTAACCACCGGCTGTAGTAGACAAAAGCTGACCAGGGCAGCTAAAGCTCTTGAAGTCCCTGGGGCAAACAGAGACACTGTCAAATGTAATATAATGAGGCAACGGTCTCCTAGACAATTGTGTAGGCTTTTTAGAGTAACAGCACATTCTTATAACCAAAGTCAGAATCGTCTTGTTGATGGATACTAACAACAAAGTAGTATAATAAACTACCTCTGTGCTTTGGAATGGAGCCTTGGTTGTACAATGGTTAAAAGTTCAGCTGCTAACCAAAAAGGTTGGCAGTTTGAATCCACCAGACACTCCTTGGAAACCCAATGGGGCAGTTCTACTCTGTCCTATAGGGTCGCTATGAGTCGGAATCAACTTGACGGCAATGGGTTTTGGATACTTTGGAACAGGTTTTGGAAAATGTTTACCTTCCTTTGGCTTCTGAGCTCTGATTTTAGACTCTGGTCCTGGTCCCCTATGGCCACCGGAGCCGATCTTAGAGTAACTGGACACTCTCAGCTCAGCATCAAGACAAGGTTAAGTAATGCTGAATTGCTTATGCTTCTCTAAGAGTATTTGAATGTGCACCTACAGTGGAATTATTTATCAGCCTTCCTAAGGGGTATAAAAGAATGAACATTGGGGCATGGTTTGTGAGATGGGTATTAGAGGTGAAAGGCATCTATTTAGGTTCTTCAGAGTTGTATCTATAATATCATGGACTGTGCTGATTTTCCTTTTTTTTATTTTTTATTGTGCTTTAAGTGAAAGTTTGTAATTCAAGTTAGTCTCTCATACAAAAATTTAAACATACATTGTTTTGTGACCCTACTTGCTCTCCCTACACTGTGATAGCCTTTCCACCCTGGATTCCTGTATCTATTCAACGAGCTCCTGACCCTCTCTGCCTTCTCATCTCACCTCTGGACAGGAGCTGCCCATTTAGTCTCATGTATCTACTTGAGCTAAGAAGCAGACTCTTCACAAGTTATCATTTTACATCCCATAGTCCAGTCTAATCTTTGTCTGAAGAGTTGGCCTCGGGAATGGTTTTAATTTTGGGCTAACAGAGAGCCCGGGGGCCAAGTCTTCCAAGGTACCTCCAGTCTCAATGAAACCATTAAGTCTGGTCTTTTTACTAGAATTTGAGTTCTGCACCCCACTTTTCTCCTGCTCCATCAGGGACTCTCTGTTGTGTTCCCTGTCGGGGCAGTCACTGTGTTAGCCAGGCACCATCTAGTTTTTCTGGTCTCAGGCTGATGAAGTCTCTGGTTTATGTGGCCCTTTCTGTTTCTTGAGCTAATACTTTCCTTGTGCCCGTGGTGTTCTTCATTCTCCTTTACTCCAGGTCCCAACAGTTGGGACCAATTGATGGGTCTTAAAGGGCCACTCGCTAGCTTTTAAGACCCCAGACGCCACTCGCCAAAGAACATTTTCTTAAAAAAACTTTGTTATGCCAATTGACCTAGATGTCCCCTGAAAGCATTGTCTCCAGACCGCCACCCCTGCTACTCTGTCCCTCTAAGTGTTTGGTTGTATTCAGGAAATTTCTTAGCTTTGGTTTAGTCCAGTTGTGCTGACTTCCCCTGTAGCATGTGCTGTCCTTCCCTTCACCTAAGATAATTCTTGTCTACTTTCTGGTTAGTTAATACCCCTCTTCCTCCCTCCCCACTCTCATAACCATCAAAGAGTGTTTTCTTCTGGGTTTAAACCTTTTCTTGGGTTCTTATAATGGTGGTCTTATACAGTATTTGTCCTTCTGAGACTGACTAAGTTCACTCAGCATAGTACCTTCCAGATTCCTCCATGTTATGTTTTACGGATTCCTCGTTGTTCTTTACCGTTGTGTAGTATTCCATAGTGTGAATATACCATAATTTGTTTATCCATTCATCCGTTGATGGGCACCTAGGTTGTTTCCATCTTTTTGCTATCATGAACAATGCTGCAAAGAACATGAGTGTGCATATATCTATTCATGTGATGGCTCTTAATTCTCTGGGATATATTCTAAGTAGTGGGATTGCTGGGTCATATGGTACTTCTATTTCTAGTTTTTTTAAGGAAGTGTCAAATCAATTTCCAAAGTGGTTGTACCATTTTACATTCCCACCAACAGTGTATAAGTGTTCCAGTCTCTCCATAACCTCTCCAACATTTATTATTTTGTGTTTTTTGGATTAATGCTAGCCTTGTTTGGGTGAGATGGTATCTCATTGTAGTTTTGATTTGAATTTCTCTAATGGCTAAAGATTCTGAGCATTTCCTCACGTGTCTGTTAGCCACCCGAATGTCTTCTTTGGTGAAGTGCCTGTTCATATCCTTTGCCCATTTTTTAATTGGGTTGTTTGTCTTTTGTTGTTGAGGTTTTGCAGTATCTTGTAGATTTTAGAAATTAGACACTAATCAGATTTGTCGTAACCAAAATTTTTTTCCCAGTCCTTAGGTTGTCTTTTCACTCTTTTGGTGAAGTCTTTTGATGAGCATAAGTGTTTGACTTTTAGGAGCTCCCAGTTACCTAGTTTCTCTTCTGGTGTTTGTACATTGTTACTTATGGTTTGTATTCTGTTTATGCCATGTATTAGGGCTCCTAGTGTTGTCCCTATTTTTGATTCCATGATCTTTATCATTTTCAATTTTGTATTTAGGTCTTTGATCCATTTTGAGTTTGTTTTTGTGCATGGTGTAAGGTATGGGTCTTGTTTCAGTTTTTGCAGATGGATATCCAGTTATGCAGGCATCATTTGTTAAAGAGACTGTCTTTTCCCCCAATTAGTGAACCTTGGGTCTTTGTCAAATATGCGATGATTTTCTGTGATTGACTTTTGTCACAGCGAAGAGGTATTGCAGACATCCACCTACAGGGAAGGTAATTAACCAGACACCAAGTGTTGTGCTGTGAAATCCTATGCTGCATTTGTTCAGAGGCCATGCCTTCCATAAGCTTGTCCCAGGCAGTGACTGAGAATGGCAGGGATACTAAGATAAACACATTTCTTAGAGATTCTGGAACTCCCTTGACAGTCATTTTGGCTTGAAGACTCACCAATGCCTTAGCAACTTTCCTGAGACTGCACAACACTCTAGGATGCTTCTACCCAGCCTTCTTTCTCACTCTCTCCCCTTCAGTCAGGATCATATTTGCATCTCAGTCTTAGAGCTCTCCCATCTTTCCTCAGTTCTTTCCCTATTTCCCTTCACATAGCTATTTTCCCTAATAAAAATCCTTGCATGTAGAATTCTGTCATGGTGTCTGCTTCTCAGAGAATCTAGACTAATACAGATGTTATTGAAGGCTTAAATCTATCCTTAATTTGCGCTATGAAAGCATAGTAGATCAGAAGCAACCCTGGACTTACAGAGTCTAGTCGAGTGATTTTTCAAATATCTTTATATAACCTGGACAAACACTGTGCAGTAGGGGAAATCTATTCCTCAATAATTGATTCCCTTTGCTCAGCTGAAGAAAATGTAGTCTACTCCAGTACTTTTGGCCAAATGCAAGAGTGATTTAATCCTATTCCCATTCAAAGAGGTCTCTCCAGGCCTCTTCTGCCTTTTCCCTGAGTTACTCTGGGATACCATTCCCTTAGCTTTGGTCAAAGCTGCCTGTGCCCTGGTAGTTGGCTTTCAGCACAGAGGGCATGCAATCCAGGCTTTATCCCATGGCACAGTCATCGTTATACAGATGCCTCTATGGTCTCCTGGGCAGTACATCATCAGATGGCATCTTTTTATGACATCACCTCCTACTAAGTCCTCTTCCCTGGTTCCAGCTTTTAACTGGGCCCAAGTGATAATATGTTTTACCCTAGCCTCTTTAGCCCTAGAGATGGAAGTAGCACTCCATGGCAACTAGTTCTTAAATCCCCCCATAGGACTTGCTTGTTAATCCTTAATAATGTCCACACTTCAGTATATGGTCCTTTCATTAAGAAGCCTTTTCAAAAACCTCAGGAAGCTGTGCAATCTCTTTCATACTGGATCCTAACAGATAGTATAGCCATAGAGGTATGGTCAAGTTATCAGTCCCTTAGTGGTACAATCAGTTAAGAGTTCGATTACTAGCTGAAAAGTTGGCAGTTCAAACCTCCCAGAGACAGCTTGGAAGACAGGCCTAGCAATCTGCTTCTAAAAGATCACAGTCTTGAAAACCCCGTTCTACTCTGCACACATGGGGTTGCCATGAGTCAGAATTGACTAAACCACAATTAACAACAACATGGCCAAGTTAACTATAAAAGAATTACAAAGGAGCTATTATTAAAGGGATTGATTCAAGCAAACTAATTAGGGATTTAGAAAATAAGAACAACAAAGTCACTGCGGATACTCTCTTGATAGTCATACTCCAGCCTTTGTGTTCCTGTCTGTCTTGACCTGGGGATTACATAAGGCACAGCCTGGATTACACCATATGCCAGCCTGACGTAAGCTCTGTACAACTCTGCTGTGACATGTGCCTGCCTGTAGAATTAAAAGGTACCAGGCCAAAACTTCAGTAAGACCTTGAGGAGAGTGTGAAGAACAAAGACATATGGACTAGGATATCTCAAAAGAATAAGAGGCCCTTCCCCAGGATTACTGTGCAAGAGCTGCAGGAGAAAGATGTGGCAGTCTGCTTTCGTAAAGACTATAGCCTTGGAAACCCAGTGGGGCAGTTCTATTCTGTCCTATAGGGTCACTATGAGTAGGAGTTGACTCAATGGCAGTGGAGGTTTTTATTTTTCTAAGTTTAAACCGATCTTTTATTCTTGATATCACCTTAACTTCCACTCCATATGGAAGTTCTTTAACTACACTACTTAGTCCGTCTTTTTTATTTTAATATTGTCATCATTTACATATTGACATCTGTGTTTCCCTATTTTCAGTCTTTTAGCTTTGACTTAATTTGTCCACTTCCCTGTCTGGGTTGATGTCCGGTTGTTCCATCCTATGTTCTAGTCTTGGGTTGTTTTCTGACATTGTTGGTTCCCTAACCAGAGGACTCCCTTTAATATTTCTTGTAATTTTCGTTTGGTTTTTACAGATTCTGTTAACTTCTGTTTATCTGGAAATGCCCTAATTTCGCCATCATATTTGAGACAGTTTTGCTGGATATATAATTCTTGGCTGGCAATTTTTTTTCCTTCAAGACTTTATATATGTCATTTCATTGCCTTCTTGCTGCATGGTTTCTGCTGAGTAGTCAGAATTTAGTCTTATTGATTCTCCTTTGTAGGTGACTTTTCATTTATCCCTAGCTGCTCTCAAGATTCTATCTTTATCTTTGGTTTTGGCAAGTTTGATTATTATATGTCTTGGTGACTTTCTTTTGGGATCTACCCTGTGTGGGGTTCATCAAGGTTCTTGGATAGTTATTGTCTTGTCTTTCACAATATCAGGAAAGTTTTCTGCCTTTAAATCTTCAACAATTCTCTCTGTATTTTCTGCCCCCCCAACCCCGGTGTGGTACTCCAATCACTCATAGGTTTTTCCTCTTGATAGTATCCCACGTAATTTTTAGAGTTTTTTCATTTTTTAAAATTCTTTTTTCTGATTTTTCTTCAAATAAATTGGTGTTAAGGGATTTATCTTCAATCTCACTAATTCTGACTTCCATTGCCTCAATTCTGCTCCTATGACTTTCTATTGGGTTGTCTGATTCTGAAATTTTATTGTTAATATTGTAGATTTCTAGTTGCTGTTTCTCTATGGTTTCTAGCAGCCTGTTATATTTGTCATTCTGTTCTTGTATTATTTTCCTGAATTCCTCTATTGCTTTGTCTGTGTGTTCCTTCCCTTGGTCTGAGTTTTGCATGATCTCCTTCTTGATATCTTGAAGAGCTCTATATATTAATCTTTTGAATTCTAACTGCCATAATTCCAAGACCTTCTCTTACTCTGGAAGGTTTCCTTTTTCTTTAGTTTGGTCACTTGCTGGAGCCATCTTGACCTGCTTCTTTATGTGATTTGATATTGACTGTTGTCTCCAAGCCATCAATAAGTTATTGTATTTATTTATTGTATGTTTGTTTACTGTGTTCTAGCTTTTTGTTTTGTTTTGATATGCCCAGGTATGCTGGGTGTGTGAGCTGTTTTGGTTATTGACACCTTTGAAGCTCTCACATCCTGTCACCAGGTGGTTGGAGCAGCTACTATGTCTGTGAGTCCAGAAATCTGTTCACTTTTCCTGTGCGGATTCAGTTCAGGTGTCCAGGTTGTCAGTCACCAAGTGTGTGGTGAAGACTCTCACCTACAGTCCTAGATGGACAGAGCTGCGTAGGGATGTTCCAAGCAGGCACAGGAATCTGGCTGTAGTAGGGGGCTATGTGTTAAGCAAGGCAGGAGGCTGACAGCTGCCCCTGAGCGCCTGGGTGAAGGGTGTGTCTCTGTCCCCTAGAGAGTGTATGGGGTTGGGTTTTGCAGCCAGTCCTTGGGTACCCAGTGCTGTTGGCTGTAGGGACTGGGAGGCACCACTTATTCTTGGACCCCTGTCATGTGCGGCTAGATGGAATGGGTGATACCACCAGCCCTCAGGCCCCTGATATGGGTGGGTGAGGACCCTGCTTAATGGGCAGGGCAGTGTCAAATGTCACAAATCTGCAACTCCCCCTTGGCTGCTGCAGTTGAAAACAGGCTTCCGTTGTTATGCTCTGTTGTTCTATGTAAATGAGGGCCTGCGGTGTTGAATCGGCCCACACAAGTCTAGGCAGCACAGGGGTGAAGGGCACTACAAGTCTGTGGACCTCTTATGCCAGTGCCTAGGTAAAGGGGAAGTGCCTTCCCTGAGTTTCCAGTGTAGGGGGCTTGGCATTAATGAGGGCCTGTGGTGTTGAATCAGCCCACACAAGTCTAGGCAGGGGTGAAGGGCACTACAAGTCCATTGACCCCTTATGCCAGTACCTAGGCAAAGGGGCAGAGCCTTCCCTGGTTTTCTGGCTTAGGGAGCGTGGCAATTTTTTAATGCTGCAAGACTGGTTTGGGAGCAGATATCCCTGAGTTCCAGCTTAGTGGGGCATGGCAGTTGTTGAATACTGCTGGACTAGTGTAGGAGCAGAACAGGGCAGTGGGCAGGTGAGGAGAAAGAGGCACTTCTCCTCTGTGAAAGTCCCAGAGGGGGAAGCATTATTTTGACCCCATGCAGTAGGTTAGATGGTTGCACTTAACTTTTGCAGGTCCAGTGCCGCTTCCCCATGACTCTGGAGGCTTGTATAGACTCTCCACCTCCCAGCCTCTCCTGACTTGATGAAATGCATCCCGAGTGCTGCTGCTTGCCTCAGCCCCGTGTGCCAGCCAACCCAGGCAGCAGGGTGCTTGCAACCTCACAACTGGCACTTCTTCACTGCTTCTGAACTGTCTCTCCTTCCCTCTGCCACTCAGTCTGATTCCTCAACTTTCTCTTTGATGATCAGGGCTCCTAGATTGTCATATATAATAGATTCACTTTTTTTGGGTCTTCAGTGTAAGAGGGATGACAGGAAACAACTGACTATTCCACCATCTTGGCCCCAGTTCCTTGAAGACTTCTTTGTCCTACAGATCCTAGCATCAAGCATCAAAAGGGGCAGTTATATGGTCATATTGAAATTTTCTTTATAATTGACATTTTGATATATACTAAAAGTCTAAATGTTTTCAATGTTAAGATTTAATTTTCCAGATTTTTTTCTTGTACCCTAGAGTTAATTTATTTCCTAATCAAGAAATCTTTGATATATCTTTTGATGGATTTGGTTTTGTCAGAATTGGTTTAAAAAGTAACCTCTTAAGGATCACAGCAACATGCAAGCCTCCACTGACACATGGGTGATGGTTGTGCATGAGGAACATTGACTGGGAATCAAACCTGGGTCTCCCACATGGAAGATGAGAAGTCTACCACTGAACCACCACCGCCCGTGTTATTTGGATGATGTTTTGAGATATGTTTTAGTAGAACCCTATTAAAAGGCCATGACAAAATCATGGTCCATGTTACCTTACCAGTTACATGCTGCATTAATCACCCATCATGGAGAGAAGATTTTCTGGATTGTGATGGAAATAAGTACTTAAAATGAGAGTGTCACAGTAACAAAAAAATCACAAATTATTTGGCATTGGCCTAGGGGCTAGATAGCAAGTAAATAAATTTTGGCTGCTGGAAGAATAACAACCCATATTATACAGGTGAAACATTTGGTAAAATTACTGTATGTGACACCTTGGAAGGTAGATAATGTTCTTGATGAACTTGCAACTGTAAGGAAAGAGGTAGAAAAATGTTAGTTACCATCAGCTACATTTCACAACAAGTGAGAAATCAATTCACTCAGGTAGGAGTGGCTGGTTTTCAAGCAAGAATGAAAGAGAACAGAGAGACTCCAGAAGTATGGGACTTCTGTGGTTGGGAAAGACTCTGCTTCTCATCCCCAACTGGTTAAAGATAAAAAATGAGATTGCCTTTGAGAAACAAAAGCTGGTTAGAATTCAGCCTTATAGAATTCATCCATTCATCAAATCAAGGTCGTGGACAAAGCTTAAAACTTCTGAATGGATTTAGTTTTCTGGAGTAAAGATCCAGTTAGGATTATAATACACCATGCATCCTTTCAAGAGGACAAAATGTCTCAGTGCAGAGAGACAAAGGTAGGCTCAAGGTGGGCAATTAATTGAAAGAAGCCCAATCTGGAAAATGATTGTGGGTGTAACTATTTGCACATGCTTGTGATTAGCATATGATGAGAAGCCAATTACACTTGTAGTTGAGGTCCAAATAAACACAAGACTAGACCAAAATTTAGTGACTATTTGCAACTTAAAATGACGTTTGGGCCCTAAATCACAGGCTGAGAAATCTCAGTTCCTGAGGAGGTCATATTCTCCAATGCCTTCCTCAGATGTGGTTAAAGAGAATAATGGAAAAGGAAGAAACTCCCCAAGGACGAAGCCAAAGACCTTGGAGAACAATGGACTGGGAAGTCCCTTTCATGAAGCAGAATTGATCCCCATCCTCAAAGTAAAGGGCCCCTCACAACATGTCCCCAGGGAGATTTTAAAATCGCTACATTCCATGGACTCCCAAGTATCTCTTCGTCTCCTTTCTGGAGGGGATTGTTTATTGCAGGCATCCTTTCCCTATTCCACCAATGTATATCAGGTGTGTGGGAAGCTGATAACTTGTCATTTTAATTCATAGGTTTCCAGATAAAGAAGATTCATACCTGGAGTTCATATAAAGAGCTCTATTTATCACTCGGAGATCCTGGGCTTGATGCCCTGACTGAAAGTGACTTTTAGGTTGTGTCTCTTGCAAAAAGCTGAATGTATTTTGCCTGCAGGAAGGACAGTGAGCTGTATATTAGGTTGCCAGAAAGGAGTATGTTAGTGATTTTTGCTGACTATTTATAGTTCTCTTTTTTTTGGCAATGAAATTATTGTACTTCCTAGACCTCTTGGAAATGGAACAGATTCTAGGGCAAGGTATAAAAGTGATAGAGAACCCCAACTAGGTAGACAACCACTGATGTAAGTGTACCTATGATTTTAAAAAATGTTAAACTTGATGTCTTGGAGGGAGTATATTGGGTAGTTGCGGGATGGGGAGGCACAAATGGGAAAGAAGATTCACAGGGAAGATTTCTACGCCCATGACTTAGACAAATTCAGATTGTGTAAACATTATTTTATATGTGTGTTTTAGTTAATATTACTTTGTATTAAAGACCAAACAAGCCCTAATGCACAAAGTATGCTAAAAGTAGAGGTAGTAAAATAATCTCCCTATAAACCTCCTTTTGTTAGTTTATAGGAAGGGCTGTCTTCTGGGAGTGACCTTTATTAATAACCTTTTGGATCTAGAAGTATTTCTGCACTTAGTCACTGAAATGGTGGAAGAAGAAGAGCAAGGGCAAAGGGAAGGGCTCTTATCTAGTATCTCCATATCTAGAAAAGTTTTAGATTATAACCATAAGTCTATATGTGCATTTTTTATAAAGTACCCATGTTTATTGTGGATAATGTTTATTATTTTGCAGCATCTAAGTTTTTCAGATATCCTGAAGTAACAATGTATAATAAAAAGTAGTGCTAGTGAGTTAACCTATTTGTAGTATCTTTTTGCTATTATTAATAGAAAAGCATCTTGGACATGGAATTGTTAAACCACTTCTGAGCAGTGCACATCAAGACTGTAAGATTGGCTGCAAAGGGGCAGAAGGAAGTACAAGGGGAGAGACGTATGCAGATGTCTCTATGTTTACATTTTGATGATAACCGTTGATGTATGTGTGCATCTCTTGGCTGTACCATAGGAATACATTGTTAAATTCAATGGAAACACCTTACTAATATTTTAATAGATCTGAGACTGAATTCTCTTAGAAGCATTATACTAATCGTACTCTATTGCTTTATATTTCATTTTAAATTGAGCATTAAGGGAATGCACTATTTTAATTGTAACTCTGCCATTATTTTTATCTAGAGACTTGTTACCATTTTTGTTTTTTATGAGTTATTTTTATTGTACTTTAAAGGTTTACAGAAAAACTAGCTTCTCATTAACCAGGTAGTACACATATCGTTTTAGGACATTGGTTAACAAACCCACGACATGTCAACACTCTTCCTTCTCAACCTTGGGTTCCCTGTTACCAGCTTTCCTGTCCCCTCCTGCTTTCTAGTCCTTGTCCCTGGGCTGGTGTGCCCATTTAGTCTCGTTTTGCTTTATGGGCCTGTCAAAACTTTAGCTGAAGGCTGAACCTCAGGAGTGACTTCGTTACTGAGTTTAAAGGATGTCCAGGAGTCATACTCTCGGGGTTTCTCCAGTATCTGTCAGGCCAGTAAGTCTAGTCTTTTTTTGTGAGTTAAAATTTTGTTCTACATTTTTCTCTATCTCTGCCCAGGACCCACTATTGTGATCTCTGTCAGAGCAGTCTGTGTTGGTAGCCGGGCAACACGTAGTTGTACTGGATTCAGTCTGGTGGAGGCCGTGATAGTTGTGGTCCATTAGTCCTTTGGACTAATCCTTCCCTTGTATCTTTAGTTTTCTTTATTCTCACTTGCTCCCGATGGGGTGAGACCAGTGGAGTATCTTAAATGGCCACGCATAGGCTTTTAAGACCCCAGATGCTACTCACCAACGTAGAATGTAGAACACTTTCTTTATAAACTATATTATGCCAATTGAGCTAGATGTTCTCCAAGACCGCGGTCCGCACAGCCCTCAGCCCAGCAATTCAGTCCCTCAGGGAGTTTGGATGTATCTATGGAGCTTCCATGACCTTTCCTTGTACAAGTTGTGCTGGCTTCCCCAGTATTGTGTACTGTCTTATCCTTCACCAAAGTTACTGCTTATCTATTGTCTATTTAGTGTTTTTCTATCCCAACACCTCGCCTCCCTTGAAACCATCAAAGATTGTTTCTTTTTGTGTGTAAACCATTTCATGAGTTTTTACAGTAGTGGTCTCATACAATATAGTCCTTTTTGATTGACTTATTTCATTCAGAATAATGCCCTCCAAATTCACCCAGCTTATGAGACGCTTCGCAGATTCATCATTGTTCTTTATTGTTGCATAGTATTCCATTGTGTGTATGTATCATAGTTTGTTTATCCATTCATCTGTCGATGGGCACCTAGGTTGTTTCCATCTTTTTGCTATTGTGAACAATGCTGCAATGAACATGGGTGTGCATATGTCTATTCGTGTGACGACTCTTATTTCTCCAGGATATATCCCTAGGAGTGGGATTGCTGGATCATATGGTATTTCTATTTCTAGCTTTCTAAATAAATGCCATATCATTTTCCAAAACGGTTGCATCATTTTGCATTCCCACCAGCAGTGTATAAGAGTTCCGATCTCCCTGCAGCCTCTCCAACATTTGTTATTTCCATTGTTTTTGATTCATGCCAGTAATGCCAGGGTGAGATGGTATCTCATTGTGGTTTTAATTTGAATTTCTGTAAGGGCTAGTGATCGTGAACATTTCCTCACGTGTCTGTTGGCTGCTTAAATGTCTTCTTTGGTGAAGTATCTGTTCATTTCCATTGCCCATTTTTTAAATGGATTATTTGTCTTTTTGTTGTAGAGGTGTTGGATTTTCCTGTAGATTTTAGAGATTAGACCTTTGTTGGATTTGTCATAGCTGAAAATTTTTTCCCAGTCTGTAGGCTGTCTTTTTACTCTTTTGGTGAAGTCTTTTGATGAGATAAGTGTTTAATTTTTAGAAGATTCCAGTTATCTAGCTTATCTTCTGGAGTTTGTGTGTTGTTGGTTATGGTTTGTATCCTCTTAATCCTGTGTATTAGGGTCTCTAGGATTGATCCTATTTTTTCTTCTATGAGCTTTATACTTTTTAGCTTTATATTTAGGTCTTTGATCCATTTTGATTTAGTTTTTATGTATGGCTTTAGGTACGGGTTCTGTTTCATTTTTTTGCAAATGGACATCCAGTTTTGCCAGCACTATTTGTTAAAAAGACTGTCTTTTCCCCATTTGATGGACTTTGGGCCCTTGTTGAAGATCAGGTGACTGTAGGTGGATGGATTTACATCTAGGTTCTCAATTCTATTCTACTGGTCATTGTATCTGTCATTGTACTAGTACTAGGCTATTTTGACTACCATAGCTGTATAGTATGTTCTTAGGTCAGGTAGTTTGAGTCTTCCTACTTTATTAGTCTTCTTAAATAGTGCTTTACTTATCCAGGGCTTCTTCCCTTTCTATATAAAATTAATGATTAGTTTTTCCATCTCTTTAAAGAACATTGTTAGTATTTGGATCAGGATTGCATTGTATTTGTAAACCGCTTTGGGTAGAACTGTCATTTTCACAATGTTGAGCCTACCTATCCATGAGCATGGTATGTTTTTCCATTTATGTAGATCTCTTTGGGTTTCTTGCAGTAGTGTTTTGTAGTTTTCTTTATATAGGACGTTTACTTCCCTGGTTAGATTTATTCCTAAGTGTTTTATATTTTTAGGGGCTATTATAAATAGTATTGTTTTCCTGATTCCCTTTTCATTGTTCTCTTTATTGGTGTATAGGAATCCAACTGAATTTTTTATATTTATCTTGTATCCTGCTACTCTGCTGAATCTTTCTATTATTTTCGGTAGTTTTCTCATGAAGTCTTCTGGGTTTTCTATGTAATAGTATCATATCTTCCACAAATAGGGATAGTTTAAATTCTTCATTACCAACTTGGGTGTGCTTTATTTCTTTTCCTGCCTTATTGCTCTAGCTAGGACCTCCAGCACAGTAGTGATAAAGGGCATCTATGTCTTGTTCCTGTGCTCAAGGGGAATGTTTTAAGCCTCTCTCCATTAACAATGATGTTAGCTATTCGTTTTACCTAGATACCCTTTATTATGTTGAGAAATATCTCTTCTATACCTAATTTATTGAGAGTTTTTATCAGGAATTGGTGTTGGACATTGTCGAGTGCCTTTTCTGCGTCAATTGAGATGATCATGTGATTCTTTTCTTTCCTTTTATTTATGTGGTAGATTATGATGATTGATTTTTTAATGTTGAACCATCTTTGCATACCTGGAAGGAACCCCGCTTCATCATGGTATATTATCTTCTTGATAAGATGTTGAGTTCTATTGGCTAGAATTTTGTTGAGAATTTTTGCCTGTATATTCATGAGAGATATTGGTCTGTAATTTTCTTTTTTTGTAGTGTCTTTGCCTAGTTTTGATATCAGGGTTGTGCTGGCTTCATAGAATAAATTTGGAAGTAACAATTCCTTTTCTAAGTTCTGAAATAGTTTGAGTAGTACTGGAGTAAACTCTTCTCTGAATGTTTGGTAGAATCCTCCGGTGAAGCCATCCAGGCCAGGGCTTTTATTTGTAAGGCATTTTTTAATTACCTTTTCAATTTCTTCTCTTATTATGTGTCTGTTCAGATTTTCAACTTCATTTTGTGTTAGTTTGGGTAGGTAGTGTGTTTCTAGAAATTTATCCATTTCCTCTAGGTTTTCAAATTTGTTGGAGTATAGATTTTTATAACACTCTGTTAGGATCGTTTTTATTTCAGTTGGGTCTGCTGTAATGTCCCCCATTTCATTTCTTATTTGGGTTATTTGCATCCTCTCCTGTCTTTGGTCGGTTTGGCCAGTGGTTTGTCAATTTTGTTGATCCTTTCAAAGAACAAACTTTTGGTTTTGATGATTCTTACTATTGTTTTTCTATTCTCTATTTCATTTATTTATGCTCTGATCTTTATTGTTTCCTTTCTTCTGGTGGTTGTGGGCTTTTTTTTACTCTTCTCTTTCTCTTTGTTTGAGTTGTGTAGTTAATGTTTTGATTTTGTCCCTTTCTTCTTTTTTGATGTGTGCATCTACTGCTATAAATTGACCTCTGAGGACTGCCTTTGCTGTGTCCCAAATGTTTTGGTATGATGTGTTTTCATCCTTGTTTGATTCTAGGAATTTTTTAATTCCATCTTTGATTTCTTCTATTACCCAGTGTTTTTAATGCAAGGTGTTTTTCAGTTTCCATGTAATTAAGTTTTTTCCCTTGCTCTTCCTGTTGTTAATTTCTACCTTAATGGCATTGTGGTCTGTGTCTTTGTTGAGTTTCTTTCTAGATGTTCCGTCCTTTACTGAGAGTGGTGTGTTGAAGTATCCTACTATTATTTTGGAACTGTCAATTTCTCTTCTTGGTGCTGTTAAAGTTTGTATTATGTATTTTGGAGCCCTGTCATTGGGTGTGTATATGTTTATTATGGTTATGTCTTCATGATGGATCATCCCTTTAATCATGATATAGTGCCCTTCTTTGTCTTTTATGGTAGATTTTGTTTTAAAATATATTTTATCTGACATTAGTTTTGCCACTCCTGCTCTTTTTTGGTAGTTGTTTGCTTGATATATTTTTTCCATCTTTTAATTTTTAATAAATTTACATCTTTGTTTCTAAGGTGTGTCTCTTGTAGACAGCATATTGATGGATCCAGTTTTTATCCATTCTGTCACTCTCTGTCTCTTTTGGATGCATTTAGGCCATTTACATTCAGTGTAATTATTGATAGATGTGAGTTTATTGCTGTCATTTTGTAGGTTTTTTTGTGTGTGTGGTGCTGATGTTTTGTTTGTTCCTGTTACTCTCCTGTGCTGAATTCCTTTTGTTTGTGGATTTTTTTTTCATTTCTTTTATTTTTGTAGATCTTGTGATTACTGAGACTTTATGTTTTTCTTCTTTATTTTGATGAGTAGGTTTGTTAACTTTCTTTGTGGTTACCTTGAAATTTACCTTTATCTTCCTAAGTTTGAACCAGTCTATTATTACTTAGTATCGCCTTGCCTTCCTCTCCGTTAGAAGGTTCTATACCTACACCATTTATTCCATCTTTTGTTGTTCTGACACTGTTGTCATTTACAGATTAACCTCTGTGGTTCCCTGTTGTAATTCTATTGGTTCTGAATAGTCCTTGAGTGTTCATTTCCTAGCTGGGTATGTGGCTGGTTTGATCTTGTGTCCTAGATTCAGTCTGTCATCTGATGTTTGTTCTCAAATCAAAGGACATCCTTTAATAGTTCTTATAAGTTTGGTTTGGTTTTTACATATTCTCTTAGTATCTGTTATTTTAAAATGTCTTAATTTCACCATCATATATGAACAAGAGTTTTGCAGGATATATTATTCTTAGTTGGCAATTTTTTCTTTCTTGGTTTCATATATGTCATCCCATTGCCTTCTTGCCTTCATGGTTTCTGCTGAATAATCCGAGGTTAGTCTTATTGTTTCCTCTCTGTATGTGACTTTTCATTTTTCTCCAGCTGCTCTCAGAATTCTTTCTTTGTCTTTGGTTTTAGTGAGTGTGATTATAATATGCCTTGGTGATTTTCTTTTGGGGTCTATCCTCTATGGGGTTTGCTGAGCTTCTTGGATGGTCAGCTTTTCATCTTTCATGATATTAGGGAAGTTTTTGACAGCAATTCTTCAACGATCCTCTCAGCGTTTTCTGTTTTCTTCCCCATTCTGGACCTCTGATCACTTGCAAATTTTTGCTTTTGTCTGTATCCCACATAATTCTCAGGGTTTCTTCATTTTTTTTTTTTTCTGATTTTTTCCTCAAACAGAGTTGTAACCAAGTGTTTGTCTTCAATTCCGCTGATCCTATCTTCCATTGTTTCAAACCTGCTCCTCAGCCCTTCTATGACACTATCCATTTCTGAAATCTTGTTGTTTATCATTTGGATTTCTAATTGTTGTTTTTGTATGATTTCTAGTTGTGAATTTATTTTGGCATTTTCTTCCTGTATTGTACTCCTGAATTCTTCCATTTTTTTGTCTGTATTTTCCATGAAGTTTTCTGCCTTTTCCATAAATTTGTCTATTTTTTCCATATTTTTTTCTACTTTTTCCTTCAACTCTTGCATAGTTCTGAATATTAGAGATTTGAATTCCCTATCAGGTAGTTCTAGTGCCTTTTATTCTACTGGAAAATCATCTGGTGTGTTATTTTGGATGCCTACTGGAACCACCCTGTCCTGTTTTTTTTATGTTTTGATATCGTCTGCTGTCTTAAGGACATTCAGTAGTTATTTTCTTCATTTATCAATTGTAGATTTGTTTGCTCTATCCTGCTTTTTTGTTTTATTTTGTTATATCTGAGCAGGTGGGCTGTGCATTCTTTGTTTTTTGCTCATCTGTGGGCACGATACTTTCACTTCCTTGCCCAATGGGCAGTTCCAGTTACTCAGCTATGGTTTAGCAGGGCAGCTCCAGCTGAAGAGAAGGGGCTGGAATGGGCTGTTTTTGGCATGTACTAGAGCCAACATAGTGGGCCAGGAGTCAGAACAGGGCAGGTACCAGTAGACCATGCCTGTGCTGCTTGGGGCTGTGATGTTCAGTGCATGGTGCATGTAGGCAGGAAGGCAGGTGGAGGTTGTGATGTGTGGAGCTAAGGTGGGTATGGGAAAGAAGACAGAGAGGAGAGAGAAACATGAGCCAAAAAAACAAAAACAAAAGGGATAAGAAGAGTGCGAAGGGAGATTTCCATTGTAGTAGAGAGATGAGAAACTGATAAATGGAGAAAAAAAAAAAAAGAAAAAGAATAAATAAGTTAATAAAAAATTAGGGAAAAGAAAAGGAAAAGCTCCCAGGGATCCCACCTGTGTGGCTGCGCAGACCGGGGAGATGGCTCCCAGGCCATGCAGTACAGCCTGGCTAGAAGGGGCTCCCAAGCCATGAAAAGAAAAATAAAACAGACAAACAAATAAAATAGAACAGAACAGAACAAAACAAGACCAAAAAAAAGTCCTCGGGGACCCCACCAGCATGGCAGCACATACCAGAGAAAAACTTCTCCAGCCAAGCCATGCTTCCCAGCCTTTCAAGAAGAAACAAAGATGGCACACTGAGCCAGGTGTTAGAGAGAAAGTAGGGGGAAGAGGTGAGAGGCAGGGAAGAAACCAAAAGAAGCAGAAAAAAGCAGCACAAGCAACAAAAAATGGCACTGAGGGAGCCGTCCAGTGTGGGCGGGGTAAATCCAAGCAGACTGGATTTGGTGCCGGTGCCTCCCAGCCAAGAGACTGTGGCCATCAGGAAGCTGCAGTGGCCAAGCAAGAGGAACAAGGGTGGGGGGTGTGAAAGCATATATCACTAGTTACCAGGTGCTCTGTCTCCTGCTGGGAGCTCCATGAAGCTGCTTTCCCGTACTCCCTGTCCACCAGTCTCCGACAGGAGTCCAAGATGGAGAATCTGTGCTGTGTTGGCTGATAGGGGACCTCCGTATGTATCTCTCCTTGCTCTCTGTTCTCTGTCAGTTTCTTATTCCATTCGGTGCTTAGCTGAGTTGTTTATCTCTTCATTTGACACTTAGGGTTCCAGGATTGACATTTGTCTCTGTTTTACTTAGCTTTTAGGCCTTTGCTGTGGAGGGATGGTGTAGTGTTTCTGTCTATAGCGCCTTGTTGGCTCTGCTTCCGTTTTTTATGAAATTTTTTTTCCTCAAGAAAGGCAAAATTTCTTTTTTTTTCTTCCTGATTGAGACAGTGTAGTGTACTCTTGGTTGCCAAAATACTCATGGCTTTGGGACTTTGAATTGGTAAATATTCATGATGTATGAAACAGCATGATTCATACTGTGAACTCATCCACCTAAAAGTGTATGCTCAGTTGTGCATATGTACATAGGATGTAGGACATTTCAAACTAATCAAATCATCAAAATGATTTTGGATGCCTTTTGTGTTCTTTGCTTTTCAGTTTTCTATAATGCACATATTTTAAGTTTGAAATGAAAAAATAAATGTTATTTTAAAAACCTAAAAAAAATAGTTTAATAATGTTCCCTAATATTTAGAGTAGTATAGGTTTATAGGAACTTTGGAAAATTAAAAAAGGAACACAGATGATGCAATCATCATAACAGAAGAATTTTTATTAATATGATGATTAATCTTTCATTTCTTATATACATATTTTTACAATGCTGATAATATGCTGTTTACACAACTTTCAAATGTACTTTTTAACTATGTAAGTATTTTCTTATGTTGTTAAATATCTTCAAACATCTTTTTCAATGTTAACTAAATTAGAGTCTAGCTACCTAATAGAATATTAACTATGTATCAGTGGATGTGTGAGTTGATTCCAATTTTTTTCTATTATAGAAACTAATAGAACAATTCTATTTGTAAAAAACTGTCTCATTTGACTATTGATATTAGTAATACTTCACAAGAGAAAATATTGAGAAAAAACATATACTTTAAATTTTTTGATTTGCCTGACAAATCTTTCTGAAAAGGATGAATTAGATTTTTAAGAAACTGCTTTTCTGGAAGAAAATATTTGCTTCCCTTTGAATCAATTTCACTCTGACCAACATAAATGTTTTTTGAAGTAGAAATAAAAGAAACTTTGGGAAAAAGTGAAACAAACTCAGAATCTATTACAGCCAAAGAAGAGTGTCAGGTACATCACAAAAAAAATGCCAAGTATTGGAAAGCTTTATTTCAAAACATTAAGAGTGTTCAATTCCAGATAGACAGTTCAGACCTAATAGGAGGTTCAAACTAAACTTGGGTGCTTGAAAAAGTTACAAGGTAAAGAGGAAAGAAGAAAGGGAAACATGTAGATAAAGTCAACAACTCAAATTATAGTTTCAGGGAACAGACATATCACCAAAAACAATAAAGGACTGCATAAGGAACTCTCAACTGGGCTTGCAAAAAAGAAAAGAAAAGAAAACACTAAAGATAGGACAGACCCCACTGCTTAGAGAATATATATATATATATATAGATAGATATAGATATATCTCAAGTGAAAAAAAAGCAGAACTGCTTAATTTTAGTTTTATCTTATTTATTTATTTTATAAGAAGAAAGATTTATCTGAATGGTAGAACAGGAAGGTATTAACAGGAAGTTGAAGCCCAAGATAGATGCAGTGAAGTGATAACTCCAAACGAAAACCAAGCCCAGTGTCATCGAGTCAATTCTGACTCCTAGTGACCCTGTAGGACAGAATAGAACTGCCCCCATAGGGTTATCAAGGCTATAATCTTTATGGAAGCGGACTGCCTTACCTTTCTCCCATGGAATAGCTGGTGGTTTCTAACCGTGAACTGGTTAGCAGCCGAGTGCTTAATCACTACATCACCAGGGTTCCTTGAAGTAATAACTAAGGGAAGACAATTGACATTACAAAAGGTGACAAACCACCGTTAGTCTAACAAGGAGTATTTTGTGAAAAAGAAAGAAGGTAGTTCTGAATTCTGATCCATTGCAACAGGATGCAAGATAGAAGCAGTGACTTGCCTGGGAGAAGAATGTAACTACTAGCTGCATTTGTGATTCAGCTGATTTTGAGCACAGAGATGTACAGGCTGCAACTCAGTAAATCCTTGCTGAGGGGGGATGGGCATCTTCATAGCAAAAGCACGACTGCTTTCAGTATGCTCGTTTTTAAATAAACCACAAATTTAGAGAACTCCCATCATATATTAGCTGTGGTACCTAACAGAGGGTTAATCCTTAGTTAATTACCTTGACTTCATAGTCAGAAATGACCAATGACAACTATAAGCATACCTTGTTTTGTTGTGCTTCACTTCATTGTGCTATACAGGCACTGTGTTTTTCACAAACTGAAAGTTTGTGGCAACACAGTGTCAAGCAAGTCTATCAGTGCCATTTTTCCAACAGTACGTTCTTACTTCATGTCTCTTTGTCACGTTTTGGTAATTCTCACAATATTTCTAACTTTTTCATTATTGTTATATCTGTTACAATAATCTGTGATCAGTGATCTTTGATGTTACTATTGTAATTGTCTTGGGGCACCATGAACTGCACCCATATAAGACAGCGAACTTAATCAATAAATGTTGTGTGTGTTCTGACTGCTCCACTGACTGGCCATTCCCTCATCTCTCTCCCTGTCCTTAGGACTCCCTGTTCCCTGAGAAATGACAATATTGAAATTAGGCCAATTAATAACCCTACAGTGGTCTCTAAGTGTTCAAGTGAAATGAAGTTTCGAACATCTCTCACTTTAAATCAAAAGCTAGAAATGATTAAGCTTAGTGAAGAAGGGATGTTGAAAGCTGAGATAGGCCAAAAGCTAGGCCTCTTGCACCAAACTGTTAGACAAGTTGTGAATGCAAAGGAAAAGTTATTGAAAGAAATTAAAAGTACTACTCCAGTGAACACATGAATGATAAGAAAGTAGAACACTTGTTGCCTATATGAAGAAAGTTTTAGCAGTCTGGATAGAAGATCAAACCAGTCACAACATTCCCTTCAACCAAAGCCTAATCCAGAGCAAGGCCCTAACTCTCTTTAATTCTGTGAAAGCTGAGAGAGGTGAGGAAGCTGCAGAAGAAAAGTTTGAAGCTATCAGAGGTTGGTTCATGACATTTGAGTCAAGAAGCCATATCCATAACACAAAAGTGCAAGGTGAAGCAGCAAGTGCTGATGTAGAAGCTGCAGCAAGTTATCCAGAAGATCTAGCTAAGATAATTGATGAAGGTGGGTACACTAAACAACAAATTTTCAATGTAGACAAAAAAACCTTATATTGGAAGATGATGGCATCTAGGACTTTCATAGCTAGAGAGGAGAAGTCAATGCCCGGCTTCAAAATTTCAAAGGACAGGCTGAGTCTCTTGTTAGGGGCTAATGCAGCTGGTGACTTTAAGTTGAAGTCAATCCTCATTTACCATTGGGAAAATTCTAGGACCCTTAAGAATTATGCTAAATGTACTCTGCCTATACTCTGTAAATGGAACAACAAAGCCTAGATGACAATACATCTGCTTACAGCATGGTTTACTGAATATTTTAAGCCCACTTATGAGGCCTACCACTCAGAAAAAAAGATTCTTTCAAAATATTACTGCTCATTGACAATGCACCTGGTGGCTCAAGAGTGCTGATGGAGATACACAAGGAGAGTAATGTTGTTTTCATGCCTGCTAACACAACATTCATTCTACAGGCCATGGATCAAGGAGTAATTTCGACTTTCAAGTCTTCTTATTTAAGAAGACTTGCCATAGATAGTGATTCCTCTGATGGACCTAGGCAAAATAAATTGAAAACCTTCTGGAAAGATTCACCATTATAGATGCCATTAAGAACATTCGTGATTCACGGGAGGATGTCAAAATACCAACATTAACAGGAGTTTGGAAGAAGTTGATTCCAGTCCTCATGGATTACTTTGAGGAGTTCAAGACGTCAGTGGAGGAAATAACTGCAGATGTGGTGGAAACAGCAAGAGAACTAGAAGTGGAGCCTGAAGATGTGAATGAGTTGCTGAAATCTCATGATAAAATTTTAATGAATGAGGTGTTCCTTCTTATGGATGAGCAAAGAAATTGGTTTCTTAGATGGAATCTACTGCTGGTGAAGATGCTGTGAACATTGTTGAAATGACAACAAAGGATTTAGAATATGACATAAAATTAGTTGATAAAGCAGCAGGAGGGTTTGAGAGGTTTGACTCCAAATTTGAAAGAAGTTCTACTGTGGATAAAATGCTACCAAACAGAGAAATCTTTTGTGAAAAGAAGAGTCCATTGATGTAGCAAACTTCATTGTTGTCTTATTTTAAGAAATTGCCACAGCCACCCCAACCTTTAGCAAGCACCACCCTGATCAGTCAGCAGCCATCAACATCAAGGCAAAATTCTCCACCAGCAAAAAGATTACAACTCACTGGAGGCTCAGATCATGGTTAACATTTTTTTTTAGCAATACAGTATTTCTTTATTAAGGTATCCACATTGTTTTTTAGACATAATGCTATTGCACACTTAATAGAGTACAGTATAGTGTAAATATAACTTTTATATGCACTGGGAAACAAAAATTCTTGTGACTCACTTTATTGTGATATTTGCTTTATTGCAATGGTCTGGAACCAAACCAGCAATATCTCTAAGGTTTGCCTGCACCAAAAAAAAAATAAATAAATAAAATAAAACGTCATTGCCATTGAGTAGTTTCCGACTCAGAGTGACCCTATAGAACACAGTAGAATTGCCCCATAGGGTTTCCCGGACTGTAATCTTTAGGAAAGCAAACTAACACATCTTTTTCCCACAGAGCTCCAGGTGAGTTTGAAATGCCCAGTGTTGTTAGCAGGAGAGCTTTTAACCACTATGCAACCAGATCTCCTTATTGTTGTTGTAGTTAGGTGCCATCGAGTCAGCTCTGACTCACAGCCACCCTATGTATAACAAACAAAATACTGCCAGTCCTGTGCCATCCTCACAATCATTGCTATGCTTGAATCCATTGTTGCAGCCACCACGTCAATCCATCTCATTGAGGGTCTTCCTCTTTTTCATTGATCCTCTTCTTTACCAAGCATGATGTCCTTCTCTAGGGACTGGTAGCACCAGATAACATGTCCAAATTACATGAGACGAAGTCTCGCCATCCTTACTTCTAAGGAACATTCTGGCTGTACTTCTTCCAAGACAGATGTGTTCCTTCTTCTGGCAGTCCATATTATATTCAATATTCTTGCCAACACTGTAACTCAAATGCATCAATTCTTCTTCAGTGTTCTTATTCACTGTCCAGCTTTTGCATGTTGTCTTAGTTATCTAGTGCTGCTACAGCACAAGTACCACAAGTGGATGGTTTTTACAGAGAGAAATTTATTCTCTCACAGTCTAGTAGGAAGTCTAGTAGAAGTCTGAATTCAGGGTGCCAGCTCCAGGGGAAAGCTTTCTCTCTGTGTCAACTCTGAAGGAAGGTCCTTTTTATCAATTTTCCCTGGGTCTAGCAGCTTCTCAGCACAGGGACCCTGGGTCCAAAGGACGTGCTCCCTGCCTGGTTCTTCATTCTGGGTGGCATGAGATCCCCATCACTTCTGCTTGATTTTCTCTTTTATATCTCAAAAGAGATTGACTCAAAATTGACTCAACTTACAACCTATCCTGTAGATTTGTAACCTGACCTACAATGCCAGTAAATTTTCTTTAGTCCTTAAATTTGTCCAAGCCACAATTGGTCCACCCCACATGTGCAGAAGGGCCAGCTGTGACTGTTAATGGACCTCAGCAGAGAACACAGCAACAACAGAAGGAACAAATCAGAAGGAAAATCATCACCCAGACCCTATCCTTAAGCAGGACGTCTGAGAAGAACCACATCACCTCCCATTTCCTGGCCACCTTCTAGAATTTTCCCTCCTTGGTACACCATGGCTTGGGGAGTAGAATCTGAGGAACTTCCGCCTCCTTGCTCTGCACATTGCAATAAAGTAACTTTCCCTTTCTCAATGACAGGTATCCAGATTATTGGCAAGTCTGAGCATGCTGAACAAGGAGCCATCTTCCAGAGTTTGGTAACAGATTGAGTACTGCCTCATTAACATAACTGCCTCTAAACCTACTTCATTAACATCATAGAGGTAGGATTTACAACACATAGGAAAATCACATCAGATCACAAAATGGTGGACAACCACACAATACTGGCAATCATGGCCTGGCTAAGTTGACACACGTTTAAGGGGGACACAATTCAATTCATAGCATTCCACCCTTTGACCCCTCAAAAGTTATGTCCTTGCCACATGTGAAAAACGTTCACCCCATCATATAATCCCCAAAGTCTTAAATCAACTCCAACTCCAAATTCCATCCTGGAGAAAAATTCCTCTTCATCTGTGAAATCTAGAAAACAAGTTATCTCTTTCCAAAGTACAATGGTGGAACAGGCACAAGGTAGACATTTCCATTACAAATGGAAGAAATTGGAGGGAAAGAAGGGATAACAGGCACAAAGAAAGTCAGTAGAACATATTACATTAGTTCTCAAGATTTGAAGATAATCCTCTGTTCTCTGAGACCATTTAGGCAGTGGCCCTGCCCTCCATACTCTGGCTGTTGGCCACACTTTCCAAATTCTAGGTGGAGGTCCCTTAGTCCTGGGTTTCAGTTCTGCCTTTCAGGCCCATTGGAACAGCAACTCTGTTCCCTCAGCTTTGAGCAGCCCCATTCTCCTAGTCCATCAGCGTGGTGACCCTACCCCCTTGTCTCTGGAAGGCCCCAATCTTCTGCCTGGGTATGGCAGCCCTGCTTCCTCAGCTTTGGGAAGCAGACCCTGCCCCATCCTGCTGGCACTCATGAATGGCAGCCCCACACTCCAGAACCAAGTTGGTGAAGATCTGACTCTTTGAAACCTAGGAGGCTATAGCCCCACCCTTTGAAATCCCAGAGGCCATGGTTCCACCCTTTTGGATCCCAGAGGTTGTGGCCCTAGCCTTTGAGACTGAGGCAGCTCTGCTTCCTGCGTTCCTTTTCTCTTCAGCTTCTGCTTCCTAGTTCCTTGGCCTCTCAGCCCCTCAGACCTCATCATCCACATCTGCCCTGCTTGGGAAAGTGTTCCAAAGCTCTATAGCTCTACTGATAAGTGCCTGGAGGCACCCTACTCCATCAGAAACCACCTGTGCATAGGGACTCATCTCTCTTGCTCTGTGGGTTGGCTCCCTTGCCATCTCGTGCTGGTCTCCTGGTTTTGCTGCCATCATTTCTCCGTGCTATCTCCAATGCTACAGCACTCTTCATTTCCTTCTAAGTCCTCACCAGAATTGTCTTTGATGTTCATAATTCCACCAACAGTGTCTTCAAGTTAATGTAGGCTTTTACTATTAGACACTTTAAAATTCTTCCAACCTCTACCCATTCACAGTTTCAAACCACTTCCACATTTTAGGTATCTGTTAGAGCAGCACCCTACTCTCGGTACCAAATTCTGTCTCAGTTATCTAGTGTTGCTACAACAGAAATACCACCAGTGGATGGCTTTAACAAAGAGAAATTTATTCTCCCACAGTCTAGTAGGCTAGAAGTCTGAATTCAAGGTGCCAGCTCCAGGGGAAGGCTTTCCCTCTCTGTCAGCTTTGGAAGAAGGTCCTTGTCATCAATCTTCCCCTGGTCTAACAACATCTCAACGTAGAGACCCTGGGTCCAAAGGACTCACTCGCCTCCTGATACTTCATTCTTGGTGACATGAATGCCACCTTCCTCTCTGCTTGATTCTGCCTTTTATATCTCAGAAGAGATTGACTCAACACACAACCTAATCCTATAGATTAAGTCTTGTCTCATGAACATAACTGCCACTAACTCCGTCTCATCAACATCATAGAGATAGGATTTACAACACATAGGATAAATATATCCCATCACAAAATGAAGAACAACCACACAATACTAGGAATCAGGGCCTAGCCAAGTTGACACACATTTTTGGGAGACACATTTCAATCCATATCACATGCATATGAGGTGATTGAAAATACCATGGCTTGGGTCAGATGCACCTTACTCCTCAAGGTGACAGCTTTACTTTTTAACACTTTAAAGAGGTCTTTTGTAGCATATTTGCGCAATGAAATATGTTACTTGATTTCTTGACTGCTGATTGTGATACTAGTAAAATTAATTCCTTGACAACTTCAATTTTTTTTCGGTTTATCCTGATGTTGCTTATTTGTCCAGTTGTGAGGATTTTTTTTTTTTTTTTTATGTTGAGGTGTAATCCATACGGACAGAGTCCTGGTGGCACAGAGGGTAAGAGCTCAGCTGCTAACCAAAAGGTGGGCAGTTTGAATCCACCAGCTTCTCCTTGGACACCCTGTGGGGTAGTTCTAGTCTGTCCTATAAGGATCACTATGAGTCAGAATCAACTCAACAGCAACGGGTTTAATCCATACTGAAGGCTATAGTCTTTGATCTTCATCACTAAGTGCTTCAAGTCCTCTTCACTTTCAGCAAGCAAGGTTATGTCATCTGCATAATGCAGGTTGTTAGTGAGTTCTTCCTCCAGTCCTTCTAAAAACAGTTCAGCTACTGGAATTATTTGCTCTGCATACAGATTGAATAAGTATGGTGAAAGGATACAACCTTGACGTACTTTTCCTAATTTTAAACAACACAATATCCCCTTGTTCTGTTCAAATTACTGCCTCCTGGTCTATGTACAGGTTCCTCATGATACAATTAAGTGTTCTGGAATTCCCATTCTTCACGATGTTATCCACAATTTGTTACTATCCACACAGTTGAATGTCTTTTCATAGTCAATAAAACACAGATAAACAATTTCTAGTATTCTCTGCTTTCAACCAAGATTCATCTGATGTCAGCAATGCTATCCCTTGTTCCACCTCCTCTTCTCAATCACGTTTGAATTTCTGGAAGTTCCCAACTGTTTTTTAATTATCTTCAGCATAATTTTACTTGCCTGTGATATTAATGATATTGTTTGATGATTTCTGCATTCGGTTGGTGATCTCCTTTCTTTGGAATGGGCACAAATATGGATCTATTCTGGTTGATTGGCCAGGTAGCTGTCTTCCAAATTTCTTGGCATAGAAGAGTGAGTGCTTCCAGCATTGCATCTATTTGTTGAAACATCTCAGTTGATATTCTGTCAACTCCTGAATCCTTGTATTTTGCCAATGCCTTCAGTGTAGCTTGAACTGCTTCTGTCAATACCATCAGTTCTTGATCATATGGTACCTCCTGAAATGGTTGAACGTTGACCAGTTCTTTTTGGTACAAAATCAAAACCAAACCTGATGCTGTTGAGTCAATTCTGACTCATAGTGACCCTATAGGACAGAGTAGAACTGCCCTGTTGCATTTCCAAGGAGCAGCTGGTGGATTTGAACTGCCAACCTTTTGGTTAGCAGCCCAGGCTTAACTGCTGTGCCACCAGGGCTCCCTTTTGGTACGGTGACTTTTTATTTCTTCCATCTTCTTTTGATGCCGCCTGTATTGTTCAATATTTTTTTTGCCCATAGCATCCTTCAATATTACAACTCAATACTTCAATTTTTCTTTTTTCTTCAGTTCTTTCAGCTTGAGAAATGTCAAGCATGTTCTCCCTTTTTGGTTTTAGAACTCCATTCAGGTCTTTGTACATTTCATTATAATACTTTACTTTGTCTTCTCAAGCTACCCTTTGAAATCTTCTGTTCAGATCTTTTGCTTCATCATTTCTTCCATTCACTTTAGTTACCCTATGTTCAAGAGTAAGTTTCGGAGTTTGTTCTGTCTTATTTTGGTCTATTCTTTCTTTCTTGTCTTTTTAATGACCTTTTGATTTCTTCATGTGTGATGTCCTTGATGTCATCCCACAACTCGTCTGGTCTTCTGTCATTAGATTCGTATTCAGTGCCTCAGACCTGTTCTTGAAATGGTCTTTAAATTCAGGTGGGATAGACTCAAGGTCGTACTTTGGCTCTCATGGACTTGTTTTAATTTTCTGCAGTTTCAACTTGAATTTCATATGAGCAAATGATGGTCTTTTCCACTGCCAGCCCCTGACCTCATTCTGCCTAACGATATGGAGTGTCTCCATTATTTCTTTCCACAGATGTAGTCAATTTGATTCCTGCGTATTCCATCTGGTGAGGTCTACGTGTAAAGTTGCCATTTATGTAGTTGAAAAAAGGTATTTCCAATGAATAGGTCGTTGGTTTTGCAAAATTCTATCATGCAGTCTCTGGCGTCGTTTCTATTACCAAGGCCATACTTTCCAACTTCTGATTCCTCTTTGTTTCTAACTTTTGCATTCCAACCAACAGTAATTATCAATGCATCTTGATTGCATATTTGATCAATTTCAGACTGCAGAAGTTGGTGAAAATCTTCAATTTCTTCTTCTTTGGCATTAGACACTGGTGCATAAATTTGAATAATAGTCATATTAACTGGTCTTCCCCAGATATTATTCTGTCACTGACAGCGTTGTACCTCAGGATAGGTCTTGAAATGTTTTTGACAATGACGATGTTCCTCTTCAATTTGTCATTCCTGGCATAGTAGACTATATGATTATCTGATTCAAAATGGCCTATTTCTGCTCTCTAATGACTAGTATATTGATCTTCAAGTGTTAAGTTTCATTTTTGACAACTTCCAATTTTCCTAGATTCATACTTTGTACATTCCACATTCTAATTACTAATGGATGTTTGCAGCTATTTCTTCTCATTTTGAGTTGTGCCATATCAGCAAATGAAGGTCCCAGATGCTTGACTCCATCTACGTCGCTAAGTTGGACTCTACTTTGAGGAGGCAGCTCTTCCCTAGTAATTTTCTGAGTGCCTTCTAACCTGAGGGGCTCATATTGCAGCACTATACCAGAAAATACTCCACTCCTATTCATAAGGTTTTCACTGGTCAATTTTTTCAGAAGTAGTTTGCCAGGTCCTTCTTCCTAGTCTGTCTTAGTCTGAAAGCTCTGCTAAAACCTGTCCACCATTGGTGACCCTGCTGGCATTTGAAATACTGGTGGCACAGCTTCCAGCATCACAGCAACATGCAAGCCACCACCACAGTGCGACAAACTGACAGATGCTCCTTAAACCAAACCTATTGCTGTCTATTCCGACTCATAGTGACACTGTAGCGCAGAATAGAATTGCCCCATAGGGTTTCCAAGGAGTGGCTGGTATACTTGAACTGCAGACCTTTTGGTCAGCAGCTGAGCTCTTAACTACTGTGCCACCACGGCTCCAGATGCTCCTTAGGTATCACAAAAATACAGGCAATATTGTGTATATTGAATGATTAGGTTCTCTTAAGAGTCAGGTAAATTCAATTGATTTCTCAAGCTCAAAGAATTTTCACTTTATTTTTCTAGCCTTCGCTGATTTCAGACAGAGCCTCCCTGCTTCCTTTCTCCCCTTTTCTCCTCAACTTTTGGAATTAGTCTCTAATCAGGATATAGTTAACCATCTTTCTGGATTCATTGTACTTTTTTACTCTTATTTTAAGCTTTCAATCTAGTGGAGTTACACTAAAACAATGTTAGAGAGCTGTCTCCCAGCTCCACGTACATATTTCTCTCTTTGATCAGGCATGTCAGAAACAAGAAAGGGAAACAGAAAGCAGTCCACTTTGCTGTCTCTCTCTAGTCTGACTACAAAAACAAGGGGGAATACAAGAAAGATAAAGGTGTAATCCTACCAATCTTCAAGAAAGATAGGCCCAAGTCCAATAATTAGATTCTGCACAATTCAAGGTAAACAGAATAGATTCTGCACAATTCGCTTTACCAAATCCACTATGAAAAGCATGCATTGGTAGGAAATCTGTTTTTCTAATTTCCATGGATCTTTATTTCTTTCCACTTTTTAAAATTCTGTGAATTTCTTAAGTTACTAAGCCATACGCATTGTCACAGGGGAAATCAAAATTATAAATAAATGATATCTATTGCTGCGTAAAACTAAAACGAGAGTTTCATATTTACTGATAGGTCAAACCTAAGTTTTCAATAAGGATGTCATTCATGATATAGTTTTGTACTGTGTCTTAGCTAGTCCCTGAGCCAATTTATTTTAAAGGGTGGATTTTCTTATCCTCCAAACTCATTTTAGTTTGGAAAAACTGCCTTCACTCTGATACCTCTGAGTTCTGCAAACAATATCACAAATTAGCTACCTCTTCATGTATAAATCACATGGAGATTAAACAAACTCAAGGGTAATTTGACACACAAACCAAAAGATGTATGTTGGTTTGGTCTCATTCATTTCCCTCTTGCTTTTTCAGTTATTTTGCATTTTAACCATTATACAGATAGACATTAAATACTTTAATCAGCTTTATAATCTAATATTTTTAAATTACTCTTTGGTAAAAAAAAAAAAATTTAAAGGAGACGGAAGTCAGGAAAAGCTAAAGAATTTTTCTGAATGTGCTTCAGGACCAAATGCGGTCATTCTTTCCAATTCTCTTATAGTTTTCTTATACTGGTAAGCACATTCCCCTTTAATGACTTCTTCAGGGTATCCTTAGTGTATCTGTTACCTATTAAGGCTGTTTAATTGCCTTTGAATAAGAGCTTAGTTCCCTAATTCTCAGTTCATAAAGGCCGTTTCAGGAGGCAAGTTAGGGTTTTATTATTTTGGAATTATATGTCACAGTGTAGTTGAAATGTCTAGCAACCTTCTCAGAAAAACGATTCCTGAAACAGCTCTCTATAGTTCCTTATTTGGATAATTTCTGATTTCCATAACCTGGATTTATCCAGATAAGGGATCTAAATAAATGTAACTCATAGTACAATTTAAATGACATGAACTTGTAATTTTGTTATCCTACATTGTACACTATTATATACTAGTTAGTTTTGGTCCCAAAGTAGGTTTTAGGGAGGACCTGTTAATTGAATACGTATTAAGCTCCTGTGTGCCAGGTGCTGGGGAAACAAGGAAGATGGAAACAGAAATAAACAGGCAATTACAATTCAACTTGAAGGGTGCTATGATGAGTATAAACCCAGGAGGCTAGCAATGGCAGCAGAGCTAGAAAGTAACAAATAAAGCCGCAGGATTTCTAATCTTTCCTTTCAGTAGCCTGTTGACTGGTTGTGATGGTTTTTAAAAACGGCCACAAAACTGTCTTGCACTCCTCTCGTCTAAAGGTGGGGGTCTTTGTCCCCTCCCCCTGAGACTAAGTGAGCTTGCGACTGATTTGACCAATAGAATACAGCAGAGGCTGGATCATAGCAGGCCCCTTGTTCACTGGAGCACTTACTCTTGGAGCCCTAAGCCTCACTGTAAGAAGTCTGGCCACGTGAGGTCATCATGTTGTAAGAAAGCCAAGGCACATGGAGAGGCCACAGGTAGGCACTCTAGTTGGCAGTTACTAATCTTCACAACTTCCCACCCAGGTGCCCAGTATAAGTGAGCAAAACTTCAGAGGATCCCAGCTCCCAGCCATGGTAACTTTTAAGAGTTTGTGTTCAGAAGCTGCCTCCAGACATCAAAAACTCAGTTTTCTTATAACCCATAGGAAAAAAAGAGTAGAAAAGTAGAAAAAAAAAGATGGCAAAATCTCTAGCTTTCCTCTGAAAAGTCTTCCTTGGAGTGTACTCGTCTCACAATTGGCCTCCAGGACATCTACTTGCTGTCACATTTGCTCAGAAGTGATCTCCATACACTCCTACGGCAGCCCTATTTTCCTCCAGCAACATCAGATGGGCATTTCTGTCAATGTGCTGGGTCAACTGTCACTCTAGTTCATGCTCTCCCTTAACTTCACAAACACTGGCAAGGATAGCATGTCTATGAGCAACCATGTCCTCCTCTGAGGCCTCTTCCCTTTTACACTCTTTTCAGTCTCGAGGCCATTGTCATAACTTTCTTCAACCCAGAGAGCCCAATCTATGGTCTGCTTTCCAGACTGTAGGAAAAGATGTTATCTCTGCACCCCCATTCATGAATGCCAAGTCCCTTAACTGCCACCAAAAAATTATAATTAAAGTGGACACAAGAATTTGAAGCTACCTGGGAGCTGCATCTCTGTGTCCAGGCATGAAAGCTCAGAGAGATTCCATTTTCCAGGGACTTAACCAGTTCCTAAATGACCTAGCCACTTGCCCTCCTTACATATTGATGACTCAGGCTTTTCCAGTGATACTTCTTCTAATCCATGAACTCTTTAAAATTACTTCATGAGGCAATATCTATTTTAATCTTCCAAATCCCTCTCCTAGAAAATTCATCCAAATAGATCAAAGTGAAGAAAAGGAGAAACTTGTACTAGAACCTGGTAGTGTGAACAAGAAAACCACAAATGAGAAAATTCTGCCAAACACTGAGAACAAATCGAATGAACACAACTAGGGCAGATAGTTTTTCCCAAAGTAGACATGTAGCTTCTGCAGGAAGTGCAGGCAGTTTTGGTAGAAGTCACTAAAAGTCCATAATTAGGAGAGGGAGAAGAAGAAGGTAGGAGACAGGAAGATTTTTTTACTGGAGATCCTTCCTCAGCTGTGGATCAACCTTAGTTGGAAGATAAAATGGCAGGTCAAGAAGAGACCACCTGCATGGACAGGTGGCTTCTCTTCAACAACTTTGCTTTGGTACATGGGTTCACAAGAACACTAAAGGATGGAAATCTGGAGGCAAGGTGTTGCCAATACCCATTTTGCAGGGGTGTGGAGGAGACGTATTTGATATCTCCTAGTGACAGAGCGGAGCCTGGGTGGTGCAGTGGTTAAGAATTTGTCTGCTAACCAAAAAGGTTGGCAGTTCGAATCCATGAGCCTCTTCTTGGAAACCCTATGGGGCAGTTCTGCTCTGTCCTATAGGGTTGCTATGAGTCGGAATTGACTCCATGACAGTGGGTTTGGCTTTTTGTGTGTGTCAGAGTGGGTTATATATTCAAGTGGTCCCCAAACAGAAGCTTTGTAAATGCAGAACTTTTATCCCGTCCAAATGTCTGAAAGTGGTCTTTTTAAGTTGGGATCGAAGTTTCTGGAACTAGAGATAAAGCCTCCAACAGAAGGGATGCACCTGGAATGCAACAGTTGGGAACAGCAGAACACATCCTAACTGTGGACCTAGAATAGAGACCAAGGAAGCACCAAGCTCAAAATGGACATGGGGCTACAGAGTGCAATAGTTTCAAACACGTGTCTATCTGTTTGTCATACTGTCATGGCTTGCATGTTGCTGTGATGCTGGAAGCTTTGCCACAGTTATTTCAAACACCAGCAGGGTCACCCTTGGTGGGCAGTTTTCAGTGGAGCTTTCAGAATAAGATAGACTAGGAAGAAGGACTTGGCGAACTACCTCTGAAAAAATTGGCCAGCAAAAACCTTATGAATAGCAGAGGAACGTTGTCTGATACAGTGGCGGAGGCTGATCCCCTCAGGTTGGAAGTCACTCAAAATACAACTACAGAAGGGCTGCCTGGTCAAAGCCGAATCCACCTTAATGACATGGATAGAGTCAAGCTTTCAGGACCTTCATTTGCTAATGTGGTATGATTTAAAATGTGCTCAAAAGAGCCGCAAACATCCATTAATAATTGGACTGTGGAATGTATGAAGTATGAATCTAGGAAAACTGGAAGTTGTTAAAAATGAAACAGAACACTTAAAGATCAATGTACTAGGCATTAGTGAGCTGAAATGGACTGGTGTTGGCCATTTTGAATCAGACAATCATATGGTTTACTATGCTAGGAATGACAAATTGAAGAGGAATGGCGTTGCATTCATCATTAAAAAGACTAATTCAAGATCTATCCTGAAGTACAATGCTGTCAGTGATGGGATAATGTCCATACCCCTATAAGGAAGACCAGTTAATACCATTATTATTCAAATTTACACATCAATCACTAAGGCCAAAGATGAAGAAATGGAACACTTTTACCAAATTCTGCAGTCTGAAATTGATCAAACATGCAATCTAGATGCATTGATAATTACTGGTGATTGAAATGCAAAAGTTGGAAACAATGAGGAAGGATCAACAGTTGGAAAATATGGCGTTGTTATAGAAAGGACACCAGAGATCCTATGAAAGAATTTTGCAAGACCAATGACCTACTCATTGCAAATACCTTTTTTCAACAACATAAACGATGACTAAATAAGTGAACCTAGCCAGATGGAAGACACAGGAATCAAACTGACTACATCTGTGGAAAGAAATGATGGAAAAGCTCAATATCATCAGTCAGAACAAGTCCAGGGCCTGACTGCAGAACAAATCATCAATTGCTCATATGCAAGTTCAACTTGGAGTTGAAGAAAATTAGAACGAGTCCACAAGAGCCAAAGTACAAACTTGAGTATATCCCACCTGAATTTACAGACCATCTCAAGAATAGATTTGATGCAGTGAACATGAATGACCGAAGACCAGATGAGTTGTGGAATGACATCAAGGACACCATACAGGAGGAAAGCAAGAGGTCATTAAAAAGATAGGAAAGAAAGAAAAGACCAAAATGGATGTCAGAAGAGACTCTGAAATTTGCTCTTGAACATAGAGTAGCTGAAGAAAAGGAATAAATGATAAAGTAAGAGGTGAAAAGAAGGTTTGAGAGGCATCTCAAGAAGACAAAGTAAAGTATTATAATGAAATGTGCAAAGATTTAGAGATAGAAAACCAAAAGGGAAGAACATGCTCAGCATTTCTTAGGCTGAAAGAACTGAAGAAAAAATTCAAGCACTGAGTTGCAATATTGAAGGATTCTACAGGGAAAATATTAAATGACACAGGAAGCATCAAAAGAAGATGGAAGGAACACACAGTCACTGTACCAAAAACAATTGGTCAGTGTTTACCTATTTCAGAATGTACCATATGATCAAGAACTGATGGTACTGAAGGAAAAGGTCCAAGCTGCACTGAAGGCATTGGCAAAAAACAAGGCTCCAGGAATTGACGGAATACAAATTGAGATGTTTCATCAAATGGATGCAATGCTGGAAGTGCTCACTTGTTTATGCCTAGAAATTTGGAAGACAGCTTCCTGGCCAACTGACTGGAAGAGATCCATATCTGTTCCCATTCCAAAGAAAAGTGATGCAACAGAATTTGGAAATTATTGAACAATATCATTAATGTCACAAAAAAGTAAAATTTTGCTGAAGATCATTCAAAAGCAGTTGCAGCAGTACATCAACAGGAAACTGCCAGAAGTTCAAGGCAGATTCAGAAGAGGGTGTGGAATGAAAGATATCATTGCTGATGTCAGACAGATCATGGCTGAAAGCAGAGACTACCACAAAGACGTTTACCTGTGTTTTATTGATTATGCAAAGACATTCAACCGCATGGATCATAACAAATTATAGATAACATTGCAAAGAATGGGAATTCCAGGACACTTAATTGTGCTCATGAGGAACCTGTACATAGACCAAGAGGAAGTCTTTCAAACAGAACAACGGGATACTGTGTGGTTTAGAGTCAAGAAAGGTGTGCGTCAGAGTTGTATCCTTTCACCGTACTTATTCAATCTGTATGCTGAGCAAATAATCTGAGAATCTGGATCATCTGAAGAAAATGGCGTCAGGACTGGAGGAAGACTCATTAACAACCTGTGATATGCAGATGGCACAACCTTCATTGCTGAAAGTGACTAGGACCTGAAGTACTTATTGATGAAGATGAAAGACTACAGCCTTCACTATGGATTACACCTCAACATAAGAAAACAAAAATCCTCACAACTGGACCAATAAGCAACATCATGATAAGCAGTGAAAAGATGGAAGTTGTCAAGGATTTCATTTTACTTGGACTCACAATCAATGCCCATGGAAGCAGCAGTCAAGAAATGAAACGACGCATTGCATTGGGCAAATCTGCTGTAAAAGACCTCTTTAAAGTGTTAAAAAGTAAAGATGTCACTTTAAAGACTAAAGTGCCCCTGACCCAAACCATGGTGTTTTCAATCGCCTCATATGCATGTGAAAGCTGGACAATGAATAAAGAAGAATTGATGTCTTTAATTATGGTGTTGGTAAAGAATATTGAATATAACATGGACTGCTAGAAGAACTAACAAATCTGTCTTGGAAGAAGTACAGTCAGAATGTTCATTAGAATCAAGAATGGTGAGACTTCATCTCACATACTTTGGACATATTATCAGAGGGGATCAGTCTCTGGAGAAGGACACCATGCTTGGTAAAGTAAAGGGTCAGTGAAAAAGAGGAAGACCTTCAATGACATGGATTGACACAGTCACTGCAACAATGGGCTCAAGCATAGCCATGATAGTAAAGATGGCGCAGGACCAGGCAGAGCTTTCTTCTGTTGTACATAGGGTCGCTATGGGTCGAAAGGGACTCGAGGACACCTAACAACAACAACAACAAAGAAAAATCTGTAGGTAAAGTCTCCCTGCTGGATCTGCCCACAGTTTTACCTATCTGAGCACCCTCCTGATGCTATGAAAGAATGATGTGGGGTTTTCTAAGAGGAAGAGTCTAACAGTATGTGATACTCCAGGAGAGGATCCTAAGAGACATTTACCTGCCCTACTGTTTTGGCAAGTAACAGGCATGACTATATCTGCCTCAATTCAAGAGTAAATAAATATAAAAGGCGGAAAAAAGACTGATCAAAAGTTTGACAACATAAAACGAACATGTATTTAAACACTAGAAGATAAATGTGATCATGAATATTTGTCCCAATAATAAGGGAAGAAAAAATTGAAAAGTGATTATTTTTGATTCTCAAATAAAAATGAGAGAATACAGTTTCTAGGAAAGATGAGAAGGTAAAAGATAGATGGGAAAGGAACTGGCAGAAATGAAGAATTTGAGGAAACAATGTTATCTTAGAATTATAAATGGAATTATATGCAGTGTTTTTGTTTATCCTTCCAGAAAGTTCTTCATGGATATCCAAGCATTTTTAGATGTTTTTTCCACAAAAGAGAATACTGTATACACTTTTCAGCACTTTGCTTTTTCATATGAGAATATATAGACTTTGCTGCATTTTAGTGACTGAATATTACTCAATAGTTTGGATGAACTAGGAGTCATTTAACTAATATTCTTCTGATAGACATTCATCCTGTTTCTCCATTTCTTAAAGAATGCAACAATAAACGTCCTCGTCTATATGGTTTCCCTGTTTTTGTGAGAGAATTATACAACAAACCCTGGACCAAACTGCTGACCAAAATGTATGTGCATTTCTAATTTTGACATACAGCTAAGTTGCTCTCAAGAGGTACAAATGTATGCTCCTACCAATGGAGTATTAGAATATACTAACTTCTTGGTCTCTGTTATAAAGTTGAGAGCTGCCACTTGTCGTGGACTGAATTGTGTCCCCCCAGAACATGTGTCAACTTGGCTAGGTCATGATTCCCAGTGTTGTGTGGTTGTTTTCCATTTTGTAATCTGACATAATTGTCCCATGTGTTGTAAATCCTGATCTCTGCCTGTGGTTAAAGAGGCAAGATTAGGTTATGTTAAAGAGGATTAGGGTGGGATGTAACACCCTTTCTCAAATCATAGCCCTGATCCAGTGTTAGGGGAGTTTCACTGGGGTGTGGCCTGCATCACCTTTTATCTTACAAGAGATAAAGGAGAGAGAAAAGATCAAGAAAGAGGGACCTCATGCCACCAAGAAAGAAGAGCCAGGAGGGGAAAACATCCTTTGGACCTGTAGTCCCTGTGTTGAGAAACTCCTAGACCCAGGGGGAAACTGATGACAAGAATCTTTCCCCCAGGAACCAACAGGGAGAGAAAGCCTTCCCCTGAAGCTGGCACATTGAATTCAGACTCTTAGCTTCCTAAACTGTAAGAGAATAAGTTTCTGTTTGTTAAAACCACCCACTTGTGGTATTTCTGTTGTAACAGCACTAAATAACTAGACACAACCCTAATTTGAATTTCTGTAATGACTGAAGTCCAACATCTTTTCCTTGTTCATAAGTCATTTGTATTTTGTATAAACTGCCTGTTTTCATCTGATGCTCATTTCACTGTTAAAATTTGGTGCTACTAATTTGTAGCAGCACTTTATAAGTTAACAAAGTATGTTTAGGAAATTAATACCTTTATCTGTCATGTGTCAAATGCATTTTTCCGGTTATCTTGATCTGATTTTTTTGTCATGGGTTTTTATCTAATCAATTTTACCAAAATGTCCCTTTAGGATTCTCAGTTTAAGATCTTGTTTGGAAAGTCCTTCCTGATTCCCACCCCCCCACTCAAAAAACATCTCTCATATGCTTTTGTCTGGTATTTTTATGATTTTACTTCTTGCCCGTCCATCTTTTTCCCATGGTGTGGAATTTATTTTGGAAAAGGAGTGAAGAAGAGATCTAGCTTTGTTTTCCTAGCTCCTAACCAACATTCTCCTTAAATTTTAAATTTTTATACATATTGTTAAAAATTACCTTCTAGGTAAAGGGGACTGAAGAACACCAAAGACACAAGGAAAGTATTAGCCCAAGAGGAAGAAGGGGCCACATAAATGACAGACTTCATCAGCCTGAGACCAGAAGAACTAGATGGTGCCCGGCCATTACCAATGACCACCCTGACAGGGAACACAACAGAGAGTCCCTGATGGAGCAGGAGAAAAGTGGGGTGCAGAACTCAAATTCTGGTAAGACCAGACTTAATGGTCTGACTGACACTGGAGAAAACCAGAAAGCATGGCCCCTGGGTTCTCTATCAGCCCAGAACTAAAACAATTTCCAAGGCCAATGCTTCAGACAGGGATTGGACTGGACTGTGGAACATAAAGTGATACTCATGAGGAGTGTGCCTCTTAGCTCAAGTAGATACAAGAGACTAAACAGGCAGCTTCTGTATGGAGGTGAGATGGGAAGGCAGAGAGGGTTAGGAGCTGGTTGAATGGACATGGGGAATCAGGGGTGGAAAGGAGGAGTGTGCTGTCACAGTATGGGAAGAGCAATTAGGGTCACATAACAAGATATGTATAAATTTTCGTACGGGAAAAAATTTTTAAAAAACCAAAAAAGACTTCTGGCAACATGGCGCTCTAGGCAGAAGCACCAGGCCGTCCCTCCACAGCAAAGCTCCAAAAAACTAAGCCAAACAGAGAAAAGAGCAATCCTGAAATCCTAAACATCAAATGAAGAAATAAAGAACTCAGCCAAGCAGCAAATGGAATAAGAAACTGACAGAGAAAAGAGAGCCAGGAGACAAACATGGAGAGGTCCACTATCAGCTAATGCAGCACGGATCCGCCATCTTGGACTCCTATCAGAGACAAGCAAATAGGGGGTACGAGAAAACAGAGCTTCACGGAGCTTCCAGCAGGAGCCAGAACAACCAGTAAACAGCGATATACTGTTTCCCACCCCCCACACTTCTTCAACCCCACTCGGCCTCCTCTACTTCCCATGGTCACAGTCTCTTGGCCAGGAAGTGCCAGCTGCTTGGATTCCACCTACCCGCACTGGCCGACTCCCTGAGTGCCATTTGTTGGCTGCTGATGTTGCTTTTTTCCACTTCTTTTGATTTCTTTCTTATCTCTCACCACCTCCCCCTCCTTTTGCTCAAATACCTGGCTCCGAACGCCAACTTTGCTTCTTCCTGAGGGGTTGTGGAGCTCCGTTTGAGTGTGGAACTGCTTCCTGGTCCATGCTGCCACGCTGGTGGGATCCTGGGGCTTTTTGTCTGTTTGTTTGTTTTCAACTGTTTGTTTGCTTTCTTTTTCCTTTCTCGAGTTGGGAGCCCGTTATAGCCGGGCGGTGCTGTGCAGATTGGGACCTACCCCCTCAGCTTGTGCAGATGCGCAGAGAGATCCCTGAGGACATTTCTTTCTTCATGGGTTTTTTTTTTTTTTCCTTTCTGTTTTTTGGGGTTTTTTCTTGTTCATTTTTTAAAAATTTGTTTTGTTTTCTTTTCCCTCTTTTTCCCTTTTTGTCTTTCTTTCTTCATTACTCAGTTTCTCGTCTCTCTATACCTTCCTTCTCCTCCTGTCCCATGGATACCTGGCACTGAATACCTCTATGTCTCCTAGCCAGGCTGTGCTTTAATACCTGGGAACAACTTCCCCAGAAGTGGGGTGGGAACCTGGGGAGGTTTGCTGTTCTTTTTTCTTTCTAATGTTTATTTATTCATTCTTTTCTCTTCTTTTTTTCCTCTTCTTCCCCTTTTTGTTTTTCTCCATTTCGTAGTCTCTCATCTCTCCACTCCAAAGGCAAGCTCCCCTAGCACTCTTTTTTGTTTGTTTGTATGTTTTTGGCTCCAGTTCCTCTCTTCTCCCTCCCATACCCATCTTAGCTCCACACATCACAATCTCCCCCCTCCATATTGCCTACCTGCACCGTGCACTTAACATCACACCACCAAGCAGCACAGGCACAGCCTATCGGAATCTGCCCTGCACTGATTACTGGGCATAAACGGTGTAGGTATAGAACCTTCTAATGGTGAGGAAGGCAAGGTGATACCAAGTAATAATAGACTGTTTCAAATCTAGGAAGATGAGGGTAAATTTCAAGGTAACCACAAAGAAAGTTAACAAACCTACTTATCAAAATAAAGAAGAAAAACATAAAGTTTCAGTAAAAACAAAACCTACAAAAACAAAAGAAATGAAAAAAAAATCCACAAACAAAAGGAACTCAGCACAGGAGAGTAAGAGAAACAAAACTGGAGGACATTATGCTGAGTGAAATAAGTCAATCATGAAAGGACAAATATTGTATGAGACCTCTACTGTATAACTCATGTAAAAATTTACTCACAAGAAGAAACAATCTTTGTTGGTTACAAGGGATGGGAGGAGTAGGGGGGAACTAAACAGATAGGTGCTAACTTTGGTGAAGGGTAAGACAGTACACATTACTGGGGAAGCCAGCACTACTTGTACAAGGAAAGGTCATGGAAGCTCCATAGACACATCTAAACTCCCTGAGGGACTGAATTACTGGGTGGAGGGCTGTGGGGACCATGGTCTCAGAGAACATCTAGCCCAATTGGCATAACACAGTTTATAAAGACAATGTTCTACATTGAGTAGCGTCTGAGGTCTTAAAAGCCTGTGAGCGGCCATCTAAGATACTCCACTGGTCTCACCCCTTCAGGAGCAAGGGAGAATGAAGAGAACAAGACACAAGGAAAAGATTAGTCCAAAGGACTAATGGACCACAGCTACCACAGCCTCCACCAGACTGAGTCAAGTATAGCTAGATGATGCCCGGCTACCACCACGACTGCTCTGATCAGGATCACAATAGAGGTTCCTGGACAGAGCTGGAAAGGGATGTAGAACAGAATTATAACTCACAAAAAAAGACCAGATTTACTGGCCTGACAGACTGGAGAAACCCCGAGAGTACGACCCCTGAACACCCTTTTAGCTCAGTGGTGAAGCCCCTCCCGAAGTTCACCGTTCAGCCGGGGGTTGGACAGCCTCATAAAACAAAACAGGACTAATGAGGCACAGCAGTCCAGGGATAAGGACTAGAAGGCAGGAGGGGACAGGAAAGCTGGTGATAAGGAACTGAAGGTTGAGAAGGAACAGTGTTGACATGTCATGGGGTTGTTAACCATTGTCATAGGGCAATATGTGTACAACTGTTTAATGAGAAACTATTTGATCTGCAAACCTTCATCTAAGGTATGAAAAAAAAAGAATTATCTATGTGAGATCAAATTGACCTTCAGCATGGAAGATAAGAATTCTACCACTGAACCACCATTGCCCTCAGTCCTTAGTTTAGGCAACTTCAACTTTAAGGAAGTGATGTATCAAGACTCAGACTGACAGTGATTTGTCTAAACAAGTGATTCTCAGTCATTAGTGCATTAGAATCACTTGTGGACTTGTTACAGCACAGATTTCCAGGTCCTACCCTCAGAGTTTCTGACTCTGTTGGTCTGAGATGGGTTCTGATAAATTATATCGGCCAACCCATTGGAAGAGATCCATATTTGTGCCCATTCCAAAGAAAGATGATACAATGGAATACGGAAATGGTCGAACAATATCATTAATATCCATGCAAGTAAAATTTTGCTGAAAATAATTCAAAAATGGTTGCAGCCATACATCAACAGGGAACTGCCAGAAATTCAAGCTGGATTTCAGAAGAGGACATAAAACAAGAAATATCCTTGCTGATATCAACTGGATATTGTCTGAAAGCAGAGTACACCAGAAAGATGTTTACCTGTGTTTTATTGACAATGTAAAGGCATTCTACTGTGTGGATCATAACAAATTATGGATAACATTGAGAAGAATGGGAATTCCAGAACACTTAATTGTGCTCCTGTAAAACCTGTACATAGACGGAGAGGCAGTCGTTGGAGCAGAACAGGGGGATACTGTGTGGTTTAAAATGGGAGAAGATGTGTGCCAAGGTTGTATCCTTTCACCATACTTATTCAACGTGTAAGGTGAACAAATAATCCAAAAAGCTAGGCTCTGTAAAGAAGAATGCAGCATCAGGATTAGAGGAAGACTCATTAACAGCCTGTGATATGCACATAACAGCCTTGTTTGCTAAAAGTGAAGAGGACTTGAAGCACTTACTGATGAAGATCAAAGACTACAGCCTTCAATATGGATTACATCTCAACATAAAGAAAACAGAAATCCTCACAACTGGACCAATAAGCAAATCATGATAAATAGAGAAAGTATTGAAGTTGTCAAGTATTTCATTTTACTTAGATCAACAATCAAAGTTCATGGAAGCTGCAGTCAAATTTTATGCATGTGATATTAATGATATTGTTTGATAATTTCCGCATTGGATCACCTTTCTCTGGAAAGGGCATGTATTTCATTGCATTGCAATGCAGACAACATATTGCATTGGACAAATCTACTGCAAGAGACCTCTTTAAAGTATTAAAAAGCAGTCATTTTGGTGACTAAGGTGTGCCTAACCCAAGTCATGGTATTTTCAATCACCTCATATGCATGCAAAATCTGGACAATGTAAGAGGAAGATCAAAGAAGAATTGGTATATTTGAATTATGGTGTTGGCAAAGAATATTGAATATACCATAGGCTTCCAGAAGAACAAACAAATCTGTCTTGGAAGAAGTACAGCCAGAATACTCCTTAGAAGTGACAATGGCGAGACTTTGTCTCACTTACTTTGGATATGTTGTCAGGGAGGACCAGTCTCTGGAGAAGGACATAGTGCTTGGTAAAGTAGAGGGTCAGCAAAAAAGAGGAAGACCCTCAATGAGATGCCTTGACAAGTGACTGCAACAATGGGCGCAAACATACCTATGATTGTGAGGATGTTTCGTTCTGGTCTAAGCCAAACATGAAAACTCTTTTCCCTACTTAAGTGTATATCTGCTTAGGTTGGAGGTGATTCTGAAAAATCTTTTACTCTTCTGAAAAAAGGAAAGATGTGCTGGCTGTGTCTCTATCCCTCTTCTTTCTGCCTTGTAGGCAGAGATGATGTCTGGTGATAAGACAACCATCCTCGAAAGATGAGGCTGCATACAGGAGGAAAGGCCGGAGAATTATAGTTCCCAGCCCTGCTATCACTAAACCAGCAATCAGCTACCTCTCAACTTTCCTGTCTTGTGACTAAAATAAAACCCTTTTAAAACTATGGTTGTTCAAACATTCCATCACTTGCTGCTGAATTCAAGTTCTTATAGTTTCCATTAACTAAATAGTTTGGATTGTTTTTCAATGTACAACATAGGATAGGCAAGGAGTAAGGATAAGTTTCTAGCTAGAGGAAGCTTGGATGCAGACCTAAAACTAAGAAACTCGAAGTTTTTACTGTATCCCTGGATGGTAAACTCAGTACTATAAAAGGTGTTTTAAGAGTACATATTTTAGTACTGATAATTAAATTTAGAGTTATCTGAAAAAATAAATACATGATTATCAAGAGAATTGAGAGAACTGGAGAGGTGGCTTTTTCTACTACAAAGTAAATCTTGTTTTGAAGAGACTGGACTTGGGGTAAAAGTTGAAAGTTCTGTCATGGGAGGCTAAATGAACAACTGCAGGCCATTGTCAAATATGTTCGCGAGGAAGATCTACCGGGAAATATATGAAATTTATGCTTCTGGGTACCTCAATTGTATGGCCCTTTCTAAGTCCCTGTAGCTGATTTTGAATTCAAAATTTGTATTTCTTTTTATTAAAAAGCCCCCCCTCCCCAAACGTATAAGCTTCAGGTCTCCAGAAAGCCTGGACCTGTCCCAGGAGGCTTATACAGAAAGCTCAGAAATTTGGATGTAATCTTGAAGGAGGGAACCATGCAAGGATGTCAAATAGAATGAGAGTGACATGTCCGTATTTCCATTTTAGGAATATTACTCAGGGAACAATGTGGACAAAGTTTGAAACAGGGCCAGATCTGCAGGGAAAACTATAAAGAAGTCATCGTTGTATTCCAGGCAAGAAATAAAGGTCCACTGCTTTTTTCTTTTATAACAGACCTGGTATGTCCTCTGAAAGAGCAAGATCTTCTGGGACATTTTTAATTTTACTTATAAAAGCATTCCCTTCCTCTCATTTCAGACGTATTATTCTTTCTTCAAGAAGCCTATGAGATTCAAATCTTTTGTAATATAGTAGTCTATTCTTACTTTCGGAAAGTAAAATAAGAAATTTCCATTCTCAACAGTGCTAACTTTACTAGCATAAGGAAAATAACAAGTATTTCTGTTTCAAAATCGACTATCAGTTTAAAAATAGAAAACAGGCTAGTTTTTCAGTGACTTCTTTTAACCTATTAAGAAACTCAGAGTGTTTGCTGTATCCCTGGATGGCAAACTCAATACTATAAAAGGTATCTTAAGAGTACATATTTTAGCATTAATAATTAAATTTAGAGTTATCTGAAAAAAATAAATACATGATTATCAAGAGAACTGAGAGAATTGGAGAGGTGGGCTGTTCTACTACAAAGTTAAATTTTAAAGTCAGGAAGGCAAAAGCAGTTGTACAAAATGAGAATGAGAAGAGAGATCTACAGAAGTCTGTTAGGAGTTTGCCATCTACAAATGGATCAAATAAATATAACATTTCGCAATAATAGGAAAAGAATGAACTGGTAGATGGTTAGACTTCTTTTTTTTTAGATAACAGGGTCACTATGAGTCGGAATCAACTTGACAGCAACGGGCTTGGTTTGATTTCTTTTTTGTAGAGTGAAAGAAAACAAACCACTACTCTATGAGTAAACTGTGGAGAAAATCTCTTTCTTTTGAAGGTCTTAAATTACACATAATCAGTTGTCTACTCTTACTCAGAAAGTTAATGGGAACAAGGTGGGAACTGACAAATCCATATTCTTCCTTGGGGTACTGGGGAGAAGGAAAAAATATAGAGAGCTTATGAGTATTATTCTGAAGTTTGCAGTCACAATTTTTAAAAAATATATACTGGGCATGTAGATCAAGCAAAAAACCTATTGAAAATGCTAAGTTGTTAGAAAGTCATAAAGGGTTTTTAGTTTAGGTTCATGACTTAGGGTTATTTTGGGGTGAGTTTTTTGGAATGCAGGTTCCAATTTGAATTCTTGGCGGACTACAAGTGCATTTTCTGTCTCTAGATCCTGGAAACAACTATCTATATATATGGTAGACCTCTTATGTAAGTTCCCAGGCAAAGGGAGCCTGCTCACACCCCTGTACACCCAAGGAAGAGACTAAAGGCATCAGCCCCTGCATTAGACACAAAAGAGGAGCCATTAGCCTTGCTCTGAGGTTTGGCTCTCTCAGGCAAGAGAACTACCTAATTCCTCCTGGCCTTACAGAAGTTAGGAGAAAAATGGAACTCCAGACAGAGGAAGTATCATAGGTTATGGGGGTACAAAGAGGAACAGCCAACTCTGTCTTGTGGAGAATGGAATAAAAGAGGGGTTGGCTAATCTTCTTCCAAAACACTCTACTTCTCTATTGTGTTGTTGTTGTTAGATGCCGTCGAGTGGGTTCCGACTCATAGTGACCCTATGTACAACAGGACAAAACTCTACTAGCCCTGTGCCATCCTCACAATTGTTGTTATGCTTGAGCCTGTTGTTGCAGCCACTGTGTCAATCCATCTCATTGAAGGTCTTCCTCTTTTTTGCTGACCCTCCACTTTACCAAGCATGATGTCCTTCTCCAGGGACTTGTCCTTCCTGATAACATATCCAAAGTATGTGAGACAAAGTCTCACCATCCTTGCTTCTAAGGAGCATTCTGGCTGTTCTTCTAAGATAGACTTGTTCATTCTTCTAGCAGTCCATGGTATATTCAATATTCTTTGCCAACACCGCAATTAAAAGGCATTGATTCTTCTTTGGTTTCCCTTATTCATTGACCAGCTTTCATATGCATATAAGGCGATTGAAAACACCGTGGCTTCTATTCAGGCACACCTTAGTCCTCAAAGTAACTTCTTTGTTTTTTGACACTTTAAAGAGTCTTTTTGCAGCAGATTTGCCCAATGCAATGCATCATTTGATTTCTTGACTGCTGCTTCCATGGGTGTTGATTGTGGATCCAAGTAAAATGAAATCCTTGACAAATTCAACATTTCCTCCATTTACTATGATGTTGCTTATTGGTCTGGTTGTGAGGATTTTTATTTTCTTTGTCTTGAGGTGTAATCCATAATGAAGACTGTAATTTTTGATCTTCATCAGTAAGTGCTTCAAGTTCACTTCACTTTCAGCAAGCAAGGTTGTATCATCTGCATAATGCAGGTTGTTAATGAGTCTTCCTCCAATCTTGATGCCCCGTTCTTCTTCATACAGTCCAGCTTCTCAGATTATTTCCTTAGCATACAGATGGAATATGCTGCAATTGTCAATTTACACATATATCCCGTATTAGAGTATTTGAGCACTGTCTTAGTCATCTAGTGCTGCTGTAACAGAAATACTACAAATGGGTGGCTTTAACAAATGGAAATTGATTTTCTTATAGTTAAAAAAAAAAAACACCAAACCCATTGCTGTCGAGTCAATTCCAACTCATAGCGACCCTATAGGACTGAGTAGAACTGCCTCATAGGGTTTGCAAGGAGCGCCTGGTGGATTCGAACTGCCGACCTTTTCGTTAGCAGCTGTGGCTCTTAACCACTACACCACCAGGGTTTAGGAGGCTAGAAATTTGCACTCAGGGTGCAGGGTATAGGGGAAGGCTTTCTCTCTCTGTGGCTCTGGAGAAAGGTCCTTGTCTATTCTGAGCTTCAGCTCCTGGACAATCTTCATGTGGCTTGGCATCTCTCTTCCCTCATTTCTGCTTCTCTCAATTGCTTGTTTAATCTCTTTTATATCTCAAAAGAAATTGACTTAAGATGCACCCTACATTAATCCTGTCTCATTAACATCACAAAGAAAACCCATTCCTAAATGGGATTATACCCAAGATATAGGGACTAGGATTTACAAAACATAATTTTGGGGGACACAACTCAATTCATGCTAAAGGGTGAAAATTAATCCAACAAAAATCAGGCACCTTCCACCTCAGCAAAATGCCTAGGGGTCTAGTGGTGTGGGGCATGTCGAGATATTCCTTCTAAAGTCAAGGATAAGTTGTTATATCTGACCCACCCCTCCCCCTCAATTAAAAAGGAGACACAATGCCTGGTGGGCCTCTTTTGATTTTGGAGGCAACATATCCCTCATTTGTATGTGCTACTCCAGCTTATTTATCAAGTCACTCGAAAAGCTGCTAGTTTTGAGTGAGTCCCAGAACAAGAAAAAGCTCTACAGCAGGTTCAGGCTGCTATGCAAGTTGCTTTGCCACTGGGGCCGTACGATCTGGCTGATCCACAGATGTCTGAAGTGTCAGTGGCAGATAGAGATAATTTTGGAGTCTTTGGCAGGCCTCTAATAATGAATCACGGAAGAGACCCTTAGGATTTTGAAGCAAACTCTGCCATCCTCTGCAGATAACTACTCTCCTTTTGAGAAACAGCTTTTGGCTTGTTACTGGGCCTTAGTAGAAACTGAAGACTTAACCATGGGCCACCAAGTCACCATGCAGCCTGAGTTGCCCATCATGAACTGGGTGTTATGTGGCTCATGAGTCATAAAGTTAGATGTGCACAACAGATAGAAGTGGTATATATGATATGAGGCTTGAGCAGGACCTTAAGTTACATGAGGAAGTGGCCCAAATACACGTGGTCCCCCCTCCTGTCACATTACCTGCCCTCTCCCTGTCGGCACCTATGGCACCTATGGCCTCATGGAGAGTTCCTTATAATCAGCTGAATGAGGCCAAGAAAACTCATGCCTGGTTTACAGATGGATCTGCACGATATGCAAGCACCACTCAGCAGTGGACAACTGTTGCACAACAGCCTCTTTCTGAGAACTCCCTGAAGGACAGTGGTGAAGGGAAATCCTCCCAGTGGGCAGAACTTCGAGCACTGCACCTGGTTGTTCATTTTGTTTGGAAGGAGAGATGGCCAGATGTGTGGTTGTATACTGATTCATTGGGTGTGGCCAATGGTTTGGCTGGATAGTTCAGGACTTGGAAGGAACATGATTGGAAAATTGGTGACAACGAGGTATGGGGAAGAGGTGTATAGATGGACCTCTCTCAATGGGCCAAAGAAGTGAAGATATTTGTGTCTCCTGTGAATGCCTACTGTCATGGATTGGATTGTGTCCCCCAAAAAACGTGTGTAGCAACTTGACTAGGTCACGATTCCCAGTATTGTATGATTGTGTAATCCGATGTGATTTCCTTATGTGTTGTAAACTCTATCACTGTGATGAGGTTGTATGTTATCTCCTTAAGTGTTGTAAATTCTGTCACTGTGATGAGGTTATGCTGATGAGGTTTACAAGATTAGGCAGTGTTTTAATCCAATCTCTTTTGAGATATAAAAGAGAGAAGTGAGCAGAGACACATGGGAACTTCACACCACCAAGAAAGCAGTGCTGGGAGCAGAGAGTGTCCTTTGGACCTGAGGTTCCTGTGCTGAGATGCTCCCAGACCAAGGGAAGATGGATGCATCACAAGGAACTTCCTCCAGAGCCAACAGAGAAGACAAAGCCCTCCCATGGAGCTAAAACCCTGAATTTGGACTTGTAGCCTACTGGACTGTGAGAGAATAAATTTCTCTTTGTTAAAGCCATCCATTTGTGGTATTTCTGTTAGAGCAGCAATAGATGACTGAGACACCTACCAAAGGGTAACCTCCACAGAGGAGATTTTAGCAATCATGTAGATAGGATGATGCATTCTGTGAATACCAGTAAGCCTCTTTCCCCAGCCACTCCCATCATTGCCCAATGGGCTCATGAACAAAGCGGCCATTGTGGCAGGGATGGAGGTAATGCATGGGCACAGCAACATGGACTTCCACTCACCAAGGACGACTCGGCTACAGCCACTGCTGAGTGCCCAATCTGCCAGCAGCAGAGACCAACACTGAGTCCCGATATGGCACCGTCCCTCGAGGTGATCAGCCAGTAACCTGGTGGCAAGTTGATTACATGGGACCACTTCCATCATGGAAAGGGCAGATTTTTTCTTACTGGAGAGACACTTACTCAGTGTCATGGATTGAATTACATCCCCTAAAAAATGTGTGTATCGGTTTGGCTGGGCCCTGATTCCAAGTATTGTGTGGTTGTCCTCCATTTTGTGATCGTAATTTTATGTTAAAGAGGATTAGGGTCGATTGTATAACACCCTTACTAAGGTCACATCCCTGATCCAATGTAAAGGGAGTTTCCCTAGGGTGTGGCCTGCACCACCTTTTATCTCTCAAGAGATAAAAGGAAAGGGAAGCAAGCAAAGAGTTGGGGAACCTCTACCACAAAGAAAGCAGTGCCAGGAGCAGAGCACACCCATTGGACCTGAGGTTCCTGCGCTGAGGTGCTCCCAGACCAAAGGAAGATTGAGGACACAGATCTTCCTCCAGAGCCAACAGAGAAAGCGTTCCCCTGGAACTGACACCCTGAATTTGGACTTGTAGACTACTGTACTGTGAGAAAATGGACTTCTCTTTGTTGAAGCCATCCACTCACGGTATTTCTGTTAGAGCAGCACTAGATGACTAAGATACCCTGGATACGAATTTGCCTTCCCTGCCTGCAGTGTTTCTACCAAAACTACCATCTGTGAACTTATACAGTGTCTTATCCACTGTCATGGTATCTCATAGAGCATTGCCTCAGATCAAAGAACTCACTTTACAGCAAATGAAGTGCGGTAATGAGCTCATCCTTGTGGAATTCACTGGTCTTAACATGTTTCCCATCATCCTGAAGCAGCTGGCTTGATAGAACGATGCAATGGCCTTCTAAAGATACAATTATGGTACCAGCTAGGTGGCAATACCTTGCAGGGTTGGGGTAATGTTCTCCAGGAGGCTGTATATGCTCTAAACCAGTGTCCAATATATGGTGCTGTTTCTCCCATAGTAAGAATTCGTGGGTCTAGGAATCAAGGGGTGGAAATGGGAGTGGCACCACTCACTATTACCCCTAGTGACCCACATGCAAGATTTTTGCTTCCTGTCCCCATGACCTTATGCTCTGCAGATCTAGAGGTCTTAGTTCCAAAGGGAGGAATGCTCTCACCAGGAGGCACATCACTGATTCCATTGAACTGGAATTTAAGAATGCCACCCAGCCACTTTGGGCTCCTCATGCCTCTGTATCAACAAGTAAAGAAACGAATTACTGTATTGGCTTATGTGATTGATCCTGATTACCAAGGGGAAATCAGATTAACTGTACATAATGGAGGTAAAGAAGAGTATGTCTGGAGATACCTTAGGACATCTCTTAGTACCACCATGCCCTATGATTAAAGTCAATGGAAGACTACTGCAACCCATTTCCAACATGACTATTAATGGCCCAGACCCTTCAGGCAAAGAACCACAAGCAGCTGAAGTGATTGCTGAGGGCAAAGGGAATACAGAATGGATGGTGGAAAAAGGTAGTTCTAAATACCGGCTATGACCATACGACCAGTTGCAAAAATGAGGATTGTAATTATTATCAGTATTTCTCCTTTGTTTTGTTATATTTCTCCTATGTGTGTATATATATAGGTATGTATATATATGGAGCCCTGGTAACACAGTGGTTAAGAGCTCGGCTGCTCACAAAAAGGTCAGCAGTTCAAATCTACCATCCTCTCCTTGGAAACCACACAGGGCAGTTCTACTCTGTCCTATAGCCTCACTATGAGCCGGAATCCACTCGATGGCAACGGGATGTATATACATAGCAAACATCTTTGCTTTCTTCCCTCCCTTTTTCATTATTTATTATAAAATACAATATGGAAATGACAGGGCGAGTGTATTTTTGGTTAGTTGTATCATGTTCAATGCAAGTATGACTTTATAATTGTCTTTATTTAGAGATTATGTATAGTTTAAGGAGATGTGTAGAGATACCATATTGACAAGGGATGGACAGTGATAGTTCATGTTATGTGTTAAGTTGGCCAAGCCATGATTCTCAGTGGTTTGGCAGATATTATGTAATCACCCTCCATTTTGTGATCTGATGTGAGCAGCCAATCAGTTGAAAGGGGATTTTTCTTAGGGGTGTCATCACCGGCATCCAATATATGTGGATGTTCTGGCAAAGCTCACCTTCTCTCGATCCTGTATCCAACTCATCATCCTCTGACCTCTAGTTCTTGAGACATGAGCCATGAGCCTGCTGTCTGACCTGCAGATTTTGGGATTTGCCAGCTCCCACAACCCTGTGTGCCAGCAGCCTTCTGCCTGAGCTGCCATCTTTGGGTTCGTCAGCCCTTGCAACTACATGAGTCAGAAGAAGACTCCAGCCTGATGCCTGACCCACGGATTTGGGACTTGCCAGCCTCCACAACTTTGCCAAGCCATTCCCTTGATACAAATCTCTCTATATATATGTATGGAGCCCTCGTGATGCAATGGTTAAGAGCTATGGCTGCTAACCAAAAGTCAGCAGTTTGAATCCACCAGACACTCCTTGGAAACCTTGCTGGGCAGTTCTGTTCTGTCCTGTAGGGTTGCTATGAGTTGGAATTGACTTGATGGTGCCAGATTTGTTTTGTTTTTTATATATCTAGAGAAAGATGTGGCAATCTGTTTCTGTAAAGATTTACAGACTTGGAAATCCTATGGGGTTGCTATGAGTCAGAATCAACTTGATGGCAGTGGGTTTGGTTTGGGGTTTATGTATGTATATATACACTTCACTGGTTTTGCTCCTCTAGAGAACCCAACCAAAGACAAGCACAGAGACCAGGCTTAAGAGTCTTTGTATCACTATGCCCAAGCACAGTTCCTGACACAAAATATGTACTCACATAGTTGTTGTGCAAATAAACAAATAAATCTTAGAAAATAGTTTCTGTTGCTGTCAAAAGCAAAATGCTGACCTCAGATTTTTTAGTTTGGGCTTCATACTCATACCTTCAATGGTAAAATAATAATTAAAAAAAGTTCTGTCATCAAAATTTCACTAGATGCGAAGGCAAAATGGATTTTTTCCATTCATGAAGCAAAATGTGTAGGCATGGAGAAAGAAATTTATCCACACTAGAGGACTAGGAATAAATAAGGCATTTGAATTTAACGCTTTATTACCATGTAATGGTTTGGGCAACAGTTCCCAAACTTCAAGACAAGGTGCCAATAACCATTTGTGACACAGGCTTTCAAAAAGTCTGGCATCTTGTGCATTGAAATGCAGAGTTGTACCACGAAGATGTGGCAGTTCCACAGCAGGTAGCATCCAACAGATTTTGCTTTTATTAGACCCTAGGAAGTCCCATTGAGAGAGCTTTCTCCTACGACATTTATTGTTAAGTCTACTCTCAGTCTTGAATTTAATTTTTCCTTGAGGGAAAAATGCCATCCCAGACTGTAAAATAAATTAAATCTTCTTAATCTAGCCCTTGAAGAATAAACCTATTACTCTTTAACCTTCAAAACTCTGACAAATCAAATCAGTCCTCCTTGTTAGTATTCAATGTGTATCAAATCAAAGTGTGGTCAATATATTTAATGGAATAGAACTCTTATAAGGAAACAAGGCTGAATGTTTCAGTATTTTCAAGGAGTTACTTATCTGCTATGTTTCCCATCTGACGGTTTATGAAACAGCAGATTAAAGGTTTATACCTTTAGCAGCCTTACTTTTTTTTTTTATCTAAGCTTAAGACCATCTTCATTATATCAGTATGCATTCCACCAAAAAGAAATTCATAAGTGTTGCATTTTAACATCAACAGTTGTAGTAAGAGCTGTTGTTGCCTGTCCAAATTTCTTTTTACCCATCCCGCAGTTGCTGTGAGTAATGGCTGCTCATTGTTCACAGCTGCATTTTTCTCCAGAAAATTGCCCTTGGTCAACAGGCATCACCTCACCTAGATTCGTCTAGGGCAGTCGACAGCCAATAACCAAGTAATATAGGGTATAAAGTCCAGCTCTCTTGCCCCCAACTAGGGCACATTTTGTGGTGCCATTCATGCTCCAGAGCACATCTCATGGTGCCAGTCAGTAAATTCTATTGAGTCCACTTTCTAGATCTATTAACTATCATTTTCTCACCATCCCCCATTGCCACCCATCCCAGTTAAGGACCAATTCTCATCTGACTATTCAAATGGTCTTCTAAATAGTTTTTCACCTTCCTACTATATTGCCAGAATACTCTAAGATGCAAATTTGATTAGCACCGCCCCCCCCCCCCATACACAGACTTTCTTGTACCCATTCAATAATTATCATACAGAGGCAGTATAAACTGAAGTCAGTTCACACATACATTTTGTTTCTCCCACACACTTTGCTCACCAAAAATATTAGATCGTAGAACCATGCAAAGTGTTGAAATATGTACAATATAGCTGGATAGCGTTTATCTACATTGAGAGCAAAATTTAGCTGTAACAGTTAACCACAATCTGAGTGGGGTTAGAAAGCTTCCATTAGTCGAGAAGTACTAGAAAACAAAATAAATCCAGGGGAATAGGTTACAAAACCACTTCCCTTGCTAAGATGTGGTGAAACCCATGTGAAATTGTGCACTACAGATCAGTAAGTAAGCAAAGATATCCGTCTGTACCTTGCTTACTGTAAGCCCACGCATGCCTTGCATACTGATTAATCCACCCTTGTTTAGAGACATTGTTGGTTATCACAGTTGGGAGGGGGGAGTGCTATTGACATCTACTAGGTGGAGGCCAGGGATGCTGCTAAACATCCTACAGTGCACAGAATAGCTCTCAACAACAAAGAATTATGCAGCCTACAATGTTAAAAATGCCAGAGTCATGAAATCCTGAACTAGAACACACCTAAAATCCTCCAGCATAGAACAGAGACCTAGAGACTAAGCAATTGGCATTATCTGGGTCACAAATATCTTCTTTTTTCGGTGTTTATAGAGACTTTACTATACCTAAGTACAATACAGATTAGTTTTTTTCTTTAAAATTGTTTTTTGCTTATTTCAAGAAACGCTTCCCTACCTTGAGATTAAAGATATTCTCTTTTTTTCTAAACATCTGACAAGTAAATCGCATTTATATCTTTAAGCCATATGACATTTGTGTGATGAGAATCAGAGATGTAATTGATTCCATATGGATCATCTATAGCTTCAATAGCATTCATTGGAGAGTTTATGTCTCTCCACTAATTGGTAACACTAATTCTGTCATATACTGAGTTCCTATATAAACACTCATTTATTTTTAGATGTTCTATTTTCTATTTATTTGTGTGATATCATTATGTTAAGTTATACTTTTGTCAGGAACCTTGCTATCAGATATGGTGACCCCTTATTCAGGCGTCTTTAAAATTTACATATGAATTTCAGGATGAACCTGTTAGGAATTTAAGTCAAAATTGTACTGCGTTTATAGATTGGACAAAGATACTGATTTTTCTTATCCATAAACATTGTATCCCTATTTAGATTTTTCCATGACTTTCAGTAAAGTTTAACAATTTCTCCATAAAGATAATGATGGATTTACTCCTAGGTACGATACATAGTTTGTTATTGAGAGTTGTTTTTTTTTCTTTTCTAACTAATATTTCTAATAACTTTTCTTTAATTTAGTTATCACAACAGCAATCTTGCTGTGCTGTTTTAATAGTTAGTAGATTCTCTTGGATATTTTACTTAGTCAATCATATCACCTGCAATAGTTTTTTCTTTTATAATACCCCTATTTTTTATTTTTTTGTCTCAATACACTGGCTCTGATCTCTAGTATAGTTTTGAATTCAGAGTGAATGTTTTTGCCTTGATCTCAGCTTTAAAAGTCATGGTATCTAATGCTTTTTTCCTCCTAGATTTTTAGCAGACATTTTTTTATTAGCTTAAAGAAGTATTATTCTATTAGTGGTTTTCTAAGTTTTTAAAACCATGAATGAGTGCTACTAAGCCACTTATAACACAGAGCAGCTTTGTTCTTTAAGCCGGCCCACATTTCTTGGAGGACTTGTTCTTATATTTGAAGATGCAACTTGAGAGCCTTCCTCAGTCTTTGAACCTGCCGCCTTTTCACCCCAGCCTTGCCAAGCACTTTCAGAGAAATCCATTTAGCTTAAATAAACTTTCACTGGGATGCTGTTCAGTCAACTTTGAATGAGGAGTTATTCCATTTTCAGAGATCAACCCATTCATTCACAGGAAGACCCTGAGGACCTCAAAATTACCTCTGGTCATTTTGTAGATAGTCTGCAAGAGATCAAAGTGAAAGTCAGAAGCCCAGCTATTAACTGTGGTTAACACAGTAGAACCAGAGATAAATCTCTCTTAAGATTCTTTAAAGTGAGCATGAACATACTTCAACATTCCATTCTCTTCAAGCTCTAACTCCCTTGTCAATGAATTTCAGAGCCAGTCCTGAAAAAAAAAAAAAAAAAAAAAAAACTAACACAAAGGTACTTAAAAGCATCCAAGAGACTGAGACAGGATTTGAGTATGCATTCTCTCTATATATGTGAAGGAAACTACTTCCATCAAGGAAAAGAACTTTTGGTGCGTTATCAACTATTTATTGTGGGTAACCAAGGAATTAGCACAAATTATCCCTGAGCCTTATAAAAATAAAACATTTCAGGGTTCTTTCCCATCTTTTTGCTGTGGGAAAACACAGTGTTGAAAAGTTGGCTTTTCCCTTATGCCTTTCATTCTCTCTGTGCTACAGTTACTAGAAAATCAAAACCAAACCCATTGCCATCAAGTCAATTCCAACTCATAGCAACCCTATAGGACAGAGTAGAACTGCCCCATAGGGTTTCCAAGGAGTGGCTGGTGGATTTCAACTGCCAACCTTTTGGTTAGCAGCCATAGCTCTTAACCCCTACAGCACCAGGGCTCTGCTACAGTTACTAGGGACACTTTTAGTGTTGTTGCTTTTTTTCTTTTTAAGACTACATTAAAGAGAAGAATAATTCTTCACACAGCTTTCAAACCAGGCTGAGTCAATACAGTACCTGCCAAGGAAATGGCCAGGTTCTAGGAGAGTCTCCACCCTCCACCCCTGTTAAAATGCATCGATCATTTTCGGAGGGTTCTCATCAGCCAAAAAGCAGTGCTTGACTATTTCACATTGCTGTGTAAGTCCTGAAAATGTCAGAACATCTTATGTAGGCAGCATGCCCTGTGTGACCATCCATCTTCCTGGGTGTAACCTATTTACCCTATGACTTCTGACACCTTTTTCAGAGTCATTTTAAAAGCCACAAGTTGCTTGTTGGTTAACCAAACACCCCAAAGCATGTATCTCAGCTTTTATTGATTTCTTTTTCATTCTAAAAAGCTATACATGTATTTTGTACTCTGGAAGTTATACAGATGTGCCACAATACCACACCTCCATAACATGTGGCAGTGGGGATGTGTGGGGAAGAATCACTGCTTCCATAAAGAAAGACCAATACGACAGCAGGATAGAGTCAGACTCAACTTTCCCACTTATTTTTACTTAAAAAAAGCTGGTTAATAACTCACATTATGGACACGATGCTATTTAAGAAGCATTTCTCAGTTGGCCTTCCCTTTTGAGTTACTTTCTACATCGATAAGTTTTTTTTGTTTTTGTCTTTATATTTTCTCTCTTTGGTGACTAGAAAATGGTGTTTGCCTTTCTGATTTTTCACTAGGATATTTTTATTAGTATCAAATTCATTAGTTCTAGACTGATATTAAAATGAAAGTGCTCTTCTGCTCATTTTTCTAACAAAAAGAAAGATATTACAGGCATATTTCAAACTTCAGTTATGTCAAAAAATGTGACTTCTTTAGTGGCAGATACAAGAGATCAAAGATTCCTCATGTTAAACACAGAACTCGTGTTTAACCTCATGTTTTCTTCTCCCAGGAAACCTCCAGGCATCTACCAGTTACCTCATATTTTATGTAGCTGCTAGGAAAACTGCTTGATACACAAAGTAAAGCTGGTCCTCACAGTGGTAGTTATAGCCCCTGTCTTGCATGTATAGTTTAGGTCAATAGCAAGTACCATGTGGTAGTTAACTACATTTAGGACCACAGTGTGGGGAAACTCCTTCCAAGATAATCTCCTTTATTTTGTTGGTTTAACAAGGTACCCCAAAACTTTATATTACATGTAATGGGCTTGAAATATTAAGCATCAGGCTGTGAGTTTAGTGTTCTTGTTTTTGAGGTAGAACAAATCCTTCCCAAGGCTTCCGTTTCGCTCATCCTCTCAGTCTTTCCTTTTCTCTACCTCCTCCTAAGCAACCCCTTTCCTAGCACTCGAGTAATAACAGGCCATTCTTCAAACCTTATAATATGCTGTTCAATAAAGCATTGCCTAATGAGACATAAAGTACATTTTTTAAGAAGAAGCCTGTTTGAAAATTCCTGAGATAAAGTGAAACCTACAAATATCGACTGTCTTGACAACTATGAAAACTTTCAATATCAAGGAGAAAAAAAAAATATCAGCGAGCTAGCGTAGTGTTCAATAGTGAGCGTCTTGCTCTCCCTTCAATCTTTCTAACCGCTACCAGCAGGCCCAAAGGCCGGCTCACAGACCCTCGGAATCCAGCAGGGAAACCAGACCGCCCTCGCGAAGCTGAGATGAACACTACTACCCGTCTCCGCCTTTAAGGTGCCGCGGGAAGAAGCGCAGTCGGGCCTGAGGCACAGAACGCCACGCCTCCAGGGGTGGGGCTGCCGCCGAGCCACCCCCCCCAACCCTAGCGTCTGAAGGGGCGGAGTCCATGGTGACGTCATCCTGGAGGCCCGCCCTGGTTGGAGGGAATGTAGAAGCGACTTGGACGTCCCTGGAAGGAGGCGGAGTCTAGTTTTCCTGGTGAAGAATTGCCTGGCAGTTGCCTAGTTACGGGTCGCTGCGGCGGTGGCAACCGCAGCGCGGTTGGCGGAGGCTGGAGAGGTCTGTGGGCCGGAGTCCCCGCCACGGCCTCTGTTTGTCCTGTGATGGCTGCCGCCGCCGCAGTGGTCACACCGTCGGGTCTGGAGGATGGGGTGTCTCGGTCTCGGGGCGAAGGGGCCGGAGAGGTGGTCGTGGAGCGAGGGCCTGGCGCGGCCTACCACATGTTCGTGGTGATGGAGGACCTGGTGGAGAAGCTGAAGCTGCTCCGCTATGAGGAGGAACTCCTCCGGAAGAACAACCTGAAGCCCCCGTCCAGGTGGGTCCCCTTGTCCCGAGAGCCTGGGTGCCGGCCGAGCCTGGGGAGAGGCCTTTCCCTCGTCCGGCCTGCTGGGGAACGCCGAGCGCAGGTCCGCAAGCCCTTGCTTCCACCTTCCTGGTCAGGTCGGGGCGACTCACCCCAAACTTCGCGGCAAAGGGCTCAGACTTGGTATTTTTGTAGAGAGTAAACAAGTTTTTGGACGACAGGAAGTACTGGAAGACACCCTTCCTGTTCTTTAAAACATACACAAGCACTTCCACAAAACAGAAACTGTATTTTGTGATTATAAAAGTAATGAAAAAATCCGTTGTGGATAACGTAGAACAACACAAGAAAAAAATACTAGAAAAATGTGTAGTGTAGAAACATACTAAAATCACCCAATAATCTCATCCCCCAGAGACGAATGCTGTTGTCATTTAGATCTATTTCTAGTTTTTTATTGCCCTCTGTGACAACCTGCCCCTACTACTACCTTGCTAAGCACTTTGTATGCAGTTAGTGAACTTGTTGACTGATTGCTGTGGTTTAAAAGACTCCTGCCTTTGCATTAACAGTACTCTCAGAAACTGAGTTGAAAAAGACAAATAAAATGGCATCTACTGGAATTGTCCCCTTATCATAGAACCTAAAGGTCAGCCCTGTTTTTGGTGGGAGAAAGCTCATCATATCCTGAAGGCAGTGTCGTGTCCTGAAGGCGGTGCCGTTAGTTGCCAATCAGAGTAGCCTAGCTACAGCCAGACAACAACGTTTTAGAGCTTTGCCATCACTTGAATACTTACATTTATTTATCTTGTGTAAGAGACAGTTCAGATTAGGAACCTTTAGCATTTTTTAATCTTAATATCTGTAGCTAAGCTCAAATAATTTCTCTTGACAGTTTTGATCTCATTCTTCTGCTCTCTTCCAGTAAGTTGAATTCTATGCTAGGTAGACTTTATGTAAACTGTTCATATTGCTAAGTCAGTTCTTAATAGCAGAAAAGTTACAGGGAAAAGAAGTAGTGTTGCTTGATCTGTGATATAAGTTGTGGGATTAGGAGTTATTCCTTATAGTGAATCGATCAGGATAATATAGACAGCTTACATTTCCTGTTAATCAAAATGCATTTCCTTTATTTTTTTTTCAAGTATATTTTGAAACTAAAAGAAGATGGCCGCAAGGTTCTGTTGATGTCAGCTCTGTGCTGTTTCCTCAGGGGTTCACCAGGATACTTTGAATTATGGATCTAACTGGAGGTACCCTAGTTCAGTGGCTCTGAAGTGTGGCTAACAGACCAGCAGCAGCAGCAGCAGCAGCAGCGTCACTTGGGAACTTACCAGAAATGCACTTTCTCAGGCCTCTTCCCAAGTCTACTGTATCAGAAATTCTGGGGGTGGCACCTAGCAGTCTATGTTTTAACAAGCCTTCCAGGTCATTCTGATATGCACTAAAGTTTGAGAACCACTGACCTAGGTCTATCAGTATCTATTCCTCTGTCCACTATCCTGTAAGGAAAAGATGAGTTGTTGGTGGGTGGGTGCTTTGAATGGGTTGTAAGTGCATACATGGTAGGGCTTCATGCCCTTTTTTTTTCCTTCTCAACTTTTTGTTATCATCCAGAGCATTTACACTTACATTGCAGGAAAAAAAGTTTGGGAAATGTGAAGAGGCAGACTGCTGATTCTTATGACAAACGGTGATAATAGCTATAATATAAATTTAATAGTAATAGCTACAAATAAAAAAGCAAGTTGAGATTTTTGATCACACTGACTTGAATGTTGTTGCTAGCATGTTTTGTTGCTAGCATATTTAGGTATAAATTATATTGATCCTCGTAGGACTGTTTTCAGTAGGCTAAGAGATTTAGAAAATTTCAACAAATGTTTGTTAGGGTGGGAATGTTTGTCTTAACCCTCTCTGCATCTTAGAACCGTCTGGTGAGCTTTAAAATACCAGGGCTCCACTCCCGAAAGTTCTGATTTAATGCATTGGTGAGGTAAGAGGCAGTGTTTGGATGGGCATCAATTTTTTATGATTTCCTCAGGAGATTCAAAGGAGCGCTGGTGGCGCAGTGGTTAGGCGCTCAGTTGCTAACTGAAAGGTCAGCAATTTGAACCTGCCAGCTGCTCTGAGGGAGAAAGATGTGGCAGTCTTCTTCCGGAAAGATTACAGGCTTGGAAACCCTATGGTGCAGTTCTACTCTAAAAAAATGGACTCCTCCGCAGTGGGTTTGAGTATTTTTAGTTCAGGTGATTCAAATATGTAGCCAAACTGATAAACATAGCTGATAGATTAGAAAAAGGATGTAACGATAGCAGTAACGTTGTAAAAAGTGCAAAAACAAAGTGAATAATCTTTTAAGGCTTATTTTAACTCAGATTCTCTTAATTCCAAGTTACCATTTTCAGGAGGCACTCTTGTTAATTATTCTTAACACTTGACTGATTTTAGCAAAAGTTCCACATGCTTTGTTTTCTAACATGCACTGCATTTTCTGAGTGTAAGGACTTTGAACTAATGTTTTGTGTACAGTAGTAATTGCCCTAATTCTGTTGGTTGAAGACTTTAATGTGAGTGCTGTAGATTAATGGAAACTTCAAAGGGTAAAATATCAGTGTCTTGATTTTAAGGCCGCTGAAGAAAAAAGTTCTTTGGCAATTTTGGACTGAGCACCTTTAGCTAGTGTTGACTTACTTTGCATTATTTCATATCCTCCCCACCTTGTTTTGAAACAGACACTATTTTGCACTGCCCACCAACCCTGGTGAACAGTTCTACATGTTTTGCACTCTTGCTGCTTGGCTGATTAACAAAGCAGGACGTCTCTTTGAGCAGCCTCAAGAATATGATGATCCTAATGCAACAATATCTAACATACTATCAGAGCTTCGATCATTCGTAAGTGTAAACAATTCTCTGCATGTTTTCAAGTTATGAATTTTAATATTGATAATTCAGCAACATAAATGCTAGCTTTTAGATGAATCTTCTGTGAATATATGTGATTATATCTGAATTTATTTTCAGAGAAAACCTCAGAATGGTTGATATTATAACATTAGTGCTACTTCTAAAAAAAGATGTTCAGTGGACACTCTTTATATCCCAAAGTAATAATATTTTTCTTAATCTTGACATATCTTAGAGGTAAATTTATGGGTTCTTAGTTCTCCCTCTTAAAAATGATAAACTTGGAAGCTGAAATACTGTATTTTGAAAGGGAACCTTGATTTAATCAAGGAGGATAGCAGTTGTGCTTTCATTTTGACTTTTCCTGGGGACAGGCAGTGATACATTTTTGGCACAAATGTTATTAATTTTTGCAAGTAAGTCTCTGTCCTTCACGTGGTTGTCTTGTGATACCACGCTGGTAGTTTTACCGATCTTCACCCCAACAGGATCAATGATTTGTTCTGCTGCTGTGGAGTTATTACCTTTTAATTTAATACTTTTCACAACAAAATATCTTTATTTTCCTTTGATTTTTTTTATGTATCAATGGATTAAAAAGAGAAAACTAAAGATGGACTTCTGTGAGGCAATGTAGTTATTTTAATTCATCTTGATAAATGTAGAAGTGATAAATCTCTTTAGAAGTTTTTTGCTTAAAATATTTTGACATTTGGAATATAAGTAACAAATAATACCTTGTTTATGTTTTGTATTTCAGGGAAGAACTGCAGATTTTCCTCCTTCAAAATTGAAGTCTGGTTATGGAGAGCATGTATGCTATGTTCTTGATTGTTTAGCTGAAGAAGCATTAAAATATATTGGTTTCACCTGGAAAAGGTAAAAATTGCCCAACCTAGTATTAGTAATTATATATGCATAGCTTCTTCTTTTAAGAGTTCAGAGCTGCTTAATCGAATTGATAAGAACTATTTCCTCTTGACTGTTATAAACTGAAAATTCCACAGGTGATTAAAAAAAATTCAATATAGACAAAATTAGAATGCCAGATATCTTCAAAAACAGTTTAAAATAATATGTTAGATATTATTGTTCTCCTTCTCTGATCAAATATGTAATTCTTATCAAATTTAAGAACAAATTATAAAGTCTCTTTGTGTATATATTTTCACGCACAAGCATAATATCTACTTCGGAAAACTGATAGCTGCAGATTTAAGGAAAAAATGGAAGTGACTACAAATGGGACTGTCGCCTTTGCTTATAGTGATTGGTCAAGAGTAGTACTGGGAAGAAGCCATTTGACACTCTCCTAGACATTGTTCATTGCTTCTTTCTCACCTGACAGTCCTTTGTTTATATTTCTATTATTATAATTATCCTAAAATTGTTTGTTTTTAGGTTAGACTTCCTTGCTAGAAATCATGAAATCTTCATGTGTACTCTATGACAGCATAGTGTTTGGTATGTCATAGGTGGGCAATAAATGTTGATCGTATGGATGAAGAAAATAAAATATTCAAAAACTAAATTTTAGGAGCCCTGGTAGCACGGTCGTTAAGCACCCACTGGTAACCGAAAGGTTGGAGGTTTGAATTCACCAGCTGCTCCACGGGAGAAAGATGTGGCAGTGTGGTTCTGTAAAGATTCTCCTATAGGGTTGCTATAAATTGGAATCGACTCAACGGCAACTGGTTTGATTTTGGTTATTTAAATTTTATAAGTTAAAATTAGGAAATATGTAAATTTGGCATTTTGAAATTGGCATCAGTGATAAGTTAGAGGATGTGGAAGGCATTATGCAGATAACACACGAGCAAACTGATTTTTGGACTAGAGCTAACTTCTGTAGAAAGATGCATATTGTTCCCTGTTAATATAGTAATGCTTATTCAATTAGACTGTCTCAGGTGAATAACTTACTCCCTTTTAATAAGTACTTCTAAAAATTTCCTAGACTCATGTTCCCATCAGATTGAACCATATAAAATTAGCTTTATTCAGTTAGCTTTGATATTAAAAAAAAAAAAAAGTCATGTTTATATGCTTCAACCTAAACGTTACCGTTTAGTACAATATAAAGAATGGTTAGGTGATCCAAAGCACTTCTTTATCAGATTTCAGAAAAGATAAGTTATGAGATGTGTTGCTCTATTTGGCGTTTTTATTTTATTACTAAGTCTGTAGTCTAATATATTCACCAGAAACTGTTATTATCTCAACCACTATTCAATTTTACACATCTTTTGTTTCTAGGCATGTCTTATCTACTGGCCATATATAGTGACTTAGATAATTTACCAGGGCAGTGGTAGAATTCTTGCCTTCTGTGCACAGGGCTGGGTTCAACTATTGGCCAATGTACCTTATGTGCAGCCACCACCCATCTGTCAGTGGAGGCTTGCATGTTTCTATGATGATGAACAGGTTTCACTGGCGCTTCCAGCCTAAGATGAACTAGGAAGAAAGGCCTGGCAATCTATTTCTGAAAATCAGCCAGTGAAAACTCGTAATGGTCTGATTCACAACCAGTCATGGCAATGGCACAGGACCAAGCAGCATTTCTTTTTGTTGTCCACGGGTCTCCATGAGTCAGGGGTCTACTTGATGGCAGCTAACCACAATAGTAATACATGAGGAAGAAAAAGAGGAAAAAACATTGTAAAATACTAAAATTAGTAAATATGTTGTTGTTGTTAGGTGCTGTCAAGTCAGTTCTGACTCATAGTGACCCTGTGTACAATAGAATGAAACACTCCCCAATCCTGAGGCATCCTCACAGTCATTGTCATGCTTGAGCCCGTTGTTTCAGCCACTGTGTCAATCCATCTTGTCGAGGGTCTTCCTCTTTTTCACTGACCCTGTACTTTACCAAACATGATGTCATTCTCCAGACACTGGTCCCTCCTGATAACAGGTGCAAAGTATGTGAGACAAAGACTCACCATCCTTGCTTCTAGGGAACATTCTGGCTGTACTTCTTCCAAGACAGATACATTTGTCCTTCTGGCAGTCCGTGGTATATTCAGTATTCTTCGCCAGCACCATAATTCAAAGGCATCAGTTCTTCTTCGATCTTCCGTATTCGTTGTCCAACTTTCACATGCATATGAGGTGATTAAAAACACCATGGCTTAGGTCAGGTGCACCTTAGTCATCAAAGTGTCATCTTTACTTTTTAACACTTTAAAGATGTTTTTTGCAGCAAATTTGCCCAGTGCAATCCGTCGCTTGATTTCTTGACTGCTGCTCTCATGGACGTTGATTATGGATCCAAGTAAAATGAAACACTTGACAAATTTAGTCTTTTTTCCATTTATCATGATGTTGCTAATTTTTCCAGTTGTGAGGATTTTTGTTTTCTTTATGTTGACATGGAATCCATACTGAAGACTGTGTGTTTGATCTTCACTAGTAAGTGCTTCAGGTCCTCTTCACTTTCAGCAAGTAAGGTTGTGTCTTTTGCATATCACAGGTAGTTAATGAGTCTTTCTCCAATCCTGATGCTGCATTCTTTTTCATATAGTCAAGCTTCTCTGATTATTTGCTCAGCATACAGATTGGATAAGTATGGTGAAAGGATCCAACCCTGATGCACACCTTTCCTGAATTTCGACCATGCAGTATCCCCTTGTTTTGTTTGAACGACTTCCTCTTGGTCTATGTACAGGTTCCTCATGAGCACAATTAAGTGTTCTGGAATTCCCATTCTCCGCAATGTTTTCCATAATTTGTTATGATCCACACAGTCTAATGCCTTTGCATAGTCAATAAAACACAAGTATACATCTTTCTGGTGTTTTCTGCTTTCAGCCAAGATCCATCTGACATCAGCAATGATATCCGTCATTCCACGTCCTCTTCTGAGTTGAGTCTGGCTTAAATTTCTGGCAGTTCCCTGTTGATACACTGCTGTAACCATTTTTAAATTATCTTCAGCAAAATTTTACTTGTGTGTGATATTAATGATACTATTCAATAATTTCCGCATTCTATTGGATCACCTTCCTTTGGCATGGGCACCAATATGGACCTCTTCCAGTCAGTTTGCCAGGAAGCTGTCTTCCAAATTTCTTGGCATAGATGAGTGAGTACTTCAGTGCTGCATCTGTTTATTGAATTATCTCAGTTGGTATTCTGTCAGTTCCTGGAACCTTGTTCTTCACCAGTGTAGCTTGCATTTCTTCCTTCAGTACCATTGGTTCTTGATCATATGCTACCTCCTGAAATGGTTGAACGTCAACCCATTCTTTTTGGGATGGTGACTCTGTGTATTTCTTCCATCTTTGATGCTGCCTGCATTGTTTAATATTTTCCCCCATAGTATTCTTCAGTATTGCACCTCGAGGCTTGAATTTTTTCTTAAGTTCTTTCAACTGGAGAGATGCTCAGTGTGTTCTTCCTGTTTGATTTTTCTATCTCCATGTCTTTGCACTTTTCTTTATAATACTTTACTTTGTCTTCTTGAGTCACACTTTGAAACCTTCTGTTTAGCTCTTTTACTTCATTATTTCTTCCTTTTGCTGTAGCCATTCTGCATTCAAGAGCAAGTTTCAGAGTCTCATCTGACATCCATTTTGCTCTTCTCTTTCTTCCGTTTTTTTAATGGCCTCTTGCTTTCTTCATGATGTCCTTGATGTCATCACATAACTTGTCTGGTCATCGGTCATTAGTGCTTAATGCATCAAATTTTTCCTTGAGATGGTCTCTAAATTCAGGTGGGATATACTCAAGGTCGTATACTTTAACTGTCCCAGACTTGTTCTAATTTTCTTCAGCTTCAACTTGAACTTACATATGAGCAGTTGGTGGTCTGTTCTGCAGTCAGCCCCTGACCTTGTTCTGATGATACTGAGCTTCTCCGTTGTCTCTTTCCACAGATGTAGTCAATTCGATTTCTGTGTTTTCTATCAGACGAGGTCACATATGTATAGTTGCCGTTTATGTTGTTGAAAAAAGGTATTTGTAATGAAGAAGTCATTGATCTTGCGAAATTCTGTTATGGGATATCTGGCATTGTTTTTATCTCCAAGGCCATATTTTCCAACTACTATTCCTTCTTCGTTTCCAACTTTTGTATTCCAGTCATCAGGAATTATCAGTGCATCTTGATTCCATGTTTGATCAATTTCAGACTACAGAAATTGGTAAAAAATCTTCAATTTCTTCATCTTTGGCCTTAGTTGTTGGTTCATAAATTTGAATAATAGTCGTATTAACTGGTCGTCCTTGTAGGCATATGGATATTATCCTATCATGAACAGGTTTGTACTTCAGGATAGATCTTGAAATGTTCTTTTTGACAACAAGCGTGAAGCCATTCCTCTTCAATTTGTCATTCCCAGCATAGTAGATGTTATGATCGTCTAATTCAGAATGGCCAATATCAGTCCATTTCAGCTCGCTAATGCCTAGTATATCAATCTCTAGGGGTTCCATTTCATTTTTGATAACTTCCAATTTTCCTAGATTCCTACTTCATACATTCCACATTTCAACTATTGATGGTTGTTTGCAGCTATTTCTTCTCATTTTGAGTTGTGCCACATCAGCAAATGAAGGTCCCAAATGCTTGACTCCATCCATGTCTTTAAGGTGGACTCTACTTTGAGGAGGCAGGTTTGAGTGCCTTCCAACCTGAGGGGCTCTTCTTCCAGCAATATACTAGGCAGTGTTCCGCTCCTACGTATAAGGTTTTCACTGGCCAGTTTTTCAGAGTAGTTCTCCAAGTCCTTCTTCCTAGTCTCTCTTAGTCTGGAAGCTCCACTGAAACCTGCCCACCATGAGTGACCCTGCTGGCCTTTGAAATACCAGTGGCATAGCTTCCAGCATCACAGCAACATGCAAGCCACCACAATATGACAAACTGACAGATGTGTGGGAGTGAACATACTAGCAAATATAAATTACAAGAAGTTACATATTTATAGATGATTATTTTATGTATGTAAATATACCAAAACAAATCCTAGAAGAACGTTGTTTCAAGTTACTGTATTGTAACGCAAGTAACGCTCACCTTCTATGTTTTCCAAATGCTCGCTTCCTCCCCCTGAGAGGTATTTTCTGAAGCACCACTATGCTAATTTTTTTACAACATCCCTCACCCCACTGGAGGTATTTCATGAGCTCCACTATGCCAGTTTTTTTAACATGTTGCTGTAAAAAAAAAATTAGCATAGCATGTTTACAAAAATACCTCCATGGGGGAGGAAACATTTGGCAAACAAATGTAGAAGGTATGCCTTGTTTGTGCAAAATACAGTATTACTATCTAATTAATGACAGCTTTCCTTCCTTAATAATAAATGTTGATTTTTTATTTTGTTAGCCTGTCTGAGTTACGAATTTTTAAGACAAGTTTCCAGAAACAAACACAAATACATTTGTGTGTTTTTAATGTGGGAGATTCATGTTGTTAACCTCAATGGATAGGTGATGGAATGTCCTATATTTAATGTTGGGACCACTAATTAGATTTTAGAAATAAGAATAAAGCTGGAGCCTTTCTTATTATGTATATCAAAATAAATTTCAGAATGATAAATGATTTAAAAGTAAAAAATGAAACTATAGAAGTACTAAAAGACCAGAGGAATACATGGGGTAGGAAAATGCCCGGTTATGTGATATAAAATTAGGTTCCATGCAAGAAAGGATTGCTAAGTTTATCTAATAAGAAGTGTACCTGTCTTGAATAGCCATTTAGTACTTATTATAATAAGTAATAAACTAGGAAAAATATTTTTAACACTGTTTTAGCAAAGCATTAATTTCCTTAATATACAAAAAGTCAAAGGGCAAAGAACTTTAACCCAACTGATTCTTTTCACTCACCAGTATACCACATTTCAGTATATATACATCTTCCTCATTTTTTTTGACATTTTGACATTTTTCGACATTTCACTTAAAAAGAAACACAAATGGCCAATGAAAACATGTTCAACTGTTCTCATATGAAATAAATGCAAGAATGAGATTTTTTTTTCTTGGGTAATTGGCAAAAATTGAAGTCTGTACCCTACATTGGTGAAAGTATGGAAAAGGAGTGACTACTGTTCTTCACTGTGGTTGGGAGTATAAATTAGGACAATATTTTGGTAGTATTTAGCAAAACTACGGTATTTACAAAGCTGTTGGCCCAGCCATCCCACTTTGTAGGAATTTGTTCTAAATGATTTTCAGAAAGGTACATGTGCAAGGATGATCTTTGCAACATTGTCTAACAGAAAATACTAGAAACAATCTCAGTGTTCAGTCACAGGCTGCCAGTTAAATTAATTATGCGTGCAGAGTAGAACTGCTCCATAGAGTTCTCAAGGCTTTGACCTTTCAGAAACAGATGCCTGTGTTCCAAGGCACCTTTGGGTGGGTTTGAACTGCCAGTGTTTCCAGTAGTAGTCAGGTGCTTACCCATCTGCACCACCCAGGGACTCCTGTGGTACTGCTATACAATGGAATACAGTACAGGCGTTTAAAAAAAATAGGAGGAAGATGTATATGTACTGAAATGTGGTATATTGGTGAGTGAAAAAAGTCAGTTGGGTAACAATATGTGTGGTATGATCCTATTTATGTGTATTTGTTTTTAAGATTTGGAGATGAAAATTTTTGTTTCTTTACATAGAAAGTTTCAGGAAGAAGTGGTTGCTGGTGATGGGTGAGGGGGGGCTGCAAAAAGGGCTAAGTTTGGTATAGAGGAGATTGTTAATATTCACATTATACTGTTGTGTTATGCCAAGATATTTTCTTAAACTCTTACGTCATATTAAGCCTTATTATTTTAGGCCAGCATACCCAGTAGAAGAATTAGAAGAAGAAACTGTTCCAGAAGATGATGCAGAGTTAACATTAAGTAAAGTGGATGAAGAATTCGTGGTATGTGTGTTGCTGATGTTTTTGTTCTTGGATTCCTTTCCCTTCTCTGAATTCCTCCAGACTGCCATTTTTTTTAATATACTGTATTTCATTGTTTCTAGAGTAGGAAAACCTTTAAATTCAGTTTCAAGTATCAGTGTCTTAGACCTTTGGTGAAGTTAATTCTTGAGTTTTCTAGTGATTCAGGTCTGAACTTTAGCAGAGGTTTTAAATTGTAGATAGAAGTCATATACACTAGCTATATGAGTAATTATTTTATTAACGACCATTCATGATCTTAAATAAGCCATGACTAAGAAAGGATTTAGAATAGGACAGTAGAGTTTAGGATTAATGCATTCTGTTTCATAGGAATACCACAATGTTCAGTTCTCAAAAACTTTTTTATGTTTCTAAAATTAAGACAAGTACTATTCTGAAGGAGTAAAAAACTGCTTTTAAATAACCAGCATTATTTAAACGATTTGGTAGCATCTGGGCCTTTTTCCATGCTTAAGATTGTACGTATAAAGCTAAATGATCAAGTCTCTTTAATTGATTAGGCTAGTTAAATAGTAGAAACAAAAGAAGTTTTTCTCAAGGTAATTTTTCTTCAGAACTAGAGATAGATTAAGCCTGGTGTTTTAGTTTACCTCTAGAAGTATAAATGTGATCTGAAACAAATACAGGAAAAAGCAACTTTATCTATAGTGTATTTTACTGTAATAAACCAATTAACGTTTTCAGGTGATGTTTAAAATCAGTAGATTTTTAAAGCCCATCTGTATTTCGGTTTAAAGTAAGTTATTAAACTACCATATTCTTCAAAGAGGTTAATAACTGCATTATTTTAATAGCAAATGCTGAAAATAACCATTGTCTAAAAAGGTGGTTGTGGTTAAATAAATTAGACTGTATCCAGAGAGTAGAATATTATATAGCCATAAAAAGTTGTTACGAAGAAATGTTAGTGACATAGGAATGATACCTTTACTCTACTTTATGTTTATACTTTATACTATAAAATTGACTCAGAAAAGGATTCTAAGTTTCACATCATCATGAACTCAACTATGTAAAATTTGCAAAACAGAAAAATATATCAATATGTTAACATTGGTTATATATGGGTAGAAGGATTATAGATGATTATTTTCTATGCTTCTCTGTATTTTATAAATCTTAACCTATGTTTTATCAGAGTATATTTGTAACCACATATATCAGAAAGGTGACTCCATGCTGTTTACTGAAGGAAAAGACCATTGTCAAATGGATCTATTTAAAATATATCTTTTTTTAATGGGATAAATTTTAAAAATCATGATAAAATTGTATTCATTTGTTCTACACTATTTATTGAGTACCTGTTAAGTGTCTGGCGCTGGGCTGGTGACACAGTGTGTGCAAAATTTCTGTGGCTGGAATGAACTTAGCATGATCAAGGAACTGAGAGAAAGCTACTGTGGCCAGAGCTACTGAGTGAGGGGAGGGTGCTTAAAATTACCTGGGAAGATAGACTGGGACCAGATCATTTTGGACATTTTAAGGAGTTTAGACTTTATTCCTTTTGTAATATATCGGATTTTTCCCTTTAAGCTCAGAAATTTAGCAGCTCCACATATATTCCCAGTTGTTCACTTCCCTTATTCTACTACAGCATCTTAGTTATCTAGTGCTGCTATAACAGAAATGCCACAAGTGGATGGCTTTAACAAAGAGAAGTTTATTCTCTCACGGTTTGGGAAGCTAGAAGTTTGAATTCGAAGCGCCAGCTCTAGGAGAAGGCTTTCTCTCTCTGTTGGCTCTGGGGGAAGGTTCTTGTTATCAGTTTTCCCCTGGTCTAGGAGCTTCTCAGTCCAAAGAATGAGCTCCACTCCCGGTGCTTCTTTCTTTCTTTCTTTCTTGGTGGTATGAGGTCCTTCTCCTCTCTGCTTGCTTCTCTCTTTTATATCTCAAAAGAGATTGATTCAAGATATTACCTAATCCTGTAGAATGAGTCCTGCCTCACTTACATAACTGCCTCTAATCCTGCCTCATTAACATCACTGAGGTTAGTTAGGATTTACAACACACAGGATAATCACATCAGATCACAAAATGGTGGACAACCACACAATACTGGGAATCGTGGGCTAGTCAACACACATTTTTGAGGGACACAAGTTCAGTCCATGACATACAGTGTATCCTTCATCGCTCCATCTTTGCTATTAACATTTCTCGACAGATAACTGATATTAGCGCTCAGCATTTTGCTTTAAAGACGTATCACTGAAAAGTGTTAGGAAAAAAATGCACAAAAACCTGCTAGTCATAAAGAAAACCCAGTGGGGGCAGAAACCATGTCTGTTTTGCTCACTCTTGTATCTCTAACTTATTGTGCAGTGCCTGGCACACAGTAGAGGTTTATTAACTATTCGATCATAAAATGCCTCTGTTAGCACCTTGTTGTGTAACTTTTGGAAATTATAGCTAATGTTTTTCTGGGAACTCTTTAAAGACTAAAGCAGCATGATCGGATATGTAAGTTTAGAGAAGTGATACTAAAGAGCATCCAGCTAACTCATCTCTTCCCAACTGTGAGGTAAAGACCTTCTGCTGTCACAAAGACCAAACTGATGGCTTTCCTCAGAGGGCTGGCCCCAGAGGCTGTTCTTTCCCTTATGTCATGTTTCTTGAATCTTCTTCTTTCCTTGCTTCCTTGTTATTCTAAGAGGCCCTCTCTGATCTCTCCCAATCCTTCTGCTAAGGAGAACTGGATCACTGCCACAAGCTATTGAGAAAAGCCTTTAGATGGTGGGATATTAGTGATTCCATTGCCAGAGTTTGTGGGGTGGTGTAAGGATGATGAAAATCATTTCTGACATAATAAAATTCTTCCACCTAGAAAAATTAGAAATCCTTTAGTTTTAGACTGGCCAAATCAAGGTGTAAGGCATGTTGATAACTGTAAAAAAAAAAAAAGGAATACTGTTTGTGACATAATACTCTCACCTGCTGTGTGTGATCATATCCTTAGTACTTGGCAGTGAGAAAACTAAGAGGGTGTATATTAAGCAAAGAAATGGTAGAAAAGTGTTGAGTGCCTTCTAAATTATTGAGCTTAGAATCCTAATTTATTTAAAAATTTTTCTCTAACTTTGTTTCTATTCTATTCCCTTTTAAATATTCTCTTAATAATATTTAGTAACTTAAATCCTTTTTCTAGTATTTACTATTTAAGGTTTTTTTTTAACCTATTAGTATTCATTTCAGTATAATTCAAGAAGTGTTTATTGATCGCCTATCCAACCAGTACTGATTAGATTAGTGTAGAAGGATTATAAACTTGTCTCTTCTCCCATGGGTATTGAGTTACTGACATTTCAGTCATTTGCTCTGGTTGTTGAGTAGACCATTGTTAGTGCGAACACAGAATAGACACGCCTTACTGAGCTGCTTTTCAAAGGCATGCTTTTATGCTTAAGATTTAAGATGTAAGCAGTTAGATCAGTTTTATCTGTCGCTTCCTGTCCCATTGTCCATATCCTCCCAAAAGTAAACTCAGTTGAGTGTATAGGATCTGTGTTTACATTGTTTCATATTTTACTAAAATCTTTCCAGTTTGAAGGTTTAGTGTACTTATCATCTCTTAGTGCCCCATGCAGAGTTTTCTGGGTAGATCTGTGACGAGTCTTAGATTCTACATCCTAACAAGTTCCTAGGTGATGCTGTTGCTGCTGGTTTCAGACCACACTGTCTTACCTGCTTTTAAATTCCTGATGGTAAGAATTATCTTTGAAATCTACCATTGCAGCTTTTCTATGAAAGTGCTCACAAACCAATACTCACTAGTTTATCTTTCCTTTACAACATCATGAGACTTGAGGACCAGGCTCCATTGGCTTTATTCCCATGTCCTTAAGCTTGGGATATTCTTTTATTTGTTTATTTATTATCGTACTTTAGATGAAGGTATACAGAACACACTACCTTCTCATTAAACATTTGGTACATGTATTGTTTTATGACATTGGTTAACAACCCCATGACATGCCAGTACTCTTCCTTCTCAACCTTCGGTTCCCTTTTACCCGATTTCCTATCCCCTCCTGCCTTCTAGTCCTTGCCGCTGGGCTGGTGTGTCCCTTTAGTCTCATTTTGTCCTATGGGTCTGTCTAATCTTTGTCTAAAAGGTGAACCTCAGGAGTGACTTCGTTACTGAGCTAAAAGGATGTCCAGGAGCCATACTCTCGGGGTTTCTCCAGTCTCTGTCAGGCCAGTAAGTCTTTTCTTTTTTTAGTTAGAATTTTGTTCTACGTTTTTCTCCAGCTCTATCTGGGACCCTGTATTGTGATCCCTATCAGAGCAGTCAGTGGTGATAGTTGGGCACCATCTGGTTGTGCTGGACTCAGTCTGGTAGAGGCTGTGGTAGTTGTGGTCCATTTGTCCTTTGGACTAATCTTTTCCCTGTGTCTTTAGTTTTCATCATTTTCCCCTGCTCCTGAAGGGGTGAGACCAGTGGAGCATCTTAGATGGCTGCTCACAGGCTTGTAAGACCCCAGACACTACTCACCAAAGTAGAATGTAGAACATTTTCTTTATAAACTATGTTATGCCAATTGAGCTAGATGTTTCCTGAGATCATGGTCCCCCCAGTCCTCAGCCCAGTAACTCAGTCCCTAAGGGAGTTTGGATTTGTCCATGGAGCTTCCACAACCTTAACCTAAACAAGTTGTGCTGGCTTCCCCAGTATTATGTACTGTCTTACCCTTCACCAAAGTTACCACTTATCTATTGTCTATTTAGTGTTTTTCCACCCTCAACCCTCCCTTACCTTGTAACCATAAAAAATTGTTTCTTTTTATGTGTAAACCTTTTCATGTGTTTTTATAATAGTGGTCTCATACAATATTTGTCCTTTTGTGATTGACTTATTTCACTCAGCATAATGCCTTCCAGATTCGTCCATGTTATGAGATGCTTCACAGATTCATCATTCTTTATGGTTGTGTAGTATTCCATTGTGTGTATGTACCATAGTTTGTTTATCCATTCATCTGTTGATGAACATCTAGGTGGTTTCCATCTTTTTGCTACTGTGAACAATGCTGCAATGAACATGGGCATGCATTTGTCTATTCGTGTGATGACTCTTATTTTTCTGGTATATATTCCTAGGAGTGGGATTGCTGGATCCTATGGTATTTCTATTTCTAGCTTTATAAGGAAGTGCCATATCATTTTTTAAAAATAGTTACACCATTTTGCATTCCCACCAGCAGTGTATAAGAGTACCAGTCTCCCCACAGCCTCTTCAGTGTTTGTTATTTCCAATTTTTTTTTTTTTTTTTGTGCCAGTAATACCGGGGTGAGATGGTATCTCATTGTGGTTTTGATTTGCATTTCTCTAATCGCTAGTGATCAGTAGCATTTCCTCACGTGTCTGTTAGCTGCTTGAATGTCTTGTTTGGTGAAGTGTCTGTTCCTTTCCTTTGCCCATTTTTTAATTGGATTGTTTGTCTTTTTGTTGTAGAGGAGTTGGATTTTCCTGTAGGTTTTAAAGATTAGACCTTTGTTGAATTTATAATAGCCAAAAATTTTTTCCCACTTTGCACTCTTTTTACTCTTTTGTTGAAGTCTTCTGATGAGCATAAATGTTTAATTTTTAGACGATCCCAGTTATCTAGCTTATCTTCTGGAGTTTGTATGTTGTAGTTATGGTTTGTATCCTATTAATGCCGTGTATTAGGATCTCTAGCGTTAGTCCTATTTTTTCTTCTATGATCTTTATAGTTTTTGGTTGTATGTTTAAGTCTTCAATCCATTTTGAATGAGTTTTTGTATATGGTGTGAGATATGGGTCCTGTTTCATTTTTTTTGTAGATGGACATCCAATTTTGCCAGCACCATTTGTTAAAAAGACTTTCTTTTCCCCGTTTGATGGACTTTGGGCCCTTGTTGAAGATCATGGGACCATAGGTGGATGGATTTACATCTGAGTTCTCAATTCTGTTCCATTGGTCAATGTATCTGTCATTTTACAGTACCAGGCTGCTTTGACTACTGTAGCTGTATAGTAGGTTCTGAGGTCAGGTAGTACGAGTGCTCCTACTTTATTCTTCTTCAGTAATGCTTTACTTATCTGGGGCCTCTACCCTTTCCATATAAAGTTAATGATTGTTTTTTCCGTCTTTTTAAAGAATGTTGTTGGTATGTGGGTCGGGATTGCATTGAATTTGTAGATTGCTTTGGGTAGGATTGTCAATTTCACAATGTTGAGTCTACCTGTCCATGAACATGGTATGTTTTTCCATTTATGTAGATCTCTTTTGGTTTCTTGCTGTAGTGTTTTTTAGTTTTCTTTGTATAGGTCCTTTACATCCCTTGTTAGATTTATTACTAAGTATTTTATTTTTTTAGGGGCTATTATAAATGGTATTGTTTTCCTGATTTCCTTTTCGTTGTTCTTATTATTGGTGTATAGGAATCCAACTGATTTTTGTATGTTTACCTTGTATTCCTCTACTCTGCTGAATCTTTCTATTAGTTCCAGTAGTTTTCTTGTGGAGTCTTTTGAGTTTGCTATATATAGTATCATATCATCTGCAAATAGGGACAGTTTTACTTCTTCATTACTAATTTGGATGCCCTTTATTTCTTTTCTTGTTTTGTTGCTCTAGCTAGGACCTCCAGCACAGTGTTAAATAGGAGTGGTGATAAAGGGCATCCTTGTCTTGTTCCTGTTCTCAAGGGGAATGTTTTCTGCTTCTCTCCATTAAGAATGATGTTAGCTGTTGGTTTTGTGTAGATGCCCTTTATTATGTTGAGGAATTTCCCTTCTTTACCTATTTTATTGAGAGTTTTTCTCAGGAATGGGTTTTGGATATTGTCAAATCCCTTTTCTGCATTGATTGAGATGATCGTGTAATTCTTTTACTTATGTAGTGGATTACGTTGATTGATTTTCTAATGTTGAACCATCCTTGAGTACCTGGTATGAGTCTTACTTGGTTGTGGTGTATTATTTTTTTTATATGATTCTGCGTTCGATTGGCTAGAATTTTGTTGATAATTTTTGCATCTATATTCATCAGGGAAACCCTGGTGGAGTAGTGGTTAAGAGCGATATGGCTTCTAACCCAAAGATAGACAGTTCGAATCCTCTAGGCGCTCCTTGGAAACCCTATGAGGCAGTTCTACTCTGTCCTTTAGGGTTGCTATGAGTCGGAATCGACTCAATGGCAATGGGTTTTTGGTTTTATATTTATTGGAGATTGGTCTGTAATTTTCTTTTTTTTTGTGGTGCCTTTGTCTGGTTTTGGTTTCAGGGTTATGCTGGTCTCATAGAATGAATTTGGAATTATCCCTTCCTTTTCTATGTTCTGAAATAGTTTGAGTAGTACTGGAGTAAGCTCTTTGAATGTTTGGTAGAATTCTCCTGTGAAGCCATTTGGGTCAGGGCTTTTTTTTGTTGGGAGTTTTTTTTTAATTAACTTTTCAGTCTTTTATTTTGTTATGTGTCTGTTCAGATTTTCAACATCAATTTGTGATAGTTTGGGTAGGTAGTGTGTTTCTAGAAATTTGTCCATTTTCTCTAGATTTTCAAATTTGTTGGAGTATAGCTTTTTGTAACACTGTGTTATGAAGGGGCTGTTGTAATGTCCCCCATTTCATTTCTTATTGGGTTATTTGCATCCTCTCCTGTTTCTGTTTTGTCAATATGGCTAGTGGTTTGTTGATTTTGTTGATCCTTTGAAAGCCAACTTTTGGTTTTGTTGATTCTTTCTATTGTTTTTCTATTCTCTGTTTCATTTATTTCTGCTCTCATCTTCATTATTTCCTTTCTTCTGGTGGCCGTAGGCTTCTTTTGCTGTTCTCTATTTGTTCAAGTTGTGTAGCTAATGTTTTGATTTTATCCCTTTTTCTTTTTTGATGTGTGCATCTATTGCTATAAATTGACCTCTGAGGACTGCCTTTGCTGTGTCCCAAAAGTTTAGGTATGGTGTGTTTTCTTTCTCATTTGATTCTAGGAATTTTTTGATTCCATCTTTGATTTCTTCTATTACCCAGTAGTTTTTAAGCAGGGTATTATTTAGTTTCCATGTAATTGATTTTTTTTCCTTGCTCTCCTGTTGTTAATTTCTACCTTGATGGTGTTGTGATCAGAGAAGATACTTTGTGTTATCTCAGTGTTTTGGGTTTTGTTGAGTGTTGCTGTGTGGCCTAGTATGTGGTCTATTCTGGAGAACGTTCCATGTGCTTTGGAAAAGAATGTATACTTTGCAGCTGTTGAGTGGAGTGTTCTATATATGTCTATGAGGTCACGTTGGCTGATTGTGCCCTTTAGATCTCCTGTATCTTTGTTGAATTTCTTTCTAGATGTTCTGTCCTTTACCGAGAGTGGTGTGTTGAAGTCTCCTACTACTATATCGGAACTGTCAGTTTCTCTTTTCAATGCTGTTAAAGTTCGTTTTATGTATTTTGGAGCCCTGTCATTGATTGCATAGATATTTACTGTGGTTGCATAGATACTTATTATGGTTATGTCTTCACTTAATGGATCATCCCGTTAATCATGATATAGTGCCCTTCTTTATCTTTTATGATGGATTTTGTTTTTAAGTCTATTTTATCTGAGATTAGTATTGCCACTCCTGCTCTTTTTTGGTGGCTGTTTGCTTAATATATTCTTTTCCATCCTTTGATTTTTAATAAATTTATGTTTTTGTTTCTAAGGTGTGTCTCTTGTAGACAGCATATTGATAGATCTGTTTTTTAATCCATTCTGTCACTCTGTATCTCTTTATGGGTGCATTTAGGCCATTTTTACGTTCAGTGTAATTATTGATAGGTGTGAGTTTATTGCTCTCATTTTGTAGTGCTTTTTTTTTTTTTTGTGGTGCTGATGATTTCTTTGTTCCTCTTACTCTCCTGTGCTGAATTCCTTTTGTTTGTGGATTTTTTTTGTTTGTTTGTTTCTTTTGTTTTTGTAGGTTTTGTTTTTACTGAGACTTTATGTATTTCTTCCTTTTTTTGATCAATAGGTTTGTTAACTTTCTTTGTGATTACCTTGAAATTTACCCTTCTCTTCCTAAGTTTGAACCAGTCTATTATTTCTTGGTACCGCCTTGTCTTCCTCTGCATTAGAAAGTTCTATACCCACACCATTTATTCCGTCTTTTATTGTTCTGACGTTGTTTTCATTTGCAGATTAACCTCTCTGGTTGCCTTTTGTAAATATTTTGCTTCTGAATAGTCCTTTAGAGTTCATTTCCTAGGTTGGTATCTGGCTGGTGCAATCTTGTGTCCTAGATTTAAGCTGTTGTCTGATGTTGTTTGTTCTCAAACCAAAGGACTCCCTTTAATGATTCCTGTAAGTTTGGTTTGGTTTTTGCATACTCCCTTATTTTCTGTTTATCTGGAAATATCCTAATTTCACTGTCATATTTGAATGAGAGTTTTGCTGGATATATTATTCTTCATTGGCAATTTTTTCTTTCAAGATTTTATATACATCATCCCATTGCCTTTTCTCCTGCATGGTTTCTGCCGAATAATCTAAGCTTAGTCGTATTGTTTCTCCTCTCTACGTGACTTTTTGTTTTTCTGGAACTACTCTCAGGATTGTTTGTTTGTCTTTGGTTTTAGCGAGTGTGATTATGATATGCCTTGGTGATTTCCTTTTGGTGTCTATCCTATATGGGGTTCTTTGAGCTTCTTGGATGGTCAGCTTTTCATCCTTCATGATAGTGGGGAAGTTTTCTTTCAGCAATTCTTCAATGATCCCCTCTGTTTTTCTGTTTTCTCAAGCTTGGGATGTTCTTGTTAGACTTGTTTCACTCACTATGTCACTTGTCACCAAAAGATGTTGCAAGGGGAAAGGGAGCCCAGGATTTTCCTGTATGCTTATAGATACTGCTCAGATTCTGTATTTACTGTATATTGGGAAGGGGGTTGCCTCTCAAAGGATGCTTTCCCCAGTCTCCATATTTCTAGGGATCAAGACGAGTTTGGAATCCTCCTGAACCATCCTTTTGAAGAGATTTAGGGACCATGGGTGAGGGGTACTGATGACCACGAACTTATCAAACTCTATATGCCACCAGGGCTCCAACTTACAAGCTCAAGCATATGAAAGATGTTGTTGTTGTTAAGTGCTGTTGAGTCAATTTTCGACTCATGGCAACCCCACGTGACAGAGTAGAACTGCCCTGTAGGGTTTCCTAGGCTGTAATCTTTATGGAGCAGATTTCCAGATCTTTTTTCTGTGGAGTAGCTGGGTTGGTTTGAACTGCCAACCTTTTGTTGAGCAGCTAAGCGCTTAGCCGTTGAGCCACCAAACTCAGCCACCAGAGATGTCAAAAATATGCATAGATGTGACTCGTCTCTGGAGAAGGTGAGAATATTCTGTCAGTCTCATTTTTATCCATTTCAGTCATCTTTCTCAAAATTTCCTTTAACTCCTTCTACTATATCTCTATTTCAGATACACCAGTTGGAGCTGTTTCCTGCTCCTGTGCTTGTTTATTTATCCCTAGCTCTGCGGCAATGGTTCTTTTCTTTCCCCCCTCTTTATTCAGTGACTGCAAAAATAGGTTCTATATGAATGATACCATCAAAACTTCAAAAGACAGATGAGTTGCTAATACTGATACTCCCTATTTTATGTATGCTTTCACTAGGCTTTTAAATACTCTTTTCTGCATTAGTCTTTATATCAAGCTTAGTACTGTAGGTATGTGAAAGCTGGGAATATACTTTTTATACTATAATTTTTTATAATTATTAACTTTAAAAATTCTTTTTTTTTTTTTAAGGAAGAGGAGACAGATAATGAAGAAAACTTTATTGATCTCAACGTTTTAAAGGCCCAGACCTATCGCTTGGTAAGTTACATTTGATATATACAGGACCAAGTAGCCATCAGTGCACATATTCTGCTAGAAACTGAAATGAGTAGAAACTATTGCTGACCGTTATTTTGTGTGTCATTTGAAAATTAGTTGTCAAAATTATTTTCCTATATATAAAATGTTATATCAAATATAAAGATCAATAGGAATGAGTGAGGCAGTCTCCTCCCTATACTATGGAAAATCAACACAGTGCTTGTGCAAACTGAAAATAATTTATTTGCCTGATGGCATTTTTTATTATCTTATTTCAAATTATTTTCTAGTACAACAGGCCAGTATTAAAAGATTTTGATTAACAGAAAATACTTAAATCATTTGTAATTCTTTGAACTAAAATAGGTTATATTAAGACCAGTACACTAATAGGGAGCTGCACATTGTTTTAAGTCAGTTTTTTGCTCAGTTTTAATTATGAAATAAAGCCAGTCTATAAAAGAGTACATACTCAATGAGATATTTCAAAGGTGGTGTTAGGTACTGTCGAGTTGGTTCAGGCTCATAGCGACCCTATGTACAATAAACAAAATACTGCCCAGTCCTGTGCCATCCTCATAGTTGTTGCTATGTTTGAGCCCATTGTTGAAACCATTGTATCAATCCATCTCGTTGAGGGTCTTCCTCTTTTTTTACTGACCCTCTACTTTACCAAGCATGATAGCCTTCTCCAGAGACTGGTCCCTCCTGATTACATGTCCAAAGTATGTAAAACAAAGTCTTGCCATCCTTGCTTCTAAGGAGAATTCTGGCTGTACTTCTTCCAAGACATATTTGTTCATTCTTCTGGCAGTCCATGGTATATTCAACATTCTCTGCCAACACCATAAATCAAATGCATCACTTCTTCTTCAGTCTTCCTTGTTCATTATCCAGCTTTTGCATGCATATGAGGCAATTGAAAATACCATGGCTTGGGTCAGGTGCATCTTAGTCCTCAAAGTGACATCTTTGCTTTTTAACACTTTAACGAGGTCTTTTGCAGCAGATTTGCCTGATGCAATATGTCGTTTGATTTCTTGACTGCTGCTTCCTTGGGCGTTGATTATGGATCCAGCTTAAATCCTTGACATCATACATTCATTAAAAAGACAGGAAAGGAAGAAAAGACCAAAAGAGATGTCAGAAGAGAGGCTGAAACTTGCTCTTGAACATAGAGTAGCTAAAGTGAATGGACGAAACGATGAAGTAAAAGAGCTGAACAGAAGATTTCAAAGGGTAGTTCAAGAAGACAAGTTAAAGTATTATAATGAAATGTTCAAAGACCTGGAGTTAGGAGACCAAAAGGGAATAACATGCTCAGCATTTCTCAAGCTGAAAGAACTGAAGAAGAAATTCAAGCCTCGAGTTGCAATATTGAAGGATTCTATGAGCAAAACGTGGAACGATACAGGAAGCATCAAAAGAAGATGGAAGGAATTCACAGAGTCACTGTACCAAAAAGAATTAGTCAATGTTCAGTCATTTTAGAAGGTAGCATGTGATCAAGAACTGATGGTATTGAAGGAAGAAGTCCAAGCTGCACTGAAGACATCAGCGAAAAACAAGACTCCAGGAATTGGCAGCATTTCAAAAGTACATATGGGATTTATGTGTTTTTCTATATGGATGTTAAAATTTAATACAGTATATTACTACTGCACACTCAAAAAATGATATATTAAATATAATATTCTTACATGTCCTTTAATTTTTCTTGTCTGAATTCTACAAACAAATTTCGATCTAGTTTTGGTTTTATATCATGACAACTTCTTTGACCATCCCATCCCAGGATTATTTACCAATTTATCATTTTAGTGTCTTAGTATTGTTAGTTATTAGTTGTTGTTGTTATTACTGGTGTGTATGTGTGTGTGTTTTCTGCCTGAGTTTATGAATTAATTTTACCACTTACTAGCTGTCTGACCTTGGGCAAGCTTTCAAGCTTCGTGTGCCTTAGCTTCTTCATCTGTAAAATAAGGGTAAGAATTCTAACCTATTTCATAGGGTTTTGAAGATTAACAGTAATACATGTAAAGCACTTCGAAATGTGTCTGGCACATGGAAAGTATTCAGTAGGTATTGGCAGAAACCAAAACCACCTCTCCTCCTTACCCCTCCTCTCTAATCTGATTTGTAAGCTCCTTGGTAACAGGAATAGCTGCCCTTTTTTAAAATGTCTGTTCCTTGTAGTGTAGCACAGAAGGTACGGAATAAATATCTCTTAGATGAGTGCATATATTTTTGACTGATAAATTGAAAATATCAGAATAACATGCTAACATTTAAATTCAAACAAACTCCATTTGTAACAATTCTTTACATTTACAGATCACTTTGTAGTTTTCAAAGTACATTAAAAAATATCCTTTCACTGGCCTTGCAAGGCATTTGGGTAGATGTTATCTCAACTTTACAGATACAAAAACTGAAATATATAATCTTGGGACAGTTTAATCTTTTAGAGCTAATAAATCACCTTATCTGCCTTTGAACTCAGTTCTCCAATCCCCCAAGTCTATTGCTTTTTCCCCCTCTATCTCATAACAAGAGTTCAACAAGGTAGGTGTGGTTCAGTTTCCCTTGAGCAAGTGCATTATGGTGCTGGTGTTCATGTAATATGTGTGTTGAAGATGATGATGACACAGTGATCCTGAAGTTTGAAAAGAAAAGCAAAAGAGATGAAGAAATAGTCATTCTCAGAAAGAAAATGGCGTTCGTGTTATTTATTTTTATATTGATGGCATAAACAGAGGCCTGTGAAGGCCACCAAGGCCACCTGGGATTCCCCATGGACAAAACAGTTTCTGAGTATTTGGAAAGGAAAGCCGTTTAATTTGTCCCTACCACTACTGTCTAAGTTCCTGTTTTTCCCTTATCTGTGCCTTTATCAATCATCTAAGTATTAGATCCTTCAGACAAAGACTGTATAGCATATACCCTTTAGAGTTAAGACTATGTGTGGTTGCATTTTTCCAAGAAGAAGAAGCCTGAGTACCAGGTGTTTGTGGATGGTCAATCATCAAGTCCTAATGAGGCAGAAAATGCTTTTATATTTTAAAAAATCTGGCAAGCTTATGATATTGCCCACAAAAGCCATCTGCCTTAGACAGCTGTGTCTGACTACAGCTTATGATGGCTCAGGCTGCTCTTTCCCCGAGACAGAGTTGCTATCTAGGTTAGTAACATGGATTTAAGGTTTTATGTTTCATGTAGCGGGTGGATTCACAATGCAGAAAAAATATTACTTTAGTAAGGCTGAATGTGATGAATTCTTCACTAGAACAAGAACAATGCATACTGTACAGGAAATTGATGTACTAAATGTGTATGTGACTATACAAGCCCAGAAATATATGAATTATAGCAATCCCTCCCTACCTGTGGATTGGAAAAAATAGATGCTTCTTAAGTCATCCTCTGTCCCCTCACCCTGCTTCATTTTTCTTCACAGACCCTGCCGTTGTATTGGATTATGTTTGTTTCTGGCTTGACCACCAGAATGCAGACTCCTCTACAGCAGGAGCTTTGTTCACTGCTCTTTCACTTGTGCCTGGTGTATAGAAGGTGCCCAGTAATACAGAAAGAATGAATGCGTGGATGAATGCTATTTTATATTTATATTTTTATAGGCAAAACATAGTTTAATCTTCATAAAGAAAAAAAACTTGTCAACCATAATTGTTTCCTCTTTTGTGTACCATGTAGGATAATGCAGGGAGAAATCTACTTACATTCTCTACTTTCATTAAATGAAGACTGCACCCTGAAAAACATGATAATTCAAGAAGATAGATATATACATGCATAATCCTGTGATTTGTGGTAAAATGAAGCAAGAAAGAAGTGGACACTGAGACAGTTTGGGGTGCAAAATATTTGTTAGAAATAAACATCTATGAAAGGAAGGGGGAAGAAAGCAGCCTGGGCAGAGGGAAAGATGTAACTGCGATGCAGGCTTGACAAAGCCTTGTCCACCTGGTGAGGTGCTCTGGAACAAGTGTGGCCTGCTTGGCTCAGTCCCTGGATGCAGGCTGCCCTGTGAAGGGCATACTTCAGGCAAGGTGGCTCTCTGCAGATGAGACAGACCCAGAAGGAGCTGACAGCAGCAGGCTGATTTGTTGGCCATATTCTTGGCAGCTGGACAACAAGGCCATCCTTAAAAGAGGACTTGGGTGACCCATATTCCTGACTAAGACAACGTATCTGTAGCTGCTAATCTGAAAATTTTGTAAAGAGATAATGTTTGCCTATTGCCTGAACTTTGAAATATCTAAGTAGATCATGACACAGCAGTAATGTTTCATGAACATTGAATAAAGTGTTTTAAGACAAGGGTTCCTCCTACAGATGATGAATGCTTGCACTGATGGAATTGGTTTGTTTTGGAAGCAGGTGCTTTTCAGAACGTTTATTTACTTTCAGGCTTTATAAATATATTTACAGCAATTCTTGTTGTGTGATCTCCCTCTCCTTGCTCCCATTTATCTTACCCTACCTATGGTTTTGCTAAACACAATACTTTTCAGGAACATAACTCCTACAACTGGTGAGAGAGTACTTCATCTTCTAAAATTTCATTTGTAAGTTATTTGAATTTTGAGATAGCTTTTCTTAGAAGGAAAAAATTATGGATGATATTTGTCTTCAAGGCTAGCCCACAGAGTTCTGCCTTCTCTATGTCTCTCTGATTTCTGAGTATTCTTGGTATCTGAAATTTAGGCAAAGCCACCCTGAGACTGGCCAGGGGGGAGGACCAAACCTGTTGCTGTCGAGTTGATTCCGACTGGTGCTGAATTAAAGCTCTGACAGTTGGGCAGGACCCATGATGGTTTAGGGTAGGAATGAGTGTTCAGAGATTGGAGGGGCAGGGAGAAAGACTTTCGTGGCAAGTTGGTAGGGAGGTGGGCTAGTCATTTCTATTTCTAAGTTCTCTGTCATTTGGAAACTGCCTGTGTGTTCATGGTGGCTACGCTGTAATTATGAGTGATCTTGGCAGCTCCTGTCTCCATTGTGAAACTCAACAGAATCTCTGCCACTGTGTTCTGGCAGCATAACACAGATGTGTCATTCTCCTCCCCCACAGAAAAAAGACGGGAGGGAGCTGCACGCTCTCTGAATTCTGTTTTTAAATGCCCATCGCTTCATTTCAAAACATTTTTTTCAAACATGCCATAGTTACCATTCTTTCTTGAGATGCTAAATTTGAGGTTTTAGAAACCAAATCCTGAGTTGTACAGCATAAAACCAAGTATCTCAAAAGGTTTAAACACAATTAGTTTTTAATTACTTAGCAAAAAAAAATCATTGTACCAAGAATGGGAGATGTTTAAGCTTAAAAAGCAAAAGCTGTAAGGAAGTTCAAAAAACAGGCTTAGAATAAAAATGTCATTTCAGTTTTAGAGTGTGACTGAAGCAAGTCTGCAGTATTGTAATCAGAGAGGAAGGAGATGTATCTGCTTTGGTTAATATCTTAAAAACCTTAAGTTTTCTTTATATATGATTTATACTTTCCTTCTGGACAAAATGTTTTTTCTGAGTAACATGAAAAAAAAATAACTGTTACCACAGCATAGCTTGCCCCATGAGTTACTATTAGTTCTGATACATGCTCGAGGAACATGTTTTTTCTTCTTTCCTAAAACATTTGAGTGTTAGGCCTCCTATCTGTGTTGTAAGAGAAGTCTATGGTTGGTATTTCACAGGAGAAATGATTAAAACCCTACATTATGGAGTGTGATGGAACACATTATGACTGAATAAATGCTTTTATTTCTCTGGTGAGTACTACCCCCATCAATTTTACATCTGGAGGTGAGTAGGAAATGTGGGTTAGAGAAAAAACCTGTACTACTCACTGCTCAGAGGAGGCCAAAATGGCAATTCCTGCTGGGTATAAAAGAGAGAGTTTTGCTTGATTTTATTTTACTTTTTTATTTTATTTGAGTCCACACTTGAAATAGGAGGATTCTTATTTCTATCTATCTGGTTTATTGTGGGCCTACCAAGAAGTTAGAAGAAAGGACTTTTCAAGGTCCCTTCCAAAGCTGAATCCATAACCTTTCAAGGCAGGTGCTAGGCAGAAAGAGCAGCCTTAGATAAAATCCTGAATATGCTTCACTAAAAATAACAAATTATAGATAACATTGTGAAGAATGGGAATTCCAGAACCCTTAATTGGGCTCATAAGGAATGTAAACATAGATCAAGAGGCAGTCATTCGAACAGAACAAGGGGATATACCATGCTTATTCAGTCTGTATGCTGACCAATTAATCCGAAAAGCTGGACTATATGAAGTAGAATGGGGCATCAGGAGTGGAGGAAGACTCATTAACAACCTGCGACATGCAGATGACACAACCTTGCTTGCTGAAAGTGAAGAGGACTTGAAGCACTTACTGATGAAGATCAAAGACCACAACCTTCAGCATGGACAGCACCTCAACATAAAGAAAAATCCTCACAATTGGACCAATAAGCAACACCATAATAAACGGGGAAAACATCGAAGTTGTCAAGGATTTCATTTTACTAGGATCCACAGTTAACACCCGTGGAAGCAGCAGTTAAGAAATCCAAGGATACATTACATTGGGAAAATCTGCTGCAAATGATCTCTTTCAAGTGTTAAAAAGCAAAGATGTCACTTTAAGGACTAAGGTGCGCCTGACCAAAGCCTTGGTGTTTTCAGTTGCCTCATATGCATGCGAAAGCTGAGCAATTAATAAGACCGAAGAAGAATTGATGCCTTTGAATTATGGTGTTGGTGAAGAATATTGAATATACCACGCACTGACAGAAGAACAAACAAATCTGTCTTGGAAGAAGTAAAGGCAGAATGCTCCTTGGAAGTGAGGATGGCGAGACTTAGTCTCACGTGCTTTGCACGTGTTATCAGGAGAGACCAGCCCCTGGAGAAGGACATCATACTTGGTAAAGTGAGTGGTCAGCAAAAAAAAAGGAAGACCCTCAAAGAGATAGATTGACACAGTGGCTGCAGCAATGGACTCAAGCATAGCAAAGATTATGAGGATAATGCAGGACCCTGCAGTATGGCATTCTGTTGTACATAGGGTTGCTATGAGTCAGAATCTACTTATCTAAAATGGCACTTAACAACAACAACGTGCTTCACTAGCCACATGACCATGAAAAGTTAATTAACCTCTCTATGACTCTGCTTTCTTATCTGTAAAATGGAGACAAAAATAATTCTCTACAGGGTTGTTTTGAGATTAGATAACCTAACTTGTGGACAGCACCTACCATGGTGCTGACATAGAGTATACACTTGATAACCATTTTTATTTTGTATAATTTTTACCTTTCCTAAAGACTGGCATTAGTTACCTTCATTCTTATGTGTCATCGGGGAATAGAAAAAGCCTCCATATCAGTAAGTCCCTAGATTTCCATGTATATTTTTGAGTAAGAAGCTTACATAGAATGTAAATTATCTAGAAGCTTGCATTTGGATGTAAATTAGGAAGTCTTGGTGATGTCATAGGTTTATTTTCATAATGCCACATGGATTACTATTGAAGGCCCACTAGACTAAATCTGCTGTCATGTAAAGTTTCCTCTACAGAAATGACTAAAGGGAATCTGGTGGAAATCAATATAATGATATGTTCAGGTGTAATTTGAGAGCTGTAATTTTTCAAGTGGATAGGTTAAATTTCCTGGATCAACACTAATATCAGATATTTATTATGAAATCAGTATATTAGATGAGTACCTAGAATACATGCATTTCTCAGTAGTCCTCTATAAACCCGTGCTGTTTAAAAAACACACTACCACCACTATCTTCCCCCTTTACCCTCCTTCCCTACCCCAGCAGTGTTAGTGCTTTGAATATCTAACTTCTCGATGTTTGGAAGCGTGAGAATCACCTTTAACTAATGATCCACTTTTATCCAGAACATCCAGTGAAGTTACTAAAACCTGTGAATACTGCCTTTGAAATATCTCTTGTATTTATCACTTCAGCTGTCTTTCAAGAGTGGTTTTTCTTCATCTCCTGTCTGTATTATTTAACAGTAATGTTCTAAATGGTCTTTGGTCCTCATCCTTCTGTCCCACCCCCACATTTTTCCAAAATTGTTTTCCACCCTAATCCTCTGACTTATCAGGTCATTCTGAGTTCAATAACATTTCATGGTTTTTCACTACCTACAGGTCCATTTATATAGATTATAAAACAATAAAATTTTGGTCTGTCTTTCCAGGCCTTTAGCAATTTAACAACTATCTACATAACCAAATTAACTTTATTCCACAGACAACTTTATGCCAGTTAAACTGGTCCTCTCATAGGCTTGCAAACACACTGTGAGCATATCTGATCCCATCCTTTCCTTCCTCTTCCCCTTGTTTCTTATCTAAAATGCCTTCTCACTGTCTGGCTTTTAAATGTTCAAGACCCAGATCAAATTCTGCATCCTCAGTAATACTTTCTGTTACCACCTCAGCCCCATTTCATCCTACAAAGTGACCATTATATAAATTTACGTAAAACATAACTTCAGAATTTTTGTGATTTTATTCACTGTTACTGGACTAGAACAGCACCTGGCACATAGTAGGCACTAAATAAACATTTGTCGGACAAATAAATGAAGTCACCATACCTTTCTTGTAACTTTTCTTTGTCTCTCCTTTAGGTTAGAGTACAAATTTTACTTTCCTCAGCCTTGCTTCTGAGGTTTTTCACAATATATTCAACTCTCTTCTCCCCAGCGTTCACCTTTGTAAGCCCCTAATCTGTCTTCTCATTGTGATCTTCACAATTATCTTCATTCCTATTTCAGTATTTTGGCTTATGCTGTTTTCCTCACTAAAAATGCTTGCCATCTCTCTTCTGCCATCACAGGAATAGACATATGCACACCCGTGTCATTGCAGCGTTATTCACAATAGCAAAAAGAGGGAAACAACCTAAGTGCCTATCAATAGGTGAATGGATAAACAAACTATGGAACATACACGCAATGGAACGATAAAGAACAGTAATGAATCTGCGAAACATCTCACAACGTGGATGAATCTAGAAGGCATTATGCTGAGTGAATAAGTCAGTCACAAAAGGACAAATATTATATGAGACCACTATTATAAAAACCCAAGAAAAGGTGTACACACAGAAAAAAACAATCTTTGATGGTTACAAGGGAGGGGAACAGTGGGGAGGGGAAATTAACTATATAGTAGGCAAGTATTAACTTTTATGAATGGAAAGACAGCACACAATATAGGGAAAGTAAGCACAACTTGACCAAAGGAAAGTCATAGAAGCTTCCTAGACACATCCAGACACCTTGAGGGACAAAGTTACTGGGGCTGAGGGCTGGAGACCGTGGTCTCTGCGGACATCTAGGTCAACTGGCATAACATAGTTCATAAAGTGTTCTACGTCCTACTTTGGTGAGTAGTGTCTGGGGTCTTAAAAGCTTGCATGCAGCCATCTAAGATACATCTATTGGTCCCATCCCGTCCCAAGCAAAGGAGAGTGAAGAAAACCAAAGACATAGGACTGATGGAACACATGAACCATAGCCTCCACCAGCCTGAGCCCAGAAGAAACTAGATGGTGCCTGGCTACCATCATGGACTGCTCTGACAGGGATCACAGTAGAGGGTACTGGACAGAGTAGAAGAAAAATGTAGAACAAAATTCAAATTCACAAAAAAAGACCAGACTTACTGGTCAGACAGCTGGAGGAAGCACCAAGATGGCCCTCGGACACCTTGCTAACTCAGAACTGAAGCCACTCCCAAAGTCCACCTTTCAGCCAAAGATTAGACAGGCCTATAAAACAATACACAGGAGGAATGTGCTTTTTAGTTCAGTCAAGTATACAATACCAAATAGGTAACACTTGCCCAAAAGCAAGGTCAAGAAGGCAGGAAAGTACAGCAAAAGAGGAGGAATGGACACACATAGCCCAGGGTAGAAAGGGGGAGAGTGCTGACACATTTCTGGGATTGCAACCAATGTCACAAAACAATTTGTGTATAAATTTTTGAGTGAGAAACTAATTTGTGCTGTAAACTTTCACCTAAAGCACAATAAAATTAAAAAACGAATATATTGAGTCATCTGAGACAGGCGACCTACAGAGAAACCCACATCCTCCATGTTATGAAATATGCTGTCATAAGGAGGGCAGGTTTCAGCAACAAATTCAGTCAGGTAGTGTCCCCACTAGGCTGGCAAGTAAGAGTTTGAGTGTGAGCATCCCCAGGGAAGGTGACCTGATCTCTTGGCCTGAATACACTGGCTGCTTGGTAGGTAGATACCACGAGAAAAGGATTGGGTCATGGTACTACAGCTTAATAATTAAATCCTCATAACTGCCTAGATCCCTTTAGTCGCTCTCCATGTTTACTAACTTTCAGGCTACGTTGCTTTTCAAGGAGCTAAGCATGTGCTGCCCAGCTGCCACAACCATCCAGTCTTTTTGGCAGTTTTATCCCATTGGATATTAATAAATTCACATTCTGGCTTATCATTTAAGAAAAGTTTTTCCTGTGGAGAGTCCTAGCTCCACCCTCCTCCCGAGCTCTCAGTTTTCTTTACCTCAGTTCTAACTATAACCATATCAATATCAATATGGTTTCTCAACCCACACAGCAGCTTAGGAGTAGGAAGAGTTGCTACAGGCAATCGGGAACAACCGAAAGTGGTCACTGGTAATTTTGATAAGGAGAGGTTATGGAACACTTTAAAAGCAGACATAAGAATGCAAAAGTTACAGCTCTGTGGGGTCGTTTAGTATGGGGCCAGTCATATCCAGCTTTCTCAGCCCTTAGGCATCATTGTATTACAGAACAGTACAAGTGGTAATAGTAATGATGTCTTAAATACATGAAGAAAAGATTAAAATATAGTCAATAAATGTCAGCATCAAGCAGTTATCCAGGCTGGCAGTGCCTTATCCCCCTAAGAAGTAGAAATTTTGGCCTGGTGATTGAAAACCCAAATACCACCACTTACTCTTGTTTCAGTCTTCAAAGATGTTACTTTGAGGACTAAGATACGCGTAACCCAAGCCGTGGTATTTTTATCTGAGGTTAGTATTGCCACTCCTGCTCTTTTTTGGTAGTTGTTAGCTTGATATATTTTTTTCCAACCTTTTGATTTTTAATTCATGTTTTTGTTTCTAAAGTATGTCTCTTGTAGACAGCATATTGATGGATCCTGTTTGTTTATCCATTCTGTCACTCTCTGTCTCTTTATGGGTACGTTGAGGCCATTTACATTCAGTGTAATTATTGATAGATGTGAGTTTATTGCTGTCATTTTGTAGTGCTTTTTTTTTGTGGTGCTGACATTTTCTTTGTTCCTCTTACTCTCCTGTGCTGAATTCCTTTTGTTTGTGGATTTTTTTTTCATTTCTTTTGTTTTTATAGGTTTTGTTTTTACTGAGACTTTATGTTTTTCCTCTTTGTTTTTATGAGTATGTCTGTAAACTTTCTTTTTGGTTACCGTGAAATTTACCCTTAGTTTTCTAAGTTTGAAGCAGTCTATTATTACTTGGTATCATCTTGCGTTCGTCTCCATTAGAAGGTTCTATACCTACACCATTTATGCCCTCTTTTATTGTTCTGATGTTGTTGTCATTTACAGATTAACTGCTCTGATTCCCTGTCCTATTTCTTTTGGTTTTTGATAGTCCTTGAGAGTTCATTTCCTAGCTTGGTATCTGGCTGGTATGATCCTGCATTATAGATTCAGCCTGTGAGCTGAAGTTGTTTGTTCTCAGATCAAAGGACTCCCTTTAATAATTCTTGTAGGTTTGGTTTTTACATATTCCCTTAATTTCTATTTATCTGGAAATGTCCTAATTTCACCATCATATTTGAATGAGAGTTTTGCAGGATATATTATTCTTGGCTGGCAATTTTTTTCTTTCAAAGTTTTATATATATCATCCCATTGCCTTCTTGCCTGCATAGTTTCTGCCGAAGAATCTGAGCTTAGCCTTATTGTTTCTCCTCTGTATGTGACTTCTTGTTTTCCACGAGCTGCTCTCAGGATTCCTTTTCTTTGGTTTTGCTGAGTGTGACTGATATGCCTTGTTGATTTTCTTTTGGAGTCTATCCTGTAGGGGTTTGTCGAGCTTCTTGGATGGTCAGCTTTTCATCTTTCATGATATTGGGGAAGTTTTCTGTCAGCAGTTCTTCAATGATCCTCTCTGTGTTTTCTGTCTCCCCCTGTTCTGGAACTCTGATCACAAATTTTTGCTTTTGATTGTATCCCGTATAATTCTCAGGGTCTCTTCATTTTTCTTTGGTCTTTTTTCTGAGTTTTCCTCCAGTAGAGTCGTATCCAAGTATTTGTCTTCAATTCTGCTGATCCTGTCTTTCACCGTTTCAAATCTGTTCCTCAGCCCTTCTGTGACACTGTCCATTTCTGAAATCTTGTTTATCTTTTGGATTTCTGGATTGTTGTTTTTATATGATTTCTAGTTGTGAACTTATTTTGGCATTTTGTTCCTGCCTTATTTTCCTGAATTCTTCTTTTTTTGTCTGTATTTTCCGTGAATTTGTCTGCCTTTTCCATGAATTTGTTTATTTTTTCCTCATTCTTCTGCTTTTTGTTTCAACTGTTAGATAATTCTGAGTATTAGAGATTTGAATTCCCTATCAGGTAGTTCTAGTGCCTTTTTTCCTACTGGAAAGTCATCTGGTGTTTTATTTTGAACACCTACTGGAACCATCCTGTCCTGTTTTTGTAAATGTTTTGATATTGTCTGCTGTCTTCGGGGCACTCAGTAGTTATTTTTCTCGTTTATTGATTGTAGATTTGTTTGTTTCGTCCTTTTTTTTTTTTTTTTTTTTGGCTATGTCTGAGCAGGCGGGCTGTGTGTTCTTTGTTGTTTGCTCATCTGTGGGCATGATACTTTTCACCTCCTTCTCCAACTCTCAGGGTCAGTCACTCAGATATGGTATAGCAGAGCAGGTCTAGCTGAAGAGAAGTTGCTGGGATGGGTTGTTTGTGGCACTTACCACAGCCACCAGCACGGGTTGGTAATCAGTGCAGGGCAGGTTCCTGGAGGCCGTGCCTGTGCTGCTTAGTGTTGTGATGTTAAGAGCACGGTCCAGGTAGACAGGATGGAGCGGGGAGGCTGTGATGTGTGGAGCTAAGATGGGTATGGGAGAAAGGAGAGAGGAACAGGAGCCAAAAACAACCAAAAAAGAGTGCTAGTGGAGCTTGCCTAGTGGAGTGGAGAGATGAGAGACTATGAAATGGAGAAAAACAAAAAGGGGAAGAATAAGAACAAAAGAAAAGAATGAATAAAAATTAGAAAGAAAAAAGAACAGCAAAGTTCCCAGGGATCCCACCGGTGCAGCTACGAGGTCTGGGGAAGTTGTTCCCAGGTGTTGAAGTACAGCCTGGCTAGGAGGCATAGAGGTATTCAATGCCAGGTATTCAGAGGACCAGAAGAGAAGGAAGGTATAGAGACACGAGAAACTGAGTAGTGAAGAAAGACAAAGAGGTAAAAGAAAACAAAACAAATTGAAAAAAAAAAAACACCAAGAAAACCCCCCCAAAAAACAGAAAAAAAAAAAACCCCACAAGAAAGAAATGTGCTCAGGGATCCCTCTGCACATCTGTGCATGCTGAGGGGGTAGGTCCCAAGCCGCTCCCAACTTGAGAAAAGAAAAACAAAACAAACAATTGAAAGCAAACAAGCAAAAAGCCCCGGGATCCCACTGGCATGGTAGCATGGACCAGGAGGCAGTTTCACACTCGAACAGAGCTCCACAGCCCCTCAGGAAGAAGCAAAGATGGTGCATGGAGCCAGGTATTTGAGCGAAAGGAGGGGGAGGTGGTGAGAGGTAAGGAAGAAATCAAAAGAAGCAGAAAAAAGCAACACCAGCAGCCAACAAATGGCACTCAGGGAGTTGGCCAGTGCGGGCAGGTAGAATCCAAGCACGTGGTGCTTCCCAGCCAAGAGACTGTGGTCGTGGAAAGCAGAGGAGGCCGAGTGGGGTTGAAGAAGGGTGGGGTGTGTGAAAGCGTATATCGCCAGTTACCGGTTGTTCTGTCTCCTTCTGGAAGCTCCATGAAGCTGCTTTCTTGTACTCCGTATTTGCTGGTCTCTGATAGGAGTCCATTATGGCGGATTCGTGCTGTGTTAGCTTATAGTGGACCGCTGCATGTTTGTCTCTTCACTCTCTGTTTTCTGTCAGTTTCTTATTCCATTTGGTGCTTGGCTGAGTTCTTTACCTCTTCATTTGATGTTTAGGGTTTCAGGATTGCTATTTTCTCTGTTTGGCTTAGTTTTTTGGATCTTTGCTGTGGAGGGACAGCGTGGTACTTCTGCCTAGAGCGCCAGGTTGCCGGAAGTCCAGCCATGGTATTTTTAGTCGCCTCATAAGCATGTGAAAGCTGGACAATGAATAAGTAAGACTGAAGAAGAATTGATGCCTTTGAATTATGGTATTGGCAAAGAATACTGAGTATACTGTGGACTGCCAGAAGAACCAACAAATTCGTCTTGGAAGAAGTACAGCCAGAATGCTCCTTAGAAGCCAGGGTGGTGAGACTTCATCTCACGTATTTTGGACATGTTATCAGGAGGGACCAGTCCCTGGAGAAGGACATCATGCTTGGTGAAGTAGAGGGTTAGTGAAAAAGAGGAAGACTTTCAACAGGGTGGATTGACATAGTGGCTGCAACAGTGGGCTCAAGCATAGCAATGATTGTGAGAATGGTGCAGGATCAGGCAGTGTTTCGTTCTCCTGTACATAGGGTCACTGTGAGTCGGAACTGACTCAACGGCACCTAACAACAACAACAGCATGTAGGGCTTGCTCAGTTAATGTATCCAGTTATTAGGCATTGGGAAATTTTGAGTGAGGAACAAGATTATGAGCTCTGCTGCTGACCAAAAGGTTGGCAGTTCGAATCTGCCAGTGGCTCCTTGGAAATCCTGCTCTGTCCTGTAGGGTTATCATGAGTCAGAATTGACTTGACGGCAATGGGTTGAATAAGGTAAAGCTGCTCTTCCAAGTCTAATATTCTCTTTTAGTCCCTTTTTCATTTAGTAACTGGGTCATTTCCCCCAGTATATTAGCTATGGCCTAGGAATGAGTGATAATTTTTGAGCTGCTACATTAAATCATTTCAGGACGTTGGCAGTCAAGGGAACCAGGCAGTAAACTGGTAAGGGTAAAGGCAGCCTACTAAAGGGCCCAATATAAAACAAATAGTAGCTTACACACTGGGATATCCTGAAGCAGTTTTTAATCTTCATGTACCCTTCTAATGCTTAGATTCTGGGTCTGATTCAAACAGGGCCACTGCTAACCCATTTGCCTTTGTGAAAATTAGAAAAGTGTCCCCTTTCTTGAGTAAAAAAAAAAATTTTTGATTGTGCTTTAGGTGAATGTCTACATTTCAAGTTAGTTTCTAATACAAAATTTTACACATACATTGTTATGTGATCCTAGTTGCTCTCCCAATACTGTGACAGCACACTCCTCCTTTCCACCCCGGATTTCCAGTGTCCAACCAGCTCCTATCCCTTTCTGCCTTTTCATCTCGCTTCTGGACAGGAGATGCCCATTTAGTCTCATGTATCTACTTAAGCTAAGAAGCACACTCTTCACGAATACCATTTTATGTCTTATAGTCCAGTCTTTGTCTGAAGAGTTGGCCTCAGGAGTGGTTTTAGGTTTGGGCTAACAGAGAGTCTGGGGGCCATGTCTTCTGGGGTCCCTCCAGTCTCAGTCAAACCATTACATCTGGTCTTTTTACTAGAATTTGAGTTCTGCACCACACTTTTCTCCTGCTCCGTCAGGGACTCTCTGTTGTGTTCCCTGTTAGGAAAGTCATTGGTGGTAGCTGGGCACCATGTAGTTCTTCTGGTCTCACGCTTATGGAGTCTCTGGTATATGTGGCCCTTTCTGTATTTTGGGCTAATATTTTCCTTATGTCTTTGGTGTTCTTCCTTTTTCTTTGCTCCAGGTCAGTTGGGACCAATTGATGCATCTTAGATGGACACTCAATACCTTTTAAGACCCCAGATGCCACTCACCAAAGTGAGATGCAGAACATTTTCTTAATAAACTTTGTTATGCCAGTTGACCTAGATGTCCCCTGAAACCATGGTCCCAAGACCCCTGCCCCTGCTACTCTGTCGCTCGAAGTGTTTGGTTGTATTCAGGAAACTTCTTAGCTTTTGATTTGGTCCAGTTTTGCAGACTTCCTCTGTATTGTGTGTTGTCCTTCCCTTCACCTAAGATAATTCTTGTCTACTATCTAGTTAGTGAATAACCTCTCCTCCCCCACCCTCGTAATCATCAAAGAATATTCTCTTCTGTGTTTAATCCTTTGAGTTCTTATAATAGTGGTCTTATACAATATTTGTCCTTCTGTGACTGACTAAATTCACTCAGCATAATGCCTTCCAGATTCATCCATATGTGAGATGTGTCACAGATTCATCAGTGTTCTTTATCATTGCGCAGTATTCCATTATGTGAATATACCAAAATTTGTTCATCCATTCATCTGTTGATGGGCACCTAGGTTGCTTCCATCCCTTTGCTATTGTAAATACTGCTGCAGTGAACATGGGTGTGCATGTATCTATTCCTATGACAGTTCTTACTTCTCTAGGATGTATTCCAAGGAGTTGAATTGCTGGATAATATGGTACTTCTATTTCTAACTTTTTAAGGAAGTCTTCCTAAATGGCTGTATCATTTTACATTCCAAACAACAGTGTCTAAGTGTTACAGTGTCTCCTCAACCTCTCCAACATTTATTTTTTTGTGTTTTTTGGATTAATGCTAGCCTTGTTGGGGTGAGATGGTATCTCATTGTAGTTTTGATTTGCATTTCTCTAATGGCTAATGTGTCATGTGTCTTTTAACTGCCTGAATGTCTTCTTTGGTGAAGTGCCTGTTCATATCCTTTGCCTATTTTTTAATTGGGTTATTTGTCTTTTTGTTGTTGAGGTTTTGCAGTATCTTGCAGATTTTAGAGATTAGATGCTGATAGGATTTGTCGTAACCAAAAGTTTTTTGCCAGTCTATAGGTTGTCTTTTTACTCTTTTGGTGAAGTCTTTTGATGAGTGTGTTTGATTTTTAGGAACTCGCAGTTATCTAGTGTCTCTTCTGGTGTTTGGGCATTGTTTCTTATGGTTTGTATTCTGTTTATGCCATGTATTAGGGCTCCTAGCATTGTCCCTATTTTTTCTTCCATGATCTTTATCATTTTAGATTTTATATTCAGGTCTTTGATCCATTTTTAGTTAGTTTTTGTGCATGGTGTGAGGTATGGGTCTTGTTTCAGTTTTTTGCACATAGATATCCAGTTATGCCAGCCCCATTTGTTGAAGAGACTGTCTTTTCCCCCAATTAAAGGACTTTGGGCCTTTGTCAAATATCAGCTACTCATAGGTGGATGAATTTATGTCTGGATTCACAATTGTGTTCCATTGGTCTATGTATCTGTTGTTGGACCAGTGCCAAGCTGTTTTGACTACCATGGTGGTATAATAGGTTCTAAAATCAGGTAATGTGAGGCCTCCCACTTTGTTTTTCTTCTTCAGTAATACTTTACTTATCCAGGGCCTCTTCCCTTTCCATATGAAGTTGGTGATTTATTTCTCCATCTCATTAAAAAATGCCATTGGAATATGGATTGGGATTGCATCGAATCTGTAGATCACTTAGGGTAGAGTAGACATTTTCACAATGTTGAGTCTTCCTATCCACGAGGAAGGTGTGTTTTTCCACTTACATAGATGTCTTTTTGTTTCTTGCAGTAGTGTCTTGTAGTTTTCCTTGTATAGGAGTTTTATGTCTCTGGTTAGATTTATTCCAAGTATTTTATCTTCTTGGGGGCTATGATAAATGGTATTGGTTTGGTGATTTCCTCTTCAAAGTTCCATTTGTTGTTGTAGAGGAATCCAACTGATTTTTATATGTTTATCTTGTATTCTGATACTTTACTGAAATGTTCTATTAGTTCCAGTAGTTTTTTTGTGGATTATTTGGGGTTTTTTGTGTATAAGATCATATCATCTCTAAATAGGGATACTTTTACTTCTTCCTTACCAATTTGGATGTCCTTTATTTCTTTTTCTAGCCTAATTGCTCTGCCTGTGACCTCTAGCACAATGTTGAGTAAGAGTAAAGGGTATCCTTGTCTGGTTCCCGTTCTCAAGGGGAATGCTTTCAGACTCTCTACATTTAGGATGATGTTGGCTGTTGGCTTTGTATAAATGCTCTTAATTATGTTAAGGAATTTCCTGTCCTATTTTGTTGAGAGTTTTTATCATGAATGGGTGTTGGACTTTGTCAAACTTCTGCATCAACTGATACGATCATGTGGTTCTTGTCTTTTGTTTTATTTATGTGATGGATGACATTGTTTTTTTAATGTTGAACCATCCATGCATACCTGATATAAATCCCACTTGTTCATGTTGAATTATTTGTTGGATATGTTGTTAAATTCTATTGGCTAGTATTTTGTTGAGGATTTTTACGTCTATGTTCATGAGGTATATTGGCCTGTAATTTTGTTTTTTTTTTTGTGATAACTTTACCTGGTTTTTGTATCAGGGTTATGCTGGCTTCAGAGAATGAGTTTGGGAGTATTCCATCCCTTTCTATGCTCTGAAATACCATTAGAAGTAGTGGTGTTAACTCTTTTCTGAAGTTTAGTAGAATTCTCCAGTTAAACCATCAGGGCCAGGGCTTTATTTTGTTGGGAGTTTTTTAATTACCTTTTCATTCTCTTCTTTTGTTACAGGTTTATTTGGTTTTTCTACTTCTGTGTTAGTTTAGGTAGGAAGTGTGTTTCTAGAGATTTGTCCATTTACTGTAGGTTTTCAGATTTGATAGAGTACAGTTTTTCATAATATTCTGTTATGATTCTTTTAATTTCAGTTAAGTCTGTTGTGGTGTCACCCATCTCATTTCTTATTCAGGTTATTTTCTTCCTGTCCTGTATTTTGGTGTTGGTTTGGCCAGTGTTTTATTGATTTTGTTGATCTTTTCAAAAACCTGCTTTTGGTCTTGTTAACTCTTTCAATTGTTTTTCTGTTCTGTATTTCATTTAATTCTGCTCTATTTCTTATTATTTCCTTTCTTCTGGTGACTGAGGTCGTCTTTTGCTGCTCTCTTTGTACTTGTTCTAGTTGTAGGATTAATGTTTTGATTATGGCCCTTTCTTCTTTTTGAATGTGTCCATTTGTTGCTATAAACTGACCTCAGAGCACTGCTTTTGCTGTGTCCCAAAGGTTCTGGTAGGATGTGTTTTCATTCTTCTTTGATTCTATGAATTTCTTTATTCCATCCTTAATTTCTTCTATAACCCAATAGTTTTCGAGCAAGGTATTGTTCAGTTTCCATGTGTTTGATTTTTTTCCTTGCTTTTTCTGTTATTGATTTTTACTTTCACGGCTTTATGGTTAGAAAAGATGCTTTGTAATATTTCAGTGCTTCAGGTTCTGTTAGGGCTTGCTTTGTGGCCTAATATGTGGTCTATTCTGGAGAATGTTCCATGTGTGTTGGAAAAGAAAGTATACTTGGCTGCTGTTGGGTGGAGTGTTCTGTATGTGTCTATGAGATCAAGTTGGTTGACTGTGGCATTTAGATCTTCCATGTCTTTATTGAGCTTCTTTCTGGATGTTCTGTCCTTCATTGAAAGTGATGTGTTGAAGTCTCCTACTATTATTGTGGAGCTGTCCATCTCTCTTGTCAGTGCTGTTAGAGTTTGTTTCATGTGTTTTGGAGCCCTATCCTCCTGGTATGTTGACCCTGTAATCAGTATATAGTGTCCTTCTTTGTCCTTTGTGGTAGATTTTACTTTAAAGTCTATTTTGTCAGAGATTAATATTGCCACTCCTGCTCTTTTTTGATTGTTGTTTCCTTGATATACTGTTTTCCATTCTTTGAGTTTTAGTTTGTTTGTGTCTTTAAGTCTATGGTGTGTCTCTTGTAGACAGCATATAGCCAGATTGTGTTTCTTCATTCATTCTGCCACTCTCTGTCTCTTTATTGGTGCATTTAGTCCATTTACATTCGGCATAATTATTGATAGGTATAAGTTTAGTGCTGTCACTTTGATGTCTTTTTGTGTGTGTTGTTGACAGGTTCTTTGTTCCACTTAATTTTCTGTGCTGAGTCATTTTTCTTGATGTATTTTCTTTTCATCATTTTCATTGTTGTTGATTTTGTGTTTACTAAGTCTTTATGTTTTTCTCGTTTTATATTTTGATGTGTAGGATTGTTAGGTTCCTTTGTGGTTACCTGAATATTTACCCCTATTTTTGTAAGTTTAAACCACTCTTTTATTTCTTTATATTGCCTTGATTTCCTCTCCATATGAAAGATCTGTGACTAAGTTTTTTTAGTCCCTCTTTTTTGTTTTAATGTCATCTTTTACATATTGACGTCTCTGTTTCCCTATTTTCAGTGTTTTAGCTTTATCTGGGTTGATACCTGGTTGCTCTGTCCTGTGTTCTAGTCTTGGGTTGTTACCTGATGTTACTGATTTTCTAACCTGAGGTCTCCCTTTAGTATTTCTTGTAATTTTTGTTTGGTTTTTGCAAATTTCCTAAACTTCTGTTTGTCTGGAAATGCCCTAATTTTGCCATCATATTTGAGAGACAGTTTTGCTGGATATATAATTCTTGGCTGGCAGTTGTGTTCCTTCAAGGCTCTATATATTTTTCAGCCCATTGCCTTCTTGCCTGCATGGTTTCTGGTGAGTAGTCCGAGCTTATTCTTATTAACTCCTTTGTAGATGAGTTTTTGTTTATCTCTAGCTGCTCTTAAAATTCCTTAACTTTGGTTTTGGCAAGTTTGATTATAATATGTCTTGGTGACCTTCTTTTGGGATCTACCTTATGTGGGGTTCAATGAGCATCTTGGATAGATGTCTTTTCATCTTTCATGATATCAGGGAAGTTTTCTGCCAACAAATCTTCAACAATTCTCTCTGTGTTTTCTGTTATCCCCCACCCCCCCATTCTGCTACTCCAGTCGCACATAGGTTATTCCTCTCGATAGCGTCCCACATAATTCTTAGGGTTCTTCATATTTTTTTTAACTCTTTTCCCTGATTTTTCCTCAAAATAAGTTGGTGTCAAGCGCTTTATCTTCAATCTCACTAATTCTGACTTCTCTTGCCTTCTTTCTACTCCTGTGAGCTTTTATTGAGTTGTCTAATTCTGAAATTTTATTGTTAATCTTCTGGTTTTCTGATTGCTGTCTCTGGGTTTTTGCAGCCTGTTAAATTTGTCGTTATTCTCGTATCTTCCTAAGTACCTCTGTTGCTTTGTGTATATGTTCCTTGGCTTGTTCTGCATTTTGTCTGATCTCCTTCCTGATATCTTTTAAGAGTTCTGTAGATTAATTGTTTTTATTCTACCTCTGGTAATTCCAAGATGTTCTCTTCCTCTAGAAAATTTCTTAATTCTTTGTTTTAGGAGCTTGCTGAAGCCATCATGGTCTGCCTGTTTATGTGATTTGATACTGACTGTTGTCTCCGAGCCATCAATAATTTATTATGTTTATTTATTTTATGTTTGTTTACTCTGTCGTAGCTTCTTGTTTTGTTTTGATTTGCCCAAAACAGCTGCTCATGTGAGGTAGTTTGATTATTGGCACCTTTGAAGCTCTCACGTCCTGTCACCAGGTGGTTAGATTGTTACTAGGTATGTGAACCCAGGAGTCCATTGACTTTTCTTGTATGGATTCAGCTCAGGTGTCCAGGTAGTCAGTCATCAAGTGTGTGATGCAGGCTCTCACCTGCAGTCCTAGATGGGCAGGGGTGATTGCTGTAGGCCCAGGTATCTGGCTACAGCAGGGGGTCATGGGCTGAGCAAGGCAGATGGCTAACAGCTGCCCCTGAGTTTCTGGGAGGAAAACGTGTCCCTGTTCCCTAGAGCACATAGATGGGTGGGTTTTGTAGCCAGAGTGTGGGCATCCGATGCTGTTGGCTCTAAGGGCTGGGAGGCACCACTTATTCTTGGATCCCTGTTAGGTGGCTAGGTGCATGGGTGGAGCCACCAGTCCTCAGGCCCCTGATGTGGGTAGGTGAGGACCCTGCTTAATGGACAGAATAGTGTCAAATGTCACAAACCTGCCACTCCACTATATAAGCTGATAAAGTTGAAGTTAGGCTTCAGATATATACCCCATTGTACTGTGCTAATGAAGGCCTATGCTGTTGAAATGGGCCACACAGGTCTATGCAGAGATAAAAGGCATTCAGAGTCCATGGACCTCTTATGCCTGTGCCTAGGCAAAGGCACTCTGCCTACCCTGAGTTCCCAGCTTAGGGGAGCTGACAGATTATTTTTTCCTGTTTGTTAATTTGTTCCCTCTCCAAGTCCAGGAGAATGGCTCAGGGCAGGTAACAGGTCCTACTTCCAGTCCAGGGGACGCAGCAATTGCTTAAGCTAGCCAGGACCCGGTGTAGAGCGGGAAGGGGACAGGTAAATGGGAGATTTTTCCCCAAAGGGGGTGTTTTTTTGATCCTCACGGTAGGTCAGATACATGTACTTATCTTTTGCTAATTTTCACTGGTTCTGGAGGCCCAAGTAGACTCTCTACCACTGGGTCTCTCCCAGTGCGGAAGACGCCTCCCAAGTGCCACTGCTTGCCTCACTTCGCATGCCAGCCGATCTGGCCCAAAAGGTACCGGTTCCCACCAGGTCAATTCTGGCAACTCCTCACTGCTTCCAAACTGTCTCTCACAACCCCTGCCACTCAGTCCAATTCCTCAACTTTGTCTTTGACGTTCAGGGCTCCTAGATTGTCAGGAGCAGGAGGTATCTACCCAGCTATGCCAGTGAATGTGTGTATGCCTGCTTCTTCCGAGCGAATGCTTGTTATCGGGGCCAGTGTGGATTTACACGAGAGGGAACTTACCCGTTGCTTCAAGTTTCAACTGGGAGACCAAGTACCTCCTCTTTTGCCATCATACATGTTTTCACATGACTTCACAGGTCTACTTTGTGAATGCTGTTCTCCCTATCCCTATCTCCAACCCTGGATTCAACTTGTATAAGAAGTATACAGTCTTCCCCTTAGTACTCCAAATAATATAATGTTTTTATATTTAAATGAGCATTTTGATGTTTAAAATAGCATCTTGAGCTTTTTGCACTTAGAGTTTTCACATTTCACTTTTCTCGAATGCTTGTACTTTCTATTCTGGTTTTCTAAATGGAATATAACTGAATAAATATTTCAGCCCACATAGTGTGTAAAGTATAAAAGCATGTATTTAGTTATTAATCCTCCAATAGTGAGGTTAGAAATAAACAGCCTCCTGAATTTCTACAAAGGAGTAATAGATACTCCTTTTAGGATTCTGAGTCTCTTCAGAACTTTCTAATATGAGCTGAAAGGTTGGAAAGGCTTTCTTATGTCAGCAGTGCCCCAGTGTTCAGTTGGGAGTGAATTATAATCCCCTAAAGATATCATGCTCCCACCAAAATGTAAACCTCAACCTAAGGTTAATCACCTACTTAGTATTAGACTGAATTAGGAAGACTAGCCTAATGAACCTTTCATGTAAGAAGTTCCTTTTAGTGAAATAAATTCACACTGAGGATGTAATTTCACCATGAGGTTGTTTACATTATCTTTTATTTTTAAGTTTTGTATTATGGAAAATTTCAAACATATACATAATGAGAGAGAATAAGATAATGAACCCTTATACAACAGTACCCAGCTTCAGCAGTTACTAACATTTTGTCAGCTGTGTTTCCTCTAAAGCCCGTTTCTTTATTTTCTTTCCCATGGTATTTTAAACCAAATCCCAGACAGCATGTCAATTAACCTGTAAATTAAAAATAGTTTTTTCCATAGCCACCATACTGTTGTCACACCTACAAAATTAATAATAACTCCTTACATCATCTAATAAGCTTCCACATTCAAATTTTGCTGTCTCAAAACGTCTTTTTTTTTACACATTGTTTTTTCAAATTAGAATCCTTATATGGTCCGTGCATTCCTTAGAGGTCTCTTTTTTCGTGTATAAATAAATGCTTATATTTTTTCTTTACATTTTCTTGTAACATATCAAGGAAGCTTAAGGAAAAAAATGCTACCAAAGTTAATAACTTAGGCATTATCTTTAAATCATTAATTTGTGCATCCGTTACATTTCAGATCCATAAATACTTATTACTGAAATGTGAAGGGTTAATAAAAAGAAAAAAAAATTTCCTTTTGTGGTTCAAAAACAGTCTTGAATTGATTTTATCACTTAAGGGTAGAAACCAAATACAGAAATTTGGCCCCTACCCTATTTGAGTTCCAGTAGTTCTGTATTAAATCGTATTTTTAAGCTACATTATAGTTTGACCTAAACAAAGTATCACTTTCATTATGAATACAGAATTTTAAAATAATGAGCCCTTCGCTTCTAGGATTTTATTGTTTTCCTCTTTCAGATTTTGGGTTTGTATTTCAGTATGGTAAATTCAAACTAGGATGATAATTTTCTTAATAAACGTGTGAGTGTTTGTATCTCCTCTACTGTTACTAATTAACATAGCTCAGTGGCTTGTCTGTTTGATAATGTTTCCATTGAACTCAATCTAATATGTCACCATGAAAATAGTTGAATCATTTATTATCATCTTTTTTTAATAATTATATTGCTATTCTACCATGTTGGTGTACCATTTTCTTTCAACATTGATAGGAGGACAGAAGAGAATTTGTATTGCCACTGTAATTTTAACACTACCATACTCGATTTAAATTGTGCAGTGCTGCTAAAATTTTTTACCATTTCTTTTTATAAACTCTCAATCTTGTGATATCTTTCCTTTCTTAGGATATGAACGAGTCTGCCAAACAGGAAGATATTTTAGAATCTACAACAGATGCTGCGGAATGGAGTCTAGAAGTGGAACGTGTACTACCACAACTGAAAGTCACGATTAGGACTGACAATAAGGTACAAAAGAGAGAACACATTTTGTTCAAATAAAGTTTTATAAGGCAATTTCAGGACCAGGGCTGCTCCCAGTTATACAAACTAAGAAGGGCAGTAGGGTTCAGTTTCCAGCATTTTGTCTTAATAGGGATTTAACAAATTGTTGTTGAATGAGTAGATAATATAATATAGTCCCCAAAGCAAGGAACAGATTTTTAAAAGAATGTGAAAGAATGGTTTGGAATACATCATGTTTTCTTAGGATTGAAGGAACTGTACAGAAATGTATTTTCTTGGAAATCATATTTTGTTTGGGTGACTATTGAATGAAGTTGGAATTCTATGGCTGATACGAACTGCTTAGGTCTAGAGGATGGTTTAGAGCTCTTTTGGGTGGCAAAATAGAAGACATCCTGGAAGTTGCCTTAGGTAATCTGATTGAAACATACGTTTGAAAATTAAATATTAAGGATATAATAGCAAAATCATATGTAATAAGATTTAGGGATTAGGGCAGATGAACTTGCTCATTTTATCACATTTCTGCTTCCTTTTTGCCTATAATTTTATAAGTAATGTCTTCAGGATAAGCTAATGAGTGACTAGACAGTGCTATTCTAGTATTCTATTATTAATACTATTAGTACTATTATTAGTACTGTAATAATCCCTACAAAAGGCACTAGACAGACATCTAGGTAAAGAGACTAAAGGACTTCTCTTATCTTCACCCTTGGAGTCTGGGGACAAGCACCAGCATTATGGAATAAAGTTCTAGGGAAGCTTGTTACTCTGGATTTCAGTTTAGTCCTGTCAGGTCCCAAAGTAGAAGCCCTACAAAGACAGACTTTTTCAAAGTGCCTGAGAAGCTAATCTTTCTTGGAGGGTCTGGGTTTGGGTTTGTAGAACTGTATCCCAGAGAAGGTAAAAAGTAGCGTAGACTCCTAGGACAGTTCCAGATTAGACCCAGGATGCAAAAAGTCTTACTAGACTGTGAACACTGGTGGCACAGGACAAACCCTGCAGCCTGTTTACCATATATTTACCCAATCATTATGGAAGACACCTACTATTCAGCTTCCTTGGGGTGAAGTCTTTGTTTTCATATCTTATATGTAAATATATATCACTAAGAATTTCTTCTTTAGTGATTAGATCTTTCCTGCTACAAGTCTAATTTTCAAAAATGTAATCTGTAATTGTTTGCTTTCATCAGAACAGATTCTCTTCATAAAATTAAAAATCACTATTATTGTGATTCTAGATAGAAGGACATGTTAAAAATAATCGTATATCTGGGAACCTTCAAAAACAGTTAAATCACGTGAGAAAGCAAGTTTAATCTGTTTATTTTCAGGCTAAGTAAACTCTTGAAGTCAGACATCTCATTTAGGATCTAACAGGATTACATGAGAATTTTTTTAAGCGCTGTCATTGATTCCCACACAACAGAAGTAACTTAATACAGAAAGAAAGAATATAAATTTAACTGCTAACGTGTACGATTTTACATAACTAAGTGCAGGCCAAATTCTATTACAAACCAATATTGCAATAATCACAATACTGTGTACTTGGAGAATTGATGTTCCCCTGATGAGAGAAGAAATTAACTAGTTGAAAGTTGGACTCATACCATTCCTTACCTGTGTTGATTTTATGAGGATATACTATGCCATATAAATTATACAATCACGTTTTAGGCAACATCCCAGAATGTCAGATACAGTTCTTTTTTTTTTGTTAGTATTTTTTTAGAATATGTGAATATCATATTGAATTTAAATTTTTATGACATTAAGTCATATTGATTGTTTTTTCTGAATTCTCAGTCATTTGGTGTTTATTTCTAGTATTTTACAAATTCTTCTTTCTTTCAAAAGTACCAAATCAAAAACACAGCTTTAGGGTCAATTCTTTATTCAGCTTCCTTAAGGAACATATAACTGTATATTGGCTTGAGAAAATAAAGCGCTAATGAATAGAAAGATACATTTCTTATGTCTCAAATAGAAATAAAAAAATCTGTTTCAATATGAGGTTTCTTCTCACAGACTCGTTTTCCTCCTTCTGTAAAGTGGTTGACTACTGAGTCACAGTAGACTCTGTTCTTCTTCAACTTCGGGCTCCTTACCAAAACAAATCTCTCCTTTGCTTTTGGCCAAAACAGTAATCTCTCATTGTACACTGCCTGTTTATATTTAGGCCATTTAGAGAGTTTAACATTGTGTTGAGAGGGGAAGAATGTTTGGGGATCATTATATTTTGCTGGTCACTATTTGATTAGTTTTTATGTAGCATAGACATGTGGGAGATAAGTAATAAAGGATTTCCATTATTTAAATCTGTTATAAATTTCTTTAAGATGGCCTTGTGTCAGTAGTAAATAAGTTCCATATTTATTTGGAATGCATCAAATATTTGTTTTGCATTTTTATTTTTCTTAAACAAATTCAGTTTATTCTTCTGTACTTTCTAACAGGAAATCAAAAAAAAAAAAGTAAATCTCCTTTTCTGTTCTTTTTGTATATTGTAGTATATACTTGAGATCCTGTCAGTAACCAATGTTTTATCTTTGTATACTCACTGTAATTTTACAGTCATGTTTTTATTGCTAGGCTAGCTTAGTCCTGTTGTCTAGCACCACTTGCTACTGTTGCCAGTTCTCAAAGAATGCAAACTAATTTTAATATTAGCTTAAACAAAATACAATTAGGAAAATAAGTATGTTGCCAAAAACATCAATAACATGTTCTATAACTGAAAATAAAAGATTTTTATTATATGCTGGTTTGAATGAATTATCTTAGTAGTTCCCTTTTTAGTGTTGGTTATAGAAGATACTCCTGGTAATTACTTTTAGGGTTAAGTCATATACCCAGAGATCAATTCAGATCTGCCCCAGTTTGTAATAATGTGTCCAAAGACACAATTATAAGTTCTGTGAAGTGAGTCAATACATTCAGCCAAATCCTAGGTCATTCTACTCTAGTGAATAACCCTCAGCTATGAGCAGGTGAGTAGGGCTCAGGGGTTAATTCTTTTGAAGGGCAGTCTGAAGACACCTAACTTCGGTGTCACCTAAAATTGTCTGAATATTATTGGTACACTGCGACTCTATCTTGTATTTTTTGGTTTTTTTTTTTTTTTTTTTAATCTGTATTTGTCTTACTCTTTCCTCTTCTACTTTTTTTTTTTTTTTAACCCTCTCTCCTTTTTAATATACTTTATTAAACCCAATAGTGGTGCCCACAAGTGTCATACAACTGCTCTGGTGGAATAAAGCTAAGTTAAAGCAAACAATATCTGTGAGTATACTCAGACTAGATTTAAATTGGTAACCAGTCAAGAGTCATCCTCTGAGTCTTTTTTAAATTTTGTTTTTAGTTATAAAAGTAATACTGAAGCAATTTTTCCAGGGGAGGGGGTATGGATTGTGCTATAAATTAGAAGCTAGAAATCACACATTCAGCCGCACTGTCAGTTCCAGATTTATTGAGCCACAGTTTCAAAAATTAGTGTAATTGTGGTGGCCAAAAAGAGCCAGAGCAGATGGAGCCTATCTCATGTACTACCCTTGGCCTCCAGTTCAGATTTGTACCACTTTTAGCTGTGTGACCTAGGGTAACCAGGTTTGGGTGACTGTTGAATGAAGTTGGAATTCTATGGCTGTAAAGTGCCTAGAAGAATGTCTGACCCATAGTTAATACCTAATAAATGCTAACCATGATATGTTGGAGCCCTGGTGGCACAGTGGTTAAGAGCTATGGCTTCTAACCAAAAGGTCGGCAGTTCAGATCCACCACCTGCTCCTTGGAAACCCTATGCGGCAGTTCTACTCTGTCCTGTAGGGTTGCTATGAGGCAAAATTGACTCAACAACAACAGGTTTGGGTTTTTTGCTTGTTTTTGTGATGATGTTACATTATTTTTGTATTCTATGATAGACCTTTTATATTTGGTGCCTATATAGGTATTCAGGAAGAAGTTACAAAATTTCTAATGTTTACATCATTTAAGGGAATATTTAGAAACATAAGTCTCTCCTGGTTCTTAAATCAAATTTGTATTAGCAGATTATATCCTAACATGGGGAGAAAAAAGCCAAGTCAGGGCCCAGGTCTACAAGCAGTATCTCTCTGCCTTCAGCAGAAGATAAAAAAGAAAAAAGTAATCTTCCATAATTCTATCACCTAAGATAATTATAATGATCACTTTGGTAAAGCTTTCCAGTTTTTTCCCTAGCAAATGTATATATAGTATGATGATGATAATAATAGTTACAACCGGCATTTACTATTTACTGTGTGTCAAGTGCTGTTCTTAGCACTTTACAAGTATTAACTCATTTATTCCTCTCCACCACCCTTTGAGATGCAGGGACCTTTTACTACAGTTGATGGATACTGAAACACAGACAGCTTAAGTAACTTGCCTCTGCCCGGTAAGTGACAAATAAGCTATGCGAACCTACTACTCAGACTTTTATGTATTTAATTAAAGATAATATAGAATGCTGGTTAAAAGCACAAATTCTGAATCCAGGTTACTTGAGTACAAATTCTAGTTCTGACATTTATTAGCTGTTGGACCCTTTGGGCAAGTTACTCCAACCACTCTGTGCCTCAGTTTCCTCCTCTATAAAGTGGAGTTACTTATAATATTGCCTCAAAGAGTTATTAAAAGGACTGCATGAATTCATACATGTAAAGCCTTAGAATGGTGCCAGAACAGTCCCTCAATATGTATTAGCTACTATATCTCTATACTTTTTGTTTTTCTACACTTTTATTGAAACAGTTGAGATTACGCCTCTTTTTTAACCATATCATGAGCATTTCCACACATCATTAAAAATTAACCCCCAAGTATCTTGCCAGTTTGTCATCCTGCGGGTGCATGCCTGTTGCTGTGATGCTAGAAGCTTTGCCACTGGTATTCAAATACCAGCAGAGTCACCCATGGCGGACAGGTTTCAGCTGAGCTTCCAGACTAAGACAGACTAGGAAGAAGGACCTGGTGGTCTACTTCTGAAAAGAATTAGCCAGTGAAAACCTTATAAATAACAGTGGAATACTAATGACCGAAGACCAGATGAGTCGTGGAATGACATCAAGGATAGCATACATGAAGAAAGCAAAAAGTCAGAGAGGAAGGGCCAAGATGGCAGAGTAGTCAGATGCTTCTGGTGGTCCCTCTTACAGCAAAGACCCAAAAAAACAAGTGAATCAATTATATACGACAATCTAGGAGCCCTGAACATCAAAGGCAAAGTTGAGGAATCGGGCTGAGTGGCAGGGGGAGGGAGAGACAGTTCAGAAGCAATGAGGAGTAGCTGGACCTGACTTGGCAGGAACTGGCACCCTGGAGGCCGGATTGGCTGGCGTGCACAGCAAGGCAAGCAGTGGTGTTCAGGATGCGTTTTCCACATCGGGAGAGACCGAGCAGCGGAGCATCTACTCAGGACTCCAGAACCAGTGAAAAGCAGCACTCAATCAACAAAAGATAAGTACATGCATCTAACCTACTGTGCAGACCAAAAAACAACCCATTTGGGAAGAACCTCTCTCCCATTTACCTGCTCCCTCCCTGCTCTGCACTGGGTCCTGACCATCTTCAGCAATTGCTGCATCCCCTGGACCAAAAATAGGACCTGTCACATACCACTGGCCATTCCCCCAGCCTTGGAGAGGGAACAAATTAACAAACAGGAAAAAATAATCGGCCAGCTCCCCTGAACCAGGAACTCAGTATGCTCAGCTCTCTTGGCACAGGTATAAGGGGTCCACAGACTCTGAATGCCTTTCACCCCTGCATAGACATGTGTAGGCCCATTTCAACAGCTTAGGCCCTCATTAGCACAGTACAATAGAGTATATACCTGAAGCCTAACTTCAACTTTATCAGCTGTATGGTAGAGTGGCAAGTTTGTGACATTTGACACTACTCTGCCCATTAAGCAGGGTCTTCACCTACCCACATCAGGGGCCTGAGGACTGGTGGTTCCACCCATGACACCTAGCCACCCGCAACAGGGTCCAAGAATAAGTGTGCCTCCCAGTCCTTAAGGCAACAGCATTGGGTGCCCACAGTCTAGCTGCAAAACCCACCCACGTATGTGCTCTAGGGAACAGGGACACGCTTTCCTCCTACACACTAAGCAACCCTCAGCCCTGTCTTGCTCAGCGCATGACCCCCTACTGCAGCCAGATATCTCCTGCCTACTCCAGTCACCCCTGCCTGTCTACAACTGTAGGTGAGAGCCTGCACCACACATTTGGTGACCGACTACCTGGACATCTGAGCTGAATCCATACAGGAAAAGTAAACAGACTCCTGGTCTCACATACCTAGTAACGGATCTAACCACCTGGTGACAGGACGTGAGAGCTTCAAAGGTACCAATAATGAAACTAGCTCACACGGGCAGCCTCTTGGGTCATATCAAAACAAAACAAGAAGCTAGAACACAATAAGCAAACATAAATAAATATAATAACTTACTGATGGCTTGGAGACAACAGTTAATATCAAATCACACAAAATGGCAGACCATGATGGCTTCAGCAAGCTCCTAAAACAAAGAATCAAGAAATCTTCTGGAGGAAGAGGACTTCTTGGAATTAGCAGAGGTAGAACACAAAAGATTAGTATACAGAATTCTTAAAGATATCAGGAAAAAGATCAGGCAAAATACAGAACAAGCCAAGGAACACACACGAAGCAATAGAGGAACTTAGGAAGATTATAGAAGAGTACAATGACAGATGTAACAGGCTTCAAGAATCCATAGAGAGACAGTAACAGAAATCCAGAATATTCACATAAAATCTCAGAATGACACAATAAAAGTCATAGGAGCAGAATTGAGGCAATGTAAGTCAGAATTAGTGAGATTGAAGATAAAGCACTTGACACCAACTTATTTGAGGATAAACCAGATAAAAGAATTTTAAAAAATGAAGAAACCTTAAGAATTATGTGAAACTCTATGAAGAGGAATAACCTAGAGTGACTGGAGTACAAGAACAGGGGGATAACAGAAAACACAGAATTGTTGAAGATTTGTTGGCAGAAAACTTCCCTGATATCATGAAAGATGAGAAGATATCCATCCAAGATGCTCATCGAACCCCACACAAGGTAGATCCCAAAAGAAAATCACCAAGACATATTAAAATCAAACTTGCCAAAACCAAAGATAAAGAGAGAATTTCAAGAGCAGCTAGAGATAAAGGAAAATCATCTACAAAGGAGAGTCAATGAGACTAATCTTGGACTACTCAGCAGAAACCATGCAGGCAAAAAGGCAGTGGGATGACATACATAAAACCTAGAAGGAAAAAAAATTGCCATCCAAGAATTATATATGCAGCAAAACTGTCTGTCAAATATGATGAGGAATTAGGGCATTTCCAGATAAACAGTAGTTTAGGGAATTTGCAAAAAATGAACCAGAATTACAAGAAATACTAAAAGGAATCCTCTGGATAGAAAATCAGTAACATCAGATAACAACCCAAGACTAGAACATAGAACAGAGCACCCAGATATCAATCCAGATATGGAAGTCACAAAAATAAATCAAAGCTAAATTACAAACAATAGGGAAACAGAGACGTCAGTATGTAAAAGATGACAACATTAAAACAAAAAAAGAGGGACTAAAAAAACTTAGTTATAGATCTTTCGTATGAAGAGGAAGTCAAGGCGATATAAAAAAATAAAAGAGTGGTTTAAACTTAGAACAATAGAGGTAAATATTCAGGTAACCACAAAGGAACCTAACAATCCTACACATCAAAATATAAAACGAGAAAAACATGAAGACTTAGCAAATACAAAATCAACAACAATGAAAAAGATGAAAAGAAAATATGTAAAGAAAAATGACTCAGTACAGAAAATAAGTGGAACAAAGAAACTCAACAACACACACAAAAAAAGGCATAAAAGTGACAGCACTAAACTCATACCTATCAATAATTACACTGAATGTAAGTGGACTTAAATGAACCAATAAAGAGACAGAGAGTGGCAGAATGGATGAAACAACGTGATCTGTCTACATGCTGCCTACAAAAGACACACCTTAGACACAAACTAAAACTCAAAGGATGGAAAAAAATATATCAAGCAAACAAAAAAGAGCAGGAGTGGCAATAATAATCTCTGACAAAATAGACTTTAAAAGCCACCACAAAGGATAAGGAAGGACACTATATATAATGATTACAGGGTCAATACACCAGGAGGACTTAACCATAATAAATATTTATGCACCAACGACAGGGCTCCAAAATACATAAGACAAACTCTAACAGCATTGAAAAGAGAAATAGACAGCTCCACAATAATAGTAGGCGACTTCAACACACCATTTCCAGTAAAGGATAGAACATCAAGAAAGGAACTCAATAAAGATACAGAGGATCTAAATGCCACAGTCAACCAACTTGATCTTATAGACATATACAGAACATTCCACCCAATAGCAGCAAAATATACTTTCTTTTCCAATACATACGGAACATTCTCCAGAGGAGACTACATGTTAGGCCACAAAGCAAGCCTTAACAGAATCCAAAGCATTGAAATATTACAAAGCATCTCTTCTGACCATAAAACCATAAAAGTAGAAGTCAATAACAGAAAAAGCAAGGAAAAAAAGAACAAACACATGGAAACTGAACAATGCCTTCCTCCAGAACTACTGGGTTATAGAAGAAATTAAGGATGGAATAAAGAAATTCATAGAATCAAATGAGAATGAAAACACATCCTACCAGAACCTTTGGGACACAGCAAAAGCAGTGCTCAGAGGTCAATTTATAGCAATAAATGCACACATCCAAAAAGAAGAAAGGGCCAAAATCAAAACATTAACCCTACAACTCAAACAAGTAGAAAGAGAGCAGCAAAAGAAGCTCTCAGGCACGAGAAGAAAGCAAATAATAAGAATAAGAGCAGCAGTAAATGAAATAGAGAATAGAAAAACAACTGAAACGGTAAACAAGACCAAAACCTGGTTTTTGAAAAGATCTATAAAATTGATAAACCACTGGCCAAAGTGACAAAAGAGAAATAGGAGAGGAAGCATATAACCCAAATAAGAAATGAGATGTGTGATATCACAACAGACCCAACTGAAATTAAAAGTATCATAGCAGAATACTGTGAAAAACTATACTCCAGCAACTTTGAAAACCTACAGGAAATGGACAAATTTCTAGAAACACTACCTACCTAAATTAACACAAACAGAGTTAGAACAATTAAATAAACCTCTAACAAAAGAAGAGATTGAAAAAGACATTTAAAAAAACTGTCAACAATAAAAAGCCCTGGCCCTGGTGGTTTCACTGTAGAATTCTACTAAACTTTCAGAAAAGAGTTAACACCACTAGTACTAAAGGTATTTCAGAGAATAGAAAGGGATGGAATACTCCCATACTCATTCTATGAAGCCAGCATTGCCCTGATACCAAAACCAGGTAAAGACACCACAAAAAAAGAAAATTACAGACCAATATCCCTCATGAACATAGACACAAAAATCCTCAACAAAATACTAGCCAATAGAATTCAACAACATACCCAACAAATAGTTCACTATGAACAAGTGGGATTCATACCAGCTGTGCAGGGATGGTTCAACATTAGAAGAACAATCAATGTAATCCATCATGTAAATAAAAGACAAGAACCACATAATCTTACCAGTTGATGCAGAAAAGGCATTTGACAAAGTCCAAAACCCATTCTTAATAAAAACTCTCAAAAAAATAGGAATAGAAGGGAAATTTCTCTATATAATTAAGGGCATTTATACAATGTGAACAGCCAGCACCATCCTAAATGGAGAGAATCTGAAAGCATTCCCCTTGAGAATGGAAACCAGACAAGGATGCACTTCATCACCATTCTTATTCAACACTGTGCTAGAGGTCCTAGCCAGAGAAATCAGGCTAGAAAAAAAAATAAAGAGCATCCAAATTGGTAAGGGAGAAATAAAAGTATCTCTATTTGCAGATGATATGATCTTATACACAGAAAACCCCAAAGAATCCACAGGAAAACTGCTAGAACTAATAGAAGATTTCAGTAAAATAGCAGGATACAAGATAAACATACAAAAATCAGTTGGATTCCTCTACAACAACAAACAAAACTTTGACGAGGAAATCACCAAATAAATACCATTTATAATAGCCCCCAAGAAGATAAAATACTTAGGAATAAATCTAAACAGAAACATAAAAGACCTATACAATGAAAAGTACAAGACACTACTGCACGAAACCAAAAGAGATGGAAAAACATACCTTGATCATGGATAGGAAGACTCAACATTGTGAAAATGTCATTTCTACCCTAAGTGATCTACAGATACGGTGGAATCCCAATTCAAATTCCAGTGACATTTTTTAAGGAGATGAAGAAACAAATCACCAACTTCGTATGGAAAGAGAAACAGCCCTGGATAAGTAAAGCATTACTAAAGAAGAAGAACAAAGTGGGAGGCCTCACAATGCCTGATTTTATAACCTATTATACCACCACACTAGTCAAAACAGCCTGGTACTGGTACAACAACAGATGCATAGACCAGTGGAACACAGTTGAGAATCCAGACATAAATTCATCCACCTTTCAGCAGCTAGTATTTGACAAAGGCCCAAAGTCCATTAAATGGGGAAAAGACAGTCTCTTTAACAAGTGGCACTGGCATAACTGGATATCCATCTGCCAAAAAAAGGAAGCACGACCCATACCTCACACCATGCATGAAAACTAAGTCAAAATGGATCAAAGACCTAAATATAAAATCTAAAATGATAAAAATCATGAAGAAAAAATAGGGACAACACTAGGAGCCCTAATACATGGCATAAACAGAATACAAACCATAAGTGATAATATACAAACACCAGAAGAGAGGCTAGATAAATGGGAGCTCCTAAAAGTCAAATACTTATGCTCATCAAAAGACTTCACCAAAAGAGTAAAAAGACAACCTACAGACTGGGAAAAAAATTTTGGCTAGGACAAATCTGATCTGCATCTAATCTCTAAAATCTAGAAGATACAGCAAAACTTCAACAACAAAAAGACAGATAACACAATTAAAAAATGGGCAAAGGATATGAACAGGCACTTCACCAAAGAAGACATTCAGGCAGCTAACAGATACCTGAGGAAATGCTCACGATCATTAGTCATTAGAGAAATACAAATCAAGACTACAATGAGATACCGTATCACCCCAACAAGGCTAACATTAATCCAAAAAACACAAAATAAAATTTGGAGAAGTTGTGGGGAGACTGGGATACTTATATACTGTTGGTGGGAAAGTAAAATGCTACAACCAATTTGGAAAATGATTTGACGCTTCCTGAAAAAGCTAGAAATAGAAGTACCGTACGATCCAGCAATCCCACTCCTTGGAATATATCTTGGAGAAATAAGAGCCATCACACAAATAGATATATGCACACCCATGTTCACTGCAGCACTATTCACAATAGCAAAGAGATGGAAGCAACCTAGGCGCCCATCAACCGACAAATGGATGAAAAATTTTGGTATATTCTCATAATGGAATACCACGCAATGATAAAGAACAATGATGAATCTGTGACACATCTCATAACATGGATGAATCTGGAAGGCATTATGCTGAGTGAATTTAGTCAGTCACAAAATATCGTATAAGACCACTATTATAAGAACTCAAGAAAATGTTTAAACACAGAAGAGAATATTCTTTGATGGTTATGAGGGTGAGGAGAGAGAGAGGGGTATTCACTAACTAGATAGTAGACAAGAATTATCTTAGTTGAAGGGAAGGACAACACACACTACAGGGAATGTCAGCACAGCTGGACTAAACCAAAAGCTAAGAAGTTTCCTGAATACGACCAAACACTTCAAGAGACAGAGTAGCAGGGGTGGGGATCTGGGGACTGTGATTTCAGGGGAATCTAGGTCAATTTGCAAAACAAAGTTTATTAAGAAAATGTTCTGCATCCCATTTTGGTGAGTGGCATCTGGGGTATTAAAAGCCAGCAAGCGGAGAGCTAATATGCATCAATTGGTCCCAACCCACCTGGAGCAAAGGAGAAGGAAGAACTTCAAAGACACCAGGAAAATATTAGCCCAAGAGACAAAAAGGGCCATGTAAACCAGAGACTCCATCAGCGTGAGACCAGAAGAGCTAGATGATGCCAGCTACCGCCAATGACTGCCCTGACAGGGAACACAACAGAGTCCCTGATGGAGCAGGAAAAAACTGGGGTGCAGAACTCAAATTCTAGTAAAAAGACCAGACTTAATGGTCTGATTGAGTCTGGAGGGACCCTGGAAGACATGGCCCCTGGACTCTCTGTTAGCCCAGAACTGAAACCATTTCTGTAAGCCAACTCTTCAAAGATTAGACTGGACTATAAGACATAAAATGGTGCTCATGAAAAGAGCGCTTCTTAGTTCAAGTAGATCCATGAGACTAAATGGGCAGCTCGTCCAGAGACAAGGTGAGAAGGCAAAAAGGGACAGGAGCTGGTTGAACGGGCACAGGAAATCTGGGGTGGAAAGTAGGAGAGTGCTGTCACATTTTAGGGAGAGCAACTAGGGTCACATAACAATGTGTGTATAAATTTGTGTATGAGAAACTAACTTAAACTATAAACTTTCACTTAAAGCACAATAAAAAGAAAAAAGAAGGCAAAAAGTCATTAAAAAGAAAGAAAAGACCAAAATGGATGTCAGAAGAGACTCTGAAACTTGCTCTTCAAAGTCAAGTAGGTACAGCAAAAGAAAGAAATAATGAAGCCCAAGAGCTGAACAGAAGATTTCAGAGGGTGGCTCAAGAAGACAGAGTAAAGTATTATAATGACATGTGCAAAGGCCTGGAGATAGAAAACCAGAAGGGAAGAATACGCTCGGCATTTCTCAGGCTGAAGGAATGGAAGAAAAAATTCAAGCCTCGAGTTGCAATATTGAAGGGTTCTATGAGGAAAATGTTAAACAATGCAGGAAGCATGAAAAAAACATGGAAGGAATACACAGCGTTACTATACCAAAAAGAATTGGTTGACATTCAGCTATTTCAGGAGGTAGTATATGATCAGGAACCCATGGTACTGAAGGAAGAAGTCCAAGCTGCACTGGAGGCATTGTTGAAAAACAAGGCTTCAGGAATTAATGGAATATCAATTGAGACATTTCAATAAATGAATGCAGCATTGGAAGTGCTCGCTCATCTATGCCAAGAAATTTGGAAGATAGCTACCTGGCTAACTGACTGGAAGAGATCTGTATTTATGCCTATTCCCAAGAAAGGTGATCCAACCGAATGCAGAAATTATCGAACACTATCATTAATATCACAACATAAGTAAAATTTGCTGAAGGTCATTCAAAAGTGTCTGCAGTAGTATATCAACAGGAAACTGCCAGAAATTCAAGCCAGATTTAGAAGAGGATGTGGAGTGAAGGATAGCATTGCTGATGTCATATGGATCGTGGGTGAAAGCAGAGAATACCGGAAAAATGTTTACCTATGTTTTATTGACTCTGCAAAGGCATTTGACTGTGTGGGTCATAACAAATTATGGATAATATTGTGAAGAATGGGAATTCCAGAATACTTAATTGTGCTCATGAGGAACCTGTACATAAGTCAAGAGGCAGTCATTTGAACAGAACAAGGGGACACTGCGTGGTTTAAAGTCAGGAAAGGTGTGCATCAGAGTTGTATCCTTTCATCATACTTATTCAATCTGTATGCCGAGCAAATAATCTGAGAAACTGGACTATATGAAGAAGAACACGGCATCAGGATTGGAGGAGGACTCATTAACTACCTGGGTTATGCAGACGACACAACCTTGCTTGCTGAAAGTGAAGAGGACTTGAAGCATTTGCTGATGAAGATAAAAAAAATTACAGCCTTTATTATGGACTACACCTTAATATAAAGAAAACAAAAATCCTCACCACTGGACCAATAAGCAACATCATGATAAACGGAGAAAACATTGAAGTTATCAAGGATTTCATTTTACTTGGATCCACAATCAAAGCCCATGGAAGAAGCAGTCAGGAAATCAAAAGATGCATTGCACTGGGCAAACCTGCTGCAAAAGACCTCTTTTAAAGTGTTTAAAAGCAAAGATGTCACTTTGAAGACTAAGGTGCACCTGCCCCAAGCTATGGTGTTTTCAATTGCCTTATATGCATGCAAAAGCTGGACGATGGATAAGGAGGTCTGAAGAAGAATGGACGCCATTGAACTGTGGTGTTGGCGAAGAAGATTATTGAATGTACCATGGACTGCCAGAAGAACGAACAAATCTGAATTGGAAGGAGTACAACCAGAATGCTCCTTAGAAGCAAGGATGGCTAGACTACGTCTTATATACTTGGGACATGATATCAGGAAGGATCAGTCCCTGGAGAAGGACATCATACTTGGTCAAGTAGACGTTCAGTGAAAAATAGGAAGACCCTCAACAAGTTGGAGTGACACAGTGGCTGCAACTGTGGGCTCAAGCATAACAACTATTGTGAGGATGGCGCAGGACTGGGCAGTGTTTAGTTCTGTCATACATAGGGTCACTATGAGTCAGAACTGACTTGATGGCACCTAACAACAACAACAGTAATGCTTGAAGGTTACCATCAGTCTCCAGCTGAATGACAGCAGAGATGCCTTGGCCAAAACCAGGATGGAGGAGAATTGGCAGGGCAGTGTGATGCAAGAGCTGAGGTTAGAATATGGGAAACCATAAGGACCATAGGTCTGAGACCACAGTCCTGTAGCAAGAAATGGATCAATGCCAGGGAGTCATTTTAGAGAAATAAGTGGTTGTTAAAGGTGAAAGTCCAGTTGGAAGGTAGAACATGGCGAGTAGGAAGCAGAAATGAAGATTTAATGGAAACTGGATTTACAAATATATAGAGGCGAGGCCAAGACGGCAGAGTAGTCGGATGGCTTCCTATATCCCTCTTACAACAAAGACCTGGAAAAACAAGTAATTTGATTGTATATGAATATCTGGGAGCCCTGAACAAGGCAAAGTTGAGGAATCAGACTGAGTGGTGGGGGGAGAAGGAGACGGTTTGGAAGGAAGCAAGGAGCACCAGAGCGGTGGCAGCAGGACTGCAGCTTTTCAGCCGCTCCGGGTCCTCAGTGAAGCAGGCAAACAACTGCGCACTTGCTTGGGAGGCAGTTTCTACATCGAAAGAGATCCGGTAGCAGAGATACTGCTTGGACACTCTGAACCAATGAAAAGCATCTCCCAAGTGGCTAAAGATAAGTACATGTGTGCAGCCTTTCATGGGGATTTAAAAAAAAAAAAAGCCCATTTGGGAAAAACCTCTTTCCCTTTTACCTCCTTCCTCCACACTCTGCACCGGGAGTCTGCTGGGCCGGAAGTAGATCCCAAAAGGTGCCCTGACCCATTCTCCTGGCCTTGGAGAGGGAACAAATAAGCTACTGGCTCCCCTAAGCCAGGAACTCAGGGTCAGCACAACTCTTTTGCTAAGCACAGGCATAAGGGGTCTGCAGACTTTGAGTGCCTTACAACTCCTGTATAGACTTGTGGGGACCCATCTCAACAGCGTTAGCCCTCACTACCACAGTACAACAGGGTAAACATTTCAAGTTTAACTTCAACTGTCTCAGCTGTGAAGTGGCAGATTGGTGACTCGCGACACAGCCCTGCCCCGTAAGCAGGCACCTTTACCGATCCACACCAGGGGCTTGAGGACTGGTGGCGTCACCTATGCCACTTAGTCACCTGCTACAGGAGTCCAAGAAAAAGTGGTGCCCTGAAGTCTTTACAGCCAACAGAGTGGTGTGCTCATAGTCCAGCTGCAAAACTCACCTACCTACTCGCCCTAGGGAATAGGGACACGCTTTCCTTTCAGAGTGTCAGGGGCAGCCATCAGCTCCCTGCCTGTCTCAGCACGTGACCTTCTACCACAGCCAAATACCAGTGCCTGCACCAATCACCCATGCCTCTCTTCAAGACTGTAGGTGAGAGCCTGCATCACACACTTAGTGACCGACTGCCTGGACACCTGAGCTGAACCCATATAGGAAAATTTAACGGACTTCTGTGTGCACATACTTAGTTACAGAACTAACTACCTGGTGACAGGATGTTAGAGCTTCAAAGGCGCCAATAATCAAACTAGTGCACACGAGCAGCCTATTGGGGCATATCAAAACAAAACAAGAAGCTAGGACTCACTAACAAATATAAAATTATAATAACATATTGATGGCTCGGAACAACAGTCATTATCAAATCACATAAAGAGGCAGTCCATGATGGCTTTAGCAAGCTCCCAAAATAAAGAATCAATAAATTCTCTGGAGGAAGAGAATTTCTTGGAATTACCAGAGGCAGAATACAAAAGATTGATATACAGAACTCTTCTAGAAATTAGAAAGGAAGTTCGACAGGATGCAGAAACAGCCAGAGAACATATAGACAAAGTAGTAGCGGAACTTAAAAAAGTTATTCAATAAGATAATGACAAATTTAATAGGCTGCAAGAATCCATAGAGAGACAGCAATCAGAAATCCAGAAGATTAACAATAAAATTTCAGAATTAGACAACTCAATACAAAGTCATAGGAGCAGAATTGAGGCAGTAGAAGTTAGAATCAGTGACATTGAAGATAAGCATTTCATGCCAAATTATATGAGGAAAAATCAGATAAAAGAATTAAAAAGAATGAAGAAACTCTAAGAGTCATGTGGGACACTATCAAGACAATAACCTATGAGTGATTGGAGTACCAGAATGGGGTGAATAACAGAAAATACAGAGAGAATTGTTGAAGATTTATTGACAGAAAACTTCCCTGATATCATGAAAGATGAGAAGATTTCTATCCAAGATGCTCATCGAACCCCACATAAGGTAGATCCTAAAAGAAAGTCATCAAGACATATAATCAAACTTAACTAAAACCATACATAAAGAGAGAATTTTAAGAGCGGCTCGGGATAAAAGAAAACTCATCTACAAAGGAGAGTCGATTAAAATAAGCTCAGAATACTCAGCAGAAAGCATGCAGGCAAGAAGGCAATGGGGTGACATCTATAAAGCCTTGAAGGAAAACAACTGCCAGCCAAGAATTAGATATCCAGCAAAACTGTCTCTCAGATATGATGGTGAAATTAGGGCATTTCCAGATAAACAGAAGTTCAGGGAATTTGCAAAAACCAAACCAAAATTACAAGAAATACTAAAGGGAGTCCTCCAGTTAGATAAACAATAACATCAGATAACACCGCAAGACTAGAACACAGGACAGAGCAACCAGATATTGACTCAGATAGGAAAGTCGAAAATACATCAAAGCTACAACATTGCAAATAGGTAAACAGAGATATGAATATGTAAAAAAGGACAACATTAACACAAAAAAAAAGGGACTTAAAAAATGCAGACATTGATTTTTCATACGGAGGGGAAGTCAAGGCAAGATAATGTAATAAAAGACTGGTAAAAACTTAGAAAAATAGGGATAAATATTAAGGTAAACACAAAGGAATCTAACAATCCTACAAATCAAAATAAAAAAGTAGAAAAACTTAAAGAGCCAGCAGACACAAAATCTACAACAATGAAAAAGATTTAAAAAGAAAATAAAGAAAAACAACTCAATACAGAAGATGAAGGGGAACAAAGGAACTGTGAACAACACACAAAAAGAAACATCAGGATGACAGCACTAAACTCATACCTATCAATAATTACGCTGAATGTAAACGGACTTAATGCACCAATTAAGAGACAGAGAGTGGCAGATTGGATAAAAACACATGATCCATCTATATGCTTCCAAGACACAAACAGGCTAAAACTCAAAGGATGGAAAAAATATATCAAGCAAACAACACTCAAAAAAGAGCAGGAGTGGCAATATTAATCTCTGACAAAATAGACTTTAAAGTAAAATCCACCAAAATGATAAGGAAGGGCACTATATAATGATTAAAGGGTCAATACCCCAGGAGGACATAACTATAATAAATATTCACACACCCAACAACAGGGCTCCAAAATACATAAAACAAACTCTGACAGCACTGAAAAGAGAGATAGACAGCTCCACAGTAGTAGTAGGAGACATCAACACACCACTTTTGGTGAAGGACAGAACATCCAGAAAGAAGCTCAGGAAAGACACAGAAGAGCTAAATGCTACAATCAGCCAACTTGATCTCATAGACATATACCAAACACTGCACCCAACAGCAGACAAGTATACTTTCTTTTCCAGTGCACGTGGAACATTCTCCAGAATAGACCACATATTAGGCCATAAACCAAGCTTTAACAAAATCCAAAACATCGAAATATTACAAAGCATCTTTTCTGACCATAAAGCCATGAAAGTGGAAATCAACACAAAAGCAAGGAAAAAGAATCAGACACATGGAAACTGAACAACACCTTGCTCAAAAACTACTGGGGTATAGAAGAAATTAAGAAGGGAATAAAGAAATTCATAGAATCAAATGAGAATGAAAACACATCCTACCAGAACCTTTCGGACAAGCGAAAGCAGTGCTCAGAGGTCAGTTTATAGCAATAAATGCTCACATCCAAAAAGAAAAAAGGGCCATAATCAAAACATTAACCCTACAACTGGAACAAGTAGAGAGCAGCAAAAGAAGCCCACAGGCGCCAGAAGGAAGGAAATAATAAGAATTAGAGCAGAAGTAAATGAAATAGAGAATAGAAAAACATTTGAAATAGTTAACAAGTCCAAAGGCTAGTTATTTGAAAAGATCAACAAAATTGACAAACCATTGGCCAAACTGACAAAAGAAAAGCAGGAGAGGAAGCAGATAACCCATATAAGAAATGAGTTGGGTGATATCACAACAGACCCAACTGAAATTAAAAGAATCATAACAAATTACTATGAAAAATTGTACTCTAACAAATTTGAAAACCTAGAGGAAATGGACAAATTTCTAGAAACTCACTACCTACCTAAATTAACACAAACAGAGGTAAGACAACTAAATAAACCTCTAACAAAAGAAGAGATTGAAAAGGTTATTAAATAACTGCCAACAAAAAAAAAGCCCTGTCCCAGATGGCTTCACTGGAGAATTCTACCAAACTTTCAGAGAAGAGATAACACCACTTCTGCTAAAGGTATTTCAGTGCATAGAAAAGGATGGAATACCCCAAACTCGTTCTGTGAAGCCAGCATAACCCTGATACCAAACCCAGGTAAAGACACCACAAAAAAAGAAAATTACAGACTGATATCCCTCATGAACATTGACGCAAAAATCCTCAACAAAATTTTAGCCAATAGAATTCAGCAACATATCAAAAAAATAATTCACCATGACCAAGTGGAATTTATACCAGGTATGCAGGGATGGTTCAACATTAGAAAAACAATCAATGTAATCCATCACATAAGTAAAACAAAAGACAAGAAACACATGATCTTATCAATCGATGCAGAAAAGGCATTAGACAAAGTCCAACACCCATTCATGATAAAAACTCTCAATAAAATAGGAATAGAAGGGAAATTCCTCAATATAATTAAGGGCATGTATACAAAGCCAACAGCCAACATCATCCTAAATGGAGAGACTTCGAAAGCATTCCCCTTGAGAACAGGAAGCAGACAAGGATGCCTGCATCACCACTATTATTCAACATTGTGCTGGAGGTCCTAGAAGAAATAAAGGGCATTCAAATCGGTAGGGAAGAAGTTCAAAGTATCTCTATTTGCAGATGATATGATCTTATACACAGAAAACCCCAAAGAATCCACAAGAAAACTACTGGAACTAATAGAATATTTCAGTAAAGTTTCAGGATACAAAAAAGGTGGGATTCCTTTACACTAACAAAGAGAACCTTAAAGAGGAAATCACAAAATCAATACCATTTACAATAGCCCCCAAGAAGATACAATACATAGGAGTAAATCTACAGAGACGTAAAAGATCTATACAGAGAAAACTACAAGACACTACTGCAAGAAACCTGCATAAGCAGAAAAATACACCTTGCTCATGGATAGGCAGACTCAACCTAGTGAAAATGTCAGTTCTGCCCAAACCCATCTACAGATACAGTGCAATCCAGATCCAAATTCCACCAGCATTTTTTAGTGAGATGGAGAAACAAATCACCAACTTCATATGGAAAGGGAAGAGGCCCCGAATAAATAAAGCATTACTCAAGAAGACGAACAAAGTGGGAGGCCTTACACTACCTGATTTTAGGGCCTATTATACTGCCACAGTAGTCAAAACAGCCTGGTACTGGTACAACAACAGATACATAGACCAGTGGAAGAGAGTTGAGAATCCATATACAAGCTCATACACCTATGAGCAGCTAATATTTGACAAAGGCCCAAAGTCCATTAACTGGGGAAAAGACAGTCTCTTTAACAAATGGTGCTGGCATAACTGGATATCCATCTGCAAAAAACTGAAACAAGACCCATACCTCACACCATATGCAAAAATGAACTCAAAATGGATCAGACTTAAATATAAAATCAAAAACGATGAAGATCATGGAAGAAAAAATAGGCACAATGCTAGGAGCCCTAATACATGGCATAAACACAGTGCAAACCATAAGTAACAATGCACGAGCACCAGAAGAGGGACTAGATAAATGGCAGCTCCTAAAAATCAGACACTTATGCTCATCAAATGACTTCATCAAAAGAGTAAAAAGGCAACCTACAAACTGGGAAAAAATTTTTGGCTACAACAAATCTGATCAGCATCTAATCTCTAAAATCTATAAGATACTGCAACACCTCAACAACAGAAAGACAAATAACCTAATTAAAAAATGGGCAAAGGATATGAACAGGCACTTCACCAAAGAAGATATTCAGGTGGCTAGCAGACACATGAAGAAATGCTCACGATCATCAGCCATTAGAGAAATGCAGATGAAAACTACAATGAGATGCCATCTCACCCCATTAATCAAAAAAACACAAAATAGTAAATGCTGGAGAGGTTGTGGAGAGACTGGAACACTTATACACTGTTGGTGGGAATGTAAAATGGTACAACCACTTTGGAAATCGATTTGGTGCTTGCTTAAAAAGCTAGAAATGGAAGTACCATACAATCCAGCTATCCGGCTCCTTGGAATATATCCTAGAGAAATAAGAGCCGTCACATGAATAGATATATGCACACCCATATTCATTGCAGCACTGTTCACAATAGCAAAAAGATGGAAACAACCTAGGTGCCCATCAGTGGAAGAATGGATAAACAAATTATATTCACACAATGGAATATTATGCAATGATAAAAAACAAAGATGAAGCTGTGAAACATCATTTAACATGGTGGAAGCTGGAACTTATTATGCTGAGTGAATTTAGTCAGTCACAGAAGGACAAATACTACATAAGAACACTATTATAAGAACTCAAGAAAAGGTTTAAACACAGAAGAAAACATTCTTTGATGGTTACGGGGGTGGGGAGGGAAGGTGAGGGTTATTCACTAACTAGATAGTAGATAAGAATCATCTTAGGTGAAGGGAAGATAGCACAGGCTACAGAGGAAGTCAGCACAACTCGACTAAACCAAAGCTAAGAAGTTTCCTGAATACAATCAAATACTTTGAGAGACAGAGTAGCAGGTGTAGGGGTCTGGGGAAGATGCTTTCAGGGGACATCTAGGTCAATTGGCATAACAAAGCTTATTAAGGAAATGTTCTGCATCCTACTTTGGTCAGTGGCATCTGGGGTCTTAAAAGTTTGCAAGCAGCAATCTAAGATGCATCAATTGGTCCCAGCCACTTGGAGTAAAGGAGAATGAAGAACACCAAAGACACAAGGAAAGTATTAGCCCAAGAGACAGAATGGACCACATAAACCAGAGACTTCATCAGCCTGAGACCAGAGGAACTAGATGGTGTCTGGCTACCACCAGTGAACGTCCTGACAGGGAACACAGCCGAGAGTCCCTGATGGAGCAACAGAAGGATGGGGTGCAGAACTCAAATTCTAGTAAAAAGACCAGACTTAATGGTCTGACTGAGACTGGAGGTACGCCAGAAAGCATGGCCTCTGGACTCCCTATCATCCCAGAACTAAAACAATTTTTGAGGCCAATTCTTCACACAGGGATTGGACTGGACTGTGGGACATAAAGGGATACTCGTGAAGAGTGTGCGTCTTAGTCAAGTAGATACAAGAGACCAAAGGGGTAGCTTCTGTCCAGAGGTGACATGGGAAGGCAGAGAGGGTTAGGAGCTGTTTGAATGGTCGTGGGGAATCAGTGACGGAAAGGAGGAGTATGCTGTCGCAGAATGGGGTGAGCAATTAGGGTCACATAACAATGTTTATATAAAAATTTTGTATGGGAGACTAACTTGAAATGTAATCTTCATTTAACTACACATACACACAAAAAGAGAAATCTTCTATATGGGCAGTCCCTGGATTACAAACAAGATCCGTTCCTAACTGTGTCTTTAAGTCGAATTTGTAGATAAGTCAGAACAGGTGCATACTGTTATTATTTAGCTTTACTTTAGTGCAAGTAGTACTAGTTTCAGAGTGGTTAAGGACTATGGCTGCTAACCAAAAGGTGGGCAGCTCAAATCCACCAGCAGTTCCTTGGCTCCTTGTAAACTGTAAGTTGCAGTTCTACTCTGAGATGTAGGATTGTTATGAGTTGGAATTGACTTGACGGGAGTGGGTTTGGTTTTTTTTTTTGTTTTTTTTTTTTTTTTTTTTGGTTAGTGCAAGAAAAAGCTGGAAGCTGGAAAAAAGCTTTTTCAGTGGTTTAAAAGCTGCATGTGCAGCAAGTGAAGGTGATTGTGATGTGAGTAGGCATTGGTTCTTTCAAAGTGAGGGCAAATTTACTTAAATGTTAATGGGCAAGTAGGAGTTGTCCTGATGTCAGACATTTCTAACCCAGGGACTGCCTGTAATTATCCATTGCTGCATTCATGTACAGCCAGACTGGCTGCTTGGTTGTTACCTTTTTCTCAAGCTTTTGTGAGGGGCTCTCCTCCAGTGCAGTTTGAGACTGTTACTGAAATATAGTACTTTCCTGCATGATTGAAAAATGCTTAATTCCATAATAGTAATTATATATGTATACATATTAATTTTTAAGTGAATCATTTGAATATTGCTTGAATAGTAGTTGACACTGAGCTGCCAGAAAATTCTGTGTGTTCCGTATTTCCACGAGAATAGAAAATGTGGATGCATATTCGTATTGATTCTCACTTTGTGTTTTTTATTAATTTTCAGTCTATAAATAAGTACTTAATGCTATTTCTTGGGGAGAGTTCTTCTATCTTCTTTTCTTTTTACCCTAAAAATCAACTCTTTATTTGACTTCATTCACTGAACCAAAGGAAAGTGGCTTCTTGAAATGATCAGTCTTATTATTATTAGTCTTTATTGGAAGAGTAATTTTTTTTTTCAAATCAAGGATTTTTTACCACATTAGAGACCAAGTAAACATTAATAATATTTATTCCTGTTCCTCACAAATAAGGAAGAGCAGAAAGTGTGAAATCAGTTTTTAACTAAATCTTACAGAGGCCCTTTTCTTCAATTATGCAGTAGTTATTCCTAAAAGATTGTACATTATAATGATTTAATATAAGGTATTTAATGCATTGAACAAATGTTCTAACATGCTTTAATGCCCTGCGGAGATTGTAATTAAATTTTTGATTAATGAATTAAATAGATTTTTTCCAAATTATAATTAAATGTTTCCTGCTTTGTTGTTTTAAAAGATAATTGGTTAGCTCCCCCTTCATTCCACCAAAATGTCTCTAATAATTATGGAAATCTTCAGGTTCATTACAAAGAATTTAGATAGATTATTTTTTAAAAGACTTTGAAAATACTACTGCATGTGTTTCTAATTATTTCAAATCTTTGATTCACTGAACTGCTTTTTCAAATCCTTACCTGTTCTTCTTCAGTATCTGACTTTCTCAAGGTACAGTTGTAAAAAGAACCTTAAACTTTAAATTTTAACTCCAAACAATTGGATTTTGTTTTAACGTAAATAAACTACACAGGTGTCGCAGCAGGAAACCTTTCTGGAAGAGTCATTGTGCTAAGGATGAAATTATTCCAATAGTCTTGAGCCCTTGGGGTCTCTAGTCTCTGTGAGAGCTAAAACCTAAGAGTGAGGAAAGAGGTCTTCATTACTCAGCAGGTGGAATTCCATTTAAATGAATCTGGAGGGACCTCAGAATTGCTATATCAGATCTAAGCATCTTTGAATTGGAAGCCAAATCCTGCAGAAGAGTACAACAGTAGGCTTTCTCTTTTTACTATTGTAGACAAATTTGTGTTGGGAAGCAATAGAGAAGGTATGTTTCTCATTCAAAGCAGTGGAGAGAGTAACTTGGCTTTGACCTTCTGCCATCACTGTGTTTGGATGCAGCGTAAGAAGGTATTAAGAAAATTGAGCTTTTCTAAATATTTCTGACATGCATGGGTTTATAAATTGTTTTAGTTTGGGATAGAGAGCATTTCTTAAGATCTGTGCTCTGGTTGTTGGATAGCATAGCTTGTCAGGATTCTTGCAAAAAAGTATAATATATTCTGTGGGCTAGAATACAGGACTATATTTTATGTATATAATAGTCATGAAAATGGGATTCTGGCTGTCATTTGAATAATGGAGAGACTGCATTTATAATCCTTATACATTTCCTGGTAGACAGACCTTCTGTTGAGAAATATTCACATAATTTAAAGAAAAATAGGGCACCAAATTTAAAAAAAAAAAAATCAGCTTTTACAGTTACCAGTAATGAATGTAAATGCAGGTGGCAGTAAGTTGGTCTCCGTGAGGCTCCAGGCAGGAGGAATAGCTCTAATTCCTGCACAAATGTTTGTAATTGTATCTATTGCTACCATACAATAAATGATTTTTAATATAATAAGGCCATAAATGTACATGCTGCTGTTGTTTAAACAAAATACAATTTTCAGTATATTTATCCTTGAAACACCTGCTATAATCAAAAAGAGGTGAATGCTATCAAAATAAACTAAATTAACTAGACACACACAGTTTTAGAGCAGCATGGATGATTACTCAACTGCCACGTTGTCTCAGAGAATGAGTGGAAATATTCACTGATGGACTGCAAACTAGATTTTAAAGAGAAGCTTTCTGTAAAGGAGACTTTAAAGGAGTTTTTATAGTTTTAAAACGTGTTATTTTTTGGGCTTAAAGTTGCATTTGCAAGGTCAGCTGTTTTTAATTTGTTGCATGTGGGTCATAGATATCAGGGTTGCAGGAAAGAATACTGTGGTTAAAATTATACATGTAAAATACAGTAAAGAGGCACAGAAAATCCCAGCAGTCCTTAAACAACTGGAAAAGATTTTTTAGAAACTTCTGTCACAGTTTTGCTGAACGTTCAAGATATTCTGTGTTTAAAGATAGTTGACGATGCCATCCAGAATATTTACCCTGAGTATGATAAATGTTTCAGCTGGTTCAGGGAAAGGTTTCATTTGTCACAAGTTGAAGAAGGAGAACAAGTATTTCGCTTTAGAGATTACCACCGGCTGTAACCAAAGAGCATCACAGTGGTAGCACATTTTAAGCAAATAACCAGTAACAACTTCATGTTATGTAAATACTGCAAAGGAAAGTTACTAATGCTTATATACCTCAAGTAGACATTTGTGATTGAAAACAGTGAATTAATACATATTGATTATAATTACAATTTCTAGACTGTTTAAATATTTCATTATTACAGACTATGATTAAATGTTTCCTTTAAATTAAGTGCCATGAAGTCAGTTCCGACTCATGGCGACCCTGTGTACAACAGAACCTACTGCCTGTGCCATCCTCAGAATCATTGATATGTTTGAGCCCGTTGTTGCAGCTGCTGTGTCAATCTGTCTCGTTGACCGTCTTCCTCTTTACTGACCTTCTACTTTATCAAGCATGATGTCCTTCTCCAGGGACTGGTCCCTCCTGATAATGTGTCCATCCTTGCTTCTAAGGAGCATTCTGGTTGTACTTCTTCCAAGACAGATTTGTTCGTTCTTCAGGCAGTGCATGGTATATTCAGTATTCTTCACCAACACCATAATTCAAAGTCACCAATTCTTTTTCAGTCTTCCTTGTTCATTGTCTAGCTTTTGCATGCATATGAGGCCATTGAAAATGCCATGGCTTGGGTCATGCCTACCTTAGTCCTCAAAGTGACGTCTTTGCTTTGTAACACTCTAAAGGGGTCTTTTGCAGCACCTTTGCCCAATGCAGTACGTCTTTTGATTTCTTGACTGCTTCTTCCATGGGCTTTGATTGTGGATCCAAGTAAAATGAAATCCTTGACAACTTCATTCTTTCCTCTGTTTATCATGATGTTGCTTACTGGTCCAGTTGTGATGATTTTTGTTAAGGTGTAATCCATACTGAAGGCTGTAGTCTTTGATCTTCGTCAGTAAGAGCTTCACTGTCAGCAAGCCAGATTGTATCATCTGCATATCACAGGTTATTAATCCTCCAATCCTGATGCTGCCTTCTTCCTAGAGTCCAGCTTCTCAGATTATTTGCTCGGCATATAGATTAAATAACTATGGTGAAAGGATACAACCCTGATGCACAACTTTCCTGATTTTAAGCCACACAGTATCCCCTTGTTCTGTTCAAATGACTGCACCTTGATCTATGTACAGGTTCCACATGAGCACAATTAAGTGTTCTGGAATTTCCATTCTTCAAAATGTTATCCATAATTTGTTATGATTCACATAGCCTTTGCATAGTCAATAAAACACACGTAAACATATTTTAGTATTTTCTGCTTTCAGGCAAGATCCATCTCACATCAGCAATGATATACCTTGTTTCACATCATCTTTTGAATCCAGTTTGAGTTTCTGGAAGTTCCGTGTCGATGTACTACTGCTGCAACCATTTTTTAATTATCTTCAGCAGAATTTTACTTGCGTATGATATTAATGATATTGTTCCATAATTTCTGCATTCCATTGGATCATCTTTCTTTGGAACAGGTACATACATGGATCTCTTCCAGTCAGGTAGCCAGGTAGCTGTCTTCCAAATTTCTTGGCATAGATGAGTGAGCACCTCCAGTGTTGCATCTGTTGTTTGAAACACCTCAATTGGTATTCCGTCAATTCCTGGAGCCTTGTTTATTATAGTGGTTAAGAGCTTGACTGCTAACCAGAAGGTCGGCAATTTGAATCCACCAGCCGCTCCTTGGAAACTCTATGGGGCAGTTCTACTCTATCGTGTAGGACATCGCTATGGGTCAGGATCATCTCGACAGCAGTGGGTTTGATTTTGGTTCAGTACCATCGGTTCTTGATCATATGCTACTTCCTGAAATGGTTGAAGATCGATCAGTTCTTTTTAGCATAGTGACTCTGTGTATTCCTTCCATCTTCTTTTGATACTTTTGCGTCGTTCAATTTTTTGTCCATATAATCCTTCAATATTGCAACTCAAGGCTTGAATTTTACTTCAGTTCTTTCAGCTTGAGAAATTCTTCCTTTTGGTTTTCTAACTCCAGGTCTTTGTACATTTCATTATAATGTTTTACTTTGTCTTATCCAACTACCCTTTGAAATCTTCTGTTAAATTCTTTTACTTCATCATCTCTTTTGCTTTATATTTAAATTACTTATTATGAAACATGAATTGAAGCAGAAACCATTTGTCATATGGGCCTCCCCTACAAAATATACTTTTTATTAACTTAACTCATTTTTTTCTAATTCACCATATTAGAGTAGTCCTCACTATCACTGTGTTTCATTAAAAATTTTCCAATATTTGGACAAATTTTCACATAGTTTTTATCCCATTATGTATGATTCTGTTTCTTTATATCAAGATGACTAGTATTTAAGTTTCTTGGTTCTTTAATCATGCTTAAGATGCCTCTAGTTTTTTTTAGGATATTTAAGTATGAGTCTAAAGGTTTTATCGGTAGATTCTTGACACTGGGAGGAACTATCAAGGTTATCTCATCCACCTGTCTGCCATGGTTAGTCAGTGTCCAGTGAAATAATTAAATTCTCATGTGGCCTACGAGTGTTCTTGCAGTCTCTGAGGGCCCCTTTCACTCTTTCTCTGCCTTTCCAAATCTATTCTCTGGGCCTGTAACTCCTTTTAAAGCCTGTAAACGCTGAGATGATTTGTGTGGCCATATAAAAGGGATGTGAATGGATAAGCATGAATAATACGTCTGAATCAACATAGGAAAATTCTTTAGTAACAGATGGTAGTTGGTAAAGGTGATCTCTGAGCACACATTAGGAATATAATTATTTAGCTAACAAGGTATTTTTGTTTAGAGATTATGGGTCTCTAGTTTCAGTTCAGTTACAGGCAGGTGTAAGAATACCAGCGATTGTTATAATAGCGTTACTTATCCTCTGTGTGGAGCCCTGGTTGCACAGTGGTTAAGAGCTCAGCTGCTCACCAAAAGGTCGGCAGTTCAAGTCCACCAGCCTCTCCTTGGAAACCCTATGGGGCATTTTGCTCTGTCCTGGAGGATTGCTGTGAGTCAGAACCGACGTGACGGCACCTAACAACAACAAAAACAACCGTCTATGCACACTGTCCTAGTTTTCTCTACAAGAACATCTAGAAAGCAGGAAGTTCCCTGAGGAAACATATTTCCAGCAATCGTGATTATTCCCCCACCTCCTGCAACAAATGCACACAGACAACATACGCACACACGTACGTACTTGCCTCTGAAGTCGTATGTTTCTTCTTTGAACACTTAAGGAGAAAAACCATGCTTTCACACCACAGGGTGTACCACAGAGGACTTCAAGCTGCTAGCAATGGAAGAAAAATGTCACATTTAAAACTTCAGGAAAGCCACATTCTAATTATCTCACAACCTGATGGGCATTTTTCATTAAGAAAGTAATTCAATCTCATGAACAAGTGATTTAATTGAAAGGACAATCTCTCTGTCTTTCTCTTTTTCATACACACGTGTGTGCACACACACACAAATACAAATGTGGGCAGCGATGAAGCTGAAAATTCTGACAATGAGAACAAGAAGAGATTGGAAGACCAATTGTGCAGAGTAGTGAAAAGAGAATACAGATAATGCATTCTGAGGGAGGGGGCTGCTCTCTGTGGAGGGAAATGTGCTGCTCATATCCTTGCAGAAAGCACAATAAAATGTAGACTTATCCCAGAAATGTTTTCTTCATTGAACTTAGACAGATGCCGCTCCTTCTCTCAAGCTGCCTTCCCTGACTGTCTCACTTAATCTGATTTCCTTTCATCATATTCACTAGGGTTTCTGCCATTGACCATGGATGGGGCTTTTAAGCATATTATGGGAACGTCAGTATCCCAAATGGAAAGCTTGAGGCTAGTCACTTTTGGGCGCAGCTCACACTTGCTGCAACTACAGTTATAACAGCTACAGTTAAGATTTTAATAAATAAATTTTATTTATAATTTTATAAATAAGTCTCTGTCCAGGTCCCCTTTCAAGCAAGGACTTGCTGCCCAGCCACAGGGGATGCAGTCAGCAGACAGCTTCGAGCCGTCCTGTCCTTCAGGCTCTTCCTAAATGACAGAGCGCTGCCTTGCCCTAGGTCCCATCCTTCCCAGGACAGCCCTCATCTGATGAGTGAGCATGTAAAGGCCTAGCACAATGACCTGTGCAGGACGTTCTGCAGGCAGTGCTTGCCCCAGAGCTCCCTGCAGCAGCTGGCTGAGGCTTTGTCAGGGTTGCATCTGTCTCAGTCCACTGTCACCCTCTGTGCAGTCCTGCTTCCTCTTCCTGCCTTTCACAGGTGTTTATGTCAATAAACATCTTGTACCTCAAGCTCTCTCTCAGTGTATGCTACTGAACAGCACAACCCACCCCACACCTCCATTAGATTTTGGGCTTCTAAGAGGTTAGAAATGTTGTTACTTTTATAGCTACCTCATTTTGTGTCATTACCCCCGCTCCCACCCAGCATCTAATATGTAGGCTCTGAATAACTGTGTGTTAACTGTTTATTTGTACTGTAGAAACCACAAATGAGGATATAGTATAGTAGGACTTTGCTAATCAGAGTGGCCAATTATTTGGCTATCTTATAGTCCAAACTGTGATAATGCCTTGGTGTTTAGTTAACAGGCATTATTTCCAGGGAACAACCCTGAAGGGTTGTGACTAGTTGTAGCTGGCAGTTCTCCCAAGGTAGAAATTTTGTACACATGGATGAGGTGTGTCAGAGGTGTCACTAGCTTCCAGACTTGCCACCAGTCTATTCACTGTCAGTACATACTAAAATGTACACAGTCATCAGTGTACAGGTGGATAAATTTTCACAGAGTAAATTCACCCATTACTGAAAAAGCCACTAAGTCAAGAAATAGAACATTAGCAGCACCCTAGAAGCCCCAGCTTGTTCCATCTCTCAGTCACTACCCCCTTGCCATGGTCACTGTTTATCCTGAGTTCCAACTCCATAGATTGTTTTTGAACTTCTGTGGAATCATACATCATAACTCTATTGTGTCTTCTTTTCACTCAACACAGTGTCTTTGAGATTCATCCATGGTTAGCATAGCAATAGTTTGTTCATTATCATTCCTAAATAGTATTACATTGTATGAATCTACCACAATTATTTATTCTGTGCTTATGCATATGTGAGTTGTTTCCAGTTTGGGACTTACTGTAAATAATTCTGCTATGAACATTCTTGTAAATGTCTTTTGGTAAACATATGAACACAATTCTCCTGAAATTTCTACTCAGAGTGGAATTGCTGGGTCATAGTGTATTTATATGTTCAACTTTAGTAGATCCTTACAAATAGTTTTTTTAAGTAAATGTACAAATGTATACTCCCTCCAGCAGCATATGGATGCTCCTGTTACTCCACATCCTTATCAACATTCAGTGCGGTCACTCCTCACTTATCAACATGGTTAGGTTCCAAAGAACAGGCCGTTATGAGGAAATGGAGGATGACAACGTCATTACATTACTGCCAAACCACTGAGAATCATGGCCGAGCCAAGTTGACACACAACTTTAACCATCACAGCCAGCGTTACTCTCGCCTCATACCTCAGCATTCATTACTGCCAGACTTACATTGTTAATGCACAAAGTAGTTGGATAGTAGAATTTTTACTATTGTTGTAAATGCAAAATGTTGAATAACAAGATAGTCGATAATTGAGGAGTAGATGTATTGTTTTAGTCTTCTTTATTTTAGTCTTCATGGTGGATGTGTTGTAATATCTCATTGTGGTTTTGATTTGCATTTCCCTGTTGAGCACCTTTTCCTATGCTTATTAGGCCATTTGTATATCCTCATTTGTCTTTTGCTATTGGGTTACCTGTTTTTTCTTATTGATTTATAGAAGTTCTTTATGTATTCTGGATATGAGCCCTTTGCCAGATATATGATTGCAGATACCTTTCCTTACTCTTTAGCTTGCATTTTCACTCCCTTATTGGTGTACTGTGATAGAGAGTAAATTAATTTTAATATACACCAAATTCTTTTTGGGAGGAGGAATGGCTAATACTTCTTATGTCTTGTTTGAGAAATCTTTGCCTACTCCAACATCATGAAGATACTCTCTTATTTTCTTCTTGAAACTTTATTGGTTTACCTTTTGCATTGAGACTTGTAATAAACCTAGCGTTGATTTTTGTGCATGGTTTAAAGTAGACATCAAGATTTATTTTTCACATGTACATGCAACTGATCCAGACAGTTTATTGAAAAGGTTATCCTTTCATGAGTGCACTGGTCTGTCATAAATCAAGGGAGCATGTCTGTATGGGTCTGTGTCTGAACTCTGTTTATTACATGAGTCTGTTGGTTGTTATATGTTACTATTAAAAATAGTATTTTTTAGATTTTATTTTATTTATTTTTCCTGGTATATAGAAATACAAATCTTTATTTTTTCATATATCCAGCACTTACTAAATCACTTATTCTGACAGTAGGTCTGTATATACAATAATGTCATCTGTAAATAACATCAAGCTTATTTATTTCTTCACAAGCCTTATATCTTTTATTTCTTTATATTGTCAGTGGGGCTGGTTAAGAACTCTAGTTTTATACTGAATAGGTGTGGTATTGAGGGGAAGCGTTTGATATTTTAATTTCATCATTAAGTATGATGTTAGCTTTATGACTTTTTAAATACCTTTTAGTAGATTAAGGAAGTTCCCTTTTGTTCCTCCTTTACTGAGAGTTTTTATTATGAATGGATATTAATTTTTCAAATGATTTTTTTTTTCATCTATTGAGATGATCAAATGTTCTTTTCTTCCTCCCTTGTTATTGTAGTGGGTTGTATTGATTGACTTTTGAGTGTTAAACCTACCTTGCCTTTGGAATAAATGCAACATGATCATGATGTGTTGTCCTTTTTATATATTACTGGGTTTGATTTGCTAATATTTTGTTTAGGATTTTTTTATCTATGGTTACAAAAGATATTGGCCTGCTCTTTTTTTTTTTCCTTTTCTAGTTGTCCTTGTCAGGTTTTGGTATGTTACTCAGGCCTCATAAAACAGGTTGACAATTGCTCCCTCTTTTTTCTGCTCTGGTAGTTTGTGTAAGGTTGTTACTTCTTCCTTACGTGTTTGGAAAAATTTACCGATGAAGCCATCTGGGTGTGGAGATTTCTTTGTGAGAAGGTATTTAATTGCATGTGTTTATCCTGAAAATGTTTTAAATTTATTTTTTCATTGTACAATTAATATCTGGAGCCCTGGTGGTGCAGTGCTCGGCTGCTAACCATAAAGGTCAGCAGTTCGAATCCACCAGCTGCTCCTTGGAAACCCTATGGGGCAGTTCTACTCTACATAAATACATTCTTGTAAAAAATCAAATATTGTAAGTAAAGCTGAAGTCCTCCTTGACGATTATCCCCTTAAATTTTTTTAGTTCTGTTTTACTGCATTTCGTCAGGGAAATGATACAAAATAGTAGTCATTTGGGCTCTACCATTGATTTACCTGTGTGACCTCGGGCAGTCTACTTAAAAGTAGCTAAGTCTCAGTTTCCTCATTTATGTAGGGTTTTTAAGAGAATCATATGTGATGATGTATGGATAGTGTTTAGCATAGTGCCAGACATATGTTAAACATTCCATGACTGTTAATACTATAATTATTGTTAACTAGATTTTAAAAGATGTCAGGGTGGATGTGACTGTCAGGGCACTACTCTATATGCAGTGAAGGAGCTAGGAAAGGTTTCTGAGTAGCCAAAGTAGATATCACAAAAATCTGTGTAGTAGAGTGCATGCATTTTATTTATAGGAGAGTCCCATAAATCCTTCTTTGTAACTTTTTTATACTTGCTTAATAGATAGTTCTAAAAAGGTTGGTTATCCAGATTGTTTGTCTGAAGCAAGTTAGAAGCTGCAAACTTCCTGTAGTGTCTGTGCTTTTACCAAAACAACCAAGCTAAGCAACATTTTTTAAGTGTGCAAACTTTGAATTGGGAGTTGTTAGAGTTCCTTATGCTTCTCTTTGAATTTGGGTGACAAAGTAAGATAGAAGTGGCAACTTGGTGTAATGGAAAATTTATAAGTGAGAGAAAGGACATTTAGTTTCCTATTCATTTTGTGATTGGCAGTGTAAAAATCACACAACCTCAATTTTGTTACCTAATCTGTGAAATGGAGGTACAGAATTTCCTTCCCGTACATTAGAGTGATCTTTAAAAACCCTATAGAAAGTGAAGTCAAAGTTGAGCCAAAGACTTGGTGAGACAAAATGGGGTTGGGAGCCTTAAATGGAGAGAAAGCCCTTGTAAATATTTTATTTTCACTAAAATAAAACTACAAAACACTGAGTTAAGATTTAATTGGTAATTATTCATAACAGAGAGAACTGGTGGGAGGGATAATGAGATTAGACAGAACAGACTAACATGTTGTGATAGAAGACGATTTAAAACAAATCCCTACCTGATGACTATTCTTTTGGGCGACAGTATTTTCCACTTTACTCTATGTTGTTAGCATGTATTTGTGCTGATCATTAAATATTCTTTGAGAATATGAAGTTAACAACTTAATATGCAGTATATGATACATATGTAATTATGAAGGACCCATGGTGGCACAGTGGTTAAGCGCCCAGCTGCTAACCAGAAGGTCAGCAGTTTGAACACACCAGCTGCTCCTCGGAAGAAAGATTTAGCAGTCTGCTTCCATAAAGATTACAACCTTGGAAGCCCTATGGGGGAGTTCTACTCTGTCCTGTTCGGTCACTATGAGTCAGAGTTGACTCAACAGCAATGGGTTATATAATTAAGAAGCCCAATCATAAAATGAACACCCACTAACTAAATTGAGAACTAGACCTTTACAACATCCTTGAAGTTACCTACGTTCTCCTCTGCCCTTCCCACCCACAGGTAACCACTATCCTCGGGTTTGTGTATTGTCACTCGTTTATTCTGTTCTTTAGTGTTTTCACATGTGTGTGTATCTCAGGTGTATCTTTGAGTTTTTCTTGGTTTCAGGCTTTATAATAATGGTATCATACGGCATTATTTTTAAGGGTGGAATGAATATTATAAAATTAAACTGTCCTCTGTTGTTAAATATTTAGAGTTTTATTCTGTTTTACTTTTACAAATAACTTGTACATTAATCTTTGTGTGTATTCCCAATTATTTCTTTGAGAACAATTTCTAGAGGTGAAATTGCTGAGTTGAAGTGTAAAAACACTTTTAAAACTCGTTTTTAAATATATACCAGAAAATGCGTCCATCTAGAAGATTTTAATAAAGCTTTCAGATTTGCCTTGTGGATGACTATAAATCATCACTATCTTTCTACTTTAATGAGCTATATAAGAATACACAAATATCCCAGCGGCTTACGAAAGTTAACAAGTTCAGAACCAAATTCCTCAGTATTTCTGACTCCCTGAAAATCTGTTTTGTTCCCTGTCACACTGTGGTATTACTCTCCTCTTAGTTCCTTAGGCTAGAAACATTAAAGACACCTTGTCTCTACCTCCCCACCTCTGCCTCCCCCCTCCCCACCTCCACTTGAGTCCTACCCACCTCCTCTGCCTCAGCACTCCCGTTAGGCTTCAGGTCCTGCTAGTGCTGCCTCTGACCATGTTCCTTGAATGTGTCCCTTCCCTTCTTACAAACACTGCTCTGATTCAAACCCTGTTAGTCTGTCATGTGGGCCATTGCACAGCCTCCCAGCTGCTTTCCTACCTGCCTTCAGTCTCTTACCTTTCTAATCAGTCTTTCACTTTGTTACTGTCTGAAAACACAGACTTAGCTTTAAAATAGAAACCAGAATCCTTGAAGCTCCTCATTATCCACATGATAAAATCCACATTCCTCAGTGTTACAGTTGAAACCCTTGATCTAATTCCACCTATCTTTCTAGCCTGGTCTCCTCATGATCCATATCCTCCCCAGCCCATCTCCAGAACTTGGCATTTTATGCCCTGGACAGACAGCCTACCCTGTGTGTTTTCCTGTTTTTCCTAATGCTGCTCCCTCAGCCTGAAATACCCTTCCTCTCCTCTCCTTTCCAGCCTGTCGACATGCTACTCGTGCTTAAAGTTCCACAGAAATGCCAGCTCCTCCGTGGAGTTTTATATCAGTGTAAGTTATTGTAGTTTTCACATATATGAGTCAGGCTTAGTTGCTTCTCTCAAGGAGAGAAATATTTTGAATGTCAATACATAAAAAAATATGTTCATAGTAGTACTGGGTGGTAGAAAGCTGAACACAAACTATTTTAAACATATCAATTACAATCAGTCAGTAAACAAATAACTAAATAAATGTGTGTGTGTGGTGTGTGTGTATATATGTGTGTGTGTGAAAGAGAGGGAAGACATTTAAATACCTGTGATGGTTAAGATTGTATGTCAACTTGGCTAGGCCATTATTCTCAGTGTTTTAGCAGTTATACAGTGTTGTGATCACTTCCCTGTTGAAATTTAATATGTGATCACCCCCATGATGGAATCTGCTGAGTGGTACTGGCAGAGGCAGGGCCTGTGACAGCTCTCCACCCACTCAGTTTCATCTCTCTGCCTTCCGCCGGTTACTTTCTGCCTGCTCACCTTGCCAAGGTTTTTGGCTTGTTACAGAGTCAGCAGCTGCCTCTTGTTGTCTCACCTCCGGTTCTTGGGACTTGAGCTAACAGCTTACCTGTTGCTCTTGGAATTCGTCGATCTTCTCAGCCTGAGAGCAAGAGGCCAGTTCCCCAACTTGCTGATCTTGGGTTCACCAGCCCCTGCAGCTACGTGAATCTGCAGAAACCTTGTGGTCTTGTCTGCTGATCTTGGAGTTTGTTGACCTTCACAGCATGTGAGTGGGAGCCCCTCTCCGGCCTGCCGACCTTGGTTTCACCAGCTTTTGCAGCTCCATGAATTGGGAGAGGCCTCTACCCTGATCCATGGACTTGGGACATTTTAACCTCTACAATTGCGTGAGCTGTTTCCTTGATATAAATCTCTATGTATATATATTTATATGCTTTACTGGTTTTACTTCTCTAGAGAACCCAGCCTAAGACATTTGGTACTGAGAGTGAGGTGCTGCTCAAACAGATTACCTAAAATGTGGAAGTGGTTTTGAAACTCTGAATGGATAGAGCAGTGGCAGCAGCAGAGGACCAGCAGCAGCAGAGAACCTGCAACAGCAGAGAAGTGGTAATGGCAGAGAACCTGCAGTGGCGGAGGAGCGGCAGTGGCAGAGAACCAACAGCAGCAGAACCAGGAGACAGTGTGAGACAATGCTGGAGCCATCCCACGGAGCAAGAGAGCTGAGTGCCTGTGCGCAGGAGGCTTCCTGGCAGAGTGGGGTGCCTCCAGGTACTTATTGGTGGAGCTAGGCTTGCCGACCCACGGAGCGAGAGAGCCGAGTGCCTGTGTGCACAAGGCTGTCTGGTGGAGTGGGGTACCTCCGGGCACTTATTGGTGGAGCTACTGAGTTTTAGAATACTTGCCCCAGCAGGGCAGATGCAGGTGTGAGGCCCGAGGGCCAAGAGGCCACAGGAAACAGAAGCAAAAGCTGAAGAGACAAGGGACACAAGAAACTGAGCTGCCTCAGTCTCAAAAGGTATGGCCATGACCTCTGGGGTTTCTAAGGGTAGAGCCATGGCCTCTGGTGTTTCTAAGGGTGGAGTTGCCACTCGGACTAGGAGAATGGTGTGCCTAAACCCAAGGGAGTAGAGTTGCTGTCTGTCCCAGTGGGCCTGGAAGGCTGAGCTAAAGCCCGGGGCCAGGGGGCCTCCACTCAGAATCCAGAGACTGTGGCCAATACCTAGAGTCTGGAGGGCAGGGCCGTTGTGGAAATTGTCTCAGAGGACAGAAGATTATTTTCAAAGGCTTGAAGGCTAATGTAATGTGTTCTGTTGACTTGCTTGGTGCCTGTTATCCCTTCTTTCCCTCCAGTTTGTCCCATTTGTAATGCCTAGCTTATGCCTGTTCTGGCATTGTACCTTTGAAAGCAGATAACTTGTTTTCTAGATTTCACAGATGAAGAGGAAGTTTTGGATTTCGGACTTAGAGTTAAGACTTTTGCTATGATATAATGGGATGAATATGTTTTGCATGTTGTGAGGATATGATTTTGGGAGGGGCAGAGGGTGGAATGTCATGGATTGAATTATGTCCCCCCAAAAATGTGTGTATCAGTTTGGCTGGACCATGATTCCCAGTATTGTGTGATTTTCCTATATGCTGTAAATCCTGCCTCTATGATGTTAACGAGGGAGGATGGGTGGCAGTTGTGTTAGTGAGGCAGGACTGAGTCTAGAAGATTGAATTGTGTCCTGAGGCAATCTCTTGAGATATAAAAGAAGTGAGCAGAGAGACGACGGGGACCTCATACCACCAAGAAAACAGTGCCAGGAGCAGAGCACATCCTTTGGACCTGAGGTCCCTGCATGGAGAAGCTCCTAGTCGGGGGGAACACTGATGAGAAGAAGGCCAACAGAGAGAGAAAGCCTTCCCCTGGAGCTGATGCTCTAAATTTGGACTTTTAGCCTACTTTACTGTAAAGAAATAAATTTCTCTTTGTTAAAGCCATCCACTTGTGGTATTTCTGTTGTAGGAGCACTGGAGGACTAAGACAATCCCTAAGCCTGGTGTTTAGTAAGCCCGCTGAAATTCTTTTTGAAACTAGGCAGGATTAACCCATTACCGTGGAGCTGATTTTGACTCCCAACCACCCTGTAGGACAGAGTAGAACTGCCCCATAGGGTTTCCAAGGAGCAACTGGTGGATTCGAACTGCCGACATTTTGGTTAGCAGTCGAGCTCTTAACCACTGTGCCATCAGGCAGGCTTAGTACTTTAAAAAAAGATGATGATAATACTTGTTCAGTTCATTTTCTTTCATAAAGGTACTTACTTGGGCTTAAACAGATTTCTGTTTTGAGGCTTAGTCATATTTGGTCCAGTCGCAAAGGCCAGCCAGTTGCTCTTCCTCCCTGCTGCAGTGCAACTGGCTGCGCTGGAGGGGCCTCGTTCCCTTCCCAAATCTGTCTAATCGTAGCCACCACACTTCATGGGTGGTGAATAGTCCCATCAACTGTAAAATGAAAACTTTGCACTACATGGTTGTTAAATGGATGAGTAAATGATCTCTAAGGCCCTTTCCAGCTCTCATATTCTGCGATATATTTTGCTCATGAGAAAAAAATGCATAAGGAATGAAAGAATGTGCTCATTTGTCCTCTGCTCCAGCACCATCATTGATATCTAGTAGCCTCTTGCCTCTTTTACTAACTCTGAACTGCCAGAATGTTTGGGAATGAATACATTTGACTTCTGATCCTGGTGTACCGCAGACTATGTGGCCTTGGTTATATTTCTTTCTATCTCTGGGCTTCTATGTTAGCTTATCTGGAAATAGTAGGGGCGGGACTAGATACTCTTAGAGATTCTTTGCAGTTTTAATATAATTGTATAATTGATGTGTTTGAAGTACCCAGTGATTTTTTTTTTTTTACCTATAGTCACTAGTCCCTGTTTCAAAGTTAAGAAATAGGCTGAACCCCGAGAGTAAGGCCCCCGGACACCCTTTTAACTCAGTACTGAGGTCACTCCTGAGATTCACCCTTCAGCCAAAGATTAGACAGGCCCATAAAACAAAATGAGACTAAATGGGCACACCATCCCAGGGGCAAGGATGTGAAGGCAGGAGGGGACAGGAAAGCTGGTAATAGGGAACTCAAGGTCGAGAAAGGGGAGAGTGCTGACATTGGCAACCAATGTCATAAAACAATATGTTTATTAATTGTTTAATGAGAAACTAATTTGCTCTGTAAACCTTCATCTAAAGTACAATTAAAAAAAAAAAAAGAAATAGGTTGAACTGGACTATTCATAAAAGTCTTTTTTTCTTCACAAAATAGTGTAGATAGCAAAGTGAACCATCAGGGTATGCAAATGATACCTGTGATTGAGGAATAGCCTGGTTCTAACACTGACTCAAACTTAACAAACCTATGGTGGGTTTTTCTCAAGTCTTATAAAATTGTTGCCTGTAGCAATGCAAACTAAAATATTTTGAAGATACCTTCCAGGAATTTAAAAAGTTGGTATAGATTTCAAATGTGCACACTAATTCAAATAAGTCTAGTAGAAGTTCACAATACCTCAAAATGTGTGAATTCTAATAATGGTTATAGACTTCCTTTATTAAGATAGAGGCTCAAAAACCTTACTGAAGAAGAGAGCCCCATTTTAATTTCCAAGGAACAAAATAATCTTTGATATATATTTGAGTCCAGAGTTGCTTCTGTTACTGTTTAGACAAGTATTTCTTTTCTAGTAATTAGAATTTTTTTTATTTTAATGGTTAGTCATAAATATTAACCACCAGGAGTGCAGGAATAATTTATATTCAAATTGTCAGACATCATTCTGGGAACACATAAAATAATTTACATGTATTTAGAACCTTTTATCCTAAAGTGCGCTACACGTGCTTCTTGATAATCTGGTTGCAAGCTATATATAGGAATCTCCCACCTGAAACAGGGCAGCAACAGAAGTAATTAAAATAAAGGACACAATTCTATAGCAAGTAGAGGAAAGAAGGAAGTGTACTATTTTTTTTACTTTTTTCCTGTGTGCTTATTCCTGTAGGATTGGAGAGTCCACATTGACCAAATGCACCAGCACAAAAGTGGAATTGAATCTGCTCTAAAGGAGACCAAGGTATGTGAATTACTTTAGAGGAATCAATATACGTTTACTCATCTATGGTGACCCTGTTATGGGAGAACATGAAAGAAAAAAGGAGATACAAAGACACAATACTCGCTTTGAGGAGCTTACTAACTGAATGTATCATACTACTTTTTCAACAGCCCTAACTAACATTTAAACCAACTAAAGAAAGCCAACTTGATATAAAGGAAATATTTTTTACTCCTTCCTCTCTGAATCCCAAGGATGATAGAGCACCAGGCCAGCAATGCCTGGAGCCTACAGCTTTCCAAAACCACTATCCTGTCAGAAACAGGTACTGTTAGAAGACACCAAAAAGGAGCAGAGCTGGAGTGAGGGGCCATGGATCCCAGGTTAGAGGTAGAGGTCTAGGCTTCTGCTTCCAGCTGGCATCTTTGAATTGTGCTGCAGGAAGGTCCTGTTTTTCCCTTACCTACTTTGATGGTGAACAATCAAAAAAAGCAGATTCTTCTCAGATGCATTTTAGATATGCATAAGGACAAATGAATTGACTAACACTGCCAGATGCTTTTTTATTTGAATATTCACAAAGTCTGAAATATTTCTCATTACAGATATTTTTTGCCTTTGAAAATTTCAGATTACCTACTTTTTCACATGTGATTGAGCATTTATGGGAGGAATTGGAGATTTAAACCATTTTTAAGTATATTTCTGAAAAATGTTTTTGTGTATTCTTTTATCTACTAAAATCCCATGGAATTTTTAGGGATTTTTGGACAAACTCCACAATGAAATTAGCAGAACTCTGGAAAAAATTGGCAGCCGAGAGAAGTACATCAACAATCAACTTGAGCACTTGGTTCAAGAATATCGTGCGGCTCAAGCCCAGCTGAGTGAGGTAATTTAAGAATGATCTCCAGGGATTTATTCTAATTTGTAATGACCCCAATCCCTAGATTTGACACAGCACCTTATATTTGAGAATCATGAAATGATCAAACAGCAACACATTGTCTGCCCACTGTAGGAAGCTAGGTGGGGCAATAGAACTTGCCATCTCCAATTACATGTAATAGAAGTTATCTCTCAGAAGCCTTTTTTAAAAGCATTTCATAAAAACATAAGTGAATGAAGACCTATATTGTTGGTGAACATGGCTTAGAACAGTAACAGTGTCAGGTTACCTGGTTTTGTTTCCAGCTCTGCTGCTAATTCACTGTATGAGGATGAAGAGGGAGAGTGTGCACTTACATGTGGCAGAGGGAAAAGCCAGTCCCGCGGTATGGCTCACAGCCACATGAGAAAGAGTAAGAAAGCAAGACTTGTTCAGAGACAAGCATTTTAATTAATTAAATGAGAAAACAAATGTAATCCTTCCAAAGTTTTACAATTTTAATCATTCCCCCCCCACCCCAACATAAAACCTAAAATCAGCATTTGAAAGCAGCAGTTACTGGTGCTAGCAGTAAGGATCTGAAGGCTTTCCTCGGTTTAAGCCCCTCCTGAGGTTGAGGCAGGCTGGTGAGAACACTCACAAACATCAGCTGAAGACATGTTCTTTCTTCCAGCAGAGAGGTGAGGAGAAGAGGGAAAAAATGGAAATATATTTCAGATGCTTCTGTACTTTCAGAAGGCCTCAGTTAAAGACCAAATAGAAAGTAGTCTTTCCTTTTTTTAGGATGTTATTTATTTAATTAATTATTCCCTCATACACACATCTATTTATGGATATATTTACTTTAAAAATGCTGTAAAATTCTCCAATTAAAGTTACTATGTATCTGTCAAGCATTACTATTAAATAATTGATTGTTAGATTAGTTCCCAAGAATATAGGATTCTGGTTGGCTGTACTGTCATCATGTTTGTTAATCTTGATTAATTGCTGAGCCTGGTGCTCTGTTTTGATTGATTTTTAGGACTGGTTTTCTCTGCATAGTATTCAAATTACATTGACCTAGAGCTGCTCTCCTGAACTGTTTTGGAATGACTGAGGATGGTTTTTATTGTAAACTATGCCTGTTGGAGGTACATAGTCAGTATGTGGAGGCTGAGGCAGTTCCACATTTTATGGCGCTTTAGTTAAGTACACAGTGCCTATTAGGGACAGAAAATAGCTCCAGCTAAATGTCACTTTTGTAAATGTATTCACAAACAAGGAAGGGGTTGTCATAAAATAATATACAGAAATTGTAGATACAAAGATGTCATCTTTAAGTAATCTTCTGCTTCTATTTTGAATTTGTCATTAAACAAAATGTGTTCCCCCTCAGGCAAGGGAGCGATACCAGCAGGGGAACGGTGGAGTGACTGAAAGGACCAGGCTCCTGTCTGAGGTACACACTGTGCTCTCTCTGTACTTACCCCCATCAGATGGGCCCAGAGACCCTTACATCTGTGGGTTGTTTACTTCAGTAATTGCTTCCTGTGGCCTTAAAACATTTTCCTTAGGAGAAAAATCCTGATTTTCTTATCAGTGAATCAGTTACGTATTTATACACTACCTATTTCCATAAAATGTTTGAAGTTGTTGTATTACTTATATTCAACATAAAACCTATTCATAATATTAACAAATTTCCAGCCTTCCTTAATCTTGATTTTTTTGTATAGTAATTACAATTAGTATATACATGTTTAAGTAAAGCACTGTCTTAGGAGTCTATAACAAATTTTAATGATAGTGTGCATGGTATAAGATTTGTTTCTAGTAATTTCTGTTGATAGCTTATGTAATCAAGGTATTGTTCTGTCCACAAATTGGGAATGACTTATAACCCCTTCCTTCTGAGAAATTTCTAGAATAATGACACATATTGTTACATTTGTTTTCATGATCTTGCAAGAGAGGTAAGGACTGATATATATATTTCCATTTTCACTAAGTGGCTGAGGGGGAGAACCTTGCAACAAGGTCAGTAGCCAATTTGAGACTGGAACCCAAGGTTATCTTTACTTATGACCCAGTATAATTGTCACAAACTTTACTAGAATAGAATTAAGCTTATTTTATAGAGATTATATCAGGAATAAATAGTTATTTTAAAATACTTAAAATAAAACATTAGAAATATTTAGAATCTAATCCTGTGGTGCTCCTAGGCAAATAAAACATTATGTGCAAGTAAAGTGCTGACTTATGTTAGGTAAATTAACACTTAAGGGAGTCCAGGGAACTATTTCGTTCTTTTAAAGTAGGTAGTTATTCCTAGTTGTAAAGTTCCACGTGCCTGAAAAAAGTTAATTTGCTTTACTTAGACAAGCACTTTATTCCCAGGGAAGATTTCACTCACCAGTGTGATAAAAATAAAACCTAACTTACAATAATTATGGCTTAGTTTTAGATCATTATCAAAAGTTGCAGTTTTTTAAAGATTGTAGTTTTCATCCATATTAAATGCTAATTTTGAATTTTGCTAATAATAGAGGCTAATACTAGAGTACTTACTCATGAAGATCGAAGACTACACCTTCAGTATGGATTACATCTCACAACATAAAGTAAATAAAAACCCTCACAACTGGACCAGTAAGCAACATCATGATAGATGGAGAAAAGACTAAAGTTGTCAAGGATTTCACTTTACTTGGATCCACAGTCAACCCTCATGGAAGCAGCAGCCAAGAAATCAAACAATGCATTGTATTGGGCAAATCTGCTGCAAAAGACCTCTTTAAAGTGTTAAAAAGCAAAGATGTCGCTTTGAGGACTAAGTTTCACCTGACACAAACCATGGTATTTTCAGTCACCTTTTATGCATGTGAAAGCTGCACAATGAGTAAGGAATACGCAAGAAGAATTGATGCCTTTGAATTATGGTGCTGGTGAAGAATGTTGAATTGCCAGAAGAACTGCCAGAAGAATGAACAAATCTTATCTTGGAAGAAGTACAGCCCGAATGCTCCTTAGAAGCAAGGATGGTGAGACTTCATCTCACATACTTTGGACATGTTATCAGGAGGGACCAGTCCCTGGAGAAGGACATCATGCTTGGTAAAGTAGAGGGCCAGCAAAAAAGAGGAAGATCCTCAACAAGATGGATTGATACAGTGGGCTCAAAGATAGCAATGATTGTGAGGAAGGCACAGGACTGGGCAGTGTTTCCTTCTGTTGTACATACGGTTGCTATGAGTTGGAACCAACTCAATGGCACCTAACAACAACAACATAGTGGTATAATCTTTATGTAGAGTATGGATAAGAACCAATATAACAGCATAGTATGCTTTTTGGAGTTCACGGTTTGAATTGAGCAGTAGAACATTTTTATGTATTGCCATATGGTATAAGCATTTTTTTAGTGTCCTGTAGAGGGAAAGGTGACATATTCTCTTATAAAACTATAATATTAAGAAAGATACTAGTGAACCTTTAGAAACCCAAAATCTCTTTAGGATGTGTATACTCTTTTAATTAATAACTGAATCTTAGAGAATGGGATGGTAGATGCTGTGAGATAATTGGAAGGCTTAAGTGCCTAGTGCTAAAACAACAACTTTAATCATTTTTAAACTGTCATGTTACAACCTCAGAAAGCCAACAAGAAAGCAATTTGGTGAAGTTTAACACTAGGAGCATTCTCAGAAGATGAAAAGCTTTGGATATGTGCATACTTTATCTCATTATTCAAATTATGTGAAGAATATCCCTAATGTCCTCATACCCCTTTATATGTGTTTAATATCTAAATTAATTTTTCTGAATATATTATTCAGAATTTTTGAAAGTTAGGATTCAATGCTTATGAAAACTTTGTTTTTTTCGAGGAAAGGTTACAGAAGAATTAGAAAAGGTAAAGCAAGAAATGGAAGAGAAAGGCAGCAGCATGACCGATGGTGGTGAGTACACTCATTTAAGGAGAAGAAGTGAGCAAGAGAAGAGTAACTGTTTACAAAAGTCTGTTGGACAAAGTAACATTAATAAGTAGGGAGTTCGCTTTTTTAAATGAGCTATTTGTTTGAGGTGAGGTACTTGGTGCAGAAATGATGTCCTATAATCAGTATACTGTTTTCCTTAAAAAGCAACTGGGAGTGAGAAGCATAGTTTCTTGGGGGTTTTTTTTTGTTTTTTTTTAACTATCATTTGGATTTTTTTGTTTCAAATTTTATTGATTCAGAGACAGAATGGTAAATATTTAAAGATACACTTTATTGTGCCAATTTAAAAAATAGTGTTTTGTTTTCGTGAAATGAGCTTTATTTTTCCATTTTCTGTACAAGAGGTCACTAAGTGTATGCCCAAATGGCACTAAGGCAGTGATGTCATGACCTGACAAGGCAGGGTCAGGTAGAGAAGAATTAATAATCCTCCTGTCATCATCCTCCATCCTGAGCTGATTAGTGTGACATGGCCCGCTGGTAATTGCCTAAGACTGTTCTATGCCCTATAAAGATTTTTACAGTTCTAATGGTATACATTAAGTGATCATTCAAAGGGGGTGTATAGGGGTTTTTTGGCAACATTTTTTTGAATGAGCCCATTATCTAGATATCAAAGGTAATTCTCCCTCCCTCCTTTCCCCCTCTGTATCCCCTTTTCCTACAGACAAATATGCTAGCCCGTAAAATCATATTGAAGACATCTTTAAACACCCTTTAGCAACTCTTCTCGTAGAAAAGGAAGAAAGTTCAGCCTCCATACATCAAATGCTGCATCAATTCCCATCCTAAAAATCTCAGGTGTTTAAAATGCCACAGCAAAACTCTGTGAATGTCAGAAGTTGTTGGCTGTGTTTTTAACCCTATTTTTGGCTTAGGACTAAGTGAGGAAAATGCCATACAATTCTGTAATGACTGATACCCCAAATGAACATTTTTATTCCATGTGGTTTTCATTCTGCAGCGCCTTTGGTGAAGATTAAACAGAGCTTAACAAAACTGAAGCAAGAAACTGTTCAGATGGATATTAGAATCGGCGTTGTGGAACACACATTACTGCAGTCAAAACTGAAGGAGAAGTCCAACATGACGAGAGACATGCATGCTACAGTTATTCCAGAACCTACAATAGGTTCTTATTAAAACATATTGTTTTCCATGCTTCTGATTCGTTGGTTTTTTATATCCACTTATATTTAATGTTGCATAGTTTTCAAAACACAATTGTATACCTCTTAAAATATGTTCAATGGATATTTTTTAATATACACACATATTGTTTCATTGTGATTATGGATGGTTAAAGCCTTTAAATTGAATATAGTGTTTAATTAAGTAATTAAAAATTCTCACTAAAAGAAGCTTACTAATTACATATGTTAAAGCTCCCACCTGGTGACTCACTTTCCTTACTGTTCTGGCAAAAGCCAGCATATAATGACCCATGCTTTCTGGAGATGGTGATGTTGCTGTCCCCAAGTAAACCTTTGACACAAGCCTGGCCCTTTGCTTTGGTCCACAGGTGCAGTGACCCACATTCTTCTCCTCCCAAATGAGCAAAAGCCACCCTTGCCTCAGCTTTAGGGCCACCTGAAATAATGTTAAACAAAAGTGTCAGGAAAGACTCAGTGTTCTTATTTACATTCGAAGTTTTTTATTTATCATGAGTATTTCATGGCTAAAATGATTCTATAAGGTATGTGTCTTCTAGAATCTAAAGCCACCTAATGAGTAAATAAATGTTTCAGTCATGTTTGATTCTGCTCCTAGAGTGAGGAAAAAATGAGTATGTACATGTCTCAGTTTTCCCTTTTTCTGTGGCATCAGCTGTACAAAGGAACCATTTTATAGGTGAGGGAAAGATAAGAAATCTTTTTTTGGGGGGGGTGGTTTCTATGACAGTTTACAGAACAAACTAGTTCCTCATTAAACAGTACACATATTGTTTTATGACACTGGTTAATAGCCCCACGACATGTCAACACTCCCTTCTCAACTTTGGGTTCCCTATTAACAGCTTTCCTGTCCCCTCCTGCCTTCTAATCCTTGCCTCTGGACTGTTGTGCTCCATTAGTCTTGTTTTGTTTTATGGGGCTGTCTAATCTTTGGCTGAACAGTGAACCTCGGGAGTGACTTCATTACTCAGCCAAAAGGCTGTCCGGGGGCCATACTCGGGGTTTCTCTAGTCTCTGTCAGGCCAGTAAGTCTGGTCTTTTTTTGTGAGATAGAATTTTGTTCTACATTTTTCTCCAGCTCTGTCCGGGACCCTCTGTTGTAATCCCTGTCAGAGCAGTCAGTGGTGGTAGCCAGGCACCATCTAGCTGTACTGGACTCAGTCTGGTGGAGGCCATGGTAGTTGTGGTCTATTAGTCCTTTCGACTGATCTTACCGTTGTATCTTGCTTTCTTCATTCTCCATTGTTCCCAAGGGGTAAGACCAATGGAGTGTCTTAGATGGCCGCTCACAGGCTTTTAAGACCCAAAATGCTACTCACCAAAGTAGAATGTAGAACATTTTCTTTATAACGTATGTTATGCCAGTTGAGCTAGATGTTCCCCAAGACAATGGTCCCCACAGCCCTCTGCCCAGCAGTTCGGTCCCATGATGAGAAATCTTGTGAAGATCAGCCTCCCACTACTGATGGTCTTCACTTACATATCTCACTCTCTCAACTGGGCTTTTCTGCATTGGTGAATTAAATAATATTAGAGTGACCAGACTCAGTACGAGGGAAACCGGGCAAGGGATCACAGACCAGGAGATAGATCCCATTTATTTAAAAAAAAAAAAGTTAGTGGCAAAATTTAGATAAGAACACTTTAGGTAAATGTCCACTGTGTAGAAAACTATAAAAGTAAATCAATATTTTAAAAAAAAAAAAAACTATAGGTATAGCACAACAAAAATAATAAATTCCCTTTATCATATTTTTACCTAATACTTTTCTACCCTGAATTTTTTTCTTATAGCCCACATACATCTCTGTTTCTCTTCCATACACACACACAGATGCACACACCTTCCCCTCAAATGCTCTCTAAGTTTAGATAAGAGAAAATCAGTGTGTATAAACTATTACTCAAGAGAGTAGCAATCAATACAATGACAAATAAGCCAGTTTAGTTAGTTTGTACTTCAAGAGGAAGAGAAAAGGAAAAAAAGTGAGATAATTGGCAGTTTGACTGCATCTGAAATTTTTCTCTTCCTTTATGGTCATTGGGAGGACTCTAGTAGAAAGAGTGAAAGCTAACCTTCCCACAAGCTAATGTTGATTTGCTGAGAACTTATTTGCATAGGTATTATCATGGCTGAGCCGTTTTGTGTTGAATTCATCAATGCAGAGAACTCTTCAAAATAAACCAGAGCTCTCCACAAAACATTCTTTTGCTCAGAAGCAGAGTACAGTTTTCCAATGACTAATATGACCAGCCTGATTTTGTTTCCTTCTCTGAAATAATCCAGTTTACTCAGGTTGGGCTGGGTATCCCTCCTCTCTGTTCTGGTAGAACACTGTACATTCCTGTAATATGGAACTTATTATACTTCATGATAATTGTTATTTTGTTCCTCTGTCTTCCCTAATTGAACTGCTTGGGAATTTTCATATTCCTAGCCCAGAGTCTAGCACATTAAAATTGTCCAATAAAGTTTCTGAATTAGTAAGTGGTTGGATAGATGACTGGCATTATGCAGTTCTGGGGTATCTTCTAGCTCCTGTTCTACAGCATGAGGAATTTAAAGACTTCGAGCCTGTGAGACTTGGCACAGTTTCAAGATGGTAGTTAAAACTTATGGTCTTTTCTATGGTTTTGGATTGGAATTGAAGGCATCAGTATGAACTCGTGTTTTATATATGTATAGGTTGATATAAATATAGAAATGGAAATATACTAACATTTATAAATGTAGAAATAAATAAATGCACACACATACACGTATATTTCCTAGCTCTGTCTTTTGAAAGGGCCTGGAGGCAGTGACAGCCTAGTAGCAGTGAGAGTAACTAGCACCCGGATCTTGTTTTCTAAATACTATTCACTACAAAAAGAAATCAGACTTCTTAGGAAATGGCTGATCCCCAGACTGTGGCAGAGAAAGTACAAGACAAGCCTGAAACATCTTGCTCTGCCAGAAAGTAGGGACGTACTCAAAGAATGATGGGGAAATATGTTTAAAGGACACAGCCAGGTTTAGAGAGGAGCCCACTGGCCAACCTGGGGCAATTTGAGCATAAAATAAATAAATACAGTAACAAATTATAACCATAGAATAAGAAATCATGAACCCATACAGATATAAGTAATAAATGAATAAATGGTAAGAGAGAAAATTCTTCCTTACAGTAGAATGATAGCTAATGTGAAAAGAATGCTAGATTTAGAAAACCACTATCTGGCAGCCGCCATAGTATAATTGTTTCAGTCAAGAATCATCAATGGATGCTACAACTAGTAGGTGAAAGTTTGATAAGAAGCAGGGTAGTATTTATATGGTCTCAAAATATGTAAGATAACTCCCACAGAGAAAAACTGTAACCATGCAGTAGAGAAAACTGGCAGACACCGCCTTAACTAAGTGATCAGTTAGCATCACCATTAGTGGCACAAATCAACATCATGTGCCTCGTGCTGTAATGCACTGAAAAGGACACACACTCATGTGGGTCCTGCTGGAAATGTGTAACCTGAATCTAATCATGAGGAAACATCAGACAAATCCAAATTGAAGGACATTGTGAAAAATGAATGGTCTATATTCTTAAAAAATGATAAGATCATGAAAGCAAGAAAACTGAAGAACTGTTAGAGATTAAAGGAGACTAAAGAAACATGACAACTAAATGCAACAAGAGATCCTAGATTAGACCCTGGACAAGGAAAAAAAATTTTTTTTTTTTTTTAGCAATAAAGGACAGTATTGAGACAACTGGCAAAATTTTAATAATGTCTGTAGATTGAGTAATAGAATTAAATCTGGTAATTTCTTGATTTTAATATTTGTACTATGCTCATGTAAGAGAATATCCACTTAGCTATACACATGAAACTTTTTAGGCATAAAGGGGTTTCATATCAGCAACGGGAAACCCTGGTGGCGTAGTGATTAAGAGCTACGGCTGCTAACCAAAAGATCGGCACTTCAAATCCACCAGCTGCTCCTTGGAAACTTTATCGGGCAGTTCTACTCTGTCCTATAGGGTCGCTATGAGTCGGAATTTACTTGACAGCAATGGTTTGATTTTTTTTTTTTTTTGGTGTATCAGCAACTAAAACAGTTCAGAAAAAAAAAATGTGTATGTATGTGTATGTGTTAGGCTGGGTTTTCTAGAGAAGCAAAACCAGTGAAGTATGTATATACAAATAGACTTATTTCAAGGAAATGACTCATGCAGTTGTGGAGGCTGGCAAGTCCCAAAGCCGTGGATCAGGCATCAGGCTTCAGGCTACTCCTGACTCACATGGTTGCAGAGGCTGACAAACCCACAATTAGCAGGTCAAAGAGCAGCCTGCTGATTCATGGAGCTGCGGGAGTGGTGAATCCCAAAATGTGTAGGTCAGGCAGTAGGCTGCTGTCTCACATCCCAAGAACTGGAGGTCAGATGATGTCAAGTTGGATGCAGAATCGAGAGAGCTTTGCCAGAACATCCGTATATATTGGATGCAGGCCTCCAACCCCAAGGAAACTCCCCTTACATCAGATCACAAAGTGGAAGATAATTACATAATACTGAGAATCATGGCCTAGCCAAGCTGACAAATAACATTAACCATCACAGTCCACCCCTTGTCAACTTGTCACCTGTACATATATCCTTTAACCATACATAATCTCTAAATAAAGACATTTGAAAAGTCATACTTGCACCTAACATGATACAAGTAACTAGTACCAAAAAATGCACTAGCTCCATTTATATCTCATAATTTCTAAGTAATGGGATACGGGAGGGAAGAAAACAAACAAAAAAAATATATATATATAGTTGTTAGGTGCCTTTGAGTCGGTTCTGACTGGTAGCAATCATATGAACAACAGAACGAAACACTGCCCGGTCCTGTGCCATCCTCATGATCATTGTTATGCTTAAACCCATTGTTGCAGCCACTGTGTCAATCCATCTCATTGAGGGTCTTCCTCTTTTTTGCTGACCCTCCACTTTTCCAAGCATGATGTCCTTCTCCAAGGACTGGTCCCTCCTGATAACATGTCCAAAGAATGTGAGACAAAGTCTTGCCATCCTCATTTCTAAGGCGTGTTCTGGCTGTACTTCTTCCAGGACAGATTTGTTCCTTCTTTTGGCAGTCCATGGTATATTCAATATTCTCACCAACAACACATCTCAAAGGTATCAATTCTTCTGTCTTCCTTATTATTGTCCAGCTAACATGCATATGAAGCTATTGAAAATACCATGGCTTGGTATTTTGGGTCCGGCACACGTTAGTCTTCAAGGTGACTTTTGAGCTTTTCAACACTTTAAAGAGGTCTTTTATAGCAGATCTACTCGCTGCAACCCATCTTTTGATTTCTTGACTGCTGCTTCCATGAATGTTAATTGTGGATCCAAGTAAAATGAAATCCTCGACAACGTCATTCTTTTCTCTGTTTATGATGATGTTGTTTACTGGTTCAGTAGTGAGGATTTTTGTTTCTTTTATGTTGAGAGAGAATCTGTACTGAAGGCTGTGAATCTTTGATCTTCATCAGTAAGTGCTTCAAGTCCTCTTCATATTCAGCAAGCAAGGTTGTGTCATCTGCCTAATGCAGGTTGTTAATGAGTCTTTCTCCAATCCTGATGCTGCATTCTTCATATAGACCAGCTTCTCAGATTATTTGCTCAGCATACAGATTGAATAAGTATGGTTAAAGGATAAAACCCTGACACACGCCTTTCCTGACTTTAAACCATACAGTATCCCCTTGTTCTGTTTGAATGACTGCCTCTTGATCTACGTACAGGTTCCTCATGAGCACAAATAAGTGTTCTGGAATTCCCATTCTTTGCAATGTTATCCATATTTTTATGATCGACACTGTTGAATGCCTTCGCATAGTCAATAAAACACAGGTAAACAAACATCTTTCTGGTATTGTATGCTTTCAGCCAGGATCCATTTGACAGCAGCAATGATATCCCTCATTCCATGTCCTCTTCTGAATCTGGCTTGAATTTCTGGCAGTTCCCTCTCAATGTACTGCCGCAACTGCTTCTGAATGATCTTCAGCAAAATTTTATTTGCATGTATATTAATGATATTGTCCAATAATTTCTGCATTCAGTTGGATCACTTTCCTTTGGAATAGGCATAAACATGGCTCTCTTCCAGTCGGTCGGCCAGGAAGCTGTCTTCCAAGTTTCTTAAGATAGATGAATGAGCACTTCCAGCACTGCATCCATTTGTTGAAACATCTCAGTAGGTATTCCATCAATTCCTGAAGCCTTGTTTTTCACCTTTTCCTTCAGTGCAGCTTGGACTTCTTACTCCAGTACCAAAGGTTCCTGATCATGTGCTACCTACTGAAATGCTTCAATGTCGACCATTTCCTCTTGGTACAGTGACTCTGTGTATTCCTTCTATCTTCTCTTGATGCTTCCTGTGTCATTCAATATTTTCCCCATAGAATCCTTCAATGTTGCCAACTCGAGGCTTGGATTTTTTCTTCAGTTCTTTCAGCTTGAGACATGCTGAGCGTGTTCTTCCTTTTTGGTTTTTTGTCACCACATCTTTGTACATGTCGTTATAATAATTTGTCTTGTTGAGCTGCCCTCTGAAACTTTCTGTTCATCTCTTTTACTTCGTTATTTCTTCTGTTCACTTTAGCTACTCTATGTTCAATAGCAAGTTTCAGAGTCTCTTCAGACATCTGTTTTGGTCTTTTCTTTCTTTCCTGTCTTTTTGGTGACCTTTTGCTTTCTTCATGTATGATATCTTTGATGTCATTACATAACACCTTTGATCTTTGATCATTAGTGTTCAGTGTGTCACATCTATTTTTGAGATGGTCTCTAAGTTCAGGTGGGATGTGCTCAAGGTGGTGTTTTGGCTCTTGTAAACGTGCTGTAATATTCTTCAACTTCAACTTGAACTTGCATACGAATAATTGGTGGTCTGTTCTGCAGTCAGCCCCTGGCCTTATTCTGACTGATGATATTGAGCTTTTCCGTTGTCTCTTTCCACAGATATAGTCAATTTGATTCCTGTGTACTCCATCTGGTGAGGTCACCATTTACATTGTTGAAAAAAGGTATTTGCAAAGAAGAAGTCATTGGTCTTGCAAAATTCTATCTTGTGATCTCCGGTGTCTTTTCTATCACCAAGGCCATATTTTTCAACTGCCGATCCTTCTTTTTTGTTTCCAACTTTCATATTCTAATCACCAGTAATTATCAATGCATCTTGATTGCATGTTTGATCAATTTCAGGCTGCAGAAATTTGTAAAAATCTTTAACTTCCTCATCTTTGGCAGGATGCAGTCCACACCCCCAAGGAAACTCCCCTTACATCAGATCACAAAATTGAGGAAAACTACATAATACTGAGAATCAGTAATCAGTTAATGTTGACATGTAACATTAACCATCACAATATGGTAATTTGTTAACATTTGATAATCTAGGGAAAGGATATTGTACTTTTTGTGGTTCTATAAATCTGAAATTATTTCAAAATGTGACGTTTAAAAAATTGTGGTTCTTAAAGATCATATGCTGTACATAGAAGTTAGCCTTTCCCTAAATCAAATAGATAATCAGCCAGCTGAAATCATTTAACCTCCCCGATAAAATTTTGTGGCCCATAAGAATAAGTCTTAAGCTTATACTTTTGTAATCATTGATTCACTGACCAAGTATGAACAATTTTCTGACAACTCTAAAGAAGTTCTTTCTACTGTCCTCTAATTTACCTAGGTCAACATTTTCCATGAGTTTCCAAAGACAAAAGTTTCTGTAATTGGGTAAATTTGAGAAATGTTAAACAAGTTTCATTTTCTTCAGGACTGTCCTACTTTATGAATCTGCAGACTGCAAATGTAGTTTTCTTGTTTTTTCTGTCTTAGTTATCTACTGTTGCTGTAACAGAAATACCGCAAATGGATGGCTTTAACAAACAGAAATATATTCTTCCATAGTTTAGGAGGCTATAAGTCTGAATTCAGGGTGCCAGCTCTAGGGGAAGGCTTTCTTTCTCTGTTGGCTCTGGAAGAAGGTCCTTGTCTCCTTCCAACATATGTGGTGGGCCTGGTGTTCCTTGGAGATCTCCACATGTCTTGGCATCAATCTTCCCCTGGGTCTAGGAGATCCCCAGCGCAGGGACCCTGGGTCCAAAGGATGCAGTCCGCTCCCAGCTCTTCTTTCTTGGTGGTAGTGAGGTCCTCTCTCTGCTCACTTCTCTCTGCTTTTATCTCTTGTAGGGCAGTAGAGGGCAGTGACTCAAGATACATCCCACCCTAATCCTGCCTCATTAACATAACAAACACAACCTAATCCTCATTAACATGACCTAAGCCTGCCTCATTAATATAAGGGACAACTCACTCCCAAACGGGACCATAACCACAGGCATATAGGCTAGAATTTATAACACATCACAAAATGGGGATAATTACATCAGATCACAAAATAGAGTACTACCACACAATACTGGGAATCATGGCCTAACCAAGTTGACACATATTTTGGGGGGACACAATTCAACCTATGACATTTTCAAATACATAATTATAGACCCTTTGCTCTCAAGAACACATTTAAAGAATGCAGATTTAGGTAAATGAGTGTGTGTCATCGGTGGACATGTGTAAGAAGATGAGGAACAACATGCCACTCTGATGCACAGCATCCTATGTCGATGGTTGACAAGCATGCAGTGGTCTTTGAATGTCAGTTAAGTTTGAGGATTTGGGAGACTTTGTAGAGAACCTAGGGTTACAATGGCAATGCTTTTCTTCTTGAAACTCTTCTATACAAACTGAAAAGATACTGTTTTGCCTTTAAAGCAGTCTATTATAACAATGCGATTATAGTAGTTAGAACGTACTCCCCTATTTTGTGGTCAAATAGCAACCATTGTCATAGTTTCTTTACTTTTTTTTAAAACTTAATGTGTCCAGTAACCAAGTCACAAATCCAAAAACTTTATGTCAAAAAAAGAGGAATGGCATTTCAGAGGATAAAAACAACTTTGGACTTACCACCTTGTATTTTTTTCTTTCTTTTTAAATTTTTTAGGACAAGCCTTTTTTTAGAATTTAAAATACAGGAGAGAGGAGAGCAAGGACCATGTTATGTCTGAAATAACAAATCTCAAGCATTAGATTTCCATAGTTGCATGCTTTTGATACACACATACAAATTCAGACCTGTGATTTGCTGACTCACCATCAGTGCCTCATTAGAGACTGCCTTGGTCCCCTCCATGCTTTTGTCCTTGCACTGTTCAGTGCTACAAGGACATTTTTCAGTCAACCAGCAGAAAATACCCTGCAGTCCATCAACTGCCCTGCCCAACCCGTACTTGAGAAATGCTTGAATAGACTTAAAGATCCTGTACATAGCTTATTCTGTATGGGTCAGTAGTTACCACCTAGTTATCACCTAATTACCACCTTCTTACCCTGCAAAGCATTCTTTAGGCTAACAACCTCTAAAATTCCTAACTTTGGCTGTACATCAAAATCAGAGCAACTTTTAAAATACTTTTTTCAAAAATTAGCATAGCATGCTTACAAAAATACCTCGTGCGGGAGGAGAGGCACAGTTGGCAAACAAAATGGTACCCATTTTCCCATCTACCCTCATTTCTTATTTCATAGGTCTTGAGTGGGACTGAGGGTCAGAATTTTTTAAAAGTCCCCCAGGTGATTTTGATGCGGCTTATTTAAGAACTACTTTCGGGATCAGCCATTCTAGAAAAATTTCCTGGCTACAAGTAAACAGATCTCACATCTTAGCTCTAAAGAGGTCTGTAAAGAAGATCTCAAAGAGTGTTTCTTAACGTGTAAACCATGGACTGTCTACATTAGCCTCACCTAAAAAAAAACCAAACAAACCAAACCTGTTGCCGTCAAGTACATTCAGACTGATAGCAACGTTGTACGTTGTGGGGCAGAAGCTGTGAACATGAAGTTCCCAGGAGCCTGTTCCCAGCTGCCTTGAGAACCATTTAGAAAACAATGCAGTTTGTAACTTGGTTTGTAAATTGTAGGTCACTCAACATTTTTGGGCTTTGGTTTCCTGACTTTTTTTAAGTGACAATTTTTGATAACAATATGGCTCAAACTCTAGTGTATTTTAAGTCATCTAGGATACTTATTAAAAATTACCTTTTAAAAAAAGTCAGAAAACCAAAGCCCAAAAATGTTGAGTGACCCGCACTTTACAAACTGAGGTTACTAAATGTATTGTTTTCTAAATGGTTTTCAAGGCAGTTGGGAACAGGTTCCTGGGAACTTCATGTTCACAGCTTCTGCCACCCAACCTTGTCCCATCCGTATCCCAAGTCAAGATATAGTCATGTTGCCATTCATGTCCAATGACTTGTGGTTTCTTTCTTTTTTTTCCCGCTACTCCCTGTGTAAAGTCTTGTGGATAAAATACTGTGCGAGGAATCCAGACACCTTGACTTCAATCCCAAGTCTGCCAGCAGCTTTCTACATTACTTTCAGTACCTTGCTTATCCTCAAGTCTCAGTCTTCTGCTAAGTTAGGGGTCACCAAACCAAACCCACTGCCAGCTACTCAATTCAGACTTATAGTGACCCTATAGGACAGATAGAACTGCCCCATAGGGTTTCCAAGGCTACAAATCTTTACAGAAGCAGACAGCCACATCTTTCTCCCACAGAGCAGCTGGGTGAGTTTGAACCACCAATGAGGTGCAATGGATTGCTTTTGTGTGGCCTTTCTTGCTATGGTCTTGTAACTCCCACCAAATGATTGAGTGGGACGATGCTAATAAGGTATATGGAACTCTAACAAGGAGACTGGTCAGTTCTGCCATCCCGCTAGGCTTCAAAGAGAGCCAATTCCAGAGCAGAAGGAGGATCTCACCACCACTGTCTCAGTCATATAGTGCTGCTATAACAGAAATACCTTAAGTGGTTGGCTTTAACAAAGAGAAATTTATTTTCTCACAGTCTAGTAAGCTACAAGTCCAAATTAAGGGCATCAGCTCCAGGGGAAGGCTTTCTCTGTCAGCTCTGGAGGAAGGTCCTTGTCATCACTCTTCCCCTGAACTAGGAATTTCTCCACGCAGGAACCCCAGGTCCAAAAGATGTGCTGTGCTCCTGGACTGTTTTCTTGGTGGTATGAGGTTCCCAACTCTCTGCTTGCTTCCCTTTTATCTCTTGTTAGATGAAAGGTGGGACAGGCCACACCCCAGGGAAACTCCCTTTACATTGGATCGGGGATATGACCTTAGTAAGGGTGTTACAATCCCACCCTAATCTTCTTAAACATAAAACTATAATCACAAAATGGAGGACAACCACACAAACTGGGTATCACGGCCCAGCCAAACTGACACATTTTTGGGGGTACATAATTCAGTCCTTGACAACCACCAAGGAAGAACAGTCAAGAGCAGAGAGTGTCCTTGGGACCTGGGATCCCTGAGCTGAGAAGCCCCTGGAATCAGGAGACGGAGAGAGAAAGAGAGTTGTAACACTGAAGACAGTGAGAAGTGGCGGCAGAGAAACAGCAGCGGGAGAGACTGGCAGGAGACAGCGTGGTGGACTTGCCAGCCCACAGAGTAAGAAAGCTGAGTGCCTTCTGGCAGGAGGCTTGCTGGCAGAGTAGGGTGCCTTAGGGCACTTATCAGCAGAGCTAAAAGAGCTTTGTAACACTTGCCTGAACAGGGCAGAGGCCGAGGGCCAGAGAAAGACCTGCCTGCAGGCACGGCTGGTAAGAGGCTGTCCTGATGGAAGAACTGTATCCTGAATATTCCTCAACCTGAATTGTAACCTGTTACTTTCCTAATAAACTGAATAATTGTGAGTATGATCTCTGAGTTCTATGTGGCCATTGCAAATGAGTTATCTAACCTAGCAGAGAAGTAGAGAATGCCGTGGGAAGGACGGTTGATGTCAGAATTTGTAAAGATGGAGAAGAGAGGAGGCATGTCTGACCTCTGCCTTATTCTCCTTCCTCCTTTGAAGTTAGAAGAGGTCAGGTGACGCCTCTCCCATGCCATTTTTACAGCCGACCTTTCAGTTAGCAGCTGAGAGCTTAACCACTGTGCCACCAGGGCTCCTTAAAGTTAGGGGTAGAATATTCTGAAAGCTTCCAGTCATAACATTGAATGATTTTAAATTTTTAGCAGGCTCTCCTATACTGTTGATAATAACTTACAATGATGTGCTAGAGTTGGTTCTTACCAGAAAGCTCCTAAGAGCTGATTGTCAGATATTCAGAAACTTTGAGAGCCAGTTGATAAACTGTTGGTAGCTTAAGATCAGCTCATGATGGCAGTATTTACACCATGGAACTGGGGGGAGGGGGGAACCTTAAATTATGGCTTGAAAAAACACAGCCACTTGCCAGCACACCACAGATGATATGCATTATAATGTCCCATAAGCCAGAACTAAATGCAATAAATATATAAGAGAATGTTCCATCATATTTTAAGGTAGATTATTACAGTACTAATTGAATTAGACCAGATTTGTAAATTGTCATCAAAAATCATTACATAAAGCTACTCAGTGTGTCAAATGTTCCTCCTCTGCACCATTTTGTAGATGTTATTTTACTGCCTTCCTAGCTCTCATCAGTTCCTTTTACTGCATCTCAGATCAATAGGCTAAAGAACACTAACAACTTCCTGCAGGATAGATTCAAAGATCATGATTGTTTAACTGAAATAATACAGAATGCACAACTAGTCTAATTATGTGGCCATTAAAAAAAACAACTAATTCAGTTCACTGCTTCATTGATCCATTTAATTGTGTGGCAGCTTCCTACTGATAACAGAAAATGTCCCTGACCTGACCATGCTGAAACGGAAAATGGCCAGAGTTTTCTAGAACCATAAATTTCAATAAGGATTCTACATGATAACACATAAACTAAAAATCATGCCAGAATTTATTAGATTTTTCTTAGTTTTGCTGACCTATTTCTCTTGAGTATGATCTGATTTCTCTGTGCTTGCTGGACTTCTTTAGTCATTAAATGTTAGCACATACTTATGTTCATGACTGCATAATTTATTTCAGGTAGAGATTGTGTGAGTTATAAACCATCTATTCATTCAGTACAACCAAGAGTTGATGGATAACTAGTACATTTTGAGCAGAGAATTATGTGCTGAGGGAAACAACGTGGATAAGCGATCACAGTCTATTGTGACAACTATGTGTATATAATTAGAAGGTTGTAATGGTAAGTTCCATAATAGAAATATAAACAGTTTTATTGAAGCTGGGATGAAGAAGTAATTCTAACCTGGAGGAAACAGAGAAGAATTCGTAGGGTTGGTCCTTGAAGAATGAGTGAGATTTCAGTGGCAAAGAAAAATGGGAAGGGACATTCCAGGCAAAGGGAGGGACACAAACAAAGTCTTGGGGTGTGGAAGAGCATTAGGGGACCCGATGGTGGAGGGAATCATTAGGGGGATGCTAGCAGAAAAGGAAAGACTGAATGGAGGGTTTTGAATGGCAGGCTAAGGAGTCAAGCAGGAAAAGTGGGTGAAGCAAATAAGCACACACATTCCTGTAGAGTCGATTCCAACTCATACGACCCTAAAAGACAGAGTAGAACTGCCCCATAGGTGTTCCTAGGCTGTAACCTTTATGGAAGCAGACTGCCACATCTTTCTCCTGCAGAGTGGCTGGGGGGTTTGAACCCCCAAACTTCTGGTTAAAAGCATAACCACTGCCCTACCAGGGCTCCAAATAAGCATAATACAGTGAAATATAGAGTTATATGCAGTGGAACACAGTTGAGGAAACGTGAATCCACTGAGAGGAAAGGATATTTGGAAGAAGTCTTCTAGAATTTTGTGAAGTGGAAAAGAGAAACAGCATTCCAGGAAGAGGGACAACATGAGCAAGGGCACAAAGATGGTAAGTATGATCATTGTTATCACTATGTGAGCTGAGCACCGTGCTAAGTACTGTGCAAACACTCCACTTGGGGAGGATCCAAAAAGTCCAGGACCCCAGAAAACTCTGCGTGCCCTCAGACACCATTCAGCAGCCTTCACAGAACACTTTGAGAAGTCGCTGCTGACCCAGCAGTGCCACTTTCAGGCAGATTTCTGACCTCTTGGTTTTACCAGTCGGTTTTAACAACTCATAGCGACCCCAGGTGTGTCAGAGCAGAACTGTGCTCCACAGGGTTGTCGATGACTAGTTTTTCAGAAGTAGATCACCAAGACTTTCTTCTGAGGTGCCTCTGAGTGGACTCAAACCTCCAATCTTTCGATTAGCAACCAAGTGCATTAACCGTTTGTTTGGTTTCCAAGACCAAACTCATAGCCATGGAGTCCTTTCTTACTCATAGCGACCCTATAGGACGGAGCAGAACTGCCCCATAAGGCTTCCAAGGCTGACATTGTTACAGAAGCAGACTGACATTTCCTCCTCTGGGGCAGCTTGGTGGGTTCAAACCGCTGACCTTCTGGTTAGTAGCCGACCTCTTTAACCACTGTGCCATCAGGGCTCCTTTGCTTGACTTAGGCAGGAGCTATTTAGTCCTAATCCCACTGGAGTTCTAGAAGGGGCTGGAGTGACTGGTCCAATATACACCAAGTTGGCCAAGAGCAGTTCAGTCCCATTTGCTGGTGTGTTTACTGGCTAGAACGAGGTAAGGGCTGACAAGGTTCTGAAACTTAGGACAGATTCAGGGCTAGAAACAGCAGTACCTCAAACCTGGAGTGGGTAAGATAGTTCAGAAATAAAGACTGAGAAAATGTTTACCCTTAAGGACTGGTCAAGGGCAAAGGTGGTCAGTGGTAGAATTCTTGCCTTCTATGTGGCAGACCGAGGTTTAATTCCCAGCCAACGCACCTCAAGCACAGGCACCACCTGTCTGTCAGTGGAGGCTTGTGTGGTGCTACAATGCTGAACAGTTTCCAGTGGCACTTCCAGACTAAGGCAGACTAGGAAGAAAGGCCTGGCAATCTACTTCTGAAAAATCAGCCAATGAAAACCAGATGGATCACCATAAGTCAAGGGCTGACTTCACGGCGGCTAACAAAAACAAGTACTGGTTAGAGGAAAGAAGCTAAGAAGGGCTAATCTCATGAGTTAAAGGAGAGGTAAATGTAACTTCTAGTGCTCCCTTTTCCTCCCTCCCTCATCTTTTGTGTGTCACGTTTATTTCCAGTTTTGATTTGTAATTGGAACAAACCTTCAAATAGAAAACTCCCTTCGCTGTAAAATGAAGGCAATGATGCGTCCCTCATGGGGAAGTGGTTAGGATTGTACAGGATAATATACGTAACTGCACCTGTTAGGTGCTCAACGTGTGTCCCTTCTCACCACCACTAGCACCCTGCCCCTCACCCTTCCCTGGGGTTCTGTGCCTCAGCTTAGGGGTCCTTTAGATCTTATTATCAAAAGGGACACAGGCTTGATTAAACTGGGTATGGCTGATTTCTACATGATGGCTTAACAGGGAGAAGAAAAAAAAAAGTCAAGCCTTTGGTTTCCAAATCGGCTTCACAGTGTATTGAAAAAGTGTTCTTTGCTATACCATTTTTAGGGTGAGAAAAATGAAATAACCAGCTGAACAGAAGTGCCCTCACCAAATCGATATTGGTCTTCAGTGCCCTAGCAGATACTTTCTTGCCTGTTGCTTACTATTTGGGAAATTCCAGGGAGCCAAAAGCAGCAAGACAATGAATCACTTAGCTCTACTTATCTTTCCAATTCTGGAGCAAACCAATTTCCCAGAATCAGCTTATAACAGGTCTGTTGCTTAGCTATTATGTTCCAGCACTACCATTTTACAACTGCAAAGGCGGTAATCATTGGCCAGTTACCTATTCCCCTTAGTAGAAGTAGCCAGTGTTTATGACTATAAGGGTCACCATGAGTTCCACTCCATGGGCCCACCTTTCCTGTAATATGTCTCATATAATTTGTTAGAAAACTCAAGCAACTTTCAAAGCATAGTTCCATTATACACATGTTAACTCCCTTATAGCCAGGAAGAGCATGATCTTTAACCAACCAAACAGGGAATCCAAAACAATTCTAAAGCAGTGTTTCTCGAATGTCAGTCTACAGAAAGGTGGCCAGGAACCTCTCTACCACCAACTTGGAGGTGGGACCGAGCTCCGAGGGAGAGAATGCAGAGGCAGGAGCTGACGGCCGGGCTGCTGCAAGGCTGGGCTATAATCAAGTCTTCCCCTCCTGATGTGACATCTCCATCACCAGAGCACCAAGAGAATCCCAGAAGAACATTCCAGTTTGTCTCACATAATGATTGTGGATGTAGAGATGTGAGTGTGTGTATACCCACACCAACATTCAAAAACTAGAACAATTTTACATGTAAGTCCAGATTGCAGGCTTCAACTGAAAATCAGAAGATTCTGCAACACCAAACCCACATTCCCACCTATGTCAATCAGTTCAAGATAGTAATGCTCTTTTGTACCTCAGTCCTCACCACACCGTATTGCCTTCCTGAAATGAGGTTATCAGTTGCATTTCTGAATACTAAACGTTGTGGTACTGGATTACAAGAATTTTTACTTTGCCTACTTTATTCCTCTGCATTACCTGCTTACCTGGCAGGCATTTAAGTTGAACCTAGTGAATTCTCCCTGCTTGCCAGAGTCTAATCACTACTGTAGCTACCAGCACCAGGCCACATTTAACCATCCTGTTTCAGAAAAGAATCGATCAACACGTTCTTTTCCTCTCAGTAAGTCCCTAAAGATCATGGGATAGACTGTGTCCCGGGCCCCTGAGGCTATCCAGTGGTCACAAGAATGTTCCTGGGTCTCAAATGCATGATGGAAAGGCTGTGAGTTTGGCATGAGGTCCGTTCAGCACTTCTGGCTCTTCCAAGGGACAGAAAACCAGCTCCCTTCACAAGCCAGTTCAGTGTGAGCTGAATGAAAAGAAGATTCTGTTTTGCTGTTGCTATTATTGAAGTGGAGCCCTGGTGGTGCAGTGGGTAAGAGCTTGGCTGCTAACCAAAAGGTCAGCAGTTCAAATCCACAAGCTGCTCTTTGGAAACCCTATGGGGCAGTTCTACTCTGTCCTATAGGGTCGCTATGAGTCAGAATTGACTCAATGGCAGTGGGTTTGGTTTTGATTTTATTACTGAAGTATTGATATCCCTGTTTTATATGCACATATGCATATTTTATATATAACCTATATATTTGACACATACATAGGCCTACCTGGTTTTGACATTCCAAAGTTAAAAATGTAAACATATTAATCTGTTGTTCAGTGTAGGATGGAGCACCTGGCCTAGAGTGTTCTGGCCTTGTTTCCCAAGGTCTCAGGAAAGCATCCTGTGTAGACATTAATAATAATATTCATCTTTAATGAGCCTTAACTTATTCTACTGAATAGCTTGTACATCCATTCTCACTGAAGGTTCTCACTGATCCCTAGAGGTGCACAGGGCAAAAATCATTACACTGATTCAAGGAAAAGGAGACGGAGGCTTAGCTGGAGTGACCTGCCCAAGGCCTTTCAGATGGTTGGGGTGGAGTCAGAGAAAAGCAGACCTCCTGGCTGGCAGCCCTGACCTCTTCTGGAGACTGATAACATAGCCCAGAATCCAGGGGACATTTGCAACATATCTGAATGAGTAAGCTACCCACAGTGGCTGGCAGTTAGTACATAAGAAGATAAAGCAGAATATTAAAAATACATATGCCCTCATGTGGAAGTTCCTAGGTATTGTGTTGGAGTTAGAGACTTAAAGCAGTTGTCAAGGTACTCTATAATGAAAAATGGTCATGGTTTGAATGTGCTCGTTTATCTCACTAATTCTATAACCCAATTTTTATCCAGGACCTGAGGCCTGAAGAGCTTAAACTGCATTTTGAAGCATATCTCATTAGTATTCACCACACACTCTCTAAGAGTGCAGGGCGTATATCATTATCTTCACGTTTCAGATGGAAGTACAGAAGTGAAAAAGAAGCATAGCCGTTTGTGTGGGTTAACAATTCAGAGACAGTTTTCTTTCAGCACTATCGTTCTTGTCTGATTCAGTTTGCGCTCCCCTGTAAGAAACAACACTGAAATAAACCAAGTGGGCTGCTATCATTTCAGCCTGACATTCCCAGTGTCACAGTCTGACCAAAATAATAAGATCAAGCCCTAAGGCTGTGATGAAAACAAAAGACTATGATGAACCAAGCCAGGCAAAGAAGCCGTTATGGACTGGCCTGGGCACTCAAATGTCCTCAGAAAAACATTAAAAACACAGATGTGTACTATTGTACAATGGCAATTAAAACATATATCTCACAGTGAAAACAGCCAGCTTAGAGATCCAAGCAGTAGACACACAGAGCCACAATTTTACATTTGATTCAGTTATGATTTTTCAGCATGATCCTGCAAAATCTCTCTGCATTTTTAAAAAGCAGGTCAAAGACAGATGGCATTGGCAAATCCGAATGACCACTGCAAAGAACATAAGAAATATCATGCTTGGTCAGATCAGTGGTCCATTTGATCATGAATTCTATCACTATAATCTGAGCTATTTGGGGGAGGACTGACTTCTTAAAAACCGGTGGTGTGCTTCTGAGAAATTATCCTGCAAATATAGTCACACAAGGTTATTTATTGCAGTGATTCTTGTAACAGCAAAAACTTGGCTATTAATAAGAGATTGGTTGAATAAATAAGAGATTGGTTGTATATCCTTACAACGGAATATAACTCAGCTCTGAAAAAAAGCATGAAACGTTCTTCATATAACAATGAAGAAGATCTTGAGGGTATATTGTTAAATAAAGCAAGATACACGTAACTGTTTAGGATGGGAGTATTTGTTTAAAATTTGTGCTTGTGACTTGTAAAAATTTGAGTTGGCAAAAGTTGTATGATAGATATATTTACAACAATGAAAAAAAAGTAGCTGCTGAAGCTGTTTATGTACAACCATGGGATTTGGTTGTTTGGTTTGGAGGTTTAGGGTCATGACTTCATGGGAAATCCCAATTAATTGGCCTAATCACGTGTTTAGTGCCTCTGTTCTACCTCCTATTTCAATGCATAGTGCTTGGGGCCTTAAAAGCTTGCAAGTGACGGTCTAAGGCACAAAAATTGATCTGTTATCACCTGGAACAACAGAGGGAGAAGGAGAGTCAGGAATAGGAGGAGGATATGGAATGTGTATCTAATTGCCTCCGTGAACAACTGCCTCCTTTGCCGTGAGACCAGAAGAAATGGATGGTGCCTGGCTACCATTACTGAACATTTTGATCAAAGATTCCACAGAAACATTCTGATCAAAAGGGGGAAAATGCAGAACAGAATTTCAAATTCTCATGGACCCCAGACTTTGTGGAGCCATGGAGGGCAAAGGAACCCCTGAAACTATTGCCCTGAGATAATCTTTAAACCTTAAACCAAAACTATCCCCTGAAGTCTTCTTAAAACCAAACAACAGTTTAACTTAACTAGTAAAACAGATCTGCCTTGAGCATTATGCTCTTTTAAGAACTATCTATATGGGATCAAATGGTCAACAGCAACTCAAAAGATTAGATAGGAACCTTGGGGCAGTGAATTTTTGTTAATGGGGGATGAACAACTCAGAAAAGGAAAGCAAGAATGATTACACAATTTGAAAAATATAATCAATGTTACTAAATGGTACACATAGAAACAGTTGAATTGGTGTATGTTTTGCTGTGTATATTCTCAGTAACAGCAACAAAATAAATAAAAGTGTATTTAAAAAATTTGTGTGTGAATATATTTGATGATTTAATCGTTCATATTAATTGAACATATCGTATGTACCAAGAACTGTTCTAGCAGCTACAGTAGTAAACAAAAGAAACCAAACTCCCTGCCTTCAAGTAGCTAATTCCTATTTACTTTTGTTCATGCATTTTTAAAAATCTCTGGAAAGACACACAAGAAACCCTTAGCAATGATTACCTGTGGGAGGATTCAGGGACTGGGCAGAGCAGGTGTGGGAGAGATATAAGAAGGCGAATTTTTCACTGTAAGGCCTTTTATACTTTTTAAATATCAAATCAAATAAAACCAATATAAAAAAATGAACAGCTATATCCTATGCACGTTTTCTTATTAACCAGATATGGATTTGTACTCACTAGGTTATCCAAACCTGTCTCGAATTTCTTACCTGTTTAGCCTAAGTATTACACACTGTTAAGGTAGCATTTTCCATATACTTACTTGAGGCATTTAAATAAAATAGCATTTCTTTTTTGTTTACCCTACAGGCATTTCTTTCTTGGTTTCAAAACACCCCTTTTGTCTCTTATTCTGAGATCAAATGAACGTACTCATGTTTGCGGTCCTCAAGTTATTCATCTATAAATCTTGATTAAATCTCCCCGTCATCTTCGCCTCCTCTCACTGAAGGATCCTCATTCCCACTAATAACTTTCTTATTTCCATTCTGTTAGTGACATAAGCCAGCTTCTCTGCTTGTAATTGAGGTGACTAGGACTCCACTTTTCCTCCCTACTAACACCAACCACCCCTCTCTCACACCTTCAGGACTATCACTCACCTTCATTTTTATCTATGAATTCTTTTCCCTCAGAAAACATTCAAAAATGATCATTCAGAAACAGAGGAATTCTTTAAAAAAATAAAATCCTAACTAACAGAAAATTAATCTCTACCTGTCCCCCATTCTTCCTCTAACTCCCAGTTTTCAGCCTGTTCCTTGTTCCCTTTGTACCCACATCCCTAGATTATGCTGGGTCAGTGTGCCATTGTTGATCCTTCATATTCCAGCCCAACCTTAGTCCTACCAATGTGCTTTCTTCCCCCTTTCTCCACCCATGCCTCTAACTTCCACACCAGAAGACATTTCCCCACTCTGATCATCCTCAACCCTTGTTCAGTGTTTGAAACAGTTCAAAGCCACTTATACCTATCACAGACCACAGGCCCTCATCATTGAAAAGTCCCATAGCTGCTTGCTTACGTTCAGTTTCCCTGGACACTCACAGAGGTTCACCTCGCTGTGGACCACTCTCACTCCAGCTTGGGGATATTCCTGCATCGACTGTCAGCCTCTGCACACATCCCCTTGGTCCTTTTCTAGGGTGACCGACTGTCTGCATACCTAGGGCTAACAGGGTTTTCAGGACACAGGACTTTCAGTTTTAAAGATAGTCAGTCCCAGGCAAACCAGGATGAACTGGTTAGCCTAAGTTTACCATTTTCACACACATTGCCGTTATGCACACTTTCTCTACCAAAGGCCAGCACCTGAGTCGCCTTGTCCTAGGACTTTCCTCAGGCTGCCAAAACCCCCTACGCTTGCTCCCTCAGACAGTCAGACGTGTTTGACAGTTTTTATATCTCTGGGGCAGTCCTGAACCAATGACTGAAGAGCAAGGGAGTTTAAGTACTCCAGTACCTTTGACATTATTTAAGATAACACTAAGTTGTGATTCACACTGTCTCCAGAGCTCCCTGCAGGATTAGGTTGAAGTTACCTTTCATAGGACTTCACTTGATATCACACGCTTGCTTGGGTTTCGGCCCTTTGCTGTCTTACTTTCCCATGTCCCTTCCAGTACTTCCTGGAAATATTTCCCAATACATCTCTTCCTTATCTCTGAGTCTTCTATTGGGGAGCTCAAATAATTCAGATATTTACTGCTGTGAGTAATCCGCCCCCAAATGTAGTGGTTTAAAAGACCATTTTATTACCTCTCACAGTTCAGTGGGTAGACCAAGCTCCGCTGGGTGGTTCTTCTATTCCACATGATGCAGCTGGAGCTGCCATCCTCTTGGGGCTCCACTAGCTGGGAATGTCCAAAATGTCACATTCCAGGTACAGTCACATATTTGAGGCCCCTTGAAAGTTCTTTTGTTGTCTCACTTGGAGTCTCTCATGTGGTTGTGGGGCAGCTGGGGCTAGAGTCTTCTGAAAGATTGCCATCTCTAGTCCTAATTCCCTATCCATGTGATCTCTCCATCAGAGTAGCTGGACTTCTTACAGGCAGCTCAGAGGTCTGAGAAACACAAAAACTGAAGCTGCTAGGCCTTTTTAAGGCTTATCAAGTACTCATGCTGTGCTCAGCACTGCTTTAAATGCTGGAATTACAGTGGAGACCAAGACAGGCAAGGTGCCCACTGTTATGCAACTACCATTGTAGCAGAGAGAATATCACTGGTCATCTCCCTGCCTAGCACACTTCTAGTTAGCATGTTGTGGTAATACGGAAAGAATAATGAACTACTTCTGACACCTGGACTGTAGTTCCACTTTGGGTTCCAGACAGAATAAAGGATAATTTAGCTTATATCCTAGTTCAATTACACAATGTCCCAGGGTTCCACTTCCTCATCCATCTAATGGAGAGTTTGAACCAGATATTATGACGACCTTCCAAATCCAACGTTTCTCCATTACTCACACAACTGCCTTCCTTTATTCAATGTCTGAAATCTCAACTTCTCCATAAACCCTTTGGAAGTGGTTACAGCTTTGCAGGACAAGTAAGGAGGAGATGAGAATTTACAGAAAGAAGAAAGAAAATGAAGTTCCTGGACAGCTGAAAACTGCCTCTCCTACTCCTATATTCTTGTGTTCTTTCTATTAAATTGTGACACTTCCCTAAATTATATACACATCTGTTCAGATTGTAGTTTCCATCTCAACTGACCCATTTGGCAGGACTAACAGACTGCAAATTGTGATCTGGACTGACACAGTATGATTTTTTTTTACCATTGCTATCTCCAACACACACCTGTTACAGAGAACACCAGGTATTAGCCAACAGATGTTCCTGTAACTCACGAGGAAAAAAGTTACCTGCTCCTCTATGCTTCCTAGCATAGAAACACAGTGATATCCATTAACATTCTTCAGTAGAAGGGATCAGAGGGTCAGCCCACATGGTGATATGTGTGTATGTTGTTCCAAGCAAGCCAGTAGAGAGAAGAACATAGTTTTTTGAGAATGTGTGTTAACACTGTTCTGAATAAAAGATGTTTTTACAAAGTGCAGCACAGGGACCACATGCATCAGAGTCACTTGGGCTGTATATTAAAAATGCAGAATCCTGGGCCAGTCCCAGAGATTCAGAGGTAGAAGGCTTGGCACTTATTCATTTCCCCAAAATGTACTGAAAATAGTGATTCCTCCCAGGAACTCATGCAACTCCCATTACTTTCCACGCAACTCCCATTATTTCCCTGTTCTTTCTTCTGCACAGTTTGGATTCCAGGTCAGATCTTCACAGATTCTCCTCCTGCTCGGGGCCCAAGAAATAGCCCAGGCATCAGTGTCACCCACACCCACCACTCAGGGCTATGAGGACATAACATCTAGGGATGTGGCAAAAAATGGAGTTTGAAGGTTCACCCCCAATGAATGGCCAGTAGTAGGTTCTGACATCAAGGAAAGATGGCTGAATCCCAGAGGATGGAGATGCAGGGAAGCCGGTAAGTGTGGTGAAAAGGTGGGAGCCAGGCCAGTATGTGAGGGCAGCATGCTCTCACTGCCACACACTGCAGCTGGGCCAAGTCTCAAAACCCAGGGATGGGAGGGACTAGATCACTGACTTTTGTCAAATGCCATTGAGAAAATTAAAGGGACTGGGCAATGAGATATTCAGAGTACCTTAAGAAGATCACAATAGAAGAAGGGTTTGTGAACCAGAAAATGTTTGACTACATTATAATTTAAAATATGACCTAGCACTTAACAGAGATTTAGTGTTTGCTGTTTCTTTTAACTGTTACTTTTTAAATTAATTTTGTTGTAATTTTTAAAGTCATTCACTTATTTATTCAATGAATATTTACCAAATACCTGTAAGGGATACAATGTTGAGTGTACATTCCACTGGAGAAGAGTCAAGTAAATAATCACACAACTGATAATGCATAATTAAAAACTGTGCTAAGTGCTGTAATGGTGACGTTCATGGTGTTATACAAATATATAACAGGAGAACCTGACATAGACTGGGTGTATTGAGGAGTGTCCCTGAGGAGTTGACTTGTGATCTAAGAACAGAAGAATTAGTAAGTTAACCAGACTGGGGGCAGGGAGCATTTCAGACTGAGGAAACAGCATGTACAAAGGCCCTGAAGTAGGATGAAGATGGCCAAATGAAAGAAGGCAAGTGCCCCTGAGTGAGGAGAGCAAAGAGGAAGGGGACCCAGACGAGGCTGGAGCTTCAGGCAGAGGCCAGACTGTGCAGGGCCTTGTCAGGCATGCTAAGTAGGTTGCTTTTTATCTAAGAACAATAAGAATTACTGAAGAGTTTGAGCAGGGGGTGATATGGTCAGATGTGCATTTTGAAAAGATCACTTAGACTGCATTGCCAAGAGCAGATGAAGGAAACCCAGGCTGGTCATGAGGAGACCAGTCAGGAAGCTATGGCACTAGATCAGATGAAGGTATCATAATAATGAGAATAGACTTCTTGGCGCATGAGCCAGTATCAGTACTTTCTTTGCTAATGCAAATTCTATTGCTGAATATTTTATATTAATCCCAATTTGCTTTTAATTTTAATTTTCTTGCGATTGCATGCTTTTCTCTTTCACTCTTTCCACGTATGTGCATTCAAACACACACACATAATGCATGTATCTTCTCTCTATCTAGATCTTGTATATAGATCAAGAGACAGTCGTTCAAACAGAACTAGGGGATACTGCTTGGTTTAAAGTCAGGAAATGTGTCTGAGTCTGTGCTGTCCAAATCCACCCACCAGAGAAACTGGGTCAGTAATTGTAGCTAGGGCCTGCTTGGGGGCAGGATGGGGGAAGGTAATGGCTCCTGAAGCAGTCACAGAGGGAGGAGTCAAGAGTCCTGGAGGGGAAACCAAAGTCAAAGGCCTGGGCTAAAGGAACAAGGGGGGACCTGAGTAGAGAATTATAAAAGAGAGTCAAAAACAAGCCGGAAATAGAATAGGAGCAGTTTGGAAACCAGGGAGATAGGGGCTGGGAAATTACTGCTAACACGTGGGATGCCCAGAGCTTCCTAATAAAGGTGTATGGATAAGATGGAAGAAACCACAAGATTTCAAGACCTGGGAGCCTAATTTACTTGTTATTCTCTTTAAATAGATGCATACTCCTCGGAATAACCTACCATAGAAACATTTGAAATTTTTCTATAATTTCAATGAAATAATAGGAAAAGTCTCTAGTTCAAGGGTTTAAGGGTGTCTTGTATTATATGGACACACACACAACACAGGGGTGGCGCAGTGGTTAAGAGCTCGGCTGCTAACCAAAAAGTCGGCAGTTCAAATCCACCAGTTGCTCCTTGGAAACCCTATGGAGCAGTTCTACTCTGTCCTACAGGGTCACTATGAGTCGGAATTGACTCAACAGCAATGGGTTTGGCTTTTTGGATATGTTATATAAGGTCAATCATGACACAATATGAAATTTTCTTACTTATACATTATGTTAATATGTTACTTTTAAATGTATAGCTTGGTTGTTGCTTATCCCTCTTTATCCAGCCATTAAATGATGGATTTCCTCAAAGCTTAGTCATAAGCCCTATGAAGGAAGGGTCACATTTACTGAGTAGTTACTAGACACTGAGAACCATGCTAAGAGTTTTAAGTGCATTATCCCAACAGCCTTATAAGGTAGATAATACTATTGTCTCTATTTTATAGCATGGGAAATTTTGGTTTAGAGTATTTGAGTAATTTCCTCATGATTACACAACTAGGAAGGAGCCCTGGTAGTGCAACAGTTAAGCACTTGGCTGCTAACCAAAAGGTTAGCAGTTTGAACCCACCCAGCATTTCTTCAAGAGAAAGACCTGGAGAGTTCCTCTCGTAAAGATTGTTGTGTGTCATTAAGTTGATTTTTGATTCATAGTGACCCCATGTGACAGAGTATAACTGCTCCATAGGGTTTTCTAGGCTGTAATCTTCATGGGAGCAGATTCCCAGGTCTTTCTCCTGTAGAGCCACTGGGTGGGTTTGAACTGCCAACCTTTTGGTTAGCAGCCGAGCACTTAGTGGTTTAGACACCAGGTCTCCTTCCATAAAAATTACAGTCTACCCTATAGGACAGTACTACTCTGTCACATGGGGTTTCCATGAGTTGAAAATTGACTCGACGGCACCCAACAACAAAACACAACTAGGAATTAAGCAGGATGGGGATGCAAACCCAGGCTATTTCATGCCAGGACCCCTGCTCTCAGCTACTACCCTATATTGACTTTGGTTTTATATGGAATTCTCTCAGTGATCTCATCCACACTTACAAGTTCAGTTACCATTGAAACATTGATGACTTCTAAATTTCATTTGCCTACTCAGTGTTTCCATTTGGATGTCTCAAAAATACTTCATGCTAAAAACTCCCAAAAGTGAACTCAGATGTTTCCTCCCTCCAAACCCAGTCATCTTCAGTATTCCCTCCATTAGTGAAGGAAACCATCCTCCATTTAGGGGTACAAGCCAGACATGTGAAGGTTATCTTTGATTCCTCCCTCTCATGCTATCCCATATACAATCCCTTATTAAAATCTTGTCATTGATACTTCTGAAATATGTTTCAAAGCAGTCCTCTTTTCTCTGTCTCCACAGCTGCCACCCTTGTCCAAGTCACTGTTATCTTTGATCTGATCTAGTGCCATAGCTTCCTGCCATCAAGCTGATTCTGACTCCTGGAGACCCCATGTATTACAGAGCAAAACTGCTCCATAGGGTTTTCTTGGTTGTAATCTTTACGCAAGCAGATTGTCAGACCTTTCTTCTGTGGTGCCACTGGATGGGTTTGAACCACCAACCTTAGGTTAGTAGTTGAACACAATTGTTTGGGCCACCTAGGAACCCATTTGGGTCTGAGAGACTGGGAGAAAAAGATCAATAACCTACCAACAGTTAACTTTGTCCAACAAAGAAAAGTGGTCAAGTAAGTGTCAAGCTTTCCCCAGACCTACCAATCAGAAAAATCGACTTCCTCCCAAGAGGAGATGAATACGGGGGAAGAGAGGACAACAGCACCTTTTCTAGCCTTCCCCAAGAGGGCCACTGAGCATTCTAGATGTATGGAGAAACTAGCACATTTCATTATTTCTCCAAAGAAAGTAATACCCAGATTTTATTTTTTACCTTTTATATCAGTCACTTGCTATTGGTGGCCCAGAAATCCAAAGATGGAAAGGGCTTTACTGAAGCAAAGTTTAATTATTTAAGTTCACCATTTTGGTGATTATTAACCCTCTTTTTCAACTGGAACTGAAGGATTTCCGGAGATTGACTAATTCAGTCTCTGTGAAGAAGCTGATACAGTTTTTTGTAAATGTGTTTTGCTTCACAGACAATAGTGCTGTGATGGAATGGTTAGTCCCTGAGTCTGTGAATAAATGAATAAATCACACACCTGTTAAATTGTGTACTGCACATAATTAAGGGGTTGTGATGAGTTTTTTTTTTTTTCAAAACAAAGTGTTTTTTCTCTCCATTTGCTGCTACTAAACAATTTCTAAATGTAATGTCTTGTATCTTTCCCCTTTTAGTAAAGCTCAAAGTACTTCATGGTATTCATATACATGAATTTTAAATCTATTTATTCTCCCCCATCAGTTCGCAGAATTGCAAATACAAACACTGTGATTTTGCATATGAACTAACTAAAATTTATCAACATTCTGATCCTGTCTCAGGTCATATTATAAGTCTAAGAGAATTACGAGTGATAGATTCTGAAATGGTGTCATGGAGCATACCAGTTTCCCGGGCAGGTGACATGTGGGAGGGTATAAGGTGTGCAGGATCCTAGAAGGACCCACCTAAGCCTTGGAGTCTTATGTCCCCATTCAGGAACATCTACTATAAATGAGATCTCCGTGCCACTGTGTCCACTGGCCCTAGCCAAAAAAAGGAGTAAAGCATGAAGTTGAAGAGTTTTAAAACTTGTGCATGGATAGCTTGTAAGCCGTCTCCTGTATCTTATAGCTTTAGAACAATGTACACTTCTGGAGTGGGGAAATGTACTTCATTATAAATATATTATAAATTCACAATTCTTCCTCATTAAGAATAGAAGAGACACAAACGGGAAGGGTTAACAGAATCATCTGTGGTCAGGGATACACTGAGTTTTTCCTTTCTTGGGTGAATACTGCTGAGCCTTCCCTGCATGCCCTGAGGTGTGGTGCTCTTTTAACTGGTCACTGTTGCCAGTCTTTCTTCAATCACTTGCTCCAAGTTCACTTTACACTGAGAAGAGCCCTTATCACTGTGTTGCTAGGAACGGTTTCTTGCCCTCTACTACATTGAGCCAAAATGCTTGCCGCTATTTATTTGGAATACCACTGAACTGAAAGATTCTACGGGGAAACATTGAACGACGAAGGAAGCATCGAAAGAAGATGGAAGGAATACACAGAATCATACCAAAAAGAATCGGTTGATCTTCAGCCTTTTCAGGAGGTAGCATATGATAAGGAACCGATGGTACTGAAGGAAGAAGTCCAAACTGCACTGAAGGAAAAGGCAAAAAATAAGACTCTAGGAATTGACGGAATACCAATTGAGATGTTTCAACAAACAGATGCAGTACTGGAAGTGCTCACTTGTCTATGCTAAGAAATTTGGAAGATAGCTACCTGGCCAACCAACTGGAAGAGATCCATATTTATGCCTATTCCCAAGAACGGTTATCCAGCTGAATGTGGAAATTACTGAACACAATCATTAATATCACACACAAGTAAAATTTTGCTAAGGATCATTCAAAAGCAACTGAGGCAGTATATCTACAGGGAACTGCCAGAAATTCAGGCCGGATTCAGAACAGGACATGGAACCAGGGATATCACTTCTGATGGCAGATAGATCTTGGCTGAAAGCAGAGAATACCAGAAAAGATGATTATCTGTGTTTTATTGACTATGTAAGGGCATTTGACTGTGTGAATCATAACAAATTATGGATAACATTGGGAATAATTGGACAGATTCCAAAACATTTAATTGTACTCATGAGGAACCTGTCCATAGACCAAGAAGCAGTCGTTTGAATAGCACAAGGGGATACTGTGTGGTTTAAAGTCAGGAAAGGTGTGCATCAGGGTTGTATCCTTTCACCATACCTATTCAATTTGTATTCTGAGCAAGTAATCCAAGAAGCTGGACTATTTGAAGAACAAAGGGGCATCAGGATTAGAGGAAGACTCACTAACAACGTGAGTTATGCAGATGACACAACCTTGCTTGCTGAAAGTAAAGAGGACTTGAAGCACTTACGGATGAAGATCAAAGACCACAACATTCAATATGGATTATACCTCAATATAAAGAAAACAAAAATCCTCAAAACTGGACCAATGAGCAACATCAAAATAAATGGAGAAAAGATAGAATTTGTCAAGGAGTTCATTTTACTTGGATTCACAGTCAAAGCTTATGGAAGCAGCAGTCAAGAAATCAAAAGAGGAGAGGTAGGGCCAAGATGGTGGAGTAGTCAGATGCTTCCTTTGGTCCCCCTTACAACAAAGACCTGAAAATTTCAGAATTAGGCAACTCAATAGAAAGTCATAGGAGCAGAACTGAAGCAATGGAAGTCAGAATTAGTGAGACTGAAGATAAAGCGCTTGACACCTACTTCTTTGAGGAAAAATCAGATAAAAGAATTTAAAAAAATGAAGAAATCCTAAGAGTTACGTGTGACTCTATCAAGAAGAATAACCTATGAGTGATTGGAGTACCAGAACAAGGGCAGATAACAGAAAACACGGAGAGAATTGTTGAAGATTTGTTGACAGAAAACTTCCCTGATATCGTGAAACATGAGAAGATATCTATCCAAAATGCTCATTGAACCCCACACAAAGTAGATCCCAAAAGAAAGTCATCAAGACATATTATAATCAAACTTGCCAAGACCAAAGGTAAAGAGAGAATTTTCAAAAGCAGATAAGGATAAATGAAAAGTCACCTACAAAGCTATGACTACTCAGCAGAAACCATGCAGGCAAGAAGGCAATGGGATTTTACATACATAAAGCCTTGAAGGAAAAAAAAATTGCCAGGCAAGAATTATATATCCAGCAAACCTGTCTCTCAAATATGATGGTGAAATTACGGCATTTCCAGATAAACAAAAGTTCACAGAATTTGTGAAAACCAAACCAAAATTACAAGAAATACAAAAGGGAGTCCTCCAGATAGAAAATCAATAACATCAGATACAACACAACTAGAACACAAGACAGAACAACTAGATACAAACCCAGATAGGAAAGTCACAAAAATAAATCAAAGCTAAAACACTGAAAATAGGGAAACAGAGACGTCAATATATAAAAGATGGCAACATTAACACAAAAAAGAAGGAATGAATAATTTAGTCATAGATCTTTCATATGGAGAGGAAGTCAAGGCACTATAAAGAAATAAAAGAGTGGTTTAAACTTAGAAAAATAGAGATCAGTATTAAGGTAACCACAAAGGAAACTAACAATCCTACATATCAAAATAAAAAACAAGAAAAACATAAAGACTCAGCAAATGCAAAATCAACAACAATGAAAAAGATGAAGAGAAACTACACAAAGAAAAATGACTCAGCACAAAATATTAGGTGGAACAAAGAAACTCTCAACAACAACAAAAAAAAAGATATAAGAGTGACAGCACTAAACTCATACCTATCAATAATTACGCTGAATGTAAATGGGCTAAATGCACCAATAAAGAGACAGAGAGTGGTAGAATGGATAAAAAACATGATCCGTCTATATGCTGCCTACAAGACACACATCTTAAAGACAGAAACAAATTAAAACTCAAAGGATGGAAAAAATAAATCAAGCAAACAACAATCAAAAAAGAGCAGGAGTGGCAATATTAATCTCTGATCAAAATAGACTTTAAAGTAAAATCCACCACAAAGGATAAGGAAGGACACTATATACTGATTGCAGGATCAATACACCAGGAGGAGTTAACCATAATAAATATTTATGCACCTGACAGGGCTCCAAAATACATAAAACAAACTCTAACAGCATTGAAAAGAGAGATAGACAGCTCCACAATAATAGTAGGAGACTTCAACACACCATTTTCGGTGAAGGACAGAACATCCAGAAAGAAGCTCAATAAAGACATGGAAGATCTAAATGCCACAATCAACCAACGTGATCTCATAGACATATACAGAACACTCCACCCAACAGCAGTCAAATATACTTTATTTTCCAATGCACATGAAACATTCTCCGGAATGGACCACATACTAGGCCACAAGCCTTAACAAAATCCAAAGCAATGAAATATTACAAAGCTTCTCTTCTGACCATAAAGCCATAAAAGTAGAAGTCAATAACAGAAAAAGCAAGGAAAAAAATCAAACACATGGAAACGAACAACACCTTGCTCAAAAACTACTGGGTTATAGAAGAAATTAAGGAGGGAGTAAAGAAATTCATAGAATCAAATGAGAATGAAAACACATCTTACCAGAACCTTTGGGACACAGGAAAAGCAGTGCTCAGAGGTCAATTTATAGCAATAAATGCACACATCCAAAAAGAAGTAAGGGCCAAAATCAAAACATTAACCCTACTACTCAAACAAATAGAAAGAGAGCAGCAAAAGAAGACCTCATGCATGAGAAGAAAGCAAATAATAAGAATTAGAGCAGAATTAAATGAAATAGAGAATAGAAAAATAATTGAAATGGTTAACAAGACCAAAAGCTGGTTCTTTGAAAAGATCAACAAAATTGATAAACCATTGGCCAAACGGACAAAAGAAAAACAGGAGAGGAAGTAGATAACCTGTATAAGAAATGAAATAGGTGATATCACAACAGACCCAACTGAAATGAAAAGAATCATAGCAAAATACTATGAAAAGCTATACTCCAACAAATTTGAAAACCTAGAGGAAATAGACAAATTTCTAGAAACTCACTACCTACCTAAACTAACACAAACAGAGGTAGAACAACTAAATGAACCCATAACAAAAGAAGAGATCAAAAAGGTAATTAAAAAACTCCCAAAAAAAGCTGGTCCTGACTGCTTCACTGGAGGATTCTAAGAAACTTTCAGAGAAGAGTTAACACCACTACTACTAATGCTATTTCAGAGCATAGAAAACGATGGAATACCCCAAATTCACTCTATGAAGCCAGCATAACCCTGATACCAAAACCAGGTAAAGACACCACAAAAAAAAAAAAAAAAAAAAAAAAAAAAAAAAAAAACCAGACTGATAGCCCTCATTAACATAGACACAAAAATCCTCAACAAAATTCTAGCCAATAGGATTCAGCAACATATCAAAAAAATAATTCACCATGACCAAGTGGAATTCATATCAGGTATGCAGCGATGGTTCAACATTAGAAAAACAATCAATGTAATCCATCACATAAATAAAACAAAAGACAAGAACCACATGATCTTATCAATCGATGCAGAAAAGGCATTTGACAAAGTCCAACACTCGGTCATGACAAAAACTCTCAGCAAAATAGGAATAGAAGGGAAATTCCTCGACATAATTAAGGGCATTTATACAAAGCCAACAGCCAAATGCAAAGAGTCTGAAAGCATTCCCCTTGAGAATGGGAACCAGAAAAGTATCCCCTTTATAATCACTCTTATTCAACATTGGACTGGAGTCTAGCCAGAGCAATTAGAATAGAAAAAGAAAGGCATCCAAATTGGTAAGGGAGAAGTAAAAGTATCCCTATTTGCAGATGATATGATCTTATATATAGAAAAACCCAAAGAATCCACTAGAAAACTACTGGCACTAATAGAAGATTTCAACAAAGTATCAGGATACAAGATAAACATAAAAAGACAGTTGGATTCTTCTACAACAAAGAGAACTTCGAAGAAGGAATCACCAAATCAATACCATTTACTATAGCCCCCAAGAAGATAAAATGCTTAGGAATAAGTCTAATCAGAGACGTAAAAGATCTGTACAATGATAACAACAAGACACTACTGTAAGAAAGCAAAAGAGACCTACATAAGTGGAAAAATTTACCTTGCTCATGGATAGGAAGACTCAACATTGTGAAAATGTCAATTCTATCCAAAGCAATCTACAGATACAATGCAATTCCGATCCAAATTCCAATGTGATGGAGAAACAAATTATCTACTTCCTATGGAAAAGGAAGAGGCCCAGGATAAGTAAAGTGTTACTAACGAAGAAGAGCAAAGTGGGAGGCCTCACACTATCTGATTTTAGAACCTATTATACTGCCACAGTAGTCAAAACAGGCTGGTACTGGTACAACAACAGTTACATAGAGCAATGGAATGGAATTGAGAATCCAGACATAAATTCATCCACCTATGAGCAGCTGATATTTTACAAAGTCCCAAAATCTGTTAAATGGGGAAAAGACAGTCCCTTCAACAAAGAGTGCTGGCATAACTGGATGTACATTTGTAAAAAAAATGAAGCAAGATGCATGCATACCTCACACCATACACAATAACTAACTCAAAATGGATCAAAGACCTAAATATAAAATCTAAAACAACAAAGATCATGGAAGCAAAAATAGGAACAACGCTAGGAACCCTGATACATGGCATAAACAGAATACAAACCATAAGTAGCAATGCACAAACACCAGAAGAGAAACTAGGTAACTGGGGGCTCCTAAAAATTAAACACTTAAATGCTCATCAAAAGACTTCACCAAGAGCTGCCAGCAACAGGGCACTCTAGGCAGAAGCACCACACCGTACTTCCACAACAAATATCCGAATAAACTAAGCCAAACAGAGAAAACAGCAATCCTGAAACCCTAAACATCAAACGATGAGATAAAGAACTCAGCCAAGCACCAAATGGAATAAGAAACTGACAGAGAACAGAAAGTGAGGAGACATACATGCTGAGGTCCCCTATCAGCTACTGCTGCACAGATCTGCCATATTGGACTCCTATCAGAGACCAGGGAATAGGAGGTATGAGAAAGCAGCTTCGCAGAGCTTCCAGAAGGAGACAGAACAACTGGTAACTGGCAATACACGCTTTCCCACCCCCTACCCTTCTTCACCCCTGCTTGGCCTCCTCTGCTTCCCGCAACCACAGTCTCTTGGCCAGGAAGCAACGGCTGCTTGGATTCCACCCACCTGCACTGGCCAACTTCCTGAGTGCCATTTGTTGGCTGCTGGTGTTGCTTTTTTCTGCTTCTTTTGATTTCTTCCTTACCTCTCACCACCTCCCACTCCTTTCGCCAAAATGCTTGGCTCCATGGACCATCTTTGCTTCTTCCTGAGGGGCTGTGGAACTCTGCTCAAGTGTAGAACTGCTTCCCAGTCCTTGCTGCCACGCTGGTGGGACCTCAGGGCTTTTTATTTGTTTGTTTTGAATTGTTTGTTTTCTTTTTCTTTTCTTGAGTTGGGAGCCAGTTCTCGCCAGGCAGTGCTGCGCAGCTTGGGACCTACCCTCTCAGCTTGCGCAGATGCGCAGAGGGATCCCTGAGAGGATTTCTTGTTTTGTGTCTTGTTTTTTTTTTTCTGTTTTCTGAGGGGTTTCTCTTGTTCTTTTTTTTTTTTTTTAATTTGTATTGTTTTCTTTTCCCTCTTTTTCCCTTTTTGTCTTTCTTCATTACTCAGTTTCTCATCTCTTTATACCTTCCTTTTCTTCCTGTTCCCTGATACCTGGAACTGAGGGACATCTCTACACCTCCTAGCCAGGTTGTACTTCAACACCTAGGAACAACTTCCCCACACCTCATAGCCACACGAGTGGGGTCCCTGGGAGCTTTGCTTTCTTTTTTCCTCCTAATTTTTATTTATTAATTCTTTTCTTTTCTTTTCTTTTTTTCTTCCTCTTTTTTTTTTTTTCCTCAAAAATGAGGAAAAAATAAACAAATCCATGGAAAATATAGGGAAAAAAAAAAAAGGAAGAATTCAGGCAAATAATGCAGGAACAAAATGCCAAAATAAATTCACAACTAGAAATATAAAAAATAATAATAAATCCAAAAGATAAACAACCAGCTTTCAGAAATGGACATTGTCATAGAAGGGCTGGGGAGCAGATTTGAAATGACGGAAAACAAGACCAGCAGAATTGAAGACAAACTCTTGGATAAAATTCTGTTCAAGGAAAACTCAGAAAAAAGAACAAAGATAAATGAAGAGACCCTGAGAATTATGTGGGATAAATTCAAAAGGAAAAATTTGCAAGTGATCAGAGATCAAGAAAACAGGGAGAAAGCAGAAAACTCAGAGAGGATCATTGAAGAACTGCTGACAGAAAACTTCCCCAACATCATGAAAGATGAAAAGTTGGCCATCCAAGAATCGCAATGAACCCCATATAGGATAGACCTCAAAAGAAAATCACCAAGGCATATCATAATCACATTCGCCAAAACCAAAGACAAACAAAGAATCTTGAGAGCAGCTTGTAAAAAAAACAAGAAGTCACATGCAGAGGAGAAACAATAAGACTAAGCTCAGATTATTCAGCAGAAACTATGCAAGCAAGAAGGCAATGGGATGACATATATAAAACCTTGAAAGAAAAAAAATGCCAGCCAAGAGTAATATATCCTGCAAAACTCTCGTTCAAATATGATGGTGAAATCAGGACATTTCCAGATAAACAGAAATTAAGGGAATATGTAAAAACAAAACTAAACTTACAAGAATCATTAAAGGGAGTCCTTCTATCTGAGAACAAACAACTTCAGCTCACAGGCTGAATCTAGGATGCAGGATTGTACCAGGCAGATACCAATCTAGGAAATGAACTCTCAAGGACTATCCAAAACCAAAAGAATCAGAGCAGTTAATCTGTAAATGACAACAACTTCAGAACAACAAAGGAGGGAATAAATGGTGTAGGTATAGAAACTTCTAATGGAGAGGAAGGCAAGGCGATACCAAGTAATAATAAACTGCTTCAAACTTAGAAAAATAAGGGTAGATTTCATGGTAACCACAAAGAAAATTAACAAACATACTCACAAAAATAAAGAGGAAAAACATAAAGTCTCAGTAAAAATAAAACCTACAAAAACAAAAGAAATGAAAAAAAGTATCCACAAACAAAAGGAATTCAGCAAAGCAGATTAAAAGGTACAAAGAAAACGTCAGCACCATCAAAAAAAAGCACTACAAAATGACAGCAATAAACTAACAGCTATCAATAATTACACTGAATGTAAATGGCCTCAATGTACCCATAAAGAGACAGAGAGTGACAGAATGGGTTAAAAAACAGGATCCATCAGTATGCTCTCTACAAGAGACACATCTTAGAAACAAAGACATGAATTTATTAAAAATCAAAGGTTGGAAAAAAAATATCAAGCTAACAGCTACAAAAGCTGGAGTGGCAATACTAATCTCAGATAAAATAGATTTTAAAACAAAATCCACCATGAAAGACAAAGAAGGACACTATATAATGATTAAGGGGTTGATCCATCATGAAGTCATAAGCATAATAAACATCTATGCACCCAATGACAGGGCTCCAAAATACATAAAACAAACTCTAACAGCACTGAAAGGAGAAATTGACAGTTCCACAATAATAATAGGAGACTTCAACACACCACTCTCAGTAAAGGACAGAACAACTAAGAAGAAACTCAGCAAAGATACAGTAGACCTAAAGAGCACAATCAGCCAACTTGACCTCATAGATATATACAGAATATTCCATCAAACAGCTGCAAAGTACACATTATTTTCTAATGCACATGGAATGTTCTCCAGTATAGACCACATCTTAGGCCACAGAGCAATCCTCAACAAGATCCAAAACACTGACATAATACAAAGTATTTTCTCTGACCACAATGCTATCAAGGTAGAAATTAACAACAGAAAGAGCAAGGAAAAAAGATCAATTACGTGGAAACTGAATAACACCCTGCTTACAAACCACTGGGTAATAGAAGAAATCAGAGATGGAATCAAAAAATTCCTAGAATCAAATGAGAATGAAAATACATCATACCAAAACCTTTGGGACACAGCAAAGGCAGTCCTCAGAGAACAATTCACAGCAATAGATGCATACATCAAAAAAGAAGAAAGGGACAAAATCAAAACATTAACTACACAACTCAAACAAATAGAAAGAGAACAGCAAACAAAGCCCACAGCCACCAGAAGAAAGGAAATAATAAAGATCAGAGCAGAAATAAATGAAATAGAGAATAGGAGAACAACAGAATTACCAACAAGACCAAAAGGTGGTTCTTTGAAAGAAGCAACAAAATTGACAAACCACTGGCCAGAATGACAAAAGAAAAGAGGAGAGGATACAAATAACCCAAATAACAAACAGAATAGGTGACATTACAACAGACCCAACTGAAATAAAGAGGATCATAACAGAATATTAAGAAAAACTACACTCCAATAAATTTTAAAACTGAGAGGAAATGGACAAATTTCTAGAAACACACTACCAACCCAAATTACAACAAAGTGATGTTGAAAATCTGAACAGACCCATAAAAAGTTAAGAGATTGAAAAGGTAATAAAAAAAACTCCCAACAAAAAAAGCCCTGGCCCAGATGGCTTCACTGGAGAATTCTACAAAACATTCAGAGAAGAGCTCGTACCAGTACTACTCAAACTATTTCAGAGCATAGAAAAGGAAGCAAAACTTCCTAATTGATTCTATGAAGGCAGCATAACCCTAATACCAAAACTAGGCAAAGCCTCCACAAAAAAAGAAAATTACAGACCAATATCTCTCATGAACATGGATGCAAAAATTCTCAACAAAATTCTATCCAAAAGAATTCAGCATCATATAAAGAAAAAATAATATACTATGACCAAGTAGGATTCATACCAGGTATGCAAGGATGGTTCAACATTAGAAAATCAATCAACGTAATCCACCACATAAATAAAAGGAAAGAAAACTATCACATGATCATCTCAACTGACGCAGAAAAGGCATTTGACAAAGTCCATCACCCATTCCTGATAAAAACTCTCAATAAAATAGGTATACAAGGGAAATTTCTCAACATAATAAAGGGCATCTATGCAAAACCAACAGCCAACATCATGCTTAATGGAGAGAGGCTAAAAACATTCCTCTTGAGAATAGGAACAAGACAAGGATACCCTTTATCACCATTCCTATTTAACATTGTGCTGGAAGTTCTAGCTAGAGCAATAGCGCAGGAAAAAGAAAGAAAGGGCATCCAAATTGGTAATGAAGAAGTTAAACTGTCCCTGTTTGCAGATGATATGATACTCTAAGTAGAAACCCCTAAAGACTTCATGAGAAATCGACTAATAGAAAAATTCAGCAGAGTAGCAGGATACAAGATAAACATACAAAAATCAGTTGGATTCCTATACACCAATAAAGAGAACGATGACAAGGAAATCAGAAAACAAAACCATTTATAATAGCCCTTAAAAAAATAAAATACTTAGGAATAAATCTAACCAGGGATGTAAAAGACCTATACAAAGAAAACTACAAAACACTACTGCAAGAAACCCAAAAAGAGCTATATAAATGGAAAAACATAACATGCTCATGGATAAGTAGACTCATCATAGTGAAAATGTCAAATTCTACCCAAAGCAATCTACAGATACAATGCAATCCAGATCCAAATTCCACCAGCATTTTTTAATGAGATGGAGAAACAAATCACCAACTTCATATGGAATGGAAAGAGGCCCCGAATAAATAAAGCATTACTCAAGAAGAAGAACAAAGTGGGAGGCCTTACATTACCTGATTTTAGGACCTATCATACTGCCACAGTAGTCAAAACAGCCTGGTACTGGTACAACAACAGATACATAGACCAACGGAAGAGAGTTGAGAACCCAGGTATAAGCTCATCCACCTATGAGCAGCTAATATTTGACAAAGGCCCAAAGTCCATTAATTGGGGAAAAGACAGTCTCTTTAACAAATGGTGCTGGCATAATTGGATACCTATCTCCAAAAAGCTGCAACAAGACCCATACCTCACACCATGTACAAAACTGACTCAAAATGGATCAAACACCTAAATATAAAGCCAAAAAGAATAAAGTTCATAGAAGAAAAAATAGGACCAAAGCTACAGCTCCTAATACACGGCATTTAACATGATACAAACCATAACCATCAACGCACAAACCCCAGAAGATAAGCTAGACTACTGGGATCTTCTAAAAATCAAACACCTATGCTCTTCAAAAGACTTCACCAAAAAAGTAAAGAGAGAACCTACAGACTAGGAAAAAAATTTTGGACAGTACAAGTCAGACAAATTCTAATCTCCATAATGTACAAGAAAATCCAACACCTCTACAACAAAAAGACAAATAATCCTATTATAAAATGGGCAAAGGAAATGAATAGACACTTCACCAAAGAAGACATTCAAGCGGCCAACAGACACATGAGGAAATGCTCATGATCACTAGCCATTAGAGAAATGCAAATTAAAACCACAGTGAGATACCATCTCACCCCGGCTTTCCTGGCACGAATCAAAAACTCTGGAAGTAACAACTGTTGGAGAGACTGTGGGGAGATTGGAGCTCTTATGCACTGCTGCTGGGAATGCAAAATGATACAACGATTTCTGAAAATGATATGGCACTTCCTTAGAAAGCTAGAAATAGAAATACCATAGGATCCAGCAATCCCACTCCTAGGAATATATCCTAGAGAAATAAGAGCGATCACTCGAATAGACATATGCACACCCATGTTCATGGCAGCATTGTTCACAATAGCAAAAAATGGAAACAACCCAGATGCCCATTAACAAATGAATGGATAAACAAACTATGGTACATACACACAATGGAGTATTATGCAATGATAACGAACAATGATGAATCTGTGAAGCCTCTCATAACATGGATGAAACTGGAGGACACTATGCTGAATGAAATAAGTCAATCACAAAAGGACAAATATTGTATGAGACCTTTACTGGAAAAACTAATGAAAAAGTTTACTCACAAATAGTAACAAATAGTAACCTACAGACTGGGAAAAAATTTTTGGCTACAACAAATCCAATCAGCATCTAATCTCTAAAATCTATAAGATACTGCAAAACCTCAGCAACAAAAAGACAAATAACCCAGTTAAAAAACGGGCAAAGGATATGAACAGGCACTTCACCAAAGAAGATATTTAGGCAGCTAACAGACACATGAAGAAATGCTCACGATCATCAGCCATTAAAGAAATGCAGATGAAAACTACAATATCATCTCACCCCAACAAGGCTAGCCTTAATTAAAAAAATACAAAATAATAAATGCTGGAGAGGTTGTGGAGAGACTGGAACACTTATACACTGTTGGTGGGAATGTAAAATGGTACAACCACTTTGGAAATCGATTTGGCATTTCCTTAAAAAGCTAGAAATAGAAGTACCATACAATCCAGCTATCTGGCTCCATGGAATATATCCTAGAGAAATAAGAGCCATCACAAGAATAGTTATATGCACACCTATGTTCATTGCAACACTGTTCACAATAGCAAAAAGATGGAAACAACCTAGGTGCCCATCAACAGAAGAATGGATAAACAAATTATGCTATATCCACACAATGGAATATTATGCAATGATAAAGAACAACAAGGAAGCTGTGAAACATCATTTAACATGGTGGAAGCTGGAATTTATTATGCTGAGTGAATTTAGTCAGTCACAGAAGGACAAATACTGTATAAGAACACTATTATAAGAACTCAAGAAAAGGTTTAAACACAGAAGAAAACATTCTTTGATGGTTACAGGGGTGGGGAGGGAGGGTGAGTGTTATTCACTAATTACGTAGTAGATAAGAATCATCTTAGGTGAAGGGAAGGACAGCACACACTACAGGGGAAGTCAGCACAACTGGACTAAACCAAAGCTAAGAAGTTTCCTGAACAATCAAATACTTTGAGAGACAGAGTAGCAGGGGTAGGGGTCTGGGGACCATGTTTTCAGAGGACATCTAGGTCAATTGGCATAACAAAGCTTATTAAGAAAATGTTCTGCGTCCTACTTTGGTGAGTGGTGTCTGGGATCTTAAAAGCTTGCAAGCATCCATCTAAGATGCATCAATTGGTCCCAACCACCTGGAGTAAAGGAGAACAAAGAACACCAAAGACACAAGGAAAGTATTAGCCCAAGAGACAGAAAGGGTCACATAAACCAGAGACTTCATCAGCCTGAGACCAGAAGAACTAGATGGTGCCTGGCTACCACCAGTGACCGTCCTGACGGGGAACACAACAGAGAGTCTCTGATGGAGCAGCAGAAAGATGGGGTGCAGAACTCAAATTCTAGTAAGAAGATCAGACTTAATGGTCTGACTGAGACTGGAGGTACCCCAGAAAGCATGGCCCCTGGACTCTCTATCACCCCTGAACTAAAACAATTTCCGAGGCCAACTCTTCAGACAGGGATTGGACTGGACTGTGGGACATAAAGTGATACTCGTGAAGAGTGTGCCTCTAGTCAAGTAGGTACAAAAGACCAAAGGGGCAGCTTCTGTCCTGAGGTAATATGGGGAGGCAGAGAGGGTTAGGGGCTTGTTGAATGGACATGCAGAATCAGGGATGGAAAGGAGGAGTGTGCTGTCACAGAATTGGGTGAGCAATTAGGGTCACATAGCAATGTATGTGTAAAATTTTGTGTGGGAGACTAACTTGAAATGTAAACTTCATTTAACTACAACAATTAAAAAAAAAAGAAAATAAAAATGAAGAAACCCTGACAATGATGTGGGATATAATAAAAAGCAAAAATTTACTAGTGATAGGAGTTCCAGAAAAGGAGGAGAAAACAGAAAACATATAGAGGATCATTGAAGAATTACTGACATAAAAATCCCTAATATCATGAAAGACTAAAAACTGACCATCCAAGTAGCTTAACTAACCCTAAATAGGATAGATCACAAAAGAAAATCACCAAGATATATCATAATCACACTCACTAAAATTAAGCCTAAGAAAGAATCCTGAGAGCAGCTCTAGAATAAAGAAAACTCACGTACAGAAGGGAAACAATAAGACTAAGCTCTGATTACTTGGCAGAAACCATGCAGGCAAGAAGTCAATGGGATGACATATATAAAATCTTGAAAGAAAAAAATGCAAACCAATAATAATATATCCTGTTCAAATACAAAGGCGAAATCAGGACATTTCCAGATAAACAGAAATTAAGGGAATATGTAAAAACGAAACCAAACTTACAATAACTATTAAAGAGAGTCCTTCAGTTAGAGAATGAACAACATCAGACAAGAGCCTGAATCAACGATGCAAGATGGCATCAGCTAAATACCAACCTAGGTAATGAACTCTCAAGGATTAAACAAGACTAAAATCTCTACAGGGAACCTGAAACTTTAATCTGTAAATGACAACAACATCAGAACAATCAAACAGGGAATAAATGCTGTAGGTATAGAACTTTCAAATGGAGAGGAAGTCAAGGCAATACCAAGTAATAAAAGACTGGTTTAAACTTAGGAAGATGGGGTAAATTTCAAGGTAACCACAAAGAAAGTTAACAAACCTACTCATCAAAATAAAGAAAAAAAAACCATACTAATGGACCACAACTACCACGGCCTCCACCAGACTGAGTCCAGTACAACTAGATGGTGCCCAGCTACCACCACTGACTGCTCTGACTTCGATCACAACAGAGGGTCCTGGACAGAGCTGGAGAAAAATGTAGAACAAAATTCTAACTCACAAAAAAAGACCAGATTTACTGGCCTGACAGAGACTGGAGAAACCCTGAGACTATGTCCCCTTTTAGCTCAGTAATGAAGTCACTTGTGAGGTTCACTGTTCAGCCAAAGATTAGACAGCCCCATAAACCAATTGAGACTAATGGGGCACAACAATCCACGGACAAGTACTAGAAGGCAGGAGGGGACAGGAAAGCTGGTAATAGGGAACCCAAGGTTGAGAACAGACACTGTTGACGTGTCTTGGAATTGTTAACCATTGTCATAAGGCAATATTGTACTAACTGTTTACTGAGAAACTATTTGTTCTGTAAACCTTCATCTGAAGTACAATAAACAAAAAGAAAAAAACATAAAGTGACAGTAATCACAAAATCTACAAAAACCAAAGAAATTTTTTTAAAAAAGGGAATTCAGCACAGGATAGTAAGAGGAGCAAAGGAAACGTGAGCACCACAAAAAAAGCACTACAAAATGGCAGCAATAAACTCACTCCTATCAATAATCACATTTAAAATAAATGGCCTAAATGCACCCATAAAGAGACAGAGTGACAGAATGGATAAAAAAGCAGAACTCATCAATGTGCTGTCTACAAGAGAAACACCTTAGAAACAAAGATATAAATTTATTAAAAATCAAAGAATGGAAAAAAATATATCAAGTAAACAGCTACCAAAAAAGACCAGGAGTGGCAATACTAATCTCAGATAAAATAGACTTTAATACAAAATCCTCCATAAAGGACAAAGAAGGGCACTACATAATGATTAAAGGGAAGACATAACCATGATAAATATCTACCCACCCAATGACCGGGCTCCAAACTACATAAAACAAACTCTAATACCACTGAAAAGAGAAATTGACAGTTCCACAATAGTAGTAGAAGACTTCAACACACCACTCTCAGTAAAGGACAGAACATCTAGAAAGAAACTCAGTAAACATATAGAAGACCTAAAGGCCACAATCAACCAATTTGATGTCATTGACATGTATAGAACACTCCATCCAACAGCAGCAAAGTACACATTCTTTTCCAACACACATGAAATGGTCTCCAGAATAGACCATATTTTTGGCCACAAAGCAACACTAAACAAAATTCAAAATATTGAAATAATGCAAAGTATCTTCTCTGATCACAATACCATCAGAGTAGAAATTAATAGCAGAAAGAACAAGAAAAATAAATCAAATACATGGAAACTGAATAACACTCTGCTTAAAAATCACTGGGTAGTAGAAGAAATCAAAGATGGAATAAAAAAATTTCTAGAGTCAAATGAGAATGAAAACACATCATGACAAAACGTTTGGGACACAGCAAAGGCAGTGCTCAGAGGTCAATTGATGCTAATAGTTGCACAAATCAAAAAAGATGAAAGGGACAAAATCAAAACATTAGCTGCACAACTAGAACAAATAGAAAGAGAACAGCAAAAGAAGCCCACAGCCAAGAGAAGAAAGGAAATAATAAAGATCAGAGCAGAAATAAATGAAATAGAGAATAGAAAAACAATAGAAAGAATCAACAAAACCACAAGCTGGTTCTTTGAAAGGATCAACAAAATCGACAAACTATTGGCCATACTGACCAAAAAAAAAAAAAATAAAATCCAGGAGAGGACACAAATAAGAAATGAAATGGGGGACATTACAACAGACCCAAGTGAAATAAAAAGGATCATAAGACATTCCTATGAAAAACTATACTCCAACAAATTTGAAAACCTGGAAGAAATGGACAAATTTCTAGAAACACACTACCTACACAAACTAACACAAACTGAAGTTGAAAATCTGAACAGACCCATAACAAGAGAAGAGATTGAAAAGATAATTTAAAAAAACTCCATAATAAACATAACCATAATAAATAAATAAATAAAAATTAAAAAAGCCCTGGCCCAAATGGCTTCACTGGAGATTTCTACCAAACATTCAGAGAAGAGCTTACTCCAGTACTACTCAAACTATTTCAGAACATAGAAAAGGAAGGGATACTTCCAAATTCATTCTACGAAGCCAGCATTACCCTATACCAAAACTAGGCAAAGACACCACAAAAAAAAGAAAATTGCAAACCCATATCTTTCAAGAATACAGATGCAAAAATTCTCCACAGAATTCCAGCCAATAGAATTCAGCATCATATCAAAAAAAATAATACACTATGCAGGTATGCAAGGATGGTTCAACATTAGAAAATCAATCAACATAATCCACCACATAAATAAAATAAAATAATCACATGATCATCTCAGTTGATGCAGAAAAGACATTCAAGTCCAAAATCCATTCCAGATAAAAACTCTCAATAAAATAGGTATAGAAGGGAAATTCCTCAACATGATAATGAGCATCTATACAGTGTTTACCAGTTCGGCTGCTAACCAAAAGATCGGCAGTTAGAATCCACCAGGTGCTCCTTGGTAACCATATGAGGCAGTTCTACTCTGTTCTATAGGGTCACTATGAGTCGGAATCAACTGGACGGTGATGGGTTTGGTTTTTTTGGAATACAAAAACGACAGCCAATATCACTCTTAATGGAGAAAGGCTAGAAACATTTCCCTTGAGAACAAGAGCAAGACAAGGATGCCTTTTGTCACCACTCATATTCAATATTGTGCTGGAAGTTCTAGTTAGTGCTGTGAGGCAAGAAAAAGACATAAAGGGCATCCAAATTGGTGATGAAGAAGTAAAACCGTCTCTATTTGTGGATGATATGATACTATAATAGAAAATCCAAAAGACCTTATGAGAAAACTACTGGAACTAATAGAAAGATTCAGCAGAGTAACAGGCTATAAGATAAACATGCAAAAGTCAGTTCCATTCCTATACACCAATAAAGGGAACAATGAAAAGGAAATCAGGGAAACAATACCATATATAGTAGCCCCTAAAAAAATAAAATAGTTTGGAATAAATCTAACCAGGGATGTAAAAGACCTATACAAAGAAAACTACAAAACACTACTGCAAGAAACCAAAAGAGACCTACATAAATGGAAAAACATACCATGTTCATGGATAGGTACAATTAACATTGTGAAAACGTCAATTCTACCCAAAGCAATCTCCAAATACAATGCAATCTCAATCCAAATGCCAACAGCATTCTTTAACTAGATGGAAAAAGTAACCATTAACTTTTTATGGAAAAGGAAGGGGTCTCAGGTAAGTAAAGCACTATTGAAGAAGAAGAATAAAGTAGGAGGACTTCTACTACCTGACCTTAGAACCTACTATACAGGTACAGTAGTCAAAACAGCCTGGTACTGATACTATTACAGATGCACTGACCAATGGAACAGAACTGAGAACCCAGATGTAAATCCATCCACGTACGGTCACCTGATCTTAGATAAAGACCTAAAGTCCATCAAATGGGGAAAAGATAGTCTTTTTAATAAATAGTTCTGGCAAAACTGGACACCCATCTGCAAAAAACAATGAAACAGGACCCATAACTCACACCACATACAAAAACTAATTCAAAATGGATCAAAGATCTAAATATAAGATGAAAAACCATAAAGATCATAGAAGAAAAAATAGGGTCAACACTAGAGGCCCTAATACACAGCATTGACAGGACACAAACCATAACTAACAATACACAAACACCAGAAGATAAGTTAAATAACCGGGATCTTCTAAAAATTAAACATTTATACTCATCAAAAACCTCACAAAAAGAGTCAAAAGAGAACCTACAACAGATTGGAAAAAGAATTGTGGCTATGACAAATCTGACAAAGGCCTCATCTCTAAAATCTACAGGAAAATCCAATCCCTCTGCAACAAAAAGACAAGTAATCCAATTAAAAAATGGGAAAGGATATGAACAGACACTTCACCAAAAAAGACATTCAAGCAGCTAACAGACACATGAGGAAATACTCACGATCACTAGCCTTTATAGAAATGCAAATTAAAACCACAATGAGATACCATTTCACCCCAACATTACTGGCACGAATCAAAAACACTGGAAACAACAAATGTTGGAGAGGCTGTGGGGTTATCGGAACTCTTATGCACTGCTGGTGGGAATGCAAAACGATACAACCATTTTGGAAAATTATATGGCTTTTCCTTAGAAAGCTAGAAATAGAAATACCATAGGATCCAGCAATCCTACTCCTAGGAATGTATCCTAGAGAAATAAGAGCTGCCACACAAATAGACATATGCACACCCATGTTCATTGCAGCATTGTTCACAATAGCAAAAAGGTGGAAACAACTGAGGTGCCTATCAACAGATGAATGAATACACAAACTATGGTACATACACACGATGGAATACTACGCAAGAATAAAAAACAATGACAAATCTGTGAAGCATCTCACAACATGGATGAATCTGGAGGGCATTACGCTGAGGGAAATAAGTCAGTCACATGAGACCACTACCATAAAAACTCATGAAAAGATTTACACACAAAAAGAAACAATGTTTGATGGTTACGAGGGAGGGGGGTGTGGGAAGGGAAAAACCCTGAATAGACAATAGATAAGTAGTAACTTTGGTAAACGTTTAGACAGTACACAATACTGGGGAAGCCAGCACTACTTGGCAAAGGCAGGGTCACTGAAGCTCCATAGACACATCTAAACTCCCTGAAGGACCAAACTACTGGGCTGAGGGCTGTTGGGACCATGGCCTCAGGGAACATCTAGCTCAACTGGCATAACATAGTTCATAAAGAAAACGTTCTACATTCTACTTTGGTGAGTAGTGTCTGGGCTTTTGAAAGCTTGTGAGTGACAGGGTAAGATACTTCACTGGTGTCACTCTGTCTGGAGCAAGGGAGAATGAAGTGAACTAAAGACACAAGGGAAAGATTAGTCCAAAGGACTAATGGACCACAGTTAATGCAGTCTTCACCAGACTGAGTTCAGCACAACTAGATGGTGCCCAGCTACCATCACCAACTACTCTGACAAAGATCACAATAGAAGGTCCTGGACAGAGCTGGAGAAAAATGTAGAACAAAATTCTAACTTGCCAAAAAAAAAAAACAACTTTCTGGTCTGACAGAGACTGGGGAAACCCAGAGAATATTGCCCCTGCACATCCTTTAGCTCAGTAATGAAGTTATTCTTAAGGTTAGACAGACACATAAAACAAAACAAGACTAAAAGGGCACACCTGCACAGGGGCAAGGACAAGAAAGCAGGAGGGGACAGAAAAGCTGGTAATGGAGAACCTAAGTTCAGGAAGGGGGAGTGCTGACATGTTGTGGGATTGACAACCAGTGTCACAAAACAATATGTGTATTGTTTAATGAGAAGCTAGCTTGCTCTGTAAACCTTCATCTAAAGTACAATTTTAAAAAATTGTAAAAAATAAATAAATAAAAGAAATAAGACATCAAAAACAACAATAATAAAGTTATCGTAGTAGAGATTAAAAAATAGATAAATAAATAAATGAAAAAGAAGTACAACCAGAAAACTCCTTAGAAGCAAGGATGACGAGACTACGTCTCCCATACTTTGGACATGTTATCAGGAGAGATCAGTTCCTGGAGAAAGACATCATGCTTGGTAAAGTGGAGGGTCAGCAAAAAAGAGGAAGACCCTCAACGAGATGAACTGACACAGTGGCTGAAAGAATGGGCTAAAGCATAACAATGATTGTGAGGATGGTGCAGGACGAGGCAGTGTTTCATTCTATTGTGCATAGGATCGCTATGAGTTGGAACCCACTCGATGGCACCTAAAAACAACCACCACTGAATTGCTTCTCTTTCTTATTTTTGTTTCCCTGAAGCCTTTTTTGTCTTTCTTATCTGAAAATTCTGTGTAATATTGTGGAAAAAGGGAGGTTTTATTTTTGTTTTCATTCTCTGCTCTTTTTGGTGGGAAGAATAGTTTCCATACTGGTTTCAATTGGAACAATGGATTCCCTCATTGAGTAAAACTGGGTGCCATGACACTCTTTCTGTATAATTTTTGTGTATTAAAGGTACTCGTAGCTCTGATCCTTAACCATTTACATCCAGTGCTGAGTTTGCTTCTATGGCACTTAAAAAATAAATAAAATCAAAACAGTTGCCTTTGAGTCGATTCCAAATGGTGGAGACTCCATGTGTGTCAAAGTAGAACTATGCTCCATAAGGTTTTCAGTGGCTGATTTTCTTTTTCCCCAGAAGTAGATCTCCAGGCCTTTCTTCCAAGGTGCCTCAATGTGGATATTGAAATATGTATCTGTTATCTTCAAGTGGCATTTTCAGCAAGGTCTTCTGGCCTTATAAAATAACTAAACAGGAGGCTCTAATGAAAGCCATCTGATACTGTTTTCCTCTCCTTCAACCCATCACTCTTCTATAATTCCTGAAATTCTTAGCACTGTTCACACATTCTTCATCAACAAGTATTTATTGATGTTTACAAGTGTTCAATCACTCAGCTAGGTGATGGGAAAGAATATAATGATATACATAAGGCTGTACATGCAAAAAGCTCAAAGTCTAACAAGAAGGGGGACAATTAAATTAACAATCACAATAATAAATGCTATGAGAGTTAAGACTGCTATGACCACCACTTGTCTGTCAGTTTGTCATACTGTGGTGGCTTGTGTGTTGCTGTGATGCTGGAAGCTATGCCAATGGTATTTCAAATACCGACGGGTCACCCATGAGGGACAGGTTTCAGTGGGGCTTCCAGACTAAGACAGACCAGGAAGAAGGACCCGACGATCTACTTTCAAAAAAAAATTGGCCAATGAAAACCTTATGTATAGCAGCAGAACATTGGTATAGTGCCGGAAGATAAGCCTCTCAGGTTGGAAGGCACTCAAAATACGACTGAGGAAGAGCTGCCCCCTCAAAGTAGAGTCAGCCTTAATGATGTGGATGAAGTAAAGCTCTCAGGACCTTCATTTGCCAATGTGGCACAACTCAAAATGAGAAGAAACAGCTGAAAACATCCATTAGCAATCGGAATATGGTATGCATGAAGACTGAATCAAGGAAAATTGGAAGTTGACAAAAATGAAATGGAATACATAAAGATCAATATCATAGGCATTAGTGAGCTGAAATGGACTGGTATTGGCCATTGTGAGTCAGAAAATCATATGGTCTACTATGCCAGGAATGACAAATTGAAGAGAAACAGTGTCACATTCATGGTCAAAAGGAATATTTCAAAATCTATCCTGAAGTACAATGCTTACAGTGATAGGATAATATTCATAGGCCTACAAGGAAGACCAGTTAGTAGGACTATTATTCAAATTTACACACCAACCACTAAGGCCAAAGATGAAGAAACTGAAGATTTTTGCCAACTTTTGCAGTCTGAAATTGATCAACCATGCAATCAGGATGCATTAATAATTATTGATGACTGGAATGTGAAAGTTGGAAACAAAGAAAAATCAGTAGTCAGAAAATATGGCCTTGGTGATAGAAATGATGCCAGAGATAGCATAATAAAATTTTGCAAGACCAACAACTTCTTCATTGTAAATACCTTTTTTCAAGAACATAAACAGTGACTATATACATGGACCTCACAGGATGGAATACACAGGAATCAAATCATCTACATCTGTAGAAAGAGACAATGGAGAAGCTCAATATCATCAGTCAGAACAAGGCCAGGGGCCTACTGCAGAACAAACCATCAATTGCTCATATGCAAGTTCAAGTTGAAGCTGAAGAAAACTAAAATAAGCCCATGAGAGCCAAAGTACAACCTTGAATACATCCCGCCTGAATTTGGAGACCATCTCAAGAATAGATTTGATGCAGTGAACACTAATGACCAAAGACCAAACATGTTGTGGAATGACATCAAAGACATCATTCATGAAGAAAGCAAAAGATCGTTAAAAAGACAGGACAGAAAGAAAAAACCAAAATGTATGTCAGAAAAGACTCCGAAACTTGTTTCTGAATGTGAATAGCTGAAGGGAACAGAAGAAATGATGAAGTAAAAGAGGTAAACAGAAGATTTTAAAGGGCAGTTCAAGAAGTAAAGTATTATAATGAAATGTGCAAAGACCTGAACTTTGAAAACCAAAAGGAAAGAACACGCTTAGCATTTCTCAAGCTGAAAGAACTGAAGAAAAAATTCAAGCCTTGAGTTGCAGTATTGAAGGATTCTATAGGAAAATATTGAATGAAGCAAGAAGCATCAAAATAAGATGAAAGGAATACACAGAGTCACTGTACCAAAAAGAATTGGTTGATATTCTACCGTTTCAGGAGGTAGCATCTGATCAAGAACCAATGATACTGAAGAAAGAAGTCTAAGCTTCACTAAAGACATTGGTGAAAAACAAGACTCCAGGGATTGAGAGACTATCAATTGAGATTTTTCAACACATGGATGCAACGCTGAACGTACTCACTTGTCTATGCCAAGAAATTTGGAAAACAGTTACCTGGCCAACCGACTGAAACAGATCCATATTTCCGCTCGTTTCAAAGAAAGGTGATCTAACAGAATGTGGGATTTATTGAAAAACATCACACAAAAGCAAAGTTTTACTGAAGATTATTTAAAAGCATTTGTAGCGGTACATCGACATGGAACTGCCATAAATTCAAGCCAAATTCGGAAGAGGTCATGGAACGAGGGTTATCCTTGCTTATGTCAGATGGATCCTGGCTGAAAGCAGAGAATTCCAGAAAGATGTTTACCTGTGTTTTATTGACTATGCAGAGGCATTCAACAGTGTGGATCATAGCAAATTATGGATAACATTTCAAAGAATGGGAATTCCAGAACACTCAAATGAGCTCCTGCTGAGCCTGTACATAGACCAAGAGGCAGTTGTTTAAACAGAACAAGGGGATATTAGGTGGTGTAAAGTCAAGTAAGATGTGGGTCAGGGTTGTATTCTTTCACCATACCTGTTCAATCTGTATGCTGAGGAAATAATCCTAGAAGCTGGACTATATGAAGCAGAACATGGCATCAGGTTTGGAGGAAGACTCATTAACAATCTGCAATATGCAGCCGACACAACTTTGCTCTCTGAAAGTGAAGAAGATTTGAAGCACTTATTGATGAAGATCAAAGACCACAGCTCTCAGTATGGATTATACCTCAGCATAAAGAAAACAAAATTCCTCACAACTGGATCAATAAGCAACATCAAGATAAGCAGAGAAAAGATTGAATTTGTCAAGGATTTCATTTAACTTGGATCCACAATCAACACCCATGGAAACCAAACCAAAAACCCATTGCCGTCAAGTCAATTCCAACTCATAGCACCCATGGAAACGTCAGTCAAAAAATCAAATGACGTATTGCATTGGGCAAATGTGCTGCAAAAGTACTCTGTAAGGTGTTATAAAGCAAAGATGTCACTTTGAGGACTAAGGTATTTTCAATTGCCTCATATGCACGTGAAACATGGACAATGAATAAGGAAGACAGAAGAAGAATTGATGCCTTTGAATTATGTTGTTGGTGAGCAATATCGAACATACCATGGACTACTAGAAAAACAAACACATTTGCCGTGGAAGAAGTACAGCCAGAATGCTCCTTAGAAGTGAGGATGGTGAGACTTTGTCTTGTACTTTGGACGTAATAAGAAGGGACCAGTCCCTGGAGAAGGACATCATGCTTCGTAGAGAGTCGGCAAAAAAGAGGAAGACCCTCAATGAGATGGATTGATACAGTGGCTGCGACAATGGGCTTAAAATTTGCAATGATTGTGAGGATGGCGCAGGACCAGGCAGTGTTTCTCTCTGTGAGTTGAAACTGAGTCGATGGCACCTAACAACAGCAACAAGTGCTATCATAGGAAAAGTATTTTTGCTTAGAAGCCTTACTAGGAACTTCTCACCCATGGGGGTGAAGGGAGGTAAGAGAAGTTTTCTGGAACAAGTGATATTTGAAAAATCCTCAAGTGTCATTCTTTTGAACTAAGGCATTTGTTATTTACTTGTTTTAAAACTCAAACCACTTACACAGAAGAACACTTTCAGATCAGGAGGACTATTGGTATTAGCACAGATTAATTTTCACTAACTGAGGTCCCGAGGCAATGAATGTTAGAACGTTAAATTTTAGATTATGGTAAAAATGAGATTAAGCCTGTTTAAAGAACAGTGGGGGATTTTGTGTCTGCAGAGATTTGGAGTTCCTGGGTAGGGTAACAGGTTCCTGGATGGCACAAACTGTGCTCAACTACTAACTTAAATGTTGATGGTTTGAATGCACCCAGTGGCTCCACAAAAGAAAGGCCTGGCATCTGCATTTCTACTCTGTAATAGGCAGGAAGGCCACAGGGCTTCAAACAGTTCATTCTGGTTTGAACCTCTGCTGAGAATTTGCATTTCCACCCCAGATATACTGAATTAGAATCTACAGTTTAACAAGATCCCCAGGTGACTCTTATATATCCCCAGGTAGTTCATATGTATAAATAAGAGTCACCTGGGGGTATTGGGGGGTTTTGGTTTGTTTCGTCTTGGGGTTGGAGTAGGGCTTAGACTCCAGACACTGAAACAAGACGCAAGCTACAGCAATGACTTCACTTACATTCCAGTTTTGCCTAAAAGCCTTTTCTACTCTTAAGGTAGTTCTTGCAAACCCTGATCAAGAAAAATGCTTTGACTTGGCTACTAGATAGTGAAAGTGAGGTGTAAGAGGAAAAATATCTATAAAAATCTGACAGTATGTTTAAGGGAGACATGTGCCAAGGCAAGCTTGACTTGAAAAATTCATTTTCTGTTTTCTTACAGGTTATCTCTATGACCCTTTCCTTGTACATATAAATTTGTAAGTGTGTGATTATGAAACTCTACGTAAAAATTGGTCTTTCGTTGTTTGATTATATTACATGAGCCTGCTGCCAGCACCTACACGTCCTCATTCCTATAGCATTTCAGATCCAATAAACAAGTCTCCTGCTTATAATTTTGAAAAGCTTTCAACAAAGAATCACTGCGCACTCCAGGATGTAACAACAGTTTCTAACCCTAATCTCAACCCATGTCCTTTTTAAAATCCATTGCAGAACATCTGTCAAGTGACTAACTGGAAAGGTACTTTCTGTGAAGCAAATGATGGGGGTATTTTCTTGTGAAAATGAAGAGAGGTAATGGCTATCAGCAACTAGGAACTTTGTCTCCACTCTACTGAGAGAGATGCTATAGCCTGTGAATCAGGATCCCTGCCTTTTTCCTGATATGAAGTGTGTGTGTGTGTGTGTGTGTGTGTGTGTGTGTGTGTGTGTGTGTGTGTGTGCAAATGCACGTGAGTGGATCATCTAAGAGGCAAGGTAAGCACGGTGCTGAACTTGCTTACCAGATCATTGGTAGTAGTGAACAATTTCACGTTTTTTCACCACATCAAAGATTCTACTTCTAGATATGGCTGGCATCTGTCTCCCAACCCCACAGCACCTTCCTACAGAATCAAAGCCTCTTTTCAAATTTACAATCCCTGACAGTATCAGATTACCCTGTAAGTTAGGTAAGCAAGGGCTACTTGTGCTTAGTTACTAATATGTAATGAACAATTTCACATGGGTTTCATCCTGTCACGTGGTGACACCCCTGTGAAATTGTTCACTACAGATTAGGAAGTAAACACAAGTAAGCCCGTGCTTACCTTGCTTATTGGGTCATCTGCCCCTGTGTATGTGTGTGTGTGTTCATATGTTTCAAGTGAAGAGGAGACTCAGCTTCGAGCTCCACTCTTGCTGTGGAGGGACACTCTGTTTCTGGTGTCCCAAGAAGGAACTGCAGGAATAGGGCACGCTTCATAGAAATGATAGCTAAGATGTGAATAATGTTTTATAGTTTGCAGAACACTTTTACTTGATTCCGACAGCAAACCTGTGAAGAAAGTAGGTTAGTTCCAGACACTCTTCTATTTGCCAGCTTTCAACCTGTGGTTGTTTGCAGATTAAAACAAAGCTCCCCTGTAAGAACACAGTACTCGATACCAACAGATGATTTGGGAGTGTGTTCTGCTGCCTTCTTATCTCCAAATGGTATTATTAGTCATCAGTGCATTTTGCTGTGATTGTGTTTATTTTGAGGGGTTTTTCCACACGTTATTAACCCCATCAGGTCCAGTAAGTCCAAGAGCAGTGAGAGTGTTAAAGGTGCTTGTTGGAACAGACACACAATTACCATAGAAACAGAAGTAAGATATTTAAAAAATTTAAAGTGGTGAGATAAGGATGAATATTTTCATGTGAATATAGAATGAATTATTCAAGAGGAGAAATGATTCTCAAGGATAAAGAGTGAATCAGTCAAAGTGAGAAAGTGCTATGCCTGTGCAGTGAACAATATCAGCAAGAGAATGGAAGCAGGACGGAACAGGAGATGCTTCTGAGGGTGTGACAGAACGCTGCGTGACAAGGAGCCTCCAGCTAATTCCAGGGAAGGCAAGGCACTGGAGAAGTTTAAGGCAAAGTGGGTGGGGCACTGCTCCTGAAGTGTCTGTCTTGAGCCAATGTGAAAGCCTCTTCCAATCTGGTTTGTATCCACTGGAGGAGTGAGGTTTTGTGGATGGAGAATGTGGCTAACAAGGAGCATCCCAAGACACTTTGGAGATCCCCAAGGAGGTCAGTTATCTGCCTCCACAGACTTCCACTAAAGACAAAGGAGGATAATTTGGGGGGGAGGATGCCATTCACTCATTCAAAAATATAAGCATTCAGTGCCTCTATGTGCTACACATTATTCTATCAGCTAGGCAGACTGGAAGTCCCTGGGAGTGTAAACAATTAATTCGTTTGGTTCCTAACTGAAAGATTGGGTGTTCGAGTCCACCCGGAGGAATGCCAGAGAAAAGACCTGGTGATCTACTTCTGAAACATCGGCCACTGAAAACCCCATGGAGCACAGTTCCACTCTGACACACATGGGGCCACCATGAGTCAGAAACAACTCAATGACAACTGTTAAAAAAAAAAAAAGGCAGATAACACAGAACTTGTACGAATAAGAATAAGAGGCTGATTCATGCTCCTATTCCTGGAAATACTTTGGGGACTGCAAGCTTAGTCACTATGGACTTTCCAGCAAATGGATACATTTAACAGCCTAACTGTAAGTAGAGAGGAGTTTCTGTATTAGTATTTCTGGTCTATTAATGAGGAAACTGGGCTTTGGACAGGTTAAGAGACTTGCCCCAAAGCATACAAATAGTCAGAGATAGACTGAAAATTCAAATCCAGCCTTTGATTCAAACCAGTGCTCTCTTCTACTACATCATGATTCTTTAAAAAAAAAAAAAGTTTTTTTCTTGTACTTTAGGTGAACGTTTACAGAACAAATAGTTTCTCATTAAACAGTCATTACACATATTGTTTTCTGACATTGGTCAACAACCCCACGACATGTCAACACTCTCCCTTCTCGACCTTGGAGGACCTTTTTTTTTTGGTGAAAATATACATAGCCAAAGATACACCATTTCAGAAATTTCTACTTGTACAATTCAGTGACATCCACTACATTCCTCCAGTTGTGCTACTATTCTCACTGTTCTTTTCCAAATTATTCCATCACCATTATCTTCAACTCACTGGCCCCTAGGCTTCCCATCAAACCTTTTGAGTTGCTGTTGTCAATTTGATCTCACACAGATAATTCATTTCATTTTTTTTTATACCTTAGATGAAGGTTTACAGAACAAATAGTTTCTCAGTAAACAGTTAGTACACATATTATCTTATGACAGTGGTTAACAACCCTACGACATGTCAACACTGTCCCTTCTCAAACTTGGGTTCCCTATCACCAGCTTTTTTGTCCTCTCCTGCCTTCTAGTCCTTGTCCCTGGACTGCTGTGCCTCATTAGTCCCATTTGGTTTTATGGGGCTGTCCAATCCCCAGCTGAATGGTGAACCTCGGGAGTGACTTCACCACTGAGCTAAAAGGGTGTCCAGGGGCCATACTCTCGGGGTTTCTCCAGTCTGTCAGGCCAGCAAATCTTGTCTCTTTTTTGTGAGTTAGAATTTTGTTCTACATCTTTCTCCATCTCTGTCCAGGACCCTCTGTTGTGATCTCTGTCAGAGCAGTCAGTTGTGGTGGCTGGGCACCATCTAGCTGTACTGAACTCAGTCTGGTGGAGGCTTTGGTAGCTCTGGTCCATTAGTCCTTTGGACCAATCTTTTCCTTGTATCCTGTTCTCTTCATTCTCCCTTGCTCCTGAAGGGGCGAGATGAGCAAAGTATCCTAAACGGCTGCTCACAGGCTTTTAAGACCCCAGACGCTACTCACCAAGGTAGAATGTAGAACATTGTCTTTATAAACTGTGTTATGCCAGTTGAGCTAGATGTTCCCTGAGACCATGGTCCCCACAGCCCTCCGCCCAGCAATTCAGTCCCTCAGGGAGTTTGGATGTGTCTATGGAGCTTCTATGACCTTTCCTTGTACAAGTTGTGCTGGCTTCCCCACTATTGTGTACTGTCTTACCCTTCACCAATGTTATCACTTAACTATTGTCTATTTCGTTCCTCCCCCCGACCCCTCACATTCCATGTAACCACCAAAGATTGTTTCCTTTTGTGTGTACACATTTTCATGAGTTTTTACAGTAGAGGTCTCATACAATATTTGTCCTTTTGTGATTGACTTATTTCACTCAGCATAATGTCCTCCAGTTTCCTCCATGTTATGAGATGCTTCACAGATTCATCATTGTTCTTGATCGTTACATAATACTCCATTGTGTATATGTGCCATAGTTTGTTTATCCATTCATCTGTTGATGGGCATCTAGGTTGTTTCCATCTTTTTGCTATTCTGAACAGTGCTGCAATGAATATGGGTGTGCGTATGTCTATTCATGTGACGACTCTTATTTCTCTAGGACATATTCCTCAGAGTGGGATTGCTGGATCCTATGGTATTTCTATTTCTAGCTTTCTAAGGAAGCACCATATCATTTTCCAAAATGGTTGTATCATTTTGCACTCCCACCAGCAGTGCATAAGAGTACCAATCACCCACAGCCTCTCCAATATTTGTTATTTCCAGTGTTTTTGATTCTTGCCAGTAATATTGGGGTGAGATGGTGTCTCATTGTGGTTTTAATTTGCATTTCTCTAATGGCTAGTGATCGTGAGCATTTCCTCATGTGTCTGTTGGCCACTTGAATGTCTTCTTTGGTGAAGTGTCTGTTCATTTCCTTTGCCCATTTTTTAATTGGATTACTTGTCTTTTTGTTGGGGAGGTGTTGGATTTTCTTATAGATTTTAGAGATTAGACCTTTGTCTGACTTGTGTGTCCAAAAATTTTTTCCCATTCTGTAGGTTGTCTTTTTACTCTTTTGGTGAAGTTTTTTGATGAGCATAAGTGTTTAATTTTTAGAAGATCCCGGTAGTCTAGCTTACCTTCTGGGATTTGTATGTTGTTGGTTATGACTTGTATCCTGTTAATGCTGTGTATTAGGGCCTCTAGTGTTGATCCTATTCTTTCTTCTATGAACTTTATAGCTTTTGGCTTTATATTTAGGTGTTTGATCCATTTTGAATTAGTTTTTGTATATGGTGTGAGGAATGGATCTTGTTTCATTTTTTTGCAGATGGATATCCAGTTTTGCCAGCACCATTTGTTAAAAAGACTGTCTTTTCCCCATTTCATGGACTTTGAGCCCTTGCAAAGATCAGGTGACCATAGGTGGATGGATTTGCATCTGGATTCTCAATTCTGTTCCATTGGTCAGTGTGTCTGTCATTTTACCAGTACCAGGCTGTCTTGACTACCATAGCTGTTCTGAGGTCAGGTAGTGTGAGTCCTCCAACTTTATTCTTCTTCTTCAGTAGTGCTTTACTTATTCGGGGCTTCTTCCCTTTCCATATAAAGTTAATGATTAGTTTTTCCATCTCTTTAAAGAATGTTGTTGGTATTTGGATGGAGATTGCATTGTATTTGTAGTTTGCTTTGGGTAGAATTGTCATTTTCACAATGTTGAGTCTACCTATCCATGAGCATGGTATGTTTTTCCATTTATGTAGATCCCTCTGGGTTTCATGCGGTAGTGTTTTGTAGTTTTCTTTGTACGGGTCTTTTACATGCCTGGTCAGATTTATTCCTAAGTATTTTATTTTTTTAAGGGCTATTAATTGCTTTCCGGATCCTTTCATCATTCTCTTTATTGGTATATAGGAATCCAACCGATTTTTGTATGTTTATCATGTATCCTGCTACTCTGCTGAATCTTTCTATTAAGTCCAATGGTTTTGTCGTGGAGTCTTTAGGGTTTTCTATGTATAGTATCATATCATCCACAAACAAGGACAGTTTTACTTCTTTGTTACCAAATTGGATGCCCTTTATTTCTTTTTCTTACCTTATTGCTCTAGCTAGGACTTACAGCACAATGTTAAATAGGAGTGGAGTTAAAGGGCATCCTTGTCTTGTTCCTATTCTCAAGGGGAGTGTTTTCAGCCTCTCTCCATTAAGAATGATGTTGACCATTGGTTTTGCATAAATGCCCTTTATTCTGTTGAGAAATTTCCCTTCTATACCTATTTTATTGAGAGTTTTTATCATAAATGGGTGTTGGACTTTGTCAAATGCCTTTTCTTGGTCAATAAAGATGTGATTCTTTTCTTTCCTTTTATTTATGTGGTGGATTAAGTTGATTGATTTTCTAATGTTGAACCATCCTTGCATACCTGGTATGAATCCTACATGGTCGTGGTGTATTATTTTTTTTATATGATGCTGAATTCTATTGGCTAGAATTTTGTTGAGAATTTTTACATCTATGTTCATGAGAGATATTGGTCTGTAATTTTCTTTTTTTGTGACATCTTTGCCTGGTTTTGGTATCAGGGTTATGCTGGCTTCATAGAATGAATTCGGAATTGTTGCTTCCTTTTCTATGTTCTAAAATAGTTTGAGTAGTACCGGTACAAGCTCTTCTGTGAATGTTTTGTAGACATCTCCAGTAAATTCATCTGGGCCAGGGCTTTTTTTGGTTGGGATTTTTTAAATTACCTTTTCAATCTCTTCTCTTGTTATGGGTCTGTTCAGATTTTCAACAACGCTTTGCAGCAGTTTGGGTAGGTAGTGTGTATCTAGAAATTTATCCATTTCCTCTCAGTTTTCAAATTTTTTGGAGTATAGTTTTTCATAATACTCTGCTATAATCCTTTTTATTTCATTTTGGTCTGTTGTAATGTCCCCCATTACATTTCTTATTGGATTATTTGCATCCTCTCCTGTTTTTCTTTTGTCAGTCTGGCCAGGGGTTTGTCAATTTTGCTGAACCTTTCAAAGAACCAGCTTTTGGTTTTGTTGATTCTTTCTATTATTTTTCTATTCTCTATTTCATTTATTTCTGCTCTGATCTTTATTATTTCCTTTCTTCTAGTGGCTGTGAGCTTTTTTTGCTGTTCTCTTTCTATTTGTTTGAGTTGTGTAGTTCATGTTTTGATTTTGTCCCTTCTTTTTTGATGTGGGCATCTATTGCTATGAATTGTCCTCTGAGGACTGCCTTTGCTGTGTCCCAAGGTTTTGGTATGATGTGTTTTCATTCTCGTTTGATTCTAGGAGTTTTTTAATTCCATCTCTGATTTCTTCTATTACCCAGTGATGTGTAAGCAGGGTGTTAGTCAGTGTCCATGTAATTGATTTTTTTTTTCCTTGCTCTTCCTGTTGTTAATTTCTACCTTGATGGCATTGTGGTCAGAGAAGATACTTTATATTATCTCATCGTTTTGGATCTTGTTGAGGATTGCTCTGTGGCCTAAGATGTGGTCTATTCCAGAGAACGTTCCATGTGCATTAGAAAAGAATGTGTATTTTGCAGCTGTTGGGTGTAGTGTTCTATATATGTCTATGAGGTCAAGTTGGCTGATTGTGCCCTTTAGGTCTTCTGTTTCTTTGTTGACTTTCTTTCTAGATGTTCTGTCCTTTACTGAGGGTGGTGTGTTGAAGTCTCCTACTATCATTGTGGAACTGTCAATTTCTCCTTTCAGTGCTGTTAGAGTTTGTTTTATGTATTTGGGAGCCCTGTCATTGGGTGTATAGATGTTTATTATGGTTTTGTCTTCATGATGGATCGTCCTCTTAATCATTATATAGTGTCTTTCTTTGTCTTTTATGGTGGATTTTGTTTTAAAGTCTATTTTATCTGAGATTAGTATTACCACTCCGGCTCTTTTTTGGTAGCTGTTTGCTTGATATATTTTCTCCATCCTTTGATTTTTAACAAATTTACATCTTTGTTTCTAAGGTATGCCTCTTGTAGACAGCATATTGATGGATCCTGTTTTTCTTTTGTTTTTTTTTTTTAATCTATTCTGTCACTCTCCATCTCTTTATGGGTACATTTAGGCCTTTTACATGCAGTGTAATTACTAATAGGTGTGAGTTTATTTCCGTCATTTTGTAGTGCTTTTTTTGTGGTGTTAACATTTTCTTTGTTCTTCTCGCTCTCCTGTGCTAAATTCCTTTTGTTTGTGGATTTTTTTTTCATTTCTTTTGTTTTTGTAGGCTTTGTTTTTACTGAGACTTTATGTTTTTCTTCTTTATTTTAATGAGTAGGTTTGTTAACTTTCTTTGTGGTTACCGTGTAATTTACCCTTATCTTCCTAGGTTTGAACCAGTCTATTATTACTTGGTATTGCCTTGCCTTCCTTTCCATTAGAAGGTTCTATACCTATACCGTTTTTTTCCTCTTTTATTGTTCTGATGTTGTTGTCATTACAGATTAACCTCTTTGGTTCTCTGTTGTAATTCTTTCTGTTTTGGATAGTGCTTAATAGTTCCTTTCCTAGGTTGGTATCTGGCTAGTACAATCCTGTGTCCTAGATTCTGCCTGTGGCCTGATGTTGTTTGTTCTCAGATCAATAATTCTTGTAAGTTTGGTTTGGTTTTTACATATTCCATTAATTTCTGTTTATCTGGAAATGTCCTAATTTTGCCATCATATTTGAAGGAGAATTTTGCAGGATATATTATTCTTGGCTGGCAATTTTTTTCTTTTAAGGTTTTAGATATGTCATCCCATTGCCTTCTTGCCTGCATGGTTTCTGCTGAATAATCCGAGCTTAGTCTTATTGTTTCTCCTCTGTATATGACTTTTTGTTTTTATTGAGCTGCTCTCAGCATTCTTTGTCTTTGGTTTTAGCGAGTGTGATTATGATATGCCTTGGTGATTTTCTTTTGGGCTGTATCCTATATGGGGTTTGTTGAGCTTCTTGGATGGTCAGCTTTTCATCTTTCATGATATTGGGGAAGTTTCCTGTTAGCAATTCTTCAGTGATCCTCTCTGTGTTTTTTGTTTTCTCCCCCTGTTCTGGAAATCCGATCACTCACAGATTTTTGCTTTTGATTGTATTCCACATAATTCTCAGGGCTTCTTTGTTTTTCTTTGTTCTTTTTTCTGATTTTCCCTCAGAGTTGTATCCAAGTGTTTGTCTTTAATTTCGGTGAGCCTGTCTTCCATCATTTCGAACTTGTTCCTCAGCTCTTCTATGACACTGTCCATTTCTGAAATCTTGTTGTTTATCTTTTGGATTTCTATTGTTTTTGTATGATTTCTTGTTATGAATTTACCTTAGCATTTTGTTCCTGTATTATTTTCTTGAATTCTTTCACTTTTTGGTCTGTATTTTCCAAGAATTTGTTTGCCTTTTCCATGAATATGTCTTTTTTTTTCCACATTTTTGTCTGCTTTTTGCTTCAACTGTTGTATAATATTAGAGATTTGAATTCCCTATCAGGTAGTTCTAGTGAAGGAATAAATCTAATGAATTATAAAAAAGCAACATCAACAAGCCAACAACTAGCACTTAGGGAGTCAGTCAGTACAGGTGAGTAGAATCCAAGTGACACCAGGATGAAGCCAGTGCTTTCTGGCCAAAAGACTGTGGCAGCGGGAAGCAGAGGAGGCCGAGTGGGAGTGAAGAAGGGTGGGGGCTGGGAAAGCATGTATCGTTGGTTACCAGTTATTCTGTCTCCTGCTGGAAGCTCCGTGAAGCTGTTTTCTCGTACCCCCATTTGCTGGTCTCTGATAGGAGTCCAAGATGGCAGATCCATGCTGCAGTAGCTGATAGGGGACCTCTGCATGTATCTCTCCTCACTCTCTGTTTTCAGTCAGTTTCTTATTCCATCCAGTGCTTGGCTGAGTTCTTTATCTCTTCATTTGATGCTTAGGGTTTCAGGACTGATGTATGACTCTGTTTGACTTAGTTTTTCAGATCTTTGCTATGGTGGGATGGCATGGTGCTTCTGAGTATAGTGCCATGTTGCCCAGAATTTCTACATCATGATTCTTAATGTACGATCCAATGTGCTGTCCTACAGATGAACCAAAAATTGATCCCTAAAATTTCCTTTCTTCAGCTCTGGAAAGCAAATGACATGCAATGCCTTAGATTTTCTTTTTTAAATGGGATGAAGACTACTTTCTAGTACCCTACTAAGTATGTTACTAAGGCTCACTAAAATATGGTATCATAATATAAAATTAACACATTATTAGCATTTACCAAGGACTTAATTCTTTATTCTATTAAGAAGATTGAATATCACCAAAGAACTGTCAACTTTGGCATGGTGATAGTTTGGAACTTCTATCATTGTTAGTAAACATACTATACATTTTGAGTGTTATTACTATATGTGGGCTACAGATTTCAATTTTTGTGATTCTTGTCTTTAATTATATTTTCATCTTAGTATTATCAATTTAGTTTGTGGTGGGTTGTTGGGTTAATCCTATAGCGAATAGTAATGAATCAGCAGTATCTTGGCTTATAATTATTCAATGGCTAGCTTTTAAGTTGAAGGTACACTGAAGCTGAAGTATGAAATACCAGAATTTATTTTGCTAAAGTGCCTATATGTAGACTCCACCTTCTCCCCACAAATGTGCTTGAACAGACACTTCATTACTTTTACCAAGTTCTTTTTTTACCAGAAAGTGGGAATGGGTAGAATAGATGAACACAGGGTATTTTCCACCCATGTGAACCATGGTCAAAAATATCTGAGAGACACTTTAGTCTCCAGAATATTGTTACTGCTATTCTTTAGATCTTAGAGGCATTCACCATTGATAAACTATCCAAGAGCTACTCCTAAACCTTCTCCCCTGCTGCTTCCCACCACAGAGGCTGGTTAACGAAGTATTCACTTTCCCCATTTTTCTTGACGCTAGGGACAGTACTTTGGTCCTATTCTGGCTCAAATGCAATGTAAAAAGAAGTCTTCTGGGAGAGGCTACTTAGACAGCTTTTTCTTTCCTGATGAATAGGGCCATCCCAACCACCAAATTCTTCTGGCATTGAAGGCAATGCCTGGAACAATAACAGCCATTCTGAAACCATGAGGAAAATAGCAACAGAATCACAATGATGAGATTGTTAAAACCCTGAAACTATACTGGCAGTTACCTACCTACAAATTTCTTATTATGGGAGAAAAAAATAAACCCCTATTTGTTAAGGTTGAGTTTTCTGTTAGGATCCAAAAGCATCGTCATTAATACTTATGTATCAGTTAAGTGGGGATTTAGGTGCCAACTTCTGTGTATAACTTATTTATGATACTGCTTTTGTGTGGAAAATGTATTCTGGGTTCAAACAGACTTATAAATTTAAAAATATGAAGCATAACCCTGTAACTGATAAACAAGCTTAAGTGTTCCTTTTCATTATTTCTCCCTCAACTCTACACTCTCACCAGCATGCGTGTACACATGCACATACACATACACATCTGCTCAAAGACCTATATTGCCCCTATTACCTGGTGTTGCAATGATAAATTGGTTTCATCTCAGATGCCAACATTGATAGATTGGTAGTGGCTGCCTGGATCACTATGTTGAGGATAACTTTGAGGCAGGCAACACAACTCATTGAGGAAGAGTGTTGTGATCAATTGGCGAAGCCTGTCAAGGAGATGAAAAGTGAAGTTGCTGCACCTGTGTTTTTGTAATAGTTGATTTGATTCAGTGCATCAAATTTTCATCTTTCAACCCAGTGTAATAGCTTCTCTTTTCTTATCCCTGTAGGTAGGAATTTAGTATTTTCAAACTGGGACATTTAGTCCCTGTTTGGGCCATAATTTACTAATTAGAAAATCAGGATATCCTAGATAAAAGAATATTTAGCTAGGGTACTTAAGTTGGAATTGCAGAGAAAATATCATGTCTTAAGAAAAACGTAGCATCTGCTGTGGTAGCTATGGAAGTGCACCACTCACTTTTCCCTTCGTGAAAGAACTTGCCATCCAGCTCAGGAAATGCAGTTTGCTGGCAGCGTCCAGCTGCAGTGCCCTTAGAAACCACCTCGGCTTTCACCCAAGGCCACATGCTTCCTAGAAAAACCCAGACAATGACTGAGCATGGTGAAAGCTTAGGGGATGGCCATTTCCACCATGCAGAACTCTTCTATGGCCATCTTTGTTCTGGAACTCCCGCTTTGGCCAAGGCTTCGTTAGATCCGCATGGTGCTCTGGGGCTCTCACTGCTCAGTTCTACTTCCTTCCGCCTCTCCTCTCACAAGTGCCAGATCAGTGTCCCAGTCTGAAAGCCTTCCCTACCCCATCCTGCTTCCTCCCCTTTATCTTTCCCAGGCTTTACTCCCTTCTCACATACGCCTAACTCCATCAGAGTGTCTGCTTCCTAGAGGACCCATGCTGACAAATATATGAATATGACAAGTTAAATTTCAAAGCATTTACATTAAATGTACAACATTCCAAAAGAGGCCAAGTGCTATACTGGCTTTGGAGTCAGAGAATATTGATTAAAATCCCAGACACTTATCATGAAGTTGTATTGAACTAATATCGTCTTCTTTAAAATGAGCATGATGGTACTGGATGGATCTGTGTAAGAATTAAACAAGATAAGATCCATGAAATCTATTGGTAAACTATTAAGCCCTGTTTAGTTTTTATTTATCACTATTATTGTTATGATTTCAAGTAATTTTAAATATAAATTACCAGCTGATTAATTGACATTCCGTTTACAGATATTTATTGCTCTCTTAACACGTAACTGGTGTTGATCTAGAAAATGAGGTGGGCAAAGTCCCTGCTCCAGTGACGCTTATGTTTTCTAAATTAACCAAGTAAATATGCATTTCATTTAAACTATACTAAAAAGTTAGCAATAGTTCACTGCCAGGGAAGGCCATATCCCTGGCTTGGTTCAGCTCTACTAGCAATTTGGCCTTGTCCCAGAACATGTCTTTGTTGATTTTTCCTGCTGAACTGCCTTTTCATTCTGTTAGTTTCACCATCCTTGATGCTGTGAACCCTGCAGGGGCCTAAGAGACTGGTGAGGACAGCTTCTTACTACACCCACGGCTCTGCTGGCCCAGCTACTTGCCTTATACACTTGCTATTTTTCTCCTGCTTCTCTTTCCTTTCTGAACCTGCCTCCTTTCTCCTGAACGTCTCACCTCTCTGCCCCCTATTTTTCTTTTCTTCACTCATGCTTTTTTCCTTTTGCTGTCAGCCACAGTGGGAGACACTCTGTTTCTTCAGGTAGCCCCACTGTTTTGACAGGAAAGTACAAACTTACTGGCAGAGAAAACAGGAAAACTTACCTCCCAGGTGTCTGCTTCTAGCACTTCCTGGGGCCTAGTAACCACAGTAATCAATTCATGTTTTTAAGAGGTTTCTTCACTTCAGATTACCTCAGACCTCAACAAGGCAGAGAGGGATGTAGCCATCCATTACAGGCTGTGGTCAGTGCAAGCTGGTCACCATCCACCTAAGAAACTGGCCAGATTGTGTCTGGGTGGAGCAGTCAGTGTTAAATATCTGCATGAAAGCAGAACACTCCTGCAAAAATATGGATGTTTTCTCATATTCCACACTCATAATTTTATAATGGATTTTTTAGATTTCATCCTAGTGTCTAGTAGCCTATAGACCAGTGACTATCAATTTTTTGACCGTGCTCTAAAGTTAGAAATAAATATGAGTGTGTATAAATAACTGATATGTATAAATAACATTTATTTGTGAATTTAGAGCATGGTCAAAAAAATTGATAGCCACTGGTCTATAGGCTACTAAACACTAGGGTGAAATCTAAAAAATCCATTTTAAAATTATGAGTGTGGAATGTGGTGGAACATTCATATTTTGGACCGGAGGATTTTGCTTTCACATAGACATTGGACATTGAACACTCTGTTTAGTCACATTTCAGCTAGTCTCTCAGGTGGACAGTAACCAGCTGGCACTAACCACAGTCTGTAATGGATGGCTACTTCCCTCTCTGTCTTGTTGAGGTCTGAGGTAACACACACATATATGCGTGTGTGTGTGTGTGTGTGTGTGTGTGTGTGTGTGTATACATCAAACATGAAATAAAGATGCATTGATAATTACTGGTGATTGGAATGCAAAAGTTGGAAACAGAGAAGGATCAGTAGTCAGAAAATATGGCCTTGGTGATAGAAACAATGCATGATAGAATTTTGCAAGATCAATGACTTATTCATTGCAAATACCTTTTGTCAACAACATGAGTTGTCACCATACACATGGACCTCACGAGATGGAATACACAGGAATCAAATAGACTATATCTGTGGAAAGGGACAATGGAGAAGTTCAATATCATCAGTCAGAACAAGGCTGGGGCCAAGTGCGGAACACACCACCAACTGCTCATATGCAAGTTGAAGCTGAAGCTGAAGAAAATCAAAACAAGTCCACAAGAGCCAAAGTATGACTTTGAGTATGTCTCACCTGAATTTAGAGACTGTCTTAAGAATAGATTTGACACACTGAACACTAATGACCAAGGACCAGACGAGTTGTGGGATGACATCAAGGACGTCATACATGAAGAAAGTAAAAGGTCATTAAAAAGATGGGAAAGAAATAAAAGATCAAAATGGATGTCGGAAGAGACTCTGAAACTTGCTTTTGAAAGTAGAGTAGCTAAAATGAAAGGAAGAAATAATCACATTAAGAGGTGAACAGAAGATTTTAAAGGGCAGCTCGAGAAGACAAAGTAAAATAATGAAATGTGCAAAGACCTAGAGTTAGAAAACCAAAAGAGAGGAACACAAGCAGTATTTCTTAAGCTCAAAGAGCTGAAGAAAAAATTCAAGCCTCGAGTTGTAATACTGAAGAATTCTACAGGCAAAATTGAAACTATGCAGGTAGCATCAAAAGAAGATGAAAGGAATACACAGAATCACTGTACCAAAAAAAACTGGTCAATGTTCAACCATTTCAGAAGGTAGCATATTATCAAGAACCAGTGATATTTGAAGGAGGAAGTCCAAGCTGCACTGAAGGCATTGACACACACACACCCACACAGACACACAAAAAGGCTCCAGGAATGGATAGTATAGCAATTGAGATGTTTCAACAAATAGATACAGGGCTGAAGGTACTCACTTGTCTATGCCAAAAAATTTGGATGACAGCTACCTGGCCAACCAACTGGAAGAGATCCATATTTGTGCCTACTCCAAATAAAGGTCATACAACAGAATGTAGAAATTATTGAACAATACCATTAATATCACATGCAGGTAAAATGTTGATGAAGATAATTCAAAAGCAGTTGCAGCAGTACATTGACAAGGATCTGCCAGAAATTCAAGCTGGATTCTGAAGAGGACATAGAACAAGGGATATTATTGCTGATGTCAGATGGATCTTGACTGAAAGCAGAGAATACCAGAAAGACGTTTACCTATATTTTTTTGACTATGCAAAGGCATTCTACTGCATGGATCATAACAAATCATGGATAACACTGCAAAGAATAGGAATTTCAGAACACTTAATTGTGCTCATGAGGAACCTGTACATAGACCAAGAGGCAGTCACTCGAACAGAACAAGGGGATCCTGCATGGTTTGAAGTCATAAAGACTTGTGTCAGTAGTTGTATCCTTTCACCATACTTATTCAATCTGTATGCTGATCAAGTAATAGGAAAAGCTGGACTATATGGATGCGGCATCAATATTGGAGGAAGACTCATTAACAATCTGCATTATGCAGATGACACAACCTTGATTGCTGAAAGTGAAGAGGACTTGAAGCACTTATTGATGAAGATCAAAGACTACAGCCTTCAATATTACTCCTCAACATAAAGAGAACAAAAACCCTCACAACTGGACCAATAAGCAACATCATGATAAACGGAGAAAAGATTGAAGTTGTCAGGGATTTCATTTTACTTGCATCTACAATCAAAGCCCATGGAAGCTGCAGTCAAGAAATCAAATGACGGACTGCATTGGCTATATCTACTGCAAAAACCTCTTTAAAGTGTTATGAAGCAAAGATGTCACTTTGAGAAGTGACAAGTCATGGTATTTTTAGTACCCTCATATGTAAGTGAAAGCTGGACAATGAACTAAGAAGAAGGAAGAAAAATTGATGCCTTTGAATTATGGTGTTGGTGAAGAATATTGAATATACCACCGACTTCCAGAAGAACAAACAAATCTGTCTTGGACGAATTACAGCTAGAATGCTCCTTCAAAGCGGGGATGGTGAGACTTCATCTTACATACTTTGTACATCAGGAGGGACAAGTTCCTGGAGAAAGACATCATTCTTAGTAAAGTAGAGAGTCAGCGAAAGAGAGGAAGATCTTCAATGAAATGGACTGACACAGTGACTGCAACAATGGGCTCAAGCATAACAAACGTGAGGATGGCGCAGGACAAGGCAGTGTTTCATTCTGTTGTACATAGGTTGCTACGAGTCAGAACTAACTTGAGGGTACCTAACAACAACATATATATATATGTATATATATGTATGTATATATGTATGTATGTGTGTATGTGTATATATATATATGTGTGCACATATATATATTTGTATAACTGAAACAAAAGATTCACAAAATATATTTGCCCTTACTACATGTGATGCACTCAAAATTTTCATTTCTTTTCAACGTAGTCTATCGTAATAGTTTAGTTTTGTTTAATGCTGGTCAGAACCTAGGGATTTTTAACCTTTTTTTGTGCCATTTCTCCTAATGCAGTAAAGCCTGTGTGTGTTTCTTGAAGTTATGTTTTTAAAGGCATAAAACAAACTCATAGGATTACAAAGGAAATCAATTATATTGCAATATAGTTCTAACCTTGGGCCTCCAGTGGGGGTGGAGGGGTAGGAGTGATGTCTGTGGGCGGCAGGTTACAAACTGCTGCAGGACTAAATTGTTTCCACAACCAACTGCTGGGCATCACCTGCAGTTTGGAAAACGTGGCTGCAGACAAAGCCTCAGAACAGTTTGTAGTAATTAAATATTTCAGATGCTTATTATCCTTTCATAGTTTTAAACGCTCTCTTTTCCCTCCCTTTCCCCTTGCTTCCCCTGATTCCTCCCCCCTTGTGTACAGCAGATGCATGTGCACACGCACACACACACACACATGCACACACATGTGCACACCCGCACACACCTGCACACACACAGATACCTGCACACACGTGTGTGCATACATGCACACACACGTGCATACATGCACACACACACTTGCAGATCTTAGGTCACATATCTGAAATGAGATGAGGCACTAGACCACTGTGTCCAGCCCCTCCTATCTCCCCAGTCCCACACCCTGGCTTCCCCTTGGTCCCAGCTCCTCCTGCTCCCACCTCAGAATACTTCAGTGGCTCATTATCTCTGCAGTACAGTGCTCACAGTCGGGGCTTTCTTAGTTTCCTTCATGGCATTGTGAGCTGATAGGTGCATTCTGCCCTAGAATAATGGTGGGGACCGGTAGTGGAACAGCCCAGAGCTCTTGACCTTTACTTTCTCAGGCTTCAGTGAACCTTCTGTGGCAGCTGTTTCCTTTTGATAGGTGACTTCCACCTCCCACCATGAGGCAGCTGCTCCATGTGTCCCTCCCGGCCTCAGGGGAAGCTCTGAGGCCATGCTGAACACACTGTATCCCCGACACAGAACAGCTTAGGGCGGGGGAGGCTGAAAGGAAGTGCAGTTACTGCCACAACTGAATTATGCAGGTGATTTCTTGAACTTGAAGGAGCCCTGGTGGCGCAGTAGTTAAGCACGCAGCTGCTAACTGAAAGGTTGAACCCACCGGCTTCTCCACAGGAGAAAGATGTGGCAGAAAGATGTGGCAATCTACTTCTGTAAAGATTACAGCCTTGGAAACACTGTGGGGCAGTTCTACTGTCACTATGAGTCAGAATCGACCTGACAGCAATGTATTTGGGTTGGTTTAGTTTCTTGAACTGTTTGCTATCTCTGTTTCCCACTGCCCTACCAAAAATGTCCTCAGTGAAGCATTTCCTTCTTTGCATGGGGAAGGCCATGGCTGGCTGACCTGAATAGGGACAACAGACTATGACAGGAAGCTCTCTTCTTTTGGGGTACTCACCCCTGTTCTGCTTTGTTATTGCCTTGGTAGGAGGAACCCAATGGGAAGCAGCAGCTGTGCCATTGGGCTTTGAGGATGAAATGGGGAGCACAGTGTTTTCCCTCTCTGCCTGGATACCAGGCCACCTGGAATTCTGAATGACAGAAGGGGGGCCACTCATCCCAGACCTCAAGCTCTGTATCTCCCATGAGAGTCCAGTTTCCTGTGGTTAGCACTTGTTGTAACCACAAAAAAACTTACTCATGCCCATGACAAAAAAAAAAAAAAAAAAAAAACGGTGGAAGAGAAACGCCTGTATTCACTTCCTCTTTGGGTTGAAAGTGAGTCATACTGCTCTAGAAATTATTCTGTTTGGTCTCTGTGAACATTTTTACCACACCCCACACTCAGATCACTTTTAAAATGTCTTTTCTGGTTTTTACCCTAGTGTCTACTAGCCCATAGACCAGTTGCTATTAAATTTTTTGGCCATGCTCTAGAGTTAGAAATGCATACATATAGAATAGGGCCTCAGGGTGTCCAAGTCCAACTACTTCTTTCAAGCTGACCACCTCATGCAGGCAGGAGGGCCCTGAGGGCCTGAGGGGAAAGGGACTTGCCCAAGGTCGCACCGCAGGAAAGGGCAGAGCAGCACCTCCAGCTCACTTCTTCCTCCCTCTCCTCCAGAGCTCCCCTCACCCCTGGGCTGCCAGGTGGGGCGCATCCTGCTAAGGGGGTTCTGCTATAAAGCCCTACACCATGAAAATTAAAGTGTTGTTTCATTGATGCCTTACCAGCCTTCTCCCACACAAGCATTTATCTGTTGAAAGGTCACAAGAGCCTCATATTTTAGCTCTATAAATAAAGAAGTTAAACAGCCTCCCTGAAGTTACCCAGAAGAATTGAGAAAGCAACTGGTGACATAAGTCTTAATTTCAAAATCCTTGTTTTTTATGATGATGGCTTCTTTTCCCTCAGATAAAATATATTTTTTCTTTTTTCCTCCTGGTGTTCTTCTAATTGTGCCTAGGCCTTCTTTCTTGAAACAGTTCAGAATGGTTCCTTCTGTACATTAATCAACTTTCAATGCTCCCTTTTACAGCAAATAAAATTGTAGAACTTCTCTATCTTTGGTTTTAACCCTAAGTCCCTCTCCCTTATCATGATTCACTTTTCCTATCCTGTTCGATGAATTATATGATTAATTATTTTTTCAGCTTCCGAATGATTTGCTATTGTATATGTCATAGTCTTCTCCTAAATGAGAAAACACTAATTTCGCTCAATAGTGCCATAACTTTTATTATTCTTCCTGTCACTGAGTGGGGAAAAGACCAAGAGATAAGCCATTTGTTTACAGCCACTGGAGAGTAATCCTGAAGGTCAGTGCATGCACCTGACATTGTTGCTTCATCTTGGGCATGCCATTCTCAATGCATAGAATGGCTGAGGTCTTCGAGACCTCCAAGTCTAATCTCTTCATTTCACATTTGAAGAAACCAAGCTCATCCTAGGGCCATGGAGCTAGCTAGTGGCAGATCCAGAACTAAACCTCAAGTCTCTGACTGCCAATGCACTGTATTTTCCATTGCTTAGTAAGTCCCTGAATTCTTCCTGACATCCCAAGTTCGTCTCAAACTAGTTTTGCAATCAATTCAGTTTTTCTCAACACTATGAAGGGAGTGGAATGTCATGGCTCCTGGCTCAGTAATATGAATTTACATAATAATTTGCATAATCTGGTTGATTAGTTTCAAGTTGCTTCAACTCTAACTTCAAGCAATCTTCAGAAGTCCTTTCATGTGTCAGAATCCAGAAGCTGCAAGCAGGACCCTACACATGTGATAGTTAAGTGGATGGGGTCTGGCATTGGACCTAGGCCAGTTATTAACCCTCTTCTTCCTCAGTGCCCCCATATGTAAAATAGATACTAATAGCACCTGCATTATACTACTGTTTTGATAATTAAATGAGATAATTGAAGGAAAGGGCTTACTATTAATGTTATTGTTAGGTGCCATAGAGTCGATTCCAACTCATAGCAACCCTATGTACAACAGAACGAAACACTGCCTGGTCCTGCGACATCCTCACAATCTTTTTTTTTTTTGAGCTCATTGTTTCAGCCACTGTGTCAATCCATCTCGTTGAGGGTCTTCCTCTTTTCCACTGAGCCTCTACTTCACCAAGCATGATATCCTTCTTCAAGGACTGGTCCCTCCTGATAATGTATCCAAAGTACATGAGATAAAGTCTCACCATCCTTGCTCCTATGGAGCATTCTGATTGTACTTCTTCTAAGACAGATTTGTTCCTTCTTCTGGCAGTCCATGGTATGTTCAGTATTGTTCACCAACATCATAATTCAAAGGCATAGATTCTTCTTCAGTCTTCCTTATTCGTTGTCCAGCTTTCACATGCGTATGAGGTGATTGAAAATACCATGGCTTGGGCCAGCACACCTTAGTCTTTAAAGTGACATCTTTGCTCTTAACACTTTAAAGAAGTCTTTTGCAGCAGATTTGCCCAATGCAATGCATCGTTTAATTTCTTGACTGTTGCTTCCATGGACATTGATTGTGAATCCAAGTAAAACAAAGTCCTTGACAACTATTAATAATAACCCAATAAATAAAGGTATTATTTTTCTAGCTACCAATAAGAAATAGTACTTGATTGTATTTTAATAGAAGCTTGTAAGGAGATGTAGCTAGTGCAACTGCAACAATTGCAGTGTGGTGCAGTAGAAATCATCTTTGATTTTGATTTGGGAAATCTCAGCCCCAGATCCAGCTCTTCCGCCAACGAGCTAGGTGGCTGTGAAGAAGAAGGCTCACCTCTCTGGGTCTCAATTTCTTAATTAACAAATCTAGTTCTAGTCTCGAAATGGGAAAGAAGAATTCCCTGAGAAGTGCAATTTAACTGACTCAAAACTAGTCAAAGCAGCCCTACCTCAAGCAGAAGAAGGTGAATCTCTGCTATTTTGTATTGAAATGTGTCCTCCAAAAAGTTATGTTGAAGTCGTAACCTCTGTACCTGTGAATGTGACCTTTTTTGGAAATAGAATTTGTCTTTGCAGGTGTTACCAGTTAAATTAACAAAGTCATACTGGAGTAGAATGGATTTTAATCCTCATCCTTTCTGAGTGACTCTTACAAAAGAGAAGGACAGCTGCAGAAACAGCCACAGACAGGGGAAAGGCTCCCTGTGAAGAAACAGCTCTAAGTCAAGAAAAACCAAGAGACGCCTGGGGCTACAGAAGCTTAAAGAGACAAAGAAGGATCCTTTCCTAGCACAAGCAGAGAGAGCATAGACCTGTCAGCACACTGAATTCGGACTTCTAGCCCCCAGGACTATGAGAAAATAAACTTCTGTTCTTTAAAGCTGCCCACGTGTGGTGCTTTGCCACGGCAGCCCTGGGAAACGAAAGCATCTGCCAAGGATCATTTTCCTTTCTGCAGTGAAGGAGCTAGTGCCTTGTCCACTTCTAGGAGTAAAACAATTGCTGGGAAATCATTCTGCAGCAACTTGTCTCCAAAGCAACCCAGGACTGGATAATTCCACCCTTGCCTTCACATGAGCCACCTGCCTAAGCTCAAGCCAGAGAAGGGAGCAGATGAACAATGAATGTCACCGCAATTAGTTTTGGCAATTGCGCAGGCAATTAGTTCTGCAGAATGTAGAATGGGAGAAGAAAGTAAATCAGCACAGAAAAGTGACAAGGAAGTACGATTAGGCCATCACATTGCAGGGACACCCAGGTGAAAAGGTGTGCACCAGGGTCCCAGCCTCCCCTTCTCTGTTGCCACCATGACAAAGCTGGGTGCCTTCCATAGGCCTTTGAAAACAGTGGCTTTAACGGAGGGGGCTTTCAGTCCACATTTCTAGTCGCTTCCTCAGAGACACCTCACACCTCCAGCCTTCACTCAAGGCTAAAGATCTTGCTGGTTTCTCACCAAGAATTCTGCCTACTGTGTTAAATAAATGGACCAGTAGTTTCCTGGGAACTATCTTCTCTTAGCAGAGTACACTTTTTTTTTTTTTTTCTTTTTTTGCTTGTTTGTTTGTCTTTGATGGTGAAGCTTTGGCTCACTAGGAAGTTTGGACACATCATCAGAAAAGACCAATCACTAGAAAAGGACATCATGTTTGGTAGAGGGTCAGTGAAAATGAGGGAAATCCTCAATGAGATGGATTGACACAACAGCTGCAGCAATGGACTCAAACACACCAAAGATCATGAGGATGGCACGGGACCAAACAATCTTTCGTTCTGTGATACATAAGGTAGCCATGAGTCAAAGCCAACTCAATGGCAACAAACAACAACAGCAACAGCTCTTCTCCAAAGACAAATTAATTTCACATTTTTTCTTGGGGTGTGTGGGAGAGAGATGTTATATCATTGTATGGTATAATGTGGAAAAAGCTGAGCTTTAAAGTCAAAGACCTGGGCTTGGATTCTAGCTCTGCTACTTAACTAGGTTCTGAAACTTAGTTTTGGTGCTTTGGAAGAGATAGAAGAAAATCAGGGAGTTGGTGATGTAGAAAACACCAACCCCCACAACAGTTTGTCCCACACATTCACAATGATTCCTAGGAAATGTCAGGAATGGAATCCAGTGATAGATTTCACGCTTCATGGGGACTCAGTTGGTGTTCTGATAACCCACCCCATCAAGGGCAAACTCAATTTGTGAGGCATGAAGTTTATACAATTATGGGAGCCTTCTGCAAGAAAAAGAGTGCAGGATTACAAATACAAAATTAGGCATGAAAGTGAATATTTACTTAGAATGAGAAAATATATCATGACAAATTACAGGAGTGCTACAGAATTAAGTCTCTTTCTTACGAGATTTCATTAAGCACTTAGCAAAATGCTGACAGAAATGTTTCCCGGTTGTAACCCAGCTTCCTCTCCTCATGTGGAACTCCTGTACTCACCGGGCTCATGCACGTGAGCACACCTGAGTTTATACTTTATTAGTTTCATAATATGCCTTGCCCTGCACCTACCTGAATACTTTTTTATATATATAATTTTACTTATTTTGTTGTTGTTGTTGAGAATATACACAGCAAAACATACACCAAATCAACAGTTTCTACATGTACAATTCAGTGACATTGATTACATTCTTCAAGTTGTGTAAACATTCTCACCCTCCTGGTCTGAGTTGTTCTTCCCATATTAACATAAATTCACTGTCCCCTAAGGTTCCTATCTAATATTTTGAGTTGCTGTTGTCAATTTAATCCAATATAGATAGTTCTTAAAAGAGCATAATGCTCAATGCTCTTACTAGTTAAGCTAAACTACAGTTGCCCCTTGCTACCCATGGGGGATTGGTTCCAGGACCCCTACAGATACCAAAATCCACAAATGCTTAAGTCCCTTATGTAAAATGGCATAGTATTTGCATATAACCTGTGCATATACTCCCTTATACTTTAAATCATCTCTAGATTACTTAAAATACCTAACACAATGCAAATATTATGTAAATAGTTGCTATACTGTATTGTTTTGCTTTTTGGAAATTTCCTTTTTTTCTGGATATTTTCAACTGATCTGTGGTTTGTTGAATTCGTGGATGCGGTACCCGGATATGGAGGACGAGCTGTATTATTTGGTTTTAGAAGACTTCTGGGATATTTTTGGTTTAAGGTCTAGCCAAATACTTTTACAATTGTATTTATTATACAGACAATATTGTATGAGTGTTAATGGAAAACAAAAAAGTGAAATACCTCATAATGGCACCATTTAACCAACCACCTCTTTCCTTTTTTCCATATTCCTTTTTCAGTCCATGCTCATATATGTACAAATTTATGTACTTGAAATTATGATACAGGCACAATTTCATATTCCTTTTCACTTAACCTACTATCATTTACCCATGGTTCTCCCTTGTCTTACTCAATATGATGTTTCAAGGCTGTATGATAATCTGCTATTCTGCCATTATTACATATTCTTGTTATACAAACAAGAATTATGAAGATGGGCACTGAATTTTAGCCTGACTACGGACAGCTTTAACCTGCAAAAATTCTTTTTAAAAGAGAAAGACCCTAGCAACACTGTAATTCACAGAGGCATAAGTAATCTGCCAATTTAAAGAGAAAAATCAGTTGAACCAATTATTAGGTGTGGAAAGATAAAGGAGCTATCAGCAGGTTGGATTTCTACTTTTCAAGTGATTTCTTAAGTTCAGTAATACAGAATCTGTGAGAATGACCCTTCTTGCAGGGTCCCTGAAAGAATAAATAGAAATTTCCACATGACTGGATACTACAGTGGGCATTTTTTCCTAAAGAGTATTTCCTAGGGGTAAATATTTCTTCTGGAGCCTAACCATCCCAACTCTATGGCAATAATTTAGTTATGCCAATTAGAATGCAAATTATTCCACAAAACACCATAAAGACCCTCTCTCCGAAAAACTTTTGAACAATAAAATTCAATAATGCTCAGCAGTTTTCCCTTCTTGGGTGGAAATTAGCAATCGAGCACAATATGATTCATGACTTCATGGAGCAGTCGCTGTGGGTGGACACATGTCACTCACATCCCCCTCTAGGCCCATGGCCATACCCCCTTACCTTTTACTTTCTCACATTCTCAGTGGGGTGCAGCAACCAAACCACCCCATGAGGTTTTGACTGTTGAAAACTCTAGGATAAAACCTTTGGGCAGTAGAGACATGGCAACAGAATCAAAAGCTCTTATTTCAAATTCTGTGAATGTCACGTCAGGCGGCAAGCTCAGGGTTTGAAATACCTTCTCTGTGGTTTGAACTGTCTCCACAGCCATCCAATTTACAGGTAAAGGTGGTTACACCTCATCAAAACTCACTTAGAGTGGCAGATTGAGATGTATATAAGCTACTAAAACTAAGCTAAGTCATTTTTAGAATTAACCTTCGTAAATTGGCATGACTCACCTTATTTTGGGGTTCCTACTATATCAAGGTGGTTGCAAAGGTCCCCTGGAAGGTTTTAAACCTGCATCTCTCATGTTCTCATATGAAGGGCAGGAGAGGGCATCTGAGAGCACCTGGGTGGAGGCTGGGTGGTGGGCTGGTACTCGAGGATAGTCTCTGTTGTAGACACCAGACACAGAAGGAGTCCTGTGGCCTATGTTGTGACAACCTCAAGGCTTAAACCCTCCCCAGACTGCAACCTGTAACATCCCCTCTGACAGGGTTTCATCACCTTGCAATGAAAGGCAAGATTTTTGGTGGCAACTACAAAGAACTAATTTCTCCTGTTCTCCTCAGGCATCACTGTTCCTTCTGAATCAGTGGCTCCCCCAGCGGCACAGGGAGAGAGATGATCAAAGGGCTTCCACTTGACCAAGACCAAAATGGGGGCTGTTTATTTTTTTTATTTTATAAAAGCCAACGTCCATGTGAACCCAGAAGAAGGAATGGCATCCTGACCAGCCAATTTTCTCACTGAAGCTTTTGTGAAATGAAATTTTCTCTGCTTCCTATTTTTATGCTGTCTTACAGTGTTGCTGGCATGGGTAACAATCATCCCTGGCGCTTCTTGCCCTGCTTTTCATCCAAAGATTTCAAAGTGCTCCACAACAGTCGTCATCCTCACTGCAGGGCTGGGAGGAAGGTCAGCTCTGTTATGCCTAGAGAGCAGATGGGATGCCGGCAGGAGACGTGACTTATGTGTCTGTCCTTCAAAGCTTCGAGAGAAGAACCACGTTAGAGCTACACTGCCTCATTCCTACACAGCCTGCTGTTCACTTGTCCAAGTTCAAGTTGATGTGGCCTCTTCTTCTAAGGACTCAACACCAAGCCAGTACAATGCATTATGAACAGCTGTTAAGTGTTTTACTGGGAAAAAAAACCCACCACCCTAAGAGGTCTGACCTCAAAGAGAAACTAGAAGTCCAAATAAAAAGAGGTTGGATTTGTTTATGAAAACTACTTTTCAATTTTTAAGAACTTGGACAAATAAGCCTAACAAGTTAGTGCAAATCTAACGCGTGAAAAATGACTACCAGATTTCAATACTTGAAAATATCAAAGTATTGGCAAGAAAGTCAAGCAACAGAAATCTTACACTCTGCAGTTGAAAACATAATTAGTACAGCTACTCAGGAAAACAATTTAGCAGTGGCTGATAAAATTGAACACGCATAGACACTACATTCCAGCAACTCCACTCCCATGTGTAGATTCTAGAGAAATTCTTACACATATGTCCCAAGAGACATGTTAAAAAGCAAAATTCACAGCAACATTGTTCATGATAGCAAAAGAAAGCAACTGAAACGTCCATGACTGGAGAATAGATAAATTTATTTATATATCTATAGATAGATATATTCATGTAAATGAAATATTATACAGTAGTGAAAATGCACTATAGCGTCACATAAGACATGGATAAATCTTACATAAATAATACTGAAATAAAAAAAAGACAAGATGATGTAAATGATGAATCTGTTCTTATGAAATAAATATATGAAAATTAAACCCATGCTCAGAGCCACAAACACATACGTGACAAAACTATTTAAAAAAAAAAACAAGGGAATGATAAAGGCAGAAGTGGATGGTAGTCACCTCTTGGGAAAGGCAGGGGTTGGGGAGGAACACAGAACAGAGGATACCTTCTAGTTCTTAGGTTGAGTGGTGGATTTATGTGATTTTATCACTTTTCTTCATAATTATATATATGTTACATATGTTCTTTTCAATTATTAAAAAATATTTTTAAATCAGTGCAGATGAATTAACAATGAAAAAAAGAGACTTTCTGAGGAAAGCTTGGGCCTCCCTCAAGAACTGTGTATATGCATGTGTGAAGAGTTAATGCATTGCTTAAAGATCATGAACATTTAAAATTCAGTGCTTTTTTAAACATCTGTCAAGCAATAATTTGAGAAAATAATTTGAAATGAGGGTGACATAAAAAAGCTATTATGATTCGTTTGTAAAAGGTTTGTATAAATTGAGAAGAATGACATTAAACTCAATATAAAACTCAAGAAAAATATAAACAATTTCTAGAAAAAATCAAATGAGAAAGATACGAAAGAGGTTTAAGGGTCATTATCAAACAAAGAAAAAAAAACATATTTTTAAACCTGTAACATCGGTGAAGATTGAAAAACTACTCAATGTGGGCAGCAATTCAGTGGAATGGGCATCTCACTGCCGATGTATAGCATTTTCCTGAAGCATTTTGGAGATAGGATTCAATAGTTTTAACTAAGCTCATAATTTTTCACCCAATAAGGCCCTGGAAATCTTTCCAAAGTAAATAATTAGGAACTCAAAGATGTTCACAGCAACATTATCTTTAGCAGCAAACAATTAGCCTAAATGCTGAACAATAGGAGAATGGTTTAGTATAGTATAGTATAACTATTCAATGGAAATTATGCAACTTTAGCAATGGAGTTTTAAAAAAATATTTATTGATACGGAAAAACACTCATGTTAAGTGAAAATCAGGATGCATAATTGTTTACACTCTACAATTCCAGATTTGTAAAATATAGGTACCCACACACAAAAATTCATGGAAGCTTTGAAAAGGTTTAAATAGCAACCTCTGCATTATAAGTTCTTGTGGTTTTTAGTTTCTTTGTATTCTTCAAAAGTTTCTAAATTTTCATAATACACACACACACACACACACACACACACACACACACACACCAGAAAGGCAAACTTTCCCGTAATGCTCAGTGCTGGGTCTTAAGTGACCATGCAGTGTGACCAGGTCAGTTGGCCCGGGATTGTCCTAGTTTCAGCAATGAAACCACTCAATCCTGGAAAATCGCTCTCCTGTTTGGCCTGAGAGACCGCAATGAAGTGAAAAGACTTTCCAAATCTAACATAAATGTTTTGTGCTAGAAGTCTTGGTAATTCCTTCATTCTCCCAGTAGAAATGGCTATTTTAACCTTGCAGATTTATGAAGATTTTAACTAAGTCACATCTTAAAGAGCATGTTGAAAACAGAACAGATTGCATAAACGCTAAATAGGATGGCTTAGCTACATTTACACAAGCTCTGTATGTGTACTCAGATAGGTCAGGAAACAACAGCTTGTCTTGTCTTAGGGAAGAGAAGCCTATTTCTCTCTCTTCTTGTTCTTTGTGCTGTGGGTATTCTTTCCTTTTGCAAGAGTGGGAGTGGTAGGTGGATTGTGTCACCAGAGGAAGACTGAGCACTGGGGAGGGTAGCTTAGAGGGTGAAGCAAGCTCCCCCGTTAAGCTCCACGGGAGAAGAAAGCTTCAGGTTGGACCTGCCTTTGCCTACCGTACCTTCCTTACACAATCAGGACAAATTCCCCCTACACTAAATCTCCAGTAAGTTTTCTACATCTTTGCTTAGGAAAACATTTCGAAAATATTATAGAACTACGATATTGGGTATGCCAGCAGCAATACCTGTCACAGAAAAGAGCAGTATGATGATTACAGGGATGGCAGAAAGCCAGAACACCTGTGTTTGAGTCAAGCCTTTGCCACGTTCCAGCTGTGTGAGTACCTTTGTGCCACCACTTAGCCATTCTCTCTGCCTCAGTTTCCTCACGAGTAAACTGGCGATGCTAAGCGCTTACATCCCAGCATTGTGAGGATTACATGTGTTACTGATACTAGAAACTTGGAACAGTGCTCGGAGATGGGCAGCAGGTGGTTTATTAGGGAGCACGCTTGAGATCAACACCAGGTGCTGCAAAGGGGAGGAAGCAGGAGTGAGCTGAGCGAGAGGCTGATCTGCCATGCAGTCTCTGACAAAGTCTCAGTGGGGACACTCCAGTGCGAGATCTGGGCCTTCATACCCCAGGATCAATAAGTCACTGGATGAGGGACACCCTAAGGAGGGGCAAGACCCTGATGAGGCAGCCCTGAGAGTCACCTCCCAGGTGTCCACTGGCCAACCCAGGGGCTAGGCTCGGAAATCTTAAAGCAGTTGTTCCAAGCCTACCTGTGTAAGTACTGCTCCTAGCCAGTGACTGAACTGGCAGCAACACTGAGGCAATCCCCTTCCTGGGACATGGTGGACTTCCTTCCTTTCCAGAGAACTGATTTTGGCCCAGGGAATCCCCACAGCTCTTGCTGAACTTTCCTTAGACTCCACAGCAGACTAGGATGCTTCTAAACTGCCTTCTTTCCCTCTCTCCTTTACTCAGTCAGCCTTTTCCAGCTTACTTAAAATTTGTGCTGAACACTGTGATGTGCCGCCCCAACCACCATTTGTTGTTGTTAGGTGCCATTGAGTCATTTCCGACTCACAGTGACCCTATGTACAACAGAATGAAACACTGCCCAGTCCTGCACCATCCTCACAATCGTAATGCTTGAGCCCATTGTTGCAGCCACTGTGTCAATCCGTCTTGTTGAGCGTCTTCCTCTTTTTCACTGACTCTCTGCTTTACCAAGCAGGATGTCCTTCTCCAGGGACTGATCCCTCCTAGTAACAAATTTTAAGGTTTGTTTATTTTTTTCTCTCTAATTTTATTTTATTTTTTGAATATGTAAAACTTTACATGATTCAAAAGCCAGAACTAAAACTAACACACACACAAACAAAAACTAAAAACAAACAAATCTCACACCCATCCTGAAAGGCAAAACAGGGCAGAAGAACTGTTCTAGGCTAAAGGAGACTAAAAGAAACATGGCAATCAATTGGTTCAGAAAAAAAGGATTTATCTAGCTCTATATATTGAAGGCAAATACGGCAAAATATTAACAATTGTTGATCTAGGTGAAGAGTATTGTATTATTCTTTAGGTTTTTCTGTGGATTTTGGAAGTTTTCAAAATACAAATTTGGGGGAAAAACAAGAAATCCCCTGTTGAAGTGACCGAACTTGACTCTTATTTATTAACAAACATATTCTGACAAAAAAGACCACCAACATGGCCTGAAGGGGAGCGAACACTAAAACCAAGACTTAACTCCTTAAATATCAGACATGAATTAATAGAGCTGTCCTCTGGGTTTTAATATTGTTGTTGTTGTTAGGTGCCATACAATGGGTTCCGACTCATAGCGACCCTATGTACAACAGAATTAAACACTGCCCGATCCTGTGCCATCCTCACAATCATTGCTATACTTGAGCCCATTTTGAGGTGACTGTGTCAATCCATCTAATTGAGGATCTTCCTCTTTTTCACTGATCCTCTACTTTACCAAGCATGATGTCCTTCTCCAGGGACTTGTCCTTCCTGATAACATGTCCAAAGTACATGAGACGAAGTCTTGCCATCCTCGCTTTGTAGGAGCATTCTGGCTGTACCTCTTCCAAGACAGATTTGTTCGTTCTTCTGGCAGTCCATGGTATATTCAATATTCTTCACTGACACCATAAATCAAAGACATCAATTCTTCTTTGGTCTTCCTTATTCATTGTTCAGCTTTTGCATGCATATGAGGCAACTGAAAATACAATCGCTAGGGTCAGGCACACCTTAGTCCTCAAAGTGACATCTTTGCTTTTCAACACTTTAAAGAGATTTTTTGCAGCAGGTTTGCCAATATAATATATGATTTGATTTCCTGACTACTGCTTTCATGTGTTTGCATTGATTGTGGATCCAAGTAAAATGAAATCTTGACAACTTCAATTATTTTCTCCATTTATCATGATGTTACTTATTGGTCCACTTGTGAGGATTTTTGTTTTCTTTATGTGGAGGTGTAATCCATACTGAAGGCTGTAGTCTTTCATCTTCACCAGTAAGTGTTTCAAGTCCTCTTCACTTTCAGCAAGCAAGTTGTGTTATCTGCATATGACAGGTTGTTAATGAGTCTTCCTCCTATCCTGATGACCCCTTCTTCATGTAGTCTGGATTCTCGGGTTATTTGCTCAGCATACAAACTGAGTAAGTATAGTGAAAGGATACAACCCTGATGCACACCTTTCCTCGTTTTAAACCATGCATTGTCCCCGTGTTCTGTTCTAGCGACTGCCTCTTGGTCTATGTACAGGTTCTGCATGAGCACAATTAAGTGTTCTGGAATTCCCATTCTTTGCGATGTTATTCATAATTTGTTATGATCCACACAGTCAAATGCCTTTGCAAAGTCAATAAAACACATATGATCAAGCATCGATGGTATTGAATGAAGATGTCCAAGCTGCACTGAAAGCATTGGTGAAAACAAATTTCCAGGAACTGACAGAATACCAATTGAGATATTTCAACAAAAGGATGTAGTGCTGGAGGTGCTCACTTGTCTCTGCCAAAAAATTTGGGAGACAGCTACCTGGCCAACTAACTAGAAGAGATCCATATTTGTGCCTATCCAAAAAAAGTGATTTAACAGAATGTGAAAATTATTAAATAATGTCATTAATATTACACACAAGTAAAATTTTGCTGAAGAGTATTCAAAAGTGGTTGCAGTAGCACATTAACAGAGAACTGCTGGAAATTCAAACCAGATTCAGAAGAAGACGTGGAATGAGGGATATCACTGCTGATGTCAAATGGATCCTGGCTGAAAGCAGAGAATACCAGAAAGATGTTTACCTGCATTTTATTGGGTTTTAATATAAGGTACCCTTTAATTCTTGACGGAATTCTAGACAGATGAATTGAATACATGATTTGTGAACACTTAGAAAAGGAAGCAATGATCATTGACAGCCAACATATGTTCATTAAGAACAGGTCATGCAAAATACACCTCTTTTTTTTTTTTTTTTTCTCCCTAAGTGGGAATCTTTAAAGACATAATATAATTACAAGAAAATACTTGAAAAAGTCTGTCATATTGACTTTGTGGCTAAAATGGAGAAATATATGCTGGGTTATTAGGTAATTGTACAGGAACATTCCTTCCATCCTTCACTGTTTCATTTGATCATTCTGGTGTCAGTCATATGTCCAGCACTGTGCTACACAACCACAGTACTCTGTTAGAATTAATTAACACATTAAAGTCAACTAGACCTAAAGGAAATTTCTGAAAATATTTCTAAGCGGTGGCCTAGGATCTAAAATCATCAGGATCACATGTGTTTCTTGTTAAAAATGCATGTTCCTGGAATCACATCCCAGACTTACTAAATCAAAATTTCTGGAAATGGGGCTTTGGAATCTGCATGTTTAACAAACATTTCTGGTGATTATTTTGTACATTAAAGTTTGAAAACTGCTGCTAAAGGTGAATTTCTGTCCTCTGCCCTGAAATCTTAGACATTGTAGTCAGTGAATTGAATGAATTCCAGTATAAACTTTGCCTATCAAATTTATTGATGAGTAAAAGTTTGGAGGTGAAACTGATAAACTGTATTAAAAAAATCAAACTTGAAAAAGACCTTGACAAAGTAGAAGGATGGAACGAAATTAACAATACACGAGTTAATAGGGTTAAATGTTAAGTTTTGCATCTAAGTTCAAAGAATCAACTACTTAAATATAATGTAGAAAAGCTCTGGACTGACAGCAGTTCATTTGAAAAAGATTTAAAGTTCATTGAGAGTCAAAAATATGATACGACTTCCAAAAGGCTAATACAGTATTAGGCTGCATTAATAGAAACCAACTGCCTAAGTAATAAAGAGGTGGGGTGAGATGGCATCCCCCATGTTCTGCATTAACAAGAGCATATCTATACTATTAAGTTTAATTATGTGTATTTTAAAAAAGACAACGTCAAACTAGAGTGTGTCCAGGGAAGGAGACTAGGTAGTGAAGTGTCATAAACATACATCATATGAAGAATTAATAAAAGAATAAAATATGTTTTACACGAAGACTCGTGTGTCATGATAGCTGACTTTATGGAGTTGAAAGGCTATGGTGTTGGGGAAAGACCTGGTTTAATATAAGAAAGAATTTTTGGTTTAACGTATGAAAGAATTATCTAAGAAGTAGAGGGCTCTATATTGGAGCCCTGGTGGCATAGTGGTTAAGAGCTCAGCTGCTAATCAACAGGTCCACAGCTCGAATCCACCAGTTACTCCTTGGAAATCCTGTGGGGCAATTCTACCCTGTCCTATAGGGTCACTATGAGTTTGAATTGACTTGACGGCAATGGGTTTGGTTTGGTTTTTTTATTTATGGAATAGAAGCCCTGGTGGCAGAGTGGTTAAGTGCTCGGCTACTAACCAAAATGTCAGCGGTTTGAACCCACCAGCTGCTGAGTGGGAGAAGGATGTGGCAGTTGGCTTATGTAAAGATTTACAGCCTTGGAAACCCTATGGGAGCAGTTTTACTCTAACCTTCAGGGTTGCTGTGAGTCAGAAACGACTCAATGGCAACTGGTGTTTATGGAATAGGCTGGTCCCCTATGAGATAGTGAGTTTCAAAAGTAGGTTAAAACAGGGAGAGGATTCCAGTTAATCAGTCAACCTATCAATCAATCCAGGGCCCACATTGGCCAAGAGTGATGGGGGGCAGGGGTGTCTTGGAACTAAGGAATATGTAACTGAAATACAAAACTTGAAAAAAGAAAAAGGAAAATAAATAAGAAAAGATGCCTGCATTACATAGGAGGTACCTTTGAACAAAGATTCCATTCTTTACATTTCTACTTAATTTTATCCAAATTTTGGTTTCAATGTAAAGCCTTCAGGTCCTTATCTGGTTATAACAGCTGTTCTTCCTTCCAAAGAAATCAGTGTGTAACATCTTTTAGAGGCTATTTTGGAGAAGGCAAGAGTCAGAATGTCCATGACACACTCCCACAGTTCCCTTCAGAGAAAACTCGTTCATGGTGAATCCTTAAGCCGACGTGACCTTAATCTTCAAGCCACGTTACCCCACTGACACGACCACAGCCAACCCGCCCAGGAGTGAGAACTTAACTCACGGGCAACTAACATAAAGGATGGTCAGTGGGCTGTGAGGTGGTTTGGCACATAATCCATTTCAAAACTGGGATAACAGTGATTAATTGAAGGAAGCATATTCACTTTTGGGGAGTATTTACATTTAATAAAAAAATTGGGCTGGGCATTTGGAAGATGGAGAAGTAAAAGATGCCCAGAAAGAAGGTAGACAGTAGAGGCTATGACAGGACATTGGATATACTGAAATTATTAGTAGGCATAAAAACCAAAAAAACCAAACTTATGGCTGTCAAGTCGATCCTGACTCAAGAAAACAGAAGCCACAAGATATATAAAAAAGTTGGGGAGATTGAGCCAACATGGCACTATAGACAGAAGCACCATGCCATCCCTCTACAGCAAAGACCCAAAAAACTAAGTAAAACAGATACAAAGGTCAATCCTAGAACCCTAAGCGCCAAATTAAGGGATAAAGAACTCGACCAAGCACTGAAAGGAATAGGAGACTGACAGAGAAGAGAGAATGAGAGCTACCGAGTGGAGGTCCCCTACCAGCTAATGCAGCATGGATTTGTCATCTTGGACCTCAGCCATCAAGGAATGCAGGCAGGGAATACGGAAAGGCAACTTCACAACATTCCCAACAGGAAACAGCATCCAGTAACCAGGGATACATGCTTTCCCACCCCCCCACCCTTCTTCCCTGTATGCGGCCTCTGCCGCTTCCCAACAGGCCACGGTTGCTCAACTGGAGAGATATCAGCTCACTGCCACCTAGATTAGCCATCTTGGACCTCAGCCACCAAGGACAGCAGACAGGGAATATGGGAGGTCAACTTCACAGAGCTCCCAACAGGAGACAGAGAACCCATTAACCAGGGATACATGCTTTCCTACCCTCTACCCTTCTTCCCTGTATGAGGCCTGCACTGTTTCCCAACAGGCCATGTTCACTCGGCCGGACAGACACCAGTTCACTGCTACCCAGATTCGCCCCGCCCCCACTGACCAGTTCTTTCAGTGCTGTTTTTGTTTGTTTGTTTGTTTGTTTTGGCTTTTGGGGGGGTCTGTTTATTCTCTCTCTCTCACTTCCTTCCTTTCTTTTCTCCTGTCCAGCTAGCCCCATGTGCAGTCTCCATCCGTCCTTGATGGGTTGTGCCATACCACTTGGTGAGAAAGCCACCAGCACATGGCTTCCCCATTCCATGCCACCCCACGAGCAGGCTCCCTCAGTGCCATTTTTTATTTTACTTTATTTTGTTTGTTCTTTAGTCTATTCTCTCTCTCTCTCTCCCTTCCTTCCTTTCCTTTCTCCCATCCACTTAGCCCCATGTGCCATCCCTGCCCTTCTGGAAGGGCTGTGCCACACTACTTGTCTAGAGAGCCACCAGCACACGGCTTCCCCGGGTCCGTGTCGCCCCTACTGGCAGGCTCCTTCAATGCATTTCTTGTTTCTTTTTGTTTGTTTGTTTTTGGTTTTCTTTTTTTGTTGTTGTTTCTTCTCTCTCTCCTTTCTTTTCCTTTCTCCCACCCACTTAGCCCTGTGTGCCACCCCCCTCCTCCTTACTGATGGGCTGTGCTGAACTGCTCATCTAGAGAGTCTCTGGTACATGGCCTCCCCAGGACTGCACCACCTCCACAGGCTGGCTCCCTCAGTGCCATATTTTTTATTCTTCTTTATCTTCCCGCTTTTCCCTTTTCCTTCTCCTTCCCGTCTAGGCCCTGTGCTGCCTCTGCCCTTTCCTGATGAGCTGTGCTACGCTGCTCAATGAGAGAGACATCAGCTTATCACCACCCCAATTCTGCCCCGCCCCAACAGCTGGCTTCCCCAGCATCATATTTATTTTTGTTGTTGTTTCTTTCTTCTCTCTCTTTTCCTTCTCTCCTTTCCTTTTGCTTGCCCACCTAGCCCTGTCCGTAGCCCACTTCTCAACAGGCCGAGCCACATGGCTCAGCTAGAGAGCCCCAGCATACAGCCCTGCTAGGTCTGCCCTATCCCCACCCACTGAATCCCACCACGATGCCATTTTAGTCACTTTCTCTATTTATTTTTTTATTTTTCCTTTTATTTGCTTCTGTTTCTCTCTGTTCTTTCTCTTATTTCTCTCACCCACTTAGCTCCATATATCATATCTTCTCCCTTGCATCCTTCCTGTCTGCACCTGAGGGCACAGGAACAGACCACCAGACCCCGCCCTGCACTGCCTCCCAGCCCTGCCCCATCGGCCAAAGTACGTGCCACAAATGACCTATCTCCACCTTCCCCCCTTCACTGGACATGCCCTGCTGCACCATAGCTGAGCAACCAGCCCTGCCCACCTGGACAGGTGATGAGAAGTATTATGCCCACTGATGAGCGAGCAACAAAGCACCCCAGCCCGCCTGCCCAGACATAACCAAATAAAACAAAAACAAGGATGAAACAAACACATCTACAATCAATAAATGAAGAAAATAATTCCTGAATGTTCCAAAGACAGCAGACAATATCAAAACACATAAAAATACAGAACAGGATGGCTCCAGAAAGCTTCCAAAATAAAACACCACATGACTTTCCAGTAGAAGAAAAGGCAATGGAACTACCTGATAGGGAATTCAAAACTCTAATATTCAGGGCTCTCCAAGAGATGAAGGAAAGTGCAAACAAAAATATAAGGAAAAAAATGGACAAAATCATGGAAAAGACAGGGAAAACATAGATAAAGCAATGGAAGAATTCAGGAAAATAATACAGGAATAAAATTTCAAAATAAATAAAAAACTAGAAATTATACAAAAGCAGCAGTTAGAAATCCAAAAGAAAAACAACAAGATTTCAGAAATGGACAGTGCAATAGAAGGTTTTAGGAGTAAATTTGAAACAATGGAAGACAGGATCAGCACAATAGGAGACAAATCCTTGGCTACCACTTTGAGGAAAAATCAGAGAAAAGAATGAATAAAAATGAAGAAACCCTATGAATGATGTGGAATACAATCAAAAGCAAAAATATGTGTGTGATCAGAGTTCCAGAACAGGGGGAGAAAATGGAAAACACAGAGATCATTGAAGATTTGCTGACAGAAAACTTCCCTAATATTATGAAAGATGAAAATCTGACCATCCAAGAAGCTCAACGAACCCCATATAGGGTAAACCCCAAAAGAAAATCATCAAGACATATCATAGTCACACTTGCTAAAACCAAAGACAAAGAAAGAATCCCGAGAGCAGCTTGAGAAAAAAGTTAGTGTAGGGTAGTTAGCTGGTACAAGTAAGAGTGCTGAAGCAGACAGACAGACCCTTGCCTGTGTCACTTTAAGGGCAAGGGATGAAGCACCCTACTGCTGAAATGATGTCCAGTAACTCAGTTGCTACAGCCATTTTGGACTTTTGAGCTAACTCGGTTCTTTGAACAGCATTCCAACCTCCAGAATTAACCCCTGTGCAGCTCTTTCTATTGCCTTATTTCTATGTGAATCCTATACAATACTACTCTGATTTTCCACTTAACCAAAACAAACAAACAACAACAACAAAAAAAAAAAAAACAGAAAGAGTGTGTACCACTAGGAGTCTTGGGACATAGCCAACAGCTTATCACCAGCTCAACATTTCTTTGTAGTCTCATATGGTTTTTATCTTTAAAATTTCTTGAGAAATTTTCATTCTCCTCCTTAAAAGAGCTATACTGGTTTTTAAATAAAAAATAATGTTTTGTTCATTGATTAAAATTAACAGCTCAGGGAGATGTGTCATTTTGTTTCCAGTTGCTTCCCAAAATGTCTGGAGAAGCCCATGCAAACCCTTAAGATATGGCTACTTCAATTTAAAAAACAAAATCTTACAATAAACTTCCATTATTTGAGGCTGTCTGAGTGACTGTGCCCTGAAGATTCTAACTAATAGAGTGGTTTTAGGGAGATATAAACATGTGTGTGGGTGTGTGTGTCCGTATCTTGTTCTGGAGCCTCTTCTGAATCACACAAGCCAGAATAACATTCTAGATTGTTTTTTCCGATACTAGTTAATTAATAATAAAACAATACACAGTACAATAGAATTTAATGATTAGCTGGACTTCCGGGCAACATGGCATTATAGACAGAAGCACCACGCCGTCCTTCGACAGGAAAGACCCGAAAAACTAAGTTAAACAGAGACAAACATCAATCCTGAAACCCTAAGCATCTTATTAAGAGATAAAGAACTCAGCCAAGCATCAAATAGAATAAGAAACTTACAGAGTACAGAGAGTGAGGAGAGATACATGCAGAGGTCCCCTACCAGCTAATGCAGCACAGATTCACCATCTTGGACTCCTGTCAGAGATCAGCGAACAGGGAGTATGAGAAAGCAGCTTCACAGAGCCCCCAGCACAAGACAGAACAACTGGTAACCAGTGATATACGCTTTCCCACCCCACCCCCTTCTTCACCCCCACTCGGCCTCCTCTGCTTCCTGCAGCCACTATCTCTTGGCCAGGAGGCACTGGCTTCAGCCCAGTGAAGCTTGGATTCCACACGTTCACCCTGGTTGGCTCCTGGAGTGTCATTTATTTGTTGCTGGTGTTGGTTTTTTCCATTTCTTTTGTTTCTTCCATATCTCTCACCACCTCCCCCTCGTTTCTCTAAAATACCTGGCTCTGTGTGTCATCTTTGCTTCTTCCTGAAAGGCTGTGAAAGGCCGCTCAACTGTGGAGCTGCTTCCTGGCCCATGCTGCCACACTGGTGGGATCCCTGGGGCTTTTGTTGGTTTGTTTTGATATGTTTGTTTTCTTTTTCTTTTCTTTGTTCGGGAGCCCCTTCTAGCCAGGCTGTACTGCGCGACTTGGGAGCTACTTACTCAGTCTGCTCAGTGGCACAGTGGGATCCCTGGGAGCATTTCCTATTTCTTTTTTTTTCTTTTTTCTTTGTTTTTCTTTTCTTTTCTCTCTTTTTCCCCTTTTTGTCTTTCTTCATTTCTCAGTTTCTCATCTCTCTATACTTACTTTCTCTTCCTGTCTCCTTAATACTGGCACTGTGTAACACCCCTACCCCTTCTAGCCAGGCTGTACTTTGCAGCCGAGGACCCACTCCCCCAATCTTCGCAGCTGCGATCCCTGGGAGCTTTTATTGTTTCTAATTTTTATTTATTTATTTATTTTTATTTTACCCTTTTTCTTTTTCCTTTTCCTTTTTGTTTTTCTCCATTTCTCAGTCTTTCATGTCTCCACTCCAATAGCAATCTCCCCCAGCACTCTTTTTTGTTTGTTTTTGGTCCCTGTTTCTTTCTCCTCTCTCTCCTCTTTCCCATACTCATCTTAGCTCCACACATCAAAATCCTCCCCCTCCTTCCTGCCTACCTGCACCATACACTGAACATCACATCCCCAAGCAGCACAGGCGTGGCCCACTGGAACCTGCCCTGCACTGATTCCCGACCTGCCCTGTTGGCCCAAGTACATGCCACAAACAACCCATCCCAGCAACTCCCCTTCAGCTGGACCATAGCTGAACGACTGACCCTGCCCGTTGGACAAGGAGCCGAAAAGTATCGTGCCTACAGATGAGCAAACAACAAAGAAATCACAGCCTGCCTGCTTAGACATAACCAAATAAAACAAAAAAGCAGGATGAAATAAATAAATCTACAGTCAATAAACAAGGGAAAAAACTACTGAATGTCACAAAGACAGCAGACAATATCAAAAGATATTTAAAAACAGGACAGAATGTTTCCAGTAGGCATCAAAAATAAAACACCTGATGATTTTCCAGTAGAAGAAAAGGCACTAGAACTACCTGATAGGGAATTCAAATCTTTAATATTCAGCATTAGAAATCAATCAATGTAATCCATAACATAAATAAAAGGAAAGAAAATAATCACATGATCATCTCAATTGATGCAGAAAAGGCATTTGACAAAGTTCAACACCCATTCCTGATAAAAACTCTCCATAAAATAGGTATGGAAGGGAAATTTCTCAACAGAATAACGGGCATCTAAGCAAAACCAACATCCAACATCATTCTTAATGGAGAGAAGCTGAAAACATTCCCCTTGAGAACAGGAACAAGACAAGGATGCCCTTTATCATCAGTCCTATTTAACATTGTGCTAGAAGTCCTAGCTAGAACAACAAGGCAAGAAAAAGAAATAAAGGGCATCCAAATTGGTAATTAAGTTGAACTGTCCCTATTTGTGGATGTTATGATACTATACATAGAAAACCCAAAAGACTCCACAAGAAAACTACCAGAACTAATAGAAAGATTTAGCAGAGTAGCAGGATACAAGCTGAACATACAAAAATCAGTTGGATTCTTATACACCAATAAAGAGAATGATGAAAAGGAAATAAGGAAAACAATACTATTTATAATAGCCCCTAAAAAAAAAAGGGAATAAATCTAACCAAGGATGTAAAACACCTATACAAATAAAACTACAAAACACTACAGCAAGAAACCAAAAGAGATCTACATAAATGGAAGAACATACAACGCTCATGCATAGGTAGACTCAACATTGTGAAAAAGACAATTCTACTCAAAGCAGTTTACAAATACAATGCAATTCCAATCCACATACCAACAATATTCTTTAAAGAGATGGAAAAACTAATCATTGATTTTATATAGAAAGGGAAGAAGCCCTGGATAAGTAAAGCACTATTTAAGAAGAAGAATAAAGTAGGAGGACTCACACTACCTGACCTCAGAACCTACTATACAGCTATGGTAGTCAGAACAGCCTGGTATTGGTGCAATGACAGATACATTGACCAATGGAACAGAATTGAGAACCCAGATGTAAATCCATCCACCTATGGTCACCTGATCTTTGACAAGGGCCCAAAGTCTATCAAATGGGGAAAAGACAGTCTTTTTAACAAATGGTGCTGACAAAACTGGATATCCATCTGTAAAAAAAAAAAATGAAACAGGACCCATACCTCACACCGTATACAAAAACTAATTCAAAATGGGTCAATGACCTAAATATAAAGCCGAAAACTATAAAGTTCATAGAAGAAAAAATAGCATCAATGCTAGAGGCCCTAATACGCAGCATTAACAGGATACAAACCATAACCAACAACACACAAACTCCAGAAGTTAAACTAGATAACTGGGATCTTCTAAAAATTAAACACTTAAGCTCATCAAAAGACTTCACCAACAGAGTAAAAAGAGAACCTACAGACTGGGAAAAAAATTTTGGACAGTACAAGTCAGACAAAGTTCTAATCTCTAAAATCTACAAGAAAATCCAACACCTCTACAACAAAAAGACAAATAAACCAATTAAAAAAAGGGCAAAGGAAATGAACAGACACTTCACCAAAAAAGACATTCAAGCAGCCCACAGACACTTGAGGAAATGCTCAAGATCACTAGCCATTAGAGAAATTCAAATTAAAACCACAATGAGATACCATCTCACCCGGGTATACTGGCACGAATCAAAAAAATGGAAATAACAAATGTTGGAGAGACAGTGGTGAGATTGGAACTCTTATGCACTGCTGGTGGGAATGAAAAAAAAATGAGACAACCATTTTGGAAAATGATATGGTGCTTCCTTAGAAAGCTAGAAATAGAAATACCATACAATCCCGCAATCCCACTCCTAGGAATATATCCTAGAGAAATAAGAGCTGTCACACGAATAGACATATGCACACCCATGTTCGTTGCAGCATTGTTCACAATAGCAAGAAGAAGGAAACAACCTAGATGCCCATCAACAGATGAATGGATAAACAAACTATGGTACATACACACAATGGAGTATTATGGAATGATAAAGAACAATGATGAATCTGTGAACATGGAAGAAACTGGAGGACATGATGCTGAGTGAAATCAGTCAATCACAAAAGGACAAATATTGTATGAGACCAATACTGTAAAAAGTCATGAAAAGGTTTACACTCAAAAAGAAACAATCTTTGATGGTTATGAGGGATGGGAGGGGTTAAAGGGAAATACTAAATAGACAATAAATAAGTGGTAACTTTGGTGAAGGGTAAGACAGTACACAATACTGGGGAAGCCAGCACAACTTGTACAAGAAAAGGTCATGGAAGCTCCATAGACACATACAAAATCCCTGAAGGGCTGAATTGCTGGGTAGAGGGCTGTGGGGACCATGGTCTCAGGGAACATCTAGCTCAACTGGCATAACATAGTTTATAAAGAAAATGATCTACATTCTACTTTGGTTAGTAGCATCTGGGTCTTAAAATCCTGTGAGTAGCCATCTAAGATACTCCACTGGTCTCACCCCTTAGAAAGCATGGGAGAATGAAGAAGACAAGATACAAGGGAAAGATTAGTCCAAAGGACTAATGGACCACAACTACCACAGCCTCCACCAGACTGAATCCAGTACACCTAGATGGTGCCCAGCTACCACCACTGACTTCTCTGACAGGGATCACAACAGAGGGTCCTGGACAGAGTTGGAGAAAAATGTAGAAGAAAATTCTAACTCACAAAAAAAGACCAGACTTACTGGCCTGACAGAGACTGGAGAAACCCTGAGAGTATGGCCCCCGGACACCCTTTTAGCTCAGTAATAAAGTCACTCCCGAGGTTCACCCTTCAGGCAAAGAAAACAAATCGACACTAATGGGGCACAACAGTCCAGGGACAAGGACTAAAAGGCAGGAGGGGACAGGAAAGCTGGTAACAGGGAACCCAAGGTTGAGAAGGGAAAATGTTGATGTGTTGTCGGGTTGTTAACCAATGTCATAAAACAGTATGTGTACTAACTATTTATGGAGAAACTATCTGTTCTGTAAAACTTCATCTAAAATACAATAAAAAAAAAACTAATAAAAATATATTTTGCCCTTAAATATTATCCTTAATATAAAAGAAGAATTTAATGATTAAACCCAAATGTACTTATTTGTAGAAATTTTTATACCTTTCTATACATAAGTATTATATTTTGTTTGCTGTTTTTCTTAAGTCAGTGTTAATTTCCTCACACTTATTTCTAGGCTTGAAGGAAGTCCATCTTCTTTCCCATAAACCTCACTAAAAAAAATAAATAAATAAAAAATAGAAAAGAGAGAATGCAGCAGATACTACCAACAAAAAGAGAATTGAGGATGAGAGTTAGAATTACAACTTGGTCAAGGTGTAGAGTCCCTTATGGATTAATACTTTCCATTTCATTTTATTTAAAAGTTATGTTAAAAATTAAATGTTTTTATATTCTGAAGTCTTGGTAGTTATTAAATGTTATTATTTATTAAAATCCTAATAAGAATTAGATTTTTAAATTTAATATTGACTCCTGATAAATTTAAATAATTAAGCCTAATGTTAATGGTGAGGGATTGCAGGAGAGGAGGGAATTCGTTGTAAAACTCACTTTTTATAAAAAGTTTTATATATACATATTTCTTAAAAGAAGATGAATTTCCAAGCCACTCTTTTTCACCCATTGCTAGTGTCCACTATCTTTATAGACCAGTTTATGCTTACTGGGTACTATTATAACCAGTCAAATTTATTGACAACCCACTAATGGCTATGCACACCAGTTCCATTCAAAAATCCTTATTGGACAGTACTGTATACCAGATGGAGCCCTGGTGGCTCAGTGGTTGAGAGTTTGGCTATTCACCAAAAGACAGGCAGTTCAAATCCACCAGCCGCTCCTTGGAAACCCTATGGGGCAGTTCTACTCTGTCCTATAGGGTCACTATGAGTCAGAATCAACTCAACGGCAACTGGTTTGGTGGTTTGTTATACCAGAGAGGAATCCTTGGATGGTGCAACCAATTAACACACCATCTACTAATCAAAAGGTTAATGTCTTAGTCATCTAGTGCTGCTATAACAGAAATACCACAAGTGGATAGCCTTAACAAAGAGAAATTTATTTTCTCAAAGTCTGGGAGGCTAGAAGTCCAAATTTAGGGTGCTAGCTTCAGGGGAAGTCTTTCTCTCTGTGTTGGTTCTGGAGGAAGGTCCTTGTCATCAATCTTCCCTTGGTCTAGGAGCTTCTCCTTGCAGAAACCTCAGGCCCAAAGGACATGCTCTGCTCTCGGCACTGCATTCTTGGTAGTATGAGGTCCCCAACGCTCTGCTCCCTTCCCCTTCTTTTTATCTCTTCTGAGATAAAAGGTAGTGCAGGCCACACCCCAGGAAAACTCCCATTACATTGGATCAGGGACTCGACCTTAGTAAGGGTGTTACAATCCCACCCTAATCCTCTTTAACATAATCTAATGTTGCCTCGTTAACCACAGGCAGAGATTAGGATTTACAACATATAAGAAAGTTACAATCACAAAATGGAAGGCAACCACGCAATACTGGAAATCACGGCCTGACCAAGCTGACACATATTTTGGGGGGACACAGTTCAAACTATGACAGTTGGGATTCCAGTTCACCCTAAGCCACCTCAGAAGAAAGTCCTGGCAATCTACTTCCAAAAAATCAGCCACTGAAAACTCTATGGAGCACAGTTCTACTCTGACACACAGGATTGTCATGAGTCAGGGTCACCATAAGTCGGGGTCGCCATGAGTCAGGGTCAACTAAACTGCAACTGGTAGTGATGGTGGCGGTGGTGGTGTACCAGACACTGTGATGGAAGATGGCTAAGACATGGACCCTGCCCTCCAGGAGCTCATGGCGTGGAGAGAGGGAGGGACTTGTAAACACATGATTACAGTGCAGCATGATACATACAAAAGGGAAAATATGTATAAGGCATCAAGTCAGGAGAGTCAGAGTTGTCCTCACAGATACAGTGTTCCCTTGGTAAGATGTGAAGGAATTCTGCGTAGGACTTGGATGTGGACAGTTGAGTATCAAGGAGGAGGATTCCAGGCAGAAGCAGTACTCTGTGTGCAGAATCAGGAAGCAACATAGTGTGTTGGAGGGATAGTTATCCCTTCAGCATGACTGGGTGAGGCTGGAGGAAATGAATTGTAGAGTGAGTAAGATAAGAAAAGGGTCCAAGAGTAGATTAGTCTTTGTGTGACCTTAAGCAGATAACCTGATCTCCATTAACTTCAGTTTCCTCATTTATAGTTTCCTTCTAGAGTTATGGAGCCCTGTGGAGCTTAGTTTTATAGCCCTGGTTGAGCCTTGGTGGCGCAGTGGTTAAGAACTTAGCTGCTAACCAAAAGGTCAGCAGTTTGAATCCACCAGCCGCTCCTTGGAAACCCTATGGGGCAGTTCTACTCTGTCCTATATGGTTTCTATGAGTTGGAATCAACTCGATGACAGTGAGTTTTTTATTGGCCTAGAGTTATTGTGAAAATCAAGTGAGATAAAGTAGTTTTAAAATATGGACAAAGATCTGCCCGATAGTGTTTGCAGGGGTTGCGCTTAAATACAGGAACAGGGACACCAGCCCAAAGGTCTCATGGGACCACCTCAAACTCACAACCATGCAGACGTGTGTTAACTAGGGATACAACAGAGATAAAAATCTGGTGTATGTGAGTATGTGTGTGTGTGAGTCTACCTGAGTCTTCTATTTCTGACTCCCAGATGATTATAATCCACTTTGTATAATAAAATATGTAGTATCTTATACTGTCCCTTTTCTTTTCATCCTAAAACCTGGGCGGGACAACCATGGAGCTTATGCGGATTGGCCTTCTCCACTCTCTGAACCCACGGGGGCACAGCAAAAGAACACACTTGTATGAGCAATACCTGTCATAGTGGAAGATCATATACTCCTTTTCATTAATCCTCACATAAAAGTACAAGTGAATATCTTTCTGGTTTTTAATATGACAGACATCTCAAATCCATATATCCAAAAGCCAATTACCCCAAACCTTGGCCCCCAAGCTTGCTTCTCCTTCTGTGTTCCCTAGGCTGGTCTGTGGCATTGTTATGCACCCAGAGGTGGAATTCAGGAACTTGCAAGTTATCCATGATCCTCCCTATCCTTCACCACCTACATGGCATCGATCACCAAGTTCCAGTAAATCCAGCTCCGGAAAACCAAGCCTGTCATCTTCTTTCCACTTAGGCTATGGTTTCCTCAGTTTAGGTCTGCACTATTTCTTGGCAACGTAATCGCAAAAGCCTCCCAACTGGACTCTCTGCATCTGGCCTAGCCTACTCCAAGACACCCATATAGTGGATGATCTAATATATCACTGCTTAAAATCCTTTCAGAGTACTCCATTGTATACAAAATGAAGCCCTAACAGGGTGGACAGGTCCTGCATGTGCTGACCCTGCCTCCCTGCCTAACCTCATTTTCTACCACATAACTTCTTGCACTTCATGCTCTGATGATACCAAGTTACTTGCTGTTTCCCAGAAAAACTCTTTCAAGCCTCCATGCATTCATGTCTGCAATTCCCTCCCTAGAACTCTGCTGGAATCCCTGAGTGTGCAGATGGTTAAGTGCTTAGCTGCTAACCAGAAGGTTGGAGGTTCAGGTCCAGCCAGAGAAGTCTTGGGAAGTAAGTACAAGTAAGCCCACGCTTACCTTGTTTATTGGGTGATCCGTCCCTGTCAGGGATTGTAAATACGAAAAGAGGCTTTGATTCTGTAGGAGGGTACTGTGGGGTTGGAAGAGAGACAGATGCCGGCCATACTAGAAGCAGAATCTTTGATGTGGTGAAAAATGTAAAATTTTTGACTGCAGATGATCTGGTAAGTGCTTACCTTGCCTATCGGATAATCGACCCCTGACACAGGTGTATATACATATATATATATATAAGTTTAGCCGTAATATGAGAAAAAAGGCAAGTAATATGGAATAAAATCTGTATTTCAGTATGTAAATGCTTGGGCACAACTACATCCACAGATCCAATGAAGTAGTGGAATGTTTGCCTAGAATCAGTGGGGAATGACAAATACAAATGAAGACCAGTTCAGGTGTGTTGTATGAGTGACAGAAATACTATGAGCAATGAGACAGTCAGTGTTGGGATTTTTTGAAATGGTGAGCGTCTCTTGGCAAAGTTCCAAAAAGAGCAAAAAGAAATTTCCCTCTGATTCTTGGGGAGTTATATTCCTGGAAAATGCAGCTGAAACTGTGCAAAACATACTTTGTGTTTATGTGTGAAAGGAGTTAGGTTTTAGACTCAGATAATTAAAATCAGAGTTTTACTTACATGAACATCTGATAGGGCATTCAAACATCCTCCTGGATGCGGGATGATTCCTTATTGTATAGGCCAAAACACATACAGCAGGACACCTAGCATCTCTGTCCCCCATCCACTAAATGCCAGAGTGATTCCTCAATCAATGACCACCAGAAATGCCCCCATAAATTTCCAATACCTCTTCTGCTGAGAACTGTTGGTCTACCTGATACACTCTAAAGTTCCCTTCAAGTCTCAGTTTACAAGGTTACTTTCTCCATCCCTGGAGTCCCTGGGTGGTGCAAACGGTTAATGTTCTCAGCTGCTAACCAAAAGATTGGAGGTTCAAGTCCACCCAGAGGCACCTCGGAAGAAAGACCTGTCAATCTACTTCCAAAAAATTAGCCACTGAAAACCCTATGAAGCATAATTCTACTCTGACACTCATGGGGTCACATGAGTTAGAATCAACATGACTACAACAGTTCTGGTTTGGTTTTCGTTTTCTCCATCTCTGATGCTTTTCTTCAGTGGTGCTCTCTTAGCATCCCTAAATATAGCTCTAGCCCAGCCCCTCCTAGTGCAACAGGATCTTTGCAGGGCAAGAATGTTTCTCATTTTGGTAATCCCACAGAATCACAGTCAGAAACTTAGTAAATGCTCAATAGAGGTTGTTAAATAAATAAGTTAAAAAAACAAAAGAGCAATGTTAAAAGAATGTAGATTAGCAATACTGTCATCCAGAAGACTGAACGTTTCCTAATACTTTTTTTACCTTATCATAGAGATAATATGACAAAAATGGACATTTGGTAATGTTTCTTTTTTTCTCTTTATAATCTCAAGTATTTCTGTACAGATTTTATTCTGCCATCCAATGTATTCAGTGCCAATTCCTTTGAGGAATTCACAATGCATCAGGAGAAACAGCTAAGAACATAATTTGGTATATTTAAATGTGATATTTTGCCTCTCTGTTGGAACCAGGGAAAGCAATTAACTCTGACCAGGAAATTTGGGAGGAACTTTCCAGGGAGTGGGACCACACCTTCCATAAGTAATAGTGTAAAGGTTTGTATCTTGAGACTTTCATGAAAATGTAATATGAAGAAATATGTGAGGTATTCACTACTGGCACTTTTCAAAGTCTCTCAAAAATAAGTGAAGGCAAGCATCTCCTGAAAGGTTCATGATTATAGGCATAACCTATCAGTCTTCTGTTGGATGACTTGGACCCTTCCACAGACTTGAAGATCAGCTGTTAAAACTGACATTTCCAAATAGAATGACACTATCACAGTACTCTTCTCAAACAGTAAATTGAAATAAATATTGTTATTTATTCCCACTAATGTATTGAGTTTGTTAGTTGTGCCCTGGGGGAATTTATCACTAAAATTTATCACTACTTTGTCTCAAGTAGTAAATTGAGCAACAGGTTTTGAATACATTTGTACTTTTAAGAGCAGATTGTCGGAATGGTGGTAAAAGTCAAAACAAATATTTTGGCAGATCTGATATTTACAAATTACAACATACATATCTGCCTCCTTTTTTTGTCCCTCCAGAATGTTCCACAGCTCCTAGCATGTCCGGGGTATGCAACAAACAATTGTGGAATAATCTAATGGGTGCATACATAAATGAAATGGTCTATATTTCCATTCGTTCTGAGCTTCGGAATTTTTACTAAAATTAATAAGCTTTAAGGAAGTCAAAATGTTAAGGAAAGCAACCCCAGAGGGGTTTTGCTCCCGCCTAGGGCGAATGCCCTCTTAGTCTTTGAGCACGCGCAGTCAGGGAACCCTTGACTCCTGGACTCAGCACAGGGGTTGTCTTTTCTTCTCCTTCTCTTCACTGGTTTCATCAGCTGGTGCTAGCAGAGTCTAGATGGTGTGCCCTTTACACTTGAGTGAGGCATTCCCTGCTCTCCTTGCTGGGAGCTCTACACTGCTGCCTCCATCTGCTGCTTCTAATAAATGTTCGTATTTTAAATACGTTACTATCAGCTCACTCCCAGAGTGATTTGACAGCTTCCCATACAGCAAACAACCCCACTGGCACAGAGCCACTTCTTGGGTGGAAAGAATGTGAGCAGAGAGAAGAAGTATCGCCATTGAGGAGAGAGAGAGGAGGGGGAAGAGCGGAAATCACCTGCAGAAGCTAATGGCAAAGACCGCAGCTGTGTGCTACAGGCCTCCAGAGGCCATCCCACAGCTCAGCGTTATCTTTGCAGAGGGTGAGCGGGTCTGATGTGTGGCTGTTTTGAGGGTGGAGCGGATGAGAAGTTTAAGAAGTTGCTTTGCTTTTCTTAGCAGGTGATCTGCTGACAACCATCCATTAGGAATAACCTCCAGGAAACTAAGAAGCCCAGGAATTTGCCTCCAGCCCTCAAAGCCTCCTCAGGCTCTTCCGCTGTCTATGCCACACTTGGAAGTCCCCCTGTTAGTTTCAGCTGGCGGCTGCCTCACTTTCTGTGTTTCTTCCTTCCAGCAGCTGATCTCTAGCCAGCATAATCACCAACTGCATTTGGGAAAGATGGAGTAGTGCACGTAGAAGGTCTCACATAGAACAGGATCACAGCAGAAGCCACCCGGGTAGATGTTTATTCTTTCACAATTGTGGAATCATAGAATATTAGAGCTAGCAGTAGAGTTTTAAACAAAAACAAAGCCAGTTGCTGTCGAGTCGGTTCTGACTCATGGTGACCGCAAGTGTTGCAGAGTAGAACTGCTCCATGGGGTTTTCAAGGCTGTGACCTTTCAGAAGCAGATCTCTATGCTTTTCGTCTGAGGTGCCTCTGGGTGGGATTGAACCACCTACCTTTCAGTTAGTTGTAGAGAACATAACCTTTTGTGCCACCTAGGGACTCCACAGTAGAGTTAGAAACAAACAAATCCGTTGCCATTGAGTTGAGTCCAACTCCTGGCGACCCCATGTGTTACAGAGTAGAGCTGCTCCATAGAGTTTTTTGGCTGTAATCTTTCCAGAAGCAGATCGCCATGCCTTTCCTCTGCAGTGCTGCTGGGTGGCTTCAAACTACCAACCTTTAGGTTAGCAGTTGAGTGCAAACCGTTTGCACCAACCAGGGACAGTAGAGTTAGGGGACATCTACTCTAATTCCTTTCTCCTAAAGGTATCTTAAATTTACATGTCCAAAACTAACTCCTGATATTCCTCTCCGCCCCCCCAAACCTCCTCTCTCATTTTCCTCATTGCAGCTAATGGAGACTCAATTTCTCCAGCTACTCAGGCCAAACACCTGAAGAGTCATCTTCAACCCTTTAGTTTCTCTCACTCCTCACATCTGGCCCAACAGCAAATCCTGTTGGCTCTGCTTTCCAAAATATAGCCAGGATCTGACCCTTTCTCGATACCTCCAGTCCTACACCCTGGTTCAAGCCACTTTCACTTCCCCTCTGAATTACTACAGTAGCCCAAGGGCCAGCAAACTATGGCCCCTGGACCAAATCTGGCCAGCCACCTCTTTTTGTAAATAAAATTTTATTGGTACACAGCCACCACCCTCATTAATTTTCCTTGTCTACAGCTGCTTTCATATCACAACCGCAGAGTCAAGTCGTTGCAGCAGAGGCCATATGGCCTGCAAAGCCTAAAATACTTAGTACCTCTGGCCCTTTACAGAAAAAGTCTGCTGACTCCTGCAATAGCCTATTGCCCTGATGAAAACCCTCTCACTCAGAGTAAAAGCTAAAGGCTTCTAAGGCCTGTGTGACTTGGACCTCCATGCTCTGACGTTACCTCCTACTCTTATTCTCCCCCTTGCTCACCCTGCTCTGCCTATACTCACTCCACTCCCCAGCCTCCGCCCCTCCTCCCAGCCTCTGCCCCATGCTGTTCCTCAAACAAGACAGGCAGGCTCCTGACAAAAGCCTGACATTTTCTGTCAGCTCTGCCTCAACCATCTCCATATTGACATCTTCGAGGCTCGATCCCTGTTTACTCACTTTTTGCTCAAATGACATCTTCTAGTGAGCCTTCTCCAACCACCTTATTTAAAATTGTACCCCCTTCCACTTTCTGCCCGCTTCGTTGTTTGATTTTTTTTCTCCGTAACAACTATCACCATTTAGCATGCCCTATTTCCCTTATTTATGGTGTCTCTTGTCCCATCCCCACTAAAATAGAAGCTCCATGAGGGCAGAGGTCTGTATTTTGTTTTCCTAATCTACCCATAGTGCTTAGGCATGTGCTAGATGTCTAATAACAATTTGTGATTCAAGCAGTCCTTGGAAGTAGTAATGCTACAGCAAATGTAAAATGTACTGTGTCTGGGCAGAGTTTATACAACCCTTTTTATATAAACAGTCCTCCTTAGGAAAGAACTGCTGAGAGATGCACACAGAAGTGTTCCATGTACCTGTAGCAGCACTTTATTTCCCACTTTCCCGTTTCCATCTTACGTCTCACCATGTAACCAGGGTCCTCATGCTATTCCTTGAGTCAATGGCTATAGTTTCCATAATATTTCAGATCTTACTCTTTCTCTTCTACCAATCATTATCGAAACATATCTCTCTGGCTTCTACTGCTAAAAGACCCTGGCCTATTCTCTTCCAAGCTGACAAATTCATTAAAGCCCAAATATTAATGAATAATAAATGTCCCTCCTAGAAAATAATTTACATTTAAACAACTTTCAGTGCCTGAATCCAAAAAGGTAAGTGATGTGGGAATTTTCAGCAGGCACTAGGCTTGGATCAGCCGGCTAGCCATGGAGAGATCCCTGCAGAGAAATTAAATCAAAACCCATGGGCAGCTGTCCACTCTGCCTCTGCTGGGTGAGTCCATCCATGTATATCCCCACCAGAGTGTGCGTGCACGCAGATATGCGGGGTGTCAATTATAAAGAACACCTTAACTTGAATGGAAATGAGCCTGTCACTTGTGATGTATGTACACGATTACGTATATGACAATTGATTCCTTCCCTTAGCGCTTTTCATCTAGCTCACAGTTCCACTGGCACGAAGCCACTTCTAGGAGAGTAGAAGGAAGTTAGATAGGCATAGGGCTGAGCCCAAAAGAAGGTGAGAAAGAGAAAGGGGTAAGGATTATTGAGGCACAAATCACAAGCATATGCCATTGGCCTCCTGGCACCGTATTTAATACATTCCAAAACACACAGAGGTTCTGAGCAGGGGCAGATTACACAATAAGCAAGATAAGGTGAAACCCATGTGACATTGGTCATTATGGGTTTGGAAGTAAGCACAAGTAAGCCCATGCTTACCTTCCTTACTGGATAATCTGTCCCTGTCAGGGATTGTAAATTTGAAAAGAGGTTTTGATTCTGTAGGAAGGTGCTATGGAAGAGAGACAGATGCCGGCCATACCTAGAAGTAGAATCTTTGAAGTGGTGAAAAACTGTGAAATTGTTCACTACAGATGATCTAGTAAGCGCCTACCTTGCCTATGGGATAATCCACCCCTGGTTCTCAGGAAAAGGTTGAAAAGTACAAGCGCCTTTACTTTTCACCCAAAAATTGACCAAAAATAAAATAAATCCCTGGTTCACAATGTTTTGTTCGATGCAAGGAAACCAGTTGATTTTCTTAGGAAATCCAGTATTGTCAGACAAAATTAAGAGAATCACCCTAACAACTGAGGAAAAGGAATTTATCTGTTAATGAGTTGGGTTGGTCAACCAAGACCCCCTCTTACAACTCCAGAGAAAGGAGTGCTCAAGCATACCCCATGGACAAGAATGCTGCTTATCTTCTAAGGATGGAGCTCCAGGTGGTCTAGCCCATCTGACTGTCAAAAACGAGTAAGTCATTTTCTAACAAATTATGATAGAATGCAATTCATTTCTCCCCTACACCACATATTGCCATATGGACCTCTCTAAATTTGCTACCTGGTAGAATACGAATCGGTCCTTTACTCCTCCAGGAGATCCCAGGCTTCATTTACTTCATTGTCTTAACAAAGAGAAACAGTTGTGTAACCATATGGAAGATTTCTACAATTTTATCAAAATGGCATCCTGGAAGTGAAAACTCATAAGCGATTAGCACAGATTTCAGATACTGAGTATTTTGCTGGGGGAAAAAAGGCGGTTTGTAAGCTACAGTGAAACCAGTTTCTTGAACTACTTCTAAACACTCTAAGGAGTCTCAGGGTGGTGCAAAGAGTTAACGTGCTCAGCTGCTAATTGAAAGGTTGGAGGTTTGAGTTCACCCAGAAATGCTATACACCAAAGGCCTGACTTCAGAAAAATCAGCCATTGAAAACCTATGGAACACAGTTCTACTCTGACGCATACTGGGTCACCATGAGTTGGAGTCAACTCTCGGCAACTGGTTTGATATTTAAGCACACAAAAGATAGAAGTAAAGAGATACTAAAGCCTCTTTAAAGTACACGTTGATTTCCATCAGAATGGAAGTAGAATATGTGCTCCTTTAACGTGATGCGTTTGAGGAACTCGGCTGTCCACATAAGAGGCTTCTCTTGCAAGCTAACATGCTTCCATCTCTGGGTGCTGCCACAGCCTAACACACTTGCGACGTGCCGCTGATCCGCAATGCTCAGTGCTCCCAGAGACAACTGGAGGTAGCACTTTCCCACTAAAGTAAAGGGGACACAGAAGTTAACTACATTTTTACCAAGAACGATTACCTCATAGACAGGCCACTTCCCTTCTGAGGTCCGGCCCTAAGCCAGTGGCTCTCAAATTTTAGTGAGCATCAGAATCACCTTGAGGGCTTGTTAAAACACAGATTGCTGCATCTCACTCCCACAGTGTCTGATTCAGTAGATTTGGGGACCCCTTGCCCTTTGCCATCAACTCAATTCGCACTCACAGCGACCCTATAGGACAGGGTAGAACTGCGCCATAGGGTTTCCAAGGCTGTAAAGCAGACTGCCACATCTTTCTCCTGCAGAGCGGCTGGCGGGTTCCAAACGCAGACCTTTGGGTTGCAGCCAAGCGCTTAACCACTGTGCCACCAGAGTTCCTTAGATTTAGGGTAGGGCTCCAGAATCTGCATTTCTAACCAATTCCCATGTAATGCTGATGCTGCTGGTCTGGGCATTAATTACACTTTGAGAGCCAAGGCTGTGAGAGAATAAAATTTGGTTGTTTAAGCCCTTGGTTTGTGGTAATTTTCTACAGAAGCCCTAGGAAACTAGCACACTGGCCAAGGCCAAAACCACTGTCCTAAGCAGATCTAAGGGGGAGGGAAGATCAGGCTTGCAGTGTGGGATATTCCCTCAGACCCACTCTCTACCTTCCACACTCTGCTCTGAGCCTGAGAACTCACACGCCAACAAAGGCTTCTGGTTGAGATTTCCCATAGCAGGAGATCAGAGGGCAGGAGGAGAGTGAAGTCAGAGTGCTTACTTTGCTGGTGGTGGCTGTGTTCCTGGACTGAAGCTATAGCTCCTTCAGGCAGGCCCCGCCTTCACTTACTCCTTTCTCTCAGGGTTCTGGTAACCACTGCTTCCCCTTGAACCTTCAGACTAGGGGCAATAGCTTATTGTTAGCTAACGGCGCTTCACCCCTCCTCGTTAGCTTCTCTTAATCCTGACCACCTCTTGTGTCAGTTCCCTTATTAAAGCTTTCTCAATAACTTCATTTGAGTGTGCCATTTATTTTCTGCTAGTACCCAATGGCTACCCGTATAGTGTACTTGGGAGGAGAGCTGGGAACTTTGGTGGACAAGTAGTGACTATGAGGCTAAGTTGAGAAGCAACACTGGTAGAAACAACAGTAGGAAACACAGCAAGAGTGACAGTTCTCACACCATTGCTTTGTCTTTTTCATTCCCTCTCTCTTGCAGGAATGTGAGCTCAGAAGCAGGATTCAAACCCAGTTCCACCATTTGTTAGCTGATATTAACCTCTCTGAACCTCAGTTTTCTTCATGTGTAACAATGCTTCCCTTATTGGGATGTTGTGAGGGTTAATGGAGATAAATATGTAAATAACAGAGCTGTGATAGACAGAATAATGGCCACTCCGAATATTTCTAAACTCTAGTCTCCTGCAACCTATGAATATGTTATTTTACATGGCAAAAGGGATTTTAAGGATGTGATTAAGTTTGTTGTTGTTAGTTACTCTCAAGTTAGCCCCCAACTGATGGCAACTCCAGGCACAACGGAATGAAACTCTACTCCATCCTTGGCAGTCTCCATGATTGGTTGTGATCCATAGGGTTTTCACTGGCTGATTGTCAGAAGTAGATTGCCAAGTCTTTCCTCCTAGTCTGTCTTAGTGTGCAAGCTCCACTGAAACCTGAAACCTGTTCAGCACCATAGCAACACTCAAGCTTCCAATGACAGACAGGTGGTGGCTGTGCATGAGGTTAATTGGCCAAGAATCAAACCTAGGTCTCCAACATGGAAGACGAGAGATGATTCTACCACTGAACAACCAATGCCTCATTGTGATTAAGGTTATTGGCCTTAAAACAAGGTAATTATCCTCTGTTTCCCGAGTGGGGTCAATCTAATTACTAGTGCCCTTAAAAAAAGGAGGGAAAAAGAGTCAGTCAGAGAGATGTGCCAAAAGAGAAGGCAGAAGAAATACAGCAGCACGAGAAGGATTTAACGTGCCACTGCTATGAGTCAGAATTGACTAGACACCGATGCGGTTTTTTTTTTTTTTTTTTTTTTCCTTTCCTGCTGGTCTGAGAAGGAGGGAACTACATGCAGTGACCCAAAGGGGCCTCCAGGAGCTAAAGGTGGCCCCCGGATGGAAGCCAGCAAGGAAGTGGGGACCTCAGTCTCACAGACCCAGAAGTCTGCCCACCACCTGAATGAGCCTAGAAATGACTTCTCCCCTGGAGCCTCCAGAAGGAAAAGCAGTTTGGTCAACCCCTCTATTTCAACCCGATGAGACTCAAAGCAGAGAAATCAGCCCAGCCCACTGGACTTCTGACCTACAAAACTGTACGATAATATACGGACATTGCTTTAAGCTGTTTAATTTGTGGTAATTTATTAGGGGCAGTGCCAGAAAATGAATATACTTGCACAGCGAGTTCTGGTGCATAGTATACACTCGCTACGTGTATGTTATCTGCCCTCAGAGAAAAAAGGTAGGCAAAATGCAAAGGGACTATCATGGATTGAATTTTGTCCCCCCAAAATATCTGTCAACTTAGATAGGCCATGATTTCCAGTATTGTGTGATTATCTACTATTTTGTCAGCTGATGTGATTTTCCTATGTGTTGTAAATCCTACCTCTATGATGTTAAAGAGGCAGGATTAGAGGCAGTTATGTTAATGAGTCAGGACTCAATCTACAAGATTACGTTGTGTCTTAAGTCAATCTCTTTTGAGATATGAAAGAGAGAAGCAAGTAGAGAGACATGGGGACTTCATACCACCAAGAAACAAGAGCCAGGAGAATAGCTCGTCCTTTGGACCTGGGATCCCTATGCTGAGGAGCTCCTTGATCAGGGGAAGATTGATGACAAGGACCTTCCCCAGAGCCTACACAGAGAGAAAGCCTTCCCCTGGAGCTGTATCCTGAATTTGGACTTCTAACCTCCTAGACTGTGAGAGAATAAATTTCTCTTTGTTAAAGCCACCGATTTATGGTATTTCTGTTATAGCAGCACTAGATGACAAAGACAGGGGCCTTCCCAGGACCCAAAACATTATGTGCCCTCAAAGAAATAAACCTGCTGCAATTTTACAGCCTAACCCAAAAGCTGGCTTTCTCTAATGCTTTCAAGCTACCATGGGTATGGGCACCTTACTGAAGCAGCCTCTGAAGCAGCAGCCAGGGGAGGATTAGGAATGCTGGGCTTCTCCCTGGCCTAGCAAAGAGCACTGTGTGCATCTGACATCCAGAAGGAAGTTCATACCAGATCAGATTGTCATCTGTGGGCAGGACATCCCTTACCTGAAGCCCTCTGTCCCACCACCCTCCTACCTTGATGCAGTTACTGCTTCTAATATTTGCCCCCAACTAAAGCACAGGCTAGGGAGAAAGTCATTTCCTGCCGCCGAAGCCTCCCTTCTGTTCCCCTAAGCCAAGTCCATCTCTCCTGTTAGGCAGTGGTTGATTTTTCAGAAGCAGATCACTAGGCCTTTCTTCTGAGATGCCTCTGGGTAGACTTGAACCTCCAACCTTTTGGCTAGCAGATGAATGCTTAACGGTTTGCCCCACCCAGGGACTGCCACTTAACTTCTACTAGGGCTTATCTTGGGCTTTGGTCTACTGTGGAATTCTTTGACTTTCCCATCATTAACCACATAAATAACAATTAAGCAGAAAGATGTATCTGGCTCTGCCCAAAGCCCAGGCACATGTATAGTTAGGTACACTTAGTTCTGAGCCAACTCTCAAGAATACCAGGAGACACTGTATATTCCATGTATGGCATACAAATAGGGGACAAAATTTTTTTTAATAAAAAATGACAATAAGGCTACAATTATGTCAATATACATGTTTACACAATATCATATCAATACCTACTGTTGTGGCAGGATGTAGATGTAGTTTGGGGAGGAAAATAAAAGTACATTTATTGCTGGGTGAAGGAAAGGAGAATTGCTGTGCAGCATGAATTGAAGAAGGAAGCTTGTGTACATTTTCACTGGCCTTGGACTGAGGCTAACTTCAGGTCAAATCGCAGCTCCTTTCCTGAGCTTGTGACCAAATCTTACTCTTCTTATCTATAAGAAATGATAATAGCTAACTTGTGTGGTTGCTCTGGGGTTGTAAGTAACCTGTAGAGCGAAAACTATTATAACTTTGTTAAAGGGTGGTGAGAAAAAAAAGTAGAGAAAAAGGACAACGGTGGTTGTTGTTAGGTGCTGTCCAGTCAGTTCTGACTCATAGCAACCTTATGTACAACAGAACAAAACTGCCTGGTCTTGCAACATCCTCACAATCGTTACCATGCTGGAGCCCATTGTTGCAGTCACAGTGTTGATCCATCTTGTTGAGGGTCTTCATCTTTTCGCTGGCCCTCTGCTTTACCAAGCATGACGTCCTTCTCCAGGCACTGGTCCCTCCTGATAACATGTCCAAAGTATGTGAGACGAAGTGTCCCCATCCTCGCTTCGAAGGAGCTTTCTGGATGTACTTCTTCCAAGACAGATCTGTTTGTTCTTACAGCAGTCCATGGTATACTCAATATTCTTCACCAACACCATAATTCAAATGTATCAGTTCTTCTTCAGTCTTCCTTATTCATTGTCCAGCTTTCTCATGCACATGAGGCAATTGAAAACAACCTTGGGTCAGGCGTACCTTAGTACTCAAAGTGACATCTTTGCTTTTTAAAGAGGTCTTTTGCAGCAAATTTGCCCAATGCAATACGTCATTTGATTTCTTGACTGCTGCTTTCCTTGGTGTTGATTGAGAATTCAAGTAAAATGAAATCCTTGACAACTTCAATCTTTTCTCCAATTATCATACTATTGCTTACTGGTCCAGTTGTGAGAATTTTTGTTCTCTTTATGTTGAGGTACAATCCATATGGAGGCGGTGGTCTTTGATCTTCATCAGTAAGCGCTTCAAGTTCTCTTCACTCTCAGCAAGCAGGTTGTGTCACCTGCATACCGCAGGTTGTTAATGAATCTTCCTCCAGGCTTGATGCCATGTTCTTCCTCATATAGTCCAGTTTCTCGGGTTATTTGCTCAGCATACAGACTGAATTAGTATGGTAAAAAGATACAACACTGATGCACACCTTTCCTGACTTTAAACCACATAGTATCCCCTTGTTCTGTTTGAATGATTGCCTCTTGGTCTATGCTCACATTCCTCATGAGCACAATTAAGTGCTCTGGAATTCCCATTCTTCAAAATGATATCCATAATTTGTTATGATCCACACAGACAAATGCCTTTGCATAGTCAATAAAAACCAGGTAAATGTCTTTCTGGTATTCCTTACTTTCAGCGAAGATCCATCTGATATCAGCAATGATATTCTCTTCTGAATCTGGCTTAAATTTCTGGCATTTCCCTGTTCATGTACTGCTGCAACTGTTTCTGAATGATCTTCAACAAAATTTTACTTGTGTGTGATATTAATACTGTTTGATAATTTCTACATTCTGTTGGATCACCGTTTTTTGGAATGGGCACTTATATGGATCTCTTCTAGTCAGTTGGGCAGGTAGCTGTCTTCCAAATTTCTTGGCATAGATGAGTGAGCACCTCCAGCATTGTATTAGTTTGTCGAATCATCTCAATTGATCTTCTGTCAATTCCTGGAGCCTTGTTTTTCAACCATGCCTTCAGTGTAGCTTGGACCTCTTACTCTAGCACCATCAGTTCTTGATCATATGCTACCTCTGAAATGGTTGAAAGTTGACCAATGCTTTTTGGTGCAGTGGCTCTGTGTATTCCTTCCACCTTATTTTGATGCTTCCTATGTCATTCAATATTTTCCCTGTAGAATTCTTCAGTATTACAACTTGGGGCTTGAATTTTTTCTTCAGTTGTTTGAACTTAAGAAATGCCAAGTGTGTTCTTCCCTTTTGGTTTTCGAACTCCAGATCTTTGCACATTTCATTAAAATACTTTACTTTGTCTTCTTGAGCCACCCTTTGAACTCTTCTGTTCACCTCTTCATGTGATCATTTCTTTGTTTGGTTTTAGCTACTCTACATTCAAAAGCAAGTTTCAGAGTCTTTTCTGACATCCATTTTTGTTTTTTCTTTCTTTCCTGTCTTTTTAATGACCTCTTGCTTTCTTCATGTATGATGTCCTTGATGTCATCCCACAACTTGTCTGGTTTTCGGTCACTAGTGTTCATTGTGTCAAATCTATTCTTGAGATGGTCTCTAAATTCAGGTGGGATATACTAAAGTTGTATTTTAGCTCCTGCAGACTTGTTTTAATTTTCTTCAGCTTCAACTTGAACTTGCGTGTGAGCAATTGATGGTCTTTTCCACAGTCAGCCCCTGGCTGTGTTCTGACTGATGATATTGAGCTTCTCTATCATCTCTTTCTGCAGAGTTAGTCAATTTGATCACTGTGTTTTCCAGATGGTGAGGGCCACGTGTATAGTTGTTGTTAGGTGTCGAGTCGGTTCCGATTCATGGCGACCCTATAGGACAGAGTAGAACTGCCCCATAGTGTTTCCAAGGAGCAGCTGGTAGATTTAAACTGCCAACCTTTTGGCTAGCAGCCCAGTTTTTAATCACTGCGCCACCAGGACTCCTCATGGATAGAAGCCGTGTATATTGTTGAAAAAAGCTATCTGGAATGAAGAAGTTGTTGGTCTTGCAAAATTCTATCATGTGATCTCCGGCCAGAAACACCATGTTTTCCAACGACAAATCCTTCGTTTCCAACTTTCACATTCCAATCACCAGTAATTATCAATCCATCTTGACTGCATGTGTGATCAATTTCAGACTGCAGAAGCTGGTAAAAATCTTCAATTTCTTCATCTGTGGCCTTAGTAATTGTTGTGTAAATTTGAATAATAGTCATATTAACTGGTCTTCCTTGCAGGTGTATGGATATTATCCAATCACTGACAGCATTGTACTTCAGGATAAATATGGAAATGTTCATTTTGACAATAAACGTGATGCCATTCCTCTTCAACTGGGCATTCCTGGCATAGTACATCATATGATTATCTGATTAAATGGACAATAGCAGTCCATTTCAGCTCGCTAATGCCTAGGATATTGATCTTTGTGCACTCCATTTCATTTTTGATGACTTTTAATTTTCCTAGATTTATACTTCGTGCATTCCATGTTCTGATTATTAACAGATGCTTATAGCTGTTTCTTCTCATTTTGAGTCGTGCCACATCAGCAAACGAAGATTCCAAAACCTTGGCTCCATCTGCGTCATAAAGGTCAAGTCTACTTTGAGGAGGCTGCTCTTCCCCAGTCGTATTTTGAGTCCCTTCCATCCTTAGGGGCTCATCTTCTGGCACCGTATCAGACAGTGTTTGTTCCGCTGCTATTCATAAGGTTTTCACTGGCCAGTGTTTTAGAAGTAGACAGCCAGGTCTTAGTCTGGAAGCTCCACTGAAACCTGTCTATCAGTGGTGACCCTGCTGGTATTTGAAATACTAGCGGCATAACTTCCAGCATCACAGGACACGCAAACCCCTACAATACAACAAACTGACAGACAAGTGGTATGAGGACAAAGGAGACAGACACAAATGAGAGAGAGAATTATCAATATATATAGTGTAACTGTGGGCAAAGTACTCATCATCCCTCTTCCCCATTGTTTCTTTATCTCTAAAATGGAGATCATAATACCCTTTCCAAGGTTGTTATGAAGATTAATTTAGGTAATACAACTAATGTGCATTATAATATAACTAATGTGCACTATCTGTGCTCAAAACGTTTTAATATACATTCCCCACCCCCAAACCTAACAAAACCTGTTGCTGATGAGTAGATTCCAACTCATGGTGTCCCCATATGTTACAGAGTAAAACTGCTCCATAGGGTTTTCTTGTCTGTAATCTCTAGGGAAACAGATCTCTAGTGGGTGCGTTCAAACTGCCAATCTTTAGGTTAGTAAACCAAACCAAATCAAATCCGTTGCCATTACTCATAGTGACCGTATAGGACTGAGTAGAACTTCTCAATAGGGTTTCCAAGGCTGCAATCTTTATGGAGGAAAAAAAAAAAACATTGCCATCGAGTCGATTTTGACTCAAAGCGAACTTATAGGACAGCTGTTCCTTGGAAACCCTACGGAGCAGTTCTCCTCTCTCCTACAGGGTTGCTGTGAGTTGGAATTGACTTGACAGCAAAGGGTCCGTTGAAAAAACTCATTGCCATCAAGTCAATTCCGACTCATAGCGACCCTATAGGACAGAGGAGAACTGCCCCACAAGGTTTCTAAGTAGCAGCTGGTGGATTCAAACTGCTGACCTTTTGGTTAGCAGCCAAGCTCTTAACCACTGTGCCTTTAGGTTAGTAATGGAGCACAAACCCTTTGAGCCACGCAATGACCTCATCCTCTCTCCATTTCCCCCAAAATCCCCTTAACTAAAAGATAAAATGAGCTCAGAAGCCAAATAAAAATGCTAGGAAAAGTTAAAAGGGAAACGTAAATGTAAGATACTGGATAAAAGAACCAAAGGCTATCTGAAAAAAGAAGACAAGCAATACTGGGGAGGTGGCTTTGGATTGTCTCTCCTAGAATAAGCCTCCTCCTGCTTATTTCATATTTCAGAACATATCCAGTTGGAGTCCCAAAAGCAGAGGTGGTCACCTGGGAAGCCTTCTCATTCACCTGGTTTAAGCCTATTCCATGTTCTGCACAAAGCCACATTCAGCAGATAGCGTCAGCAGCTCGCAGTAGAAAATAAGAGCATTACCCAACCTCTGCCTCTGAAGGTTGGGGACTATCCTTCCCAGTCACTCTTCAGTTTTAGGGGGTTCCACCTCAGGGACAGCTGACAGCCTTATGTAGCCAACCAGCTACTCTGTGATACACAATGTCCCAGATGCTCAAGGTCTAGCGGGGAATTCTTTTGCATTTGTGTAAGCAGCAGTTGGAGAACTGATCAGTCCCTTTGGTAGCCTCAGGGTGTCAAGGCTGCCATTCAAATCAATACCACTAATAATAATTAGCCATTGTTTTAGTGAGATGTCTGCCAAACAAATGTTTTTATTTTTTAACCATTAAAAAAAAAAAAAACAATTAACCGGAGCAATGCTTGCTTGAGTAACATCAACACATTTATTAAGCTCCTCTGTTTGCCCAGTTCAATGGAAAGTCTTCGAGGAAGGAATACTCAAGTTGCTCTCTCTGATTTTAAAGAATCAATGTTGTAGGGAAGCGCGGTTCACAGAAAAACAATTACAGAGAGATGTGACATTTGTTTCCTGAATTTTATTACTGTTAGGCTAGGGTGCAATGGAAGAGACGCCCTGTGTAGATGATTTGGAGAAGTGGTAGGTTGTGGTGGGAAGTTATTTTCTTTTCCAGCTTGTAAGAGAAAAACAAACAAGGGAGTGCAACCCATTAGAACAGCCACCAGAGCCTGATTTTCTGGCAAGAGAATTCATCATTTAGGATAAACGTTAAAGGTAGTTTTAAAAGGGCTTTTGCTTCAGGATGAATGCTGTGGCCGATGTAATTTAGTGAGACATTCAAAGGCCTTGTCCACAAAGTGGCTTGGAGCCACGTTTTGAACCCGTATTTCAATCATGCTGAACCCAAACACTGCGAAGACGGCTGTTTATGGCTGACCAGGCTTGTTGCTGCTGCTGGAAGGGATGTATTGGATATGCTTATTAACCTGTTTGCGACAATGCCTGATCGCTCCTGGGGCTTCAGTGTTAACCGTATCTAAAAATGTTACCACCGGGGTGGAACTTGCATAACCCTGTTCAGAAAATGAAAACAGTAAAGAAGAAAGAAAGGGCAGAGAAACGCGTCGCCAACAAAGGGAGGCTGGGCAGAAGAACTGGGGAGCAAGCCGAGCGCGCCCTAGAGGCAAGCCAATGGAAGGGCCCTGGAGGCCGGGACCAGGCACTTTCCCTGTCCTCGGCTTGGCGCCCTCGGGGATCCCTGAACGCAAGCGAAGTGTGGAGACGCCCCCACGCGGGTGTGGGCTAGGCGGCTGCACCTCCAGGGGAACGCGCGGAGGTGAGCGGCGAGGAGGCCGCGGGTGGACCTGGGAGAAACGCGAGGGCTGTGCTGGGGCTGCGCGGTCTGGCTGAGGGGTGCCGGGGCTGAGGGGTGGGGGCGTCCCCCAGGCGTGAGAGCGTGAAATGCGAACTAGACAGGGAAGAGTGGAGGCGGGACCGAGGGCCCGGGGCCGAGCGCTAGGAGGTAAAGAACTGCCGGAGGGGCGGGGGCAGCGAGGTCTCGGTGAGCGTGGGCGCAGAGGCTCAGCATACCGAGGCCGAGTAGTGCCGACGTGAGGGACTTGGGCTCTGGGGAGTGGTGGGTGCGGCGGGGCGTGACCAGGAAGCCCGGTGTGCCACCACCGCGGAGCAGACTCGGAGCCTTGGCAGAGCGGGCGGGCGTCGTGACTAAGCCCAACAGCGGGTAGGGCGCGGCGTCCACAGCCGCGGGGGGGAAGCGGGGAGGCGGAGGCGGGGGCGAGTGCGCGTGCGCGTCTCGCGCGGGCGGGGAATCTGGCGGGGGACGGCGGGAGAGCGCGCGCGCGCCTGGGCAGCCTTCACGGCCAGTACTGATCGTGACAGGCGGCGGCAGACAGAGCGCGGAAGGCGCGGCGACTCCTCGGCGGGCGCGGAGATGTGGCCTCTCTTGGGGGCGCTGCTGCTGGGTTCGGCGTGCTGCGGTGAGTGGCCCCTGGCTCCCGGCCCCACGGCTCGTCTCTCGCCGCCCTCGCCGGCATGCGGGCTGCGTCCCGGCCCAGCGGCGCCCGGAGGGGGTGGCTGGAGCTGGACGCGCGGGCCCTGGTGCAGACGTGGGAGGGCCCGCGGGTAGTCGGGCGCCCCCACTCCTTCTTCTCGCCCTTCTTTATCCTCGGCTGAGTGAGGAGCGGGGCTCATCTGCTTCATCGTGTTCTCGGCCCCCGGATGCACACGCTGAGGAAGACTCCAAACTGTACACTTCGCTCAGAAATCAACTGTAACGCAGAGGGAGGGCGCGATCGGAGGCCAGGGGGTGGCTGCAGTCAGGGTCTCCCTGCTTCTGGCGCCCCTCTTCTCTGTGCTTAGACGTCTAGGGGTGAAGGCGGGAGCGTGGGAGGGCCCGGGCCTCTCGTGATGGAGGTGCGCATTCGGGAGGAGTCGGCACGAGGGGTTTCTGCTGTTTGATCTCCCATAGGAACATAGCGAAGGGAACTTTAAAGGGCACGAATAACTTGCATATTCAACCCAGCATTTAATCAGAGGAATCTTCTGCCCCCCCCCCCCAAACCCTAGAAATAAGCTTCCTCGAAACTCTTTTTCAAGACCCCCCACACCCCATCAACCACTTTAATCTATTCCAAATTGTACGTTCAAGTTTTTCCACTTTATTTGGTGACTTGTTTAGAAAGTATTCCAGATTTCGCCTGCAGTATGAAGACAGGAACCTCTAGTCAAAACACATTTGCAGCGGAGTGGGATGTGGTGTCTTTCGACAGCAAAGGCATTTTATCCACTCCCCCCCCCTTCTTTTGGAATCCATTTAGCTTTTTTTAAATGTGTGTTTCTTCTTTAAAGAATAATGAAGGAATTGGAATTTTTGTGGCTCCACAGTGTGTCACAGTTCACATTTGTATGTTGACCCTTCTGTGAATTCTTTGTAAGATTCAGAATTCAGATTGAGTAATAGTTGTTACATTAGTTCTAGAATACTAGGTTAATTTGATTCTAAGCTGATTATTAGCCTCAGTGTGCTGTTCATAAACGCTGGTGACTTTGAGGTATTTCCAAGATGCCCTTGAGTCCTTTCCCCACCCCTATCCACAAGCATCCTGAGATGTTGGAGCTGTTAATAATCAAGATTTCTGTTCTAAACGGTTGGTATTAGGTGGTATTTCCTGTCATCATCGCTAGCGTGCTTCTGCCATCATCATTATAGCTAAAATAATACTCCTTTCAGATGCCTGTTGTATAATCAGAAAACCTTCATATTGAGATTATAAATTCCTAATAAAATATCACTAATTCAGAGTGTTGGCGTCAAAGCTAGGCTGAATAGTAAAAAGTATAAATCATGAACTGTTTTAAAAGTGGGGACCCTATTTTAAAGTATATTAGAAAGAACTGCTGCAGTAGAACTTTTGGGGATAGGAGTTCTGTTACGCTTCCTTTAATAAAAGTAAGATCATGTAAAATTAGCTCTCATTTACATACAGTGTTAATGTGCTCAAATCCCAGTAGAGTTGTAGAATTCAGAATTTATGGTATTTTATTGTACTTAGTAAATACTAACCTGAAAAAACAAAGGCGTTACACATCTGAGTTCTGCTCAGTGTTGAATATAAAATAGGAAGTGACAGTTACAAGATAAATGGATATTTTCATGTGTTTAATATGTATCTTCAAAAGGACAAGAATGAAGAGGTGTTAGTCTCAGAACACGAGTAGTTATAACCAGAGGATTTTGGAGACTGAACTTAGAATCTAGAATGAGAAAGAAATACATTTGTAAATTCATTTGCGTTGAAGTTTGTGTTTGGTTTCAGTTTCACACATGAAGTCGGGCATTTCCTAGTTAACACTACAGTTTCAGTGACCTTTTTAGTAAAAGAAGTTGTTATCTGAAATACCATGTCCATATAATTATAGGCAAACTGCAACTCAGTTTATTTATTTAAAAGATGTGGAATGAATTACTGTGCCCTCCCACCCATATGTCCAATTACACTTTGTTTAAAATCGCATCAGCGATTTCAGAGTTTTTCACTAGCTGGTGAATAACACTTTAAATAAATGATTTATTTAGTGATATGAACTGCCTTTTCAGTGGTTGGATTTTTCTTTGTTCAAAGTGAGTTTTTAAAATTAGAGTACACATGATTTAAAAAAACACCTTTATTGTCTAACTCTAGTAGTAATTTGGCTTGCTTAAATGAAAATGTTTTCTCCTAAAGAATATGTTACTTTTAAACACAAGTTGCCATATTAAGGAAATAAATGCCAATTTAAAAGTACTTATTTATGGGGCCTCCCCAGCAGTCTAGAAGCAGTGTGTTAAAGCATTGCACTAAATGACTGCTGTTAGGGTACTCGCTGACACTGTGGTCTGTGTTTTGGCACATGTTATCTTTGCTACAGAGTTGTTAATGGAGAGTTGAGAGGCCAGGTTCTAAAGATGAAAAGATATGTGCCCCCCCCCCCAATTGATAAATATTCTAAATCCAAAATAATCACTCATATTACCAAAAGTAAGTTTACATTTCTTAATTTAGCTATAGCTCATGTAGACATGCATTGATTTTATAAATTAATGTTCTTTTTGTGATACTAATTTTCAGACTACCATTTTTAACCAACTTTTTGGTTTTTTCTGTCATAGCTTTATACAAAATAAAAATTTCTCTGTTTTTATATCTTATATCTCAGCCTAATATAACGCACTTTGGGTTATCATAAAGCTGTTTTCACTTTGTGTACTAGTGCAGATATTTCCTCTATGATGAAAGAAGGAGAATACTAGTAGAGAACCAGTTTTACTAACTTACAGTAGTCTGCAGTAAACAATGCAGAGCACCGGGAAGTTTGATTCTGATATACGTAGACCAAGACAATGGAACCTGGATTTTCTCTCTTTGTGGTTTCATGGAGTTGAAGTAGGAAATTAGAAGCTACACCCTTTTCTGAATATTACATTTCAAATCCATGGAGCAATTGCAGAAGACTGTAAATCTGGTCACCACAGGGTTTGAGAGATTAGAGTAGGAGAATGTACATATTTGAATACATATCAAACCTATAGATTAAAAGGCAAGGCAAAGGGTTTGGTATGTACAAAAAACAAAACCAAAACCCACTGCTGTCAAGTTGATTCTGACTCATAGCGATGCTTTAGGACAGAGTAGAACTGCCCCATAGGGTTTCCAAGTCTGTAATCTTTATGGAAACCGACTGCCACATCTCTCTCCCGTGGAGCAGCTGGTGGGTTCCAACCACCGACCTTTCGGTTAGCGGCCAAGCGCTTAACCAGTGCGCCACCAGTGCTCCTTGTAGGCCTCTTAACAACTTAAAATGTAGTTCACAGAGAGTTGTTGTATGCTGTCGAGTTGATTCTGACTCCTAGTGACCCTATACTACAGAGTAGAACAGCCCCATAGAAATTCTTAAGCTTCCCTGGTGGTACAGTGGTTAAGACCTCGGCTGCTAACCAAATGGTCGGCAGTTCAAATCCACCAGCTGCTCCTTGGTAATCCTATAGGGCAGTCCTACTCTGTCCTGTAGGGTCGCTGTGAGTCGGAATCGACTTGACGGGATTGGGTCTGGTGTTGATTTTAATGTTTACAGGAGCAGATCACCAGGTCTTTTCTCTTGTGAAGCAGCTGGTGGGTTCGAACCGCTGACCTTTTGGTCAGCAGCCCAGTGCTTAACTATTATGCCATCAAGGCTCCTTTCATATAAAGTAGGGACCTTTTTTTTTTTTTTTTTAATTTCTCTTAGTTCCTATTAAGTACTAGGAGTCCCTAGGTGCCACAAATGGTTAAGTGCCTCCTAGTAACATAAAAATTGGTGGTTTGTACACACCCAAAGGTGCCTCAGAAGGAAAGCCTGGTGATCTGCTTCTGAAAGGTCACGGCCTTGAAAACCCTATGAAGCACAGTTCTACTCTGCAACACATAGGGTCACTATGAATTGGAATCAACTTGACAGTAAGTGTTTTTGTTTTGTTTTCTTTTGGTAGTACTTATAAGTGCTTGATAAGGTTATAATTCTGGATATTACTTATTTTAACCTGCCTTCACCCCTGTAGTTCTAGGTCTGACCACTTTCATTCTTAAAAGACCACTTTTAAATCCATTGGAGGTATTGCTTTAAGGGTCAGAGACATACAACTTGTGAAAGCCCCACTTTACCTTAGACCTTTGTTTATTTTCATCTCCATTGAGGAGAGAGCTGACTAGACTCTCCCTTTTGTCCCTAATTCTAACTTGATTCAGGTTGAGACCCCAGTTCTTCATGCCAGAGGCTTGGTCTGATGGTAGAAACTGGTAGGATTCATTTCTGGCTGGCATCTTCACTCATGGGCTTGATTCATTTGCACTAGTGGTTGGTGGGGCTTCTTACCCCATTCCTGAACACTCATTCTGAGCAGATAATAAACTTCCTACTCGACTGAAAAAAATGGTGTGAACTCCCTCAACTTCCCTCCCACCATTTCTAAATTTATCTGTGATACCTTAGGCAATATTCGTCTCATCCTCTTCCATCAGACAGTTTCAGAAGAGTGCCCATTCGCCTTTCAAGGCAAGGACAACCTGTGTACTACAGCTCTTTCACTTCTGCCTTCTTGGAGACCTGCCCAGTATAATCCTTCAGTCTTGTATCTTTAATCTTTTCCTCTCCATTGTCTCCTTTCTCTTAGCTTGCAGACATACTCAGGTTTTACCCGTGTTAAAGAAAACAAACAACGAAAAACAAAGAACCTTGCCTTTGTCCCTGCTTCCATACTCGCAGTTACTGCCTTCTCTCTGTTTTCTTACAGTCTAATTTACTGAAAGATAACTGCCTCTACTTTCTTCCTTCTCTTTCACTTCCAGATGCAGTCTGACTTCTGATTGCACTGTTCTGTTGGCATTGCTGCAGATAAACTAGTGATGTTACAGTTTTCAATCCAGAGGTCGTTTTCGCTCATTTCACTTAATATCTGTTTATCCCTATTTAGACGCCAACCTTGTTATCTGCTGTATCACAGCTTGCTAGTTCTATTTCTCTGGCCTTTTCTCACTTCCCTGGCTTTTTCCCTGTCGTGGATTGAATTATGTCCCCCAAAAACGCGTGTATCAATTTGGCTAGGTCATGATTCCCAGTATTGTATGATTGTCTACCTTTTGTCATCTGATGTGATTTCCCTATGTGTTGTATATTCTGTCACTATGATGTAATAAGATGGATTGGCCATTATACTGATGAGGTCTACAAGAGTAGATAGTGTCTTAAGCCAATCTCTTTTGAGATATAAAAGAGAGAAGCAAGCAGAGAGACGGTGACCTCATACCACCAAGAAAGCAGTGCTGGGAGCAGAGCGCGTCCTTTGGAACTGAGGTTCCTGCGCTGAGATGCTCCCAAACCAAGGGAAGACTGATGCATCACAAGGACCTTCCTCCAGAGCCAATAGAGAGAGAAGGCCTTCCCTTGGAGCTGACACCCTGAATCTGGATTTCTAGCCTACTAGACTGTGAGAGAATAAATTTCTCTTTGTTAAAGCCATCCATTTGTGGTATTTCTGTTATAGCAGCACTAGATAACCCAGATATTCTCCTTTAATTGTTTGCTCCATAGATATTGGTGTTCCCCAAGATTTTATTTTCTGCCTTCTCTGTTTGCTTTACAAGGTGCCTCTGGGTAATTTTATATTTGCTCACGGTTTCCATTACCAGCTGTGTTTTTGGTGATTCCTAAATTCTTATAGTCCTATCCTGGGCTCTGCTGGACATTGCCATTTCATTTTACCATAAGTACTTAAATACTCAGCCTGTTAGATATTGAAAGAATATGACTCCCAAATTGCCTAAATCTCCTTTCTTTATAGTTATCTGCAGTCTTAACTAGTTACATGTGCTATTTTGGATAGCAACTTTAATTCTTCTCTCTTCTCCCTCATCTCTCACATCTGACTCCTGTTGATTTTACTTCTTCAGTTTTTACTGTAAATTTTAGCGCTTCTCTCCAGTGACCATTTACCTGGACTATTGCAGTAGTCTCTAAATGGGTCTCCTTTTCTCATTTACCTTCCTGCCATCAATGCATCCTCCATACTTCTATCAATTCTACTTTTTTAAAATGCAAATCTAAGTAGTTTGCTATTGCATGTGAAGGACAGGGCAATAAGAAGTTCGTGTTCACCTCATTAAACATAATTAAATCTGTGGGAGATACATGCTATTACTGTTCACATATTATAGATGAAGAAGCTTAGGTACAGAGGCTAAGTAACTTAGGTAGAGAGGCTAAGTAACTTGCCTAAGGTTTCAACCAGGAGTACTTGAGCTGAGATTGAGCCCGAGGCTGGCTCCAAAGTTTGTGCTCTTGCCTCCTACACACTGTCACCAGTGAAGGGTATAGACCTCTTTAGGCAGGGGGAGCAGCATGTGCAGAGCCATGGGCATGAGAGAGCATTTGCATATTCATAATTGTAAGAAAGTCATTGTGATTGGTTTTTAGTTTGGAAATGGGGGAGTACAGGAGATGGGGCTGCAAAAGATCTTGAAGGACTTAGTTTATATTCCATGATAATGCACTTAGAATTTAGCCTGAAAGGGGAGGAAGGTGTTTATGTTAAAGTATATTAGGCAAACGAGTCTGCATTTGCAATTAGAACAGTTATTTTGGGAACTGTGGAAAATGTATTGGGGCTGGGATGGGGAAACATTGAGGCTAGAGGCAGGGCACCAGTTAGGATGGCATGACGGTAGTTTGCATGGGAGAAAAATTAGTGTGTTCATTCACTCAACCAATATTGGATTTAAGAACTGTTAAATAGGTTGAACCAGGATTCTCCATGGTTAAGGAGAGGGAGGAATCCGGCAAGATTCCTAGGTTCCAGGTCTGGCTGAGTGGTAGATACAGGAAATATTTTGGGGAGGAGAGGATCTTGGAGGAGGGTAGGGAGACATGAGTAGAGCTTTGGACATGTTGTGCTTGAAGTAACTGTAGCACATTCAAGCAGACAGTGGCTTACAAAGGTCTGTAAGAAAAGTGGGGCCTAGTTAAGGAAAAAAGTGTGAGTAGTTAAACCATGGGGGTAAGAATACTGGGGGGTGGAGGGTGCTGAATATGAAGCCGTTAGGAACACTAACATTTAGTGTGTCAACGAATACATTTCAATAAAGAAAGGAAACGAGTGGAATAGACCAAGCAGTAAGAGGAAATTCAGAATCGAGTGATATGACGGTGGCCGAGGAATAAGATCAATAAAGAAGCTGCCCACTGGGTCAAGAAGTGCAGAGAAGTCAAGCAGGATGGAAAGTGAGCAATGCACATAGGATTCTCCCCATGACGTTATAGGTGACTTTGGCAAAAGCTGTTACTGTGAAGAAGTAGGATTGGAGGAGGTGGAAGCCGGGAGGCAGAGGTTTAAGGAGGTGATGAGATGCATATAGAGTATTATTTTGGGATGCTGGGTTTTTGTTTTTTTTTTAAGCTAGTGAAGATTGAAGTTTTTTTTTTAAAACTAAGGTTTAAAAACAAAACCCTAGAAGATGGAAAGATTGCACATAGGGGGATGTGAAACTAATAATCAACTAAGGAAAATTCCTGAGGAAATTGATGGGTGTGGATGCAGAAATGGAAATTAGCTCACAGGTGAAGGAGTTCATTTCTGAAGGGGGGAAATGGGAGAAGAGATGTGGATGGTTGAGACTGTAGGGAAGTTTATAGGTGGGGAGTATAGGAAACTGCTGACTTCTTATCTGAAGGACGCAGTTTTGAATTAAAAGGTAGGAGGAGAGGGCTCTTTTGGAGAGTAGGGAATACTGGGAAAAAGGAAAGTGGTTTAAGAGTTGCTAAAATGAAGAGAAAAGTTACATGGAACATGTAAAAGGTAAAAGATTGAAGGCCTGGATGGGGCAGGGATTACAAGTCATCTTCTGTTGTTCCCCCAGTAACAACACAAATTTTCTTAGTAATCTGTAAGACTAATTACTCTTTTGCCCATAAATAGCTCTTTGTTCATACAGGAAAGATAGCACTTAGGACCTTGTATTATAAAAACTGTCATTCCTCCAGTGAGAATTGTAAGCTGCTAAAAAGTAATTCCTACATTTTGTTTTCGCCATTGTATCCCCACATCCTATCACAGTGTTTCATATGGAGTAATTCTTCAACAAATGTTTGTTGCATGTTTTACTTCTGAGCTGGACGTGTCTTCCATGACTGCCAAGTATTTAGCCTTTTCTGCAGCTAAAAGAAAAAACACGTTGCCGTCAAGTTGATTCCGACTCATAGTGACCCTATAGGATAGAGTAGAACTGCCCCATAGAGTTTCCAAGGAGCGCCTGGTGGATTCAAATTGCCGACCTTTTGGTTAGCAGCCATAGCTCTTAACCATTATGCCACCAGGGTTTCCTTTCTGCAGCTACCTGGCTGTTTTCAGGACATGGTTTGGGTTGGTGGTCTGTATTCACAGAGGTTTTAAAGGCCAATATTTTTGACATTTGATACAAAATAATTTTTCCATCTCATTTGCTAATTTATCTGTAACTGTGGCCTTACCGTTGGTTAAATTTATCAATTCTTATCTCATGTAGACTGCTTTAACCATATCTTGAGTATTCAGAATTTTCTTATTCATGTTAATTATCCATGTTCCTTTATTTGCTTTTTATATTTTTGATCTTTTCTTCACTTTGCAGTTTCATCAGAAGGCAGTAGGCACAAGGAAAAAAAAAACCCAAATCAGATAATTTTACTACTTACTAGTTATTTATCAGTGTTCATAGAGGATGAAGTTACAGGTAACAGCTGTAGTGACATTTTTGGACCGCCCTTATTTATTAATTACTAGTGTAAGAATTGTTCAAATTACCATTATCCAGGTCAATTTTACTTTGAATTTTATTGCCAGCATTTATACTACTTAAATTGCTTCAGCTATAAAAATTCTTTATTACAAGAAATAATTCAACGCAATTAGTGCTTCCCGCATTCCTTTGAAAATTCATTCTCTAGAGATAAGTTATGAAATTGTGGGGTGTTTGCAGACAACTTCTTACTTAACCTAGAACCTTCTAAAAAGTAAAGTTCAAATGGATAACTGAGCTCTTATATCTTTTTTATTAAAGGATAATTTCTTGAAAGGTAAAATCATGACTCATAAACATAAAACGAACACGTCAAAGATTTTATTTTATTCAGTAAGGAGTGAACCAGTAATATGGTAAAACCCTTTCAGAAGAAAATTAGAAGAACAGATGCATTTATAGGCAATCAGGAATGCTGAAATGAATTTACTAATAGATGTACAACTGGTCAATATTCTCAGGGCAGTAAAACGTCATGTTTTGGAATCACGTCTTCGACAGGGTGGACATCAATTGCAGAACAGAATTTACTTGCATCTCTGTGGACACGAATCATTTGCATTACTTTCAGTTTTCTTACAATTTACAGAATTGTAAAATAGTCTAGTCAAAAACAATGAAAGGTACAGACACCTGTAGAATCAGATACTCCCATAGGGTCTGTTAGACAAGGCCCAGCATTCCATTGAAAGGACACCCAGTAATCTTTTTGTCCATTGCAAAAATATTTCACCATACTGAAACTTTGCATCCTTTCTGATTCCAGCATCATAACCCCTTTTCTCTTTCCTTGTTGTACACTACAGTTGCCCCTCAAGGCTTCTCTCCCAGGAAAAATAATTCCTGCTCAAGTCTAGAAATTAGTACAGACTACGAGTAATTCACAACTCCAAGGTTTTGGGAGAATGCAATTAGAAGTTTAGGTTTTGCCTGGGGCTTCTTGAATATTTAAATGGTTAGAAATTTAGAGAACTAGGAAGAGGTAAGCTGTGGATACTCGCAAGATTGGTTCAGGGTTCAAATTAGCAGAACTGTAACAATTTGGATCTGCCAGTCAGAGAAGATCCAGATCATTATATTAAAATACCTTATTGGTTAGTTTTTATAGTATTTCCCTATATTGTTATAACAGTATGTTAACAGAGCCCTTGTCCGTATATTTTCTCCCTTGATGCTTCACCACAATTCTGTGTAGTGCACCAGTATTCCTTACTGATCCTCTTATTTACAGAGTAAACCCAGGCATAGAAAAGTGCAGTGAGTTGTTTAAGGTCATATACCAAAGAGTGGCAGATAGAGGATTTGGATTCAGGCTTTCTGAACATTGTCCAGTTCACATTCTACTGTGCATCCCAGCACTCAATTCAGGGGGCATTTATTGAATAGCAGTTATGTTCCCAGAATAATAACATACTATGTCCTTAGTTCCCCCCCCCCCCCCCGCCCAGTATATGTAAAAAGGTAGAAATCTTAAAGGATGAATTATTAACAAAGTTGATATTTATATATGTTGGTGCTTTGCTTTTTGAGGAAAAAACTACCCCCACATTTCATTGAAACTACTGAGAAGTGATTTCCAAACACACATTGCAGGTATTCCTTCCTCCAAAAAACCATAAACTACTCAAAACTAAGAAACAAGTTGAAGCCAAGAACAGGCTCCTCTCCTAAGTAGGGTGTATGGTATCAATTCCTCCTAATAGGATCAACTACTGTTTGTTGCCTTATAAAAGAGGGACTGGGAAAGTAAATGCAGCCAATCATCATTCATCTAAAATGTGCAAGGATGTGGAGAAACTGCAGTTGTCTTCCATATTCTTCAGGCATTAAAGGACCATTGATACAGATTTGTTATATTAGCTATTTTAGCTGTACAGTTAGTTGTTTATATATATACCCCTTGTAGCACTTGCATACAAAATGTCTGCTGCTGTGTGTTATTTTGCAGTGGGAAAACAGCCACCACTAAAAACCAAACCCACTGCTGTCCAGTCAACTCCGACTCATAGCGACCCTATAGAGTATGCTTTTTCTTGTTAACATTCTCAGACTTCCATCCCAGTGGAAAGATGTGATGTCATTCATCTGATTAAGTATGGGAAAACTTGCCCATTTTTTGGAAGAATAGCATAAGGATAGAGAGAAACTTCATATCAGATTTAGCGAGTTTTGTTTAGAGGAGGTATATAGAAGTTGAGACCAAATATAATATTTATGTTGATTTTTTGTTCAAAATTTTCTGATGGCAAGGTTAATACTTTTCTTTGTGTATCAGTGGGCAGTTATGATTACTTCAAAACTTCCAAAGCCAGATACTACACCTGTGTTTTCAACACAGTGCCTGAATTTGTTCCCAAGATGCATGCTAACGGATACTTTGTATTACTGAGGATGAGTGAAAAAAAGTTGTAGTATTGTCTACCAGCTGTGCGCATTGATGTGAAAATAATTTGTTTCTGTTTTTCACCTTGCCTGTCTTGTCTTCTGTATTGCTGCATTGCTTACTTATGTGAACAATGGAAGCATTACTCATTATCTTAAGGATATGTGGCATACCTAAAATCTCACAGTACAGAATTCTAGAAGTGATCCTATAGATAGAATCCTAGAAGTTAAATACTTCTGTTTTTCTTTTCCAGGTTCGGCTCAAATAACATTTAACATAGCCAAATCTGCAGAATTCACCATTTGCAATACAACTGTTGTCATCCCATGCTTTGCCACTAATGTGGAAACGAAAGCACTTAGAGATCTGTACGTAAAGTGGAAATTTAAAGGAAAAGACATTTTTACCTATGATGGAGTTCGAAATCAGTCTACTACTCCCAGCAGTGGTTTTAAGAGTGCAGAAATCACGCCGACGGAATTACTACGTGGAATTGCCTCTTTGAAGATGAAAAAGAGTGAAGCTGAACTTGGGAACTACACATGTGAAGTAACAGAATTAACCAGAGAAGGCGAAACAGTCATAGAACTAAAATACCGTGTTGGTAAGACTTGTCTAAAAGCTCCCTTTTTATTCTGTAGCAACCTGATCCTACTGGAAAGGAGGCAGAATGGAGCTAGGAACTCCTTTGAATCAAAAAGCAGGCTGTTAATAATAAATGTTGATGTAATGTTTAGCAGCTCTAAGATCATGAGTTTTCTTATTTGCTCTTCTGCTTTTCACAGTAAAACTCTATATTTGCTGTTTGTTAATTTGTATGTTGTGTGATTCTCAAACTTTTAGTCTGAGGCTGTTCTGTTGTGGTTTATGGCCCTGCATCATCTGCCCTGCATTTCTGTGTGCTGCTATCAGAAGTACTTTCTTTCACTAGATTAATTTTGGAGCCTCTTCAGTTAGCTAGCTTTCTTTTTCCCCCCAACCTTGCACTTCGATCAAGGGTTGGCAAGTCTCAGCTATGCTCCCTCTGGAAAGAATGGATTAGAAGGAGAATTGTGTTTAAAGATTGGAGTATCATGGAAGATTCCTTGAGGTTTCCTGAGCTTCAGCTTGCCTTGGTATTTTTTCCCGTGGCCAAGATGTTGGAGAGCTAGGGGTCCAATTTAATTTATTTGAATGCAGGCTTGGTTATAGCACCATGATTCTGTCCTCTCTTCACAAGCTGTGATTGGTGAGTCATATAAAACAGTAAGGTTAGCTGAAGTAAACAGTTTCCATTCTTTTCTGTTTTTTTCTGTGCTAGCTGATTTCTTCAACCAGATACAGGTGCATCCTGACTTTCTATTTTGGAAGCTCTATTTTGAATTATCAGATACATGGCACATCTTGGGATTAGATGATACTTTGAGAACCTCTGCTTTAGATGGGATCAGAACAGTTCAATTGGATCAACTGTTTGCCTTCTCTTGTAGCATTAATTTACTGTTATAAAATGTCTGGAACCAGACTGGGAATGAGGTGTTTGGTTTGATGAAATATTTTGACACTTTTTAGGATTGGTAATCAGGAGATCTGAATTGCGTTCCCCATTCTGCAACTTAGTATTCACCTGTATGACTTTGAGAAGTTACTTCACTGAGTTCAGGTTACTGCTTTAAAATGGAAATGCTTTTTTGTAGTCTACAGAGTCTAATGAGCATCAAATGAGATCCCTTGGTGTAAAAGTTCATTGTAAAGCACGGTGCTTTGCAAATGTTGGTTGTTTTCCTGGAATGTTTTATTTATGAAGTAAGGTTGCTAAAGCTGGCCTGAGATGTTGTGAGAGGGATCGTATGCAGTGACGAATGGGCAGGACATGGCTCAGATATGCGAGGAGAATTTGGATGGCTTTTCTGCTCAGAATTCTCTCTTACATTCTAATTTTTAGTAGTTTGATATTAATTTGGGCTGAATTATTTAGTTAGTTAGTTAGTTAACAGATACCCTCAACCCACCCACTGCCTTTGAGTTGATTCTGACTCAAAGTGACCCTATAGGACAGAGTAGGGTTTCCAAGCCCCAGAGGGTTTCCAAGGCCATAATCTTTACAGAAGCAGACTGCCACATCTTTCTCCCACGATGTATCATAGGAGATGTCTAATCAGTCGGTTCGTGCACACTGAATTACTGAAATTAGGTAATCGATACCTGGTTGGAGCCCTAGTGGTGCAGTGGTTAAGAGCTTGGCTGCTAACCAAAAGGTCAGCAGTTTGGATCTACCAGCTGCTCCTTGGAAACCCTATGGGGCAGTTCTACTCTGTCCTGTAGGGTCGCTGTGAGTCGGAATTGACTCGACGGCAAAAGGTTTGGTTTTTGGTTAATACCTAGTTGACATTTTTCTAAAGGAATGTAAAGTTTCATAAAAAGGAAGGAAAAAGACATGGGGAGCAGTAATTTTGGGGTGTAATGTAGGTCACTGAGAGGTAAACACAAGATATGAGGCCTGAAAGGCCAGAAGGTGAAATGAAGATGAATAGGAGAGCAGTACCCGAATCTGAGGTAAAGACAAAGGATGTGGTTTTCTCTTTCTTTGTTTTAAGGTGCCCTATAAAACTATGAACTTTGCTTACTTTTTTGGGCCATTAAAATGGGAAAGTATTGTTTTGCTGTGGAAAATGTAGAAAATTTTCCCATGGGGTATCAGATATTTGACTTTGCCCTCATTTTTATTTATTTATTTTTAGAAATATAGATTCTGATGAAGTTGCAAAGATAGAACAAAGAGATCCCATATACCCTTCATCCAGTTTCTTGCAGCAGTTATATCTGTAACAGTAGTAAAATATCAAAAATAGGAAACTCACATTGATACAGTATATATGTATGGTTCTGTCATTTTATCACATGTATAGATTTGTATAACCAGCATTACTTTAAAGATAACTTGTCTGTCATTACAGAGATCTCCCTTGTGCTACCCCCACACTCCCAGCTCTCCCAGTTTCTTCTCCATATCTATACTTTTGTCATTTCTAGAATGTTACATAAATGGAATTATACAGTGTGTTATGTTTTGAGAATGACTTTTTTTCATTCAGCATAATGCTGTTGAGATCCATCCAAGTTGTAGTGTGTGTCAGTAGTTTTTTTCTTTTTTATTACTGAATGGTATTCTGTCCACCACATGTCTGTCAGTTTGTCATACTGTGGTGGCTTGTGTATTGCTGCAATACTGGAAGCTTTGCCACCAGTACTTAAATATCAGCAGGGTCACCCTTGGTGGACAGGTTTCAGTGGCACTTCCTTCCAGACTAAGACAAACTAGGAAGAAGGACCTGGCAGTCTACTTCTGAAAAAATTGGCCAGTGAAAACCTTGTGAAAAGCAACAGAACATTGTCTGATATAGTGCCAGAAGATGAGCCCCTCAGGCTGGAAGGCACTCAGAATATGACTGGGGAAGACCTGCCTCCTCAAAGTAGAATTGACCTTAATGACGTCCAAGCTGAACTGAAGGCATTGGTGAAAAACACTAGGTTCCAGGAATTGATGGAATACTGATTGAGATGTTTCAACAAACGGATACAGTGCTGGAGATGCTCATTCGTCTGTGTCAAGAAGTTTGGAAGACAGCTACCTGGCCACCCGACTGGAAGAGATCCATATTTGTACCCATTCCAAAGAAAGGTGATCCAGCAGAAGGCAGAAATTATGAGACAGTATCATTAATACCACATTCAAGTAAAATTTTGCTGAAGATCATTTGTAAGCGGTTGCAGGAGTACATCAACAGGGAACGCCAGAAATTCAAGCTGGATTCAGAAGAGGTCTTAGAACAAGGGCTGTCATTGCTGATGTCAGGTGGATCTCCTGGCTGAAAGCACAGAATACCAGAAAGATGTTTACCTGTGTTTTATTGATTATGGAAGGGCATTCAGCTGTGTGGATTATAACAAATTATGGGTAACATTGCGAAGAATGGGAATTCCAGAACACTTAACTGTGCTCATAAGGAACATGTGCTTAGACCAAGAGGCAGTCATTCGAACAGAACAAGGGGATACTGTATGGTTTAAAGTCAAGAAAGTTGTATCAAGGTTGTATCCTTTCACCATACCTAACTCAGTCTGTATGCTGAGCAAATAATCCAAGAAGCTGGACTATATGAAGAAGAATGTGGCGTCAGGATTGGAGGAAGACTCATCAGCAACCTGCAATATGCAAATGACACAACCTTGCTTGCTGAATGCACAGAGGAAGCACTTACTGATGAAGATCAAAGACTCCATCCTTTAGTATGGATTACATCTGAACATAAAGAAAGCAGAAATCCTTACAACTGGACTAATAAGCAACATCATGATAAATGGAGAAAATATTGAAGTTGTCAAGGGTTTCCTTTTACTTGGATCCACAGTCAGTGCCCATGGAAGCAGCAGTCAGGAAATCAAATGACACATTGTATTAGGCAAATCTGCAGTGAAAGGTCTCTTTAAAATGTTGCAAAGCAAAGACGTCACTTTAAGGACTAAGGTGTGCCTAACCGAAGCCAGGGTGTTTTCAGTTGCCTCACATGCATGTGAAAGCTGTACAGTGAGTAAGGAAAACCAAAGAAGAGTTGATGCCTTTGAATTATGGTATGGCGAAGAACATTGAATATAACATGGACTATCAGAAGAACAAACAAATCTGTCTTGGGAGAAGTACAGCCAGGATGCTCGTTAGAAACAAGGATGACGAGACTTCATCTCACATACTTTGGACATGTTATCAGGAGGGATCAGTCCCTGGAGTGGGACATCATGCTTGGTAGAGTAGAGAGTCAGCAAAAAAAGAGGAAGACCCTCAACGAGGTGGTTTGACACAGTGGCTGCAAGAATGGGCTCAAGCATAACAACGATTGTTAGGATGGTGCAGGACCGGGTAGTGTTTTGTTCTGTTGTATATAGGGTCGCTATGAGTCAAAACTGACTCATCGGCACCTAACAACAACAGTACTTCATGGAATGGTTGTACCACAGTTTATTTAACCATTCACCTATTGTAGAACATTTTGTTTCCAGTTTTTTACTATTAAAAAAATACCTGCAATGTTCAACTGTGTACAGGTTTCTGTGTGGACATAGTTATCATTTCTCTGAGAGATAATGCCTAGGAGTGCAATAGCTAGATTGTATGGTAAGTATGTGTTTAGTTTTTTAAAAAACTGCCAAGCTGTTTTCCAGAGTGGCTATTACATTTTACATTTCCATCAGCAATGCATGAGTGATCCAGTTTCTCCACATCCTCACCAGTATCTGATGGTGTAACTATTTTGCACCCATTTTGACTGAAAATAACATCTGTTCTTCTACACAAAAAGATTAAATGGGACACTTTCTTTAAAAGCTGGAAATAGAAATACCATATGATGCAGCAATCCCACTCCTAGGAACATATCCGAGAGAAATAAGCCATCATACAAATAGACACATGCACACTCATGTTCACTGCAGCACTGTTCACAGTAGCAAAAAGATAGAAACAACCTAAATGCCCATCGACAGATAAATGGATAAACAAATTATGGTATATACACACAGTGGAATACTGTGCAACAATAAAGAACTATGATGAATCCTTGAAACATCTCACAACATGAGTGAATCTGAAGGACATTATGTTGAGTGAAATAATTCAGTCATAAAGGACAAATATTGTATGAGACTATCATTAAAAGAAGTCAAGAGAAGATTTAAACACAGAAAAAAGCGTTCTTTGATGGTTACAAGGGTGAGGAGGTAGGAGGAGGGAAAATCATTAACTAGATAGTAGACAAGAGTCAACTTTGGTGAAGGGAAGGACAGCACAATACAGGGGAAGTCAGCACAACTGGACCAAAGGAAAAGCAAAAGAAGTTTCTTAGCCATATCAAACACTTTGAGCAACAGAGTAGCTGGGACTGGGGCCTGGGGACCATAGTTTCAGGGGACATCTAGGTCAATTGGCATAACAGTTTATAGAGAAAATGTTCTACATTCTACTTTGGTGAGTAGCGTCTGGGATCTTAAAAGCTTGAGAGTGGCCATTTAAGATAATCTGTTGGTCCCATCCCACCTGGAGCAAAGGAGAATGAAGAAGACCAAAGACGCAAGGAAAATACTAGCCAGAGAAGTAAAGGACCAAATGAACCAGAGACTTAATCAGCCTGAGACCAGAAGAACTAGATGGTACCCAGCTACCACCAGTGACCACCTGACAGGGAACACAACAGAGAGTCCTGGAAAGAGCAGGAAAAAAATGTAGAACAGAATTCAAATTCACCTAAAAAGACCAGACTTAATGATCTGACAGAGACTGAAGAAACCCCTGAAACTGTGGCCCCCAGATGCTCTTTTAACCCAGAACTGAAGCCATTCCCAAAGCCAACTCTTCAGACAAAGATTAGACAGGTCTATAAAACAAAAAATAATACACATAAGGAACATGCTTCTTAGTTCAGTCAGATACATGAGACCAAATGGGAAAAGGCAGGAAGGGACAGGAATGGAATGGGTAGACACAGGGAACCTGGGGTAGAAAGGGGGAGGGTGCTGTCACATTGTAGGGATTGAAACCAATATCACAAAACTATGTGTATAAATTTTTGAATGAAAAATTAACTTGAACTGTAAACTTTCACCTAAACACAATTTAAAAAAGAATAATTGGGACTATTGTGGACTTTCAAGAATTAGGCATTAGAAACCATTTTTGCTATGTTGTGCTTTGAAAATACAGACATAAATAAGGAATGGAAATTGCACGATAGATAATTCTACTTAATAGAATGCTGGATAATGGTGGCCATTCTTTGTGCCTTTTCTGGAGGACTAGGACTAAGTATGTAGAAATACTGTAGTTTTATATGCTGCTGGTACCTGTGGGTAGTTTCCATAGTACCATGTAAAGAGCACAGGACTTCAATTTAGAAAATTGTTTTTCTATATTTCACTATTGTCTAGCTTAAGAAAACTTGTATAAGAAACTTTTGTCTCTGGCCCTCAGGTTTTTTATCTGTAAAATGGGGAGACTGTCTTCATCATGGGATTGTGTGAGGCATAAATAAGATATCTCTCATACTTAGAAGATTATTGAGTGCCTGCTGTGCTAAGCACTGTGGATCCATTGATGAATAAGATGTGATCCTGATGTTAAGGAAATGTTAGCAGTAAAAAAAGAAAAAAAAAAAAGGGCAGAATGTCCTAACATTTATTTGAGCACGTGCCAGATGCTTTATGTGTGTTGTGGCCTGTGATCTTCTCAAGAATTCTGGGTGAGAGATGTGGGTCTTACCATTTAACATATGAAGAAACTGCAGAAATTTAGGTAACTTGTTAAAGGTTAGTGTCGTAGCCCGAATTTTTACCTGTATCTGTCAGACTCCAAGACCCTGTGTTTTTACCCCTGTAGTATATAATTCCTGTAAAAACACTTGTAAACAACCAAATGTTAAATGTAAGTAATAATTATCATTATAAAATGTTAATATTGTCGATTGTATTACTAATAATCTAAAAACTTGGAAGCTTAAAATTTTATTTCTCTCTCAAAGATAGAATGACAAGTAGGTAGACTTGGGTTTTGTTTTAAAAGGTCAGTTCAAGTTCAACAGAGTTTCTAATTCTGCCATTATGAACATGATATACATTATGTTCAAGATGATAACATGAAAGCATTGCAAAATCCTTGTATTAGTTTTCTAATGCTGTGCAACAAATAACTATGAACACAGCAACTTAAAGCAACACCCATTTATTGGGTCACAGTTTTTTAGGTCAGAATTCCAGGCATGGCATGGATAGGTTCTCTGCTAAGGGTCTCACGAGGCTAAAATCAAGGTGTTGGTTGCGCTGTGTTCTCATCTGACGCTTTGGGCAGTGGGGTGGGAGGTCTTCTTCCAAGCTCACATAGTTGTAGCAGAATTCAGTGCCTTGTGACTGGCTTCCTGCCAGAGAATGCTCTCAGCTTCTATAGGCCTCTCACATTCCTTGCCACATGGCCCTTACATCTTGAAAGCAGCAAAGGCGATTCTCCCTCTCATTGAAACTCTCACGTGTTAAATTTCTCCAAGAAGAGCTCAGTCCTTTTTAAAAAAAAAAAAAAAAATTGTGTTTTAGGTGAAAGTTTACAGAGCAAATTAGTTTCCCATTCAACAGATCGTACACAAAGTGTTCCATGACATTAGTTGCAATACCCACACTGTGTCAGCACTCTCCCCATTTCCTCCCTGGGTTCCCCATTTGCTTTCTTTTGGTTTTCCTACCCCTTCCTTGCCTTCTCATCTTTATTTTTGGGCAGATGTTCTCCTTTTGATCTCGTATAATTGTTCTATGGAATACATTCTTTTCAGGTGTTACTGTTTATTTTATAGCCCTGCTTATTGCTTGACTGGAAGGTGGTTTCCGGGAATGGCTCCAGTTCCAAGTCAGAGTGTCTTAGGGCCAGAGTCTCAGAGCTTCCTCCATTCTCTTTCAGGCCAATAAGTCTGGTCTTTTTTTATGAATTTGATTTTTTTGTTCTACTTTTTCCTCTCTGTGTGGAACCCTCTATTTTGATCCCAGTCAGAGCAGTTGGTAGTGGTAGCCAGGCACCATCTAGTTTTTCTGGTCTCGGGGTTGTGTAGGCTGTGGTGCATATGGTCCATTAGTCCTTTGGAGTCTTTTGAGTCTTTGATTTTCTTCACTCCTTTTTACTCCAGATGGGAAGAGACCACTAGTTGTATCTTAGATGACCGCTCTCAAGTTTTTAAGACCACAGACGCTACTCACCAAAGTAGGATGTAGAACATTGTTTTTATGCACTATGTGATGCCAGTTGACGTGGATGTCTCCCCAGTCTATGGTCCTTAACCTTCAAGCCAGGTATCTTCATCCTAGGAGGTGTTTGCTTGTGCATAAGAAGTTTCCATTACTGTGCCCCTTGTGTGTTCTATTGTCTGTATTGGTGTATGTGCAACATCTACAAATATGTATGTAGAGATAGCCACATCTCTAGCATCCCTATCTATCTATGTATCCCTTCATAAATTATTGTTTGTTAATACTTTTGTTTCAGGATTACCTATGTTATATTAATTGCTGTAGTTGCCCTTTGTTCTTGTGCTCCTTTCAGTGTCTTCCTTTGCTTTTGTCATGTTGTGCTGACTTCCCCCATATAGTGCATTGCCTTCCCTTCATCAGTATTACCACGTCTTCTATTTAGAAATTTACCCTCCCTCCCCCTCCTGTCCCTGGTAACCATCAAAGAATGTTTTTTTCATTGTGTAAACCTTTCCTTTTTTTTTTTATTTTTTATAATGGTGATCTAATACAAAATTTGTCCTTTTGAGATTGGTTTATTTCACTTAGCATAATATCCTCCAAATTCATCCACGTTGTGAGATGTTTTGCAGATTCATTGTTATTCTTTATCATTGCATAGTATTCCATTGTGTGTATGTGCCAGTTTATCCAGTCATCCACTGATGGGCACTTAGGTTGTTTCCATCTTTTTTGCTGTTGTGAATAATGCTGCAGTGAACATCAGTGTGCCTATGTCTATTTGTGTGACGGCTCTTATTTCTTTAGGCAATATACCTAGGAGTGAGATTTCTAGATCTTACGGTATTTCTATTTCTGACTTTTCAATGAAGCGCCATATCATTTTCCATAGTGATTGTACCATTGTACATTCCCACCAGCAGTGTATAAGAGTTTCAGTCTCCTCAACTTTGCCAGCATTTGTTGTTTTCTGTTTTTTTTTGATTAGTCCCATTGATGTCTAGGTGAGATGGTATCTCATTCTAGTTTTTTAAAAAATTTTTTTTTGTTGTACGTTAGATGAAGGTTTACAGAACTAATAGTTTCTCGCTAAACAGTTAGTACACATGTTGTTTTATGACATTGGTTAACAACCCCAGGACATGTCAGCACTCTCCCTTGTTGGCCTTGGGTTCTCTATTACCAGCTTTCCTGTTTCCTCCTGCCTTCTAGTCCTTGTCCGTGGACTGTTATGCCCCATTAGTCTCATTTTGTTTTATGGGGCTGTCTAATCCTTAGCTGAAGGTGAACCTCGGGAGTGACTTCATTACTGAGCTAACGGTATTGGGGGGGCCATACTTTCAGGGTTTCTCCAGCCTCTGTCAGGCCAGTAAGTCTGGTCTTTTGTTTTTAATTTTTTAATCTTTTCTTGTACAAAAATTTATACATACATTGTTCTGTGACCGTAATTGCTCTCCCCATACTGTGACAGCACACTCTTCCTTTTGACCTGATTCCCCATGTCCATTCAGCCAGCTCCTAACCCTCTCTGCCTCCCTGCCTCACCTTTGGACAGAAGCCACCCCTTTGGTCTCTTGTATCTACTTGACTAAGAGGCACACTTCTCACGAGTATCACTTTATGTCCCATACTCAAGTCTAATCCCTGTCTGAAGAGTTGACCTCAGAAATTTAGTTCTGGGCTGGTAGAAAATCCAGGGGCCATGATTTCTGGGGTTCTTCCAGTCTCAGTCAGACCATTAAGTCTGGTCTTCTTACTAGAATTTGAGTTCTGCACCCCACCTTTCTCCTGCTCCATCAGGGACTCTCTGTTGTGTTCCCTTTGAGGGCAGTCATTGCTGGTAGCTGGGCACCATCTAGTTCTTCTGGGCTCAGGCTGATGAAGTCTCTGGTTTATGTGGCCCTTTCTGTCTCTTGGGCTAATACTTTGCTTGTGTCTTTTGTGTTCTTCATTCTCCTTTACTCCAGGTGGCTGGGACCAATTGATGCATCTTAGATGGCCGCTAACAAGCATTTAAGACCCCAGATGCCACTCACCAAAGTATGATGCAGAACATTTTCTTAATAAGCTTTGTTATGCCAATTGACCTAGATATCCCCAGACCCCTACCCCTGCTACGCTGTCCCTCAAAGTGTTTGATTTTGTATTCAGGAAACTTCTTTCCTTTGGTTTAGTCCAGTTGTGATGACTTCCCCTGTAGTGTGTGCTGTCTTTCCCTTCAGCTAAGATAATTCTTCTCTACTAATTAGTAAATAACCCTCACTCTCCCTCCCCACCCTCGTAACCATCAAAGAATGTTTTCTTCTGTGTTTAAACCTTGAGTTCTTATAATAGTGGTCTTATACAATATTTGTCCTTCTTTGACTGACTAAATTCACTCAGCATAATGCCCTCCAGATTCCTCCATGTTATACGATGTTTCACAGCTTCCTCGTTGTTCTTTATTGTCGGGTAGTATTCCGTTGTGTGGATATACCATAATTTATCCATTCTTCCGTTGATGGGCACCTAGGTTGTTTCCATCTTTTTGCTATTGTGAACAGTGCTCCAGTGAACGTGGGTGTGCATATATCTATTTGTGTGATGGCTCTTATTTCTCTAGGATATTTTCCAAGGAGCACAATAGCTGGATCGTATGCTACTTCTATTTCTCACTTTTTAAGGAAGTGCCAAATCAATTTCCAAAGTGGTTGTACCATTTTACTCCCACCAACAGTGTATAAGTGTTCCAGTCTCTCCACAACCTCTCCAGCATTTATTATTTTGTGTTTTTTGAATTAATGCTAGCCTTGTTGGGGTGAGATGGTATCTCATCGTAGTTTTCATCTGCATTCCTCTAATGGCTGATGATCGTGAGCATTTCTTCATGTGTCTGTTAACTGACTGAATATCTTCTTTGGTGAAGTGCCTGTTCATATCCCTTGCCCATTTTTTAATTGGGTTATTTGTCTTTTTGTTGTTGAGATTTTGCAGTATCTTGTAGATTTTAGAGATCAGATGCTGATCGGATTTGTCGTAGCCGAAAATTTTTTTGCACTCCGTAGATTGTCTTTTTACTCTTTTGGTGACGTCTTTTGATGAGCATAAGTGTTTGATTTTTAGGAGCTCCCAATTATCTGGTCTCTCTTCTGGTGATTCTGCATTGTTACTTATGCTTCATATTGTGTTTATGCCATGTGTTAGGGCTCCTAGCATAGTCCCTATCTTTTATTCCATGATCTTTAACATTTTCAATTTTATATTTAAGTCTTTGATCTATTTTGAGTTAGTTTTTGTGCATGGTGTGAGCTATGGGTCTTGTTTCAGTTTTTTGCAGATGGATATCCAGTTATGCCAGCATCATTTGTTAAAGAGACTGTGTTTTCCCCAATTAATGGACTTTGGGCCTGTGTCAAATACCAGCTGCTCATAGGTGGGTAAATTTATTGTCTGGGTTCTCAATTCTGTTCCTTTTTTGTGTGTGTCTATTGTACCAGTACCAGGCTGTTTTGACTACCGTGGCGGTATAATAGGTTCTAAAATCAGATAGAGGGAGGCCTCCCACTTTGTTTTTCGTCTTCAGTAATACTTTACTTATTCGGGGCCTCTTTCCTTTCCATATGAAGTTGGTGATTTGTTTCTCCATCTCATTAAAAAATGCTGGTGGAATTTGGATCAGGATTGCATTGTATCTGTGGATTGCTTTGGGTAGAATTGACATTTTCACAATGTTGAGTCTACATATCCATGAGCAAGGTATGTTTTTCCACTTATGCAGGTCTCTTTTGCGTTCTTGCAGTAGTGTCTTTTAATTTTCATTGTATAGGTCTTTTATGTCTCTGGTTAGATTTATCCCTAAGTATTTTATCTTTTTGGCAGCTGTTGTAAATGGTGTTGATCTGGTGATTTCCTCTTTGAGGTTCTCTTTGTTGGTGTAAAGGAATCCAACTGATTTTTGTATGTTTATCTTGTATCCTGAAACTTTGCTGAAATCTTATATTAGCACCAATAGTTTTCTTGTGGATTCTTTGGAGTTTTCTTTGTATATGATCATATCATCTGCAAATACAGATACTTTGACTTCTTCCCTACCAATCTGGATGCCCTTTATTTCTTTTTCTAGCCTCATTGCTCTGGCTAGGACCTTCGGCACAATGTTGAATAAGATGGGTGATAAAGGTCATCCTTGTATGCTTCTCCTTCTCAAGGGGAATGCTTTCAAAGTCTCTCTATTGAGGATGATGTTGGCTGTTGGTTTCCTATAAATGCCCTTAATTACATTGAGGGATTTCCCTTCTATTCTTATTTTGTTGAGAGTGTTTATCATGAATGGGTGTTGGACTTTGTCGAATGCGTTTTCTGCATCGATTGATAAGATCATGTGGTTCTTTTGTTTTATTTATGTGATGGATTACATTGTTTTTCTAATGTTGAACCATCCTTGTATACCTGTTATAAATCCCACTTGATCATGGTGAATTTTTTTTTTTATATGTTGCTGGATTCTATTGGCTAGAATTTTGTTGAGGATTTTTGCATCAACGTTCATGAGGGATATTGGTCTGTAATTTTTTTTTTTTTTTTGTAGTGTCTTTACCTGGTTTTTGTATCAAGGTTATGTTGGCTTCATAGAATGAGTTTGCGAGTATTCCTTCATTTTCTGTGCTCTGAAATACCTTTAGTAGTAGTGGTGTTTACTCTTCTCTGAAAGTGTGGTAGAATTCTCCAGTGAAGCCATCAGGGCCAGGGCTTTTTTTTTTTTTGTTGGGAGTTTTTTAATTGCCTTTTCAGTCTTTTCTTTTGTTATCAGTTTATTTAGTTCTACCTCTGTTTGTGTTAGTTTAGGTAGGTAGTGAGTTTCTAGACATTTGTCCATTTCCTCTAGGTTTTCAAATTTGTTAAGAGTACAGTTTTTTATAGTATTCTCTTATGATTCTTTTAATTTCAGTTGGATCTGTTGTGATATCACACATCTCATTTCTTATACGGATTATCTGTTCCTTTTCTGTTTTTCTTTTGTCAGTTTGGCCAGGGGTTTATCAGTTAATCTTTTCAAAGAACTAGCTTTTGGTCTGGTTAACTCTTTCCATTGTTTTTCTATTCTCTATTTCATTTAATTGTGCTGTAATTCTATTATTACCTTTTTTCTGATGCGTGTGGTCTTCTTTTGCTGCTCTCTTTCTACTTGTTCCAGTTGTAGGGTTAGTGTTTTGATTATGACCCTTTTTTTTTTTTTTTGGATGTGTGCATTTATTGCTATAAACTGACTTCTGAGCACTGCTTTTGCTGTGTCCCAAAGGTTCTGGTACGATGTGTTTTCATTCTCATTTGATTCTATGAATGTCTTTATTCCATCCTTAGTTTCTTTTATAACCCAGTAGTTTTTGAGAAAGGTGTTGTTCAGAAAGGTGTTCAGTTTCCATGTGTTAGATTTTGTTTCCTTGCTTTTTCTGTTGTAGGTTTCTACTTTTATGGCTTTATGGTCAGAAAAGATGCTTTGTAATATTTCGATAGTTTGGATTTTGTTAAGGTTTCATTTATGGCCTAATATGTGGTCTATTTTGGAGAATGTTCCACGTGCACTGGGAAAGAAGGTATACTTGACCACAGTTGGGTGGAGTGTTCAGTATATGTCTATGAGATCAAGTTGGTTGATTGCAGCATTTAGGTCTTGTGCGTCTTTGTTGAGCTTCCTTCTGGATGTTCTGTCCTATGAAAGTGGTGTATTGAAGTCCTGCTATTGTGGAGCTATCTCTTTTCAGTGCTGTTAGAGTTTGTTTTATGTATTTTGGAGCCTTGTCGTTGGGTGCATAAATATTCGTTATAGTTACATCTTCCAGGTGTATTGACCCTTTAATCATTACATAGTGTCCTTCCTTATCCTTTGTGGTGGATTTTACTTTAAAGTGTATTTTGTCAGAGTTTAGTATTGCCACTCCTGCTCTTTTTTGAGTGTTCTTTGCTTGATAGATTTTTTTTCCATCCTTTGAGTTTTAGTTTGTTTTTAAGTCTAAGGTGTTTCTCTTGTAAGCAGCATATAGACGGATCATGTTTTTTTATCCAGTCTGCCACTCTCTGTCTCTTTAGTGGTGCATTTAGGCCATTCACATTCGGTGTAATTATTGATAGGTATGTATTTACTGCCGTCATTTTGATGTCTTTTTTTGTGTGTTGTTGAGTTTCTTTGTTCCACATAATTTTTTCTGCTGAGTCATTTTTCTTTATGTACTTTCTTTTCATCTTTTTTATTGTTGATTTTGTGTTTGCTGAGTCTTTATATTTTTCTAGTTTTTTATTTTGATGATAGGATTGTTGTTTTACTTTGTGGTTACCTTAATTTTTATCCCTATTTTTGTATGTGTATACTAATCTTTTATCTCTTTATATCATCTTGACTACTTCTCCATGTGAAAAATCTATGTCTACATTTTTTAAATCCATCTTTTTTGTTTTAATGTTGTCATCTTTTACATATTGACATCTGTTACCCTAGTTTCAGTGATTTTAGCTTTGATTTACTTTCGTGACTTCCCTGTTCAGGTTGATATCTGGTTGCTGTGTCCTGCGTTCTAGTCTTGGGTTGTTATCTGATGTTACTGATTTTCTAACCAGAGGACTCCCTTTAATATTTCTTGTAATTTTAGTTTGGTTTTTGCAAATTTCCTAAACTTCTCTTTATCTGGAAATGCCCTAATTTCACCATCATATATGGGAGAGTTTTGCTGGATATATAATTCTTGGCTGGCAATCTTTTTCCTTCAAGGCTTTATATATGTCATCTCCCTACCTTCTTGCCTGCATGGTTTCTGCTGAGCAGTTCGAGCTTATTCTTATTGACTCTCCTTTGTAGATGACTTTTCATTTATCCTTAGCTGCTCTTAAAATTCTCTATATTTAGATTTTGCAAGTTTGATTACAATATGTCTTGGTGACTTTCTTTTGGGTTCTGCTTTATGTGGCGTTCGATGAGCATCTTGGATAGATATCTTGTCATCTTCCATGATATCAGGGAAGTTTTCTGCGAACAAATCTTTAACACTTTAACAATTCTCTCTGTATTTTTTGTTATCCCACCCCCCACCCCACCCCCGCTCTGGTACTCCACTCGTAGGTTATTTCTCTTGATAGAGTCCCACATAATTGTTAGGGTTTCTTCATTTTTTTTTAATTGTTTTTTCTGATTTTTCCTCAAATAAGTTGGTGTCAAGTTCTTTATCTTCAATCTCACTAATTTTGATTTCCATTGCTTCAGTTCTACTCCTGTGACTTTGTATTGAGTTGTCTAATTCTGAAATTTTATTGTTAATGTTCTGGATTTCTGATTGCTGTCTCTCTATGAAGTCTTACAGCCTGTTAAATTTGTCATTATGCTCTTCTCTAATCTTTTTAGTTTCCTTTAGTGCGTGTTTTGCATTTTGTTTAATTTCCTTCCTAATTTCTAGAAGAGTTTTGTATATTAATCATCCGTATTCTACTTCCAGTAATTCAAAGAAGTTGTTCTTCTATGGAAAATTTGTAGATTCTTTATTTTGGGAGCTTGTTGAATCTATCTTGGATTGCCTCATTATGTGATTTGATATTGTCTGTTATATCCGAGCCATCGATAAGGTATTATATTTCTTTATTTTATGTTTGGTTACTGTGTTCTAGCTTCTTGTTTGTTTTGATATGCCCAGATAGGCTGATCATATGACCTAGTTTGGTTATTGGCACCTTTGAATCTCTAATGTCTTGTCACCAGGTGTTTAGATATTTTATTAGGTACGTGAGCTCAGGAGTTCACCCACTCCTCCTGTATTCATTCAGCTCAGGTGCCCAGGTAGACAGCCACTGAGTGTGTGGTGTAGGCTGTCATAGTCCTGGGAAGGCATGGGTAATTGATGTAGGCACAGGCATTTGGCTGCAGCAGAAGGACACACTCTGAGCAAGGCAGGGGCTGCACGGCCACCCTTGAATATCCAGGAGGAGGGCGTGTTCCTGTTCCCTAGAACATATTGGTGGATGCGTTTTGCAGCCAGATTATGAGTACATAATGCTCTTGGCTGTAATGACTGGGGGGCAAGTATTATTCATGAGCCCCTATTGCAGGTGGCTAGGTGGTGTGGGTGGGGCCACTAGTTCTCAGGCCCCTGATACGGGTAGGTGAAGACCCTGCTTAATGGTCAGAGCAGTGTCAAATATCAAAAACCTACCACTTCGAACCAACCACTGAATGGAATAAGAAACTGTCCAAGAACAGAGAGCGAGGAGAGATACATGCAGAGGTCCCTTATCAGGTAATGCAGCACGGATCCACGATCTTGGATTCCTGTAGGAGATCAGCAAACAAGGGGTATGAGAAAGCAGCTTCAGGGAGCTTCCAGCAGGAGACAGAAAAACCGGTAACCAGTAATGTAGGCTTTCCCACCCCCCCCACCTTTGTCAGCCCCGCTTAGCCTCCTCTGCTTCCTGCAGCCACAGTCTCCTGGCAGAGAAGCACCCCTATATCGCTTGGATTCCAATCGCCCGCAAATAAAACAAAAAAGCTGGACGAAACAAATCTACAATCAGTAAACGAGGAAAATAACCACTGAATGCCCTGAAGACAGCAGATAATATCAAAACATTTACAAAAACAGGGCAGGATGGTTCCAGTAGGCACCCAAAGTAAAATACCAGATGACCTTCCAGTAGAAGGAACTAGATTTACCTGATAGGAAATTCAAATCTCTAATATTCAGAGTTATTCAAGAGTCTAATCAAAAAGCAGGCAAAAATGAGGGAAAAAATAGAGAAATACATGGAAAATACAGACCAAAAAAATGGAAGAATTCAAGAACATAATACAAGAACAAAATGCCAAAATAATTTCACAACTAGAAATCATACAGAAACAACAATTAGAAATCCAAAAGATAACAAGATTTCAGAAATGGACAGTGTCATGGAAGGGCTGAGGAGCAGGTTTGAAACAGTGGATGATAGGATCAGCGAAATTGAAGACAAACACTTAGATACAACTCTGGTTGAGGAAAAATTAGAAAAAAGAACGAAGAAAAATGAAGAAACCCTAAGAATTATGTGGGATAAAATCAAAAGCAAAAATCTGTGAGTGATTAGAGTTCCAGAATAGGGGAATAAAACAGAAAACAGAAAACACAGAGAGGATTATTGAAGAACTGCTGAGAGAAAACTTCCCCAATATCATGTAAGGTGAAAAGCTGACCATCCAAGAAGCTCAGTGAACCCCATATAGGATAGTCCCCAAAAGAAAATCACCAAGGTATATCATAATCACACTCGCTAAAACCAAAGACAAAGAATCCTGAGAGCAGCTTGGGAAGAAGAAGAAGTCACATACAGAAGAGAAACAATAAGACTAAGCTTGGATTATTTGGCAGAAACCATGCAGGCAGGCAGGCAATGGGATGACATATATAAAACCTTGAAAGCAAAAAATTGCCAGCCAAGAACAGTATATCCTGCAAAAGTCTTGTTCAGTTATGATGGTGAAATTAGGTCATTTCCAGATAAACAGAAATTAAGGCACTATGTAAAAACGAAACCAAACTTAGAAGACTTATTAAAGCGAGTTCTTGCATCTGAGAACAAACAGCATCAGACCACAGGCTGAATATAGGACACAGGATTGTACTAGCCAGAAACCAACCTATGAAATGAACTCTTAAGAACTATGGAAAACCAAAAGAATTACAACAGGGAACCAGAGAAGTTCATCTGTAAATGATAACAGCATCAGAACAGTAAAAGAGGGAATAAACAGTGTAGGTATAGAACTTTCTAATTTAGAAGAAGTAAGGAGATACCAAGCAATAATAGACTGGTTCAAATCTAGGAAGATACAGGTAAATTCCAACGTAACTACAAAGAAAGTTAACAAACCTACTCATCAAAATGAAAAAAAACATAAAGTCTCAGTAAAAACGAAACCTACAAAAACAGAAGAAATGAAAAAATCGACATACAAAAGGAACTCAGTGCAGGAGAGGAAGAGGAACAGAGACAACGTCAGCACCACAAAAAAAAAGCACTACAAAATGCAATCCCACTCTTAGGAATATATGCTAGAGAAATAAGAGCTGTCACACGAATAGACATATGCACACCCTTGTTCCTTCCAGCACTGTTCACAATAGCAAAAAGATGGAAGCAACGTAGATACCCGTCAACAGATGAATGGATAAACTATGGTACATACAATGGAGTATTACGCAAAGATAAAGAACAGTGATGAATCTGTGAAGCATCTCATAACGTGGATGAAACTGGAGGACATGATGCTGAGTGAAATAAGTCAATCACAGAAGGACAAATATTGCATGAGTCCTCTACTGTAAAAACTCATGTAAGTTTGCACAGAAAAACAAACAGTCTTTGTTGGTTACAAGGGATGGGAGGGGTGAGGGGGAACTAAATAGACAATAGATAAGTGGTAACTTTGGTGAAGGGTACACAATACTTGGGAAGCCAGCAGAACTTGTACAAGGAAGGGTCATGGAGGCTCCATAGACACATCCAAACTCCCTGAGGAACTGAATTTCTGGGTGGAGGGCTGTGGGGACCATGGTCAAAGGGAACATCTAGCTAAATTGGTATAACACAGTTTATAAAGACAAAGTTCTACATTTCTACCTTGGTGAGTAATGTCTGGGGTCTTAAAAGCCTGTGAGCAGCCATTTAAGATACTCCACTGGTCTCACCCCTTCGGGAGCAAGGGAGAATGAAGAGAACAAGATACAAGGAAAAGATTAGTTCAAAGGACTAATGGACCGCAGCTACCACGGCCTCCACCAGACTGAGTCTAGTACAGCTAGATGGTGCCCAGCTACCACCAACTGCTCTGACCAGGATCACAGTAGAGTGTCCTGGACAGAGCTGGAAAAGGATGTAGAACAAAAGTCACAAAAAGACAAGATTTACTGGCCTGACAGACTGGAGAAACACTGAGAGTATGAACCCCAGACCCACTTTTACCTCAGTGATGAAGTCACTCCTGAAGTTCACTGTTCAGCTGGGGAGTGTACAGCCTCATAAAACAAAACGGGACTAATGAGTTGCAGCAGTCCAGGGACAAGGTCTAGAAGGCAGGAGAGGACAGGAAAGCTGGTGATAGGGAACCCAAGGTTGAGAAAGGACAGTATTGACTAGGGAACCCAAGGTTGAGGAAGGACAGTATTGACATGTCGTGGGGTTGTTAACCATTGTCATAAGGCAATATGTGTACTGACTGTTCAATGAGAAGCTAGTTTTTCTGCAAATCTTCATCTAAGGTAAAAAAAAAAAATTATGTATGTGAGATCAGATTGACAACAGCAACTCAAAAGGTTTGATGGGAAGCGTAACAGGCAGTGAGTTGCAGATAATGGTGATGGAATAATTTGGAAAAGGATATTGAGAATAGCATCACACCTGAAAGAATGTAATCGATGTTACTAAATTGTACATGTAGAAACTTTTGAAATGGTGTATCTTTGGCTATGTATGTTTACACCAAATAAAGCTCCTCCAAGGTCAAGAAGGGAGAGTGTTGGCATGTTGTGGGGTTGTTAACCGATGTTATAAAACGATATGTGTACAGACTATTTAATGAGAAACTATTCTGTAAACCATCTAAAGTACAATAAAAAAAAGTTGAAAATAAAAAGAACCTGCCATTTCACAGCTGAAAGAATTGAAGTTAGACTTCCAGTATATACCCTGTTGTACTGTGGTAATGAGGGCCTACGCTGTAGAGATGTGCCCACAGAAGTTTGTGCAGGCGAAAAGACACGCAAAGTCTCTGCATCCCTTATTCGTATACATAGGCAAAGGAGCTGTGCCTCCCATGGGTTCCTGGCTTAGGGGAGCCAGCAGTTTATTTTCTCCTGTTTGTTAATTTGTTCACTCTCCAAGGCAGGGAGAATGGTTCTGGGCATGTGGCAGATTCTACTTCTGGCCCAGGGGACTCGGCAATTGCTGAAGCCTGTCCGGGACCCAGTGCAAAGCAGGGAGGTAAATGGGAGAGAGGTTTTTCCCCAAGGCGGGTGTTTGTCATCCACGTGGTAGGCAGTACGCAATTACTTATTTTTCTCCAGATCGAGGGCTGCTTCTCACTGGTTCTGGGTGGTCATGTAGATTTTCTGGAACTGGGTCTCTCCTGTTGCAAAAAATGTGCCTCCTGAGCACGGCTGCTTGCCTGCTTCACTGCTCACCCACAAGCTGCTCAGGCCTGAAGGGCTCAGGTGCTTGCTCGGTTAGGTCTAGCAACTCCTCGCTGCTTCTGAACCGTCTCTCCCTCCCCTTCTCTCTCTGTCCAGTTCCTCCACTCTGCCTTTGATGTTTGGGGATCCTAGATTGCCATATATAGTCGAATCACTTGTTTTTTCAGGTCTTTGTTGTAAGAGGGTCCACCGGAAGCGTTTGACTACTCTGTCATCGGCCCCGCCTCCTGATTGTTTTTTGTGAGTTAGAATTTTGTTCTGCATTTTTCTCCAGCTCCGTCCAGGACCCTCTGTTATGATCCCTGTCAGTGCAGTAAGTGGTGGTAGCCGAACACCATCTAGTTATGCTGGACTCAGTCTGGTGGAGTTCTTGGTAGCTGTGGTCCATTAGTCTTTTGGACTAATCTTTTCCTTGTATCCTGTTCTCTTCATTCTCCCTTGCTCCCAAAGGGATGAGATCAGTGGAGTATCTTAGATGGCTGCTCACAGGCTTTTAAGACCCCAGATGCTACTCATCAAGGTAGAATGTAGAACATTTTCTTCATAAACTGTGTTATGCCAATTGAGCTAGATGTTCCCTGAGTCCATGGTCCCCACAGCCCTCCACCCAGCAGTTCAGTCCCTCAGGGAGTTTGGATGTGTCTATGGAGCTTCCATAACCTTGCCTTCTACTACAAGTTGTGCTGGCTTCCCCACTATTGTGTACTGTCTTACCCTTCACCAATGTTACCACTTGTCTATTTAGTATTTACCCCCCTACCCCTCCCATTCCTTTTAACCATCAAAGATTGTTTCTTTTAGTGTGTAATCCTTTTCATGAGTTTTTACAGTAGAGGGTCTCATACAGTATTTGTCCTTTTGTGATTGACTTATTTCACTCAGTATAATGTCCTCTGGTTTCATCCATGTTATGAGATGCTTTACAGATTCTTCATTGTATTTTATGGTTGCATAATCCTCCATTGTGTGTATATGTACCATAGTTTATCAATTCATCTCTTCATGGGCATCTGGATTGTTTCCATCTTTCTGCTATTGTGAACAATGCTGCACTGAACATGGGTGTGCATGTCTGTTCATGTGATGGCTCTCATTTCTCTAGGAGATATTCGTAGAAGTGGGATTGCTGGATTGTATATTTCTATTTTTAACTTTCTAAGGAAGTGCCATATTGTTTTCCAAAATGGTTATATCATATTGCATTCCCATCAGAAGTGTATAAGAGTTCCAATCTCTCAGCAGCCTCTCCAATGTTGGTTCTTTCCAGCTTTTTTGATTGGTGCTAGTGAATGCTAGGGTGAGATAGTATCTCACTGTGATTTTGATTTGCATTTCTCTAATGGCTAGTGATCACCAGCATTTCCTCATGTGTCTGTTGGCTGCTTGAATGTCTTCTCTGGTGAAGTATGTGTTCATTTCCTTTGCCCATTTTTTAATTGCATTATTTGTCTTTTTGTCGTAGAAGCATTGGATTTTGTTGTAAACTTCAACAGTTAGATCTTTGTCTGACTTGTAGTGCTCAAAAATTGTTTCCTCAGTCTGTAGATTCTCTTATTACTCGTTTGGTGAAGTTTTTGATGAGCGCAAGTGTTTCATTTTTAGAAGATCCTAGTTATCTAGTTTATGTTCTGGAGTTTTGTATTGTTTGTTGTGGTTTGTATCCTGTTAATGCCATATATTAGGGCCTCTAGCGTTGATCCTATTTTTTTTTTCCTATGAACTTTATCGTTTTTGGTTTTATATTTAGGTCTTTGATCCATTTTGAATTAGTTTTTGTATATGGTGTGATGTATGGGTCCTGTTTTATTTTTTGCAGATGGACATCCAGTTTTGCCAGCACGATTTGTTAAAAAGACTCTATTCCTCATTTAATGGACTTTAGGCCCTTGTCGAAGATCAGGTGACCATAGTTAGATGGATTTACATTTAGGTTCTGTATTCTGTTCCATTGGTCAACGTATCTGTCGTACCAGTACCAGGCTCTTTTGACTACACAGCTGTATAGTAGGTTCTGAGGTCAGTGTGAGTCCTCCTACTTTATTCTTCTTCTTCAATAGTGCTTTCCTTATCCGGGGCTTCTTCCCTTTCCATATAAAGTTAATGATTAGTTTTCTCATCCCTTTAAAGAATGTTGTTGAGAAGTGGATTGGGATTGCATTGCATTTGTAGTTTGCGTTGGGTAGAGTTGTCATTTTCACGAGTCTCTCTATGAGCGTGGTATGTTTTTCCATTTATGTAGATCCCTTTGGGTTTCTTGCATACTGATTTGTAGTTTTCATTGTATAGGGCTTTTACATCCCTGGTTAGATTTATTCATAAGTATTTTATTTTTTTAGGGGCTGTTATAAATGGTATTGTTTTCCTGATTTATTTTCATTGTTCTCTTTATTGGTGTACAGGAACCCAGTGATCTTTATATGTGTGTCTTGTATCCTGCTACACTGCTGAATCTTTCTATTAGTTCCAGTAGATTTCTTGCGGAGTCTTTTGGGTTTTCTATGTATAGTATCATATCATCCACAAATAGAGATAGTTTAACTTCTTCATTACTAATTTGGATGCCCTTTATTTCTTTTTCTTGCCTTATTGCCGTAGCTGGGACATCCAGCACAATGTTAAATAGGACTGGTGATAAAGGGCATCCTTGTCTTGTTCCTGTTCTCAAGGGGAATGTTTTTAGCCTCTCTCCATTAAGAATGATGTTGGCCTTTGGTTTTGCAGAGATGTCCTTTATTATGTTGAGAAATTTCCCTTCTATACCTATTTTATTGAGAGTTTTTATCAGGAATAGGTGTTGGCTTTTGTCAGATGCCTTTTTTGCGCCGATTGAGATGATCATGTGATTCTTTTGTTTGCTTGTATTTATGTGGTGGATTACGTTGATTGATTTTCTAATGTTGAACCATTCTTGCATAGCTAGTATGAATCCTACTTGGTCGTGGTGTATTATTTTTTTAATATGATGCTGAAATCTATTGGCTAGAATTTTTTCTTTCTTTTTTTTTTTTAAACTATATGGGCAATTTGCACTTGAAGAATTTCTTTTTTTTTTTTATATTGTACTGCAGGTGAAGGCTTACAGAACAAATAGTTTCTCACGAAACAGTAGTACATGTTGTTTTCTGACATTGGTTTACACCCACAACATATTAACCCTTTAACTTCTCAACCTTTTTTTTTTTTGGTGAAAATACACATAGCCAAAGATACACCGTTTCAAAAATTTCTATATACACAGTTCAGTGACATTGACTACGCTCTTCCAATTGTGCTGCTATTCTCACTTAAGTGAAGGCTTCATGAACAAAATAGTTTCTCATTTAACAGTTACTACAAATGTTGCCCTATGACAATGGTTAACAATCTCACAGCTCATCCTCAGTATCCTTACTCAACCTTGGGTTCCCTATCACCAGCTTCCTTGTCCCCTTCTGCCTTCTGGCCCTTGTCACTGGACTCCTGTACCTTGTCAGTCTCATTTGGTTTTACGGGGCTGTCCACTCCCAGGCTGAACAGTGAACCTCGGAGGTAACTTCCCACTGAGCTAAAAGGGTGTCTGGGGGCCATACTCTCGAGGTTTCTCCAGTCTTCTTTAGGCCAGTAAATCTGCTCTTTTTTTTGTGAGTGAGAATTATGTTCTACATCCTTCTCCAGCTCTGTCCAGAACCCTCTGTTGTGATCCTGGTCAGAGCAGTCAGTGGTGGTAGCCGGGCACCATCTAGCTGTACTGGACTCAGTCTGGTGGAGGCCTTGGTAGCTGTGGACAGTTAGTCCTTTGGACTAATCTTTTCCTTCTATCCTGTTCTCTTCATTCTCCCTTGCTCCCAAAGGGATGAGACCAGTGGAGTATCTTAGATGGCTGCTCGCAGGCTTTTAAGACCCCAGACACTACTCACCAAGGTAGAATGTAGAGCATTGTCTTTCTAAGCTGTGTCATGCCAATTGAGCTAGATGTTGCCCGAGACCATGGTCCCCACAGCCCTCCGCCCAGCAGTTCAGTCCCTCAGGGAGTTTGGATGTGTCTGTGGGGCTTCCATTACCTTTCCTTGTACAGGTTGTGCTAGTTTTCCCTGTATTGTGTACTGTTTCACCTTTCACCCAAGATAACACTTATCTCTTGCCTATTTAGTACTTCCCCCCGACTCCTCCCATCCCTGGTAACCAACAAAGATTGTTAAATTTTGTGTGTGTACTTTTTCATGGGTTTTTACAACAGAAGTCTCATACGATATTTGTCCTTTTGTGATTGACTTATTTCACTCAGCATAATGTCCTCCAGTTTCATCCATGTTATGAGATGGTTCTCAGATTCATTGTTGTTCTTTCTCATTGCATAGTACTTCATTGTGTGTATGTACCATAGTTTGTTTATCCATTCATCTGTTGATGGACATCTAGGTTATTTCCATCTTTTTGCTATTGTGAACAGTGCTGCCACGAACATAGGTGTGCATATGTCTATTCGAGTGACGACTCTTATTTCTCTAGGATATATTCCTAGGACTGGGATTGCTGGATCGAATGGTATGTCTATTTCTAGCTTTCTGAGGAAGCGCCATATCATTTTCCAAAATGGTTGTATCATTTTGCATTCCCACCAGCAGTGCATAAGAGTTCCGATCTCCCCGCAGCCCCTCCAACATTTATTATTTCCAGTGTTTTTGATTCGTGCCAGTAATGCCTAGGTGAGATGGTATCTCACTGTGGTTTTAATTTGCAGTTCTCTAATGGCTGTTTATCGCGAGTATTTCTTCATGTGTCTGTTGGCCATTTGAATGTTTTCTTCGGGGAAGTGTCTGTTCATTTCCTTTGCCCATTTTTTAATAGGCTTATTTGTCTTTTTGTTGTCGTGGTGTTGGATTTTCTTGTAGATTATGGAGAGTAGACCTTTGTCTGACTTGTACTGTCCAAAAATTTTTTCTCAGTCTGGTCTGTAGGTTCTCTTTTTACTATTTGGTGAAGTCTTTTGAAGAGCATAGGTGTTTGATTTATCCGAGTTATCTAGCTTATCTGTTGGGTTTTGTGGGTTGATGGTTATGGTTTGTATCTTATTAATGCCACGTATTAAGGCCTGAAGTGTGAGTCCTGTGTTTTCTTCTATGAACTTTATAGTTTTAGGGCTTATATTCAGGTCTTTGATCCATTTTGAAGTAGTTTTTGTATACGGTGTGAGGTATGGGTCCCGTTTCGTTTTTTTGCAGATGGATATCCAGTTTTGCCAGCACCATTTGTTAAAAAGACTGTCTTTTCCCCATTTGATGGACTTTGGGCCCTTGTCGAAGATCAGGTGACCATAGGTGGATGGATTTACATCTGGGTTCTCAGTTCTGTTCCATTGGTCAATGTATCTGTCGTTGTACCAGTACCAGGCTGTTTTGACTACTGTAGCTGGATAGTAGGTTCTGAAGTCAGGTAGTGTGAGTCCTCCAACTTTATTCTTCTTCTTCAGTCGTGCTTTACTTATTTGGGGCCTCTTCCCTTTGCATGTAAACTTAATGATTAGTTTTTCCATTTCTTTGAAGAAAGTTGTTGGTATTTGGATCGAGATTGCATTTTATTTGTAAATTGCTTTGGGTAGAATTGACATTTTCACAATGTTGATTCTGCCTATCCGTGAGCATGATATGTTTTTCCATTTATGTAGATCCCTTTGGGTTTCATGCAGTAGTGTTTTGTAGTTTTCTTTGTATAGGTGTTTTATATCCCTGGTCAGATTTATTCCTAAGTATTTTATCTTTTTAGGGGTAATTGAAAATGGTATTGTTTTCCTGATTTCCTTTTCATGGTTCTCCTTACTGGTGTATAGGAATCCAACTGATTTTTGAATGTTTATCTTGTATTCTGCTACTCTGGTGAATCTTTCTATTAGTTCCAGTAGATTTATCGTGGAGTCTTTAGGGTTTTCTATGTATAGTATCTTATCATCAGCAAACAGGGACCGTTTAACTTCTTCATTACCAATTTGGATGCCCTTTATTTCTTTTTCTTGCCTTATTACTCTAGCTAGAATTTCCAGCACAGTGTTAAATAGGAGTGGTGATAAAGGGCATCCTTGTGTTGTTCCTGTTTTCAAGGAGAATGTTTTCAGCCTTTCTCCATTAAGAATGATGTTGGCCGTTGTTTTTGCTTAGATGCTCTTTATTATGTTGAGAAATTTCCTTTCTATATCCATTTTATTGAGAGTTTTTATCAGGAATTGGTGTTGGCCTTTGTCAAATGCCTTTTCTGTGCCAATTGAGATGATCATGTGATTCTTTTGTTTGCTTGTATTTATGTGGTGGATTATGTTGATTGATTTTCTAATTTTGAACCATTCTTGCATATCTAGTATGAATCCTGCTTGGTTGTGGTGTATTATTTTTTTGATATGATGCTGAATTCTGTTGGCTAGAATTTTGTTGATAATTTTGCATCTATTTTCATGAGAGAGATTGGTGTGTAATTTTCTTTTTTGTGACATCTTTGGTTTTGTTATGGTTATTGTGGCTTCGTAGAATGAATTTGAAAGTGTCGCTTCGTTTTCTATATTCTGAGGTAGTTCGAGTAGTACAGGTATAAGTTTTTCTCTTAAAGTCTAGTAGAGTTGTCCTGTGAAGCCATCTGAGCTAGGGCTTTTTTTTTTTTGGTGGGAGTTTTTTTATTACCTTTTTAGTCTCTTCTTTTGTTATGAGTCTGTTCAGATTTTCAACATCACTTGGTTGTAGTTTGGCTAGGTAGTGTGTTTCTATAAATTTATCCATTTTATCTAGGTTTTCAAATTTGTTGGGGTATGGTTTTTCATAATACTCTATTATGATCCTTTTTATTTCAGTTGGGTTTGTTGTAATGTCCCGCATTTCATTTCTTGTTTGGGTTATTTGTGTTTTCTTCTGTTTTTCTTTTGTCATTGTGGTCAGTGGTTTGTCGATTGTGTTGATCCTTTCAGAGAACGAACTTTTGGTTTTGTTGATTATTTCTATTGTTTTTCTATTTTCTGTTGCATTTATTTCTGCTCTGAGCTTTATTATTTCCATTCTTCTGTTGGCTGTGGCCTTTTTTACTTTTCTCTTTCTATTTGTTGGAGTTGTGTAGTTAGTGTTTTGATTTTGTCCCTTACTTATGTTTTGATGTGTGCATCTGGTGCTATAAATTGTCCTCTGAGTTCTGCCCTTGCTGTGTCCTAAAGGTTTTGATATGATGTGTTCCCATTCTCATTTGATTCTAGGAATTTTTTTATTCCATCTCTGATTTCTTCTGTTATCCAGTGGTTCTTAAGTAGGGTGTTAATTTCCATGTAATTGATTTTTTTTCTTGTTCTTCCTGTTGTTAATTTTTGCCTTGATGGTGTGGTCACAGAAGATATTTTGGATAATCTCAGTGTTTTGGATTTTGTTGAGGGTTGCTCTGTGGCCTAAGATATCATCTATTCTGGAGAACCCTTCATGTGGGTTGGGAAAGAGTGTGTACTTTGCAGCAGTTGGATGGAGTGTTCTGTGTATGTCTGTGAGATCAGGTTGGCTGATTGTGCCCTTTAGGTTCTGTATCTTTGTTGAGTTTCTTTCTAGATGTTCTGTTCTTTACCGAGAGTGGTGTGTTGAAGCCTGAAACTATGACTGTGCAACTGTCAATTTCTCTTTTCAGTGCTCTGAGAGTTTTTTTTGTGTATTCTGGAGCCCTGTTGTTGGCTGCATAGATGTTTATTATGGTTACGTCCTCATGATGGATCGTCCCCTTAATCATTATATACTGTCCTTTGTCCTTTATGGTAGATTTTGTTTTAAAATCTATTTTATCTGAGATTAGTATTGCTATTGCTACTTTTTTGGTAGCTGTTTGCATGATATTTTTTTTTGTATCCCTTAATTTTTAATAAATTTACATGTTTATTTCTAAGATTTGTCTCTTGTAGACAGCGTATTGATGGATCCTGTTCTTTTATCCATTCTGTCACTGTTCGTCTTTTAATGGGTACATTTAGGCCATTTTCATTCAGTGTAATTATTGATAGGTGTGAGTTTATTGCTGTCGTGTAGTGCTTTTTTTTTGTGGTGCTGACAGTTTCTTTGTTCCTCTTACTCTCTTGTGCTGAATTCCTTTTGTTTGTGGATTTGTTTTGTTTCCGTAGATTTTGTTTTTACTGAGACTTTATGTTTTTCTTCCTCATTTTGGTGAGTAGGTTTGTTGATTTTCTTTGTGATTACCTTGAAATTTACCCTTACTTTCCTAGGTTTGAACCAGTCTGCTATTACTTGGTATTGCCTTGTGTTCCTCTCCATTAGAAGATTGTATCCCTAAACCATTTATTTCATTTTACTGTTCTGATGTTGTTGTCATTTACAGATTAACGTCTCTGGTTCCCTGTTGTAGTTTTTTTGGTTTTTTGATAGCACTTGAGAGTTCATTTCCTAGGTTGGTGACTGACTAGTCCAATCCTGCATCCTAGATTCAGTCTGTGGTCTGATGTTGTTTGTCCTCAGATCGAAGGACTCCCTTTAATAATTCTTGTAAATTTGGTTTCGTTTTTATATAGTCCCTTAATTTCTGTTTTTCTGGAAATGTCTTAATTTCACCATCACATTTGAATGAGAGTTTTGCAGGATATATTATTCTTGGCTCGCAGTTTTTTTCTTTCAAAGATTTTTTTTTTTTTTAATGTATATATTTTATTGTACTTCAGGTGAAGGCTTACAGAACAAATAGTTTCTCAGGTAACAGTAGTACATGTTGTTTTATGACATTGGTTAACAACCTCACAACATATTAACCCTCTAAATTCTCAACCTTTTTTTTTTTTTTTGTGAAAATACACATAGCCAAAGATACACCGTTTCAAAAATTTCTACATACACAGGTCATTGACATTGACTATGCTCTTCCAATTGTGCTGTTATTCTCACTTAAGATGAAGGCTTCAAGAACAAAATAGTTTCTCATTTAACAGTTACTACAAATGTTGCCCTATGACAATGGTTAACAGTCTCACAACACAACCACAATATCCTAACTCAACTTTGGGTTCCCTATCACTAGCTTCCTTGTCCCCTTCTGCCTTCTGGCCCTTGTCACTGGACTCCTGTACCTCGTTAGTCTCATTTGGTTTTACAGGGCTGTCCACTCCCAGGCTGAACAGTGAACCTCGGAGGTAACTTCACTACTGAGCTAAAAGGGTGTCTGGGGGCCATACTCTCGAGGTTTCTCCAGTCTCCTTTAGGCCAGTAAATCTGCTCTTTTTCTTGTGAGTGAGAATTATGTTCTACATCCTTCTCCAGCTCTGTCCAGAACCCTCTGTTGTGATCCTGGTCAGAGCAGTCAGTGGTGGTAGCCGGGCACCATCTAGCTGTACTGGACTCAGTCCGGTGGAGGCCTTGGTAGCTGTGGACAGTTAGTCCTTTGGACTAATCTTTTCCTTCTATCCTGTTCTCTTCATTCTCCCTTGCTCCCGAAGGGATGAGACCAGTGGAGTATCTTAGATGGCTGCTCACAGGCTTTTAAGACCCCAGACACTACTCACCAAGGTAGAATGTAGAGCATTGTTTTTCTAAGCTGTGTCATGCCAATTGAGCTAGATGTTCCCTGAGACCATGGTCCCCACAGCTCTCCGTCCAGCAGTTCAGTCCCTCAGGGAGTTTGGATGTGTCTATGGGGCTTCCATTACCTTTCCTTGTACAGGTTGTGCTAGTTTTCCCTGTATTGTGTACTGTCTCACCCTTCACCCAAGATACCACTTATCTATTGCCTATTTAGTATTTCCCCCCCACCCCTCCCATCCCTGGTAACCAACAAAGATTGTTAAATTTTGTGTGTATACTTTTTCATGGGTTTTTACAATAGAGGTCTCATACAATATTTGTCCTTTTGTGATTGACTTATTTCACTCAGCATAATGTCCTCCAGTTTCATCCATGTTATGAGATGCTTCACGGATTCATTGTTGTTCTTTCTCATTGCATAGTACTCCATTGTGTGTATGTACCATAGTTTGTTTATCCATTCATCTGTTGATGGACATCTAGGTTGTTTCCATCATTTTGCTATTGTGAACAATGCTGCCATGAACATAGGTGTCCACATGTTTATTCGAGTGATGACTCTTAGTTCTCTAGGATATATTTTTAGGGGTGGGATTGCTGGATCGAATGGTATGTCTATTTCTAGCTTTCTGAGGAAGTGCCATATCATTTTCCAAAATGGTTGTATCATTTTGCATTCCCACCAGCAGTGCATAAGAGTTCCGATCTCCCCGCAGCCCCTCCAACATTTATTATTTCCAGTGTTTTTGATTCGTGCCAGTAATGCCTAGGTGAGATGGTATCTCACTGTGGTTTTAATTTGCAGTTCTCTAATGGCTGTTTATCGCGAGTATTTCTTCATGTGTCTGTTGGCCATTTGAATGTTTTCTTCGGGGAAGTGTCTGTTCATTTCCTTTGCCCATTTTTTAATAGGCTTATTTGTCTTTTTGTTGTCGTGGTGTTGGATTTTCTTGTAGATTATGGAGAGTAGACCTTTGTCTGACTTGTACTGTCCAAAAATTTTTTCTCAGTCTGGTCTGTAGGTTCTCTTTTTACTATTTGGTGAAGTCTTTTGAAGAGCATAGGTGTTTGATTTATCCGAGTTATCTAGCTTATCTGTTGGGTTTTGTGGGTTGATGGTTATGGTTTGTATCTTATTAATGCCACGTATTAAGGCCTGAAGTGTGAGTCCTGTGTTTTCTTCTATGAACTTTATAGTTTTAGGGCTTATATTCAGGTCTTTGATCCATTTTGAAGTAGTTTTTGTATACGGTGTGAGGTATGGGTCCCGTTTCGTTTTTTTGCAGATGGATATCCAGTTTTGCCAGCACCATTTGTTAAAAAGACTGTCTTTTCCCCATTTGATGGACTTTGGGCCCTTGTCGAAGATCAGGTGACCATAGGTGGATGGATTTACATCTGGGTTCTCAGTTCTGTTCCATTGGTCAATGTATCTGTCGTTGTACCAGTACCAGGCTGTTTTGACTACTGTAGCTGGATAGTAGGTTCTGAAGTCAGGTAGTGTGAGTCCTCCAACTTTATTCTTCTTCTTCAGTCGTGCTTTACTTATTTGGGGCCTCTTCCCTTTGCATGTAAACTTAATGATTAGTTTTTCCATTTCTTTGAAGAAAGTTGTTGGTATTTGGATCGAGATTGCATTTTATTTGTAAATTGCTTTGGGTAGAATTGACATTTTCACAATGTTGATTCTGCCTATCCGTGAGCATGATATGTTTTTCCATTTATGTAGATCCCTTTGGGTTTCATGCAGTAGTGTTTTGTAGTTTTCTTTGTATAGGTGTTTTATATCCCTGGTCAGATTTATTCCTAAGTATTTTATCTTTTTAGGGGTAATTGAAAATGGTATTGTTTTCCTGATTTCCTTTTCATGGTTCTCCTTACTGGTGTATAGGAATCCAACTGATTTTTGAATGTTTATCTTGTATTCTGCTACTCTGGTGAATCTTTCTATTAGTTCCAGTAGATTTATCGTGGAGTCTTTAGGGTTTTCTATGTATAGTATCTTATCATCAGCAAACAGGGACCGTTTAACTTCTTCATTACCAATTTGGATGCCCTTTATTTCTTTTTCTTGCCTTATTACTCTAGCTAGAATTTCCAGCACAGTGTTAAATAGGAGTGGTGATAAAGGGCATCCTTGTGTTGTTCCTGTTTTCAAGGAGAATGTTTTCAGCCTTTCTCCATTAAGAATGATGTTGGCCGTTGTTTTTGCTTAGATGCTCTTTATTATGTTGAGAAATTTCCTTTCTATATCCATTTTATTGAGAGTTTTTATCAGGAATTGGTGTTGGACTTTGTCAAATGCCTTTTCTGCGTCAATTGAGATGATCATGTGATTCTTTTCTTTCCTTTTATTTATGTGGTGGATTAGATTGATTGATTTTCTAATGTTGAACCATCCTTGCATACCTGGTATGAATCCTACTTGATCGTGGTGTATTATTTTTGTGATATGATGCTGAATTCTTTTGGCTAGAATTTTGTTGAGAATTTCTGCATCTATATTTATGAGAGATATTGGTCTGTAATTTTCTTTTTTCGTGACATCTTTGCCTGGTTTTGGTATCAGCGTTATGGTGGCTTCATAGAATGAATTTGGAAGTGTTGCGTCCTCTTCTTTGTTCTGAAATCGCTTGAATAGTACTGGTACAAGCTCTTCTGTATATGTTTTGTAGAATTCTCCAGTGGAGTCATCTGGGCCAGGGCTTTTTTTGGTTGAGTTTTTTTTTTAATTACCTTTACTGTCTCTTTTCTTGTTATGGGTCTGTTCAGATTTTCAACATCACTTTGTTGTAGTTTGGGTAGGCCTTGTGTTTCTAGAAATTTATCCATTTTCTCTAGGTTTTCAAATTTGTTGGAGAATAGTTTTTCATAATATTCTGTTATAATCCTTTTCATTTCAGTAGGGTCTGTTTAAATTCCCCCATTCCATTTCTCATTTGGGTGGTTTGTGTCCTCTCCTGTTTTTCTTTTGTCATTGTGGCCAGTGGTTTGTCAATTTTGTTGATTCTTTAAAAGAACCAACTTTTTTGGCTTTGTTGATTCTTTCTATTATTTTTCTGTTGTCTATTTCATTTATTTCTGCTCTGATCTTTATTATTTCCTTTCTTTTGGTGGTTGTGGGTTTTTTTTTTTTGCTGTTCTATTTGAGTTGTGTAGTTAATGTTTTGATTTTGTCCCTTCTTTTTTGATATGCGCATCTATTGCTATAAATTGTCCTCTGAGGACTGCCTTTGCTGTGTCCGAAAGGTTTTGGTATGATGTGTTTTCATTCTCATTTGATTCTAGGAATTTTTTGATTCCATCTTTGATTTCTTCTATTACCCACTGATGTGTAAGCAGGGGGTTATTCAGTTTCCATGTAGTTGATTTTTTTTCCTTGATGTTTCTATTGTTAATTTCTACTTTGACGCCATTGTGGTCAGGGAAGATACTTTGAATTATGTCAGCGTTTTGGATCTTGTTGAGGATTGCTCTGTGGCCTAAGATGTGGTCTGTTCTGGAGAACGTTCCATGTACATTGGAACAGAATGTGTACTTTGCAGTGGTTGGATGGAGTGTTCTATATATGTCTATGAGATCGAGTTGGCTGATTGTGCCCTTTAGATCTTCTGTATCTTTGCTGAGTTTTTTCTTAGTTGTTCTGTCCTTTACTGACAGTGGTGTGTTGAAGTCTCCTAGTATTATTGTGGAACTATCAATTTCTCTTTTCAGTGTTGTTAGAGTTTGTTTTATGTATTTTGGAGCCCTGTCATTGCGTGCGTAGGTGTTAATTATGGTTATGTCTGCACAATGGATCATCTGCTTAATCATTATATAGTGTCCTTTGTCTTTTACGGTAGATTTTGTTTTAAAGTTTATTTTATCTGAGATTAGAATTACCACTCCTGCTCTTTTTTGGTAGTTGTTAGCTTGATATATTTTTTTCCAACCTTTGACTTTTAATAGCTTCACATTTTTGTTTCTAAAGTATGTCTTTTGTAGACAGCATATTGATGGATCCTGTTTTCTTATCCGTTCTGTCACTCTCCGTCTCTTTATGGGCGCATTGAGTCCATTTACATTCAGTGTAATTATTGATAGATGTGAGTTTGTTGCTGTCATTTTGTAGTGTCGTTTTTTGTGGTGCTAATGTTTTCTTTGTTCTTCTTACTCTCTTGTGCTGAGTTACTTTTGTTTGTGGATTTTTTTTTTCCTTTCTTTTGTTTTGTAAGTTTTGTTTTTGCCGAGACTTTATGTTTTTCGTCTTTATTTTTATGAGTTGGTTTGTTAACTTTCTTTGTGGTTACCATGAATTTTATCCTTATCTTTCTAAGTTTGAAGCAGTCTACCATTACTTGGTATCACCTTGCCTTTCTCTCCATTAGTAGGTTTTATACCTGTGCCATTTATTTTCTTTTTTATTGTTTTGATGTTGTTGTCATTTATTATCTGCTCTGATTTCCCGTTGTATTTCTTTTGGTCTTGGATAGTCCTCGAGAGTTCATTTACTAGATTGGTATCTGGCACGTACGATCCTGCATTCTCTGTTTTGTCTGTGAGCTGAAGCTGTTTGTCCTCATATTGAAGAGCTCCCTTTAATAATTCTTGTAAGTTTGGTTTGACTTTTACATATTCCCTTAATTTCTGTTTATCTGGAAATGACCAAATTTTGCCATCAAATTTGAAGGAGAGTTTTGCAGGATATATTATTCTTGGCTGACAACCTTTTTCTTTTAAGATTTTATATATGTCATCCCAAGGCTTCTTGCCTGCGTGGTTTCTGCCGAATAATCTGAGCTTAGTCCTATTATTTCTCATCTGTATGTGACTTCTTGTTTTTCCCGAGCTGCTCTCAGGATTCTCTGTTAGTTTTTGGTTTTGGTGAGTGTGAATATGATATGCTTTGGTGATTTTCTTTTGGGGTCTTTTCTATATGGGGTTGTTTGAGCTTCTTGGATGGCCAGCTTTTCATCTCTCATGATATTGGGGAAGTTTTCTGTCAGCAGTTCCTCAATGATCCTCTCTGTGTTTTCTGTTGTCTCCTCCTGTTCTGGAATTCCAATCACTCGTAAATTTTTGGTTTTAATTGTGTCCCACGTAACTCTCAGGTTCTCTTCATTTTTCTTTGTTCTTTTTTTTGAGTTTTCCTGAATCAGAGTTGTATCCAAGTGTTTGTTTTCAGTTCCACTGATCTTGTCTTCCACAGTTTCAAATCTGCTTCTCAGCCCTTTTATGACATCATACATTTCTGAAGTCTTGTTGTTTATCTTTTGGATTTCTAATTGTTGTTTTTGTATAATTTCTAGTTGTGAATATGTTTTGGCATTTTGTTCCTGCATCTTCTTCCTGAATTCTTACAGTTTTTTGTCTGTATTTTCCAGGAATTTGTCTGTTTTTTTCCTCATGTTTGTCAGCTTTTTGCCTCAGTTCTTGGATAATTCTGAGTATTAGAGATTTGAATTCCCTATCAGGTAGTTTTAGTGCATTTTCTTCTACAGGAGAGTCACCTGGTGTTTTATTTTGGACACCTACTAGAACCATCCTGTCCTGTTTTTGTAAATGTTTTGTTATTGTCTGCTGTCTTCAGGACATTCAGTAGTTGTTACTTTGTTTATTGACTGTAGATTTGTTTCATCCTGTTTTTTATTTGGTTATGTCTGAGCACATGAGCTGTTCTTTCTTTGTTGTTTAGTCGTCTTTAGGCGCAGTAGTTTTCACGGTCTTCTCCAATGGGCAGGGTCATTCATGTATGGTACAGCAGGGCAGATCTAGCTGAAGGGTAGTTGCTGGAATGGGTTGTTTGTGGCACATACTAGGGCCAACAGGACAGGCCACAGTCAGTGCAGGGCAGGTTCTTGTGGGCTCTACTGGTGCTCCTCGAGGGTGTGATGTTCAGTGCATGGTGCTGCTAGGCAGGAAGGAGGGGTGAGATTGTGATGTGTGGAGTTAACATGGATATGGGAAAGAGGGGAGAGAAGAGAAACAGGTACCAAAAACAAACAAAAGAGAGTGCTAAGGGAACTTGCTGTTGGAGTGGAGAGAAGAGAGACCGAGAAATGGAGGGAAAAAAATGAAAAAGAAAGAAAAACAGTAAAAGGAAAAATAAATAAGAAAAAAAAAAAGCTCCCAGTGTTCCCACTGGTGTGGCTGTGAAGATTTGGGAAGTGGTTCCCAGGCGGTGAAGGACAGCCTGGCTAGAAGGGGTGGAGGTGTCACACAGTGCTGAGTAGTCAGTAGACAGGAAGAGAAAGTAAGTATAGAGAGACGAGAAACTGAGAAATGAAAAATGACAAAAAGGGAAAAAGAAAAAAAGAAAGAAAGAAAGAAATGCTCCCGGGGATCCATCCCATCATGCACCTGCGCAGACTAAGGAAGTAGCTCCCAAGCCACGCAGTGCAGCCTGGCTAGAAGGGGCTCCCCAGCCGAGCAAAGAAAAACAAAAAGAAACAAACGAATCAAAGCAGAACAAATCAAAGTAAAGAGGCAAAAAAAATCCCCGGGGATCCCACCTGCTTGAGGATGCGGGCTGGGAAGCAGTTTCACTGAAAGCAGCATTTCATAGTCGTTCAGGAAGAAGCAAAGATGGTACATGGAGCCAAATATTTGAGAGAAAGGAGGGGTAGGTGTTGAGAGGTGTGGAAGAAACCGAAAGAAGCGGAAAAAAGCCACACCAGCAACAAACAAATGGCATTCTGGGAGCCGGCCAGTGTTGGCAAGTAGAATCCAAGCAGCACAGGACTGAACCTGGTGCCTCCCAGCCAAGAGACTGTGGCCACAGGAACTAGAGGATGTTGAGTTCGGGTGAAGAAGGGTGGGGGGGTGGGAAAGCATATATCGCTGGTTACTGGTTGTTCTTCTTCCTGCTGGAAGCTCCGTGAAGCTGCTTTCCCATACTCCTGGTACGCCAATCTCCAACAGAAGTCCAAGATGGCAAATCTGTGCTATGTTAGTAGATGGGAGACCTCTGCACGTATCTTTCTTTGCTCTCTGTTCTCTGTGAGTTTCTTATTCTGTTTGATGTTTGGCTGAGTTCTTTATTTTTTCATTTGTTGCTTAGGGTTTCGGGATTGACGTTTGTCTCTGTTTGACTTAGTTTTCCGGGTCTTATCTGTGGAGGGACAGTGTGGTGCCTTTGTCTATATCACCATGTTGACTGGAAGTTTCTCCTTATTGTAGTTTTGGTTTGTATCTCTCTAATGAGCTGATGAAGAGTTACAGATGCTAACCAAAAGGTCGACAGTTTGAATCCACTGGCTGTTCTTTGGAAACCCTTTGGGACAGTTCTGCTCTAGGATTTGGAATTGACTCGATGACACTGGTTTTTTTTTTTTTTTTTTTTTTTAAATGGCTAATAATTTCAAGCATTTCTTTATGTGTTTGTTAGCCACCTGAATGTCTTTGGCGAAGTATCTATTCATGTCCTTTGCCCGTTTTCAATTGGATTGTTTGTTTTTTTGTTGAGGTATTGAAGTTTGTATTTTAGAGATTAATCCCTTGTCAGATGTGTTCTAGCAGAAAATTTTTTCCCAGTCTCTAGGTTCTCTTTTTACTCTTTTGGAGAAGTCTTTTGATAAGCATAGCTGTTTAGTTTTTAGGAGATCCTTCTCATCTAGTTTATTTTTTACTGTTTGTACATTTTTAGTTATGGTTGGCATACTGTTTATGACGTATTAGGGCTTTGTTTATGATATTTATGACATGTAGTAGGTTATCCTTGTTTTTTCTCCCATGATCTTTAAGGTTGTAAATTTTATGTTTAGGTCTTTGATTTATTTTGATTTAGTTTTTGTGTTATGGTGTAAGATGTGGGTCCTGTCTCATTTTTCTACAGATGGATATCCAGTTTTACTGGCACAATTTGTGAAAGAGACTGTCTGTTACCTATTTAATGGACTTTGGCCCTTTGTTGAAGATCAGCTATCCATAGGTGGATGGATTTACGTCTGGGTTCTCAATTCTGTTTCGCTGGTCTGTGTGTCTGTCATTGTACCAGTACCAGGCTGGTTTTACTACTGTTGCCATGTAGTAGATTCTGAGATCAGGAAGTGGGAGGCCTCCTACTTTGTTATTCTTGAATACTGTTTTACTTATCCATGGCCTCTTTCTCTTCCATGTAAAGTTTGTTACTGGTTTTTTCATCTCATTAAAGAATCATGTTGGAATTTGGATTGGGACTGTGTTATATCTGTAGATTGCTTTAGATAATATTGACAGTTTCACAGTGTTAAGTTTTCTTGTCCGTGAGCATGGTATGTTTTTCCGTTTATATAGATCTCTTTTGGTTTCTTATAGTAGTGTTTCATAGTTCTCTTTTTATAAGTCTTTCACATACCTGATTGAATTTATTTCTAAGTATTTTATTTGGGGGTGGGGGGAGGCTATTGTAACTGGTACTGTTCTCCTGATTTTCCTTTTTGAAGTTCACTTTGTTGGTGTAGAGGAATCTGAGTGATTTTTGTATGTTGATCTTGTATCCTTCCACTTTCCTGAATCCTTCTGTTAGTTCCAGTAGCTTTTTTGTGGAGTCTTGAGATTTTCTGTGTATAAGATCATATTGTCTGTGACTAAAGATAGTTTTACTTTTTCTTCACCAATTTGAATATCCTGTATTTCTTTTTTTTTGGCCTAATTGCTGTAGCTAGGACTTCCAGTATAATGTTGAATAGGAGTGGTGATAAAAGAAGTCCTTATATAGTTCCCATTTTCAAGGAAGATGTTTTTTGTCTCTCTTGGTTGAGAATAATATTGACTGTTGGTTTTGTATAAACGCAGTTTATTATATTGAGGAATTTCCCTTTTATTCCTATTTTGCTGAGAATTTTTTTAGGAATGGGTGTTGAACTTTATCAGTGCCTTTTGTTCATCAGTGGAGATGTTCATGTGGTTGTTTTCTTTTGTTTTCTTTATGTGGTGGATTACACTGATTGGTTTTCTAATATTGAATCATCCTTGAATACTTGGTATGAATCCCACTTGGTGATGATGTATTGTTTTTTGATATGTTATTGAATTCTATTAGCTAAAATTTTATTGAGAATTTTTAGATCTATATTCATAAGGGATATTGGTCTGTTTCTTAGTCATCTAGTGCTGCTATAACAGAAATACCCCAAGTGGATGTTTTTAACGGAGAGAAGTTTACCTCTTCACAGTAAAGTAGGCTAAAAGTCCAAATTCAGGGTTTCAGCTCCATGAGAAGGCTTTCTTTGTTGGCCTTCTCATCAGTGTTCCCCCAGACTAGGAGCTTCTCGGCGCAGGGACCCCAGGTCAAAAGGACATTCTGTGCTCCCAACACTGCTTTCTTGATGGTATGAGGTCCCCCTGTCTCACTGTTCCGTCTTTTATGTCTCAAGAGATTGCCTCAGGACACAATCCAATCTTGTAGATTGAGTCCTGACTTACTAACACAGTTGCCATCCATCCTCCCTCATTAACATCATAGAGGCAGGATATACAGCATACAGGAAGATCGCACAATACTAGGAATCATGGCCCAGCCAAATTGATACACACATTTTTGGGGGGACATAATTCAATCCATGACAGTCTGTAATTTTCTTTTTTGGTGGTGTCTTTGCCTGGCTTTGGTATCAGGGTTATGCTGGCTTCATAAAATGAATTTGGGAGTATTTCTTTTCTGTCTGCTGAAATAGTTTGAATAGTAGCTCTTCTCTGAATGTTTGGTAGAGGTCTCCAGTGAAGCCATCTGGGCCAGGGCTTTTTTTGTTGTTGTTGTTGGGAGTTTTTTTTGTTACCTCATCAGTTTCTTCTTTCGTTATGGGTGTGGTCAGACTTTCTACTTCAGTTTGTGTTAGTTTAGATAGATGTGTGTTTCTAGAAATTTGTCTGTTTCATCTAGGTTTTCAAATTTGTTGGAGTACAGTTTTTCATAGTATTTATTTATGATCCTTTTTATTTCTCTTGGGTCTGTTGTAATGTTTTTCGTCTCGTTTTTTTTATTTGGATTATTTGCTTCCTCTCTTATTTTTCTTTTGTTAATTTGGTCAATGGTTTGTCTATTTGATTAATCCTTTCAAAGAACTAGCTTCTAGTTTTATTGATAATATTGTTTTTCTGTTTCATTTATTTCTGCTCTAATATTTATTTCCTTTTTTCTGGTGACTGTAAGCTTCTTTTTGCTGTTCTGTTTCTGTTTGTTTGAGTTGTAGGGTTAATGCTTTGATTTTTGCCCTTCTTTGATGTGTGAGTTTATAGCTATAAATTATTCCTTAGTACTGCTTTTGCTGTGTCCCTAAGGTTTTGATATGTTGTGTTTTCATTCTCATTTGATTCTACCACTTTTTTAATTTCATCTTTGATTTCTTTTATTAGCCAGTGGTTTTTAAGCAAGATGTTGTTCAGTTTCCATGTGTTTATTTTTCCTCACTCCTGTTATCAATTTCTACATTTATAGTGTGTTCAAAGAAAATATTTTGTGTTATTTCTGTATTTTTAATTTATTGAGGCTTACTTTGTGGTCTAAAATGTGATCTATTCTGGAGAATGTTCCATGTGCATTGGAAAAAAATGTGTACTTTGCTGCTGTTGGCTGGAGTGTTGTGTATGTCTATGAGGATGAGTTGGTTTATTTTGGTATTTGGATCTTCTGTATGTTTGCTGAGTTTTTTCCTGTTTGTTCTGTTTTTCATCAAAAGTGGTGTGTTAAAATCTCCTATTACTGTAGAATTGTCTGTTTTTCTTTTCAGTGCTGTTGAGAGGTTATGTATTTTGGAGCCCTGTCATTGGGGGCATATATATTTATTATGGTTTAGTCCCTTGGTGAATTGATTCTTTAATCATTATATAATGTCCTTCCTTGTCTTTTATGGTGGATTTTGCCTTAAAGCCTAATTTTTCAGAGATTAATATTGCCACTCCTCTGCTTTTTTGGTTATTGTTTGATATGTTTTTTTTCCATCCTTTAAATTTTAATTTATTTATGTTTTTGTGTCTAAGATGTGTTTCTTGTAGACAGCATATTGATGACTTGTGTTTTTTTAATCTGTTCTACCATTCTGTCTTTTTGCTGGTACGTTTAGGCCGTTATATTCAATGTGATTATCAATAGTTAACGAGATTCTTGCTGTCTTTTTCTTCTGCTTTGTGTGTGTGTGTGTGTGTGTGTGTGGTGTTGATGGTTTATTTGTCCCAGTTTGTTTTTTGTTCTGATTTTTTTTTGTTAGTGGATTTTCTTTTCATTTCCTTCATTGTTGTTTTTTTGTTTACTGAATCTTTATGGTTTTTCTTCTATTTTGATGAATCGGTTTGTTATTTTTCTTAGTGGTCATCCTAAGATTCACCTTTGTCTTTCTAAGTTAAAGTTTGCAGTCTTTTATTTCTTGTTATCGCCTTGCCTTCTCTCCATATGGAAGTTCTGTAACTACACCTTTTATTCTGCCTTTTTTGTTTTGAAGTTCTTATTTACAAATTGACATTTCTGGTTTCTTGTTTTCAGTCTTATAGCATTATTTTGTCTTTGAGAGTTCTTTATTTGGGTTGGTGTTTAGATGATGGTGTTATATGTCCTAATTTCAGGTTATTGTCTTATGTTAACTATCTGTCCATAGGACTCCCTTTAATTTTTCTTGTAAGGTTGGTCTGGTTTTTACAAATTCTTTTAATTTCTGTTTATCTAAAAAGTCCTAATTTCATGTTCATATTTGAGGGACAGTTTTGCTGGATATGTAATTCTTGGTTGGCAGTTTTTTTCTTTTAGGATTTTATATATTTCATCCTGTCTTCTTGAATGCATGGTTTCTGCTGAGAAGTCAGAGCTTATTCTTATTGGTTCCCCCTTTGTAGATGATCTTTCATTTTTCCCCAGCTGCTCTCAGGAGCCTTTCTTGGTTTGGTTTTGGAGAGTTTGATTATAATACATTTTGGTGGTTTTTTTTTTTTTTGAGGTCTATCCTGTATGGGGTTCATTCTGTTTTTGAGTGAATATCTTGTTTTTCATGATAGTAGGGAATTTTTCTGCCAGCAAACCTTCAGATATTTTCTCTGTGCTTCTTATTCTCTTCTTGTTTTGGGATCGCAGTCACGTGTAGAATATTTTTGATAGTGTCACATGTAACTCTTAGGCTTTTTTCGTTTTTCTTTGCTGTTTTTACTGATTGTTTCTCAAGCTAATGCTGAGGAATTTTTCCTCTGTTTCGGTGATTCAGTCTTTCATTGCTTCAGTTGTACTCCTGTGTTCTTTCATTGAGTGATTTATTTCTGAGATTTATTGTTAATCTTCCATATTTCTGATTGCTGTTTTTGTATGGTTTCTTATTGTCTAGTCATTTGGTTCTTGTATTGTTTTTCTGAATCCTCCCAGTGTTCTGTCTGTGTTTTCCTTGGTTTTGTCTGTTTTCCCTGATCTCGTTGTTGATTTCTTGGTTGGCTCTGAATATAAGTCTTTTGAATTCCTTATGCTGTAGTTTGATTACTCCTTTCTCCTCAGTGAGATTTTCAGGTTCTTCATTTTGGTTCTTTGAACCATCTTGTCCTGCTTCTTCAGGTGATTTGATACTGTCTGTTGTTTCCAGAGCATTAAACTATTATTACATTTATTTATTAATTGTATGTTCGTTTGCTGCATCCTGATTTTTTGTTTTGTTCTGGTGTATCTGGGCAGGAGGTGCTGGCGTGCTGCTGTGGTCAGTGTCTGGCCACTTTTGAGTGCTTGATATCTGCTTCCCAGTGGCCACACCAGTGGCTAGATGTGTGAGCATGGATCTGTGTTCACTGGTGTTGCTGGACAGTTGAGGATGGGCTGGGCGGGGGTTGGCCACCATCTGGCATTGATCTGGTGGTGTGGGAGTGGGAAGTGGTCCACGCTGAGTGGGTGAGGCGAGTGTTGTACGAGTGGGAGCGTGGTCATCATCACTTGCTGTGGGGGGGGGGGGGGCGTGGCAGGTGGGCATCGGCATGGTCACGCTGGCTCTACTTCACACCGTGTGAAGGGAGAAGGGGAAGCAGCAGACAGGTGTATGTGTGCAGTCGTGTCCTCTGTGCCTCTCACTGGGCAAGGAGAGGGGGGAGGGAGCAGCGGGTGGGCACTTACACAGTCATGCCACCGGTGCTTTTCTCCAGTGGGGGGAGGCAGGTGTGTGCATCATCATGATACATGCACCTCTCTCCAGGCTTAGGGTGCAGGGGTACAAGTGGGCAGATGCATGCGGGGTTGCACCGCCTGCACCTCTCGTTGGGTAGGAGTGAGCGGTGGGCACGTGGACGGACACGTCGCTGATGCCTCTTGCCTGGTGGGTGGAGGGGCAGGGAGTCACGGGTGGGCACACGCATAGCCTCAATGCCAGTGTCTGACATTAGGCAGGGGTATGCAGGAGGGTGCAACCGGTGGGCTCGTGCAAGATTGCGATGCACTTCTTGCCAGGTGGCAGAGGTGGGTTAATGGCAGGCAGATGTGCACAGGGTAGTGCTACCTGGGGGGAGGGGAGAGGGAGCAGCGGGGGTCATGCATGCGGTTTCACTTCCACTGCCTGTAGCCGGGCCAGGCTGGGCACTGGCATAGGGCAGGCATAGGCATGGGTGCGCGTAGTCTGCACCGCCCCACAAGCTCTGGAGGGGGGCCGTGAGTGGTAGGTAGACATGCACAAGGGAAGGTGCCTTCTGCCGTTAATCAGGCAGGCAGAGGGGCATGGTAGATGGGGCTTGGGGGGTGGGGCTCATGTTATGGTCCCTGGTCAGACAAGATGTCCTGGGTATGGAGTTCCGCGCCGCTTCGTATCACGAGGGTGGGAGTAAGGGGAGTGTACTTCTTCAGTTAGCGGATATGGGTGCCTAGGCCCTTCACACCCACTGCAGCCAGCAATTAGGACCTATTCATGAGCATGTGTAGGGGGTGGGGCTGCCACTCTGTCTCCATCGCCTCGTGTGTGCCACTCACCCCTGAGGTCAGGGATCTTGTGGGTATCTGGTTCTGAATCTCGGCTCTCTCCCTGCTCTTAGTTATCTCCAAGTATGTCTACATAGTTTGTCTCCTAAAGGACTGCCATGGCATTGCCTCGATGTGTTCTTCCCCCAGGTCACTTCTGGCATTGTCTTAAGATGGCCATGTTGAGCCAGGGCGGTTGGTAGAGTCCACCACTTCATGTCACTCCTCACTTGCTGTGTCTGTTCACTTTTTTCTTCCAGTTAGTGTTTGATTCAATTCTTTATTCTTTGTTTTTGATGTTCAAGGTTCCAGGATTGTTGTCTGCATTTGTTTCACTTAGTTTTTTGAGAGGCATCTGACTAATCTACCATCTTGGCTTCACCTCCCCCAGTCCCTTTTAAGGGCTCACTTCAGTATACCAAACCCCCCGCCACCCCTCAAGGAAAGTTTCCCTTTTTTAAAGTCAACTGATTTATGAGCTAAATTACATCAGTAAAATCCCTTTCGCTGTTTGATATAATCATGGGAGTGAAATCCATCATGCTCAGTCTCACCCATGGAGAACAGGATGGGAGGGGATTGTACAAGGCGTATACATCAGGGAGCAGAGATTTTGGTGGGCCATCTTAGAATTCTCGGTTTGGTTAAATAATGGGTCTATAATCTAGCGAAATTGACACATCAAAAAATCTATCACAATCTTGAAGCATCTAATAAAAATTTGATTGGAATTTTAGTGTTGCAGGTTGCAGTTTGATCTTCTTTGGTAGGAACTGTAATCTCTGTGTGTGGAGGTTTGCATATGTCTACTTGAGGGAGAAACGTGCTTAGCTGATTTGAATGGTTTCCACTTTTTTAGGTTGCCTCTTTTTGTACGTAGTGGTGGAGAAACGAGGTCCTGAGTTTTAATAATATTTAGACTTGGAAGTAAAATTTGAACACTCACTCATAGGCCACACCATCTTAATATTATCTGTCTTTCCACTTGTAAGTTTATTCTCCTGGGAGGAGGAATTGAGGGAGCATAATGGACAAAGCTATCAGCCATAGCTGAAGTAAGGGTGTGGATGCCTGTGGATTTCCGTTCTTACTTCAGGATGGAAAAATATCTGATACTATTCTTAGTCCAATTTAAGCATAATTTATTTTCTTAGCACTGTGGAAATTCAGAGCTGAAATATCCTTAGAGAAATACCTTGTCCCATTCTTCTCTTGGGGAAACTCAGGAGTTAAAAGTCATCTGACAATATTGCCTTAGCAAATCAGTGGCTTAATGGGCATATAAGAGTTTTTCACCATTTGAATTGGTTCTTGAGTGTTCAATGCAGTGATCATCAAACTTTGTCCACATTCATGTTCATGAAGAGGTAATATTAAAATCTTGAGGTAGGATCTGAGGGGGGAGAGTGCATGAGGTGTGATTTTAAGAATCACTTAAATAATAATACTTTTTGTTTTGTAGTGGTATTCCCTTCCTGTCATTGAAATGCTTCTTACTCTCTTATTATTTCTGCATAGACTTTTGGAGTCATCTAGTCTATCTTGCCCATCTAATGCAAGAATAACTTCTAGTTGTCCCCAGGTAGTTGGTCATTCAAATTTCATGTAAATGTTTGGCATGTTGAGACACTCTTAATTCCAGGGGTAACTTGTTCTGTTGTCATACGATACCAGTTCTTCCTTAAGTCAAACCAAAACTTGCTACCCTGCAATTTCTCTCTTACTGGGAGGGTTATAGTATTTCCTCAAGTTTTCTCTTCCCTAGGGTAGATATTCCCAGTTCTTTCAACCTTTGCTCATCGTTCCTTTGGAACAAGACCCTGTTGTTTCGTTGTTAAGTGTGGTAAGTCAGACTGAACTCAGGACCTCTTCTGTGGGCCGCATCCTTCTGCCTCCCTGCTGCCACCTTGGTGAAAGCCACTATCATTTCTCACTCAGAGTGCTGCAGCAACTTTTTGACAGGTCTTCCTTCTCTGTAATCCATTTTCCATGTAGCTGCCAAAGAAGATTTTAAATAAATCAGATTATTTTTTTTCTCCAAGAAATTCTCCAGTCACTTGAATGCAATCCAAACTCTTAACATTCTGTCCATACCCAACATGATCTTGCCCCAGCAAACTCTTCCCATCTTGTCTTGTATCAGCTAAATTCCATTCAGTTGGTTCCTTGAGCTTGGTGTTCCTTTGGCCTCTCTTCTTCCCTGTGTTCACGTGGCAGACTCATTCACATCCAACGCTCAGCTCCAGTTCTTCTGTCCAGAGGCCTTTCCTGGCCTTCCTTGTTTACTGCTGGAACTTTTAAGTGCTTAGAAAAGTACTTGACCTATGGTGGTAAATATTTGTGGAATACGTGAAAAGTGAGTGCTAAGTGATTGCTTAGACTAGGGTTTAATTCTTTTATTTTCTTTAATAGATTTCTGTTAATATATCCTAACATTGTTTTGTTCTATAGGGGGAGACGGGGAGGCCAGTGGAACAACATTTCATTGTCAGCTCATCTTGAACACAGGATCAATTTAAACCCCTAGGACTTACTGATTTGGTAAACTGCTTTCAAGACGAACCTCCCTCTGATGCGGGAATCTCATGTTTTTAATTTATGTGTAGGATTTTATATTTGTCCTTGTGAAATGTCAGCTTATTGGTTTCATATAAAACCCTCCACAATGGCCATTTTCTTTTAACTGGATTTTGTTTTGTTCTGGTTACAAAAGTAATACCTTTTCATTATAGATAAAGAGCTTCACACAGAAGATAATTAAAACCTCTCAAATTCTACCACCATGAAAGAGCTCCTATTTTTATTTTGACATATAATTTTATTAGTCTTGAGAAAATGCAGCTTTTCAAAAAATATTGGCATCTTATTATACATACTGTATTGTAAATTGTCCACTGATTTTTTTTTCTAGAAGTTTTCATATCACTGAAGTCATGTAAAGCATAGTGTTTATTAGATAAGTAATACTCCATTCCACTTTCTTTTCTTAAAGACTAGGACTTTGGGCAAGTTACTTACTTCTCTGTGTTTTAATTTCTTGAACTACAATGAAGGGTTAAAAACCCCTCATACAATATTTGTGAGAATTTGATGAGTTAATGCATGCAAAGAGCTTAACACGTACCTGATATACCATAAACACTCAGTAAATGTTGACTATTATTATTGGGGCTTTGGTGGCTCAGTTTTTAAGAGCTATGGCTGCTAACCAAAAGGTCAGCAGTTCGAATCCACCAGCTGCACCTTGGAAACCTTATGGGGCAGTTCTCCTCTGTCCTGTAAAGTAGCTATGAGTCGCAATCAACTTGATGGCAACAGGTTTTTGGTATTGTGTAAATCTGCCAAAACTTCTCTTACCTTTTCCCTATTCTTGTACATACAGATTTTTCCCATTTTCTTGCCATTTTATAACTGATAAATTTACTGAAATTGTTTTGGATTTTAATTTTGTCTTCCATCTCTCTCACTGTTCCACCCTAACTTTGAGTTATCCACAAACTTGATAAGTGTGCCCTTGAAATATTCAAGTTATTAATAATATTGTTACAGAGGAAGGCACTCGGCCATATCATTGAAGACCACTCTCCAGATTGAGAATGATTCATTAACCCTCTTTAATAGGTTTTGCTATTCAATCAGCTACATATCTCTCCTGCCATCTTGCTCATATTTCCCCATTTTTGTCCATATGGACATCATGAAAGATTTTGTCAGATAAATTACCAAAACAGCAGTTCCTTAATCTTCTAGTGTTACTGATACTGTCTCCCTCTGCCCCCCTTCCCCCCCCAAAAAAAGAGGAGGAAAATAATGTTTCTTGCAACAAACACTATCTCTGGAGTGATTTTTTTTTTTAATAGAAGTGTTAATGTCAGATAATGTACATAGCAGATGTATATCGTAATAAATTGAAATATTGAGCAAAGTATAGCATCATTTTTGGATAAACTCATTTTTCTTAATGTAAGATGAAGCATCATTTTAAGTTTAGAAAGTTTTATTTTAAAGAAAAGGAAGATTTAAGAGAAAAATATATTTTAATTAACTATCCAGTTATTATCTACTTTAAAAAATAAGCTTAATTTCATATGTAAAATATATTTCCCTATACAATTCAGTATTGAATTTTAATGTTATTTCATATTTACTTTATAAATAAGAATTTTCATCATTCTGATACAACTATAATTTTGTGTTTGCATTTCACCCACTCAGGCTGCATTATAGTCTCTCAACGTAGACTTATCCTTAAGTTCTTAACCCTTGTTCATTTGCTGGTTTATGCTTAATTTCAAATGGATAAAAGGAATTGTTAGATACTGCACTAATATCTCTACATTCTTTCACTTTGCATTTTCTGCTCCCCCCACCCAACTGAAGTGTATGAACATAGTCATCTACTAAAGAAAAAATTTTTTTTCAAATACAGTAAATTAAAGATTTAAAAGATCAGTAATACTCTGTGTCACCCAGGATGTGGTAAAACAGGCACTCTTGTATACTGTTGGTTCAAGTGTAAGTTGGTACCATCTTTAAGGAATGCACTTTGGCATTATCTATTAAAATTTGTAACATGCATTCCTTAACTTGGTTTTACTTCTATGGATTTAGCCTATAGAAATACATAGGTTTGCAGTGGCAATGATTTATTTCCACTGATGTTCATTACCAGATTGCTGATAAAAATGGGAAATAACCAAAGAATCCATTAATTGGCAGTTTCTTAAATTATGGTGTTTCTATAAAATGGAGTACAAGCATCATGGAAAGAATGAGGTACAGCTGTATTCACCAATGTGGAAATATGACTAGTATATATTTAACAGAATATCTTGAGAGGAGCAGGTTACAGAAAAGTATGCAGTAATCCCTTAAATTAAAAGTTTATTTAGTAAATGAGTAGGATAAAACAAATACTTTGTACTGTATTTTTTTTCCAGAGACTAGGATTTTAAAGGCTTTTGACTTTAGTCACATACATTTTTCTGTCGTTTGAATTTTTACTGCAAGCTTTTATAACCTTTCTAATTCAAAAGAAAATGTAAAATATTAGAGGAAGTAAGTAGGAAAAAATTAATTAAGCATGTTCATTATATCATAGCTCTTTACCAGAACCTTTTGGGATTAAATGTGAAAGCCTAAGCACAATTCACACAGATTTTTTCCTGGCAGTATTTTAGAATGAATTGAGTTGGGCTTTTTTGGTATAGGAAGATGCTTAGTTATGCAGTTGGAAATTAAGGTATTGATTCACGTGATATGTGAAAACATCCATCTCTTTGTAGAAATCACCAACCACAGGAGCATCCAAAAACTATTTTCCATTCGCTCCCTGAACTATCTTATAACTGTTGTAATCTTCAACAGCAAACGTATTGAGACTCTGCTGTGTATAGGGCAAAATCCTAGGCTCTGAGAAGCTAGTATCTCTAAGATAGAATTTACAGCATGTTGATATATGCTGGGTATTAGTGTGAGCATTTTCCCAGGGTTTAACATTGTAAGCGGAGCACAGAAGTAACGTGGCTATCGTTACGATGTGAGAGCCCACAGCTTCCACACACTCTGGTACTGAGGGACAGAGCAGCGTGGATTCGAATAGAGTTGATTTCAGAGGCACACCAACATTTGCTCCAAGCACTATTCAGAGGTGCTCTTCAGAGAGTAAATCTTCCCTGTCCATGCAAACTTTGAAATGCTTTCAGTGCATTCTCTCAACTTAATTATTAGAAATTTCATAGGTAAAATTATGATCTTAAAGGTTTACAAGATGCAATTAGACTTAATTTTTTAAGGTTCTCAACAAATATTATTTGAAGTCTTAGTATCACAGTTTCCCTTATATATGAGGTGTGGATGTATTTTCTTTGTGTAGGTAACACATGACCCACCTGATGTTTGCTTCCTTAATACCTAAGGGCTCTCATGTTACTTTACAGGTCAGCAGTCTTCTTGAAGCCTGGTTATTCATGAATATGCCTTTCAGAGTAAGTTTGAGAAAAGGCCGGGCTCACATCTGTCTTGGTCTTAGTACCCGGTCATACAGCTTCCTCACCTAGATTCCCTGAGTCAGTCTTTATAGGAAGACTTCATTGTTACTTTAAATTCTTGACTTGGTACTCATAGGAATATCCAGCAGAAGAACACACACTGTAGTCAAGTACAAGGTTTTAGTATTGTCCACCTATCTGCCAAATTGACCGCTGCTATTAATAATAATTGTGGTTAACATTTATTGAGCACTTGGTAAGTGCCAAGGTGTCATTTTAAGCCCTCTGTGTATATTAGCTTCATTAATAGTGACAGCTGTCCTTTGAGGAGCAGGTGCTGTGTTATACCCAAGTAACAACTGTTCTGTTCTGAAGACCAGAGAGATGTTAAGAAATTGTCCAGGGTCACATAGCTCGTTAGAGCTCGGTTTCAGACCCAGGCAATGTGACCACATAGCTCTGTTTTCAGTTACTATCTTATACTACCTTCTTCCAGTAAAGGCATAGATAAGGGAAAATGTAACTGTAGCATTATGTTTCGTGAATAAATTTTGTTACATTAGTAAGTGACATGTATAATACACTGTTTATTTTAAGGCCACAGCTTTAATTATTTTCATGTTCCATCTCCACAATAAAATATGGTATCAAACATTCATTGTTGTTGTGTGCTGTCAAGTTGATTCTTACTCATAGCAACCCTAAAGGATGCAGTAGAACTCCATAGGGTTTCCAAAGCTGTAAATCTTTATGGGAGCAGATCGCCAAGTCTTTTCCAGATGCTGGGTTTGAACTGTTGACCTTTCTGTTAGCAGCCGAGCAGCTAACCATTGTGCCACCAGTGCTCCTTATAAAACATTCATTAGCACGACTTAAAGTGATTATAAAACCAAAAACCCATCGCCATAAAGTTGATTTCCAACTCATAGTGACCCTGTAGGACAGAGTAGAACTGCCACATAGGGTTTCCAAGGCTGTAAATTTTATGGAAGCAGACTGCCACATCTTTCTCCTAAGGAGTGGCTGGTAGGTTCGAACCGCCGACCTTTTGCATAGCAGCTGAGTGCTTTAACCACTGTGCCACCAGGGCTAAAGAGGTCATAGTAAGTATTAATTGTGATTTTTGTCTTCTTTCTCCCCAGTTTCATGGTTTTCTCCAAAAGAAAATATTCTTATCATTATTTTCCCGGTTTTGGCTATACTGTTATCCTGGGGACAGTTTGGTGTTGTGAGTAAGTACTTCTATTTTTTATTTATGCTTTAGTGATGAAATGATTATTCCTTGGAGACAATATTAGTGGAATACTTCATTTAACAGAAGAGTTGTATTAAAAATAATGCTATTGTGATAAATAAGAATATGCAGTTTGGTTATTAATGTTAATAATCTCCTTGAAGTATATGTTGTCCCCCATATTTTGCTAACTTATATTTTACTAAAGTTCACTTTTAATTCATTAGAAGCTGGTTGTTATTTATTTATTTTGCCTTGTGTTATGGATTGAAATGTACCCCAAAAATGTGTGTCAACTTGGTTAGGCCATGATTGTCAGTATTGTGTGGTTGTCCACTATTTTGTGATCTGATGTGATTTTCCTGTGTGCTGTAAATCCTAACCTCTGTGATGGTTAATGAAGCAGAATTAGAGGCAGTTATGTTAATGAGGCAGGATTCAATCTACGAGATGGGGTTGTATCTTGAGTCAGTCTCTTTTGAGATATAAAAGAGAAGCCAAGCAGAGAGAGGTGGGGACCTCATACCACCAAGAAAGTAGTGCCAGGAGCAGAGCGTGCCTTTCGGACCTGGGGTCCCTGTGCTTAGAAGCTTCTAGACCAGGGGAAGATTGATGACAAGGATCTTCCTCCGGAGCCAACAGAGAAAGCCTTCCCCTGGAGCTGGTGCCCTGAATTTGGACTTCTGGCCTACTGCACTGTAAGAGAATAAACTTCTCTTTGTTAAAGACATTCACTTGTGGTATTTCTGTTATAGCAGCACTAGATAACTGAGACACCTCGTAAGGATGAAGAGTGGGAATACTGGTAATTACAGTATTTTAAACTCATGTACTATTTTAATGTTTCAGAACATTGACACACATTATTTGATAAACGGTCGCAGCCTACATTAGTATTAAGAAATGACATTGTGCTTTTCAACAGTAAGATTCCACTCACTTTATTTCCCCAGTTTGAGCTGCTTTCTATACATGTGTTCACCCGTGAAAACGCCTGTTTGCCCATGTTTTGTCATTTTACTGTGGTTCTAATGCCTCTAAGGAAGCAGCCACAGGACAGTTGTGTTCTGTGGTCACACTTTGCTGTAACAATCCTGTGACCAAACTTCTTAGGGCAGATGTTGATGCTGCATCAGATTTAGCATCAACAGTAGAGAATCGTCACAACCAGGTAATGTGCATTCTGGGTGATGTGTATACTCAACCATATTTCCATACCAGTTTGGTAAAGGAAACTTACTAAATTAGTGAAGTCATGAGATAACAGATTTTTAGACTTTTAAAATGTAAGATTTATTTCTAGTCTCCCTATAACCCAGAACCAAACCCATTGCTGTCGAGTCAGTTCCAACTCATTGCAACCCTATAGGACAGCTCCTTTCCAAGGAGCAGCTGGTGGATTCAAACTGCTGACCTTTTGGTTAGCAGCTGTAGCTCTTAACCACTGTGCCACCAGGGCCCCAGAACATCGAAATAGTCATTGAAGGAATGAATAATGTCGAATTCATTTATTTTGCAACCTTTAGAAAAGTGAAAGCTGGATATTGTAGTGGATTGGTCTCATGTATTTTACGAATCTTACTCAGAAGTTTAGGCTGTGTATATCTCCAGTGGCGTATGCACATGGAAGGGAGATGACTGATTCTGTATTTTAAGGGCTTTCCTCAATGTAAGGCACTCCCTAGAAATGCTCTTGGGTTTCAGAGATGTCTGCAGCTTTTGTCTAAAAGGAGAAAAGAGGAAAGAATGGACTGACAGTGGCAACTGTCAAGACATTTCACAGCTCTTACTTTAAAGACAGTATCTAGACTTCTTTAGGAAATTCTCTTAGAATTTCAGTATGCCTTTTATATCAAGAAAAAGAATGTTATTCAAGACCTATTCAGTTCTTCACTGATGTTAGAGAAAGCCTTGAACAGTATTGGCAAACCCAAGCTTTAAGGGTTAAGGCATGTGTTTCGGGTAGGGAGTTACTTCACAGTAGTGTGATTTGTTGAATTTGGATTGATACAAGTTTGCTGATGATGACAGTATTGTTAGTGACATTATTATTTGTGGAATGAACCAAGAATGAGTAGTAGGGTTGATTTAGTTCCATCTGTTCACTCTCAGTCATATTTTTACAAAATAAGCATTAAGATTTTTTTTTTTCTGAATTAAAAAAGTAGTTCTTTAGAACACCTTATACAATACAGGAAGTTATGGGGAAAAAACAAAAATCATGTATAGTTCCACAACCTTGAAATAAACTATTGGCATATTTTAGTTAATTTTCTGCTTCTCTTTCTGTCTTTTTTTCACTCATTTTTGTTATCTCTTTTTAAAAAAATAATTGGATGCATTTAGCTTATGTACTTGCGCATCCTGATTTTTCCCTCATGTCTTCAGAAACCTTTTTATAGCTGCCAGTGTTTGACTTTTATGGATGTACTATAATTTACTTACTCTTATCTTGATGGATATTAAGTGTGTTTCCTTTTTTTTTTTTGATACTCTGGAAATAACTTAGCTAAAGATATGTAAGATTGGGAATGGCAGAGATATTTTAAGGCTCTTGCTGCATACTGCCAAAATGTTTTCCAGAAACACTGTATTAACCATACTGCAGATGAGAATACCTGTCTTTCAGCTCACAATCCTGAGATTGTTATAATTCTAAAGTCTTTGTTATTTTAATGGGTGAAAAAAAAAATCTTGCTTTAATTTTCATTTTTGTGTTAGTGAAGTTGAATGTTCTTTTTTATATTTATTCTATAGGTTGTATTTTCAGGAGATACTTATGAACCTAAAGAAACATTTTGGTAGACGTTTTTACATAGGCTTATCTTAGGACAAGTACATGTGGTGTAGGGGATACCTATATACTCAACTTTCCCAGCCTAGAGTCACACTTAAAGATGTAGAGGATAGAAAAACCAAAACCAAACTCATTGCCATTGAGTCAGTGATGGCTCATGACCACTGTCATGGATTGAATTATATCCCCCCAAAAATGTGTGTATCAATTTGGCTAGCCCATGATTCCCAGTATTGTGTGGATGTCCTCCATTTTGTGATTGTAATTTAATGTTAAAGAGGATTAGGGTGGGATTGTAACACCACCCTTACCCAGGTCACATCCCTGCTCCAATGTAAAGGGAGTTTCCTTGGGGTGTGGCCTGCATGCACCACCTTCTATCTCACAAGACATAAAAGGAAAGGGAAGCAGGCAGAGAGTTGGGGACCTCATACCATCAAGAAAGCAGTGCCGGGAGCAGGGCGCGTCCTTTGGAACCGGGGTTTCTGCACAGAGAAGCTCCTAGTCCAGGGGAAGACTGACGAGAAGGACTTTCCTCCAGAGCCGAGAGAGAGAAAGCCTTCCGCTAGAACTGACATCCTGAATTTGGACTTCTAGCCTGCTAGACTTGAGAAAATAAATTTCTCTTTGTTGAAGCCTCCCACTTGTGGTAGTTCTGTTATAGCAGCACTAGATAACAAAGACAGCCACCCACGTGCTTCAGAGTAGAACCATGCTCCAAAGGATTTTTTTGGCTGTAATCTTATGGAAACAGATCTCCAGGCCTTTCTTCATGGATCCCCTGGGGGATTTGAACCACCAGCCCTTTTATTAATAGCTGAGAGCAAGCTGTTCATGTTACCCAGGGAACTCTGATCTTGAGGATAATAGTAGCTAAACATTTGTCGAGTTCTTGATCTGTGTGATAGCGCTGTGTGGAGCACTCTGCATCTGGAATTCTGTTTACTTCTCCCAGGAACTCTATAGGGGCAAGTACTGTTGTTATCATTCCCATTTTGTACATTAAACGACTGAAGCAAAATGAGGTTAGGCAGTTTGTGCACAGTCATCCAGCTGTTTCCTGGTACTACAGGGATTTGGATGAGTGCTGTTTACCACCGTACTGTGTTACCTCCCTGTCAGGAATCTGAGAAATTTCTTTCCATAAAGGGTGGACCTGCCACTTATATCTGGGTTCACAAACAGAGTAGATGAGACTGTTATTGATTGAGCCTGGTGTGGACCTAATTTATTTATTCAGCAAATGCCTACTTACAGGGTGACTACTGGCACTGGTCTCAATGCTGGAGACTTGGACGTGAAGCCCATGTGGTCCCTGGCTTTGCAGCACTCACGTTTCAGTGGTGGAGACGTGTATGTATGCGTGCTGTCTATCTTCTGGCATATCTTTGAATCTAAATGAATCTAAATCTATTTTTCTTTTGGTGTCCTTTGTAAGAGACCTCCTTCCTGTGGCCTGGGATTCTGCCAAATAGGAAAGCACCTCTATTTTTGGTGCTTAGTTATACCTTTTTTTTTTTTTTTTTTTTTTTTTAAAGAATCTAGTATGTTTTAGCCCCAAAGGTATTAATAGTAGCTCAGACCCATGACCTTTACTTTCTTCAAGGTTTTAGTTCCCTATAGCTTCCTGATTACAATTTATGGTCTAAACTTGACTTCAGGGAGTTTCTCTCAGTGGTTTTTCTTGCTCTGCCTGTGAGTCTCTTGTTGTTTAAGAGAAACCTGGACCTTTCAGTAAAGCGAGCAGTTTATGCCCTTACATTGAGTATAGACAGGTTTGTTTATTTGTTGTATCGTGGTTAAGACCTAGTCCCCCTTAGAAAAGACTCCCCCTCACCCTCTTCCTTCCACCCCTGGTCACCACTAATAAACTTTTGTCTGTGTACATTTGCCTATTTCAAGTGGGATCATACCGTATTTGTCCTTTTGGGACTGACTTATTTCACTCAACGTAATGTTTTCAAGATTCATCCATATTGTACCATATATCAAGACTTCATTTCTCTTTATGGCTGAGCGGTAGTCCATTACATAGATAACATACCACGTTTTGTTTATTTACTCATCTGTTGATGGACATTTAAGTTGTTTCTACCTTTTGGCTATTATGAACAATGCTGCAGTGAACATTAGTGTACAAGTATCTGTTTACATTCCTGCTTTCAATTTTTCTGGGTATTCTGCTGCGTCATATGGTAGTTCCGTGTTTTTAAGTTTTTTGAGGAATTGCAAAACTATTTTCCACAGCTGCTGTACCATTTTGCATTCACACTAGCAATAGATGAGAGTTCCAATTTCTCCACATCCTCACCAACACCTGTTATTTTTTGTTTGCTTGTTTGTTGTTTTTTTTCTTTTTATCATAGCCGTTCTAGTAGCAGTGAAGTGGTATCTCATTGTGGTTTCAATTTGCATCTCCCTAATGACTAATGATGTCGAGCCTTTTTTTTAATATGCTTGTTGGTTATTTGTAGCTCCTCTTTAGTGAAGTGTTCTATTGAATTCTTTGTCCATTTCTTGATTGGGTGGTTTTTCTTGTTGTCGTAGCATATTATATATTACATTAAATATTAAATATTCTGGATATTAAACCTTTGTCTGATATGTGGTCCCCCCAGCTTGTAGGTTGTCCCTTCTTCACTTTGTGGATAAAATCTTCTAATACAGGAAAGTTTTTAATTTTGATAAACTCCAGTTTATTTTGTCTTTCGCTGTATGTGCTTTTGGTGTCATATCTAAGAATCTATTATTAAAAACTAGGTCCTGAAGCATTACCCTTCTGTTTTCCTCTAAAAGTCTTACAGTTTTATTTCTCACGTTTAGGTCTTTGATCCATTTTGAGTTAGTTTTTGTATATGGTGTGAGGTATAGGTCCAACTTCATTTGTTTGCATGTGGAAATCCACTTTTCCCAACCGTGTTTATTAAAGAGACTATTCTTTCCCCATTGAGTGGACTTAGTACTCTTGTCAGAAATCAGTTGACCATAGATGTATTGGTTTGTATCTGGACTCGCAGTTTTATCCATTTGGCCTATACATCTATCATTATACCAGTACCATGCTGTTTTGATTACCTTAGATTTATGTATGTTTTGAGAAAAGTGAGTTGTCCTACATTCATCTTTTTCAAGGTTTGTCTATTTGAGGCCTTTGCCATTCTGTATAAATTTGGAATATTTGTATGTCTTTCCATATCTACAAAAATAGTGGTTAGAATTTTAATGGAGATTATGTTGAATCTGTAAGTTGTTTTGGGTAGTATTGACATCTTAACAATATTAAGTCTTCTAATCCATGAACATGGAATGTCCTTCCATTTATTTATTTATTTTTTTAATTTCTTTTGGTAATGTATAGTTTTCAGTGTACAAATCTTTCACCTTCCTGGTTAAATTTATTACCAGTTATTTTTTTAGATTCTATGGTACATGGAATTGTTTCCTTAATTTCCTTTTCAGAACGTTCATTGCTGGTATGTAGAAACCCAACTAATTTTTGTGTGTTGACCTTGTATCCTGCCACTTTGCTGAATTCATTTATTAGCTCTAATAACTTTCTTGTGGAGTCTTCGGGAAATATATATATACATATATTCATGTCGTCTGCAAAAAGTGATAGTTTTACCTAAATGGGACTAACAAGGTACAGGAGTCCGGTGACAAAGGCCAGAAGGCAGAGGGGGAGTAGGAAACTGATGATAAGGAACACAAATTGAGTAAGGACACTGTCGATGTGTTGTGAGATTGTTGACCACTGTTATAGGGCAACATTTGAAGTAACTATTAAATGGGAGGCTGTTTTGTCCTGTAAGCCTTCATCTTGGGCGAGAATGGCAGCACAATTGGAAGAGCATAGTCAATATCACTTAAATGTGTAAGTAAAAAGTTTTGAAATGGTGTTTAAAAAAAAAAAAAAAAAACCAAATGAGACTAATGAGGTACAGTAGTCCAGTGACAAGGGCCAGAAGACAGAAGGGGACAAGGAAGTCCCCTGGTGATAGGGAGCACAAGGTGGAGTAAGGATATTCTTGATGTGTTGTGAGATTGTTAACCATTGTCATAGGGCAACATGTGTAGTAACTGTTAAATGAGAAACTGTTTTGTTCTGTAAGCCTTCATCTTAAGTGAGAATAACAGCACAGTTGGAAGAGCGTAGTCAGTGTCACTGAACTGTGTATGTAGAAATTTTTGAAACGGTGTATCTTTGGCTATCTGTATTTTCATCAAAAAAAAAAAAAAAGGTTGAGAATTTAGAGGCTTAATATGTTGTGGGGTTGTTAACCAATGTCATAAAATAACATGTGTACTACTGTTTCATGAGAAACTATTTGTTCTGTAAGCCTTCACCTGAAGTACAATAAAATATAAAAAAAAAAAAAGATAGTTTTACTTCCTTCTTCCCATTGTGGACACATTTTATTTCTTTTTTTCACTAATTTCTCTGGCAAAGACTTCAGTACAATGTTGAATAGCAGTCATTAGAGTGAGCATCCTTGTTTTGTTCCTGATCTTAATAGGAAGGCTCTCAGTCTTTCTCCACTGAGTGTGATGTTAGTTTCTTTATAGCAGAGCTGTATCTTGAGCTATATATCTCAGGATGCCACTGATCCTACTGAAGAAGAAGCATGAGGAGACTCCAAACTCCTGAAGCCAAGCCAGGACTTGGCAGGCTATGGACCATATTTTTTTTTTTTTTTTAATTGTACTTCAGGTGAAGGTTTACAGAACAAATAGTTTCTCATTAAACAGTAGTACACATATTGTTTTATGACATTGGTTAACAACCCCACAACATGTCAACCCTTTACCTTCTCGACCTTTTTTTTTTTTTTTTTTTTTTTTGGTGAAAATATACATAGCCAAAGGTACACCATTTCAAAAATTTCTACATGCACAGTTCAGTGACATTGTCTATGCTCTTCCAATTGTGCTGCTATTCTCACTTTAGATGAAGGTTTACACAACAAAATAGTTTCTCATTAAACAGTACACATGTTGCCTTATGACAACGGTTAACCGCCTCACTACACATCAACACTGTCCTTACTCAACCTTGGGTTCCCTATCACCAGCTTTCCTGTCCCCTTCTGCCTTCTAGCCCTTGTCCCTGGACTGCTGTCCTCATTAGTCCGGTTTTGTTTTACGGGGCTGTCCAGTCCCCGGCTGAACGGTGAACCTCAGAAGTGACTTCACCAATGAGCTAAAGGATGACTGGGGGCCGTACTCTAGGGGTTTCTCCAGTCTCCTTTAGGCCAGTAAACCTGGTCTTTTGTGTGTGTGTTAGAATTTTGTTGATGTATCCCTCTCCAGCTCTGTCCAGAACCCTCTGCTGTGATCCCAGTGAGAGCAGTCAGTGGTGGTAGCTGAGCACCATCTAGCTGTATTGGACTCAGTCTGGTGGAGGCGTTGGTAGCTGTGGTCTGTTAGTCCTTTGGACTAATCTTTTCCTTGTATCCTGTTCTCTTCATTCTCCCTTGCTCCCAAAGGAATGAGACCAGTGGAGTATCTTAGATGGCTGCTCACAGGCTTTTAAGACCCCAGACGCTACTCACCAAGGTAGAATGTAGAACATTGTCTTTATAAATGTGTTGTGTCAGTTGAGCTAGATGTTCCCCAAGACCATGGTGTGGACCATATTTTGAAAACAAAGGTCTCTTAAAGGAAGATGTTCCTAACTACCTTTGCCTTTAACTTTAATTTATGAATCTCTGTGCTTGGCAAATGGCTTGGAGATTACCAGAATCAAACACTGAGCCTTAATGGAAGAAACAAGTCTCTAATGGTATTGTGTTTGAAAACTATACCAACTCACAGTTTCCCACTCCACTGACAATTAAGTTTCTGGCTTATTTTCAAGGTACTTCTTCCTCACTCTTTCAATATCATGACAAGATCTTTCTGTCACTTACATGATTGATAAATGATGTCAAGTAGTGCCCACCAACTCCTCTAGTTCCTACAGAATTAGGGTTCAACTGCACATCGAAAATTGGCTAACATCCCAGAATTCTATAAGATAGGTCAATCTATTCTTCCCTTCCTTTCTTCTGACTTTTGTTGTATACAGGGTATCCTCACTTTGCATGGAATTATGGGAATGTAAAAATGACTACACAAGCTGAAACTATGCAAAGTAATCTTAAGAATATATGGGAAAAATTACTACTGTTCCATGACCTTTAAAATTTTTGGCCAAAAAAATAGAAACTCTCAGTTATAAATATGTAGAGAAATTTAAAAAATAGTAAAACTAATGTTTAGTACACTGTAATTTAAAACATAGAAACACTGAGAATAAAGTATTTTATTTTCTGTAGAAAACGTATCAAGAGTAGTTTAACAAGATTCTCTTCCTCTCATTGTATAACTTAGGATACAGATGAAGCATCTTTTCTCTGCCTTGGTGAAAGTTGTTTGAATCAACTTCTAACATTTTGTCTCTTGTATTTTCAGTGTCATGAAATATCTCTGAGTTCCTTTAATGTAAAGTTTTTTGCCAGAGTCACTTCCTCTAGGACTCTTAATTCTTTTTGTCACAACTGCTTTTCTAGTTGATGCCAATAAGTTTGCGTTTGCTGAGTTCCTCTGACTTCATACCAAGAGCCTCTTGAGTGGCAGTAGTGTCAACATTCCCATAGTCAGCTATTTCTTCTGTAACTCCGTTTACATTTTCTATTTCAGTTTCACTTCCAACATTGTTACTACTTTTTGTTTCTTTGCTATTTCATCTGTGTTACCCAGTTTTCTCATTTGATTATCTATTATAAAATGCCACATGGCTTTATCACTAGCAGACAAGAAGGTAACATAACTACCCACCTTGTTATTTATGCATGAACTGAATAGATATGCAGTGACCAGTCACAACATGTTTGAAAGATACGAGACTACTATATTGATCAGGATGCACATCTCTTATTTACATAGTGATTTGTGGACTGAAGAGAGAGCAGTGAAGTTTGTAGTTTGTACAATTATAGTTAGTATCTTTTGGTAACTGAAATTTGATTCATGTTTTTGTGACAGACTGGTCTTATTTAACTAAACTATGGTAACTGAAATTCATACGTAGTTGTTGTTGTTAGGTGCCATTGAGTCAGTTCTGACTCATAGGGACCCTGTGGACAACAGAATGAAACACTGCCTGGTCCTGAGTCATCCTCACAATCATTGGTATGTTTGAGCGCATTGTTGGAGCCACTGTGTCAATCCATCTCATTGAGGGTCTTCCTCTTTCACTGACCCGCTAGTTTACCAAACATGATACCTTTCTCCAGGGACTGGGCCTTTGCTGATAACATATCCAAAGTATGTCAGACAGAGTCTCACGGTCCTTGCTTCGAATGAGCATTCCGGCTGTACTTCTTCCAAGACAGATATGTTCGTCCACGGTATATTCAATCTTCTTCTCCAACACCATAATTCAAAGGCATCAGTCCTTCTTCAGTCTTCCTTATTCATTGTCTGTCTTTTGCATGCATATGAGGTGATTGAAAACACCATGGCTTGGGTTAGGTGCATCTTAGTCCTTAAAGTGACATCTTTGCTTTTTAACACTTTAAAGAGGTTTTTTTTTTTGTTTTTTTTTTTTTAAATATTTTATTGTACTTTAGGTGAAGGCTTACAGAACAAACAGTTTCTCATGTAACAGTAGTACACATGCTGTTTTATGACTTTGGTTAACAACCCCACAACATTTTAACCCTCTGAATTCTCAGCTTTTTTTTTTTTTTTTTTTTTTTTTGGTGAAAATACACATAGCCAAAGATACACCATTTCAAAATTTTTTACTTACACATTTAAGTGACATTGACTATGCCCTTCCAATTGTGCTGCCATTCTCGCCCAAGATGAAGGCTTACAGGACAAAATAGCCTCCCATTTAACAGTTACTACAAATGTTGCCCTATAACAGTGGTTAACAATCTCACAACACATCAATAGTATCCTTACTCAACTTGTGTTCCTTATCATCAGCTTCCTACTCCCCCTCTGCCTTCTGGCCCTTGTCACTGGACTCCTGTACCTCGTTAGTCTCATTTAGTTTTACTGGGCTGTCCACTCCCAGGCTGAACAGTGAACCTCTAAGGTAACTTCACCTAAAGAGGTTTTTTGCAGCAGATTTGCCCAGTGCAATGTGTCATTTGATTTCTTGACTGCTACTTCCATGGGCATTGATTGTGGATCCAAGTAAAATGAAATTCTTGACAACTTCAGTATTTTCTCAGTTTATCAGAATGTTGCTTATTGGTCCAGTTGTGAGGATTTTTGTTTTCATTATATTAAGGTGTAATCCATACAAAAGGCTGTGGTCTTTGATCTTCATCAGTAAGTGCTTCAAGTCCTCTTCACTTTCAGCAAGCATGTCATCTGCGTATCACAGGTTGTTAATGAATCTTCCTCTAATCCTGATGCCCCGTTCTTCTTCACATAGACCAGTTTATTGGATTACTTGCTCAGCATACAGATTAAATAAGTATGGTGAAAGGATACAAGCCTGACACACACCTTTCTTGACTTGAAACCATGCACTATCCCTTTGTTCTGTTCGAATGACTGCCTCTTGGTCTGTGTACACGTTCCTCCATGAGCACAATTAAGTGTTCTAGAATTTCCGTTCTTTGCAATGTTATCCATAATTTGTCATGATCCACACAGTTGAATGCCTTTACATAGTCAATAAAACACAGGTAAACATCTTTCTGGTATTCTGTGCTTTCAGCCATGATTCATCCGACATCAGCAATGATATCCCTCATTCCACATCATCTTCTGAATCTAGCTTGAATTTCTGGCAGTTCCCTGTCAGTGTACTGCTGCAGCTGCTTTTGAATGATCTTCAGCAAAATTTTACTTGTGTGTGATATTAATGATACTGTTTGATAATTTCCACATTCTGTTGAGTCATTTTTCTTTGGAATGGGCACACATGGAATGTCTTCCAGTCCGTTGGCCAGGTAGCTGTCTTCCAAATTTCTTGGCATAGAGGAGTGAGCACCTGTCTTGGATTAAATTGAGTCCCCCAAAAATATCTGTCAGCTTGTCATGATTCCCAAAATTGTATGATTGTCTACCATTTTGTCATCTGATGTGATTTCCCTGTGTTGTAAATCCTATCACTATGATGTAATGAGATGAATCAGGGGCAGTTACATTGATGAGATCTACAAGATTAGATAGTGTCTTAAGCCAGCCTCTTTTGAGATATAAGAAAGAGAAGCGAGTGGAGAGACATGGGGACCTCATATCACCAAGAAAGCAGTGCCAGGAGCAGAGCATGTCCTTTGGACCTGAGGTTCCTGTGCAGAGAAGCTCCTAGGCCAAGGGAAGATTGATGACATGGACCTTCCTCCAGAGCCAATGGAGAAAGCGTTCCCTGGAGCTGACGCCCTGAATTTGGACTTGTAGCCTACTAGACTGTGAGAGAATAAATTTCTGTTTGTTAAAAGCCATGCATTTGTGGTATTTCTGTTATAGTAGCACTAGATGACTAAGCACCTCCAGCGCTGCATCCATTTGTTGAAACATCACAGTTGGTATTCTGTCAATTCCTGAAGCCTTGTTTTTCACCAGTGCCCTCAGTGCAGCTTGGACCTCTTCCTTCAGTACCGTCGATTGTTGATCATATGCTGCCTCCTTAAGTGGTTGAACGTCGACCAATTCTTTTTGGTACAGTGACTCTGTGTATTACTTCCCTCTTTGGATGCCTCCTGCATCGTTTAATAGTTTCCCCATAGAAACCTTCAATATTGCAACTCGAGGCTTGAATTTTTTCTTCAGTTCTTTCAGCTTGAGAAATGCTGAACGTGTTCTTCCTGTTTGGTTTTCTATCTCTAGATCTTTGCACATTTCATTATAGTACTTTACTTTGTTTTCTCAACCCACCCTTTGAAATCTTCTGTTCGACTCTTTTACTTCATCATTTCTTCCTTTTGCTTTAGCTGCTCTACATTCAAGAGCAGGTTTCAGAGTCTCTCCTGACATCAGCTTTGGTCTTTTCTTTCGTACCTTTTTAATGACCTCTTGCTTTCTTCATGCATGATGTCCTTGTTGTCATTCCACAACTCCTCTGGTCTTTGGTCATTAGTGTTCAATGTGTCAAATGTGTTCTTGAGACGGTTTTGTAAATTCAGGTGGGATATACTCAAGATCATACTTCAGCTCTTGTGGACTTGTTCTAATTTTCTTCAACTACAACTTGCACTTGCCTTTGATCAGTTGATGGTTTCTTCCACAATCTGCCCCTGGCTCTGTTCTAACTGATGGTATTCAGCTTTTCCATCATCTTTCCACAGATGTAGTCAATTTGATTCCTGCGTATTCCATCTGGTGAGGTCCATGTGTATAGCCGCCTTTTAGGTTGTTGAAAAAAGGTATTTTGCAATGAGTCATTGATCTTGCAAAATTGTACATGCGATCTCTGGTGTTGTTTCTATCACCAAGGCCATATTTTCCAACTACAAATCCTTCTTTTTGTTTCCAGCTTTCAAATTCAAATCGCTAGTAATTGTCAGTGGGTCTCGATTACATGTGTGATCAATTTCAGACTGCAGAAGTTGGTAAAAATCTTCAGTTTCTTCATTTTTGACCTTTGTGGTTGGTATGTAAATTTGAATAGTAGTCGTATTAACTGGTCTTCCTTATAGGTGTGTGGATATTATCCTATCACTGGCGGCATATTCTTTTTGGTGATGAACACAGCGCCATTCCTCTGCAATTTGTCATTCCCCAAATAGTAGACCGTATGCTTGTCTGAGTCAGAATGGCCAATACCAGTCCATTTCTACTCATTAATACCTAGGATATTGATCTTTATGCATTTCATTTTTGATGTCTTCCAATTTTCCTAGATTCATACTTTGTACATTCTGCATTCCAATTATTAACGGATGTTTGCAGCTGTTTCTTCTCATTATTGAGTCATGCCATATCAGCACATGACGGTCGCAGAAGCTTGACTCTATCCACGTTGTTTAAGATTGACTCCATGGTGTAGTGGTTTAAGAGCAACAACTACTGACCAAAAGGTCAGCAGTTCAAATCCACGAGGTGCTCCTTGGAAACCCTATGTGGCAGTTCTGCTCTGTCCTATAGGGTCACTAGGAGTCAGAATCAACTCAACGGCAGTGGGTTTTTTTGTTTGTTTGTTTGTTTGTTTTGTCTAAGGATACAGCTCTTCAGTCATATTTTGAGCACCTTCCAACCTGAGGGGCTTATCTTCCGGCACTATACCAAACAATGTTTCGCTGCTATTCATAAGATTTTTGCTGGTTAATATTTTTAGAAGTAGACTGCCAGGTCCTTCTTCCTAGTCTGTCGTCTGGAAGCTCTGCTGAAACCTGTCCACCAATGGTGACCTTCTGGTATATTAAATACTGGTGGCAAAGCTTCCAGCATCACTGCAACACACAAGCCACCACAGTATGACAAACTGAAAGATACGTTCACACATAGTAGAACCATGCAAAGTGAGAAATGTCTGTCATTTATTTCAGGTTGGTACCTTCTAGGCATCTTTCATGTCCCTTTTCTAATTTTCTAGTCCCTACCCAAGATTATTCCACAAGGACTTCGATTACTGCTCAGAGGTGTTTGGTTAGGTGTCTCTGTAGATGTCATTGTTGGGAAATTCAAAGCAAAAAAGTTCTCCATCACAACAGCCTTGACCTCTTGGTAAGTCCTTGAGTCCAATCTTGAGGACTAGGTACGTATTGAAAGCAGTTAGGCCATGAAAGCAAATTTAAAAGAAAGAATAGAACAGGAAGTTTCTTTGTAGATTAGAAAAATCATTCTGAAGAAGTGAAGATGTACATTATACACCAGGAAAAGTCTATACAGGGAGGTAAAATATCATTACAATAAATATTATTACAAAGAATCATTCTGCAAAGTGGCTTATGTTATTGAGTTTACTGTGAATTCTGTGCAGCAGTCTTGAACTCCCTGTACTTTTCTCTTGGTATTGTCCACATTCAGTTATTAAATAATATGACTATATGTTAATTTCATTGTAGGAGGAGCCAAACAAAACTATAGCTCAGCATTTTACTCTTTTGTAACAATTCAGTTTCTAGTCATCTGACCCTTTTTCCAAATCCAAACGTCTCAACTTCCTGCATATACTTTATCAACAAATCCAGGGAAGTCTGGCATGAAGAAAAGGAAGTTAGTGTTACTCTTCTTTAATCTTTTGTATTCAAAGTACTGGCTGCAGGAAGTCTAGGCTCTTTTATTCCTGGGTCCTATAGAATGGGAATGTGATTGCTAGTATAAGTATTCATTGTAACAAATTATTTCATCAAAGCAAGTTGGATGGTGTATGGAATTTATCATAAAGTTATTTTACTTGCCTTCTGGCAGGTAACCAGTTTAGAATTGGCACCAATATTTAGTTTTCTTCAGCACTAATTTTACGAAGACTTCTTTTTTCAAATATGGTGCATTAAATATTTTGAAAATAATAAATAACACTTAAGTAATTTAAAAACTTGAAATTTTAATTTCATTTTAAAAGTCATTAGATGTACTTTATCCTCTATCATTACTTTCCTGAAGTTATCAGAAAACAACACTGTAATAATAAGACTGAACATGTGCTTTTCTTTATGATTTGTTCTTAATCTGATACATGCTATATATGTCTCTGTACTCACTAACTAATCACTTAGTAAGGGACTATAAATGTCATGTCTTTGAGCATGCCCAGTATTTCCTTTAGGCATTGAATTCTTGGATGTTTGTGTTTTGTTGACATAGACTACAGTCTTTGTGGGCCTGTATGGGTTTATCAGATTCAGTCTTTGTAGTAACAGGAAAACTAAGGTAATAGACTCAATTCCCAAGTTGACCTGATAATTTCACTAGATTTCATCAGCTCCAGCCTACATTCTGTCTTACATTTGCTTTATATCATTCACAAGGATACAAGAAAACTTCAATGAAGTGTCTATTCTAACATTGGCTGTTTCAGGTATCTAGGGAAACCTGTCACTGCTTTTTTTTTCCCCCCTGAGTTTGAAAGATTAAACGTGGAGAGCCTTTCTTAGGCTAGGTTAGACCCACACCCTTTATTTAACTGGAAAAGAGAATCTGGGAGTAACACACATCATCACCTCCACCTCCCAGCACACATACTAACACATTAGAATGTAAGGTCCTTGCATCAGGAATGTGTTTGCCTTTTTGTTCACTGCATGCACTTAGAATAGTGATTGTCCAGTAGTAGGTGCTCAGTCATTATTTGTTGAATAAAGGAATCTTCCACTTGTACATTGATTTGGACTAATAAAAGGGCCTGATATATTGTAGGCACACAGTAAATTTAAGAACAAATGCATCAGTCAGCCTAGTTTATTGCTGAGAAGTAACTTGCTAAACTTAATTTTCATATAAAAGGGAAAATTTTAGAATTCCTAACTTGTTGACAAAAATGTGATATTGTCTACCTTTATGTTGGTCTTCCTCTGGCGGACAGTACTTAGGTTTTGAGTTTTTGTTAAAAATGTACATACGCTTCTGGGCAACATGGCGCTATAGTCAAAAGCATCACGCCGTCCCTGCTGCAGCAAAGAGCAGAAAAACTAAGTCAAACAGTTACACGTCAAGCCTGAAATCCTGTGCATCAAATGAAGAGATAAAGAACTCAGCCAAGCACTGAATGTAATAAGAACCTGACCAAGAACAGACAGTGAGGAAAGACACATGCAGAGGTCCACTGTCAGCTTCCGCAGCAAGGATCCGCCATCTTGGACTCCTATTGGAGATCAGTGAACAGGGGGTACTAGAAAGCAGTTTCACGTAGCTTCCAGCAGGAGACAGAACAACCAGTAACCAGCGATATAGGCTTTCCCACCCTCACCCTTCTTCACCCCCACTTAGCCTGCTCCACTTCCTGCAGCCACAGTCTCTTGGCTGGGAAACAACCTGCTGTCACTTGGATTCTACCCACTTGCACTGGCCGGCTCCGAGTGCCTTTTGTTGGTTGCTGGTGTTGCTTTTTTCCGCTTCTTTAGATTTCTTCCCTACCTCTCACCACCTCCCCCTCCTTTCTCTCAAATACCTGGCTCCCTGTGCCATCTTTGCTTCTTCCCAAAAGGCTGTGAAACACCACTTAACTGTGAAACTGCTTCCTGGCCCATGCCACCACGCTGGTAAGACCCCCAGGGCTTTTTTGTTTGTTTGCTCTGATTTGTTCTGTTTTGATTTCTTTGTTTTCTTTTTCTTTTCTCAGCTTGGGAGCCCCTTCTAACTGGGCAGTACCACGTGGCTGGGAACCTGCTTGCTTACTCTGCACACAGATGCACAGGGACATCCCTGGGAGCATTTCTTTTTTCTTGTTTTGTTTTGTTTTTTTGTTTCTTTGTTTTGTTTTCTTCTCTCTCATTTCAGTTTCTCGATTTATTCATTTTTTTTCTTTTTCTTTTTTTTCATTTTTGTTTTTCCTCATTTCTGAGTCTCTCATATCTCCACTCCAATAGTGACTTTCCTTAGCACTCTTTTTTGTTTGTGTGTATGTTTTTGGCTCCTGTTCCTCTCTCCTCTCTCTCATCTTTCCCATACCCATCTTAGCTCCACACATCACAATCTACCCAGTCCTTCCTGCCTACCTGCACCGTGCACTGAACATCACACTCCCAAGCAGCACAGGTACAACCTACTGGAACCTGCCCTGCACTGATTCCTGGTCCACACAGTCAGCCCTGGTACGTGCCACAAACAACCCATCCCAGCAACTCGCCTTCGGCTGGACCTGCCCTGCTGTACCATACCTGAGTGACTGACCCTGCCCATTGGAGAAGGAGGTGAAAAGAATCATGCCCACAGACGAGCAAACAACTAAGAACTCATAGCCTGCCTACTCAGAAATAACCAGATAAAACAAAAAAGCAGGATGAAACAAACAAATCTGCGGTCAATAAATGAGGAAAATAACCACTGAATGCCCTGGAAGACAGCAGACAGTATCAAGACATTTACAAAAACAGGACAAGATGGTTCCAGTCGGCATCCAAAACAAAACACCAGATGACCTTCCAGTAGAAGAAAAGGCACTAGACCTACCTAATAGGAAATTCAAATCTCTAATATTCAAAATTATCCAAGAGTTGAAGTAAAAAGCAGACAAAAATGAGGAAAAAATAGACATTCATGGAAAAGGCAGACAAACTCATGAAAAATACAGACAAAAAACTGGAAGGATTCAAAAAAATAGTACAGGAACAAAATGCCAAAGTAAATTAACTAGAAATCATACAAAAACAACAATTAGAAATCCAAAAGGTAAACAACAAGATTTCAGAAATCGACAGTGTCATAGAAGGGCTGAGGAGTAGGTTTGAAACAGTGGAAGATAGGATCAGTGAAATTGAAGACAAACACTTGGACACAACTCTGTCTGAGGAAAAATAAGCAAAAAGAAAAATGAAGAAACTCTGAGAATTATGTGGTATACAATCAAAAGCAAAAATCTACAAGTGGTTGGAGTTCCAGAACGGGGAGAAAACAGAAAACAGAGAGGATCATTGAAGAATTGCTGACAGAAAACTTCCCCAATATCATGAAAGATGGAAAGCTGACCATCCAAGCAGCTCAACGAACCCCATATAGGATAGACGCCAAAAGAAGATCGCCAACGCATATCGTAATCACACTCACTAACACCAAAGACAATCCTGAGAGCAGTTCGAGAAAAAGAAGAAGTCACATACAGAAGAGAAACAATAAGACTAAGCTCGGATTATTTGGCAGAAACCATGCAGGCAGGAAGGCAATGGGATGACATATATAAAACCTTGAAAGCAAAAAATTCCCAGCCAAGAATAATATATCCTGCAAAACTCTCTTTCAATTATGATGGTGAAATTAGGTATTTCCAGATAAACAGAAATTAAGGCACTATGTAAAAATGAAACCAAACTCAGAAGACTTATTAAAGCGAGTCCTTTGATCTGAGAACAAACAACATCAGTTCACAAGCTGAATATAGGACACAGGATTGTACTAGCCAGAAACCAACCTAGGAAATGAACTCTTAAGGACTACCCAAAACCAAAAGTATTACAACAGGGAACCAGAGAGTTTACTCTGTAAATGACAACAGCATAAGAACAACAAAAGAGGGAATACGTCGTAGGTATAGAACTTCTAATGGAGAGGAAGGCAAGGCGATACTAAGTAATAATAGACTGGTTCAAATCTAGAAAGATAAGGGTAAATTCCAAGGTAACTACAAAGAAAGTTAACAAACCTACTCATCAAAATAAAGAAGAAAAACATAAAGTCTCCATAAAAACAAAACTTACAAAAACAAAAGAAATGAAAAAAAAATCCACAAAGAAAAGGAACTCAGCACAGGAGAGTAAGCGGAACAAAGAAAACATCAGCACCACAAAAAAAAAAGCACTACGAAACGCAATCCCATTCCTAGGAATATACACTGGAGAAGTAAGAGCTGTCACACGAATAGACATATGCACACTCATGTTCATTGCAGCACTTTTCACAATAGCAAAAAGATGGAAACTACCTATATGCCCATCAGCAGATGAATGGATAAACAAACTATGGTACATACACACAATGGAGTATTAATGCAAAGGTAAAGAACAATGATGAATTTGTGAAGCATCTCATAACGGGTGAAATTGGAGGACATGTGCTGAGTTAAATAAGTCAGTCACAAAAGGACAAATACTGTATGAGACCTCTAGTGTAAAAAGTCATGTAAAAGTTTACACACAAAAAGAAACTATCAAGCGATGGGTGGGAACTAAATAGACAATAGATAAGTGGTAACTTTGGTGAAGGATATGACAGTACACAATACTGGGGAAGCCAGCACAGCTTGTAGAAGGAAAGGTCATGGAAGCTCCACAGACACTTCCAAACTCTCTGAGGGATTGAATTGCTGGGCGGAGGGCTGTGGGGACCATGGACTCAGGGAACATCTAGATGAATTGGCATGACACAGCTTATAAAGACAATGCTCTACATTCTACCTTGGTGAGTAGTGTCTGGGGTCTTAAAAGCCTGTGAGTGGCCATCTAAGATACTCCACTGGTCTCATCCCTTCGGGAGCAAGGGAAAATGAAGAGAACAGGATACAAGGAAAAGATTAGTCCAAAGGACTAATTGTCCACAGCTACCAAGGCCTCCACCGGACTGAGTCCAGTACAGCTAGATGGTGCCCAGCTACCACCACTGACTGCTCTGACCAGGATCACGATAGAGAGTCCTGGACAGAGATGGAAAAAGGATGTAGAACAAAATTCTATCTCACAAAAAAGGAACTCACAAAAAAGGACCAGATTTACTGGCCTGCCAGACTGGAGAAACCCCAAGAGTATGGCCCCTGGATACCCTTTTAGCTCAGTGGTGAAGTCACTCCCGAAGTTGACTGTTCAGCCAGGGATTGGACAACCTCATAAAACAAAACGGGACTGATGAGTTACAGCAGTCCAGGGACAAGGACTAGAAGGCAGGAGGGAATAGGAAAGCTGGTGATAGGGAACCCAAGGTTGAGAAGGGACAGTGTTGACATGTCATGGGGTTGTTAACCATTGTCATGGGGCAGTATGTGTACTAACTGTTCAATGAGAAACTGTTGTTCTGCAAACTTTCATCTAAGGTTCCAAAAAAAAAAAAAAAAAAGAATTATCTATGTGAGATCAAATTCACAACAGCAACTCAAAAGGTTTGATGGGAAGCTTAGGGGGCAGTGAGTTGAAGATAATGGTGATGGAATAATTTGGAAAATGATAGTGAGAATAGCAGCACAACTACAAGAATATAATCGATGTCACTAAATTGTACATGTAGAAACTTTTGAAATGGTGTAACTTTGGCTATGTATATTTTCATCAAAAAAAAAAAAGGTCCTCCAAGGTCGAGAAGGGAGAGTGTTGACATGTTGTGGGGTTGTTAACCAATGTCATAAAACGATATGTGTACTGACTGTTTAATGAGAGACTATTTGTTCTGTAAACCTTCATCCAAAGTACAATAAAAAATTTTTAAAAAATGTAAATATGATGGTTCCTCATATGTTTTATTTTGCATATTGATTTTCAGTTCTTGTAGGTGAGGGAAATCTTTAAAAGCATGCAGATTTTTACAATCGTATAAATAGAATGTCTTGCCCAGCAGACAGAAAATCATAGCAGGAAATTTGATAGAGCCTGCTGTTAAGAGCACATTAAATTATCTTTATCTTAATGCTAAGCGTTTTGGGAATTACTTGAATTTGTTTTCTTTGTTACATTTAACGTTTTGTTAAGTTTCATTGGTAAGATCCATTTATTAAAGGACAAGAAAAGATCACCAGTAAAAGGTGATGGAAATTACTGGATTCTATGACAGGAGGCAGTTACTGAAACAGAACAATGGGGTACTATGTGGTTTAAAGTTTAGAAAGGTGTACGTCAGGGTTGTATCCGTTCACCATACTTACTCAGTTTGTATGCTGAGCAAATAGTCCAAAAAGCTGGACTATATGAAGAAGAATGGGGCATCAGGATTGGAGGAAGATTCATTAACAACTTGCGATATACAGATGACACAACTTTGGTTGCTGAAAGTGAAGAGGACTTGAAGTACTTACTGATGAAGATCAAAGGTACAGCCTTCAGTATAGAGTACACCTGAACATAAAGAAAAAAATCCTCACAAGTGGACCAGTAAGCAATATCATGATACACGGAGAAAAGATTGAAGTTGTCAAAAGTTTCGTTTTACTTGGATTCACAGTCAACACCCACGGAAGCAGCAGTCAAGTAATCAAATGATGCAGCATTGGGCAAATCTGTTGCAAGAGATCTCTGTAAAGTGTTTAAAAGCAAAGATGTCACTCTAAGGACTAAGTGTGTCTGACCCAAGGCATGGTATTTTCAGTCGCCTTATACATATTTGAACGCTGGACAGTGAAAGAGGAAGACTGAAGAAGAATTGATGCCTTTTAATTATGGTGTTGGCGAAGAATATTGAATATACACCATGTACTGCCAGAAGAACAAACAAACCTGTCTTGGAAGAAATACAGCCAGAATGCTCATTAGAAGCAAGGATAGCGAGACTTCATCTCACATACTTTGGACTTGTCATCAGGAGAGAGCAGTCCCTGTAGAAGGGCATCATGCTTGGTAAAATAGACGGTCAGCGAAAAAGAGGAAGACCCTCAATGAGACAGACTGACACAGTGGCTGCAACAGTGGGCTCAAACATAGCAACGATTCTGAGGATAGCATGAGACTGGGCAGTGTTTCATTCTGTTGTATGTAGGGTCGCTATGAGTCAGAATCGACTCAACAGCACCTAACAACAACAACATGGATCTATGTCACATTCCTTGCCCTGTAGCTACACTGACAAAATTGACGTCTGGACTAAACAACAAGCTACCCTACAGTTGCTGTGGGCCCTACTAAAATGTGGCCTTGTGAGCTAGTAAGTTGGCTCTTAAAGAAAACATGGAGATGATGTTTTATGATCTCGGTTTACTTAAGTAAATCTCACTAATATATTTGCTGGAAATGGCTGCTTAGTTTAAGGAAGCGTTTATGGCAGCCTTGAGAAGAAATAGTTGAAGCAATCAGCAGCGACTAAAATTACATCCACTGTGTAGTGTACTTACATGCAAAGAGAAAAGGCCATTTTATGGTGGAATACTGTTAGTAGTATTTTGTGTTGTTTTGTTTTTGTTGGTGGTGTTGGCATTATTTTTCTCCTATAACTCTTCTAAGCATAAAGAGGTTGAATTTTATATGAGTTCAAACACTTTATTTTTGTTAATAATGGCATAAATCAGCCATTTTTGCAGGAAATTCTACTGGACTGCTAGGTCAATTCTTTTACTTGATCTTAGTAGCTCTTTTATGTATTGAATGAAGTCTGAAAGAATCTCTTGTGAATGTTTGATTGATTGTGACGTACATTTGAAACAGCTTCTATTTTATAACCCTTTGCAGAACTTCTAAGCTCTATTTAGAGAACAGTATTCATGGAATTAAAATGGAAAACTTGCCATATGTTTAGATAAAATTCCATTTTCTCCCTATGCGTATGCCATCTTTGACATGTACAGTTGATTTTATCCTAGCTAGTGTTTAAACCTGGGAAGTAGAAAAACCATGAGTACTTTTTCTATGCCTTCTAAGAAGGCAGGTGTATGACTGAGTAGCAGCTACATAAATTCAAAGGCTGAATGGAGGTAACAGATCAAGTAAAAGCTTGAAGAACTTGCCATGTGATGTTTCTTATTCATTTCAGATTAATGTGGATTTCAGCTAGTCAGCTTCAGGATTGATAATTTATTAATTTTCCCTCTCCTCTTGAAGAGAATAAAGTTCTGGTAACAGCCTAAAATATGAGTAGGTAGAGATTGAAAAATATTTCAGGTCTGTAGTAATCCCTAAACATAGATTTTTATCAAGGTCATTTAGGGTTTTATTAATTGCTTTTACTACATTTTATCTGTTTGTCATTTTAAAGGAAAAATTAACTGCCAACTCTAACATTGAAGTTGTTTTTGTCCCTCCTCAGGACAGTTACCCGTTGATTACTGACATGTAGAGTATTTTAATCACACACAGTTTCTCTCTACTATTCAGTCTGCTTTAAGGTTACCTTTAACAGCTTTCTTGGTGAAAAATTAATGTTAATATTAATCAAATAAAACCAAGAAGGTGAATAGTAAAGGAAATAATATTTTTAGCCTTATCCATTACATTACGCTTGCACAGAAGGTACAAGATACTTGACACTAGTATCAGAAACAGTAACATGTTTGATGACTCTTATTATATCTTTATAGTTTATTTTTATTAAATTATTTTAGTCGAATCAGTTTAAACATTTTCCCCCCTAGTGATTTCACTAAGGGGTGATTTGTCCAATGTTTACCCTTTTTTTCAAAACATAATATCTACATTTCCCAGTGGTTTACTGATTTTATATAATGTGGAGCAAACCTCTCTTTTTCTCAGTCTTGCCGATTATCAAGTTATTTCCCACCACCATTATGTATACCATCATTGTCAACCTTGGGCGATTATGCTCCTCAGAAGACATTTGGCAATGTCTAGAGACAGTTTGGATTGACACAACTAGGAAGTTGTTCCTGGCATCTAGTGTAAAGGCCAGGGATGCTGTTAAACATTTTATAATGCACAGGACAGACCCCTACAGCAAAGACTCATCTGACCCGAAATGTTAATAATGTTGATGTGAAAAAGTCTGGTATATATAACTTTATTCTTTAAAGTGTGATGGAATAAAGCTTCAACTATAAATTCAGCATCCATATTTATATTGCCATGACACTGTTTATCCATTGATTTATTACAAAAAAGATCTGAAGTAATTAACCCAACGTGATATGAAGGAATTGTTTCTCAAAGGTTAATAAGTTATAGTAATTTATTCAGTTTGTCTCTGCACTTCACAAATTACAGAAATGGCTTCACTTCTTGTCATTGAGTTCATGTTAATTTTTTGTTGTTTTTGTTTTTTTAAAGCACTTAAATCTGCATCTTGTCCTATGAAAGGGAAAACCATTCTTCTGTTTGTTGCTGGACTGTTGCTCACCATAGTTGTTATTGTTGGAGCCATTCTTTTCATCCCAGGTAAGGTGTACAGTTACAAGGGAGGGTAGGATTAATGTAGTTGAGGGAATTCCAAGAGAGGGTATATTAGTTTCCTAGAGCTGCTGTAACAAATTACCACAAATTGAGTGGCTTAAAAAAGAAATTATCTGAGTTCCTGAGGCCAAAAGTCTGAAATCAAGGTGTCAGCAGGGCTCACTCCCTCTGAGGTTCTGAGGGACAGTGAATTCCTTGCCTCCTCTAGCTTCTGGTGGCTACAAGTGTTCCTTGGCTTGTGGCCACATCACTCCATGGTCACATTGCCTTCTCTTCTTCTCTGTGTATTTCATCTCTGTGTGTCAGATCTCCCTCTACTTATTTTATAAGGATCCTTGTCATTGGATTTAGGATTTTCCTAGATGATCTTGGATAAGCTTCTCCTTTCAAGATTCTTATTAACTCTTTCCATGTAAGGTACTTTGGGGTCACCATTGAACCCACTACAGTCTCCCCTCTGGTCCCCAAAGATTCATGTCCATCCCATGTGCAAAATACATACACCATATCCCACCATCCCTGATGGTCTCAACCCATAATAGCATCACCTCAAGTCCAAAATACCATCTAAGTATCAGCTCAGAAGTCCCAGATTTCATAATCTAAATCAGGTATGTGTGAAACTCCATCCTAGGACAAAATTCCTTTTCATCTATGGCCTTGAACTAGAAAACAAGTTACTTGCTTCCAAAATACAGTGGGGTAGCAGGCATAGGATAATAGTTATATATTCCTGTTCTAAAAGGTAGAATATGGAAGGAGTAAAGGAATCATTGGTCCCAAGCAAGCTCAGAATCCAGCAGGACAAATTCTGTTAGGTTTCAAAGCCTAAGAATAATCCATGTGACTCAAGGCTTTGCCCTCTAGGCCCAAGGCTCTGTCCTCAGAGTTATTCTTTTTCTTGAAGGGTGGCACGTGTTTGCAGATGAGTAGTTGTATTGGCCTGTTTCTTCCCATAGAATTTTGGGAGTCTGACGGCCTTGTTTCATTGCATCCTTTCTCAGTCCCTTCAGTCCAAGCTTCCAGCATTTCTGTTGTTACAGCATTCTCAAAAACCTTGTGGAACTCTCCTGTGTATAGCACAGGGGTTCATACCATTAGACAAGAGAATCTCCCACAGATCTTTCCTGGAAAATCCCCTATCTGTTCCTGACTTCAGAGAAGGTTGAGCAGGTCCATAAGTCGCATGCCTAATCTCTTCAGCAGAAGGTCGTCTAGCTATACACCTTTTGCCTTTTCTTCGGAGCATAGTTTCCTAACAGTTAGTCACCTGATTTTAACATCTTTTACAGTCTGTGTAGGTTGAGAATTTATCAAATCATTGGGTGCTGTTTCCTTTTTGCTTAACAATTTCCTTGCTCAATTTATCTCTTTCATCTCATGTTTTACTGTAAGCAGCAAGAGGAAACCAGGCCACACCTTCAACACTTTGCTTGGAAATCTCCTCAGTTAAATGTGCAAGTTTATCACTTACAAGTTATGTTTTCCATACAACTAAATGACACAGTTCAGCCAAGATTTCTGCCACTATATAACAAGGATCACTTTCTAGTTTCCAGTAACATGTTCTCATTTCCTTCTAAGCCCTCACCAGAAACGCCTTTAATATCCATATTTCTGTCAACACTGTTCAAGGCAGTCTAGACCTTTTTCTGTCATGTGCCTCAGAATTCTACCACCTTCTTACCCATTATCCGTTTCCAAAGTGACTTCCACATTGTTAGATATTTGTTACAGCAGCACTCCACTTCCCAGTATCAGAAATCTGTATTATTTTCCTGGGGCTGTCCTAACAAAATTACTGCAAACTGGGTCGCTTAACACAACAGAAATTCCCTTAGAGATCTGGAGGGCAGAAGTCGGAAGTCAAGGTCTCAGCAGGGCCACATTCCTTCTTGAGGCTCTAGGGGAAAGCCTTTCACTAGTGGCGTTCCTTGGCTTGTGGCCACATCATTACACTCTGCCTCTGTGGTCTCAGTGTCTTCTCCTCTGTGTCTGTTCAGATTTCCCTCTGTCTCTGTCTTGTATGGACACTTGTCATTGAATTTAAGGCCCACCCCAGATAACCCAGGATAAGCTCCTGCTCCATCATTTTTTGCCATATAAGGTATTCTCTCTTTTGCTGTGTTCATTGGCCAAGACATAGAAGTGGGAGTGGACATGGGAAACAAGTCTGCCTGAAATGACAACTACATTTAGGAGGTGCGAGGGTTCAGTAGCAATTAAGGGTATGCAGCTCATAGAAAAACAAAGACACGTTTGAACTCAAAGTGATAGACAATAGAAAGCCATTGTTTCTTGAGGAAAAAGCAATATAGGTGTAATGTTTAGGAACATCAATTTGACAGCTCTTTTTGCAACTGTAAGGAGTGGAGGAATGGAGAGGAAGGAGGCGGATTCAGAAGAAAACTTGAAAGAAATGAAATCAGATGAAAGGGATAGTAAAAGAGGACTCCAGAGTTTCTCACCTGAAATTCTGTAAGGTGATTAGGAAGGACTTAGAGCCAATTTAAGGTTTCGACATGTCGAAACTTAGATGTTAAGACTTAGATGTCTTAAGTTTGGTCTTAAATAATGAAAAATAGTTACTTTGTTTGACATTTTGTGGGGAACTGTATTTTTTTAACCTTTTCACAGTTTATAAGAGTAGTATTGAGATTAATATATTTAAAATTTAAGTGCTTTAACTTCCCATAGAATAGGATGTATGTAGGAAAATATCTTACATATTATTTTTATTTATTAACAGGTGAATATTCAACAAAGAATGCTTCTGGGCTTGGTTTAATTGTAATTCCTACGGTGATACTAATATTACTTCAGTACTTTGTGCTTATGACAGGTATTTTTGTTACAGCATGATTTTGCCTACCTTATTCATTTAAAAACAACATTTTTGGTGAAAATATTCTGATACATATGTATTTTTTTTTACAACTCAATAAAAGTAGAGTTATTAAAAGACTTTCCAAGCAATTCTTAAGAGACATTTCCCTGTATGGATTAATTTTAAGGCTATCTTAGGTTTTCAAGATACTCAATTATTTTGCAAAATGTGATCTTTATATGTATTTGATGCAGCCAGTAGATCTTAGATTATGCTATATAATTTCTTAATGATTTTCTTTATATTCTTTTTCAGTTTTTTGAAGTTATAAGTAGATGTTAAACACACCATTTCTGTTCTTTTGCTAATTCTCTGCCTTAAAGAAGACAAGCTCTACAAAACAGGGTTATAAATCACAAACAATAATATATATCTTTATAGTTATTAGCAAACATTAGCATGTTTGTTTTTTTTTTAAATTGTGCTTCAGTTAGCATGATGTCTTAAGATAAATTGCTGTGGCTATCTACACTGTAATCTGTCTCAGTTTCACTGCATTTTGGGAGTAAATCACTAACATATTTTTGTTATTATTATTAAAGAGTATTTTTTCTATTTGCATACTTTTACTTTTTGTCTTAGAGCCTATCTCTGGCTTGCTACACATTGGAAAGATGTTGGTTTATTGGAAAACCAAAGATCTTCTAGATGTACAAGGTAGAGGTTATGATGTTTACAAATGGCGTGTTTGCATAATGCTTCTCTCCACCAGAGAAATGTTATACGCATGTGGAGAAGCCATGTGTAATAACCATTCATATTTTAAAACATAGGAGTGTGGTGGAAACAACATTGTTCTAATAGGGTTTGAGGTAAAAATTACCGGTCCAGCTCAGCTGACTGAAAACAAAATGCTGCTGAGTGAGTGTGAATCTGGAGCTACTTGTGTGGAAGGTTTGGATCACAGAAAAAGCATCTACTCTCTGACAAGAGGAGCCCTGGCAGTGCAGTGGTTGAGAGCTATGGCTGCTAACCACAGGTCGGCAGTTTGAATCCACCAGCCACCCCTTGGGAACCCTGTGGGGAAGTTCTACTCTGTCCTATAGGGTCGCTATGAGTCAAGGCAACAGTTTGGTTTTCCTACCTGACAAGGAACTCCAAGGTCAACAGAGTATTATTCTTTATTGCACAAAATGCAAGTAGGAGTGATTGAATTTTAAAAACCCTTAACATGCTTCTGTTATATCCTTTGCCTTCCCCCAGCTTTTGGGATGACCTTCTTTGCCATTGCCATATTGACCCTTCAAGTGCTGGGCTTTGTACTTGCTGTGGTTGGATTAAGCCTCTGTATCACAGGTAAGGGTCAGATTCTTCTGTTGTCCCAGTTTGTTTTACTACAGATTTCTCTTGGGCAGAGCTTTTCATTTGTAACTCATTTTTTTTCCCCACTGAGAATAGTGCTTTCCACATTACTATTAGAATATTGGCTGTATGTGTAGCTTGTGGGCTGATTGTTTTTGCAGCCAAACTGCTGTGCCTGTGTTTATGGGAGAACTTTTCAAATAACCAGGCTCTATTTGGAGCCCAAAGCACAGCCTTAAGCTTTAGACCTGTTTTCCATTCATCTTGGTGTGATAACCTGCGTGTTAGGCAAACAAAGGCTTTTTTCCTCAAATAATTTGGAGTCATTTCACTAAGTTAATAATAATGAAAATATGTAGGTAATTTTTGTTTCTTGATAATTAGGAAAAGAATTAATCTCTTTACAGACTTTGATATTATTGCTGTTATTGTTGATTCTTTTAAAAATTTTAGGCATTGTTTTATGAACTTCTAATATAAAATTTCACTTCTTTTTACAGAATGCACCCCGGTGCAGGGCCCTCTTCTGATTTCAGGTTTGGGTATCATAGCTCTAGCAGAATTACTGGGACTAGTTTCTATGAAGGTTGTGGGTAAGTTGATCTTATTTTTGTTAGCCTTTGCCAGTTTCAAATGTACAACTTAGAAAATGCTTCTGGTTGGTTTACAGTTTAGGACTAAAGAAATATATTGATAGCTCCAAATATGAGAAAATAAAATCAAGGCTACTGTATTTTTAAATAATAAAATTGGAATGATTTCAGATAAAGAGGATAGATAGCATATAAAGTAATGTAAAGTTTAGATTTATAAATTAGTTTAACAGAAAATGGCTTTAGTTTTGGAATGTATAGATTTCTTATGCTAAGTATGCAGAGAGATATTTGAGGATCCACTTTAATTATAGAAAAGTATATTTAATGGGCCCGTTGTTGCTATGATAGAGCTCTTTTACAGCGACCTATTTGCTTGTCAGTTGCTCTTCTCCTTGCAGACTACTTACAGACTTGGTCCCCTAGGTAGACAGGAATTGAAATTCAGACTCCATCAGTTTTGTTAATTTAAATAGCAGGGACCTCTGAAACATGACTTTAAAACATTTTTAGTTAAAACCAATATAATAACAACATTGGGTTTTCAATTTTAGGCTTTTACTAAAAGCTTTTAAAGTCAGTTCTTACTAAATGTGAAATTAGCTTCACTGTTACTAAATTTTGTATGTAATCTACCAAGTTTCAAATAACAGGCTTCTACATATATTCTTATTTTTAATGCATATGTAAAGATAGATGTTTTTAATAGTTCCCTACAATCTCATTTACACTAGTCTTCCTTTTTTTTCCCTGTGTATAAAGCAAACTCTTAAATGCCTGTCAAACGATCAAAAATTTCAAATTAATGGTGAAAAAAATCAGTTTTTGCTTTCCTTTGAGTGAACTTGACTGTATGTGTTTCTAAAATTTAAAGTAAAACTTGAATTATTATAGTCAAATAATTTCCCCTATGATTTGCATAATATTTCCAAAGAAATTTTACCTTTATTTCTGAACTTCAGCTCTTGGTTGAGTGATAATTTAGTTTGATTCTGTTATCCATTCTTTGTCCTCATTTCTTTAATTAGTGCTTCTCAGATAAACAAAATACGTAACTACAGTCTACCTATCTTTAGTTTATGTGTTTGTAGGTCACAGTTGTTTCTCAGTGGAATTTATTTCATGCCGTATAAGCCCATAAAATACAAGGAAGACTCTAAAACAGAATGACATTTGTTTTAGCTCTAGTGAGCATCAAGAAGGTTGATGCATCTTCTATTTTTGTTGAGTCACGTAAACACCATGTGTCTTGTTCTTGAAGATGACACTGCTGATTTTGTTGCTCCGCATGGTAGCCGAGAACAATACGTGACCTGCAGTAGTCATACAATTGTTATGAAGTAGTGTTGGGTGTTTTTGACTCATGGTCAGCTCTTTGTCCTTGTTTTTCCTTATTATGTGTAATGCCCTTCATTTTCTTCCTGTGCTTCCACATGCCTTCCGAGTCTAGCAAAAAATGATGTGTGTTACAGTTGCCATCAGGCCTGGGGATGCTGGCTCAAGTGGGAATGGACGCTGTCTAGCTGCCACCCCTCGACCTTGTTCCCCTCCCTTCCCCATCAGTCACATCCCTAAGAAGCCTGTGTAATTAAAAACGTTACCGTTCTCATGTTGAATTAAAACGAAAGTGAAATCCTAAAAAGATCCCAAAATTATTTTTGTTCCTTAACCTAGTTTAAAAAAAAAAAACTTATTGCTGTTGAGTTGATTCCAGCTCAGCTGTACCATGTATAAGTTAAGAGTTTAGTCCAATTTTATTGACATTTTGAGAAAAGTCTAAATTAACTTTTCAAACACTTTGTCTGATGCCAGAGTTGAAGGGCACATGTTCAGTCAGTTGAAGGGCCAGAAGAGAAAAGATACAGGAGAGTTGCTCTTTAGGTAAGGTAGTAGACTAGGAAAATTGATGTGTTCTTCTTAGGTAATTTAAATGTGTAAATCTGAGTAACATTAAGGTTGCAAATTTAAGCGTTTGTATCAGGAAGTAAAAATTTTAAATTTCTGAAATAATTTTCACTCATTGTAAATGCTCTGTTTAGAAGAGTCTTATAAATGTGTATTGAACTAAATGCAATAAAGTCCTCAGTTAGTTTAAAAAAAAAAGTCTCTTTTAAGAGTGAATGTCCCTATGAGAATCTTAACTTTTATAGTTTTTATTATTTCCAAATTTAAATTTGTGGCCTTAATTGTTACTTAAAAGAGTAGAATTTTTACTTTCATTTTCTATAGTCTTAATTTTTTTTTTTTAACTTTGTTGGATTCTTTTTTATTATTCGAAGCATTTAATTTTATAAAATGAGATAAAAGACTGGGAGCAGTAAATATGAGACCAAATAAATAATTAAAAGGAACTAACTAAACTCAACTGAAGTTGGGCTTACTACATTTACACCAAAAAAAAAAAAAAAGCCATTGCCTTCAAGTCAGTTCCGACTCATAGTAACCCTATATCCATTATTTATAAGTTAACACTTTCACTTCTTAAAGCCATTACCAGTTAGTTCAGTACCAAAACTCGCTGCTGTCGAATCTGTTCCAACTCATAGCGACCCTGTCGGACAGAATAGAACTTCCGCATAGGGTTTCCAAGGCTGTGATCTTAACGGAAGCAAACTGCCATATCTTTCTCCTGCGGAGCAGCTGGTGGGTTTGAACCACCCACCTTTTGGTTAGCAGCTGAGAGCTTTAACCACTCCTTTTAGTTTAGTACCCAAAAAAACCCACTGCCGTTGAGTCGATTCGGACTCATAGCAACCGTACAGGACAAGGTAGAACTGCCCCATAGGGTTTCCAAGCAGCGGCTAGTAGATTGAAACTGCTGACATTTTGGTTAGCAGCCAAGCTCTTAACTACTGCACCACCAGGGCTCCTTAGTTCAGTACAAAGGCATATAATTCTGTTTTGATGCAAATCAACCTAGTAGTCATCAAAAACCACATTTCCCACAGCATTGCAGATATTTTAGCATAATATGGTATGTGTGTGTTTACAAAATTCAGTGATATTTTATTGCCAATTGTTGTGGAGAGGTGAATCTGTTACCACTAGAAAAAGTGTTCCTAAAAATTACAAAACCTAGAAATAGGTTTATGATCAAGTGTTTTCAGGGAGAGAAGAGCAGATCAGGGCCAATGCCAAGAAGCAGCATTGCAGATGAAGCTTAGATGCAACTCTCAGGGCTTCTGGTTCACAGAAACGCTGACTGTCAGTACTGTATGCTGATCAATCACAGTTCTTTGCTCACATGGGGTTATATCCCTATTGGAAAGGATTAACTTTGGTGAAATTAACTTCTGCACTGTTTAGTTTTGTAATGTTAGCGGGACCACAACTGAGCTCTTAAAGATGGGCAGTTGTTGCTGGATCCCCCTGATGATGTCCCCTTGAATCACTGTTCTTAAGCAATCTTTTTTCAAGTGGGCTAGCCAAATGTGATGTTCCTGTGACCTGGGAATTGGAACTTAGAAACTATTCCTTACGTATTATTGGGGAAGAGGAGGGGTCACTTGGCAATCCTTCGTATCAATTCTGATAATAAATTTATGAGCTCAGATCTATAACTCCAAAATTTTGTCTCTGACCTTTCACATTACTAGTTAAGAATTTAGTTTCCCTAATCCTTTGTAGAAATAGATGTAGGACATGGTTTAGTTGAAGTGGTTTGTATATACATGTAACTGTCATGGTGGCACCTAATAGTTCTGCTTAGTTTATTTGGGAGACTGCTGAACCTGAGGCTCCTGTATTTCCAACCCATTTTACTCCATACTGTTTTAAAAAGAGGTTGCCTTCTTCTTTGATTGCAAGGACCAAAACCCCTCCCCCAAGGTTGCCTTCAGTAAGGAAGGTTTCTTTTAAAGCCACACGCTGGCCGTAACACACAGGAATCTCCTGAGAGCAGATGCGTAACTAGGCCTCACAGAGATGGAAGACTGTATAGCCTAAGAACTGGAAATACCCAATCCGTCTCTAAGAATTGAGTCAGCATGTTGCCCTCTCAGCAGCAAGACTTAATCGGTACCCTTTTGTCCATTATAGTTACTTAGTTGGTCTTTTCTTGCTAGCCAGCTGGCTCACTCTCTCCTTTAGGTCCTTATTTTTTATCATCTCGTATCTTCTCGCTCATTGCGTTTTCTGACCCAGAGCTCTTAAGCTCTGAGCTCCTTATCTGCCTTTTCGTCACCAGCATTCCAGTCTTCCCTTTCTCCTTCCAGAATCTTGTCAGGCCATTTTCTGTGTTTCAGAGAGGCTTGCAGGCTTCTGGCTAGCCCATGGATTGGCTGCCCTTGGTCAGGACCAGCCCCATTGCTGTCAGCTTGGGAAGCTTGCTCTAGGGTAGGTGCTGGGGAGTTGGTAGTAAACAAAAAACAGAGGGAACGAAAACAGTCCCCTGGGGCCTGCCTCAATCTACCCAGTCATCCGATCCAGGGCACGGTGGACTCGGCTTTTCTAGCCAGCAGCATCACCTTCCTGCTAGAGGATTCGTGGGATGCTGCTGGTTGATGCTTTTGTATCCTTAGGACTCTGATTCTGTATCTAGGACTGGCTTTAGCTGCTGTGGGGCCTTCTCAGTTGATTTTGCTAAAGAAATTCTCTCTTCTTCCATACCTAACTAGAGTAAGTATTTTCTCTTTCCTCTTTTCCCTCTCTTCATGCACCATATTTCCTCATCTTTATTGACCCACTTCATTCAGAGGCAGTGTGTGCAAAGGGTAACGCAGGAAGCTGAGAGAGGAATAGATAGAGAAGGACTTGATTGTGGCTGTAACCAACTGCCTAGAATAATTCTTTACCCTCAGAGAGATCTGAATATTTTTTTAGTTTGTTAGACATCTGGAGCTTTGAAAACTAGAAGAATGAGGAGAAAACAGACTGGACTGCAAAGAACACAAGCAGTGAGCCGGGAGGGCTGGAGTCTGTGCGGTACTGTCATGGCTGCATTCTCTCACGCTCTGGCTATGCCGAGTAGGGAGGACTATAGAGTCCACATTGGGAGTGAGTAGGTGGCGGCATTTTTCCACCAAGAAGCTTAACAAGTAGTGTGTTTGACTGGAGAGATGGCATGCACGGATGAGAGAATGTATGTGTGTGTTTATTTCATGTATGTGCATTATTTGCGTCATTTTATTCTATCAGTGCATGTAGTCAGTAATGTTGTGGATTTTTGAATAGACTATCAGAGCTGGAGCTCTTTCAGTGAAGCCTCTGGCACCAGTAGTTTTAGCCCTGAACAGTTTGTTTTACAGTTAAGTATTATATTGCCTTAATTTCTTTCATTTATTACATTTTTTTTTTTTAATTATATCAGCTTCCAGTCAGGCGACTAGACAACCTCCGAGGGTAAGTTACATGTTTTTAATGGATTGGGAGAGAATAATGGTTTTTACCTGTGTGATCAGAAGGAAGCTGACTCCAGTATAGTGTCCTCACCTGCTGGACCTGTTGGGCAGTGATGTGAGTACCCACAGAGACAGTCTCAGACTTGAAAGGGAGGGAGACAGGTTATATTAAACTGATTTCATTTAAAAAAATTATAATCTATAAAATAAATGTTAGTATTGCTGAAAGATATTCTGAGTTTTGATTCATTCCCTCCCTCTTTCCTCCATTTTTATAAATATTTTTCTTCCTTAGTACTATACAGCAAGTTTCACTATATCTTAGATACCTTAGTAAGCTATCTGAGAAAATCCCAAGAAAAGGAGCAAGTTTAGGAGATAAACTGAGGGGCATAAATGAGGAGGAAAAAACCTTTATAAATAGAGACTCATCATGGTGATAGACCCAAGAGGTATTTTATGGAAATACAATCTGGAAAGGACTATACTGTACTCAGCTTCCTATAAGGGATTAATGATAGCATACAAGTGTGTCTGAGATCCTGTCTGTGCAGAAAGGGGAGATTACGCACGCTGCCAAGTCTGACAAGCTTCGCTGTAGCATGCCTGAAAGGCACTGGGGGGCAGGCGGCTCATCTGCCCACAGGTGTTTATTCAAGTAAAAGATTGGTATCATAGCTACATCGGTAACAGACAGCCAACAGTTTTTAAAGTGCCTCTGTTAGACATAATTTAATCTTTGGACCTTTAAATCCTTTAAATCCTAACAAATTTTCTTTCTGTTTCCGAGTTCATTGTGGATGGCTAGAAGATAACTCTCCTTTGCTCCTGTCTCCTGTGTAACCGTGTGTGTGTTCTCTTGTTGCTGTTTACATCTGCCTTTAACAGTTGTTTTGAACTGGGGTAGGCAAGGTAGGGTGGGAATTCTTCATAGACAAATAATATTAAGAGAATAAACCAGTTCTTATTAAACTGTTAACTAGACTTGGCAAGCGCTCCTTTAACCTTTATTTACTGCCTTATTTTATTTTCAGACTGTAGGATCCACACCTTACTTTATAGTTTAAATATTAGTGTATATAAATTTTAATATAAAAGGACATGATATAAGTTCTATTTTTCTGTAAATATATTTTAAATATTTTCCAGAAAGCTGTAGAGGAACCCCTTAATGGTACGTGCATATTACAAACTTGTATATTATTGACCCATCACCAGATCCTACTTTGTACTGGTCCCCAGAGCAGTTAAAATGTTCCATCTGTGCCTTGAGAAGAATCTTGTTTCTTCTCTTTTCTTGACCTCTCTTTTCCTGATTACTCATTGGGAATTCTGAGTATTGCTTTTATAATATTCTCACCTCTGGGAAAAGACACTGTTCTGTGTCTCTTCAGTAGTTGCTTGCCCCAGCCACAGAATATTTGGACAGGAGTACCATTCCCTTTTTGTATTGTCCAAGATGAAGTGTAACAACCCCAGTAGAGAATAAGCCCAAGTAATTTTAATTTCTGATTTATAACTTTCAGAAAGATATAGGCTATCACCATGAAGTGAGGCCAAAACATCTCACTTTCTTCCTAAATCTAGATCTGTATTTCCAACTGAATTGGCTTTGTTTGGAGGATGGCTCTGGGTGTGACCCATTGTAATAAAATGATAGCCTTAAAATTAATTTGGCCATATAGTTGAGGAGCAGTTAGCATGATATTATTGCATATTTGTTTATTTAGAACTGATTTCTAATTGTGGAACCATACTAACTGCCTGTTTGGCTTGTTGCTAATTCTTAGCATTTAAAGAATCAAAAGGAATGATGAATGATGGTAAGTATACAATGTACCTACAATTTTAGTTAAAATATGGGCATGGAAAAGAAAATAGCTTCTTGAAAGTACGACCTTTTTTTTTTTTCTTTTAACTAAAAGAGACACTGTCAAATCATAAAGGTCCAAATTTTTTTATTTTTAAAATTTTATAGAACTAGGAATATAAAAGTTATAGGGTGTCACTACTCCATTCATATAGCTCACAGCTGAGAGATTCAGTGTCTGGTGACTGTAACTTTAAAATACTTTTTATAAGGCACGTAGATAAATCTGGCACAAATATCATTTTGACAGAGTTTCTTTTGTTTGTGTTGGTGTTTTTGTTGCATTTAACCCATGAGGGCTTAATATCTCTGCTTTTCTAAGCAGGAACTTGGTTCTAACCTTTTGAGAGAGGATTTTAAAAAAAGAGAGATGTTTAGTTACTCTAGCTTTTGTTTCTTTTTGGAAATCTGGGCTAGTGATAACTTTTAACCTTTATTGAATATTTTAAAGACATGTATCTGTTAGTAGTTAAAGATAATGTGAGTGCTACAAGCATTCATTTTGATTTTACATTAACATGCTATGATTCTTCAGTTCTGTTCACATTTTAATAATCATATTTGTGTTCTTACCAAAAAGATCTGCATGCATTTGATATTTACAGTCATCCCCTGATCTTGTAAATGGTTGTCTTTGTATTTTAAATGGTCAGCTTTTATTTCAGTGTCTTAAAGTCCGTGACCTAACTGCTCAGCTCCACAGCCAAGTGCAGCGTTCAGCACAAGAGGCTGCATTCCCCTAAGTGCAATTAATTTTTGCATATGATTAAAAACACTCCTATCACCTGTTGGTGGATTAATTTTAAAACAGTGTTTAGGTTTGTGTTCAACAAGAAATCACAGAATGCTCCTACTTTTGCAGGTCTGTGTCACAGCCCTTATTACAGAAATGCATGTTTTGTTATACAAGTCACCACCCTCCTGAAAAAAAATTGTAGTTAGTAGGAATAAAGATATTAAAAAAAGTACTGATGCCTGGAATTGTAGCATGGTCTGTCCATGTTTACATTCTGGTGGTCACTTTTTTCTTTGTTCTTTCTTTTCCTACTGTGGTGTCATTCTGTAGTTGTATGAGGAAACTAAGCACCTTTTCGCCATTTCAGAAAAGCAGTATAAGAACCTTGAGTGCCTCTTCTTTTGATAATCTCCCTTTAGACATGACTTTTTTTAACAACTCTGTGGAAATATTATAAAGCAGTTTTGCTTTAAATATTTGTGTTTTTGTAGCACATGAAACCTCTGATGACCTTTGAAGTTCCCTTAATTTTGATACTGTTTAGTTGATAAAAATCAGATTGTTTTTTAATGTCTCTCTGGTGTGTTCTTTCTACTGACAGCTGCTCACTGCTCACAGTGTGTATGCCTTGTCAGTGAATAAGGTTCAAGGTGCCTTCCTAAGGTCCACAGTGTCACTGCCTTTTTCACGTGGGCCAGATCTTAAGTTTAGTTCACTTACATTGAATGAGTGATGTAGATGGAAAGTGAAAGTAATAGAACATTATTCTAGGATCAATATCTTTTGTTCTGAAAAATCAACATCTCATGGCTTTTCCTCACTCACTCATCAAAAGGAAATTATTAAACTGTGTTGGTTTTTATTTTCACTTGGCCTTGCTCTTTTACTCCCTGGTACTTAAAACAGTAATGATTGGCTTGGTTTATGTCTCTGACCTTTGCAGATCTGTGTTGAATGTATTTTTCTTTTAGATACTGTATATCTGAAATCATGCCCAATTTTTAAATGTGTCAACTTATTAGTGCATAGGGAATAGACATGACTAGTGATTGCATATTCATTTTTATATTTCATAGAATAACTGAAATGGAGCCATGGACTGTGGTGTGGAGAGGTGCGACATGAAAGGACTGCACTTGTGTCTGAGCACCATGGCCTTGATGCCTCACTGTCAGGGAGAGGACAAGAAAATTAACAGATTTTAATCTATAGGAGAAAATAAATCATAGATCCTTAACTGGTTGTTACAGTTAAGTTTTTATTAAAAGAAATTGTAATTTAGTTAATAAAAGGACTGTGATTTGTGTTGTGTGCCCAATTGAGATCCAGTTTTGTTTGTTTTGTTTTATTATTTTTATTCAATTAGGGGCAAAATAGAGTAGGCAGCTACCAAGAGTGATGCTTTTCAGATCCTAGGGCTTCCTGACTCTCACCTGTTGAAATTGGTTCAAGGTGAGAATTACCTAGCACCCACTTGGTGACTGTCCAGGAATCTCTATGAAAAATGATGGCTTCTGTTGAAATTCAGGTTCACAGCAGCTTTGGCATATACAGTGTTAGCTGGATTACATGCCTGCCACTTCTGGGTCAAGGGAATAGTGAATTTTTGTGCAGGTAGGAATTTGGTTGGGAACATCTTGTATGCCACCTATGTGTAATGCGATACTGATGGAGATAGTGGTCTTCATTCTTGGGGGTTGCTATTCGTACATTTCTCCTTCAGCCTACAGTATAACAGATCCTTTCCAGATTTAGGGTAATTTTATCGATGGATGTGTTTTTTTATTCACACAACACTACGAGCCCTCTCTTGTCCTGCTGTTACTTTCTTCTGCTGTGCAAGACGTAGCATCTTTTCTCCTCTTCGAACGTGGTCAAGTGACACGGTAGCATCAGTTGCAGAAAGGAGCCAGACTTGTTCTCAGAGCACTGTGTTAACACTTTTCAGCAAAAATAACTATGATTGTAAGATATGTATTCCCTTCCTCTGATTTGAAGGCAAAATCTACAGTGTTTCTTCACTTCTTTTCTGATCCGGGGCATGAAAAACGAAGATTGAAATTTGAACTATGAGTCTTCTGCATGGCAACACAGTGTGTGTCACCCACAGGCCCACAGGCCAGCCCTTGCAAGGGTGGTTTTGTTACTGTTGTATCTCTGTTGCATGAAAATACTCCTCGCCTCCCTCATGTAGTCCTGCTCATACTCCCTTACTCTAAGATGGAAAGGTGAGACAAAATCGCCACATTTCCCCTCTACCTAGAGAAAATTAACGTTCCGACAGTTGTGATCGCCTGGAATACTTTTAGGTTATTAGCACTCGTTTTTTGCCTCATTTGTGGGTGTGTGTTTGTGTGTGTGTAAGATAGGCACATGCATCTTCTGTAAAGACAGAAGAGGGGTACCTACAGGAGAGCAAATGTGAATTTCATGCTTTTAGTAAAAATATTACAAAAAATAAGATCTTTGTTGGGTGAAATTATATTGGATTCAGACATTTGATCCCTTAAAACTTTAAAAACTTCTAGGTAATTTGTCGAGCTTTTTGACTGCTCACTAATACCCTCTTAAAATACTAGTAATTTTTGTGTAATAATAAGACATTCATATTTGTAGTTGCATTAATAATAGCTATTTCTTAGTACACTGAATTTTCCCATGTGCCTCTTTTATGCCAAATTAATTGTCATATTTCATGTTGGCACCAAGTGGTTTGTTCTTGGCAAACCTAAATTTAATGACCTGCTGATGCCTCTCAAAATACAGAACACACTATGGAGACAGCTTGAGAAAAAGAAAAAATACCTTTCTTCTCTAATTGTGTCACTGTCCAAAATATTAGCACTTGTAGAGGGAGCTGTATTCCCTTATGTAAGTCTGATGTCTCTGCTGCTCTTTTTTCTTCTGGAAATGTTTATGCTTTGCTGACATAGTTTGTGAATCAGTTTTGATGAAAGGAGAAAAAAGTAGATGGACTTGAAAAAGACCCAAATTCCTATTCTCTATTAAGAAAAAATCAAGTATGAAAGTCTTCATAGTAAAATTTTTTTATAAACTAAAGTTGTACTTTTTAATATGCAGTGAGCTCTTTTGTTTGGAGTTTAGTCTTGGGAATGATCCATCCTTTGTGTTCTATTTAATTCCGCCTGTTTTTTGAGGCATTCACTGCCCTAGACTGTGCTGTCAGAAGGTAGCAGGCAAAATGCCAAATGCAGTCAGCTCTTCCAGTGTCACCGTCTGCGGAGAAGGGACCAGAGCAGCAGAATCATCTTGCTGGGGCATCTTTGGGCCAGTTCATTCTCTGAGAATCAGGCTTGTAATGGCTCCCAGGTTTCTGCCACACTTAATTAAAATTGCTAACAGTGTTTTGAGCATCACTTATCTTTCATAATTGCTTTTTACTCACTCATCCCAGTTTTTGCGGTCGACTCTTGAATTCGCTTTTATTTATTTTACATTCTTAGAGTGACGCCATTTGTCATTTTCTGCAACAGCCTTTCCAGCGTTTCTGGCCAAATCAAAATATTCCTCCCCTTCAAAACATTCTGCACCAGCCCTTCCTCCCCGCTGGCTCACCCTGCCGTCTGCCTCTGCCTGTCCAGCCACCTCTGTCGTCTCCCCCTTACCCTTCCTAGTACGTCATCTGCCTCTGCTTACCTCCGTTGGTTTTTAATCTGCTTCCACAGCAAGAACTTTTTCTTCCTTTCTCTTCTCTTGCAGTGCTTTGCATACGTTAGACTCTCAGTATATAAGTTTGATGATTTAGTGTTGGCTGTGTTTAGATTTCCCACAATTTTTAATAGGGTGAGCTAGCGAGTGTTCTTTTTTGACAAATATCACATATTCTGGAAACCTTAAAAGCTAATGATTTTTCACCTTGAAACTCCAGGTCTGTTTTGTTTAAACTCCTGTTGATGTCAGAGTGAAATCAATGGGGCTATTCCGTAAGTGGGAATATTGCTCTTTTCAGGACACTATAGTCAGTAAATGACCAGCCAAATTACAGTTTGAGTTAATGAAGCTCCAGAAGTGGTATGTTTACTTCCCCGATGAAGCTCCAGAAGTGGTTATGTTTACTTCCCCATCTCATCAGTAAGAATTAAGCGCTGTATCAACTTGTAGATTTCTTTTGTCCTAAGGTGAGTGATCAGAAATGGAGACCTATTGTGTATGTATGGAAATATATCCTTCTTTAAACTGGAAAAATGATTGCTGGGCAACCCTGTAACTTTTCACTGTATTTCATTTGATTGAGAGTTTGTTTGACTTTAGTTTTTTACATGTGTCATACTTGCAGAATCACTAACAGCCATCACCCAGTGGGGGCCTTTGTTAAGTCACTTTCAGTGGCTAATAGAGAGATAATCCAAGTAACTTTTAAGAGATGAACAGTGAACGGGAAGTTCTTACGCCTTTGGCATTTGAGAGCTCTTAATTATGATTGTGTAAGATCGGCTTTCCCATAAATACAGCCTTTTTAAAAAAAAGATTGTAATAAGCTTCTCTGTAAGGCAACATCAGTGGAATCTTAAAAGTTTTGTTATCGTGGTTGGTGAGACAGAGAAACATTTTTGTTTGTCTTACGGAGCATTATTTACAAAAAGCCATTGTTGAGAATTGGATCCCACGTGATATAAATATCCATTAACCATTCTAAATAAAGAAAACTCCAGTGTTGCTACATGCAAGATCCTCCCTTGGGGACTCTTTTGCATAGCAATTAAAGGTGTGCTGTTTGTCAGTAGCCATTTTTAGCAGTGAATTTAAAGACCAAAGTTTTACAGCTGTATTGTACTGTTAAAGGTTTTTTTTATATGTATTAAATCAATTTATCACTGTTTGAAGCTTTGAATATCTGCAGTCTTTGCCAAGATACTTTTTTTATTTAAACAACATGATTTTGTAAATATTGCCCTGTATTATTATATATACTTAATAAAACATTTTAAGCTGTTTTGTTGGACTCTTTCTGTTGCTTCTACAGCAGACCACAAGCACATTCTCAGAAATTTAATTATGTATTTTCCAGTTGTCCATATTCTAGGTAGCAGTGCAAAGAATGACTTCAAATATCTAATTTATAAACCCATTTTTTAAAAAAAATTTCTCAGAAATTTAGTTTATTAATGTATTTTTAAGTTGTTTGTATTCTGGGTAACAATGCAGAGTAACTTTTAATAGAAGCAAAGTTTAATTAAAAGTTTAAACAAGTCCGTTGTGTTTCATGATTCCTTTTTTGGTTGCTTTTCCCATGGTAGAGTGAAAACATTGCCTGAGAAAGCAGAAGGCCTGGGTTCTGTTCTGGGCTCTGCCGCTGACTAGCAGAGGACCTCAGCGAGCCACTGGCCTCTGGCTCTGTGTCCTTATCTGTAGAATAAGTTAGCATCTTACAGACTAAAACGTATGGTTCTTCATTTGACTTGGTTGTTAGTTAGGGTTATTTTGATTGCAAGCTAAAGATAAAGGAAACTCAGTGAGGGGAGTCATTTGCCCATGTAGCTCAAGATTCAAATGTACGACTGGATCCTGGAACTCACGAAAGCACCGTAAGGAACAGTGTCCTGTGGGCTTCCAGCTTTCCTTTTCCTCCTCCATGTTGCCTTCCCTCATGGTTACATGGAATGGCAGAAGAACTGCCTGCAGTCCCAGGCCCATCCTCCAGATCTAGGGTTAGCAGAGGGGGGAAAAAGAGCACATCTCTCAATTGTCGTCTGCAGCCTGAGATGGCTTCTCGGTTCTCCGACCAGGTCCCATGCCATCCTTGACCCAATCCCAGGCCACACGTCCTGGATGCTCTGAGCCGGTCTGAGCCCCATATCCATCCTAGAATGGAAGCTGTCAGCTCCATCTGAAGCACAGACAGGAGGCCAGAGGGGAAGATCTCCCAAAGCAGAATTGGAACCATTATCAAATGATAGTGACTTATCAAATGAGGTGTCCTTAGGATTTCAAGCACAGAACTCCCAGCCCTGGCTGCATTCCTCACAGGCATGTACTCTTATGATTCTGGCATTGTATGTGTGATTGTAGACCATTTGAATGGAAAATAATACTTGGCAGCAAAATACCGTCTCATTCTTTAGCTCATAGGTGATGTAATTTGTATGCAGTGATGAGGACTGTTTCCCTTGAAGCAGCAATAAGTAGTGGAGTTCCGAGAGCACTGAATGGCTCCCCACCTACCATGGAAGCTGCGCTGCAGAGCACAGAGCTGCACTCCACCTGATTAGACCCCCGGAGCTGCTGGCTCCCAGTGCAGCTGGGTTTCAGCTTTGTGTGGCACCCTTCCAGCTGAGTCTCCAGTTTGACAGCTCTAGACAATGATGGACTATGGTAACACCGTCCATGTAGGACAGGATCTCACCAGTGACCAGTAGCTCAGGGATTTAGCAAAACCAGCAGTGTCTGGTGTTAGGAGTGAGCCTAGGCCAGACTTCAACACTCAGTCTTTATTTTGGGTAAGCGTCATGCTGAAGTACCCATTGATCAAATCAGAGGTAACAAAGTATCATATCTCAAATTGTGTATAATTGGACGGATTGTTTAATATTGAAAACAGCTCTACAGACTGCATAGAGGTGACAGTGGGCTTAATGATTAGAACTTGCACCATGTTTACTTCATTAGCAATTATTTAGTCATCTGGCTAGAAAGCAGCTGTTCTTCAGCTCTGATGATGGCCAATTGTGGAAGAGCAGGTATCTTTTTCCCAGTTTGGATGACGAGAAATGCTTGGTAAGGAGTCCAATTTGGATAGAAATTATTTGTCTGAAAACTGCAGTGTGATGTCAGTTTTAATGCAGATAGCATGCTAGTTTTGCATAATTTGCAAAATGGGCTGTTGCTCTCTTAAGGGACAGACATTGTGATACCATGGCATAATACTAGGCTTTCTGGGATCCTCTACTTAAAATAATCCTATTTGATCATAGACCTGCCTCCAAAAAATACATACAGTTTTGCTACCAAATTTTCTGTGGATTGCCTGAGAAATTCCTCAAGGTTAAAATAGCAACATATAAGCTAATGGACTTTCTAAACAAATGAATTGTTTGAACAGTTCCACTCTGTTGGTTAGAATGTGAAATACATCCTCCACTGAAGCTCTCTACTTATTCAGGTCCCTGGGTGGCACAAACTGCACTGGACTACTAACCTAAAGGCTGGCAGTTCGTATCCATTTAAATAAATTATAACACACAGTCCACGGAGGCTTTTTGACTCAGTAACAACAAATGTTTGTTTTGAGGTGCTATAGTTAAGCTTATGGAAACCCTGGTGGCACAGTAGTTAAAGAGCTATAGCTGCTAACCAAAAGGTCTACAGTTGGAATCTACGAGGTGCTCCCTGGAAACCATATGGGGCAGTTCTACTCTGCCCTGTAGAATCACTGGGAGTCACAATCTACGGCAAAGGGTTTGGTTGTTTTGGTTTTTTATAGTTAAGATGTATTATGGGTGAAGTCAACTTTTGTGCACATTCTCATCAGATGTAACATTCTGTGGGAGAGTGCATCGCTGGCATGCTGAGGGCAACTGGGAAATACTGGACCCTGTGCTTTCCCCCCTGCTGTAAGCCTCTTCCCAGCACCAGGGGTGAGAGAGCGCTGTGGTGGCGCACCTCCAGCCCCCACGTCCTTCCAAGAAGACAAGGTGGAACCCAGTCTACGAGTGCTTCTCACTCCAGGGAGCTACTGCCCCTGGCTCAACCAGGGATTTTTAGAATGCAATGTTCATAAACCTAGTTTTTGCAAGTTAGAGGCTGCATGTATTTTGTCACCTGAAGAAACCGTTCTTCATTGCATTATTGTAAAGTTGAATTGGATAGGTATTATTGCAATATTGTCAAGTTGGATAGGTATTTATTTTGGATTTTTTTTTTTTTTTTTTATCGTTGATTCGATGAAGCCCACATCTCCTCAGGTCTTTAGCTATATGTCTACCTGTCAAGAGAGGTTGTTCTGGTAACAACTGTTAACTAAATGGCTCCTATGCAGGAATATATTTGAAAGAATCAATGAGTACCAGTTTTTCTCACGTTCAAAGAAAGTTGTCAGAAAATTATGGAATCTTTCTTTATGCTTTTAGCCAATTGATAGACTGTAGGGCATTGTTTAATTGACTAAAAGAATTTTGACTAAGATTATCCAAAAACAATTTTGTTGTTTTATCAAAAAGATTTAATAAAATCAAGCATTCTTGTATTATTTTTATGTCTCTGGAAAAGTATAAAATGCATTCTTCTCGGAAAACATTTGGCTAAATGATTGGCTGGAATAGTTCATAAGATGTCATCCATGGGGCTTCCAGGTAGAAACAATTTTCTTTCTGAATAAACTAGACTTAACAGAGAGACCAAGCTCTCTGCCTCCTCTTTAGAAGCAGCTGGGATTCTCTAAACAAACTCCTAACATAAAGTGGTGGAAAATCCTCAGAACAGATTTTCCTGAGTGCCTGGACCTCTAGGGAGGCCGCTCAGTTGCTTTAACGTGCTAACGAGACCAGCCTTGCCAAGTGATCCCCACCTGGGCCAGTTACTTACTCTTTCTTGTTCTTCAAAAGGCTTGAAGTGCCCAGGTTATGTCAAGTATCTTTATACAGAGAAAAGCGTCTTTACACGTCACACACACACATACACACACACACACACACACACACACACACACACACACACACACACACACACACACCCGCCACAGTACTCTCACAAACCAGTGGGGATGGGAGTGGGGGCATGGAGAGCAGAGCAAGGGGTAACAGTTCCATGCAAAATTTTGTCCCTAAAAGCCTTGTTCAAAACAACCTAGCACGTAGGTCAAGAGATTAATCTACTCATATAAAGAACAGTTCTTTGTTTTCGCCTGAGAAGGAAAGTCACCACTATGATTTCCACTATCTGTAGAAAACGAATTTAGAAAAATAAAAACCTAAAGCAAAATAAGATTCCTGAATCAACACATTCTAAGACCCTGGATGCTATCCAAAATAACCTGGTGGTGACACAGGTGCTGATGAAAACAGCATTTTATGAGTCTGCCTTCTCTGGTCCTACTGGGTATTTTATTCTTCAAATTGGGGATAAGAAAGGGTTGATCTTTCAAGGTGAGGAGGGAGACAGCAGCATATGTTCTTCAAAAGACTTCACAAGAGAATAGATTTTTTCGAAGCTGTGACTGAGTGTGACTTATAGTTTCAAAGGGCTTTTTTAAAATGAAATCTTTGCAAGCAATAGTAAAGAAATCTAAAACCCCCTGGGGTAACAGTTACAGTCCTGTCAGGGATTTAAATCTAATTATTAGTCTGAAAGTAAAGCAGAGAGAGAATCGGCCAAGTGTTAGCTTGGAAAACAGTAATAGCCATGGCAGTGTTCAGCGACCCAGTCATTAGTGCCTGGAAGGATAATTCAGCACATTTATTCTTGTCCTTAAAGAAGGCCACAGAGGCTTCGATGGTTCCTGGTAACAGTTTACTTTTCTCTATGGTAGAGATGGTTTCTGTGCTTCTAGATATCACCTGAGTGCCTTGGACCAGCTCCAAGCACAGGCAGTTAGGGGAGAGGCAGCATACACAGGGTCAGGCCACCGCAGCCCTGCACCTCACCAGCTGTGGGACCTTGCACAAATCAGACTTCTCTGTGCCCTGTGTCTTCACTGAGATCATGCATGTAAGTATTTAGCGACTCAGTAGGCATGAACTATTTTCTCTTTTTCTACTTATTAAACATCTACCAAAGAGAGAGGAAAAAAAAAAAAGAAACCCAGCATAACGGAGCCTGGAGATGAGCGTAGAGATAGATAGCTGCCATCAAGTCAACTCCAACTCATGGCAAGCTTGCATACAACAGGAGGATATGTTGCCTGGTCCTGCATCATTCTTAGAATCGCTGGCATGTTCAACTCCATCATCATGGCTACTGTGCCAGTCATATCACTGACGGTCTCCCTCACCCTGGCTGGCACTCCATCACCAAACATGAAGTCCTCCTCCAGCAATCGATCCCTCCTGATGATGTGTCCAAAGAAAACAACAGTCTGTTGTGATCCATTGGCTAATTTTCGAGAGTAGATTGCCAGGCCTTTTTTTCTAGTCTGTCTGAGAAAGTTCTGCTGAAACCTGTCTACCATGAGTGACTGCTGGTATTTGAAATACCAGTGCCATAGCTTCCAGCATCACAGCAACACTCAAGCCACCACAGTATGACAAACAGACGGATGGTGGAGAGATGAGTATAACATACTGAAATATGTGTTCCCTGTGCTGGGTCATTGCCAAAGAAGCAAATAGAACATACAAAGACTGGAAATGTAGAACGATATAACAAGTATGGCTACACTGGAGATATGTTTACTCCAAGCATGATATTCATGTCAGGACTTCCTCTGGTTCCCTAGTGAAACCAGGGTACAGGAGGTGGCATTAGAGAAAGGCACTGCATAATACTATCTGCCCTTTCCTAGAATGTAAAGGAGGTGAAAGGGAGGAGCCCTCCTCAGAGCACACAGAGGGTCTTTGGATTGGAACTCCATTCCTCCTGCCAACATTACTAAGCTTATTCATTTTACTGATTGCTCCATGCCAATGACTGCTTCTCAAGACTTCTGAAAATGCGTTAAAATTAGGCCCTCCATCACACTAGGTAGAATACAAATAAGAACTTAGAGCTATTTCTAAGCTAATAACCAGCCCAAACAAAGTCCAAGTATCTGGGAGTGTAGATAGAGTTTGAAAATATTGAGACCTAGTAAATATTTCACAAATGGGAATATCAGTTGGGGGGGCTTTTGATAAGCCTTCAGTTATACTGTAATCAGCCTGCTCTTCTTCCCTGGTCAATTCACATGTCCATGGATGATACCCAGTTCAGGCAGGAGCAAAAATGTCACAGAAGGCTAACTTGCATAAGTCCTTGGAGCAGAGTGCAGAAATTTGCTTTACAGAGTGCCTCTTTAAAGGCCTTTAAGGCACGATAAGGTTTTACATTAAGACAATATTATATATTTTCCATAGAGAGGGAATCTGAGCTGTTCTAATATGTCAGTGCTTTAGCTCCTGTCTCCCAGCTTGGCCAGAGAAATGTGGTGAATCAATGTCACAGTCCATTAAAAGATGCTTCACTGTCTATGTTTGGTGTTCAGAAATGCAGTAACTATACTGGAGGCTCTTCTTAGTCTTGTCATTTGTCTCTGAAAGAACAGAAAGTGATGCAGAAGCCAATCACAGCACGGTAATCCTATCAAAGAGCAGACACTGTGTCCTTCATTAGGAACATCACCACTCTATGCTACCAGATGAAGGGTATTTTATAGACACTTCCCTCTTCTTGCTTTCTCGAAACCAGTCCCTCACTTCCTTCCACCTGAAATGAAAGTACACTGTGAATTGTGCCATTATCGATAAATTATCAGTGGTAAGGATATTCTGAATAGTAAAAAACAAATTGGTTCTACACTGGAATTAACTGCGAAACTAGAAAAACACAGCACAACTAATTTCATTGAAGCAAGATTAACAAGAATGTTCTATTGAAATTTTTAAAAAATCAACAGCAATAATGAAAATTAAGCCATGTCTCAGTGGAACTAGTTATAGCAAGATGCAATTATATGTCTTTTCTTACTGAGCCACTTAAATCAAGAAAGTCTAACATTAAATGAGAAAAAAATCAACTCAGGACATCTTGTCACCAGCATTTAATTAACACTTCTGTGTCTTACTCAAGCTTTTAGGGTAGGTCGTGTCAAGGCTATGTCTAGGAGTCTCAAGCAAACTTCCCCACTGGCTTTCAGCTTACATGCCTATAGATCTCCAGTTTGAGTATAGAAATGTCCTAGAAGTATTGTGACTATAAAGCTACTTCTGCTGCAGCTTTCAATCAATTCTTGGCTAATATCTACATAAAGCTGATGTCTATAGCTATAGTTAGTATGTTGTTACTTTTCTGATAATAAAAAATACAGAAATGATGAGAAAAACATTGACATTTTGCTCCTTTTCAGATGAATTTCTTGCAGTGTTCTAAGCATTAAGGTATGCATTAAAGGTCAGATCTGGGAGAAGACAGATTTGGGGAGGGGTCATCCCTACCTGCTTTGTCAAAATATCTTACCCACAGTTTTCTAAGCTGTTTTCTCTCTATTTGCCCTGTCGACTAAGAGCTTTTTATAGATTGAATTGTTTCCTCTAAAAATATATCGTGAAGACCTAACCCCCAGTACCTGTGAATTTGAACTTGTTTGGAAATAGGATCTTTGAGGATGTTATCTGTTAAGACGATGTGAGGTCATACTGGAGTAAGGTGAGTACTAACCCAGTATGACTAGTGTCCTTACAAAAAAAAAGGAGAAGAGACACAGGAATAGAGGGAAGATGGCCATGTGAAGACTGAGGCAGAGACTGGAGTGATGCAACCACAAGCCAAGAAATGTCGATGATTGATGGAACCACCAGAAGCTAGGAAGAGGCAAAGAAGGCTCTTCCCCTAAAATCTTAAAAGAGATCATGATCTGCCAACACTTTAATTTTGAACTTCTGGCATCCAGAAATTTGAGACAATAAATTTCTCCTGTTTTAAGTCACTCAGTTCGTGATAATTTATTATGGCAGCATGAGGAAACTAATACAGAGCCTAAGGTGAAATTTGGGCTAATCCTGAAGCTGACTTTAATACTGGTATGTTCCTAGGTGGTAGATCAGGATAGCAGGTGAAAGGCCTCTCCCTAGAGGTGCCTGAAGAGTGTTTTCCTGAAGATCTAGTGATGCAGATATGAGCTGGACCAAGAGCAGAAGATGACTGCACCTAGTCCTTGAGTTGTGTGTTTGGCCTTTACCAAATCATTTCTTGCCTCATTTCTCCTCACTTACCAGGAATATTGCCAGGACTGATGAAACAAATGAAATATCAAGTATCTCAAAATCCTTGGAAGGAAGATGTTGATAACATATAAATCAAAGTCATTTCTTTTTTACTGTTAGCTATGCAAACCCCTTTCCTTCCGTCTTCATCCCACAAGGGCTCTTTTCATCTTTCATGAATGTCTCATAACTTACTGGCTCTTTCCCCCGGCAAGTAATGTTATCAGCAACTACATGTTGAGAACTCATTCCATGCTGGGCATTATAAGGGTCCAAGAATATAGCCAGGACTAGACACACAGTCCCCGACTAGATGAGGTATAGAATTTAGTGAGTCTCTTACTTTCTCTGAGCTTTGATACCCTCAATTGATACTTAGGGAAAAATAAATAAATAATACGCACCTTCCAGAACTGTTCTGAGGAATACATAAGGTATATAAAAGTGCCTAGTAGAGAGATTGATTCAAGATGGTGGCCTGGTCAGATGCACCACATTGTCCGTCTATAGCAAAGACCCAAGAAACAAAGCGTAATAGATACAGATGACAACACTGGAACCCTGAGCATCAAATGAAAGGGTGTAGAATTAGATCAAACACCAATGGGAAAAAGAAACTGAATGACAGCAGCGAACAGGGAGAGATACAGAGAGGAAGTACCCTGTGAGAAAGCCCAGCACAGTGGGGCCGTTTTGAGACAAAACCAGCAGCAACCCTGGGTGAGGAGCACAGGAAGACAATATCACAGAACTCCCAATAGGAGACAGAGAAACTGCAAAGACATACCTAGAGTGAAGCAAGGTGAGCAGGACGTGAACTGGAGCTAAGGAGGGAGAGTACAGAAAGGCAGATGAGAGCTTCAGCAATCCTAGCATACACAGAACAGGAAGGAAGTCAGGGCCCAGGGACAGGGTGACTCTCTAGCAGCAGTAGCTGACCAGTAGGACAGGTGGTAAACATACAGCAATAGACAAGCTCCACCCCTTTTTTTTCCTCTCCCCCTCTCCCTGGCCACTCACCCCACCCTACGCCTACCAGAGAGAACACCTGTGCACCCCCAGGCCACCTGTCCCATCCTTCCCATGTCCCACCCCTCACCCACCAGAGGGAGGGCCCATGTGCCTCCCAGCCATCTTTCCACCCCCTCCCCCATGGAAGAGAGTGCCACATGATCCCCAGCCAGAGCCCCCCAGCCACCTGCCCCACCCCCACACACCAGAGAGAGCACCTGCATGACCCCCGGCTGCCCACCCCACCCTTCCCCCACTGGAGAGAGTACCCACTCTGATATATCAAAACAAAACAAAAATCATAAATAAATAAAATAACACCTTAATGCCTTGAAGACAGCAGAAAATATCAAATCATAGAAAGAAACAAGACAAGATGGCTCACCCAAGTGACCAAAATAAAGGGGCAGAAAACTTCCTGGGGAAGAGATGGTAATCAAACTGCCCGATAAGGAATTCAAAAGATTCACCTACAAGGTCCTCAAAGATATCAAGGAAAACACAGACAAAACCTTAGAAGAATTCGGGAACAAAATGATAAATAGACAAAAACAGCAACTAGAAATCCAGAAGACTAACAATAAAACATCAGAAATAGATAACCCAATAGAAGGACATAGAAGTAGAATTGAAACAATGGAAAAAAGAATTAGCAAAATAGAGGACAAATTCCTTGACCCCCCCAATTTGTTCCAGGAACAATCAGAAAAAAGAACAAAAATAAAATAAAATGAAGAAAGCCTAACAGTTATGTGGGACACTATGAAAAGGAATAATTTACATGTGACTGGAATCCCAGAACAGGAGAAGACAAAAAAAAAAAAAAAGTACAGAATTTTTGAAGATCTACTGGAAGAAATCTTCAAAAATTCCAGTAGATCTTCAAAAATTCAAAAATTCAGAAAAAAACCAAAATGGATATCAGAAAAGACTCTGAAACCAGCTCTTGAACATTGAGTAGCTAAAGCGAAAGGAAAAAATGATGAAATAAAAGAGCTGAACAGAAGATTTCAAAGGGCAGCTTGAGAAAACAAAATAAAGCCTTATAATGACAAGTGCAAAGACCTGGAGATAGAAAACCAAAAGGGAAGACCACGCTTGCATTTCTCAAGCTGAAAGAACTGAAGAAAAAATTCAAGCATCTCGTTTCAATATTGAAGGATTCTGCAGGGAAAATATTAAATGACACAGGAAGCATCAGAAGAAGATGGAAGGAATACACAGAGTCGCTATACCAAAAAGAACTGGTTGATGTTCAGACATTTCAGGAGGTAACATATAATCAAGAACGGATGGTACTGAAGGAAGAAGTTCAAGATGCACTGGAGGCATTGGCAAAAAACAAGTCTCCAGGAATTGACGGAATACTAATTGAGAGGTTTCAAGAAATGGATGCAGCGTTGGCTGGTAGTGCTCACTCATCTATGCCAAGAAATCTAAAGGACAGCTACCTGGCCAACCAACTGGAAGAGATCCATATTTATGCCTATTCCCAAGAAAGGTGATCCAACCAAATGCAGAAATTATCGAACAATATCATTATTATCACATGCAAGTAAATTTTGCTAAAGATCATTCAAAAGTGACTGTAGCAGTATATCAACAGGAAACTGCCAGAAATTCAAGTCTGATTCAGAAGAGGATGTGGAACAAGGGATATCGTTGCTGATGTCGGATGGATCCTGACTGAAAGCAGAGAATACCAGAAAGATGTTTACCTGTGTTTTATTGACTATGCAAAGGCATTTGACTGTGTGGACCATAACAAATTATAGATAACATTGCAAAGAATGGGAATTCCAGAACACTTAATTGTGCCCATGAGGAACCTTTACATAGATCAAGAGGCAGTCGTTCGAAGAGAACGAGGGGATACTGCGTGGTTTAAAGTCAGGAAAGGTGTGCGTCAGAGTTGTATTCTTTTGCCATACTTATTCAATCTGTATGCTGAGCAAATAATCTGAGAAGCTGGTCTATATGAAGAAGAACGTGACATTAGTACTGGCGGAAAACTCATTAGCAACCTGCGTTATGCAAATGACACAACCTTGCTTGCGGAAAGTGAAGAAGACTTGAAGGACTTACTGATGAAGATCGAAGACCACAACCTCCAGTATGGATTACACCTGAACTTAAAGAAAACAAAAACCCTCACAACTGGACCAATAAGCAACATCATGATAAATGGAGAAAACATTGAATTTGTCAAGGATTTCATTTTACTTGGATCCACAATGAACATCCATGGAAGCAGCAGTCAAAACATCAAAAAGATGCATTGCACTGGGCAAATCTTCTGTAAGAGATCTCTTTAAAGTGTTAAAACAGCAAAGACATCACCTTGAAGGCCAGGGTTTGCCTGACCCAAGCCATGGTATTTTCAGTTGGCTCATAGGCATGTGAAAGCTGGATGATGAATAAGGAAAACCAAAGAATTGATGCCTTTGAATTGTGTTGGTGAAGAATATGGAATATACCATGGACGGCCAAAAGAATTAACAAATCTGTCTTGAAAGAAGTACAACCAGAATGCTTCTTAGAAGCAAGGATGATGAGATTACAACTCACATACTTGGACATGTTATCAGGAGGGGTCAGTCCCTGGAGAAGGACATCATGCTTGGTAGAGTAGGGGGTCAGCAAAAGAGAGAAAGACCCTTCAGTGAGATGGATCGACAGAGTGGCTGCAATAATGGGCTCAAGTGTAATGATTGTGAGGATGGCACAGGACTGGGCAGTGTTTCATTTTGTTGTACATAAGGTTACTATGAGTCAGAACTGACTCAACACTGCCTGACAACTTACAACAACTGGAAGAAAACTCCAATATCGTGAGAGATGAGATTTCCATCCAAGAATCTCAATGAACCCCATGCAGGATAGGCCCCAAAAGAAAAGCACCAAGACATTCATAAACAAACTTCCAAGTCCAAAGATAAAGATAGAATTCTGAGAGGAGCTTGGGAAAAACAAACTATCCCCTACAAAAGTACTCCAATAAAGACTAAGCTCTGATTTCTCAGCAGGAACCATATATATAAAACCCTGAAAAAAAAGAATTGCTAACCAAGAATCATATGCCCAGCAAAACAGTCTCTCAAATATGATGGCAAAATTAGGACATTCTCAGATAACCAGAAATTAAGGGAATTTGTAAAAACAAGACCACCCTTACAAGAAATATTAAAGGGAATCCTTTGGATAGAGAACCAATGATATCAGACAACAACCTGAGAGTAAGTCACACAACGGCACCACCAAGATGCCAACCCAGGTAGAAAAATCTCAAAAGTAAAATAAGCTACAGAACCAAAATCAGGGATCCACATATTACAATCTGTAAGTGATGACAGCTTCAAAACTGAAAGGGGGAGTAAGTGGTGTAGAAATAGAACTCCCATATGGAGAGAAAGCCATGGCGATATTAAGAAATAACCAACTGTTTTAAATGTAGGAAGATAAAGGTAAATATCAGAGTAACCACAAAGAAAGTTAAACCTACTCACCAAAATAAAGAAGAAAATCATAAAGACTCAGTAAACACAAAATCAACAACAATGAAAGAAATGAAAATACAAAAAGAACTCAGCACAGAAAACTAAGCACAACAAAGAAAATGGATACACCACAACAAAAAGCAGAACACAATGATAATAGTAAATTCATACCTATCGAAATCACACTGACTATAAATGGTTTAAATGCACCAGTCAAGAGACAGAGAGTGGCACAATGGATAAAAAACATGACCCATCAATATGTTGCCCACAAGAGACACATCCTAGACACAAAGACATACATAGGCTAAAAATCAAAAGATGGAAAAAAATATGTATCATGCAAATAGTAACCAAAAACCAAAACAAAACAAAAAACAGGAGTGACAATATTAATCTCTGATAAAATAAACTTCAAATCAAAATCCATCATAAGAGACAAGGAGGGGCATCGTATAATGATTAAAGGGACAATTCACCAAGAAGACATAACCATAATAAGTATCTATGCACCCCATGGCAGAGCTCCAAAATACATAAAACAAACTCTAACAGCACTGAAAAGAGAAATTGACAGTTCCACAATGGTAGTAGGAGACTTTAACACACTACTTTTCCAAAAGAGTGAAAAGAGGACCCACAGACTGGGAAAACATTTTTGGCTATGACATATCTGACAAGGGTCTAATCTCTAAAATTTGTAAAAAACTCCAATAACTCAACAACAAAAAGACAAACAACCCAATTAAAAAATGGGCAAAGGACATGAACAGACACTTAACCAAAGAAGACGTCCAGGCAGCTAACAAATAAGTGAAGAGATGCTGGTGATAATTAGCTATTAAAGAAATGTAAATCAAAATTATAATGAGATACCATCTCACACTGGTAATAATGGCACTGATCAAAAAAACAGAAAACAAATGCTGGAAATGATGTGAGGAAATTGGAACTCTTATACACTGCTGGTGGAAATGTAAAATGGCACAATCACTATGGAAAACAATATAGTGCTTCCTCAAAAAGCTAAAAATACCATATGATCCAGCAATCCCATTCCTAGGTATATACCCTAGAGAAATAAGTGCCATGACACAAATAGACATATGCACACCCATGTTCATTGCATCATTATTTACAATAGCAAAAAGACGGAAACAGACTAAGTGCCCATCAACAGACGAGTGGATAAACAAACTGTGTTACATACATACAGTGTAATGCTATGCAACATTAAAGAATAACAATGAATCTGAAAAACATCTCACAACATGGATGGACCTAGAGGACATTACACTAAGTGTCTTAGTCATCTAGTGCTGCTATAACAGAAATACCACATGTGGATGGCTTTAACAAAGGGAAATTTATTTTCTCACAGTCTAGTAGGCTAGAAGTCCAAATTCAGGGCATCAGCTCCAGGGGAAGGTTTTCTCTCTCTGTCGGCTATGGAGGAAAGTTCTTCTCATCATCTTCCCTGGGACTAGGAGCTTTTCCATGCAGGAATCCCAGGTCCAAAGGACGCACTCTGCTCCCAGTGCTGCTTTCTTGGTAGTATGAGATCCCCCTGTCTCTCTGCTCACTTCTCTCTTTTATATCCCAAAAGAAATTGGCTCAAGACACAATCCAATCTTGCAGATTGAGTCCTCCCTCATTAACATAACTGCCACCTATCTCCCCTCATTAATGTCATAGAACAGGATTTACAACACATAGGAAAATCACATCAGATGACAAAATGGTGAACAATCACACAATACTGGGAATCATGGCCTATCCAAATTGATACACATATTTTTGGGGGGCACAATTCAATCCATGACACAGAGTGAAATAAGTCAATCACAAAAGGACAAATATTGTAGGAGACCACTATTATAAAAAATCAAGAGAAGTTTTTCACAAAGATAGAAACATTCTTTGATGGTTACCAGGGTTGGAAGGTAGGGGAGAGGACCACTAACTAGATAGTAGACACGCACTAACTTTGGTGAAGGGAGAGATAATACACAACACGGGGGAAGTCAGCACAACCTAAGCAAGGCAAAAGAAGACACTGAAATGTACGCAAGAGTAAAAGGCAACAACGGTAAATACTAATACATATATACAATCCTGCAACAACAGTACTAACAAATAAGAATGTGCAAGTGATACACAGGTAGATATGTAAGCTGAACAGGGGTAGGAGGGCATATGGAAGTACACCCATGTACATATTTATGAGTACATGCTGCAAATATACTTGTGTATGCAATAGTGCACACAGGGGACACAGTCATGAAAAGTTCTTAGCCATAGCCATACAATTCCCGGGACTCAGAGTCCCTAGGCTTGAGGACTAGGGACCATAGTCTTGGGGGTCATCTAGGTCAATTGCCTTTTCGTAATCCATATAGACAATGTTCTACATCCTACCTTGATGAGTAGTGACTGGGGTCTTAAAAGCTTGAGAGCTTCCATCTAAGATACAACAATTGGTCTCTTCCCGTCTGGAGCAAAGTAGAGTGAAGAAAACCAAAGATTCAAGGAAACAATTAGTCCAAAGGACTAATCGACCATATGAACCACGGCCTCCACTAGCCTAAGACCAGAAAAACTAGATGTGTCTGGCTACCATTACCGACGGCTCTGACTGGGACCAAACTAGTAGGTCATAGTAGGTTGTGGACAGAGTGAGAGAGAAATGTAGAACAAAATTCAAACTCATAAATAAGACCAGATTTACTAGTCTGATAGAGACTGGTGGAACCCCTGAGACTATGGCCCTTAGACACCCTTCAAACTTGGAGCTGAAATCACTCCCGTACAACAGGCAGACCTGTAAAATGAACAATAACACCAGTGAGGAATGTAAACCTCAGAACAATCAACTATACAAGAACTAAAGGAAAGCATTTGCACAGTTTAGAAGGACAGTAGGGGCAGGAAATCTGAGCAAATGGACATAGGGAACCCAGGGAGGAAGGGGAGAGAGTGCTGACACATTCAGGGGGTTGCAACCAATGTCACGAAACAAGCTGTGTATAAATTGTTGAATGGGAAGCTAATTTGCTCCATAAACTTTCACCTAAACAGCAATAATGTTCAAAAAAGAAAAAGAAAAAACTGCCTAGTAGAATATAGTAGAGTCCCTGAGTAGCACAAATGATTAAGAGCTAGACTACTAGCTGAAATGTTGGTAGTTGGAACCTATCCAGAGGCACCTTGGGAAACAGGCCTGGCGATCTGCTTCCAAAAGGTCACAGCCTTGAATGTTATGGCACAGTTCTATTCAGCACACGAGGCTGTCATGAGTCAGAATTAACAAAACGGCAATTAACAATAAGAATAATAAAGTATAACTAGGAGCTCAATAGATGTTACTTTCTCTGCCCAGTTGTAAGAAGAAAAAAAAGTCTAAATCCATACATTTTCCCCTTTCTTAATAGTTCTTAAAAAAAGGTCTTGTTGGATAGAAAACTGAAGTTTTTGATTTAAAAAATGAGTTATGTAGGTGCAGCTGCTGTGGAAAAGCTTGGCAGTTCCTCAGAAAGTTAAACGTAGAATTACCATATGACCCAGCAATTCTACACCCAGAAATATATCCAAAGGGCTTGAAAGCAGTGACTCAAACAGATACTTTCACATCAGTGTTCACTGCAGCATCGTTCTCAATAGCCAGAAGTGAAAACAATCCACAATCCAAGTGTCCATCAACAGATGAATGGATAAACAAAATGTGGTATATCCATGCAATGAAATTTTATTCAACCATAAAGAGAAATGAAGTTCTGATGCATGCTATGACATGAATGAAACTTGAAATATTATGATAAATGAAATAAATCAGACTCTAAAGGACAAATATCATATCATCTTACTCACTTGAAATATCTAGAATAGCCAAATGCATAGAGACAAAGTTTATTAGCAGTTACCAGAGACTGGAAAAAGGAGGAAGTGGAAGTTATTGCTGAAAGGGTACTGAGTTTCTGAGTGGGTGGTAAAAAAAGTTTGGGAATAGATATTCATGATGGTTGCACAGCATGCTGAATGTAATTAATGTTGCTGAATTGTACATTTAAAAATGGTTAAAATGACAAACTTTTTATTATATATATTTTACCATAATAATTTTTTAAATGATATATTTATATTAAATAGCAGATCACAGGTAAGATCTACAGTGTTTTCACTGGCTAATTTTTGGAAGTAGATCACCTGGCCTTTCTTCCTAATCTATCTTAGTCGGGAAGCTCTGCTGAAACCTGCCCACTGTGGGTAACCCTGTTGGCATTTAAAATACTAGTGGCATAGCTTCCAGCATCATAGCAACACTCAAGTTGGATAACGAAGAAAGTAAGACAGAACAAAAAATGATCCATTTGAACTGTGGTGTTGGTGAAGAATATTGAATATACTGTGGACTTCCAAAAGAATAAACAGATCAGTCTTAGAATAAATACCAGAAAGTTTCTTCGAAGCAAAGATGATGAGACTTCAACTTGCTTACTTTGGACACATTATCGTGAAAGACCAGTCACTAGAAAAGGACATCATGTTTGGTAAAGTAGAGGGCCAACAAAAATGAGGAAAACCCTCAGTGAGATGGATTGACACAGTAGCTGCAACATTGGACTATAACATACCAATGATCATGAAGATGGCACAGGACCAGGTAACATTTCATTCTGTTATACATAAAATCTCCATGAGTCAGAGCCAACTGGACGACAACTAACAACAACAGGACAGGTCAGAAATCACAGGACAGGCAATTCTTCAGGCCCAACTTCCCCTGCCAGGGTATATTCCATCAGAGGAACAAATCCTTCACCTGGAGAAAGAAATGAGCAGATTTGAATCTCAACCAAGTGAAAGCCCTCTGAGGTTCGAGGATGGAGGGAGAGGCCTTAGTAGGCCTTCCTTCCTGGCCTGGCTGCTGGAGAAGCTCTGAGAATGCCAGTGGAGACTCATGGAAGTGCCTCCACCAGCCCTGCTCCCAGGCCAGGTTTGCCTGGCATGGCGTCATAGGCATCATGGGCATAGTGGCCCCCAGACCCTGGTAACAAAATAGGTAACAGTCCCTTTGCTGGGTGGACCTCAGGTGAATTCTGCTCATGTCCAGAGGAAAATGGAGAAGGTGTTCCAAAATTCTCCCCATCTCAGTTTCTCCTCTGGCTTTATCCAGTTTCCCAGCCTGAGCCCTGAAGTTCATTTATTCAGTCAGTTGAAATACCAGCTGAAACTTTCAAGATGGCCGGGAGGTGCCAAGTGTATTCAGTAGTGGAGGCAGAGCCTCAGAAGATGATAGCAAGAACACCAGAGGGTAAGGCAGGAGGTCCAGGATGTCACCTCTTACCTGTAACTGATGAGCTGTGGACCCCAGGCAAGACACTGTGGCTTTCTGTATTTCAATTTTTTTATTTGTAAAATGAGGTGTTGACCTAGATGTCACTAAGGCTCATCCCAGTGGTACTGGTCTGTCATCTCTCCCATAAGGTTTCAGGACTCTGTACAGGGATAGGCCATGGGGTGGGCTGCAGAAGAAGGTCCTACTCAGGAAGATACAAAGACCCTGGGAAGGAAATTCTTCTGAGAAAACATTACACCTCTGTTTAGGCTGCACTGGCCCCCTCACATCCCCTGAAGAAACAGGTACAAGTCAAGGCCAAAGACGTGGCCCTCTCAGCCACTGAGAATTCTACAGGCTTCTGGTACATGAGAAGAATTACCCAAAAGCCAAGTTTAGAATAATTTGGCAAGGACCCTCCAACATTCAAGGTGCTATGTAAAAGGTAGGATGCAAATTTGTATCCGATGGAAAAATTTAGGAATGGATAAGTGTGATGGTTGAAAAACGCGACGAACATAATGTCACTGCTCTGTACTAGGGTAAGTCAAGAAGTATTGCTACAAAATCATAGAAACTTTTATTAAAAAAAAAATACCAAAATGTGAAGCTATTGTTTCTCGATATTATCCTCCATCTAGGTCTATACACTTCTGAAGGCGATGTTTCCACCTCTCTAACCCTTCCCCAAAGAATTCTTCACTCTTCAATTTACACAAAGTCAAAATGACAGTTTTGGCATCCTTGAGGAACTCAAATCATGTTCCTTTTAAATATTCTTTGAGTTTTGGGAACAAAAAGAGGTCTGAAGGGGCAAGATCAGGGCTGTAGGGTGGATGGGGTAAGGCTTCCCAACAAAATTCTTGGATGGAAAAAAATTCCTCTATGCAATTTCCTGGCCTTTTTCTCACCAATGCAGTTTTTAGTTTCCTTAAAACTTCTTCATAATAAGTCCCCATCAACACCCTGTGTCCTTTGAGAAAAGCTATCAACATTGCCCCTTTGGGATCCCAAAAAACTGTCACCATAACCTTCTGTGAGGTCTACCCAACCTTCCTTAAAATGCTTGATGCATCTAAAAACTGTTATTTTATGTGAGGCAGCATTCCCGTAAAATTGTTGCAAAGCTTCAATGATTTGGGAAGATATCCACTTGAGTTTTGTTAAAAATTTGATATTAGCCCTGACCTCAAAGTTGTTTTTTTTTTCCATGGCACAAAACTTATCCTTTTTTTGAGGGCACCCTAATGGGGAGCCCTGGTGGTGCAGTGGTTAAGAGCTTAGCTGCTAACCAAAAGGTCAGCAGTTGGAATCCAGGAGCCGCTCCCTGGAAATTCTCTAGGGTGGTTCTACTCCGTCCTACAGGGTCGCTATGAGTCAGAATTGACTTGATGGCAACTGGTTTGGTTTGGTTTAACAAGACTAAGACAAGTGTATTACTGAGAGAACTTGTCTGCAGCCATCCACTGATCAAGGAGACATGTTTAAAAATGTTTTGTTTGGAATAAATCCATGCATGTATGAACTGGAGCCCTAGTAGCAATCAATACTTTTTGACTTACCCTCCTACATGTGAAGAGTGCTGGAATGACAAATGTTTTGTTACTTATATATTTACCACAATAATAAAAGAGAGAGAAAAAAACAACCACCAAAACAAACAAAAACAAAAAACCCCAAATTTGCACCTTTAAAATAGAAGAAAAAGAAAAACAGCAGAAACTGGAGGGTCTACATTTTTTTTTTTTTTTTAATCTGGATTTCTTGTTTCAGCTAAAATAAAGTAGGCTATCTGGCAACCTGGGCTCCCATACCGACCTCAACCATTGGCTGAGGTTTCAGAGTTTCTGCCCCTTTGCATGGAGCCCAAGCTCCACACCTCTCCAGGCCCCTTCCATAGTTGCTACTTGAGCCTGTATTACTGTGTTTTTCTGGTAGTAGGGAAATATTTCTCTGTGCCTATGAATTTATGAAAAGTGAGAAAACAGAACCTATACCCAGAGGAGTGTGTTTCTCCAGCAAGTGGAAGAAAAACATCTTTGGGGAACTGAGGAAGACTGCGGATGTTTACTATGTGAACCCACAGCAGCTTCCTTCGTCTACCTCACCTGCCTGGAGCCTGCCGGCCTTGTATTTCACCACCTCTGCCTGAAAGACTTTGGGGATGGAAATTCACAGACAACCTGCAGTTTTCATCCAACCCCTTCCTCCTCTAGAGTTATCCAGGGTCGTGATGGGCTCACCTTGACACCTTACCTTGGCAGGAGTCAGCTGTCTGTAGCCCTTGCCTGCTTCGTCATCAGCAATAAACTTAACAGATCTCATCGATCCATCTTCAAGGGGTTGGAATTTGGAAAACAAACTTTGGCTAGTTTGTTTGAAGTACTAATAACATAGATTTTTGTTATGATCTTTGCTACCTTTTAAAACTCAGGCTTAGACAGGTAAGTAACTTTCCCAAAGGGTAGAATTCAAGTATCAGCTTGTCTAGAAAGGGGAATGGAAAGGGAGCCTTTCCTTGCTCCTTTCCCTGGGGAAAGCAAGGTGTCCTTCCCAGCTGCCCCCTTCCCTGTTCTCCCACCAAATGTGCAATATGCACACACACTAGTTCCCCTCTTGTATGCTGGCTAGCTTCTCCCGGTGTCAACCTGATCTAGCAGATGGGTCGGTGCAGGGAGAGGAGCCAGTTGGTATCTGCGTGTTGTGGGCCAGCTGCCTGGTGGGATGGCCACTGCCAACCGAGGCTGCTCAGGAAGAGCCGTCCTGCAGTCCTCAGCAGAGCACTGGCCACGTGTGGACAAGGACAGGGGCTGAAGCTTTCCCAGTTTTTTGCCCAGGGCTGCCCACTGTCAGTGTTGCCTGGTTCCAAGCAGGGAGGGCATGGGGAAGGGGTAAACAGTTATCCCAGCTCTGGAAAGGAATTCGGACCATTTGACCAGGTTGAGGAGAAGCAAGATTAATAATAACATGATGCATGGAAGATATATAAACGTTCTGGAAAAAGAACAACTCCACAGCACTGGCAGGGCTACAGTACAGCCCAGGAGCCCTGGGTAGTTCAAAGGTTAACACACTTGGCTGCTAACCAAAGGGTTGGTGGTTCAAGTACACTCAGAGGGACCTCAGAAGAAAGTCCTGGCTATCTACTTCCAAAAATTCAGCCATTGAAAACCCTATGGAGCACAGTTCTACTTTGACACACATGGTGTCACCATGATTGGAGTTGACTCAACAGCAAATTTTTTTTTTTTTTTTTTTTTAAGTACAGCCCAGGATATGGATTCTGGAAGGCTTTCCTCGGTCACACTCACCTAAACACTATTTGATGGGCACCTTCTATGTGTTAGGTAGTGTGACGGTAGGGTTGTGTCAATTTGGCTGGGCCGTGATTCTCAGAGGTTTGGCAGTTATGCTGTAGTTTGGCAATTATATAATGATGTAATTGCCTCTGTGATGAGATCTGCTATGAGAAGCCAATCATTTGAAAGGGAGTTTCCTTGGAGTTGTAGCCTGCATTCAGTATATATGGACTTTCTGGCAAAGCTCACTGGCTTTTGCTCTGCTCTGGATCCTGCATTTGGCTCATCATCATCTGAACTCTAGTTCTTGGGACTTGAGCCAGCAGCCTGCCATCTTACCTGCCGATCCTGGATTCATTAGCCTCTGCAGCCCATGCATCAGCAGCCTGCCTTCTGACCTGATAGTCTTGGGTTTGTCAGCCCCCTGAAGCTATGTGAGTCAGGAGAAGCCTTCAGCCTGATGCCTGGCCCACGGACTTGGGGCTTTCCAGCTTCTACAACCGTGTGAGCCATTTTCTTGATATAAATTTCTCTATCTCTCTCTCTATCTCTCTCTCTCTCTATATATATATATATACACACACGCTTCACTAGTTTTGCTTCTCCAAAAGAACCCAGTCTAAGACTGGTACCTAAACAAACAACATTTCTCCAATACCCCTGGCTAAGGCTGCATGATCCACAGAGGAGCCTGTCTACCAAGTGTGAGTGAGATCTGGAGAAAATCCTGAGAAAGACCCAAGGCCTCTGTGTCTGAAGTCAGTGTGGAAGCATTCAATTCACCCAAACTCAATTCTTTGCAAATGAATTCACCAAATGATTGCCTTCTGAAGTGAACAGCTGACTACAGGTACCAAGCAGATAACTGAGCTAAAAACACCCAGCCAGAGTATGTGCTTGTGGTAGGCTAAATAATAGCGCTCAAAGATATGTCCACAAGCTAATTCGCAAAGCCTGTGAATGTTGCCTATATGGAAGAACAATCAGTGTAGATATAATTGAATTAGGTATTCTGAGATGGGGAGATCATCCTGGATTATACAGGTGGGCTCCAACTGCAATCACAAGTGTCGTTCTAAGAGAGAGGCAGAGGTAGACTTGATGATGACACACAAAGCAGAAGGCAATGTGAAGACAGTGCAGAGAGAGATGTGAAGATGCTCACCTTGAAGACTGGAGTGATATGGCCACAAGCCAAAGAATGCTGGAGCTGGACAAAGCTGGAATCAGTTCTTCCCTAGAGTCTCTGCAGAAAGCACATGGCCCTGCAGACACTTCAATTTTGGCTTGGTGATACTGATTTCAGACTTATCTAGCCAACTCCCACAATCACATAAGCCATCCGTCTCTCATTTTATATACACACATGCCCTACTAGTTCTGCTCCTCTGGTGGAACTTTGACTGGTACAGTGCCAATCGAGCTGATCTGGGTTTCAGGAAAATTGTATGAAGGAGAATAACAACTTGAGCTTCTATGAAGTCCTGGCATTGCACTAGGTGCTTCACATGAATGATTTCACTTAAGTCTCAGAACACTGTGGCAGTAGGTTTCTTCAGACCTGTGTGAGGCTCAGAATAGGTAAAAAATGTATCCAGGGTCACCTGGCTGATAACTGAAGCAATCAGGTTTCCACCCAGCTCCTTCAGACTCAAAGCACCAGCTCTGTTCTCTGTGGCTGTGCCAAGGAAGGATGTGCTGGAGAAAACCTTTTGTTGAAGTCACCTTGAAACATCAGAAGCAGTTTAAACCAGCTGCAAACATAGTTTTTATGACTGTATTCCTAAAGAGAATACCCATAATTACTTCTTTTTTTCCCTAAATTTTATTTATTTCATTGTTGTCATTTAGAATTCTTAGTTATCTAGTGCTGCTATAACAGAAATACCACAAGCGGATGGCTTTAACAAACAGAAGTTTATTCTCTCGTAGTTTAGGGGATAGAAGTCTGAATTCAGGGTGCCAGCTCCAGGCAAAGGCCTTCTCTCTCTGTCAGCTCTGGGGAAGGTCCTTGTCATCAATCTTCCCTGGTTGAGGAGTTTCTCAACGCAGGGACCCGGGTCCAAAGAGCACGCTTCACTCCTAGTGCTCCTTCCTTGGTGGTAGGAGGTCCCACTATCTGCTGGTTTCCCTCTCCTTTTATTTTTTGTAAGATAAAAGGTGATGCAGGCCACACCCCAGAGAAACTCCCTTTACATCAGATCAGGGCTGTGATCTGTTGCATCTCTCCCTAATCCTCGTTAGCACAACCTAAACTTGCCTCATTAACCACAGGCAGAGATTAAGATTTACAACACATAGGACAATTACATCAGATCACAAAATGGATGACAACCACATACTACTGGGAATCATGGCCTAGCCAAGTTGACATACAATTTTGGAGGGCATAATCAAGCCATAACAAATGTACACAGCAAAACATACACCAGTTCGACATTTTCTACATGTACAATTTAGTGACATTGATTACATTCTTTGAATTGTGCAGTCATTCTCACCCTTCTTTTCTGAGTTGTTCCTCCCTCACTAACATAAACTCATGGCCCTCTAAGGTTCCCATCTAATCTTTTGGGTTGCTGTTGTCATCCCATACAGATAGTTCTTAAAAGAGCGTAATGCTCAAGGCAGATAATTTTTACTACTTGAGCTAAACTGTTGTTGGGTTTTAAGATGACTTCAGGTGATATTTTTGATTTAAGTTTTAAAGCTTATCTCAGGGCAATAGTTTCAGGGGTTCATCTACCCTTCATGGCCCCAGAAAGTCTGGTGTCCATGAGAATATGAAATTTTGTTCTGCATTTTCCCCCTTTTGATCAGGATTCTTCTATGGAATCTTTGATCAAAATGTTCCATAATGGTAGCTGGGCACCATCCAATTCTTATGGTCTCATGGCAAAGGAGGCAGTTGTTCATCGAGGCAATTAGTCACACATTCCATATCCTCCTCCTATTCTGGACTTTCCTTCCTCTATTGCTTCAGGCAAACAGAGACCAATTGTTGTGCCCTGGATGGTCAGTTGCAAGCTTTTAAGACCCCAGGTAATACTTAACGAACTAGGAGGTAAAACAGAAGCACTAAACACGTTATTTGGCCAGTTAACTGGGATGTCCCATGAAACCATGACAACCCCAAACCTCCAAAGCAAGGAATCAAATCCCATGAGGTGTTTGGTTGTACATAAGCAGCCTCAGCAGCTACTCCTGTTTTTTGTTTTTGTCATTCTTATGTACGTATCTATCACACAACTTTTGACAATTCAGCTTTTTACAGGTGTACAACTTATTGACAGCAATTACAATAATTGGCTGTGCAACCCTACCCTTAATCAATGAGATTTTTCCATCACCAGTAATATCCCTTTTTCCCTTCCCTCCTGCCCCTGGTAACCACTGATAAACTTTGGTCTCTCTGCGTTTGTCTTTTTACATAAGCGAAGTTAACCAATATTTGTCCTTTTGTGATTGGCTTATTTTGCTCATCATAAGGTCTTCAAGCTCCATCCATACTGTAGCATGTATCAAGACTTCATCTCTGGGAGGCGTGGTCAACATGGCAAAGTAGTTAGATGCTTCCTATATCCCTCTTAAAACAAAGACACAGAAAAACAAGTGATTTGATTCTATGTGAATATCTGGGAGCCCTGAACAAGGCAAGGTTGAGAAATCTGTCTGAGTGGTACAGGAGAGGGAGACCGTTTGGAAGATGGGAGGAGGGCCAGAGACACGGGGGTGAAACTGCAGCGCCGCAGACACGCCGGTCCACAGTGAAGCAGGCAAAAAGCTGTGCTGTGCGTGTGCTTGGGAAGCAGCTTCCACATCAAGAGAGACCTGACAGCAGAGATTCTGCTTGGACACTCCAAACCAGTGAAGAGCAGCTCCCAAGAGACTAAGATAAGTACATGCATGCAACCTTTCACGGGGATTTAAAAAAAAACCCATTTGGGAAAAACCCCTCTCCCTTTTACCTCTTCCCTCCGCACTCTGCACCAAGAGTCCGCTGGGCTGGAACTAGATCCCAAAAGGTACCCTGACCCATTCTCCTGGCCTTGGAGAGGGAAAAAATAAGCTGCTAGCTCCCCTAGGCCAGGAACAGAGGGTCGGCACAGCTCCTTTGCTGAGCACAGGTATCAGGGGTCCACAGACTCTGAGTGCCTTACACTTGTGGGGACCCATCTCAACAACGTTAGTCTTCACTGCCACAGTACAACAGGGCAAACATCTGAAGTTTAACTTCAACTGCTTCAGCTGTGAACTGGCAGATTTGTGATCCTCGAAAGAGCCCTGTCCCTTAAGTAGGCATTTTTATCAATCTGCAGCAGGGGCTTGAGGACTGGTGGTAGCACCCAAAGCACCTAGTCACCTGCTATAGGAGTCCAAGAAAACGTGGTGCCCTTGAGTCTTTACAGCCAACATAGTGGGGTGCTCATAGTCTGGCTGCAAAACTCACCTACTTACTCACCCGAGAGAATAGGGACATGATTTCCTTCAGACTCTCAGGGGCAGCCATCAGCCCCCAGCCTGGCTCAGCGCATGATCCCCTACCACAGCCAGAGTCCAGTGCCTGCACCAATCACCCATGCCTCTCTAGGACTGGGGGTGAGAGCCTACATCACACACTTGGTGACCAACTGCCTGAACACCGGAGCTGAACCCATATAGGAAAATTTAACAGACTCCTGTGTGCACATACTTAGTTACAGAACTACCTGGTGACAAGACATTAGAGATCCAAAGGTGTCAAAAATAAAACTAGTGCACATAAGTAGCCTATTTGGGCATATCAAAACAAAACAAAATAAGAAGCTAGGTCTCAGTAAGCAAATACAAAATACAATTATAATAAATTATTGATGGCTTGGAGACAACAGTCAATATCAAGTCACATAAAGAGACAGTCCATGATGGCTTCAGCAAGCTCCCAAAATAAAGAATCAATAAAATCTCTGGAGGAAGAGAACTTCTTGGAATTACCAGAGGCAGAATACAAAAGATTAATATACAAAACTCTTCTAGAAATAAGAAAGGAAATTCTACAGAATGCAGTGACAACCAGGGAACATACAGACGCACTAGTAGCGGAACTTAAAAAAGTTATTCAAGAACATAATGCCAAATTTGATAGGCTGCAAGAATCCACAGAGAGATAGTAATCAGAAATCCAGAAGATTAACAATAAAATTTCAGAATTAGACAACACAATAGAAAGTCATAGGAGCAGAATTGAGGCAGTAGAAGTTAGAATTAGTGACATTGAAGATAGAGCTCTTGACGCCAACTTATTTGAGGAAAAATCAGATAAAAGAATTAAAAAGAATGAAGAAACTCTAAGAGTCACATGGGACTGTATCAAGAGAAATAACCTAAGAGTGATTGGAATCCCAGAACAGGGGGGGGATAACAGAAAATACAGAGAGAATTGCTGAAGATTTGTTGACAGAAAACTTCCCTGATATCATGAAAGATGAGAGGATATCTATCCAAGATGCTCATCGAACCCCACATAAGGTAGGTCCCAAAAGAAAGTCACCAAGACATATTATAATCAAACTTACCAAAACCAAAGATAAAGAGAGAATTTTAACAGCAGCTAGAGATAAAAGAAAAGTCATCTACAAAGGAGAGTCAATTAGAATAAGCTCAGACTACTCAGCAGAAACCATGCAGGCTAGATGGCAATGGGATGACATATTTAAAGCCTTGAAGGAAAATAACTGTCAGCCAAGAATTATATATCCAGAAATACTGTCTCTCAAATATAATGGCAAAATTAGGGCATTTCCAGATAAACAGAAGTTCAGGGAATTTGCAAAAACCAAACCAAAATTATAAGAAATACTAAAGGGAGTCCTACAGTTAGATAATCAATAACACCAGCTAACAATGCAAGACTAGAACACAGGACAGAGCAACCAGATATTGACTCAGATATGGAAATCGAAAACACATCAAACCTAAAACATTGAAAATAGGGAAACAGAGATCAATATGTAAAAAAGGATAATATTAAAACAGAAAAAGAGGAATTCAAAAAATGGAGACATTGATTTTCTATAGGGAGGAGAAGTTAAGGCTATATAAAGTAATAAAAGACTGGTATAAACTTAGAAAAATAGGGATAAATATTAAGGTAACCACAAAGGAATCTAACAATCCTACAAATCAAAATGAAAAAGTAGAAAAATATAAAGGCCCAGCAAACACAAAATCTACAACAAAGAAAAAGAAAAAAAAATACATAAAGAAAAATGATTCAGCACAGAAAATTGAGGAGAACAAACAAACTGTGAACAACACACAAAAAGAGACATCAGGATGACAGCACTAAACTCATACCTATCAATAATTACGCTGAATGTAAATGGACTTAATGCACCAATAAAGAGACGGAGAGTGTCAGATTGGATAAAAAAGCATGATCCATCTATATGCTGCCTACAAGAGACGCACCTTAGACTTAAAGACACAAACAGGCTAAAACTCAAAGGATGAAAAAAAAAATCAAACAAACAACACTAAAAAAAGAGCAGGAGTGGCAATATTAATCTCTGACAAAATAGACTTTAAGGTAAAATCCACTACAAAGGATAAGGAAAAGCACTATATAATGATCAAAGGCTCAATACACCAGCAGGACATAACTATAATAAATATTTATGCACCCAACAACAGGGCTCCAAAATACATAAAACAAACTCTAACAGCTCTGAAGAGAGAGATAGACAGCTCCACAATAGTAGTAGGAGACTTCAACATGCCACTTTTGGTGAAGGACAGAACATCCAGAAGGAACCTCAACAAAGACGCGGAAGAGCTAAATGCTACAATCAACCAACTTGATCTCATAGACATATACAGAACACTGCGCCCATCATCAGCCAAGTATACCTTCTTTTCCAACGCACATGGAACACTCTCAAGAATAGACCACATATTAGGCCATAAAGCAAGCCTTAACAAAATCCAAAACATCGAAATACTACAAAGCATCTTTTCTGACCATAAAGCCATCAAAGTGGAGATCAACAACACAAAAAACAAGGAAAAAAATCAAACACATGGAAACTGAACAACACCTTGCTCAAAAAGTACTGGGTTATAGAAGACATTAAGGATGGAATAAAGAAATTCATAGAATCAAACGAGTATGATAACACATCCTACCAGAACCTTTGGGACACAGCAAAAGCAGTGCTCAGAGGTCAGTTTATAGCAATAAATGCACACATCCAAAAAGAAGAAAGGCTCATAATCAAAGCATTAACCCTACAACTGGAACAAGTAGAAAGAGAGCAGCAAAAGAAGCCCACAGGTGCCAGAAGGAAGGAAATGATAAGAATTAGAGCAGAATTGAATGAAATAGAGAATAGAAAACCAATTGAAAGAGTTAACAAGTCCAAAAGCTGGTTCAAAGATCAACAAAATTGATAAACCATTGGCCAAACTGACAAAAGAAAAACAGGAGAGGAAGCAGATAACCCATATAAGAAATGAGATGGGTGATATCACAACAGACCCAACTGAAATTAAAAGAATCATAACAGATTATTATGAAAAACTGTACTCTGACAAATTTGAAAACCTAGAGGAAATGGACAAATTTCTAGAAAACTTGCTACCTACCTAAATTAACACAAACAGAGGTAGAACCACTAAATAAACCCATAACAAAACAAGAGATTGTAAAGGTTACTAAAACACTGCCAACAAAAAAAATCCCTGGCCCAGGGGCTTCACTGGAGAATTCTACCAAACTTTCAGAGAAGAGATAACACCACTTCGACTAAAGGTATTTCAGAGCATAGAAAAGGATGGAATACTCCTAAACTCATTCTATGAAGCCAGCATAACCCTGGTACCAAAACCAGGTAAAGACACCACAAAAAAAGAAAATTACAGACCGATATCCTTCATGAACATTGATGCAAAAATCCTCAACAAAATGTTAGCCAATAGAATTCAGCAACATATCAAAAAAATAATTTACCATGACCAAGTGGGATTTATACCAGGTATGCAGGGTTGGTTCAACATTAGAAAAACAATCAACGCAATCCATCACGTAAATAAAACAAAAGACAAGAACCATATGATCTTATCAAACGATGCAGAAAAGGTATTCGACAAAGTCTAACACCCATTCATGATAAACACTCTCAACAAAATAGGAATAGAAGGGTAATTCCTCAGTATAATTAAGGGCATTTATACAAAACCAACAGCCAACATCATCCTGAATGGAGAGACTTTGAAAGCATTCCCCTTGAGAACAGGAACCAGACAACGATGCCCTTTATCACCACTACTATTCAACATTGTTCTGGAGGTCCTAGCCAGAGCAGTTAGGCTAGAAAAAGAAATAAAGCATCCAAATCAGTAGGGAAGAAGTCAAAGTACCTGTATTTGCAGATGATATGATCTTATACACAGATAGCCCCAAGGAATCCACAAGAAAACTACTGGAACTAATAGAAGATTTCAGCGAAGTTTCAGGATACAAGATAAACATACAAAAATCAACTGGATTCCTTTACACCAACAAAGACAACCTTGAAGAGGAAATCACCAAATCAATACCATTTACAACAGCTCCCAAGAAGATAAAATACTTAGGGATAAATCTAACCAGAGATGTAAAAGATCTTTACAGAGAAAACTATAAGACACTACTGCAAGAAACTAAAACAGACCTGCGTAAGTGGAAAAATATACTTTGCTCATGGATAGGTAGACTCAACATAGTGAAAATGTCAATTCTACCCAAAGCAATCTACAGATACAATGCAATCCTGATCCAAATTCCACGAGCATTTTTTAATGAGTTGGAGAAACAAATCATCAACTTCATATTGAATTGGAAGAGGCCCCGAATAAATAAAACATTACTCAAGAAGAAGAACAAAGTGGGAGGCCTTATAGTACCTGAATTTAGGACCTATTATACTGCCATGGTAGTCAAGGCAATCTGGTACTGGTACAACAGATACATAGACCAGTGGAAGAGAGTTGAGAATCCAGATATAAGCTCATCCACCTATGAGCAGCTAATATTTGACAAAGGCCCAAAATCCATTAATTGGGGAAAAGACAGTCTCTTTAACAAATGGTGCCAGCATAATTGGATATCTATATGCAAAAAACTGAAACAAGACCCGTATCTCACACCATGTACAAAAACTAACTCAAAATGGATCAAAGACTTAAATATAAAATAGAAAACAATAAAGATCATGGAAGAAAGAATAGGGATAACGCTAGGAGCCCTAATACATGGCATAAACACAATAGGAACCATAAGTAACAATGCACAAGCACCAGAAGAGAGACTAGATAAATGGGAGCTCCTAAAAATCAAACACTTACGCTCATCAAAAGACTTCACCAAAAGAGTAAAAAGACAACCTACGGACTGGGAAAAAATTTTTGGCTATGACAAATCCGATCAGCGTTTAATCTCTAAAATCAACAAGGTACTGTAAAACCTCAACAACAAAAAGACAAATCACCCAATTAAAAAATGGGTAAAGGATATGAACAGGCACTTCACCAAAGAAGATATTCAAGCAGCTAACAGACACACGAAGAAATGCTCAAGATCATTAGCCATTAGAGAAATGCAGATCAAAACTACAATGAGATATCATCTCACCCCAACAAGGCTAGCATTAGTCCAAAAAACACAAAATAACAAATGCTGGAGAGGTTGTGGAGAGACTGGAACACTTATACACTGTTGGTGGGAATGTAAAATGGTACAACCACTTTGGAAATCAATTTGGTGCTTCCTTAAAAAGCTAGAAATGGAAGTACCATACGATCTAGTTATCCCTCTCCTTGGAATATATCCTAGAGAAACAAGAGCCGTCACACGATTAGATATATGCACACCCATGTTCATCGCAGCACTGTTCACAACAACAAAAAGATGGAAGCAACCTAAGTGCCCATCAATGGATGAATGGATAAACAAACTATGGTATATCCACACAATGGAATATCACACAGTGATAAAGAACAATGATGAAGCTGTGAAATATGGTATAACTTGGTGGAAGCTGGAACTTATTATGCTGAGTGAATTTAGTCAGTCACAGAAGGACAAATACTGTATAAGAACACTATTATAAGAACTCAAGAAAAGGTTTAAACACGGAGGAAAACATTCTTTGATGGTTATGGGGGTGGGGAGGGAGGGTGAGGGTTATTCACTAACTAGATAGTAGATAAGAATCATCTTAGGTGAAGGGAAGGACAGCACACACTATAGGGGAAGCCAGCACAACTGGACTAAACCAAAGCTAAGAAGTTTCCTCAATACAACCAAATACTTTGAGAGACAGAGTAGCAAGGATGGGGAGTTTTGGGACCATGCTTTCAGGGGACAGCTATGTCATTTGGCATAACAAAGCTTATTAAGAAAATGTTCTGCATCTTACTTTGGTGAGTTGCGTCTGGGGTCTTAAAAGCTTGCCATCAGCCATCTAAGATGCATCAATTGGTCCCAACCACATGGAGTAAAGGAGAATGAAGAACACCAAAGACACAAGGAAACTATTAGCCCAAGAGACAGAATGGGCCACATAAACTGGAGTTTTCATCAGCCTGAGACCAGAAGAACTAGATGGTGCCCGGCTACCACCAATGAACGTCCTGACAGAGAACACAACAGAGGGTCCCTGATGGAGCAGTAGAATGATGGGGTGCAGAACTCAAATTCTAGTAAGAAGACCAGACTTAATGGTGTGACTGAGACTGGAGACACCCCAGAAATCATGGCCCCCGGTCTCTCTATCACCCTAGAACTAAAACAATTTCCAAGGCCAACTCTTCAGACAGGGATTGGACTAGACTGTGGGACATAAAGTGATACTTGTGAAGAATGTGCCTCTTAGTCAAGTAGATACAAGAGACCAAAGGGGCAGCTTCTGTACAGAGGTGAGATGGGAAAGCAGAGAGAGGAGCTGGTTGAATGTTCATGGGGAATCAGGGGCAGAGGGAAGAGCATGCTATTGCAGAATGGGGTGAGCGGTTAGGGTCTCATAACAATATATGTAAAAAAAAAAATTCTGTATGGGAAACTAACTTGAAATGTAAGCCTCATTTAATTACAACAATTAAAAAAAAAAAAGACTTCATCTCTCCTGCTGGCTGAGTAGTATTCCATTGTATGTATGTACCACATTTTGTTTATCCATTCAGCTATTGATGGGCATGTACGTGGTTTCCACTTTTTGTCTATTGTAAACAGTGCTGCAATGAACTGGCATACAAGTCTCTGTTTGAGCTTCTGCTTTCAAGTCTTTTAGGTATATACCTAGGAGTGGAATTGTTTCTATTTTTAGTTTTCTGAGGAACCATCACACTCTTTTCCACGATGGCTGTACCACTTTACATTCCCACCAGCAATGGATAAGGGTTCCAATTTCCTCACATCCTCACCAACATTTGTTATTTTTTGTTTTTTTATCTTAGCCATTGTAGTTGGAGTGAAATGGTATCTCACTGTGGTTTTGATTTGCATCTCTCCGATGGCTAATGACACTGAGCGTCTTTTCATGTGTTTGGTAGTGATTTGAATGTCCTCTTTGAGGAAATGTCTATTCAAGGCCTTTGCCCATTTTATGATTGGGTCATTTGTCTTTTTGTTGTCCTTGAAGTTATATACATATTTTGGTTATTAGAATCTTGTCAAATACATGGCTTTGGGAGATATCCTCCCAGTTGGTAGCTTGTCTTTTCACTTTTTTGGTAAAACCTTTTGATGAACGAGAGTTTTTAATTTTTATAAAGTCCTATTTATTTTGTCTTTTGCTGTTTGTGCTTTTGTCATTATATTACATAATCCATTGTTGAAAGTGAGCCCTGACAGCATTGCCCCTGCTTGCTCTTCTAAGAATTTTATGATTTTTGTTTGCACATTTAGGTCCTTAATCCATTTTGAATTTGCTTTTGTGTATAGTGTGAGGCATGAATCCTGTTTCATTTTTCTGCATGTGAAAATCCAATTTTCCCAGCACCATTTATTTATTGTAGTTTAGATGAAGGTCTACAGAGCATTAGTTTCTCATTAAACAATTAATACACATACTGTTTTGTGACATTGGTTGCCAACCCCACGACATGTCAACACTCACCCCGTCTTCCCCATTACGAGCTTTGTTATCCCCTCCTGCCTTCTTGTCCTTGCCCGTGGGCTGGTGCGCCCATTTAGTCTCGTTTTGTTTTATGGCCCTGTCTAATCTTTGGCTGAAGGGTGAACCTCAGGAATGACTTCAGTACTGAGTGAAAAGAGTGTCTGAGGGCCATACTCTCGGGGTTTCTCCAGTCTCTGTCAGACCAGTAAGTCTGGTCCAGCACCATTTATTGAAGAGACTCCTCTTTCCCTATTGAGTGGACTTAGCACCCTTGTCAAAAATCAGTTGAACATACATATGTGGGTTTATTTCTGGACTCTCTGTTGTATTCCACATTCTATGTGCCTATTGTTAACCAGTACCAGGCTGTTTGATTACTGTAGCTGTATAGTATGTTTTAAAATCAGGAAGTGTGAGTCCTCCTACTTTGTTCTTCTCTTTCAACATTGTTTTAGCTATTCACCATAGTTACTTCTTGTATCAATATCTTCTTCCAGAATACTGAGATGTGTATACTGGTGATAAGACCAAATTAACCTATTTCAACTTGCTGACTGGGTTCTGACTCACTGAAAAAATAAAAGGACACAGGCAGAGGATAAAAACTGCAGCTACACCAAACACAGCAGTATCTTCTCTTAGGAAACCCTCAGTTTTACAACCAAATATTTACTATAGATTTAAAAAAAAAAAGGAATTATCATTCTTGCTTGATTCTAAGATATATAGTTTGGATAGTCTGAAATCAAGTTGTGTCTTTAAATCAATGTATAATTTTAATGTAGAACTTTAATGTTTAATTAAATCATGTTTAATGCTTAAGAGTCTTTTCTCCTTCCCCACCACAAATGGGTATTGATTGACCTGCAAGTCAGGAGACATCAGAAGTGGCAATTAAAAAACTATATGTCTTAAAATCAATGGCATCTTAGAAACAGGGAATATGGAGTGTTGATGACATCTGGCCAAAAGAACACCAATCTGTTTTTGTATCCCCAACACCTAGTGTGTAACAGGATTTCAATATATATTTGTTAAAAGGACAAATACCTTGATAAAATAGGTACTAATATTTTTTATTAAGAAAAATTTCAAACATGTACAAATGTATAGAGAAGGAGTGAGTGTTGACATGTCGTGGGATTGGCAATCAATGTCACAAAACAGTATGTGTATTAATTGTTTAATGAGAAACTAATTTGCTCTGTAAACCTTCATCTAAACCTACCCCGCTTCAATATTTTCAATACACGGTCAAACTTGTTTCCTGTGTCCCTACCTACTCTCTCTTCTCCAGCTTATTTTGAAGTGCTTCCCAAATGCCAGAGCCTTTCATCTGTAAATGTTTAAATGTATATCTATAAAAGACCAAAAAGGAGCCCTGGTGATACAGTGGTTAAGCACTTGGCTGCTAACTAAAACGATGGTGACTGGAATCCACCAGCCGCTCTGTGAGAGAAAGATGTGGCAGTCTGCTTCCTTAAAGATTACAGCCTTGGAAATCCTATGGGGCAGTTCTACTCTGTCCTGTAGGGTCGCTATGAGTTGGAATTGACTCAACAGCAACAGGATGATAGCATCATCTCACCTTCCCAAATTAATACTAATAATTCTTTAATGCCATCAAATATCCAGTTAATATTTACATTTTCCTGATTATTCTATAAATTCTTCCTCTTATTTTTCTTTTTTGGCAGTTTATTTGCCTCAGAATCCAAATAAGAGCCATGTTTTTTAATCTACATGTTTCTTCCTCCTCTTTTTTTCTTACATGTTTTGTTTTCTTTTTTTCCTCTTTTGTTGTTGTTAAAAGAGCCAGGTCTTTTTGACTGGTAGAGTTCCCCATAGTTTGACTTTTATTGGTGGCACCCATGTTGTTCTTTTAATAAGTTTCCTTTTCTCCTATATTTCCCGTAAATTGGTATTTAGAACTAGAGGTTTGTGCAGACTGAATTTGGATGTTTTTGCACTCTGTTAAGAAAAAAATAAATAAGTTGCCATCAAGTCGACACTGACTCACGGTGACCCCCATGTGAGTCAGTGTGGAACTGTACTCCACAGGATTTTCAGTGACTGAGTTTTTGGAAGTAAATCACCAGGCCTTTCTTCTGAGGCTTCTTTGGGTGAATTCAAACCTCCAACATTTCAGTTAACAGTAAACACGCTAACAGTTTGCAGCACCCTGGGACTCCATAAGGAAGTATATAATGCCTGGTTGTCTCTCTTTTGGGATGTCATTAGCTATTGATGATGATTTCTTGGGTTATAACCAGCCCTTTTGACATGATGGTTTCATATACTAAAACTACTCCAAAATATATATAAGAAAAATAACAAATCTGAGATGTTGGATAATCTACCTGTTCAGTACTAGGTCCTTTAGGTTACAAGGAGGCATCATTTCCTTGGATTGGCCCAAATAACAAGAGGCTCTAGTACAGCCCATTCTTCAGTGATGTGAGAGTTGTGTACCTGGACAACTTTACCTTAACAAAATCAGCATTATACAAACTTTTGTTTCAATGAATAAAGCTGGAGGAAGGGTGAGGAAGAATGCAGGAATTTCTACAACAAAAACATTGTTTATAGTTTTAAGTGCATAGATAAAATACTTAAATGCACACATTCAAAGCAACATGTGATTACATCTAGCTCTTGCTCAAGCAGCAGCACTTCTTCCACATTTCTGTTACCATTAACACAACAAAGAGGTTGTAATGCTAAAGTAATAGATCTTTCCCTCTGCTCACACAATCTACTTTCTTACTGGTCATAAGAGTCTGCACATGCCCCTTAATTAACCATCATGTCATGCCCTGTTTATCATTTGGAAACTCACACGGTGTACACTAATAGCAATAAGGGAAATGGGGATCCCACAGGCATTCAGTGGGAAAAAACATGTTTATGGGTAGACCTCCTAGAAACCTCAACTGGGTCTTAGGCAGCTGCAGAGACCTGAGTAGCTGCTGTTAACTCACACACCTCAGCTATTTCCCACACATCCCATTCTTTTTAGCTCTATCCTCTTCTCTTCTCAGTACAGACTAGCTTCCTTATGCTTCGTTCTGCATATCTCTCCTCGGCTTCCTGATCTGTTCAGGCATAATTTAGGACGGCACCCTTGGCAGGGTTGTGGGTAAACATTTTCAGTTTGGAAATATCCTAGTGAAAACACTAGACTGATGCTCTGATAGGAATTAAAACAAAAATTATATTGAAGGTATAATTTCATTTCATGAAATGGAGAAACATGTGGCATTCAAACAGACTTCAGTGCATGTTCTCCTTGTAGGGGAAACAGCAAGATATTCAACGGGCAGGGTAAACAAAAGAAATGGTTTCCACTTCAAAGAGGTGCAGGGGAAGGAAGAAGAAATTTACAGGAGATTGTCAAACTATAGACTTTCTTAACATCAGTTTCTAGCCTAACATCTCTTATTCATGATACAATTTGACTTAGGCAATATTTCTAAAGTGAGATGTCTAAATATTCTTGATGTAGGGATGTGATGGACTGCAGGCTGAGTCAAACCTAGCTGGAGTCCTTGAAATGTAAAATCGACCATTTAGTTAGGAAAGAGTGAGGCTTAAATCAGCAATAAATCTGAAGCCTTTGGAAATGTAAACATCACTCATCTGGCTAAGGTGGAGTGAGTTAAGGCCCAGGCACTCACTGGGTGAATTCCCTGAAAGCAGTTAAGATAGCAAGTTTATTTACATAAGTTAAAGCCTGAATCCTGCACTCTTTGTGTTACTGACAGTCAAGACTTTTACAGCTGTGATCTGACTCCTTATTTTAACAAACTCAGTCTCTTCCTAATTTCAAATTTACGAAGAACTAGTAGATGGAGCCCTGGTGGGGCAATGGTAAACAGTTCAGCTGCTAATCAAAGGATCAGCAGTTTGAATCCACTATCCACTTCTTGGAAACCTTATGGGGCAGTTCTACTCTGTCCTATAGGGCCACTATGAGTTAGAATCAACTCAATGATGGCAATGAGTTTGGGGTTTTGGTTAGCAGAAATACAGTGGAAAAATTCCAGTGAGTGAAGATTTAATCTGGGAGTCATGATGTGGAACTGAGACTTGATATATACCTATCTTAGTTATGAAGTTATTTATATGCCCTAATTTCATTTAACATATCAGTTCTATCTTCTAACCTCTGGTTGACCAAGATGCCTTCTCTGGAGCCAGCTGCATAAATGTTCTTAATAGGCACCAAACAATTCTTTGTGTAGGTTAGAAATTTTTGACTCTTGCCTTCTTTGTTTTTCAAGTAATAAAACTTTGACAAAAAGGATGAAAATCTTAGTTTAGTTCAGAATGGAGTTTTTACTTTAAGTCTGAAGTCACCCAACTCAGATGTGCCAGCACCTCAATTTTCTAAAATTCACATCCACAGAAACATCTGTTAGTGGAAGCTTTTAAGCTTTTTGGACCACTAATAAATAAAAAACCAAACCTGTTGCAATCAAGTTGGTTCTGACTCATACTGACCGACTGGAAGAGATCCATATTTATGCCTATTCCAAAGAATGGTGATCCAACCAAATGCAGAAATTATCAAAAACTATCATTAATATCACAAGCAAGTAAAATGTTGCTGAAGATCATTCAAAACAGCTGCAGCAGTACATCGACAAGGAATTGTCAGAAATTCAAGCCAGATTCAAAAGAGGATGTGGAATGAAGCATATCATTGCTGATGTCAGATGGATCTTGGCTGAAAGCAGAGAATACCAGAAAGATGTTTACCTGGAATTTTATTGATCAAGCAAAGGCATTCAACTCTGTGGATCATAGAAAATTATGGATAACATTTCGAAGGATGGGAATTCCAGAACACTTAATTGTGCTCATGAGGAACCTGTACATAGACCAAGAGACAGTCGTTCGAACAGAACAAGGGGATACTGCGTGGTTTAAAGTCAGGAAAGGTGTGTGTCAGGGTTATATCATTTCAACATACTTATTCAATCTGTATACTGAGCAAATAATCCAAGAAACTGGACTATATGAAGTAGAATGTGGCATCAGGTTTGGAGGAAGACTCATTAACAACCTATGATATGTAGATGACACAATCTTGCTTGCTGAAAGTGAAGAGGACTTGAAGCACTTACTGACGAAGATCAAAGACTACAGCCTTCAGTATAGATTACACCTCAACATAAAGAAAAAAAAAACCCTCACAACTGGACTAATAAGCAACATCACAATAAATGGAGAAAAGATTGACGTTGTCAAGGATTTCATTTTACTTAGGTCCACAATCAACACCCATGGAAGCAGCAGTCAAGAAATAAAACAATACATTGCAATGGGTGAATCTGCTGCAAAAGACTTCTTCAAAGTGTTAAAAAGCAAAGATGTCATCTTGAAGACTGTGATGTGCTTAACCCAAGCCATGGCGTTTTCAGTCGCCTCATATGCGTATGAAAGCTGGACAGTGAATAAGGAAGACTGAAGAAGAATTGATGCCTTTGAATTATGGTGTTGGTGAAGTATATTGAATATACCTTGGACTGCCAAAAGAACGAACAAATCTGTCTTGGAAGAAGTACAGCCAGAATGCTCCTTAGAAGCAAGGATGGCGAGACTACGTCTCACATACTTTGGACATATTATCAGGAGGGACCAGTCCCTGGAGAAAGATATCCTTCTTGGTAAAGCAGAGAGTCAGCGAAAAAGGGGAAGACCCTCAACGAGATGGACTGACACAGTGGCTGCAACAGTGGGCTCAAGCAGAACGATTGTGAGGATGGCGCAGGCCTGGGCAGAGTTTCATTCTGTTGTACATAGGGTTGCTATGAGTCAGAAACAATTGGATGACACTTAATAACAACAACAACAATAAATAAATATTGTGTATACCTAATGACACACAAATATGTGGATATGTAGGTGACTGTGTATGGTGATCTGTATCTATAAAATTGAAACTACAGTCTCATGCACTATCATCCATGTTATGTGTGAAATATTCTGATATTTTCTTTTTCTATTCTATTTCTTTTAAAAATATTTTGGTTGTGAGCCACTGTCTGAGTTATCTAGTGCTGCTATAACAGAAACACCACAAAGACCATGGCTTCAACACACAGAAGTTTATTCCCTCGCAGTCTAGTAGGCTAGAAGTCCAAATTCAGGGTGTCAGCTCAAGGGGGAGTCTTTCTGTCTCTGTCAGCTCTGGAGGAAGGTCCTTGTCATCAATCTTTCCCTGGACTAGGAGCTTCTCAGCACAGGGACCCCAGATCCAAAGGACACACTCTGCTCCTGGTACTACTTTCTTGGTGGTAGGAGGTCCCTATGTTTCTATGCTTGATTCTCTTATACCTGAAAAGAGATTGACTTAAAACACAATCTAATCTTGCAGAGTGAGTCCTGCCTCATTAAAATAAATGCTGCTAATCCCAGGATTTACAACACGTAGGAAAAATCGCATCAGATGACAAAGTGGTGGACAATCACACTATACTGGGAATCATGGCCTAGTCAAATTGATACTTTTTTTTGGCTTTAACAAAGAGAAATTTATTTTCTCACAGTCTAGTAGGCTAGAAGTCCAAATTTAGGGCATCAGCTCCAGGGGAATGCTTTCTCTCTCTGTTGGCTCTGGAGGAAGGCCCTTGTCATGAATCTTTCCCTGGACTAGGAGCTTCCCCATGCAGGAACCTCAGGTCCAAAGGAAGCACTCTGCTCCTGGCACTGTTTTCTTGGTGGCATGAGGTCCCCACTCTTTGCTTGCTTCCCTTTCCTTTTAGCTCTTGTAAGATAAGTGGTACTGCAGGCCACACTCCAGGGAAACTCCCTTTACATTGGATCAGGGATGTGACCTTAGTAAGGGTGTTACAATCCCACTCTAATCCTCTTTAACATAAAATTTTAATCTCAAAATGGAGGACAACCACACAGTACTGGGAATCGTAGCCTAACCAAGTTGACACATATTTTTGGGGGGACACAATTCAATCCATGACATTCCACCATTTGCCCCCCCCAAAATTCACGTCTTTGCTACATGTAAGACACATTCACCCTATCATATCATAGCAAAAGTCTTAAGTCAACTCCAAGTCCCAAATCCAAAAATTCCTCTTCTATGAAATCTAGAATAAAAGCTGTCTGCTTCCAAAGGTACAATGGCAGAACGGGTACAAGCTAGACATTTCCAGCATGTATGGGAGAAACTGGAGGGAAAGAAGTCATAACAGGCACCAGGCAAGTCAGCAGAACACATTACGTTAGTCCTCAAGGTTTTGAAAATAACCTTCTGTTCTCTGAGACAATGTACACAACAGCCATGCCCTCTAGACTCTAGGTATTGTCCATACTCTCTGGATTCTGAGTGGAGGCCCCTCAGCCCTGGGCTTCAGCTCCACCTTTCAGGCCCAGTGGGACAGCAACTCTGCTCCCTCAGCTTTAGGCGCACCATTCTCCTAGTCCATCTGAGTGGTGACTCCACCTTTAGAAACATCAGGGGCCATAGCTCCACCCTTTGAAACCCCAGAAATTGTGGCCGTACCTTTTGAGACTGAGGTAGCTCAGCTTCCTGTGTTTCTTGGCCTCTTGGCCCTTGAGCCTCATGCCCACATCTGCCCTGCTGGGGCCAGTATTCCAAAGCTCAGTAGCTCCACTGATATGTGCCTGGAGACACCCCACTCCTCCAGGAAGCCTCCTGTGCACAGGCACTCAGCTCCCTCACTCCGTGGGTCAGCTCCAGCACTGTCTGGTGCTGGTCTCCTGGTTCTGCTGCTGCTGATTTGCTACTGCTGCAGTCCTCTGCTGCTGTCGGTCCTCTATCTAGTCACAGTTTCAAAATTGTTTCCACATTTTAGGTATCTGTTAGAGGAGCACCCCACTCTTGGTACCAAATTCTGTCTTAGTCATCTAGTGCGGCTATAACAGAAATACCAAAAGTGGATGGCTTTAACAAACAGAAATTTATTTTCTCATAGTCTAGTAGGCTAGAAGTCCAAATTCAGGGCGTCAGCTCCAGGGAAGGCTTTCTCTGTCAGCTCTGGAGGAAGGTCCCTTTCATCAATCATCCCCTGGACTAGGAGCTTCTCTGCACAGGAACCCCAGGTCCAAAGGATGTGCTCTGCTCCCAGCACTGCTTTCTTGGTAATATGAATTCCCCTTGATAAACATTTTTTGGGGACACAATTCAATCCATAACATTCCACCCTTTGGCCTCCCAAAATTCATGTCCTTGCCACATGTAAAACACATTCAACCCACCGTATCATAGCAAAAGTCTGAAATCAACTCCAAGTCCAAAATTCAAAAATCTCTCTTCATCTGTGAAATCGAGAATACAAGTTACCTGATTCCAAACTACAACGATGGAACAGGCACAAGGTAGACATTTCCATTAGAAGTGGGAGAAATTGGAGGGATAGGGACAACAGAACTAAGAAAGTCAGTAGAACAGATTATCTTAGCTCTCAAGGCTTGAAAATAATCCTCTGTTCTCTGAGACCATTTAGGCAATGGCCCTGCCCTACTGACTCTGGGTGTTGGTCACATTCTCCAGATTCTGGGTGGAGGCCCCTTGGCTCTGGGCTTCAACTCTGCCTTCCATGCCCACTGTGAGAGCAACTCTGCTCCCTGGAACTTAGGCAGCCCTAAAGGCCATGGCTCCACCCTTTGAGACCCCAGAAGTCATGGCCCTACCCTTTGAGACTGAGGCAGCTCTGCTTCCCATATACCTTGTCTCTTCAGCTTCTGCTTCCTGGGTCCTTGGCCTCTAAGCCCCTCGAGTCTCACTGCTCACATCTTCCCTGCTAGGGAAAGTGTTCCAAAGCCCTTTAGCTCCACAAATAAGTGCCTAGAGGTGCCCCACTCATCCAGGAAGACTCCTACTTAAAGGCTGATGCTCCATGGGTTGGCTCCAGCACTGTCTCATGCTGGTCTCCTGGTTCTGCTGTTGCTGGTCCTCTGCTGCTGCCATTTCTCTCTGCTGCTCCTTCTGCCATCTGCACCATCTCCAGTGTAATAGCTCGCCTCATTTCCCTCTGAGTCCTCACAAGAGTTGTCTTTGATGTCCATAATTCCACCAACAATAACTTCAAGGCCATCTAGGCTTTTACTATTAGGCACTTTAAAACTGTTCCAGCCTCTACCCATTCAGTTTCAAAACTGCTTCCACGTTTTAGGTATCTGTTAGAGCAGCACCCTACTTTCTCGGTACCAACTTCTGTCTCAGTCATCTAGGGCTGCTATAACAGAAATACCACGAGTGGATGGCTTCAACAAACAGAAGTTTATTCTCTCACAGTCTAGTAGGCTAAAAGTCCAAATTTAGGGTGTCAGCTCCAGGAGAAGGCTTTCTCTGTAGGCTCCGGAGGAAGGTCCTTGTCATCAATCTTCCCCTGGACTAGGAACTTCTCAGCTCAGGGACCCTGGGTCCAAAGGACACTTTCTACTCCTGGGGGACCTCATACCACCAAGAAACAAGAGCCAGGAGAACACAGTGTCCTCTGGACCTAAGGTCCATGCACTGAGAAGCTCCTCGACCAGGGAAGATTGATAAGAAGGCCCTTCCCCTAGAGCCAACAGAGAGAGAAAGCCTTCCCCTGGAGCTGGCACCCTGAATTCAGACTTCTAGCTTTCTTGACTGTGAGAGAATAAATGTCTCATTGTTAAAGCCGTCCACTTGTGATATTTCGGTTACAGCAGCACTAGATGCCTAAGACACCCACTAAGTTAATTTTGAAATCCAATGATGGGCCATAATTTTCATCTTGAAAACCTCACCCTACAATAAAGGCATCAAAGTAAAGTTCTTGGGAACTAGACTGATTCCAAATCCAGGAATTATGAATCTTAAGCCTGGAGTATCATTGTACTGTGAATTAGATCAGAAATTGGAGCCTGTTTATATTTGTCACATTATGAGGTGTTAATTTGGCAACCTTAGGAAATCAAACAGCCATTGGTTGTAATTTGTGATCAGGTTAATCTGGGAGATAAATCACTACTCTACAGCGATCTATCAGAGAGAGAGGGTCCCACTGCTTTGCTGAAAGCCATTCAGGGGCCCGGCCTCTCCCATTGTTACTTTGATGGGGATCTGTGCTTCTAAACAATAATCATCCATCACACCAGTCCAATTCTGTTTTCCCAGCTCAACAGGGCACACTGCTCTCTGGAGCCTCAAAGGGGAGAGTATCTCCTCCAGCACTCCTTCATGGTGAATCCTCCCACCTCTGCATCAAGCCCTGCTTACAGCACATGGATTTTTGCCTTTTTGGATGTCCAGACCAGGACAGGAAAACTGGGTTGAAAGGCAATAATGCTTCTGCAACGGCCCACTCATATTGCCTCACATTTTTCACTTCTTTCCTTGCAAAGAGCTCCCAGCTCCGGAGGGGAAAAAGTTAAAAGGAAAACCCACAAAATATCAGTAAGTTTACCCCTGAGATTAAGTCACTTTCTCAGATGGTGTTTTCAAAACATAAATTTTTTATGCTTAGATTTTAAGATATTTGGGCAGAAAGCAAATTTCCCTCTGGGTTTTATTAAGCACTGAGTGCTCAGTTTTCTTCTAAAACACACACAGACACACGCACACACAGAGACACACACACATTGACACACACATACACAGACCCACACACAGAGACACACACACACAGAGACACAGGCACACACACATACACACACACAGACATACACAGACACGCACAGACACACAGACACACACAGGTAGACACACACACATGCACACACACAGACACACACACACAGCAAAAATGGAAAGTGATTTCTATGACCCAAGCTATTTTTATTTATTAGAAGTGGGGAGCTCTTCTTCTAGAATGTGATCAACTTGGAGGTGCTAGTGTATGAGTTTAATATCTTTTGTAACTAAGAAGGAAGAAGTAACCTCATGAGTCATGAAAAACTTGAAAAGATTATTCTGATGTTTATCTTGAACTGAATTTGCAGGGAAATAAAATCACTCTGGTAGCTATAACTGCACACTCACATTCTTTTGTAGAAATTAATTATACTTAACTGTTCTGTAATGTCCTGATTAATTATTTCCTGTTCCATTCGGTTGATTGTGCATTTTTGATTCGAAAACTGCATCATGATGAGAATCTTGGGTTTAATTCCCAGCTAATGCACAGCACCCCAGGAGGGCTGTGTCAGAGCAGAGGCAATGACAACGGAAACTGTATTTTGGGATCAGGGCATGGAATCACCACTTAAGTGTAGGCAGCAACTAACAGGAGATTTTAACTCTGCACTGTTTGTGGAAGCACAGCTCTCCACCCTGCACAAACCCTGAGGACCTGTTTCCACCACCAGTCTCTCTGATTGTCGAAAGTGATCCAGGCTCTAGAAAGCAGGGTCAGCATTGCCACTTAGGTCCTGGAAATGGGAGAAATGAAATATACTATTTTCCTACTGCTGCTGTCACAAATCACCACAAATGAAGCGGCATGAAACAGCCCAAATTTACGATCATATAATTCTGTAGGTTAGAAGTCCTAAAATCAAGATGTTGACAGGGCTGCATTCCTTCTGGAGGCTCTAGGGGACAGCCTGTTCCCTTACCTTGTCCATCTTCTAGAGGCTGCCATGTTCCTTGGCCCGTGATTTCTTCCTCCTTCAGAACTAGCAGCATAGCATCTTCAAATCAACCTCTCTCTCTTTCTGCCCTCCTTTCTGTCATCACATCTCCTCCTTTCATTCTCTGCTTACCATTTTCCCTTATAAGGACTCTTAGCCCCACCTGGGGCATTGGTGGTTCAGTGGAAGAATTCTAGCCTTCCATAAGGAAGACCTGGGTTTGATTCCCGGCTAATGCACTCATGTGCAGCCACCACCTGTGGGTCAGTGGAGGCTTGCATGTTGCTATGATGCTGACCAGGTTTCAGCGGAGCTTCTAGACTAAGACAGACTAGAAAGAAAGGCCTGGTGATCTACTTCTGAAAATCAGCTAATGAAAACCCTTTGGAGCACAAGGGTCCCATCCACAACCAATCATGGGGATGGCACAGGACTAGACAGTGTTTGATCTTGTTGTGCATGGGGTCACCAATTCAACAGCAGCTAATAACCTGTACAATCCAGGAAAATTTTCCAATCTCTAGATCCTTAACTTAATCCAAGTACCTTTGCCAAGTAGCCTAGCATATTCTCAGGTTCCCGGGATTAGCATGTGGACATCTTTGGGGGACCCAAATTCTGCTACCACACTGAATATTCAGACTGAGCAGGAGCCAGCAGAGGTGAGGCCAGAGCCTGGGCATGCTCGCCTGGGCAGGGCAGGCACTAGGTAAGGCCAGAGGCTGGACATGCTCACCTTGGCAGGGCAGAGTCAGCAGGACAGCACAGGCACCAGCTGGAAGGCGGAGCAGAAAGCTGAAGGTGGGAATTCCAATCTCTGTGGATGACTGCATCTTAGATTAAAGTCATCCTCCATAGCTACCTTGCTCTGGATCTGGTTAAAGGCTCATTTACATTCAGCTTTCCCTAAAACCATAGAGCTGTTACTGCAACCCAGGATACTGAATTAGCTTGTGAGTATAGGCAGGACTGAGGACAGCAAGAAGGTGCCACCAAGAGCCTGAATGATGTGAGTATCCAAGAGTGACCAGTTGCTGCTAACTCTGTCTCATGGCAACCCCATGTGTGTGAGAGTAGAACCATGCTCCATAGAGTTTTCATTGGCTGATTTTTTGGAAGTAGCTCACCAGGCCTTTCTTCTAAGGTGCCTCTGGGTGGACTTGAACCTCCAAACTTTTGGCTAGCACCTAGTGCTTAAATGGTTTGTGCCACCCAGGGATTCCAATATTAAAGTACTAAAGTCAACACAAATGGTTGATTTTGTAAAGCTATGCAATGAATGGGTTAATCCCAGACTGAAATAAACATTCACACATTTAAAGGAAGAGCATGAGAGTCAGGAGGGTTAATGAGTTTTGGCGCCGACAGGTACAAGGAGGTAACTGTAGGCTGTGCCCCTGCTGTCCCCCGACAAGCTCAATAAGCCTATCTCTGACAAGAAATGGATGCCTCAGACAACCAGGGCCCCAAGTCCTAAAATCTTCAGATCGTGTAACTCACTGCTCTTTCCTCTGATTCCAGGCTCACCAAGAAACCCTGGGATAATTGGGCTTCCCAGGGAGTCCTCCCACAGGGAGAGGACAGGCTGTCAACCTCTGGGTCCCTTGACAGAGCAACTCTGTTCCTCGGAGAAAACTAACCAAGTGGCAGGCTGATTTGCATGTATTAATGCCTTAGGAGTTTGGTTAGCATGAGTCAGCATCTCAAAGCTGTCAACCTCTGGTCCGCATAACAGATGCATACTCTGATTTCTCATGAAAATTAACAAAACAGGTATGCTGGTTGGTATTTACTAATGCCTTATGAGTTTACTTAGCAGGAGTCAATCCCTCAAATTGGATCAGCTCTGGGGTCCCTGCAAGACCTGAGCTGCAACAAATTCTCTCAGGATTCCCCTCTGACTGGAAAAGTCCAATCCAAAACCCTCTACCACGTTCCCCAGCCCTTGTTTTGGGTCTCCTTCTTGCACATCCCGAGAGGACACTCTTCACACAGACTCTGATGTGAATGGCACCCCCTGGAGTTGTGCAGCCCTGCAGCCCTGCCCTGAATGACTCCCAGGCATCCCTCAGGGCTCTATTTAAATGGTGCTGCTTCTTGGAAAGTCTCCCACAACCCCTCAGGGCCCTGCAGACCTTCCTGTTTATACTCTAAGAATCCTGCACTTCTCTTTCTTTGCATTCATCACTGTGAGCTCCCCCAGCCCCTAGTTCAGCATCTATCTTTCCCACCATGAACAAAAAAAACAAACCAGTTGCCACGGAGTTGATCCCAACTCATGGTGACCACATGTGTGGCAGAGCAGAACTGTGCTCCATAGGGTTTTCAAGGCTGTGACCTTTTGGAAGCAGATCACCAGGCCTTTCTTCTCAGGTGCCTCTGGGTGGGTTTAAACCATCCATCTTTTGGTTAGTAGCTGCAAACTTAACCATTTGAGTCACCCAGGGACTCCTTACCATGAAGAGGACCAACTACGTTTGTTTCACTCACACTTAGGCGCCCCATGCCTAGCACGATGCCCGGCACAAAGTGGGCGCTAAGTATCTGCTGAATGAATACAGCCCTGACTTCCCCTCATGCCTCCTTTCAGCCACTGAAGTGTGGAAAATGGATGCTAGCACACCAAAAGACTCAAGGCTCGATATCATAAATTAAGGGAAAGGTCACTTTCAAGATAAGAAAGAGGATGCCTTTGTGGAGTTAGCAGGAGGCAGTCTTCCCAGGAGCAGTCGGGAGGCAGCCCATCAGGACAGACTGTGACAGGATGAAGCTGTGGCAGTGACAGGATGGCAGTGAGGCAGCTCTAACAAATGGCTGAACCTTTCTATTTGAATAGCCTGACGTTACTGCAAAGCAACTCAACATGTCCAAAGCAAACTTGCAGTTTTTTTAATCTCGATCCCTAAGTGCCCCCCTTTCTGGGAATCTCCCAGGCTCCCAACTGTGGAGTTATTTGAAATTCCTCTCTTTGAAGTTCACATCAATTAATAAATCAACACCTCCTATGGATTCTAACGTTACTGCTGCCATCATTCCCAGCCCCACTTCATCACACCACTGGGTAATTGTAAGGGGCCTTGTGTTGGCTTCAGGTTTCTGGCTTTCACCCTTTTCTTAGCTATCCTGTATCTTGAATATTTTTCTTTAAAAAACTACCACTTTCATAGATAGCCTCAATTCCTATTCCTCCTTCCTCTTCTGAAACTCCTTCCATGGCTCTCCACTGTCAGCAACTGGCTTTGGAGGCCCTGCCTCTGTCCGCCTTTTTTTAAATTGTACTTTAGATGAAGGTTTACAAAACAAACTAGCTTCTCATTAAACAGTTAGTACACGTATTGTTTTATGACATTGGTTAACAACTCCATGACATGTCAACACTCTCCCCTTCTCGACTTTGGGTTCCCCATTACCAGCTTTCTTGTCCTCTCCTGCCTGCTAGTCCTTGCCACTGGGCTGTTGCCCCTTTAGTCTCATTTTGTTTTGTGAGCCTGTCTAATCTTTGGATGAAGGATGAACCACAGGAGTGACTTCATTACTGAACTAAAAGGTTGTCCAGGGACCATACTCTGGGGGTTTCTCCAGTCTCTGTCAGGGCAGCAAGTCTGGTCTTTTTTTGTGAGTTAAAATTTTGTTCTACATTTTTCTCCAGCTCTGCCTAGGGCCCTCTTGTGATCCTGGTCAGAGCAGTCAGTGGTGGTAGCCGGGCAACCATCTAGTTGTGCTGGACTCAGTCTGGTGGATGCCGTGGTAGTTGTGGTCCATTAGCCCTTTGGACTAATCTTTCCCTTGTGTCTTTAGTTTTCTTCATTCTCCCTTGCTCCGGAAGGGGTGAGACCAGTGGAGTATCTTAGATGGCCACTCACAGGCTTTTAAGAGCTGAGACACTACTCACCAAAGTAGAATGTAGAACATTTACTCATGGCAACCTTATGTACATCACAAGGAAATGCTGCCCAGTCTTGCATCGTCATCACTATTGCCAGCACTTCTGAGTCCACCACTGCAGCTATTGTGGTAAGCCATCTCTCCAAGTGTCTCCCTCACACCTGCTGGCCCTCTACTTCACCAAACAGGTTATTCTCCTCCAGTGATTGATCTCTCTTGACGATGTGTACAAAGGAAGCAAGTCAGACAATATTCTGTTGTGCTCCATAAGATTTTCAATGGCTGATTTTTGGAAGTAGATAGCCAGACCTTTCTTCCTAGTCTTAGTATGGAAACTGCTGAAACCTATCTGCCATGGGTTTCCCTGCTGGTATTTTAAATACTGATGGCTAGCTTCCAGTATCACAGCAACACACAGGCCACCACAGTATGACAAACTGATAGATGCCTGCTAACTGCTTCCTCTGGAGCAGGCAAATCCTAGCCCTCTTCCTCTAGAAGCCCAGGTCCCTTCCTGCCCCCATGCTTTGTTTCAGACTGGCGTGTTTTCCCTTCTCTTTTCTTTCTTCTCTTTCACCCTATTTAAGCCTGATCTACTTTCACAGCCCAGAATGAGTCACAATGCCTTCGTGAAACACTCCTTGATCATTTCATCCACATACAGAGAGTCACAGAGCAGCCCTGCGTGTTGGAAGGACTTAGACCTCCAAGTACAGCCTTACTTTATAGCTCAGAAAATGGAGGCTGATAGAGCCTCCTTTTCCCATTTCTAAGCCGTCACTTTCTGTTCCTTTCATTGTGGCACATATCCTCAGCTCCCTGTGCTCTTACTGCTTCCCCTCTTCCCTCACAGGAAGGTGGACTCCAGGAAGATGGGGGCATCTACTAGGCTCTCAGGAAGGTGGGCTTCAGGAAGATGGGGGCATCTACTAGGCTTTTCCTGTAGCAACCTTAGCAAGTGGCTTAAAAGACTCAAAAAAATTTGAATTGAAAGAAACATAGGGGAAATGGGTTATGGCGAATATAGAAAAATGAAAGCAGAAGAGAAAGAATTTGGCCACGGGTATTTCCAATCATTGCCAGGTGACAAGGCAGCCTAATTCTTAGTGACCCATGACAGTTTTCAACAATCAGGTCACCTGGTCTAACATGGCTGATTCCTCAGACCTTGAAGGAGCTGGCAGTGTATTTGCTGACCACACTTTCAGGTGTTAGAGAGTGTAGTAGGTTGAATGGTGCCACATCCAAAAAAGATACAGTTGCCCCATAACCCTGGGAAGCTGTAAATGTGATCTTATTCAGGACAAGAGTCTTCATAGATACAATTAAGTTAAGAATCTTGAGATGGGATCATCCATCCTGGGTTACCTGAGTGCGTCCTAAATCCAACGGCAAATGTACTTATAAAGAAGAGAAAAGAAGAAGTTACAGAGATGAAGAGAAGTTGATGTGAAGTTGGAGCAGAGGCTGGAGTTATGCGGCCACAAGCCAAGGAACACCTAGAGCCACTGGGAAGAATTCTCCCCTAGAGTCTTTGAAGGAGCCACCCCTGCCAACACCCTGATTTTAGACTTCTGCCTTCCAGGTCTGTGAGAGAGTGAAGTCCTGCTCTTTTAAGCCAACTGGTTTGTAGCAATTTGTCATGGGAGCCCCAGGAAACTAATACAGACAGCAAATCCTTCCTTGGTAGGGAGCTGGCTGAGGGGCCCAGGGGACACATCTGTGTCTAGTACAACTGTCCTCAAAAACCTTAGTGGACCTGTCAGACATTAACATGTAACTGGTGTGACTGGTGCTGTGATGATGCTCCCAGGGTGCCAGTGCACCCAGCAGAGAAGCACCTGTCATATCAGTCCAGCAGTTCACTGTTACACAAGAATCAGCGGGAGGTCAAAGCACAGAAGGCTGGAAATTGAGGTAGGGGCCAGGTCTTGGAGGACTTTGTGGTATGGACTTTTCTCAGAGAGGTTGTCAATGGGGGCAGAACCAGGCCATGTCTGGAATGTGTGTTTACATTTTTAGGTTGCCACAATGGTGAGGGGTTTCTGTTGGTCTTTAGTAGCTAGTGGCCAGGAGTGCTTAATGTCCTGCAGTGTGATGGCCAAGTCCAGCACAATGAAGAATGCTTGTCCTGCTCAAAAGTTTGAAAGAACCTCACCTCTCTGAAAACTACTGCTAGAGGATAATAGGAAATAACTGAAGGGGTTTGAACAGGGAAGTGACAAGGTAGCCATTGCAGATGGATGTGTGGTGCAATGGGAGTGTGGGATCCAGAGGGACAGGAGACAAGGCGTGAGAAAACTCAGGAGGCCACAGTCACAATACCTCAAAGGGTGATGAAGATATGAAGACACGAGCCAGGCAAGGGGAAGGAGGGATGGTGAGGAGGGGAAAGAGTGGTTGAGGGGATCAGGGGGCAAATTTTAAGGGATGTTTAGGTAAAAACAGCAGGACTTTGTATTTGAATAAGAGAGAGGGAGTAGTCAAGAGTGAATCTCAATTTCTAGCTCAGAGGTGTTATTAACAGATATTAGGAATAAAAGGGGAGTCATAATTCAATTTGGGGCATGTTGATATTGAGTTACCTGTGAAGATGGCTAAGTGAAAATGCCCATTAAACAATTGGAACCCAGTAAGTAAAGCACCCAGCTGCTAACTGAAAGGTCGGCAGTTTGAACTCACTAGTCGCTCCATGGGAGAAAGATGTAGCAGTCTGCTTTTGTAAAGATTACAGTCTTAGAAACTCTATGAGACAGTTCTACTCAGTCCTATAGGGCTGCTATGAGTGGAAATCCACTCGATGGCAATGGTTAGCATTCAAAGGATACTGTGAACACTGTAATCTCTGAAGAGAGTATTTTCAAAGTAGACTAACAGAAAATGGAGGTTCCCCATAAGTGGACAGTTTGAAGCTTGGAAAATACTAGTTTCAATAGATTAGGTACCTCTAATTTAGCACCATTTCACAAGAATTTGGTTTCTTTAAATAAAGGATCAAGAAACTCTTGACCTTCAAATGAAGGGCTTCGTTTGCACTCAGATTAGTTTACAAAGGAGGATAACTGCTCAGGTGCTCAGGGTTAACTTCACTTCCAGAACAAGAATCAGGGTGCTCCTTGTGAAGCAAACAATTGGAGAAAACAAAGCATTAGAGTGGTTTAGGCTACTAAGATTGGAGCAGATATTGACTCTTGCCCTTTTAAAGAGAAACGGAGCCAAAAGAAGGTGGTGTTTCATTTTCAAACACGTTTTCCTTGTTATGTTACCTGAAACAGTTGAGATATTTCTATCAGGTTGCTTGACTGTAAAAATTACTTCACTAATTGGCTTTGGTTTAGTGGGGGAAAATTGCCAGCACTATTCATTTTATTTAGCTACTGCCAGGCCATGAGAGCTCACAAAAGTCCTCAGGGCTCATTTTCACTTCTCAATTTAGTAGCTTTATGTAAAATCCATGAAGGCAGGGACCAAATTTGTCTGATTCATCATGTACTACCAGACTGCTACTACCATGTACATAGTAGGCACATAGTAAACACTTGTTAAAAAAAAAAAAGCCACACACACTTTCATTCTAACAAGGGAGATGGGCATTAAATGACTAACTACAGCAGTAAGTCCTGAATTGCTTTTTTATGAAGCCTGCAGAAGGGAAGAACATTTGCCTATGAGGGAGGGATAACTGGTAGACTTGATCTATTCTGTAAAGAGGAAGACTTAGCTGAGGAGGAGTTGTTAAAACTGAGGTCTGAGGGTGAAAATGACTAGCTGCTAAGACAGAAAGCAGGAGGAACAGAGGCAGTGGGTGATTAAGCACCCTGGTGGATGATACAGACAAGTGATGTAAGGAGATTAGGAAAAAGAAAGTGGCAAGGCTCTGTCACCTCCATTTCCTGGGCTATAAGGCAAGGCTGCACTCTGAGGTCTACGCCCTTTTGACACAGGGCTGCTCTGTGAGTCTCCGTGTGTGAATGAAACAATCAAGGAAAGTTTCATGGCGGCATTGGGGCTTACACTGGGCTGTGAAAGATAGATCAGGCTTAAACAGGGAAAAGAGAAGGGAGGAATGCTAGGTGGTAGAAATACTCCGAGTAAAATTATGATAGCAGGAGGGAGCATGGCCTTCTGGAGGGATAGGGATAAGATTTGCTTGTCTGAGATGGGGAGGAGAAATTTAGGAATAGAGGATGAGAAAGGCTTATAGTAGAAAACATTAAATCGTTTACTGAGCCAGGAATGGAATATCTTATTTAAATCACAAAACTCTATGAGATTGGAACTGTACTCTCATTGTCCTAATTTTACAAATGAGAAAAACCAAGGCTCAGAGAAGTGAAAACGCATGCTCAAATGCACATGACAATTAAGTGGTGGGGCCAGGAATCCAACATGGGCATCTGACTCCCCAGGTACTGCTGGGAGGGGAGGGTGTTCTGACCTGTCCTATTCACTCTGTTTGTGAGGGAAGGGTTCCCTACCCTAGATTGCACAAGATGCCTGAACAAATGACACCTGACACTGGACAGATGACATTAATAACAGTTTATTAGTCACACATATTAACAGCCCAGTGTAGGAGGACACCACACTCCATGCAGGACCACACAGGGGTTACACTCAGGAGCAGAGTGAACCCTCAGGGGCTGTGGGAAGCAGGCCTTGTAGTAACAAGAGGGTGAGGTGATCCCTAAGTTAACCATAGGAGGATGTGATTGGCTTGTATGAATAATTCTGCAGGCTGGCAGGGAAGTAAAACCCATTAAAGATGAGGGGCTGGACAAAGTGAAGCTGGTCTGGATGGCAGTGGAACTAACTCTTTCCCATGGCGGGGCATATCTGGTGAAAGCAGGAAACTTATGATTAGGCCTTTGGGACCCTGTGAGGCTCAAGGATGTCAAGGCAGCACAAGGCCTTATAGCACAGAAGGGAATGGGGGCAGAGATGATGAGTGAAGTGCATTCATTGTCATTAAGGAACTCACAGTCCTGCAAAGTGCCTCATAGCATGATTTATGTTTTTATGCCCTCTCTCTTCAACAAGCTTTTAAGTCCCATAAATGTAGGAAGAGAGACTCTATCATATTTCTTATAACTCTTCATAGTTCTAGAGCCTAGACCAGGACTCAACCCTGTATTTTTTTAAAATAATATTTTATTGTGTTTTCAGTGAAGGTTTACACAACAGTTTAGGTTCCCGTTCAACAATTTCTACACAAGTTTTTCAGTGACATTGGTTACATTCTTCACAATGCAAGAACATTCTCATTATTTCTGTTCTGGTTTCCATTAGTCTAGTTTCCCTGCCCTCTTACATTCTTATCTTTGTTTTAAAGTAATTATTGACTGTTTGGCCTCATATCAGTGATTTTTTTTAAAGGAGCACAATACTAATGGGTGGTATTCATCATTTTTTGAGCCAATATGTTATTTAACTACAGGGTGACCTCAGGGTTTAGTTTTGGTTCAAGATTTGAAGAGTATCTCAGGGCAATAGTCTCAGGGAGTCCTCCAGTCCCAACCAGTCCAGTAAGTCTGGTTTTTTTTTCGTTTTGTTTTTCAGGAGTTTGAGGTTCTGTTTCACATTTTTTTCCCATTCTATCAGGGTACCTCTATCGTGGCTCTGATTAGAATGGTCAGTAGTTGTAACTGGATACCATCTAGTTCTTCTGGTCTCAGAGTAGATGAGGCAGTGTTTCATGTAGACTGTTTGTTCTGTAGAGTAGTTTCTTTTTTGAGTCTTGGGTTTTCCTCTTTCTCTTTTGTTCTGGACGAGTAGAGACCAACAGTTGTATTTTAGATGACCATCAACCCTACATTTTTTATTAGAGAGGAGCCCTATGCAGAACTTGCTTCTGTTCGTGTGCCCCTGCTTGGCCACAGCTGAGTGTACCAGGAATGGATATTGACTCAAGGTCAGTTTGGCAAGCAACCTATGAGCTTAATTATTGCTAAAACTCTTCCCGACAAAAATGGCCTCTACTGTATAGTTCCTATTTCAACTTGTCAGACCCTCTTTTGTGTGGGGTCTGAAAATGAGATTCAGTCAATAGCATGGATAAAGGCCAAATGACACACAGAAAGGAGGAGTAGACAGGAACTACAAAGCAGAGAAAGCAGAGTGAAGTCAGTAAGAGACAAATAAGGAGAAGTTGAAACAGAATAGCTGAGTTACCTCAGTAGAAAATACTAGAACAGGGAAAGCTTGACCACAGACAGGGTCAGTTTCATGGGAGCACAAGCTGTTCAGTCCCACATAGCCCCACACTCAGAAAGACCTCTCTCCCACTGCTGTTGTCATTGTGAAATTCTTATCATTTGCATTTTGCACAAATTATGATGATGATGGTGACCACAATGACAATGATAACTATAAAAAGAAAAGAAAACAGAGTCAGGGACTTGGACAGAAGTGAATGGTACTGATATAGGCTTCTCTGCCCATCTCCATACCTCCATCCTCAGTTCTCCAGACCCATCAATTATGGCCAGTGCAGGATTATGAACACTGTCTCCTGGGTAGTTTCTGTACAACACAAGCCACATCACTTTCATTTAAAACTCTCCCCATGGCTCTCTGATGCCCTTAGGTCAACACCCTGTGTGATTGTGACCTTGACCCTCTCCAATTTGCCTTACCTATCGTATCTCAGGAAACCCTGGTGGTGCAGTAGTTAAGTGTTATGGCTACTGACCAAAAGGTCAGCAGTTCGAATCCACCAGGCTCTCCTTGGAAACTATGGGGCAGTTCCACTCTGTCCTAAAGTGTCGCTATGAGTTGGAATCGATTCAACAGCAACACGTTTGCTTTGGTTTTTTTTACCCTTATCTCAGAAGCCAAGCTGGAGGAACTCCATCGGAGCATCACTCTGTAAGAGGCACCAAAATATAACCGGGCACCAAATTGTTTCCAGAGAAGTGTCTCCTCTTAGAGATTACAGGAAAGCTTAGCATATTTGGGAATGATAGAAATTGTGACCCTCAAAAACTGGGGTGTGTTTGTGAGATCCCCAAAGGATATGCTAGAGGAACAATAGATGATGACAAGAATGGGATCTGAGATGGGTTGAGAAGAACAATATGAAATACGTAGATGCTATTTACCATCGAACCTCTGCTTTGCTGAGTTGTATATGATGTTTGGAGTCAGAGCTGAATTAGAACAGCAGAAAAAATAAGCACAGCCTCCTTTTCTGCCCGTTTCCTAAGCAGAGTGCAGTCTCTCATTTAAACACATGTTGAATAAATATTTAATGGACAAAGTTGTAAAAAGTGCCAGATTATTGGGCTGCAGGACCAGACAACACATTTCAGTCTTGCCTTGCTACTCCTCACTCTGGCTGTGTGTGCTCACTCGCTCTCTTTCTCACTCTCTTCCCATACCAGCCTTTCCTCTGTTCCTGGAAAATGTGAGTCTGTCCATCAGGAACTTCTCGGAGGCTATTTCCTCTGCCTAGAAAGAGCCTTCCTTCCTCTATATTTGTGGTCCAATGAGCAGTGGCCAGAATGGCAGATCAGATGGACAGAAGGGGGTTCTAGGGATGGTGGGCACAAGGAAAAAATAAGCTTCTCTCCAATTAAAAAAGAAAGATTCTAGAACTACAAAAATTATAAGAAATATGAAAGAATCTGAGTTTTTGCCATGAGCACCTCACCGGGCTGCAAGTTTCTCAATGATCAGAATTGTGTCCCTCCATTCTCTCTGCCCTCCCAGTTCCACCCTGTTCCTTCCCTCCCAGCAGTGTTGAGAAGCACAGATTGGGAACTCAGATGCCCATTTTGGATTACTGGCCTCACCACTTAAAGTTTATGTGTCCCCTGGACATGGAATTTTTGGGGGTGCATGATTGTATTAACCTCTCCATGCCTAGTTCCTTATCTGTAAAACTGAGATAACAGTAGTACAATAGCAATTATAGAGTTGATGGGATTAAATGAGATCATTGATTACCTAGCACACTAATTACACAAAACATTTTAATTATTGACACAGTGTCTGACACTTGATATTATTTTCATTCACTCAACCCAATCAGTGTGTAATAGGTATTCTTTGTCTTGAATTGAATTAAATGCTAAACCCCACTGTTAAGTTCCTGTCACAGTATCTTCACCTCCTCTAACCTCACTCTGCACCTTGCCAGAGCCCTATCTGAAGTCAAGATAGGGATGAAAGGAACAATTTAAAGTCTCCATTCCCAGACGCCATAAAACATTTTGAATTCCAAATAGAAGCAGGGTGTTTTTTGAAGGAATATTCTACTACATTTCCTTGAAAGACTCTTAAAATATTCATCTACCATACTTAGTAAAAGAGGTCCAGTTTGCAAAGCAAGTGAAGGATATTATGAGATTCTCTGTTGAATGGTAGATGAGTTCATGTGAATTTACTGTGTGCAGCTTATTGGGCCTCAGGGTCTTGAAACTGGCGTTTAAATGTTAGCAAGAAAAGCACTGAAAGCGAAGCTGACATATGTAAGAATGAGTGATCCCTAGTGCTGCCTTTTCTTTTTTTCTTTCAGAAAAGTCATAGTATATTAATGAGGAGCTACTCCTGATTCTTCCTCAGCAACTGCTACATCAGTCTAAACACAGCATTCTTCAGTCTTCTGGATGGTCTGTTTGGCTGTAATGGAATAAATTTTAATAGTTTTCTTCTTCCCTTCCACCCTCCCTTCCTCCCTCCTTCTCTTCCTTCCTCCCTCCCTCCCTTCCTTCCTTCCTCTCTTCCTTCCTTTCTTCTTCACTTTATTAATTCATTTAAGGGCATTTAACATCCCTGCCACAGGCCAGGCAGTAAACCATATTGATGTGATAACTTGCTATCATAAATCCTACAGCCTAGAAAGGAATACGGACACTGAATGTTAGTAATTAGGAGCTGCTATGGGAGTGAGAGGAGGATGGATCCAACTTGGTCTGGAGCATGAGGGAAGGCTTCCTGGAAGACGTCATTTTCTTCTGAGATCTGAAAGACAACCAATTCAGCTAGGAGAAACTGGCCAGCAGGAGAGGTTATGGGGATCAGTAAGGGGGATAAGAGAGTGTTGTGGGCAGCTCTGTCCAGCCAGAGGGGCAGGAGGCCCTCAGGCCCAATCTTGCAGCTGCTGTGGTGAACTCACATGGCCCTGGGCATTTCAGGCAAAGCATGTCTACTGCATCTTCTACTAGGGATGGCCTTGAAGACAGCTGCCACCTCCTGCTGTGATTTGAGGAGAAGGAATTAACACGGTTTTGTGCCACATTCTGGGCTTGGCACTGATCAGAGATCCATCTCAGTTCGCGTACATGGAAGCTGAGTCTATGAGAAGTTAGAAGAGATGGAGCTAGAATTAGAACCCGAGACTCCTCTCTCTAAAACTCATGCTCTTTCCACAATACTAAGCTAGCTCTCAGAGGGCCTTCTTGGGATTCTGGCTAAATCTTCCTGCCTGAAAATGCCATCTTCAGACAGATGCCTGAAATTCCTCTACCAGAGCAAGGTTAATACCTTAGAACGTAGCACGGTTCTTTCCCCGTGCTCCTATTTTAAAAGCAGACACTGAGTAAGTTGTGGAATCTTGAAAATGCTCACAGTAAAGAAAAAGGGATCTGTGGCTTCTTAAGGTTTTCCTTACTGTTTAAATCATATCTTGAATTTTTCTATACCTTAAACAAATGGGTAATTATATATATTTTTTTTCCTTGGGAGAGGCAACCTGTTAAGTCAGTAACACTTAAGGATATACGTGTTTAATGGGATATTTTCTTCTTAACAAAGGCAATGAGGGCAGCACACAGATTCTAGGTGCTCAGGAAAGTGTGAAATGGAGAGGCAGAGACTACAGTGCTAAGAATAAATGTCATAGTCTTCAGGATTCCACCTTATACCAGCTCTTCTAAGTTATTGTGAACTAGTCTGCATTCTCCAAGCCTAGCTCACACTGTCTGTGGGCATTCACTCCAAGTGTTCTCTCTGTGTAAGATATCTTCTTACCCCTTAACATAGATTTCACCTTCTCCAGGAAGCCAAAGTCAGAAAACATCTCTGCCCCCTTGTCCGCCCATGCTTTGAGGTGATAGCTCTATTATTAAGCTCTTACCCCATTCGTTCTTGCCCTAAAGTTAATTAAGCATTCATCCTTTCCCTTTTTAAAATCGTGAGTTGTCATGAATCGTAGCTCATTAATCTGTATATTTCCCACAGGGCCCAGCCTAGTGCTATGTACATAGTAGGGGCTTAATAAATGTTTAAAGACTTAAAAGGAAAATATATTCTTTCCTGGCTTGAGTCAATCTTTAGTAGGAATTTCTTCATAAATAGCCAAGATGAAGATCTTGACAGCTTGAGACATTTGTAGGATTGCTTTGGCCTTGATGAGATTTCTTTGATAGAAAAAAAAAATTAACTCAAACACTCTTTCCTGTGATAAGAGTCATAATTTCAAGAGACAGAGCTGTTCACAGGGAAACATTTTGAATTATATACTATGTTCTGAGCCAATCAGAAGCAACTGGATTTATGAATTTTTTATTTTCCTGATTGATTTTCTATTTAGTTTCTTCTCAATAAGTACTTAAAAATCTTTCCATAACATTTACCCTTTTTGCTGATTTCTAGCCCTAGCGAACCAACCTTTCAGCAATTATACAAGCCCTTCACACAATTTCTTTTTGCATTCTACTTCTTTTAGTTTATTGAAATCCTCTCCAGATAAAAACTTTGAATCATAAAGCAGATCACTGTTCAGAACCACATTAATTCTATTTTTCTCCTTAAAGGAGGTGACTGGTGGACAGCTTAAAATAGAAATGAGGTCTGGTATTTATCTATGATACCTCTTCTAGGATGAATAACTAATTTATTCAAAATCCCATTACTTGGAACATTTCAATCTTGGTAGAATGAGGCTTCTGATTTGGATCCCAGTTAATTTAGAAATGGCTTCCTTTTCTGGGGACATTCAGAGCTACTGAGGCCACCTGGTGCTGGGGCCTGAATTTGAACACTGCAGAGCTAGGAGTGTGAGCAACAGTTTCTTAATTCTTGGCTTTAAATAGCTTGCAAAGTCTGGGGCCTTGTACTCCCTCCGTTTTCTCCAGGGACTTCAGCACCTGTTCTCAAAATCCTCCATTACCCTAAAGGCTGCCATGACCCTCCTGGGTGGCTTCAATGTCTGTCCTGACCTGGATTTCATCAGCCTTGGAGCTTCTTCACTGTGGAGAGCTTAGACTCTGAGCATCCCTCTTTGGCCATAAGCTCTCCTGGTCTAGTCCCTGTCTCTGACAAGCCCTGTTCTTGATCCGTATCACAGCATCCACCACAAGGTCTTACTCAGAGCTGAGGCATACCAGTGCTGCCAGGGCCTTCGACAGCAGCCCCCTCAGGAACATTAGCCTGGGAACCTTGTTATGGATTGAACTGTATCCCCCCAAAATACGTTGAAATCCTAACCCCTGTACCTGTAATCCTGTCTGGAAAGAAGCGTTTCTTTGTTATGTTAACAGACCTATCAGTGTAAGGTGTGTCTTAAACCTAATCACTCTTAAGGAGCAAGACAGACAGAGACAAGAAAGCACAAATGGCGGAAGAGAGATACCACATGAAGATCGCCAAGGAATCGAGGAAAGCCAGGCCTATAGAAACTGAGACAAGAAGCTTCCCCAGAGCCCACAGAGAGAGCCTTCGCCTAGAGACAGTGTCTCCGAAACTGTAAAAAGTAAATTTCTGTCCTTTAAACCACCCACTGTGTTATTTGTGTTCCAGCAGCACTAGAAAAATAAGATAAACACTTTCCTGAAATGAATCGCACATGGCGGCCCCAGCAGAAAGAACAGACAAGAGCCAGCTGCCCTGACTGATCAGTGTGTGGACTCCAGGGAGTAGTATCAGCAAAGCGCTGGTCTAGTCTTATGTTCCAGTTTTACAGATCCCAGCACAGAGAGGCCTAAACATATAGGGTTTTGATTCAGTTAGGTTCACAACCCTAGGCTCTTATCCCTATCTGTTAATACAGAGCCTCAGCCCCGTGTAAAATCCCCGTTCACTGCCACCTCTCCCCTGATATTCTTGGAAACTCCAGAGAGTTTTTCATTTATAACCATGAATGAAACTGGTCAGCTCTCTACCTGGGTGCGTTATGCTGTCTCCACTCTGTTCCCCTATTGCCCTGTCCTCATGCCCTCCCTGACCCCATGCAGGGTGCTCCTAATTCGGACACGCACTGCTACTGCCCCTGCAGGGCATGTCCACCAGCTGCCACCCTTCTGAGGCACCATTCGCCTTCAGCCAGTACCAGCTACGACAGCCAAGACGGGGAGACCCTGGGGTTTAAAAGTCTCACATCGTTTTTGGGAGATCTTTCTTCATTTATGCGTTCCATTCTGTTTAAAAGATATCAGATCAAGTTAGTCTCTTAGAGAATCGTTAGTGAAAACAGCCATTTTGTATTTACTCAGAGCATCTCTCTCCATCCGACAAACCCAAACAAACCCATGGTCATCGAATGGATTACGACTCATAGTAACCCTGTAGGCAGAGTAGAGCTGGCCAATAAGGCTTCCAAGGCTGAATTTCTAAGGAAGCAGACTGCCAGGTCTTTCTCCTTTGGAGTGGCTGGGTTTGAACAGCCGACCTTTCAGTTAGCAGCCAAGAGCTTAACCACTGCTCCACCAGGGCTCCTAATTCTCTCCACACAATCTGATAATTAAGTCTGTGGGAGGCTGGGGTGAGGGTGCACCCATGTCGCTCAGTAACCCTCTGAAGACCAAGGCTTTGGTCCTGGATCTGGCTTGTCTGCTGGATTCTGTCATCTAAGATGAGTTCTCTTCTGCAGGCTCTTCAGTTCCTCAGGCAAACAAAATTTTCCAGCAGATTGCCAGATGCACCGAACCACAGTGGTGGACAAGGCTTAGGCACAAGCTGGGCCATCTCCTCTGGCCCCCATCTCTGGATCCCTCCCTGTTTTCCCCTTCCCCCAAGCACACAATAGAAAAATGAAATTCATAAGAAACTTAATTTAAATCTGATTGATCTTTACCAAAAGAAGAGTCAAGATATTGTAAGAGAAGACCTGTTTCTAAAAGGGAAAAATGTATTTATCATCAATGAGAACTGAAACCCAAGCAATTTATTTATAATTTTGATCAAGCAAACCAGTCAAACTGCATGATCTGAAGAGGGTGCACATGACTAGGCACTAGGAAACATAGGAAACATGCACACACACACGCCACACACACACACCACACACACACCACACACACTCTATACCACACACACTGTACACACATACACCACACACACCACACACACACCACACACACACACATACGCACCACACACATACACATACACACCACACACATACACATACACACCACACACATACATCCACCACACACACCACACACACACATACACACACACACCACACACACCATACATACCACACACACATACACACACATATACACACACACGTACAGCACACACACATACACACCACACACACATATGCACCACACAGACACACAGCACACACAGAAACACACCACACACACATACACATATACCATTCACACACATGCACTACACACACACCACACACACACACACACACACACACACACACACACACACACACTTCCCTAAACCAGAAAGGAAAAGGAGATTCCCCATTCCCATTTCCCCCCTAGGAATGGATGAAGACCTGCTACTGGAAGTGTGATCCACAGAGCGGCAGCATCCACATCACCTGGGAGCTTGTCAGGAGTGCAGAATCTCAGGTCCCACCCCAGATCTACTGAATCAGAATCTGCATTTTAACGCGATTCCCCTACAAGACATCAAAGCTGTGATATAGACATTTACACATAAAGAAGTAAGTTTCAGATCCTTTCAGAGTTCAGGTGTAGAAGAGGTAAAGGAAGAAAGAAGGCATGGGGAACCTGGAGAGGGACAAAGAGAAAAAGTGATTAAGAGGGATTCTGGGAATGTTAGAAGCAAAAGCAAAACAAAACTTCATACTTCTCAGTTTTGCCAAAAATTGGCTCTGGGTACCAGCCTTTTTAGTTGAAGCCAAGAGAAACATCATCTAACTGTACAATTTCAAATAGGAACTGCAGTGTTTTCTCCACCTCCACAGCTAGGGCAAGACTGGAGGAGCTGGCCCATCCCTAACAGACTGCTGGCCCAGAAGCACTGGCTTAAGAAATTAATAACCGGCTTGGGAAGAAGAAAACATGTTCACTATTTCCTTTCCTTTGAAAGGAATTAGTGAATTCTCTGCCTCAAGATTTATTTCCAGCCACTGACAACAACGCTTAAGACATGTAGGTGGAGGAAAGAAAATCCTGACGTGAGGAGGTAACAATGATACATCTGGGTTTCTTTCTTTTTTACCCCTCTTACACTAAGGCAGTTAGGTATCTGCAGAATAGAAGTAGGTATGTACCTGGCTTTGCAAAATAATGCTATTTCATTTGCAGAAGATGGAGAAAGTTCAGCAACGAGAGCTGCTGAAAACAAGACCCATCTCTTCTCTGGGCTCTCAGACTCCTAGGCAGATGGTGCTAATGATGGATTTCTCACTCAGAAATCACCAGACGACGGCGTCGCAGGAATGAAGGAGAAACCCACAAAGGCTGCCTTCACTGTGTCTTTTCTGGCTCACACTTTTGTCCAGTGATGAAACCAGCCAGGGATGGACGTGCAGCTGCACACAGCCCCTGGGCCAGGTGATACCATTGCCCTGGACCAGGGTCCTTTCCACACAGAGAGTGTGTCCTGGTGACCCAGGAGATCCAGGGCTCACAACCAGAAATTGTGCTCTGTACACGGGGCCTCGGCTCTGCCCAACAGCCGCATGTGATAATATCAAATTAGAAGTGGAGTCACAGGCAATGCCTCTCACTTGCCACTCTCAGTGCTCTGGAGATAGGCTGCTATTAATTACTTGGACCACATCTATCAGGTGCTTCTCATCTGGCCATGGCTCACAATCCAACAGTTGTGTGACAAGGATGACACAGGTGAGCAGGGGACAAAAGTGTACAGTTTGAGCCACGTGGCCACACAACTAAAAACATGGGGGAAGGAAAGGGAAGAGAATTTCTGCTAAATGTCACCCACGTGCCAGACACTATTCACTTCTCTCTCTCTCTCTCTCCCTCTCTCTCTCTGTGGGTGTGTGTGTGGCTGTGTGTGTATATGTCTCTAACTCTAGCTCTAGCTCTACCATCTCTCTCTCTCTGTAGCTAGACAATCTCGTTGAATCTACACCATAGCCCTGTGTGGAAGTTAGTGTTATCCTTCTTTTCAGACAGGTTAATAAAAATGCCCAGGCTCACACAGCTGGTAAGCAGTGAAGGCAAGTATATAGGAGCGCAGGTCTAGGACGATGGCAGAAAATAAAAAATAGAGAGGAAGAGAAATAGTAGGGAACTGAGTCAGGGAGCATAGAGGAGGCAAAAAGAGAAAGAAGGAAAGACAGGGAAAAAAAGAGAATATGAGGAAAAGAAGCAGGAGCAGAAAATAAACTGCCCTGCGAACCAGAATTCCTGCACTGGGTCCCAGCTCTGCCACTTACAGGCTGGGTGACTTGGTGCAAATCATATAAACTACAGTTTCTGAATCTGTAGCATGAGGTTGGTAATATCGAGCCAACTGCTTCACCAATTTGTGTGAGGATCAAATAAAAGTCTGTGTGAGAAGTTCTATGCAAAGTGGAAAGGCTGTACAAATGGAATACTCTAAACTGTGTTTTAGAGGAGTTGTATCTCTATCAGTCATGTGGACAAAAGAGAATAGAAAGGCCAGGCCCCGGTGTGAAGTGCATGAGAGCAGCTACCAAAGGGTGAACGAAGCCTTGGGAACTCCTGCTTCCCATTTGAAGCCAGCTCACGTGGGAACCCAGTGAGTCTCGTTCTGCGTGGAGGTGAGCCTTGTGGGTAGACGGAGCCTCCTGATTCCAGTTAGCTCCTCCAGGTGCAGACCCCAGAGTGCTGAGCCTACTAGTCATTTTTTCACTGAGGTGTCAAATCGTGGAAATCCTTTCTCCCAAATCCTGCATGCAGACCAACAGTAATCACCCTCTTTCCTCCGGGGCCAAGAGAATGGTATTGAATTGTCCTACGTTTGTGTTTATGCTTTTATGATGACGGCCTGGGAAGAAAGCAAGAAATGAGAATGTGGTTGAGTGCTTCCGAGAAGGGTGTGGTGATCTGGGAGGGAGGAAGTGGAAATTTTGAGTACGGAGATCCCATTCAGGAACTGAAGAGAGAAGCAAGTAAGCTTTTTAGTGAAATAAGATCCAGAAAGAAGAAACCAGAGAGGGAGAAGTTAGTTAGAGATGCTTCTTTTGCATTTTTGTCCAGGCCAGAGTACCAGAGAGGAGAAAGGCTGATATAGGTAGTTTTTTGGAGGTGAGGATCATGAGGGGTTTCTGACCACAGAAGCCAGGGCAGCCTTCTCTGGCCTGAAGTAGAAGTCTGGACCGATTTTATTAACTTTTCCAAACTAAAGAGAACAACAAAGCTGCATTTATAAAACCCACCTGCTTAGTGTGTGCTTTGACATTTCTGATTTTCCTGTGTTATGGTATAAAGGAGAAAGGCCCAGATCCAAGGATGGGCTCCTGGGAGGAGGAAAGCAGAAAGCCCCTCCTCACTCTTTCCTTTCAAGTCCCACGGGTGGTGTAATAAGCTGAATGATGTCCCCAAAGGCAACATGCCCTGGTCTCTGAGCCTGGAATGTTACCTTATTTGGGAAAAGCATCTTTGGAGATGTGAGCACATTCATGAGTGTGCCGTGGACCCTAAACACCTTCACAAGTGTCCTCAGTAATGAGAACAGGGAGATTAGACAGGCACTCAGAAGAGGGGAAGGAGACCTGGAGATGGAGGCCAAGGCTGACATCATGTGGCTTCAAGTCAAAGACAGTTCTCCTCTATGGCCTCTGCAGGCAGTGCAGCCCTACAGATACCCTGACTTTGGACTTCCTGTCTCAGAACTGTAAGAGAATACATTTCTGTTGTTTTAAGCCACCAAGCTTGTGGTAATTTGTTTCAGCAGTATAGAAAATGAATATAGTAATGGGAGAAACTTACCCAGTGGCAGATGCAACTCTGGGTCTTCTTTTATAGGTCCAGGGCTGGGTCCCTTTGCCAGAGCCGGGCAGGCAGTGATACCATCCAGCACCTGCTCTGTGCAGAGGCCCAGCTGGAGTCCAGAGGGAGGGGGACCATGAGCCTATGGAGAGAGGAAGATGAGACACTCCTGGGGACAAGGCAATAGAAGCATACAATTACACATGTACACACAGGACTTCATCCAACCCCAACGCCCCTGAGAGCTGGAAAAAGAAGCTCAGAGAATTACCCATGAGAGGACTCATTTGGACCTGGGTTTGAATCCCAGCTCCATCATTCAGTTGCTGTGCACTCTGTCCCCGCAGACTCCACTTTCCTCATCTGTAAAATGGAACTTATAAAGCATATCTCACAGGCATGGCGGCATGAGGTTTAAAGCACTTCACGGAGCCTGGCTTCTAGAAGAGGCTTGGTAAATGGCTATTGTCATTACTGCCCAGGATCACAGAGCTGGTAAGACGGCCCTAAGTACAGAGACTATGATCCTTCTAGAGCCCGAGGCCATCTCATCAGTCAAGGATCAGCCTATCTATGTGAAGGTGCTCATCTCAACTTCCACACAGCTCTGCATTTGTGCAAGAAATTGCCTGCCATACTTAGCACCTACCTTTTTTTGCTTCTCCCTGAATCACAACCTGTAAACTACCTTTCTCAGACTCTCTTGCCTGTTTAGATTCTGCAGATGGGATGCCCTCTCATGAGAGTGGAAGGCAGATAAGGTGGCAGCAATCCAGGGCTGACTCCTGCCGGGGCAGCAAAGGCAGCAGGGGTCCTCTGGGTAGCAACCGATGACTGCAGACTCGTGAGGAGCGAGCGAGTGAGCGGCTGAGCAGGCAGCAGGAACCCAGAGTCCTGAGGGCTCAGAGACAAGTGGGTTCCCACAGGAATCAGAGACTGCAGTGTCTGATCCCTGGGGTCTGACTACTCCCCCCGCCCATTTTCATCCTCCTCCCCTTCCAACAGTTTGGAAACTTCACTCCCTATATTAAATCCCTCTGCTTGAAATACCTAGAGTGACTCCTGTTTTCCCAACTGAGTTCACAGCCAATCCATCAGTCCTCTGCAGGGCAAGTGGCCTGCAGCCTAGAGATTTTAGGGGCCCCAGAAGACCATCTTCACTGGGAAACACAACCTTACTTTTTCAATTTGAGCTAAGCCTTAAATACCGCAGAGGAAGCTAGCATATCGGCTCAGATACCTATTAGGGTGATCATTAATTGTATCAGATTCTGTTCTTGGAGAAAGTATTGTAAATGGGGGAGAGGGAAAAGAGTGCAAAAAACGTTAGGGCAGCGAGAGGGAGCTAGGATGAGAGACAGAGTGAAGAAAGGGCATCAGTGTTGCCCAGGCTGCCTGACTCTAATGTGACTTTTTCTAGGAATTAGAAGAAGAAAGAGGCTTAAATTTTTAGAAAGAAAAAAAAAAGTGACTTCGACATGAGTTACAGAAACTATGAAAACTTTCTTTATAAAGAAGGTGTGATTGCATTCTTTACATATGTTGGGTGCAAATGAAAGCAGAATGGAAATTCTCTGCCTAGTCAAATAAAACAATCAGAAAACAATTCCAATATAAATTCAAACAAGTTTGAAATAACATGCATAAAAAGCATGCCAATTTCTATTGAAGGATGAGTAAAACCCTTTAAAGAATAAATCCCCTTGTAATTCAAATTGCAACTTACAGGTATTTGGGTTTCAGGTAGAAGTCCCTGGGTGGTGCAGACGGTCTGCGCTCAACTACTAACCAAAAGCTGGCTGGTTTGAACCCACCCAGAGGCACTGTGGAAGAAAGGCCTTGCGATCTGCTTCCGTAGCGATTACTGCCTAGAAAACCCTATGGAGCTCAGTTCTACTCTGTCACACGTGGGGTTGCCCTCAGAAGGAATCGGCTCAAAGGCAATGGTTTTTTGGGTTGGGTTTCAGATGGTGGGAAGCTGCATTTTAGGGTCATGGGATAAAAACGAGGGGCAAATGGGATGGGACAGCAAACCAGTAACAAGAATAAAAAGAACTGCTTGCTGGCTTCTCTCTGTCTAGTCACACTTGACGCCCACACAAGTGATGCTTGGGCCTTTGCACAGAGAGTGCTCTGAGGAGAGTGAGGGAGAGGATCGCCCGCTCACGTTCATGTTCATTTGTCTGAAGTGCGTGAGTGGGAGGAAGTTTGTCTTCAAATCCAGACACAGGAGAAACCTTATTTGCTTTCCTAATTCCCTTCCCCTCCCTCCTCACATATTTACTGTGAAGTGTATGCAAATTATTCAGGCATCTGGAACCTGATTTAACATCACTCTCTGCAGCTTTTTATTAAGCTTTGTACCATCCACAAAAGAATAGCAATGAAGTTAATTAACAGCCAAGTTAATTGGAATCTGTATTGCATCAAATTTTATTTCAATGTTTTTGGCAAAAATAAAATTGCACCAATGCTAACAGAGTGGCTGACACATGGCAGATGCTCAGTATGGATGAATGAATGGGTGAATGAATGAACAATTTTGAAATGATGAGTCCTCATCATTTCCTCCCTGGATTATTACAATTGCTTTCTAATTACTCCACTTGCATTCCGCCTAGTTACAGCCCACTAGATCCTCTAAATGGGAGTCACCATTAACTCCTCCTTGCTCACACTCCACCATTGTGGGCTGTTTTATTTCATTCTGAGTCTATACCATCTCTTCTCGTTATACTCCCTGACACAGCCTAGTTCATGCCCTCATCAACTGTCACCTGCATGGTTTTAATCTCCTACTAACTCTACTTGTCTTAGTCAGCTAGTGTTGCTATGACAGAAATACCACAGGTATGTGGCAATGAGAAATTTATTCTCCCATAGTTTAGGAGGCTAGAAGTCTGAATTCAGGGTGCCAGCTCCAGGGGAAGGCTTTCTCTCTCTGTTGGCTCTGGGGGAAAGTCCTTGTCATCAATCTTCCCCGGTTGAGGAGCTTCTCAGCACAGGAATCCCGGGTCTGAAGGACACACTATTCTCCTGTCTCTTGTTTTTGGTGGTGTGAGATCCCCCTGTCTCTCTGCTCACTTCTCTCTTTTATATCTCAAAAGAGATTGATTTAAGACACAACCTAATCTTGTAGATCAAATCCTGTCTCATTAACATCACAGAGGTAGGATTTACAACACATAGGAAAATCACATCAGATGACAAAATGGTGGACAATACTGGGAATCATGGCCTAACTAATTTGACACATATTTTGGGGGGGACACAATTCAATCCATAACACTACTCTTTTCCAACAATCTCTCTACACTCTCATATATCCACTAACATTCCAACACATTGGTCTTTTCCAAATCAAATGGCATCAGGAATACCATTTTAGAAATCTATTTAACAGAAAACAGTAGGCATAAGTGCATAAAGAATATATGTACAAAGGTGTTTACTGCATCATAATTTATAATACCAAATGTTGGGAACAAATGAAATATCTATATATACAGGAATGGTTTAATAAATTACATGTAAAATAAAATGCTGTGTAACTATTACAAAGAATTAGGTAAACCTGCATGAACTGACATGGAAAGATGTCTGTGATAATGTTATCTTTAAAAGAAAAGTTGGAGACAGACAAGCAAATAGACACACAGAGCATAATGGCATTTGGCATAAAATGTATGTATGAATTTTGCAGAACAAAGTTAACATGTCAGGCCTTGCTGCTGTCCTTAGAAAGGTCTGCTTGAAAGATTGGCCCTTACTGGCACCTAGGAGCTTGGATTTCTAGAGGGTTCCTCCTATTCCCTGCCCAAACTGTACAATGTGGTTTAAGTTGAACATGCTTTTTCCGTCTGGTAGTTGAAATTTTGGAATGTGCCAGGCAGAGGGTTCTATGTGACCAGCTGCAATAAATGCCCTGGCGATTGTCTCTAATGACCTTCCCTGGTGGACAACATTTTGCATGTGTTGCCACAACTCCTTGCTAGAGGAAGAAAGAAAAAATGTGACCCCTATATATCTCGTATGACATCACTGGGAGAGGCTCCTTGGAAGCTTATTCCTGGTTTCCTCCAGACTTTTCTCCACACGCCTTTCTCTTCGCCGATCTTGCTCTATATCCTTCTGCTGTGATACATTTTAACCATGAGTGTGACTACGTGCTGAGTCCTGTGAGGCCTCCTAGTGAATCCTCATATCTGGAGGTGGTCTTGGAGACTCTTAACACATGAGAGCATAACTATATTTATGAATGCACAGGAAAAGTCTGGGACCATTTAGACTTTTGACCTCTTAGTGTTGTTGTTGTGTGCCATTGAGTCGATTCCAACTCATAGTGGCCATATAGGATGGAGTAGAACTGCCCCATAGGGTTTCCTAAGCTGTAATCTTTATGGGAGTGAATCACCAGGTCTTTTCTCCTGCAGAGCCACTGGTGGGTTCGAACTGCCGATCTTTCGGTTAGCAGCTGAGCACTTAACCATTATGCCACCAGACTCTTCTACCTCTTAGTAGTGGTTTGAAATTGTCAGAGAAGAGTACTTTACCTCTTACTATACAATGTTTTTAAAGCTATGGGAATATGACTTGGTTTTAGTTTGGGGTTTTATCAGTGATTTACTACCTAATCCTTACATATATGAATCCTTACATATATATGTCTTCCACTTCATGATGAAACCCTTGGGGAAGGGGTCCTGTCTCATTTATTGGAATAATTTTAGGGACCAGCATTGAGCTTGGCACATGGTAAAAAACAAAACAAAACCAGTTGCCATGAGGTCAATTCCAACTCATGGCAACCCCATGTGTGTCACAGTAGAACTGTGCTCCAGGGTTTTCAATGGCTTATTTTTTCAGAAGTAAATCATCAGACCTTTCTTCCAAGGCCCCTCTGGGTGAACTTGAACCACCAACCTTTTGTTTAGCAGCCAGTGCTTAACTGTTTGAGCCACCCATGGATATGGGCACATGGTAAGTGACAGAAATAATGATGTTAATTGAATTTAGAATAAAAGCAAGCAAATGGACCTAGAGATGATTTGGGCATGACCTGAGAGGTAGTATTTATACGTAGGATTTCCTCTCAAGTTTCAGATTATTAGTATCTTTGATTTCCCACTTTACTTCAAGCCCTCCCAATATTCATCCACACTAAAAAGAAATAGGAAAAAGCCAAAAAGTATAGAGCCAAAAATATTCTCTATTTCCTTAAGAATAGAAAAATAACTACAATTTAATTTTCCCTTCTCCTTAGCTCAGCCAGAGGCAAGAAGCTGGCCTTTTCATTTAACATGGTTTATCCTGAAGAGGAAAGTATGTCTTCTTTCTCCAAGAAATCTCTGTTGGCAGCAAGACTGCTCTATCAAAGAAGGACAGAATGTGTGGTAGGTGCGGTATGAAACAAATGTGGGAACCTTTTCAATTTTCTTCCTTTTGAGCATGCAGTTTTGTAAATTGATGAAATGTATGAGAAACTGCAGGGTTCCACTGTGTGGAGACAAGCTGCGTTAAGTGTTTGTTTACTTATTGCCTCAGACTGTACCAATACAGAGCTGTTGGTTTTTTATATCACCTGGTACATAAAAGTCAAACTATCATAGATTCAAATTCTGGCTTCAAACTCAGAGTGTATATTTTGAGGAGATATAAGTAATTAACAAAGAAATATAGAGAAATACTTAACTACCGAGTAAAAAGTGTATTGGGTCCAAGATGCTTTGTTTGATACTGTCTTAACATGGAGTCTATAATAAAGCTGACACTGAGCCAGCATTTTCCAAATTTCTTCTTGCTTGTTCATAAATAGATAAACCATATATTATATAGGAAGACACGAATTGAGATGGTGCAGAAATGCATATTTCACAGATGTATATGATTTTTTATTAATCCCCAAGTTGTAGCCGATCTGTGAGATACTCCCACTTGGAGATGAGTACATTGGAGAGGTCAGGCTGGTCCTTCCCAGGTTGCAGAATAATTTAGAGGCATTCACAACCATAATTTAAAAACCATTAAATTCCTCTCTGAGCTGCTGCTACCGTGGGCTTCCAGGCATGACCTGAATAGGTTTTTATCCTGGTGAAATATCAGAACCTGTTTTGCATGCTGAAGCTCTGTAAAAAGATGAATCCATCCACTCTGATTATGGAAAGTCAGAGTTCACTTGACGCTTTCATTACTAGTAGCCATTTTTCAAAGCAAATTGACACTTCATTTGGTTCTCAGTGGTCATTAATGTTTGTTAGAACTTGCCCAGGGTTCATCTGGATACTCCCTTGAGATATTCATATTATCAAATGGACAGATTTCTTCTGTGTGCCATAATATATAACCTACATGTGGTCAAATACAAAATAGCATCTGTGTGTCTGTGTATATGTGTCTGTGTGTGTGTGTATAATTCTGTCACATCTTAATGAGGAGGTAGCTTCCCTTAAAAAGAAAAAAAGAGAGAGCGAGAGAGAAAGGAAAGTTAACTGTGGAGATGTTGGGCAATTTTCCCCTATGTTTCTCATATAAATTTAACTTGATTAACGAGAAACAACGGCTTGAAGTAAAATACCTGGATTTCAAATTCAAGTAAGTGCAAAGTAATTGACGAATTGTTTAAGTAAAACTCAATAGGCAGTAAGTCTTGCATGTATTTGGGAAAGGGTGTTCCAGGCAGAGGAAATAACAAGCACAAAGGCCCTGAGGCTGGAGTGCAATGAGCAAGGAGAAAGTAGTGAGAGGATTCAGGGAAATTCCAGGGGGCCAGACCTTGTAGGGCCTCATAGCCACTGTAATGGCTTTGGTTTTACTCAGCATGAGGTAGAAAGTCATTGGAAGGAGGGTTTTAAGCAGAAGAGTGACATGATCTGACTTAACTTCAGCAGCATCACTTTGCTGTGTTGATTAGACCACAGAGCAACAAAAATACAAAAAGGGAGATGTCAGAAACCGAAAAACCAAGCCCATTGGCATTGAGTCAATCTCAACTCCTAGTGACTGCATGTGTTACAGGGTAAAACTGATCTGTAGAATTTTCTTGGTGGTAATCATTATGGAAGCAGTTCTCCAGGCCTTTCTTTAGCTGAATTGCTAGAGGGTTTTAACCACCAGCCTTTAGGTTATCAGCCTATTGCAAACTGTTTGTAACCCATTGCCGCTGAGTCAATTCCTACTCATAGCGACACTATAGCTATTAAAAAAAGATGATGGTCTTGGACCATGGTGAAAGCAGTGGTGGTGGTAAGAAGTTCTAGACATGTTTTGATGGTAGAACCCTCAGGATTTACTGACCGATGGAATGTGAGGTGGGAGAGAAGACTCAAGTGCAATGCCAAGGTTTTGGCATGAGCAACTGGAAGGATGAAGCTGGCGTTACTAAGTCTTCTTCACCTAATTTCTTCTCTCAGTAAACTTTCAGTTTTCCTGGAGTTACAAAGATACAGCTCCTGTGAGCCAGTGGGGTTGCAGAGTCTCCCTCAGTCAGGGCAATTCCAAGGGTATGTCTGGGAGTGGCCCTGGGCACAGGGCCCAAACTGCAGTCAATCTCAGCCTGCACCAGAGGCAAGAGAGCAAGGAGGTAGGGCTGAGAGTCTATTATTCGAGGGACTCAGGAAGTCACCAGACCATTGATGAGCAGTCTTTAGTAACAGGCAGGAAGGGGAACTTATGAAATCAGTGCATTTGGTGTCTGACCCAAAGGTCTGTCCCCAGCCACCTGAAAGAAAGCAGCTGTCATTAAAATCTCTGTAGGGCCCCTGGCCTGAGCATTACCCAGTTACCAGAGGGTAACACCCTGTGGGGAGACTCAGCTCCTGTGCTTCCTCCTTCCCACCAGCCCACAGGCCTGCCTGGTGGCAGAGAAGGACAGGACTGTAGAAGGGAAAAAACAAGTTGAACTGGGCTCATTCGTGAGTGAACACAGGGCACCCCCAGAAATTCCCAGAAACGCCTTGTGAGAAGCATGGAGGGGGCCCAGAGCTTGCGTTCCAGACTAGGAACAACAAGCAATGAAGCATAGACTGTGTAGCTCCATGTGATTTCTTAGGCAGGAAAGGCCCTATGAAAGTTGCCTGAGAGCCTCAGACCTTGGATGAGTACTAGCAGCCTACCTCCAGCTGGGACGATGCCTAGCATGGCCAGAGTAGCAATTGCCAGGGGCTAAATTAGGAATAAGGGCAGTGGTGGTTCAGTGGTAGAATTTTTCCATGCAGGTGACCTGGGTTCCATTCTCAGTCAATGCACCTCATGCACAGCCACCAGCAGTCTGTTGGTGGAGGTTTACAAGTTGCTATAATGCTGAACAGATTTCAGCGGAGCTTCCAGACTATGACAGACTAGGAAGAAAGGCCTGGTGATCTATTTCTGAAAATTAGCCAGTGAAAACCCTGTGCATCACGACAGTCATATCCACCACCTGTTGTGGAGGTGGTGCAGGACTAAGGCAGCATTTCGTTCCATTGTGCATGGGGCTGTCATGAGTTGGGGGCTGACATGATGGCAGCCAACAACAAAATATTTGGTACAAAGGGATAGTGGAGATCCACATCGAGGGTGGGAGCCTTCAAAAGACTGAAAAACATCTGGGAGTGTTTTTTTGTTTTTTAAGTGTAACTCTATTGAGTTTAAGAGAAAATATTCCTACTGGAGTGAGGATTAAACTGCAAAAAGAGAGCAGCTCTGATGTCGTTGAGAGGAGCAGGAGAGGGCTGGCTCAGGAGAGCACTTTGCCATGGGCTCAGGGCACGTTTAGTCTCTGCTCTGGTCCCAGCCGCCATAAGCACCACACCATCAGGACTCCTGGCCTCAGTGTTATGCACAAATGCAGGCTTTGAGAGCCGTTAGTTCTCAGGCTCCACCCCAAGACAAGTAAAGCAATCTCCTCAGCACAAGCCTGGGCATAAGCATTTTAAAAAATCTCGTCAGGTGATTATAATGTGCCGTTAGGGCTGCTAACCACAGACTCTCTCGTTAATAATGAGATGATCAGGCCTAACTCATTAGGTTATTGTCAGGATTAAATGAGATAATATATGTAATGAAGACCAATGGACCACAACTACCACAGCCTCCACCAGACTGAGCCCAGCACAATGAGATGGTGCCTGGCTACCATCACCGACTGCTCTGAAAAGGATCACAATAGAGGGTCCTGGACAGAGCTGGAGAAAATGTAGAACAAAATTCAAACTCACAAAAAAAGACCAGACTTACAGGAGATTGGAGAAACCCGAGAGTATGGCCCCCGGACACCCTTGTAACTCAGTACTGAAGTCACTCCTGAGGTTCACCTTTCAGCCAAAGATCAGACAGGCCCATGAAACAAACAATAATACTCATAGTTCAACCATGTATATGAGACTAAATGGGCACACCAGCCCAGGGACAAGGACAAGAAGGCAGCAGGGGACAGAAAAGTAGGAGGAATGGAAATGGGGAACCCAAGGTTGAGAAGGGGAGAGTGTTGACACTTCATGGGGTTGGCAACCATTGTCACAAAACAATATATGTATTAATTGTTTCATGAGAAACTAATTTGCTCTGTAAACTTTCACCTAAAGCACAATTTTATATGTATATATATATATATATATATATATATATAATGTGTAAGCACAGTTGCTTCTCAGTAAGCTTTTAATAAATAGTAGGTATCATTATCTTGAAAATTACCATTTTTGTTGATATTATTAGACACTATGAGGGGAGAAAATGATGCAAGAGGGAGCTTGGCCATAAGAGCACAAGAAGGGAGCTTGGCCATGAAAGGCACTCTGGGGTGGCTAAATCTAGATCTACCAATTTTTGTGCTGGGCTTACTGTGTTCCCTGTGGGACAGGAGAATCCTAACTTGACTCTCAGCCTCCAGTCCCTACCCGCTCCCACTCTCCTGCCCTCTGGGGCCTGCTTCAGGAAGAGGTCAGGGAAGGAAGCAAGCTACCTGGGTCCAGTCCAGGACAGGAAAGGGAAGTTTCAAAAGAGGCACCAACCAGATTATTTACTGGTTACTTTGCAAATGTTCCTTTCCACTGGCCCCTGGGTACTGCAGCAGAATTTAATTAGAAGAGACAGCACATTTGTAAGAGTCCTGAGGTGACTATGATGAACAGGTTCCGCCTAGTGCATGTAAAGTGACTCCTGAATGGGATTTACGACAGGACAAGAGAACAGAAGGGAGGTCACCTGGGGGATGCCAGGTCTGTACCTCCTTCCTCCATCAGTGAAAGGCAGATAAAGTTACAGCTCTGGATCTCACCTTCCTGTCTCTCCTGACATCCCTGGGTAGTGCAAAGGTTGGAATTTTGAGCCCACCCAGAGGTACCTTAGATAAGAGGCCTGATGATCTACTTCTAAAAAATCAGCCTTTGAAAACCCTATGGAGCACAATGCCACTGTGACACACACAGGGCCACCATAAGTCAGAATCCATTCAACGGCAACTAGTTTGGTTTGGTGTTTTGGTCCCTCCTGACAGCATGCTATGTTGCTAACCCTGTCTCCTCCTCGAAATCAGACAGAGCTACCACCTAGGGCCATTGTTTGCTTAGACAACATTCATAACCTCTCTGAATCTCAGGTACCTCATCCCAAAATTGGACTAATGATATGTCTTTGAAGTCGGCTGTGAGAATGGAATGAGGGCATGTACATTGGGCAGCACCCAGCACATGGTAGAAATTCCCAAAGCACTATCCTTCAGGATTGGACTTTTGTCAATGGACCAGTCTTTTATCGATGCCAGACATGGTCTTCAGGTGAGCAACAGAGGACCAGTTGGCTTAGAAGAAACCCCTTACGGAAGGAACTGATTTGCTTTGTTTTGTGGCCCCATGTAAATAAAGCAGAGTCCCTGGGTGGCACAAATGGTTAAGCGCTCAACTACTAACAGAAAGGCTGGTGGTTCAAACCCAACCAGAGGCACCTGGGAGGACAGGCCTGGTGATTTGCTTTAGAAGGTCACAGCCTTGAAAACCCTATGGAACAGTTCTATTCTGCACACCTGGGGTCACTATGAGTTGGAATCGACTCAACAGCAACTAACAACAAGAAGGATGAAGACAGCACCTTGGCCTCAAGGCCTCGGTTGTGGGCTCAAAGTGAAGCAAGGGGGCCCAAAGCTGCTGCTCTCCAGAAGGCACATGGCATCCCCCGACCCTGGCCCTGAGCACACACGGGCACTCCTTTTAACGAAAGCTCACCAGTTGAATACTAGGAATTAATTCAGCAGAGAGGATGATCAGCAGATGGCCCACTGAGAGGGGTCCATTAGCACAGAGCTGCTCTTCTCTTCAGGTGTGATGAATAGTGTATTTACAGTATTCAATACTGTAATAAAGGGCGTAATTAAGTGAGGCAGCTTGGTGTCTTAATAACTGCATGCTTGAAAAGATTTAAACTTCAGGCTGAGACACAGAGAAACACTCAAAATCCCTCGAATGGGTTTTCTTTCCAGAAGAGAAAATGTCTGACTCTTCTCCCAAGAAGCTGACAGGCCAGATCTGTCCCCAGATCTTCGTGGAGTGAAAAGTAAGAGGTGACTTTGATTGCCTGCCACCTGTCCTTTTTTCTCAGTGTTCCCCTGCTAGCTTAATTATTACCAGACTCCTAGCCGAAAGGCCAAGGCGGGAGTGAGAAGAGAGGCCTGGGGGAATGCGGTTCTGGGACTTGTGGCCAGTCAGTATGCAAATCAATTAGCAATATACAAATGACTTTGCAGAAATACAGTAAAGCTTCCGAGAAAATCATTTCCATTTCTGTTTCTTATTATTAAAGGAGAAGCACTTTCTGCCATCACTTTTCCTTTTGCCATCCCCTATCCTTTCCAGAGCTTTCTGTGCACACGTATACACACACACTCTTAAAATATTTTTTCTCTTGCCTCTAAATGGAAACCCTGGTGGTTAAGAGCTACAGCTGCTAACCAAAAGGTTGGCAGTTCAAGTCCACCAGTCACTCCCTGGAAACTCTATGGGGCAGTTCTACTCTGTCCTATAGGGTCACTGTGAATCGGAATCGACTTGAAAGCAATGGGGATTTTTTGGTAGATTTTGAGTAAAATAAAACAACACACATCTCAGATACCTGTTATAATTACAGGTCTTCTATTCAGTAGTTGGTAAGCATGCATTTTTTTCAGTTTTCATTCCATCCAGGAGATGTGTGTAAACTGCTGGCCATTTGAAAATAGTTGCAGACATTGTCAAATATCCCCCAAGGTTTAGGATTGTGAGTCTAAGACTCAGCAAAGGAAAGACAACAAATGCTTTCATTCTCATACTTGTTTGAGCATATGCTGCCTTTCGTCATAACTATGAACAGAGTTTACAGGAAAATCACACATGAATCAGGTGGTTTAGTCCTGGGAAACATTTAAGCCCTATAGACAAGTAAGCCTGCCAAAGTACAGCTGAATTCACTCCCTGCCTCTGCACCCTCTCATCCCCATGCCTCTGTGCTCTCCAATTACTGTTACTCCAAATTCTGAGGTCACAGATTTCCAAAGAGCAAAGCAAAATGCTTGAGGAGACCACAAGGGAAGCTTTTAAGCTTAAAACTGTTACTGTATTCAAGTTTAAGTTCATGTTGCTCCATGTGCTGGTGAGAGGACACCCAGGTTCCCATGGGGCACCACCTTCCCTTCTCTGCCAGGCACAGTGCTGTCCCAAGAAGAGGAAGGGAGAACCTCTTGGCCCTTCTCCAGGATCCTCCGGCTCCTCTGAGTGGAGCCTGGAAGAAGAACGTTTAGGCATTCTTACACGTGGCAGAGATAAATGGAGGCAGCCCTGCACTTTTCAGAAAGCTCAAGGGCTGTACGTTTATATAAAATGCATTGCCCGACCACTGTATACAGGACATTTAGCTCTTCTTGAGTTCAAAAAGCAAAAGAAAACAAAAAGGATGCTTCCTGCAGGGTTGTCTTCATGCAAAGTAGAAACAGGTGACTCCTGTGGCTTGGTTATGAGTCTAAGATACCCCCCCCCCCACAATGTTTGCCTTTCCTTCCAGTGGACAAAGCCCCACCCCAAGCAGGCCCACAACTTGTCCCCTCACCTGGCGTCCTGCCAGCCTCTCACTTGCCAGCTTGCATCGGGATTGGCAGGAGAGTTGGGGTGCCGAGGGTGGAGAGTTGGTCTGGCAGGCTTGGGCCAGGGTAGAGAGGTAAAGGCAGGGACATAAATCACGCTCCTTAAGCATTCCCATACGTGGGCCCACCCGGAATTTCTGCAAGCAGAGCCCAGGCACGCACAATGCTGCACAAGTGATGTGTTACTATGTCAGTCCCAAGGTGTGAGGTTATGACCAGAAAGTTTTTAGGGACCGAGTATTGCAGATCCTAGAACCTTAGCTGCCAGGAGGGGCCCCCAGCAATGACCCCAGTTGTCAGAAGCCTTCTGTTGCCTTGGAGGTTGGAGCAGATTGGGATGCTTTGCCAGTCCCACCCTACTCAGGCTTCCTTGCAGCCGTTGTTGAACAGATAAGAATCCAAGCCCCTGCTGCCCTTATTCATTTGCTCAGCAAATATTTACTGTGTACTTAGAGTGTGCCAAGCATGGTGTGAGGTGAGGTGAGGGGAGATAGTGCAGAGAGTGGAATACATTGGCCCTGCCCTTGTGAAGTCTGAGTCGAGCAGAGGAGGCAGACCCTAAATAAACATTTCTACAAGCAATAGTTTTAATTGGGTGATGAGCTAAGTGCTATGCCAGCACCATCCCATGTCCCAGGGCTCTTGACAACCTTTTCTAAAGGAACTCAAACTTAGTTTGGAGAATTGCAAATGTATGTGTAGAGTCACAAGGGGCTTGGAAGACTGTGTGCCCTGCCCCTGGCCCCAGTCTACCAATGAATCACTGGCATACAGAGCCATGAGGAAACTTGGCCATGATCACACAGCTTGTGGGCCCACAAAAAAAGATTCGAGAGTGCATGCCCGGCAACTCCCAAGAGGGTTCAGATACGCGCTTAACAGACTCTTCACAATTGTGCTAGTAGCCAGCAGGAAGCCAAGGGGTGGAAAGTCCCAAATGACAGTGCTTTGGAATTCAGTTCTGCATAAGGTATGAATCTGAGCGGGACTCAAGTCCTGGGAACTTCCTTCAAACAAAATGACAAAACTGCAGAATAATGAGTCAGCTCAGGAGTGGCCAGGAAGCCATCCAAGGCCATTGCTCAACTCTCCTGTAAAGCCCCTGTCTTCTGGGGAAAGGCTTCCAGGTCTCAGAATGACAGATTTTTCTGTGCCCATTTCTTTGTCAAAGACACAGAACTCTGATTCAGGTAAATCAGGGTAGGATGTTTTATTTCAATCAAGCCAGAATCGGACTGATTTAGAGAAAACTGTGACTAGTGAGTATCCACGGTGTCACCAAAACAAATGTCTGTGCTGTGCCTTGTGGTGACTCTGCCTCCTGTACTCCGCCCTCTTAGAGTTGCCCTCTGAGAGGGGCAGTCTGGGAAGTCCCTGGAGGGCTGGCTTGCTCTGACAGGAAATTTCATAATGCTGCCCCTTGTGGCCTCCAGAGGCCGCTCATGAGGCTGAGTCCTTTGGTAAACACATTGTTTTAAAATGAAAATTTAAGCTGAGCACTGGTAGAGATTGTTGAATGTTCTGATGATTTTAATGTCATAGCTAATTTGCTTAGTGTAACAATCCTAGTGAGGCTTCTGCTGGCACGATTGATTTAAATATTTAAAGTATTTAAATTCTTTAGGTTGTAACAATTGTGTATTGAAAAGGTGCCAATTTTGTTGATTTCACTCTGTAGTCACTCGCTGGATCTAATAGGGTGCCCTGACCTCACAGTTTTACTCCATCCAAGGAGGTTCGATCCTGAAGAAAATGAGGCTGTTCCAGCAAGAGGATATGAAGGGACAGGTTTCAGGTCTGTCTCCTGGCAAATCTGTGTTTCTTGGCCTCTGACTGCTCCCACACTTTGCTGCCACTAATGGAACTCACTGAAGAAGCCAACCTTCCTATTTCTTTTCCCAGTCTACCAGGGGCCAGTTGATGATCTATGCGGTGTGGTGATCAACTTTTGCCACTTCCCTGTTTGGTACTGCACACTCATTTGCCCACCCAACATAGCTTAAGGGGCAAAGAAGAGTGAAAAGACTCACGTGGCCAAGGCAGGGGCACACAGACTTGCAATTAGAAATGTGGAAGGTACTGGCCTGGGCAACAAAAATGACTTTGCCTGCTATCTAGGAGCTGTTGCCATCTTTCGTTGTCTTTGAGCTATTTTACAACTCTGTAAATTGTAGAAAACTGATCATAGTGCAAATTATTCTTATTCATAGAAATGGAAATAATGCAATTGATTGTTGCCTTGTGGATACTGACCAGTTTTTCATCTATTAAGCAAATTCATTTCAGCACTACTGATTGCCTACATGAGTGTGCTTTTTGAATTCCCTTTGAATGACTTGTAACATCTTCCCTGTTTTCTCATTAATGAGCTAAATAAAATCTTTGACACAAGTTCATTTAATATTTGTATGTGTCATGATTTCTAAAAATATTAGCCTTTAAAAAATATAAACTATGTCTTATACAATGTTGTTGTTAGTTGCCATGGAGTTGATTCCAGCTCATGGCGACCCCATATGGGCAGAGTTTTCAAGGCTGTGACCTCTCAGAGACAGATCACCAGGTCTGTATTCCAAGGCGCCTCTGAATGGGCTCGAACCACCGGCTTTTCGGTTAGTAGTCGAGAGCTTAACCATTTTCACCACACAGGGACTCCTCTCATACAATACAGTTATAGAAATATTTCTCTTACAATACTGCTGTGGATTGTAAGGATTATGAAGTAGAAAGTTGTAACAAGTTCACCTCTATGAACTGCTAACGATGATGGCAGAGAAGAACATTAGCTAAAATAACAGAAATACTTAACTAAAAAAGATCTGTTAAGTATTGGGTTTCAACACACAGAAAACGTAGATGAAGTAAGCCTATCAGCAGATCAAGAGGATGGGACGGCCACCGAGGTTCTGATGGTCACCTCCAACGTCATGACCACACCCAGTTGAGTGATTACAAGCCAAAACAAGACACCTCAACATGAGGCAATTTATGGGCCACTTCCTGTCTCAGAATTATGTGGGAATTAATAGTTGCCCACCCAAGAGTCTGGAGCTACATAAGACCTGTCCTGTTACCCGGAAGAGCCTCATTCCTTGATAAAATAAATAAACCAAGATCCAGCACACAAAGGAAGTTGTCTTATTGTCTTATCAGCTGGACTGTTATCACTCTGGACCCAGAGTTTCTAAGTCTGGGTGTACCACATGCCTCCCTGAGAGTTAGCCCAGTTACACAGGAAACTCCTCACGGAGCTGCAGCCCAGGGAAAGTGTTGACATTATGACTCAGAATTTATCATAGAGCCATAATTTTGAAACAGTGGGTGTCTTTGTCATCTAGTACTGCTATAACAGAAATACCTGAAGTGGATGGCTTTAACAAAGAGAAATTTATTTCCTTACAGTAAAGTAGGCTGAAAGTCCAAATTCAGGGCGTCAGCTCCAGATGACAAAATGGTGGACAATCACACAATACTGGGGATCATGGCCTAGTCAAATCGATACACTTTTTTTGGCTTTAACAAAGAAAAATTTATTGTGTCACAGTCTAGTAGGCTAGAAGGTCAAATTCAGGGTGCCAGCTCCAGGGAGGGCTTTCTCTCTCTGTTGGCTCTGAAGGAAAGCCCCTATCATCAATCTTTCCCTGGACTAGGAGCTTCTCTACCCAGGAACCCTGGGTCCAAAGGAAGCGCTCAGCTCCCGGCACTGCTTTCTTGGTGGTATGAGTTCCTCAGTTCTCTGCTTGCTTCCCTTTCCTTTTATCTCTTGTAAGATAAAAGGTGGTGCAGGCCACACCCCAGGGAAACTCCCTTTACATTGGATCTGGGATGTGACCTTAGTAAGGCTGTTACAATCCCATCATAAGCTTCTTTAACATAAAGTTACAATTACAAAATGGAGGATAACCACACAATACTGGGAATCATGGCCCAGCCAAACTGATACATACATTTTTGGGGGGACATAATTCAATCCATGACAGTGGGGAAATTCTTTTCAAGTTCTGTCCAGCCTTGAAGTTGCTCTCTTCTGGCCCATAATGTTGTTGTTAGATGCCATCAATTCAGTTTTAACTCATAGGGGCATTATGTAGAACAGAATGAAACACTGCCCGGTCCTGCACCATCCTCACAATCTTTGCTATGTTTGAACCTGTTGTTGCAGCCACTGTGTCAGGCCATCCCCTGGAAAGTTTTCCTCCTTTTCGCTCTCTACCAAGCATGATGTCCTTCTCCAGGCACTGATTCCTCTTGATAACATGTCCAAAGTATGTGAGACAAAACTTAACATCCTCATTTCTAAGGAGCATTCCGGCTGTATTTCTTCCAAGGCAGATTTGTTCTTTCTTCTGGTAGTCCATAGTATATTCAGTACTCTTCACCAACACCATAATTCATTATTCATTGTCTTCCTTATTCATTGTCCAGGTTTCGCACACGTATGAGACCATTGAAAATACCACTGCTTGGGTCATGTGTGCCTTAGTCTTCAAGGTGACATCTTTGCTTTTTACACTTTAAAGAGGTCTTTTGAAGCAGATTTGTCCAACGCAATACGTTGTTTGATTTCTTGACTGCTGTTTCCACAGGTGCTGATTGTGAATCCAAGTAAAAAGAAATCCTTGACAACTTCAATGTTTTCTCTATTTATCATGATGTTGTTTATTCAACCAGTTGTGAGAATTTTTGTTTTCTTTTTGTTGAGGTCTAATCTATACTGAAGGCTGTAACCTTTGATCTTCATCAGTAAGTGCTTCAAATTCTCTTCACTTTCAGCAAGCAAAGTTGTTTCATCTGCATATCACCGGCTGTGAATGAGTCTTCCTCCAATCCTGAAGCTGCGTTCTTTGTATAGACCACCTTCTTGGATTATTTGCTCAGTATGCACATCATTGAATAAGTATGGTGAAAGGATACAGCTCTGACACATACCTTCCCTGATTTTAAACTTTCCAGTATCCCCTTGCTCTGTTCAAACTACTGCCCCTTAGTCTATGGATAGGTTCTACATGAACACAATTAAGTGTTCTGGAATTCCCATTCTTTGAAATGTTATTCATAATTTGTTATGGTCCAGACAATTGAATGCCTTTGCATAGCAATAAAAGACAGGTAAACATCTGTCTTAGTCATCTCGTGCTGCTATAACAGAAATACCACAAGTGGATGGCTTTAACAAAGAGAAGTTTATTCTCTCATAGTCCGGTAGACTACAAGCCCAAATTTAGGGCGTCAGCTCCAGGGGAATGCTTTCTCTGTTGGCTCTGGAGGAAGCTCCGAGTCATCAATCTTCCCTTGGTATAGGAGCTTCTCTGTTCAGGAACCTCAGGTCCGAAGGACGCACTCTGCTCCTGGCACTGCTTTCTTGGTGGTATGATGTTCCTATGTGTCTCTGCTCATGTCTCTTTTTTATATCTCAAAAGAGACTGGCTTAAGACGCTACCTAACCTTGTAGACCTCATCAGTATAACTGCTGCTACTCCATTTTATTACGCCATGGTGACTGAATTTACAACACAGGGAAATCACATCAGATGATAAAATGATAGACAATCATATAACACTGGGAATTATGACCCAGCCAAACTGATACACACATTTTTGGAAGGACATAATTCAATCCATAACATCTTTCTGGTATTCTCTACTTTCAGCCAAGATCATCTGACATCAGCAATGATATTCCTCATTCCACGTCCTTTTCTGAATCTGGCTTGAACTTCTGGCAGTTCCCTGTCGATGTACTGCTGCAACAATTTTTTAATTATTTTTAGCTTAATTTTACTTGTGTGTGATATTAATGATATTGTTTGATAATTTCCACATTGCTAGATCACCTTTCTTTGGAATGGGTATGAATATGGTTCTCTTCCAGTTGTTGGCCAGGTAGCTGTCTTCCAAATTTAACTGACTGGAAGAGATCTGTCCCATATAGCAGGAGGTATTAAAAGCTTTCACACATTGCCAAGGTCAGAGAGAGTTGAAGCTCAGAGACAGAGAGGGATTGAGAATTTTTCAATTACTTTATGGAAAGGAGAGAATACAATGGTGACACATTGGAAGAAGATCAAGAAAGGATTTGTAATGGAATGGACAGCAGAGAAAAATGGGGCTTCAGGGGCTCTGCAGGGGATTTCTGAGGCAGAGGGTAATTATTTCTCTGGTCAATAGTATGGTGGGCTGGTAGCCATCTTTTGCAGAAGCAGAAAGTAGGTTAACTTCTTTTGCCAGCACTTACATGACAAGCTATGGGTTTACCCTGGAATCAAAGAGGGCCTTGGGAGGAATGAAGATCCTGGAGATATATCTGGGGACAAACCAGGGAGTTACTCTTTTATTTCTCTTAGGAAGGCTGGGGAAATGCCTCTTCAGCTAGTGATTTCATTATTCTCAGTGGTATACTCTGTTGTCATTCATAAATTATGTAATAAAATAACCCTTTAGTGTATTGTTAAACATCTTACCTGGGTGTATCCAGTTGAAAAGTCCTGTGAGCTTTCTAATACCTACTTTCATATAAGGATATTGGGATGATAAAGTGATATCACATTTAGGAAAACAATTTAATAACATACAACTCATGGATTTTAAAGGCATTTTCATTCTTTGTCTAGTAATTCCATTTTTGGAAACCTATCCTAAAGAAATAATCCTAAATGCAGAGATCTATGCACAAAGATATTAAATAATATGCTATTTATGAAAGTCAAAAACTCCTATCAATCTAAATGCTCAAAAATTGGAGATAGGTTAAGTAAATTATGAAAGTCTGCACTATGGATGTAATGGAACTACTAAAATGATGGTTATAAAGAGTTTTTATGTCATTGGGAAATGTCTATGATATAATTTTAGGTGGAAAAAACAGGCTAGTGAATTCTAATATGCAATATAAACTTAGCTATATAAAATAACATGCATTATGCATAGAAATAGGAATTAAACAGGTTAAAAATTATCAGTATTTGAGTGATGAGATTATGGTTGATTTTTATTCTATTTCCTATAATTTTTTGTATTTTGTTTTCCAGCTTTCTACAATAAGCAAGTTATTAATCTAAAAAGAAATACATGGGTATGTGTATGAGTGTGTCTATTCCTTTGTACACATGCATGCACATGCACATACACATATGTATTTGGTGCTAGACTAGGGAGCAGCTCTGTCCTTATACAATGGCTGTCATATGTGTTACAAGGCCAATATTATTATTGCTTTTCCTTTTCTAGCTTGAATAATATTGTAGATACATTTGTTCTATTCCTTTTATTTCTCTCCCCACAAAACACACACACACACAACTAAAATCTATGCAGACAGAGACCTCAGATCAAATAAGATAATGTATATAGAATTCAGTGCATGCCTTTAATTCTCTGGTTTTTTTTTTTTCCTTTCTTCCTCCCTTCTTTTACTTTCTTCCTCACTACCATTCTTCCGCTGAGTAGCATGAGGAGAGAATGGTGGCATGAGGAGTTGTGTGGGGATAACAAGACAAGCAGATTTCCTTAGCAGGAGCCCAGAGTAGTCCATGTCAGCAAGCAACGAGCCAACAAGCTGCTGAGATGGGGTTCAGGATGCATTGGAGAAGGGCCTGGGAGGCAGGCTGTTACTTGTATTGGATGAGACAAGCCATTTGGAGCCCCAGTAGGTTCCCCAGCAGAAAGAACCAACTTTCCAGAGAAGGCTGGCTGTAAGGGAGGCTGGGGGCCAAGTGCAGGGCACAGGCTGCCTGCAAACCTGTCCTCATTGTTAGAGTGCCAGGAAATGTGAAGTGGGCATCCCAGGTGTTCCTTTTCTGTGGATTCTCACCTTTCCTTATATTCCCTGATTCACGTAAAACAGAGGTCACAGATTCCAATGCCTTAGGAGTAGGCTGTTATGTAAGTAAGGCAGGCTAAGAGTGATGAAATACAGAGCGACAGGGACTGTGGCTGGCTGGGAGTGTTTGCTGTCTGAGGTGGCTGGGCACACTTTCCTGCCAGCACGTTTGCTCAGTGGGTATCAGGCCAAGGGTTGCAGGTCTTCCAATTTTTCAAGGGAAGCTGAAAACCCAAAGGGGGTTGGAAATCTGGGTGTGTGTGTGTGTGTTTGTGTGTGTGTGATTGAGAAGGGGGGATCTCAATCATTTAAAATGTTGACTCAATTAATAAAAACATAAATAAAAAGCAACACTGTATAGGCCAAATAAAACAATATAAGATGTCTGCTGGCACGGATCACTGGTTTGGTAATGTCTGGAATAAAGCCATGTAAGACTGCCTCAAGTACTCAGTTCCTGCTATGCATACAACATTATCCTAGGTACCGTAAGGGATCCATAGAAATACTAAGTTGTTCTCTGCTTTCTAGGAGCTTAAAATATTGTTGAGGCAGAAGGATACTCACTCAGGAAAGAGGTGAGTAGTAGTGCTGTGCAGAATTCTGAGATCAGCATCTAAATAGACCAGATCAGATACACTAAAGTCACCTTAAAAAGAAAGAGTGGTTTTTAGATCTACAGCAAGAGATGACCGTAGTAGAACCAGTGGCGTGAGTGGATCTAGAGTGTTGTCCACCCTTATATTCTCAGTTCTCAGCACATAGTTCATGTTCAACAAACATCTCTTGACTGAAAGGATACAATGAATGAGTCTTTAGAGGAGAAAACGTTAGTCTTCTGAGCTTAGAAAAATGAGGAAACAGAGAGAAAAATATTTTTATTGTCCATATGCCATTGTCCAATGGAGAAACACTGAATCAGGGAACCAGAGCATTTGATCACTGGGGGTCCTCAGTCCTCCTGGGGAGCAGGAATGTGTAACCAGTTATCAGCATAACCTGTATTAAACAGTTTAAAAGTCTATCTGCCTTCTTTGCTCAAATTTCTAGTCAACCCTGTAATGACCAATTAACATTCCCTGACATCTTAATGCAGGAAAAAAGGGCCCTGGATAGGGGACCCCTGCATTCTGCTCATGAATGGCCTGTCTCCTTTATAACGAGCATCCCGGTGTATACATCAGTGCTTGGAAAGTCTGGTTAGTGGCACTCCATCTCCCTGAGTCAGATGCCCTGCTTTGGGATCCTGTCTTGGTAACTGCAACTGACCTCCCTTATAGTGTCCCTAATTTATCATCCTTTTGCTGCTACATCTGGTATCACAGAATAAAGTCCTAAATGAGAAAAATAGACAGAACACACAGTTATAGATCAAGGATGGGAGCAAATGCTTTGTTTTTGTTTTTTATTGTGGTGGAAATAGACATAACAAAACATGCCAGTTCAACAATTACTACATGTATAATTCAATGACATTGATTACATTCTTCAAGTTGTGCAATCATTCTCACTATCCTTTTACAAATTATTCTACCATCATTATCATAAACTCAGTGCCCCTGTCTTAGTTATCTAGTGCTGCTATAACAGAAATATCACAAGTGGATGTATTTAACAAACAGAAATTTATTCTCTCATGGTTTAGGAGGCTAGAAATCTGAATTCAGGGCACCAGCTCTAGGGGAAGGCATTCTCTCTCTGTTGGCTCTGGAGGAAGGCCTTTGTCTCCTTTCAACATCTGTGGTCCATCTTTCCTTGGAAATCTCCATGTGTCTTGGCATCAATCTTCCCCTGGGTCTAGGAGGTTTCCAGCTCAGGGACCCCAGGTCCAAAGGATGCACTCGAGTCCTGGCTCTTCTTTCTTGGTGGTAGGACTGCCAGAAGAATGAACAAATCTGGAAGAAGTACAGCCAGAATGCTCCTTAGACGGGAGGATGACAATACTTTGTCTCACATGCTTTGGACATATTATTAGGAAGGACCAGTCCCTGGAGAAGGACATCATGGTTGGTGTCTTAGTTATCTAGTGCTGCTATAACAGAAATACCACAAGTGGATGGCTTTAACAAACAGAAATTTATTCTCTCATAGTCTAGGAGACTAGAAGTCCAAATTCAGGGTTCCAGCTTCAGGGGAAGCCTCTCTCTCTCTGTCAGCTCTGGTGGAAGGTCCTTGTCATCAATCTTCCCCTGATCTAGGAGCTTCTCAGCACAGGAATCCTGGATCCAAAGGATGCACTCTGCTCCTGGCACTGCTTTCTTGGTGGTATGAGGTGCCCATGTCTCTCTGCTCGCTTCTCTCTTTTAAATCTCAAAACAGTTTGACTTAAGACACAACCTAGTCTTGTAGATTGAATCCTTCCTCATTAACATAACTGCATCTAATCCTGCCTCATTAACATCATAGAGGTAGGATTTACAACACAGGAAAATCACATCAGATGGCAAAATGGTGGACAATCACATGATACTGGAAATCATGGCCTAGCCTAGTTGACACACATTTTTGGGGGACACAACTCAATCCATAACACTTGGTAAAGTAGAAGGTCAGCAAAAAAGGGGAAGATCCTCAATGAGATGGATTGACATAGTGGCTGTAACAGTGGGCTTAAGCGTAGCAACAATTGTGAGGATGGTGCAGGACCAGGCAGTGTTTTGTTCTGTTATACATAGGATCCCTATGAGTCAAAACCAACTCGATGGCACCTAACAACAACAACAACAAGAGGTCCCTCTATCTCTGTTGGTTTCTCTCTCATTTTATCTCTGGTAAGATAAAAGGTGATGCAGGTCACACCTAAGGGAAACTCCCCTTATATCAGATCAGGTCTGTAACCTGAGTAAGGGTGTTGCATCCTACCCTAATTCTCATTAACATGACCTAATCCTACCTCATTAACATAACAGACAACTCATTCCCAAATGGGACCATAACCACAGGCATAAAGGCTAGGATTTATAACTCATGTAAAATGGAGGATAACCAGTTCACAAGATGAAGGACAACCACACGATACTGGAAATCATAGCCTAGCCAAGTTGACACATTTTGGGGGGAGACACCATTCAATCCATGACATTCAATGCTTTGTCCCCCCAAAATTCATGTCCTTGCCACATGTAAAACACTTTCACCCCATCATAACATCCCAAAAGTCTTAAATCAACTCCAAGTCCAAATTCCATCTGGGGCAAAATTTCTCTTCATCTATGAATCTGTGAAATCTAGAATATAAGTTATCTGCTTCCAAAGTACAATGGTAGAACAGCCATAAGGTAGACATTTCCATTACAAATGGAAGAAACTGGAGGGAAAGAAGGAATAATGGGCACCAAGCAAGTCAAAAACTTGGCTTTGGGTGGCCCCATCTCCTAGTCCAGCTGAGTGGCAACGCCAGACCCCTGACCCCAGCAGTCTCTGTGTTTCAGCCTCTTGGGCTTTGCAGCCCCACCCCCTCAGCTTCAGGTAGCAGATACCACTCCATACTCCTGGCACCCTTGAAAGATAGCCCTACACCCTGGAACCAAGTTGGTGAAGATCTAACTCTTTGAAATTTAGAAGGCCATGGTCCCACCCTTTGAGACCCCAGAGGTCATGGCCTTATCCCTTGAGACGGAGGCAACTCTGTTTCCCATGCTCTTTGTCTCTTCAGCTTCTGCTCCTGTTTCCTTGGCTAATAGGCCTCTTGGCCTCTGCCCTGCTCAGGCAAGTGTTACAAAGCTTTTTAGCTCTACTGTTAAGTGCCCAGAGGCACCTCACTCCACCAGTAAGCCTCAGCCTAAAGGTGCTCGGCTCTCTCGCTCCATGAGCTGCCAAGCCTAGCTCTGCTGACAAGCGCTTGGAGGCACCCTACTCTGCCAGGAAGCTTCCCGCCTGAAGGCATTCAGCTCTCTCGCTCTGAGGGTTGGCTCCTGTGCCATCTTGTGCCAGTCTCCTAGTTCTGCTGCTGCCATTTCTTTGCCTCTGTTTCTCACCGTCTGTGCAGTCTCCAGTGTCACAGCTCTCCTCACTTCCTTCTGATCTCTCACCCTAATTGTCTGACATCAATAATTCCACCAACAGTCTGTTCAAGGCAATCTAGGCTTTTACTATTAGGCACTTTAAAACTCTTCCAGCCCCTACCCACTACCCAATTCCAAAACCACTTTCACATTTTAGGTATCTGTTGGAGCAGCACCCCACTCTCAGCACCAAATTTTGTCTTAGTTATCTAGTGCTGCTATAACAAAAATACCACAATTGAACGGCTTTAACAAACAGAAACTTATTCTCTCATGATTTAGGAGCCTAAAAGTCCAAATTTAGGTTGCCAGCTCTAGGGGAAGGCTCTCTCTTTCTGTCAGCTCTGGGGGAAGGTCCTTGTCTCCTTTCAACATCTGTGGGTCCATCTTTCCCTGGAAATCTCCATGTGTCTTGGCATCAATCTTCCCCTGGGTCTAGGAGGTTCTCAGTGCAGGAACCTTGAGTCCAAAGGACACACTCTGGTCCCAGCTCTATTTTCTTGGTGGTAGGAGGTCCCTCTCTTTCTGCTGGCTTCTCTCTCCTTTTATCTCTTGTAAGATAAAAGGTGATGCAGGCCACAACCCAGAGAAACTCCCTTTCATGGATTGAATTGTGTCCCCCAAAAAATGTGTGTAGTGGCTAGGTCATGATTCCCAGTATTGTATGATTGTGTAATCTGATATGATTTCCTTATGTGCTGTAAACTCTATCACTATGATGAGGTTATATGTGATCTCCTTATGTGTTGTAAATTCTATCACTGTGATGAGGTTTACAAGATTAGATAGTGTCTTAATCCCATCTCTCTTGAGATATAAAAGAAAGAAGCGAGCAGAGACACATGGGAACCTCATACCACCAAGAAAGTGTGCTGGGAGCAGACCGCATCCTTTGGACCTGAGTTCCTGCACAGAAAAACTCCCAGACCAAGGGAAGACTGATGACATGGACCTTCCTTCAGAGTCAACAGAGAAAGCGTTCCCCTGGAGCTGACGCCCTGAATTTGGGCTTGTAGCCTACTGGACTATGAGAGAATAAACTTCTCTTTGCTAAATCCATCCACTTGTGGTATTTTTTTAGAGCAGCGCTAGGTGACTAAGACACTCCCCCTACATCTGATCAGGGCTGTGACCTGAGTAAGGGTATTGCATCCCACCCTAATTCTCATTAACATTACCTAATCCTGCCTCATTAACATAATGGACAACTCACTCCCAAATGAAACCATAACCACAGGCATAAAGGCTAGGATTTATAACACATCTAAAATGGAAGATAACCAGTTCACAAAGCAGAGGACAACCACACAATACTGTAATCATGGCCTAGTCAAGTCGACACATATTTTTGGGGGACACAATTCAATCCATGACACTGCCTAAGCAAAAATTCCTCCTTCCCCCCACCTCACACTTCTAACTACTAATAATTTTTGGTTTTATATATTTTCTTATTTCATATGAGTTAAATCATACAATACTTGTCCTTTTGAATTTGACATATTCCACTTGGCATAATGTTTTCAAGGTTCATTCATGTTGTAGCACGTATCAGGACTTCATTTTTCTTTATGGTTGAGTAACATTCACTGTTTGTACGTACCACATTTAGTTTATCAATTCATCTGTTGATGAATTCCACATTTTAGCTATTGCGAAAAGTGCTTTGATGAACATTGATGTACTGGTACAGTTATTTTGTTTTGAAAAGTCAATGGAGGATACAGAAAGAAACAGTATCTAGGGGTGGGTCTTGAAAAATGAGTCAGTTTTGGAAAGGTGGAGAGGATGGGGAAAGATAATATGGAGAGTGCTGACAAAACTCACTTGTTCTACCAGAATGTTTGTTTTGTAGGAGTAGTGAGAGAGAAAGTTGGTTAGGTCAGCCTGAAAGCCAAGCTGAAGGGTTTGGACTTTATCCAAGAGATATGCAGGGGAGAAACTAACGTTCTGGGAAAAATAAACACAGGATGAAACTGGTGTTTCACTAAGTTATTTGGAATGAGTATGAATGGCTGTGCTGCAGTCTCATTATTGTTCAGAATTAACAAATTAATCCTGAACGACTTTGTGGAAGTCAAACAGGGCCGTCGCTAAGGATGTGAACTGGTTGTAAATGCCTCCTATCTCCAGGAGACAGGTGGAAAATCCAAGAATGCAATGCACCCTAAATTCCTAGAACAACCTCAATCATGAAAAAGGCAACATGAGAAATACCACAATGAAACCAGACCCATAGTTATTAACAGCCCATCTTGCCCATTGCCTAACCAATGTAGCTGAGGCTTGTGAAGGTTTTGTTGTCCCCATGGACGTTTCCAACACAGCCATTAACAAGCCCATGGAAGCACCCTTAGCCTTTGGAGACATCAGAAAATCAACACTGCAGCTATGCAACTCCTGAAAAGGTAAAAGAAAACTTGCGTGGGCCTTGTGACCACAGTTTCCTGAAGACTTCTGTGTGAGCAGCAGGGATAGGTGTTTACAGGGCCACTTAGACAAAAGCGGACATTGTGCAGGTCACAAGTATCTGGAGCTACAGTTCACACTCAGTTCTTGGCCCAGAACCCAGTCTTTAGCTGGACACTCAGCTAGACGTCCAGTACACAGAATACATTAAGTGTCGAGGCCGTGGCAGAAGTGCATGGGAGTCCTTTCTCATGGGCCTTTGCCCACTACACACTCCACAGCTAACATACCTGTGTCACCTCTGCCCAGCCTCAGGCCTCCCAGACCCCTGTGAATTGCCTAAGGTAACAGGAGTCATTTCATAATATTTTTAATTAGCTCTTATTTTGCATTTATTACGTGCCAAGCGTTGCTCTAAGCACTTTGCGTGTATTAATTCATTGAATCCTCACAACAGCCCTATGAGATTAGGAACTATTATTATCCCCATTTTACAGACAAGGAAACTGAGGGCGGAGTAAATTAAACATCTTGCCTAAACTAGTAGGAGATAAAGCCAGGATTTCATCCCAGTAAGTCTGATTTTAGAACCAGCCATCTGAATACCGTGGTCTCATTAGTTTGCCTCATTCCCTTGGGCAGGTTATTAAATTTGTAGGATTTTTGTGCAAGTGTGTAGTTTTAGTTTTCTTTCCCTTCCCTAAAAAAAGGGTAATGGGCAGAAGAGGCAATCAGGGGTCACAGGGGCTGGACCTGACACCAGCTTATTCTGCTCCTCCTTGCAAAACTGGAAAAACAGAAGAGTGCCCTAACAGCATCAGGGACGTCTGACACCCCTGGTCTATGTTGCACAGGATGAGGGATGTAGCACTGAAGCCATGGCTATAAGTATCAGAGTTAAAGAGGGAGGACTCCTGGAGACCTAAATGAATCCATTTTATAGGTTTGTCATACATCAGGTTAATATGGTTTTGACAAACAATCATATTGAAAACTGGACAGGGACTGAGAATATGGTTATTCCTTTTGAATGTCACAGCAGAGCCTTCTGGCCAATTAAAGGGTGATGACGATAACACTGAGGCGTAGAGCAAAACTATAACAATTCGTGGCATTCAGACAAAGGCACCCACAGCCCGCACTCCTGGCACAGGCAGTGTGATTGTCCTTGTCTGATTCCTTAACGAGCAGAGGTGCTCTTTTATATAAATTATTGTACAGAGTCAGATCTGGCATGGATACAGGAGGAAGGGGATAAAGTCGAAATGGAATACTAACGCAACTTTTCTGTTTTTAACGTCGATAATAAGGGTTTTCTGGTGGAAGGACATATATATTGGGTGAGCCCTGAGAACAGGTTTCAGTTTGAATATGTCACAATGTGAAGACAGCTTCACATTTGGCTAGAAGGATGGCTTGTTTTCTCTTGGGTTAATTACAGTAGCCTCTGAGGGGAGAGGCAGCAGGGGGATTACTATGTGGCTGTGACATTTGCCATCATCCAATTGGGTTGACCGGAAGTCCTGGAGCTGTATTCCAGTCGAGAGGTCTGGGACTCCCAGGAAGAGGGACCTTGGGAAGACACTGAAGTGTCTGTGCCTCTGGGGGCTTCTCTCCAGCACTGCAGGGTCTTTACTGCACAAGGACATCATCCAAAGCTGTGCAGAGGGGCAAAATTCAGTCCTTGCTGTGCCTGCCCAGCCCCCCATGTACAGGAAGGAAGCATTTTTCAATTTGCTCAAAGGCACTGTACAGGTTAGCACTGGCCAAGGACTAACTGCTCATGCTGGTAGAGCAATTTAAAGGGACATCTTTGATTTGTCTTTTTGATGCTCCCAAGCACCTCCTATTTGCCCTTTACATTCTCCTGCCTTATTATGTGCTTGTGTCCCTGGGTAGTGGAAACAGTCAACATGCTTGGCTGCTAACCAGAAGGTTGGAAGTTTGAGTCCACCTAGAAGCACCTCAAAAGAAAAGTCTGGCAATCTTCTTCCAAAAAATCGGCCATTGAACACCCTATGGAGTGCAGTTCTACTCTAACACACGTGGGGTCATGGTATTGGAGCTGACTTGACAGCAGCTGGTTTTTATCATGCTCTGCCTCCCCTCACGTGGCATAAAGAGAGTGAGCAGAGATCTATGCAGCTACCACCGCACTAAGAACAAAGTTCTACTTGGCCCTGACCCTGCTGGCACTATTCTTCTCACAGATAACAGCATTTCCTGGACATTCTACCTTCCCCCTGGCTTCCCTCCTTCCCCCAGTAGCTCTCCAACCAGGAACACAAGTTAGATGTTTCTTCAAATGTGTACATCAAAACCCTCCTTTCACAAAACTCTCAGTCTGAACCTTGAGCAAACTGAAACTTATGGAAACTGCTTTAGCAAAAAAGCAACTCAGAAGCTGCTTCTCTTTAATTGATCGATCAATCAATCAAAACCTTAAAAGTACAGACCTCAACAAGGTGTTTTTCTTTATAAAAAATCAAAACTAAAAAAAACAGTTGCAGTCAAGTCCCACTCATGGAGACACCATGTGTGTCAGAGTAAAGCTGTGCTCCATAGGGTTTTCAATAGGCAAATTTTCAGAAGTAGATAGCCAGGCCTTTCTTCCAAGGCATATCTGGGTAGACTCAAACTTTCAACTTTTTGGTTAGCAGCCGAGCACATTAACCTTTTGCTCTACCCTTCATAACATCCTCTAAAGCAGCTTTGCACTAAATCATTTAGCTAAATTCTCATTAAGGTTATTAGTGTAGTGACTTCCAAGAGGAAGAATGCTAGAATATTCCCATGAGGAAAAGTCTCAGGTCTTGAAGACAGCTACTCCTTCTTCCCATGCAAAAAATTATCAACAGTGTGGAAGCCTTTCCAGGCCACTAAGCACCAGCCCAGGAACCCTCTGCCAGGACCCTCGCCCCCACTGTGTGGCTCATCCTCCCTTCCTGCTGTCGCCGAATATCAGCAGGGGCCCCTCGGCCTGAGGAGAGCACCTCAGAAAACAGAGAGAGGGCTGACTCCGTGAAACAGCCCACGAGCCCATTGTTGGGAGAAATGTTGCCCTCCTTTTCCTTTTCCCAATCTCCAGAAAGAATAATGCCATCTATTGTTTTCCTGCAGGGCAGGTCCACAGCATAAGAGTTATAGTTACAGTTAATAGTTTTTTCCGGCTTAGTCTTCTGCTGGGTTCTCCAGCCAACTTCCGGCAGCTCATAGAATAACACAATTCCCATTCATCCCCAGCTCCAGGTCCATCATTACTTAGCTCTGGACAAACAGACAGGTGCTGCTGCACACCAGGGCTTGAACAGGCGCTTTCTTTCCTCCTGGACAGAAGAAGGAGGATTAACACAAAATCTTTTCTGTTAATGAGTGACAGGGCAGACAAAGGGGAGGTTAGTGTGAATTTCACTCTGCAGAAAAGTATGGAGGTGACTAGAACAGTCTTGGCTGTCTCAGTAAAGGCAGGTCTGGACTATGCCATACTGATTGCCATATCATGCGTGGTGCAGACTGGCTTTGTCAGATGAAGATGAGCAACTCTGGGGGGCAAGGGAGACATGTAATGTAGGTGGGTAAAAAAATGATCAGTTTTGGAAAGGTGGAAAGGATGGGGAAAGATAACATGAGAGGGTGTTGATAAAACTCCCTTGTTCTATCAGAATGTTTGATTTGGAGTAGTGAGAGAGAAAGTTGGTTAGGTCAGAAATATGAAGCCCTACTGCAAAGCATAGGTAGTCCCTGGGTGATGCAGTTAATGCTCTTGGCTGCTAACCAAAAGGTTGGAGGTTCAAGTCCACCCAGAGGTGCCTCAGAAGAAAGGCCTGGACATCTACCTCTGAAAAATCAGCTGTTGAAAACCCCATGGAGTACAACGCTACTCTGACACAAATGGGCTCACCATGAGTCAGAGTCAACCCAGCAGCAACTGGTTTTTACTGTAAAGCATTACTTAATTTTAGCTTTGTCTCTTTTAAGTATTGATGATTTCTTGGTCTCAGGGAAGGGAAAACATAAGCAGATGTAGATTTTATGTAAAGGTAATAGAGCTTAAGTTCCCTCACTGTGAGCACTGGTTGTGGCTAGGAGTTGTGGAATGTTCTAGGTAGGGAGGGAGGGAAAGCTAGGTTGTAATTAGAAAACCCTTTTGTAGAAGCACACGCTAATTTCAAAGCTGCTGACAGGTCTTTGGATAGCTAAGAGGTGGCCGTTAAGTGGTTCTTGGCATCTGTAGACTCTGAGGCACAGTCTGGAAGCAGGAAGAGAACAAAGCGTTGCTGACTGCCACTCTGCATGGAAGTGTCAAGTGCTAAGGCTCCTAGTTGTGTGGAGTTACTGTTGCCATTGAGTTTCTCCTCCTCAGTAAAATTTAGAAGTTTCTATCTCTGATAATTAGTGATTGTCCTTATCAACTTGTGAGATGTGGTGTGTTTGAGCCAATGATTACCTATTGGATGACCTTGAATAGTGAGAACAATCTGCACCCACCCCCCACCCCGCCCCCGTAGGGAAAGCCACAAATAGCCCTGGACTTGGAATGCCAAAATCCATCCTTGACTCTCTCAAAAGTCCCTATTCTCACTATTTCTTGGGGGAAAGATGGGATGGATCCTAGGCTGGAATAATCTTTCTAGAAGAGGAGTGGATTTCCTTGGAAGGAATCTGCATATAAAATCTGTGAAGATTCTGAGATTTACCTTACTTATAAGCTCACAAATTAGCCTGCCACAGGATAGATAGATAGATATAATATATGTAAAACCAAACCCATTGCCATTGAGTCGATTCCAACTCATGGCAACCCTATAGGACAGAGTAGAACTGCCCCACAGGGTTTCCAAGGAGCAGCTGATGGATTCAAACTGCCAACCTTTTGGTTAGCAGCCAGACGCTCAAACCACTGTCCCACTAGGGCTCCATAATAAATACAAAAACATGATGCTGTCGAGTTGATTCCAACTCACAGTAACCCTAAAGGACAGAGTAGAAGTGCCCCATAGGGTTTCCAAGGAGTGCCTGGTGAATTTGAACTGCCAACCTTTTGGTTAGCAGCCACAGCTCTTAACCACTATTCCACCAAGGATTCTAGAATAAATAAATGAATAAATGAGCCTCGGAGGATCAGTGATTAAAGCACTTGGCTGCTAACTGAAAGGTCAGTGGTTCGAACCCACCAGCCACTCCTCCACAGGAGAAAGATGTGGCAGCCTGCTTCTGTAAAGATTAATCCAAAAAAACAAACCTGTTGCCATCAAGTTGATTCTGACTCATAGCGGCCCTATAGACAAAGTAGAACTGCCCGGTAGGGTTTCCTATATGTATATATATATACCATCAAACCCTCTGCCATTGAGTGGATTCCGACTCATAGCAACTCCATAGGGTTTCCAAGGCTGTAAATCTCTCCAGATTTACAGTTCTGGAAAAATGGGAATTCTAGAACACTTAATTGTGCTCACGAGGAACCTGTACTTGAGATCAAGAGGCAGTCGTTTAAACAGAACAAGAGGATAGTTCGTGGTTTAATGTCAGGAAAGGTGTGTGTCAGGGTTGTATATTCTACCATATTTATTCAGTCTGTATGCTAAGCAAATAATCCGAGAAGCTGGACTATATGAAGAAGAACAGGGCAGAAAGACTGGAGGAAAACTCATTAACAACCTGCATTATGTAGATGACACACCTTGTTTGCTGAAAGTGAAGAGGACTAGAAGCACTTACTGATGATCAAAGACTGTAGCCTTCAGTATGGATTACATCTCAGCATACAGAAAACAAAAATCCTCACAACTAAACCAATAAGCAACATTATGATAAACAGAGAAAATATTGAAATTGTCAAGGATTTCATCTTACTTGGATTCACAATCAATGTCCATGGAAGCAGCCGTCAAGAAATAAAACAACGCATTGCATTGGGCAAATCTGTTGCAAAAGACCTCTTTAGAGTGTTAATAAACAAAGATGTCACTTTAAGGACTAAGGCATGCATGCCTTACCCAAGCCAAGGTGTTTTCAATCGCCTCATGTGCGTGTGACAGCTGTACAATGAGTAAGGAAGACTGTGGAAGAATCGATGCCTTTGAATTATGGTGTTGGCAAAGAATATTGGATATATACCATGAACTGCCAAAAGAACGAACAAATATGTCTTGGAAGAAGTACAGCCAGAGTGCTTATTAGAAGCAAGGATGGCAAGACTTCGTCTCACATACTTTGGACATGTTATCAGGAGGGACCAGTCCCTGGAGAATGACATCATGCTTGTTAAAGCAGAAGGTCAGCGAAAAAGAGGAAGACCCTCAACAAGATGAATTAACACAGTGGCTGCAACGATGGGCTCAAGCATAACAATTGTGAGGATGATGCATGACCCAGCTGAGTTTCATTCTGTTGTACATAGGGTTGCTATACAGCACCTAACAACAGCAGCAAATCTCTATGGAAGCAGACTGCCACATCTTTCTTCCGAGGAGCCACACTGGTGGTTTGGAATCACTGACCTTTCAGTTTGCAGTCAATCGCTTTAACCACTGTGCCACACATATATATATATATATATATATATATATATATATGTATATATCAGCTAATCTGCATCTAGCTGTTAAGTGTCAAGTGTTAAGGTTCCTAGGGGAAGTGAGTGACAGGGAAGACAACTGGGAGGTTAGTGTGAATTTCATCCTAGAGAAAAATATGGAGGTGATTATTAAAACAGTCATGCTGTCTCAGTAACGGGTAAGTCTGGAATATGCCACACTGATCACCATGTCATGCATGGTGCAGGCTGCCTTTGTCAGATGAAGACAAGCAATTATGTGTGTGTGTGTGTGTGTGTGGAGGCATAACATATAAGCAAAATAATGTATATACAGAAAACCCAAGATTTCTGGGTCAGAGACAAAGGTCATTTATTACTCAGAGTAATATCTTGAGTCAGTTCTCTAACTATACAGTGAGGACCAGATGGTGCTACAAATTCAGTGGGATACATTATAGGAGAGGAACCTCAAAATTAGGAAAGTCTGACCTTATAGAGGGCTGCTGGTCCAGAGAGAGGGAAACATTACCTTTACTCTGAAATGTAAGCAAATCTTCTTTGGGCAGAGGAAGGATAGGTCTTTAATTTTACTACTCTGGACCATCTCCGGGAGGGAAATGTCTCTAAGCTTTACTAGCCTGAAATATCTCTTTATACAAACATTCCTAACTTGACTGGAAATGCATCTGCTCAGAGGACCCAGACCATGCAGAAATGTGAGACTTTCATGGAGAATTGTCTCCCAACAAAAACATGTATATAAAACAGAAGTCCCCTTCCACTCCCCTAGTATAAATACTTGCAGTTATATACAACCCTTCAGGAACATTTCATGTAATTTTATCACCTCATAAAGTAGCATTTTGGAGAATAAATGTAAGCACAGTAAAGGGAAGTGTGGCTAGCTTCCAGATTTACCCTTCTATTATTGACTACATGTCAATAACCGACCACAAGCAACATTCTATCAAGGGACATGGGAGTCCAGGAGGTCCAGGCTGTGACCATCAGTAGCATGAATGGTGGTCTGAGTAAGGGTAGGAAAGAACATAATATTTGAAAGAGCATCTGCCCAGTGGACAAATGGATGGAAGACATGAGGTGAACTTCCTCTTTTCCAAAATATGCTAGAAGAATGGGACTCTGGAAGCAGGGGAGTCTCGTACTTGGAGTACAGGGTACGCTTGTTGCTCCAAGTTGTAGCTGACTGGCTATGTTCTTCTCCTTGGCCTAGAGAGAGAGGCTGGACGATTCCCAATAGAATGAGGCCAGGCAGGCAATGAGTCTTAGCTTTTTACCTACCTTCTTTGGGCCAAAAGGCTTTTGATTAATCTGTACACTGCTCTTTTACCAACAACCATCTCTCTGGGATTTCCTAAAAGGAATATAGCAGGGTCTGTTTCTCTGCAAGGTCTGTAGGAACTCCACCCCAAGAACAAACCTGTCCTAATCAGTGCAGCTGAGCAGTTCATCAGTGACCACAAATCTCAGCATGGGCTGACCTTCTCTTGCCTAGCCCTGCCAAGGCCCTCATATTTTCAAACTGCACCCCTAGTTCCCAATTTCTGCACATCTACCACGTCCATTCCTACCTCTGCTCAAGTGGCAGATGAATTGCCTAAATCCCTATTACAGGCAGTGACAGAGTAAAAGTAGTATCATGACGTATGAAATTGGAGCTACATTAAGTTTGAAATTCTTTTCTTGTAATTCAAAAAATAGTTAAACACTGACAATTTCAGATGTTTCACCTAATGGTTCTTCTTGCCTAAGAAGGCAATGTGGGGTAGACGTCAAGTGCCCAAGTCAATTAGACTGATTTGCTACCCATGACTTCAACTACTGCACACTCATGAATAATTCTCAAGCATGTACCTGCAACTCCAGCTTCTCTCCTGATCTGCTGGACATCTGCATTTCGGTGTGACAAATGTGCCTCAAATCTGACATGTCCAAAATGAAGTCACACTTCCCATTCTCAGACCTGCTCAGTCAATATTCCTGTCATGGATTGAATTGTGTCCCCCTAAAATATCTGTCAACTTAGCTGGGCCATGAGTCACAATATTGTGTGATTGTCCACCATTTTGTCATCTGATATGACTTTCCTATGTGTTGTAAATCCTATCTCTATGATGTTGATGAGACGGATTAGTGGCAGTTATGTTGATGAGATCTACAAGATTAGACTGTGTCTTAAGCCAATCTCTTTTGAGATATAAAACAGAGAAGTGAGCAAAGAGACAGGGGGCCTCATACCACCAAGAAAGCAGTGCCGGGAGCAGAGCGCATCCTTTGGACTTGGAGAAATTGATGACAAGGACCTTCCTCCAGAGCTGACAGAGACAGAAAGCCTTCCCCTGGAGCTGATGCCCTGAATTTGGACTTGTAGCCTACTAGACCGTGAGAGAATAAATTTCTCTTTGTTAAAGCCATTCACTCATGGTATTTCTGTTATAGCAGCACTAGATAACCAAGACAGAATTTGGTACTAGGTGTGAGGTGCTGCTCTAACAGATACCTAAAATGTGGAAGCAGTTTTGAAACTGTGAATGGATAGAGGACTTATACGGAAATGAGGAGAACTGTTACACTGGAGACAGCACAGATGGTGAGACGTGGAAGCAGCAGAGAAGCGGCAGCAGCAGAAGCAGGAGACCAGCACAAGACAGCACTGAAGCTGATCCATGGAGCAGAGGGCTGAGTGCCTGGTGGAGTGGGTTGCCTATGGGCACTTATCGGTGGAGCTAGGCTTGCCGATCCACAGAGCAAGAAAGCTGAGTGCCTTCCGGCTGAAGTTTACTGGCGGAGTGGGGTGTCTCCTGGCACTTATGGGTGCAGCTACAGAGCTTTGGAACACTTGCCCCAGCAGGGCAGATGCAGGCAGTGAGGCCTGAAGGGGAGAGGCCAAGGAACCAGGAAACAGAAGCTGAAGAGACAAGGAACACTTCAAGCTGAGCTATGTCAGTCTCAAAGGGTATGGCCATGACCTCTGGGGTCTCAAAGGGTGGAGCCATGGCCTCTGATGTTTCTAAAGGTGGAGTCGCCACTCAGATGGACTAGGAGAATGGTGTACCTAAAGCCAAGGGAGCAGAGTTGCCATCACAGTGGGCCTGGAAGGCAGAGCTGAACCCCAGGGCCAAGAGGCCTCCACTCAGAATCCAGAGACTGTGGCCATTACCTAGGGTCTGGAGGGCAGGGCTGTTGTGTAAATTGTCTCAGAGAACAGGGGATTATTTTTAAAGCCTTGAGGGCTAATGTAATATGTTCTGCTGAGTTGCTTGGTGCCTTCTTTCCCTCCAGTTTCTCCCATTTGTAATGGAAATGTCTAAGTTGTGCCTGTTCTGCTATTTTACCTTTGGAAGCAGATAACTTGTATTCTAGGTTTCACAGATGAAGAGGAATTTTTTGATGGTGGACTTGGAGTTGATTGAAGACTTTTGCTATGATATGATGGGGTGAATGTGTTTTATATGTGGCAAGGAGATGAATTTGGGGCCAACAAGTGGTCATGGATTGAATTGTGTCACTCCAAAATATCTGTCAACTTAGCTGGGCCATGAGTCCCAGTATTGTGTGATTGTCCACCATTTTGTCATCTGATATGACTTTCCTATGTGTTGTAAATCCTATCTCTATAACATTGATGAGATGGATTAGCGGCAGTTATGTTGATGAGATCTACAAGATTAGATTGTGTCTTAAGCCAATCTCTTTTGAGATATAAAAGAGAGAAGAAAGCAGAGAGACAGTGGACCTCATACCACCAAGAAAGCAGTGCCAGGAGCAAAGTACGCTTTAGACCTGAGGTTCCTGTGTGGAGAAGCTCCTAGACTAAGGGAAGATTGATGACAAGGAACTTCTTCCAGAGCCAACAAAGAGAAAGCCTTCCCCTGGAGCTGATGCCCTGAATTTAGACTTGTAGCCTACCAGACTGTGAGGTAATAAATTTTTCTTTTTTAAAGCCATCCACTTGTGGTATTTCTGTTATAGCAGCACTAGATAACTGAGACAATTCCTCATGGCAAATGTCTCCACTGTCTACTTAGTCATCAAGTTCTACCCAGAGAACATTCTTGGATGCTCTCTCTTTAATCCTTCACCTCCAGTTAGTAAACATGTTTGTTAATAATCTCTTTAATAACATTCAATCTTTCTCTTACTTCCCCGCTGCCTTCTTCCAAACTTTCGTCATTTCTTACTTGCATTCTCAGAACAACGTCCTGTTTCCCCTGCCTTTAATCTTCTGTCAAAATTTTTTAAATATGAAAATCAATACACCTGCTTGGTAAAAATTCAAACAGTACAAAAGGAGAAAGCATATGTATATGGTTGCCGGAGTCTGAATCCAGGCTTCACTGCTTAACTTCCCTATCCTTTAGTTTCCAAATCTGTAACAAGGCGTTGATAAAGGCACTATTGCATGGTAATAAAATGCTAGTGCTCTAGAGCCTGACAGCTGAGCTCAAGTCCCAGCACTGCCACCTACTAGCTGGGTAACCATAGGCAAGTTACTTGACGTTTCTATGCCTCATGCAAATGTAAACTAAAGATAATAAAATCTCTCTTATGAAATTTTGGATAATCAAATGAGATAACACATACCAAGTACTTAGAACACTGCCTGGCACAGCACAAGTACTCAATAAATGTTAAATAACATTATTAAGGTACAATTAATAGCTAGAGTATTACCAACAGCAGCCATTAGTAATAATTTTTCTTATTTATTACTCTATAAATGTTGTATGTATATACAGTCATGTATTTGTAGGGTTTTTTTATGAATGGGTAAACAAATTATGCATACATTACTTTTTTTCATTTAACAGTATGTTTGGAGACCTTTTCCTATTAGGACATGTAGATCTAAATCATTATATTAATGGCTGGATTCTATGACAGTGCCATGATTTATTTACCAGTTTCCTTATTTTTTGACAAGCCCCCTCCTGTCATTGATTAATATTTCCAGTCATTTGCCGTTACAATAAAAGTTTGTTGTTGAGTAAGTGAATGAATGCACTAATTACAGACACTTCTCTTTTGGTCTCCAGGCTTCCTCAGTGGTCTCCTACACTGTCCCATGCTGATTGTCTTAGTCATCTAGTGCTGCCATAACAGAAATACCACAAGTGGATTGTTTTAACGAAGAGAAGTTTATTTCCTCAAAGTAGGCTAGAAGTCCAACCTCAGGGCGTCAGCTCCAGGGGAAGTCTTTCTCTCTCTGCCAGCCTTCTCATCAGTGTTCCCCTGGACTAGGAGCTTCTCAGTGCAGGGACCCCGGTCCAAAGGACGTGCTCTGCTCCCGGCACTGCTTTCTTGATTGTATGAGGTCCCCCCTGTCTCACTGCTCACTTCTGTCTTTTATATCTCAAGAGATTGCCTCAGGACACAATCCAGTCTTGTAGATCAGGCCCTGCCTTACTAACACAACTGCCACCCATCCTCCCTCATTAACATCATAGAGGCAGGTTTACAACACACAGGAAAATCACACAGTACCGGGAATCATGGCCTAGCCAAATTGATACACACATTTTGGGGGGGACATAATTCAAACCATGACACTGATAGAGCAGAGATGCAGATGACTTGGGACCATCTTGTATACCCTGACTCTTTCAAGGCCTTTCCAATGCGACAATCCTCCAGCCCCTGCAGTCCTTACAGTGTTTGAGATCCACACAGCCTGAATTTTCATCAGTAAGTATGTCAGGTACTAACTACTACACAGCCAGGAGCAATGTGGGTGAATAAGCACAGAGATGGCTGCAGGCTGCAGGAGGGGAGGCAAGTGGCTTCATCTTTCCAGAGAGGGCAAATAATACATGACTGTCAGAAATCTGATGAAAATCTTAGAAGTACATGAAATCAGTTATAAAGACTATAAAACATAAGTCATGATTCTATTTGTTCTGCAACAACTAAAACATGAGAAATATTTCATCAATTTAGAAAATAAATGTGAATCACTACAAAAGTCAAGTGTTGCTCGCACTCCCCACCTACCCTGCAAACATTACCCTCACCTCTTGCTTGTGGATGGCATTCAGTATTGAAAGTGGAGGGGTTGGAGGGGTGGAGGAGGAAGAAAGGACGCAGGTGGGAGAGGTGGGAAAATGTCAGAGAGAGATTTCCCTGTGTCTCAGTTTTGCCTGAAGCTGCTTCCGCCTGGAGCTCTACAAGAGAAACTGTTCAGAAAGGAAGCCAAAGAGAAAAAGCCTTCGTAAGGCTTTCCAGGGGTACACAGTGCTGAAAACTGATCGTGTTTCTTTCTAATCACGTGGACCCACAGTTCCCAAGCCTATCAGCACAAAGACTGGACAATGACCCTCTTTCCAAAGTTCCTGGGATCTGGGGTCTTTGCAGAGACAAAGTCACTTGAAATATCACTCCAGCCCTGGATGATTGCTTACCACGGGCCTGTGTTTCACTCACTGTCAAGGAGAAAAGTGAAGGCAGGGTCAGCACCAAGTTCTTAGGATCCATCCTCTGGGATCTCGGGCAGCACCAGGGACCGTGGTGAGCTATGAAGAAGGAAGAATTTCTGCATTTACCCTGGGGGAGTGGCTCATCATTCTACTTTATTTTTTATAAAATCAACCATTTTTCAATCAGATAGAAATTTTCCTACTTTCACTCATCCTAATACTCCATTTCTGCGTGATCAGTCAGATTGGCTGGGCAGAAAATCAAGCTTGTTCGTCAGTGTCTGGAGATGCCAGATGTACTTTTTTTAAAATCCTGGAATGCTTTTCACTGAATGTGGCTAAGCCTCCATCCGGACAGTGCTGCCCACGGGGTGTGCCAGATGCTGCACCTGGGCTGCCAGCTCCCTCCTGCAGCTTCTCTGTGGGCTGGACTCGTGTTGGGCGGGAGGGCCAGAACCTCCCCGCTTGCCTCTTGACCCTGCAGGGAGCCACATGGAACGATGGAAAGGTCAAGGGGGTTAGAGATGTTTTCTAGCAATGTTCCTTACTAACTCTGTGACTTCATTTCTCGTAGTAGACCCTCAATAAATGTCACTGACATTAAGGCATTATTGTCCTCTAATCTCTTGCTACTTATAGGACATCCCCAGATCCGCTGTATCTGAATCACATGAGAGCTTGTTAGAAATGCAGAATCTCAGGTCCTAGCCCCAACCTACTGCAACAGAAGCTGCATTTTAACAAGATCTCCAGGAGGTTCCTACACATATTGACCTCTAGTCAATACTTCTTGTTTCCCTGAAAGGGCCAGATGTGAGCAGGAGCCATCCCACCCACAATGCTTGCTTCAGAGGACAATCTCTCCTACGTTCTCCTTGTGGTGAACATTTTTCTGAAAACGCAAATCTTGACTTATGGTCAAATCAGATAGAAATTTTACTTAGTAGGAACAATGGGACAGAATATTTGATACTGAGTTTTACCATCACTACATTTGACTCCTGTTTTATAACCATCTTGTCCTCCTATTTCTGAAAAGGAGTCCCTGGGGGGGTGCAAACAGTTAACGTGCTCAGCTATTAACCAAAAGGTGTCCACTGAGAGGACACCTTGGAAGAAAGGCCTAGTGATCTACTTCAAAATATTGCCATTGAAAACCTTATAGAGCACAATTCTACTCTGACGTAAATGAGATCACCATGGGTCGGAGTCAACTCTACTGCAACTGGTTTATCTCTGAAAAGCGTGGAAAATTACTTTAAAACAGTCTAAGAAGGCTACTTTCTTGTCCCGTTTATTCTAGTAATAAGTGAGGCTGTATGGTGGCTTTTTAGAGACTTTGCCTCCAAAGCATTTCTTTAAGGAAAAAAGATTCCTTCTACCAGACATCCCATGGGAATCTTCCCTATCCCACCTACCTTCTGGACATCGGTCACTGCACCAGTAGATCTGGTCAGGTAACAACCTGGCCTCACTCCCTGTGAATGCTATAGGTCCGTTTGTATTAAATGCCTGTTTCTTCCAGCTGTATATGCAGGACACCAGGCCATTTGCAATAGCAGTTTCTGAATGCACACTTACCAGAGAGCAGCACCTCCTCATGAGGACTGACTGAACTAGCGTCAGAGACAGCTGCTGCCCCTAAAGCCCTGGTTCCTGGTCCGAGGCCTCTGGTCACAACCTGGATGCCGTGGTCACCCTGTTCAGAAACAACAATGCCTCCTGGACTCTGAGCTGTGCCTAAATGTTTGTCCAAAGACAGCACATTTATTTTTTTGTAATAAAGGTCCAATTTTCTGTTCTAAACAATGTACTGCCTGTGTCCACCGTGTGAAACTTTAAGCAAGAGGTGTCCTCGTCAAGTTCCCTCAACTAGGAGTCGTGCAGTTTCATGGGCTCAGTGGATATTACTCTGAGACTCTTGCTGTGGATGCACTCTGTGGGCATTACTCTGAGACTCTTGCTGTCGCCTTGCTCTGTGGGTATTACTCTGAGACTCTTGCCGTGGGCTTGTTCCATGGGTATTACTCTGAGACCCTTGCTGTGGGCTCGCTCCATGAGAATTACTCTGAGACCCCTGCAGTGGGCGTGCTCCGTGGGCATTACTCTGAGACTCTTACTGTGGGCATGCTCCGTAGGTATTACTCTGTAACTCTTGCTGTGGGTTCTGGAGGTAGTAGCATACGTTAGCTCAGGGGCAGATTAAACAGTAGGCAAGGTACACAGGGTCTTACTTGTGTTTACTTACTAGTCTGTAGTTCACGATTTCACCTGGATACTCTGAATGACTAGGTTTGAGTCATGTGACTCCCCTGGGGGAAGGGAAGCAGTTCTCCCAAGAAAAAACGAGGTTACAGTTACCAAAAGAAAAGGGTTGTTGCTTAAGCTAAAACAATGGATCCAAAAAAACAAACCCATTGCCATCAAGTCAATTTTGTCTCATAGAAACCCTATAGGACAGAGTAGAACTGCCCCATAGGGCTTCCAAGGAGTCGCTGGTGGATTCAAACTGCAGATCTTTTGGCTAGCAGCTGAACTCTTAACGACTATACCACCAGCGCTCCTTAAAAATCCACTAATTTCCTTGCTCTATTTATGAGGAAATTGAGGCTCGAAAACATCCCTAAACTTGCCCAAGACCACAGACACAGTAAGTGACAGAACTTGACCTCAACCAGGACATCTGGGTCCAAGGCCAGCAAGCTTTGCACTAACCACATATTCACTCACACCAGCAAACGGAAGTGGTATGACATAAATATAAGGCTTGAGAATTATCATCAGTTTGTTATGGTACAAATTGTTTGCCCTTTTTCAACTTGCTTTTTCCCTCCTCTTCCCCTCCAAAAAATTCCCTCACTCTCTTCCTCTGCACTTCCAATTCAAAGAAACTCCAGGTTTTATTCCCTTAGAAGGACTTACCAGCACCATGGGTGCTGTCAGCCTTAAACTCAAGGGTCCCTGCACTCTGTGAGGTAAGGCCCTGGCTATTGTAACAGCAGGACTCCCAGGACACATAGCAGCACTTAAGATGAAAATGGGTGCAAATTTCATTTTCTCAGCATAAAGACAAGGCTGCAACATGTTCAATGTTTTGTGAGTCTCATTAAGTTTAAATACTTCTGTTCTTACTCAAAGATTTTTCTGCCTGCGTACCTACCTAAAGGCTTTTTGCAATTCTTGTCAGGGTATTTTTTTTAAGATGCAAAATTGTCTTATATCCCACGGCAAGCTTTCATCATGTGAAGACAATCTGTTCCTCCTGGCAACACTGATGACACTAAATGAACAGGGGTCAGCTGGGAAGTTTGAAGAGAAGCCTTGGTACTCTGTTAAACAAAGCTGGGAATTCTCTGAAAAATGTTTAGCAAAGATACTTCAGTTTGAAGTGAATAGGAAAGGTTTTGTTCAGCAGGCTTTGCCTGGCTGTTGGATTCAACGAGTGTTCAGCCCCAGAAAAGAACATCAATGTCTTTCTTGAAAATTAAATACACACACACATCTTTGTTTTCTGCCCACATTGGGCATTGCTTAACTATAGAAAAGCTCACCATGCCTGATAATATGCATCATTGCTTTTGATTCAAAGCACATGCTATATAGGGGCAAAGATACCATATCTTCTCTTTTTAGTAAAATGATTTGTCAAGGATTCTATTTCAGAAGGATCAACAAAAGACCTGAATGATCCTGCAGAGTGAGGTCTCAGCTTTGGCTGGGGATTGGGAGCCAGGGGTCTTATGTCCTCCCCTCATCCCCCAGCTCCATCACTGGTCAGTGTTTGTGACCTCAGGCAAGGCACTTAAGCTCTTTGTACCTTTATTCCTCCATTTGAAAATGAGGGATAATACTTGCTGCCTACTTAACCTCAAAGAGCTATGTGAGGATTAGCCAGTCAAATTTTGCCAAATGCATGGGAATCAATGGAAGGAAAAATCTGTATGAATATGAAGTATTATTATCATTCCCCTCTGTCTTCCTCTCCTCTCTCCCTCCCTCTTCTTCTCCCTCTCCCTCCCTCTCTCTTTCCAAAGATTGCTGTCCTGCAGACATTGAGCATTACTTATGGTTTTACTTTTGGTTGCTATTGTGGAAAATGGCCCTCTCCTATTATTAAATGATTTGTTGGAAATCAGTCCTTTCTGTACTATCCAGAGAGGTTTCCAAACCAAATCATCCTAGACTGATTGTCAGTGAATCACACCTGGCAAGGTTTCTTTTGGTTTTATCTCTAATATCCTGTAGAGAAGAGTAAACAAGGAGTTTAAGGTAAAACAGTAAGTATAATTTGGGAAAATTCGCCTGTTAGTGATTCAAAGCTAGTGGAGTATAAAAATAAAGTCAATTTAGAGCTCTCGTTACAATCCTTCAATAAATTCCTCTTTTAACCAAAAACCATAATAATACTCTATATTTCACAAACACTGGCCCTCTGGCTGTTAACAACCACCTGTAAAATGAGTGTAACACAAGCTGGTCAGATTACACTCACTTTACAGTTAGTTGAGAGAGTTGAGATACGGAGAGATTAAGAGATTTGTCCAAAGTAATTTAGCTAATGAGTGCCAAAACCAGGACTAGACTCCAAATTTCGGTATTTTCTGGTTCCAAGGGCAGTGGATTTTCCCAGTACACCTTGCTGCTATCCTATGGCCCTGGCCCAGATGAAGTTAAAGGTCAAAAACTTGTTTTGTTTTTTTGGTACCCTTTTCTTTACTTTACAAACCACTTGGATTTGTGTAATGTACCTGATCTTATCCGAGACCCTCCTGGAGAGCCTAGAATGGAATGCTATTTCCACAGTTATTTCTGGTGTGCTGTGGGGTCAGGCAGTGCTGAATGCATGGGATTGCCCCAGGAAAGGCAGGAAATCAGGACAAAGAATTCTCGTCTGAACAACATTTATCATCGCCACTCTCTAATTTGACTCATGCACGCTGTTGCTCAGCTGTTGTCTAGAGCGGGGTAGGCAGTGAATCAATCAAGAATATTTGATAAGCCCTAATGCAGAGATTAGGAGTCCTGGTGGTGCAGTGGTTAAAGTGCTCGGCTGCTAACCAAAAGGTCGGCAGTTCCAACCCACCAGCTGATCACAGGAGAAAGATATGGCAGTCTGCTTCGGTAAAGATTTACAGCCTTGGAAACCCTACGGGTAGTTCTACTCTACCTTATAGGGTCGCTATGAGTCAAAATCAACTCGATAGCAGTGGGTTTAGTTTTTGGTTAATGGAGAGATTGGAGTCCCTCGGTGGCACAAATGGTTAAGCATTTGACTACTACCTGAAAGACTTGCAGATGGAACCCACCCAGAGGTTTCTTGGGAGACAGGCCTGGGGATCTACTTCTGAAAGGTCACAGCCTTGAAAATCCTATGGAGTAGTTTTCCTCTGCACACATGGGGTCACCATAAGTCAGAATCAACTCTATAGCAACTAACAACAACAATGCAGAGATGGAGTCCCTGGGTGGTGCCAGTTAAGTGTTAGGCTACTAACCAAAAAGTTGGCAGTTCGAGTCCACTCACAGTGCTTGAGAAGAAAGACCTGGTGATCTACTTCTGAAAAATCAGTCATTGAAAACCCTATGGAGCACAGTGCTACTCTGACACACATGGGGCAATCATAAGTCAAATTGACTCAACGACAACTGATTTTTAATGCAGAGATGGCCAATGGTTTTCATCTTGTGGGCTATAATATACATTGTGACATACCAACCACATCCCTTCCTCTTTCAGGGCCAAGGCTCTTACAGCCAGAGAGAGCTGCCTGTGCTAAGGTCACACTCCATTTTGGTGGTAACCTGCATCCAGTGACTGTTTGATGGGAGAGGGGGGTATAAAGTTCCACCCCCAACCTCTTGTCTTAGGATCTGAAGGATCTGCAGAACTCCTCATAAGGCTGATTGAGGCCTTTGTTGTAATTGCATTACAGTTCAATTTCTCCCATGGCCCAATCCTTTTTCCCTCACCTCTTATGGTTATTTTTCCTAAGAGAACTCTGCCAATAACCTTCTGTACACAAATATAAGAATCTCAAAGTCTGTTTCCTAGGGAACCTGACCCTCCACAGATAGTACCAAAAATGTCCCTAGAAAGCTGACTTTAGCCAGCTGGCAATGATGACCCTATTATTGGCGGTGGATGAAGCATTAATAGCCTTTGGCATGTACTAGCAGCATAATCACTAAAACTTCTGCCAGTGGTGAACTGGGATGGGATACTGGTGGAAGGGAATGTAATAGCAAGTACAATATTTCTGGCATTCGTATGTTTTGTGGTAAATATCAATTACAATGGCTTGAGAATTAAATGACTGTTTCTGGGGGCCATCCATGAAGTAGAGAAAGTCAGTACAAGGCTGAAGTCAATTAATCACTAATATAAGCAAAGAGAATACCAGAAAGATATTTACCTGCACTTTATCACCTACATAAAGGCATTCAACTGTGTGGATCATAACAAATTCTGGATAATGTTGCGAAGAACAGGAATTCCAGGACTCTTAATTGTGCTCATGTGGAACCTGTACATGAATCAAGAGGCAGTAGATCGAACAGAACAAGAGGATACTGGGTGGTTCAAAATTGAAACAGATGTGTGTCAGTGTTGTATTCGTTCACCTTACTTATTTAATCTTTACGCTGAACAAGTAATCAGAGAAGCCAGACTATGAGAAGAACATAGTATCAGGATTGGAGGAAGACTCATTAACAACCTGCAATACACAGATGACACAACCTTGCTTGTTGAAAATGAAGCCGACTTGAAGCACTTACTTAGGAATGTCAAAGACACAGCCCTCAGTATGGATTGCACCTGAACATGAAGAAAACAAAAGTCCTCACAACTGGACAAATAACAATATCATTATAAGAAATTGAAGTTGTCAACAATTTCATTCTTCTTGGATCAATTGTCAACATTCATGCAAGCAGTTTAGAAATCAAATGACATATTGCACTGGGAAAATCTGCTGCAAAAGACTTCTTTAAAGTTTTAAAAAGCAAAGATGTCACTTTGATGACTAAGGTATGTCTAACCCAAGCCATGGTCTTCAGTTGCCTCATATGCATGTAAAAGATAGTAAAAAAGGAAGACAGAAGAAGAATCGACACATTCAAAGTGTGGTGTTAATAAAAAATATTGAATACACCAGGGACTGCTAAAAGAATGAACAAATCAGTCTTAGAAAAAATACAACCAGAATGTTCTTTAGAAGCGAGGATGGCAAGACTTCAACTCACTTACTTTGGAAACATCATCAGGAAAGCCAACTGTTAGAAAAAAGTACATCACGTTTGGTAAAGTAGAGGGCCAATGAAAATGAGGGAAACCTTCAATGAGATGGTTTGACACAATAGCCATAACCACGGACACAAACACATCAATTATCATGAAGATGGCACAGGACTGTGCAATATTTTGTTCAGTTGTACATGGGGTGTCTATGAGTCAGAGCTGACTTGATGACAACTAGCAACAACAACACGTAAGAAAAGTGTGAAACCAGAGGGCCTCCCTGGCTGTATACAAAGAGACTGTCATCTCTTACAGCAGTAAGGCAGAAAAAGCTGAGGATTAGGCCAAGAATTAAGAGTAGCAAAGCTCCAAAAGAGGTGGAAATCTGAACTTGATAGGTCTGCTACACCAAGGTCAGGGACTCTAAGACTTAGGATGAGGCATCTAAGTCCCCAGATTCTGCTGAAGTCTCTTTGCCTAGCAAAAAATCCCACTCCCTCATGTTAAAGGCTAGGATTTCCTCCTTACTTGAAGATGATGGTGAAGCTTTGACTTTTCAAGACAACATGCACCGCCCCCCTCCCCTGAATCTACCCCCACCTCTCCTGCTAATCATCAAACCAATCATTTAATACAGCTGGGGGAGTGTTGGAATTGCAAAGCAAGGAAAGGCCTTATACATCTAAGGAGCTGAAGGACCTAGTCAACATTTACTAGCAAGAGCCAGGAGAATGAAAGTGAACTGGATTCTTACAGGTGCTGCATTAAGGGGGATGGAATATAAGGTTGGGTAAAGGATAGTTTATAGATATTGGAGCACTCAATACAGGATTTAAAATCTTGTCAAGAACCTCAGGGTCTTGCCAACATTGCTGGGGCAAATTACAGAAGAAAGGATGGAATGGCTCAGGAAAGTGGGCCTATTGAAGCGACTATATTATGTAATGCCAGAAAACCTGTTAGCTGACTATGTTCTGTGGGAGAGTTCCAAGGACATTCCACTTACTAAAGCAATAAGCGATGTGATGGGGACCCCAGCAACATTAAGCAGCTCAGTGGTGGCTGTCCTCTCGAGGCCAGGGCTAATTTTAGAAGATGCTGTTAGAGAACTGGCTCTCTGACAGCAAAATATTAGCAGACTGCTGAAAAAATAGAGGCTAGGTGGTAGTGCTTAATTATCAAAAGGAAGGTGAGCTCAATTATTATAAAGAGTGGCACAGTTGGGGGAAAGTGACATGACTCATGTATTGCTATGGAGATAGTTAATAGAATACAGCCTTTCCAGAGAGAATGAGCAGGCAACAAAGGTATTTCTCAATCTATACTACCAAAAAGAAACAAAGGCTGAGGGCAGCTGCCCCAATAAAATGTCAAAATCCCTTGTTGAGTTTCTGGATCTGATCCAGTTTCAACACAGAGACTGCTGACTGAGGGAATGGCTGGGTCTCATGAGAAGAAAACCCTACAAGATCATGACAAGTTTTTATTATGGTTCTCCCAGTTCTTCTCCAAAGGGATCTACAATCATCTACTTGGGTAACCATGTCCTGGGGAAAAGGAAATTCTCAAACATTTCAAGGAACATGTGTTGATATTGATAACTGGGGACCCAAAGCATTGTTAGATTCCACCCCCCAACACACCCCTATAAAATGAGGACCAGATAATGAGTGGAAACCTGGCTAAAAATTGGCTCACAGTAGGTCAACTGGTCTATGGACCCAACTAGTAATCATGTCCCCAGTCCTTGAATGTATAATTGGAATAGCGGAGTTGAAAGAACCCCTATATTGGTTCCTTAGCCCATGGACTAATAATTATCATAATAGGAAAAGCCAAATAGAAGCCTCTGATAATACTCCCCTCACCCCAAACAAGATATTAAATCAGAAGCAATATTACATCCTGGGGTAAATGACAGAGATTAGAGTCAATCTTAAAAACAGAAAAGATGAAGCATTGGTAGTTACTATCATATCCCCATTTAATTAACTAGTCTGGTACCTAAAATAGCCAGATGAATCCGAAGGTATAATAATGGACAACTGCAAACTCAACCAAGTAGTAGCCCCAGGTAGTAGCTGTTGTACCAAACATGGTATCTTTGCTAGAGCAGATTAGCATGCATCAAATACATAGCATGTGGCCATTGATCTGGCTAATACCTTCTTTTCCAACCCTATCAGAAAGGAGGACCAGAAGAAGTTCATATTCATATAGGATGAACAGTAGTACATATTAATGACATTGCCCCAGGGCTATGTTATCTTTTCTCCTTGTCTCATAATATAGTGATCTGGACTGCCCAGGCATTTCAGAGAACCATACCTTGGTCTGATTTATCAGTCATCTCATGTAATCAGATCAGATAAGCAAGAAGTAGGAAGTATTCAGGAGGTCTTGGTAAATCCCAAACCCAACCTGTTGCCATCAAGTTAATTCTGACTCATAGTGACTGTCTTAGGCATCTTGTGGTGCTATAACAGATGTACCACAAGTGGATGGCTTTAATAAAGAGAAGTTTATTCTCTCACAGTCCAGTAGCTACAAGTCCAAATTCAGGGCATCAGCTCCAAGGGAGCGCTTTCTCTGTCAGCTCTTCATCAATCTTCCCTTGGTCTGCGCAGGAACCTCAGGTCCAAAGGACTCACTCTGCTCCCGGCACTGCTTTCTTGGTGGTATGAGATTCCCATGTGTCTCTGCTCACTTCTCTCTTTCATATCTCAAAAGAGATTGGCTTAAGACACTATCTAATCTTGTAGACCTCATCAGTATAACTGCCACTAATACATCTTATTACATCATTATGAAAGAATTTACAACACATAAGGAAATTATATCAGATTACAAAATGGTACACAATCATACAATACTGGGAATCATGACCCAGCCAAGTTGATAGATATTTTTGGGGGACACAATTCAATCCATGACAGTGACCATACAGGACAGAGTAGAACTGCCCCTTAGGGTTTCCAAGGCTATAAGTCTTTATGGAAGCAGACTGCCACATCTTTCTCCTGCAGAACGGTTGGTGGGTTCAAACTGCTAAACTTTTCATTAGCAGCCAAGTGCTTAACCAGTGCACCACCAGGGCTCCTTGGAAGTCTTGGTAATACACATGAACTCCACAAGATGGAAGGTACATCCAGTGAAGATTCAGACTGAAGTTTCAGGGGTCTAGGACATCCCCTTCAAGGTAAAGAACAAAGTACTGTATCTTGCCCCTTCCACCACTAAGGAGAAAACACAATGCCTGATAGGCCTCTTTAGATTCTGGATGTAGCATATTCCACACTTGGGAATACTGCTCTGACCAATTATTCAGGGACAAAAAAAAAAGAGCATCAGCTATAGCAGGATCTAGAGCATAAGGACCTGACGTAGGCCCTGGCTACAGTGCAAGCAGTCCTTCCACTTGGGCTATATGAACTGGCATGCCCTGTTTGTATTAAAGGTATTGTGTTGGGAGTTTATAACAAGCCCCAATAGAAAAATCACAATAGAGTCCCCTAGAATTCTGGAGCAAAGCCATATCATCTGCAGCACAGAATTGTACACTATTGGAAAAGCAATTCCTACAGCGCTACTGGGCTCTGGTAGAGACAGAGCTCCTGACTCTTGGCATCAAGTGACTAGGCAGCCAGAAGTGCCCATTATAAGCTGGATTCCATCAGACCTACAAAGTCATAAGGTCATAGCATGTCCAGTGCCAATCTATTGTATTATTGAAGTGGTACATCCAGTATTAGGTATGAGTAGGGCTCAAATACACATGCAAGCTGCAAAATCAGGTGGCCTGGACTCCCTGTCATCTACCACTGTTGCACCAGTGCCCTTCTCAGAGCTCACACTTATGGTCACTTGGAATGTCCATTAAGACCAGCTGATTAAGAAGGGAAAAGTCCAAGTTTGGTTCATGAATAGGTCAGTGCTAATGGTTTGGCTAGTTGGTCAGGAGTCTGGAAGGAGAAGTATTGAAATATTGAGAATAAGGAGACCTGAGTAGAGGCAGGTGGATGAAACTATAGAAATGGGCTCAACGTGTAAAACTCTTTTATTACAAGTTAACGTCCACCAGAGTGCATTCACCATGGAAGAGGCACTAAACAAGCATGCAGACAGAATGACCTGGCCAGCTGGTGTCAGCTTCAGTCATCATCTCCCCAACTCCACCTCCTCACTCTCCACTCTCAGTGCTGGCACAAAGGACTTATGAATGAACTAGACATGACAGCAGAGATGGAAGTTATACATGAGCCTGACAGCAGGGACTTCCATTTGCCAGGGCTAATATAGTCACAGCCACTGCAGAATGTCCAACTGTCCAGCAACAGAGACAAATGCTGAGTCCCTGATATGGCATCATTCTTCAAGGAAACCAACCAGCTACTTGGTGGCAAGTTGATTGCATCACAGCTTTAAACATTCTGAAAGGCGTGATAACTCATCTTGATTGGAACTGACACATATTCTGAGTATAGGTTTGCCTTTCCTGCATACATTAGCACCACTATCCAAGGACTTATAGAGTGATTCACCAACATGAAATCTCATATAACATCATATCAGACCAAGGGATGCACTTTACAGCAAATAAGTGTGGCAGTGGGCACATGACAATGAAATCCACTGGCCCTGTCACATTTTGCATCACTCAGAATCTGCTGGCCTGATAGAGCAATAGAACAGGCATTAAGGTGCAGTTGAGGTTCCAGTTCAGAGATGATACTCTGTGAGGATGCTGTACTATCCTTCAGGATACAATGTATATCTTAAATCAGTGACCATGTACTTTGTCTCCAACAAGAAGGTCTGGGAAACAAAGGTCCTGCTTACTATCACTCCCACTGACCCACTTGCAATTGCTGTCTCTTGCAATTCTAGACTCTATAGTTCTAGAGGTTCTAGTTTTCAACAAGGGTTCACTCACTTCCATCAGGGGACACAGTAAGTCCTATTAAATTCTGTTCTATAGCTGTCTCTTTATACCAAAAGACTAGCAAGCAAGGGAAGGGGTTACCATCCTAGCAGGGATAACTGACCCTGACCATCAGGAGGAGGTGTTATTGTTGCCATTGTTGTTAGGTGCCATTGAGGAAGCAGGGATGATATTAAATAGTAGGGGAAGGGAGGAATACGTTTGGTACCCAGGTCATCCACTGAGGCATCTCTTGGTATGTCCCTGTTCAATATTGACTGTAAATGGACAAGGGCAGCAGCCACGGTCTGAGAAAGACATAATGGCCAGGGGCTTAGACTCCTTAGGGATCAATGTCTAGGCCAGAAGTTAATCAATCTAGATCAGCAGAAGTGCTAGCTGAGGAGAATCTAGAATGGGTAGCAGAAAAAGGAGAGAAATACAGTTGTGGCTTAAGACCAACTACAGTGGCAGAGGCTCTAGTTTTTTCCACTAAATTCCCTCTTGTAAATTTCCCTGGGAAAAGAGATCACAACTTATATGAAGCAAGAGAGTCTGAGTGTTGCAAGATGTGGACAGTAGTGGATCCTGTGGTGTGTTGCCCAGATGCCCCCTTAAGGATTGAGGCTCTTAGTCCTCCAGCTGCTGGGAGTGGTGGAAAGAGCAAGCTCCCAGCTGAGTCTGTCTTTATGAATCACCCTCAGCCCAAGAGAGCTGCTTCAGCCCACATCCAATGCCTGGTTGATTTGATGAGTTATAAAGGCCTGATCTTCTTGTTTCAAGCTCTACAGGTTCATCCTAAGTCTAGTGATCCTTGTAGAGTGACCTGAGGCCTCCGTTGTATCTGCAAGACAATTCAACCTTTCCCTTGGTCCAATCCTGCTTCCTTCACCCCTCATCATAGGTATTGTTTCTGAAGATACTCACCAATAAACTACACGTACTCAAATCTCAGAATCTCAGAGGCTGTTTCCTGACAAGGGCCAACTTAGATAGATTGATAGTAATGAGAATGATTCAGAGACATCTGTACTCAGTAGGAAAAGGAGCCATCACCAGTTAGCAAGGTCTGCAGGGGCGCAGGAGAGAGGAGGCAGTAGCAAATATACCAGATAAATTCCAGCCCATTCTTGTTCTATTGTACTTAGAACTTTGCTCTAGAACCTGATGAGAAGGAAATGCATAAGCCAGGAGACTTTTCTAGGGACCACAGGGGCTTAAGAGGAGACGAATAATATTTTATATTCAAATAGCAATCCTAAACTAGTAAACAGCAGAGCCATAATTCAACCTAAGCCTTCTTACTCCAAATATATCTCTTCTTCTTTATATATACTTCATCCCTGGAGAGATATTGGAGAAACTGCTCCTGCTCTCCTTTCTTAAAGAATTCATAACTTATTTTCCCATTGGCAGAGAGAATATAGACTCTAGATGTTTTCTTGGAAAAAAATTACATTAGTTGAGTTGGTTAGAAGCAGTGTATATTCCAAATGTTTATTGCTATGTCCAAAACAGTTTAAAGGAATCATTTTTATTCAGTTTCTGTGGGTAAGGGATTTGGGAAGGTCTTGGCTGGGTGGTTCTGGCTTGGGTTTCTCATGTACTTATAGTCAGACAGTGGCAGAACTTGAAATAGCATGGAGTAGAATTAGGGAAGGGAGGACTGGAACAGCTAAGGGCTGGCCAGAATCTCTCTCTCTCTCTCTTTATGCAGTCTCAGGATCTTTCCAGATATGTGAAGTAGCTTGGGCTTCCTCACAGCATGGTGACTGAGTTCCAAAAGCAAACATTCCAAGGGGGCCAGGTAGAAACTGCATGATATTTTCTAACTGAGGCTTAAAAATCATGCAGCATTACTTCTTCACTGTCTTTTGGGTAGAGCTGTTACTGTCCCCATCCAGATTCAAGGGGAGGGAACATAGACACCAACTCTTGGTGAAAGGAATGTCAAAGGATTTGGAAGTCATGTTTTAAAACTGCCATTGCATGGTAAACTGAAATCAGCACCAGTTCTGGAAAAACCTGGGCATGTGTATTGACTCCACTACTTTCTACCTTTATGGCTATGAACTATAATCTCTTTTTGCTTCCGTTTCCCCAATAGCAAAGTAGAGGATAACAATGCTTTTTAGTTAAGCTCCTTTGGGTGCAAGAAATAGAGACTCACTCATGTCACCAAGGGTTGCCAGGAAAAAACAAATCATCAGCCCAGAAGAGCAGAAACTGTAGCTGGCCCAGAACTGAAGATAAATCCTAGGTTCCTCAGCAGCAGGTTGTGGAGTCTCACTCTTGTGCCCTTGAATTTATCTATTTTGGCTATTCTCCACCTTTCAACTTCTCACTCCTACAGTGCTCACCTGCTCACTTTCTGTTCTAAGTCCTTTCCTCCTCATTTCTGCTAACTCATAGTTTTAGCTTTCTTTGAACTTGAGCTAACCTGGCCTCTTTAGCTGCTTTCTAGAAGCTAGAGACATTTCAACTTTGGCTCCCACCACTATCTTATTCTTTAGGAATTTCCTGGTTCATATTCCCAGGAAATGGATAATTTACTAGCCTCCAAGTAGATTGTCTGTGTTTGGGTCACAGGCTTTTCTTGTTCATTTAGTGACTACTCTTGGGTAAACGAAAGTTCAGCTATTAGCAATTCAAGCTGGAGGGAACAGACAGGCATGGCCCTGGGCACAGCTCTATAGTCATCAGCATAGTTCAACACAGATGTCTACCCCCCAGGGATTGTGATGTGGATCAATTAAAATAAGAAAAGAAAAAGGTATTGTAAGCCATAAAGTGTTTTAAGAATGTATGATGTTATGTTTCAAACAAACAATCAAATGGATCCACTGGTTCATTTTTTAGGAATCAATACATCAATTTAACATCCTTGGTAATTAATTAATCAAGCAAACTGATACTTAAAGATTAATGTTTTGTTTCTATAAATGATTATTGCAACTGTTCTTCCTTAACATCCAGCTGCATGCTAGCTGTGTCAGGATCTCCAAGAGTTGGGACTGAATCTTTCAACTTTGAGGCAATTAAGCATTCAAATGAATGCTGTGCTAATGGATAGATTTTAGCATTATATTTTCTTGGATTCTTTTTGAAAAGGGGAAAACTCAAATTATTCTTCCTTCGATAATAAAGACTTGAAAATACATCTGTTTCAAACTGCGTGTGCTGTCTACTCAAATCTATATTGGAAAGTTACACTGTAAATTCTTTGGAGGCTTTTTTTCACTCATTTTCAGTCTCACACAATCCCTCACTTCTTAATCAATTCTATTTTCTCAACACAGACTGAACTGCCACCAAACTATCAAATAATAATTTTTTTCTAGAACTCAAAATGAAAAGGAAAAAAAAAACGCAGCCAACCAAACAAATAAACAAGAATGAAGCTTCACGAACCTTTTGTACCTGTACCAGTTGACTAAGGCATCCGTCTCTGACATAGTGGTGGGCTGAATTCAGATAAGACCTGATATGATGATTGAAATTTTTTAGTTTAAGGATTAAAAACAAACAAACAAAAAATCTGAAATGAATTTCCTTTTGCTTGTCTTCAGGAAGGCCTCCAAATACCAAATCCAATTACAAGAGAGATTTAATTTCCCTTTTGGTCTAGGCCACAGGACAACAATCATCTGTGGCTGTTTAAAGAGAATTCATCAAGTTGGCTTTTCTTGGTTCACACCAGATAAAGTCCCCATGAAATGATGCCATCATTGGCATTATCTGCTGACATTCATGCATGACTCAGCACCTCTAGACAATAATTTGGGGGAATCTACCTTTCTATTACAAGAAACAAAAAGGATCAGGATTTCCGGCTTCTAGGGCTGGCTGCCTCCTGTGACACTCAGAAGCAATTCAGAGGTTCTTGTGGATATTTCTTAGCCTCTGGCTGATTTGCATCTGTTTCTATAGCCCCTGTGTTTATATGCTTGATGAGGCTGAGAATTCCTGGGTCAATCACCCACAGATTGCACCAAAAATAATCAATCTTATTTGACTGTCTTAACATTTTGGCTATTTTAGTTGTTAAGGCAACCATATCGGATGAAGTATTCACTCATCAATTTGATGCTCAGCAATTGTCTGTCATGGTTCTGAAGCTGGAAGGAAAAAATAAAATAAAAATCACCTGTCAAAACAGTCAATCCCAAGCAGTCAATCCTATGCTGGATTTCTCCCTGACACCGGGGAGCTTGGTTACTCCTTCCCTTTCCCTCCTCCTCTCCTTGGATCTGTAACTCCCACAAACAGTTTCTCTCCTCCAGGCATGTTGATGAACAGCAGAGTGTAGAGCTGTTTTAGGTTTGCAAAGACTTATAAGGGTTTCCCTTTCCTTTGTTTTCACGTTGATTATTTTTTGCTACTGATTAGTCCTAAAAGGATGGCTACACGGATGACTTGTCTTAGTGGAGAATGTAGGCAGAAATGTCCTTTCCTTTCTCTTTCAAGATGCATTTCACTTTTCAGGGAGCACAGCAGAGAGGCAGCTGGTTCTCACAGTCCTTTCCTGCCACAGAGCCTGCTCCAACCTTCTTGGAACAGAAAAAGCTGGGAGTCTGGCCGTGGTGTGGGATGTGCTTGGCTTCCCAAGCTGGGAAATGTGTTAGTAATTACTTTTTACTGCTCTCCCCATTTAAGTTTCCAATCTATTTCCCCCTAGCCTGTGTTTCTCCACCCAGCTTCCTACCTCGTTCTGACTGCTAATCTAACCCTGGCTCCCTTCCTCCAGAAACATTTGACTTTGTGCAAGAACTTGGCATCCATTTCTCCCCTCCTGCTTCCCCAGAAGGGAAGTGCCGGACTAGGATAATTAGCATCAGCAGGCAGCACTGCCAAGCTGCCTGCCTGTGTCCACTGGGCTCCAGCTGGTGCAATTGTAGTTCCCTCTTACTGAGCAAAAAGGCAGTGGTCACCAGTCACCAGTGCCAGAAGACCTTGTTCAACATTTTGTTTCAAGATGGTGAACTAAGCCAATTAGCTCCTTTCACTGAAGTAACCTATAGAAGAAAAAATGTATAAGGCCTGAAACCTCTTTAGTTCGCAAATCCCTACTTTGGATTTGAAAGAACTCTTAATATTTCTGATGAAGAAAGGGTATGCTGTGTTAACTGAGAATCTAGAAAGGGTTATGAGGAAACTAGGAGGTGTTTAACCTGCTTGAGAAAACGAACTTTGCAATCACTTAAGAAATGCCCACTTCTGCTTTCTGTTGATAAACTGATTGCATACTACTTTTATCTACCGGTTAATTAAGTCTCCAAGGACAAATACTGGATATGGTTTCATAGCTGAAATTCCAGCATACATGCTCTTGAAAATAACACTACTTTTGTTCTTTAAAAATAGTGTACAATTCCATATTTTCACTAATTTACTCCCATTTTCCATTATTAAACTGAATGAGTGAGGTTTTGCAGTGTATGTTTGTGAGTGTCTGTTCTTAGAGTGTATAGAATAGAGCTCCTTTGTAAAATGCCTTGTGTTGCAAGGATTGGAGGATAGAAATGGTGATAGAAACTACAAGTGAGGATGTTGGTTCTACTCGTCTGCAGCACACAGACTATGAAGGAGTACATTTGGTACAAAATTGTGGATAATCCATTCTAGCGCTCCATTATTGAGCAAAGGGCGGGAAGAGACTTACGGGAGGTAGAAACTACATGGGTCCAAGTGAGGAGGGCTCTTGAGTATTAGGAGAGGCACATCCAGAGAGGGGATTTCTCCATAGTAAGCTTCCGCCTCTCAGATAAGTGAAAAAATGGGGCTGTTTTCCTAGCAATGAGATGTTTTTCCTGCCCCCACATAGGAGGACTAGCTTTTAACTAAGTGCCAGTTTTCAGTAATGAAGTAAACTGCACATGGCCAAAAAGAGTGTGTGTCAGGGAAAGAGCATGGTCTCAGTTAAAAGCCCGACTTAAATATGGTACTGGCCCCACCATTTATTAGCTGTGGGACTGTCCAAGGATAATTTTTAATAAGTTAAAAACTTGACTCTATTGCAAATAGACAATGAGCACATGTCAAAATTCATTTAACGTATTAGCGAGGGAATCTTTAGGATGGCAAAACTGGTTCAATAGATAGATGGATAGATAGCTAGGTAGATAGACAGATAGAGGTAGATGTTGAAATAGCTTTCTAAATTATATTTTTCTACTGGACAGAAATCATTTGAATTTTTATCAGGCAAAAATCTACAAGTTAACCTGTAACTTCACAGTGCAGTGGTTAAAAGTTCAGCTGCTAGCCAAAGGGTCGGCAGTTCAAATCCACCAGCTGCTCCTTGGAAACCTTATGAGGCAGTTCTACTCTGTCCTATAGGATTGCTATGAGTCGGAATCAACTCGGCGGCAACAGATTTGGTTTTGTTTTTCAGATTCTGGTCCTAATCAATGGTAAATAGTAAGTCAAACAAAGGCACATTCCTCTAGAGAGTTAATAACCCATACTTAAAACTCGAGTATGATATCAAAAAGATATATATTCATCTTTTTGTCTTATTTTCAGGTTTTGAATCATTTTTCTTAACAGGATTTTGGACACATTACTTCATCTCTCTGAACCTCAATACCTTTATCTGAAAAATGGCAGTAACATATCTACCTTACAGATTTGCTGCAAGAATTAATTGAAATGATGTTTCTAAAGCCATCTACCACAAAGCCTCAGTAAATGTTAATTCCCATCTCTCCTGTGTTCCCTTTATTCCATGTGATCTGACATTTTGCCAATCAGACCTCTTTCAACTGGCATTTACCTAATTAATGATAATTGATGGTTATGAAGATGACCCTGAGAACCTTCACAGCTGTTTGTGTCATTACAGATAAAACTGTGTTCAGCACAGTATTAATGTTAAGTATGATTTATTATGCTGTACTATTTTTTTGAAGTTCATTATCCATGGACTTTGACTCAGTTAAAATATCCAGTTAACCAAAATCATATTTTCCAGATTATTAAGCATAAAAGAAAATTTTAGCAAGGGTTTTTTTACCTGGAACACCAACTTGAATTCCAAAGTGCCTGTGTTAAGTGGCAGATTTGAAAAAACACCCTCTAAATTTACTTTCAATTCTACTATTTTATAATAAGTTAATAGAAGAGGACACATAAGAAAAACATAACATGCAGAAAGGAGAAAGCCCATGCATTTTACTCCTCAGAAAAAGGAATTACAATTGTATATTAAAAATAATAAGTCTGGTTATAGTATATTTTATTTCTTTAAAAGCATGTAAGTATGGACAATTGCAAATATACAGAAAATAATAAAGCACTCAGGTACCCACCACTCAGATTTAATACTTCTTAATATCTTGCCATGACTTCCTAATTTTTTTTTTTTTAAAGAAAGAAAATGATACAAATACAGCTAAATTCATCTCCCCATCCACTCCCTTCTTCCCTTCCCACCTCCCCCCAACCCCCACCAAAAGGGTAACCATTATCCTGAAGTTGATCTATGCCCTTCTAAGGGTGTTATATATCCATAAAAACACAGCATTATTTTGTGAGATGCTATATATCTTTTTCAACTTTTTTTTTTAACTGAACGTTAGGTTTTTTAGATTTATCTGTGTAGATACATCTAGATCTATTTTATTTCCTATTCCAAAATATAATTATGCTACAATTTATTTAACCATCTCTTTATTGAGGAAAATTTAATTGAGCTCCTTTTTTTTTTGCTGTAATAATTCTGCATAAACTCTGTGCACAAGCAGGATTTCCTGAATTGCAGGGAATGTGTACCTTCCGGTTTAGTAAGCAGTAACCAGTTGCCATCAAGTCGATTCCAACTCACAGCAACCCCATGTGTGTCAGAGTAGAATTATGCTCCATAGGGTTTTTGTTTTTTTTTTTTTTTTTTGGTCAGTACACATATTGTTTTATGACATTGGTCAACAACCCCACGACATGTCAACCCTCTCCCTTCTCAAACTTTTTTTTTTTTTTTGGTGAAAATATACACAGCCAAAGATACACTATTTCAAAAATTTCTATGTGCACAGTTCAGTGACATTGTCTATGCTCTTCCAATTGGGCTGCTATTCTCACTTTAGATGAAGGTTTACAGAACAAAATAGTTTCTCATTAAACAGTTAGTACACATGTTGCCCTATGACAATTGTTAACAACCCCACTACATGTCAACACTGTCCTTACTTGGGTTCCCTATCACCAGCTTTCCTGTCCCCTTCTGCCTCTAGTCCTTGTCCCTGGACTGCTGTGACTAATTAGTAACGTTTTGTTTTATGGGACTGTCCAATCCCCAACTGAACGATGAACCTCAGAAGTGACTTAACCACTGAGCTAAAAGAGTGTCTGGGGGCCATACTCTCAGGGTTTCTCCAGTCCCTCTCAGGCCAGTAAATCTGGTCTTTCTTTCTGTGTGTTAGAATTTTGTTCTACATCCTTCTCCAGCTCTGTCCAGAACCCTCTGTTGTGATCCCAGTCAGAGCAGTCAGTGGTGGTAGCTGGGCTCCATCTAGCTGTACTGGACTCAGTCTGGTGGAGGCCTTGGTAGCTGTGATCCATTAGTCCTTTGGACTAAGCATTTCCTTGTATCCTGTTCTCTTCATTCTCTCTTGTTCCCAAAGGGGTGAGACCAGCGGAGTATCTTAGATGGCTGCTCACAGGCTTTTAAGACCCCAGATGCTACTCATCAAGGTAGAATGCAGAACATTTTCTTTATAAACCGTGTTATGCCAATTGATCTAGATGTTCCCGGAGACCATGGTCCCCACAGTCCTCCACCCAGCAATTCAGTCCCTCAGGGAGTTTGGAAGTGTCTATGGAGCTTCCATGACCTTTTGTTGTAAAAGTTGTGCTGGCTTCCCCAGTATTGTGTACTGTCTTACCCGTCACCAAAGATACCACTTATCTATTGTCTATTTAGTATTCCCCCCCTTCCCATCCCTCGTAACCACAAAGATTATTTCTTTTTGTGTGTAAACTTTTTCATGAGTTTTTACAGTAGAAGTCTCATACAATATTTGTCCTTTTGTGATTGACTTATTTCACTCAGCATAATGTCCTCCAGTTTCATCCATGTTATTAGATGCTTCACAGATTCATCATTGTTCTTGATTGTTGCGTAGTACTCCATTGTGTGTATGTACCACAGTTTGTTTATCCATTCCTCTGCTGATGGGCATCTAGCTTGTTTCCATCTTTTTGCTATTCCAAACAATGCTGCAATGAACATGGGTGTGCATATGTCTACTTGTGTGATGGCTCTTATTTCTCTAGGATCTCTTCCTAGGAGTGGGATTGCTGTATCCTATGGTATTTCTATTTCTAGCTTTCTAAGGAAGCGCCATATCATTTTCCAAAATGGTTGTATCATTTTACATTCCCACCAGCAGTGCATAGGAGTTCCGATCTCCCTGCAGCCTCTCCAACATTTGTTATTTCCAATGTTTTTGATTCATGCCAGTAATGCCTGAGTGAGATAGTATCTCATTGTGGTTTTAATTTGCATTTCTCTAATGGCTAGTGATCACGAGCATTTCCTCAGGTGTCTGCTGGCCGCTTCAGTGTCTCCTTTGGTGAAGTGTCTGTTCATTTCCTTTGCCCATTTGTAAATAGGATTATTTGTGCTTTTGTTGTAGAGGTGTTGGATTTTCTTGTAGATTATGGAGATTAGACCTTTGTCTGACTTGTACTGTCCAAAAATTTTTTCCCAGTCTGTAGGTTCTCTTTTTACTATTTCGGTGAAGTCTTTTGAAGAGCATAGGTGTTTGATTTTTAGAAGATCCCAGTTATCTAGCTTATCTTCTGGGGTTTGTGTGTTTACGGTTATGGTTTGTATCCTGTTAATGCCGTGTATTGGGGCCTGTAGCATTGGTCTTATTTTTTCTACTATGAACTTTACAGTTTTTGGCTTTATATTTAGGTCTTTGATCAGTTTTGAATTTGTTTTTGTGTGTGGTGTGATGTATGGGTCCTGTTTTATTTTTTGCAGATGGAAATCCAGTTTTGCCAGCACCATTTGTTAAAAAGACTGTCTTTTCCCCATTTGATGGATTTTGGGCCATTGTCGAAGATCAGGTTACTGTAGGTGGATGGATTTACATCTGGGTTCTCAATTCTGTTCCATTGGTCAATATATCTGTCATTGTACCAGTACCAGGTTGTTTTGACTACGGTAGCTGTATAGTAGGTTCTGAGGTCAGGTAGTGTGAGTCCTCCTACTTTATTCTTCTTCTTCAATAGTGCTTTACTTATTTGGGGCTTCTTCCCTTTCCATATAAAGTTAATGATTAGTTTTTACATCTCTTTGAAAAGTGTTGTTGGTATTTGGATAGGGATTGCATTGTATTTGTAAATTGCTTTGGGTAGAGTTGTCATTTTCACAATGTTGAGTCTACCTATCCATGAGCATAGTACGTTTTTCGATTTATGGTTTGGTTTTCTTGCAGTAGTGTTTTGTAGTTTTCTTTGTATAGGTCCTTTACATCCCTGGTTAGATTAATCCTGAGAATTTTATTTTTTTAGGGACTATTATAAATGGTATTGTTTTCCTGATTTCCTTTCCATAGTTCTGTTTATTGGTGTATAGGAATCCAACTAATTTTTGTATGTTTATCTTGTATCCTGCTATTCTGCTGAATCTTTCTATTAGTTCCAGTAGATTTCTCATGGAGTCTTTAGGGTTTTCTATGTATAGTATCATATCATCCACAAACAGAGACAGTTTAACTTCTTCATTACTGATTTGGATGCCCTTTATCTCTTTTTCTTGCCTTATTGCTCTAGCTAGAACTTCCAGCACAGTGGTAAATAGGAGTGGTGTTAAAGAGCATCCTTATCTTGTTCCTGTTCTCAAGGGGAATGTTTTCAGCCTCTCTCCATTAAGAATGATGTTGGCTGTTGGTTTTGCTTGTATGCCCTTTATTATGTTGAGAGATTTCCCTTGTATACCTATTTTATTGAGAGTTTTTATCAAGAATGCGTGTTGGACTTTGTAGAATGCCTTTTCTGCGTCAATTGAGATGATCATGTGATTCTTTTCTTTCTTTTTTTTATGTGGTGGATTACATTGATTGATTTTCTAATGTTGAACCATCCTTGCATACTTGGTATAAATCCTACTTGGTCATGGTGTATTATTTTTTTGATATGTTGCTGAATTTTATTGGCTAGTATTTTGTTGAGAATTTTTGCATCTATATTCATGACAGATATTGGTCTGTAGTTTTTTTTTTTTTTTTTTTGTGGTGTCTTTGCCTGGTTTTGATATCAGGGTTGTGCTGACTTCATAGAATGAATTGGGAATGTTGCTTCCTTTTCTATGTTCTGAAATAGTTTGAGTAGTACTGGTAAAAGCTCTTCTCTAAATATTTTGTAGAATTCTCCAGTGAAGCCATTTGGGCCAGGGCTTTTTTTTTTGTTGGGAGGTTGTTTTTTTTTTTTTTTTATTACCTTTTCAATCTCTTGTCTTGTTATGGGTCTGTTCAGATTTTCAACATCACTTTGTTGCAGTCTGGGTAGGTAGTGTGTTTCTAGAAATTTATCCATTTCCTCTAGGTTTTCAAATTTGTTGGAGTATAGTTTTTCATAATATTCTGTTATGATCCTTTTTATTTCAGTTGGGTCTGTTGTAATGTCACCCATTTCATTTCTTACTTGGGTTATTTGTGTCTTCTCCTGTTTTTCTTTTGCCAGTCTGGCCAGTGGTTGGTTGATTTTGTTGATTCTTTCAAAGAACCAACTTTTGGTTTTGTTGATTCTTTCTATTGTTTTTCCATTCTCTATTTCATTTATTTCTGCTCTGATTTTTATTATTTCATTTCTTCTGGTGGCTGTGGGCTTTTTTTGCTCTTTATGTTTGTTAGAGTTGTGTAGTTAATATTTTGATTTTGTCCCTTTCTTCTTTTTTGATGTGTGCATCTACTGCTATAAATTGTTCTCTGACGTCTGCTTTTGCTGTGTCCCAAAGGTTTTGGTATGATGTGTTTTCATTCTCGTTTGATTCTAGGAATTTTTTTATTCCATCTCTGATTTCTTCTATTACTCAGTGGTTTGTAAGCAGGGTGTAATTCAGTTTCCTTGTAATTGCTTTTTTCTTTGCTCTTTCTGTTGTTAATTTCTAGCTTGATGGCATTGTGGTCAGAGAAGATACCTTGTATTATCTCAGTGTTTTGGATCTTGTTAAGGATTGCTCTGTGGCCTAAGATGTGGTCTATTCTGGAGAATGTTCCATGTGCATTGGAAAAGAATGTGTACTTTGCAGCTGTTGGATGGAGTGGTCTATATATATCTATGAGGTCAAGTTGGCTGATTGTGCCCTTTAGGTCTTCTGTATCTTTGCTGAGTTTCTTTTTAGATGTTCTGTCCTTTACTGAGAGTGGTGTGTTGAAGTCTCCTACTATTATTGTGGAACCGTCGATTTCTCCTTTCAGTACTGTTAGAGTTTGTTTTATGGATTTTGGAGTTCTGTCATTGGGTGCATAGATGTTTATTATGGTTATGTCTTCATGATGGATCATCCCCTTAATCATTATATAGTGTTCTTCTTTGTCTTTTATGTTGGATTTTCCTTGAAAGCCTGTTTTATCTGAGATTAGTATTGCCACTCCTGCTCTTTTTTGGTAGTTGTTAGCTTGATATATTTTTTTCCAACCTTTGATTTTTAATAAATTCATATATTTGTTTCTAAGGTGTGCCTCTTGTAGACAGCATATTGATGGATCCTGTTTTTTTATCCATTCTGTCACTCTCCATCTCTTTATGGGTGCATTGAGGCCATTTGCTTTCTGTGTAATTATTGATAGATGTGACTTTATTGCTGTCATTTTGTAGTGCCTTTTTTTTTTTTTTTTTTTTTTTTGGTGGTGTTGAAATTTTCTTTGTTCCTCTTACTCTCCTGTGCTGAATTCCTTTTGTTTGTGGATTTTTTTTTTCATTTCCTTTGTTTTTGTAGGTTTTGTTTTTCCTGAAGCTTTATGTTTTTCCTCTTTATTTTTATGTTTGTTAACTCTCTTTTTGGTTACTATGAAATTTACCCTTATCTTTCTAAATTTGATGCAGTCTATTATTATTTGGTATCGTCTTGCCTTCCTCTCCATTAGAAGGTTCTATATCTACACTGTTTATTCCTTCTTTTATTGTTCTGATGTTGTTGTCATTTACAGATTAACTGCTATGATTCCCTGCTGTATGTCTTTTGGTTTTGGATAGTCCTTGAGAGTTCATTTCCTAGATTGGTATCTGGCTGGTACAATCTTGCATCCTAGATTCAGCCTGTGAGCTGAAGTTGTTTGTTCTCAGATCGAAGGACTCCCTTTAATGATTCTTGTAAGTTTGGTTTGGTTTTTATATATTCCCTTACTTTCTGTTTATCTGGAAATGTCCTAATTTCACCATCATATTTGAACTAGAATTTTGCAGGATATATTATTCTTGGCTGGCTATTTTTCTCTTTCAAGGTTTTATATATGTCATCCCATTGCCTTCTTGCCTGCATGGGTTCTGCTGAATAATCTGAGCTTAGTCTTATTGTTTCTCTTCTGTATGCGACTTCTTGTTTTTCACGAGCTGCTCTCAGGATTCTTTGTTTGTCTTTGGTTTTCACGAGTGTGATTATGATATACATTTTCTTTTGGGGTCTATCCTATATGGGGTTCATGGAGCTTCTTGGATGGCCAGCTTTTCATCTTCCATGATATTGGGGAAGTTTTCTGTCAGCAGTTCTTCAATGATCCTCTCTGTGTTTTCTGTTTTCTCCCCTTGTTCTGGAACTCCCATCACTTGCAGATTTTTGCTTTTGATTGTATCCCACATAATTCTCAGGGTCTCTTCTTTTTAATTTGTTCTTTTTTCTGAGTTTCCCTCAAACAGAGCTGTATCCAAGTGTTTGTCTTCCGCTGATCCTGTCTTCCACCGTTTCACATCTGCTCCTCAGCCTTTCTATGACACTGTCCGTTTCTGAGATCTTGTTGTTTATCTTTTGGATTTCTAATTGTTCTCTTTGTATAATTTCTAGTTGTGAATGTATTTTGGGATTTTGTTCCTGCATTATTTTCCTGAATTCTTCCATTTTTTTGTCTGTATTTTCCATGAATTTGTCTATTTTTTCCTCTTTTTTGTCTGCTTTTTGCTTTAACTCTTGGATAATTCTGAGTATTAGAGATTTGAATTCCCTATCAGGTAGTTCTAGTGCCTTTTCTTCTACTGGAAATTCATCTGGTGTTTTATTTTGGATGCCTACTGGAACCATCCTGTCCTGTTTTTGTAAATGTTTTGATATTGTCTGCTGTCTTCAGGGCATTTAGTAGATATTTTTCTCATTTATTATTGTAGATTCGTTTGTTTCATCCTTTTTTTTTTTAATTTGACTATGTCTGAGCAGGCAGGCTGTGTGTTCTTTGTTATTTGCTCATCTGTGGGCACTATACTTTTTGCCTCCTTCTCCGATTGGCTGGGTCAGTTGCTCAAATATGGTACAGCAGGGCAGTTCTAGCTAAGAGCCGTTGCTGGGATGGGTTGTTTGTGGCACTTACTACAGCCACCAGGGCAGGACAGTAATCAGTGCAGGGCAGGTTCCAGTAGGCCATGCCTGTGCTGCTTGGTGGTGTGATGTTAAGCGCACGGTGCAGATAGGCAGGATGGAGGCGGGGGAGATTGTGATTTGTGGAGCTAAGATGGGTATGGAAGAGAGGAGAGAGGAACAGGAGCCAAAAACATACCAACAAACAAAAAAGAGTGCTAGGGGAGCTTGCCATTGGAGTGGAGAGATGAGAGACTATGAAATGGAGAAAAACAAAAAGGGGAAGAAGAAGAAGAAGAAAAAAGAAAAGAAAAGAATGAATAAATAAAAATTAGAAAGAAAAAAGAAAAGCTCCCAGCGATCCCACCAGTGTGGCTATGACGTCTGCGGTAGTTGTTCCCAGGTGTTGAAGTACAACCTGGCTAGAAGGTGTAGACGTGTCACTCAGCACCAGGTATTCAGGAGACAGGAAGGGAAGGAAGGTATAGAGAGATGAGAAACTGAGTTATGAAGAAAGACAAAAAGGAGAAAAGGGAAAAGAAAACAAAACAAATTTTCAAAAAAGAACAAGAAAAACCCCCATAAAACAGGGAAAAAAAAACCCACGAAAAAAGAAATGTGCTCATGGATCCCTCTGCATGTCTGTGCAAGCTGAGTGGGTAGGTCCCAAGCCACACAACACTGCCTGGCCAGAACAGGCTCCCAACTTGAGAAAAGAGAAAGAAACCAAACAAACAATTCAAAACAAACAAACAAAAATAAGCCCTGGGATCCCACCAGTGTGGCACCATGGACTGGGAAGCAGTTCCACACTCTAGAGGAGCTCCACAGCCCCTCTGGAAGAAGCAAAGATGGTTCATGGAGCCAGGTATTTGAGCGAAAGGAAGGGGAGGTGGTAAGAGGTATGGAAGAAATCAAAAGAAGCAGAAAAAACTACACCAGCAGTCAACAAATGGCACTCAGTGAGTCAGCCAGTGGGGGCAGATGGAATCCAAGAAGCCGGTGCTTCCCAGCCAAGAGACTGTGGCCATGGAAGCATAGGAGGCCAAGTGGGGGTGAAGAAGGGTGGGGGTTGGGAAAGCATATATCACTGTTTACCAGTTGTTCTGTCTCCTGCTGGAAGCTCCATGAAGCTGCTTTCTCATACCCCATGTTTGCTGGTCTCTAATAGGAGTCCAAGATGGCAGATCCATGCTATGTTAGCTGATAGGTGACCTCTGCACATATGTCTCCTCACTCTCTGTTCTCTGTCAGTTTCTTATCCCATTTGGTGCTTGGCTGTGTTCTTTATCTCTTCATTTGATGTTTAGGGTTTCAGGATTGCTGTTTCCTCTGTTTGGCTTAGTTTTTTGGATCTTTGCTGTGGAGGGACAGTGTGGTGCTTCTGCCTAGAGTACCATATTGCCAGAAGTCCTCCATAGGGTTTTCATTGGGTGATTTTTCAGATGTAGATAGCAGGCCTTTCTGCTGAGGTATCTCTGGGTAGATTTGAACTTCCAACCTTTCGGTTAGCAGCTGAGTATGTTAAAAATTTGCACCACCCATGGACTCCTCCACTTTAGTAGACATTGCCAAATTGCTCTTGAAAATTATTATACTGATTTTATACCTATTAGCATGCATATTTTCTTATGATTATAGCCATTTGGCTTTCCTTTTCAATGAATTGCCTCTTCATAATCTGTACCCATTTTCCTATTTGCTGTTTCTTTGTTCTTCATGTTGATTTGTGTTTTATATACATACCTAATCCTTTGATGGTTATATGCATTGAAAATATTTTCTCCCAGTCTGTGGCTAATATTTTTCATTTGTTCAGGTGATATACACTCTTAATTTGAATGTAGTCAGTTTCCTTTCTTGGGGGATAGTATACAGCAGTGGGCTCTAGGGGTAGAGTGCCTGAGTTCAACTCACACCACCAACACTTACCACACAGGTGAGGGAAGTTAGTAGTCATTCAAGGCCTTTGTCTTTCATGAGGATTATAACTGCACCATTGGGTTTTCAGAAGGATTACATGAGTTAGTATAGATAATTTACTCAGAACATTGTGCAGTACATAGAATAGCTCAAATAAATATTGACTCATTGTTATTCTTTAACACATTCTTTATGGTTTATGCTTTCATTTTGTTTATGTTTCATTTAAGAAATATCTGCCCTGGTATCATAAAGATATCGTTAAATCTTCTATTAAAAGCTTTAAAGTTTTGCTTTCTACATTGATTCATCTGGAATTTATTTTTATGTGCAGTATGAGTAGGAAGTTTTTTTTTTCCATGTAGACAGCTGTTTATAGCAGTATTTATTGAATAGTTTATCTTTTTCTCATTGTGCTACCTCTGTCATAGATTTTCCAAATATTTGTGGTCTGACAATGGGTTTTTGATTCTGTTCCCATGATCTGTTTGTCAATACCACACCACTTTAATTACTATAGCTTTATAATGCAACTGTAGGTATGGTAGAATAAATTTTTCCTTTTTATTTTTCTTCAAGATTCCCTTGGCTATTCTTGGACTTTTGCTTTTCCACATGAATTTTAGGATCAGAGTTTCAGGTTCTGTTAAAAAAAAAAATCCCACTAAGATTTAGAATGGAATAATAATGAATTTATAGATTATTTTGGGAAAGATTGACATATAGTAAGTTTTTTCTTTCATGTACACGGTATAATCTTGATTTATTTAGATCTTATTTTAAGTCCTTCAATAAATTTCTCTAATTTTCTCCATCAAGGTTGTATATAGTTTGTGTTAAATTCATCTTTGGGCTACTCATATTTGTTGATGATATTGTGATATAGATCTTTTTAAAAATTACATTTCTAATTATTTGTTGTTGGTGTTATGAATACTGTGGGGATTTTTGTTTTGCATATTGATCTAGAACTCAAAATCTTGTTTTTCTCATTGATTCTATTGGATTTTCCATGTAGGCAATCATAGCATCTGTAAATAAAAATCATTTTATTTCTTACATTCCAACTTATAGTTCACTTCTTCTTTACTTATTTTATTATACCGGATAGGATCTTTTGTATAATGTTAAACAGAAGCAGGTACAGTGAGCAACCTGGTCACCTTCTACCTTGAGGAAAGTAAGAGTCTGGATACTGCATTTGGTAAGATAGCCAGCAAAATGTTTATGCTTTACAGGGCTACCATTATTTGTTTGTTTCTTTGTTTGTCTTTAATGAGCTCTTTTTGATTTTCAAGTAAGGTTCAGTTGCAAGGCTAGATTTCCATCCTAAAAAAGTTTATTTGTACCACCTGTGAGGCAGTATGTTATGTGGAAAGATCCCAGGATTAAGATTTGAAGATCTGGGTTATATTTAACTGCATGAGCTCCTTTGGAAAAATCCATTCATGACTATGGGCCTCAGTTTCCTCATTTGTAGAAAAGGCTAGACCAACACACTCCCCAGGGGACTCTTATGCATGTTGAAGCTTTCCACACTACACCCTCCAGTGCACTTAGCCTAACCCCGTCCTGTGTGTTTGACTTGTCCAAGGTCACCCTTTTATGGAAAAGCCTTGTCTAGAATCTAGGCCCCAGGACTCCCAGTCTTATGCATTTTCCACTGTGCTATGCTTGTTTAAGAAAACACACTGTAAAGAAAATAAACTAGTTGTTTATGTTGGATGGGTGAGTTAAGGAAAGCAGAAATTCTCTTTTCACAAAGAATTAGTTTGAATAAGGAGCTCACCTGATATTTTATTTATACACTTTTATACGTTTGACAGAAAAAGAGGCAGCAGGGGACTGAAATGTTAGGACTAAATACCCACTTTAAGCTGAATCATAAATGAACACAGAGTATCTCTGAAATAAAAATGTAAGACAATATAAGCCTCATTTAGCAAAATATTTGATTTTGCTGCACAATTTAAGAAGATACGAGGTGTAAAGTGGGGCCATAGGCGCATGTGCAGACACAAGCTCTGCAGCCTCATTCACTCAGTCCCGGAAAGCATTTAGTGGGAGAAATTAGCCCCCCAGGCCCTGATGATGTGAGGGACCCCACATCCCAAAAAGAAGGGAGAATGAGTATATGCAGCTCTAGACCTCATCCACTTCCCATAACTATTCCCTGGGTGTGGGGAGAACAGTTAGCACAAGAAGATCTAGGCGGACCGTAGGAAAATTTTCATCGTGTAAGCATTTTGAGATGGTGGGATATACTCTGCATGACTTGGATCTGAATTCCTACCTTTCATCATGCATCCATCCATTTGTCATCCCTGGTAGGTCTAACACTTTGTATTTCTAAATGTATGGACTTAAACTATCCTCAGAGATATTTCACTAACTTGGACTCAATAATGGATCAGGCCTTAGTGAGTAACAAATGGATTTAGAAAAAAGAATATAAAAAAGGTCATCTTTCCCATTGGCACATCCATTTCCTCACAATGTTAAGCATAAAACGTGCAAAGCATTGGCTACTTATAGCAACCAGGGGAGTTTGCAGAAAGCGAAAACTAATCTCATGTGGAACCTAGGCTTGGGCACACAGGCATTTATAGCTCTTTATCTTGACTGAGAATTCTCCCGTGTTTTCAAGTGGCTCTGAGTTGTCTGAGGCTGAACTGGGACTTATTAGAAATTTAGCATCTCCTCAGGCATGGATTCTGCCAGGGCGAGGAGTCTGTGCTGAGTCAGTGGGGGAGGCACGGGAGCACTGCATGAATATTTATAAGTAAAAATGTATTCGAAGAGCTTAAAGAACCCCTATCCCCAGCCTTCCAAGAGACATAATAAATGTCCAAGGGAGATGCTGACTAGAATGTTTTAAGCTACTATAAAAATCTATTATTTTTAAGTGGAACCTCTCCTCCCAGCAACTGAGCAGGGAATTTCTAATATACACTGGCCCATTCCCTGCCTTTATCAGTAGTCCTCTTAGGGGCCTTGTTGGGAAACTTTCTTTTGAGTTGATCAGACCTGACTCTCCCGAGGGAAGTCAACAAAGCCAAGTGTTTCAGAAATGCATATGCTGTCATTAAAATAGCTGTCCGTTCTCCCAGAGTGCCTCCCATAAAAGTGTTTTAATTCTCTAAGCAAAATGTAGTTCAGCCTTTATTGGACAAAGCCAATTTGTTTATGTTTCCAGGTTCAATCACGATCTATTTGTAAACCCTATTTAGAATCATAATCACATAGCCAGAAATGATCATGCTCTAATTTCCTTATTAAAAAGATTCTTGCTGCAGCTGGCAGCTTGATTTGACTGCTCCCAGGGTCTGGAGCGACACACTCTTAACCTCCTTTCCAGATTTTGTTCTTTTCTTTTGATTTTTTTCTCCCAACACACAAATTCCAAGGAAGAAAGGAACAATTCCCAGCATTGTTGCTCAGATGGAGGTGAAAGAAGAGTCTACCACCTTTTTACCTGCCAGGAATGAACAATATTAGGCTATTAATAAGACCTGCAGGAGAGAAAGGAGGCATGTTCACAGAGCTCACCATGACAAGCAGGGTGTTTTAGGACTCAGATAAAAAGTCGCTTGTTTCAAAGGACTTGGGGGAATGATGTATTCTTGATAATTGAATCAGAATTAAAGCACAGAGCTAAAGCCGCATCCAAGAAACTTCTTATTTCATCCACTTTTTCTTACAACTTTTTTCTTTTTTTGATAAACAAGTCAATCTTTCTGACATAGCAAGGCATGTTATGTTCAAGATGACTCAAACATTCTCTAATAGTGCAGGGTCTTGCAGCACCTCATTGTCAGCATCAGCTGGTGAAACCTGACTCGTCCTCCAAGGTCTGGTTCAAACGTTACTTTCTCCAACATCTCACTACCTTTGTGATATAACATGGTCATTGGCTTTATATCGCAGTATAGGTGTCCACTATGCCACACAGAGGATACTATTGAAACCACCAAGATGCTCCTGTTTGCTTACAATAGTGGTTAAAATAATGTATTGTAAGGGTCATCCCTGTATTAGATTATCAGTTGCTCAGAGAACTTGCCTCTCATCTCTCTCAAATTAAACCAAATTGAAAAGCAACATTATCTACTCATAAGTGTCTATAAATATGTCACACATGCCACTTACCACTAGCTTGTTCCCCAGAAAAGTCTAGGGTACAGAGAATCAGGCAAATGATGTGTTCCAGGTCTCAGAAATGGAGCTTTCATTTGAATTGGGCAATTCTACTCCTTCTTGTGGTGGTTCAGTGTTAGAATTATTGTCTTCCATGCAGGAGACCTAGATTTGATTTTTGGCCAATGCACTCATGCACAGCTACCTCCTATCTGTCAACAAAGGCTTTTATGTTGCTATGATGCTGAACAGGTTTCAAAGGAGCTTCCAGACTAAGATGGACTAGGAAGAAAGGCTTGGTGATATACTTCTGAAAACCAGCCGGTGAAAACCTTATGGATGACAGCAGTCCAATTCACAACTGATCACGGGAATGGCGCAGAACTGGGCAACATTTCTTTCTGTTGTGCATGGAGTCACCAAGAGTTGACAGCAGCTGACAACAACTCCTCCTTAAGGTGATGTAGTGGTTTCTGATTAATGTCCAACCTAGTACAACCTCTTCACTCATGCTTCCAAACTTCTTTGAGATTCCTCCATTATTCCCTCATCCTTTCTCTTTTTCCTTCATCCTGCTATTGAAATGCCCCCTCCTCTAGAATGTCTTTGTGATACACTCTGCTAATTGCGTATCCAACATTCATTCATTCTCCCTACTTTTTTTTAATAAATTGAACCTTGAGTTTATTCAGGGTGCATGTGTTTAGTTTCAAATAGCTTTCCAGACTCCCTGCAACCAAGAACAACCACATCACCCAGTTCTGGCCAAGGACATGAAAAAGGAAGCTAATGAGTGGAACTTGCAGGAAAATTTTTTAAAGAGAACATTTTTTAAAAAGCATACTTTTCAGTCCTTTAACCTGGGTCTTTGCCTTTTTCCTTCTTCTTGTCTGGGACCTAAGTACCTGGAAGTATGGCAGCCATTTTATAATGTAGGACCATATGTTAAAGATGTGAATAATAAGATTAAGGGATTCTGGACGCTTCATATGGGGCTCTGGTGGCACAGTGGTTAATTAAGAGGTTGGCTGCTTACTAAAAGGTCGGCAGTTTGAATCCAGCAGGTGTTCCTTGGAAACCCTGTGGGGAAGTTCTACTCTGTCCTATAGGGTTGCTATGAGTCAGAATTGACTCATGGCGACTAGCACGGACCCCTGATGGCATTGCTTATCATCACTCTAGTCCTGGGCTGCCTAATTCTGCTGTTCTTGCAGCATGAGACCAGTAAACTCCTTTCCTGTTTAAGCTACTCTTTGTTAGGTTTTGTTGCTTGCAGCTGAAAACAATCCTGACTGATACACCCTTCTTAGCCAATTGAGGAGCTCATTGTGAATTTGCTTGGTGTCTTAGGCTGGGTTCTCTAGAGAAGCAAAATCAGTAAAGTGTATAAATATATATACAGAGAGAGATTATATCAAGGAAACAGCTCACGCGATTGTGGAGGCTAGAACGTCCCAAGTCCGTGGATCAGGGTAGAGGCCTCTCCCAAGTCACACAGCTGCAGAAGCTGGCAAGCCCAAGATCAGCAGGTCAGAGAGCAGGGCTCCCACTCACAGGCTGTGCAGATTGACGAATCCCAGGTTCGGCAGATAAGCTGACAGCTCAAGTCCCAAGAACAGGAGATGGGACAACAGGAAGCAGATGCAGGATCCAGAGACAGCAAAATGTCAGAACATCTGCTTATATACAGATGTGGGCCATACCCCCAAGGAGACTCCCTTTCATCTGATTGGCTACTCACAGTATATTCAATCATGGGAGTGATTACATTAAAACACGGAGAATTATGGCCCAGCCAAGTTGACACACAATCTTAACCATCACACTTGGGATCTTCCCTGTCCAAACATACAACTCCAACAACTTGTCTTTCACTCACCATGCTACAACCTCCCTTATATTAATGCGTATCCAGAATTTTCAGAGAAAGTGGCCATCCACAGAAGTGAAATGCCCAGAGATTAACAAAGCTCTCTTATTTTTAATAATTTTTAAGATTGCCAGATAAATTTTTTTTTTTTTTTTACTAAATCTGATAATCCTACCATTGTGTTTGGAAAACTGTCTATATGTTTTACTTGCTTTTCTGATATCTTGAACACTTTGTAAATTTAATATTTTCTGGATGTTTCAGTGATTACTACATTGTGCTTCCTATACAATGCTCTTTATTGATGTTTATGGATGTGTTTTCCCTATGTTAAATAGCCCCAATCTGCTGTTTTTGGAATATACGTGGGGTTTCCCCCTTGCCAGCTGGCATTATTCTTTACTGTCAGAATACCTGTCTATCACATCTTGTCCTCTTCCATCCAATTTATTCTTTCTAATCTGTTTTTTAGGGGCCCTGGTGGCAGAGTGTTTTTAACGTAAGTATGTTAGAATTTTGTCTGAAATAAAAGTAAATAGCCCTGCATAACGATTTGGAGAAAGCTGATGGATTTTGTGATATTTATTTTGACTGCCCAGAGAACTGTTTTTGGCTTCCTGATTCTTGGTTATGTTCCGTTGCAAAACTTGTATATGTAAGTAACCTCTCAGTAAGTAAGATGCTGCTATAAATGTTGTCCCTTTAAAGATTTGCCTGTTGTTTTTTGTGTATGCGAGCATGTGTGTGCCTGCACACACACACATGTAGTAGTTATTCGATAGCTTTTGTCTCTAGCTGGTGCAAACAGTTAACACCCTCGGCTACTAACTGAAAGGTTGGAGGGTCAATTCTACCCAGAGGCATCTCAGAAAAATGGCCCAAAAATCAGGCTTTGAAAATCCTCTGGAGTGCAGTTCTACTCTGACATACATGAGGTCGCCATGAGTCAGAATTGACTTCACAGCAACTGGCTTTTTGATAGCTTTTATGCTCTTAAAGTCTACCTATCTGAATATTGTCTGTGTTAGTACTTAAATTCCTAGACCAGGCCAAACCAAACCAAACCTGTTGCCATCGAGTTGATTCCAACTCATAGCAACCCTATCGGACAGAGTAGAATGGCCCCATAGGGTTTCCAAGGAGCAGCTGGTGGATTCAAACTGTCAACCTTTTGGATAGCAGCTGCATAAAAGCAAGAAGCAAATGTTTCTGCCTGTGCTGAGAGAATACAGCTTGTAGAAGAGAAGATTTGATCAACAGCACTGTATGTAAGAATATGAGAAACAGAATGTCATCAGGGACTAGCTATATCATTTTATTAAGAGGGAGTAGTTGCCCTTGGTCCTTGAGAACCCAAATTTCTTTCCTTAAGAAGTTTACATTTTCTTCAGTCATATACCTCTGCCACTTACTTGCTTGTACTGATTTTTTTTTTTTTTTTAATTTAGAAATGCAGCGTATGACTAGGCTACAATGTGGTGGAGCTTAACTGATGTTTGTAAAGTACTTCCAGTTTTTTTAATGAAAGGTGTCGGCTGCTACTCAGGTCTTACAGCGCAATTTTCCTGGAGGTTGTTAAGGTTTTAAAGTGAAATAAAAATTCAACTGGATCTGAAACACAGCTGATAGGTGAATCTTATTTAATAAGTTAAAGAAAATAGCACATTAGAATCACCTAAGAACATATGTATTTCTAACATTGCTAAGCTATAACCCAACACATCTGCAGAGGAAAAAAAAAGGTTACAGAGCCCAGGAAAGTGGGTGTCAGCTTCCAACCACCAGATCACTGTAATGCCAGCTGTGGGTTCCTGAGAAGTACACTAATGAAATTACAGGGAGTCAGTACCTGGTGTTTTAGGCAATTTATGTGGGAAGGTTGAATACTAGTACTATTTGAATTTGCATTTGAGATCAACAAATCTAAGAACAGACCATTTTAAGCAGAGCTAAATGTGGGTGTAACAGATGTAAACATCTATGTATTTATGTATGCAAATTAATATAAACATTTGATAGGCTTCAAATTATTTTGAACAGCTTTCCCTTCTCTCTGACGACACTGAAATGTCATAATCTCCAAGGTCTGATGCTTCTCTGCAAGCTACTGAAGTACTTACTCCATGCGTAATTACTCTCATTTGAGGCGTAATTCTAACAAATTTGGTGAACTGGTTTCTAAGCCAATATGGCATCTTAAAAAAAAAATCCATTCTGACTCATGGTGCACGTACGTGTGTCAGAGGAGAACAGCACTCAGTAGAGTTTTCAAAAGCTGTAATCTTATGAAAGTAGATTGCCAGGCCTTTCTTCCCAGGTACCTTTGGGTGGATTCAAACCACTAACCTTTCAGTTAGTAGCTGAGTGCAAACCGTTTGCACCACCCAGGGAACTCCATGGGATATTTAAAAAAAAACAACAACAACAAATTCATAGCTATCAAGTCGATTCTGACTCATAGCAACCCTATAAAACAGAGTAGAACTGCCTCATAGGGTTTTCAAGGAGTGGCTGGTGGATTCGAACTGCCGACTTTTGGTTAGCAGCTGAACTCTTAACCACTGTGCCACAGGGCATATTAGAGGCAAGAAATTAGATAAGGGAGTAGGGCTGCTACAGACAGATGACCTGGTATCACCAAAGAGTGACAAAGACTTCTTTGCCAGGTATTTTGTTCAGCAATTTAGTCAAACTCTTCAACATATACTATGTCTGTCCAGGTTAGTCATTCAGAGAGTTGGTGAATATCTAGCCAGTCAGCAAGTCCATACGTTCTTATAGTCTACCTGTATCCTATACAGTGTGTGTATGGCAATGGAGCCCTGGTGGGGCAGTGGTTAAAGCTCTTGGCTGCTAACCAAAAGGTCAGCAGCTCAAACCCACCAGCCACTCTTTGGGAGAAAGATGTGGCAGTCTGCTTCCCTAAAGAGTACAGCCTTGGAAACCCTATGAGGCAATTCTATTCTATCCTATACGGTCAGTAACAGTCGGAATCAACTCGACAGCAACAGATTTGTTTATTTGTTTTTTGGCGTATGAGACACGATCCTGTCATTGCATGAAATTCCTGTCTTTCCCGGACTGGCATCCTGTTAGTAAGCCTACTGGGCAGGGAACACATTTGACCACATCACAGACTGGGAGGTGCATGTTGAGAGTGCTCAAGAGCATTGACGGCAAGTGCAGACCTGCCATTTTATCAAGGCTTGTAGGGTATGGCTCTGAGTCCTGCAGTTCTACAAACTGATGAAATGTGCAGGGTCTGGAACCCAGTAGCCTGGGTTCAAAGCCTTGCTTCCCGTCCCACTGCTAGTTAGGTAGCCCTGGGCCAGGTACTCATTCTTCCTGAGTCTCAGTTTTCTCATCTGTAAAATGGTGGATAATAGCAGGACCTAAGTCAAAGGGCTGTTAAGTGAATTACAGGAGATAATGTAAGGAAAGTACTTAGCATAGTTACAAAGATTGAAATTGGAGACACTTAGCACTTGAAAAGACTTTGGCAGTTGGCTTACCCTAATCTCTCGTTTTAAAACTGAGGAAAATAAGTTCCAGAGAGGTTAACTCTACTAATCAAATATTGGCAGAAAAGGAAATTTGATGGAAGAAAACAATTGCATGTCTAGTCTATACCAGAAACTTTACATCCACTATCATTTTTAATCCTAAAAAAGTTCTGTGATCCTAAAAATTAAACATTTATTCTCATCAAAAGACTTCACCAAAAAAGTAAAAAGAGAACCTACAGACTGGGAAAAAAAACTGGCTACGATATATTCGACAAGAGTCTTATCTTTAAATTCTATAGAATACTTTAACACCTCAACAACAAATAATTAAGTTAAAAAATGGGCAAAGGCTATAAACAGACACTTCACAAAAGAAGACATTCAGACAGCTAACAGACACATGAGGAAATGCTCTCCACTAGAGAAATGCAAATCAAAACTACAATGAGATACCTTCTTACCCCCACATTACCGGCACGAATCAAAAAAACAGAAAATAACTAATGTTGGAGAGGTTACAGAGAGATTGGAACTCTCATACACTGCTGGTGGGAATGTAAAATGTTACAACCACTATGGAAAATGATATGACACCTCCTTAAAAAGCTAGAAATAGAAATACTGCAGATTCTGATAATCCCACTCCTAGCAATATATCCTAGAGAAATAAGACCCATCATATGAATAGACATATGCACACCTATGTTCGTTCCAGCATTATTTACAATAGCAAAAAGATGGAAACAACCTAAATGCCCATCAACAGATGAATGGGTAAACAAACCATGGAACATAAACAAAATGGAATACTATGCAACGATAAAGAACAATGATGAATCTGTGAAACATCTGACTACATGGATGAATCTGAAGGTCATTATGCTGAGTGAAATAAGTCAGGTACAAAAGGATATGTATTGCATGAGACCACTATCATAAAATCCCAAGAAAAGGCTTACACACAGAAAAAAGAAAACAATCTTTGATGGTTTGAGGGAGGGGATGGGTGGGGACAGGAAGTCACTAACTAGATAGTAGACAAGTGGTAACCTTGGTGAAGGGAAAGACAACACACATATAGAGGAAGTTAGCACAACTTGACCAAGGCAAGGTCATGGAAGCTTCATAGACACATCCAAACACTTTGAGGGACCGAGATACTGGGGCTGAAGGATGGGGAGCATGGTCTCAGTGGTTATCTAGGTCAACTGGCATAACATAGTTCATAAAGAAAATGTTCTACATCCTACTTTAGTGAGTAGTGTCTGGGGTCTGAAAAGCTTGCAAGCAGCCATCTAAGTACATCTATTGGCCCCATCCCATGCAGAGCAAAGGAGAATGAAAAAAACCAAAGACATACACGAGGAAAATATTAGTCCAGAGGACTAAAGGACCACATGAATCACAGCCTTCACCAGCCAGAGCCCAGAAGAACTAGATGGTGCCTGGCTGCCACCACCGATGGCTCTGACAGGGATCACACACAATAGAGGATCCCGGACAGAGTGGGATAAAAATACAGAACAAAATTCAAATTCACACACACACACACACACACACACACAAACAGTCTTACTGGTCTCACAGAGACTAACAGAGCCCCTGAGACTATGGCCTCTGGGAACCCTGCTAACTCAGAATTGAAGCCCTACTGAAGTCCACCCTTCAGCCAAAGATTAGACAGGCCTATAAAACAAACAATAACACATGTGAGGAAAGTTCTTCTTAATTCAATCAAATATAGGAGACACAATGGGCAACACCTGCCCAAAAGCAAAGACGAGAAGTCAGAAAGGGACAGGAAAGATGGACAAATGGACACAGGGAACCTGAGGTGTAAAGGGAAAGGCAGAGAGTGCTGACACATTGAGGAGGTTGCAACCAATGTCACAAAACAATTTGTGTATAAATTTTTGAATGAGAAACTAATTTGCACTGTAAACTTTCACCTAAAGCACAAAAAAAAAAAAAAAAAAAAAGTTCTACGTGGTATTATTATCCCTAGTCTATGAATGAGGGCAGCTCAGAGAGATCCAGGTAAGTGGTCTAAAGTCACACAGTCAATAAGTGGTAGAACTGGGGTGTGAGCTCATTCCTCTTTACCTTTCTGTCTCCAAGTAGAAGCCAAGACTCTTATTTCTTATGTAACCTACTTGATTAAAAAGAACATTGCCGTTGAGTCAATTCCAACTCATGGCAACCCCATGTGTTACAGAGCAGAACTGTGCCATAGGGTTTTCTTTGTTGTAACCTTTAGGGAAGGGGCCCTGGTGGCAACAGTTAAGTGCTTGACTGCTGTCTTTGTCATCTGGTGCTGCTATAACAGGAATACCACGAGTGGATGGCTTTAACAAAGAGAAATTTATTTTCTCACAGTCTGCTAGGCTAGAAGCCCAAATTCAGGGCGTCAGCTCCAAGGGAAGGCTTTCTCGCTCTGTTGGCTCTGGAGAAAGGTCTTCGTCGTCAGTCTTCCCTTTGTCTAGGATCATCTCAGTGCAGGAACCTTAGGTCCAAAGGACATTCTCTGCTCCTGGCACTCCTTTCTTGGTGGTATGAGGTTCCCATGTGTCTCTGTTCGCTTCTCTCTTTTATATCTCAAAAGAGATTGGCTTAAGACACTACCTAATCTTGTAGTCCTCATCAGTATAACTGCTGCTAATCCATCTTATTACATCATAGTGATAGCATTTACAATACACAGGTAAATCACAACAGATGATAAAATGGTAGACACTCATACAATACTTGGAATCATGACCTAGCCAAGTTGACAGATATTTTGGGGAGACACAATTGAATCCATGATAGCTGCTAACCAAAAGGTTGATGGTTCAAACCCACCCAGCTGCTCTGTGAGAAAGACCTGGTGACCTACTACTCTAAAAAGTACAGCTTAGAAAACTCTATGGGGCAGTTCTACTCTGTCACATAGAGTCAAAAATCGATTCAATGGCACCTAACAACAGCAACTTTTACAGAAGCAGATTGCCAGGCCTGTCTTCTGCATTGCCACCGGATGGGTTCAAACAATTAACTTTTTGGTTAGTAGTTGAGCATAAACCATTTGCACCACCCAGGGACCACAATCTACTTGATATTATGTATGATGTGATTACACAAGGTTACTCCTGGGCTATTATTGCTGGGAGGAAGGCTTAATTGTATCATAGAAGGGCCCAATAGGACATTTCACTTTGCTGCTGAAATTCCAGTATTAAAATGTTTATTCCTAGCAAAGGCAGGGAAACATGGATCTCTTCACAGCTCTAATGTGGCAGAGAATGCTAATAGAGAACAGGAACACAGGCAGGGCATGGAGGGCACGGTTCTGAGCAGACAGGATCATAGTGCCATGTAAACAAACCCAGAAAGAAGCATTTCTTGGCAATTTAGGCAGGGGTTTTGCAGACAGGATTGGGGATCCAATCTCCATAGAGATCAACAAAGACTTATTTAAAGGGAAACCTGAGAAATTACACTAGCAGAGATAGAGAATAATTTCCAGCTAATAACAGGATCTCACAAGGAGCCACCACCACTCCAGCACAGACGGCCAGTGACAGAAACACTGTAGGATCCATAGGAAGGATCCACAGAATCTGGGAGGAGAGCAGCCCTGACAAGATGTAAGAGCAACCATTCCCGTAGTCATAGAACTAACTGATGTTTCCACTTGTCCACATCCACCAGGTATCCTTGGCAGAGACAGTTGAGGTTTATCACATGGGATTTGAAATAAGACTGCTGAGTTTGAATCCCAGCTTCACCACTTACAATCTTGGGCAAATTACCTAACCTCTCTCTGTACCTGTTTATTGGTTTGTAAAATGGGTAGGAAAATTGTACCCACATCATAGTCACTGGGAGGATTAGGTAAGTAAGTTAGTGCACTAACAGCACTTGGAATCGTTCCTGGCATGTAGTGTGAGCTCAATAAACGTTAGCTGCTATTATTACCTCAGAGGGTTACTCAGAGGATAAGATGAGATAGTATTCGTGCCTGGAATACAGTAAATGTGCGATAAATATTTGCTATATTATACTTGGAGTCGCTGGGTGGTACAAATGGTTAACATGCTTAGCTGGTAATCAAAAAGTTGGTGGTTCGAGTCTACCCAGAGGCACCTCGCAAGAAATTCCTTGCGATCTGCTTCTGAAAAATCAGCTATTGAAAACCCTATGGACCACCGTTGTACTCTGACACACACGGAGTCACCATGAGTGGGAATGGACTCCATGGCAACTGGAAAAAAGATTTTACTTGTATGTATTTATCATTCATAGCCTGATAGACATTTATTGTTGAATTACGAAGTCCCAAGTTAATCTATGCAGGTGTAGCTGTAGATAGACATCTGGCCTGGCTGGATCCTACCTGACCTTTGTCACTCAGACTCTAGCATACAGAGTGGGTAACTGGGCAATCACCCTTCTGAACCTGCCTTGGAGAAGGCTGTTCTAAAAAGAGATTTCTGTCTGAATATCCGCAATATAACCCACTGATAGGAGATCACAGTGCAGTTTCTTCTTCTGGTTATTAAAGGACACCAAAGCACAAATCATGATCTGGCATTCTCTTTTGAGAAATCATAAGGATTAAAAGTCATCATGCTGTTCACATGACACCAGAGCCTCTCCTATAAACCTCCTTCAAAATCCTCCCACAAGGGTCTTAAAAGCTTGCGAGCTGCTGTTTAAGATACTCCACTGGTCTCACCCCATCTGGAGCAAGGGAGAATGAAGAAAACCAAAGACACAGGGAAAGATTAGTCCAAACGACTGATGGACTACAAGTACCACAGCCTCCACCAGACTTAGTCCAGCACAACTAGATGGTGCCCGGCTACCGCCACCGACTCTTCTGACAGGGATCACAGTAGAAGGTCCCAGACAGAGCTAGAGAAAAATATAGAACAAAATTCTAACTCACAAAAAAAAAAAAAAAAAAAAAAAGACCAGGCTTACTGGTCTAACAGAGACTGGAGAAACCCCAAGAGTATGGCCCCTGGACACCTTTATAGCTCAGTACTGAAGTCACTCCTGAGGGTCACCCTGCAGCCAAAGATTAGACAGGCCCACAAAACAAAATGAGACTTAATGGGCACGCCATCCCAGGGGCAAGGACGAGAAGGCAGGAGGGGACAGGAAAGCTGGTAATAGGGAACCCAAGGTCAAGAGGGGGAGAGTGCTGACATGTGGTGGGGTTGGCAACCAATGTCACAAAATAATATGTGTACTAATTGTTTAATGAGATGCTAGTTTGTTCTGTAAATTCATCTAAAGTACAATAAAAAAAAAAAAATCCTCCCGCAGCAAATTAGCACTGACCTGCTGCTTTATGGGGAAAAAATCCTCAATAATAACAACGAAGTACACTTTATTTTTAAGAATCATAACCGACCTTAATGGACAAAAGCAGAAAAAAGTGAGAGTCGTGAAAAGTAGCGAGAAAATACAATGACTGTCTTTGCACCAGTCAGTTGAGATTCAGAATGAGGTTCACCCAAAGGCCACCCTCTGACTGGTGATTTACACAGTCTGAGTTCAATAATAAAGCAGCCACAGAGAAAAACACACTAACAGAAATATTGCTTCCTCTGCTGCCAGCCTGTTTGTGGTGAATGAAGCAGTATGATCCCCAGAGAAAGTAGAATGTGGGGTACATGTGTGGTGTCAGGGAGGGGGACCAGGTTAAAATGGTTCCCCCTTAATCCTAGAGGTGTTGAGATTATCAAGGAAACAAGGGAGACCGTGGCACTCTGAGCTCCCTAATAATAAAGCAATGTGTAATCAAGAGGCAAACGAGATGCCAGCAGAAGGTATGGTGCTGCTTCTGATGGTCTTTTCAAACCCACTGAATCATCTGCCCAAAGGCAAAGCATCCATGATACTAAATAATGCAGTCTTAAATGTCTAGTGTGAATTATATTTTGTTTTTAAAAGCAGAAGCTTTGTATTGTCAGGCTGTGTCTATATACCTGTGCAGTTGCCTTGGCCATTCTGAGTGATGACACACCAGTTGATGCAGTTGAACCCAATCAAATCATAAATCTCCTCTGTCAAACCACTTGTTGGATTTGAACTGCACACATCTGTCAGAGGCTTCACACAGGTAGAGACAGTGTGGCCGGCCAGCCAGTCAGGTGGCCCATCAATCAGTCAGGCTACCTTCGAATGGCTGTAGAAGGATCTGCAGGGTGGAAACCAAATTTAAAGTGGTTAGCAGATGACCAGCCTGGAGCCGCTCTGACCCCAGCACACAGCACCTCAGGGCTGTGTATCTTTAGTGTGACACACCTATCAGCCACTTTGATGCCTCCTGGCAGGAAAAGTAAAAGCGAATTTGTGCATATCCTCTTCTTGACGTAATGAAGTATTCCATAAACTGAAAATCCCAGAACCCAATTATAAAGGCCAAATTGCTATTTTACTCACTAAGATAAATAGCTGTGGCCTCATGGATCTTGCTCTTGGTAACTTACCTTATCTCATGGATTCCTCATAACTGTGAGGAAAGTATTTGTTCTAGTCAGGAATCTGTTTGTTGTTGCAGATAGCAGAAGCTCAATTTAGCCCAAGAAAACTGGCAAAGTTGCAGGTTGGAGGGATGATTGTAAGGTTGTAGCACAGTCTCACTGGAATCTAGAAAAAGGTGAACAATCGCCTTAGGATAGATAAAAATGAGATATTTCTGGGGCCTGTCAATCTGTCTTTCTCTCCCTCACTCCAGTAAGTCAGATGCCCACCGCTGTTCTGAGCAGCCTTCACTTGGAGGCAGGATCACGTGGTTAGAGCATAATCAGTATTTAACAAAAAACAAAAAACGGTTGCCATGGAATTGACTGCTCTTCATGGTGACCCCATGTGTATCAGAGTAAAATGGCTCCAGAGGGTTTTCAATGGCTAATTTTTTGGAAGTAGATCTCCAGGCCTTTCTTCCAAGGTACCTGGGGGTAGACTTGAACCTCCATATAGATGCCAAGTTATCCAGAGCTAAGATGAGAGGCAGATGCCAGAGAAGAGAGTATGGGCAAAACATTCTCCCTAAACAATTCTAGTACAGCATCATTATTTTCACTCCTCAAATAAGGAAACAGAGGCATAGAAAAGTTGAGCGGGATTAGTCATACAGCTAGCAAGTGGTTCTAGGCCTTTTGAGAGCATGAGCATTGTATTCAGACAGATCTGAGTTTTAATCCTATAATTCACTTGCTGTTCAGTCCTGGGCAGGTTACTTAATCATTGTGCTTCCTTTCCCCATCTTCAAAATGGGCTAGTAATACATCAAAGGTTTGTTTTGAGGATTCAATTAAATGAGATCATCTATTTAACTGTTAATTAAATGCCTAAATATAACAGTACTTAAAAAATGATAATAGCTTTTCTCTCACCAGTGAAACCAAATTCTAAGCAGCACCATGGTCTTACCACTGAATTATACATGGTCTTTGGCTGTTCTTCCTCCATGTCTGCTCGCTGCTTCTCCCAAAGACTGCCAGCTTCATATCTCATTTCTCTGGATTCCCACCCTGCACTGGCTGAGCACATTGGCAATTTCTTCACATTCTTATGGAATTAAACTCTGTGGATCAGTTCACACGTCGCTTCTCTTCCCAGCAAATCCCCTGAAGACCACGAACCATCTTTGTGGCTCTTTGCGTCTTTCTCAGGCTGACTGCTTCTCTGGGGCACCAACCTTCTTTTTCTTCTTTTCCATTCTCTCTCTCTCTCATGCGGCTCCACCTGGACCAGTGGCTTGGGATTGTCATGAAGACAAATTTATCACAGCAAAAAAGTGCCCCCATTCAAAGAGAGATGTTCAAGTCCAGGTGGCTTCAGATCAAGGAAAGGAATTCTGAATTCTATCTCTTGGGTACTGTAGATAATGTTTTCATGGGATTTCTCCTGAAGAGGGGAGGAAGAGATAGGTAATCTTTATACCAAATGGGAAAATTGGGTTGTGTTTAAAGTGGAGGACTACTTCAAAAACAAGCATTAGAATTATGAGGACATATAAAATAGGGAGCTGGGTAACTCCTTGTCTAAAGATGCCCTCCTCACATTATTCATCTCTCAATCCTCCCCCAGTTATATTCAAAGTCTGGATATCAACAGGGTGCTCCGAAACCTTCCTAGGTGCTAATTCAGAGGAGAGATAGCCCACAAGGATGCATTCATGATAGAAACAGACAGGGAAGGGAACTCCTATTTGAACAAATACTGTATGCTCCTGCAGGAGTCCCTGGGTGGTACAAACGGCTAAGTGCTTGACTACTAACTGAAAGGTTGGAGGTTCAAATTCACTCACAGGTGCCTCAGAAGACAGGCCTGGAGATCTGCGTCCAAGAGATCATAGCCATGAAAAACCCTGTGGAGAGGAGTTCTACTCTGAAACACATAGGGTCTCCATGAGTCAAATGCAACTTTATGGCAACTAATTTTTTTTTTTAAATCATGCATCTACATTGAGCTAGGCTCTTTATATACAGTATTTCATTCAATTTGGCCAGCAACTTTGCGATTTTATTCTTGATTTACTTACGATGATTGCAGAGGTTAATAGCCTTGGGCTATGCAATTAGTACTTTAGACATGTTATCAGGAGGGACCAGTCCCTGGAGAAGGACTTCACACTTGGTAAAGTAGAGGGTCAGTGAAAAATAGGAAGATCCTCAGTGAGATCTATTGACACAGTGGCTGCCAACAAAGGGTTCAAACATAGCAACAATTGTGAGGATGGCACAGGACCAGGCAATGTATCATTCTGTTGTACATAGGGTTGCTATGAGTATGCAACTAACAAAGACAGCAACACGCACTTAGTAAAGGGATGTGCCGGAGCCAAGCAAGGCAGCTGCTGCAGAGAAGTCTGCCTTCCAAAAACTGCTCATTTCCCTTTGTCACGCTTCAGGCAACGGAGCCTGACCACGACTGACAGAGAGAGAAGACCGTAGCCACAGTGACTGGCTGAGTAAAGCAGAGAGAAGGAATGGAGTTGATTAGGAGTCACTGGGTTGACCATCATGTAAAAGAAATGATTTGCACCACTAATTTGGAGCCACTGAAATACCATTCTAATAAGTGAAAACTCATTAATACATGGGCTTTTGGGTCAGACTGAACCGGGCTCTGTACTTTGTGGTATGTCCTTGGGCAAGTTACTTATCCTTGCAAGTCTGTTTCCCCACTTGTTAAAAAGGAGAGTAGTACTGGTACCTACCTCAGCGAATTGTTGTAAAGATTGAATGCAATAGCTTGCATAAAGTGATCCTTGCTTAGCAAAGTGTCTAGTAAGTACTTGAAAAATGTTAGCTGTTATCAAAGTGAATAATTTTAAAGAAATGGGAATTTTTTAATCACTGGAATTGCTTACAAAGATGATAAATAGATGTCCTTCCTTAATGAAGAGATGCAGTTCATTTACAAATAGCAGCACGCATTTGCATGTAGACAATAATGTGATAATATCCTCAAATACAGTTTGTTTTTCTAAGATGGTTGAGTACGCTGCTTCCCATGGATCCTGAAGCCACCCCACCTTACTTGTTTACATTGTTATATTGCTTAGCAACCTCACTTCTAGGATTGAGTAGAGATAAAAAATTTCAATCACAAACAGGACAAAATACCACAAATCTTAAATAAACATACTACCATATTAAAGACTAAACATTAAAAATCACATTTATTCTAAGGTATCTTCTCATGATTTTGACTTTCTGTGAATTCAAACGGCTCTTCCTACCCCACCTGTGAGGTGAGAACAGATCATGATAGCTCATTGTGTTGGTGGAAGGGTGAGGGGCATCTTGGGAAGGTATAGCTGTCTCTGCTCCCTATTCCAGAGTGCCATCACTGTCATTTATCCTGCACTTTCTCTTACCTTCCTTTCACAAGCTGGACTAGTTCAGGAATGATGGGGGAGGGGGTGGGGGGAGTAACAATGATAACCTCTCCCTTTGGAATGGGATAGAAACATTCATATTTTACATTTTCAAAGGATATGGACACAGTCCTTGTTTCTATTGGACAGAGTAACTCATGAGGCTATAACACCTAGTCCCTGAAATTCCATTAGCTGGCAATATCCGCTTGCCAGGGGTAGTAGTCTCAGATTTCTGATAGCAGCCTTTCCTACCCTCCACATTACCACTATATTTGCCTCATTAGGCAACTTTTCCCCAAAGGAACTCTTATCATTGGCCATCTATCTCAATTTTTTTTTCAAACAAGGTAGGACAAAAGCAATAATCAAGTGTTAGATTCAATGATTGACTCAAATGATTACTGCACCTAGACTTTGGTTTCCCAACATGAATTTCTGAGAGCAGGCACTTGGGCTGCTACAGCAAGGTCTCCAAAATTGTCTTCCATTTGAAGTGGAGTTCCTTTCACAGGATATTCTCTCTCTTTCTGCCTTTTTCTCTCCTTCTTATCTTTTTAAATACTGGACTCGGGATCAAGAGACCCACCTCAAGACCTATCTCAGGTCCACTTTCAAGCCTTATTAATTTTTGGCCTTGAATAAATCACTTTGCCATTCTAAGCACTTGTTTTTCTGTTTGTCCAATGAGATAGCTATACTGAGTAAATGCCAATATCCTTTTCAGTTTCAAAATACATTTGTGGTATTTCAGTTTGATCCTCTATATATCTGAGACTTCCACTTCCAGTAGCATGTAGACGGTCACAGCTGGCTAACACCAACACTGTAACAATGAGAAAAAAAAAAAATAGGTAAGTTGCAAACATCATATTTTTCAAGACACCAAAGAACTGTGTAAGGAAAGAGAACAAGATAAATTAAAATTCCTAAGAAAGCTTACAATCACTGGCTGTTTGTTTCCCAAGGAGCATTTTCCCATGATGGATATAGACTGAGAATTAGATTTGGGTCAACCAGAAGGACTCTACTGGGTGAAAGAGAAACCAGCAGAACATTTGGTGAATGCATGGAGCTGGTATAACAGACTGGAAACTACAGGTGTGCAAAATGTAAGGCTGGTTCTCATATGGGACAATTTCTGAGTTCTTAGATGGTGGGAAGGCTTAAAGAGGCCGTAGTCTTGTAGTGCTTAGGAGATAAAGTCCCACTAGAAATGTAGGTTTACAGTAAATACACAACAGTTCTCCTTAAACCATTTGTTAGATTTTGGATCTGTGTGGAGTAGAAGCCTAATATGTAAGCTCAAACCCTCTGAAGAGCAGACTTTGGAGGATGAGGACACAGGAATCTTCTAGGCTCTCAGACAAAACCCTGAAAGTGGCCTCTACAAAGAACAGAGGCAAACCGGTGGTGAACTGATACTAAAAACTGTAAGCCAAACTTATATCCAGCTCAGTCTCTGCCTATCTGCCCATCAGCAGTCTGTTTTGTTTCAGTTTTGGTTGTTTTTAATATTCAATGTCTGTAACATAATTTAAAATTATTTGACTGGTGACAAATAATCAAGTGAAAAATCAAACAATAGAAGCAGACCCACAGATAATTCAATTATGGGAGTTGGCAAAAAATTACTTTAAAATAATTCAGATTATTAAATAAAATAGAAGACATAGAGGGGAAATATATTAGAAGATTAATAATTTCAACAGAGAATTGAAATCTCTGAAAAAATGAAATGGACATTTTAGAATCAAAAAATACAATATCTAAATATAAGAACCCATTTGATGAGTTTAACAGTATGCTGGACACAGCAAATTTAACTCAAAGACGAAGTCATTTTTAAAAAAATGCTCAAACTAAAGCATAAAATTAGACATTCAAGGAAGGGTAGAAAGAACAGAATAACACATGAAACATGTAGTACAAAGTCATAAGATCTAATATATGTATAATTGAACTCTCAGAAGGAGAGGATAGAAGGATTGGAAAAGAAGCAATTTTTATAGAGATAACAACTAAGAATTTTTTGAAACTGATAAAAGATATCAACTCACCAATTCAAGAAACTCAGAGAACACCAAGAAGAATAAAAACAAAGAAAACCGTATCTTGGGACATCATAAACAAACTGCTGAAAATTGAAGACAGAGAGAAAATATGAAAACCGCCATAGAAAAAAAGTCAGTCAATATAACAACAAAAACACTGACGGGTAACTTTTCAACAAAAACTACAGAAGTCATAAGTCAATGCTATAACATCTTTACAGCTAGAAAGAAAAAAAAATACTGCCAACCTAGAATTTCATACCATATAAAAAAAACTTCAAAAGTAAAGTCAAAATAAAGACAATTTCAGACAAAAAAATTCTGAGAGAGATTGTCTCCAGAGAATAGCACTATAAGATTTACTAGAGGGATTTTTTTTGTAAAGAAAAATAACACCCAGAGGAAACTGTAGAACTTTGGGAAGTAGTGAGGAATACTGGAAAGAATATTGATTAAAAAAAAAAAAAGAAAGAAAGACTTGTAGGAATATAACAATGTAGAAGTAAAATTGGAAATACTATCAAAAAGAACTGGAGGGTCTAAATGAAGTTAAACTGCTTCAAGACTTTTTAAAAGTACTAAAGGCATATTTTGAGAAGCTAAGAAGTATACTGATTCTCTAGGGTAAGGACTAAAGAATCAAGACTGTCTAACAAAAAGCTAATAGAGAAGAAAAAAATGGAATTAAAAATACTTAATCCAAAAAGAGGTAGGAAAAAATGAATAAAGGAATAAAAAACAGATGTGATAAACAGAAAACAAATAGCAAGTAGCTATAATTACACCAACTATTTAAGTAATTACATAAATAAATAGACTAAGTGCTCCAAACCAAAAAAAAAAAAAGAATGGATTAAAAAAATAAAAAATCCAAGACAACTATAAACTCTTAATAAGAAATTTATCTTAAAGCTTAACATACTTATCTGAGAGGCAGAAAGGCAGGTGCTTTAGAGGTGAAATGCCATGGGTTTGAATTCTAACTTCTAATCATTAACTGTCTGAACTTAGGTTAGTTATGTAACTTCTCTGAGTCTCAGTTTCCTCATCTATAATGAAAGTCCACTCCTACCTAATAGCATAGTTGTCAGAATGAAATGAAGTTAAGAAGCTACAGCAGTGACTAGTAGATCCTCAATAAATTATAGGTATTATTGTTACTCTCGTCGCCACCACCCACCATCCCAGTCTCTCTTAGGGAAGCACCATACTTTTGTGTTTGATAGCATGAGTGCTAGAATCACACTGCTTGGCTTTTAATTCCAGCTTTGCCAGTTATTAGTTATGAGCAAGGTATTTAAACTCTCTTTACCTTGATTTCATCACTTATAAAATAAGTACCTTTCTCATAGAATTGTGGGGATAAAATAAACTAGCCTCTGTAAGACACTTGGCACATTCCCTAGAACATAATGAGCACTCTCTACACGGTAGCCAGAGTGATTAAAACATGTCAGATCACACCAATCATTTGCTCAAAAGCTTTCAGTGACTTCCTATTGCACTCAAGAATAAAAGCCAAAGTCTTTACAATCACCTACAAGACCCTTCAAGATCCGTTACCTCTCTGAACTCATGTACTTATCTCCCGCGTAATTACTCCACTTACTCTAGGCACATGGGCCTCCTTGCACTTCCTCAAACAAGTTAGTTATGCTCCTGTCTCTGGGTCACTGCACTCGTACAGTTCTCACTCTGGAGAATTCTTACCTCTGCAACCATCCACCCCTCCCCTCAGATTCAGCATGGCCTGCTCTTTTACCACTGACAGGTTTTCTCAAATGTCTAGTTCTGTGACGGCATGCGAGACTATTCCATGTAGTAGTGTACCTTGGTGTAAAAACGGCAGGGTGGAGGCATCTGACCTCCTCTAACTTCACAAGGGAGAAGGAGAATCCAGATCAGCCGCCCAAGCTGATTCCTATGAGGTGGAGGTCAGACATGCCTCCTCTCTCCAAACTTTTTACAATTCTGACACCAACCATCCCTTCCACAGCCCTCTGTACTCCTCTGCTGGGTTTGATAATTCGTTGCAATGGCCACACAGAACTCACAGACCATCCTCATAGTTATGGGATTTATTAGGGAAGTAACAGGTTACAGTTCAGGATCAGGAATAACAGCCTCTTCTCAGCTATGCTCGAAGGCACACCTCTCTCTGGCCCCTCAGCCTCTGCCCTGCTTAGGAAAGTGTTACAAAGCTCTTTTAGCTCTGCCAATAAGTGCCCAGAAGCACCCTATCCACCAGCAAGCTTCCTGCCTGAAAGCGCTCAGCTTTCTCTCTCCATGGGCCGGGAAGTCTGCTGCTGATCTCCTGGTTCTGCTGCCTCTGCTGCCACTATTTGTCTCCACTGCTTCTCACCATCTCTGATGTTACAGGTCTCTCTCTCTTTCTCCTGGATCTAGGAGGTTCTCAGCACAGGGATCCTGGGTTCAAAGTATGCACTCCACTTCTGGCTCTTCTTTCTTGGTCGTGAGAGCCTCCTTTTCACCTCTGGGATGGCTCATCTTAAGCCTAGTGGAATGACAACACTGACCAATCCCCCCGTTAGGGTTCCATACACCTTATTTTCATGATCCCAGCCCCATAAAGGTGCCATGCACTTTATTTATATTATTAGCAAGCTATCCAATTCCCTTGGTGGGCCACAAGCACCTCATCTGCAAATTCCCACTCAGTCATTTGGTGGGATTTACAAATACTATGGCTAGACGGGCCATATTAAGTAATTCACTGCACTGAATCTGGCATCCCATCCCACTCCCACTTCCCTATCCTCCTTCCTTGGTGTGATGGTTAAGGTCATGAGTCAATTTGTCTGGGCCATGATTCTCAGTGGTTTGGCAGATATTATGTAATCATTCTCCATTTTATGATCTGATGTGAAGCAGCCAATCAGTTGAAAGTCCACTCAGTTGAAAGTTAACCAGTTTCCTTGAGGCTGTGGCCTGCATTTGATATGTGTGTATGTTCTGGCAAAGCTCCCTCTGGCTCCTGCATCTGACTCTTCATACTTTGACCTCCAGTTCTTGGGACATGAGCCAGTCTCTTTTCACATGGCCTGCAGATCTTGGGATTCACCAGCTCTCACAATCCCATGAACCAGGAGACTTATGCCTGACCTGTCAATTTTGGGTTCATCAGTCCCTGCAACCACTTGAGTCAGGAGAAGCCTCCAGCCTGATGCCTGGCCCACAGATTTGGGACTTGCCAGCCTCCACAACTGAGTGAGCCATTTCCTAGAGATAAATCTTTCTATACATATTTAGTTATATACACCCTTCAATGATTTTGCTCTTCTAGAGAATCAAGTCTAAAACATTTGGTTTATTTTTCTCCTTAACAGTATTTTAAATCATTTAAAATTATTTTCTGTTGTAACTCTGTATTTGTTTATTGTATGCCTTCCCCATTAGAATGTAAGCCCATTTGTTGTTGTTGTTGTTAGGTGACCTTGAGTTGTTTCTGACTCATAGAGACTTTATGCACAACAGAACAAAACACTGCCTCTTCCTGCACCATCCTCACAGTTTCTTGGGCCCATTGTTGCAGCCACTGTGTCAATCCATCTTCTTGAGTGACTTCCTCTATTTTGCTGACCCTCTACTTTACCAAGCATGATGTCCTTCTCCAGGGACTGATCCCTCCTGACAACATGTCCAAAGTACGTGAGACACAGTATCACCATCCTTTCTTCTAAGGAGCATTCAAGCTGTACTTCTGCCAAGACAGATTCGTTCGTTCTTCTGGTAGTCCATGGTATATTCAATATTCTTCATCAACACCGTAATTCAAAAGCATCATTTCTTCTTTGGTCTTCCTCTTCTTTGGTCTTCCTTATTCACTGTCCAGCTTTCACGTGCAGATGAAGTGACTGAAAATATGGCTTGGGTCAGACGCACCTTAGTCCTCAAAGTGACATTTTGCTTTTTAACACTTTAAAGAAGTCTTTTGCAGCAGATTTGTCCAATGCAATATGTTGTTTGATTTCTTGAGTGCTGCCTCCATGGGCATTGATTGTGGATCCAAGTAAAATAAAATCCTTGACAACTTCAATATTTTCTCCATTTATCTCATGTTGCTTATTGGCCAAGTTGTAAGGATTTTTGTTTTCTTTATGTTGAGGTATAATCCATACTGAAGGCTGTAGTCTTTGATCTTCATCAGTAAATGCTTCAAATCTTCACTTTCAGCAAGCAATATTGTATCATCCACATATCGCAAGTTGTTAATGAATCTTCCACCAATCTTGATGCCCCGTTCTTCTTCATATAATCCAGTTTATCAGATTATTTGCTCAACATACAGATTGAATAAGTATGGTGAAAGGATAAAACCCTGATGCACACCTTTCTTGATGTTAAACTATGCAGTATCCCCTTGTTCTTTCCAACAAGTGCCTCTTGGTCTATGTACAGGTTCCACATGAGCACAATTAAGTGTTCTGGCATTCCCATTCTTCGCAATGTTATTCCTAATTTGCTATGATCCACACAGTAGAATGACTTTGCATAGTCAATAAAACACAGATAAACATCTTTATGGTATTATCTGCTTTCAGCCAAGATCAATTTGACATCAGCAATGATATCCCTCATTCCACATCCTCTTCTGAATCCAGCTTGAATTTCTAGCAAATTCCTGTCAATGTACTGCTGCAACCACTTTTGAATGATCTTCGGTAACATTTTACTTGTGTGTGATGTTAATTATATTGTTTGAGAATTTCTGCATTCTGTTGGATCACTTTTCCTTGGAATGGGCACAAATATGGATCTCTTTCAATTGGTTGGCTTCAGAGTCTTTTCTAACATCCATTTTGGTCTTTTCTTTCTTTCCTGTCTTTTTAATGACCTTTTGCTTTCTTCATGTATGATGTCCTTGATGTCATCCCACAACTCGTCTGGTCTTTGGTCATTAGTGTTCAATTCATCAGATCTGTTCCTGAGATGGTCTCCAAATTCGGTTGGGATATACTCAAGGTGGTATTTTGGCTCCCATAGACTTGCTTTAATTTCCTTTATCTTCAGCTTAAACTTGCATATGAGCAATTGATGGTCTGTTCTGCAGGCTGCCCCGGCCTTGTTCTGATTGATGATGTGCTTTTCCATTGTCTCTTTCCACAGATGTAGTTGATTTGATTCCTGCGTTTTCCATCCGATGAGATCCACATTTATGTTGTTGAAAAAAGTATTTGCAGTGAAGAAGTTGTTGGTCTTACCAAACTCTATCACTTGATCTCTGACATTGTTTCTATCACTAGGGCCATATTTTCCAACTACTGATCCTTCTTCTTTGTTTCCAACTTTCGCATTCCAATCACCAGTAATTATCAATGCAGCTTGATTGCATGTTTGATCAATTTCAGACTGCAGAAGTTGATAAAAAATCTTCAATTTCTTCATCTTTGACCTTAGTGGTTGGTGCATAAATATGTGTAAGTCATACAAACTGATCTTCCTTGTAGGCATATGGATACTATCCTATCACTGACAGCATGGTATTTCAGGAAATGTCTTGAAATGTTCTTTTTTACGATGAATGCAACTCCATTCCTCTTCAATTTGTCATTCCTGGCGTAGTAGGCCGTATAATTGTCTGATTCAAATGGCCAATACCTGCTCATTTCAGCTCACTAACATCTAGGATATTGACCTTTGGGTGTTTCATTTAATTTTTGACTACTTTCAATTTTCCTAGATTCATACTTCATAAATTCCACTTTCCAATTATTAATGGATGTTTGCAGCTGATTCTTCTCATTTTGAGTCATGCCACATCAGTAAGTGAAGGTTCCAAAGGCTTTACTCCATCCACATCATTGAGGTTGACTCTACTTTGTGGAGGCAGCTCTTCCCCAGTCACATTTTGAGTGCCTTCCAATCTGAAGGGCTCACCTTTTGGCACTATATCGGACAATGTTTCACTGCTATTCATAAGGTTTTCTCTGGCCATTTTTTTCAAAATAGACTGCCAGGTCCTTCTTACTAGTCTGTCTTAGTCTGGAAGCTCTGCTGAAACCTGTCCACCATGGGTAACTCTGCTGGTATTTGAAATACCAGTGGCAAAGCTTCCAACATCACAGCAACATGCAAGCCACCACAGTATGACAAACAGTAAGCCCATAAGGACAGGGATTTTTGTCTTTGATTATTACTATACTTCCAGCACCAGAACAACTATCTAATGCATTAGGCACTCAATAAATATTTATTAAATGAAAGAATTTAAAAGATAGTCACCATTACTATTATCTGCTTATTTGATTATCTCTTTCTCCTCTTCTTCCTTCTTTGTAACTGTCGAAAGTATTGAGCATAACTGAACTCAAGACATAGCTCAGCTCAATCATCACTTCAAGGAATACCCCCTTGAACTCCCTGACTATGTCAATTCCTCTTGTTTTACCCTCTCACAACATGGATCTTTGTTGTGTGATTTTTTTGGTGTAAGTCTGTCTCTACCACTAGGCCCATGTCAATAGAAACCTCATCTGTTTTTGCTTGCCTCTGTATTCCCAAGCACTTAGTACAGCGTTTTCAATACAAAATGCACTCAATAAACAATGAATGAATGAATTAATGGAATGGGCTCTTGACTTCTTTTGCCTATCATAAAACTAACTTTGCACATCACTTGTCTCCTCTGGTTGTGCTATGTGTATTATTTGTTTTTGATTGAAAACTTTTGGCATTTTGTGTGCCATTTCCTCATTGACACTGCACTGTATGATTTAAGCTACACTGTGTTCTTGTGGGCATTCACAGGTGTTTCTCACTGGTGTATTCAGAGTAAAACATGAAAGAGTGATAGGTTTCCAGTTAGCAAAAATCCATTTAATATTGCTCAGTTGTATGAAAGTATCCAATTAATATTATACATTAAAATTCCACAATGAAGAGAATCTCGGAGATCTGTCCAGTAAGAAAAAGTAAAGACAGAAACATTTTTTTCTTTATGGGAAGAGGGAGATTATGGCAACCATTGTGTAGGCAAGAGGAAGGAATGGTCATTTATTGGGAGCCTGTCATAGTCAGACTCCATTCAAGGTAATTTGCATTTATAATCCTATTTGATCCAAACCACACATGTGGTTGATGAGAAAGGATGTTAACAGATGTTGGTATGTATGCGAGTATGCTTTTATGTGTTCATATTCGTAGGTGTGTGAAATTAGCAGGCTTAGGTCCTGTCTGTGCTTCATACTAGCAGTGCAAGCTTGAGCAGGTCAGTTAATGCCCCTCACCTTCAGTTTCTATATTTGTAAAGTGTAGATCATAAGGCCAGTCTCACAGAACTGTTATCAGGATCAGATGAAATAATGGAAGTGAGCATTCTTTGAAAATATTGAGAACAAATTTTGTGGGGGTTGTACAAGGACCAAAGCAACAATCTATCCTTTGGGTGCCATAATATTTTTTGCATTTTCCCAGGCGAAAGCTACTCCCAGGACAGAGTCATGTTGCATCATCTTATTATACATTCACTTATTGCAATGCAGTCCAACAAATATACTGAACACCTGAAATGTGCCAGACTCCACAAGGACATGGAAAATAAGATGATGAACTAAATATGGTTCTGCCCCAAAGGAGGAGAGAAGAAAGCATGTGGTATAAAAATAACCATAAAATTCAAGGCAAAGTGTATAGAATGCTGTAATACTGGTGTTTGAAAAACAAGATACTAGGAAATCACACTCAATAAATTATTCATAAATATTTATCAGATGTCTACTAGGCACCAAGCACTGTTCTAGGACACAATAAGATGGTAGTGAAAGATTAGAAAAACAAGGAACCTGCTTTCACGAGGCTTACATTTAATGTGTGAAGAAGGACAAAGCTTGTAATCCAATGAATAAAACTATTTCTGCTGGCTGCTGTGCTGAAAATAAAATAGGCTAATGCACAAACAGTGGCACAAACACTTAAGCTCTTGACTACTAGCCAAAAGGTTGGCTGTTCAAACCCATCCAGAGGCATGTTGGAAGATAGGCCGGATTTGCTTCTGAAAGGTCACAGCCTTGAAAACTCTATGGAGCAGTTCTACTCTGCACACATGGGGTTGCCATGAGTCAGAGTCAACTCGACAGCAACTACCAACAACAACAATGTGACAACAAGCTCTTTGGTAGAGCAGAGGGTGGTCAGAGAAGAGTTGAGAATGGAACAATGAGAATGAGCCAGTCTTGGGAAGGTCTTCTGACAGTCCGCACAGAGTGAACAGTAAGTGCCAGGATTAGTTGATGGAAACAAGCTTGTGAGTTTGAGGATCAGAAGGCATTATGTGAGATCGTGCTATGACAAAAAAAGAAGGAGCAATATAAGATGAGGAGAGATGAGCAAGAGGTGGGTAGGGGCCTGGTCACACACCACATTTTGGTTATGGTGAAGAATTTGGATCTAATCTTGGTGTAATAGGAAGCCACCAAAAAAAAAAAAAAAAAAAAACCAAACCCATTGCCATCAATTTCAACTCAGACAGGGTAGAACTGCCCCATAGAGTTTCCAAGGAGTGCCTGGTGGATTCAAACTGCTGACTTTTTGGTTAGCAGCTGTAGCTCTTAACCACAGCACCACCAGGGTTTCCTGGGAAGCCACAGAAGATTTTAAAAAGAGAAGAGCTATGATCTGATTTACATTTTAAAAGAGCAATCTGGTTGCTATGTGGAGAGTGGACTGCAGTGGGGAGAAAGTGGATCCAGGCAGACATGATAAGATGCTACTTTTGTAATCCAAGTGAAAGAAAACGAATGGTGACTTGTAATTTAGCAAGTAGCAGTCTAGATTGTGAGAAAGGGACAGATGCAGCATATATTTTGGATGTAAACCAACCAGAATCAGAAGAGGAAAAAAAAGCTTATTTCTAAATGAAGAATGTTTCAGTTTGTATCTTTAGTTCAAAATCCTTTTATGTCAAAAAATATAGCAACCAATAAATTGATTCTATAAATATATCTAATGTACATCTAAGCTAATATTAAAAGTCTTTGAGTCTTTAAAGTTTTTCTGTTATAAGAATAGAACATGCTTATTTAAAAAGTCATAAAATACAGAAAAACAAATATTAAGAAGAAAAAATGATTCAAAGCAATATAAAATATATTAGAGAGAGATATATATCTTATCTAAGAAGAGAATGCCTATTTTTATCCTAGAAATTTGATTTGATCTTCTAGGGGGTTGTGCTATATCAAGCTTTGCCTTTTTTCTGTAGCTTCTTTCAAAACTGAAAACAATTTAACAACATTAACACAAATGTAAGTGTGGATATTCCTTCTTGCTTCAGAGTCGTGAGGTGACTTCCACCATTGGTGCCATTGGTACTGGGAATGTGTGATGTCCCACCACGCCAGGGATCCCTGGAGCAGACATCAATCTCACCAAGGCCTTAAATATACTGCAATCAGAGTTCCTGCTGTAAACCCATTACCAATAGTGCTTTGATGGGGGTGGGAGGACTGCAGCTCTTCACAGCAGCAGTTGTTTGAGCAAGGACTGAGTAATGGATGCGGTACCCTGGGGAAGCTAAGTTGGAAACCTTTGTCAACAGGAGTCAAGTCCTCTGCGGTTAAGACTGGCCAGTGTGCACCCTGTATCCATGTAGTCATGGGAAGGCTCTCATTCCGTTTTGAATTCTGATGATCTTTTGCGTTTTTGACCCTCTCTGTTTCAACACTAAGGATTCCATTGAGATAAGGAATGGGCAGTGTGTCCCTTGGAGCCATGCCAGGGGACAGAGTCCTGCGGAGAGCAGAGGGCCGCAGACGCTGGTGCGTCTTCCACTCCCCGCCCCGCCGGCCGGAGTCTGGATGGAGAAACCTGGGACAGGCCGGCGAGGCGACAAGGTGGCACGCATCAAGCTCCTTGCAGCCTCCTCTCCCCTCCCGCGCGCAGTAATGGAGCTGTGCGTCCTAAAAGAGGAAGAAAATGCCGGGTTTGGCTTATAAATAGCTGGTTGTAATGCTCTCCCTGCCAAGCACTGATTGAGAGAACCAAGCTATTGATCTAATTTTAACTTACATTTGAGTACTCACCCCTCCCCCACCCCCGCCTCCCTGTCGCTGCTCTGCTGAGCGCGGGGCACGCTGTCTCTTGCGACCGCCAGAGGGCGGGACACTCGTGCTCCTGCCGCCCTGCCCGCCTGGCCTCTCTGTTTACGCAGATATACAATGCCGGCCTTTATTGGATTGGAAAAATAGGAGTTTGATTTTCCTGCGCCGGGGTGACCTCATCACTCATAAAAGTCAGGGGAAAGCGGGGAACTGGATGACAGGCAGTCGGGAAAATAAAGCTTACATATCACCTCCTCCTCCTCCACCACCTACGCAGTGCTCTCGGGATTGCTTCTCTTTTAAAGCCAAGTCGCTGAAGCCGGAAAGTGGCGGAGGGCGGTAGGAATGGAATGTTAAATTCTTCTAGGTACCCTGGCGCTCCGTGTGCTGTGGCTTGTTTAGGAAGCTAATACCGCCTACTCTCTGCCTGCAAGGTCTTTACACCGAGCTGTCGCCAAATGCTAGTGCACCACCATTCTCTAGGCTTGACTTTGAAATATTATTAGTTATTCCTAAACATGATTCATCTGCCAAAGTTTAAATAATGGTCATCAGCTGTTTATACTGCTGGTTTGTAAATTCCGGGTCTGCTTATGGCTTAATAGGTCAGAAATTGAAGTCTATCACGTTTTTGCTTGCCACATTTTGGGACCACAAGACTATAAGGCAGAGAACGTGTGATGGGGAGACAGAAGACAAAAAAAATGCCTCCCCAGAAATTTCCCAGCCCTGGAACTTAGCATTTGGACTTTCCTTCTGCAGTTGAGTGAAACATAGTGATAGAAGCTAATGTTTATCAAGGACTTGCTATGTTTCAGGCATTGTACTAACCACTTTACATCCACTATCTCATTAAATCTTCAAAACAACCTGTCAGGTTCTATTGTTAGCCCCATTTTAGAGTTGAAGAAACTGAGGCTAAATTACTTGCCCAAAGCCAGCTATCTAGTAAAGCACAAAGCCAAGATTCAAGCTGCAGCAGTGAGAGACCCCCGAACTCTTACTCGTAATCAACATGTCATGTGTCTTGGAGACAAACCTACCCTTGGCAAAGTCTTAAACATCCCTAAGCAAAGGTGAGTGCATGTGAAAAGAGAGTGGAGACTTTCAAGTAAGACTTGCTATGCCAGTGGTATTTCATATACCAGCAGGGTCACCCATGGTGGCCACTGTGGTGCACACTGCGATACAGTGGTGAGAAGGCAGACATGGTCCACTCCTCAGGTAACCTGGTGAGGGAGACACATAGTAAATGAGTGAACAGTCAAACGCATAATTATAATTTGCAATAACTGAAAAAGGGGCCTGATTTATTTGGAGGGAGGGAGATAAGAGAGGCCCATGTGAGGACATGACAGTTAAGTGAAGAGACAGCGTAAGTAGGAGTTAGCCAGTTCAAGGACAGGGTGAGCATCTTAGACGATGTGGAAGGCCTTGAGGAGGAAATGGTGCTGGGAATGCAGTGAGCACATGAGAGAAGGGTGTGAGAGGAGGCCAGAGAGCTGGCATGGTGTCTGGTAAACCACAGTGAAAATTTTGGACATCATTTTTATTTATTTCGATGGGAAGATCTGAAGAGTTTTAAGCATGAGAGCGAAGTGATCTGATTTACATTTTAGAAAGATTGCTAAGTCTGCAGTGGGGAGAACGGATAAAAAGTGGGATAAGAAAGTGGGCATGGAGAGACAAGAAGTTAGTGCAATAGCCCAGGTGAGAAATGATGGGTTTTGGACAAGGCCTGGGATACTGAAGGTGGAGAGAGGTGGGTGGACTATTTCCAGGGTTTAGAGATGAACTGGACAGGAGGGCTGAAAGATCCTTTCTGGTTTCTGGCTTGAGAAACTGGATTGAATGAGGCACCATCTACGAATATGGTAGACCCGAAAACAGGAGCGAGCTTGGGCAACTCTTGGCTTGGACCTTTTTTATTTGAAGAGTGAAGGCTGCTGACAACCAAACAGAAAGAAGATCTCAAAAGTAAGCTTTGAGTGAATTTTCATTTCCTTGTTGAAATGGTCTTTTTCTCTTGCTGTTGTTGCCTCCACAGTCAAAAAGGTAAGCATTAGCATTATGAGTAAAATGAAGTGAAAACAACGAGGCAGGGCAGTGGTGTATGTACTTGCTTTTGTTATAAAACTTGCCGTCTGTGGGCTCCCAAACAACAAACCTCTAACAGTATAGGATTCGTGGGACTAGTCAGCAGCACTGTGGTTTATAGTGTCACATATGAGGAGAATCACCGTGTTAGAGTTGAAAGGAATCTCATCACACCCATTAGGAAACTAAAGGTCCAGAGAGGTGAAGTGATTTGTCCAAGGTCACACAGCAAGTTTATAAATGAACAGGGAGGAAAAAAGGAAAAAAAAACGGGTATTCTGATTCTGATTCTTTCCTATGCCACTCTACCTCTCAAGGCCAAATCTCTTAGACACCCAAGCCTTCTTCATGAGGAAAGGCTGCAGGACTGCTATCAAGCCTGGTAATGCACTTTCATCCAAACTTCTTGAGAAATGCAAGTCTCTAGAAATTAGAATCTCCCCACCACAGTGGAGTTCTCCAGAGCAAGAATTCTAACTCACCTTAGCATAACTTGTCTTTTTGCCAGGCAGTGCTGACTGAGGTCACCCAGCTCCTGGCAATGGACCATTCTTTCTCTCCTCAGCGGGGTGGAAGGATGAGTTTCTTCCCCGCATGGCCAGTAGAAGGCACTCTTGCCCTTGTTAGGGGCTCCCTATTAGATAGGAATTATTGCTCACCTGCTGTGCACCAGACTCTTTACATACAGAGCTCTAGTAAGTTAATGAAATAAACCCTAGCTGGGCATCTTTTTCTTCCTCTCTCTACTTTGTCTGAAAGTTTTAGAACTAGACTAGAACTGGAAATCATTATCCTGTGCTAAAGAAGCACTCTGCTTTTGAGCCATGGAACCTTCTGCTTCTTCCTCCTAATGTGTGTAGAAACCTGAGACGCAATCAATGGGCACACCACTCTTAATGTGATGATATTTACCTCTCCCAAGGTAAGGAAAGAAAGATGAAAATGGTGTAAATCCATTTGTTTATCACACCATTTTGAATAAGGTTTTCTGTAACTGTGATATGTGGGGGTATTTAATAACTATGGAGTTTAGGTTTTGGGTGTAAACAGTCCTATCTGCTGAAATTCATTAATTCCTTTTTGTCTCTTCGAGTGGTAAATACTATGATCCTTATTCACACATGGTTCTTCTGAAATATTTAACTTCCAGAATTATCTTCTTCTATTACAAGGACAGTAATATTTAATAACAGGAGTTTTCTGAAGTACGATACATTCTAATCCATGATTTATAGGAAGCATCTGATAGTATTTCTCTGCAGAGATTGGCATTTATGCAACAGAAAACAGCCATAATGATTTTTTAAATAAACAGGTAGGTAAAAACAATGGCATAGGGAGACAGTCATGCATCATTCTTGTAGCATAGAATTTAATCACTGAGTACTGTCCATAATTTAATCAAGTCACTTAAATAAATGCTAGAAGGTGCCCATCATTCATCCAGAGTTTCTTTAAAAAATTCTTCCCACACTAAGGGAGGATTAAATTTTTAATTTATATTTTTCTGCTTTTTGAACATCTCTACAAAGCATATGTTTGACTTTTATAAAGTGAAAAAGCAAAAATAGTTTAAAAATTCATTCCACATAAAAATTCATCCCCATCTCAAAATTCAGAGGATTGTTGAATAATGATTGAGTGTTCCTTGGATGTTAATCCCCCCAAAAAATCATTTGGGACAAGATGCAGGTAAAAGCACGGAGGACCAGCCACATAAACAAAAGAAGAACCAGTTGCCTTCGAGTTGATTCTGACTCATGGCGATCCCATGCCTCTCAGAGTTCAACTGTGCTCCACAGTGTTTTCACCGAAGAGCTGGAAATACTATTATCAAACCCAAAAAACACCCAATTGCAGTTGAGTCAATTCTGACTCATAGCAACCCAATAGGACAGAGTAGAACTGCCCCATATAGTTTCCAAGGAACAGCTGGTGGATTCGAACTGCCAACATTTTGGTTAGCAGTGAGCTCTTAACCACAGTGCCACCAGGGCTCCTTACTGTTATCAGGCTGCCCTTAAATAGAAAAACGTTAATTCTTTGTTACTAGAGAATAATAATGAAAAAAACAAACAAACTCATTACCATCAAGTCAATTCAAACTCATGGCCTCCTCATGTGTGACAGAGAACTGCTCCATAGGGTTTTCTTGGCTGTAATCTTTATGGAAGCAGATTGTCAAGCCTTTCTTCCATGGTGCTGATGGATGAGTTCAAACCACCAACTCTTTGTTAGAAGCCAAGAACAAGCTGTTTGCAACACCCCAGACCTTGGAGAATTATAAACATGATTAAGTGCTCGGCTGCTAACTGAAAGGCTGGCAGTTTGAGTCCACTCAGAGATGCCTTGGAAGAAAGTTCTGGGGATGTACTTCTGAAAAATCAACCATTGAAAACACTATGGAACACAGTTCTACTCTGACACACATGGGGTCTCCATGAGTTGACGTCGACCCCACAACTGGAGAATAATACCTGTGATCTGCTATTCATACACAAGGCTATAGACCCAAATGACACTGCTCTGAATCGTTTCTCCAGTAGAGGCTCAGCTTGTGCTGGTCCCTAACATAGGTATTATGTGGAAGGATGTCTGTCTGGGATTAGGCCTCTAGTTTACAACTATGAAATATGAGTTAACCATCCCACTTAGCAGACAGTGACGCTAACTGCTCATTCCAGGCAAGAACATTCATAATCTAAACTGCAAGGACTAATGAAGAAAAAGGACAGCTTACCACTGGAGAGCTAGCCGACCTTTCCCAGCCGGTCAGTGACCAAAGGGTGGCAATTTCCTTCTGGAAGTTGTACGCTGATGAATTATTAAGAACAACTCTCTGAATAAACAAATAGAAGTAATTTTTCTTCTTTTCATTCTGCTTATCTGGCCTTGGCAAGCTGTTGGCTGATGAGAAAACATTTCTTCAGAACAAAGAATTCAGAAGGTCCTGTTCTTTTCATGGTCATCTTGATGCCCTCTGACACACTGCCACGTAAGTAAGCATGGTGATTTCTCCATTTCTCCCAGCTGTGTACACAACTCTGTCAGGGAACTGAATTTAGCCTCTTGATGCTAATTAGGGAAAGAAGACTGGGGATAAACACTGTAAATGATTTTTTCTTTTTTTTTATGTTGTGTCAGACAAAGACACCCTTTCCCATTGTCAGTCATTTTAACTCCTCCCTCTCCACTTCTATTCCTTCAGTTTGGGGCTGTGGTTCCCAATGCGTCCCCTGAAGGGGCCACACATGTACATGTGCCACCCATTCCCCAGGGCAGAGATAAACTGGGCTGCAGGTTGTTTGCCTTCCTCCATAACCTTGCTGAAGCTTCCCCCATTTCCATCTCACATTGGAATGCATGGGAGCAAGAGTGGTCTTAGCACAGGGATAACCTCACATCAGCTCCAGTTTACATGAAAAGTAGCCTATCTGCAAACCTTGAAACTTTGTTCCTTGTAACAAATTGCTTGTGGCAAGCTCCACCACTGACTGGGAGAGTATGTCACAATGCTGAGCTCGAGAATTAGAGCTTGATGTATTCCCATTTTAAAGATGAACTGAGGGACAGACCCTGTAGGATTTTGCCACAGACAGTCCTGGAAACTTAGCAAACACAATATTTGATATTCAGAGCAGAAGCTTCTCCACCAGTCAGTGTTTAAACTGTGAGAAAAAATTAAGTTTTTAAGATCTTATGTAAATAAAAAGAAATACAGTGTGCATAAATAACTGAAACAATCGAGATTATGATGATACATGTTAATATGGAAAAGAAGGAAAGAAAGACAGTTGCTATGGAGTTGACTCTCCACCTCATGGTGACCTTATGCACAACAGAACAAAATGGTGCCTGGTCCTGCATCCTCCTCATGTTCGAGTCCATTGTGGTGTCTCTTGTGTCAATCCATCTCACCCAGTATCTCCCGAGCCGTCACTGGCCCTCCACTTCACCAAACATGATGTCTTCTTCTGGCAATTCATCCCTTCTGATGATGTGTCCAAAGCAAGCAAGTTGGGCAGTGTTCTGTTGTGATCCATAAGGTTTTTACTGCCTAATTTTCAGAAGTAAATGGCCAGGCCTTTCTTCCTAGTCTGTCCAAATCTTGAAGCTCCACTGAAACCTGTCCATCATGGGTGACCCTTCTGGTATTTGAAATACTGGTGACATAGCTTCCAGCATCATAGCAACATACAAACCACCAGAGTCCGACAAACTGACAGACAGGTGGTGGAATATGGAGAAACTACATTGAAACTACTTATCCTTTTTGTGACTCAGTTTCCTCTTCTTTAAAATGGAAAGAATAATAGTACTTCTGTCATAGGACTGTGTGGGGAAAAAAACAGGCACGACTTGTTTTATTGCAATTTGCAGATGCTGTGTTTTTTACAAATTGAAGATTTGTGGCAACCCTGCATTGAGCAAGTCTGTCGGCACCATTTTTCCAACAGCATGTGCTCACTTCATGTCTCTGTGTCACATGTTGATAATTCTTGGAATGTTTCAAATTTTTCATTATTATTATATCTGTTATGGTGATCTGTGATCAGTGATCTTTGATGTTACTATCATAATTGTTTTAGGGCATCACGAACCACACCCATATAAGACTACAAACTTAAACAATAAATGTTGTGTGTGTGTTGTGACTGTTCCACCGACCAGCCATTCTCCTGTCTCTCTCCCTCTCCTCAGGCCTCCCTATTGCAAGACATGACACTATTGAAATTAGGCCACTTAACAACCCTAGGATGGCCTCTAAGTGTTCAAGTGAAAGGAAGAGTTGTACGTCTCTCACTTTAAATCAAAAGCTAGAAATTAAGCTTAGTGAAGAAGGCATGTCAAAAGCCAAGACAGGCCAAAAGTTAGGTCTCTAGCGCCAAACAGTAAGCCAAGTTGTGAATGCAAAGGAAAAGTTCTTGAAGGAAATTAAAAGTGCTACTTCAGTGAACACACATATGATAAGAAAGCAAAATAGCCTTATTGCTGATATGGAGAAAGTTTTAGTGGTCTGGATAGAAGATCAAACCAGCCACAACATTCCCTTAAGCCAAAGCCATATCCAGAGCAAGACTCTAACTCTCTTCAATCCTATGAAGGCTGAGAGAGGTGAGGAAGCTGTAGAAGAAAAGTTTGAACTAGCAGAGGTTGGTTCATGTGGTTTGTCATGGATTGAAATGTGTCCTCCAAAAATACCTGGCAACTTGGCTAGGCTATGATTCCCAGTATTGTGTAATTATCCACCATTTTGTCATCTGATGTGATTTTCCTATATGTTGTAAATCCTACCTTTTCAATGTTGATGAGACGGGATTAGTGGCAGTTATGCTGATGAGGCAGGACTCAATCTACAGGATTGGGTTGTATCTGGAGCCAGTCTCTTCTGAGATATAAAAGAGAGAAGCAAGCAGAGAGACAGGGTACCTCATACTACCAAGAAACAAGAGCCAGGAGAATAGCATGTCCTTTGGACCCCGGGCCCCTGCACTGAGAAGCTGCTAGTCCAGAGGAAATTGATGACAAGGACCTTCCTCAAGAGCTGACAGAGAGAAAACCTTCCTTGAATTTGGACTTATAGCCTACTAGACTGTGAGAGAATAAACTTCCATTTGTTGAAGCCATCCACTTGTGGTATTCCTGTTATAACAGCACTAGATAACTAAGACAAAATTTAAGGAAAGAAGCCGCCTCCATTACAAAAAAGTGCAAGGTGAAGCAGCATATGATGATGATGAAGCTGCATCAAGTTATCCAGAGGATCTAGCTAAGATAACTGATGAAGGTGGCTACACTAAACAATAGATTTTCAATGTAGATGAAACAGCTTTATATTGGAAGAAGATGCCATCTGGGACTTTCATAGCTAGAGAGAAGTCAATGCCTGGCTTCAAAGCTTCAAAGAACAGGCTGACTCTCTTGTTAGTGACTCTAAGTTGAAGCTAATGCTCATTTACTATTCTGAAAATCCTAGGGTTCTTAAGAATTATGCTAAACCTACTCTGCCTATGCTCTATAAATGCAACAACAAAGCCTGGATGACAGCACATCTGTTTACAACATGGTCTACTTAATATTTTAAGTCCACAATTGAGACCTACTGCTCAGAAAAAAAAGATTCCTTTCAAAATATTACTGCTCATTGACAATGCACCTGGTCTGTCACCCAAGAGCTCTGATGGAGACGTACAAGGAGATTAATGTTGCTTTCATGCCTGCTAGCACAACATCCATTCAGCAGCCCATCGTTCAAGGAATAATTTTGACTTTCAAGTCTTATTATTTAAGAAATATATTTCACAAGGCTATAGCTGCCATAGATAGTGATTACTCTGATAGATTTGGGCAAAGTAAATTGAAAATCTTCTGGATAGGATTCACCATTCTAGATGCCATTAAGAACATTCATGATTCTTCGGAGGAGGTCAAAATATCAACATTAATAGGAGTTTGGAAGAAGTTGATTCCAACCCTCATGGATGACTTTGGGGGGTTTAAGACTTCAGTGGAGAAAGTAATTAATTGCAGATGTAGTGGAAATAGCAAGAGAACTAGAAGCAGAAGTGGAACCTGAAGATGTGACTGAGTTGCTGCAATCTCATGATAAAACTTTAATGAACAAGGAATTGCTTCTTATAGATAAGCAAAGAAAGTGGTTTCTTGAGATAGGATCTACTCCTGGTGAAGATGCTGTGGACATGTTGAAATGACAACAAAACATTTAGAATACGACATAAACTTAGTTGATAAAGCAGCAGCAGGGTTTGAGAGGATTGACTCCAATTTTGAAAGAATGTCTACTGTGGGTAAAATACTATCAAACAGCATTGCATGCTACAGAGAAATATTTTATGAAAGGAAGAGTCAATTGATGTGTCAAACTTCACTATTGTCTTATTTTAAGAAATTGCTACAGCCACCCCAGCCTTCAGCAACCACCACCCTGATCAATCAGCAGTCATCAATATCGAGGCAAGACCCTCACACTAACAAAAAGATTAGGACTCACTGAAGTCTTGGATGATTTTTAGCATTTTTTAGCAATAAGGTATTTTTTAATTAAGGTATGTACATTGTTTTTTAAGACATAATGCTATTGCACACTTAATAGACCACAGTATAGTGTAAACATAACTTTTATATGCACTGGGAACCAAAAAAATTGTGTGACTCGCTTTATTGCAGTTGTCTGGAATCAAACCAGCAGTATCTCCAAGGTATGCCTGTAATTAAAAATAAAATCTACTCCCAAGCCAGAAAACCTCCCCAAAACATAGAAGAGAAAGAAAAGTTTTATTATTAAATACTATATTTTTACACAAATAACTCACACTTCTATGTCTGTTTGCCAACCGTGCCCTCCCCCACAAGGTATTTTCATAAGTGCCACTATGCCAAATTTTTCTACATGTTGTTGTAAAAAAAAAAAATTACAATAGTAAGCTTACAAAGGAGGAGTGTATGATTGGCAAACAAACATAGAAGGTGCGTGTTATTTGCATAAAAATACTGGTAAGCATTAAACCAGAATGTGATGCATCACAAGCAATCAGCAGAAGAGGTTGCAAAGACAGAAAGCAATCTTACCCTTTATATAACTAGGTGGATGCAACCCATTACAATCATGTTTTCAAGATAAAATGCTAATTTCCTAGTATCTTTTTGGTGGGAGCCACCTGAAGTTATGCTTATTTCCTTCCTTGATGATTGCATTTCAGAAAGGGCTCCCACGTCCTTGAGGAAACATCCTTGATTTACTACTTTTCAAAGAGAGAGAGAAAGAACTTACAAGTTTTCTAAAGTGAATTCAGAAAGATGGGGGAGGAGGCTCTATTCCCTTAATTTAAACAGGAAGAATTAAAATTTCTTATTTTTAATTTGTGTGTGTCCTTACAACTGTTAATACCTGTAAAGCACTATGAATGCTGCCTACCATATAATAAACACTACGTAAATGTTAACTCCACTACTACTATTATATGGACATAGCCATTTTTTGTGGTTAATCTGAGAATGAACATAAACACTGCTAGCAGACTGGAGAAACCCCGAGAGTATGGCCCTCGGACACCCTTTTAGCTTAGTGAAGTCACTCCCGAGGTTCACCGTTCAGCCAGGGATTGGACAGCCCCATAAAACGAAACAGGACTAATGAAGCACAGCAGTCCAGGGACAAGGACTAGAAGGCAGGAGGGGACAGGAAAGCTGGTAATAGGGAACCCAAGGTTGAGAAGTGACAGTGTGGAAATGTCGTGGGGTTGTTAACCATTGTCATAGGGCAATATGTGTACTAACTATTTAATAAGAAACTACTTGTTCTGTAAACCTTCATCTAAAGTACAAAAAATGAATTATCTATGTGAGATAAAATTGACAACAGCAACTCAAGAGGTTTGATGGGAAGCCTAGGGGACAGTGAGTTGAAGATAATAGTGATGGAATAATTTGGAAAAGGAGAGTGAAAGCGGCAGCACAACTGGAAGAATGCAATCGATGTCACTGAATTGTACATGTAGAAATTTTTGAAATGGTGTATCTTTGGCTATGTATATTTTCACCAAACAAAAAAAAAAAAAAAAGGTCCTCTAAGGTCAAGAAGGGAGAGTGTTGACATGTCGTGGGGTTGTTAACCAATGTCATAAAACAATATGTGTACTGACTGTTTAATGAGAAACTATTTGTTCTGTAAACCTTCATCTAAAGTACAATAAAAAAAACTTAAAAAAATAAAATAAAATAAAGACCTGTGATTATCTTCCATTTCACATAAAAACCAAAAACCTGTTGCTGTAGATTCAATTCTGATTCATAGCAACCCTATAGGATAGAGTACAGCTGCCCCATACAGTTTCCGAGGAGCACCTGATGGATTTGAACTGCTGACCTTTTGGTTAACAGCTGTACCTCTTAACCCCTAGATCACCAGTAATCTTTAATTTGCAAGAGAGACATTGGCTTCTTTTGGTTGGGGTTACAATGAAGCTTTATAAAAATATTATTCATATATGTGTAACAGTTGGACTAATACATATGAACACTTTTTTTTTAATGAAGCTGCTATATTTTCATGACTTCTTTGAACCTCTCAACTGATCCAGAATATACATCTTATATTTTGTCCTATTTTTGTTTAAATTGTGGTCTAGTCCAATGATTTTTGTAATCCAGTCTGGCTATTAAAGTCTTAGACTCACTCCATTGAATATTTTGTCAAAATTAAAATATTATCTGTCACTGTTCATAGTTTCAAGCATTGTCTCTTTGAACTAACACTGTCCACCCCACCCTCACCAATTCCAATCTCACCAGGGAGGGAAGGGAAATCTGTGTGTCTGTGCATGTGTACTTGTGTGTGCGTGCATGCGTGAAAGTGCCTGGGAACATCAGTAGTGGAGAAATGACCAGGTCCTGGTCTGGTGCCATCTATTCCCATGGCATCTGTTGCTGTGGTGTCTCAGCGTAAGCTGTATGTGTGGTTTTCTGAGGCCATATTTAGCTTCACACTCACCCTCTCCCAGAGCACTCCTTTACCAACAGAGGGACAGCCCTGTTCCTTTGGCCCCACCCATGATGCCCTATACCTCCATATGAGTTTCCTAGGACTGCCATAACAAAGTGCCACCAATTGGGTCATTTAAAACAACAGAAATATATTCCCTCACAGGTCTAGGGGATAGAAATTCAAAATCAAAGTATCAGCAGGGCCATTCTCCTGCTGAAGGCTCTAGGAAAGAATTCTTCCTTGCCTTTTCTAGCTTCAGGTGGCTTTGGCAATCCTTGGTATTCCTTGACTTGTAGCTGCATGAATCCAATCTCTGCCTCTGTCGTTGCATAGACTTTTTCTCTATGTGTCTGTATCTAAATCTCCCTCTCTCTTATAAACATACCAGTTATGAGTTGGAATTGACTCAGCAACAACGGGTTTACCAGTGTAATCCAGTATGACCTCATCTTAACTAATTACATCTGCAAACAGCCTATTTCCAAATAAGGTCACATTCTGATGTTCTGAGTGGACATGAATTTGGGGGGGGACACTATTCAACCCAGTACAACCTCCTACTTCTCTGCTAACCTGTATGTTCCTGTCAGCCACTGGAGTCTTTTCTGTGCCCTCTGATAGGCACAGAGAACTTGGAAAGGTGTGTTACCCTCAACCTCTCTTTCCCAGGCACACTATACCCTGTGAGTTCCTTTGAGCCCCACTGGTAAAGATTATTGCATCAAGCCTTCTGCCTTCAGAAATCTCCTGGGGTGCAGGAACCCTCAGTGTTAAAGGGATACATGTCAAGCAGCCTCCTTATTCCCAGGGGCGGGGGGAGGGGTAGAAGTAGTGGTGTTGAGATGGGATGGTGGAGGGCCAAGAGTAGGGAAGACAGTTTGCCACCCTGGAAGACTTCCCTTTTGTAGAAACAATCAATTTTATTAAAGTATGTTTACATAAGATAAAATTGGCCATTGTACTTGTATAGTTTGAGTATCCCAACAAATGCATATACCCATGTAATCACTATCCAAAATATAGAATGTTTTCATTTATCCAAAAAGTTCCCTCTTGCCCCTTCAAAGTCAATTCCTGCTTCTCTGTCCTAGGCAACCACTAGATCTGCTTTCTGCCACTTTAGATTTACTGCATATATGCTAGAATTTCATATCAGTGATATAATATATTATGTACTTTCTTGTGTCTGACTAAGCATAATGTTTTTTGGATTCATCTATGGTGTTACTGTAGTTTGTTTCATTTTTAAGTAATATTTCATTATATGGATATATCACAATTTATCCATTCACCTGTTGATGGACACTTGGGTTGTTTCTAGTTTTTGGCTATTACAAATAAAGCTGCTATAAACATCCTTGTATAAGACTTTGTGTAGATATATGTTCTAATTTCTATCGTGCAAATACTTCGCCTGAGTCATATAATATTGTACAAAAAAAAACTTTTGCGGTTGAATCCATTCTGGCTCATAGTGACCCTATAGAACAGAGTAGAACTGCCCCATCGGATTTCCAAGGAGCAGCTGGTAGAACTGCTGACCTTTTGGTTAGCAGAAGAGCTCTTAACCACTGCACCACCAGGGCTCCAGTATTGTACATATAACTTTATAAGAAACTGCCAAACTGCTTCCCAAAGTAGTTGTGCCATTTTTCATCTCCACCAGCACTGTATAAAAATTCCAGTTCCTCTATATCTTTGCCAACACTTGTTATGGTACGTCTTTATAATTTTAGTCTTTCTAACGGATGTATAATGTTATCCCATTACGGTTTTAACTTGCATTTCCCTGATAACTAACAATGTTGAGCATATGTCATGCACTTATTAGCCATTTGTATGTCTTCTTTAGTGAAGTATCCCTTCAAATTTGTTGCCCATCTATTAAAATAAACTTAATTTTCAAATAATTTTAGATTTACAGAAAAGTTGCAAAGATAGTACAAAGAGTTCCCCACACCCAGTTTCTGCTTTTGTTAGCATCTTATGATATGTTTGCCACAAATTATAAGCCAGTATTGATACATTATTATTAACAGAAGTCCATACTATATTCATATTTCCTTAGTTTTTATCTCAGGATCCCTTTCAGGATACCCAATTACATTTAGTTGTCATGTCTCCTTAGGCTCCTCTGGACTGTGTCAGTTTGTCTGATTTTTTTTTTGTTTTGTTTTGTTTTTTATCACTTTGACAGTTTTGAGAAGTACTGGTTAGGTGTTTTGCAGCATCTTCCCCAGTTGGAGCTTGCTAATTTCTTTCACATGATGAGTCTGGGGTTTTAGATTTTGTGGAGGAAGACTACAGAGGTAAAGTACTATTCTCATCCCATCATATCAAGGGTACAAGGTATCTGCATGACTTACCACTGTTGATGTTGACCTTTATCACATGGTTACAGTAGTGTTTGTCAGGTTTCTCCTTTGTAAAGTTACTCTTTTTTCTCCTTTTCCATACTGTACTCTTTAGAAGAAAGTCACCACATGCAGGCCATACTTAAGGGGTGGAGAGTTATGTTTCACCTCAAAATTATTTTGAATGCCTCTGTATGGGAGATTTGTCTATTTGACCCTCCAATTTATTTATCTTGTCAATCATTTATTTATATCAGTATAGATGTATGAGTACTTATTTTATATGTTTAATTATAATACAATACTATGTTATTTATTTTATTGCTGAAATTATTTCAGCTTTGGCGATGGGGAGCTCTTTCAGTTGGCCACTATGTCCATGTGACATAGCCCCATTATTCTGGGTTTCTTTTTGTTTGTTTGTTTTTGTTTTTGAGTATTTCCCTACTTTCTTCTACAAAATGCTCCAGGTTCATTTTATATTTTTCCTGCCCCAGTCTTGTTGTTGTTATTAGGTGTCATCAAGTCAGTTCTGACCCATAGCAACCCTATGTACAACAGAAAAAAACACTGCCCAGTCCTGCACCATCCTCACAATTGTTGCTATATTTGAGTGCATTGTTGCAACCAATGTGTCAATCTATCTCGTTGAGAGTCTTCCTCTTTTTTGCCCCAGTCTTAGAACCAGCCATTTTCCAAGGACTCCTGGTTCCTTTTACTGAAGAATGGTATTAGAAACCAAGATCTACGTGCTGGGTGTGCTCATTGCTTCTGGAGTGTTTGTTGCCCATTTTTTAATTGATTTGTTTGCCTTATGGCTGAATTACAAGAAGGACATATATATATTTTTTTGTTTTCTAGATACAAGTCCTGTATCTGAAGTGTCCTGTATCTGATATTGCATATCCATATTAGTGATTCTTTTTGTGTCAACATGTTCAATATATGTATATTTATTTCTGAATGATGCATATATACTTTTATATATCACATAAAAGATATTTTATATATCACATAAAATTCTATATAAAAATACAATTTTAACAGGGTGAGATAAAAATGAATAAAAGTAGTTCTAATATTTTCTCTTGACAATCAAGTAGATCATCTTGTTCGCTCCCTGAGATTTTTGTACCTCTTTGAAGACTACTGTTAAATGGACAAAGATAAAAAATTATTAAAAAATGGGGAATGCATATATTACATCTAAATAAAAATGAAACCAGTAAAAAATAAAAATTAAAAAGCAGATTATTTTAAGACCCTTCATCTTGGAAAACCTTAAGAGGTCATTCCAAGGTCTTCCAAGGCCATTTTCATCACTTTATAGGCTTTCTAATTATGCCATCATATTTCAGGGTGTGTAAAGAACCTCCAAAGGAGCCCTGGTGGTGCAGTGGTTAAAATAATAGACTGCTAACCGAAAGATTGGTGGTACAAAACCACCAGTGGCTCCATGGAAGAAAGACATGGCAGTCTGCTTCTGCAGAGATTTACAGCCTTGGAAACCCTATGAGGTCACTATGAATCTGAATCGATTCAATGGCAGTGGCATTTTTTTTTGGTAAAGCTCCTCTAAGGAGTCCTGGTGGTGTAATGGTTAAGAGTTCAGCTGCTAACCGAAAGGTCAACAGTTTGAACCTACCAGTGGCTCCATGGAAAAAAATACCTGGTGATCTCCTCCCACAAAGATTTCAGCCTAGGAAACCCTACAGGGCAGTTCTACTCCATCCTATAGGGTCTCTGTAAGTTGGAATTGACTATAGGGTCTCTGTGAGTTGGAATTGACTCGACAGCACACAACAACAAAGAACCTCCCAGTTCCCAAGTGGTGCTTATGCTACTGGGTAAGAAAAGTTGTCAAGATAGTACAAAGAGTTCCCCACACCCAGTTTCTGCTATTGTTAGCATCTTACACTATTATGGTACATTTGCCACAACTAATAAGTCAATATTGATATGTTATTATTAGCGAAAGTTTACAATAATCTTGAGAACTGATAATCAAGAGCCATGAGTCTCAGCTTGCACATTAGAATACCCTGGAAGTTTTTTAACAATATTCTTAACAGAGCTCCTCCTCCCCAAGATTCTGATGTAATTGGCATGGGGTGGGACCTGGCACTTGTGTTTATTAAAAACTCCCCAGGGAAAATGGCTCTAGGCAGAAGCACCACACTGTCCCTCCACAGCAAAGATCCGAAAAACTAAGCCGAACAGAAAATACAACAATCCTGAAACCCTAAAACGTCAAATGAAGAGATAAAGAACTCAGCCAAGCACCAAATGGAGTGAGAAAACTGACAGAGAACAGAGAGCGAGGAGAGATTCATGCAGAGGTCCCCTACCAGCTAACGCAGCGTAGATCTGCCATCTTGGATTCCTATTGGAGACCAGCAAACAGGGGGTACGAGAAAGCAGCCTCACGGGGCTTCCAGCGGGAGACAAAACAACCGGTAATTGGTGATATACGCTTTCCCACCCCCCACCCTTCTTCACCCAGACTAGGCCTCCTCTGCTTCCCACGGCCACAGTCTCTTGACTGGGAAACAGTGGCTGCTTGGTTTCCACACACGCGAATGGGTGGCTCTCTGAGTGCCATTTGTTGGCTGCTGGTGTTGCTTTTTTTCTGCTTCTTATTTCTTCCTTGGCTCTCCCCACCTCCCCCTCTTTCGCTCGAGTACCTCGCTCCGTGCACCATCTTTGCTTCTTCCTGAGGGGCTGCAGAGCTCCAGTAATTTGTAATATACGCTTTCCCACTCTCTACCCTTCTTCACCCACACTTGGCCCCCTCTGCTTCCCATGGACACAGTCTGTTGTCCAGAAACACCAGCCCGCACTAGCTGGCTCTCTGACTGTCATTTGTTGGCTGCTAGTGTTGCTTTTTTATTTTTTTTTTCTGCTTCTTTTGATTTCTTCCTTGCCTCTCACCACCTCCCCCTCCCTTCGCTCAAGTACCTGGCTCCGTGCGCCATCTTTGCTTTTTCCTGAGGGGCTGCGGAGCTCCATTCAAGTGTGGAGCTGCTTCCTGGTTTGGGCTGCCATGCTGGTGGGATCCCAGGGCTTTTGTTCATTTATTTGTTTTGAATTGTTTGTTTGTTTTCTTTTCCTTTTCTTGAGTTGGGAGCCCTTTCTAGCCAGGCTGGGCTGCGTGGCAGGGAGACTCCCCTTCTGCTTCAACAGACGTGCAGAGGGATCCCTGAGGGCATTTCTTTTTACGTTGCTTTTATTTTCCTGTTTCTTTGGGGGCATTTCTTGTTGTTGTTTTTTTTAAATTTGTTTTGTTTTCTTTTTCCTCTTTTTCCCTTTTTGTCTTTCTTAATTGCTCAGTTTCTCGTCTCTCTATATCTTCCTTCTCTTTCTGTTCCCTGAATACCTGGCGTTGTATACCTCTATGCCTTCTAGCCAGGCTGTACTGCAACACCTGAGAGTGACTTCCCCAGAACTCATAGCTGCACCAGTGGGATCCCTGGGAACTTTGCAGTTCTTTAACCTTTCTGATTCTTATTTATTCATTCTTTTCTTTTCTTCCTCCTCCCCTTTCTGTTTTTCTCCATTTCATAGTCTCTCATCTCTCCACTCCAATGGCAAGCTCTGCTACCATACTTTTTTGTTTGTACATTTTTGCCTCCTGTTCCTCTCTCCTCTCTCCCATTGCCATTTTAGCTCCACACATAACAATCTCACTGCTGCATCCTGCCTACCTGCACCATGCACTTGACATCATACCAAGAAGCAGCACAGGCACGGCCTACTGGAACCTGCCCTGCACTGATTACTCACCTGCTCTGGTGGCTGTAGAAAGTGCCACAAACAACCTGTCCCAGTAACTCCTCTTCAGCTAGACCTGCCCTGCCATAACATACCTGAGTGACTGACCCTGCCAGTTGAAGAAGGAGGCAAAAAGTATTGAGCGCACAGACGAGCAAACAACAAAGAACACACAGTCTGCCTGCTCAGACATAGTCAAATTTTTTTTTTTTAAAAAGGGATGAAACAAACAAATCTACAATCAATAAATGGGAAAAATAACTACTGAATGCCCCCAAAACAGCAGACAATAGCTAAACATTTACAAAAACAGGACAGGATGGTTCCAGTAGGCATCCAAAATAAAACACAAGATGACTCTCCTGTGGAAAAAAATGCACTAGAACTACCTGATACGGAATTCAAATCTCTAATACTCAGAATTCTCCAAGAACTGAGGCAAAAAGCTGACAAACATGAGGAAAAAAATAGACAAATTCATGGAAAATACAGACAAAAAATTGGAAGAATTCAGGAAAATAATGCAGGAACAAAATGCCAAAATAAATTCACAACTAGAAATTATACAAAGACAATAATTAGAAATCCAAAAGATAACACGATGTCAGAAATGGACGTTGTCATAGAAGGGCTGAGAAACAGATTTGAAACGGTGGAAGACAGGATCATTGGAACTGAAGACAAACACTTGGATACAACTCTGTTTGAGGAAAACTCAGAAAAAAGAACAAAGAAAAATGAAGATACCCTGAGAGTTACATGGGACACAATCAAAAGCAAAAATCTGCGAGTGATTGGAATTCCAGACAGGGGGAGAAAACAGAAAACACAGACAGGATCATTGAGGAACTGCTGACAGAAAACTTCCTCAATATCATGAAAAATGAAAAGCTGGCCATCCAAGAAGCTCAACGAACCCCATATAGAAGAGACCCCAAAAGAAAATCACCAAGGCATATCATATTCACACTCACAAAAACCAAAAACAAACAGAAAATCCTGAGAAAACAAGAAGTCACATACAAAGGAGACACAATAAGACTAAGCTCAGATTATTCGGCAGAAACCATGCAGGCAAGAAGGCAATGGGACGGCATATATAAAATCTTGAAAGAAAAAAATTGCCAGCCAAGAATAATATATCCTGCAAAACTCTTGTTCAAATTTGATGGTGAAATTAGGTCATTTCCAGATAAACAGAAATTAAAGGGAATATGTAAAAGTCAAACCAAACTTACAAGAATTATTAAAGGGAGTTCTTCAATCTGAGAACAAACTGCTTCAGCTCACAGGCAGAACCTAGGACACAGGATCGTACCAGACAGATACCAATGTAGGAAATGAACTCTTGAGGACTATCCAAAACAAAAAGAAATACAACAGGGAATCAGAGCAGTTAATCAGTAAATGACAACAACATCACAACAATAAAAGAGGGACTAAATGGCATAAATATAGAACATTCTAATGGAGAGGAAAACAAGACGATACCAAGTAATGGTAGACTGCTTCAAACTTAGAAAGATAAGGGTAAAATTCATGGCAACCACAAAGAAAGTTAACAAACACACTCATAAAAAAAAAAATAAGGAAAAACATAGTCTCCACAAAAACAAAACCTACAAAAACAAAAGAAATGAAAAAAAAAAACCACAAACAAAAGTAACTCAGCACAAGAGAGTAAGAAGAACAAAGAAAACTTCAGCACCACAAAAAAAGCACTACAAAATGACAGCAACAAACCCACATCTATCAATAATTACACTGAATGTAAATGGACTCAATGCACCCATAAAGAGACAGAGAGTGACAGAATTGATAAGAAAACAGGATCCATCAATATGCTGTCTACAACAGACACACCTTAGAAACAAAGATGTGAATTTATTAAAAGTCAAAGGTTGGAAAAAAATATATCAAGCTAACAACTACCAAAAAAGAGCAGGAGTGGCAATTCTAATCTCAGATAAAATAGACTTTAAAACAAAATCTACCATAAAAGACAAAGAACGACACTATATACTGATTAAGGGGATGATCCATCATGAAGACATAACCATAATAAACATCTACACACCCAATGACAGGGCTCCAAAATACATAAAACAAACTCTAACTGCACTGAAAAGAGAAATAGACAGTTCCACAATAATAGTAGGAGAATTCAACACACCACTCTCAGTAAAGGACAGAACAACTAAGAAGAAACTAAGCAAAGATACAGAAGACCTAAAGGGCACAATTAGCCAACTTGACCTCATAGACATATATAGAACAATCCATGCAACCGCTGCAAAGTACACATTCTTTTCCAATGCATATGGAACATTCTCCAGAATAGACCACATCTTCGGCCACAGAGCAATCCTCAACAAGATCCAAAACGTTGAGATAATTCCAAGTATCTTCTCCAACCACAATGCCATCAAGGTAGAAATTAACAATAGAAAGAGCAAGGGAAAAAAATCAACTACATGGAAACTGAATAATACCCTGCTTACACATCAGTGGGTAATAGAAGAAATCAGAGATGGAATAAAAAAATTCCTAGAGTCAAATGAGAATGAAAACACATCATACCAAAACCTTTGGGACACAGCAAAGGCAGTCCTCAGAGGACAATTTATAGCAATAGATGCACATATCCAAAAAGAAGAAAGGGACAAAATCAAAACATTAACTACACAACTCAAACAAATAGAAAGAGAACAGCAAAAAAAGCCCACAACCACCGGAAGAAAGGAAATAGTAAAGATCAGAGCAGAAATAAATGAAATAGAGAACAGAAAAACAATAGAAAGAATCAACAAAACCAAAAGTTGGTTCTTTGAAAGAATCAACAAAATGGACAAACCACTGGCCAGCCTGACAAAAGAAAAACAGGAGAGGACACAAATAACCCAAATAAGAAATGAAACGGGGGACATTACAACAGACCCAACTGAAATAAAAAGGATTATAACAGAATATTAGGAAAAACTATACTCCAACAAATTTGAAAACCTACAGGAAATGGAAAAATTTCTAGAAACACACAGCCTACCCAAACTACAACAAAGTGGTGTTGAAAATCTGAACAGACTCATAATAAGAGAACAGATTGAAAAGGTAATAAAAAAAACTCCCAACCAAAAAAAATCCCTGGCCCAGATGGCTTCACTGGAGAATTCTACAAAACATTTACAGAATAGCTTGTACCAGTACTACTCAAGCTATTTCAGAGCATAGAAGAGGAAGCAACACTTCCAAATTCATTCTATGAAGCCACCATAATGCTGATACCAAAACCAGGCAAAGATGTCACAAAAAAAGAAAATTACAGGCCAATATCTTTCATGAATATAGATGCAAAAATTCTGAACAAAATTCTAGCCAATAGAATTCAGCATCATATCAACAAAATAATACACCACAACCAAGAAGGATTCATGCCGGGTATGGAAAATCAGTCAACGTAATCCACCACATAAATAAAAGGAAAGAAAAAAAATCACATGATCATCTCAATTGACGCAGAAAAGGCATTTGACAAAATCCAACACCCAATCCTGATAAAAACTCTCAATAAAATATAGAGTGGAAATTTCTCAACATAATAAAGGGTATCTATGCAAAACCAATGGCCAACATCATTCTTAATGGAGAGAGGCTGAAAACATTCGCCTTGAAAACAGGAACAAGACAAGAATGCCCTTTATCACCACTCCTATTTAACATTGTGCTGGAAGTTCTAGCTAGAGCAATAAGGCAAGAAAAAGAAATCAAGGGCATCCAAATTGGTAATGAAGAAGTTAAACTGTCCCTGTTTGCTGATGATATGATACTATACACAGAAAACCCTAAAGACTTCACGAGACATCTACTGGAACTAATAGAAAGATTCATCAGAGTAGCAGGATACAAGATAAATATTCAAAAATCAGTTGGATTCCTATACACCAATAAGGAGAACAATGAAAAGGAAATCGGGAAAACAATACCATTTTCAATAGCCCCTAAAAAGATAAAATACTTAGGAATAAATCTGACAAGGCATTTAAAAGACCTATAGAAAGAAAACTACAAAACACTACTGCAAGAAACCCAAAGGGATCTACATAAATGGAAAAACATACCATGCTTATGGATAGGCAGACTCAACATTGTGAAAATGACAATTCTACCCAAAGCAATTTACAAATACAATGCAATCCTGATCCAAATACCAACAACATTCTTCAAAGAGATGGAAAAACTAATCATTCACTTTATATGGAAAGGGAAGAAGCCCTAAATAACTAAAGCACTACTGAAGAAGAAGAATAAAGTTGGAGGACTCACACTACCTGACTTCAGAACCTACTATACAGCTACAGTATTCAAAACAGCCTGGTACTAGTACAATGACAGATACATTGACCAATGGAACAGAATTGAGAACCCAGATGTAAATCCATCCACCTACGGTCACCTGATCTTCAACAAGGGCCCAAAGTCCATCAAATTGGGAAAAGACAGTCTTTTTAACAAATGGTGCTGGCAAAACTGTATATCCATTTGCAAAAACATGAAACAGGACCCATACCACACACCGTATACAAAAACTTCTTCAAAATGGATCAAAGACCTGAATATAAAGCCTAAAACTATAAAGATCATAGAAGAAAAAATAGGACCAACACTTCAGGCCTTAATACATGGCATTAACAGGATACAAACCATAACCATCAATGCACAAAACCAAATAGATAAGCTAGATAACTGGGATCTTCTAAAAATCAAACACCTATGCTCTTCAAAAGACTTCACCAAAGGAGTAAAAAGAGAACCTACAGACTGGGAAAACATTTTTGGACATTACAAGTCAGACAAAGGTCTAATCTCCATAATCTACAAGAAAATCCAACACCTCTACAACAAAAAGACAAATAATCCTATTAAAAAATGGGCAAAGGAAATGAACAGACACTTCACCAAAGAAGACATTCAAATGGCCAACAGACACATGAGGAAATGCTCACAATCACTAGCCATTAGAGAAATGCAAATTAAAACCACAATGAGATACCATCTCACCCCGGCATTACTGGCACGAATCAAAAACACTGGAAATAACAAATGTTGGAGGGGCTGCGGGGAGATGGGAACACTTATGCACTGCTGGTGGGAATGCAAAATGATACAACCATTTTGGAAAATGATATGGCGCTTCCTCAGAAAGCTAGAAAGAGACATACCATTCAATCCAGCAATCCCACTCCTAGGAATATATCCTAGAGAAATAAGAGTCATCACTTGAATAGACATATGCACACCTATGTTCATGGCAGCATTGTTCACAATAGCAAAATGATGGAAACAACCTAGATGCCCATCAACAGATGAATGGATAAACAAACTATGGTACATACACACAATGGAGTACTATGCAACAAGAAAGAACAACAATGAATCTGTGAAGCATCTCATAACATGGACAAAACTGGAGGACATTATGCTGAGTGAAATAAGTCAATCACAAAAGGACAAATATTGTATGAGACAGCTATTGCAAAAACCCATGAAAAAGTTCACACACAAAATGTAACAATCTTTGTTGGTTACCAGGGATGGGAGGGGTGGGGGGGGGAATATTAAATAGACAATAGATAAGTGGTATCTTGGGTGAAGGGTGAGACAGTACACAATACAGGAGAAACTAGCACAACTCGTACAAGGAAAGGTCATGGAAGCCCCATAGACCCATCCAAACTCCCTGAGGGACTGAATTGCTGGGCGGAGGGCTGTGGGGACCATGGTCTCGGGGAACATCTAGCTCAGTTGGCATGACACAGCTTATAAAGACAATGCTCTACATTCTACCTTGCTGAGTAGTGTCTGGGGTTCTAAAAGCCTCTGAGCAGCCATCTAAGATACTCCACTGGTCTCATCCCTTCGGGAGCAAGGGAGAATGAAGAGAACAGGATATAAAGAAAAGATTAGTCTGAAGGACTAATTGTCCACAGCTACCAAGGCCTCCACCAGACTCAGTCCAGTACAGCTAGATGGTGCCCAGCTACCACCACTGACTGCTCTGACCAGGATCACAACAGAGGGTTCTGGACAGAGCTGGAGATGGATGTAGAGCACAATTTTAACCCACAAAAAAAAGACCAGATTTACTGGCCTAAAGGAGACTGGAGAAACCCCGAGAGTATGGCCCCCAGACACCCTTTTAGCTCAGTGGTGAAGTGACCTCCGAGGTTCACTGTTCAGCCTGGGAGTGGACAGCCCCGTAAAACCAAATGAGACTAACAAGGTACAGGAGTCCAGTGACAAGGGCCAGAAAGCAGAAGGGGACAACGAAGCTTGTGATAGGGAACCCAAGGGTGAGTAAGGATATTGCTGAGGTGTTGTGAGATTGTTAACCATTGTCATAGGGCAACATTTGTAGTAACTCTTAAATGAGAAACTATTTTGTTATGTAAGTCTTCATCTTAAGTGAGAATAACAGCACAATTTGAAGAGCGTAGCCAATGTCACTGAACTGTGCATGTAGAAATTTTTGAAATGGTGTGTCTTTGTCTATGTGTATTTTCACCAAAAAAAAAAAAAAGTTGAGAAGTTAGAGGGTTGATATGTTGTGGGGTTGTTAACCAATGTCATAAAACAACATGTGTACTTCTGTTTCATGAGAAACTGTTTGTTCTGTAAACCTTCACCTGAAGTACAATAAAAATAAAAATAAAAAAATAAAAACTCCCCAGGAAATGCATCAACAATCTAAATGTAAGAACTAAAACCATAAAAGTCTTAGAAAAAAACACAGGGGTAATTCTTCGTGATCTAGTTTTCTACAACAGAATCTTAGATATGACATCAAAAGTATGAGCAATAAACAACAAAATAGATAAATGGAACTTTATCAGAATTAAAATCTTTTGTGTCTCAATAAACTTTGTCAACAAAATGAAGATACAACCCACAAAATGGGAGAAAGCATTTGGGAACTATATAAGGGTTTAATATCCAGAATAAATACAGAATCCCTAAAACTCAACAACAAAAAGACAAACTGTTGTTGTTAGGTGCCTTTGAGTCTATTCCAACTCATAGTGACCCTATGTACAACAGAACGAAACACTGCCTGGTCCTGCTATGTTTGAGCCCACTGTTGCAGCCACTGTGTCAATCCATCTCCTTGAGGGTCTTCCTCTTTTTCAGACTCTCTATCTTACCAAGCGTGATGTCCTTCTCCAGGGACTGATTCTTCCTGATAATATGTGCAAAGCATGTGAGACGAAGTCTCACCATCCTCACTTCCAAGGTGCACTCACGCTGTACTTCTTCCACGACAGACTTGTTCGTTCTTCTGGCAGTCCCTGGTATACTCAATATTTCTCACCAACACCATAATTTAAAGGCATCAATTCTTCTTTTGTTTTCCTTTTTCATTGTCCAGTTTTTGCATGGATATGAGGCAACTGAAAATACCATGGTTTGGGTCAGGTTCACTGTAGTTCTCAAAATGACATCTTTGCTTTTAACACTTTAAAGCGGTCTTTTGCAGCAGATCTGCCCAATGCAATGCATCGTTTGATTTCTTGACTGTTGCTTCCATGGGTGTTGATTGTGGATCCAGGTAAAATGAAATCCTTGACAACTTCAATCTTTTCTCCATTTATCACGATGTTGCTTATTAGTCCAGTTGTGAGGATTTCTGTTTTTCTCTATGTTGAGGTGTAATCCATACTGAAAGCTGTGATCTTTTATCTTCATCAGTAAGTGCTTCAACTCCTCTTCACTTTCAGCAGGCAAGTTGTGTCATCTGCATATTGCAGGTTGTTAATGAGTCTTCCACCAATCCTGATGCCCTGTTCTTCATCATATAGTCCAGCTTCTTGGATTATTTACTCAGCAGACAGATTGAATAAGTATGGTGAAAAGATACAACCCTGTTGTTTAAAACTTGATTTTAAACTATGCAGTATCCCTTTGTTCTGTTTAAAGAACTGCCACTTAGTCTATATACAGGTTACAAATGGAATTCCCATTCTTCAAAATGTTGTGCATAATTTTTTATGATCCACAGTCGAATGCCTTTGCATAGTCAATAAAAGAGAAGTAAACATCTTTCTAATGTTCTCTGCTTTCAGCCAAGATCCATCTGACATCAGCAATGATAACCCTTGTTCCATGTCCTCTTCTGAATCTGGCTTGAATTTCTGGCAGTTCCCTGTTGGTGTACTGATGCAACCATTTTGGAATTTTCTTCAGCAAGTTTTACTTGCATGTGATATTAATGATATTGTTCTATAATTTTGTATTCCATCGTTTCACCTTTCTTTGGAGTGTGCACAGATATGGATCTCTTTCGGTCGGTTGGCCAGGTAGCTGTCTTGGCACAGACAAGTGAGCACCTCCAGCACTGCATCCATTTGTCGAAACATCTCAATTGGTATTCTGTCAGTTCCTGGAGCCTTGTTTTTTGCCAATGCCTTCAGTGCTGCTGGGACTTCTTCCTTCAGTACCATCGGTTCTTGATCATATGCTACCTCCTGAAATGGTTGAACATCAACAAATTCTTTTTGGTACAGTGACTCTGCGTATTCCTTCCATCTTTGTTTGATGCATCCTGTATTGTTCAATATTTTCCCCGTAGAATCCTTCAATATTGCAACTCAAGACTTGAATTTTTTCTTCAGTTCTTTCACCTTGAGGAATGTCGAGCATGTTCTTCCCTTTTGGTTTTCTACCTCCAGGTATTTGCACATTTCATTACAATATTTTACTTTGTCTTCCTGAGCTGCCCTTTGAAATCTTCTGTTCAGTTCTTTTACTTCATCATTTCTTCCTTTTACTTTAGCTACTCTACTTTCAAGAGCAAGTTTCAGAGTCTCTTCTAACATCCATTATGCTCTTTTCTTTCTTTCCCATCTTTTTAATGACCTTTTTCTTTCTTCATATATAATGTCTTTGATGTCATCCCACAACTCAATTGGTCTTCAGTCATTAGTGTTCAATGCATCAAATCTACTCTTGAGATGGTCTCCAAATTCAGGTGGGATATACTCAGGGTGGTATTTTGGCTCTCGTAGACTTGCTCTAATTTTCTTCAGCTTCAACTGAAACTTGCATATGAGCAATTGATGGTCTGTTCTGCAATCAGCCCCTGGCCTTGTTCTGACTAATGATATTGTGCTTTTCCATCGTCTCTTTCCACAGATGTAGTTGATTTGATTCCTGTGTTTTCCATCTGGTGAGGTCCACGTGTATAGTAGCCATTTATACTGGTGAAAAAAAGTATTTGCAATGAAGAAGTCATTGGTCTTGCAAAATTCTATCATGCGATCTCCATATCATTTCTATCACAAATGCCATATTTTTCAACCATTGATCCTTCTGGTTTCCAACTTTTGCATTCCAAACACCAATAATTATCAACGCGTCTTGGTTGCATGTTTGATCAATTTCAGACTGAAGAAGTTGGTAAAAGTCTTCAATTTCCTCATCTTTGGCATTAGTGGTTGGTGTGTAAATTTGAATAATAGTTGTATTAACTGGTCTTGCATGTAGGCATATGGATATTATCGTATTGCTGACAGCATTGTACTTCAGGATAGATCTCGAAATGTTCTTTTTGACTACAAATGCAATGTCATTCCTCTTCAGTTTGGTCATTCCCAGCATAGTAGACCATATGATTGTTCAATTCAAAATGGTCAATACCAGTCCATTTCAGCTCACTAATGCCTAGAATATCGATCTTTATAGTGTTCCATTTCATTTTTGATGACTTCCAATTTTCCTAGATTCATACTTCATACATTCCACGTTACAATTATTAATGGATGTTTGCAGCTGTTTCTTCTCATTTTGAGTTGTGCCACATCAGCAAATGAAGGTCCTGAAAGCTTGACTCCATCCACATCATTAAGGTCAACTTTACTCTGAGGAGGTGGCTCTTTCTCAGTCATATTTTGAATGCCTTCCAACTTGAGGTACTCATTTTCCAGCACTATATCAGACAATGTTTCACTGCTATTCATAACGTTTTCACTGGCCAATTTTTTCAGTAGTAGACCTCAAGGTCCTTCTTCCTACTCTGTCTTAGTCTGGAAGCTGTGCTGAAACCTGTCCACCATGGGTGACCCTGCTGGTATTTGAAATACCAGTGGCATAGCTTCCAGCATCACAGCAACATGCAAGCCACCACAGTATGACAAACTGACAGATGAGTGGTGGGAAAAGAGACAAAAAAGACATATAGCCCAATCAAAAAATTGAGCAAAGGACTTGAATATACATTTCACCAAAAATACACACAAATGACAAATAAGCATTTGAAAAGATGTTCAAAATCACTAGTCATTAGGGAAACACAAATCAAAATCACAATGAGATACCACTTCACCCTACTAGAATAGCTTATTATCAGAAAAACGGAAAACACCAAGTGCTGATGAGGATGTGGAAAAATTGAAACCCTCATCCATTGCCAGCAGGATTGTAAAATGGTACAGCCAGTGTGGAAAACTGTTTGGTGGTTCCACAAAAAGTTAAACATAGAATTACTATATGACCCAGCAATTCTATTCTTGGGTATTTAACCCAAAGGCTTGAAAGCAGGGACAAAAAGAGATATGTGTACACCAATGTTCATTGCAGCATTATTCATAATATCCAAAAGGTAGAAACAACCCAAGTGTTCACCATCAGATGAATGGAAAAACAAACTGTAATATACCCATACAATGGAATATTATTCAGTCATAAAGAGAGTAAAGTTCTGATACATGCTACAGCATAGATAAACCTTGAAAACATTATGTTGACTGAAATAGGTAAAATACAAAAGGAAAAATATTGTATGATCCCAATTATATGAAATATCTAGAATACGCAAATGCATAGAGACCAAAGTTTACTAGTGGTTACTAGGGGCATGTAGGAGAGGGAAATGGAGTATATTGCTTATGAAGGGGTTCTGAGTTTCTGTCAAGGGTGATGATAAAGTTTGGAAACAGATAATAGTAATGGTTGCACAACATCGTGAACACAATTAATTTCACTGAAAAATATACGTAAAAATGGTTGAAATGGCAAATATTTTGTTACATGTATTTTACCACAATTAAAAAAAAAGCTCCCCAGGATACTCCAACATGCAGACAGAGTTGAGAACTATCTGTCTTGTGGTAATGCTGCTCCTAAAGTTATAGCTTCACATGTAGGAGTAACGGACCTCAGCCAGTCCTGTTCCAGCAGCAACTGTCGCTTTCCAAACCATCCAGCCAGTTGCAGAGCTGGGTCCTTCTCTTCTCTGACACCCACAAAGAAAACTCTGAAAGTTTCTGCAGCCCAAAAGTCTAGACAATAATGCACCGGAGAAGATGTCCTTGTCTCTTTCAGCTCCTGTGACTCTGTTGGCCGATAATAATAGTAACAACAAGACCAATGTATGACTCAATTCTAGAAAATAAATTCAGTATGATGAAAATAAGAGTGACTTAGAACCAGCTAATTGGAAGACTCAATTGATTATAATAGTTTTGCAAGCTAAGCCTTTACAAGAAAAGTCAAATGAGATGAAAGCAAGTTAATGAGGGACTTACTTTAAAAAAAAAAAAAAAAAATCATGGTTGTCAATATACCTTCAGCAAAAAGTCCTATGCCATCTATATATGTAATAATAGTCCCTGTATAAAAAGAATGACTGTTAACAGTATGCCTCTGTTCTAAGTTAATCTACTCAGTCATCAAAGAAAATTCAATTTTTTCACCCAGTTTCTTCTATTAACTTAGGCGAGGAAGTCTTTGGACTAGTTGTGTTTCAAATTCAGATGTTTTTAGATTTTAGAAAGGCGATATAATGCACCTATACTACATTATAGAACCCTCTAGCAGGGCCTGGGGCAGATCCTATAATTAAACTCATTAATATTTCTTAGTGAATATTCAAATATTGATAGTATGCATAAAAGCTGTAAATAACCTCATGTCAAACCAGTTAGATTTTGCTACCAAATGAGTTTGACACAAAATGTATTGAAAAAAAAAAGAAACAACTTTTGTTTCTAGAGATTTGGGAATTTTGAAATTACAAGTAAGAGATGGTAGGCCTGAGTTATGTTTGAAAATTTTTCAACAAAATGGTTAAAACCAAAATGAGCTTTGGATCACCATCAAATAATCAAAAGACTCAATCAATCAAAACATCCTTATTTTCATGCATGCTAGTGATTTGAGGAATGTCCTCCAGTAACATTTGTGGAGGTCATAGCAAGAGTACAAACGGAGACCCCCATACTGTATGCTAACAGACTGTTAAATAAATATGTTTTCTCTTCCTACCTTTTTAAGTATACCTTCATAATGAAAAATAACAAGCTGAGTGCATTTAATTGTTTTTGTGCACGGCTGGGTGTGCTGGATGGATGGGTAATAAAATAAAGACATACATAATTCATAAATTACTATTGATTTGCTCCATAAAATTTATTTCTCTGCCCTTTAGTACAAAAAAATACAAATTATGTTGTTTTAGTCAACATGTTGTTTTAATGTACATAATTGAGAGTAACGAGCTAAAGGATTAAAACTTTAAATATATATTAATAAAAATATAAATAAAAGTTAATGTAAGATATTAACAAATTAAAATTATTTTACATGTTTTCCAAAATATATATTTTTCCTCTAAAATGCTGAAAATTATCTATTAAAGTTAAAAGACAGAATATGAATTATATGGATGGACATCAAATTTTAAATAAAGAATTTATATAAAAAGAGATTATTTCTTTGATTTTTAAAAAATTTAATTGTGTTTTGTTAAATGCATCTATTACGGATTGAATTGTGTCCCCCAAAAATGTGTGTCAACTTGGCTAGGCCATGATTCCCAGCATTGTGTGATTGCCCACCATTTTGTCATCTGATGTGGTTTTCCTTGTGTTGTAAATCCTACCTCTAAGATGTTAATGAGGCAGGATTAGAAGCAGTTATGTTAATGAGGCAGGACTCAAACTACAAGATTAGGTTGTATTTTGAGCAAATCTCTTTTGAGATATAAAAGAGAGAAGCAAAAAGAGAGACAGAGGGATCTCCCACCGCCATGAATGAAGAAGCAGGCAGGGAGCGCGTCATTTACACCCCGGGTCCCTGCACTGAGAAGCCCCTAGACCAGGGGAGAATTGATGACAAGGACCTTCCCCCAGAGCTGACAGAGAGAGAAAGCCTTCCCCTGGAGCTGGCACCCTGAATTCGGACTTCTAGCCTCCTAGACTGTAAGAGAATAAACTTCTGTTAAAGCCATCCACTTGTAGTATTTCTGTTATAGCAGCACTAGATAACTAAGACAGCATCTATAATAAAAATATTCACAATCCTAACCTTCAATCTCTATCTAGTTGCCAATGTAAAGAATCAATACCGTGCTTCATGCATGTTACGGCTATACTTACATATACACAAATTTAAGAGTAATTAGAATTACTTAACATTTTTAAAGTGTTCCTTAACTAGCATGTATAATTGCTATGAACATATTAATCTGTGAGCACTTCTGGACCATGAATTAAATAGAACACAAAGAAATAGGGAAGTGGACATTCAACTCTACTAGCAGAGGATTCATTCTTCTTTGTGCAAGAATCTACTGCATTTTTGCCACCTGGGAAGAAAAATTTGACAAGTTAATTAATTCATTTTCTCTTACCTGAGTGCTTGCACAGCTTAGATCCTCCTGCACTCCGAAGCATGTCCTTCCCCGCACCGAGGTGCAGTCTTGTTTAGCCAACACAGGGCAAGAAATGTGGAGAAACATTTCCCTAGGGGTTGAATGATATTATTCAGTAAGGAGGAGCACTGTGACAGCACTGAGCATAAGGTCCCTTGTGTCAGAGGCACTAACTTGTCGTGTAATGTGTTGTAGTGTTTGTTGTATCGAGAGCTCTCTGAAGCAAAGATCTAGTGGTGGTACCAAATGGAGGGATTAATGTATTTAAGTCACCCAAACCAGTGACTGCCCTTCCTGTTTCTAAACACCTCTAGCAGAGGAGCATCTTAGGCAACTGTTGCAGTATTTAAATAGCTTTCACCTCTGGATGCTATATACCAGGGACTAGCCAACTATAGTCCACAGGCCAAATCTGGCCCACTGGCTGTTTTTGTAAATAAAGTTTTATTGGCTACAATCACTCATAAGTTTACATATTATATATGGCTGCTTTTGCACTAAAATGGCAGTGTTGTGTAGTTGCAAAGGCTAAAATATTTACTATATACGGCCCTTTACAGAAAAAGTTTGCTGACTCCTGCTCTGTTTCATGAGTAGCCTAAATCTTACCTGACACTGGAGGGTCATTTACTTCAGTGGTCACCTCTGGGGAGAAAGAGAACCACTGGTCAGTGCCATCTCTACAAGTTCACTCATAAGAGAAGTCTTAAATGTCCACTCTTTTAAAACTAAATAACCCTGTTTATCTAACCCCCTTGGTTTAACCTTCTTTTATCTGGATCTGAGATTTACCACAACACCCACACATGCTTAATTGCTGAATAGGCTCACTAGTTAGGAATACAAATGCAAAAGACTACAATATTGATCACATGTTATTGTTAGGTGCAGTCCAGTCGCCTCCAACTCATAGCAATTTTATGGATAATAGAACGAAACACTGCCCTGTCCTGAGCCATCCTCACAATCATTGCTGTGTCTGAGCCCATTGTTGCAGCCACTGTGTCAATGCGTCTCATTAAGGGTCTTCCTCTCTTTTACTGACCCTCTACTTTACCAAGCTTGATGTCCTTCTCCAGAGACTGGTCTCTCCTGATAACATGTCCAAAGTATGTGAGACTAAGGAGCATTCTGGCTGTACTTCTTCCAAGACGGATTTGTTCATTCTTCTGGTAGTCCAAGCTATGGTCAAGATTCTTCACCAGCACCATAATTTAAAGGCATCATTTCTTCTTCAGCCTTCCTTTTTCATTGTCCAGCTTTCGCATACAGATGAGGTGACTGAAAACACTATGCCTTGGGTCAGGTGCACCTTGGTCCTCAAAGTGACATCTTTGCTTTTCAACGCTTTAAAGAGGTCTTTTGCAGCAGATTTGCCCAACGGAATATGCCCTTTGATTGTTTGACTACTGTTTCCATGGTTGTTGATTGTTGATCCAAGTAGAATGAAATCCCGGACAACTTCAATATTTTCTCCATTTAACATAGGGTTAGTCATTGGTCTTCCTGTGAGAATTTTTGTTTTATGTTGAGGTGTAATCTATACTGAAGGCTGTAGTCTTTAATTTTCATCAGTAAGTGCTTCAAGTCCTCTTCACTTTCAGCAAGCAAGTTTGTGTCATCTGCATACTGCAGGTTGTTAATGAGTCTTCCACCAATCCTGATACCACATTCTTCTTTATATAGTCCAGCTTCTTGGATTATTTACTCAGCATACAGATTGAATAGGTACGGTGAAAGGATGCAACCCTGATGTACACCTTTCTTGATTTTAAACCATGCGGTATCCTCATGCTCTGTTCAAACAACTGCCTCTTGATCTATGTACAGGTTCCACATTAGCACAGTTAAGTGTCCTGGAATTCCCATTCTTTGAAATGTTATCCATAATTTGTTATGATCCACGCAGTCAAATGCCTTTGTATAGTCAATAAAACACAGATAAACATCTTTGTGGTATTCTCTGCTTTCAGCCAGGATCCATCCGACATAAGCAATGATATCGCTGGTTCCACGTCCTCTTCTGAACCTGGCTTGAATTTATGGCAATTCCCTGTCAATGTACAGCTACAACCTTTTTTGAATTATCTTCAGCAAAATTTTACTTGTGTGTGATATTAATGATATTGTTCAATAATTTCCACATTCTGTTGATCACCTTTCTTTGGAATAGGCACAAATACGGATGTTTTCCAGTCGGTTGGCCAGATAGCTGTGTTCCAAATTTCTTGGCATAGAGGAGTGAGCACCTCCAGCACTGCATCTGTTTGTTGAAACATCTCGGTTGGCATTCCGTCAATTTCTGGAGCCTTGCTTTTCCCCAATACCTTCAGTGCAGTTTGGACTTCTTCCTTCAGTACCATCAGTTCTTGATCATATGCTACCTCCTGAAATGGCTGAACGTTGACCAGTTCCTTTTGGGACAGTGACTCTGTGTATTCCATCTTCTTTTGATGCTTCCTGTGTCATTCAATATTTTGCCCATAGAATCTTTCAATATGGCAACTCAGGGCTTGAATTTTTTCTTCAGTTCTTTCAGCTTGAGAAATGCTGGGTGTATTCTTCCCTTCTGGTTTTCTAACTCCAGCTCTTTGAACTTTTCATTATAATATTTTACTTTGTCTTCTTGAGTTGGCTTTTGAAATCTTCTATTCAGCTCTTTTACATCATCATTTCTTGCATTCACTTTAGCTATTCTACGTTCAAGAGCAAGTTTCAGAGTCTCCTCTGACATCCATTTTGGTCTTTTCTTTCTTTCCTGTCTTTTTAATGACCTTTTGCTTTCTTCATGTATGATGGCCTTGATGTCTTCCCACAACTCATCTGGTCTTCGGTCATTAGTGTTTAATGCATCAAATCTATTCTTGAGATGGTCTCTTAATTCAGTACAATATTTTTTTTAATTTAATATTTATGTATTATTGAGCATCTACCATGTGACTGGCACTCTGTTAAGCCCTGTGAGATAGAAAAAAAAAGCGTCACAGTCGCTCTCCTTGAGGAGCTCGGCAATCCAATTAGAGGTATAAAAAGAGAATTTCAAATCATGTTGATGAATGGGATGGATCATAAGCACTAGAATGGTTCAGAGAAAGGAGAAAGCCCTCTGGGTTGGGGTGATACAGGAAAGCTTCATGGAGGAGAGAGAACCTGAGTCAGTGCTTGAAGAATGGAAAGATGTATAGCATTTGAGAGGAGGATATAGACCATTTCAGGTTGTAGAACATAGAGAGGCCAAACTGGAGCCAAAGAGGGGTTTGATTTAGACAGTAGAGTATTTGTCTTCTTAATTTTAATTAGGTGTCAATATTTAAAAATCAAAAGATCTCATACAAAAAATCTGCATTTTTGAATTATCTTAATAAGGGGAGAATTGGGTGCATAGTCTTTGATGCCAACAGTTGACTAGAGTTGAAAATCATCTATGCCTTCTCGATGGGGCTGTTTTCTCCAATGTGCTGTGGTCTCCACTGGGCCCACCTCACTCATTTATTTGCCTGGTCCCTATGAAATTGGGTCCCTGGTATACAGCATGAGAAAGGTCACAGGAGTAGAAATGAGAAAGGTCATGACATGATATGTAAATGGATCAATGTGACTGCTGTAGAGTGCTCACCCTTGGAAGTAGTATGAGATGAGGTTGAAAAAGTAAGGTGTCATCAGATCATGAAATGCCTTCCGTATCAGATTCAGAACTGCCCTTAAGCATTTGCAGTGGGACCCCGCGCTTTAGAAGGCCCTCCACTGCTCTTCCTCTAGCCGCACCCCTCTGCGCAGGGAGGCAGTCACCAGGCTGAGATGCCATGTTAATCCCCTCACCCTGGTGACTGTCTACCCTGTGTAGAGGGGAGCACTCCCCTCTCCTTCCAGATAACATTCCTGATACTCAGGACCCTGAAATTTACTGCCCGCATGGCCCTCAGCCTACTTCTGGGGCTGAGATACGCCTGTTATCCTGGTCCATTCTCTTGAGCGTGGGCCACATCAGCAGTGAGCATACCCCTGGATCCAAGGGTGGCCAAGGGGTGAGTGTCTGCAGGTGAGAGCTGGAGAGTTATGGACAGAGTTTTAACGCAGGCTGGGGTGTTCACACACATGACTACTTGACCCCTTGTGGTGCTGGGTGGAGCTGAGGGTGGGAAGATAAAAGGCTGAGCCAGAGGCCTCCATTTACATTCTTGCCCCAGTCCTACAACAGTTAGGGGTTGGCCTGACTGGACTAAAGGGTTTTCAAGACATTATTCCATAGCCAGGGAAGGGTTTTTGAGCATGGAAGTGCCATGATGAGAATGGGGTTTTGGAAGATTACTTTCACAGGCCTATAGAGGATGGATTGATAGGAGGGAAGAGAGGCAGCAGCTCAGCTCAGAGGCTATTGCAATAACAGAAACAAAAGTGTAAAAGTCAGCTGGGACGGGGACCGAAACAGTAATATGGAAAAATTCAAACACCATTAAACTGCAAAGTGACATAAGCTCTACTTTTGAAAGATTACAGTATTGACCTAACATTTCTTGGTCCTCTTCTACCTAATTGTGCTATTTGCAAACCTCAGAAGTTTAAGGTTGTAAAATGATGATGACAACTATATTTAAGAATCAATTTAAATTGTAGGATTTTGTACTTACACATGGCTTCTAAGTAGGGAAGTTGGGATAGAAGTGAAAACGGCACATCAGGAAAGCGGATGCTGTGAGATGGCCACAGTAGAGGTGCTTTAATTGCTAGATGTCCCAGAGGCTGGGAGGAAAAAGCTAACCGTGAAATTATGGTGATGGAGAAAAGGAAATTCTCAGCAATGGAGATGGAAGGTAAATGGGGGTACTGTGAAATTAAAGGAGGCAGGGTAGTTATTCATAGCTATTCTTCTGCTATAACTCTGAAATCTGTGAGCTCAAAGAATGAATACAAAGTAATTGATCTGAAATAGAAAAGCAGTAAAGCTTGGAAATACAGAAACATGAGAATGACCCTGAATTAAATGTGTTTTTAGGGCTGTCTTTGGTCCCTATAAGTCACCTTAACAAAATATTTTGAAAAAACACTCACCGGACTTCTTGGAAGAAAATATTCCTACTGATTCAAGGCAAACTGTATTGCCTGAAAATTATGAAAATTGTTGCAGGGATTCAAAAAGCAGCTCTTGCCTCAGTGGGTGTGCTGACAGCTACAAGTGGCTGTGAGCCAGCACTGCAGCAGCAAGGGGACCCGGGCACCAGCTCAACAGGACATCAAGAACATCCACTATGCCACTTAATCACCTAATCAATTAACAATCGTTAATCAATTGATTAATCACTAAAGACAGACTACACAACAGTACAATAATGTAGTTTTCTCAGAACCAAAACTGAAAGACACTGAAGCAGTTTAGTGAGGCAAAGAATTGATGGAGGTAGCATACCTGGACAGAGTTTCTTTTCCACCAAAGCCATGAGGCTTTGGGCAAGTCACTCAGCCTCTCTAAGCTTGTTTCTTCATTCATAAGGTGGGAAAAATAAAAAGTACCTCATTCCTCAAGCTATTGTGAGATGCATGGTAGAAAAATAAATGTGGTATACATAAAAATATATTTACATATGATATTGAAGAATACTATATGTGCATTTGTTCATTAATAGGAAAAGGTCTGGAATGCTATCCACCAGGGTTAACTGTAAGTTATTCCTGAGTGAGGAGCATTGGAGGAAGTTATAGAAAGAGGAAGTAGAGGAGAGTGGTTAGGGCACATATTTCACAGCCAGACTGTTTTTGGACCCTGGGCAAGTTTAACCTCTCTGAGCCTCAGTTTCGTTATCTGTAAAATGGGGATATAATGTTACCTACCTCACAATGTTGCCTTGAGAATTAAGTGAGCTAACATACAAAGTCACTTATCTCAGTGCCTGGCATGTAGTAAGGGCAATAGAAGTATTAGCTATTTATATTATTTCGTTTTACTTATTCCTGCTTTCTAATTTTTCTACAATGATTACTCGCTGTTATTATAATAAGAAAAAATGTATAAAACCTAAGAAAATGTTCTTTGTAACATATAAAGTGTTGATAAGTGGTAGGCATTTTAACTGACTCCTATTCTCAATGAAAATAAAAGAACTTAAACCGTTAAATAATACTTCAAACCGAGTATCATGGCCTTGAGCTTTGTACTGCTCCACTTGGAAAAGGAAGGCTCTCAAGACTGAAGTTCATGGATCTGCATGAGCGTTGCTGTCTTCGCCTTCATCGCACAGCAGCACACCGCTGCCTTCACTAAATGCCAACACCAGTGTTTCCGCTTTCAGAGGCGGCAGTCACCTTGCTTAGCTGTTTAGGCTGTGCTGTGTTTTTTGTTTTTTGGCTTTTTTTTTAAGAGTTAAAAAGGCAGCAGCTGCTCTTCACTCACTATAAACAAATTAATGCAAAATGGTTGCGTCATCAGCAGCTCCTGTCACACTCTAAGCCCCGCGGACAGTAAAGCTCTACTGAGACCAGACACCTCGCCACAGCTCCTGCCGCTACGGTCGCGCAGGCTCAGCACGTTCTCCACGTCCTGCGCCTTTCTGCCGAAGGTGTGGGTCCGAAGGGCAGTGGCTGCGTTATCAAGATATACCGCTGGCTGAGCAAGGCCAGTATTGGAGAAATTTCCTTTTCTGAATTGTTTGATTTCCTGGGCAGTTTCCTCTCATTGCTCAAGAGGAGTGAGGAAATGGCAGTGTGCAGCACACACACACAGATATCCACAACACACACACATATACACAGCACATTCACACATACACACATATACACACGCGCGCGCACACACACGCTGCCTTAGGTCAAAATATCAAGGAGCCAGGAGGGGGTGCCTTTTACAATGGGCCGCTGCAATCAGTCTTTCAATCCAGCCGCTACACCGTGCAGGTAATTGAGCCAGGGCAAGCCACAAACACCATTAAATACAGACATTATCGTTCCTGACGCCCACAAGCGCCATTATAATAATGAACTACCAGAATGCTCAGATCCCCTGATCACATGGACTATACACTTCATAAGAACTCTTGAAGTCTGGACTAATGGAAGAATTCTCCAGGCTGTAAGATTTGTTTGGAGACTAGATGAATTCAGAGGGATAAAGCTAATTGAGGTAAAACAAAAATGGTGATGGATTTATCCTAAATTTAGACGGCAGAAGTTCAGCTCCTTCCCTCCAAGATTTCCTTCTGCCTCTTTCCAGTGAGTCTATTACCGTGGCTCTCTAGACCTAATCGGCAAACAAAAATAAATAAATCATGGGCACCCACCCAACCATTTCAAGGGAATTTATAGCTGTGTACATATTGATCAAAACGGGCACCCTGCCACTGTCGATGAATGAGGTCTCTGGCAGGCAGGTCTTAGAAAACTGAGCAAAACTGTAATACCATAAATGGCAGAATCACTAAACATTTCAGCACATAGCACAAATAAAGCAAGATGACTTCTATAAGAGGAAACCATTCCCCATTGAGCTGATAAACCACACTGCTTTGAGTGTGAGCCATGACAATGGGAGATGCCAGAGAACTCGCTTTATTTCCATTTTTTAAAAATCTTCAGCAAGATTTTATTTCAAAGGTAATTCAAAACATTGCCAGCCTGAGTTGGGATGGGGTTCCATAGGGGGGAATGTTTTGTTTAGAAATTCCTATTCTGAGATAGGAATCAAAGTTTAGGGGCAAACAGATGCTTCTCTGGGTAAAATAGCATAAGTAGCAGAGTCTCCAGGAAAAGCACCATTTAACATATTTAATAGATGATCAAAAGAGGGAATACAAAACAGGGAATACCTTCAGAGTTGCAAAGACATTAAATGTTTCTAACCAGTTGTCATCAAGTTGATTCTGATTCATGGCAGCCCATGTGTGTCAGAGCAGAACTGTGCTCCGTAAGGTTTTCAAGGACTGATTTTTCAGAACTAGATCACCAAGACTTTCTTCCAAGGCACCTCTGGGGGACCTGAACCTCCAGGCTTTTAGTTAGCAGCCTAGCACATTAACTGTTTGCACCACCCAGGGCCTCTAAAGAAATGATTGGCTCTGTATGGGACATAATGTGGCACACAGCATTTGAACTTGAAGATGGGTAACAAAATACTTTTAAGAAAAAAGAGAAGAAAAATTACTTATAAAATTATAAATGCTGGTATGATTTGTCCAAAAAATAAATAGCCAGTGTTTTTTATGTGCAAAGCACATATATACAAATTTCAGAGAGGAATAAATTTGCGTTATAAAGTATCCTGAAGACATGAGGCCAAAGTTTGTTGAAGTCAGAAAAGGAAAATAAACTCTGGTTATCATTAGAAAGAGAATTATAAACAAAATGGAAAATATTCTTCCACCTTTGCACAAAATCATTTTGCTTGCACATCTAGAAAACTGTTTCAGTTTTGGACATCAAGAAATGCAGTGAAGCAGCTGAGTAGGGAAAATGTGCTGGAGGACAGAGGCCTGGTTCACACATAAGGCGAGACATAAACCTTGAGCATTAGGCTAAGAACACTTAATGAAATTCCAGGGGGTATTGATAGAGTCTATACGGACTTATCTCTATTCTTCCTTCTTGTGCAAAGTACTTACTAATGTATGCATTTTACATTTCTAATTTTGATTTTCTCGCCTCCATCTCACTCTACAGTCATTTAATCCAGTACCTGTACTCAGTGCTCCTCTAAAACAATTCTTTGCAAGGGCATCAGCAATTTCCAAACTCCAAATCCAATAGAGAATTTTCTCTTCTCAGTTACTCAGTCTTTCTCCATTGGCCATTCGTTTCTTGAAATTCTCTCCCGCTTAGCTGCTATGACACCATTCTCCCTAGTTTTCTTTCTGTCTCTCTGTCTTAGTTCCCTAGTGCTGCTATTACAGAAATACCACAAACATATGGCTTTAACAAACATAAATTTATTCTCTCACAGTTTAGGAAGCTAGAAGTCCTAACTCAGGGTGCCAGCTCTAGAGGAAGGCTTTCTTTCTCTGTCGGCTCTGGGGAAGGTCCTTGTCTCCTTTCAACATCTGTGGGCCCGGCTTTCCTTGGAAATCTCCATGTATCTTGGGATCAATTTTCCCTTGGGTCTAGGAGGTTCTCTGCACAGTCCAAAAGAATGTGCTCCACTCCCAGCTCTTCCTTCTTCGTGATGGTAGGTCCCTCTCTCTCTGCTCATTTCTCTTTCCTTTTATCTCTTGTGAGATAAAAGATGATGCAGGCCATACCCCAGGGAAACTCCCCTTATATCAGATTAGGTCTGTGACCTGAGTAAAGGTGTTGCATTCCACCCTAATCCTCATTAACATACCTAATTCTGTCTCATTAACATAACAGACAGCGCACTTCCAAATGAGACCATAACCACAGGCATAGAGGCTAGGATTTACATCACAAAATGGTGGATAATCAGATCACAAAATGGAGGACAACCACTCGATACTGGAATCATGGCCTAGCTAGTCACATATTTTTGGAGGATACAATTCAATCCATGACACACTCCTCCACTGTCTCCTCTCCCTCCACTTACCCCTTCAGGGATTATCATTGCCTCTTCTCACTCACATGCCCACCTATGATCCTAACCATGACAGTGGCTTCAATTACCACCTATCTTCTAATATTCCAAAAATTTCCCCTCTCTCCCCATCAACTTCTTGCTGAGCTCTAGATCCATATTTTCAGTTGCCAACTGGGTATGCCAGCTGAATGCCCCTCACAAATACAAAGACAACATATCTAAAATCAAGATTTTCCCCCCATGTTGTAGCATGCATCAGAACTTTATTTATCTTTATGGCTGAATAATATTCCATTGTTTATGTAGGCCAAATTTTGTTTACCCATTCATCTGTTGATGGATATTTAGGTTGTTTCCACCTTTTGGCTATTGTGAACAATGCTGCAGTGAACACCGGCAACATCTTAACTATAACTTCGTGAGGGACCCTGAGCTAGAACCACCCTCAGAAACTCTGCAATATAATAAAAGTTTGTTGTTTTAAGCTGCTAAACTTTGGAGTAACTTGTTACTAGATAACTAATACTTGCATTAGCTTTCTTTATTTTGAAACAACTTTCAGAATATTAGAAATAGGCCCCTCTTCCTCTGCAATCCTTTGGAGAATGAACCTTTAAGGCGGAGAAAAAAAAAAAAGAAAAAGAAGAATAAAATATTATTTTTCAAGGCAGAACGTAAATTTATGGAACTCATTAACCCACGGGGTATAACAGACTAAACATATTTCTAAGTTCAAAAAGGGCTTAGCTACCTTTATGGATGATATTTATTTATTCAAAAGTCACTTAAAAGTTCCTGTTCTGTGTCAATCATTGTGCTTGCTGATGGTAAAAGCCTATGTAATTATTAAGGAAGATGATTCATGCTTGGAGGAGGCATCTGTAGCCCTCTGAGCTGGACGGATGGCAAGCACCCATGCCCTCCTACAAACCACACCAGAGTGGCCGCTCCAGGAGAGGACAGGACTGTGAAGCAGAGAATTAGGAGAGTATTGATTATGCCCTTGTACTTAAGGTTATTGAGTTGATCACTCACTGACTCCCACTCGGTAAATCTATCATCTTTCATCTCTGCAGCATCAAGTGAAGCTCTTTCCATTGGCAGAGAGTACACGCGCCCTCCCCAACAGCCCTGCAGACATGAAAAGGAAAAGTGCATAGAACGTCAGTATAGTCCAAACCTACAGTTTGATCGTGCTTTTCTATCAAGAAGATTTTAGACACTTTAACCAGAAACTTGTGGCACAGATGGAAATGAATTTCTTCTAAGTTAAGCAGAGTAAATGGAAAAAAGTACCCTCAAAGATCAAAATACTGCATAAGAGATACTCTGAGGACCCAGATTATATAAATGCTTGTAAGCTATGAGTGCTTTCATTCAGTGCTATTAAGGAACCTGCAATTAAGGTGGTGGAGGTTTTTCTTAAATACACACGCACATGCACACGCACAGAGAAATCAACCCCCTCTCATAAAACAGCAGTGGTAGGTGTTCTGAGTGGTTTCTGTGCCCCAGGAAGGCACAGCACTGCTGGTGGAAATGCAACTCCCCTCAAGTCGAGTCAGTCTAACCTGTGGAAAGACACAATTTGTCGCACCACTGAAAGCTCGCAGACAGCAATACCTTCCTAGGAGCCTGCCACTTCTCCTATAAGCCCCAAACAACCCCTGCCACTGAGCCTGGGAAATGTGTTTTCTTACCTAGCACAGAGGAAGGATTTGTGCAATAGTGCTGTCAACACTAAGTACACACGTGTGCCACACGCCTGCAGCCTCTCTAGAATCAAGCCATTTTGTCGTTGCTTAGCTGGGCTTCGTAAACGGCACAGATGAAATCCTTACATTTTCACCACAGCCAGTGGCATTGCTAGTGCTCTTTGCTAAATGCTGACTCACAATTAAAATGGTTGGAAAACTTAGGCCCACTGTTGCCTTTTACCATGTAAGCAGTCCAGGTCAAGTTAAACTTTAGTGACTGAAACTCAATCAAAAAAGTATGATATAGGTTGAACCAGAATTTCATTTCATTTCTTTAGGGTTATTGTTGTTGAGTCAGTTCCAATGCGTGGTGATCCCATGTGTGCAGAGTAGAACTGCTCCATATGTCTTTCAAGCAGATAACCAGGGTGCCTTGAGGTAGGTTCAAACAGCCAACCTTTAACAGCTAGTAGTCAAGCACTTAGCTGTTTGTGCCATCCAGGGATTCCTGGTGGTGGGGGGGGGGGGGTTGGTTCTCAGACCATGGTTCCTAAACCAGCAGCAGCAGCATCACCTGGGAGCTTGCTATAAATGAAAATTCTCAGGCCCCACCCCAGACCTCCTGAGTCAGAAAATCTAGGGGTGGTGCCCAGAAATCTGTGTTTAAGAAGATTTCCAGGTGATTATCATCTACAACAAAGTTTGAGAACCACTGCATTAGAGATTTCAAATGATCCACTTCTGTGGCTTGTTATAGAATAACACGAATGGCACAGGACAACTTACTTGGTTTTTTCCAAAGGTTTTAAAAGTAGTTATACTTCTGTACTTTCAGATGAGGATTTCTGGCTTCTTGTCTCACCTAACTTTTTTCAGGGACCACGGTAAAACCCCAGATAATATCTCCCCCTACCTATTAGGCTGATTGCTGCTGTGATGTTTGTGAGCCCTGCATCAGCTAATCTTGTTTTCTAAAGATGAATAAGAATTGGGTATATTTTATCATATTTCTTATTGGATTCATGCTTTACTAGAGGTGAGGGGGAGACTTGGTGGCACAGTGGTTAAGAGCTCGGCTACTAACTAAAAATTTGGCAGTTGGAATCCACCAGCCACTCCTTGGAAACCCTCTGGGGCAGTTCTACTCTGTCCTATAGTGTTGCTATAAATTGGAATTGATTCGATGGCAACAGATTTTTTTTTTTGGTTAGAGGTGAGGGGCAAACAGGCAGTGATACTCATATGTTGATAATAGGTAACTCTGTTTTGGTTGTGAAAGTACACAAAGGGCCATGTCGAGGAAAAAGTTTATCCATCAATGAACAGCCACATCCAGGCATCATAGAATAGCACTAGATTCTGGGTAGGGACAGGTAAAACCAAAAAAAAAAAAAAAAAAAAAAACCCAAACCTGTTGCCATTGAGTCAACTCAGACTCACAGTGACCCATGTGTTGCCAAACAGAACTGCGCCATAGGGTTTTCACGGCTGTGACTTTTCAGAAGAAGATCACCAGGCCTTTCTTCTGAGGCGTCCCTAGGTAGGTTTGAACCACCAACCTTTAGATTAGTGGCCTAGCACTTAACCATTTCCACCAGTAAGGAACTCCCCGGGACAGCTTGTTGTTGTCAGTTGCTGTCCAATCAATTCTGATTTGTGGTGATCCCATGAGTGCAGAGTAGAACTCTCCATAGGGTTTTCAAACTGTGACCAGTTGGAAGCAGATCACCAGGCCTGTTTTCCAAGGAGCCTTTGGGTGGGTTCAAACTGCCAATATTTGGCTAGTAGTGGAGTTCTCAACCATTTGTACCACCCACGGACTCCAGGGACAGGTAGGAGACCACAGTATTATGACATCATTCCTTCCTGTCACTTGACTTCTTCACTTAGAAACCGTGGACTTCTTCAAAATTAAAAGTCAGGAGCACTCACAGCTTTCACTCAAACTAGCCTGTCAATTCAAGACTCTCACAACTACTACATTATGTTAGTGCAGTGCTTCAAGACTCACAAATGCAAACAGCTAAATAACTGGATGGGTACTATTATTATAAGCAACAGGAAGCAAAAATGCCAGGGCGCGTACACACACACACACACACACACACACACACACACACACACAAATCTTGTTCTCCTTGACACGCTTACTGTGTACCATGGGTGTCATTAACCCCAGAAAGCTGACCTGTAATTTCTTTAATCATAACCAACCAGTATATACCTCTGAAGGTGAGATTTTTTTTTTTCTCCTAATGTTTAGTTAAAGAGATTTCTACGATCACTTTTCTTGGATAATGGTAGTCATAAAACAAACCTAAAAGCAGTCCTGAGATCTTTTGTGACAGTATATAACGTAATAGATAGCTTTCTGTTAGTTTCCAAGTGCTTCTATGATAGAAATACTACAAGTGGGAGGCTTTAAAGAACAGAAATTTATTTTCTCAAAGCTCAGGAGGCTGGAAGGCCCAATTCAGGGCACCAGCTATAGGGGAAGACTCACTCTCTGTTTGCTACGGGGAAGATCCTTGTCTCAGCTTCTGCAGCCCCAGGGTTCCTTACTGATCTTCATGTGTCGGCTATCTTTCCTCCTTTTGTGCTTGCTGTCTCTGTGTCTATGCTGCTCCTTACAACTCTGAAGTGATTAGGTTTAGGACAACCCCTACACTGATATGGCCTCATTGACATAACAAAGACATCCTACTCCCAAAAGGTATTATATCCACATTATAAGGGTTTGGATTCCACACATATTTTGGGGGGCACAATCCAATCTATAACAACTTTCATTGTGTTTTTCACTAGAACCCAGAAAGTAGATTTCAGAATTTCTTGTAGTTGTAATTATTATGAACACATGGGAATATTTGTTGAGCAACCGTATAAGGTTATGGAGGCGGGACAGGATGCCAGACCAGAAAGGGAGCTCCCACTGACACTTACCAGCCCTGGTTCTACACAAGGTTCTCAACCATATCAAAGATGTAATTTCTCTACTCTTAGAACAGGGCTGAAGTCAAAGTGCATTTAAAACTCCTAGACTAACTGTGCCATCAACCTTATGCAATAAATACTGCCACCACAATCTCCAAAACATTAGGCGGTAAATCTCCTACTAATCCTCCGTGTCTATAGTGGTAGGCCAGACGCCCAATAGTTTCCACAAGAGTCAATTTCTGTCCTTTTCTCCTACAGTGGGTAACACTATTATTGGACTAATCAACAGTTATTCTCAGCCCCCATTTCTTCATCACCCACCATCTGCTTTAGAAGCTGAAAAAGTGAGATAATCTGCTTTCCCAGAGTCCTGTTCAGCTAGGGGTAGTTGTGTGACCCAGTTCTAGTTAACGAGCTATAAAAGGGATTCAGGGAGCAGTGGTGGTTTGGTAGTAGAATTCTCACCTTCCACACGGAAGACCCAGGTTCGCTTCCCGCCCATGCACTTCATGTGCAGCCACTACCTGTCTGTCAGTGGAGGCTTGTGTGTTGCTATGATGCCGAACAGGTTTCAGCAGAGCTCCCAGACTGACAGACTAGGAAGAACGGCCTGGTGATATACTTATGAAACATCAGCCAATGGAAATCCTATGGATCACAACAGTCAGTTCCACAGTCAATTGTTGGGATGTGCAGGACCAGACAGCATTTTGTTTCATTGTGCATTGTGCATGAGGCCAAATCAAAGACAGCTAACAACAAACCCAGCAACAAGAGGGGGTTTCTGGGAATGCTTTTGTTCCTGGGGGATAAAGGTGGCGCTCTAGGACACGAAAGCCTGTGCCCCTTCCCATTCCCTCTTGCCTGGTGCTTAATGAGGTGACTTCATTCCTATTATGAAAAGTTTAAGTTTATAATCATTACTCTGAGTTAAAGTTTTTAAAACAAAAGCCGTATTACAATACAGATTGATGGGACCTTTAATTTTAAAAATTATCAAATAAAGCCTCAGTGCAAGACTAAGATAAAAAGTTGAGGATAAAAATATTTTGCAAAATTGAATTATTTTCACGTCACTAAAATTGATAGGACATAGAATAATACGTTTTTATTAAGACTGAATAAAAATTTGCCACGTTATAGACTCTATAAAACTCTTAGTGCACTAAGGACATTTCACAGATGTTAATTGTTATCATCACTAATAAAAGTACAAGTGATGATATCATCAGGCATACTGTCCAATCTAAGTCCTAGCCAAAAAAATAGATAAACCAAAAACAAACCAAACACATTGCCACTGAGTCAATTCCGGCTCAAAAAAATAGCTAATACAAAAACAAGGTAGCAGGAAGGGACTTCAAAATTACATTATCTTCTAAGCTAATCTAGAAGGCTCAATATACATTTAATACACATAATATATATCGTAGCATATATGAGCATAACCCATTGCTGTTGAGTCAATTCTGACTCATAGTGACCCTATAGGAAAAAGTAGAACTGCCACAGGGTTTCCAAGGAGTGGCTGGTGGATTCAAACTGCCAACCTTTTTCAGTTAGCAGCCATAGCCCTTAACCAGTGCACTACTAGGGCTCCATATATGAGCATATATGATATATATTTCATAGCAGTGAGGCTTAAATAAGGTAAAACTCAAAATGTCTTTCATCTAATTCATTAAAAAAGCATTGATATCATTTTAAGTAGACAAACATAAGAAAGGAACGAAAAACAATACTCTGAGCGTGAAGATTCTGGTACTTTTTTTAAAACACCCAGCCCTTGTTCTAACTGCCTAAAAATAAAAATGATTTAGGAGCAAGAAGGTTTGAAACTATCTTTAAGTCAAGTAGTTTATAAACGCAATTATAGGGGGTAACACATTGTATGCTATGTGGGAAAAAGTATATGAAAATGTCAAAATAGTAGCAATAAAAAGACTATAAACTTCATCTTCATGACCAGTCAGGAAATGAAAGATCTTTGTACAGGCTGAGCTTTGAAAAAGTTAAAGTGCTCTGCAAGTCAAAGACATTGCTGGAGCGGGTCATTACTACTTCCCAGAATGGAAAAAGAGGAGAAAGTATATATAGCATAAAAGTGGGTTTAGGACATTGTTTCCATTTCTTTGTGCCTGGGCTTTCATGGGGGAAATTAAAGGTTGACAGGGTTTGTTCTCCTACTTCTTCTGGTACAGGCCAGCTCTGGACAAAATGATAGTGCAGTCACACAGCCTCGTTTTCCTTTACCATGTTTTCTGCACTTACACTTCCTTTTGGTGTTGTACCCCTTCCTCTGCACGGTTCCCAGGCATCTCACTGTGGATCCCACCTGTATCTGCCTTCCAGAACATCCTCATGTCCTGATCCTGTTTTTCTGTTCTTCCCTATCTACATTTATCTGCCCTGAATTCCATTCTCTCAGAGTCTTGCTAAGTAACTTGCCACCTGGATAAACAAGAAAAGCTAAAATGTTTCTCTCTGATAATGACCAAGTTTGCTAATCAATCTAGAAAACATTTCCTCTTAACAGCTTCTGCCAAAATGAAAATGGCATAGACATTTCTACTAGGGCCAATAGAGGTAAACTATCGGCATTTTGAAACCCCTCCAATTATGTCTTCTTACCCATATCCAAGAGTCCTTGGTTGGTGCAAATGGTTAATGTGCTTAGCTGCTAATTGAAAGATGCCTCAGAAGAAAGACCTGGCAGTCTACTTCTGAAAAATCAGCCACTGAAAACCCTATGGAGCCACGGTTTCACTCTGACACACGTGAGGTGGCCATGAGCCAGACTTGACTCCAAGGCAACTGGTTTTACTCATTTCCCTAAACCCTCTCTTACTCAAACAAGACTCAGTCTTCCAGTCTCATCTCTCCAGTCCCACCAGAAAAAAACAAAACAAAACAAAACACAAAAACACTATATCTTATATTTTAAGATCTCCCTACCTCAAAGATATCCTCATATATAAATATATATATTAACAAAAAAAGTTTAATAAATTGAGTCATTAGGGTTAAGTAGAAATTTAATCTATTTATCTGATTCTATCGCTGCATAACATATTACCACAAACATTGGTGTGAGAAACACCTATTAGCTCATAGTTCTATAGGTCAGAAGTCTGGACAGGTTAGACTGGGTTCTCTGCTTTGGGTCTCACAATGCCAAAATCAAGGCGTTTGCCTGATGGGACTCTTATCTGGAGCCTCTGGGGAAGAATTTCTTCCAAACTCATTCAGACTGTTGGCAGAATTCAGTTCCTTGTAAGCTGGAGACCACTCTCAGCTCCTAGAAGCCACTCTCGAGGCTCCCTCCTTCTCAGCGACAGAGAACTCATTCACAATGAACCCCCCTCCAGCTTCTAGTCTCTCTGACTTCCTCTTCAGCTACCAGCCTAAGAAAACCCTCTGCTTTTAAAGGGCTCGTGTGATTAGGTTATGCCCATCTGAATCATGACCCTATCTTAAGGTCAACTGATGAGTAATCTTACTTACATCTACAAAATCTCTTTTACCATATAGCGAACATACTCACAGGAGTAACACCAGCAGGCAAAGGCCATAGGAGTCATCTTAGAATTGTGTCTACAGTGATCTTAGAGAAATTTGCTCATAACACTTTTATGGCATTCTTCATTTTTCCTTTTATTATAGTGATTAATGTACCATGTTTTAGCTATCTCTAGTAGCAAGATAACTCCCTGAGGGCAGGGAAGATGCTTTATTTCTCAACAACTTACTTTGGAATAGAGATAGGAGAGACAAATAAAAAGTAAAATATAAATAGGGCGCTGAATTTGTTATGTCTAATGGGAAGCAAAGAGATAAACCGCAACTTAGGTAGCAGATTCAGAATTCTGTCTATGCATATCAAATGCCGTATTCTTACACAAATAAGGTGCACCTTCTACATTTGTTTGCCAACCGCGCCCTCCCCCGCTGCCCCTGCCCCCCCCCCCCAGGTATTTTCATAAGCGCAGTCACTATGCCAATTTTCTCTTACATGTTGCTGTCAAAAAAATTAGCATAATGCACTTATGAAAATACATGGGGGGGGAGATGTGGTTGGCAAACAAACATAGAAGGCGTATGTTATTTGCATAAAAATATGGTAATAAAAAGTTGAAAATTTGGGTAAGGATGAAACATAGAAAAGAGGTAAAAGAGGGAGTTCAAGTCTACATTTTATCCTAGCTGAAAATTTTGAGTTTGGAGTCCTTCAGGGATAAAGAAGCTAAAACCAGATTATAAGAAAGGACTGAGTTTCTTACCCTGTGGCTCAGGTAGTATCATCCTTGAAGTGGTACCTAGGCACTGTTCCCAGGCTACATTCCTTATCCTAACCTGAATCAGTAAACTTCCCATGGCCCTGAAACCATGGTCTCCTGGTTTTTTAAGCAAGTAACCACAGTACGCTCTTGATGGTAATCTGGTTCCTTTAGGTGGATAAGTAACTTTGCAACTCCAGGAGGGTATACAATTAACACAGAGGTGATGAAGAAATCAAAATAGAGTTAATATTTTTGTGTAAGCTGTTTTATAGCCATTGTGTTATCCCATGTATGCTTTTTCTGTTTTAAGATATTTGAAATGGATGAAAGACTCTAGTAAGTCTACATTTGATTTATTAAATTTACTAGCGTTTCATAAAGATTACAAATATCTTACATGTTATATTTGTAAATTTTCTCTATTAGGTGTTTAAGGTATTTTAGAAAATCAGTTTTATTAAATTTGCATTGATAGTTTGAAATGTCTGAGAAATGTTTGTATAGGCTGTGTTAATAAATCTAGTTAATAAAGTTGCTAAATATTGTTTAACATTTACAGGATTTAATCTATTAAATTTAAAAATTAAGTGTTAATATAGCAAGTAAAATTAAGTGTTTAAAATTATAACACAAAATTTTTAGGTTTTCAAATATAGTAACAAGATTTATGAGTTAAAAGTAAAGGCTTATAAAACTATGCTATAAAATTTATACCTTTCATAAGTTGAATATTAACAGAAACATAACAAACTATAAATATTATCTTCTGTGCAAAAAAAAAGCAGCTTTTGGGCACTAAAAACTCAATAACCATTGTTAACACTGAACAATAATATAACTGTAATGAAGATAAATCATAGTAGCTACTACCTGTTATGAACCAACTACCTGTCCTTTCTGTAATATGTGCTGGGTTTGTTCAATCATTTGGGTTTTTTTTTTTTTAAGATAAGAAATAACATATAATAGAGTACCTTGCTTCATATATGTTTATTGAACTGAACTGACAATTGTTTTAAATTTAAAAACATTACTTGACATAAAACCAGTTGCCGTCAAGTCAGCTCTGATTCATGGTGACCTCACATGTGTCAGAGTAGAACTGTGCTTTGTAAGTGTTCAGTGGCTGATTTTTTGTAAGATTGCCAGGCCTTTCTTCCAAAGTGCCTCTGTGTGAACTCGAACCTCCAATCTTTCGGTTAGCAGTCAAGCACATTAACCAGTTGCACCACCCAGGGACTCCTAACCAGTTGCCTTTGAGTTGATTCCAACTCATGGTGACCCCTGTGTGTCAGAGTAGAGCCTCCAACGTTTTGGTTAGCAGCTAAGCATGTTAACTGTTCGCAGCATGCAGGGACTCCATTACTTTACAAACTAGTTGCAATTCCTTTGGTCACAAGTAACAGAAAATTAAAGTCAAACTGTCTTAATGACAGTGATAATAATAAAGGGATTTAGTGGTTCAAGTATTTTAAGAAGCCTAGAGATAGTGCAGTCACAAAGGTGCAATGTTTGGATCTCCCTTTCAAAAAACATGTTGTCTAGCTTAAGAGTGCAGTTAGCTGATAGTCACCAGCTACTAGGCATTTGGGATCCTCCCCAGTGTTTCAGCCCAGGCTGCACTTTTTCCAGGCATTCCCAGCTAATAAGTACAGCAGCAGTACTAGCGCTTGGGTATTTCAGCCCCATGCGGACCTCCTCCAACAAGCAATCTTTGTCTGAAGCTTCCTGCCATTGGAACTGTGACCACTGCTATTTCTGGAAGCTGGATGTCTTGTTGCCTCTGCCACCAGATTTGCCAGACTGGATTCTGCAGAATTCTTCCTTCTTCAATTCACTGGCTTCCGGTTAGAATAGGGGCAGTCACTTGATGATTACAGTCTACATCCTGTGCCAATGTACTAGCTGCAAGGCAAGCAAGAGAATCAGTGTCTGTCAATTTCAGTGGGAGCTGAGCTCTGCCTCACAGGGTGGAAGACTCCAGATCCTGGATTCCTTTATATTTATTTTTGTTCTAGTAGAGTGTTGTGGATTGAATTGTGTCCTCCCTCAAAAAAAAATATGTGTTGGACTCTTAGCCCCTATACTTGTGGGTATAATTTTATCTAATTTAATGTAATCTAATGTAATCACCCAAGCTATGGTGTTTTCATTTGCCTCATAAACACATGTAAAAGCTGGACAATGAATAAGGAAGACTGAAGAAGAATCCATGCCTTTGAATTATGTTGTTGGGGAAGAATATTGAACATACCATGGACTGCCAGAGGAACGAACAAATCTGTCTCAGAAGAAGCACAGCCAGGATGCTCATTAGAAGCGAGGATGGCAAGACTACGTCTCACATACTTTGGACATGTTGTCAGGAGGGAGCAATCCCTGGAGAAGAACATCATGTTTGGTAGAGCAGAGGGTCAGCGAAAAAAAGGAAGACCCTCAACGAGATGGATTAACACAGTGGCTACAACAATGGGCTCAAGCATAGCAACGATTGTGAGTATGGTGCAGGACCGAGCAGTGTTTCGTTCTGTTGTGCATAGGGTCGCTAAGAGTCAGAACCAACTCGATGGCACCTAACAACAACAACAACAATAATGTAATCATCTTCCATAATGAAAACTAATGCAATGTAATCAGTTAGTTGAGGTTATGCCAGTGTAGAGTGGATCCTAAACCTAATTACTTCTGAGTTATGTAAAGAGCAGCATAGACATAGAGATAAGCAAGACAGTGTCATGTAAGGCTCGCCAAGTAACCAAGGAACGCCTGGGGCTACTAACAGGAATGAATCCACAAAGCTGAGATCCTGATTTGGACTTTTGGCTTCCCAAACTGTAAGAAAATAAATTTCTGTTCTTTAAAACCACCTGCTTGTGGTATTTGTGTTACAGCAGCACTCGATAAATAAGACATGGAGTCTCCTGTGAATGGTCCACAGAAGGACATTACGAGGGTTTTTCTTAGTACCTAAGTTCTGTGCTCAAATGTATCGAGTGAGGCTGAGCATCAGTCACAACTGCCAACAATCCTTCCCAGTCAGACTTCTTTGAGGAAACTAGTTACCATACTAACAATAACATTTATATTCCTTTTATTTTTGTTAGTAAGAACAAAAATTTATTGCCTTTATTAATACTAAATCCATAGACTTTGTATAGAGTATTTGGCAGTATTATCTCACTAATCCTATAAACATTTATCTTGGAAAGATTAAATTCAACTCAGCAAATGTTCATTCAGCTTATAATAAATGCAAGACCTTGTGCTAGGCATGTGGGATGACATGTTTGTCTTAAATTGTCACTGTGGTGACTACTTGCTATTTTAATTCCTTCATCATGGAAGAATTGGACATTAATTATTCATGATCTACTTTTATATTTCATTGCCAATTTTTCTATTATTTTCAATTCTACACACAGATTTCCAAAATCTGCACACTACATTTTTAAAGGTGAGTCTTCGCTTAAAATTTCTCTCTTGCCCACATTACGAATACACTTAGGAGCCCAACGCATTATATATGCAAGTGTAAAGTGCAACCAGTAAAGACACTAATCATTCACATACTAAAGTTATTACTGTTTTTATTGTGACAAAGGAATGTTAGAAATTCACAAACTTAAGTGTGCTTTTGAAGGGATATACACTTTTGCTTGTTTTGGTGCTAACATGGTATTTAGCAGGCGTTACAGCAGAGTAGCATTATGAGAAAACATGGATCAGGGCTCTCTGAACTCTGGGGCTTGGCACAGTCCTGCGCTATTTGAACTGACTAAAAAGGTGAAGGTCATTACTCATCTTTGATTGAATCTGATTGCCATCTTCATATATGTGTCACTTTGTGATCCACTTCATTTTTCACTAAATTGATTCTATAAATGCTTTTCTTGTTATACTCTCTAATCCTTTAAGTTCTCCATCTGAAATTAAGTCTTTGTCATACTTGACCACGAGGTGATGAGATCATACTTTTTTCTTCTATTTTCATTGTGATTAGAAATTTTCTGGGGTAAGTTAGTAGTAGCTACAGAACAGTTAAGAATTTGGGCTCTACAGTAAAGCAAGCCTGGGCCTATCCCCATTGGCTACATAATTTTAGGCAATTACATACTCTCTCTAAGTCTGGCTTTTCATCTTTAAAGAGGGACTAACAAGAATACTTTCAACAAATGAATGCTGGTGAGGATCAAATGACATATTAAAACTTTTTCTCATATGACCCAGCAGCCTCACTCTTAAGTATTTACCCAAGAGAGACAAGTATATATGCCACCTGAGAAAACCTATACACAGATGTTTTTAGCAGCTTTATTCATTATTGCCAAAAACTGGAAACATCTCAAATGTCCATCAACTGTTGAATGGGTAAATAAAATATGGTATAAAAAAGGAATGGATGATAGATATGCACAACATGGGTGAACCTCAGACTCATTATGCTAAGTGAAAGAAGCTAGGTTCAAAAGACTATCTACTCTACAATTCCATTTATATGCCATTCTGGAAAAGGCAAAATACATAAACCAAAACAGGGAGGAGACTGACTATGAGCAGGCACTCATGAAATTTTTGGAGTGATGAAATATTTTATAGTTTGGTCGTCTGATGGTTACATGGTTGCATGTGTTTCTCAAAACTTATAAAACTGTACAGGTAAATTTTATCATATGTAAATTACACCTTAATAACCTGACTTTAGTAAAATCACTAATGATACTATTATTGTTGTTGTTAGGTGCTGTTAAGTCGATTCCAACTCATAGGTGTGACCCAAATACTCCGCAGCATGTTTTCACCTTTTCAAAATGGGCAACTGAGGGCTTAACATAACGCCATGATGATTCTGTAAGTTTTTTTCTTTTTTCTCTGCCTTCTCCCTTTTCACATACCTTCGTTCATGGCTTTGTTTTGCACATACCTTTGTTAATAACTCTGTTTTATGACTTAGGATCCCCCACAGGAAGATTAGAGCCCAGATGTCAGAGACGTATATCTTTAGCCTGATAAAGAAATGTCCGGTTCCCTACCTCTTTAGTATGATAAAGAGTCTCTTGTAATTATCTTGGAGTGAATAACAACACTTCTAACCTTTGTAAAAATCATATATAAGCTTTAATGTAAAAATGCACTTTAGGACTCCCTAAGGACAGCCTGTGTTGCTGTTGGATCCCTGGTGGTGTACACTTCCTAAATTAAAACTTTCTCACTCTTTCTGACTTGGAATGTGTTTCATTGGCTCAACTGCTCCAGGGCACGGACCCTATTCGGGTAACATAGTGACCCTATGTACAACAGAACGGAACACTGCCTGGTCCTGCGCCATCCTCACAATCATTGTTATGGCTGAGCCCATTGTTGCAGCCACTGTTCCCCAGTCATCTTTTGAGTGTCTTCCAGCCTGAGGGGTTCATCTTCTGGCACTGTATTAGACAATGTTCCACTGCTATTCATAATGCTTTCCTGGCTAATTCTTTTCAGAAGTAGACCACTGAGTCCTTTTCCTAGTCTGTCTTAGTCTGGAAGCTCAGCTGAAACCTGTCCGCCATGGGTGACTCTGCTGGTGTTTGAATACCAGTGGCATAGCTTCCAGCATCACAGCAACACGCAAGCCCCTACAGTACGACAAACTGACAGACATGTAGGAGAATGATACCATTAAACATATATTAAAATAGAAAAAAAAAATCTCTTTGAAGAGTATACCTAACACTAAGTAAGCATCCAATGTTAGTTATTTTTGTTTTTGTCTAAGTTGGAAACAGTATGGAAAATCAAATAAATTAGGGACTATTTCAGTTATTGTACAAAATAGGTTATGATTTAATAGTCCAGAATTTTTGTTGTTTCTGTGGATTCAATAATTTGACTCAATTAAGTGAAAGGTCTTAGGTGGGAAGTCACTAAAGAGCAATGATCATTACAACTAGCAATTGTGTTTATTAGCTGTGATTTGGATACTTAAAGGGTTATTTTTAATGTCAACTCTTCATGAGGCCACAGGAGCAAAGCCTTGGAAGAGATGTCAGTGTACTTTTCTCCATGTCATATTTATACATCTAGGAACTAAGTTTTTATCAGGGCACTCTGAAGTGACAAGAATATGAAAGACTGATTGACATTAACTAATCTCAGAAGGTATTGATGTATAAACCCTACATACAATGTATCGTTCCCCAACAAAATTATAACTACCAGCTGGATAGCACAGTCCTGTGCACTGCTCATTCATCACACTGTCTCCCTGTGGGCAAAGCTAAAGGGGAAGCCTGATACAAATCAGTTCCTAGATGGGCAGAGGATCAGAGCAAGGGAGAGCAGTTAGTCCTAAGAGACACATAATCTAGACCAGAGTAAAAGCCCCATAAATCATTCCTGTTTCCATAATTCACCAGATTCGATGTCCATTGTTTGAATAGGGCAGGGTAAAAAAAAAAAAAAAGATAAAATCTTGTTGTCAGCTCTCTTTTCTATAGACTTCATGCTCTTCTCTCTTCACATCTGGTACATTACAGTTGATGGAATATCAACCTTTTTGGTTACAATCACGTCTGTTTTTTGCTCCCCAACATTTTATTTTATTGAGTTTGGTGTTCTCAAGTTGCCTCTGCCCCACACTTACAGTTATACTCTAGGTATATGTAGAACACAAAACCAAACTCGTTACCGTTGAGTCAATTCCGACTCATAGCAATCCTATAGGACAGAGAAGAACTGCCCCATAGGGTTTCCAAGGCTGTAATCTTTACAGAAGCACATTGCCACATCTTTGTCCCCCAGGAGGTTGGTGGGTTCACGCTGCCAACTTTTCTGTTAGCAGCCAGCGTAACCACTGTGCAACCAGGGCTCCTTTAGGTACATTTACAGGTTTTTAATCTCATTGTTTTATGGATTGCTCTTGCTAGTTTAACAATCACAGTGTGTTTTAGCTATCTGTCTCTCCATACCAGCCACCACAAAACTTAGTGGTGTAAAACAACAATCATTTTGTTATTCTCACATCCCAGGAAGCTGACTGGGCTCAGCTAGGCAGTTGTCACTCAGAGTGTCTCATGCAGCTGCACACAGATGATGGCTGGCGCTGGAATATTCTGATTGCTTGCCAATCGCATGTCTGGTATTCGGGCTGGTAAGACTCAAATGGCTGGGTTTGGAACTTCTAGGAACTCCTACACATACTTCTTTATCTCTATGTGATCTCGCCACATGGTCTTTCCAGCATACCAGCATCAGGGGTAGCTGGACATCTTGCATGATGGCTCAGAGCTCCAAATAAGAGAGTCAGGCAGAAGCCATATTACCATTGTCAAAAGGAAAAAATTTGATTAACTAGTCAATTAGTGTTAACAGGGTGGAGAAGATGTTGAAATTGCCAAGGATTTCATTTTACTTGGATCCACAATCAATGCCCATGGAAGCAGCAGTCAAGAAATCAGAGGATGTATTCCATTGGGCAAATCTGCTGCAAAAAACCTCTTTAAAGTGTTCAAAAGCAAAGATGTCACCCTGAGGACTAAGGTACACCTGACTTGATATTTTCATTCACCTCATACACACGCAAAAGCTGGACAATAAATAAGGAGGACCAAAGTAGAATTGATGCCTTTGAATTATGGTGTTAGCAAAGAATATTGAATATACCGTGGACTGCTAGAGGAATAAATAAATCCGTCTTGGAAGAAGTACAGCCAAAATGTTCCTTAGAAGCGGGAACGGTGAGACTTCATCTCACTTACTTTGGACATGTTATAGGGTGATTTAGGAAATAATATTGGAGTTACTCTTCCCTCTCTTTGAGCATAGAGAATGTGACCCAGCTGGAGCTGGGCTCACAAGGACTCACAAGGACATATCAACTGGGTCCTGAGTTATAAAGACAATAGCTAAGATAATCTTGGAAAATATATTTTAGGGAAACTTTCACATAAAGCCAATCAAACAGAACACAAAAGACTTTCCACTCTTATCTTTTTCTGTTAGCATTTAGTGAATAGAAATTTGTTGACCCAATGAAGACCCTCGTGACTGTCGTTACTGAAACCTGTACCAATGATTGTTAAGAAACACGATTCAAAATGTAGGATCACAGTTTCTAGCCAATCTGAAAAAGCTAAGCTTTCAATAGTTTTGCCCATTTGTAATGTTAATATATACTGATGGCTCTGTAATATTTTTTGGACTCGGGCAGACATGGCTCTAGTAGCATGCTTGTCCATTTTCCCACTTTTGTCTGTTCTGTGATATTTCCTTGGACTCGGGCAAACGTGGCTCTGGCAGCATGGTTGTCCGCTTCCCAATTCTGCCCTTTTTGAATACACGCCAAATAAAACTTTCTTTTTGCTTTACTCAACTTTATGATGTTCTTCTTCTACAACAGTTAATGGTGTAGTCGTCAAGGATTCTGAAGCTATGAATCCAGTCAACCTTGAGGAGACCTGGACTGCGGAGCAGAAGCTAGCAAAGAGAGGTCCTATCTTCTGGACCCACGTGTTCCCACTCCATGTCCCTTCGACACCGACAGGGTGAGTGCTTTCAGAAAACGAGCCTTTGCTTATTCTTTTTAGTTCTCTTTCTCATGTTTTCTTAAGCTTTGTTTGGCATATTTGTTTGAAAAACCAGTTGTTTGATTAAGGAGAATCTTTCTTAGATTTTTGCTTGATTGTTTGGTTAAGAATGACATTTAGTAACTCTTTAAGTGAACTGCAGTTAAGGTCCGGATTCAGGTGTTTGAAACATTAAAAAGGTAATTCTATTTTCAAAGAGCTTTGGGCCACTATAAGCCGCAAAATTCAGGCTTTTTTGTGGCTCAGAGAAAACCCGGAAAACAGTGTTCTGCTTTGCCAAATTGGCAGGGAGAGGTGGCAGCTCTTGTCTGTTTTGCCAAATTCTCAGGGGGAGGTGGCAGCTCCTGACCTGTGTTACTATATTTAAGGGAGAAATGGTAGTTCTGTACCTGTTTTTTCCATTGAATTGAGTTGATCTTACCAAAAATTGCTACATACACTTTAAGAAACTAGGATCTCCATATCCTTGTTTTGTGCGGTATTATCTGGTGAGTTTATGTGGTCTTTCTGTCTCCTTTTGTTCTGAGAGTTTGCTTCTGGTCTAGAGCATTGTGTCTAAGTTTGTCTTGTATTAAATTGGTGGCTATGGCTGAGAATTGCTGTTTTTTGTAAGGCTGGTCATAGAACCTCAGTTCTTTCTTCATCCAGAAAAAACTGTCTTGTGTCTGTCTTATGATTTAGACATTTAATAGCTACTTGGAGAAATTTGATACAAATTTGTCTATTTGAGAAGTACACTAAGATCTTTATGTTTTATACTATGTCAATCTTAAAAGTGAAACTTCTCTAAGTAACTTAAGCTAGATATTATATGAAATGTGTTTTAAGGAAAAAGGATAGTTTTCTCTTAAAGTAAAAGTAGCAGTTTCAGAACAGTAAAAAAGAAATTAGCTATCTTTTGTCCTTCAAAATGCCTCCATCAGTTTAAACATATGTAAATGTTTTCCATGAGTCAAGAAAGTGAGGGCAGGGCACTATTGATCCGGGCCTTTTCAGCCCCCAGCCCCCAGTCTCCAAGGTCAAATAGCTCCAGGGAAGCTTTTGAAAGACCCTTTCCAGCTAGGTGGAGACTCTTTTAAGACAAAAGATAAGAAAATTGCTGCTTTGCTATAGTTATCAGAAATTGAGTGGTTCCTGATCATAGAACTGTAAACTAGTTCTCTTTATTATAGGGGAACTCTAAGAAGTCAAACAATAGAAATCACAATGAGATACACCTGAAGTGGCCTGGAAAAATATTTCCACTCCTAGCCAGACATTTAAGGGTATATCCATATCAATAAATTGGTCAACTGAGCAGAGACTTTGTGATTTCCAAAGCCAGTTGATAAAATCTTTAAGGGCTAAAATTATATTGGGAAAAATATGAGCAATAATAAAAGTTGAATGAAATTTTAGAATGTTTAAATAAAATTTTTTTTCAACAACAGTTACATTTTATGGTATACAGGCTTAAAATAATTACCAAGGCATTTTAGGTAACTTATTGATGTCAAATTGAGTTAATAGATATTTGTCATAATTTAAGCTTATATACTTTGGCTTTTTATGCCAGAAGAGAAAGGAAGACATATATATTTAAGTATGCTAATGAGTGTGTTCATTTTTGTCATTTAAAGGGATGCACTATAAGAGATATTCAACAAAGGCAACGTTTAAGAGGTTTATTGAAAAAGAAATTTATTTGATACCGTCAAGTTTTATCTGTTTGACTAAAGTTTAATGGTTTAATTTATGACATTTTTAGGAGTTTTAATGTTAAGTAGCATAGAAAACAAAGAATTAGGTTTCTTGCTGTTAAAATAACAAAATTTTCTTTGATTTCTGAGTTAAAGGGTCAATTTATGCTTTGTGTAATCTGCCTGGAAGACAAAGGTTTGGCAGCTCATTAGAATAAGATTCTTGAGTCTGAATACTAAGCCGCATGGCTTTTAGAAAAGAAAGCTAAGGTTTTTACTTTAAGATCTTGGTTAAATAACTTAAGTATTGTTTCACAGTGACCTATGATATTATTTCTTTATTGTTAACTTGGTCACAACTTTATCTTTTTTGAATCGAGCATCATCAAAGACAATGGTTTGACTGGGGAATACACATCATTTACCTATGAAGTTTTTTTTATTACTATTCAGGTATTTAGGGATTTGATAATCTTGGTATATTCTTAATATATCCTGACTATGTGGTATTTTGTCTCAAAATTATTATGTATTATATCTGAAGCTCTCTGAATATGGTTAATGGTTATATTTAGAAATATTTTTGTCTAAGGTTTTTAAAACTGATTTTATTTAGCCTTTATGTTGTGCTTGTAATTAATTTCTATCAGGTCTTTCACTATTAAGAATATTATGTTTATGAATTAATCATGGCCATATTGAGTTTTGTCATCTAGGATAAGTTTTTATTTTGCTGATTTGCTGAAAATATTTGACCAAGATATCTCAACAAAAAGATGGACTATGTTGGACTGTTAAAAGGACTGTGACTAGACTGAATAAAATTTCCAGAACTCCTATACAGAAGCTGATGGGTTCATAGACTGCAGCTGATCCAGAATCACATGGAACAGAAATTAACTACGTAAGACTGAGTAAACAAAATGAAACTATAGTTTTTTAATATTGTTGATGCTTTAAGGTCCTAATTTCTGGATACAAGAAACTATTTTCCTTTCTCCTGAATTATCTAACTGATGGGTTTAGATATTGTAACTCTTAAATTAGAAGTTCCTGTTGGTAAACTTAGCAAAATTGTAAATATCATAACCAAAGAAGTATCTGAAATCTGAGTTATGATTTTACCAAATAAAACAGTATTAGTTTTCTTGTTAGTTCTCTTAAGACACAGTTTTATGCCTTGATAGATAAATGTTGCTGTATTTATATTAATATTCATTCTGAGGTTTTGCAGAATATAGTCACTGTTGAGGCACATGAAATAGTCACTAGTGCTGCTTATGTATAGACAAACACCTCATGAGATTTATTTCCTTGGTTCAAAGACCTTAGGGCCATGGTTTCATTGGTTATTTCAGACAATTGGCCTAGTATTATGGTTAGTGCTTCTGTTTTATTTCCTAGTTTGATGTATGGTGCCTGGGATCTTAAAAACAAGATGATGCTCAAGTACCATTTGTTGAGCATTTTTGATAAAAGATTCTATAGCAAGATCATGATCTAAAGGAAAGAATGCTGAGAGATTGTATATAATTCTCCTGGAATCCAGATTTCTGATTTTCATGGAAGTTGAGGCAACCCACACAGGACATCACCTTTGGATGTCTTTTGAACGTAGAGCTTTGAGAAAAAGAAAAAAAAACAGGGTTCCTGAAACCACTTTGAGTCAAACAATGGTCCAGATAAACCAGGAAGACCATTTTGCTCTGGGTGTTGTGCTTTTTTTTGAAGAATTCAGTTTGTTTTAGGAAACTAACTTCAAAGATCAGACTGAAAGTTATGTTTCAGGTAAATCAATAATTAGCATAATCAGTTTTTAAGACAGTGTGGTATGAAATACCTGTCTAATGTTTGTAATCAAACTGTCACCCTCTTACAATGCAGAAAATTATGTATCTTAAAGAAACCAGATTCTCAGAAGAGATCAGCCTCGTGGCTCAGACTCCTTTTTGTCTTAGTTTCCATTTCTGCTTCTGAGAAAGTGACCCATGACTGTTAATAGGTAGACCAAGGAGGGGCAGCTTGCCCTTGGGAAGAATACTTAGTAAGTTTTAAAGAGATTAACTGAAGACTTCCTACAGAAGTCCATCCTGTATTATCTTGCTAATCATGAATTCTCTAATGGAAACTTTGTTGTCACATGTAAATTTTTCTATATCTTCTGTTTTCTCTAGACAAACTTTTAGTGCTCTTTATGGATATATATATTTGTGTGGTAGATCCAGCTGTACTAATTTAGATAATCCCTTTCCATCTGATAGTGAATTTACATGGGCAATCTCTTGTTTAGTTTACCGACAAATGCGTGGACAATGCACTTTGAGAACTTTAGGATTACCTTTAGATATGCATAGTAATGATACTAGTAAATATTGGAAAGGTAATGTTAATTTGTAAAATTAACACGTAAAATGAAAGTCAGAAGAAAACCCATTTGTCCAACATTCAGGGTATGGTTGGTAGCTTTAATTCTTACTTATAGTGTATCTAAAGCGGAGAAATCTTTAAGAAAATTTGTCAGTCACTATGGGACGCGTAGAGATGAGATGGAAGCACAACAGTGAGCTCTGATCTCATAAGCCAAGGTGACATGAGATAACAAAATAATCTTAGATATGCTTTTTATTAGTCATAGAAAGTGTAATCTGTGCTGTAGACAAGACATACATAGAATTGGACAGCAAACTACTTGGTTACACACTGTAACACTCTTACAAACACCAGATTTGTTTGGTTGGTTACCATCAGGAATAAATACATGGGCTAGATCACTATTGCAAAGAATAGTAATATTCTTAGTCTACATCCTAATACTATTATGCATAATAAAATTTATCCTCTATTGTCTTACACACCTAAAAGGCAAAAGAAGGCCTTGGGCTAAAATGTTGGTGTACATTGAGTCTGCTTACTCCGGCAATGTGATTGATGAGAACATCGCTCTTACTTGAAATCCTGGTGAAGAACCAGATGGTATCTGGTGGAAAACCAGCACTAAGAGTTTAAAGAGCCTGCAATGGCCGCCCTCTAGGAGCTCGATTAAGTCCAGGTATTAATTATCGATGTGTTATCTTCAACCTCCGATCAAAAGGAGGGAATGATTTAGGAAATAATATTGGAGTTATTCTTCCCTCTCCTTGAGCATAGAGAATGTGACCCAGCTGGAGCTGGGCTCACAAGAACTCACAAGGACACATCAACTAGGCTCTGAGGTATAAAGACAATAGCTAAGATAATCTTGGAAAATATATTTTAGGGAAACTTTCACATAAAGCCAATCAAACAGAACACAAAAGATTTTCCACTCTTATCTTTTTCTGTTAGCATTTAGTGAATAGAAATTTGTTGGACCAATGAAGACCCTCGTGACTGTCGTTACTGAAACCTGTACCAATGATTGTTAAGAAACACGATTCAAAATGTAGGATCACAGTTTCTAGCCAATCTGAAAAGGCTAAGCTTTCAATGGTTTTTCCCATTTGTAACGTTAATATATACTGATGGCTCTGCAATATTCTTTGGACTTGGCCAGACATGGCTGTGGCAGCATGCTTGTCTGTTTTCCCATTCTTGCCTATTCTGTGATAGTCTTTGGACTTGGACAGACATGGCTCTAGCAACATGCTTGTCCATTTTCCCACTTTTGTCTGTTCTATTTCCTTGGACTCGGGCAGACATGGCTGTGGAAGCATGGTTGTCTGTTTTCCCGCTTCTGCCCTTTTGAATATGCCAAATAAAACTTTCTTTTGCTTTACTAAATTTTATGATATTCTTCCCCTGAAACACAGGAAGGACCAGTCCCTGGAGAAGGACATAATGCTTGTAGAGGGTCAGCAAAAAAAGGAAGACCCTCAACAAGATGGATTGACACAGTGGCTGCAACAATGGGCTCAAACATAGCAACAATTGTGAGGATGGCACAGGACAAGGCAGCATTTCGTTTTGTTGTACATAGGGTCTCTGAGTTTGAACCACCTCGACAGCACCTGTGAATAACAACCAAGTTGAGTGGGAAACTGTTCTTGAACAGGGAGCACTCCAAACTGAAAATGGTGAGAGGGTTTGAGTTTATACAGTTACAATGCCCCTTAAAATCTTAGAAGATTAAGTATCTTACCCTTTGCTTTGACTGGTTAATCACATTTAATTTTCTTTTTGTTTTGGGAAAGCTGGTGACTGAATGCTAAGCTGGTTTATCTTAATTGGATGAGTGTGAGTGTTGCTAACTCATGCTGATAAGTATTGCTAACTCATGCTAACTCATGCTGATAAGGAAAATTTACCTATGGTATGATTCTACATAAAGCAGTTATTTTTTGTAAATGGCCTTATGACTAATTTTTGTTTGGCTCTTCAGCCAGGGAAGTAATTTTAACTCTTGCCTGTGTAAAAAATGTTAACCCCATTTATGATGTGGTTTCAGAAGTCACATAGCATCATTTTCACCACACTCTATCGGTGGAAACAAACACAAAGTTCTGCCCAGATTCAAGGGGAGGGGACATAGACTCAGCCTACTGGAGGAGCATGTAGGACTGGATATATTATTGCAGCCAGTTTTGGAAAATACAATCTGTCATAAAAGACAACATAATTTTAATTTTTAGGGGACTGAGAGTGTTCTCTTTCATATCAGTCAAATGCCTAGTTTCCAGAGCACCAAATACCAGATATGTGGCCTCTATTCTATAGCTTTTTTCCATAGCTTTGTGAGGTGGGCAGTGAAAAGTATAGGGATTGCAAATGAATAGACGAAGACACTAAGACAATTTAAAAATTGATAATTTTTCCTAGAAAAATATAACATGGAGATATTTGGGAATCTCAGACTCCAACCTAAATGGTCAAATGCCTTTCAAAATGATATTAGTGATTAAAAGAAAGAAATGCACTATACACAGTTATTTTAAACAACTACTTTAGTCCAAAGCCATGTTTCAGATGTATGTTAGGAAATGAATTTTTTATGTTTCTGCATGGTTAGGGTTTTCTGGGAAAATTTTACTGCCACCTGGATTAAAACACAAGCCTTGAAAGTCAAATGATGACTGAATAGATAGTAAGAGATTTCCCTCCCAGAGTTAAGTATTTGTACTTCAAAGGTGGACGAAGCCCAGCACTTCAATGGTGGACAAAGCCCAAAGCCACATCTTATCTTACATTCCCACGATATATTTATTTACCTTCTAAAAGGCAGAAACTCAGGATTTTTTTTTTTTTTTTCTTCTCTTCCCAAGGAGAATTTGTTTTAGGGAGATTAAGTAGGTTTACATCTCCAGGAAGGGTGGTGGGCAAGGTGTATTCCAGCTCCCAGATTCATATTTTTGGGCTCTGTCTCTATAAATTTATTTGCCTATTCTGGACATTTCATGTAATTGGAGTCATACAATGTGTGGTCTTTTGTGAATGGCTTCTTTCAGTTAGGATAGTGTTTTCAAGGTTCGTCCAAGTCATAACATATATCACAGTTTATTCCTTTTAATTGCTGAATAATATTCCATTGTATAGATATACTACCTTTTTTTTTAATCCATTCATCAATTGATGGACATTTGGGTTGTTTCCAACTTTGGGCTTGTTCACCTAACTATACGAGACCCAAAACGGAGTCACTTATGCTAAGCCTCACATCAGCAAACCGAAATCTAGCTGGTTTCTATTGCCTGTAAGTGGTTGACCTTCCCAGGAGCCAAAACTTAAGTCAACCAAGCTGCCTCACCTATAGTATATGACCTGGCTATAAAAGTTCCCAATATGTCATATAAAGAAAGTAACTTAGAATTAACCAATCAATTTTTGCCCAGTGTTACTTCTTTGTTCTTAAATATCATTTTGCCTGTATAACTTTGGTCTCTTCCATTTGTCCTTCGGAGCCCTTTACTGACTTCCAGACCAGACCCAGGCTTTGGAATAAAGTAGATGTTTAAAATAAACGTGCATACTGCATATCTTTCTTTTAATTGCTAGTATCATTTTGAAAGACATTTGACCACTTAGGTTGGAGTCTGAGATTCATGAATTTCAAATAAAGCTTATGAGTTTGTACACAAATTTAATCTTGTGGAAATTTTATTTTTAACCGGCTATGAATAATGCTGCTATAAACATTCAAATACAAGTTTATATGTGGACATATGTTTTAATTCTCTTGGATATATACCTAGGAGTGGAATCATTGGATCATATGGTAACTCTATGTTTAACCTTTCGAGGAATTGCGAGATTATTTAACAAAGCGGCTACACCATTTTACAATCCCATCCACAGTATATAAGGGTTCCAATTTCTCTACATCCTTGCAAAAACTATCGGTCTTATTACAGCCATCCTAACAGTGTCAATTGGTACTCAATGTTTTGTTTTGGTTTTTATAATTCAAACTGTTCATATGTAACAGCTTACTTTTAATTATATTCACTTTTCAATTTTTTGCACAAAACACTTTCACAAGTCTTGTTTTGGTAGCCTGAAGAGACAAAAAATTATTTCTCTAAAGGTCAGAAGGGTTGAATGAATTGCCCTAACTCATGTAGCTAATAAATGACTCAGCCAGGACATTCTTTAGCCCAGGATTTCTGATTCAAACTCCAGTACACATTTTCTATCCTACCCAAACTGCCTGATTACTTTGATCATACCTTTGGAACTTAGAGATGTGAAAAGGGGTAAAAATGCATATAAAAACCCCTGACAACCAATAATAACCATGACTAATCTCTAAATATGTCTTTACCTGTTGCCATTTGAGAATCAGCTACACATTTCTACTCTCTGTATTCATTCTATTCAACATAAGGGTGAACTTAATGAAGAAGTTTCCTGTTGTGTAGTCATGCTCCATGGTACAATCAGAGACCTTCCTTCATCTCTTAATTTTCTCTATTAAAGGGATAACTGCTTTCATATCTGAATACTCATGGAAGTAAATTGTTATGTTATTTCATATCATTGAAATCTATCCTGAGGCGTGGCCAAGATGGCAGTGTAGTTTGACGTTTCCTATATCCCTCTTACAACAAAGAAAGACCTGGAAAAACAAGTGATTTGATTCTGTATGAATATCTAGGAGCCCTGAACAAGGCAAAGTTGAAGAATCGCACTGAGTGTGACAGGGGGAGAGGGAGACGGTTTAGAAGAAGCAAAGAGAGCCAGAGCCATGGCAGTGAAACTGCAGCTCTGCAGCCACACAGGTCCGCAGTGAAGCAGGCAAACAGCTGTGCGGTGCGCACACTCGGGAAGCAGTTTCCACATCAAGAGAGATCCGGGAGCAGAGATTCTGCTTGGACACTCCCAACCAGTGAAAAGCAGCTCCCAAGTGGCTAAGATAAGTACATGCGTGCGGCCTTTTGCAGGGATTAAAAAAAAAAAAAGCCCATTTGGGAAAAACCTCTCTCCGTTTTACCTCTTCCCTCTGCGCTCTGCACCAAGATTCCGCTGGGCCGGAAGTCGATCCCAAAAGACACTCTGACCCAGTATCCTGGCCTTGGAGCGGAAACAAATAAGCTACTGGCTCCCCTAAGCCAGGAACACAGGGTCAGCACAGCTCCTTTGCTAGGCACAGGTATAAGGGGTCCACAGACTCTGAGTGCCTTACACCCCTGTATAGACTTGTGGGGACCCACCTCAACAGCGTTAGCCCTCACTACCACAGTACAAAAGGGCAAACATCTGAAGTTTAACTTCAACTGCTTCAGCTGTGAACTGGCAGATTTGTGACCCTCGAAACAGCCCTGCCCTAAATAAGCACTTTTATCAATCTGCAACAGGGACTTGAGGACTGGTGGCTGCTCCTAAACCTCCTAGTCACCTGCTACAAGAGTCCAAGAAAAAGTGATGCCCTCAAGTCTTTACAGCCAACAGAGTGGGGTGCTCGTATTCTGGCTGCAAAACTCACCTATCTACTCACCCTAGAGAATAGGGACACACTTTCCTTTCAGACTCTCAGAGGTAGCCATCAGCTCCCTGCCTGGCTAAGCGCATGATCCCCTACCACTGCCAGAGTCCACTGCCTGCACCAATCACCCATGCCTCTCTAGGACTGTGGGTAAGAGCCTGCATCACACACTTGGTGACAGACTGCCTGGACACCAGAGCTGAACCCATATAGGAAAATTTAACATAATCCTGTGTGCGTATATTTAGCTACAGAACTAACTACCTAGTGACAGGATGTTAGAGATTCAAAGGTGTCACTAATCAAACTAGAGCACATGAGCAGCCTATTTTGGCATATCAAAACAAAACAAAACAAAAAGCTAGGTCTCACTAAACAAATATAAAATAAAATTATAATAACTTATTGATGGCTCAGAGACAACAGTCAATATCAAACCACATAAAGAGGCAGTCCATGATGGTGTCAGCAAGCTCCCAAAATAATCAATAAATTCTCTGGAAGAAGATAATTTCTTGGAATTACCAGAGGCAGAATACAAAAAATTAATATACAGAACTCTTCTAGAAATTAGAAAGGAAATTCTACATAATGCGGAAACAGCCAGAGAACATACGCACAAAGTAGTAGCAGAACCTGAAAAAGTTATTCAAGAAGATAATGACAAATTTAATAGGATGCAAGAATCCATAGAGACAGCAATCAGAAATCCAGAAGACTAACAATAAAATTTCAGAATTAGACAACTCAATAGAAAGTCATAGGAGCAGAATTGAGGCAGTAGAAGTTAGAATTAGTGACACTGAAGATAAAGCTCTTGATGCCAACTTATTTGAGGAAAAATCAGATAAAAGAATTAAAAAGAATGAAGAAATTCTAAGAGTCATGTGGGACTCTATCAAGAGAAATAACCTACGAGTGGCTGGAGTACCAGAAGGCGGGGGGGGGAGATAACAGAAAATACAGAGAAAATTATTGAAGATTTGTTGACAGAAAACTTCCCTGATATCATGAAAGATGAGAAGATATCTATCCAAGATGCTCATCGAACCCCACATAAGGTAGATCTCAAAAGAAAGTCACCAAGACATATTATAATCAAACTTACCAAAACCAAAGATAAAGAGAGAATTTTAAGAGTGGCTAGGGATAAAAGAAAAGTCATCAACAAAGGACAGTCAATTAGAATAAGCTCAGACTACTCAGCAGAAACCATGCAGGATAGAAGGCAAGGGGATGACATATATAAAGCCTTGAAGGAAAATAACTGCCAGCCAAGAATTATATATCCAGCAATACTGTCTCTCAAATATGATGGCAAAATTAGGGCATTTCCAGATAAACAGAAGTTCAGGGAATTTGCAAAAACCAAACCACAACTACAAGAAATACTAAACAGAGTCCTATGGTTAGATAATCAATATTACCAGCTAACAATGCAAGACTAGAACACAAGACAGAGCAACCAGATATTGACTCAGATAAGGAAATTGAAAATAAATCAAAGCTAAAACATTGAAAATAGGATAACAGATATCAATATGTAAAAAAGGACAACATTAAAACAAAAAAAAGGGACTTAAAAGTGGAGACATGGGTTTTTCATGTGGAGGGTAAGTTAAGGCGATACAAAGTAATGAAAGACTGGTATAAACTTAGAAAAATAGACGAAAATATTAAGATAACCACAAAGGAAATTAACAATCCGAAAAATCAAAATAAAAAAGTAGAAAAACATAAAGACCCAGCAAACACAAAATCTACAACAATGAAAAAGACAAAAAAAAAAAAATACATAAAGAAAAATGACTCAGCACAGAAAATTGAGGAGAACAAAGACACTGAACAACACACAAAAAGAGGCATCAGGATGACAGCACTAAACTCCTACCTAGCAATAATTACACCGAATGTAAACAGACTTAATGCACCAATAAAGAGACGGAGAGTGGCAGATTGGATAAAAAAAAGCATGATCCATCTATATGCTGCCTACAAGAGACACACCTTAGCCTTAAAGACACAAACAGGCTAAAACTCAAAGGATGGAAAAAAATATATCAAGCAAACAACACTCAAAAAAGAGCAGGAGTGGCAATATTAATCTCTGACAAAATAGGCTTTAAAGTAAAATCCACCACAAAGGATAAGGAAAGGCACTATATAATGATTAAAGGGTCAATACACCAGGAGGACATAACTATAATAACTATTTATGCACCCAAAGACAGGGCCCCAAAATACATAAAACAAACTCTAACAGCACTGAAAAGAGAGATAGACAGCTACATAACAGTTCTAGGAGACTTCAACACGCCACTTTTGGTGAAGGACAGAACATCCAGAAAGAAGCTCAACAAAGACACAGAAGAGCTAAATGCTACAGTCAACCAACTTGATCTCATAGACATATACCATACATTCCACCCAGCAGCAGCCAAGTGTGCTTTCTTTTCCAGCGCACATGGAACATTCTCTGGAACAGACCACACATTAGGCCGTAAAGCAAACTTTAACAAAATCCAAAACATCGAAATATTACAAAGCATCTTTTCTGACCAAAAAGCCATAAAAGTAGAAATCAACAACACAAAAAGCAAGGAAAAAAAAATCAGACACATGGAAACTAAACAACACCTTGCTCAAAAACTACTGGGTATAGAAGAAATTAAGGATGGAATAAAGAAATTCATAGACTCAAACGAGAATGAAAACTCATCCTACCAGAACCTTTGGGACACAGCAAAAGCAGTGCTCAGAGGTCAGTTTATAGCAATAAATGCACACATCCAAAAACAAGAAAGGGTTATAATCAAAGCACTAACCCTACAATCTGAACAAGTAGAAAGAGAGCAGCAAAAGAAGCCCACAGGTGCCAGAGGAAGGAAATAATAAGAATTAGAGCAGAATTAAATGAAATAGAGAATAGAAAACCAATTGAAATAGTTAACAAGTCCAAAAGCTGGTTCTCTGAAAAGATCAACAAAATTGATAAACCATTGGCCAAACTGACAAAAGAAAAACAGGAGAGGAAGCAGATAACCCATATAAGAAATGAGATAGGTGATATCACAACAGACCCAACTGAAATTAAAAGAACCATAATAGATTACTATAAAAAACTGTACTCTGACAAATTTGAAAACCTAGATGAAATGGACAAATTTCTAGAAACTCACCACCTACCTAAATTAACACAAACAGAGGTAGAACAACGAAATAAACCCATAACAAAAGAAGAGATTGAAAAGGTTATTAAAAAACTGCCAACCAAAAAAAAAAAAAAAAAAACCCTGGCCCAGATAGCTTCCCTGGAGAATTCTACCAAACTTTCAGAGAAGAGATAACACCACTTCTACTAAAGGTATTTCAGAGCATAAAAAAAGGATGGAATACTCCCAAACTCATTCTATGAAGCCAACATAACCCTAATACCAAAACCAGGTAAAGACACCACAAAAAAAGAAAATTACAGACCAATATCCCTCATGAACATAGATGCAAAAATCCTCGACAAAATTTTAGCCAATAGAATTCAGCAACATATCAAAAAAATAATTCACCATGACCAAGTGAGATTTATACCAGGTATGCAGGGGTGGCTCAACACTAGAAAAACAATCAACGTAATCCATCACATAAATAAAACAAAAGACAAGAACCACATGATCTTAACAATCAATGCAGAAAAGGCATTCAACAAAGTCCAACACCCATTCATGAGAAAAACTCTCAATAAAATAGGAATAGAAGGGAAATTCTTCAATATAATTAAGGGCATTTATACAAAACCAACAGCCATCATCATCCTGAATGGAGAGACTTTGAAAGCATTCCCCTTGAGAACAGGACCCGGACAAGGATGCCCTTTATCACCACTATTATTCAACATTTTGCTCGAGGTCCTAGCCAAAGCAGTTAGGCTAGAAAAAGAAATAAAGGGTATCCAAATAGGTAGGGAAAAAGTCAAAGTATCTCTATTCGCAGATGCTATGATCTTATACCGCAAGGAATCCACAAGAAAACTACTAGAACTAATAGAAGATTTCAGCAAAGTTTCAGGATACAAGATAAATATTCAAAAATCAGTTGGGTTCCTTTACACCAACAAAGAGAACCTTGAAGAGGAAATCACCAAATTAATGCCATTTACAATAGCCCCCAAGAAGATAAAATACTTAGGAATAAATCTAACCAGAGACATAAAAGATCTATACAGCAAAAACTACAAGACACTACTGCAAAAAACTAAAAGAGACCTGCATGAGTGGAAAAATATACCTTGCTCATGGATAGGTAGACTCAACATAGTGAAAATGTCAATTCTACTCAAAGCAATCTACAGATACAATGCAATCCCAATCCAAATTCCACCAGCATTTTTTAATGAGATGGCGAAATAAATCACCAACTTCATATGGAAAGGGAAGAGGCCCCTAATAAATAAAGCATTACTCAAGAAGAAGAACAAAGTGGGAGACCTTACACTACCTGATTTTAGAAACTATTGTACTGCCACGGTAGACAAGACAGCCTGGTACTAGTACAACAACTGATACATAGATCAATGGAACAGAGTTGAGAATCCAGCTATAAGCTCATCCACCTATGAGCAGCTAATATTTGACAAAAGCCCAAAGTCCATTAATTGGGCAAAAGACAGTCTCTTTTACAAATGGTGCTGGCATAACTGGATATCTATGTGCAAAAAACTGAAACAAGACCCATACCTCACACCATGTACAAAAACAAACTCAAAATGGATCAAAGACTTAAATATAAAATTGAAAGAGATAAAGATCATGGAATAAAAAATAGTGACAATGCTAGGATCCCTAATACATGGCATAAACAGAATACAAACCATAAGTAACAATGCACAAACACCAGTAGAGAATCTAGATAACTGGGAGCGCCTAAAAATCAAACACTTATGCTCAACAAAAGACTTCACCGAAAGAGTAAAAAGACAACCTACAGACAGGGAAAAAAATTTTTGGCTATGGCAAATCCAATCAGTGTTTAATCTCTAAAATCTACAAGGTACTGTAAAACCTCAACAACAAAAAGACAAACTACCCAATTAAAAAATGGGTAAAGGATATGAACAGGCACTTCACCAAAGAAGATATTCAGGCAGCTAACAGACACATGAAGAAATGCTCACGATCATTAGCCATTAGAGAAATGCAGATCAAAACTACAATGAGATATCATCTCACCCCAACAAGGCTAGCCTTCATCCAAAAAACACAAAATAATAAATGCTGGAGAGGCTGTGGAGAGAGTGGAACACTTGTACACTGTTGGTAGGAATGTAAAATGGTAAACCACTTTGGAAATGGATTTGGTCCTTCCTTAAAAAGATAGAAATAGAAGTACCATGCTACCCAGCTATCCTTCTCCTTGGAATATATCCTAGAGAAACGAGAGCCATCACACGAATAGATATATGCACACCCATGTTCATTGCAGCACTGTTCACAACAGCAAAAAGATGGAAGCAACCTAGGTGCCCATCAGCGGAAGAATGCATAAACATGTTATGGTATATCCACACAAAGGAACATTATGCAACGATAAAGAACAACGATGAAGCTGTGAAACATCATATAACATGGCGGAGGCTGGAACTTATGCTGAGTGAATTTAATCAGTCACAGAAGGACAAATACTGTATAAGACCACTATTATAAGAATTCAAGAAAAAATTTAACCATAGAAGGAAACATTCTTTGATGGTTACGGGGGTGAGGAGGGAGGGTGAGGGTTATTCACTAAATAGATAGTAGATAAGAATAGTCTTAGGTGAAGGGAAGGAAAGCACACACTACAGGGGAAGCCAGCACAACTGGACTAAACCAAAGTTAAGAAGTTTCCTGAATACAATCAAATACTTTGAGAGACAGAGTAGCAGGGATGGGGGGTCTGGGGACCATGCTTTAGGGGGACATCTAGGTCAATTGGCATAACAAAGCTTATTAAGAAAATGTTCTGCATCCTACTTTGGTGAGTTGTGTCTGGGGTCTTAAAAGCTTGCAAGCAGCCAGCTAAGATGCATCAGTTGGTCCCAACCACTTGAAGTAAAGGAGAACAAAGAATGCCAAAGACTCAAGGAAAGTATTAGCCCAAGAGACAAAAAGGGCCACATAAACCAGAGATTTCATCAGCCTGAGACCAGAACTAGATGGTGTCCGGCTACCACCAATGAACGTCCTGACAGGGAACACAACAGAGGGTCCCTGATGGAGCAGTAGAACGATGGGATGCAGAACTCAAATTCTAGTAAGAAGACCAGGCTTAATGGTCTGACCGAGACTGGAGGCACCCTGGAAAGCATGGTCCCTGGACTCCCTATCAGCCCAGAACTGAAATAATTTCCAAGGCCAACTCTTCAGACAGGGATTGGACTGTACTGTGGGACATAAGGTGATACTCTTGAAGAATGTGCCTCTTAGTCAAGTAGATACAAGAGACCAAAGGGGCAGCTTCTGTCCAGAGCTGAGATGAGAAGGCAGAGAGAGTTAGGAGCAGGTTGAATATTGGGGAATCAGGGGCGGAGGGGAGGAGTGTGCTGTCGCAGAATGGGGTGAACCGTTGGGGTCTCATAACAATGTAGGTTAAAAAAAAGTTTTTTGTATGGGAGACTAACTTGAAATGTATACTTCATTTAATTACAACAATAAAAAAAGGAAAAAAAAAAACCAATGTACTGTGAAAAAAAAAATCTGTCCTAGTTTCTAAAAATCACCTGCTGTTATAGACCCAACATTGGATTATGTGTCATACACTACTTGGCTTAAGTTCACACTCAGCATTCACAGAGCTTCAAATTTATCAGATATTCAAATATCTCAACCCCCGCCCCCCCTGGCCTGGTATCTGGGGATTTTGAAGGGCCAGTCCAGCAAAATTCTTTCAACCACACTTCAGACCATCCTGAGACTCTGGTATCTCTGTTGACCCTCTCTAGTACTTTCTTGGACCAGTCCACAACTTCTCCAGTCTACCTCCTGTTTCTGGAGCTGCTCCTTACTGTTGCCTCTGCTAGACTTTGAAAGACCTTCTTCCAATACTTCCAGATGGTTTACCTTTAGTCAGAAAGTGTTCCAAATTATTTATTTTGCTTCCATCAGTGAAGATTTAAGGGAGAGTATTCCAGAGCTTATGGAGTCCTTGGGTGACACAAACAGTTAAGCACTCGACTACTAGCCAAAAGGTTGCTGGTTTGAACACACTCAGAGGCACCTCAGAAGACAGGCCTGGTGATCTGCTTCTAAAAGATCACAGCCTTGAAAACTATGGAGCAGTTCTACTCTGCATACATGTGGTCACCATGAGTCAAAATCGACTTGGAGGCAAGTAACAACAACATTTCAGAGGTTAACCAGAAAGCTATTCAACACAGTTCCAAATATGGTGTCAATGACCTTCCTTCACTAATGATAACCTTGTATCCTGAAAAGGAAAAACGTCTTTTAAATTTCCTCATATCAGGGTCCAGTTTGGGGAATTTTCCCTAGAGACTAAAGAAAATCTTTGAGGTCTCATCTTTATCAGGAAGTTTTAATCCCTGGGTCCCTGATTCTGACTGTGAGTTTCATGTTCTCTTGACTGGCCTTCCCATGGTGTATTATTGTTGTTAGCTGCTATCAAGTCATATCGGATTCATGGTGACCTTATGTACAACAGAATGAAATACTGCCTGGTCCTGTGTCATTCTCACAATTGCCAGCATGTTTGAGTCCATCACTGCAGCTATACTGCAATCTACATCACCAAGGGTTTCCCTCACTCTCATTGGCCCTTCGTTTCACCAAACATGGTGTGTTAATCATGCTCACTCCTAATGAGGTGTCAAAGTAAGTGTGTTGGACAATGTTCTGTTGTTATTCATAAGGTTTTCATTGGCAAATTTCTAGAAGTAGAACTCCAGGCCTTTCTTCCTAGTCTGTTTTGGCCTGGAAGCTCTGCTGAAACCTGTCTAGCATGGGTGACCCTACAGGTATTTGAAATAGCAGAGGCATTGATTCACCATCATAGCAACACACAAGCTACCACAGTATGAAAAACTGATAGACCAGTGGTTGCCATGGGGTATAGAAACTTTAATTCCCAAAGATCCAAAAAGGAACATCGACAACTATTTTATGTCAATATTGTGTGAGGGTACTATAAAATTGAGGTGCTTGGCGTGAGTAGAAATGACTGACAGAAACCTGAATCAAAACTTCATTTTTTAATTAAATTTTAGCTTATTGTTCGTCCTCCTTTCTGTCTTCCTAAGAATAGAGCCTGTGATTTAGAGCCTTGTGGCATGTAACTTCTTGTAAAACTTTAACCACTCTCAGCAAACAATGGAGAGGGCAAGGATGTGGTTTATGAAGAAATGCTATCAGGAAATATTTATCAGAATGATCTCAGAAGAATGCTTGCACAGCATACCCCAGGAAGAATGTATATAGTGATATTTCAGAAAATCACTTGCTAGGCTGACTCCAGTAAGTCTCTGTTAGAAATAGACCAGCTAGTCTTGTAAAATTTTAACTTGTAATTGTTTTGAAGCCATATGTAATCCCATGTGCCCATGATTATGGTTACATACTCCCTTCCCCAGTTTTATGTATAAAAATCTCACCTCTCCATCAGAATGTTGGTATACTTTGTAATCTCGCATTATGATGTGTTCCCCGGTTCAAGCTGTTCAAATCCTCCAATAAAACTCTTTGCTTTTACTATTTTTTTTTTTTTTTTTTTTTTTACTTTTAACAGAGCACTGTTAAGTGCTACAACATTTCTGGTGTCAGAAGTGGGACTTCGAAGGTACATTATCTTCAGCAACTCCAAGGCACCAAGGACTGGGCTCAGGTACTGCCAAGCCATTTGGACTCTCCATCTCTAAGGCTTCTTGAGAGTTGCCTCAAGGTAAAGAACCTTTTCAATCTGAGCTCCACGTGCTCGCATCGCAGCTCTTCAAGTTTTATTGCTGGACTTAATTTCAGTTTATGCCTGCAGGTTGGTTTCATTTCTGTTCTTTCTCATAAGAGAACCTGGATTTCCTTTACTGGGATGCCAGTTTGTATTGGTGTTTAACTAGGTTTTGTGTGGTCATTACTGAGGTTCCCCAGAGTCTCACAAGTTGAAAAAGTACGGGCACGGGTTCGGGCAAATAAAAACCCTTAGGGTGTTCACCACCAACTGAAAGACACCTGTGAAAGGATAAGTTGAGACATAAGATGAGCCAGATGCACTAGGCTGTCCACTAGCTACAAGACAATTCTCATACAATAAAGGCAGTCTGTAAAACAAAACACAGACCACATCCTGTGACAAATTCCTTAAAGGAATTTTGTTTGACTCTGGGAAAACCAAAATTTCAGTCTATATATTTTGGGTTGGGCACATGCCATTTTTTCTGTTTGTGCACATGCATTGATCAGTCTGCTGAAAATATGAGTAATGCCACATCAAGAGGCAGCTCAGAGCCACCCTGTGGGACTCCTGCATACTACATAAACATTTTGGTCCCTCAAGATGCACATTGTTGTCTGGCTGGCATACTCTCACCGGAGACAGTCTGGAAAATCAGTGGATATGTTGGGTTCTTTTGATTTTTATAATTGACTTTTCTGTGCAGCAAATTAGAAAATAAGGGCTCCTGAATTAAGCAACCTCAACTGGATGCCTATTTTGATTGGTACCTAGAAGCTTGTAATATATCAGGACAGTAAGATAACTTCCTTGCAGGACACTGTTTCAAAATTAACTAAGCAAAGCAAAAAACTACAATGTCAGAACTCTGCACTTACCCCTTATGCTCCGTCACAGGCTCCGTCACTCACCTCTCCATACCCCTCTTTGCCTTCCTCTTCCTCTCTGATACCTTTGAATTTCTCTTTTATCCTAAGGAACCTGTGAAAGAGCCTAAATCTGTTTCTGAAATGCCTTTTAAAATTTGACCCATGGATTCAAAGAAGTCTCCTCATGACACAAGTATAGCATTATTCCTTTAACTCACACAGAACTACATTATATTGCAAAAGATTTCTCAAAATTACGTGAAGATTCTTAGAAACTTGCCGAGGAATTTAAAATTTTTATTGAAGCTTACCAACCTGGGTTTCAAGACCTATACCCGTTATCCCATATGATAACAGGACCTGGAGAAAGCCAATTATGGCTAGAACATGCTAAATGGAGAGATTCTAAAAATAGTTTAGCCTTAAATATGGATAAAACAGCTGCCACACTGCTTGAAGATGTTCAAATAATAGGAAAAAGATTGCTTGAGACAATCCCTAAGGCTTTCTCCCTAATAATAGATTGAACAGAAATTCACTCCTACATGCAAAACAAAGATGAGAAAGTATGATTACCAGACGTGGTTATTCCAAAGGCTTTCTGAACATTTAGGGCTTGATCCATTACCCTCAGGTGTTTCTGGAGCTTTTAACACTGTATTTATCTCTGGTCTCAGGCCTGAAATTTCAGTCTTAGTGAAAGGGCACCAATTAGACTGGAAAGCAGCCCATATTGCTGAGCTGACTAATCTGGCTCACAAACTCTCTCAGACCTTAGAGACCAAACAAACCTCAAAAGTGAATACACTAATGGCCCTTCAATTACAGTCTCCCACTCAGAAGAAATTTACTAAACCCTCTAATGGCACTAAACCAGGCGTTTTTCACTATTGTAAGAAGCCTGGCCATTGGAAAGTGAACATTATAAAGAAAACAAACAAACAAACAAAATTATAAACAAGATGCTCCTTGTCCGTATCCCTATTTAGAATGAAGAGGCTCCAGCTATAAAACAGGGGCTTTTCCTGTGGTACTGCTTAACTCGAAAGGGGAAACTATGTTGTACATTAACGGAGAGCTTTGCAAATTCATAATTGACACTGAATTCACCGTATCTGCCATTAACTCCACTTGTTTACGAAATCCCCTGCCCTGGTGTACGAAAACTTCAAAAATTGTGGGTGTTATTAATCAAGAACAAACCTTGATACACTCCCAGCCAGTCCTTATAGCCTTAAGTCGTACTGAGGAACTACACCCATTTTGCTTAATCCTGATACCCCAGTTAATGTGTTAGGAAGTGATCTCTTATCTAAATGGAAATGCCATTTACAATTCAATGAAAAAGAAGAAATTTTATTGAGTCTGCCTGACACCCATAAGCAAGAAGATCCTGAATTAGATAACATTCAAGGAAAAGAAGAAGTTATTTGCTATATGCAGGCACTTGTTCTGCCTTTTCAAGACTCAGACTTGCCTCATTCTCTCCCCCTAGAGGCCCTTTCCTTAGTTCCTGAAACTTTGTGAGCCACCACATCTACTGATGTAGGTGAGTCTTGTCCACAGAACCAATTAAAATCCAAATAGATTTATCCAAGCCTTGGCCAAAAATTCACCAGTATCCTCTCAAATGAGAAGCCAAAGAAGGACTTACTCCAATAATACAAGATTTTCTTTCTAAATTGTTCCTTGCATCAGCCCTTGTGACACCTCTCTTCTCCCAGTTAAGAAACCAAATAATAGAGGCTGCAGATTTGTTCAAGATTTGTGGTCCATCAACTGCATTGTTATTCCTAGATTCCCAGTAGTTCCTAATACCCATTTATTACTTTCCAATGTCTCCTTGAACACAATTCATTTTATGGTTGTGGATCTTTGTAGTGCCTTCTTTAGCATTTCATGTATCCTGAAAGTCAATATTTGTTTGCCTTTACCTCAGAAAACCAACAACTTACTTGGACTGTAATGCCCCTAGAGTTCACTGAATCTCTCACATAATTTTATCAGATTTTGCATACAGATTTGAAGCCCCTACAGTTTGCCAAGAAGTCCATATTGCTGCAATACGTTGATGATTTGCTAGTCTGCTCTGTCTCCCAGAAGGCTTGCCTTGAAGATAATGCAATCTTGTTAAAACATTTAGCTGCCAGAAAACATAAAGAAAAACTACAATTGGCCAAGTGTTCTGTCAAGTATTTAGATCACTTAATTTCTACAGAAGGAATTTCTGTTGATCTTAAGCAGGAAGAAGCTATTTTTGCCTTCCCTATACCTGAAACCAAAAAATAGCTGTGAAAGTTCCTAGGACTCTGTCTACTGCCGAACCTGGATTCCAAATATTTAAAGGCCTCTGAGCCAGATTCATTCCAAATTACCCCAGAAGATGAGAAAGCTATATAGTTAAAGTAAAGGAGGCTTTAATGAACATGGTCAACTTAGGTTTTATTAACTACCATTTAGATTTTTTCTTGTTTGTTCATGAAGTATCTGGAAATACTTTATGTATTTTAACTTAAAAACATGGAGGACAACAGAGACTTGTGGTCTGCTATAGCTTGCAGTTTGATCTGGTAGTGAGAGGATATCCTCCTTGCTTCAAGGCTGTGGATGCTGCTGCTAAGTTAGTGGAGACAACAGCAGACTTTGTGCTGGGAAACTTTTTAGATGTGCTATATCTGCCTTACTTAATTCTGTTTTAATTCAACATCTTTCTGCTAGCAGACTCACTTCTTATGAAGTGGTTCTTCTGACTGCCTCAAATGTTAGACTCTGTTCTGTGACATGTTCGAATCTGGCCACCCTTCTCCCCATAGTTAATGAAAATGATTGTCCTTCTTATGACTGTTTAAATTTAACCAAACAATTATGGCCCCCTCAAAAGGACTTAAAAGAGACTCCTTTGACTAACCTGGATTTAGTTTTATTTGTAAATGGCAGTTATCTGAAGCCTGGCCCAAATGCTTGTAACTATTAAGCTGGATATGCTGTTACAGCTTCTACTGAAGTACTTGAAAGTCAGACACTTCCTGAATCCACTTCAGCCCAATAAGCTGAATTAATTGCTCTTACTAGAACATGTAAGTGTGCCTCAGGAAAGTCTGTCAATATTTATACTGATTCTAAATATAGTTTTTGAATTGTGCATGATTTTAAAATGTTACAGAAACCGAGGACTTTTAACCCCTTCTGGAGGCACTATAAAAAATGGATCCTTGATGGCAGACCTTTTAGATACCTAAATACTCACTTCTGAAATTACTATAATAAAAATACAAGCACATCAACCAAAGGGAGTACCTCAAACTGAAGAAATTGGAGGAAATAATCTTGCTGATATGGCTGCTAAGCAAACTGCCTCTTATCTCATCTCTCATGAAAACTACATATGGGGACTATCCCAATCTATTTATCAATGACTTTAACCTTTGTGAATAAACTTTAGAAAAACTTCTAAAGCATCAACAATTGTTCCAAACTGAGAACATTGAGACCTGAAAAGAGAGGGCTGCCACCGGGACCCTGATACTAAAATATGGACCGGACCAAGTAAGAAACTAGTCTTATCTAAATTTTTACATGTTCCTATGATGCAAGCCCTGCATGGAAGTTCTTACAGGGATGTGATAAAATTATTTAAATCATGAAAAGTAGTGATGGGGAAAATTTTTTTAGGCTGCTTTGTATGTAACTACCTACCGCCCCACCGGCCCTGCTACAATTCTGGAAAATCTATCAAAGTTTTGCCTGGGCAATATCCTCTATATTTCTGAGTTATTCTTGAATAGCAACTAGATTTTATTCAGCTCCCACTTTTAAAAGGCTATAAATATGTATCAATAAAGCTTTGTAGATTTTCATGTTGGGTAGAGGCTTTTCCTTGCCGAATGTATTACTGTAACCTTTGTAGGAAAGAAATTCCTTTAAAACATTATACCCACCTGGGGAGCACAATAAACTCTTTGTAGTGACCAAGGAACCCATTTTACTAGTCAGGTTTTTCAAGAACTATGCCAAGTCTTTCCCATTTACCAAAGATTGCATTGTCCCTATCATCCTCAATCTTCTGGTTTAGTGGAAAGGAATAATGGAATGATCAAAGCCCAGCTTGCAAAACTTTGCTAAACTTTAACTTTATCTTGGACTAAAGTTCTCCCTTTAGTCCTTTCGAATCTAAGGTCCACACCATTTGGACCCCCTAAACTTACTCCTCATGAAATAATTACTGGAAGACCTGTGGTCTTCCCTTATGTTGTTTACACTGGCCCTAACATGATACAAGCTGATTTTCTGAAGTATTGCCAGTCCTTAATGGAATACTCTAATAAACATCTTTTTCAGGTTAATGAAGTCTTTGATGATCAGAAAACGAACACCCCAGAACTACCTAACTTTACCCCTGGAGAATACATATGTATATTGGAAAAGACATCAACTAAAGGACTCATTAGAACCCCATTGGCAAGGACTCTATTTATTTCTCCTTATTAACCCGTGTGCAGCAAAACTAGGCGTTAAGCCTTGGATTCACCTGTCACACTAAAAGGGAGCTAAGACACCCACTTGGACTTGTCAGCCATCTGCAGAGGAAGATGACTTCAGAAGTAGTCAGCTAATCCCAAGATCACAGAAAAAGACTTCATGAACCCTGCTGAGATTTTTGGATTTTCCTTCATAGTGGTAGCTATTCTCATGCTGTTAGCTTTACTAAAAACTTGTGGTATTTTCCCTTGGTAAAAGTTTATTTTCTCATGCAAGTGACCGAAGGAACTTGCTTTATTGTAGCTGTTATTTTTATGTCGTTTGCTTTACTACATTACTTTTGTATAGTTTTTCTTCATTATGAAGCCTTTCTTAAATTTTATTTTACTGCATTCAGTAATTCCCCTTAACACATGGAATGAAAATACCTTTGTTAAATTAGCCCAGTCAGTAGCTAGTGCTAGTAATTTGACTCGATGTTAAATCTGTCACCACTCTCCATGGTCTGGGCATCAAAATTCTGATCCATTAGTGTCCCCTATACTAAATTATAGTTTTCTACCCAATGTTACTGTTAATCTTAACATCACTTTTAAATGAACCATACTTGTTAGACTATGGATTGTTAGCCAAACCTCAGAAGTCATGCTTTAATTTAAGCCAATCCATAACACCTGACCAGGCCATGGGACACTTGAGATCTTGCTTTGCAAAATGTAGAGGTGTTCACATTAGCCAAATTAGCTATTTGCTCTAATACAGAGAATTCCATATACTTCTGGATTTTATCAAGTAAGGCAAAGGAATTACCTGACTGCATAAACAATGACTTATTCCCCGCTTTGTACTAGACCCTGGGACCCTCTAAAGATGAGAAAGTTGTCCGTCTGTAACAATTCATTAACAAAACATTCCCTTCCCACACAATTATACCAGAAATAACATGATTTGTGCTCCTTGTGGATATGTATTTTTATGTGGATTATCCCACTGTCTTAGTTATCTAGTGCTGCTATAACAGAAATACCACAAGTGGATGGTTTTAATGAAGAGAAGTTTATTTCCTCACAGTCAAAGTAAGCTAAAAGTCCACATTCAGGGCGTCAGCTCCAGGGGAAGGCTTTTTCTCTCTGTTGGCCTTCTTCTCTTCAGTGTTTCCCTGGACTAGGATCTCTCTGTGCAGGGGCCCCAGTCCAAAGGATGCTCTGTGCTCCCAGCACTGCTTTCTTGATAATATGAGGTCCCCAACCCTCTACTTGCTTCCCTTTCCTTTTATCTCTTGAGAGATAAAAGGTGATGCAGGCCACACCCCAGGGAAACTCCATCTACATTGGATCAGGGATGTGACCTGGGTAAAGGTGGTGTTACAATCTTACTCTAATCCTCTTTAACATAAAATTACAATCACAAAATGGAGACCAACCACACAATTCTGGGAATCAAGGCCCAGCCAAAATGATACACACATTTTTGGGCAGACATAATTCAAACCATGACACCCACTAAAAAAAGACAAAAACTAAGTAATGAACTTTATGCTTGGGCATTTCCCTGTCTAGATGGATGGAACATGATGGGCCAATGTACTTTACGCCTCCTAGGTGTTCCTGTAAATATTCATTCCTATGATGAAAGCACATGTTGGACCAGTGATTTGAAAATCTTTGCCCGATACAAGAGGGAACTAAAAGAATCTAATGAAAGCCCTTTAATAGAGAGACCTGGAGACAGATGGGTGTTTCCCTAGGCCCTCTTACCAGTTTATGGTATCCCTGACTCAAAGATCTATTCACAATTTATCTGCTACCATGGCACAATTAGCCAATGACATTGCTGATGGAATAGCAGCCCAACAGAAATTTTTAGAATCCCTTGCTAAGGTTGTGCTAGATAAAAGAATAGTTATTGATTTCCTTATAGCAAAACAAGGAGGAGTCTGTGCCATCACTAACACATCCTGTTGTATGGGGATAAACTCTTCAGAAGTAGAATGAGACATTAGATAGATCCATCTGAGAGCTATCTGGCCTCATTCAATACCCGCCATGCCTGACTCCCCTTTTCTTGATGTTTTTAGCTTGTTACCTGATGGCATTGGTTCTTGGTTACATTCTATATTGCAAACAGGTTTAATTATATTGATTATTGTAATAATTATTTTAGGACAAGTCAAATATGTTATGAAATGCTTGTCTAACCAAATTACTAAATCCTTTACTATGCAAATAGTTATATACTTTTCAGAAACTATACCTTGAGTTAGTCATTTTGGAAAAGCTAAGTTGTTCCTCCCGATGTGGCCTTGCTCTACCCTAGCCCCAACCAAAGGATCACAGGAGTGGAGGGTCTAAGTTATGACATAGAGAAGAGCCTACTTAACTGGATGGTGCCTGGCTACCACTAATAACCATTCCTCTAGGTGGAATTAAATAATAGGTGGTGTCTAGGGTCTTAAAAGCTTTATGAGAGGCCATCCAAAGCTGCAACTAGAAGTCTATGCAGAATAAAGCACTCTTATAATGGTGATCAAGGTAACTCTACAGAGATTCATAATAAAAATGGGAGAATGTCTGAGGGCATTCTAAAATTGAGGTGCTTAGCATGAGTAAAAATGACTGACAGAAACCTGAATCAAAACTCTGTTTTTTAATTAAATTTTAGCTTGTCCTTAGTCCTCTTTTCTGCCTTCCTAAGAGTAGAATCTGTGATTTAGAGCCTCGTGACTGTAACTTCTTGTAAAACTTTAACCACCCTCAGCAAACAATGGAGAGGGCAAGGATGTGGTTTGTGAAGAAATGTTGTCAGGAAATGTTTATCAAGATGGTCTCAGAAGAATGCTTGTGCAGCATGCTCCAGGAAGAAAGTATATATCAATATTTCAGAAAATCGCTGGCTAGGTTGGCTCCAGGAAGACTGTTGAAAGATAGATCAGCTAGCCTTGTAAAATTTTAACTTGCAATTGCCCAGTAGCCATACATAATCCTAAGTCCCCATGATTATGGTCACATACTCCCTTCCCCATTTTTCTTTATAAAAAGCTCACCTCTCCCTCAGAATGTTGGAACACTTTTTGATCTTGCATTATGTTGTGTTCCCCAGTTCGAGCTGTCCCAATCCTCCAATAAAACTCTTTGCTTTCATTTTTAACAAAGTGTAAGTTTTGTTAAGCACTAGGACAATATAGTATGAGATTAAAATTTCAATGAAGGCATAAATTTTGCATTTGTCTTTTCCATAGTGCCTTTTTAATAAGGACCAGTTGAACTGAATTCCGTTAACTCACAAAGATCCAATTGAAAGACAGTGAAACTCTCTGTACTGCTTAATTCAGTCTGTATCTATCGTTTACAGGAACTATTTGTAGCAATGACCACAGTTCATAAATGGAGTGCTTTACCATATTGATGTCAATAGGGAAAAGTGCACCATTTGGCCCCCTTTGCAGGCCTTCATTTTGGAGTATGATTTGGGGCATGGCAGAAAGCCAAAAGATTTAAAACCTTTGTATATGGCCACTAAATTTTTTTTAAATCTTTGAAGCTAAGTCACCAAGCTTTTTTGTGAATCTGAGCTGCAGAGACATGGTGACTTGGGACAGAACTAGCTCCAATTTTCCTCCTGTCTAAGATAACTATTGGAGTCCTTGGGTGGAGAAAACAGTTAACGTGCCTGGCTGGTAACTGAAAGGTTGGAGGTTTGAGTCCACTCAGAGACACTTTGGAAGAAAGTCTGTATATCTACTTAGAAAAAGTCAGCCATTGAAAACCCTGTGGAGCACAGTTCTACTCTGACACACTTGGGGTTACTATGAGTCAGAATCAACTGGGAAACTAGTTTTTGTTTGTTTGTTTGTTTTGTTTTTAATAATAACTATTAATAGAGACAGTAGCAACAACAACTGTTTGATAAGTCCCAGAACAGGGCCTCACTGGAGGTTGCTCAGTTGGTTCCCCTGATACACATCACAGAGAAAACTTTGAGTAACTGAAAGAGAGCTAAACTGACAGAGCATTCTTTGTTGGTTCTGTGTTAAAATGTAAACTGCCCTCCAGCAATTTACATAGACTTTCAGGCAGGGGAAGCCAGTTAAGCAGCAATTTTCAGGAAACAGTGCTGATTCCTGAATAAATTACCTCACCTCTTAGCAACATTTAGTTTTCTCCTCTTGATTCAATTCTTCTCACCTGCTGAGATCTGAAGATGCTCGTACTAGATAACGTCGTATGGCTGCCTCGATTGAAGAAGTAGCACCTCATCACAGATGGGCAGATTGCCCTGGTGAACTCACATACCAAATGGTAACTGCACTTTAATTGGTCTCCATTATTTAAACTCACAATTACTTTTGATCAGGATATGTTTAAAGCAAGAGGAGAGCCTAAGTAATCCCACAAAGGATGGTATATATTATTCACACGTATCTGAACAATTAAATATACTCTCAGAATTATTCACAATTCAATTTTCCACCAGAGCTAGTTTTTCTTAGAATGGTGATCAGCAGTTACAATATAAGACAGGAAAGGAAACTTTATTTCAATGCTTTAGGAATTTTCTCATAGGTAATATTTATATAAATTCCCATTTAGCCCTATTTAAGTCATTCACTAACAGATATAAGAAGAAAATAAAAAAGAAGCAAGAAAGGAAAGATTGTTTTTTCTTCAGAGCATCTAGAGAGACCACTGCAGTGAGGAACTAACTTTAGAGGGGAAACATTCTTAATTCTTTCACTTATTTATTAATATATCCAAAATACATTTTTTTGAACTCCCAAACATTGTTGGTGGGTGTAAAAATTGGACAACCACTTTGGAAAATTGTTTGGCAATCTCCATGAAAGCCAAAACTATATAAAACCTATAATACATCAATTTCTTTCTTAGGAATGTGAATATGCATGCATCAAAAAACATGCATAAGAATGTTCATAGAAGCACGAATTTATACTAGCCCCAAGCTGGAATCTAAATGCCCAAAAACACTGGACTGGGTAAATAAATTATAGTCTATTTACACAATAGATATTATCAAGTTAGAAGAACAGACTAACTACACACACAAAATACTTGGATGAATCTGACAAAACGTGACTTTTTACGAAAGAAGCAAACTCAAAAGAATGCATACTGTATTATTCCATTTATATAAAGTTCAAAAATAGGCTAAATTAACCTACTGGGTTAGAAGTCAGGATAGGTGTTAAGTTTGTAGTAGCTACTGTAAGAGAGTCGGAGGGAGTCTTTAGGGATTCTGAAATGTTACATTCTTTGATTTGTGTGCTGGTTACATGAGGTGTGTTCATAGGCAGAAAACTAATTGAGCTGTATATTTCTGGTTTATATATTCTGCATTGTGTAACACTTAATAAAAATAAGTTTATATTTAAAAAAGGTTTTGTTGTGTGCTATGTGCCAGGTACTGAGCAACAGAAAAGAAGCAGTACCAGTTGCTGCTGAGTCAACTCCATCTCATGGCGACCCCATGTGTGTCAGAGTAGAAATGTGCTCCATGGGTTTTCAGTGCTGTGATCTTTCAGAAGTAGATCACCAAGACTTTCTTTTACTTTTTAAGTTTGATCCATTTATTATTGTTGCCATTTATGGGTTGTTGTTATTATTAGGTGCCATAGAGTTGGTTCCAACACTGTGTACAACAGAATGAAACACTGCCCAGACCTGTGCCATCCTTGTAACCATTGTTGTGCTAGAGCCCATTCTTGCAGCCACTGTGTCAATCCATCTCATTGCGAGTCTTCCTCTTTTTCACTGACCCACTACTTTACCAAGCATGATGTCCTTCTCCAGGAACTGTTGCTTCCTGATAACATGTCCAAAGTATGTGAGACAAAGTCTCACCATCCTTGCTTCTAGGGAGCATTCTGACTGCACTTCTTCCAAGATAGATTTGTTCGTTATTCTGGCAGTCCTGGATGTGCAGTGGTTAAGAGGTTAGGGCTGCTCACCAAAAGTTCGGCAGTTCAAATCCACAAGCAGGTCTTTGGAAACCCTATGGGGCAGTTCTATGCTGTCCTATAGGGTTGCTATGAGTCAGAATCGACTTAACGGCAATGGATTTGAGTTTTTTGTTTGCTTTGTTTTGTTTTCTGGCAGTCTATGGTATATTCAATATTCTTCACCAACACCATAATTGAAAAGCATCAACTCTTCTTTAGTCTTCCTTATTCATTGTCCAGCCTTCACAGCCATATGAAGCGATAGAAAACACCATGGCTTGGGTCAGGTTCATGTTAGTCCTCAAAGTGACATTTTGCTTTTTAACACTTAAAGAGGACTTTCGCAGCCGATTTGTCCAACAAAATGCATTTTTTGATTTCTTGACTGCTGCTTCTATGGGTATTGATTGTGGATCCAAGTAAAATGACATCCTTGACAACTTCAATCTTTTCTGTTTATCATGATGTAGTTTATTGGTCCAGTTGTGAGGATTTTTATTTTCTTTATGTTGAAGTGTAATCCATACTGAAGACTGCAGTCATTGATCTTCTTCAGCAAGTGCTTCAAGTCCTCTTCACTTTCAGCAAGAAGGTTGTGTCTTCTGGTAAATCCTCCCAATTCTCTGCCTCAAATTCCAATGATGTTTCTGTCCCTACAATGCATGTCTGTCTCTAGTTTCCTTGTGTTGAAGTGCTTGGTATTGAAATGCAAGATATTTCTCAGGAAAAAGATAGTACACTGTAGGATAAAATGTTTAAGAGCTATTTCTTACATCACAAGAAATTCATTGTGAAATGCCTCTTGGTACAGTCCTTCATTATACTTAGAGAGCTTGAAGCTTCTGATCATGTAGAATAGAAGAGGAAACATGTGAATTACATAAAATTACATTTAAGTGTAATTAAAAATAAAAACATATCCTTAACAAATAAACATTTATTTGCAAAGCTTTTGATAAGCCACAAAATTTTGTGAAACTTTCAGATAAGCCACAAAATCTGGGGAATTACTGTAAAAAAAATTTTTTTAATCATTATCCATAAGGTCAACTCCTAAAGTATTTCTCTCTTTGTGTAAAATAAATCAACTTTCAACTAAAGAACCAACCAACCTAACCCATTGCCATTGAGTCAATTCTAAGTCATAGTGGCCCTATAGTGGTAGTAAATAACATCTACCAAAGCCACAAAACATGATATTGAGAAAAAAAGAAGGGTAATTAAGAAAAGCAGAAGTTAAAACACATATTTAGATTCTAGTTAACATAAGATGAAATCAATTTAAAACCTGGTACCAATCAATTTTCAAGAAAATCAGGTTTCTTGAGCATTTCCTGATAGTTTTAAAATGACAGACCAGGCCTTTCTTTCAAGGCACCTCTGGGTGAACTCTAATTTCCAACATTTTGGTTAGCCGCCAAGCCTGTACTCCACTCAGGGAGGCCAACAGAAAAGAATACAGGCGTACCTCATTTTATCGTGCTTCATTTTATTGTACTTTGCAGATATTGCATTTTTTACAAATTGAAAGTTTGTGGCAACTCTGCACCAAGCAAGTCTGTTGGTGCCATTTTTCCAACAGCATGTGCTCACTTTGTGTCTCTGTAACACATTTCAGTAATTCTTAAAACTTTTCAAACTTTTTCATTATTATTGTATCTGTCATGGTGATCTGTGATAAGTGATCTTTGATGTTACTATTGTCATTGTTTTGTGGCACCACGAACCACACCCATGTAAGACGATGAACTTAAGTGATAAATGTTGTGTGTGTTGTGACTGCTCCACCGACCAGCCATTCTCCTGTCTCTCTCCCTCTCCTCAAGCCTCCCTATTCCCTGAGACATGACACTATCAAAATTAGGCCAATTAATAATCCTACAATGGCCTCTAAGTGTTCAAGTGAAAGAAAGATTTGCATGTCTCTCACTTTAAATCAAAAGCTAGAAATGATTAAGCTTAGTGAGGAAAGGAAGTCAAAAGCCAAGACAGGCTGAAAGCTAGGCTTCTTGTGCCAAACAGCCAAGTTGTGAATGCAAAGGAAAAGTTCTAGAAGGATATTAAAAGTGCTACTCCAGTGAACACATGAATGATAAGAAAGCAAAACAGCCTTATTGCTGATACGGAGAAAGTTTTAGTGGCCTGGACAGAAGATCAAACCAGCCACAACATTCCCTTAAGCAAAAGCCTAATCCAGAGCAAGGCTCTGATTCTCTTCAATTATCTTGAAGGCAGAGAGAGGTAAGGAAGCTGCAGAAGAGAAGTTTGAAGCTAGCAGAGGTTGGTTCATGCGGTTTAAGGAAAGAAGCCATCTCCATTACATAAAAGTGCAAGATGAAGCAGCAAGTGCCAATGTAGAAGCTGCAGCATGTTATCCAGAAGATCTAGCTAACGTAATTGATGAAGGTGGCTACACTAAACAAGAGATTTTCAATGTAGATGAAACAGCCTTATACTGGAAGACGATGTCATCTAGGACTTTCATAGCTAGAGAGAAGTCAATGTCTGGCTTCAAAGCTTCAAAGGACAGGCTGACTCTCTTGTTAGGGGCTAAAGCAGCTAGTTGAAGCCAATTCTCATTTACCATTCTGAAAATCCTAGGGCCCTTAAGAATTATACTAAATGTACTCTGCTGTGCTCTATAAATGCAGAAACAAAGCCTGGATGACAGAACATCTGTTTACAACATGGTTTACAGAATATTTTAAGGCTACTGTTGAGACCTACTGCTCAGAAGAAAAGATTCTTTTCAAAATATTACTGCTCACTGACAATGTACCTGGTCACCCAAGAGCTCTGATGGATATGTACAAGGAGATTAATGTTGCTTTCGTGCCTGCTAACACAATATCCATTCTGCAGCCCATGGATCAAGGAATAATTTGACTTTCAAGTCTTATTATTTAAGAAATATATTCATAAGGTTATAGCTGCCATAGATAGTGATTCCCCTGATGGATCTGGGCAAAGTAAATTGAAAATCTTCTGGAAAAGATTCATCATTCTAGATGCTATTAAGAACATTTTTGATTAATGGGAGAAGGTCACAGGCTGTGAAGGTTGATGAATTCCAAGATCAGCAGACAACACCACAAGGTTTCTCCTGATTCACGTAGCTGCAGGGGCTGGCAAACCCAAGATCAGCAGGTCAGGGAACAGGACTCTTGATCGCAGGCTGTGAAGACTGATGAATTTCAAGATCAACAGGTAAGCTGCCAGCTCAAGTCCCAAGAACTGGAAGTGAGACAAAAAGAGGCAGCTTCTGGGTCTGGAACAAGACAAAAACCTTGGCAAGGTGAGCAGGTGTCCTTCTGTAGCTGTATGAATTTGGAGAGGCCTCTACCCTGATCCACGGACTTGGGACATTCTAACCTCTACAATCACATGAGCTATTTCCTTGATATAAATCCCTCTCAATATATATTTATACACTTTACTGGTTTTGCTTCTCTAGAGAACCCAGCCTAAGACAATGAGCAAAGAAAGTATTTTCTTGAGATGGAATCTACTCCTGTGAACATGCTGAAATGACAACAAAGGATTTAGAACATGACATAAACTTAGTTGCAGCAGCAGGATTTGAGAGAACTGACTCCAATTTTGAAAGAAGTTCTACTCTGAGTAAAATGCTATCAAAACAGCATCCCATGCTACACAGAGGTCGTTTGTGAAAAGAAGAGTCAATTGATGTAGCAAACTTCATTGTTGTCTTATTTTAAAAACTTGCCACAGCCACCTCAACCTTCAACAACCACCTGATCAGTCAGCAGCCAGCAGCAATACCCTCCACCATCAAAAAGATTACGACTCACTGAAGGCTCAGATAATTTTTGGCATTTTTTTAGCAATAAAGTATTTTTTAATTAAGGTATGTGCATTGTTTTTTCAGACATAATGCTATTGCACACTTAATAGGCTACAGTATAGCGTAAACATAACTTTTATATGTACTGGGAAACCAAAAAAACTGTGTGACTCACTTTATTGCAATATTCACTTTATTGCAGTGGTCTGGAACTGAACTCACAATATCTCTGAAGTATGCCTGTACTGAACTAAAACAGAGTTTTTGGGCTGTAGGAGCTCACAGGCTTGAGGGGGAGATAGGTATTCAAGGAGATAATTTCAAACAATTCCACCTGACTAAGAGATACTGTGGAAGCAGGAGCAGGGAGGGGCATTGAAGTGGGCAATGGGAGTAGAGACAGTAATTGGGATGCTTCCTGAGGGAGGTGAAGCCCGTGCTGATGCTGACATGAGGACTAAGAATTAGCCTGTCTCCTAAAGAGGGTAGAGAACTACACAGAGAAGCAGGAAGCAGGCAGAGTCCCCAGGGACCCACTGAAAAGCAAGGCGTACAAGGGAGAGTGTTTGTTCTCAAAAAGGGCATGAAAAGGCCTTGCAAGGTCTCTGACTGCCTCTCAGTTAATAGTGGGAGAAAGCGCAAAAGTTCTGCCTGAGATTTGACACCACCTATGTTTACATGACTTAACAGTTTGCTCCAGGAAATTCCTTTCCCAGGAAAAAAGGACTGATAAACAGTCACAGGTCACAAAATATGGTCTCCCTGTAGCCGTGAGTACCTTGTATTTAGTCAGTCTGTTTGGAGAGGTGAAATGAGGTGAAGATGCAGACAAGGGGTTTTTGTTTCCAATAGACACTAGAAAGAGGGGCTGAGAATTTCCTCTTTTCAAAGGCTTAGAAGAGTGTTGATCTCTCCAGGGTTTGCTCAGTTTGAAAGGCTGACAGTATCAGCCTCTGTGGGATATGGCGCCATAGTTGACTGTTCTCCTCTCCCTAAGACATTGCTTTTCTTCTTATCACTAGCCACTCCACCATGTTTACCTAGTACTGTGCAACTAACTTCTTGAGGTTTATAGGATTTCTTTAAAGCCAGCCAGCTTAAACACTTCTAAAGGAAAAAGGGCCCTTCACCGTTTACGTCTCAGGAATTTGGAGCAAATTGCTATCTTTTCACTATTTGATTTATAATTGACTTAATCAGTCTCTTGTATGAGTGACTGTCATGGATTGAATTATGTCCTCCAAAAAAATGTGTGTATCAATTTGGCTAGGCCATGATTTCCAGAATTGTGTGGTTGTCCTGCATTTTGTGATTGTAATTTTATGTTAAAGAAGATTAGGGTGGGACTGTAACACCACCCTTACCCAGGTCACATCCCTGATCCAAAGTAAAGAGAGTTTCCCTGCACCACCTTTTATGTCTCAAGAGATAAAAGGAAAGAGAAGCAAGCAGAGAGTGGGAACCTCATACCACCAAGAAAGCAGGGCCAGGAGCAGAGCGCGTCCATTGGACCTGAGATTCATGTGCAGAGAAGCGCCAGACCAAGGAAAGACTGATGCATCACAGGGACATTTCCTCCAGAGCCGACAGAGAGAGAAAGCCTTCTCCTGGCGCTGATGCCCTGAATTTGGACTTGTAGCCTACTGGACTATGAGAGAATAAATTTATCTTGTTCAAAGCCATCCACTTGTGGTATTTCTATTGGAGCAGCACCAGATAACTGAGACAGTGACCTTAGTTGTTCTCCATGGCCTTTATCTGCTGGTTCAGTTTCAAAAGACTGATGGGAACCTCCTTGTGAAGGAACAGCAACCCCCCACCTAAATCCCAGAATGTAAAGTTTTAACATTCTTGTCTCATGAAAAAAGGAATATTTAAAAAATAAAGTGCTCTTTTTAAATAGATACTAGGCATTCCTACTACAGCATAAGAATATTTTTCTTGAGAGTTGCAGAGGTATGTCCATTAATTCCTTCCTTCAGTGACTAAATTCAAGAAACTAAAATATTTGACAAATTTTTCAATTCTTCATATATATGCACCTCCTTCTAAGATAGAGGTACCTATGTAAATTTCAAGGAGCCCTGTGACACTGTGGTTAAGAGCTTGGCTGCTACACCAAAAGTTGGTAGTTTGAACGCACCAGCTGCTCCACGGGAGAAAAAATACGGCAGTCTGTTTCTGTAAAGATTTAAAGCCTTGGAATCTCTATGGGGGCAGTTCTCCTCTGCCCTATAGGGTTGCTATGAGTCAGATTCGACTTGAAGGTAATGGATTTCGTTTTCAATGCAAATTAAGACTCAGGACTGACCACTTGTGTATCCAAGTTCTTCAGAATAATTGTGCAGATTTAAATTTCATATGTTCCTGGGTCAGAGCCATATACAAAAAAAAAAAAAGAAAGCAAATTCTAGCATCAAGAAGATTTTAAAAAACCGTTACTGTCAAGTCAATTCTGCCTCATAGTGACCCTATAGGAGAGGGTAGAACTGCCCCATAGGGTTTCCAAGGCTGTAGTCTTTACAGAACCACACTGCCACATCTTTCTCCCAAGGAGCAGCTGGTGGGTTCGAACCAACAACCTTTCAGTTAGCGGCTGAGAGTTTAACCACTGTGCCACCAGGGCTTCTTCAAGAGAGAATAGGATTTGTTAAATCCCATCTCTAGAGGAGAATTTATAAACTGGAGTCTTGGGATAAGACTGAGGGAGGAGAGAACGTGGGAAGAGCTAATCTGAGCCAAGTGCCAAGATCAAGCCTAATAGCAGTTGGGATGTGGTTGAACATAGGACAGATACAACAGAGACAAACTCAAAGGAAATCCAGAAGTGAAGAGTTGTGGCATTCAAGAACAGAAGCATAACAGTATCACAAGCACTAGAAGTTGGGGTAGACAGTAGAAATACTATGCCATTGTTGCCTTCCCACTCCTTTTATGACTTCACTGGTGCTGGGAAGCTTCCAATATTCATCAGCACATAGTACTCAGGGGCAGAGCACCAAACAGTGCCTGAGAGCCCTGACTTGCTACCTAAGGCTTTGCCTGGGCCAGTGAGGTCTCAAGAGTCATATAGTTCACCAGCTTACCAAATATTTAAATAGAAAATCTGATTAGAGGTAGGTTTCAGCAATATTATAGATTGAATAACCTGAAAATCCTTCATCTACCAAAAAATGCCGGATAAACATAAGCAAGTGTCCTTATAAATGTTCATCTGAGAATTCAAAAAATAAAAGAAATTCCCAGTGGCCAAAAACAAAAAGAAAACTAAAAATCATAGTAATGAGTATATGAGTTGATGCCAAGGCAGCTGTGAAGATGGAATGGTGCCTGTTTTCATTACCTAGGGGCTTGGGTATTAACTGCACATAGAAACAGAAAATAAAAGATCAGAGATTCACATAATTGGAGTTTGTCACTCCCCTCCTCCACATGAAGTCAGAATCCTTGGAAGTATACTGCCTGAATCAAAAGGACTATAAAAACTTTAGAGTTGGGATTTAAGGTTTCTTCTCCAAAATGTAAAGAACTTGGAAGCTGTCACTTTTGTCCTTATGACAAGATAAAGCTGTACAAACTAAAAATCAGTGTTTGGGTTTTTTTTGTTTGTTTCTTTGTTGCATCATAGAAATCCTGTCAAAAAGAAGAAAATGATAGAGAAAATCAATGAAAAGAAAAGGTATTTCTTTGAAAAGATTAATAAAATTGATAAACATCTAACCAAGAAAAAAAGAGAGAAGACACAAATTACCAGTATCAAAAATGAAAAAACGATTTTCATTACTGATATCATGGACATTAAAAGGATAATAAAGGAGCACTGCAAACAATTCTATGCCCACAAATTAGATAATTTAAATGAAGTGGACCAATTCCTTAAAACACACAAACTAAAAAAATCCACATGGGAGAAATACATAACCTCAATAGTCCTACATTGATTAAGAAATTGAATAATTAAAAACTTTCCAAAAAAAAAATCTCTCTAAAAGCACCAGCTGTCACTGATGAATTCTGCCAAAACTTTAAGGAGGAAATATTATCAATTCTCCACAATGTCTTCCAGAAAATAAAAGCATAGAGAATACTTCTTATTTTATGAGGGTTGTGTTACCTTAATACCAAAATCAGATGCAGACATTATAAGAAAAAAACATATAGAACAATATCACTTATGGACATAGACACAAAAATCCTCAACAAAATACAGCAATGTAGAAAATGAATTTTAAGCTACAACCAAGTAGGTTTTATTCCAGTATGCAAGTCTGGTTTAACATCATAACGTCAACCAATGTAATCTACTGTAACAATATAGGCTAAAGAACAAAATCTGATGATTTTATCAATTGACACAAATAAAGCATTTGACAAAATCCAACACTCATTCATGACTACAGACACTAAATATGAGAAAAAAATTATTTTCCAACCAAGAAATTTTTGGTCCTATATTTCTTTTAAACGTGATTCCAAATGGGATAGTTCTTTCTTTAGCTCATCTCTTTCTTGCAGTGGTTTATCACATACAATTAAAAGAAGCCAATTGGTACGTTCAAACTTCTCTCTGAAAATCATCTTACCAGGGCCCACACTTCCATTGGGTACATCTTTTACCCAATGTTTCAAGACTATATATCACAAGTTACAATTTTCCAAACTTGTAATAGCAGCAAGGAAGAGGAAAACATATGACTAAGAGACAGGGCTTCAACATAGAAGAGAGATAGAAAGAAATGACCAGGGTGATGGTGAAGGAAAGTCCTGGTCTAGAAACAGTGACGATGGAGCAGAGCTGGAGGGCTACAAAAAGGATAGCTCCAAAACTAACATAAAATCCAGAGACCGTTTGTATTTAGATATTTACACCTGACCTAGAGTTTGATGTATTAGTAATTGGTGCAGCAAATTTAAAAAATAAAGTACAAATATTAACTTGAGAAAAAATAAGAAATTGTGTAAGGAAATGTAACAGTAATGCTCTACATATCTCAACTGTAGCTAATGAGTTACATTTTCATAATAAAGTAAATATTAAATGGTGATTTAACCAAACCTCATAATCTAAAAATATTAAAAAGTATGCATCAGTGAAGGAAGGTAACTTGGCAGAAAGACTTTTGGAGGGTCATGTCTTCATAATCACAATAGGACATCAATGGAGAGAACTGAAAAGTCAAAAAACAGCCATATACACATTAGTTGTTAAAGGGAAGGAAAACGTCAGAAGAAATAGATAAAAGAATTGAAAGTGGTTGTCTCAGAAATTAAATGTGGGGAAAAATTGAGCAGGAACTAAGTGTTTTCTGTTAGATCACTAGCTGTTCAATTTGGTTTCTAAAAAAACTAAGTACAGACTGGGGGCAGAGCCAGCATCGTGTCCTAGACACATGCACCATGCTTTCGCTCTGCAGCAGAGACCTGAAAAACTAAGTAAAACAGATAAAACTATCAGCCCTGGAACCCTAAGCATCAAATCAAGGGATAAAGAACTAGATCAAACATCAAATGGAAGGAGAAGCTGAAGGGAAACAGATAAGGAGGAGAGATACAGAGTGGAGGTCCACTGCCAACTACCATGGCACAGCATCATCAACTTGGAGCCCAGCAACAAGAACTCTGGACAGGCAGTACTGGAAGGCAACTTCACAGAACTCCCTATAGGAGACAGAGCACCCAGTAACTAGAGAAACACAGTCTCCCACCCCTCAAACTTCTGCCCTGAATGCCACCTCCACCTCTTCCCAACAGGTCACGCAGCACCGCTCAACTAGAGAGCTACCAGCCTACCCTCACTCCGTGTCCACCTTACCCCTGCCATGCCATTTTTTCCCCTTTCTTCCTTTTCTTTCTCCCTCCCACCTAGCTTCATATGCCAACCTTACCCCTTCCCGATGGGCCATGCTGCACCACTGCAGACAGAGAGCTACCGGCCCGCCGCCAGCCAGGGTCCACCACACCTCCACCCGCCGGCTCCTGCCGTGCCATTTTTTTTCTTTTCCCTTTCTTCTTTTTATTTCTCCTTCTCATCTAGCCTTGTACACCACCCATTCCCAATGGGCCATGCCACACACTTTGGCTAGAGAGCTACCGGCCAACTGTCACTCTGGGTCTGCCCTGCCCCACCAGCCAGCTCCTGCCACATTTTTTTTCTTTTTTCCCCTTTATTTCTTTTCTTTCTCCCTCCCACCTAGCCTCATATGCCACCCTTACCTCTTCCCATAGGGCAATGCTGCATAGCTGCCTTTAGAGAGCTGCCAGCCTGATGTCAAACCAGGTCTGCCCCTTCCCCACCTGCTGGCTTCTGCCACACCATTTTTTTTTTCCTGTCCTCCTTTTCTTTCTCCCTCTCACTTAGCCTGGTACTCCACCTCTACCATTTCCTAACAGGCCATGTCATGCTGGTTTCACTAAAGAGCCACCAGCTAGCTTCATACACCGTCTCTACCCATCCTGCCAGGCCACTCCATGCCTCCTGGGCTAGAGAGCCACCAGCCCACTAGTTCACTCCAACCACCTACAAGTTCCCACAGCCCCTTTTTTCATTTTTCCCTTTCATCCCCATCTTTTTCCCTCCCACCTAACCCCATATGCCACCTCTACCCCTTCCTGCCAGACACGCAGCACTACCACGGGTAGAGAACCACCATCCTACCACCACTCCAGGTACTACCAGCCTGCACCTGCTGCCTCACTCCACTCCATTTTTCCCTTTATTACTTTTCCTTCTCCCCCCCCCATGTAGCTCTGTACACCTCCTCTACCACTTCACACCGACCCTAGCCATGACACCATAGCTAGAGCTTCCCCTGCTGAGGGCCACTGCTGCACAAGCCCACTCTGCCCTCCCTTCTTGCCTCTCAAACAGCTGCTGAGTGGTGGGAAGTGAGCCCATGCAACTGTCTGTTTGACACCCCCATCTATCTGGCAAGGACTATAAATGCTCCCACACAGCTAGAACAACATCAGGAGACAGGCAGTGCCCACAACCACCTAGTCAAATAAGTCTACAGCAAAGTTAGCTCACTTTTCCAGCTGCTGCTCTCCATGCCTGAACAAGGTGTTAAAAGCTATAGTGTCCACAGACGAACAAGCAGCAAAGCATGCCTGGCCTACCTGCCCTTAAATAAAAATAAATAAATTTTAAAAAGAATCAGAATGAAACAAAAAACACACAATCAATAAAGAAAATGAAACCATAAGGTCTCAGAGACAGCAGACAATATCAAAGCATATAAAAAGGCAAGACAAGATATCTCCAGAAAGGGCAGCAAATGACCAAAATAAAGAATCAAACAATCTTCCAGTAGAAGAAAAGACAGTGAAACTACCAGGTACTGAATTTAAAAGACTAATATTTAGGACTTTCCAAAAGATTAGGAAAGAAAAACACAGACAAAACCAAGGGAAAAATAGACAAAATCATGGAAAACATAGACAAAACCAATGAAAACATAGGCAAAATCAAGAAAAACACAGACAAAGCAAAAGAAAAATTCAATAAAATAATACAAGAACAAACGTCAAAATAAAAAAAAGGTTAGAAATCATATGAAACAGCAACTAGAAATCAAAGATAAACAGCAAAATTTCAGAAATGTACAATTCAATAGAAAGTCTTAGGAGCAAATTTGAAACAATAAAAGACAAAATCAGTGAGATTGAAGACAAATCCATGGGTTCCATTTTGTTTGAGGAAAAATCAGAGATAAGAATGAAGAAAAATTAAAAAAAAAAAAAACCTAAGAATTATGTGGGACACAATCAGCAGAAAAATATGTGCATGATTGGAGTTCCAGAACAAAGGGAGAAAACAGAAAACACAGAGCTTATTGAAGATATGCTGGCAGAAAACTTCCCAAATATAGTGAAAGACAAAAAGTTGACCATCCGAGAAGCTCAAAGAACCTCATATAAGATAGACCCCAAAAGAAAGACACCAAAATATATCATAATCACACTTGCCAAAACCAAAGACAAAGAAAGAATCCTGAGAGCAGCTCAATAAAAAACGAGAAGTCACTTACAAAGGGGAAACAATAAGACTAAGATCTACTTACTCGGCAGAAACTATACAGACAAGAGGGCAATGGGATGACATATATAAAACGTTGAAAGAAAAAAATTGCCAAACTAGACAAAGCCAGAAAAAATGAAGAACAAAATTCAAACTCACAAAAAGAGACCAGACTTACTGATCTGACAGAGATTGGAGAAACCCAAAGGTATGGCCCCTGGACACCCTTTTAACTCAGTACTGAAGTCATTTCTGATGTTCACCCTTCAAGCAAAGATTAGACAGGCCCATAAAACAAACAATAATACACATAGCTCAACCGTGTATACAAGACTAAATGGGCACACAAACCCAGGGGCAAGGATGAGAAGGCAGGAAGGGACAAGAAGGCTTGAAGAATGGAAATGGGGAACCCAAGGTCAAGAAGGGGAGAGTGTTGACACATCACTGGGTTGGCAACCAATGTCACAAAACAAAATGCATATTAATTGCTTAATGAGAAACTAATTTGCTCTGTAAATCTTTATCTAAATCACAATTTAAAAATTGATAAATTTTATTGTATGTTAATATACCTCAAAAGAGAAAAGAAAACTACTACTAATAAAAGATTCAGCAGAGTAGCAGGATACAAGATAAACACAAAAATCAGTTGGATTCCTATACATCAACACAGAAAATTTCAAAAAGGAAATCAGGAAAACAATACCATTTAAAAAAAAATACCCTAAAAAGATAAAATACTTAGGAATAAATCTAACCAAGAACATAAAAGTCCTATGCAAAGAAAACTTAAAAAAAAACGACTGCAAGAACCCAAAAGAGGCTTACATAAATGGAAAAACACACCATGCTCTTGGATAGGAAGACTCAACATTGTGAAAATGTCAATTCTACCCATAGTGATCTACATTATAATGCAATCCTGATCCAAATACCAAGAACGTTCTTTAATGAGAAGGAAACACTAATCACTAAGTTTATATGGAAACAAAAGAGGCCCTGGATAAGCAAACCATTATTGAAGAAAAAGAACAAAGTAGAAGACCTCACACTACTTGATCTCAGAACCTACTATACAGCCATGGTAGTCAAAACAGCCTGGTACTGCTACAATGACGAACACATAGACCGATGGAATAGAATTGAGAACCCTGATGTAAATACATCCAGCTATGGTTGGCTGATCTTTGACAAAGGACCAAAGTTCATTAAATGGAGGAAAAGACACCTTTTTAACAAATGTTGCTGGCAAAACTGGATGTCCATCTGTAAGAAAATGAAACACGACTCATATTTCACACCATACATAAAAACTAACTCAAAATGCATCAAAGACCTAAATATAAAACCTAAAACGATAAAGATCATGGAAGAAAAAATAAGGACAACACTAGGGGCCCTAATACATGGCATAATTTCAATACAAACCATAACTAGCCATGCACAAACACCAGAAGATAAACTAGATAAATGGGAGCTCGTAAAAATTAAACAGAAAGGTGATCCAACCAAATGCGGAAATTATAGAACAACATCATTAATATCACATGCAAGCAAAATTTTGATGAAGATCCTTCAAAAGCGGTTTCACAGTATATTGATAAGGAACTGCCAGAAATTCAAGCAGAATTTAGAAGAGGAAAGTGGAACCAGGGGTATCATTGCTGATGTCAGATGGATCTTGGCTGAAAGCAGAGAATACCAGAAAGATGCTTACCTGTGTTTTATTGACTACGCTAAGGCATTTGACTGTGTGGATCATAACAAATTATGGATAACATTGCAGAGAATGGGAATTCTGGAACACTTAATTGTGCTCATGAGGAATCTGTACATGGATCAAGAGGTAGTCGTTTGAAAAGAACAAGGGATCCTGCATGGATTAAAGATAGAAAAGGTGTGTGTCAGGGTTGTATCCTTTCACCATACTTATCCAATTTGTATGCTGAGCAAATAATCTGAGAAGCTGGAGTATATGAAGAAGAATGGGGCATTAGGATTGAAGGAAGATTCATTAACAACCTGCGATATACAGATGACACAACCTTGCTTGCTGAAAGTGAAGAGGACTTGAAGCACATACTGATGAAGATCAAAGACCACAGCCTCCAGTATGGATCACACCTCAACATAGAGAAAACGCAAATCCTCACAACTGGACCAATAAGCAACATCATGATAAACGGAGAAAAGATTGAGGTTGTCAAGGATTTCATTTTACTTGGATCCACAATCAACACCCATGGAAGCAGCAGTTAAGAAATCAAAAGACACATTGCACTGGGCAAATCAGCTGCAAAAGACCTCTATAAAGTGTTGAAAAGCAAAAGTGTCAGCTTGAGGACTAAGGTATGCCTGACCCAAGGCATGGTGTTTTAAATTGCCTCATATGCATGAGAAAGCTGGACAATTAGTAAGGAAGACTGAAGAAGAATTGACTCCTTTGAATTGTGGTGTTGGCAAAGAATATTGAATAAACCACGGACTGCCAAAAGAATGAACAAATCTGTCTTGGAAGAAGTACAACCAGAATGCTCCTTAGAAAGAAGGATGGCAAGATTATGCTTCCCATCCTTTGGACATGTTATCAGGAGGGATCAGTCCCTGGAGAAGGCCATCATGCTTGGTAAATTAGAGGGTCAGCGAAAAAGAGGAAGATCCTCAATGAGATGGATTGACACAGTGGCTGCAGCAAAGGGCTCTAACCTAGCAATGATTGTGAGGATGACACAGGACTGGCCAGTGTTTCTGTTGTACATGGGGTCACTATGAGTTGGAACTGACTCAACAGCAACTAACAACAACAAAAATTAAATACTTATGCTCTTCAAAAGACTTCACTGAAAGAGTAAAGGGAGAACCTACAGACTGGGAAAAAATTGTTGGCTACACTATATCTGACAAGTGTCTAATCTCTAAAATCTTCAATAGCTCAACAAGAAAAAGACAAATAATCCAATTAAAAAATGGGCACAGAACATGAACAGACACTTCACCAAAGATGACATTCAGGCAGCTAACTGACACACGAGGAAGTACTCGCAATCATTAGCCATTAGAGAAATGCAAATCAAAACTACAATGAGATACCATCTCACACCAACATTACAGGCACTAATCAAAAAACAGAAAATAACAGATGTTGGAGATATTACCGGGAGATTGGAACTCTTATGCACTGCTGGTGGGAATGCAAAATGGTACAACCACTATGGAAAATGATATGGTGCCTCCTTAAAAAGCTAGAAATAGAAATATCATATGATCCAACAATCCCATTCCTAGGAATATATCCTAGAGAAATAAGAGCCATCATATGAATAGATATATACATACCCTTGTTGATTACACCATTATTCACTATAGCAAAAAACATGGAAACAACCTAAGTGCCCATCAACAGATAAATTGATAAACAAATTACGGTACATACACACAATGTAATACTGTGCAACAATAAAGAACAATGATGAATCTGCAAAACATCTCACAACATGGATCAATCTGGAAGGCATTATGCTGAGTGAAATAAGTCAATCACAAAAGGACAAATATTGTATGAGACCACTATTATAAAAACCCAAAAAGAGGTTTACACAAAGAAAAAAAAATCTTTGATGGTTATGAGGGAGGGGTGGGGTGGGGCTGGGGTATCACTAACTAGATTTTGGTTTCTAGACATATAACTAGACTTAAGTCCCAGTGAGCCCCAAAAAGTGTAGTACAAAGTGTTACCCAGGAGGCGGTAGACTACACTCCAAAAGAACTGCTTGACTTTTCTAACATGGAGAACATGTATGGGAATGGCTATTAAGGGTGTGGGATAATGGTGCAAGGAACATAAAGATGGATCAGTCTGACTTTATTGATATGGGCCCACTAAGAACAGATTCATCTTTCAATGTTTCAGTTCAAGAAGTTAGGAAAGGATCTAATAGCTTATTTGGTTGGGTTGGTGAAGCATGGACTACATGGTGGCCTACACTAAATCAAGTTAGAGTACCAGACCTGCCTTGGTATACTGTAGAAGAAAGTATCCAAAGGCTTAGGAAAATTAGCACACTAGAGTGGATTTATCAGGTTAGACCCACAGACCCACACATGGAGTGCCCAGAGGACACAACTTTTACCACAACAGTGAGGAACAAATTTGTGAAGGGAGCCCCAGCATCCTTGAAAACTACTGTGATTGCTATTTTATGTAAGCCAGATTTGACAGTGGAAACTGTCCTAACTGAATTAAGGCACTTAACTGCAATGGGGTTGATTGGACCCCGTGGTAGTAGGGGCCACAAAGACAAGGGGGGCATGATTACTGTAATGGACAGTGGAGTCAAAGCAGTAATCAGAATAGTGTGACACATATGAACTTTTGGTATTGGCTACTTAGTCATGGTGTCCCTAGGAGTGAAATAGATAGGAAATCTACTAAATATTTACTTGATCTGTACAAGCAGATGAATTCTAGGTCAAGTGAACAGCAGTCTAACTCGAATCATCAGAATAGAGAGTCACATTGCCTCAATCAATTCCCAGACTTGAGTGAGTTTAAAGACCTAAAACCCTTTGAATGAAGCAGAGGCTGAGTCCCCTGGAGGAAGTACTCCAATGCACTACGAAAAACTTATACTGTTAATCTTTCTCCCAGCCTTCCCAAAGGGATCTATGGCCTTTTACATAAGTGATTGTTCACTGGGGAAAAGGAAATAATTAGACTTTTCTGGGAATACTGGATACTGGCTCTGAACTGATACCAATTCCAGGAGACCCAAAATGTCACTGTGGCCAATTAGTCAGAGTGATGACATATGGAGGTCAGGCTATTAATGGAGTCTAAGCTCATGTCTGTCTCACAGTAGGTCCAGTAGCTCCCAAGCCTATCCTGTAGTGATTTCCCCAGTTCTGGAATGCATAATTGGAATAGATATACTCAGCAACTGGCAGAACCCCCACATTGGGTCTCTAACAAATGGATTAAGGGCTATTATGATAGTAAAAGCCAAGTGGAAGCCACTAGAAGTTCCCCTACTTCAGAAAATAGTAAACCAAAAGCAGTATCACATTCCTGGAGGGATTGTGGAGCTTATTGCCACCATCAAGGACTTGAAGGATGCAAGGCTGGTGATTCCCACCACATCTCCATTCAATTCACCTATGTGGCCTGTGCAGAAAACAGACGGATCTTGGAGAATGACAGTGGATTATCGAAAACTTAACCAGGTGGTGACTCTAATTGCAGCTGCTTTTCCTGATGTGGTTTCATTGCTTGAACAAATTAATACATCTCTATGCATCTGGTATGCAGCTATTGATCTGGCTAATGCCTTTTTCTCCATACCTGTTTCAAAGGACCACCAGAAACAGCCTTCAGCTGACAAGACCAGCAATACACCTTCAGTTGCCTACCTCAAGGCTACATCAACTCTCCAGCCTACATCATAATGTAGTCCACAGGGAACTTGATCACCTTTCCCTTCCACAAGACTTCATACTTGTCCATTACATTGATGACATCGTGCTGATTGGACCTAGTAAGGAAGAAGTGTCAATGACACTGGACTTATTGGTAAAACATTTGTGTACTAGAGGATGGGAAATTAATCCCACAAAAATTCAGGCACCTTCAACCTCAGTAAAATTTCTAGGGGCCCAGTGATGTGCGGGCATGTCAAGATATTCCTTCTAAAGTGAAGGATAACCCCAAGAGTATGGCCCCCAGACACCCTTTTAGCTCAGTAATGAACTCACTCCCAAGGTTCATCATTCAGCCGGGGAGTGGACAGACCCATAAAACAAAATGGGACTAATGAGGCAAAGCAGTCCAGGGACAAGGACTAGAAGGCAGAAGGGGACAGGAAAGCTGGTGATAGGGAACCCAAGGTTGACTAAGGACAGTGTTGACATGTTGCAGGGCTGTTAACCATTGTCATAGGGCAATACGTGTACTGTTTAATGAGAAAATACTTTGTTCTGTAAACCTTCATCAAAAGTGAGAATAGCAGCACAACTGGAAGAACATAATCTTCATCATTAAATTGTACATGTAGAAATTTTTGAAATGGTGTATCTTTGGCAGTGTATATTTTCACCAAAAAAAAAAAAGGGTCCTCCAAGGCCAAGAGGGAGAGTGTTGACATGTCATGGGGTTGTTAACCAATGTCATGAAACAATATGTGTACTTCCTGTTTAATGAGAAACTATTTGTTCTGTAAACCTTCACCTGAAGCACAATAAAATTTTTTTTTAAAATAAATAAATAAAGTGAAGGATAAGTTATTGCATTTATCTGGCCCCTCTCACAACTAAAAAGGAGGCACAACACCTAGTGGGTCCTTTTGGATTTCTGAGAAAACATATTTCTCATTTGGGTGTGCTTCTCCAACCTATATATCAAGTGACTCAAAAAGCTACTAGTTTTGAGTGGGGTCAAGAACAACAGAAGGCTCTGCAACAGGTTCAGGCTGCTGTGCAAGCCATTATGCCCCTTGTACCATATGATCCAGCTGATTCAATGGTGCTTGAAGTGTCAGTGGCAGATAGAGTTGCTGTTTGGAGTCTTTGGCAGGCACAGACCCTTAGGATTTTGGAGTAAAGCCCTGTCATCCTCTGCAGATAACTATTCTCCTTTTGAGAAATATCTTTTTGTTTGTTACTGGGCCTTAGTAGAAACTGAACACTTAACTATGGGACACCAAGTCACCATGCAGCCTGAGCTGCCTGTATGAACTGGCTGTTGTCTAACCCACAGAATCGTAGAGTTGGACGTGAGCTCCATCATTAAACGTAAGTGGTATATAAGAGACCAGACCCAAGCAGGACCTGCAAGCACAAGTAAGTTGCATGAGGAAGTGGCTCAAATGCCCATGGTCTCCACTCCTGTCACATTACCTTCCATCTCCCAGTCTACACCTGTCATGGGTTGAATTATATCCCCCCAAAAATTTGCATATCAGTTTGGCTGGGCCCTGATTGCCAGTATTGTGTGGTTGTCCTTCATTTTGTGATTGTAATTTTATGTTAAAGAGGATTAGGATTGGATTTTAACACCCTTGCTAAGGTCATATCCCTGATCCAATGTAAACGGAGTTTCCCTAGGGTGTGGCCTGAACCACCTTTTATCTCTCAAGAGATAAAAGCAAAGAGAAGCAAGCAGAGAGTTGGGGAAGCTCTACCACCAAGAAAGCAGTGCCAGGAGCAGAGTACATTCTTTAGACCTGAGTTTCCTGCATGGAGAAGCTCCTAGTCCAGGGGAAGATTGATGACAAGGACCTTCCTCCACAGCTGACAGAGAGAAAGCCTTCCCCTGGAGCAGACACCCTGAATTTGGACTTCTAGCCTACTAGACTTCAGAAAATAAATTTCTCTTTGTTAAAGCCATCCAGTTGTGGTATTTCTGTTATAGCAGCACCAGATGACTAAGACAGCACCTATGGCCTCATGGAAAGTTCCTTATGATCAGTTGCTTAAAGAAGAGAAAACTTATGCCTGGTTTACAGATGGTTCTGCGTGATATGCAGCACCACTCTAAAGTGGACAGCAGCAGCACTACAGCTCCTTTCTGGGACCTCCCTGAAGGACAGTGGTGAAGGGAAATCCTTCCAATGGGCAGAACTTTGAGCATTGTACCTGGATGTTCACCTTGCTAGGAAGAAGAAATAGCCAGATGTGTGACTGTATACTGACTCATGGGCTGTGGCCAATGGTTTGGCTGGATGATCAGGGACGTAGAAGGAACATGATTGGAAAATTAGAGACAAAGATTTATGGGGAAGAGGTATGTGGACAGACCTCTCTGAATGGGCCAAAGAAGTGAAAATATTTGTGTCTTATGTGAATGCTCACTAAACGGTGACCTCAGCAGTGGAGGATTTTAACAATCACCGGGATAGGATGACACATTCTGTGGAAACCAGCAATCCTCTTTCCCCAGCTACTCCCATCATTGCTCAATGGACTAATGAACAAAGTGGCCATGGTGGCAGGGATGGAGGTCATGCATGGGCCCAGCAACATGGACTTCCACTCACCTAGGCCAACTTGGCTACAGCCACTGCTGAGTGCCCAATCTGCCAGCAGCAGAGACCAACACTGAATCCCCAATATGGCACCATTCCTCAAAGTGATCAGCCAACAACCTGGTGGTAAGTTGATTACATTGGACCACTTCCATCATGGAAAGGAAAGCATTTTGTTCTTACTGGAATAGACACTTACACTGGGTATGGATTTGCCTTCTCTGCACACAATGCTTCTGCCAAAACTACCATCCATGGACTTACAGAATGCCTTATCCACCATCATGGTATCCCACACAACATTGCCTCTCATCAAGGGACTCCACAGCAGATAAAGTGTAGCAGTGGGCCCGTGCTCGTGGAATTCACTGATCTTACCATGTTCACCATCATCCTGAAGCAGTTGGCTTGATAGACAATGGAATGGCCTTCTAAAGACACAATTACGGCACCAGCTAGTTCGCAATACCTTGCAGGGTTGGGGCAATGTTTTCCAGGAGGCTGTATATGCTCTAAACCAGAATCCAGTATATGGTGCTCTATATCCCACAGCCAGGATTCATGGGTCCAGGAATCAAGGGGAGGAAATGGGAGTGGCACAACTCACTATTACCCCTAGTGACCCACTCAAAAGATTTTTGCTTCCTGTCCCCGTGACCTTATGCTCTGTGTGTTTAGAGGTCTTAGTTCCAAAGGATGAATGCTCCCACCTGGAGACACATCACTGATTCCATTGATCTGGAAGCTAAGAATGCCATGTGGCCACTTTGGGCTCTTTATGCCTCTGGATAAATAGGCAAAGAAGGGAGATACCATACTTGCTGGTGTGATTGATCCTAATTACCAAGAGGAAATCGGATTGTTATTACATAATGGAGGTAAAGAAGAGTATGTCTGGAATGCAGGAGATCCCTTAGGGCATCTCTTAGCATTACCATGTCCTGTGATTAAAGTCAATGGAAAACTACAACAACCCAATTACAACATGAATACTAATGGCCCAGACCCTTCAGAAATGAAGGTTTGGGTCACCCCACCAGGCAAAGAACCACGACCAGCTGAGGTGCTTGGTTAGGGAAAAGGGAATATGGAATGGGTGGTGGAAGAAGGTAGTTCTAAATACCAGTGACAACCACGTGACCAGTTGCAGAAACAATGATCGTAATTATCATGAGTATTTCTGCTTTGTACGTGTGCACCAAATATTTTTTGTTTTCTTCACCTATAAAATATAAGATGTAAGCAGGGCTAGTGCATTTTAAGTTGTATGTGTGTTCGTTGTATCATGTTAGGTGTAAATTTGACTTTGTAATTATCTTTATTCAGAGATTATGTATGGTTTAAGAAGATGTGTACAGGTGCCAAGTTGACAAGGGGTGGACTGTGATGGATAAGGTTGTGTATCAACTTGGATGGGCCATGATTATCAGTGTTTTGGCAGTTGTATGATGTTGTGATCACGTCCATGATGATATTTGATATAATGTAATTACCTCCATGATGGAATCTGCTGTGAGTAGCCAATCAGTTGAAAGGGAATTTCCTTGGGCCTTGGGTGTGCATTGGATATAAGTGGACATTCTGGCAAGGCTTGTGGGCTTTTGCTTGCTATGGATTGTGCAGCTGGATCCAGTTCATCTGAACTCTAGCTCCTGGGACTTGAGCTAGAAGCTTACCTGGGGTCTTGCTTGCTGATCTTGGGATTCATCGAACTTCACAGCCTGTGAGCAAGAGCCCTGCTTGCTGACATGTGGATGCTGGGTTTGCCAGCCCCTGCAGCTATGTGAATCAGGTGAATCCTCTATCCTGACCCATGGATTTGGGATGTTCTAGCCTCTATAACCACGTGAGTCATCTCCTTGATATAAATCTCTCTACATATATATTTATACGCTTTAGTGGTTTTGTTTCTCTGGAGAACCCAGCCTAAGAAACCACTTCTGCTCTTTTTTGGTTGCTGTTTGCTTGATATATTTTTTCCCATTCTTTAATTTTCAGGATATTTATGTCTTTGTTTCTAAGGTGTGTCTCTTGTAAACAGCATATTGATAGATCCTGTTTTTTTATACATTCTGTCACTTTCTATCTCCTTACTGGTGCATTTAAGCCATTTACTTTCAATGTAATTATTTATAGGTATGAGTTTATCACTGTCATTTTGTAGTGCTTTTTTTGTGGTGCTGATATTTTCTTTGTTCCTCTTACTCTCCTGTGCTGAATTTCTTTTTTGTGGATTTGCTTGTTTGTTTTGTTCATTTTTGTAGAGTTTGTGTTTACTGAGACTTTTTGTTTTTCTTCTTTATTTTGGGGGGGGGGGTCTCTGTTAAATTTCTTTGTGGTTACCTTGAAATTTATTCCTATCTTCCTAAGCTTAAGCCAGTCTTTTATTACTTGATATCATCTTGACTTCCTCTTCGTTTGAAAGATCTATACCTATGCCATTTATTTCCTTTTTTATTGTTCTGACTTTGTTGTCATTTACTGATTGACATTTCTGGTTCCCTGTTGTAAGTCTTTTAGTTTTGTTTTATCCTTAAGAGTTCATCACCTAGGTTGGTGTCTGGCTGATGCTGTCCTGTGTCCCAGATTCAGGTTCTTGTTTTATGTTGTTTGTTCTCTAACCAAAGGACTCCCTTTAATAATTCTTGTAAATTTGGTTTGGTTTCTACATATTTCCTTAATTTCTCTTCATCTGGAAATGTCCTAATTTTAGCACCGTATTTGAACGAGAGTTTTGCAGGATATATTATTCCTGGTTGTCATTTTTTTCTTTCAATATTTATACATGTCATCTCTTTGCCTTCTTGCCTGCATGGTTTCTGCTAAGCAATCAGAGCTTAGTCTTATTGTTTCCCCTTTGTATGTGACTTCATTTTTCTTAAGCTGCTCTCAGAATTATTTCTTTCTCTTTGGTTTTGACAAGTGTGATTATAATATTCCTTGGTGACTTTTTTTTTTTTTTTTTACTTTTTTAATTGTACTTTAGATGAAGGTTTACAGAACAAGTAGTTGCTCATTAAACAGTTAGTACATACCTCGTTTTATGACATTGGTTAACAACCCCATGACATGTCAACTCTTTCCCTTCTCGGCCTTGGGTTCCCTATTACCAACTTTCTTGTCCCCTCCTGACTTCTAGTCCTTGTCCCTGGGATGTTGTGCCCCATTATTCTCGTTGGTGACTTTCTTTTGGGTCTATCCTATATAGGGTTCATGGAACTTCTTGGATGGTAAACTTATCCTCTTACATGATATTAGGGAAGTTTTCTGCAGCAAATTTTCAGTTATCCTCTATATGTTTCCCATTTTCTCACCTTGCTCAGGAATTCTGATCACAAGCAAATTTTTGCTCATGATTGTATCCCACATTGTTCTCAGGTTTTCTTCATTTTTTTCTCTGATTTTGACTCAAAGAAAGCAGTATCCAAGATTTTGTCTTCAATTTCATTGATCCTGTCTTCCATTGTTTCACATGTGCTCCTAAAACTTTCAATTGCACTGTCAATTTCTGAAATTGTTGTTTATCTTTTGAATTTATTTTGACTTTTTGTTCCTGTATTATTTTCCCAAATTCTTCCATTGCTTTGTCTGTGTTTTCCCTGATTTTGTCTATTTTTTCCTTACTGTTGTCTATGTTTTCCTTGATCTCTTTCCTAATCTCTTGGAGACCCTTGAATATTAGACTTTTGTGTTCCCTATCAGGTAGTTCAAGTGCATTTCTTCTACTGGGAAGTCATATGGTGTCTATTTTGGTCACCTACTGGAGCCATCCAGTCCCTTTTTAATGTATTTTGTTATTGTCTGCTATATCCAGGACATTCAGAAATCATTTTCATTTATTGATTGTATATTTATTTATTTTGTCCTGGTTTTTTGTTTCATTTGGTTATATATGGGAAGGTGGCCAGTGCGTGTTTTTGCTTGCTTGTCTATGGGCACGATATTTCTCACCACCTTGTCCAAGTGGTCAGGGGTGGTAGCTCAGCTATAGTGTCACAGGGCAAGTCCAGAAGAGGGGGAAGGGTGTGGATGAGTCATTTGTGGCAAAGTGGAGTAGGGGGCAGAGTACAGGTTCTCCACCTATGGCACTCAGGGGAGCTGCACTAGGCAAGTGGTGCAGATAGGCAGGAGGAAAGGGAGAGGTTGTGATGTGGGTGAGAGAAAGAAGAGAGAAACAGAAGTGAAAAAAACAGCACAAAAAAGGAAATTTTTTTTTTTTAATTAAGGAAAAAAGTAAATAAGATGGCGGCATGATGAGATTGGGTGGGTTGGGGCAGGGCAGACCTGGTGAGGCCACGTGCTGGTGGCTCTCTAGCTGAGTGTTGCAGCTCAGTGTGTCAAAAAGGGGCATAGGCAGTGTACAGGGTTACCAGGGAGGAGTAAGGAAAGGAAAGAGAGAGAAGGAAAAACCAACAACAACAAAATATATGGTGCTGAGGGAGCCAGCCATTGAGGACAAGGTGAATCGGGTTGGCAGCAAGCTGGTGATTCTCTCACTGGGTAATGCAGCATGACCCCAGAGGAAGAGGGCACTGGCAGCGTGGGACCTATATACTTGGGAGAAGGAAATGGGACAAGGGGAAAGATAAAGAAAAGTAAAAAGTATGGCACTGAGCTTCCAGGACCCTGCCTTGTACAGGTTGTGCTGGCCTCCCCAGTATTGTGTACTGTCTTACCCTTCACCAAAGTTACCACTTATCTGTTGTCTATTTAGTGTTTTTCCACCCCCACCCATCCCCTGCTTCATAACCATCAAAGATTGTTTCTTTTTGTGTGTAAACCTTTTCATGAATTTTTATAGTAGTGGTCACATACAATATTTGTCCTTTTGTGATTGACTTATTTCACTTAGCATAATGCCCTCCAGATTCATCCATGTTGTGAGATGCTTCACAGATTCATCATTGTTCTTTATTGTTGTGTAATACTCCATTGAGTTTATGTACCATAGTTTGTTTATCCATTTATCTGTTGATGGGCATGTACGTTGTTTCCACATTTTTGCTATCAAAAACAATGCTGCAATGAACGTGGGTGTGCATATGTCTATTCGTGTGACCACTCTTATTTCTCTAGGGTATATTCCTAGGAGTGGGATTGCTGGATCATATGGTATTTCTATTTCTAGCTTTCTAAGGAAGTTCCATATTGTTTTACAAAGTTGTTGTATCATTTTTCATTCCTATCCACTGTGCATAAGAGTTGCAATCTCCCCGCAGCCTCTCCAACATTTGTTATTTTCCATGTTTTTATTAGTGCCAGTAATGCTAGGGTGAGATGGTATCTCATTGGGGTTTTGATTTGCATTTATCTGATGGCTAGTGATCGTGAGCATTTCCTCATGTGTCTGTTAGCCACTTGAATGTCTTCTTTGGTGAAGTGTCTGTTTATTTCCTTTGTCCAATTTTTAATTGGATTATTTGTCTTTTTGTTGTAGAGGTGTTGGATTTTCCTGTAGATTTTAGAGATTAGAAGATCCCAGTAATCTAGCTTATCTTCTGGAGTTTTCATGTTGTTAGTTATGGTTTGTATCCTGTTAAGGCCATGCATCAGGGCCTCTAGCATTGATCCTATTTTTTCTTCTATAATCTTTGTAGTTTTTGGCTTTATATTTAGGACTTTTTTCTTTTTTTTATGTTTAATTATTGTGCATTTTATTGGTTGTAAATTATCTTGTAAAAGGGAAAATATTAAAGCTTAGTTTAAAAAATTTTTTTTATTGTACCTTATATGAAGGTTTACAGAACAGTATCTAATTAAACAGTTAGTGCACTTACTGTTTTATAACATTGGTTAACAACCCCACGACATGTCAACACTCTTTTCTCGATTTTGGGTTCTCTATTACTAGCTTTCTTGTCCCCTTCTGCCTTATAGTCCTTGTTCCTGGGTTGTTGTGCCCCTTTAGTCTCATTTTATTTTATACGGCTGTCTAATCTTTGGCTGAAGGGTGAACTCGGGAATGACTTTTTTACTGAGCTGAAACCATATACAAAACTAATTCAAAATGGATCAAAGGCCTAAATATAAAGCCAAAAACTATAAAGTTCATTGAAGAAAAAATAGGACCAATGCTAGAGGCCCTAATACACGGCATTAACAGGATACAAACCATCACCAACAGCACACAAACTCCAGAAGATAAGCTAGATAACTGGAATCTTCTAAAAATTAAACACTTATGCTCATCAAAAGACTTCACAAAAAGAGCGAAAAGAGAACTACAGACTGGGAAAAAATTTTTGGACACTACAGGTCAGACAAAGGTCTAATCTCTAAAATCTATAAGAAAATCCAACACCCTTATATTTAGCTCTTTGATCCATTTTGAATTAGTTTTTGTATATGGTGTGAGGTATGGGTCCTGTTTCATTTTTTACAGATGGACATTGAGTTTTGCTAGCACAATTTGTTTAAAAGACTGTCTTTTCCCCATTTGATGGACTTCGGGCCCTTGTCAAAGACCAAGTGACCAAAGGTGGATGGATTTACATCTGGGTTCTCAATTCTGTTCCATTGGTCAATCTGTTGTACCAGTACCAGGTTGTTTTGACTACGTTGTTGTACAGTAGGTTCTGAGGTCAGGTAGTGCGAGTCCTCCTACTTTATTCTTCTTCTTCAATAGTGCTTTACTTAGCCAGGGCTTCTTGCCTTTCCATATAAAGTTAATGATTAGTTTTTCCATCTCTTTAAAGAATGTTGTTGGTATTAGGATTGGGATTGGATTATATTTGTAAACTGCTTGGGGTAGAATTGTAATTTTCACATTGTTGAGTCTACCTATCCATGAGCATGGTATTTTTTCCATTTATGTAGATCTCTTTTGGTTTCTTATGATAGTGTTTTGTAGTTTTGTTTGTATAGGTCTTTTACATCCCTCGTTAGATTTATTCCTAAGCATTTTTTTTTTTTTACAAACTATTGTAAATGGTATTGTGTTCCTGACTTCCTTTTTGTAGTTCTCTTCCTTGGTGTACAGGAATCCAACTGATTATTTATGTTTATCTTGTATTCTGCTACTCTGCTGAATCTTTCTATTGGTTCCAGGAGTTTTCTCGTGGAGTCTTTTGGGTTTTCTATGTACAGTATCATAACATCCACAAATAGGGACAGTTCAACTTTCAACTTCTTCATCACCAATTTGGATGCCCTCTATTTCTTTTTCTTACCTTATTGCTCTAGCTAGGACTTCTAGCACAATGTTAACTAGGAGTGGTGATAATAGCATCCTTGTCTTGTTCTTGTTCTCAAGGGGAATCTTTTCAGCCTCTCTCCATTAAAAATGATGTTAGCTGTTGGTTTTGTATAGATGCCCTTTATCATGTTGAGGAATTTCCCTTCTATACCTATTCTATTGACAGAGTTTATCAGGAATGTTGTTGGACTTTGTCAAATGCCTTTTCTGTATCAATTGAGATGGTCATGTGATTCTTTTCTTTCATTTTATTTATGTGGTGGATTATGTTGATCGATTTTCTAATGTTGAACCATCCTTGCATACCTGGTGTGAATCCAACTTGGTTGTGTTGTATTATTTTTTTCATATGATGCTGAATTCTATTGGCTAGAATTTTGTTGAGAATTTTTGCGTCTATATTCATGACAGATATTGGTCTGTAGTTTTCATTTTTGTGGTGTCTTTGCCTGGTTTTGGTATCAGGGTTGTGCTGACTTCATAGAATGAATTCAGAAATATCCCTTCCTTTTCTATGTTCTGAAATAGTTTGAGTAGTACTGGTGTAAGTTTTTCTCTGAATGGTTGGTAGAATGCTCCAGCGAAGCTGTCTGGGCCAGGGATTTTGGGGGGATTTTTTTTTTAATTACCTTTTCAATCTCTTCTCTTGTTATGGGTCTGTTCAGATTTTCAACATCAATTTGTGTTAGTTTGGGTATGTAGTGTGTTTCTAGAAATTTGTCCATTTCCTATAGGTTTTCAAGTTTGTTGGAGTATAGTTTTTCATACTACTCTGTTAGGATCCTTTTTATTTCAGTTGGGTCTGTTGTAATGTCTCCCATTTCATTTCTTATTTGGGTTATTTGCATCCTCTCCTGGTTTTCTTTTGTCAGTTTGGCCAGTGGTTTGCAGATTTTGTTGATCCTTTCAAAGAACCAACTTTTGGTTTTGTTGATTCTTTCTATTGCTTTCCTAGTCTCTATTTCATTTATTTCTGCTCTGATCTTTATTATTTCCTTTTTTCTAGCGCCTGTGGGTTTCTTTTGCTCTTTTCTTTCTATTTGTTTGAGTTGTGTAGCTAATGTTTTGATTTTATCTCTTTCTTCTTTTTAGATGTATGCATCTATTGCTATAAATTGACCTTTGAGCACTGCCTTTACTGTGTCCCAAAGGCTTTGGTATGATGTGTTTTCATTCTCATTTGATTCTGGGGATTTTTTTGTTCCATCTCTCATTCTTCTATTATCCAGTGGTTTTTAAGCAGGGTGTTATTCAGTTTCTGTGTCATTGATTTTTTTTCCTTGCTCTTCCTGTTGTTAATTTCTACTTTGATGGCATTGTGATCAGAGAAGATCCTTTGTATTATCTCAGTGTTTTGGATTTTGTTGAGGGTTGCTTTGTAGCCTAAGATGTGATCTATTCTGGAGAATGTTCTATGTGCATTGGAAAAGAATGTGTACTTTGCTGCTGTTTGGTGGAGTGTTCTATATATGTCTGTGCAGTCAAGTTGGCTGATTCTGACCTTTCAGTCTTCTGTAATCTTTCCTGAGTTTCTTTCTAGATGCTCTATCCTTTACCAAGAGTGGTGTGTTGAAGTCTTCTACTCTTATTGTGGAACTGTCTTTTCCTCTTTTCAGTGCAGTTGGAGTTTATGTATTTTGGAGACTGTCATTAAGTATGTAGATATTTATTATGGTTATGTATTCATGATGGATCATCCCTTTAATCATTATTACAGGCTTTCTTTGTCTTTTATGGTGGATTTTGTTTTAAAGTCTATTTCATCTGAAATTAGTATTGTGACTCCTGCTCTTTTTTGGTAGCTGTTTGCTTGATATATCTTTTTCCATCCTTTTATTTTTAATAAATTTACATCTTTGTTTCTAAGGTGTGTCTCTTGTAGACAGCATATTGATGAATCCTGGTTTTTTTTGTTTTTGTTTTTGTTTTTTTTTATCCCTTCTGTCACTGTCTGTCTCTTTATGAGTGCATTTAGGCCATTTACATTCAGCATAACTATTGATAGGTGTGAGTTTATTGCTGTCATTTTTTAGTGTTCTTTTTTTGTGGTGCTGACATTTTCTTTGTTCCTCTTACTCTCTTATGCTGAATTCCTTTTGTTAATGGACTTTTTTTCATTTATTTTATTTTTGTAGATTTTGTTTTTACTGAGACTTTATGTTTTTCTTCTTTATTTTTAAGAGTATGTTTGTTAACTTTCTTTGTGCTTACCTTAAAATTTACCCTCATTTAAACCAGTGTATTATTATTTGTTATCACCTTGCCTTCCTCTTTATTATAAAGTTCTATACTGACACCATTTATTCCCTCTTGTATTGTTTTGACGTTGTTGTCATTTACAGATTAACCTTTCTGATTCCCTGTTGTAAATATTTTGGTTTTGTATGATCCTTAAGAGTTCATTTCCTAGGGTTGGTATCTGGCTGGTGAGATCTTGTGTCCTAAATTCAGACTGTGGTCTGATGTTGTTTGTTCTCAGTCTGAAGGACTCCCTTTAATAGTTCCTGTAAGTTTGGTTTTATTTTTACATAGTCCCTTACTTTCTGTTTATCTGGAAATGTCCTAATTTCACCATCATATTTGAACAAGAGTTTTGCAGGATGTATTATTCTTGATTGGCAATTATTTTCTTTCAAGGTTTTATATATGTCATCCATTGCTTTCTTGCCTGCATGGTTTCTGCTGAGTAATCAGAGCTTAGTCTTATTGTTTCCCCCTTTGTATGTAACTTTTCATTTTTCTCAAGCAGCTGTCAGGATTCTTTCTTTGTCCTTGGTTTTCTTGAGTGTGATTATGATATACCTTGATGATTTTTTTGGGGGGTGTATTCTATATGGGGTTCATTGAGCTTCTTGGATGGCCAGCTTTTCATCTTTCATATTAAGGAAGTTCTCTGTCAGCAATTCTTCAATGATGCTCTTTGTGTTTTCCTTTTACTCCTCCTGTTCTGGAACTCTGATCACTTGCAAATTTTTGCTTTTAATTGAGCCCACATAATTCTCAGAGTTTTTCTCATTTTTCTTCTTTTTTTCTTTCTGATTTTTCCTCAAACAAATGGTATCCAAGTATTTGTCTTCAATTTTGTTGATCCTGTCTTCCATTGTTTCAAACCTGCCCCTCAGCCCTTCTGTGACACTGTTCATTTCTGAAATCTTGTTGTCTATCTTTTGGACTTCTAATTGTTGTTTTTGTATGGTTTCTAGTTGTGAATTTATTTTAGCATTTTGTTCCTGTATTGCTTTTCTGAATTCTTCCATTTTTTGTCTATATTTTCCATGAGTTTGTCTGCCTTTTCCATGAATTTGTCTATTTTTTCCTCATTTTTATCTGCTTTTTGCTTCAACTCTTGGATAGCTCTGAATGTTAGAAATCTGAATTCCTTATCAGGTAGTTTTAATGCCTTTTCTTCTACTGGAAAGTCATCTGGTGTTTTATTTTGGATGCCTACTGGAACCATCCTGTCCTGTTTTTTATATATTTTGATATTGTCTGCTGTCTTCAGGACATTCGGTACTTATTTTCTTCATTTATTGATTGTAGATATGTTTGTTTTGTCCTGTTTTTTTATTTTATTTGGTAATGTCTGAGCAGGCGGGCTGTGTGTTCTTTGTTGTTTGCTCATGTGTTCGCAAGATACTTTTCACCTCCTTGTCCAATGAGCATGGCCAATCACTTAGCTATGGTGCAGTGGGGCAGATCTAGTGAGTGCTCTGTCTCCTTCTGGGAGCTCCGTGAAGCTGATTTCCTATACTCCTTGTCTGATGATCTCCGACAGGAGTCTAAGATGGCAGGTCTGTGCTGCGTTAGTTGATAGGGGACCTCCGCTCATATCTCTCCTCTCTCTCTGTTCTCTGTCAGTTTCTTATTCCATTCGGTGCTTGGTTGAGTTCTTTGTCTCTTCATCTGTTGCTTAGGGTTCCAGGATTGGCATTTGTCTCTGTTTTACTTAGTTTTTTGGATCTTTGCTGTAGAAGGATGGCGTGGTACTTCTGTCTATAGTGTCGTATTGTCTCCCGCCCCCAAATGTTTTACTTCTTCCTTTCCAATTTGGATGTACTTTATTTCTTTTTCTTGCCTTATTTCTCTAGCTAGCACTTCCAGCACAATGTTAAATAGGAGTAGTATTGAAGGGAATCCTTGTCCTGTTCCAATTCCCAGGGGGAATTCTTTCAGCCACTCTCCATTGAAAATGACGTTGACTGTTGGTTTTGTATAGCTGTTTGTCTTTGTCATCTAGTGATGCTATAACAGAAATACCACAAATGGGAGGCTTCAATAAAGAGAAATTTATTCTCTCACAGTCTAGTAAGTTATAAGTCCAAATTCAGGGCGTCAGCTCCAAAGGAATGCTTTCTCTGATCTGGAGGAATATGGGTATCATCAATCTTCCCTTGGTCTGGGAGCTTCTCTGTGCAGGAATCTCAGGTCCAAAGGATGCACTCTGCTCCTGGCACTGGTTTCTTGGTGGTAATGAGGTTCCCATGTGTCTCTGTTCACTTCTCTCTTTTATATCTCAAAAGAGATTCGATTCAGACACTATCCAATCTTGTATACCTCATCAGTATAACTGCCACTAATCCATCGTATTAGATCATAGTGATTGAATTTACAACACATAAGGAAATCACATCAGATTACAAAATGGTACACAATCATACAATATTGGGAATCATGACCCAGCCAAGTTGACAGATATTTTGGGGGGACACAGTGTAATCCATGACACTGTGCTTTATTATGTTGAGGAATTTCCCTTCTATTCCTATCTTATTTTATATCAGGAATGCCTGTTGGACTTTATCAAATGCCTTTTCTGCATCAATTGAGAAGATCATGATTCTTATCTTTTGTTATGCTTATATGGTGGATTACATTGATTGATTTTCTAATCTTAAACCACCCTTGCATACCGGGTATGAATCCCACTTGGTCATGGTGTATTATTTTTTTGATTTGATGCTGAATTCTATTGGCTAGAATTTTGTTGAGAATTTTTGCATCTATATTCATAAGACATATTGTTTTATAATTTTTTTTTGTGTGGTGTATTTGCCTGGTTTTGCTATCAGGGTTATGCTGGCTTCAAAGAATGAATTCAGGAGTATACCTTCCTTTCCTATGCTCTGAAATAGTTTAAGTAGTAGTGGTGTGAGCTCTTCTCTGAATATTTGGTAGAATTCTCCAGTGAAGGCATCTGGGCCTGAGATGTTCTTTTTAATTGGGAGCCTTTTTTTATTACCTCTTCAATGTCTTCTTTTGTTATGGGTTTGTTCAGATTTTCTACCTCAGTTTGTGTTAGTTTAGGTAGATAGTGTGTTTCTATAAGTTTATCTATATCCTCTACATTCTCAAATTTGTTGGAGTACAATTTTTCATAGTATTCTATTATGATCGTTTTTATTTCAGTTAAGTCTGTTGTAATGGCTCCTGTCTTATTTTTTATGTGGGTTATTTACTTCTTCTCCTGTTATTCTTTTGTCAGTTTGGCCAGTGGTTTGTCAATTTTGTTAATCTTTTTGAAGAACCAACTATTGGTCTTGTTGATTCTTTCTTTTGTTTTTCTTCTCTATATTTCATTTATTTATGATCTAATTTTTATTATTTCCTTTCTTGTGGTGCATGCCGGCTTCTTCTGCTGTTTTCTTTCTATTTGTTCAATTTATAGGGCTAATGTTTTAATTTGGCCCATTCTTCTTTTTTGGTGTGTGAATTCATTGCTATAGGTTGACCTCTAATCACTACCTTTGCTGTGTCCCAAAGGGTTTGGTATAATATATTATCGTTCTTATTCAATTCTAGGATTTTATTTTATTTATTTATTTATTTTTTTGTCCCTCTTTGATTTCTTCTATTACCTGGTTGTTTTTAAGCAAGGTATTTTTCAGTGTCTATGTGATTGATTTTTTTTTGCTTTATCTTCCTGTTATTGATTCTACTTTTATGGCATTTTCATCAGAGAGAATGCTTTGTATTATTTTGATATTTTGGATTTTATTGTGGGTTGCTTTGTGGCCTAAAATGTGGTCTATGATGTCAAGTTGGTTGATTTTGGCCTTAGATCTTCTGTATCTTTGTTCAATTGCTTTCCAAATGTTCAGTCCTTTACCGAGAGTGGTGTGTTGAAGACTCCTACTATTACTGTGGAACTGTTTATTTCTCTTTTCAATGCTGTTAGAGTTTGTTTTACATATTTTGGAGCCCTGTCATCAGGTGTGTAAATATTTATTAAGGCTATGTTTTCTTGGTGGATTTTCCCTTTAATCATTATACAATGTCCTGCCTTGTCTTTTATGCTTTATTTTGCCTTAAAGTCTATTTTATCTGAGATTAATGTTTCCACTTCTGCCATTTTTTTTTTTGTTCTTATTTTCTTGGCATTTTTTTCCATCCTTTGATTTTTAATATATTTATGTTTTTGTGTCTAAGGTGTGTCTATTTGTGATGCAATGGATCACTTTCTTGTGACCTTTCTAGCCATGGTCTTGTACCTCCCACCGAAGTGATTGGGCAGGACTGTGTGTTGGGGTAATTGTGGCCCACCAAAGGGACTGGTTAGTTTTGCCATCCTGCTGGGCTTCAAATAAGTTGCCCCAGGGGCAGGAAAGAGAGGATCCCGCTACCACCAAGGAAGAACAGCCAGGAGCAGAGAACACGTTCTTTGGATCCAAGATCCCTGCACTGAGAAGCTCTTGGACCCAGGAGACAGACAACAAGCTGTAACCCTGATGACGGCAAGAAGCAGTGGCAGGAGAGACCTGGCAGCAGAGACCTGGCCACTAAGACAGCATGGTGGCCTTCCTGGCCCATGAAGTGAGAAAGCTGAGTGCACAGGGTGCCTGTTGGGCTTTATTGGCAGGGGCTGAAAAAGGTTTTGTAACACTTGCCTGAGCAGGGCAGAGGTATAGGGCCAGAGAGGGGTGTGCCTGAAACCACAGCTAAAAAGAGGCTATCCTGATGGAAGAACTGTATCCTGAGTGTTCCTGAGCATGAATTGTAACCTGTCACTTCCCTAGTAAACCCCATAATCATGACTATTGTCTGTGAGTTCTGTGTGGCCATTGCAATGAACTATCAAACCCAGCAGAGAAGTAGAGAGTGCTGTGGGAGGAATGGTTGATGTCAGAGTTGGCAAGGTGGCAGAGAAAGGAGGCACTTCTGACCTCCACTTCATAGGGCTCAGCCTTGGGCTGTTGATCTTGATTTTCCTTCCTCATCAAGTTAGAGGAGGTCAGACACTGTCCTCAAGCCATTTTTACACTCTTGTAGACAGCGTATTGATGGATTGTATTTTTTTATCCATTCTACCACACTCTATCTCTTTACAGGTGCATTTAAGCCATTTATAGTCAGTGTGATTATTGATATGTATGAGTTTATTGCCGTCATACTGTTGTGCTTTCAGTGGTGGCATTTTCTTTGTTCCTCTTGCTTTCTTGTGCTGAGTTCCTTTTGTTTGTGCATTTTCTTTTCTTTTGTTATAGATTTTGTGTTTACTGAGTCTTTGTTTTTCTTCTTTTTTAGTCCATCAATTAAGTTTGTTAACTTTCTTTGTGGTTACCTTGAAATTCACCTTTATCTTCCTAAGTTTGAAGCACTCTTTTATTACTTAATATCTCCTTGTCTTCCTCTCCACTGGAAAGTTCTATACCTACACTGTTTATTCTCTTTTATTGTTTGGATGCTGCTGTCTTTTACAGATAGACATCTCTATTTCTCTGTTTAAAGTCTTTTAACATTATTTTATTATTAAGAGTTCTTTACCTATGCTGGTACCTGGCTGATGCTGTCCTGTGTCATACACTCCAATTGTTGTCTGATGTTGTTCGTTTAATATTCCTTTAATATTACTTGCAAGTTTGGTTTGATTTTTACCAATTCCCTTAATTTCTGTTTATCTGGAAATGCCCTAATTTTTCCATCCTATTTGAGAGAGAGTTTTGCAGGATATATTATTCTTGGTTGGCAGTTATTTTTTTTGAAGGTTTTATGTATGTCATCCCATCACCTTCTTGCCTACATAGTTTCTGCCGAGTAATCAGAGCTTAGTCTTATTGTTTCCCCTTTGTAAGTGACTTTTTGTTTTTCTCAAGCTGCTCTCAGGATTTTTTCCTTGTCTTTGGTTTTGGCAAGTGTGATTATATGTCTTGGTGACTTTCTTTTGGGGTCTATCCTATACAGGATTTGCTGAGCTTTTTGGGTGGTCAGATTTTCATCTTTTATGATATTTGGGAAGTTTTCCACCACAAATCTTAAACAATCTTCTCTGTGTTTTTCATTTTCTTCTCCTGTTCTGAAACTCTGATTGCATGCAGATTTTTGCTCTTGAATGTGTCCCACATTGTTCTTAGGTTTTCTTCATTCTTTTCTCTGATTTTTCCTCTGAGCTGTGTCCCTGGAATTTGTCTTCAATCTTCTTTATTCTGTCTTTCATTGTTTCAAATTTGCTCCTAAGACCTTCCATTGAGTTGTACATTTCTGCAATTTTGCTGTTTATTCTTTTGATTTCTAGTTGCTGTTTTTGTATGAGGCTAATTGTTTATTTATTTTAACATTTTGTTCTTGTATTATTTTTGTGAATTCATCTATTGCTTTGTGTTTTCCTTGACTTTGGCTACATTTTTCTTTTGTTTTGTCTGTGCTTTCCATTATTTTGTCTATTTTCTCCTTGGTTCTGTCTGTATTCTCCTTGATCTCTTTCCTAATCTCTTGAAGAGCCCTAAATGTTAGTCTTTTGAATTCCATATCAGGTAGTTCAGCTGCCTTTTCTTCTACTGGCAGGCCATCTGATTCTTTATTTTGGTCACTTATTGGAGTCATCTTGCCATGCTTTTTTATGTTTTGATATTGTCTGCTGTCTCCAAGATATTAAGGTATTATTTTCTTTATTCATTGATTGTATATTCATTTGTTTTGTCCTACTTCTGTTTTCTTTTGATGTCAGTGTGGTTGGGCCAGGCGTGCTTTACTGCTTGCTCATCTGTGGGCATGATAGCTCTCATTACCTTGTCTGGGCGAGCAGGGCAGCAGCTAGAAGGGTGAGCCCATGTTTTTATACACTTTTTTGGCTAGGTGGCTCAGGGTGGACTGGGCAGGTGCTGTCTGCCTTCAGCTGGTGGGGGTGGGATGGACCTGGGGTGTCTGCAATCCAGTGGCTCTCTAGCTGAGCGGTGTGGAATTTCCCTCCAAGAAGAGTTGGAGGTAGCATACAGGTCAGAAAGTGAAGGGTGGGAAAGCATTTTTCTCTGGTTACCAGGTGCTATGTCTTCTGTTGGGAGCTCCGTGAAGTTGTCTTCCTGCAATCCATGTCAAGGGTCCTTGCTGGCTGTGTTCCAAGATGGCGATGCTGTGCCGTGTAAGTTGGCAGGGGACTTCCACTCCATATCTCTCCTCATTCTCTGTTTTCTGTCAGTTTCTTCTTCTATGTGGTGTTTGATCTAGTTCTTTATCCCTTCATTGGTACTTAGGGTTCCAGGATTGATGTTTGTATCTGTTTTACTAAGTTTTTCAGGTCTTTGCTGCAGAAGGTCAGCGTGGTGCATCTGTCTACAGCACCATGTTGGCTCCGCCCTTAGGGACCAATTCTGAGAACCACTTATAGAGCAGTGGTTCTCAAAATTTACTATATATAAGAATCACCCGGGGATCTTGTTAAAATGTATAATTCAGTATATCTGGGGCAGAAATGCAAATTATCAGCAAGAGCTCAAACCAGAATGAACCGATTCAAAGCCCTGAATGAAACTCACCTCTTCTTGATAACAGACACAAGTCAGTAGGGTTAAATGATGAAGTGATATGGTTCCAGAGCCATAGCTTACACTGTCGGTGCCAAGGTGGGAATGTTGATTTATGTAAGAGTATATGAGTTGGAACTGACTTAACGACAACAGGTTTTTTTTTTTTCAATAGGAAGAAAGAATAAAATAATCTCCATAAACCTTAATTGTACTGGACAAAATTCTATTCTGTGGCAGAAGAAAAAAATGAGATGCTGCCCTCCTCGTTTCTACTTAAAGAGAGGTAAATGCAATTGGACTAAACAGTAGTTCTCAACCCTGGCTGCAACTTAAAAATCATCTAGGGAAGTTTTTTTTAAACATAAGTGTCCTCCACTGATTATGTGTAGTTCACTTATTTGTAAATCAGAATAAGTGGGGTGGAACCTGGCAGGTAGGGTTGAGAACTACAGGACTAAAGTGAACAGGGAATATAGAACTATCTCATTTGGTGATTTTCAAAATAATTATACTTTTAATCATTGCAGCCTTTTGTTTAAACCAAATTAAAGCAAACCAATTAAATATATACCAACTGAGCTGCACTGGTTAAATCAAAGTTGGGAGGGGAGTGTTAGGGTTGGGAAACAGGTATCCCAGATCACACGTTCTGCTTTTCTTCCTGTTCTTCTCTAAGATCCCAAGCAGTTCTGGACTCTCAGGAACCAAGTTTGAAAACTTCTTATTCAAAAGTTCAAATGTCTCATTTGACAGTCAGGGAAATGAAGACTCTGAGGAATTCATTCAGCTATGATGCTCCTTAGTGCCTGGGAGTAGAATAATAGTCTTTTTAGATATCTATAAAGCAAAAAAGATTTTTAAAAATAATTTAAAAGTCTTAAAAATTCACAATTAGTGCAAGCCTAAAAAAAAAAAAAAGGCTATAATATATCTTATAAAGAGCTTTACAATGAAAAGTCCTCTGTCGTCCACATTGTTTTAAATATGAAGGCAGTGGAATGGACTAGACGAACTCATGTGATTCCATTTTCAGATTCAATATTCTACCAATTATCTCCTCTTTTAACTAACTTTTCCAGGTAGAGGAGCACTAGGGCTACTGTTTAAAAAAAGAAATTAGTTTAAGCTGTTAACTACTGTTTCTGTTAATGTATTCATTCTTTGTACTAGTGCCCTCAAGCAATTCTATGAAGGATGCAATTGTTAAAATTCAAATATAAATAACAAGTACTAACTGTCCAAGCAGTACCATTTAAGTGCTGTTTCATGAATTATAATATTTCAATTCTATTAACTTAAAAAGATTAGCTTCCAAGGGAGTGTTGTCTTCTGATCCTATTTCACATTAATTACTCTTGCAATACCAGTAACATCAGCGTTTGCACATCATCTTTCGTTCACAATATCCTTATTCATAGTGAAAGTGAGCATGTAAAAAACAGATGGAGGGAGTATTCCAGTTAAATTAAATCCAATAGCTTTTTATGGCGTTCCTACTTGATACAGGTACAAAAATATGTGTGTCACAGTTAGTGCCCCAAGGCGTATTAATGAATTCTGTGATATGTTGTTGGTGGTGTTGGTTGCCATAAAATCAATTCCAACTCATGGCGACCCAATGTGTGCAGTGTAGAACTGCTCCATAGGGTTTTCAATACTGTGACCTTTCAGAAGCTGTCTTCTGAAGCACCTCTGGGTAGGTTGGAAACACCAACTTTTTAGCTAGTAGTTGAGCTGTTAACTCCATGTAATATAATATTTCCAATTTATTGAGTGCCTACAATGTACCAGACTTTTCATATATATTATCTTTAATCCTCATGACAGTGGTGCACTGTGGGAATTATTATGTCCATTTTATAGATAAGAAGTTAAGAAGAGTTAAATTACTTGTCCCCAGCCACACAGCTAGTGGTTGACAGAACCGGAAGTAGAACCTAGGGATGACTAGCTGGAAAATTCTACTTTTTCCAAGCAGAACACATAATCACGAGACTCCAAGCAAAATTGTGAAATAGGCAATGCCACTCCTACTTTATGTGATCCATTTCTCTGTTGGAGCGCTTTCCCCTCCCTCACCTCCTTTCCAGTACTTTCTTTGCTGCTCTTTGAATTTCAAGCACAACATAGAGACCCTCCATTTAGACATGCTTTCTCCCTTACTTCCCCTTTATGCTAGGCCAGAGCAGCCCAGTAACACTGTCAGCAATAACAGAAATGTTCTATGTCTGTACTCTCCAAGATGGTAGCCACTAGTAATGTGTGAGTATGGAGCATTTGAAATGTGACTATTGTGACTGAGGAACTAAATTATTGGTTTTAATTAATTTAGATTTGAATTTAAGTTTAAATAGCCACACATGGGTAGTGTCTACCCTATTGGACAGCCTACCTCTAAAACATTCTCAACTCATTCTATCATTAAAAATATTTGTTCTATGTTTTCTTTTTTCAGAAGCCCTTTCTGCTGGGACACAGAATCACTTACTGCATTTAATACATCGATGGTGATTAATTTGTATGTCTACCTCCCAGAAAAGATAGTTGCATTTGAACAAACGCCTCTGGAGATGAAAATGTGAATTTGCAGAGGCAATGGCAAGCTACTGGGAGAGATGTTTTTTGATCAAAGGAGACTTTGAATCTCATTAATTCTGTAACGTGTGAAAAGAAGCTGGGTGTTGGTCCCACATCGTATTTTTTTTGTCACATTCACCCTTTATGATAATCAAGCAATTTGTATCACATGCCTTGACACAGAACTCAGACTTGGGGGGGGGGAGGGGTTTTCAAAGCATTTTTTCTAAGTTCTTTTCCCAGAGCACATTTTATTCTGTTGTCTGCTTTCTTTCAATACTGGAACCCTAAAGATTAATAGCAACTGGAGTTCCCGGTTTCCTGAAAAATAGTGCTGCCAGGAGCCCTTAAGCAACAGCCCCAACCTGTCCTGCATCTGTAGCAGGTGTATGGAGGTGCAAAAGAGGCTACAACAGGCTCTCCACCCTAAGGATACTGTGTTTTTCCCAGAGTTACAAAACTGAGGGCTTTCAGAGCTACATAGTTAAGGGGGAGCAAAGTGTGTAGCTGAGACACAAAAGCAGATGGTAAGAGTTGACCTCATCCTATCAAGGGTCTTTGGGAAAACAGGAGAGAGAAAGATGAATAGGGCCTGGGCAAAGGTGGATCAGGGATTAAAACAAAAGCTAAAATCTAAGAACAAAACAAGACAATTTCAAACCATGCCCCAGGTGGGAGGGGACCAGCTCAAAGGAGCCTATAACAAATGCAAGTTCTAGAAGTTGATTCTGTTGGTCTGAGAGCACCTTTGCTTTCTGTGTGACACCCAGCTGTGTCACCTGGACTTGTCATTCTTTGTTGTTAGTTGCCAACTCACGACCACCTTATGTATAACAGAATGAAACGTTGCCCAGTCCTGTGCCATCTTCATGATCATTAGCATGTTTGAGTCCATTGTTGTGGCTATTGTGTCAATCCATCTCTTTGAGGGTTTCCCTCATTTTTGCTGACCCGCTACATTACTAAATATGATGTCCTTTTCTAGTGATTCGTCCTTCCTGATGACCTGTCCAAAGTAAGCATGCTGAAATCTCACCATCCTCCCTTCTAAGGAGTATTTTGGATGTATTTCTTCTCAGACTGATTTTTTTGTTCTTCTTGCAATCCACAATATATTTAGTATTCTTCGCCAACCCCATAAATTTGAATGTATCAATTCTTCTTCTGTCTTCCTTTTTCATTGTCCAGTTTTCACATGCATAAAAGGCGATTGAAAATATCATGGTTTGGGTTAGGTGCACCTTAGTCCTCAAGGTGACATCTTTGCTTTTTAAAATTTGGAAGAGATATTTTTCCTTATCAACACTTAAAGTGGCCTGGCAGTAAGATGCATGAAAATTTGCCTTGCTCTAACACCTCCCTTGTTTAGTGCACACAAATTTAGTGCAAACTCCCAAATTGGTCGTGGGCTGCTGGTCTTTGACTTCATGGAGTCAACATGGATGAGAAAGAAAAGCAAGAACACAAAGAGAATAACTGAAAAGAACTCTTAAAATAAATGCCACCATATTTTTACCCCCAAACAACTTTAAATCACCATCAGTGTTTATTCTCAGAAATGTTTAAATTCTTTTATGTGCAATCAGTAGACCTTCACACTGTGTTACTCACATAAAAGCACTATCTAGTTCAACTCTTTTTGAAATTAGAGGGTTGCTGTCTGAGAAAAGCATTAAAGTTTATATCTATCAAACAGGGCTCTTCAGGTTCAGAACCTGGAGCCTCCCCCTTCATGTACACTAAGCAATACAACATTAAGCCAGCAGATGTGAAGAATCGTGATTTTGCAATGAAAATAATAGTAATTTAGATAAGTAAGATAAAACAGCCTCTTAAAAAGGTCACAACAATTAACTTTCTATATTTTTAATATTATGCTTTCAGTGTTTTAGGTGAATGGTGCATGCTTTGGATTCAAGATGGAGGAATGGAAAACTGGGTAATCTCTATTGGGATGCTATTTATTGTAAGGGGCTCTACTAAGCCTTTGGAAAAAGTGATTTGTGCTCACTGCTCTAACTCTCCAGGTTTCTTTCTGCATACATATTAAAAAGAGCTTATTCTCCCTGACAGAACCTTACTGATTTGACAGAACGGTGTAAGAGATATTCACTCAAATGAGAAAAAAGGAAATTGAGGTCAGTTTATATTTCCTTTAGGCCATAAGCTCCTTAAACGGAGACTGTCACATTTTTACTCTTTAGTGTACTGTAACGGTGGCATAATATTCTGCATTTAATTAGTCATTTCATTAATTTTGTTGGAGTCATGATGCTGACCACTAGCCTAGTTCGAAGGAATCGCCCTTGGCTTGTAGGCTTAAAGATAAACCCATGTGGTACAGAGGGAGAGATGCATTTTACAAAAGACATGACTACCAGCGGCCCCAGCACTGCTATCTCTGCTTTGCATTTCTCATTTCCTTCAGCAGTCAGTCTTTCTGAGGCTCCACATGGAGAGTGTTAGCAAGGCAGGTGGGTGCCCACCAGCTGGAGAAGAGTGGGGAGGAAATGTCTGAGGCTCCACATGGGGAATGTTAGCAAGGCAGGTGGGGTGCCCACTAACTGGAGAAGAGTAGGGAGAAATGCAGGTTCCCACATGCTGTGATATATGGCTTCCAGATATTGGTGTCAGCTTTGTCAATGGATGATAGTTTTATAAATTATGAAACACATTTCTGCCTATGTTTCAAGTTCCTCCAAGGGTGCTCATGACAACACCCAGCTTCTGCCAACACCCAAGGGAGCGTTCCTGTTGTGTCTAGGTCCAGCACAATCCCCAGGCTAAAAGTAGAAGATTTAATTTTCACACCTCAGAGAGTTTATTTGATGTTTTCAGAAGCCAGTTCCTGCCCCTAGTTTTCTCATAACAATTCATCATAAAAAGATGACTTAACAAGGAACAAATGGCTAGGTAGAAATCTTTGGTTGTCTTCATGTTTGCATGGTTTAATTTTTCCATTGCAATGTACAATTAATATTGAGTCTGTCTAGCCATGAAGAAATAGAGATCACTGTTATTATTGAAAATAATTCATTTTGGTAATTCATTTTGGTGTCTTCTCACATACTGGGGTGCCTAATTCTTCCACTTTCATCTAAGGTCCCCCCTCTCCATGACAACCTTACCCAGCATGGATTTCTTCCTGCACTGGTTTTATTACATGGAAATGAAGACTCACTTACATTCTACTTTGGATATTTCTGCTAAGGGCGGGGGGGGGGGAACCTTGTTGAGGACAGGGACTCAATTACACCCAGTATCTCTTTAGAAGCCGTTTTAACATCTAAAACAATGTTAGGAATGTAGGGAGCGCTACGTAAATATTTGCTAAATTGAAGCTAGAAGCAAACGTTAATTCGAGTCAAGCTCAAAACCACGGATTGCTGTGGCTATTAATCTTCTTTTACCAAGAATTTAAATAATTTCACAAGTATAGCCTTAAATCATTTTCCTGACATTTGCACTTGCCATTTAACCACATATTTCTCAAATAGATTTTTAACCAAAATGTCCAAGCTTGAAGGAAATCACACAGTGTATTCCAGGACAAACTGAGCATTAGATTTTTTTCAATGAAAATGTCCAAACTGTTTCTTTTTTTTTGTCTGAATTTTTTCTTTTTTTGAATTGCTGTGCTTTAAGTGAAAGTTCACAATTCAAGCTAATCTCTCATACATAAATTTGTACATACACTGTTGTGTGACCTAGTTGCTCTCCCTACACTGTGCCAGCACAATCCTCCTTTCCACTCTGGATTTCCCGTGTCAATTCAACCAGCTCTTGATCCTCTCTGCCTTTTCATCTCACCTCCGGACAGGAGCTGCCCATTTAGTCTCATGTACCTATTTGAGCTAAGAAGCACACTTTTCACAAGTATCATTTTATATCCCATAGTCCAGTCTAATTTTTGTCTGAAGAGTTGGCCTCAGGAATGGTTTTAGTTTTGGGCTAACAGAGAGTCCAGGGACCATGTCTTCTGGGGTCCATCCAGTCTCAATCAAACCATTAAGTCTGGTCTTTTTACTAGAATTTGAGTTCTGCACCCCATTTTTCTTCTGCTCCGTCAGGGACTCTCTGCTGTGTTCCCTGTCAGGGCGGTCATTGGTGGTAGCCGGGCACCATCTAGTTCTTCTGGTCTCAGGCTGATAAAGTCTCTGGTTTATGTGGCCCTTTCTGTCTTCTGGGCTCTTTTCTTGTGTCTTTGGTGTTCTTCATTCTCCTTTGTTCCAGGTGGGTTGCGACCTATTGCTGCATCTTAGATGGCTGCTTGCTAGCTTTTAAGACCCTAGACGCAGCTCACCAAAGTGGATGCAGAACATTTTAATAAACTGTTATGCCAGTTGACCTAGATGTCCCCTGAAACTGTGGTCCCCAGACCCCTGCCCCTGCTACTCTGTCCCTCGAAGTATTTGGTTGTATTCAGGAAACGTCTTAGCTTTGGTTTAGTCCAGTTGTGCTGACTTCCCCTGTAGTATATGTTGTCCTTCCCTTCATCTAAGATAATTGTTGTCTACTATCTAGTTAATGAATACCCCTCTCCATCCTTCCCTCCCCATCCTCATAACCATCAAAGAATGTTTTCTTCAGTGTTTAAACCTTGTCTTTAGTTCTTATAATAGTGGTCTTATACAATATTTGTCCTTTTGTGACTGACTAAATTCACTCAGCATAATGCCGTCCAGATTCCTCCATGCTATGTTTCACGGACTCGTAGTTGTTCTTTATTGTTGCATAGTATTCCAGTGCGTGAATATACCATAATTTGTTTATCCATTTGTCCATTGATGGGCACCTAAGTTGTTTCCATCTTTTCGCTATCATGAACAGTGCTTCAATGAACATGGGTGTGCATATATTTATTCATGTGACAGCTCTTATTTCTCTAGGATATAGTCTAAGGAGTGGGATTACTAGATTTTATGGTACTTCTATTTCTCACTTTTTAAGGAAGTGCCAAATCGATTTCCAAAGTGGTTGTATCATTTGACACTCCCATCAACAGTGTATAAGTGTTCCAGTCTCTCCACAACCTTTCCAACATTTATTATTTTGTGTTTTTTGGATTAACGATAGCCTTGTTGGGTTGAGATGGTATCTCATTGTAGTTTTGATTTGCATTTCTCTAATAGCTAATGATCATGAGCATTTCCTCATGTGTCTGTTAGCCAACTGAATGTCTTCTTTGGTGAGGTGCCTGTTCATATCCTTTGCCCATTTTTTAATTGGGTTATTTGTCTTTTTGTTGTTGAGGTTTTGCAGTATCTTGTAGATTTTAGAGATTAGACACTGATTGGATTTGTCTTAGCCAAAAATTTTTCCCGAGTCTGTAGGTTGTCTTTTTACTCTTTTGGTGAAGTCTTTTGATGAGCATAAGTGTTTAATTTTTAGGAGCTCCCAGTTATCTAGTTTCTCTTCTTGTGTTTGTGCATTGTTACTTATGGTTTGTATTGTGTTTATGCCATGTATTAGGGCTCCTAGCATTGTCTCTATTTTTTCTTTCATGATCTTTATCGTTTTCAATTTTATATTTAGGTCTTTGATCTATTTTGAGTTTGTTTTTGTGCATGGTGTGAGGTATGGGTCTTGCTTCAGTTTTTTGCAGATGGATATCCAGTTATGCCAGCAACACTTGTTAAAGAAACTGTCTTTTTCCCAATTAACAGACTTCGGGCCTTTGTCAAATATCAGCTGCTCATAGGTGGATGAATTTATGTCCGGATTCTCAATTCTGTTCCAATGGTCTATGTATCTATAGTTGTACCAGTATCAGGCTGTTTTGACTATCTTGACAGTATAATTAGGTTCTAAAATCAGGTAGTGTGAGGCCTCTCACTTTGTTCTTCTTCTTCAGTAATGCTTTACTTATCTGGGGCCTCTTCCTTTTCCTATGAAATTGGTGATTTCTTTCTCCATATTATTAAAAAATGTCGTTGGAATTTGGATAGGGATGGCATTGTATCTGTAGATCACATTGAGTAGAATTGACATTTTCACAATGTTGAGTCTTCCTATCCATGAGCAAGGTATGTTTTCCCACTTATGCAGGTCTCTTTTGGTTTCTTGCAGTAATGTCTTGTAGTTTTCATTGTATAGGTCTTTTATGTCTCTGGTTAGATTTATTCCTAAGTATCTTCTTGGGAGCTATTGTAAATGATATTGATTTTGTGATTTCCTCTTTGAAGTTCTCTTTGTTGGTGAAGAGGAATCCAACTGATTTTTTTATGTTTATCTTGTATCCTGAAACTTTGCTGAAATCTTCTATTAGTTCCAGTAGTTTTCTTGTGGATCCTTTGGGGTTTTCTGTGTATAAGATCATATCATCTGCAAATAGAGATACTTTGACTTCTTCCCTACTAATTTGGATGCCCTTTATTTCTTTTTCTAGCCTAATTGCTCTGGCTAGGACCTCCAGCACAATGTTGAATAAGAGTGGTGATAAAGGGCATCTTTGTCTGGTTCCTGTTCTCAAGGGGAATGCTTTCAAATTCTCTCATAGGATGATGTTGGCTGTTGGCTTTGTTTGAATGCCCTTAATTATATTGAGGAATTTCCCTTCTGTTCCTATTTTGCTGAGAGTTTTTCTCATGAATGGGCACTGGACTTTGTCAAATGCCTTTTCTGCATCAATTGATAAGATCATGCCATACTTGTCTTTTGTTTTATTTATGTGATGGATTCCATTGATTGTTTTTCTAATGTTGAACCATCCTTGCATACCTGGTATACATCCCACTTGATCATGGTGAATTATTTTTGTGAGACATTGTTGAATTCTACTGGCTAGAATTTTGCATCAATGTTCATGAGGGATATTGATCTGTAATTTTCTTTTTTTGTGGTGTCTCTACCTGGTTTTGGTATCAGGGTTATGTTGACTTCATAGAATGAGTTTTGAAGCATTCCATCCTTTTCTATGCTCTGAAATACCTTTAATAGTAGTGGTGTTAACTCTTCTCTGAAAGTTTGGTAGAATTTTCCCGTGAAACTGTCCAGGCCAGGGCTTTTTTTTGTTGGGAGTTTTTTAACCACCTTTTCAATCTCTTCTTTTGTTACAGGTTTATTTAGCTGTTCCGCCTCTGTGTTAGTTTAGGTAGGTAGTGAAATTCTGGAAATTTGTCTATTTCCTCTAGGTTTTCAAATTTGTTAGAGTACAATTTTTCATAGTATTCTTTTATGATTCTTTTAATTACAGTTGGGTTTGTTGTGATATTACCCATCTCATTTCTTACACGGGTTATTTCCTTCCTCTCCTGTTTTTCTTTCGTCAGTTTGGCCAGTGGTTTATTGATTTTGTTGATCTTTTCAGAGAACGAGCTTTTGATTTTGTTGACTCTTTCAATTGTTTTTCTATTCTCTGTTTAATTCTGCTATAATTCTTATTATTTTTTTTCTTCTGGAGCATGAGGGCTTCTTTTGCTGCTCTCTTTCTACTTGTTTGAGTTGTAAGGTTAATGTTTTGAGTTTGACCCTTTCTTTTTTTGTATAAATGCATTTATTGCTATAAACTGACCTCTGAGCACTGCTTTTCCTGTGCCCCAAAGGTTCTGGTAGGATGTGTTTTCATTGTCCTTTGATCCTATGAATTTCTTTATTCCATCCTTAATTTCTTCTATGACCCAGTAGTTTTTGAGCAAGGTGTTGTTCAGTTTCCATGTATTTGATTTTTTTCCCTTGCTTTTTCTATTATTGATTTCTACTTTAATGGCTTTTTGGTCAGAAAAGATGCTTTGTAATATTTCAGTGTTTTGGACTCTGTTAAGGCTTGCTTTATGGCCTAATATGTGGTCTATTCTGGAGAATGTTCCATGTGTGTTGGAAAAGAAAGTATAATTGGCTGCTGTTGGGTGGAGTGTTTGGTATATGTCTATGAAATCAAGTTGGCCGATTGTAGCATTTAGATCTTCTGTGTCTTTATTGAGCTTCTTTCTGGATGTTCTGTCCTTCATTGAAAGTGGTGTGTTGAAGTCTCCATTATTGTGGAGCTGTCTATCTCTCTTTTCAATGCTATTAGAGTTTGTTTTATGTATTTTGGAGCCCTGTCGTTGGGTGCATAAATATTTATTATAGATATGTCCTCCTGATGTATTGACCCTTTAATCATTATATGGTGTCCTTCCTCATCCTTTGTAGTGGATTTTACTTTACAGTCTATTTTGTCAGAGATTACTATTGCCACTCCTGCTCTTTTTTGATTGTTGTTGGCTTGATATATTTTTCTCCATCCTTAGAGTTTTAGTTTGTTTGTCTCTTTAAGTCTAAGGTGTGCTTCTTGTAAGCAGCATATAGATGTATTGTGTTTTTTTATCCATTCTGCTACTCTCTGGCTCTTTATTGGTGCAATTAGTCCATTTACATTCAGCATAATTATTGACAGGTATGAGTCTAAACTAATGCTGTTGTTGTTTTTAAATCTTTTTTATTGTACTTTAGATGAAGGTTTACAGAACAAATAGTTTCTCATTAAACAATCAGGGCACATATTGTTTTGGATATTGGTTAACAACCCCACTACATGTCAATAATCTCCCTTCTCAACCTTGAGGACCTTTTTTTTTTTTTGGTGAAAATATACATAGCCAAAGTTACACTATTTTGAAAGCTTCTACATGTATAATTCAGTGACATCGATCACACTCTTCCAGTTGTGCTGCTATTCACTATCCTTTTCCAAATTTTTCCATCACCATTATCTTCAACTCACTGTCCCTAGGCTTCCCATCAAAACTTTTGAGTTGCTGTTGTCAATTTGATCTCACATAGATAATTCTTTTTTTTTTTTTTGTAGCTTAGATGAAGGTTTGCAGAACAAATAGTTTCTCACTAAACAGTTAGTACACATGTTGTCTTATGACAATGGTTAACAACCCTATGACATGTCAACACTGTCCCTTCTCAACCTTGGGTTCCCTATCACCAGCTTTCCTGTCCCCTCCTGCCTTCTAGTCCTTGTCCCTGGACTGCTGTGCCTCTTTAGTCCTGTTTTGTTTTATGAGGCTGTCCAACCCCAGCTGAACGGTGAACTTCAGGAGGGGCTTCACCACTGAGTTAAAAGGGCATCTGGGGGCCATACTCTTGGGGTTTCTCCAGTCTGTCAGGCCTGTAAATCTGGTCTTTTTTTGTGAGTTAGAATTCTGTTCTACATCCTTTTCCAGCTCTATCCAGGACCCTGTATTGTGATCCTGGTCAGAGCAGTCAGTGGTGGTAGCCGGGCACCATCTAACTGTACCTGACTCAGTCTGGTGGAGGCCGTGGTAGCTGTGGTCCATTAGTCTTTTGGACTAATCTTTTCCTTGTGTCTTGTTCTCTTCATTCTCCCTTGCTCCCGAAGGGGTGAGACCAGTGGGGTATCTTAGATGGCTTCTCACAGGCTTTTAAGACCCCAGACGCCACTCACCAAGGTAGAATATAGGATATTGTCTTTATAAATTGTGTTATGTCAATTGAGCTAGATGTTCCCCAAGACCATGGTCCCCACAGCCCTCCGCCCAGTAATTCAGTCCCTCAGGGAGTTTGGAAGTGCCTATGGAGCTTCCATGACCTTTCCTTGTGCAAGTTGTGCTGGCTTCCCCAGTAATGTGTACTGTCTTACCCTTCACCAAAGTTACCACTTATCTATTTAGTTCTCCTCACTGCTCCCATCCCTCGTAACCAACAAAGATTGTTTCTTTTTGTGTATAAACTTTTACATGAGTTATACAGTAGAGGTCTCATACAATATTCGTCCTTTTGTGATTGACTTATTTCACTCAGCATAATGTCTTCCAGTTTTGTTCCTCTTACTCTCCGGTGCTGAGTTCATTTTGTTTGTGGATTTTTTTCATTTCTTTTGTTTTTGTAGGTTTTGTTTTTACTGAGACTTTATGTTTTTCTTCTTTATTTTGATGAGTAGGTTTGTTAACTTTCTTTGTGGTCACTTTGGAATTTACCCTTATCTTCCTAGGTTTGAACCTGTCTTTTATTACTTGGTATCACTTGACTTCCTCTCCATTAGAAGGTTCTATATCTACACCATTTATTCCCTCTTTTATTGTTCTGATGCTGTTGTCATTTACAGATTAACCTCTCTGGTTCCCTTTTGTAATTCTTTTGGTTTTGTGTAGTCCTTAAGAGTTCATTTCCTAGGTTGGTGACTGGCTAGTACAATCCTGTGTCCTAGATTCAGCCTGTAGTCTGATACTGTTTGCTCTTAGATCAAAGGACTTCCTTTAATGAGGCTTGTAAATTTGGCTGGTTTTTACATAGTCCCTTAATTTCTGTTTATCTGGAATTGACCTAATTTCACTATCATATTTGAACAAGAGTTTTGCAAGATATATTATTCATAGCTGGCAATTTTTTTCTTTTAAGGTTTTATATATGTCATCCTTTGCCTTCTTGCCTGCATGGTTTCTGCTGAATAATCCAAGCTTAGTCTTATTGTTTCTCCCCTGTATGTGACTTTTTCTTTTTCTTGATCTGCTCTCAGGATTCTTTGTCTTTGGTTTTAGCGAGCGTGATTATGATATGCCTTGGTGATTTTCTTTTGGGGTCTATCCTGATGGGGGTCGTTGAGCTTCTTGGATGGTCAGCTTTTCATCTTTCATGATACTGGGGAAGTTGTCTGTCAGCAATTCTTCAATGATCCTCTCTGTGTCCTCTGTTTTCTCCCCCTTTTCTGGAACTCCGATCACTCACAGAGTTTTAGTTTTGATTGTATCCCACATAATTCTCAGGGTCTCTTCTTTTTTCTTCATTCTTTTTTATGATTTTTTCCTCAGAGAGTTGTATCCGAGTGTTTGTCTTCAGTGCCGCTGATCTTGTCTTCCACTGTTTCAAATCTGTGTCTCAGCGCTTCTATGACATTTCTGAAATCTTGTTGTTTACCTTTTGGATTTCTAATTGCTGTTTTTGTATAATGTCTAGTTGTGAATTTATTTTGGCATTTTGTTCCTACATTATTTTCCTGAATTCCTACATATTTTTGTCTGTATTTTCCATGAATTTGTCTGCCTTTTCCATGAATTTGTCTATTTTTTCCTCATTTTTGTCACTTTTTGCTTCAACTCTTGGATAATTCTGAGTATTAGAGATTTGAATTCCCTATCAGGTAGTTCTAGTGCCTTTTCTTCTACCGGAAAGTCATCTGGTGTTTTATTTTAGATGCCTACTGGAACCATCCTGTTCTATTTTTGTAAATGTTTTTATATTGTCTGCTGTCTTCGGGGCATTCAGTAGTTATTTTTCTCATTTATTGATTGTAGATTTGCTTTTTAGTCCTTTTTTTTCTAATTTGGCTGTGTCTGAGCAGGCGGGCTGTGTGTTCTTTGTTGTTTGCTTATCTGTGGGCACGATACTTTTTGTCTCCTTCTCCAATTGGCAGGGTCAGTCGCTCAGATATGGTAGAGCAGGGCAGGTCTTGCTGAAGAGTCATTGTTGGGATGGGTTGTTTGTGGCACTTACTACAGCCACCACGGCGAGTCGGTAATCAGTGCAGGGCAGGTTCCAGTAGGCCTTGCCTGTGCTGTTTGGTGGTGTGATGTTAAGTGCACGGTGCAGGTAGGCAAGATGAAGGGGAAGATTGTGATGTGTGGAGCTAAGATGGGTATGGGAGAGAGGAGAGAGGAACAGGATCCAAAAACCTACAAACAAACCAGAAGAGTGTTAGGGGAGCTTGCCGTTGGAGTGGAGAGATGAGAGACTATGAAATGGAGAAAAACAAAAATGGGAAGAAGAAGAAAAAAAGAAAAGAGTTAATAAGTAAAAATTAGAAAGAAAAAAGAACAGCAAAGCTCCCAGGGATCTCACCGGTGCAGCTACGAGGTTTGGGAAGTTGCTCCCAAGTGTTGAAGTACAGCCTGGCTAGGAGGCGTAGAGGTATTCAGCTCCAGGTATCCAGGGGGCAGGAAGAGAAGGAAGGCATAGAGAGAAGAGAAACTGAGTAATGGAGAAAGACAAAAAGGGAAAAAGAGGGAAAAGAAAACAAAACAAATTTTAAAAAGAACAATAAACACCCCCCAAAAAAAAAAAAACATGAAAAAAGAAATGCGCTCAGGGATCCCTCTGCACGTCTGCACAAGCTGAGGGGGTAGGTTCCAAGCCGCACAGCACCGCCTAGCCAGAATGGGCTCCCAACTCAAGAAAAGAAAACAAAAAAACAAAAAAAAAGTCCTGGGATATCACCAGCATGGCAGCACAGACCAGGAAGCAGTTCCACACTCAAACGGAGCTCCACAGCCCCTCAGGAAGAAGGAAAGATGGTGCACGGAGCCAGGTATTTGAGCAAAAAGAGGGGGAGGTGGTGAGAGGTAAGGAAGAAATCAAAAGAAGCAGAAAAAAGCAACACCAGCAGCCAACAAATGTCACTCAGGGAGTCGGCCAGTGCAGGCTGGTGGAATCCAAGCAGCCGGTGCTTCCTGGCCAAGAGGTTGTGGCCACAGGAAGCACAGGAGGTTGAGTGGGGGTGAAGAAGGGTGGGGGGTAGGAAAGCATATATCCCTGTTTACCGGTTGTTCTGTCTCCTGCTGGAAGCTCCATGAAGTTGCTTTCTTGTATCCCCTATTTGCTGGTCTCTGATAGGAGTCCAAGATGGCAGATTCGTGCTGCATTAGCTGATACGGGACCTCTCCATGTATATCTCTTTGCTCTCTGTTCTCTGTCAGTTTCTTATTCCATTTGGTGCTTGGCTGAGTTCTTTATCTTTTCATTTGATGTTTAGGATTTCAGGATTGCTGTTTTCTCTGTTTGGCTTAGTTTTTCAGATCTTTGCTGTGGAGGGACGGTGTGGAGCTTCTGCCTAGAGTGCCATGTTGCTGGAAGTCTCTGTTTAGTGCTGTCATTTTGATGTCTTTTTTGTGTGTGTGTTGTTGACAGTTTCTTTGTTCCACGTAATTGTTTGTGCTGAGTCGTTTTTCTTTATGTATTTTCTTTTTGTCTTTTTCATTGTTGTTGATTTTGTATTTGCTGAGTTTTTATATTTTTCTTGTTTTTTATTTTGGTGTGTAGGATCGTTTGTTTCCTTTGTGGTTACCTTAATATTTACACCTATTTTTCTAAGTTTAAACCATTCTTTTATTTCTTTTTATTGCCTTGACTTCGTCTCCATATGAAAAATCTATGACTACATTTTTTTAGTCCAATTTTTTGTTTTAATGTTGTCATCTTTTACATAGTGACATCTCTGATTCCCTATTTTCAGTGTTTTAGCTTTGATTTATTTTTGTCACTTCCCTATCCGGGTTGATATCTGGTTGTACTGTCCTGTGTTCTAGTCTTGGGTTGTTATCTGATGTTATTGATTTTCTAACCGGAGGACTCCCTTTATTATTTCTTGTAATTTTGGTTTGGTTTTTGCAAATTCTCCAAACTTCTGTTTATCTGGAAATGTCCTAATTTCACCATCATATTTGAGAGACAGTTTTGCTGGATATATAACTCTTGGCTGGCAATTTTTTTTCCTTCAAGGCTTCCCATTGCCTTCTTGCCTGCATGGTTTCTGCTGAGTAGTCTGAGCTTAGACTTATTGACTCTCCTTTGTAGATGACTTTTAAAATTCTCTCTTTATCTTTGGTTTTGGCAAGTTTGATTGTAATTTGTCTTGGTGACTTTCTTTTGGCATCTACCTTATGTGGGGTTCGATGAGCATCTTGGATAGATATCTTCTCATCTTTCAAGATATCAAGGAAGCTTTCTGCCAACAAATCTTCAACAATTCCCTCCGTATTTTCTGTTATCCCCTGTGTTCTGGTATTCCAATCACTCATAGGTTATTCCTCTTGATAGAGTCCCACATAATTCTTAGAGTTTCTTCATTTTTTAAAATTTTTTAATCTGATTTTTCCTCAAATAAGTTGGTGTCAAGTGCTTTATCTTCAGTCTCACTAATTCTGACTTCTATTGCCTCAATCTGCTCTTATGACTTTCTATTGAGTTGTCTAATTCTGAAATTTTATCATTAATCTTCTGGATTTCTGATTGCTGTCTCTCTATGGATTCTTACAGCCTATTAAAATTGTCATTATGCTCTTGAATAACCTTCTTAAGATCCTCTGTTGCTTTGTCTGTGTGTTCCTTGGCATGTTCTGCATTTTTACTGATCTCCTTCCTGATGTCTTGAAGATTTCTGTGTATTAATCTTTTGTATTCTACCTCCAGTAATTCCAAGAAATTCTCTTCCTCCAGAAAATTTACTGATTATTTTGGGAGCTTGCTGAAGCCATAATGGTCTGCCTTTTCATGTGATTTGATATTGACCATTGTCTCCAAGCCATCAATAAGTTATTATATTTTTTTATATTTGCTTACTGTGTCCTAGTTCCTTGTTTTATTTTGCTTTAATATGACCAAATAGGCTACTCATGTCAGCTAGTTTGATTATTGGCACCTTTGAAGCTCTAACGTCCTGTCACCAGGTGGTTAGAGCTGTTACTAGGTATATGAGACCAGGAGTCTGTTACTTTTCTTGTATAAATTCAGCTCAGGTGTCCAGGTAGTCGATCACCAATTGTGTGGTGCAGGTTCTCAACTACAGTCCTAGACAGGCATGGGTGATTTGTGAAGGAACAAGTATCTGGCTGCAGTAGGGGGTCACATGCTGAGCAAGTCAGGGGGCTGATGGCTGCCCCTGAGTGTCTGGGAGGAAAGAATGTCCCTATTCCCTAGAGCGTGTAGATGGGTGGGTTTTGCAGCTGGACTATGAGCACCCAATGCTGTTGACTGTAAGGATTGGGAGGCACCACTTATTTTTGGACCCCTGTCACAGATGGCTAGGTGGCATAGGTAGAGCCACCAGTCCTCAGGCCCCTGATGTGGGTAGGTGAGGACCCTGCTTAATGGGCAGAGCAGTATGAAGTGTCACTAACTTGCAACTTCACCATATAGCTGAAACAGTTGAAGTTAGACTTCAGGTATATACCCTGTTGTACTGTGGTAATGAGGGCCTATGCTGTTCAAATGGGCCCACAAAGTCATTCAAAGTCCGTGGACCCCTTGTGCCTGTGCCTAGGCAAAGGAGCTGTGGCTACCCTGAGTTCCTGGCTTAGGGGTACTGGCAGATTTGTTTTTTCCTGTTTGTTAATTTGTTCCCTCTCCAAGGCTGCAGAATAGCTCAGGGTACATTAAGGGTCCTATTTCCAGCCCAGGGGACTCAGCAATCACTGAAGCTGGCCAGAGACTCAGTGCAGCGTGAGAAAGCGAGAGGTAAATGGTAAAGAGGTTTTCCCAAAGAGGGTGTTTTTTTGATCTGTGTGGTAGGCCAGATGCAAGTACTTATCTTTTGCTGCTTTTCACTGGTTCTGGATGCCCAAGTAGACTCTCTGCCGCAGGTCTCTCCCGATGTGGAAAACGCCTCCCAAGCACCACTGCTTGCCTCACCACACACATGAGCTGACCTGGCCTGAAGGGTGCTGGATCCTACTGGGTCCGGTCTGGCAACTCCTCACTGCTTCCGAATCGTGTCTCCCTCCCCTGCCACTCAATCCAATTCCTCAACTTTCCCTTTGATGTTCAGGGCTCCTAGATTGTCATATATAATCAATTCACTTGTTTTTTTCAGGTCTTTGTTGTAAGAGGGACCACAGGAAGCATCTGACTTCTCCACCATCTTGGCCCTGCTTCCAAAACTGTTTCTATTTGGAAAAAATGAAGTGTTTCTCCAGCTCACAAATCCATTTGTAGACCAAAAATAAATAAATAAAATGAATGGATGATGACTGATCATTCTGAAAGAGAAAGCTGTCATTTTTTTGTGCTCTATCTCATGACAGGATTCTGGCCATCAGATCCGTAACCTTTCTGGTACCATCTTGTGCCTTGTGTACTGTGAACAAGAGGGAATACATTTCTAGGTTTAATCATTTTCATTTAAACCCCAAGCATATAGAGCTATATAACCATAGTTGAGGGCAAAGAATATATCTTATCCATCCTTGCATTTTCTTGTTGAGTGCCCTCGAGTCGATTCCAACTCATAGCAACCCCTTGTGACAGAGTAGAACTGTGTCATAGGGTTTTTGTGGTTGTAATCTTTACAGAAGCAGATCACCAGGTCTTTCTCCTTGATCGCTGGGTGGGTTTGAACCACCAACCATTCTGTTAGCAGCTGAGTACTTAACCATTTGCACCAGGAGGGCTTCTTCCCTTATTTTAGGTCCCTATTATTTCACATGTTTTATCCCAGTTCTCACAACAATTTAATCCATATTCATTTTTACACCCCTTTTACAAATGAGATTTTTTTTAATTGGGTAATTTAATCCCTAGATTCAAACGTTTAAAAATATGTATAAGTTGTTGACAGAGCCTTAAGATGGTTGTTGGGCGGCCTCTTCCCAACCCGCCTATACTAATCAGAGCTTCTGATGAACATGAGGTAAAGAACATTGCTTCACTAAGTAAGAAAAGATGTGGAGTGAGCTGCTACCTCCTGGCCTAAATGAAAGTGATGTGGAGCTGAATTCTGAAGATGAAGCCACATCATAAAACTCTGGACTTCAATTACTGGAAGCTAAAGATCAGATGACTAGGAAAACAGAAATCTCAGATTTCCTGACAGATGGACCAAAAACTGAAACAGAGGCAAATGTAAATGCATATGAAGAGTGTCCTTCCAGAATTTCTTTACATATGTGGAATAAATCTCAAGAATTGCATAAAAAACATTCTGAACAGAAAACCTCAACCTCAAGATTCAGGAGGAAAAAAAGAAAACGCTCCAGGAAAGGTAAATTGAAGAGTGAAGAGACATCTCGTAGTGAACAATCCTCAAATGAAACCCAGTGGAAGGCGCTTACTCAATATTTTGGAGCCAATGATAGGTTTGATCCCCCTGTAAAAAAAAAAAAAAAAAAGTTGACAAGTCAGGTCTTGAAAAGAGCATAGACCAGGCTGTGGAAGAATGAAATATTGAGAAGGCTGAGGAACTCAGCAACCAGCAGCCTACTGCAGCGCTTGGTGTTAAAATTGCCAAAGCTATTGCCTGCCTCAACTTTGTAAAAGCCAAAAAGGATGCTGAAAATTCACAGGTTGTTTGAAAAAAGAAGAAATTTGCATGGGGATTTGAAGAAAAGAAGAGATGGGAAACCAAAAACAGCATGGGATATTTGTAACTTGCCAGAGTCCTTTAAGATCCTTGTAGACTCTAAGTACTCGATTTACTGAAAAGATTTTCCTGCTTATGCTAAATATGTCAATAAACTAATAGAAGTAGAAAAACTAAGCATAAAAGTTGGGAGTTGATTATCAAACCTTTTCAATCTTTTTCTAAGGAGCTTATCCCATTGAAGCAGAGCATTCTGTTATTGGTACAAGAAATCTAAGTATATACACAGAAAGAAATGATAGGATTCATTCATTTATTTATGTAGACCCAAAGTATAAAGTCATCTTACTTTTTACCCAACTGGGATAGCACAGCCAGTGAGCTCCTTACACTTTCTTGTCTGTACGTGGTCTTACTGCACTTATTCTGGAATTTGGTTTTTAAGATTGGTATTTGCTTATGATGGGTTGGTCATAAGTGCTAAGCAAGTCTCACTTGATACTGTCTTTTACTGATGAATTTAATTACTTTAATGTTGTAAAAGTAATTGTTGACTTTTTATTAGGACGCAGTAGAGTTGACATTTCACCGTCACATGGTGAATGCAATTGATCAACTGTTGTGTACCTTCAGACAAAATACTTCAATAAAAGCACCATAGACTGTAAAAACAACAAAAAAAAGTATACATATATTCATGTATACATGGAGATGAAAAAAATTCCCTCTCCCACTTCCCATCTACCCAGTTCTCACTCCTCCATTCCACATACCACTTCTTGTTGTTTTATGTGTATCCTTCCAGAGTGTATTTATACATACAAAGCAAAAAAAAATATATATATATATATATAGTCATATTTCCTCCTATTTTATTTTTTTAAAAAAACTATGCTGTTTTAGTCTGGTCTCTCTAGAGGAGCCAAACCAATGAAATTTACTTCAAGGAGATGGCTCACACAATTGTGGGAGCTGGCAAGTCCCAAATTCATGGGTCAGATGACAGGCTGAAGACCTCTGCTGGCTCATGTGGTTGCAGGGGCTGACGAACCAAAAATCTGCAGGTCATGCATCAGGCTAGAGGCCTCTGCTGGCTCACATCCCAAGAACCAGAGGTCAGATGAAGAGAAGAGTGTACACACTGTCAAGAGCAAGCTTTACCAGAACATCCATTTATATACTGCAGGCAGGCCACACACCCAAGGAAACTCCCCTTTCAATGACTGGCTGCTCACATCAGATCACAAAGTGGAAGATGATTACATAGTGTCTCCAAATCACTGAGAATCATAGCCTAGCCAAGTTGACATATAACATTAACCTCAGATATGCCGTCATGCAGGTCTGTGCCTTCATAGGAGGAATTTGAATCCCATTCTGTCAGATTTGATTTCTTTTGTGCCTCATGGCTCACCCAAACCACCACAGGTTCCACGTATAAAGTTAAGTTGCCCTCTTGGATTGTTGTGCCTTTCCATTCTCTTTACCTGGTTTAAAAAAAAAAAAAAATTTTTTTTTTAAACCCCAAACCATCTGCCACTGAGTCAATTCAAACTCATGGCAACCCCATGTGCTTCACAGGGTTTTTAATGACTGATTTTTCAGGCATAGATCTCCAGCTCTTTCTTACAAGGCACCTCTGGGTAGACTTGAACTGCCAGTCTTTCAGTTAGGAGCTGAACATGTTAACCATTTGCACTACACTTTACCTGATTAACTCCCATCACTCTTCAAGTTTCAGATCAGGCTTCAACTTCTCTAGAAAGCCTTTCCAGACTTGCCTACTTTAGATGAGTTGCCCTTCCTATGTGAGCCTACTGAAATTTTGCTTACCTGTGTATGTCACCTGTCATGCTGGATCAACCTTTTCTGTCTCCTCATCTGCCTGGGAGATCACTCCTAGCATTTAGAAGAGGGTCAATAAAGTTTTACAGGGTAGTGGGTAATCACATGGGCCCTAGAATAAGATACCCTGGATTAGTATATTTCATTTCTGCCACTCCTAGGCTTTGAAACCTTGGACAAAGCTGGGCTTCAAACTGGTTCATTTCAGTTTGAGCCCCTGCTGAGAATTTGCATTGCTAACAAGCTCCCAGGAGATGCTAATACTGCTGGTTAGGGACCAGTTCTGAGAACCACTAGTAGAGCAGTGGTTCACAAAATTTATTATATATAACAATCACCTGGGGCTATTGTTAGACTGTAGATTCTGATTCAGTATATCTAGGGTGGAAATACAAATTCTCAGCAGGGGGGTGAATTGGACCGAACCGGTTCAAAGTCCTGGGGTAGAGTTTTTATGTTCACTCTTCCTTATTTTACTTACTTGTAACATTACATTACTAGTAGTATCCACATGGGCTGTTCCGATTAAATGATATAATGCGTTTGAGTGTCAGCGCAGTGCCTGAAAGAGGTTAGTCAGCTTGTTTATTACTTTTTATTGTTTTTTTTTTCTCCTCCCCTAGAATGTAAGCTCCAGGAGAGCCAAGAGCTTCTCTGGTTTGTCCCTGCTCCATCCCCAGCACCTAGAGCAATGCCTGTCACACTCTAGGAGCCCAATTTGTAGACTATTTGTGGTATGAACATACTGATGAAAGCCTTGTGAGTACCTAATCATGTGCTGGAGCCACTGCAGCCCAGCCGGTTTCCTCTGGAAGCAGAAGCACCAGCCTCTGAGCAGGGTCCCTGAACATAGTAAATGCTCAACAAATATTGGTGCCTTTTTCCTTCCAGTTGTCAGCCACAGTCTCTTGCATGAGAAAGAAACCCTTCTGCAATATCCTCTTTGGAGTTTAGTGACAATGACAAATTGAGTACAAGTATCAGCAATTGCAATCTCTTTTTCAGACATGCACATATAAAACCTTGCTACAAACAATGACAGTCATAACAACTATTTCAAAACAACTCAAGCAAAGCAACTTCCTAGTTATCACTTGTATCTCTACAGATACTGGAATGCAAGTTTTGTAGAGTTTATATCCTCAACCCAAAATTCATATACTGTAGTTGCTGACATCATCATTTAACAAACAGCAACTTGACATTTACAATATGAGAAATTTATTGTGACTGTTTTTTTTTAATCTGTTGTTGTTTTTCCTGTAGAAGAAACTTTTTAAAGCATTTCAAGTAAAGACAGCATCATGTGCTTAAAAACAAAAGAAGTTTTTTTATAAATGGAGTCTGTGGAATACTGTTAAATTCATCAAAATTTGGTTGTATTTTTGCTCGAGCTAACTGGCAGTGCATTGTATAGGAAAGAGTATTGCACAGGAAATTGGGAAAGCTAGTTTTATCACCACCCGGCTTGCCCCACCTGGCTGTGCAACAGGGAGCAATCACTACATTTCTCACACAGTTGGAAGGGATTGAACCAGGCAGTCTCCAAAGTCTTCCTAGGCCTATCACTCTGGGTATTTTCAGTTGATGTTGTCATAACAACTCTATAGTGGGGGAACAATCAGGAGATAACTCCCTTATTCGCCTTCATGCAAAGCATGATAAAGTATGATAAGAGGTGGCCTTTGCCCTCGAAGGAGTCCCTGAATAGTATAAACAGTTAATCCTCTGAGCTACTAATCAAGAGTATAAGTTCGAGGCCACCCAGATGCACGTTGAAAGAAAGATTTGGCAATCTACTTCCAAAAAATCAACCATTGATGGAGCACAGTTCTACTCGACACATGTGGGGTTGCCATGAGTCAAATTGATGGCAACTTTTTTTTCACTCTCAGAAATCTTACTAGTGCAGTGATTTTTAAGAAAGATGGGGGGTAGCTGGGACAAACTTTGAAAGCGCAGCAGTTCTTCTTCAGTGCTTTCACTTTCTTTGAAATACACTTATTTGTTTTAAAGGATTGTAAAAATATGCTAAAGAAGACATGAAATGTTTTCTGTCATCATAGGGAAGGGGCACAAGAAGTGGCAGGATGGTGGGATGATGAAGATGGTGGTAGGACAGATTGAAAGTGCCCTAGTCTGGTCTAGTGAAGCCAGATGTGGGTACCAGCTATATGATGCTGCACAAGTTCTTCAGTCTGTCTCACCCTGTTTCCTGGCATCCTCCTCAATGATATGTGCATAATACCCATCCTGCCTGCCTCACATGTTTCGGGGTAGGATCAAATGAAAAAAAATGTTCATGGAAATGCTTTGAAAATGGTAAAATCTACAACTGTAGGTTTAATAACTGTTAACGTCTATATAATAGAATAAAGGATAAATAATACTATAGGTACCATGAATCTTGATTCACAACTCAATCGTACAAAAACATACTTCATTCTCTACCACTAAACTTAATGTGTTTCAAGCACAGAAACTCAATCTCAGTCACTCTTGTGTTTCCTTCCTACAGAATTGCGTGTAAGTTCTAGGGGTTCAAACAGTTTCAAGATATGGGTGTGGTATGGGTGGGAGCAGCTGGTTACTAAAATTGTCTCTCCCCGTGGGTATCTGCTAGGGTGTCCCCTCACCTGACCTGCACTCAGTGCTGACCCACAGAGGTTGCCAGTGAGGTATCCTTTCTTTCTGTCCAAAGCACCGTTAGGCTCTATGGCTCTCCCTCCCTGACGGTATGCGAATTTTCTGTGAGCTTATCTAAGGGCCATCTTCCTATATCCGCTATGAAGTTCCTCTCTGGGGGCTTCCTGTCCCTGGTCTTGATCAGCTCTTCTCACCTGCATTTGGTTTTAAGATCATCTCTAAGACTAGCTAGTTACTGACAGGAAGGAAACACCTGTGTTTTGCCCTCTGGTCTCTTCACCCAATCTGGTGAGATCCCTTCCAGTCTTCAGAGAAGGCTTGCTTTCCTTATATCCCATCCTGGCCCTTGCGGAGAGGCAGATTACCCAGTAAGCAAGGTAAGCATGGGCCATCACATGGGTTTCCTGTGCTTACCTTGTTTACTGGGTAATCCATTCCTGTCAGAGATTGTAAATTTGAAAAGAGGCTTTGATTCTGTAGGAAGGTGCTGTAGGGTTGGGAGAGAGACAGATGTCAGCCATACCTAGAAGCAGAATCTCTAATGTGATGAAAAATTGTGAAATTGTTCACTACAGCTGATCTGGTAAACAAAGTCGGCACGGTGCTTGCCTTGCCTATTGGATAATCACCCCTGCTCTTGTGACGTTTTTCCCAAATATTTTGTGCTTCTTCGAAGCCCTCACCATCCTGGTTACATTTAGGCATGTTTCTGTCTCTCCCTCCCTGGCTCCCTCCCTCTCTCCCCTGCTCTCCACAGAGTCACTTCCTCCCTTGACATAGTCAGCACAGAATGGCCTAGATATTGGAAGGGATGCAGAGGAAGAAACGTGGGAAAAGTCAGTTAATATTTTTTCAAAATTAATATCTTAAAATCCCACCACCACTACCAACAATAATAATGGATGTGAAGATACAACTGGATTAGTTGAGCTTGGGATAGTTCACCCAGCTTAAAAAAATAAAAATAAAAAAGGTTTTCAGACAGTGAGGAAAGGAGAATAATGCAGTTTCTGTGACATGATTGCTTGTGAACCTCACTGGGTTTGTGGCAAGCAGCATCATCAGTTCTTGATGTGACCTGCCTGCCTCTCACCGGGCTGAGCCTGCTCTGAGACTGGTCACACACGGGAAGGAAGCCTTGTCTTCTGCTCCTGTCTTTGGGCAGTTCCTAGCTCAGCATCTCTGGTGCCAGCATCGAATGAGTCCTGCTGGAGTGACTGAGAGTGCCCAGCCACCCTCCTCCATTCCAACCTGCCTTCTCTGCCTGACTTTGGCCACCACCCTTGCTAACCTGTCAGGCTGCATTTCCAATTACTGTCTTTGAAAAATGTCCAGGTGGACCTATTAAATCAATGAACAAGAAGAGCTGAACACAAGGCAATGGCAATTCGTTGGCCTCCCTAGGGATAATTGGTGATACCACAGGGTGTTGAAAATCCAAGCCTGAAAATCATTGCTTTGAAGGAAAGGAGGACAATAACCGTACCATTTCTTCCATTAAAATGCATGAAATTTAAATAATGCCCCTGTTCTTCTCAGTGCCATCAACCTTCATTTTTGTTTTATGCACCGAAAAATCTAAATATTTATTAACTTCAATTTACAGAATTTATTATAGTTCCATTCAGCCAGGGCACATACATTTTAAAAATACTTGGCACTTTAAATATAGCATCATTTAAAAATAATTAGAAAATAAATGTTTTTTAAAAGACACAGGTACTACCTAACTTAATGAAGTAGTGGATGAAAATGGTTCCAGCACAAGGGCCCACAATCAACACGTTTGTGTTAGTTAGAGAGCCTCTGAGTGGCTCAACTGGTTAAGTACTAGACTGCTAACTGAAAGGCTGGCAGTTCAAATCCACCGAGAGACACCTTGGAAGAAAGGCCTTGTGATCTGCTTCCAAAAGGTCACAGCCTTGAAATCCCTGTGGAGCACAGTTCTACTCTGTAACACATGGGGTCACCATGAGTCAGAATGGACTTGATGGCAACTGGTTTGGGTTTGGTTTATGTTAGTTAGATCAGCTAGATACAGCTGGCATTATTTCACATAGAAAAACAGAATTGTTCACATCTGGGGAAACACCAGCTGGACCAATCCAACTGATCATTAGATTGCTTTCAGAAGGAAGAGAGAAAAGGCTGTTTAGAAAGTTGCCCTCCAACAGCATTCCAGGCTGCCTGCCCCTGCTCTGCTATGGGGTAGGAAGGCTGGGTTAGTTCTTTTTATCAGAGAAATGGGTGTGACCCCAGCCCAGAATCTTGTCACTTGCAGGGTCACCTAAAAAGTCCAAACCAGTTACCGTCAAGTTGATTGCAACTCATGGAGACCCCATGCGTGTCAGAGTAGATCTGTGCCATACAGGATTTTCATGGCTGTAAACTTTTGGAAGCAGATCACCCATCCTTTCTTCTGAGGCACCTCTGGGTGGATTTGAACTGCCAACCTTTCAGTTAGTATCCAAGCAGTTAACCATTTCCACCACCCAGGGACTCCTGGAGGGTCATCTGGGAATCATCTTTTTGGTTGGCTAGAGAAGATTCAAGGATTGGAGGAAGTAGGGGTGGGGCAACTTTGGTCAAAATCTCTATAAGCCACTCTACCTCATTTTCGATATATAGACAATGGGAACTAATATTGTCTCTCTTTTACTGAAAGTGCTATGAAACACAGCTCCAGGCTGTTCCTTCCAACAGATTCCTAATAGATGTTCTGGAACTACCTCTTTCATGTATTTATAACTGCCATCTCCCACAACAACTACAAGTAACTAAGAAGATGCTCTGCCTGTCTTCTCTGTCCCCTTCATCATCATGCTTTCTTATTCAACTAACATAATTTTTTGAGATGTATTAGGAGGAGGAAAAAAGAAGATATAATTTGAAATTCCACCACCCAGAGTAAACCACTTTTCCTAGGGAATATAGGTCTCTTCAATTTATGAAGTCATCTAGTTTTCCAAGGTCTTGAGCAAATCACATTTCATGTACACTGAAATGCTTTCGATTTGCTTCTATTGCTTTTGTATCAGCACTGGCAGTGTTACTCCTCCTTTTTAAAATGATTTAAAAAAAAAAAGACAAAATCTTTAAAACTATTGAACTACCCATGACTAGTCACAAACTTTGTACTGGGGACACTGTACTTTTCCTTGTATGCCTTCAAAAAGACTGTTAGCCTCTGTCCTTACCGCCACTCCCCAGCTGCGATTAGAATGCAGCAAAGGGGAATGCCACAAACAGCACTAGTGGAACTAGCATGGCTGACGCACTGGGATCACACCTGGCAGCAGCAGGTGGAGGCAGGAGGCATTGGATGGGGAAGCTGCTGTTGAGCTCTGACTTGCACTTTGCAGTGTTTCCTCTTGGTCTGGGCTACCTTGTGCTCCATATCTGATGTAAAAATGTCTACTTCTCTAAAATAAGTGATGTACCTTATGGATCCATTTGCATAAAACAACTTTGCATCAGTACATGTTTCATAACCTGGGAACATCCGAACATTTATATGCATTTTGTTTTAACAAAAATAAACCCGTAGTGTATCTATGACTTTGTAACTCACTTTTTTGTTGGCAAACACTTTTTCATGTCAATATAAGTATGCACCTCATAATTGTTGATGACTGTGAAATATGCCGTTGTATGAATCTACAACTGTTGTTGTTGTTAGCTGCCACTGAGTTGGCCCCTGACTTATGTTGGCCCCATGCACAACTGTATGAAACACTGCCTGGTGCTGCGCCAACCCCATGATTAGTTGCAGATCAAACTGTTGTGATCCACAGGGTTTTTCTCTGGCTGATTTTTGGAAGTAGATCACCAGGCCTTTCTTCCTAGTCCATCTTAGACTGGAAGCTGTGCTGAAACGTGGTCAGCATCATAGTAACAAGCAAGCCTCTACTGACAGACGGCTGGTGGCTATGCATGAGGTGCATTGGCCAGGGAGCAAACCTGGGTCTTCCACATGGAAGGCAAGAATCCTTCCACTTGAACCACCAATGCCTCATACGAATCTATAACAATTTATTTAAATTATCTCCAATTATTAGATATTTTTATTGTTTTCAATTTGGTCTTTGCTGACCTCTCTGGTTCCTAGGGTTATAATCCTGATTTTAGCCACAGATGCAGTGGAGTCCCGTGAGAGCTCAGATCCGCCTAGTGCTGACAGTTCCCAGCTCAAGCTAGCACTGGAGCGTTCCACTTTTTGCAACAAGGTCATTTCCAATGCTGAAGGTGCCTGGAAGTAAAGAAGAGAGTTGTCCCCTCTGACCCAGGCAACCCTCAACAGATGAGAGACAGCACTAGTGAATAAATGATCTAGCCTCCTGTCCTTCCAGCAGAACACTTTGGGAGGTCTTTTGAGTGATACTCAGGATGATGCAGTGGAGTTGAGCCCCCAGTCCCTAAAGCCTCCTTAATGCACTCTTATGTTTTCTTTCCCTCTCCCTGCTCCCTCCCTCTGGCTTCCCAGGAATCATCTTGGAAACAAATTACCTGTCTACAGGCAAGTCCCGGTCTCTCAGGCACTGAACCAAAACAGGGACTATGATAAGCAATGAGGCAAGGACATCCCTGAATACACATCTCTGCCATTTATCTAATTATTTCCTTAGGACAAATTTCCAGAAATGTACATTGCTGAGTCAAAGAGCATGGACTTTTCAAGACAAGCTCAAACTAGTTCTCTGTTTAACAAAGTTCCCAGCTGTGAGGGGATTGATTTTATTTTATTTGCCTTTGTCTATTCAATCCCAGAGCTATCAGGAAGTTATCTCTTTCAACATGCAGGAAAGTATTTACACAAACTTCCTATAGTCTTTTAAGCCACCCTTTCCAGAGGCCCTGGAAATCCCTGCCTTTTGCTATCCTGAAATCACGATGAATGGTATAATTGGAATGCATACCCACTGTCTCCCAAATAGACATCTCACTTTATTGCCTGGTAGTTATCAAGAGTGAGTAGTAATTTTGCTGCTGAAAAGACTACTTATGGGGAAAGTAAAAAATAAGAAAAACATTCACTCATAATTTAAGCCACATGGAAATAAAACCAACCACAAGATAAAATGTCTGTTTCTCAAACAACTCAATCTTTATATCACCAGTAGCACTGGAACTCTTAATTACAGGTAGTAAAATCTCTGGATTTTATATTTTAGCCAGCTTGAGTAACAAGAAATGTAGAAGCAACTGCTTAGAGCAGAACAAAGAAATTCCATATGCAGGCACCTGGGCGGGGCAGCAGTATGATCACACTGGAGGGGCTGCCATGGAAAGACAGCGTCATCTCCAAATTTAGATTAGCCATAGCCTTTCCACCAGTGACACTGGCAGGCATACATTTGCATGTATAATTTATATAAACATATACGCTATTATTTTTTAAAATAGGTAAGTATTCATAAACCCTAGCTATTTAAATAAGCAATGTACCTTTCTGACACCTCCTTTCAGGAAGTCTTTTTTAAAATGGTATATAACATGTTTCTCTTGGCAAACATCTGTAGGTTCTGCCCTCTTGGATGCCTCCTCTTAAATGGAAAAAAAAAAAATACCTTCCTTGGCTGTGTTTGCCATCAACAATAACCGCAGCAAGACATTCTGACTGCTGTTTATTCTGTCATAATTACTATCACCAAACTTGCATGATTACAGCGTTAGTAATTCTGTTGATTATAAATAGCACTAATGCTGTAATACATTAGCAAAGACAGGCAGCATTATGGAGACATGGTCCATATACACATGGATATTTGTACCTTTGAGGATTATAATTTAGACATTTCCCGGAAAGTATTATCTCCACATCACTTCTCTTTCCAATCACTCCAGTGAAGGCTTCCTTTAAACATTGCCACATGCTCACTGTTCAGCTTTTGCAGCCTTCTCAGATGTCCTTCATGCAGTCTAGGCTGTGTTTTGTATCCAAAAGATAATCCCTTGATAGTATATGGACCTAGTAATGTCTTAACTTCTTGATTTTGCTAAAAGCAGGGGCACTGGATTGTGAAAGCCCACTGGAGCTATTTCTATTTCTATTTTAATAGTGATATATCTTTCTTTTGGCAAAAGTCCTACTGAACAAATTTTTGTAGCGTTAAACTCTTCTCTGGTTGTTTTGTTTTTGTTGATTTTTATTTTTTAGAGGTGGGGCAAAGGGTACAATTAGGGCTTTATTCTAAACACCCACACATCATACAGGGAGTCTACATTTACTACGTAATTCTAGTTTTCAATGTGCATTTATTGCAAATGGTTGCTTCTGTCAAGAGAATTCTCCTGCAGAATGAGGCATCTCTATCCCCCCAAAGCACGCTCCCTTTCTGACAAATGGTAATTCCATTTAAAATGGTGCATATTGAATAAAACAGTCATAATTCTTGTTTTTCAGTTGTCTGACTGATTCTTGGGAGAACGTTTGTTTTTAACATAAACTTTTATTATTGACTCAGAACTGGAATAATGTTTAATGCAGTAGTAACATTTAGCAACAAAGGGAAGTATGTTTTTGGCAATTCTCTGGTTCATAGCATGAATGTGTATGAGTCTATGTGTGTATAAAATTCATTTGATTCATCTTAAGGTAAGTTTCTAAAAAAAATTGAATTACATAAATTAATATCCTGATAATTGAGACTACAATTTAATATTTTATGATGTCATTTTATGGACACATTCAGACATGGTCACCCCACACCCTAAAGTTTTTCAATGTACTCAAAAGTTCAAATATTCTGTTCTTAGATCACTGTCCAGATTTGAGAGTACAGAAAAGACATCATCTTATGCAAGGGTTGAAGACAGGATGATTGCAGAACATGATAAAAATACCAAGAGTGTACAAAAGCCTCAGCCTAACCTTAATTTCAAAATACTTATTTTTAGTATACTAGGATGCATTTTGGGGGAAATAAATCTTTTTGATTGTCCACTAAATTAATCTCAAGTTAAATCTGTGTTCTGCCTAATCGTCTAACCATTCTGTAGCTATATAGAGACATCTAAAGGATGCACATAATGAAACATATTCTAAACTAGCTGCCTTGTGTAGATCCAACTTAAAAGAAACAACAACGAAAAAGGTTGGTTATGGTATTGTCATTTTATTTTAAAAAGATAGAAAATTTCAGCCCAATTGTGAACCTTTTTTGGAAGATGAATTAATCGTCTAACAAATAAAATCATTCCTCCTCTACTTGATCCTGCCCCAGATGGAATAAGGTCCTCCAGGGTTGACTGATCTTTTCTGAATAGCAATGAAATTCAGATTCTTGTGCTAATTGTTGCAAATATCAAGTAGATTGATTGTAGTTTTATTTTCTTATAATTACTATAACTATAAAAAATGCTTTCTATGAAGCCCAGAAATTGGGATGAAAAATAAAACGTATCCAGTGGCTCATGTAGCTGCTTGGATCCCAGGTAGTGTTAAACTAGGTCATTAAAGTTGGCTTGAATTTCATATGTACTCTGACTGAAAACCTTAGGACTTGAAATAGGGAAGAACTGTATTGATCCAAACACTTCCAGAATACTCAATACCAGTTGCTATTGAGGCAACTCCAATTCATGGCGACCCCATGTGTGTCAGAGTAGCACTGTGCTTCATTAGATTTTTAATGACTGATTGTTCAGAAGAAGATCACCAGGAATTTCTTCCAAGATGCCTCTGTGTGAACTCAAACTTCCAACCTTCCAGTTAGCATGTTAACCATTCGCACCACCTAGGCCCCTGCAGACTACTATGTTTTGTTGTTAGGTGCCATACAGTCAGCTTCGACTCACAGTGACCCTATGTATAACAGAATGAAATGTTGCCAGGTCCTATGCCATTCTCACAATAGTAGGTATGTTTGAGCTCATCATTGCAGCCTCTGTGTCAGTCCATCTTGTTGACGGGCTTCCTCTTTTTCACCAAGCATGATGTCTTTCTCCAGTAATTGGTCTCTCCTGATAACATGTCCAAAGTAAGCAAGACAGAGTCTCAATATCCTTGCTTCTAAGGCGCATTCTGGCTATACTTTCTCCAAAACAGATTTGTCCATTCTTCTGGCAGTCCATGGTATATTCAATATTGTTTGCCAACACCGTAATTTAAATGTGTCAGTTCTTCAGTCTTCATTTTTCATTGTCAAGCTTTCACATGCATACGAGGCAACTGAAAATCTGACGGCATCAAAGTGACATCTTTGCTTTTTAAGAGATCTTTTGCCACTGATTTGTCCAGTGGAATAAGTTAAATTTATTCCATTTGATTTTTTGACTGCTGCTTCCATGGACATTGATTGTGGATACAAGTAAAATGAAGTCCTTGACAACTTCAATCTTTTCTCCATTTATCATGATGTCATTTATTGGTCCAGTTGTGAGGATTTTTGTTTTCTTTATGTTGAGGGGTAATCCATACTGAAGGCTGTAGTCATTGACCTTCATCAGTAAGTGTTTCAAGTCCTCTTCACTTTCGTCAAGCAAGGTTGCGTCATCTGTATATCACAGGTTGTTAACGAGTCTTCCTCCAATTCTGATGCCCTGTTCTTCTTCATATAGTGCAGCTTCTCAGATTATTTGCTCAGCATACAGATAAGTCTGGTGAAAGGATACAACCCTGCTGCACACATTTTCTCATTTTAAGCCACATATTATCCCCTCAATCTGTTCAAATGGCTGCCTTTTGATCTATGTACAGGTTCCTCATGAGCATAATTAAATGTTCCAGAATTCTCATTCTTCGCAAAGTTATCCATAATTTGTTATAATCCACACAGCCAAATACCTTTGCATAGTCAATAACACACAGGTAAACATGTACATATCCCTAAAGAGAAGAGGAAGAACATGGGCAAAAAGCCTTCAGTGAGAATCATATATTGCTTATATATTTATGTATTTAAATTTGAGGAGAGCTTTCTGTGAGTGGGGCTTGTCTTCAAATCTCAATGACTGTGAGGAGATTTGATTATAAATTTAAACAGCCCAGAAGGCAGGCAGGCTGGTCAGGTGGCTTTTTCTTTACTGGTTTGATTCAATCCACTGGCAGCACAGACATAATCTAAGCCTGATTAAACTTTAGAACAAGCTGCCAGGAGGACTGTGAAATCTTCATGCCCATTTGGCTCAGAGTGCTTACGAAGGCAAAGGTTTGGGATAGATTAGTAATTTCTAAATGTCAGTACGAGTACCCGTGCCAGACTGCAACGTTTCCGCCAGCAAAACAAGAAAAATATGAGTGATATAACATGTTTTTCATGAGTTAAATTTATTACATTTTAATTACATATAGATTGCACTTGTAATATAACTCAATTTATTAGTAACACTACATTGTTGATGTTGTTGTGTGCCCTTGAGTCAATTCCAACTCATAGCAACCCTACAGGACAGAGCAGAACTGCCCCATAGGGTTTCCAAGGAGCAGCTGGTGGCTTCCAACTGCCAAGATTTGGCTAGCAGCTGAGTTCTTAACCACTTCACCACCAGGGCTCCACATTGTTGACAGTAGCTGTAAATTATTTTTAAATGCTTTCACTTAGAAAAATATAAAGTAAGCAGCCCTGTATCAGTCCCAATTTCTTTTTAAAGCTTGTAATGGGCCTTGAAATCAAAAAAGTCTGGGAACCACTGGACTAGATAATCTTCATTCAACAAATGTTCACTAATCTGCCTATTTTTTATGTCATAAAAAGAAAACTAATAACTTTTTCCACAGAATAATGAAAATAATAAAATCTACTAGTATCTGTTACACACAACACCATGCTAAGAACTTTATGTACATTATTTTACTTAATTCTTGCAACAAACCTAAGACAAGGTCACTCAACTAAAAGTGGTGGTGGTGGAGGGGAATTAGCACCAGGTCACCCGGCTCTGGCACAGATACCATAACTGGCCTGATGTTTAGCCTCATAAGAAAACAACTTAGAAAATGGTGGATCAGTCAGACACACCAAGCCATCCCACTGCAACAAAGACCTGAAACACCAAGTAGAACAGATATAGACATCAGTCCTGGAACCCTGAACTTTAAATGAAGGGATAAAGTATTAGATCAGAAGCCACTGAGATGAAGATACTGATCAAAAACAGCAAACGAGTAGAGATACAGAACGGAGGTTCCCTGTCAACTGGCACGGCACAGTGCAGCCATCTTGAGATAAAGCTAAAACTCCACACGAAGAGCACAGAAAAGCACCTTCATGGAACTCCCAGTAGAAGATAGAGGAATGGTGCAGACACACTCAGGGCAAAGTAAGACCACATTTTCTGTCTGCAGCTCAAGGAAGTACCCAGACACCCTCACATGGTAGCCAGAGGAGCACACTCTAAAGCCTCCACTCTTCCGATGAGTAGTGACATGAACTGCCCTATCCCAGAAGCCCTGACTGTCCACAGTACAAATTCCCTTTATTTCCTCCCCCATCTATCTCCATTTGCCCTCCTCTTTCCCCACCTCACCTCTCTCTTCCCATAAGCCATACCCCACCGGACAGCAGCCAAATGACCTGGATCTGCATCCTTCCCTCCCTGCTAGTTAGTCCATCTGCATCACAGCAGAGTGATCTAGCCCCATGCCCCGTCCCTCGCCACCAGCTCCATCCCACTGCACTGCAGTCAGATGACCCATCCCCATGGTCCCTACAATCCGCAGGCCAGTCCTGCTGCTCTGCAGCTGAGCAACCCAACCCATCCCCTCCTCCCCCACCAGCCCATCCAGCTATACCGCAGCCAAGTGACCCATTTCCCACCCTTCACTCCCCACTGGCCTGTATAGCTGCACTGCAGTCAAGTGACCTGGCCCCGCATCCCTCACCCCGCCAGTTCTGCCCCACAGTGCTGCAGCTGGACAACTTGTCCTCACACTGTTATTCCCCGAAGGCCAGTCTTGTTGTGCTGTAGTCAAACAACCCCCCACGTCCCTCCCCACACCAGCTCCACTCCACTGCTCTGCAGATAAGCAAATCATCCCCATACCCCTCCCTCCATGCCAGCTCCACAGCACTGCCCACCCTGCTGCGTGGAAGCTGAGCATTTCAGCCCCATGCTCCTCCCTTGCCACTGGCCATGTCTGGCTTTGCCACAGTTGAGCAACCCAGAGCCACATCCCTCCCTCCTCAATGGTCCTGTACAACTGCCCTGCAGCTGAACATCCTGGCTCCATGGGTCACCCCACCCACTGGGTATGCCGCACTGCACCACAGCTGAGGGACTTGCCCTGCCCATCCAGATGAGGTAGTGAGAACTACTGTGCTCATAGATGAGCAAGCAACAAAGCACGCCCAGCCCACCTGCCCAGACATATCAAAACAAAACAAAAAAGCAGGACAAAACAAATATACGATCAATAAATTAAATAGCTTAATGTCTCAGAGACAGCAGACAATATCAAAATATGTTAAAAATCAGGACAAGATGGCTCCAGCAAGTGACAAAAATAAAGAATCAGATGCCTTTCTGGTAGAAGAAAAGGCAGTGGAACTACCTGATATTGAATTTAAAAGACTAATGTTTAAGGCTCTCCAAGAGATTAGGAAAGACAAAAACCAATGAAAATATAGCCAAAATCAAGGAAAACACAGACAAAGCAATAGAAGAATTCAGGAAAATAATACACACACAAAAAAAACATCAAAATAAACAAACAGAAATAATACAAAAACAGCAACAAGAAATCCAAAAAATAAATAGTTCAGAAATAGACAACTCAATAGAAGGTTTTAGGAGCAAATTTAAAACAATGGAAAACAGAATCAGTGAGATTGAAGATAAATCCATGGATGCCACATTGAGGAAAAATCAGAGAAAAGAATGAAGAAAAATTAAGAAAACCTAAGAATTACATGGGACACAATCAACAGCAAACATCTGCAGGTAATCAGAGTTCCAGAGCAGGGGGAGAAAATGGAAAACACAGAGAAGATTGTTGAAGATTTGCTGACAGAAAACTTCCCAACTATCATGAAAAAGGTAAAGGTGACCATCCAAGAAGCTCAATGAACCCCATCTAGGATAGACCCCAAGATAAAGTCACCAAAACATAACATAATCACACTTGCCAAAACCAAGACAAAGAATGAATCTTGACAGCAGCTTGAGAAAAACAAAAAGTCACACACAAAGGGGAAACAATAAGACTGAACTCTAATTACTCAGCATAAACTATGAATGCAAGAAGGCAATGGGATGACATACATAAAACCTTGAAAGAAAAAAACTGCAACCAAGAATAATGTACCCTAAAAAACTCTATTTCAAATATGATGGTGAAATTAGGACATTGCCAGATAAACAGAAATTAAAGGAATTAAAAAAAAAAAAACTTACATGTAATATTAAAGGGAATCCTTCAGTTAGAAAACCAATAACATCAGACAACAGCCTGAGGCTAGGATAAAGAAAAGCATCAGCTAGATACCAACCTAGGTAAAGAAATCTCAATAATAAAACAAAACTAAAAGATTTAAAACAGGGAACCAGAAACATAAACCTGTAAATGGCAACGATGTCAAAACAATAAAAGGGGGGATATTTGTTGCAGGTATAGAACTTTCAAATCAAGAGGAAATCATGGTGATACGGAGTAATAAGTGACTGGTTTAAACTTGGTAAGATAAGTGTAAATTTCAAGGTAACCACAAAGAAAGCAAATCTACTCATCAGAACTAAAAAGAAGAACATAAAGTCACAGTAAATACAAAATCTATAAAAGAAAAGAAAATCTTCAAACAAAATGAACTCAGCACAGGAAAGTAAGCAGAATAAAGAAAATGTTAGCCCCAACAACAACAACAACAACAACAACAAAAACAACAAAAAAGCAAAAACTCACAGCTGTTGATAATCACACTAAGTAATAGAACAGATTAAAAAAAAGTGACCCATCAATATGCTGTCTACAAGAGACATACCTTGGACACAAAGATATAAATATACTAAAAATCAAAGGATGGGAAAAAATACATCAAGCAAGCAGCAAACAAAAAAGAGTAGGAGTGGCAATAGTAATCAGAGACAAAACAGACTTTAAGACAAAATCCACCATAAGAGACAAGAAAGGATATTATATAGTGATTAAAGGGACAATCCACCAAGAAGGCGTAACCTTAATAAATATCTATGCACTCAATAACAGAGCTTGAAAATACAAAAAATAAGCTCTAACAGCACTGAAAAAAGAAATGGACAGTTCCACAATAATAGTAAGAGACTTCAACCTATCACTCTCAGTAAAAGACAGAACATCTAGAAAGAAACTCAACAAAGATACAGAAGATCTAACAACCACAATCAACTAATTTGACCTCATAGATATATACAGAACACTCCACCTAACAGCAGCAAGTATACATTGTTTTCCAGTGCACATGGAACATTCTCCAGAAGAGACCACATTTTTGGCCACAAAGCAACCCTCAATAAAATACAAAATATTGAAATAATACAAAGCATCTTCTCTGACTACAATGCCATAAAAGTACAAATTAACAACAGGAAGAGCAAGGAAAAAAATCATGTACATGGAAACTGAACAGCACTTCGCTTAAAAACTGCTGGTTAATAAAAGAAATCAATGATGGAAATAAAAAAATTTCTATTCAAATGAGAATGAAAACACACCATACCAAAACCTTTGGGACACAGCAAAGGCAGTGCTTAGAGGTCAATTTATAGCAATAAACGCACACATCAAAAAAGAACAGGTCAAAATCAAAACATCTACCTACAACTAAAATCAATAGGAAGAGAATGGCAAAAGAAGCCCACAGCCACCAGAAGAAATGAAATAATAAAGATTACAGCAGAAATAAAGGACACAGAGAACAGAAGAACAATAAAAAGAATCAACAAGACCAAAAGCTGGCTCTGTGAAAAATTTTTAAAAATCGACAAACCATTGACCAAACTGCAAAAGAAAATTTGGAGAGGAAGCAAATTACCCAAATAAGAAACTAGATGGGGGAGATTACAACAGACCCAACTGAAGTAAATAGGATCATAACAAAGTGCTATGAAAATCTGTGCTCCAACAAATTTGAAAACCTAGAGGAAATGGACAAATTTCTAGAAATTCACTACCTACCTAAACTAATGCAAACTGAGTTAGAAAATCTAAACAGACCCGTAACAAGAGAAGAAACTGAAAAGGTGACCAAAAAAATCCCAACAAAAAAAGCTTTGGCCTGGATGACTTCATGGGAGAATTCTACCAAACATTAAGAAGAGCTCACACCAGTACTACTCAAACTATTTCAGAGCATAGAAAAGGAAATGATACCTGCAAATTTATTCTATGAAGCCAGCATAACCCTGATACCAAAGCAAGGCAAAGACACTACAAAAAAAAAAAAAAAGAAAATTACAGACCAATATCTCTCATGAATATAGATGCAAAAATTTTCAACAAAATTCTAGCCTACAGAATTAAGCATCATATCAATAAAATAATACACCATGACCAAGTGGGATTCATACAGGTATGTAAGGATGGGTCAACATTTAGAAAAATCAATCAACTTAATCCACCACATAAATAAAACAAAAGAATTACATGATAATTGCTGCAGAAAAGGCATTTTATAAAGTACAACACCCATTTTGATTAAAAAATCTTAATAAAATAAGAATAGAAAGGAAACTCCTCAACATAATAAAGGGCATCTATCCAAAACCAACAGTCAACATCATTCTCAACAGACAAAGGCTGAAAGTACTCTTCTTGATAACAGGAACAAGACAAGGATACCCTTTATCACTACTCCTATTTAATATTGTGCTGGAAGTCCTAGCTAGAGCAACACAGCAAGAAAAAGAAACAGGGAATACAGAACTATCGAATTTGGTGATTTTCAAAATAATTATGCTTTAAATCATTGGAGTCTTTTGTTTAAACCAAATTAAAGCAAACCAACTAAATATATACAAATTGAGCTGCACGGGCTAAATCAAAGTTGGAAGAGGAGTGTTGGGGTTGGGAACACTGTTCATACATTATGCTTTTCTTCCTGTTGTCTAAGACTCCAAGCAGTTCTGGACTTTCAGGGACCAAGTTTGAAAACTTTTCATTCAAATAAAGAACATCCAAATTGGTAAGGAAGAAGTAAAACTATCCCTATTTGTAGACAATATGATACTATACAAAGAGAACCCTAAAGATTCCACAAGAAAACTACTGAAACTAATAGAAAGAGTCAGCAGAGTAGCAGGATACAAGATCAACATACAAAAATCATTTGGGTTCCTATACACCAATGAACATAACTACAAAAAGGAAATCAGGAACACAATACCATTTATAACAGCCCCTAATAAAAGAAAATACTTAGGAATAAATCTAACCAGGGATTTAAAAGACCTATACAAAGAAAACTACAAAACACTACTTCAAGAAACCAAAAGAGACCTACATGAATGGAAAAACGTATTATGCCCATGGATAGGAAGATTCAACATTGTAAAAATGTCAATCCTACCCAAAGTGATCTACAGATGTAACACAGTCCCGATCCAAATACCAACAGCATTCTTCAACAAAATGGAAAAACTAATCATTAACTATAATGGAAAGGAAAGAGGCCCCAGATAAGTAAAGCATTACTGAAGAAGAAGAGAACAAAGTAAGAGGTCTCACATTACCTGATCTCAGAACCTACTATACAGCCATGGTACTCAAAACAGCCTGGTGCTGCTTGTAGCAGACACATAGACCAATGGAACAGAATTGAGAATCCATTTGCCTATGGACAGCTGGTCTTTGACAAAGTCCCAAAGTCCATTAAATGGGGAAAATACATTATCTTTAACAAATTGTGCTGGCAAAACTGGATGTCCATCTGTAAAAAAAATGAAACAGGAACCATACCTCACACCATACCCAAAAACCTAACTAAAATGAATCAAAGACCTAAATATAAAACCTAAAATTATAAAGATCATGGAAGAAAAAATAGGGATAACCCTACAGGCCCTAATATATGGCATAAATGGGATGCAAACCATAACTAACAAAGCACAACCACCAGAAGATAAACTAGATAACTAGGAGCTCCTAAAAACTAAACACTTACGCTCATCAAAAGACTTCACCAAAACAGTAAAAAGAAAACCTACAGACTGGAAAAAAAAATTTGGCTATGACATATCCAACAAGAGTCTTATCTCTAAAATCTATAAAATACGGTAACACCGAAATAATAAAAAGACAAATAATGCAATTTAAAAACGGGCAAAGGATATGAACATTCACCTCACCAAAGAAGACGTTCAGGTGGCTAACAGACACATGAGGAAATGTGATCATTAGTCATTAGAGAAATGCAAATTAAAACTACAATGAGATATCATCTCACCCCAACATTACTTGCACGAATAAAAAAAATAAAAAATAACAAATGTTGGAGAGGTTGCAGGGAGATTGGAACTCTTATGCACTGCTGGTGGTAATGTAAAATGGTAAAAGCACTATGGAAAACGATATGGCGCTTCCTTTAAAAACCTAGAAATAGAAATACCATATGATCCAGCAATCCCACTCCTAGGAACATATCCTAGAGAAATAAGAGCCATCATAGACATATGCACACCCATGTCTATTGCAGCATTATTCACAATAGCAAAAACATGGAAACAACCAAAATGCCCATCAACAGATGAATGGATAAACAAACTATGGTACATACACACAATGGAATTCTATGCGAAGATAAAGAACAATGATGACTCTATGAAACATCTCACAACATGGATGAATCTAGAGGGCATTATGCTGAGTGAAATAAGTCAATCACAAAAGGACAAATTCTGTATAAGACCACTATTATAAAAACTCAAGAAAAGGTTTACACACAGAAAGAAATAATCTTTTTATTTTTTATTGTACTTTAGATGAAGGTTTACAGAACAAATAGTTTCTCATTAAACAGTTAGTACACATATTGATTTATGACAATGGTTAACAACTCCACGACATGTCAACACTGTCCCTTCTCAACCTTGGGTTCCCTATTACCAGCTTTCCTGTCCCCTCCTGCCTTCTAGTCCTTGTCCCTGCACTGTTGTGCCCCATTAGTCTCATTTTGTTTTTTGGGGCTGTCTAATCTTTGGCTGAACAGTGAATCTCAGGAGTGACTTCATTACTCAGCTAAAAGGGTGTTCGAGGGCCATACTCTTGGGGTTTTCTCCAGTCTCTGTCAGGCCAGTAAGTCTGGTCTTTTTCTTGTGAGTTAGAATTTTTTTCTACATTTTTCTCCAGCTCTGTCCAAAACCCTCTGTTGTGATCCCTGTCAGAGCAGTCAGTGGTGGTAGCCGGGTACCACCTAGTTCTACCAGACTCAGTCTGGTGAGTAGTTGTGGTCCGTTAGTCCTCTGGACTAATCTTTCCCTTGTATCTTGTTTTCTTCACTCTCTCTTGCTCCCGAAGGGGTGAGACCAGTGGAGTATCTTAGATGGCTGCTCACAGGCTTTTAAGACCCCAGACGCTACCTACCAAGGTAGAATGTAGAACATTTTCTTATAAATTGTGTCATGCCAGTTGAGCTAGATGTTCCCCCAGACCATGGTCCCCACAGCCCTCCACCCAGCAATTCAGTCCCTCAGGGAGTTTGGAAATGTCTATGGAGCTTCCATGACTTTGCCTTGTACAAGTTGTGCTGGCTTTCCCAGTATTGGGTACTGTCTTATCCTTCACCAGTTACTACTTATCTGTTGTCTAGTATTTCCCCACCCCTACCCCTCCCATCCCTTGTAACCAACAAAGATCGTTTCTTTTTGTGTGTAAACTTTTTCATGAGTCTTTACAGTAGTGGTCTCATGCAATATTTGTCCTTTTGTGATTGACTTATTTCACTCAGCATAATGCCCTCCAGTTTCATCCATGTTATGAGACGCTTCACAGATTCATCATTGTTCTTTATCGTTGCATAATACTCCATTGTGTGTATGTACCATAGTTTGTTTATCCATTCATCTGTTGATGGGCATCTAGGTTGGAAAGAAACCACCTTTGATGGTTATTGGGGAGGGGAGATCTCTAACTAGATGGTAGGTAAGTGGTAACTTTGGTGAAGGAAAAGACGGTACAAATTATAGGGGAAGTCAGCACAATGTGACCAAGGCAAAGCCATAGAAGCTTCATAGACACATCCAAACACGCTGACAGATCAAGGTCCTGGGCTGACGGCTGGGGACCATGGTTTCAGGAGACATCTAGGTCAATTAACATAACATAGTTCATAAAGAAAATGTTCTTTATTCAATTTTGGTGAGTAGAATCTGGGGTCTTAAAAGCTTTGGAGCAGCCATCTAAGATACATCTATTGGTCCCATCTCATCTGGAGCAAAGTAGAGTGAAGAAAACCAAAGACACAATGGAAAGATTAGTCCAAAGGACTAATAATGGTCCTCAAGTACCACAGCCTCCACCAGCCTGAGCCCAGAACAACTAGAGGTGCCCAGCTACCACCATCGACCACTCTAATAGGGAGCATAATAGAAGGTTGCAGACAAAGTAGGAGAAAAATGTAGAACAAAATTCAAATTCACAAAAAAAGACCAGACTTACTGATCTGACAGAGATTGGAGGAACCCTGAGACTATGGCCCGGATACCTTTTTAATTCAGAACTGAAGCCACTCCCGAAGTTGACCCTTCAGCCAAAGATTACACAGGTCTATAAAACAAACAATAATACATGTGAGGAATGTGCTTCTTAGTTCAATCATATAAATGAGATCAAATGGGCAACACCTGCCCAAAAGCAAAGAGGAGAAGGCAGGAAGGGATAGGAAAACGGGATGAATGGAAATGGGGAACCTGGGGTGGAGAAGAGGAAAGTGTGATGCTTTGCAGAGATTGCAACCAATGTCACAAAACAATATGTGTATTAATTGTTTAATGAGAAACTAATTTGCTCTGTAAACTTTCACCTAAAGCACAATAGAAAAAGAGAAAAAAAACCTATTAATTTCAAGCAGCAATGCAAACAGACACTCGTACATCAATTTTCATCGCAGCACTTTTTACAATAGCCAAAAGGTGGAAACAACCTAAATGTCCATCAGCAGATGAACAGATAAACAAAATGTGGTATATACATACAACGGAATATTACTCTGCCATGAAGAGAAACGAAGTCCTGATACACGCTACATGGATAAGCCTGGACAACATTATGCTAAATGCAGTAAGTTAGTCACAAAGGGACAAATATTGTATTACTCCACTTACATGAAGTGTGTAGGATATGGAAACATATAGAGACCAAAGCTTATTAGTGGTTACCAGAGGTGGGCATGATGGAGTGGAAAAGGGAGACTCAACTGCTTAGGTTAGGGGGCCCTGGGCTACTATCAATGGTGATGGTATAATTTAGGAACGGATAAGGGTGATGGTTGAACAACATGATGAATGTAACTAATATTACTGAATTTACAGGTGAAGAATGTTGAAATGAAAATGATTTGTTACATATATATTTACCACAACTAAAAAAGAAAACAAATTGTTAAAAGTATTTCCAGGGAGATGACATGGTACCACAGAAGTACCTTAAACTTTTCAATTTATTGTTCTGTCATGAAACCAAAGCCCAAGTAGTAGCAGGGTGGGTGTGGGGTGGTGATGAAAACAAACAAAAAACATAGGTGGCTGTTAGCATCAGTGGACATTTTGATGCAGGGAACTCCTCTAATCAGGAAGTCCTCAGAATTAATCAGAGACCACTTGTTCAGACGACCTAATCATCCTAGCTCAACAATCTAATCATATCCCCATCTATTTCCCATAGTATCTGTTTCAGGCTCCCTGATTCATGCAAGCAATTCTGCATATGCAGAAGAATAAACGGGGTGTGAGCAGGAATTAGCATCTAGCTAATGGTGATGGCTAATTATAGAATGGAGAAAATAATACACACTTTGCTTTTGATTGAACCACTTTAACCTCAATTCTGAATTCAGGCTGAGTAGATAACACAATTGCAATGGAAAGGGGTTGCAACCTGAGCTTTTGTTTTTTATATTTGAAAAAGGAAAAGTAATGTGACCCCAAGATATCAGACTCTTTGGAGGAAAGGAGAAGGAGGTCACCATCTGTAAGAGGGCCACTTGAGACCCAGAGCTAAAGAGCAAGTCAAGCAAGGGTATCATCCCTGGCTGTGCCTGGCACTGAGTGTCCATCTCAGAAAGACCGAGGCCAGGCCAGTGATGGGTCAGCCAGATATGAGGGGGCCAGCCTACAGGGCTAGCTTTCAGAAGAGCCCACAAGGAGGAGCAGAAAGCAATGGCAAGAATGGCAGGGAAGGGCTTCCCAGGGATCTCCCCAATCTGGTGAAGTCTGGCTGATTCCTCCAGCATCCTGTGTTGCCTGGGACAGTTGAGGACAAACGAAATAACAGATTTTGTTCCTAATCTGGGAGTCCTACACTAGTGTGCATTTTTTAATTGGTGTAAAAGAGAACATATGCACTTGTACCATGAGTTAATTGAATTGTTATAATAAGTGAAAATAAAGAAAGAAGTGACTGCATTCTACATGAAAATCATCAGCTGTGAAGTTGGTAACGTCTCTTAGAGAGGTAGTGTATATGGTGGTGAAGAGCATGGACCTGTGCCAGGTTGCCTGGGTTTGAACCCCAGCCCTGCCATTTGCCCATTGTGGAAAGCAGGTTACTTTCTACGTGTCTCATCTGTCAAATGGATGTAATGATAAGCCCTTCCTTCAGGAGTTATGGTAAATATTAAGCACAAAGCATTGAGAACTGTGCCTTGTACAAAATAATACCTTGTTATTATCAGTTCCTGCCCCAATATTTTATAGAACAGGTTACCAAAACTCAGAAGTAAATTCCCTGAGGTCACAAAGCTATTTAGTATGATTACTATTAAGTAGGATGTTAGGGTGACCAACCATCCTGGTTATCCCAGGGCTACCCTGGTTTAAGCACTGAAAATCCTGCATCACAGACAAACCAGTCTGGTTGGTTGCCCTACACTGAGGAGGATTAAGTCACATGAAGTGAAATCAGCTGAATGAGGACCTAATCATGGGAGAGATTTTCTTTTGGAAGGAAACAAAGATACAGCTCCAAATGCAAGTGCCTGGTGCGAGACTTTGATAACAGTTAAGAAAGCATCTGTCGGGTTGTGTGTGACTATGTAAAGCAAAGTTTCTCTAGTAATGTGTGAGTTTGGTGGTCAGAAATTTTCCAGACAGACTTTCCAGCCTCTGGGGGAATTCCAGCAGTACAGATGTGGTCTATGTGAACATCTTCTCATAAGCTGAAGGTCTGTCCTGATATTTACAGAATGGAGTTCTGAATAATAATCTAAGATTGCATTTGTAGAGCGTCTATCTCAAAGGAGTTTGGTGTTTCTTGGAAGTCATTATTTAATTAATTCTTGCACTGTCTCTGTGCGACTCAGAACAGGCAGGTGTGATTACCTCTGTCTTACAGATTACATGACTTGGAGTTATGCCTGGTCATAAGATGCCTTGGAAAGAGATGTTCCACTCTGATAATGGGTTTGATTTGGTTCCCATTCTTTCTGGTGAATCTTAGACTTGATGTGGCTCTAGGGAACCCTAAGTGAACATCATGAACGATGCACTCCATATTAATAGCCCATCTCTCTTTGCTTGACACACGGTATATTTAGTCACCATGTTGAACAGCCTGTGCCCAGCAGGCAAGAAACGCAGCCATGACACAGACATTGGGCCAGGCCTCCACCAGTGCTCATTCATTCTCTGCACTAAAGATGTTTACCCGATGCCTTTTTGTAAACTGCAGAGATCTTTACAGATTGATTGAATAATGGATTAATAAATGAGAAAGCGCCGCAGAACTCAGCCCACACCGTTACTTCAGGAGGTAAATCCAGAGAGGAAGGAGATTAGTTGGGAGGATAGGAATTGACTTCCCCATCAGAAGAGATGGACTGACAAAGGTAGTGATAAGAATGACAAAAACAACAACAGCAAACGTGCATTGGATTTATATGGCATACCAAGTCTCATTCTAAGTGTTTTATATGCATTAACTCATTTAATCTTCACCAAGAAGGTAGAAATTAATTTTTCAGATGAAGAACTGAAGCACAGAAAAGTTAAATGATTTGCTAAAAGTTTTCCAGCTAACTAGTGCCAGAGCTGGGATTTGAACCCAGGCATTCTAGATTTAAGAGATTGTGGATTTAACCACAATGTTATAAGGAAGGCGAGAATAAAACACTTGGGAAGTAACTCCTTCCCCATCAAGTCTTGCCTAAATGATAGACCCAGTGGTCTCTTGTCCCTTGGCCAATCTTGCTCTAATTGGTGAGGTACAGCTAGTGAGATGAGAGGGGTGTCGATCTAACCTGAGGCAGCAGGAGTGACAATACTGGCGCAGCAGCAGGTTTGCCAGGATTGAAGTCCTTTCTGGGTTTAGCTACTTTCCCAAGCACGCCAATTAGGTTAATCAGAAATCAATGTAATTACTCTATGCCCAATGCCTCCAAATTGATCATGGTTTGCTAACAGGACACGAGCTCATCATTTATTGAGATCAGGCTACAGCAACTCAGTTTATCCATCATGCAAGTTAGGAGAAGGTGGGAGTGGGGGACATCCAAGGATTAGGAAAGAATTTGGAGGTACAGGCAGTCCCTGGGTTATGAACGAGAACCACTCTTAAGTCTGTCTTTAAGTCAAATTTGTAGGTAAGTTGGAACAGGTTCATATGGTTCTTATTCAGGTTCAGTTAGTCAAATGTCTGTCTTAGTATATAGTATATATTTTACCTTTCTATGCCTATAAAACATTTAAGAAAAACTTCATGAATGTCACAAAGTAATGCAGGTGTTCATTATTACAAACCATTGTATTTAACTCTGATTTTTAATACAGGAATCTTTATGGTAGTTCGTTCTTAATTAAGGATGAGTTTTCCATAAGTTGGATGTTCTTAACCCGGGGACTTACTGTACTTAGGTTGGAGGGGGAAAAGATTATTTCATTTTGAAACATTTTGCACTCCTTCCAAAGGACTAAGGTCAAGCGGGCCCCTACAAGCATCTGTAGGCAAAAGCTATAAGCGTTGGCAAAAGCCAGGAGTTTATGACAATCCATAGAAATTTACAGGGATACTCATCAGTAAGGACTTAAATCAAGCTCCAGAGGCAATTCCAGTCAGTGATGGCTTTTGTGGAATTTTGGAAGCTCCTACCACTGTACTAGGGCAAGAACAATTCAGGACAACTGGTTTCCATTTCAGTTTTATCTTTAAAATACAAACCAACATAAATTGGTATGTCATTTCCCAATTTGGACATTACCCTTAGGCATTCAAAAAAAATTGAGTGTCAGCAATGCCCAATCTTACTTAAGCTGCCTTTGCTTTCCCTAGTTTCTCTAGAGATTCCCCCACCTGCGTGTTCAGTCCTGTCTCCGGGTTCCCAGTCAGCTGGAGGCAGGATGTACTTAAGCAGCATAAGCCCTGATCTCACCCTTTCCACATATCTGTCCCTGAGTACCAGCTTCTTCCATCCCTGAGACAGAGCTTGTCTTCTTCCTGGCCAGAATCCTGCGCCTTCTGTAGAAGACTGAGTTCTTTTTGAGCTCTGCCAGATCCCTACTGACTCCCGCAATTGCTCTGGGTTCCTGGGAATCTTACCTCGTTGTAGACAGTGTCCTTCCTCAAGCACCGGTGTTCAATCATCCGTTCAGCATGTATTTTCTGAGGCCTGTGTGTGCTACCCACTACTGTAGGAACTGGGGATATTGTGGTGAACCAAATGGACAAAGGCCTTGCCCTTATGGGCAAGAGGGAGATGGGTAATTGTTATGGATTAAATTGTGTTCTGTAAAAATATGTGTTGAAGTCCTAACCCCTGTACCTGTGAATGTGACCTTGTTTGGGAAAATAGGTTTTTTGGGTTTTTTTTTTTTACAGATGTTATCAGTTAAGTTAAAAATGTCAGACCAGACTACGGTGGGCCCTGATTCTATATGACTGTGGTCTTACAGAAAAGCAGAACAGGCATGAAGACAGAGTTACACACAGCAGGGAGACGGCATGTAAGGGTTCATCTACAGCAAAGGAACGCCAGGGACTGCTGGCAGACATCACAAACCAGGAAAGAGGTATGGAGCATTTCTCTCTCAAAGCTTCCAAAGGAACCAATAAGGCCGATGCCCTGAATTCGGACTTCCAGCCTCCAAAACTGTGAGACAATACACTTCTGTTCTTTAAAGCTGCCCACTTGTGGTGTTTTGTTAGGGCCGCCCTGGGAAGCTAAGATTGTACTAGACACGTAACAAACAGTAAGTCCCATGACTTCCAGAAGTGCAGACTGCTCTGAAGTAGCAAGCAGGGGCTGGAGACAGTTGCTGGAGCTGTGGAGTGAGTGGACTTCCGCCCCAAGCCTCCTTGCTGCCTGGAGCCCTGCCACCTGAGAAGAAACATCTCCCCACCCCTCCCTCAGCTCCCACACCACCACCGGACTGACTACATAAAGTGCAGGGCCTGGTGAAAGAGGAAAATGCAGGTCCCTTGTTAAAAAATTAAGAATTTCACCATAGCGACAGGAGAGCATTAAACCGATCATGGAGCTCTTTTCAGCTTGGGGCCGGGTGCAAAACTATGCTGTAAGCATGAAGCCAGCAACACCACACCTTCGTGCCTTTGAAGAACCCCGCCTCAGCTCCCTCCAGCGGTCTCAGCTTATCCACCAGGATGCTACATTTGCAACCACAGGTACTGCCTGGGTGCCTCAATTGCAACGGAGGCTTCCTTAGCCCACTGAATCCTGAGCCTGCTCCTCCTTTCCCCACCTGCCTCCCAAAACCTCAACTGGCGGCCAGGCCCATTCCCCAGCTGTGTGCTACAGTAGGGGCAGGTCCTGGATTAGCCTTCCTCACTCCTCCCTGGCCCCTTTCCGTACTTTGCTGCGCGCTCCATTCTCACCCACTGATTCTCAGTCTTGTTCTCGGCAGTAGGATAAAATCAATGATGAAAATTGATATTGGTATTTGACCTTGCTTTCAGAACCTGTAGGCATTTTCTTCTAAGCACCGCTTAGGGAGAATACTCAGAGACACCGCTACAATGAGAATACGGTTGCAAGTAAACAGGAAGCCGTCTATTCAAGAAACACTATCAGTTCGCTAAATGGCGTGCGGAGGCATTTCAGTGCCCAGGGTTAAATGTCACTTTCGTCCTGTCTCCACTCCTGCTCCCATGTGAGATGGAGGGGAGGGTATAAGTGAATGTGTGTTTGCTGAATCAGCTTCTGTAACAAGAGAGATAACAAATGTTAACTCCGAAGGTGAAATGAGTAGGCGAAGCAGCATCAGACTTCTTTTCCGTGGATGGAACCTGGAGCTGTGTCACGTGGGCAGGATCAGGGTAGGTAAGCTTCTTTAGTGCATAGAAATGAGGATGGTAAGGCCTCGTGCCTGGGACTCGTTATTTCATATGCAGAAAGACAAGAGTTGCTGGTTGGTAATGAGGATTAAGAATGCACTTTCAGAGCCGCGTGGCTTTTTTATATTCTACTGCAGTAGAAGGGATAGGGATTAACCTGGCTCCATCTTCCCACCTCATAAAAACGATGGAAACCCATTTTATGAGTTCAAATGACTTAAGCATATTTTTGATAATCTCAGATGATGGCCTATTATTTTGATAAAAGACATTAAAACATGCAATGTATGCCTAGATATAAAAACTGTCACCCACGGCATTGGCTTCACTATCAAAGTCAGAACAGCAGTGGAAAAGTCTCAGCTTCGCGGTAGTGACTCCTCCAAACTGAGGAAGGTGTTGGTGTGATGTCGGAAATGCTCAGAAAGAGGGAATGCAGGCAAAAGGGCAGCCAGGGGCAGGGGGCAGTAGGGAGGGGGCAGAGGGTCGGGGGCAGCAGGGGGCACGGGGGGGGCGTAGGGAGGGGTAGGGCCGGTAGGAGTTGGCAGGGAGGGTGGCAGCAGGCTGCCCTGCGTGCATGCTCTGGTTGCCTGCGTCTAGACTCACGCACGCATGCTCGCTGGCATGCTCTTACTAGGTTCTTTCCTTTGCTCAGGCCTTCTGTTTTGCTTTAATTTTGCGTTCTGCCTCTTAGCCCACCCTGGCTGTTATCCTTGGTCTCAGAACTCTGTGACCACTTTCATCCTTTCCATAAAAGGCGATCTTTCTGGGATTCTGCCCCTGTTCTGTAACCACTCGGACCTTATGGTCTTCGGCCTCCAGATCCATCCAGCTCTGGAGCTGGGTGTCCCTAGCCAGCCACGCCCAGGGCAGGGGACCTCACCCCTACCTTGCTCCCAAACAGCCCTATCCCTCCCCCCTCCTCCCCTCCCGTGAGTCCTTCCATGAGGGGCCTGCCACTCTGGTTTGACCTCCACCTCAGTTTTAGCTGGTACCAAACATACATTTAAAAAAAAAGTTGCTAAAGAGTCAATCCTGACTTGTGATGGCCCCATCCCCATGTGTGTCAGAATAGAACATAGGGTTTTCAATGGCTTATTTTTCACCAGCCCTTTCTTCCAAGGTGCTTGTAGGTAGACTCAAACCTCCAACCTTTCAGTTAGCAGCTGAGCACTTAACTGTTTGCATCACCAGGGACTCCAAACATAAGTGGTTCATGGATAAAACATCATTGCACAAAAGCAGACTATTTTTTACTTTTCTTTCTCAGGGTAGTCTTTTTATAGTTTTTTCCAAAAAGGTAATAGTTCATTTATTAAGCTCGGGAGCCTATGAGTAATATATGTAGAAGTGCTTTGAAAACTGTAAAATGCTGTGCAAACATTAGTATGTTCAACCTCAAGGAATCGTTCTGTAGTAGTGGGTAGAAATAAAATCTTTATAAGGGGCATAGCTACTCACTTTACGTTTTTGTTTTTTAAAAGCAGTCTTAAAATTCAAATGCCATTTAATATGTGAAAGTTCTCCTTATCCATGTTCCTAGGCATCTGTCTTAAAGAATTCCATTCAGAGTACAGGCCTATTGTATAACATCACTAATTAGTCACCTGAAGTCCAGCTGATCCCTAACAGATGGTGTGCTAGCCAGTACTTTTCAGGCTTCTAGTTAAAAAAAAAAAAAAAAACTTCCTAGGATAATTTCCACCAGAGACCTTTATTACACACACAAAACTAGTTAAGTATGGCAGATGGTTCCCAGGCACATCTGTAGGGAAACACACGTGTGCTTTTAAAGATGTCCATCCAATACTCTGTTTCAGTGATTTATCAATAAAACATAATTTTTTTTCAAATCTTTTTGCTTGTGCCATGTGTATTAATCTAGTGTGATAAGGATAACAACATAATATTTCATTCTAAATTAGGGCCTTACAGGCTCTTTAGTGACAGCAGTAACATGAAATGAGCCTCTTTCATCTAAAATGTTCTAGCTTGCTCCCGTGTTATCGTCAGTGTTACATTTTTCTTAACTTTCTCATCTTGGTTCAACACTTTGTTAGCTTTCTGTAAGTACCTTACTTACTGAGGCCTGCGCAGAAAGTTTGTCTGAGTAGAACAAATTGAAAAATATTCAGGAGTGCAATTTAGTGAACCTGTTTGTTGTTTTTTAAGTATGCAGTAAGAATTATTTTAAGAAAATAGTCATAGCCTTACATGTGCTGTATGTGCTGACAGCTAGAGCTCTTGTTGGTATAATAGTTAAGCCAATAACTGCGTTGAAAATAGGTCACACTGAACAGTCAGCTGCTGGGGTTATGCTGCCTTTGTATTTGGCATAAGATTTTTCACATCACACTTAACCTTGATATAAAAATAAAAACGTACATGTTTCTAAGAAAGAAATCCACTAGATTTAACAGTAATTTTCAACTCTAATTGCACATTACAATTGCTGGGGGAGCTCACAAAAACCTAAATGCCCGGGTCCCACCTAAGACCAGTTAATTCCAAATCTCAAGGTCTGTGGTTCTCAAAGTGTGGTCCCAGACCAGCAGCTTCAGCACCACCTGAGAACTTGTTAGAAATGCAAATTTTCAGGCCTCACCCCAGACCTCCTGAGTCCCATCTCCCAGAAGGCTGGGGGTGGGGATATTGGGCCCAGCCACCTGTGGTCTAACAAGCTCTCCAGGTGATTCTGATGCTAAGCTTGAGAACCTCTGTTCTAAGTACCAGCGTTTGTATGTTTTAAAAGTTCCCATAGATTAAGATATGCATCCAGAGTTGGGAATAGTGCTGTATAACTCTGAAGGCAAAAAAAAAAAAAGGGAAGAAATTGCTGGAACAAAACACACACACACACACAAACTTCTATCTATAGGGGAGAAGGCAAGGATTACCCAATAAGCAAGTTATAAAAAAACCCATACCAAACCTATTGCCGCTGAGTCAATTCCGACTCATAGCAACCCTAAAGGACAGAGTAGAACTACCCCATAGGGTTTTCAGGGAGCACCTGGTAGATTCGAACTGCTGACCTTTTGGTTAGCAGCTATAGCTCTTAACCACTACGCAACCAGGTTTCTAAGCAAGTGTACGCACAGGTTTAATTGTGCTTACTTACTAATCTTAGTGCACAATTTCATCTGTTTTTCTCGTGCTTTCTGGTTAATCTGCCTGAGAGAAGACCGCTACACCCCAAATGCACCTCTGCGAAGACAAGCAGTCAGTGTAACTTGCTGAGGCATGTGTAATGATTGGAATAGATGTGGCAGTCTCCAGTGATGGGACATTACCTTTTGCCCTGGCCTAGAAGATTCTCCTCCCAATCAGATGAAGTGGATGGGGACAAGAATGATTGGATTCTGAACTGAACTGCAGATTTAGAGCTATTAAAACACTGCCTGTAGAGAGTGTTTGAGATTTGATAGCTGAATTTGGAATTTTATGAAAGTATTTCATATGACCCTTTACCTAATGAAAGAAGTTCTGGGTGGTTCAAACAATTAAGTGGTCAACTACTAACCAAAAGTTGGGGGTTAGAGTCCACCCAGAGGCACCTCAGAAGGAAGGCCTGGAAGTCTACTTCTGAAAGCTCAGCCTTGAAAACTCTATGGAGCACAGTTCTACTTTGCACAACTGGTATGGTTTTGGTTATCTAATCAGTTTCATTGAAATTAATATTCTAAGTGGTTGTTTCTAAGAACATTCAAATAAATACATTAAGTATGACAAAGCAATAAATGCTTTTACTTCATCTAGCACTCAGATCAAATTCAGTGAATCATTTCAACAGTTATTTCAAAACTCATCAAGAGTAGCTTTTTAAGGGGCTGATAACAGCATGTGGAAAAATACTGATTTGAGTCAATATTATAGCTTAAGCTGTCTACATTTAATTCCCCTTACTAAATTCTTGGACACTTAATTGTGCTCATAAGGAACCGTTACATAGACCAAGAGGCAGTCATTCAGACAGAATAAACGGATACAGCATGGTTTAAAGTCAGGAAAGGTGTGCATCAGGGTTGTATCCTTTCACCATACTTATTCAGTCTGTACTGAGCAAATAATCCGAGAAGCTGGACTATGTGAAGAAGAATGGGGCATCAGGATTGGAGGAAGACTCATTAACAACCTGCATTATGCAGATGACACAACTTGCTTGCTGAAAGTGAAGAGGACTTGAAGCACTTACTGACAAAGATCAAGGACTGCAGCCTTCAGTATGGATTACACTTCAATGTAAAGAAAACAGAAATCTTCACAACTGGACCAATAAGTGACATCATGATAAACGGAGAAAAGATTGAAGTTGTCAAGGATTTCATTTTACTTGGATCCACAATCAATGTCCGTGGAAGCAGCAGTCAAGAAGTTAAATGATACTTCTGGCAACATGGGACTCTAGGGAGAAGCACCACGCCGTCCCTCCATAGCAAAGATCCGAAAAACTAAGCCAAACACAGAAAACAGCAATCCTGAAACCCTAAACATCAAATGAAGAGATAAAGAACTCAGCCAAGCACCAAATGGAATAAGAAACTGACAGAGAACAGAGAGTGAGGAGACATACATGCAGAGGTCCCCTATCAGCTAACACGGCACTCCAATCACACCATCTTGGACTCGTTTCAGAGACCAGCGAACATGGTGTACAAGAAAGCAGCTTCACAGAGCTTCCAGCAGGAGACAGAATAACTGGTAACCAGCAATATACACTTTCCCACCCCCCACACTTCTTCACAACCACTTGGCCTACTCTGCTTCCTGTAGCCACTGTCTCTTGGCTGGGAAGCACTGGCTGCTTGGTTACCATCCACCTGCACTGGCCAATTCCCTGAGTGCCATTTGTTGGCTTCTGGTGTTGCTTTTTTCTGCTTCTTTTGATTTCTTCCTTACCTCTCACCACCTCCCCTCCTTTTACTCAAATACCTGGCTCCGTGCGCCATCTTTGCTTCTTCCTGAAAGGCTGTGACACTCCACTCAAACGTGAAACTACTTCCCAGTCCGTGCTGCCATGCTGGTGGGATCCCAGGGCTTTTTGATTTGTTTGTTTTGAATTGTTTGTCTTCTTTTTCTTTTCTTGAATGGGGAGCCTGTTCTAGCCGGGCAGTACTTCACTGCTTGGGACCTACCCCCTCAGCTTGCACAGATGTGCAGAGGGATCCCTGAGTGCATTTCTTTTCTTGTGTTTCTTTTTTTTTTTTTTTTTCTGATTTTTTTGGGGTTTTTCTTGTTCTATTTTTTTTAATTTGTTTTGTTTTCTTTTCCCTTTTTGTCTTTCTTCATTACTTAGTTTCTCATCTGTCTATAACTTTCTTCTCTTCCTGTCCCCTGAATAACTGGCACTGAGTGACACCTCTAAGCCTTCTAGCCAGGCTGTACTTCAACACCTGGGAACAATTTCCCCAGACCCCGTAGCTGCACCAGTGGGATCCCTGGGAGCTTTCCTTTTCTTTTTTCTTTCTTATTTTTATTTATTCACTCTTTTCTTTTTTTTTCCTTCATCCCCTTTCTGTTTTTCTCCATTTCCTAGTCTCTCATCTCTCACCTCCAACAGCAAGCTCCCCTAACACTCTTTTTTTGTTTGTTTGTATGTTTTTGGATCCTGTCCCTCTCTCCTCTCTCCCATACACATCCTAGCTCCACACATCACAATCTCCCCCCTCCATCCTGCCTACCTGCACCGTGCACTTAACATCACACCATCAAGCAGCACAGGCACGGCCTACTGGAACCTGCCCTGCACTGATTACTGACCTGCCCTGGTGGCTGTAGTAAGTGCCACAAACAACCCGTCCCAGTAAATCCTCTTCAGCTAGAACTACCCTGCTGTACCATATTTGAGCAACTGACCCTGCCAATTGGAGAATGAGGCAAAAAGTATCATGCCCACAGAAGAGCAAACAACAAAGAACACACAGCCCGCCTGCTCAGACATAGTCAAATATATATATATTAAGAAAACCAGGACAAAACAAACAAATCTACAATCAATAAATGAGAAAAATAACTACCAAATGCCCCAAAGACAGCAGACTATATCAAAACATTTACAAAAACAGAACAAGATGTTTCCAGTTGGTGTCCGAAATAAAACACCAGATGACTTTCCAGTGAAAGAAAAGGCACTAGAACTACCTGATAGGGAATTCAAATCTCTAATACTCAGAATTATCCATGAGTTGAAGCAAAAAGCAGACAAAAATAGGAAAAAATAGACAAATGAATGGAAAATACAGACAAAAATGGAAGAATTCAGAAAGATGGAAGAACTCAGAAAGACAATACAGGAACAAAATGCCAAAATAAATTCACAACTATAAGTTATACAAAAACAACAATTAGAAATCCAAAAGATAAACAACAAAATTTCAGAAATGGACAGTGTCATAGAAGGGCTGAGGAGCAGATTTGAAACAGTGGAAGACAGGATCAGCGGAATTGAAGAAAAACACTTGGATACAACTCTGTTTGAGGAAAACTCAGAAAAAAAACAAAGAAAAATGAAGATGCCCTTAAAATTATGTGGGATACAATCAAAAGCAAAAATACACGAGTGACCAGAGTTCCAGAACAGGGGGAGAAAACAGAAAACACAGAGAGGATCACTGACGAACTGCTGACAGAAAACTCACCAATATCATGGAAGATGAAAAGCTGACCATCCAAGAAGCTCAACAAACCCCATATAGGATAGACCCCAAAAGAAAATCACCAAGGCATATCATAACCACAAACACGAAAACCAAAGACAAACAAAGAATCCTGAGAGCAGCTCATGAAAAACAAGAAGTCACATACAGAGGAGAAACAATAAGACTAAGCTCAGATTATTTGGCAGAAACCAGGCAAGAAGGCAATGGCATGACATATATAAAACCCTGAAAGAAAAAAACTGCCATCCAAGAATAATATAACCTGCAAAACTCTCATTCAAATATGATGGTGAAATTAGGACTTTGCAGAATAAACAGAAATTAATGGAATATGTAAAAACCAAACCAAACTTACAATAATTATTAAAAGGAGTCCTTCGATCTGAGAACAAACAACTTCAGCTCACAGGCTGAATCTACGATGCAGGATAGTACAAGCCAGATACCAGTCTAGCAAATGAACTCTCAAGGACTATCAAAAACCAAAAGAAATACAACAGGGAATCAGAGCACTTAATCTGTAAATGACAACAACATAAGAACAATAAAAGAGGGAATAAACAGTGTAGGTATAGAACTTTCTAATGGAGAGGAAGACAAGGCAATACCAAGTAATAATAGACTACTTCAAACTTAGAAAGGTAATGGTAAATATCACAGTAACCACAAAGAAAGTTAACAAACATACTTATAAAAATAAAGAGGAAAAACATAAAGTCTCAGTAAAAACAAAACCAACAAAAACAAAAGAAATGAAAAATAATCCACAAAGAAAAGAAATTCAGCACAAGAGAATAAGAGGAACAAAGAAAACATCAACACCACAAAAAAAGCACTACAAAATGACAGAAATAAACTCACATCTATCAATAATTACACTGAATGTAAATGGCCTCAGTGCACCCATAAAGAGACAGAGTGACAGAATGCATAAAAAAACAGGATGCTGTCTACAAGAGACACACCTTAGAAACAAAGATGTGAATTTATTAAAAAATCAAAGGTTGGAAAAAGAATATCAAGCTAACAACTACCAAAAGAGAGCAGGAGTGGCAATTCTAATCTCAGATAAAATAGACTTTAACACAAAATCCACCATAAAAGACAAAGACGGACACTATATAATGATTAAGGGGATGATCCATTATGAAGACATAACCATAATAAACATCTACACACCCAATGACAGGGCTCCAAAATACATAAAACAAACTTTAACAGTACCGAAAAGAGAAATCGACAGTTCCACGATAATAGTAGGAGACTTCAACACACCACTCTCAGTAAAGGACAGAACATCTAAAAAGAAACTCAGCAAAGATACAGAAGACCTAAAGGGCACAATCAGCCAACTTGACCTCATAGACATATATAGAACACTGCATCCAAGAGCTGCAAAGTACACATTCTTTTCTAATGCACATGGAACGTTCTCCAGAATAGACCACATCTTAGGCCACAGAGAAATCCTCAACAAGATCCAAAATGCTGAGATAATACAAAGTATCTTCTCTGACCACAATGCCATCAAGGTAGAAATTAACAACAGAAAGAGCAAGGAAAAAAGCAATTACATGGAAACTGAATAACACCCTGCTTACAAACCACTGAGTAATAGAAGAAATCAGAGATGGAATTAAAAAATTCCTAGAATCAAACGAGAATGAAAACACATCATACCAAAACCTTTGGGACACAGCAAAGGCAGTCCTCAGAGGACAATTTATAGCAATAGATGCACACATCAAAAAAGAAGAAAGGTACAAAATCAAAACATTAACTACACAACTCAAACAAATCAAAAGAGAATAGCAAAAAAAGCCCACAGCCACCAGAAGAAAGGAAATAATAAAGATCAGATCAGAAATAAATGAAATAGAGAATCGAAAAACAATAGAAAGAATCAACAAAACCAAAAGTTGGTTCTTGAAAGAATCAACAAAATCGACAAACCACTGGCCAGACTGAGAAAAGAAAATCAGGAGAGGATGCAAATAACCCAAATAAGAAATGAAACGGGGGACATTACAACAGACCCAACTGAAATAAAAAGGATCATAATGGAATATTATGAAAAACTATACTTCAACAAATTTGAAAACCTAGAGGAAATGGATACATTTCTAGAAACACACTACCTACCCAAACTACAATAAAGTGATTTTCAAAATCTGAACAGACCCATAACAAGAGAAGAGATTGAAAAGGTAATATAAAAAAACTCCCAACAAAAAAAAGCCCTGGCCCAGATGGCTTCACTGGAGAATTCTACAAAACATTCAGAGACGAGCTTGTACCAGTACTGTTGAAACTATTTCACAACATAGAAAAGGAAGCAACACTTCCAAATTCATTCCATGAAGCCAGCACAACCCAGATACCAAAACCAGGCAAAGATGCCACAAAAAAGAAAATTACAGACCAATATCTCTCATGAATATAGATGCAGAAATTCTCAACAAAATTCTAGCCAATAGAATTCAGCAGCATATCAAAAAAATAATACACCATGACCAACTAGGATTCATACAGGTGTGCAAGGATGGTTCAACATTAGAAAATCAATCAACGTAATCCACCACATAAATAAAAGGAAAGAAAAGAATCACATGATCATCTCAATTGACGCAAAAAAGGCATTCAACAAAGTCCAACACCCATTACTGATAAACACTCCCAATAAAATAAAATAGGTATAGAACGGAAATTTCTCAACATAATAAAGGGCTTCTATGCAAAACCAACAACCAACATCATTCTTAATGGAGAGAGGCTGAAAACATTCCCCTTAAGAACAGGAACAAGACAAGGATGCCCTCTATCACCACTCCTATTTAACATTGTGCTGGAAGTTCCAGCTAGAGCAATAAGACAAGAAAAAGAAATAAAGGACATCCAAATTGGTAATGAAGAAGTTAAACTGCCCCTGTTGGCAGATGATATGATATTATACATAGAAAACCCTAAAGACTCCATGAGAAATCTACTGGAACTAATAGAAAGATTCAGCAGAGTAGCAGGATAAAGGATAAACATACAAAAATCAGCTGGATTCCTATACACCAATAAAGAGAACAATGAAAAGGAAATCAGGAAAACAATACCATTTATAATAGCCCCTAAAAAAATAAAAAACTTAGGAATAAATCTAACCAGGGATGTGAAAGACCTATAGAAAGAAAACTACAAAACACTACTGCAAGAAACCCAAAGGGATCTACATAAATGGAAAAACATACTGTGTTCATGGATAGGTAGATTCAATATTGTGAAAATAACAACTCTACCCAAAACAATTTACAAATACAATGCAATCCTGATCCAAATATCAACAACATTCTTCAAAGAGATGGAAAAACTAATCATTAACTTTATATGGAAAGGGAAGAAGCCCCGAATAAACAAAGCACTACTGAAGAAGAAGAATAAAGTAGGAGGACTCACACTACCTGACCTCAGAACCTATTATACAGCTATGGTAGTCAAAACAGCCTGGTACTGGTACAACAACAGATACATTGACCAATGTAACAGAATTGAGAACCCAGATGTAAATCCATCCACCTACGGTTACCTGATCTTCGACAAGGGCCCAAAGTCCATCAAATGGAGAAAAGACAATCTTTTTAACAAATGGTGCTGGCAAAACTGGATGTCCATCTGCAAAAAAATGAAATAGGACCCATACCTCACACCATACACAAAAACTAATATAAAATGGATCAAAGACCTAAATATAAAGCCAAAAACTATAAAGTTCATAGAAGAAAAAATTGGACCAACGCTACAAGCCCTTATACATGGAATTAACAGGATACAAACCATAACCAACAACACATAAACCCCAGAAGATAAGCTAGATAATTGGGATCTTCTAAAAATCAAACACCTGTGCTCTTCAAAAGACTTTACCGAAAGAGTAAAAAGAGAACCTACAGACTGGGAAAAAATTTTTGGACAGTAGAAGTCAGACAAAGGTGTAATCTCCATAATCTACAAGAAAATCCAACACCTCTACAACAAAAACACAAATAATCCTATTTACAAATGGGCAAAGGAAATGAACAGACACTTCACCAAAAAAGACATTCAAGCGGCCAACAGACACCTGAGGAAATGCTCGCGATCACTAGCCATTAGAGAAATGCAAATTAAAACCACAATGAGATACCATCTCACCTTGGCATTACTGGCACGAATCAAAAACACTGGAAATAACAAATGTTGGAGAGGCTGCGGGGAGATCGGAACTCTTATGCACTGCTGGTGGGAATGCAAAATGATACAACCATTTTGGAAAATGATATAGCGCTTCCTTAGAAAGCTAGAAATAGAAATACCATAGGATACAGCAATCCCACTCCTAGGAATATATCCTAGAGAAATAAGAGTCGTCACTCGAATAGACATATGCACACCTATGTTCATGGCAGCATTGTTCACAATAGCAAAACAATGGAAACAACCTAGATGACCATCAACAGATAAATGGATAAACAAAGTATGGTACATATACACAGTGGAGTACTACGCAACGATCAAGAACAATGATGAATCTGTGAAGCATCTCATAACATGGATGAAACTGTAGGAAATTATGCTGAGTGAAATAAGTCAATCACAAAAGGACAAATATTGTATGAAACCTCTATTGTAAAAACTCATTACAATCTTTGTTGGTTACAAGGGATGGGAGGGGTGGGGGGAAATTCTAAATAGTCAATAGATAAGTGGTATCTTGGGTGAAGGGTGAAACAGTACACAATACTGGGGAAGCCAGCACAACTTGCACAAGGAAAGGTCATGGAAGCTCCATAGACACATCCAAACTCCCCGAGAGACTGAATTGCTAGGTGGAGGGCTGTGGGGACCACGGTCTCAGGGAACATCTAGCTCAACTGGCATAACACATTTTGTAAAGACAATGTTCTACATTCTACCTCGGTGAGTAGCATCTGGGGTTTTAAGAGCCTATGAGCAGCCATCTAAGATACTCCACTGGTCTCATCCCTTCGGGAGCTAGGGAGAATGAAGAGAACAGGATAGAAGGAAAAGATTATTCCAAAGGACTAATGGACCACAGCTACCAAGGCTTCCACCAGACTGAGTCCAGTACAGCTAGATGGTGCCCAGCTACCACCACTGACTGTTCTGACCGGGATCACAACAGAGGGTTCTGGACAGAGCTGGAGAAGGATGTAGAACAAAATTTTAACACAAAAAAAAAGACCAGATTTACTGGCCTGAAAGAGACTGGAGAAACGCCGAGAGTATGGCCCCCAGACACCCTTTTAGCTCGATGGTGAAGTCATTTCCGAGGTTCACTGTTCAGCTGGGGATTGGACAGCCCCATAAAATAAAATGGGACTAATGAGGCACAGCAGTCCAGAGACAAGGACTTGAAGGCAGAAGGGGACAGAAAAGCTGGTGATAGGGAACCCAAGGTTGAGTAAGGACATGTAGTGGGGTTGTTAGCCACTGTCATAAGGCAACATGTGTACTAACTGTTTAATGAGAAACTATTTTGTTCTGTAAACCTTCATCTAAAGTGAGAATAGCAGCACAACTAGAAGAATGTAATCCATGTCACTGAATTGTGCATGTCGAAATTTTTGAAATGGTTTATCTTTGGCTATGTATGTTTTCACCAAAAAAAAAAAAAGATCAAGAAAGGAGTGTTGACATGTCATGGGGTTGTTAACCAATGTCATAAAACAGTATGTGTACTGACTGTTTAATGAGGAACTATTTGTTCTGTAAACCTTCATCTAAAGTACAATAAAAAAATAAATAAATAAAAATCAAATGATGCTTCGCATTGGGCAAATCTGCTGCAAAATCTCTCTTTAAAGTGTTAAAAAGCCAAGATATCACTTTAAGGACTAAGGTGTGCCTGACCGAAGCTGTGGTGTTTTCAATCACCTCATATGTATGCAAAAGTGGGACAGTGAATAACGAAGACTGAAGAATTGACACCTTTGAGTTATGGAGTTGGCGAAGAAGATTGAATATACCATTGACTGCCAAAAGAACGAACAAATCTGTCTCAGAAAGTACAGCCAGAATGCTTCTTAGAGGCAAGGATGGCAAGACTTCGTCTCATATACTTTGGACATGTTATCAGGACAGACCAGTCCCTGGAGAAGGACATCATGCTTGGTAAAGTAAATGGTCAGCGATAAAGAGGAAGACCCTCAATGAGATGGATTGACACAGTGGCTACAACAATGGGCTCAAACATAGCAATGATCATGAGGATGGCGCAGGACCAGGCAGTGTTTCATTCTGTTGTACATAGGATCTCTATGAGTCAGAATCGACTCAATGGCACCTAACAACAACAAATTCCTGATAATTAAATATATTAAAAAATAAAAGGTCTATTTAATTTTCCCTATAGTTTAGTCTTTATTAGTAACAAGTGATAGTTAAAATTTGAGAGTGCTACAAAATGTATATATATATATATATGATGGCAATAGAAATTTATTTTATTTTTTTAGTATTTTTAAGCTGTATGAATGCTAAGCATTAAAAATTATCTCAGAATGTATAAAATGAATTTAAAAGAGAGTTGCCTTTGGCAATTAAGTGGTAAATAATTTTTCACTGAAATCACTTCCTTCAAAAAGGAGCTTTATAGTTACACCCAGCAAAATAAATATAGTTTTAAGAATTATTAAAACTAGAATTATCTCAGAAAACAATAAGAAAAAAATGCATTAAATGCAAAGTCAGCTCACTGCAGTAAAAACCTCTTTAACAGAAATCTCGTTAGTCTTCACCCCGAAGGCTGCCTTCTCCTACACACTCACATTGCACGGTGATGAGATTCTGTGTAGTTCGTTTTTGTCTAGAACAGACGTCATCTGACGCTTGAATCTTCTCTGCTGTGCCCCTTTTATGCCACCTCCAGCCTAGGACTGAACACCTGGCATGAGGGAAACCCACCCTCTCCTGACACAGGTGGTGCATGCTATTTTTCTTCTGAATGTTAGAAAATTGGTTTTTCATATTGGTCCTTTATCTGTCTTTCTATTACTCATATCCATCTTGGTCCTAGTCCCAGGGCCTCGTGGACCATGTCTAATCCCTCCACAGATGCACAACCCTTCATAGATTTGAAAATTGCTGCCAAGATGAAATTTTACAGAGATAAATGTAAAGTTTCTATTGTGGCCTAAAGACCAAGCTGTATAAGTACAAGATTGGAACAATGTGACTCCACAGCCCACATACTTGAGCTCTGTTGTTCAGATGAGGATGTTAAGGCTTAGAAACCTGAGCAAGCCCTGGGGTCCCACTGCCAGTTGTTGGGACTGAGGCAGGAGGCAGGTCACCTCACACCAAACCCTATTCTCTTCCCACCTCTTCATGCTGCCACACTCTAGTCTGTTAAGGTCTTTTAAAATTTCAAATTTAGCATCCAATTGATTTTCTTCCCATTCCATAAGATGAATTGTTTATCTGCTTGTTTCCCTTGTCTCTCTTGTAAGAATGTGATTTTTAAATTTTTTTTAAAAATTTAAATAAAATTTTAAAGATAATTTATTTTTGGTGTTGTTGAAAATGAACATAGCAAAACATACCCCAGTTCAACAATTTCTATGTATGCAATTCAGTGACACTGACTACATTCTTCAAGTTGTGCAATCATTCTCATCCTTCTTTTCCAAAGTATTCGTCCACCATTAACATGAACTTACTGCCCCCTAAGTTTCTTCTCTAACCTTTCAAGTTGCTGTTGCCAGTTTGATTTAACTAAACTTTTTTAAGAGCAGTTTTAAGGTGATTGTGCAGAAAAACTGTATAGAAGGTACAGAGCGCTCGCTTATACTGCCTCTCCCCATCTCCTGTTTCTCCTATTATTAGCATATCGCATTCCTGTGGTGCATTTGTTAGAACTGATGAAGCATGTTGATACATTATTATTAACTAAAGTCCATCGTTCACATTAGGGTTCACTGTTTGTGTACAAGCCTGTGGGTTTTGACAAACGCATGATGTCATGTGTCCACCAGCACAGTATCATACAGAATAGTTTAACCGCCCTAACAATTTCCTGTGCTCCACCCCTCTATCCCTCCCCCTCCTCCGGAGCCCCTGGAACCACTGATCCTTTTACCTCTCTCTAGTTTTGCCTTTTCCAGAATGTCATATAGTTGTAATCATAAAGCATGTAGCTTTCCAGACTGACTGATTGCACTTCGCAATGTGCATTTAGGGTTCCACCGTGCCTTTTTGTGGCTTAATAGCTCATTTCTTTTTATCCCTGAATAATAATACTCCATTCCATGGTTGTACCACAGTTTCTATCACAGATGTGATTTTTTTAATAGCAGACATCATGTCTTTAATTTATTCTAGTATTTCCCGTAGAAGCATATACACTGAGATGTGCAAAAAGTATTTATTGAAGTGAAAGGTCAGATATCTTTCTTTTGAAAATTTTCTGTCTACAGAGCAACCTAGACTAATATAAAGAAAAGAAAAATTATCTCAATCTAGAAATGTAAATTCTTATATTTTTTAAATGTCATCTCATATTGCATATAATTGCTAGTGCCAAAGATATGTCTTAGTTACTTAAAACTTGGATAGGTCATATTTTTTTCCTAAATATATTAATGCCTTAAGTACAATACTATTATAGATTGAATTGTATCTCCCAAAAATGTGTGTCAACTTGGCTAGGCCATGATTCCCAGTATTGTGTGGTTGTCCACCATTTTGTGATCTGATGTGATTTTCGTAGGTGTTGTAAATCCTACCTCTATGATGTTAATGAGGCAGGATTAGAAACCATTATGTTAATGAGGCAGGAGTCAATCTACAGGATTAGGTTGTTTCTTAAGTCAATCTCTTTTGATATATAAAAGAAAGAAGTGAGCAGAGAGACAGGAGGACCTCCTGCCACCAAGAATGAAGAACCAGGAGGGAAGCATGTCCTTTGGACCTGGGGTTCCTGTGCTGAAAACTCCTAGTCCAGGGGAAGATTGATGACAAGGACCTTCCCCCAGAGCCGACAGAGAGAGAAAGCCTTCCCCTGGAGCTGGCACCCTAAATTTGGACTTGTAGCCTCCTAGACTGTGAGAGAATAAATTCTCTTTGTTAAAGCCATCCACTTGTGGTATTTCTGTTATAGCAGTTCTAGATACTAACAAATGGCCTAAATATTTTGCATTTTTCCACTTCTCTGATTAAACATGTTTCCTAACCACTTTCTCTGTTCCCAGTCCTTATTTCCTCAAAATCTGTCCATAAAATCTTTCTACCCTTCCTACATAATAAAATGACTCTTGTTTCCTCCAGAGTGAACTGCATAATCCTTCACGAGGCTCCAAGTCCCTGGGTGGTGCAAACAGCTAAGTACTCGACTACTAACAGAAAGGTTGGTGGTTTAAACCTACCCAGAGGCACCTTGGAAGAAAGGCCTGGTGATCTGCTTCTGAAAGGGCACAGTCTTAAAAACCCTATGAAGCAGTTCCACTCTGCACACATGGGGTTGTCATGAATGGGAATCAGCTCAATAGGAACTGGTTTGGTCTTTTTGTTTGTCATGGCTCGGGTCTCACAATTATGCAGGTTTACCTCACTCTGAGCCTTCTGCATACACCATGCACGCTCCAGCCACAGGAAACTACACCACTCCCTTCCTCCAAGCCCTCACATTCTCCTGCCAGGGCTTGCCATGCTCTCTCCACTGTCCCATAAAACTATGGAATATTTGCAGTTCCTTATATGACAAGATTTAAAGGTATAGTATGGCCCAACCAGGACAGAGATGATTTGAAAAACACATGTGCTGTGTGCTGAGGGCCACTATTTATATTTGTTTTTGGAATTCACTCTTTTGGGTAGATTAACTTTGTTTGCTTGTTTGTTTTTGGTTTTCTTCCAAACGATTAAAAATTTTCCAGAAGATAATCTTTACAGAGTATGTCTTAGTCATCTAGTGCTACTGTAACAGAAATCCCACAAGTGGATGGCTTTTACAAACCGAAGTTTGCTCTCTCACAGTCTAGTAGGCTAGAAGTCCAAATTCAGGGTGCCAGCTCCAGGGGAAGGCTTTTTCTTTCTGTCAGCTCTGGAGGAAGGTCCTTATCATCAATCTTCCCCTGGACTAGGGGCTTCTACACGCAGGAACCCTGGGTCCAAACGACGCACTTTTCTCCTGGCATTGCTTCTTTGGTGGTATAAGATCTCCCTGTCTCTCTGCTCGATTCTCTCTTTTATATCTCAGAAGAGATTGGCTCAAGACACAATCCAATCTTGTAGATTGAGTCCTGCCTCATTAACATAACTGCCACCTGTCCCACCTAATTAACATCATAAAGGTAGAATTTACAACACATAGGAAAATCACATCAGATGACAAAATGGTGGACAATCACACAATACTGTGAATCAAATAGATACACATATTTTGGGGGGACACAATTCAATATCCATGACACAGTATAATAAATAAGCTCTTAATATACTATAAACCCTGAAAGGAAAGCATTTCCTAGTAATTCCTGGTTATTCCTTACAAAGGAAAAGTACTGGCAAAGGAACAACTGACTGCCGTTGATGTTTCAGGTTGAGCTTGGTTGGCTGTTACTGGAAAACATCTCTTGATTTGGCTTTTTATGAGCATTGCATTCTATCCTTGAGCCAAATGGTGATTTTGAGGAGAATAATTATAGTCCACTTTTATTGAAAGCCTATTACATACAATGCACTGTTCTAAGCTCTTTATGTAAATAATCTTATTCACCTCCCTCTACAATCCTATGAAGTGTATACAGTCTTTATTAAAGACTGAGGCTCAGAGAGGTTAAGTAACTAACCCAAGGTCACAGAGCTAGTAAATGGTGGAACAGCATTTAAACCCATGTGATCAGATCCAAAGCCCTGCTTTTAACCACCATGACACATTTTGCCTCTCTAGATCCAAGTGTAAACAACCACTTTGGGAAGATCGATCAGACACAATTTTCTGTTAGCACCAGATCTGCCCTCAGGGCCAAAGGACTCTGGGGGTGACTCCCCACATTTATACACACAGAAGAGAACCTTCTGATACTGCTCAGATTTTACTGTGTGATGCTCAATCTAGAGGGCTCTTTCAGGTGCTTTTTCAAACAGAGATACCTGGGCCTCTGATTTGATTTTGGGATGTAATTGGTCTGGGGTGTGTCGCCAGTATCAGCAGTTTTTAGAAGCTAGTGATTCTAGTGAGAGTCACTGTGGTGCCCAGTTGTCATAAAGAAGTGGACTGAAGAAGGCTTGAATTTCATTGAGGAGGAGTCCACACGTCGCTTACTGGAAGGGGGAGAGGGCGCCGGGCCTCCCTGTTCCCCAACTCCAGCCACATCTCACAAGCAGGTGGTAACTCCTTTCCGAAGCCTGCTGTGCTGACCAGAGGAGGGAGGAGAACCCATGTTGGCAGGGGGTGGGGGGTGGGGGGAGGCAGGCACAGGAGCTTCAGTCAGTACCCGAAACCCTGACGTCCGAGACCCTGACATACCAAGGCCCTGGCAATGGCCCAACAAGCAGGTATGATCAGAATTTCCCAGGGGATATTCAGAGCAGATCCCTCAGCAGGCACAGCTTCTAAATTTGTCCTTGGAATGATTAATCTGTTTAAGCAAATCCTAGAGCATAATTAAGGTGCTCTAATCAGGGAAGGAGATTGTTATGCAGTGTCTCAGGCACTGATTTGGTGGCAGGCGCTCGTGACCAAGAGGCCTGAGTAACCTCAGGAACCAGTGAAGGTGACAGGAGGTGGAAGGCCGGCCACTCAAGGTCAGAACCCAGAAGGCTGCCAGGGTGGAGATGTCACCGACGGGATACTGATGGGGGTTGTGGCAATGATCTCCCACCTCCAGAGGAAGGGTCAGGTCACTTACTAATGGCCTTAGCAACAGCAACTATGTTTGTGGAAGTGGATGTTCTTAGAGCAGAATTAACAGTTCAAGGAGGTTCAAACTGGGTACTTGGGTCCCCGGGGGCTCCAGAGGCTGGGAGACAGATGCCACGATCCCTTGGGAGGAAGACAGATGCAGGAAGCAGAAGACTCATTCTCAAATTGTTATGACATATGGAGTCTCCCCTCCTCTCTCCCCTTCCCCACACAGTATAATGAAGTCTGGAGGGCAGGGGCCCGCTGCGCCCCAAGTTCTGGAAGAGGCTTGGGGTGGGCAGCAGGGGAGGGAGCAGGAGGGGGCCTGGGGGAGCAGCCAAGGTGGAGCCAGTGTGTTTAATATTTCTCATCAGTCTCAGTCTCTAGTTCCATCTGACACCACATCAGACCCTCTCTACCTCTCTGTCTGATCTTGCTAGTTCCTTCCTCTAGACCAGATGCATCAGGTCAGGCCAAGTCACTGATGAAACCTTACAGCCTTTCTAATTTTCTTCCTAACCTGCACGAGGCTGATTAAATTAAGCACTGTTGAAACCCAGGCTCTTAATAGGAAAGATGGGGGTGGAGCTCTTCCCCTCCCATTCTTTGGCCCTTGGGACTGCAGCGTTCTCACTGCAGATGTCAGCTGGCACAGACGATCCCCATGGTACAGGAGTGATGAGGAGTGAGCAAGTGAGTGAGGGATTGAGTTAACGAGTGAGTGGATGAGTGAGAGAGTGAGCAAGTGAATGAGTGAGCAAGTGAGTGAATGAGTGAGCAAGTGAGCAAGTGAGTGAGTGAGCAAGTGAGTGAATGTGCGAGCGAGTGAGCAACTGAATGGATGAGCGAGTGACTGAGTGAGTTGAGTGCACTGCAGATACAGAGACATGTGTTAAGTGTAGAGGATGGTATCAACACACATACGTTTACCTCCTCTTGTTCAATGGCTCAACCTCCAGCTGGTGAATTACCTTCCCTCCCAAGACATTAGAATATAGTTTCTGAATTTGGGGTACAGATTAATCAGAGAGAAGTGCAATCAACTGTTTGAGGCCAGTGTCAACAAACAGAAAACCAAAGAACAAAACAACCCAAACCAGCTGCTGTCATGACGATTCCAACTTTCCAACTCATGGCAACCTCATGTGTGCATAGTAGAACTGTACTCCATAGGGTTTTCTTCTGAGGCACCTCTGAGTGGGTTTGAACCTCCAACCTTTATGGTCAGTAGTCTAGCTCTTAACCATTTGCACCACCCAGCAACTCAGAGACTCCTGTCAATGGGCTCGCTGTGAGCTCTCCAGGAAATCTCAGTAAACACTCAGCTGAAAGGGAGAGGGAATGCTTCACTCTGGAAAGGAACAGTGTCTCTCTCCAGAGGGGAGCCTCCTATAGAGTGCAAATGCCTGCCCTCCAAAGTGAAATTAACAGTAACTAATGTGACTTGACAGCAAAGGGTTTGGTTTCTTGGTTCAATGGAGTCCCTAAGGAGAGCTGGTTGTGCAGTGGTTAAATACTTGGCTGCTAACCAAAAAGTCTGCGGTTCAAACTCACCAGCTGCTCCATGGGAGAAAGATGTGGCAGTCTGCTTTCATAAAGATTCACAGCCTTGGGAACCCCGTGGGGCAGTTCTATTCTGTCCTGTAAGGTCCCTATGAGTCGGAATCTTCTCCGCAGCAACAGTTTTGTCTTTTTTTTTGGTAATGGAGTTCCTAGGGAACCCTGGTGGCACAGTGGTTAAGTGCTGGGCAGCTAAGCTTTTGTGGCAGCTTGCTTCAGTGAAGATTACAGGCTTGGAAACTTTATGGGGCAGCTCTACTCTGTCCTATAGGGTCACTGTGAGTTGGAATGACATAATAACAACAGTGGAGTCCCTGGGAGGTGCAAACGGTTAAGTGCTTGACTACTAGCGCAAAGATTGGCAGTTTGAACCCACCCAGTGACTCTGTCAAAGATAGGCCTGGAGATTTGCTTCCATAAAGATTACAGCCAAGAAAACCCTATGGAGCAGTCTACTCTGTAACACATGGGGTAGCCATGAGTACAGGCCTACTTCAAGGTAGCTAACAACAACAACAATGTATAACAACAGTGTTATCTCTACACTAGAGCAGCCACGGAGTCTCTAAGATCTCTGTCTTCATCACCATTCCTACTGGAGTTAATTTCTGTTCCCCAGTTCAAGTGGCCCTCCGAGTAGCTTATACAGTCCTGGTTCCTATTAAAATGTTTTCTAAGGTTTATTGACTAATACTGAAAACTCCCTGAAGAGTACAGCTATGGAAAAATGTCAACAGCATTAATGCTGTATAAACACAAGATATTTTAACTCAAATACTGAACTACAAATGCTCTGTTTTGGTACAGCGTGCAGATGAAAATGCTCTGCTGCTTTTAACTGCAGATAGCTAGTGAGAGATGTCAACATTACTAAAAACCTACAACCGTTTTCCCCTGAACAATACATTGGGGTGCTGTGGACTGACCCCAATTTTTTTCCCAACTGGCTGTGTGTTGACTCTGTTTTTCTCTCCAGTAGGACAGCTTGCCTCCTGAAGAATGCTTCTCCCTAACCCTGACAGGCCTGGAGTGCACCCGTCAACACTGGACAGGGAGCAGGGCTGGTGGCATCACAGCCATGCAGCCTCATCAGCAAGTTGCAGCTCTGCCTGCCCTTCAGCTGACAGCAGTGCTCCTATCAGCCTCACAGCCCGTGTACTCAGGCCGAGCAAAATGTCCAGTCACTTGTCTAGAGCCTTTTATGCACCCAATTAGACACCCTTACTCTTCCAGGTCAGACACACCAAATAAGGAGGGCCCAATGAAGACTTGTCATGCCTTGAGCATGAAAAAAACAAAATAAAACAAAAAATATGGTTTCTCCCCCATCATATATTTCAAAATAAAATCCCCAAATGTAAAATAAACCCAAAAGCAAGCCAGTTGCCATTAAGTTGATCTGGACTCATGGTGACCCTATGTGTTGCAGGATTGTGTCTCCTCAAAATACATGTTGGGATCCTAACCCCTATACCTGTGGTTGTAACTCCCTTGGGGAATAGGGTTTCCTTTGTTATGTTAGTGAGGCCATATCAGGGTAGGGTGTGTCCTAGACCTAATCACTTCTGAGTGATATGAAGGACAGCACAGACATGGAGATGATATAAAGCAAGCGCAAACATGAAAAGGTAGGTGCCACATGAGGATGGACAAGGAATCGAGGAACGCTGGGGTTACAGAAGCTGAGACAAGGATCTTCCCCTAGGGCTGACAGAGAGAGAGCACCCTGCCCTAGATCCGGCACCCTGAACTCGGACTTCTAGCTCCTAAACTGTGAGAAAATAATTTTCTGTTCTTTAAAGTCACCCACTTGTGGTATTTCTGTTATAGAAGTACTAGATTACTAAGACAGTCTCCTCCTCCAGGAAGCCTCCCTGGCTCCCTCAGGCAAGGCGAGGAGCTCTCTCCATTGTGCTCCTAAAGCATTTAAAGTGTTATTACTTTATAATGTAATTATCAGATTTCTTGTCTTCCCAACCTCCCATCAGCTTTTGATTCCACTGAGAGCAGAAACGACGCCTTTCTCCCATGCATCCCCAGTACAAATAGCATCCCTTAGGATCCAGCAGGCTCAGTAAGTGCTGGCAGGATTGATGGATAAATGAATTAATGACTGAAGTTCTATCACCTCTCAAGATGGATTCATGCCTCTCATTTTTTTTTCCAGGCCCTAATAACTGTCATATTACCACCAAATCTGATATGAAATGGTGTCATAATAGTTGTAAAGTTTGTAAGTCATTCTTACAAATTTAAACAGTGCAGTGGTTTAGTCTAATGTGACAAGGCACAGTTTTAGATAGAGAACTCTTTGAGCTACGTCAAGACTTTCTGATAGTTATATTTTTTTAATATTATTTTAGGTAGAGCCAACATGGCACTATAGACTGAAGTACCATGCCATCCATCTGCAGCAAAGACCAGAAAAACTAAGTAAAACATATACAAACATCAATCCTGAAACTCTAAGCATCAAATGAAGGGATAAAGAACTAGATCAAGTACCAAATGGAAGAAGAAACTGACAGAGAACAGAGAACGAGGAGAGCTACGGAGTGGAGGTCCCTTGCCAACTAATGCAGCAAGTTTTGCCATCTTGGAGCACAGCCAGGGACAATCCCAGACAGGGAGTAGGGGAAGGCAACTTCATGGACCTCCCAACAGGAAATAGAGTACTTGGTAACCAGAGATACATGTTTTCCCATCCCCCAAACTTCTGCCGCTTCCCAACGGGACATGGTAGCTTGGCTGGAGAGATCCTGGCTCGCTGCCAGTACAGGTCCACCCCGCCCCGCCCCCGGCAGCTCCCTTAGCTCCATATTTTTTTATTTGTCTTTCTCTTTCCCTTTCTCACTCTTCCTTCTCCCTCCACCTAGGCCCTATGCTGCCTCCGACCCTTCCTGATGGGCTGTGCCATGCCACCTGGTGAGAGAAACACCAGCTTGCAACCATCCCAGTTCTGCCCCCAATGGCTGGTTCTGTCAGCACTGTTTTTGTTTCTTCTTTCTCTTTGCCCTTCTTCTTTTCCATTCTCTTGCCCACCTAGCCCTGTGCACTACCTCTTCCCCTTCTCAATGAGCTGTGCAGCACTGCTTGGCTAGAGAGCCACCAGCACATAGCCTCCCTGGGTCTGCCCCTGTCAGCTCCCACAACGCCACCATTTCTTTTTCTTTTTTGCTTTTATTTCTTGTTTCTCTCTCTGACCTAGCTCCACATATCACATCCTTTCCCTTCCCTCCTGCCTCTTTGCACCAGCCACCGAGTGCTGTGCCCTGAGTGGCACCTGGGTGGACTTCCAGGCCCCCAGACCACACACCGTGCAGCACTCAGCCCTTCCCCACCAAGTGCCACACCCCTGAGTGGCACCGGTGCAGACCCTCAGACCACTGGACCCCACCCCATGTCACCTGCTGGCCCCACACAGCTGAGCACCATGCCCCCAAGTGGGGTAGACCCCTGGACCCCATACCACACTGCCTCCTGGCCCAACCCTGCTGAGCACCATGCCCTTGAGTGGCACAGTGTGGATGCTGGACCTCATAATCCCGGCCAGCAATGTCCCCAGCACTGCTCCACCAAGCACTCACCCCTAAGTGGGAATGGCATGGACATCTGGATCCCCAGACCCCACCCCACCGCACTGCTCCCAGACCGCACCACTGGCCCCAGTTTGTGCCACAGACAAATGACCCATCTCTACCCCTCCACCTCCTGCTGGACATACCCTGCTGCACCAGAGCTGAGCAACTGGTCCTGCCCACCCGGACAAGGTGATGAGAACTGTCATGCCCACAGATGTGCAATCAACAAAACAAGCCCTGCCTGCCTGCCCAGATATAACCAAATAAAACAAAAAAGCAGGACGAAACAAACAAACCTACGATCAATAAATAAAGAAAAAATTCCTGATGTCTAGTGACAGCAGACACTATCAAAACATATGAAAAAGCAGGACAAGATGGCTCCAATAAGTGACCAAAATAAACACCAGGTGACCTTCCAGTAGAAGAAAAGGCACTGGAATTACCTGATGGGGAATTCAAAAGTCTAATATTCAGGGCTCTACAAGAGATTAGGAAAGAGATCAAGGAAAACACAGACAAAACTAAGGAAAAAACAGACAAAATCAGGGAAAATACAGACAAAATCAGAGAAAACACAAACAAAGCAATGGAGGAATTCAGGAAAATAATACAAGAACAAAATGTCAAAATAAATAAAAAAAATAGAAATCATACAAAAACAGCAATTAGAAATCCAAAAGATAAACAACAAGATGTCAGAAATGGACAATGCAATAGAAGGTTTTAGGAGCAAATTTGAAACAATGGAAGATAGAATCAGCTAAATTGAAGACAAATCCTTGGATACCACTTAGAGGAAAAATCAAAGAAAAGAATGAAGAAAACATAAGAACTATGTGGGATACAATTAAGAGAAAAAATTTGTCTGTGACTGGAGTTCCAGAATAGGGGGAGAAAATGGAAAACACAGAGAGGATCATTGAAGATTTGTTGACAGAAAACTTCACTAATATGAAAGATGAAAAGCTGACCATCCAAGAAGCTCAGTGAACCCCATACAGGATAGATCCTAAAAGAAAGTCACCAAGACATATCATAATCATACAAAGAAAGAATCCTTAGAGCAGCTCGAGAAAACCAAAAAGTCACTTACAAAGGAGAAACAATAAGACTAAGCTCTGACTACTCAGCAGAAACCATGCAGGCAAGAAGGCAATGGAATGATATACATAAAACCTTGAAAGAAAAAAATCGCCAACCAAGAATAATACATCCTGCAAAACTCTCACTCAGAAATGATGGTGAAATTAGGATATTTCCAGATAAACAGAAATTAAGGGAATATGTAAAAACCAAACCAAATTTACAAGAATTGTGAAAGAGAGTCCTTCAGTTAGAGAACAAACAACATTAGACAACCACCTGAATCTACGACATAGGACAGCATCAGCCAGACACCAATCTAGGTAATGAACTCTCAAGGATAAAACAAAACTAAAAGATTTACAACAGGGAACCAGAGACATCAATCTGTATACGACAACAACATCACAACAATAAAAGAGGGAATAAACGTATAGAACTTTAAATGGAGAGGAAGTCAAGGCAATATCAAGCAATAAAAGACTGATTCAAACTTAGAAAGATAAAGGTAAATCTCAAGGAAACCACAAAGAAAGGTATCAAACATACTCATCAAAATAAAGAAGAAAAACATAAAGTTTCAGTAAACACAAAATCTATAAAAATGAAAGAAACAAAAGAAATTCCACAAACAAGGAATTCAGCACAGGAGAGTAAGAGGATCAAAGAAAACATCGGTACCACAAAGAAAAGCACTACCAAACGACAGCAGTAAACTTATACCTATCGATAATCACACTGAATGTAAATGGCTGAAGTGCACCTGTAGAGAGACAGAGAGTAACAGAATGTATTAAAAAACATGGCCCATCAATATGCTGTCTATAAGAGACACACTTTACAAACAAAGACATAAAATATTAAAAATCGAAGAATGGAAAAAAATATATCAAGCTAACAGCTACCAAAAAAGAGCAGAAGTGGCAATACTAATCTCATATAAAATAGACTTTAAAACAAAATCCACCATAAAAGACAAAGAAGGACATTATATAATGATTGAAGAGACAATACACCATGATGACGTAACCATAATAAATATCTATGCATCCAATGACAGGGCTCCAAAATACATAAAACAAGCTCTAACAGCACTGAAAAGAGAAATTGACAGTTATACAATAATAGAAGGAAACTTCAACACACCACTCTCGGTAAAGAACAGAACATCAGAAAGAAACTCAGCAAAGACACAGAAGATTGGCCACAGTCAACCAACTTGACCTCATCAGAAGCCAAACCAAACCCACTGCCGCTGAGTTGATTCCAGCTCATAGCAACCCTATAGGACAGAGTAGAACTGCCCCATACAGCTCCAAGGAGCTCCTGGTGGATTTGAACTGCTGACATCTTGCTTAGCAGCTGTACATAAACATATATAAAACATATGTAGACATATATAAAACACTCCACCCAACTATTTAACAATGCTATTTAACATTGTGCTGGAAGTCCTAACAGGAGCAACAAGGCAAGAAAAAGAAATAAAGAGCATCCAAATTGATAAGAAGTAAAACTCCCTATTTGCAGATGATATGATACTATACATAGAGAATCCTAAAGATTACACAAGAAAACTACTGGGGCTAATAGAAAGATTCAGCAGAGTAGCAGAATACAAGATCAACATACAAAAATAAGTTGGATTCCTATACACCAATAAAGAGAACAACGAAAATGTAATCAGGAAAGCAATACCATTTATGTTGTCTGTTAGGTAGTGTCAAGTCAGTTCCAACTCACAGTGATCCCATGTACAACAGAACGAAATGCTGTCTGGTCGTGCACCATCCTCACAATTGTTATGCTCGAGCCCATTGTTGCAGCCACTGTGTCAATCCATCTTGTTGAGGGTCTTCCTTTTTTTTCACTGATCATATATTTTACCAAGCATTATTTTCTTCTCCAGGGTCTGGTCCCTCCTGATAACATGTACAAAGTATGTGAGACGAAGTCTCATCATCCTTGCTCCTAAGGAGCATTCTGGCTGTACTTCTTCCAAGACAGATTTGTTTGTTCTTCTGGCAGTCCATGGTATATTCAACATTCTTTGCCAGCACCATACTTCAAAGGCATCTAATTCTTCTATGGTCTTCCTTATTCATTGCCCAGCTTTCATATGCATATTAGGCTACTGAAAATACTATGACTTGGATCAGGTGCACCTTAGTCCTCAAAGTGACATCTTTGCTTTTTAACACTTTAAAGAGGTCTTTTGCAGCATATCTGCCCAATGCAAAGCATCATTTGATTTCTTGACTGCTGCTTCCATGGGTGTTGTGTATCCAAGTAAAATAAAATCTTTGACAGCTTCAATATTTTATCCATTTATCATAATGTTGCTTATTCCATTTGTGAGGATTTTTCTTTTTGTTGAGGTGTAAATCATACAGAAGGCTGTAGTCTTTGATTTTCATCAGTAAGTGCTTCACCACTTATCTGTCAGTTTGTCATACTGTGGTGGCTTGCATGTTGCTGTGATGCTGGAAGCTATGCCACCAATATTTCAAATACCAGCAAGGTTACCCATGGTGGACAGGTTTCAGCGGAGCTTCCAGACTAAGACAGACTAGGAAGAAGGAGCTGATGATCTACTTCTAAAAAAATTGGCCACTGAAAACGTTATGAATGCCCATGTTAGAGATCTGGAAATAAAGAGATGAGACAGTTTGCTTCTGTGCAGACACGGTTTCATGGCAGAGCTGGGGCACAATGGTTTGCTCCAATCAATGGGATTTCTTTGGTTGCCTATTGCGTGTCAGCCATGATTCTTGGTGCCACAGAGTTCTACGAAATGGCTCCCCCTCCTCCTAACTCCAGTCTCAGAGTCTTGGGGACTTATGTTTTCCTCTTGCTCTGGGTGGGGGATTTGCACTAAGGATGATCCTGGTTCTCAGACAGCCCGCATCAGGCAGTCCTCATCCTACATCCCTCACATAGAGTGATCCTCTCTGCAAGTTCTCAGTCTCCATTCTGGGTGCCTGAGGGCCAGTCCCACTGGGGAGCATATACCTTGAGACAAGAAATTAAAAAAAAAAATTTTTTTTCCCAGAGTCCAAGATTGTCTCATGACTCCCTCTCCTCCTTTGGCAAAAAACCACAAAACAAACTACAAACAATACCAAAACAAAAAAATAAAGCCCTCTTTATGAACTGACATACTGCATTGTGGCCCAGTTGTGAACACACTGACTAGGTTGCTGATGGCCATCTTACTATATAGTCTCAGATCTTGGAAGGGAGCTACAACCCTTGAGACTCAGAGACCCATTTGGGGAGCTGCATAAACTCTTTCAGTGTGAGTATTGCCATTGTGGTAAAGGAATGACCCTAAAGGCATAGTCTATGCATGCATGCCCACAGGCACACAGGTCCCACCTGTGTACCATCAGGGTCTCTGAGCTTTGCATCTTCCCTGCAGCCTAGCGATTTAAAAGTATCCTCCCCCCACCCCCCTTGCTGAGTCAGATTAACTAAAGACAACATTAACAATACAAAGAATTTAATGGAGTGTTTAATGGTGTGGGTGATGTCAATAGGAATTCAGCAGCATCTGCTGAGGATAATCTGAGAGGAATAATCAAGAGGTGACAACCCTTCTTTCAGAAAGCAAAATTGCCTAGTTGTAGTTATACCCACTATTATTGGCTTCTCTGCTTGCAAAAATGTCACACTAATTCCAATGAAGTTGTTTACACAAGTGGAAAAATCTGACTCCTTGATAACAAGTTTCAGCTGCAAACGCATTCAATGACACTCAAAGGCCTTCCAGTAAGAGAGAAGTTTCCTCCAAAGTAAGGGAGAAGTTATCTGGGAACCATGCCCTTCTTGAATAAGGTTATTTATGTTCATTGGGCTAATGGTTTTTGTCCAGTAATACATTTAAATTGCTTTCCATTTTATAGTTATGCTTCAGTATCACATTTCAGAACGTAGCTTCTTCTGCACAGCCGGCAATTTCCTCAAGTATGCGATGAAAGCATTGTCCTTTTGAAGTCATTTGAAATAGACCTGGTCTCAGCCATCTCAAGAGAATATTCTCTGGATGATAATCATAGCCAAGTGGAAAGTACAAACGAACTGAGGCCATCTAATACTGCCCTTCTCTCTGTTCCCTGGAGACACTGTTGCAGGGCAACGATGCGTCTATTGATCTGGGAGGGAGCCAGCCAGCCAGGACAGCACATGAGAAATACGTCACCCCAGCTCTGGTACAGGAGGTGCAAGGAGGTTGAGAAGAGACACTCTCTTCAAGTGATCTATAAACTGAGTCATGCTTATCTGGTATGGATGTCAAAGACAAAAGAGGCTCTGTAAAAATGAAATAATTAGGTTTATACAACCCTGTAGCAGAGTTTGCTCAGTGAAACCTGCAGCTCATGGGCAATTGGGAAAAAATTTTTTTGTTTTCTTAACTTGAAAAGGTGGAGTAAGCTATTGAGTGAATTTGAAGCACATGAAATTCTGTTTACTTATCTTGTGTAATATGTGCAACACAAGTGCTCTAAAATACTTGCTTTAAGAAACAGAGGTAAAGAGAGTGGGCCAGGAAGTGTCAATTTCTTAGCTATTGTTTTGTATACTGGGGACTCCAGGGGAGGGGTGGATTATTCAATAGGCAAGGTAAGCACAGTGCTTACTTTGCTTGGCAGATCATCTGTAGAGAACAACTTCACACTTTTTCACCACATCAAAGATTCTGCTTCTAGGTGTGGCTGGCATCTGTCTCTCTCCCAATCCCATAGCATCTTCCTACAGAATCAAAAACTCATTTCAAATTTACAATCCCTGACAGGGACAGATGATCCAGTAAGCAAGGTAAACACAGGCTTACTTACTAATCTGTAGTGACCTATTTCACATGGGTTTCACCATATCGTGTGAAATTTTAAATAAGCACAAGTAAGCACAGCTTACTGGGTAATCAGATCCTGTGTGAGGGGATCACTAGTTAGGTGAAAATGAATCATCCTTTTCCTGGATTTTTAAACTCAGACTATATGTGTGTGTTACAAGTTTGGATGGTAAGTGATTTAAGAAAAACTAATATGTGATTTCAGAGTGTACTCCGACATCCATTTTGGTCTTTTCTTTCTTTTGCTGTCTTTTTAATGACCACTTGCTTTCTTTACGTATGATGTCCTTAAGGTCGTTCCACAACTCACCTGGTCTTTGGTCATTAGTGTTCAATGCGTCAAAACTATTCTTGAGATGATCTCTAAATTCAAGTGGGATATATATACTCAAGGTTGTACTTTGGCTCTCGTGGACTTGTTCTAATTTTCTTCAGCTTCAACTTGAACTTTCATATGAGCAATTGATAGTCTGTTCCACAGTTGGCCCCTGGCCTTGTTCTGACTGATTGATGATATTAAGCTTTTCCATCATCTCTTTCCACAGATGTAGTCGACTTGATTCCTGTGTATTCCATCTGGCGAGGTCCACACGTACAGTTGCCGTTTATGTTGTTGAAAAAAATATTTGCAATGAAGTCATTGGTCTGCAGAATTCTATCATGCGATCTTCGGCATTGTTTCTATCACCAAGGCAATATTTTCCAACGACCAATTCTTCTTTGTTTCCAACTTTCACATTCCAATCACCAGTAATTATCAGTGCTTCCTGCTTGCATGTTTGATCAATTTCAGACTGCAGAAGTTGGTAAAAATCTTCATCTTTGGCCTCAGTGGTTGGTGCGTAAATTTGAATAATAGTCATATTAACTTGTCTTTCTTGTAGGCTTATGGATATTATCCTATCACTGACAGCGTTGTACTTCAGGATAGATCTTGAAACGTTCTTTTTGATGATGAATGCAATACCATTTTTCTTCAACTTGTCATTCACCGCATAGTAGACCATATGATTGTCCAGTTCAAAATGGCCAATACCAATCCATTTCAGCTCACTAATGCCTAGAATATCCATGTTTGTGTTCCATTTCAATTTTGACTATTTCCAATTTTCCTAGATACGTATTTTGCACATTCCACATCATGATTATTAATGGATGAAAGCTGCAGCTGTTTCTTCTCATTCTGAGTCGTACCACATCAGCAAATGAAGGTCCCGAAAACTTGACTCCATTCACAACATTAAGGTCAACTCTACTCTGAGGGGGCAGCTCTTCCCCAGTCGTTTTTTGAGTGCCTTTCAACCTAAGGAGCTCATCTTCTACCACTATACCAGACAATGTTCCACTGCTACTCATAAGGTTTTCACTAGCTCACTTTTTTCAGAAGTAGACCACCAGGTCCTTCTTCCTAGTCTGTCTTAGTCTGGAAGCTCAGCTGAAACCTGTATGCCATAGGTGACCCCCCTGGTATTTGAATACCAGTGGCATAGTTTCCAGCATCACATCAACATGCAAGCTCCCACAGTAAGACAAAGTGACAGACCAAAATGGATGTCAGAAGAGACTCTGAAACTTGCTCTTGAACACTGAGTAGCTAAAGTCAATGGAAGAAATGATGAAGTAAAGGAGCTGAACAGACGATTTCAAAGGGCATCTTGAGAGGACAAAACAAAGTATTATAATGAAATGTGCGAAGACTTGGAGTTAGACAAAAAAAAGGAAGAACACATTTGGCATTTCTCAAGTTGAAAGAAGTGAAGAAAAACTCAAGACTCGAGTTGCAATACTGACGCATTCCATGGGGAAAATACTGAACAACACAGGAAGCATCAAAAGAAGATGGAAAGATACAGTCACTGTACCAAAAAGCATTGGTCGACATTCAACCATTTCAGGAGGTAGCATATGACCAAGAACCAATGGTACTGAAAGAGGAAGTCCAATCTGCACTGAAGGCACTAGTGAAAAACAAGGCTCCAGGAACTGACGGAATACCAATTGAGTGTTTCAACAAACGAATGCAGCGCTGAAAGTACTCACTCGTCTATGCCAAGAAATCTGAAAGACAGCTACCTGGCCAACCGACTGGAAGAGGTCCATATTTATGCCTATTCTAAAGAAAGGTGATCCAACCGAATGTGGAAATTATCGAACAATATCATTAATAATACACACAAGTAAAGTTTTGCTGAAGATCATTCAAAACCGGCTGCAGCAGTACATCGACAGGGAACTGCCAGAAATTCAAGCTGGATTCAGAATAGGATGTGGAACAAGGGATATCATTACTGATGTCAGATGGATCATGGCTGAAAGCAGAGAATACCAGAACTATGTTTACCTGTGTTTTATTGACTATGCAAAGGATCATAACAAATTATGGCTAACATGGTGAAGAATGGGAATTCCAGAACACTTAATTGTGCTCATGAAGAACCTATAGGTAGACCAAGAGGCAGTCATTCGAACAGAACAAAGGGATACTGGGTGGTTTAAAGTCAGGAAAGGTGTGTGTCAGAGTTGTATCCTTTCACCATACTCATTCAGTCTGTATGCTGAGCAAATAATCTGAGAAGCTGCACTATATAAAGAAGAACGGGGCATTGGGATTGGAGGAAGACTCATTAACAACCTGTGTTATGCAGGTGACACAACACTGCTTGCTGAAAGTGAAGAGGACTTGAAGTACTTACTAATGAAGATCAAAGACTATAGCCTTTGGTATAGATTACACCCTAACATAAAGAAAACAAAAATCCTCACAACTGGACCAATAAACAACATAAAGGGAGAAAAGATTGAAGTTGTCAAGGATTTCATTTTACTTGGATCCACAATCAACACCCATGGAAGCAGCTGCCAAGAAATCAAATGACGCTTTGCATTGAGCAAATCTGCTGCAAAAGACCTCTTTCAAGTGTTACAAAGCAAAGATGTCACTTTAAGGACTAAGATGCACCTGACCCAAGCCATGGTGTTTTCAAATACCTCATATGCATGGGAAAGCTGGACAGTGAATAAGTAAGACTGAAGAAGAATTGATGCCTTTGAATTATGATGTTGGTGAAGAACGCTGAATATACCATGGACTGCCAAAAGAACAAACAAATCTGTCTTGGAAGAAGTACAGCCAGAATGCTCCTTGGAAACGAGGATGGTGAGACGTTGTCTCACATAGTCTGGACATGCTATCAGGAGGGATCAGTCCCTGTGAGAAGGACATCATGCTTGGTAAAGTAGAGGGTCAGCAAAAAAGAGGAAGATCCTCAAAGAGATGGATTGACACAGTGGCTGCAACAATGGGCTCAAGCATAACAAAGATCGTGAGGACGGTGCAGGACCAGGCAGTGTTTCGTTCTGTTGTACACAGGGTTGCTATGAGTCGGAACTGACTCAATGGCACCTAACAACAACAGCAATATGAGCTTAGGAACTTCTGGATGGCACCAACAGCTAAGAGCTCAGCTACTAACCTAAAGCTTGGTGGTTCCAGTCCACCGAGATGTGCCTCAGAAGAAAGGCCTAGCAATCTCCTTCTGAAAAATCAGCCACTGGAAACCTATAAAGCACAGTTCTACTTTGACACATGTAAGGTTGCCATGAGTCGCAATCTACCGGGTGGCAACTGGTTAATATGAAATTAACATTCAAATTACAAAGTCTAAACCTTAAAATTGACGAGGAAAAATAAAGGGGCTGGGATGTGTGAATTGTGTTGCTCCTCTGTGGCAGTTCAATCTTATCCAACACTTGGAGGGCCGTGATGAAACCAGCGCTGCTCCAGGGCTCCTCAGTGCGGAATGTGAAACCATTGTTGAAAAACGGCTGTCTGCTGGTGACTGGTGCGTCTTCTAGGGCTCTGCATGCTGTGGAATCTTGCCACTTGGTTGGCTCTGCCTTGCCTTTGAATGCAAGTGAAACCCTGCTATTCCCCAGGGAACATTATTCATTAGCTAATTTATGACTCAGTTCATCTTGCCACCACCAATTATGGATGCTGCTTTCAGCAGTACGCTCAAAAGCTGGGACGGATTTTATCTAAAATAGATCTTTGGCTGAGGAGCAGGTGGTGGTGGTGGCAGGCTAGAATGTCACACAAAAGCAACTTGGAAAAGGAAAAGTGCAGACCCGGACCAGAAAACCATTTGTTTTTTAAAGGAAGGCATATGGAATATTGGATGTGTGGGTAGGCGTGAAAGAGGAACCCAAAAAAGTAATTCACATGGATAAATGCCCATATACAGAAGAAAAAATCCTGGTCTGATTCCAGTTTCAGTAGTGTCCTAGGGAAGACTGTAGCACCTCTCTGCATCCCTTGGAGTTTTAGGTACCACATCAGGGGAGCTTGTGGAGACTTTTGAAGAGTAGTCTTACCTGCGGCTTCTGCCATAGTCCTCTGTACGCACTGAAAAAAAAAAATAAACAAAAAAAAACCCCAAAAACAAATAACAACAACAAAAAGAAAAAACAGTTGCTGTGGAGTAAATTTCAACTCATGGTGACCCTATGTGTTTCAGAGCAGAACTGTGCTCCATTGGGTTTTAAATGGCTATGATCATTTGGAAGCAGATTGTCAGGACTTTCTTCCAAATGTGGATTTGCACTTTCAACCTTTTGGTTAGTAGCTGAGTGCTTTACTGTTTGCACCACCCAGACTCCTTGGCACACACTAGGACCTCAGTGAATGTTGTTCCATATGGGGCTCACTCACTGAAAGTCAGGTCTTTGAGGGAGCTGGGAGGGGAATCCAAAACAAAGCCTTTGGCAACAATCTGATTTAAAAGACTCAGTCTCTGGGGGCCACAGACGCATGCTGATGAACTTTAAATTTCCAAAACTTTTCTGAATCCATGCATAAATTACAGTGCAGTTTGCATAACTAAAAGAGATGATCTTGCCTCCTAGAACAGATGTTTTTGGAGTTAAAAATGGAACTTGCTTAACTATCGACTGCTAAAAGAGGGGTTTTGATTTGGCCGTGCTGAGGTCAAAGCTTAGTTTAGTATGTAGATATAAAGCTGCCAACAGTCCTAAAGGGTAAGTAATCTCCGTAGAGTCCCAGATAGGAAGAGGTACTTCCTGTAGGAAACCCCATTTAGAGGCTGAAGATCAGCAAAGGAAAGTTTGCAATGAGTGAAGTGCCCATTTTGACCGAAACTGAAATGGTGGCAGCAGTCATCAAAGAGAATCCTTCATGGCAGCTCCTCTGTGCTCTAGGAACCCTCCTGGAGCAAAGGATTTCTTTAGTCATTCACCCAGGCATAAAAATCCTACAGATATTCTCAGTGCAGAAAAATCACTTGGCCAAAAAGAAGGGAAATCTAAACCTGCTTTTCTATGTGTGTAGGAAAGAAGGGGTATCAAGTCAATTCCAATTCATAGTGATGCTATACGACAGAGTAGTACTGCAGAATATTGAATATACCATAGACTGCCAGAAGAACAGGCAAATCTGTCTCAGAAAAAGTTCAGCCAGAATGCTCTTTAGAAGCAAGGATGGTGAGACTTCATCTCACATGCTTTGGACATGTTATCAGTAGGGACCAGTCCCTGGAGAAGGACATCATGCTTGGTAGAAGGTCAGCGAAAGAGGAGGATCCTAAAGGAGATGGATTGACACAGTGAGTGCAACAATGGGCTCAAGCATAATGATAATGAGGATGGCACAGGACTGGGCAGTGTTTCGTTCTGTTATATACAGGGTCAATAAGAGTCGGAACTGACTGGACAGCACCTAACAACAACAGAATTGTCCAATAGGGTTTCCAAGGTATCTTTACAGAAGCAGACTGCCACATCTTTCTCCCAAGGAGCGCTTGGTGGGTTGGAACTTCTGACCTTTTGGTTAGCAGGCAAGCACTCACCACTGCACCATCAGGGCTTCTTGAGGCGCGGGTTGGTGGGGAATAAAGACTTTCTATTGCTGAAGAAAAATTCAACCACAGACTGAAAAAATTTGATTTCCGTAATATGCAAGATTGGGAGTAAAGTGAAGAAAGAAGGGCACAGCTAAGGGAGAAGGGAAAGGAAGTCAGGAAGTCACACTACTGGAGTCCCTGGATGGTGTAAGCGGTTAACTTACTTGGTTGCTAACCAAAAGGTTAGTCGTTCAAGTCCACCCAGGGGCACCCTGGAAGACAGACTTGGTGATCTACTTCCAAAAGACAACAGCCATTGAAAACCCTATGGAGCACACACACAAGTTCCACTCTGACACACGTGGGGTCACCATGAGTCAAAGTCAACTTGGCAGCAATTGGTTGCTTTGATCACTAGAATTATTTTTAACTCTAGGGCCAAATGTTAAGCTGCACTCCTTGACCTTACACTTACAGGTAATACTTAATGGCCATGCCAGTGCTGCAGCTGATGTGCAGGATGACCTTGGCCCATGAATTGATGTAGCTGGGATGCTCCATGCTCCAGCAGGGCACAATTAAGTAAACACAGGCTGTGTCACAGACCTTTCCCAAAGACTTTATCACTTGTCAGTCTTAGGTGATCTGTAGCTCTTAGCAGCTCCTTTTCTTGTGCTAAGATCTCTTCTGAGAGAAATAACCTCTCTTAACCTAATACATTTCTTTCCCTTAGTCTTCAAAGTGCAGATGTTTTACATTTCAGCTAGCATGCCACTTCTTCCTGAAAGCCTCTGATTTCCATCCCCAACTTCATCTGTATTTCAAAAGACTGTCCTTTACCTCCACTATATACCCCAGGACTATGTCTTGTTGGTACACGCTGAGTAGGCACCCACTGCAGACTTGCCGAATGAATGGGTTACTATTATGGGCGTGTGATATATGCAACTTAAGGGTCATGAGCTATGGTAACAGGGAAGTCTTATGGAGCCAAAGCAAAGAAGTCCACGTAATTTTCATGGGTTTGGGAACAGAGCTGTGCAATGCAGCACTGTTTGTAAGCTATTTTAACAATAGTTTTTTTGTTTACCAGCTTTTACCACTGGTGTCGCTGCCATCAGTGAGTTAAATACTTCATGTTCTAGATCTGCAGAATATTGCTCTTTCATATTAACATTTTAAACATGCTGCCAAGATACAGTATGGGAGAAGTGAAGCTTTCAAATGATCTTATAAAACATCTACATTTTTTCCAACATCAAAGATTATATCTCAAATTCAAGTAAAAATGTCTTCTAAAATTGTATCAGTACTGCTTTAATGTTTTCAATCCATGCTTCACACTATATGGCAAATCATTACTTTTTATATCTAGAGTCTTATGTATTTCTACTGCTTGTATGTATGTTTCAGGGCTTATAGTGTGTTTATTTCTGGAAGTATGAATTGTACCTATTTAATCTGCCTTTCAAAAGCACAACATTGATGCTCAATAATAGAAAAGATCAGGAAAAAATATTATATTTGAGCACATTTTAAAAAAATATGTTCATGCTGGCTTTAAAGCCATTTAGATATCTAAACTTAATATAGACCAAAACTTTAAAGACCTATTTATGTCAACTTTGCCTTCCCCCCTTCCATCCTCTATCCTCAGATTTTCAACCCTCACATTTTTCTCTTCTGAATCTCCAATCCTCACTTGTGTGACAAAATGACCTTCTGTGAAGTTCCCTAGGGCAATGCATCTCCAAACAGGGTGACTCTTAACCTAAGAATCATCATTTTCTCTCTTCCAGCATGGGATTCTGTGCTTTAATTTCTGGCCTGTTAACCTAGGATTTCAAATGATTTTATCTTGGGCAACACGCCTTTCAGAAGGCATCTAAAATTTTACCCCAGCCCACTCCCTGACAATAGATTTCACTCTTGTGTCGGGGAGATGCAGTGGAAACAGATTAGAGGGAAAATGTCAAGGACATACTGTTATCACATATCAGAAATGGAAAAGGAGCTTTCAGCCGTTGGGCCTTTTTAGTCATTAAATCTAAAAACAAAGAAAAGATCTTTGAAAATAAGACAAAAAAAGAAAAAAGAATGATATAAGGCAGCTTTCTTTGGATAAGTTATAATCTCTCTAGAAAGCTGTGGCTCAGAAAGTAAAATAGATATCCAGTCTGAACAGTGTGTTCTAATTCCAGATGATTTTCACTCACTCCAGCACTGTTTTTGGCCCATGGTTCATTCTGCTGTGGACAGGAGACAAACATATTTTTGGAATCACAAGGAGGCAATATACAAAACATGAAACGTGTGCATCATAAGATTTGTTTTGAAAGGCTTTATCTGAAGTATTTACAAATCATGTGTCTGTGTATACTTACAGAAATCTGGCTGGGGGTGTGGGGAAAATGGGTGGGATAGAGATAAAATAGAACCGGAAAATGTTCATAATTATTAAAGCTGGGTGATGGGTACATGGGGTTAAATACACTAGCTTCACTATTTTTGCTTGTATTCAAAATTTCCCATAACTAACAAAAAAGGTAAAAAGGAAGTAAAAAGAAGTTCCTGATGAATTATAAATAATTTTATATTGTCTCAGATGCAAAGTATAAAAGCCTTTTCATATGCATGGAACAGAGTGAGGGGTATTACTATTAGCTCACTTACTATTGATAAGAACCGTTTTATTTTTCCTTACAAGAGATTTCATGTTCTATCCAAAAGGACAAATTAGTTGTATAGGTAGGGCCATAAAAACACGAATATGTCTACTGTCACCTTTACATTGCATTACTTTCTACAGTTTCTAACAGAATGTATAATCTTGGGCACGGGCCCCCACCCCGACACATTTTTCTCTTGGTATTTGAAAAGAAGTCTGCTGGAGTACTGGAAAGCATAATTCATTAGGCAGACTAATTTTATAGAAAAATCTCACATAGTGCTACACATAAACATGAGTTTACTGACATAAATTTAACCTATTCTGAGTTTTCTACGCCGTCAAATGCCCTGAACACAGCAGGCCCTTACAGGTTTATTTTGAAGAGGAGCAGGGAGTTATACTCAACATCTCTTGAATATGCTTCAAGAAACAATGCCAACCTTAAGAGTTGAAATAAGAATAAAAAAAATCAACAATTACCATTTAATGAGCTCTTACAACGTGACAGGCACCATGCCAATGTTTTCATGTAACACTGTCTTTTCAGTCCCACAGGGATGGTGTGGGGGTATAATCACCACCATTCTTTAGATGAGTGAAGCGTGGCTCAGGAAGGTTAAGAGCCCTCACTCAGTAAATGGGTGGAGCCAGAATTGAAGCCAAGTCTGTCTGATTGCAAAGCCTGTTTGATAGTAATTACACACTCTGTATGATTGCTTTCAAAACAGAAAACAACATATCTAAGGTTCAGGAACATTGTATTCTGGAAACCTGACGTTTGAATTTATCCTTTTTAGTGTTTTAAAGATATCACTTCCATAGTTTTGTTATAGATCAGGGAAAGATGGTATGTTCAGGTCACAAAGAGGTGCCCCAAGACTCTCCTCCTGAGTAGCAGAGTGAAGCCATCTTCTTCTCTGATAAGCTGAGCTCTGCTCCACACATTAGGAAAAGGAAGTTTATTAAGTTGTGAGGGAAAAGCGATCTAGGCTGCTCAGACAATGGTAAATCTCAGGCAAACAGTTGAGGGAGACCATCATTTGATATGCAGAAACGATAGAAATATCTTAGTTTTATTAAAGCATTTTTCCAGCTGTTTTTGATAGGATATACTGATGGCACATATTCTACAGCTTGTCATGTGAACATAAAGAAATATGTTTGAATATCTTTAAAATATTTCAAATTTTTATTAAATATTTTTATTGTTTTAAGATCACAGTTAAAGTACTTTAGCATGTTATACACATGACTTACATGTGCAATTTTTAGAAATATCAAATTAGGTATAAGATTGTGAAGAAAGAAATTATATAAACGTGTATATTGACTTTTACTACACATACATCTAAGAAAGCAGTAATTCTGTTGTACCAATAAGTGGAAATCATTTATTACATGGCATGTTTACACCAACTCTAAAGAGAACCAAGCCAATTTCTGAAAGGAAAAAAAAAAAAAAAAAGAAGAAGAGCAATTCCATCATGCTGAAACTGTCAACGGACTTACGACCTGGTGGTTGGTGAGGCTGTGTTGAGTTCATGACGTGTACGTAAGCAACTCAGACCTATGCAAGAAGTTCATAATCTGGTATGTGGAATCTCAGGTGGTTTTTATTTTATTTTTTGACAAATTCCTGAGAGCAAGAGACTTGGTTAGTGCTAATGAAATGAGAAAAATGCTGCTGAATGTCTGCTGAGCGCAGTGCTGAGCTCCAGATGGCACGTTTCCTACCCTCCCTTCCGCTGCTCAGAGCCCAGGTACTGATAGGAGTGTGTCAGTGGACAGGAGGGCCCCTGTGGGGGTCGAGAGGTGAGAGCAGTGTTACTCAGGAGCCATGTGTGCTGGGTGACTTAGGTGACAGCTTGTGAGGTAAGATTTGCATTGTGAGTGGGGCTTGGAGGCATTGAATTAGGTCCTTGTTACTCAGTGACCAGTTCTGGCCCAAGCTATTAAGAAGTCTCTGGAAGGAGTAGTAATGTTTGTAATAACTAGTTCTGTGCATAAAAATCAATTTGAGGGCAGGATCAATAAAAGTGGTCATAGAACTTTTAAGTACAAAGTTTCCTGCTCACAAATAAAATTTGGCCAGAAGAGAAAACTTTTTTCTTTAAAAAAGAAAAGGTACATTTCTATTTTTGAAGAAAAGGGTAGCACAGACAGATGGGGAAGTCTGAGGGGAATCAAATATATTTGCCTTGTTATTCACTCTTTTGTTGCTTCTCTGTTCTGAAATGTGAGGAAGTAATGTTCCCAGTGAAAACGACAAAGTCATTTAATATGGAGTATAACTTAGCTAGCGCTTCCAAGCTAAAGCAAAGCAGTCCATCAAACTCCAAATACTTCACCAGACATCTCGTAAGATGAACTGAACAACTGCTGCTTTTTTAGTAAGTATGATGTTAGTCTAAATAAGATTATTTTTTTTTAAAATCCCCACACTCATATAAAAACAATCCAAATCCAATTCTTTTACTGTATAATCAAAGAAACATCTACTTAACAACCAGTACACTTTTTATAAGGTGTGAAACCAGGTCGTGGGGGAGGGGAGCTAAACTTTAATTTCCACCTAGCAGTCACTCTGAATACTTTGTAGGTCAAATGTAATAACAGCATTTGCTTCTACAGCCCATTTTCAGCAATACATTGTTCTCTCTGGAGAAGGTGGTTCCTGAAGTCAAAACACTGCAGTGGAAAACAGTGGCACTGAAGGTAGAGGCAAAAAAAGACAAACCTTTGAAACAGGACTTACTGAAATGAATTTCCAAGCCAAGGTAGCCCATTAAGTTTGGCCTTACATGAGGGCTCTGTGGAGCAGTGAAAACACAGGTTGCCCTACTCAACGGCATCATGTACACCCCAACTTTCCCTTACAAAATGACGACTCCAGGCCACCCACATGTTCCTCCTCTTCCCAGTGAAGTGGTGACACACCTCCTCTGCTGGACTGATGCAGCCCCCAGCCTCACTGCTGGTCTTCAGAACACTGAGGATTCATAGTTTATCAGGCAGCATGGTCCCACTGCTTCACATTAATGCCCAACTTGGAACAGAGCTATTTGGGATTCCCTCTCTCCCCGCTTATCAACAAAAGCATGTCATTCCGTTTTCAGTTTACTCCTGTAACAATTTATAATTTCCTTAAGATTTTACATAGGTGCAAACATTTCCATACGCTGAGCCAAAGGCTGTGGAGTGCCAAGGAAATTTTATATGCCTTTGGCAGAGTAACATCTGACTTAAGAAAATGATGAGATTGAACATGTTAGATTCTAAATGTCACACCAGTTCAGACACTCCTTTTTGTTCATAGTGTTCCACCACTTTCCCCACCAGTTTTAATGGCAGGAACAAGAATAACAGTGATAACTGGGAAATTATTTCAGCATGGCTTGGGGACATGGCATTGGTAGAAAGCTCATGGGACAGAATTAAATAAATATATTTCTCAAGTCAGAGCACATTTGTGGGGAAAAGACTGTCAGAATTACAATAGTATGATTTATCTTTTAGAAAGGGTTTTAATGAAGTTAACAGTTTTGATCTGAAATCTGTGAAAAAAACCTAATTTGGAGACAAGAATTTGTATTTCCAATGTGGCTGTGGGACATTTTTCCTTTTTCCCAATCTCATATACAGTACCCAAACAAATAAAAATTTAAATGATGTCTTACAGTAATTTTTCTTTCACTCAGCTTCTTAGAGCTGAAGTTTCAGTTACTATAATATACTCTACACATTTCAAAATGACATAGGAAATATTCAGAATAACTAAATAAATAAAAGCTAAAGAAAACTGGAGCAGTACGGCGTCTCCATCTGAGACTAAATAATCTACATCCAGCTTTACAGAGAAGGGCTAGGACAATATTTTTCAAAAGATTTATATACAGGTTTGAATCCAGAAATTAAGGTTAAAAGCATAAATATTGATAATTTCAACTAAATTCAGAATGGTTTCAGAAAGATATGATACAACAATTTAGAATAAAACAAAGCAGAAGAGCATCATATTTTGGTTTGCTTGAGATATACATAAGGTGCAACAATGCTTTCTCTTGAGGATGCTTGTGGGACATGTTAGTGCAGATGGTGTTTGCTGGCAGATTACACATCATAGCATTATGATTTTTCAAAATAAAAAAAAATGAGAGAAATGAAAAGAAAATGATAACTGAGGGGGGAAAATAAAGCACTACATGTTGTTCTGAAATATCTGTGCTAAGAAATTTTGTTACCTGAAAATACCAACACCCTGCACCAGCAGATTCAGGGAATGAGAAGCACTATTACTGAAATCAAGACTTCACTCAGAAATGACAAGGTATCTAAAGAACTATAAAGCTTTGCAGGATTTCTGCTACTCTCAGTGCCTAACCGCTTAAAAATTAAGCATTTCTACAAAAAGGTTTTTTTTTTTTTTAAGTATCTGAAAACAGTCATATCCAGTAGGTTGCCCTCCCACCCACACCCCTGCCTAAGGGAAAAGCTACTGAGGTTTAGGAAAAGCAGATCAAGTAAGATATTAATCACATAGAAAAAAGTAATTTTTTGTTTTGCTTCTTTTTTAAAAAAGGTCCCATGAATATACAGCAATCTCTTAAGGAACTCTAGTGAAATGTCATTGGAGGACTGAAGGGTGCTCTGGCAAAAATAGATCTAACGTTTTCTGTAGAATACCAAGTTAGTACCATTGTCAAGATGCATGTTCTGCACCACACAATTTTTGTTGTTGGTTTTCTGTGGGGTTTTTTTTTTGGGATTTCAGCTAAGTTTAAATTTTATATCACTGCTAGCAAGTGGTCCAAAAACTCCAGCAGCTACCAACACAGGGACCCAGCCATTTCAAATATTCACTTTTTGTTTGGAAATTTAGAAAATATTAACAAAATAGCATCAGTGTAAAAATTTCATGCTCAAAATTTGTGATGGGGCTGCTCACCTGATTTATTTCTATGTGAATGGGGTTAAACTTTAACCTCTGATTAACGTTTTACAAATTCCTTCTTTCTCTATTCCCACAGTGAATATGCATTTTTGAGGATACCATCTTAACACTCTGCTGCCCTTTTCACCTGCTTTGAAAAAAACAAATTCTACTTTTTTGTTTTCAATCTAGAATGTTGTACATACTTCCCAGCACCGAAACTGAAGCAATATCTACAACCATGAAAAGCTAAACCTAGTCAGTATTAATAGCGTCATTTTTTTTTTTTTTGTATGGCTATTAGGTCAAATTATGATTAGAAAAGAAATCATCATTACAATTCAGTCAAGTATAAATAAGAAGGCTAGATAAAACCATGTAAACTGTCACCATATAGAGATCTAATTCAAAAGCTTCAAACTCGAACTAACACTATCAAAATTCCACCAGTTTGGAAAAAAATCAATAAAAATTATTGCTGGAATCCAATAATTAGAATTTGGTAGTTTGTGCTGTGATGCAAGAGTGGGGAAATACTTTGTGCTATGGAACAAATACCCTGTAAAATCTGAAGCCTCAGACTAATTTTGATGTATCACTTTGCATCTGTTGCTAGGAGACAAGACATTGTGAATGTCGGGTGGTTAAGTCAATATGTTGAATGTTCCAAGCCAGTTAATCGACTTGGCACTGGCATATGTACGGCTGGTTTATGTTCAAAAGCAACAAAGCACAAAAAGGAAACGTAGGCTTGCAGGTGGATCTATGACTGGGAGTCCTACTCTGGGCAGGCATTCCTCCCTGATCATGCACCCTATACCTCCTAAGACACAAACTCGAAATGGCTCTAAAAACCTGCAGTGCCACTTAGGCTGTGCATAGCAAGTGCAACCCGTCCAGTCTGTCTGTGATGGATAGAAAAGGTCTGTATCGCAAAGTCCACACGATGTGAATGTCTTCAGTGTGTTCAGAATAGTGAAATAATACTAAGGTCACTTCTGAATAATATTTTTGTCTTTTTGTTTGTAGGAACAATCCATTGGTCACTTAGACCCCTGTGTAAAAATAAAAGAATCCTCAAGGCATGAAAACATCAGTAATCTGTCATCTGCAGGACTCTTCCCCTGTCTGGGAAAATATTTGCCACAATTTGCCCCGAGCAAATTCTTCTTGGTCACTCAAAGCTAAGAAAAAAATTCAGCTTGTAAGAATTGTAATTTTTTTTCTCTCTCTCTTTTCGCTAGCAAATTACCATTCTGGTGGCAAATATAAAAGTGCAGAATACATGGACCACGAGGCCGAGCATACACCGCTAACAATGGTACACCTGCCTGCCCATGCTGCTTGGGAGTCTCTTGTACAGGCTTTTTAATATTTATTCTACAATATAAATGTAGGTATAACCTATTATATAAACCATCTTAGAACTTAAATCTCCATGTACAAAAAAGACTAGGAATATCTAATAATAACTAGTGCAGTGCGTCAGTTTTTGTTTTTTGTTTTGTTTTGAAGAATAGCTAGGTAATATACGAAACTAGTTTCACACTCTGGTTGGTAAAAGAGACGCTGGATGAGCTAAAGTAAAGGCAACCTTTTACCAAGTTACCACCTATTACCATTAAGAGCCTTCAACAGAAAGCAAAGCTCTACGATCATTCTGCTTCTGCTCATTATCAGACAAATAACACTACCCTCAAAGATTCTGGGTTCTGAAAGAACAAACTGGCCCAGGATGCTAACTTCTGCGTCAAGTGAATCTGGGCCATGTAGGGCAACGAGCACTTGTTTGCTGTCTGTATTTTCCACCACATGGACTCGCTAGCATCCCTTGGTAAAGACAAGGATAGGGTAGTAGGTAAAGCACAATGTTTTACAATTAAAGGGCGCTTCACTGGTCAGCGCAGGAAATAAGGACAGGAGCCTGTGGCATTTCTTTTGGCTGTCCGTCATGGGTGAGCGGAGTTGCCCTCTGACCTCTGAAAGACAAGAGGAAGAAAAAAAGAGAAAATCACTTATTTAGAGTATGCTGTTGGAGACAGGAGAGGATGATTGATAACAAATAAAAGCTTTTCAATACCTTCTTTAACAGCTACTCTTCTTTGTTGTCACTTATGCTGTTTAATTTAAATAAAACTGTTATTGTCTTTAGACCTTTTCTTTTTAAAAAATATTTCTCATCTCAATTCCCCTCATACAACGCAACAGATACTCTTTGATTCTAACCAACCACACTTCCATTTTGTAGAGCAGAAACCTGAAGCACTGACATATTTGGGACTACTCTCTAAGGACTAGGCAACTTTCAGTCAGGGGCTGTGTGTGGTTCCTGGACCACCATCCTCCTTGTGATCCACTGATGTTAAAAATGACATGTTCCTTTCCTTGACTTGCCCAAGGAGAAAACCCCTATGATAACTGATAATCTTGAGGCTTATTTCTGAAGACATATAATAAACCCAATTTAAAACTCGAGGCCAATCAAAGCGATGGCCTCAGAACAGACAGTAAAGAGATAGACTGTCATTCTAAAAAAATGAATGAAAAGGAAGCAATGAATGAAGAAACAACGAATGCTCCTAACTAAAGAAAAGCCACAGGCATATGGAGAGTGTGTGTATAGGGGAAGAAGGTGAGTATTGACTCTGGGTTTTAGATTGTAAGAAAATCCAGTCTATGTGGGCCAAAATCAACACATATGGAGGGGGGAACTCCAGACAAAAATCCATGGAAATTTCCACCGTTTGGTTTGGAATCATGCCGAACATAGCTGATTTTTGATTCAGCTTTTGTATAATTAGTATGAAAAAAATATGATTCACTTCATGGTTATGAGAAAACTGTTCAAAATTCTTGGTAATTTCTATAGAGCTTTCTGTTCTCCAAAGACAAGACTGGACACCACCTTGACATTTGCTAACAGGCCGGCACAGCCTGCCAAAGGGTACTCACTGTTCCATCCTACAGTTGTCTGCAGGGCAGAGGTGGCAGTGTACTGAAGATATGTGAAGCAGCAGCAGCAATGTTTTTACTAGTTCTACCTTTCAATATAGTAATTTCTTCAGATTAAGGAGAACAAAAGGAGATATTTCAAGATTCAAATAATATTTGCTCTATAACTACATGTAAGTTTTTTTTGTGCACATAAAAGAAAAATAATGTAAATAAATTACAACATTTGGGGGTTTCAGAATCTGAGGATCATTTGCCAGCCCAAGATATTAGGATTCTAGAAAAACAAAACATGTGTTAGAATCAAACCTCTGGATTAATCTGTTTATTCATGTGTGGATGCTTTAAGTACCGAATGTTCAAGTCTGGTCAGCTGTTTGTTCAAGAGAGAAGAAATTAAAATCCTATGTTTTACCTTTACGACTGAATATCTAATAATATTACAAAAGCCAGAAGATTTTTAATAAACATTTAAAAAGAAACACAAAGATGAAAAATATGTGAAAGATGAAAATTATAATCTAAGCAAGAGAGAGAAATTGGCGAAAGTCCAAGTTAGTCAATGGAAAAGAGAAAGGGAGCTTGGAGCTCGGGCAGGACGGAGCTAGGTGCCTGCTGATGGTTCTAGTCCCCAGGGAAGGGTCACATGAGAGCTGTCCAGATTTAGTATGATGCGCCAGATGCTTTCTTAGGAAGCATGCCATAGTGAAGAGTAAGGACTCTGGAGTTAGACCTGACTTCAAGTTTTGCCTCACTCACTAGTTGTGTGCTCCTGACTAGTTAATTAACCCCCTAAGCCTCAGTTTCTTCATCATTAAAATGGGACTAAAAACACCCATTTTAGGATTAAATTTAATGAGCTTCCCTGCTTAAAAACTCTTAGTAAATAAATAGCAGGCTCTCAACAAAGGTTTGTTCCAATTCCCTATTTCCTGCATTTTATAAAATTGCCTTTCTATGCTAGGTTTCTGAACCTAATATTAGATTTTTTAGTAACCTCACTGGCCACCCTCTAAATTATAAACCTAGGTGATGCCTAAGCAATACTTACTAATTAATTGGTGTGTAACCCAGGTACAATTACACTAAGCCTACAGGTAGAGAACTGGATGCTAGGTCTGCTTTAACAGGCAAAGGCTAAAGTTAGAACTAAGACTCCCCAAGGTGATCTGTCTTTCCAGATATTAAGAACACAAACCATTTGTTAGATTGATAATTAAATTCTAGTAACCAATATTGTTCTTTGTAATGTTGTTGTTGTGTGCCGTTGAGTTGATTCCAACTCACAGTGACCCTATAGGACACAGTAGAATTGCCTCATAGGGTTTCCAAGGAATGGCTAGTGGATTTGAACTGCCAACCTTTTGGTTAGCAGCCTGTCATGGATTGAACTGTGTCCCCCAAAAATATCTGTCAGCTTGGCTGGGTCATGATTCCCAGTATTGTATGATTGTATAATCTGATATGATTTCCTTATGTGTTGTAAACTCTATCACTATGATGAGGTTATATGTGATCTCCTTATGTGTTGTAAATTCTATCACTGTGATAAGGTTATACTGATGAGGCTGACAAGATTAGATAGTGTCTCAATGCAATCTCTTTTGAGATATAAAAGAGAGAAGCAAGCAGATACATGGGAACCTCACATCACCAAGAAAGCAGTGCCAGCAGCAGAGCGCATCCTTTGGACCAGAGGTTCCTGCGCTGAGATGCTCCCAGACCAAGGGAAGACTTATGCATCACAAGGACCTTCCTCCAGAGCTGACAGAGAGAGAGAGCCTTCTCCTGGAGCTGTGCCCTGAATTTGGACTTGTAGCCTTCAGGACTGTGAGAGAATAAACTTCTCTTTGTTAAAGCCATCCACTTGTGGTATTTCTGCTGGCATGGCACCAGCTGACTAAGACACAGTCTAAGCTCTTAACCACTTCGTCACCAGGTCTCCATTCTTTCTAATAGGATGTAAAAAAAGAACCTTTACTCACACCATCATTCGTATGCCTGCTACCTACCTTAGCAAGAACTACCTCATTTATTCACGCACCTAATTCATTTGTTCATTCACCCACAGCTGTAACAGGAGCTAAGGTCGGGGGTGGTGTGAAAAGTAAAACCAGTGGTTTGCTTTTGAGACACTCAAAACATGCTGGGAGGAGACATGAAGCATCAACAAGTAATTTCGACCCAGAGTGGAGCTGCTCTAAGTGAAGCAGAAGAGTACAGGGGCAGCAGAGAGAGCGTGGGGCATCAGGAGGGGAACACACAGAGGACAAAGGCCCAGGGCTGGGAGAGGAGCAGGTGGTCACCAGGGAGGAGACGTACAAAGGCAAGAGCTCGCTCATCTGGAAGGGACTCCATGTGAGTGCAGGGCAGGGAGTGTGGAGGGTTGGGGGAGGTAAGAGCACAAAGTTAAGTGGAGGCTTTCCGCTGCTGGAGACTGGAGTCAGGGAAGGCTGGCTAACAGCAACGTCATGACTGCAGCTATGTTTAGAAGGGAACTCTGGCAGCAGCAAGGGTGGCTGTGTGGAAGCCTTTTCTGAGCCGTGAATTATGATGCCACCTCAATTCATGTGTTCAGGCATATATTTTTAATTCTTCTTCACATGTGTATGTTTGTCCTCTGTAGCAGACTGTAAATCTCATGAGTGCTAGAGAAGTATCCTGTGTGTGATCTCCCTCAGACACATTAACAGTGCCTGTCAATATTCATTTGCTGTTAGGAACCTGCAGTGTACATATGAAAAGGCATCTGACTTACTGGGAATATCTAGAGGCTATTTGTGAGGAAGCACTAGAACTGTAATATGACAGGTAAAGAACAAGAAGCAGACACAGCTTATGTCAGGGCCTCCTCAAACTGGATGTGGAAAGGAGAATGGGGCCCTGTAGGTAGGCCTACAGATCGTGCTAGGCTTTAAGCTCTTCTGTACTAAAGAAAGTCTAAGAAAGCAGCTCTTCCATGGGAAATACACTGTGAGTAAAGATATAAAACACCTAGATTTACAAAAGATTTTTCACTTCCTATTAAGTAGCAGAACACCCAATTACACTGAAAACTTCATGTACTTTCTGTGGGCCTCACCGAGTTCAGAGGACTTTCACATCTGTGATTCGTTTGATCCTCACAACATCATAATTCTTTGAGGATATCATTATGCTCGATGTAAGACGAGAAAACTGAGGTCCACAGAAATAAATTACATCATATAGCAAGGAGAAGAGAGTCGGAGAAAATTCCAGGCCTTCTTCCAACCATCAATCAGATGCCAAGGTGTTCTCTCCCCGGAATCACACCATCTTCTTGCACCCCTACCACTCCCACACCATCCTCAGGGGGCATTTCCCACAGTGTCATGGACTGAATTGTGTACCCCCAAAAATATGTGTCAACTTGGTTAGACCATGATTCCCAGTCTTGTGCAGTTGTCCCCCCATTTTTTGATTTTTCCTGTATGTTATAAATCATAATCTCTGCCTGTGGTTAAAAGAGGATTAGGGTGGGATGTAACACCCTTGGCTCAGGTCACATTCCTGATCCAATGTAAAGGGAGTTTCCCTGGGATGTGCCTTGCACTACTTTTTATCTTATAAGAGATGAAAGGAAAGAGAAGCAAGCAGAGAGTCAGGGACCTCATACCACCAAGAAAGCAATGCTGAGAACAGAGCGTGTCCTTTGGATGCAGGGTCCCTCTGTGAAGAAGCTCCTAGTCCAGGGGAAGATTGATGACAAGGACCTTCCTCCAGAGCTGACAGAGAAAAGCCTTCCCCTAGAGCTGACACCCTGAATTTGGACTTCTAGCCTACTAGACTGTGAGAGAATAAATTTCTCTTTGTTGAAGCTATCCACTTATGGTATTTCTGTTATAGCAGCACTAGATGGCTAAGACACACAGGCTACCTATCCCATATGGTAAGTCTATGAGAAGAAGACCATTTACCCCATTTGACAGAAGGAAAACTGAGGGTACAAAGGTTAATGATTTTGCTCAAGATCTCGCAGTCTGTAATTAGCAGAGCTAGGACTCAAACCCAGGTCTGACACTGGACTCCAGAGCTCGTGCTTAACCATTAGATCATGCTGTTTTCTCTGTTCTTTCAGGCTGTTTATGAAAATGAAGTTTAGCCACAGCCTAACATATTCAATATAAAATACTCAGCTGGCTCTATTTCCTTTTATTTTCCCACACTGCTAATTAATTAGCACATACACTTTTCTAACACATAAACAAGTGTACTCTTGAACCAAGTCCCATAAGCACTGTCAAAAATGTCACAAATCATATCAGAAAGGACTATCTGAACTTCCATGCTAATTCTCCTGCATGTACCATGGAAGGGGGTGAAGTTAAACAGGGTCCCCAGGACCCTGGCAGAATGAGGTTTCCACCACTGACCTGTGCACATTTTCCATGGCTGCCACCTCTGCCAGCGCAGCAAGGCTGAAGAACGCAGACACGGCAGGCATGTCTGGAGTGCTGCTCCGTGTCCCCGCTGCCTCGCTGTGGTGTAAGCACTCGTCATTGCAGTCTGTCTCGACTGTCTTAGGGAGACTCCTCTGCAGTTGTTCCTTTGGTTTGTCATCTGTAACAAAAGAGAAATCCATCAGGAGACGATCACTTTGCTCTCTCCAGAGAAGGCACACAGAGGCAACAGTGTGCCCGTCCAGTGACAGGTGCTAATATTTGTCCCCGCTCACTCCTGCCATCAATTGAATAGTAAGCCTTTAACAGAGTCTCTTCTCCCACAGTAACAAAGATCTTTTATTAAGCTCAACTGCAACAATGAGCAGTGCTGCGCCCGAAGCTGAGCTGAAGAGAAGTTGGGCTTTATCCAAGGTCAGAAAATGTGTCAGTCTTGGAGTAAGAGGGAAAAATGGACCTTGGCCAAAATAAAGCCTCAGGGACTTCTTTAGAGAGGCCTGCAGACGCTGTAAAAAGCCCTCAAGAATCCAGCTGACTAGACATTTCTGATGAAGCCTTAGCCCATGCACTGCTACGGCAACTCGGACTTTTGGTATGCTGTGATACCAACACTTGGAATTGCCTAAGCATCAGAATAATCAGTCCTGAGATCTCAAGTTGTTACTTTTATTCTGAAGACCTAGTGGAAGGAAGACGAAGGGCCCGCTAATATTTATGAAGAGATGACTAAAATGCTATGCAAATATACCTGTTGGAAATGAGTACAACTTCTTTGTTCTATTATGTGGTCATTACAGAGGAGGGAGAATTTTTTATCATGGTTTTAAAAACATTTTAAATAGAGAAAACAATCAATAATGGCTATAAATGTCATATATTAAGCCATGAAAGTGCTATGGTGTTTTTATACATAGAAGGGGCATTTTCTAAAATGTCTTTCATTCTTCCTACAAGTAAAACGAGGCTATTTCAGCCCACAAAATGAAAATCACAGAACAGAAACCAGAGGCAAAAGGGAAGGAGGGACAGGCGTGCTGGGCCAAAAAATAGGAAAACTAATTTTATTCCCTACCCTACTTCCACAGAGATGAATATATTCATAAACAAAATTTCATCTCTTTAAGCTTCATCTTTTCTATGACAGGGTAAAACTGGGGGGGCTTTTAGATGCTTCATGATTCTAACAACCTATATATATGCAAAATGCAAGAAAAAGTGAACAAAATTCACTAATTCTCCTCTAATTCAGAACTCAGCAAACAATTACCACATAGATTTAAAAATCTGGTATTTATAAATATCTCCCTCAAGAAATATTTAAATATATTTTCCATTTCTAAAAGGTCATCATGACCTTTGATCTTTTCCTGGAACCTCGATTGGAGAAGGGAGGATGCCTTCTTCAGGGTGGATAGGAATGCTGGAGGTGCTGAAAGGCAGGAAGGCAGCAGCTAAGAACACTAACGCCTAGCTGGCGCAGAGCTCCTGGACAGAGAAGCAGGGGGACTGCTGACAGTTACTCATTGATCCCACCACCCCTTATCTCAGGACTCTTAGGCAATTCTACTGCCGCTGATGCCACAGGGAACAGCAAACAGACCACAGACCATTAATAAAAATGGGAAAATTCACAGTAAGATACTATTTGGTTAGGACTGGTCCATGAAACTCAAGAAACCCATAAGTACTTTCAGGCTCCCATAATGGTTTTAACTGGATTATAGCAAGTACTAAAGGCTTTTTAAGGCTCCTTAATCTATTGGTTTAAATACCTAATATTCTGGCTTGTGGTGGCTTGAATGGTGAACCATGGAGATAAACTGATTCATTCAGAAATTTTAAAATTCTAGGCTCTCTGGGAATTTACCTAATCAAGACTGTTTTCGTGCATGCTGAGATAAGGGAAGACGCTGACAGTCCTAAATAGTGCCTTTCTCTCTAGCAATTCCAGAAAAGCTCTTAGAAAAGAGCTAGTGTTTAAAAACATGGAATAAAACATATTCATTTGGGTATTTGCAGATAATTAGTTCTCAAGGAGATCCACAAAGACAAAATATGACTGTAACCAGACCCACAGAATAGACCCATTATTCAATGAAGATCCAGAGTTGGCTTACAGGTATTTGCTGGCCAATGTGGCCCTGATGCCATGATGATGGCCTACTTGCTCTAGTAATCTTTCTCTAGGGCTTCCTCTTCTTACCCAAAGTACCTCCTGCTGGTGATACCCGGCCATCTGCTGTTCTGACAAGGTGTGTGATCTTGGTTTTCCTTGCTTTTCTCTTTTGGCTGCCCACCAAAGGTTCTTGCATTATTGTTGGCTCTGGAGTGTTGGGAATGGACAGGGCATTTTTAACCTTATAAGCAGGCTCTGTGGTGTTTTTTTCTTCTGAAAATATGGCTGAAATAGGACAAACCATATATACAGTTACACACAAAAACACAAAGGACCAACATTGCCCTTGGAAGGAAACATTTCTAACTGTCTGACCCATCTGAATGGAAAATTTACATTCAGAGTTTTCAAAGCTTTGATGGAAAAAGAAATAAAACATTGTCTGTATTTGTTTTTTAATACTTATTTATATTTGCATTGATGAATTAAGTACAAAGGATTAACATGCTCTCTAACAGAACACTGAACCAAGAGGTCATCAGAGTAATGTTTACCAAGTGTTTAGATTTCGCAGGTTCGTGGGGAGGATGGTGCATGCAAATCTGAATAATGTCCCAATAAACCAAAAATCCTACATGGGTGGTCTGGGGCCCCTATCTGAGGCCCTTGTGGTCAACTGGTCTACAGAGGATGATAAAAAGTTTCTTTTCTTCTGAGAACACTGAGATTAAATACGTGCTTCTTAAATTTACAGGTATGGCTGGAACATTTATTTGCCTTCAGTCACCAGGTTGGGCTGTTAATAGAAATTTTTTGTGAGGTCTGACCTTTTATGCATATTGACTACTCAGCAGTAAGGACGGGACAAACTTTGGTGAAGCCAGGATATAAATGAAACTGTCTCCCATTCTCTGATTTCTAGGATAAGGTGAATGTGTTTAGTGAAATAATTTAATGAAGTACCACATGTCAGCAGAGTTCATGGAAAAGTTAGTTTTAGGTATTCTAATCGTAGTATCAGTAAATCATTTAATAGCACACTCATATCCTTAGAGTTACTGTGCCAAGGATAAGAAAAGCATTTGCCACCAAAGACTTTACCCCTGGTTCAAATATCAAAGTTTATTACCGGTTTCAAGGAAAGTGCTCGTGCCTTTTCTTATATACGTATTTCCTAAAGTGCTTCCCTCTACCCTTAATTTAAAAATAAGACGAGGATAGGCAGATGAGTATAATAGGTATTCAGAAGCATATGCATGTAGTCTAGTTTTATAATTGAGACTTTTTTTTTTTTAAATTCCAGGGGTCCAAGGCACTGGGAAAGAAAAAGAAGCACCTTTTCATTTTATCTATCCAAGCTCATAAGACCCACATGTTGTTATTGTTGTGTGCCATCAAGTTAGTTCCGACTCATAATGACCCTATGCACAACAGAAGGAAACATTGCCCAGTCCTGCGCCATCCTCACAATTGTTGCTATGTTTGAGTCCATTGTTGCAGCACTGTATCAAGCCATCTCGTTGAGGGTCTTCCTCTTTTTCGCTGACTCTCTACTTTACCAAGCATGATGTCCTTCTCCAGGAACTGGTCCCTCCTGATAACACGTCCAAAGTATGTGAGATGAAGTCTTGCCATTTCACTTCCAAGGAACACTCTGGCTGTATTTCCTCCAAGACAGACTTGTTCGTTCTTCTGGCAGTCCACGGTATATTCAATATTCTTCACCAACATCATAATTCAAAGGCATCAATTCTTCTTCAGTCTTCCTGGATTTATTGTCCAGCTTTTGCATACATATAAGGCAACTGAAAACACCATGGCCTGAGTCAGATGCACCTTAGTCCTCAGTGACATCTTTGCTTTTCAACACTTTTAAAGGGGTCTTTTGCAGCAGATTTGCCCAATGTAATATGTCATTTGATTACTTGACTGCTGCTTCCATTGGCATTGACTGTGGATCCAAGTAAGTAAAATTAAATCCTTGACAACTTCAATATTTTCTCCATTTATTATGATGCTGCTTAGTGGTCCAGTTGTGAAGGTTTTTGTTTTCTTTATGTTGAGGTGTCATCCTTACTGAAGGCTGCAGTCTTTGTTCTTCATAAGTAAGTGCTTCAAGTCCTCTTCACTTTCAGCAAGTAAGGGTGTGTTATCTGCCTATCGCAGGTTGTTAATGAGTCTTCCTCTAATCCTAATGCCACGTTCTTCATATAATCCAGCTTCTTGGATTATATGCTCAGCATACAGATTGAATAAGTGTGGTGAAAGGATACAACCCTGACACATACCTTTCCTTGTTTTAAACCACGTAGTATGTCCTTGTTCTGTTCAAATGACTGCCTCTTGTTCTGCATGTTCTGCATGAGCACAATTAAGTGTTCTGGAATTCCTATTCTTTGCAATGTTATCCATTATTTGTTATGATACACACAGCTGAATGTCTTTGCAGAGTCAATAAAACAGAGGTAAACATCTTTCTGGTATTCTCTGCTTTCAGCCATGATCCATCCGACACCAGCAACGATATCCCTCATTGTACATCCTCTTCTGAGTCCAGCTTGTATTTCTGGCAGTTTCTTGTCAATGTACTGCTACAATCGTTTTTTGAATTATCTTCCAAATTTTACTTCTGTGCGATGTTAATGATATTGTTCAATAATTTCTGCATTCTGTTGGATCACCTTTCTTTGGAATGGGCACAAAGATGGATGTCTTCCAGTTGGCTAGTCAGGTAGCTGTCTTCCAAATTTCTTGGCATAGACGAGTGAGCATTTCCAGTGCTGCATCAGTTGTTGAAACATCAGTTGGTATTTCATCATTCCTGGAGCCTTGTTTTTCAACAATGCCTTCAGTGCAGCTTGGACTTCTTCTTTCAGTATCATCAGTTCTTGATCATCTGTTACCTCCCGAAATGGCTGAACATCGACCAGTTCTTTTTGGTATAGTGACACTGTGTATTCCTGGCATCTTCTTTTAATGCTTCCTGCGTCATTCAGTATTTTACCAGTAGAATCCTTCAAAATGGAAACTTGAGGCTTGAATTTTTTCTTCAGTTCTTTCAGCTTGAGAAATGCCGAGCATGTTCTTCCTTTTTGGTTTTCTAACTCCATGTCTTTGCATATTTCATTATAATACTTTACTTTGTCTTCTCACGTCTCCCTTAGAAATATTCCGTTCAGCTTTTACTTCATCATTTCTTACATTCACTTTAGCTACTCTACATTCAAGAGCAAGTTTCAGCATCTCTTCTGATATCCATTTTGGTCTTTTCTTCCTTTTCTGTCTTTTTAATGACCTTTTGCTTTCTTCATGTATGATGTCCTTGATGTCATCCCGCAACTCGTCTAGTCTTCGGTCATTAGTGTTCAATGCATCAAATCTATTCTCCAGATGGTCTTCAAATTCAGGTGGGATATACTCAAGGTCATACTTTGGCTCTCATGGACTTGTTTTTATTTTCTTTAGCTTCAACTTGAACCTGCATATGAGTAACTGATGGTCTGTTCTGCAGTTGGCCTCTGGCATTGTTCTGACTGATGATATTGAGCTTTTCCCTCATTTCTTTACACAGATGTAGTAGATTTGATTCCTGTGTTTTCCATCTTGTGAGGTCCATATGTACAGTCGCCATTTATGTTGTTGAAAAAAGGTATTTGCAATGAATAAGTCATAGGTCGTGCAAAATTCTATCATGGGATTTCCAGCGTCATTTCTATCACCAAGGTCGTGTTTTCCAACTACCAATCCTTCCTCTGTTTCCAACTTTTGCATTCCAATCACCAGTAATTATCAATACATCTTGATTGAATGTTTGATCAATTTTAGACTGCAGAAGCTGGTAAAAATCTTCAATTTCTTCATCTTTGGCCTTAGTGGTTGGTAGTAAATTTGAATAGTCATATTAACTGGTCTTCCTTGCAGGCATGGCTATTATGTTATCACTGACAGCAATGTACTTCAGGATAGATGTTGAAATGTTCTTTTTGACAATGAATGCGATGCCATTCCTCTTCAAATTGTCATTCTTGGCACAGTAGGCCATATGATTGTCTGATAATATTGTCATAGGAATCATTTTTTTGACAAAGAAGAGGGTCAGGAAATCAAGGTATGATATGATAAATTTTATGCAAACTAAACCCAGAGGATACCTGAAGTTGCTTATCAGAAAGTGGATCTGAAGGTGGACGCTGGAAATTAAACAATATATCAATAACGTAGAAAGAAAAGCTAGAATAAGAGGAGAAGAACAGAAACCAGAACAAGTCAAGGTATGAAAGAACGCCCTTGTTGGAATAAAAACTTATAAAAGCCTCATTTTTTAATTTCTAATCTATATAACTCCCTAATGGGTTGAGGTATATCTGTGAAAAAGGAAGGCCATGAATTCCTAAGATCTTTGCTCTGGAAATCATAGCCCTTTGTCTTAATTCCAAAACAAAAGGGAAATAATTTGCATTACATTAAAAAAAAAAAAAAAGTTATCTACCATGAAGATTTGTGGCTTGGCTTTACCACAATCTTGCATAACATGGCCTTATAAAGAAAAACTTAATTAATACAATAGAGTTGTTCTTAAAAAAAAAACAAAAACCAACAAAAAAAAACCTATTTGGCAATACTCCCAAATACATTTTGAAGCAAGTAACCAAAAATCAGGCAAATGGCTCCTTTTAAATTGTACATTTATACTCAGGTCGAACAGATTTACCTCAATCGTGGACTACTTTTGATATTTATAAATATTTGATAAATACTTAGGTATTTAGCCTAACAGCATTTATACTTTGATATGTAGATTAATTCAGGCCAGTGGCAGCATATATCTTAAGTTTTTTTAAATGACTTTTTTTTTCAATGAAAGTTTCCAGTAAAATAAAATTTGGTTAGAAAAACTCAAGAAAAGTTTCTTGACTCTAGCCTCAAAATTCAAAGCTTCCTAAAAGTACTAAAAACCAAACCCGCTGCCATCGAGTCTATTCCGACTCATAGCCACCCTACAGGACAGAGTAAAACTGCCTCATAAGGTTTCCAAGACTGTAATCTTTATGGAAGCAGACTGCCACATCTTTCTCCTGCAGAGCAGCTGGTAGGTTCCAATGCCAACCTTTTGGTTAGCAGCCTAGCACTTGACCACTGTGCCACCAGGGCTCCTCTTAAAACTATAAAGAAGGCAAAATCTGAGTTTACAATGAGCATTAAATAACCTCTATTGCTCAGTCACAAGCTTCAGAATTTCTAGCTTTTTATCCAGATCTGTCAGTTACACCCTTCTGTTATAACCAGAGTCTTGTTTACCTCTCCAGTGTAATCGTTACATTAGAGATGGTCTTTCCAGAAAGAATATTAAGCTCTTTCCTCTCCTAGCTCCTCTTCCCAGAAAAAATCCAGAATTTGTGGAAATAATGGTACAGGGGGGCTCCAAAAATGAAGGGTATATTACATCAGAAGAACTGCTTGCAGAAAAAAAGCACTAAGAAGGCAAAGAAAGGACCCAAATAGTTTGAGGAAGATATCTGGTTTCTACCAAGATCATGAGGTATGGAAACAATGCAGTCATAAAGAGACTTGGAGTCTACTCTTCACTTTTCTATTTACTAACTGTGGGACCACAGGTCTCAGTGTCCTCATATAAAGATAGTGTTTGGACTATGTTAGTGCTAAAGTAGTCATCTAGCCCTTTTCCTGGTCACTCCAGATGAACTGGTAAAAACACAATAAGAAGCAAAGGCTGTAACTGCAAGGGGATTGAAAATGGGAGTCATAGTATAAAAGCAGACTGGGACTAGGGAAAGCCCAGAAACCAGCAGACATGGAGCTGATGGCAGACTGGCCGATAGATGTCAGTGGTACTCAACTCCTTGAGGTCAGAAAATTAGGAGGTGGTAAAGGAGTTGAATAACGTTCCAGACCAAGTGGAAGAGGCAAAAAAAGAATACAGTGAAAGTTCTCCTAAAGTCCTGAAAGTAAGTGATGCCACTTAATGAGAAGTCTTCTACTACTGTTTGATCAAGTAGTGATCATGGGGCCTTTAGATCATCCACGTTAGGAAAATATGTAATTTGACTTTGCTAGAGTTTGGGATAAGAGGTAAGATTGGGTCCTGCCATATCTCTTTGACCAGGGAGACAACCCCAAGACATACTGTTTGGTGGCCTAGACCGATGACCACCTTAGAGATAGGCTTTAGGGAGGATCCTCTCCTAAGACAGAAGAATTGCGGAAGGCAGGTAAGGCCAAGACAAAGAAGCAGTGTCTGGGACAAAGCAGTAGATTGAGTCTGGCAACAACAAAGCAAAAGAAGGCTTGGTGGTGACAGACATGCAGCATAAAGCTTGAAGGAAACAAACCTGGAAGTAAGTACAAAGACATCAAGCCAGGGGCTTTTTTCCCCTGCCAAACTAATGGAAATGTGGGGAAAGAACAGCTTTGGCCTCCAAAAGCAAATTAGTCATTTCTTTCAGCTTTTAATTGAACACACAAACTATCCGAACACTGCAGAACGGGTCCACAGGGCTAGTTTTCACACTCAACCATAATCATAACACACACAGAGCATATCTTCTGAGAGTGATAACGTGAGCTCACTCTTAGAACCATGTGAGGAATGTAGCAATAAGAAGACTGTCTTGTTTTCCAAACTCTGCTCTCAAAATGTGGAGTAAGGTTTTTGGGAAAGCATCACTGTACTTGTATTATTCTCCAAGAAGCCACTGGAGTACTCACTCCAGAGTCATGAATTTACCCCAACTAGGGGACTCAAACTCTCACAGAAATTATTACAGTCAAAATCTGAAACCTCATTGCCTTTGGATGGTCTCCCACGAGCTGAAATGGAATTCAGATGCTGAATGGAACACAGGAAGAAAATAAAACGAATGAGCTTTATCTCACGTCCCAGGAGACTTTGCTGAAGTTATATAGCAACTATTTTAAAACTGAGAAAAGAGATGAAGTTAATCTATGTGCTGTGGAACACATTTGAAGAGCTAACTATAAAGCAGATTTTCTTCCTCTGTAATTCAATTTATACATTGCCAACAAACAAACAAAAAAATAATCTTATGGAGATCCCTAGTTAGAGGTTTGTTTTGTTTTCTTGTAAGACACCACTGATATTTACTTGAACAGAATTAAGTGTTAGAAGTGTTTAACTGTGTTGTGATTGACGAGCTTTAGTGGAATCAGTCCAGGTTTCTTTCCTTCCTGGTTGTACTGGTTGGGCTTCAATTCCTTCATGTATTTGGAGCTAATAAACAAACCTTCTTTAATTCACTATGGCTGCTCATTAAGACTAATTATATATATATATATATATATATATAAAACAGTCCTCTGTAAAGTAATATTAAGTATTAATTATCATCATCATCATTACCATTAGAAACCTCTAGCCTAAGATGGAGACCTGGTGGTGCAGAAGTTAAGAGCTTGGCTGCTAACCAAAAGGTCAGCAATCTGAATCCACCAGCCACTCCTTGGAAAACCTATGGGGCAGTTCTACTCTGTCCTATAGGGTCACTATGAGTCAGAAATGACTCAATGGTTAATGGTTTGGGTTTTTTTTTTTTTTTTTTGGGTACCTTAAGCATGAGTGTATGACCCAATAACTTGGTGGAAAGATAAACACAATGGCAAAGGTAGGTCTTCCTGGTTTATCTGAAAATTTTACCTCTAATTCTATGCAATCGGCAATCTTTTTTTATGACATGAAAAAGTTGCAGGAAATGGTTTAGTCATTTTGAATTTTAAAAGCATGGGGAAACATGCTTAAAACAGATTATACGCTTAGCTTTCAAACCTCTAATGTATTACTAAACATCTAAAGATTTCTGGTATTTTGAAAAAAATACGAATTGAAAGCCAATTATACACAGCGTGGAGTAAAGAAAGTATAGTGAACTTTAAGTTCACACATTAACAGAAGCCAGCAACAGCTGAATAGCTGCATAACATCAGTTGAATCAACATTTTTACTATAGACATCAGCTTCAAACAATTCTAACTTTTGCCCAGGATAGCTTACAAATGTTAAAATTATCCTTATAATGGTTTCATTTTCTGTGCCTCTATATTTATATCCCCCAAGGTAAAGTTCTAATAAGCAGTGATAGGTTAGACAGAGGATAAGGCAAACAGCCTAGATAATTCACAAAGTCTACAGTCACCACCTGAACAAGTAACTGTTGGGGATGGTATGAAAATAACAACAACAACAAAAGGTCACTTCAAATTACTGGTAATTTCTGATACTCAAACTACCTTGATTCCTTTTTTCTTTTTTTCCTGGCCTCGTAAAATGAGTTTGTACTCTACACTAAACGACATGCATTTGTCAGTGCAGGTTCTCCAAAATTTTGTTCCACAGACATTAATAATGAGCGTAATTAAATATCTCCAATAATAACTCTACTTCCACCAAACCCTTGGGACTACCTGTAAGACTCAAAATTGATTAACTTCTGCCCAAAACGGCAGAAAATTAGGGATGCAGAATATGGTGCTTCCATGATCACATCACATGTTCAGACACACTAGTAATGGAAATGGAATTTAAAGTTCATGTAGTACTACACGTCACCATTCACCCCATCCCTAAACACATGTATTATACAAATACTTAGAACAAACGTGGAGAGTGAATCTCAGCAAAATTTCTTATCTCCCACTGAATAATTCTAATTAGTGGCAGAGCTGAGACTAGAAAGCAGGTCTCCTATTTCCTACGGAATTGCTTTCTATAGCCCTGCACATGCTGCCACCGCCTTTTACATGATGTAGAGTTTTCAGTGTTTAAAAAACAAAACATTTACAACATAGAGGGACCCCTGAGACTAAGATAACCTTTGAACTTGGAACTGAAGCTGTTTTTGGAGATCACCTTTTAGCCAAGTAATAGATTGGCTTATAAAATAAACAATATCACCTGTGAGGAATGTGCTCCCTATATGAGACCAAATGGTCAATATTTACCCAAAAGCAAAGACGAGAAGGCAAGGAGGGGAAGGGAAACTAGATCAATGGAAACAGAACAAAGAGAGTGGAAATAATGAGAAAGCTGACACATTGTGAAAATTATAACCAGTGTCATAGAACAATCTCTATAAAACTTGTTAAATGGGAATCTAATTTTCAGTGTAAACTTTCACCTAAAATACAACATCATTAAAAAAAAAATTAAAAAATTTAGAACAGCATCATTTCAGGCAAAGAGCAATGTGTCTTAAATGCCTTTTTAGGTTCCTCCAATAGTTCATCAATGCCTTACGTTTATCAAACCTGTGCAGAATATATTTTTAAAATGCACTAGAGCTAATATATCAATCTTGAAATGTGAGTATTTAACACTGAGAACACCATGGCAATTCACATTTTGTTTTGCCAGTATTTAAACCAGAAGTATCGTATTTTTACATAAATAAAGCATACTATGTGTTTTTTTTCCAACCATGTAAGCAAGCTATGCTGCCTATTATATGTGTGGGTGTGTTATTTACTTGGGCACATTATTTGCAAAAAATACAGTAATACTCCATAGGACTTGTGAATGTGAAATAACAGGTCAGAAAACAGACATACTGATGGCATTTCCTGTAAAACAACATAAATGTAGACACGGGACTCATCTGAACATGGCTTCCAACCAAAAAAAAGTCATGTTCAATAATAATTCAAACAACAAACTTGAATAATTTTGATAAACATCTTTAAAGTGAGTGTTTTTGATGAACGACTTAGGCCAAGTGTGCATTTTATTTTTTTTCTCCTTTTCAGTAAAGGAATGGTAGTATATAATAACAGAGCAATGGATTGGGAGCCAAGAGACATGGACTTGGTCATTAAGTTCCCCTCTCTGGATATCAGTAAATTAGAGGAATTGAACCAGATGATCTCTAAGATCCTTTCTAGTTCTCAAATTAAGTGACTTCTAATGAAGGACTACAAAAAACGATCAGCTCTTTTAAAAAGAGCTACAGTGGAAAAAAGGCAACCAATGGGAAAAAGGGAGGGATGGTCCCTAAACCATCAAAGAAATTAGGATTTACCTAAAGGGTTCACTACTGAACAGAAATTAGATGAAGTCACAGATAAATTACTGCTGACTAAAATGAAATACACACCCAGGACCTACCACTTTGCTAACTAATATTGAACTTTTCCTTGGCTATACATAAGCCTCAGACATTCTATTTTAACACACGCAGACATATGGGGAAGGTGACCCTGGGTGGCGCAAATAGTTCGCTCTTGGCTACTAACCCAAATCTGGCTGTTCTAACTCAACCAGTGGCAAGGTCTTGGCGATCTACTTCCATAAAGATTATGGCCAAGAAAATCCTCTGGAGTAGTTCTACTCTGTAACACATGGGATTGCCATGAGTCACAATTGACTCAATGGCAACAGATGTTTTGGTTTTAGAGGTATGGGGAGTGTGCTAGGGAGAAAGTTCAGCGCAGGAATCACTTCTGCAGGTTTGCCTATGTCCAGCCAACCAGGAGAGACCCATAATGCCCTACTCTGATGCCAAAAGCATCTGCCTGCAACCTGAACTGCAATGCTGTATGTTTTTAGCTACGAACAATTCTAATTTCTGTTTAATGTGGTTCAAAGGATACAAAATCCCCTTTAACAAATTAAACCCCCGTGACACATTGCTTGACTATTAGTAGGAGCCCAATAAATAATAGTTTTGTTTTTAAAAACAACCTAATTATGGATAGGCAGGTCTAATCCTATTGGTTAAGCTATATGAATTATGTCTTTTTCTACATAGTTAGACTACCTGGAATTATATAATGAATACTGCTTCTTTTACCTTCTGTAGGGTGAATGGTATCCAAGAAGAGTTGCTTGTTTGACCATTTATCCCCACTTCCTAAAAACAATGACAGAAAAGGAAAAGAAAAGTGAAACTCTACTCCTAGTATAAACACATACACTAAAAAACAAAGGACAAAATACAAGACAGCTTAAACAAAATGTACACAACATAAAACATTATCACACAAACAAGCCAAATTTTATTTTAGCAATTTAATTCTCAAAACTGTATTTGCTACCTAAAATAATGAGACTGTACAGAAAATGGATTAAAAATAAATTCATCCTTTATGAAATACATTGTTGGATAATTTTTGCAATTTTAATCACGGTAATTTGAAGAACAGTTAAAAGGGGATGAAAGCTGACATTTTTACCTAAAGAGTGATGTTCTTCCACTGGAACCAGAGAAAGAGTAATATTAATATACAAACAAAACAGGTTGAAACAGTAGTAAAAATAAAATAAAAATTAAGTCAAAGGTCACACACAGGAACACACAGGTACATGTGTCTACACTTGGAGACAGCTGCATTTAAAGCCTCATTCACGAAACATTTGGCCATGCAAGTAGGATGCAAACGGGCATCAGATGAGTAGTTCATGGTAGTCACAATACCAACACATGCAGGGAGACGCTAAAGAAAGCCCAACTTCCAGGATATGTGGCTGTACTGAGCCAGATGGGGAGACTTATTTTTCATGTGAAAGGAAAGGAATCCTGAACTTTGAGAAGAAAGAGATTTTAGGATGAGCCCTGGTGAGGTTCAAGGGCCCATCAAGATCCTAACAGTGAGGTAGAGTTCAGAGTAGAGGGGAGGGGTGGGGTACATTCAGTCTCTAGTGCCCTCTGGAATAACAGTCATGACCGAAGGAGGTGGGAAGAAGAGTCTGGCAAATGATGAAGCATTTAGATGGGAAAAAAAGAGGTAGGTTACAGTTTAGGAGTGAAGAAAAAGATCCACAAGAATCCTCAAGCATCAGAGAAGGTATAGAAATTAGGGGGCTTTCACAAGAACATGAAACTGGTGAGTGTTCAGGAGGTGGGAAAGCGTGGTCCTCGTATGAAGGCTGCGAAACATGAGGAAAAGAAGAACAAACAGTCAAAGGAAATAGGTGGGTAAGCGCTCAAGAAGACTAAATTTAAAAAATGCACCAAATATAGATGAGCAGAAGGGATTTTAGGATTCACATGGAACTCTAAAAATAGAGACAAATAGAGGAGTTTTGACTAGGGTTCCAAGTGAAGGAAATCTGTCTTTGCAATTAGTTGCAGAGTCTAGGAATGATGAATATGCCTGCATCAGGAACTGACGACGCTGAAGCAAGCAAAGGGAGTAAAGGGCACAGGTGGTGCAGGAAGCATTACTCAATGATGGATTCACAACGGAGGTGGCCAAGAAACCTTAATGGAGGATGGAAGGCACCAATACCTTTTTCTGGAACATTAGGCTTCTCCTTTTTGTGCTTATATTTGCTGACAATTTTGTGGAATAAGTTCTTTTTCTGAGACTGGAATGGACCTACAGACAATATTAATATAAATATATCTTAATTCACAATGTTTTAGAAAACAATACTGTGTGTTTCTAAACAATCACACCTTCCTCCCACCTGCAGAATAAGTAAATTGGCTTGCAAGAAACATCTTGCATCTTCATTTATCTAACTAAATAGCGCTCAGCGTCCTTCTTTAGTGAAACTGTCTTAGGAATGTGTTGGGTTGAAACCTCCATTAGTGCTGGGACTCCCTAAGCAGAAACTGCAGACTTTAGTTGAGTACTAAAATAGTAGCTGATGGCTTTTAAGAGACAGACTACAGCTGGTAACAGCAGAGTGGCTTTAGTCTGTAATCGAGCAAATATTTGACTTTGAAGATTCCTAAATACCATGAAGGATGACATATGTATTTCACTGCTCCTAAGAAAATGATTTTCACAAGGACGACAAAGTTTGGCCTACTATAACATTAGGTAGATTTCTGGTCTTTTCTGAGCATATTCTAGGAAGAAAAAATGATTTTTAAATATTTGCAAAAAAAATAATGTTTTTCTGGGGTAAGAAGTCTCAGATTCTACCTTAGTTTTCTCAGATAAATAAAAAGAATTAAGATTTTTCAATTACCCATCAGAGATACCAATAGTGATGATTTTCCAAACACTGGTTGCTTTTTAGACTTAGCTGATACTCCTGACTTAATCATTTTATATAATTTTTCTGTTTTCTCACCTGTAAGTGGGGATAATAATATCTAACTCACAGGGCTGATGTGAGGATTAAAAAGTTAGTACCTTCATAAGCTGCTATTGCCATATCTACCCATCTACCAGTGTCTGCACTCACACGCTCTGCCTTTCTGTCAGAGGTGAACTAGCTATATTTCCATGCTTAACTTCATCATTTCTCCCTCTCTACTGCACCATTCCTGTCAGTATACAAATGTTATTCCTCCCAACTGAAAAAAAAAAAAAAAGACTTCCTTTGACCAAACTTCTGCCACATCAGTTAACTGTCCCATTTCTTTGTTACTCCTGAAGCAAAACTTCTCATCTGAAGTGTTGGATACACTCACTGTCTTCAATTTCTCTCCTTCCATTGTCGTAAACTCCCTCTGGCCTGGCTTCTGCCCCGCCACTCTGTTCTTTTCAGGGTCAGCAATGACCCACCTGCCATGAAGGCCAATCCTCAGCTCTCAGTCCCGATTCTACTGGGCTGTCAGTAACATCTGACACACCTGAGCAAGCCGTCCACACCCTCCACCTTGAACAGCTTCTTCACTTGGCTTCTAGGATGTCACCTTTCCTTGTTTTCTCTCCTGCCCCACTAATCCTTCTCCCTCCATCTCCTCTGCTTCCTCCTCTTCTCCCTTCTCCCTTCATTTTGGAATGCTCTGGGCTTGGTCATTGTCCTATTCTCTACCTACTCTCAGCCCTCTGGTGATTTCTCTAGCTACACGTTACAGACTGATGACTCATTAGCCAGACCTTTCTCTATTCCACATATTCTAAAAGTCTTTGATCTTAGGAATCTTAAAAGGATCTAAGTGATTCAGAGCCTCTTTCCTCTACCCCTCTCTTCTTCGACCTCTTCAGATGCACTGCCTCCTGGCTGTCCCCAGCACAGGCATGCTCATTCTTGCTTTAGGACCTTGGCATAAGCTCTAACTGCTGCCTACAAAAGGCTCTTCCCCAGCATACTCAATGGCTAACTTCTGCACAGCGGTCAAGGCTTGCTGGGCTATCTCCTCACTACCCTGTCAAACTTCGATCTACCCCCCACACCAATCACTTGTGATTCTCCTTTCTCTTTTTAAATTTTTTTTAACAGCTTTTCTTTTTAGATATAATCCACATACAAGCCACCCATTTAAAGTGTACAATTCAATAGTTTTTACTATATTCACAGATATGTGTAACTATCACCATAGTCAATTTTAGAACATCTTTATTATCTCAAAAAAAATTCTACTCTTCGGCTATCATTCCCTTCTCCCCTCAGTGACTTCATCTCTCAACAATCACCAATTTACTTTCTATCTCTATAGATCTGCCTGTTCTTGACATTTCATATAAATAGAATCAAACAACGTGGTCTTTTGTGACTAGTTTCTTTCACTCAATGGCATGTTTTCAAGCTCATCTATGCTGTAATAGGTTATCAGTACTTCATTCCCGTTTTATGGACAAATATTATTCCGTTGTATGGCTATACCACATTTTGTTCATCCATTCATCAGCTGATGGATATTTGAGTTGTTCCTACATTTTGGTTATTATGAATAATGCTGTTATAAACAACTGTGAACAGGTTTTTGTTTTTTTTAACACTATCATTACATTTTCTTTATTGCTTAACATCGAGGTTTTTTTCTTGTTTAAAATATTTATTTTAAGCATGCAAACTATTTTTTTGGTAAATAGTTAAACTTGCTTTTCCATGTGCATGATAACTTGTTATACATGTTCGCAATTTAATTATAAAATGCATATATATAGTTTCTCATTCAAAAGTGTATACACAAATTGTTTTGTGACACTGGCTGCAATCCCCGCAATGTGTCAGCACTATCTCCCTTTCCATCCCAGGTTCCCTGTGTCCATTCATCCAGTTTTCCTGGCCATTCCTGCCTTCTCATCTTTGCTTCTGGGCAGATGTTGCCCATTTGGCCTTGTATACTTGACTGCACTAAGAAGCACCTTCCTCATGAATGTTACTGTTTGTTTTATAGGCCTGTCTAGTCTTGTGTCTTTGCTTTTCTTCATTCTCCTTTGTTATGGACAGGATGCGTCCAACAGAAGTATCTTAGATGGCCAGTCGCAAGCTTTTAAGACCCCAGACCAAAGTAGAATGTAGAACATTTTCTTTATGAACTATGTTATGTCAATTGACCTACGTGACCCCTGAGACCATGGTCCCCAGTCCTCAGCCCCAGTAACTTGGTCCCTCAAGGTAGTTTGGATGTGTCTAGAAGCTTCTATGACTTTGCCTTGGTCAACTTGTACCGACTCCCCTACTGTGTGTTGTTTTTCCCTTCACCAAAGTAAACAGTTGTCCACTATCTAGTTAAAGATTTCTCCTCCCCACACCTCCCCGCCCTGGTAACCATCGAGTTTTTGTAATAGTGGTCTCATACAATATTTGTCCTTTTATGATTGACTTATTTCACTCAGTAAAATGCCCTCCAGATTCATCCATGTTGTGAGATGTTTTGCAGATTCATCACTGTTCTTTATTGTTCCATAGTATTCCACTGTGTACATGTACGAGTTTGTTTATCCATTCATCCGTTGATAGGCATTTTGGTTGTTTCCATGTTTTTGCTATTGTGAATAATGCTGCAATGAACATGGGTGTGCATATGTCTATTCGTGTGATGGCTCTTATTTCTCTAGAATATATTCCTAGGAGTGGGATTACTGGATCATATGGTATTTCTATTTCTAGCTTTTAAGGAGGTTCCAGTATCATTCTCCACAGTGGCTGTACCATTTTACATTCCCACCAGTAGTGCCTAAGAGTTCCAATCTCCCTGCAACCTCTCCAACACTTGTTATCTTCTTGATTAATATCAGTAACATTGGGGTGAGATGGTATGTCGCAGTTTGGATCTGCATTTCTCTAATGGCTAGTGATCACGAGCATTTCGTCATATGTCAGTTAGCCGCCTGAATGTCTTCTTTAGTGGTCTGTTCATATCCTTTGCCCATTTTTTAACTAGATTATTTGTCTTTCTGTTGTTGAGGTGCGAAAGTATTCTACATATTTTAGAGATTAGATCCTTGTCGGATATGTCATAGACAACTTTTTTTCCCCAGTTTGTAGGTTCTCTTTTTACTGTTTTGGTGAAGTCTTTTGAAGAGCGTAAGTGTTTACTTTTTAGGAGGTCCCAGTTATCTAGTTTATCTTCTGGTGTTTGTGCATTGTTAGTTATGGTTTGAATTTATGCCATACATTAGGGCCCCTAGTGTTGTCCCAATTTTTTCTTCCATGATCTTTATCATTTTAGGCTTTATATTTAGGTCTCTGATCCATTTTGAGTTAGTTTTTGTGTATGACGTGAGGTATGAGTCCTGTTTCATTTTTTTACAGGTGGAATTCAGTTTTGCCAGCAATATTTGTTAAAAAGACTGTCCTTCCCTCCATTTAATGGACTTTGGTCCCTTGTCAAAGATCAACTGGCCATACGTGGATGGATTTACGTCTGGGTTCTTGATTCTGTTCCATTGGTCTATGTGTCTGTCCTTGTACCAGTAGCAGGCTGTTCTGACTACATGGCTGTATAGGAGCTTCCGAGATCAGGGAGTGTTAGGCTTTCTACTTTCTTCTTTTTCTTCAATAATGCTTTGTTTATCCAGGGGCCTGTTTCCTTTCCATATAAAGTTGGTGATTAGTTTTTCCATTTCCTTATAAAGAATGCTTTTGGTATTTGGATTGAGATTGCATTATACCTGAAGGTCACTGTGGGTAGAACTGACATTTTCACAATGATGAGTCTTTCCATCCATGAGTATGGTATGTTTTTCCATTTATGCAGGTCTCTTGGTTTCTTGCAATAGTGTTTTGTAGTTTTCTTTGTATAGGTCTTTTACATCCCTGGTGAGATTTATTCCTAAGTATTTTATCTACACAATTATAAATACTATAGCGTTTACAATAGCTCCTAAAAAGATAAAATGGCATTGTTTTCCTGACGACGTTTTTGAAGTTCTCTGTGCCAGTGTATAAGAAGCCAACTGATTTTTGTATGTTGATCTTGTATCCCGCTACTCTGCTGAATCTATTAGTTCTAGTAGTTTTCGTGTGGAATCTTTGGGGTTCTCTATGTATAGTATCATATCATCTGTGAATAGGGATAGTTTTACTTCTTACTTTCCAACCTGGCTGTCCTTTATTTCTTTTGCCTGTCTTCTTGCTCTAGCTAGGACTTCCAGCACAATGTTACATAGGAGTGGTGATAAAGGGCATCCTTGTCTTGTTCCCATTCTCAGGCGGAATGCTTTCAGTCTCTCTCTGTTGAGATGTGAACAAGTCTTTGAGTGTATGTAAGTGTTCAATACTCTTAGATATACACGTAGGAGTGGGTCATATGATAATTCTATGTTTAACTGTCTGGGGAACTGCCATACTGTTTTTCAAAAGTGGCTGTACCATTTTACATCCCACCAGCAGTATATGAGGGTTCCTGGTTTTCTACATCTTCATCAACACTTATTATCTGATGTTTGATCTTAGCCATCCTAGTGGGTATGAAGTGGCATCTATTTCTTTGTGGTTCTGACTTGTATTTCCCTGATAACTAATGAAGTCAAGCAGGTTTTCATGTGCCTACTGGCCATTTGTATATCTTTGGAGAAATGTCTATTCAGGTCCTTTTCCAATTTTTTATTTGGGTTGTCTTTTTTATTCCTGAGTTGTTAAGAGTTCTTTATGTATTCTACATGAAAGTCCCTTATTAGATATGTAGTTTGCAAATATTTTCTCCCATTCTATGAGATGTCTTTTCACTTTATTATTAGTGTCCTTTGAAATATAAAAGTTTATAATTTTGACAAAGCAGAATCAACCAAATTTTCTTCTGTTGTTCCTGCTTTTGGTGTCCTAAGAATCCATGGCCCAATCCAAGGTCATGAAGATTCACCCCTATGTTTTCTTCAAAGAGTTTTATAGTTTTAGCTTTCACATTTAGGTTTTTAATCATTTTGAGTTAATACTGTATGGGTCCAACTTCATTCTTTTGTATGTGAATATCTAGTGTCTCAGCACCATTTGTTGAAAAGACTATTCTTTCCCTATTAAATGATCTTGGCACTCTCGTAAAAAATACAGGGACTACAAGAACATGAAGGAGCCCTGGTGGTGTAGTGGTTAAGCACTCAGCTGCTAACCAAAAGGTCAGTGGTTCAAGTCCACCAGTGACTCTGCAGAAGAAAGATGTGGCAGTGGCAGTCTGCTTCTGTAAAGACTTACAGCCTTGGAAACACTATGGGACAGTTCTACTGTGTCCTACAGGGTAGCTATGAGTCAGAATCAACTTGACGGCAATGGGTGGTGGTGGTGGATAAACACATGGGTTTATTTCTGGACTCTCCATTCTATTCCATTGATCTATAGGTCAATTCTTATGCCAGTACCACACGTCTTGATTACTGTTGCTTTGTAGTAAGTTTTGAAATTAGGAAGTGTGAGTCCACCCACTTCGTTCTTCTTTTTCAAGACTATTTTGGCTATTTGGGGCTTCTTGCAATTCCATATGAATTTAAGAATCACCTTGTCAATCTCTACAAGAAGTCAGCTGGGATTCTGATAGAGATTGCACTGAATCTGTGGATCAACTTGGGAAATATTGCCATCTTAATAATATTAAGTCTTCTGATCCATGAATATGGGATATTTTCCCACTTATTTAGATCTTCTTTAATTTTTTCAACGTTTTACAGATTTCAGAGTATGTGTTGCACTTATTATATTTATTCCTACATATTCTTTTTGATGTTATTGTAAATGGATTTTCTAAAATTCATTTTTGGATCGTTCATTGAACGTGTATAAGAATACAACTGATTGATCTTATATCTTTGCTGAACTCATTAGTACTGCTAATTTTTTTTTAAAGTGGATTCCTTAGGATTTTAAATACACAAGCTCATGTCATCTGCGAATAGAAAGTTTTACTTCTTCCTTTCAAATGCAGACGTGTTTTATTTCTTTTCTTGTCTAACTGCCCTTGTTAGTACCTTCAGTACAGTGTTGAATAAAAGTGGTGAGACATCCTTGTCCTGTTTCTGCTCTTTAGGAGGAAAGCTTTCAGTATCATGTGAGTGTGGGATTTTCATAGCTGCCCTGTATCTGATTGAGGAAGTTCTCATCTATTCCTTCCTATTCATTGTTGAGTGTTTTATCATGAAAGGGTGCTGAGTTTTGTAAAATGCTTTTTCTGCATCTATGGAGATGATCGTATCTTTTTTTTTTTTTACTCTACTGAGATGGTGTATTATATTAATTGATTTTTGGATATTAAATGAATCTTGCATCGCTGGGGTAAATTCCACTTGGTCATAGTATGTAATTCTTTTTATATGTTGCTGGATTTGGTTCGCTAGTATTTTGTTGAGGATTTCTGCATCCATACTCTTAAGAGATATTGGTCTGTAATTTTCTTGTGATATCCTTATCTAGTTTTGATATTATGGTAATACTGGCCTCAGAGAATGGGTTGGGAAACACTTTCTCATCTTCTATTTTTTGGTATAGTTTGTGAAGAATAGGTATTCTTATTTAAATGTTTGGTAAAATTCAGCAGTAATGCCATCAGACCTGGGCTTTTATTTCTGTGGGTAGCATTTTGATTGATGATTCAATCTCTTTACTTGTTCTAGGTCTACTCTTATTGTCTGTTTCATCTTGAGTCAGTTTTGGTAGTTTGTGTATTTCTAAGAATTTGTTCTTTTCATCTAGGTTATCTAATTTATTGCATATAAATGTGCACAGTATTCTTTTATAATCTTTTCATTTCTGTAAGGTCAGTGATAATGTTCCCTTTATCATTTCTGATTTTAGTAATTTGAATCTGCTCACTTTTTTTGTTTATCAATTTAACTAAAGGTTTGTCAATTTTGTAGATCTTTTCAAAGGATCAGTTTTTGATTTCACTGATTTTCTCTATTGTTTTTCTATTCTTTATTCAGCTATTTTTTACTCTAATCTACATTATTTTCTTCCATATGCTTGTTTTATGTTTAATTTGCTCTTCCTTTTCCTGTGACTTAAGGTATAAGGCTAGGCTAGTGATTTGAGACTTTTCTTCTTTCTTAATATAGGCATTTGCAGCTGTCTAAGTTGGATCCTTTAGAGAAGCAAAACCAGTGAAGTGTCTATACACAGAGCAGGGAAGGGAGAAAGAGAGACAGAGAGAAAGAGAGATTTTATCAAGGAAACGGCTCATGTGGTTACAAAGTCTAATAAGTCCCAAGTCTGTGGGTCAAGCTAGATGCTTCTCCTGACTCACACAGCTGCAGGGGCTGGCAAACCTAAGATCAGCAGGTCAGACAACAGGCCTCTGGCTCACAGGCTGTGGAGGCCGACAAATCCCAATATCAGCAGGTAAGGTGGCAGGTCGCTAGCCCACAGACTGTGGAGGCTGACGCAACCCAAGGTCAGCAGGTAAGCTGGTAGCTCAAGTCCCAAGAACCGGAGGTCAGATGAACAGGAATTAGCTTAAGGAACCAGAGCAAGCAAAAGTCCAAAAGTCACCAATATTGGATGCAGGCCACACCCTCAAGGAAACTCCCTTTCAACTGATTGGCTACTCACAGCAGAGCCCATCATGGAGGTCATCACATTATATCAGATCTCATCATGGAGGTGATTACATCATTAGACTACTGCCAAACTAAATCATAACTGCGAAACCACTGAGAATCATCGCCCAGCAAGTTGACACACAACCTTAACAATCACATCACCTATACATTTCCTGCTGCTCAGCACTACTTTAACTATATACCATATGTTTGGGTATGTTTTATTGGTTGTCATTTTCATTCATTTTCTAATTTCTCTTTTGATTTCTTCTTTGACCTATTGTTTATTTAAGAGTGTGTTGTTTAATTTCTATATACTTGTGAGTTTCCTAAATTTCTTTGTTATTGATTTCTAATTTCATTTCTTCGTGGTTAGAGAACATACTCTGTATTATTTCAAGCCTTTTAATTTATTTTTATTTTTTAATGGGCAAGCATATGGTTTATTCTGAAGAATGTTCCATGTGCACTTGGAAAGAATGTATTTTCTGCCATGGTTGGGTAGAGTGTTTTATAGATATGTTAGGTCTAGTGGGTTCATAGCGTGGTTCAAGTCTTCTACGTCCCCATAGTACTTCTAGCCTTCTAACATATTATATACTTTGCTTACTGTTTAGGCTTGTTTATTGTCTAGCCCCCACATCATAGTGTAATCTTCATAGTGGCAGGGTTCTTGGTTTTTATTTACAGATATATTCTAAATGCCTAGAATGGTGCTTAACACATGACTGGCTTTCAATACATATTTTTTAGCATGAATAAAGAAAGCTCTTAAAAAGTAGTGCCTAGTGTGAGAAAAACGTAGAACAAAATTCAAATTCACAGGTACAAAAGACCAAGCTTGCTGGTCTGACAGAGACTGAAGAAACCCTGAGAGTATGGCCCCTGGATACTCTTTTAACTTAATACTGAAGTCACTCTTGAGGGTCACCCTTCAGCCAAAGATTAGACAGGTCTATAGGGCTAACAATAACACACGTGAGGGATGTGCTTCATAGTTCAATCATGTATATGAGACTAATGGGCACACCAGCCCAAAAGCAAATATGAAAAGGCAGGAAGGGACAGGAAAACTGGACGACTGGAAGCAGGGAACCCAGCATGGAGAAGGGGAGAGTGCTGAAACATTTCAGGGATGGCAACCAATGTTACAAAACAATTTGTGTACTAACTGTTTAATGAGAAACAAATTTGCTCTGTAAACTTTCACTAAGTCACAATTTTAAAAAATTAGAAATCTGGGGGATGGGGGAAGAAAGCGGCGCCCGGTACAAAGTTAGAGCTCAAGAAATGAAAGTAGTAGCTGTTATTACTGATACCATAAAGATGTACAAGTGTTTTTTGATGACTACACCAAGGCATTCCTCCAAATAACCAACAGCAAAAAAACTATGATGGGCTCTGCTGTGAGTAGCCAATTAACTGGTGGTAGTTTGAAACGGAATTAGAAAATGCTTCCTTGTTTGCTTCTTTGGGAAAAGGTGAGTAATAAGATAAAAGAAAATAAATTTAACAAGTACAAAGAAAATGTATCATGCGCACATAATGCACTAATATTACAGGTGTTCTCTACAATCCATTTGCAGTCACTGCCTCATATGTATTTTATACAACTGAGGGAACTACAGGCTGATACACCTGAATGATTGATACATGGGAAATCATGGAAAATGGAGGTAGAAGAAAACAGAAAAGTAATTTCAAGACTTCTCAGGATCTAAGGATCCTAGTGATTTAACTGTAGGAAAATAATTTCACAGTAATAAGATACTGGCTCATAGGGAGAGTGATTTGTGTATTCATTACTGTGTATAAGGACAAAGGCATGGAATGGGTTAGGGAAGAAAAGGACACATCTTTTCATACCCAATCACATTCAGAAATCTAACAAGTACAATTTAACTAAGGACAAAGCTAAGGATAGAGTGTATCAATTTAAACATGAAAAAAGAACATCCAGAGTGATTTTGTAGATAGAAGAGCTTTTTCAAATTTAATCCCCATTAACAGACAACATTTTTAAACTTCCTTCCTTCCAGCCCACAAAACTGTAGCTATAAAATAAATCTAAGTAAATGATAACTTCAGATAAAAAAGTGACAAACTTGAAAAGAAAGAGTAATAGATACAATCTAATTCAGTCATTGAAATGCACCAATTTTACAGTCAAAAAGTGAACAATTTGACTTCTGTCCACCAGTATGATATGTAAGTCTGATATTTTGTCTAAAGGAAATAAAGTCAAAAGTTTTTACAAATAGCAAATATAATAGTGTCTTTTGCCTTAATTATCATACTAATATATAAAAGAGTCCGTGAAAGGAAAAGAAGAAAGAATGTGGAAAGCAGAGAAAAGGGGGTTAGATGGAATCATTCAGAAAACAAAAAATCGGCAACTGTCCTTCACTCTACATCTCAAGCTTCCTTCTCACCTCTTTTCCTACCAAACATCTTCAGAGTCTTTGCATCAACCTCAGCTTCCTTAGGACAAAATCACTCATTGCTGGCATATAGATTGGCTTAGGTCCCTGTGGCACAATGAACTAGATTTGGCCTTTTACCTCTGGTTTCTGAAAATAACCCTTGGAATTTCCCCAGCAATCAAGATGCACTTTGTTTTCTAAAATAGCCAGGCAACACTTAAACATGTGTAAATGAGTTGGGAGACCTCAATCTCACCCTGTCAACAAACCTCAGAAAGGGAAGGGGAGTATGGTACAATCAAGCATGCATATTCACTCACTGGATCAATCATAACTATGCATTAAAGCCCTAGTCATGCACATTCATTGAGGCCCCAATGACAAAGAGATGCTAGACCTTGGAGTTCTGTTTTTGGGCTTCTTCGAGTGGAAGGAGCCCTGGTGGTGCAGTGGTTAAGAGCTCGGCTGCTAACCAAAAGGTAAACAGTTCAAATCCACCAGCTGCTCCTTGGAAACCCGATGGGGCAGTTCTACTCTGTCCTAGAGGATTGCTATGAATTGGAATCGACTCAATGGCAATGGGGTTTTTTGTTGTTGTTGTTGGGGGGAGGAGTGGAAAGAACATCCATGCATGGGAGAGCGTGGCATGTTCCTGGGGACAATGGAAGTCTCCTGTCGTGACCTCTCCCAGACCTTGTCTGATGCATCTCTTCATGTGTATGCTTTCTGGTTATAATAAGTGGGTAACTGTAAGTACATGTAGTCTCAGTGAGTTCTCTGAGTTATTCTAGTGAATTATCGAACCCGCAGGGGGCAGTGACAGCCAGCACAGAGATTGAAGTTTGTCTATTTGGAAGGGGCTGGAAGAATAGTCCTAACTTGGGGAGACCCAACTCTAGGTGGTGAATGTCAAAGAGAAAGTGCTATGTGGGTGGGTAGTGTCAGGATGATGAAGTGGGAAAGTGGGAATATGAATTATCTTCACAGTTTGGAAATTAGCCTTATGTTGGTTATTACTGACACGGGCCCCTCTTAATTTTTTGGGCAGAATGGCCTGTATTTTGAAGGTATCAGTATCCACTGCGTCCCAATTTCACAGCTGGGTAGAAAACAGCAGAGACAAACCACAAGCTCAGAGGATAAGACGGGTGCCACAGAGACATTAACAATAATCTTTCTAAAACATTAATGTTGTTCATGGTTTCCTAAAAAATGGGTCTCTTGTGTGTGAGAAGCTGTAGTTACACACAAGCCATTTTCAGTGTTAACCTGGTATAATAATTTTGCTAGATCAGCAGGCAAAGTGAAATAAGCAACCTTGCTCTTTAGAAGAGTCCTTGGGTGGTACAAATGGTTGGAGGTTTGAGTTTACCCAGTGAAGCCTCAGAAGAAAGACCTGCCAATCTACTTCTAAAAAATTAGCCATTGATGGACAGAGCTGAAGAAGGATGTAGAACAAAAAAAGACCAGATTTACTGGCCTAAAGGAGACTGAGAAACCTCAAGAGTATGGCCCCCAGACACCCTTCTAGCTCAGTGGTGAAGTCACTTCCGAGGTTCACTGTTCAGCCAGGGAGTGGACAGCCCCATAAAACCAAATGGGACTAATGAGGCACAGCAGTCCAGGGACAAGGACTAGAAGGCAGAAGGGGACAGGAAAGCTGATGATAGGGAACCCAAATTTGAGTAAGGATAGTGCTAATGTGTTGTGAGGTTGTTAACCATTGTCATAGTGCAACATGTGTACTAACGGCTTAATGAGAAACTATTTTGTTCTGTAAACCTTCATCTAAAGTAAGAATAGCAGCACAACTGTAAGAGCATAGTCGATGTCACTGAACTGTGCATGTAGAAATTTTTGAAATGGTGTATCTTTGGCTATGTATATTTTCACCAAAAAAAAAAAAAGGTCGAGAAGGAGAGGGTTGACATGTCGTGGGGTTGTTAACCATGTCATAAAACAATATGTGTACTACTGTTTCGTGAGACTCTATTTGTTCTGTAAACCTTCACCTGAAGTACAATAAAAAAATTTAAAAAATAAATAAATAAAAAATTAGCCATTGAAAACTCTGTGGAGCACAGTTCTAGTGTGATATACATGGGGTCACCATTAGCTGGAATCAGCTCGATGGCATCTGGTTAGCGCTCTTTAAAACGGCTATTGGAAATGAATGATAGGCATAGCTCTTATGGTAGTGTTTTATGCCAACATTCTATAGTTCCAAGTTTTCAAGTTACAAAATGAGCAGGGGTTTTGTTCTATGGGTAGGGTGTCATTTTTGTAATGGACACACAAGTAATGAGTAAGCAATGAAACAATGAATCTCAGTGTGACAATCAACAGTACAGTGATACTGGCTGCTTGCTGGGCATGTGGATCTGCTGATGTGGATATGTTCTCCAAGTCAATCAGCCACAAGTAAGATTCATTGAGGGGGCAGGCCACCTCATTGTGCTTGAAACACATGCCTTGTTAAAAAAACTCAGAATTAGTACCTTCGTATCTGCAGACATGCTGTCACCATGTTCCTGAACAAGTGTGGTGGCAATGAAGACACAATTAAAGAGTTACGGGGCAGGATACAGAGTATTGCCCAATATGGAAGTCATAGCTTCCTGATAGGAAAGACTGGCCTAGCAATCATCAGATGTCAGTTCTCTAGGACTGAAAGCATCCCCAGGCTGGCTTTATCCCAAACAGGAAATTGTCTTCAATCTTTACTTTATAAACCTGCTTCTTCTATTACCACTGTGATTTTTTATTCTTAATCCATCTGAAATTTCAATAATAAAACATGAATGAAAAAAAAAAGAGAAAGTCCAAGAGTATGACTGGCAATGGGCCAAGGAACAGTGAGAAGAAACAGAAGACATAAAGGAAAAGGGAAGTCAGAGGCAAAGATGGGGCATGATTTAAATACTCTAAATTGAACCCAATCTGTTTTTCCCCCATGACCCTCCTTTGTTTGAAAATTACTATTTTGCAAAGAACTCTGACTTCTGATTCTTTTATAAACAGCATTTCATACATTAAAAGTTTACTCAAGATAATGTGTCAAAAAAAATCTTTTAAGTAGTTACAATTAAATTTAGACATAAAAGTTTTCATTTTAAATATATACAAATAACTGAGAGATAACCCAGGAAGTACTTTAAGAATGGGGTGCTTTAGCTGAATCGCATTGTGAGTTAGACGGATTGTAATTTACCAGACCACTTGTTCTTGGAAGCCAAGGGGAATTTTATTCCTAAACCAGTATGCTCTGGCCCCACTATAACATAACCCAAGCCCAGCTCAAAGAAGGTGGCATTTACAGTTATTTTCATCTCTTTCATTGTAGTTTCTGACAAGACCCATTATACACACAAAAAGGACTAGCAGAGGCAGGTGATAAACAAGTAGAAAGAGGAAGAGTTGACTTGGAAACACAGATACAAGCCAAGGAGTTTGTTGAGAAGGTAGAGGCATAATCCTAAGCAAGCACTACGATTCTGATACATATAATTGTATAGGTACATATACAATCATTTCTTCTAGGTATTACATTTCAGAAGAACTATATATTTTACATAATCTGAAGTATCTAAAGAGGAATCCAGTATGGCACAGGGAAAGAAAAAAAAAAAAAGAATACTGAATGATAATTAAAAATAGGAGAAAATAAAATATAAACAAATGATAAATTGTTGGAGGAAAAATAAGGTTTCTTATGAACACATGCTCTTGTACTAATGAACTAATGATCTCATACACGATGTTTGCTTTGAATGATTCATTATGCAAAGGCGCAAAGGGTCTAGAGTCTAAGAAAACAATCTCCTCTATCCCCTAAAGATCAGGCAATTACAGCACAGCTGGTATGATAATTTCATTAACAACTCGTAGGCTAGTACACTGGTGCTGCTAATGCGAAATTACAATCAGTCATAAGGACTATTTTTTTAGTTTTCTAATAAATACAGGCTATATTATTTAATTTCTGCTTTATTTTAATTGCATCTTGCCTTATGAGTTGGAATGCAGAATCTAAAGTCTGGGAAGACTTCCCTTACATGGAAATACTGACAGACTGTATAAGAACCAATGACTTTGTGGCTCGAGAGGCATAACAGGAGAGTTAAGATGGTACTACTGTATGAAATATAATCCAAACCCCCAAAAGCTTTTTCACATCAAAAGAAATACTGTTAAACTCAGCTGGGAGAGGAAAATCATATAACAGACAACTAAGACCCAAGAGAAGGTCTCATGAAAATAGATCCTAACTTCAGGGCTTTACAGCTTTACAAACATAAATCTATTGTTACATTCCCTGACAGATAATCTGGCCAACTTCATAACTCTAAACCCAATGTCTCAAACTACAAGGAGTCGAAAAAGAGAACACATTCTGTACATCAATCAAGTTCCATTTTATTAGCTTGTCAGGTAGTTATCAGCAACTTTAAACCTAAGAATTATGGGAGCTCAAGCTGCCAGACATCTTTGGGCTCATGGACTACTCTGCCTACTCCTAAATATCTCTAGGGCACAAAGACTGTCATTTCATTTGGTAATACATTATTGTGCTCAGCTACCTACCTGTCAACAAGTCTACTTTATTTCTTTCCTACTTATCTTGGAAAATCTCAAAACAATCCTATTTTATGTTCCCAGATGAACAAACTTGGTGATACAACAACATTTCTTGTTTAGTTCCTTATTCACTAGACTTGTGTTTATTAACCACAGAGGAGAGTGGAGCTATTTCTAAAATGGCTTTATGTACATTCCTGCCTTTAATCAGGAAGAGTGTCTTCTCTTTAGCCTTCCAGTTCTGTTTTGAGATACAGATCTCAAAGTGACTCTCCTCTGTTATGTCAGTTTCAGTGCACAAAGGGGTTTTTAGGTCTTGAGAGAGAAAGGCTTAGGTTTCTTTAGAGAAGAAATCATAATTTTCCACAGTCCAAAAACAAAACCAAACCCGCTGCTGTCAAGTGGATTCCGGACTCATAGCGACCCTTTAGGACACAGGAGAACTGCCCCACAGGGTTTCCAAGGAGGAGATGGTGGATTCAAACTGTCAACCTTTTTTTGGTTAGCAGCTGAGCTCTTAACTACTGCACCACCAGGGCTCCAGTCCCTATATCTTAAATATTTCCTCAATCCATGAAATTGTATATCCTCATTAATATTCATCTCTGATCATTACCCAAGACTGCTAGAATCTAGAAAGATTTAAAGAAATATGTATATATATAGAAATAGACAGAAAAGTGAAATATCCATTCATCCTCTACGCATCTATCCATCAAAAATACACAAAAGAAAGGAATTAATCTGATTTGATGTAAAGTAGGTGACTGGCAGCCACTTTTGTCAGATAATTACAAGAACTCTTCCATAAAATCCTGCTCAGAATTGTATCCCGAAAGCAACAAAAGCTCTGTCATATCAGTTCTTCATCTCTCTACTCCCTGTCCTTACAGGAGAGCTAACTCAATGAAGCCTTTCACATCTGTGTGGAAAACTAGAGGTACATTTTCCCCACCAACCTTTAGGCCCACCTCATGTTAAATCAGAAGACTATTTTTTTCTCAGTGGGAGAAATACTGTCATCTGAGTAGGAAAATCCTTCATTGTGTTTGACTGTCCTGAGCAGGGCAGAATGTTTAGCATCCTGGCTCTTGCCCCATAAAAGTCAACAGTGGCCCCAGTTGTTGAGACCACTGAAAATATCCCAATACTCTTCAAAACCTCCCTTTGGATTGCAGTACTGCCCCTGATGAAGGCTGAGATTCACCCAAATCACGCTGATAATTTTAAAAGCTTTCCTGATATACAAAAGGGAGAAGCTGATATTCTTGAACATAAATATGCTAAACAAATCATTCTTCTAAATTTAACAAAACCAATAAAAAATATTGTTGGAGTAGTCTGAGGAGTTGTATTTTCATTTATCCACGCTGTCAGTAAAGAATGGAGTCTGCTTATTAGGCAAAGAGAACTACTTCACAGTCCCACAGTCCAGCCTGTTGCAGACATAGAAAACAGAAGAACTGGAATCTGCCAGCACTTTCTGCTCAAGAAAAGGTCGGCACTCCAAATTAGAATTCTGAGGGGCAGAAAGTTGAAGACCACATGTAACACTTTAGAAAAAGCTTGGCTACAACACTGAGTGCAAATGTACAGGCCGGAATGCCAAAGGACAGAGGTTGAGGGGAATTGTGAAGGAAAGTGGGAAGGGAGAGAGAAGGGAGTCAGGGACCGAGCAAACTGTGGAAAGCAACCTGAAATCCTAACTCACTACTGCCTCAGTTCTAATTCCAATTACATATCTAAAGAGAACTGCAGAAATTTAGTGAAGGGTTCAGTTGAGATTCCGCCCACAATGCAGGAAGTTATAATACACATCTAACCTTTGCTGGTTTTAGCTGGTCCTGAGGACATATTCCCAGTCTTCTTCTTTTTTCTTGGGACAGGAACATATTTCCGGTCAAATGTAACAGGACTATATTGAGGGAGGCTGTTGGACTTTTTTTCAAATTCTTCATCCAGCTTTGTTGAGCTAATAAAAGGGGAAAAATCAATCAGCACATGATGTAAATATTTCAACAGAAAGTGATACAAGATGTATTTTAAGATACACTATTTGATAACAGTGTCCCTTAGAATTAGAATACTGTTAGTCAATTCTGTGCAACGAGAAAAAAACAATAACAACAACACATCTTTTCAGAAAATGCTTCAGAAGCTTTACCAACAGTTTTCTTAGTAAACCCACGAGAGATTATGGTATTACCTCAGGAAAGTACAAACACTGTGGAGAACAGTTTTTTTTTAAATTTTTTCCCATACAAAAATTTATACGTACATTATTACGTGACTCTAATTGCTTTCCCCATACTGTAACAGCATACTCTTCCTTTCCACCTGATTCTCCATGTCCGTTCAACCAGCTCCTAACCCTCTCTGCCTCCCCATCTCACCTCCGGACAGAAGCTGCCTGTTTCGTCTCTTGTATCTACTTGAGCTAAGAAGCACACTCCTCATGAGTATCACTTTATGTCCCACAGTCCAGTCCAATCCCTGTCTGAAGAGTTGGCCTCGGAAACTGTTTTAGTTCTGGGCTAATAGAGAATCTAGGGGCCGTGCTTTCGGGGGTTCCTCCAGTCTCAGTCAGACCATTAAGTCTGGTCTTCTTACTAGAATTTGAGTTCTGCACCCCACCCTTCTGCTGCTCCATCAGGGACTCTCTGTTGTGTTCCCTGTCAGGGCAGTCATTGGTGGTAGCCAGGCACTATCTAATTCTTCTGGTCTCAGGCTGATGAAGTCTCTGGTTTATGTGGCCTTTTCTGTCTCTTGGCCTAATACTTTCCTTGTGTCTTTGCTGTTTTTCATTCTCCTTTACTCCAGGTGGTTGGGACCAACTGATGCATCTTAGATGGCCGCTTGCAAGCTTTTAAGACCCCAGACACCACTCACCAAAGTAGGATGCAGAACATTTTCTTAATAAGCTTTGTTATGCCAGCTGACCTAGATGACCCCTGAAAGCTTGGTCCCCAGACCCCTACCCCTGCTACTCTGCCCCTCAAAGTGTTTTATTCAGGAAACTTCTTAGCTTTGGTTTAGTCCAGTTGTGCTGACTTCCCCTGTAGTGTGTGCTGCTCTTCCCTTCGCCTAAGATAGTTCTTATCTAGTTAGTAAATAACCCTCAACCTCCCTCCCCACCCTTGTAACCATCAAAGAATGTTTTCTGTGTTTAAACCTTTTCTTGAGTTCTTATACTAGTGGTCTTATACAATATTTGTCCTTCTGTGACTGACTAAATTCACTCAGCATAATGACCTCCAGCTTCCTCTATGTTATAAGATGTTTCACGGCTTCATCGTTGGAGAACAGAATATTTTTGATGTGGAGAACTGGCAATTCTCTCCACTGGTATGGGAATTCTTCCTAAAGCACAGCACAAACCACTGGCTATTTAGACAGTGGCTCACACTAGAGATTCATATCCATGTATATACTGGCAAGCTTAGATACATGTAGCTTGGCCATTTTGTAGGATCAGATTAAAAAAAAAACTAGTGGCTAGTATTTGATTAAAAAACACATAGACACAAACAGAACGCAAAGAGAATTTTTGAGTATTAGAAAAAAATTCTGGATGGCTGACCTGGATGAGGATAAAACACTGAATGAGCAAAGCAAAGTCAGTTTTCAATGAGCACGCTGGCAGAGAGGCAGCACCGCTTTATGTCAAACTACAGATGACTTCAGAAATGCCACCATCAAAGCTGGGAAATCCTTGGGGTTGTTCTGATGGTCTCTATGGCTGCCACACAACAATGGCTGCTCGCCTGCTGGATCCTAGGCTGGCTGCTGGCTTTCACTTAGTGAAACTTATTAACTAAGAGGCAACCCAGGCAGATGGAGTAGCTGCAGAAGAATCACTATGCTTGGTAGATGGAAAATGGAGGGTGTAATGGGAAGAGGTGAACAGCTTTCTCTGCTGACCTATAGGAAGCTAATATGTCAAGCTGCTAGCTAAGGGACATCTTGACATATTTCTACCTAAAGCTGTTCCTGGTTTTGGAGGTATGTGTAAGAGCTGTGGACCATCAGCACCATCAACAGAAAAGGCCCATCACTGAGTTCTATTAAAGCAGCAGGGGTAGGGGGTGGGAGGAGTGGCAGTAGTGGTATGTGAGGAATGCTCCTTACTTAATAAAACCTTCTTTTCTCATTCAGTTAAAGAAAATGTTTATACTGATGGAAAATCAGGTACTAGCTGATGCTAATCAGATATGCTCAGAAAGCTATCTCTAAGTTATGAATATAGTCTGAATACCCAAAAGAAACATATTACAATGCAAGATATAACTGTTTAGGTCCTTTGGTATATGTTTTTACGTCCTTAAAAGGGAATGAGAAGAATAATCTATCTTTTTCTTGGATAGACAGTTGCCATCGAGTCAATTCCGACCCAGCTTACCCTATAGGACAGAGTATAACTGCCCCATAGAGTTTCCAAGGAGCGCCTGGTGGATTTGAACTGCCAAACTTTTGGTTAACAGCCACAGCTCTTAACCACTACACCACCAGGGTTTCCATTTTTCTTGAAGAGGTCTGTACAATTATAACCGCCAATACTGGGTGAATTTTTCTTGGCTACAGTTAACCAGACAGGTAGCACATTTTCTGAAATAAAAAGGTTTAAAATGCTCATCTAGAAATCTCAGAGAAGACTGACAGGAATTGGAATTTCTCAATGCTCAGGCACTATGTTGTTTTCTTCTAAACAAGGCAAACTCAATAGCTAGGCCACTATTTAAAAAGGGTAGGGGGGTAGATCCCTGAGGTTTACTGTTGATTTAAGCCTATGCAAAAGTACACTATCTCAGTTACATACATGTGGCTTCCTCAGAAACAAAAAATACAAACAAACCCAACTCATACACCAAACTCTTTTCAGAAACAGCTTGTTGCACTTTTCTTGTTCCTCAAAAAAGGTTGGTGAAAAACCTCTCTCACAGCTTCTACAGTTCCTAATGAAGTGGTGGGAAACTTTCTGTTGGGAAGCTGTTATGAATTGAACTGTGTCCCCAAAAATGTGTGCCAACTTGCTAGGCCATGATTCCTAGTATTGTGTGATTGTCCACCATTTTGTGATCTGATATGATTTTGCTATGTGTTGTAAATCCTAACCTCTATGATGTTAATGAGGCAGGACTCATTCTAGAGGATTAGGCTGTATCTTGAGTCAATCTCTCTTGAGATATAAAAGAGAGTAGCAAGCAGAGAGGAGAGGGACCTCATAACACCAAGAAAGAAGCGCCGGGAATGGAGTGCATCCTTCGGACTTGAGATCCCTGAACTGAAAAGCTCTTAGACCGGGGAAGACTGATTGACAAGGACCTTCCCCTAGAACCGACAGACAGAAAGCCTTCCCCAGGAGCTGGCGCCCTGAATTCAGACTTCTAGCCTCCTAAACTGTGAAAGAATAAACTTCTATTTTTCCAAGCCATCCACTTGTGGCATTTCTGTTATAGACAGCAGCACTAGATAACTAAGACAGAAGCCTTAACGCCTGCTGTCTTCCTCTGGAATCCATGTTGTCTGCAGAGGGACCTGCCACTCTCTTGATGTGGAGACCTATACGGCATTGGCAGTTCTTCTAGAAGACACAAAGTATTGGCTCAGATGCTCAAGAGTTCCTTTTTAGGAAATTCTGCATTTGAAAGTGTGATTTGACATGACAAATGTGAGGATTTTCATGTCACTGTTTATGCATAATGTAAGCAAAACTATCAGAACTATTTTGGATTTTTCAAAATACTAGGGAGAAGGAAAGATATAAAATTATATCATCAGAATATAAATAATCTCAAGGAATCATCATCATGAGAAATAATTCCTACCTTCTCACTCTGTGATAACCTAGAGCCTTAGAATTAAACAGACTTGAAAGCACTGTAACTTCCAAGGGAAAAAAATTCTATTATTCTGTAAACAGACATGCAAATATTTATGAATAAACCAAATACAATACACCCAATGCATAAAATCTGCATACTTTTAAACACACGAAAAAATATAGAGAATATAAAATGTATTTATTTCTATTCAATGTATTCTTTTCAAATTGGGCTAATAAGAAATCTCAAAGGATTTCCAAAACAGTATAACTGAATATGCAGATACTTTCCTCAACAATGTAAAGTATCGGACCTCCTAGCTTACTAAGAAAACGCTTTATATTAAGATTGCTATTATGAGTCTTTGGCATAATATTAAAAATGAAATAATTCTTAATGATTTTATCCTAATGTATGCCATTGCTGACTACTGCATTTCAATACATTAATTCAGCTCCATGCTGAGAGAATATTCAATCCAATATTATTTATCTTGGAGCAACTGGTAAGATTTAAACAAAATAAGGCTAGAGATAAAGGCATAATTTTATTTTCTACACACTCTTCAGTTGTCATATTATCCTATAAACATATGTACATACATTTAGAAATATTAAGTATATACAGTATGTAAAATGGGCAAGATGTCAACAATTTATATAACATTCATCCTCAGCTTCAGATGGGAAAAGGCATCTTGGAGATTTTAAACAAGTTACAATGTCATGCCACTAATACCTAGTGAACCTTGATTAAGACTCAGGCCTAAGGCTAACGTCTACATATTTTCCACTATACCTAAACTGTGAATGATATTTTCTCCCACACAACTGGGTTAACAGCAGGAATCATGTGATACACTTGATTTGTGCATTCCCTAGAGTTCTTAATGTAGTGTTAAATGAATACTCAAAAAATAAGCAGTGACTTATATTTATCTTGAAAATTCTATCACATTTGGGGTCCGTGCAGTATAGCTCACAGGCACTTACCCAAGGAGAGAATCTTCCTTTGCCTTAGTCTTCTTGAACTTTTTGCTCCCACTGGTCCCACTCTGGTTAAATGTCCAACTTTCTTCATTCCAACACCCTTCATGATCAGATGAGTTTCCTTTTCCTGAGCTTCGTTTCCCTAAAGAAAATCAAGAGAACGGATGTGCTTGGTCTATTGGGTTGAGGGGAAATCAACTTAGTTCCTTCCCAAGTGACCTTGACCCCTTGGGCTTCATTTGTAGGACTCTAGCTGTCACTATTCCAGAGTCCTCCACAAGTGATTCATGCTGGACCATTTAATGATGCAACATGCAAAAAAGTTCACTTACAGCCTCTGAGATCAGCTGTCTCGTCATAACCCAACAGGTACTGTGTTTGACTTTGGAGACAGACTTACTACTGTCAGCTTTTCCATTTGAGAATCAGCCAAAGGTGTGACAGCTCTTTGCTGGGGGGCACTATTAATTCTGCTTTCTCAAAGACCTACTGGAACGACATCCCTGGAGAACTGTGTACTATCAAGTAGCTTCATCCAGGGCTTGTTGAACCTACGACTCTCACATCTGTTATTACAATTTAGCTTGCCAAGAGGTAGTCACCTAGCCAGATGATATATTTTTAGATAGATGACTTTACATGAAACACTCTGTGGAATAAAGGTATGCATATTAACTGCCTTCTGGATGCTAGAATATTTCAAAGAAGTCTTCACTTTAAATATCTCTTTGATTACCCAGTGGAGAGGGCCAGGTAACCTATTTCCTTCTGTACCTTACAAGGCAAGATTTTGCCAAACATACCTGCCTGATTCAGGAAATCCTTTCCATCAGTTTTAAAAGCCAGATTAAAATCTCCAAGCATTCAACACACTGATCTTTCTAAATAAATAGCAAGCCCATATCAGTAAAAAAAAATTTGAATTTTGAATACCTGTTTCCTGAGAACTACCTACAAAAGAATACAAATGCTCCTCAATGATGCGAGAAAACATGTAAGTAAAATGACAAATGTATAAGATCTATGAACCATAAAGAACTATACAAATATAAGATATTATTTTGATACCATATTGCTCTTTATGGCTGTTCTCATAATGGGTTAAAAGAGAAACCCAGCTTGGTCTTATATTCCCTTCTCAGGTCCGTAGAATGACTTACCTCTGTCAACATTAGCTCGCAGAGAGGTGAGCATGCCCTCAGACACCAGGGTTTTGTAAAGAGCACCTTTGCAAGACCTCTCGGATTTCCTGGAGCCACAAGTCTCTGTTTTTCTGTGACAGTCACTGTCCTCAGGTTTGGCCTGTCCCGATAAGCTGGGTGGTAGTGCATCCTCCGTGGGGGTCAACGGTTCTGCTTTTATACCCTCTGGCACCTCACCAGAAATGCTCTTGCTGGCAGAAAGACTAATGAAATCTGGAAGTTTTGACTCTTTGGTAGTGTCTGAGAGTTTCTCCTTTGACATTTTCTTCTCTCTTGATTTCACTTTTTTCTTTGGTGGCTTGGCATCCAAAAGGCTTCCCTTGCCACTTGAGGATGTGCGGACCTTCCTGCGAGGGGCTTCTCCAAGTTTCTCAATGCCCCAGTCTCCCTTTGCAACGGCTTCAATGGTGTATATGACACTCTCGATGTCAGACTCAGAAGACTGCCTCTTCTTGCAAGTCTTTTTGGGTGTGGATTTATCATTTCCATGTCGATCCATTTTGCTTTTCTTCTTCTTCTTTTTTAGTTTTTCAGGTTTGTTTAATGCTGTGGGATCCTCAATGATCATAATTCCATGAGGATGGCACATGTGATCCTTTCTACTGGGAACATCACTTATTATTATCTTGCTACTGGCAGAGTAAGAAAAATCAGGGAAAAGACTACACTTTTGATCTTCTTCTAGTTCTTCCTTTTTTATTTCTTTGGGATCTTCCATTTTTATAGCCATTATATTATCCACTTGCAGTTCCTCAAAATTTCTTAAGTCCTTAGAATCTCTTACATTTTCCTTAGCTGATTTTTCAAATTCTGCCTCCTTCTGTAAATTGGCTTCATCTGTTTTCTCCACTTTTATTTCCCTTTCTTCCTTTCCCTTCTCCAGTTCTTTAATTCTTCCACCATCTGATTCTTTTGTTTTGAATTGCTTTGATTCTTCTATTTTCACCCCCTCTGATGCCAGGCACATCTAAACAGTTAAAACAAAAATGGGAGAAAACAAAACAAAAAAATCCTTATTCTTCCATGCCAGAAATTAGTTTAAGCTTCTTAACTATATATCCTTTTTAAAAATTATCAAAATAAACTTCAAACTTTATAATAATGAGTCCACTTCTGCAAAAAAGAACTTAGATGATTCAAATTAATAAAAAGTTTTAGGTAGTATGAGATATTTATTAAACTCTAGATAAGCATATGCCAGAATTCTCATTTTCCAGCTTATCAGAAATTATTTCCATGAAAGCAAGATTTATTTGTTGGAATGAGATGGGATATAGAGTTAAAAGACCCGCGTTTGAGTCTTAGTTTTGTTATTTACTAGCTTTGTGATCTATACTGAGTCATTTCACTCCTCTGAGCCCTCTGTCTCCTTTGTAGAATAGAGCAACTGCGATCTGCTTCCAAAGGTCACAGCCTTGAAAACCCTATATGAAGCAATTCCAGTGTGCACACATGGTGTTGCCATGAATCGGAATCCACTCCACAGAAACTGGTTTGGTTTTAAGTGAGAAGATATACATATGATAATGCTTAGTGATATCATCCTAAAACTATGTTCAGATATTTGCCTCTTCCTTTTTCCTGGAAAATGAAAAGAGCAACAATTTCTACCTACTGACTTGGAATTAGAGATAACAAGATTATTCATTAAACAACTACAGAACACATCAGTTAATGAAAGAAAACAGTATAGGTCCACAAATGCTCATCTACAACCTGAAAACCACAAAAGCTCTGAAAATTTAAAATTTGTCATTTGGTGACAAACTTGATCTGAACTCATCTTGCTATAAATCCCGACCCGAAGCTATTTAATGTCTTCATCTTACTATGTAACTATCCATATGTTTTTGCTATCGGACTAGTCATGTATTTGAGCATGCACTGGCAGATTACATACTATAAGTTACAAATACTGTAACATTTCTCTAAAGCATAAAAAATTCTGAACACCAAAACACATCTGGTCCCAAGGGATTTGGTGAAGGACTTGAAGTAATTTAAACTATTACCTAAAACTCCTAAAATTTCACATTAAGTAAGACATTAAAGGGGAAACTTGCCATCTTCTCTCCAGCTTCCAGGTTTCTTGAAACTGCAATCTAAAGCTATTTTCTAGAAGGGAAAATTGTAGCTTATTTTAAAACTCATTTTTAATAGTTGGGTTTTCAATTCATAAACTCTCAGTGCATGACTCCCAAGAGCCAGCACCCTGGAGGACACCAAAGATACAATCATCAGTAAAGGCCTGTCGCTGCCCTTGAGGAACATCAGGAGGTTAATGATGCTGATTAGGCCCAGGGCAGCACAGGAATTCTTTGCCATAGTTATTTGAGGTTGCATTAATAACTTAGAGGACAGAGTACTGAGGATTGCTGTCCCAACACAGAATCAAGCACATCAATAGGAAAGGGATCCATTTTTTTAAAAATCACTATATTATCAAATGGCAAGTTGTCAGAGATTGCTAACATCCATAAAATTCAATTTTTAAATGGATAATACATTGAATTAAGTATCAGATACTCTTTTACTTCATTTTCTCCCTTAGTACTTTCAGCGAATCACAAATCCTTCTGTTAGAATTATGCTATGATTACTAAGTCTGGGAAGAAACTGGAAAGCGCATGGGGAGAGGAAGATAGTGCAAGTTTTAAAAAAATGAACATGACAAGAGTATCCGGCCCTTCAGATCATTCACAGGAAAGATCGGACATATTAAGTGTTCATGATGGAGCTATCTTTTTTAGAAACTCATGTAAGTTAACTTTTTAGACCCCAGCAAGGGGCTACAAGGACTGAGACTTCCACTCTATTGGACCTAACAGGAAATAGGATAGAAAAAAAATTCTGGAACACTGACACATTTAGTTTTCCTTGCCATGTTTTATTCTCATGGAAGAATTTGCTGTTTTTACATCAGTTTTGAAATAATTTTTATTTTCCTATCTGTTATACTAGTCCTTCATGAATAACTATACCATTTGGGGAAAGGTACACACTAGTTACAGAAAGAGAGTTAGAAAGGCAGTCTCAAAGTAAAATTTATGGTTTTTCAACTACTATCACTCTGAGGCTTTTTAATAAGTCATTTAAGGACCTTTTGCTATATAGGTGTTGGTTTTCATAGTGGGGCATACTGACAGTTTGCATTTGTACAGGTTCATCTTAGCAAACCTAATAATACTTTGCAAACTTTAATCTCTGCCCAAACATATTTCAGTCACCCCGATGTGATTCTAAAGTTAGGCATGAAATGAACAAATGCGGCATTCACTATAGGGACGTGTTCTGGGAAACAGTGTAGTATTTCTTGTGCAGGTAATTACCAAGCACTAGTCATGCTTTACTTCCCAGTTTCACAGGCTTAAAAGTTCTTTCACAAAGGGAGTATGTTAATCCTAAATTGTAAGAAAAACAATTACATTGCTGCAAAGGAAAGTACAAAAATAAAACAATCCTCAGTCAAAAACTACAAATCACAAATCTACTCATTAACCAAATTACCAAAATCAAACATGTATCAGACTCTTCAGAGTTGGGTGTCAGTCTAGAGGTCACCCAATCTAACCTTCTTCCCAAGGCAGGAATTTAACTTGCTACAATACCCTGGGGAGAGTTAGTAAATCTAACTCTTGCACAAAGACAGTCAGCATATTATTCCATTATTGGGCAGTTCTGTTTGATAAATTTTTAATATGAAGCAAAAAGGGGTACTGAGCTTCTGTTAAGGGGATGGAAAAACTTGGAAATGGATAGAGGTAATGGTTACACAGCATGAAAGTAATTAATGTCACTGAATTGTACATGTAAAAAATGTTGAAATGGTATGTTTTTATTTTATATATATGTATATATATACACACACATAAATATATATACACACACACATATACATATATATAAAACATACACTCACCACAATAAAAAATAAATTTTTTGATCATCTTATAAATTCTATCCACTGGTCTTAGTTCTTTGATCTGAAACCACACAAATTATTTTTTCTCTCATGTGAAAGAATTTCAAATCCTTGAAGATAGACTTCATGTACCCAGAAGTCTCCTCTGGTATAATTTTCTCAGTTTCCTTGACAGATCATCACATGTATGGTGTCCTGAAGTAAAAACAGGTTTTACTGAATTGAAGTGGGTTCATGACCAAGCAATACATCCTGCCTAAAGTCACAGAATAAGCTATGTAGCACAGACTTGAACCCATATGAGAAAACAGAGGCTATGAAATGGGTTAACAGAACCTCCTGCACTAGGCTGTTGTGAGGCAAAAGAGAACAAATGTGTGTGAACACAATTTGCAAACAGCATGAAGTTTTACAAAGGTTGGGGAAAATGAATGCTTCAATTCAGCAATATCATTCTTAGTTATGTTCCTAGCCTTGCTGTAACATTCTAGATAAGAAATGAAACTATTTGTCAATTGACAGATACACTATATACATCTTGTATCGGGGCCAGGGGTTACTTTTTTTTTAAACACACACATCATACTTCTGGCTTGAACTGAGCTTGTGGTTAATTAATATTCTGAATGTCTCCTTTTCATGATAAATCACTCAACAAACTAGGAACAGGAGGGAGATTCCTAAACATGATAAAGGGCATTTAATAAAAAAACAAAAACAAAAATGCACAGCTAACACCATATTCAATGGAGAAAGACTGAAAACTTTACCCTAAGATCAGACAAACAAGACAAAGTTGCCTGCTTTCATAACTGCTGTTCAATATTTTCCTGGAAGTTATTGCCCAAGCAATCAGGCAGGAAAAAGAAATACAAGGTATCCAAATTAGAAAGGAAGAAGGAAAATTATCTCTATTCCCAGATGGCATGATCCTACATATGGAAAATCTCAAAAAATCCACAAGAAGACTACTAGAGCTAGTAAATAAATTCAGCAAAGCTGCAGGGTTCCAGAGCAACACATAAAAAAATCAACTATGTTTCTATACATCACCTATGAGCACTCAGAAAAGGAAATTAAGAAAACAATTTTATTTATAATATCTAAAAAAATAAAGTACCCAGGAATAAATTTAACCAGGGAGGTGAAAGATATGTACACTGAAAACTATAAAACGTTGCTGAAAGAAATTAAAGATCAAAATAAGTGGAAAGACGTCCTGTGTCCACATACTGGAAGACGTAATATTGTTAACATGTCAACACTACCCAAAGCAATCTGTAGATTCAACACAACCCCAATCGAAATTCCAACAGCCTTCATCACAAAAATGGAAAAGACAATCCTCAAATTCATACGGAATTGCAAAGGACTCTGCCAAACCAATCATAAAGAACAAAGTAAGAACACTCAGTTCCAGATTTCAAAATGTAGTCACATACCATAAAGCTACACTAATCAGAAGAGTTTGGCACTGCTGTAAGGATAGGCATATAGGGTTGCTATGAGTTGGAATCAACTCGACGGCAACAGGTTATAGACCAACGGAGTAGAATTCAGAGTCCAGAAATACATCTATTGCCAACTGATTTTCAACAAGTGTGCCAAGTCTGCTCAATGGGGAAGAAGAGTCTCTTCAATAAACAGTGCCAGGACAACTGGATCTCCATATGCAAAAGAATGAAGTTGGATTCATACCTCACACCATATACAAATAATGACTCAAAATGGATCAATGACCTAAATACACAAACTAAAATATAAAACTCTTAGAAGAAAACACAGGAATAAAAGTTCAGCATCTAGTTTTTGAAAATAGATTCTCCAATATGACACCAGACATGAGCAACAAAACACCGATAAAATGAATTTCATCAAATTAAAAACTTTTGTGCACAAAAGGACTTTCATCAAAAAAATGAAGATACAACCTGTAGAATGGGAGAAAATATCTGGGAACCATACATCTGATAAGAAGTTTAGTATCTACAATAAATTTAACCCCTACAACTCAAAAAACAACCCAAACAAGAGACAAACAACCCAATTAAAAAATGGGCAAAGGACTTGAGACATTTCTCCAAAGAAGATATACAAATGGCCAACAAGCATGTGAAAAGCTGCTCATAGTCATTGGTCATTAGGGAAATGCATATCAAAACCACAATGAGAAACCACTTCATACCCACTAAACAAAAACAAAAAAAACCAAACCTGTTGTCAACCAGTCAATTTCAACTCATAGTGACCCTACAGGACAGAGTAGAACTGCCTCATAGGGTTTTCAAGGAGAAGCTGGTGGATTCGAACTGCCGATCTTTTGGTTAGCAGCTGAGCTCTTAACCACTGTGCCATCAGGGCTGCTTCACACCCACTAGGATGGCTAACATCAGAGAGATAGAATAAGCGTTGGCAAGGAGGGAGAACTCAGAACCCTTCTACATTGCTAGTGGGAACGTGAAACAGTGCAGCCGCGTGGAAAACAGTTTAGTGGTTCCTCAAAAAGGCAAACACATAATTACCACATGACCCAGAAATTCAACTCCTGCATATATACCCCAAAAACCTGAACGCAGGACTCAAACAGATACTTATATTCATTGCAGCATTATTCACAATAGCCAAAAGTTAGAAAAAACCCAAGTTTCTACCAACAGATGAATGGATAAACAAAATCTGATGTATCCATACAATGGAATATTATTCATTGGAAGATGCTGCATAGGCTCGGCTCACTATTATTTACTCCCCATTGCTAAGCACCACATTGTCTCATGATCTTGTCTTTCCCTCTGGTTTCGGTGGAACAAAAGGTTTAAGATTAACCGATGTTCCTCCTTGAAGGGTGGAAAACAAGTGATAATGATCTAAGGATGAAAAACTGAATAAAGCACCCATCTTGTGACAAGAAAACCAGGATGTCACCAGATAACTCCCAAGAATACAAGTAGAAGATTAACTCATCTGAGACATGACCACCTCAAGGGGAAACTAACACAAACTTCTAAGACCCATAATCCTGTCCCTATAAAAGCCTTCAGCTAATCCCCAGTTGGGGAGACAGGTTTTTTGGCGGAATCTATTCCCCTCTGTCTCCTATATATCGATATATAATAAACCTCCTGCTGCTCACCTCACCCATCTCAGAATTGGCTATTCCGGCAGGCAGCTCCAATCCGCGTTATTGCGGCAACACATACAAGGGAATATTATTCAGCCATAAAGATACACGAAGTTCTGATACATGCTATGACATGGATAAACCTTGAAAACATTGTACTAAGTGAAGTAAGTCAGACACAAAAGGACAAATACTATATGATCCCACTTATATAAGTGCCTAAGGAGCCTCGGTGGAGCAATGGTTAAGAGTCTGAATATAACCAAAAGGTTGGTGGTTCAAACCCACCCAGAGGCTCCACAGGAGAAAAGACCTGGCGATCTGATCCTGTAAAGATTACAGTGTAGGAATCCCTATGGGGCAGTTCCACTCTGTCCAATTTTATGAGTCAGAATTGACTTGACAGCACACAACAACAACAACAACATGAATATCTAGAACAGGCAAATCCATAGAGACAAAAAGTTTATTAGCGGTTACCAGGAGTTAGGGTAGGAGAAAATGGTGAGTTATTGCTTAAGGGAGACTGAGTTTCTGTTTAGAGTGATGAAAAACATTTGGGAATGGACAGTGGTGATGACTGCACAACATGGTGAATGGAATTAATTCCACTGAATTATGCACTTAAAAATGGTTGTAACGGCAATGTTTTACATATACCACAAAAAGACCCTTTATTTTTTTCCCCGTATAATATTCTTCCATTCTGTATTTTCATAATTCATATACTTTTTTACCCAATATCTTAACAAAATTGTACACATTTATCCTAACAGAAGTTTATCTTTTCAAATTCTGAATTAAATCACCCACCCAACTTTCTGTTATACACACATTTGATAAGCTTGCTTCTTATGTCTTCATCCAATTCTTCAGTAAAAATGTTGACTAGAACATGGCCAAGGATACAGCCTTCTGGCAAACTTCTGGAGCTCTTTCATCAGGTTGATTTGAATGTTAATAAACTTCCACAGTCTAAGAATATCTTACAAGCCAGTCTAAATTCCTCCCATTTTGTTCACAAGGACATCATAAGATTATCTGTCAAAAGTCTTGCTGAAATCTGAGTACAGTAAGACAACAGCATTCCCTCAGCCTACTTTATAACCATACCAAAAGAGAAGAGGAGGAGGGCTGTGGATCAGTCAGGGTTTAACTGGGCCAACAGAAACCACTTCAAGTCTATCAGCAGAGAAAATTTAATGCAGGGAATAGGCTGAAACCCTCAAATGGGCGGTGGTGAGGCAACCCAACTATCAGCAACAGCAGGAAGCCACAGTAGGAACAAATGGGGGGAAGAGTGTTCCTGAAACCCAGGGATCAGGTCCCCATGGAAGCTGGAAGCATGGCGGGCATATCCGGAGGGAGAGAGATCCAGAAAAATATGCCTCTTCTGCTTTATTCCCCACCCCTCCTGGCTCCTCCCAGCACATCCTGGCCTCTCTCTTCCCTCCATCCCATGATCTCCCTCCAGTGCCTACTAGTGGATGAGCCCATCTGGAAGCCAGGGACATATGAGCAGAGGAAATGTTGGCTGCATCCTCCTCAGGCATAAGGCAGGGTGCAGGACAAACAGGGTGTGGGTCAGCACATTTGACAATTACTTTTTTTACTGAGCAAGTTGAAAATGTCCAATTTTCATCTTCGTTTCTATAAGATCAAAGATTATTAGAAATAATACTCAAAGGTCCCCAGGAATTAACAGTCTGTATATTTTAGAATTCATGCACTTGACTCTTTTCGAAAATTAGAATGAAATTTTCTCTTTTTGTTCTTGTGGAGTTACCCTATTTTCCACAACTTATTAAATAGTACCAAGAGTAAGAATGAACTCTTATTTGCAAGGTTTTCCAGTATTGTATAATCTCATTTTTTCTGCTGTTGGAAACTTGAATTAATATACGATGACCATGTTACTCTAGCCTTTTCTAACTTTAACATACACATCTTTTTTTCCACTACCTTTTCTGGTTTGAATATCATTTTCCTTGTCCCTCTTCTTCAAAACAGTGGCAAAACAATAATTATATAGTTTTGCCAGTTCTCTTTGCTTGTGTTGGCTTCACTGCATCTTCTCTAGGCAGTCAATTTCAATAAAATGTAGATGTTAATACTGTGAGGTTCAACAAGTTGTACATGTATAGCACTTAGAATAGTGCCTTGTACAGAATAAGAATAATGTATTGTGATGACCATCCCTCTGAGGCCTTATTCCATATAAAATAAACATTAGCTATTATTATTAGCAGAATAACATTTATTCTATTAGTAATCAGTAATAGCATGTCATTAGATTAACTGCTTTGATAGACTAACTACTTTGCTCTAATTTTTTATTCTAAGGTTGAGTGATTCTAAAATAGGGAAAAAATATATACAACAAAATTAGACTCAGGAAGATCTTAAATCAGTTATCTGTCAAGAGGCCACAACTCTTAATAATGTAACTAAGCTTTTGGGTACATATACCAACACTTTGGTGGGACTTACAAATGTGCATACAAACTCTATTAAGTACACATGCATAGACGTAGTGTTATTTAAGTACACGGACGACGTAGACGAAGATAAGCACACAATGGACATAAAAGAACATAAACTGATATGAACTCAAGTGAACAAAATTTCATCGTGGGAAATGCAGACGTAATGTCAGTTATTAATTTAGTCAAGTTACTCTTAATGTTAATCAGGCCTTGACATATTGCATGTCTTAGTAAATGACAATTTATTCTTCTATTATTTTAAACTGAACAGTGACCTTCTTTAAAAGGAACTAAGAGACCCACACAAGTGGAAAAACATACCACGGATAGGTAGAGTCAACATTGTGAAAATGTCATTTCTACCCAAAGCGATCTACAGATTCAATGCAATTCCAATCCAAATTCCACGGGCATTTTTTAATGAGATGGAGAAACAAATCACCAACTTCATATGGAAAGGGAAGAGGCCCCGAATAAATAAAGCATTACTCAAGAAGAACAATGTGGGAGGCCTCACACTACCTGATTTTAGAACCTACTATACCGCCACGATAGTTAAAACAGCCTGGTATTGGTACAATAGATACACAGACCAATGGAACAGAGTTGAGAATCCAGACATAAATGTATTCACCTATGAGCAGCTGATATTTGACAAAGGCCCAAAGTCCATTACCTGGGGAAAAGACCGTCTTTAACAAATGGTGCTGGCATAACTGGATATCCATCTGCAAAAAACTAAAACAAGACCCATACCTCAAACCATGCACAAAAACTAACTCAAACTGGATCAAAGACTTAAATATAAAATTAAAACCAATAAAGATTATGGAAGAAAAAATAGGGACAACACTAGGATCCTTACTATATGGCATAAACACAGTATGAACCATAAGTAACAATGCCCAAGCACCAGAAGAGAGACTAGATAAATGGGAGCCCCTAAAAATCAAACACTTATGCTCATCAAAAGACTTCCACCAAAAGAGTAAAAAGACAACCTACTGACTGGGAAAAAATTTTTGGCTACAACAAATCCAATTAGCATCTAATCTCTAAAATCTACAAGATACGGCAAAACTTCAACAACAAAAAGACAAATAACCCAGTTAAAAAATGGGCAAAGGATATGAACAGGCACTTCGCCAAAGAAGATATTCAGGTGGCTAACAGACACGTGAAGAAATGCTCACGATCATTAGCCATTAGAGAAATGCAGATCAAAACTACAATGAGATATCATCTCATCCCAACAAGGCTAGCATTAATCCAAAAAACACGAAATAATAAATGCTGGAGAGGTTGTGGAGAGACTGGAACACTTACACACTGTTGGTGGGAATGTAAAACGGTACAACCACTTCGGAAATCGATTTGGCGCTTCCTTAAAAAGCTAGAAATAGAAGTACCATACGATCCAGCTATCCCGCTCCTTGGAATATACCCTAAAGAAATAAGAGCTGTCACACAAATAGATAAATGCACACCCATGTTCATTGCAGCACTGTTCACAATAGCAAAAAGATGGAAACAACCTAGGCATCCATCAATGGACGAATGGATAAATTATGGTATAGCCACATAATGGAATACTACGCAACAATAAAGAACAACAATGAAGCCGTGAAACATCTTATAACACGGAGGAAGCTGGAGGTCATTATGCTGAGTGAATTTAGTCAGTCACAGAAGGACAAATACTGTATAAGACCACCAGCATAAGAACTCAAGAAAAGGTTTAAACACAGAAGAAAACCTTCTTTGATGGTTACAAGGGTGGGGAGGGAGGTTGAGGGTTATTTACTAACTAGACAGTAGATGAGAATTATCTTAGGTGAAGGGAAGGGCAGCACACACTACAGGGGAAGTCAGCACAACTGGACTAAACCAAAGCTAAGAAGTTTCCTGAATACAATCAAACACTTTGAGGGGCAGAGTAGCAGGGGTAGGGGTCTGGGGACCAAGCTTTCAGGGATTATCTAGGTCAGTTGGCATAAGAAAGCTTATTAAAAAAATGTTCTGCATCCTACTTTGGTGAGTGGTGTCTGGGGTCTTAAAAGCTTCCAAGCGGCCATCTAAGATTCATCAATTGGTCCCAACTACCTGGAGTAAAGGAGAATGAAAAACACCAAAGACACAAGGAAAGTATTAGCCCAAGAGACAAAAAGGGCCACATAAACCAGAGACTTCATCAGCCTGAGACCAGAAGAACTAGATGGTGCCCGGCTACCACCAATGACTGCCCTGACAGGGAACACAACAGAGTCCCCGATGGAGCAGCAGAAAGGTGGGGTGCAGAACTCAAATTCTAGGAAGACGACCAGACTAATGATCTGACTGAGACTGGAGGAACCCTGGAAAGCATGGCCCCTGGATTCTCTATTAGCCCAGAACTAAAACAGTTTCCGAGGCCAACTCTTCAGACAGGGATTGGACTGGACTGTGGGACATAAAGTGATACTCGTGAGGAGTGTGCCTCTTAGCTCAAGTAGATACAAGAGACTAAACAGGCAGCTTCTGTCCGGAGGTGAGATGGAAAGGCAGAGAGGGTTAGGAGCTGGTTTAATGGACACTGGGAATCGGGGTGGAAAGGAGGAGTGTGCTGTCACAGTACGGGGTGAGCAGTTAGGGTCACATAACAATGTATGTATAAATTTTTGTATAGGAGATGAACTTGAAATATAAACTTCATTTAAACTACAACAATAATTAAAAAAAAAAAAAAAAGACACAACCTAAAAAAAAAAAAAAATCATGTATACTAGATAAGAATACCACAGAAGTAGAAACCATTTGGCAGGTACTAAGAAATAGGTGAGTGGTTCCAATATGTATCATATTATTTCTCTCTTAATTATACTTTCTCCTTCATTGTCTATTATAAAAGAGTAAGCTAGATTAAAAACAAAGCAGTATGAAAACAGACCCACTGACACTAACTGAGTTTCAATTTCAAAATCTCTTCTTTTTAATACAAATATTTTGCAGCCAAGGTATATTTACAATCATTTTGTACTGGCTTCTTATCTGCCAGAACAGTGTAGACATAACCTTAGGGTGGCATTCAGCAGTGTTTTCCAAGATGTGCATTTCTCCCATAATTAAATAAAAGCAGAATGTTTCTGCCATAAAAATACACACTGGCTGATGGTTTCTGAGAATAAATAATAGCATCACTGCTAAGGAAATTTGTTTCTCCCTATCATAAAAGATAACTGGTCACAGAATAGTGATCTAAGCGTTTCTCAACATTAAAATCTGGGTGTATTAAATAGTTCTCCATTTGGTTTGTGGAAACAATTGGGCCAGGAGAAATGGTGGTTTAAATGTTTCTTTTTACTCACTATTGCTCTTTCTGAAGACTCCGGATGGGGTGGGGGTAGCTCCTAAGGCCATTTGTTAAAGTCACTTCCAAAGATGTTAAAGGTAGTCATTAGGTACATTCGCATAGGTCAGGTCCTCCAAAAATAAATCGGTGCAACTGGGAATGAATGCAAAGTTTTGGAATAGGAGTGTTCTAGAAATGATTCATAACTCTGCATAAAAAGATAAGGAAAGAAACACTCCACTTTCAAATAAACGGCCCCCGTAAGTGTATTTGAAGTATAAGAATTCATTTGTCTGATGGCAGTGTAGAAGAGCTGAGGTGAGATCTGCCGGCTGATGTTCTGGGCCTGAAGGGGTTACAAGAGGACGGAGAGAACAATGCACATCAAGAACACAAAAGGAAATACCAACAACAACCAAAAAACATGTGTGTAGTTACACAAATATGCATATAGGCATAGAAGTATATGAGTATGAATATGTGGGTAGATGCATGTATATCCACATATATAATAAACCACATAGGCGACACAGGTATGGATACTTCTTAGACATAACCAAACATCTCGAGAGATTGGTTTTTTTCTGGCTTTGAAGACTTAGGATCACAGTGTCATTGGACAACCCAGGTAATCGGCATAATGTAGTTCGTAAAGTGTACGTTCTACATCCCAATGTGATAAGTAGGGTTTGTGGTCTTAAAAGCTTATGAGGGGCCATCTAAGACACAACTATTGGTCTCTGTTAATCCGGAACAAAAGAGAAAGAAGGAAACCAAAGACTCAGGGAGCAAAGTAGTCTACAAGACTAATAGCTGACATGAACCATGGCCTCATCTATCCTGAGACCACAAGAACTACGTGGTGCCCAGCTACTACTACCGACTGTTCTAATCAGGGCCACAGTAGATGGATCCTTGTAGAATGGGAGAGAAATGTGGAACACAATTCAAATTCTTAAAAAGTTCAGACTTACTGGACTGATGGAGACTAGAGGACTTCCAGAGACTATCGCCCTCAGATAAGCTTTAAACCCTGGAAGTCACCTTTTAGCTAAATAACAAAGTGGATCATAAAATAAAAAATATCACTCGTGAATAATGAGCTTCTTTAAGAAAAATCATCTATAGGAGACCAAACGGTCAAAAATTACTCTAAAGTGAAGATGAGAAGGCATGAGGGCAGGGAAACTAGAATAACTGGAAATGGTACAACCAGAATGGAATGAATGAGAATAATGACACATTGTGAAAATGTAAACAATATAACAGAATAATTTGTATAGAAATTGTTAAATGGGTACCTGATTTTCAGTGTAAACTTTCACTTTAAACAATAAAATATTAATTTTTAGAAAACCCACTAATACACCACACACACACAAAAGAACGCATGAGATCAAAACAGAAAATATAAACAGTCAGAATTCAGTCAAATACCACCCATAATTGGTAGTGGTGGGGAATGCTAATGTATTGGAGGGCTCACAGACAAGTAAAATTATTTATGGGATTTCTTACTTTTTTAAATTTGGTATATCATTTCTGTAATTTTATCATACTTCAGTTTTGCTTAAGATTTAATCTGTAAGATTCCAGAATAAATTCATCTTTACTGATCCATCTGATTTTAACTATACATGTTTTTTTTTTTTTTTAACCCTAGATAGGAGTGTGACAAAAACTACGGAGTTGAGGTCCCTGTAAACACCTTCCTTTTCTAATAAATAGAGTCAATGACAACTTTTCAATTTCCCTTGGTCCCACCAGATCTATAATCCTGCTTTTTAATACATGATGAGTTTATACGGAGAAATCCAGTATCATCTTTAACTTCATCTTAAAATACATAACTAGATTTAGAACTTGAGATAAAGAAAAGAAGTACAACACAGGCATGAGGGACCACAGACCAAACTCAGCAATCCTATGGTGCCTGCCTTTTGATTTTCTTTCTTTTGTGCTTAGAGGAATATGCTAAAAAGTTAACTAACAGCTAGCAGTCTCCTCCCTTCTTGACAGCCTCATGCTGGATTTCCTCCATCATCTCTTCTTCCTTAGCATCTTTCATTTCTCCTTTTCGACTAGCAGGGCTTCCCCTTCATCACAAACTTACAGGCTTCCTGGAGGAGGGCTCCAGGTGAGGGTCACATTTCTAGAAGCCATGCCTCTCCCTCGCACTCAGGCTCAGAGCCTTGGAGTCATCTCTAACTCCTCTTTTTCTTTGCCTCTCATACTGACTCAATCGTCAAATCTCATTGAATCCCCTAAAACCTCCTGGTATGTTTCTGCCTCCTGTCCCCAGTGCCAGTAACCCCAACCCTGGCGCTTGTCTTCTCACACCTGGATGGTCACAGAGGCTTTCCACTGCATTCTACGCCCAGCTGCCAAGGGAATCTCTTCAAGTGCTGCTTTCATCATGGCATGCTTCACCTCAAATCTTCAATGGCTTCTCATGACTTTCAAGGACACATTTCTTTGCTCTGCACTGAACACTCTCCCAATTCTGACTCACACCTACACTTCACCTTCATTTTCCAAAGACCTCCTAGCCCAGTCCTCTACTCCTGCCAGTCTTGCTTACTTGTTGCCATTCATGTGTTTCATGTTCATCTAGCTTTATCTCTTTGCTTGATCTCCATCTCCCCATTTAATTGTGCAGAAATCTTATCTCCACTGTCTATGGGTGGCAGGTGATGGCAGTAATCGCTGGCCTCAAGGTTAGGGCTTAATACGGAAAGGACTTCGGCATTTGCAAAGCAAGTGTCTCTCCAAGGGGGTGGCCACTAATCAGCTCTGTCCAATAGTTCTCACATAAAAAGGCTGGCCCAGTATCTCCAGATCCTCTACATTTTCATGAGAAGTCAGAAACCTGTATTTATTTGAAATGTAATTTTCAAGTGTTAGATACCAATTCAAATGTAAAATATGGTTCAAGTCAGTGAAAATCGGAGCCAAGTAAAGGGTCTCTGCAAGCTGGATATTGGCGAAAGGCTGCTAGTTTCAACCTCTGCTCCTAAACAACCCCTTCATCAAGAGCACCTTCAGGTCCTTTCCTCAGGGCTTGGTCCCCAGAACACTCCTGCTGATATCCAGCTCTCCCTTCCTGGTTTAACACACCCATGGTCTGTATCTCTCATTACTCATTTCACTGCATACTGCCCTGTGAGACTGCCTGCATTACTCATTTCTTATACCTTATCCGCTGCAAGTAGAAAGTAAGCTCCTTGAGGACAAGAGTTGTATACTATAATTGCCTATAACCCTTACAGAATCTTCCAAAGTACATTCACAAACAGGCCCTTATTTAAGAGTGTAAGATGTATCTATCTTGGTAGTCTCAAAAGTACAGACACTTTTAAAAAAGGAACTATCAGCTCCATTTCTTTGACAGCAGTCTTGAACAATCTGTCATTTTATTCAGCCCCCCACACACATGTAGGAGTAAACTGTCTTCCACAGATACCTCTATAATAAGCAAACTCCTATAACAAGCAACTTGTACAGCCTTTTCACGTAAAACAAGGCAATAGAATAGCCCAGTTCTCAAGAGCACAGGCTGCAGAGCCAGACCGCCTAGGTTCCTACCTAAGCTCTGACACTGTCCACATGACATTAGACAAGTCCACAGCCTCTATGTGCTTGTTTCCTAACCTATAAAGGAGGAATGGTACTACTACCTACCCCAGAGGACGACTGTGATGATTAAATGAGTCAGTACATATAAAGTACTTGAAAACTACATTGCACACTGTTGTTGCTAGCTGCCATAGAGTTGGCCTTTGATTCAGGGCAACTCCATACACAACGGGATTGGACCATTGTCATCCACAGGGTTTTCACTGGCTGATTTTTTGGAAGTAGCTTGCCAGGCCTTTCTTCTAGCACACAGGAGGCACTCAATAATGCTAGTCATTATCATCTTAGATTAGATAAGAAAACTTACTTGCAGACAGTCTATTAAAATTTATAATCTGTATGCAAATTTTTTTTAAAAACCGTAAAAATATTTCAAGAAAATGAGAAGTAAAACAAATAGTAATATCTTAGGCTTCTACTCCTCTAAAACATCAAAACTGTGCTTGGGTGAAGAACGCCTAGACCGCAATCTGAAAAGAAGTCTTCTGGGTTACGGCATAAATACTACAAGGAAGCTGCAGCAGAGCCACTGTTTTTGGCATGTAATAGGCCCTCAGTAATCACTGTTCATCTGAATATCCCATTTGTTACACTAGACAATTTAGAGCTGCAAGTGTAGAATTTTCTTTGCTAAAATGTTAAGGTATCTTGCCCTCTTCAGAGTATCCCACAACTATAATTACCAATAATCTCCAGGAGGGGATGTTCCACTGTGCTTTTTATGACCTGACTTAATTAATGTCAAAACAAGGGAAGCACAATGCATGACAGTACCTGCACAACTTAAATAGCTGATTTACTGAACAGAATGAACTTCATGAAGTTGAAACATAAAACACTGCATTTTTCTCAATTCCCTAAACCCAACAGCTCTATGCCAAATTCCCTTCCTCGCTGGGTAGCAGATTCCTTAAAAAATACCTAGAACAGACCCCAGAATTTTCAGATCACTTTCCACTATTAAAAGTCCACTCAGTTTAAAATGCCAATCAAATGCCTGAATCGGGGCATTCCCACTCTCCTAGGACACCTTCTGACTCCAGAGCCTTGAAGTAGGGAGGGGCCCTTACTATACCAAAATTGAGAATGTAGGTCTCTAGATCCCAGTCTCTCTCTCCCTGCTGCCACGTTCCTTCAATTCTCTTTCTGCCTGCTTAGTTGAGTGCAGACACAGCAATAAACACAGGCCTAAAATATTTCTTGCTTATCACCAAAGAGAAGGCATTTCTTGCCAGCAATTATCCCTGTCTTTAGTGGTGGTAGTGGGGGGTCTTCTCCTTTACTCCTCCTCCCACTCCAGCCCTCAGGGATGGAGTTGGGAAGGGTAAGTGGTTAGTTTTGGCCTTGATCCTGGCCCTTCCTTCACAAGGCCTAAAGCTTCTGAGGCTGGGAGATACGAGGAGGAATGGTTTGTTGCTGCTAACTCTGCCTAAGACTGACCAGCCTCAGGGGATGCCAAGGACAGGGGTGGGATTCAGAATATTTAACAGGAAGGAGTGCTAGCCAGAAGAGACCAGCCTCAGGACTGGGACAGGGCCCTGCAGTTGCTGAAGCTCAGCCGAGCCCAGGGAAGCTGGCAGGAGCTGGGTCCACTTAGGCTGTTTGGGTCACAGGCTTTTTACTGACGCCAAGAAACATTCTGGTATTTTAGTAGCAGGACAGCTGTACAGGTGCAGGCCAGCTGATGATAACTCCTACATGTGGAAGTGTTTAGAGGGCCCTGCACAAAGGTGCCTGATGTGAGAGACTGTCAAGGTCTGCCCTTTGACAACCCTCCCAATCTCAGCTCCCTGCCTAGCTCACAGCCTCCTGCTCCTAGTTGCTGTCCGCTGATCAAGCTGAACTGGTTTCCATTTGTCCACTGGACCCCTGGGAAACTCATTCATCCTTACAATGACAAAACTGAACAGTCTAGGCTGGTTCAAATCTCTCCCTCCCTGCTGCCAACTTCTTCCAATTCTCCTTCTCCCTAGTCAAGTCGGTACAAGGTGCAGCAATGAATGTCTAAAACATTCTTGCTTCCCGCCAAAGAACTAGAAGACACTTACATGCACTTGACAGAGGTAGGGGGAAGAATAAAAGCACTTCCCTCTTTTCCTCTGCAGGACAGACAGAAAACCCCAGAGAGCCCAATGATAGGCCCCCACCCGAGCTGATAACTTGGGGGTGGCCGTGGAGGTGAGAGGAAGAACCCCTGGATTGATGGATGGGCCACCTTCAGATTAGGCCACATCTCAATACATCCCAAGAAAAGTGCCTGTCCTAAAGTGGAGGTGGCTTCTTGGTAGTTCTCCATTTGGAATGTGTGAGTTTCAAGATGTTTCTTCAGATTCTAGAAAACAGCAGCAATTATGGGCAACAGGAATAATCTCTCTCAATAACCTGGTACATTTATTTATTTAAAGAAACATCAGAAATAACTAAATATTATATTTTGCTAAAGAAAAATAAACATCAAATACACATAAAATAAAACAATTAAGGAGGCATATTTCTAGTGGTCATTATTTGGTGATGCTGATTAATCCCTTGTGCTCGTATTTATGTTTAATTAGAAACTGAGAGGTTTGAGGATGTTATTTTAATCCAAAACACATTCTACTAGAATTATGACATCATATTTATGTAGTGCAAATAACAGCGTTAAGATTTTCTTGATAAAATTTTTTTAGCTACCCTGTTTTATCAAAAGCATATATTTTTACATGAACACTAAAGACACTGAGAAGAGCTGATCTGCTGTAATTGGAATAGGCTTATTTCAGCCATTCTACCCCTTTAAGTTATGATACCAGCATTCAAACATCTGTTACACCATAGCATCTGTTTCATATTTGGGATGCACCCCCACAAATTAGAAGAGTGTTCTTTTTAATGAGCTCTGATTTAATAGGGAATCCTTTTTTAATGACTGCTATTCCAAAGAAAAATATGAAAAGACAAATTCATTTCTTTAGCATCCCCCACAGCACAAAGTACCTCAAAGGTTCATACATTTCTAACACAAAATTGTAAGAAAGCCGAGTTATATACTGAAAGTTTGTTTTGCAATTTAGTATTGTTTAATATTAAAAACATGTTTGTACGTATGTATATATGTGTATATATGTGTGTATATATACATATACACATACTTGATATATATGTGTGTGTGTGTGTCTATATATATATATATCTCAAGATAATTATATAACCAAGAAAAAGCAGAGGGCCATATAGTCACATTATTCAAGCAAAATAATCACTTCTTTCAAAATAAATTGTCTCGACAGTCTATACAGTCTTAAAGATACTAGAAAAATGCAAGACCTTGGAGTCTCTCTGGTTACTAAGACTTGTTACAACTCTCACTCCGAAGGTACTCTCTTTGCAAGATCTTTACTGTTTCAGTTGTATCTGAATTAGTACTTTTCCACTGACTCACCCAGTTCTGTTTTTAGAACTATTCCCTGCTGTCCTCATAGGTTTTGCTTAGAGTTTTCCAGTAATTTGTAGCCCTCTATTTAGGTATGAATCTGTCTTACACAAGAAGCATGTCAACTTGCTTGTAAGACAATAAATGGGTCAGTTTGCTCCACTGTTCATATACTTCTCTCCTATTCTGGGTCTTCATATTTTTTATATTTGCAATTTAATCTGGCTAACCTTTAAAAGCCTAATTTAAAGATATTAGATATTTAAAACTCCTAATTATTTTTTATTAATAGATTTTACTTTTTAGGAGCAGAAAAAATTGAGCAGAAAGTACAGGGAGTTCCCAAATACTCCCTCTCCCCCTGTTCAGTTTCCCCCGTTATTAACATCCTATATTGGTGTGGTACACTTATCACCATTGATGAACCAGTATTGATACATTATTAACTAAAGTCTGTAGTTTACATTAGGGTTCACTCTTTGTGTTGTACAGTCCTATTGGTTTTGACAAATGCATTTCATGTGTCCACCATTACAGTCTTATACACACTAGTTTCTCTGCCCTAAAAATACCCTGGGCTCCGCCTACTCATCCCTCCTCCCCTCTACCCACCCCCTAGAACCCCTGACAGGACTGATCTTTTTACTGCCTTATAGTTTTGCCCTTTCCAGAATGAAATATGGTTGGAGTCATAGGTGTATAGCCTTTTAAGGCTAGCCCCTTTCATTTAGCAAACACATTTAGGTTCCTCCATGTCTTTTCTTGGCTTGATAGCTCATTTATTTTTATCACTGAATAACATTTCATTGTATGGATATATTATAATTTATCCATTCACCTATTAAAGAACATTTTGGTTCCTTCCAATTTTTGGTAATTATGAATAGAACTGCCGTAAATATTTGTGTACAGGCTTTTATGTGGACATAAGTTTTCAACTCCTTTGGATAAATACCTAGGAGAGTGATTGCTGGATGGTAGAAGACAATGTTCAACTTTGTAAGAAACTGCCGGACTGTATTCCAAAGTGGCTGTACCATTCTGCATTCTCCCCAGCAATAAATGAGAGTTCGTGTTGCTTCACATCCTTTCCAGTATTTGGTGTTGTCAGTATTTTGGATTTTAGCCATTGTAATAGGCATGAAGTAGTATCTCACTGTGTTTTAAAAACTCCTAAATTTTAATGATACAAACTACCATAACATTTAATAAATCACAGGTCTATCCATAAGGTTCAATGAACTACAAAGAATTTGTTAAATAACCATATCACAAAAGACCTCAGAGAAAACTCATTGGGAGGAAATCAGAAAAATCAAAGAAAAGAGAGAAGAAGTTTAGTACAAGAGATCTGATCATCCATTTTGTACCTCCTAACTTGTTTAATGAAAAGACAAAACTGCTACTACAGTGTCCAGGTGCTAAAGACATTTCTCCTGCACGTTTCCATGAGGCAGAGAGCTCACAGCCTGGCAGAGAAAGCCACTGCTTTTGCCCATCCTAGCAACAACCACTTCCGGCATCCTTCTTCCCAACCCACCCCCACCGAACCATGGCTCTCTCCTCCTCATAGAGGCCTGGTGAGCATTTTATATCGATGTCACAGCACGTGTGTAACTGATAGGTGTTATAAAGAGAGATTTTAGAACATGTTATGTGAGTTCTTCACTAAAAAACAAAAATTAAAACACCAACCACCTGATTTAAAAATAGCGCTTTCTAGGGATTTAGAGACACTGTAAGAGGATCAGAGTAGACGGAAATGACTCTATTCTTCTATATTCACAAAGCTCGATTTATCTAGCCAACCTAAGAGACAAAAGTTTCTCTTATTTTTAAAGACTACTTGTGAAAAAGATTTTGCAATCTCTGACTAAACTTTTTCAATGCTTAATGACTTGTAGTAGCAAAACTCCATTTTCCTAAATTAAAGGTTAACTCTCTCATTGCTGAAAATTTGATATAAGATGCCTTATAGTCATAAGTGAGATGGTACAGTGTAAGGAACACTGTTATGATTATATTTTTGGTGATTTTTTTTCTTAGATTTTATTTGAATATATTCTTAGAAATTACCTCTGCCAGCTGAAAGAGTGCAGACTTCCCATAGCGTTTTCCAGGCTCAGCACCACCCAACTGCGAAGTGTTTGAAGAAATCTGTATTGAAAACAATTCACATAAGCAAAATTAATTGTGGTACCATTCATACACATTCAGAAACTTTCCTCAGCTTACAGGAATGTCATTGCTCACAAATCCAAAATAATTTCAAATCTATATGTCACCTTTGGGATGATCATTTTGAGAACCATTTTTAGTAAATAACCTCAAAACAATAAGAAGAAGAAAAAATCAAGCGTGGCTTGGTGGATTACACATTTCAGGCTTTAAATTTAACTTCATAACCTTTAAATTTGATATGAATTTCCATGTCTATTTAATGTACCAACTCATCAACTGGCCAAATATAAAAGAGCTGGAGAGTTATTTTGCATTTACTAAAGCAATTATTATTTTTAAGGAATATATTTGTGATCTCTGTGAAAAGATAGTATTAAGTCAGTCAACAAATATTTCTTTGAGAATCCAATGCATACGTGCTGGGCAATATGACAGAAGCTGGGGAACCTATGAGTTTTATATAAGAAATTGATCATGATTTTAAGGAGAGTATGCTCTAAAGTACATACAAAGACTAACAATCAAGATCGGAAATCTAAGTAAGTGGTGTACTTAAGGATCAACGTTGTAGTACATCAATATACAGTAGTTCCCAACTTAACGACGTATTTGAGTTACAACAAACTGTACTTTTAACTGTCTTTTTTTTTTTTTGGGACATCTTCTTATTAGTAATAAGTAATTTTCTACATACAATGTTACAGTGCATAATTTGCTAATGTTATCATTCTCAGCTGTTCACTCACAGATGTTCAAAGACTGTATTTATAAAGATACTGATGATAAAAGACAATAATACTGAAAACCAAAAAAAAAAAAAAGGGATTCGACTTACATCAGAACCAACTTTTGACACAGTCATCACAAAAGAACTGTCTTAAGTCGGGACTACCTGTATACACAACACGACACTGACTGCATACTATCCTGACAGATTTGGCTAAACAGCAACTGGACATGGATAACACTGAACAGTACACCACCCTTTCTGATTTTTATATGAAAACTTCATTTTTAATTTTATGCCTAACTCAGGAAAGCCCTGAGAAGAACGTAAGTATCCTTTACAAAGGATCTTTAGAAAGTATTCCTCTCATGCAAATGTTCTGTCTTTACTAGAGTAGCCAGCTGTGGCCTAAGCTTTTTACATTCTTCAGGATTCTCAATTCTCCTTTCTCGGTTTAAGACAGAACTCGGTTCAGTTACAGAGATAATCCTGCCTTGTGGCTGTATCATCACACACAAAAAAAACTAAACCCATTCTGACTCACAGCGGCCCTACAGGACAGAGTAGAACGGCTCCATAAGGTTTCCAAGGAGCAGCTGGTGGATTCGAACTGCCAACCTTCTGGTCAGCAGCTGAGTTCTTAACCACTATGTCACCAAATCTCACAGGGGATTCTGGAGTTGTCAGCCCAAGGCTGCTGGCTATAGGGAGCTCTCCCTAGAATATCTGCTGAGTAAGAGGCCTTTGTGGAGACATTCAAAAGCTACCTGGGCCATTTAGAAGGTTCAAGTTCAAGAAGGTTAGGAGAACATTTCCTCCTAGGTACCATCAGTTTTAATAGAGTCGTGTCCTATTCATCTCACTCATTTACTTTTTCTTTAGAAGATAAACTTATGGGGCTCATTCTTTCTGAAGCTTGGAATATTTTCTTCTAGTTGAATTTTCACTGACAAATGCCACTTCTACCTTTTCTAGACAAGCTGAATTCAATTACTCACCTTATCTCTAGAGTGAGAGAAAACAAACACATTAATACTGCTGACTCTCAGCAACGTAAGGGAATGAGGCACTGAACATAAACGCCAGCCCCTGGAACCAAGGCTGTATAACAGAAGGACATGGCCTTTGGTGTCAGACAGGCTTTTTGCTGTGTGGACTTATGCATTTATTTCTTCTTCAAAATAGAAACAATATTGGTCCTGTATTACTGTTGTGAAGATTAGATTTGATGTTTGTGAGTGCAGAGTCCATGCTATGCTCTCAGTAAATGATATGATTCTTAGTAATAAAGACTTATCATTATTAACACTAGTAAACATAAACCCTTTTAGTACAATTCCAAAAATGAGTTACATACTGAAATCAAATGGAGTTAAAAACTGCAATGTCTGAGGATCATAATTATTAATTATTAAATTTAATAATTTGTAGAATATTGACTTTGTTACACAATAAAGCCATACGCTCTAGAGTTACTGAAGGACAAACTGGGAAGCCCTACACAGCCCACGGTGTTGTGTTTTTCTAGTTCTTCCACTGGCTCCCTCTGCTGTTGCTTTTGCTGCTCAGGTCCGTGGTCCCTGATGCTGTGTTCGCTTGTTCATTACCAACTATCCCCTGCCTCACGTGGTGTGTGGCACACGGACGGGCTCAGGGAAGAACTACTGTCCACACGGAGGCAGGACCTACTCTCAGAGTCAATGCACAGTGACCTGAGTAGAGGCTTGAGAATGGTTCCCTACCACTCTGGAGGAACTGCTTATGCTTAGTAAGACCACTTTTTCTTATTGTCTCTGGGAAGATTTTCACCTGTTTCTAGGTACACAACAGTATTGTAAATGCTCAAAGCTGCTGGAAGGAAGCCTGACTCCTAAACTACAGGAGAGTGTGAGGGGAAGGTTCCACGTGGTTTAGCAGTCAAACACTTCCAGAATCATCTAACAATAAAACGTCCACGAAATGACTTAGTGGCCATATATGCTTTCTAAAAAGCCTTCTTGGCTTCATTTTTTTGGGGGGAGGGGCATGAAAAACTGGACCTATGTTAATTTCTATGGCTGTCTTTGCTTCCCTGGGCTTCCATCACCAAAGAGCCCTTATCGCCCTACCTCCCTGGCCACTCCTTGCCGCTCTCTTTTGGGGCTCTGCTCTCTATGTTATTGTTGTTAGGTGCTGTTGAATTGATTCATGTTAGGTGCTGCTGAATCAATTCAGACTCATAGTAACCCCATGTGACAGAGTTGAACTGCCTCATAGGGTTTTCTAGGCTGTAATCTTTAGGAGAAGAGATTGCCAGGTCTTTTTCCAGAAGAGTGGCTGGATGGGATTGGACCATCAACCTTGGTGTTCGCAGCCCAGAGCTTAACAGCTGGGCCATCAGAGCTCCTTTCTTCTTTCTATAGTCATCCTTTAAATGTTGGTTTTCTTCAGGGTTTTGCCTTAGACCTCTCTTTTTATGTTACACATTTTTTCTCAGTAGTCTCATCTACTCTGATGGCTTTAATTACAAGCATATCTTGTACGATACTGATCTGTTATAACTCCTTAATTTTTTCTTCCTATTTAAGAGACATATGCATCCATTCAAATAAGAACAATATAATTAACGTATTTTTAATGGCTAGTCAGCTAGTGGAAGGAAGGGTGCTATGCTACACTCCTGGCCAGGGGGCGCTAGTAGGGCACACTGCATAGTATATTCGAGGCTATGCTTTCTTTCTCAGATGGGATGGTGCTTGCCAATCCGTTAACTCCACTGCAGTCTCTCTCTTTTGGCTATTACATACTGTTCTGATAAACAATGTTCATCCATAAAGATTACAAAAAGGGTGGGTGTAATAGTACTTGAGGTACAGCAAAAATGCTAAGAAAAAATATCACTCTCGATTTTAAACTGCTAATTTTATAGCTGTCTGAGGTGGGTAAGCACACCAAGGAAACAGATGGTAAAGATTAGAAGCCAATTAGGTAACGGTGGAAGCCTTTTGCAATTATGAAGGGTAACATAAACCTGCAGCCTGGGATAAAATGACCAATAACTGAATGCATAAATGAATCGAAGAATAAATGAATAATATGAGGATGACTGGCCTTCCTTACCTTAGAAGAAATATTAATGTTTCCAGTAGAAAACAAATACTTTCACTGATTAGCTGCAGTGTGAGTATATGGTGTTTTTATCGAGTGTAATATCCATAACATACTGAGCACTCCATCATGAAAATGAATGCTTTAAATTTGCACCTGTTGTGCATATCCAGTTGTGACAATACCTTAAATTTGGTGAGATTATGGTTGTATTTACACTGACAGAGTAAATACCTTACTAAGGAAAGTTATAATGTCCAAATCTGTTTGTCTAAATCATCCAGATTAGCTCTCTGTCCTCAAAGTAAATATGCAAGTTTTCAGTGCAAAGATAAATTCTAGGCCTAGTAGGCCACACAGCAGAGAAGAGAACTGTGGACTGGTCATGGCATTCAGCCCTGTTAAATAATGAAGATGATAGCTGCCTCCTGGCATTATATTTAACCATTAGTCTTCAGTAAACGAGATCTAAAAAGTGACTGGTGTGTCATTCTACCTGTAACCAACAAAAGATGCGGATGGAAAATTCATTCTGACCAACTTAATGGATCAGAGCCTGGATACACAGTGATGGCTCTTCAGATGGGCCAAAGTGTAGCAGATGAAATGTGAGTGTCAAAGGAGTGGGCGACAGGCCGAGACAGGTGGAAACAGTCACTGAGCTCTGTACTGCTCTTTCTACATCTTATAACACAGATCTGTCTTTCTCCCCTTACATTTAAACATTTATGAGGAAACTACAAACAAAGTTTGCTTTATTCAGTTTCATGACTCCATCTAGGTTAACTTCAATGGGCTTTAAAACTATCAAATTTGGTTAAGAAGGAAAAAAAAAAAAAATCCTTCTCAGCTTGCAAGCAGAGACTCAGGGCTCAATGCAAAAGAAAAAACATTTTCAGCTTGAAGAAATGCCCAAGCTTACTGTTTTTTAAAAAGCATATTTCTAGGATGAGTATATTGCATGATAAATGACCCATTTCCAAGAGATCATCTATCTAATCTCTTTCTAGAGTTACACAAGTTTGTAAATGAAATTAGCAGGAATGGGCTCCATGAATTTTGCATGCTCTATCTTAAAAGTGATATTACAAAATTAAATACTTTTAAGGAGTGAACTGTTTCCTACATTACTTTCTGTAAGTGTAGGTAATAAGACCAGAGGACCCTTCTGAAAAGGGATGGGGGTATAAAGTGGTCCACTGGGTAATTTTCTGTTATCCCCCATCCCGTCCTGTCCACCCTTCCCCCATGAGGCCCCAGAAATACTAAGGTGTGCCTTAACAATAATGATTTAATAATTTATGGTCATAAACCAAACTAGAGAGTAATGGTTCTCAAAGTGTGGTCCCCTAATAGGAAACTTGGTAGAAATGAAAATTCTCAGGCTTCAACCCAGACTTAATGAATCAGAAACTCTGGGGATGGAGCCCAGGACTCTCTGCATTTTAAAGCTTGAAAACCTGTGTTACAGACTAAATATGATCATAATAATTATAGCCAATTCTAAGCCTATTCTATTTTACTGCCTGTGTAGCACAGTTAACATGCTCAGCTGCTAGACAAAAGGCTGGAGGTTTGAATCCATCCAGATGTGCCTGAGAAGAAAGGCCTGATAATCTACTTTCAAAAAAATCACCACTGAAAACCCTACAGAGCACAGTTCTACTCTGACACACATGGGGTCACCATGAGTTGCACTCAACTGGACAGCAACTGGTCTTGTGTTTTTAATGTGTGTACTGAACAGTAAGAACAAATTCATTTTTTAAGAGAAGTATGGGGTCTTATTCTCCAGAATCACAGGACAGCACAGTTATAGCACCAGACTTACCCCTCAGGGCTGACCCAGAGCTTTGGGAGAGCCTAAGGAATCTAAAGAAGAAGCCCTGGTGGCACAACGGTTAAGTTAAATAAAAGGATGATGGTTCAAACCCACCCTGCAGCTCTGCAGGAGTAAGGCCTGGCAATCTGCTTCCGTAAAGATTACAGCCTAGAAAACCCTATGGGGCAGATCTACTCTGTAACACATGGGGTTGCCCTGAGTCGGAATCGATTGATTGCACCCAACAACAACAATGAATCTGACGATGGAATGGCTTAAGTAACATCTAATCACGTTCTGAGTGGTGTTAACTGTTAGGAATGCAACAGCTGAGATATCCAACACTGACGTTTTAAATTAACTATATCAGTAGTTGATGCATACCTAAATATCAGGTGTGTCAAAGATGAGCCGTTACTTTTCTAATATTCACGCTACAGAGTGTAGAATTTAATCAAACAGATTATATGGTAAATAGACTGTTTTGAAGGAAATGTTGGATGGGAGTGGCTCAGATATCAACATCAAAAATAAATTTAGTCACCACGCCAAATTATTTTTAACCCTTGAAAAAATTATTGGCGTCAACAACTGAAGGAAAGCAAGAAAGTATTGAACAAAACTATTTCCCCCAGACAGTAAAAATAACAGCCTGTTTAACATAATGGAAAATTACAATAAAATCTTAATTTATTCAGATTCATCAAGCAGATTGTTCTTTATGAAATGATAACATTATATGGTATTTTTGTTACCAGTTTTATAGAATAGCCCTCATCAGCTAAAGCAAATACCGTGGCACAAAAGCCTAAGAGACAAACAGGCCAACGGCTGGTGTGACACCACAGGCATTGACAGAAGTATCCCGAGAGAGAGCAGCATTTTTTTTTTTTTTTAAATGTAAGAGCTGAAAGTAATTTTTTCTCATTTTCAAAGTAAGATGCTGGGTTTTCTCCTGCCAAAAGGTTATCATTTTACATTTCACTTATGCAGCACTCTTCATTCCAATGAATCAAAGTAATTTAATTCATCAATATTAAACAGAGCAGTCTTGCTTGCCATTTCCTATCAACCCTATAAAAATTGCTTCATTTGTCATGTGCATTTTTTGTTGGAATTAGTAAGAAGGAAAAAGGGGCAAGACCTAAACCAGACATCATCTTATTTTCATTAACCGTATATATTTTATTATTTGTCACATGGCACTTCAAAATGAGCATATGGTTGAAACCAGAGCTTTTGGCAAAATCAAGCATATCAGATTTTCCTCTTCATCATACCAACCAAGGAAATGCTTTCTAGAGTGCACTCATATTCTGGCTGACAAACCAAAGAAATCTCAGACCCTATAAGAGCTGACCTGACCTAAGTCTGGGATTAAACACTAATAAAAATACTGGCAGAAGCTACATCACACTAAAAGCTGAGTCGTATTTACCACTGCATCTGCTGTGAGAGTATTATTCATGAACTACAGCATCTAATTTAACTACTGGGAAAATTTAATAAATTGGAATCCTTTGAACTTCATGTGACAGCAGTTTTTCCAAGCTTTTAAAATCAGGGTAAAATGAAATAAATGAATTACCGGTACTTGTCTATTCTGAGTGAACTCTTTAATGAATGTTTATAAAATGGGTAGATCTGGAGCTGACTAGACTATGATTACTACACCAAAGGCAGCAAAAAGCAATGCATATCCTATTATGTGTACTGTGTTAATATGGCAGAAGGCATGCCATGCCTGAAGTTTACTATAAAAACCCATTGCCATTCAGTCAATATGGACTCATAGCAGCCCTACAGGACAGGTAGAGCTAACTGTCCCATAGTTTCCAAGGCTGTAATCTTTACGGAAGCAGACTGCCACATCTTTCTCCCACGGAGCGGCTGGTTGATTCAAACCATCAACCTTTCAGTTAGCAGCTGAGTGCTTAACCAATGTGCCACCAGGGCTACTAAAAAGTTTACTGTACCTTATTAAAACTCCATTTCAATATTTCCTGAGTCCAACAAGCCTTCTGAACCCAATAAGTATTAAGAAAAGGAAAAAAAAAAAAAGAAGGTCATACCTCTGCAAACTGAAGCAAGGCTGATGCCTGACACTGTTTGGAGGGCACATCTGAGTGGGATGTACTTGAAGATATCTGAAAGGGAACAAGTACTTCTTAATACACAAGAACATTTTCTCATATCAGACGATCAGATTCTGCCATGTATTTCCACTGGAGACACTGATAAAGATTAAGACATGAATCATTACCCTCAACCTCTTTTAGAAGAACAATACAAATGACAAAGGAAGTCAAAGGCCATGTTTCTAAAAACAGATGATGGAAAAAACAAAAAGACTGAGTTTGGCTCATATGCCATGTCCCTGTAAGGGTATCAGGCATGTATCAAACAGCAGATAAGGAGACTTATTGAGACGAATTTCCTTATTTCAATAAAAGCGGGAGGCCACAAGTAAAGCCAGTCACTCTCTTCTCTATACCACTCCCCCAAGCCAGCTGTGAAACAGCCTTGGAGACACATGTGTTGTGGGTCAGCGTATCTTGGATTGAATCTTGGCTCTGCTACTTACCCCCTACATGACCTAGAGCAGCTTACTTAACTTTTCTGAGACTTATTTCTCCCAACTGTAAACTGATGATGATGATGATAACCCCATCTGACAGGACTGTAGTGAGAAGAAAATAAGCCATAGTATACACTGAGTGGCATGGCACCAGAACTCATAAAACTGTTCATTGAATATGAATAGCATTTCTTTCTTTTATAACACCATGCCCTCTGCCACCCAATACAAACACGTACACTTAGGTGTCTGACAGTGGAGAGAGGACTCTCTTCAGCCAGTAGAGATCTTTCGTTTCCACTTGGTAGTTACGGTGGCCTCACTAAAAGTTTGCTCCATGGGCCATGTGGAAATACTTCTCAAGGATTTTTCTTTAGAGCAAGGTCAGTTATTAATTTTAGTTCCAAAGTGAACAAAGTTTCTATCCAGCTACAAAATAGGGTGAAAGTGTGTCACGAGAGCAGAAATCTTAGGCATTATAACTTCAGCACATTCCCAGGCCCACAAAAGTCTTTTTCTTCATTATCTGAGCTCACCAACTCTATCAAACTATTGCTTATTACTAAGAAATAAATGCAGCATTATCATAATTCTCCAATTACAAAATCGTTGTTTTTCCATCTTAATTAATTAAGAAAACAATGGGGCCAGCTGGTGACACAGTATCTAAGTAACATTGAGGGATGAGAAAGAATTGGTAGAGAAATTGAATTATTGATTTTGTTCACTGTTGAAACTATTAGGAACATTTTTACTCCACTGTATCTTTTGAATTAGACAGATTCAAAAGAATGAGTATCAATAAAATTAAAAAGATCTCTCAGATTCCAGTTAACAAACTAGATATAAACATATTATTGTGAATGGTTACAATTTATCCAAGTGTTCTGAAGACACTCAGGGGTGAAAGTGTGGAACTCTTATTGGTCAAACCATGAAACCTATCACTTCATGTGACCACCCTGTGCAAGCCTGACAGACTGGGAACATGAATCCACAAGGATTTTTCTGACGTCCTGGGCATTATAAACTGGGTAGGTCTTACTTCATACATTACTTTTCCTTCTTATCAATCCTCTACAAAAATTAGAGAAAATAAACACTTTATGTAAGGGGAACTGCCTAACCGACAATGTATTTCTTCAAGGATTAAAATAGACAGTGAACAAAATAGAACCAGTGGCTTAATCTGTTTAGATGTCTGAAAAGCATTTCACAAGTTCTAAGGAAAAGGATGTTTTTATAAATTCATATAAGGGTAAAGGAGACATTCAAGTAAATGAGCTGAGTTGGGAGCTGCTGGAAGAAGATTAGATTAGGGACCACTTATATAAACTAAGTAAGGTCAGAGATCTCCTTGGAATCTTAGGTGTACTGTAAAACCCACGATGATGCACATATGCCAACACACCCAATATTTCATGAAACTTTAGAGATTTCATTAGATCTTTAGGGGTTCAAGGATCGCTGGTTAAGTTCAGACCAGTATTTAATACGTTTATAATTTCTGTCAAAAAAGAAGTGCAGAGGGAATCTTATATTATATTAAATTCTTGAGAAATAACACAGAAAGCAAATTCATGGCAGCTCTCACACAGAGGCAGAAAGGGAAGTTGTAGATAAGGAGTATCATGTAAGCAAATATCTAACATTCTGGTGATATGAGCAAGGCCATTTAGGTATAATATAATCCATGTCTTAAAGAAATGGCCTAAGGTGTCAGTGTACAAAGTAGTTTTGCCAACAAAATGTTGAGGAAAACAAGGAAAGGCACTAGAGGTGGAAAAAAAACTGAAACTAAAAATATGCTCCCGTTGGACAAAACCATATCATGGGGGCACACGTCAGGCAGGACGACAGTGCTAAAGAAGGTCTGGTGAGAGGCGATTCAAACGATCAAGGAAGACCAGACGGTTTAAAGTCTAGAAACAATTAATCAATGACAGCTCCACATTGAGTTCCAGGGTAAATGAAGATATCTGGGAAGCAGCCCTAACCTCTGTACTCGACATCAAGGAAAATGTCCCTTTCCACACCATCTCTTTGAACCAGTGTCAGAGACATATTCAGCTGAGCAGTCTGACACAAGACTATGAAAACTGCCCCAATTGGACACTAGTGTTTCAATTAAGAGAAGAGGAAAAAGAGTTCATGAGTATGGTGGGGGAGGGGTGATGTACAGCCAATAACTACAAGTTGATTCTGTCTTCTGATTTATCAAAATCAAAACCTGATGAATGACCAAATTCCAATAATTCAGTTATACTCTTAAGCTTATTACCTATGAATAAAAACTAGTGATGAAGTATAATAATACTTAGTATGTCTTCACAACAAGCTTCTATAAACATAACTAGTTATTACTCAATTAAGAGACTCTGGCGTTCCAAAATGTCTTTTCCAAAATTCGATTCTATTTTCCCATTTACGACTAACTAAGCTGAGAAGAGGTCTTCAAATGCATTCCGTTAGTGTCATAGCCCACATTAAAGCTTGCTTTACATTACATTTACATCTCCTTATCATTAATTAAGTATAAGCTGCAATACATCACCTCAGCAAACTGAAACAATGGTGACTTCTGACGAGAGTCAGGGGATTCTGGAACATCAGGCCTGCAAGTGCCCGAGGGAACCTGAAACAAAGAAAGACGGCATTAGGGGTCACAGGAACGGCTTACGGAAGCCAACAGAAGACAAATGCCACCTAAAAAGGCCCATCTTGAAGGCGGTGAGGCTTTAATTCCCCATTTTGAGGCAAAACTGTGACATACACATACTTAGACTCTGTAAGGTTTTACAATAGGAGCTATTCAACTGTTAAATAAATAATGCCATAAATAGCAAGAGGTGGGCAGCATGGTGAATCCTAGAAAGCTTGGTATTTACCTAAGAATAATTTCTACAGTGACATCCATTTAATCGCTTGCATATATACCAATGGGCTTTCTACTACTTTCATGTTCTATGTTTCCCCAATACCATATTTTTACACAACAGTGCAAGCCTTCTATGTTTGTTTGCCAACAGCCCCCCCCCCCGCAAGGTATTTTCATAAGCATCACTATGTCAATTTATTTTACATGTCGCTGTAAAAAAATTAGCATAGCACGCTTAGGAAACTATCTCGAAGAGGAAGGACGCAGTTGGCAAACAAACATAGAAGGCATGCATTATTTGTGTGAAAATATGATATTCCATATCACCTGACTACAGAACACAAATGAGAGCTGTTAATATGAACCATTTGGGAACACAAAACTAAAGTTTTCCAGAGTTTTCAAGTGTTTATATACATGCCTAATCTTAAAAGGTTAGTACTTACCTAAAAGAAATTTCTATTACATTTTTGCTTTTATACTACTTAATATGTTGAGAAAATATTTAATGCCCTGCTATCTTCATTTGCTATCTTTGTTATTAATTATAACAGCTATAGAAACAATACTGCTTATTTTTTAAAACACAAACTGCTATCAATCAAGTACTGTTCTCAGAATACACATTTGCTTTTTTATCTCAAGGCTAGAACTGACCCATTTTTGCAGTTAGGTGACATAATCACGTGAGCAGCCAACTGCAATTTGAAAGTCATAGGAGTCACAGAACATTATAGAAGGAAGGATTTCATTAATCCTCTGCTCTAACTCTTTTTCTTTTTAACAAGAAACTTAGGCCTATAAAGGGAAATTGACACCTCCCTTCCTCCACATCTACTAATCCCTTTATCCTTTTTCTTCATGGCATTTTAGCATTTACTACCACAAGATATAAATATTTGCTTATCATCTGTCTTTTCCCAGGGGCTTGTGCACTGCAGGATCCCCAACACTGCCTGGGCACAATGTAGATACTCAACAAGTATTTGTTGAATGAACCGGTCGAAGCTGGTAACAGGTCTTCTAAATCTCAGATCAGTGTGTCCCCTCCCCCTTCCCTGACTGACAAGGTTATTGAGTATTAGAGAAAAAGTTACCTTTTACTTTAGGAGAAAAGTGGAAAGAAATTAAAAAACGCTTTTTAATAACTTGTTTTTGGACTGCAAAATAATCCAAGATCATTGTTGGAAATGTAAAATGCACACACACACACACACAGAAGAAAATCACTTACAATTATTACCTCCCAAAGATAAGTACTATTACTATTCTGTATATATTCTTCCAGCTGTGTATGGAGGTAATTTTTTCAACAAAAATGGCATATTATACCTTAGTTATAGAATGTTCTTATTTTACTTCACATGTTAATTTTCTTACATTAGTAAATAATCTGTTCCAATGTACTTTGAATAGCTGTATATGATTCTCTTAGATGGCTGAATCCTATGGAAAGAGCCAACAGTCACTCAGGTTATACTCCTAAAAACAGAGTTTCTCACCAAATCTCTTTATTAGACATCGGGGATGTGTTTCCCTAACACGCCATCAGGCAGGAGCAAGCATTTGAAATTTTAATTGCCACCTCTGGATCTGAAAGGGTAATGGCCATCTCTTCCAGTGACAAACTCCACAGAGAAGGTGGAGAAGCTTTCATCAATTTGCCACCTGTGGTTTGGCTGCCAAAGCCCAAGTCCCCTGTTGTCAGTTGACTATCTGACAAGTTGTGCCAAATGTGCCTACAGTGTTTTCACTGCTCCCCAAGAATCTGAAGCCAATGAGATATAACATGCACCAAAAAGGTCAAAAAAATCCCTGAAATTAGTAACCACAAAGGATTGGGAATTCTTTTTATTTGAAGGTATACTTGAACAAAATATATTTTTATATTGTAATTTAGAAATAACAACAACAACAAAATCAATACTCCCTGGTTTATAAAGAAATCCTGTGTGTTTGACTCCCAGATAATGTTGGTAAACTATCAAAATATGATTTAATATCAAGCTTAGAACTAAATAAAAATTATAAAATATCTTTACAAAACTCTAGTAACATAGGTTGTGTTACTATAAAATCTATAAATGATAATCAGAACTGAATACATTATCATTATGGCAGCTACACTGAATGAAGCCTATAGAACATACATTCTTATTGCAGATCTGATGACACATGAGAAATAGCTACCATTTATAAAGAGGTAAGTTACCCTATAGCTTAGGGTCCACATTAATTGCAAGAAGAAAATTCAACTTTCATTTAAGTAACACTTATAGATTCTTTGACATAACTACACATCAAGTCATAAAGTTTAAAAATTAAGTAAGACCCTTTGCAAATCTTAAGGATGGATGGTCTTAAATAAAACTTTCAACGTGAAAGGAAAATTCAAATATAAGTATTTATCAAGGTATCTGCAGTCCTGCATATGTTATGTCAACTGCAGCATGCAATCAAAGGAGTCTGTGCATACGTATCTGACATATAGTAGATGCTCAGCAAATATCTTTTGACTGACCTGACTCTCTCCATGTGCACGTGAAGACAAAGGAATCCTGATGACCTGGCCAAAAAGTACACACCGAAGACTAAATGAAGTAACTCAATGGCTAAACAGCAGTACAAGGATCACTGAGGCTTCTGCATTTTACTCCCAGGCTAGTGGGCCATGTCCTCCCTCAAAATCTAGTTATTCCTGCATTAACACTCTTCATTTGGCATTCACTCTTAGTGCAGTACAATGGAAACAATGGGTTACTGATACTTGGTTACCTGACTTTAACCCACAGCAAACCAGAAGCAGTGAATCAGGGGCCAACAGTGGGGATAAGAAAAGAGCAAGGTTTCAAAAGGAAGAAACAATGCCGGCAGCAGGAAGCAACAGATAGAGGAGGGAGACAGAAAAACTGTAAAGAACAGACACAAATGTTTCATAAAGAACTATAATCTATCTAAAACAAATTAAAATTGGGTAAATACTCCCAAAATTGCCCCTGAAAGCATCACCTTGATGCAGTAATTAATATTTATGATTTTACATTGCCAAGATAAGGCTAATTATACAATATATCTTTTATTAGGAAGACATAAACCTTTGTGACATATGTTAGACATTGCCAGTTGCCATAGAGTCGATTCTAACTAACAGCGACCCCATATGTGCAGAGTAGAACTGCACTCTACAGTGTTCTCATGACTGTGACCTTTTGGAATCAGATTGTCAGGCCTTTCTTCCATGGCTCCTTCAGGTGGGTTTGAACCGCCAACCTTTCTGTTGGTAGCCACAGGCTTCCCCGCTTGCGCCACCCCGAGACTCCATGTTAGACAAATTCTCATCTAAAAATCTCAAAATGTAAAAAGGGTTCAATAACTTGAACAACGTATATATGTAGAACTTGTTCCCAAGTGCTTGATAAATAAGAAATCAATGCAAGTGTGTCTATTTGTACAAAACTGACATCCATACAAATATTTTTGATAAAGAAATATGGACTTTTCATCTGAAAGGCAGTATTTCCTATAAAAGGCTCTTATTTCAGTAATGCTGTCAGTAATGCTGTTAAACGTTGTGAAATGTGTATTTAAGGTATTTTAAACTACTTGTTATTAGGCATCAATGCCATCAATATGCATTCCTATGCTAGAACAAACTTACTTTCTAAATACAGCAAACAGACTACAAAGAGTAAATTATATTTGTTCATTAATAGGCAGGAAGAAAAAGGTATCAAGTAAGCAGAAGTTAATGAAAAGGAGAAAAAAAACAAGATACTGTTTCTAGAAATAGTCTGCGAAATAATCCACAAAACCACTAGGTGTTGCTATGTACCCTAGAAAGAATTTAGCTTAAGGCATTTTAAAGTGAAAACTGTAGACATAAAAATGAGATCTAGCCTACTGATATGAAACAAGAACAAGCCAATTATGTAAACTGTTTGGAAAGATAGGTATTATCAAGAACCTGTCCCTACTTAGCAAGGCCCAAGACCCAATGCCACACACTGCTGGCATAAAGATGAAGACAGGCTTGACACAAGTGGTAAACGCACTAGCTGCACATGAGCCACCACACGTTCCTGCCCTTGGTAATTCCAACATTTACTGGATAGTCCCTTGTTCAACAAGTATTCAGTAAGCACCTGCAATATGCCAGGCACAAAGACTGGCTGCTGCTTTCAACAGGCTTACATTCTACCTGTATCCACTATTACGCTGCGGACTAAAACGATGACTAAGGGAATGCGCCCAATCCTTACACTGCTTGAAAGTGAAGTTCAGGGAGCAGCTAGCTACACAAAGAAGGAAGTCATTGCATAATGGTGGGGTATTACAGGCCTATAAAGGACAGAGAATCAGCCTACATTCTGTTTGGCGATGGGTGGGAGGAAGGAAGATAAGTAACGTCTGAGACATACCTAGAAGGAACACGAGAATTTTTCTCAAAGAGAAGTATGGCAATGAAGCGGTAACAGGTAAGGAAGCTCTGTGTGTTTGAGAAACAGTAACTTTCCCAGTGCGGCTGAAGAAGCAGCTTGGCAGGGTGGTGAGAGACTAAACTGACTGAAAGGATTTGAATTCTATGTGAAGAAGTTTAAAAATCAGGCTAGAGGTGAGGAAGAGCCAGTCAAGGGTTTTAGTCAGAGTGGCATGATGAGAGACGTATAGTAGATAATTGTGTCGGTGGAGTGCAAGCTGATCTTGGCTGGGAGGGACTGGTGGCAGGACACCAACTAGAAGGTTAAGGAAACACAGCTGAGATGTGGGGTCCCATTAAATCAGTGATGGTATTCGCCAGCCCTCAGTAATTGTCTAGAAGGATGTCGGGGCTAAAAAAGAGGGGTCAGATGATGCCAATGTTTCTAAGGTAGGTCAATGCCTCTAACTGATAGCATTCAAAAGAAGGCAGGCAGTTGGGTTTTGGGGACAGTGGGGCTCATTTATGGAAGAAGGGAGCTTGAAGGTATAGGATTTGGTTTCAGATGTTCCGAATGTAAAAATTTTGTGTGTCTCCAAGGCATGTTTGACCCTCACCCTAGTTTAGCCTGACTCAGCCTTTCCTACAACTGTTGGCTTCTTCCAGCTATCTTTCTATAACTGAGTACCCAAGTGATCATTTAGTTTATATTTAATGTTGTTGTTGTTGTTAGGTGCCATCGAGTCAGTTCCAACTCACAAGGGATCCTGTGAACAACAGAATGAAACACTGCCTGGTCCTGTGCCATCCTCACAATCATTGTTATGCTTAAGCCCATTGTTGCAGCCACTGTGTCAATTCATCTCGTTGAGGGTTGTCCTTTTTTTCGCTGACCCTCTACATTACCAAGCATGATGCCCTTCTCCAGAGACTGGTCCTTCCTGACAACATGTCCAAAGTATGTGAGACACAGTCTCAAAATCCTTGCTTCTAAGGAGCATTCTGGTCATACTTCTTCCAAGACAGATTTGTTTGTTCTTTTGGCAGTCGATGCTCTATTCAATATTCTTCTCCAACACCACAATTCAAAGGCATCAATTCTTCTTCGCTCTTCCTTATTCATCATCCAATTTTCAGATGCATATGAGGCGAGTGAGAAACACCATGGCTTGGGTCAGGTGCACCTTAGTCTTCAAGGTGACATCTTTGCTTTTTAACACTTTAAAGAGGTCTTCTGCAGCAGATTTGCCCAGTGCAATGCGTCTTTTGATTTCCTGACTGCTGCTTCCATGGCTGTTGATTGTGGATCCAAGTAAAATGAAATCCTTCACAACTTCAATCTTTTTCCTGTTTATCATGATGTTGCTTATTGGTCCAGTTGCGAGGATTTTTGTTTTCTTTATGTTGAGGTGTAATCCATACTGATTACAAAGGCTGTGGTCTTCGATCTTCGTTAGTAAGTGCTTCAAGTCCTCTTCACTTTCAGCAAGCAAGATTGTGTCATCTGCATATGACAGGTTGTTAATGAGTCTTCCTTCAATCCCAATGCCCCACTGTTCTTCATATAGTCCAGCTTCTCCAATTATTTGCTCAGCATACAGATTGAATAGGTACAGTGAAAGGATGCAACCCCGATGCACACCTTTTCTGACTTTAAACCACAAAGTATCCCCTTGTTCTGTTTGAACAACTGCCTCTTGATCCATATACAGGTTCCTCACAGGCACAATTAAAGTGTCTGGAATTCCCATTCTTCACAATGTTATCCGTAATTTGTTATGAACCACACAGTCGAATGCCTCTGCATAGTCAATAAAACACAGTTAAACATCTTCCTGGTATTCTTTGCTTTCAGCTAGGATCCATCTTACATCAGCAACAATATCCCTGGTTCCACGTCCTCTTCTGAATCCAGCTTGAATTTCTGACAGTTCCCAGTTGATATACTGCTGCAACCACTTTTAAATTATCTTCAGCAAAATTTTACATTGCATGTAATATTAATGATACTGTTCAATAATTTCCGCATTCAGTGGGATCATCTTTCTTGGGAACAGGCATAAATACAGATCTCTTCCAGTTGGTTGGCCAGTTAGCTGTCTTCCGAATTTCTTGGCATAGACAAGTGGATATTTCCAGCGCTGCATCTGTTTGTTGAAACAAACATCAATTCCTGAAGCCTTGTTTTTCGCCAGTGCCTTCAGTGCAGCTTGGACTTCTTCTTTCAGTACCACTGGTTCCTGATCGCACGCTACCTCCTGAAATGGTTGAAAGTCGACCAATTCTTTTTGGTATAGTAACTCTACGTATTCCTTCCATCTTCTTTTGATGCTTCCTGAATCGTTTAATATTTTCCACACAAAATCCTTCAATATTATAACTCGAGGCTTGAATTTTTTTCTTCAGTTCTTTCAGCTTGAGAAATGCGAAGCATGTTCTTCCCTTTTGGTTTTCTATCTCCAGGTCTTTGCACATGTCGTTATAATACTTTACTTTGTCTTCTCGAGCCATCCTTTGAAATCTTCTGTTTAACTCTTTTACTTCATCACTTTTTTCTTTCCCTTTAGCTACTTGACATTCAAGAGGAAGTTTAGAGTCTCTTCTGACATCCACCTTAGTCTTTCTTTCTTGTCTTTTTAATGACCTCTTGCTTTCTTTATGTATGATGTCCTTGATGTCATCCCACAACTCGTCCGATCTTCGGTCATTAGTGTTCAAATCTATTCTTGAGATGGTCTCTAAATTCAGGTGGGATATACTCAAGGTCATACTTTGGCTCTCGTCAACTTATTCTAATCTTCTTCAGTTTCAGCTTGAACTTGCATATGAGCAACTGGTGGTCTGTTCGATAGTTGGCCCCTGGCTTTGTTCTGACTGATGATATTGAGCTCCTCCACAGTCTTTTTCCACAGATGTAGTCAATTTGATTCCTGGGTATTCCATCTGGTGAGGTCTACGTATATAGTCACCGTTTATGTTAGTGAAAAAAGGTATTTGCAATGAAGAAGTCGCTGGACTTGCAAAATTCTATCATGGGATCTCCAGCATCGTTTCTATTACCAAGGCCATATTTTCCAACTACCAATCCTTCTTTGTTTCCAACTTTCGCGTTCGAATCACCACTAATTATCAATGCTTCTTGACTGCATGTTCAATCAATTTCAGACTGCAGAAGTTGGTAAAAATCTTCAATTTCTTCATCTCTGGCCTTAGTAGTCGATGTGTAAATTTGAATAACAGTCGTATTAACTGATCTTCCTTGTAGGCTTATGGATATTATCCTATCAATGACAGGATACTTGTACTTCAGGATAGATCCTGAAATGTTCTTTTTGATGATGAATGCAACGCCATTCCTCTTCAAGTTGTCGTTCCCGGCATAGTGGACCATATAACTGTCTGATTCAAAATGGCCAATACCAGTCCATTTCAGCTCACTAATACCTACGATATCAATGTTTATGCATTCCATTTCATTTTTGCCGATTTTCAATTTTCCTAGATTCATACTTCGTACATTCCACGTTCTGATTATTAATGGACGTTTGCAGCTGTTTCTTCTCATTTTGAGTCATACTACATCAGCAAATGAAGGTTTCGAAAGCTTGACTCCATCTACATCATTAAAGTCGACTCTACTTTGAAGAGGCGGCTCTTCCTCAGTGGTATTTGGAGTGCCTTCCAACCTGAGGGGCTCATCTTCTGGCACTATATCAGACAATGTTTCCCTGCTATTCATAAGGTTTTCACTGGCTAATTCTTTCAGAAGTAGACCGCCATGTCCTTCTTCCTACTGTTTTAGTCTGGAAGCTCAGCTGAAACCTGTCTGCCATGGGTGACCCTGCTGGTTTTTGAATACCGGTGGCATAGCTTTGAACATCACAACAACACGCAAGCCCCCGTAGTATGACAAACTGGAAGACACATGGGGGGTTACATTTAATATCAGATGTTAACAAAGCTCTGAAATGGACTTGAGATTAAATACAGGCGAATTAAATGTAAGCATATTATATCCAGCTTAATTCTTCTAAAATGTTTTTAAGAACTAAAATGAAACCACTATTAATTAAACCTTAATTACATAGGTTAAAGAGAAACTGAAGTATGAAAGCATTTCACCTGGCTATCTGACACAAGTACTGTACAACAGCTGTGAAGAGTACTGGGCTACCATGGGGAGCATAAGCCCAAATAATGCTGCGTAGGACTGAGTGCTCCCACGAATAAGAATGCATGTTGAGTCATCTGGCTGAAAGGAGGAATAAGGCCCTGGCTTTACTTAGGGCATCAGGGCTGCAGAGTTCTGATTTCACTCCATGAGTAAGTTCTCCTTCATTATAACCCATGTGGCAGAGCACTAGCATAAGCCAGAACCAGATTCCAGATCAGTCCAAAACTAACTGCTGTAAGAGTCAACACAAATCGCAGCCTCTTTCTGCCTCAGTGTCCTCATTTGATAAAGCAGGGAACAATACTACCCCTGCTTTGTTTTCAGGACACTATGATAACAGAATGCAACAGTGTACACAAACATGCTCTCAAAAATAACACCACCACCACCCTTCTTTTGGTGAGGAGGGTACCACTTTTTACCCTCCTGTACTCCATCCTCCCCTCTCTAGCCCAGTGCTTGAGCTGCCGTTTCCACACTGTCCCCACCATCTCAGTGATCACTGTCTCGAGCAATGCAGCCTGAGGACTCATAGAGAATAAATGGTTGTCAATCAAGTTGGATAAAAGAGTCCTGTCTCTCTGCTGAGTCCAGGGCCATATCACCCAATAAGCAAGGTACTAATCTGTAGTGCACAATTTCACCTGTTTTTCGCAACATCTTTGATGTGAAAGTGTGCACTACAGATCAGTAAAGCCCATGTGGACCTTGCTTAATATAAGCCAGTGGTAACTTGCTTAGTGGTTAATCCACCCCTGCTGCTGACAGATGGAAAAGCTGAGCTCTTTGGCTGGATGAGCAGTTCTAGCCTAAACGGGCAGTGAACAGTAACATAAAGGAAGAGATCTCTGACTACCTAGGAAGAGAGAAAGATCGAAGAGTTCATTCGCTAGACAATATAGAATTTAAATATTACATTCCTTATGAAATGTTTGAAAGTTATAAAATTGGAGAAGGGAATAAAAGTTTTGATGGGGGTGGAAGGAGTTGGGGCAGGTTGGAATTCAATGGATTTAAACATCTTGGGATAGTCATATAAAGTAATCTATAAGAGGCACATGTCAAACTAATTCAAATGTACCAGTGAGTAGGAAAATCACTCTCCACATTTCACTGATGTCGGGTAAGAATGGTAAAATCTTTACTTTCAGTTTTATCTAAATCTGTGTTTTAAATTTAAAACTCAGAGTTTAAAATATGGACATATTCATTCATTCAACAAATACTGGTACAGTCAACTTCTATCTCAAATTTTTCCTATCTCATCATTTAATGGAAAATACTTGGGCTTAAATCCTGGCATTATCACCTCGTAGCTCCGTGACCTTGGAGAAATTTTTCAAGCTCTCTAAGCCTATGGATCTCATAGGCTCTCGGGGCTGTCGTGAAGACAAAATGAGATAATCCATGCGAAGTACTCAGCACAGTGCCTGACCCCGAAGGCGCTGGTGAAATGAGCCTGCTCCAGCTGCTATCAGCATTAGTAGGGGTGCAGTACAGGATGTCAGAGGACAGGCAGCTGGAGTTGAGGGAAGGTGGGTGGGGGCTGAATCATAAATGCCCCTGTACGCTACACAAACCGAAGCGAGTCCTCCCGGGTTCGAATCCCAGCTCTGCCACTTCCTGTCTATGTGATCTTGGGCAGGTTGCTTAACCCTTCTCTGCCTCTGTATTCTCACCTGACCAAACCAATTTGCTGCCATCGAGTCAATTCTGATTCATGGCGACCCCATATGTTAGAGAGTAGAACTTCTCAATAGGCTGTAATCTTCGTGGAAGCAGTTTGCTTTCTTCTGTGGAGCTGGTGGGTGGGTTCAAACCACCAATCTTTAAGTTAGCAGCTGATTACAAACCGCTTGTGCCACCCAGTTCATGTTCTCATCTAATAGTTGAAGATCAACATCTGAGGTGAATATATAGTTTGCCTCGTAGGGCTGTCGTGAGGATCAAGAATTACTCTTATGTGATGCACACGGCCTAGGATGGAGGAGGTGCCCAGTACATGTCAACTGTTGTGACAACAACTCCTTTGCGGCCGGAGCGAACTACTGCATAGTTGTAAATCTATGTCATTACTCCTGATCCGAAGCTGCTTAAAGTCTTCTGAAGGACACACGACTTATACAACGTATAATGAGAAAAACAATACGAGACCTTTAATTATGGAGTTTATAGTAAAGTGCAAATTAAATGTAATCAAGTGCTATAAGGTATGATACTAACAGTAAGGGATTAAGAAGAGAAGAAAGACATCAGGGAGAGCTTCCTGGAGTGGGTGAGATATTGGTATTACAAAACAAAAGATTTATTATTTTCAAATTTCAATTATACAGATATTTGGATACATGAGTTTTTTATTTTTAAATAGCCTGATGGTCGTCAACAAAGGAAGATCAGTGTGATTCCCCTTGAAACCAGAAGTATGTGTGAAGGATTTGCTGTCTCTAAAAACATGAACCTCAACACAATATCCACTCCATGAGGGCAGGGACTCTTCTCTGCTTTGCTCCCCAATGTGCCGAGTGCATAGAAAGCATTCAAGAAACACTTGTCAAATCACTAGATGTACAAAAAGATGGCACACAGTTCCTATACAGTTCAACTCTTATACAACACGACCTTTATAGTCCCTTAAACGGAGGTATATCATCATAAGCTAGTAACTGGTCTACTAACTTCGATGCTAACTCAGTCACTCTGCTAAAGTTGTACTTCCCTATACTGATTTCTCCCAGGAATTAAAAAGCTGCCTCCTTCTTGAGCACCTGCTGATAAAGATAGTAAATTATATTTGTAACTTCTCACAAGTTTTCAATGGACAAGGAAGTGTGTGTGTGTGTGTGTGTGTGTGTGTGTGTGTGTTAGTGTGTGTGTGTCTGTGTGTGTGTGAGTGTGTGTGTGTGTATGTGTGTGTGTGTGTGTGTGTGTGTGTGTGTGTGTGTGTGTGTGTGTGTGTGTGTGTGTGTTGCTGGTTAAGCATACTACCGTCTGAGAGTAAAGGCTGGTATAATTTAAGCTTTCCGGATGAGTACAAAATGCCTAGAATAACTTATGGTAATAATAACACTATGTACCTATAGGAAAAGAATGCTTTTCAGGAGCATTAAAAATGCTTTACAGGTTTTATTTAATTACTCTTCATAGTAGTCTTGGGAGTTAGAAGCAAGTGGGTATAATTATTAGCTCCATTTTATAGGATGGAAGGCAAAGTAGAAAGTGGCTGACCGTAAGTTTACTGTCATATCTGCTGGTTCCAACAAAAGGACCAGGTTCCTAAATATCACAGGCCTACATTCTAAGGCATTTTCCGTATTTTTGAAAGTTTGGTCTTGATAAGTCATTCAACTAAACAGATAATGATGCCTTTAAAGTTTTTCATCAGCCATGATCACTCTAACTTCTCTTATTTTTCATTACACCCCAAGCCACCCCTTTCATCCCAGCCAAGAGGATTTTCCGGTGCTCATTTAGGTCCGATACTCAATGTCATTCTTTCCAAGATTAGTCCAAGCTGTTCTACACAGTTTATGTAGAGTACCAGCCCTTCCTCTACACCCACTGAATTGTTATCACTCTCTGCCTTTATTTCTAAATTTAATTTAGCTTTACATTTTTATTAAAGTAAATAACAAATATAAAAGGACAGCACAGAAGATTTTTAGTCTTGGAGATGACTTCTAGTAATTGTATACCAAATACTTATCTTTCATTTATTACATTTTCATCTTTAGATAATAATTAAATCCCTGATATGAGAAATAAGAACTTAACTATTTCAATCTAACACCTTCCCTTTAGCTCTTCCCACAGTTGGATGTAAACGTGATTACTTTTATTTTTCCTATTTTTTTGTTGTTGATTCCTTTCAAGTAAAAAGTGCGTATGTTTACTTAAACCTCTCAGGCATTCTAATGGACAGACTGGCTCAAGCTCCTCCACAGACCCCTGCTAGCCTATTATGTTTTGCTGACTAAATAAATTTGATTTTTTTAAATTTAAACAAATTTGCTGAAATCTTATATTCATTAGAAACGCTCCTTTTCATTTCTTTCACTATAGATTTACTTCCTAATGACACACCTAGGCTTATATTTCACAAGGCCACAGTAGAGACAAGCTTACTCTGCCATTTTGAGCCAGGAGTCACTCCTTTATGCCTGTCTTGCTCAGTACATTCACTCTGCTTAAAAACTAGTAAATTCTTTAATGACATTGTTTTAAAAACTTTATCCCAATTGTTTAATGCATTTCAATGTACACTGGGTATAAGGAAAATACCGATAGTAGATTATTTAAGTAAAAAATAAAAGAACCAAAACAAAACTGTAAATGTAAAATTCATTCCTCTTATTCCTCAGAGACACAAAATTGTAACTGAAATTACAGAACTACACTTGGCTCAGTAACAAAAATGTTGAATTAATAATTCCACAAACTTACTATGATAGATTAAGAATCAGAAAACCGAGGTAAAGGAGAAAACTCACACATTTTGTTAATTTTATGTGACCACTGGTATTTCAAGAGCCTGGAATCTCTCTCTAAAGACTCTAAAAGCACTTTGTAGGAACTGGCATAGGCCAAATATACTTTTAACCTGGAACTTTATTATGTCAGTTACAGTAAATCTCTCCACCTTCTGGATTTGTTTTTTTCTTCTTTTGTTAATCTATTACCTATGCATTTTCCTATTAAAAAAATAATCTTTTGAGGACTTTTACTATGTAGTTAAGTTTCAGGTCAGTGAACAAAGGAAAATCTCCTCCCTTTAAGAATAAGATTTTAGAGTAAGGATTTTGCCACGGCATTTAAACAAAGCTATCATGATTAGGCCTTTTTTGTGGCAGAATTTTTGTGAAATGTCAGTTTATTTGAACGGTCCTACCTAAGACTATCAACAGATTTCACAATAATTGTTCCAATGTCAGAAGCATGAAATTTCATTATCTTTCTCCTTATCTCATCATTCCACTAATTTTCTTAAGAATTCATAAGATACATATTTTAAAGATAGCATTATTTTATACAACTTTCATTGCTTCACTGTTTTAATATGACCTAAATACCTCTGAGTGGTAAGGAATATCAAGAAAGAGTTGTGTTCTGAGAAGTGGTTCTTAAAGACCTTCTTCCTTAGCAGTTTCCCCTTTCCTACATGGTCTACTTCTTCAAATCATTTAGCTCTTTGTTTTTTTAGCCTGAGAATTCCCAAAATGCTTCCTTTCATCTGCAGCATTTTTAAATTGTCTGTGTCAAAACTCTGCTGTTCTCAAAAGGGGACAGAACAGCTTCAGAGTAAAAGTAACCCAAGAGGCAAAGCTTTAAGGGAAAAATAAAAATAGTGGCCAGCATTTTATCTATCCATAAGTTCTATGGACGTCTATTTGTTTACATTTGTGAATTTTACATTTACAGTAAAGTTATAAAGAGTGCTGAAAGATGCTGGGCAGACACTGCCACAATAATCTAATCTGCTACAAAAGACAATGCATTCTGGAAAATCTTATGAGTCAGACTGTGTTGAAGGGTCAAGAGTGCATTACTATTCCTACATTTCCCTTTTCGAACATGCCTGGGATACTCTGCACCCAACTGAAAGGCGGTCTGATGGGCCATTTGGGAGCAGCCATGAGTTAGAAAGTGAGACGATGGCTGACAAAGCTATTGTGTTGGGAGGCATAAACATGCTGAACGAGTACGCGAAGGCATAAAGTGACACTTCTTTTTCTCAGCTAAAGATCAGTTCAATACAAATAATTAAAAAGTGAAAAACATCAGTACACCAATTTGCACATTTTTTGCTGAACTGAAATGAATGGAATCAAAAGAATTAAATAGAATATATGGCCAACAACTCTGGGTCCCAAATGTAAACTATAAGTAATAAAAGTCTTTCATGATATGAATAGCTTACATAGTATCTCCTGAAACTACTATTTGAATAGGCCTCAACTATAATCTCTAACGGCATACTCATAACTAAACAAAAAAGTAAAAAATATGGAACTTCAATAAAATTGAGTTGCTGACTGCTATTCTGCCCTAAACACTGACTCTGATTAAGGACTGAAAAATTTCCACCTCAAGTACCTGAGTGTGACAAAACAACATGACCTGCAGGTTAATTTGACTGGTCTCTGCTAAATGGGTCTGGAAACTAAAGGAATTCTACAAATGTCAACTATGTCTGGTTAACTGCCACTACCTACCCGTCAAAATAATACCTAAAAATGTTAGCAAAAGCAGCCCAATAACTACGCAATGGAATAAGAGATCACGAAACCAAGGTCATGAGTATCTGGGTCCTTTCCCTTTCCCATTTTAAAGACTAAAACAGTCCTAGAACACCATGTTTTCTAATTTTTCAGAACAGGAGTTTGAAATCATGCAGGTAACAGAGAGACCAAGAGTTACATGTCTTTACTCTCATGTTTCCACTAGTATGTCTTAATGAGAATGTCACAAAAGCAGGGACACAGTCGTGCAAATGTCAATTATCTGCACACAGCTTTTCTTGTTTCTAGATTCACAGACCCCCAAATCGGCACCTGACTTCTGCTTGTGTCCTCCTGGAATTATTTATGCCATTTCTGTTGTCCTAAATGCACAGTAAGTTGCACATGCAGATTTTCATGAGAACTATTTTAAGTAGTTTGTTAATGAGCTGTAAACAGTGGAACTGCAGAACTAACAACATGAAGAGGCTATAAATGTCTGTGTTCTCAACACCCCAAGTGAGAGAGTGGAGAGGGATGAGGGAACGGCTTACCTCTGGAGTGCTAAGAGCATGTTCTCCAGCTAACAGCAGCATGCTTAGGCCTCCCATTTGAGTAGGATCTAAGTAAGTCAAACACAAACAAATCAACAATTTATAAGCATGAAGTAGGTATTATCCATGCAGAACACAAAAGAACACTCACAAAGACTAACAATCAGAAATCCAACAGAGTCACATATAATATTTTATGGAAAACTCTCAAAACTCTTTATGTAGTAATAACCTAGCATGTGTGCTTACAATATATACTTTTGTGAGCCTTTAAAAATACTACTGTTGGGGACTGGACTGGGCTGTGGGACATTAAGTGAGAGTGATACTCGTGAGAAGTGTGCCTCTTAGCTCAAGTAGGTATGAGAGACTAAATAAGCAGCTCCTGTCCAGAGGTGAGATGGGAAGGCAGACAGGGTTAGGAGCTGGTTGAATGGACATGGGGAATCAGGGGTGGAAAGGAGAAATGTGCTGTCACAGTATGGGGAGGGCAATTAGAGTCACATAACAATGTATGTATAAATTTTTCTATGGGAAACTAACTTGAAATGTAAACTTCATTTAAACTACAACAATAAAAAAAATTTTTTTTTTAATTAAAAAAAATACTACTGTTGTACTACCTACTACATACCATTCGTACATAGCACTTTCTTCAATGTCACAGCTATTTATAACATAAACTACCTCCTAATGTGATGCATCTTTCCTTGCTGCACAGGAGTCTGGATGGGAATTGTTAAAGAAAAGAATGCTTATGTTTGTCTTCCAAGAAGTTTGAGACTGTTATTCTCAAAATATTATTTCGGCCTTGTGCAATCAGGGCTGATAAAAAGAACCAGGCTATCAGAGGAACTAGAGAACAATTTTCCAAACTCCAAGTTTTCTAAAATCTTGTGGGCCGTGTTCAAGTAATTTTTCTTATTTAAAACTTTCATGAATAAATGTAAATTAACTGATGACGTATTGTTTGACATTTTAAATCTTGCTGAAAGTACCTTAAAGATTTAAAATAATACTTTTGTGTTGCCAAAAGCCTTTGTTTCCATTCTCTCAATAATCAACAGAAACAAAGACAAAATCAAAATAGCACCATGGGCGATCTATGACCCAGGGCTATCTTAACAAAAGTATCACATATTATAAGAAACCTTTGTTTTCTGAGGTTGTCTTAAATTAATTTCAGAACAGCAGTGAAAATGCCTAACTCAGTGCCTGGCCTAGTGTGCATAAAGGTCCTTAATAAATGCATATATAATTTAACAATCTCTCTGTAACTGAAAACGGGATCGGTCACAATGGTGCCTGAAGATAGTTCATTGTTTCTTTTTTGGATTTTTTGGTTAAAGGTATGACCCTAAGTAACGTTTCTGTATACAACAACACTGACCATATCATATATACAGTCAGGATAAATAAAAAAAAAAAAAAAATAGAAAAGATCATCTGAAGTAGTAAAATAAAAAATAAAACAAAAAACCAGAGGTTGTTAGAGGAGAAAATATGCTGCCACTGATGAGGTGGGTCAGAAACAGCTCAGTGTTGGAAGGCGGCCGGGAGGAAGGCAAACGGGCTCCACAGCCGACACCGACTGACACTTGATGTGATAAAACCAAGCTCTTCGTTGTTGTCAAGATTTCATCCTTAGTTAAATGTTAAGTTACCACGTTAGGAACTGTGGTGGCTGTTAAAATAGATACTTATCTATTTTTACAGATAGTTTTAAACCTATTTAAAAATAAAAATCAGGAGGGGGAAATGAATTGACTAGAAAGTAAAAGTTTAATTTGGTTCTTTGGCAGTTAAATACTTTTGCAGCTGTCAACCTAGAGATCTGGAGAACTGGATGTCTGCTTTCTAATAAAGACAAAAACATGTTAGTTCAAATCACAAACTGAAATAGGAACATGCTTCCATGGTAATTTACTTAAGCTGTACACCAATGCAACTCTGAAAGAAGTTTGCTGTACAGATACTAAACACAGACCAAGAAATTATAATCGTCCTTTACAATAATTTACACTTATATATTGTCATTCAGAAATATCAAAAAACATATAACTAACATGTCTTCCCTTCACTGAAAGGGCCTATGCTAAGTTAAAGTCTACACAGCTTTCTCTCCTTGGAGGTCAGGCATTTCACTGCTATGAGCTTGTTCAAAATAGCAAAATGTCATGTGACAGGGCTATTGGGCAAATACAACAAAACAAAAATGAACAGATTGCATGTCGAGGAAAAGCCTAAGTTGGCCTTTAAAAGCCCTACAGTGCGAGACTCTGGCTCATTTACTTTACCTGCATAATCAGGAAAGGCCAGCCCCTAGAAAAGGACATCATGTTTGGTACAGTGTCAGCGAAAACAAGGGAAACCCTCAATGAGATGGACTGACACAATAGCCGCAACAGAAGACTCAAACGTATCAACGATCATGAAGATGGCACAGGACCTATTATATACATAAGGTGGCCATGAGTTAGAATCGACTCAATGGGAACCAACAACAGTATTCCCTAGGTTCAAACAGCTAAGTGCCATGTTTAAAGGCAAATTCCTTAGATAACTTACCAAAAGGAACATAAATAAAAATATCAGACCAATGATATCTACTATACACTAGCTTAACAAGGGTTCTAATCACGGCTCTTTAATAAATATCCTTTTCTAGGTCATTATATAATGAAAGAAATATGAGGAAGGTGTTTTTCTTCTTTCCTGTACTTGGCTTTAAAAAAAAAAAAATTGTTTTAAAAATCTGACTTGTTAATATCTTGTTTGAAGTCAAGGTTCCACTGTCAAGTCATATGCAGAATGCTACTGAATAAGCTGTCAGAAACTGTACTATAAACAGACATCTTTCCCAGCTTTCTGTAGTTTACCTACAATATTTACGTGGTTTGTAAAGAACAGTATGCAAAAAATACGTGCAAAAAAAGTAGGCAAAAAATCCTATAATGACATATAGATGATAATCAAAGATATTCAGCTAGAGGCCCATCATCCATGTACCTTTTTTTGATAATAATTTTATGAAATACTCCAACTGATACAATCTGGGAAGTCTAGATTGCTCACCAAGACTGCCTAGCAGCAAGAAGGTTGAAGTTAAGTTGTACCAAGTCAGAGCACAGACAAGGACAGATCTCTGTTTTGTTTTTTCTGTTACATATACAAGCATCATTTTGGGAGCGCACCTAGAATTATAGTATAGACAGCTACATAACAATCACCTGGAGACTTTGTTTACCCAGGATGCTGCTATTACATTAGACGGCATTTCTTAGCATTTATATTCTACCCTGTCACGTACTTTGTTATACTATAAATCACACACTGAACTATGAAGTCTCGTTACGTCTACTAGCAATAAAGAGTGATCTGTCATCACAATGATGCTCAGCTTCCTTTTCCAAGTTTACCATATTGGAAACGGTTCAGTAGTTTGGTTTTGAAGAAAATTTGCTTGTAATAATGACACAGGAACCCAACAGTTCAACACCAACTTCACTGCTTCCACCCTACCCAATCTCCAATTTTATCCTGGCAAATTCCTCTTCTGATTATTACACTGTAATAGCCAAAAAAGAGGGAGCTATTTGCAGAGTAAATATAGATACTTTTTTTATGGTAATAAATGCTTTAGCATTCCTTACCACCCAAAGAGTATTAAAGGCTCCTCTATAAATGGAAAGATCTGAAATTTTAAATTTGCCTGGCTGGTAAAGGAATGGGGATGGGAAAAGGCATAGAATGGGAATGAGGGGAAGTGAAATTCCCTTTAAGACACAGTTGTCAGATCCATCTCAGATTTGTGATAAAGTTGTTCATATTTCTACCCTCCCATGTTTCAGATATTCAGATGACCTACATATTCATGGATTTTTAAACACTGATAATAACTTAGGAGTTTAATGGGATGCTTACTAGTATGTGTGTGTAAACTATTTTGTTAAGATTATAAAATTCCCTGAGCTCTTCCTAACAGTCTACAGGTCAACCTCCACACTGCTATCTGCTTTACTATATTCTCAGGAATTTACATATATTTATAATGACTCTACCACTCAGTCTACACATCTTTTCTTTAATTACATATACATCTAGCTACATCATGCTCCAACGCTCTCAGATATGCTATACATTTGTCATGGCTTCACATTGGTCGTGAATTCTACTCCTCTCTCTCTGTGTATGACTTGTTGAAAATACTGCCTAAGTGTATTGCTCTGTCCTTAAAGAAGAGGTAGAAACAGTGCCCAAACTCACCAGCCATTCCAAAGTTAAGCTGAGGCATTTCTTCAGTCTTCGCTTTCTTGGGGCTTGGCAAGTCCCTTGAAGAGTCAGATGGGAAGGCCCATAGTTTCTTTCGTGGATTGACAGTGGGTGTTGGAGATTTCACAGGCTTGTTTGTTGTAGGACACCATTTGTAGCCAGGGTTTGCTTTCATAAATGCATCTTTATACTACAGATAAAAGACAGATAACATATTTTAATTAATCTATAGATAGAGAAAGTTCTAATAGTCTCCCCTCCCCTCCCCCATTTATATCATGAGTGAGAAAAACATCAGTAACTTCTGTGGCTTTCTCAGCTCAGGGCTCCAGAGTTAGGACATGGAGATATCTACTATCTACTAGACAGTCCATTTGTGGTATGAGGGTACAGAGGCAACATATTTTGTTTTTTTTAATCCTCAATTTTTTTAGTGTCCAAAAAACCACTTGACTATGGTGGGAAGAGTTGTTTCACCATGGAAAGAGCACAGACTTTGGAGACAGAAAAACCAGAATTCAAACCCTACCAGTTCCACTTTTAGGGTTTCAGTGACCAAGGACACAGAACATAACCTGTCTGGGTCTCAGGCTCAGTTTCCATAAACTGAGAATAATATCACAAATGCCACCAGGTTATTATGAACACTGGTGCCTAGTGCAGCGCTATTTCAAAGTAGGCTTCAATAAACATTACTTTTCTTTCCTTACTTTGTGTAGGGCAAAGGTGAGTTAATGTCAGCCAATAACCAGATTCTGCCCACTGCTTAATGTAATGTGGTTAAGTATGGTAAACAACTAAATAATTTATGCTTTGACATACTAGTAAGATAAGTGCAAGCAAACTTAACAACAAAGTGCTCAGAACAAGACTAAAAATGGGAGAAGATGAACAAGGCAAGCCAAATGGGTGCATAACTCTTCAGTTATTTAAAGAAACAGGTCCATGTGGAGGGAAGAGCACTGGATGCAGAGTCTCATGACCTGGGTTCCACCTCTTCTATTAGCCAGCAGTGGACATAAAGCAAGTCATTTAACCTTTCTCAGACACAACTCCTCCATCTATAAAGTGTCACAGTACCTGTCAACACTGCGAGTTTTGTAACCAGCAGATGTGACTGCGTACGTGAACATGCCCTGAGAGCTAACATGTGTGATGCTGCAGTTAATCCATCACACATTTTAAGTCTTTATTTCATATTTCAACCCTCATGATACAGCTTCTTCTCTATTTTTCTGTGACTTCACTTTTTATCCTTTCTTCCTGACTCTCCTACCTCTTTTCCCTTTGTGGCAATAGCATTAAATGAAATACATTTATTATTATTTACTATATATTGCCAGAAGTTATCTGTTAAATATTTATTTTGCATATATTCTTCAACTATTATATGTTATTACTGCTAAATACTAAATTAATACTTTTAATCCTGTAGGCTTGCTTTTTTAAAAAGTTACTCCATGTGTGAAACTAACTAGTTATAAGCTCCAAACTGCTTTGTATTTAACCCAACAGGAAAAAAAGGTTTTTTTATCCTTGGTGTAAGGGAAGTATATGTAATTCAAATAAACTCTTTTGACCATTTTACTTTAGATCATAGAGATGAAAACTGTAGTGGAAATATAATACAATGTTAATAATAAATTGTCCGGGATTATCCCGAAGTAATTTTAACTCAATTTTCTGAATTCAAAATCTTTTTGTTTTTTAACCAATAAGCTGTAAATCTATCTGTTGAATGCATGTGTGTACGTAGAAGGAAGGTAAGCACAAAATACTATAATACAGTCCCACTTTTCTTACAAAAATAATGAATTAAAATAGGTCACAAGGCCAGAACAAAACCAGAATTTACCATCACATAGCAGACTGCATTTGGAGGTATCAAAGGTGAAGTAACAGATACCCAACCACACCACACTCATGTACACGGGGGATTTACATATTCAGCTGAGGCAGACAAACAGCCTTGCCTGCTGTCTGGAGGTGGAAAGTGACAAATGGCAGGGGGAGGTGAAAATGGAAGCAGCAGACACATACATCATTACTGTGTCGCAGTAAAAGGCACATGGCTGAGTCTGTCAGATGAACAGTCATTTGGACAAAGGTCACCACTCTAACGTGAAAAAGACTTTCAAACAAAATGATGAACATATTTGTCATGACAAAATTATCTCTTACTCATTTCTGAGGTAGTTTAAATTTTCCAAGAAGAAAGTCACAGTTGTAAAAGATGCTAGAATGGATGGATGTCACCAGCACTTGGACTTCTGTTTGTCAGGTAAGCCCCTGCCCCTATGTGGAGCCACTGAATAAGCTCTTTCACAGCCAGATGTCACATCTTTTGTTAAGAATCATTTAACAATTTGCTTTGGTGAAAATCAGTAAGTGTAGTGCAAATGAAAATATCGTTATCCTTATGAATTAATTATTGCCAACATCAACTATTTTTAAATAAGCTATGATAGGGAACTGTGCTGACGACAACATAAAGCAGTGACAATCCCTGTAGCACAATCATTTCTCTTTCTCTTGCCACTCCCTGCCTTCTCTCTCTCTCTCTCTCAAATACTTTGTGAGCATCTCCTATATGACAGACACTGGTCAGCCAGTGGAGATAAAAAAAAGCACGAATTAGACAAGCATCCCTACCTTCATACTGCTTAAAACCCACAATTAGTCACACAAACATATTATTCTTTTTCCATGTGTAGTCTACAAGCCTTGTCCTGGCTCAGGCACAATAAACAGTTTTGCAAAGGGTTCCTAACAGGGTACACTACCTATGGGCTGAAGAACAAAGGACAAGAGGAAGGCCTAGATCTATCTGGAAAATGGTAATTGAGAATTCACTATGAAGAGTCAATATTCTGTCTGTATCAAACTATTAATCTTAAAGACTCTGGAGCCTCAGGGTGTGAGGATACCCATCTGCCTTGGGACTTGTCATCTATCTCATCAATCACCTGCTCCGATGCAGCTACAGAAGACAGCAGAAAGGCTTCATCATTTGTTGTGATGAGGTTATTAGGGAAGGGATTACAGAGAAGGCTGGGTAGGGGAGAAACTGAGGAAGGCATTTCATATAGTCTGAAGCATAAGGATAAGCGAAGCTATCAGCATCCAGATCAACCAACTGGGCAAAATCTATCATCACGGAACTGAAAGGGCCCAGAAGATAGGCCTCACCCATCCGGATCCCTAGAGTGGGGCTGTTCAAGCATAGTGTGGATCACCAGCACCTCTTGGGAGGGGAGGGGGCTCATTTACCCTCCAAGAACATCAATTACCACCTGCACGTCCACTGTTTTCAATGAAAGAGTCTCTCATAGATAACTAAGCCTTTGCTCAAATACTCTTTTTCAAAAATCTCTCATTAAAATAAAAATTCACCTTCTCATAGCTTCCAATTTGTTTTCTTCAAATTTCTAACTGATGAGATAATGTAAGTGAAGCCTACTTTACAAACACAATTCCTGACTTAAACAAGGTGCTAAGTAAATGCTGGCTCCCTTCTCTGGACCCCTACCACCACCATATTTTATTATCAATAATAATAAATCACTCTTATTCCATAACAGCATTAAATTAACACCCTTGCCACAGCATTTTGCCTACTTCGTATTTGACAATGACATTATTATGTTACAATACTCTATGATGTTAATCTTTAAAAAAATAGTTCTCAAGATTAAAGACTTCTCCAGATCATCTACAAAAATGGAAATTTTATCTAAGAATTACTGAAGAAAAGTATCAATATTAATGAAAGATATACTTGCCAACTACTATACAATTCTTTGTTTTTATTGGGGGATGAACTTATCTGAAAAGTCTAGCAATATTTCTAGCTGTGATTAGAGTCTAGATCTTTAATACAGAGTGAAAGAGGATGACAACTTTGGTGAGGTCTAGTAATAAGGGAACCTAGGAACATGTAGGAGCCCTGGTAGCACCGTGGTTAAGAGTTTGGCTACTAACCAAAAGGTTGGCAGTTAGAATTCAGCAGCCACTCCTTGGAAACCCTATGGGGCAGTTCTACTCTGTCCTGCAGGGTTGCTATAAGTCAGAATCTACTCTATTGCAATGGGGTTTTTTTTTTTTTCTGGGGGTGGGGGTAGGAGGGAGAACATGTGATCTATAGAAATAAAAATAGCTGGCTCTAGTTAAAATATGTAAAATATCACCATGAAATAAAATCATGCGAGAGGGATTACCTTATTTCCAAAGAAAATTATCTGGCTTTTTTTGTGTGTGTACATTAGGTGAAAGTTTACAGAACAACTTTCTTTCCCGTTCCATAGTTTGCACATACAATGTTTCATGACCTTGGTTTCATTCCCCACAATGTGTCAGCACTCTTTCCATTTCTACCCTGGGTTCCCCATTTCCTTTTGTCCTGATTTTCTACCCTTTCCTGTCTTCTCATCTCTGTTTTTGGGAAGATATTGCCCTTTTGATCTCGTATAATTGATTCTTCTTCTAAGGATTACATTCCTCTCGGATGTTATTGATTATCTTATGGGCTTGTCTATTGTTTGGCTGTGTGGTAATCTCCGGGAATGGCTTCAATTCCAGGTCAGAAACGTATCTTAAGGCCATGGTCTCAGGGGTTCCTCAGTCTCTGTCAGACCAGTAAGTCTGGTCTTTTTTGTGAATTTGATTTTTTGTTCTACAATTTTCTCCAGCTCTGTCCAGGACCCTCTGTTGTGATCCCAGTCAGAGCAGTTGGTAGTAGTAGCCAGGCACCATCTAGGTCTTCTGGTCTCAGGGTTATGTAGGCTGTGGTTCATGTGGTCCATTAGTCCACTGGACTAACTACTACCTTGAGTCTTCGGTTTTCTTCACTCTCCTTTGCTCCAGATGGGAATAGACCAATAGTTGTATCTCAGATGGCTGCTCACAAGCTTTTAAGACCCTAGACACTAATCACCAAAGTAGGATACGGAACGTTTTCTTTATGAAGTATGTTGTACCAATTGGCATAGACGTCCCCCGAATCTACGGTCCTTTGTCTTCTAGTCTAGGAACTTCATCCCATGAAGTGTTTGGTTATGTCTTAGAGGTTTCCCTGTCTGTACCCCTTTTGTGCTCCATATGAGCCACACCTACTGACATGCATGTAGGAATATCTACTGCCAAACCTATATTTGCCGGTGGGTGTGTTCCCTTACATCCTCCCAACCTCTTGGCATAAGAAATTATCTGAGTTTTATAAGAGAGATATAACACATATTTTACATTATAAACAGTTTACTCTACAGGGGGTTAGTTGAACCCTTAGCACAGTAAAGTCTGAGGCAGTTGTACTGCTTCCCATTGGCAAAAGTCACATTACACAAGGGTAGAAGAGGAGAGGAAGATATTTGAGAAGTGGCACTAATCTACACTTCTTAGTTATAGGACCTTTCCTTCACAAAAGTTTTAAGATTACCACTTAGATAAAAAGATTCAACAATACTATCTGATCTGAATCATTCTTGCTAAATGTTTTTAATAAGAAAAAAATTAATTAGAATGTTTTATATGATAGAATAGTAAATTAGGTTTATGGTTTTGACAGAATAAAAGTATTTTAATCTATACATTAATCTGCAAAACATTCATGATGACTCTTTTACACAAAGCCATTCCAATAAAATTATACACATGAATAAAATGACCTGAATAAGTGACTGAGGAATTGGTTGGCTGTTCTCTTGTGGAAAAGAATAAAGAAAAACTGAATCCAAGGAAGTGGGCTAAAGATACGGTTACTTAAATTGGCTGTAAAGGTTAAGAATTATTGTGACAACAGTCATTCTTTGTTTTCGTATACAAAATATATTTTTAAAAAAGAGTATAATTGCATTCCTTAGTTTGGGCAATTGGGAGAATATCAGTCTAATCAGTTTGAACTAATAAAAACATCTAAATTTCAGAATTTCTTTAGAAACTTAGTTACTTTTTAATAGACAGGGATCTGGATGAGAAAGCATTATCTAGTAAGGATCCTTCTGAAAATGTATTAACAGGTAAGAAAGACGTATATAATTCATATGTTAAATAAATTTACAAATTTTTCAAAACATGTAAAGATTATCTTTTATCCACATCCCTTTGAATGATCACAAACTGCAAAGTAATCAATTTACTGTAGTTACTTCTTACACATTCTTTGAGTATTAGGTTCCTTAGTTAGTTTAAAAATTAACATCTGAAGCCAAATACCAAATAAGGTTTGAGGGACAATTAGAGACTCAGTTTAAATTCTTGATTAATCACTCATAAGCTGTGGGACCTATATAAAGCTTTGTAGTTTTATTTAATTGAAATACTTAAATGTTAGTGTTAACTAACAATCAGCAAATTACTAACAATTTCAGACAAATATTTCTGAAAATCAAATAATTAGTTCACTTAATCTATTTTGCTAAACCAAAACAAACCCGCTGCTGTCCAGTCGATTCTAACTCCTAGCAACTTTGTATTTTGCTAGGGGCTATGAATCACATTGGATAGTATCTGCCAACTTGTGAAGAGTGACACATTTAGTTTTGTTGATTGTTGTGTTCCACAGACTAATTCTGCATTTTAGCAGCCCTTCACTATAGTAACAGTATCTATTACAAACAGTAAATAATTAAGCAGAGAAATATCAAATAGAAACAAATTCATAAGTCTACTTATCAGGAATAATAATAAAACTAACATTTGTAATGTGTTTTCTACTGTGCCTAATGCTTGCGTGTACATTTCCTCATTTGCATCTTGCCTCCATTCTGTGTGGGGGGCATCTCTGCTGCCATTTTACAGATGTGGAAACTCAGAAAGGGCTGAGATGGGAGAGCTACTATGACAGTGTCACCCCTACTACTACGATTCTGCCCTTCTGAAAAAGTCACTTCATTTTCCTGGGCCTCAGTGTCTACATCTTTACTGTTCAGAAAAAAATGTCTGCCTCCTGGGACTATTCTGAGGATTAAATGAGTTAAATGTTTATAAAAGCACCCTGGACACCATAAAGCAATATTCAAAAACTGATTATTATCATTTCAAAAATAAACAGCTGAATATATATATATTTTTTAAACATAATAAAGTCCTGTTATCTAGAACACAGAAACGGAAAAGATGTCAGAAACTAAAGATTCTGGAGCCCCAATCTATGGCTTTACTATCCACGTCCCCAAGGGGTGGTAGCATTCCTAATAAAGCCACACCAAGAAAACCCCACGTAGAACACGTCATTTGATTAGACGTAGTGAACAGCAGCCAACAGAAGACAGAAATGCCAACTGACAGCTGCCGGAGGACTTAAAAGAGAGACCCATGAAAAAGCAATGAGAAGAAGTAAAAAAAAGAATAGTTGAGAATCATTTTATATACAGACAAAAAATATCTCAATTGTTCACAAAGGTTTCACCAAATTACAGATTATAAACTAATACTTATTTGGCAATAATGGATTAGAGTTTTCAAAAAATTAGAAAGGTATTTGGAATACTTTAAGAAAATATGTAACAAATATATATATATATATTTTAAATTTCCAGGATAAATAGATAAAATTAAAGGTGCTTAAAGGAACAGTAAAGTTTCATCTATCGGGAAATCACGTAAACGCAACATTGATTTTTTAAGGATACTGGATAAATGAGGTGCCACTCTAGTTTAATAGCATGCCAGGTGCAACTGCATGCTTGCAAGAATACAAATTCTATCTGCATGGCATATAACAGTTTACAAAGTTCTCCAGAATTATAATATAGAGAAAATGAGAGTATATTTTCTTTAGAGAAAAATTCATTTTCAATGAGACCAAAACAAAGGAATAAATGGACTTTACAAAAATTATCCCAGGTGCAAATAAAAAATCAAAAATAGATTAACCTTATCTTGAAGAAATAGGAGGGAAAAAATAATCACTAAAAACTTCACTGGAGTTTTGTGGTGATAAAAATCCTTCCCAGAGAATTGATAATAATAGATACTAACATTCACAATTCCATCTTACTGCATTTGATTCCACAGCTGTTTTATTGGCAGACAACTAAACCTTCAAGCTCTTGTCTCCCACAAAGTTTGCCTTATTAACTTTTACATCATCATTTGCTGGTACTCCCCTATATATACCCTAGGCTCCAGGTAAAACAAATTTTCTGGTTCTGAAATTGTTCTCACTTTCCCACATCTGCTCTTAACCTTGACTTTCTCTCTGAATCCTATACCAAAGCTCAGGCCAAATTCTACCTACTTCATAAAGTCTTTCTTGAGATACCGTCACCTACCCTCTTCTGAAGGAGCCTCGGTGGTGCAATGGTTAAGGGCTCAGCTGCTAACCAAAAGGTCGGCGGTCAGAACCCACCAACAGCTCTGTGGGAGAAAGACCAGGCATTCTGCTTCCATAAAGATTACAGCCTAGAAAACCATACGAGGCAGTTCTACTTTGCCATATAGGGGTCAAAATGAGTCAAAATCAACTCAAAGGCACACAACACCACCCCCATCCCGAGCACAAGCAGGCTCTTCCAGTAAGACCTATGACATTTTATTGCTAACATTCTTGCCATACTTAATCCTAATCTACTTATCTTCCAGTCATCTAAAGTGGGTAGCACTGTTGTTGTTAGTTGTCAGCTGTGACTCACAGCGACCTCATGTATAACAAAACAAAACATTGCCTCATCCTGTGCCATCCTCATGATCATTGGTATGTTTGAGCCCACTGTTGTAGCTACCGTGTCAATCTGTCTCACTGAGGACTTCTCTTGTTTTCACTGACCCTCTGCCAGGGTAGCATTAAAAAACCAAACCAGTTGCTGGGGAGTTGATTCTAACTCACGGCAACCCCACATCTGTCAGAGTAGAACTGCACTCCATTGGGTTTTCAATGGCTGTGACCTTTTGGAAGTAGATCACCAGGCACCTCTGAGTGGATTCAAACCACCAACCTTTCAGTTAACAGTTGATTGCTTAACGGTTTGCATGACCCAGGAGTAGCGCTGTTGATGTTGTTTGTTGCACTTGATGCACTTAAGTTGCTTCTGACTTGTGATATATTAAAAGAGCACTGGGGTCAAACAGGCAAGCATATACCAGTTCTATGGCTCCCTAAATCTATGACTGGCCAAGACAACAACCCCTCAGAGCCTTAGATTCTTGCTCTGCAAATGGGAATAGTTATAACTGACTTTACAAGTGCTTATATAAAACATAGAGCACAGAATAAATCAATCAATAAATGAATGCTTTCTGCCTAACACCTCTCATCCTCAAAAAAGAAAAAACAAACAAAACCCATGTTATAACCATCAGTTGAAATTGTCTTAACTTTCCAGATCCTCCCTGCCTCTCTGCACTGATTCCAACCTAGCCAAAGGTCAGGATGTCTGATTCTCTAGATTAACTGTCAATTAATTATGATCATTAGTTTAAGGGACACGTGGAAGGTTCCAGCTCTATCCCAGGCAGGAATGTGGAAACTCACATTCCTGTACTCACAAGAGTACATACATAAAGACATTAAAGGTAAAAGTCAACTTGCTTCTGGGCCTCCTGACAGGTAGCTCCATTGTCAGAAATCAGAACCTGTGAACGTCCACAGCATCATACAGCCAGGTACTCTGCTGAACTTCAGAGAGCAGGCCATGCTGTATCCTTAGGATAGTATTTTCAAATTATAACCAATTACTGCTCTAATAGATTCAAATTTCAAAATTTCATCAGAGAACATGAAATTCTATTTCAACCATTTTTTCCAACAACGCAAATTGGTGTTACGTGCCGTCGAGTCGGTTCTGACTCATAGCGACCCTACGTACTACAGAACAAAACACTGCCTGGTCCTGCACCATCCTCACAAATTAGTACTGGGTAATAATTCAAGAAACTGAAAACAAATCTCAGAATGGGTGCTTCCTCTCACCAGATGCACCGATGTAAAATAATCAAGAGCAGGGGAAGTTCAGAGGAAATTTTCATGAGCTAATAGGTACAAAAAGAATCTCTCTCCAAGAAGTTGTACTAATTATTACCTACAATTTTCACAAATACTCCTGTTTTTAAAATATGCTTCATTAGTTATCCTTATGTACAAACAAAAAGGGAAAGAAAAAATAAGCATTTCTCACTCTGATAGTGGCAGGATAGTTATTGGCGAATATCATGTAAGCATTCACATTCACACATACACGCTATGCTGAAAGAATATGGTTTGAACCTAATAAAGAACACCTACAGCTTGGAGTTTAAAAATTACAAGGTTATACATCCAAAACAGAGTCTTAAAAATGACTGACTGGCAGTGGCTGGGGTAACAGAGGCCGTATTTATCACTGGCCTTGTATCACTATAACCTGCCACTTAATACATATTTGTTGACTGAACGGACATCTCAATTAAGGCTGCAATATTAATACAAAAGTCGCCAGCATAATTCCTTGCACTTTAATGTAATTTCAGAACCATCTAGTAAATAAACAGAAAACAATAAGTATCTCTTATGACAAGAAAGCAATTGTATAATAATTTTGAAATAGCTGAATATTCCACAAGCACCCTGTACTAGAAATGAAGCATTATTTCCTAAGAGCAACTATAAACAATGCAAGTCATGAGGCTGAACATCCAGTTATGGCCCCTACTTTTAGCCAACTGCAGGCGGACACCTTAGAAGATTATATTATAGCACCACAATGGCAAATACTGTGAACCTGATTAAATAGTAAGTAAGGGGTTTCCTGTATGAAAATATTTCCTCCTCTTCAAAGTGGCCACCTATTGGGTTTGTAAATTAGCAGCATTTAAGAAAATGAAAACAATACACTTGGGGTAGGCTGCATGTTATCCAAAAACAGCAATTTAAAAACACACTCAAGTGTTTAAATATAGGAAGCTAATGCAGTTCCCTAAGAGATTTCAGATAATTGTTTATTTTACTATATAAACATGAGAAGGAAAGAATATAAGCCTATTCAATGGGGAAGTTTTACTGCTGATCATTGTTTTGTTAGTGGAAATCTACTGAAATATTTAAAATCATGTAAGTTATTGGAATTGATTTTAATTTTTCTGAATGCCCAACATAGCTAAAATCCCATCTTTAACAGCAGTCAATTCCTGTAGCCTTAAGCCATCATTAATTACATAGCAACTATGCTAATCATTTATTCTAGGTTCAAATTTCTCTGAACACTATGTAAGAACTTTTTTGTGTTCCATGTTAGCTTGTTAAAACAACTCAATAAAACCACAGCAATTCAAAGAATTATTTTTCCACATACTGAGATGTCTAATAAAATGTGTCACTTGAAACTCAATTTTTTGTGCCCTGCTGGGTTCATTTCTTCACAGAACTTAACCAAAATGTTTGGGTGGCAGGGGGTTTCGTGAATTGAGAGATTTTTCACAAGCTGCAACACTGAAGAAATAATGTTAGAATTACTCCTCTGAAGTTTAAACATGATGATATTCCTTTGCTTTTTCCCTTACTCAGGGTTAAACCTACTACATGATACATTTAAATGCACAATGATCTCACGCTGATTCCAGATCAATTTAGGATTAAAACCAGTTTACAATTTTTGTAGAAATTTTGGAATTGGTTAACGTCTCATCTCTCTGAATATCCTTTCTGTGTGGAATGCTTCTCACCAACTACTTCCTACACAGAGTTTATATGCGTGCACGTATCACACAGCACATCCTGTTCTATGGCCATTAATTCATTTATTGGCTTAAATATTCGTACTGCACTACCTACAGAACAGAAACTAGTCAAAGCATATCTCTTGATAATTATGTTTATTACACAATCAAAAAATGCTAGAGCTGGAAAGGATACAAATGCTTATCCAACTTCCTCATTCTACTGACTAAAAGAAGGGGGGAAAAAAAAAGCTGAGTCCCATAGGGATTGATTTATGCACGGTCACAAAGCTATTTAGCATCTGAACCAAGTCAAGACTCTTTCCCGTGATACAACTCGAGTAACCCACTTCAACTTTACCATGGCATTCTCTGACAGTCTGGAAAAGCTTAAATAAATTCACCAACAATTTCCTGAGGGCAACAGCAAAGGGGTGGAGATGCTAATTATCGTTAATAATAAACTAATCCCTTATGTCAATCAGAGGCGCAACCTCCAATGAGAAAAAATATCTTGGTAATATCTCTCTTGGCACCTCCACCAACGTTTACAGGGTGGACTTGAAAACCCAGCAACAGGGACAAAGAAGGGTCTTATGTTTTCAGCTAACACTTGATTTGGGATTCACTTACATGCTGTTAGGAGCCCCGGTGGTGCAGTGGTTAAAGCCCTCGGCTGCTAACTGAAAGCTTGGTGGTTTGAACCTACTAGCTGCTCCATGAGAGAAAGATGTGTCAGTCTGCTTCCATAAAGATTTATAGCCTTGGAAACCCTATGGGGCAGTTCTGCTCTGTTCTTTAGGGTGACTATGAGTTGGAATTGACTCAATGGCAGTGGGTTTTGTTACATGCTGCTAGATATTCAGCAGGTGCTCCACATAGCTGGCTGAGGGTTTCAGGGTCGGTTGCTCATTGCCACCATTAACACCTAGTCACTGCAACCTACCTCCTTGGCCATGTCTGTGTACTTCTGCTTTTCCTTTGGATCAAGAACAGCCCACCAATCAGCTAGTATCTTGGTAGCACCTCGGTTATCAAGCCTGGGGTGTTCCTGACGTACAAGGGAGCGATGGCGTTTGCAAAATAAGAGAAATGCATTCATTGGTCTCCGGGCTCGCTGTTCTGGTGATTCATCATCTTCAGTCTCACCAACATCTTGCTCTAGGCCATCGGCCCCAAGAAGTTGAACCTATTAACAATCAAAGCGAGAGCCAAATGTTTAACACACCTTGGACAATTTTGCTTTAACAATTAGTCTTGACTTACAAATTGCAATTTTTTTTCCTAGCCCCATTTAAAAACTTATAAATCAAAAAAAAGAAAATATTTTCAACCACTTAGAGTGGTCGGTAAATAACTTATGATGTATCCTCCTGCTTAGTTTCTACAGCAAAACGTGCATGTCTCTATTATAGCATATATTACTTTGTCTTGTAATTGTTTACATTTTTTGGCTCTTATTAAACAGTGAGCTCTTTGAGGACAAAAGTTCTCTCATTTACTCTTGCAACCACAGTGCCTAGCTCAATGTCTGGCACAACATTAGTACTCAACTAATTATTGAATGAATGAATAAACCCAGTCATTCTTGGTTTATTAATATGGATTCTCACTATTAACAACAATATCGACATAAAAGTTTTGTCTTTCTATTCAGAAGTATTTTCTACAGCTAATAATATGAAAATGTTTAACATAAAAGTAGACAATGAAAAGCTAATAAAAACTACTCTGTTTTTGCACAAATCAAAAGTGGAGCTCCTACTGTAAAAATCAAAATACCTAGTTAACATGATTATTTGAAAGAAGAATTACATTCTAAATTTTCAAGCTTGTAAATATGAAACTTTCTTGTCTAGGGAAGTGCTATGATGATAGGAATAAACTCACCTAGGCTTCAACCTTCAAAATCAGTTTTGAATCCTCCCTTTTCCTAAGTACTTCATTCAATCAGTCGTCAAGGTCTGCTGACTTCTGCAAAGCTTTGCCCCTGTCCATCCCATCTGTTTCATTCCGACCGCCACCTCGGCCTAGCCATCCTGCTTTAATCTGCTCTACAACACTCCCTGCACATAGCTGCCAGAACACATTTCTTAAAGCGCATTTCTGATCACAGACTCCTGAACGTTTTAGGATTGTTAAATACCTTCTAAAGCTAAAATGTGATTCTATGATGCTTCTTGGGAACAATGTGAACCATGAGCAGAAGTCCAGAGTGCTTACTAAAATTATTTCTTTAATTTCTAGTTTCAGAGTTAAAATTAAGAAGGCTCGGGGTAGCTGTTGGTCTGCATTATACAGCAGGGTAGTGATTCTCACGCTAGAGTGTAAATCAGAATCCCTGAAAGGCTTGTTAAAACACAGATTACTGGACTCCGTTCCCAGAGTTTCTGATACTGGAGGGCTGAGTGGGCCTTGAGAGTCTGCGTTTCTAACAAGTTTATGATTTCTCGAAAGGTGATGCTGATGCTGCTAGCCTGAGGACCACACTCTGAAAATCACTTCTAGGGGGCAACCATCTTCTTTTGTACGGTATTTATTGGGGCAGCTGGTAAAACAGATATTCTGGGACAAATCACTAGCTTAATCGAATTTAGCATTTTTAAAAGTCTTTTAAGTTTAAATAAGTATTGCAAATGCATTTAATTAACCATCAATTATCTTCAAACACAAGCAGTACAGAAAAATTTCAAAGTCATAGCTATCTGATTTGGAAATACATTAGGGATCATTACTGGGAGTGAAGACTACATATGTATTTTCCTCATTATGTATACAATCATTAAAAATGATTTGTAATTTCAAGAGATATTTACTTAGCATTCTGAAGCTGACTCAGAAGCTAAGAAGGAAGTATCAGAAATAAAAAATTTATTACGCAGATTGAGGAAGTAATTATATTTTCCCTTCTGAAAAGAATAATTCTTTTGATTCTGTTACTAAATTATAAAATTCAAGCCAAGAGTTGGGATCAAAAGATAAATAAGACAAGATCCTGGCCCAGGGAGCTGGCTGTGTTGAGAGGGGAGAAAGACACAGAAGCAAATAAACTACAAGCAGTGCGATGGCAGCAACAAGGAACCAGTGAGATAGTGAAGAACCACTGAAGGGGAAGAGGCACAGGGACGTCTCCCTAGAGGAGGTGTTGTCTGAGCTTAATTTTGACAGAGGAATCAGAAGGTATCAAGCAGTAAAATGGAGAGAATTGGGAACTGGCAGGGATGAAGGCTCAATGGTTTATTTGAACAACTGCACGTAGTTCAACAGTACAGGTAGGTAAAACGTGAGGACAGGGATTTGGGAGATGATGCTGTAGAAGAAGGTAAGAACCACCTCATGAAGCATATACTTTGCCATGTCAAAAATCACGAACTTAATCCTGTAAACCAGTGGTTTCAGACTTTTTGGAACCAATCAAAAATGTTGGGGGGATTAACACAGATTGTCAACTTTTTTATTGTGCTAAGCATGGGCATTAATAAATTTTAATATAGAATCTACCATCTAATATTACAATTATTTCATTAAATTCATTCACCAAAAAGGTGAATAAATAAATATATGAATAAAGAACAAGTAAGATAAACTAGAGAAAAGTTACAAGTCTATTCTAGCTGTCCAGGCAAGAAAGGAAGAACCCTGAAAAAAGGCAATAGCAATGGGAATGGAGAAGTGGGAACAAAGACAGTATTTATTTATGAGGTAGAACCTAAGTGAGTGGTATTTAACTGGACCTGAAGGCTGGAACGGGGAGAGTGTTTCTAGCTTGGGAAGCAGATTCTTTCACACAAAACAGAAAACTTTTTCTCAACTAAGAGAAATTAGATCTGGTGAAGAGCAGAAAGATTAGTGTTGGGCAGGCTGAACGCAAAGTGGTTGGAGACCCCGGGTGGTGCAAATAGTTAACGTGCTCAGCTGCTAACTGAAAGGCTTGAGGTTCAAGTCTACTCAGACATCAGCTTTTTTCAGAAAAGTCAGCCACTGAAAACAGTACAGAGCACATTCTACTCTGACACACGTGGGTTGCCAAGAGTTGAAATTGACTTGACAGCAACTGGTAGGGCACCTACTACGGACCAGACATTGTTCTAGGTGATGAGGGTACAGCAGTGAGTCCCTGCCCTCATGAAGCAGAGGGTGGGCACTGGCCTTACATTTTTGAGAGAACCCCTTGGCTCCTCTGTTGAGAACAGACCATAGAGAGGCAAGGGCAGAGGCAGGGAGACAAGCAGGAAGCAATGATCCACGTCAGAAACGGTGGTGGTTTGGATCAAGGTGGCAGTGGTGGAGTTAAGAAGGAGTCAAATGGAAGGGGTCCTATTTTGAAAGCATAGTTGACAGATTTGCTGATAGATGTATACGAGGCTGGAGTGAAAGAAAGAAGTGAAGTATGACTACAAAGTTTCAGGTCTGACTAACTGGAATGTTAAAGAGTTGCTATTTACTATGAAAAAGAAGATGTAAGAGGATGAGAATTGGAGGAGATAATCAAAATTATCTTTTTTTTTAAATTGTTGTAAAAATATAGATAACAACACAACATTTGCCAATTCAATACTTCTCATGTGCACAACTCGGTGAGACCAATTATATTAATCATGTTGTGCAACCATCACCAATATCCATCACCATATTTTCCATCACCGAAAACAGAAACTCACTGGAAAAGCTTAGTTTTGAATACATTAAGACTGAGGTTCTTATTAGCTATCTAAGTGGACATGTCAAGTATGTAGTCAGATATACAAATCCAGAATTCAGGAGACAGGTCCAGGATGGAGATATAAATTAAGATTAAGGGCCCAGAAGTGGAATGCTTAATTAACTGAAAGAAACTAAGAAGGAAGACTTGGGAAGGCAGGAATAGAACCAGGAGTGAGTGCTGTCATGGCACTAGAAGACAGCCTCAAAAACCAACGATCAACAGGTGTAAATGTATCAGAAAGATCAAAGTAAGTATTAACTTGGCAATTTCCTTGAGTAAGAGGAGTGAGATAGGAAAGAAGGAGGAAAAGTTGGGTAGGGAGTGTGGTAAGCTGTGTGTGTGGATGAGTAGAGAAAGCTGTAAGGAGTTCATTTCTGGTGGCCTCTATCATCTCTGCGAAAGAGAATAAAAGGTCACCAATAAGAGAGATCGTCAAGGGAATCCAGAGAGGATGTCTGAGACAAGTGGGAGAAGCAGCTGACCAAATCATGAAAAAGACTGACATGGGTAGTGAAAGGCCTGGAGAATATGAAAAACATACATCTGTAAAGTTTGTATTCATTTATTCTTTCATTCAGCAAGTTATCTATGTGCCAAGTTCCATTCTAGGTTCTGGAAAAAGAGGAGATGACACAGAGGTAAGAAGGATCTTATTCTTATTGAGCTTATATTCTAGTCTGGGAAGACAGACATAAAGAAGTAAACAGCTAAATACATGGCAAAGAGTAGTAAGTGCTCTGAACGCAGTCCTTTGACATGGAATGAGCTGGGTGTTGGGACATTTCAGAGATGGTTAGGGCCAGTCCCTTTGGGGGGCGGGGGGAGGTAGGGCCCTTGCGCTGGGACCTCAGTGATGAAGAGGAGCCAGCCAGGCTGGAGGAACGTGTGACTTTCTGAAATCGCAGGCTTGGTGGTTCGACTTTCTAAACAGAGTGGCTGCTCAGCTGTGAAGTCAGAGCACAGAACTTGGAAGACTGACTGATCACAGAGGCTTGGTGGGGTGAGGGGAGCCAGATGCTAGGAAGGCCACAGGGATGAAGACTAAGAGCAGTTCTGAGACTGCCTGTGGTGGCAGGGCTGGGCTAGAAGCTAAGGAAGAGTCCAGAGGATTAGCGGGGGTGGGTGCCAGGCAAGCACACCACATTTTATTTGAATATTACTTGAAAATTATTAATTACTTGACAGAAATCCTATTTAAGAAGGATCTGTTTTAGTCTAAACTATTAGGAGGTACAGATAGTTTAAGAATAATCAGTAATTAGAATTAAAATGTAAGTTAAGTAGTTAAATAGGATTCAAATCATACAGATGTCAGAAATGCATCTCTCCTGGGCTTTGAATCAGTTTGTACTTCTAACAAGTTCCCAGGCAATGCTAAAGCTGCTGGTTAGGCCCCGATCTGAGAACCACTAGTACAGCAGTGGTTTTCTCAAAAATTTTTATACATAAGAATTACCTGGGGATCTTGTTAAACTGTAGATTCTGATTCAGTATATCTGGGGTGGAAATGAAAACTCTCAGCAGGGGTTTGAACCAGTGTGAAGCCTGCTCCTACAGTACAGGCTCACTGCAGTGTCTAGTATATTGTGAGTGCACGAATGAACTTTCACATTCTACCATAAATGGAGGACTTACCTTATCAATATCCTCCTCTTCGTCTTCCTCTTCCTCCTCTTCTGAAAAGTCAAGAAGTTTCTTTGCTAGCAATGGATGCCACTGCAGACACTTTCGTTTTGGTCGTTTTCCAGCCCCTTCTCCTTCTGCTGAATGATCTTTATTTCTATTATTGCCTTTCATTACTGTGACCTGTGGTGGGGGGAAAAAAAAAGAGAAACAGAGGGAAATCAAAGTAAATTTGATTAAAATTAGTTTATTTAGCTCCCTTAGCTTTAATTGGATTATAGTTTTAATGACTAAACTATCTACCAGCTCAGACATTTACCGGATTCAGTGAGAATCTTAAATACATAATCAAACATTCATTTTAGTGGGCTAAATTGAGCTAATAAAATTTGCCTTTCATGAAATCTACTTCCTTCCACATTGTTAACTCCAAAACTTAAAACCCAAATAAAGCTTTAGGATAATTACAAGTTACCTTCAACCGTTCATATTTACTCAGGGCAGTGTTTCTCAAGTTTTCCACCAGAGAAGCACGAAAAATGCTTCCCAAGGTGCAGGTGCTGTCAGAAATGGCCTCCATATGTAAAACAGGAGATGGCTCCTATTTTACTATAACTTACATTAATTTTATATTCTACACTATAATAAATCCATGCTCATAATATTATTAAAATTAATAATTTGTAAGAATCAATGTTTTGGATTTAAAATAAAATTACTTCATAAGATGACACACTTTTTTCAAGTCAGCTGTATGCATCCTGCAGGGACTCACTGGAGCAGCACACTGGAGGTCACCTGGGGGAGTGAGCCCCTCTGGGCCCCTGGGACACAATGGATCACAAACACCTTCATGTCTCGCCACTATGTATGCATAACAATGTGGTAAAACAATTTGCTCTCTAGAATTTTTTTTCCTCTAATGGGTGATTGGCTGAAACAGTCAAGCCATCGCCAGGGCATGGGTATGCATGTGACAAAATCTTTTAGAAGCCTCAAATTCCAAATTACTTTTATTGACATAAAGAGTTTTTCTTGATGATAAAAGCAACACCGTTTCCTATTATAAAAGTGAAAACAGTCTAGAAGGTTATAAACTAAAAAGAGGTTTGCCTCTTTCATCACGCCCAGCCTTGCAGCACAGAGGTAACCACAAATGTCAGTTTCTTATGTCTTCTCACAACTTTTTTCTTATTTATTTCTCATTCATTCATTTGAAGTACCATTAATATATAAATTACTGTTTATACATACAAATGTAAAAATTCAAACAATACAGTTAAATACTATCAATTTCAATGGTACATGAATACCGATGCCATTACCAACACAAACATGGTTGCTGAAATCACTGGGTAGCGCCTCTTGGTCAGTATATGTATGTATTGTTCCAAATGCTGGCAAAGTTTATACCATTAAACTTTTAATGCCATGTTGCTGAAACTGGGGTCCATGAACATGTATTTTCAAGAATCATCCAGTTCTCAAGTCTTCGAAACAATATGCCTTAGGCAAATTTATCCAACTACCTGAATAGTTTCTGGATTTTGGATCATGCTTAGGTCTTCCTCACACCAAAATTTAAAAAATACTAATATTTTCTCCTAGAACATGTATGATTTAATTTAAAAAATTAAATATTCTATAAATCTGGAATCCACTCTCAAAAAAGGAGTGAAGTAGGAAATCTAGCTTATTCTTCTTTTCCAAATAGCTAGCCAACTGTCCCAATATCATTTATTAAATAACCCAGCTTTCTCCCATTGCTTTGAAATGTCACTTTTATCCTACACTAACGTGTCATATATGCATGAGTCTATAGCTGGATTCTGTTCTGCTAATAATCTTCCCTCTTGACCGATTTCAATGTCCTTAGGAATTATATCATTCTACATCTTCTAAAATATATAAACATATTAGTACACATAGCCCTTAAAATACATTTTAAATTCCATATGTCATGCTCTTCTCTCTAGGTCAATACACTTTGATCACTCACGTTTTTAAATAATATGTAATATTAAAAATCATTTCACTATTAATGAACATTTGGATTATTTCTTGTACTGCAATTAAAATCCACATTTTAATAAAATCTTCTTTTTGATAAAAATCATCATAGATTTATTAAAAGCCATACCTAGTCAAAAAAGAAAAAAAGGAGGAAGAAAAGAAAAACACGTTCCTGTGGATTTCTTAGCAAGAAACTTCTGCTGAATATCTGAAGCAACTACATGACTCACGTGGCTGCCTCAAGAGTACAAGAAGTTATTGAAAACTCTAAACGGAATTAGGTATCTGGTGCACTCTTAATAAAAATACAAAGATTTCCCATGAACCGATAGACCGTTTAACAATTGCCATTCTACCTACAAACAAAATGTGGCACAGGTAACTCGATTCCAAAAATACCAATGCTATACACAAAGAGAAGAGGAAATGCGTATTTTCTTGGCTTAGGATGAGTGCCCTGAGTGGTAATTAAACCCATACTGGGGGCCCAATGTTTTACAGTAACACATTTTTTAAATAGTTAAGAGAAATCAATGGAAAACTACTAACCAGGCAGCTGTTAATAACTGGAGGAGGGCAAGTGGCTGCCAGTGCTGAGAGGAAAATACAGCATTTAGCCCCAAAGATTCTGACTATACTATTTAATTATGTGTGTATAATTGTATATACATGTATAATTGTGTACACATGTATAATTTCAATACTCAAATAAAAATAGAGTATCAAGAATCAAATTAATGGGTGATGTATATGGCTTTTGAGTTCCAAATAATCATGTTCATACCTGACTACTATAATTCTTTCCATGTAGTCAATATACCACTTCAGATAGCACGTCTTTTCTAATACTAGCAAAATTAATCTCCTCCCCCGAAATACACTAAAAAGACTTTGTATTGCTAATGCACTTACCACACTTTCTCTTGTATTACAATTATTTGTGTACACCCTACCTCTCTCACTAGGCCATTTCCTTGATGGCCCAAGACTTTATTTTTATACGCTCAGAAGCATCCTGGCACACCATAACATCAAGATCATTTGTGAAGGATATCACAATCAGCCATATAAACCCTCGCACTGAACTGCGGCAGTTATTCATTATTTTTGCATACCAGGGTGGTTTCAAAGTTAACCATACCACCTCTCAACCCCTTGAATCCAGATACCCTTTCCTGAACGGAGAAAAAGAGGGGCTAAAAATTACGTATAACTCTGATATACAGACCAAGGTGGTGTGTGGTGTGTAAGAACCACCAGCCACATGGGCTGGGGGAGAAAGAAGTTTGATAACCCCTAGCACCATGCCTGGAATAAAGCAGGCACAAAATAAACATTTTTAGCATGACTGAAAAGATGAATAAATGAATAACTGGATATAGTACACCTTGGCAAAAGAGTCAAAAAAAATATAATTGATCTAATTGACTACAAAATACCTCAAACTATAAACTGGAAGTTTAATAACTTATATCTATCTAATTACCCTTTAATTCCTTATGGATACATTTTTAAATTGTTGAAAGAAGGCAAAACTGCGGGAGGCAGTGATGCCCTGATTATCATTCAGAAGTAGCTAGAAGGCAAGAGAGAAAAATGAAAGAAAAGATGACCAAAAAAAGGAAAAGAAAAGATGAGAGCAAAGAAAGCGGAATTCTGAGAAAACTCTATTACTAATCTTATTTATACAACAAGGAGGAGGAAAAATTGACAAAATTGACAAAAATCTTGTAATTATTCTGCAACTAAAGCCCCCACACATCTAAAGTTTACTTATCGTTCGTGAATAAGAGCAAATTAAGCTAACAATCTATATGTAATAAATGAAGAAGTGGACTTTATTTCAAAAAGGGTCATTATTCATTCTGCATTAAAGATTCTAAAATAACTGTTGTTGTTAGCTGTCATCCAGTCAATACTGACTCATAGTGACCCTATGTACGAGAGAACAAAACACTGCCCAGTCCTGCATCATTCTCACAATCACTGTTATGTTTGAGCCCACTGCTGCAGCCACTGTGTCAATCCACCTTGTCGAAGGTCTTCCTATCTTTCGCTGACCTTCTACTTTACCAAGCATGATGTACTTCTCCAGGGACTGGTCCCTTCTTATTACATGTCCAAAGTATGTGAGACAAAGTCTCATCATTCTCACTTCTAAGGAGCATTCTGGCTGTACTTCTTCCAAGGCAGATTTGTTCATTCTTCTGGTAGTCCATGGTATATTCAATATTCTTTGCCAACACCATAATTCAAATGCATCAATTCTTCTTCAGTCCTCCTTATTCACTGTCCAGCTTTCGCACGCATATGAGGCAACTGAAAATACCATGGCTTGGGTCAGGTGCACCTTAGTCCTAAAAGTGACATCTCTGCTTTTTAACACTATTTAAAGAGGTCTTTTGCACCAGATTTGCCCAATGCAATCCGATGTTTGATTTCTTGACTGCTGCTTCCATAGGTGTTGATTGTGGATCCAAGTAAAATGAAATCCTTGACAACTTATTTTCTCTCTTTATCATGATGTTGCTTATTGGTCCAGTTGTGAAGATTTTTGTTTTCTTTATATTGAAGTGAAATCCACACTAAGGCTATAGTCTTTGATCTTCATCAGTGAAGTCTTCACTTTCAGCAAGCAAAGTTGTGTCATCTGCATATCGCAGGTTGTTAATGAGTCTTCCTCCAATCCTGAGGCTGAGATCTTCTTCATATAGACCAGTTTCTCGGATTATTTACTCAGCATACAAACTGAATAAGTATGTTGAAAGGATACAACCCTGACGCACGCCTTTTCTAATTTTAAATCACACGGCAGCCTCTTGTTCTATTTGAACAACTGTCTCTTTGGTCTAAGTACGGAATGAGCACAATTAAGTGTTCTGGAATTCCCATTCTTCGCAATGTTATCCGTAATCTGTTATGATCTACACAGTTGAATGCCTTTGTGGAGTCAATAAAATATCTTTCTGGTATTCTCTGCTTTCAGCCAAGATCCATCTGACATCAGCAATAATATCCCTCGTTCCACGTTCACTTCTGAATCCACCTTGATGTTCTGGCAGTTCCCTGTATGTACTGCTGCGACTGTTTTTGAATTATCTTCAGCAAAACTGTACTTCTGTGTGATATTAATGATATTGTTTGATAACTTCCTCTTTCTGTTGAATCATCTTTCTTTGCAATGGGTACAAATACGGATCTCTTTCAGTTGGTTGGTCAGGTAGCTATCTTCCAAATTTCTTGGCATAGATAAGTGAGTGTTTCCTGTGCTGCATCCATTGTCTCAGTTTGTATTCTGTCAATTCCTGCAGTCTTCTTTTTTTTGCCAATGCCTTCAGTGTAGCTTGGACTTCTTCCTTCAGTACCCTCAGTTCTTGATCATATGCTACCCTCTGAAATGGCTGAAGGTCGGCCAGTTCTTTTTGGTACAGTGACTCAGTGTATTCCTTCCATCTTCTTTTGATGCTTCCTGTGTCATTCAACATTTTGCCCATAGATTCCTAAAATACTGCCAACTCAAGGCTTGAATTTTTTTCTTCAGTTCTTCCAGCTTGAGAAATGCCAACCATATTCTTCCCTTTTGGTTTTCTAACTCCAGGTCTTTGCACATTTCATTATAACACTATACTTTGTCTTCTTGAGCTACCTTTTGAAATCTTCTGTCAGCTCTTTTACTTCATCATTTCTTCCATTCGCTTTAGCTACTTTACAATCAACAGCAAATTACAGAGTCTCTTCTGACATCTATTTTGGTCTTTCTTTTCTATCTTTTTAATTACCTTTTTCTTTCTTCATGTATGATGTCCTTGATATCCTACAACTCGTCTGGTCTTTGGTCATCAAGTGTTCAATGAGTTAAATCCATTCTTGAGATAGTCTCCAAATTCAGGTGGGATATACTCAAAGTTGTACTTTGGCTCTCATGAACTTGTGTTAATTTTCATAAGCTTCAACTTGAACTTGCATATGAGCAACTGATGTTCTGTTCTATAGTGGGCCCTTGGCCTTGTTCTGACTGATGATACTGAGTTCTCCATCATCTCTTTCCAAAGATGTAGCTGATTTGATTCCTGTGTATTCCATCTGGCGAGGTCTATGCTTATGTTGTTGAAAAAATGTATTTCCAATGAATAACTCATTGATCTCGCTAAATTCTATCCTGCAATCTTTGGTGTCATTTCTATCACCAAGGCCGTATTTTCCAACTACTGATCTTTCTTCGTTTCCAGCTTTCACATTCTAATCACAAGTAATTATAAATGTATCTTGATCGCATGTTTGATCAATTTTAGATTGCAGAAGTTGGTAAAAATCTTCAATTCCTTCATTCTTGGCATTAGTGGTTGGTGTGTAAATTTGAGTAATAGTCATATTAACTCGTCTTCCTTGTAGGTGTATGGATATTATCCTATCACTGATGGTGTTGTTCTTCAGGATAGAGGATGAAGTTCTTTTTAACTAGCACCATCCCCCACAGCGGACAGGTTTCAGTGGAGCTTCCAGATTGAGAGACTAGAAAGGACCTGGCAATCTATTTCTGAAAAAAAATTGGCCAGAGAAAACCATATGGATAGCAGCAGAACACTCTGATATAGTGCCACAACATGAGCCCCTCAGGTTGGAAGGCACTCAAAATATGACCAGGGAAGAGCTGTCTCCTCAAAGTAGAGTCAATTTTAATGACGTGGATGCGGTAAAGCTTTCAGAACCTATATTTGCTGATGTGGAATGACTCAAAACAAGAAGAAACAGCTGCAAACATCCATTAATAATTGGAATTTGGAATGTATGAACTATGAATCAAGGAAAATTGGAAGTTGTCAAAAATAAAACAGAATGCTTCAAGATCGATATCCTAGGCATTAGTGAGCTGAAATGGACTGGTATTGGCCATTTTAGATTGGACAGTCATATGGTCTGCTATACCAGGAATGATAAATTGAAGAGGAATGCCATTGCATTCATGGTCAAAAAGAACATTTCAAGATCTATCCTAGAATAACTGGTACCAGGTAATTCAAATATAAATAGACACTGCACTCAAAAGACTCAATGTCATCAGATAATGCTGCTGAGATTGTCAAATAATAGAGGCTGAAGCTTCTTCTGCAAAATACTGTAAAAACAAACCAAATCATGTGTGCCCCTTTCTATGCCAGGATGAGTGATCCCAATTTAGATATTCATTATACTGAACTTAATGTAAATTAACTTGGTGATAAGTTAGGAAAGACTTCATTTAACTGTATTCTTCAAATGCAGGAAGACATTTATGAGGACCTTTATTGAGGTTAAACTCTTAGAGAAATTTAGAGAAGACAGAAGTAGTAAAAAGCAAACACAATGCTTAACAAGAAATGGACAGTGGAGTCTGACAGGCCTTGTTTAGAATTCTGCCTCTACCATACTTGTTGGAAAGTAATTAATCTGGCCAAGCTTTCCTCCTATGATAAAACTGAGTAATAACAACTCTACTGTGAGAACATGTATATAATATCCAGACAGTACCAGGCTCCTAGAAGGTTCTCTATCAATGTTAGCTCACTCTCCCTCTTTACTCATATGCTTTTTAGAGGCAGCATGGTTTTAACAGGCAGCACCTGCTTCCTTATACTCAGCCTAAGATGCTGTTCAAAGGAGAGCACAGCTGTCTCCCATGACAGTGGCCCATGTGCTTCCCAGACAATATCATCTCCAGACTCAAAAAATTAAAAAGAAAAATGGAGTTTCCTTTTCTTTGTCTGAGTGATACAGAGTCAGAAACAGTGCATTGGTAAGATCATAAATTTTGTGAATAAGAGCCTCTCAGTCTTTCCATCATCTTGTCTTACAACTTAGGCAATGAGAACCCTTCAGTCTTCAAATATTAGTATGAATTTAACTCTGTGTCACAGGGGTATTTTAGAATTTAAACTGTTTTCTAAATGTCCAATCAAATCCCATTCAAAGCCTATTAAATGGAAATTCAGACCCAATGAAACAGGGGAAAGTAAGGGAAACCCATGAAACCTCATCGTTAGACAAGCACGCATTCTAACACAAGTGAAGGCCTCTTCTGAGTCCAACCAAGACTACAAAGCTTCACAGCTTTCTCCACAGTCTACAGAGGGGAGGAAAGGGCAGTCCAAAGAGATGGTACCATAGTGGCAGCTCTACAGCTTCCACATAAATTGGACTGACTAAAACACTTCCTCCCTGCTTTCAATCTTTCAGGGAGTCCTGCTACCACAGAGGGAACTAAACACCCCAGCTCTGAAGTCTTACTCCTTTTCACCCTAAGCTTCACCAACCAACCATACCATGTCACTTCCCTTTGCTTATGCAGAGACCTTAGCCTGGAATTCATTTCCTCCCATTTTCTATCCAAGTTCTTCTCATTCTCCAAGGCCCGGTCAAATATCCCTTCCTCTTTAAAGCCTTCTGTGAAAACCCCAAGTTAAAATCTATCACTCTTTGCTGTGAGCTTTGACCACACTTGACATTCTTAGGTCTAGCATGTGAGTAACATTCATTATCTCATTTAATCCTCACAAGACCCCTCTGAGGCAGGTACTACTATGAATCCCACTTGAAGAAACTGAGAGTTGAGTACAGTAACTTGCTCAGGGTCACACAGTTAGCAAGAGAGGAGCTGGGAATGGAACCAGGAAGTTTAACTCAAGGGGCCAAACTCTTACCTAGGAAAAGGAGCACTCAGATCTTAACGGCCCTGAAATCCAACTCTCTGAGCATTTCCCATAGAAAAATAGCTTAGAGGCTATGAAGTACCAAAAAGGGGCACCGAGAGGCTGGAAAAATGAACACTTCCAGGGATTCACTGTAAAATACCAAGTACACGTCTCCCAAGACTCCAAGTGACAAACTAGATTAACTATAAAGCTCTTTGAAGATAAAAGCCCTACAAGTGCTAATCATTACTATTTATTGTAATTCTAATGACAATTCTAAACTGCAGACAGATTAAATAAAAACTATCTCATTCAATAAAGTAATAACTCATTTTAGAAGCAATTCAGTCACTCTATTCATGCAAAAAGTGTCTTTAAATGTGCTCCTTATTGAAAAAAAGTCGCTTTGTAAGTTGAAACTTTAACTCTGTCAAGATGGTATCTATATGCTCTTCATGAATACTAATAAGGCACCTACTATTTAAAGGACTTAGTTATACTGGCAGTCCTGGTCTCTCCACCTTATCTCATGAAGGCATAGGTATTTGTAAGATCTCTAGTAACTGCACTCCATGACACTTAGCCTTAGAAGAACTCAGCATGTACTCAAAATGCAACGCTGCTCTAAGCTACAGGTAGAGACAACAGCTACCTTGAAAGAGATAAGGTGACAAAAGGGACAAAAAGCTATTTACATAGAGAATTCAGTAAAAGGCTAAGAAATGTTCCCTACCCCAACCCCTAAAAGCCCAACTTTTTGTTTTCCTATCATTTTACGGTGGTGTTTACATTCTTAATTAACGTTATCACATTCTTATTATTCAACAAGCCTAGTAGACAAGTTTTGCCTCTTTCAGTTTATAAATTAACAAAGATCTTAATTACATGCATTTAATACATGAAAAGGACACAATTATCACATTGACAAGTTGAAGCACAAGAAATCAAGATCATGGGAGTCTTCTTCTCATTATTGTCAATGCAGTTGAACACATATTTATTGATCACCTGGTAAGCAATGTGCTATGGGAGTTAAAATGTCCAACCTTACCTCCCATTGAACTTATCCCCCTCCTCCAAGCCTCCTCCACTCTCCTGCCAGGCTGGTGTGCACCCTGTTTGCTACACCTGTCTTCTGATTCCACAGGGTCTTCTCTCTTCTCTCCCAGGCCTGCGCTCAGTCCCTACAGTATCCATTACAAATTCTCAGTTTGTCCTCAAGCCATATTGATGATAGTGATGATAATAATGATGAGAGATACCACATATATAGCTTCCTATGTGCCAAAAGCTAAGTGCTTTGTATTTGTGAACTCTCTTAACTCACAACAAGCCTATGAGGTGAGGACTATTAGCACTCCCTTTTTATTCATGAGAACACTAAGACACAGATAGATTTATAATATCCAAGGTCATATCATTAGCACATAACTGGTGGCACCACTATTTGAACTCAGGAGGTCTGGATTCTTAGCCATTATACATTATTGCCTTTGCAGTGGTTAAGAGCTGGGCTGCTAACCAAAAGGGTGGCAGTTCAAATCCACCAGTCACTCCTTGGAAACTCTATGGGGCAGTTCTACTCTGTCCTACAGGGTTGCTGTGAGTCGGAATCGACAAAATGGCAAGGGGTTTGGCTTTTTTTTTTGTTTTGTTTCTTTGTTTAATAATAATAAACATTATTGAACATTTGCTACATGTTCAACACTTTACATGAATTAATTTCTTTGATCCTGGATAAACTCTTGAAGAAAGGCACAATAATTATCACATTATATATATATGAAAAACCTGAGAATTACAAAGCTTAAGCAACATGCCCAAGGCCATTCTGCCAGCACATAGTGGGGCCAGGATTCAAACCCAGGACTTCTATCCCAGAGCCCAAGATTTTCATCACTTCTCCATACTATTATTCCCACCACAACCCTGGTCATTCTAAGAAAATGGCTTTACCTCCTGGTTAACAAGTTCATTATATGTAAGCCCTTCCAACTTCCCACCCTGCCCTACCAATTTCAAGACTTGTTTCTTCTTCTCTCTTCTCTCAGAGGCAGAGATCCAAGGTCAACTCCTTCCCTCACTCCCAGTCTGTGTGTTTATCTCACTTCCTTGCTGCTGCCCTGAGCCATTAGTTTTCAGTTTCTTTTGCTCTTTGATGAACTGTCAACAAACAGTTCCTTCTACACTAATATCTTTGGTCTAAATACAATCTGATCTAGAGTCCTCTCTAAGTCTCCCTCCTCCTTAGCTGGTCCTTTTACTGTGGACAAACTGGCTTCCAGCCATCATGCCAGGAGACTGCCTAGCCTCAAGCCACACAGCGGGGCCCGCCTGGTGCCATCACTTGTTCAAGGACCTCACCTTGCACTTTACTTACTGACTTGTTCCTAATCGTTTCGGTTCTAAATTCCAGGATTAATTTCCTAGAAAGCACTTACAATTCCTTTCAACTCCGCTGCCGGCCACAGGCTCTGGCTTCTCTACCTCACTATGATTCAATTACATCTTTGATTTCTAGCCTCTCAGAGAAAATACCTTGCATGGGCCAGGCCTCTGCCTCCACAATATCCCTGGGAAGTATGCCAAAATCTGGTGAATAGGAACTGGACATTCCCTCCTTTCACATAAACATCCCGGAAGCACATACGTATCTTTTCTACTTTCCAGTCATAAACTCAAATCAATTGGCTTCTCACCCCAACATCTAATCTCTAAACAAGTTCTGACCCTTCTGCCTCCTACAGGTCATCTCCTTCTCTCAAACCCTCCACCCTTGTTCAGCAGTCTGGTCTTCTTAGCTATACCTGTGCTGACCTCAATACAAATATCTGCTCACGAACTTCTCCTGTCTAAATCTCTTCAAAACGGAAAGAGTCCAAACTCCTTCCTTCACATGACATACAAGACTCTTCCTGAGACCAGGTCCCTGCTCACTCACTCCATGCTCACTCTCAAAGCTCTACCCGTGCCAAGCCACATACCAGCACCTGGAACCTGCCATGCACTCCCGCTTTCCAGCCAGCCTCCACCATGTGACCTCCTCTCAGTGGAACACCCATCCTTGTTTCAAGGTGCAGCTTAACACCTAGCCTCAAGCCTCTGTTGGCCCTTTCTGGTCTGAAAGAGGAGCCCCCTACTTGCTCCCATAGCACCCTACACTGATAGGTCACACTAAAACAGCCTGTTTCCTTATCTACATCCCACTATCTGCATCTGTGATGAAGGACAGGGGCTGTGTCATGTCCACTACAGTATCTGACACAGAGCCAGGCACACTGTAGGCCAACACTCCTTGAGTGAATGAGCTCCAGGCCTGTTCCCCAGTCTATTCCTATCGCCCTCACTCCTTCTCTTCATCTGCCACCACTTCTCTACTCCATCTTCATCACACCCTGCTCGTTCCTCCCAACCTAGGACCCTCCATTCTCAGAAATTCCTAGCACCCACTCAAATAGCAAACCCAAACTATCTGACTTATTTGAAAATAGTTTTTATGCAGCAGACGTGTTGAGAGAAAGAAGTACTATTAAATAATTTTGACCTTTCAGGAGAAATAATCATCAACTCCCTTTTTTCCTGTACTTACTTACAGCCGTTTGATTTTTTTTAAGAATGATTACTCAGATTTTTAAAAAGCAGACATATTAAACTTCATCTAAAATGGTAAAGGTTTAAAAGAATCATTTTTCTTTTACATGATTTAGTAATTTTAAAGTTAAAAAAAGTCTGGATTTTTTCCATCATCATGATCTCTTATCTTTAAAAAAAGAAACAATGATTCAGTTAAGAATTAACAATCTATATCACCATTCAGAATCTCTTTTACCCTAAATTGCTGTTCTTTACTCTAAAAAGAGGTAAGTAACTTATAAGTTACAGTTAAAATCAGTTCACTTCACAGAACAAAACCTCTCAGTGTTAACAGCTGCAAAACAAAAATCTTTATTTTGCCCCAAACTAACAAAGGATCAGTATTTTTTATTTTAGTGGTTACAGTATTTATTAAAGTAGCTTATTCTAGCACAATGGCACTCCTTTACTGGAATTAACTTCTCATTTACTAGATTATAAATTTCATGAAGGTAGTGTGCTGCTTATCTTTATTCCCAAATGCTTAGAATACTGTCTAGAATATAATATGTATTTAATAAATTGTGCTTGAAAACGGGTGAATTCAATGATTTTATATCAGATTGCACATTTACCAAGGAAATTAATTAGATGCATAGGGTGTTATCATTAATTTATATTTTCTGATTGACTAGAGTTAAGCAGAAAATAACATTTTATATTTGCTGCTGGTGAATTTTTTTTCTTCAAATATAATCCAGTTTCCTGATTTAAACCATATGATACAAAATGAAGTGTTTATTTGATGAGTCAGGGTCATAACAGTGCCCTGAGGACACAGTTCAGAACATTAATAATCATTTCTGGTATGTTCTGGTGTTTAGGCTGAATGTGCTCTAACCCCAAGGACAAGTACTGAAAGCTTTTTATTTACTAAATTTATGGCATTATTACTTCATTATGATTTTCTTTTTTCCTTAAAATTTAAAAGTACCAAAAAGTTTCTTCATAGAATTAACAAATATATAAGTTTATATTTGTATTAGAAGAACCCAGGTGGCACAGTGGTTAAAGCAATCAGCTGTTAACTGAAAGGTCCATGGTTGGAACCCACCAGCCGCTCCACAGGAAAAAAATGTGGCGGGTCTGCTTCCATAAAGATTTACTGCCTTGGAAACCCTATGGGGGCAGTTCTACTGTCCTTTAGGGTCATTATGAGTCAAAATCGACTCAGCATCAAGAGACTTGGTTTTGGTTTATTTGTATTAATATTTGCTTGCTTTGCTTCCTTTTTAAAAACTACCAAAGTGAGAATATACACACAGCTAGAAGTTTTAGTATGATCCAAAATTCACTCATTTTCTCCTTGTTTCTGTCTCCATTACACAACATCAGAGTATTGTATAGCTATACCCACAAGATACAAGCTTACTGGAGTAGCTTTCTTACAGCCTAATTTACAGGAATCTGCTCCCTCTGCTGGCTGAATTTTTATCTTCTGGCATCCGATTTAAATAAAAAGGTATTGCTTTTGTAGTATAAGGACACAAAAGCTCCTGTATAAAATGTAACAAACCATACAGATCTGAGAAATCATGTAAGGAGCTCTTCCACATCCTTAAGGCATGGCGCTAGTTGATTTTAGGGAGAAGCAATCACTGAAAACCCTGATGGCTTCATGGTTAAGTGGTATAGCTGCTAACCAAAAGGTCAGCAGTTCGAATCCATGAGGGGCTCCTTGGAAACTCTTTTGGGCAGTTCTACTCTGTCCTCTAGGGTCGCTGTGAATCGGAATCGACCCAACAGCAACAGGTTTGGTTTTTTGGTTGGTTTAATTATTCAAATATTGAGTTAAACCTGGGAATTTTCAAATTTAATATCCTCCTTCTCCTAAGCAATTTCCCAATAATTTGTTCCTTTCTCTCTGGAATCTCCACAATATTGGGCAATCAGTATTTAACTAAGTCTTTCCATATTTACACAATGGCATTAGGTAAAGGAGACCGGGGCGGGGGGGGGGGGGGTGCTCTCACTCTACATAGACATTGATATGTCAAGGCCAGAAAGAGTTAACAACAGAGTATATAATAAACAGCAGGGGTTACAGTGCTACCCACAGCCCGTACTGTTTTTTTCTTCCATTTCTTTCTCAAAGATAGATTACATGAATTATAGTAACAAAGAAGTCATTTTGCTGACATATCCAAAAAATTGTTTTGATTTTTATAATAAAACACTTTATAACATAAAATTTGGGTAATTTCTTTAATAAGTTCCAAATATACTTTACAGTAAGAAAAAACAATCAGTACTGCCATTAAAATCTCCTGGACTACTTTAATTATTTCCATATCTGTACTGCTTTACAGCTTACAAAGCCTTTATTGCATACATTAATTAACTTAATATTCTACAGTCCTGTTAAGCGGGTATAATTATGCCCATTTTACAGCTGAGTGAGGAGAGTCTCAGAGAGGTTTACATAATTTTTCCAGTACCCATTAAGAGGGAAACAAGGGACACTTTCAACTTAAGGTCCAAATTGCAGGTGCTTTCTTCCACCTAACAGAATCACTGATTTTAGTTTTTTAATCAAAATATTTAATTGGCAAGGAAAAGTGACTCCATTTTACAAATTTTTTTTTATCATTTAATTAGTCTCAGTATTTACTTTAACTAAGGGGTCCCCAAATTTCCACTTATATTTCAAAAGTCCTTCCTGTAGGCTTTGCATACTAAACACACTGGGAGGAGGGAGGCAAGCAGGAAGTGGGAAAGCACAGGTATCTGTGACTCAATGAACTCTTCTCCACTTGGCATTTTGTAAATATTGACATTACAGCTCTTACAATGCTCTCAAAAGTCATCATGACTGACAGCCCATGAGTACAGTCTTTCAAAACAAATATGTTTTATTGATGGGGAACACGTGCCTCTCCATCTAATTATTCTGAGAGGCAGGGGTGGAACAAACGACATGATTTCTTGACATTTTAATGAAATTCAGCACTATGCATTGAACACAATAGGCAAGTTACAGTTTAACAGATACCATGAAAGCTCGTCATTTCCATAAGCAGCACAACATGAAAAGAATCAGACCTTCTAAAGCTGCCATAAAATCAATCCTAGAACAGCGTGCAGCATACAATGTCCTACAACATTGGCTGCAAATATTTTTAAGTACAAGCAAACATTCTAAACATATTTAGGAAAAAAAAAAAAAAAAAGCTCCTCACAGATGAACAAGTATTTGCTGCAACTGAAAATATGTAATAATATTCTGTTTGAGAATAAAATTAAGTTTGGGTAAGAATTTGAAACTGAACCAACTGGAGCAAATAAAATATACTTGGCCAGTCTTGATTTTAGGAAAAAAAGAAATTAAACCTGTCATTGTTGTGTATCAAAACCCACCAATCTAACAGCAGATGTTGGACACATTATTTATGACATCACATTACAGCATTCCTCAAACTGGAAGGCAAGGCTCAAGGAAAAGTCAAAGAATGTTTCTTGCTGTTTCTCCCAGCTGTTTGGCCTTGATGACTGTCAAATCTGTAGTTGAGAGGTGGGCAAATACCTCCTACAAATTCCTTATATAGCTCCTCTAGGGAGATCTCCTGAAGCCAATCAATTTTTTAAGGACCTATTAATGGACTAGCATTAAGAGAGCTGATACTGATTATGAAAGATGAGTTGGAGCAATAATGACTTACAGCCTAGGAGGTGAGATAAGACCTATATGATAGTGAAACAATTTGGGAGCTAGACGGCACATAATGGAGTGCAACAAATGTGGTCCAAATGAGACAGTGTACAACAATAAGGCATTCTCTGCACCCAAATATTTGGCACAAAGGCCACTGGAAAATCCAGACAATTCTCTTTATTCTGTTTGGTGTCCCCAATTCATCTCTCTGTTAATGCTTTAACAGCTAAACTACCCACATCATGAGGGCATAGCTAGGGGTGAACCCCAGGTTCCGAGAGCTTCCTGCGAATGCATATCTTGTCAACTGTGACCTGGCTTCCCCTACTCTGAGCATCAGGAAAAATATCCCTTTGGAAAAGTCTGAAAAGAATGGTTTAGATCCTTACTGCACTGTTTAAGACTGAGGTGTAATCGGCAGCTTTCCAAAGGATGAGATGATTAGAAGAAAGTTAGGTGGCTGGCCACTCCTGTGCCTTCAGAGGAAAGTAATATTAAGGAGAAGAGAAGTGGGATTTTGTTGGCATTCATACAGAAATGGTCAAAGACCATCTGAGAACAGGTGTAAAGTATAATTAACCCTTTGGTGCTTCTCCTACTGGTTTTCTCTTGCTTGTACAGGCAGTCCCTGGATTATGAACAAGTTCAGTTCCTAAGTCTGTCCTTCGGTCAAATTTGTACATAAGCAAGAACAGTTAGGTACGGTTCATATCTTACGTCAGTCAAATGTTTGTCTTCGTATATAGCACATAGTGTACCCTTCTATGCATAAAAAACATTGAAGAAACACTTCTGAATACCCTAAAACATTTTTAACATAGTGAATACAGTAATAATAATAATATTTTGATACACGTCACAAAGTAGTTCTCGTTTGTTCTTACAGACCATTGCACGTACCCTGAATGTTTACTATAGCAGGCTTTACGGGGTTGGTTTGTAACTGCAGGTTGTACGTAAGTTGGACATTCATAACCCAGGGAGTGCCTGTAGAGTTCTTTTTAGAGAGGCAGGAAACTATGGGACCAGATTGAGAGCAAGGACCTCCAGTGTCCAGTCCTGGCTTTCACCTTGCGAAAACAGAAAGATTCAATGCGAGGCCTGTCCAAGGACAAAACAAGGAAGTGCTGAAGTATAAAAACTATGAAAGGTATTCAAGCATCAGAAGGTACGTACGTGGGCCTGAGAGTCCATTACTACCACTCTGCACTATGATTTTTCCTCATTAGTTCCAGCTAGGACCAGGCTATATTGCAGAGGTCCCCTTTCTGTACATGGGCCTTCATCTCCCTCCCTCCAACCTCTCTCTTGACCAGGAAAATACAGACATAATAAATCAGCCGCGTAGAATGGCAGAGCCTCCCTCACATAAGCTTTACACTGATGAAAACTTTCTCACCTATACAGGTGAGTCTTCAAAAAATTGCAACAGCTATTTTGTATATTTCCCTCACATTATTTGTTTCTTTTTTAATCACAATTTATGCCAACCTCCCTACCATTAATTAACACTGGATTCTACAATTTGGAAGTTGAATACAGTATTGAATTCTGTACACCATTTACTAAGTTGTTTTGTTAATTACTGACATTTTAAACACTTTCTGTGAACTTTCTCAAGAGTTCTGTACTAAAGAAAAAAAAGTTCCCAACATTTTAATAAAATTTAAAACTTCTCAACATCTAATTGGAAAGTATTTGGGAAAGCACTGTGTGTGTGTGCGTGTGTGTGAGCGTTTTCTTCCTTAAAAGAGTGTGTGTGCGTGTGTGTGAGCGTTTTCTTCCTTAAAAGAGTCAAACCATTTCTAACAGCTAAATACAACATTTTTACCTTATGAATAAAATACTGTACAATTTCTTATGGAGATGTTAACTTTCAGAGGTTAGGAGATTCAGAAATCTAATGAGCTGGCAGGATTAAACCACCTCAGCTGTACCTTTGCATTCAATGGAGAATCTAAACACCACAATATGCAACTCAGACAGACTACAATGTGGCCAACCCTGGGCCTCTAAATCCTGGCCTCTTCACACCAAGCCAAACCATCCATGCGCCAAAACGGGAAATCGCTGGAACACTGAAGAGCTTCTTCATGATGGGAAGATGAATGGGGAAATTACAAATAGCCCTACACATGAACAGCAGATTAAGAGGTCTGCCCTTGACCCATGAAAGTGCTCCATTACAAATATCGCCAAGTCCAGAAAACTACTGTTACTCTTTCAACACTTACCTTTTAAGACAATTTTAAAAACTTTTCTACCCCACAATTACCACAGGTTTATATCCATTTGAATATGTTAGACCTGATATTTAGGATTTATAAAGTCAAAAAGAATGTCATGTGATAAAATCAACAATAATAAACACTTCCTTTTCAGAAACATTAGCACATTCAATCGAATAAACTTATTTCATTGTAGATGGGGGAAGACAGTTCAGAACCGATATGAGAATTTTCAGAATCAGCAAAGCACAGAGAATAGTGGGACTAAGTATGCTTTTTAGTTTTTTCTTTTCCTTTCTTAGCTTACCATGTGCCATGCACTTTCTAAATGTTTTACAATCATTAATTCATTTAATCCTCAAAACAACCATATGAAGCAGAAATCATTATTATCCATATGAAGGTTCACAAATCTTACGATACAGATAAGGCAACTAAGGCAGAGGAGGACTTGTCCAGGGTCCCACTGCTAGGAAAGCTAGTAAGCTGGATAACCAGGATTCCGACTCAGGTGGTCCAGCTACCACGCTATGCTGTGTACTAACTTCTTGTCTCCAAGTAGATGGCTTTCAGAAGCATTTGGGAGAAATGTAAACTCTGCAATCACTGTGATACATTTTTTAAAATGAGATTAAACAAAGAAGTTTCTCATAAAATACTCTAAAGGTCAAGGGTATCAGAGGTAAAACACGTGGTGATGAGCTTTGTGAGTTTTAATCTGTGATTTTCTTTTTCAAATGACATGCACTAGGTACTGCTAACGTAACTCAGTGTATTTCAGGGTTTCAAACCATTTCTTCCCAGTTCAATCACGGCCAAGGAAGAGACACCAGAACAGACGCAAATTTTTAAAATTTGGGTGAACCGGATTGTAATTGGAACAGGAAAATTTCCGAGTCAAAGCGCTGCTAGAAACCGTAATCACCCTCTTAGAAAATAAGGCCAGCACACGCCTTGCATAGCAGCCAAGTATCTCGCCAGTGGGATTCTGCGCAGAGTCAGAAACAGCAGCGCCTGGCTCGAATATGGCGGCTGACCTCCCCGTTTTGAATGCGTGTTGCACTCCTCAGTCCTGGCAATAATCCAGTCTCACGCATCAGACTCCTGAAAGGGCTCACTAGGCCTCTTCCAAGTCTCCCACTCCAGAGCTTCAACATATTAATTTCTCCTGTTCTGGATCACCTAAATTTTAAAAATTCGGGTCTCTTCCAGTTTTGCTTCCTCAGCCATGACTGAACAGGTTCAAACCAGTTTGAAGCCCTGGTACCTTTTAACTTCAGTTTAATTAATTAGCATTATGAGCCTGAACTACAATTAAATCACCGACTTATGCAGGCAGTTTACAAGGTTTGTAGTATTAAATAATCCTTGAGTTCATTTAATAATTTTCATATAACAAGTAAATATTAACAGAACTGAGACAAATATTTTGTTGGGTGATAATTTGTTTAAATTTTTTGGTTCATTGGAGCCCTGGTGGTGCAGTGGTTAAGCTTTCAGCTGCTAACCAAAAGGTCAACAGTTCTAATCTACCAGCTGCTCCCTGGAAACCCTATGGGGCAGTTCCATTCTGTCCTATAGGGTCGCTATGAATCAGACATTTATTTTTGTTGTCGGCTCATTAGTTAAGTATCCAACTATTAAGACTTGCTTTATTCAGTATTTTTCTAATATCCTGGAACCCATGTATCTTAGTTATCTAGTGTTGCTATAACAGAAAGACCACAAGTGGATGGCTTTAACAAACAAGAAGTTTATTCTCTCACAGTTTAGGAGGCTAGAAGTCCAAATTCAGAGTGGCTCTGGAGGAAAGTCCTTGTTATCAATGTTCCCTTGGAGTAGGAGCTGCTCAGCACAAGGACCTTGGATCCAAAAGATACACTCTGCTCCTGGTACTACTTTCTTGGTGGTATGAGGTCCCCATGTCTCTCTGCTGCTTCTGTCTTTTATATCTCAAAAGAGACTGACTTAAAACACAACCTAATCTTGTAGACTGAGTCCTGCCTCATTAATGTAACTGCTTCTAATCCTGCCTCATTAACATCATTGAGGTAGGATTTACAACACCTAGGAAAATCATATCAGATGACAATAATACTGGGAATCATGGCCTAGCCAAGTTGACACACATTTTTTAGAGGGGACACAATGTTATACTGACTTTCCAAAAATTCTGAGATTCATCAGGGAGCTATTACTGCTACCAAACAATTACAGAACCTGTGAGAGTCAGAACTCGACGGGACTGCTTTGTTTCTCCAGGTCTTGAAAGTTTTCCACCTTTGACAGAGTGCAGTCAACACTTTTCTATTGCTCTCTATTTAGTGGAAAATCCTTGAGTTTTCTTTCTCTCACAGGTTTCCGTCTTACACAAGTTCCAGCTTTTGCAGGTTTTACTGTGTATGGAACCCTATATTCCAATTTTTCCTCTATCACGCAGATCTCCCAGACTGAGAGGAAAGAAGTGGCAGGGGCGGGGGGAGGGGTAGTGAAGGAGAAGATATGGGGAGGTAGAGGGAAGGGAAATGGAACCATAACCACTATATTCATAAACATATCAGGACCCGTGCCACTAGCTATTAGGAATTCTAACTACAGTACCCAAACGTGTAAACATACTGCAGTCAGAAATTACTGGTCACGTGCCTAACATGAAACAATATTGAATTCTTCTGAAAACATGAAAAATGATTTATAAGAAAATGAAAAACATAGACAGCTATTCTTATATTAAAATTGAATTCTACTGCTGCTGAAAGGAAGTGAGGTAAACCAGATGGTGTCTTCCATGGTTATTTCTACATTCTGGGTTCTACGAAACATACTAATAGATTTGGCTTTATTGATAAAACTGTACACTGTTAGAACTGCAAGAGACCTTAGAAATCAGAGTCTAACTCCATCAATTTAAAGATCCTACAACTCAGGCTGCAAGAGGTTAAATTTAAAGCTAAATATTCTTGTTCTCTGAGTAGGTATAAAGTGTGGGTTCCTTTCAAGCAAATGGTCATAAATATACACATGTACACATATACTTGTGTATATATATATACATATATATATATATTTTAAACAAAATTACAAATTTGAGATTACTTTGAATTTATACTATTAGTAAAGCAGTATACTACTATTAGACACAAAGGGGTAAACTGCTGTTTTTAAAAGTCAAAATTGCCAGGTATATTTACAATAACAGATTGTTTACTTAGTTTCTTTCTTCTGCCCTGCCTCAGCCTCTGAAATGAACTGGATCAATATAGGAAAAGCTTCTAAAGGGCAATTTTATTCTATTATCCTAATAAGACAAGCCACTCCAGAATGAAATAGGCAGAAATGATCTATTTCGAGTACAATTTGCAATTCTCCCGGTGCTCTGCTATTTGGAAGAAAAAAATATCTCTAAGAATAAGGACCTATCAACAAAAAAACCTCCATTGACAATTTTAGCTGGAAATCAATAAAGACAAAAATCAGATAAATTGAAGGAAGAATTCTGTGGTTATTGGGACTTTTGCCCAAACAGAACATTAATCAAAATTCTCTAGGTAAGTGGAGAAACTGTCAGGCACTGCTTACAACAGATAGTAAGCACACAGAAAAGTGGAAACCAGGGTCCATTACTCATACCAGGATAACCTGCATTATCCTCTTACAGATGCATCTCTGGTGAGAGCCGATGAAGAAAAATGAAGGCTGAGAGAGAAAGGGACGGTGTATATTTTACATGAATTTTCAACAAACTTTGATAGGAGACTACATCCTCTTTCATTCCTAGAGGGTTTTCCCCCTTTTCCTTCCTTCAATTTCATTTAAAAAATAATCTTGGTTAGGTTGTTCAAATGTGACTTGCAACTACCCTAATGTGGCCCCAAATTACTGCCTCCTCTCCAACATTCCTTACAGAAAGCACCTGATTAAATACCCTCTGGTTAAGCGGATCAAGGTAGCTTTACGCTTATTCCAAGAACAAGAGGAAGCTGTCAAACTGACAAATCAGTGTGTCTGTTGGATATCGCCTCCTGTTGGATGGGTTTCCTATTTCCTTAAAATCCACTTCCTGACTCTGGCAGCTTCCTGTCAGTCTATACAACATCCCAGTTCCCAAAGCTTCTAAACTCTTCCTTTCCATTCTCCAGTTTCTCTACAAATTACGCTGATTTGGCAGGAAGTCATCTGGAAGCCATTTGTAGTGACCCTACCACAAAATTAGAACTGCATTTCCACAAGAGCCAACTTTACTTTCTAAAATACCTAATCCACTTGCCCATGTTTTAAAACAACTCATAAAAATGAATTGCCACGACTATGGTGCTGCCTTTTTTCTTCTTCTCTTTGGCCATAATCAGAAGAAAAAGATGAAAGGCAGGAAGTGGCCTATCAACAAGCAGCTCTCCTTTGAAGACAGATAACAAAATACTGCAGTTAAAAGTATACTTGTAATTGCTAAGTTACTCTTCTTGAACAAATTCCAAATAAAATATCTGCTTTGATCTCGGAAAATCATTTTTCTCACAGTTCACAGCTGACACTGACAGTTCAGTCAGGCACCCAACTCAGGGAAAAATGTTCCTTTAAATTCAATCATGTGAGTTATTAGTTTTTAGTTTTCAGGCCAGAAGTAGCTGCTTATGTTCTGCCGCTGTGGCTACCTGGGGTATCTCTGCCTGCCCCAGCGGTAAGAGAACTTGCCATAGTAACAGCAACCGTCTGACCACCAGGAGACCCTCTCAGTTTCTTCCGTGTGATGTCAGACAGTTCCTGAGAGTCACTCAGCACCAACTTGGGCAGGGACATTATCACAGGAGAAAACAGACTGCAGCTATGAGAAAAAACTTAGGCCCTTAAACCTAAACAGAGTTTAAGTTTCATATTAAAAAAACAATCTATTCTTAACCTTTCACATTTTCTGTTACAGCAAAAGTTTAATGATGATATGCAGTTCCAATAATGAAACAAAACTACTTTAAGACAAGAAAAATATCCCTAGTATCTCCAAGATCAATTTTAAGCAATTAGAGAAAATAAATACCACTGTGTTATACCATTTATTCAAAAATATTTTCTTAACCTCAATAGCTTTTAATGCAAGGAGGAGGCAACAGACATTGACACAGTAAAATAACGGGGGAAGCTCTTATTTTTGATAACTAGTAGCACTTAAAGCTCAGTTACTAGAGAGAAACAGTGGGGCCTAACTGAACCCTAAGGAAAATTTATTCATTTTCCTGGTTAAAAGCCCCCACTACCACAATAAAATCTTTCTGGTAAAACAGAAAAAGGCACCTTTCATTGAAAAGAACTATGCTTCCAGAGTTAAAACACACACACACTCATCAAGTGTAGAGCCAACAGATTGACAGGTATTGGAGAACTGCTAACTGCATTTAGACAGTAAAGTATTCCTCATTCTCATAAAACATAGTTTTATTTGAACATGACCCGAAAAGCCAAATCTAGGGCTCATCCACAAAGTCAGCACAGAGTATATATACTTGACTGACAGCCTGATAGTTTAGCTTCTAAAAGGAGCATTAACCACCTAAGTGAACATACAAGGACTCAGAGCATCTGGGGCAAAATCCTAGGAAGCAGAATTAAAGAATGTTAAATCAAAATAAGCAATGCAACGTGTGTGCCACTTTCTGTCAGCACGAGGCAAATATTATCATAAATGAATGCTTGTATACCCTGAAAGTTTTCTTTGTATGGTGAGATAGCTTTCTTTTCCCTGAAAAACTGCTTCCTATTCTTATCAAATGGCACTGCTCTTACTGATATATAAGTAACACATGATAAAGAATTATTGATGAAATGTACAAGTCCACACCACACTCTGACCAGCACCATCTTTGTGACATACAAATAAAACACTAAAATAGGGTAGAAAATATACTGACAAAGGACATAGGAATCAGATCGTAGAATCAACAAATGAAAACAACACATAGATTCAATTAGGTATATACAAAGTAACATTCATATACCATGATACCAGAAACTAGGAAAAACAGTGAAAGGCTAAACAGCAAAATGTTAACAGTGGATACAGGGTGGTATATGTATTGAGGGTGATCTCTATTTTTGTCTTCATGCTTTTTCTTGTTTTTGACATGTATTACTTTATAACCAGAAAGGGAAGCCAGTAAGTTATTTTAAAATCAGATATTTTAAATATGATTTACTAGAGGACTAAGTAGCAGGCTTCTGAGGTACCAAATCAATATGCTGCAGTGGAAAATCCTTTTCTCTTCCTGATCCTTTCTGTGACCATGTGACATCTTTTCGCACTTGCTCAAAATTAACTGAGCTTCATTACATAATTACTGCAACAACTGCAAATAGGCCTTTTTGTCTGTAATTCAATTATTGTGGGAGGTTTTATACTTTGAGTATTAAGAAATGAAGCATTTACTTGACTATATACACAAAGATAAAGCAGAGTCTCAACATATCATCTCCTAATTAAGAATGAATTTAGAAATTCCACTGTCTGTTTATACCAGCATCATCCTAGCTTATTAGCCAATGCTCTGGGTCTAGTGGGAGAGTAGAAACATTCTGTTTCATTTCCAGGTAATTTAAGTGATTTCCATATTGTGATCAGAGGCCAGAGTTGGATTGTAGAGTGAGTCCCCTGGGACCTACAGTATTTTATTCGCAGAGCTACTGTGACCCTTATCACCTTGATAGAAATTGTTCTGTTTGCAGGTTTGTTTTCCACATTTGATTGAAGCATGTTGAATTGTTGTGGGGTGATGTCCAGTCAATTCCAACTCATAGTGACCCCATGTGACAGAGGAGAACTTCCCCATAGGGTTCTCTTGGCTGTAATCTTTAGGGACTCAGATTGCTAGGTCTTTCTCCCACAGAGCCACCCGGTGGGTTCGAACCACCAATCTTTCGGTTAGCAGCTGAGAGCCAGCAGGGCTCCTTGACTGAAGTAGACCTACCATAAAGCACGCATTCAGTAAATGAATGAATGAACTTTCCTAGAAACAATTGAATAAATTTGGGGACAATGGTCACAGATGGCTCAAGATATCATAGTGAATCATCTGTAACCTCAATAATATAAAACACTCAAATAAAACCACAAGTACGTGGCACTTAACGTCCACCGGAGCAACAAACGACTGCGCATACCTCCGTGGTCCCATAAGGTTGTAACAGAGTTCAGAAATTCCGACGGGAGAACAGGGCATAGTGGAGGTACTTTGCTAAATACCAAGACCTGATTTGTTTCTCACTGGCTCTCTGGAGCCTGTGTCGCAGGGCCCTAGGGCAGCAGGGGGCGGGGATCCCAGAGACCAACTGTGGCTGTCTGTTCACCGCTCCCACATGAGGCAGGGACCCTGCAGATGCCCCCACCGTGGCCGAGGGGTATGCCCCCCACCAAGGCAGCTGCCTCAGTTGGCCTGGGTCCTGCAAGTCACACCCGGGCCTGAGGCCACAGCTCCTCCCACAGTGGCGGCTGTGGAGGAGTGTCAGGTGAGGCTGGAGGAGTGTAAAGCCCTTTAGTGCAGCAGGCAAGCCAGGCAGGGAGGAAGAACGGACTGGAGCCTGTGGCCGCGGACAGGGGCCAGGCGTGGCTCATGGAGACCAGCTGCTGGCAACCACGCTGGAGGGGGCAACCACGCGGGGGGCGGGGGGCAACCACGTGGGAGCAGGAAGGGTGGCAGCAGAGCCAAAGTTTTCACGCAGTCCCTCAGCGAGGAAGCGGCGGCGGTGTGGGTCCCTGGCCCCCGGCTCACCCTCCTGCACGCCTCTCTGCTGTATATAATATGATGTTCATACAATGCCGAAATCACATAACCTGCTATTTCACAGACCGTATCATGGACGTTAAAAGAAGCATACCCGTTGTTCCACTTAAGTAAAGGTTCCCAACAATTTGTCTTTTCTTCCTCTAATCCCACCCATGCCATCCATGTTCTTAGCATCTTTATGAATTTATTTAATATTTGCCTTTAGAAAAAGGCACCTAATTTTTCCTCACTAACTACAAATTATCCTTTAGATTTCATTACACTGAACTGTTACCTCATGAAGGATGCTGAATCTGTGCCACTGTATTCCGTGTTTGATTACAATGCTAGCACTATCAGTGGCTGCTGACAACATTCTTCAAAAAGTGCAGCTATAAGTGCAGCCTCCTCCATGGTCTAAACTGATGAATTAGATGCCAAGAATTTGTATCTACAGGCCCCCTGTTGCTAGCTGTACAGTGAGATTGGGAAATAAAATTTACCCTCAGTTAAGCAACTGAGTAAAACTATCCACAAGATAATTCACCGTAATAAAGTAGTAAAGTGTAGAAATCTACCATGTCTTATTCTTTATGTATAAGGCATGCATCCTCAGAGTCCAAAGGGTAGAAGATTTCCTTACCTAGTTTGGCTTAACTTACAGGAATATCCCATCCTTTTAAAGCAGAATTTCTCAGTAAGGATGATTATGGCATCTTAGGTGGGACAATCTTTACTCAGCAAGATGGCTGGACTCATTATGGAGTTAACACACATCTCTGCTCCTCTTCCCCCACTCCCAGCCATCCCATTCCCCCATCACTGTGATTAAAAATGTGCCGTAACTTTCAAACACTTTCTGGGGACAGGGGGTAGAGGTTGAAAGTGGTACAACCCCCAGACGAAAATCAATGCTCTAAATAAATCCAATATATAAATCCAATATATAAAAATTCAGATAAAAAAATAGTTTAAGTAAAACTCCTAACAACAACAACAAAAAAGCTTCATAGGCTTTTCCCTCAATGACTACATTAATGAAATCTATTTTTTTCCTCAAATTTCCAGGCTCACTTACACTATATTTTTAAGGTGTCCTCTGGCAGCTTGAATATTTTCTACATCATGACCTCTGATCACTTGTAATCCTGATGTCAAAAACTTACATTAGTTTTATTTCTATTGTTGATTGATTACATATGAGCTATCCAATCCAAACTGATTTAATCTTGTTCAAACACGTTTCTAAAACACTATTTATTAGCACTACCATCATGGCTTCCATTATTCAAGATTCACTTTAACAAGCAGTACATTGACTGAATCACTACTTCCCCTGCACAAGGCCACCATAAACATAGACACCACAATGGAAGATACTAGTTTTGCAAGTTTAGGGCCCTCTGGTCAGCAGGGCAATGCAAAGCAGATGAGACATTTCTTAAATGTAAAGTAAAATTCTAAAATTTTCAGAAGAGCAACAAAGACTCAACTTGTTCAATTAATGAAAGGGTATCTTGAATTGCATATCTGTATTTTTTAATCATAAGAACTTAAAAACTACTTGATGTGGAAGTTGGAACTTCCGCACGTGAGCAGCTCATCCTACATGACCTGTCAACAACTGAAGAAGCCTTTTAAAAACTGGTATAGCATCACAAATGGTCTCCTATAAATTACACAAATAGTGGTTTTAGCGGTTTCTGACTGGAACCTAGCCTCTTTCTGCTCCTTCTTCCAACAGTACTATTATACTGTCAAGTATGGCAAGTGTGACGCTTTCATAATTTGCCTCTATCACCAGTCTCAAGCCAACCAGCATTCTCATTTTACTTGAGGAAATCATTTCACCCTTGCTGTTTGCATTTCTACTACCACCTGCACTCCTTGATCTCTTTTTAGAAATCCTGGGCCTGTGAAATCCCATAGATTTCCAGATATTATGACGTGGGAAGAAGGGCTTCTCAGAGATGGTAAATGAGTCTGACTCAGGGGTCATTCTAGTGAAACCGGGAAACCAGACGTGTTCATTTACAGTACCCTTCAACTCCGCTCTGCGAGCAACTTTTCTGAACCTTGCTAAGGACCAAACAGTCCCATGTGGCCATTGATCCCCCTTAATTTGGGGTGAGGAAGTTCTGGCCTCTTGGCCTTTCCATCATCCAAAAACAGGACTCATTTGTCAGTGTCTTGGCTGCCTTCTGGCCACACCACTACTTCTGAGCTCAGCAGGAAGCATCTGAGATCTTCAATTAGGTTCTTGTAAGACACTTATTCCCCCAGCCTTCCCTAATCCCTGGCACTTGGACTCTATCTCCTTACTGAAGCTGTTAATTGCTACCAGACTTTCTGCTCTACTGAGAATGCCAGTCCTGATTCCTGACTCCTCCCAGGCTGTCATAGGTGGGCTGCCCCAGTGAGACAAGGGGTGTCAAATAACATGATAAATCAATGTTCACTTAAAAATATGGCTTTGGGAAAGAGAAATGTTTAATGAATGGAACCAAGGTCAGAGAGGCTTTTATAGAGCCTTCCATATGAGTTCAGAAGAAAAGAGAAAGCCTGGACTGTACTAACATCTTGTTTACATTTGTTCATTGATTAATTCATTTGTTTTTCCATTTTAAAAAGAAACCATCCTAAAGCACATAACAAAGCACTATAACAGAAGCCTGTTGCTTCTGGCATCTTCAATGCTACCAGCCACATACCACGCCCTGTTGGAAAAGAAGCTGCATTTTGTTTATCTTTGTATGCCCAGTGTATTCATGTGCTTAGCACAAATTAGGTGATTAATAAATGTTTGTTAAATAAATGTCTCTGCAGCTGGGAAACCACACAGCTTCTACCTTCAGAGCAGTCTGCCTGGACAAGGCTGAGAAAAAATGGAATCCAAGCCCAGAGAATTCATCCCATGAGCCTGAATTTTGGGTAATGTACACAAATGATTACCAAGATTTATAAATTCCATACAAGTTGGAAATTACATACCACTTGTCATTTTTACAGGGAGCCCTGGTGGTGCAGTGGTTAAAGCATTTGGCTGTTAACCAAAAGGTCAGCAGTTTGAACCCACCAGCTGACCTTCGGAAGAAAGATGTGGTGGTCTGCTTCCATAAAGATTACAGCCTCGGAAACCCTATAGGGCAGTTCTACTCTGTCCTATGGGGTCACTACGAGTCAGAACAGACTTGACAGCAGTGGGTTTTGGTCGTCTTCACAAAATAAGACATATGCTGTGTCAAGCATGAGACTATAATCCATCATGAACTTTACAACTTTCAAAATCACTTTGGCAAAATCTATTGGCAATGATGCCATTTTCAAAGAAGCCACATTAATCTTTACAGTTTATTTAAAATTACTTTATTTTAAATAAAGTCCTTAAATATGGCTTTGAAAGAAATCTCATACTATTCTTGTTCGCTCTGATTTGTCATCTATACTTAGTGCTTCATGTGGTTTGACATAAAGGTGAACAGTGTGGACTTTTTTGTTTTTTTCTAAACCTATAACCACAGATTATGAGCTATATGACCTTGGGCAAGTAACCTAACTTCTTTGTACCTGGCATCCTCATCTGTAAAAAGGGGATGATAATAGTATCTACCTTATTATAAGGATTAAACCAGTTTATATGTATAAACTCCTTAGAATAGCACCTGACTTATACTAAGTGTATTACTGTTATTATTATTGTCATTAATTATGGAATATAACATCCAAATCAGCCTGAAACAAATCCAAATTATCAACTACTAGTCACTAACCTCATATAACCAAATCGTAACACATTCATTCAACATTATTAATTGGGAACTTACTATAACCAGCTGTAGGGCTAGGTTGGCCTATTCGAGGCTGGCTTTTGCTTTAATCCAGCACTCTCATTATTAAATATCACAAGCAGAGGAATATCTCTGCATTTCAAAAATTTATGGATAGGAAACAGTTAGGTTAGCTAAAATGTTTGTTAAATAAATGGGGAGGTTAAAAGGAAACAATTTATAGTGACTAAGAATCATAGAAAAGTATATTTATTGACATGAAAAGATGTTCAAGATAAACTTAAGTTAAAAACAAGGCTATGTGGGATATAGGAAGAGTATGATTTTTTTTTGGTAAGAATTCATAGTAAATATGTGCTTATATCTGCATGGACAAAAAAGCCTGGAAGAATAAACACTAAATTATTTACAAGGTTATCTCTGCATGGTAGGATAGGGGTTAAGTTTTCTTTCTTTTTGGTAATTTTATTTTCTAACTTTTCAACTTAAAATACAAATAATTTAAAAAGCAAAAAGAAGAAAACACCTGGGTATACTATAAGCTTCCATAAACAATAGCTTTTAAAACACCAAGAGGCTAACCAGAGATTAACAAAACCATTCATAAACTTGTTGCGCCAAGATGTTTAACAGGTATTTGGAAAATGAACTCAAATACGAAAGAACTCTTCCATAGGATCAGAAACAGTGGTTCTCAGAACCTTAATTTGAAAAGAATTTTGGGAGCAAACGAAATAGAATCTTTTTCTCTGCTACAAACACAATACCCTCCACTTGGCACAAATGCAGATTACTTCCTAATTAATGGCTACTTTAATAGAGGACCAGTTCTTTCTACACTTTTCATACTTTTATAAGATTAGTAATTTAAAATGGTTAGGAAAGCAGGCTTCCAGATGTTCCCAGTGCAGGCTACCAAGGCCATGCCGTGTTAGAGAACATGTCACAGATGCTGTGGAAATATTCCCTATGATAAGTGGGCAATATGAAAAAAATAATTAAAAATAAAAAATCTTTCACCTTAAGAAATTTTAAAGCTTATATGAATCCACATACTGATGAACAATCAATCTTCAGGGAAAGAGATTTTCTGTTTCAATTACACTCTAGTCAAGAACGAGCCCTTGTGGCACAGTGGTTAAGTGCTCAGCTGCAAACCGAAAGGTTGGCAGTTCTAGCCCACTAGCCGCTCTGTGGGAGAAAGATGTGACAGTCTGCTTCTGTAAAGATGACAGCCTTAGAAACCCTACAGGGCAGTTCTACTTTGTCCAGTAAGGTCGCTATGAGTCAGAATCTACTCGACAGCATTGAGTTTGCTTTTGGTTTTTAGTCAAGAATGCTACAGGCTGATTCAAAACACAATTCTAAGGTGCCATCTAGTGGATGTTTTGTAAAGTTTGTTTGCTTACATTTAAATCCTGAGATGAAATAATTCTTAAAAAGCTACTCTGAGCAAAAAGCTATCCTTTACAGCATTTCCTCACCTATTACTGATCTAAGCTAAAAGACAACAATATATCAACAAAAAACCACACCTCTGACTGGTTATACTGATTTTAAATCTCAAGTTGGACCTCTGCCACCAACTCAAGAAAACAAGCAACAGCCCAATTATCGCCTAAGTGGTCCAGGACCAATAACCACAGTGTACACAAGGTGGAAAGGAGACCCAATTTAACAAACATGGATTTGTCATTCACTTCAGGTGATGATAATAAAATATTAGCACCACTATATCAGGACAGTAATTACTGGTACTGCTTGCTTATACTGTACGGAAACAAACGCACTTAGTATAAACAAGCTACATCTGATATTTAGAAATCAGCAGGCTTCTGGCAAAGCCTTTAAAATAAGCAGTACTATGCTCCTGAATGTGCACAGCTGCAGAGGCCCTCTTTTACCCTCTGCAGTGGAATTAACACAAATTATGACCAACTAAAATAAAATTAATAAAAAGTATCAATGTGGTGAAACAACCCAAATGTCCATCAACAGATGAATGGATCAACAAAATGTGGTATATACATGTGATGGAATATTTTCTAGCCATAAAGATAAATGCAGTCCTGATGTATACTAGAACCTTGGAAACATATTAAGTGAAATAAGCCAGACATAAAAGGACACATATTGTACAATCCCACTTGTATGAAATATCTAGAATAGGCAAAATAGATTAGTGGCTACCAGGGACTGGGGGAGGGGGCAATAGGGAGTTATTGCTCAATGGGTACAGTTTGAGATGATGAAAAATTTTAGGAAATAGTGGTGATGGTTACACAACACTGTGAATGTAACTAATGCCACTGAGTTGTAAATTAAAAAATGATTAAAAAGGCAAATATTATGTAATATATATATTTAACCACAATAAGAAAGAATCTATATAGTATTAATACACAGCTAAGACAAAATGAAAGATTGAGATAAGCATCCAGATAATTATAGTAGCAGTCTGATAATTCAGATAGAAGTTTAGGGCTAGACTTAACTAGATGCAATCTAAAACATCCTGAGTAGACTCAATCTTTTACCTTTGGAAGCATATTCTATAAATATTTTTAAAAGCTTGTAAATTATCTATATATTTGTAGACTCCACACTTTAAAATAGAAATTATCAATTTTTTTGGAGCACATCCTTCATACTGATGAAATGCAAAGTCTTTACTTTGAACAGAGTTGTCTGTGACCTGTTGCAGTTGGCTTCCTCAGGAACATTTTGCATTTTTTACTGGTATCATATTTAATTTATAGGATAATTTCTCTTTAAGGTACTCTTCTAAAAATGATTCCCTTCATTTTATAGAACTGATAGGAACTGTAAGTTCAGCCCTTGGAAGTCATCTTGTCTCCAATATACAGATGAAGAAAACCAGGGCCCAGAGGGGTCAAAGGCTAGCTCAAGTTCACCAAACCAATTTGTAGCAGAGTCAAAATCCATGTCTCTTGACTCCAAAACTATAACTCAATTATGATACACAGCTTTTTCATTCGTCTCCAAATATAAATCGAGTATTTCCATTCAACTCTTTTTGGGGTACTACAGTCTTATTTTCAATCTAAAGGGTCCATGTGGTAACTGCTTCCCAGGTGTGCCGGAGATGCAAATAGAGATGTCAAAACAGTGAGTCCCTCCACAATTATCAAACGATGTGCAGTGGGAATGGGGGTGAAGCAGTTTCTGTGGAGCACTCTAGATCAGTGGCTTTGACAAGGGAATTAAGAAACCAGGGACAGACCCACCAGTTTCTAAAGTCGGAATGTTTCATGTTTACTCAGGGAAGAAGGAGCTGTTTCTCCTTTCCACCCAGATCATCCTTAAGCTTGTTGTAGCTGAGGGGACACCGTTTCATTAACGGGTGCACAAAAAGCAATGGCCGATAAACAGAGTAGAACTGCTCCACAGGGTTTCCAAGCAGCAGCTGGTGGATTCAAACTGCTGAACTTTTAGTTAGCAGTGAAGCTCTTAACCACTTCGCCACCAGGCCTCCAAGCATATGGCACTTTTTCTTTTTTTTTTTTTAGCTCTGAACCAATTCCAATTTCTAGGGTCTGAAACTTTTGTTTGGATCTTCCTGTCAAATTTGGGGCAGTTGACACTTCTATTTAACTTTATATTATTATTTTACTGTTTACTTCTCATAATGCTGTTGATACTTTAAGACCATATTCTGACAAAGTAAATACATAAGTGAAAGTATAAAAACTTGGATTCACACAGACTCTGAGCAGGACCATGCCATGGCTAAGTCAATTAACTTCTGAATTTTCAGGTTCCTTCCATCTGCCCTGGAAAGGGCCCCTCCGTCCTGGAATTATTCTAAGGCTGTATTTCCAGAAAACACATTACAATGTATTTTAACCCAGAAAACGTATCAGGCCTGTCTCTACACGACTTCAGCAGTCTTTAACAGAAGTCCAAGGAGTGTAGTGATAGGGCCAAATCTAAAAGAGGTCTTTGTAGGTTTATTAAGTGAATTGCTTTTAAGAGAGTCTCTGTAGACATCTTACGTTGGCTCTTCCTTTATACAAACTGCTGTGGGAGCCTAACAAAAGCAGCTTTCAAACATCTGAGTCCCCAGATTTGCAAAGCGGGAGCTGCCAGAGGAGGAGGGGTGAGTCAAGGCAATTCTTTGCATCACACTCCTCACTGTCTTCCCTTTAACTGACAGCTGTACACTGGGATCAAAGTCATCCAGCCAAATGTGCAGAGGCTCAAAGCCATTACTAGCATGAAGGTTTCCAGTCTGAAACTTTCAAAATCTGTGAAAAATTAAAAGGGTTCTAAGACGACAACTTAGAAATTACACAATATGTGTTAGAACATCCCCATCCACCTTTCTGGATCAAAGGCATTGCCGACTCCCATTAAAAGGATCAAGTCGTCAAGCAGCACAGTTTTTAATATTAGTAACATAATCTGAGGATTTTCAAAGATATTTACATGTGACTGTATCATTTTCTGGCCTTTGTAACACTTATTTCCAAATTTTAAGGCACAGCAGAGAATTTACTTACAGGCTTTTTCGTTTAAAAATTTTATCTTCATGAGTACTATTAATGGTTTGGGTCAAATTACATCGTATGTTTAAGTTTGAATGCATTTTCTTTCCAAAGGGAGAGTGATTAACTTCACATTTTGTGGTCAAACTGCTGTAAAAAGCAGTCCATTTCCATCCTCAAACATAATAAATGAAAGTATCTGAAGACCGTCACGAAGACAGCCCCTCTTCTATACAAGCTCTTCTATAAGTCTTTTAGATGAAAAGAAACTTCCAAATGTAGAAAAGAAAGGTTCATGTTTAAAAAAAAAAAGACCCATTGCCATCAAGTTGATTCTGACTCATAGCGACCCTACAGGACAGAGTAGAACTGCCCATAGGGTTTCCAAGGAGCACCTGGTGGATTCTAACTGCCAACCTTTTGGTTAGCAGCTGTAGCTCTTAACCACGACAACACCAGGTTTTCCAAAAACCAAACTCACTGCCATTGAGTCGGTTCTGACTCATAGCGACCCTATAGCACAGAGTAGAACTCCCCCATAGGGTTTCCAAGGAGCATCTGGTGGATTCGAATTGCTGACCTTTTGGTTAGCACCCAAGCTGGTACATATTTAGACATTAGAAATTTATTACTAACAAGTAGGCTTCTTAAGAAGCCCTGGTGGTGCAGCGGCTAAAGCAATCGACTGCTCACCGAAAGGTCATTGGTTCAAAACCACCAGTGGCTGCATGGGAGAAAGATGTGGCAATCTACCTTTCATAGAGATTTACAGCCTTTTAGTATGGGGTCGCTATGAGTCCGAAAGGAATCAACGGCAGTGAGGACAGAAAAAAGGCTTCTTAATTTTTAAAAAGTAATTCTGCATGTGGTATGTTATGCTGATTTTCAAAAAAGTTTATACTAGACAAATGTTTATCCCAAATAAGACAAATTTCTAAGGAAAAATGGGAAATGGGCCTCACTAATCATCCTGGTATCTCTCATTAAGGGCAATCTGTAAAGAGGAAGATAACTTTCATCTTCATCAGTATTGCTCTCATTCTCCAACAGCTTGAGAAGTTTTAACTGTTGGCTATGCTCTGAATTTTGTGAGCAAACTTTACAACTAGTTAAATAGGAAGTAAATAATAAGATTCCTGTGGTTGTGGGGGGAAGTGTTGAAGCAAAAATACTGTTTTTTAAAAAAAATGTCAAATGAAGCTTTACTAAAAACAGATTTTAAAGGGCAATTTTATCAGAAATTATTGAACTTTTAGATACAGGATATGGAAATTCACTATCACACCCCAGGAAAAACTCTCTCTGCTCATCAAACAAATCTCATTGTCATTACATCCCATACAAGGTTTTGCTACTGTGTAACTCCTCATACCATTTCTACTACAAGGAAAGTTCTTTCCTACCACTTGTTCTCTTTTCTTCCTCTTCAAAATTCTGCTGAACTGGGAAAAAATTTTTGGACAGTACAAGTCAGACAAAGGTCTAATCTCTATAATCCACAAGAAAATCCAACACCTCTACAACAAAAAGACAAATAATCCTATTAAAAAATGGGCAAAGGAAATGAACAGACACTTCACCAAAGAAGACATTCAAATGGCCAACAGACACATGAGGAAATGCTCACAAACACTAGCCATTAGAGAAATGCAAATTAAAACCACAATGAGATACCATCTCACGAATCAAAAACACTGGAAATAACAAATGTTGGAGGGGCTGCGGGGAGATCAGAACACTTACGCACTGCTGGTGGGAATGCAAAATGATATAACCATTTTGGAAAATGATATGGCACTTCCTCAGAAAGCTAGAAATAGACATACCATTCGATCCAGCAATCCCACTCCTAGGAATATATCCTAGAGAAATAAGAGTCGTCACTCGAATAGACATATGCACACCTATGTTCATGGCAGCATTGTTCACAATAGCAAAATGATGGAAACAACCTAGATGCCCATCAACAGATGAATGGATAAACAAACTATGGTATATACACACAATGGAGTACTATGCAACGAGAAAGAACAATGATCAATCTGTGAAGCATCTCATGACATGGAGGACATTATGCTGAGTGAAATAAGTCAATCACAAAAGGACAAATATTGTATGAGACCTCTACTGTAAAAACCCGTGAAAAAGTTCACACACAAAATGTAACAATCTTTGTTGGTTACCAGGGATGGGAGGGGTGGGGGGAAAATACTAAATAGGCAATAGATAAGTGGTGTCTTGGGTGAAGGGTGAGACAGTACACAATACAGGGGAAACTAGTACAACTTGTACAAGGAAAGGTCATGGAAGCCCCATAGACACACCCAAACTCCCTGAGGGACTGAATTGCTGGGCGGAGGGCTGTGGGGACCATGGTCTCCGGGAACATCTAGCTCAATTGGCATGACACAGCTTATAGAGACAATGCTCTACATTCTACCTTGGTGAGTAGTGTCTGGGGTCTTAAAAGCCTCTGAGAGGCCATCTAAGATACTCCACTGGTCTCATCCCTTTGGGAGCAAGGGAGAATGAAGAGAACAGGATACAAGGAAAAGATTAGTCCGAAGGACTAACTGTCCACAGCTACCAAGGCCTCCACTGGACTGAATCCAGTACAGCTAGATGGTGCCCGGCTACCACCACTGACTGCTCTGACCAGGATCACAACAGAGGGTTCTGGACAGAGCTGGAGAAGGATGTGGAGCATAATTCTAACTCACAAAAAAAGACCAGATTTACTGGCCTAAAGGAGACTGGAGAAACCTCAAGAGTATGGCCCCCAGACACCCTTTTAGCTCAGTGGTGAAGTTATCTCCGAGGTTCACCGTTCAGCCTGGGAGTGGACAGCCCCATAAAACCAAATGAGACCAATGAGGTACAGGAGTCCAGTGACAAGGGCCAGAAGGCAGAAGGGGACAAGGAAGCTGGTGATAGGGAACCCAAGGTTGAGTAAGGATACTGTTGATGTGTTGTGAGATTGTTAACCATTGTCACAGGGCAACATTTGTAGTAACTGTTAAATGAGAAACTATTTTGTTCTGTAAGCCTTCATCTTAAGTGAGAATAACAGCAGAATTGGAAGAGCGTAGTCAATGTCACTGAACTGTGCATGTAGAAATATTTGAAACGGTGTATCTCTCGCTATGTGTATTTTCACCAAAAAAAAAAAAGTTGAGAAGTTAGAGGGTTGATATGTTGTGGGGTTGTTAACCAATGTCATAAAACAACATCTGCACTACTGTTTCACAAGAAACTATTAGTTCTGTAAGCCTTCACCTGAAGTACAATTTTAAAAAAATTAAAATTCTGCTGAAAACTCACTGAATCTGGAACTCCTTTACTTATTAACCTCATCTGACTTGATTTAGGAATATTTTTATACTCATTTTGAACTCCTACTTTGTTCTTCATTGAATCACAAAATCACAAAATTTTAGACTTGAAACAAACTTTTAGAGAGTATCCAATGTAATCCCTCATTGAATGAAGAGGAAATTCAGGTCCAAATTAAGAAATTTGCTCAGGGTCCCATAGTTTGTTCAAGGAGAACAAGCTGGGACTAGCACAAAGTCACCCATGGGGTTATTTTTGGTTTTTCATCCATCACAGCAAAAGTCTAAAAAGAAACATTTCTGAAGGCAACTGAAGTTTACTCATTTTATATTTAAAAGAAAACACAAGGCAAATCACTGACACTTAGCACAAAGTATAAGCCATTTAGTTCATCAAAAGCCAACAGTCATTTAACATTCAAAACGTATGTACTGACCACCCACTGCTGTGCCAGGCACCTTGAAAAAACGGCAAAATAATATATGAAAACTAAGTAAGAATTTAGTCCTATGAGAAATAGTCTCAAGGAAAAGTTTAACTTGTGAAATCATATTTCAATGGACTATGACACTTAAATTACACATATATTAAGTACACCATTGTCTACACTTTCCCTCTGTCCCAGCTGCCTTTTAATACTATCCCCAACTTGAACCTCTAATTCATACCTTATATTTACCGGGAACTAGCACGAGGAAGTAGTGATTGTATAGGACAGTAGTTTCAAAACCATTATAAACCTTCAATAAAGTTTCTACCCAAAGTAAAGTTTTCAACCTAAATTCTTTCCATGAAATGCAACATTCAGCTTATACTTGAAAACTGCAATCATATTTAGCTATTGTTGGGTGCCATCGAGTCAATTCTGACTCACAGCGACCCCACAGACAGAGACGAACTGTCCTATAGGATTTTCTTGGCAGCACTCTTTACAGAAGCAGATGACCAGATTTTTCCCTTGCAGAGCCGCTGGATGGGTTCGAACCACCAATCTTTCGGTTAGCAGCTGAGCGCTTAGCCGTTGCACCACTAGGGCTCCTCATATTTACCTATTATCTCCTTTAATTTAAAATACCACTTTGCATCATATGTCTATAAAGTAGCTAGGACCTTTCTACTAATAGATCAAATCCCCTCACTAATTTTTCCAATTGTGATTTGAGGATAACAATCTTTCTCAACCTGTGTGTGCCAATAGTTATATTAAAAACAAAAAAACCCACTGCTGTCGAGTCAATTCCAACTCAGGGACCCAATAGGACAGAACAGAACTGCCCCAGAGGGTTTCCAAGGAGCAGCTGGTTGGTTCGAACTGACGACATTTTGGTTAGCAGCCAAGCTCTTAACCACTATGCTACAGGGCTCCAACAGTTATTTAAAGCATACAAAATAATTAATGTATTTATTTTACACTTGGGGAGCTAAAGTGAGAAGATCCTGAAGGTCTCACATAAATGACTCTAAGACATCTGCTCTCAATTCACCATTCCAGACCGACAATTACACCTCACACAGAAGTCATCAAACAAAAGGTAGCATTTTCAACTTGACCAGGTTTAATAAATTTTATCACTGGTCACGATTTGGTGTTAAGGGCTTTTCCCAATCATATTAGAGTTATTAGAGATGAAAGAGTCACAAGAAGAGACTGAAAATACGTAATTTTCAAGTAGAAAAGGATCTCAGAAAATAGAATATTAAAATTTATCTGCATTTCAAAGTGTGGTGAGATTTATTCTTTCAACATACTCTTCCACTGTGAATATTTAATTATGCTAGAGACTTATCGACACTCTTTTCCTTTCTAAATATTTACAGCAACAGTTTGTCAAGCAGACAATCAGTTTGCTGTCCTATATAGATCTGATAAAATGTGTGAACAGTTTTATACTGTTGCGCTCAATTTTACAGTTCCTAAAAGTCTTCTGGAACATCATTCTCAGTATGCTTCTGGCCTTATCCATTTCATTCTCTGAACTGATTTTCTTTGGTGAACTAAAGCATTCATCTCATTTCATCAAACAACACATATAAAATTACAAATCTTTTTTTTTTTTTTTTTTGGTCCTGTGAACAATATTGAGATGTATCTCTTGTCAGATCAATCTTGAGATGAAGATGCAACTTTTTCCTTTGAGAATCAAAAATTTTACAGAACAAATATTGAGCTCTGTCACTTAAGCTCTCTTATTAACAGTCTCAATGGTGTTTAGGTGCAAAACGTTCCCAATTTCAACATAAGAATATACTACGTGTGGATTTCAAGACTTCAAATTACAGACAGAAGTTCTTATTACAGCAGCAAAAACCCAATCTGAATGCTTATTTAATTTCTTTATACTATCCAAATCAAATAACTTTTGTTGGGCAACTTCAGGCACATAGCTGAGTAAATGAACATATTTCAGACAGCTGATTCTCATTTGTCAGCCTAAAACTATTTCTTGCTGAGGGAAATACAAGTTGGACAAAAAGAAATACAAAATTGGGATCCAAAAAAGAAAAAAAATCCAAAAAACATGTTCGTAGAAAGGCCTCCATTTAGCAATCTGATGATGAAACAACAATTTAAACTATATATGTAAATTCCACTTCACCAGAACACAACTAACAAATATTCCTCAATTAACCACATTTTGGGGGACACCACACTTTTAGGAAAGAGGGACAAGTTATAAAAGCAAGCTAGTATCAATTAAAAAAAAAAATTCTCAGAATGTCTTGAGGGTAGAAAGGCTATTGGTATTACTAGGGCATTTTGCTGGGTGTCAGTACACACTTGGTCAAATCTCTGGCCCGTTCTATATATTATATATTTTTTATATTGTAATTATAAATCATTAAAGTGATGACACCAAGATGATACCCCCATTAAAAAAAAAAACAAAAAAGATACACTCTAAAATTTCTTACAAATTCAGACAAGGGTACTAAACATTTTTGCAAAAAGTTTCCAGTTTAACTTTCAATGAATAAGAAAATTAAATTAACTAAAACTTTTTTTCCCCAAGCATTCCAGTTTATCCCAAAATTTTTATTGTCCGAAACTGAGACATTGGTTTTATTTCTTACGTACTAAAATTATTGTTATCTGGTAGAATCTCTTAACTATCCATTTTAAATTGATATAAAATACATTCCTAATGCAGATTTTGTGTACTGGCTCTAAATTATCAAGAAAAAAAAAATTCTCAATTGCTGTCATTGAGAAATAGCCAATACACAACATTTGTATCAAACTTTCTCAAGTGTACTACTGTATACTGCATGCATGTATATAAGACTATATAAAAGTATAATCCTATTTTGTATCCATTTAATAATTATCAAGAAAGGAGCATGACAAATAAAATAAGGGATAAAAAATTCATCTGTTCTTCTGCATTTCCATGCTTCATTAGTTAGAACAAGGGAGAAGAAAGGCTTGGACTTGGCAGTCAGACAGGCCTGGTTATTGATTCTGACCACTACTAGTTGTCTGATCTGGGAGGCTGAGTTCACTCTTCTATAAAAATAGACCAGAACCTCCTCCATGGGATGTTAAGAATGTTAAAAAGAGAATGAATGTAAAAACCCCATTTACAGTGTCTCACATATGTAGTCTTAAATATTTACTGAAAAAAAAAAAAAATACATGAATTAATGAATTCCTTCCTTCTTCAAACCCTTATCACCACCTCACCCCAAGAGATCAGTATAGTAGCTTTCAAGTGATAATCTCCATTTCCAAATTAATCTCTATCAGATTATCCACAATCACTCTTTGATCCTTTAACTTGCTGAATCCAAATCCTTCAACAGACCTTCACAGTCTACTCACAAAATTTAATTTGACTGATATTCCATGTATTTTTTGTGCCCTCCCTACCTCACCCTCTACCTGCACACACAAAACCCAACCCCAACTTCCTTTGCCTTTCACTGTATCTCACAAGATGTAATCGAAGTCCAGTTCCCAGTACTTGGGTGCTTTCTTGCCTCTAACCATTTGCCCAGATATCTGTTATTTAAAATGCTCCTGCTCCCTCTTCCTTCCTCTTCATGCAGGTCAAATATGACCCTAGGCCAAATAACCTCTCCTCCCTCTGAATTCCTTAATACCCTACAGCATGAACTCTTCTATTATTGCCTTGAATATGAACCTCTTCTATTATTGTCTCAAATGATTATTTTAAATCTGTGACTCTTAGCCTCCATTTGTACCTCTACTCCAGATACAGCCACAACACCATCATCAGCACACTCTTAATTATAGTCCATGAGTTTCAAATGTAAAATCCCCAGTGAGAATCACAGTTTTAAGTCCTGTAAGTTAAACTTTTCCACCATTCATCCTTCCCACAACTGTAAACTCCAAATGCAGGGAATGGGTATACCTTATTGGTCTTTGAAGTCCCACAAAAATATAAAGGAAGCAAAAGGAGAACGCAATTCCATCACGATTTCACCAACAGAGCAGCTTCAAGAAAACCAACTGTCTTAGAAGTCACTCAAATGCAAATCTTTCCAAACAAATCAACAAAAATCTCTGGTACACTTTTTAAAGTTTAAAGGAAGAAGAAAACATACTTAAATCAGTCCTTGAGAAAGTTCCAATAACAGCAGAAGAAAGGCTGTCTTCAGTTTAATCCTGAAAGAACAGGTGACTGCAAGGCTCCATTCAGTGAAAATCAGACCTGGTCCAGACCTGGTCCTGAGATCTAGAAGTTCTCTGACTCAGAATTCCAGAGCGCAGACTTCTCTAGGTCCAAAGCAGGTCTTAGCAGCTGGCAGGTTACAAAGTGGTGAAAATGTAAACCCTGTGTTTACTGGATAGCTCAAGGCTCTCAGAAATAACACTACCATCTACCCAGTTGTAACACAGAGGCGCTGTGTAAGGGTTAAGAAACAGAAAATAAATGGCTGATAAGAGCAGCCAAGATTCCGCTAAGCTCAAAACAGACCTTAACCTAAGGGCACTGATGCCATCATTCAAATGAGACAAGGTGCTTGGCCTGCAAGAGAGGGAGCAAAGAGCCACTGGCTCAACACAAAAGAAACATACACATTTCGAGAAAGATCTGGTGAGAGAACACAACACTGGTGTCTGGCTGAGTTTCCTAGCGGAGTCCCAGTTCCCCAAAACAATGTCAATATTAAAGTGGAGCTGTTCCACTTTGTTCTTTATACAGATTCAGTGACTGAGTTTTCACATTCAATAAAACTTAATCAACCTTTAGAAATGCGGGTTTTACAGCTAAGATAATAAATGGTAATGTACTGGAAATTAACTTTAGAAAAACAAGCTCCTTGCTCACTTACTTTTCCCCAAAAATTACAGATCCATTTGAACAATTTACTGTTTTCTTACCCAAATATAAACTGTCAGACAAAATAAATTGTTATTCTAGTAACCCTAAATTTGAATGAAACTATTCAAAATGATTCCAATAAAATGTTTTTAGTAATATAGATAAATCTGTTTCTAGTGTAAGTATATAAATAATTAAATAAAGTTCAACTTCGAACTTACTTTTCAATTTATTACCAACTTTAGTATACACAGATGTAAAGTAAGAGTGAAAATTAAATACGCAGTTCAAAATTTATTCTTAATTTAGCAATTTAAAAATCTTTTTCCAAGTTAAGCTCATTCAATGCAGAATCTCTAATAAATACATTTCCTAGCACCCTGAGAAGGAAAATGTTATATCACATGTTTACGTATTTATATATATATTTTTTACTGTACCTTAAGGTTGGTCTAGGAGCCCTGGTGGCACATTGGGTACAGTGCTCAGCTGCTAACTGAAAGCTCAACAGTTCAAACCCACCAGCTGCTCTGTAGGAGAAAGATGTGGCAGTCTGCTTCCATAAGGATTTACAGCCTTTGGAACCCTATGGGGCAGTTCTACTGCCCTACGGGTTGCTATGAGCCAGAATCAACTCAAGGGCAGTGGGTTTGTTTTTTTGGGTTTTAAGGTTGGCCTAACTTATTTATTAAGACTACAGTTTTTTAAGACTACCGAAGACCAAACGAGTTGTAGGATGACATCAAGGACATCACACATAAAGAAAGCAAAAGGTCATTAAAAAGACAAGAAAGAAAGAAGAAAAAAAAAAGACCAAAATGGACATCAGAAAAGACTCTGAAACTTGCTCTTGAATGAACAGTAGCTAAAGAGAAACAGAAGAAATGATGTAGTAAAAGAGCTGAACAGAAGATTTCAAAGGGCAGCTGGAGAAGACAAAGTAAACTATTATAATGAAATATGCAAAGACCTGCGGTTAGAAAACCAAAAGGGAAGAACATACTTGGCATTTCTCAAGCTGAAGGAACTGAAGAAAAAATTCAAGGCTCAAGTTGCAATACTGAAGGATTCTATAGGCAAAATATTGAGGAAGCATCAAAAGAAAATAGAAGGAATACAGAGAGTCTCTGTACCAAGACGAATTGGTCAACCTTCAATCATTTCAGAAGGTATGATCAAGAACTGATGGTACTGAAGGAAGAAATTCAAGATAGGCAAAAAACAAGGCTCCAGGAATTGACAGCCAAATGAGGTATTTCAACAAACGGATGCAATGCTGGAAGAACCCACTCATCCATGACAAAATATCTGGAACACAGCTACCTGGTCAACTGACTGGAAGAGATCCATATTTGTGCCCATTCCAAAGAAAGGTGATCCAACAGAATGCAAAAATTATCAAATAATATCATTAATATCACATGGAAGTAAAATTTTGCTGAAGATAATTAAAAAATAACAGGGAACTGCTAGAAATTCAAGCCAGATTCAGAAGAGAAGTAGAACGAGGGATATCATTGTTGATGTCAGATGGATCTTGGCTGAAAGCAGAGAATACCAGAAAGATGTTTACCTATGTTTTAATGACTATGCAAAGGGCAGTCAATAGTGTAGACAGTGTGGATAGTGTGGATCATAACAAACTATGGACAACACTGCGAAGAATGGGAATTCCAGAACACTTAATTGTGCTCAAGCAAAAGCTGTACACAGACCAAGAGGCAGAACAAGGGGATACAGTGTGGTTTAAAATCAGAAAAGGTGTGTGTCAGGGTTGTATCCTTTCATCATACTTATTCAATCTGTAAACTAAGCAAACAATCCAAGAAGCTGGTCTATATGAACAATGGGGCATCATGATTGGAGGAAGACTCATTAACAATCTGTGATATGCAAATGACATCACTTTGGTTGCTGAAAGTGAAGGGGACTTCACTGATGAAGATCAAAGACCACAGCCTTCAGAACGGATTACACCTCAACCTAAAGAAAACAAAAATCCTCACAACTGGACCAATAAGCACCATCATGACAAATGGAGAAAATATTGAAGTTGTCAAGAATTCCATTTTACTTGGATCCACATTCAATGCCCATGGAAGCAGCGGTCAACAAATTAAATGGCATGCTTCACTGGGCAAAATCTGGTGCAAAAGACCTCTTTAAAAGTGTTAAAAAGCGAAGATGTCACATTAAGGACTAAGGTGTGCCTGACTCAAGCCATGGTATTTTCAAATGCCTCATATGCATGCAAATGCTGGACAATGAATAAGGAAAACCAAAGAAGAATTGATGCCTTTGAATTTTGGTGCTGGCGAAGTATATTGAATATACCTTGGATTACCTGAAGAACAAAAAAATCTGTCTTGGAAGAAGTACAGCCAGAAAGCTCCTTAGAAGCAAGGATGATGACACTTTGTCTTATGTACTCTGGAAATGCTATCAGGAGGGAAAAGTCTCTGGAGAAGGACATCATGCTTGGTAAAGTAGAGGGTCAGTGAAAAAGAGGAAGACCCTCAACGGGATGGATCAACACAGTGGCTGCAACAATGGGCTCAAACACAGCAATGACTGTGATGATGACACAGGACTGGGCAGTGTTTCGTTTTGTTGTACACAGGGTCACTATGAGTGAACCAACTTGATGGCACCTGACAATAACAACATAGCTTTTTTAAATATTTGCCGCAGCCTAATCACGAGAGAATACATGGCTCTGTTTTCAGAAGGCATTAAATTAAGAATACTAAATGAGCTCTGTAGGTTTTCTGAAGTACTTCCAAGCTTGTCTACATTAATAAAATACTAAATGAATCAATACTACAAAAGAAATTTTTATCACTGATAATTTAAAATAGGTCAAGCCTTTTACATGAATCAAAGACACTATATAAGAGGGGTTATAGCGAGCAGTTTACCATCAGTAAAATTTCTGTGTCAGGTAATTTTTCCCTATAAGCATAAAAGGATGTTTCTTTCCCCTTGCATTCCTGAGGAACAAAAAGTAATCTCTTCTCCCATGAGTTAGGATGGTATTAACTGCCTCCTTCTAGAATAGAACATTTGTCATAATATGTTTTGTGTAAATACATTTAAAAGGGCATCTCTTGCAGTTATGTAGAGTAAGCAGTTAGGAGGGATTAAATTATCAGAGATAGTCTGCTTACTTCTTCCCTATGGCTCTATAGCCCAGTGAATCTCTGGTGTTTCATGGAGGTGGGGAAGGGGTTAACAAGTAGGCTTTGGATAATACAGAACTTAACATTTCAAAAGAAAAAAAACAACTGAAGTCACTCCTGAGGTTCACCCTTCAGCAAAAGATTAGACAGATCTATAGGACCAACGATAACACACATGAGAAATGTGCTTCATAGTTCACTCATGTATAGGAGACTGTCTTAGTCACCTAGTGCTGCTGTAACAGAAATACCACAAATAGGTGGCTTTAACAAAGAGAAATCTATTATCTTACAGTCTAGAAGGCTAGAAGTCCGAATTCAGGGTGCCAGCTCCAGGGGAAGGCTTTCTCTCTCTGTCAGCTCTGGGGGAAGATCCTTGTCATCAATCTTCTCTGGTAGAGGAGCTTCTCAGTGCAGGGACCCCAGGTCCAAAGGATGCACTATGCTCCCAGTGCTTCTTTTTTGGTGGTAGGGGGTCCCCCTGTCTCTCTGCTTGTTTCTCTCTTTTATATCTCAAAAGAGATTGACTTAAAACACAACCTAATCTTGTAGATTGAGTCCTGACTCATTAACATAACTGCTGCTAATCCCACCTCAATAACATCATAGAGATAGGAATTACAAACATAGGAAAATCACATCAGATGACAAAATGATAGACAATCACACATACTGGGAATCATGGCCTAGGCAAGTTGACAGATATTTTGGGGGGACATAATTCAATCCATGACAGAGACTAATGGGCACGCTAGCCCAAAAGCAAAGATGACAAGGCAGGAAGAGACAGGAAAACTGGATGAATGGCAACAGGGAAACTGGGGTGGAAAAGGGGAGAGTGTTGACACATTGCAGGGTTGGCAACCAATGTCATAAAACAACTTGTGTATGAACTGTTTAATGAGAAACTAGTTTGCTCTGTAAACTTTCACCTAAAGTACAAAAAAAAATATAATAAAAAATAAAGAAAAAACAAACACTCCAAAGATTTTAAAAATTCCAAATTGATTCAGCATCTAATGCTATTAATGCTATTAAAAATAAATCCTTCAAGGCAGGAAGGGACAGGAGAGCTGGTAATAGGGAACCCAAGGTTGAGAAGTGACAGTGTTGACATGTCTTGGGGTTGTTAACCATTGTCATAAAACAATATGTGTACTGACTGTTTAAAGAGAAACTATTTTTCTGTAAACTTTTATTGAAAGTACAACAAAAAAAATTTTTTTAAATCCTTCATTAATGAAATTCCCCTTTTATATTATTAAAAAAATTCTTCTCTTGACTTATTCACTTCTTAGCCAAAAATTTGCCAGACATAGATAAGATGTTCACAAAGCAGATCTATAACATCACATTGAGATCAGATTATTTTGTGTGGCTTAATCTTGGTGAACAGGCAAATAAACTGACCGCTGGGTGTTTACAATCTACAGGGAGTGAGGAGGAAGCATGTGCCCCTTGCATGGTCTGCTCTTTGCTGCCTTTTTGCCTTTGATGCCCTGAGGAGCTCGGAGGCGCTCACCAACAAATCCTGGACAAGTAACGTATTAGAAAGTTATCAGCCATGGGAGAATCTGAAGTGTCAGCTCCTTGAAAATGGTAGTCATTCTAGCACAACTTCGAGTGGGAGTCCCTGGTATAGCAATGGGTGGCAAGAGAAGGACTGCAGGCCCACCCTCATAGTCTATCTGGAGTTGAGGTGCCCCCAGCAGAACTGCACAAGAACCTAAGAAAAACTTGCTTCCAGCACCAGATGAAGACAGACTCACGGACTCCAAGGAAAGACCCAACAGTAAAGGCCAATCAGGACTCAGAGACGGTAACTGCAATGTGAGAGAAGACATGGTGTTAAGCTGTGCAGCAAATGATAAAGGGCAGAGGGAGCTGCCCTGCTCACAGCTGTGGGGCTAAGGGAAGAAAAGGAGGAATAGGGGGCAGGACTCAAGATCCTGCACTGAGCAATGCCTGGAGTGCCAGGTGGATGAAATAGGGAAGCAAAAGGGATTTATTACACTTTCTCAAAGGAAGATAAATGTATTCTTCCACCAGAACAAATCAACCCTAAGAAACAGAGGAGGAGAAGTTTAATGTATGCTCCACTTGCTGGGGTTATGAAACAATAACAGGCAGGTCAGCGTGACACCGCTAGGGGCCTAACGCACAGGAAAGCATGCAGGTTCAGGCTCTGGTAGTAGTGCCCAGACATTCAGTGGGAAACTCTTTTTCATTTCAAACTAGAAGACAGAATACAAAATGTTGGAGCCAAATGAAATTTTATAGATCCCAGGTCTACCACTCTCTCATTTTTTTCAAAAGGACAGTGAAGCTAAAAAACAGTGACTTGTTTATGGCTTACAAAGCTACTTAACAGGCAGGACTGTTGAAAGTTCTCTTGATTTTTGCCCAGTGCTTTTAGAGAAATTTTTGTCGCTGAGCAGGGAAAAGGCATTTCAGTACTTACTGCATTTACATTTTTCCTTTCTACATTCAACATACATGTAATGAATAACACTAAGTACTAGGCACTAAGCTAGAGCCTCGTATCCTTGCTTGAAAATCTCAGAAAATGGATGTGGTAGATACTGGCAATAGGCTTGACAATATACCAGGCAAAATGTTGAGATCATTCAAGTAAAATTATACACTGCCAACTACAGATTATGAAGTTAGGAGGAAGATCGATATGAAAACTGGCATATAGTGTAAAAGAACAATCAGATACCAAAAGAATCAATGGCTGAGAAAGAAGTGGATGAGGGGCAGAAAAGGGGAAGGAGTGGCAAATACAACTTGAGTCATTTATTCAAACTTTTGCAATGCAGAACACATGAATGATCAAGTCACTGCAGCTTGCAAACAGTCCTCTGTGGGTCACTCTTTCTCTATCTCAACTCAAATTACGGGAACAAGGCATCAGGAAACGATGTGTACATTTCTCTGCTGAAACTATCTTTGGAAGTCAGGAGTAGCTGACAGTTTTCATTTGACATAAGAGAACACTACATTAATATGATGTGGTTTTCTGAGAAGAAACATAGCTAGCAAACATACCCAGTTATTTCAGGATATCTGGACTTAACTGGATTTGAGAAAAGGTGCAAATGACAACTGGAAAACTGAGAGAAGTAAAAGTAGCTGTTACAAAGGATAAAACCAACACACCAAAAAATGAGGATCATTAGGGTCATTGATAAGATCGCATTACAGGCAACTTAAAAAATTGTTCCCATTTTAAAACTTCTGCCTAGATATTGTAATAGTCACACAAACCCCATTCATAAAGATGTGATGAATATGTTAAACAGAAATCTAGTAATTTTAAAGATACCGACTAAAGGAAGGAACACTTACATTCTGCTAGAAGTATAAAATGAAACAAGCTCTGGGAAATCCATGTACGCTATCTGTGGAGCTTCAAGTGTGTGTACCCTATGATGCAGCAGTTCTTACTCTTGGACATATGCCGTGGAGAAACAATGCATACATAAAGAGGCTGTATAAGACTCTCAAAAGGTGTTCCTCTACAGCTTTACTTCTAGTAACACGAAAACTGAAAATAGCCATCATTTCATATGTTGATGGAAATATCCATTAAAAGAAAGTGGATAAATAAACTTTGGTATTTCCATAATGAAACACTATACAACTGTGATCATAAATGAATTACATGTATAAGCAGAGAAGACTCTCCAGTCATGATGCTAAGCAGGAATAAAAAGTGTTGCAGAAGGAAATATATATACTATAGGTAGTCCCTGACTTCCAGTGTATTCGAGCTATGACAACCGCACTTAGGACCAACAGTGTACCTGGAACATGGCATCTTCTTAGGAGGAAGTTACAGAGAAAATGCACGCAGGCGATGTAAAAAAAAAAAAAAAAAAAAAATTGCTGCACTATGTGAACATATGATGGAACAGACTGGTGGAAAAATCATCTGTATGGCAACAACGCTGAATTTAGAACTTGATATCGCCAATGTGGAACAGCTCATAGATCACAAAGAAGGGGACTGACGGATCAGGACTTAATGGATTTTCAAGAGGAAAGAAATGCTGAAGAAGAAAAATAATGAGGAGGAGGAATGACAGAAGTTGTCAAAAAATATTAAAGTGACAGGATTAGCTAGAGTTTTTCTAAACTAAATCAGGAGCTTCAGTTGCTTGAAAACATCGACCGGACCCAAACCCTGACTGCAGATATGAAGAAAAGAAGAAAAGGACCATACAGACAACTCTCATGAATTTTCTGAATAGAAACACCATCCCCATTCCCAGGGATAATCCAGATGATCCAGAACCTTCCACAAGTGGAGTTATTACTGCAACTGACAAAATGCCAATGCTGTCCAACTCTTCTTCATCGTCAGAGTAATTTTTTATGATTTGTGCTTTTTTTTTTATGTATGTATGTATTAAACTATATCTGTAAGTTTGTAGTAATGTTTCTTACCCCAAAAACAAAGATTGGATTTATAAAGATACTGATAATAAAAGGCAATTAATAATGAAAACTAAAAAAATGAAATGAGGTTTTCGACTTATGTCAGAACCACTTATGTTGGAGTTGTCAGAATGGAACCCCGTTGTTAAGTCGAGGACTACCAGTATATTATTATATAAAATTTTAAAAAGGGAAAACTTAACATATTGCTGTTTGAGAACACATAAATATGTAAAAAACTATAAAGAAAACCAAGAAATAATAAGCTGAGAATTCAGGATGGGGGTGGCGGTGGTAGAGAGAGGCCGTGGAGTCTGGGCCGGGCACACAGTGGGTGACAAGAATACCAGTGAGGTTCTAGCTCCTAAACTCAGTGGTTTGTACTCAGTTATTCATGTGAATATTCTTTGTACCTTTATATGTTTTAAATATTCTTTGGAATATACAGCATTTTCTAAATATCCTGGGGTTACTTCTATTTTTAAAAAGCTTTCAGAAATAACACTATACTTAACTAAAGATTTTAAAGATGCTTTTTAAGTATCTGCAAACAACAAGGAACTAGATTACAAAGCATGTACTCAGGACTTTATAAACATTATTTCCTTTAACTCACACAACTCTTTGAGGTGAGTGTTTTCATCCTTAGTTTACTATGAGGAAACTGAGATTCAGTGTTAATAAGTAGATTGTCCAATATTACACAGCTAGTGAGGCTGGGATTCAAACCATATCTAATTCGGAAAACCAGGTTGTGTCTACTAGTTAGGACTGTCTACATTAGCAAAAAGAAAAATCCAGCAGGAAGATAAAACTGACTTGTTATACTGCAGTTGACAACTTTAATTCATCTTCATATTTAAAATGCAGCCCTAGATCGTGTTATAATAGTTTTTATTAATTTTATGTCATAACATTATTTTTTATTACTTTAATATCGCAATTTACACCTAAACTCTATAAATTCTAAAACTGCCAACAGATACCAATTGTGTTTATAGAAAGTCTCCACTTCACTGCATTTCCTTTCATAACTTGAAATTCTCTAGGACTGTGGGAGTTCAGGAAAGTTAGCTGTTAGTAGGCTGAAACTTGGCACTCTCATTTCATCAGGGATTCACTCACAAGGAAGTGTACAAGTTTGCCAAGCCCCACAGAAATTACTCACTTCCACTCTCTCTTTTCTTCATCTCTCTTCCAACCATACTTCAAAACCTAATTTTAAACTCTTGCAGGAAACCCAATTAATACCACCTGGCTTTCTGTACTCTATTAATTGTGCCTCCTCATTTATATGATAATTTGTCAGCTTTTTAATTTGCTGTTGTTGTTTTTCTTTGCATATGTGTCCACCCTACTAGAGACACTAAGAAGACAAGCGTTTACAAGTATAATTCTTCTGTGTCACGCCCTAACTCCTTCTTCCCCCAAAGCACCACCAACTGTGCTTGTAAACAGCAGTCATGTAATAAATGCTGGTTGACTTACTACAACGGAACAATTCACCTCTGGTATTTCTCAATATCCCAGTGAATCCTCCACATCTATAAACATGCTGGAGATGATACCAGGTACCGCTAGAGGCTTGGGGTCTTCCTGAGGATGCCTGGGACAAGAAAAACACAGAGAGACCAAAGACAGTCAGAAGAAACACAGAGAGAAGAAACATGGAATACACAGAAGGCAGAATTACAGAGGCAAGACGAGGGCAAGAACCAGGAGTTACGGAGAGATTAAGCGGCCACAGAAACTCAGACACAGGGAGGAAGCTGGCCATCTGAACTTGGGTTTTGGTTTTGAAACCACATTTTTGGTATGATTTACTCATGTAATAGTTGCCCTCATGTTACTAAATCTATGCTATAATGAGCCATTTCAAACTTATTTCTAAGATTTTTTTTTATTGTTGAAATTAAATGAGGTTTACATTTAAAGTTAGTCTCCGATACAGAATTTTTTTTTTTTTAACATTCTTATGAGACCCCAACCGCTCACCCCATTCTGCAAAAGCACACTCCTCCCCTCTGCCCCTGATTCCCCACAAGCATTCAACAAGTTCCTAACTCTCTGCCTTCCCCTCTCACCTCTGGGCAGAAGCTGCCCCTTTGGTCTCTTACATCTACTTATCTAAAAGGCAAATTCTTCACAAGTATCACTTTATGTCCCACAGTCCAGTCAAATCCCTGTTTGAAGAGTTGGCCTTGGAAATTATTTTAGTTCTGGGGTGACGGAGAAACAAGGAGCCATGCTTTCCGGGGTGCCTCCAGTCTAAGTCAGACCATTAAGTCTCATCTACTTACTAGAATTTGAGAATTTGAGTTCTGCATCCCATCATTCTACTGCTCCATCAGGGACCCTCTGTTGTGTTCCCTGTCAGGACGTTCATTGATGGTAGCCAGGCACCATCTAGTTCTTCCGGTCTCAGGCTGATGAAGTCTCTGGTTTACGTGGCCCATTCTGTCTCTTGGGCCAATACTTTCCTTGAGTCTTTGGTGTTCTTCGTTCTCCTTTACTCCAAGTGGTTGGGACCAATCGATGCATCTCAGATGGCCACTTGCAAGCTTTTAAGACCTCCGACGCCACTCACCAAAGGAGGATGCAGAACATTTTCTTAATAAGGTTTGTTATGCCAATTGACAGAGATGTCCCCTGAAAGCATGGTCCCCAGACCCCGCATCCCTGCTACTCTGTCTCTCAAAGTATTTGATTGTATTGAGGAAACTTCTTAGCTTTAGTTTAGTCCAGTTGTGCTGGCTTCCCCTGTATTGTGTGCTGTCCTTCCCTTCACCTAAGATCATTCTTATCTACTATCTAGTTAGTGAATAACCCTCACCCTCCCTCCCCACCCCCGTAACCATCAAAGAATGTTTTCTTCTGTGTTTAAACCTTTTCTTGAGTTCTTATAATAGTTGTCTTATACAGTATTTGTCTTTCTGTGCCTGACTAAATTCACTCAGCATAATAAGTTCTAGCTTTCACCAAGTTATATGATGTTTCACAGCTTCATCATTGTTCTTTATCGTGTAATACTCCATTGTGTGGATATACCATTGTTTGTCATTCGTCCATCGATGGGCACTTAGGTTGCTTCCATCTTTTGGCTATTGTGAACAATGCTGCGATGAAAATGGGTGTGCATATATCTATTCGTGTGACGGCTCTTGTTTCTCTAGGATATATTCCAAGGAGTGGGATAGCTGGAACATATGGTACTTCAATTTCTAGCTTTTTAAGGAAGCGCCAAATCAATTTCCAAAGTGGCTGTACCATTTTACATTCCCACCAACAGTGTATAAATGTTACAGTCTCTCCACAACCTCTCCAGCATTTGTTATTTTGTGTTTTATGGATTAATGCTAGCCTTACTGGGGTGAGATGATATCTCATTGTAGTTTTGATCTGCATTTCTCTGATGGGTAACGATCATGAGCATTTCTTCCTGTGTCTGTTAGCTGCCTGAATATCTTCTTTGGTGAAGTGCCTGTTCATATCCTTTGCCCATTTTTTAATTGGGCTATTTGTCTTTTTGATGTCGAGGTTTTGCAGGATCTTGTAGATTTTAAAGATTAAACGTTGATTGGATTTGTCATAGCCAAAAATTTTTTCCCAACTGTAGATTGTCTTTTCACTCTTTTGGTGAAGGCTTTGGATGAGCATAAGTGTTTGATTTTTAGGAGCTCCCATTTATCTAGTCTCTCTTCTGGTGCTTGTGCATTGTTACTTATGGTTTGTATTGTGTTTATGCCATGTATTAAGGCTCCTAGTGTTGTCCCTATTTTTTCTTCCATGATCTTTATCGTTTTTGATTTTATATTTAAGTCTTTTATCCATTTTGAGTTAGTTTTTGTACATGGTGTGAGATATGGGTCTTGTTTCAGGTTTTTGCATATAGATATCCAATTATACCAGCACCATTTGTTACAGAGACTGTCTTTTCCCCAATTAATGGACTTTGGGCCTTTGTCCAATATTAGCTGCTCATAGGTGGATGACTTACATCTGGATTCTCAACTCTGTTCCATTGGTCTATGTATCTGTTATTGTACCAGTACCAGACTGTCTTGACTACCATGGCAGTATAATAGGTCCTAAAATCAGGTAGTGTAAGGCCTCCCACTTTGTTTTTCTTCTTTAGTAGTGCTTTATTTATCTGGGACTTCTTCCCTTTCCATATGAAGTCAGTAATTTGTTTCTCCATCTCATTAAAAAACGTTGCTGGAATTTGGATTGGGATTGCATTGTATCTGTAGATTGCTTTGGGTAGAATTGACATTTTCACTATGTTGAGTCCACCCATCCATGAGCAAGGTATATTTTTCCACTTATGCAGGTCTCTTTTAGTTTCTTGCAGTAGTGTCTTGTAGTTTTCTCTGTAAAGATCTTTTACATCTCTGGTTAGATTTATTCCTAAGTATTTCATCTTTTGGGGGGCTATTGTAAATGGTATTGATTTGGTGATTTCCTCTTCAAGGTTGTCTTTGTTGGTGTAAAGGAATCCAATTGATTTTTGTATGTTTATCTTGTATCCTGAAACTTTGCTGAAATCTTCTATTAGTTCTAGTAGTTTTCTTGTGGATTCCTTGCGGTTTTCCGTGTATAAGATCATATCATCTGCGAATAGAGATACCTTAACTTTTTCCCTACCTATTTGGATGCCCTTTATTTCTTTTTCTAGCCTAACTGCTCTGGCTAGGACCTCGAGCAAAATGTTGAATAATAGTGGTGATAAAGGGCATCCTTGTCTGGTTCCTGTTCTCAAGGGGAATGCTTTCGAAGTCTCTCCATTCAGGATGATGTTGGCTATTGGTTTTGTATAAATGCCCTTAATTATACTGAGAAATTTCCCTTCTATTCCTATTATTTTGTTGAGAGTGTTTATCATGAATGGGTGTTGGACTTTGTCGAATGCCTTTTCTACATCGATTGATAAGACCATGTGATTCTTGTCTTTTGTTTTATTTATGTGATGGATTACACTGATTGTTTTTCCAATGTTGAACCATCCCTGCAGACCTGATATAAATCCCACTTGGTCACGGTGAATTTTTTTTTTTTGATATGTTGCTAAATTCTATTGGCTAAAATTTTGTTGAGGATTTTTGCGTCAATGTTCATGAGGGATATCGGTCTGTAATCTTCTGTTTTTGTGGTGTCTTTACCTGGTTTTGGTATCAGGGTTATGCTGGCTTCATAGAATGAGTTTGGGAGTATTCCATCCATTTCTATGTTCTGAAATACCTTTAGTAGAAGTGGTGTTATCTCTTCTCTGAAAGTTTGGTAGAATTCTCCAGTGAAGCCATCCAGGCCAGGGCTTTTTTTTTTTTGTTGGCAGTTTTTTAATAACCTTTTCAATCTCTTCTTTTGTTATGGGTTTATTTAGTGGTTCTACCTCTGTTTGTGTTAATTTAGGTAGGTAGTGAGTTTCTAGAAATTTGTCCATTTCCTCTAGGTTTTCAAATTTGTCAGAGTACAGTTTTTCATAGCATTCTATTATGATTCTTTTAATTTCTGTTGGGTCTGTTGTGATATCACCCATCTCATTTCTTATACGGGTTATCTGCTTCCTCTCCAGTTTTTCCTTTGTCAGTTTGGCCAATGGCTTATCAATTTTTTTTTGTCTTTTCAAAGAACCAGCTTTTGGACTTGTTAACTCTTTCAATTGTTTTTCTGTTCTCTATTTCATTTAATTCTGCTCTAATTCTTATCATTTCCTTCCTTCTGGCACCTGTAGGCTTCTTCTGCTGCTCTCTACTTGTTCCAGTTGTAAGGTTAGTGCTTTGATAATGAGCCTTTCTTTTTTTGGATGTGTGCATTTATTGCTATAAACTGACCTCTGAGCACTGCTTTTGCTGTGTCCCAAAGGTTCTGGTAGGATGAGTTTTCATTCTCGTTTGAGTCTATGAATTTCTTTATTCCATCCTTAATTTCTTCTATACCCAGTAGTTTTTGAGCAAGGTGTTGTTCAGTTTCCATGTATCCGATTTTTTTTTCCCTTGCTTTTTGTGTTGTTGATTTCTACTTTTATGGCTTTTTGGTCAGAAAAGATGCTTTGTAATATTTCGATGTTTTGGATTTTGTTAAAGCTTGCTTTATGGCCTAATACGTGGTCTGTTCTGGAGAATGTTCCATGTGCGTTGGAAAAGAAAGCACACTCAGCTGCTGTTGGGTGGAATGTTTTGTATATGTCTATGAGATCAAGTTGGCTGACCGTAGCGTTTAGCTCTTCCGTGTCTTTGTTGAGCTTCTTTCTGGATGTTCTGTCCTTCACCAAAAGTGGCGTGTTGAAGTCTCCTAGAACTGTTATGTAGCTGTCTATCTCTCTTTTCAGTGCTGTTAGAGTTTGTTTTAAATATTTTAGAGCCCTGTTGTTGGGTGGGTAAACAGTCCTTATAGTTATGTCCTCCTGGTGTATTGACCCTTTAATCATTATATAGTGTCCTTCCTTATCCTTTGAGGTGGATTTTACTTTAAAGTCTATTTTGTCAGAGATTAATATTGCCACTCCTGCTCTTTTCTGAGTGTTGTTTGCTTGATATATTTTTTTCCATCCTTTGAGTTTTAGCCTGTTTGTGTCTTTAAGTCTAAGGTGCATCTCTTGTAGGCAGCATATAGATGGATCATGCTTTTTTATCCAATCTGCCACTCTCTGTCTCTTTATTGGTGCATTAAGTCCGTTTACATTCAGTGTAATTATTGATAGGTATGAGTTTAGTGCTGTCATCCTGATATCTCTTTTTGGGTGTAGTTCAGTTTCTTTGTTCTCCTCAATTTTCTGTGCTGAGTCGTTTTTCCTTATGTATTGTTTTTTCATCTTTTTCTTTGTTGTAGATTTTGTTTGCTGGGTCTTTATGTTTTCCTACTTTTTTATTTTGATTTGTAGGACTGTTAGATTTCTTTGTGGTTACCTTAATATTTACCCCTAATTTTCTAAGTTTATACCAGTCTTTTATTACTTTACATCACCTTAACTTCCCCTCCATATAGAAAATCAATGTCTCCATTTTTTAAGTCCCTCTTTTTTTGTTTTAATATTATCCTTTTTTTTTTACACATTGATATCTGTTTCCCTATTTTCAATGTTTTAACTCTGATGTAATTTCGATTTCCATATCTGAGTCAATATCTGGTTGCTCTGTCCTGTGTCCTAGTCTTGCGTTGTTAGCTGGTGTTATTGATTATCTAACCATAGGACTCCCTTTAGTATTTCTTGTAATTTTGGTTTGGTTTTTGCAAATTCCCTGAACTTCTGTTTATCTGGAAATGCCCTAATTTCACCACCATATTTGAGAGACAGTATTGCTGGATATATAACTCTTGGCTGACAGTTATTTTCCTTCAAGGCTTTAAATATGTAATTCCCTTGCCTTCTAGCCTGTATGGTTTCTGCTGAGTAGTCTGAGCTTATTCTAATTGACTCTCCTTTGTAGATGACTTTTCTTTTATCCCTAGCCGCTCTTAAAATTCTCTCTTTATCTTTGGTTTTGGTAAGTTTGATTATAATATGTTTTGGTGACTTTCTTTTGGGATCTACCATATGTGGTCTTTGATGAGCATCTTGGATAGATATCTTCTCATCTTTCATGATACCAGGGTAAGTTTTCTGTCAACAAATCTTCAACAATTTTCTCTGTATTTTCTGTTATCCCCCACCCCACCCGCCCCATTCTGGTACTCCAATCACTCGTAGGTGATTTCTCTTGATAGAGTCCCACATGACTCTTAAGAGTTTCTTCATTCTTTTTAATTCTTTTATCTGATTTTTCCTCAAATTAGTTGGCGTCAAGAGCTTTATCTTTAATGTCACTAATTCTAACTTCTACTGCCTCAATTCTGCTCCTATGACTTTCTATTTAGTTGTCTAATACTGAAATTTTATTGTTAATCTTCTGGATTTCTGATTCTTGCAGCCTATTAAATTTGGCATTATGCTCTTGAATAGCTTTTTAAGTTCCGCTACTACTGTGTCTGTATGTTGCCTGGCTGTTTCTGCGTTCTGTTGAATTTCCTTTCTAATTTCTAGAAGAGTTCTGTATATTAATCTTTTCTATTCTGTCTCTGGTGATTCCAAGCAGTTCTCTTCCTCCAGAGAATTTATTGATACTTTATTTTGGGAGCTTGCTGAAGCCATTATGAACTGCTCTTTATGTGACGATATAGACTGCTGTCTCCGAGCCATCAATAATTTATTATAATTTTATTTTGTGTTTGCTTAGTGAGGCCTAGCTTCTTATTTTGTTTTGTTTTGATATGCCCAAATAGGCTGCTCGTGCGCACCAGTTTGATTTTTGACACTTTTTGATATCTAATGTCCTGTTACCAGGTAGTTAGTTCTGTAACTATGTGCACACCGGAGCCCGTTAAAATTTCCTATATGGAATCAGCTCAGCTGTGCAGGTAGTCGGTCACCAAGTGTGTGATGCAGGCTCTCACCCCCAGTCCTAGAGAGGCATGGGTGACTGGTGCAGGCACTGGACTCTGGCTGTGGTAGGGGATCATGCACTGAGGCAGGCAAGGGGCTGACGGTTCCCCATGAGATTCTGAAAGAAAAGCGTGTCCCTATTCTCTAGGGTGAATAGGTAGGTGAGTTTTGCAGCCGGGCTAAGAGCACCCCACCATGTTGGCTGCAAAGACTTGAGGGCACCACTTTTTCTTGAACTCCTGCAGCAGGTGACTAGGCACTTTAGGAGCTACCACCAGTCCTCAAGACCCTGCCGTAGATCGATAAAAGTGCCTACTTGAGGGGCAGGGCTGTTTCGAGGATCACAAATCTGCCCATTCACAGCTGAAGCAGTTGAAGTTAAAACTTCAGATGTTTGCCCCATTGTACTGTGGTAGTGAGGGCTAACACTGTTGAGATGGGTCCCCACAAGTCTATACAGGGGTGTACGGCACTCAGAGTCTGCAGACTCCTGATTTCTATGGCCAGCAAAGGAGCTGTGCCGACCCTGTGTTCCTGGGCTATGGGTGTCAGCAGCTTATTTGTTCCCTCTCCAAGGCCAGGAGAATGGGTCAGGGCGCCTTTTGGGATCTACTTCTGGCCCAGTGGACTCCTGGTGCAGAGCGGGTAGGGAGGAGGTAAAAGGAAGAGAGGTTTTTCTCAAATCCGGCACAGAGAGTGGAGGGGGGAGATAAAAGGGAGAAAGGATTTTCCCAAATCCGGTGCAGAGCGCAGAGGTAGAAAGTAAAAGGGAAAGAGGTTTTTCCCAAATGGGCCTTTTTTTTAAATCGCCGTGAAAGTGTGCGCACGTGTACTCATCCTAGCCTCTTGGGAGCTGCTCTTCACTGGTTCAGAGCGTCCAAGCAGAATCTCTGCTGCCGGCTCTCTCTCGACGTGGAAACTGCTCCTCAAGAGGGCGCACAGCACAGCTGTTTGCCAGCTTCACCGCAGCTCGGTATGGCTGTGTCTCTGCAGTATCGCTGCCACGGCTCTAGTGCTCCTCTCCTCTTCCAAACGGTCTTCCTCTCCGGTATGACTCAGATGGATTTCTTAACCTTGCCTTGTTCAGGGCTGCCAGATGTTCACGTAGAATCAAATCACTTGTTTTTCCAGGTCTTTGTTGTAAGAAGGATATAGGAAGTGTCTAACTAGTCTGCCATGTTGACCATGCCTCTCTAAGATTTTTCTTTATCTTTTAAAATTCATATTTACAAAGTCTCAACTTTGGAGTATATACACAATTTATATCTTTATCTATTAAAATTCGTATTTACAAAGTAACTTCATACATACACATACACAGACACACACACATACGCACACACACAATCTTCAAAACAATGCGATGTAGACAGGGAAATATTTTTTCAGTCTTACAACTGAGAAAATAGAGGCTCAGAGAGGTAATATGACCTGCCAAAGGTCACAAACCAGTGAATGAGATTTGGGACCTTTTCACTCTAAAATCCAGAGCTTTTCCCATTCTTTATGTTCTATATCCTGGTCATGTATAAATGAATCATGTATGAATCCAAACTGTTTTTAAAAAAATAAAATTCAAACCATATATAATTTAGGATAAAATTTTTCTACCTTTTGGGATACTGAACAACTCAGGTTACTCAACTTCATAATTTTAAAGTCTTAATAATTCAACACTTTTTAGCTGAGCAGAAAGATGAAATGTGCTGCACATTTCAATAAATCCTTAGATCTAAGTACTAGTAAATGACTGGTTTCAAACTTACTTGTTCTCTCAAAATGCCTTGTCTCTACTACAATCAAATTTCAGGGAACTACATATAGCAGAAATGATTTAACGCACCACACTTTGTAAGCATTAGTATTTTTCTTGAGGAATACTCCTGATACTCTTCTAAATAATCATGTTCTTTTGAAGCAATCAATGTAACTACCAGAAAATCTCCTCTGATACAAGAGTAAGCACGTATTAGATTTCACAGCAAGACAAAATAGTAAGAATACAAAGACATTTCTACTAAATTTTACACCAACATATTTTTCATATTGCTCAGCAATTTTTAAATCAGAAATTTTCAAGTAAGGCCTGAAGTTATAGTACTGCTCTGCCCTCTAGTGACTGCCTAGGTTTTGCTAACTACATCTTTTCTTTTTTGTTTTTTGTTTTTTTGTTTTTAATTGGATTTTGAATAATACTTCGGATTTTTTTTTAATTTATTTTTAGTTACATATAATGACTGATTATTCAACATTTGAGTAGTGAACAAAGACTACTGATCAACTTTTAAGGTCTGGTTCGTGTTATGAACACAATGCAGGAAAGAGGCCTCAAAATTCAAGTTGTTTTCAACTGACAACAGCAACTCAAAAGCTTTGATGGGAAGCCTAGGGGACGGTGAGTTGAAGACAATGGTGATGGAATAATGTGGAAAAGGATAGTGACAATAGCAGCACAACTGGAAGAACGTAACCGACATCGCTGAATTGTACATGTAGAAATTTTTGAAATGGTGTATCTTTGGCTATGCATATTTTCACCAAAAAAAAAAAATTCAAGTTGTTTTCATAGGGATGATCCATCTAAGTATTCCAAACCAATAATAATAATATAACCTATTCCAATCCTTACTTATCATAATTCTATACAATTTACTTGGAAATGCCAAAGAATTCCACTAGGTTCTTTGTTGAAATTTTTACAAAATTCTCAACTTTATAACTCCGTAATTGGTCAATTCTATTAGACTGAAGTATCAAGGTAATCAAGTGGTACTATATATACTGCACACAGAGGAACAATTTTCTACTAATTAGAAAAGAGTAAAAATATGCTTAATACAAAAACTACACTGAACATAATTTATCATTAATTACTGAAGTGGCAGTTGAGGATTTTCCTGAGCCTCAGCATCATCATTAGAAAATTCACTGTCACTTCATTTACACATGGAAACATTAATCAAGCATACCAGTTAAGACAGTTACTGAACAGGGGTTCACCTTAGTATGTCATGAAGGGAACTTCTTTGTCATGCTACACCCCCTTGTACTTCCTCCTGCCATGAACCTTTCATGATGAGCAGATGCATTTCTCAAACAGCCTTTCTACTCCCACTAATCCCAAGTGAACCACTTCTGTGTCTACAAACTTATGTTAAAAACAAACATGACTTCTGTACATGTGAATGTAAAAGGACACTGGAACATGTGGGGATAGTCCACGGGCAGTATGATGTGGTGGTTAGCAGCACAAACCCTGCAGCCAGACTGCCTGTGTTTAAACTCCAAATCTGTCACTTACTAGCAATGCGACCCGAGGCAGATCATTTAACCTCTCTGTGCTTCAGATTCCTCATCTACAAAATGGAAATAAAAACAGTACTTACCAGTAATAATGTTCTATATATTGACAGGTATTTGGGTTACACAAGTGTATGCATTTATCAAAACTGAGAGAATGTACATTTAAGATTTGTGCATTTAACTGAATGGAAATTTTACATTAAAAAACTTGTATTTGTAGAATTCAAATGTTGAATTCTAGTATATAATATGCATCTTGAAGTATTTAGGGAAGCTGTAATGATGTCTACATTTTGCTTTGAAATGCATCAAAAAATAAATTGGATTGATGGATGGACAGACAGATAAGAGAAGACAGGTATGCAATAAAACAACTATAGCAAAAGTTAATGGCAGAAATCTAGGTGGTGGTTACATGAGTGTTTAATGTTATATATTTGAAAGTTTCATCATAAAATGTTGGGAAAATAGCAGCTACTTCATAGGGTTGATGTTAAGATTAAATATATATACAAAGTATTATATATAGCCACTCCTCACTTATCAACATGGTTAAGTTCCTATATCCTAAACATAATAACATGGATGTCCTCTTTGCATTTCAAATTCAATCCATCCCAAACTTAACTTCCTCTTTCCCCAAATCAGTTTCTGGTATACCTCCCTACTTCTGGTAGTGGTATTAATGCTCTTCTGGAAAACCACACTTAAAAAACCTATCTTTGACTTGTTTTTCAACACCCTACACTTCCTTCCTTCTTACTATCCCCTATCCCTCCACACAAGTTCAGTCAATTGCCTAGTTTTGTAGCTTAGTATTTTTTAAACTGGCTCAGATACCTGGAAGTCATATTCTTTAAGGACCACAGTGAAAGCTAAATTTATAATCACTAAACACACACCAAAAAAAAAAACTATTGTCATCAAGTCAATTTCGACTGATGCTGAGTGACCCCACATGTGTCAGAATAGAACTGCTCCATGGGGTTTTCTTGGCTGTAATCTTTATGGAAGCGGATCACCAGGCCTTTCTTTCATGGTACCACTGGGTGGGTTTGAACTGCCAACCTTTAGGTTAGAAGACAGGTGCAAACTGTTGCACCATCCAGGGACCTATTTCTCTCACGCACACACAAAGGCACACACAGAGGCTAAATAGTAGTAGGCATCAAGGGTTTGAGAATATCTTCATTGAAGGAATCCTTAAAACTGAGCATCCATTCATTTTTGCCCCACGGACTGAAAAAAACACTTATCTGATTTTGGCTGTTGGATACCGCAATCAAAAATATTTCCAGACGCACACAGACAGGCAATAACCTTCATAATGCCTCTCACAGTGGTTCCATTTGCAGTAGTCAGCACCGTATAACAGAACTCATTTCTTCTCACCTGGGTTACTGCAAAAGTCTCCTAAACAATCTTTCCAATGCCTCTTTTCCCTTCCAGTCCATCCCATTTTTATCTCCTCTGTTCAGAAACTTTCACTGTCTGTCTTTGAAAAAGAAATAAACGTAAACTTACCCTGACATTCAAGGCCCTTTACATCTGATTTTCCACCAAAGTTACCCAATTTACCATGCATGTGCCCATCCACCTGACAAAAAGGTCTATTAACTTCTCCAGACTTCTGTATTCGCCCCTCTACATGGTCTTCCTTGAAGAAGGGAGAACCCTGAGAATCAAGATCATCCTCGGAACTCTTAATGAGGCTTATTATTAGTCTATTTCTTTTTTCTGCGTTTTTAGATTTTGCCTTATGTTTATATTACAACCCTTGCAATGTCTAAAACACTGCCTTACACATAGTAGTTTCAGTAAATATATATTAGATAAACAAATACAGAAAGAGAAAAATATTATTTTATTTTTAAACGAAACTATTTCTCTAGTACAATTACTGAGGGCAGTCCAGGTCATAAAATGAAATAGGACAGAACATGAGAAAGACTAGAGAGCAACAATGATCTAGGGTGCAGTCACTCTTATAGGTGGCCCTGAAAGGTTTGGGCCTTCAGTGTATAATAATTAAAGTGCAGATTAATAATTCCTGGTACTTATGCTTAGGATGTGTACATATTCAACTAGGAAAAGACAAAACTGCAATTAAAAATAAAAAGCAAACATCCAACACATACATGCTAAGTTATAGAGCAGATTTTAGAAGGAACCAAGGTATTTCATAGACACCTTCAGAATTATCTTCCGAACAGATTTAGACACTATTGTTATGAGATATTAAAAATTAATAAGCAAAATATTTACTGATATTAGTGACAGAAGACCAAATGGTACTACTGGTTTGTGCTTATATACATGAAAATTTTAGAGAGTACATACTATCAACAGAGGTAGTATTTTCTGCAGGTATAGAAAAATATTTTCTTCTCTTGGATCAATTAATTTTACATTGCTAAACCACTGACCTAAAAAAGGGAAATTTTGCTTTTGTTTTTCCAGTTAATGACTGAACAGGTAAAGTCATGACTGAATTAGCTGTTTAACTCAAAATTTTTAAGTTTTCATAGTTAGGGTAAGATAAAAAATAACAAAATAGGTTTCATACTCTAAAAATTTATTAAGAATTCATAATACATATCCTTGTTTTTGGAGCCCTGATGGCACAGTGGTTAAGAGCTACCGTAAGCTACGGCTGCTAACCAAAAGGCCGGCACTTTGAATCCACCAGCGGCTCCCTGAAAACCCTATGGGGCAGTTCTACTCTGTCCTATAGGGTCACTATGAGTGGGAATCGACTTGACAGCAATGGATATCCTTGTTTTGCTAAAATAATTATAGTCTTCGATGAAAATTATCAAGATTATGAAAATTTACCATTAAGTAATTTACATGTTGTGTTGGGTTAAACAGCAATAGTATGTACCAATAATATTCCTAAAATGACTATAATAAATCTACTGAATGATAGAGAGGGTTTCTCTCTTAATGTTATTATATGTTTCAGTTTTGATTAAACTGAAAAATTAATTGGGGGGATGTATATGAGTCAGAATTGACTCAACAGCAATGGATTTGAGTTTCTTTAATTTTATTTCTTTTCTGCACAAACAAAGCTTTATTGAGAAAAGTAGCTTGCCAGTGGAGACAAAGACAGACAATCCAATGCTAGCCTTTGTCTCCTCGAATAAAAGGTTTACAGGGCTTATAAAAGTTTCCAGGCAGGAAATGGTTTCATCTTTATTCACAAAAGGGGTATGGGTTTCTTGGAAAAGGGTGTGGCAGGTGCACACCCAAAAAGTAATTCAAGATGGAACCTGTAACAAAGGCTCCTGGGACTGGATGGCGGGACTTATTATGGGGTGCTGCGCCTACGCAGTTCCCCCGTGGTGCCAGCTCAATTCCTGTCGCGGGTCTGTCGGTCACCTGCGGATGTCTGCGCATGCTCCAGGGACAAGATCGGGCCAGTTCTTCTGAAAAACATCTTATCAAGGAAGCACATTTAGAGTTGGGTGGGTTGGTCTTTCATTATCATGTTCCAAGATAATGGGTTTTGTGTCACTAGTTAAGCAGTTTTTAGTTCAGGGTCCTTTGCCTAGGGGCCCAGTCACTTTTTCCCTTCCCTATCTCATTCCCCCGAGAGATTTCATACTCATAATTCTTTATGAGGGTGTAGGGGCAGAGGTCTCTTCTTCTGTAACTTCTTCAAGCTGACACTGGGTTGTTGGCCTGCCTAGCAGAGTAGAAATCTCTCCATGGTCTAGAGTTTTGTTGGGGCTATTGGATTCAGACCCAGGAATGGGCTGGAACTCTTGCATCATCATTAATTTGACTTGGAACTGCTGGAGTCGAGAAGACATAAACTTAACCAGCGCTTTGAGCAAGTAGGGACCAAATAAAAGTGGTAGAAGGATAGTTACTGTGGGTCCTAAAAGGGGAAGGAACCAGGTTATGGAAGGTAAATACCCTTTGATTAGATTCCAAATATTGTTACCCATTTGTGTATGGGCTGTCCTTAGCCACTCAACTTGTTTAAGGATCCTCTGAGCCCGGAGTTCTACTTCCCTAGAAACATTAATGTACATGCAGCAGGAAGTGTCTGCGACTATGCAGGTACCTCCCTGTTTAGCCAGGAGGTAGTCCAATGTGATTCAGTGGCCCATGACTACATTGGCCAATGAGTTCAGGGATCTCTGTAAGGCTACAGACTTTGTCCTGAATTGGTACTGACTACTTGGACAACACTGGATAGATTTTGGACTTGAGCATTGCTGTAAACCGTACCCACTGTTAATCCAGCAAGTGCTCCCATCAAGACCATGATCCCTAAAGCTATGAGGGTAATGGGTTCTCTTTTCCTTTGGCTGAGGGCTCCCTGGGAAGCTGGGTTAGTGCTTCCCTGAAAGACTGAAACTGTGTTGTTATTGAGGATTACAAGCCCAATGAAACAACTGGTGTTGACCAAGCTTAAATCAAGGTACCCTAATCCCCAAATCCTGTTGGCTTGGTCTAAGCATGCAAACCAATATCCTTTTGGGCACACTGGGTTTCCCAGGTATCTGTTAGTAATGGGCACCGAGGTATCCCATGAAATCGGATTGGTTTTGGGTTGCCCTAAAAATGGTCAGACCTTTACGAAGGGGTCCACACACCCCAGGATGTGTGAAGCTTCCTTCTAACCAAATATCTGTAGCATTGCTGACTGGGTTTGGTTTTAAATACCATATATAATTAAAAGAAACTCAAACTTCTATCGCTTACAATTATACAGAAAATATTTTAAGATATCTAAGAGTATAAAGAATGTTATTTATTCTTTTCTAATAATTTTAAACAAGTCCATCCTATATTCAATACAGATGTTTCCAATATAATACAGATGTACAGGTTGAAGCTAGACACTGCCCTTGTTGTGAAAGGATACAATAACACGCCTAAAATTCAAGTCCAAGGAACAGATAAGCAAAAAAGTCAAATGCCATTTTTGACCTGCTGTCCACTTTGAGAATAAACACATTTTCTTAATCGCTCCTGCCATGTACTGGATTGGCTTTGTGCCCTCAGCACTTGAAATCCTCATAACAACCTGACATTATCAGTATTCACCCATTTCACAGACAACACTAAGTAAATTTCCCATGGTCCCAATGGTGATAAGCAGCTGTCAGATTTAGTCTTGGGTCCATCTAACTCCATAGCCCAGCTTCTAAGATAGCATGCTACAGCTCAAAAAAAGGTGATCTATTTAAATCTGTCTTCTATAGGGAAACCTTTTTGTAAGTTTCTGCCTATCCATAGTCATCTCTAGGAAGCAATAGTGAGCATTACGTAGCTGACAATAGGAAGGCAAGAGTCAGAATATTTATAAACATAAGGAAGTAAAAGTTCTTAAATAATTTTTCAGCAGTACATTATAAACTTGAATGTATGAAATATTTTATTACAATGGAAACAATCAGTGAAAATTCTACGATTCTGATGATTAATTAAAAACTCCTAAAAAAGATATGACTGGAACACCATTCACTATTAACAAGATATATCATCATAGTCTTATTAGAAAGATTTACCTTATTTTCTCTAAAAAGTGAAACTTTAAGTGAATAATAAAGAAAGGCAGCACCTATCATTTTAACAGGAACAACTAAACTTTCACACCTGAAAACTTTATCATTCACTTGCGTATTCACTTACAAATCAAAATGAAAGATGAACTGTGTGTGTCAGAACTTTAAATGAGAGGAAAACATGATCGCTATAGCAAAAGGTGTAACAGTTAAGGATTAATGGTGGCTGCGAATTTGAAAATTTTCTCTATTGACTTTTTTAATAATACATCTACTTGATGACTTGGTAATTCTAGCAGTGCTGAAAACACAGTAGGTATTCCAAATTAGATTGAGGGCATGGACTCAGTTTCATGGACATGTCCACCTGGGTAGTGCCAGCAAGGAGGGAGGGAGGGAAGGAAGAAAGGAGGGAGGGAAACAAGGAGGGAAGGAAGAAAGCAATGAGGAAAGGAAGGGAGGAAAGGAGGAGGGAGGGGAGGGAAGGAAGGAGGGGAAAAAGGGAGGGAAGGGGGGGAGGAAGCAAGGAAGGGAAGGGAGAGGGAAGGAAGGAAGGAGGAAGGGAGGGGAGGAGGAAGGGATGGAAGGAAAGAAAGGGAGGGAAAGAGAGAAGGGAGGGAGGGAGGGAGGAAGGAAGGAAGGAAGAAGGGAAGGAAGGAGGGAAGGAAAAAAGAGAAGGAGGGAGGGAAGAAAGAGAGGGAAGGAAGAGAGGGAAGGAAGGAAAGAGGGAGGGAAGGAGGGGAGAGGGAAAGTAGAGACAGAAGGAGATAAGGGAGGGAGGGAGGTAAGGAAGGAGGAAGGGAAGGAAGGTGGGAGGGAGGGAAGGAAGGAAGGAGGGAGGGAGGGGGGAAGGGAGGGAAGGGAGGGAGGGAGTTTAGCAAGAAACCCTTGCTGATTCAGTGTACACTACAAATGAGCCACCAAATACCCAAAAGTTTTTTGCTGCTCATTTCAAGTTCTCAAGCTTGCTAACATTTATTGATTACAGGACTAACTGCAAATTTAAAGGCACAGAGACACTTATATTTAAAGAACACTGCTCTCCCTGAACTCAGTCTGGGAAAAATAATTATCTCCATATAGACCACAGATGCTAATTAAACACCAAGTTTCATGGAATACAGGGTAAATGAAATGTGAGCTCCTGTAATACTAATTCACCAACTATTTTTGAGCAACTTCTGGAGTCAAACACTGTTTTTCTAGGTATTGGGGATGCAGCAACAAACAAAGCAGACGTTCTAGCATAAATTTAAACCACTTCGCATCCTGAAGAGGCTATATGAAAGAATGACATGTGTACACTTATACAGACATACTTGTGTATGTATATACACAATCTTCAGTTAACACAGTGTATATTTTACACTGAAATGCAAAAAAAATTCTATGAGAGAAGTGTTACAAGCAATTTCCTTCCTATCAGATCAATTTATTTTCCTGGAAAAACATATTTTCTCTATAAGAGAGATCAGAGAAATACAGGCTTCAGTATAATAATACTTGATTTAGCCATCACATTTCAAGAGCAGCATTAATGCACAGACACTGAAGTCAAACCTGAACATATTTATATGTACTGTTCTTAACTATTGAGTTCCACAATCACTAGGATGATCCTATGGTTGCAAAAAAATAGTTTTCATTACATGTAAGTATTTTGAGTTTTTCAGTAAATTACTTTTTGGAGAGACTGAAACCAAAAGTGTATGAAAGAGTTAAAATACCTTTCAACTAATTAAACTGCTGTCCATAAACTGGATCACTGCTTGACAGTTTATCATTTAGTATATAAACCCACAACGTGAGCTGATTTAAAAAATCAATTTAAAATTATTTTTACATAAAAGTGTTTAAGTCTCAAAAAGTGAAAAGTGTTTAAAACTTCTTTCCTTTTTTGTTTTAGATGAAGACCAAATCTCCAGAAACTGAAATTATTCTAGTGACTCAGAACACACATACGGACGCAAGCACGCACGCACACACACACACACACACACACAAACATACACGCACAAAATGTCCAAACGTAAAACTAGGAGATTTACTTTGAGCTGACATCAGTAACCAACAAGTAAACTCTTTCTTTATTCATCACTAATCCTAGGTGTCCAATAACTGATTAAGCTAATAGAAAAAGTGTATTATTACATAGCAGAAGGAAGTAGTATATAGACATTCAATGGATTGCATTTAAGACTAGTAGTTGAGAAATGCAGACAACCATTACCTAACTTAACAGCTGATATCAGAGAAAAGAAAAAAAGGAAGGAAGAAAGGGAGACAGTAAATGGTAGATCTACCAGATTTAGGACTCACTGACTTCTGCTGGCATTATTTCAAATACACATTCTTTTCTTTTCGTTTATCAGAATCTTAAATATATGCCATTCCTTCTTTGAATTCTCAATTGACTTCACAAAAAGAATATTGTCTCGAACAATGTGAATTGGCTTGACAGATTACAGTAAATAGAAACGGAAATAACCCAAAAAATTAACCATCTGTTTCTCAATCTAATTTTCAAATATATTCTATTACTAAATAACAATGAATACACATGGATGTCAACTTTTACAATGTTGTAATTCCTTCGCATGTATGACACTCATTTTCATGCACAGTGACTTCAAAGTGAGGAAAATATGAACTCCATCATTTCAAATGTCTCCCACCCTAAAGGCTGGCAAAGATTTTTTAGGATCATAAACCAAATTTTTTTAATTTATAGATTAAATAAACATAGGGAGTGTATATTTTTTAAGTCTTTCACTTCACTTTTAAGTTCTGTCTTTAGTAGAAAAGAATGATAACCACTAAGCATGTTCCTATTTTTGAGGCAGTTTTACTCGACCAATAATCCAGCTGATGGAGTCACTGACGGTTACATAGATGCTCCATTTACAAGGAGAACAGCTTGAAACAATTTGAAGAATAATTCATCAAAAAAAAATTTTTAGATACATGTGTTATTTTATATTAAACACATGAAATTTTGTCACTTTAGAAAAGCAAAGGGCTTTGAACCATAAAAAGATGTTACTATGTTGTGCCTGATTCTGAGAGTTCAAGGGGACAATGTCAAGAGAGATGTTTTCTAAGGAGATTAAATTAATTAACTCTTCATTGGCGAATAATAACATAAGTTAAAAATCTTGAAATAGAAATGCTGATTTTTTTGTTGAAACCAAACAGTATTTGCTCTACATAGTGAAAAAAATCTCAGGGGCACCATCTCCTGTTTTTGTACCTTGCCTCAAGATTCTGTGAAATTTGATTTAAGCCCTGACCCTGACCTCGTCAATACTCAGAGCAAAGGCCATATATTCACTCCTGTCAGTCACTCTGTCCTTAGGACTTCTACATTCTCAGTGGCAAGAAATTAAGTTTTAGATCAGAGGGTGGCTAACATTTCTACAGGATTCATCCTTTCTCTCCATGATAAGGATAAAGAAGAATGTTAGGTTCTCATATGTTATTTAGGACTATTACAAAATTCTTGGTATGTGTATTTATATGTAAATAAATAAACATACATAGACCCACATATACTGTCAGATGTCTATCAGTGGTATTTTACAAGACAACCAAGATCCTTGACCTTTGATTACATTTTTTTTTTAAACTACCGCTACTTAAGCGCCTCCCTGTGTACCAGGTATTATATCAGGCACCTGACATAACTACCTCATTTAATTCTTACAATCCTCCAAGGTAGAGATTATCTCCATATTAAGACAAGAAAACAAAGTTTCAGAGACAGAAAATAATCGCCTAAATTCTTTCATTTAAAAAATGTCAGAACTAGGATTTATACCTGCTACTCTTGTTCAAAAACTCATGTTTTGCTATACTGTCTTGCCTCCTAGCCTTACTTTATATTTAAAAAAAAAAGACTCAGATGTCTAAGCATGCTTCTTTCCCTCCATTCTTAAGAAACTATAAGCTAGCAAAGCATCACATATATGTACTCCTCAATCTCTAAATCATCTTAATACATACAAGTCTGGTTGTAATGTTTTAGAATATCTCTAGGCTTAATCAAATCAGTCTTTGCTGGAGTTCCATGTGTTGTCTAGCATTTTTCTAGGAGGCTTAGGAGAAAATAATGGAAAGTCACTGTGTAGTGAATATATCTCAGGTGGAGTACCACAGAAAAACTGCTGGGATATAATTGCTAAACTCCCGACCATGTCTGCATTCTTCATCTCTAGAATGATTCCTAAAATTGCACTTAAGTAGACAAAGGCAACTGGCTACCATTATGTGGTAAAATTGTTACATTACTACCAAAAAAGGCAAAATGCCCATTTTCTCATTCTCTTCCCATATCAAATTAGATAATATATGTCAAAGCTCTGTAACCTATTATACATAGGTAAGAAACTACCATAAGTATCATTATTTCCCTTCTCTGATTCTGTATGGAAACTGCTGAGAGTCCAGTCTGTAGTAATTTTAATTTATTTTACAACTACTTATAAAACAATGATGTAAGCCCCATTATACAATACTAGAAACCCTTACTGCATGGTGGAAAAAGTTCTAATGTTTGAAAGCTTTAAGAAACTCTGGAACTGTATCAATTCTTCATTCTTTAAAGTTTGCACAGATAAGGTTTCATGGCTCACTGTGTTCCATGTAATCACAACAGAAGTATTCACGATCACATAATTTTAGAAAATCTTGGTTAAACAATTCATTTAGTACAGACTTTAGTTTTCATTTACCATTGACTGGGTTAAATAATTCATTTAAACAGATTAATTTTCTACAGGACTTCTTGGACTCTTTAAGATACTAGTAGTCTCTGTCTCTCTAGAAGAGCAACAGATAGTACTATGTAGATTACAGTGTAGTTAAAACAGTCACTGCCCCCCCCCGCCCCCCACCATTCAGCCTTTCCCTGCCTTCCCTTCTTGAAAAGGCCACTCCTAACAAGAATTATCTTTCTCCACTCCATGACACGAGAACTGGCCATGTGACAGGCTTTGGCCAATGAAATATGAGTGGAAGTGACACATGCCACTTCCAAGCAGCTGCTTTAAGAGCCCTGGATCCCCCATCACTCTCTTTTTCTTCTGCCACAAGCTTGCACATCCCAGAGAGGCTGCTCCTTCAGTTTTGGTCCAGGAACAAAAAGGACATGGAACAGAGCAGTAGCACATTCAAAAGAGACATGACCAGAGTAAGAAATAAACTTTTACTACTATAAATTACTAAGATTTGGGGAACCTTTTGATACTGAAATGTAACTTTGCCTAAACTGACTAGCGTAGCATGTTTTCCTGATTTATTTGATCCTGGCATCCTTTTGTCAAGCAACATCTTCCAAGATTTATTTACTAAATTATGGCTGGTTTTGCATGGCATCTTTTTTATTTCTTAGTTAGCACTGTATTTATGATAAGCATAAAAATATTTTACATATGTAAAGTAGAAGTATACAGTCTTAGTCAACATCAATTAAACTTTCTTAAATTTTATCAGCAATTTGAATTTTTGTCAATTTATGCCTAGTTAAGATAAGAAATACATTTTATTGCAATAATTTATTATTGAAAAATCATAGATAGATGGCTACTTAGTCAAGACTGTCATAGTAAAGATTGTTCATGGTTTAGGTTTCTGAACAGGGCACATAAAGTATCCTACTGCACTTCCAAGAACTTAGTAAATTTAAAATATTGCCACAAATTTAATTTTCTTTAAACCTCATCATACTCAAATTCCCTTTTGGATTAGCAATTGAGAATTTACTTGAAATCTCAGTATCAATTTTTGAATATTCATAGTCTTTTCTGCTGACCTAGCAACATTCAGTCCATACTTGCTAAAACAGGAAGGTGGACAGATATTCTAGACAGATTTAATAAGCTAATAAATAAAATATTTTAAAAATAAAAGATTTAAGATTACTTTTACTTAGAAAGTTAAAGAATAAGATCACTTCCTAAAAATTACAAATGATCAACATTTACTAGATTTGTTCATTTTCATTCACATCATGTTCCTCAGTCTTAACAAATCATGTTCACCATCAAGGGTCAAGACATCAATAAAGCAATCACACATTTAATTTTCAGACTGTGAAAACGCTATACATTTGAGTAATCATTGAAACTAATTTTAAAATACTACTGCCATATTTTACAAGTTTAAAATTTTGTTTTCCCTAAAGCAACAGCTTTGAAAACAAGATAACTTATGTACATGAGGACAGAGTTATATTATCTTTGAGTTTCAAAATTTGATAAAATCTGTCACATGCATTTATTTTGAAATCTCAATGCTCTCTTCCTTGGCTGCTTTTTATATTTAAAATAGTTTCATGGACGCAGGAAATCTTAGCTATACAACGATCCCTATTATTTTCAATAGGTAAGAAAAACTCCATACTGCCTTGATATGATTCACTTTTTAAGTCACAGTAGTACAAAAAGCAGGTTTTGGAGGACAGGCCAATTTAATATTAATTTAGGTATGTAGTCTCTAGATATCCATGACTTGCATAAATTGACTTTCAATAATAACACTCTACTGTGGAGAAACAAATCGGATATTTTAAAATAGTTAACAAAAAAAAATAATGATTTTAAAGGAAAATTTAACTTACTTGATGGAGATTAAAATGTCACTTTAAAGAGATAAACAAAATTGACAAAAAAATTTAAACACAATTGTCACACTTTCCCAATTGATATGGAAGGTGAATCCATCAGATGGGAAACAGTTGAGATGGACTCTTTGATAGCACACCGTTCGTGACCGTGTCACTGCTTCCAGGGAAGTAAGGTACACCACTGGTGCTGCTCTTACCAGTCAAGCCAAGGCTTTCCATTGTCATTTCAACGGAACATCAGAACTTCCAGCTTCTGTGATGTAGCAGGCTTCTGTGAAAGACCGAGAGCAAAGCAGTTAAAATGGTAAGCCACAAAGGCCTTTCAAGTAATGCCGACGCTTATTCTCATTCAACAAAATAATCTCCAAACAGAATGAATTAATAGTCAAGCAATCAAAATCAGGCAAACTATTAAATGCCTTTAAGATAATATTATCTAGAGAAAGTGTTTACTCTCAACTTTAATAAACAAAAAAAGAGTCACTAAAACTATTCAATGGGAATGCTAAGATTAATGTTACTGAGACAAAAAACTACAGGATAAATCCCTTGGAAAAACATGAGGTTAAATCAAGGACAGATTACCCAATAAGCAAGGTACAGACGGGCTTACCTGTGCTTACTTACTAATCCGTACTGCACAATTCACCTGTTTTTCGCCACGTCTTTGATGTAAAACTGTTCACTACAGATTAGTAAATAAACACAATTAAGTCTGTGGGTACTATGTCAACTGTAAGCAGCCCATTTGTACCCCGCTTACTGGTTAATCTGCCCCTGAGTTAAATTGACATCATGACTAAATCTAAGTTATTTTGAATGACTAGCCCAACTCAGCAGCTCTGGTGGCACAGTGACTAAGAGCTCAGCTGCTAACCAAAAGGTTGGCAGTTCAAATCCACCAGCTGCTCCTTGGAAGCCCTATGGAGCAGTTCTACTTTGTTCTAGGATCACTAAGAGTCGAGTCGGAATCAACTCCACAGCAACGGTTTTTTTTTGTTTTTGTTTTTGTTTTTTTGTGCCCAACCCAACTAGATAAGCTTTGATTCAGACATTAATATCCTAGATTTATTTTTTAGATGTTTTAAAAATTGTGAGTGAAGCAAGATAGTTAAAAAAGGGGGCAGGGGGGAGTGAGTGAGACTGCAACCAAACAATTAGTTTCTAGCTACAAAGGATTACGTAAATATAGGAAAACAAAAAAAAAACCCTTGCCATTGAGTCAGTTACTACTCATAGCGACCCTATACAATAGAGCAGAACTGCTGCACAGGTTTCCAAGGCTGTAATCCTTACGGAAGCAGACTGCCACATCTTTCTCCTGCAGAGTGGCTCTTGGGTTCGAACCACCAACCTCTCCATTAGAAGCCAAACTACTTAACCACTGTGCTGCCAAAATTCCTTTTAAATACTGGAAAGAGATTAAAATCAGCAGATGGTATACACAAATTAAATGCAACATTCTACATTAACAGCACTACACATATAGACATATACCTAAATCATCATTTTTAAGAATTAAAATTTATCACTTTCATAGTTTCCGTGTGAGATGCATTCATTTAGTTCCTAGGATGTTTTAGTGGGAATACTGAGTTCACACTCAATTAACAATCTCCTGCCTCCTGCAGATTATAACAATGCCACTTCTTAAACTATAACGCACTCTAAAAATCAGTATTACTTAGTGGTTTATGGCTTTATCAGTGCTATTAGTCATTTTATGGCTTGGATGAAGAGCTTTTTTTTTCCCCCTAATCAGCCACTATGATATTTAAGAACTGCCTCTTACACATTAGACAGCAAAAATGTGCAATGATTCATCTGAGTAATCCTATCTAGAATTAGATGATTCGGTTGTCACCCAGTGCTATTAAAGAAAACAACAGCAGGAAACAATGAATAAGGTGTTAAATGGTGTCTCATGTGGTTTCCAAAAGATACTACTCATTCATCCCGCATTTTTTAAAGCCAGGCTATGGATGAAAGAATAAATCTAGATCTTTGAAGCAATCTACAAAAGACACATATGAATACTTTCCATTAAAGGCCTATGTTTCTACCACACTTTATGAACTCTGAGTACAATTCCAAAAACTGATGAAATAAATGGTATGAAAGTCTATTCTTAATCATCATGAAATAGGCAACTAACATTATTGTTGTTTTAAGAAAATCACATCTACTAAATATCTCATATATTTGCATACTTTTTTTCATATAAATTCATAAAAGTGAATATACAGAACCATTAAAAAAACTGTAAAATAAATAAAAACCACAAATAAATAAATATAAATAACTGTAAATAAATTGTAAATAACTGTAAATAAATTGACATAAACAAAAAATACAATTTATACTGCAAAATTGTGAGAGTGGTCCATCATTAATTTTGACAGTACAGGTTTGATTATTATTTTGTTTTTAAGATTTGTTTACTGTTTAGTTTAAGAAGCGAGCACATGCTACTGGAAAAATAAATATGATAATATATCCTTTAGGCAGAACTTCTTTTAGAAGCTCAAAAATAAACTCAGTAATCTTCAGATACCCTTACAGATTTATTCATTTCTATAATTATATATATATATTTGTTGTTGTTAGGTGCCATCGAGTCAGTTCCAACTCATAGTGACCCTATGGACAAATAGTGACCCTATGGACAACAGAAAGAAACACTGCCCGGTCCCATGCCATCCTCACAATCATTGTTATGCTTGAGCCCATTGTTGCAGCCACTGTGTCAATCTATCTCATTGAGGGTCTTCCTCTTTTTCGCTGACCCTCTACTTTACCGAGCATGATGTCCTTCTCCAGGGGCTGGTCCCTCCTGATAACATGTCCCAAGTACATGAGACGAAGTTTCACCATTCTTGCTTCTACAGAGCATTCTGGCTGCACTTTTTCCAAGACAGATTTGTTTGTTCTTCTGTCAGCCCATGGTATATTCACTATTCTTTGCCAACACCATAATTCAAAAGCATAAATTCTTCTTCGGTCTTCCTTATTCATTGTCCAGCTTTCACGTGCATACGAGGCAACTAAAAATACCATGGTTTGGGTTAGGCACACCTTAGTCCTTAAAGTGACATCTTTACTGTTGAACACTTTAAAGAGGTCTTCTGCAGCAGATTTGCCCACTACAACATGTCACTTGATTTCCTGACTGCTGCTCCCATGGGCATTGACTGTGGATCCAAGTAAAATGAAATCTTTGACAACTTCAATCATATATATACAGAGAGAGAGAGAGAGAGAGACCATAACTACACCTTATTATGATTACTGTTTAATAATTTATCACCTGTGATGCAACTATCTGTGGCTAAAGCAGAGGGAAAGAAAGTTGGCTATGCTGTGGCCAATGTACCTTTTAAAACTCCTAGGGTAACGAACAAATCACGTTGGGCTTAACTGGCCAGGAGAGAGAAGCCAGGGAATCAGCCAGCAGAGGAGAGGTCAATTTCAAGGCTGAAGATACTGCCTGAGACTGCCCTTTGAGTTCTGTGATAGCTGAACTCAGAGACTCTAGATTTTATCTGGCTGGTACAAATCCCCCACAAGTAGCTTCAGAAAAGCGGTTTCAGCAGAAGCTGTTCTGCATGTAAACTACATGATTTTCACAAAGTGTTTTGATTTGAGGGAAATGGGTGGCTGTGCGTTGTGTCAGAAGGGCAGGCTGGCAGGCAGGGGGATATGCTTGAAGTGTGAACACAACGCAGCTGAGCGGTGACTTGAACATGCTCTAAACCAAGACTGGACAGCTTGTCATGTGAGCCGCCGGTGCCTGTTGGTGCTCTCAGAGTCCCATTTAAGCTTCCTCCCAACCTCATTCTCACCCACACAGGGCCTCGCGTTTCTGATTCACCATGATTTAGCTCCCACTGCCTCATTAAGAACTTTCCTTCCCCTTTCCAAGGCCTGCTTCCTACCCATGACAGTACCTCCCACGGGATGCATACCAGCCGGGCCTGACCTGGCACAGCTCAGGATTCCCTCTGAAAACCCTCATCAGGGCAGGGTGGACAGCCATCTATTAAATATCTATTACGTGCCTCTTACCACCAATAGGGTATCTGACTTGGCACCTGAAGGCTCTATCGTAAAGATCTTGGCCTAAGCAATCACTGAAATATCCTGAACCAACTGGCTTTCTGGCACAGCTCACACATTGCACCTTGGGGTGCTGTGTTTTGAAAAGCCTATTATACTAAAAAAAGGTGAGGTGCCACTTCTTACAATGAGGCTGACTCCCAATTAGTGATAATGTCCAGGACAGCATTCAGAGGCACATCATGGCAAGGTTCCCTTTTGTGCTCACACTGTGTGTTTCACACCCTGATACCACTGCTACCTCGTCACTGTAGAAGGGACTCCAAGGTAACCATGTGGCCCACTTACATGGAAGAAAATTTAATCCCCACGAATGACTGCTTTTCTGATGTTTTCATCAGTTCTCTGGGTAATGGATTAAGCTTTAACTAACTCATTTTCATACATACCCCTAATTCAATCAAGCTCAATAAAAGCCATTTCTGGACTGCAATTATTTGCTAAGGAACAATTACATTCAAATAAAAAAAAAATTCTGGGCATGATACAGTACATGGTACAGATGCCTCTCCATTTATGGAGTAAGAATAACAACAAAAACAGTCAAACTGCTAGAAAAGGAAGTCTATTTTTCCTCCTCTTCCTGAAAATAGAATACTCATGGTTTTACACCTGAAGAAAACAAAATGGTGAACCTGAGAAAGCAATTTTTTAAGCTATTATTTTAAAATTATGCTATGTTTTGAAAGATGCTTCATTTCCAACCTAAGAGTTGGCACAACCTCTGAGGACCAAAACAGGCCTAGGACACAAACTAAAAGTCCTAATACCCACCTATCACTAAATCTTCCATCAGCTTCCTCCATTTTCCCAACAATACATATTCCAACCTCTACTTTACAACGCAGTTTTTCCTAACAGATTTTTTTCCCTGTTTTAAACCGACCACTTCTCCTTCACAAGAACACAATTTGCATCTTTTGCTCTTTTATATACTGAAAAGCAAGCCCACTGCTGTCGAGTCAATTCCAACTCACAGCCACCCTGTAGGACAGAACAGAACTGTCCCATTGGGTTTTCGAGGCTGTAATCTTTATGAAAGCAGACTTCCACAGTTTTCTCCTGCAGACTGGCTGGTAGGTTTCAAACTGCCAACCTTCCAGTTAGCAGCCAACTACATAGGGGTGTGTGTGTGTGTGTGTGTGTGTGTGTGTGTGTGTGTGTGTGTGTGTGTGTGTGTGTGTGTGTGTGTGTGTGTGTGTGTGTGTGTGTGTGTAGGTATACATATATATATATATTACATACTACACATTTATAAATGAACTTAAATACAAACTCCATGCTTTTATTTCAGTGTAATACATCACATCTGTACTAAAACAAAAACTTGTTGATTTAACTAAAGCCTTCTCTGCCCTGTGTGTGCATAAGGTTTTTTTCCCGACTACTCTATATTCCTTACTCCTTTAATCTTCTCAATGTAAGCATCAGGCACAATATAAAATATTACAGTACTGAAAGTGATGCTGTTACACCAGCTGTTCTACAATTCTAGCCAATGAATTCCATGCCTCAGGTCACTGTGGTCCACCACAGACTGAAGGATACTGATCCTAGAAATGTTAAGCTAATAGTCTGGCCTCCAGTTAAATCATTTGCCGAAATAAAATATCCTCATATAGACAAAGATAACTGCAGGAACAGACACACACACACATATTTTAAATAAAGATACTGACAGTATAAAATATGAATAAAGACAACACTGTTACTAAATCACTTACCTGTCTTTCATAGCTGAAACCTAAACCGCAGCCATTTCGTAGGCATTTCTGGCCAGGCATCAATCTTAAATTGAAATTACAAGTATCAGCTAAACTGAGAATCAAAATCTTTTAAAAGAAAACACAAATCTGAAGTGCCTATCTCTGTCTCCTTCTGTCCCCACCCTGACATTTCCTCATGACCTAGAGCCTTTCAGTTAAGAAACCTTTAATATAGTAATAAAGGCAAAATACGTCTTAGAGTTCCCCTAGACATCTAATGGCAAGCTAAAGTAACTATTAAGTGATTTCATATTCATCTACCTGTTTGGACTCTCCAATACGGTGACAGAAAACACTAGCAGGCAGAAATAGAAAACTACTTCTCTAGTATTCCTTCCTCAACATGGACCTCTGAGAGCAAGATGAGAGACTTAGAAATTCCCTCCCCTTTAATACTCAGTATTGCACCAATTATAAAATGATGTCTGGTATCCACAATGGTTAAACACTCAAATGCCAACAGAAAAGTTGGTGGTCCAAACCCACTCAGCAGCTCTGCAGGAGAAAGACCTGTCAATCTGCTTCCATAAAGATTACTGCGAAGAAAACTCTATTGGTCAGTTCTACTCTGTGACATGGGGTCACTATGAGTTGCAATCAACTCAACAGCACCCAACAATAACAACATATACCTATATGCCAACAGAACGGAGATACAGACCTTTTACTGTTTAAGAAATTATTAATAACCAACTATGTATTAACACTGCAGAAAGTATTATAACAGAGTCCTGTTTTCCGGAAGCTGATATCTAGCTGGGTAATCACATACATACAAAAAAGTTGCATAATAATAGAGAGTAACACATAATAAATGGCAAAATGGAACACACATAATTTTTAAAAAGTTAGAATGACCAACAGGACCTTTATGCAGGAGATAAATAAAGCCATCATCTGAAGGATGGCTCGTAATTTGGGATGCAGAGAGACAGGATAGGGAAGTGTGTTACACGCACTAGCAGAGGATGAGCAAAGGTTCAGAATCTGGGAACAAGCATGATGTGCTGGAAGGGCTAGCATGCAGGCTTAATTAAAGAGCAGGGTTCACACAGAAAAAGTGAGACATGAAATGAGAAAAGAATGCGATTTGATCCTTTTCTCTTCACGACCGCATAAATAGCAGAGTAAGGTTGTCATTGTTGTTAGCTGCCCTCAAGATGGCCCCCAATTCATGGGAGCCCCCTGCACAACAGGATTGGACTATAGGGTTTTCATTGGCTGACTTTTTTTCCCCCAGAAGTAGATCGTCAGGCCTTTCCCCAGTCTGTTTTAGTCTGGAAGCTCCGCTGAAACCTGCTCAGCATCACAGCAACACCAAAGCCTAATGTGACAGAGGAGTGTTGGCTGCACTTGAGGTGAATTGGTCAGCAATCTAATCTGGGTCTCCACATGCAAGGTGAGAATTCTACCACTGAACCACCTCTGCCCCCTAGAGTAAGATTAGCAGAACGGTGTCATGGAAAGCTGACTGGCCTTACAGCATAACCCTGCATCCACTACTTGACCAGACCCATCACTGTGGATCAATTCCGATTCATAGCCACCCTGTAGGACAGAGTAAAAGTGCCCCACAGGGTTTCCAAGACTGCCACATCCTTCTTCTGCCAAGGAGCTGGTGGACTCGAACCACCAACCTTTCAGTTAGTAACCAAGTGCTTAACACTGAACCACCAGCATCCACTGCTTAAAATCCTACAATTGTGGACTAATTTCTAAAAGCTTCTGAGTCTCCATTCATCATCTACAAAATGGGATAACAATCCCTATCTCTGAAGGGTGCTTTAAGAATTACTAGAAGACATTATATATGCAAACCACCTGATGTACAGTGAGTGCTCAATAAATGTCAGTGACTTTTCTCACCAGAATTCAAAACTAAGTGTTAGGAGAGCATTTCAGTCAAGTTACATGGTAAACATACTGAACTCTTGCCTTGAATATTCTTGGCATTCCAATCCTGAGTGAATTGCTACTTTCCCAAATGGTGTCTCACTATACATTTTAATTTAGGTGGTTTTAACATACGTTTAATTCTGACAATCTGAGCAACCGCTTTTTATTACTACCAATTTCTGATTTGATAATGTGGATATTTCATTATAATGATCATTTGCTGTAAGTTTGTTGCTTCAAGAACTGTGGTGGAACCATGCATTTCTGCAGTTTCCCTAAGTAGAGGGGGGAACTGAGTAAGCATTAGTCCAGTCAGAAGGCCTGGCAGGGAAGCACTGAACGCCTCTTTACACTTCTATGAACTATATAAATGTGACTTTGACCTTCTCAGGCAGGGGAAATTATACATTTAAGGCAAAAAGAGTTTCACTTCCAGGAAACGTATAAAAGCATGCTCACCAGCAGCCACCACAGTCAAAAAAGACAGGGAACCCCCAGGTACTTTAGGAAAGTTTATTAGCTCAATCAAACGGCTGAGCACTGAGCTGGAAAATAAGGGTGAGGATAATCCCAGCCGTGTGGTCTACCCCTTAGAGACTGTGTCACTTCCAGTAAACCCTGACCTATACACTTTCACGATTAGCCTGGCCCTTTAGGGAAGGGTTTGCAAACGAAATCCCCTGGAGAAACCTCAGGACTTCCTTGTCCTTTGAGGTAAGTAGGACTTCCTTTGGCTACTTTCATGAAGCAGTAATTCGCAATATACAGAAAATCATATTCTTACTAAATAAATTTAGTCCAAAGACATTTGATAAAAGGAAGTCAGTAATCAGCAATTTACATTATTGTAAATGGAAAGTATTCTGTTTTGAGAAGGAAAGGACACTAGTCTTTCTCTTTTTTCCTTTATTAAGTTGCATAAAGATAATTTGAAAACATTTATAAATTCATAAATGTAATTTAAAATTTAGTGATGTTACTAAAAAGTCCATTTGTATTAAAGTCATATTGTTATTTTTTAAAAAAAAAAAAAACGTACTATCTATCCATAAGGAGTTGCTGTTCCTTTCAGGTGTGCCTAATGTATTTCCAGCGACTAGTTTAGCAGCAGAAAGACACTTGTTCCAGACACGTTAATTGGAAAAATATTCGTACAAAGACACAAAGGAGTCTGCTCAAAAGTGACCCACAATAAGTGTCAGCAGTCTCTCTTTTGAAGTTATTTACTCACAAAGCAATTCTTCCCCTAACAAATAACACCACACAGTAATTAGCTATTTTAAAATAAAAAGCTGCAGGAGACTTCCCTTAGAGGGAAACAGAAGTCCAATGGCAACATTTCCACAGCTGAAAACAAGTACATAACACCCAGAAAGGTTAAGTGACTGCACAAAAGGAATTCAGCTGGTCTGTGACCAAGCTCTGACAATACACCAGGTCTCCAGATCGCTTTTCTCATTACCCCACACTGCTGTCCTTGTAAGAGTTGCCGTTACTCGAAATTAGACATGCCATGAAATCACAGAATCACAGAATATTGGAGACAGGCTGCTCAGTTCAAGCCCCTAACAACACAGCAAGCTAGAGACAGAACAAGGCTAGAACCCAGCGCTCCTGCCACAGGTTGGTACATTTGCCCCTATACCACAGTGCTCTTCTGGAATAGCATCAACCAGTCTGTCATCCATAAAACAGCATGAGGCTCCAAACCAGATTACATTACATCCCTTTACTTCCTGTGATTCCCCCACGGCTGCAAAGTTCAGCTGGAAGAAGATCATAAAAAGGTCCTAACTTTTTACTCTGCACTCAGTGACTGAATTCAGACTAGAAAAGGGAAGTGTTCCAGAGCCAAGAAACATTCTCCACCTTAATTTCAGAATGTTTCCTGACTCTAGAACACTTCCCTCTTTCTAGTCTGAAGACAGAGAAGGACGCCTTTTAGCTGTAGAAGTAAGCACGTAAAATATTTCTTTGTGTTTCTAACTATTCTTATAAATATCTCAGAATCAAAAGTTAATGTCTATTTACTTCATTCTAACAACATTAAATAATATATTGACTAAAGAATGACAAACCAATGCCAGCTGAGAGTATATGAGCATTAATTCTCCCTTAAATGCTCACCCCCATAAACACCTAGTACCAATTAGAATTATACCTTCCATTAAAACTAAACACACGCCCATACAATAACAACCTCTGTACAGTATAAATGCTCCACTGGTAATTAATCCTCAATAAATGCCCTCTGCATTAGTTACAACTGTTCCTCCGGCAGTTAATATTTAAAGTGGTATAAAATACCTAGTTCAAATTAAGCCTCACATTAGTTGTACAATGCTCTTTTATAAAAAATTAGAATTCTGAAAATAGAAAAATCAAAGGAAATATTCACCAAGTATCCCATGTGGACAATACAGTGATGCCCAGAGCTCACTATTAGACAACCAATTACACAATTACACAAAATACAAGATGAATGGTGAAAGGCATATCCTGCAGCAGCCTAGAGACACCTGTATTAGCCACGGTTCCCAATACTACTAGTAAGTATTTGGAAATTTTAACTTTTTATAATTAACAAAATCAGATTTTGTACCTTTCAGGTTAAAAAGGAAACTCATTATAGAAGCCTTAGTCAAATGGAGGAATAACCAGCCATAAAAATGTATTTTTTGTGTGGTTTTTTTTTTTTTTTTTGCTATATTGGCTTTTCTTAAAATAATAGACATATATGTTCCTGCTTACCCCAGCATACATCCTCCCATGTTTGGGTTAAAGTACCTTGATTGTTGGGAAAATAATCCTTCCTGCTCATAGGCTATGTGACTTGAATGGACGTGAGCTAAATGTACCCAAGCTTCAGGGATAGAAACATCACTCAGGCTTGGTCAATCAGCTCACTGCATCTCCCTAGACACGGGGATTGGCTGAAGAATGGGCATGAAATCTAAACTGGGGAAAAGTGCACAAAGTAAATAACAGATATGTTGTGTTTTATTATCAGTCCCTAAAGCAAGAGAAAAGAAAGTAGAATAGTTTGCATTTTTCATTGCAATAAGAGAAAAAGAACATAAAAAGTATGGGACCATGTCCAAACTTTCTGAAAATAAATGAAATGGAGTATTAATTTACTCTATTTCAACTCCTAATTTCAACAAATTTATTCCAAATTTTTGGCACATCATAGCATTCAGTAAGTGACGATATTTAGATTTTACATCTCTATCCCTGCAATACCAATTTCTCTTTCAATCTGTATTTCCTATAAAGAAAAGTCTCAAGTTTCAACACAAACACTGAAAAACTGGCAAATGTGAATTTGATTTCTAAAACTAGTTCTAAAAGCACTTCCAGTGTCTCGAATTTGCTGGTATTCTTATCTGTACTAAAGCAAATACTAGACTAGTTGCCATCAAGTCGATTATGACTCACGGGAACCCCATGTACGTCAAAGTAGAACTGTGCTCCATACAGTTTTCAATGGCTGATTTTTTGCCAGGTCTTTCTTCTGAGGCAATTCTAGGTGAACTTGAACTTCCAACCTTTCAGTTTGCAGCCGAGTACATTAACCATTTGCACTACTTAAATGGACAGTGACACACAAATTATTTTCCATGCAAAGATATGGCAGCAATTATTTTTTCCTTAGATTTAGGAGAAAGAAAAAAAATGGAATAGTTGAGAATAAAGTGCTCTACTCAGAAGAGAGTTACCATACCTCTGGTAAAAATACAACCAATTTTTGGAGAACTAATAAAAAATACCAATATGAAAACGAATATATACAATGTGTTTACATACGTACATCCACACACAACCAAATGCCCAAACTTCAAAGTGCTGAGCTCTCTGACTACTCAGATTCCAGACAAAGAGCGCCTGCTATAATTTAAAAGCAACAACACAAGTACTGTTTATTAGTTTAGAGTCAAGATGAACACAAAGAAATGAGTATCATTTAAATGTAAATCCAGACCTAAGATTAATTTCCAAACACTGGCCATATCAACAAGGCTTTTACAGTGTTCTAGAAATGTCAAAGCCTGCTTTGACAATACAACTAAAACTGAACTTCAATTATTCTACTTTGGGAAGAGTAACAATTCACCTTGGACTCTAACTCAGTCATGTGGTTCATAGGCTTCAATGAATTGAGTCAGCATCAAGACTTTCACATAATATATTTGGGGGACTTTTCAAGTATTCAAGAAATATGACATTATATTGGTTGTCCCATGGGAGCGTGTACTCATAAAATATAGTCTGCTGAAAATCAAGTTCATTCTTCTATGGTAAAATCTGCAACACAGTTCAACATAGTTGTTAACAAAATATTTTACTTAGCTAATTAGTTTCCTTTATCCCATACCTCACTCTCAACACCCTACCTACCTCCAAAGCAACCACTTCAATGCGCTTACTATTTTGTATTTTACATAGAACTAAGAATGGTTCGGAGTTCTGGTGGCACTGTGGTTAGGCATTCGGCTGCTAACCAAAAGGTCAGCAGTTCGAATCCACCAGCCACTCCTTGGAAATCCTATGGGGCAGTTCAACTCTGTCCTATAGGGTCTCTATGAGTCAGAATCAACTCAATAGCAAAGGCTTTGTTTAGATTATTTTTAAGAATGGTACAGGAGCCCTAGTGGTACAATGGTTAAGAGCTCAGCCGCTAACCAAAAGATGGGTGGTTCAGACCCACCAGTGGCTCCGCAAGAGAAAATAATCAGCTATCTGTTCCAGTAAAGATTTAGCCTAGGAAACCCTATGGGGCAGTTCCACTGTCCTTATAGGGTCCCTAATGAGTCAGGATTGACTCACCGGCACACAGCAATAACAAGAATGGTACATCAGATAACAGAGGCAGAGGACACGACAGATGGCATTAGAAGGGAAACTCTAGGTTTCCTAAAGTTCCAGTACGAGAACTCAAATAATACATATTCTTTATTTTCTGAGCTATGTCACCCTTGTAGAGCAAAATGGAGCTGAAGATTTGAACTCTCTGCCCTCCTTACCTTGAGCCTGGGAAAGGGCCACCTAAATTCTCAGCAAAGAAGGATGGTGGGCAGGAAGAGAGAAAGAGTTGATAAGGCTAACAAACCTGAAAACACCGAACATACCATATGATGTCCTTCAGAGGCTACAAAGCAGCACACTACCTAAATTTCATCATGTCAGGTATGGAAGGAAGCAGGTACAGCTTCTTGATTGTTCCCATGAACATTCAACTACTCAACGAAGAGTCACAACAAACACAATGAATTTTTGTCTTGTATGAACATCTACTTTTAAAACTAGAACAAGAAGGAAGTGCTATAGAATTGGCCCCAAACAAAAACAAAGTTGAGGCTTTGTATCCTCAAATTTTCTTCACAAATCTTCTCCCTTCCCCCAGAGGTCTTTCACCTTGTCTTAGTCATCTAGTGCTTCTGTAACAGAAATACCACAAGTGGATTGCTTTAACAAACAGAAGTTTATTCTCTCACAGTCTAGGAAGCTAAAGTCCAAATTCAAGACATCAGCTCCAGGGGAAGGCTTTCTCTCTCCGTCGGGCCTGGAGGAAGGTCCTTGTCATCAATCTTCTCCTGGTCTAGGAGCTTCTCCACACAAGAACCTGGGTCCAAAGGATGTGCTCTGCTCCCGGCATTGCTATCTTGGTTCACGATGTCCTCAGGTCTCTCTGCTCACTTCTCTCTTTTATACCTCAAAAGAGACTGGCTCAAGACAGAATCCAATCTTGCAGATTGAGTCCTGCCTCATTAACATAACTGCTGCTAATCCCGTATCATCAACATCATAGAGACAGGATTTACAACACATAGGAAAATCACATCACGTGATAGAAATGGTAGACAATCACACAATTGGGGATCACAGCCTAGCCTAACTGATACACATATTTTGGGGGAACACAATTCAATCCATGCCACACCCCAACACAGGTTATCAGTGTGTTAACTATCTCCCCACTGTCACCGACATTAAAACCTGATCTTAAATGAATGACTGAAGGTGTTACAATATTAACTGTCTGGGAGTAAAATTTACATGCTAACAGATATTAGGTCTAAGTAATAAATCTCCAAATGTGGAGCGACTCGAGTACATACATGAGAGCACACTCACAGATTTGTAAGTAATCATGATCATTGTACCTTTCTCAGTTTCTGTCACTGAAAGATAATACCTATAGCCTAAACTTAGTAGTAGTAATCGGAATGAATACATAGAAGTACAAAAGTAGAGGAAAGGGGATGCCTATCTTAATTGAAAAGCTGTAAAATGACTCATTGCAATACGAGTCAGCAGTGTGAAGTACTTGCAGAGAATCGGCATCAGTAGAAATGTAGTATCCAGCAAGAAGGGATGACAGCTCTGCTCTACCTGGTGCTGTCTGTTTACATTAGGCAAGGACAGTAAGAACTCAAAGTGCCTCTAGACCAGATCATTGAGGAGACTATGGAGAGGAGCTAAGCAACCCTGCCAGGGGCAGAATGATAAAAAGAAATGAAAAATGTTACTCTGGAATAGAAGTGCTGTTCTCACATTCTATCAGGGTCTCATAAGGATCATATGTAAGCATCAGGCATAAATCTGTGTGGTGGTTTCAGAGTGTAAAACTGGAATCAATAAGCAGATGTTTGTTTCTAGGAGGCAGTTTGGGAGGTTCAGCATGAGGAAACGCTTTCTAAGCATCAGAGCTATCCAAAAATGAAGTGAGTTCCTGGATGACATGCTAAAGCAGAACATTAAGCATTGGATGAGATGCTAAAGCAGGACATTAAGGAGTTATTATATAAGGATTCATGCAGGTCACTAAAGGCTGATCTCTAAGCCTTGCAGCTGGTATCCTAACATTTCAGGATTCTCTAGCTTTCTGAAAACAAAGCAAATGGGAGCTGAAAGCCATGAAGCCTGGAATCCATGATGCCTGGCAACCATAGCTCTATGCCCTTCTTGCCACTGTCAAATGTGCTAGCAGGATAATGTATCAAAGGATAGTTTAGGTTAATTGCATTTTAAATAATAATATTAAACTAGCCAAAGTGGTTAAAGATTTGGGAACTAATCACATACTAGTTTCTGATCAAAAGCTAGTATAGATCTTTTCACATACATAATCAAAAGATTTAATATTAATACAATTTGATTATTACATATCAAACTTATGCTCATATTACTGTACTGGATTAAGATAACAAAGTCAGAATAAATATTATATCTATTTTCAGAGAACTGTTCTTTGGAATCCAAAGTGGTTAACGGACATTCAAAAACCACTGAAAATAATCAGAGAAAATGTTATAACAATTTTTTTATATTTTATGTGTTAAGAAAACAGAGCCATCAATAGCTAGTTATATGTATCAACTGCACAAATAACAAATTATCAAATAATTAAATCATTCAACTACAAGGCTTCCATAGGTACCTGAGTTTTTTGTTTGTTTTTTTAAAATCAGCATTTTATAATCCCAAAAGAATAGGCTACTAATTGTGAAAGAGCAAAGGATTTGTCAGATACTTGCATTTGACTAGGGATCTTATTTTCTAATTTACGTCATATAGACTTAGGTCCACCTTTTTATTTCATTATCTTATGAAATTTGTCTTTCAGCATATTTTTAGCTGAACTTGCAGGGCTGAGAATGTACCCTGGAAATGAAGATCATGAGGTTAATATCTAAGTAGGAATAACATACCTTCTAAGTGACTTCCTGAGGGATTCTGCCACTTATGCCTTGCCAGAGGATGTTCCCTTTCAGTTAAATTCCACTGTATAGATAACTACTTCGATATCAGTGAGAAATATTTTATCAAAGGTGGCACTCTTTGTAACTATACCTTTCTATTTTATGATCTTTTCTCTGAAGGTTATCCCAAATATCTCACACAAAAAAACAAAGCCCCCACAACTTACTTTAAAAATCGTTATTTCCTCAATAAAAATGAACTTCAAATAAACTACAGGTAAACATACCTAGACATGTCCAAAACCTGAAAGGCACTAATGATCTAGTGGAAACAAGCATTTCCAAAATTCTACTGAAGGTTCCAGCCAAAATCTGGATTTGGAAAATGTTAGCCAACTCTCAATTGCCAGTGCTAAATTAAGGCAAGTGGATTAAGTATTTTGAAAACCGTTTTCAACTGACTTTGGAATGTCTTCTCCTTCCATGAATGAGTTTTCTTAAAATGCTGTAATATATGCAAAAATATTTTGAAAAGTTTAGAATATATAAAAAATTTAGGGTAACTATTATCTATGTTTCCTATAATTAAAAGTAAAATAAGTTTACATTTTTTTTATTGTTGTACTTCAAGTGAAAGTTTACAATTCAAGTCAGTCTCTCATACAGAACTTTACATATACATTGCTATGTGACCCTAACTGCTCTCCCTGTACTGTGACAGCACACTCCTCCTTTCCACCTCTGATTTCCCGTGTCCATTCAACTAGCTACTGACCCTCTCTGCCTTCTCATCTCACCTCCAGACAGGAGCTGCCCATTTAGTCTCATGTATCTACTTCAGCTAACAAGCACACTCTTCACGAGTATCATTTTAAGTCCCACAGTCCAGTCTAATCTTTGTCCACAAGAGTAGGCCTCGGGAATTGTTTTAGTTCTGGGTTGACAGAGACGGAGGGCCAGGCATTCTAGGGTTACTCCAGTCTCAGTCAGACAAATAAGTCTGGACTTTTCACTAGAATTTGAGTTCTGCACACCACTTTTCTCCTGCTCCATCAGGGACTCTCTGTTGTGTTCCCTGTCAGGGCAGTCATTTGTGGTAGCCAGGCACCATCTGGTTCTTCTGGTCACAGGCTAATACAGTCTCTGGTTTATGTGGCCCTTTCTGTCTCTTTGGCTAATACTTTCCTTGCGTCTTTAGTGTTCTTCAGTCTCCTTTACTCCACGAGGGTTGGGACCAATTGATGGCCGCTGGCTAACTTTTAAGACCCCAGACATCACTCACCAAAGTAGGATGCAGAACATTTTCTTAATAAACTTCATTATGCCAACTGACCTAGATGTCCCCTGAAAGCATGGTCCCCAGACCCCCACCCGTGCTACTCTGTCTCTCAAAGTGTTTGGTTGTATTCAGGAAACTTCTTAGCTTTGGTTTAATCCAGTTGTGCTGACTTCCCCTATAGTATGTGCTGTCCTTCCCCTCACCCAAGACAATTCTTATCTACTCCCTCCCTACCCTAGTTAACTATCAAAGAATGCTTTCTTCTGTGTTTAAACATTGTCTTGAGTTCTTATAATAGTGGTCTTATCAATATTTGAACTTTTGTGACTGACTTATTTCACTCAGCGTAATGGCTTCCAGATTCCTCCATATTATGTTTCACGGCTTCATCATTGTTCTTTATCATTGCATAGTATTTTATTGTGTGAATATACCATAATTTATTTATAATTTCTCTGCTGATGGGCACCTAGGTTGTTTCCATCTTTTTGCTACAGTGAACAGAGCTGCAATAAACATGGGTGTGCATATATCTATTTGTGTTTTTCTTTTGTCAGTTTGGCCAATGGTTTATCGATTTTGTTGATCTTTTCAAAGAACCAGCTTTTGTTCTTGTTAACTCTTTCAATTGTTTTTCTATTCTCTATTTCATTTAATTCTGCTCTAATTCTTGTTATTTCCTTTCTTCTGGTGCCCAAGAGCTTCTTTTGCTGCCCTCTTTCTACTTGTTCCAGTTATAGGGTTACTGTTTTGATTTGGACCATTTCTTCTTTTTGAATGTGTGCATTTATTGCTGTAAGCTGACCTCTGAGCACTGCTTTTGCTGTGTCCTAAAGGTTCTGGTAGATGTGTTTTCATTCTCGTTTGATTCTATGAATTTCTTTATTCCATCCTTAATTTCTTCTATAACCCAGTAGTTTTTGAGCAAAGTGTTGTTCAGTTTCCGTATGTTTGATTTTTTTTTCTTGCTTTTTCTGTTATTGATTTCTATTTTTATGGGTTTATGGCCAGAAAAGATGCTTTGTAATATTTCGATGCTTTGAATTCTGTTAAGGCTTGCTTTATGGCCTAATATGTGGTCTATTCTGGAGAACGTTCCATGTGTGTTGGAAAAGAAAGTACACTTGGCTGCTGTTGGGTGGAGTGTTTGGTGTATGCCTATGAAATCAAGTTGGCTGATTGTAGCATTTACACCTTCCATGTCTTTACTGAGCTTCTTTCTGGATGTTCTGTCCTTCACCAAAAGTGGTGTGTTGAAGTCTCCTACTACTACTGTGGAGCTGTCTCTCTCTCTTTTCAATGCTGTTAGAGTTTGTTTTATGTATTTTGGAGCCCTGTCGTTGAGTGCAGAAATATTTATTATCATTATGTCCTCCTGATGTACTAATCCTTTAATCATTATATAGTGTCCTTCCTTATTCTTTGCGGCCGATTTTACTTTAAAGGCTATTTTGTCAGAAATTAATATTACCACTCCTGCTCTTTTTTGAGTGTTGTTTGCTTGATATATTTTTTTTTACATCCTTTGAGTTTTAGTTTGTCTTTACATCTACGGTGGGTCTCTTGTATGCAGCATATAGACCGATCGTGTTTTTTTATCCAATCTGCCACTCTCTGTCTCTTTATTGGTGCATTTAGTTCATTTACATTCAGTGTAATTACTGATAGGTATGAGTTTAGTGCTGTCGTTTTGATGTCTTTTTTTGTGTGTTGTTCAGTTTCTTTGTTCCACTTAATTTTCTGCGCTGAGTTGTTTTTCTTTATGTATTTTCATCCTTTTCTTTGTGGTTGATTTTGTATTTGCTGAGTCTTCATATTTTTCTTGTTTTTTATTTTGATGTGTAGGATTGTTAGTTTCCTTTGTGGTTACCTTAATTTTTACCCCTATTTTCCTAAGGTTAAACCAGTCTTTTATTTCTTTATACTGCCTTGACTTCTTCTTCATATGAAAAATCTATGTCTACATTTTTTAGTCCCTTTTTTTTAATGTTGTCATCTTTTATATACTGACATCTCTATTTCCCTATTTTCAGTGTTTTTGCTTTTATTTGTGACTTCCCTATCTGGGGTGATATCTGGTTGCTCTGTCCTGTGTTCTAGTCTTGGGTTGTTATCTGATGTTATTGATTTTCTAACTGGAGGACTCCCTTTAGTATCTCTTCTAATTTTGGTTTGGTTTTTGCAAATTCCTTAAACTTCTGTTTATCTGGAAGTGCCCTAATTTGGCCATCATATTTGACAGACAGTTTTGCTGGATATATAATACTTGGCTGGCAATTTTTTCCATTCAAGGTTTTATATTTGTTATCCCATTGCCTTCTTGCCTGCATGGTTTCTGCTGAGTAGTCCCAGCTTAATCTTATTGAGTCTCCTTCGTAGATGACTTTTTGTTTATCCCTCCAAAAAATATTAAACTCGTTGCCATTGAATCAATTCCAACTTATAACAACCCTGTAGGACAAAGGAGAATTGCCCCATAGAGTTTCCAAGGAGTGCCAGGCGGATTTGAACTGCCAACCTTTCGGTTAGCAGCCATAGCTCCTAACGACTACATCAACAGGGTTTCCTCGTTTATCCCTAGCTGCTCTTAAAATTCTCTATCTTTGGTTTTGGCAATTTTGATTATAATATGTCTTGGTGACTTTCTTTTGGGATCTACCATATGTGGGGTTAGATGAGCATCTTGGATAGATATCTTGTCATCTTTCACAATATCAGGGAAGTTTTCTACCCACAAATCTTCAACAATTCTCTTTGCATTTTCTGTTATCCTACCCGTTCTGGAACTCCAATCACTCATAGGTTATTTCTCTTGATAGAGTCCCATATAATTCTTAAGAGTTTCTTAAGAAACTCTTAAATTCTTTTTAAGAATTTTAAATTCTTTTATCTGATTTTCCCGCAGATAAGTTGGGTGTCAAGTGCTTTATTTTTGATCTCACTAATTCTGACTTCCATTGCCTCAATTCTGCTCCTATGACTTTCTATTGAGTTGTCTAAGTCTGAAATTTTATTATTAATCTTCTGGATTTCTGATTGCTGTCTCTCTATGGATTCTTGCAGCTTGTTAAATTTGTCATTATGCTCTTCTCTAATCTTCTTAAGTTCCTCTGCTGCTTTGTCTGTGTGTTCCTTGGCTTGGTGTGCATTTTGCTTGATCTCCTCCCTGATCTCTCGAAGAGTTCTGTATATTAATCTTTTGTATTCTGCCTCCGGTAATTCCAAGAAATTCTCTTGGAAAATTTCCTGATTCTCTATTTTGGGAGCTTGCTGAAGCCATCATGGTCTGCCTGTTTATGTGATTTGATATTGACTGTTGTCTCTGTGCCATCAGTAAGTTACAATATTTATTTTATGTTTGCTTACTTTGTACTAGCTTCTTGTTTTGATATGCCTGAATAGGCTGCTCGTGTGAGCGAGTTTGATTATTGGCACCTTTGAAGCTTTAATGTCCTGTCACCAGCTGTTCAGATCTGTTACTAGGTATGTGAGCCCAGGAGTCTGTTTACTTTTCTTGTGTGGATTTAGCTCAGGTGACCAGGTAGTCGGTCACAAAGTGTGTGGTGCAGGCTCTCACCTACAGTCCTAGACTGACATGGGAGATTGGTGCAGGCACAGGCATCTGGCTGCAGTAGGGGGTCACATGCTGCCCGTGAGTGTCTGGGAGGAAAGAGTCTCCTGTTGTTCTCTAGATACTGTAGGTGGGTGGGTTTTGCAGCCAGACTATGAGCACCCAGTGCTGTTGGCTATTAGGACTGGGGGGCACCACTTATTCTTAGACTCCTGTCGTGGGTGGCTAGGTCCTCAGGTCCCTGATGTGGGTAGGTGAAGACCCTGCTTAACGGGCAGAGCGGTGTCAAATGTCACGAACCTGCCGATTCACAGCTGAAACGGTTGAAGTTAGACTTCAGGTATATACCCTGATGTATTGTGGTAATGAGGGCCTACACTGTTGAAGTGGACCCACACAAGTCTATGCAGGGGAGAAAGGCACTCAAAGTCCATGGACCCATTATGCCTGTGCCTAGGCAAAGGTGCTATGCCTACCCTGAGTTCCTGGCTTAGGGGAGCCAGTAGATTATTTTTTCCCGTTTGTTAATTTGTTCCCTCTCCAAGGCCGGGAGAATGGCTCAGGGAGCATGACAGGTCCTACTTCCAGCCCAGGGCACTTGGCAATCACTAAAGCTGTCCCAGACCCAGTGCAGAGCAGGGAGTAGGGAGGTAAATGGGAGAGAGGTTTTTCCCAAAGGTGGGTGTTTTTGATCCATGTGGTATGCCAGAGGCAAGTACTTATCTTTTGCCAATGGAGTGCTGCTTCTCACTACTTCTGAAGGCCCAAGTCGATTCTCTGCTGCTGGGTCTCTCCTGATGTGGAAAAAGCCTCCCGAGCCCCACCGCTTGCCTCACCGTGCACACGGGCCGATCCGGCCTGAAGGGCTCCAGCTCCCTCCGGGTCAAGTCTGGCAACTCCTCGCTGCTTCCTAATAGTCTCTCCCTCCCCCTGACACTCAGTCCGATTCCTCAACTTGCCTTTGATGTTCAGGGCTCCTAGACTGTCACATATAATCAATTCACTTGTTTTTTCAGTTCTTTCTTGTAAGAGGGACCACCAGAAGCATCTGACTACTCTACCATCTTGGCCCCATCTCCCAGTTTACATTTCTTAAGTACAGGTCAGAAAAGTAGCAACTGGAGAGTCTTTGGTAGCTAAGGAAAACTGAACTGGGATTGAAACGTCACCAGTCTGCTACAGATAATCCACAAACAGTAAAAAGAAATTCATGTACCAGTAATATTTATATGTAAGAGTCCCCCATTAAAAGACAATGTCTTTAAAAACAAAGCAAAATCTCAAATCTGCCTGAAGTTACTAGTTTTGTTTTGTGTTTTCTTTTTAGTTTTTCTATTTTAGCTAATTACAAGCAAAGAGAACGGTTTTAGCCCAAACATATAAGAATAAAACATATACTATGTACCAAAATCTTCCAGATGCCCTAAACCAAGAGACTCATTTGAAACTTTGATATTTTTTCTCCTCCTAACACTTTACTTTCTCCCATCACACAGAAATTCTACGGTGGTTTTCTTCCCTCTTCTTATAAAAACATCTTCACTATTTTCATCCAAGTGGTTTACTGTTACCACTGCCTGGGGCACTCTGAGGTAGATATGATTAGGCAACAGTGTGATGTGCTGACTGAAAGGGGTGATGAGCCCAAACTGAGCCCAAGGGCTTAGGGGCCTGCGCAGAGTGACAAGGTGCTGTTACCCTGCCATGATGGAAAAGTTGAGTATCCTGGTGGGTAGGGGTGAGGAGGTAGCTAAACAGTCTTTTCAGTTTAGTTGGCAGAGATCCAGTTTGAGGTCTCTTTTACATGGAGTGTTACATGGAATGAAACAGAAAAGGCTTGAGCAGACAGCAGGATTTGTGAGTCATCCAAACACACACAGTTAAACCTAGGATTGAGAGATGTCACCCAGGGTCCTCACCTAAAGAGAATGGCGAGTATAGGCACCTGTCATGGATTCAATTGTGTCCCACAAAAATATCTGTCAACTTGGCTAGGTCATGATTCTCAATATTGTACGATTGTCTACCATTTTATCATCTGATGTGATTTCCCTATGTGTTGTAAATGCTACCACTGTGATGAAATAAGATGGATTAGCAGCAGTTATACTGATGAGGTTTACAAGATTATAGACAGTGTCTTAAGCCAATCTCTTCTGAGATATAAAAGAGAGAAGCAAGCAGAGAGACATGGGGACCTCATACCACCAAGAAAGCATGCCGGCAGCAGAGCATGTTCTATGGAACTGAGGTTCCTGCACTGAGATGCTCCCAGACCAAGGGAAGATTGATGACACAGACTTTCCTCCAGAGCCGACAGAGAAAGCATTCCCCCAGGGCTGACACTCTGAATTTGGACTTGTAGCCTACTGGACTGTGAGAGAATAAACTTCTCTTTGCTAAAGCCATCCACTTGTGGTATTTCTGTTATAGCAGCACTAGGTGACCAAGACAGAATTTGGTACTGGGAGTGGGGTACTCTAACAGATACCTAAAACATGGAAACGGTTTTTGAAACTGTGAACGGATAGAGGAGTGCAGCGGCGTAGGACCAGCAGCCGCACAGAAGCGGCACCAGCAGAGAACCAGCAGCAGCAGAACAAGGAGACCAGTGCCAGACAGCACTGGAGCCAACCTACGGAGTGAGAGAGCTGAGTGCCTGTGCACAGGAGGCTCCTGGTAGAGTGGGGTGCCTCCGGGCACTTACTGGCGGAGCTAGGCTTGCCAACTAGGCTTGCCAACCCATGAAGCAAGAGAGCTGAGTGCCTGCGCGCAGGAAGCTTCCTGGCGGAGTGGGGTGTCTCCGAGCACTTATTGGTGGAGCTACAGAGCTTTGGAATGCTTGCCCCAGCAGGGCAGATGTGGGTGTGAGGCCGGAGGGCCGAGAGGCCACAGGAAGCAGAAGCTGAAGAGACAAGGAACACAAGAAGCCAAGCTGCCTTAATCTCAAAATGTATGGCCAGGACTTCTGGGGTTTCAAAGGGTTGAGCCACAGCCTTTGTTGTTTCTAAGGGTGGAGTCACCACTCAAAAGGACTAGGAGAATGAGGCCACCTAAGCCAAGGGAGCAGAGTTGCTGCCCCAGTGGGCCTAGAAGGTGGAGCTGAAGCCCAGGGCTGAGAGGCCTCCACTCAGAATGTGGAGAGTGTGGCCAATACCTAGAGTCTGGAGGGCAGGGGCATCATGTAAATTGTCTCTGAGGACAGAGGATTACTTTCAAAGCCTTGAGGGCTAGTTTAATGTATTGTGCTGACTTGCTTGGTGCCTGTTATCCCTTCTTTTCCTCCAGTTTCTCCCATTTGTAATCAAAATGTCTAACTTGTGCCTGTTCCATCATTGTATCTTTGGAAGCAGATAACTTGTAGTCTAGATTTCACAGATGAAGAGAAATTTTTGGATTTTAGACTTGGAGTTAAGACTTTTCTATGATATGATGGGATGAGTATGTTTTGCATGTTGCAAGGACATGAATTTTGGGGGCCGAAGGGTGGAATGTCATGGATTGTTTCCCACAAAAATATCTGTCAACTTGGCTATGTCATGATTCTCAATATTGTATGATTGTCTACTGTTCTATCATCTGATGTAATTTCCCTAAGTGTTGTAAATGCTAGCACTGTGATGTAATAAGATGGATTAGCGGCAGTTAAGTCTACAAGATTAGACAGTATGTTAAGAGATATAAAAGAGAGAAGCGATCAGAGAGACACAGGGACCTCGTACCACCAAGAAAGCAGTGCTGGGAGCAGAGTGTGTCCTCTGGACCCGAGATTCCTGTGCTGAGGTGCTCCCAGACCAAGGGAAGATTGATGACACAGACCTTCCTCCAGAGCCGACGGAGAAAGTGTTCCCCTGGAGCTAACACCCTGAATTTGGACTTGCAGCCTACTGGACTGTGAGAGAACAGACTTCTCTTTGTTAAAGCCATCCACTTGTGGTATTTCTGTTATAGCAGTAGTAGGTGACCAAGACAGGGCTCAAGGACTGAAATCTGGGGAACTCTTACAGCCTGCCTTCTGACAGTTTCTTCATCATGGTGAGAAGAGTTAGGCAACAAACATGACAGACTATCACCCTTGCCCATGACTGTCTTGTTGATTATTTCTAAGAGTTGGTGTGACCTGTTGTCAAGGCATGCTGATTCGGAAGTTCCTTCTACCTGCAGGACACATGACTATAGCATATATTGTTCCTCCATGGCTTTTTCCATAGGTTTATAATCCCACACATCAATCACAAAATAGAGGACAACCACACAATACGGGGAATCATGGCCTTACCACGTTGACACATATTTTGGGGGGACACAATTCAATCCATGACATTCCACCCTTTGGCCCCCAAAAATTCATGTCCTTGCCACATGTAAAACACATTTACCCCATCATATCATAGCAAAAGTCTTAAATCAACTCCAAGTCCAAAATCCAAAAATTCTTCCCCATCTGTGAAAGCTAGAATACACGTTATCTGCTTCCAAAGTATAATGGTGCAAGGTAGACATTTTCATTATAAACGGGAGAAATGAGAGGGATAGAAGGCATAACAGGCACCAAGCAAGTTAGCAAAACACATCACATTAGCCTTCAAGGCTTTGAAAATAATCCTCTGTTCTCTGAGACCAGCCACACACTAGTCCTGCCCTCCAGACTCTAGGTATTGGCCACGCTCTCTGGGTTTTAAGTGGAGGCCCCTCAGCCCTGGGCTTCAGCTCCGCCTTCCAGGACCACTGGGACGGCAACTCTGCTCCCTCGTCTTTAGGCGCCCCATTCTCCTAGTCCATGTGAGTGACAACTCCACCCTCAGAAACTCCAAAGGCCGTGGCTCCACCTTATGAAACCCCAGAGGTCGTGGCCATACCCTTTGAGACTGAGGCAGCTCGGCTTCTTGTGTTCCTTGTCTCTTCAGCTTCTGCTTTCTGGTTCCTTGGCCTCTCTGGCCTCACTGTCCACGTCTGTCCTGCTGGGGAAAGTGTTCCAAAGGTCCTTAGCTCCATTCATAAGAGCCTGGAGGCACCCCATTCCACCAGTAAACTCTGGCCAAAAGGCACTCAGTTCTCTTGTTCCGTGGGTCAGCAAGCCTAGCTCCACCGATGCTAGGAAGCCTCCTGCACAAAGGCACTCAGCTCTCTCGCTCCATGGGTTGGCTCCAGCACTATGTCCCACTGGTCTCCTAGTTCTGCCCCTGTCAGTTCTCTGCCACTGCCAGTTCTCTGCCACTTCTCACCATCTGTGCTGTCTCTACTGCAGCAGCTCTCCTCACTTCCTTCTGCGGCCTCTATCCATTCAGTTTCAAAACTGCTTTCATATTTTAGGTATCCATTAGAGCAGCACCCACCTCCAAGTACCAAATTCTGTCTTGGTTATCTAGTGTTGCTATAACAGAAATACCACAAGTGGATGGCTTCAACAGTTTATTCTCTCATAGTCTAGTAGGCTAGAAGTTCGAATTCAGGGTGTCAGCTCCAGGGGAAGGCTTTCTCTCTCTGTCAGCCCTGGAGGAAGGTCCTTCTCATCAATCTTCCCCTTGACTAGGAGCTTCTCAGCACAGGAACCCTGTGTCCAAAGGACACACTCTGCTCCTGGCATTGTTTTCTCGATGGTATGAGGTTCCCCAACTTTCTGCTCGCTTCCCTTTCCTTTTATCTCCTGTAAGATAAAAGGTGATGTAGGCCAAACCCCAAGGAAACTCCCTTTACGTTGGGTCAGGGATGTAACCTGAGTAAGGGTGTTACATCCCACCTTAATCCTCTTTAATCTAACCTAATCTTGCCTCATTAATGACAGGCAGAGATTAGGATTTACAACACATAGGAAAATTGCATCAATCACAAAATGGACGATAATCACACAATACTGGGAATCATGGCCTACTCAAGTTGACACATATTTTGGGGGGACATAATTCAATCCATGGCATTCTACCCTTTGGCCCCCAAAAATTCATGTCCTTGTCACATGCAAAACATATTACCTTATCATATCATAGCAAAAGTCTTCAATCAACTCCAAGTACAAAATCCAAAAATTCCTCTTCATCTGTGAAACCTAGAATACAAGTTATCTGCTTTCAAAGTACAATGGTGGAACAGGCACAAGCTAGACATTTCCATTACAAATGGGAGAAACCAGGGGAAAAGAAGGGATAACAGCCACCAAGCAAGTCAGCAGAACATATTACATTAGCCTTCAAGGCTTGAAAATAATCCTCTGTTCTCTGAGACCATTTACACAATAGCCCTACCCTCCAGACTCTGAGTGTTGGCCACACTCTCTGGCCACACTCTCAAGATTCCGGGTGGGGGCTCCTCGGCCCTGGGCTTCAGCTCCATCTTCCAGGCTCATAAGAATGGCAACTCTGCTCCCTCAGCTTTAGGCAGCCCCATTCTCCTAGTTCATCTGAGTGGCAACTCCAGCCTTAGAAACTCCAGAAGCTGTGGCTCCCCACTTTGAAACCCCAAAGGTTGTGGCCATACCCTTTGAGACTGAGGCAGCTTGGCTTCCTGTATTCTTGTCTCCTGAGCTTCTGCTTCCTGGGTTTCTTGGCCTTTTGGCCCTTTGGGCCTCACTGCCCATGTCTGCCCTGCTGGGGCAAGTGTTCCAAAGCTCTTTAGCTCCACCCATAAGTGCCTAGATGCACCTCCCTCCACCAGGAAGCCTCTGGCGAAAAGACAGTCAGCTCTATTGCTCCATGGGTCGGCAAGCCTAGCTCCACCAATAAGCGCCCAGAAGCACTCCACTCCGCCAGGAAGCCTCCTGCGAAAAGGCACTCAGCTCTTTTGCTCCATGGGTCGGCTCCAGTGCCTACTTGCACTAGTCTCCTGGTTTTGCTGCTGCCCTTTCTCTGCTGCTTCCGGTCCTCTATCCATTCACAGTTTCAAAACCGCGTCCATATTTTAAGTATCTCTTACAGCAGCACCCCACCTCCAGTACTAAATTCTGTCTTAGTTATCTAGCACCGCTGTAACAGAAAAACAAGTAGATGGCTTTAACAAAGAGAAATGTATTCTCTCACAGTCTAGTAGGCTAGAAGTTCGAATTCAAGGCGCCAGCTCCAGGGGGAAGGCTTTCTCTCTGTGTCAGCTCTGGAGGAAGGTCCTGTCATCAATCTTCGCCTGGACTAGGAGCACCTCAGCACAGGAACCTCGGGTCCAAAGGATGTGCTCTGCTCCTGGCATTGCTTTCTTAGTGGTATGAGCCCCCCCCCCACACACACCCCCTGCTCACTTCTCCTTCCCTTTATCTCTTGGAATATAAAAGGTGATGCAGGTCACATCCCAGGGAAACTCCCTTTACACTAGCTCAGGGATGTGACCTGGGTAAGGGTGTTACATCCCACCCTAATCCTTAACATAACCCAACCTTGCCTCATTAACCACAGGTAGTGATTAGAATTTACAACACATAGGAAAATTACATCAATCACAAAATGGAGGATAACCACACAATACTGGGAATCATGGCCTAACCAAGTTGACACATATTTTGGGGGGACACAATTCAATCCATGACCTTCCCAAAGTAAATTTCACTCGCTCAATTATGTTCCCTCCCTTAGCCAGATTATACGTGTTGCTAGTTGGTGCAAACAGTTAAGTGCTTGACTATTAACTAAAAGGTTAGTAGCTCCAATCCATCCAGCGGTGCCTAGGAAGAAAGGCCTGGTGATCTACTTCCAAAAAGTCACAGCTATTGAAAACTCTATACAGTGCAGTTCTACTCTGAAACTCATGGGGTTTTTTGGTTTAGCCCAATTATAGCCTATTTTCTGTTAGAATTAGTTTAAAAGTGAAAGATAAACTGACTGCTTTGGAAGGCAATAGACACAGCAAACTCATTAGGATGGGGTAAAGCCTATCCAAAAATCTAACATCACTTTCCCCACTCTACGCCATTAAAAGTAAGTAGTTCAGTTCAAAATAATTTAGGCAGCATCAGCAATCAAAATAATGCCAGATGCCCCCCATCCTAAGAGGAGGAGAATATACTCAAAGGCAAAGAGTAGCTGCATTTACTTTACTCTGAGACATTTGTTCAATTAATGAGAACTTGTGGAGACCTCAAAAAGTTTATACACTGCTGTTTTCTTCTGAATTAGTCACTTTCTACACCCATTACAAAACACAATCACTTGAGACACTTTTAAAAACTGAACATATCTAGACCCTAACCTGAACCAATTAAATCAGAAGCTAGGGGTTGGTTGAAGGCAACCAGTTCTAAAGGCTCTCCCAGGTGATTCAAAGGTACAGATAAGCTAAGAGCCAGTATGAATATGGAAAAACTGAAGTGATACAAATTAAGCTTTAAAAACTGATAGTGCTTGTAGCTGATGAGCTCAGATGATTAACCAAAAAAACCAAACTAAACTCACTGCTGTTGAGTCAATGCTGGTCACAGTGACGCTACAGGACAGAGTAGAACTGCTCCCATAGGGTTTCCCAGGATCGGCTGGTGGACTTGAACTGCCGACATTTTGGTTAGCAGCCAAACGCTTAATCACTGCGCCACCAGGACCCCAGATGATTAAAGCAGGGGGTTAAAATGTTCATAGGTAATATCTAATTAGACCAGTTGGACTTATTCTCTTTTATGGCAACACAGTGTCTCTAGCCTCCCATGCATCTCACCAGTTAACAGTACAAGCACGAATGGGTCTGTATTTAAAAAAAAAAAAAAAAAAGTTGGAAAGTCTCAATACATGCAATACAGAGCTGTCTCTACATTGACAAGGCAGCAAGGATAAGAATCTATACGGTGTGCATATCAGCCATGCTCTATATCCTCCCCACATTTTAAGGTAAGAAACATGTTTTGCAACGCAGCTAGCTACTAAGGATACATTCTGTGGCTTCAGGAGGCTGTTGTTGTTAGTTGCCATTCAGTCAATTCACACTCATGGTGACCTCAGGTGTGCAAAACTGCTCCACAGGGTTTTCAGGGTTGTGACCTTTCAAAAGCAGATCACCAGGCCTTACTTCTGAGGAGCCTCTGGGTGTGTCTGAACCCCAACCTTTCGGTTAGCAGTCTAGCGCTGAACCATTTGCACCTCCCAGGGACTCCACTGCAGGAGGAGGGTGGCAGATTTCTGTGTGCCCAGTAGGCCGTACCCAGAAATATGTCATGGTCACTATTAAAGTGATGGAACACATTAGCCACTAAACAGTGTGTTTATAGAAAGAGAAAAAAAAATGAATCCCATGCCTCAAAGTTAATTATGGTCTTTAACATATTAATCACACTAATAAGCAGTGAGAATGGGGGGTAGAGGGGACAGGTCATTGTAGGGAAAATATACTCTTGCTGGGGCTGTCCAATCTATATGAAGTGTTTTTTTTTTTTTTTGTAACATCATTCCACAATGCTGCTCAAAGTCATGTACATAACTAAACTAAATTTGGGACTACTATTCTCTCCCTATTCTCTGGAATCTTTGTCCCCATATTAGCAGTTGGTCTTTTTATGTAGAAATAAGTTGGGGGTTATATATTCAAAGACCTTGTATAGTTATCAAATGAACAGGTGTAGAAGTTGTTTTTACTTTGTTTAGGTTTGTTTCCTCCTCATTAGCAATTAATTTGCATTTCAGCTTCTTTTTGTGAAAAGGAGTTGCTAAGGGATATAGCTATTGAGAACTTTAACTTACAAAACACATGTCCTCAGCCCTGCAAACTCTACAAAGAGACCCAAATCTTATCAGGAGAAAAAAAATGCTTAACTACCCCAGAAACTACAGGCTTCCCAGAGCTCAGATCAAACATTTAAAAAGTAAACACTTGACAGTTATAAAGAAATTAAAACACTTTTTTCACATAGGAAAGACCAGGGGGGGTAAAAATGCTGTTTTGGTACAGTTTCATATTTAAAATTTTTCTAGACAGAAAAACTCTGATAGTCCAGAAAGATGCTTCCCTCAGGTACTAACACATGTTATACAAGTTTCTAGTCCCTCACCCTTCCAAGTTCTCATTTTACTTTAATACTGAAAAACAAGTTCTAAAGGCCAGTTTCCAGAGCAAAACTGTGTAAATTAACTACATGCCTGGACCGACGAACCGACGAAATGCAATATTAAGTATAAAAAGATGCCAACTATCAGTGATTGCCAACTATTTTATACTTGTGGCATCTACTTTTGTTTGGCTTCAATTTCAAAATGCCTCCTAATGTTTTGTGAATTTTATTAATTATATCAGAACACTCACCCGATTGAGTCATTAAACTAGATTCAGAAATACATTAACAAACCCTAAAAACTGAAGTTATCTCATACAAAAATAGTGTATACAGGAAATAGATGAGAAAAAAATAATTTGTCTCAACCTCTTTCTTTACTGAGAGGCTTCAAGTGACCAATTTTACATTTTAACATCTGAGTTGTGAAATATTTCACAGCCATACCTCATTTTATCGTGCTTCGTTTTACTGGGCTTCATAGACACTGCGTTTTTTACAAATTGAAGGTTTGTGGCAACCCTTCATGAAGCAAGTCTATCGGTGCCATTTTTCCAAAAGCATGTGCTCACTTTGTGTCTCTGTGTCACATTTTGGTAATTTTCACAGTATTTCAAACTTTTTCATTATTATTATATCTGTTACAGTGATCTGTGATTCATGATCTTCAGTGTTGCTACTGTAATTGTTTTGGGGCACCATAAACTGTGCCAATGTAAGACTTATCAATAAATGTTGTGTGTGTTTTGACTGCTCCACCGACCAGCTGTTCCCCTGTCTCTCACCCTCTCCTCGGGCCTCCCTATTCCCTGAGACATGACCATATTGAAACTAGGCCAATTAATAACCCTTCAATGGTCTATAAGTGTTCGAGTGAAGGGAAAACTTGAATGTCTCTTACTTTAAATCAAAAGCTAGAAATGATTAGGCTTAGTGAGGGAGGATGTTGAAAGCCAAGACAGACTGAAAGCTAGGCCTCTTGAGCCATATAGTTAGTCAAGGTTTGAATGCAAAGGAAAAGTTCTTGAAGGAAATTAAAAGTGCTATTCCAGTGAACACATGAATGATAAGAAAGAAAAACACCCTTATTGCTGATATGGAGAAAGTTTTAGTGGTCTGGATAGAAGATCAAGCCAGTCACAACATTCCCTTAAACCAAAAGCTAATCCAGAGCAAGGCCCTAACCCTATTCAATCCTATGAAATCTGAGAGAAATAAGCAGGCTGCAGAAGAAAACTCTGAAGCTAGCAGAAGTTGGTTCATGAGGTTTAAGGAAAGAAGCCGTCTCCATAACACGAAAGTGCAAGGTGAAGCAGCAAGTGCCGATGTAGAAGCTGCAGAAAGTTATCCAGAAGATCTAGCTAAGATAATTGATTAAGATGGCTAAACTAAACAACAGATTTTTAATGCAGACGAAACAGCCTTATATTGGAAGAAGATGCCATCTAGGACTTTCACAGCTAGAGAAGAGAAGCTAATGCCTGGCTTCAAAACTTCAAAGGACAGGCTTACTCTCTTGTTAGGGACTAATGCAGCTGGTGACTTTAAGTTGAAGCCAACGCTCATTTATCACTAGGAAAATCTTAGGGCTCTTAAGAATTATGCTAAACCTACTCTGCCTGTGCTCTATTAATGGAACAACAAAGCCTAAGTGACAGTGCATCTGTTTATACAACGTGGTTTACTGAATATTTTAAGGCCACTGATGAGACCTACTGCTCAGGAAAAAAAAAGATTTCTTTCAAAATATTACTGCTCATTGACAATGCACTCGGTCACCCAAAGAGCTCTGTTGGAAATGTACAAGGAGATTAATGTTGTTTTCATGCTTGCTAACACAACATCCATTCTGCAGGCCATGCATGCGTCAAGGAGTAATTTCGTCTTTCAAGTCTTACCATTTAAGAAATACATTTTGTAAGGCTATAGCTACCATAGATAGTGATTCCTCTGATGGATCTGGGCAAAGTAAATTGAAAACCTTCTGGAAAGGATTCACTATTCTAGATGCCATTAAGAACATTTGTGATCCATGAAAGGAGGTCAAAATATTAACATTAACAGGTGTTTGAAAGAAGCTGGTTCCAACCCTCATGGATGACTTTGAGGAGTTGAAGACTTCAGTGGAGGAAGTAACTGCAGATGTGGTAGAAACAGCAAGAGAATTAGAATTAAAAGTGGAGCCTGAAGATGTGCCTGAATTGCTGCAATCTCATGATAAAATTTTAACTAATGAGAAGCTGCTTCTTATGGACAAGCAAAACAAGAGGTTTCTTGAGATGGAAACTACTGCTGGTGAAGATGCTGTGAACACCACTGAAATGACAACAAAAGGATTTAAAACATCACATAAACTTAGTTGATAAAGCAGCAGCAAGGTTTGAGAGGTTTGACTCCAATTTTGAAACAAGTTCTATTGTGGGTAAAATGCTATCAAGCAGCATCACACACTACAGAGAAATCTTTCGTGAAAGGAAGAATCAAATCAGTGTAGCAAACTTCACTGCTGTCTTATTTTAAGAAATTGCCACAGCCACCCCAACCTTCAGCAACCACCACTCTGATCAGTCAGCAGCCATCAACATCAGGGCAAGACCCTCCCACCAGCAAAAAGATTATGACTTGCTGAAGGCTCAGATGATGGTTAGCATTTTTTAGCAATAAAGTATTTTTTAAGTAAGCTATGTATATTGTATTTTAGGCATAAAGCTACTGCACACTTAATAGGCTACAGTATAGTGCCAACATAATTTTTATATGCCCTGAGGAAACCAAAACAAAATTACTGTTACTCATTTTATTGCGGTAGCCTGGAACCAAACTCACAGTTATCTCTGAGATATGGCTTTATTTGTGAAGAAACTGGATATGTTTTATTTCATTCCAATATAAGAAAAAAGAGGAAACAAACACCTGTTAAATACACTTTATATGTACGTGAGCACAATTTTCATTTATAATCAGCAACTGTTTAATTCAATATCTTTACCCATTAGCAAATGTACACAAAAACATGTAGTCCTTTACATCTTTCTGCAATGTTCAAAATTTTTTAAAGTAATCATTTATATTTCTAATATAATATTTTAAAAAATATGGATTCCTTCAGCCAAATATTTATATATGACCATGATTTAAGTCGTGACAGTCTACTGACTGCACCGGGTACCACACTTCCTTATAGACTAGTTTATACCCTATCTTTAAAGAAAAAAACTGTTATTTTTGCTTATTAAAAAAAAAAGATGTAATCAGACTCTAGATGTTACAAAATGATAGGCATTCCCCTGTGTTACAGTATCCCTATTATTTATTCCTATAATGAGAAAAAATTCACTTAAAATATACTCAGTATCAAGATAGGCATTACAAGTAAAAAAAAGCAACTTTTTCAGATACCAAAGAACAATTCAGTTAAGGAAAAACTCTTGTTAAAAAAGATATTTTCATGCTTTCTTTTTCACAACAAATTAGAACTACTGCACATTCTTGTTATACATTATTTCTTAAATTATTTAAGAGATGTCCTCTTCAAAATAAGCCATACTTATACTGCTAGCAATAGTAAAATATAGTCTTTTTCTAAAAGAAAAAAAAAAATTAAACCTTTTTACAGAAAATTTGAAGACAGTAAATAATAGTCAATTAAAACAATAAGTATCCATCTTGAAATACATTATTTTTCTTCAATGATCATGTATTAGATGGTAACCAAATTCAGTGAGTTTACTATGGGTCAAAATTGTTGCTTACAGCATTTATCAACATTTTCTCCTCAAATTCTAATCGCTATTACCATTGATAGGTACATGAAAACCAATCAAGCTTCTAAACAAACAATTACAACAATCTCAGGACTTTAATTATTAGTGTTAATCTCTTCCATACAGACACAAAAGCCTTATCCTGCATTTGGGAAACAGCCAGAAACCAAATTCTACTGTCCAGGACCATCAAAACAAAATACACTAATCAGACAGGTATTACATTCGATTCCAGAACTTTCACTGGAATAATCTCATTTAATTTTTAAAGTAAACATATATGATAGGGTGGCAGCCACCTTCCAAGATGGTCCCTAATGATTTCCACCTCCTGATCTTCCACAGTGAATACCAATAGGATACTGTGGAAATGACACAATGAGCATTCTGAGGATAGACATAAAGGGCATCGTGGCTTCCATCTAGGTCTCTCTCGGATTGCTTGCTCTAGAGGATGTCACCAGCCGCGATATAATGAGAAGACTCAAACAGCCCTATGGAAAGGTTCACATGGCAAGGATATCTCATGAGGCTTCAGCCAGGCACAATCTTGCCAGACATGTCAGTGAGCCACCTTGGAAGTGATTCTCCAGCCCCAGTCAAGCCTTCACATGACTTAAGCTCAAGCTGACATTCTGACTGCAACCTCATGAGACACCTGGAGTTAGAATCAGCTAAGCTACTCCCAAATTCCTGACCCTCAGAAATAGTGAGGAAACAAATGTTTATTGGTTTAACCTAGTTATTTGTTACACTTCAATAGATGATACAGATTGATATTACTACTGTATTCATTTTATAAAAGAGCCTGTGACTGCTTAAGACTAAATATCTCTGGTAAAAAGAATATTTTTTGTCACTCATCCTAGCTCTCTTTGTTACTATTTGGTCATTTCCCCAGAAAGTATAACCTGTATGTTAATATTTCAGATTTTCCAATCATCCATACAGAACATGTTTAATCTAGATTTTAAATACATTAACATTGCTTAAACTTGAATACTTTTAATTCTCTACAGAAACTACAAATAAAAGTATTATTGACTGCATCATTATGTACTCCATTTTACCAATGATCATGTCTCAGCTAATAAACATATTCCAAATTTGTAATACGACTAGAAATTATTCTTAAGTAAGTGAAAATCTCCTTTATGCATAACCTGTCTTTGCAGCTTAAGAAATGAGGCTGAGAAAACAGCAATAAAGTTAGTTTTAAGTTATCTAAATGCATAGTTGTACATGGTAGCTAAAAAGAACTTACTATATGCCAGACCCAATTCTAAATCTTTATCTTTATTCATTTAATCCTACAACAATCCTGAGATAGGTTCTAGCACTATCCCCATTTTACAGACATATGGAGTTACAGAAAGGTTAAGAAACTTTTCCTAAGCTAACACTGATAGTCAGTGGTAAAGCAATGGCTTCTAATCCTACGCTTTTAACCAAGAGTCTATATCATAATCTATAATTTATTTCAAAAAGCAATATGGGTAGTAGAAAGACTCCCTATTTTTAAATCAGTATATTTGAGTTTAAAGCATAATTCTACCACCTCTATCAGCATGATTTAACTATTCTAAATTTGTTTTTCTAATATGTAAAATGGGAATAAAAATAGTTTGCATTTTAAATTCTGTGAACATTAAACGAAAAACATGACTAAAAAACATCCTGTATATTGCCCAATATTTACTTATGTTTTATATTTTCCCATAGATGGATTTATGGTAAAGCCTATAAAGCTTAAGGTTCAGGGCCCTTTAATTACACAAGCCCCTTCTAAGACACTGCACTTAATTTTGTATTCATAATTTTGTGTTCCATTTCTTAAAGAGGGCCTCCAAATTTTACGGACTTCAGAACCCACAAAATCTGGATCTACCCCCATGTTCTTCCCATTAATTGTTTCAACATTAAAACAAAACTAGTGCATTACGGTTCTAAGGAAGAGGGAGTAAAGACAAGATTAAAACATGGCCAGAATGCATGAAGCAGGTATTTAAGTAGCAGGGAAACAGGTAAAGAACGAAATTTGAACTACCACTTTTTCCATTCTCATATGTACCAGGATTCATACATTTTTGTGGTGACAGGAAGCAATATTAAAAACGGAGCCCAGAGGCAGTGCCAAGATGGCGGAGTAGTCAGCTGCTTCCGGTGGACCCTCTTACAACAGAGACCCCAAACCCAAGTGATTCGATTATATATGGCATTCTGGGAGCCCCAAACATCAAAGGCAGAATTGAGGAACCGGACTGAGTGGCAGGGGGAGGGAGAGACGGTTCAGAAGCAGCGAGGAGTTGCCAGACTTGACCTAGCGAGAATCTGAGCCCTTCAGGCCTGAGCAGCTCGTGGTGAACGGTGAGGCAGGCAAGCAGCCAAGCTCAGGAGGCACATTTTCCACCCCATGAGAAACCCAGCGCCGGAGAGTCTACACAGCCATCCAGAACCAGTGAGAAGCAGCCCTCATTAAAGGATAAGTAATTGTGTACAGCCTACCACACAGATCAAAAACGCCCCCTTAGGAAAAAACTTCTCTCCCATTTACCTACCCACTCACTGCTCCGCTCTCGGTCCCGGACCGACATCAGCAACTGCCGAGTTCCCTGGGCCAGAAGAAGGATCCATCACATACCCGGAGCCATTCTGGCCACGGAGAGTGAACAAATTAACCCTCAGGGGAAAAAAAACACTGCCAGCTCCCCTAAGCCAGGAACCCAGGTTAGGCACAGTTCTTTGCCTAGGCACAGGCATAAGGGATCCACGGACTTTGAGTGCCTATCCCCCTGCATAGACTTCTGTGGGCCCATCTCAACAGTGTAAGCCCTCATTACCGCAGTACAAGAGGGTATGCACCGGAACTCTAACTACAACTGTTTCAGCTGTGAAGTGGCAGGTTCTTGACATTTGACACTGCTCTGCCCATTAAGCAGGGTCTTCACCTACCTGCATCAGCAGCCTGAGGACTGGTGGCTCCACCCACGCCACCTACCCACTTGTGGGAGGGGCACATGAATAAGAGGTGCCCCCGAGTCCTTACAGCCAACAGCATTAGATGCTCACAGTCTGGCTGCAAAACCCACCCACCTACATGCTCTAGAAAACAGGGACACGCCTTCCTCCTGGATACTAGGGGCAGATGTCAGCCCCTTGCCTTCCTCAGAGTGCGTCCCCCTGCTGCAGCCAGATGCCTGTGCCTACACCAATCACCCATGCCTGTCTAGGACTGTAAGTGAGAGCCTACACCACACACTTGGTGCCTAAATGCCTGGACACCTGGGCCAAATCCATACAGGAGGAGTGGGCAGACTCCTGAGCTCACATACCTAGTAACAGATCTAACCGCCTGGCAAAGGACACAACAGCTTCAAAGGTGCCAATAATCAAAGTACCTCACACGAACAGCCAATTTGGGCATATCAAAACAAGAAGCTAGGACACAGTAGGTAAACATGAAATAAACAAAAATGATAACTTATTCATGTCTCGGAGACAACAGTCAATATCACATCACATAAAGAGGCAATCCATGATGGCTTCAGCAAGCTCCCAAAATAAAGAATCTAGAAATTTTCCAGAGCAGGAAAATTTCTTGGAATTACCGGAGGCAGAATACAAAAGATTAATATACAGAACTCTTCAGGAAATTAAGCAAAACGCACAACATGCAAAAGAGGAAATTAAAAAGATTAGAGAAGAGCATAATGACAAATTTAACACACTACAAGAATCCACAGAGAGACAGCAATCAGAAATTCAGAAGATTAACAATAAAATTTCAGAATTAGACAACTCAATAGAAAGTCACAGGAGCAGAACTGAGGCAACGGAAGTCAGAATTAGTGAGACTGAAAATAAAGCACTTGACACCAACTTATTTGAGGAAAAATCAAAGAAAAGGATTTAAAAAGATGAAAAAAACCTAAGAATTATGTGGGACTCTATCAACAGAAATAACTTACGAGTGACTGGAGTAACAGAATGGAAGGATAACAGAAAATACAGAAAGAACTGTTGAAGATTTGTTGGCAGAAAACTTCCCTGATATTGTGAAAGATAACAAGATATCCATCAAAGATGCTCATTGAACCCCACATAAGGTGGATCCCAAAAGAAAGTCAAACTTGCCAAAACCAAAGATAGAGAATTTTAAGAGCGGCTAGGGATAAACGAAAAGTTATCTACAAAGGAGAGTCAACAAGAATAAGCTTGACTACTCAGCAGAACCCATGCAGGCAAGAAGTCAATGGGATGACATATATAAAGCCTTGAAGGAAAAAAACTGCCAGCCAAGAATTATATATCCAGCAAAACTGTCTCTCAAATATGATGGTGAAATTAGGGCATTTCTACACAAACAGAAGCTTCGGGAATTTGCAAAAACCAAACCAAAATCACAAGAAATACTAAAGGGAGTCTTCTAGTTAGAAAATCAATAACATCAGATAACAACTCAAGACTAGAACATAAGACAGAGCAACCAGATATCAACACAGATACAGAAGTCACAAAAGTAAATTAAAGCTAAAACACTTAAAACAGGGAAACAGATGTCAATATGTAAAAGATGACAACATTAAAACAAAAAAGAGGGACTAAAAAATGTACACATAGATTTTTCATATGGAGAGGAAGTCAAGTCAATATAGAGAAATGAAAAACTGGTATAAACATAAAAAAGAAGGTGTAAATATTAAGGTAACCACAAAGGAAACTAACAATCCTACACATCAAATTAAAAAACTAGAAAAATATAAACACTCAGCAAACACAAAATCAACAACAATGAAAAAGATGAAAAGAAAATAAAACAACACACGACAGAAAATTAAGTGGAACAAAGAAACTGTGAACAAAACACACAAAAAAGACATCAAAACGACGGCACTAAACTCATACCTATCAATCATTACGCTGAATGTAAATGGACTAAATGCACCAATGAAGAGACACAAAGTGACAGACTGGATAAAAAAACACGATCTGTCTATACGCTGCCTACAAGAGAAACACCTCATACAACACAAATGCACAAAAACTCAAAGGATGGAAAAAAATATATCAAGCAAACAACACTAAAAAAAGAGCAGGAGTGGCAATACTAATCTCTGACAAAACAGACTTTAAAGTAAAATCCACCACAAAGGATAAGGAAGGACACTATATAACAATTAAAGGGTCAGTATACTGGGAGAACATAACTATAATAAATATTTATGCACCCAACAACAGGCCTCCAAAATACATAAAACAAACTCTGACAGCACTGAAAAGAGAGATACATAGCTCCACAATAGTAGTAGGAGACTTCAACACACCACTTTTGGTGATGGACAGAACATCCAGAAAAAAGCTCAACAAAGACATGAAAGACCTAAATGCTACCATCAACCAACGTGATTTCAAAGACCTATACCAAACACTCCACCCAACAACAGCCAAGTATTTCCCTTCCAATGCACATGGAATATTTTCCAGAATAGACCACATATTAGGCCATAAAGCAGCCTTAATAAACTCCGAAGAATCTTTTCAGACCATAAAGCCATAAAAGTAGAAATCAACAAAACAAAAACCAAGGGAAAAAACTCAAACACATGGAAACTGAACAACACCTTGCTCAAAAACTACTGGGTTATAAAAGAAATTAAGGAAGGAATAAAGAAATTCATAGGCTCAAACAAGAATGAAAACACATCCTACAAGAACCTTTGGGACACAGCAAAAGCAGTACTCAGAGGTCAGTTGATGGCAATAAATGCGCACATCCAAAAACAGAAAAGGGCCATTATCAAAACATTAACCTTACAACTGGAACAAGTAGCAAGAGAGCAACAAAAGAAGCCCTCAGTTGCCAGAAAAAAGGAAATAATAAGAAGTAGAGCAGAATTAAATGAAATAGAGAACAGAAATACAACTGAAAGAGTTAACAAGATCAAAAGATGATTCTTCGAAAAGAACAACAAAATTGATAAACCATTGGCCAAACTGACAAAACAAAAACAGGTGAGGAAGCAGATAACCCAGATAAGAAATGAGATCGGTAATATCACGACGGACTCAAATGAAATTAAAAGAATCATAACAGAATACATTGAAAAACTGTACTCTAACAAATTTGAAAACCTAGAGGAAATGGACAAATTTCTAGAAACTCACTACCTACCTAAACTAACCCAAAAGAGATAGAACAAGTAAATTAAACCCATAACAAAAGAAGAGATTGAAAAGGTAACTAAAAAACTCCCAACAAAAAAAAAGTCCTGACCCAGATGGCTTGAATGGAGAATTCTACCAAACTTTCAGAGAAAGTTAACACCACTATTACTAAAGATATTTCACAGCATAGAAAAGGATGGAATACTCCCAAACTCATTCTATGAAGCCTGCACAACCCTGATACCAAAACCAGGTAAAGACACCACAAAAAAAGAAAATTACAGACCAATATCCTTTATGAATGTTGACGCAAAACTCCTCAACAAAATTCTAGGCAACAGAATTCAGCAACATACCAAAAACATAATTCACCATGATCAAGTGGGACTTATATCAGTATGCAGGGATAGTTCAACATTAGAAAAACAATGTAATCCATCAAATAATTAAAACAAAAGACAAGAACCACATGATCTTATCAACTGATGCAGAAAAGGCATTTGGCAAAGTCCTACACCCATTCATAAGAAAAACTCTCAACAAAATAGGAATAGAAGGGAAATTCCTCAACATAATTAAGGACATTTTATACAAAAGTCAACAGCCAACATCATCCTAAATGGAGAAACTTTGAAAGCATTCCCGTCAGACAAGGATGCCCATTATCACCACTCTTATTCAACACTGGGCTGTAGGTACTAGCCAGAGCAATTAGGCTAGAAAAAGAAATAAAAGGTATCCAAATTGGTAGGGAAGAAGTCAAAGTATCTCTATTTGCAGATGATACGATCTTATACACAGAAAACCCCAGAGAATCCACACGAAAACTATTGGAACTAATAGAAGATTTCAGCATAGTTTCAGGATACAAGATAAACATACACAAATCAGTTGGATTCCTTTATACCAACAAAGAGAACCTCAAAGAGGAAATCATCAAATCAATAACATCTACAATAGCCACCAAGAAGATAAAATACTTAGAAATAAATCTAACCAGAGACATAAAAGACCTATACAATGAAAACTACAAGACACTACTACAAGAAACCAAGAGACCTCCATAAGTGGAAAAACCTACCTTGCTCATGGATAGGTAGACTGAACACTGTGAAAATGTCAATTCTATCCAAAGCATTCTACAGATACAATGCATTCCCAATCCAAATTCCAATGGCATTTTTTAATGAGATGGCAAAACGAATCACCAACTTCATACCAAATAAGTAAAGCATTACTCAAGAAGAAGAACAAAGTAGGAGGCCTTACACTACCTGATTTTAGGACCTATTATACCACCACAGTAGTCAAAACATCCTAGTACTGGTATAACAACAGATACATAGACCAATAGAACAAAACTGAGAATCCAGGCATAAGTTCATCCACCTTTGAGCAGCTGATATTTAACAAAGGCCCAAAGTCCATCCACTGGGGAAAAGGACAGTCTCTTTAACAAATGGTGCTGGCATAACTGGATATCCATCTGCAAAAATTTGAAACAAGGTCCATACCTCACACCGTGCACAAAAAATAACTCAAAATGGATCAAAGACTTAAATATAAAATCGAAAACAATAAAGAACATGGAAGAAAAAATAGGGACAATGCTAGGAGCCCTAATACATGTCATAAAGAGAATATCAACCATAAGTAACAATGCACAAGCACCAGAACAGAGACTAGATAAATAGGAACTCGTAAAAATCAAACACTTATGATCATCAAAAGACTCCACACCAAGAGTCAAAAGACAACCTACAGACTGGGAAAAAAATTTTGGCTACGACAAATCCAATCAGCATCTAATCTCTAAAATCTACAAAATATAGCAAAATCTCAACAACAAAAAGATAAATAACCCAAGTAAAAAACGGGCAAAGGATATGAACAGGCACTTCACCAAAGAAGATGTTCAGGATGCTAACAGACACATGAAGAAACGCTCATGATCATTAGCCATTAGAGAAATGCAGATCAAAACTAAAATGAGATATCATTTCACCCCAACAAGGCTAACATTAATCCAAAAAACACAAAATAATAAATGCTGGAGAGGTTGTGGAGAGTCCGGAACACTTACATGCTGTTGGTGGGAATGTAAAATGGTACAGCCACTTAGGAAATCGATTTGCTGCTTCCTTAAAAAGCTAGAAATAGAAGTACCAGATGATCCAGCTATCCCGCTCCTTGGAATATATCCTAGAGAATAAGAGCCATCACACGAATAGATATATGCACACCCATGTTCACTTCAGCACTGTTCACAATAGCAAAAAGATGGAAACAACCTAGGTGCCCATCAACAGAAGAATGGAAAAACAAACTATGGAATATCCACACAATGGAATACAACGCAATGATAAAGAACAACAGTGAAGTGTGAAACATCTTATAACACAGAGGAATCTGGAGGGCACTATGCTGAGTGAATTTAGTCAGTCACAAAAGGACAAATATCTTATAAGACCACTATTATAAGAACTCAAGAAAAGGTTTAAACACAGAAGAAAACATTCTTTGATGGTCACGAGGGTGGGGTGGGAGAGAGGGTTATTCACTAACTAGATAGTAGACAAGAATTATCTTAGGCAAAGGGAAGGACAGCACACACTACAGGGGAAGTCAGCACAACTGGACTAAACCAAAGCTAAGAAGTTTCCTGAATACAATCAAACACTTTGAGGGACAGAGTAGCAAGTGTAGGGGTCTGGGGACCATGCTTTCAGGGGATATCTAGGTCAACTGGCATAACAAAGCTTATTAAGAAAATGTTCTGCATCCTACTTTGGTAAGTGGCATCTGGGTTCTTAAACGCTAGCAAGTGGCCATCTACGATGCATCAATTGGTCCCAACCACATGGAGTAAAGGAGAATGAAGAACACCAAAGACACAAGGAAAGTAGTAGCCCAAGAGACAGAAAGGGCCACATAAACCAGAGACTTCATCAGCCTGAGACCAGAAGAACTAGATGGTGCCCGGCTACCACCAATGACCACCCTGACAGAGAACACAACAGAGAGTCCCAGATGGAGCAAGAGAAAGGTGGGGTGCAGAACTCAAATTCTAGTAAGAAGACCAGACTTAAATGGTCTGGCTGAGACTGGAGGAACCCCGGAAAGCACGGCCCCTGGATTCTCTATCAGCCCAGAACTAAAACAGTTTCTGAGGCCAACTCTTCAGACGGGGATTGGACTGGACTGTGGGACATAAAATGATACTCGTAAGGAGTGTGCCTCTTAGTTCAAGTAGATACAAGAGACTAAATGGACAGCTTCTGTCTGGAGGTGAGATGAGAAGGCAGAGAGGTTTAGGAGCCAGTTGAATGGACATGCGGAATCAGGGGTGGAAAGGAGAAGTGTGCTGTCACAGTATGGGGAGAGCAATTAGAGTCACATAACAATGTAAGTATAAATTTTTTTACGGGAAAAAGTTTTAAAAAAATACAACAAAATCCACAAGAGCAAAAATTCTGAGTGAGGGCAATCTATTAAAGGAACCCATCTCCACTCAGAACAAAACTGGTCCCAAAAGGTGAGATGAATCCCTACTGCTTTTGGCCTCTCTCTGTCATCCCACTATTTGCACCTAAAACCATACATGATTATGGGAATTTCAAGGCAAAGTGTGGTACCTAATGTTCCAGCTTTCTAACTGGAGAGCCCAAAATGATAATCAAAGTACTGGAGAGTCCACAGAGAACAAGGAGCTTGGGAAAGTGACCCCTGAAAGTTATTTATAAACTCCTGGTCTCACCCCAAGTTACTCATGCATGGATCTAATCTTAGATAGTATACACAGACATAACCAAAACGCCGAACTCATTGCCGTCGAGTCATACCCCACTCATAGTGACTATATAGGACAGAGTACAACTGCCCCATAGGGTTTCCAAGTAGTGGCTGGTGGATTCAAACTGCCAGCCTTTGGTTAGCAGCCGAGCTCTTGACCACTGTACCAGCAGGGCTCCTATATAGACACAGAGAACTGAATTACAGGATACAGTAAGGCCTAATTCCTAGACTAGCCACTGGGTGGCACAATATTGAGACAGATCCAAATAGCACTAAAAAGGCTTTGAAAACCAAACAGGCACAGGAACCAGAACTCACAGAGCTGGTTGGAACTTGTAGCCTGAAACTAACTCAGTGAACTGCCTATTAAACAAAAAAACAATGTTTTCTATATGATTTAAACAAAATGCAAAGTCTCATGACATAATAATCAAAATTTGCAGGATAAAATCTAAAATTACTCAGCATACAAAGAAATAGGAAAATCTCAACTTGCATGGAAAAAGATAATCAATGATAACGCTGAGATGGCACACATGGTGAAATTAGCTGACAAAGTCTTTAAAGACCCTATCATAAAAATGCTCCAACAAGTAAAGTAAATGTTCTTGAAAAGGTTGGTACAGGAGAATGAAGTTAAAGGTGGGGTACAAAATCATACACCCATTCTGGAAAACAGCTTGGTAACTCCTTACATAAGCACAGTGAAAACTTATGTTCACATAAAAACCTGTATATAAATGTTTATAGGGGCTTTATTGATACCTGCCAAAAAGTGGAGATAATCCAATGAGTGAACAAGTAACCTGTGAGATATACACACACTTATATATAATGGCATACTGATCAGAAAAAAAAAATAATAATTTATTGTTGATACGAGTAAAAACTTGGATGCGGTACTTCCAGCAAAATGGCGCTCTAGGCAAAAGAACCATGCCATCCCTTCACAGCAAAGATCTGAAAAATTAAGCCAAACAGAGAAAACAGCAATCCTGAAACCCTAAAACATCAAATGAAGAGATAAAGAACTCACCAAGCACCAAATGGACTGAGAAACGGACAGAGAACAGACAGCGAAGAAAGATTCATGCAGACTTTCCCTATCAACTAAGGCAGCGCAGATCCGCCACCTTGGACCCCTATCGGAGACCAGCAGATAAGTACGAGAAAGCAGCTTCACAGAGCTTCCAGCGGGAGACAAAACAACCAGTAATTTGCGATATACGCTTTCCCACCACCCCACCCTTCTTCACTCCCATTCGGCCTCCTCTGTGTCCCGTGGCCACAGTCTCTTGGCTGGGAAGCACCGGCTGCTTAGATTTCACCCACCCGCGCTGGCTGGCTCTCTGAATCCCATTTGTTGGCTGCTGGTATTGCTTTTTTCTACTTCTTTTGATTTTTTCCTTACCTCTCACCACCTCCCCCTCCTTTCGCTCAAATAACTGGCTCCATGTGACATCTATGCTTCTTCCTGAGGGGCTGCGGAGATCCAGTAATTTGCGATATACGCTTTCCACCCCCCAACCTTCTTCACCCCCACTCGCCCTCCTCTACTTCCCGCAGGCACAGTCTTGTCTGGGAAGCACCGGCTGCTTCGATTCCACCCGCCCACATTGGCTGGCTCTCTGAGTGTCATTTGTTCGCTGCTGCTGTTGCTTTTCTTGCACTTCTTTTGATTACTTCCTTACCTCGCAACACCTCCCCCTACTTTCGTTTAAATACCTGGCTCCGTGCGCCATCTTTGCCTCTTCCTCAGGGGCTACAGACCTCCGTTCGAGTGCGGAACCACTTCCCAGTCTGGTCTGGGCTGCCACGATAGTGGGATCCCAGGGCTTTTGTTTGTTTGTTTTGAATTCTTTGATTTCTTTACCTTTTCTTGAGTTGGGAACCCGTTCTGGCTGGGTGGTGCTATGTGGCTTGGAACCTACCCCCTAGGCTTCAACAGATGAGCAGAGGGATCCCTGAGGGTGTATCTTTCTTCGTGGATTTTTTTTTTTTCCCGTCTTTTCAGGGGATTCTCTTTTTTTTTTTTTTTTTAATTTGTTTTGCTTTCTTTTCCCTCTTTGTCCCTTTTTGTTTTTCTTAATTTCTCAGTTTCTCATCTCTCTATACTTTCTTTCTCTTTCTCTTCCCTGAATACCTGTCGCTAAATACCTCTGCGCCCTCTAGCCAGGCTGTACTGCAACACCTGAGAACAACTTCCCCAGACCTCACAGCTGCACCGGTGGGATTCCTGGGAGCTTTGGTGTTCTTTTTCCTTTCTGATTTTTATTTATTCACTCTTTTCTTTTTTTCCTTCATCTTCCCCTTTTTGTTTTTCTCCATTTCACAGTCTCTCATCTCTCCACTCCAACGGCAAGCTCCCCTAGCACTCTTTTTAGTTTCTTTGTATGTTTTTGGCTACTATTCATATCTGCTCTCCCCCATATCCATCTTAGCTCCACAAATAACAATCTCCACCACCCTCCACCAAATTCTGCCTACCTACACCATGCACTTCACATCACATCACCAAGCAGCACAGGCACGGCCAACTGGAACCTGCCCCGCACTGATTACCGACCTGTTCTGGTGACTGTAATAAGTGCCACAAACAACCCGTCCCAGTAACTCCTCTTCAGCTAGACCTGCCCTGCTGTACCATATCTGAGCAACTGACGCTGCCAAATGGAGAAGGAGGCGAAAAGTATCGTGTCCACAGATGAGCAAATGACAAAGAACACACAGGCCACCTGCTCAGACATAGCCAAATAAAAAAAGGACAAAACAAACAAATCTAAAATCAATAAACGAGAAAAATAACTATCGAATGCCCCGAAGAAAGCAGACTGTATCAAAATATTTGTAAAACCAGGACAGGATGTTTCCAGTAGGCGTACAAAATAAAACACCAGATGACTTTCCAGTAGAAGAAAAGGCATTAGAACCACCTGATAGGGAATTCAAATCTCTAATACTCAGAATTATCCAAGAGTTGAGGCAAAAATCAGACAAAAATGAGGAAAACTTAGGCAAATTCATGGAAAACGCAGACAAATTCATGGAAAAGACACACAAAACACTGGAAGAATTCAGGAAAACAATGCAGGAACAAAATGCCAAAATAAATTCACAACTAGAAATTATACAAAAACAACAATTAGAAATCTGAAAGATAAACAACAAGATTTCAGAAATGGACGGTGTCATTTAAGGGCTGAGGAGCAGATTTCAAACAGTGGAAGACAGGATAAGTGGAATTGAACACAAACAGTTGGATACAACTCTGTTTGAGGAAAACTCAGAAAAAAGAACAGTGAAAAATAAGAGACCCTGAGAGTTATATGGGATCCAATCAAAAGCAAAATTTTTGAGTGACTGGAGTTCCAGAACACGGGGAGAAAAACAGAAAACACAGAGAGGATCATTAAAGAACTGCTGATATAAAACTTCCCCAATATCATGAAAGATGAAAAGCTGGCCATCCAAAAAGCTATATGAACCCCAAATAGGATACACCCCAAAAGAAAATCACCAAGGCATATCATAATCACACTCGTCAAAACGAAAGACAAACAAAGAATCCTGACAGCAGCTCGTGAAAAACAAGAAGTCACATACAGAGGAGAACAATAAGACCAAGCTCAGATTATTTGACATAAACCATGCAGGCAAGAACGCAATGGGATGACACGTATAAGACCTTGAAAGAAAAAAATTGCTGGCCAAGAATAATATATCATGCAAAACTGTCGTTCAAATATGATGGTAAAATTAGGACATTTCCAGAAAAACAAAAATTAAAGGAATATGTAAAAACCAAACCAAACTTATAAGAATTACTGAAGCTATTTCTTCAATCTGAGAACAAAAAACTTCAGCTCACAGAAGAATCTAGGATACAGGATCGTACCCGCCAGATACCAATCTAGGAAATGAACTCTCGAGGACAATCCAAAACCAAAAGAAATACAACAGGGAACCAGAGCAGTTAATCAGTAAATGACAACAACATCAGAACAATAAAACGGGCAGTAAACGGTATAGGTATAAAACCTTCTAATGGAGAGGAAGGCAAAGCAATACCAAGTAATAATAGACTGCCTCAAACTTAGAAACATAAGGGTAAATTTCATGGTAACCACAAAGAAAGTTAACAAACACACTCATAAAAATAAAGAGGAAAACCATAAAATCTCAGAAAAAACAAAACATACAAAAACAAAAGAAATGAAAAAAAAAAAATCCACAAACAGAAGTTAACTCAGCAGAGGAGAGTAAGAACAAAGAAAACGTCATCACCACCAAAAAAAAAAAAAAAACACTGCAAAATGACAGCAACAAACTCACATCTATCAGTAATTGCATTGAATGTAAATGGACTCAATGCACCCATAAAGAGACAGAGTGACAGAATCGATAAGAAAACAGGATCCATCAATATGCTATCTAATAGAGACACATCTTAGAAACGACGACGTGAATTCATTAAAAGTCAGAGGTTGAAAAATAAAAATATCAAGCTAACAGCTACCAAAAAAGAGTAAGAGAGGCAATACTAATCTCAGATAAAATACAATTTAAAACAAAATCCACCATAAAAAACAAAGAAGGACACTATATAATGATTAAGGGGATGATCCATCATGAAGACATAACCATAATAAACATCTACGCACCCAATGACAGGGCTCCAAAATACATAAAACAAACTCTAACAGTACCGAAAAGAGAAATCGACAGTTCCACAATAATAGTAGGAGACTTCAACACACCACTTTCAGTAAAGGACAGAACATCTAAAAAGAAACTCAGCAAAGATACAGAAGACCTAAAGGGCACAATCAGCCAACTTGACCCCACAGATATATATACAACACTCCATCCAACAGCTGCATATACACATTCTTTTCCAATGCACCTGGAACGTTCTCCAGAATAGACCACATCTTAGGCCACAGAGCAATCCTCAACAAGATCCAAAATCTTGAGATAATTCAAAGTATCTTCTCTGACCACAATGCCATCAAGGTAGAAATTAACAATAGAAAGAGCAAGAAAAAAAATCAATGACATGGAAACTGAATAATACCCTGCTTACACATCAGTGGGTAATAGCAGAAATCAGAGATGGAATCAAAAATTTCCTAGAACCAAATGAGAATGAAAACACATCATACCAAAACAGTTGGGACGTAGCAAAGGCAGTCCTAAGAGGACAATTAATAGCAACAGAAGTACACATCAAAAAAGAATAAAGGGACAAAATCAAAACATTAAGTACAGAACTCAAATCAAAAGAGAACAGGAAAAAAAGCCCACAGCCACCAGAAGAAATGAAATAATAAAGAGCAGAAATAAATGAAATAGAGAACAGAAAAACAATAGAAAGAATCAATAAAACCAAAAGTTGGTTCTTTGAAAGAATCAACAAAGTCGAAAAACCACTGGCCAGACTGACAAAAGAAAAACAGGAGAAGACACAACCCAAATAAGAACTGAAAGGGGGGACATTACATCAGATCCAACTGAAATAAAAAGGATCATAACAGAATATTATGAAAAACTATACTCCAACAAATTTGAAAACCTATAGGAAATGGATAAATCTCTAGAAACATACTACCTACCCAAACTACAACAAAGTGATGCTGAAAATCTGAACATACCCACAACAAGAGAAGAGATTGAAAAGGTAATAAAAAAAACTCCCAACAAAAAAAAGCCCCGGCCCAGATGGCTACACTGGAGAATTCTACAAAACATTCACAAAAGCGCTTGTACCAGTACTACTGAAGCTATTTCGGAGCATAAAAAAGGAAGAATCACTTACGAATTCATTCTATGAAGCCAGCGTAACACTGATACCAAAACCAGGCAAAGATGCCACAAAAAAAGAAAATTACAGACCAATATCTCTCATGAATATAGATGCAAAAATTCTCAACAAAATTCTAGCCAATAGAATTCAGCATCATATCAAAAAAATAATACACCACAACCAAGTAAGATTCATACCAGGTATGCAAGGATGGTTCAGCATTACAAAATCAATCAACATAATCCAACACATATATAAAAGGAAAGAAAAGAATCACATGATCATCTCAATCGACACAGAAAAGACATTCGACAAAGTCCAACACCCATTCCTGATAAAAACTCTCAATAAAATAGGTATAGAAGGGAAATTTCTAAACATAATAAAGGGCATCTATGCAAAACCAACGGCCAACATCATTCTTAATGGAGAGAGGCTGAAAACATGCCCCTTGAGAACAGGAACAAGACAAGGATGCCCTTTATCACCACTCCTATTTAACATTGTGCTGGAAGTTCTAGCTACAGCAATAAGGCAAGAAAAAGAAATAAAGGGCATCCAAATTGGTAATAAAGAAGTTAAACTGTCCCTGTTTGCGGATGATATGATACTACACATAGAAAACCCTAAAGACTCCACAAGAAATCTACTGTAATTAACAGAAAAATTCAGCAGAATAGCAGGATACAAGATAAACATACAAAAATCAGTTGGATTCCTATACACCAATAAGGAGAACGATGAAAAGGAAATCAGGAAAACAATACCATTTATAATAACCCCTAAAAAAATAAAATACTTAGGAATAAATCTGACCAGGGATGTATAAGACCTATACAAACAAAACTACAAAGCACTACTGCAAGAAACCCAAAGGGATCTACATAAATGGAAAAACATACCATGCTCATGGATAGGTAGAATCAACATTGTGAAAATGACAATTCTACCCAAAGCAGTTTACAAATACAACCCAATCCTGATCCAAATACCAACAACATTCTTCAAAGAGATGGAAAAACTAATCATTAACTTTATATGGAAAGGGAAGAAGCCCCAAATAAGTAAAGCACTACTGAAGAAGAAGAATAAAGTTGGAGGACTCCCACTACCTGACCTCAGAACGTACTATACAGCTACGGTAGTCAAAACAGCCTGGTATTGGTACAAGGACAGATACATTGACCAATGGAACAGAACTGAGAACCCAGATGTAAATCCATCCACCTACAGTCACCTGATCTTCGACAAGGGCCCAAAGTCCAAATGGGGAAAAGACAGTCTTTTTAACAACTGGTGCTGGCAAAACTGGATATCCATCTGCAAAAACATGAAACAGGACCTATACCTCAAGCCATATACAAAAACTAATTCAAAATGGATCAAAGACCTAAATATAAAGCCAAAAACTATAAAGTTCATAGAGGAAAAAATTGGACCAACGCTTACAGGCCTTAATACAGGGCATTAACAGGATACAAACCATAACCATCAATATACAAAACCCAGAAAATAAGCTAGATAACTGGGATCTCCTAAAAATCAAACACCTATGCTCTTCAAAAGACTTCACCAAAAGAGTAAAAAGAGAACCTACAGACGGGAAAAAATTTTGGGACAGTATAAGTCAAAGGTCTAATCTCCATAATCTACAAGAAAATCCAGCACCTCTACAAACAAAAAGACAAATAATCCTATTAAAAAATGGGCAAAGAAAATGAACAGACACTTCACCAAAGAAGACATTCAAGCGGCCAACAGACACATGAGGAAATGCTCGGGATCACTAGCCATCAGAGAAATGCAAATTAAAACCACAATGAGATACCATCTCTCCCCAGCGTTACTGGCAGGAATCCAAAACACTGGATATAACAAATGTTGGAGGGGCTTCAGGAAGTTCGGAACTCTTATGCACTGCTGGTGGGAATGCAAAATGATACAACCATTTTGGAAAATGATATGGCGCTTCCTTAGAAAGCTAGAAATAGAAATACTATACGATCCAGCAATCCCACTCCTCAGAATATATCCTAGAGAAGTAAGAGTTGTCACTCGAATAGACATACGTATACCCATGTTCATGGCAGCATTGTTCAGAATAGGAAAAAGATGGAAACAACCTAGATGCCCAACAGATGAATGGATAAACAAACTATGGTACATACACACAATGGAGTACTATGCAACGAGAAAGAACAATGATCAATCTGTGAAGCATCTCATGACATGGAGGACATTATGCTGAGTGAAATAAGTCAATCACAAAAGGACAAATATTGTATGAGACCTCTAGTGTAAAAACCCATGAAAAAGTTCACACACAAAATGTAAACAATCTTTGTTGGTTACCAGGGACGGGAAGCGTGGGGGGAAAATACTAAATAGGCAACAGGTAAGTGGTATCTTGGATGAAGGGTGAGACAGTACACAATACTCGGGAAACCAGCACAACTTGTACAAGGAAAGGTCATGGAAGCTCCATAGACACATCCAAACTCCCTGAGGGACTGAATTGCTGGGTGGAGGGCTCTGAGGACCATGGTCTCGGGGAACATCTAGCTCAGTTGGCATAACACAGTTAATAAAGGCAATGTTCTACATTTTACCTTGGTGAGTAGCGTCTGGTGTCTTAAAAGCCTGTGAGCAGCCATCTAAGATACTCCACTGGTCTCATCCCTTCGGGAGCAAGGGAGAATGAAGAGAACAGGATACAAGGAAAAGATTAGTCTCAAGGACTAATGGACCAGAACTACCATGGCCTCCACCAGATTGAGTCCAGTACAGCTAGATGGTGCCCGGCTACCACCGCTGACTGCTCTGACCAGGATCACAACAGAAGGTCTGGACAGAGCTGGAGAAGGATGTAGAACAAAACTGTAACTCACAAAAAAAAAACCAGATTTACTAGCCTAAAGGAGACTGGAGAAACTGCAAGAGTATGGCCCCAAGACACCCTTTTAGCTCAGTGGTGAAGTCACTTCCGAGGTTCACTATTCAGCCAGGGAGTGGACAGCCCCATAAAACCAAACGGGACTACTGAGGCACAGCAGTCCAAGGACAAGGGCTAGAAGGCAGAAGGGGACAGGAAAGCTGGTGATAGGGAACCCAAGGTTGAGTAAGGATAGTATTGATGTGTTGTGAGGTTTTTAACCATTGTCATAGGGCAACATGTGTACTAATTGTTTAATGAGAAACTATTTTGTTCTATAAACTTTCATCTAAAGCGAGAGTAGCAGCACAGTTGGAAAAGCATAGTTGATGTCACTAAACTGTGCATGTAGAAATTTTTGAAATGGTATATCTTTGGCTATGTATATTTTCACCAAAAACAAAAAAGTCGAGAAGGGAGAGGATTTACATGTCGTGGGGTTGTTAACCAATGTCATAAAACAATATGTGTACTACTGTTTCATGAGAAACTATTTGTTCTGTAAAACTTCACCTGAATTTTAAAAAAAAAAAAAATACTTGAATGAATCTCAGGCATTATGTGAAATGAAAGAAGCCAATCTCAAAGGTTGCATACCGTATTATTCCATTTAAATGACATTCCCAAAAAGACAAAACTATAGTGATGAAAAACAAAACAGTAGTTCCAGGGAATGGGACTAGGAGGAGGTTGTAACTACAAATGGACAGCACAAGGTAGTTTTTTGAGGTGATGGAACTTTTCTAAATTTTAACATAGAACTGTACACAAAATCTATATATGTTGTAAAAGTCACAGAACTGTACACACACAGAGTCAATTTTATTGTAAGTTAATTTAAAAAATAGTTAATAAAAAGCCCAAAGTTTAAAACAAAAACAACCCAGAAAAATAAACTGATTTTATGAATAATAACATTTATGAGGGATAATTTGTATTAATCAATAGGAAAATTATACCCTAAAAAGGCATTTAGTCTATTGCAATGAAGGCCAGTGTAAACAACTACACTGAATCTGGGCTGAAAATGACTTACAAAGGTATGATAATCCTACCCAATATGCTTCTTGCTCTACTGTATATACAAAACCAAGATCAAAACAGCACATGGAAAGAAAATCAAAGAACACTGTGGCACTGTCAGTCACCAGGCAACAACTCAAGTCTTCAAGCTCAACCATATCTAAATTACCTGAGATAAGAACCTCTCTGCCTTTGGAAGACTCATTCCAATATTAAATTTTTTCTGCCAGGAAATTCTAAGCTATGTTCTCCATAATAACATCTACTCCATGTTTGTGTTTTCTCTTCCACATTAAAAAGCAGGTGAGAGACTTCTACTTACAGGAAGATGGAATAGATGCATTTTTCCCTATTCCTCCCACTAAGCACAACTATGGATCCTGGACATCATATATAAAACAAACCTAAAAAGACGGAAAGGTAGAAAGAGGGCAGACCAGCTAGAGACATCAGGACCCAAAGTGATGAGTTCTGTATGTTTTCTTTGTGCCTCATATATTCCAGACCTGGATCTAAAGAAGCTGGCAACCCAGAAATGCCAGTGGCACAGACCAAAAACAGCCTCAACAGAAAAACTGCTCTCTCCAGCTGAAGGATCAGGAAAGGAGCAACTTGACAAAACAGAAAACTTTTAGGTAATAACTGCTCTAAATAAGCCAACCACCACAGAAAAAGTTGAGGCCCTACCCCCACCAATACCAGCTAAGGTCAAGTGTGAAATCTAGACTTCCAGCAAATACCAGAGCTGCAAAATATGTGAAGTAAAACCTACAGAACTGGAAAGAGAAATAGGCAATTCCATAATTTTAGTGGGAAACAAAACATCTCTCTCAGCAACTGACAGAATAACTAGATAGAAAATCAGAAATGATATATAAGAACTCAACAATACCATTAGCCAACAGGATCTACTCAACATTTACACAACCCTTTACCCAACAACAGAAGAATACACATTCTTTTTCAAGCACCCAAAGGAACACATAACAAGATAGACTACATCCTACAAATTTTAAAGAACTGAAAACATACAGTGTGTTCTCTGACCACATATAATCAAACTGGAAATCAATAACAGAAAGATAACAGGAAAATCCCCAGGCACTTGGAGACTAAAGAACACACTTATAAGTAATCCATGGATCAAAGGTCTTAAGGAAAATAAAAAATACACTGAACTGAATAAAAATTAAAATATTTAAAAATCTGTGGGACACAAAAACTAATTCAAAATGGATCAAGGACCTACATGTTAAAGCTAAAACTGTAAAGTTTTTGGAAGAAAACGTAGGGATGAAACTATGGGAACTAGTTTTTTTTAATGACAGATTATCAAATACAACTACAAATGCATGAGCAGCCGAAGACAAAACAGATTAGTGGGATCTCATTAAAATTAAATACTTATGTTACTCTGAAGAGTAAAACACAACCTATAGACTGTGAAAAAAATCTTTGGGAATAATATATCTGATAAGGGTCTTATATCCAAAATATATATAAAACTTCTACAACTTAACAATTAAAAGACAAATAACTCAATCAAAAAATGAGAAAAGGCCATGAACAGACACTTCACCAGAGGATATTTAAGCAACCAACAAACACATGAAAAGATGCTCATTGTCATTAGCCGTTAGAGAGATGCAAATCAAAACTACAATGAAATATCACCTTACCCCTGCTAGAAAGAAAATGATCAAAAAAACAGAAAACAAGAAATATTAGCACCATGAGACCAAAAGAAATGGATGGTGCCCAGCTACCATTACTGAACATTCTGATCAACGACCCAATAGATGGATCCTGATCAAAAGGAGAAAAAATGTGGGACAGGATTTCAAATTCTTATCAAAACCAGACCTACTGGATCCATTGACACTGGCGTAACTCCCAAATCTGTTGCCCAGAAATAATCTTTAAACCTTGAACTGAAACTATCCCTTGAAGTCATCGTTAAACTAAACTACAGTTTAGCTGAATTAATAAAGAATGTTTGACTTGAGCATTGCGCTTTTATAAAGAATTATCTATATGAGTTAAAACTGACAACTGTTTATCTAAAGCATAGATGATTGTGTCAAGGGGCAGAGAGTCTAAATTAATGGTAATAAAAAATACCAGTAGAGATTGGGAGAATGGTGACACAATGTGATGAACTGATGTCATTCAAAAACTGCTGAGTGGATGAATGTTTGGTTGTGCTTACTGCCACCAAAAATAAATTAAAAATATTATATATAATAACAAAAAAATTGTAGGACACAGCTAATGCAGTGTTAAGAGAGGAATTTGTAGCACTAACTGCTTTCATTTGAAGAGGAAATTTTACAAATCAATAATTTAAGCTCCCACCTCAAGAACCTGGAAAAAGATAAAAATAAATCCAAAGAAAGCAGAAGTAAGGTAATAATAAAGATAAGAGCAGAAATCAATGAAATTGAAAACAGAAAAAGAATTTAAAAAAAAAATCAATGAAACAAACATAAAAATGGTTATTTGAAAAGATTAATAAAATCAAATCTCCAGCAAACCTTAGAGGGAAAATAAGAGAGAAAACACAAATCACAAATATCAGGGAAGAAAGTGGAAACATCACTATAACCCGTTAAAATCCATTGCCACTGAGTATATTCCAACTCATAGCGACCCTACAGTACAGAGTAGAACTGCCCCATAGGGTTTCCAAGAAGCAGCTGGTGGACTCAAACTGCCGACCTTTTGGTTATCAGCCATAGCTCTTCACTACTGTGCCGCCGGGGCTCCAATAAATCCTGTAAACATCAGAAGGAAATACAGTAACACCACAAACAACTCCACACATATAAACTTGAAGCCGAGATAAATGGAGTAATTTCTCAAAAAGCACAAACTACTACAACTCACTCAAGTAAAATAGATAATTTTAGTAACCCTATAACTATTAAAGAAATTGAATTTGTCATTTAAACTTCCCCTTTAAAAAAATCTCCAGATCTAAACATTTTCACTGGACAATTCCACCAATGTTTAAAGAATTAACACCAATACTATAAATCCCTTTAAACAAACAGAAAAGAAGGGAACACTTCCCAATTCATTCTTAAAGCTGATATTACCCTAATACCAAAACAAGACAAGGACCATATCAAAAAAGAAAACTATGCACCAATATCCCTCATGAATATTAGCAAACAGAATTCAGCAATATATAAAAAGAATTATACACCGTTTCAGGATGCAAGGATTTCTGGGATGCAAGGGTGATTCAATATTCAAAAATCAATCAATGTAATTCACCATATTAAAAAGCTAAAGACAAAAAAATCATATGATCCTATCAACTGATACAGAGAAAGCACTTAACAAAGTTTAACAACCTTTCATGATAGAAACTCCCAGCAAGTTAGGAACAGAGGGGAAATTCTTCAACTTGACGAAGAACACTTCTAAAACCCAACAGCTAACATACTCAATGATGAACGATGAAACACTATGGATGCCCACTCTCACACCTCTTATTCACAGAATTGCTCGAAGTTCACTCTCATCACTCTTATTCACAGAATTGCTTGAAGAATGCAACAAGACAAGAAAATAATAAGCATACAGATCATAAACAAGGAAATAAAATTCTTCTTATTTGCAGACTGCATGATCAATGATTATCTACATAGAAAATCCCAAGAAATTTACCAAAAAAAAACACCTCCAGAACTATTAAGAGTGTTAAGCAAGAATACAGGATAAATACAGAAAAAGCGATTGTATTTTTAAATACTAGCAATGAAAGTGTGGACACTGAAATTAAAATATATTTATATACTGGTAATGAACATGTGCACACCAAAATAAAATGCAATACCACTTAAAATAGCTTCAAAAAAAAGTGCAGTATTTGTGGAGGAACAGACATATAGGTCAATGGAATAAAACAGAGAACTGAGAAACAGACCCACACAAATATGCCTAACATATTTTGGACCAAGGTACAAAAGCAATTCAATGGAGGAAGGATAGCCTTTTTAAACAAATGATGCTAGAACAACTGAACATTCATAGGCAAAAAGGGAACTTCAACCTTAAATTCACACTTAAGACAAAAATTAAGTCAAAATGGATCACAGACTTAACTGTAAAACATAACATTATAAAACTTTTAGGAAAAACAATAGGAGAAAATATTTAAAATCTAAGGCTAGAAAAAGAGTTCTTAGACACAAAAAGCACAATCCATGAAAGGGAAAACTGATAAACCCCAAGGAAGACAGTTTTACTTTGATACACATGGGGTCGCCAAGAGTCAGAATCAACTAATTTGGTTATATTCCTTTGGAGGCTTCAATTACCATATACCAAAAATTGCCAACTTTGTTATTTCAAGACTATTCCTTTCTTCTGAGGTCCAGACTTCACTTTTAAACAAATAGCCAATCTAGGTATCTCACAGGCACTTCAGGATCAACAGGTATACATCTAAACTCATCATCTTTTCCCTAGAGCCCCCAGATCTGTTCCTGTTGGGGCTTTCTCTTTTTCAGTAGCTAGCACTACACCCAATGCACCTACATGTTCCAGCAAGCGTGTAGCTGAGTCGGCCTCACTCCCCAAGGTCTAGCCAATCACAAAACACCTTTAATTCAAGTTCCTCAATACACAGTCAATCAATCCACTTCTTCCCATCCCCCTGGTCTCAACTACCACTACAACAGCCTACTGACTGATTTCTAAACCACCAATTATGCCTCTCTCAACCCCATTCCTCCTGTAGCAACAGGACTGGTCTTTACAATATGCAAATCTAAACACCTCACTCCCTAGTTTGAAACCTTTCACAGCCAGAATGCTCCTTAGAAGCAAGGATGGCGAGACTTCATCTCATGTACTTTAGACATGTTATCAGGAGGGGCCAGTCCCTGAAGAAGGACATCATGCTTGGCAAAGTAGAGGGTCAGCAAAAAAGAGGAAGACCTTCAACGAGATAGATTAACAAAATGGCTGCAAAAATGGGCTCAAACATAGCAATGATTGTGAGGATGGCCCAGGACCAGGAAGTGTTTCATTCGGTTATAGACAGGGTTGCTATGAGTCGGAACCAATTCAACAGCACCTAACAACAACGGTATCCGCTGTACTTAACATATCCTCAACAAAGCATACAAACGTCCACATATTCTGGCTTCCACCTATATCATACTGCATCATGACAGATCCTTCTAGTGAAAGCAAAGAGGACTTGAAGCACTTACTGATGAAGATCAAAGACCACTGCCTTCAGTATGGATTACACCTCAACATAAATAAAATAAAAATCCTCGCAACTGGACCAATAAGCAATATCATGATAAATGGAGAAAAGACTGAAGTTGTCAAGGATTTCATTTTACTTGGATCCACAATCAACACCCATGGAAGCAGCAGTCAAGAAACCAAACAACGGCCATCTAAGATACTCTACTGGTCTCACCCCTTCAGCAGCAAGAGAAAATGAAGAAAACCAAAGACACAGGGAAAGATTAGTCCAAATGACTGATGGACTACAAGTATTATAGCCTCCACCAGACTGAGTCCAGCACAACTAGATGGTGCCCAGCTACCACCAACAACTGCTCTGACAGGGATCACAATAGAGGGTCCCAGACAGAGCTGGAGAAAAATGTAGAACAAAATGCTAACTCACACACACAAAAAAAGACCAGACTTACTGGTCTAACAGAGACTGGAGAAACTCCGAGTACAGCTCCTGGACACCCTTTCAGCTCAGTAATGAAGTCACTCCTGAGGTTTACCTTCAGCCAAAGACTAGACAGTCCTATAAAACAAAACGAGACTAAAGGGGCACACCAGCCCAGGGGCAAGGACTAGAAGGCAGGAGGGGACAGGAAAGCTAGTAATAGGGAATCCAAGGTTGAGAAGGGGAGAGTGTTGACATGTCGTGGGGTTGGTAACCAATGTCACAAAACAATAGATGTACTAATTGTTTAATGAGAAGCTAGTTTGTTCTGTAAACCTTCATCTGAAGTACAATAATAAAAAAAATTTAAAAAAGAAACCAAACGACGTATCGCATTGGGCAAATCTGCTGCAAAAGTCCTCTTTAAAGTATTTAAAAGCAAAGATGTCACTTCAAGGACTAAGTGCACCTGATCCAAGCCATGGTATTTTTAATCACCTCATATGCATGTGAAAGCTTGACAATAAATAAGGAAGACCAAATAAGAATTGATGCCTTAGGATTATGGTGCTGGTGAAGAATATTGAATATACCATGGACTGACTGTCAGAAGAACGAACAAATCTGTCTTGGAAGAAGGGCGAGTGTGCTCCAGGGAAGGTAAGGATGGTGAGACTTCATCTCACATACTCTGGACACATTATCAGGAGGAACCAGTCCCTGGAGGACATCATGCTTGGTCCTATGAGTTAGCTCTGCTATGAGTCGGAACTGACTCGACAACACCTAATAACAACAGTCTCTCTAAAGCATCCTACTCTTTTTCACCTATGGACTGTTGTACTTCCTCCTACCACTCCCAGCCCAACGTACCTAATTTCTATTCATCAAATCTCAGCATATCCATCACTTTCTCGAAGACTTTCCTGAGTCCTCAGACTAGAGAAGGTCCTTTGCTAAATAATGAAAGGGATGCCTCAACAACTTCAAATACAACCTCATTAAAGTGTTTCAATAAAAGAATAAATTCAACAATTCTAACATTCATGTAAAGATAATGTCTAACTTATAAACAGTATATTGTATTTCATTATATAAGTTACATGCATGTAGTTTGGTGCTTTATTTAGGTTACTTAAGCCTACCTGATACACACCTGACATCCATTTTGTTTGTATTGTTGTATGAACTACAATAATAATTCTTAGTAAGAAACTTTGTCATTCATAGTCAAATTATGAACTGCGATTTTTTATGAATGCTTTAGCAAACAGTACATTACTTTCTTAAAATTCCTTACCATTCTGTGGGCCTTAAGGGCAACCTCATATACATACAAACTTTTTGAGGAATTTTAAGTATACTGTGTAAAAAAATTACATGTTTTGTAAATGAAGACCAAAAATTGACTCTAATGTTCAGTTATCCAGCATTCTTTCTAAGGTTTTATGAGTTCCAGCCAGTCCATTAATAATAATAATAAAGAGGAAAATGCATAGGAAAGTGATGGCTGGGACGTGCCCTGTAAAAAGCAATTTCTTTTAAGTTTTAAAGGTATTTTGATCAACATTCTCTGAACAGTAGTTTAGAGAGGTTAGGGTTTTAGATCTTTACATTTTCAAATTCTACAACAAAAAGTGTTTGTAATGAATCTGTATTTCCCAATCTCCTGTTTTCTCTGCTATTCCATCTCTGATTTCAAATTAAATATGGATACTTTGTAGTGAACACCACTCAAGAATTAACTAAAACTTTATGTTTGGTATATTAATTCTCACATCTTTATGTTTGGTATATTATAGTTTTAATAGTTCTGTATACATAGTCTCATTCAGTCCTCACTTCCTACTCAAAACATCTGGGTTAAAAGCATCATTAAACCCCCTGTACGCAGGGTCACTAATGAGTCGAAACTGACCGGACAGCACCTAACAACAACAACAACAACAACGTTATCCACTGTCAATTACGACTCATAGCGACCCTATAGGACAGAGTAGAACTGCCCCACAGGGTTTCTAAGGCTGTAAATCTTTACAGAAGCAGACTGCCACATCTTTCTCCCGCAGAGCAGCTAGTGGGTTGAAACCACCAACTTTGTGGTTAGCAACCCAGCAATCATTAGAAAACATAAAAATAATAATAAAGGATAGATTTCAGGATATCAGGTAAGAAGAACAGCCACGCAAAAATACAATCAATATTAACTGAAGTAATGTGAAATATCCTTACAAAATATAAAACAGACATTTGGGACTATTGGGGCAGGGGAAGTAATGGATGCTCTAAGAATATGGCTTCACAGGGTATTACTGTTGATGTTATACCAGCCTTGGGTAATAAAACCAGGTGCTCCCAAACTATGAAGAAGCACATACAATCCAACTCATATTAACCAAAAAGCCTGAGGAGCAGCCTAGACTGGTGACTAAATTTACTTACAAAGCCTTTTTGTTTTAACCACTACTACTGAAAACCTTTCTATAATGTGTTAAAAGTATACTTTCCTGCTTTAGTAAGTACAGTACAGTGAACATAATTAAATATTCTACTGTTGATTGTGGGTCTTAACATGTATTAGGGTCAGCCTTGTTGTGAACATCAGTTTTCACTGGACCCTAATGGAGATGTGGACATTTGGGCTGGCTGTATACTTGGAAGCTCCTTCCCCCCCCACCCCACCCCCAACTAAGTTGTTTAAAATCAATTTTTTAAAGGGGAAGAAAGGAGTTTATTTTCCTGTAAGTCAAGAGCAGAAAAAATAAACCTGGTTACCTGAGCTTTTACTGTATCACTGGGGCTTTTCTAAAGTAATAGGTATTCTTGAAAAATCTGCTCCATTTTCAACACTGTTAAGGCAATGGGTGCCCAAGGCAAAGTCTGAGAAAAAGAAAGGTAAAATCAAATTCCTATGTAGAGAAGAAAACAGTATTCAAGAAAGCTGTGCAAATATCCATGTATTTATCAAATATGTCTTCTGTATTAAATGTTTTATGTACTAAGTACCCTGCTAAGCACACTACGGCTATAGCATGCCTTCCCTGCCTGTGCCTCAGCTTCACTGCAAAATTCATTAAGAAGGACATGATGCTACTCTACCACCAATTCAAATCTGTTGTGTGTGACAGAGAAAGAGAGAGAAGTGAGGGTAGTGGGGAATAGCTAACTCTCCAAGGGGAGCTAAGATGTCCAAACTCCTAAGAAAATTATTCTCTGCAGTAAACTTAGAATGCTGGTTAGTTTTATTGCTACGGGCAGAAAACTAAATAAATTTTAAAAATTAAGAGTTGATTGAGCTATACGTTAAAATGCTGTGAGTTAAATATTAAATATCCCCAAAAAGTGGAGAATCCATGGACATTTTTATTTCCTTTCAGTTTTCTTTGACATACTACACAACACTGGCATCAGAACTCATGGTTTGAAGCAAAGATCACTGAAGTGGGAACCCGCAGAGCTGGATTTGGTTCTAGCTTTGACAGTACAGTAGTGAACTGTGTGATCTTAGCAAGTCACTTATTCATCTGTAAAATATTTTCTTCTCTTTCTGTCATTAGTGAAGAAGGCCATAACAAATTCTACACATCTTCTTTTAAAATAAAGATATTATACTGATAGTTCAGGAGAATGCCAGAGATATAATAGTGCATTTTGATTTTGGAAAGGCATCTGACCAAGTATTGAATACAAACATTAAGACAGGCTATATAGTCATATGGATTATTACCTCTGAAATTCAAGAAGGAACACTGGACAGACAGGCTGAATTAACAAGATAAAATTAACTGTGAATCCAAATGAATGGTCTACATCACTCTTTAAAATTGCTGTTACATGCATATAATAAACTTCTAGCATTCAGGTTGGATATATCACTCTTATGTTTCATAAGGATAAACGTTAATCCCGGTACTACAGTGGAAAAATAAAAGTCTACTCTACAAGCATGGAGTAGGAGAGGCCTGACTTAGGTGCAATTCATGTGAAAAAGAACTAAGCTTGAGCCGACTTCAAGCTCAACATGAGTCAATAGTGTGAAATGACTGTAAAAAAAGCTAACGTAATCTTAGACACCAATAACAGAAGTAGAGTGTCCAGAAGAAGAGTTACAGCCTTACTGTATTCTCTGAATCCTCTGCATCCTATGCCGGGCACCACACATCTAGAATGATGGGGTCTGTCCCAAAGGCACCCTGTTTAGAAGTGATACTGACAAACAGGAGCAGTTCCAGGAAGGGGAGTGGATGGAACGGTGAAAGGCCCAGAACACAAGTCGTGATGACTGAAGGAACTAGGATTATTCAGCCTGGAATAGCTAAATCTTGAGGGAGAGATGATATGAAATATCATCTGATGAGCTGCTATGTGACAGACAAGTTCAACCTTCCTCTGTGGAGACCCAGAGGACCAAAGGGAACACACCCCGAGGCAGATTTGATGTGGATACAAACAGTACCCAAAATGGAATTAATGGGCTGCTTCGGCACTGGGGATGTTCAGGTAATGCAACTGTTGTCAACTCTGGCTACACATTAGAGACACCTGGAAATATTTTTAAAACTATCAATGCCCAGACCCCACCTCCAACCAATTAAATTAGAATCTCTGGGGGAGGGCCTGAGCAGTGGTAGGAATTAAAGCTCCCAAGGGGTTTCTAATGTGCAGCTACACTTGAGAATGACCAAGGTAAATACAGTCAGGGTGGCTACCTGTCTGTGTGTGGTGTACTCAAACCCACTCCTCCAAGTCGACTGCGACTCACAGAGACCCTACAGGACAGAGCAGAAGTGCCCTACAGGGTTTCCAAGGCTGTAAATCTTTACGGAAGCAGACTGCCTCATCTTTCTCCCATAGAGCAGCTGGTGGCTTCAAACTGCCAATCTTTTGGTTAGCAGCCAAACGCTTTAACCACTGCACCACCAGGGCTTGTGTGGTGTGAAGGGGGTTCTTACTGGGGGGAAGCCTGGATGAGGTTCACTGCTTGGATCTTTTCTGTTCTAAAGCCTTTCATATTTTAACTTGTTAAACTCGACACCATTCTCTATAATCATGAAGATTAGCTCTTCTTTGCAAATATTTGAGAAGAAATGATGTTTAAATCGTGCAGTCTCCTGAAAGAGATGAATATAGGTTATAATCCCTAGTGTATTCTATTCATGATTAAGAAACTTCAATGGCTACTGTCCTTGTGGAAAACACCTTTATCCGTAAATAAACAATTAAAAGGTTCTTAAATTTAAATCATGCTAACATTCAAAGGTTTTCAAGTTTCTTCATGATAAAATAATTCGTTAAATCAGGCAGTACTAGTTGGAAATAGTTTGTAGTTTGAATGGTCTCCACCAATACAAATGATAAAATATCTGTTATATTTTCCTATTTTAAACATTCCCTAAAGCTTTCTACAATATAATAGCCTGGATCTTTACTAACCAATATACAGTTCTCTGCATTTCCTTCAGTGCTGGTTATATTCCTGTTCTTCATCTATTTTTCTGATCACTTAATAAAAAATTTATACATATTTCTTAATCTCCCCCTGGAAAAGATACATTTGTATTTGTTCAAAAGCCTTCTGGCCTTAATACAGATCAGGAGTCAACAGTATTGGGTTATGCTTCTAAATTTTAGATGTTCCCATGAAGATGTAACACTCCCTCTAAACTTGAAAACTTTCACTTTAGATTACAGTAAGTTATCAACCATTTCCTTTTACTTTTGCCACCTGTCAATGCAAAAAGCTCCTAATGAATCTGAAGCTGCTTCTAGGCTACCTGAAGTCTCTCTCATGAATCTCTGTCATGTGGTTCATAAATAATGAGAGAGGTATTAAAGATCATCAACTTGTTTACAGACAACCACCACCAAAAGAGCCTGGAATAACACCACGGATTTGACTAGGCTATTCACACACAACTAGCATTTCAGCAGTCAGTCCTGATGTGGGGACGAAGCACACACATTTAACATTTTTACCATTAGCTAGTTAACCGTACTAGTTTCAAGTAGCAACTGCTGTTTCCATATCAAAACACTAGAAAGAATTACAACCTTCCAGCCACCTAAGCAGCTGCTGGACGGGCAGTTTGCTCCACAGCCAACAGCCACCTTTCCATCTTGCAAGCACATACCTCTCACAGAAATGTTTTCAGTACAGCAGTCTACAGAGCTGGTTATAACACCGGCATGATGTGACAACAAAATTAATGACGATTTTGCTTTTTCAGCCAGCCCCCTTTTCTTCTTTTTTTTTCCTACTTCTTTTCTCTCCTCCTCTCCCCCAAACGAAACCAACAATACTTCCACAAAACCTGCTTCAGACTTACAACGCTCTCAGTGAAAGCAGATCAGCTTTATAGAACAGCTTTCATGAGAAGCAGGAAGCTGATCTGAGCAGCAGAGAGAGCAGGGATGGGGCGGAGCAGAAAGGAACTGAGCTGGGGGAGAGCGAAGCACAGGCAGTCCTGGCTGCTTCTGGTTACTTATTGACAGTTTCATCTAATAGCACAGATTTATGAACAGGGTGAGCATCCATCCTGCCATACCTTTTCTTTCTTTTACGAACCTTTGCCAATCTTCTAAACTATTACACAGGGGAAAGTGAGGCCTTACAGCCTCGCCAGACCCAGTTGCAGGGAAATGATGTAAGCTTCCCACCTCCCACCAGCCCCTGTTCTGCCACTCCACCTCTACTCTGACCTGGTAATATCCCCTCCTCCCCCAGTGCCACTGCCCTGGGGCGGCAGACCCAGCCTTGCCTGGCCGCTTCCTACCATGGGGCAGAAAACGTTTGCCAGGGGATAATGATATTTTTTTTTGAGAAATTCTTCAACGAGAAAGTAAATGTCTTTCTATTTAAAAAATAATGCTGACTGGACAAAAGTTGGCCAGTCCCCAGGAGAAATTATATTAAGTAGGATTGAGGTAAGGAATGCAATTTAGAGCCTGCAGAAGGTGTGATGTAGAAAGTGTCTCACAGTGGGAGTTAGGAGACACTGGTTCTGCTCTTCAATACCACCTCTGTGACCTTGGGCAACTGGCTTCACCTCTCTAGTTTCATTTTCTGTAAAAGAGTTTAAATTATATCTAAGGTCTCCTGTACTATCATAATTTTAGAACTGATACTCAAAAAAAACAAGCATGCAGCAAAAATGTAATCTGACTGTAGTCAGTTGTTTGATGTTTACTCCAAAGTGTAATTAATTCTTTATATTAAGCTATTTAAAGTATACCTCACCAAGGTAACAGTAAATGTGAGTAAGGCTAGCAAAAGATATATAGGGAAAAAATTACAGGCCATTCAGGTTAATCCTTGTCTGGAGAATTTACAGAGTTAGGATTGTGGAGACACATATGCTCAGGAAAGGACAATTTATAAGCAGACGCATGAAAGCAATTAAGACCTATGACTTTATCCTAAACAAAATAAACTATCTACCTTGGCCAACACTGGTCTAAGCTTAAAGGACACACACACACAGAGATTTAAAAAAAAAAAAGTTTTAAATTAAGGGTCCATAATAAACTGCTTACTAGCACAACAGTTTTCAAACAGAGATAGGCAAACTCCTGGAAGTAAAGGAGATTTTCCAAAGGGTACGCAGGTTCACAGACAGCAAGTCAATTTTGCCTGAAAATGCCCCTGAAGAGTAAATTCTCCCTCCCCACCTCCCCTTTTCCAATCCCACTTTCCAAAACAAAGGCACACGGCTCACCCATGACAAACCTCATTCGGGTGCCTTACTTGGGGCAAGAAGAACCTCTGGGCAAGACAAAAAAAGACAATTAGAAATAGTGGATGTGAAAAAGTGAATGGGCCCAATCACTCCTCCTTTGCAATCAGGTGGCTTTGCCAATTTTTTGCTTGCAATAAAACTGGAAGAGAACCTAACGGAGTTGTCAGATGATAAATCATTAAAAATAATTTTAAATGATAGGTAACTGTGACTTGGAATATAATCCAGAAAGTGTTTGAAAAACTGAGTGAAAAGTATACTAATACTTACATTCTCTTCAACTTATTTATGTAAACAAAATTTCACAGTATTTATATAAAAAAGATAGGTCAAACTCTCATTCTGCAATGAATAACAATCATCCACTGATATACGAACTAATTAGTAGAAATGCACCAATGATACAATTTCATTTTTATCTCTAATATTATTTATCAAAATTTATAATTTATTCATGTTGTTCCGATCAACTATGTACTAATAATCATTATAGTGATAACTTTTTAAAATCACTTTGAGCCTTATGGCCACAGGAAGTTAAATTGTTGCTAGAGAAGTAAGATAGACTGATGGCTAATAGATTTTTAAACTTACACATAAGGATAAAATTCAGTAGGAAAGTGAAATAAAGTAAGACTTGAAGGGGAAAAAATTAGCACTGTAAAATGTCAGCCTGTTAAAGACTCGTTTGTAAATAGATATGGTATCATAAAACTATGCTATTTGATTCAAATAGATATATTGAAGAAGAGCATAACAACTTTATTAAGAAATGTCAATATTTACAATACAATGACAATTATACTATTAGCAAATGATTTATGATGAAAAATTTTAAATGTCAATGAATAAATTAAGTAGCAATCCATAATTTTCAAAATTCTTTTACTGGAACAAGAAGTTTAAAGAGCACTAAGCCCTTTTTCCATTCCAAAACACTTTTCATCTGTCACTACAGAGTAGAAAGTAGCAATCTAGAACCCTCAGGAAATGAGCTACTTTAGCAACTAAGTTTTCCAGATACCTGGAGTTATATTCTAAAGACAATACCAAAACAGTTTTGTTTCCTAATTTTAAACCTTTACAGATGAAAATCTTTCCAAAATGAAGCATTCTTTCTCATCTTCTTAAATAGACCGTACCATAGCCTTTAGAAAGTCTCCTGTACTTCCAGGAGTTTGCCTATCTCAGTTTGAAAACTGTTGCGCTAGTAAGCAGTTTATTATGAACTCTTAATTTAAAACATTTTTTATGAGTGTGTGTGTGTGTGTGTGTGTGTGTGTGTCTCGTTTAAACTTAGACAAGTGTCGACCAAGGTAAGTAGTTTATGATTTAACCTTTTATTAGTGTTCCCCACACATGTTGTTGTCCTTGTTGACTGCCCATCCAGTTGATTTCCACATGTAGTGACCCCATGTGACAGAGTGTAATTGCCCCGTAGGGTTTTCTAGGCTGTGGTTAAGAGCTCAGCTGCTAACCAAAAGGTTGGCAGTTCAAATTCACCAGCCACTCCTTGGGAACCCTATGGGGCAGTTCTACTCTGTCCTATAGAGTCGCTGTGAGTCGGAATCGACTCGCCCCCAACGAGTTTGGCTTCGGTTTTTGGAATCTTTACAGATGAGCCTTGGTGGTGAAACACGTAACCCTGGGCTGCTAACCGAAATGTCGAAATGTCGGAGGTTCAAACGAACCCAGAGGCTGTGGGACAAAGATGTGGCAATCTGTTTTCGTAAAGACTGCAGCCTATGGGGCGGCTCCACGCTGTCACATGGGGTCGGTAATTCTCCGAGGCGTCAGCTTTCTGTTGTGCTAACCTTTGCGCCACCAATCACGCGCATTCACGCGCAATGCCCCGGGGCTGCTGAGGCCCTCTGATAGGACTCCGCATTTCGCCAGCAGGTAGGGGGATGCGGAATCCCAGCGCGCAACCCACCACCTGCCTGCCCGTGAGCAAGGCATTTACACTCTGAGTCTCAACTTTCTTCCTTAAAAAAAAGTTAATCTCACCTTCTAAAACTATGTCACCAAACTGGGATGAGTTCACAGAGGTGAACATGTTTTAATAAAGAACGGTTATTATGTTTGGGGGTTCTCCCCCTTTTGGTTAGGCTCCTACCTATCACGCCTCATGGCCGAGTACCCGCGTAAAGCCCCTGCTCCATTCTAATTGCTGTAGGTTTGGAAATCAGCTGATAAGCTAGCTAGATCTGTTTAATACTGATAAAAATGGCCTAAGTAAGGGATGGTAGGGTCTTCTATAAAGTTAGTCAAGTTTGTGACATTTATTGCCAGAGGTCATACGGATTCCGGATCAGTGATACTGCCAGATTGCTGAGTAATGTAGCCCTGGTGGCACAGATGTTAAGAGCTCAGCTGCTAATCAAAAGGTCGGCAGTTTGAATCCACCAGCTTGGAAAGCCTGTGGGGCAGTTCTCCTCTGTCCTATAGGGTCGCTATGAGTCTAAATCGACTCGACGGCAATGGGTATATAGTAAGATGTGACTATATGTTTTCCATTCAAAATCTCAATCTGCTCTGATATAACAGAAGATTGACAGGAGAAGCCTAACATATTTTTAAATTATGATCCTCACTGATTTGAGTATTAAAGCCATATCCCTCCTACTTACCAACACATAAATCCATGTTACTTTTATTAATTTTCAGCTCACTAAATATTTTTGCTTATTAACAAGGGCAGATTACCCAGTTAAGCAAGGTAACCATGGGCTTACTTGTCCTTACCTGCTAATCTGTAGTGACCAGTTTCACAAATGCATGTGAAATTGGTCACTACAGATTAGTAAATAAGCACAAATAAGCCCGTGCTTACATTGTTTACCAGGTAATCCATCCTTGTCAGGGACGGTAAATTTGAAAACAGCCTTTCATTCTGTAGGAAGGTGCTGTGGGGCTGAGACAAACAGATGCCAGCCATACCTAGAAGCAGGATTGTGGTAAGAAAAAAAAAACAAAATTGTTCACTACAGATGATCTGGTAAACAAGGTAAGTACCATGCTTACCTTGTCTATTGGATAATCCATCCCTGCTTATTATGGTGTTTGACAATCCAAAGCTTCAGTTCCCAAGCTACTAATTCTTTGCCAGCCTAGTGTTCCAGAACCTCAGGTCCATTCCCAGAAGCACCAAATGAAACTTTCACTTTCAAAAAGTAGCAAATAAAATTCAAATAACATCAGATAGGAAGTAAAGCTTTAAAAAGTTAACTGATATTACTAATTCTATTTAAAATATCCGTATGTTAAACACTGGAAAAGCCAGGGAACCTTATTCTCATCCATGAATTATGTGATTATTTTTATTATAGTCTCATTGGATCCTCTACACAGCTCCTATTATTTCCAGGTTATTGATTACAAAACTGAGCCTCAAAAGTATTTAAGTTACTTACTCCAGATCACAAAAGCACCAGATGAAAGCCAGAACTAGAACTCAATCTTGCAGAAGGATGGTCCAGCAAAGTTTCCCTAGTACATCTACCTGCCCCACTGAAGCTGCTGGTATAATCCACAAAGACCACAGGAGGGGCTGTGGCAGCATTCCTGGACGGTGCCATGCTTCAGTCTCAAGAGCAGGCAGTCAGGAATCACACAGATCTGGGTTTGAGTCCAAAAGATGTGATGTTGGGCAAGTTATTTAACTTTTCTAAGGCTCACTTTCCTCATCTGTAAAAAGAGGTAATAACAGTACCTACAAGATTGCTGTGAGGATTAACAGAGAGAGTATACTGTGCCAGTTACAAACTTGAGTTTACTAAATTATAGCTAATATTTTTTGAGCTCTTTTTGTGGCATTTCCTAACTCATTTAATTTCCCCCAACAATCCTACAGCATACTATTACTATCATTCCTGTTACATCGATTAGGAAAGGCTTTGTACATAAGCAGTCAGGCACCTTGCCTAGGGTCACAGCACTAAGAAGTGGTAAGAGTTGTCACTGAGACAAAGCAGTCTGATCCCAGGGCTCCTACTCTTTACTAAGTACACTGCCTCTCTGTAAATGATTACAATTCTAGCACTACCTTTATTCTCACCACCACTACTGTCATCATCTCCATCTCTATCATAATGGAGATGCTGATTCTCTATAGTTAGCCTGGAAGGCATTAGGTCTATGAAGCACTCCAGTGATGAGACTTTAAGAGCTGGGAATTTAACTGGGACTGACAGAGTAACAGCTTAAGGGAAGAAATTAAGAAGGAAGTTGGTTCCTGGAAGGGAAGAATATGCAGCAGAAAGGAGAAACTAAATGAAGGCCTGAAATTGAGAACGTCGGGGGGGGGGGGGGGGGGGGACAGCCACTGGATGAGGGCTGGGGAGAGAGGGGAAAAGAAAGGAAACTTAGACCAAGAAAAACAGGCTTCTATGTATAAAATTGTATCAGGTGTCTAAAGGAATACAGAAAAGAAAAATGGTTAAAATCTGACCTGTGAAATAATTTGGGGTCTACTCCCCGTCTGCTTAGTAATTGTTATGTGACCCTGGGGAAAAATGCGATCATTTTCATCAACTCTCACTGATGACCTGATACAGGCACAATAAAAAGCATTTGCTCTGGAAGTAAACAGGGCCCAACAAAACGTCAGTCTCAACTAGTGAATTGCAATTCTCTTCCTTTGGCAAATCTTAAATCATATGTTGAGTGCAAAGCCTTTCTTGGTTTCTTTGACTGTGTTCTGGGCTTTTAATCCACATTATTTTTCTGTATGGCTTCTGTTTAAATCCAAAGCCTGTTATTTCCACTTAAAGTGATTAAGGGAAATCACAGTGTGCCGTTTCTCCCAGACAGAGTTAGGCTACAGCCTGTGTGCTCCCAACCACTCTATATACGTGTGTCACTACTGAGCAGCAGTGACTCCCAGTTGTGATTAGACATCTGGTTTCTGTATTACTTTGTGAAATCCCACAGAAGAGGATCCATGTTTTATCTTTGCACCCCAACACCTAATACACTGTCTTGCACTCAACAAATGCTGAAGGAAAGATGAACTGAACATTTTCAAGCTTTTTTTCTGACCAAGGTTTCCTTTCCACATAGCTCACACTAGAAAGAAGCCTCTCTCCTTAAAAACAGCTGCCATCCAGTGGATTCGGACTCATGGTGACTCCATGTGTGCCAGAGGAGAACCATGCTCCATAGGGATTTCAATGGCTGATTTTTCAGAAGGAGACTAACAAGTCTTTCTTCTGAAGTACCTCCAGCAATTTTCACCCTCCAACCTTTTGGTTAGCAGCTGAGCTTTTACTGGCTTGCACCAAGAAACCCCCTATCGCCTTAAACCCATTGCTGTCAAGTTGATTCCAACTCATAGTGACCCTGTAGGCAGAGCAGAACTGAGGGGTGGCTGGTGGGTTCAAATCTCCGACCTTTCAGTTAGCAGCCAAGTGCTTAACTACTGCACCACCAGGGCTCCGATTACTTTAGAACTATAAAATTATGATTAAATATAGTCAGAGACAAAAAACGCTAAAAATACAGTATTTCAATTTTTTTCATAGTTGGGGGAGAGTCTGAGAAATGTAGGGCTAAGAGGGCTTTCTACCTTGATCTGGGAAAAAACAAAAAGAAAAAACAAACTCTTCCAGAAACTAGATGGTATAACTTTAGCCTTTAAGGTATGCATATGGGGAAGAGGTGTGGAGGGATCAAAGATCATCCAGTATTCCTGAAACTATCCAAATCCCATTACCATTTTGGTAAATCTAACCATATGAATTTGAAAAAGTTATCTCAGGGCTATGGAAAACTGCACGTGCCCCTTTTATCTCTCAAACCTGAACTCCTGTGCATTGCTCAACAACAACAACAAAAGAACTCTTTCAATTAAAACTTCAGGTTGCATGCAAACATCTGTTTTTTAAATGTTTCAAATGTTTCTAAGGTTTCCTTGCATCACTGGACTCCAAGGGACACTGCCATGGAGGAGTATGCTCAACGCCCAGGCTGCTATTACACTAAAAACCAGCATAAGGTAATTTTAAAAATCAGCAATCTCACAAAAAGCACAGTGATTCTAATACACCTCTGTTTACCCAAATATTAAAAAAGCAAAGAAAGAACAATGAGTAGATTACATTTTGTAGCCTGATAGGTTTACAAATTTTCACAAGTATAAAAGTCATACTAAACTAGGGGGATTATTAACTTCTTGATGGGGTTAGTCTCTTTAATATAAAGCCATACATAGTTGAGCTACCTACAAATTAAGTTATAAACACAATCCCAAAAATATTCTAAAACAATAGCAATATTTTTTCTACTGTAACGATTTTAAAAGCTAAACAGCATAAATTTACTGGTAAATTACAGATTCTCCTCACCACATTCATTCAAGTATTTTCCCCTTACTTCTATGAAATCTTACTAAGAACATTCAATCACTTACAGTACTCTGCCTCAAGGAAACGTTTCTACTAGTTTTAAGATCCTCTGAAATAAATAAAGGAGCCCTGGTAGCCAAGTGATTAAGAGCTCAGGCTGCTAACCACAAGGTCGGCAGTTCAAATCCACCAGCTCCCTGGGAACCCTATGGGTCAGTTCTCTGTCCTGTAGAATTGCTCTGAGTCGGCATCAACTCCAGCACACAACAACAACAAAATAAATAAAATGTTACTGAGTATAGGAGTTGTTTCTTCCTTTTAACTATGTACCATTAGTAATAGGTACAACTTTCAATGATTTCTGTAGTTCAATGTAAACAAAATAAATATATTTGGCAGAAATAAATTCTCCCAAATCAGACTGCATATGTCATTTATTTGGGTGTTGTTTTTATCCGGTATCTTTTCCCAAAGAAAAAGTTTATTTCTGCTATACACTAACATGCACAAAATATAATCTAAGAGGTCTCATATTTAAAAGTCATACTTTGTAAATGTTTTAGCATTTACACAGGCATCTAAGATCCGTCTATAATAACTAAAATTTTTTACTGACTGAAATTTAGCAAAACTATGATATATTATCTTCATTCTTTTCAAGAAACCTTTCTATGGCATTTATGTGTTACAACATACTTTGACTTCAGAGAAAACCACTGAGGTAAATATTATTACTGCCATTTTACAAATAAAGACACTAAGGTCCAGAGAGGTCAAGTATCTTGCCTGCTTAATAAGCTGAAAGTAAAAATTTGAACTAGGTTTTCTTACTTTAAATCAGGTGCTTTTAGTATATACTAGAAAGTTTAAAAATATACTTATTTATCAATGCAGGCTGGCCATATAAAATTTTCAGGGAGATTCTACAACCCTCTAAAATACCTCCTCCTCTCCCTTCCTTCCTACCCTCTCTTATAGCAGCTTATTGATTGTTTACGTATCTTAAACCAGGTCTTAATAAGCTTCTTTTAATGGACTTGCACTGGCCCCCTGAGTTTTCTAGCCATGGTTTTGATCCATTTTATTCTTTCATTATTTTCTACAACTTTCTTCACTGTCCTATGAAAAATGAAGAATGTCAACAGGCTTATTTGGAAAATGGTCCGAGTTCACTGTTTTCCTTTAAATGAGTCTTATAGTTAAATAGGATAAAAAAAGACGGGGGATTTTCTATGGAACTTAATAAGCACCAATGAGAAAGGATACATACCTTGAAAGCTAATGATGTGATTCTATACTTAATCTATGATTCCATACTTAAGACTATTGGGAAAAAATCTATCTGGAATGGTATTAACCTTTGGGAAACTGGCCAATTTCCAGAAGTAGGTAATGCCTGGAAACCAGTCGTATTATGAGCTGTGTCAGAGAGGCACAGCCATGAAAGGTTAGTAACTAAGTTTCCAGCAATGCCAGGGCAGGCAAAGCTGATGAGAGGAATCTCTGACCCCACACTCCAAGGCAAGCTAAGCCTTACTATCTGTCTCCAACCCATGCACTGGTGGCAGGCCTACTGGTGTGGCTTTTGATCTGGAGTAAAGGATGTGTAAATCTCCCAGATTTGAGAAAGAGAGGCAAGAAGCCCAACATGGTCACTGAAAAGACAGGGGATTCATCTGTGTAGGGGGAAGCTGCCCTGGATGGTGCTAAAACCTTAGGTAATTTAAAGAAACTTGAAGAGATGAGAGACTGGTATATTAGTGAGGCAAAAATCAAGAAAACTAAAAGTACATATAAAAAATTTTATGAAGCATATGACTATTTGATTTATAAAATCTTCATGCCTAACGCTGCTCCAACCCTACTGACAAAGGTTGCAAGGAATGTTATTTATGGAAATATTTTCAGACATGTTTATAAAGGTTCACTTTAAGGAAATACTTTATATTTGAAATTGTAAAGGTCTACATTGTACATGTGAAATCATGTTCCTGGGGGGGAAAAAACAAGAGAATTAAGACCTGTAGAAATGATGAAGGGATCGTATCAGACCCCAAAATGAAAAAAGCAATAAAACCAAACCATAAAAGAACTAATCAAAATGCATAGTGCATGAAGCAAGATCTCTAGCCAACTGTGAAAATCATACTTTAAAACAAACTATGTTTTGCTAGATCTTGCCCTTTCTCTAAATGTATCTGTATGCCTTTTGTAAGATTAATAAGGCCAAAACTCTCAAAACAGGCATAGAGAAATTCTGAGATATTTCTGTACTTGAACAATAGTAGACTCAACTGCCCTCTTTGATATCTTCCCAGAGAAAATGAAGAACACAATCCAACGTCCAAAACTTTAAAAATGAAGTACTTTGTGGTAGTGCTCAAAAATCAAGTCAAAACTTAAAGCTTCCATGTTTCCTGTAGTGGAGCTTCCTAAAAAAGTGCTGACTAGAATCATCTGATGACTGAAACCAGTGCTGACAAGCTGGAAGCAGCTGGAGTATATGAATCAGTGGTCATTTCTCTGTCATATTTTGGTTTTTAAATAAGTATCTAGAAGACCAAATAACTTGATCAAAAAGACAATCTGGGAAAAATGCAAAGACCACTGGATTAGGAGATAGACAATCTGGAGAATGGTTCACAGAATTGGTATTAAACTGCTTTGACTTCAGTTAATTATTTTCTTCTAATAGCTTTGTTTTCTCAGCTTGTTTGTAAGAAGTTTGTGGAGGGCAAGAATCCAAGTACACTTCTTTTACCATCTTCTTAAGAACTTAACAAGCAAGATAATGGTCAAACAGTAGATGTTCAAAAGATATTCATCACTGAGTATAGTCACTAGCTCAAATAATAAAATTAACTGTTTCCTTATTTTTTTTTTCCCCACTAAAATCAGATTAGCATTAAAAATAGAAGAACATAAAATGATGTTAAAGGTTCTAAAGCACTATGTCAAAAAGGCCAAACTGAAGTTTCACAGGGCAGGGTAAATGGCAGAAATGGAAACAAGAAGGTGGAACACACTACCCCTAAATCTGACAACACAGATGTTCTTCGCAAACATCATTTATTTCTTACCTAACTTGAGAGATTTAACTACTCACATTCATGAATGTTCATTAGTAGACTACATATTTGATTTTCAAATTAAAATAAATATTATCTATAATCATATCACTTTGACATTTCTGACTTCCAGTTTTTCTCCTTTATAACCCCAAAGCCTGGCACATAAAAGGCAGTTTGCCTTTAAATTGTATGTCCAATTTTTACCCCATTTTTTTATTCAATTATGTTAGTATAAGCAAAAAAAAGCACAGGCATGTCCTCATGTGATTAAAAATATTAATGAACATAATCTTAATGGCTGAATTGTATTTTCTTTACTGGAATGAGGAAACTCGGGCACAAAAAGGTTAAGCAGCTTGAAAAAAATTACCCAGCTTATAGGTGGGAAACTGGGATGTGAGCCTTCAGAGCCCATGCTAGTAACCAAACTGCTTTCTAAAAGGGCAATGTATGCTACACCCCCTCCCTCCCTCCACCTACACCTCATTCAACCACACTAGCTCCTGGTTTGCCCTAGTAGTGCAGTGGTTAAGCGCTCGGCTGCTAACAGAAAGGTCTGTGGTTCCAATCCACCAGCTACTTCATGGGAGACAGATGTGGCAGTCTGCTTCCATAAAGACTACAGCCTTGGAAACCCTATGGTGAGTTCTATTCTGTCCTATATGGTATGGTCACTATGAGTCAAAACGGACTCGATGGCAATGGGTTTGGTTTGTCTTCAACATTAAATGGTTACTCATTCCACAACAGTTTTCTTACTGATCCTCCTGTCTCCCACTGGCTTATCCCCCACTCCAGTGCTCCAGACCCATTTCTTTACTTTGCTATGATGTTCTTACAACAACCTGTTTCTAGTCACTTCCCCCTTTCTCTACCTCCTCATGGCCTAACCCCTTTAAGATCTGACTCATGGCCCATCCCTTCCATGAGGCTTTATAAGAACATTCATTCATTCATTCATATATTCAGTAATTACTTATTTAACACCTATCGGAGCCCTGGTGGTGCAGTGGTTAAGTGCTCAGCTGCTAACCAAAAGGTCAGCAGTTCGAATCCACCAGCTGCTCCTTGGAAACCCTATGGGGCGGTTCTACTCTGTCCTATAGGGTCGCTAAAAGTCGTTTTGCTTTTCTGGTAGTCTCTGGGAAGGAGCCCTGGTGGCACAGTGGTTAAGGGCTCAGCTGCTAATCCAAAGTTTGAACCCAACAGCTGTTCTGCAGGAGACAAATGTGGCAGTCTGCTTCCGTAAAGATTTACAGCCTTGGAAATCCTATGGGACAGATCTACTCTGTCCTACAGGGTTGCTATGAGTTGGAATCAACTTGATGTCAACGAGTTTGTTAAGGGTTTTTCAGGTAGTGCAGTTAACACACTGAGCTGCTAACCAAAAGATTGGAGGTTTGAGTTTACCCAGAATGCCTCAGAAAAAAGGCCTGGCAATCTATTTCTGAAAAATCAGCCACTGAAAACTCCATGGAATACAGTTCTACTCTTACACACGTTGGGTCGCTATGAGTTGGCATCAACTTGATGGCAACTAGTGGTGGTGGTGTATACCAGGCACTGTTCTCTGCACCGGGATGGAAAGGGGAACAAAGCAAACAAGGCTTTTATCCTCATGGGAAGAACATAAGATAAACAAGTAAATAATTTATAAAGGTAATTTCTTCATTTCTTATTCATTTTTTATTATTAAAACAAGCTGTTTTCTGTACTATTTTTGATTGGGTTTCTGCCAACCTGCTGTAAAACTGTGAATTGTTGACAGCAGGGATTCCATCTTGTGTACAAAGCCTGGCACAAAACAGACACTTCAGTGATGAGTAAATTGATGCATGTATAAATGAAGAGAATGTGTGAACGAAAGAACGAACTGATCAAACTGCCTAAACCACCTGTACGTTTTGTTTCCCTCACCTTGGCTGTTAACTCCTAGAATAAGACTGTTTAACTTCCAGATCTGTGTGGTCTGGCCTGCCCAGGTGAGAATGAATTTGAAGGACTTTAACAGTGGCATGCACTTCTAGTTAAGCCATGGGCCCCACTATTTCTTATCTTCTTATCCAAGGCCCCATTCACATAGTCATGCTCACTGCGTGGCTCCTACAAGCATCTGCCTCCAGACAGGTTCTTCTTCACGACAGGAGCCCAAATTAATACCTGTAGTTTAGACCAAACTGAAAAACTTTACAACATATCCTTAACTAATTCTTTAGGAATAGTAAGGACAGTAATTTCTAGCCCAGAACATTTAAAACTATAAGATGTAAATCATTACAAGATATGATCAAATTCTCAAAAGCACATCAAAATTAATTTCATTTCTCTTTTAAAATGTTAGTTTAATTTTTTTTAAACATTCAGAAGTGGTGGGATTTTTTTTTTTTAAATAAAGCAAGATAAAATGGAATCGAGTGCTTGTATCACTGGACTCAATAACCACAGATTGTATTCAAGAACGCTATTTCTCAAACTTACTCAGCCTTGACAACAAAGATAAATCTACAGAAACTCTGTGGACCCTAGTTTAAGGAGCAGGCTGTTAACAGTTAAATATTTACTTTCCCAAAACCAAACTAGTTGCCATCAAGTCACTTCCAACTTATACCAACCCCATGTATTATAGAGTAGAACCTCTCCATAGGGTTTTCTTGGTTGTAATCTTTACAGAAGCTGATTACCAGGCCTTTCTTCCGCAGCACTGCTGGGTAGGTTTGAACCGCTAACCTTGAGGTTAGTAGGTGAAATGCAAACCATTTGCACCACCCATGGACAAATATTCACTTTAGATGCGCATTCAGCTGCCAATAGTATCGTACCAAAAACAAATGTAAACTCTATGATGAAAATCCAGTAGTAATGCCAATGATAAGGTAATTATCAGGCAACCCAGAAAATACTCACGTGATTTCCTTTATATTCTCATCTAAATGAAAAACATAATTTTTTTTTTTTAAATTTCATCCAAAACGCATTTACTCCTAAGTATATATCCATTATTGACTCAAGCTTATGAAACTCAGATCTAAAAAGCACAATTAAGAGTATCTGGCAAGAAATGAATTCATGTGTATTTGTGGTATGGGCTTATATACAAGGAGCCCTAATGGCACAGACCTATGGCTGCTAACCAAAAGGTCGGCAGTTCGAATCCACCAGCCTTTCCTTGGAAACCCCATGGGGCAGTTCTACTCTGTCCTATAAGGTCGCTGTAAGTCAGAATCGACTTGACAGCAACAGGTTTGGATTCAGTTGTATTTATCTTAGTATTAATAACCAATCTGCTCCCAATTCTAACTCTAGGTACTACCCTACCCCTCCTTCCCCCTTTTTCAAAAGATTTATCAGTAGCCACTGTGATCTTTTTCTCCCTTCTTATTCACTCCTCAGGCCACTACAACATGGCTGCTAGCCCCTCCATTTCACCAAAATGATTCTTATAAGGTCACCAATGGCCTACACCTTGTTAAACACAGTGGTGGGTTCACATCCTCACCTAACTTGGTATCTCAGCAGTGTCCAGACACAGCTTTCCATGCCCTTCTTCTTGAACTGTTCCCCTCCCCCTTGGATTATTGACACACATTCTCCTGGTTTTGCTTCTGCCTTCCTAACCAGTCCTCAGCCCCTATACTGGCTGGGCCCACACTATCTGGCCACCTCTAAATCCTATTCCTGGTCTCTCTCCTCCCATCTCTGTCTCCCAAAGGCCTACTCATTCTTAAGAGTTCAGCTGAAACATCACTGACTCAAAGAAGCCTTCTCTGTTCCCACAGGTTTTGGCCAGACTCCCCACTTATAATTCTCCTACTAACCCAGTCTTCTGCTATAAGCATTTATTACAATATGAATTAAAATAATTATATAATTAACAGTCTGATGTCCGTTTTAATCACTAGAATGTAAGGTTAGGCCCTGTGATCCCTTGTGCCTAGCTTCCCACAAATGAACAAGTCTCACAAACTAAACTGATAACTATTAACTCTGATTCTACAAGGTGTATAAAACTAAAGAAAAACATAGTATCATTTCAATAATTCGATTTAGATTTTAAAAATGAACCTACTGCAGTTCCAGCAAAATGGCGCTCTAAACAGAAGCACCATGCCGTCCCTCCACAGCAAAGATCCGAAAAACTAAGCCGAACAGCAAATACAACAATCCTGAAACCCTAAAACATCAAATGAAGAGATAAAGAACTCAGCCAAGCACCAAATGGAGTGAGAAAACTGACAGAGAACGTAGAGCGAGGAGAGATTCATGCAGAGTACCCCTACCAGCTAATGCAGCGTGGGTCCACCATCTTGGACTCCTATCAGAGACCAGCAAACGGGGGTACAATAAAACAGCCTCACGGAGTGTCCAGCGGGAGACAAAACAACTGGTAATTTGTGGTGTGTGTTTTCCCACCCCCCACCCCTCTTCACCCCGGCTCAGCCTCCTCTGCTTCCCGGGGCCACGGTCAATTGATGGGGAAGCACCAGCTGCTTGGATTCCACACACCCAAGAGGGCAGCTCTCTGAGTGCCATTTGTTGGTTGCTAGTGTTGCTTTTTTTTTCTGCTTCTTTAGATTTCTCACTTGCCTCTTGCCACCTCCCCCTCCTTTCACTCGAGTGCCTGGCTCCGTGCGCCACCTTTGCTTCTTCCTGAGGGGCTGCAGAGCGCAGGCAATTTGTGATGTATGCTTTCCCACTCTCTACCCTTCTTCACCCACACTCGGCCTCCTCTGCTTCCCAAGGACACAGTCTCTTGTCCAGAAACACCAGCCCGCACTAGCTGGCTCTCTGAGTGCCATTTATTGGCTGCTGGTGTTGCCTTTTTTTTTTTTTTTCCCCTGCTTCTTTTGATTTCTTGCTTGCCCCTCGCCGCCTCCCCCTCCTTGCACTGGAGTGCCTGGCTCCGAGCACCATCTTTGCTTCTTCCTGAGTGGCTGCGGAGCTCCGTTCGAGTGTGGAGCTGCTTCCCAGTCTGGGCTACCGTGCTGGTGGGATCCCGGGGCTTTTGTTCGTTTGTTCATTTTGAATTGTTTGTCTGTTTTCTTTTCCTTTTCTTGAGTTGGGAGCCCTTTCTGGCCAGGTGGAGCTGCGTGGCAAGGAACTCCCCTTCAGCTTCCACAGACGTGCAGAGGGATCCCTGAGTGCATTTCTTTTCTCATTGGTTTTTTTTTTTTTTTTCCCTGTTTTTTTTTGGGGGCCTTTCTTCTTCTTCTTTTTTTTTTTTTTAAATTTGTTTTGTTTTCTTTTCCCTCTTTTTCCCTTTTTGTCTTTCTTCATTACTCAGTTTCTCAACTCTTTATATCTTCCTTCTCTTTCTGATCCCTGAATACCAGGCGTTGTATGCCTCTGTGCCTTCTAGCCAGGCTGTACTGCAACACCTGAGAGCAACTTCCCCAGACCTCATAGCTGAACCGGTGGGTTCCCTGGGAACTGTGCGGTTCTTTAACCTTTCTTGATTTTTATTTATTCATTCTTTTCTTTTCTTCTTCTTCCCCTTTATGTTTTTCTCCATTTCATAGTCGCTCATCTCTCCATTCCAACGGCAAGCTCCCCTAGCATTCTTTTTCGTTTGTTTGTATGTTTTTGGCTCCTGTTCCTCTCTCATCTCTACCATATCCATCTTAGCTCCACACATAACAGTCTCCCCGCTGCATCCTGCCTACGTGCACCGTGTGCTTCACATCACACCACCAAGCAGCACAGGCACAGCCTACTGGAACCTGCCCTGCACTGATTACCGACCCGCCCTGGTGGCTGTAGCAAGTGCCACAAACAACCCATCCCAGTAACTCCTCTTCAGCTAGACCTGCCCTGCTGTACCATATCTGAGTGACTGCCTGCCAGGTGGAGAAGGAGGCGAAAAGTATTGAGCGCACAGACGAGCAAACAACAAAGAACACATGGTCTGCCTGCAGAAACATAGTCAAATTTTTTTTTTTTAAAAAGGGACAAAACAAACAAATCTACAATCAAAAACGAGAAAAATAACTACTGAATGCCCTGAAAACAGCAGACAATATCAAAACATTTACAAAAACTGGACAGGATGGTTCCAGTAGGCATCCAAAATAAAACACCAGATGACTCTCCTGTGGAAGAAAATGCACTAGAACTATCTGATAGGGAATTCAAATCTCTAATACTCAGAATTCTCCAAGAACTGAGGCAAAAAGCTGACAAACATGAGGAAAAAATAGACAAATTCATGGAAAATACAGACAAAAAATTGGAAGAATTCAGGAAGATGATGCAGGAACAAAATGCCAAAATAAATTCACAACTAGAAATTATACAAAAACAACAATTAGAAATCCAAAAGATAAACAACAAGATTTCAGAAATGTACAGTGTCATAGAAGGGCTGAGAAGCAGATTTGAAACGGTGGAAGACAGGATCAGTGGAATTGAACACAAACACTTGGATACAACTCTGTTTCAGGAAAACTCATAAAAAAGAACAAAGAAAAATGAAGACACCCTGAGAGTTATGTGGGACACAACTAAAAGCAAAAATTTACGAGTGATTGGCATTCCAGAACGGGGAGAAAACAGAAAACACAGACAGGATCACTGAGGAACTGCTGACAGAAAACTTCCCCAATATCATGAAAGATGAAAAGCTGGCCACCCATGAAGCTCAAAAAACCCCATATAGAAGAGACCCCAAAAGAAAATCACCAAGGCATATCATATTCACACTCACCAAAACCAAAGACTGGCAGAACCTAGGACGCAGGATCATACGAGCCAGATACCAATCTAGGAAATGAACTCTTGAGGACTATCCAAAACCAGAAGAAATACAACAGGGAATCAGAGCAGTTAATCAATAAATGACAACAACATCAAAACAATAAAAGAGGGAATAAACGGCATAGGTATAGAACCTTCTAATGGAGAGGAAGGCAAGGCGATACCAAGTAATGGTAGGCTGCTTCAAACTTAGAAAGATAAGGGTAAAATTCATGGTAACCACAAAGAAAGTTAACAAACCAACTCATAAAAATAAAGACGAAAAACATAAAGTCTCGGCAAAAACAAAACCTACAAAAACGAGAAATGAAAAAAAAAATCCACAAACAAAAGTAACTCAGCACAAGAAAGTAAGAAGAACAAAGAAAACTGCAGCACCACAAAAAAAGGCACTACAAAATGACAACAACAAACTCACATCTATCAATAATTACACTGAATGTAAATGGCACAATAGCAAAACGATGGAAACAACCTAGATGCCCATCAACAGATGAATGGATAAACAAACTATGGTACATACACACAATGGAGTAGTATGCAACGAGAAAGAACAACAATGAATCCGTGAACCATCTCATAACATGGATGAAACTGGAGGACATTATGCTGAGTGAAATAAGTCAACCACAAAAGGACAAATATTGTATGAGACCTCTACTGTAAAAACCCATGATTAACAATCTTTGTTGGTTACCAGGGATGGGAGGGGTGGGGGGGAAATACTAAATAGGCAATAGATAAGTGGTATCTTGGGTGAAAGGTGAGACAGTACACAATACAGGGGAAACTAGCACAACCTGTATAAGGAAAGGTCATGGAAGCCCCATAGAAACATCCAAACTCCCTGAGGGACTGAATTGCCGGGCAGAGGGCTGTGGGGACCATGGTCTCGGGGAACATCTAGCTCAATTGGCAATGACACAGCTTATAAAGACAATGCGCTACATTCTACCTTGGTGAGTAGTGTCTGGGGTCTTAAAAGCCTGTGAGCGGCCATCTAAGATATTCCACTGGTCTCATCCCTGGGGAGCAAGGGAGAATGGAGAGAATAGAATACAACGAAAAGATTAGTCCAAAGGACTAATTGTCCACAGCTACCAAGGCCTCCACCAGACTGAATCCAGTACAGCTAGATGGTGCCCAGCTACCACCGCTGACTGCTCTGACCAGGATCACAACAGAAGGTTCTGGACAGAGCTGGAGAAGGATGTAGAACAAAATTGTAACTCACAAAAAAAAGACCAGATTTACTAGCCTAAAGGAGACTGGAAAAACCTCAAGAGTATGGCCCCCAGACACCCTTTTAGCTCAGTGGTGAAGTCACTTCCAAGGTTCACCGTTCAGCTGGGGAGTGGACAGCCCCATAAAACCAAATGGGACTACTGAGGCACAGGAGTCCAGGGACAAGGGCTAAAGGCGGAAGGGGACAGGAAAGCTGGTGATAGGGAACCCAAGGTTGAGTAAGGATAGTATTGATGTGTTGTGAGGTTTTTAACCATTGTCATAGGGCAACATTTGTAGTAACTCTTAAATGAGAAACTATTTTGTTCTGTAAGCCTTCATCTTATGTGAGAATAACAGCACAATTGTTAGAGCGTAGTCAATGTCACTGAACTGTGTATGTAGAAATTTTTGAAACGGTGTATCTTTGGCTATGTGTGTTTTCACCAAAAAAAAAAGGTTGAGAAGTTAGAGGGTTAATATGTTGTGGGGTTGTTAACCAATGTCATAAAACAACATGTGTACTACTGTTTCATGAGAAACTATTTGTTCTGTAAGCCTTCACCTGAAGTACAATAAAATAGAAAAAAAAATGAACTTACTGCAAGATTAGTTAAATGAAGGACAGAACTAATAATTATTAGAGACACTGTTATATTTATAGGTGTAATTTAGCCTCAAGATTGAAATGATTGGCTTTTTTAAAAAAAAATAAAACAGCCATATAAAAAAATAGCTCCAGAAATCCGAACTGAAGACTAACCTGTAGAGTCATTAATCCCCACAGGCTAAGCAGAAATCAAATTATACTGAAGAAAGCTATAAGAAATATATTGGCATATTTATTTCTTAAACCTGAATTAACATTTTTAAACTACTCCTGATGGCTTAATTTGCTCTTAAAATGATAAATGAAGCATTAATTACTCCAAAATCTAGTATCCTGTGCTGTTGGTAAAGGAGCCCTGGTGGTGCAGTGGCTAAGTGCCTGGCTGCTAACTGAAAGGTCAGTAGTTTGAACCCACCAGCAGCTCAGTGGGAGAAAGACGTGGAGTCTGCTTCTGTAAAGATTACAGCCTTGGAAACTCTGTGGGGCAGTTCTGCTCTGCCCTATAGGGTCGCTATGAGTTGGAATTGACTCAACAGCAATGGGTTTGGTTTTTCTGGTTTTGGTCCTGTTGGTAGTAAGGAGGTAAAAATCATTCCTGTTCCATTTTCTAATCTGTAAAATAACAGGGTTGAGAAGCTAATCTGCAAGGTCATTTTTAGCCCTTTTAAAAGTTTTTAAGAGTTACACCAAGTAACCTATCACAATGACGTTCCACTTAAATCAGAAAGCCCGCTTCTGAGACTCTTAACTATTCAAGACATAAATGATCATAAGCCTAGAAAAACATTAAAAGTCCTCTGAATAGCCAAAGATTGTTTTTATTAATACTTGACAAATTTCATATACTTTAAGGCAAGCCTTTCAACTTCATAACAAGTTGATTTTTATTTTGATCACAGTTGCAGTACACTTCATTAGCTAGTAGCAAATTATATAACCAGGTTGCTAACAACCTTGAGAAGAGTTAAATGATAAGAAAACTAGAATAAGAAAAAATAATCAAACACAGTACATTCTATAAAGAATAGAAATTTTAAGTGTTTATAATGAAGCAAAAACACAACACACATCCATAGCCCATACCTACACCATTCTATTAATCCTAACAGGGACAATGGTAATATGGAATTACCAAAAAAAAAAAAAAAAAAAGTAAAAATATATTTGTTAAATTCTATTCAGCAAGGAAGGGAAATATATCATTATTAAAAAATTTACATTGAAAATAGTTAAAAGGTTCTAGAATTTAACTCATAAATACTATAACTGGTAGGTCATATTCCCAGTAACAAAACATTACCACAGAAAGTGCTACCTTAATTATATTCCAGCAGCTTTAAAGCAGGATAGTACTAAAAAGATGGTAAGAAACGAACTATTCTCTGCTCTTGATTAAAAACAAACAAAAAACAAGGAGAAAGGATTTGCCTTTGCTGAAATATATGACTGGAAGAAGTCTTGAAACTAGTATGAATTGTTTGGTATTCAGGTAGCTACAGGTTTTGAAAGATGGCTACTTAACTGGCAGATTAGGACAGTCTTTCAACCACAAAGACAAAACTTCAATACTTTTTTAAAATCTTAGTTTTAGAAAAATTCTCTGGATACCAGGATAAAACTAAATACAATGTTACTTCTAAGCAAAACAAAATGGAAAAATGTTAAAAAAAAAAAAAAAAACCCACGTTGTCACATGTGCCATATGTGTGCTGAATATCATTAAGGTAAAATGACCCAAACCCTTGACAAAGATTTTCAAACACACACTATAATTATGCTAGATATTTTCTACCTACAGAAAGTATTTTACAGCAAAAATATTTTTATCAGGTAAACATGAATATTGTATTAAACAGAAAGTTTGTCAAAATATTTGATGCCCTAACAAGCTAACAAAAAATTGACTGCTTCTACCTAAATATTTGAAATAAAAACTTAAGTTAGAAAATCTTTTCTTAAAAAAAATATTTTGACTCATAAATATACATATTGTACTAAAATAACATTATAAAACATATTTTGTAAAATATGTGTAGTAATACCATGTACAATCCTAGAGAGGTAATGTAAATTCTATTTTAAAATTTTTTTTAATAATTATATAACATAATTTTAAAAATATATCAGCTATTCCTTAGAACACAGAGTACATGATTAAGAATTAGATTTAATAAACTCTATAAATTCTGCCCTGCTGCTAATAATTTATATTCTTGTATAACTCAAAATAAGTTTTCTTATCTTAAATTCCTGTTTGCAAAGTAAAAGAAACAGCTAACTCAAGGATGCTAAATACCAATTATATATACACATATTTTTTTTTTCTTTTTGTAAAAGAAGAACATCAGCTCATGCCCATAGCAGAGTCCAATTAGCAAACCACTAATTATATTTTGGCACTTAATTCTATTCTCAAAGTTACCTTTAAAAAATCTCTGCTTAACTCCACAATTATTAGCTGTCTAGTAAATGCAAAGCACTGACAGGCCCTGGACAGTAGAAGGATAAAGAAAACGCAGTCCCTTTGCATCAGACTTCCACAAGAGCAAGGCACAGAGGTTAGGTTTCGTGAAAGTATCACCACAAGAAAGGATTAAACAAAAATGGGGAAAGGCCACTCCTTTCCTGGGACTCAGGGAAAGGTCTTGAATTTTTCTTCTATCCACCCACCCCAGCTCCTACACCCACTTTCCAAAGGTAAGTGTGATTATTCTATAAAAGCTCAAAAAGTGAATGTATGATTAAAGATTTTTAAAAGCAAAACTAGCAGGTTCTATGAAAGATTAGAAGCTTGGTTTCAACTTCCTCCTAGTTAAATACAGATTTAATAAAAATTCAGTTGTGAAAAACAATTTCAAAGGTTAGCTTCAGACCAGGTAATAGGAAGTATTTTCCATGTTTAAACAATTATTTACATAATTACAAAAGATCAAAATCACGAAAATTAGTGTCTCTTTAAAATATTCACCATTTAATATTTTAAAACCATAGGCTCTCTTTTCCCCAACAGCTTACCTACAGTTAGTTACATTTTTATATTTAACTATTAAGAATTCAACTACAGTTTAGTGTGATTAACATTAAAAGACTAAGTTCCTTTACGAATTAAATCCCACAGGAAAATCTTACTTTTGACTCTTCAGTAAAATAAAACACATTTTCAGAACATATTATCATGTGAACATGCTGGTATAACAATATTGGACATTTCAAATAAGTAAGCAAGGATAATGATGCCGAAGGATGAGAATAATAATAAATAAGAAAAAAATTAACAACAACAAAAACTCTTTGGATTTAGACTTATCATGTGTCCAAAATGCTAATACAATAGAAGCAATGCTTTTAAAAATCAGATAAGCAGTCAAAATAAACTCCTCCTAAGCTAAATTATTTTCCAATTTTTTTAGAAACCATGATGTATAAACAGCCCATTTTTATTATATTAATTTTTCAAAACTTCCTCTAGACTCTGTAACTGATGTTAGACTCTATAACTGATGTCAAATGGTTAACCTAAATTAGACTCAACTAATTGCCTATATAAAGCCATAAGTAAACCAAATTTTACATTAAAGATTATTGGCTTTTAAAAATCTGCTATAGTGATTTAAATAAGCATCTCAAATACACTCCAAAGCTATGGGGGGAAAAAAAAATCAACCCATTGCTATATTTATATTGATATATAATAATTAACAAAATACTCCAGAACTTACCAGCTCATGTTCCTAAAACTAGATCTAAAAATTAATTCTATAGAGGCAGGGCCAAGATGGCGGAGAAGTCAAACGCTTCTGGTGGACCCTCTTACAACACACACCTCAAAACACAAGTGATTCGATTATATACAGCAGTTTGGGAACCCTGAACATCAAAGGCAGAGCTGAGGAACCACTCTGACTGGCCAGGAGAGGGAGAGACAGTTCAGAAGCAGTGAGGAGGTGCCAGACCTGACCGGCCGAGAGCCTGAGCCCTTCAGGCCTGATCAGCTCTCTCGAGGATGAGCAGTGAGGCAGGCAAGCAGCTGTGCTCCGCAGGCGTATTCAACACCAGGAGGTACCCAGCTGCTGAGTCTACACAGCCACCCAGAACCAGCGAGAAGCAGCCTTCGATGAAAGGTAAGTACTTCCATACGGCTTACCATGCAGATCAAAAACACCACCTTAGGAAAAAAGTTCTCTCCCATTTACTTCTCCACTTCCTGCTCTGCACGGGGTCTCGGACCGGCATCACCAACTGCCGAGTCCCCGGGACCAGAAGTAGGATCCATCACACACCCGGAGCCATTCTCCCTGCCTTGGAGAGTGAACAAATTAACAAATGGGAAAAAATAAACTGCTGGCTCCCCTAAGGGAGGAACCCAGGGTAGGCACAGCTCCTTTGCCTAGGCACAGGCATAAGGGATCCACAAACTTTGAGTACCTTTCCCCCTGCATAGACTTCTGTGGGCCCATCTCAACAGCATAGGCCCTCATTACCACCATACAACAGGGTATATACTGGAACTCTAACTTCAACCATTTCAGCTGTGAAGTGGCAGGTTCTTGACATTTAACACTGCTCTGCCCATTAAGCAAGGGTCTTCACACACCCACATCAAGGGCCTGAGGACTGCTGGCTCAACCTACACCACCTAGCCACCTACGATGGGGGCCCATGAATAAGAGGTGCCCCCAGTCCTTACAGCCAACAGCATTAGGGGCTCATAGTCCAGCTGCAAAACCCACCCACCTACGCACTCTAGGGAACAGGGACAAGTCTTCTTCCTGGACACTCGGGGCAGGCGTCAGCCCCCTGGCTTGCGCAGAGTGTGTCCCCCTGCTGCAGCCAGATGCCTGTGCCTACACCAATCACCCATGCTTGTTTAGGACTGTAAGAGAGAGCCTACACCACACACCTGGTGCCTATCTACCTGGCCACCTGAGCTGAATCCATACAGGAGCAGTGGGTAAATTCCTGAGCTCACATACCTAGTAACAGATCTAACCACCTGCTGACAGGACATTAGAGCTTCAAAGGTGACAATAATCAAACTACCTCATACGAGCAGCCTAACTGGGCATATCAAAACAAGAAGCTAGGACACAGTAAGAAAACATAAATAACTGTAATAACTTCCTGATGGCTCAAGACAACGGTCAATATCAAATCACATAAAGAGGCAATCCATGATGGCTTCAGCAAGCTCCCAAAATAAAGAATCTAGAAACATTCCAGAGGAGGAAAATTTCTTGGAATTACCAGAGGCAGAATACAAAAGATAAATATACAGAATTCTTCAAGAAATTAGGAAGGAAATTAAGCAAAACGCAGAACACAAGATAGAGGAAATTAAAAAGATCAGAGAAGAGCATAATGACAAATTTAACAGGCTACAAGAATCCACAGAGACAGCAATCAGAAATTCAGAAGATTAACAAAATTTCAGAATTAGACAACTCAAAAGGAAGTCATAAGAGCAGAATTGAGGCAACACAAGTCAGAATTAGTGAGACTGAAGATAAAACACTTGACACCAACTTATTTGAGGAAAAATCAGAGAAAAGGATTTAAAAAGATGAAGAAACCCTAAGAATTATGTGGGACTCTATCAAGAGGAATAACCTATGAGTGATTGGAGTAATAGAACGTGGGGGAGGGTGGGGTAACAGAAAATACAGGTAGAGTTGTTGAAGATTTCTTGGCAGAAAACTTCCCTGATATCGTGAAAGATGACAAGATATCTATCCAAGATGCTCATTGAACCCCACACGAGGTAGATCCCAAAAGAAAGTCACCAAGGCATATTATAATCCAACTTGCCAAAACCAAAGATAAAGAGACAATTTTAAGAGCAGCTAGGGATAAACAAAAAGTCATCTACAAAGGAGAGTCAATAAGAATAAGCTCGGACTACTCAGCAGAAACCATACAGGCAAGAAGGCAATGGGATGAACATATAAAGCCTTGAAGGAAAAAAACTGCCGGCCGAGAATTATCTATCCAGCAAAACTGTCTCTCAAATATGACGGTGAAATTAGGGCATTTGCAGACAAACAGAAGCTTAGGTAATTTGCAAAAACCAAACCAAAATTACAAGAAATACTAAAGGGACTTCTCCAGTTAGAAAATCAGTAACATCAGACAACAACCTAAGAGAAGAACACAGGACAGAGCAACCAGATATCAACACAGATAGGGAAGTCAAAAAAGTAAATCAAAGCCAAAACACTGAAAATAGGGAAACAGATGTCAATATGTAAAAGATGACAACACTAAAACAAAAAAGAGGGACTGAAAAATGTAGACACAGAGTTTTCATATGCAGAGGAAGTCAAGGTGATATAAAGAAATACAAGACTGGTATAAACTTAGAAAACTAGGGATAAATATTAAGGTAACCACAAGGGAAACTAACAATCCTACATCAAAATAAAAAACAAGAAAAATATGAAGACTCAGCAAACACAAAATCAACAACAATGAAAAAGATGAAAAGAAAACACATAAAGAAAAACAACTCAGCACAGAAAATTAAGTGGAACACAGAAACTGTCAACAAAACACACAAAAAGACATCAAAATGACAGCACTAAACTCATACCTATCAATAATTACACTGAATGTAAATAGACTAAATTCACCAATAAAGAGAGAGAGAGTGGCAGATTGGATGAAAAACACAATCCATCTATATGCTGCCTACAAGAGACACACCGTAGACTTAAAGACACAAACAAACTAAAACTCAAAGGATGGAAAAAAATATATCAAGCAAAAAACACTCAAAAAAGAGCAGGAGTGGCAACATTAATCTCTGACAAAATAGACTTCAAAGTAAAATCCACCACAAAGGATAAGGAAGGACACTATATAATGATTAAAGGGTCAATATACCCGCAGGACATAACTATAATAAATATTTACCCATCCAACGAAAGCGCTCCAAAATACATAAAACAAACTATAACAGCACTGAAAAGAGAGATAGACAGCTGCACAACAGTAGTAGGAGACTTCAACACACCACTTTTGGTGAAGGACAGATCATCCAGAAAGATACTCAACAACGACACAGAAGATCTAAATGCTACAATCAACCAACTTGATCTCACAGACATATACCGAACACTCCACCCAACAGTAGCCAAGTATACTTTCTTTACCAATGCACATGGAACATTCTCCAGAATAGACCACATATTAGGCCATAAAGCAGCATTAACAAAATCCAAAGCATCGAAATATTACAAAGCATCTTTTCTGACCAAAAAGTCATAAAAGTGGAAATCAACAACACAAAAAGCAAGGAAAAAAAATCAAACACATGGAAACTGAACAACACCTTGCTCAAAAACTATTGGGTTATAGAAGAAATTAAGGATGGAATAAAGAAATTCATAGAATCAAACGAGATTGAAAACACTTCCTACCAGAAACTTTGGGACACAGTAAAAGCAGTGCTCAGAGATCAGTTTATACGAATAAATGCACACATCCAAAAAGAAGAAAGGGTCACAATCATAAGATTAACCCTACAACTGAAACAAGCAGAAGGAGAGCAACAAAAGAAGCCCTAAGGCACCAGAAAAAAGGAAATAAGAATTAGAGCAGAATTAAATGAAACAGAGAATAGAAAAACAATTGAAAGAGTTAACAAGACCAAAAGATGGGTCTATGAAAAGAACAAAACTAATAAACCACTGGCCAAACTGACAAAAGAAAAACAGGTGATGAAGCAGATAACCCGTATAAGAAATGAGATGGGTAATATCACAACAGACCTGACTGAAACTGAAAAAATCATAACAGAATACTTTGAAAAACTGTACTCTAACAAATTTGAAAACCTAGAGAAAATGGACAAATTTCTAGAAACTCAATACCTACCTAAACTAATAAAAACGAGGTAGAACAACTAAATAAACCCATAACAAAAGACGAGATTGAAAAGGTAATTTAAAAACTCCCAACAAAAAAAAGTCCTGGCCCAGATGGCTTCACTGGAGAATTCTACCAGACTTTCAGAGAAAGTTAACACCACTACTACTAAAGGTATTTCAGAGCATAGAAAAGGATGAAATACTCCCAAACTCATTCTATGAAGCCAGCATAACCCTGATACCAAAACCAGGTAAAGACACCATAAAAAAAGAAAATTACAGACCAATATCCCCCATGAAAGTTGACGTAAAAATCCTCAACAAAATTCTAGCCAACAGAATTCAGCAAAATATCAAAAAAATCATTCACCATGATGAGATGGGATTTATATCAGTATGCAAGAATAGTTCAACATTAGAAAAACAATTAATGTAATCCATCAAATAATTAAAACAAAAGACAAGATCCACATGATCTTATCAATCGATGCAGAAAAGACATTTGACAAAGTCCAACACCCATTCATGAGAAAAACTCTCAACAAAACAGGAACAGAAGGGAAATTCCTCAGCATAATTAAGGGCATTTTACACAAAGCCAACAGCCAACATCATCCTAAATGGAGAAACTCTGAAAGCATTCCCCTTGAGAACGGGAACCAAGTAAGGATGCCCTCTATTACCACTTTTATTCAACATTGTGCTGGAGGTCCTAGCCAGAGCAATCAGGCTAGAAAAAGAAATAAAGGGCATCCAAATTGGTAGGGAAGAAGTCAAAGTATCTCTATTTGCAGATGATATGATCTTATACACAGAAAACCCCAAAGAATCCACAAGAAAACTACTGGAACTAATAGAAGATTTCAGCAAAGTTTCAGGATACAAGATAAACATGCACAAATCAGTTGGATTCCTTTACACCAACAAAGAGAACCTCAAAGAGGAAATCATCAAATCAATACCATTTACAATAGCCACCAAGAAGATAAAATACTTAGAAATAAATCTAACCGGAGACATAAAAGATCTATACAATGAAATCTACAAGACACTACTACAAGAAACCAAAAGAGACCTCCATAAGTGGAAAAACCTACCTTGCTCATGGATAGGTAGACTGAACATTGTGAAAATGTCAATTCTACCCAAAGCGTTCTACAGATACAATGCAATCCCAATCCAAATTCCAATGGCATTTTTTAATGAGATGGCGAAATGAATCACCAACTTCATATCAAATAAGTAAAGCATTACTCAAGAAGAACAACAAAGTGGGAGGCCTTACACTACCTGATTTTAGGAATTATACCACCATGGTAATCAAAACAGCCTGGTACTGGTACAACAACAGATACACAGACCAATGGAACAGAATTGAGAATCCAGACATAAATTCATCCACCTGTGAGTAGCTGATATTTGACAAAGGCCCAAAGTCCCTCCATTGGGGAAAAGACAGTCTCTTTAACAAATGGTGCTGGCATAACTGGAAATCCATCTGCAAAAAACTGAAACAAGACCCATACTTCACACCATGCACAAAAACTAGCTCAAAATGGATCAAAAACTTAAATATAAAATCGAAAACGATAAAGATCATGGAAGAAAAAATAGTGACAATGCTTGGAGCCCTAATACATGGCAAAAACAAAACACAAACCATAAGTAACAATGTACAAGCACCCGAACAGAGACTAAATAAATGGGAGCTCCTAAAAATCAAATTCTTATGCTCATCAAAAGACTTCACCAAAAGAGTAAAAAGAAAACCTACAGACTCGGAAAAAATTTTTGGCTACGACAAATCCAATCAGCGTCTAATCTCTAAAATCTACAAGATACTGCAAAACCTCGACAACAAAAAGACAAATAACCCAATCAAAAAACGGGCAAAGGAGATGTTCAGGCAGCTAACAAACACATGAAGAAATGCTCACAATCATTAGCCATTAGAGAAATGCAGATCAAAACTACAATGAGATATCATCTCACCCCAACAAGGCTAGCATTAATCCAAAAAACACAAAATAATAAACGCTGGAGAGGGTGTGTAGAGACTGGAACACTTATATACTGTTGTGGGAATATAAAATGGTAGAACCAATTTGAAACTCGATTTGGCCCTTCCTTAATAAGCTACAAATAGAAGTACCACACGATCAAGCTATCCCACTCCATGGAATATATCCTAGACAAATAAGAGCTGTCACACGAGTACATATATGCACACCCATGTTCATTGCAGCACTGTTCACGATAGCAAAAAGATGGAAACAACCTAAGTACCCATCAACGGAAGAATGGATAAACAAATTATGGTGTATCTACACAATGGAATACCATGCAGTATAAAGAACAACGATGAAGCCATGAAACATAACATGGAGGAAGCTGGAGGTCACTATGCTGAGTGAATTTAATCAGTCACAGAAGGACAAATATTGTGTAAGACCACTAGTATAAGAACTCAGGAAAAGGTTTAAACACAGAAAAAAACATTTTTTGATGGTTACAAGGGTGGGGAGAGAGGGTGAGGGTTATTCATTAACTAGACAGTAGATAAGAATTATCTTAGGTGAAGGGAAGGACGGCACACACTACATGGGAAGTCAGCATAACTGGACTAAACCAAAGCTAGGAAGTTTCCTGAATACAATCAAACACTTTAAGGGACAGAGTAGCAAGCGTAGGGGTCTGGGGACCATGCTTTCAGGGGATATCTAGGTCTACTGGCATAAGAAAGCTTATTAAGAAAATGTTCTGCATCCTACTTTGGTGAGTGGCGTCTGGGGTCTTAAAAGCTAGCGAGCGGCTATCTAAGATGCATCAATCGGTCCCAACCACCTGCAGTAAAGGAGAATGAAGAACACCAAAGACACAAGGAAAGTATTAGCCCAAGAGACAGAAAGGACCACATAAACCAGAGACTTCATCAGCCTGAGATCAGAAGAACTAGATGGTGTCTGGCTACCAAAAACGACCACCCTGACAAAGAACACAACAGAGAGACCCTGATGGAGCAGTAGAAAGGTGGGGTTCAGAACTCAAACTCTAGTAAGACGACCAGACTTAATGGTCTAACTGATACTGGAGGGACTCTGGAAGACATGACCCCTGGACTCTCTGTTAGGCCAAAACTGAAACCATTCCCAAAGCCAACTCTTCAGGCAAAGATTAGACTGGACTGTGGGACATAAAATAATACTCAGGAGGAACGTGTCTCTTAGCTCAAGGAGATACAAGAGACTAAATGGGCAGCTTCTGTCCAGAGGCCAGATGGGAAGGCAGAGAGGGTTGGGAGTTGGTTGAATGGACATGGGGAATCAGGAGTGGAAAGGAGGAGTGTGTTGTCACAGTATGGGGAGAGCAATTAGAGTCGCATAAGAATGTATGTATAAATTTTTGTATGGGAAAAAATAAATTCTATAGAAAATGATAGCAAAACTAAGGTGCTCTACCCACCACAGATAATTTTAACATCTCCATAGGACACAGAGAACGCAAATGACAGCATGCAGAGATGAAGGGAGGGATGCAGCTCAACATGGGACCCAAGGTGCACAGGGCTCAGGTTGGCTGCACAGACTGAGGAAGACCAAACTATACAAACAGTGAGGCTCAAAGTGCCTTAATTTCTTCTCTCACCAGTAATAAAAGAGGCACCTGCAACACAGGTTAAGTGTCTATGTAAAAAGGAGCATAAAGAAATCTGCTGGAATGAGAGGCGCGGCGGCATCCATCAGCATTTGTTTGAAAAGACCTGCCAGACACTCAGGAGTTACTCTTAAATAATGTGACTCTTCCAGACACGACAATAAGGAGACAGAATGGACCCTTCAAGGAGTGATTCATCTTTGGAAACATGGGGAGATCGCAAACGCATACAGAGCTTGGATCCTGTGCATTTGCTTAAGTGTCCGAGCAGCTCGCTGCACAATCCTGCAACTAACTAGTGGGTGCAAGGCACCAACAGTCCCAGAGCAAGTCACGAAAGGAGGCTTCAGACTGAGGGATAAAACACGCAACTGCTCCAGGCCAACGATGGACCACCACCTGCTTTTCTCCTCATGCCTTATCAAGAAAGGACAGATTCCAGGGTGCTTCCCGCTCCTTTACAAAACGTACCATCTGACTGACTTAAATTTTGAAGAAACCTAGCAAACACAAGCGGTATAATGAAACAGTGAAGTCAGATTTTAGAAAAGAAAGTAGCTCACCTCAACAACTCCAGAGGGAATACAATGTGAAAGTGAGAAAACGATGCGTGCATTTTATACATGCAATGCTTCTCGGCATTTGGAATCCCTTCCCTGCCCCTCAGAGGTCCATCAACTGGATGACTACCCTACAAAGGCCACAGTACAAAGGACCCAGGGAATTACTGTATGATTTACACAATCTTTGGGGGACCACTACTCTAACCACTACCTTTCTTAATACCTCAAAACCCTCGAGATTAACCTACCCCAAACAGATATCTGCCTCCTGCAAATGCCTCCTTCCACTCTTCCAAATCCAACATGCTCTTGCATTTTCACAGGGCAGGGAAATGTGACACGCAGGTGACAGGCCGCCCTCTCCACAGCCAGGCAGCAGGAGGGTTTCTTCTCCTGTGGGCTTCCTATGAACCTCGGGGCTGTGCTTCTGCCTGCTTCCTGCAGATGGAGTCATGTGGGGAGAGTATGCTCCAAGGCCAAAAGGCCTTGTGCTCTCTAAGCGGACAGACAGGGAAATGAAGCCACAGAAAACCCCGTGCTTCGGAAAATGAGAAAGGAGGCAAACGCAGGTGCTAGTTTTCAAAATACTGTAAAATCCTAACCTAGCCACAAATACAGATCATTTGTACACACAGAACCTGATGAGACACAGGTTTCCAATAACTTTACCCAGTGATAAATGAAGTTTAAACCCCTCCACCCTGCCTTGCAGAAACAAGTCTGTGTCCCCATTGGCTGGAACGCAGGATGGTAAAATGTCCTCTCCTGAATAAATTTATATTCAAGTTGCTTTCCAGTCTGTAGCTCCTCACTGTTGCCTGGAGACAGGAAACCCTTCCCACCTACATGCTTCCTGGTGGCTCCCCCACGTCTGCCTCTTACAGTGCAGTGAGCGTACCTGGCCATGCTCCTAATACTGCTTCTCTTAAAGAGCAGATTCTTTTAAATACAGCAATGGGAGAAATTCTGCCGTTCAATGTTTAGGGGAGAACACTCACTAGCCGAACAAATTACTACTGAAAACTTAAACTGCTCAGGCATGAGAACCAGAAAAAACGCACTTTACCTAAAAGCATTTTAAAATGGTGAACGTTAAAAACTAATTCATTAGAACAAGTGTGTCAAATAAAAACAAAAGTTATCACCAGGTTTTTTACCTACTTCTTTGCCTCAGTCGTATTTCTTTGAAAACCCTATTTTTTGGGGGTAAAGGAGAATCAATCTCTTTGAAGAGTCAGCTTCCCGTGAAACATCACCAGTCATTGTGGTGTCTCCTTAACTTTCACACCCTCATCACATCAGTCACTACATAGTCTACCTACCAGCTCTTCGCTCATTTGATCTTTCGCATCTACTTCCTTTGCTACCACCACATTTTAGGCATTAATTAATTTTCATTTAAGATTACTGCAGCAACAAGAGCTATTGCTATTATTATCAATTACTGAAGAATACCAGGTGCCAGGAAATATAGAAATATTCATGTATTTTATCTCACTAATCCTTACAATAGTCCAATGTGACAGGCACTAATATTATCCCAATTTACAGATGAAGATACTGAGGCTTAGAGAGTTTAAGTAACTTGTGGAGAGTTATAACACACTTAACATAAGCCTGAACTTCCTCTTGTAGGAAGACGATAGCAGAAGATTCTCGCCTTCCAAACCCTCCTTGTATTCCTCCCATTCTTCCCCTTTGGAAATGCTGTTTCAACACATTTAAAACCAAAATGTGAGTTTACTTACCAGGTGAATCACAACTGTGCTTCACACTCACACCAACAATAGTGTGAGAGAGAAGCAGGTGTGTTAAGGATTCTTTTTAGTGTTTTAATTAAGATTTATGGCAAGAAATTTTATCTGCCTTTCAGAGATGCAGTAAATAATAAATTTCTTCTTGTGATTCAATGTTTATAAGGAGCTTTGAAAGAATCCTAAGTTTTGGCCGGTCCCTTGGAACCAAAGACACAAGAAACTAATGCTAAAACAAAAATTACGTTACGCTGAGTGAAATAAGTCAATCACAAAAGGACAAATATTGTATGAGACCTCTATTGTAAAAACCCATGAAAAAATTCACATGCAAAATGTAACAATCCTTGTTGGTTACCAGGGATGGGAGGGGAGGGGGCGGAAATACTAAATAGGCAATAGATAAGTGGTATCTTGGGTGAGAGGTGAGACAGTACACAGTACAAGGGAAACTAACACAACCTGCACAAGGAAAGGTCATGGAGGCCCCATGGACACATCCAAACTCCCTGAGGGACTGAGTTGTTGGACGGAGGGCTCTGGGGACCATGGTCTCCGGGAACATCTAGCTCAATTGGCATGACACTACTTATAAAGATAATGCTCTACATTCTACCTTGGTGAGTAGTGTCTGGGGTCTTAAAAGCCTGTGAGCGGCCATCTAAGATATTACACTGGTCTCATCCCTTTGGGAGCAAGGGAGAATGAAGAGAACAGGATACAACGAAAAGATTAGTCCAAAGGACTAATTGTCCACAGCTACCAAGACCTCCACCGGACTGAGTCCAGTACAGCTAGATGGTGCCTGGCTACCACCGCTGACTGCTCTGACCAGGATCACAACAGAGGGTTCTGGACAGAGCTGGAGAAGGATGTAGAGCATAATTCTAACTCACAAAAAAAAAAAAAAAAAAAAGACCAGATTTACTGGCCTAAAGGAGACTGGAGAAACCTCAGGAGAATGGCCTTCGAGGTTCACTGTTCAGCCTGGGAGTGGACAGCCCAGTAAAACTAAATGAGACTAACAAGGTACAGGAGTCCAATGACAAGGGCCAGAAGGCAGAGGGGGAGTAGGAAGCTGATGATAAGGAACACAAGTTGAGTAAGGATACTGTTGATGTGTTGTGAGATTGTTAACCATTGTTATAGGGCAACATTTGTAGTAACTTAAATGGGAGGCTATTTTGTCCTGTAAGCCTTCATCTTGGGTGAGAATGGCAGCACAATTGGAAGAGCATAGTCAATGTCACTTAAATGTGTACGTAAAAAGTTTTGAAATGGTGTATCTTTGGCTATGTGTATTTTCACCAAAAAAAAAGCTGAGAATTCAGAGGGTGAAAATGTTGTGGGGTTGTTAACCAAAGTCATAAAACAGCATGTGTACTACTGTTACATGAGAAACTGTTTGTTCTGTAAGCCTTCACCTGAAGTACAATAAAATATGAAAAAAAAAAAAAAATTACAAGGTAAAAATAACTACCTAGATAGACAGAGGTAGACAGATATTAAAAACTGAGGATAAACTTTTTAAAAGGTAATTATTAAGAAATTTCTTTCATATGCAAAAGTTTTTTATTTTCACAGACTACAGTTCTAAGTATCAGATATCTCCTTCCAAATAAAAATGCTTAGAATCACTGGCTTGTACATAAAGGATATAGAGTATCTGGGAGTATATTTGCATCACAAATCTGTTCAACTTACAGTTTTTCCCCATAAACACTCCTTATTGATAATTCTACAAATCCTCTCTTAAATTTTAGCGTTCATATGCATCAAGTATACCAACAAGCTTAACAATACATTATTAGATCAAACAAAAAAAGACCTCTAAAGCAAAACTAAGTTATTTAGACTCTGCCCCAAAGTTAGTGAATTAGTGAGGTCAGTACGTTGGAATTATAAATTGTTATTGAGAATTTCCAGATGTTATAATCTCTGGTTAAAAAAAAAAAAAAGTTATTCATTCAACAAAATATAGGTCGTGGCTTGATTCTTAAATATACTTAATTTATTCTAATAAATCATAAAATAGCCATTTAATTCTAAGCAAATGCATAGGTAGGACTGGGCTCCAGTTGTAGTTCTTTACCAGTCACGTCAGCATATCACTCTTCTTTCCTGAGCCTCTTTGCTCACACAACACCAGCCCTGACTCTACTAACAGGTTGTTATGAAGATCAGAGAATAAGGATGGGAAAGTTCTATGTACAACATTTGGTGCCATTCATGTTCTTATTCTTCTAACTTTTTATTCCTTGGTTTTCATCACATCATAAGTTGTCAAATACAAGATACATACAAGAAAGACTTGAAGTCAGCGCTCCTATGGTTTCCGGGCAGTAATGCTTCATTTACCTACGTTCAGAAAACTTGCTATTTAATTTTTTTATTAAAACTTTGAAATTCTATGTTACTCAAGGACTACATGCCTGTTAAAATTACTTAAACTAGGTATAATTATCCAGTGAAGTTAAAATGACCAGTATTTCTATCAGCAGATATTGGCAGAGATATAATCCTTATTTCAGAAATTTTTCAGCCACAGAAATTATACTTATCCGAAAGCCAAGAGCCAAAAAGAAATGGGAGGATGATGCGGTGTTTTAATAAAAATGGTAGTATAACTCGCATCCTCCTGAACTTTACTTTTTTAGACCACAGATACCCCATTCCCATCGACCATCAACGTGGGAAGCACTCACTGGTAGCAAGTTTGCCAGAAAATAAATTATTTGTGAGGCAGTAGATTTTATTTTTCTAAAGGAAAACCTACACTATTAAGTGCAAAATACAGTCCAAAAACATGTTATTCACCAGAAAAATGATACAATCCAAAGGAACCTTGGATAATCAACCTCCATAAATACTGTCATCAGAATTGATCTGTGAATTTTCATGAAGAAATGCTCACAATCATTAGCCATTAGAAAAATGCAAATCAAAACTACAATGAGATACCATCACACTCCAACAAGGCTAGCATTAATTCAAAAAATACAAAATAATAAATGCTGGAGAGGTTGTGGAGAGACCGGAACACTTATACACTGCTGGTGGGAATGTAAAATGGTACAACCACTTTGAACATCGATTTGGCACTTCCTTAAAAAGCTAGAAATAGAAGTACCAAATGATTCGGCAATCCCCTCTTTGGAATATATCCTAGCGAAATAAGAGCCGTCACAAGAATAGGTATTTGCACACCCATGTTCACTGCAGCACTGTTCGCGATAGCAAAAAGATGGAAACAACCTAGGTGCCCATCAACGGAAGAATGGATAAACAAATTATGGTATATTCACACAATGGAATACTACACAATGATAAAGAACAACGATGAAGCCGTGAAACACCTTACAATATGGAGGAATCTGGAGGGCACTATGCTGAGTGAATTTAGTCAGTCACAGAAGAACAAATATTGTATAAGACCACTAGTATAAGAACTCAAGAAAAGGTTTAAACACAGAAGAAAACATTCTTTGATGGTTACGAGGGTGGGGTGGGAGGGAGAGGGTTATTCACTAACTAGATAGTAGACAAGAATTATCTTAGGTGAAGGGAAGGACAGCACACACTACACGGAAGTCAGCATAACTGGACTAAACCAAAGCTAAGAAGTTTCCTGAATACAATCAAACACTTTGAGGGACAGAGTAGCAAGCGTAGGGGTCTGAGGACCATGCTTTCAGGGGACATCTAGGTCAACTGGCATAACAAAGTTTATTAAGAAAATATTCTGCATCCTACTTTGGTGAGTGGCGTCTGGGGTCTTAAAAGGTGGCAAGCAGCCATCTAAGATGCATCAATTGGTCCCAACCACCTGGAGTAAAGGAGAATGAAGAACACCAAAGACATAAGGAAAAGTATTAGCCCAAGAGACAGAAAGGGCCACATAAACCAGAGGCTGCATCATCTTGAGACCAAAAGAACTAGATCATGCCTGGCTATCACCAGTGACTACCCTGACAAGGAACACAACAGAGAGTCCCTGATGGAACAGGAAAAAGGTGGGGTGCAGAACTCAAATTCAAGTAAAAAGACCAGACTTAATGGTCTGACTGAGACTGGAGGAACCCCAGAAAGCATGGCCCCCTGGACTCTCTGTCAACCCAGAACTAAAACAGACAAAGATTGGACCGGACTGTGGGACATAAAATGATATTCATAAAATGAAGAGTGTGCTTCTAAGCTCAAGTTGATACATGAGACTAAATGGGCAGCCTCTGTCCAGAGGTGAGATGAGAAGGCAAAAAGAGGGTTAGGAGCTGCCTGAATGGACATGGGGAATCAGGGGTGGAAAGGAGGAGTGTGCTGTCACAGAACAGGGAGAGCAAAACACATAACAATGTATGTATAAATTTTCGTATGAGAAACTAACTTGAAACGTAAACTTTCACTTTAACTACAACAATGAACGATAAAAAGGAACTGATCTGTGAATTTATATTGTTAAATATTCTCTAAATTTAGAAATGGCTAGTGATTTTTGGTACCAAGCTAAATAGTCCAGGCCTTCATAAAGTGGTGGTGGGGGAGGGGGTGCTGGGAGGAAGAAGAGAAGATGGGGGAAAGTTCCAGTATTTTTAACTTAAAATTATATAACTAGACAACAAAAGAGAAGAGCAAATTCTCTCAATTACAATAAACTTTATCATCAAGTTCACTGAGACAAAAAATGTTTTTAGGCCTAGATTATCCAGGTAATGGCTTTTGGTTTTGCCACTAGAGTTTATAAGGGTAAAATAGATTTGTTTAATTTCCAGTTTCTTTATGGGTTTATGTGATCTTTTGATTCTAATATACCCTTCATTTTATCCTTTTTTATTTTTAAGTCTGAGACAATTCTAATAGTGGTCAGATACTTGGGGTGTCAAAAACCTAACTGGGCACTTGAACAATAACAGTCACTGTAGCACCTCACTAACCCAGAAAAGTCCACTTGAGTTGGCGTACACTGCCCTCTGCAGCATTGAGTGCTTCTTCCTGAAAAATAAACCTGTATTTTTATAATGTGGAAAGACAAGGGATCAAGAGAGATTCCTTGGCATTTGGTTTTTATCTCTAAATCACATTAATAATGGTGACTTGAAAGCTGATTTCAGACATTACTGCATACCTTTTTACTCATTTTATTCATTAAGCTCCTAATGCAGGAATTTCTTTTATTTCATAATAAATAATCACTGAGTGTTTATTATTATGTATGACACTGTGTCAGATGTTGGGAGTACCAAAGTATATATGACACGATCCTTATCCTTCATCATTTCCAAAAAGCAGCCTAAACTCTAACAGATAATTATTAAAGATACAGGTCATTAAAATTACAATTCTCAAAAGAGCAATCTAAAGCTGCTACATTGTAAATAAAGGTGAAATAACTTGTTCCCAAATATAATTTAACATGTTATTTTGGAATAGGAGAATGCTAGGTTTGAATCTAGCTGTACAATCTTGAATAAGTTATTTAACCTCTCTGGATCTCAATTTTCTCATTTATAGAATGGGGATGTTTGAAAGGTTCTCAACCATACTGCATGCCCAATACTGAGTGTTCCATAAACAATAGCTATTAAATTACTTTATTATTATCTATTTATACTTTCCAAACCAAAAACGGAGACACAGTCTGAAAAATATGTAAGTGTACTTACAAAGACAGTAAGATACATTTCAAACTGGGACTGTTCCTCTAAAATCTACCTAAAATAGTTAACAAAACTGTAAATGTGTTTAATCCACATTTAGTCTCACTTTCAAAGTCTACATAATATTTTCACAAGTATTTCACTTATTATTTGTACCTCAAGAAATTTTAAGTCTATACCACAGATAATTTGACTAAACCTGGTAGGAGGAAGAATACTTCTTAATCTCCATTAAACATAATTTACTTTGTTTAATTATTGTTGCTTAGACTTAATCTATATACTTATTGTTGTTATTCGGTGCCATCGAGTCGATTTTGACTTTAAGCGACCCCACGTGACAGAGTACACCTGCCTCACAGGACTGCCTAGGCGGTAACCTTACGGAAGCAGATCGCCAGGTCTTTCTTCTGAGGAGGCACTCGGTGGGTTCAGCAGCCAAGTGTTCAACCTCTGCACACCAGTACTTCTTTAGGTACATATTAAAGGACCATAATTTTGAAATGTTGAGAAACAAACAGTTGCATTAATGTAAGTTAATTATTGTGAATATAATCTTATTCTAATAATAAGAATGTAAGATTGAATATAATCTTTTCATTGTTTTCATTTGGATAATCTGCTTATTCTTAAATTGAGATTACATTAAAAATTATCGTATGAGTTACAAATTTCCTTTAAAAATTTAAGTAAGTCAGAAAATGCATATATTACTACACTGGTAGTAAATTAAAAGCACTGACTTCTTTTGAAGACAAAATTAACAAATAGGGTGGCTCATTTAAAAACATTACTTAATGGAATTTCTGTTTGTTTTAAATGGGCCTCTTAAAATAACAATAGAGGTAAATCAGTATATTCCAAAAAAAGATCTAATTTTTTATTTGAATGGTTGATAATTTTAATGCTACTTTTAAAATCTGCCTGTTTACACATTTGTGTATTAAACACTGAAATGATTATACCATACATATTGATGTTAATTTTAACCTTTTTCTAAAAGAATTTGTGAACCTACTAATGATCAGAAGGTTACAAAAAAAGAGGTAACATGTTGAGAGTTTACTTGTAATTATAAAACATTTAGATTTTAAAGAATAACTCACATGCAATTAATTTTAACACATGACAGTCTCCAACCCATTTCAGGCATTTCTGGTTTCTCTGCAGAATAGCCATTCTGGCTGACTAGCTCTCTAGTAGGCACCAATTGTCTCAAATCATGTAGTAAACAGAGGGAAAAAGAGTTTTAATTTATCTGCTCTTATTTTAAAAATTAAATGATTGTCACAAATCCCTTTACTAGGAGTTTCTGAGAACAAAGGACTATCTGAATACTGCAGTTCCAAAAAGTTCAGGGGACAATGAGTTTCAGAAATGATCATCAGCACACAGTGGTTCTGTTCAGCAGCAACTGTACCATCTTAAGTACCTTAAAGATGGTAGTGTACTTTCTGGGTAATATTTTCAGTCTCTTACTCTAAACACGATATAATTTCCTTTAACCTTTATTTACCCTTTCATATTATGTTGCTAAGTGATTACTTTACAAAATAAGTACATTATCCTTTCATAAAGAGTAAAAGTCCTCCACAGCCAATGGCAAGTAGGAGAGAACACAGGCATGATGACGTCCTTATCTAATTACTGTAGCTCAGCTAATGAATCTCAAAAAGTGGGTACACACACACACACACCAAACACAGAGAGGGGAAAAAAAAAAACAAAGAGATGTCTGTAAGTAAGAAACACAGTCAAGAGTAGGCCAAACATACCTTCTACTGAAAATACTGCTAACTTGTTAAGTTTGAGAAGCCAGTAGGAGAACCAGTGATCAAAGATTTGTTTCTGCAATGAATTTCAACAACCAGAGCAGCAAGATCAGCTGCCTTCAGGAGAATAAAGCACCAAGAAACCACCAAGGATATATTTTTAGGATTGTCGTAAAGGAATTGCTGAATTAAATGAGCTAATGTATGTGAATACAATAACTATAATTCCTGGCATATAGTACCTACTCTGTTAGTTAATTATTATTACAATTGTGAAATTTCATCCTCACAACAACACTGCAGACATCACAAATCAACATTATGCCAGAGGTACTAGCCAATGCATTCAGCTAAAAAACAAAAACAAAGAAAAAATAAGGATTAGACAGGGAGATGTCACTGTCATTATTTGTAGATGATTTGATTTTCTGTAAGAAAAACCCATACAATCAACTGACAAACTAGTAAAACTCATTAGAAAATTCACAAGTTGGGCAGACAGACGATCAATATTTTTCTTAAATCAATTACCTTTCCTATCAGCAATAATCAATATGATGGAAAACAAATCTCTCATCATGGGAATAAAAACTATATAGTATCTTGGAATAAACCCAAAAAGAAATGAGTAAGACCTATTTTGAAAAAGGAAATAAGAGGAGAATTTGCTCTATCAGATATCAAGAGGTGTTATAAAGCCATGTAATTCTATTATTTCCACAGGAATAAAGGGATATACGGATATAGTACAATATAAAGTTCAAAAACAGACCCAAGAACATCTATACATAATGAAAGCATCTCAGATTAGTTAGAGAAAGCACTTATCAGTTCACAGATGGAGCTGGACCCACTGGATGCCCCTCTGTGTGGCAGGCATGTGCCAGATGAAAGGGATAAAAAACATCCATCCCTATCTCACATCATCAACAATAAACGCAGACAGATTACTGTTGAAGGTTTAAACGTAAGATACAAACTCTTAAATTTATAAGAGAAAAGTACAGAAGGGCATTATCAATGACATTGCTTTAGGAAAGACCTTCTTAAGCAAAATATAAAAAGACAAAAAGGAAGACTGGTAAACTTGACTACATAAAAACTGTCAATGTCTCCATGAGAAATGGCACTATAAGCAAAGTTAAAAGAAAATAACCAACTGTGAGAAAATTTGACATATATGCACACAAACTCACGTGTATGTATGTATTAAAAAAAAAAAAAAAATGCTGCTGCCGAGTTGATTCCAACTTATGATGTTAGAGTACAACTGCTCCATAGGATTTTCCTGGCTGTAATCTTTATGGAATAAGACCACCAGGCCTTTCCTCCACAGCATGCTGGGTGGGTTCAAATCACCAATCTTCAGATTAGTAGTCAAGTGTATAAAAAACAAAAAAGGAATAATATATAGGCTATATGTAAAGCTCATTCAAAAACAATACCAAAAAAGAAAGGAGAGGGAAGTCCAATAACAAATCGGGCAGGGGGCAAAGGATATAAGCCGGTTAATTTGAGGGGGGGTGGAGGAGGGGGGGAGGTCAAGAAACAAAGTGTGTTCAATCTCATTAGTAATCACGGAAATTTCAAATTAAACCATGATACCATTTTTCACCCATCAGCCTGGAAGAAATTTAAAAATGGGATAATACCATTATAATGGCATAAGAAAATGGTGACTATGCTCTGCTTTTTTCCACGAAAATCTGTATGCAAGTAAATGCATTTAAGGTTTCTAAAAACAACTCAAATGCTAAAGTGGCTAGTTCTGGGGAGTTGGGGGCAGCTGGCAAGGTATAATGATTGAGAATGACAGTCAAAAGGAAATTTATTCTTATCTTTTATTCATGTTTTTAGCCTCTTTCTCCCACTAGAAAGGAAGCTTCATGATAACAGATACTTTTGTCTGTTTGGTTTGCTCCATGTAACCAAAAACCTGTGGCCATCGAGTTGATTCTAACTCACAGCTACCCTACAGGACAGAACAGAACTGCCCCATAGGGTTTCCAAGGAGCCATTGGTGGATTCAAACTGCTAATCTTTTGGTTAGCAGCCAAGCTCTTAACCACTGTGCGGCCAGGGCTCCCCATAAAGATTACAGCCTAGGAAACCCTATGGGGCACTTCTACTCTGTCCTATAGGGTTGCTATGAGTCAGAATCAACTCAACAGCAACAGGTATGGGTTTGGAATCTTTACGGAAGCAGATGGCCACGTCTTTCTCCCTTGTAGGTTCGAACTACCAATTTTTCAGTTAACAGGTGAGTGCTTAATCACTGTACCACCAGGGCTCCCTATAGCCACTGCTTATAACAGGGCTGGGACAATACTCAATAAATATTTGCGACGTGAACATCTTTCTCCCACGGAGCAGCTGTTGGGTTGTAACCACCAAATGCAGCTGATCGGTTGGAACCACTGGTTAGTAGCCAAGCACTTAACCACTGTACCACTAGGGTTCCTCCGTTAAGATTACAGCCTTAAAAATCCTATGGGGCAGTTCTACTCTGTCCTATATGGTCACTGTTGAGTTGGAATCGACTTGGCACACAACAAAAACAACACAGATTTACAAGTCTGGTTAAGCAAGTAGTAGTTTCCAAAATTAAAAAAGCTCCTTCACTTTTTAATTTATCACATTTTTTTAAAATATACTTACAAATATATTTTGCATACTATTTGTTAAAAATGCTATTGCATTCAGCTAACATTTCAAGAATAAACTCTATAAAATATGATACTCAAAGGACATTTTTGATTATTACTTATATAGGAAAACCACCATTTTAAAGAATAGCCAAATAAATAAACCTTGCATTTGTCCAAAGCAATGACTCACTCTAAAGAACTATCATTCTTTTAAGACACTTGTCTCCACATCTGTCTACTATAAAACACATGTTCAAGGAATGAACATCTGAGTAAAGCAAAACTTCCCTTAAAACAAGTGTGTTTATTTGAACACACAATTTCAGAACCAAATCAACAAGTGTTTTACGGGTTCTCGCTCATAAGGGATCACATGTGTGTTTATTTGAATGGAATCGCACTGAAATAAATACAGCTGCATTTATTTCAATGTGTGAGAACCAAGATCTACACGTCTGTGCAAGAATGAATCAGGAAAGCACAGCTTAATGCATGGAAATGTGAACAGACAACAGCACACAACACAATCACCATCTTCAATCACATCACTAAAAATTAAATGGCTAAAAGATATTTTAGGAAAAGGTACAATTCGATATATCCCACAACACACTCAAGAAGATCAATTTACACTGTCGAGTCTTAAAATGTTTCTTTTATATATATATATATATTTTAATTTTACTGTACTTAAAGTGAAAGTTTACAGTTCAAGTCAGTTTCTCATACAAAAATTTATACACATACTGCTGTGTGACGCTAGCTGCTCTCCCCACAATGTGACAGCACACTCCACCCCGGATTTCCCAAGTCCATTCAACCAGTTCCTGTCCCCTTTTGCCTTCTCATCTCACCTCCGGACAAGAGTTGCCCACATATCTACTGAGCTAAGAAGAACTCTCTTCACGAGTATCATTTTATGTGTCCCACAGTCCAGTCTAATCTTCCTCTGAAGAGCTGGCTTCAGGAATGGTTTTAGTTTTGGGCTAACAGTCCGGGGGCCATGTCTTCTGGTGTCCTTCCAGTCTTAGTCAGATCATTAAGTCTGGTCTTTTTACCAGAATTTGAGTTCTGCACCCCAGTTTTCTCCTGCTTCATCAGGGACTCTCTGTTGTGTTCCCTGTCAGGGCAGTCATTGGTGGTAGCCAGACACCATCTAGTTCTGGTCTCAGGCTGATGGAGTCTCTGGTTTATGTGACGCTTTCTGTCTCTTGGGCTAATACTTTCCTTGTGTCTTTGGTGTTCTTCATTCTCCTTTGCTCCAGGTGGGTTGAGACCAATTGATGTATCTTAGATGGCCACTCGCTACCTTTTAAGACCCCAGATGCCACTCACCAAAGTGAGATGCAGAACATTTTCTTAATAAACTTTGTTATGCCAACTGACCTAGCTGTCCCCTGAAAGCATGGCCCCCAGGCCCCCACCCCTGCTAGTCTGTCCATTCTTTTATGTTTTAATTTGAAAAAAAAATTAATAAGGAAAAATGCAGAGAGTAATAAATAACATATGCATGAACTTAACACCCAAATTTAACAAATATTTTGTTACATATACTTCAGACATTTATTTAAAAATAAAACAAAATAAATAAAATTGACCTCCTCCATTCTTCTTCTCCTAGTCCCATTCCCCTTCACTCCTTCCTCCTCAGAAGTGGACCAAAAAAGAAAAAAACCAAACCCGTTGCCATCGAGATGATTCCCACTCAGAGTGACCCTATAGGGCAGGGTACAACTGCCCCATAGGGTTTCCAAGGAGCTAGTGGATTTGAACTGCCAAGCTTTTGGTTAGCAGCTGAGATCTTAACCACTGTGCCACCAGGGCTCCCTTGAATTTGAGGTAAACAATATATAGCATTGTTCTGGATGTTTCTAAAACGTATATAACCAAAAAACCAAACTCGCTGCCATGAAGTCAATTCCAACTCATAGCGACCCTATGTAGAGGTATGAAATAAAAATTATTCTGTGATTTGCTATATTCCATCAACACTGTTTTTGAGATTGATCCATGCTAATGTACTTTTTGTTCATTTTAACTGCTGCATATTTATTCCATCACATGAATATACCATAATATATGTCTCCTTGTTGTTAGTTGCCAGTGGAGTAGATTCTGACTCATGATGAGCCCACAGGTACAGAGCAGAACTTCTCCATAGGGTTTTCAAGGCTGTGACCTTTCAGAAGCAGATCCCCAGGCTTGTCTTCCGAGGCACCTCTCAGTTGGGTTTGAACCACCAACTTTTATGTCACCCAGGGACTCCTATCTATTTCCTTACTGGTGGACACTTATGCTGTTTCCAGTTTTCCATATTACATGACAATTCTGCAATAGATATCCCTGTACATGTGTCCTTGTGCAGATGTTGAGTTTCTCTAGGGTACAGAACTAGATGAAGAGTTGTTATTTTTTTCAACTTTTGATAGATACTGACAAATCACTCCCCTCAGTGGTTGTAATCAGTTAGTACTCTGACTTGGTATGGGTTCTACCTAACCTGGACAATCTCTCCCAAGGAGTGTTCAAGGAATCAGTTTGTTAAAAAGCTAACTAAGTTTCCTTTACTCAAAACCTTACAGCACCTAAGATACAGATCACGCAAATGTTCTGTGGCCGTGTTCTTGCTTGATCTACTTAGCACAGTGATTCTGTGACCCACACAGGACACGTGCCAATGTCTGAAGACATTTCTGTTGTTATGACTGGAGGGGTGGTACTAACATCTAGGAGTCAGAGACCAAAGATACAGCTAAACTTCATACAGCGCACAAGAGAGCCCTTCACAACAAAGAAGTACTCGCCCAAAATGTCAACAGTGTGTTAGCAGTATGATCCAGTCTCTCCCAGCTTTTGGTTTTGTCTTCCCCCTCATTCAGCCTGCTTTGTTTTTGTTTCTCCTCAGTGCTCAGGAAAACCTAGCTCCCAGGTAGACCCAACAAGGAGAACTCATCTTCCCCAACACTACCTTTCAAAGAATAGAATACCCACCTGCTTTGTTCTGGCATAACCTGGAGACACAAATTCACTTTCACTCCTCGCCAAATATAAATGCCAGAAACTTTTGGCCTATGAAATTATTCTTTAAACAACAATAAGCAGTGACCTCAAATGGAAGTGTTTTCTGACATCATTTAAACACTTGGACTCAGAAAAAGGAAAATGAGCTAGAGCACATAATTCCATTCTTAAAGCCCCGTTAATCACCCGTTAATCAGAGTATTTACAACATCTCTTTCTGAAGTTTAACTGGCTACATATAACTAAACCGAAACAAATGGAAATACAACTAAATCAGAGTCTTGTGGCTTATCAGAAATCTTTCTCTCACTTCCTACTTTACTTAGTATCTCAGCTGACATTTTTGCCATTTCTTTTATTTACAGATCTAAACCATGGCAGAACAAGAGCTAGAAATATTTTTAAGCCAAACCATTTAATTTTGGGGAAAAAAAGAAGACAGAAGATAAAAGGTCACAATACTACCTAGGAAGGGCTGAAAAGACATGTTTGCTTTCACCTAAGAGGACATTTAAAAATTTTTTTCCCATTATTTTCCCTACACTAAATTAGAAAGCAGTAAGGGGCTTAACTCTCCCTCGATTTAATATGCAAAACTGTAACTTCATTATTCATTTGGAAGCCATGTTGAGTCAATGGATAAAAACTGAACAAGAAGAGACCAAGAATTTTAATCCTAACTGACAATGACCCTCTCATTATTTCCACCTTTAGCAATTTTATTATCAGCCTTTGTGGCTTTCAATGATTGCTTCTGCATTGAAATCTTCTAAATCTATGTATCTATCCCTGAGTTTTAGTTGAACATTCCTACTTTCTTGACACCTCCACATGGGATGCTCCTTGCCAAATTCCATGCTCCTGAACCTAAAATGCAATTTCTTGCACACTTTGAAACATTCTCTACCTCAGAAGGAAACCCTGGTGGCATAGTGGTTAAGAGCTATGGCTGCTAGCCAAAAGGACAGAAGTTTGAATCCACCAAGCACTCCTTAGAAACTCTATCGCACAGTTCTACTCTGTCCTATAGGGTCGCTGTGAGTCAGAATTGACTCAACAGCAACGGCTACCTCAGGAGTTCCATCCACTCATTAAAAGACCAGTATTCTCTCAGTCAGCCATTATCTTCAATGGTGTCCTTTCCTCTATCCCCCCAAATTCTTGTTACTACTTCTTCTGTAATAACTTTTCTGTTTCTTCTTTTCCAGTTAAACTGCCATGCTGAGAGCGAGTCCTAGTTTAATTCGTACAATGATAGCTTCCAGACTTATCTCCCTCCTGCTTATTCCCAGCTTCTCTTCCTAAAATTCATCCTACACTTCTATCAGCATATTAATCTTTCTTTCTAAAGTATAGTCCTGACTATGTCACTTTCTAAATTACAAATCTTCACTGGCCTTGCATCTAGGGATATCCATGACTTGCCTCAAATCAATATTAAATGATTTTTCTCTAGAACTCTCTTTAATAAGCTTAATCTCAGTCGAACAGAATAACCAGTTTTCTACACATACACCCACACTTGCATGCCACAGGAAAGCCTAGAAGGTGTTTCACATGCATTTTTACATGTCCAGATCTACACTACTTTAAGGCAAAATAAATGACAACCCTTCCACGATGGCTTCTGCTTTACCCAAATCAGAAGTAACTCCCTCCTCTGAATTGTCTCTTGTTCACTTATGTCCATGTTGCTTTTGCTGTTACGGTTCTGACCATAATAGCGATGGTATAAGTTAATAGTTAGGAAGATGGACCCTAGGGCCAGATTTCCTGAGTTGAGATCCCACTACTAGCTGGAGAACTTTGAGCATGTTATGTAATTTCCCTGTACTTCAGTGTGGTGGCTGCTGTGATGCTCCACCTACATACCCTTCATACCCTTTACCTGGCTGGCACATCCACTGCCCCGCTGCTGTGAGTGCTGGCTGCCAACAGCTCACAGCCGCACGAACCACCTTACCCAAAGATTCCCAGGAGAATACACTCTTCCCTCACTGCCTGTCCCCCAAGGCATCTCCCACAGCCACTGCCTGATATGGAGTATCAAGTTTGCCCTCTTCCTCAATGACAACTCTATGGTGACATTCACACTCCAAAGCCCCTGAAGGATCCCACTGAGGCTCAATTTTAGCAGAACTCAGATCTTTGCCTGGCTTCTTCCCCGAGCCTAGCAGCTCTCAAACTTCAGCCTGAGTTAGAATCATATGGAGGACTTTGTAAAACACAGGTGGCTGCCGTCCCCCTCCCCATTTCCAATTCAGGGCTCTGGTGTGACACCTGAAAATATCATTTCCAACAGGTGGTGCTGACACTTCTGGTTCCAGAACCACTGCCTTCCCTATCCTACCTTCCTCCCCTGCCTACAGGTTCCTCCTGAGAGCACACCCTCAATAAACCACTTGCTCAAGAATCTGCATCCCAGGCTCTGCTTCTAGGAGACTCAACCTAAGACACTCAGCTTCTTAATATGCAACAGGTATATTACTACTTATCTCAAATGATTATTGTGGAGATAAAATCCAATAATACACGCAATAGGCTTATAATAGTGCCTGGCACATAAAAAGCTCTTAATAAATACTATCGTCACCATCTCCCTTAATATTACTAAACATTCCTTGCCTGTGGGGTCTACTTCTTACACAACTTTGTATTTCCTATATTATCTAATACCAATGCTGCAACTGAAATCCATCTATTGGGCTTAAGGTATTGTCAATTGCACCAGATACAATAACGAAAACTTGGGTCTCTCCAGCAAAGGAGCTTTAATATCTGCTCCCTGAAAGATTGTGGAGGAAACGAGAAGTAAAAGCACTCCGTCATAGTTATAGGCAATGTTCAAGAAAGAATTCAAGAAATGGGAATGAAAACCGGGAGTGAGTTGTCAGTGGGCACCTGGTGGGTGAGTGCTGGAAAGGAAAGTGGCCAATGCTATCCTGGAAAGGATGTTAAAGGAATTAAATGACAGATGACAAACATGTGAATAAGGGTTTACTATCAACAGATCACCAGGAAAAATGATGAGTGTGAATGAATCTTTAATTTGCTAATCATAGATCTATTGCTTGACTTGATAAACTGCAATTAGAACAGTAAGAATTTTTCGGTGTTTAGGGGAACAATGAACATTAACCAATTTCTCTAGTGAATATTACACATTAGCTAAAGAAAGTCCATCAAGATGTCTAGTAATTTTGAACAGATATCTTGATGAAGTCCACGCTTCTTAAAATGGTATAATTATGTTACTGCCCACTGACCCATCCATCAGGAATATAGAGTGGTATAAAAAGGAGTAGAAGCTGCAAGATGAAAAAGGTACATATTCCTAGAATATCAATTTTCTTGATGGAAAATAACTTCAAACTATTTCTATGTTAAAATATCATGAAAGGTATGTAGACTACACCAGTGTATGTTTTTGTGAAAAGTTACCAAACTGTATACTTAAGATCTATGCATTTTGTCATATGTCAATTTAACCTCAATTAAAAAAAAATAAGGAAGTATATATTATAGAAGCAGCCCTGGTGGCACAGTGGTTAAAGCACTTGGCTGCTAACCGAAAGGTCAGTAGTTCAAACCCACCAGCGGCTCTATGGGAGAAAGATGTGGCGGTCTGCTTCCACAAAGATCACAGCCTTGGAAGCCCTATGGGGCAGTTCTACTCTGTTCTGTAGGGTCGCTATGAGTCAGAATCTACTAGATGGCAATGGGTTTTGTGGTTTATTAATACGAAACATTTTAGAATCTTCAACGAATGAGAACTTTTAGCAGCAAAATTTATTTTCCTCTGCCACTGGGGTGCTTTAGTAGAAAAATGTAAGAAGCAGAAAACGAAGAAAACCAAAGATCCCTTTGGTTCTGGCTTCCAGGCTTACTTAAAAGACAGCTCCAGAATCTAGCCAAAAATGTTTGGCTCCTGAAATTTTCTAACATCTTAACTGGTTATTCTATGTAAATTGAGTCTTTTCTGGAAATGTCAATGGGTTGAACTTGTAGAATTACCACTTAAGACTGGTCTGTGCCTTAGGACATTTTTCCTAAAGCAATCTCTTCAAAAGAAATAGCAGAAAATCACCACAACCAGAGCAGACCCAGTAGGACAGTCCAACTGGTTCTGTTAATTAAAGGAATAGCTGCAGAAAGTTCCCAGCTACCTGTAAAGCTTTACATGTAATACTCCACTGCAGAGAAGGACTCTCAAAGTTTGCTCAGCAAAATGGTCATGGCTCAAGGCCAGCATCTAAAGAGCACCTAATCCACAAAAATAAATGAATGAAATACACACACACGCAAACACACCACATTATAAGTCTAATCTGAGTCATTTTATATATATAATAATAAGCATGTAAACCTCTTCAATAAACATCTACTGAATCACTGAGCTGATTAGGCAATGGACTCCATTAACCAATAGTTTTCTAAAATGGAAGGCAAAGTCCTAGTAGCCTGGGAGAATCTGGCAAGACGGCAGCACAGAGTAAGCATACTATCAGAGCACATGAACCAACAGAGCTAAGCAGGACCCTGAGCCACCCAGGCCAACAGTCTATCTTACAGTGAAGACAAAGGCTTGTTGTAGGACACAGCTTTCTACCCAGACGTCGACCTTACAAGATTATGGATAAACTTCAAAGCCTCCTACTTGTGTTAATCCCCCATTATTTTTCTATCATAAATATATTTATTTAAATTATACTTGTGCAGAAATTTGTATTTTCCATTTTTAGCTTCTCTGGAGGCAACAGTTTACAAATTTGTGCCCTATTGTTTAAGATGGACACGCATTTTTGAGGGGCAGTGGGTATTTATCCAGAAACTTTTAGAATCTAAGAAATTACTAAGCAATGCTGGTGGTGCAACAGTTAAGAGCTTGGCTGCTAATTGAAAGGTTGATAGTTCGAACCTACCCAGCAGCTCCAAGGGAGAAAGACCTGACAATCTGCTCCTATAAAGATTATAGCCTAGAAAACCTTACGGGGCAGTTCTACTCTGCTACATAGGGTCACTATGGGTCAAAAATCAACTCAACAGCTCCCATAACAACAAGAAATTACTACTCATTCAAATTCACCAGAATTTGGTGAATAACGTTTCGCTGGCTTTATCTATGAGTTCGCAGGCTTTCAGCATTCAGGAAGACAGTCTTCTTCAATGACAGTCCTCCATTCCAGTGCTTCAGGTGCCCTTCTTTAGGGCTTCTTCAACTCACATTTTATCACTAAGATGTATACTATATTTCAGGAAGATGAACATCATGTTTTTAAACACGGATGGGATAGTATTTGTGGTTCAGTTTCTGTTTTTTGATGAACAATATTCTGTTGGACTTTTATGATCATAGCAGTCAGTGTCTTCTTGAAAAAGCTAACAAGCATTTCCCAAGCTTTTTCTAGGGTATCTAATGAAGCACCCAACTTAGGTGGATTATTTTTGCCCTCTGCAAGGTATTATTACACTACCTTTCCTCTACCATCATGTCCTTGGAAATCTGCAAGTTCCTTTGTAAGGTGGATACATCCAAAACCTTAAACCAAAAGATGAGTATAAGACAAACAGTTCAATTGTACTATATTGTGTAGTCAAGTCATCCCGTTCTCATCCCTCCTACTCAAAACTCTTAGTCTACATGCAAGCAGAAAAGGTATGATGAACAGGGATGGGAAACTAAGCAACTAACATTCAAATAAGAAGCTTTGGTGTGGCAAAACAAATATTCTGAAAAGAAAGCAGACACAAAAGTGATTTAAAAAAAAAAAAAAAAGATGGAATCCCATGCCAAAATAATGCCATCTGCAGTCATTTGTATGCATTTATTTCTTGTCAAAAATAACACAGATTTAGACAATAAGGAAAAGGCAAAGAATAATGTTATAAAAATTTCCGTGGATAAAAAAGCCTTGGGATACCCCCGTCAGCAGACTCAATGTAACTTCTGGATTGTCTTCCCACAGATTCACTTGCATTCCATCTTCTTGTCTTATCATTCAAAGTTTTAGAAAAAAGAAAGGTCTGCTAGCAAGTTTGAAGTACTTATAAACTGTAAGATATAACCACACTTTCAGAGTCACGGAAACAGCTTACCTAGAGTGTTTTAAAAAATTTTTTAAAAATCACAGAACAAACCTAAAATACTATCATCTTCCTGAAATTACACAGTGCACCACTGTTAGAAATCTAGAAAAAAACGTACTCAGGAATTAAAAATTTAATAAGAAATATCTAAAATAAATAATTATAGAATTAGTAAAATATGTTTGTTATTAATAAGATATAAATAAGCATACTTTTTGCTTAAAATTAATATTTTACTCAGAAATTAAGTGAAATAGCATTAGTCTATTTATACTAAAACCTCTCTGGGTAACAGGTCAGTTAAGATACACCTACCTCCAAAAAGATCAATTTATTTTCCACATATAGCCAGAACAGGGCTTAAAAATTAATAATAAATAATACCCCAAATCCATAACCAATACTTCCTCATCACTGCCTGGTTTGTTCCTTAATCTTCAGCTTCTGTTCTTCTGAAAATAAACAGTCCTCCACATACTCAGCACTCCTGCCTTCCGAACTTAAATCCTTACTTTCACCAACTTTGCCCGTCCCCCCCAGGCCTATTTGATTTCCTACTACCATTTGCTACATATCAAAAACAACTGCAGGACTTTTGAAAAATACAAATTCTTGGACCCCATCCTGGAAACTCTGATTGTTTCAGGAGTAGACCCAGGAGGTAGCAGAGCTGGGAATCACTGCTAGACTCCAAGACCTCCATCATCTCTTCACTCAGCTTTTCACTTTGGTGTCAGATGCAGTATCTGCTGCTGACCTGAAAACTGCTGGCTACATACAGTATTCCTCTCTTCCTCTCTTCATCTCAGCTTCTAAAACGCACCCACCGGCTGTGGCCCCAAAGTCTTTCCCCCCATGTGCTGCCCTTACAGACAGAACCCTCAGCGACCCAATCTGGGTTTAGCTATACGTTAAAAAGCACAGGCCTAAATCTTAGCCATAATTACTTGGGGGGAGACAGGGAGTAAAACACAGAGTGGTGAACTGGTCACTGATTTAATTAGGCTTCAGAGTCTAACTGACCAGAATTCAAATCCTGAATCATAGAAACAGTTATGCGGATTAAGACATTTAACCAACTGGAGTCTTGGGCTCTTCAAAGGAAGCATAGTAATACCGAGTGACATAACAGTCTTAGTTTTCTCATAGTAATATTGTAAACATTAAATAAGACTAGGTAAAACACCTATCACATTTGCGTGGTACATACTACCCAATAAATAGTAACAATGTTATAAATACAGAATTTATAAAATGGTTAAATCCATTGGTATAATGCAATGAGAATTTCCTTCATTTATTTAACGGGATGTCTAAATAAGTCAAACTTTTCAATACCAATCAGTCCATTCAAACTCAGCAAATTTAGCAGATCCTTACCAACCAGTGGTCACTCTGCTATTCCAAAATAAAATTTTTGAAAGAGTGTTTTCTTATGAAGTCAAATGAAGTACAGCATTTAAAGGGTGGGTAAGGGGTGGGGCCAAGATAGCAGAGTAGTCAGATGCTTCCAGTGGACCCTCTTACAACAAAGACCCAAAAACACAAGTGATTCGATTATATATGGCAATCTGGGAGCCCTGAACATCAAAGGCAGAATTGAGGAACCACACTGAGCGGCAAGGTGAGGGAGAGACAGTTCAGAAGCACGAGGAGTTGCCAGACCTGACCTGGCGAGAGCCTGAGCCCTTCAGACCTGATCAGCTTGGGGGTGAGCGGTGAGGCAGGCAAAAAGCAGAGCTCGGGAGGCGCATTTTCTGCACTAGGAGAGACACAGCACCAGCGACTCTACATGGCCACCATGAACTAGTGAGATGGAAAAGCAGCCCTCATTGAAAGATAAGTACTTCCTTATGGATTACCACAAAGATCAAAAACACCCCCTTATGGAAAAACCTCTCTCCCATTTACCTCCCTGCTCCCTGCTCTACACTGGGTCCCAGACCGGCTTCAGCAATTGCCAAGTCCCCTAGGCCAAAGTAGGATCTGTCACATGCCCAGAACCACTCTCCCTGCCTTGGAGAGTGAACTAATCAACCATCAGGGGTAAAAATAAACTGCCGACTCCCCTAAGCCAGGAACCCAGGGTAGGCACAGCTCCTTTGCCTAGGCATAGGCATAAGGGATCCACGGACTTTGAGTGCCTTTCCCCCTGCACAGACTTCTGTGGGCCCATCTCAACAGCTTAGGCCCTCTTTACCACAGTACAACAGGGTATATACCAGAACTCTAACTTAAACAGTTTCAGCTGTGAAGTGGTAGGTTCTTGACATTTGACACTGCTCTGCCCATAAGGCAGGGTCTTCACCTATCCACATCAGCGGCCTGAGGACTGGTGGCTTCACCCACGCCACCTAGCCACCTGCAGGAGGCGCCCATGAATAAGAGGTGCCCCCCAGTCCTTACAGCCAACAGCATTAGGGGCTCACAGTCTGGCTGCAAAACCCACCCACCTACGCACTCTATGGAACAGGGAAACGCTTTCCTCCTGGACACTCGGGGGCAGACATTAGCCCCCTGCCTTGCTCAGAGTGTGTCCCCCTGCTGCAGCCAGATGCCTGTGCCTACACCAATCACCCATGCTTGTTTAGGACTGTAAGAGAGAGCCTACACCACACACCTGGTGCCTATCTACCTGGGCACCTGAGCTGAATCCATACAGAAGCAGTGGGCAGACTCCTGAGCTCACATACCTAGTAACAGATCTAACCACCTGGTGACAGGACATTAGAGCATCAAAGGTGACAAGAATCAAACTACCTCATACAAGCAGCCTAACTGGGCATATCAAAACAAAAAGCTAGGACACAGTAAGAAAACATAAAATAAATAACTGTAATAACTTCTTGATGGCTCAAGACAACGGTCAATACCAAATCACAAAAAGAGGCAATCCATGATGGCTTCAGCAAGCTCCCAAAATAAAGAATCCAGAAATTTTCCAGAGGAGGAAAATTTCTTGGAATTACCAGAGGCAGAATACAAAAGATAAATATACAGAACTCTTCAAGAAATTAGGAAGGAAATTAAGCAAAACGCAGAACACGCAACAGAGGAAATTAAAAAGATCAGAGAAGAGCATAATGACAAATTTAACAGGCTGCAAGAATCCACAGAGAGACAGCAATCAGAAATTCAAAAGATTAACAATAAAATTTCAGAATTAGACAACTCAATAAAGTCGTTAACAGCAGAATTGAGGCAATGGAAGTCAGAATTAGTGAGACCGAAGATAAAGCACTTGACACCAACTTATTTGAGGAAAAATCAGAGAAAAGGATTAAAAAAAAAAAATGAAGAAACCCTCAGAATTATGTGGGACTCTATCAAGAGGAATAACCTATGAGTGATTGGAGTAACAGAACGGGGGTGGGTAACAGAAAATACAGATAGAGTTGTTGAAGATTTCTTGGCAGAAAACTTCCCTGATATCGTGAAAGATGACAAGATATCTATCCAAGATGCTCATCAAACCCCACATGAGACAGATCCCAGAAGAAAGTCACCAAGGCATATTACAATCAAACTTGCCAAAACCAAAGATAAGAGAGAATTTTAAGAGTGGCTAGGGATAAATGAAAAGTCATCTAAAAGGGAGAGTCAATAAAAATAAGCTCAGACTACTCAGCAGAAACCATGCAGGCAAGAAGGCAATGGGATGACATATATAAAGCACTGAAGGAAAATCACTGCCAGCCAAGAATTATATATCCAGCAAAACTGTCTCTCAAATATGATGATGAAATTAGGGCATTTCCAGACAAACAGAAGTTTAGGGAATTTGCAAAAACCAAACCAAAATTACAAGAAATACAAAAGGGAGTCCTCCGGTTAGAAAATCAGTAACTCAGATAACAATCTAAGAGAAGAACACAGGACACAGCAACCAGATATCAACACAGATAGGGAAGTCACAAAAGTAAATCAAAGCTAAAACACTGAAAATAGGGAAACAGATGTCAATATGTAAAAGATGACAACATTAAAACAGATAAAAGAGGGACTTAAAAAATACAGACACAGATTTTTCATATGGAGAGGAAGTCAAGGCAACATAAAGAAATAAAAGACTGTTTTAAACTTAGAAAATAGTGGTAAATATGAAGGTAACCACAAAGGAAACTAACAATCCTACAAGTCAAAATAAAAAACTAGAAAAATATAAACACTCAGCAAACACAAAATCAACAGCAATGAAAAAGATGAAAAGAAAATATATACAGAAAAATGCCTCAGCACAGAAAATTCAGTGGAACAAAGAAACTGTCAACAACACACAAAAAAAGACATCAAAATGACAGCACTAAACTCATACCTATCAATAATTATGCTGAATGTAAATGGACTAAATGCACCAATAAAGAGAGAGAGAGTGGAAGATTGGATTAAAAAACATAATCCGTCTATATACTGCCTACAAGAGACACATCTTAGACTTAAAGACACAAACAAACTAAAACTCAAAGGATGGAAAAAAATATATCAAACAAAACAAAAAAGAGCAAGAGTGGCAATATTAATCTCTGACAAAATAGACTTTAAAGTAAAATCCACCATAAAGGATAAGGAAGGACACTATATAATGACTAAAGGGTTAATACACCAGGAGGACAAACTATAATAAATATTTACGCACCCAATGACAGGGCTCCAAAATATAAAACAAACTCTAACAAGCACTGAAAAGAGATAGACAGCTGCACAACAGTAGTAGCAGACTTCAACACACCAGGTGAAGGACAGAACATCCAGAAAGAAGCTCAACAAAGACACGGAAAAGCTAAATGCTACAGTCAACCAACTTGATCTCATAGACATATACCATACATTCCACCCAGCAGCAGCCAAGTGTGCTTTCTTTTCCAACGCACATGGAACATTCTCCGGAACAGACCACACGTTAGGCCGTAAATCCAAAGCATCGAAATATTACAAAGCATCTTTTCTGACCAAAAAGCCATAAAAGTAGAAACCAACAAAACAAAAAGCAAGGAAAAAAAAATCAAACACATGGAAACTGAACAACACCTTGCTCAAAAACTACTGGGTTATAGAAGAAATTAAGGATGGAATAAAGAAATTCATAGAATCAAACAAGAATGAAAGCACATCCTACCAGAACCTCTGGGACACAGCAAAAGCAGTGCTCAGAGGTCAGTTTTTAGCAATAAACGCACACATCCAAAAACAAGAAAGTGCCATAATCAAAACATTAACCCTACAACTGGAACAAGTAGAAAGAGCATCAAAAGCAGCCCTCAGGCACCAGAAGAAAGGAAATAATAAGAATTAGAGCAGAATTAAATGAAATAGAGAATAGAAGAGTTAACAAGATAAACAGTGGGTAAAATAAGGTCTTTGCTACCACAGCAAAAATGACTAAAAATGGTTTTGATCTATAAATCCCTATATAATTGGAATGGCAATGTCCTTAGAGATTACCTATCTCCCTGCCTCCCATCATGGCTGTTGAGATTAGCTGAAATGTTCCTGCTGTTCAGACCTGAACAAAAGAAATATGAAGAAATCCAAATGAGAATTCACTAGTCACCTTACTTCAACAGAAACTACCTTTAGTCAGGGGGAGGGGAAGCCAGGGTGAGTTCTATTATTTTTTCAACTACTTTTTCTGATTTTGACATCTTTTTATTAACAATCTGACTTTTAACAATCCTTTAAAGGATAGTTACTTGATCTCACCCTTTTCCATCTGTAAAATGGGAGTACTGCATATTTGTACCGAGTTCTTAATGCCTGTTTTCCCTACTTCGATGAAAGCTGGTGTTGGGGGTACTTATTATGATTTTCTTTATTTTCCCAGGGGTTAATACCATGCCTGCCAGGTAAATGGCAGGATCTCATTAAATGTTCTTTGAATGAATGTAACGGTTTCTGTTATCATCCATTCAAGAGTATACTACTGAATAACAAGAGCTGCTTCATCTATTTCTCTGACACTGGCAAGCATCAGACTGGTCCAAGAGTAATCTCTTAACACATTAATTTCTCACAGCTGAAACAAACTCAATGTATCTCCATTAAGGGCATCTTCCATGTGCCTTTCACTCTGCTCTGGAAACGGCAATGTTCTGCAACTAAACCAAGCATGGGCCTTTCAAGCTCTCACATGAGAAACGGTGTAAGTCAGGAATTTACGAAAAATATGAAATAATTTGAATTTTAAAATATTACAGTGTGTCAGTATTTATGGAAGACACTTCCTCTTGTGGCTTTAACAGGTCAGAGTTATAGGGAGTTACTATGGGAAGGGTCTTCTTGTCCACACCATACCAGCCGCTTTTTTCACAGATGAGAAAACTAAGGTCTACTGAAATAAAATGTCTGGCACAGATCACACACTTCAGTTGTGCAAAAGACAGGACTAGAATCTGGATTTATCAATTATCAGGACTTATAGCCTACCATACAAGTATATAAGGTCTGTGATACTGGAAGGAAGGGCCATGCATATTGCCTTTTATACTGTCTCTTCTTACAGTCTTATACATTTCTGTTAGATGCGAAGGCAAGCGCTGATATGATTTTCCTGAAGAATGCTTTCCCTAACAAAAATGTATTGTATTTAAAACTTAAATAGCATTACAACTCTAAATGTTCCTTTAAAAGAAAAAGGCGGGGGGAACCCTGAAAGGCCTTCTTGGAAACTACTTTATAAAGCTGATGATCTTAAAGAATTTTCATATAAAAATAACAACTGTGTTATCATTGGGTTACGCTGCCAATCCAAGATGCAGCATCAAATAAGTAACTGATACGTGGTTATTTCTCTATCTCCCCTCTTTCCTTTCCTGATGTGTGTCTGTGCATTTATACTACAAAATATACAAAGAACTCAAAAGAACTATAAAAATATATTTACAGTATATAAAAATTCAACTCTGCTATAAATAACCTATGCTATAAATTACCTAAACAATCATATAGTAACTTCACTTAACCTTTTTTTTCCTTTCATAGTGTTAGAAAGGCTCTTGTGAGCATGACTTAAATAGTGCTAACTCTTAGAAGAGTTGCTCCAGTAAAGCATCAAATTGATTTGAAGCTTTCATTTTCTGTAAAAGAGTTCCTATAGCAAAAGGAGGCATTCAAAATCATTCCACTGAGATACATCTGAAGTACTTTAGTGTGCTGTCACTTCAGCCTCTAAAATTCGCTTGACTCCATTCATGCCTCTTCAATCCCTATGGCCACCCTAGATGAGTTCCTAATTACTTCCAGCCTCTGATGCTGGAAGAGTCTCCTAACAGGGCGGTCCTGCCATCCGCCTCCTGCTCCAATGTTACCAATGCAGGTACCGAGCCTGCTTCAATGACCCTCCACTGTTTGGCCTGGCAATTATGTATAACTCCCTAGGATATGACACACTCTTACTTTCAAACCAAATTTCCCTTGCACTCACCCTTTCTTCAGCTGATCTGAGTCACTGCTGCAACCCCTAAACTCCCCTCTGCTTCCTAGTCTCTGGCATGCCCTTGCTTGCAGAGTTCCCCTCACCAGGACTGTCCTTTCCCATTATTTATTCATCCAACAAATATTTATTGACAGGGTACTCTGTACTACCTGTTAGAAATACAAAACCAAATAAGGTTATTTCCCCACGCTCAAGGGGTCTACCCAAACCCCATTCAATCTTCAAGGCTCATTCAAGTTTTCATGAAGACTTCCCTAACAATGGAGTCGAATGTTACCACTCCCTCATCTGCCCTTCTTTTCCATATTGTCTGTACCTTTCTTGGGTGACTACTCACTTTATCCAAGAGTTAACACCCAGGTTTTGAGCATCTATGATACCCAGGCATGTGCTAGATTCTTCTCCTGTGTTATCCTACTGTTGTTGTTAGTTACCATCAAGTCGATTTCAACCCGGACTCATGATGGCCCCACGTGTGTGAGAGTAGAACTGTGCTCCACAGAGTTTTCAAGGCTGTGAACATTCAGAAGCAGACTGCCAGGCCTGTCTTCTGAGGCGCCTCTGGGTGGGTTCAAACCACCAATCTTTTATCCAGAAGTTGCGGGCTTAACCATTTAAATGACCCAGGTATCTTCCATTATTCCATTAATGTTTCATAATGAGGTTATTTCTGTACTTCCCCTTTGGCTTCCTTTTCTGTGTACTCCTTATAAGCAAGGATATACCCTTACCCATCCTCATCCATCTTTGTAACATTCACAGTGCCTAGAACATACTAGATGCTCAATAAACATATGCTGGTAGAATAAATCAATCTATAAATGAATGTTGGGGTGGGGAGTATTTATTCTCATAAGAATTTTTTGAAAGAAAATGTTAGCTCAATGTAACTTTTCTCCCTGTCTTGGGTCTTGCAGATCATTTTAAAATTAAATATACCCCCTATCTAGTTTTTTTTTTTTTCTAAAAAGATAATTAAGAATAGCATACTTGCTTAAGATATTCTTCCTCTCCATTGGAGGGGCCTACTTATGAGTAGCTTAGTTGACAGCTATCAGGGAATTTCAAAAAAAACCTTAAGAAGTATCTTGAGTGAGTACTTTAGCTGCAAGGAATGCACAGGGTTTGCCCCTAATTCTGCCAACTACAGAGAAAGCCATCCAGAGTACCAGGCGTCCTCTTCCAAGCATAACAGTGGGTTCCCAAAAGCCTGCCACCAGGTACAAACCTCTGTACCACCTTTCATGCAGAAAAGGAATGTCTCCGAGTTCCAAAGGCACTCTAAAAACGCTGCAGAAAAAGACATGCATGTATTCAAACAGGACAGGGCATCCTCGAGGTCAGCACCATGCTTACCATTTTTGTACATAACCCCCCCCCCCCCGGCCTTGCACAATTCTGCCATAGAGTATGACCCCCTATTTAATCACAAACCACGCTGTTTAAAACTGCAACCTCCAAATTCTCTCTCTCCTTCCCTGCTTTACTTTTCCTGTAACATATAACCATCTAGCATATCATACAGCCTCCTTATTTTATTTAGTGCTGTTTCCCCTATTAGAAACTAAGACTCCACAAAGGCATCATTTTTAACCTTTGCATTATCACCATGAGAACGAGAGAGTGACAGACAGGACTGCCTTGTTTCTCCAGGTATAGCAAGTTTTCCACCTTTGACAGGGTACAGTCTTACCCCTTTCTTTTGCTCTCTATTAGTGGAAAACATTTGAGTTTTCCTTCTCTGATGAGTTTCCACCTGGCTTTCACAGGTTTCAGTGTATTATTATAATCCCAGAGACTAGAACAGAGCTTAGCCCATAGTAGTAGGTGCTCAATAAATGTTTGTTGAATGATGCTGAAATCCTTTCTTTATTGAAATAATGCTCTGATTTATCTTTGTTGTTATTTTTGCTGTCAACTGGATTGACTCACGGCGACCCCACATGTTGCAGAGTAGAACTGCTCCACAGGGTTTTCAAGGAAGGTTTTTTTGGAAGATCACCAGGCCCGTCTTCCAAGGCACCTCTGGGTAGGTTTGAATTGCCACCCTTTTGGCTAGCAGTAGAGCACTTAGCCATTTGTGTCACCCAGAGACTCCTGATTTATCTTTAAATAAATGTAAATGTATCAGCCAACAATCATTTGTTGTCAAGTATATAAATGTATATTACTACCCATTATCAGGATCCTCCACTCCCTGTAAACCACTTGTTTTCTGAAGTTGTGCTTTTTCCATCTGTAAATGACTATAAATATACGATCATGTTATACTTATGAACAGACAAATGAAGACACACATAAACGTAAGTGTACTGAACACATCAAACAACAGAGGCCAGAGTATCTCAAAAAAGAGTATAAACTTCCATCTGTTAAGCACCTATGTGCAAAGTATTTGAATGCTTTACACAGGTTACATCTTTTTCTTTTCAAAATGACTATAAGGTAAATAGCATTTTTCTTCTTTCTAGATGAGGAAACCAGAGTACCAACAGGTTAAGTACCTTCCCAAACTCACACAACAAATAGGTGGCACTGATGACATTCAAGTGGAATGTCCGAACACAGATATTGCCTCTAAACCATGCTGCCTCCCAGGTAAATATTTAGAAGAACAACATAATTAGGTTTCTAAGAGTGGCTGGATCCAGAACTCAATTTCAATTTATGAGAAAGAAGACAAGCCAAATGAGAAACAAACAAACAAACAAAGCAGTCATTTCAGGAGTCAGAAACTAAGAGTTCAGGCCTGCAATTCCATGGGAAGGGGGGAAAGTGCAAAGAGAACTGCCTTGAACTCATATACTAGACCATCCTGAGACCCCAGGCAGGCTGCACTCATCTTCTTGGAGCCTTAGCTCCAAAATTTGTTTAAAAAAAAAAAAAAAAAACTTTAACCAAAGTAAGATATTTGGAAGTACACAGAATAGTGTCTGGTATACAACAGGCAGTAAATGAATGCTATACTTAATGTCATATTTTATTCATTTTTTGAAGGTCAGGAAAAATGTGCAAAAGGAAAACCGATTCAAATAGATTTCACAGGAATCTGGGAAAGATCTGATCAGACCTTAAAAAACATCATGTTAAAAAAACCTGCAAAGCTCCAAATTCAGCCTTATGTTTCATTCACCCATCAAGTAAGCCAGGGAGCCTGGAGGAAAGAGCAGGTCAGGTCAGGTACTACAGCATGGGAAAGCTGGTCTCCCCCCAGTGGGACATAAATAAAAGTAAAGGTTTAAGGATTACCTTGAGGTTTTGTGTATAAGGTATCTACCAGAAACAATTGGCACCTTGGAGCTACTGTAAACAAGTGCTCTCCTTTTCACAAACCAGCAACACTTAACTGCCCTTTCTACCAAACTGTGGGGAGGGCTGGTGAGAGAGGACCATTTCAAAATCTTTGTTTGGATCCCTGTATTTTACAACCATGTCAATGAGCTGAATGAAAGACCCAGCAAAACAACCGTGGTTTTAACTACTTAATGCATCATCACTACCTACAGAGCAAGACCCAAACTCCACCAGGGTAGCATGCAGACTATCCAAGCCACAAATAGGATAACGGATTTCCTGCTGAATACCCCACCAACTGTCAATCCTTAAAGAGTGAGAAAGGTAAATACTGCTCCTGTTAAGAATTCCATGGAGCACAAAGATAATGAAGGCATTAGTATCTTTCCAAATGTTTAGGGGACTAAACCTCTACGGTTCTCCCTTGCCCAGAAGACCACCCTCCAGTCAGACATGCAGCATTCTGAAACTTTCTGCGACTGACTAAATATAAGGCACTGATCTGCTACCACTACTCTCCCACAAAAAATTAAAAGCTTTTATTTCCATTTAGCTACCACTTAAGATTTATAAAAGGTTCATTTTTCCTTTCATTCTCTTAAGTTCTCACAGAGCAAACTTTCCTCATCACAGGTTGCCAATTTTTGGTATGTTAAAAATCCCATCAAGTTGCACTTATGTGATGTGACAATTAACTTTTAACGATGGATAAAAAAGGTGGATGCTTAAAGTCATTCTACATTCCATTACTGTACCTCTCTAATAAGGGAAATCTCCTTTATAAAGGTCAGAAATTTTTCTCCCTTAATCAGAACTTTAAAAGACAGACTAACTTTGAAGATACATTAAATTGGCGGGGCCAAGAGATGTGTAACAGAAGGTAGAACATTCTGTCAGTACACTGCAGAGGTGAAGCAAGGTCTCCATTATCTATTCTTCTCATTTAATTCATTTTATGTTTACAATTTTAGAAATAATGATTTCACACAAACTTTTTCTTTTTTAGAACTACTTTTATAGATTTGTGGATGTGGTGTTTTAGTATCTGACATCTAAAGACATGCTCTCCCAGATACAACTGCCCACAGAGTCTCTGCAGGCAGCTGTGCAAGTTGTGCACTGCACAACCCTAGGGGGCAGCATTCACATCAGACAGCACAGACCGGGATATCTACTGTGACAATATCACACCACAGGCAGTCAAGTGAATATTCTAACAAAATCAATTCATTATGACAATTTTCTGACATTTTGGGGAAAAAAAGTCTCAAGAAAGAAGTGTCTTTTTTCTAATTTACACAAAGGAGCAGAAAAGGCTAGCAGCCCAGGCTGCCTGCTCTTACTCTATGAGGTTGGGGGCTGGAAGCTGCTCATTCCCTCACGTGACCTCCCAGCAGCAGAGCTCTCATCAGGCATACCAGGCTTCCTCCCTGAACTTAGGAGAAGTCAGTTTCTCCCAAATGAAACTTATAAAAGTACCAAACTTGAAAATATCATGGGGGAGGGGTCCTAATTCACTAATGTTTAGTCCACATACATTCGAGTGACTCAGAGTGACAAGGCTTGCGGTCACTATATTTGTAGTAGTTTCTTATTAAGCCCACCATGAGGCGTCGCAGTACACAAATCAGTTAAATCACTCTTCCACAACGAACTCTCACGGTTTTACAAACTTCTTTCACCTGATCAACAGCTATGAGCACTTTCTACTTCCATGGGCACAACAAAACCTAAGAGCCCCTGAATAACGTCAAAAGATCTTTTTCTTAAGATTAGGGTGAGCTGATGTAAGGCGGGGATGGTTTTTCCTGAGATCAGACTGTAATAAACTTATGGCATCTGATAAACTGGCATGCCATTTGAACAATGTGGTATTGTTTTGCAGATTCTTGTTCTGTTTTCACAGGACACAGGGTTCTACACCAAAGCTATGTTTCGGTTTATTATCTTTTCAGCTACCAAAATTATGTCACACTACTACAAAAATTAGAAGTCAACTAGTAAGATGATAAGATTTCAAAGTTAGTATGTACAATATGTTATATATATTTTTATTCTAACAATACTTAATATTTTAATTCCGTAGTCTTTTAAACCATTTGTAAACAACAACTAAAAAAAAATTGTCACATATTCCTGCTGTGAAGACGGTGCCATCGATTGGCTAAAAAATGTTTTCCCAATCACTTTGGAGCTAAGCAGATTTCTGTATCAAACACCAAACCAGAGGCCTCATGTCTGTCTGGTCCAGCTCTGTCACTCAACTCGGCCCGGGTCCTGGCTCCTTAATCTGGGCCCTGATCTCATCACATTTAAAGTGATAAATTATACTACTCCAAGATCATCTACAATATCACTTTTGTGCTAAAATTCTATTATTCTCTTTTGGTAAGTCATCTGAATTTCTAAACTATTTTCCTTTTTACACTGTGACGCAACACTTAACTAAAAAAGAAAAAATCACAGATATTTCTCCTCTTAGAATACTATATAATGCTATCTTTTTTAACTTTGGAAGAACTTTACCACAAACTCAGAACGATGTAATAAGTAGTTATTGAGAAGCAACTGTGTATATGGCTACCTGACAATGTAGGAGCACAAATAAAGGAAAGGTCTTTTTATCGTGGGCTGGAAGGTCATGCTTTAAACTCTGGGCAGTACAGTCCAATAGGAGTCCAGACAGGTCCATGGCACCACAGAGTGGTATGAATGCCACACAAGAAGCACGCAAGAGGCAGATAAGGGAGTGAGTATGAACATGGAATTGGTCGACCAAATTCCAGCTCCACCACCTACAGAGGAATGACCTTGGGCAAGTTGCCGAGCCTCTGAGACTCAGTTGCCTCATCTAAAATGGAGATAATGCCCACCTCACAGGATTGTTGTGAGGTGGAAAGAGAGGGAATACTGGATTTGTATTTTACATAACTGCTTAAAAACTGAAGGTAGGGGGAGCTCATGACTTTTATTTTCATACTCTACTTCAAATGAAAAACCAAACTAAAGAAAAGAGAGTTCATAGTTTCTAAACACTTCTATCTTTATATGTTCTCTTCAGTGAACACATGCTCTGGCTTTTCTTCAAACTGCAATTCAACAAATCCTTTATATTACACCATGTCCCAAAGTTGGTATAAATACTCAAATATTAATTACAAACATTAAATCACAAAAAGAGAATCTACAGAAATATTCTAAATTTGAAAAAAATGCTTTTGTTTAAACTTTAACCTTTTAAATAAAAAAAGTTGTGAAACACTAGTGTAGCAATCAATCTTTTATTATTCTGCCACAGTAAAATCATCACTAGACCTCTTTACTCTTGGGGAACTCTGAGATACAATCCTAACAAATAAGACCTTTCTACTATGCAAAATATTAATTGAATAATTGATCCTGAAATAATTTTTGGATAGAGCTATCTTTTATCGTTGGCAGAGATGCTATATTAAATTCTCTAAATGGCCTATGGAACCTCCTTTTTTTTTCTGAGTGCCAAATAAAACTGTCTTTTAAATAAAAAGAGAAAAAAATTAGCACATGCCTTCACTTCTTTGAAAACACACCAGTTGATATCAATTTACAATGTGGATATATTCTAGAAAACGGATTCATATACCATATTCAGATACCTAGACAGCAAATCATAGTTTCCAATTAATTTTCATTACATCAGAAATATGTTTTATAGGAAAAAAATGGTCCCGATACATACTCCAAATCTCACTTAAGAATCCTAATTCAAAGCACATTCTTTGTCAGTGTATGGTCTCTAATGCATTTAATTTTCCATCACAAGTGGTAAAGTTAAGTCAAATGGACAGTCATACCACATGATCTTAGAACACTCATTTAAATGCACAAACAGACCAGAAATTTAAGGCCTATCTCACTGATATTTTATAGGCCACAGAGCATGAACAATTAAACAACTATACTGTCTATGCCACTGATGCTTCAGGTATTTACAATGACTTATCAGATTGAAAATAAAAGAAAAAAAAAAAAGTTTAGCTCAAAGAAGATAAATTCTGCTTTGCACAGTGGACAGCTCTCCAGACTAGTGGCCAGATTACCTGGATGTTGGTCTCAGGGGAGCCACTGCAAGTTCAGTGACCTGGTCAAGCTACCACAACTTTTAACCTGTTTCTCATCTGTAAAATGGGAATAATGATACCCTACTATTTACCTCACAGCACAGTTGTGAGGAACAAATAAGATGTCAGTGAAATCACAGTGTAAACTCTGAAGTGCAGTAACACGTGTAAGGTATTATTATTACTGTTCCTGCAAGGGGGACAGCTTTGCAATAAAGGAAAATTTGATGACTTAATGACTAACAGGCTGAGAGCAAAGACTTCACTGTTTTTTTAAGCCTCTATGTGGAGACCATGCCAAAGATGCAGTATGGCTCTATGAAGAAATTTTTATTCAAATCTGGGAAGCTCAGCAAACTGTCTTCTTAAGGGCAAAGGGGAACTTCCTATGTTTACTGCAAGACACCAGAAATGCAAATTAAAGCCTAGTAATTTATTAATTGTGCAGATGTGAAACTGCTTTAAATAAACATGTCCTAAATGAGACTGAACTGTCAAAAGAGGGGTGGGGGGGTGCTACCTGTCTTGCTGAGTGTGAGAGCCAAAGGTAGGATGGGCCACGTCTGGCCAGCCTCTGAAGGCGAGAGCTAACGCTGCAGCTTCTTCTGAGGGAGGAAATGCTTGTTCTCCTCAATTCTGACAACACTCAATAAAAGGTATGGTAGATTTAAGACCACAAACTAGAATTTCTACCACCTTTTAAAGAGGAAGTCTGAATATGAAAATTCCAGAAAGGAGAGAGAAAATGCAAACTACCTTGTTTTATTTATCAGTCCTAATTGTAATATCCCAGCTTTGTGATGAAAGAATAAATAATCGGGTAATAGTATACACAAAATAATTCAATTATAAGTTCTATATTCTCGATTGATAATACGTTAATGGAAGTATGTTAACAATAAGCTGTAAATAAACAGCTGTGATTTGACAGCTGTGGTCACTACAGTGTCTCTGTGGAGACAACCCTGGCAGGACATAGTCGTATCTGCTCGAGCGGTGATCCCAGAATCACTGAAAGGATTCACTGACAGGCCTGGGATCTTGATGCTGATCCATTCCTGTGGGCTCAGGGCCTCCCATACCCAGTACACAGTATAAATCTGAGCAATTCAATTCAATATATATTAACCAGACACCTGCTATACAATATATCCTCGGCACTCGGGGTACAAAGATGAATAAAATCCAGATCTTATCCTTAAGAAGGTTATAGTTTTTGCTTTAAGATCTGAGGTCACCAAAGCCACTCCTCAGAGATGTTCCTGCTAACACTCTGACCCTCAGTGGCTGCAACTTCTGCCTACTTGAAGTCAGTCTAACTCCACACATTGTCCAGCTGGAGGGAACATCCCAGACCTTACCTTTGCACGTTCATGGATCTATGGCTTCTGCCAGATCCCTGAGCTAGACTCTGCCCTCATCCCTACCTACCAGCTGAATTCTGCATATTTGTTTGACAGTACCTATTGAGCTTCTACCATGTGCTAAGTGCTAGGGATACAGCAGTGAGCTAAATAAAGTCTCCAATCTCCTGGAACTTACCTAACCTGGTGTGACACTGCCCAATTTTAACCAGTGTTCCCCAGCGTGAGGTTTCTGCACCTTAGAATGTGCACAAGATAACCCACTGGAGTAGGTGAAAAGAAAATATTAGAATTTGTTTTTACATTCAATTCATATAATCTTTACTTCTGTACTATTTATATTCTACTAATATACACAATTAATACTATAGTACATGTAATTTTTAAATAAATGCATTTATATTAGGGGTACATGCTGAAATTCTTTTACTAGGGAGTATAACATTTTAAAAGTCTAGAAGTCATTGGCTTATATGATCACATGTTTGGAATGAGGTGTTTGGTCCAGGTAGCACCAGCCTTCACCCTCCACTAAGCCCATTTTCTCCCAATAGGTTAAGTAAGCATTTTGCAAGGACACCTAAACATTAAGCTATACAACCAAAGTTCAAATCCTTCCCAATTTCCCCTCTCTAACATCCCCTATTGCCCTATATTCCCTCTCCTTGTATCTCATGGATATTATCCATGTCATCTTTACTTTCTATTTCACATCTGGTGTGTCATTACTATACTAGAAGCATCCTGACAGCCGTTATCTTTTTATTCCACAGCTCTCAGAATTCCTAACCCATCTTTGTACTAACATATTTGTATCTAATGCATCTTTGTGGGTACACAGTAAATACATGTTGCATAAAATAAAGAGAATCCAATATATGAAACCCAGAATTAACAAACATATCTAATAGAGGGGAATTATTTGCTTTACCACAGATTGTTGTTCTTCATAAAATGACTAGTGCTGTGTTCCTTTATGCAGCTCCCTACATGGATTTTAAGGATCATTGATTACTTAGTAAAACTTTAAGCTTTAAAATCAAGAGTCACTGATAATTGAAGATCAATTTGAAATATGAAGCATTCTGAAATAATGTCCATAAGAATATACAGTTCCATTATAAAGAAAGTCACAGCTTTTCAAGAAAACATCTATTTAATGAAGATCACCCTAATTCTTAAGACCTGTACATTAGATTTGAAAGCAATCTAGCTGTATTTGAAATACATGTCAGGGATGACAGATATGGTCACAGAAAAAAATTAAAGACAAGAAAATCCACTTCCCAACAACTGACTCATGATAACAATATTTTAGGCAGTCGACTCATCACTGTCCATGTGAGACCAGGTCCTCACACATGCACCTCTGTGCCTATGTGTGATCCCATTCCTCAAGGCTTTTCTAGCTACAGAAACTTTTGTATGGATTTGCATTACTACTTGTGCAGACTATTTATAGAAAATTATTAAAATAAAGCAAAACATGTTGTCTAGGACTACTAAGTATGTATTACATGAATGAGATGAGAATGCATGTCCACATGCAAAACATATGAAGACGTTCATTATTACTAGGAGGACTGGTAAATAATGAGATCCAGATAGACGTACTTCTGTGATGCCGAACGGCCCCAAGACAGAGAATGGAAGACTCACAAGTTAGTATTCCACTTGTCTCTGTTCTCTTTGATGCTTTAGTATAAACATTAAGGTCATTACCGATGTTGTGAGCTTAGGAAGAAATATTTTCCCAGATCAGCTTCTAATTCTTTATGATTTCACTTATAAATGTATTTGTGTGTTACCATACCCAAGGATGGCAGGTGGAACACTGAGCACAATATTTTAGAAACATAGTTTAATCTAAACTGGCTGATGTCCAGAAATGACCAGCCAAAAGAGGGTCACAAATAAAACTGGGTGAAAATGCATAATTACTGAGGTATAATAAACCAGAAAGTCATAATTAAAAGAAACCATACCGATGGTTTGAACCAAGTCAAAGGAGAATCCAAAGACCAGACCCAGCTTACTATGCATAAAACAGAAGGAAGACAAACCTCACGGGTGCCCTCCATCTCAGGGTTTACTAAACCACGAGAGAAATCTCAGCTGTAAGTACAGGTTGAAAATACTCAGAAAAACCTGGAAACTGCTTAATGGACACATTGAGCATAATCTGTAACCCATAATCTCTCATGGATAGAAAAACACAGTTTCCCCCTCTTTAGAATCCCACGTGGCATTTAATACTTAGACTAGATAGCTTATTAATTAATATGCTCCTAATAGTATAATTTAAGTAGAAGTGTTGGCTATATTAGTTAATAATGTTTTTATTGGCATGTGTTTGGGACCTCTGAACATCTAGTTCAAACTTATTATTCTATTAAATATGCTTTTAACATCACTTGGTATATTGGGAATACTCTTTGAGATGTTATAGTCAAACGCTTCCGTTCTGTTCAATCGTGTTGTCTTATAGACTGTGACATTAGTATCAATAAAAAAAGGAAAGTCCAAAACACTTGACTGAAACATAACTCTTTAATATAAATGGAAAGTTTTATTAAAAAAAAATCAGTGGCCTTTTAAATATACCAGAAGCCACAAAGATACACTAACATTTAAATAAGAGCCAAATTAGGGTTACAAGCCTAATTTTTAAAATCCACTCCAGCAGAAGATATGGAATGTGTGGCTACCTGCCTCCGTGAACAACTGCCTCCTTTGCCACGAGACCAAAAAAATTAGATCATGCCCGTACCATTACTCAACGTTTTGATCAAAGATTCTATAGAAGAATCCTGATCAAAAGCAGGGGAAATTCAGAACAGAATTTCAAATTCTCATGGACTCCAGACTTTCTGGAGCTATGGAGGCTAGATGAACCCCTGAAACTACTGCCATGAGATACTCTTTAAACCTTAAACCAAAAAATCCCCTTAAGTCTTCTTAAAATCAAACAGTAGCTTAACTAGTAAAGAATGTCTGCCTTGAGCATTGTGCTCTTTCAAGATCTATCTATACTATACGGGATCAAATTGACAACAGCAACTCGGAAGATTAGATAGGAAACTTAGAGGGCAGTGAGTTTATGTCAATGGGGGAGGAACAACTCAGAAAAGGAGACCGAAAATGGGTGCACAAGTCAAAGAATGTAATCAATGTCACTGAATTGTACATGCAGAAATTGTTGAATTGGTGTATGTTTTGCTGTGTATATTTTCAACAAAAACAAATCCACTCCAGTGCATGCATCAAATTAGTTTAACAACCTTACTGGCAATTAGGGCAAACACAGTGCTACAGCAAGAACCACCCCCCACCCCCACCACCAATATTTTAACAACCAGCTCCTATGTTGGAATTATTCAGTTTTTCACTAGTAACTACTCAAGTATTGTTTTTATGCTTTATCTATTAGAACAATTAGCACAGAATGACTCACATGACAGATATTTTATATCTGGCCTTTCCCTGCCAGTAGAATATGTTTGCTTTGAGGACAAGTGCTGTTCCATATTTATCTTTAAATCCCCTAAACCTAAGACAGCACAACATGCTGCAGGCACTCAACCCATGAATGTTGAATTAAATGACAATACATTTTGCTACCTACGTCTCACAACACTTATTATTATCATAAATTATTTCCTTAGAAAAATGTCTTTGTACACAACCCAGGAAAACAAATCGAAACAAAGGTGTCAAATGTCCTAATGCATAAACAAATTCAGTTTACTAATCGATCTAAATAAGAACCATTTAGAAGTAGCTTATGGGGCTGAAAGCACAACAAATCAAAGCCCAACACCTTTGGTAAAGTATCAATCTCTTCAGCTAAAACAATGCAAGAAAAACAATAATAAGATCATCACCCACAAAAGCCACTGGGTTGAAACAGATAAACTCCCCATGAACATGTTTTGGACTAGTGAAAGAGAAACCAAACAAAAACAAAGAATGGCAACTTTTTTATCTTCCATATCTGAATTAGGCTCTGACACTGCTGAATTCGCAAAGATAAAATAATTTAATTTCAGTTGAATAGAGCTTTTAGTATGAAAAAGTAACGTGTTACTTTGTATTTTCTAAATGATTTGCTACTTGTATACAAATGGGTATTTTATAAAATTTCTTCTATTTATCATAGCAGAAATAAATTTCTTTGATAAAGAAAACCAAAGTACCCATAAACCACTTATAAAACTGATATATCTGAACTTTTAACTGACTCCATCTAATTCATGTTTGATCATCAGACAGTGAAGGGCAAGAATCCACTTATTAATTTTTCCACTAATACTGGATTTAAAAATAAATACGACAGGGGCCACATAAACCAGAGACTTCATCAGCCTGAGACCAGAAGAACTAGATGGTGCCCGGCTACCAACAATGACCACCCTGACAGGGAACACAACAGAGAGTCCCAGATGGAGCAGGAGAAGGGTGGGATGCAGAACTCAAATTCTAGGAAGAAGATCAGACTTAACAGTCTGACTGAGACTGGAGGAACGCCAGAAAGCATGGCCCCCGGATTCTCTATCAGCCCAGAACTAGAACTTCCGAGGCCAACTCTTCAGACAGGGATTGGACTGGACTGTGGGACATAAAGCGATACTCATGAGGAGTGTGCCTCTTAACTCAAGTAGATACAAAAGACTAAACGGGCAGCTTCTGTCCAGAGGTGAGATGGGAAGGCAGAGAGGTTTATGAGCTAGCTGAATGGACATGGGGAAGCAGGGCTGGAAAGCAGGAGTGTGCTGTCACAGTACAGTGAGAGCAATTAGAGTCACATAACAATGTATGTATAAATTTTTGTATGGGAAAAAAATCTTAAAAATTAAAAAAATCAGCCACTGGAAAAAAAAAAAAGAAATGTTCTTGAAGTAGATAGTGGTGATGGTTGTACAACTTTGTGAATGTACTAAAAACCAGTGAATTGTACACTTTAAAAGGGTGAACTTCATGGTATGTGAATTATGTCTCAATAAAGCTGTTATTTAAATAAATAAATAAAAATAAATATGTCAGAAAACTATTTTATAATGCTATAAGAACAAATAATTTCTACTGATGTACCAGAGGAATTAATAAATATTAAAAATAATGGAGGTTGCTATTACACATTTCTATACTAGACATGGCGCAGTGGTTAAGAGCTGGGCTGCTAACCAAAAGGTTGGCAGTTCAAATCCACCAGCTGCTCCTTGGATACCCTATGGGGCAGTTCTACTCATCCTATAGGGCCACTATGAGTCGGAATCGACTCGACAGCAATGGGTTTTTGCTGTTTTTTTTTTTAATTTATACTAGATCTAACTACCAGAAAGAAAGCTGGCTAAACATTAATTTGCAAGCTAAATTTTGGGCTTCTTTAGTCTCTGAAAGAGACCTCAGAGCCGAAAACCTGCAACAGGCCCCAGCTCAGGGACTTTCTCTCCTAACTCCTTAAAAGAGTAACAAAGCAACAGGGTTCCAACTCTATCACTCCAAAATGAAGATTTCTTCTGGGAGAATGAAAAATTGGGGTGAATTCTTGGCTGACAGTGACCCCAAACCATTCATTTCTAACATCCTGGAATGTGGCCCTAACGCAGGTAAATTAGAAAAAGTCACAGGGGACTGGGGCACTACAGACAGGCACTCTAAGCATGGCACTGTCACTAGCTGGCTGTGTGACCTTAGACAAGATACTTAGCTTGAGACTTAAGTTCCCTCGTCATTAAAATATGGCTGCTTCTCATCAAAAAGTAAACAAAGTATTATAAATAAAAGTTGTGTCTCATAAAGAGACCCTTGGTCCAAATTATCTTTCTCCCTTCCTCCCAATGTAAAATACTATTTGGGGAATTCTTCCAAAAACTGCACTGAACTTTCCCCTTAAACGTATGTGAAATTGTGTAGTCATTCTATCACCCTAAAAAACAAAAATATTTGGCATATGGAGTTTACTTCAATTTATTTTGTAAAAACAACAGGTGTCTTTATTTCACATTGCCCTACCTCACACTTACATGTAGGAAACTGTGTAAGTCTCAAATTTGTTTACCAATACTTTTACCATACACGTAGTGATAAATACTAAAAGGACTCATGAATTACAAACTAATCCTTAAAATCAAATAAAAGTTCAATTCAATATTCCTATTCTCAAATACTTTTAAGCAGTATCACAGATGTACATTAATCAACAATAATGGTCTGAGACAGAACAGGAAGAGATGATAGAGAGATAGGAAGGGAGGGAAGGAAAGGTGAAAGAGAGAGACAGAAACTTCAGTAACTCAAAAGATGATCAAAGTTTGACAGCTGGAGGTAGAGAATTATTTTCTCGTTTTGTCCCATGCTCCATCACGTTCTCTATGCAGTCAATGAGAAGTCTACACTTGGGCAGGTTTTCAGAGGTGCACGGAAAACTGAAAACCAATTCAGCATTTGTTAATATTAAAAGAATCAGCACTGCTAATAAGACTACCTCTGAATTACTCAATCTGTGGCTTTCCTACAACAAGGGATGCAGTCATAGCAATAGATAATGAAGAAGGAAAATTTTCTTTAGCCAGTTTTCATCTATACCAAACGCAGATCAATTTGAGTCTTATAGCTATTATAAGATTTACATCTTAGAGCTGGTATTCTATCCCCAGAGTATCATATAGACTCTTCTTCACATCTACTTTTCATTTTTCTGTGGTGTTTTTATAGGAATTAAAGTAAAAGACAAGGTCCTAACATTTTATCATTAATTATTAAAAATAAAACTACCTAGAACCTCTATGAAACAGGTAAAACCCAACGGCATTATCACCTGAGAATAGACTAAATTTGCAGAAGATACTCTATTTTTACTTTCTTTATAGATTAAAAGAAATGTACAAGTGGTAATGTAATAAAAAGTACATAGCCCACTCATGAAGCCTCTAATAACAGGCAACCATAATGAAAACTGCCTGGATTTTGTTCACCATTATATTATTTAAGAAATGTTCACCATGGTAGAAATGTTAAACATTAACAGATTTCAGTGTGTGTTTGCTTAATAAAACCAAAAACTTCAACAACCAAAAAGGAATCACAATGTCAAAATGGATACAATGGGGTGCATTTAAATGTGAATTACGCTGCCCGTTTTTTTTTTTTTTTTTTTTTTAGCTTTTCTTACCCACTAGCCTTTCACTCTACTCAAATGAAAAGTTATAAATGATGTCAACTGCTACCATTTTGCTTACCTGACTTTACAACCTGTTATGCCTTATACCCTTATATTTGGAGCCACAGGGTTTCAACAGACCAACACAGCTTGACTGAGTTAATATGTAATGTTAAGAATTCTTCCATGATTCACCAACTGGCCATGAACTATAAAAATGTTCAGATGACCAGTGATCAAAACCGTCACGAGAATTTTCACTGTGTTAATGTAACATAATTTTACTCTGTGGACTAAGGAAGTTAATTCAACAGGTTCAAAAAAAAACCAAACCCACTGTCATCGAGTCAATAGTGACCCTGTAAGATAGAGTAGAACTGCCCCCATAGGATTTTCAAGGATGTAAATCTTTATGGAAGCCCACCGCCACATCTTTCTCCTACGGAGCAGGTGGTGGGTTTGAACCTCCGACCTTTCAGTTGGCAGCCAAACACTTTAACCACTGCACCACCAGGGCTCCTTGCAATAGGTTAACAATCCCTTATTTGAAACCCTTAGGTCCAGGTATGCTTTGGAATCCAGACTTTTGTGGGTTTTAAAAATGAAAAATGGCATATATAGCATATATTAAGTAACATTCCTAGCCAGATCTAAGGCCACCACCACCAGTTTTGGTCAAATTTGGCTGATGACGACCACATGTGTGTCAAAGTAGAGCTGTGCTCCACAGGCTTTTCAGTGACTGAACTTTTAGAAGTAGATTACCAGGCCTTTCTTCCAATGCATCTCTGGATGAACTCCAACCTCCAACTTTCAGTTAGCAGGTGAGCACATAATTGTTTGTACCATACAGGGACACCATAATCAAACACACTACTATTTCTACAGCAAAATACATGCACATTCTTTCTAAACAGGCTTTAAAACTACTTTAAACAATCCTATGACAGTTCAGGTTAGGTTTTGCCACCAAATAAGTTTTGATGTCAAACTTTTTTGGGGAATTAAAAACTTAGTTTTTCAGAGCTTTCTGAATAAAGGATTGTGAATCTGTATCCAATACCATTGCACCTCAAAATACAAAAGTATTTCCAAAACAGGAAGAGCTTATCAATTTATAAGAGATCAGAAAGCATGGCAAATTTAAAGTTTAGCAAAGTGGGAATATGTTCCCAGAAAATGTAACTTTAAAAAATTGGAAATGCAAACTTTACTTCATTTTAGCCTGTCAACAGATGAACGGATAAACAAAATGTGGTATAGCTATACAATGAAATATTATTTAGCTATAAAGAGAAATGAAGTTCTGATACATGAAAACATTATGCTAAATGAAATAAGTCAGACACAAAATGATAAATATTGTATGATCCTACTTAGATGAAATAGGTAAATCCATCAAGACAAAAGATTAGTGGTTACCAGAAGATGAGTGGCAAAGAGAAACGGGAGTTTAAAAAAAAAAAAGTTACTTAATTTTAATGCATTCACATTTATTTGGCTGAATGTTGAGACTACTTAAAAATAAACATCTATGTCATAGGCCCTGTGCTTCTGAGTAAGACAATTGTTTGAGAACTCTGATAGCTGCAATCTTCTATACTTCCTTTGCATCTGACCACATGTTGCATTTTCCTTAGCTTTTGGTTTTCAGATTATTTGAGATTTCGGGGGTCTGAGAATACACCTATATACTCCCATTCATCTTCTCCTTAGTTTGCCCCTTTTTGTTTAAGTGGCTACTTTGTATACCACAACTTATTAGGCACTCCAGACATAGTGCTTCTCAATATTCATACCCCGGCACATAGATGAGTTTTCATTGGCTGTGAACCACAGTAATTAGTTACTAATAGTTAAAGTACCAAAGGTTGAAAACAATTTTAGGTATGTGTGTGTGTGTGCTTGTGTGTGTGTATGTATGTATACATGTATACATACACACACACACAATAGAGTATGTTGATTCTTGCTTGTATTCTGATATGCTTTCTTGGTAAGGAAAGGAGTGACTTTATCACACTGTGAACTACCTATAAAACCCAAAGCCACCAGAGAGAACGTCCAGTGGTGTCAACCACCTACCTTGAAATATGAAAGAGCTGGTCTCCTGTCTTATGCTATGTCACTCTGATTTTCAAAGGCTATTTCAAAAACTTGTCCCCAAACCTGAAGGTGCACTGTGGGTATGCCTCAGCTTTTCTTTTTTCCTTCTGGTTATTCTTACTACTTCTTTGGGTAACAAATTATACATCAAATATTTCACATAGAGTCAAAAACACATCAGTGTGTCATGATACTAGCATTGAGAATTGTTTTGGAAAAAACCAAAGTTAAAAGGTACAGTTCTAAGGAATTTCAAACTTAGTGGGGGCTGGGGTGAGGTGAGACATAACTATAAAACACAACTATACGTTGAGGGTCAACTGTTCATGAGGGGCATTACATACATCGTCTTCTATAATTCTCACACTCTTGCAGGGTAATTATTAACATACTCATTTTACACATAGGATAATGGAAGTTTAAGAGATGTTAAGCGACATACTCAAAGTCCTTCAGCTAGTAAGTAACACAGGCGACAGGAATGGAACCCAGGGCTCTTTGGCTATGAAGCTTCTGCCCTCTATACTATGCCTGCTGTTACAGGAATATCTAGAAGTGATGAGAGCCCTATCAGTAGTGCAAACACGTGACTGAAATAGAGCCACAGAATCTGGAAGCTGGAAGAGACCTTAGTAGTCAAGGAACGCTAACCCCACATTCAACCAATGACTCCAATTCAATATTTAACCTTCTGTCCCTTTTATCAGACTTCCTCAAAGTGTGTCAAAGGACCACCTACCTGTTTAGAATCACCTGCAGTACTTGTTAAAATGGAGATTCCTGGGCTCCAGACACACCGAATCAGACCATCTGGGGATAGGGCCTGGGGACCTACATTTTTAGCAAGCACTCTAGGTTGGTGTTTTCCAAGCTGTAAGTCATGAAATCAATTTACTGGATGATAGCCAATACTATTTTTTCTTTTTTACATAAAATAGCATGGAACAGATTGGATTTATAAAGACTAGATAATAACAGAAAATATTAGAGGGCAATACTCCTAGTACTGTTCCAAGAAACTTCTGATTCAGTTTTTATATGTGGTTCAGGATATAAAAGGTGGTTCTTACCGCAGATTTCAGTCAAAAACATCTGAGAAAGAGAGCTGCTTTAAACAACTTCTACCCTCGTTCTTATTTCTCCCCTGAGTGAGTTAGCAATCTTTAATTACTCTTTTTACAAAAAAAAACACAAAAAAACAACCTTGTACGTTCTCCGTAGGATCTCAGTTCTCCCGTTCCTGGAGCTTCTATTTCACTCCTTGACCTTTTTTCACCTAAGAGCTATGTCTGACTACTGGTTTAATTGCTTAATCGACATTTTACAATACTTCTGTTCTCTAAGACTTCGTAAGATTCTACTCATGCTTATTACCTTTTACTTTGCATTTTACACAAGCTCCTCACTGTCTGAAGTTATTTCACTATCTAGATCCTTGAACTGACTCATGAATATTAAATTATTAAACTTATATTTTGGTAGATGTTAGTGTTTCATGGTCTATATTTAATCCTCTTATTCCCTCATTCTCCCATCTTCCTTTCACTTATATATACTTTGAGACAGAATTCTTTACTAAAAGAAGGCTCGCCTTCTTTTGCATTTCCCTCGTGTAACCGGTACTTATTTCAATTCTAATCTTATCTTTCTCTTTGAAAGAAAAAAAAAGAAAGAAATGAAAACCATCCCTATTAATACATGAGGATTTTCAGGGTATATCTTTGCAGTTTAAAAATGATGTACTGGCATTTTAAGGAACTGTAATTGCCTTCTAAGGGATAAGATGAACACATATGAATGTTGAGTGAGGATGTACTCAGAAAGTACTTTCCTCAGGTATGACTTAAAATACAGAAATATCTACAATTTGACACAGTATGTGATGACTCCCCTTGAGGTACTACAAACCCACTGATTGAATTACAGCCATAGAATCATCGAGCTGGAAGACCCTCCTTGCTCATACCTTCAGAGCAGGGTTTCTAGAAGTGTAGCCTGAAGACCACCTGCATCTGACTTACCCGGGGTACACGATAAAAATGAAGCAGTGAAATTAAACTGTTTCTGCTAGAGTTGGGTTTGTTTTCACTTCATAGTGAAAGGAGGGAATCTGACTGAAAATACATGAGAAATATTCTCTGCCATGTACACCAATTTAAAAGGTGACCTGAGAGGTAAAATGTTTTTTTTTCAAAAATGGGGTGGCGTTCAAACTACAGGTTCGAGAAAAGTGTCACCTACTTAAGTTTAAATCTTAAAATAATAGGTGTACCACACTGGGAGTGATGCAGTATACCAAAATTAATTCCTAAATTTAATAATTTAGGGCATTTAAGTGTCACAATTTTAAAAATTTTCTGCACTTATATGAGGCATTAATAATAATTTCCAGGATTTCCTTTAGTAAAGCAAAAAACATGCACACTTGTAATGAGATTATTTTCTAACGTTTTTAATGAGGTTGAGATATGAAGCCTTTATTAACTCTATTAGATTTCTAATCTATAAGTGATTGATATTCATAATGAGATCCACTTAAAAATATGATCCTTGCCTTTTTTAACCCATGTTTTTCATTAAATATAGGAAAACTATACTTTAAGTATGTTGGTTGATGACTAAAAATTAGTAATTGTGTTTGAAATTTTACCTGGAAAATATGGCTTTATCAATACCTTAGCTGCTGAGTTAGACTTTCAAGAGTTGTGCCCCATTATTTTAAGACCTATTGTTCCTTCTTTTTCACAACATACAAAAAACCTTAATTACAGCAAAGGCAAACCATATTATACATATATCCCAGCTTTCACTTAAAGCTATGCCTAAATTTAATGTATAAACAAACTTCCTGTTTCAATGGATTAAGCATGAAGATCAGGTCTATAAGATCAAAGATGCTACACACTCTTCAAATTATGCTAAAAGTAGAGCTATCTTACAAACTCTTTAAAACTGGAACTTTTTGTGGGGGGGAATATGAAGATCAAGATGGATTTTAAAAAAGGTCTCAATTTTTTTTTTTTTTTTTTTTTTTTAAGTATCTAAGTCTCTAGTGGAAGATTCTTCTAAAACTGCCACTGTGCCTACAAAGATGTAATACTAAGAAACATAGATAAACCCTCTTTTCAATAACTAGCATTAAAAGCGAAATGCAAATTTAGACTTCCGTTTCAGAATTTAATAGTGATATGCAGAATAATAAAATGTAAAGTTTGGAAACTCTGTCATGTAGAAGGAAAAACTTTTTTAAGTAAATTCTTATTTTGATAATTAAGCCTCAAATCTGATAAATACATTTTAGATGCAAAGAACAGGTAATTCATTGTCAAGGTTTTTTAGATCACTCTAACAAGTTTTACACTATAAAAACTACCTCTCTGACTTCAAAGACCAAGACTGTTCCTGAAAATACTGTCATTATGAAACAGCTATTTGATAGCACAAAGAAATCCAAGAGCTCGTCAGATCACTTTTATTCTGCAAATTACTGGTTCCCGTATTAATTTCTAAATTGGTCAAATATATTTCCATGGGGAAAGAACTAATATTAAGTTTGCCTCAGTGAACAAAGTAATGTGCCTCACATGTATAAATGTGGTGTTCTATAGTAATCAGGAATGCATTTTTAATACTCTTGCCATAGGTTCAAAACTGAAAAACTTCTCTTCCAAATAAGCTTTAAAAAAATCACAAACACTGAAATCCACATATTTTAGTGTGCGCTAACTTCATGCTTCTTTGGGTTTCATTCTGATCGCTCCAACTGGCCTGTTAAGTATGTGGTGTATTATGAAATCTCCAATAGAATGAACCATCTAATTATCTTAAATAATGTAATATTTATATTCCATAATGACACAGAGCTTATATTACAAAGATCATCTATAGTCCTCACAAATGTCAGCATATATTTTGCTATCATATGCTGCTGTCGTCCATAGTTGATGTCAATTCTGATTCACGGCGACCCCATGTGTGGAGACTACCAGACAGGCCAGTCTCCAAAATCAATCCCTCACTAAGACAACATGTTGGTAATAAGAACAGTATCTCAGCGAACCAGGAAACAAAATAGACAAGGTCCCTGAATTTTCTTTCATGGAAAACTGAAAAAAAGTCCCTCTTCCTTCACAAAGTATAATCTCTATCTTCACTATCGTAATATTACAAAGCACCACAGCTGATTTACACAATCTAGTACAACTAGCTTTCCTAATATATCAGCAACTCAGAGGACCTAGGGTGTTCCTTACAATGGAGGGGCAAATGTGCAAGTTGGTTCTCTGCAGTTCTGGCTCACCCCAGTGCTTTAAAATGCTCCAAAAACCCTCAGTTTTCATTGCAACTATTATATCTCAAAAACAAACTTTTCAAACACTTGATGTCCCACAGATATTTCACTGATTTTTCCATTTGTGGGGCCTATATCTGAAAAAGGCACATAAGAGAGGATCTCAAAGTTGCTGTTCCATGTATATTCAAACTGTTAAAATGTTCCTAATTTCTCCAAATACAAACTTTTGAATAAAATTATGATCAATTTTTTGCCTTTTGAACCAAGCTGGTACCCTAAATACTATATGTACTACACTACCCAATCTACCCTTCCTCACCCCAAAAATAGCTGTCACAAACAACGCAGGCTACCCAAGAAAGAAAACCTGGGAAGAGTAATCAAATGTCAGTCACTATAGAGAGGTCTTCTGCCCCATGCTTCTTCGAGTTTTTAATAATTTGCTCCACTCGTATGCTTCAGTGTTTATACAGTATTGTCCAGTATTAAATTTCCTAGAGTTTCAAATCTATAAAATTTCATTATTAAAATATCTATTTAACTATAAGTTTTCAAATGACAATTACTTGCAGATAAACGGAATAAACATTTAAACTTACTACCTTAAATAATAATTATAATTCATAGCTGAATTCTAAACACTAAGAATCATAAATTGAATTCTGCTTTGGGAAAGTCAGTGACACAAGCTTTCTGGGGTGTTGCAACCCCAATAAAGCATCTTCCTATGTGAACAAAAAGGACCCTCCTATCACTCCTAAGAACCATCCAGCTTCCCTGTAGGAAGAGTTTGCATACTTACCGCAGGAAGGCAAACGCAAAGTACACAGGGAGGAAGATGAACTGCGGCAAAGCCTTTGTCATATGATAGTAACCTATAAAGTATCAAATAAAGGTACATCATCAGTGTGGTAGGGCTTTACAAGAGAGTCCCATGTCTTGTAACATCTATGAAGGAAGAAGCCCGAAATCCAGGAGTTCAGCTTCCCATCAACCCTCCCCTCCCCCTCCCCATCCCCCAACAGGAACCTAGGGGCAGGAAAGGCAAAGAAACTCCCTGTATTCAAAGGGCAGAGGCTGGTGGGCAACCCAGCTGGCATTCCAAGGGTGTCTCCAGCACCCTGGCTCCCTACTCCCTGTATGTACAAAGCAGAAAGTTGATCCTTTCTGTAAACGCAAAATCCACATAGTGATCATTCATCAACTTGCCCAAGTGATCACCACCCCCAGGACAAATACACAGGTAACCACATCACAGGGATCTATAGGCAGCTCACGCCTCCACAGTGCCCAGGAGCCGGCGGGAATCGGCCCGGCGGTGGCAGCGGGTCCAGGTAATGCAACCTCAGCCCTGCAGACCTGGGCGGCCGCAGCCGTCGCCCAAACGCCCGGCCTGGTCACAATCCCTAGACTGGATATCGGAACCCACTGGGGAAAACACATTCGCCAGAGTCCCCCGCGGCAAGTGCTGGGCCACCAAGTCTGCGAGGTTGGGGTGGGGGGAGCCAGGAAACCGAGAAGGGAGGGAGCGAGAGATCCCACCCCTGTTTTGTAGCTGGTCACCATCAAGTTTGCATCTTAGTACAAAATGTCGATCTTAAAGGCTGACAAGACAGAAGCTGAGGCAGAGGGAAAAAGAGAAAGGGAGTAAGAGTCCATCTTGCTTTGGGGAAGAGGGGGGAGAAAAAAATGAAGTGCAAATCCTACACTCCGGGCATAAAAGTCTGCTAAACACCTTTCCCCAACGGAGAGCAACGAGTAGGGTGTCCCCGTGCCGGCTCGAACTGGCGGCGGTCAAGGCAGAAAACGCCTCCCTCTCCCCCTCTTTCTCCTCTTCCTCCTCCTTCCCCTCCTCCTCCTCCTCCTCCTCCCGCGGGCTCCGGCGAAGATCCCGCCGCCACCGCTGCAGCCTCTGCTACCCCCCGGGAGGCACCGCCGCCGCCGGGCCCAGCGCTGCCATTCCGGGCTTGGACCGCGCAGCGCGCGTGGGGCCGGGCGCGGGACGGCCGCGCGGGGACGTCCGTGCCGGGGACCCCCGCACCCCCTCGCCGCGGGCTGGCCACAAAAGTCGAGCAAGCAAAGGTGGCGGCGGCGCGCAGGAGAAGACACGCGTGTGGGGGCCCCACGCCGCGAGTGGGCAACCCCCGGGGATGGCGAAGAACGCCGCTCCCTGCGCGGGGAAAGTAACCCAGACCCCTCCGGCCAGCCCGGGGAAAGGCAGTCCGGCGTTCGCGGCCGGAGACGAGAACTGGACGTGTCATTAGCAGGACAGGCAATGGTTTCAAAGCCCCAGGCCAATGACCATTAGCAGAGGCAGAGCTCGCTCCGTCCCCATCCCCCACAACCTCCACCCACCTTCCCCTCCGTCCCCCCTCCACCTCCACCCCACCTCGCGAAACTTTTCAACAAGATCCACCTGGACTAATTTGTCCTCAGACAGTTAAAATATTGACTAGACCCTACACACCGGGAAGGGAGGGAAATGCACGCTTTAATTTTCCTTTCTACAGAAAAGAAAGCAAAAAAATAGCTTCTCTCTCCGTCTCTCCCTCTCCCCCCCGCCTTGTCGTACATGTTGTGTCTCAGCTTTTTGCATCGTTTCGTTTTACCTTCCTCATTTAGCAGAAATGATCACAGATATTTCACACGTAAACATGTTGTAGATTCTTGGATTCAGGGTCCTTGTAAATTACAGGACCCGGGTTGGGTCTCAGTTACATTAAGTTTCATACAAAACCAAGAAAACAAAAAATAATAAATTTCTGAGCGTGAGCGAGCGAGACGAGGTGGAGGAGGAAAGGAAACATCGAGTCTGATTTCTGTAATTTACTAGCGACCCGGATCGCAGCAAATAACAGTGTAACACGAGTGTGGCTAAAGAGGGCTGGGGAGCTTTTCCTAGAGGTATCGACCCCATCCCCGGAAAAAGGATCTGCAAGTTTTCTGTCATCGCGACCATGCAATGCGATAACTTACCTTCAGAAATAAGACTTTAAACCGCCAAGGCCTTCCTCCTCCCCTCCACCACCACCCTAGCCAAGCTCTCTCTACCTTAAACTTATTGACACAACATAATCCCACATTCAAGCAAAATCCTGACACAGCCTCCCTCCTCCTCTTCCCCTCCTCTATTCCCTCCACCACCACCCCCCGCTCTCCCTCCTCCCTTCTCTCTCTCGCCCTCTTCCCCCTCTCCCCCTATTCTTTCTACTGGCTACTCTGGCACTAGAACAGCACTTTCTCTACTAGCCGCGCATTTGCTTAGGGGTGGGGGGTGAGAGGGCACCAATCTGCGGGGCCGGAACACCCAAATCCAACTCTCCAGATGAACGAGCAACTGGGCTGCTGTTCCTGGTGACCAATGCAAACGAAACGTTCAATAAATCCACTGAGGACTGGATCCCAATACCTTCCTCCCCTGCCCCTGCTCCCCAGGCCCCACCTCCCCGGCAGCCGAGCCCGAGCTGGGATCCACGTACTTTCGCCGAGATGAAGTTTGGGGCTCCGGGGCGGCCACGAGCCGCCGCCGGCGTGAGGGCTCTGTTGTTGTTTTCCTCTGGCCGTTCCTGCCCGCGCCCCGGCGCCCGTGCCCCTCTCGGGCGGCGCTGCCTTGCCGAGAGGTGCTGGCTGCAAACGCAGCCTGGCACCGGCTGGCCTACTACTCCCCAGCCCGGCCCCCAGCCTCCCGCTCACAGGGCACTGCCTCCTCGCCCCCCGCCCCCGCCGGCGCGGGCGCCGCGACCCCCATCCCCGACCTCTCCCGACCCAAAGTTTTGGCGGAGGGGGAAAGTGCCTGGGGCTTGGGCCGTCTGGCGGCGTCTCCGGACGCGCGGGGTTCCCTCAGTCTTCCTCAAGTCCACCCTATCCGCGCCGCCGCCGCCGCCGCCGCCGCCGCAGCTCCTGCCGCGGAGTCCTTGGGGCTGCAGCCCGGCGGCTCGCAAGTGAGTACGAAAACAGAAAGTGCGGGGAGAGCGCCCGGGAAGGGCTGGGGATGGGGGCGCTTACCTCGCGGGCTCGCCGGCGTGAGGGCGTGTGTGTGGTTCGCCCTCAGCGGCTAGTCAGGGTTCCTCTATGGGAAAGTGGAGAGGAGCTGGCGGAGCCGCTCTGCCTCCGCTTCACTGTACACTGCTCCACATACAGTACATGCAACCCGGAGAGACTGAAAACACTCATTTTATATAAGGCAGCCCGCCATTGGCCCGCGGCTTGACAGACAGGCCGCGCAGCCAAACAGAAGGCCTGTTACACCCAAACACACGCACACATACACACATTTTACAGAGACACAAAGATCATCGCATTTTCTGTTTTCTAATGTTCGGGACCTGTAGACAGTAGGAGAGGACAGATAGAGAGGCCCAACAGAGTGGGGTAAAGGGGATAAACCCCGTCTGCACCAAGTTGTAAGGCTAGAAACTGATGTCCTTTTGACTTAGCTTATAGTAATCAACTACAACTCGACTGGAAATGGAAGTGAAGGTTTTTGGTTTTTTTAATCGCTGCTTTTTGGTGCCCCATGAAAAAGGCTTGCATTGTGTTATGGTTTTACAGCCTGACCTGGCTAACAAGTGGCTAAGAAAGGCTTTTATCAGCTTGGATTTTCGTTTCTTTCTTTTTTTTTTTTTTTTTTTTTTTTGGTCAATGGGTTAGCTATCACACAGGCCAAAATAGTGCAAGATAAGTTTATTAAGAATATAATGCATTGAGGTTGTTAATGCCACATTCGTGGGTTAATTCAGAAAAATCAATTTAACAATACACAGACACAAAGGTAAACATTTTGCTGAAAGAGCCAGTCTACCTTTAGTGGGTGAGAGGACTGCAATCACCTGTGTGGGCATGAAAACAATGCTATAAGGTAGAAGTAGTCATGGAAAATTGGCTATTGAAACTTTTCCCTTGGAAATAGACATTTTGATTCAATATATGCAAGATTTATATTTTTCATATTACATATACATATATGATTTTTGCTTTACATATTTTACACCATATGTGAACATCATATATTGGTTGACTTTTGAAGATGGTGAACCCAAGGGCTACTACTTCTGATTTTCTTTTTTTTAGTACATCTTTGGCAGATTATATTTGACAATCTGATATAGACAACTCAACAGGTTGCTGGGAAAGAAAAACCAAAGCTGGAAATTGTTGTTTTTGGTGGCTCCAACTGATGGCAACCCCGTGTACAACAGAACAAAACATTGCCCTGTCCTGTGCCATCCTCAAGATCATTGTCATGCTTGAAGCCATTGTTGTGGCCACTGTGTATTTTGAGTGCCTTCCAGCCTAGGGGGCTCATCTTCCAGCACTATATCGGACAATATTCTGTTGTGATCGACGGGGTTTTAAGTAGCTGATTTCCAGAAGCAGATCACCAGGCCTTTCTTCCTAGTCTATCTTAGTATGGAAGTTCTGCCAAAACCTGTCCACCATGGGTGACCCTGCTGGTATTTGAAATGCGGTGTCATAGCTTCCAGCATTACAGCAACACGCAAGCCACCACAGTACAACAGACTGACAGGTGGTAGAAAGCTAAAATTAAAACAAACCCACTGCCATTGACTAATGACCCTATAGCACAGAGTAGAACCACCTCATAGGGTTTCCAAGGAGTGGCTGGTGGATTCGAACTGCCGACCTTTTGGTTAGCAGCTGAGCTCTTAACCACTGTGCCACCAGGGCTCCCTAGTGACCCTATAAACAAACAAACAAACAAAAAACCAAACCTGTTGCCATTGAGTCTATTCTGACTTATAGTGACCCTATAGGACAGAGTAGAACTGCCCCATAGGGTTTCCAAGGAGTGGCTGGTGGACTTGAACTGCTGACCTGTTGGTTAGTAGCTGAATGCTTAACCACTGCACCAGCAATGCCCCAGAGACCCTATAGGGAGGTATAAATCCTAGCCCCAACTCTTTAACTAGCTTGGAGCAACCTTGAGCAAGTTACTTTTCCTCTTCAATGCTCAAGTTGCTTTTGTGTTTTGGCTTTTGGTTTAAGGTTAAAATAAGAAGTTTCTCAAAGAGGCCCTTCCTTAAGTGTTTATTGAGCACTTACTATGCACCAGGCATTATCCTGGGCACTAGTTGTTTTCTTTAGGTTCCTTCTGGTGTAGAAGTGTGTGAACTATTCTTAAACACAAACGTGAAAAAATTAAATAAACACTACAATTTTATGGCCTAGTTGCAAAACTTTAAAACATAAGGAGAAGCCAGATTAAGACAACTTAATTTAAATCCCCATTTATTTCTTTAGTGACATTTTAAGGTGTCTCTTTCACATCCATAAAGTTATCAAATGAGTGTGTATGTGAAAAGAGTGGGAAATAGAAACAGATAAACAGAAAAATTAAGTTTATAGAGTTTAGAAAACAAATAGCAGTATTTAGAAATATGTTTCATTTGTTTTTTTAAAGGAAAATAATTTTAAAAGAAAAAGAATACTAAAATCATAGCTTTTTAACTGATAATATTAAAAATGACACCCTGCATTAGTCGACAGAAGAAGCAAATTGTGCTTTGTCTACACTATACTGTTACGAGGTCGCTGCTAAGCATTATTATCTCTATTTTGCCCATAAGGGAAATGAGGCAAGAAGAAATTATATAACCTGCTCCGTATTACACAGAATACCAGTGAAGAAGGGGATTTAAACCCAGAGCTCTTAATATCCAACACAGGTTTTGAGTAATTTTACAGTCCTTCTTTCCAAATTACAAACTGCAGGGACAAGAGGCAGATGGCAGGGTGGGGGGTGGGGTGGGAGCAGAAAACTTCTTAGCATTTCACTGTGTATTTTTTTAAAACAAAAATCAACACAAGTTGATATATTTAATTGCCAAGCAAAGTGTAAATTATTTACTAGTGCATTTATTTTATGAAAAATGTAAAAGGTCATTCTCCACTCCTAACCCCCAAACCCAACCAGAGGAAAAAACATTCTTTATTTCTTTATGGTCGCTAAGATTTTCCAATGTATGTTTTCATGTGTACATTAAATATATTCACCACTGTGTGAATATACTATTTATTATTATTAAGCATAAACTCATGAAAACCAAAAATTAAGTAAGAATTCTACTATTTTCATTCCATGTATCTACCCCTGGGATGTTGCACTCCTGTTTGGAGACCACCGATTTAGTGCCAGGCCTAACCCGCCAGGCCTGAGCCAGACAGAAGGGAGGGTAGGGCTCTGCCCGTAGGTGAAGGCCTAGGAGAATGTAAGGAAGTGCATAAAGAAGACTCCTTGCGAGTCATTACCGCAGCTGAGAAACTGGTGGTCCGCAGAGCCTTTAGACTGGAAGAATTGACACACTTCTTTAAAAAACAAAAAAAACTCAAAACCAAACCTGTTGCCATTGAATCGATTCTGATTCATAGTGACCCTGTAGGACCGAGTAGAACTGTTCCATAGGGTTTCCAAAGCTGTAATCTTTACCTAAGCAGACTGCCATTAATCGTTCTGCCGCAGAGCAGCTGGTGGGTTCGAACTGCCAACTTTTCAGTTAGCAGCTGAGCACTTAACCATTGTGCCACCATTAGTCCTTTTTTTTTATTAAACACATGCTAAATATTGGTAGTGTGTTAAGCATCATATTTCAATGTAAGCCATTTTTCAATATACTTTTGCAGAACATCTACAGCAAGGCTTATGTGTGCTAGGCATTATGCACGCTAGGTGCTGAAAAAGGAAAAATGCCTGCTCCTAAATAAAATTCCAGTCTCCTCTATGATAGATAGGGCCTTGCCACTAAGTAAGGAAAGGAGGCTTAGAACTAATTTAACAGAGCATTTTGCAATTAGGAAGTACTTTTCAGATTTGTTATTTTCTCATTTAAGAATAAAGATCAAGAAATTTTAAATACCAGCAATGCTCAAAAATTAAAAATATGATCAGGACAAATCAAAGCTTTAGTAGAGTTTATTGAATTTGTATAATGTGGCGTTATGAAAATAAATAACAACTGTTGGTTACCTGTGTAAAATGGCATTAGGAAGGTTTTGCCCTTTTCTCATTTTCACAACTGATTTTCAGTCAGAGGTTAAGCTCACATGGTTAGCATATTCTTCCTCCTTTTCATGGCCTTGATTGTCCATTTTATTAATTTTATTTTATGAGGGTCCTTTGTTGTAAGCCACATAAAATACTTTTGGATATGTAAAGTTAAATGTGTGCGTGTGTAAATGTATATATACAGGTGTGTATTGATTAAATATACATCTGTAAATAATATTATTTTGTTTTATTATTTATGCATTACTTCTTTATACAATCCTAACTCAAATTCCAATTTCACCACTTCCTAGCTGTGTGACCTTGGAAAAATTCCTTAACCTCTCCAAGACACGGTTTCCACATTTATAAAATGAGGACAATAAGAGTAATCATAAATTAAATAATCTATATAAAATGCCTAGGCCTGAAGCATACCAAACAATAAATATTATTTTCACTTATCTTTCACATATGCAAACCAATGATAGCTGCTTTACAGAAAGTTTTTTAAGACTTAGCTATCATATTATAGGGAGTTTATGGAACCCACTGCAACTTCCTTGCCTAGTATTTACAATTTCCCTTTAGCGTACACTCTCCCAATGCTGCATCTCTACATATTAAAGGGCGTGTCAGCCTGATCCCAGGTTAAAGCAAACATCCTTATTGGGTGGACGTTGCAAGCGCCTAAAAAAGCAAACTTGTAATAAACACTCTGAAACAAACTCTGCCTTGTGCACTGAAACTCTAGATCCTTGCAGGGATGAGAGTCTGCCTTATGTAACACTTTGTGACTTATACTTGACCTTGATGGGCTTTACTTTTTTTTTTTCTATAAAAGAAAAATAGGGAAAAAATAATTCTCTTCTCAGAGTCAATGGAGTCAAAGAGTTGGACCACTTCTCTGCACCTGTGTGAAAAATTCATAATCCTGAAGAGAACCAGCTTCTACTGGGTTTCAGCAGAGTTGCGGATAAGAAAGAAAGAGAATACCCTGCTTTGCTAAGAAGGTACTAGGTGAAGCATCTTGGGAATTCCCACTCTCCTGTGACCTTCTGTAGCATTTTATCTGTATTATTCTTAAGGCAGTCACATACTTTGCCTTCTATTACATTATCTGTGTATTGATAGAAATCTTTATTTGATGGCAAAAATCTTGAGGAAAATGATGATGTCTCCATCTTTTTGTTTTCCAGCTCTGCCAAGAACAGTCACTTTCAAGTTGCCTGATATGCAACAGTAACTCAACGCTAGTTTGTAAAACAAATGACCAAAACAAGCAAAAAAAAACCAAAACCATAAATTCAAAGAAAGAGCAGAGAGCATCTAGGGACAAGAGGTACCATAGAAGTTTGGGGGTCCTGATAAATGGTGAACATGACTTACATTATAGTTGTCATGGGTTATGCTTGCATATTGTTTTAATTTTCTAAACTATTTTTACATCTGAGATATCCTAGCATACACACTAAAATCCTCGTAAGGTAGGTAAGACAGATAGGAGGACATTCTTTATAAAGATGAAAAATTGAAGCAGGGAAAGGTTAAATGATTCTTTCAATGCTACACAGCTGGTGGCAGAGCTGAGCTAGTGCTAAGGTTCTAGATCCTAGTTCTGCAAGCTTTCTGTCTTTTGGGGGATGAGGAAGGGAGTTCCTAGGGAGTCCCTTAAGTATCATACCATAAAAATAGGTCTGTAAATGGACAATGATCTTACACTAATGGATTTGATCATCCAATCCATGAGCTTCAGCATTAGCGGGAAGGTCCTGCTAACCACCATTCCATTAGAAGCTTCAACAACATCCCCAGCAAGGAATTCTGCCATGACACATCTAGCTCCCATGACACCCTTCTCCCAAGACAGACAGTGTCATCTTCTGACAGTTTTGACCACTACAAAGTTTTTCCCGATATTTAACATAATTTTTTCTTGTTTTAAGTTTTAACCATTGTTCCTTATTCTGTCTCCTTCGGACCACAGAAGACAGTCTAATCCCTCTTCATGTGGCAACTGAAATACATGAAAACAGCTCTCATGACTTCCCATTCCTTGAGTTGTGCCTTTTCTAGACTGAACAGCTCCAGGTCCTTAAAACATTCTTCCTGGGACAAGATTCTAGATCTCCTCTCAAACCCTGCCCGTTGTCTTCTGAGGGAGCTAAAATTTGTTGGTGTGTTCCTTTAAGTGTGATATCCAGAACAGGTGGGGGCTGGGGGAATGTGCAGTACAGCATGACCATGACTCCCTCATCTTTGATACAATATTTCTGTTAGTGCAGTCTATGATTTGCTTTTTTGGTAACCACGTAGCTCTGCTCCCTGATATTGTGCTTACTCTCAAAAAAAAGTTGTTTTATTTTCAAATATAGACTGTTAAGCCATGTCTCCCCCATTCTTTATTATATGAATTTATTTTAGGGAAACTGAGGCATAGGCCTTTATAACCTAGTATTGTGTAGTGGTTAAGGGCCCAGGTTATATCAACATGGGTTAAAATCTTGTCTGTAGTACTTACTAACTTTGTGAACCTGGACAAATTATATAATCTCTGTGCTTCAATTTGGCATGTATAAAGGAGATGATATTATGTGTTTCATAAAATTATTGTAATGATTAAATAAATAAAATATGCAAAATGCCCAATACAGTGCTTGTTATATAAGCAGTCAATAAATAGTAGTTATTATTATTTTCTTTAGCTGATGAGATTTATCCCAAAATTCCATTTTGCCAGGATCCTTTTGTATACTGATTATTTCATTCAACACATTTGCTATTGCTCTCATCATCTTTTGTTCATTCACAAGTTCAATGCCTTCTCTACATTTTTCCAAGTCATTTTTGAAAGCATGGGCCAAGGCAGAACCCAGAGCACACACCTCCCAATACATTAACATTGATCCCATTCATCAGCACCCCCGTGGCCACAGTTGTTGAGCTTATCGTTAAGTCCACCTAATTTCACTTAAATCTTTATTATTTAAACTCAAAGAAATTTATAGAGAATAGTTTAATGTAGCAATGACCTAGGAGCTTTATTACTATTTAACATGTTATTATATAACCTCAGATTTCCTTATAGGAAATAAAACATTGCAGAAACAGTTGAAGCCCCCTCCCCTGGTCCATTTCCCCTCTAGTTCTCCTCAGAGGTTACCATTACTTTGTCATTTCACTCCCATCCTAGCCATATTTTTTGCTACCCACTCATGAAAATACCCTGAGACTTTATCAAATAGCTAATGAAATTTGCATTCACTAATGTTATCAAAGAGAGTTCTTTGGTAAATTAAAACACAGGAAATTTGGAGGAATACGGGATCGCTTAGAAACAAAAGAAAGGCTGAAGAGCCAGATCTCAGAAAGCCCAGGAATCCTGTCAGCCTCCAGGGATCAAGATCACTTTTGGTTGGAATAATCTTAATAGGATTTGAAAAAGAGGAAAAAAATCCTAATTAGGAAAAGAATTTGGGAAAATTCATCCTAATAAATGATTTTCCCAAATCCTTTCCCATCCTTTCTTCATACCACTGAAGGGAGTAGAATGGAAGATTCCAATTTTTGTGCCCACTTTTTGGCCAGGGGAGAAAAGGGCGCTTTGCTTGACCTCCCACGAAGACTGCATGATTACCTGGTGTGGGGAGAAGGGAGCAGTGGCAGAGGAAGCAGAGGCTAGAGTTAGGACAGAAATATTTAGGTGCATTTAACATATTGGTAACATTCTACTTCTTGGTGGATACACAGGTGCTCATTTTATTATTATGCTTTATAACTTACATAAATGTTATTCTTTTGCATGTATCAAATATATTTTTAAAATAAAAATAAACTTTAAGGAAAAAGAAAACATTGCATCAAAAAAGGCTTTTAGGTTCCCAAAGTAAAGTTGGAGTGCCACTAAGAAAAGAAGGCAAATAGATACTGGGCAGGTGAAAACAAGAGATCTAGAACATCTGTAACAGCCACAGTGCAACTGAGCTATTGGTTTATTTATTAACCCTGTTACAAAAGAAAAATAAGGTTGGTGTCATGGGTTGGATTGTGTCCCCCAAAAATATGTGTCAACTTATTTTAGGCCATGATTCCCAGTATTGTGTGGTTGTCCTCCAATTTGTGATTGTAATTTTATGTTAAAGAGGATTAGGGTGGGATTGTAACACCCTTACTAAGGTCACATCCCTGATCCAATGTAAAGGGCGTTTCCCTGGGGTGTGGCCTGCACCACCTTTTATCTTACAAGAGATAAAAGGAAAGAGAAGTGAACAAAGAGGAGGGACCTCAGACCCCCAAGAAAGCAGTGCCAGGAGCAGAGTGTGTCCTTTGGACCCAGGGTTCCTGCACTGAGAAGCTCCTAGTCCAGGAGAAGATTGATGACAAGAACCTTCCTCCAGAGCTGACAGAGAGAGAAAGGCTTTCCCTGGAGCTGGCACCCTGAATTCAGACTTCTGGCCTCCTAGACTGTGAGAAAATAAATTTCTCTTTGTTAAAGCCATCCACTTGTGGTATTTCTGTTATAGCAGCACTAGATGACTAAGACAGTCACTCATTCATTAATTCATTCCACCACATTTATTGAGTGCCTTCTCTGTGCCAGGTACTTTGCTGAGTACAAGAGATACCAAACAGGTGTGGTTCCTGTGCTAATGGAGCTTATGGTCTAACAGCAGAGACAGATGTATTATTAACATAATACAAAGTGTTCTTCGGAATTGGGGGGAAGCAATGCAAGCCAGCATGCAAGACTGGAGATATCTAAATGTGAAGAAGCAAATGGGCACCTCAGGACCTGAGGATACTAAAGCTTTAGTTGTTTTAAAGAATGAGGAGGGTTTTCTTAGTCAGCTGAGGAGAAAGGCTAAATTACAGAATCTTTAGACCCATAGGTTGGCTTTATATTCTAAGTAAAAAAAATGCCACTTTAGAACATGTGCTTTTTAAGATTTTTGTGGTCAGAATTATTCTTTTAAGGAGCCTGGGAGGCGCAAGTGGTTTGTGATCAGCTACTAACCTAAAGGTTGGCAGTTCGAACCCACCCAGCAGCTCGGCGGAAGAAAGCCCTGGTGAACTGCTTCCTTAAAGATTATAGCCAAAAAACCATATGGAGAAGTTCTACTCTGTAACATATGGGGTCTCCATAGATTGGAGCTGACTCGATGGCAGTGGGTTTTGGTTTATTATTCTTTTTAAACCCTTGGCCTTGTTTGTAGTAGTGTGGGGTTAGGAGAAATGATTTTGCTTGCCTTAGAAGTTTCAGTAGAAGGCTAAATGTATTAACAGTATTCATCAAAAAAAGTTTAAGTATTAGTGGTTATAAGAATGTCCATCAGGAAATACTACACACTGGAGAGTTCAGGTGGCAGCTGCACTGAATAAAAAAGTTTAAAAGTTTATGTGATGGCAAAAGAATGGCTATTTCCAAAGTTAAAGCATGTCTGGTAAGAATAGCAAACACTGGATATTGATGTGGATTTTAGTTTTTATTTATATTTTGGAGAGGCTTAATTACATTTTTTTTATGTCATTTCTTATGGAATAGACCTGTGTTTCTACTGGGATTGTGCTGTGTGATTTGTATTGATATTTGCTCTATCTGTGCATGTTCATAGGGGGCGTATGAACTAAGGCTCCTAGTGGAGGCAGAAAGACCTGGATTCAAATCCGGCCTCTGCTATTTACTAGCTGTGTGACCTTGGACAAGCTTCGTAACTCTGCCAAGCTCAGGCCTGAGTTTCCTAGACAGTGAAATCGGGATTATGATGGTTCCTTCTTACCATTATAAGGGTAAATGGTTGTTGTGAGAATTAAACAGTCCCAACACTTAATAAATAGTAACTCTTATTTTAAGTGTGGCTTATGATATAGGGTAGTGTTTGGTGCCCAGTAATAGGGAGCTCTGGAAGATAAATAGCAATTTTATCTTCTGAGGAAGATAATTAAAATGCTTGAGAGATTTGGAGAGGGTCACTGAAGAATGCTAAAATTTAATATGATGGCACAATTATTACAATGGAAGGAAAGAACTGAATATTTCCTTCTGTTTTCTTTCCAAAAGATAGTGGTGTTCACAGTTATTTAGGTAACATTGGAGAATTCCAGAATATTTATTCACTTCTGACTTCATTCATTTAGCTTTCTTATTATGCATCTGTACTAGAACGAGAACTCAGTTTTAGCTCCAAGTCACCATTGCATCCTTAGCGATCTGTTGTTTTCTTTTTTTTTTTAATTTTTTTTAAAATTGTACTTTAGATGAAGGTTTACAGAACAAATAGTTTCTCATTAAACAATCAGTACACATATGTTTTATGACATTGGTTAACAACCCCGTGAAATGTCAACACTCTCCCTTCTCCACCTTGGGTTCCATATTACCAGCCTTCCTGTCCCCTTCTGCCTCCTAGTCCTTGTCCCTGGGCTGTTGTGCCCCATTAGTCTCGTTTTGTTTTCTGGGGCTGTCTAATCTTTGGCTGAAGGGTGAACCTCAGGAGTGACTTCTTTACTGAGCTAAAAGGGTGTCGGGGGGGGGGGGCCGTACTCTCGGGGTTTCTCCAGTCTCTGTCAGGCCAGTAAGTCTAGTCTTTTTTTGTGAGTTAGAATTTTGTTCTGCATTTTTCTCCAGCTCTGTCTGCAAACCTCTGTTGTGATCCCTGTCAGAGCAGTCGGTGGTGGTAGCCGGGCACCATCTAGTACTAGACTCAGTCTGGTGGAAGCCGTGGTGGTTGTGGTCCATTTGTCTTTTGGACTAATCTTTTCCTTGTATCCTGTTCTCTTCATTCTCCCTTGCTCCCAAAAGGGTGAGACCAGTGGAGTATCTTATATGGCTGTTCACAGGCTTTTAAGACCCCAGACTCTACTCACCAAAGTAGAATGTAGAACATTTTGTTTATAAACTATGTTATGCCAATTGAGCTAGATGTTCCCTGAGACCATGGTCCCCACAGCCCTCAGCCTAGCAATTCGGTCCCTTAGGGAGTTTGGATGTGTTTATGGAGCTTCCATGACCTTGTCTTGTACAAGTTGTACTGGCTTCCCCAGTACTGTGTACTGTCTTACCCTTCACCAAGTTACTACACATCTGTTGTCTATTTAGTGTTTCCCCCTACACCCCTCCCTTCCCCTGTAACCATCAAAGATTGTTTCTTTTTGTGTGTAAATCTTTCCGTGAGTTTTTACAGTAGAGGTCTCATACAATATTTGTCCTTTTGTGATTGACTTATTTCACTCAGCATAATGTCCCCCGGTTTCATCCATGTTATGAGATGCTTCCCAGATTCGTCATTGTTCTTTATCATTGCATAAAACGCCATTGTGTGTATGTACCATAGTTTGCTTATTCATTTGTCTGTTGATTGCTGTCTTCTGATAGTATTTTTCAAAGTGAGGTTCATCAAAATCATCCAGGTGACTTCTTAAAAATTCAGATTCTTGGCCCTGATTTATGAAGAAGTCTCTGAATTCTAAATAAACATTCCAACCAAGCTGATTTTTATGAACACCTAAGCTTAAGAAGGAGCCCTGGTGGCGCAGTGGTTAAGCTCTCGGCTGGTAACTGAGAGGTCGGCAGTTGGAACCCAACAGCTGCCCCTCAGAAGAAAGATGTGACAGTCTGCTTAGGTAAAGATTATAGCCTTGGAAACCCTAAGAGGCAGTTCTCCTCTGTCCTATAGGGTTGCTATGAGTCTGAATAGACTTGATGTCAACAGGATTTTTGGATTTAAAGCTTAAGAATGATTAACCTGGAACATCTAGCTCAATTAGCATTACAGTTTATTAAAAAAAAATGTTCTACATTCTACTTTGGTGAGTAGCATCTGGGGTCTTAAAAGCCTGTGAGTGGCCATCTAAGATACTCCACTGGTCTCAGCCCATCTGGAGCAAGGGAGAATGAAGAAAACCAAAGACACAAGGGAAAGATTAGTCCAAAGGGCTAACGGACCAGAAGTACCACAGCCTCCACCAGACTGAGTCCAGTACAACTAGATGGTGCCCAGCTACCACCACTGAGCTCTCACAAGGATCACAATACAGAGTCCCGGACAGGGCTAGAGAAAAATGTAGAACAAAATTCTAACTCATAAGAAAAAAAAAAAGACTAGACTTTTTTGAGGTTCACCCCTCAGCCAAAGATTAGACAGGCCCATAAGACAAAATGAGACTAAATGGACACACTAGACCAGGGGCAAGGACCGGAAGGCAGGAGGGGACAGGAAAGTTGGTAGTGAGGAACCTAAATTCGAGAATGGGAGAGTGTTGATATATTGTGGGGTTGGCAACCAATGTCACAAAACAATATGTATATTAATTGTTTAATGAGAAGCTAGTTTGCTCTGTAAACCTTCATCTGAAGTACTATACATATATATATGTATACATATATATATATGTATAAAGAATGACTAACCAGTTGCCGTCAAGTTGATTCCAAATCATGGTAAGCCCACATGTATCAGAGTAGAACTGAGCTCCATAGGGTTTTTAATGGCTAATTTTTCAGAAGTAGATCAATAAACCTTTCTTCCCAGGTGCCTCTGGGTGGACATGAACCTCCAACCTTTTGGTTAGAAGCTGAGCATGTTAACTCTTTGCACCACTCAGGGACGCCAAGAATGACCAGACCACACAAACAATGGTGTTTCACATATAAGCTATGTAAGGTTGTGCTTACTTAAATAGTAATTTATGTGAAAGTTACCCTAACACCCTCATAGGACATAAAACTTGGTCTATATGTTCTTTTTGCCTTAACAACCATTTCCAAATCACCTGATTAATAATAATTTATTTTCTTTTTTTAGTCTTCGGAAACATTTGCCTTTCTCTGCTTGTGGTAAGAGCTAAACAGTGACCTTATCCTTGTTTCTAAGAGTATGGCTAGAGATGGGGCAAAAGTAAAGAGGTTTATGACTGGGATCCACAGAGAACCCCTGGTTTCTACAAACCTCTCCATGGTTGAACTTGTTAAAGCTGGCTTTTCTGCCCTCAGTCTCTGGCTTCCTAAATACATCTCTGACCCTTTCTGGCCTGATCGTTATTCCAGATCTGTTTTGATCATGTCAGCCAGGTAGCTGTGATTGCTATTTGTTCCTGAGTCTAGAAATTTGTTAACTCTGAAGGTGGTTAACATATTTTCACGTTCCACTTTGTAAATAAATAAGAAATACATGTGTAGACATTCCAATGTGGAGTAAGGGGAAAAGAAAGGGAAAGATGGCTTTGAAGCCCAGGAAGAAGTCTCTACCTTTATGTCACTTGACCTGAGTGGTTACAGCAGAGACAGGTGAGTCTCAGAGGTCAATGTGATGCTTGTTGAATCTGTGAGTACCTAACTTCCTGAGCACTTTTCTACTGCCCAGGTGACATGCAGACTTTGAAATATGAAGTTCCATCCGTGGTTTAGGAGATTGATTGGCAGGTGAGGAAATGCTAATTTCCTTTTGGTTAAAACTTTTTAGGAGAGCCTTCTGGCTTTGATGGAACTAGGCATTCTTTGTGTGGTAAATCTGGAGACTGTACCCCAAGAAAGCAAAAACTCTTGAGCATGAATCTGCTAGTTTCCCATAAGAGAAACCTGTTCATCTAATAATTTAATAAAATCCAGCCCAGGTGCCAAGATTGCTCCCTCCAGCACTCTCTGGTTCATGGGGTGGCATTATATATGTAGTTAGATCAATGTTTACTCATGTGGGATTTGGAGTCAGACAGATGTGGGCTTGAGTCCTGGCTTGACCACTCACGGACTCTGTGAACCTGGACTAGTTACCTAGTCTTAGTTTCATCATCTGTAAAATGGGAAGAATGATAGATGTGAGAAAAATAAGGCAATGAGTATAAAGCCCTTAGTGCTGTCCCTGGCTCCTTTAACCTCTTCTTATGACTCTATTGTCCCATTCTTTTCTTTGTACCTTTTCCAAGCCATTTTCATATTTAACCAGGTAACGTTTCAAGATGTACCCAATTGCCTATTCTTCATTTTCTCAAATTCATTTATTAATTCACCAACTATTTCCTGAGCACCTACTTTGTGCAAGATTCTATTCTAGGTACTTGTATCAGAGAACAAAACAAAAACTCCTTGCCATCATGGAGCTTACATTCTAGTGGGGAGGAGAAATACAATAGACAATAAACATAACAAATGAGTAAATCATATGGGATAAATGCTACTGAAAAGAAAAAGAGCAGGGTAATGGAGACTGGGCATACTGGGAGAGGTGTTCCAGTTTCAAATGGATGGTCAGGTTAACCCTTGCTGAGAAGGGGAGTACTGAAGTTGTACAGAGCTCACTATGCTTAGGCAAAAGTGGGGAGTTAAAATGCCTAAAAGAAGTGGAAAGTCATTCCTTAATTTCTCAAATGCAGCAGAAGAGCAACACCTATTTGTGGTTGTGTTTAGTTGCTGTTTAGTTGGCCCCAGCACAACCCCATGCACAATGGATCGGTGGAGACAGGACCATTTGATCCATAAGGTTTTCATTGGCTAATTTTCAGATGTAGATCATCAGGCTTTTTTTCCCAGTCTATCTTAGTCTGGAAGCTCTGCTGAAACTGTTCAGCATCATAGCAACACTCAATCCACTACCGATGGATGGGTAGTGGCTGTGCATGAGGTACATTCACCAGGAATCAAACCTGGGTTACCTGCATGGAAGGCTGGAAATTCTACCACTAGACCACCACTGCCCTCACTTCACCCATTAAGTGACAAGACTGTTTTCTGTTTTTCTCTTTCTGACTTCACTCTTTTCTAGCCTCTAAGGTCACAAGAATCTTCATGCCTTGCTCCCCTTGGTTTCATGTCTTAGGACCTTGGGTGATGGATGTTATCAGTAAAATGTAAGAAATTAGAGCTGCTTATACTGTATGTTTTCTATAACAGAAATTCTTTGTAACTCAGGGAGATATATGTAATTTAACTATAAATCCATGATTGGATTTAATCATGGGAAATTTTTATTAACACATAGTAGCACAATTTTTTAAAAGACTGATAAAACAGGAAGAGTACTGCAATGGGATTCAGAGACCAGGCTCTGCCCCAGCCCTGCCACTGACGTCAGGGGTAGATCATTTCAGGGTTCTGTGCCCAAAGGTTTCTCACCTGTGAATGATCTCTTCCAATTCTCTAATTCCATGAGTATTTGAAAAGCTCCAAAACATTCATGATAACCACTAAGAAAATATCTAAACAACATACACAAAAGGAAAGGAGAAGGGAACCAAAATGACTCACTACAATAAACCAACAAAACACAAAAGCAAGCAGTTGTTGTTATTGTTGTTAGGTGCCGTCAAGTCAGTTCCAACTAATACCGACCCTATGTATAACAGAACCAAACACTGCCTGGTCTTTCACCATCCTCACAATGTTTGAAACCATTGTTGCAGCCACTGTGTCAGTTTATCTCACTGAGAGATAAACTCTTTCTCTCTTTCTCTGACCTTGTACTTCACCAAGCATGATGTCCTTCTCCAGGGACTGGTCCCTCCTGATAACATGTCCAAAGTACGTGAGACAAAGTCTCACCATCCTCCCTTCAAAGGAGCTGACTGTACTTCTTCCAAGACAGCCTTGTTCTGGTTGTCTGGCTGTCCGTGGTATATTCAGTATTCTTCATTAACACCGTAATTCAAAGGCATCAATTCTTCTTCTGTCTTCCTTATTCATTGTCCAGCTTTCTCATGCATGTGTGGCGATGTCTTGTGTCAGGTGCACCTTAATCCTCAGTAGTAAAGGACAAAGACAAAGAAGGTTTAAGACACACAATAAACAACAAAATGGCATAAGTAAGTCACTTCTTATTGGTAAATACCGTATTTTTATACAAATAACACACAACTTCTACATTTGTTTGTCAGCTGCATTCTTCCTAAACAAGGTATTTTCATAAGCGCTGCTATGCCAATTTTTTTTACATGTTGCTGTAAAAAAAATAGCATAGCAGGCTTACAAAAATACTTCATGGGAGGAGGGCACAGCTGGCAAACAGACGTAGAAGGGACGTGTTACTTAAGTAAAAATACAGTAAAGTGAATGTAAATGGACTAAATGCTCCAAACAAAGGCAGAGAGTGGCAGAAACATGATCCAGCTATATGCTGTTTACAAAAGACACCTTAGACCCAAGGACACAAATAGGTTGAAAGTGAAAGTATGGGAAAAAAATCAATGCAAATAATAACCACGAGAGAGCTGGGGTGGCAATCTTAATATCAGACAAAGTAGACTTTAAGACAAAATCTGTTTGAAGAGATAAAGATGAATTTATATAGTGATAAAATTGTCAACTAATTAAGAATATTTAATAATCACAAATATATTTGCACCCAGTATCGGAGTACCTTAATATATAAAGCAAACATTGATATAATTGAAAGGAGAAACTGATAGTACTACAATAATAACTAGACACTTCAATACACCACTTTCAATATTTGACAGAACATATACAAAGAAGATCAACAAAGAAACAGAGAAACTGAATGACACTATAAACCAATTAGACTCAACAGACATATACAGAACACTCCACCCCAAAACAGCACAATATACATTCTGCTGCAGTATACATGGATCCCCCCACGTGTCTGTCAGTTTGTCCTACTGTGGGGGCTTGCATGTTGCTGTGATGCTGGAAGCTATGCCACTGGTATTCAGATACCAGCAGGGTCACCCATGGTGCACAGGTTTCAGCTGAGCTTCCAGACTGAGACAGACGAGGAAGAAGGACCCGGCAGTCTACTTCTGAAAAGAATTAGCCAGTGAAAACATTATGAATGGCAGTGGAACATTGTCTGATATAGTGCCAGAAGATGAGCCCCTCAGGTTGGAAGGCACTCAAAACACTACTGGGGAAGAGTTGCCTCCTCAAAGTAGAGTCCACCTTAATGAAGTGGATGGAGTCAAGCTTTCAGGACCTTCATTTGCTGATGTGGCACGATTCAAAATGTGAAGAAACAGCTGCAAACATCCATTAATAATCAGAACGTGGAATGTATGAAGTATGAATCTAGAAAAATTGGAAATAGTCAAAAATGAAATGGAACACATAAACATTGATATCCTAGACATTAGTGAGCTGGAATGGACTGGTATTGACCATTTTGAATCAGACAACCATATGGTCTACTATGCCAGGAATGACAACTTTAAGAGGAATGGAGTTGCATTCATTGTCAGAAAGAACATTTCAAGATCTATCCTGAAGTACAACACGGTCAGTGACAGGATAATATCCATACCCCTACTACACAAATTTACACACCAACCCCAAAGGCCAAAGATGAAGATATTAAAGATTTCTACCAACATCTTCAGTCTGAAATTGACCGAACATGCAATCAAGATGCATTGATAATTACTGGTGATTGGAAGGCGAAAGTTGGAAACGAAGAAATATTGGTGGTTGGAAAATATGACCTTGGTGATAGAAATGATGCCAGAGATTGTATGATAGAATTTTGCAAGACCAACGACTTCATCATTGCAAATACCTTTTTTCACCAACATAAACAGCAGCTATACACATGGACCTTGCTAGATGAAATACACAGGAATCAAATCGACTGCATCTGTGGAAAGAAATGAGGGAAAAGCTCAATATCATCAGTCAGAACAAGACCAGGGGCTGACTGCAGAACAGACCATCAACTGCTCATGAGCAAGTTCAAGTTGAAACTGAAGAAAATTAGAACAAATCCACGAGAGCCAAAGTTCGACCTTGAGTATATGCCACCTGAATTTAGAGATTATCTCAAGAATAGATTTGACGCATTGAACACTAATGACTGAAGACCAGACAAGTTGTGGAATGACATTAAGGACATCATACCCGAAGAAAGCAAAAGGTCATTAAAAAGACAGGAAAGAAAGAAAAGACCAAAATGGATGTCAGAAGAGACTCTGAAACTTGCTTTTGAACATCAAGTAGCTAAAGCAAGAATAAATGATGAAGTAAAAGAACTGAACAGATTTCAAAGGGCGGCTCGAGAAGACAAAGTGAATTATTATAATGATATGTGCAAAGATCTGGAGATAGAAAACCAAAAGGGAAGAGCACACTCAGCATTCCTCAAGCTGTAAAAACTGAAGAAAAAATTCAAGCCTCAAGTTGCAATAGTAAAGGATTCTATGGGGAAAATATTAAACGATGCAGGAAGAAGCATCAAAAGAAGATGGAAGGAATACACAAAGTCATTATACCAAAAACAATTAGTCGACGTTCAACCATTTCAAGAGGTAGCATATGATCAGGAACTGGTGGTGCTTAAAGAAGAGGTCCAAGCTGTACTGAAGGCATGGGCGAAAAACAAGGCCCCAGGAATTAACGGAATACCAACCGAGATGTTTGAACAAATGGATGCAGCGCTGGAAGTGCTCACTCATCTACGCCAAGAAATTTGGAAGACAGCTACCCGGCCAACCAACTGGAAGGCATCCATATTTATGCCTATTCCTAAGAAAGGTGATCCAATCGAATGTGTAAATTATTGAACAATATCACTAACATTACACACAAGTAAAATTTTGCTGAAGATCATTCAAAAGTGGCTGCAGCAATATGTCAACAGGGAACTGCCAGAAATTCAAGCTGGTTTCAGAAGAGGACATGGACCTAGGGATGGCTGAAAGCAGAGAATGCCAGAAAGATGTTTACCTGTGTTTTTTTGACTATGCAAAGGCATTCGATTGTGTGGATCATAATAAATTATGGATAACATTTTGAAGAATGGCAATTCCAGAACACTTAATTGTGCTCATGAGGAAACCGTACACAGATCAAGAGGCAGTTGTTTGGGCAGGACTAGGGGATACTATGTGGTTTAAAGTCAGGAAAGGCGTGCATCAGGGTTGTATCCTTTCACCATAGCTGTTCAATCTGTATGCTGAGCAAATAATCCGAGAAGCTGGACTATATGAAGAAGAAAGGGGCATCAGGATTGGAGGAAGACTCATTAACAAACTGCATTATGCAGATGACACAACCTTGCTTGCTAAAAGTGAAGAGGACCTGGAGCACTTACTGGTGAAGATCAAAGACCATAGCCTTCAGTATGGGTTACACCTCAACATAAAGTAAACAGAAATCCTCACAACTGGACCAATAAGCAATATCATGATAAATGGAGAAAAAATTGAAGCTGTCAAGGATTTCATTTTACTTGGATTCACAATCAACACCCATGGAAGCAGCAGTCAGGAAATCAAAAGACCCATTGCATTGGGCAAGTGCTGCAAAAGACCTCTTTAAAGTGTTGAAAAGCAAAGATGTCCCCTTGAAGATTAAGGTGTGCCTGACCCAAGCCATGGTATTTTCAGTTGCATCATATATATGGGAAAGCTGGACAGTGAATAAGGAATACTGAAGAAGAATTGATGCCTTTGAGTTGTGATGTTTGCGAAGAATATTGAGTATACCATGGACTGACAAAAGAACGAACAAATCTTTCTTGGAAGAAGTACAACCAGAATGCCTCCTCAGAAGGAAGGATGGCGAGACTACGTCTCACGTACTTTGGACATGTTATCAGGAGGGATCATCCCTGGAGAAAGACATCATGCTTGGTGTCTTAGTCATCTAGTGCTGCTATAACACAAATACCACAAGTGGTGGCTTTAACAAAGACAAATTTATTTCTTCACAGTAAAGTAGGCTGAAAGTCCAAATTCAGGGTGTCAGCGGCAGGGGAAGGCTTTCTCTTTCTGTCAGCCTTCTCGCCAATGTTCCCCTGGACTAGGAGCTTCTCCACGCAAGGACCCCGGGTCCAAAGGACACGCTCTGCTCTTGGCACTGCTTTCTTGGTGGTATGAGGTCCCCCAATTCTCTGCTTGCTTCCATTTCCTTTTATCGCTTGTAAGGTAAAATGTGGTGCAGGCCACACCCTAGGGAAACTCCCTTTACATTGGATCAGGGTTGTTACCTGGGTAAGTGTGGTGTTACAATCCCACCCTAATCCTCTTTAACATAAAATTACAATCACAAAATGGAGGCCAACCACACAATTCTGAGAATCATGACCCAGCCAAAATGATACACACGTTTTTGGGGGGACATAATTTAAACCATGACACTGTAAAGTACCCGGTGAACGAAAAAGAGGAAGACCCTCAACGAGATGATTTGACACAGTGGCTACAACAATGGGTTCAAGCATAACAATGATTGTGAGCTTGGCACAGGACCAGGCAGTATTGCGTTCTGTGGTGCATAGGGTTGCTATGAGTCGCAACTGACTTGACGGCACCTAACAACAGCAACAACATACATGGATCATTCTCCAGGATAGACCATATGTTAGGTCACAAAGCAAGTCCTGATAAATTTTAAAAGATTGAAATCATAAAAAGTATTTTCTGTGACTACAACTGAGTGAAGCTAGAAATTACTAACACACACACACAAACTGGAAAATACACAAATATATGTACATTAAACAACACACTTAAAACTACCAATGGGTCAAGGAAGAAAGCAAAAGAGAAATCACAAATTTCTTAGTTAAATCAAAATAAAAGCACAGCATACCAAACCTTATGGGATGCAGCAAAGGCAGTACAAACAGGGAAACATTTTTTTTGCATGTGCTTTAAGTGAAACTTTACAATTCAAGTTATTTTCTCATACAAAAATTTATACACACATTGTTATGTGACCCTAGTTGCTCTCCCTATAGTGTAACAGCACACTCCTCCTTTCCACCCTGGAATTCCCATGTCCATCCAACCAGCTCCTGACATTCTCTGCCTTCTCATCTCGTTGCTGGGCAGGAGCTGCCCATTTAGTCTCATGTATATACTTGAGCTAAGAAGCTCACTCTTCACGAGTATCATTTTATGTCCCATAGCCCAGTCTGATCTTTGTCTGAAGAGTTGGCCGCAGGAATGGTTTTAGTTTTAGACTAACAGAGAGTCTGGGGGCCATGCCTTCTGGGGTCCCTCCAGTCTCAGTCAGATGATTAAGTCTGGTCTTTTTTACTAGAATTTGAGTTGTGCACCCCACTTTTCTCCTGCTCCATTAGGGACTCTCTGTTGTGTTCCCTGTCAGGACAGTCATTGCTGGTAGCCAGACACTATCTAGTTCTTCTGGTCTCAGGCTGATGGAGTCTCTGTTTTATGTGGCCCTTTCTGTCTCTTGGGCTAATAATTTCCTTGTCTTTGGTGTTCTTTATTCTCCTTTGCTCCTGGCGATTTAGGACAAATTGATGCATCTTAGATGGCGGCTCACCAGCTCTTAAGACCCTGGACGCCACACAACAAAGTGGGATGCAGAACATTTTCTTAATAACCTTTTTATGCCAGCTGACTTAGATGTCCCCTGAAAGCATGGTCCCCAGACCCCCACTCCTGCTACTCTCTCCCTCAAAGCGTTTGGTTATATTCAGGAAATTTCTTAGCCTGGTTTAGTCCAGTTGTGTGGACTTTGCCTGTAGTGTGTGTTGTCCTTCTCTTTACCTAAGATAATTCTTATCTACTATCTAGTTAGTGAATACCCTCTTCCTCCCTCCCCACCCTCATAACCATCAAAGAATGTTTTCTTCTGTGTTTAAACCTTTTCTTGAGTTCTTATAATAGTGGTCTTATACAATATTTATCCTTCTGTGACTGACTAAATTCACTCAGCATAATGCCTTCCAGATTCCTCCATGTTATGAAATGTTTCACGGATTCATCATTGTTCTTTATTGTTGCATAGTATTCCATTGTGTGAATATACCATAATTTGTTTATCCATTTGTCTGTTAATATGCACCTAGGTTGTTTCCATCTTTTTGCTATTGTGAACAGTGCCGCAAGCAACATGAGTGTGCATATATGTATTCCTGTGATAGCTCTTATTTCTGTAGGATATATTCCAAGAAGCGGCATTGCTGGATCATATGGTACTTCTATGTCTAGCTTTTTAAGGAAGCACCTAATTGATTTCCAAAGTGGTTGTACCATTTTACATTCCCACCAGCAGTGTACAGGTGTTCCAGTCTCTCCATAACGTCTCCAACATTTATTATTTTCTGTTTTTTGGATTAATGCTAGCCTTGTTGGGGAGAGAAGGTATCTCATTGTAGTTTTGATTTGCATTTCTCTAATGGCTAATGATTGTGAGCATTTCCTCATATATCTGTTAGCTTCTTGAATGTCTTCTGTGGTGAATTGTCTGTTCATATCCTTTGCTGATTTTTTAATTGGGTTATATGTCTTTTTGTTGTTGAGATTTTGCAGTATCTTGTAGATTTTAGATATTAGGTGCTGATTGGATTTGTCGTAGCCAAAAATTTTTTCCAAGTCTGTAGGTTGTCTTTTTACTCTTTTGGTGAAGTCTTTTGATGAGCATAAGTGTTTGATTTTTAGGAGCTCCCAGTTTTCTAGTTTCTCTTCTGGTGTTTGTGCATTGTTATTTATGGTTTGTATTCTGTTTATGCCATATATTAGGACTCTTAGCATTGTCATTATTTTTTTCTTCCATAATCTTTATCATTTTATATTTTATATTTATGTCTTTGATCCATTTTGAGTTAGTTTTTGTGCATGGTGTGAGGTATGGGTCTTGTTTCAGTTTATTGCAGATGGATATTCAGTTATGCCAGCACCATTTGTTAAAGAGACTGTCTTTTCCCCCAGTAATGGACTTAGGGCTTTTGTCAAATATCAGCTGCTTGTAGGTGGATAAATTTACATCTTGATTCTCAATTCTGTTCCATTGGTCTGTGTATCTGTTGTTGTACCAGTACCAGGCTGTTTTGACTACTGTGGCAGTATAACAGGTTCTAAAATCAGGTAGTGTGAGGCCTCCCACTTTGTTCTTCTTGGGTAATGCTTTACTTAGCCAGGACCTCTTCCCTTTCCATATGAAGTTGGTGATTTCTTTCTCCATCTCATTAAAAAATGCCATTGGAATTGGATAGGGATTACATTGTATCTGTAGATCGCTTTGGGTAGAATTGACATTTTCACAATGTTGAGTCTACCTATCCATGAGCAAGGTATGTTTTTCCACTTATGCAAGTCTTTTTTGGTTTCTTGCAGTAGTGTCTTGCAGTTTTCATTGTATAGGTATTTTATGTCTCTGGATAAACTTATTCCTAAGTATTTTATCTTCTTGGTGGCTATTGTAAATGGTATTGATTTGGTGATTTCCTCTTCTAAGTTCTCTTGTTAGTGTAGAGGAATCCAGCTGATTTTTGTATGTTTATTTTGTATCCTGATACTTTGCTGAAATCTTCTATTAGTTCCAGTATTTTTCTTGTGGATTCTTTGGGGTTTTCTGTATGTAAGATTATATTGTCTGCATTAGAGATACTTTTACTTCTTCCTTACCAATTTGGATGCCCTTTATTTCTTTTTCTAGCTTAATTGCTCTGTCTAGAACCTGCAGCACAATATTGAGTAAGAGTGGTGATAAAGGGCATTCTTGTCTGGTTTCCGTTCTCAAGGGGAATGCTTTCAAAGTCTCCATTTAGGATGATGTTGGCTGTTGGCTTTGTATAAATTCCCTTAATTATACTGAGGAATTTCCCTTCTATTCCTATTTTGCTGAGAGTTTTTATCATGAATGGGTGTTGGGCTTTGTCAAATGCCTTTTCTGCATCGATTGATAAGATCATGTGTTTCTTGTCTTTTGTTTTATTAATGTGATGGATTACATTAATTGTTTTTCTAATGTTGAACCATCCCTGCATACCTGGTATAAATCCCATTTGATCATGGTGAATTATTTTTTTGATATGTAGTCGAATTCTATTGGGTAGAATTTTGTTGAGGATTTTTGCATCTATGTTCATGAAGGATATTGGTCTGTAATTTTCTCTTTTTGTGGTGTCTTTACCTGGTTTTGGTATCAGGGTTATGCCAGTTTCATAGAATGAGTTTGGGAGCATTCGATAATTTTCTATGCTCTGAAATACTTTTGGTAGTAGTGGTATTAAATCTTCTCTGAAAGTTTGGTAGAATTCTCCAGTAAAACCGTCAGGTCCAGGGCTTTTTTGTTGTTGTTGTTGAGAGTTTTTTAATTACCTTTTCAGTCTCTTCTTTTGTTACTTGTTCTACCTCTGTTTGTGTTAGTTTAGGTAGGTAGTGAGTTTCTAGAAGTTTGTCCATTTCCTCTAGGTTTTCAAATTTGTTAGAATACAAGTTTTCATAGTATTCTGTTATGATTCTTTTAATTTCAGTTGGATATGTTGTGATATCACCCGTCTCATTTCTTATTCAGGTTATTTGCTTTCTCTCCTGTTTTTCTTTTGTCAGTTTGGCCAATGGTTTATTGATTTTGTTGATCTTTTCAAAAAACCAGCTTTTGGTCTTAACTCTTTCAATTGTTTTTCTATTCTCTATTTCATTTATTCTGCTCTAATTCTTAGTATTTCCTTTCTTCTGGCACCCGATGGCTTCTTTTGCTGCTCTCTTTCTACTTGTTCAAGTTGTATAGTTAATGTTTTGATTTTGGCCCTTTCTTCTTTTTGGATGTGTGAATGTATTGCTGTAAAGTGATCTCTGAGCACTGCTTTTGCTGTGTCCCAAAGGTTCTGGTAGGATGTGTTTTCATTCCATTTGATTCTGTAAATTTCTTTATTCCATCGTTAGTTTCTTCTATAACCTAGTAGTTTTTGAGCAAGGTGTTGTTCAGTTTCCATGTGTTTGATTTTTTTTCCTGCTTTTTCTGTTATTGATCTCTACTTTCATTGCTTTATGGTCAGAAAAGAGGCTTTGTAGTATTTTGATGCTTTGGATTCTGTTAAGGCTTGCTTTATGGCCTAATATGTGGTCTATTCTGGAGAATGTTCCATGTGTGTTGGAAAAGAAAGTATACTTGGCTGCTGTTGGGTGGAGTGTTCTGTATATGTCCACAAGATCAGTTGGTTGATTATGGCATTTAGATCTTCTGTGTCTTTATTGAGCTTCTTTCTGACTGTTCTGTCCTTCACGGAATGTGGTGTGTTGAAGTGTCCTACCATTATTGTGGAGCTGTCTATCTCTCTTTTCAGTGCCATTAGAGTTTGTTTTATGTATTTTGGAGCCCTGTCACTGGGTGCATAAATATTTGTTACAGTTATGTCCTCCTGATGTATTGACCCTTTAATCATTATATAGTCTCCTTCCTTATCTTTTGTGGTGGATTTTATTTTAAAGGCTATTTTGTCAGAGATTAATATTGCCACTACTGCTTTTTTAAAATTGTTGTTTGATTGATATATTTTTTTCCATCCTTTGAGTTTTATTTTGTTTATGTCTTTAAGTCTAAGGTGTGTCTCTTGTAGGGAGCATATAGACGGATTGTGTTTTTGTTATCCATTCTGCCACTTTCTGTCTCTTTATTCTTGCATTTAGTCCATTTACATTCAGCATAATTATTGATAGGTATGAGCTTAGTGCTGTCATTTTGATGTCTTTTTTGTGTGTGTTGTTGACAGTTTCTTTGTTCCACTTAATTTTCTGTTTTTCTTTATATATTTTCTTTTTCATTGTTGTTGATTTTTTTATTTGCTGAGTCTTTATGTTTTTCTTGTTTTTTTTATTTTGACTTGTAGGATTGTTAGTTTCCTTTGTGGTTACCTTAACATTTACTCCTAGTTTTCTAAGTTTAAACCAATCTTTTATTTATTTCTATAGCCTTGACTTCCTCTCCATATGAAAGACCTATGACTACATTTTTTAGTCCCTCTTTTTTGTTTTAATGTTGTCATCTTTTACGTATTGACATCTGTTTCCCTATTTTCAGTGTTTTAGCTTTGATTTACTTTTGTGACTTCCCTATCTGTGTTGATATCTGGTTGCTCTGTCCTGTGTTCTTCTCTTAGATTGTTATCTGATATTACTGATTTTCTAACCGGAGGACTCCCTTTTGTATTTCTTGTAATTTTGGTTTGGTTTTTGCAAATTCCCTAAACTTCTGTTCGTCTGGAAATGCCCTAATTTCACCATTATATTTGAGAGACAGTTTTGCTGGATATATAATTCTTGGCGGGCGGTGATTTTCCTTCAATGCTTTATATATGTCATCCCATTGCCTTCTTGCCTGCATGGTTTCTGCTGAGTAGTCTGAGCTTATTCTTATTGACTCTCCTTTGTAGCTGACATTTTGTTTATCCCTAGCAGCTCTTAAAATTCTCTCTTTATCTTTGGTTTTGGAAAATTTGATTATAATATGTCTTGGTGACTTTCTTTTGAGATCTACCCTATGTGGCATTCGATGAGCTTCTTGGATAGATAACTTCTCATGTTTCACGATATCAGGAAAGTTTTCTGCCAATGAATCTTTAACAATTCTCTCTGTATTTTCTGTTACCCCCTCTGTTCTGGTACTCCAGTCGCGCATAGGTTATTCCTCTTGATAGAGTCCAACGTAATTCTTAGATTTTCTTCATTTTTTAAAATTCTTTTATATGATTTTTCCTCAGATAAGTTGGTGCCACATGCCTTATCTTCAGTCTCACTAATTCCGAGTTCCATTGCCTTAATTCTGCTCCTGTGACTTTCTATTGAGTTGTCTAATTCTGAAAGTTCACTATTAACCATCTCAATTTCTGTTTGCTGCCTCTCTATGGATTCTTGAAGCATGCTAAATTTGTCATTATGCTCTTCTCTAATCTTCTTAAGTTCCTTTATTGCTTTGTCTGTGTGTTCCTTGGCTAGTTCTGTGTTTTTCTGGATCTCTTGAAGAGTTCTGTATATTAACCTTCCATATTCTACCTCTGGTAATTCCAGAAGTTCTCTTCCTCTGGAAAATTTCTTGATTCTTTGTTTTGGGAGCTTGCTGCAGCCATCATGGTCTGCCTCTTTATGTTATCTGATATTGACTGTTTTCTCCAAACCATCAATAATTATTATATTTATTTATTTTATGTTTGCTTACTGTGTCCTAGCTTCTTGTTTTGATATTCCCAAATAGGCTGCTCACATGAGCTAGTTTGATTATTGGTGCCTTTGAAGCTCTGTCACCAGGTGGTTGGATCTGTTACTAGGTATGTGAGCCCAGGAGTCTGTTTACTTTTCTTGTATGGTTTCAGTTCAGGTGTCCAGGTAGTCGGTCACCAAGTGTGTGGTGCAGGCTCTCACCTACAGTTCTAGACAGGCAGGGGTGATCAGTGTAGGCAGGCATCTGGTTGCAGTAGGAGGTCACGTGCTGAGCAAGGCAGTGGGCTGATGGCTGCCCCTGAGTGTCTGGGAGGAAAGCGTGTCACGGTTCCTTACAGCGTGTAGGTGGGTGAGTTTTGGAGCTGGACTATGGGCACACAGTGCTGTTGGCTGTAAAGATTGGGAGGCACCACTTATTCTTAGACCCCTGTTGTGGGTGGCTAGGTGGTGTAGGTGGCACTATCAGTCCTCAGACCCCTGATGTGGGTAGGTGAGGACTGTGCTTAATGGGCACAGCAGTGTCAAATGTCATGAACTTGACACTTCACCATATAGCTGATACAGTTAAAGTTAGGCTTCAGGTATATACTTTCTTGTACTGTGCTAAAGAGGGCCTACTCTATTTAAATGGGCCCACACAGATCTATACAGGGGTGAAAGGCATTCAAAGTTCTTGGACTCCTTATGCCTGTGCCTAGGCAAAGGAGCTGTTCCTACCCTGAGTTCCTGGCTTAGGGGACATGGCAGATTATTTTTTCCTGTTTGTTCATTTGTTCCCTCTTCAAATCAGGGAGAATGGCTCAGGACATGTGACGGATCCTACTTCTGGCCCAGAGGACTCAGCAATCACTGTAGCCAGCCTGGGACCCAGTGCAGAGCAGGGAAGAGGCAGGTAAATGGGAGAGGTTTTTCCCAAAGGGGGTGTTTTTTGATCTGTGCAGTAGGTTAGACGTATGTACTTACCTTTGCTGATGGAGTTCCACTTTTCACTTGTTCTGGAGGCCCAAGTAGACTCTCTGCCACTTGGTGTCTCCTGATGTGGAAAACACCTCCCAAGCGCCACTGCTTGCCTCACCATGCATGCCAGAGGATCTGGCCTGAAGGGTGCTGGTTCTTGCCACGTCAGGCCTGGCAGCTCTTTGCTGCTTCCGAACCATCTGTCACTCCCCCTGCCACTCAGTCTAATTCCTCACCTTTGCCTTTGATGTTCAGGACTCCTAGATTGTCATATATCATTGATTCACTTGTTTTTTCAGGTCTTTGTTGTAAGAGGGATCACAGGAAGTGTCTGACTACTCTGCTATCTTGGCCCTGCCTCTCAGAGGGAAACTTGTAGCAATAAATGATTACATGAAAAAATAAGAAAGATCTCAAATCAACAGCCTACTCAACAACTCCAAGTACTAGAAAGAGAAGAGCAAACTAAGCTTAAACCCTCCAGAAGAAAGGAAATAACAAAGATTAGAGCAGAAATAAAAAAAAAAAAATCAAAAACAGAAAAACAGTATAGAATCAATCAAACCAGAAGTTGATTCTTTGAAAAGATCGATAAAATTGACAAACCTTTAGCTGACTGACAAAGAAAAGGAGAGAAAAGATGCAAATAATCAAAATAAGAATGAAAGAGGGGACATTACAACTGACCCAAAGGAAATAAAAAGAATTATGGCAGAATATGATAAACAACTGTCTGGCAATAAACTGCAAGGAATGAAAGACTAGGGGGAAGCAGAAAAGATAGGAGGGTATTTCAGTGATCCAAGTGGGAAAATCGGGGTCCAAAAAACAAGGTGTAGGTAGTGGGGATGAAGACAACTGGATATTTAGGGGCAAAATTGATTACTTATTGATTTAGTGTGGCATAGGTAAGTAAGAGTACAGAGGCGGTGCTTGGCTGACCATGTATATGTGGAATACAGGATAAAATTAGACATTCCGTGTCCTCAAGCAAAATATACAAAATTCAAATAAAAGTCATTAGAGTGGAGTGAGTTCAGTCCTAAATTGGTCAGGATAAGTTAACTGCTATAAAAATATCCCCCAAATCTCAGTGATTTAATACAATAAAGATTTATTTCTCATTCTTGTCATAGTCCGATGGGGTCAATGTGTGTGCATATGATAGAAAAGGAGATGACCTCTGCTCCATGTAATTATTCAGGAACCCAGGTTTTTTCCTTTCACTGGCTCCACCATCTCCAAGGGCTGCTGTATACTCTACATTCATCTGGACAAAGAAAGATAGAGCGCTGAGTAGCAAACAGGAGGGTTTTATGGAGCATGCTTGGAGGAGGTGGGTAACACTTGTGCACACATTCCCTTGGTTAGAACTCAGTCAGGTAGCCACACCTAACAGAGCTGGTCATGAAAAATGTAATTTAGCTGTGTTCCCAGGAAAAAGAATACATGAGTTTCAAGAGCATCTAGTTAGTCTCTGCCATAAGCTTATGTTAGGTTATAAGACAGAATTCACAGAATCTGGAAATATGAAGGCAGTAAATGACAAAGTGATTTGAGTTTAATTAGACAATGTCTAAACATGACTGATATAACAGAGAAAGCTGTGGACCACTTGATTATATTATTGAAGAAATTCTATTGTTCATGTAGTGTGGGGGTTGGGGAAAATGGGAAGGAGAAATGTTTCTATTGAGTTCAGAGATAGGTAAACCAAAAAATAAAAGATTTTTCACCGTCTCCAGCACTGTCTAAAAGTTAAGGTACTCTACCTATTTATTTATTAACTATTTACTAAGGACCTACCATTTGTCAAGCAGTGGTCTAGGTGCTGGAACAGAAAAAAATTATCCTGTCTGCTAGACAGTTATATTCTAGCATACAGATGGATCAACAAAACCCTCATGGCTTGAAGTCTTAAACCTTTATAATAGTCTACCTAATTTGCTTTGTTCTGATTCTCTCATAACCAACTACCTCCTCCTTCTCTTTGGACTATCTTTGAACCCAGGAAGAAAACAGGCTGATCAGTGAGCAGAAGTCTTCTAATCCCTGTGACTGCTATCTCCTCCTACTCCTCCTTCTCCTCCTCCTCCTTTGCCTGTCATCAGCATTGTGGGCATGCTCATCATTATAGCCACCATTTATTAAGCAGTAGGTGTTATGCTACGTACTTTATATATTTCTTTTAATCCTCTTGAGAGTTACATTTTACAGATACACAAAACTGAGTCTCAGAGAAATTCAAGAACTTCCGCTCACAGTTAATAGTCGTGGGCCTGGATCAGTTCTGCTGACATCATAGCCCAAGTTCTTCCTACCATTATAAAGGAGTGAATCTGCTTCTGAGTTTATAGATAAGTCCCTTGAGAATTTGATAAACATGAATTGCTTACCTTGAATTGATCAACTCTGGGTACACTGAAAAAATTAAGTTTCTGATCTTAAAATACTCAATACTGAGCTGAAGAACTCTTCAAAGTTCATTTGATCTTATGGGTTCTCGCCAGGGCAGCTGGTTGGCCACCCTCCAACATCCCTGTTTCTAACCTTTAACTTTAGCATTGGTGATCCAATAATAACACAAAATAATCTGTTTACCAGCAAGAACTGTTAACATATTTCCATCTTTATAAAGAGAAAACCATTCTCATAAATAAAGCTCAGACCTCAGATACAAAATTTAGTGAGGTTATCAGATAAAAATTACATTTGAGTCTGTCAACAAATACCATACTATGTAGTTGCAATTATTGAACAAAGGAAGGTGTAATCAGAAAAATATATTGTTAAATTAAAATGTATTGATAGGAATAAATCAAAGTAAATGTGTTTTCTTCTAACGGCAGTTTTATTTTCCCAGAGTGAGAATTTAAAATTGCATAAATTGCTTCTAAGTTACTGAGTAGGAGAAGGGCTTAAATGGTGATAAAATGCGTAACAAATGCTTAAACAGCATGCAAGGTATGACAATGAAGAGAATAGTTCTGCATGCGTCACAATAAACCATGCACACTTACACCACTCCATACTAATTTTCTTTTCAGTGTACAACAAGAGAAAACATCTACTTCATTTTAATCTTCAGTGTTATTACATATCCGTATGAAAAACTAACCCTTGCACAATGTATCATTTCTTTTGTTTCACAGTATTTCTGACCCTTTGCATCTTTTGTTGTCATTTTTGCTGGTTCTTCACTTCTGAATTACATCATTGTCATGGTATAGAAGTAATAAAAAATGTAGGTCAAAGTGTCTTTCAGATATGACTGTAGAAACACTAAAAGAAACAAATGAGGGAATAATGTGCTTTTCTTATACAGTATATAATAATGATGACAATTGTTCACTGCCATTCTTGGGAGAAGTGCCACTGTAAATGTGCAACTTGGGTTGCCATGCCATTCTTCTGGTGAACTAGACAAACTTGAGAGTCCATCATTCTCAAATGAGTTGCAATAAAGCCACACTTTACAACAAGTAAATGTGTGATGATTATCCAACTCAACATCTGTATCCATAGAGAGCGGACATCTATAGATGCTCAGCAGGGCTTGAAAACACGTCAATTCATTGGAGCTTTAACGTGGCAAGTGCAAATCCTACCCTGAGAAAGTGGAGGAACACTGTCTAGGAGTGAAGATACCTAATTCTAGCCAGAGTTCAGCTCTGGGACTCTGGGGAATTTACCTAACCTTCTGAGGATTCTGTTGTTTAACCTGTAAAATTAAGTGGGATGGACTAAATCTATAAAATCTCTCCCAGATTTAAAATTTTGTTTTAAAATGTAGCAATACTATTCCATTGTGGAGGAAAAAGAACCGTCCTTTAAAAAATAGATTAGTCCATCATACATGAAGTGTGAAATTTAGAAGACTATATGGTTGCAGTTCTAGTATAGTGAATATGAATGTTCTTAGTAAAAACAGTTGTATTTCTTTTTGTCCTGTAAATCATTATAAACCTGAGTCTGCACACTGTGCCTCCAGATGGTGACAGATTCTGTCTGTAATTATTGGGGCTCCCCATCCCTGCAAGGGTCATGCAGAATTTTCAGGTTCTCTTGAAATCACAAAGCTCCCAGGAAGCCTCTCTGGTCAGTCACCAGTCAACCTGAATTTCCACTGGGAAGTGTGCCAGTCCATGTGGACCCTTTGTTTCCGGGGTCTGATGCTTCTTTGGCACTCCTGGGTCAAGGCAAATTTGAGTGAGGCTGGTTATGCCTGTGACTGGGACCCATATGCACCATCGAAGACCACCTGCTCCAGAGTTCTGTTCCCCCTCTTTCCCTGACTTCTCTCCAGCCAGAGAGAAAAAAAAAAAACCAAAACAAAACAAGAAAAGCAGTTGCCATAGAGCTGATTCTGACTCATGGCAACCCTATGCGTTTCAGAGTAGAACTGTGCTTTATAGGGTTTTCAACCTCTGTGATCTTTCAGAAGTAGATCACCCAGTCTTTCTTCTAAGATGCCTCTGGATGGATTTGAACTACCAACCTTCTAGTTAGTAGGTGAGCACTTAACTATTTGCACCACCTAGGGACTTCCCAGCCAGAGAAAACTTCCTCCTCTTTCCCTCTTTCAATCTTCGGTGGGCCTTCTCTCTCTTCTGTCCCTCTCTGGGTCAGCTTGTACAAACTCTTCTTGAGTTTAGATTTTTATCCAAGTTGGAAAAAGAACTTCCTTCAGGTAGCTCCTACTTGGCATGAGGAAAGGGACTACAAAGTCCTGACGCTAACCGCTGTAATTTAAGGGCAGGGAAAAATACAGAGGCCAAAACAAATTAATATTTCAATAAATAATCCTGCCATACTATCAAGTAATTAAAAATATAATCATATTTAGGGGGAAATAGATTTGTATTTATTTTTATTGTGATTTAAAAAAAAGCTTTATTGAGGTATAATTTACATACCATACAATTCACCTAATTAAAGTGCATGTAGTTATTTTAATAAAGAGTGTGAATAAAAGCAAGTTTAATTAGGATAGGTGGAAAATTTTACGGATGTTTTGAAGAAGACTTCTGAATACCTTCAAAGGTTTAAGAGGCTAATGGTGCTGGTGTTTTGCTATATAAAATTTTAATAAAATATCTTCATTTTATAGGATGTTATAGGTATACAGATGTAAAAAAGTTTTTATACTATAATGTTAACTGGAAAAGGCAGACTACAAAATGGTAAACAGAATATGACCATACTTGTAAGAAAATATGCATAGATAGACAGGAAGAAAAAATATGGCTAAGTTTGGATAGTCAAATTTGGGGTACACATTTTATTTTATTGTTTTATAGGCTATTACATTCTTCATTAGTATGTGTGCTTTCAGAATGAGAAAGGAATCACTTCTTGCTCTTTTGACTAAGATCAAGTGCAAAACGAGAAAGGAAACTTTAGTTATGAAACTGACCTTTTCTCTTTTTCTGGAAATATGTATCAGGAGCACTACTCATCAGACCTGACTTGAGTTATTTGGGAACATCATAAATGATAACAATAAACTGCATTTGTACATTGCTTTATATTTTACAAATTACATTCAAGAACATTATCTCATTTCACTGAACAAAAAGGTAAAGATTTTACTGAGAAAATTGTCAAAAAGTTGCAGGAAAACAGAAGGATATTTAAAAAGCAGTTGTCTTCTGGTGGAAATCTCAGGTAATGAAATAGAAAAGGGGTGGAGTTACTACAGACTTGAGAAAGAAAAGGGGAATTAATGGGGTTTCTGGGCATGAGATTGTTATGAATGATATTTCTATGCATTTCTATGGTATCATCAACTTAGGTCAGGCTAGCAGTTGTCAATGGAGAGATTGTTCACTGGAGGAGAAAGAGGAGTGAGGAGGAAGGAATCCCACTCCATCCAGCATGAGTGAGTGTAAGAAAAGGAAGGAAATGTACTTTATGTGAGGTGTGTACATAAACCAGATATTTGAAAGTCTGAAGGCACCTTGCTTTGTGAAGTATTTGGATAATATGAAAGACTGGTTTAAATTAAGTCTATATCATATGAATTTTAAGGGAAAAAAAGTTTTTTCCATTGTAATGAATAGATTATATGGACATCAATAAATAAGATGAAGTGAATCAAAAAGTATAACTATTACTAGACCTACATTTTACTTAAAGTTTATAAACACTGTTTTAATATACATCTTTTGATATAATTGATATAATTGCTGGATCCTAAATATGAAGGAGGAGCCCTGGTGGCACAGTGGTTAAGCACTCAGGTTGACAGTTTGAACCCATCAGCCTCCGTAGGAGAAAGATGTGGCAGGCAGTCTTCTTCCATAAAGATTACAGCCTTGACATATGTGTATATATGTTTATGTGTGCTGCATATATTTTCGAGTATAAAATAAAGCACATAGGGGGCACAGTTATGGATACTTCCTAGACACAACTAAACACTTCGTGGGATTAGTCTACTGAGTTTGAAGGCTTAGGAGCATAGTCTTGTGGGACAACTCAGTTGTTCTACATCCTAGTTTGGTGAGTAGCATCTAGGGTCTTAAAAGCTTGCAAGAGGCCATCTAAGATACAAGTATTGGTCTCTACTTGTCTGGAGCTAAAGAGAAGGAAGAAAACCAAAGACTCAAAGAAGAAACTAGTCTATAGAACCAAAAGTCTACACGAACAATGACATCACCTACATTGAGACCAGAAGAACTAGATGGTGCCCAGCTACCACTACTGACCATTCCAACCAGGGACCCAATAGATGGTCCCAGAGAGAATAGAAGAAAAATGTAGAACAAAACTCAAATGCCTAAAAAAAAAATCCAGAGTTACTGGACCGTTAAAGACTAGATGAACCCTGGAGACTATTGCTCTGAGATATTCTTTGAACTTGGAACTCAAACCACTCCCAGAAGTCACTTTTAAGCCACATGACAGACTGGCCCATAAAATAAATAATATCACCCATGCGTACTGTGCTTCTCAAAATAATCGTCTATATGGTTAACATTTACCCTAGACCAAAGGTCAGAAACCTAGGGTGGACAAGGAAGCTAGATTAATGGAAACAGAACAATCAAATGGAAATGGAAATAATGAGAATGCTGATATATTCCAATGTCACGGAACAATATGTATAGAAATTGTTAAATAAGAACGTAATTTCCTTTGTAAACTTTCACCAAAAACACAATAAAATATATATTTTTTAAAACTACAGCCTTGGAAACCCTGTGGGGCAGTTCTACTCTGTCCTATAGGGCTGCTATGAGTAGGAATCAACTTGATGGCGATAGGTTTAAAAATGAAGAAATTTCTTTATTTTTATTTTACGGATGCCTTATAATCAATGACAATTCAGAGAGAAAATATATAACCTATTTTACTCAGTAATAATAACTTCTTTTTCAGAACTATCATTAAATTATCAGAGGCTATTTTTTTTTACATAAAGACTTCTAGAATAACCTGAACTATTAAGTTTATTATAATTTCTAGTACTCTGAAATCACTTGAATTGAGGGAATATTTGAGAGGGTGTCAAGGCCTAGGCAAGCATTTGAAATATTCCTAAATGCATCATAACCTCAGTGTAGTGTTAGAATATAGACAGTATCACGGAGGTGCAGTGCGCTGGAATATGTAACTGCTGCATTCAGCACAGCTAGACTTTGTAAATCTCCAGATCCTGATATGTTGCAAAATTTTTAGCATGAAAAATTTACTTCTTTCTTTCCAGGCTCAGCTGGAGTCCAGTCTCCTTAAGGAAGCTTCCCCAAACAGTCCAGCCTGCACTGACCTTGTGCTCACTAGAATGCATCAACCCATTAAGTGTGTCTGTAGGTTGACACTTGTGACATCCTCTTGACCCACCTCTGATTTCAGCTGCAGCTGTGGTGGACGGGTTCATGCAAGTTCAGGCTCACCTCACACTGTGGGCGTCCCACCTCACCAACTTCAAGTGCACTTGTTCACAGAACTTTCTCCTATTCCTGGAACTTGCTTGGCCTGTAGACAAACCCAGTCCGAAAGTGTAGGAGAGTTATTGTCCCAGGGGGAACCCTTCCACAATGGTTGTGGGAGCCAGTAGATGCTCTCATCTCCTGTTTTTCAGATGGCTCTTCTATTCTGTGTGCTTCATAAGGATCCTGGCAGAAATGAGCTGCCATTGACTACAACAGTGACTTCCAAAGGGCCCTGTTACGTTGGCTTTTCCTCTTTTCTTCATACATTCCTCATACATTCTCCCTACTCCCTCACTCCTGATTCCTGGGACCACTTCTTAAGTTCTGGTGTAAGGTTCTGCTTTGGGAGAAACCCAAACTAAGACAACAGCTGTGCACTTATTTGCATTGCCCTTATATTTTATTTAATTCAATCTTTTAATGTCTTATTTGTGCAAATCTTGCTTCCACAACTAGACTGTAGTCTCCCTGAGGATAGCAAGAGTTTCTTATATATTTCATCATCTCCCATAGTACCTAGAGTACTGCATTGCACATGGTATCTTTTTATTAATAAATATTTGCTAATTAAGAAGCTCAAGATGGTATTTGGAGATACTTTCAATCCCTTTGGGAAACCATGACCATGTAATGACCAGGTTCTTGTAAGAGCACTGGATATCTTTCTGCATCAATCTAAGGAATAGATATTTGACATTCTTTATGTCTACCCAGCATCTGATCCTTTTTCCTCATAAAATGGATAACGCTTATCTTACAGACACTAAAAATACCAGCAACTCATTTTCCAAGCCTCCCTTGCAGCTATGTCCTAAATTCCACCAATCAGATACATGCACTCTAGATTCTGAGCCATACTAGGATGAGAAGAAACAGGGAACACTTGGAATCCATCTTAGTAACCAACAGGATGGTGTTGCTGCAGTGGCAGCCACATCATGAGACTGATTCAGGTGTATGTTTTCGGGAACTGTGCCTGGTAGCATAGTTTCTCAGCCTCGTTCTTCAGGACCCTTGGAGATTATATGAGCTATTGAATATTTTATTAAGTTCCTTTTTTTTTTTTAAATTATGCTCTTTTTGAGGTAAATTAGCTAGAGGGGCAGTTTGTTGCTTTCAATAAGAACTTTGATTGATACATTCTATACTTCCCAGGGAGTCATGAGTGTAATTATCTTGGGTTGCTTTTAAGAAATGTATGTAAACTCCAAGGGAGCAAAACATAACCAAAATCTTCTGGAGAATTCTGATACATTCTATGAAGGTATGTATCATACTCAAGTAGAGCCCTCCATGAACTTTCTTAGTCCTCATGCATCCAGCCTGAGACTCTGGATGTCTACGATACTAGCTTAGAGGGTAAAAGTCCAAGAGGGTCTTCTGTTGTGGCAAGCAAGAAAAGCACAATGTAGTGAGGCCAGAGAATGGGGTAGGAAGAGAATACTGCAAAACTACCTTTTCCTAATCTCCATCCCTACAGCTCTGCTGGAATGGCTGCTATATAATTCACAAACATAAAATAGCCACACACACACAGCTTCAGCAAAGACAGTATTTCAGATTTAAAAGACAATGACTATTAACATGCCTACCATCTGTAAACTAAGAAAATTCATTTTATCAGACAGGTTCATCCACATGTTGAGAAGAATGACATCTTTAATGAAAATCATAAATAATAAAGACCTGTAAAGGATATGCCATTATGGACACTGTATCAGTTTACCAGGCAATCATAAGACAAATAAAGCAAAACCACATTTATTATTAGCTTTATTTAAAGCGCGTGGCTCAATTCTTCCAAGTCTCCACTACCAAAAGAAATGCCTGGTATTTTCTACAGACTTTTCAAATATATTAATGTAAACTTTCAGATTATGAAATGATCAATATATTGTTGTGTTTTTAGAAAAATAATAAGTCATACCTTACCTCATGTGATACACCCAAACGGAAATAAAAAAACAGCTAAGACTGAATTGAAAAGGGTAGAATAGAGTTGACTCTCTCATGTCAGAATGGCGAATAATCGTCCTAACATTTAAAAAAAAATACAAGAAACACAAAAAAGGATTAACAAACTTGACTACATAAAAACTTAAGATTTCACAAAACTAAAATGAAAGTGCTAAGAAGAAAAGCATATTTTTAATATACGTGAAAAATTAGTTAATAGATATGTAAAGAACTTTAAAATTCTGTTCATCTCAATTTAAAAAAAGGAGGAACATATAAATTGATACTTAACAGTGAAAAGAATACAGAGACTAGAGACTAACACGAATATGCAGGGCAGTTACTGAAAAGGAAAGAAATACAAATGAAAGGTAATAGTATTTTGAACAACTAAGTTGGCATTTCACAGCACTTCATTGGTGAGTATGCCACAAAATGCTATTCTCATGTTATAGTGCAAATTAGTGCATAGTTTCTGGAAGGAAATTTGGCGATAGTTTCAAAAACCATAGAAATATTTGTATGCTTTGATCCAGTATATCCTCCCACTAATTCTTTTAAGGAAACAATGAGAGATGTGCATCAATATTTGTAAGAATGTTTATCTTAATATTATTTTAATAGCAAAAATTTAAAACATAATAAATGTCTAAATAATTTGAAAAATTATTGCTGGTTTAGTCATATGATAGAATATTATGCAGTCAATGAAAACATGTTTTTCAAAGTCTATTTAATGGTATAGAAAAATGCTCACAACATTACATTAAATAGGAAAGGCAGGATAAAAAACTGTACATATAGTTTTGTCCCACTATTAGTTTTTAAAATGTTCACAGAAAAAGTACTAGAAATAACTACATGAAAATTAACAGTTTTATCTCTGACTAGTAGGATTATGAATAGTTTTTATTTTCTTCTTTATACTCTTTATTCTTAAATGTTTCTACAAGTAATTATAAGATTTTTAAAATCTTATTTTCAAAAGACTAATTCTTCAATTAAATTTCCTACATGAAATAACATATTTAGTAGCATCACCTGCCTCGACTATACTAAGGAAGTAGGAACAAGTATTTATTTAGTCCATTTTTAGAAATGTTCTATTAGATAGAGCAGGTGTTAATGATCCCAGTTAGAAGACGAAAAAATTGAAGAGTACCGAGACTAAGTGATTCGCTAGTATTCAGTTTGTTCAACAAGCATTTTTTCTCTTTTTTAGCATATAGTAATTACTGGGAATTGAGTTCATTAGACATTAGAAATAAAAGATTAAAAATTGTTACCAAGATTTGCAATCTTATATAGGAGTCATTATATCAAAAATTGATATTTTTAATTAGTGAGATAAGTACTTGTAGAGGTACACAATGGGAACTATAGAGAAAAATATTAATTTGAACCACATGAAATTGCCAATATTTGACTTTTTGACCTACAAAAGTGACAATGTCATGAATCATTCTAATACACCTAAACAAGAATGGCAGTAAAACCTGAGTTGACTCTTGATGAGGAAGTAGGAGGTTACGAGATGAAGGTATGTACATCAGTCAGGTGAAATCAGGAGACAAAAACCATAAAGTAAATCAAGTACAGGAATTTTAATATAAAGAATTATTAACTGCAACAAGGGATTTGATTAAAGAGAGCTTGGCTAGTAAAAAGTAAAGAAAACTCTGAAGAATATTGAAATAGCAAATGTAAGGATCAACCATGACCCCTAGGGCTGAGATAGAACACCCAAGGAAGAGCACCACCCTCACCCCCACACCCATCCAGGTCTGAGATCCAGGCCTTGATGCAGAGGGCATAGCCATGGCTTGCTGAATGTCAAAGAAGTTGCTGTGGCAGAACTTGCTGGAAATATAGTCTCTAGGGTACCTGGGAAAGCTGTTCACAGGAAGGTGTTTCACTGTAGGCACTATGCTAGGAAATAGCCTAACGTGTTCTGGGAGAAGATGCTGGTTGCTCATCGCTTCTGACTTAGTGCAGCTGGGGCCCTGCACTGAAGCAGCTGCCTGAGCTACAGGAGCCTGGTGCTGGAGAAGCCTCCCACACTGAGGAAGCCATGTGCACTGCAGGAGCCAAGCACTGGAGAAGTTGCCAGTGCTACAGGAGCCTGGTGCTGGAGAAAGTTGCACCTGCTGCAGAAGCTTGCTGAAGGAGTACACCAGGACCAAGAAGGAAAATCCCTTCCTTCTGCAATGTCTCTCAACTGCCCTCTACTGACAAAGCTTAATATTTTGCCAGCTGGCAAATAAAAAGTCCAGCTCCATTTCTGCACAGCAGGCAATGAAGTATGCATTTGGAACTGAGAGGCAATGAACTGATAAGTGGGACAGTGTGGAAAGAGAGTCTTACAGGCAGATGGAATTGCATGAGAGAAGACATGTAAAGATTACTTCTATATCTGGCAGTTTGATGGACTAGATAACTCAGATTGACACTGCCACTACAACAAAAACCAAAAGCTAAACATGCTGGAATAAAAACAAAAAACAAAAAACAAAAAAAAAGGAAACCTGTGTTTAAATATGGTACATCAATGAGATGGCAAAATATAAGGAATATTTAGATGCCAAACTAAATGTGAAGTTGAACACTGAAAATGGCTTTTACATTGGGGGCATTTGCCAAATGTTTTGAACTTAAACTTCAGTTTTCAGGGTCTTGAGGAATTCAGGGGACAAAAGATTACTTTCAAGGTCCTCTCCAGTTGGGAATTCTAATATTGAGACAATTACATTTCAGTAGGATGCAAAACTGTGTGAGGGTAAACTAGACATTCAAGGTGAATCTATACTCCTATTCAGTGTGTCAGTGAAATAAACCCACCCTACTCTCCATTTACTAAGGGGACTGTGAGGAAAATTTCAGTGCTAAGCTTTGGCACTGGTTGGAGTGGGAAAATTTTTTCTTCAAAATTCATAACCACAAGCTGAGCCTTAGGGGATTACAGCCTGAATACACACCATCCAAGTAGTCCGAAAAATTTCAAGATGAAATTTTTAAAATGGTGCCAGGGTGGTACTGTTCCCCTAGGATCTGGAAAAAAGTAAACACAAATCGTCTCAGAAGGAAAGGGCCTTCAATTCAGGCTTCAAAAAGTTCCACAAATAAATTCCAAGAATTACTAGGTCAGCATTAAATGTCACAAAATACACAAGGAAACATGGCTACAATGAGCAAGAACCAGCAGAAATAATAAATTCACAAAGGCTTCAACTATTTGAATATGAACACAATTTGGTATGTTTAATATGTTTAGAGAAATAAAAGACTAAAAAGTGACCAAGAGACTTGAAATCAAATAACATATAACCTGAAGACATGACAAGTGTAATACTTGGGGAAAAAAAAATCCAGTAGGTTGGTTTAAAAACAGATTAGACACTGCTGAAGTCAGAATTAGTGAACTGGAAGACAGAATTTCCAAGATTATTTGTAATGTAGTACAGAGAGATAGAGGTAGAAAATATGAAAGAGACATTGAGACATGAATGATAGAGTGGCAAGATTTCACATATGCTGAATTAGTATTCCAGAAAGAGATGAAAGGTAGAATGAGGTAGGGGCAATATTTATAGTAGTAATGGTGCATACAACTGAATACAGAAATTATCAAACAATATCATTAATATCACATGCAAGTAAAATTTTATTGAAGGTCATTCAGAAGTGGCTGCAGCAGTATATTGAAAGGGAACTGCCAGAAATTCAAGCTGGTTTCAGAAGAGGACATGGACCTAGGGATATCATTGCTGATGTCAGATGGATCCTGGCTGAAAGCAGAGAATACCAGAAAGATGTTTACCTATGTTTTATTGACTATGCAAAGGCATTCAGCTGAGTGGATCATAAGAAATTATGGACAGCATTGCAAAGAATGGGAATTCCAGAACGCTTATTGTGCTCATGAGGAACCTGTACATAGATCAAGAGGTAGTTGTTCTAACAGAACAATGGGATACTGTGTGGCTTAAAGTCAGGAACGGTGTGCTTCAGGGTTGTATCATTTCACCATACCTATTCAATCTGTATTCTGAGCAAATAATTCCGAGAAGCTGGACTATATGAAGAAGAAAGGGGCATCAGGATTGGAGGAAGACTCATTAACAAACTGCATTATGCAGATGACACAACCTTGCTTTCTGAAAGTGAAGAGATCTTAAAGCACTTACTGATGAAGATCAACGCCTACAGCCTTCAGTATAGATTACACCTCAACATAAAGAAAACAAAAATCCTCACAACTGGGCCAATAAGCAACATCATGATAAAAGGAGAAAAGATTAAAGTTGTCAAGGATTTCATTTTACTTGGATCCACAATCAAAAGACGCCTTACATTGGGCAAATCTGCTGCAAAAGACCTCTTTAAAGTGTTAAAAAGCAAATATGTCACTAACGACTAAGGTGCGCCTTATGCAAGCCATGGTGTTTTCAATTGCCTCATATGCATATGCGTGAGAAAGCCAGATGACGAATAAGGACGATCGAAGAAGAATTGATGCCTTTGAGTTGTGGTATTGGCGAAGAATATTGAATATACCATGGACTGCCAAAAGAATGAACAAATCTCTCTCAGAAGAAATACAACCAGCATGCTCCTTAGAAGTAAGGTTGATGAGACTATGTCTCACATTCTTTGGGAGGGATCAGCCTCTGGAGAAGGACATTATGCTTGGTAAAGTAGAGGGTCAGTGAAAAAGAGGAAGACCCTCAAGGAGATGGATTGAAACAGTGGCTGCAACAATGGGCTCAAGCATAACGATTGTGAGGATGTGACCTGGCAGTGTTTCATTCTGTTGTACATAGTGCGGCTATGAGTTGGAACAGCCTGGAAGACACCTAAAAATAACAACAACAGAGACTTTGTATTGTTCAGGACGATGATATAGACACTGATTAATTTTAGAATTTGATAAGTTAATTAAAACATTATTGTGATAAAATTTCTATGACAATGTTAAAATAATGGCAATAAAGTGGACTTATCTGTATTTTTAGATTTTTCTTTTGTGGTCATTTATTTAAAAAACCCCATTGACATCAAGTCAATTCTGACTCAAAGCAACTCTATAGGACAGAGTAGAGCTGCTCATAGGGTTTCCAAGACTATACATCTTTACAGAAGACAACTGCCACATCTTTCTCCTGCTGATCAGCTGGTGAGTTTGAACCACTGACCCTGCAGTGGTTAAAGCCTGGGCTGCTAACAGGAAGGTCAGCAGCTGAAATCCACCAGCTACTCCACAAGAGAAAGATGTGGCAGTCGGCTTCTGTAAAGATTTTCAGTCTTGGAAATCTTATGGGGCAGTTCTACTCTTTCCTATAGGGTCACTATGAGTCACAGTCTTCTTGATGGCAATGGGTTTTGGGTTATGGTCATTTATTACTTATTTACCTTTTTTTTACACAAATAATGCACTATTTGTGTAAAAATATGGCAATAAAAAATAGTTCAGCCTATTAAGGCTGTAATTGTTTGGCTTTTATGGAAAAAGTTTAGACTATAAAGGGCTTCATGAATGGTTTGATATGTGCTTCATTTCTAGATTTTCTTTTCATGATTCTTTCACACTGGTTTTCTTAGTATGTTAGCTTCATTCTTATAATGAAATGGCTGCAGAGTTCTAGAGATCACAAATGTGCAACTCAGATTCATCCAGAGGAATCGAAAGAACTTTAGAGGAAGAGAGAACTTCTCTTCACTTCACTCAACTACCAAACCAACGTCTTGGACTTTACTCTGGACACACACCTAACCCAGTCACAGTGGCCAGGGGGATGTCATGCACTGACTCTCTCAGACCTGGGTTGCACACCTCGCTATGCATCTGACAGGGTCTGAGTCCATTAAACTAAAATAAAATAAAACATCAGTTATGAGGATTAGCATCTCCTTATCAGTCATTTAAACTCAACTTTTGAACTTTTATTTTTTTTTTTAATTTTTTTTAAAAATTATTTTTATTGTACTTTAGATGAAGGTTTACAGGACAAATAGTTTCTCATTAAAGTCAGTACACATATTGTTTTATGACATTGGTTAACAACCCCACAACATGTCAACACTCTCCCTTCTCAAACTTGAGGACCTTAATTTGGTGAAAATATACATAGCCAAAGTTAACACCGTTTTAAAAGTTTCTACATGAACAATTCAGTGACATTGATTACATTCTTCCAGTTGTGCTGCTATTCTCACTATCCTTTTCCAGATTATTCCATCACAATTATCTTCAACTCACTGTCCCCTAGGCTTCCCATTAAACCTTTTGAGTTACTGTTGGCAATTTGATCTCACATAGATAATTCTTTTTTTTTTTTTTGTACCTTAGATGAAAGTTTGCAGAATAGTTTGTCATTAAACAGTTAGTACACGTATTGCCCTTTGACAATGGTTAACAACCCCATGACATGTCAGCACTGTCTCTTCTCAAACTTGGGTTCCCTATCACCAGCTTTCCTGTCCCCTCCTGCCTTCTAGTCCTTGTCACTGGACTGCTGTGCCCCATTAGTCCCGTTTTGTTTTATGAGGCTGTCCAATCCCCGGCTGAACGGTGAACTTTGGGACGGGCTTCACCCCTGAGCTAAAAGGGTGTCCGGGGACCATACTCTCAGGGTTTCTCCAGTCTGTCAGGCCAGTAAATCTGGTCTTTTTTTGTGAGTTAGAATTCTGTTCTACATCCTTTTCCAGCTCTGTCCAGGACCCTCTATTGAGATCCTGGTTAGAGCAGTTAGTGGTGGTAGCTGGGCACCATCTAGCTGTACTGGACTCAGTCTGGTGGAGGCCTTGGTAGCTGTGGTCCATTAGTCCTTTGGACTAATCTTTTCCTTGCATCTTGTTCTCTTCATTCTCCCTTGCTTCTGAAGGGGTGAGATCAGTGGAGTATCTTAGATAGCTGCTCACAGGCTTTTGAGACCCCAGACGCTACTCACCAAGGTAGAATATAGAACATTGTCTTTATAAACTGTGTTATGCCAATTGAGCTAGATGTTCCCCAAGACCATGGTCCCCACAGCCCTCCACCCAGCAATTCAGTCCCCCAGGGAGTTTGGAAGTGTCTATGGAAATTCCATGACCTTTTCTTGTACAAGTTGTGCTGGCTTCTCCAGTAATGTGTACTGTCTTACTCTTCACCAAAGTTACCTCTTATCTGTTTAGTTCCCCCCACTCCTCCCATCCCTCCTAACGAAGAAAGATTGTTTCTTTTTGTGTGTAAACTTTTATATGAGTTATACAATAGAGGTCTCATACAATATTTGTCCTTTTGTGATTGACTTATTTCACTCAGCATAGTGTCCTCCAGTTTTGTTCCTCTTACTCTTCTGTGCTGAGTTCCTTTTGTTTGTGGATTTTTTTTCATTTCTTTTGTTTTTGTAGGTTATTTTTTTTTTACTGAGACTTTAAGTTTTTCTTCATTTTGATGAGTAGGTTTGTTAACTTCTTTGCAGTTACCTTGAAATTTATGCTTCTCTTCCTAGATTTGAGCCAGTCTATTGTTACTTGGTATTGCTTGACTTCCTCTCCATTAGAAGGTTCTATATCTACACTATTTATTCCTTCTTTTATTGTTCTGATGCTGTCGTCATTTACAGATTAACCTCTCTGGTTCCCTTTTGTAATTCTTTTGGTTTTGCATAGTCCTTAAGAGTTCATTTCTTAGGTTGGTATCTGGCTAGTACAATCCTGTGTCCTATATTCAGCCTGTGGTCTGATATTGTTTGTTATCAGATGGAAGGACTTCCTTTAATAAGTCTCATAAGTTTGGTTTGGTTTTTAAATAGTCCCTTAATTTCTGTTTATCTGGAAATGACCTAATTTCACCATCATATCTGAACGAGAGTTTTGCAGGATATATTATTCTTGGCTGGCAATTTTTTCTTTCAAGGTTTTATATATGTCATCCCATTGCGTTCTTGCCTGCATGGTTTCTGCTGAATAATCCGAGCTTACTCTTATTGTTTCTCCTCTGTATGTGACTTTTTCTTTTATTTGAGCTGCTCTCAGGATTCTTTGTTTGTCTTTGGTTTTAGCGAGTGTGATTATGATACGCCTTGGTGATTTTCTCTTGGGGTCTATCTATATAGGGTTCGTTGAGCTTCTTGGATGGTAAGCTTTTTCATCTTTCATGATATTGGGGAAGTTTTCTGCCAGCAATTCTTCAGTGATCCTCTCTGTGTCTTCTGTTTTCTCCCCCTGTGCTGGAACTCTGATCACTCACAGATTTTTGCTTTTGATTGTATCCCACAGAATTCTTAAGGTCTCTTCACTTTTCTTCGTTCTTTTTTCTGAGTTTTCCTTGGACAGAGTTGTATCCAAGTGTTTGTCTTCAATTCCACTGATCCTGTCTTCCACCTTTTCAAATCTGCTCCCCAGCCCTTCTATGACACTGTCCCTTTCTGAAATCTTGTTGTTTATCTTTTGGATTTCTAATTGTTGTTTTTGTATAATTTATAGTTATGAATTTATTTTCGCATTTTGTTCCTGCATTATTTTCCTGTATTCTTCCATTTTTTTGTCTGTATTTTCCTGGAATTTGTCTGCCTTTTCCATGAATTTGTCTATTTTTTCCCCATTTTTGTTTGCTTTTTGCTTCAACTCTTGGATAATTCTGAGTATTAGAGATTTGAATTCCCTATCAGGTAGTTCTAGTGTCTTTTCTTCCACTAGAAAGTCATCTGCTATTTTATTTTGGATGCCTACTGGAACCATCCTGTCCTGTTTTTGTAAATGTTTTGATATAGTCTGCTGTCTTCAGGGGCATTCATTAGCTATTTTTCTCATTTATTGATTGTAGAATTGTTTGTTTTGTCCTTTTTTTTTTTAAATTTGTCTATGTCTGAGCAGGCAGGCTGTGTGTTCTTTGTTGTTTACTTGTCTGTGGGCATTATACTTTTTACCTCCTTCTCAAATAGGTTGGGTCAATCACTCAGATATGGTACCACAGGGCAGGTATAGCTGAAGAGGAGTTGCTGGGATAGGTTGTTTGTGGCACTTACTACAGCCACCAGGGCGGGTCGGTAATCAGTGCAGGGTAGGTTCTGGTAGGCTGTGCCTGTGCTGCTTGGTGGTGTGATGTTAAGTGCACGGTGCAGGTAGGCAGGATGGAGGGGGAGATTGTGATGTGTGGAGCTAAGATGGGTATGGGAGAGAGGAGAGAGAAACAGGAGCCAAAAACATACAAATAAGAGAGAGTGCTAGGGGAGCTTGCCATTGGAGTGGAGAGATAAGAGAGTATGAAAAGGAGAAAAACAAAAAGGAGAAGAAGAAGAAAAAAACAAAAAGAAAAGAATGAATAAATAAAAATTAGAAAGAAAAAAAGAACAACAAAGCTCCCAGGGATCCCACCAGTGAGGCTACGAGTTCTGGGGAAGTTGTTCCCAGGTGTTGAAGTACAGCCCGGCTAAGAGGTGTAGAGATATTCAGTGCCAGGAATCCAGGGGACAGGAAGAGAAGGAAGGTATAGAGAGATGAGAAACTGAGTAATGAAGCAAGACAAGAAGGGAAAAGAAAACAAAGCAAATTTAAAAAAAAAGAACAAGAAAACCCCCCAAAAAAGCAGAAAAAAAAAACCCACAAAAAAAGAAATGCTCTCAGGGATCCCTCTGCACATCTGTGCAAGCTGAGGGGGTAGGTCCCAAGCTGCACTGCACCACCCAGCCAGAACGGGCTCCCAGCTAGAGAAAAGAAAAGGAAACCAAGCAAACAATTGAAAACAAACAAACAAACAAAAAAGCCCTGGTATCCCATCAGTGTGGCAGCACGGACCGGGAAGCAGTTCCACACTCGAACGGAACTCCATAGCCCCTCAGGAAGAAGCAAAGACGGTGCACAGAGCCAGGTATTTGAGCAAAAGGAGGGGGAGGTGGTGATAGGTAAGGAAGAAATAAAAAGAAATGGAAAAAAGCAACACCAGCAGCTGACAAATGACACTCAGGGAGTCGGCCAGTGCAGGCTGGTGGAATCCAAGCAGCTGGTGCTTCCCGGCCAAAAGACTGTGCCCATGGGAAGCAGAGGAGGCCAAGTGGGGGTGAAGAAGGGTAGGGGCTGGGAAAACATATATAGCTGTTTCCCGGTTGTTCTGTCTCCTGCTGGAAGCTCCATGAAGCTGCTTTCTGGTACCCCCTATTTGCTGGTCTCTGATAGGAGTCCAAGATGGTGGATCTGTGCTGCATTAGCTGATAGGAGACCTCTCCATGTATGTCTCCTCGCTCTCTGTTCTCTGTCAGTTTCTTATTCCATTTGGTGCTTGGCTGAGTTCTTTATCTCTTCATTTGATGTTTAGGATTTCAGGATTTCTGTTTTCTCTGTTTGGCTTAGTTTTTCAGATCTTTGCTGTAGAGGGACTGCATGGTGCTTCTGCCTAGAGAGCCATGTTGCCGGAAGTCCATACTTCTAAAATTTTAAACTAATTTGAATATTAAACCGAACTTTCTTTCCCAGGATAAACCAATTTTGGTCTAATATCCTTTTTAAATATAGCTGCTTTCACCTGCTACTATTTTATTAAACATTTTTGAGCCTATAGGGATATTGGTTTTTAGTCTCTTTAATGTTTCTGCCTGGTCTTGGTATCTGTCTTAGTCATCTAGGGCTGCTACAACAGAAATACCACAAGTGGATGGTTTTAATGAAGAGAAGTTTATTTCCTCATAGTCAAAGTAGGCTAAAAGTCCAAATTCAGGGCATCAGCTCCAGGGGAAGGCTTTTTCTCTCTGTCGGCCTTCTTCTCTTCAGTGTTCCCTGGACTAGGAGCTTCTCTGCACAGGGACCCCAGTCCAAAGAACGCTCTCTTCTCCAGGCTCTGCTTTCTTGATGGTATGAAGTCCCCCTGTCTCACTGCTCCTTCTGTCTTTTATATCTCAAGAGATTGCCTCAGGACACAATCCAGTCCTGTAGATCCAGTCTTGCCTTACTAACACAACTGCCACCCATCCTCCCTCATTAACATCATAGAGGCAGGATTTACAACATATAGGAAAATCACACAGTACCAGGAGTCATGGCCCAGCCAAACTGATATACACATTTTTGAGTGACATAATTCAAACCATGACAGTATCAGAGTAATGCTGACATTATAAAATGAGTTAGGAAATGTCCCCTCTTCCTCTTTTATTTTCTGAAAGAGATTCCAAGGCCATTTTTTCTTCCTTAAGTATTCAGTAGAATTAACCAGTGAAGCAATCTGGGCCTGAAATGTTAATTGTGGAAAGGTTATTAAATTACAGAATGCTATTTGTTTAGTAGATAAAGGATGGTTCAAGTTTTCTATTTTTTCTGTTGTCAGTTTTGGTAATTTGCATCTTTGAGGGAATTTGCTCATTACATTTAACTTGTTGAAATTATTGGCATAAACTTGTTGATAATTTTTCCTTATTATCTTCTTAATATCTGTAAAGTCTATAGTGATGTTTCCTCTCATTCTCGATATTGGTAATTGGTTTTTCTCTTTTAAAATGTTTAAAATAATTTGAATAATGATATACAACTTCAGACTGCATAATTATAAGTGGCAAGAGGCAAACTGGACGTCAGTGAGGCTTAATTGCTACCAAAAATCACATTTGTAGATTTAGTACAAAGGAAATCTAAGACGGCTGGGGTTTTTTGAAATTGAAAGGAATTAACCATTAGTCAATCGATGATAATAATAGAGAGTTGATCATAATAACTCAAAATAAGTGTTGGCAGGTGATAGTAAATGCAGAATGAGTGAAACTAGATTGATACTAAGTGAATATCTATGGAAATCACCATTTGATCCATCCTCCATATTGCCATATGCATTATCTTTCTAATAATGTGATCTTGTAAATCCGCAAATTAAAAACTTTCAGTGATTTTCCAACATCTTTGTGATCCATTTACATGCCTTAGTGTGGCATGTTAAGCTGTCTTATAGCATGATGTCATCTTATTTATTAAACCTCAGTTCTTACCTCTTTCCCCAAAGTATTGCATCCATCCTAGACCCAATTATTTATTTATTTATAATTTTTTTCCCACCTCGTCTTACTTCCTTGCCTTATGTTTTCTTTCTAACTTAAAGACCTACCTGAAAGGTCATTTCATAATGTCATTGGCTTTCCTCTCGTCACTCCTTGTATAATTAATAGCATCTTTTTCTGTTCTCCTACGGCAACAGTTCATCCCTCTAGTCTATTAAAACACTTTTCACATTTAATCAGGCTTAGATGTTTAAGTAACTGCTCCATAACAAATAAAAGCTCTCTGAGGATACCAAAAAAACCCAATTGCTGTCGAGTCGATTTTGAACACATAGCGATCCCATAGGACAGAGTAGAGCTACTCCACAGGGTTTCCAAAGCTGTAATTTTCACAGAAGCAGATTGTCACATCTTTCTCCTGCGGAGCAGCTGGTGGGTTCAAACCAACAATCTTTCAGTCAGTAGATGAGCAGTTAACCACTGCGCCCCCAGGGGTCTTTTTTTTGAGGATAGAGTCTGTCTTCTTAACTTTGGTACCTCAAATTTACAGCGTAACGCTTTACACACTATAAGCACTCAGGAAATGTTTACTCGTTACAAAGACATACGCTAATTCATAGTCCAAAAAGACAGTCACATTTGTAGAATAGATAAACCAGAACTCATAGAGAAACACACTGTTCTTTGATCTATGAAGGCTCCACCAATCTGGATCAACTAATTTACAAATATGGGTCTTTTTTTCACAAGAGGAAGCAATCCAAATGTAAGTTCAACTGGGAAAGAATTACCATTTTCATGTACAAAAAAAAACTACACTCATCAAAACAATTATAAAATAATTGAGAGTTATACTTAGCTGCTGGATGAACGGCATGAGTATACTGCTAATTTGGCAGGTCAACATTATGACCTCTGAAGTGAGTTTGCAAATGGATTAATATTGCTTTATAAATATAATCCTAAAAATGTGTTGGGATATTACTACCAGTGTAATGGGACAGAGACATAATAACATAATTGAAGTCTACCAATGGACGAGGCATTCTGCTGTTTGATAGGCCTGATAAAATCATGGTTATTGTAGTTGTTATCGACCCTATGTACAACGGAATGAAACACTGCCTGGTCTTGTGCCATTCATTCTAACAACTGTTGCTATGTTTGGGCCCATTGTTGCAGTCACTGTGTTAATCCATCTCATTGAGGGTCTTCCTCTTTTTCACTGACCCTCTACTTTACAAAGGATTATGTCCTTCTCCAGGGACTCACCCTCCTAATACCATGTACAAAGTACGTGAGATGAAGTCTTGCCATCCTCACTTCTAAGGAGCATTCTGGTTGTACTTCTTGCAAGACAGATTCTGGAAATCCATGGTATATTCAATATTCTTCGTCAACATGGTAACTGAAAGGCATCAATTCTTCTTTTCTCTTCCTTATTCATTGTCAAGCTTTCGCATGCATATGAGGCAATTGAAAACACCATGGCTTGGGTCAGGCACACCTTAGTCCTCAAAGGGACATCTTTGCTTTTTAACACTTTAAAGAGGTCTTTTGCAGCAGATTTGCCCAAAGCAATGAGTCTTTTTATTTCCTGACTGCTGCTTCCATGGGTGTTGATTGTGGATCCAAGTAAAATGAAATCCTTGATAACTTCAATCTTTTCTCCATTTATCATGATGTTGCTTATTGGTCCACTTGTGAGGGTTTTTGTTTTCTTTATGTTGAGGTGCAATCCATACTGAATGCTGTAGTCTTCGATCTTCATCAGTAAGTGCTTCAAGTCCTCTTCACTTTCAGCAAGCAGGTTTTTGTCATGTGTATATTGCAGGTTTGTTAATTAGTCTTCCTCCAATCCTGATGCTGCGTTCTACTTCATATAGTCCAGCTTCTTGGATTATTTGCTCAGCATACAGACTGAATAAATATAGTGAAAGAATCCAACCCTGACACACACCTTTCGTTAATAACCACGCAGTATCCTCTTGTTCTGTTCAAACAACTGCCTCTTGGTCTATGTACAGGTTCCACATGAGCACAATTAAGTGTTGGAATTCCCATGCTTTGCAATGTTATTCATGATTTGTTATGATCCGCACAGTCTAATGCCTTTGCATAGTCAACAAATCACAGGAAAACATCTTTCTGGTATTCTCTCCTTCAAGCTAAGATTCATCTGATATAAACAATGATGTCCCTAGTTCCACATCCTCTTCTGAATCAGGCTTGAATTTCTGGCAGTTCCCTGTCAATGTACTACTGCAACCATTTTTTAATTATCTTCAGCACAATTTTGCTTGTGTGTGATATTAATGATATTGTTTGATAATTTCCACATTCTGTTGGATTTCTTTTCTTTGGGATGGGCAGAGACATGGATCTCTTCCAGTTGGTAGGCCAGGTAGCTGTCTTCCAAATTTCTTGGCATGGACAAGTGAGTACTTCCAGGGTTGCATCCATTTGTTCAAACATCTCAATTGGTATTCTGTCCATTCCTGGAGCCTTGTTTTTTGAGAATGCCTTCAGTGAAGCTTGGACTTCTTCCTTCAGTACCATTGGTTCTTGATCATATACTACTTCCTGAAATGGCTGAACATCGAATTCTTTTTGTACAGTGACTCTTTGTATTATTTCCCTCTTCTTTTGATGCTTCCTGCAACATTCAGTATTTTGTCCATAGAATCCTTCAATATGGCAACTCAGCGCTTAAATTTTTACTTGAGTTCTTTCGGCTTGAGAAATGCAGAGTATGTTCTTCCCTTTCAGTTTTCTAACTCCAGGTCTTTGCATATTTCATTATAGTACTTTACTTCGTCTTCTCGAGCTACCCTTTGAAATCTTCGGTTTATCTCTTTTACGTCATCATTTCTTCTGTTAGCTTTAGCTACTCTACGTTCAAGAACAAGTTTCAGAGTCTGTTCTGATATCCATTTTTGTTCTTCTTTTTTTTTTCTTTTCTGTCTTTTTTAATGACTGTTTGCTTTCTTCATGTGTGATGTCCTTGATGTCATTCCACAATTCACCTGGTCTTTGGTCATTAGTGTTCAATTTGTCAAATCTATTCTTGAGATGGTCTCTAAATTCAGGTGGCATATACTGAAAGTCATACTTTGGCTCTCATAGACTTAATTTAATTTTCTTCAGCTTCGACTTGAACTTTTGCAGGAGCAATTGATGGTCTGTATTGCAGTCGCCCCCTGACCTTGTCCTAACTGATTATGTTGAGCTTCTCCATTGTCTCTTTCCACAGATGTAGTCGATTTGATTCCTGTGTATTCCATTTGGTAAGCTCCGCGTGTATAGTTGCTGTTTATGTTGTTTAAAAAAGGTATTTCCAATAAATAAGTCGTTGGTCTTGCAAAATTCTGTCATGTGATCTCACGTGTCATTTCTATCACCAAGGCCATATTTTTCAACTACTGATCCTTTTTCTTTGTTTTGAACTTTCACATTCCAATCAGTAGTAATTATCAATGCATCTTGATTGCATGTTTGATCAATTTCAGACTGCAGAAATTGGTAAAAATCTCTAATTTCTTCATCTTGGCATTAGTGGTTAGTGCGTAAATTTTGATAATAGTCATATTAACTGGTGTTCCTTGTAAGCATATGGGTATTATCCTATCACTGTAACATTGTAGTTCAGGATACATATTGAAATATTCTTTTTGATGATGAATGTGACGCCATTCCTCTTCAATTTGTCATTCCCGGCATAGCAGACCGTATGATTATCTGACTCAAAATGGCCAATACCAGTCCCTATCAGCTCACTAATGCCTAGGATATTGATCTTCAATGTCCCTTTTCATTTTTGACAACTTCCAATTTTCTTTGATTTGTACTTCGTAAATTCCATGTTATAATTACTAATGGATGTTTGCAGCTGTTTCTTCTCATTTTGAGTCATTCCACATCAGTAAATGAAGGTCCCAAGAGCTTTACTTCATTCCTGTCATTAAGGTCAACTCTACTTTGAGGAGGCAGCTCTTCCCATTAGATTTTGAGTGCCTTCCAACATGAGGGGCTTATCTTCCAGCATTATGTCAGGCAACGTTCCGCTGCTATCCATAAGGTTTTCACTGGCCAATTTTTTTCCAGGTCCTTCTTCCTAGTCTGGAAACTCCACTGAAACTGTCCACCATGAGTGACACTGCTGGTATTTGAAATATTGGTGGCATAGCTTCCAGCATCACAGGAACATGCAAGCCACCACACTATGACAAACTGACAGATGAGTGGTAGAAAATCTTGGCACTTATTGGTATTCCTATTTTACTAAGCATAAATATGAGAAGAAATACACAGAAGGTAAACAACTATGTAGATCAGATTAAGGAGCCAAAAGAAAAGTGACATTTAAGGCACATCAAAGTAAGGCAAATTACCATCTCAATGAATCTATTTGATTATCACTTGGTGTTTAAAAATATGTAATAAGTTAAATATTTTAAGAAATGTTTTTCATTTGTTTGCATTACTTCCAAATACAATACTTCTGCAAATAGCAACATTTTCCTCCTTAACATAATAAATGATTATAAATAAGACTAGAGCTATGATTTTCCATCTTTTATTCACACAAGCAAACTTGAGGGACATGATATACTCCCATAAGTAACAGTGGTTCAGTAGTACAATGCAGAGGATGGATGTGGGTAGGGGGCAGTGACAGGGAGGGGAAAGAAAGATAATACATGTGTATTGTGGTATGACTTCTTGCTTTCATCACATTGAGAATAATTGTAATAGGGCATGCTGGTGATGGCAATAATTTATTCTCTCCCATATAGCCTTCTTGGAGAATTTGACCCTCCACTGTGCTGTAAGAGACAGGTGCTTATATCACACATTCCCCTAGCAATATTGCATTAGATGACTGAACCAGGAATTTGAGCCAGAAACTGTGTAGTAGCCATGAAAGCTGGACATATAAAGTCTGCCTTAGGCTGGGTTCTCTAGAGAAGCAAAACCAGTGAAGCATACATAGATAGATAGGTAGAGAGAGAGAGAGAAAGAGAGAGATTGATATATCAGGGAAATGACTCACAAACTTATAGAGCCTGGCAAATCCCAAGTCCATGGGTCAGGCATCAGACTAGAGGCTTCTCCTGACTCACATAGCTGCAGGGGCTGAGGAACCCAAGATCATCAGGCCAGACAGCAGGCTTCTGGGTCACGGGTTGCAGAGGCTGACAAATTCATGATTGGTAAGTAATACGGCAGGCTGCTTGCTCAGTTTCCAAGAACCAGAGATCAGATGATGACAAACTGGATGCAGGATCCAGAGCAAGCAAAAGCCATTGAGATTTGTCAGAACGTCCATATATACTGGATGTAGGCCACAGTGCCGAGCAAACTCCTCTTACAACAGAGTGTCTGATAACATTAGATTACATCATTGAAGTGATTACATTATATCACAAAATGGAGGATAACTACAGCATTACATAACTGCCAAATTACATCATTATGTAACTGCCAAGCCACTGAGATCATGGCCCAGCCAAGCTGACACAAAACCTAAACCATCACGATCCACCCCTTGTCAACTTAGCGCCTGTACACATCTCCTTAAAGCATTCACAATGTATAAATAAAGATAATTACAAAGTCATACTTGCACCTAACATTATACAACTAACACGTACAACCGAAAATGCACTAGCCCTATTCACATCTTACATTTTATATACAATGGAAGAAGGGAAGAAAACAAAAATAATTGCTATATATATATACACACATATATATATACATATATATATATATACATATATATATATATATATATGCACACATACATGTATAATAAAACAAGGAAAATATACTCATAACAATTACAGTTTTCATTTCTGCAACTGCTCACGAGGTTGTAGCTGGTATTTAGAACAACGTTCTTCCACCACCCATTCCACATTCCCTTTACCCTCAGGAAGCACTTCAGCTGGTTGTGGTTTTATGCCTGGTGGGGTGATCCAAACCTTCATTCCTGAAGGGTCTGGGCCATTAGTAGTCATGTCAGAATTAGATTGTTTTAGTTTTCCATTGACTTTATTCACATGGCATGGTAGTACTAAGAGACACATTAAGGGATCTCTGGTACTCCAGATATAGTCTTTTTTACCTCCACTGTGTGATAATTTTCGATTTCCTCTTGGTAGTCAGGGTCAGTCACGAAGTCAGTATAGTAACTCCCTTCTTTGCCTGTTGATCCAGAGGCATAAGGGGCCCAAAGTGGTCAGGATTGCATTCTTAACTTCCAGTTCAATGGAATCCATGTTCTGTCTCCAGGTGGGAACATTCCTTCCTTTGGAACTAAGAACTCTGGACTCACAGAGCATAGCATCAAGGGGACAGGAAACAAAAGTTTTAGGAGTGGGTCACTAGGGGTAATAGTGAGTGGTGCCACTCCCATTTCCACCCCTTGATTCCTCGACCTATGAACCCTAGCTATGGGAGAAACAGCACCATATATTGGATGCCAATTTAGAGCATATATAGCCTCCTGGAGAACATTTCCCCAACCCTGCAAGGTATTGCCACCAAGCTGGTGCCGTAATTGTGTCTTCAGAAGGCCATCCCTCATTCTATCTATCCAGCTGCTTCAGGATGATGAGGAACATGGGAAGACCAGTGAATTCCATGAGGATAGGCCAATTTTCGCACTTCATTTGCTGGGAAGTAGGTCCCTTGATCTGAGGTGATGCTGTATGGGATATGAAGACGGTGGATAAGACATTCTGTAAGTAAACAGACGGTAGTTTTGAGAGAAGCATTGTGTGCAGGGAAGGCAAATCTGTATCCAGAGTAAGTATTTATTCCAGTAAGAACAAAATGCTGCCCTTTCCATGATGGGAGCAGTCTAATATAATCACCTGCCACCAGGTTGCTGGCTGATGACTTCGCAGAATGGTGCCATATCAGGACTCAGTGTTGGTCTCTGCTGCTGGCATATTGGGCACTCAGCAGTGGCTGTAGCCAAGTCAGCCTTGGTGAATGGAAGTCCATGTTGCCGGGCCCCTGCCTAACCTCCATCCTTGCCACCATGGCTACTATGTTCAGGAGCCCATTGGGCAATGATGGGAGTGGCTGGGCAACAAGGATGACTGATTTTTACAGAACATGTCATTTTACCCACTTGATTTTTAAAATCCTCTGCCAAGGTCACCCTTTGGTTAGTATTCACATGAGACACAAATATCCTCACTTCTTTGGCCCATTCACAGAAATCTATCAACACACCTCTTCTATATACCTCCCTGTCACCAATTTTCCAATCATGTTACTTCAAAGTCTATGACCATCCAGCAAAACAAGTGGCCACAGCCCATGAATCAGTAACAATCACACATCTGGCCATTTCTCCTTACAAACAAAGTGAACAACCAGGTGCACTGCTCAAAGTTCTGCCCACTGGGAGGATTTCCCTTCACCATTAACCTTCAGGGAGGTCCCAGAAAGGGGCTGCAGTGCTACCACTGTCCACTTTTGAGTGGTGCCTGCATATTGCACAGAACCATCTGTAAACCAGGCACGAATTTTCCTCAGTTAACTGATCATAAGGAATTTCCTGTGCCACCATAGGTGCAGAATGGGAGAGGGCAGATACTGTGACAGAAGTGGAGACTATCGGCATTTGGGCCACTTCTTCATGCAGCTTACTTGTGCCTTCAGGTCCTACTTGAACCCAGTCTTGTCTATACCACTTCCATTTAATGATGGAGTGTGGCTGTGCACATTCAAATTTATGGCTCTGTCAGCCAACACCCAGTTCATTATGGACAGTTCATGTTACATGGTGACTTGGTGTCACATGTTTAAGTGTTCAGTCTCTGCTAAGGCCCAGTAACAAGTGAAAAGCTGTTTCTCAAAAAGCTATTTCTACTCAAAAGAAGAGTGGTTATTTTCAGAGGATGGCAGGACTTTCTTCCAAAATTCTAAGGTTCTGCACTGTGATTCAACAATAGGAGCCTGCCAAAGACTCCAAACAGCATCTCTATCTGCCACTGACACTTCAAGCACCATTGGATATGTTGGCTCATATGATCCAAGTGGAAGAGCTGCTTGCACGGCAGACTGAACCTTTTGCAGAGCCTTCCCTTGTTCTGCGCCCCACTTAAAACTAGCAGCATTTCAAGTCACTTGATAAATAGGCCAAATGAGGGATATATTGCATCCAAAATCCAAAAGGATCCACCAGGCATTGTGCCTCTTTTTTAGTTGTAGGAGGTGCCAGATGTAGTAATTTATCCTTCACTTTAGAAGAAATATCTTGACATGCCCCACACCACTGGACTCCTAGAAATTTCACTGAGGGGGAGGACTCCTGAATTTTTGTGGCATTAATTTCCTGTCCTCTAGTATGCAAATATTTTACGAATAAGTCCAGAGTCCTTGACATTTCTTCCTTACTGGGTCCAATCAGCATAATGTCATCAACGTAATGGACTAGTGTGACATCTTGTGGAAGAGAAAGACGATCAAGGTCCCTGTGGACTGAATCATGATATAGGCCTGGAAAGTTTATATACCTCTAGGTAGGACAGTGAAGGTGTATTGCCGGCCTTTCCATCTGAGGGTAAACTCCTTCTGGTGTTCCTTCAAAACTGGATTTGAGAAAAAGGCATTGGCCAGATACCAGGAGATGTGTTAATTTGCTCAAGCAATGAAACCACATTTGGGACAGCAGCTGCAATTGAAGTCATCACCTTGGTTAAGTTTACAATAATCCACTGTCATTCTCCAGGATCCATCTGTTTTTTGCACAGTCCAAATAGGTGGGTTGAACGGCAATGTGGTGGGATCACCACCAATGCATTCTTCCTGGAGGGATTGCAGAGATTACTGCAACCATCAAAGGAATTGAAGGATGCACCTGGTGGCAGTTTGAATACATTGGACTGCTTCCATCATGAGAAGGGCAGCATTTTGTTCTTACTGGAATAGATACTTACTCTGGATACAGATTTGCCTTCACCACACACAATGCTTCTGCCAAAACCACCATCTGTGGACTTACAGAATGCCTTATCCATCATCTTGGTATCTCACACAGCATCGCCTTAGATGAAGGGACTCATGTCCCGGAAAATGAAGTGCAACGATGGGCCCATTCTCATGGAATTCACTGGTCTTACTATATTACCCATCATCGTGAAGCAGCTGGCTAGATAAAATGAGAGAATGGCCTTCTGAAGACACAATTATGGCACCAGCTTGGTGGCAATACCTTGCAGGGTTGAGGAAATGTTCTTCAGGAGGCTATATATGCCCTAAATCAGCATTCAATATATGGCACTGTTTCTCCCATAGCTAGGGTTCATAGGTCCAGGAATCAAGGGGTGGAAATGGGAGTGGCACCACTCACTTTTACCCCTAGTGACCTACTCCTAAAAGTTTTGCTTCCTGTCCCTTGATGCTATGCTCTGTGAGTCTAGAGGTCTTAGTTCCAAAGGAAGGAATGCTCCCATATGGAGACAGAACACAGATTCCATTGAACTGGAAGTTAAGAATGCGATCCTGGCCACTTTGGGCTCCTTATGCCTCTGGATCAACAGGCAAAGACAGGAGTTAGCATTTTGGCTGGTGTGATTGATCGTGATTACCAAGATAAAATCTGATTGATATTACATAATGGAGATAAAAAACAGTGTGTCTGGAATACAGGAGATCCTTTAGGATGTCTCTTAGTACTACCATGCCTTGTGATTGAAATCAATGGAAAACTAAATCAACTCAATTCCTACATGACTACTAATGGCCAAGACTGTTCAGGAAGAAGGTTTGGGTCACCCCACCAGGCACAGAACCACAATCAGCTGAGGTGCTTGCTGAGGGTAAAGAGAATACAGGATGGGTGGTGGAAGATGGTAGTTCTAAATACCAGCTACAACTTCATGACCAGTTGCAGAAATGAGGACTGTAACTGTTGTATTTCTTCCTTGTATGTGTGCATCAAATATTTTTGTTTTCTTCACTTATATAAGACGTAAACAAGGCTAGTGAATTTTTGGTTGTACGTGTGTGAGTTGTATCATGTTAGGCTCAAGTATGACTTTATAACTGTCTTTATTTAGAGATGTGTATGGGTGTCAATGAAGAAGTCATTGGTCTCCCAAAATTCTATCATGTGATCTCCGGCATGATTTCTATCAGTAAGGCCATATTTTCCAACTACCGATCCTTCTTCTTTGTTTCCAACTTTTGCATTCCAATTACAAATAATTATCAATGCATCCTGATTGCATGTTCAGTCAATTTCAGACTTCAGAAATCACTAAAAATCTTCAATTTCTTCATCTTTGGCCTTGGTGGTTGGTGTGTAAATTTGAATAATAGTCGTAGTAACTGATATTCCTTGCAGGTTTATGGATATTATCTGATAACTGACAGTGTTGTACTTCAGGATAGATCTTGAAACGTTCTTTTTGAGGATGAATGCAATGTCATTCCTCTTCAAGTGTTCATTCTAGGCATAATAGACAGTATGATGTTTGATTTTCACCAACATAAACAGCAAGTATACACATGGACCTTGCCAGATAGAATACACAGGAATCAAACTGACTACATCTGTGGAAAGAGATGATGGAAAGGCTCAGTCTCATCAGTCAGAATAAAGCCAGGAGCCAACTGTGGAACAGACCATAAGTTGCTTATATGTAATTTCAAGTAAAAACTGAAGAAAATTAGAACAATTTCATGAAAGCCAAAGTATGACCTTTAGTATATCCCACCTGAATTTAGAAACCATCTCAAGAATAGATTTGATGCGCTGAACATTAATGACCGAAGACCAGACGAGTTGTGGAATGACATCAGGGACATCATACGTGAAGAAAGCAAGAGGTCATTAAAAAGACAAGAAAGAAAGAAAAGACAAAAATAGATGTCAGAAGAGACTCTGAAACATGCTCTTGAGAATCGAGTAGCTAAAGCAAAAGGAAGAAAAGATGAAGTAAAAGAGCTGAGCAGAAGATTTCAAAGGGTGGTTCAAGAAAACAAAGTAAAGTATTATGATGACATGTGCAAAGAGCTGGAGATAGAAAACTAAAAGGGAAGAACACGCTCAGAATTTCTCAAGCTGAAGAACTGAAGAAAAAATTCAAGCCTCGGGTTGCAATACTGAAGGATTCTATGGGGAAAATATTAAATGATGCAGGAAGCATCAAAAGAAGATGAAAGGAATATACAGAGTCAGTCTACCAAGAAGAAGTGGTCGATGTTCACCATTTCAGGAGGTAACATATGATCAGGAACCAGTGGTACTAAAGGAAGATGTCCAAGCTGCACTGAAGGCATTGCAAAAAACAAGGCTCCAGGAATTAACAGAATACCAATTGAGATGTTTGAACAAATGGATGCAGCTCTGGAAGTGCTCACTTGTCTATGACAAGAAATCTCGAAGACAGGGTTGTATCTTTCACCATACCTATTCAATATGTATGCTGAGCAAATAATCCGAGAAGCCGGACTACATGAAGAAGAAAGGGGCATCAGGATTGGAGGAAGACTCTTTAACAACCTGCATTATGCAGATGACACATCGTTTGCTTGCTGAAAGTGAAGAGGACTTGAAGCACTTACTGATGAAGATCAAAGATCACAGCCTTCAGTATAGATTATCCCTCAACATAAAGAAAATAAAAATCCTCACAACTGGACCAATAAGCAACATTCTGATAAACAGAGAAAAGATTGAAATTGTCAATGATTTTCTTTTACTTGGATCCACAATCAACACCCCTGGAAGCAGCAGTCAAGAAATAAAAAGACGCATTGCACTGGGCAAATCTGCTGTAAAACACCTCTTTAAACTGTTGAAAAGCAAAGATGTCACCTTGAGGACTAAGGGGCACCTGACCCAAGCCATGGTGTTTTTAGTTGCCTCATATGCATGGGAAAGCTGGACAATTAATAGGGAATACTGAAGAAGAATTGATGCCTTTCAATTGTGGTGTTGGCAAAGAATATTGAATATACCATAGACTGCCAAAAGAATGAACAAATCTGTCTTGGAAGAAGTGCAACCAGAATGCTCCTTAGAAGTAAGGTTGATGAGACTATGTCTCACATTCTTTGGGAGAGATCAGTCTCCGGAGAAGGACATTATGCTTGATAAAGTAGAGGGTCAGTGAAAAAGAGGAAGACCCTCAAGGAGATGGATTGACACAGTGGCTGCAACAATGGGTTCAAGTGTAGTAACAATTGTGAGGATGGTGCAGGACCAGGCAGTATTTCATTCTGTTGTACATAGGGTCGCTATGAGTTGGAAACAACTTGACGTCACCTGACAACAACAACTATGGGTGTCAAGTTGACAAGGGTTGGACTTGTGATGGTTATGTGTCATCTTGGCTGGGCCATGGTTCTTAGTGCTTTGGCAGTTATGATGTAGTTTGGCAGCGATATAATGATGTACCTACCTCTGTAATGAAATCTGATATAATTTAAGTACCTCCACGATTAAATCTTTAATGAGCTGCCAATCAGTTGAAAGGAAGTTTCCTTGGGGGTTTGTTCTGCAGCCAATATAAGTTGACTTTCTGGCTAAACTCACTGGGTTTTCTCACTCTCGACCCTGCAGCTGGCTCATGTTCATTTGACCTCTGGTTCTTGGGTCTTGAGCTAGCAGCTTACCTGCCATCTTACCTGCTGATCTTGGGATTTGTTGGCCTCTATAGACTGTGAGCAAGAGGCCTGCTGTTCAACCTGCTGGTTTGCCAGCCCCTGTAGCTACATGAGTCAGGAGAAGCTTCCAGCCGGACCCACGGACTTTGGACTTTCCAGCCTCTATAACCACCTGGGCTATTTCCTTGATATCTCTCTCTCTATATATATATATATATATATTTATATGCTTCACTAGTTTCTCTTCCACAGAGAACCCAGCCTAAGACACATGCTATCATCCAGAGCCTTGCCTGTCATGAATATTTGACCTGTTGATGATATTTTGTGTATTTCTATTGCTACATCATGCCATGGATTAGCAGTGCTCTCTTTACTACTGGAAGCAGAGTCATCTACATCTTTAAGACTAGCCAGATTTGAAAACCAACTTAGAAAACTCATCTTTACAATTTTGTTTCGCTAGAACCACTGTCAGTACCAAATGTCTTATGCTAGGTTCTCTAGAAAAGCAAAACCAGTGAAGTGTGAATATATATAAATACACATACATTGAAAGAGAGGGGTTTATCTCAGATAAATAGCTCACACAGTTGTAGAAGCTGGCAAGTCCCAAGTCCATGGGTCAGGTGTCAGGCTAGAGGCTTCTCTACTCAGGTAGCTGCAGGGGCTGATGGACCGAAGATCGGCAGGTCAGACAGCAGGCTGCTGGTTCACAGGCTGAGGGAGCTGACAGATCCAAGACCAGCAGGTAAGATGGCAGGCCCTTGGCCTAAGTCCCAAGAACCGGAGATCACATGATGATGAGCTGGATGCAGAACCCAAGCATGCAAAAGCTAGTGAATTTTTCCAGAATGTCCATAATACTGAATGCAGGCCACACCCCTGAGGAAAATCCCCTTACAACTGTATAGCTGATCACATCAGATCACATCATGGAGGTGATTATATCACAAAATGGAGGATAACTAACTGCCAAAACACTGAGAATCATGGCCCGGCCAAGTTGACACACAGCCTTAACCATCACAAGGCAAGGTCATAGAGCAACTGAGGCCATCACTTAGGGACATTCCCTGTCGGCTGTGCATGTTCGATAAGCAGGTAGGGAACACTGAGATGAGAGGTCATGTCGTTTTAGAAAAAGGGAGAAATGGAGAGAGAAGCAGCCATGGACACGAATATCTTACTAATTCCCCATCCATTCCAGCTGTGAGATGGCAAGTCTTCTTGCCTTTCGATTCTGCAATTTCCTTTGCTTCAGTCTTCTTTTCAACTTTCTTCAGTGTTCTTTTCAACTTTCTTCAGTGTTCTTCTCTTTCTTACAACCAAATACATGGTCCTTGAACATGAAGAGAGAGAGTTAAAAAATAAATCAGCAAATGTCCATTTGGTTTAATGTTTTAAGATCCAATTAATATGGGAAATACAAACATAATTTATCCATTAAAATACTATCAGTATATCAAGATTGCCATTTTCAACATGCTTATTCTTTATTAAAACCAAACCAGTTGCTGTTACATTGATTCCAGCTCATGGTGACTCCATGTGTGTCAGAATAGATGTGCTCCTTGATATCTAGGAAATAAGGATTTGGAGTTCTAATATTCTTTATTTTAGATCATCTTTCAGAGTGGCCGTTTCTAGAAGCTGACAAACACTTCGTAAAGAGGCAGATTGTGTTTCAGGCTTTGAGGACCATTGGGTGTCTGTCACAACTACTCAACTCTGCCATTGTATTGTGTGAAGTGCTATGGATAGAATTCATAGACAGTATGCAAATGAATGTGGTTTGTTTCAATAAAACAGGCAGTGGGCCAGATTTGGCCCCTGACCATAATTTGCTGAGCCCTGGACTCAGCGGTTCTAAGCCCTGGGCCTAACCAACTTAAAGTTTTAGTGTAGATCTTGCAGTGATTCTCTGAGACCTTGAAAATTTATTCAGTGTTTTTCAGACTTGTATTTTTTTAGTTTATAAAGTGAGACTGTGATAATAATTCTCATTGGCCTCATAAAATTTGATGAGGAATATTGAATAAATCAAATCAAATGAAAGAAACTATAATAAAGTAGTAAATACAGCACCTGGTTGAGAATTTATTCAACAAGTATTTGTCCATTAGACTTTGTTCTAAGCACTGGAGAGATATCAGAGACAAAAGAGTAGTAATAAGTACTGTTGTTATTTATACAGGGCACATAGAACACAGGAGAGAAACCCATAAACTCTATACATTTATCTGACCAATCAACTAGTAATTAACCCATTGCTGTCAAGTTGATTCCAACTCATAGCAACCTGCCCCTTAGGGTTTCCAAGGCTGTAATCTTTACTGGAGCAGATCGCCAGGTGTTTGTTTTCTCCTGTGGAGCAGCTCCAACTGCTGACCTTTTGATTAACAGTTGAGCATGTAACCACTGCACCACCAGGGCTCCTAAACTAGTATCTATAAAACTTTTAAAAATTAAAAATACTGACAAATAAAATTAAAATAATTGCCAGCAACTATAAATAACCTTATAATAAGGGAGAGGTGGAATAAATCGTACTGTTGTTTTTGGGTGCCATGGAGTCGATTTGGACTCATAGTGATCTCATGTGACAAAGTCAAACTGCCATGTAGGGTTTTCTTGGCTGTAATCTTTATGGGAGTAGATTGCCAGGTCTTTCTCCTGCAGAACTGCTGGATGGGTTCAAACCGCCAACCTTCTAGTTAGCAGCCAAGGGCTTAACTCTTGCACCACCAGGGCACAACTGTTGTAGTTGCTAATAAATGTAATTTAACATAGTGTAATATATAAAAGATGTGCTTAACATATTAGGAAAGTATTATGTTTTTTTCATTCTTTGTTAATATTAAAAACTCTAATTCCAAACTGTCAGTTCATATTCATTCAGTCCTGAATGAAGATTCTTACCACCTGTATGCTAGATCAAGTCTAGGTGGCTTTAGTTAAGTTTCTAATAAAGTCTTGACTGGTGGGACTAAAGATAAAAAGGATCAGTAAGTCACAAGCCTCCCTCCTGTGTTTCTTCCAGAAGAAGACCAAGGGTTGAATGACTGAGAGAGACGCTTATGTCATTGTTCTCTTAACAGTCTGAAGTTGTCCTCCAGATTGAAGATAAGTAGATTACAAAGGAGTTATCCCATCACTTTGGAGCAGTAAGCCTCCCAAATCCAAGAGATCATTGCCCTATGTGCTCCAAAATTATGGGGTTCTTGGAAATCAGTATATTTATCTGGCACCTTTGTTAAGAGTTCAAGGCTTTTTGAAAATAGTGGGATTCCTTTTAGTCTTTGCAACATCCCCAGAGTAGAACAGAGGAGGTAGGGGAGAAAGGAGATAAAATATTTTCCTTTTGTGAAAGAGAAAATTTTTGTCAGAAGATTTTATTTCTGATATCCGTTGTCATCAAGTTGATTCTGACTCACAGAGACCCTAGAGGACAGAGTAGAACTGCCCCATAGGGTTTCCAAAGTGTAATCTTTACAGAAGCGGATTACCACATCTTTCTCATTAGAAGCAGTTGGTGGGTTCAAAGCACCACCATTTCAGTTAACAGCCAAGCACTTAACCACTGCGCCACCAGGGCTTGTTGTTTTTTTCTGCTAGGAACCATAAACTGCCCTGCTCTGATGGTGAATCCTTGGGGTCAGCCCTGAACCTTCCACCTGATGTGCTGACTTGGTGACTGGCTGGGAGATGCATTGAAAGTCTCTGCTCCTTGCTTCTTTCTCCACCACTTGGAAACACAAATTGCCCTCAAAAGTGGTCTCTGGTAAGCTAGATTCTAGGCTCGTGATGACCTCAAGTGTGTGAAAGTAGAATTGATTTCTGTAGAGTTTTCAGTGGCTCATTTTTTGGAAGTAGATTGCCAGGCCTTTCTTCCAAGGTGCCTCTGGATGGACTCAAACCAGCAACCTTTGGTCATAAACCATTTTCACCACCAGGGACTCCATGTACCTTATCAACAGCTTAATCACCTGGTGTGATATTTTAAATGCAGATTACTGGGCTCAACCCCAAACCTACTGAATTAGCATCTCTGAGGTATGAGTGAAAGATAAAGAGTGAGATGTGAGGTGTGTGTGTGTGTGTGTGTGTGTGTGTGGAGGGGGGGAGTTCAATAATTTGCATTTTAATAGATTCCCCAGTTGATTGTTAAGCACAGTAAAGGCTGCTTTCCAGAAATGCTTTTCTAACTAACCTATCCCCAGAATCCTTGTCACCATAAGGACTGTCACTCAATTCTTGTCACTCTAAGGTTCGCTGTGTCCACATCTGTTATTGTGTCTGAACTTCTGGAAACATTCTTCTGACCAAAAGATATTGATGGAGCTGGTTTACAGTTTCCTGAAATCAAGAGGAGCCCTGTTGGTCAGGATTAAGCAGCTAGGGCTGGCTGTTGGAATTCTACAGCAGAAGTTTTCAACCTGGGTCCATGATTCTCCCCAAGGGGTCCACACATGGCAAAAAAAAAAAAAAAAAAAAAAAAAAAAAAATTATGTCTTTATTTTCACTAACTTCTAACTGAAAAACAACACTTTTTCCTAATATTAATGTGGCAACAAACCTCATTAGTGTTAGCAGTACCTGTGACTCTTTGTCATCCATAGAAATCACAGATATTTCCCTATCACATTTTTAGTTGTTACGGATAGCTTGAAATATCATTACACTCATCACAACTTCAGATTACAGTCATCTTTAGACTCATCACTAGATCTTATGTAAAACGTTAATAAGGAGCACGGACATTATCATATATTAAAAACAAATTTTGTTAACTCTAATTCGATATTGGTGGCTGCCTTTGAAATCTTATAAGTTTATTATGTACATTTAGAAACATTCTGATAAGTGGAATATAGGTTTCACCCTTTCTCAGAATAATTTTCCAAATATATATGACTTCACGTATGATTGCCAAAGTCCATGGAACAAGAACAGTTAAAAACCCCTGTTCTAAAGGAATCCCAAATTATCAAGTGGCTTTTATAACGATGAGCGATGAACATCTTGACCTTGCTGTAATCAACTGGAGATTTTTGCGGGTTTAATTGTGTTCATCGTCACTAGTAATATATTGGAGACTTCCCAAGAACTACCTAAATCTCTCAAACTAAGAACAAAGCCTTCATCATCTTTGCCCATCTCATCAGCTTCACAGTAACAAACTCTTTCAGCACATGGACTTCAACCCCTTGTGGCCCTGGTGCAGTGGTTAAGAGATATGGCTGTTAACCAAAAGTTCGGCAGTTCGAATCCAACAGTCCCTCCTTGCTCTGGGACAGTTCTATTCTGTCCTATAGGGTCACTATGAGTTGGAAGAGACTCAAAGGCAACGTGTTTGGGTTTTTTTTGTTTTATAGTCCTACTGTTGTCTGCCTGGCAATTCTTTCATTTTTTATTTACATCATGGTCATTAACTCAACAAGTGTACTTTGACCTCTACTATATATGAAATGGAGCCCCTGTGGCGCAGTGGTTAAGAGTTACAGCTGCTAACCAAAATGTCACCAGTTCGAATCCACCTCCCTCTCCATGGAAACCCCATAGGGTCACTATGAGATGGCAATGGGTATAGATGAAGCAGAAGTCCCTTGATGGTACTAACAGTTAAGGAGTTCAGCTGCCAACCAAAAAGTTGGAGTTCGAGTCCAACCAGAGGCACCTTGGAAAAAACACCTGGGGATCTACTTCCAAAAAATTTAGCCATTGGAAACCCTATGAAGCACAGTTCAACTCTGGCACACATGGGGTTGTCCATAAGTCACAATCGACTCAGTGGCAACTGGTTTTACTATGTGAAGAATTCTGATCCTTGTGGAAGACAATACAAAACAACCGTGAGATACAGCGCCTACCTTTAAGGACAGTGGTTCTCAAGCTCAGGTACTTAAGGCAATATGATTAGGGGTAAGTACATGAACCTGAATGCCTGGGGTCAAATCTTTTCTCTGCCACTTACTAGCTGAGAGACCTCCCACAAATTGCTCTCTGTGCCTCTGTTTCTTCATCTGTAAATTGAAAATGATACATGGGTTCACTCCACCGGTTCTTGGTATTGAACAAGCACTCAATAAATGTTAGTTCTTATTAAATATACTGAATCCTGGGCCACAGTCCAAACTCCTGAACCGGAATCTCTGAGGGATTGGCCAGCTGCAGTTTAACAAGCTACACAGGTGATTTTGATATACTGTATTTCAACTTTATTTTCATTATTGACCACCTAAGGAGTAATTTTAGATATTTTTTTTTCCCTAGTAGCCTGTTATGGATTGAATTGTAACCTCCTAAAATATATGTAGAAACCCCGGTGGTGTAGTGGTTAAGAGCTATGGCTGCTAACCAAAACGTCAGCAGTTTGAATCCACCAGGCGCCCCTTTGGAAACCATAGGGCAGTTCTACTCTGTACTATAGGGTCGCTATGAATCGGAAGCAACTCTAAGGCAACTGATTTTTTAAAAAACGTATGTTGTAAATCCTATCCCCTATACCTGTGATTATAATCCCATTTGGGAATGGGTTTTCTTTGTTACGTTAATAAGGCAGTGTTAGTGTAGGATGTGTCTTAAATTAGTCTCTTTTGAGATAAAAGAGCAGATTAAGCAAGCAAGCAATCACGGAGGGGAAAATACAGGTTACATGATCGCCAAGGAATCTAGGAATAGAAGCTGAAAAGAGACAAGGACCTTCCCCTAGAGTGGACAGAGAGAGAGAGCCATCCGCTAGAGCTGGCACCCGGAATTCGGACTTCTAGCCTCCTAACTCATTCACCCATTGCCGTCAAGTGGATTCCGCCTCATAGCAATCCTGTAGGACAGAGTAGAACTGCCCCACAGGGTTTCCAAGTTGCAGCTGGTTGACTCAGACTGCCGACTTTTGGTTAGCAGCTAAATGCTTAATCACTGCACCACCAGAACTGTAGCCTCCTCAACTGTGAGAAAATAAATTCCTGTTTGTTAAAGCCACTCACTTTTGATATTTCTGTCATAGCAGCACTTGATAACTTAGATATCTACCCCACGCCCCATGAAGTTTTAACACCATAGAGTACATCTGTTTATGTACTGTGGACCTTTGGAGGACAACAGACCATTGCAATATCATTGCAAACCAGTATAGCCCCTATTGAGAGAATGTATGCATTTAAAACAGTAGTTTCTCAATCTTGGCTGCACATTGAGTGAAATAGGGAAGCTTTTTAAATTTCCCGTACCTGGGCACACCCCAGTGCAGTAAAATGAAAATCCCTGGGTGTAGGTCACAAGTAAGACTGGCTTTTTAAAGATCCTGAGACAATTTCCATGTTCAGCTAAAGTTGAGAACCGCTATTTTAGAATCCTCTTACACGAGATTCAAATCCGGTTGGCAAGCAGGACCTAGGTGCATGAACATAACGCAGAAATGGATGGAACAGTGAGTGCTATAGGAGTTCAGAAAAAGGAGAGATGAAGACAGGCTGTTACTATTAGAAGAGATTTTGAAAATGATGAATCCTGAGCTGGACTAGAAACTGACAGGATTTGGAAAGAGAATGGAAGAGAAATTTCAAGTGTGGAGATAACATGGTTTAAAGAATGAAAAGAACATGGAGTTTTGGGGGGACATAGTAGGTTGTCCTGGTGTCACAGTGGTTAAGTGCTTGACTGCTAACTAAAAGGCTGGTGGTTTGAACCCACCAGCCACTCTGCAGAAGAAAGATGTGGCAGTCTGCTTCTGTAAAGATTACAGCCTTGGAAACCCTTTGAGGCAGTTCTACTCTGTCCTATAGGGTTGCTGCCAATCAGAATCGACTCAATGGCAACGGGTTGTGGGTTGAATGGTGGTCCCCCAAAACATGCCCACCCAGAACCTGTGAATGGGACCTTATTTGGAAAAATGGTCTTGGTGGATGTAGTTAAGGATCTTGAGATGAGATCATACAGGACTAGGGTGAGCCATAAGTCCAATGACAAGTATCCTCAGACAAGAAAGAGACAATACACAGGAAGGAAGGCAATGTGATGATGGAGGCAGAGATTGGAGTGATAGATATGTCAACAATCCAAGGAACACCAAGGATTGTCCGTAGCCACCAGAAGCTGGAAGAGGCAAGGAGGAATTCTTACCTAGAGGCTTCAGAGGGAACCCGGCCTTGCCAACATTATGATTTTGAACTTCTGCCCTCCAGAACTGTGAGAGAATTAATTTCTGTTGTTTTAAACCACCAAGTTTGTGGTAATTGTTACGGCAACCTAGGAAACTAATACAGGGAACGATGAGGAAGCCAATCTGATAGAGTAAAGGGCTGTATTAAGAAGAGTGAAAAATAAAATGGAAATATAGGGTGGGTCCAAACAGGAAACCATTGTTTGAACAGTAAACTGCCTACAATGAGAACAATTAGAGGCCTGAGGATAGGAGCCCAACCCAATAAAACCAATGTTACTGAGGGTTAATCTAGAAATTAATGCTGTTTAACCCACAGAGACTAAGTAGAGTTAGGGAAACCATCTATAATTATAACAAAATGAAATAAGTAGTAAGGAAATCCTGGATTAGTGGGATGGCACCAGAAAAGGAAATAAAGAAACGGGTTCCTGCAAGAAAATTCATAGGAGGAACAGACAGGCCTGATCTGTATGGCCATGAAGAAGAAGGGTACTTCAATAATGACTTTAAGGTTCGAGCTTGAGAAAATGATGTGTATTCCATCTAGACTATCAAAATATACACTAGTTTTTACTAATTTATTTCTTAAATTCATTTTATTTATCTTTTTTATTCAACAACTTTATTGAGGCATAATTTACATATCATAAAATTCACCTATTTCAAGTATACAATTAAATGATTTTTAGAGTAACTTTACTGAGTGGTACAAATATCACCTTAAATAAATTTTCTAACATTTTCCTCCCAGTAAGATCCCTCAAGTTCATTTATAGTTAATCCCAACTACCAGTCCCAGCCCCAGACAATTACTGATCTACTTTCTTTCTCTGTAAATTTGCCTTTTTTGAACATCTTATATAAATGGATTTATACAATATGTGGTTTCTTGTGTCTGGCTTATTTCATTTTGCTTAATGTTTTTGAGGCTCATCCATCACGTAACATGTCAGGAGTTTGTTCCTTGTTATTGCTGTGTAATATTCCATTGTATGGATGAACTACATTTGTCTATCCTTTTACCAGCTGATGGACATTGGGTTTTTGCTGGTTTGAATATTCCTGTGCAAGTCTTTTTTGGGCATGTTTTCATTTCTCTTGGGTAGATAGCTAGGAGTGGAATTGCTGGGTTATATGGAGCTCTGGTGGTGCAGTGGTTAAGAATTTGGCTGCTAACTAAAAGGTTGGCAGTTTGAATCCACCCGCTGCTCCTTTGAAACCCTCTGGGGGCGGTTCTACTCTGTCCTGTAGGGTCTTTATGAATTGGAATTGACTCGATGGCAACGGGTTTGGTTTTTATTTTTATGGTAGTTTTAAGGAGCCCTAGTGGTGCAAGGGTTAAGCACTCAGATGTTAACCGAAAGGTTGGCGGTTCAAACCCACCCAGCAGCTCCATGGGAGGAAGACCTGGTGATCTGCTCCCATAAAGATTACAGCCTAGAAAACCCTATAGGGCAGTTCTATTCTGTCTCACGAGGTCACTATGAGTTGAAAATTGACTGCATGGCACCTACATCATGGTAGTTTTATGTTTAACTTTTTGAGAAACTGCCATATTGTTTCCCAGAGTAGCTGCACCATTTACATTCTCACCAGCAAAGGATGAGAGTTCTCTACATCCTCACCAGCATTTGTTTGTTGTATAGCCTTTCTAGTCAGTGTGAAATAGTACCTCAGTGTGGTTTTAATTTGCACTTTTGTAGTGACTAATGATATTTGAGCATCTTTTCGTGTGATTATTAGCCGTTCATATATCTTCTCTGGTGAAATGTCTGTTCACACCTTTTGCTCATTCTTTTTATTTTTTGTCATCTTATTATTGAGTTGTAAGAGTTCCTTGTATATTGTATTTATATACAGCCCTTTATCTGATATGAGTTTTGAAAATATTTTCTCAGGCTTTTGCTTGTCTTTTCACTTTCTTAATGATGTATTTGGAGCACTGGTGGCACAGTGGTTAAGCATTTGGCTGCTAACCAAAAGGTTGGCAGTTAGAATCCACCAGTTGCCCCTTGGAAACCCTACAGGGCAGTTCTGCTCTGTCCTATAGGGTTGCTGTGAGTTGGAATCAACTCAAAAGCAACGAGTTTGGTTTTTGTTTTTTTTTAATGATGTATTTTAAAGTGCAAAAGTTTTGAATTTTTATGAGGTGTAATCTATCATTTTGTTTTTATCTTCATGAACTGTGTTTTTGGTTTCCAGTCTACGAAATCTTTGCCTAACCTAAGATCTCAAAAATTTTCTCCTATATTTTCTTGTAGAGATTTTGTTGTTTTAATTCCTACATTTAAATCTATGATTCATTTGTAGTTAACTTTGTGTATGGTGTGAGGTAAGTGTCTAAGGTCACCTTTTTGCACGTAGACACCAAGTTGTCTCAGCACCATTTGATAAACAGAATTTTTTCTCTAATGGATTGCTTTGACACCTTTGTCAAAATTATAAACATGAGGATTTACTTCTGGACTCTCAACACTGTTCCATTGAACTATGATGTGTCTATCCTTATGCCAGTATCACACTCTCTTGATAACTGTAGCTCTATAGTAAATTTTTAAATTGGGAAGTGAAAGTCCTTCAACTTTGTTCTTTTTCAAAATTGTTTTGCCTATTCTAGGTATTTTGCATTTCCATATAGACTTTAGGATCTGCTTATCAATTTCTGCAGAAAAGCCTGCTGAAACTTTGGTAAGAATTGTATTGAATCTATAGATTAATTTGTGGAAGAATGGTCATCTCAACAATAGTAAATTTTCCAATTCATGAATGTATCTTCTTTAAATTCAGGAATGCTTTACAATTTTCAGTGTATAAGTCTTGCATTTCTTTTGCTAAATTTGTTTCTAAGTATTTTATTTTGATGCCATTTTGAATAGAAATATATTCTTTATTATTGAATTATTCATTGCTTGTATATACTAAATTATTATCCCTCCTACTGGTTAATAAATGCTTTTTTTTAAATTAATGGTTTGCTATGTGAATGATAAGGGGAACATTTTTAACCAAAGGAGACAGAAGGAAGTAAGCTTAAAGATAGATTATACAGCATAAACTGTGCAGTGTAAACTTGGTGCTTATTGATTTAACATTTGTGAAGGTCTGTGACATGTATAATTTGTGATGGGGCTAATAATGCCTACCTCATGGAGTGATTGTAAGGTTAAAATGGAATAACATATGTAAAGTTCCTGGCACAAACATAAATGCTTTTGGCTGGTATTCAGAGAAGGCATTTTGCTTAGGAGTGAACTTGGTTCAGTGTTCACTGTTACTTGTCAGCCTGGGGAATCAATGTCCCTCATAAATATCCAGGATCTCCTAATTATATATTTTTTTAGTTGTATCTCTCTCTCCTGCTGTTTCTTTACTCTCTTTTTCTTTTCATTCTCTCCACTTAAATCACTTTGAAAATGATAATTGTTAATAATTGGGTTTATTTCAAACTAAAATGTTTAGAAAATATTTTTGGGGTTTGGTAAGTTGGGAGGTGCAAATAGTTAATGTGCTAGGCTGCTAACCGAAAGTTAAAGAGTCAAGTCCACCCAGAGGTACTTCAGAAGAATGCCTTGGCAATCTGCTTCCAAAAAATCAGCTATTGAAAACGTATGGAGCACATTTCTACTCTGACACACGTGGAATCTCCATGAGTTGGAATCACCTCCATGACAAAAGATTTACTGGTTGGAGCCCTGGTGGTGCAGTGGTTAAGAGCTACAGCTGCTAACTAAAAGTTGGCAGTTTGAATCCACCAGCTGCCCCTGGGAAACCCTATGGGGCAGTTCTACTGTGTCCTATAGGGTTGCTATAAGTCGGAATCGATTCGATGGCAACAAGTTGTATTTTTTTTTTTTTTTGAGTAAAGCACCATTGATTTTTTTTTCTATCTTATGCTCCCTTCTGAATGAGAGAGAAACTGTGTTAGTTTATTCATTCATTAATCATTCACTATTTATTGAGTGCCTGCTGTGTGTCAGATCCTGTGATAGTTGGGAGGTGAGTCCTTGGAAGCACACGGACAGAATAAATCTGGTCACATTTTCTGGAGAGATCTGCCTGGGCCTTGCTGGGGAAAGAAAAGAAACATAGCCAGTGGCCTTGGGAGACATTGCTCAGATCAGGATAAATAAAGGCCATGTGAAAGGCTGCTGCTTCATTAAGTTCCCTTTCTGGATTAGAGATTCTTTGAAAACTTATCACCATCTGGCTGATGTTTCTTCTCAAAGGCACCTTTGAGTGGTGTGCAAAATTATGGAATCAAGTAACAGTGGGTTTTTCCAGATACTTTCTTTGAACTTGAGAGATACTAGCCTTTGAACTTGAGAGATAGTAGCCTGAGATCTTCCACTAATTAACTGTGTGACCTTGGTTGGGCAGGCCAAGCTAAGTGATCTATGAGGACTTTTCTAACTCTAGATTCTATTTTTCAACTCCTCTTAAGCCGTAGGACCATGAGTTTTCAGGAGGTAGAAAGGGAGGAAGGTGACAAAGAAGGGGGGAATCTCTTTCTGATAGCTTCATGTTTTCAGCAGTTGGGACATCCAAGAACTTGCCTTAAGAAGAAATCACTTATTGGTGAGTTTGGGATAAGAAACTGGACATGCATGGCTCTACCTCTTTCCTTCTCTCTGACTCTTGAGAGTAAACTGCTGGGACCATGAATTCCGGTCTGCTCTTCCATGCCTGAAGTTTGTTTACAAGGCAGGCTCACATATGGGGAAGCCTGTGGTTGTCTACTTCTATGACTTAGTGGATACCTATTGCATTGAATCGGTTCTGACTCACAGCGTCCCTATAGGACAGAGCAGAACTGCCCCATAGGGTTTCCAAGGAGTGGCTGGTGGATTCAAACTGCTAACCTTTTGGTTAGCAACCATAGCTCACTGTAGTTCTTAGCCACAGCACCACCAGGACTAGTGGCTAGCCCTGTGACTTAGTGGATAGACCTGTCTAATTCAGGGGTTCAACATTAGGATGCCCATTGTTGCTCCTCATCTAAACCATAGCCTCTAACCCAGACTTTACCAGTGATATTAATAATAATAATAGTGGTATGTTGTTCTTCATGGGCCTAATGTCTTTTTGTTTGTGTGTGGTAAATACATATGTTACAAAACATTTGCCATTTCAACATTCTTTACATGTACAATCCAGTGACAATAATTACATTTCATCATTTTGTTCAGCATGGCCTAATGTCTCTTGATTCAAAACTCAAGTGAGGAAAACAGTAGTGTTACTTACTGGGCCTCCTCAAACTTCAACATATATCTTCATCAATAATGGTCTGTCAGGGCTTTAGTAAGGAAAGCAGCAGAGACCTGGCCTAATGTTGCTGAAGAAATACTCTGCAGAACCTCTGATGGTATAGATCACCAGGTACACAGCCTTAAGAAAAAGAAGTCAAGTGGTCAACTTAGAATATTAGAGCAGCTTGGTAAATATGAATTGTATGACAGCTTTATTTTATACTTTAAAATTAGTAGCTCCCCTCCTGGAATACAGCTGGGATATTTCTGGAATCAGTCAGTCACTGCTGTCAGGATATAGTGGATCAGGTACTTGCAGCCATTATGCAAAGATAATGCATTTGTGGTTTATCCTCGGTTTACACTTGCAATTCCTATATTCTAATTCACAGAAATAATTCAATAAGAGGCATAAACTTTACATTGCAAGTCTCCATAAGCCTTTTATTTTCATATTTAAAACAAAAATTGGGGAGGGAAATTCTATATCCTAATTAGTAAGTATCTTGGAATGATTGTTATGAATTTTATTTACAGGAAAATCACTAATTATGAATATTTGGGAAGAAGCCATGCTGTAGTTATCTCACTTTATCCTCTTTCTTGGTATGTTTATTTAGATGAGTCTCAAATGTGTACCTCTGGTTCCTGTTGTCTCTTGACTCTCTAGATACACCTTCCTAACTACCTCTTGGGCCTCTCCAGATTAATAGTCCACCTTGAATTCAACAGCTCTGAATTCTAACCACAAAACCTCCCCTTCCTGCTATAATTGATTACCTCAGTTAAAGACAACATCAATCCAGTGAGACATCAGCCTTCATTACTGGGACCTTCCTCTGCTCCTCTATCTCCCTCTCTGGTACTTAGCCCGGGAGCCTCTCTCAAAGTGCCTTCCACCTATATCCCTTCTGTGTTCTCACTGCCAGTGCCCTGGTACCATCGCTGATTATGTCTCCCATGTCTATAATGATAGTCTTCTGGCTGCCTCCTCCAGGCCGTACGGAACACCATGACAAAATTTCTGGAGTAATCTTGCTAAAATAAAAATTTAATCATGTCATTTCTGTAATCAAACATATTCTGTCTCCTCATTTCCTAAAGGATACAGCTTAAACTTGCTAGGTAGGACATTTAAAGAGCCCTTTTCATTCTGATTACTACCTGAGCCATATTTCCCTCTATCTGCCTTCCATGTGAACTCAAATTTTGTTTACCCAGAGCTGTTAGTAACTACTACACACCCTTCTCCACCTCTGTGCCTTTAATCTTACAGTTCCTACCATCAGAGTTGTCACTCCTCCATCACCACTTCCACCTTGTGTGGCCTTACTAAAGTACCACATCTAACAGCAGCCTCCTTTGATAATCATATTTGTAATCAATATTTTCCCCTTGTATAGCAGGAATTATCAGCACCTTGCTATACAAGGAGAAAATATTGATTCCTCGCTAGACACACCATTCCCATCCACAGTGATCAGCTGGACTTCCAACTGTGAGCAGCTGCCTGAGGACTTTCCTCTTGTACCTGGAACCAGGACAGGGCACAAGTGCCAGGGAGTTTTCCTTCCTCAGGAGTAATCTTCAACCAATGAATGAAGGGAGTTGGAGAATTAAAACCAAGGCTTCCTCACTCCTCAGTTGGGATAATTGAGGTACCTTCTGCATTATCCCCCAGAGTTCCACAACAGGACTGAGTCCCAGTTGCCCACAGGAGAAATTTGCTCAATTCTGCACCTTTTATTATCAGTTACTTTGCTTCTTTGTTTTACTCCCTGTTCCCCTGCCTAAGCTCCCTGATCCCTTGCTAACTGGTGTTTTTCTGGGATCACCTCTCAAATAAACTACCTGCACATAATATTCTTTCTCAGGCCTGCTTCTGGTAGAAGCTGACATAATGTGCTGTGTCTGTGCTCTCGTGGCAGGCTGCTTAGATTTGCCCTATTATAACTTCTTTTACTAGGAATTATTTATTTGGAAACCTCTCTGAATCCTTGTGGGTCAGGAATAGCATCTCCCTTGGTGTGTTTCTCTCAATGCTTAGCACACTCTCTTACTTGAAGTAGGTGTTCAACAACTAAAGGGTGAATGAGCACATTTCAATGAAGAAGAAAATCTGCATTGTGGAACTTAAAGGAAAGAAAAAGCTAAAATTACCTATTATTAAACAAATTGTTTGTAGCCTTCGATCAATACTTTTCTTGTTATCTGGTATTGAGAGTCATATTTCCACGTACCTGTCCTATTTCACCCCCTGGCCTTTGAGCTTGCTGAAGACAAGGCCTTTGATATGTGCTTATTTATATCAGCCCCTACCCTGAGTTCTCGCACATAGTATTTGTTCAACTTCAAAAATATTTTGCAATAAAGCCAAGGCTTATAAAGCACATGAGGGTGCTTTTAAATAGCTTATTTTTCTATAGAGTTTATTTTTCAGTGATCATCTTTATACTAGTCATTTTTATGGCCTACTATAGTAAAGTAAACCAGTAAAGTTCTACCATATTGCATATACAAATTTTAATTTGAGAACATCCAAATTAATGAGGCTTTACTGTACTTACAAAATTACTTGAACAATTACTGAAATCAGAATCCTGTAGAGAGAAAGCATGTGGTACAAGTTAACCGTCTCTGAATATCTTAATTTTGTAGCTTTCATCTTCAGCTTCTCTTTTTGCCATCACCTCTACTGCAGCATGTATTCACATTTAGTGGTTTCTACTCACCCCCAAAGAGGCAGTCTACAGATCTTGTAACTTTTCCTGAGGCCAGAAATCTAACAGGCACAGCTGTGTGTTCCCTGGGCTGCTGTAGACATAACCCTTTAACAGTTAAAGAAAACAAAAAAATCACAAAACAATGGGGGAAATAGATCAGTGTTATGTGGCCTGGAACCAGTCATACTGCTTTTATAAAGCAACTCTTTTTGTGTTTGGTATTTCAGATTAACTGTAATCATTAGCGATCCCCAGTATGTCAGAATTTCACTTGGGGCTTTGTCCCTTAGAAATGGTGTTAGATTCCCCTACCAGTGGCAGTTGCAGCTAGGAGAGGCAAGTTAGAGATTGACAGGTCTGAGCAGAGACCTTCAGATCCCTCAATAATCCTAATATCTGCATGATTTTACATATGTAGATAAAAGTCAATCCAACACTTCTGACTAGATTGTGGATGTAGATATGACCGGAGGAAGGCTTGTGGATGTAGCTGTGGTTCAGATGTAGCTACTCTGCTAGAAGGAATGCAAATACAATGCAGATGTATATAAAGGAAAAAACATTCTGCATGAAAGTATACTCACAGGATTATAGTTCTGGAATTCTTTTTTAATGTAAAACAAATTTTGAATTAAATAAGTTTGAATTCTATAAGATTTTTAAATTATTATTAAAGAGCAATAGAATACATAGTTAAGGAGTAGCAGTTGCTTTGAATTATATTGCCTTTTGCAAAAATAATATCTTAACTAGGAATAGGGTGTCCCAGCAGGGGAGATTTCCAAAAGGGAGGGATCTCTAAATCAGATGTTACATTGTTACCTTCAGAACTGACTACATAATTTGCAGAGCCCAATGCAAAATGAAAATGCAGAGTCCCTTGTCAAAAAATCATTAAGAATTTCAGGATGGCGAGAGCAGAGCATTAAGCCCACATGGGGCCTGCTCTGCACAGGTCCTATGCCCATGAAGCTGATCTTGGTTGTCCTCTATTTACTGAGTTCCTTCTCCACAAGTCTTTCTTGATTTGGTTCTTGACTAAATGTAATGTCCTGGGACACATATTAGAAATCTAAACTAGGGTTGAGCTGAAAGAGGGGCTATATAAACACTGTGGGAGAAAGATGTGGCAGGCTGCTTCTGTAAAGATTTACAGCCTTGGAAACCCTATAGGGCAGTTCCACTCTGTCCTATAGGGTCGCTATGAGTTGGAATCAACTCGACAGCAATGGGTTTGGGTTTGGGGTTTGATGTAAACATGATTGTACAATTTCTTAATATACTTGACTACCTATCCACACTATAGTGGGAAACATCAAAAATTTGTTAGATAGGCCTGGCTCTTAATAGAACTTCAATAACTAATCCTAGAAGGCTGTTCTTCTGTTATTTCCCACTTAACTGTCAGCTGTTAAAAGTCAAGACTCAACCTTGAAATCCTGCTGCTTTATGCAATCACTTACCCCCACAATGCTTGGGAGTCAGGGAGGAATGATAAATGCACCCAAGTTCTTATTTCACTATGCCCCTTCCCACAAATCCTTCCCTGGCCTCTGTTGCTGGAACTGAATTCATGCACCCCTTTCATTTCAGGGCCAGATCTGAGCAGTCTCTTCTAGGCCTTTAGCCTCCTCCCCACCTGTGATGGTTAATTTTATGTGTCAGCTTGGCTAGGCTATCATGCCTGGTTGTTTGGTGAAACACTAGTCTAGATGCTGTTATGATGTAGTTATATGTGATTAATATTTTCAATTAGTTGACTTTAAGTAAACGTGACCACCCTCCATAATGTGGGTGGGCCTCATCTTATCAATTGAAGGTTTTAAGAGGAAGCAATTCTGCCTCAAGAGAGCAGCATAGAAATCCTGCAAATTTTCCAGTGCTGATCTGCCTTACAGATTTCAGACTCCAAAACATCATCTCTTATATGAATTTTTAGCCTACCAGCCTACTGTACAGACTCTGACTTGCCAGTGATTGGCTCACAATTGTGTAAACTAATTCCACCAATTCCTTAAAATCTCTCTGTCAGTATATCTGTATCTATGTATTGTATATAATATATATTATATATATATATATACACACACACATACTTACATAAATATATATATGGCCTCTGTCTCTCTTTCTATATATATCCTATTGGTTCTGTTTCTCTGGAAGATCTGACTGATACACCATGCCACCCCACTACCCAAGAATAAATCTTAAGGAATTAGAGAACTTGGTCTTCTTCAAGTCTCCTGTCTCTAACTCCACTCCTTTTCTTATCTTGGAGGCCCAGTTGTGTCCTTGAGTTTATCCTTGACTTGTGTTACCGTATTCTCCCTGCGAATAGAGTAAGGAGATAGAATAACTTAGGTTTTCTCTTTAAATTAGAATGAAGTTGTAGTGGGTATGAGATCCACCTCTGCTAGAGATTCAGCTTTGTGTTCCTGAACCAGGTGGGTATCATGTATCTACTAGGCCACAAATAATTTGAGAACAGCATGTATTAGTAATCCTGAAAAATTCCAGAAGTAGTTCTGGAGGAGTGTCTATAATTCTGATTCAAATTTTTTGCTTACTTACATAATATTTATAGTAAGTCCTAAGAACTCATGTGTGGTGTGAATTAATTTTTTGGAATTATTCTAATTAATGTCTTTAAAAAGCATTGGCTATTATGCTTATTGGTGAACTCCTATGACAGAACAGACCTTCAACTGCATTTTAAATCAAGTTATGACCCTGAGCATAGCAGTTTACTTCCAAACATATTGTGATCCTTGTTCTGAAAAGCAGTTATGAAAATGTTATAAAAAAGTCATTCTTCAGGCAAGTTAAATTTCATCATCTATTAAATGGAAATAATTCTATCTATCCTCTTATTTATTTCAAAAGGAAGTGACAGTTTTTTGGGGAATTTTTTTTTAAAGAGAAGTTTGATAGGAAAATAGTATTACTTTACTACTACTACCATTACTATTTAATTATATTTAAATGGTGTTTTATGCAGAACAAGCTAAGGAATGCACAGATAAAGCAATAGAGGATTTTAAGGTTATTCAAGAGCATAACAACAAATTTAATAGGCTGCAAGAATCCATAGAAAGACAGCAATCAGAAATCCAGAAGATTAACAATAAAATTTCAGAATTAGACAACTCAATAGAAAGTCATGGGAGCAGAATTGAGGCAATAGAAGTCAGAATTAGTGAGACTGGAGATAAAGCACTTGACACCAACTTATTTGAGGAAAAGTCAGATAAAAGAATTTTAAAGAATGAAGAAATTCTGAGAATTACGTGGGACTCTATCAAGAGGAATAACCTACAAGTGATTCGAGTACCAGAACGGGGTGGGGCCGGGGGGGCGGATAACAGAAAATACAGAGAGAATTACTGATGATTTGTTGACAGAAAACTTCCCTGATATCGTGAAAGATGAGAAGATATCTATCCAAGATGTTCATTTAACCCCACATAAGGTAGATCCCAAAAGAAAGTCACCAAGACATGTTATAATCAAACTTGCCAAAACCAAAGATAAAGAGAGAATTTTAAGAGTGGCTAGGGATAAAAGAAAAGTCATCTACAAAGGAGAGTCAATTAGAATAAGCTCAGACTACTCAGCAGAAACTATGCAGGCAAGAAGGCAATGAGATGACATACATAAAGCCTTGAAGGAAAAAAATTGTCAGCCAAAAATTATATATCCAGCAAAACTGTCTCTCAAATATGATGGTGAAATTAGGGCATTTCCAGAAATTTAGGGAATTTGCAAAAACCAAACCAAAATTACAAGAAATAATAAAGGGAGTCCTCTGGTTAGAAAATCGATAACATCAGAAGGAAGTCAAGGCTATAAAGAAATAAAATATTGGTTTAAACTTAGAAAAATAGGAGTAAATATTAAGGTAACTGCAAAGGAAACTAACAATCCTATACATCAAAATAAAAAACAAGAAAAAGTTTTTTTATTTTTATAATCCATAACCTCTTAAAGCCCAATTGCTTTTTAATAAGCTAGAATTTAGTAATAGATTTTTCTATTGAGTCAGATTTTCATAGAACCTAAGTTATTATTTAATTGATATTTCTCTATGAAAATTGGTAAGACATATTGAGTATATATTAGATATGCCAAAGGATACATTTATCAAAATTACCTGTTTTATAGGTATGAACCTATACCAAAAGCAATTTTCAGTTATTAGTCGGAATCGACTCGACGACACCCAACAACATTAGTAGAATAATACTGGCCTACTTCACAGGATTTGTGGATTTTACTTAATATTTAAGCCTGAATGTGGTTTTTAAAATTAATTTATTGATGTATAGTTGGCATACAATAAACTGCACATATTTATAGTATGCAGTTTGATAAATTTTGACATATTTACACACCCTTGAAAGTATCACCACTATCAAAGTGGTGAAGATATCTATCACCCCCAAAAGCTTCCTTGTGCCATTTTCTAGTCCCTCCTTCCCTCCCACCCATTCTCTTGTTCCTCCTCTCCACATCTCCAGGCAACCACCCATCTGCTTTCTGTCCCTATAGGTTAGTTACATTTCTAGTCTTTTTGGTCTGACTTCTTTTACTCAGCATAAATATTTTGACATTCATTCTTGTTGTTGCATGCTGTGTTCAATGGTTCAGTTCATTTTTGTTGCACAGTAGTATTCCATTGTATGGATACACCATATTCCATTTGTCCATTCACCTTCAAATGTTTTATCTTTTTATTATTTTCTTCTTTAGGCTAAACACTATCTTTATTTCAATTATGCCTCTAGGAGGCCTCATGGTATCACTGGACTTTTGTTGTCGTTACATCTAGATCCAAATTCAGCCATTTTTTTTTTATGAGTTGCATAAATGTGGCCTTTGTGGGTTTCTTCTCAGGGCTGAAGTTTCCTCATCTGAAAAATGAGCATAGTAACATTTATGTCTTAGGAGTGTTGTGTTGATTAAATGTGCAAAGCACATAGAACAAAGCTTGACAGACCGTAAGTGCTGTATGGGTTTGCTATTGCTGTTATTATTACTAATTTCCTATGGCATGTTTGGCACAACTCCTAGCCCACAATAAGTCCTCAGTGTAAGCAATTGTTATTAATTTTACTAATATTACTAGAACACTTGACAGCTGTCCATTCCCTTCCTTTCAGCCTCTTCACCATCCTTCATACTAGCAGTCCCAGTTTTACCTGACCAGGCAGAATAGAGGACAGCAGCAGTTCCTAAAGTGTGATTCAGAGACCAGCAACATCAGCAATGACCTGGTAACCTGTTAGAAATGCAAATTCTCAGGCTCCACCTCAGATCTACTAAATCAGAAACCCTAGGGATGGGCCCCCATCGTCTGTATTTTAACAAGTTATCCAGGTGATTCTAGGAGTCCCTGTGCAGCACAAACGGTTAAGAGCTGGGCTACTAACCAAAAGGTTGGAGGTTCGAACCCACCCAGAGGCACTTCAGGAGAAAGGCCTGGGGATCTGCTTCTGAAAGTTCACAGCCTTGAAAACCCTATGGAGCAGTTCTAGTCTGAAACACATGGGGTTGCCATGAGTCAAACGACATCAAATGACAGCAACTGGTAACTGGTTCTAGGTGATTCTGATGCAGCAAAAGTTTGGGAACTACTGTAGTAGGGTAATTACCAGGCTTGGGTAGGAGTTAATGTAATGCAAGCTCAGATCACATCAACTTACTTGTTAACAGAAGCACACTGTTGACTAATTGAGCTTAATATCAACTAAAACCCTGCATCTTTTTTACACATGTTGCAGCTAATCCCCATACTCCCCGTCTAGTACTTGTACAGGATTATTTTTGGACTGAAGTGTAAGTCTTTACATTTATCCCCTGTTAAAGTTAATCTTGTTAGATTCGGCCCATCGCTTCAGTCATGTATGGGGAAATTTTAGTTCAGCTGGAATGAACCATGACAAAAAAGCAGGGCCTAGAGACTGAGGAAGGATGCTGGCGGACAGTATTCTTTTATATGCTGGCCGAATATTGGCAGATGAGATTCTGGCTAGGGTGGGCTCCTAATGAAACACCTGAGACCTGGGGGTTTGATTTCAGTTAAATTCAACTAATGTTTTTGGGCACCTACCAAGTTCCCACTCAGTGAGTAAGGTACAGGAGAGGTGCTAACTAACCCGCCCTTTAATGTCAGATGTAGTGGAGGTGAAGGCTGTTTGTTTGGTTTTTGTTCTTTAGCAGACACCTGACGCCCTTGCAAATCTCCAAAGAAAGAGAACTAATATTTTTTGAGTGCCAGATCCTTTGCTATCTGCTTTATTTACATTTCCGTATTTGACTTTCAAATCAATATAATGATGTAGGAATTATTACCATATTTACAGTTTAGGAAACGTAAGATCAGAGAAGGTAATACATTTTCTCAAGGTCACACAGGCAGTCAGCTGTAGAGCCAGTGGAAATCCCAAGATCTGTACGGATTTAAAAAATATGCTATATATAGACTTCCTCCCTGAGATCAAGAAAATTAAGCTCTTTAAATGTCAGAATTACCAATGACTTAAAGCCCACCCATAATCTATTGACACTCTTGGGCTGATTTATAGTGGGTAAATTTGCAATCATAAAGACGTTAAAATAGCAATAGATAATCTAGTACCACACTTAGCAGTGTATCTGTGTGTGCACAGTTCTAATTTTTTTAAAAAACTTCCTTTGGAGTATATTTTTATTTGCCTCTTTTAAAGTATTAGACACATATTTTAAAATATTAACCACAAATTTAAACCAATATTTATCTTTTAACAGATACATTAATATTGTGACCTCTAGCAATCAGGTCTTTGGAAAGAGTATCATTTCTTCCTCTAGGTGGTGGGGGAAAAAACAAAAAAAGACAAACTGTTTCCACTGAGTCTATTCCGACTCATAGTGACCCTACAGGACGGAGTAGAACTGCCCCATAGGGTTTCCAAGGAGCAGCTGGTGGATTCGAACTGCTGACCTTTTGGTTAGCAGCCATAGCTCTTAACCACTTTAGCCAATTCTACCTATTTAGCAGGAAGTACCTACTATATTTTACTATCAAATAAAATGGACACTTTAATATAGTATCTTGTAGTGTAATGGAAAATACATTAGACTTGGAGTCTGAAGATTAAAATTTGGTTCCACTTACTAGTTATATCACCCTAGGCAATAAAGTTAATCTTTATAAACCTCAGTTTTTATACCTCTAAAATGGGAGTAGCATTCATGGAGTTGTAAGAATTAACTGAGATAATGGCTGTGAAAGTGCTCTGGAGACTAAATACAAGGTGTTATTATTATTGTTTTTTGGTACTTATTTTACAAGTTACCCTTCAGGAGAGAAAAATGTGAGATCTTTTGGAGACTTCTACCACCTACACATCTACTTAATTCACAGAGCAGAATTCACAGATTTTGATCTTCTCTGAAAATGTTTCTTCCATTCTTTCATAATTTCTTTTTAGCAGCAGAGCTTCCTGGAAAATTACATAAAAACAGTGTGGAAGAACCGATAAGCCACAAATTAGAATACTATATTTGGTGTATTAACTTGTATTTCACAAGTAAATTTTCTTTAACCAGCGCCAACCTTGTCAGCACTACTAACATCAACACTGTAGGAAGATACTGACTAGGTGCCTGTCTGCCTGAAGCCGTGTGCTATGGTTCTTCGATGTGAGTTAAGCCGATACAATTCTGGGTTTTTAGGATGTGGATAGGGAAAAGCAAACTATCCACTTAAGTGCCTGGATTTGAATCCCTACTCTATCCCTTATTAGTTATGTGGCCCTAGGCAGCTGATAACCTCTTACATTTTCATTTCCTCATCTTTAACGAGGGCATAATAATAGTGCCTACCTGAAAAAGAAGCTGTGAGAATTAAGTGCTGTATTGAGGGTGAAGTGTTTAGTACAAGGTCAGTACTTAATGCACAGTCAATATTAGCTATTATTAGAGCTAAGTACTCTATGTTCTGATAGGAAACTCCTAAACCTTTCACCTCTCTCCTCTGGTCCTCATACCTTGCAAATTTAATCAGGTTATGAGCTGCCTCTCGTCATACTGAATACTATGTGTTGCTTGGAAATCATTGTCTGTCACCTGCACTGCTTCATTAACTCCCTTCTTAGAGCAGGAACCTCAGATTTTGTAAGTCGTTTAGACCAGTGCCCTTATTTTACAAATGAGAGAACCAAGGCCCAAGGAGATTAAGGATCTCACCCAAGGATAGACAGCAGTTGGTGACAAGGCTGGACTAAACTCCAGGCTCTACACTCAAAAAACATCACTCTCCCTTTTTACACTGTCTCCCAGCCTCCCTGGTCACCTTAATCTCTTCTTGTGCTTGCCTTGCCAATAGGACCATGCTGATCTAGCCTGCTGCCAATTTAGGCTGTCCGGTTTCAGCTAAGTCCTCATGCTTAATCTTGTTATTCATCTACTTATATTCTTAGCATGTAAGTTTCGCAGTTTATTTGGGGTGGAGGGCTGCCTTTTTTTTCTTAAATAAAATCTTACTTGTGTCAACAAAGGAATCCAGTAAAAGGCTTCCTGGGTTGGAGCCGGGGTGGGGTTGTGGACCCAGAGGCCCACAGGCTCAGCTCAGCCTCTTCTCTTCTGTCCCCTCTGAAGTGGCCCCTGAGGGAGTTCCACTGAATGCTTAGGGCATCTCTTAGCAACACAGTTTTAACAATTACTACCTAGCACATACATTTAATATTGGCTATTCCCTGGGACTCTTCAAATGTCAGGAGAGGCTCAGGCCACTTCCACATGAAAAGTACAGAAATGCTAAACAAGATTGTACAAAATCTGATGTATTTTAAATGTTCACACTTAAAAGAGTGTCATTTTTAACTCAGTTACAACCATCATCTAATGAATGTCCACTACGTGTTATGTTCTGTGCTAGATACTGGGACAGTAAAGATGAAAAAGACATCATCTTTGCCCCTCAAGCAAGTGGTAGACAAATCAGGGACACAGCTACAAACATGTCTCCTAAGGAGCCATGCCTCCTGGATTCACACCCTGGCCTATGACTTGTGGTAATAGCACTAGAAGTGACACAGTGTCGGTCCTGGGCCTGGCTTTTAAGAAGACTGGAAACTTTCTTCTTATTGGAATGCTCTTCTTTGGGAGCCCTGAGCTGCTGTGTAAGAAGTGGACTACCTTAGTGGAAGGACATGTGGAAAGACCATGTGGGGAGACCACATGGGGAGAGAGGAGGCCAGCTTTCCCAGAATCCTAGCTTGAGCCCAGTCTTCCATCTATCTCAGCCCAGGTGCCAGATGTATGATTGAACTGTCTTAGAAGTTTCAGCCCAGCTGAGTGCCCAGATGACTGTTGCCTCAGCTAACATTTCATTGAGCAGAATAACTGCACAGCTGATTGCAGTCAACCCACATAATTTAGAGATAATAAACTGGTCATTGTTAAAGCCACTATATTCTGTGGTAGTTTGTTATATAACAATAAATGAACAAAACATATGGATAAAAAAATAATTATAATGTCATTTGGTAAGTGCTATAATTGATGCATGTACAAACTGAAGTGGCAGCGTTGAGGACATCATACAATACTTCCCTAGGGACTAGGGTTATACAAGGATTCACAGGAGAATTGCCATTATGAGCTGGATCTTGAAGAATGAGCAGAATTTTGTCTGGCAGAGAGTATAGCATGTAAACATAAAGACGTCTAAAAGAACAGATTAGCACTAGAATAGTATGGAGTTCAGGGTGGGTTGGGAGATGAGCCACAAATGTATTTTAGGGCCAGTTTATAAAGGCCTTCTCTTGTTAGGCTAAGATTATCCTGCAGGCAATGGAGAGCCAATGATGGCTGGTAGGCACTGGCATGAAATAAGCAGTTAGCATGTCTGTTTTCTCAGGCCTCCTACTCGCTGGCCGTTTAATGCCATTGGTCACTTCCTACTTCCCCTTTCTCTTCTTCTTTAGCATGGCCCTATCCAGGTCACGCCTTTCTATCTAGGTCACTGCTTTCTAATAGCTGCTTCCTCTTAGGCTTTGTTGGCTCCACCACACATCCCCAGGCTTCTGTCTCATCTTTCCCAGTATTCTCTTTTGGCTACAACTGAGACCTCCTAGCAGAAGATTCCCAAATCTCTGTCTCTACACTGGCCTTATTCTCTAAATACCACATTATCTCAGACAAGTCTAAAACCCAATTCATTCTCTTCCTTCCCCCAATTCCCCCCAAGAAATATCAGCCCCTTCTCTTAATTTCTCCCCTTCTGTAATTTCTTCCTATTACCCAGGCTTACATCCTCAGAATCACATCTGTAATTCGACTTTCTCACATACCTTATCTATCAGTCAAGTTCAGTTGATCCTCCTTTCCCACTGTCTTTCACATTTTTCTATTTTATAGTTCTCTCTTTTATAATTTCCTTTAAAATTTAGTATTGATTTTGTCAATCTCCTGCTGAATTATTTTTTTCAAGGCCGTTGGCTCTATAACCAAAAAACTAGTCCCTTCAAAACCTGAACCAAATCGATCTTGTTTTCCAACACTCCACTTCCTAAACTCACTGCTCCATCCTAGGCTGTGTGTTCTATGTGTAACACTCTCTCTTTATCCTGCCAAATTGGGAAGTAAATTTCACTAAATGAAGATGAAGTTCTTGGTAGGGAAGAGAGGAGAAACAAGAGGGGACATATTTTTTTCTTAGGGGATTAGACAAAGCTGACCAAGGAAGAGAAGATAGATGCCTCAGTGCTGAGAAGTAAATACTTTTCATAGGTTGATTAGGATGAGTCACTTGGGATGCCTACTAAAAACACAGATACCCAGGCCCTACAGCATTATAGCAGTGGTTCTCAAAGTTAGCTATACATTGGAATTACCTGGGGAGCTTTAGAAAATACTGATGCCTGGTTCCTACCACCAGCAAATCTGATTTAATTGATCTTGGCAATCCTGATCTGGGTATCAGGATTTTTAAAAACTGTGACAGTAATGTGTAGTCATGGTTGAAAACACTGCTCTAGAGATTCTGTGTCATTATGCCTATAATAAAAATCCAGTTACCATCAAGTTAACTCCAATTCATGGTGACCTCATCTACATCAGAGTATAACTGTGCTCCGTAAAAGTTTTCAGTGGCTGATTTTTCAGAAGTAGATTGCCAGGCCTTTCTTCCAAGGTGCCTCTGGGTAGACTCGAACCTTCAACTTTTGGTTAGCAGCAGAGCATGTTAACTGTTTGCACCACCCATAGACTCTAAGCCTAGGATGGGGACAACAAAACTCCCAGTGATTCTAGGAGCCACTGCCATTGGAAGAAGCATCTATTGCCCTGAGTGTTTCTGGAAAAGCCTTCAATAAACACTACAGCAGCCGCAGGATGGATCGTAGGTCACCGCAGCTTGTTCTTGTAGGTAGAGTATATCATATATACTGTCTCTCTCTCTATATATTATATATGACTTCTAAGTTGAGGCTAGTGGATTCGCTGATCTCATGTCATGTCACACCCTCCCCTAACCATGACATAATCCCTCATCCTTTTCTCAGTTCTCTCCTCCCAGAAACCAAATTGACTTAGTTTCTCCACTTCTTCTGCTTCAGCCAAACTGTACTGCTTGGTGTTCCCCATGATCTTCCACTTTCATAGCCTCTTCCTTGTCCTGTTCCTCAGTTATGTACATCAAAATTCTATCCATTCTTAATGCTCAGCATCAATCCCACTGCTCAAGTGAAAGCTTCTTACACCTCAGATAATTGATCTCATGAAAACCTGAAGGTCCTGCAGTGTGTGACACTAGTCTTGTGTGTGTCACTTGAACTCCTATGGGAGAATTGACACATTGATTGTGATTGCTTGATGAATAGTTCCTCTGTTCAAAACACAATAAACAGGTCAAGAAGGGGAGAGTGTTGACATTTCGTGGGGTTGGCAACCTATGTCACAAAACAATATGTGTACTAATTGTTTAATGAGAAATTAATTTGCTCTGTAAACCTTCATCTAAAGCACAATTTTAAAAAAAGGAAAAAAAAGATTAAGCATAAAAAAACACAATAAACACATACCTGTGATTAATACATATACACATATTTTTAGAATTTGAGTGCAATGATATTTTAATACCAACATGTTATATTAAAAGTAAGTTATATTACTAATCTGTACAAGCAACCAAGTCTTAGCTATATTGTTACATTGTTGATAGGCCTTATATGTGAGGATATGTGCCACTGAAATATGGCTACACCAGTGACAACTTCAGCCCCTCAAAGGCCCATACGCTGCACACAGCATGTTGAGACTTGTCAGCAACATGTTGAGACTTGTCACGACTTGTTTTTCCAAAACCTATTGTCCCGTTACTGATTGGCTTGTTTACCTGAAGTCCATTCTCCCTTGCCTGAAACTTATTGTTATTCACCCAAAGCCCATTGTTCTGTGATTTGATTCACTACTTGCTGTGCTGACTATAAATAAACTCCTGGGACTGAAGCTGGGGTCGACTCCTCTGAGTGACCCTCCTTGGCCCCACTTCTCTGTAAGAGTTGTGCAGTTGGTTACCGTCACTGTCGCCGTTCCAACACTTATATATCAAGAATGTATGTAAATTTTAGCACACTAAAAGCAAACAAACAAATACCTAGTTAGGAGAAATGTGTGTGTTTTATTATCACGCTAATAATTTTGCTTTGAATGGCAATTCTATGCATAAGACTCTGTAGGCAAGAAAGGATAAGCATTTTAATTTTAATTATTTTTTTTTAATATTACTTATAAAGTATTTTAGTCATAATAGCCCACATATGAGTTTTACTTTTCAAGCAATCGACATGCCTAAAGTTAAACTGCAGGATACAGTTAAAAGAGGCTGGGATTTGACAAGTGACCTTGGGTAAATCACTTTTCTGAGGCTTTGTCCCATCATTATAAACGGGATGTTCACTGCTTTATCACTGAAGGTGGAATGAGAGAATGGATATTAAAATCCTTTGCAAATTATAAAGTACTATTCAAATGTTATTCGTTATTATTGTGAAGAGCCAGGGAAAATTTTAAGGAGAAGCCTCTAGAACTGTACTATTCTCCCCAAAAGCAAACAGTGAACAGAGGGTCAGAGAAAGAGTAAAATGCTCCACATAAAATCTACTCCATCGCCTGTTGCTTGACATTACTAAAATTTTCCCACCATAGGTGTATGTATTTTCTGGCTCTGAATGAGTTACAGAGAAGAACCTTTACCGTTAACAATTCATACGATTGCTATGAACGAATTTAATGTTTATGAACTGCTTACTATTTGCATAGCATGTATAGGACTTGTCCTTCAATCTTTATTGAAGCCCTGGATGGTACAAATGGTTAAAGCACTCGGCTGCTAAGTGAAAGGTTGAAGGTTCAAGTCTACTCAGAGACTCCTTTGAAGAAAGCCTGGGCTATCTACTGCGGAAAAGTCAGTCATTGAAAACCCTGTGGAGCACAGTTCTATTCTGACACACATGGAGTCACCATGAATCGGAGTCGACTCAGTGGCAACTTTTTTCTTTTTTAATATATGCACAGAATATAGAGCCTATCTATAAGAGTAACAATTTTAGAGCGAAAGACCAAGCCCTAAAGTAGAATAAGATGACCAGGCTTTTTCCCTAAGCACTGACATTGAAAGGGCCCCCATATTTTTAAATAATGAGTTTAAAAGATTGTATAAATTTTTAAGCCAAGCTATCTACTTGGCCTCCACTGACTCTCTAGTCAAGGTGGCAAATTAGCTGTGGGCCCTGGGCCAGCCCCTTGGCAGCCAGTGAAATGGGTGGAGTTGAGGCCAAAGAGCAAGAGAAGGGAGCTCTTAGTGCCTCCAGGACGTCTCTTCTCCCATCGCTTTTCCTCCTCACCCTGCTGACTGGAGCGTACTGTTGTTCTGTTTGCATTTGGAGCAAAACTGCTAATTACGACTATGAAAGGTGTATGCACATAATAGGGGTTAATAGCTATAAAATCAATGTTGGCCTGATCACAGCTCTTCAATTGTCCAACGAGTGTCCAAATTACTGTTAAAGACAATAAATGTAGTAAGACATGTGAATACCCACTGGGCCTATGGCATAGTAGGTAACCAAAAAGATAAGCCAGTTACCATTGAGTTGATTCTAACTCATGGTGACCCATATGTGTTGCAGTGGAACTGAACACCACAGCGTTTTGGAAGCAGATCACTAGGCCTTATTTCCAAGGTGCCTGTGGGTGGGTTCGAACCGCCAACCTTATGTTTAGTAAGTAAACCAAATCAAACTCATTGCCATTGAGTCGATTCCAACTCCTAGCAACTTGATAGGACAGAGTAGAACCACCCCATAGAGTTTCCAAGGCTGTAATCTTTATCTAAGCAGAGTGCCACATCTTTCTGCTGCAACTGATCTTTCAGTTAGCAGTGAGCGCTTAACCACTGCTCCACCAGGACTCCTGTAAGTAAACACCTTATATATTTGTAATCCTTTCTTTTGATTCTGCCTACCAATCAACAGCAACTTGCTACCTTGTTCACCGCTTTCTCTTGTTCACACCTGTATGCTGAGTACCTAACCACCTGGCAATTGGTGAATAACTACCTCCATGGAAAGGAGGTTGCTAAGGCCCGTATGGCTCAGGTGAACCATTAGGACAAAGCAGCACCCAGTGGAGGCTGTCACTAAGTTTGCTGCTCCCGTCCTTACAGTAACCAAACTTGTCACAGTGGCCACAGTGCCTGGAGAATAAAAAGGCAGTAAGCAACACCTGGAAGGTCGGAAGGTAATGTTGTGTGGCATGTTTTGGGGGCTGCATAATTCTTTTTTTTTTTTAAGGTTGGAAGGCAAATGTAAAGTGTCAGAAGGTTAACCCAGGGGACTAGGCCACATCACAGCTCCTCCCTGTCCCAGGCTAGCCAGCTGGGAGGTGAGGCAGAGTGGCACAACAGTTGAGAGAATGCCTTCTCTCAACCAAAGTCAAAGCTCATTAAACTACAAGTAGCCTAGAAAATATCTGGGATCTTCTTCAGGATTAAGGACCAGTGTTGCTGCCCTTGCTTTTTTCCAGGAGAGTATGGAAATGAAGGGTCCTTGTGACAGAAGGTGGGCTCGCTGGAGTGGGGAAGCAATCCTCATGGCCTATGTTGAGCAGAGAAAACAGCTGGACAGCTGATATTTTCATCAGCTAGATCTTTGCCCCGCTGCACAGATGGGCACTTAAATTATATAATAAATCACAGACATTCCAACGTACCCATCAAACGCTGTCAGTCATCTTGCTTAAAACGTTTAGAATCACAGAACTGAGTACCTTAGGCACAATTGGGCCAGATTTTTTTTTTGTTTTGTTTTTAGTATAGTATTTTACCTATTGTTTTGAAGAAAGGAATCTATTGGACAAGGAGAGGTGACGTCTCTAATAAACTCCCTGTTATAGCTCCAAGGCTTTCCTTTGCTAGAGATACCTTGGCTTCTTAGGGAACAAGCTTCCTCATCCATGAATGAGAATTGTTGCTATCCAACCCCTCTATCCCTTCTAGGGTAAAATTGCAATTGAGCTTTGTAAAATAAAAAAGTAGTAGTGTTTTTATTTCCTACAGATTGTAAAGGGTTTAACTTCATCAGCATTCAAGTGGTCTTACATCATTCATGATGACTCAATAGCAACGTGCTTACAAATTATTCAAGCTCTTTCCATGACTCATGCCATGTATTATGGCAAAGCAAAATTTTTCCTGTCTCCTAAAAAAAAGTCCTATTTTTCTTATGATAAAGATTAGACATTTGGAAACTGTTAAGAAACTGATTTTGCTAATAATATAAATGGTTACTAACATTTTTAAAGTGAATTAAAAGCTTATCACTAAGATACAGCTAAGATCCTAGAAACCAAAGACCTCTACTTGACGGAACAGGATCACCGATGTGAGAATTGTACAATGACTCTTGCAGCAATGCTGCACAAAAGTGCACATACCCAGTGAAGAGGCGCCACTCACTGCCTTTCCAAGATGGCTCCATGTCATTTTGGGGCCAGCGTGACACGACTATATCTAGAGAGTCTATTGCCATTTAGAGTGGATGGAAAAGGCCAGTATTGGCTCTGAAATACTCAGTGAGCATACTGTAAATTTAATATCAAATTAAATGACTAAGACCCTAATGTTTGGGTAACCCAGAATGACTGAGCCGTTTCCAGTTTATACTCTGTCCTTGCTCTTCCCAGTTCTCTCAAGAAGTGATGGTAACTACTATTACATTTGTAAGAACAAAGGTCCAACTTCATTTGAGATATTAGTCTCTGCCTCCACCAAAGTGATTCTCAGGAGTCTTTGGGCGGGGGTGGGGAATCCAGGACCAGGCAGCTCGTCAAAATTGGCATCTGATGAGTCCCATGGGAGCTACACTGGTCTTGGACATTTGGTGAAAACGAGAGCTTTTAAACTAACTGTATTAAACTCTCTGTGGCCCCCTAAACCTTAGGCAGAAACTGATATTAGATTTTTTCTGACATAGCATTTTTATATCTGGAAAATTTTGAACCTAAAAAATTATGTCACCCAAATATTTCACTATTCAGAGATAACAGCTTTTTAATATTTTGGGAAATTACACACATGTGTACACTCACATGCATGTAACTGCCATGATTTGTCCCACAAATGTGGGTGTAAATGTGGTCAAAAGCAGTTACTGTGGAGTCATTTCCTATTCATGATGACCCCATGTATGTCAGGGTAGAGCTGTGCTCTATAGGGTTTTCAGTGGCTGATCTTCCAGAAATAGATTGCGAGGCTTTTCTTCTGAGGTGCCTTTCTGCTAGCAGCCAAGTGTGTTAACTGTTGGCACCACCCAGGGAGTCCATAAATGTGGGCATATATCTTTTATTTATTTATTTTATTTGTGAAACAAATACATGTTTAACCCCCTAAGAGTCCTATTAGCAGGAAGTCCTAAAAGTCCCTCTTGAAGCCCTCTCTGTCCACCTGCCCAATTTCCCAAGAATGTCAGGGATATACTTACTCAGTGCAGAGGATGGGTTGATGGGCAGCATCATTGCTGCTCCTAATGCTGAGTATAAAGAGATGGAGAAATGACTAATCAGCTCAGAATTGCCATTGCTCCTGGCTGGCACCTAGTGTCACTACTAAAGACTGTACCCAAAGTCCAAATGATGCTTACCCACTCTGCAGTGATGCCCTTGCTGGTCTGAATGCCTCTCAGCCCCACACTGGGTCTCTGACTTGGGCTTTGCAATTACAGCTCTCTTAGTTTGCACTCAGATATTCTGCCATTGTTTACTACAGCAAAACCATCTGTGTCAATATGTTGTCACAGCTAGCCTTACTCATTCTCCTAAAACCACTCCACAAGTACAGCCTGGGGCACCAGCGTAGACTTGTCCTTTCCTCGAGTTTATGTCAGGGGCCTCCTTGCCGGTTTCAACTCCTGCACTTTGGGAAGGGCAGCACTGCCCACACTTCCAAGTCTATTAAACTTTCAGTCTCAAGGAGCAGAGCTCAGTGAATTGGTTGCCAAAAGGCCTGGGCTCTATTTTCAAATTAATCCATTTCTTGCCCAGGATAAGTTCTCTTTATGAAGCAGTGAGGCAGATTGTGTTAAAAATACTTTTTAAAAGTTATTATTACACCCTCCTTTTAACACTATGGGTAGTTATTGTTTACATTTATGTAACTAAAAATTTTCTTTCAAATAACTCCTCCCTGAACTGGAAGATTTTCCCCAGATTATTGTAGTCTACACATCTTGACATAAGAGTGGGTGATGTAATTTTTAAGTACCTCCCTGCACCACCAAGGGGTACCTCACTTATGCTCAGTCAATCATAACAGATATCTTGGCTACACAAATGTCATTCCAGTAAATGACATAGCCTTCTACCATATTGCTTAATTTCTCCCATTTCCTCATACTCCAACGTCTCAATCTAAGTCCTGTTGACTACCACCAAAATATGTCTCAAATTTCTCCATCTTAATTGCCACCACCCTGGTCCAAACTACATCATCTCTCCCCTGGACAACTGGATGGCCTCCTTACTGGTTCAGTGAGGACATTCTTGCAGAGCTGTGACGGATTTCCTTGCCACCAAAACAAAAAAAACAAGCCTATCGCTGTTGAGTTGATTCCGACTCCTAAAAACATGGATTTTGTCACTCCCTGAACTAAAACCCATCAATGGCTTCTCTGGGTTTTTATTCCCAAAAGCAAAAAGTCCTTTCCCAACTCTGGGCCTTTGCACTTGTCCCCTAGGCCTGGCATGCTTTTCTCCAGCTCTTCACGCAGCTCATCCTTTAAATAACAGCTCTTGTATTGCTGTCTCAGAGAGATCTTCTTTGACCTCATTTCTAAGGTTACCTCCTGCAGTTAGTTACTCTCTTACCATCCTTTTTACTTCATGAAATTTATTACAGCTTGTAATCATCTCGATAATGTAGTTGTTTACTTATTTATTATCTGGTGTCCCCATTAGAATATAAGCTTCATGAGTAGGAGCTTTATCTGTTGGTTCACTTCTGTATCTTCGCCATCAAGAAAAATGCTTGGCACAAGTCAGAGCTCAATAACTATTTGTTAAATAATTGAATGTTTATGCTAAGTTTTGGAGGGGAACAGGAAGTGTGCAGTGTTCTGCATCTTCCTTTTTTTTTTTTTTTAAACATAACAGCATGTTGTGGAGAATTTTCTGTATCAATACGTATGATGCTAACCCATACTATTTTTTCATTTGATTCCTTTTTCTCAAATCAGTGTTTTACTTGCAACTTGTTTAAAGGATTAAATAGTCCTATAGATTTGTTACAAAAAAAAGAAAACCAAAAAACCAGTAATCCCACATTCCCAATCACTTACTGGGGCAAGTACTTTAATTCTTCTAGCTGATTCTTTATGTGTTTTTGGTATTATCTCCTTATTTTGAAATCGTACATTATATTATTTCCTCTTTTTTCTCTTTTTAGGTAGTATCTATTGGCTTCTTACAGTGGAGGGTGGGAATTTAGCTTTCTCTCACCTCTTATCACCCTCCCCACCCTACACACACTTCTCATTACCATCCTTTCAATATAATTATATGATAATTTTAATTGTCATATAATAATTTTAATAATTTAATATTTATACTTTTAATAGTATGATATCATAATTATGATAATTTTAATTGGATCAATATTCAGTATTAATATGATTTTGACTTTGAATCACTCTTCCCAGCTCGTCCATGTAGTATCCTATCATTATTTTTCTTTTCTTGCATAATTTTATGTTTTCCCTACAGTTAATAATTGTCTTGTTTTATTTTATTGGCTTGGTTTTCCATGTACTTGTCACTAACCCAACCACAAACTCCGTCAGTTTCTAAGATTCCTTTCCATTTGTTCAGACACATCAGTAGTTATCAGTTTCTTCTCCTTGGAAAAATCTCTTCTGGAGTCTTCTGACCTGTTCTAATCTGGTTTGGGTGGCACTCTATGCCTGGTGCACATCTGGCATCCTAGGCCCTCTCTTCACCACCATCCTGGGGTTTCCTTCCTTTCATGGTATAATTACCTGTTCCGTATTCCATATCCCTTTTCTTTTTTAGTTTACTCCTTGGTTTTGGTGGTGAGTCCAGCAGCTTTATGGGAGGTGCCTTTATGAGGCCTTTTATGTCTGGAGGTGTCTTTTTTCTACTCTCCTGTTTTTTCTGATGGTTTTGATGAATTCCAGGACAACATTCCTTCAAAAATTTGAAGGCATTGCTCCATTGCCTTCTGGCTTCTTCTGTTGCAGCTGAGAAATTCCAAGACTTTCTGACTCCTGATTGTTTCTGCGAAGATTATTATTATTATTATTTTTGCTCTATAAACATTTTGGAGCCCTGGTGGCGCAGTGGTTAAGAGTTCAGCTGTTAACCAGAAGGCTGTCAGTTCAAATCCACCAGCCGCTCCTTGGAAACCCTATGGGGCAGTTTTATTCTGTCCTGTAGGGTCACTATGAGTCGGAATCAACTTGATGGCAACAGGTTTTGGTTTGATAAACATATTTAATCTTATCTTCATTCTGAATGTTTTCAAATTCTGTCGTGTTGTGCCTTGGTATGGGCTCTTCCAATTCTTCAGTTTCATCTCCTTCAGTTTGGGACAGTTTTCTTGAATTGTTTAATTATTTTCTCCTGTGTTTTCTCATTTTGCAAATCCTAGTATAGGTATGTGGACCTCTGAACTGGCCCTCTAATTTTCTTACCTTTTTCTTCTTATTTTTGCTCTATTTTCCAAAAGATTTACTCATATTAATCTTTTATCTCTTTTCTTGAAGTTTTATTTATTGCTCTTACGTTTTTAATTTCCAAGGCACTTTTTTTGTCCCAATGTCCTTTTTTTTTTGGTAACATCTTATTCTTACTTCTAGGATAAAACATCTTCTCTTAACTCTATGAGAATTTTTAAGTTCTTGTCTTGCTGCTCAGTCTCTGTAACCTCCAAATTTCTTTTTTCTCCATTTGTTGGTTGGTTTCCATCCTTCATAGTGTGACATTTTCAGAGGCAATTCTTGGTTTTCTTCCCATATTTAAGTGTGGATCACTAAAAAGTTAATTAGAAGCTGTAAGTCTTTGCACAGGGATTGTTAGACTGCTAGCTTTGTTTTGGAGTGATCTAGTTGGCCATATGTTGGGGGGAAATCCCCAGTGTTAATATCTTGGGGTCATTCCACTAGTGCTGGCCAGGTTCCCAGAGAAGGATCTTCCATTTCCTTTCCGGACAGGATTGCCAGATAAAACACAGGATGCACAGTTAAATTTAAATTTTAGTTAAAGAACAAATACATTTAGTGAGTATTTCAAACTTACAGGGGACATACTTATACTAAAAAATTATTCATGGCTTATCTGAAATTCAAATTTAACTCGGTGGCCTGTGTTTTTATTTACTGAATCTGGCAGCCCTATTCCTGGAGGATATAGTCCTGGTTGCTACATCCTGCGAGGTTTATTAGGGAGGAAGTCAGAGAAGAAGGGTTCTTCTTAGCATTCATATGTAAACTTTCACTTAATTCCCATGTTTTCAGTGTGATATGTTCTGCCCTTAACTATGTCCATCATTCTCCTGTCCAAAAACACTTTTTTATCCTCTCCAGAAAAAAAAAAAAAATTCCCATCTTCGGCCAAAGTGAAAGAGGAAATATGGCACTCCACCTGCTTCTCAAGTAGACTTTCATCCAGTCCTACTGTTTTTAATCCAACTTCATACCCTCTTCAAGAAGTACGCAAATAGCCAATTCCTGAACTTGGGGCATCTGAGACATAAATCACAGTCCCTTCTGCTGTGTTAATTGCCAGTTTAAGATTTATATATTATCTCCTAAGTCAGTTATCACCCATCTATTTGCTTTCCAGCTTCCACAAATGTGTTTTACTTATATTTTCTTTGTCTTGGTGTATTATTATCATTTTAAAAGTTCTTTTATTGTCATTTTACTGGCTTTTCAAGAAGGATTGAAAGTAAATATTCTTTAATCTGCAATGTTTACCTTGCTATTGTGAGCATGTATATATATATTTCAAGTACCAGCAGTGTCACCCATGGTGGACAGGTTTCAGCAGAGCTTTCAGACTAAGACAGACTAGAAAGAAGGACCTGGTGATCTAAAAAAATTTGTCAGTGAAAATCTTATGAATAACAGCAGAACATTGTCTGATATAGTGCCAGAAGATGAGCCCCTCAGGTTGGGAGGCACTCAAAATAGGAGTGGGGAAGAGCTGCCTCCTCAAAGTAGAGTTGACCTTAATGACATGGATGGAGTAAAGCTTTCGGGACCTTCATTTGCTGATGTGGCATGACTCAAAGTGAGAAGCAGCAGCTGCAAATATGCATTAATAATTGGAACATGGAATGTACTAAGTATGAGTCTAGGAAAATTAGAAATCATCAAAAATTAAAGGAATGCATAAAGATCGATATCCTAGGCATTAGTGAGCTGAAATGGACCAGTTTTGGCCATTTTGAATTGGACAATCACATGGTCTGCTATGCCGGGAAAGACAAAATGAAGAGGAATGGTGTGGCATTCATTATCAAAAAGAATATTTCAAGATCTATCTTAAAGTACAATGCTGTCAGTGAAAGGTTAATATCCATACTCCTACAAGGAAAACCAGTTAATATGACTGTTATTCAAATTTACTCAGCAACCACTACTGTCCAGGATGAAGAAATTAAAGATTTTTTTTTACCAACTTCTGCAGTCTGAAACTGATCAAACACACAATCCGGATGCATTGATAATTACTAGTAATTGGAATGTGAAAGTTGGAAACTAAGAAGCATCAGTAGCTGGAAAATAAGCCTTGGTGATAGAAATGAAGGCGAAGATCACATGATACAATTTTGCAAGACCAACAAACTTATTCATTGCAAATACCTTTTTACAACAACAGAAATGGCAACTATACACGTGGACATCACTGGATGGAATAAACAGGAATCAAATCAACTACCTATCTGGAAAGAGACAATGGAGAAGCTAAATATCATCAGTCAGAACAAGGCCAGAGGCCTTCTATGGAACAGACTACCAATTACTCCTATGCAAGTTCAAGGTGAAGCTGAAGAAAATTAGAACAAGTCCATGAGAGCCAAAATACGACTTTGAGTATATCCCACCTGAATTTAGAGACCATCTCAAGAATCAATTTGACGCATTGAACACTAACGGCTGAAGACCAGATGATTTGCGGGATGACATCAAGGACATCATACATAAAACAAAAGGTCATTATAAAGACAGGAAAGAAAGAAAAGATCAAAATGGATGTCAGAAGAGACTCTGAAACTTGCTCTTGAATGTAGAGTAGCTAAAGTGAACAGAAGAAATGAAGTAAAAGAACTGAACAGAAGATTTCAAAGGGCAGCTTGCGAAGACAAACTATTGTAATGAAATGTGCAAAGACCTGGAGTTAGAAAACCAAAAGGGAAAAACACACTTGGCATTTCTCAAGCGGAAAGAGCTGAGGAAAAAATTCAAGCCTCAAATTGCAATTTTGAAAGATTCTATGGAAGCCCTGGTGGCATAGTGCTTAAGTGCTACGGCTGCTAACCAAAGGTTCGGCAGTTTGAATCCACCAGGCGCTCCTTGGAAACTCTATGGGGCATTTTTGCTCTGTCCTGTAGGGTCACTATGAGTCAGAATCGACTCGACAGCAATGGGTTTGGTTTTTTTTTTGGGCAAAATTTTGAATGACGCAGGAAACATCAAAACAAAATTGAAAGAATACACTGAGTCACTGTACCAAAAAGAATTGGTCGGTGTTCAACCATTTCAGGAGGCAGCATATGATCAGTAACCAATGGTACTGAGGGAGGAAGTCCAAGCTGTACTGAAGGCACTGGTGAAAAACAAGACTTCAGGAACTGACAGAATACCAACTGAGATGTTTCAACAAATGGATGCAACTCTGGAAGAGCTTACTTGTCTATGCCAAGAAACTTGGAAGACAGCTACCTGGCCAACTGACTGGAAGAGATCCATATTTGTGCCCATTCCAAAGAAAGGTGATCCAACAAAATGTGGAAATTATTGAAGAATATCATTAATATCATATGCAAGTAAAATTTTGCTGAAGATCATTCAAAAGTGGTTGCAGCAGTACATCAACAAGGAACTGCCAGAAATTCAAGTCAGATTCAGAAGAGGACGTGGAATGAGGGATATCATTGCTGATGTCAGATGGATCTTGAGTGAAAGCAGAAAATACCAGAAAGATGTTTACCTGTGTTTTATTGACTATGCAAAGGCATTCGACTTTGTGGATCATAATAAATTATAGATAAAACATTACGAAGAGTTGGAATCCCAGAACACTTAATTGTGCTCATGCAGAACCTGTATGTAGATGAACAGGCAGTCTATTGAACAGAACAAGGGGATACTGTGTGATATAAAATCAGGAAAGGTGTACATCAGGGTGGTATCCTTTCACCATACTTATTCAATCTGTATGCTGAACAAATAATCCTAGAAACTGGACCATATGAAGAAGAACGCGGCATCAGGATTGGAGGAAGACTCATTAACAATCTGTGTTACGCAGACGGCACAACCTTGCTTGCTGAAAGTGAAGAGGACTTGAAGCACTTACTGATGAAGATCAAAGACCACAGCCTTCAGTATGAATACACCTCAACATAAAGCAAACACAAATCCTCACAACTGGACCAATAAGCAACATCATGACAAATGGAGAAAAGATGGAAGTTGTCAAGGATTTCATTTTACTTGAATCCACAATCAAAGCCCATGGAAACAGCAGTCAAGAAATCAAACAATGCATTGCATTGGGCAAATTTGCTGCAAAAGAACTCTTTAAGGTTAAAAAGAGAGATTTCACTTTGAGAACAAAAGTGTGCCTGACCCACGCCATGGTATTTTCATTTGCCTCACATGCATGTAAAAGCTGGACAATGAATAAGGAAAACCAAAGAAGAAATGATGACTTTGAATTATGGTGCTGGCGAAGAATATAGACTGCCAGAAGAGTGAACAAATCTACCTTGGATGAAGTACAGCCAGAATGTTCCTTAGAAGTGAGGATGGCGAGACTTCGTCTCATGTACCTTGGACATGTTATCAGAAGGGATCAGTCCCTGAAGAAGGACATCATACTTGGTAAAGGAGAGGGTCAGCAAAAAAGAGGAAGATTCAATTAGATGTATTGACACAGTGGCTGCAACAATGGGCTCAAATATAGCAATGATTGTGAGGATGGCACAGGACTGGGCAGTGTTTCCTTCTGTTTTACATAGGGTCTCTATGAGTTGGAACTGACTCAATGCACCTAACAGCAATAATATTGGAACAAAATATATACCCATACTCTGTATAATTTTTATCCTGTTTTTTTAAAAAATTGTACTTTAAATGAAAGTTTACAGTTCAAGTTCGTTTCTCATATACAACTTTATACACACACTGCTACGTGACCCCAGGTGCACTCCCCACATTGTGACAGCACACTCCTCCTTTCCACCCTTGATTTCCCATGTACATTCAACCAGCTCCTGTCCGTTTCTGGCTTATCATCTTGCCTCTGGACAGGAGCTGCCCATTTAGACTCATGTATCTACTTGAGCTAAGAAGTATTGTTTTATGTTTTACAGTCCAGTCTAATCTTTGCCTGAAGAGTTGGCTTTGGGAATGGTTTCAGTTTTGGGATAACAGAGAGTCCAGGGGTCATGTCTTCCAGAGTCCCTCCAGTCTCTGTCAGACCATTAAGTCTGGTCTTTTTACTAGAATTTGAGTTCTGCACCATACTTTTCTCCTGCTCCATCAGGGACTTTCTGTTATATTCCCTGTCAGGGCGGTCATTGGTAGTAGGTGGACACCGTCTAGTTCTTCTGGTCTTAGGCTGATGGAATCTCTGGTTTATGTGGCCTATCCTGCTTTTTATAATATTAAATCCTAAGTATTTCTTTATATTATTAAATATTTACCTAGAACATGATTTTTAATACTTTATCATACTGATGTGTCATAATTTAGGTAACCAGAACAATAGTGTTAGAAATTTAGGTTGTTCCTAGTCTTTCACAAAATAGTTGGAGAAGATCAAGATAAAATTATTAAAGCTCTCAAAATAAAATATGAGTGGACTTTGGAAAATAGCATTTTCAGTTTGAAATGAGAAATAATGGATCAATGAAAGGGTAACCAAAGATGTAATAAAAAATCATGCTTTAAAAATCTAATTTTAAGACAAATAAGTAAAATACATTGTTAAACGTTATTAAACTCGTTACAGAGATTTGTCACTTAAGCAACACGGTGTATAGTGAAAACAGAGCAAATTTGGTGGTGTTGACAATGGGTTTGGTTTTGGAAATGTTGAACTTGGGATATCTGTGGAACATCCAAGGGGACCAATCTCGGAGGCAGTTGGATGTGATAGTTTGTGGCTCAGAAGGAAGTTCTTGTTTAAAGTAAAAGATTGGGGAGACATCAGCATATATTGAATAGTAATAGTAATTGGAACTTGATTTAAAAAAAAAAACAAAAACAAAACACCAGGGGGAGTGTGTAGAGTAAGAAGAGAAAAGGGCCCAGGATAAAATGGTTAAGAATGTAAACTTTTGTAGGAAATACCGGGAGATGGGCATTTAAGGGAGGTAGCGTACAAGAGGCCAGAGTGCTAGGAACAAAGCCAGGAGAGAATGCGTTATAGAGTGCTCTAGTGTTAATTAGCCTAACCCTATGTGATGGTTAGGACTCCCTGGGTGATGTAAATGGTTAATGTGCTTAGCTGCTAACTGAAAAGTTGGAGGTCTGAGACCACAAAAAGACACCACAGAAGAAAGATCTGGCAATCTACTTTCCCAAAATTAACTATTGAAAACTCTATGGAGCACAGTTCTACTCTGACACACATAGGGTTGCCATGAGTCAGAGTTGACTTGATGGTGACTAGACTGGACTGGATTTGATGTTTTTATTTTTTTTCTTCTAAGTTTTTTTTTTTTTTTTTTTTACTGTACTTTAGATGAAGGTTTACAGAACAAATAGTTTCTCATTGAACAGTCAGTACACATATTGTTTTATGACATTGGTTAACAACCCCACAACATGTCGACACTCTCCCTTCTCGACCTAGGAGGAACTTTATTTGGTGAAAATATACATAGCTGAAATTACACCATTACAAAAATTCCTACATGTACAATTTAGTGACATCGATTACATTCTTCCAGTTGTGCTGCTATTCTCACTATCTTTTTCCAAATTATTCCACCACTACTATCTGCAAATCACTGCACTCTAAGCTTCCCATCAAACCTTTTGAGTTGCTGTTGTCAATTTGATCTCACGTAGATAATTCTTTTTTTCTTTTGTACATTAGATGAAGGTCTGCAGAACAAATAGTTTCTCACTAAACAGTACACATATTGCCCTATGACAATGGTTAACAACCCCATGACATGTCAACACTGTCCTTTCTCAACCTTGTGTTCCTTATCACCAGCTTTCCTGTCCCCTCCTGCCTTCTAGTCCTTGTCCCTGGACTGCTGTGCCTCATTAGTCCCATTTTGTTTTATGAGGCTGTCCAATCCCTGGCTGAACGGTGAACTTTGCAATTGACTTCACCACTGAGCTAAAAGTGTGTCTGGGGGCCATCCTCTCGGGGTTTCTCCAGTCTGTCAGGCCAGTAAATCTGGTCTTTTTTTGTAAGTTAGAATTTTGTTCTACATCCTTCTCCAGCTCTGTCCAGGACCTTCTATTGTGATCCTGGTCAGAGCAGTCAGTGGTGGTAGCTGGGCACCATCTAGCTGAACTGAACTCAGTCTGGTGGAGGCCGTGGTAGCTGTGGTCCATTTAGTCCTTTGAACTAATCTTTTCCTTGTATCTTGTTCTCTTCATTCTCCCTTGCTCCCAAAGGGATGAGACCAGTGGAGTATCTTAGATGGCTGCTCAAAGGCTTTTAAGACCCCAGATGCTACTCACCAATGTAGAATGTAGAACATTTTCTTTATAAACTGTGTTATGCCAATTGAGCTAGATGTTCCCTGAGACCATGGTCCCCACAGCCCTACACCCACCAATTCAGTCCCTCAGGGAGTTTGGCAGTGTCTACAGAGCTTCCATGACATTTCCTTGTACAAGTTGTGCTGGCTTCCCCAGTACTGTGTACTGTCATACCCTTCACCAAAGTTATCACTTACCTATTGTCTATTTAGTCCCCCACTCCCACCCCTCCCATTCCTGGTAGCCAACAAAGATTGTTTCTTTTTGTGTGTAAACTTTCACATGAGTTTTTACAGTAGAAGTCTCATACAGTATTTTTCCTTTTGTGATTGACTTATTTCACTTAGCATAGTGTCCTCCAGTTTCATCCATGTTATGAGATGCTTCACAGACTCATCATTGTTCTTTATCTTTGCATAATACTCCACTGTGTCTAAGTACCATAGTTTGTTTATCCATTCATCTGTTGATGGGCATCTAGGTTGTTTCCATCTTTTTGCTATTGTGAACAGTGCTGCAATGAATATGGGTGTGCATATGTCTATTTGTGTGATGGCTCTTATTTCTTTTGGATATATTCCTAGGAGTGAGATTGCATTTTGTAGTGCTTTTTTTTTGTGGTGCTGACATTTTCTTTGTTCCTCTTACTCTCCTGTGCTGAGTTCCTCTTGTTTTGTGGATTTTTTTTTTTCATTTCTTCTGTTTCTGTAGGTTTTGTTTTTACTGAGACTTTATGTTTTTCTTCTTTATTTTGATGAGTAGGTTTGTTAACTTTATTTGTGGTTACCTTGGAATTTACCCTTATCTTCCTAGATTTGAACTAGTCTATTATTACTTGGTACTGCCTTGCCTTCCTCTCTATTAGAAGGTTCTATACCTACAGCGTTTATTCCCTCTTTTATTGTTCTGATGCTGTTGTCATTTATAGATTAACCTCTCTGGTTCCCTGTTGTAATTCTTTTGGTTTTGCATAGTCCTTAAGAGTTCATTTCCTAGGTTGTATCTGGCTAGTACTATCCTGTATCCTAGATTCAGCCTGTGGTCTGATGCTGTTTGTTCTCAGATCAAAGGATTCCCTTTAATAAGTCTTGTAAGTTTGGTTTGGTTTTTACATAGTCCCTTAATTTCTCTTTATCTGGAAATGACCTAATTTCATTGTCATATTTGAAAGAGAGTTTTGCAGGATATATTATTCTTGGCTGGCAATTTTTTTCTTTCACGGTTTTATATATGTCATTCTATTGCCTTCTTGCCTGCATGGTTTCTGCTGAATAATCCGAGCTTAGTCTTAATGTTTCTCCTGTGACTGTGACTTTTTGTTTTTCTCCAGCTGCTCTCAGGATTCTTTGTTTGTCTTTGGTTTTAGCGAGTGTGATTATGATATGTCTTGGTGATTTTCTTTTGGGGTCTATCCTGTATGGGGTTTGTTGAGCTTCTTGGATGGTCAGCTTTTCATCTCTCATGATGTTGGGGAAGTTTTCAGTGATCCTCTCTGTGTTTTCTGTTTTCTCCCTCTGTTCTGGAACTCTGATCACTCTCAGATTTTTGCTTTTGATTGTATCCCACGTAATTCTCAGGGTCTCTTCATTTTTGTTCGTTCTTTTTTCTGAATTTTCCTCAAACAGAATTGTATCCAAGTGTTTGTCTTCAATTTCACTTATCTTATCTACCATCGTTTCAAACCTGCTGCTCAGCCCTTCTATGACATGGTCCCTTTCTGAAATCTTGTTGTTTATCTTTTGATTTCTAACTGTTGCTTTTGTATGATTTCTAGTTGTGAATTTATTTTAGCATTTTGTTCCTGTATTATTGTCTTGAATTCTTCCATTTTTTTTGTCTGTATTTTCCATGAATTTATTTGCCTTTTCCATGACTTTGTCTATTTTTTCCTCATTTTTGTCTGCTTTTTGCTTAAATTCTTGGATAATTCTGAATATTAAAGATTTGAATTCCCTATCAGTTAGGTCTAGTGACTTTTCTTCTACTGGAAGGTCATCTGGTGTTTTATTTTGGACATCTACTGGAACCATCCTGTCCTGTTTTTGTAAATGTTTTGATATTGTCTGCTGTGTTCAGGGCATTCAGTCATTATTTTCCTCATTTATTGATTGTAGATTTGTTTGTTTCATCCTGCTTTTTTGTTTTATTTGGTTATGTCTGAGCAGGCAGGCTGTGTGTTCTTTGTTGTTTGCTTGTCTGTGGACATGATACTTTTCACTTCCTTCTCCAATGGGCAGGGTCAGTCACTCAGGTATGGTATAGCAGGGCAGGTCCAGCTGAAGGGGAGTTGCTGGGATGGGTTGTTTGTGGCATGTACCAGGGCTGACAGTGCGGACTGGGAATCAGTGCAGGGCAGGTTCCACTAGGCCATGCCTGTGCTGCTTGGGAGTGTGATGTTCAGTGCACGGTGCAGGTAAGCAGGAAGGAGGGGGTAGATTTTGATGTGTGGAGCTAAGATGGGTATGGGAAAATTGAGAGAGAGGAGAGAGGAACATGAGACAAAAACATACACACAAACAAAAAAGAGTGCTAAGGGAGCTTGCTATTGGAGTGGAGAGATGAGAGACTGAGAAATGAGGAAAAACAAAAATTAAAAAAAAAAAGAAAAAGAGTAAAAGAAAAAATGAATAAATTGAGAAACTGGAAATGGAGAAAGACAAAAAGGAAATAAGAGAGAGAATAAAACAAAACAAAGAAACAAACAAAACAAAACAAAACAAACAAACCAAAAAAAAAAAAAAAACCAAGAAAAAAGAAATGCTGCCAGGGATGTCCCTGTGTGTCTGTGCAGAGTAAGGGAGTAGCTTCCAAGCTGTGTGGTACTGCCTGGCTAGAAGGGACTTCCAAGCCAAGAAAAGAAAAAGAAAATGAACAAACAAACCAAAAGAGAACAAATCAGAGCAAACAAACAAAAAAGCCCCAGGGGTCCTACCAGCGTGGCAGCACAGGCCGGGATGCAGTTTTACAGTCAATCGGTGTTTTGCAGCCTTTCAGAAAGAAGCAAAGATGGCGCATGGAGCCAGGTATTTGAGAGAAGGCAGGGGGCGGTGGTGAGAGGTACGGAAGAAACCTAAAGTAGCAGAAGAAAAGCAAAAACAGAAGCCAACAAAAGGCACTCAGGGAGCCAGCCAGTGCCAGCAAGTGGAATCCAAGCAACACTGGGGTGCTTCCCATCCAAGAGACTGTGGCTGCAGGAAGCAGAGGAGGCTAAGTGGGGGTGAAGAAGGGTGGGGGGTGGGAAAGCCTATATCACTGGTTACCAGTTGTTCTGTCTCCTGCTGGAAGCTCTGTGAAGCTGCTTTCTCATACCCCCTGTTCGCTGATCTCCGATAGGCATCCAAGATGGCAGATGCTTTTTGCAGTAGCTGATAGGGGACCTCTGCATGTATCGCTCCTTGCTCTATGTTCTCAGTCAGTTTCTTATTCTATTCTGTGCTTGGCTGAGTTCTTTATCTTTTCACTTGATGCTTAGAGTTTCAGGATTGATGTGTGACTCTGTTTGACTTAGTTTTTCTGATCTTTGCTGCAGAGGGACAGTGTGGTGCTTCTGACTATAGCACCATGTTGCCCTTGGATTTGATGGTTTTATGAGTAGTGACTTTCTTTCTCTTCACTCCTTGTTCGTATCTACCAAAGCTGTGCTCACACAGAAAATAAGTTTTCCAGACAGATCATTCTCTCCTTCAATAGAATATATACACACTATTGTATTCCCCAGGTCAAAGATCCAATAAATTCTTCAAGCTCATTGGAGGAGTAGGTGGAGGTCTCTAGGGTGTGATTTGAAGCATTCAGGAAATCTGCTTCTGTGTCCTAAAATAGTTTTATTGCTGACCTGTGACAATGCCTGACATAGTGGGCATTTGGGAGACACTTGTGTGTGAATGGATCGATAAATGTTGAATGTCTGAATAAACTATTAAAATGCAGATATCTAGAGAGTGATGACAAATAAATCATCAACCCCTATTTAACAACTTAGTTGGCTGGGGATTTGTTATTAAAACTCCATTGTGGTCAGACTCTGTGCAGTTGACTTACAGGGCCAGTTACTGTGGTAGGTTTATAGGCTTAGAGTGGAAGCTTACCTAGGAAGGGCGTCTCTGAGCACGTTTGTTCAGTTTTACAAAGATTTATACAAACCATCTCCTATGGCTAGACACTCAGCTAACTTCTGGGGAAAGAGATATAAATGTGGTGGTGAGGGCCAGTAATCATCATATGATATGGGGCACTGGGATGTGTGTGTGTGTGTGTGCAGGTGTGTGTACACACATGCATGTGAGTATGTGACATATGGCACCTATTGGATATGAGTGGTAACCCACAGTATGACATGACTAGGTAACAGAGAGCAAGAAGGACTGACTGATTTACTCTAAAAAATATTGTGAGTGTATATTATGGGCCAGGCTTTGGTGAGGCACTGGGAAAAGAGCGGTAAAAAGAAACAAGCATTATTCATGCCCTTGGGGAATATACAGTCTAGGGGGACAAGATAAACAATAAAGAGGTATAGAATAAATAAATTTGAAATGAAAAAAAAACTGAAAAGTGTTATGACGTTTACAGAGGGATTTGTGATAGAGAATAATTAGGGCTAACCTACTCAGATAGGGTGGTCAGGAAGAAATGTGTATACTTTAAGTTGAGGATGAGAAGGATCCAGTCATGGGGAGAGCCAGAAACATGTGTTTCACTTCCTTCATCATTTTGTCAAGATTGCCTGAGCAGAGGCCCTAAAACTCAGGCATCAGACTGAGGGCCTTCATATACTAACTTAAGTTTAGTTGTACCTCAAGATAGAGACCCTGACATTTCCCTATACCCCTCCCTGCCCTTCCCGCTACACTCAAACACACACAATTTTTTTTTCCTGAATCATTTGAGAGTTACAGATAGTTTGACATTTACCTCTACGGATGTCAACATGTATCACCTAAGATAAAGGATATTTTCCTACACAACCACAGTATAGTGATCACACTTGGAAAATTTAACATTAATAGTATACTATTATTTAATGTGCAATCATAATTCAGATTATCCAAATTGTCTCAAGAATGTCCTTTATAGCTATTTTCTCCTTTTATTTTGATCCAGAATCCAACCAAGAATTTTCATTTAGTTGTCATATTTTTTTGTGTGTTTAATATAGAACAATTCCTCAATTTTTTTGTCTTTTATGATATTGACCTTTTTAAAGAATCTACACCTTTGCTTTATAGAATGTTCAGTAGAGGTCCCAATATACACCAGGCTTATAACATAGTTTTTGATAGTTTGTCTAAATGCTCACTTGGAAATTTGCAATTAACTGGAATTTCCAACAATCTATGTTATTGCAGTTCAAAGTATCCCAAACAAGTTCTATGGGGTATAAAAGATATTTTGATCAAGAGGATTTGGAAAATATTGCATTATAAAAAAATTTTTTTTCTTTGCTGTAGGACTTCTTAAGAGCATTTACATACTAATAAGCAGTATGAATTTTTAAGAGACAGTTATAAAATATAGGGTTTCCCAAACTTTTTTGATCACATAACATTTTGTTTGAAGATAGTATTAGTTATTTATTGCTGAATAAGAAATTACCCAAAACTTATGAGCATAAAACAATAAACATTTATTATCTCAAACGATTCTGAGAATCGAGAATCCAGGAGTGGCTGAGCTAGGTGGTTCTCTGTCAGGGTCTCCTAAGATTGTAGTTAAGAAGTTGGCTGGAACTGCAGTCATCTGAAGGCTTGACTGGGGCAGGAAGATCTGCTTTCAAGATGGCTCACTCCCATGGTTGTTGGCAGGAGGCCTCAGTTCCTCACCCTGGGGACCTCTCCATAGGGCTGCTGAATATCCTCATCACATAGCAGCTGGCTTTCCCCAGAGTGAACAATTCAAGAGAGAGCAAGGAGAATACTGTAATGCCTTTTGTGACCTCATCTTAGAAGTCACATCCATCACATCTGCCTTTTTTTTATTCCTTAGAAATGAGTCACCAAATCCATCCCACATTCAAAGGCTCCACCTTTTCTTTTCCTTTTTCTTTTTAGGCTCCACATTTTGAAGAGAGAAATGCCAAAGAATTTGTGGGCATATTTTAAACCAACATAAGAACCATGCTTGGAGTCCAGAATTCTTTATGATACACTTAAAAATGTTAGTTATAGTGTTGAAAGGGCTCAGGATAAGAAATTAGAAGAGGTAGGTCTGAGATCCAATTCATTTATTAATTGTGTCATCTTGGGCTTGTCTCTTAGCTTTTTGAGCCCAAATTTTACACCCATAAAATGAGGATGATAATACTATCTGTCTTTGCAGCATCAGAGAGTTGTTGTGAGGATAAAATGTACCAATGTATGTAAAAATACATTAGCAATTATAATGTACTACAACAGATGTTTACTGTTATTAAAATCATTGGCCAGCATCTGACCTGATAAATTACTAAACCCTTGAGATCTGAGTTTTCATGCACCAACTCCTCCCTTAACGATGTGGTTAGGTTCCAAAGACCAGGTCTTTATTTGAAAATAGGCATTATGTGAAAATGGAGGATGACCACATCAGATCACAAAATATTATATCGGACACATATGTCCCTCTGGACCTGATAGGTGGAAAATGTAGGTGGGTGCTAATATGTCCCACTGGTCATGAAAGTGTTACTGCCAGTCATGTGTCATTAATGCACAAAATATTTGGATAGTAGATTTTTTACTATTGTCATAAATGCAAAATGTCAGATAATGAGATAGCTGATAGTCGATAAGCTAGGAGTAGATGTATTCAAAAAGCTCCTCTTCCTATCTTCCAGGAGAATGTCACATGCTTAAAAAATATTTTTGAGGAGCCTTATAGAAACTCCATAGAAATTTTAACCTATTTGTTTCCTTACACAATTGCTTCCTGGCTGGATACACAAAACTTTGTCTCTGCCAGGCACTGAGTTACCTGTTAAATGAAAATTTTAAAGACCTTTATGTATTTCCACAATTTTCCTAAACCATAAAGAGGATGCTTTTCTCCTGTGCCTTGTAGCTGGCTCCAAGGAAGTTCCTAAAGAGCAGTTCAGAAAATGGTTTAAGCAGTGGCATCCTTGTCAGAGTAAGTACAGAGTCCGCCATGGTGGCCACATGGCAGGACAAAGCTGGTTTGGATGCATGAGTCTTGATGGGAAATGCTTGTCCAAGATTAGTCTTCTTACTTTATAGTTGTATCTCATTACAAAAAAACCACACAGGCCAGACATAAAGAAAATGTTGCTGCCAGCCAACTGCAGTATTTAAATCCAAAGAGCTTAGAATACTTATCCTCATAATCTTGTTAATCTTCATAATACTGTGAGGTAAGTCAATGCAGCATCACTCTAAGAGGAGAGTGTGACAAAACTCTGGGTTCTTCTGCATCTCTGTGTTTTCCTAATACTTTGTTCTGCTCAACTATTATTTGAATATCTCCCCAGTACATTAAAAAAAAAAAAAGAAGAAGAAGAACAAATATATTATGGCTGAATTAGGACCAGGATCCTTACCTAGAAAGAGCTACTAGTCAATACATTAATTATGGCATCAAGTTTACACCCTGTTGTCAACTGTAATTATTTATTGCCTAACTAAACCCTTCTTAATTTATTATAGTCATTATTGTCTGTTAGCAAGAAAGAATGTGCTTGAATTTAACAAGGGTATGTGGTTAGCAGTTTTCTGTCTCTGAGCTGGGATGTGCCTCACTTGATCTTCTCACCTCACACTTAACACAGGGCTGGGCCTCACTTAAAAAATGATTATCCTTCACCGTAGAATTATAAACGGTTACAGGCCCTTCTAGGAGCACAGTGGTTAACGGCTGGGCTGCAAACCAAAGGTTGGCAGTTTGAACCCACAAACCGCTCTGTAGGAGAAAGGTGTGGCAGTCTGCTTCCATAAAGGTTACAGCCTTGGAAACCTGTGGGGCTGTTCTGCTCAGTCCGATAGGGTCGCTATTAGGTGGAATGGACTTGACAGCAATGGGTTTGGTTTTGGGTTGTAAGTCCTTCTTTCTGCGCCTCAGCTCTCAAAGCTATCATAGGAGAGAACAGGATTAGGTGATTCTTTTGTAAATTCTTTTGCACACCTGAAATTCTGAGGTAATGATTATTTGCTTTGATACAGAGATTAGGGTAACAACGACAAAAAGAAATTTCTTGAGATAGAGCACTTGAGACAGTCAGAGTTATTTGCATGTTTTCATAACTATCTACCTCAGTTAGAGGGTCAGTAACTTTTTACTAATTAGTGTACAGAACTGCTGCCACAAAAATTTGGTTCAGGTGTATGGAGCATGATATCCAGGAAAGTGAAAGTCCCCTGGCCATCTCAGTGCTGACTTTCAGGGAGAGAGAGAGAAACATTTGCTATATGGTTCAGCAACACATGGTCTGGGGGGACAGAAAGCAGCCTCAATCTAGACATCGTTGGGGAAATGGTCTGTTAACCGAGAACTGCTAAACTGTAGGGCAGATCTAGGTTTTGTGGGACCCAAAGCTTATTCAATTGTAAAGGTCCTCCTTAAGAGAAAGAATACAGAGTTAGGTATGAAAATGCATACTTATTCACAAGTGAATACAGTTAGAAGTCAATATTTATTTAGAACGTCCACAGCCTCTCCAACACCATTCAACGAGGAATATGCCATGGAGGATATTTGGAAAGAAACAAACGTCTTAACCTGCCACAGTTGAAATATCTTACTCTCACAGATTTTACAAAACCTATGGCCATGTGGACATGTTGCTAATCCCATTCAGGACTCTGGAAGAGGTTTGCAGAAGTGAGGGGCCCAGAAACTGAAGCCTTACTAGTTTTACATTACATCTGCCATTGTAAGCATGTCCAGAGTATTCCAACAGATTGTTCAATTGGAAGTTTGACTGGGGGGAAAAAAAAAAAAAAACTAATGCAGTCATTAAAAGAATGAAGTATACGAATACACACAATCATGAAAATCTCAGAATATATTGTTAAGTGAAAAACAAGGCATGAGATAACATGTTTAGTATGGTTCCATTATGTGTTAAAAAATAAACCACCACTGAAACATTGTGTGTGTGTGCAGTTGTGTGTATGTATATGTGATATACATTTACTACGTATCAAATTCTTAACAGTGGTTACATTTGGAGAGTGTGGGTTGCATGGGGTGGTGGACTTCTGCACAACAAATGTAATACCCATGCATTACATGTGGACCTCATCATTAAGAGTAACTACATATCACTCCATAATCTCAACTCTAACCATCCCTCTGCATCCATCATTGGTAGTTTTTCTATTCACTTCCTCTAGAGCTTAACTCCAGCTCTTTTTGACACAACAGGATCTACAAGCAAACCTGCCATCATTTCAGTGCCCCTTACTCACTTCATGTCCCCACTTCCATCTTCATCCAGTTTAAATCCCATGCTCCATTAGTGTAACCACTCTCTTGCATACACATTAACTACCCTGCCACTTTTCACTCTGTCATACTCACTTGGAGAAGCTTCATTCCTGCAGCTACACAGCTGAATGTGGCTGGAGAAAAACCACATGACTCACGCTGACTGGTGTCATTGTAAATTCCTTACCCAACCTCAGGGGGGCTTTTAGTGCTGCCCTGGAGTCCTACTACATTTAGCCTAGTCCATTCATCTCCCATAGTTGTAGGTGACTGTTTCATACTGTTTCTTCTCCAAATTTCCATACCTCCTCCAGCAACCTCACCCTCAGCTCATGACTCTGCTTACTCTCTTATTGAGAAACTAGAAACTATCAGAGGGAAAGCAAAACAAAAACAAAAACCAACCTCTACAAGCTCCCATTCCTGCAGCTACCCACCCACCTGTGTCTGAAGGAGTCCCTGGGTAGTGCAAAAGGTTGAGGGTTCAAACCCACCCAGAGACACCTCAGAAGACAAGCCTGGTGATCTGCATCTGAAAGGCCACAGCCTTGAAAACCCTATGGAGCAGTTCTACTCTGCACACATGAGGTCTCCACGAGTTGACTCGGCTCGACAGCAATTAACAACAACACCGACCCTTGTCTGTGCCCCTGCATTCTGCTCTCTTTCCTGCCCCTTTGGATGACCACTCAGGCCTTCCATCTCAGGCCAGCCCCCACCTGAACACTAGAGCCTGTCCCCTTCTCACCTTCTTAACATATTTGGGGCCTGAGAATCCACAGGCATAGTCGGCGCAGTGGCCAGGCCCCACAATACTTTCAGGGGCCTATGAAAATGTTTTAATTTCCTTTAAAATCAGAAGAAAAATATGGAATTTTAGGTCAAAGAAAATATTTTAATATATAATATTAATATATTCATTTTTATACCAACTCAGCCATAAAAAATGTTTTTAATATATTTTTTTTAATGAGGAATGAGCCCGCGAAAGCAAGCATGCTTAGGCCCAGATAAGTAATATGGCACCTCATACCACCAAGAAAGCAACGCTGGGAGCAGAATGCATCCTTTGGACCTGAGGTTCCTGCGCTGAGAAGCTCCTAGACCAGGGGAAGACTAATGACAGGGACCTTCCCTCAGAGCTGACAGAGAGAGAAAGCCTTCCCCTGAAGCTGGTGCCCTGAATTTGGGCATCTAACCTCCTAGACTGTTAGAGAATAAATTTCTGTTTGGCGACATTGTTTCCTTTTTTCTCCTACAACATCAGTTTCTCCCATCAGCAAACATACTGCAATTTTCATCATCTTACAAAAACTCTCTCTTACTTATCTTCTCTTCAAACCACCCCTTCCCCATCATTTTTCTGTTGTTGTTGTTTTTTAACACCAAAACTCCTTAAGAGATTTGTCTGTATTTACTGCCATCAGTTCCTCTCCTCCCATTCTTCTTTGAACTCAGGCTTTCATGCCCACATCTCCACTGAAAGTGCTTCCTGACAGTATCTCAGGGACTGCCATGCACTAAGTCCAATGTCAGTTCTCAGTCCTCCTTCTACTTCACTGACCAACAGCATTTTAAACAGTTGATCATTCTTTCCACTTAAACTACTTTCTTTACCTGGCTTCTAGGTGGGGAGATCACATAGTTTATCATGGAAATAAGCAGATTTTGGGGAGTGAAAGATGGGCACTCCTAATAGACCTCAACTTGGACCAACTCAGGCAAACAGGATCATGTGGTCACTATTCTTCCAGGACACCACACGCTCTTGGGTTTTCTCCCATCTTGCTGGCTGTTCCTTCTTAGTCTTCTCTGCTGTGCTCCTCTTCTCCCCAACCTCTAAATACTGGATAGCCCAGAGCTCAGTCCCTGGACTTCTCCTTCTCCTCCTTCCGCTTTCCTTGTCCCTATCCTTCCACTCCTCCATCAGCAAATACTGCTAACTCTTCCCAGAGGTTCCTCAGAAGAAAGGCCTGGCAATCTGCTTCCAAAAACTCAGCAATTAAAAACGCTACAGAGCACAGTTTTACTCTGACATATGTGCGGTTGACATGAGTTGGAGTTGACTTGACAGCAACTGGAATTTCTTTTTCTGGTACCTTCAAAATACTGATGCCACTTGTCACTACCTCCACCACTGCTGCTATGCACCCTCATCTCTCACCTTGACCACTGCAGTAGTTCCTACCTCCCTGATTCCACCCTTGCCCCTTTCTAGTTATTTTCAACACAGCAGAGTGATCCTTATAAATAGATGACAGCTCATGTCACGCCTCTGCTCAGAACCCTCCCATCTCACTCACAATACAGGCCAAACCATACAGTGGCCTCAAGGTCCTATGCAGCTGGCCCATCACCTGCCCATTACCTCTGACCTCACTGCCAACTCCTCTCCCGTCCCGGCTCCACTCCAGCCTCTCTGGCCTCCTCACTCTACCCTGAACACGCCAGGCATGCTCCTGCTTCCGCGCCTCATCACTTGCTATGTCCCCCTGCCCGGTTTGCCTCCCTGTGGTGCACATGGCTGGCTCTTCACCACCCTCAGGTGGTCAGTGAAAGATCACCCTCCCAGTGAGGCCTTCCTTTCACACCTATTGAGAATAGTAACCCGACTGCACTCCTCTTCCTCTGTTTTTTCCATGGACATACAGCCACCTGACACCTTGTGGATTTTGCTTAGTTATTTGTCATTTTTGTTCATATCTGTACCATAGAACCCAGAACAGCAACTGGTACATAGTGGGTGCTCAGGAATTAGTTGTCAAATGAATTCATAATTAGAAAAAATAGTGTTTCATCTATTATTTACTAAGTTTTAATTGCTCAAAAAAGTTTTACTATACTAAAGTCAACTAACATTAACATGCTACAGGCACAGTCTCCGAAAACCAAGCTGCTTGCTCTTCTCAGCCCAGTTCTAGAACTTTTATAGAGTTATAGAAATATAAATTTTGTATCTCTTTTTGGAAGCTTATATACTGAAAGACACACCGTGCAGGTTTACACAGCTAAGATCAGGAGACAAGTCTGACATGCTGAGGCCGCGGAATCGCTGTTCGAAGACAGTTACGTCCATCTATACCAGTCTTGGGCCACACTGCTGGATTCAACACAACCCATTTCGCTCAAATAGCATTAAGAGCTGAGCTAAGGGGAAACAAGAAATCAGGCCCCTCTATTCTTGAAGGGAGACTGAAACAAAAGACAGTTAAAATGAACTGGGGCTGCAGGGATGCTGTGAGGGTTTTCTTCTCATCATTTTCTTTTCTTATGATACTTATACTGATTCTCCTCATGAAATTCACTAATTGGCACAGCGTACCACGAAACCCCTCCTTTCGTCATCTTCAATGCTCTTGTGTAGACAGGTACCTATCTTTTATTCTGTCCACTTAAGAACAGTTTCATTTACCAAGTTAATCAGGAAAATACGATCATAAAACTGAAGAGGAATTAATAATTCTATGGGGGTTTTCTAGTGTTTTTGAACATTAGCCTCTGAGGAGTCACTTTCACATGTGCACACATACAGATACTCCTATTAGAAACCCCTGGAAACCTCTGCAACCCTGCAACTGAGCATGACTCACTTCTCAGCCTTTCCAGAGAACCCCCCAGAGAACGTCACTTCTTATTTGCAGAGAGATGGGAATTGCCAATTACTGCCCTCCCCACTGCAGAAAATACAGAATTATCTCAAACCCAATTTCTTTACCTGTAAGAAAAGTGCTCAATTCAGTACTCACTCAGGATGACTATAACCTCAGAAAATTTAAAAGAAGTAAGGAATTAATTTTACATGTGTTTCTTAGGTAATTTATTTAGGGCAGCGACTCTCAAGTTTTCGCTTTCCTTCCCGTATGAGTTTGCTGGGCCTGCTGTAACAAAGGACCACAAGCTGGGTGGCTTATGAGAACAGACATTTATTCTCTTGCAGTTCTGGAGGCTATGAGTCCAACATCAGGGCCAGTCATGTTGATTCCTTCTGAGGCTCTGAGGGAGAATCTGTCCCATGCCTCTCTCCTAGCTTCTGGTAGCGCCACGTGTTCCTTGGCTTGTAGCTGCAGTGTCACATCGTGTCTGGCCTCAGTCTGTCTCTGTGTGTCTCTTCTTTTTTACAAGGCACCACTCAGATGGAATTAGGACCCACTCTACTACTTCATGACCTCACACTAACCGATCTTAACATCTTCAAAGACCCTATTTCCAATACAATCAAACACTTTGAGGGACAGAGTAGTCGGGGTAGGGGTCTGTGGACCATGCTTTCAGGGGACATCCAGGTCAATTGGCATAACAAAGTTTATTAAGAAAATGTTCTGCATCCTACTTTGGTGAGTGGTGTCTGGGGTCTTAAAAGCTTGCAAGTGGCCATTTAAGATGCATCAATTGGTCCTAACCACCTGGAGTAAAGGAGAATGAAGAACACCAAAGACACAAGGCAAGTATCTGCCCAAGAGACAGAAAGGGCCACATAAACCAGACTTCATCAGCCTGAGACCAAAAGAAATAGATGGTGCCCGGCTACCATCAATGACCACCCTGACAAGGAACACAACAGAGAGTCCCTGATGGAGCAGCAGAAAGGTGGGATGCAGAACTCAAATTCTGGTAAGAAGACCAGACTTAATGGTCTGACTGAGACTGGAGGAACCCTGGAAAGCATGGTCCCCGGATTCTCTATCAGCCCAGAACTAAAACAATTTCCAAGGCCAACTCTTCAGATGGGGATTGGACTGGACTGTGGGACATAAAGTGATACTTGTGAGGCATGTGCCTCTTAGCTCAAGTAGATACAAGAGACTAAATGGGCAGCTTCTGTCTGGAGGTGAGATGGGAAGGCAGAGAGGGTTAGGAGCTGGTTTAATGGACATGGGGAATCAGGGGTGGAGAAAGGAGGAGAGTACTGTCACAGTATGGGGAGAACAATTAGGCTCACGTAACAATGTATGTATAAATTTTTGTATGGGAGACTAACTTGAAATGTAAACTTCATTTAAAGTACAACAATAAACAAACAACAACAACAAAAGACTCTATTTCCAAACAAAGTCAAGTCCATGTATCTTTTCTGGAGACACAATTCAATCCATAAATAATAAGCCAAAAAAATGTGTGGGTTTTTTTTTTTTTTTTAAATTTTCAGTTTGCAAAAAATTTTCCTATGTTTATTCTAGGAGTTAGGATGAAAGTGTGTGTGTGTGTGTGTGTGTGTGTGTGTGTGTGTGTGAACGCCATTATGAAAGGGCATACATATTAATCATTAATTAGCAAACATATAGGGGAAGGTAGAGGTGGGAGATAAAGCAGACAAGTCTTATTTAAGAAAACTTAACTGGAAGAAATGGGCGTTATTCTGAGATATGATGCCCCTTGTTGCTTGATTTTTATATGGCTATTTTTACTGATAAACATTTTCCTCTCAATTCCAGTTTAAACAGCACTAGTTGAGAATCATGAATTTGTAGCATCTTTTTGCTTAGGGAAAGAAAGTTTTCATAACCCAATGTGAGAATCTGGCAAAAGAAAGGAACTTTTTTTGTCCCTCAGTTTTCTCACCTGTTCAGAGGATACGGATAGGTTAGCTCTACTCAAAGTTTCAATGAGAGATGAAGATTGTAGGGGATGAGGGTAGAAAACTCTTCAGATGCTGTGTCATGTACTATTTTGTTTGCCTTGTTAAGGAGTCTAACGTCACCCTGCGGAGTTGATGGGGAATCAAGGAAATAATTTGGTTAGAGTTGAGAAAAGGCAGCAGTCTCTGTGGTTCTTGCATAGACTTTCAACATCAACATCCTTATGATTCGAGGGTATATTAAAAAGAATAAAAAGGGGAACAAAAAAAAGTAGAAATGGATAGGTCATAAGCAGGCTAAATCTATTTGCTTAATAATAAGGTATAACTATCCAGCTCAGTGTTTGAGGTCAAGGATGGAGAAATAATGTCCTACTTATTAATTTTTGGAAACCCTGGTGGCATAGTGGTTAAGTGTTATGGCTGCTAACCAAAAGGTCAGCAATTCGAATCCACCAGGCGCTCTTGGAAGCTCTGTGGGGCAGTTCTACCCTGTCTTATAGAGTCACTATGAGTCAGAATCAACTCGACGGCAATGGATTTGGTTTTTTTGGTATTAACTTTTAGGATTACAACTCTTCCAGTCTCAGTAAAAATAGAAATTGTTCTACAATAATCTATCATAATCTCATTTCCTTCTCCATTTTTCCTACTTCTCAAATATCAGCAATGGAGCTAGGCACAGGGTGGACAGGAAGGGGAGAGTGGAGGAATAGTGGCCTTAGGTGAGCATCCTTTTTGTCTTTTGAGCACTTCAAGCCTTCACTATCAAAAAGGAGTTACTGATAGCATGGAAACCCAAAATTCAGAGATCATCTGTAGGTCTAATTTTTAGAAACTTTTTCCTCCTTTCTTCTTAATACTAGAATTCTTAACAGTTAACAATAGGTAGAAATGAAATGCCTGAGTTTCACCTGGTTTCTCTGTCCCTCTGGGAGAGAAACTAGGTAACAGTCAAATGCACAGAAGGCGAGCAATTAGAAGAGGAAGCTAGGATAAACAAGATTTGATTATGTGCTTATTGTAATTGCTGAATGATTTACATTCCTTCACTCCTCCTGAACTGAGCTGGTTTGGATGGTAGAAAGGACATTGAACAAGGAAGCAGAAGTGTCTCTCTGGGTCTCATTCTGCAGTTAATTGCATGTTTTTGTACAAATCACTTCTTTGGGTCTGTTTTCTGATCAGGAAAATGAGAGAGTGTGATTAAATCAGCGCTTCTCAAAGTCTACTTTACATCAGATTCACCCGAGTTGTTCCCAAAGTATACAGATTCCCAGAGCTAATTGGAGGATGCAGCGTAGTGGTCGAGCCTGTAGTTGCTCATCAGACTGAGTTTAAAGCCCTGACACACTACTTACTTAACTAGGTGATCTTGGGCAAGTTGTTTCAACTCTCCAATATAATTTTTCTCATCTGTAAAGCAGGAATACTAATAGTATCAACTTCATGTTGTCAGTGGAAGGGTAAAATGATGGTGTTTTTAAAACAAGCACATTACCTGCCACATACTAAGCATTCGACAAATGTTATATAACATCATTTGTGTAGCCCATAGTATGTATGTATCGTGTGTGCGCGTGTGTGGCATTTGATGCTCCTTAAATATTTGTTGAATAAATAACTTATGTATAACAGATTTTTTTTTTAAGCAATTTTTTCTTTTGGTCTCAGATCTGAAATTCTTTATTAGTCCAGGAATTGTTTTCCCAAGAAAAGTGGAGGTAGTTTGAGAGAAGAATTGTTCAAGAGTTCACTCTTTGCCCTGTGCTTACTTAGACGGAGAGCCTCATGGTAATTAAAAAATAATTAAAACATAAAAGCCCCACTAGAGTGGGTGAGCAGAGAGAGACAAGGATGAGTCAGACTCCGCTGGCGGAATCCAGCCTACTACGTTGTAATACAATCACTCTCACCTATTTGCGCATCTCCATTTTATCTCACACGATGCCATGAAATCCTCAGTCACTGTCATTACAATTGATTCTGAATCACAAAAACCCAATGCTCCATTTACGTGTTGTTGAGCAAACTTAAAATAGGGCAATGTAACTTTTTAAAAGGCTTGAAAATCCGGGCTATCAAAAATAGGAAGTGAACTTCTATCCCCCATTAACCCACCGATCAAAACATGCCACGCTCATTGAGCTGTGTGTGTTTTCCGCGATGGTGGTCGCAAATATTCAGCTTGTGGCTCTCCGCGGTGTTCCAGTGAGAGGAGTTAAACCAGTTTAGTGCCGGTAGGGAGGAAACCGCCGCGGAATCAAGCGGCCTCCTAGAGAGATCGCCGGGAGGGAGGAGCCCTGATTGTCCTGGAAGAAAAGCATGGCCCCATCCGGGAAGTCAAGGCTCAAGGGAGGCTGGGACGGCTCTGTGTCCTCGGGGCCGGGGTCTGAGCGCCCGGGAGGGGCTGTGTGTGTAAGTGAACCGCCGGGCGAACACACGTGGGCCCCGACCGCGCCCCACCGCGCGACTCCGGGAGGAAGGGGGCCATTCTTGCCTGGCAAGCCCAGCAGCCGCCCGGAGCCTGTCCCTGCACTGGCTGACCCCGCGGGGAGCCGGCGCCCTCCGCCTCCGCCGGGCGCGGCAGCCCCTCCCCCAGGCGCCCGCTTCCGCCTGAGTCCCGGCGGCGGCCGTGACCGTGGCTGCACCGCGCCTTCCGCTCGCGCTCACATGCCGCGGTGAACTGGAGCGCCTGGGCCCCTCTTGGAGCGAGACGCAGGGAAGGGTCGGGGTTGGGCCGCCCGGCACCTGCGGCCGCTCCAGAGCAGGGACTTGGCTGGGCCGTGGCCAGCGGCTGTTGCTGCGGCGAGCTGGGAGGGAGAACCAAGTCGGCGGAACCGCCTTCCTTGCCTAGACAGGCAGCGACACAGGAGGGCCTGACCTCGGCGCGACGGGCGGGAGCTTCGGAGGGGACCGAGTGGATCCCGGATCTCTAACTGCCGCCTGCTGACCCCGGGCGCCGCCGCTTGCGCTGCGGTCGTGTGGCGGGCCATTTCCGTTGCTCTCCTGGAGACCCTCCGCCGCTATTCCTCTTTGAACAGCCTGCTGTGGAAGCAGATACCTCTCTCCTCGTCCCTCCCTGTCCCTACGCACTGTCGTTCCATCTGTGTATCCCTCGCCTTCTTCCTGAAAGAGCTAGGGCAGATATGGACACGCGGGGACAGGTTAGAATACCGCCAACTGTGTGTGTGTTGAGGGTGGGAGTGGGATAGGGGAAAGTAATGAAAATAAGAAAATTCTTCGTGTATGTAAACACACACTCTCACTCGCTCACTGTTCCCAGCCTGCCAGCAGTCCCGACTATATCCAAGTGGAGGCAAATTTTAAACGTTGAGTTCCCGGAGAAAATTTCACATTTACAGGCTTTAGTGGTAGCCCGCGGTAGCCGGGAGCCTCCTCCGTGTTTATTTTACTTTTTTGAAGCATATTCATATTGCCACCAAAGGGCTCAGAGAAGTAACCTGCTGTTGGGAGGCCATTCGTCGATACAACTGAGGCTGCTTCTCCTGAGAGCGGCCTTCGCCACTCCGCTGTAGAGGTCGTTGGCTCCTGCTCAAGGTGTAATATGCGGGGACAGGGGCTTGGGAAAACACCGGCTGTGCTCTAATCAGTGTCCCCATCCCGAGTGAGCACAGGTACTCTTCATAAGGGTGAAGTGGGTTGCTGAATGTTGTGTAGCCTCAGCGGATTCCGATTCACAGCTGCCCTATAGGACAGGGTAGAACTGCCCCATAGGGTTTTCTAGGCTGTAATTTCTACGAAGCAGCTGGTGGGTTGCAACCGACATTTGGGACCTTGGCACTTAACCACTGGCCACCAGGGCTCCTTGCTTGTTGAACAGGAGGGTGGAAAAAGAACCGAACACCCCTCCTCTCCGAGGCAGTGTCAGACTCCTCTTCACAATCCAACATCCTCTCCTTCACCTGCGAGCAACTGCAATAAAACGCACAGTGGGAGCTGTGTCTGCAGAAACATGCTTTTTGAGAGTCTTCTCACTACTGCGTCGTCATGGATTTTTTTTTTTTCCTTTCAGTAGGCCTCTTCCAGTTGATTCTAACCGAGTTCGGGCAATTGTTCTCCTCACCATCGAGAGGGGGCAGCAGATGCCCTGCGATGACCCGGCGACGTGAAGGAAGAGCGCCCTGCGGTCCCTGGGAATCCTGCCGGATTGAACGTTGGAGGTGGTGGAGGGATGGGCCTACCGCCTTTACGTCTACAGCAGTAGCTCCCGGGCCTCCGGCCTCGGGCCTCGAACCCTGAGCGCCTGGGCGCCTGGGGGCCTCCTGCAACGGGAAGAAGAAGGCGTATGTGCACCAAGCAGTGCGTGTAAACTTAAGTGATCTACAGCATAAATACAGACATACGTAAATTCAGATGTATGCAAATTAATGATTAATAAAATATAAAGTCATTTAAAACTGTTAAAGAATCTATTGGAGCTTTTGATCATTAAGTTTTCTCAACCAATAGAGAATTTCTAAAATACAGCTACGACAGTCTGTTTGGATGATGGTGAGGGGGCGGGTGTCTGTGAAATTATTTTGAATTTTAAAAGGTCTTCTCTCATTAGAAAAAGGTGGGAACTACTGATCCATACAATCAGCTGATTACTGTGGTAAAGATTCCGAGACATCTCGGAGGGGAAGCTGTAAGGACTCAGCCAGCTGTGCGAGCGCGGCGAGACTTCTGAAGCGCAGTCGCGTCCGAGAGCGCGGAGCTGTGGCAGCGCGGGTTGGCCCCGACAGATTCGCAAGGGACTGGGTTTCCCTGAAAACTTATCTCGTTTGAGTAGCCAGAGCGCTTGCGTTTTCACAGTTGTCAAAGAGGCACTATATCTTCCCCAAAGCCACATCTCCTCAGAAATGAAGCAAGTTTTTCTTAAATTAAAAATATATTTGTGGAGCAGAACTTTCTTTTGAAGAAAAGAAAAATCCAACGTAAAAATTCAGAGACTGGCTATCACAGACATCTCTAAATAGCTTTTTAAAAGTGATAACTTTGTTATCCAAATGAAAAAGTATGTAATAGTAGAGAGATTGTGCCCTTACTCTACAAATCTCATGCACAATTAAAAACTCTAATTAATGCCTGAACTACCTTTGGAAGGTAGGGAAAGATTACATTTTCTAACTACGGAATTTACCACAAAACGACTCTAAGATGTTTTATTTCGTTGCAGTTATGAACGAAACATATTCATGATACCTACTTTTAATGTAATTTTTCAAACACCATAATAAATTCTAGAAACGCAGCCATACAGAAGGGAAGAATTTTAAGAGCACACTTTGTCTGAAACATCATTAACATGGAAAGTCTGTATTATAATGTCAGAATATAGAATCTCCCCCAAAATAATAATGAATATTAATTAAGGTCGTATAACATTTGTAGGAAATACTGAATTTGTATTTGAGAGGAGTTAGTCAAAAAAAAGAGGAAGGAAAAGACTGACTAGGTCTAGGTGGGGGATTTCCAAATTGGGTTCAAAATCTCAAGAGAAACCAGAGGCCCAGCTGCTTCTGTGGGTAGCCCTTCAGCTGCTGAACTGGGGCTCAGGCTCACCAAGGGATCTGAGGACACAGATTGTTTTTTGTGCCTAAGGATAAACCAGGGCAACTTTTAAATTTCAAGGACCAATACTGTTTACCTTCAAATGGGTATGTAAGCAATTGCACACTGAACACGTAAATGTGCTTTTTTCCATGAGTTAAAGGTGGCAAAAAGTGTACTAAGGACCAACCACAAGCGATTCCTTTTTTAAAAAACTGCAACAAATTGGCAATAATATGAAATATCAATAATTCTAACTTTTAAAACAATATATTGATGTATAATACAACTTGGCTTATTCACTTAATAATAATGACTATCATTTCATATGGCACACAACAGTTATACAAGGCAGGTATCATAAGCTACATTTTACATATAAGAAATCTGAGGTCAAAGAACTTAAGCTTCTTGCCTAAGGTTACACAGCTATTAAATGGAAAGCCAATTGCTGATGCTGGAGCCTAGGCTTTTTACAGTACCTTGCTGTAAACCCTGAAACTGCAGTGTATCCCTATGAGGGACACAAACTCTGTACCCTCACGTGTTTGATGACGGAGCAAAAATGGCCAAAGTTATTTCTATACAATTTGAATGACCAGAAAAAATAAAGACATAAAAAAATAAACCCTAAACCAACAACAACAACAAAAACCTCCATGTCACAGAGGATCTCAACTTGAAGTTATTATATCCCGAATGATTTACAGAGGTAATAATGGAATAAGGAGTCTACAACCTATTTTTTTTTATTGTTGTAATTAAATGAAGTTTACATTTCAAGTTAGTCTCCCATACAGAATTTTTTTTTTTTTTTACATACATTGTTATGAGACCCCAACCGCTCACCCCATTCTGCAACAGCACACTCCTCCCCTCTGCCCCTGATTCCCCATGAACATTCAACCAGCTCCTAACTCTCTCTGCCTTCCCATCTCACCTCTGGACAGAAGCCACGCCTTTGGTCTCTTGTATCTACTGGTCTAAGAGTTACATTCTTCACAAGTATCACTTTATGTCCCACAGTCCAGTCCAATCCCCGTCTGAAGACTTGGCCTTGGAAATTGTTTTAGTTCTGGGGTGATGGTGAGACCAGGGGCCATGCTTTCCGGCACCTCCAGTCTTAGTCAGACAATTAAGTCTGGTCTTCTTACTAGAATTTGAGTTCTGCATCCCATAGTTCTACTGCTCCATCAGGGATCCTGTCAGGACGTTCATTGGTGGTAGCCGGGCACCATCTAGTTCTTCTGGTCTCAGGCTGATTACAACCTATTTTTAAGATTTCAAAAATCTAAACAAAAATGGCATGATCATTGCAGATGGATTAACTAAAATTCCATTGTTTTTGCTTTGCCTGACAGTACATTGATCTAAAACAGGAAAATGAATTGACTGTTACTTAATAAATGTAGTTAGTTTGCTAGACCATCTCCTTAATTACATCAGGTCCATGCGGGTTTGTAAAATAGGTAATAATACAAATTAAAAAGGGGATTTTGGGCATGAAAAGGAATGAGTGACCCATGGTCAAATCGCATGTAACACAGTTATTCGATGTGTTGGTTATTGGTCCTGACAGATTTGTGAACTATAAGGAAGTTGTGCTGCATTTAGAGATTTATATTTCATTTCCCCAAGTACAAGACATTGTCATATGAAGAACACTAGTGGAGATGGTCACTTGGAGCCTTCAAAGAATGGGATGATGTGTTTGGAGACTATACAGTAGCAAGTCCCAGGGAGCAGTCTTCCTGTATCCTCCTGGTTGCTCCTTTTCTGTAGTCCAACGCTACGCAAACATTTTGGCCTAGGACCTCAAAGAACTTTTTTATTTATTTTTTATTTTTTTATTTTTATTTATTTATTTTTATTGTACTTCAGGTGAAGGCTTACAGAAAAAATAGTTTCTCATGAGACAGTAGTACACATATTGTTTTATGACATTGGTTAACAACCCCACAACATGTCAACCCTCTAACTTCTCAACGTTTTTTTTGGTGAAAATGCACATAGCCGATGATATACCATTTCAAAAAGTTCTACATGCACAGCTCAGTGACACTGACTACGCTCTTCCAATTGTGCTGCTATTCTCACTTAAGATGAAGGCTTACGGAACAAAATAGTTTCTCATTTAACAGTTACTACACATGTTGCCCTATGACAATGGTTAACAATCTCACAACACATCAACAATATCCTTACTCAAACTTGGGTTCCCTATCACCAGCTTCCTTGTCCCCTTCTGCCTTTTGGCCCTTGTCGCTGGACTACTGTACCTCATTAGTCCCATTTGGTTTTATGGGGCTGTCCACTCCCAGGCTGAACTGTGAACCTCAGAGATAACTTCCCACTGAGCTAAAAGGGTGTCTGGGGGCCATACTCTCAGGGTTTCTCCAGTCTCATTTAGGCCAGTAAATCTGGTCTTTTTTTTGTGGGTTAGAATGATGTTCTACATCCTTCTCCAGCTCTGTTCAGAACCCTCTGTTGTGATCCTGGTCAGAGCAGTCAGTGGTGGTAGCCGGGCACCATCTAGCTGTACTGGACTCAGTCCTGTGGAGGCCTTGGTAGCTGTGGACCATTAGTCCTTCAGACTAATCTTTTCCTTGTATCCTGTTCTTTTCACTCTCAGCTGCTCCCGAAGGGATGAGACCAGTGGAGTATCTTAGATGGCTGCTCACAGGCTTTTAAGACCCCAGACACTACTCACCAAGGTAGAATGTAGAACATTGTCTTTATAAACTGTGTTATGCCAATTGAGCTAGATGTTCCCCGAGACCATGGTCCCCACAGCCCTCCGCCCAGCAATTCAGTCCCTCAGGGAGTTTGGATGTGTCTATGGGGCTTCCATGACCTTTCCTTGTACAAGTTGTGCTAGTTTCCCCTGTATTGTGTACTGTCTCACCCTTCACCCAAGATACCACTTATCTATTGCCTATTTAGTATTCCCCCCCACCCCTCCCATCCCTGGTAACCAACAAAGATTGTTACATTTTGTATGGGAACTTTTTCACGGGTTTTTACAGTAGAGGTCTCATACAATATTTGTCCTTTTGTGATGGACTTATTTCACTTAGCATAATGTCCTCCAGTTTCATCCATGTTATGAGATGCTTCACAGATTCATTGTTGTTCTTTCTCGTTGCATAGTACTCCATTGTGTGTATGTACCATAGTTTGTTTATCCATTCATCTGTTGATAGGCATCTAGGTTGTTTCTATTGTTTTGCTATTGTGAACAATGCTGCCATGAACATAGGTGTGCATATGTTTATTTCAGTAAGGACTCTTATTTCTCTAGGATATATTCCTAGGAGTGGGATTGCTTGATCGAATGGTATGTCTTTTTCTAGCTTTCTGAGGAAGCGCCATATCATTTTCCAAAATGGTTGTATCATTTTGCATTCCCACCAGCAGTGCATAGGAGTTCCGATCTCCCTGCAGCCCCTCCAACATTTGTTATTTCCAGTGTTTTTGGTTCCTGCCAGTAATGCCGGGGTGAGATGGTATCTTATTGTGGTTTTAATTTGCATTTCTCTAATGGCTAGTGATTGTGAGCATTTCCTCATGTGTCTGTTGGCCATTTGAATGTCTTCTTTGGTGAGGTGTTTGTTCATTTCCTTTGCCCATTTTTTAATAGGATTACTTGTCTTTTTGTTGTAGAGGTGTTGGATTTTCTTGTAGATTATGGAGATTAGACCTTTGTCTGACTTGTACTGTCCAAAATTTTTTTCCCAGTCTGTAGGTTCTCTTTTTACTCTTTTGGTGAAGTCTTTTAAAGAGCATAGGTGTTTGATTTTTAGAAGATCCCAGTTATCTAGCTTATCTTCTGGGGTTTGTGCATTGATGGTTATGGTTTGTATCCTGTTAATGCCATGTATTAAAGCCTGTAGTGTTGGTCCTATTTTATTCTCTATGAACTTTATAGTTCTAGGCTTTATATTCAGGTCTTTGATCCATTTTGAAGTAGTTTTTGTATACAGCGTGAGGTATGGGTTCTGTTTCATTTTTTTGCAGATGGATATCCAGTTTTGCCAGCACTATTTGTTAAAAAGACTGTCTTTTCCCCATTTGATGGACTTTGTGCCCTTGTCAAAGATCAGGTGACCGTAGGTGGATGGATTTACATCTGGTTCTCAATTCTGTTCCATTGGTCAATGTATCTGTCATTGTACCAGTACTAAGCTGTTTTGACTACTGTAGCTGTATAGTAGGTTCTGAAGTCAGGTAGTGTGAGTACTCCAACTTTATTCTTCTCCTTCAGTAGTGCTTTACTTATTCGGGGCTTCTTCCCTTTCCATATAAAATTAATGATTAGTTTTTCCATCTCTTTGAAGAATGTTGTTGGTATTTGGATTGGGATTGCATTGTATTTGTAAATTGCTTTGGGTAGAATTGTCATTTTCACAATGTTGAGTCTGCCTATCCAGGAGCATGGTATGTTTTTCCATTTATGTAGATCCCTTTGGGTTTCATGCAGTAGTGTTTTGTAGTTTTCTTTGTATAGATCTTTTACATCCCTGGTCAGATTTATTCCTAAGTATTTTATCTTTTTAGGGGCTATTATAAATGGTATTGGTTTCCTGATTTCCTTTTCATCATTCTCCTTATTGATGTATAAGAATCCAACTGATTTTTGAATGTTTGTCTTGCATCCTGCTACTCTGCTGAATCTTTCTATTAGTTCCAGTAGATTTCTCGTGGAGTCTTTAGGGTTTTCTATGTATAGTATCATATCATCTGCAAACAGGGACAGTTTAACTTCTTCATTACCAGTTTGGATGCCCTTTATTTCTTTTTCTTGCCTTATTTCTCTAGCTAGAACTTCCAGCACAATGTTAAATAGGAGTGGTGATAAAGGGCATCCTTGTTGCTGTTTTCAAGGGGAATGTTTTCAGCCTCTCTTCATTAAGAATGATGTTGGCCGTTGGTTTTGCATAGATGCCCTTTATTATGTTGAGAAATTTCCCTTCTATACCTATTTTATTGAGAGTTTTTATCAGGAATGGGTGTTGGACTTTGTCAAATGCCTTTTCTGTGTCAATTGAGATGATCATGTGATTCTTTCTTTCCTTTTATTTATGTGGTGGATTACATTGATGGATTTTCTAATGTTGAACCATCCTTGCATACCTGGTATGAATCCTACTTGGTCGTGGTGTATTATTTTTTTGATATGATGCTGAATTCTATTGGCTAGAATTTTGTTGAGAATTTTTTTGCATCTATGTTCATGAGAGATATTGGTCTGTAATTTTCTTTTTTTGTGATGTCTTTGCCTGGTTTTGGTATCAGCGTTATGCTGGCTTCATAGAATGGATTTGGAAGTGTTGCTTCCTCTTCTATGCTCTGAAATAGCTTGAGTAGTACTGGTACAAACTATTCTGTAGATGTTTTGTAGAACTCTCCAGTGAAGCCATCTGGGCCAGGGCTTTTTTTGGTTGGGAGTTTTTTTATTACCTTTTCAATCTCTTTTGTTGTTATGGGTCTGTTCAGATTTTCAACATCACTTTGTTGTAGTTTGGGTAGGCCGTGTGTTCCTAGAAATTTATCCATTTCTTCTAGGTTTTCAAATTTGTTGGAGTATAGTCTTTCATAATATTCTCTTATATTCGTTTTTATTTCAGTTGGGTCTGTTGTAATGTGCCCCATTTCATTTCTTATTTGGGTTATTTGCATCCTCTCCTGTTTTTCTTTTGTCAGTCTGGCCAGTGGTTTGTCGATTTTGTTGATTCTTTCAAAGAACCAACTTTTGGTTTTGTTGATTCTTTCTATTGTTTTTCTGTTCTCTATTTCATTTATTTCTGCTCTGATCTTTACTATTTCCTTTCTTCGGTGGTTGTGGGCTGTTTTTGCTATTCTATTTCTATTTGCTTGAGTTCTGTAGTTAATGTTTTGATTTTGTCCCTTTCTTCTTTTTTGATATGTACATCTATTGCTATAAATTGTCCTCTGAGGACTGCCTTTGCTGTGCCCCAAAGGTTTTGGTATGATGTGTTTTCATTCTCATTTGATTCTAGGAATTTTTTGATTCCATCTCTGATTTCTTCTATTACCCAGTGATGTGTAAGCAGGGTATTATTCAGTTTCCATGTCATTGATTCTTTTTCCTTGCTCTTTCTGTTGTTAATTTCTACCTTGATGGCATTGTGGTCAGAGAAGATACTTGGAATTATCTCAACATTTTGGATCTTGTTGAGAATTGCTCTGTGGCCTAAGATGTGGTCTATTCTGGAGAACGTTCCATGTGCATTGGAAAAGAATGTGTACTTTGTAGCGGTTGGGTGTAGTGTTCTATATATGTCTATGAGGTCAAGATGGCTGATTGTGCCCTTTAGGTCTTCTATATCTTTGCTGAGTTTCTTCTTAGTTGTTCTGTCTTTTACTCAGAGTGGTGTGTTGATGTCTCCTACTATTATTGTGGAACTGTCAATTTCTCTTTTCAGTGTTGTTAGAGTTTGTTTTATGTATTTTGGAGCCCTGTAATTGGGTGTGCAGATGTTTATTATGGTTATGTCTTCATGCTGGATCATCCCCTTAATCATTATATAGTGTCCTTCTTTGTCTTTTATGGTAGATTTTGTTTTAAAGTCTATTTTATCTGAGATTAGAATTGCCACTCCTGCTCTTTTTTGGTAGTTGTTAGCTTGATATATTTTTTTCCAAACTTTACTTTTCATAAATTCATATCTTTGTTTCTAAGGTGTGTCTCTTGTAGACAGCATATTGATGGATCCTGTTTTCTTGTCCATTCTGTCACTCTCTGTCTCTTTATGGGTGCATTGAGTCCATTTACATTCAGTGTAATTACTGATAGATGTGAGTTTGTTGCTATCATTTTCTAGTGCTTTTTTTTTGTGGTGCTGAAGTTTTCTTTGTTCTTCTTACTCACTTGTGCTGAGTTGCTTTTGTTTGTGGATTTTTTTTTCATTTCTTTTGTTTTTGTAGGTTTTGTTTTTGATGAGAGTTTATGTTTTTCCTCTTTTTTTTTCATGAGTATATTTGTTAACTTTCTTTGTGGTTACCATGAATTTTACCCTTATCTTTCTAAGTTTGAAGCAGTCTACCATTACTTGGTATCGCCTTGCCTTCCTCTCCATTAGAAGGTTCTGTACCTATGCCGTTTATTCCCTCTTTTATTGTTTTGATGTTGTTGTCAATTACTGATTAACTGCTCTGATTCCCTGTTGTATTTCTTCTGGTTTTGGATCGGCCTTGAGAATTCATTTCCTAGATTGGCATCTGGCTGGTATGATCCTGTGCCCTAGATTCTGCCTGTGAGCTGAAGTTGTTTGTCCTCAGATTGAAGAACTCCCTTTAATAATTCTTGTAGGTTTGGTTTGACTTTTACATATTCCCTTAATTTCGGTTTATCTGGAACTGACCCAATTTCATCATCAGATTTGAACGAGAGTTTTGTAGGATATATTATTCTTGGCTGGCAATTTTTTCTTTCAAGATTTTCTATAGGTCATCCCATTGCCTTCTTGCCTGCATGGTTTCTGCCGAATAATCTGAACTTAGTCTTATTGTTTCTTCTCTGTATGTGACTTCTTGTTTTTCACAAGCTGCTCTCAGGATTCTTTGTCTTTGGTTTTGGTGAGTGTGATTATGATATGCCTTGGTGATTTTCTTTTGGGGTATCTCCCCTATATGGTGTTCATTGAGCTTCTTGGATGGCCAGCTTTTCTCTTTCATGATACTGGGGAAGTTTTCTGTCAGCAATTCTTCAATGATCCTCTCTGTGTTTTCTGTTTTCTCCCCCTGTTCTGGAATTCCAATCACTTAAAAATTTTTGCTTTTGATTGTATCTCACATAACTTTCAGGGTCTCTTCATTTTTCTTTGTTCTTTTTTATGAGTTTTTCTCAAACAGAGTTGTATCCACGTTTTTTTCTTGAATTCCACTGATCCTGTCTTCCACTGTTTCAAATCTTCTTCTTAGCCCTTCTACGACATCATCCATTTCTGAAATGTTGTTGTTTATCTTTTGAATTTCTAATTGTTGTCTTTGTATAATTTCTAGTTGTGAATTTATTTTGGCATTTTGTTCCTGCATTATTTTCCTGAATTCTTCCAATTTTTTGTCTGTATTTTCCATGAATTTGTCTATTTTTTCCTCATGTTTGTCAGCTTTTTGCCTCAGCCCTTGGAGAATTCTGTGTATTAGAGATTTGAATTCCCTATTAGGTAGTTCTAGTGCATTTTCTTCCACTGGAAAGTCAGCTGGTGTTTTGTTTTGGATGCCTACTGGAACCATCCTGTCCTGTTTTTTAAATGTTTTGATATTGTCTGCTGTCTTCGAGGCATACGGTACTTATTTTTCTCTTTTATTGATTGTAGATTTGTTTGTTTTGTCCGTTTATTTTTTTAAATTTGACTATGTCTGAGCAGACGGACTGTGTGTTCTTTGTTGTTTGCTCATCTGTGGCTAGAATACTTTTCTCCTCCTTCTTCAACTGGCAGGGTCAGTCACTCAGATATGGTATGGCAGGGCAGGTCTATCTGAAGAGGAGTTACTGGGACGGGTTGTTTGTGGCACTGACTACAGCCACCAGGGCGGGTCAGTAATCAGAGCAGGGCAGATTCCAGTAGGCCGTGCCTGTGCTGCTTGGTGGTGTGATGTTAGGTGCACTGTGTAGGTAGGCAGGATGTAGCAGGAAGATTTTTATGTGTGGAGCTAAGATGGATATGGGAGAGATGAGAGAGGAACAGGAGCCAAAAACATACAAACAACAAGAGAGAATGCTAGGGGAGCTTGCTGTTGGAGTGGAGAGATGAGAGACTATGAAATGGAGAAAAACAGAAAGGGGAAGAGGAAGAAAAGAATGAATAAATAAAAATTGGAAAGGTTAAATAACCACAATGTTCCCAGCCATACCACTGGTGCAGCTATGAGGTCTGGGGAGGTCGCTCTCAGGTGTTGCAGTACAGCCTGGCTAGAAGGCATAGAGGTATACAATGCCAGGTATTCAGGGAACAGAAAGAGAAGGAAGATATAGAGAGTTGAGAAACTGAGTAATGAAGAAAGACAAAAAGGGAAAAAGTGGGAAAAGAAAACAAAACAAATTAAAAAAAAAAAAAAGAACAAGAAAAGCCCCCCCCAAAACAGAAACAAAGCAAAACAAAACAAAAAACCAATGAAAAAGGAAATTTCCTCAGGGATCCCCCTGCATGTCTGCGCAAGCCGAGTGGGTAGTCTCCTTGCCACGTAGCACCACCTGGCCAGAAAGGGCTCCCAACTCAAGAAAAGGAGAAGAAAAGAAACAAACAATTCAAAACAAACGAACAAAAGACCCAGGATCCCACCAGTGCAGCTGACCAGACTGGGAAGCAGGTCCACACTTGAATGGAGCTCCACAGCCCCTCAGGAAGAAGCAAAGATGGCACACGGAGCTAGGTATTTGAGCGAAAGGAGGGGGAGGTGGTGAGAGGTAAGGAAGAAATCAAAAGAAGCAAAAAAAAAAGCAACACCAGTAGCCAACAAATGGCACTCAGAGAGCCAGCTAGTGCGGGCTGGTGGAATCCAAGCAGTCGGTGTTTCTTGGACAAGAGACTGGGTCCGCGGGAAGCAGAGGGGGCTGAGTGTGGGTGAATGGGAGAGAGTATATCACAAATTACCAGAGCTCCGCAGCCCCTCAGGAAGAAGCAAAGACGGCGCACGGAGCCAGGTATTTGAGAGAAAGGAGGGGGAGGTGGTGAGAGGTAAGGAAGAAATCAAAAGAAGCAGAAAAAAGCAACACCAGCAGCCAACAAATGGCACTCAGAGAGCCGGCCCATTCGGGTGTGTGGAATCCAAGCAGCCGGTGTTTCCCGGACAAGAGATTGTGGCCGTGGGAAGCAGAGAAGGCCGAGTGGGGTGAAGAAGGGTGGGGGGTGGGAAAGTGTATATTGAAAATCACCGGTTGTTTTGTCTCCTGCTGGAAGCTCTGTGAAGCTGCTTTCTCGTACCCCCTGTTTGCTGGTCTCGGATAGGAGTCCAAGATGGCGGATCTGTGCTGCTTTAGCTGGTAGGGGACCTCTGCATGAATCTCACCTTGCTGTCCATTCTCAGTCAGTTTTCTCACTCCATTTGGTGCTTGGCTGAGTTCTTTATCTCTTCGGTAGATGTTTTAGGGTTTCAGGATTATTGTTTTCTCTGTTCGGCTTAGTTTTTCGGATCTTTGCTGTGGAGGGATGGCATGGTGCTTCTGCCTAGAGTGCCATCTTGCCGGAAGTCTCCTCAAAGAGCTTTTTGTTTATCTGGCTTGCACCTATTAACACTTACTAGGAATTAAAACAAGAAATGTTTAAAATATTTATTTAGTAATTAATTTAACAATAAGAAGCCCATTACATATTCACATAAATAATATACTTTTAATAAAAAATAACCATGTTTTCCAAAACAAACAAAAAGATTGCGTGAGAAGAGTGGCATTGTTTTACATTTTTTGTAATTCTCTTCAATGTTTGGTTTAATAGAGGCAGCTGGATCCTCATATTTGCTTCTGCATTCCACCTGTAGCACACTGTTGTATATGTTGAAGTATGTGAAGAAAATATGGCCTCATGTAGATATGTGGTTGGGAAAGGGCGTACTTTTATAGCTTTTGTAGATAATTGTGGATATTCTTTGATACTTCTCCAAAACCCTTCAAGTGGGAATTTTCAAAAGGCTAGTTGCAAAGTGGAATCTAAAACTATATTAATGACTTTTTTTGTACTAGGTTTCATTAAAATCCATTGGTCCATTGAAGGGACAGTTTACCTATGCACACTGTGTAACACTGTGCCCTGGTCATTTGGAAACTACTATTGGTTCACTGAGTAATGCAGATCTTCCAAATGCTAACTCACCTTGTCGTAGCATACCAAAATATTCACATTCATTAATTTCATCACTGATTTCATTAAAAAAATTAAGTATTAGGATTCAAGTTTTCCAAAATTTGAATTTTTACTTGAAATCTCAAATTCTATCATTAATAAGAAATAACCAAAAAACCAAAAACAACAGAACTCAATTGCTGTCTGGTAGATTCTGACTCATAACAACCCTATGGACAGAGAAGAACTGCCCCATAGGGTTTCCAGGGAGCATGTGGTGCATCTGAATTGCTGACTTGTTGATTTTTTTTTTTCCTTAAAGTGACAGGCTCACTTCGTTCATTTCTGAGTAAATGTCTGCCAAATACTCAAGTCTGAATAACCATAGTTCGTCAGTTGTTCTTTCAAATAAAAATGCTACTTCATGAAAAAAGTGGCTCGTTCAACTTGCAACACAGTTGCACCAGTGCTTTTACACAAAGACAAAGATTGTATTTCTGTGCATAGCGAGCAGAGTACTTCATTTATGCCTCCCACTTTGTCACACTGATTATCATAAAGACATGGCCTCAAGGGTCAGGATTTAATAAAATTAAACATTTTTTCACTGTTTTTTCAAAGACGTTCTTAAGTGAAACTGTCTTTTTTTTTTTTTTTAACTCCAAGTGTCTGGTGGTGAATAATACAGTGACTGCCTCTGCAGTCTGATGCCACTGCCTCACTTGTGCTAAGGCAACCACAGTTTAATTCACCGTCAGTGAAAATATCAACACGGTGAAAAAGGCAGATAACATCTTCCTATTTTCATGAAAGTAGTTTTAACTTCACGGAACCCTGCAAGTCTTGGAAAACTCCAGACCCCTTTTTGAGAATCACTGCTCCTGTGGTAGAACAGTTGTTATTTGGACCACTCATTTGCAACCTGTTGTTAGTGGGCCTCGAGTTGGCCCGAACCCACCGTGTCCCATGTACAACAGAATAAAATGTGGCCCAGCCTCCGTCACCTTCACTATTGTTGATATGCTCTGGTTAATTGTGGCCGCTGTGTTTTGAGTGTCTTCCAACCTAGGGAAGGGGCTCATCTTTCAGCACTATACCAGACAATATTCTATTGTGATCCATAGGGTTTTCATTAACTAACTTTCAGAGGTGGATCATCAGGTCTTTTCTTCTAGTCTGGCCACAGCCCTGGTGGCACAGTGGTTATGTGCTCGGCTGCTAACCAAAAGGTCAGTGGTTCAAACACATCAGTCACTCTGAGGGAGAAAGATGTGGCAGTCTGCTCCCGTAAAGATTGCTGCCTTGGAAACCCTATGTGGCAGTTCTACTTTGTCCTATAGGGTGGCTTTGAGTGGAAATTGACGTGTCCGCAATGAGTTTGGTTTTTGGTTTAGCCGGGAAGCTCCACTGAACCCTATCTACCATGGGTGACCCTGCTGGTATCTGAAATACCAGCGTCACAGCTTCCAGTACCATAGCAATGTGCAAGCCACCACAGCACGACCAACCGATAGATGGGTGGTGGTACAACTTAACTACATGATATTTTATCTTGTTAGCTGTCTTCTGCCGTCTGCAAATCTAATCTCCCTAATTGAGAGCTATGTCATTTATGCAGCTGTATCCTGATGACCAGAGTCCTGGTGGTGTAGTGGTTAAGAGCTCAGTTGCTAACCAAAAGATTGACAGTTTGAATCCACCAGTCACTCTTGGAAACCCTATGGGGCAGTTCTAATTTGTTCTATAGGGTTGCTGTGAGTCTGAATTGACTCAGTGGCAGTGGGCATCCTGATGACCGTTGAAATGCCTGACCCTCAGTACAATCAAGTTTATTGATGATTGATTGACTGACACGTTGAAATTCATGGTGCGTGTATGCTTTTAGGCTATCACATACCACATCCTAGTTGGTTGCTCTTTACTTATGTTACTAAGTGAGGACAATTGTCTTTGGGGGGGTATATTTAATAATAACAAGCCCATTACATATTAGCATAAATAACATATTTTTAATAAAAAATAACTATGTTTTCCAAGACAAACAAACAAAAAGGTTGAGTGAGAAAAGTGGCATTGTTTTACATTTTTGTAATTTAGAAGACAGAAAGGAGCATTCAGAATAATACATTATTATTTTTTCAGTTAAACATCATTGGCAGCCAGGTCCATGTGGATGTTCTATTGTTGCTATTCTATTGCTTGTATTCAGAATGTAACTTTACATAACTGCTGTGTAAGATGAATTTGAGTCCCAGTTATGATGAAGTCCCCAGATTATGAATGAGTTCCATTTCTAAGTCCATCTTTAAGTCGAATTCATACATACGTCGGAACAGTTAGGTATGGTTTGTATCTAACGTCAGTTAGTCAAATGTTTGTCTTAGTATATAGCATAAGTATTCCAAACACACTCACACATCTTTAACATAATAATACAATAATAGTAATAGTAATAATGTTTGATGCACATCTCAAAGTAGGTCATTTGTTATTACAAACCATTGTATGTACCTAGAATTTTTAATATAATAGGCTCTACAGGGGTTAGTTCATAACTATGGGTTGTACATGAGTCAGACATCTGTAACTCAGGGACTGCCTGTACTGCAATCTCTAGCTCCATCAGAAGAATGGCTTCTAACAGTAAAGGGGTTGTGCAACTTGTATGGACAAGCCGAAAAGCAAGCTGAGCATTGGGCAGTTCATTAATTCCACTCCTTTGGGCCATGTAAGGCTCCTTAAAGATGTGAGGAAGTTCTGTGCCCTGTGGGGGCACAAATCTGTCTGCTATAAATAACAACATGCCTATACTTCATACCCTTCACTCCCTCAGCTTTACTATTAAAAAGTGTATAGTGGCAGAATCATTTCTTAATCTAGCAAGAAGAGAAACTGTGCAGGCAATTTATTGCTGGTAGCAATACCTTCTTTTCAGTGTGGGGTATTAGTTCTCTTTTGGTAGACAAATTTGCTAAGAATAACTCTCCAATACATATTCATATATGTGACTCAGTGATACTAAAGTGAGGCCAAAAAAGTAGGTAAAGACTCACATTTTAAATTCTTTTAACAAGATTAAGATTTCAGTTTGAACTTGAGGAGTAGTAGGTGCATTCAGGCTTGCTCCACATAAAATAGTATATCCAATGTCAAAATTTCACTATCAGTACCTTCAGGAAGAGATAGGTTATAAATCTGCGCTGTCCAATAAAGTAGCTGTTAGCCACACATGAAATGTGGCTAGTGCAACTGAGGAACTAAATTTTTAATTTTGTTTAGTTTCAATTAATTTAAATAAAAAATTTAAAACAGATACTCTGCTCAGTTATTGGAAATGTTTTAAGAATGTTTGGAAAAATTTGAGTATGTTAACCTACATTTTCCAACTGTAAATTTTATGAAATCTAAATACCAATCAAGTATTTCCAATGAACATTCAGCATCCAAATTGAGACATGCTGCAAGTGTAAAATTCACATCAGATTTCAGTGATTTAACGTGAAAAGAATAAGATAGCTCAACAAGTTTTTATACTGCTATGTTGGAATGATAATATTTGAATATATTGGCTTAAATAAAATATATTATTAAAATTATTTTTACCTGTTTCCTTTTACTTTTTCTTACTGTGGCTACCAGATAATTGAAAATTACACAAGTGCCTCTTACATTTCTGTTGGACAGCACTGTTATAGATCACCTTCTTCCTTCCCTGCATGGAGATAAGAAGACTAATGAGAAAATATTATGCCTTAATTTTATATTCATTATGTGAGACATACATTTGCTCAAAGCAGTTGATATCCAAATGTGCACCTGCTCAGCATACTTCAAAGTCTTCTACACCAAATCAGTTTTGTTTTAAAATTTTTCTATTGTGCAATGCCACATCTACTTTGCATCCAATTTGCATTCTGGGAATCATTTTTTTAAATGTATGCTACATATGATATTTCTGCTTTTCCATTAGTATACTTGATTTAAAAATAGAATTGAAACAAGAGTTTTAGTAATGTAAAAGCAACTCTTTTCCAGCTTAAAATGACATAGAAAGAAAATTGGAAGCACAAAAAGTGTTCTAAAAAAAGAAAATAAATTAATTTATGTTGAATATTTTTCCAAGTCTACCATTTACCTTTTAATTATATTTCTAATGTTTTTAACAGAGATGCTTTTAATTTTTCTGTTACCCCAGGTATTAGTTTCTTTGTTTCTTGCTTTCCTGCATTTAATCCAATAAATAAAACTTTACTTAACTACTCTATCTGGAATTTATTTTGGCGTATTTATGAGGTGGAATATCTATTTTTTTCCACATAGTTAACCAATTGTTCTATTATCATTTATTAAATAAGCAATCTCCTCCACTTTTTAAAGATGACAACTTTAACACATGCTAAATTCTAACCTCTACTAAGATCTCTTTTTCTTCATTCATCTATTCTTCTTTTTAGAAGGCAACTCCACATCATTTACTTATCATTTTATTATATATTTTAATACCTGATAGTGTATATTTTCATCTTCTTTTTCTAAAAATTTGTGATGGCTATTGTTTACTCTTGATTCCTATAGGTGAATGTTATTTTGTAAAGTCCTCTCCTGCTCCCAAAATTATCACACTGAGATTTTACTTTATACAATTCATAAATTGATCTGTGGAGAACTGACATTTTGTAACTGCCAAACTACTTTAGAGGATAAAATAAGAGAAGTTTCTGTGTATGTGGCCTTTCCAATCAGACTATGTAATTAGTGTTTTATAGAATATTTAGACACTTTATAGTAATTGTAGGTTTTTTATAAACCTATGTTTTTGAAAAGAGTTTGTCGGCATTTTCTGATAATAGGGGATGGATTTTGAATAACGACAAACAAGAAAGAGGGCACTCTGTATATATTGCCTAAAGGATATAAAAGAAATTGTCAAATTACAATGGATTTTGTAAATGAAGAGAAGTAAACCAATGAAGAGGGAAAGAAGATAGGGAAAAGAATAAGCAAAAGAAAAAGTAATGAAATTAGGTCAAGAGTAAATTATGAAAAAGAGAGTTGAACTTGTAAAACAAAACAAAGGTTGAGGGAAAAGAGAGTCACTATGTTTTTGATGGAAAACAGAGTACTCAATTTAAAGTTTTAAAGACTGGAAAGCTAGCACAGAGCTTCTTTTAATTTTTATATTAATCCATCGATGAAGAACTAGAATGTAAAGGGGAAAAAACTCATATTTTAGAAGTCTCAATTTAATAAGTTTAAAGAAATATTTTTTCTTGTAAAATACATACATTGATTTGGAATTATTATTTTTAAAACCGTGTACCTAGATTTTTAAAGTATATTTAATATTTTTATGGAAATATTTTGGAGCTTGTTCTTCATGCATCGTAATTTAATACCTGAAAATCCCTGGTCTTATTTAAATAGTTTTCATTTGATTGGTAGTAATGAATTCTCTTCCATTTGTTATTTCGGGGCAGCTTTTCACTGTAATGTCTAGTCGTTCAGGAAAAAAAGAATTAAGGTAAAAAATATACAGAAATAGGCTACCATTATTTAGACATATAGGAAAAATAACTGATAATAAGATACCTCATAGCTATGTTGAAGAAGGGAAGTGTGGACTTTGGATTTAAAGTTCTCAACAGAGAATGCAATGGCGGATTCCCACATTTCTTCCTGAAGGTGGCAGTATTTTCGTGACTAAAACGGCAACAACAAGCCGACTAGCTGTACCAGAACTCTGGGGACCTATGGAGGTGTCACTTTGTCATGCAAAAGTCCCTTCAGCAAGCCTTTTCTGTTTCTTGGTTTGAATCATATTGCCTGTAGGGATACACGCCGCCTGTCCGCTGACCTGTGATTACTTAGGCTGAAGACTCAAGAGGAAAGTAGCGTTTTCGTGCCCTGGAAAATTAGAGAAAAAATTTTTTAGCAGCTTTGAAGAGAGAAAAAAATAGAAATGTTTTTAAGTTTAGAATTTAGTGTAGAGCAGCACATGCAGAAAGACAAGCAGCAGAATTGTGCACTTCGTGATTGTCAGCTACCATCTTTAGTGGGACAGCTGCTGTATAATCCATGCTGTTGCTTTACTTGAGAGGCAAGCAAAACGTCCCAAACGTTTGGGAGATATAGTGATTATATAAACACAACTTTATTTTTGTCAGTAATTAACACATTGCCATAAGAAGAGGATAAACATATTTTGCAACAAATATATCAACAATCAAAAGAAAATGTATCTGTATACATTTAAAGCAGCACATTCTAAGAGAAAATGTGTACACATCTATGTGTGTACGCATTAATTAACTAACATATGGAGACGTAAATACACATTAACAAAAAGTAAATACAAATGAACAAAAATGAACTAAAGAATCAAACCGTTAGGACTATTTAGGTTAATTACAATATTTTATCTAACCAATGACCATTAATATATTACTTAGTAAAAATCGTTGATGTCCGGGGTTAATTCCTCATTTATTTTAATTGGCCAAGGCCAAATTAAACTGGAAACTGATTTGTAATACTTTCTAATTGCTTAAAATATCTGGATTACAGTTCTGAAGAAATGCGGAACTAAAAAAGCCCAAGGGATGCTGGGAGTTGTAGTCCTCTGAAAGTTGTCGTCCTCTGAAAGTTGTCACGAAGAAGAAAGAGAAAATTGATTCTAAGAGTAGCAGCAGCATTTTATTGGATTGTGTTTAAAATATATTTTTAAATTCATTTGAAAATAAAATATCTCTCCTTTAGCCTTCACATCAATTCAGTGTCAGAATACACCCCAGATTTGTAAATTTTTTATGTATAAAACACATTTTAACTGCCCTCTCCTTTCTGTTCCAACTGTATAAATTGTGCCAATGCATGCTGACATTCCATTTATGCATATAGTGCCACAAAGTTTCTGCTCGTTTTGCAAGATCGCAGTCTCTACATTTACAGACACTTTAGGCATGCTTTTTCATACATCTCACTCTACAGTGAATTAAATACTCTTATTTTTTGCATAGTAAGTATTTACTGGACTCTACCTTTTCTCTTCTTTTAAACTCTATCAGTTTTTACCAGATTGATACCCAGTTTTCTTTAGCAGAAACTACCTTATTCAAATCTGTACTTTTAATTACAGATGAGAGTCCGATATGCATGGAATTTGAAGTAATATCCAAATTCATCTCCTATGTGTGCCTAACACTTTGGAAAAATCTTAGGGGAAAAACCACTGATGCGGTGTCATCTCTATATTCTCCTCAGATACAGGAGAATAAGAGAAAAAGAAGCACAAACTACATTCTTGCTACTAGGTAAAACCTGAAGTAGGCAAAACATCAAACTTTTGTTTTTATCTCTCACCACTTAGGTATGAGCTTGAAGGCATTATGGGATGTTAACTTAGACACAGCCTCAAACATGAACAAAATGCATCCTTACCCCATCTGTACCCTGATTCCTTCCCTGCTCCCCTATGGTTAGCAGTGTGGGACTCAGCTGGGTGGTGGAAGGGAGATGATAAGCACAAGTAAATTACTTTTTTTTTTTTAATGTTCTTTCGTTCAAGTGTCATAAAGATTTTTGTTTTTAAGCTCTCAAAATATAAAATGTTCCTGAGCTATTAAATCTCTTTCAGTGTGGTTAATTTTCCTACGTGGATTATCTTCCTAGAGAGCTCAGAAAATAATTTTTGATGACTCTTGCTCTCAGTGACAACTCTTATTCTTAGCATTCCATAACAATATATGCTATTTCCTCAATACTGGCTCCCCCTAAAAAGTGTCCCTAATACTTTGTAGGTATTGTTTCTACACTTAAATATTTCTGTTATTATTCATGTTTTCTTTTTCTTTTAGCAATCTTTTCCACTTTCATAGCTTAGCCATTAATCGGGAAGAGAATAGGTAAGTGAACCAGTTAATTCATACAATGGAGTATTAAATATCAGTTAAATAAAAGAACTAGATCTAATCAACTTGGATAAATTTCAGAAGCATAAAGTTGAGTTAAAAAGAAAATTGACAAAAAGTATAATACCTATTGTGTACATTTTAAACCACAAAATAATACAATAGATTTTTTGTGGATACGTGCATATGTAATAAAAGTCTAAAGCGTATTTGGAGATGATAAATGCACTAAGCTTGTTTTTGTTGTGAGGTGCCATCAAGTCTATTCTGACTCATAGCCACCCTGTGTACAACAGAATGAAACACTGCCAGGTCCTGCACTATCCTCACAGTTGTTGTCATGCATAAACCCATTGTTGCAGCCACTGTGTCAATCTATCTCATTGAGGGTCTTCCTCTTTTTCACTTACCCTCTACTTTATGAAGCATGATATCCTTCTCCAGGGATTGATCCCCCTTGACAACATGTCCAAAGTACACGAGACGTCGTCTCACCATCCTTGCTTCTAAGGAGTTTTCTGGTCATACTTCTTCCAAGGCTGATTTGTTGGTGCTTTTGGCAGTGCATGATCTGTTCAATATTCTTCTCCAATACCACAATTCAAAGACGTCAATTCTTCTTCAGTCTTCCGTATTTGTCATCCAGCTTTCACATGCATATGAGGCAACTGAAACACCATGGCTTGGGTCAGACGCACCTTAGTCTTCAAGGTGACATCTTTGCTTTTCAACACTTTAAAGAGGTCTTTTGCAGCAGATTTGCCCAATGTGTCTTTTGATTTCTTGACTGCTGCTTCCATGACTGTTGATTGTGGATCCAAGTAAAATGAAATCTTTGACAACTTCAATCTTTTCTCCGTTTATCATGATGTTGCTTTCTGGTCCAGTTGTGAGGATTTTTGTTTTCTTTATGTTAAGGTGTAATCCATACTGAAGGCTGTGGTCTTTGATCTTCATCAGTAAGTGCTTCAAGTCGTCTTCACTTTCAGCAAGCAAGGTTGTATCATCTGCATAATGCAGGTTATTGATGAGTCTTCCTCCAAAACTGATGCCACGTTCTTCTTCACATAGCCCAGTTTCTTGGATTATTTGCTCACTATACTGATTGAATAGGTATGGTGAAAGGATACAACCATGACTCACACCTTTCCTGACTTTAAGCCATGCAGTTTCCCCTTGTTCTGTTTGGACAACTGCCTCTTGATCTATGTACAGGTTCCTCATGAGTACAATTAAGTGTTCTGGAATTCCCATTCTTCGCAATGATAGCCATAATTTGTTATGATCCACACAGCTGAATGCGCTTTCATAGTCAATAAAACGCAGGTAAACATCTTTCTGGTATTTTTTGCTTTCAGCCAGGATCCGTCTGACATCACACTGGGTCCAGGTCCTCTCCTGACTCCTCGCTAGAATTTCTGGCAGTTCCCTGTCAATATATTGCTGCAATCACTTTTGAATGATCTAAAGCAAAATTTTACTTGTGTGTGATATTAATGATATTGTTCTATAATTTCCACATTTGGTTGGATCACTTTTCTTGGGAATAGGCATAAATATGGATCTCTTCCAGTCGGTTGGCCAGGCAACTGTCTTCCAAATTTCTTGGCATAGACGAGTGAGCACTTCCAGTGCTGCATCCATTTGCTGAAACATCTCAGTTGGTATTCTGTCAATTCCCGGAGGCTTGTTTTTCACCAATGCCTTCAGTGCAGCTTGGACTTCTTCCTTCAGTACCATTGTTTCCTGATCATATGCTACCTCCTGAAATGGTTGAATGTCGACCAGTTCTTTTTGGTATAGTGACTCTAAGCCATGGCATTTTCAATTGCCTCATATGCATGTGAAAGCTGAACAGTGAATAAGGAAGATTGAAGAAGAATTGATGTATTTGAATTACTGTGTTGGAGAAGAGTACTGAATATACCATGGACTGCCAGAAGAATGAACAAATCTGTCTTGGAAGAAGTACACTCAGAATGCTCCTTAGAAGCAAGGGCAGTGAAAGTTGTACTTTGGACACGTTATCAGAAGGGACCAATCCTTGGAGAAGGACATCATGCTTGGTGAAGTAGAGGGTCAGTGAAAAAGAGGAAGACCCTCAATGAAATGGATTGACACAGTGGCTGCAACAATGGGCTCAAGCGTTAACAACGATCATGAGGATGGCACAGGACCGTGCAGTGTTTTGTTCTGTTGTACGTAGGATGGCTATGAGTTGGAACCAACTACACGGCACTTAACAACAATAACAAGCTAAAAGTAGGTATCTCTGGGGAGGAAAAGAAAAATAAGGACTGAGAAGCAAATTTAACTGTATCTATAATAACTTTAAAAAAAAATTTTAAAAGCGTTCTAATGCAAATATTTTAAAAACAAGAGCTCTAAGGCAAAATATAGCAAATACGAAATAATACAGACATATACAGACATTCCTTGTTTTGCATGGTTCTGATATGCATGAATTTCAGTTACCATGAATTAATTAGATAACACTGTAAACCATTGCCATCCTGTCGATTCCGACTTATAGTGACCCTATGGGACAAAGTAGAACTGCCCCAGAGGGTTTCCATTTAGGGGCTGGTAGATTTGAACTGCCAAACTTTGGTTAGCAGCCGAGCTCTTAACCACTGAGTCACCATGGCATATTAGAGGCAAGAAATTAGGTAAAGAAGTAGGGCTGCAGTCCCCCCCGAAACACAGCTCAAACTTCAGTTACTTCGGCATGTTAACAGTGACTAACTGCACACACTACAAACTTTGCTGCTAGCACTTCAGTCCCTACATCACTTCATAAATAACAGATGTGCACCACGATCATGGAAACCCTGGTGGTGTAGTGGTTAAGAGTTCGGCCGCTAACCAAAAGGTAAACAGTTCGAATCCATCAGGCACTACTTGGAAACACTATGAGGCAGTTCTACTCTGTCCTATAGGGTCACTGTGAGTCAGGATCAACTTGATGGCAATGGGGTTTTTTTGGTCTACCACTATCATTGAACAAACATATTACTTCTTTCAAAGACTTGGTGACTGGTCATTGCATATCTGTTACTTAGTTCATGCACAGACAGCAAGTGTGTAGTTGTGTAACCTCATTATCTCCTAATAGTAATACACGTGACATTTTACAAAAATAGATAATTGAAAGAGGGAATTGGCCAACAGAAATGAAAATGCACCAAAGAAACAAAAAGTGATAATGCTTGAAGTGAAATTTGAATTAAACATGAAAGGAGTTATAGAAGAAATAGCTGACCATGGGAATGTTGACACCACCACCACTGCTGTCACTCAAGAGATTCCAGATAAACCACCAGAGACAAATAGCAAATGTGAATTTATAGACGTATGTGAGGAACATGGTTGTGATGAAAGAGTGTAGGTGTCCCAGAGGAAGTGATGCTGGCAAAAACAAACAAACAACTTAGCTTTAAAGGGATTTATGGAGCTATTTCATGACATTAAAAGTACAAAGGGTAGAACGTTGGAAGTGAATCCACACTTAGAAAGGAGCATGATAGTTCACCAAAGCATAGAAAAGAAGCTTAATTCGTATCCTAAATTACACCCAAAGACAGCAAGTATTTTTCAAATCGCTCTTGAAAAGTTTTCAAAGAAATAAAACACTTCAGCTTTCAAGGTTTTGATTACTGTATACTAAGTAGATTTTAGTTTTACTTTTTTTTAAATTTCCCTGTATGTTTATTGCTGATAGTAAAAGAGTTTTTAATGTTTTGATAAAAACATGATTGCTTCAGGAATCTTTCTCACTAGGCTTTTAACTTTTAACAGTGTTTATGGTAATACTGATTCTGTTACTAAAGTTAAATAACTTGCTTTATTTATTCTACATATAATGTTAAATGTATAAAGCAGGATATAAAGCAGTGTAAGTTTACACTGAATTTAAAAAGCAACAATATCAATATAAATGTGGTAATATTCCCATAATAATTATTTCATTAAAAAAATTGATCTCCCCTTGGTTTTGAAATTATAATATTTTTATAGTTAAAAAATAAATTAATAAAACAGAAAGTAAGATCAAGAGGCTATGTTGGAAGACAAATATCATAGTAAATAAAAAGTAAAAATTACAGTAAATTATAAGTAAAAATTATAGTTTCACTTTGGAAAACAGAAAGCTCTTTAACTGTGTTTGTAGCATTTGTTCTTAAACTTAAGTGTAAAATCCATGGAGCTTGTTCTCCTTCTTCCTCTTATTTACTCATCTTGTGGTCACTGCTCACACTCTCTGACTTCTCAGTCTCTCTTCATCTCTTCAAACAAAACAGAAGGTGGAACTCGACTGTGTGGGCTGCTCTTTTTTGCTCCTTGTTTTTCCTCCTCAGCATGTCCCCTGGATGGGCATTTCATCAAGAAATAAGTCGTTTGCCCTCGTTTGACTCCATTTACAGCTCTATTTCTCATCCACTGATATCAAAACTAGAAAATAACATAAAATTGCTTAATGCAGGGTGTTTATACTTTTTTTTTAAGCAGCAGATGTTTTCTTCAAAAAATTTTTAAATGAAAGCTCAATATAAGAATCAGATTAAAAACTGAGTGAGAAAGACTGGAGACCCATATGGTTTGGTTTCCAGAGGGACTCCTGTGGCCTCTGCCTGCAAACCTCAGGGCTCAGAGCACAGTTGTAATATCTGTGGCTTCACTCACCAGTTATTCTTCACCAACTTATGCAGGTTTTCCTACCATTTTAAGACTCCCTTTAGAGGCCCATAGCTTTTCTCCTTTGAACTTAACTTTAATAAACCACATTTAAAGGTGTGCTTTAAACAAAGGATTTACTACATGGAGGTGGAAAGTTTAATGTCTCTGATTTTTATTTGTTTGATCTGGCAAATACAGTGGACAAGTCACATTTAGTTTAGGTTTCCCCCAGATCAGTGACAAGATATAAGCTATACTTGCAATATTATAATGCTCGTGAGGAACCAATGTTTCAACTAGTTGAATGATGGCGACCTGGCCCATCTACTTGGGGTGAGTTATAGAGTGCTGGGTATTTCAAATAGCCGTATCTGCTTTTTCAGGTGTCACGACACTTTCAAATACACAAAAAACCATGGTGACTTTCCTATGAGAGGCACTCTGGGTAGATTATATTTTCTTTAATAAGCTATCATTTTGTTTTCTAAGATTCTTCTCTTCAAAAAAGTTACCTAAAGAATTCTCGGTAAAAACCCAGTTGCACTACAAAATTATGTAAACTGTATTTTTTTACACCTTGTCTTTAAACAAACAAACAAAATACCATCAGGACAAAGAAAGAGAATATAGTAATAATTTGCACATCAGAGTCTACCAGCAGAAGCCATTTTGGAACTTCAGGAACTCTTACTGTCTTAATTATCCAGTGCTGCTATAACAGAAATACCATAAATGGATGGCTTTAACAACCAAATTTATTTTCTCACAGTTTAGGGTGCTAGAATTCTGAGTTCAGAACACTGGCTCTAGGGGAAGGCTTTCTGTTTCTGTCAGATCTGAAAGAAGGTCCTTGTCTTTTCAGCTTCTGCTTCCTTGTTCCTTGGAGATCTCCATATGTCTTTTCATCTGTCTTACCCCATCTCTCCTGTGCTCACTTGTTTAATCTCTTTTATATCTTAAAATAAATTGACTCAAGATACACCCTACACTAATCCTGCCTCACTAAAATAACAAAGAGAACCCATTCCTGAATGGGATTATAACCAAAGGTGTAGAGGTTAGGATTTACAACACATATTTTTGTGAAATATAATTCAACCCATAACATTCCACACTTTGGCCTCCAAAATTCATGTCCTTGCAACATGCACAACACATTTACCCCATCACATCATCCCAAAAGTCTTAAATCAACTCCAAGGCCAAAATCTCATCTTCTGAATCATCTAAATCAAACATGGGTGAGACTTTTGGCATATTCCATCCTGGGGCAAAAATCCTCTTCATCTATGAATCTGTGAAAACTAGACTAAAAGCTATCAATTTCTAAAGTATAGTGGTGGAACAGGCACAAGGTAGACTTCTCCATTGCAAGTGGGAGAATTGGAGGGAAAGAAAGGAATAACAGACACCAAGCAAGTCCAAAACCCAGCAGAACAAATTACAATAACTCTCAAGACTGGAAAATAATCCTCTCTTCTCTGAGACCATCCGGGCAATAGCTGTGCCCTCCAGAATCTGGGCGTTCACCACGCCCTCTGAATTCTGGGTGGAGGCCCCTTGGCCGTGGGCTTCAGCTCCACTTTCCAGGCCCTCTTGGATGGAAACTCTGCTCTCTTGCCTTTAGATGGCCCCATTCTCCTAGTTCATCTGAGTAGAGACCCTACCACCTTGGTCCTGGCTGGCCCTGTTCTTCTGTCCCTTGGGCATGGCAGCCCCAGCCCCTCAGCTTTGGGTGGCAGCCCCATCCTCCTGGCACAACTTAATGGTAGCCCCAAATTCCAGAACTGAGTTGGGGGAGATCTGACTCTTTGAAAGCTAGGAGTTTGTGACCTCACCCTTTGAGATTCAGGAGATCATGACTCCACCCTTTGAAACCAAGAAGGCTCTGCTTTCAGTGCTCCTTCCAACAGTTCTGCTGATCTCTGAGCTGTTCCAGGAATGGTCCTTTTCTTTTCTTGGAGTACAACAGATGTAGCTCCTTTGGCTTGTTTCCTGCCTGTAGAATTCCAAGAGGCAGACAGTGTTCTTTCCTTTCATTCTTTCTCTGTCCCCTTCAGTCTGAGCTGGTGGGTTTTCTGCTGAGATATTTGGTTAGATACATCAGTCACAGGCTTAATCTTTTTAACAAAATATTGTGTAGCTACATCCTTGGTGAACATTCTAGGACATGTGTCCTTAGTTTGTACAACAGAATTTTCCGAATCTTTAAGTTCCATTTTCATTTTGTACAGTTCATTTTTTAAGTTCATCTCTTTCCTCTTGAATTTTACTGTAAGGGATAAGGAGAAAGAAATCATGTGTCCCTTTAAGATCTTGCTTAGAAATCTCATCTGCCAGATATCTAAGTTCATCACTTACAAGTTTTACCTTCCACCACACATTTGAACATAATTCAAACAAGTTCTTTGCCACTGGATAAAAAGCACTGGAGCTCTGATGGCAAAGTGGTTCAGTGCCATAGCTGGAAACCAAAAAAAGGTCAGCAGGTCAAATCCACTAGCTGCTCCTTGGAAACCTTATGAGGCAGTTCTACTCTGTCCCGTACGATCACTGTGAGTCAGAATCGACTCGATGGCAATGGGTTTGGTTTTTTGGTTTTGCTTCCTCCATTGTCCAATCACATGCTCAGCATTTTCTTTTAAAGCCTCACCAGAAGCTTTTAACTTTCACATTTCTAGCAACATTCTGTTACTGGTGTTCTCTAAAATGATAGAGACTTGCTTTCTGCTGAGCCTGCACCAGAATTGCTTCTGACATCCTTAATTCTACCAACATTTTTTTTTTTTTTTTTTAGTTTCCGAATGGTTATTTTATCAGATTGTTTGAACATTAAATTTATCTTTGTTTGCAATCCAAAATAGTTACCTGAAGTTTGCTGTTTTGTGTGTATGTGTGTGTGTTTACTTTTATTGTATATTTGTTTTCTAAACTCTTTGGCACAATTTTCTGGGGGCGTTCAGACTGCCACAATACAAGTCAGGAGAGAGCTTTCCTTTTGTGCTGCCAATTCTGAGCATTTATAACTTTTGGTTTGTCTGGGTTGTGGCTTTTTTTTTGTTTTTGAAGTCTGTATTCTTTATTTGTAACAATTGTATTTTTATTTTTTCTATATCCTCTAACTCCAGAGTTTTCTTTTTCTCCCCCCTCCCCCCACTTCTACATTCACAGTTGAATCATATTATTAGGAAAGGCGCCTGGATGAAAATATCAGGATGGGAGCTCTGAACATTCATCAGTGTTTTCCCTAAAAGATAATTAAAAGAAAAGAAAAGAAAACAAAAACCCTAAAGAGTGTCTTTCCTTTTTTTTTTTTTTTTTTTTGAAAAAAACATCTCTTGTGCTGCATCAGTAGACAGAACTTTGGTTAGTTTTATGAAATGCAACATTTAACCCCCCTTTTTTTTGGGGGGAAAAGAAACTGCAGTGACTTGAAGTTGAGAATGTGGATACCGCCTCACTCACACACACTCATTCTCAGACTGAAAAGAATCCCTCACCCTCCTCTAAGCCAGCACATGTACTGTACCGGGCGGCAAATGTACACTGAAGGTGGGCTTGAGATCCAGGCTCCATCTTTCTTATCAGTAGCAAAGGCCAGGCTGCCTTTTACAACAAAGCACCACAGCTGAACCTAGTCCCTCCTCTCCCAAACCAGTCATTCCACTCAGCACCAGCCAAAACACAGAAAAGATAGTTCCAGCCTGTCCTGGGAAGAGATAGCTTTCTTTAAGTAAATCCATTGTATTTCTCTTTTCCAAGATGGCCGATGTTATGGTTTTCTACAAAGTCAGTGCTTACTTAGCTCACTAACAGCGCTGCTGTTGGTGGCTGCGGCTGCTGCTGTGGCAGGATTTTCAATGTGGTGTGTTTTCAAGCCTCACTCACTCATCCTCTCATTCCCAAACATTCAGCACCCGTGCACACTCCTCACTTCCGGGTTTTTCAAAAGATTGGAGATTTCCAGTGGGGGTCTCAGGTTATCATCCCAATGTCTACCAACAGTCTTTTTAAGGCAATTTAGGCTTTTATTATTAGGCATCTTAAAACTCTTCCGACCTCTACCCATTACCCAATTCTGAAACCGCTTCCACATTTCAGGTATCTGTTAGAGCAGCACACCACTCTTCTGGTACCAAATTGTCTTAGTTATCTAGTGTTGCTCTAACAGAAATACCATAAATTGTTGGCTTTAACAAACAGATTTATTTTCTCATAGTTTAGGAGGCTAGAAGTCTGAACTCAGAGCACCAGCTCTCGGGGAAGGCTTTCTGTCTCTGTCTCTGGAGGAAAGTCCTTGTCTTTTCTGCTTCTGCTTCCCGGTTCCTTGGAGATCTCCATGTGTGTTTTCATCTATCTTACCCCATCTCTTCTGTGCTCACTTGTTTAATTTCCTTTATATCTTAAAAGAGATTGACTCAAAATACACCCCACACTAATCCTACTTCATTAACATAACAAAGACAACCCATTCCCAAACGGGATTATAACCACAGGCATAGAGATTAAGATTTACAACACATATTTACAACACATTTTAGGGGACATAGTTCAAACCATAATGCCTATGATTAAAATAACAGTAGGCATTGCTAATGTTATTGTTTGCTTATCTAAAGAATATTCTCATTTAGAGTTTTAAATTTGTAATCCTTTGCTATTGTCTTTATGGTATCTTACTACTAATGCTATTTTAGACCAGTTGGTTATACTGATATCCATCTGAGAATTTTCTCAAGCACCAGCTTTGAATTTTATTATATAACAAAATAAATACCTCTCCCTCCTGTTTCCACACTTAGAGCATTTAATAAAATAAATAATATTTAACCACATTTATTGGGAATAAATAGCCAATGTTTTGAAAGTATTACAATGGTTTGGCAGTACTAAACTTTTGGGGAGCAGGAAGTGTAACACCACGCTGTGTTCTCTAAATTTTTCTTTTACCATACTTTCCCTAATACCACCATTTTAAATGTGCAGTGTCCATATATGTTTATTTATATGTTTGTAAATTATATAAATAAATTACTGTATTATGTGTACTAAAGAACATTTAAAAATAGAACTTAGGATATGGATTAAATGATATTTAAATATAATTTGTTTTATTTTATTTTTGATGGTATATTGATATGTTTAATGAGATCACTGTAATTGAATATACTTTATTATTTTTGAAAATAGACTTTGTTACATGTTATTCTTGTAAACTGCCGCCCAGCTCGTGCTGACCCATGTACAATGGAACACATACCATTGTGATCCATAAGGTTTTCACTGGCTGATTTTCAAAAGTAGATCACCAGGCTTTTCTTCCCAGTCTGTCTTAGTTTGGAAGTTCCACTGAAACCTGTTCAGCATCTTAGCAACACGCAAGCCTCCACTGACAGGCAGGTGGTAACTGCACGTGAGAATTCTGGTTCTAATTTCAGTTTATTTGATATTTAGTTCCAATTGCTATCTTCCTAGGAAAAAAATATTTCACAAAGATACATAGATTCTAAAGAAAATAATGTATCACTGACCAAAAAATTTAAACTGTGACATTAGTTTTTCAAATCTATTGACAAATTATAAAAAGTATTTTTTTTATTGTATTTTTAAATAAAATTTTATTGTGTTTCAGGTGAAAGTTTATACAGCAAATTAGGTTCCCGTTTAATAATTTTTATACAAATTGTTCTGTGTGATTGGTTACGATTTTCACAATGTGTCAGCATTCTCATTATTTCCATTGTGTTTGTTCTGTTTCTGTTTGTCTAGCTTCCCTTCCCCTCCTTCCTTTCTCATCTTTGCTTTTGGGTAAATGCTGACCTTTTGGTCTCATATAGTTGATTGATTGTTTAATGGAACACATTACTCACAGGTGATATTGTTTATTTTATAAGCCAATCTATTGTATGGCTGAAAGGTGACCTCCAGGAGTGGCTTCAGTTCCCAGTTCAAAGGATGTCTTAGGGCGATAGTCTTGAGATTATTTTCTAGTCTCTATTGATCCAGTAGGTCTGGACTTTTTTAGGAATTTGAATTTTGTTCTACACTTTCCTCCCATTCTATGCAGGACCTTCTATTGTGTACCTGGTCAGAACAGTCAGTAGTGGTAGCCAGGCACCATCTAGTTCTTTTGGTCTCAGTTTAGAAGAGACCGTGGTTTGTGTGGGCTATTAGTCCTGCGGACTAGTTTCTTCTTTGAGCCTTTGATTTTCATAATTCTTTTTTGCTCCGTAAGAGTAGAGACCAATAGTTGTATCTTAGATGGCTGCTCACAATCTTTTAAGAACCCAGATGCTACTCACCAAACTAGGCTGTAGACCATTATCTTTTTAAACTATGCCAATTGACTAAGTTGTCCCCCAAGACTTATAAAAAGTTTTAGTTGAAATTTGTGTAGTGATTTACCATCTTCATTGATGCCAATCAGTTGTTCTTCCAAATTAATATGAAGGTTTTATATTTTTAATAAATTTGTCCAAAATTCACCAAAACTATTGTTAAATAGAATAAAAAGCTCTGTTTTCAAGGTTTTAAATTGTACAGCTATGATGACACCGTCTTCTCAGCAATAAAATAATTGAAACAGCTCCAGACACACATTTTCTAAATGTTTTCTCTATAGCACAAGTTTCTTTTGAAAATTAGTCATTATTTCACTCATTATTAAAATGCTACCTTTTCCTCAAAAGGAATGATAAATTTTATGTGTTTTTTAAAAGAGTTCGTAAGTAGCATATAATTCACTGAAGAGGCCAATAAATTAGGAGCACTTGTCAATTGTAAAAGAGCAGTGTGTAACATATCTTTAAGTTTCACAATTCTTGTAAGTTCTTTTTTCATGAAATAACTGTTAAACTTAATTGCCATCAAGTTGGCTCTGACTCATTGTGACCCCATGTACAATATAACAAAATGCTGCCCTGGCATGCACCATCTTCACGATCCTTGGTATGCGCTAGTCCATGGTTTTGGCCACTCTGTATTTTGAGTGCTTTCCAATCTAAGGGACTCATCTTCTAGCACTATACCAGAAAATATTCTGTTGTGATCCATAGGTTTTCTTTGGCTAATTTTCAGAAGTAGATAGCTAGGCCTTTTTTCCTAGCCTTTGTTAGTCTGGAAGCTCTGCTGAAACCTGTCCACCATGAATGACCCTGCCAGTATTTGAAATACTGGTGCATAGTTTCCATCACCTTAGCAACACACAAACCACCACAGTACGATAAACTGACAGATAGGTGGTGGATGAAATAACTAGTCAACCTCTATTTTCAATGGCCTTCAACCCCTGGCTACACAGAAGAATCACTTGGGACATTTTTTTTAAAAAGAAATGCTGGTACCTAGGCTCCACCTTAGGAGATTCTGATTTAACTGATATGGGGTGGGACTCAGGCATTGGTGTTTTTCAAAAACATCCCAGGTCTTTCTTACATGCAGTAAAGATTGAGAGCCACTGTTCTGTGTAGGACATAGATTTCCTTGGTTACTCCCCATGTCATTACAAAGTATTGTATATATGCTATTTAGATAATAACCCCCCACCAAAAAGAAAAAAAAAAAAAATCCCAAACTGATTGCCATGGAGTTGATTCCAACTCATAGTGACCCTGTAGGACAGGGTAGAACCATCCCATAGGGTTTCCAAGGAGCAGCTGGTGGATTCAAACTGCCAGCCTTTTTGTTAGCAGCCAAGCTCTTAACCATTGCACCACCAGGACTCCATTAAGATAATGCAATCCATAAATTCACTTGACTGGGCACAGGTCAACTACAGTATGTTCAGTATCCAGAAATGAACTAAGGACTAGGATTATCATGTCAAATCCTCTGTTTGGTGCAACTCCCACTCTTCTGTTTAAATATTTTGGAAACTTATTTGTTATATGGTCATCACACAGAGGGAGAGCCAAGGGAGGAAGCCATGTTTATGCACAACCTTAAATATTTGTTAAGATTATTTTTCTTATTCTTTTAAACAAAAATTTATAAATAAAATTTTGATATTTTCTTTCCCAGCTCAATGAATGCTCTTGTATAACTCACTGTCAGTGCCCTCCAGCAAAGACCACCGGGTATACACCTGTAGTTGAGCAAGTTGGGTTTATTATTCATTGCAGCAAGGGAGAACGTACTCCACAGGGAACCATGAGGCGTCTCAATAAGAGAATGTTAATAAGACTCATTGGGCGATTTGGGCTTCAGCTAGGTGATTGTGGGGAGGGCTTAAGGGAACAGGGATTCCCCCCAGATCGGTGCTGTCAGGAAGCAAGGGCGATGCTATGACTGAGTATTTCAATAAATCTCATCTATAGAGAGGGCAGATTAGACTGAGGATAAAGTTCTAACTGGTAAAGAAGTAGCAGAAACTCATATTAGCTGAGAGACTGGGTTGTTTGGTATTTTGTGGGTTTTGCAGTGGCTTTATTTTGGTGTGTGCTTAGAAAAAATTATGAAATGGCTTTGTTTTGTCTTGCTTTATTGTGGTCTTAGAGTGGCCTTGTCTGATGCTGGTGTTCTGTGAGATTGTTTATGTGTAACAGAATAACATGGCTGCATGTGAGCATCAGACCAGTTTGTAATAACTCTGAGAGCTAGCTGTGAGCAGGTTTCAGGGGCTACTTTTTCCTTCCTCACCACTTTTGGAGACACGTAGGCATGGAACCAGAGAAATCTGTGATTCAGCCTCGGTTTCACCCCCTTACTAGCAGTGTGATTTTGGGCAAATGCTTACCCTCTGCCATTTCAATTTCCTACCTGGTACCTAACTCAAAGGAATGTGGTGAGGATCAAATGAGATCAATCATCTAGAGCATTGAGTAGATTCATTCTTATAGCCTGAGAACTCATGTCAGCAATCATAGCCTATCTTTGGCTCTTTCTTGTGGGGAATTTTTTGATTCACTTAAGAAACACTTATTAGGTGACTGCCATGAGCCATTAACCACTGTGCTACCAGGGCTCTTATATACTGTATAAAAGTCACCACCATGCATCTGTCAGTTTGTTGTACTGTGGTGACTTGTGTGTTGCTGTGATGCTGGAAGCTATGCCACCGGTATTTCAAATACCAGCGGGGTCACCCATGGTGGACAGGTTTCAGCGGAGCTTCCAGACTAAGACGGAGTAGGAAGGTCTACTTCTGAAAAAATTGGTCAGTGAAAAACCTATGAATAGCAGCAGAACATTGTCTGATATAGTGCCGGAAGATGAACCCCTCAGGTTGGAAGTTACTCAAAATATGGCTGGGAAAGAGCTGCCTCCTTAGAGTCAACCTTAATAACGCGGATAGAATAAAGCTTTCAGAGATCTTCATTTGCTGATACGGCACTAATCAAAATAAGAAGAAACAGCTGCAAACATCCATTAATAATAGGAACATGGAAGTTGTCAAAAACGACATGGAGCGCATAAAGCTCGATATCCTAGGCATTATTGAGCTGAAATGGACTGGTATTGGCCATTCTGAATCAGTCAATCATATGGTCTACTGTGCTGGGAATGACAAATTGAAGAGCAATGGCGTTGCATTCACCATGGAAAAGAAAATTCAAGATCTATCCCGAAGTACAACATATTTAGTGATAGAATAATATCCATATGCCTACAAGGAGGATCAATTAATACGACTATTATTCATATTTACACATCAACTACTAATGCCAAAGGTGAGGAAATTGAAGATTTTTACCAACTTCTGCAGTCTGAAATTGATCAAACATGCAATCAAGATGCCTTGATAATACTGGTGATTGGAATACGAAAGTTGGAAACAAAGAAGAAGCATCAGTAGCTGGAAAATATGGCCTTGGTGATAGAAACCACACCGGAGATCGCACAACAGAATTCTGCAAGACCAAGGACTTGTTCATTGCAAATACGTTTTTTCAACAACATAAATGATGACTATACATGTGGACCTCACTGAATGGAAAACACAGGAAATGAATCAACTACATCTGTGGAAAGAGATGATGGGAAAGCTCAATATCATCAGTCAGAACAAGGCCAGGGGCCAACTGCGGAACAGACCATCAATTGCTCATATGCAAGTTCAAGCTGAAGTTGAAGAAAATTAAAGGAAGTCCATAAAAGCCAAAAATTGACTTTGAGTATATCATGCCTGAATTTAGAGACCTTCTCAAGAATAGATTTGGTGCATTGTAAACTAATGACGGAAGACCAGATAAGTTGTGGGATGACATCAAGGATATACATAAAGAAAGCAAATGGTCATTAAAAAGACAGGAAAGAAAAAGAAAAAGACCAAAATCGATGTTAGTTAGAAGAGACTCTGAAACTTGCTCTTGAATGTAGAGCAGCTAAAACAAATGGAAGAAATGATGAAGTAAAAGAGCTGACCAGAAGATTTCAAAGGGCAGCTCGAGAAGACAAAGTAAATTATTATAATGAAAGGTGCAAAGACCTGGAGTTAGAAAACCAAAAGGGAAGAACACGCTTGACATTTCTTAAGCTGAAAGAACTGAAGAAAAATTTCAAGCCTTGAGTTGCAATACTGAAGGATTCTATGGACAAACTATTGAATGACACAGAAGATGGAAGGAATACACAGAGTCACTGTAACAAAAAGAACTGGGTGATGCTCAGCCATTTCAGGAGGTTGCATATGATCAAGAACCAATGGTATTGAAGAAAGACGTTCAAGCTGCACTGCAGGCATTGGCGAAAAACAAGGCTGCAGGAATTGATGGAATACCAATTGAGATGTTTCAACAAATAGATGCAGTGCTGGAGGTGCTCACTCATCCATGCCAAGAAATTTGGAAGACAGCTACCTGGCAAACTGACTGGAGGAGTTCCGTATTTGTGCCCATTCCAAGGAAAGAAGATCTGACAAAATGCTGAAATTATCAAACAATGTAATTAATATCATACACAAGTAAAATTTTGCTTAAGATAATTCAAAAACGGTTGCAACAGGGAACTGCCAGAAATTCAAGCAGGATTCAGAAGAGGATGTGGAAAGAGGGATATCATTGCTGATGTCAGATGGATCCTAGCTGAAAGCAGAGAATACCAGAAAGATGTTTACTTATGTTTTATTGACTATGCAAAGGCATTCAACTGTGTGGATCATAGCAAATTATGGATAACATTGTGAAGAATGGGAATTCCAGAACACTTAATTGTGCTCATGAAGAGCCTGCACATAGACCAAGAGGCAATCATTTGAACAGAATAAGGGAATACTGTGTGGTTTAAAATTAGTGGAAGATGTGTGTCGGGGTTGTATCCTTTCACCTTACTTATTCAATCTGTATGCTGAGCAGATAATCCTATAAGATGGATTCTGTGAAGAAGAATGGGACATCATGATTGGAGGAAGACTCATTAATAACCTGCGTTATGCAGATGACACAACCTTGTTCGCTGAAAGTGAAGAGGATTTGAAGCACTTACTAATGAAGGTCAAAGAGTACAGCCTTCAGTATTAGATTACTGCTCAGCATAAAGAAAACAAAAATCCTCACAACTGGACCAATAAGTAACATCAGGATAAATGGAGAAAAGATGGAAGTTGTCAAAGATTTCATTTTACTGGATCCACAATCAATGCCCATGGAAGCAGCAGTCAAGAAATCAAATGACGTTATTACATTGGGAAAATCTGCTACAAAAGACCTCTTTAAAGTGTTGGAAAGCAAAAACATTACTCTGACGACTAAGGTGCGCCTGACCAAAGCCGTGATTATTTTCAGTCACCTCATATACCTGTGAAAACTGGACAATAAATATGATCGAAGAAGAATTGATGCCTTTGAATTTATGATGTTGGTGAAGAATATTGAATATACCATGGATTGCCAGAACAAACAAGTTGGTCTTGAAGAATTACAGCCAGCGTACTCCTTGGAAGCGAGGATGGTGAGACTTCATCTCACGTACTTTGGACATGGAGGGACCAGTCCCTGGAGAAGGACATCATACTTGGTAACGTAGAGGGTCAGCGCAAAAGAGGAAGACCTTCAAAGAGATGGATTAACATAGTGGCTACAACAATGAGCTCAAACATAGCAATGACTGTGAAGATGGCGCAGGACAGGGCAGTATTTTGTTCTGTTGTGCATAGTGTTGCTATGAGTCAGAACGATCTTGATGGCGCGTAACAACAACAGCCATGTGCCAGGCACTGTGCTAGAGATGCAATGGGGAGCATGGGTTCTGCCCTCATGGGAAGTGCAATCTAGCATGGGTGTCAGACAATTAAACAGACAATTTAATAGACAGTCAATGGTTCTGTGAAGGATGACTATAGAATTTCCTGAGTGGTGAGTGGTTAACTTGCTTGGTTGTTAACTGAAAGGTTGGTGGTTTGAGTACACCCAGAGGCATCTCAGAAGAAAGGCCTGGTGACCTGCTTCTGAAAAATCAGCCTTTGAAAACCCTGTGGAGCACTGTTCTACTCTGACACATATGGGTTACCATGAGTTGACACGGACTCAGTGGTAACTAGTGGTAAAGTATCTTAGTAGAGCTGGGGAATTGCCTCTAAGCTGCGATCTACCAGATGCACAGGAGTTATCTGGGGGAAGGTGACCCAGGTAGAAGGAGCAGCATATGCTAAGACAGAGAAGTGAGAGAGAACATGGCACGGCCTGTTAAATCAAATCAAAACAAAACAATAACAGAAAGAAAAAAAAAACACTCACTTTTTAAGTGTCCTCCATATAAGATATTAATTTCTTTCTTTTCAAATCTTGCATATAATTTTATATGCCACGGCAATAGTGATTACAGCTCATTAATTAATTAATGATGATACAGTGCTTTGAAAGCACAAAGTGCAGCACATTTGCCAACAAAATGATGATTTGCATGATTACTGTTTCAATATAGCCTCTGTTTACTATCTGCACTTGGACTTCCAACTGTCTACTTGCCTTTTCGTACCAAAGACAGCTGCTTCACAATAGGGTTGTTTGGTGGCTATTTCTGGCCTTTCTTTTTCTGTGTTGTGAATGAATGCAGGAATGACTAGTAATGAAAAAAAGAAAAGTAATCTGAATGACTTCCAAGGTCCTTTCTTAATAAGTCATTCTGAAATGTCTATTAACCTGCCAGTTCCTAATACAGTGAGATCTGGCTACAAAGTACTGAGCATTTGTGCTATGGAGCACCTGATAAGGCATGCGTACCAAGGACTATTTTTGGTTATTTAAATATATGTATTTCCTTGGTTGGGGTCTACCAATAAATGTAACTTCTTGTAGATTCCACTTATTACCCCTACTATTATATATTGTTTCCAGAGAAATAACTAAGTGGGATTCTAACAGCTTGTATCATTTCCCTTGATAAAAAAAAAACCTTCAGTGTTATCATCTTCTGCCATTAAGAAACAAGAAAAAAACAACTCTGTTGAGTTTTAAATATTGATGAACATCTGAAAGCACTTAATTTACAATCAAATATTATGGAACAATTTTTTTTTTGTTTTTTGTTTCTGCAATGAATAACCAGCATAAGCAGATGTGGGTGGCAGTATGTTAGTGATAAAAACCATGTTGGCTAGGGGACACAGTTCTACAAAATGCTGGCTTTAACCCAGTCTGAAGGATGAAATGTTCTATTCCATAGAGTATGGATGGAACTCCTCAGTTGTCCTGCCTGTCAGGTAATTCCTACTCTTAGTTGGATGCTTAGATAAGCTGATGGGAGTTTTGCTTGGAGAGGCTGCACTGATACAGGCCTGGAAGTAGTTGAAATTTCCTTTGCATGTGTTGAAGGCTTGCAGCTATCTTTCGGCCTAAAGTGTAGCCCCTGTTGTCAAGGAGCTTTCTTTTGGTAGGGGAGAAAACACAAATTCACATATTTATAGTAATTGGGTGGATTGTGGCAAGTGCAGGAGATGACATAAATGCATACTGAAAATGGAGCAGGGAAGAGAGAGATTACTCTAACCTGGGGAGCTTTCATGGTAGAGGTGGCTTTTGCAATGGGCCTTGAACAGTAAGTATTTCAAACAGAAGAGATGGGTTGTCAGTGGAAAGACAGAGAACATTCTGGGACTTGGCAATATCATGAGCAAGACCACAGAGGGAAGATGGCAATAGATGTCTATTCTAATTCTGACCTCTCATTAGGAAGGCTGGCCCAAAGTCTTAGTTTTGCTGGGACAATCCAGTTTATAACTTTTAACCTAGGGCAATTATGGTAGGCTGAATCGTGACACCTCCATCCCCTGCCCCAAGGATGTCCATGCCCTAATCCCTGAAACCTGTGAATATGTTTCCTTACATAGGGTCGCTAGGAGTCAAAACCGACTCAATGGCACTTAATAACAAAAACAACAACAGCAACAACACAGATATGAATAAGGATCTTGAGATGGAGAGATTATCCTGGACTATCTGGATAAGCCCAATGTAGTCACAAGGATCTTTATGAGACAGAGGCAGAAGGATCAGAGTTAGTAGTAGGAAATGCAATGATGGAAGCAAGAGGTTGAAATGATGCGAGGAAGGGGCCATGAGCAAAGGAATGAGGCCTCTAGAAGCTGCATAACACAGCCAAAGATTAGACAGTCCTATAAAATAAACAATAACACAGGCAATTCAACCATGTATATGAAAACGAGACTAAATGGGCACACTAGCCTAGGGGCAAGGACAAGAAGGCAGGAGGAGACACGAAAGCTGGATGAATGGAAATGGGGAACCCAAGGTAGAGAAGGAGAGAGTGTTGACACATCATGGGGTTGGCAACCAATGTCACAAAACAATATGTGTGTTAATTGTTTAATGAAAGACTAATCTGCTCTGTAACCTTTCACCTAAAGCACAGTTAAAAATAAATAAACAAATTTGTGTTGTTTTAAGTCACTAAATTTGTGGTAAATTGTTACAGCAGCAATAGGAAACTAATAAAATAGCTATTAATGTTGAATCCCTTTACACTCTTAAAAGTAACCTGGATTGGTGATAAATTATATCATTATGCTATTCACAGGCCACAGCAGTTTACAAATTCATGGTTCTGCTTCTCTAAATGTGAAGAGTTACTTTAGGAAGTAAAATTTGGTCCATCTACTCTGCTTATAGTCCCTGGGTGGTGCACACGGTTAAGCGCTGAGCTACCAACTGAAAGGTTGGTGGTTTGAGTGAAACACATGGGGCTGCCAGGAGCTGGAATCGACTCAGTGACAACTGATTTGGGTTTTTGGTTTTTACTCTGATTTGGGAGATTAAACTTTAGAGGGCTGAAAGACGATCATCTCCCAGAGGTTGAGAGGGAGGGTACGTATGCATACACATGGGGAATTACCAACTAACCAGGTTAAATGAGGTGTGAGGGTTGAGAGGGAGCAAATGAGGAGAGAGGATGTTACACTGAATCCTTTACTTCCACAACTTCCGGACTTCAGATTTACATGGGATCCTTATCAAAGGCTTAATGGGGCTTAAATCATAGCATGTTCTGTTTGCTGGCCTCTGACACATACAAGAAATAGAAACTATGCTGAAACGTTTTCACAACCATAGTTCCCAAACAGTTGGAAATATTTGCCTTTTAGATTCATGGAAAGTTTTCACTAAGAAATTCATTTGCCCAGCAGCATCTGTCAGTTCATTTTCCAGAAATATATGGAAAGGATATTTTCTTCTAAATAAAGATCTCTGTTATATTTACTCTATTTTAAAATAAATGCAGTAACTTCTAACACCACAATTTCTCAAATCAAAAAGTCTCTTGAAATATTTTAGTCAGCAAGAAAGCTCTGCAGCCAATTTCTGTATCTTCCATATTGCTTGAGGGATGAAATCTCTAGCCAATTGTTTTTTATTTTAAAATTGTTTTGATTCTTCAAGGATTTTCCACAAATTTCTGAGGAATTATTTGTAGAAGAATTAATTTAAGATAGCATCTCGTTCATATATATACCACAATGGTGTGTTGGGCCAGTTTACAATATAATAGAGAAATTAATTTCAGTAGTGATTAAGTAAAGCAGTAAAATAAATCTATCTCTGTGACACTGTAGAAACATTTATTCTGTTTCTTTATTTCTTAAGCTTTTAGATTTGTTCAAATGTCTTTATAAAAGAGTGATTAAATTATACACTAATTTTAGTTTCCAGAAAAAGACATTAAAAGATTTATTTTTATATTTAAGATCTTATAAAATGTATCATAAGAAAATGGTCACTGGACTTATAAGTGTGCCATTTTTATCCTTTGTGTTGACTATTTTATCCTCAAAATCTTATTTTATACTGTAATTATTCTACTAAAGAAGGCTATGTGACTGTTTGATTTTCATAGCAAATAAAATGTGGTCCTAATCTTGCTTTCATTTAGTTTTATTCTGTTCTGAATTTTAGCCATTTATATTAATTAGATAAAATGTAGGGAAAAGTCAATAGAAGAAACAAAGACAGTTAAATAGAAGAAAAATAAAAATCAGATTATGAAACAATTAGTGCAAAGTAAAGTAGAACTCCAGTGATTCATAAGCAGGTTATCAAATAAAGTAAAAGATTAAAGAAATATAACCTAGAAAGGAAAAGATTTAAAACTTTGATTAACATATTCATCAATTTTCTAAGTGAAAATTTTCTTTCCAAATATCCAAAACTCTAGAAATAAAAATTTCAGATGGAAGAAATCTGCGAAAATAATAAGATAAAATAGTGGTAGGCGATGACTGGAAAAGAATGAGTCAAAAGAATAAAAAATTGATAATTAAAACCAAACATATGTACATCAAAACTAAAAAGGCATATGAAAATATAACGACACTGAAAACTCACTTTGAGCTGTACAACCTCACAAACTCAGGAAGTAGCAGTCTGAAAGTCAATCCTAACTCCTCAGGGAGCAGGAACTCAGCCCTACATAGAGTTAGGACCATCCTCTTACGTTAAGCATTTTCTTCTACAACTGTACTAAGTGCTTTGTTAGTATCCATGAATTTTTATCAAAAGAAACAAACTGTAACAATTAAACAGAAACAACAACCTAGTTTGACCTGATCCTCATTTTCAGCCACATTCTTCCAAAGCTAAGGGTTCATGAGGCAAAACATGCAAAAACAGATAAGAAGGTCAAATCAAATCATTCCCATTGTACCTGTGCTTCTTAACGAAGACAGTCTAGTCTTCGTATACAGCTGGGTTATTTTGGACTTTGAGGTTCTTCACATAACTGAGGTCACTTATTAGTCTATTTTTGGACTCTGTAAAACATCAAGCTGGATCTTTTGCATAGTAAACACATTTCTAAAGTTTGTGGGCTGTGTCTGTTACATATCGGAGGAAAGAATTCAGGACGGTCAGGCCCACTCAATAAGCCCAGGAACATAAAGTCACACAAAAAGCACTGTGGGTGTTATGCAAAAGAGAGCTGTAAACTGTAGAACCATATGAATCAAGGATTTTGTATTTTATATATTTTATGTATATACATATTTAATTGTAATTATTAAGAGTAGTTACAGTTTTGATACACTTGGACTTGTAAATGCAAATCTAGATATATTTTTGTACTTTTTTCTTCTAAATTTTATTTATTTTGTTGTTATTGTTGAGAATACACCCAACAAAACACACACCAATTCAATAGTTTCTACATGTACAGTTCAGTGACATTGATTACATTCTTTGAGTTGTGCAACCATTCTCACCTTCCTTTTTTGAGTTATTCCTCCCTCATTAACATAAACTCACTGCCCCTAAAGCTCCTGTATGATCTTTCAAGTTGCTGTTGTTAATTTGATCCCATACAGGTAGTTCTTAAAAGAGCATAATGTTTGAGACAGTTTCCCTTAAACTCTGTCTCACAGCTTGCGTCAGCGGGTGACTGATTACTAATACTCATGTAAGTTAAACTTCAATTTAGCTAGAACTAGAAAAACATCAATTAATTAGAAAGCCACTTGCCATCAAGTTGATTCCCACTCATAGTGACCCCACTTGCATCAGAGTAGAACTGTCTTTGTAGGGGTTTCAATGGTTGATTGTTTGGAAGCAGATCACTGGGACTTTCTTCCAAGGCACCTCTGGGTGGATTCGAACCTCCAATCTTTCTGTTAGGAGTTGAGCACCTTAGCCACTCAGGGGCTCCTCAGTTAACTTGGTACACCACTAAATATAAATGAAAAGATTTATAGGAAGGGAAAAATCAGTGAATATATGAAATACAATAAGTTTTGAAGCATAGAATGTCCCCTAATGAACATCAGAGAATTCCTTTTTTTTTTGGAAGAACAGGAAATGTACCTTTATTTTGTTGTACAAGGAAAGGAGTCAGTTGGAGCCGCTGCTGCCAAGACTGCTCTCCAATGGCGGGCAGACAAGTTACTTTTAAAGGAGTTTACGAGTAGGGAGTCCTTACAAGTTATGTCAGCAACATTGTTAATCATACTATGCAGGCACAATGGGGTTTACATATAACCTCCAAGCAAAAGCAGGATTCGAAGGCAAAGCTGGGGGCGGGTGAGGATGAAGCCCAGCAAAGCAAACAGTGTTTTTCAATACAACACTGTAGGGGTGGAAGCCAGGCAAAGAAAACATGATTTTTTTTTCTTCTTCTTTTTTTTATTCTGGAGTCTTGGCAATGTTTTCTTTCTTTTTTTTTTTTAAATTTTGTTTTATTGTACTTTAGATGAAGGTTTACAGAACTAATAGTTTCTCATTAAACAGTACACATATTGTTTTATGACATTGGTTAACAACTCCACAACATGTCAACACTCTCCCTTCTCGAGCTTGGGTTCCCTATTACCAGCTTTCCTGTCTCCTCCTGCATGCTAGTCCTTGTCTGCGGGTTGTTGTGCCCCATTAGTCTCATTTTGTTTTACAGGCCTGTCTAATCTTTGGCTGAAGGGTGACCCTCAAGAGTGACTTCATTACTGAGCTAAAAGGGTGTCTGAGGGTCATGCTCTCAAGGTTTCTCCAGTCTCTATCAAGGCAGTAAGTCTAGTCTTTTTTTGAGAGTTAAAATTTTGTTCTACATTTTTCTCCAGCTTTGTCTGGGATCCTCTGTTGTGGTCCTTGTCAGAGAAGTCAGTGGTGGTAGCAGGGCACCATCTAGTTGTACTGGATTCGGTCTAGTGGAGGCTGTAGTAGTTGTGGTCCAGTAGTCCTTTGGACTAATCTTTTCCTTGTATTCTGCTTTCTTCATTCTCCCTTGCTCCTGAAGGCGTGAGACCAGTGGAGTATCTTAGATGGCTGGTCACAGGCTTTTAAGACCCCAGATGCTACTCACCAAGGTAGAATGTAGAACATTTTCTTTATAAACTATGTTATGCCAATTGCAGAGAATTCCTTTGAATTAGCTCAATATAAATACAATTTCCCAGAGCTGACACCTTACTCAAAATATGAAAACTCCATCTGAATAGCAACTCTTTGGATGTAACCTATATGGAAAATCTTCTGTGCCAACATAAGTGTGTGCACACACACACACACATACACATATATACACACACATACACATGCACACGAACACCCACACACATATACACATATATACACACACGTACACATGTATATAAACACACATACACATATATATACACACACATACATATACATATACACACAAATATATATACACACACATACACACATCTCTCTATAGTTACCAGGTCATGAATCATTTCCTGGAGAAGAAACCTGTTAGATCTTAGATCTGGAAGGAATCTTAACAATGTCTATTTCAAACTCTTTGTTTTACACATCAGAACCTGAGTCCCCAAAGGTAACTTCACATGCTTAGGTCTAGCAAACCACTTGTTGATGTTAGTTGCAGTCGAGTGGATTCCCACTCATGGTGACCCCATGTATGCAGAGCAGAACTGCTCAATAGGGTTTTCAAGGCTGTGACCTTCCAGAAGTAGATTGCCAGGACTGTCTTCCCAGGTGCCGCTGGGTGGGTTTGAACTCCCCAACTCTTCAGTTAGTGGTCCAGTGCTTAACCTTGTGCCACCCAGGGACTCCAGCAAAGCACTAGGTGGCAGAAAATGTTATGTCACATGTAAACAATGTCAATTACAGAATGTTCCCTTAATTCACGTTTACTGAGTATTCACAGGGTGTCAGACTCTGCCTAGGTGTTACAGGTTTAGAGAGTTTCCATGGAATGGTGTGAGGAACCATAATCTAAGAATTTAGCTCTGCCCTGGCTCTGACTCCTCCACACAAGATGGATCTTATTTATTTTATCCCTTACAACTTCAATTTTCACATCTGTAAAATAATGATATAATAACTAACATTCTTCAGGTAAGATAATGTATGCAATCAAGTTTTACCAAGTATAAAGCACAGAGGAGATACCATTATCACTGTGCTCCTCAAAATAATCGTCTAAATGAAACCAAATGGTAAACACTTACCCTAGACCAAAGATGAGAAGGTGGTGGGGCAGGGTAGGGGTGTGGCAGGAAAGCTAGATTAATGGAAACAGAACAACCAAAACGGAAGTAATGAGAATGCTGATATATTGTGAAGAATGTAGCCAAAGTCATTGAACAGTATGTATAGAACTTGTTAAATAAGAATGTAATTTCCTGTGTAAACTTTCTCCAAAAACACAATTAAAAAAGAAAGAAAGAAAAGAAAAGGAGGGTGAGGATGGTTGCACACCTCAAAGAAGGTAATCAGCATACTGAATTGTACACGTAGAAACTGTTGAATTGGTTTATGTTTTACCGTGTATATTCTCAACAACAACAAAATAAATAACAATAAAAAAAAAGTTGTATTAGAACCATTGAGGAAAAAAGCAAATGAGCTTAATTCTTCTTAAGTTGGAGAATAGGAATAGAGAATATACTCTAAACCTTTAAGGAAGCCTTCAGGGTTTACAAGAGAGAGAAGGATATGGTTACTCTCTATACTTGTGAGCAAGGTTATTTTTCACATGCCATGGGTAGATTGTATACATGATTATTTCCTCCTGCACGTATAGTTTCTTTCCTTCCTCCTGCACGTATAGTTTCTTTCCTTCCGGAAGGATTGTCAAAGTTCTACAATAGTGGTTTTCTCCCTTTTTACCAACTAGCCGCTTTCCTCTTAAAACATGACAATTGCTTGACTATTCCAGGTCTGGCCCCTGTCCTATTGCAATAATTTCCCTATCCTATTGCAACAATTTTCCTAACTTGCTCTCCTCATATACTTCTTCTCTCCACAGCTACGAATTCCTCGTTCTCTACTTGTAGGCTCAGCCCCACTTCAGACTCTGAAATCAACCGATTAATCCTATTGTTGGACAAAACAACTTGAGTAAGGACCTATTCAATCTTGCTGTTTAGATTTGTGCATGACTTTTGGCAACCAGAATCTGCCTTGTTCAAGACCAAGCTGCAAGCCTATGCCCAAGTTCTAGTTGCTGGGAAACTAGATCTGCAGCAGGGGAGGCAGTTTTCTCCCCATAAGAACATTCTCAAAAAATTGTAAATTGTCAACATTTTTTAAAAAGGTGATTATGACTATGATGAAAATGTGTTAAGAAGAAGTAGTGGGAAACCCAAATACTGAGGAATTTGGGAAAGAGTCAAATGGTGACTCATTTTTGTTGTTGTTATTGTTGTTAGATGCCATCAAGTCAGCTACGACTCACAGCAACCCTATGTACAGCAGAACAAAACATTGCCCACTCCTGACCATTCTCACAATTGTTGCTATGTTTGAGCCCATTGTTGCAGCCACGGTATCAATCCATCTTGTTGGGGTTTACCTCCTTTTTGCTGACTCTCTACTTTACCAAGTATGATGTTCTATGTTGGCATACAGATGAAATAAATGTGGTGACCTTGTTGCGCAATGCTGGTGCACACCTTTTCTGATTTTAAACCACTCAGTGTCCCCTTGTTCTGTTCAAACAACTGCCTCTTGGTCTATGTACGGTTCCTCATGAGCACGATTAAGTGTTCTGGGCCCCATTCTTCAAATGTTATCCATAATTTGTTATGATCCACACAGTCGAATGCCTTTGCTTAGTCAATAAAACACAAATAAACATCTTTCTGATATTCTCTGCTTTCAGCCAAGATCCATCTGACATCAGCAATGATATCCCTCATTCCACATCTTCTTTTGAATCTGTTAATTTCTGGTAGTTCCCTGTGGATGTACTGCTGCAATTGTTTTTGAATTATCTTCAACAAAATTTTACTTCATGTTATATTAATGACTCCTTTTTAGATACCTAATATCCTACCAAACATGAGCTCAAGCCCTACCCATGTGCACCATGTTGTCATCTAGCCTTGAACCTCAGCTCCATAGTTATGTGTTGCTTCCAGATGTCTTTGATGTTAACTACTTACCTGCTTTGATCTCTAAATTGCATCTGCTCCCTACTGAGACTCAGTGATTGAAATACCCTGGTTACATTTCCCTGGACTTTCCTGTTACCCACTGCTTGTCTAAAGTACCACATATTGTCCATCACTATATAGCACAGAAACAATGTTAGAAATTGAAGGATAGAATTTTGCAAGACCAATGGCCTATTCACCAGAAATACCTTTTTTCAAAAACATAAACAGTGACTACACATGTGGACTTCACCAGATGGAATACACAGGAATCAAATTGTCTACATCTGTGGAAAGAGATGATGGAGAAGCTCACTATCATCAGTCAGAACAAGGCCAGGGGCCAACTGAGGAACAGACCATCAATTGCTCATATGCAAGTTCAAGTTAAAGCTGAAGAAAATTAGAACAAGTCCACAAGAGCCAAAGTACAACCTTGAGTATATCCCACTTGATTTTGAAGACCATCTCAAGAATAGATTTGACACATTGAACACTAATGGCCAAAGATCACACGATTTGTGAGATGACATCAAGGACATCATACATAAAGCACCTAATAACAACATCATAGGAGAGCAGATTGCTGGCTTCCAGGCAAAAGCTCAATTCTGCAGCTTCCTTGGATATCTTAGGAAGTCCTAAAAGCAGCATTCAGTACTACAGTACTTACATGTAAAATGTTATATTTTTAAATTATTAATGTGCTTTAATCTTTGCGATTCAGTGTACCTGTAAATATCCATTTGTCTCAGGGAATGTTTGTTGTGAGGGATTACATTTATTACATCAGGAGTACAAAGAGAAAGGGTTACTTTCAGCTTCTGAAATTCAAAATAGGACTTCAAGTAAGACAATAGGTTAGAAGGTCAGGTTTTGTAGAAAATGATTATAAAAATTCCTTAGAATATAAAAAAATTGAGCCTAAAAAAAGGACAGGAACTGGTTGAATGGACACGGGAAATCTGGGGTGGAAAGGAGGAGTGTGCTGTCACATTATAGGGAGAGTAGCTAGGGTCACAAAGCAATGTGTGTATAAATTTTTGTATGAGAAACTGACTTGAACTGTAAACTTTCACTTAAAGCACAATTAAAAAAAACAAAAACAAAAACAAAAACAAAACTGAGCCTGGAGATTTCAGAATTTAGTGTTTTTCCCCGTAGTATACAGAAGATTGCCCATTTGCCTATAGCTATGTTACCGAACCAGGGAAGGTGGGTCCTGTCCAGGGCTCTCAGACTTGCCATTGATCTGGACACCAGTCTTTGAGAAAGAGAAAGTAACTTTATTGCAATGCGCAGAGCAAGGAGCCAGGAGGAAGTTCTCAAATCTGACTCCTCGAGTTATGGGGAAGCAGGGCTTATATGTGATTTGGGCAGCAAAATGGCAGCCACACAGTTGTACTGGGGAGAGAAAATTCTAGAAGGAATATGCAGGGAAGACATAGCAGGAATTATGGCAACCAGGGAACAGGAGGTGACATGGTTCTTGTTGGACCTCCCACTTCAGAAAGAGGTCTGGGTGATGATTTTCCTTCTGATTCATTCCACCTGTTGCTGCATCCTCTGTTGAGGTCAATTAACAGTCACAGCTATCCCTTCTGTGCATGTGGGGTGGGCCAAATCTGGCTTGGGCTAGTTTAAGGCAGTCTTTTCTGACCAATGGAAATTTACTGGCATTCATAGGGTCAGGTTACACATTTACAATGAATCTTGCTCTTCTAGTGCTTACTTTTCTTTCTAGACGCACATCTAGACTACAGTTCTCAGCCTCCCTGGTGTTTAGAGATAGCCATATTACTAAGTTCTGGCCAATAGAACTTGAGTGTAAGTGATTTGTGTCATTGCTAGACCTTTTCCATAGCAACCTCATATATGGTTCCTCCAAGGACCAAGAGAAGGTCATAACTATATGGTGGAAGAAAACTAGTCCCTGTGTAAGTACATAGAAAGACATCTGACCAGTAACACACTAGTTAAACTGGGACAATAGGAGCAAGATATAAACTTTTTGTTAGGTTAAGCCATAGTGTCATGGATTGAATTGTGTCCCCCTGTCTTAGGCTGGGTTCTCTAGAGAAGCAAAACCAGTAAAGCATATAAATATATATAGAGATATTTATATCAAAGAAACAGCTCACGCGATTGTAGAGGCTGGAATGTACCAAGTCTGTGGATAAGGATAGAGGTTCCTCCCGATTCACGTAGCTGCAGGGGCTGGCGAGCCCAAGATCGGCAGGTCAAAGAGCAGGGCTCCACTCATAGGCTGTGAAGATCAACGAATCCCAAGATTGGCAAATAAGATGATAGCTCAAGTCCCAAGAACTGGAGGTCAGATGAACAGGAGGCAGCTGCAGGATCCAGAGTGAGCAAAAAAGCCAGAACATCTGATTATGTTTGGATACAGGCCACACACCTAAGGAAACTCCTTTTTAACTGATTAGCTACTGATAGCAGATTCCATCATGGAGTGATCACATATAAACACTGAGAATCATGACCCAGCCAAGGTGACAGACAATCTGAACCATCACACCTCCCAAAATATGTGTAGTAAATGCTAACCCCTATACATGTGGGTATAATCCCATGTGGGAATAGAGTTTTCTTTGTTATGTTAATAAGGCCATTATCAGTGCAGGGTGTGTCTTAAGCCAATCACTTTTGAATACAGGGTATAAAAGGATCAGTTTAGGCAAGTAAAGCAAGTAAGCATAAATGAAGAAAGATTAATGCCATATGGAGATCACCAAGGAACTGAGAAAGAGAAGCTGAAAGAGACAGGATTTTCTCCTAGAGCTGACAGAGAGAGAAGGCCTTCCCCTAGAGCCAGCACCCTAAATTGGACTTCTAGCCTCCTAAACTATGAGAAAATAAATTCCTGTTTGTGGTATTTCTGTTACAGAAGCTCTAAGAAACTAAGACACACATATATTACAAGGTACATGTATTACAGCAGCTAATTTTATCCTGAGTAATGCAAAAATGTGACTCATTGAAAGTGAAAAGCTCCTACTGAGTGCAAAGGATTGTGAAAAGGAGGAAGAAAGGAAGAATGAAGAGGCAGAGGGTGAGACTGGCATGGGGTGTGGGATGGATGGTGGTTCCCAATCATCCTTCTCCAAGCTTTGGCCCAGACAATAGAGTAGTATGTTAGAGAACTTGAGAAAACATCAAATACCTAGATAATTTTTCTTGTCCTCACATGTGAAGCTCAGGAAGGAGATGCTTTATAGGTTGCCCCACACCAAGCTGGGTGTTACTGCACCAAAATACACTCAGAAACTCAGCAATGTTGGGCTGAAGAAATTCCAGTATTTAACTTTCCCAAGCCACTCTCAATTCCTAAGTCCTCACTGGAATCCAGAAATGTTTCACACTCTCAAAAAAGCAAAACTAGTTGTCATCAAGTCAACTTTGATTCATTGCAACCCCGTATATGTCAGAGTAAAATTGTGTTCTGTAGGATTTTCAATGGCTGGCTTTTTGGAATTAGATCAGCAGAACTTTCTTCCAAGGAGCCTCTGGGTGGACTCAAACTTACAACCTTAACGTTAATTGTTTGTACCACTCATGGACAATGCTCTTGAAAGGGAACTGAGAATTCCCTGAGAGCCTACTAGTCTGTATTATGGTGTCACTGTGGAGGAGGGGACAAAGCAGCCTAAGCCAAAGGCTATAGGGTGGACAGCCTTAGCCTAGCCTATGGGAGTCAGAGCCAGAGCAGTCTGTGTGTGTGTGTTTTTGCGTTTTATAATACTAGGGAGGGCAGAGGTGGAATTGAATCAGCCTGAGAGAGCTACTGAGCTCTGACTACCCTAGTAGATCAGCCCATGAGTGACACCAATGACCTAACATCAGCCACAAGTGCCAGGTCACTTGCCAAAGAGTAGATAAGGGAGATTGCTGTGGAGACAGACAAAGAGGGTATGCAAAGACTGGAAGACCTTTCTCTTTCAGCTGCCATTGAAAAAACAAACAAACAACAAACAAACAAGTTGCCTTCTAGTCAATTCCAACTCATGATGACCCCGTGTGTTTCAGAGTAGAACTGCACTCTGTAGAATTTTCCAGTGGTTGTAATCTGAGATGCCTCTGGGTGAATTTAAATCGTCAACTTTTTGGTTAGTAGCTGAGCCCTTAACTGTTTGCACTACCCACAGACTCCATACGCGCCACAGAAATTCCCATACTCTAGACACCGTTTTAGGGAAGAAAAGGGGGAGGAGAAGACATCTGAAAGATATAGAACTGATTCATCCAAGGGATATTTTTAAACTATAAAAAAAAACCTATTGCTGTTGTCTTAGTCATCTAGTGCTGCTATGACAGAAATACCACAAGTGAATGGCTTTAACAAAGAGAAGTTTATTTCCTCACAGTAAAGTAGGCTAAAAGCCCAAATTCAGGGTGTCAGCTCCACGGGAAGCCGGCCTTCTCTCTGTCGGCCTTCTCATCAATGTTCACTTGGACTAGGAGTTTCTCTGTCCAGGGACTCTGTGTCTGAACTATGTGCTCTGCCCCCAGCACTGCTTTCTTGGTGGTATGAGGTCCCTCTATTCTGCTCACTTCCCTTTCCTTTTATCTCTTGTAAGATAAAAGGTAGTGAAGGCCACACCCTAGGGAAACTCCCTTTACATTGGATTAGGGATGTGACTGTAGTAAGGGTGTTACAATCCCACTGTAACCCTCTTTAACCTAAAATTACAATTACAAAATGGAGGACAACCACACAATACTGGGAATTAGGGCCTAACCAAGTTGACACATATTTTGGGGGGGAACATAATTCAATCCATGACAGCCATCGAGTCAGTTCCAACTCAAAGTGACCCTATAGGACAGAGTCAAACTGCCCCATAGAGTTTCCAAGGAGTGCCTGGTGGATTTGAACTGCCGACCTTTTGGTTAACAGCCATAGCACTTAACCATTGGGCCAAAAGGGCTCAGACTATAAAGACAGGGAATTGAAATTCTGGTAGATTGGAAGTTTAAAGTGAACAGAGACAGTTATTTAAATCAGAAAAAATCAAAATGTTATACATCAACAAGTTTAAGTTGCTGCCATTACTTAGCAGGAAGGTAGCTCAAGAGGAAGATGAGAAATGTATTCTTTGCATCTTTGAGTGTTCCTCATGTAAAACAGTGAATCATCTGCCTTAATTTTTGTGGTCATTGTTGTTTTTTTATAAAATCACCCCCTTTACCAAAGCAAAAGACTTCCTTTCACTTTTTTCCCTTCCTTTCCCACTCCCACCTCTCACCCCAAATCATCTTCCTTGCCTAGTCAGACCCATACCCCCAATCTCCTGGTCTGAGAGGAAAAGGAAAGAGGCATTTTTCTGTTGTATGCAGGTGGCACACACTGGACTGTGTTCAAGGACCTGGTTTGCCTAAATTCTAAGCATTACCTTTCTTTCCTCTATATCTTACCACTCCTTACTGTCAAAAGAATATTAGTAATTTCCAAGCAGAGGAGAAAGTCATGGAGTTGTGACAGTTTTCATTTCTTGAGCAAGTGTGAACTCAGCCGTGTATTGGGGTATCTCTTCATTCTATTGTCACTTCCAGTTGAGCTTTCTGCATTGAGAAGTGTTTGAATTTAACTTAAATTCGGACCCCTAAGTTCTTTGCTTAGAATGTCTGCAAAAGGATATCTTTATGATGCGGCACTGAGATTAAAATAAATTCTGTACATAGATTGCCTGTCTTAAACCAGGCAATGCAGTTAGAGGGCATCGATATTGCCAAATCTCTTGCAAAAGATCATAGGCTTTTCAATGCAGGGAGAGGTTAATTTGGTTAATTTATTCTCACATAAGCTCATTATTCAGCCATGGAGTATCAATTTGTCAAAAGTTTCTGGCTGATGAGATTGCTAAGCAAGATCTTGAAGGGGGAACGTGGTTTCTCCTTGCTGCTTATGGTAAAATGTGAGAGGAAGGAGACAGACTTAAAAATGGACTGTGCAAAATGAAAACAGAGCTTAAGATTTGGAAAATTTCTGTTGTACAAACTAAGGACACGTGTCCTAGAATGTTCATCAAGGATGTATCTACACAATCTTTTGTTAAAGAAATTAAGCCTGTGACTGATGTATCTAACCAAGTACCATAGCAGAAAACCCACCAGCTTAGACTGAAGGGGACAGAGAAAGAATGAAAGGAAAGAACTCTGTCTGCCTCTTGGAATTCTACAGGCAGGAAACAGGCCAAAGGAGCTACATCTGTTGTACTCCAAGAAAAGAAAAGGACCATTCCTGGAACAGCTTGGAGATCAGCAGAACTGTTGAGAGGAGCATGGGAAGCAGGGCCTTCTAGATTCCAAAGCGTGGGGCCATGATCTCCTGAATCTCAAAGTGGAGCTGCAGCCTCCTAGGTTTCAAAGAGTTGGCTCTTTACCAACTCAATTCCAGAGTGTAGGGCTGCTGTTAAGGTGTGCTGGGGGATGGGGCTGCCACTTAAATCTGAGGAAGTGGGGCTGCCATGCCCAAGGGGCAGAAGAATGGGGCCTGCTGGTGCTGAGGTGGTGGGGTCATCACTCAGATGGGCTAGGAGAATGAGGTCTCCTAAAGGCAAGGGAGCAGATTTGCCATCCAAGAGGGCCTAGAAGGTGCAGCTGAAGCCCAGGGCTGTGGGGCTTCCATCCAGAATCCAGAAGGTGTGGCCAACACCCAGAGTCTGGAGGGTGCAGCCATTGCCCAGATGGTCACAGAGAAGAGAGGATATTTTCAAGGCTTGAAAGCTAATGTAATTTTTTCTTCTGGGTTTTGGACTTGCTTGGTGCCTGTTATCCCTTCTTTCACTCCAATTTCTTCCATCTGTAATGGAAATGAATACCTTGTGCCTGTTCCACCATTACAGTTTGGAAACACATAATTTGTAGTCTAGTTTTCACAGGTTCACAGGTGAAGAGGATTTTTCCCCAGGATGGAATATGCCTGAAGTCTCACCCATATTTGATTTAGATGATTCAGAAGATGAGATTTTGGCCTTGGAGTTGATTTAAGACTTTTGGGATGATGTGATGGGGTGAATGTGTTTTTCATGTTGCAAAGATATGAATTTTGGGGGAACAAATCTTGGAATGTTATGGATTGAATTATGTGCCCCCAAAATACGTGTTGTAAATCCTGACCTTTACGCCTGTCATTATAATCCCATTTGGAAATGGGTTGTCTTTGTTATGTTAATGAAGCATAATTAGTGTAGAGTGTATCTTGAGTCAATCTCTTTTGAGATATAAAAGAGATTAAACAAGCAAGCATAGGAGAGATGGGGTAAGATATAGAAAAAGACATATGGAGATCTCCAGGGAACCAGGATGTAGAAACTGATGAGACAAGGACCTTTCTCCAGACCAGACAGAGAGAGAAAGACTCCCCCTAGAGCCAGCACTCTGAATTCAGACTTCTAGCCTCCTAAACTCTGAGAAAATGAATTTCTGTTTGTTAAAGCCATCCACTTGTGATATTTCTGTTATGGCAGCACTATATAACTAAGATACTACTCAATAATGGGAAAAAAACAAAACTCTTGAGTTTAACCAAATAGGAAATGCAGAGGAGGAAATCCTAATATAATTTGATATGGCTTGAAATGAGCTGTCAATCCTAAAAAAAAAAAACAAAAACAAAAAACAAGACCACAGGCACTGATGAAAAGTTAAATATAACCACAAAACGACCTAAAGTGATTCAGAAGACTCTTGAGACTCTGTATTTGTCAAGAACACTTACACACAAATTCTGATTTAGGAATTGAAAAAGAAAGGTTTGGATGGATAAATGAATGTTATTTTTAGTTAGTTTAGAGAAATCTGTTTATTTTTCCCTCGAAAGCTCTAACTGAATTGATGGTGTGTCTTATAATCAGTGGCCTCTTAGACTCAAGAAAACATGGAAGCTACATTGCTCTCCCTCTTTTGTGACTTCCTCACTGTTTTCCAATTGATCTCTCAACACTCCCTACTTCTTATTGTACAACCCAGAAACACTGAACAATTTCTACCTCTTTGACTATATCATGCTTTTTCAACTTTTTGTACCTATAGCTCATCATCTGCTTTTTTGTTTTCTCTACCTGTAATGCAAGGTTCCTGGGTGGAGCAAATGGTTTGCACTGGACTACTAACCTAAGGGTTTGCAGTTTGAACCCACCAGTGGTGCCACAGAAGAAGGGACTGTCAATCTGCTTCTGTAAAACTTACAGCCAAGAAAACTCTGTGAAGCAGTTCTACTCAGTAACACATGGGGTCACCATGAGTTGGAATTGACTGGATTGCAATAGGCTTAGTTTTTGTTTTTGGACCTGCAAAATAAATTTCCTGGCTCACTCATACTCATACTTCAAGACGCAGCTCAGATATCACTTCTCTAGAAAATCTTCCCTATGTACCAGCTGCACATTGCACCCCATGCTTATCTTTGGCACTGCCCTTACAGTGCAATCTTATATTTTTACTTGCATCAATTCAACAACACACAAACAAAAACAAACGTATTTTTCATACAGCATTGCCCCTAAACGGAAGCCAAATTCTTCGTCTGGTGCTTAACTGAAGAAACCATGATCTGTTTCTGTGCTGGGGATGTGATCATACTGTGTGTGATAGATTTGCTGAGATATTACAATGTGTTATATGGCATTATGGGCTCAATTTGCAGAAAACTGAAATCATCCTAACTATTTTAATCAAGAAAAACTACAATTCAAGGAATCAAATCCATATTCAATCATCAGAATGCTAGAAAAGGGCCTTAAAGGCTGAATCTTTCAGAATGAGTTCCAGAATAATATCGCTGACCTTGTCTTCCGGGGTGCTGCTGCCTTTCCTACAAGCAGAATGGTGGAATTAGGAGTCCTACTGAACTGTTGAGTTCAAGAATACACAGCATAGCTGCCGTACCACCATCAGGAAGCCACCACTATGCCCATTACACCTACCTCTGGACCCCCACAGAGCTTGAGACTGGAACACTGCTGGGGAAAACCCAAAATCTCTAAAACTGTGCCAGTAGCAGGAAGATGGTCTTGTCCTCACTTGCAGACTCTATCTTGTGCAAGTAGAACTGAATGACTAAGCCAATTTGCACCCAGAAATCTGGCAGCAAGGGATTCTGGGAAAAGTAGGGCTAGCTCTTTAAATGGTTCGGTTGAGGAATGTACCCTAGGAAGTTGAATTGGATGCTGTATGTTATTTCACTGCATCTACCATAGCCAAGTGTACTGTGCATTTTAAGCAAGGCTGGGGCCTTTATTGGGTAATTTTGATTATGTTTAAAACCTACGTCTCACATAAGTTACAATCCATGATACACACTAAGACAATGGCCTCTTGTCTCTTACTAGACTTTCACTTCCTAGCCAAAACTGTGTTCTACCCATTGTTGAAACATGGTACTTAGTAGTGTGTCTGATCAAATGAATGAATAAATGTATGAATCAGTAAGTTCGTGAATGATAGAAAAACCTATGTCCTACATTTGTTTGAATTGACAAAACCCTTTGACTTCCTCTAACTTAGTGGTTCTCAACCAGAGGCAATTTTTGTACCCTCAGGAGATATTTCACAATGTCTACAGGCATTTTTCCAACACTCATCAGTTTGTCATACTGTGGTGGCTTGCATGTAGCTGTGATGCTGAAAGCTATGCCACCTATATTTCAAATACCAGCTGGGTCACCCATGGTGGACAGGTTTCAGCAGAGCTTCCAGACTAAGACAGACTAGGAAGAAGGACTTTGTGATCTACTTCTAAAAAAATTGACCAGTGAAAACCTTATGAATAGCAGTGGAACACTGACAGTGGTGGAAGATGAGCCCTTCAGGTTGGAAGGCACTCAAATATGACCAGGGAAGAGCTGCCTCCTCAAAGTAGAGTCAACCGTAATGACATGGATGGAGTCAAGCTTTTGGGACCTTCATTTGCTTATGTGACATGACTGAAAATGAGAAGAAAGAGCTGCAAACATCCATTAATAATTGGAATGTGGAATGTGTGAAATATGAATCTAGGAAAACTGTAAGAAGTCAAAAATGAAAGGAAACGCTTGAAGATCAATATCCTAGGCATTAGTGAGCTGAAATGGACCGGTATTGGCCATTTTTGAATTGGACAATCATATGGTCTACTATGCAGGGAATGACAAAATGAAGAGGAATGGCATGGCATCCATTGTCAAAAAGAACATTTCAAAATCTGTCTTGAAGAATAAGAACCCAGGTGGCATAGTGCTTAAAGTGATTGACTGCAGTTCAAAACCACCAGCAGCTCCGAGGGAGAAAGATATAGCAGTCTGCTTCTGTAGAGATTTAAAGCCTGGGAAACCCAATGGGGTAGCTATGAGTTGGAATTGACTGACAGCAATGGATTTGGTTTGGGTTTTGGATCCTGAAGTATAACTCTGTCAGTAATAAGATAATATCCATACACCAGTAAAGGCAGACCAGTAAATACAACTATTATTCAAATTTACCCACCAACCACAATGTCAAAAAAGAAGAAATTAAAGATTTTTAACCAACTTCTGCAGTTTGAAACTGATCAAATGTGCGGTCCACATGCATTAATAACTACTAGTTAATGGAATGCGAAAGTTGGAAACAAAGAAGAAGGATCTATAGTTGGAAAATATGGCTTTGGTGATAGGAACAACGTCGAAGATCATGATAGAATTTTGCAAGACCAACGGCTTCTTCATTGCAAATATCTTTTTTTCAACTACATAAACAGCCACTATACAACTGGACCTCACCAATGGAAAACACAGGAATCAAATCAACTACATTTGTGGCAAGAGAAGATGGAGAAGCTCAATATCATCAGTCAGGACAAGGCCAGGGGAAGCCCTTTATCACCACTCTTATTCAACATTGTACTGGAGGTCCTAGCGAGAGTAATTAGGCTAGAAAAAGAAATAAAGGGCATCCAAATTGGTAGGGAAGAAGTCAAAGTATCTCTTTTTGCAGATGATATGATCTTACACACAGAAAAACCCCAAAGAATCAACAAGAAAATTACTGGAACTAATAGACTATTTCAGCAAAGTTTCAGGATACAAGATATACAAAAATCAATTGGATTCCTTTACACCAACAAAGGGAGCTTTGAAGAGGAAATCACCAGTTCAATACCATTTACAATAGTCCCCAAGAAGATAAAATACTTAGGAATAAAATTAACCAGAGACATAAAAGACCTATACAATGAACACTACAAGACACTAATGTAAGAAACCAAGAGACCTGCATAAGTGGAAAAACATTCCTTGCTCATGGATAGGTAGACTCAACATTGTAAAAATGTCAATTCTACCCAAACTGCTTTACAGATACAATGCAATCCAGTTCCAAATTCCAATGGCATTTTTTAATGAGATAGAGAAACAAATCACCAACTTCATATGGAAAGGGAAGAGGCCCCGAATAAGTAAAGCATTACTCAAGAAGAAGAACAAAGTGAGACTCCTCACACTACCTGATTTTAGAACCTATTATACTGCCATGGTAGTTAAAACAGCCTGTTACTGTTACAACAACAGATACATAGACCAATGGAACAGAATTGAGAACCCAGACATAAATTCATCCACCTATGAGTAACTGGTATTTGACAAAGGCCCAAAGTCCATTAATTGGGGAAAAGACAATCTCTTTAACAAATGGTGCTGGCATAACTGGCTATCCATCTGCAAAAAACTGAAACAAGACCCATACCTCATACCATGCACAAAAATTAATTCACAGTGGATCAAAGACCTAAATATAAAATTGAAAACAATAAAGATCATGGAAGAAAAAATAGGGACAACACTAGGAGCCCTAACACATGGCACAAACAGAATACAAACCATAAGTAACAATGCACAGGCACCAGAAGAGAGACTAGATAACTGGGGGCTCTTAAACATCAAACACTTATGCTCATCAAAAGATTTCACCAAAAGAGTAAAAAGACAACCTACTGACAGAAAAAATTTTTGGCTATGAAAAATCTGATCAGCATCTAATCTCTAAAATCTACAAGATACTGCAAAACCTCAACAACAAAAAGATGAATAACCCAATTAAAAAATGGGCAAAGGATATGAACAGGCACTTCACCAAAGAAGATATTCAGGCAGCTAACAGGCAACTGAAGAAATGCTCACGATCATTAACCATTAGAGAAATGCAGGTCAAAACTACAATGAGATATCATCTCACCCCAACAAGGCTAGCATTAATCCAAGAAACACATAATAATAAATGCTGGAGAGGTTGTGGAGAGACTGGAACACTTATACACTGTTGGTGGGAATGTAAAATGGTACAACCACTTTGGAAATCAATCTGGTGCTTCCTTAAAAAGCTAGAAATAGAAGTGCCATATGATCCAGCAATCCTCCTCCTTGGAATATATCCTAGAGAAATAAGAGCCGTCACACGAATAGATATATGCGCACCCATGTTCATTGAGGACTGTTCATGATAGCAAAAAGATGGAAACAACCTAGGTGCCCATCAATGGACAAATGGATAAACAAATTATGGTATATCCACACAATGGAATACTACACAACAATAAAGAAAAACGATGAAGCTGTGAAACATCTTATAACATGGAGGAATCTGGAGGTCTTTATGCTGAGTGAATTTAGTCAGTTACAGAAGGACAAATATTGTATAAGACCACTATTATAAGAACTCAAGAAAAGATTTAAACACAGAAGAAAATATTCTTTGATGGTTATGAGGGTGGGGAGGGACGGTGAGGGTTATTCACTAACTGGATAGTAGACAAGAATTATCTTAGGTGAACAGAAGGATGGCACATACTACAGGGGAAGTCAGCACAACTGGACTAAACCAAAGCTCAAAGTTTCCTGAATACAATCAAACACTTAGAGGGACAGAGTAGCAGGAGTGGGGGTCGGGGGCCCTGCTTTCAGGGGACATCTAAGTCAATTGGCATAACAAAGTTTATTAAGAAAATGTTCTGCATCCTACTTTGGTGAGTGGTGTCTGGGGTCTTAAAAGTTTGCAAGCGGCCATCTAAGATGCATCAATTGGTCCCAACCACCTGGAGTAAAGGAGAATGAAGAACACCAAAGACACAAGGGAAGTATTACATAAACCAGAGACTTCATCAGCCTGAAACCAGAAGAACTAGATGGTGCTTGGCTGCCACCAATGACTGCCCTGACAGGGAACACAACAGGGAGTCCCTAATGGAGCAGGAGAAAGATGGGGCACAAAACTTAAATTTTAGTAAAAAGACCAGACTTAATGGTCTGACTGAGACTGGAGGAACCCCGGAAAGCAAAGCCCCGGATTCTCTATCAGCCCAGAACTAAAACAATTCCTGAGGCCATCGCTTCAGAGAAAGATTGGACTGGACTGTGGGACATAAAATGATACTCGTGAAGAGAGTGCTTCTTAGCTCAAGCAGATACATGAGACTAAATGGGAAGCTTCTGTCCGGAGGTAAGATGAAAAGGAAGAGAGGGTTAGGAGCTGGTTGAATGGACATGGGAAATCAGGGGTGGAAAGGAGGAGTGTGCTGTCACAGAATAGGGAGAGCAGTTAGGGTCACGTAACAATGTATGTATAAATTTTTGTATAAGAGAAATGTAAACCTTCACTTAAACTACAACAATAAACAAAAAGAACAAGGCTAAGAGCCAACTGAGGAGCAGACCATCAATTGCTCATAAGAAAGTTCAAGCTGAAGCTGAAGATAATTGAAACAAGTCCACAAGAGCCAAAGTACAACCTTGAATATATCCCACTTGATTTTGAAGACCATCTCAAGAACAGATTAGACACACTGTGGGATGACATCAAGGACATCATACATAAAGCAAGCAAAAGGTCATTAAAAAGACAGAAAAGAAATAAAAGACCTGAATGGTGTCAGAAGAGACTCTGAAACTTGCTCTTGCCTGTCAAGTAGCTAAAGCAAAGTAAGAAATGTTGAAATAAAAGAGCTGAACAGAAGATTTCAAAGGGCAGCTCTGAAGACAAAGTAAAATATTATAATCAAAAGTGAAAAACTTGGATTTAGAAAACCAAAAGGGAAGAACACGCTCAACATTTCTTAAGCTGAAAGAATTGAATTAAAAACTCAAGCTTTGAGTTGCAATATTGAAGGGTTCTATGGGCAAAATATTGAATGACAAAAGAAACATCAAAAGAAGATGGAAGGAATACACAGTCACTATACCAAAAAGAATTGGTCGACGTTCCACCATTTCAGGACGTAGCATATGATTAAGAACTGATGTACTGAGGAAACAAGTCCAAGCTACACTGAAGACATTGGCGAAAAACAAGGCTCTAGAAATTGAACAGAATACCAATTCAAATATTTCAACAAACAGATGCAACGCTGGAAGTCCTTATTTGTCTATGCCAGGAAATTTGGAAGACAGCCACCTGGCCAAATGACTGGAAGAGATCCATATTTGTGCCCATTCCAAAAAAGGTGATCCAACAGAATGTGGAAATTATCAAATAATGTCATTAATATTACACACAAGTAAAATTCTACTGAAGATCATTCAAAAGCAGTTGCAGCAGTACATCGACAGGGAACTATCAGAAATTCAAGCCAGATTTAGAAGAGGACATGGAACAAGGGGTATCGTTGCTGATATCAGATGGATCTTGGCTGAAAGCAGACAATACCAGAAAGATATTTACCTGTGTTTTATTGACTATGCAAAGGCATTCAACTGTGTGGATCATAGCAAACTATGGATAACATTGCAAAGAATGGGAATTCCAGAACACTTAATTGTGCTCATGAAAAGCCTATACATAGACCAAGAGGCAATAGTTTGAACAGGATAAGGGAATACTGTGTGGTTTAAAATCAGGAAAGATGTGTATCAGGGTTGTATTTTTTCACCATACTTATCCAATATGTACTGAGCAAATAATCCAAGAAGCTGGACTATACAAGGAAGAACACCGCATCAGGTGTGGAGGAAGACTCATTAACAACCTGTGATATGCAGATGACACAACCTTGCTTGTTGAAAGCAAAGAGGTCTTGAAACACCTACTGATGAAGATAAAAAACTACAGCCTTCAGTATGGATTACACCTCAACATAAAGAGAATAAAAATCCTCAGAACTGGACCAATAAACAACATTATGATAAATGGAGATAATATTGCAGTTGTTAAGGATTTCATCTTACTAGGATTCACAATCAATGCCCACGGAAGCAGCAGTCAAGAAATCAAATGACCGAAGAAGACATTCAAGCAGCCAACAGACACATGAGGAAATGCTTGTGATCACTAGCCATTAGAGAAATGCAAATTAAAACCACAATGAGAAACCATCTCACCCTGGCAACTGGCACGATTCAAAAACACTGGAAATAACAAATGTTGGAGAGGCTGCTGGGAGAGCGGAACTCTTATGCACTGCTGGTGGGAATGCAAAATGATACAACCACGTTGGAAAATGATATGGCTTTTCCTTGGAAAGCTAGAAATAGAAATCCCATATGATCCAGCAATCCCACTCCTCGGAATATATCCTAGAGAAATAAGAGCCATCACACAATTAGACATATGCATACCCATGTTCATTGCAGTATTGTTCAGAATAGCAAAAAGATGGAAACAACCTAGACGCCCATCAACAGATGAATGGATAAACAAACTATGGTACATACACACAATGGAGTATTATGCAATGATAAAGAACAATGATGAATCTGTGAAACATCTCATAACATGGATGAAACTGTAGGGCATTATGCTGAGTGAAATAAGTCAATCGCAAAAGGACAAATATTGTATGAGACCTCTACTGTAAAAACTCATGAAAAAGTTTACACACAAAAAGAAACAATCTTTGTTTATTACCAGGGATGATAGGTGTGGTGGTGGTGGGAACTAAATAGACAATTTATAAGTGGTAACTTTGGTGAAGGGTAAGACAGTACACAATAATGAGGAAGCCAGCACAACTTGTACAAGGAAAGGTCATGGAAGCTCCATAGACACATCCAAACTCCCTGAGGGACTGAATTGCTGGGTGGAGGGCTGTGGGGACCATGGTCTCGGGGAACATCTAGCTCAATTGGCATAACACAGTTTATAAAGAAAGTGTTGTACATTCTACCTCGGTGAGTAGCACCTGGAGTCTTAAAAGCCTGTGAGAAGCCATCTAAGATACTCCACTGTTCTCACCGCTTTAGGAGCAAGGGAGAATGAAGAGAAGAAGATACAAGGAAAAGATTAGTCCAAAGGGCTATTGGACCACAGCTACCACGGCCTCCACCAGACTGAGTCTAGTAAAGCTAGATGGTGCCTGGCTACCACCACTGACTTCTCTGACAGGGATCACAACAGAGGATCCTGGACAGAGCTGGAGAAGGATGTAGAACAAAATTCTAACTCACAAAGAAAGACCAGATTTACTGGCCTGACAGAGACTAGAGAAACCCCGAGAGTATGGTCCCTGGACACCGTTTTAGCCCAGTGTTGAAGTCACTCCCGAGGTTCACTGTTCAGCAGAGGACTGGACAGCCCCATAAAACAAAACAGGACTAATGAGGCACAGCAGTCCAGGGACAAGGACTAAAAGGCAGGAGGGGACAGGAAAACTGGTGATAGGGAACCCAAGGTTGAGAATGGACAGGGTTGACATATCTCAGGGTTGTTAACTTTTGTCATAGGGCAATATGTGTACTAACTTTAACGAGAAACTATTTGTTCTGTAAACCTTCATCTAAAGTACAAAAAAAAGAATTATCTATGTGAGATCAAATTGACAACAGCAACTCAAAATGTTTGATGGGAAGCCTAGAGGGCAGTGAGTTGAAGATAATAGTGATTGAATAATTTGGAAAAGGATAGTGAGAATAGCAGCACAATGGGAAGAATGTAATTGATGTCACTGAGTTGTACATGTAGAACTTTTTGAAATAGTGTAACTTTGACTATGTATATTTTCACCAAAAAAAAAAAGGTCCTCCAAGGTCAAGAAGAGAAGGGAGAGTGTTGACATGTTGTAGGGTTGTTAACCTATGTCATAAAACAATATATGTACTGACTGTTTAATGAGAAACTATTTGTTCTGTAAACCTTCATCTAAAGTACAATAATAAAAAAAATTAAAAGAAAAAAAAGAAATCAAATAATGTATTGCATTGGGCAAATGTGCTGCAGAAGTCCTCTTTCAAGTGTTAAAAATTAACGATGCCATTTTGAGAACTAAGGTGTGCCTGACCCAAGCCATGCTATTTTCAATTGCCTCATATGCATGTGAAAGCTGGACAATAAATAAGGAAGATGGAAAAATTGATGCCTTTGAATTGTGGTGTTGGTGTAGAATATTGAATATACCATGGATTGCCAGAAGAAAGAAGAAAACTGTCTTGGAAGAAGTATGACAGAATGCTTCTTAGAAGCAAGGATGGTGAGACTTTGTCTCAACTACTTTGGACATGTTATCAGGAGGGACCATTCCCTGGATAAGGACATCATGCTTGTAAAGTAGATGGTCAGCGCAAGAGAGGAAGATCCTCAGTAACTGCAAAGATGGGCTCAAGAATATCAGCTATTGTTAGGATGGTGCAGAATGGGGCCTTGTTTCCTTCTGTTGTACATAGGATCACTATGCGTTGGAACCGACTCGACAGCACCTAACTACAGTAACAGAGGCATTTTTGAGTGTCATTTTGCTGGAGGAGGTTACTGCTGGTGTCTGTTGAGTGGAGGCCAGGGATGCTGCTAAACATCCTGCATAGCAGGACAACCCCTATAACAAAGAATTATTTAGCCAAACTGTCAATAGTGCTGCTCTAATTGCTTCTTCCTTTCATTTCTGTCTGCACCCGATATTCTTATTCAGTAATTAGAAAGAACCCTTGAGCAGAATTTAAATACTCATTGGTCTTTTTCCTGTTTGGGTAGTTTTTTCTCCCTGTAGTGTCTTATTGCATACTCATTGACCTATTCCCATGCATATTAATAATGGACCTCAGGGACATTACTAGAAGAAATTTCTTGGAGTATCATCCTTCACCTTTTTATTACTTAACCTCACAGCTCTAGATTTGAAATTAAAATTGCATTCAAGTTAGAAAATGCCTCAAGAAAGTGAGAGAAGTTTTTCTACTATATTTTAAGCTTTTATGGGCTGTATACTAATTTTAGTGAATTAGTTACTTTTTGACTTTTATTTTTTCCTTTTCTTCTTTTTTAAATATATGACAACTGACTGGCCAGCAGTCTTCAAAAACACTGAAATTCTGTTCCCAAACTGAACTTCTTAGGAAAATGTAGAACTTCTTTTACTTTGTAGGATAAATTTCTTATTTTTCTTTGTAGGATAAGTTATCCTTATTCATAATTAAATACCTTTAGAAGTATAAACATATCATACTGAAGTAATTATCATAATTACTTATAATTAATAATATATTTAGTCATAATTAAAGTTAAATATCTGTGAACAGAACAGAAATTCAATATTGGCCTTAATGCTAGCACTATATTAAACCCAGTTTGCATCTATTAAATCTTATTGAGCACCTACTATTTCCCCCGCTAGACACTGAGAATACATTAGTGAGTAAATTATACCCGGTCTTTACCCTCATGGAGCTTACATTATCTATTGAGGGTACCCCTGCTAGATAATGACACAAGTGGGATTTGATTACTATAGTGACAAGTCCTGTAACTGAAAATCACAGAGTAGTATGAAAGCAAACAGTTAATCTAACCCTATTTCTAATATAATCAGGAGATATTTCCTTAAGAAAGTAGTAATTAAGCTCATACCTGAAAGATGAGTAAGAGTTAATTGCAACAGTGTGGAGCAAATAGCATTCCTGACAGAGGCATAGATAATGTCCTGGAGCAAGAAAGAGCTTGGTTTGTTCAGGAAACCAAGAAAGATGTTGTATTTTGTTCTTAACAATAGGAAGTCATGAAATGGTTTTAGCAGAGAAATGACAACTGATTACTCTCACAGCCACGTGAAAAATGGGTTTGGGACAATGAAAAGTGGGTTGAGGAGACTAGTTAGAGAGTAATTTGAGTAGTCCAGGCCAGAGATCATGGTGACTGACTTATATTTTAAAGAAGTAGATGGATTTTTCAGAAGGCAGAGTCAACTGGATTTGGCGACTGTTTTTTGGGGGATGGGCATTGAAGGTGAGGGAGTTGTTAAGGATGTCTCAGGCTAGGAGGATGTTGGTGCTATTTGCTGTGATAGGGAATGCTAGAGGAGAAGTAGTTTTTGGGAAATGCACTTATAGATAATAAACTTATTTTTGGATACGTGGTATTTTAGATAATTTTAAGACATTTAAGTGTCACAAATGGAGATATTGTAACTATTTAGACCCATGATCCTAGAACTCAGAAGAGAGATCTGGGCTGGAGATATGATTTTGAAAGCCATGGCCTACAGATGGTGTTTGAAGATATGGGAGTAGATGAGACCACTTTGGGAGAGAATATGGAGAATAGAAGAGGATCCAAGACTGAGGCCTGAAAAAAACCAGTAAGAAAATTTTGGGTGAGGAGGACAAATCAGCAAAAGGACCAGATAATAAGTCAGGAGTAAACAAGGGAAGCAGGGAAACATGGAAGGGTAGAAGACAAGGAAAAAGACTTATTAGAAAGGAAGAGTAGAAACCTGTGTACAAAGGGAGCTGAAAGGTCAGATAGAATAGATATGAACATGTTCATTGACTTGGCAACATACAGGTCATTAGTGACTTAATTCTAGAATTTCAGTAGTAAAAACAAAAGCCAGATTGGACTGGGTTGAGAAGTCAGTAATAGGAAGAAGTAGAACTTACATTTATTACTATATATTTTGTAACTGCGAGAATAGATAAGCTTGTAGCTGGAGATATGTAGTCTAGTAAAATTTAGTTTTTGATTTTGTTCTATTAATATCCAAGAGACAGTAGTATGTTTAAATGATAAAAGATTCCAGTAAAGAAGGAAAGATTGAATCTATGTGAAAGACAATGAGTATAACCCAGAGGTGCAGATTCCTGAGAAAGCCGGAGGTAATAGGATTGACAGCACACGTCAAGAGATTTTCCTATGATAGAACATACTTCCTATTTAGTAATAGGAGAAGAAAAGGAGATGATGAATGTAACTTTAAATGTTTATTTAAATATGACTTACCTCTGGAAAGAATAATCTTAGTAATTTGAGGTCATCTGTACATTTACTTCCAGAGCTTGAAGCTAGTATCTGTATTATTGGGAGATTATGATGTAGTAGGGCATTTGCGGATACCTTCCTACTAAAGGAGTGGTTAAGAGGAGGTATCATAATTGTTTTTGAAATGGGTTGGCATATCTGTCACTTCACCAGCATGGGGACTGGGAGACAAGAGTGTCCATGTATACACACACTGCTGGTCTCACTTCCTCCACCCAGTCCCACAAGGCGAGTTAGATTAAGTATTCCTAGGGGAACAGAAAATAAAACAGAAGGGCACCACACAACCATGAAAATCCTGATGTACTGGTAGAACTCACCAGGGTTGAATTATACTTTGGGTTAGTTTTTCACCCCTGTTCTCAGCAACACAGGAATAGAAAGATCCTCTGTTTTAGGCTGGGTTCTATAGGGAAGCTGGGTTCTCCAGTGAAGCATACATATATAGATACACCCATATATATGTATATGTATGTATATATATGTGTGTGTCTATATGTATATGTAGAGAGAGAGAGAATGAGATATTTATATAAAGGAAATGGTTTACACAGTTGTAGAGGCTGGAAAGTCCCAAGTCCATGGGTCAGGTTAGAAGCTTCTCCTCACTCATGTAGCTGCTGGGGCTGGTGAACCCAAGATCAGCAGGTCAGACAGCAGGCCTCTTGCTCACAGTCTGTGGAGGCTAACAGATCCCAAGATTGGCATGTAAACTGCTAGCTCAAGTCCCAAGAACTGCAGGTCAGATGAATAGGAGCCAGTTGCAGGATCCAGACGGGGCAAGAGCTTTGCCAGAAAGTTCACAGTATTGGACTCAGGCCACACCCCCAAGAAACCCCTTTCAGCTGATTGGCTGCTCATAGCAGATCTCATCATGGAAGTGATTATATTATATCAGATCTCATTATGGAGGTGATTACATCATTATATAGCTACCAGACTATATCATAACTGCCAAACCACTGAGAATCATGGCCCAGCCAAGTTGACACACAACCTTAACCAACACTTCCCCTAAGATGCAGAGGTGGTTTTTCAGCTGTGACAGTGGCAATGGCAATATGCCAGAAAGAATTGGCTGCAAGCAACAAAAAATCCAACTACACTGGTCTAAACAATGGTTGTTTATTTCTGATATAACAATAAACTCTGAGGTAAACATTGCTAGTGTTGGTTCAGTGGCTCAACAATGTCAAGGCCAGTATCTCTGAGAATCTCTTGGTTTTCCCTCACGTTCATAGTAAGACTGTTGAAGTTCCAGCTATCACTTCTGCTTTCAAGGCAGGAAGGAGAAATTTGAAAGGGCTTCCCGGTTGCATGCATGTTTCTGTTTTTCATCAAGGAAGCAAGCTTCCCCAGAATTGCCTCCAACAGATCTCTGTTTACATCTAGGTCTAGGGGCTAAAAGGAGGCTGAGAAAGTATATATTTGACTTTGTATACAGAATAGTTGGAAACATCATGGTAAAAGAGGGTAGGGAACGGCTTTTGGAGTGACCCAATCAATAGTATCTGTCACATAATAATTGGGAGCCAAGGGAGCACCCCAGAGGGATATGGTAGATAACAAAGAGAGTGAAGTCACTGAACCATGTGATAATAGCGGCAGCAAGCCATGGCCAGGGTCTGGAGAGAGCAGCAAGAGTCGCCACATAGCAATGGCTCTGAAGAGATTGAAAACACTAGGGTAGAATCTGCAAAAGTGAGAAGAGGAATCAGCAGGGAGACAAAAGCTCCATGGGCTTCTAAGCCATCCCCTAGAAGCCTCAGGATAGTATTAGATCTGCTCTGTCATCAACATATTACCATGCACTTGGCACAGTGCTTGGTATATGGCAGGCTCTAAATAATTAATTGTCAAATTAATTACTGAATAAGTGAATCATCTAAGACCATAGTGAGATGAATGCAAAATAATAGTAATAGGAACCTGGTGCTACCTCATTCAATTTAGGATTTATTTCATTGCAGTTGGGGCTAATTTGGTAGGTTAAAAAGGTGAATTTTCACAGGCTGGGAGAAGGACTATCCTCTTCATTTTCCTTTCCAGTGTGTATCCTGGAAAGGGGCTTGTTTAAAAGAAGCACACAGAGTTGAGGAGTTTGGGATGGAGATACGTACCAGGGCTTTGCTGAGCTGAGATCCTCATTCACTGTAGAGATCTAGAAAAGAACACACTGAGGAGAGGGCTCCAGTGTAGCCCAGCCCAATGACACACACACATGGCCTTCTTGTACTTAAGGACAAGAAAGGATATTCTGCATGTTCAGGTAGCGAGAAACCAGAAGACTTGGCTGAGGAAAAATACCACAATTGATTAAAAATTCCATTTGTCAGTGGACATAACTTATTTTAATTAAGTGAAAGAGAAATGAATCTGAAGTTGCCTAGTTCTTTGGCCCATTTAGATGAGTCATAGTGAACTGAATCTTTCTAGTTTTTTCCAATCTGCTTAGTCAAGTAGTATTCCCAAAGTTATAAACATACTGAAATTGAATTTACAACTGCGGAAGTTCAAACCTAATTTTTTAAAGCAGAATGTAAATATGAAAGCTCTCTTGTCTCAGATTCAGTAATTTCCAAAAATCTGAAATTTTAGTATAATTATTTTGTCCATGTTATTGATGGCTTTCTTACTTTTCATTGTTGCCGTTGGCAGAGTTATGATCAGTGTTTACACAAAACATGCTTCTTCTAAAAGCCATTTTCAGTGAGCTGGAAAAACAACAACCCCAAAACCTCCTACCCTTCCTTAGAAATTAAAAAAAAAATTAGTTTGTTTGAAACCACAAAGGGACCAAAATATTAGAGCAAATAAAAAGAAGAAAATTAGATTAAGACTCTTCCTCATTTATATTCTCAGAGTGGAGAGCTCTTTTCTCAACCGAGGGACTAGGAAAAATAATAAGCAAGTAAAACAAGTACAACTAAAATTATTTCCCTAGCTAAATTATAACTTGCTCCACTCATCTGATTTTGAGTTCAGACAAAGGAACATTCAATTGTCTTTATTACACAAAATAAATTCTACAATAAAATTGTAATCTATATTATGATCAGTTGAGTGGGATAAAAACGAAGGTTCGGTTGAAAAAAGAAAAGTATGTGAGGAGAGTAGAGTAGGAAAATTGACCCCAAAAATGGAGGAAGTAGTGAATATGTGGAGTCCTGGGTGGTGCAAACATTTAACATGCTCTGCTGTGGATATATCATAATACTGAGGAGGGATTAATTTGAGAAAGTCTGCCAGGAAATTTTAAAAAGACTCTTGTGGGTACAGCTATTTAAGGATTCTCAAATATCACTAAACTAAGTAATCTTTAGGCTTCCTTTCATAGATAACTTTTTATGACTCTGGGATACTACTGCTGAGAAGGAACCAAAACCCCACGTGTATCAGAGTAGAACTGTGCTCCATAGGGTTTTTAATGAAGGAAAGAAACTTCTATTATTACTACTCACAACAAGGTTGAATCTAGTAAATTTCATTGCTTTCTGTTTTCCTCTTATAGTCTTCAAAATTTGTCAGTAAATTTCACCTATAGGATCAGTTCCTCTTTGTCTCCTTCAATAACTCATTGTCTTCAGAGCAGCCTCTGATCAGAAACTTCAGTAAGTCAGCAGTGATTTGTCTTCTGATCATACCTCTGAGATAACATATTGAAAATGCCAGCTGGGTCACCTATGGTGCTCATCTAATTAGGCTGCTGTAGGCGTAATTTCGTTAATATTGCTATAACAACAAATAACCATGTCACTGGTGGCTGTGATCCAGTTACAGCCTGAGCATCAAGTAATTATTATCTTTATATTTGGCAAATATAAGTTGACGAAGGGTCAACACCCAGATTTGATTTTCTGTGATATATGAAAGATGTGTCACACCTTCTATCAGGTTGTTGACTGAGAGAATGCCCTTTCTGAAAGGATTGGTGGAAAAAATTAGACCATTACCTGGGCACATTTTCAAGCATTTTTTTTCCTATCCTAAATGTGAGTGGAGGTGAGAGGAAGTACCTAAAACCAGGTGGGATCCATGACAAAGGAAAAGATTAGAAGAGTCCAACTGAGAGCCATTCTTGGAAGCTTGGGCAGATTCCTTAGAACTAAAATGTAACCCAGGGTAGAAAAAGGGTGACCATCACATCTGATTAAATTGCCCGAGGAGGTATAGCCTTTTTAAATATTTTCAGATCACATGGTGTTTGTGCCTTGCCTCTACCTGGTAGGAATGTTCTTATTTTATGAAGAACTGCACCAGAACCTCAGATGTTTCTCACTCCTATTGGTTTTCTTTCTTCTTCTCCTTTTCCTACCTGCCTCCATTCTGCCTCTAGCTGGGATGTAACTCCCCACACCCTTGCATCTTAGGCCTTAGGTGAAAAGAGTAGGATGGGGAAAGAGAAACATGAGGGGATAATCAAATCTATCCTATCTTTGTTACAAGGGCCTCAGTAGAAGAACACTTTTTCACCTGTTCCGTTGGTCCAACCATTTCCTTGCTCCACCAGCTCCATCTGCCACTAACATTTCATCAAAGGCTTGGAGTTCCATCTTTCTCCAAAATACCATATGTATTTCAAAAGGCAAACGAGAGAGCAAAGCCTACAATTTTTGCCTCTACTCCACCACACCAAATATCTCCATCACCGTTGTGCTTCCCTAAAGATTACAGCTTTGGAAACTCTATGGGGCAATTCTACTCTGTCCTGTAGGGTCACTATGAGTTGGAATCACTTGAGGCAATGGGTTTTAAGTAGCCCTGCAGGTGCAGTGGTTAAGTGCTTGGCTGCTAACTGAAACGTCAGTGGTTTGAACCCATTAGTGGTTTGAACCCATCACACCCTGTCTTATTCTTATCACACTATCTTTGGATGAAGAAGTCAAGAGCTGATTTGGAGCTTTTGTATTTAGCTTGTCACTTTGTTCATGATTTTTTCTCCACAGGAGAAAAGACCAGGGGATCTGCTCTGGTAAAGATTACAGCCTAGGAAACCCTATGGGGCAGTTCTACTCTGTCATATAGGGTCTCCTCAACAGCACACAACAAAGCTATGTACCGGGTATTCTAAGTGTTTCATGTGCATAAATCCTCTCCTAGATCTTAGTTATTCATCTCTGTAAAAGGTGACCATGGCCCCACTTCAGCCCTTATTCCCTGGCGTAGATTCTCACCAGCCACCTGGAACTTTTGTTTCCTTCTTCACTCAGAAACTGCCCACCTCAGTTTCTGATCCCTAGTGTTTCAGCCTTGGCTCCCCACTTAGAGCTTGTCCTTTGTTCCCCTGTTTCCCAAAGTGCCCTCTACAGTGACTTTGATGTGTGAAATTTTCACAGAGAGAACAAGGAGAGTGGGTGCCTGATCCATTTGTCAGGGTGACTCTTCTGTAGTTATTTTCCTGACTACACTTGAGTGTGGTAGTATACAAATGTTTGACTCTATATTGGTATATTTCATTAATACCAATATCTCAGGTACACTGTGGTTCAACCAGTTTTTGCAAGTTGGCCAAAAAAGAAAAATCCACCTTTAATACTGTCTCTTTATAATGTGCATTCTGAGTTGTAAAAATGAATTTACAAGTGAAGTTTAAGGACATAATCTGCTGATTTGTTGAGGACCGTCTACATTTTGGAAGAGTGTAAAACAATATAAAAATAGTTGTGACTTGAAGAATTCACTTTACAACATCATTTTTAGAAATAATAATGTCTTTTTCTAAATGGAATTTCATTTGTATCCCACAAAAACAAACAAACCAAATTAAGTTTTAAAAATGTGTGTGGTTTTCCAATCTGAATCTAAGCAACAGGCTCAAATAACTGGTAACTGGAAAGAACACCATTTGAAAGTATGTTTCTTCAGGAGAGGACTGATGCCTTTTCATCTCTATTTCTTTACACCTAGCTTAGCTAGTTCTTGGCATAGAGTCAGATTTCAAGAAGTGTTTGGTGAATGTTGTTTTTGAATGAACAGAGTCTGTGTCTATACAAGCAAGTCTTCCAAACCGAACTAAATTATTTATCTTAAATGCAACTTCCTCACTTCCCCCAAATCTTTCTGCCTGTTGCTTCATTATATAGCATTCAATTAAAGGTTGGCGAATGGCTGTTGAGGATGATGGAATATTGGTTGAATGCCCAGAACAGGAGGAGAGCTTCACACCCTGTCTTATTCTTATCACACTATCTTTGGATGAAGAAGTCAAGAGTTGATTTGGAGCTTTTGTACTTTGCCTGTCACTTTGTTCATGATTTTTCTAGGACCCTTTATGGCTAACAAAAGGAGACAGAGTTCTGAATACATGCCCCTTGAGGCAGGGCCCGTTTCCTGTCCATCTTCATGCCGCCTATTAGCAACTAGTCTACAGAGGGAAGGCAACAACCACCATTTGTTAAGAATCAGCTAGGTCAGACACTGTTCTGAAGGATTACACACGTGATCTTACTTACTCAAAATGATAGCCTTATGACATAAATTGTTCTCAATTTAGAGTTGTGAAAATTGAAGAATATAAGGCTTGAGGTATTTGCTAAAATTACATAGTTATGAGACCAATTCTTCATTGGACTCCCAAATTCTACACAGTGCCTGAGACACATAGATGTTCAGTGAAGAGCTACCCTAAGGTCTGTTCGCCTTGAAAGTCCTTACTCTTTTCACTACAGAGTGCTACCTCCCCAATAAACATGTTTAATTTAATGGCAATGACAGTGGTTTGAAACATTTTGGCAAATGCATATTACTATGCTTATAGACTGGTTTTCAGGTTTAACTTATATATATTATAGGCAGTCATCTAATTATGTTTATACTTTTTTTTTGTAGAGCATAATGATACTTCCCTGTCTTTTTGTTTTGTTTTGTCTTTTGTTCAAAAAACATTTACTGAGAACCTACCAGTAAAACTGACGTTGGTTCTCCAGATAAACAGATAGGTGGGAGTCCAGCTCTGTCATCAGAGCTCATGGTTTTGTGAAGGAGACAGACATGAGAACACAAAACTACAATGTGGCCCTGGCAGGGTTAAGGGAATGCCTAGTTCTTCCTCAGAGAGATCGGGGTAGAGGGTAAGGATCAGGGAAAAGTATTTCTGAGAAAAAACATTTGGATTGAAACTCAAATGACAAATTATTGTTTGCTGTCCAGACAAAAGAGGGTATCCAAGGCAGTAGGAGCTGCCGGTAAAAAGACACAAGATTTGAAAAAAAAATCTGCCAGACATTTCGTGTGACTGAATGGTGGCTTGCATGTAAAGTTATAATGGAAAGATAAGAATGAAAAGGTAGTAATAATAAATACAATTTATTTTACACATATAGTACATCAGTAAGATTGCCAAGGGCTCACACAACAATCTTCATTATTCCTGACAACAACCTGTGATTGTTATTCATATTTTAGGACTAAGGAAACTAAGACATTTGGAATGTAAACTTTGGCATAAATCCAAAGTCACACAGCTGGTAAGTGACAGAGCCAGTTCTTGAATCAGGTTCATCTGACACCAAAGCTATTGTGCTTTCTTGTTAATTGCCTTCGAGTCAGCCCCAGTTCACGGAGACCCCAGGCAAAATGGAACAAAACACTGCCTAGTCCTGCACCATCCCCATGATCACTGAGTATCAGACTGTTCAATGATCTGTAGGGTTTTCATTGGCTGATTTTTGGAAGCAGATTGCTAGGCCTTTCTTCCTAGTCTGTCTTAGTCTGGAAGCTCCACTGAAACCTGTTTAGCATCATAGCAACATGCAAACCTCCGCTGACTGATAAGTGGTGACTGTGCTTGAGGTGCTTTGGCTGGGAATGAAACTATAGATGAATTAACAGTAGAGTAAAGAAAGGAAATAACTGATGAAGACCCTACAAGCAATATGAAGAAGAAGATGGACTAGAGAAACACCAGTTCCTCTGAGTCAGGTGGAAGGATGTCGCCTGCATGGAGAGGCAGGTACATTTGTAAGCAGAGAAGGGGAAAGTTTATTTGCTCATATGTGGTTACAAGCTGAGTTATAATTTTGTCAAGTAAATGAGATCTTGTCTAGGTAATGATCATAAATAACTGAAAATAAAAATCCTCCATTTTCTCACAGAAAACGTAGGCGAATCAACAGGACAAACAGTCGTCTGGAGGGGTAGCTTGAAACCCTGAGTGATGTGGAGTCCTCTGGCTTATCCGCCTCTAACATTCTTGTGTAGGTAAAAACCTGTTAAAATAAACATTGTGGGAATCCCTGAAGAAAAAAATGAGATCCATAAAAGGGTTGAAATAATAGCCTGTCAGTATTTACACGCATATAATGCTTGGTGGCTTTTATTTCCCTCATTCTCTACGAGCCCCCACTTTTGTGATCTTGTTTATGCTTTTCTTTCTGCCTGGTACACAGCCTTCACCCTCCTCCTAGCCCCACCACAGGGCTCATTGCTGCTCTTCCTTCTATGACCCCTGGAGCCCTTTTTATAGTGCTGTTTGCTGCCCATCCCTGTCTATCACACTTTAGGGTTTTTGTGTACCTGTTTTGTCTTCCCACTTGATGTTAAGTGTCTATAGCACAGGGATTGTATTTTGCTTTTACTTTTCTCCTTCACAATTCCTTGCACTTACTGAACATGGAAAAAACAATTGCTAAATGTAATGATTCCCTTTTTACAGATGGCAAAACCAGCCTAATTGAGATTAAATAATAGAGTTAGTAAGGGTAGGATTTAGGATGGTTAAGAAATTAGGTCTTCTGATTGCCAGGCCTATGTCTTTTCTCTAGAAACATTAAGTGCCGTCTCAGCGACATGTGTATCTGTCAGTGGAGGTTTCAGCAGAGCTTCCAGGAGGAAAGGCCTGGTGATCTACTTCCAAAAACCGGCCAATTAAAACCTATGGATCACCATGGTCCCATCTGGAACCAATCATAGGGATGGTACAGGACCAATGTTCCATTGTGCATGGGGTTGCTATGAATTGGGGGCCAACTCGAGGGCAGCTAACAACAACAACAAAGGGGTGTGTGAGTAGGGAGAATACTCATCCTATTGGCCTTAGGGAAAGTGTATAGTGATTTACAGAGGCTTAGATGACCCAGGCATACATTAGCTGGGTCACCTCTTTCTCTTCCTGCAGCAACTTGTGAGGTCAGTGGCCTATGTCATGGCCCACCTTCTGTGGCTCTCCTGAAGTGAGGACTGCACCAGTGTTTCCACCTGGAACTCTGGCTGTTCTTTAGCGATGCCTCTGATGGTGAGTAAACACAGAGAGCGCTAAAGACTGCATCAGAACAATACTTCGTAAGCACAGTCATCTCATTTTAAGCAAACTCATTTGATATATAACCTTGCTCTTAAGTAGGTATATAGATAGTACCACCCCCATTGCATCTATCTCATGCTGCAATATTGAAAGTTTTCTTGTGTACACATCTTATCTGAAAATTTATAAACCAGTTGCTGTCCAGTTGATTCCAACTCAGGATGACGTCATGTGTGTCAGAGTAGAACTGTTCTCCATAGGGCTTTCAATGGCTGAGTTTTTGGAAGTAGGTTGCCAGGCCTTTCTTCTTAGGCACCTCTGGGTAGACTCAAACCTCCAGCCTTTTGGTTAGGAGCCAGGCATGTTAACCATTTAACCACCTTGGGACTCCCATAAATTTATAAAGAAAGATAAAATAAAATGTATTTTTAAGTGAAAAAAATTGTACTATATAATTACTTTCAGATGTGCATCAGACAAAATTGTCCTTGTTATTACTATACTTATTTAGTTTCCTTTTTACATCTTAGCTCCTTTTTTCTCACTGAAACTGGGTTGTTCTCAGCTAACTTCCAAAGCTCCCTTTCAAGTTATTAACTTAAAATCATTAAAGGTAGTATATTTATCAATAATATGTGTATTTTAACAGCATATGGTCCAGAAGATTTCTGGAGGAGGATTTTATTTATTGAGCAAGTGGTAAAGGAAACACTTAATAGTTATCACGTATAACATTTAGAAAAATTATATTAAGATGGCATCTACCTAGTATGAAGTCCACCCTGGATATACAGTGTATGGTTTATACAAAAAAACAGCTTGTATAAGAGTCTGCAGTATTAAAGTCTTGAGCTTTAACTTGGTTCACAAACCCCTTTTTAGAATTCCCCTTTTCTCTGAATCAGACTTACAGGACATAGTATTTATCTCATTTCATGAAAAAGTAAAAATTACCCAGTAGTACATATGACCTTTCCCCCATTATCTAATTGTTTTATAGATCTGAAGCTGAAGTTGAAAGAACAATTTCTTCTTTGGGAATTAGTATTTTCTATGCCATAACTTGTCTTTTCAATGAGCTTCATTTTTATAGTGCTAACCGACTTGACGGGACCTAACAGCAACAACAACGACTTTAGCAGCCTTGACAATGGTTACCTTTTTCACTCTATAACATTTAAAATTTTGTTAGTATCAAAATTTTGTCTCTGATATCACATATTTTATCTGCCAAGGCCACCAGGACAAGAGTATATGGAAAACTGACTGGGGGTTACCAAATATCTTTCACATTTCTCTTTGTCCCCTTCATTTCCTGCTTCCAATTATCTAGGAAAACATGCACTGGATTAGTCTTCATGAATTGCCCCTGAGAAAACAAAAACATTGACAGGAAATGGATCACAATAGTCCAATGGAATGATATGCCTTAACTGACTGTAGATGTATAGATACTTGGCCTAAAGTGAGCCTACAATAAGCAATTCACCAAAGAGTTCACAGCCACCACAAAAATGAGTGAATGCTTGGAGTGACCAGGTTGCTTTTATTTTGTGTCAAGCACAGCATGAAATAACTCTACAGTCGAGTTACTTCCTGTTTTGAGGATCCAAAGAGGCAGTAAATATAGTTGAAAACAGAGAGACAGATTGTGGTCAAACTCACAATAGGCCCAGCAAATAGACAGTATTTCTGGGTAATGAGCCTTGGTTCCTCAGGAAGGATGGTTGGCCCAGAAAGAAGCCATTGGATGAACTCCTCCAGTTTGGTAGCACTAAGGAAAAATCTCCACTTTCCTCCATGAACAAAAGTTAGCTTGATCCATGTGCTAAAGTCTGGGTAAATGTAAATATTTGACTTTGCTTTTTTAAAGCTTCTTGGTGGATGGTTACTTTTGTTCAAAGTTTTGATTTTGAGAGAAATTGCTTTTCCTTTAAGATGAGCAGTGGAGCCTGGATAACTGGGCACTTTCTCTGGTATTGTTGAAGAGATTCTAGATTCTGTAGAGACTGATGTCTTCTTCAAAGTTTCTGATTGTATGAGTTTCTGAAGCAGTTCTATGATTTCTGTACCCTTTTCTCCCTCCAGAGCCTCTAAACAATGTATGATACAGCAAGAATTGCGGTTTTCCAGTTCCATCATCTTCTTCTTTAAGTCATTGATGTCTTCTTTTATAGAGAAGATATTGTTAGTGATTGTACATTGTTTGTCTTTGTTAACATTCACTCTGGTTTCCAGTGCCTCCATTTGCTTCTGATAAAGGTCATTCTTCTTCTGGATTTTTGTTACTGAAGCGACAGTGTCAGTCATTTGGCTGAGGAGTTCAATTTGGGAAGTTTTAATATCTTGGAGCATCACTCTAAGATTCCTTTCTTCATCAATGCTAATGTCATCTTGAGCACAATCATAGGAATCCATTCTTGGATATCTAGTTGAATATGGGTGCTGGATCTTGCATTTATGGTAAACATTTTTAAGAGATTGTCTGATCTTAGATACATTTGAAGTCCACATCTGGCCAGTGGTAGATTTTACTCTCTTGGTTTGAAGTTTGTACATCTTTCATAATGAAACAAGAGGCAGGGTGTTAGGAAACCTGATCAGAATCACAGGAAGAAGCAATGTCAGAATAAAATAGTCTTTCTCTTACAATTTGCTGGATGTCTTTGCCGGGTAACTAGAATGCCAACTAGTAGATTTCAATATGGAGAACATCGAAGGCAGCAGTAGGCACTCTTTGGTGGTTATTTTCTTACAGGATAGCCCAACTAGAGAGTTCTGTGGTCAACTGCGTGGAATCCTTCATATGGTGATCATTGCCCTGGAGCTGATGTCACAATGGCTGCTGGCTTAGAATACATTTCATCTTAGGACAGCAGTTCTCAAACTTTTTGGTCTTAGGACACCTATACACTCTTAAAAAATATTTAGGACCACAAATATCTTTTATTCATGTGATTTATAGCTATCAATATTCTTCTCTTTTCTTTTTTTTTTAACTAAACTTTAGATGAAGGTTACAGAACTAGCTTCTTGTTAAAGAGTTAGTACATATGTTGTTTTATGGTATTACTTAACAACCCCATGACATGTCAATACTCTCCCTTCTCGACCTTGGGTTCCCCATTACCAGCTTTGCTGTCCCCTCCTGCCTTCTAGTCCTGGCCTCTGGACTGGTGTGCCCCTTTTTAAATTTTTTTTATTTTTTCCCATACAGAAATTTATGCATACATTGTTATGTGACTCTAATTGCTCTCCCCATACTGTGACAGCACACTCCTCCTTTCCACCCCTGATTCTCCAGTCCATTCAACCCCTGCTACTCTGTCCCTCAAAGCGTTTGATTATATTCAGGAAACGTCTTAGCTTTGGTTTAGTCCAGTTGTGCTGACTTCCCCTGTAGTGTGTGCTGTCCTTCCCTTCACCTAAGATAATTCTTATCTACAATCTAGTTAGCAAATAACCTTTCCCCTCCCTCCCCACCCTCATAACCATCAAAGAATATTTTCTTCTGTGTTTAAATCTTTTCTTGAGTTCTTATAATAGTGGTCTTATACAATATTTGTCCTTCTGTTACTGATTAAATTCACTCAGCATAATGACCTCCAGATTCCTCCATGTTATAAGATGTTTCACGGCTTTATCATTTTTCTTTATTGCTGCGTAGTATTCAATTGTGTGGATATGCCATAATTTTTTATCCATTCGTCCATTGATGGGCACCTAGGTTGTTTCCATCTTTTTGCTATCGTGAACAGTGCTGCAGTGAGCATGGGTGTGCATATATCTATTCTTGTGACAGCTCTTATTTCTCTAAGATATATTCCAAGGAGGAGGATTGCTGGATCATATGGCACTTCTATTTCTAGCTTTTTAAGGAAGCACCAGATTGATTTCCAAAGTGGTTGTACCATTTTACATTCCCACCAACAGCGTATAATTGTTCCAGTCTCTACACAACCTCTCCAACATTTATTATTATGTGTTTTTTGGATTAATGCTAGCCTTGTTGGGGTGAGATGATATCTCATTGTAGTTTTGATCTGCATTTCTCTAATGGTTAATGATCGTGAGCATTTCTTCAGTTGTCTGTTAGCTGCCTGAATATCTTCTTTGGTGAAGTGCCTGTTCATATCCTTTGCCCATTTTTTAATTGGGTTATTTGTCTTTTTGTTGCTGAGGTTTTGCAGTATCTTGTAGATTTTAGAGATTAGATGCTGATCAGATTTATCGTAGCAAAAAATTTTTTCCCAGTCAGTAGGTTGTCTTTTTCATTCTTTTGGTGAAATCTTTTGATGAGCATAAGTGTTTGATTTTTAGGAGCTCCCAATTATCTGATCTCTCTTCTGTTGCTTGTGCATTGTTACTTATGGTTCGTACTGTGTTTATACCATGTGTTAGGGTTCCTAGCATTGTCACTATTTTTTCTTCCATGATCTTTATCGTTTTTGATTTTGTATTTAAGTCTTAGATCCATTTTGAGTTAGTTTTTGTGCATGGTGTGAGGTATGGGTCTTGTTTCAGTTTTTTGCAGATGGATATCCTGTTATGCCAGCATCATTTGTTAAAGAGACTGTCTTTTCCCCAGCTGATGGAATTTGGGTCTTTGTCAAATATCAGCTGCTCATAGGTGGATGAATTTATGTCTGGATTCTCAGTTCTGTTCCATTGGTCTATGTATCTGTTGATGTAAGGGTAACAGGCTGTTTTGAATACTGTGGCAGCATAAAATCAGGTAGTGTGAGGCCTCCCACTTTGTTCTTCTTCTTGAGTAATGCTTTACTTATTCGGGGCCTCTTCCCTTTCCATATGAAGTTGGCGATTTGTTTTTCCATCTCATTAAAAAATGCCATTGGAATTTGGATCAGGATTGCATTGTATCTGTAAATCACTTTGGGTAGAATTGACATTTTCACAATGTTGAGTCTATCTATCCGTGAGCAAGGTATCTTTTTCCACTTATGCAGGTCTCTTTTGGTTTCTTGCAGTAGTGTCTTGTAGTTTTCATTGCATAGGTTTTTTACATTTCTGGTTAGATTTATTCCTAAGTATTTTATCTTCTTGGGGGCTATTGTAAATGGTATTGAACTGGTGATTTCCTCTTTGAGGTTCTCTTTGTTGGTGTAAAGGAATCCAACTGATTTCTGTATGTTTATCTTGTATCCTGAAACATTGCTGAAATCTTCTATTAGTTCCAGTAGTTTTCTTGTGGATTCTTTAGAGTTTTCTGTGTATACAGTCATATCATCTGCAAACAGAGATCCTATGACTTCTTCCCTACCAATTTGGATGCCCTTTATTTCTTTTTTTTGCCTAATTGCTCTGGCTAGGACCTCCAGCACAATGTTAAATAAGAGTGGTGACAAAGGGCATCCTTGTCTGGTTCCCATTCTCAAGGGGAATGCTTTCAAAGTCTCTCCATTTAGGATGATATTGGCTGCTGGCTTTGTATAAATGCCATTAATTATGCTGAGGAATTTCCTTCTATTCCTATTTTGTTGAGAGTTTTTATCAAGAATGGATGTTGAACTTTGTCAAATGCCTTTTCTCCATCTATTGATAAGATCATGGGGTTCTTGTCTTTTGTTTTATTTATGTGATGGATTACACTGATTGTTTTTCTAATGTTGAACCATCCCTGCATACCTGGTACAAATCCCATCTGATCATGATGAATTATTTTTTTGATATGTTGCTGAATTCTATTGGGTAGAATTTTTTTTTAGTTTTTTTCTTTTTTAGCGCATTTTTAAATTGTACTTTAGATGTTTTACGGAACGAACAGTTTCTCATTAAACAGTTAGTATGCATATTGTTTTATGATAATGGTTAACAACCCCATGACATGTCAACACTGTCCCTTCTCGACCTTGGGTTCCCTATTACCAGCTTTCCTGTTCCCTCCTGCCTTCTAGCCCTTGTCCCTGGACTGTTGTGCTCCATTAGAGTTGTTTTGTTTTATGGGGCCGTCTAATCTGTGACTGAAGGGTGAACCTCCGGAGTGACTTCATTATTGAGCTAAAAGGGTGTCCAGGGGCCATACTCTCGGGGTTTCTCCAGTCTCTGACAGGCCAATAAGTCTGACCTTTTTTTTTCAGCCACTTTTTTTTTTTAATTGTACTTAAGGTGAAGGTTTAGAGAACAAATAGTTTCTCAAAAACAGGAGTACACATATTATTTTATGACATTGGTTAACAACCCCATGACATGTCAACCCTCTCCCTTCTCGACATTTTTTTTTTTTTTTGGTAAAAATATACATAGCCAAAGATACACCATTTCAAAAATTTCTACATGCACAGTTCAGTGACATCCACTATGCTCTTCCAGTTGTGCTGCTATTCTCACTTAAGATGAAGGTTTACAGAACAAAATAGTTTCTCATTCAACAGTTAGTACACATGTTGCCCTGTGACAATGGTTAACAATCTCACAACACATCAACACTATCCTCACTCAACCTTAGGTCCCCTATCACCAGCTTTCCTGTCCACTTCTGCCTTCTAGCCCTTGTCCCTGGACTTCTGTACCTCATTAGTCCCATTTGGTTTTATGGGGCTGTCCACTCCCTGGCTGGACAGTGAACCTCAGAAGTGATTTCACCACTGAGCTGAAAGGGTGTCTGGGGGCCATACTCTCAGGGTTTCTCCAGTCTCTTTCAGGCCAGTAAATCTGGTCTTTTTTTTGTGAGTTAGAATTTTGTTCTACCTCCTTCTCCAGCTGTGTCCAGAACCCTCTGCTGTGATCCCGGTCAGAGCAGTCAGTGGTGGTAGCCGGGCACCATCTAGCTGTACTGGACTCAGTCTGGTGGAGGCCTTGGTACCTGTGGTCCATTATTCCTTTGGACTAATCTTTTCCTAGTATCCTGTTCTGTTCACTCTCCCTTGCTCCTGAAGGGGTGAGACCAGTGGAGTATCTTAGATGGCTACTCACAGGCTTTTAAGAACCAGATGCTACTCACCAAGGTAAAATGTAGAACATTGCCTTTATAAACTGTGTTATGCCAACTGAGCTAGATGTTCCCCGAGACCACGGTCCTCAGAGCCCTCCACCCAGCAATTCAGTCCCTCAGGGAGTTTGAATGTGTCTATGGAGCTTCCATGACCTTTCCTTGTACAAGTTGTGCTGGTTTCCCCAGTATTGTGTACTTTCTCACCCTTCACCCAAGATACCACTTATCTATTGCCCATTTAGTATCCCCCCCCCACCCCTCCTATGCCTGGTAACCAACAAAGATTGTTACTTTTTGTGTGTGAACTTTTTCATGGGTTTTTACAATAGAGGACTCATACAATATTTGTCGTTTTGTGATTGATGTATTTCACTCAGCATAATCTCCTCCAGTTTCATCCATGTTATGAGATGTTTCACAGATTCATCATTGTTCTTTCTCGATGCATAGTACTCCATAGTGTGTATGTACCATAGTGTGTTTATCCATTCATCTGCTGATGGGCATCTAGGTTGTTTCTATTGTTTTGCTATTGTGAACAATGCTGCCATGAACATAGGTGTGCATATGTCTATTCAAGTAACAACTCTTATTTCTCTAGGATATATTCCTAGGAGTGGGATTGCTGGATCATATGGTATGTCTATTTCTAGCTTTCTGAGGAAGCGCCATATCATTTTCCAAAATTGTTGTATCATTTTGCATCCCCACCAGCAGTGCATAAGAGTTCCGATTTTCCCGCAGCCCCTCCAACATTTGCTATATCCAGTGTTTTTGATTCGTGCCAGTAATGCTGGGGTGAGATGGTATCTCATTGTGGTTTTAATTTGCATTTCTCTAATGGGATAGTGATCGCGAGCATTTCCTCATGTGTCTGTTGGCCACTTGAATGTCTTCTTTGATGAAGTGTTTGTTCATTTCCTTTGCCCATTTTTTAATAGGATTATTTGTCTTTTTGTTGTGGAAGTGTTGGATTTTCTTGTAGATTATGGAGATTAGAACTTTGTCTGACTTGTACTGTCCAAATACTTTTTCCCAGTCTGTAGGTTCTCTTTTTACTCTTTTGGTGAAGTCTTTTGAAGAGCATAGGTATTTGATTTTTAGAAGATACCAGTTATCTAGCTTATCTTCTGGGGTTTGTGTGTTGATGGTTATGGTTTGTATCCTGTTACTGCCATGTATTCAGGCCTGTAGCATTGGTCCTATTTTCTTTTCTACAAACTTTATAGTTTTTGGCTTTATATTTAGGTCTTTAATCCATTTTGAATTAGTTTTTGTATATGGTGTGAGGTATGGGTCCTGTTTCATTTTTTTGCAGATGGATATCCAGTTTTGCCAGCACCATTTATTAAAAAGACTGTCTTTTCCCCATTCGATGGACTTTGGGCCCTTGTCGAAGATCAGGTGACCGTAGGTGGATGGATTTACATCTGGGTTCTCAATTCTGTTCCATTGGTCACTGTATCTATCGTTGTACCAGTACCAGGCTGTTTTGACTACCATAGCTGTATAGTAAATTCTGAGGTCAGGTAGTGTGAGTCCTCCAACTTTATTCTTCTTCTTCAGTAGTGCTTTACTTATTCGGGGCTTCTTCCCTTTCCATATAAAGTTAATGATTAGTCTTTCCATCTCTTTGAAGAATGTTGTTGGTATTTGAATGGGGATAGTGCTGTATTTGTAAATTGCTTTGGGCAGAATTGTCATTTTCACAATGTTGAGTCTGCCTATCCATGAGCATGGTATGTTTTTCCGTTTATGTAGATCCCTTTGGGTTTCTTGCAGTAGTGTTTTGTAGTTTTCTTTGTATAGGTCTTTTACATCCCTGGTGAGATTTATTCCTAAGTATTTTATCTTCTTAGGGGCTATTGAAAATGGTATTGTTTTCCTGATTTCCTTTTCATCGTTCTCCTTACTGGTGTATAGGAATCCAACTGATTTTTGTATGTTTATCTTGTATCCTGCTATTCTGCTGAATCTTTCTATTAGTTCCAGTAGATTTCTCGTGGAGTCTTTAGGGTTTTCTATGTATAATATCATCTGCAAACAGGGACAGTTTAACTTATTCATTACCAATTTGGATGCCCTTTCTTTTTCTTGCCTTATTGCTCTAGCTAGAACTTCCAGCACAATGTTAAATAGGAGTGGTGATAAAGGGCATCCTTGTCTTGTTCCTATTCTCAAGGGGAATGTTTTCAGCCTCTCTCCATTAAGAATGATGTTGGCCATTGGTTTTTCATAGATGCCCTTTATTATGTTGAGAAATTTCCCTTCTATACCTATTTTATTTAGAGTTTTTATCAGGAATGGGTGTTGGACTTTGTTGAATGCCTTTTTGCATCAATTAAGATGATCATGTGATTCTTTTCTTTCCTTTTATTTATGTGGTGGATTACGTTGATTGATTTTCTAATGTTGAACCATCCTTGCATATCTGGTATGAATGCTACTTGGTCATGGTGTATTATTTTTTTGATATGATGCTGAGTTCTACTGGCTAGAATTTCGTTGAGAATTTTTGCATATATATTCATGAGAGACATTGGTATGTAATTTTCTTTTTCTCTGGCATCTTTGCCTGGTTTTGGTATCAGCATTATGCTGGCTTCATAGAAAGAATTTGGAAGTGTTGCTTCCTTTTCTGTGCTCTGAAATTGCTTGATTAGTACTGGTACCAGCTCTTCTGTGAATGTTTTGTAGAACTCTCCAGAGAAGCCACCTGGACCAGGGATTTTATTTGTTGGGGTTTTTTTAAATTACCTTTTCAATCTCTTCTCTTGTTATCCATCTGTTCAGATTTTTAACATCACTTTGTTGTAGTTTGGGAAGGTAGTGTGTTTCTAGAAATTCATCCATTTCCTCTAGGTTTTCAAATTTGTTGGAGTATAGTCTTTCATAATATTCTGTTATGATCCTTTTTATTTCAGTTGGGTCTGTGGTAATGTCCCCATTTCATTTCTTATTTGGGTTATTTGCATCCTCACCTGTTTTTCTTTTGTCAGTCTGGCCAGTGGTTTGTCGATTTTGTTGATTCCTTCAAAGAACCAACTTTTGGTTTTGTTGATTGTTTCTATTGTTTTTCTGCTCTCTATTTCATTTATTTCTGCTCTGATCTTTACTATTTCCTTTCTTCGGTGGTTGTGGCCTTTTTTGCTGTTCTCTTTCTATTTATTTGAGTTGTGTAGTTAATGTTTTGATTTTGTCCCTTTCTTCTTTTTTGATGTGTGCATCTGTTGCTATAAAGTGTCCTCTGAGAACTGCCTTTGCTGTATCCCAACGGTTTTGGTATGATGTGTTTTCATTCTCATTTGATTCTAGGAATTTTTTGATTCCATCTCTGATTTCATCTGTTACACAGTGGTTTGTAAGCAGGGCGTTATTCAGTTTCCATGTAATTACTTTTTTCCTTGCTCTTTCTGTTGTTAATTTCTAGCTTGAGGGCATTGTGGTCAGAGAAGATACTTTGTATTATCTCAACGTTTTGGATCTTGTTAAGGATTGCTCTGTGGCCTAAGATGTGGTCTATTCTGGCAAATGTTCCATGTGCATTGGAAAAGAATGTGTACTTTGCAGCTGTTGGATGGACTGTTCTATATACATCTATATATATCTATGAGGTTAAGTTGGCTGATTGTGCCCTTTAGGTCTTCTGTATCATTGCTGAGTATCTTTTTAGGTGTTCTGTCCTTTACTCAGAGTGGTGTGTTGAAGTCTCCTACTATTATTGTGGAACTGTCAGTTTCTCTTTTTGTTACTGTTAGAGTTTCTTTTATGTATTTTGGAGCTCTGTCATTGGGTACGTAGATGTTTATTATGGTTATGTCTTCATGATGGATCATCCCCTTAATCATTATATAGTGTCCATCTTTGTCTTTTATGGTGGATTTTGCTTTAAAGTCTATTTTATCTAAGATTAGAATTGCCACTCCTGCTCTTTTTTGGTAGGTGTTAGCCTTATATATATTTTTTACAACATTTGACTTTTAATAAATTCACGTCTTTGTTTTTAAGGTGTGTCTCTTGTAGACAGCCTATTGATGGATCCTGTTTTCTTATCCATTCTGTAACTCTCCGTCTCTTTATGGTTGCATTGACTCCATTTACATTCAGTGTAATTATTGATAGATGTGAGTTTGTTGCTGTCATTTTGTAGTGCCTTTTTTTGTGGTGCTGATGTTTTCTTTGTTCTTTCTCTCCTGTGCTGAGTTACTTTTGTTTGTGGATTTTTTTTCCATTTCTTTTGTTTTTGCTGAGACTTTATGTTTTTCCACTTTATTTTTATGAGTATGTTTATTAACTTTCTTCTTTGTTACCATGAATTTTACCCTTATCTTTCTAAGTTTGAAGCGGTCTATTATTGCTTGGTATCGCCTTGCCTTCCTCTCCATTAGAAGGTTCTGTGCCTACACCTTTTATTCCCTCTTTTATTGTTCTGATGTTGTTGTCATTTATTGATTAACTGCTCTGATTCCCTGTTGTATTTCTTTTGGTTTTAGATAGTCCTTGTGAGTTCATTTTCTAGATTGGTATCTGGCTGGTACAATCTTGCATCCTAGATTCTGTGTGTGAGCTGAAGCTGTTTGCTCTCAGATCGAAGAACTCCCTTTAATAGTTATTGTAAGTTTGGTTTGGTTTTTACATATTCCCTTAATTTCTGTTTATCTGGAAATGTCCTAATTTAACCATCAAATTTGAACGAGAGTTTTGCGGGATATATTGTTGGCTTGCAATTTTTTTCTTTCAAAGTTTTATATATGTCATCTCCTTGCCTTCTTGCCTGCATTGTTTCTACTGAATAATCTGAGATTAGTCTTATTGTTTCTCCTCTGTATGTGACTTCTTGTTTTTCACGAACTGCTGTCAGGATTCTTTGTTTGTCTTTGGTTTTGGCGAGTGTGAATATGATATGCCTTGGTGATTTTCTTTTGGGGTCTATCCTATATGGGGTTTGTTGAGCTTCTTGGATGGCCAGCTTTTCAGCTTTCATGATATTGGGGAAGTTTTCTGTCAGCAGTTCTTCAATGATCCTCTCTGTGTTTTCTGTTTTCTCCCCCTGTTCTGGAACTCTGATCACTCAAAAATTTTGCTTTTGATTGTATCCCACATAACTTTCAGGATCTCTTCATTGTTCTTTGTTCTTTTTTCTGATTTTTCCTCTAACAGAGTTTTATCCAAGTGTTTGTCTTCAATTCCGCTGATTCTGTCTTCCACCGTTCGAAGTCTGCTCCTCAGTCCTTCGATGACACCGTCCATTTCTGAAAACTTGTTGTTTATATTTTGGATTTCTAATTGTTGTTTTTGTATAGTTTCTAGTTATGAATTTATTTTGACATTTTGTTCCTGCATTATTTTACTGAATTCTTCTATTTTTTTGTCTGTATTACCCATGAATTTGTCTGCCTTTTCCATGAATTTGTCTATTTTTTCCTCATTTTTGTCTGCTTTTTGCTTCAACTCTTGGATAATTCTGAGTATTAGAGATTTGAATTCCCTATCAGGTAGTTCCAGTGCCTTTTCTTCCACTGGAAAGTCATCTGATGTTTTATTTTGGACACCTATTGGAACCATCCTGTCCTGTTTTTGTAAATGTTTTGATATTGTCTGCTGTCTTCAGGGCATTCAGTAGTTATTTTTCTCGTTTATGATTGTAGATTTGTTTGTTCCGTCCTTTTTTTTTTTGTTTTTTGGCTATGTCTGAGCAGGTGGGCTGTGTATTCTCTGTTGTTTGCTCATCTGTGGGCTCGCTACTTTTCACCTCCTTTTCCAATTGGCAGGTTCAGTCGCTCATATGTGGTACAGCAGGGCAGGTGTAGCTGAAGAGGGGTTACTGGGATGGGTTGTTTGTGGCACTACAGACATCAGAGGAGGTCGGAAATCAGTGCAGGGCATCTTCCAGTAGGCCGTGCCTGTGCTGCTTGGTGGTGTGATGTTTAGCACATAGTGCAGGTAGGCAGGATGTAAGGGGAAGATTGTTATGTGTGGAGCTAAAATGGGTATGGGAGAGAGGATAGAGGAACAGGAGCGAAAAACATACAAAGAAAAAGAGTGCTAAGGGAGATTTCTGTTGGAGTGGAGAGATGAGAGACTATGAAATGGAGAAAAACAAAAAGGGGAAGAAGAAAAGAAGAAAAAAAATAAAGAAAAGGATGAATAAATAAAAATCAGAAAGAAAAAAGAACAGCAAAGCTCCCAGGGATCCCACCAGTGCATCTGTGACATCTGGGGATTTGTTCTCAGGTGTTGCAGTGCGGCATGGCTAGAAGGCATAGAGGTGTTCAGCACCACGTATTCAGGGAACAGAAAGAGAAGGAAGGTATAGAGAGATGAGAAACTGAGTAAAGAAGAAAGACAAAAATGGAAAAAGAGGGAAAAGAAAATAAAACAAATTAAAAAAAAAAAGAACAAGAAAAGCCCGCATAAAAACTGAAAAAAAAAAAAAAAACCCAGGAAAATAGAAATGCCCTCAGGGGTCCCTCTGCACATCTGCATAAACCATGGGGGTAGGTTCCAAGCCTTGCAGCACCTCCCGGCCAAATCGGTCTCCCTACTCAAGAAAAGGAAAAGAAAACAAACAAATGATCGAAAACAAACAAACAAAATCCCCGGGATCCCACCAGCATGGCAGCCCAGACTGGGAAGCAGTTCCACACTCGAATGGAGCTCCGCAGCACCTCAGAAAGAAACAAAGATGATGCACGGAGCCAGGTATTTGAGCGAAAGGATGGGGAGGTTGTGAGAGTTAAGGAAGAAATCAAAAGAAGTGGAAAAAAAGCAACAGTAAATGGCACTCTGAGAGCCAGCCAGTGCGGGCAGGTGGAATCCATGTGGCCGGTGCTTTCCGGACAAGAGACTGCGGCCACGTGAAGCAGAGGAGGCCGAGTGGGGATGAAGAAGGGTGGGGGGTGGGGAAGCATATATCGCAAATTACCGGAACTCCGCAGCCCCTCAGGAAGAAACAAAGATGACGCACAGAGCCAGGTATATGAGCTAAAGGAGGGGGAGGTGGTGAGAGGTAAGGAATAAATCAAAAGAATCGCAAAAAAAGCAACACCAGCAGCCAATAAATGGCACTCAGAGAGCCGGCCAGTGCAGGCAGGTGGAATCCAAGCAGCTAGTGCTTCCCAGACAAGAGACTGTGATTGCGGGAAGCAGAGGAGGCTGAGTGGGGGTGAAGAAGGATGGGGGGTCTGAAAGTGTATATCACAAATTACCAGTTGTTCTGTCTCCTGCTGGAAGCTCCGTGAAACTGCATTCTCATACCCTCTATTTGCCGGTTTCTGATAGGAGTCCAGGATGGTGGATCCGTGCTGCATTAGCTGATAGGGGACCTCTGCATGAATCTCTCCTTGCTCTCCATTCTCTATCAGTTTTCTCACTCCGTTGGTGCTTTGCTGAGTTGTTTATCTCTTCATTTGATGTTTTAGGGTTTCAGGATTGCTGTTTTCTCTGTTTGACTTAGTTTTTCGGATCTTTGCCATGGTGGGACGGCTTGGTACTTCTTCCTAGAGCACCATTTTGCCGGAAGTATTGGCTAGAATTTTGTTGAGGATTTTGCGTCAATGGTCATGAGGGATATTGGTCTGTAATTTTCTTTTTTTGTGGTGTCTTTACCTGGTTTTGGTATCAGGGTTATGCTGGCTTCATAGAATGAGTTTGGGAGTATTCCATCCTTTTCTATGCTCTGAAATACCTTTAGTAGTAGTGGTATTAACTCTGTCTGAAATTTTGGTAGAATTCTCCATTGAAGGCATCTGGAGCCAGGGCTTTTTTTTGTTGGGAGTTTTTAAATTACCTTTTCAATCTCTTCTTTTGTTATGGGTTTATTTAGCTATTCTACCTCTGTTAGTGTTAGTTTAGGTAGGTAGTGAGTTTCTAGAAATTTGTCCATTTCCTCTAGGTTTTCAAATTTGTTAGAGTACAATTTTTCATAGTATTCTGATTCTTTTAATTTCAGTTGGTTCTGTTGTGTTATCACCCATCTCATTTCTTATATGGGTTATCTGCTTCCTCTACTGTTTTTCGTTTGTCATTTTGCCAACGGTTTATCAATTTTGTTGATCTTTTCAAAGAACAAGCTTTTGGTCTTGTTAACCCTTTCAATTGTTTTTCTCATCTCTATTTCATTTAATTCTGCTCTAATTCTTATTATTTCCTTTCTTCTGGCGCCTAAGGCCTTCTTTTGCTGCTCTCTTTCTACTTGTTCCAATTTTAGGGTTAATGTTTTGATTATGGCCCTTTCTTCTTTTTGGACATGTGCATTTATTGCTATAAACTGACCTCTGAACACTGCTTTTGCTGTGTCCCAAAGGTTCTGGTAGGATGTGTTTTCATTCTCGTTTGAGTCTATGAATTTCTTTATTCCATCGTTAATTTCTTCTATAACCCAGTAGTTTTTGAGCAAGGTGTTGTTCAGTTTCCACGTGTTTGATTTTTTTTTTCCTTGCTTTTTCTGTTGTTGATTACTACTTTTATGGCTTTATGGTCAGAAAAGATGGTTTGTAATATTTTGATGCTTTGGATTTTGTTATGGCTTGCTTTATGGCCTAATATGTGGTTTATTCTGGAGAATGTTCCATGTGCATTGGAAAAGAAAGTATACTTGGCTGCTGTTGGGTGGAGTGTTCGGTGTATGTCTATAAGATCAGGTTGATTGATTATAGCATTTAGCTCTTCCATATCTTTGTTGAGCTTCTTTCTGGATGCCCTGTCCTTCACTGAAAGTGGTGTGTTGGTCTCCTACTACTATTGTGGAGCTGTCTATCTCTCTTTTCAGTGATGTTAGAGTTTGTTTTATGCATTTTGGAGGCCTGTTGTTGGGTGTGTAAATATTTATTATAGTTATGTTCTCCCAGTATATTGACCCTTTCATTGTTATATAGTGTCCTTCCTTATCCTTTGTGGTGGATTTTACTTTTAAGTCTATTTTGTCAGAGATTAGTATTGGCACTCCTACTCTTTTTTGAGTGTTGTTTGCTTGATATATTTTTTTCCATCCTTTGAGTTTTTGTTTGTTTCTGTCTTTAAGTGTAAGGTGTGTCTCTTGTAGGCAGCATATAGACGAATTGTGTTTTTTTATTCAATCTGCCACTCTCTGTCTCTTTATTGGTGCTTTTAGTCCATTTACATTCAATGTAATTATTGATAGGTATGAGTTTAGTGCTGTCATTTTGATGTCTTTTTTTTGCGTTGTTCAGTTTCTTTGTTCCATTTAATTTTCTGTGCTGAGTTGTTTTTCTTTATGTTTTCTTTTCATCTTTTTCATTGTTGTTGATTTTGTGTTTGCTGAGTCTTTATATTTTTCTAGTTTTTTATTTTGACTTTTAGGATTGTTACTTTCCTTTGTGGTTACCTTAATATTTAGCCCTATTTTTCTAAGTTTATACCATTTTTTTATTTCTTTATATCGCCTTGACTTCCTCTCCATAGGAAAAATCTGCGTCTACATTTTGTAGTCCCTCTTTTTTGTTTTAATATTGTCATGTTTTACATAGTGACATCTGTTTCCCTATTTTCAGTGTTTTAGCTTTGATTTGCTTTTGTGAATTCCCTATCTGTGTTGATATCTGGTTGCTCTGTCCTTTGTTCTAGTCTTGGGTTTTTATCTGATGTTACTGATTTTCTAACCCGAGGACTCCCTTTAGTATTTCTTGTAATTTTGGTTTGGTTTTTGCAAATTCCCTAAACTTGTTTATCTGGAAATGCCCTAATTTCGCCATCATATTTGAGAGACAGTTTTGCTGGAGATATGTTCTTGGCTGGCAGTTTTTTCCTTTAAGGCTTCATATATATCATCCCATTTCCTTCTTGCCTGCATGGTTTTTGCTGAGTAGTCCAAGCTTATTCTTATTGACTCTCCTTTGTGGATGACTTTTCATTTATCCCTAGCCACTCTTAAAATTCTCTCTTTATCTTTGGTTTTGGCAAGTTTGATTACAATACGTCTTGATGACTTTCTTTTGGGATCTACCTTATGTGGGGTTTGATGAGTATCTTGGATAGTTATCTTGTCATCTTTCATGATATCAGGGAAGTTTTCTGCCAACAAATCTTCAACAATTCTGTCTCTATTTTCTGTTAGCCCCCCCGTGCTGGTACTCCAATCACTCATAGGTTATTCCTCTTGATAGAGTCCCACATAATTCTTAGGGTTTCTTCATTTTTTAAGTCCTTTTATCTGATTTTTCCTCAGATAAGTTGGTGGCAAGTGCTTTATCTTCATTCTCACTAATTCTGACTTCCATTGCCTCAGTTCTGTTCTGATGACTTTCTACTGAGTTGTCTAATTCTGAAATTTTTTTGTTAATCTTCTGGATTTCTGATTGCTGTCTCTCTATGGATTCTTGCAGCCTGTTAAATTTTCCCTGATGCTCTTCTCTAATCTTTTTAGTTTACTATATTTCATGTTCTGTGTTTTGCTTAATTTCCTTCCTAATTTATGGAAGAGTTCTGTATATTAATCTTTTGTATTCTTCCTCTGGTAATTCCAAGAAATTTTCCTCCTCTGGAAAATTTCTAGTTTATTTTGGGAGCTTTCTGAAGCCATCATGGATTGCCTCTTTATGTGATTTATTATTGACTGTTGTCTCGAGACGTCAAGAAGTTATCATACTTGTTTATTTTATATTTGTTTACTGTGTCCTAGCTTCTTGTTTTGTTTTGATATGCCCAAATAGGCTGCTCATATGAGCTAGTTTGATTATTGGCACCTTTGAAGCTCTAATGTCCTTTCACCAGGTGAAAGATGTAACCAGCTGGTTAGATGTATTACTAGGTATGTGAGTTCAGGAGTCTGCCCACTCCTCCTGTGTGGTTTTAGCAAGTTTTCTGCCAGCAAGTCTTCAATGAGCCTTTGTGCTTTCCGTTTTCTCCCCCTGTTCTGCAAGTGTGATCACTCACAAATTTTTGCTTTTGATGGTTTCCCACATAATTCTCAGGGTTTCTTCATTTTTCTTTGCTCTTTTTTCTGATGTTTCATTAAACAAAGTTGTATCCAAGTGTTTGTCTTCAATTTTGCTAATCACGTCTTCCATTGTTTCAAACCTGTTCCTCAGTCCTTCTATGATACTGTCCATTTCTGAAATCTTGGTGTTTATCTTTTAGATTTCTAATTGTTGTTTTTGTATGATTTCTAGTTTTGAATTTATTTTGGCATTTTGTTTCTGTATTGTTTTCCTGAATTCTTCCTTTTTTTTTTTTTAGTGTGTATTTTCCATGAATTTGTCTGCCTTTTCCATGAATTTGTCTATTTTTTCCTCATTTTTGTCTGCTTTTTCGCTTCAACTCTTGGAGAGCTCTGAATATTAGAGATTTGAATTCCCTATCAGGTAGTTATAGTGCCTTTTCTTGCACTGGAAAGTCATCTGGTGTTTTATTTTTGATGCCTACTGTAACCATCCTGTCCTGTTTTTTTAAATATGTTTTAATATTGTCTGCTGTCTTCAGGACATTCAGGAGTTATTTTCTTAGTTTATTGATTGTAGATTTGTTTGTTTCAATCTGCTTTTTTGTTTTATTTGGTTATGTCTTACCAGGTGGGCTGTGCTTTTTTGTTGCTTGCTCGTCTGTGGACATGATATTTTTCACTTCCTTGTCTAATGGGCAAGGCCAGTTTCTTAGCTATGGTGTAGCAGGCCAGGTCCAGATAAAAGGGAGAGGATGGGATGGGTTGCTAGTGGCATGTACTTGGGCCAACAAGACGAGCCAGTGGTGAGTGCAAGGCAGGTTCCAGTAGGTCCTGCCTGTGCTACACCAGAGTTCAGTTTTCAACACATGGTGCAGATAGGCAGGAAGTAGGGGGAGGGGGAGGTTGTGATGTGTGGAGGTATGTTGGGTATGGAATAAAGAGAGAGAGAAATGAGAGAGTAAAAAGGAGCAAAGAAAATGCTGAGGGTGCTTGCTGTTGGAGTGGAGAGACAAGAAACCAAGAAATGGAGAAAAACAGAAAGGAAAAAAACAAATAAATGAATTAAATATATAAATAAATAAATAATTAAAAGGAAAAAAAAAAAAGCCCCTAGGGATCTCACTGGCACAGCTGCACAGATTGGGGAGTGGCTCCTAAGCCATGCAGTATAGCCCTGATATAAGGGGTGATGATACACAGTGCCAAGTATTTAGGTGACAGAGTATGAAGGTAAGTAGAGAGAGAGATGAGAAATCAAAAAATGAAGAAAAATAAAAGAGAAAACTAATAAACAAACAAACAAAAATAAAGGCCCCAGGGATCCCACAAGCATGGCTATGTGGACTGGGGAAAATGACTGGGAAAGCAGTTCCCCAGCTGAGCAGTACTTCATAGCCTGTCAAGAAGAAGCAAAGATGGCACATGGAGTCAGGTGTTAGAGAGAAAGGAGGACAAGGAGGTGAGAGGCAGGGAAGAAACCAAAAGAAGCCATGAAAAGCAATACCAGCAACAAAGAAATGACAGTGAAGTAGCTGGCCAGTGTGGGTGCCATGATTGTGGCCTGCTGAGGAGTAGTGAATTGGCTCTCCAGGAAGCCAGGAATCCCCCTGCTGGGAAGCAGTGGACCGGCTAGCTGGGAAGTGGCAAACATCAAATGGGGGTGGCAGACTGGGGCGTGAGAAAATGTGTATTGCTGGTTACTGGGTGCTCTGTCTACTGCTGGGAGCTCTGTGTATCTAACTTCCCATACTCGTTGTCCGCAGGAGTCCAAGGTGGTGGATCTGTGCTGTGCTAGCTGATAGGGGACCTCCACTCATAACTCTCCTCGCTCTCTGTTCTCTGTCAGTTTCTTATACCATTTGGTGCTTGGTTAAGTTTTTTGTCTCTTCGTTTGACACTTAGGGATCCAGGACTGACGTTTGTCTCTGTTTTACTTCATTTTTCAGGTCTTTGCTGTGGAGGGATAGCGTGGTGCTTCTGTATATAGCACAATGTTCCCATAATTGTCCATCAATATTCTTTGTTAAAAATTAAAACTAAAAAAGTCTTAAAATATTTATTTATTAATTTATTTAAATGGAAAAATAATAAGCCCGTTACATGTTAACATTAATGGTACATTTTATGAAAATAATGATATTTTAAAAAAATTGAAGACTAGCATTGTTTTACATATTTGCAAATCTTTTAAATATCTGGGCTAATAGAAGACATCTAGATTCTTATATCGGCTTCTGCATTATATTTCATGTGATATATTGTTTTGGTTGAAGTATGTGAGAAAAATTGGGCCTCATAGAGATCTGTGAAAGAGGAGATATGTGAAAAAAATGGGTGGAGTATTTTAATAGCATTTTCAGATAATTGAGGGTTTCCTTCTTTGATACTCCATCGAAATTTGAAAAACGATACTTTTTTAAAGGTTAGTTGCAATGTGTAATCTTAGACCATGAACTTTCATACTCTGTTACATTAAAATTCATTGGTCTATCTTCCATTTTGAATGGATCTCTTACCCAGGTATTGTTGTGTACTACCATACATTGATTGTTTGGCAAATACTTGTTCACTGAATTATGCAGATCCTCTAAATGTTCACTCATTTTATTATACAATATCAAAATATAATATTCATTAATAGTACCACTAATCTCATTACAAGAGTCTTTGAATATTGAGAAGCTGTCAAGCTCTTGGAGACAAATAGAAATTTTCCAAAATTCTGACTTAACTTGAAAAGTTTGATATTTATCAAGCCTGTTGGCTGTTTTCCTTGAAGTGACAGGCCCCTTACATCAGTTGTCACCAAAATGTTTGCCAGATGTCCAAATATAGATATCATAGTTTACTGCCAGTTGTTCTTTCAAGTAAAAATGATGAAAAAGAAAAACAGCTAGTGTAGCTTGTAACACAGATAAGTACTTTTCCTCAAGACAATCATTACACTTCGGTACGCAGGAGAAGTGCTTTATGCATACTTCCCAATGTTCTTAGTTATCTTTGAGTCAGCTCTGACTCATGGTGACCTTATTTATAACAGAATGAAGCATTTCCCAGTCCTGTGCCATCCTCATAGTCATTGGTATATTTTAGCACTTTGTAGAAGCCATCATGTCATCCATCCCATGGAAGATTTCCCTCAGTTTTGCTCACTCTCCATTTTACCAAACATGATGTCTGTCTTAGTCATCTAGTGCTGCCATAACAGAAATACCACAAGTGGATGGTTTTAACGAAGAGAAATTTATTTCCTCACAGTCAAAGTAGGCTAAAAGTCCAAATTCAGGGAGTCTGCTCCAGGGGAAGGCTTTTTCTCTCTGTTGGCTTTCTTCTCTTCAGTGTTCACCTGGACTAGGAGCTTCTCTGTGCAGGGACCCCAGTCCAAAGGACGCGCTCTGCTCCCGGCACTGCTTTCTTGATGATATGAGGTCCCCCGTCTCACTGCTTACTTCTGTCTTTTATATCTCAAGAGATTGCCTCAGGACACAATCCAGTCTTGTAGATCAGGTCCTGCCTTACTAACAGAACTGCCACCCATCCTCCCTCATTAACATCATAGAGGCAGGTTTACAACATACAGGAAAATCACACAGTACCGGGAATCATGGCCTAGCCAAATTGATGCACACATTTTTTGGGGGACATAATTCAAACCATGACAATGTCCTTTCCTAGTAATTGGTCTTTCCTGATGATATGTTCAAAGTAAGTGAGCCAAAGTCTCACATCCTTGCTTCTAAGAAGCATTCTGAGTGTACTTCTTTCAAGACTGATTTGTTCATTTTTCTGACAGGCCATGGTTAATTCAATATTCTTCACTAGCACCACAATTCAAGTGCTCAATTCTCCTTTGATGCTCCTCTTTCATTGTCCAGCTTTCACATGCATAAGAGGTGACTGAAAAGATCATGGCTTGGGTCAGGTGCATATTAGTCACCAAAGTGAAGCTTTGCTTTTTAACACTTTAAAGAGGTCTTTTGCAGATTTGCCCAATGCAATACATAGTTTTCTTTCCTGACTGCTGCTTCCAAAGGCGTTGATTGTTGATCCAAGTAGAATGAAATCCTGGACAACTTCAATTTCTTCGCCATTTATCGTGATGTTGTTTATTGGTCCAGTTGTGAGGATCTTTATTTTCTTTATGTTCAAGAGTAATTCATATTAAAGTCTGTAGTCTTTGACCTTCATCAGTAAGTGCTTCAAGTTGTCTTCGTTACTGGCAAGAAAGGTTGTGTCATCTGCATATCACAGGTAGTTAATGAGTCTTTCTCCAATCCTAATGCTGTCTTCTTCTTCATATAGTCCAGTTTCTTGGATTATTTTTCCAGCATACAAATGGAATAAGTAAGATGAAAAGATGAAAGGATATGACCCGACACATACCTTTTCTGGTTTTAAACCACAGAGTATCCTCTTGTTCTGTTAGAACAACTACCTCTTTATCCATGTACAGATTCTGCATGAGCACAATTAAGTGTTCTGGATTTCCCATTCTTTGAAATGTTAGCCATAACTTGTTATGAACCACACAGCCGAATGCCTCTTCATAGTTGATAAAACACAGGTAGATATCTTCCTGGTAGTCTCTGGTTTTGACCAAGATCCACCTGACATCAGCAGTGATATCCCTCATTCCATGCTCTTTACTGTATCTGACTTCAACTTCTGGCAGATCCTTATCAATGCAGAGCTGGAGCTATTTTTGAATTATCATCAGCATTCTTCCCATTACATCACATATAATATTAATAAGATGTACTGAAGAGCTGAGTTTAATAAAATTAAAGATTTTTACTGCTTCATCAAGGACATTTTTAAGTGAAACTGGCTTTTCTTTTCTTTTTTCTTATGATTGAGTGGTGATGAAGAATGCAATCATTTTTGGTACAGTTTGATGCTACTGCCTTGATTTGTACTAAGGTGCCAGCAGTTTAACCCTTCATTGCTTTTGCATTATCAGTGAAAACGTCAACACAGTGAAAAAGGCAAATAAAGTCCTTTTTTTGTGTCTGAAAATATTTTTGTCTTACGGTCCACTGTATGCCACACTTTGAGAACCTCAGCCTTAAAGTTCAAAAACAACATGTACATGCCTGATACTTCTTATAGGTTTTTCTAAACAACAGTATTTGAAATTCAAACCTTTTGAAATAGTAAATAATATTTTGTCAATTTTATATATTGAGGTAAAAAATTAATTTTATTCTTTGGACATATAACCCATAGCTAGTAAGACTGAACATTTTGGAATTAAAATGGCATTAATTTAAGAACATTGGCTTATGAGTAATATCTGGGATTTTGCCTTATTTCTCTTTGAATTGCTGTTTAATAACATTTTCAAAACACCTAGAACCTTGACCAGGGCTATTTTACCCACCAGCACTACACAGTACCTAAAAACAACCAACACCGGACCCGTTGCCACTGAGTCAATTCCAACTCATAGTGACCCTGTAGGACAGAATAGAACTGCCCCATAGGGTTTCCAGGTAGTGACTGGTGGATTTTAAGTGCTGACCTTTATGGTTAGCAGCTGAGCTCTTAAGCACTGTGAATTTTCAAGGGCCAATAAAAATATTTGAGACTTGAAAGAAAAAAAATTGGCTCATAATACTAAAAGACTGAAACAATAAATGTTTAATTAAAAGTCTATAAAATAGTATTATATCATCTTCATTAAATGTTAAATTTAACATTAAGAATTCATTACATTTGAAGGCAATTTGTAGATTAGGTATTCTCACTCTGCAAGAATTCCCAATTAAACTAAAGGAATTGCTTGTAGCCATCACCCCCTGCAGGTTAATGGCGGCTAACACTTACTGGGTGCACACCAGACACTGTTCTAAATATTATTAGCTTATCTAACTGGAGTCCACAGAAGTCAAGTAACTTTTCCAAGGTAGTACAGTTGAAAATTGGGCAGAGTTAGATTCACATTCTTACATTCTGGCTCTAGAATCCATGTCCTTAACCTCTGCTGCCATGCAATCATGATAAAAATATGTAATATCTATTTGTCACAACTCAGAAAAGAGCTGAACATTTCATCATTTTAGAAAAAAATCGCACTATATAGAAGAGACTTATTTTGATTAAATTTTATTTGTTTCATAATTTGAGGAAACAAAAGGTTAAGCTGGTGATTTAATTTTACCAAAGCTGCTTGAAGAAGAAATTTGTGAAGACTTTAGAAGTTACATTGTCTCTAATTTAAGTAAGTAAAACTGAATGTTTAGAGAAGCTATTTTTACCTTGAAGTCATAGTATAGTAACTATTATCAAAACCAATAGACTCAAAATTTTCAACAAAAATATTCACATGTATCAAGTATCTTAATAAAACAAATTAATCTAGTAGGTATTTCCTTGATACAAACATAAACTTCTCTGGGTTTCTGACCACTTATTTATTAATGTTAATGAAAGAAACATTAGCTTATTTGAGGCTTGTTAGACAGTGAAAAGCTGTAGCAAGAAGATATAAGTATATTGACTTGGATGAAATTATGAAAGCAGTCAAAAAGTGAATGAATTATAGGAAATGAGATGACTCCCTCTCTCTGCCAGGAATGAGAAGAGAGAAGAGACTTTTTGGAATAAAATCCCACAGTAGACTGGAGCCTAATGGGAGACTCTGGCTGAGGAAAATCTTATCCAGAAGGCAGGCCTTCCGAGGAATGGTGTTTGGAGTGAGGAAGGTTAGAGTTCAAGATTTTGCCATTTACTAACTCTGTGGTCTTCCGCAAGTTACTTAACCTCTCCCAAGCCTGTAAAATGGGATAATCATAATACCTATTTCAGAGGGTGGTTTTGAGAATTAAAGGGCTCAATACCTGTAAACTCTATTCCTCCTCCCCTCTAACCTCTTCCTCCTTACTCTCCTTCAGAATGAAAGAATGAAACGGTAAGAGTTCAAGCTTTAGCTCTGCTCACTTTCTCAGTCTGTGGCTCTGCCTTTCATTCTCTGTCTCAATAAAGAGGTTACTGTACCATCTATCTGAGCTAGGCATAAGGCACATGGTTCTCACTGTCCAATATTCCACAGAGATAAAGCATTTTGATTGGAAAGACACTGGGAGCACCAGTCAGAGGAGCTGGCCACCAGAATGCAGTAAACAAGGCCAGACAGACGAGCACTCTGTCTCCTAGTCCAGTGTTTCTCAACTAGCTGGGATGTCAGGCAGATTGGCACATAATAGCCATTGGAGAGATGGCTAAATAACAGATAATATTAGTATTTAAAATGTCAGTGTGTTTGAGAAAGCTCACTACAAATTATGGAAGAGCCAAGATTATCTATATAAAAATCACCCTAATCATTATCTTTTCTAATATGTTTCCTTGAGTGGGAGAGAATTGGATAGAGTTATAGCTAGTCTATCAGCAATTGGACATTATTTGTAACTTTCATGTTACACTTATTGTAATCTATGACTTGTGTGCCATTAGTAGTGTAACCATGAAGAATTATTGAAGGTCTTTTACTTCCCCACAAAATCTAGGGTCCAGTTATTTAAGAGCCTGGGTCCTCCCACCTGAATATCACCTGTCACATGCTGTATGGGATAAAAGACTGAGAGAACAGGAGCCAGGAGGTCTTTCAAATTTGTTCAGCGTAGCTGACTCAAGGGCATAGAATGTATTACTCAGCAAGTTTAAATCTGTTGTTATACAAGTCAAATAGCAAGGAGGGGCCCAAAAGTGAAACCATCTTCTTACACTTTTCTTTCTTCCTAGTCACAAGGAATAGAAGAGAGTGCAATTGAAATCAGAGCTGTTACACTGCACCAGTACGGGGATGAAGGGGAAAGCAAAAACATAGTGTTTATAAGGCAGGCAGTCTAAGGCAGGGATGCCACACTACCAGCTGAAGAAAGTGGTGAGCCCAGGGACATTGATAAGACAACCTGGTTATAGTGACACAAAGGGTAAGTGAGAGGGCCTCATCCATCCAGTGGTGTCAATACATGTGCATTATGATATTTTTAAATCATGTGAAACCAGAAGTCAGAAGAATATGGTACACACCTCTGAAGAAATGATGGAATGATGATTACTTCTTTTATGTAAATATTTGCTAATGATAATTTACCTTTTCATTACAACTAGAATTGTGTGGTCTCTTTCTGTAAAGCCCTCCATCAACTTGTCTCCCTGGAAAATTTCTACCCATTCATTAGGAGTCATCCAGATAATACTTTCTTTGCCCTGCCTGTTCTGATTCTCTGTGTTAACTAACCAGTGTTCCCAACAAGTTCTGGGTCTCTACTCTAGCGGTGATTGATCATATCATTATTGTTGGTGTGCTTGTCTCCCGTCTAGACTGTGAACTCCTTGAGACCAGAGACTTGTTTTTCAACTCTGTATCCCCAGTGTCACAAAGCCTAACATATAGTTGTTGTGTGCTGTCGAATAATTTTAGACTCATAGAAATGCCATGTGACAGGGCAGAACTGCCCCATAGAGCTTTCTAGGCTGTAATCTGTTAAGAAAACAGATCGTCAGGTCTTTCTTCCATAGAGCTGCTGGATGTGTTCGAACCACCAACCTTCTGTTAGCAACCAAGCCCTTAACTGTTGCACAAACAGGGGTCTTTCAACATATAGTTAAAAAAAAAACCAAAAAACAAAAAACCTGTTATTGTCGAGTCGATTCCAACTCATAGTGACTCTACAGGACAGAATAGAACTGTCCCATAGAGTTTCCAAGGAGCAGCTGCAGGATTCAAACTGCTGACCACTTGTTTAGCAGCTAAGCTCTTAACCACTGCATCACCAGAGCTCTGTTAACGTATAGTTAGTGCTCAATAAATTTTTATTCAATAAATGAATGAATGTGTACTTATGGCTGATTTTCAAGGTATCCATTGTGTCTCTCCTGAGCTTGTTTCTATGGGCGGCTAGGGAATACCTTGCTTGCCTCGTAAAGGGAGTCTATGATAACTTTCTCAATTGCTGAGGGATCGTTTAGCAATTTTGAAATGAGAATTCAGTGATGTTTCCCTAGAGACCTGAAAGAGTTAAGTGGCAGGAGAGGTAAACCAGCATAAGGTAGATGGAGCTAATTATGAACCTGGAAACAGCTACAGCATGGATAAGAAGGACCCCTGTAATGATGGTAACAGGGCTGGTGTTAACAGCACTAATTCTAGAGGTGACTAAGGCACATAGCATACTTTCCTCTGTTAAACATATTAGATCTTTCAGGCCTCTAGGAGCCCTGGTGGCTCAGTGGTTAAGAGCTCAGGCTGCTAACCAAAAGGTCGGCAGTTAGAATCTACCAGCCACTCCTTGGAAACCCTATGGGGGCAGTTCTACTCTGATCTATAGGGTTGCTATGAGTCAGAATCGACTCAATGGCAACAGAGGACACCACAGGAAATCAGTGTATTCTCCAAGCTCCTGCAGGATTGCCTGCTAATTTGTCATCAGCTTGGGTACTCAGGGACTTATCTCTTTATTTATGTCATCTTATACTCTGAACTCCAAATTTACAGTGAACTCTCTCTAGTCATTTACTTCCAGAGCCCTGGGGGCACATTAGCATTTTATGTAATCTCTCCTCCCTGTCATCTTCTTCTAGTACTTTCTATTAAGCTTGGTTCTTCCTGGTAATATAGTATATGAGGTTGCCCAGTTTCTGTAATTCTCAGTTTCACCTCTTGTTTTCCCTTCTCAAATATTACCTTTAAACCTCTGCTCCTTTTAGCTTATGATTGACATGCCTTTTACTGTATTTTATAAGTCCTGATGTGCACAATTGATGTAGCCATAAAAATAAATGGCTAGAAAAAGGAAGAGAAAACAAAAGAGAAGTGTTTTTGCTTAACCATTCACCTCTTTCGTTTAATGGAACCGGTTGAATAAATTCAGTGAGTTAGTCTATTTAAGCACCTCCATGTCACTGAATTTATATCATTTAGCAGATCTTTTTTGGAAGTCTTTGTGTGATGGATGCAGCACAGTGTTAACTTTCTGTCCTGTTTCTGAATTGCACTGATGAAAAGACATGGAATAAATATTGATTGCATAAAAATGGAAATTTAAAGTTTAAACAAAACCAGAAATCACAAAGTGTAAAAATTAGACGATGTTCGTTTTTCCATTTCTAAATATGAATATTTGGTAGCTTGCAGTGTTGTCTTACCTGGACATCTTAGTATCATTAGTATAACCTTGATTTTAAGAAAAAACTCTGCTTTAGTGTTTCGGTTTTCAGTCACCGTGATGCTTTATAGTATTTTGGACTATAAAATCCAAGGAGCTATCTTCCTTCTTAGCTTGAATCTTTACAGATTATAATGTAAAAGATTGTACTGGCTTCTCTGAGTAGTGTTCATCTTGAAAGACATCTACTATTGTGGCATTTTACATTTCCAAGGAAATCTGTGTCTGTATCTCTGTGAGGTAAATGTGTTTTTATCCCTGGGCTCTGTTTCTCCATCTGTGATTAGTCTTGCTGTTTGTCTGCCTTGGGCGTATTACCTCCCTTTCCATTTCTTCTGGAAAATGAGGATGGCAGTAATGCTATGTGCTGACGTTGAGGTGATATTATTAAAGTTAACATGAAAATGTTTATTAAGTTCTAATTTATGTAACATCTCTCATTTAAGAACCATAAGCTATTATCATTATTCTCTATTTCTGCAGTGTTTCTTCTTCAGGAGTTTGATTTTAGAATCATTTCCTTTCTCTGTTTAAAGTCACATGCGTTTTTTTTCTCCTATAGGGTTTGGATTACATTGATCTTATTTAACTTTCCAAATATATTCTTTCTCCCTATGCACTCTGATTATATACAAAATCCAAAACACCCAAAAGGGAATCTTAAAAATTAAGGCTTTTTTCCTCTCCCTTTTTTACCTAAGCCTTTAGAACTATGATCTAAAGAAAGAAGTATTTATTCATTGTTTTAAATATTTCTGGATAGCTCTCCTCTGTCGCCTCATAAATAACGTGTGGCACTGCTGCAGCTATTTCTGGTACGGCAAAGCCAAGTAGAGATAAAAGGTATTTAGGAATGATTAACTTTTAAGATAGAGAATTTGATTTTTTTTTTGGTCCATCTCTTTCTGTAAACCTGAGGTCTCTTGCTGGTGGTCTTAATGTAATGTAAATATTGAGCAATAGAAATGTAGAGCTACAAGGCAATTCTGTTCAACACACATTTCAATAATCTTCAGCTTCACTTCTAGCCATTGACGTCTATGGTTCTTACTGTCACTTGTGAGAATTAACTACTGCTCATTCTATTTAGGTGCCCCAGTTCCTCCTCCATAATACAGTGTAAAATGATACCAAGTTTGCTTCAGCCCTTGGGCAATTTACATGTTAAAACAGGAAAAAATCTCTATCATAACTTTCAGTGGACTTTACATTAAAAAAACTTAATGACATTTAAAAATAACATACTGCTGGAAATCACATTCTTTGTTGGCAAGAACTAGAGCTGAAGCGAAATGGACATTCAGGCTCATTTCTCATGATTGAGAAAGTGACATAGTTGCTTAAAACCTAGCAAAGCAGGAACTTAAATTTTTTAGGAGTCTCTATCTGACATTTAAGCACTCAACTATTGTCTTAGTTATCTAGTGCTGCTGTAATAGAAATACCACAAGTGGATGGCTTCAACAAACAGAAAGAAGTTTATTCTCTCACAGTCTAGTAGGCTAGAAGTCCAAATTCTGGGCATCAGCTCCAGGGAAAGGCTTTATCTCTCTGTTGGCTTTGAAGGTCCTTGTCATCAATCTCCCCCTTGACTAGGAGTTTCTCAGTGCAGGGACCCCAGGTCCAAAGGACATGCTCTTCTCCTGGCACTACTTTCGTGGTGGTATGAGGTCCCCTTGTCTCTCTGCTACTTCTTTCTTTTATATCTCAAAAGAGATTGACTTAAATACAACCTAATCTTGTAGATTGAGTCCTGCCTCATTAACATAATTGCCTCTAGTCCTGCCTTATACCATAGAGGTTAGGATTTACAACATATAGGAAAATCACATTAGATGACAAAATCTGCTCCCAAAAGTTCACAGCCTTGAAAACCCTATGGAGCAGTTATACTCTATAACATATGGGGTCACCATGAGTCACAATGGAAACTGGTTTTTTTTTCTTTGATTAACTTTTTAGCTCCAGGATTCCTTTGAGAATCTATGAAAGCTTTGCATGATTTCTAAGCAAAAAGTGTAGACATAAAATCTTACATATAATTTCAGGGGTTTTACAGACCCCTGAAAGCAATTTATGGACTGCATAAATTAGACCCTAGGTTAAAATTCCCTGACAATAAGAGAAAGAGGACCACAGGATGGTTCCATCTCTGATACCTGTTGTTAAAACAAAAATCATATTAAGCCAATAATAGAAATTGATTGAAGTTTATTTAAAATGCAATTTGCAAATAGGGGTATCATTCTGACTAGGGAGTAAAAAATGTTCCAAAGAGGAAAGAACTTGCAAAGATTCTTATACCCCAGCTTATTGCTATTAACACAATTTGTAGTCAGTAGAATTCCACACAGCATAGTCTTGAAGAACAATTAAAATAATGATTGATCACCCTAAAACATAGCCCCAGGTTTACCTTTGGAGTTTCTGTTTCTCTGAACTGTCGGCACAGAGATAATTCTTCAAAGCAGCACAATGCCTAGAGCAGAACGGTCCTTACTAATTTGCTTAGACGCTTGCTTGACTCTGGAAACCCTGGTGGTGTAGTGGTTAAGAGCTATGGTCCCTAACCAAGAGTTTTGCAGTTTGAATCCACCAGGTGCTCCTTGGAAATCCTATGGGGCAGTTCTATTCTGTCCGATAGGGTCTCTATGAGTCAGAATCGACTCCACGGTAGTGGGTTTGGTTTTTTCTTTTGTTTGACTCAAAGGTGACTTTAGGAAACCGGTTCTCTTAAGGCTCAAGTCCAAAGATCATCTCAGGGCAATAGCTTAGGTGGGTCACCCCAATCTCCATGGAACCCAGAAATTTGCATTTCACAAGAATTAAAATTCCATTTCTCACCATGTATGGATGTTTTGCTTTGAAGGGTCTGGAGCCTTTAGATGGTTGGGGTCAAGAACTTGGAATATCTGAAGTGTTGAGAATGAGGGCAGTTTATTATTCATTGCTCAAAGGAGGGAGGGCCCATGGATTGGAGTGGCTTGGAATGGGTCCAGTGAGAACCTGTAAGAATGGTAGAGATCTAGACAGATGGAAGGATATGCACCTATATGCACCATAAGGTCAGGATCCCTGTTTACTTTGTCCTTCACTATGCCTAGAACTGTTGTTATTGTTAGTTGCCATTGAGTCAATTCCAACTCATGGCAATACCGTTATTCCAACTAATGGCAATACCATAGTACAGAGTAGAGCTCCTCCATAGGGTTTTCTTGACTGTAATCTTAACAGCAGATTGCCAGGACCTTTCTTCCAAGGTACTGCTGGTGGGTTTGAACTGCCAACCTTTAGGTTATCAGCTGAGTGCAAAAAGTATCTGCTATATGTTGGTAGACTTTCAGTAAATATTTGTACAGTGTTTTGTGCCTCATTTCTAGTGACGGAGTTGAGCTAAGAAAATGGCAAAAACTCAGGCCCCAAGTTCTACATGTGCCTCTGATACAAAGCTACTAACATAAACGTTGGTGGCAGGTCTAGATATCTCTGGGGATCAGTTGGTAACATGGCAAGTGTTGTATAAGAGTTATTTAGGGCTCAAACTTGCAAAATTAAATATCTGGACTTTATTGCTAAGGAACTAAGAAGCAACAGAAATAATATATCAATATTGTATTATGAAATTCTGATACCCCCTGAGGAATAGAACTTGGAGGTGGTGATTCTAAATCTGAGACATTAACCCTGAGGCCCAAATCCCCCATAGCAGTGAAAAAGCTGGCGTTTTCAGGGTGGCTCTTTTAGCTTCCAGTATTTACCCTCTCAGTGAGCCTCATTTCCCAGACAGGCAGGGAAGAAATGTTTGGGGGCAACGATGTCATTTTTAGCCTTTACTTTTTCCTCTCTCTTCTTTCAAAAACACTTTAAGAGGATGTGTTATCATCAGACACAGAACATTCTTCATGCCCACTCCCACCCACTCTCTGGCCACCCCCCTCCTCTTCCTACCTATACACATGTGGGCTCTGTACCTGCTGCATCAGCGCTGTGGTGCAGTGAGTCAGCTGTGGTTTTCCTACATTCCGAGATGTAAATAGAACTGTTGGATATTAATTGACTGAATACTGAGTCATTCTGGGGCATTTTCTTTTTCCTTTCCATATAATTTACAAACATAACTATACATACATTTGTCTATCTTATACGTTTAACACATGTGACAGTGACGTTTTCCCTCTTTAGAACCTTGCCATTACTTAGTGGGCCTAAGTCATTCACTTCTATTCCCTACTGATTGTTATGAATAAAACAATTGTATAATGAAAAGCTGGAGGCCCAACAAGTGCAAAAAGTAAAGAATGGACTTCACAGTCCAGTCGAATAGCATGTATATGTGTTGGGGATGGTGGTGATGATACCGTCTCTCTGAGATTTCTTGTCTCCAGGAGGAGGGACACAAATTAGCATATCACTCCTGACCCCTCCCTCCATTCCCTCAGGGGTGGAAGAGTGCCTTTGCTTAATACTGAATTTGGGAGAAGAAACTGGTCATCTCCTTCCTTCCTTCTTTCCTTTGTCTTTGGGATTTGCCTGCCTGCCTGCCAAGAGCATTCTTCAAGCTGTCCTCCACTCTGTCAGGTGGTCTCTGGAAGCTGCTCCTCCCGCAGGTCAGGGGTGAGAGGCAGGGCTGAAGTTCGGAAAATCAGTCCAATTCTGTGTTGGGTATTAGGAAGACTATGGTTGCTAAACATCTACATCACCTTCCTAATAAGCGTGATAGTTTGATCTCTTGTTTGCTGTAGTCCTCTGTATATTTCAATTGCAGAAATTGGGAGGGGAAAAGGAGCATAATTGATTAAGTTTTTTACAAACCAGAAAAAAAAAAAAAACAAAACCTGTTTGCCATGGAGTTGATTCCAGCTCATGGTGACCCCATGTGTTACAGAGGTGCTCCATGGGGTTTTCTTGGCTGTAATCTTTACGGAAGCAGATCGCCAGGCCTCTCTTCCATGGCATTGCTGGTTGGGTTTGACCCGCCAATCTTTAGGTTAGTAGTTGAGTGCAAACTATGCCACCTAGAGGCCTCTCACATTCTCAGACACCCCCCAGATAGGCTGATTTTTAGTCATTCGATTACTAACTTGGATGACGTTACTCAGCCTATTGTTCTGGAGAAGCCCGGTGTAAAGCCTATTTAGAGTGGACTGCATTTGGTGAGAAATCTAAGATTTTGAAATTCTGATTTCAGGTGCAGAGTTTATAATTTAGATATGAGTGTACTTTTATTCCCCCCTTTCCACTGCAAACTTAAGAAAAAAACATGTGAACCTGTTTTTGTAAGAGGGCATTGTGGGCATTTAGTAGTAACCCGAAACTACTAGGGTGGATCCTTCAATCAATTTCTTAAAATTTCCTGCTCCTGTTTCCTCATCAGTGATATAGGAATGAAAGTACTTCACAAAGTCATTGAGGGGATTAAGTTAAATGACAGAATGTGTATGAAAAACAGCTAATTCAGTACATGGCCCATCACAGGCATCTGATAAATGTTTAAAAGATACCAGTGGTGTGCTAGATAGGCACTGTGTCATCAAAACAGTATTCTTTATGAATCAGTGAACACAGAGCAATTTAAAAGGAGGAAAAAATAAATCACTTTGTTTCTGGTGGCTTCATCTTTTCCCTTCTGTCTATTCTCTAATTTCTTCTTTTTTATTTTTAGTTGAACCAATGCCATTTTGAACATGCAAGACCTAATTCTCTTTTTTTAATTTTATCATGTTTTAGGTGAAAGTTTACAATGCAAATTAGTTTCTCATTCAAAAATTTATACTTAAATTGTTTTCTGACATTGGTTGCAATCCCTGCAATGTGTCAGCACTCTCTTCCTATTCATTTACACCCCAGGTTCCCCTTGTACATTTGTCCAGTTTTCCTGTCCTTTCCTGCCTTCTCCTGTTTGCATTTGGGCAGGTGTTGCCCATTTGGTCTCGTTTACTTGATTAAACTAAGAAGCATATTCCTCACATCTATTATTCTTTGTTTTATTGGACTGTCTAATCTTTGGCTAAAAGGTGGACTTTGAGAGTTGCTTCAGTTATGAGTTAGCAAGGTGTCCAGGGGCCATAGTCTCAGGGGTTCCTCTAGTCTCTGTCAGACCAGTTAGTCTGCTCTTTTTTTTTTAAATGAATTCAAATTTTGTTCTACATATTTCTTCGGATCTGTCTGGAACCCTCTATTGTGATTCCTGTCAGAGAGGTTGGTAGTGGTAGCTGGGCACTATCTAGTTCTGGGCTCAGGCTGGTGGAGGCTGTGGTTCATGTGGTCCATTAGTCCTCTGAGCTAATATTTTATTGGTGTCTTTGGTTTTCTTCATTCTCCTTTGCTCTGAACTTGATGGGAACAATAACATATTTAATAAATCTATTGTGCTTTAGATGAAGGTATACAGAGCAAAGTAGTTTCTCATTAAACAGTTAGTACATATTGTTTTTTTGACTTTGGTTGCCAACCCCACGATGTGTTAATACTCTCCCCTTCTTCACCATGGGTTCCCCATTACCAGCTTTCCTGTCCCCTCCTGCTTTCTCGTCCTTGCCTCTGAGATTGGTGTGCCCATTTAGTCTTGTTTTATTTTAGAGGCCTGTCTAATCTTTGGCTGAAGGGTGAACATCAGGAATGACTTCAGTACTGAATTAAAAGGGTGTCCAGGGTCTATACTCTCAGGTTTTCTCCAGTGTCTGTCAGACCAGAAAGTCTGATCTTTTTTTGTGAGTGAGAATTTTGTTCTACATTTTTCTCCAGCTCCGTCTGGGACCCTCAGTTGTGATCCCTGTCAGGGCAGTCAGAGGTGGTAGCTGGATACCATCTAGTTGTGCTGAACTCAGTCTGGTGGAGGCTTTAGTAAATGTGGTCCATTAGTCCTTTGGACTAATCTTTCCCTTGTGTCTTTGGTTTTCTTCATTCTCCCTTGCTCCAGATAGGGTGGGACTAGTGGATGGTCACACACAAGCTTTTAAGACCCCACACGCTACTCACCAAAGTAGGATGTAGAATATTTTCTTTATGAATTATATTATGCCAATTGAGCTAGATGTCCCCTGAGACCATGGTCCCCAGCCCAGTAATTCGGTCCTCAGGGAGTTTGGATGAGTCTATGGAGCTTCCATGATCTTGCCTTGATCAAGTTGTTCTGGCTTCCCCAGTATTGTGTACTGTCTTACCCATCACCAAAGTTACCACTTCTCTATTGTCTGTTTAGTGTTTTTTCCACCGTCACTCCTTTCTCCATCGTAATCATCAAAGATTGCTTCTTTCTGTGTGTAAACCTTTTCATGAGTTTTTATAGTAGTGGTCTCATACAATATTTGCCCTTTTGGGATTGACTTATTTCACTCAACATAATGCCCTCCAGATTCATCCATGTTGTGAGATGCTTTGCAGATTCATCATCGTTCTTTATCATTGCATAGTATTCCATTGTGTGTATGTACCATAGTGTATCCATTCATCTGTTGATGGGCACTTAAGTTGTTTCCATCTTTTTGCTATTGTGAACAATGCTGGAATGAACATGGCTGTGCATATGCCTATTTGTGTCATGACTCTTATTTCTCTAGGATATATTCCTAGGAGTGGGATTGCTGGATCATATGGTATTTCTGTTTCTAGCTTTTTAAGGCAGGGCCATATCATTTTCCAAAATGGTTGTATCATTTTATATCCCCACCAGCACTGCGTAAGTGTTCCAATCTCCCTGCAGTCCCTCCAACATTTGTTATTTTCTGTTTTTTTTATTTGTGCCAGTAATGCTGGAATGAGATGTTATGTCATTGTGGTTTTAATTTTCTTTTCTCTAATGGCTTGTCATCTCCAGCATTTCCTCATGTGTCTGTTATCCACTTGAATGTCTTATTTGGTGAAGTGTCTGTTCATATCCTTTGCCCACTTTAAAAAAAAATTTTTTTTTAATTGTAGTTAAATGAGGTTTACATTTCAAGTTAGTCTCCCACACAAAATTTTACACATAAATTGTTATGTGACCCTAATTGTTCACCCCATTCTGTGACAGCACACTCTTCCTTTCCGTCCTTTGCCCACTTTTTAAATGAATTATTTGTTTTTTTGTTGTAGAGCTGTTGGATTTCCCTGTAGATTTTAGAGATTAGATCTTTGTCAGGTTTGTCATAGTCAAATTTTTTTTCCCAGTCTGTAGGTTCTCTTTTTACTCTTTTGATGAAAATAAGTGTTTAATTTTTAGAAGATCCCAGATCCCAGTTATCTAGCTTATCTTCTGGAGTTTGTGTGTTATTAGTTATGGTTTCTATCCTATATTAGGGCCTCTAGCATTGATCCTATTTTTTCTTTTATGATCTTTATAGTTTTTGGTTTTATATTTAGGTCTTTTATCTATTTTGAATTAGTTTTTGTGTATGGTGTGAGATATGGGTCCTGTTTCATTTTTTTGCAGATGGACATCCAGTTTTGGCAGCATCATTTGTTAAAAAGACTGTGTTTTCCCTTTTGATGGACTTTGGGACCCGGTTGAAGATCAGGTGTTGGTAGGTGGATGGATTTCCATCTGAGTTCTCAATTGTGTTCCGTTGGTCAATGTATCTGTCATTGTACCAGTACCAGGCTGTTTTGACTACCGTAATTGTATAGTAGGTACTGAGGTCAGGTAGTGTGAGTCCTCCTCCTTTATTCTTCTTCTTCAATAGTACTTTACTTATCCAGGGCCTCTGCCCTTTCCATATAAAATTAATGATTAGTTCTTCCATCTCTTTAAAGAGTACTGTTGGTATTTGGATAGGGATTGCATTGTATTTGTAGATTGCTTGGGATAGAATTGACATTTTCAATGTTGAGTCTACCTATCCATGAGCATGGTATGTTTTTCCATTTATGTAGATCCCTTTGACTTTCTTGCAGTAGTGTTTTGTAGTTTTCTTTGTATAGGTCTTTTACATCCCTAGTTAGATTTATTCCTAAGTATTTTATTTTTTTAGGGACTATTATAAAGGGTATTGTTTTTCTGATTTCCTTTTCATCATTCTGTTTATTGGCATACAGTAATCCAAGTTATTTTTGTGTGTTTATCTTATATTCTGCTACTCTGCCGAATCTTTCTATTAGTTCCAGTAGTTTTCTTGTGGAGTCTTTTGTGTTTTCTGTGTATAGTATCATATCATCTGCAAATAGGGACAGTTTTACTTCTTCATTACCAATTTGGATGCTCTTTATTTCTTTTTCTTGCCTTATTGGTCTAGCTAGGACTTCCAGCACAATGTTAAATAGGAGTGGTGATAAAGGGCATCCTTGTCTTGTTTCTGTTCTCAAGGGGAATGTTTTTTGCCTCTCTTCATTGAGAATGATGTTGGAAGTTGGTTTTGTATAGATGTTCTTTATTATGTTGAGGAATTTCCCTTCTATACCTATTTTATTGAGAGTTTTTATCAGGAATTGGTGTTGGACTTTGTCAAATACCTTTTCTGGATTGATTGAGATGATCATGTGATTCTTTTATTATTTTTTTATTTATATAGTGGATTAAATTGATTAATTTTCCAATGCTGAATGATCCTTGCCTAGCTGGTATGAATCCCATTTGGTAGAGGTGAATTTTTTTTTAATTGATGCTGAATTCTTTTGGCTAGAATTTTGTAGGGATTTTTTGCATCTATATTCATGAGAGATACTGGTCTGTAATTTTCTTTTATTGTGGTGTCTTTTCTTGGTTTTGGTGTCAGGGTTATTCTGGCTTCATAGAATGAATTTGGAGGTATCCCTTCCTTTTCTATATTCTGAAATAACTTGAGTAGTAGTGGTGAAAGCTCTTCTTTGAATGTTTGGTAGAATTCTCCAGTGAAGCCATTTGGGCCAGGGCTTTTTTTTTTTTTTTTTTTTTTTTGGAGCTTTTTTAATTACCTTTCAATCTCTTCTCTTGTTATGAGTCTATACAGATTTTCGACCTCAGTTTGTGTTAGTTTAGGTAGGTGAAAGTGTTTGTAGAAATTTGTCCATTTCCTCTAGGTTTTTGAATTTGTTGGACTATAGTTTTTCATAGTACTCTGTTATGATCCTTTTTATTTCAGTTGGGTCTGTTGTAATGTCCCCCATTTTATTTCTTATTTGGGTTATTTGTGTCCTCTCCTGTTTTTCTGTCAGTTTTGCCAATGATTTGTCAATTTTGTTGATCCTTTCAAAGAACCAATTTTTGGTTTTGTTGATTCTTTCTATTGTTTGTCTATTCTCTATTTCATTTATTTCTGCCCTGATCTTTATTATTTCCTTTCTTCTGGTGGCTATGGGCTTCTTTTGCCATTCTCTGTTTTTTCAAGTTGTATAGCTAAAGTTTTGATTTTGTCCCTTTCTTCTGTTTTGATATGTGCATTTATTGCTATAAATTGACCTCTGAGCACTCCAATTGCTGTGTTCCAAAAGTTTTGGTATGATGTGCTTTCATTCTTGTTTGATTCTAGGAATTTTTAAATTCTATCTTTGATTTCTTCTATTATCCAGTAGTTTTTTAAGCAAGGTGTTATTTAGTTTCCATTTATTTGATTTTTTTCCCTTGCTCTTCCTGTTATTAATTTCTACTTATGTGGTGTTGTGATGAGAGAAGATGCTTTGTGTTATCTCAATGTTTTGGATTTTTTGAGGGTTGCTTTGTGGCCCAAGATGTGGTCTATTCTGGTGAACATTCCATATGAGTTGGTAAAGAACGTGTATTTTGCTGCTGTTGGATGGAATGTCTATATATGTCTATGAAGTCAATTTGATTGATTGTGGATTTTAGATCTTCAGTATGTTTGAGTTTCTTTCTAGATGTTCTATGGTTTACTGAGAATGGTGTGTTAAAGTCTCCTACTATTATTGTGAAACTGTCAATTTCTCTTTTCAATGCAGTTAGAGTTTGTTTTATGCATTTTGTAACCCTGTCATTGGGTGTGTAGTTATTTATTATGGTTATGTCCTCATGGTGGATTGTCCCTTTAATCATTATATAATGTCCTTCCTTGTCTTCTATGGTTAATTTTCAATTAAAGGCTATTTTATCTGAGATTAGTATTGCCACTTGTGCCTTTTTTTGGTTGCTGTTTGCTTGATATATTTTTTTCATCCTTTGATTTTAAATGTATTTTTGTCTTTGTTTCTAAGGTGGGTCTCCTGTAGACAGGATATTGATGGTTTCTGCTTTTCATCCATTGTTTCACTCTCTGTCTCTTTATGTGTGCATTTAAGCCATTTGTGTTCAGTGTGACTATTGACAGGTGTGAGTTTATTGCTGTCCTTTTGTAGTAGGTTTTTTTTTTTGTTAATGCTAACATTTTCTTTTTTCCTCTTACTCTTCTCTGCTGAATCCATTTGCTTGTGGATTTTTTTTCATTTATTTCATTTTTGTAAAATTTGTATTTACTGAGAATTTATGTTTCTCTTTTTTATTTTGATGAGTAGGTTTTCTAACTTTCTTTGTGGTTACCTTGAAATTTACCCATATTCCTAAGTGTAAACCAGTCTTTTATTACTTGATATTGCCTTGACTTACTCTCCATTTGAAAATTCTATACCTACACAGTTTATTCCCTCTTTATTGTTCTAACGTTCTTGTCATTTACAGATTGGCCTCTCTGTTTCTCTGTTGTAAAAATTTTAGTTTTGCTTTATTCTGGGGAGTACATTACTTAGGTTGGAATCTGGCTGATGCTGTCCTGTGTCTTAGATTCAGTTCGTGGTCTGATGTTGTTGGTTCTCTAACCAAAGGACTCTCTTTAATAATTCTTGTAAGTTTAGTTTGGTTTTTACATATTCACTTAATTTCTATTTATCTGGAAATGTCCTAATTTCACCATCATATTAGAAGGAGAGTTTTGCAGGATATATATGTATCAACAGTTCATTGCCACCCAGATTCACCCCGCCCCCACTGGCCAGCTCCTTCAGCACCATTTTGTTTTTGTTTTGGCTTTTTTTTCTTCTCTCTCATTCACTGCCTTCCTTTCCTTTCTCCCTCCCAGCTAGCACCGTGTGCCATCTCTCTCTCTCTCTATTTGTCTCTCTCTCTCTCTATATATAAAAATATGTATATTATTCTTGGTTTAAAATTTTTTTCTTTCAAGGTTTTATATATATCTCATCCCATTGCCTTGTTGCCTGCATGGTTTCTGCTGAGTAATCAGAGCTTAGTCTTATTGTTTCCCCTTCGTATTTGACTTTGTTTTTCTTGAGTTGCTCTCAGGATTCTTTCTTTGTCTTTGGTTTTAGTGAGTGTGATTATGATATGTCTTGGTGATATTCTTTTGACTCTTATCCTATACAGAGTTTGTTGAACTTCTCGGGTGATCAGATTTTTGTCCTTCATGATATTAGGGAAGTTTTCTGTCAGCAAATCTCTGATGATCCTCTCTCTATTTTCTGTTTTCTACCCTTTATGAAACTCTGATCACATGAAAATTTTTGCTTTTGAGTGTATCACACATCGTTATCAGGGTTTCTTCATTTGTCTTCATTCTTTTGTCTAATTTTTCCTCAAACAAAGTGGTATCCAAGAATTTGTCTTCAATTTCACTGATCCTGTCTTCCATTGTATCAAATTTGCTCCTAAAGCCTTCTATTGCACTGTCCCTTTCTGAAATCTGGTTGTTTATCTTTTGGATTTCTAATTGCTGTTTTTGTATGATTTCTAGTTGTTTGTTTATTTTGAAATTTTGTTCCTGTATTATTTTCCTGAATTCTTCCATTGCTTTGTCTATGTTTTCCCTGATTTTGTATGTGTTTTCCATGATTTTGTCTATTTTTTCTTATTTTTGTCTGTGTTTTTCTTCTTCTCTTGGAGATCCCTGAATATTAGAATTTTGAATTCTCCATGAGGCAGTTCCAGTGCCTTTTCTTCTACTGGAAGGTCATCTGGTGCTTTATTTTGGTCGCTTTCTGGAGCCACCTCATCCTGTTTTTCTTTTTCTTTTTTTTTTTTTTTAAATATGTTTTGATATTGTCTGTTGTCTTTGGGACATTCAGGAATTCTTTTCTTCATTTATTGATTTTAGGTTTGTTTGTTTTGTCCTGCTTTTTTGTTTTATTTGGGGATGTATGGGCAGGTGGGTTGGGCATGCTTTGTTACTTGCTCATCTGTGGGCACAATACTTCTCACCACCTTGCCCAGGTGGACAGGGATGGTCACTCAGCTATGGTGCAGCAGGGCAGGCCCAGTTTTTTGGAGGGACATGGATGGGTCATTAGTGGCACATACTGGGTCTGTGCCTGTGCTGCTCAGCCGTGCGGTGCCTGGCACATGGGTCAGATAGGCAGGTAGGAAGGTAGAGGATGTGATGTGTGCTGCTAAGTGGGTGAGAGAAAGAGGAGCGAGAAGAAAGAGAAACAGGACCAAAAGAGAAAAAAATTGAGGAAAAAAGAAAATGAAAAAGTGATTAAAATTGCTGCACAGTAAGATTTGGCAGATGGGGGCAGGGCAGACCTGGCAAGGCTGTGTTCTGGTGGCTCTCTAGTCAGGTGGTGTAGCTAGGCCTGTTGATAAGGGGTATGGTTGGTGAACGGGGCTAGGTGGCAGGAGAAAGTAACGGAAAGAAGGGAAAGAAAGAGAAGGAAAACAACAACAACAGCAACAAAAATAAATATGTTGCTGGGGGAGCCAGCCTTTGGGGGTGGGGTGGAATTGGGGTGGCAGTGAACTGATGTCTCTCTCATCAAGCAGAGTGGCACACCTCATTAGGAAACGGTAAGGAGGCAGAAAAGGGAGAAAGGGAAAGATAAAGAAAAATTAAAAATATGGCACTGAAAGAGCCAGCCTTTGGGGGCTGTGCAAACCTGGGGAGGCCATGTGCCAGATGCTCTGTAGCCGAGCATTACAACACAGTCCATCGAGAAGGGGGGTGGTGCACATAGTAGGTGCTTGGGAGAAAGGATAGGAAGCAAGGGAGAGAGAGAGAGAGCACAACAACAAAAAAGAGAGAAAAAAGAAAAGCAAAAACAAACAAAAAAATAAATGCACTGAAGGAGCCTGCCAGGGTGGGGCGCTACAGACCCAGGGAGGCTGTATGCTGGTGGCTCTCTAGCCTAGTGGTGTGGCACAGCCCATTAAGAAGGGGCAGAGGTGGCACATGTGGCTAGGTGGGCAGGAGAAAGGAAAGGAAGAGAGAGAAATAAGGAACTGAAAACAAATGGCACTGAGGGAACCTGTCAGTGGGGTGTTACGGACCCGGGGAGGCTGTACATCAGTGGCTCTCTAGCTGAGCAGTGTGGCACAGCCCATCAAGAAGGGGCAGGGAAGGCACAGGCAGCTAGTTGGGCTAGAGAAAGGAAAGGAAGGAAGTGAGAAAGTGAGGGAAACTGAAAAAAATGGCACTGAGGGAGCCTGCCAATGGGGTGGCGCAGACCTGGGAAGGCTGCGTACTGGTGGCTATCTAGACAAGCCATGTGGCACAGTCCATCAGGAAGGGGCGGGGACAGCATACTTGGCTAGGTGAGCAGGAGAAAGGAAAGGAAGGGACAGAGAGATTAAGAATCGAAGAAAAAAATAAACAAGAAATGGCACTGAGGGAGCTTGCCAGTGGCATGGCAGACTCAGGTAAGCCATGTGCTGGTGACTGTCTAGCTGAGTAGTGTGGCACAGCCCATCAAGAAGGGGCAGAGATGGCACACGGTGCTAGTGGGGAGGGAGAAAGGAAAGGAAGGCAGTGAATGAGAGAGAAGAAAAAAAAAAAGCCAAAACAAAAACAAAATGGTGCTGAAGGAGCTGGCCAGTGGGGGCGGGGTGAATCTGGGTGGCAATGAACTGTTGTCTCTCTGGCCAAGCTACCATGGACCATTGGAAAGTGGTGGAGGCCATGTACAGGGAAAAAGGGTGGTGGGGGTGGTGGGTGGGAAAGTGTGTATCCCTGGTTATTGGGTGCTCTATCTCCTGTTGAGAGCTCCATAAAGTTGCCTTCTCGTACTCCTTGTCTGCATTCCTTGGTGGATGAGGTCCAAAATAGTGAATCCATGCTGCTTTAGCTGGTAGGGAACCTCCATTCCATAGCTCTCCTATTTCTCTGTTCTCTGTCAGTTTCTTATTCCATTTGGTGCTTGATCTAGTTTTTATCCTTTCATTTGATGCTTAGGGTTCCAGGATTGACCTTTGTATCTGTTTTACTTAGTTTTTTGGATCTTTGCTGTAGATGGATGGCATGGTGCTTCTGTCTATAGTGCCACGTTGGCTCTGCCTCCCTAATTTTTTAATATATCTTGTGATTTCTGTTTTCTTGAGTCTGTGTTGTCTCTGCCTCCCAATAACGTATTTTAGATGGCCAATCGCAAGCTTTTAGGAACCCAGATGCTACTCACCAAAGTAGGATGTAGAACACTTTCTTTATGAACTATGTTATGCTAATTGACCTAGATGTCCCCCAAGACCATGGTCCCCAGCCCTAAGCCCCAGTAACTCAGTCCCTCAAGGTGTTTGTATATGTCTAGGAAGGTTCTATGGCTTTGCCTTGGTCACGTTGTACTGGCTTTCCCTATATTGTGTGTTGTCTTTCTTTTCACGAAAATGAACACTTGTTTACTATCTAGTTAATGATTTCCACTCCCCATCCCTCCCCTCCCTCATAATCATCAAAGATTGTTTTTTTCTGTGTGTAAAACTTTTCTTGAGTTTTTATAATAGTGGTCTTGCATAGTATTTGTCCGTTTGTGATTGATGTGTTTCACTCAGCATAATGCCCTCCAGATTCATCCATGTTGTGGGAAGTTTCACAGATTCATTATTGCTCTTTATCAGTGCGTGGTATTCCACTATGTGTATGTACCACATAATATGTTTATCGATTCATCTGTTGATGGGCACTTAGGTTGTTTCCATCTTTTTCCTATTGTGAATAATGCTGCAATAATCATGGGTGTGCATATGCCTAATTCTTTGATAGCTCTTATTTCTCTAGGATATATTCCTAGTAGTAGGATTTCTGGATCATATGGTACTTTTATTTCTAGCTTTTTAAGGAAGCAATATACTGTTTTCCATAGTGATTATATAATTTTACATTACCACAAACAGTACATAAGAGTTCCAATCTCTCCGCAGCCTCTCCAACATTTGTTATTTTCTATTTTTTTGATTAGTGCCAATAATTTTGGGGTGAGATGGTATCTCATTTAGTTTTGATTTGCATTTCTGTAATGGCTAACGATTGCGAGCATTTTCTCATGTGTCTGCTAGCCTCCTGAATGTGAAGTGTCTTTTCACATTCTTTGTCCATTTTTAAATTGGATTATTTGTCTTTGTGTTGTTGAGGTGGTGAAGTATTTTATAGATTTTAGAGATTAGACCCTTCTCAGATATATTGTAGCCAAATTTTTTCCTCCAATCTGTAGGTTCTTTTTTCACTCTTTTAGTAAAGTCTTCTGATGAGCATAAGTATTTAGTTTTTCAGAACTCCCAGTTTTCTAGTTTGTCTTCTGGTGTTTGTGCATTCTTAGTTATGGTTTGTATTATATTTATGCCATGTATTACGGCACCTGGAATTATCCCTATTTTTTCTTCCATGATCCAAATCATATTAGGCTTTATATTTAGATCTTTGATCCATTTGGAGTTAGTTTTTGTGTAGGGTGTGATGCATAGGTCCTGTTTCATTTGTTTGCAGATGGACATCCAGTTTTTCCAGCAGTATTTGTTAAAAAGACTGTCTTTTCCCCAGTTAATGGACTTTGGTCCTTTGTCAAAGATCAGCTGACCATAGGTGGATGGATTTGTCTGGGTTCTAGATTCTGTGCTGTCGGTCTATGTGTGTGGTTGTACTAGTACCAGTCTGTTTTGATGACTGTGAGTGTATAGCAGATTCTGAGAACAGTTAGTGTGAGGTCTTCTGCTTTGTTCTTTTTCTTAAGTAATGCTTTGCTTATCCTGGGTGTCTTTCCTTTCCATATAAATTTGGTGATTATTTTTTGTATCTCGTTAAAGAATGCTGTTGGTATTTGGATGGGGATTGCATTATAACTGTAGATCACTTTGGGTAAAATTGACATTTTCACAGTGTTGAATCATCCTATCCTTGAGCATGGTATGTTTTTCCATTTATGTAGGTCTCCTTTGTTTCTTGCAGTTGTGTTTTGTAGTTTTCTTTGTATAGGTTTTTTACATCCCTGGTTAGATTTATTCCTAAGTATTTTATCTTTTAGGGGCTATTATAAATGGTATTGTTTTTCTGACTTGCTTTTCGAAGTTTTCTTTGTTGGTGTTTAGGAATCCAACTGATTTTTGTAGGTTAATCTTGTATCCTGCTACTTTGCTGACTCTATTAGTTCTAGTAGTTTTCTTGTGGAACCTTTGGGGTTCTTCATGTATAGGATCATATCATCTGCAAATAGGGATAGTTTTACTTCTTCCTTTACTTTATGGATGCCCTTTATTTATTTTTCTTGGTTGTTGCTCTAGCTTGGACTTCCAGCACAATGTTAAATAGGAGTGGAGAGAAAAGGCTTCCTTGTCTTGTTCCTGATTTCAGGGGGAATGCTTTCAGCCTCTCCCCATTGAGAATGATGTAGGCGGTTGATTTGGTATATATGCCTTTTATTATGTTGAGGAATTTCCCTTCTATTCCTATTTTGTTGAGAGTTTTTATTAGGAATAGGTGTTGGACTTTATCAAATACCTTTTCTGTGTCAAGAAATGTCTGAGATGATCATGTGATTCTTTTCTTTTGTTTTATTTAAGTAGTGGATTACGTCCATTGATTTTCTAATGTTGAACCATCCTTGCATACTTGGTGTGAATCCACTTGGTTGTGGTGTGTTATTTTTTTTAAATATGTTGCTGAATTCTATTGACTAGAATTTCGTTGAGAATTTTTGCATCTGTATTCATGAGAGATATTGGTCTGTAATTTTCTTTTTTTGTTGTGTATTTGTCTGACATTGGTATCAGGGATACGCTGGTTTCATAGAATGAATTCAGGAGTATTCCTTCCTTTTCTATGCTCTGAAATAGTTTTAGTAGTACCGGTGTGAGCTCTTCTCTGAATATTTGGTAGAATTCTTCAGTGAAGCCGTCTGGGCCAGGGCTTTTTTCTTGTTGTGAATTTTTGTTTGTTTGCTTTTAACTGTACTTTAGATAAAGGTTTACAGAGCAAATTAGTTTCTCATTAAACAGTAAATACATATTGTTTTGTGACATTGATAACCCCATGACATGTCAACACTCTTCCCTTCTCAATCTTGGGGTGCCCATTTCCACTTGTCCAGCTTTCCTGTCCTTCCTGCCTTCTAGTCATTGCCTCTGGGTTGGTGTGTCCATTTAGCCTCGTTTTGTTTTGTGGGCTTGTCTAATCTTTGGCTGAAGGGTGAACTGCAGGAGTGACTTCAGTACAGAGTTATAAGGGTGTCCGGTGGCCATTCTCTCAGGGTTTCTCCTGTCTCTGTCAGACAAGTAAGTCTAAATTGTGAGCTAGAATTTGGTCTACATTTTTCTTCAGCTCTTTCTGAGACCCTCTATTGTAATCCCTGTTACAGCAGTTGCGGTGGTAGCGGGGCACAATCTAGTTGTGCTGGACTAAGACTGGGGAAGGCTGTGGTAGTTGTGGTCCATTAGCCCTTTGGACTAATCTTTCCCTTGTGTGTTTGGTTTTCTTCATTCTCCTTTGCTCCAGACTGGGTGGAGCAGTGTAGTATTTTAGATGGGAGGTCACAAGTTTTTAAGGTCCCAGATGCTACTCATCAAACTAGGATGTCAAACATTTTCTTTATAAACTATGTCATGCCAATTGAGTTTGATGTCCCTTGATACCATGGTTCCCAGCCCTCAGCCCATTGATTTGGTCCCTCAGAGAGTTTGGATGTGTCTATGAATCTTCCATTACCTTGCCTTGGTCAAGTTGTGCTTACTTCCCCAGTATTGTGTACTGTCTTACCTTTCACAAAATTTACCACTTATATATTCTCTAGTTAGTGTTTTTCTCTCCCCACTTTTCCTCTCCCTTGTAACCATCAGAGATTGTTACTTTCTGTGTGTAAACATTTTCATGAGTTTTTATAATAGTGGTCTAATACAATATTTGTCCTTTTGTGATTTGTTGGGATTTATTACCTCTTCCATCTTTTCTCTTGTTATGGGTCTGTTCAGATTTTCTATCTCAGTTTGTGTTAGTTTAGTTAGGTAACGTGATCCTAGAAATTTGTCTATTTCCTATAGGTTCTCAAATTTACTGGAGAACAGTTTTTCACAGTATTCTGTTACGATCCTTTTTGTTTCAGTTGAGTCTGTTGTAGTATGCCCCGTCTCATTTCTTATTTGGCTTATTTACTACCTCTCCTTTTTTTCTTATGTCAGTTTGGCCCATAGCTTGTTTATTTTGTTGATATATTCAAACAACCAACTTTTCATTTTATTGATTCTTTTCTACTGGTTTTTTTTTTGTTTTCTATTTCATTTATTTTTGTGCTAATCTTTGTTATCTCCTTTTCTGGTGGCTGTGGGCTTCTTTTGCTGTTCTCTTTCTATTTTTTTGAGTTGTAGGGCTAAAGTTTTGATTTTTGCCCATTCTTTTTTTGACATGTGTGTTTATTGGTATAAATTGACCTCTCAGCACTGCCTTTGCTGTGTCCTAAAGGTTTTGGTATGATGTGTTTTCACTTTCATTTAATTCTAGGAATTTTTTATTCTTTCTTTGATTTCTTCTATTACCCAGTTGTTTTTAAGCAAAGGGTTAGTATTTGATTCTTTTTCCTTGCTCTTCCTGTTAGTAATTTCTACATTTATGGTGTTGTGATCAGAGAGAATGCTTTGGATTATTTCAATGTTTTGGATTTTATTGAGGGTTGCTTTGTGACCTAAAATATGGTCTATTTTGGAGAAAGTTCCATGTGCGTTGGAAAAGAATGTATACTTCGTTGCTGTTGGGTAGAGAGTTCTATATATGTCTGTGTAGTAATGTTGGATGATTTTGGCCTTTAGATGTTCTGTATATTTGTTGAATTTCTTTATAGATATTCTGTCTTTTAGCAAGGTGATGTGTTGAAGTCTCCTACTATTATTGTGGAATTATTTCTCTTTTCAGTGCAGTTAGGGTTTATTTTATGTATTTTGGAACCCTGTCATTGGTTGTGTATATATTTATTAAATTTATGTCTTCTTGTTGGATTGTCCCTTTAATAATTATATAATGTCTTTCTTTGCCTTTTATGGTTGATTCTGCCTTAAATTCTGTTTTTTCTGAGTTTAGTATTGCTACTTCCATCCTTTTTTGGTTACTGTTTGCTCAATATATTTTTTTCTGTCCTTTGATTTTTAATATAGTTATGTCTTTGTGTTTAAGGTGTGTCTCTTGTAGACAACATATTGATAGGTCTTGTTTTTAATCCATTCTGGCACTCTCAGTCTATTTATGAGTACATTTAAGCCATTTACATTCAGTGTCATTATCAGTAGGTATGAGTGTATTGCTGTCATGTTGAATTTTTTTTTTTTTGTGGTGATGATGTTTTCTTTGTTCCTCTTACTTTCCTGTGCTGAATTCCTATTGTTTGTGGATTTTCTTTTCATTTCTCTCATTATTATACATTTTGTGTTTACTGAGTCTTTATGTTTTTCTTCTTTTTTATTCTGATGTTTAGGTTTGTTAACTTTCTTTGTGGTTACCTTGAAATTTACCCTTTTCTTCCTTAGTTTGTGCCAGTCTTTTATTACTTTATATTGTCTTGACCTTCTCTCCATTTGAAAGTTCTATACCTACACTGTTTATTCTCCATTTTACTGTTTTGACATTGTAGTCATTTACAGATGTCTCTGTTTTCCTATTTTAAGTCTTTTAGCTTTATTTTATTATTGAGAGTTTTTTACTTAGGTTGGTATCTGGTTGATACTGTCTTGTGTCCTAGACTCCGGCTGTTGTCTGATGCTGTTTGTTCTCTAACCGAAGGCTCCCTTTAATATTTCTTATAAGTTTGGTTTGGTTTTTATGAATTCTCTTAATTTCTCTTTATCTGGAAATGTCCTAATTTCACCATCATATTTGAGAGAGTTTTGAAGGATATATTATTCTTGGCCTGGAGTTTTTTCTTTCCAGGTTTTATATAGGTCTTCCTATTGCCTTCTTGCTTGCGTAGTTTCTGCTGAGTAATCAAAGCCTGGTCTAATTGTTTCCCATTTGTAAGTGACTTTTCTTTTTTCTCGAGCCGCCCTCAGGATTCTTTCTTTGTCTTTTGTTTTGGCAAGTGTGATTATGATATGTCTTGGTGACTTCCTTTTGGGGCCTATCCTATATGGGGTTCGTTGAGCTTCTTGGATGGTCAGCTTTTCATCTTTCATGATATTTGGGAACTTTTTCTGCCAACAAATCTTCAACAATCTCTGCGTTTTCCATTTTCTCCCCTGGTTCAGCAACTCTGATCACATGCAAAGTTATGCTCTTGATTCTGTCCCTGATAATTCTTAGGTTTTCTGCATTCTTTTCTCTGATTTTTCCTCAAACAAATTGGCATCTATGGATTAGTGTTCAATCTCCCAGATCCTGTCTCCCATTGTTTCAAATTTACTCCTAAGACCTTTCCCAGGGCTTCTGTAGAAAAGTTCTACAAACTAGATGGCTGAAAACTACAGAAATTTCATCTATCATAGTTTTGGAGGCTAGAAGTTTGACATCAAAAGTCAGCTAGGTTGGTTCCTTCTGAAGGCTCTGAGGGAGAATCTGTTCCGTGTTTCTGATGGTTGCCCACAATCCTTTGTTCCTTGGCTTGTAGACATATCACTCCAATCTCTGCCTCCATCATCACATGGTGTTCTCCCCTCTATGCGTGTCTCTCTGTATTCCAATTTTTCTCTTCTTAGAAAGACACCAGTCATTAGATTTAGAGGACCCACCCTAATTCAGTATGATCTCCTCTTAATTTGACTACATTTGCAAAGAACTTATTTCCAAATAAGGTCGCAGTCACAGGTACTGGGGGTTAGGACTTCAACATACCTTTTTGAGGAACACAATTCAACCCACAACATCAAGAAAAATAATTCATGAATTGGAAACTCTTTCTCTATTAATGTTTGCTTCAGTTCTTAGAAACATATGAATAACATGAGTGCAGGAACATTCCAAGGTTATATAATATTGAATTTTACTGAATCTTAGATGCACGTTTTTTCCACATTATAACAACTCTGAAGTCAGAACTTGTCTAATGGTAGATGGCTTTTTAGCATTGTGTCATAGATTAATTAGTGGTGCTTTTCTTTTCTTGGAGCCATGGAGGCACAGTGGTTAAGAGCTCAGCTGCTAACTGAAAGGTCAGCGGTTTGAATCCACTAGCTGCTCTTTGGAAGTTCTATGGGGCAGTTCTACTCTGTCCTATAGCGTCGCTATGAGTCAGAACTGACTCAACAGCAATGGGTTTGGTTTGGTTGGTTTCTTTTCTTAATGATAATTAAAATAACATACTTGCAATTAATGGCATCTTTGATTTGATAAAATGCACTACATATTAATTTACTATAGACGCCTAAGTTTTATTTCAGTTTTCTAGTCTGACATAAACGTATTATATATGTTAATCCTTCATTTGATGAGATTTTCATGAATCTAATATATCTTAACATAATCATTTTAAGTAAACTAAGCTATATGGACTATTTTTTATTCAGTGAGAATTCCAAGTTGGACTTAAGCTACAATTTAAACATGTCTGGGCATGTTTGGTGAACCTGGGCATGCATATGAGATGTTAATGTGTACCAACTGATTTATATGGGGTGTACTTTTTGGAGAAGGAAGAAAGTTTTGTTTCAGTGTCTGTGGCACAACACAAGCATATTAATTGAGTACTCTAGGAAGCAGAGACTGAGACAGAGGGGCAGTACAAGCAGTTTATTGAGGTAACCCCTGTAAAAGATAAAAGGGAAAGAAATGGTATTGGGCAGGGAACACCTACAGATCTGACAACAGAGCCAACTCAACAGGTAGCTCTGGAGCAAAGACTGGCCATGAGATTGAGTCCCCCTACTGGTCAGAAATGACCAGGCCTTAATACTCCAACTGTGTAGTCAGACTTTGGTTGGAGGCTGCCCAAGAAGACCATGGCCTTGGCCTGAATGCTGAGGCAGATCTTGAATAAGCTACAGTTGGAGACTGTCAGCTAACAGCACTCCTTGCAGGTGAAGGGCAAGTTCTTTCTTGAAGGGAGATCTGAGAACTTCTCAGGACAGCATAGTGTGTGTCTTAATTAAATGGTGGCCCTCGTCCAAGGCCTCATGTCTGAATCTTGTAGGAAAAGGTGTGTCAACAACTGGAAAGGCTTTGAGATCTCAGCCTACTTTCAAGCTAACAAGTCAGCCTGGCACAGTTTCATGGATGCCGTCAGAAGACATGGGACTCCTGGGTCAGAGCCAAAGGACTTGAATACTGGTGGCACAGTAGCCAGCATGTTTACACTGATTCCCCTTGCTCCAGTTCACACAAGGAGATGTAAAGAGGGCTGGAAGACACCTGCATATGCAGTGGGGTGTGTTGCATGAGAGGAACCCTGAGCTTAAGGGAGCCTGAATCTTTTATAATGGGCAGAAAGCTTGCCTGAATTTTGTCCCAGGGTGCAGTAAACAAACTTTTTTTTTGCTCCAGAGGGAGACATGATATCTTCCAACGAAGCTGACTATACATATATTCTTAAAAATATAGTCTGGAGCAAAGTAGTGAGTGCCTCTGCTCCCAAGACTTGAGGAAATGCGAGAGACCCATGGAGAACTATCTCCCAACAAGGAGTTCAAACAAAGCTGAAAAAAAACACTTTCATAAGTGACTTTGAAAGACAAGAAACACAAAACAAAAAGACTACTCTGTCTTGGTCCTAAAGTGACAATTATTAGCATATTCTTTCCGCTTCTTGCAACACAGAGGGACATCAGCTCAGTGAGAATTTCAGGGGAAGCAATGCCAAGTAAGCATCTCAAGTGTTTGTAGTTTGGGAACACAGCATTATTGGCATGTACACCTGTGCTCTCACTGACTTTTCCAAGGGCAAGGTTGCTCTCAGGTAACATGCAGAACTTGACTGTAGTGAGTTCTGTCAGAGCCTGAAAATAATGAGAAGATTGTGAAAACTTTGGAGATACCATTTGAGGACTTTCAGAGTTAGGCAGGGACAGAGGGTCTTATTTTGCATGGGACTGATTTCTCTCTCTTATGCAGGTGAAAATAAAAGGCAGGTAAATATGAGATGTGACCATTAATATTATCCTACCAGTACCCTAAAGAGCCCTTGGGGCACAGCAGTTAAGCATTCAGCTGCTAACCAAAAGGTTGATGGTTCAAATCCACCAGTGGCTCCATGGGAAAAAAGATCTGGCAATCTATTTCCATAAAGATTACAGTCTAGAAAACCCTATGGGGCAGTTCTACTTTGCACATGGGGTAGCTGTTATGGATTAAATTGTGTCCCCCGAAAATGTGTAACAATTTGCCTAGGCCATAATTCCTGGTATTGTGTGATTGTCCACCATTTTGTCATATGATATGATTTTCCTATGTGTTGTAAATCTTATCTCTATGATGTTAATGAGGCAGGATTAGAGGCAGTTACATTAATGATGCAGGACTCAACCTACAAAATTAGGTTTTGTCTAAAGGAAATCTCTTTTGAGATATAAAAGAGAGAAGTAAGCAGAGAGACAAGGGGACCTCATACCACCAAGAAACAAGAGTCAGGAGAATAGCACATCCTTTGGACCCAGGGTCTCTGGGCTGAGAAGCTCCTAGTCCAGGGGAAGATTGATGACAAAGATCTTCCCCCAGAACCGACACAGAGGGAAAGCCTTCCCCTGGAGCTGACACCCTGAATTCAGACTTTTAGCCTCCTAGACTGTGAGGGAATGAATTTCTCTTTGTTAAAGTCATCCACTTGTTGTATTTCTGTTACAATAGCACTCGATAACTAAGACAGTAGCTATGAATCAAAATCAACTTCACAGTACACAACAACAAGTACCTTAAATCTGGGAGACCTGCATGAAGAAATTTAGGTCACACCAGCAGTGCTTATTCAACAGTTCTCACCAGTTCTTTGATGTATGAATTACTATAGCTAGTAATTCTGTCCAGCCTAATTATAGCTGGCAGTGTGTCTGCTTCCATTTTTGTCCCTTAACCTTCCTTTCTCAAGATCACCTAACTTAAGGAAAGAATGAATAAGCAAATAATTCCATCTAGGTAAATGATAATAATAATATTAAAATCTTAGTATTAATGAAGGAATTTATTATTCACATTTCAAAGCTCTGTTCAACATTCACCTTCTCCTTGAAACTGGCCAATTCCAGGTCACAGTGGTTTCTTCCTTCTTCAAACTCATACAATTAATGTTCTAGATCTTCTCATGTTGTTGTTGTAGGCCAACAAGTCAATTTCAACTCATAGTGGTCTCATAGGACAGAATAGAACTGCCCCATAGGGTTTCCTAGACTGTAATCTTTATGGGAGGAGATTGCCAGGTCTTTTCTTCTGACATTTCAATAAGCAGCCAAGCACTTAACCATTGTGCCACCAGGGCTTCTCAATCTCCTCATACATCTTATTTAATCATTTGGAAGTGACTACCTGGTGTGCTTTTTAGAGAACTGTGAGACCATGTCCCAACTCTTGGGAAAGGCAGCCATGAACAATGTGGTCCATGAAGTTAGGATACAGAGGTTGCAGCATGCCCGTTAATATAATGGCACTTGCTTGAATAGTTCTTTAAATGTTCTCCCATAGAAGACAGTTTCTACCCTTCCCACCCTGCTTCACAGAAGTAATGCAATCTCATGAAACAAAGTTTCTTTTTTTCAAACAATTTTGGAAAACACTGAAAAGTATAGAACCTTCTTGGGGATTCACAAGACACATTACCATAACAAAAACTATGATAAACCCTGCATTAAAGAAACCTGCTTGATTTAGTGTTATCTAGAATCTTCAAACTTTTTTTAAACTACAGAACCTTTTTTCCTCAATGACATACCAACAAACTAGTCATCCTTCACATAACACCTTTTGAAAAGTTTTGTTTTATTCTCTTGTGTAGAAATATAATTATTGGATTATTTACCTTTTCATATGTTTGGCTTTTATCTCTCTGCAGCTGAACTATAAACTTAATGAGAACAGTGGTGTTATGGATTGAATTGTATCTGCCAAAAATGTATGTCAACTTGGCTAGGCTATGATTCCCAGTACTGTGTGATTGTCTACCATTTTGTCATCTGATATGATTTTCCTATGTGTTGTAAATCCTACCTCTATAATGTTAATGATGTGGGATTAGGGGCAGTTATGTTAATGAGGCAAGACTCAATCTACAAGATTAGGTTATGTTTTAAATCAGTCTCTTTTGAGATGTAAAAGAGAGAAGCTGGCAGAGAGACATGGGGACCTTATACCACCGAGAAACAAGAACCAGGAGAATAGCATGTACTTTGGAACTAGGGTCCCTGTGCTGAGAAGCTCCTCGACCAGGAAAGATTGATAACAAGGACCTTTCCACAGAGCCAACAGAGAGAGAAAGCCTTCCCCTGGAGCTGGCACTCTGAATTTGGACTTTTAGCCTCCTAAACTGTGAGAGAATAAATTTCTCTTTGTTAAACCTACCCACTTGTGGTATTTCTGCTGTAGCAGCTCTAGATAACTAAGACAAGTGGCTATGTCCTAAACTTCTTGTATCCATCACAAAATCTAAATCAATGCCATGTACGTAGTTGGAATTCAAGATGTATTTGGAAATGTTTTAACTAAGTTAACCATAGTAAGAATGGTGGCTATAGATATTTCATACATTCACCAGTGCATTCCCAGTGCTTAGCACATAGTAAGCACTCAGTCAAAATTTATTGAATATTAGGATTCTGTGTTAAGACAGCTGAGGATATGAAGATGCATAAACCACAGTCCTTGAAATTAAGGAGCTTAGACGCTTTTGAGGCAACTTTTTAATAAAGATTATTGGGCTCTTGTTGCAGCAGAAATAAAAGACAACAAAGAAGATCCTGACTGTGAATGTTGCTTTCCCAGGAACAGGTACCTGAGATGGGTTTCTACCTGGGCCAAAAGTGCAATATACTTAGATGCTTATGGAGTAGAATAGTGCATGGGTGGCACTTTTCTCTGGGTCAGACCACCAGAGTTCAAGACTTGGCTCCTCCACTTGCTAGTTGTGTGACCGCAAGTCAGTGTTTTAAACACTTATCTAGAAAATGGAATAAAAGTAGTTCCTGCCTTATAGGGCTATTGCAAAAATTAAATAATATATTTAAAGAATTTGACACAGTAACTGTCACACATAGGAAAAACTGCACACATATAATATATTATTCTTGCTAGGGTAAGTAAGAAACACCATGGGAAGGTCTAAAAGTTCTTTAAACCAAGGCTTAGAACTGGTTCATTCTGGTTAGAACCTCTGATGAGAATTTGCATTTCTAACAAGCTCCCAGGAGATGCTAATGCTGCTGGTTAGGGACCATTTCTGAGAACCACTAGTAGAGCCAAAAAAACTCAGGGTCGTGGAGTTGATTCCAACTCATAGCGACCTTATAGGACAGAGTAGAACTGCCCCACAGGGTTTCCAACGAGCAAGTGGAGAATTTGAACTGCCGACCTTTTGGTTAGCAGCCATAGCTCTTAACCACTGCAGCACTAGGGCTCCAGTGGTTCTCAAAATTTATTATGCATAAGAATCACCTGGGGATCTTGTTAAGCTGTAAATTCTAATTCAGTATATCTGGGGTGGAAATGCAAATTATCAGCAGGTGTTTGAACTGGACTGAACCAGTTCGAAGCCCTGCTCTAAGATTTTGAGTAGCAACATGATATCAGTCTTTTTACCTTGAAGTTTCCAGATGTCTCTTCTTTCTTAGGTTTTTTTTTTTTTTTTTTTTTTTTTTTTACACACTTCATATATGTTATAAGTAAGGTGGCCTTTGTCCTTGGCACTGGAGAGATAACCATTGGAGTAATTAGGGTGGCCTTGATCTGGAACTTCCAGGCCACACTGAAGTATTTGTGTTGATGAATGGGGCCTGGCCAGAACAGAAAAGACTCTCCTGGGAGGCTAATACCAACTAGCCTCAGGGGGCATGGTTTAACCCATCCTTCAGGACTGGCCAATAAAAGCCTGGAACACAAACACTTGGAAAGCTTCCGTATTGATGGGAACATCTGCTTTTGGGAGAGAATCACTTCCCTTGGGATATGGCAGCTTTACGTTGGGGACCCTCTCCGACCTTGTCTTAGGTGTCTTTTTGTATCCTTTTTGGCTATGATAAATCTGTAGTCTTAAGTATAGTATATGCTCTGTGAATTCTGTGAGTCATTCCAGTAAATTATTGCAAGTGGCTCCAAAGTGGCAGTAGGAGCCGGCAGGTCAGAAAGTAAAGGCGTCACTTGGACTCCCAAGCTTGTGGCTGGCATCCTGAAGGCATAGTGAAACACCAACCCCAAATTTGTGGCCAGCAGGTTGGAAGGTTGGGATGTCTTGCGAACTCCCCAAACTTACTGCTAGCACCTGCCTATTTGGCAATTTGAAGGATGGTGTCTCTTAACTTGTGAGCTCTGACCTACCTCTGGGTGGCTAGGGTCAGAGAGAGAGAGTGTCATGAGGGCCGCTGGCGATAAGGGTGGAGAAGTGGGAATGTGGGGACTGGATCAATATTCAGTTTTGAGTTTGGATTCATGTTGGTCCTTACTGGGCAATATGTTATGTCTTTTATTATAGTATAATCACTCAGCTTTGTACAGTCAATTAAAATCATACTTTATGTATAACTTTACTTGAGGACAAAAACCATATCCCATACTTTTTTCTATCACTTGGAGAGCCAGCACAGTACTTTTTAGTAGTTCAGTGCTCAGTAAATACTTATTAAACAAATAAGCAACTTCCAAATGTGATTATGGATTATAAGGTAACTGGTCCTTTTAGGTACAACAGAATATGTTAGCTGGCTAGATCTCTGAACTGCTACTTTATTTTGTTATAACATGTATACTTTATTAAAGCTCCCATTATTTTAAACATGGACTATGTCAGTATAAATTTTTGGAGCCAATTTTTTATAGTTTCCTAACCCCCAAGTATTCAGTTGCTTTTTTAAAATATTAACTTTTTCTTTTTTAAATTCACTATTTCCTCCAACAGTACTAATGACCTTTTTAAGTTTGTAACACTGTCAGGTTTAGATTTGTATATTTTAAAACAATTTCTCAATTGTGTGCCTAAAAATGTCATAGATGATTTGTAATAAAGATTCTTAATCATTCTATTTATTTCTTATTATTTCTGAAGCCTACTTAGGCTTTACTCAGTTTAGACAAAGCAAGGATTGAGTGCCAGCTTATGTTTTTTCATGTTCCTTCCTAAATCATGAGGTCTATTCTGGAGCCTGGCTGGAGGACTGACCCTGAGAATACTAATATTTCCCTCGATATGAAAAACGTTGTTGTCGTTAGGTGCCGTTGAGTCATATCTGACTCATAGTGACCCTATGTACAACAGAACAAAACGCTGCCCAGTTCTGTACCATCCTCACGATCGTTGCTATGTTTGAGCCCATTGTTGTAGCCACTGTGTCAATCCATCTCATTGAGGGTTGTCATGGTTTGAATTAGGTCCCTCAAAAACTGTGTGTATCAATTTGGCTAGGCCATGATTCCTGGTACAGTGTGATTTTCCTGTATGTTGTAAACCTGCCTCTATGATGTTAATGAGGGAGGATAGGTGGCAGTTGTGTTAGTAAGGCAGGACCTGATCAACAAGACTGGATTGTGTCCTGAGGCAATCTCTTGAGATATAAAAGACAGAAGTTAGCAGTGAGACAGGGGGACCTCATACCATCAAGAAAGCAGTGCCGGGAGCAGAGCGTGTCCTTTGGACTGGGGTCCCTGTGCTGAGAAGCTCCTAGTCTGGGGGAGCACTGATGAGAAGGCCAAGAGAGAGAAAGCCTTCGCCTGGAGCTGACATTTGGACTTTTAGTCTACTTTGACTATGAGGAAATAAACTTCTCTTCATTAAAAGCATCCACTTGTGGTATTTCTGTTGTAGCAGCACTAGATGACTAAGACAAGGGTCTTCTGCTTTTTTGCTGACCCTCTATTTTATCAAGCATGATGTCCTTCTCCAAAGACTGGTCCTTCCTGTTAACATGTTCAAAGTACATGAGATGAAGTCTCACCATCCTCACTTCTAGGGAGCATTCTGGCTATACTTCTTACAAGGCAGATTTGTTTGTTCTTCTGGTGACCCACAGTATATTCAATATTCTTAGCCAACACCATAATTCAAATGCATCAATTCTTCGGTCTTCCTTATTCATTGTCCAGCTTTTGCATGCATATGAGGTAATTGAAAATACCATGGCTTGGGTCAGGCACACTCTAGTCCCCAAAGTGACATCTTTGCTTTTCAACACTAAAGAGGTCTTTCACAGCAGATTTGCCCAATGCAATGCTTTATTTGATTTCTTGACTGCTGCTTCCATGAGCATTGATTGTGGATCTAAGTAAAATGAAATCTTGACAACTTCAATATTTTCTCCGTTTATCATGATGTTGCTTATTGGTCCAGTTGTGAGGATTTTCAGCCATACCGTAGTATTTGATCTTCATCAGTAAGTGCTCTTCAAGTCCTCTTTGCTTTCAGCAAGCAAGGTTGTGTTACCTTCATATCGCGAGTTGTTAATGAGTCTTCCTCCAATCCTGATGCTGTGTCATTCTTCATATAGTCCAGCCTCTCAGATTATTTGCTCAGCATACAGATTGAATAAGTATGGTGAAAGGATACAACCCTGATGCACACCTTTCCTAGTTTTAAACCACACAGTATTCCCTTGTTCTGTTTAAAAGACTGCCTCTTGCTCTATTTACAGGTTTGGCTGAGCACAATTAAGTGTTCTGGAATTCCCATTATTCGAAAAGTTATCCATAATTTATTATGGTCCACACAATCAAATGCCTTTGCATAGTCAATAAAACACAGGTAAACATCTTTCTAGTATTCTCTGCTTTTATCTAAGATCCATCTGGCATCAGCAATGATATCCCTTGTTTCATGTCCTCTTCTGAATCCAGCTTGAGTTTCTGGCAGTTCCCCGTGAATGTACTGCTGCAACCATTTTTGAATTATCTTCAGCAAAATTTTATTTGTGTGTGATATTCATGATATTATTTGATAATTTCTGCATTCTGTTGGATCTCCTTCCTTTAGAACAGGCACAAATATAGTCAGTTGGCTAGGTAGCTGTCTTCCAAATTTCTTGGCATAGATGAGTGTGTACTTCCAGCGCTGCATCTGTTTGTTGAAACATGTCAATTTATATTCTGTCAATTCCTGGAATTTTGTTTTTCACGGATGTCTTCAGTGCAGGTTGGACTTCTTTGTTCAATATGAAAAACATATTGAGGAATAAATAACCGAACAAACATTAAAACATCATAATGGCTCACTTCCTGAATCCTTACTGTGTTTGAAGCATTTTTTATATATAAAATCTTCACCGTATGAGACAAATGCTAACATTATTTTACTGAGGGAATGAGAGCCTAGGAAAGTTAAGAAGCTTACCTAAAGTTAAATTGCTAATGACTAGCATAACTGGGATTTAAGCCTAAAGATCAGTCTGATCAGAGCCTGTAATTTTAAGCACTACCCTATACCACATTTTACCCATAAATTTTGACACATGAGTACTATTTTTATACTTAAAATCTGAATGGTTAGGCAGAAGTTGGCCACTTGGGACTGCTCATGGTGCTGGAACACAGGAATATATCCTACTTTTCTTCATACATATTCCAATTCTCGGGATATGTTTTAATCTTAATAAGAAACAAAAATGTTTCATTGTACGTAAAAAAAAAAAAAAAAAAAAAAAGGAATTCTCTTACTTTTACATTCATTCAACATCTGCTGAAAACTCCTGTTCATGTTGAGTCAGCAAGTAAGGCAGTCCTGAAACTTATGAATAGAATTGGGATGACTAACCATTGTGTAAATCTTCCTTTAAAAGCCAGAATTAGAGGTTTAAATAAGTGGTTGCCTTGATAACTGTTGATTTCCCTGTGAGACACACATTTTTATTATCATTGACTCATCTGAGATTTATTCTTCATCAATAAAACAACTAGAACATAATTAAGCAGAGGGAAGCGCTTAATGATTTCATTTATCTTCAGAAGCATTTTGAAAACATGTATTTGTCATTAGTGGAAGTGTGTGTTTTTGCTCACCATTAGTTTTTTCCTTAAGATCTCTAAACCTAAACTTGACTTCAATCTGGTACTTACTAGATTGACAAAGAGAAGGGGACTCTTGCTTCTAGACCTTGCACCATAAGATAATTCTGCATTAAGAAATTTTTCTTGTGTCACTGGACTTTGAGGAAGAAAGATCTCCAATAGCCCAAAGCACACAAACAGAAGAAAACAAACAAAAGATAATCTGTGAGGTAAAATCAGAACAATGAGAAATAAGCAGATGTGGAAAGGTAGGGTACTCTGATTGTAATGCCAAAGCTGAGATGAGGAGACTAAGCCTTAGATGTGCAACAAGGTTGAGAAGCTGGACCCAAAACTCCCAGATTAATCTGAAGGTTTTGAAATGGGCTAGAGTGCTCTCAAATCAATAGTAGAAGCTAGGTCTCAGAAGTAAAAAATTTAATTCTTCTGTGGATGACCTCATTTTCAATTTAGGCCCTTGTTTTTCCCCAAAATATGGGAAACCAAGGCCAATTGCTAATCAGCAGTTTTACTGTGATATTCCTGTATGTGATTTTGTTTTTATTTACCCTTCTTGGGTTTCATAAAGCACCTTAAATCTGTGGGTTGATATCTTTATTCATTTTTTATAAATAATCCATTATTGTTTCAAATATACTTCTTATTTTCTTTTTCCTTTTTTCCAGGATCTCTAATTATCCATATTTTAGATCTTTCTCACCTGAGAATGGGGGCTGGTATTTCTAGTCAGAAAATTAGTGAGAGTTGTCTGTATGGTCCTTTTCTTTTTTTCTTCATATATTTTGTGGTTACATCTCACTGCTTCCCGAGTGTGCCTATCAACTTTAGCAAAGTGATCAGCATTTGCGTCCATGTTTTCAAGCAATTGAAGCCCCTAATTTAGTTTAGAAAACTAAATCTATACAGCAGTGTTTTGAACAGTAAATCATAAAATTGAATATCTGTGAGTGAACATCTGAGAATGATAATATTAGCAAATTACACACTACAACATTGTATGTAGTACATATTACTAACGATAAGATATACAAAGGAAAAAGAATGGACGGTTGTAGGTGCGATTCGTTGTAACTCAAATGTGTTGTAAGTTGGGGACTACCTGTAAAAGTAATAATTTATATTAAAACTAAACCAGTTGCTGTTGAGTAATTTCCTACTCATAGAAAGTCCACGTGTGGCAGAGTAGAACTGTGCTCTACAAAATTTTCAATGACTGATTTTTTGGAAGTAGATTGCCAGGACTTTCTTTCAAGGCACCCTCTGGGTGGACTCAAACCTCCAACTATTTGATTAGCGATCAAGCACATTAACCATTTGTACCACCTGTCAAAAGCTATGCTTAGAAACTTTTAGTTTTAAAATACATGTAGTAGAATGGAAGTCTCTACGAGGGGCGCATACAGAGCACTTCCTCAAGTATAAAACAATTAAATTGAAAAGTCTATAACAAAAATATAAGTAGTAACCCTTAATTCAAAAACTGAATCATAATAGAAATTAAAAATTCTTACTAGTGAATGATAATGGAAATGATAGATATCAGAACTTGTAAACAAAATAAATTTATTGCTTTAATTCACAGACTGGAAACCTTTTCTAGAGAGGGTCAGATAGTAAATATTGTAGGCTTTGTGTATCATATGGTCTCTGTTGCAACAACTCAACTCCGCCATTGTAGCAGAAAAGCAGCCATAGGCAATACATAAATAAATGAGCATTGCTGTGTTCCAATAAAATTTTATTTGCAAGAACGGACATGGGCCAGATTTGACCCATAGGTCATAGTTTGCCAATCCCTGCTGTAATGTATGAATCAGAATAGAAGATAGGCTGAAAATTAATACACTAAGTATTTATTTTGAGATATAAAAAAGAACAATAAAATACATCTAAATAGAGAGAGGGTAGTAAGGATTACAGTAGAAAATAAGAAAAATGAATCAAAACAGAAATGATTAACTATGTTAGTTTTTAAAATACAAGCAGTCCTTGGGTTATGAAAGTCCAATTTATGCACAATCTGTAGTTATCAACTAATTCCTGTAGGGCCTATTAAAAATTTGAGGTACATACAATGGTTTGTAAAAACAAATGGGCGTTACTTTGTGATGCACATCAAAACGTTATTATTATTATTACTGTATTATTATGTTAAGGATGTTTTAGTGTATATGGAAGCAGTTCTTTAACGTTTTTTATGCATAGAAATGTACACTATTTTCTATATACTAAGACAAAAATTTGATGTTAAATATGAACTGTACCTTACTGTACCAACTTACATACAAATTTGACTTAAATTTATACTTAGGAATGGAATTGTTCGTATTCTGGGGACTACCTCTATTAACAAAGTTAAAAAATTTTGGCTAGATTGATAAAGACAGAAACAACACATAAATAATATAAATAATGAAAAGTTGACATAACTATAGATTCTGTAGAGAATAGAAGATAGCTAGAGAATACTATGAACAACTTCTTGCCAATGTATTGAAAACTTAGATGAAATGAATAAATTCTTAGAGAAATGATTTACCAAAATTGACTCAAGAAGAAATAGAAAGCCTCAATAGTCCAATAACCATTGTACTTACAAATGGTAGTTGACAGTATTCTCAAAAACAGATGCAACAGGTTTTAGAAGAAACTTCTACTAAGTATTTAAGGAATAGATAACTACAATCTTACTAATATTTTCTACAGAACATAAAAAGAGGAAATAATACTCAACTCATTCTATTAGGCTAGTTGACCTTGATAAGAAAACCATAAAGAGATACTGTGATAGGTAAAGGATGGATACGAATTCATTGACACTCCTTCTATAAAGAGGTGGAGTTTATTTTATCTCCTCTACAATATGCACTGTGTGTGGCTACTCTGACTAACAGAGTATGGAAGTAATGATGCTGTGCCAATCCTGGACCTAGCTTTTAAAAGGATTGGCAGGTAAGAAGTGTGACTATGGCAGAGAAGGGCCTAGCTGAACCCAACTTTCCTGCCTTCCCTGCCAAGCCACCAGGCGTTTGATAGAAATTTATCATGGATTTTCAGTCTAGTCTACTCACCAGCTGAATACCAGAATGATCTCAATCAATGCCACATAGAACAGAAATACTTCCCAGTGAATCCCTGCCTAAATTTCCAACCTGCAAAATCAGGAAAGATTATAAAATAGTTGTTGTTTTAAGTTTCTGTGTTTGGGAGTACTTGGTTATGCAGCAATAAATAACTGGAACAGATATCATGAGAAAGCCAATTTTCAGTTCAGTATCAGGCATGAACATAGATGCAAAAATCCTGAACAAACTATTGGCAATCCAAAATCAGTGAAGTGTAAAAAAATTACACATCATCACCAAATTGAGTGTACCTCAGGTATGCAAGGAAATCTAATATTAGAAACTTTATTAATATCATTGACTGAATTGATTAAAGAAGAAAAATATTTCATTTCAATAAATGCAAATAAAGCAAGCATTTGACAGAAGTCAACACACATTCAGTATAAAACTCGTAGAAAACTAAGAGTGGAAGGGTATTATTTAATATGATAAAGAGTCTAACATAAACTAACAGCAAACATTGTTCTTAATGGTAAAATGTATTAACATCTCATTTAAAATGGGAAGAAAAATATGGTGAAAGCACTTGCCATTTCAGATATCATATTATAAAGCTATAGTAGTTAATATAATTTGATATTTGTGAAGGGATATATTTATATACATATACGTATGTTATATATATATATATATACAACATAAAAATCAAACCCATTGCTGTTGAGTCAATTCTGACTAACAGCGACCTATAGGACCAAGTAGAACTGCTCCATAGGGTTTCCAAGGAGCAGCTGGTGAATTTGGTTAGCAGCCAAGCTCTGAACCACTGCACCACTAGTGCTCCCTCGCTCCCTCATATATAGGGACACCTGTTGGAACAGTGGTTAAAGTACTTGGCTGCTGATCAGAAGGTCGGCGGTTAGAACCTACCAGCTGCTCCATGGGAGAAAATGTGGCAATCTGCTTCCATAAAGATTTACAGCCTTGGAAATCCCATGGGGCAGTTCTACTTTGTCCTATAGGGTCCTATGAGTTGGAATCAGCTCGAAGGTAGGTTTCATTATATGTATATATATGTTGCTGTTAGGTGCTGCAGAGTGGGTTCCAACTCATAGTGACCCTATGTACAACAGAATGAAACACTGCCTGGTCTTGCGCCATACTCGCAATCGTTGTTATGCTTGAGCCCATTGTTGCAGCCACTGTGTCAATCCATCTCTTTGAGGATCTTCCTCTACTGAGATAGATAAAAGATGGATACAAATTCATTGACACTTCCTGGGGTCTTAAAAGCTTGTGAGCGGCCATCTAAGATACTCCACTGGTCTCATCCCTTTGGGACCAAGGGAGAATGAAGAGAACAGGATACAAGGAAAAGATTAGTCCAAAGGACTAATTGTCCACAGCTACCAAGACCTCCACCGGACTGAGTCCAGTACAGCTAGATGGTGCCCGGCTACCACCACTGACTGCTCTGATCAGGATCACAACAGAGGGTTCTGGACAGAGCTGGAGAAGGATGTAGAGCATAATTCTAACTCACAAAAAAAAAAAAAAAAAAAAAAAAAGACCAGATTTACTGGCCTAAAGGAGACTGGAGAAACCTTGAGAATATGGCCCCCAGACACCCTTTTAGCTCAGTGGTGAAGTTACTTCTGAGGTTCACTGTTCAACCTGGGAATGGACAGCCCTGTAAAACCAAATGAGACTAATGAGGTACAGGAGTCCAGTGACAGGGCCAGAAGCCAGAAGGGGACAAGGAAGCTGGTGACAGGGAACACAAGATTGAGTAAGGATATTGTTGATGTGTTGTGAGATTGTTAACCATTGTCATAGGGCAACATTTGTAGTAACTGTTAAATGAGAAACTATTTTGTTCTGTAAGCCTTCATCTTAAGTGAGAATAACAGCACAATTGGAAGAGCGTAGTCAATGTCACTGAACTGTGTATGTAGAAATTTTTGAAACGGTGTATCTTTGGCTATGTGTATTTTCACCAAAAAAAAAAAAAAAAAGGTTGAGAATTTAGAGGGTTAATATGTTGTGGGGTTGTTAACCAATGTCATAAAACAACATGTGTACTACTGTTTCATGAGAAACTATTTGTTCTGTAAGCCTTCACCTGAAGTACAATAAAATAAAAAAAAATAAAAAAAAATTCATTGACACTCCTTCCATAGAGAGATGGGGTTTATTTTCCCTCCTCTACAATATGCACTGCCTTGGATCTACAGTGTATCTATAAAAATATAATAGATATATCTATAATATCTATAATAATCAAGGACTACTAAAGGTAATAGAGATATTTCAGCAGCAACTCTGAACTATATAAGCCATTCGTTAGTTTTAAAAAATCCCTCATGAGTGATAGCATACCAAGGAAATCTGATTTCCAAGAGGAGAAAACTTCTCGAAGAGTATAATTATTGTAGCTGCACCTAAGCTGGCACACCACTATGCCATGCCTCCAGTACACATTCTGTTTCCTCTATTGACTGATCGGTTCCTAATCATTAAAGAAAAAAAAAAATTGATGTCTGATATTGAGACATTCCCTGCTTAACTAAATTTCTCTGGGCTTGTATAAAGAACAGGTCATCAGTCTCTTAGCTGTGCTGTGTTTGTGAGGAATACAAATTTTTACTGCATTTTTGGACTTCAGTCACACTGTAATGCAACTTGTTTACATGTTTTACCTATTAGATTGAATTCCTTAAAGGTCAGTGTCATGGATTGAATTGTGTCCCCCAAAAACATGTGTCAACTTGGTTAGGCCATGATTCCCAGTATTGTGTGATTGTCCTCCATTTTGTGATTGTAATTTTATGGATTAGGGTGAGATTATAACACCCTTACTAAGGTCACCTCCCTGATCCAATGTAAAGGGAGTTTCCCTGGGGTGTGGCCTGCACTACCTTTTATCTTACAAGAGATAAAAGGAAAGGGAAGCAAGCAGAGAGTGGGAGACCTCATACCACTAAGAAAGCAGAGCAGAGCGCATCCTTTGGACCCAGGGTTCCTACGCAGAGAAGCTCCTAGACCAGGGGAAGATCGATGACAAGGACCTTCCACCAGAGCCGACAGAGAGGAGAAAGACTTCCCCTGGAGCTGATGCCCTGAATTTGAACTTCTAGCCTACAGGACTGTAAGAAAATAAAGTTCTCTTTGTTAAAAGCCATCCACTTGTGGTATTTCAGTTATAGCAGCACTAGATGGCTAAGACAGTTGGTAAGGCCCCTTTTATAGATAGCAATTTTAACCAGCTGCTGTGCTAGTTATTGGAAATATAGAAATAAATACTTACTGAGAATGTGCTTGGATGCCTGGAAAGGATTAAGGGGGAAGAAAAAGGAAAGATAAAAGGAAGGTAAAGGTAGTAAATAATCTTTTGAATTACCTACTATGCTAAGCACTGTGCTAATCACATCTACATGTATGACGTCATGGAAATTTAGAGTTGGGATGGACATTGAAATCATCTATCTAACCTTTTTCTTTTACAGAAGAACTAAGTCCCAAAGAGGTGAAGTGGCTCATCCAAGGTCACTGGGCTGTTTGGTTGTAGAATAAGGCACTGAAGTCCAGACTTCCTGACTCCTAGGCCAGTGTTCTTTTCCCTGTATCATATTGCTTCTCACATGACCTTTCTAAAATAAAAGGACAGAATTTAATATCTCGAAACCCACGTATATTATCTGATCATGGCACAAAACCAGAAGTCTTAATACTTCCAAAATAACACTTTTAAGCTGGCTTAAGAGGTTGTTTTGTATCATTTTCTTCCTATGAGAAATAAGTTACACATGCTTATGGATTGTGTAATTATGGATAATTTAATTCTAAATTATGTACCATGGTTAAGACTTTAAAATCCATATATTGTTAACCTATTCTAATTTATGTTAGAGAGAAAAAATCTGCATGAATCTTGAACTAGACAAGCAGCATTATTCTTTTTTAAATTTTTCTTATTGTACTTTAGAGGAAGGTTTACAGAACAAATAGTTTCTCATTAAACAGTCAATACACATATTGTTTTATGACATTAGTTAACAACCCCACAACATGTCAACACTCTCCCTTCTCAACCTTGGAGGACCTTTTTTTTGGAGAAAATATACATAGCAAAATTTACACCATTTTGAAAGTTTTTACATGTACAATTCAGTGACATAGATTGCATTCTTCCAGTTGTGCTGCTGTTCTCACTATCCTTTTCCAAATTATTCCAACACCATTATCTTCAACTCACTGTCCCCTAGGCTTCCCATCAAACCTTTTGAGTTGCTGTTGGCAATTTGATCTCACATAGATAATTCTTTTTTTTTTTTTTTTTTTGGTACCTTAGATGAAGGTTTGCAGAACAAATAGTTTCTCATTAAACAGTTAGTACACATATTTCTCTATGACAGTGGTTAACAACCCCACAACATGTCAACACTGTCCCTTCTCAACCTTGGGTTCCCTTATCACCAGCTTTCCTGTCCCCTCCTACCTTCTAGTCCTTCTCCCTGGACTGCTGTGCCTCTGTCCAATCCCCGGCTGAATGGTGAACTTTGGGAGGGGCTTCACCACTGAGCTAAAAGGGTGTCCGGGGGCCATACTCTTGGGGTTTCTCCAGTCAGGCCAGTAAATCTGGTCTTTTTTTGTGAGTTAGAATTCTGTTCTACATCCTTTTCCAGCTCTGTCCAGGACCATCTATTGTGATCCCAGTTAAAGAAGTCAGTGGTGGTAGCTGGGCACCATCTAGCTGTACTAGATTCAGTCTGGTGGAGGCCGTGGTAGCTGTGGTCCATTAGCCCTTTGGACTAATCTTTTCCTTGTATCTTGTTCTGTTCATTCTCTCTTGCTCCTGAAGGGGTGAGACCAGTGGAGTATCTTAGATGGCTGCTCATAGGCTTTTAAGACCCCAGATACGACTCACCATATAGAATGTAGAACATTGTCTTTATAAACTGTGTTATGCCAACTGAGCTAGATGTTCCCCAAGACCATGGTCCCCACAGCCCTCCACCCAGCAATTCAGTCCCTCAGGGAGTTTGGAAGTGTCTACAGGGCTTCCATGACCTTTCCTTGTACAAGTTGTGCTGGCTTCCCCAGTAATGTGTACTGTCTTACCCTTCACCAAAGTTACCACTTATCTATTTAGTTCTCCCCCACTCCTCCCATTCTGCATAACCAACAAAGATTGTTTCTTTTGTGTGTAAACTTTTACATGAGTTATACAGTAGATGTCTCATACAGTGTTTGTCCTTTCGTGATTGACTTATTTCACTCAGCATAATGTCATCCAGTTTTGTTCCTCTTACTCTCCTGTGCTGAGTTCCTTTTGTTTGTTTATTTTTTTAAATTTCTTTTGTTTTTGTAGGTTTTGTTTTTACTGAGACTTTATGTTTTTCTTCTTTATTTTGATGAGTAGGTTTGTTAACTTTCTTTGTGGTTACCGTGAAATTTGCCCTTATCTTCCAAGACTTGAACCAGTCTATTATTACTTGGTATCGCTTGACTTCCTCTCCATTAGAAGGTTCTATATCTACACCGTTGATTCCCTCTTTTATTGTTATGATGCTGTTGTCATTTACAGATTAACCTGTCTGGTTCCCTTTTGTAATTCTTTTGGTTTTGCATAGGCGTTAAGAGTTCATTTCCTAGGTTGGTATATGGCTAGTACAATCCTGTGTCCTATATTCAGCCTGTGGTCTGATATTGTTTGTTCTCAGATCAAAGGACTTCCTTTAGTAAATCTTGTGAGTTTGGTTTGGTTTTTACATAGTCCCCTAATTTCTGTTTATCTGGAAATGTTCTAATTTCACCATCATATTTGAACGAGAGTTTTGCAGGATATATTATTCTTGGCTGGCAATTTTTTTCTTTCAAGGTTTTATACATGTCATCCCATTGTCTTCTTGCCTGCATGGTTTCTGCTGAATAATCTGAGCTTAGTCTTATTGTTTCTCCTCTGTATGTGATTTTTTGTTTTTCTTGAGCTGCTCTCAGGATTCTTTGTTTGTCTTTGTTTTTGGTGAGTGTGATTATGATATGCCTTGGTGATTTTCTTTTGGGGTCTATCCTACATGGGGTTTGTTGAGCTTCTTGGTTGGTCAGCTTTTCATCTTTCATCATATTGGGGAAGTTTTCGGTCAGCAATCTTTCAGTGATCCTTTCTGTGTCTTCTGTTTTCTCCCCTGTTCTGGAAGTCTGATCACTCGAAAATTTTTGCTTTTGATTGTATCCCACATAATTCTCAGGGTATCTTCATTGTTCTTCATTCTTTTTTCTGATTTTTCCTCAAACAGCATTGTATCCAAGTGTTTGTCATCAATTCTGCTGATCCTGTCTTCCACCGTTTCATATCTGCTCCTCAGCTCTTCCATGACACTGTCCGTTTCTGAAATCTTGTTTATCTTTTGGATTTCTAATTGTTGTTTTTGTACAATTTCTAGTTGTGAATTTATTTTGGCATTATGTTCCTGAATTCTTCTATTTTTTTGTCTGTATTTCCATGAATTTGTCTGCCTTTTCCATGAATTTGTCTATTTTTCCTCATTTTTGTCTGCTTTTTGCTTCAACTCTTGGATAATTCTGAATATTAGAGATTTGAATTCCCTATCATGTAGTTCTAGTGACTTTTCTTCTACTGGCAGGTCATCTGGTGTTTTATTTTGGATGCCTACTGGAACCATCCTGTCCTGTTTTTGTAAATGTTTTGATATTGTCTGCTGTCTTCAGGAGCATTCAGTAGTTATTTTTCTCATTTATTGACGGTAGATTTGTTTATTTCATCCTTTTTTTTTTTAAATTTGACTATGTCTGATGAGGCGGGCTGTGTGTTCTTTGTTGTTTGCTCGTCTGTGGGCATGATACTTTTTGCTTCTTTCTTCAATGGTGGGGCCAGTCACTCAGATATGGTACCACAGGGCAGGCCTAGCTGAAGAGGAGTTGCTGTGATGGGTTGTTTGTGGCACTTACTACAGCCACCAGGGCAGGTCGGTAATCAGTGCAGGGCAGGTTCCGGTAGGCCGCGCCTGTGCTGTTTGGTGGTGTGGTGTTAAGCGCATGGTGCAGGTAGGCAAGATGGAGGGGGGAGATTGTGATGTGTGGAGCTAAGACGGGTATGGGAGAGAGGAGAGAGGAACAGGAGCCAAAAACATACAAATAAGAGAGAGTGCTAGGGGAGCTTGCTGTTGGAGTGGAGAGATGAGAGACTATGAAATGGAGAAAAACAAAAAGCGGAAGAGGAAGAAAGAAAAGAAAAGAAGGAATAAATAAAAAGTATAAAGAAAAAGAACAGCAAAGCTCCCAGGGATCCCACCAGTGTGGCTAGAAGGTCTGGGAAAGTTGTTCCCAGGTGTTGAAGTACAGCCTGGCTACGAGGCATAGAGGTATTCAGCGTCAGGTATCCAGGGGACAGGAAGAGAAGGAAGGTATAGACAGATGAGAAACTAAGTAATGAAGAAAGACAAAAAAAGGAAAAAGAGGGAAAAGAAAACAAAACAAATTAAAAAAATAACAAGAACCCCCCCCCAAAAAAAAACAGAAAACAAACAAAAAACACATCTGCACAAGCAGAGGGGGTAGGTCCCAAGCTGCACAGCACCACCCAGTCAGAAAGGGCTCCCAACTCGAGAAAAAAAAAAAAAGAAAACAAACAAACAATTGCATACAAACAAACAAACAGAAGCCCCGGGATCCCACCATCACGGAAGCACAGACCAGGAAGTAGCCCTACACTCAAAGGGAGCTCAACAGCCCCTCAGGAAGAAGCAAAGATGGTGCACAGAGCCAGGTATTTGAGCAAAAGGAGAGGGAGGTGGTGAGAGGTAAGGAAGAAATCAAAAGCGGAAAAAAGCAACACCAGCAGCCAACAAATGGCACTCAGGGAGTCGGCCAGTGCCAGCGGGTAGAATTCAAGTAGCTGGTGCTTCCCGGCCAAGAGACTTTGGCCGCAGGAAGCCCAGGAGGCCGAGTAGGGGTGAAGAAGGGTGGGGGGGTGCTAAAGCGTGTATTGCTGTTTACTGGTTGTTCTGTCTCCTGCTGGAAGCTCCATGAAGCTTCTTTCTCCTACCCCCTATTTGCTCGTCTCTTAGCAGCATTATTCTTTTTTTTTTTTTTAATATATATTTTATTGTACTTCAGGTGAAAGCTTACAGAGCAAATAGTTTCTCATGAAATAGTAGTACACATGTTGTTTTTTGACATTGGTTAACAACCCCACAACGTATTAAGCCTCTAAATTCTCAACCTTTTTTTTTTGATGAAAATTACAGATGGCCAAAGATACACCGTTTCAAAATTTCTACATTCACAGTTCAGTGACATTGACTACGCTCTTCCAACTGTGCTGTTATTCTCACTTAAGATGAAGGCTTACAGAAAAAATAGTTTTTCATTTAACAGTTACTACACATGTTGCCCTATGACAATGGTTAACAATCTCACAGCACATCAAGAATATCCTTACTCCACCTTGTGTTCCCTATCACCAGGGGGCTTCCTTGTCCCCTTCTGTCTTCTGGACCTTGTCAGTGGACTATTGTACCTCTTTAGTCTCATTTGTTTATTTATTTATTTATTTATTTATTTATTTTTATTTTATTTAAACACCATTTCAAAACTTTTTACTTACACATTTAAGTGATATTGACTATGCTCTTCCAATTGTGCTGCCATTCTCGCCCAAGATGAAGGCTTACAGGACAAAACAGCCTCCCATTTAATAGTTACTACAAATGTTGCCCTATAGCAGTGGTCAACAATCTCACAATACATCGACAATGTCCTTATTCAATTTGTGTTCCTTATCATCAGTTTCCTACTCTCCCTCTGCCTTCTGGCCCTTGTCACCGGACTCCTGTACATCGTTAGTCCCATTTAGTTTTACTGGGGTGTCCATTCCCAGGCTTAACATCGAACCTTGAAGGTAACTTCCCCTCTGAGCTGAAAGGGTGTCTGGGGGCCACACTCTCGAGGTTTCTCTAGTATTCTTTAGGCCAGTATATCTGGTCTTCTTTTTTTTTTTTTTTTTGGGGAGTTAAAATTATACTCTACATCCTACTCCAGCTCTGCCCAGAACCCTCTGTTGTGATCCTGGTCAGAGGAGTCATTGGTGGTAGCCGAGCACCATCCAGCTGTACTGGGCTCAGTCCCGTGGAGGCCTTGGTAGCTGTGGACCATTAGTCCTTCGGACTAATCTTTTCCTTGTATCCTGTTCTCTTCGTTCTCCCTTAGCAGCATTATTCTTATTAGAAAACACAATTACATGTAAATTTACAGAATTAAGTTTCATTAATACTTAGATTATGTGACCGTCTATAATTATACCAGGTCAAAATCTCTCCCTATAATTTACTTTCAACCTGGGTTATACCCAATTAGGTAAGACACTTCTAAAAAAACATTTTCTTTTACAGTTTTACGTACTTTAAGCTTGATAATGCACTTAATTTTCTGAAGCCTGAAGTGTTTTGAATAAGCTTTGCCTTTACTTCTAATTAGGGTTACTTCTCAGTTGAGCTCAGATTGCAAGAAATATACAGCGATAAAATAAAATTATTTTCCTGCCTTATAATGATGTCTCAATTTCCATGAGCCCCATTAAGCCTCCTTATTAAAAAAAAAAAAGATCGAATAACAGGCAAAATCACAAGTTTTGGATGTTAGACCATTAGGCATTTCCAACCAACCACCTATCATTTGTGAGAAACCTGAACTCAGCTAAGGAAGTTTCTTTTATTGAACTGAACAATGATGACATCAGAGTTGATTGTAAACTGCTCAGCTAGGATAAATTCAGTTCAGATATGGAGTCCTACCTGCAAATGTGAGTTAATCTACAAAGCACAGAATTTTTTCTGTTCTCTGGAGATAGAAGCTTAAGGAAGGCAAGCCAGTGTGGGGAAGGATAAAGGATGCTCAAAACATCTCACTTCTGTTTTCCAGATCATTAGGGATATTCTGACGAATATATCCCCAGATTGTCAAAGGATGTACTGAAAGTTTCCTCCTATCTTTCCTGACCCTTTGAAAAGAAAGTTTTTGATAAATCAATTGTAAAGCCTGAAATTTTCAGGTTTTCTTAAAACCAAATTTCAGAAAAGTTAACTATATCAGCATAGATTGCTGAGTTATGTTTATAAAAAACCTTCAGAAATAATATTGTTTGATTGTATGAAGATGGTTTGATTCCACTCCAGTTCCAATGTATGTGTGTCTGTGTATCTTAATCTGTATCTTATTTCTTTTCTCATTTAGAAATGGGAAACAGCTTTCCTATAGCTGATAGCTGAGGGAGCTATTTTGAAGAATGAATGACTGTGGCTTTGCTGCTCCATCCTGGCACCCTGCTCCTTTGCGGGAAGTGCCCTGTGCTTTTGCTAGGGTCAGTCAGTTATACCAGCTCAACGGGGGCGATCACAGTGGTTACAGACAAGAGGCCAGGGCATGTCAAGAGGGTCTAGACTAGGTTAGTCAGTGTCCTTCTTAGGATGTTCTAAAAAGATGTTGGGAGAGAAAAATTTGCTTTCCTCTGTGTTCAGGAATTGTGAAGATATGACTTCAGCCCTGCCTGTGGCCATGTCCCCTGCCCCATGGAAAAACTGAGTGCCGCCATCATGCAATAATGAATAAAATAGGGCAGGCAGAGAGACAAAATCTAGATTCCAGAATGAGTGAGCAGGAGGGAGGCAAGGCTGAAAACATTTGAGTTCCTGTTCCTGTCCCTGTCCCTGTCCCCAGAGGTTCCCTCGTTCCTGTCTTTTGATTCTGGGATACAACCCAGGATCTTCCAAGACGTAGCCCTTTTACTCAAACTGATTTGTGTTTTTCTATTAATACAATTAACTAACTATACTTTAAACAATGACAAAAATAAGAAAAGAAGGCGGCTAAATGTAGGTACTTTTTTAGAGATAAGTCGTGCTATTTATAGTTATGGCTGATGATACTACTCTAGAGAGTTTCATCCTTGTTAGGTTAATTATCAAGGTGTCGGTAGACTTTCAAATCAGAGAAAATATCCATATATGGCTTCTTCTTAGGGGTCTTTACCTCTTGGGAGCGGCTCTTGGAAGTGCAGGCAGGTCCTCAGGGGAGTCTGGTTGGGCTGGCCACAATTGGCCATTCTCTAGTAGTCATGTGAAGAACAGCAGTGCTTCCTGGTCTAGGCCAGAGTCCCAAGGCTACCCAGGAGTACACTGACAACAGTGACTCACTGGCCCCCTCAGTCAAATTATGATTGTGCCAAAATGCACTTTCACAGAAATTCACAGCACTGGTTTTTTTTTTTTTTTTTTTTTTTTGGTTAAGCTTCTATACTTACTTGCAAGGAATCCTACTGGAGCAATGGTTAAGTGCTTGGCTGCTAATGAAAATGTCGGTTCAAACCCACCAGCCACTCCATGAGAGGAAAGACCTGGTGATCTGCTCCTGTGAAGAGTACAACCTAGGAAACCCTATGGTGCAGTTCTCTGTCCTGTAGGGTCACTATGAGTCAGAATTGACTCGACGGCACACAGCAACAACAATCCTTACTAGCACATTTATAAATGGCGTTTTAACCAGAAACATTGACAAGGTTCTTGAGCAGAAATTTAAAGCAAGTTCATGACAGTGTTAGCTCCTGTAGCCTCACAATATTTTAGCGAGGAGGCAGATATTATCCTGCTCATTAGAGAGAGAGATACAGAAGGGCAGAGAAACAATTACCCCTAGTCATCTGAGTGGTGTAATGTAAGAACAAGAACAGTATGTTGAGAAATTAGATGGCATTGAGAGGCATAGCTTTGCCTTGAATTCTTGTGCAGGCGGTGAAGTTTTTCCTGTGATAAAAGTAAAATGTGTTCAGAATTTCTTCTGAAAGCTGTTACACCTCTGAAATGTGCTGTGATGATATCAGCTTCTGGCGACGGAGCTGACATATTTCAGCTCAAACTATACACACAGATGTTATTTTAAAAGCAACAATCTAGCAATTACCATGATGTGATCCATCCTCAGGCATCTCATTCCTGGCTCTATGGAGTAGCAATGCTTAGGAAGAAACATTGCATTTTAATTGATGATACCAATAGGAAGTTTCCTAAATAAAATGAAGGCAAGGAACAAAGTCAACACACTATTGTTTGCCAACATTTAAAAGTGATGTCCAAGTGTATGGATAGTCTCCTCCATGTTTCAGGGAGAGTTCAGCTGTGTGTTGTTTGTTTAGATAAGAGATTAAGGCATTGCCTGAGTATTTTTGTTCTTCATCTTCATCATAATAGGCCAGTGATTAATTGATTTTATGTATAGTAGTATATTTTCTTTATTGGGCTCAGTCTTATTTAAACAAGCTGTCTTCCACGTAACACATGATATTTCTAATGGACCTTAATAGTTATTAATAAAATAGTATTATATTGTGCAATTCATATATTTCATTGGAAACAATGGATTATCTTTCATCATTACTATGCAAAGTGAGTTCCAATGATTGAACTAAAGGATTGAAAAAAATTTAAGGAGTGAAACAAATAATTATCCTTGACTAAATGCAGCTAGTGATGGGATTTCCTTGTTCATTGATATGAATACCATTACTGAGTTATATTTTTATGTTCATGTAACTTCATGTGTATGCCCTGTACACCACTTTCCTAAAAGAGTAGTTGTCTCAGACTGTGAGTGGGTTAAATGAAAGCTTTCCATCATGGTATCATGTAGACCAGTGTATACCTGTATCATCTTCCTCAACTGGGAGCTTATTAGAAATTCAAAATTTCACCAAATCAGAATCTCTGTGTTGAGAAAGAGCATAGGAATCTATGTTTTAACAAGTTTTCTTGATGATTCAGTGAACACTGAAGTTTGGGGACCACTGATCTAGACATGTCTAACTCTTAGTCTTTTGCTTTGTAGCGCTCATAGCTGTAATACATATTTCCATGGTTATTCTCTTTATTTATTATAACTTATAGATTTCTTATTTTGATTATAATAATAACTTCTAACTAATTATTGACTAATCTGGACTAATCTTAATAAATTTCTCTCTTCTCATTTCTATTTTTAGTCTCTTTTTAAAATGATTTTTGGGGCATTTTCCTCATAATGGAGCTTTTTCATTTTCTTCATTTTTCAAGTGAATTTTTAATTAAAGTAGAGCATATATGCAGAAAAATGAATGATTCATAATTGGATAGCTTAATGAATTTTCCCAAAGTGAACATACCTGTGTAACCAGCACTTTTATCAAGAAACTGGATATCACCAGTAGCCTAGAACAAGCCCTCACATGCCCGTTTTTAGTCACTACCCCTACCTAAGGGTAATTACTATCCTGACTTTTACTCCTTACTTTTGCCTGTTTTTAAACTTTATATAAATAGAACCATACATTCTGTATTATTTTGTGTCTGCTTTCTTTCATTCAGCATTGCTTGTCAGATTCATTCATATCATTGTTCATAGTTATAATTTGTGCATTCTAATTTCTGCATAGTATTCTGTTGTGTGAATATTCCACAATTTATCTATCCATCCATTCTATTATTGCTGGGCATTTGGTTAGTTTCTAGTGTGAGGATATTATAAATAGTGCAGTTATTCTTGTACTAGTCTTTTGTGCACTCATTTTTCTTGACAGTATGTTTAGAAATGGAATTGCTAACTCCTCGGATATGTGCTGTTCAACTTTATTAGATATTGCCAAAATTTTTCCAAAGAGGTTGTACCAATTTCATTATGCACTTATACTTGTATCTCTTAGTCAAGCTGCACTTTCTAACATTTCAATAACATTTCTTCTACTGTGAATCATAGTTCTTACACGTGGACCAGCCACTGTGACAATTCTCAAACTTTTAAACCTCCGATTAAGTAAATACACTGACAACTTCTTAGAAAGATAACCCCTTAGCTACCACCTTTAGGGTCAGCATTTCTAAAGTAACAAGCTTGGTCTTCAATGATCACTAAATAATTGATATTTTCATTGGCTGGAATCAAGTAAAAGCCAAGCTTAGTCAAAACTAGACATACCCAAGTTTTTCCCCTATTTTTCTTCATGGCACTAAATATGAGGGAGAATGAGAATCTATGAACAGTGACTGACAGTTGAATAGGAGATCTGGGTTCAAGCTCTTGTCAAACCACTTACTAGCTATGTAAACTTGACTGAGTTATTTAACTTTCCTGAACCTCAGTTCTTTCTCTACACAATTAATTTTCACTCAGTAAAACAACATTCTTCTGATGTGGTCTTTTTATTTAATGAAATACTACATACAAAGCATTCCACATAGTGCTTAGTACATGATGAGCTCTCAATAAGTATATATAATTATTATTATTACTATTAGTAGTAGAATATTTGTTTGATTCCCTATTGTTGCAGAAAGCACCAAAAACAAACAAAACAAAACCCACTGCCATTGAGTCAATTCCAGTTTATAGCAACCCCATAGGGTTTACAAGGCTGTAAATCTCTACAGAAGCAGACTGCCACATCTCTCTTTTGCAGAAATGCTTTCGGCTAGCTGTCGATCGCTTTGCAGAGGTTCTTAATTTTACATCCTTTACATTCCATCAATGATTCTATCAGGGATCTTGGGTCCTTCCATAATAGAAACTCAAAATTAATTTTTTCTTATTATATTGATATGTTTGCAGGTATTCTTTAAATGTTTGACATTTTATGAAAACCTTGCATCCTACCTACTTATTAGTTCAATGTCACACTGGTGGAATATGAGGCATTCCACAGAGTCTAGTGTTACAGGAAGTGTGGGCAGTTCTCACAGTATGATATTTAAATAATGTAATAGTGATTGATTTATGTTTTCTAGAATGAGATAATTTACTTATGCTAACACACAAATCAGAATTTTTTTCTGGATTTGGTCTCATTAAAAAGAGTCCTTATCTCCCCAAATTGAGATTTAGCTAAGTGAGTAAGAGTGGTGGAGAGGTAAGAACACATTTGCGGTTTGGAGGGGAGTGGTATTAGAAATTTAAGTTCTTTTTCTTGACCAAAGTTATCTGTGGCTGAAATACTTAAGAACCATTGCTCTAGAAGACATGGAACAAATTCTTTTGTTTTGAGTTTGTTGTTGATTTGTTAGTTGCCATCTAGACAGCTCCAACCCACGGAGACATTATGTGTAATAGAATGCGTTGTTTCCCAGTCCAGTGCCATCTTCATGAACACTGGCATGTGTGAGTCCATTGTTATGGCTACTGTGTCAATCCATTTCATGGAGGGTTTCCCTCATCTTCTCTAACTCTCTACTTTTCCAAATGTGATGTCCTTTTCTAGCGATTGGTCCTGCCTGACAACATGTCCAAAGTAAATGAGCCTAAGTTTTGCCATCCTCGCTTTTAAAGAGATTCTAATCGTAGTACTTCTAAGACCGATTTGTTCGTTCTTTTGACAGTCCACAGTGTATTCCATACTCTTTGCCAACATCACAGTTCAAATGCATCAATTCTTCTGTCTCCTTTTTCACCGTCCAGCTTTCAAATGCCTGAGGCAATTGAAAAGACCATGGCTTGGGGCATACCTTAGTGATCAAAGTGACATCTGTTCTGACTTCAGTATGTATAAAGTGTTGTATTTGGTATCACAAGCATTTTAGAGTTTGTTTGATAGAACTTAATAATTATTGAAATCTCAAAAAATCATGTTTTATTTTTAAAAAGCATATTATGCATTTTAAAACAAAGGTTTATTTAGGTACATTTTCAGATTAATTTTGCCAGATTTTAAGAACACGTAATTATTATTTGCTAAATCCATTTAACCTAAATAAAGTAGTTCTGACATTTGAGAAATCATTGGGAAACATACCAAAACCATTTAATAGTTAATCATGTTACCAAAATAGTGTTTGTGCATTTCTTAATAAATTTCTTTTAGAAACTATAAAATTTTACTTCCTTGTAAAGATACAAAACAATTTTGAAATAATCTCAGAAATTTAAAGAGTAATTTTAAATATCAGATAAGCTTTTTATATCTTGCATTGAACTCATAGTCTTTATTTACTGACTAAAAATAACTTTGCTTCTCTGATTTTTATAATTTTCAAATGATTTCTAAACATTTGATGAATTAGGGAAATATGGAAAAATTATCTTCATAATAGAGTGATCAATTATTACTTGGAAAAACTAGACTACTACTTCAGAGTTTTGGATGGCGTTTGCTAAATTAATTTTTACCAGTTGGTGACTGGTGACTTTCCTTGAAAATTTCTACTAATATGTCTACTCTTCATTAGTTCTGGTTCTCTTACTGACAATATTGGAAAGAAAATAAAGTAGAGGCAAGTGAAACCACCATTCATTCAACAAGAACGATTATATAACATTTTGTTCCTGTCCATATCATCATACAGTCTATTTATTTTCTTTTTATAATTTATTTTTGTTGTTGTTGAGAATCTACACAGCAGAACATACATCAATTCAACAATTTCTATATGTACAATTTAGTAATATTGACTACATTCTTTGAGATGTGCAACCATTACCCTAACAAAAAAACACATTACTGTTAAATCGATTCTGACTCATAGCAACCCTATAGGACAGAGTAGAACTGCCCCATACGGTTTCTGGGTCTGTAATCTTTATGGAAACAGACTGCCATATCTTTGTCCTGCAGAGCGGCTGGTAGGTTCAAATCACCGAGCTTTCGGTTAGCAGTCAAGCTCTTTCAACCACTGAGCTACCAGGGCTCCTGTACAACCATTCTCATCCTCTTTTTCTGAGTTGTTCCTCCTCATTAATATAAATTCACTGCCCCCTAGGTTTCCTATCCAATCTTTTGAGTTGCTGTTTTCAATTTAATCCCATATAAATAGCTCTTAAATGAACACAATGCTCAAGGAAGGCATTCTTTACTAGGTAAGCTAAACTATTGTTTTTAATAGGACTTCAGTGGATATTTTTAGTTTCAGGAGTTCATTCAGCATCTAAGGCTCCAGAAAGTTTGGAGTCTGTGAGAATTGGAAATTCTGTTCTGCATTTTACGCCTTTGGATCAGAATTCTTTGATTAAAATCTTCAGTAAGGGTAGCTATCCATTTCTTCTGACCTCATGGCAAAGGAGACAGCTGTTCATGGAGGCAATTAGCCACATTTCCATTCCTTCCTCCTATTCTTAACTTTTCTTCCTCTGTTGCTACAGATGAATAGAGATGCAATTGTTGTACCTTGGATGGCTGCTTGCAAGTTTTAAGACCCCAAATACTAGGCAATGAACTAGGAGGTAGAACTTCTAGGAATGAAATATGTAGGAAATAAAAAAAGCTTTTGAAAATAGTAGGCTCTTTGAAAATATATATAAAACTTAGCAACAAAAAGACAAAAATAATCAAAAAATGGGCAAAGGACTTGAATAGATATTTGACCAAAGAGGACATTCGAATGGCCACCAAACACGCGAAAAGTTGCTCAACATCATTAGCCGTCAGAGAGATGCAAATCAAAACCACAATGAGATACTATTTCACTCCTATTAAGATGGCTAAGATTAAGAAAACAAAACAACAACAACAAAAGAAAATAACAAATGGTGAGGATATGGGGAAATTGGAACATTTATCCATTGCTGGTGGCAATGCAGAATTGTACAGTTGTGAAAAACAGCGTGGGGGTTCCTAAAAAAAACTAAAAATAGAACATACAGTTAATTTTTAAACATTTTAGGGCAAAAACTGAAAATTCCAATTTTAATCAACATACACATGTGTATGCATACACACACATGTAATGATATAGGTTGAGTTCTCTCGAGCCAAGTAAAATTTATTTGGGGCATGCACTCAGGAGCAGGGGAGTATGGCAAGCAGGAAGGGGAGGGGAAGAAAACCAAACAAGTATATGATTTCTGCTGTAGACTAGCTTTAGCCTGCTCCCATGGGGGAGTTTGGGCATGGATTATACCACAGAATTGGTACAATTGGGCCACCGCCCCATGATGGCTTGTTATTGACCATTGACTGCCCCTGAAAGAGGGAGGGTTGTGTGTAATCTCTGGGATGAACCCATTCCTCTTTGGCTAAGGGAAATTCTTCAGACAAGGGAGCAGTTATTCGACACCCACAGCCAACACTCACAGCAGCTGGGCTATGGGTGTGCCAGCCCAGCAAAGAAGATATGGGCCACATGCAGTATCCACTACAATGCACTTGTAACACCACTCAAATCTTCTTGCTTCTTATATTAAGTTCATCTCATTGAAGTATGTCTTCTCCAGTATTCTGATTGGTCACATTTTCTGGTATGAGGTAGGATCAGTGGTTGCCATGGTCATGTAGAAAAAAAAAAAAGCCTTCAAAAATAGTAGACTCTTTGAAAACATATATAGAATTTAGCAACAAAAAGACAAATAATCAACATGTAGGCATACATATAGCTACACCTCCTTTGTAATAAAATGGACCTCTTTAGGCTATATAGAGTCCTGGTGGTACAGTGGTTAAAGCACTTGGCTGCTAACCAAAAGATCAGCGATTCTGTGGGAGAAAGATGTGGCAGTCTGCTTCTGTAAAGATTACAGCCTTGGACACCCTATGGGGCAGTTCTACACTGTCCTATAGGATCACTATCAGTCAGAATGACTCCACAGCAGTGGGTTTGATTTTGGGTTACATTGTAACAGAGAGTGGGACAATTAACATAGACCTGGATTAAGACCAACAATGTATGCTATTTTCCATCCCATGTGAATGAGAACTGCTTCTGATTCTCCTTCCTGATGGGTATTGAAAAGAGAACATTTGCCATATTAATAAATGCATATCATATAATCAAGACTCTGACAATCTGCTCTAGCATTGAGACTATATCCAATACAGCAGATAAAATTGGGGTGCTACTTGGTTGAATTTTTGGTTGTTTACTGTCTTACTCCACTACATGTCTGTCAGTTTGTCATAATTTAGTGGCTTGTGTGTTGCTGTGATACTGGAAGGTTTGCCACCAGTCTTTCAAATACCAGCATAGTCACCCTTGGTGGACAGGTTTCAGCTGAGCTTCCAAACTAAGACAGACTAGGAAAAAGGACCTAACAGTCTACTTCTGAAAAAATTGGCTAGTGAAAACCTTATGAATAGCAGCAGAACATTGTCTGGTATAGTGCTGGAGCATAAGCCCCTCAGGTTGGAATGCACTCAAAATACGACTGGGAAAGAGCTGCCTCCTCAAAGTAGAGTCGATTTTAATGACATGGATGGAGTCAAGCCTTTGGGACCTTCATCTGCTGATGTGGCATGACTTAACATGAGAAGAAACAGCTGCAAACATCCATTAATAATCGGAATGTGGAATGTACAAAGTATGGAAAATTGGAAGTTGTCAAAACTGAAAATGAACATGTAAACATCACTAGGCATCAGTGAGCTGAAATGGACTGGTATTGGCTATTTTGAATCAGATAATCATATGGCCTGCTATGCTGGGAATGACAAATTGAAGAGAAATGACATTGCGTTTATCATCAAAAAGAACATTTCAAGATCTATCCTAAAGTACAACGCTGTCAGTGATAGGATAATATCCACATGCCTACAAGGAAGACCAGTTAATAAGACTATTCTTCAAATTTATGCACCAACCACTAAGGCCAAATATGAAGAAGTTGCAGATTTTTACCAATTTCTGCAGTCTGAAATTGATCAAACATGCAAACAAGATGCATTGATAATTACTGGTGATTGGAATGCGAAAGACGGAAACAAAGAAGAAGGATTGTTAGTTGGAAAATATAACCTTGGTGATTGAAATGACGCCGGAGATTGCATGATAGAATTTTGCAAGACCAATGACTTCTTCATTGCAAATACCCTTTTTCAACAACTAAAATGGCAACTATATACGTGGACCTCACCAGATGGAATACGCAGGAATCAAATCGACTACATCTGTGGAAAGAGACAATGGAGAAGCCCAGTCTCATCAGTCAGAACAAGGCCAGGGGCCGACTCTAGAACAGACCATCAATTGCTCATATGCCAGTTTAAGTTGAAGTTGAAGAAAATTAGAACAAGTCTATGAGAGCCAAAGTACGACCTTGAGTATATCCTGCTTGAATTTAGAGACCATCTCAAGAATAGATGAACATGTTGAACGCTAATGACCAAAGACCAGACAAGTTGTGGAATGACATCAAGGACATCATACATGAAGAAAGAAAGAGGTCATTAAAAGATAGGAAATAAAGAAAAAATGCCAAAATGGACGTAAGAAGAGACTCTGAAAGTTGCTCTTGAATGTTGAGTAGCTAAAGCAAAAGGAAGAAATGATGAAGTAAAAGAGCTGAGCAGAAGATTTCAAAGGGCAGCTCAAGAAGACAAAGTAAAGTATAATGCAATGTTCAAAGAACTGGAGATAGAAAACTAAAAGGGAAGAACACGCTCAGCATTTCTCAAGCCTAAAGAACTGAAGAAAAAATTGAAGACTCGATTTGCAATAATGAAGAATTCTATGGGGAAAATATTAAACAATGCAGGAAGCATCAAAAGAAGATGGAAGGAATACACAGAGTCACTGTACAAAAAAGAACTGGTTGATGTTCAACCATTTCAGGAGATAGCATATGATCAAGAACTGATGGTACCGAAGGCATTGGTGAAAAACAAGTCTCCAGGAATTGACAGAATGCCAATTGAGATGTTTCAACAAATGGATGCAGCACTGGAAGTGCTCAGTTGTCTATATCAAGAAATTTAGAAGACAGCTACCTGGCCAACCAACTGAAAGAGATTCATATTTGTACACTTTCCAAAGAAAGGTGATCCAACAGAATGCAGAAATTATCTAACAATATCACTAATATCACACATAGGTAAAATTTTGCTGAAGATTCAAAATGGTTGCAACAGTACATTGACAGGCAACTGCCAGAAAGCCAAGCAGGATTTAGAAGAGGACGTGGAACAAGAGATATCATTGATGCTGTCAGGTGGATCTTGGCTGAAAGCAGTGAACACCAGGAAGATGTTTACCTGTGTTTTATTGACTATGCAAAGGCATTCAATTGTGGGGAGCTTAACGAATTATGGATAACATTGTGAAGAAAGGTAATTCTAGAACACTTAATTGTGCTCATGCAGAATCTGTACATAGATCAAGAGGCAGCTGTTGAAACAGAGCAAGGGAATACTGCAGGGTTTAAAGTCAGGAAAGGTGTGCATCAGGGTTGTATCCTTTCACCATAGTTATTCAGTCTGTATACTGAACAAATTATCCAAGAGGCTGGATGATATGAAGAAGAACTTGGCATCAGGTTTGGAGCAAAACTCATTAATGTCCTATGATATGCAGATGACATAAACTTGCTTGCTGAAAGCAAAGAGCATGTACTGATGAAGATCAAAGACTACAGCCTTCAGTATAGATTACACCTCAATATGAAGAAAACAAAAATCCTCACCATTTGACCAATAAACAACATCATGATAAATGGAGAAAATATTGAAGTTATCAAGGATTTCATTTTACTTGGATCTACAATCAATGCCCATGGAAGCAGCAGTCAGGAAATCAAATGATGTATTGCATTGGGCAAATCTGTTGCAAAGGACCTCTTCAAAGTGTGAAAAAGCAAAGACGTAACTTTCAGGACTAAAGTGTGCCTGACCCAAGTCATGGCATTTTCATTCACCTCATAAGCATGTGAAAATTGGACAATGAATAAGGAAGACTGAAGAATTGATGCCTTTGAATCATGGTGTTGATGAAGAGTATTGACTATACCATGGACTGCTAGAAGAACGAGCCAATCTGTCTTGGAAGAAGTACAGCCTGAATGCTCCTTAGAAGGATATCATGCTTGGTCAAGTAGAGGGTCAACAAAAGAGAGGAAGACCCTCAATGAGATAAATTGACACAGTGGCTGCAACAACGGGCTCAAACATTGCAACAGCTGTGAGGATGGCACAGGACAGGGCAGTGTTTCTTTGTTGTACATAGGGTCGGTATGAGTCAGAACCGACTTGTTGGCATCTAACAACAACAACAACAACAAGGGCTAGCAAATGTTGGGTACAATTTTACAGGGTGTTAAAGCAGGCAGGCTCTTAAAATCTGCTTATTTGGTCTATTTTTAAAACAATTGGATGTGTATAAATATGAATTTGGCATTGGCGGGCTTTTTGAGCTAATGGGCCTCAACTTGCTATGAAGAAGTAAACAACTCGGGACCAATACACACAGGCCATTTGTGATGTATTTATATAATAGTATTCAACAGCATCATAAGATCTAGGTAGTCTCCTTTATCCTTTGGATAGTTACATGAATAAATAATTATAGATTCCTTTACGGAAGAACTGGGTGAATTACTACCTTTGTGTTCAGAGTACTTCTTCATGGGGGAGTTGGTCATTCCTTCAGTTGATGTGCTGCATCTTGAATTTAAGAACTGGCTAAGGTGGAAACTGACCAGGGATTATGACCCTCTGTTGGAGCCCTGGTGGCATAGTGGTTAAGAGCTTGGCTGCTAATGAAAAGGTCAGCGGTTCAAATCTACCAGCTGCTCCTTGGAAACCCTATGGGGCAGCTCTACTCTGTCATATAGGGTCACTATGAGTCAAAATCGACTTGACAGCAACAGGTTTGGTTTTTTTAATTGGGACAACTGACCTCAGTTTTCTGCTCATCCTTTGTGTGTGTAAATTTATAGAATTGTACAACCTTCACTACAATCCATTTCTAGAACTCTTGCATCGCCCCCACCCCAAATCCCCTTAAGCCCATTTGTAGTCAATCCTTACTTCCTCCTTTAGTCCTAGACAACCTCTGATCTCTTTTCTATCTCTATAAATTTGTCTTTTTGGGACATTTTATATAAATGGAATCATGCAATATGTCCTCTTTTGCATTTGGCTTATTCCACTTTGTGTAATGTTTTTGAGGGTTGATCCATTTTGTAGTACTTATCAGTATTTTGTTCCTTTTAATTACTGTATAGTATCCCACTGTATGGATACCCTATTTTGTTTATCCATTTACCAGTTAAAGGATATTTGGATCGTTTCTAGTTTCTGGATATTATGAATAACGCTGCTACGAACACTCATGTACAAGTTTTTGTGTGGACTGATTTTCTTTTCTTATGGGTAGATATCTAAGAGTGGAATATGATATGTTTATTTTTAACCTTTTGAAAAACTTCCAAGCTGTTTTCCAGAGTGGTTATACCATTTTACATTCCTACTGGCAATGTCTGAGTGTTCCAATTTCTCCATAGCCTCGTCAGCACTTAGTATGTTCTGTCTTTTTTTTACTATAGTCATTCTAGTGGATGTGTAGTGGTATCTTATTGTGGTTTTAACTTATTTTCACAAATGACTAAAGATCTTGATTACTCTTTCATGTGCTTATTACAGTCATTCATATGTCTTCTTTAGTGAAATGTCTATTCAAGTCATTTGCCCTTTTTTAAATTTGCTTATGTACCTTATACTGAATTTTTAGAGTTCTTTATATAGTGTGGTTACAAATCCTTTATCAGATATATGATTTACAAATATTTTCTCCTGATCTTTCACTTGTCATTTCATTTTTGAAATATTATACTTAGTTTCTCCACTTTTTTAAAATAACTTGTGATTTGGGTGTCGTATTCAAGATCTTTTTGCCTAACCAATGTTTAGGCAACTTTTTTCTCCTATATCTTCTCCTAGAATATTTACAGTTTTAGCTCTTCTATTTAGGTCTATGATCCATTTTGAGTTTGTTATGTGTGAGCTAGCTAGTTGAGTTAACTGTGTGAGGTAGGAGAAGAAAATATCCTTTCCCCATTGAATTGCCTTTGCCAAAAAACAATTTGACTACAAGGGAAGAGTTTTTTTCTTGATTCTTAATTCTGTTCCATTTATCTACATGCCTCTACTTATGCCAACACCACACTGTCCTGATTACTATAGTTTTTAGTAAGTTTTAAAATCAGATAATGTAAACCCTCCAACTTTGTTCTTCTTTTTCAGAACTATTTTCATTATTCACATTGCTAGTAGAACTTCAAATCATTCTGGAAGGTTAAATCTGTAAGACAAGCATATTAGAACTGGATATGCAATATTTTGTAGATATATCAACTTGAATAGATATGTAAGGGCTTCTGTAGGCAGTGGGGAACCAAACAAATAACAAATGGCAGTAATTTCTGATTTGTAATTTAGGCTAATTTTTTCACAAAGCCTGAGAAAATTTGACAATTCAGTGTTCTGCATGTAATATGATTGATAGTTTTAATAAACACTTTTCTTAAATCTTTATGTGTATCTATAGTGACCAGGATTTCTCTGTGGATACAACCAAAATTATGTGTGAAGTAACTTGACTGTATTAATCAAGTCTCTGTGTTGAGCCAATCATGTCTTTAACACTTTCTGTGTTTAGACAAATATCAATTCTTGAAATTGTTATCGATTACCCAAATTCATCAATAAATTTTAAAAAATACTCCTTCATTTGTACAATTTGTTTGAGAAAGTTTTTATGGACTACTTTATTCAGATTATGTCAAACAAACATCAAAGATTTTCTGACTGTACAATGTTCATGGATTCATCAGTCTGCAGAGAACAGTATTGACTTTGTCATTCTTTGAATAATAATTGCTGCTTTACTTTCTATTCATATCTGTATTCTAAACTGAACTCTTTTTTTTTAACAGAGGCATGTTATCAATCATTTTTGCTTGCTTTGTCCTCAATCATTGGTTTTACATTTATTTGTCAGTAGGAATATATGTGTCCCACCAGTTACTTCACAACACTAGAAAGAAGGTTTCTACAGCTTTTGAATTCTTGTATTTATTACACATCATGTTAGTTTCAGGATGCTTAAATGTTGTCTTAGTTATCCAGTGCCACTATAACTGAAATACCACACGTGAATGGCTTTAACAAACAGAAATTTATTTTCTCATGGTTCAGGAAGCTAGAAGTCAAAATTCAGGGTGCTAGCTCTAGGGGAAGGGTTTCTCTCTCTGTCGGCTGTGGAGGAATGTCCTTGTCTCTATTGAGATTCTGCTCCTGGGCAATCTTCATGTGTCTTGGCATTTCTCTTTCTTCATCTCTGCTTCTTTCACTTGCTTGTTTAGTCTCTTTTATGTCTGAAAGGAAACCCTGGTGGGATAGTGGTTAAGAGCTACAGCTGCTAACCAAAAGACTGCCAGTTCAAATCCACTAGGTGCTCCTTGGAAACCCTATGGGACAGTTCTACTCTGTCCTATAGGGTTGCTATGAGTTGGGATCAACTTGACAGCAATGGGTTTGCTTCGGTTTTTTTAAGTCTGAAAAGAGATTGACTCAAGACACACCTTATGCTAATCTTTTCTCATTAACATAACAAAGACACTGCATTCCCAATTGGGATTATAACCAAAGGCATAGAGTTTAAGATTTACATATTTTTTGGGGACACAACTCAATCTATAGCATTCCACCCTTTCCAAAACACACACACACACAAAACAAATCCACTGTTGTGGAGTTGATTCCAACTCATAGAAACTCTATTGGACACAGTAGAACTGCCCCACATGGTTTTCAAGGAGTGCCTGGTGGATTTGAACTGCTGACCTTTTGTTTAGAGGCTGAACTCTAAACCACTACAGTTTCCTTCGGCCCTCCAAAATTCATCTCCTTGCCACATGTAAAACACATTTGTTTCATCACATCATCCCAAAAGTCTTAAATCAACTCCAAGTCCAAATTTCATTCTGGGGCAAAATTCCTCTTTATCTGTGAACCTCTGAAATCTAGATTACAAATTATCTGCTTCCAAAGTACAAGGGTGGAACAGGCACAAGGCAGACATTTCCATTACAAATGGGAGAAATTGGAGGGAAAGAAAGGATAACAGGCACCAAGTAAGTCCAAAACCCAGCAGAACAATTTACATTTGCTCTCAAGGCTTGAAAATAATCCTCTGTTCTCTGAGACTATCTAGGCAATGGCCCCACCCTCCAGACTCTGGGTGTTGGCCATGCCCTCTGGATTCTGGGTGGAGGCCCCTCAGCTCTGGGTTTCTGCTCTGCCTTCCACGCCCTCTGGGATGGCAATTCTGTTTCCTTGGCTTTAGGCAGCCCCATTCTTCTAGTTCATCTGAGTGGAAACCCCACCACCTTGGCTCTGGCAGGCCCTGTTCTTCTGCCCCTTGGGCATGGCAGCCCCACTCCCGCAGCTTTGGGTGGTGGCCCCATCTTCCTGGCACATCTTAACGGCAGCCCGACACTCCAGAACCAAGTTGACAAAGATCTGACTCTTTGAAATCTAAGAGGCTGAGGCCCCACACTTTGAGATACAGGAGATCGTGGCCCCACCCTTTGAAACCCAGAGTGCCCTGCTTCCTGTGCTCCTTCCAACAGTTCTGCTGATCCTCGAGCTGCTCCAGTGATGATCCTTTTATTTTCTTGGAGTACAACAGATATAGCTCCTTCGGCCTGTTTCATGCCTGTAGAATTCCAACAGGCAGACAGAGTTCTTTCCTTTCGTTCTTTCTCTGTCCCTTTTAGTCTAAGATGATGGATTTTCTGCTGTAGTAGTTTGTTAGATACATCAGTCACAGGTTTAATGTCTTTAACAAAAGATTGTGTAGCCACATCCTTGGTGAACATTCTAGGACATGTGTCCTTAGTTTGTACAACAGAATTTTCCAAATCTTTAAGTTCTGCTTTCATTTTGCACACTTCATTAAATCCACCACTTTCCTCTTGAATTTTACCATAAGTGGCAAGGAGAAACCATATGGCCCCTTCAAGATCTTGTTTAGAAATCTCATCATCCAGATATCCAAGTCCATCACTTATAAGTTTTACTTTCCACCAAACATTTGAACATAATTCAGACAAGTTCTTTGCCACTACATAAAAAGCATCACCCTTCTTCCATTGTCCAATCATCATTTACTTTTAAAGCCTCACCAGGAGCAAAGTTGACGTCCACATTTCTAGCAACATTCTGTTGCTGGCACCATATGTATTCTCTAAGATGATGAAGACTTTCTCTATAGCTCTCTTCACTTTCTTCTGAGCCCTCACCAGAATTGCCTTTGACATCCATAATTCTACCAACAGTAGAAAAAAGCAATCTAGGCTTTTACTATTAGACAACTTAAAACTCTTCTAGCCTCCACCCGTTACTCAATTCCAACTTTTTTTCTGAGACAGGCTACTTGGAACAGAAGGGTAATTTTATAAATCCATTTTTTCTCTTGTTCTTGTGTTTTTTTACTCATTAAAATATTATGAGATGGGGCCAGAGCAAGGGAACTTGACCTTAAAATGTTAGGAATATGGGAAAATCAATGAAATGCCTTAATTCTGTTCAAAGTTTCCTATAGTACTGATGACATGAAGTAACAAAATAGAACGTGGTTACTCTTCTTGAATGGTGAATGAGCCCGATAAACTTGTTTGATTCAGGCCATGTATCTTGTGGCTGGGCATTTCAAAGTTACTGTAAAAACTGAAATTGATTTACCAGACACATATATTTTCTTTTCAGATTATTTAAGAAATATTTCTAAATCATTTTAAAACTTAAAGTGCATATTTCTTAGTATAAAATAAAAATGTGTTCACTGTAGAAAAACTAGACAGCAGGAGATATAACATATTTTGTATTTTATATTGAGTATTCTTTTGTTTAAATGTTAATCTGCCCAAAAAACTTCTCATCATTTCCTCCTTATAAATAATTGTTTAATTTTGTGTTTATTTATGAGGGAATATAATGCTTTATTTTTAATTATTGGAGTTATCATTTTTATACATTTAAAATTTGCTGCCATAAGGAATGAGAAACAAGGTAAAAACATAAAAATAAAGCCCTCACCAATAACCCTACCACCCAGGTATAATCATGTTAACATGTTGCATGTATATCCTTCAAGAGTTTTTTTTTGACTTGTAAATCACTGTCAGAAATAAGAAAACAGAAAACAGAAAAAACAGCTGTCCTTGAGTCAGTCCTGACCAATGGTGACACCATGTGTGTCAGAGTAGAACTGTGCTTCATATGGTTTTTAATGGCTGATTTTTTGGAAGTAGATCGTGAGGCCTGTCTTCCTGGGCACCTCTCGGTGGATTCAAACTGCCAACATTTCAGTTAGCAAACTGAGTGCATCAACTGTTTGCACCACCCAGGGACTCTGTCAGAAATAATAATACTCTTAAATTTGTTTATTTGTAAGTCAAAATTGTACTGGCTCCATGCATTCTAAAGGTACACACTGCTTTTTTCCTCTATTACTGCACTTGCTACTAAAAACTATACTTAAAAAATGCCTTTAAAAAGCTCATAGTCAAGTGGAGGAGCCATATAAGCAAGTAACTATTAATAGTCACACAATATGCTATAAGAGAATGAGCAGAAGCACCTACCTAGCCTAGAGGAATCTTGGGAGGCCTTACAGAGGAGATGATGTTTGAGCTGAGTCTTGAATAAGGAGCAGAGAATTTTTATCATTTAGGCAAGGCGAAGGAAGTCATTCTAGGAAGGAATATATGCAAAGCCAGGGAAAGAACATACGGGAGCCATAAGTATGTCAGTATGGTGTATGATGGTAAAAAATAAGACTTGAAAGGCAGACAAAGACCTGTCCATGCAAAGTCCATGAGGAGCCTGGGTTTCAAGTAATGTGTGTGTGTGTGTGTGTGTGTGTGTGTGTGTGTGTGTTATGGTTATAAAAAGTACACAGACTTTCTCCATTAATGGTATCTTAGGTTTGGTTCCCTAGAGGCATAGCATAAGACTGGTGTTCTTGGGAATCAGGGAAGAATGATAACGAGTGAGGGAATAAAAGCCACGTATGGCTGTGGACTCAGCAGGTGTAAAAATGATGTGGCATGGGTGCTTCAGACCTCCTCATCTAATTTCACAGGGGAGAAGGAGAATCAAGGTCAATAGCCTAAGACTGATTCCTATGAGGCAGATGTCAGACATACCTCCTCTCTCCAAACTTTTTACCAATTCTAACACGAGCTGTCCCTCCCACGGCACTCTCTACTTCTCTGTTGGGTTTGGTAATTTGTTGCAATGGCTACAGAGAACACACAGATCATCTTCAAAGTTATGGGGTTTGTTTGGGAAGTAACAAGTTACAATTCAGCATCAGGAACAACTCAGGATACAGTTCTTTGATCAGGACAGCCTCTTCTTAGACGTAGGCCATAGGCAGGCCTCTCTCTGGCCCTCAGCCTCTCAGCCTGGCCTCTGTCCTGCTTGGGCAGGTGTTACAAAACTCTTTAGCTCTGCCAGTAAGTGCCTAGAAGCATCCCTCTGCCAGTAAGGCTTGGCTTGAAGGCGCTCAGCTCTCTTGCTCTTTGGGTCATCACACACTCTGTAACCAACTTGCTGTGTGGGTTGGGAAGCCCTCTGTGCCATCTCATGCCAGTCTCCTGGTTCTGCTGCCACCATTTCTCTGCCAAGACTTCTTGCCCTCTTGTGCTGTCTTCGATGTTACAGCTCTCTCTCTGTCTCCGGGGTCTAGGAGGTTCTCAGCACAGGGACCATGGGTCCAAAGGATGCACTCCACTCCATCTCCTCTTCTTGGTGGTAGTGAAGTCACCCCTGATTGCCTCTGGGATGGCTCACTTTAAGCCTACCAGGATGGCAAAACTGACCAATCCCCTCATTAGGGTTCCACACCCCTTATTTGAAATGGTTCCACCCCCACAAGGGTGCCATGTACCTTATTTGTATTATTAGCAAGCTATCCAATCCTTTTGGTGGGCTGCAAGCACCTCATTTGCACAGTCCCACCCAGTCATTTGGTAAGAGTTACAACACTATGACGAGAAAGGCCATATAACTGATCATTGCACTGCAGGAAGATACTAGCTTCTGTCTGATCCCATGGGTAAACTCCGGAGCACAAATTGTTAGCCCTATCTTGAGGAAATGGGCTGATCTTTTACCTCAGGTCAGTTACTCATTGCCTGTGGGTTTGAGGGGTGGTGGTGGAACCTCCTGGGATAGAATGGGCCAAGGGCAATTCTCAGGAGAAGGGGGTATCTGTCAGTACTCACAACAGCTGGTGTATGTGTACACAAGCAGATAAAGGGGAACTGAGCAGAGTACAACTACTTCCACTATAAGTAGCTTTGACTTAACTGCACAAGTGGATTCCCACACATTTCTGGCTCTTCCTCTGAAATTTTGGAACTCTAGTATGTCTATATCTATCTGATCAGGAGAGTCTTGGGGTCTTGACCACTAACTAACCATTCTCTATTGATAGAATGCTTCTTTCTTGCCCATGGTAGTGTGCTCTTCTCTTTGTTAGAGACAAAGTAAGAGAATTTGCTACTATGTATGAGACACTTAGAATTTAGGGATAAATTTCAACATAAAAATGCTAAATAACAGTGGAAAAGTTAAATATTTCCTTGAGACAGCAGTACATGGGCTCTCAAATGAGTGGCTATGACTTCAGTTTGACTACAGCCACTTGTTTGCTTGTTTGGGATACTCTCTTTATGACACTATCTCAAGATTCTTGAGGAATGGTGTCAGCTTTACCTGCTATTAGCTGATCTGAAGTGCAGATAGAATATGTGCATGGAAGTAATGATGGCTGCCTATAAACCGGAAGTGAACATTCATTCATCCATCCATTCACTCAACAAATATTATGTGGCATGCAGTGTCCCAAGTCGTTGGAATATTACAATGCACAGCACAAAATACCTGAATTCAAGGAGCTTGCATTTTATACGGAGGGAGGAGGATAGGCTGTATATAAATAATTAAGTAAACTTGAATGTCAGCTAATGATAAATTCTATGGCAAGGTAAAGTGAATAGGGAGTAGTAGGTATGAAGGGGGTGGATGTGGGTTTCTATTCTATTTATAGTTATCGGGGAAGACTTCACTTGAAAACGAGAAAGCAAGTCATGCAATGTTGAGTAAGAGTGTAGCAGTCAGCAGGAACAGCTAGTGAAAGTGCCTAAGGTTGAAGTGCTCTTAGCATGTTTGAGGAACACCGAGGAAGCCATCATGAGTGAGTAGAACTGAGTGAGCAATAGGCAGAGTAATAAATGAGACCAAAGGAGGAGGGGCAGGGATTATATGGATCCCTGGAGGCCATTGTAGGGCTCTTATCTTTTACTCTGAATGAGATGAGAAGCCATGGTAGTGTCTTGAGCAAGGAAACGGCTCATGATTTAAAAGGCCCAGTTGGGTGTATTCAGAACTGGCTACATAATTTGTGGGACCCACTGAAAAAAGGAAAATGTGAGGCCACTTGTTCAAAATGATTAAGAGTTTCAAGATGATGACAGCAGAGCATTAAGCAAAGCATGGGGCTCTTCTGAGTGCTGGACCCTGTTTTACTGCACAGGTCACTTGCCCATGATGCTGACCCTAGGTATATTGAGTACAGACTTATGAAGTGAAGGGTAGAAGCAGTGACACCCATAAGGAGTTGATGCAATAATTTAAGGGAGAGAGGGAATGGTGAGCTAGACTACAGAGGTAGCAGTGGAAGTGTTGAGGCATAGGTCAACTGTTGTTTGGAAGGTAGAATTGATAGAATTTTCTAATGGATTGGTTGACATTTATTGAGATAGATAAGAGGAGGTGTGAGTTTGTAGGGGTAAAGCAGGAGTTCATATCTGGACTTCCGGATGCCTATTAATCATCAAGTAAAGGTGATATATAGGTGGTTGGATATATAAATCTGTAATTGAGTGGGGAGATGCAGGCTGTAGATCTGAACTTGGGAGTCTCATCACCATAAAGAAGGTATTTAAGACCACAAGAACAGATAAGGAGTGACAGTACAAAGGAAAAGGACCAAGATTGAGATACAGAACACTCTAGTCTTCAGACATCAGGGATATAAGGAGAAATAAGCACAAAAGAACTGGAAAGGGCAGTGAATGAGGAGAATGATGATCCAGAGGCCATGTGAGGAAATTGTGTCCAGAAGCAAGTGCCAATAGTGCCAAATGTCCCAAATAAGTTGAGGACTATGTATTAACCATTGAATTTAGCTACACATTGGTTGTTGATATTCTTGGTAAGAGCTATCTTGGTTTCATGGTGGAGATGAAAGGTTCTTTACAGTGTCAGCAATTTATAATAAAAGGAGAGGAATTGAAAGTAGTAAACACAAACAGCTCTTTCAAAGAGTTTTGAAGAAAAGGGAAACAGAGGAATGAGTGGTGAATGGAGGAGAATGTGGGGCCAATAAATTGTTTCTGTCTTGTTTTGTTGTGACAAATAAAAGTATGTTGTTGTGTTGAGGGATGATGGAGGAGCAAGAGGGAACAACTGCTAGAGTAATGTCCCTGCATAGATGAAAAGAGATGAGATCCAGGGCAAAAAGGGTGACTATGGCTTTGGATAGAAGCACAGAGAGTTAATTTATACTAATGGAAGTTAGAGCAGAGATATGAGTACAGATGCAGGAGATTTGCAGGTGTTGTGTTGGGAGGCCATAGAAATTCTACTCTGATTCTCTTTTCTCAGTTATACAGGAAGTAGTTTCATCAACACCAATTGAGGATTGTTGCAGTAGGTGTAGTATTAAAAATCTTTAATGACCTGTACTGTTCCAATCATAATGGACTGCAGTCTTAAGCAAATAGCCACACCAATAGGCACTGGCTAAATAAAGATCTGAGGTTTCAGGAAAAAGAGGATGGTATGAAATAATTGTCTAGGAGAGTGTGACAGGAATTGATTAGGGAAATTAGAATTGCCAGGCAGCACCAATGGCCCTTTTGAGATTAGAGGTGATACATTTAGAGTGAGACCTACCAGCCTGAGGATGCTTTCTGCAGTTATCGTTCCTGGTGCAGGTACACAGCTGTCTTTTACTGCACATATAGTGAGAGTTGATGAAAGCAGTATAATCAAGCAGTTGCTACATGCTCAGCCACAGTGGGTAGATAGAATAAACAAAATAAGAAGCAATGACTGCAGCCCCAAACTCAATAGAAGAGCAACATCTGTGGTTAAACGAGAAGCACAAATAGACCAGATCAGCAGAATTTAGGCCAAGGTGTTTCAATGTCAAGATGCCCTAAATCCAGAAAAGCATGCTCAAATTTCATTGCACTGTTTGGTATAATGTAGACTTAATCACAAATAAGTCTAGGATGGAGTCATAAGCAGTATCAGGTACTGTTGTTGTTCAGTGCTGTCGAGTTGGTTCTGACTCATAGCTACCCTACAGGGCAGAGTAAAACTGCCCCATTGGGTTTCCAAGGAGTAGCTGATAGATTTGAACTGCCAACCTTTTGGTCAGCAGCCGAGCTCTTAACCACTATGCCACTAGGGCTCCATATCAGGTACTGGGACTCTCTAATAATTAACATCAATCTAAGGGTGTCTTGGTACATATCTGCTGGGTCATTCAGTTATTCATATGAAATGTTTCAGAAACGCTGAGCTCTTAGTGTGCTCATTCCAGCCTATGGGGCTCACTCCATTACCTCCGTGTTCTTTGGCCCTATAGGCTTCCTACGCCCCAGTTCTGTAGGTACCTCCCACCTCAGCAGGTCCTTTCTTCCTCCCATAAACATTGAACATTTGCCATTGACATCTTGCACTCAAGTCCCCATTGGGGGTTTAAGATGGCACTCTTCCCTTGATTACATTTTAAAAGAATCCATGGGTGTTTAGTCTCTTCCATGTTCCTGCTCATGGCATTGCCTTGGCTATCCCCCCTCTGGCTCCTGACCCCATGCCTTTTAGATCTCCTTGCCTTCCTGTGATGGGTTGGAGGTGTGTCAACTTTGGTAGACCAAGCAATAGTCTCCAAAATTCTCTTTCCGGCGTGTTTCTTTTTGGATTAGGCTATAGGAGATACTCTCTTGGGAGAGACTTAGTACGGCTATTTTGTAGGTTACACACACGTTCTCCCAGTTACACATTCAAACATTAATTTAGGTGCTGCAGTGAAGGAATTGTACAGATGTGATCAAAGCCTCTAATTGGTTCACTTTAAGTTAATCAAAAGGGAGATTATTCTAGTTGGATGGCCTTTAAAAGAGGGCTTATGCGTTTCTCACAGGAGAGAAAACAGCTGCAGGCTCAGCAATTTCCCCCACATCCCCCAGATCTCCCCCTGCCCTTATGCCCCTATCTGTTTCTCTTAATTTTTTCAAAATTAGGATTATTAGTCTGGATAGTTAGATTCAAGGACTGCATGTGGCTGGCAAGAAAGTGATTACATCATGAGTTTTGGGTTTGAAGGTTAAGGCCACAGAAAGGCAAGCCCAGGTGACCAGAGTGCCCTACACTGGGGTTTTAGGAATGAGTTTGGCTAATAAGAAATTGGTGATTTGTTTTGCTTTGCTCTGTCCTGGGTGTATCATCCCTTTGGGATTCACAGGGAGCAGGGAGGCCTTGACCAAATCTTTCTCCCTTTAGAGTTTTGGAGATATATGTCTACACAGGACAAAAGCTGGCAAAACCATGTAGTGTGTCATCATTATTTGTAGTGTTTGGCCTCAGAGAAAAATTCAAGTAAACTGAGCTGTGTAATATTTTTCACAAATTATAGGCCTAAGTGATCTCCATCTCCCACATTCAAACACAAACCTCCAAATTTATGACTCTGAAGAAATAAAAAGCCATACCTGTCAATGCCAGAGGAAATAAACCCAGACAGAGAAAGAGAGAGAGTGTGTTTGCTGAGGCCTTGTGCTGTTTGCTGCAAGGCTTCTCCTGCCAGGGCAAGAGTCCTGAGCCCAGTATAAGTGTGGAAAATTAACTCCAAAAATGCCAAACAAACAAAAGTTCCAGGGGAAAGCAGCAGAAAAGGGAAAATGTCTTTGGGTGACCTTATCAGAGAAAGTTTTGTGAAGGAGATGAGATTTGAAACGGGTTTTAAAGAATGTGAAGAACTTTAATAGAAAAAGGGAGATAACTTTAGGCAAAGATGATTTGTGGATGCACGGTCTTATATTACCATGGTTATTATTTGTCTTAGTTTGGTATCTCCTAAAACCAGAACCTGAGGCAGCAGCATGAGAAGAGTTTATTCCTGGAAGGTGAGTCCATGAAGCACAGTGAGGAAGTGGGTGCAAATGAGACAGGATAAAGAAGAAAGCCAGTAAAGAATATGTTGATGAGCTGGTATTACCGCTGTGGTCAAATGGGGCTTGCTGGGGTCTATGATGCCTAATTTTATGTGTCAGCTTGGCTAGGATATGGTGCCCAGTCGTTTGGTCAAACACTAGTCTAGTTGCTCTGTGTGTGTGTGTATTTTTAAAAAAAAAAAACCGGTTCTATTTCTCCACAGAACCTGGACTAAGACAGGGACACTCTGAGTGAAAGTGCAGACCAGGCTATGCCTCAGAAACATTCCACCAGGGAGCAGAGGGAGGCTGAGGCATTTATCAATTAGTTTCCACCCCATCCTACCCCCATTCCCAGTGGTTAAGTGTTATGTATTATTTTCCTAGGGCTGTGTAACAAATTACCACAAACTGTGTGGCTTAAAATTTATTCTCCTACAGTCTGGAGGCTAGAAGTCCAAAGTTAGGGTGTTGGCAAGTCCGTGTTCTTTCCAAAAGCTCTAAGGGAAGATTCTTCTTTGTCTCTTCCAGTTTCTAGTAACCTTAGGCATTCCTTCATTTGTGGCAGCATAACTCCAATCTCTGCCTCTGTCTTTGCATGGTTGTCTTTTCTCTGTGTCTCTTCCCCTCTTCTTATAGGGCCAACAGCTATATTGGATTAGGGCCCGCCCTACTCCAGTATGACCTCATGTTGACTAATTACATCTGCAAAGGCTCTATTGCCAAACAAAATCACATTCAGAGGTACCTCGAGTTAGGACTTCAACATCATTTTAGGGGATAAAATTCAACTCATAACAAGTGATATTCAACAACTTTTTTAGATTGCACCTTTTTGTGGCCCAGCAAACCTTCAGAAAAACTATTCAAGGATGCAGAAAACCATCTTGCTGTCTCTTTCACCTCACTACAGCAGTTTCTCCCTCATCTTTCCTAGTTCAATAAATGGTACCATAACCCATCTAACAGCAAGAGCCAAAACTTAGGAGTCATTTATTCATTCAATAACATTTATTGTGCTCTTACAATGTACCTGTCACTCATCTAGGTGCTGGGTGCTAGCAAGTCCTATATGCTTTACTCCAAAGGCATCCCAAATCCATTTCTATCTCTGCAACATGGAGCTAGGTTGACCATTAAAATATCAGGGACAAACTGAGGCAAAGGGACTGGGTCATTGTAACCGTCATTGCTCCACTATCACAGGTCCATTCACATGCTTCTTTCCCATACCTTCTTGTCCCTACCTCCAATCTTGCCCTGTCCAGGACCCTTGACCAATCAGTCAAAGCATTCATTGCTGCCCAGTCTTTCTTGCTTGAGCCCATTCTTTTTCCATACCCCAAGTAGATGACCAAGTATGCTGCCTGAAGCTATGCCCAGTGGGAGCATTTTTCTCTCATTGCTGTCTTTTAAGGTGTTGTGGGATGAACTGTATCCCCTAAAAAGATATGCAAAAGTCCTAACCTCTGGTACCTGTGAAGGTGATTTTATTTGGAAATAAGGTCTTTGCAGATGCAATCAAGTTAAGACGAAGTCATGCTGGATTAGGCTGGGCCCTCATTCTGATGACTAGTGTCCTTAAGAGGAAAGGGAATTTAGAGACACAGACACACAGGGAAGAAGGCCATGTGAATATGGAGGCAGAGATTGGAGTGATGCATCTACAGCCCAATGCATGCCAAGGATTGCAGGTAACTGTCGGAAGCTAGGAAGAGGTAAGGAAGGATTCTTCCATAAAGAGGGAGCATGACCTTGTGGAAACCTTGATTTTGGACTTCTACCCTCCAAAATTGTGAGAGAATAAATTTCCATCGTCTTATGCTCGCCAGTTTTGTGGTACTTTGCTATGGCAGCCCTAGGACAATCAAACACCGGGTTACCCCTGAGTGGGCTGTGGTGCAGTGGAAGTCCATTTGCAGCTTGATTGCATATGTTAACCCCTCCATCAACCAAGCTGTTTGTCTCCTTTATTGTTCGTCAAAAGGGACTCCCACCTCCCATGATGTGGCTTAGGTATGTGCTGAGGAAAAGTTGCCACTGCAACAGTGCTAAATGATATAGGGGTCCGAGCCACCTACTGGTACATTATTTTATGCCATCTAACCCTGCTCATGGAGCCCTGGTGGCACAGTGGTTAAGAGCTCACCCTCTAACCAAAGGTTGGCAGTTCAAATCCACCATCAGTTTCTTGAAAACCCTATGGGGGCAGTTCTACTCTGTCCTATAAGGTTGTTATGAGTCAGAATTGTCTTGATGGCAACAGGTTTGGTTTTTTTTTTTTTTTTTTTTTTTTAAATCCTGCTCATTACTGATTCTGTAGGTACTACTTTCATCTTATAATGGATTGCTGCTTGGCTGCTGAACTTATGACCTGATGGCCTGACAGAATGCAGCTCATGATGGACAGCTCTGACCACATGCTCATTTGATGTCCTATGTCCAGATGCATTTTCACTACCAAGACCTAGTAGCAAACCAGGAGCTGTTTCTCAAATGATATACTCTTCTTTGCTGCAGATGGCTTGGTCTTGCTTCCTGCTCTACTGGTCTATGTTGTGATTTTTTTTCTATTACAGCTTCCCTAAACTCCATATGCCATCTTTTCCCACCACAGATACTTTGACTAATGTAGGGTCTACTGGGTCACATGTCCCAAGCAGGAGGGCTGATTACACTACAGTCTGGACCTGCTGCAGGCCGTTTGTTGCTGTAGGCCCCATTCAAAGCTGGCAGACTTCCTTGTTGCCCAGTAAATGGATTAGAGCACTATTTGCAAGTGTAGGATGTGCTGCCTCCAGAACCTGAAGAGACTTAACAAGCTTTATGCTTTCCTCTTAGCACTAGGAGGAGCAAGATATAATAATTTGCCTTTAATTTTAAATGATGTGCTGTTATGCTTCAGACCAGTTGCCCCTTAAAATCTACACTGTTATGGTGGGATCATTACTGCATACATTTGCTGTGGTGTTGCTGGGTTCTTCTTCATAGGTCAAAACCAAAAACCCATTGCTCTTGAGTCGATTCCAATTCATAGCAACCCTATAGGACAGAGTAGAACTGCCTTGTAGGGTTTCCAAGGTTACAGAAGCAGACTGCCACATCTTTCTTCCACAGAGTGGCTGGTGGGTTCAAACCACTGACTTCTCTGTTAGCAGCCAAGTGCTTAACCACTGTGCAATAAGGGCTCCTTTCTTCATAGGTACCAAGCCTGTATTTCAATCTATGGATTTGGGGTCTGAGAATCTGCTTAGGTCTGGAAACTGGATGAAGAGGAAACTGATGCTATCCTTCTGCTCTTCTGCTGTTTAACACTTTTGGATATATATGTTAAGCAATGTCCTTGTTAGTTGCCCATTTATCTTGTACCTGTGAGTACTGCGTTTTAGAAGCAATTTCCACAGAACCCTGACAGTCAGGCTCTCCTGGCTGCTCTTCTAACCCTACTGCTCATTTTGGCAATTACTCCCATCTTGACCCAGCCAGTTAGGAGCAGCCATCTAGACTCTGCTATTCCATAGTCCTATCATCTCCATTGTCACTAAGGGGCTTGGTTCTATAATCGCATCTCTGACTGCTAGTCACGGCCCAAAGAGAAGAGCCATATTTCTTCTCTCCAGCTCATTTCTTATTTCTTTTGTAAATGAGGTGCTCTCTGAGTCCTCCCATAGAATAAAGCTGGCTGGTGGGTTGTTAGGCCTTGAGCAGTGTAGCCACTCTTGCATGTTCTCTTTTCTCAACCTTTTATTTGCTTCCTCCACCATCTACCACAGCAGATCTTGTATTTCTACTTCATTTAGTGTGGACTATTGCTTTTAAAAACCATGCTAACAGATGTTAGTGCCATCTCCTGTGGATTTTGCCAGGGTATCAAATTCTGTATTATGGGAGGATGCTCCCATGTCAGTAAACTCTTCCTTACTCATCTTTATGCTTTGCCCTCCCTTAATCCAGCACCCTCATTTTCCTATCTCCTATACACATGCCCAGCCAGTTCGTCTTGGGTAGCACTGAACTTGTTCAGTATAGTCCCTTTCCTCCCTTATCAGGTCCAGCAGTTCCTTAGATGGGTTATGCTGAGATTTGACCCTAAGTAGGGGTCTAGTCACTAGGAAGTAGTTGAGGGTAGATTCTTAGTGGGTAATGTGTTGTCTTTCAAGAATAGGTCTCTGTATCATCTGCAAGCAGAGAGGGGCATGTTAGCCTTTAACAGGGTAGAGTAAGACACTTCTGCAGACCCATAGGGCCCAGTGAGTTTTGGATTTCATTGTTCTCAAGTACATTAGCCCATTTGTCCCCATCATAGAGACCCTATAGGACAGAGGAGAACCACCCCATAGGGCTTCCAAGGAGCATCTGGTGGATTTGAACTGCCGATCTTTTGGTTAGCAGCTGAGCTCTTAACCACTGCACCACCAGGGCTCCTTCCTTAGTCCTTGGGTCCCATTTATTCCTAACTGGAGCCTTTCCTTTGGTGTAGCAGACTTGCTGGGGTTAGAGTTCTACCTTCTCTAAGCTCCCCTACACTTATAATTAACTTCTTGGGTTGACCTTAGCTTCAGCAGGAAATCCAGCTCAAAAATCCCATTTTACAGTCTATTTTCTAGGACCTTTTCTGGTATCTACTGTCTTTGGTTGAGTTTCCTAGAAACAGATCTGAGATGGTGATTTGTGTGAAGGATGTTTACTGAAGAGTACTCTCAGGAACAAAGCCTTTAAGGAAAAATGGGGAGCAGAACTGGACAGAGGCAGAAATTGCATTGTCATGAAATTATTGCAGAAGTCTCAGATGCTCCTGGTAGGGATCCATGGAGCTGAGAAGGTCCATCAGAGCTATCCTCAAATTGATGCACAGGGGCCAGTTCTGAAAAGTTTGCGCCAGCCAGTCATTGGATGCAGGCTGCCCTTGGGTGAGGAAGATCCCTGATTTCCAAGTGAGAGATGTAGCTATGAGATATCAGTAGCCAACACTGCCGGCATCTGGGAAATGATGCCTTGGTTCTGATGAGGGCATCTGAGCAGTGTACTATTGTACCTACTATAATACATCGCATATTCCTGCATTTACCTGTTTACTTTTAGACAACAAACTGGAATATAAGCTCCAACAGGGACCTTGCCTATCTCATTCACTCTTATATCCCCAGAATTTAGAATAGTCTTGCTCAGTTCAGTATTTGTTGACTAAATGATTGAACTGAATGAGTAAATAAAGCAGATTTATAGATGCCACATTTTGAAAAAGGAAAATCACTTGGCACATCACAGGGAATACTAATAAATGAAAACACAAATAAGAAAGCGTCTCAAAGTACTTCTCTATTCTCACATTAAAGTAAAAATCCATAACATGAGATTTTAAATTTTCTGAAATTGAAACTACTTCTAGCGCAGGGTGAATAACATGGGCAATGTACTCATTTTTAGCCATGAGCACCTATTCTGACACTGACTTTTAATGAATGGACATGGCTGTAACTGGTGTTAAAAATATTCAGAGAGATATTATAATTGGATTAGGTCTTGTAGTCAGGTTGACTCTTCAAGGTTAATCTGGTTTATTAATATTTATTTTCAACTGATTCCTAACACATGTCTGCTTTTGATTTTATGCCTAAGTTTTCAAACATTTTTTTAATGCTATAAACATATGGAATCATCTGAAACATTTTTCTCTAACCATTTATCTTTTGCACATTGGTACTCTCCCAGATGGAGTGAGAAAAAAAGTAAGTCTGAAATGTCATCCTGTCCATTCTTTAAATATTCACAATTGCAAAATGTCACAAAAACTCAGCATTAGCAAAACACTTACTTTTTCCAAATTTAATAGCCATCATTTGTGAGTGCAGGTTTACAACTGCAAACAAATGGTCAAACTTATTATGAAAGACAAATATCAGGAATGGGTGCAGGAGGAGGTCTGCAGAACTCCTCCCCAGCAAAACAAGCATAACTGGTGAAATTGTTAAAAAGCAAAACCATCATTTCTAGTCTCTGGAAATTGTCCTTAGGGCATATAGCATACAAAGAAACATTTATTGAAGAAAATCTACTAAATCTCAGTAAAGACAGCCAGACTCTGTGGCCCTTGAGCCATGCTATGCCCCCTCATCCCCACTCTAGCTCAGTTTGTCTGAAACTCCATTCCAGTGGGGGTGGCCAGAAAGATGGGACTCCCGATTTTCTAAATTCCCAGTCAAGGGATACAATGTCTCACACAGAGGGCTGGCTGCTAGCATTTCTCATTCTAAGTCTCTCCCCAAAGGAATGGACTTTATTTGAAACCAAGGTTTCAAACTGGTTTGTTCTGGTTCAGACCCCTGCTGAGAATTTGCTTTTCTAACAAGTTCACAGGATATGCTAATGGTGCTGGTTAGGGACCAATTCTGAGAACCGCTACTAGAGCAGTGGTTCTCAAAATTTATTATATATAAGAATCACCTGAGGATTTTGTTAAAACTTAGACTCTGATTCAATATATCTGGGGTAGAAATGCAAATTCTCAGCAAAGGTTTGAACCAGAACAAACTGGTTCAAAACCCTGTTTAAAACAGTGTAGGGAAGTTCAAACCAGAGGAGGCTCTCGAAAACAATGGAGATTTTGATGGTAAGCAATTAAGAGGAGGCTGGTACCTCTGTGAGAGCAACAAGCTAAGCTGTAGGCTTCCTAGATTACCAGAGAGACCCACAGTAAGAGACATCTAAGAAGAGCCCTCTTGGAGTCAGAACAAACCTCAAAGACTGGCCTCCAGACAAAAAACCCATTGCCATCAAGTTGAATTACAACTCATAGCGACCCTGTGGGAGAGAGTAGAACTCCCCCATAGGGTTTCCATGGAGCAGCTAGTGGATTCAAATTGCCAACATTTTGGTTAGCAGCTGAGCTCTTAACCACTGTGTCACCAGGGCTCCTAGAGGACATAATTATTGAAAAATAAGTCAAGGATGGGAATCCAAAAGAATCCTAAGAACAGGAGAGCAGGGTGAGAGAATAAAGTCACTCCTATACCCAGCAGAATAAACATCTGGGCTCTATCAGGATACAAACTTGGTAAGCAGCTGGGCAGCAGACATGCCATGCTAGCTACAGGGAGATATCTTCTCAGATGCTTCTTGACAGGGCATTGACTAGTTCTGGAGCACAGATCTCCTTGGATCACTGAGAGCTCACTGGTGCAACCAGGTGGATGACTGAATGCCCAGTGAGGGGGGAGATGGAATCCTGACAAAATAATTAGTTTGTGTAGTTAGCTGAGCTTTTTATTGTTATTCTATTGAGGTCTCTGTCTTAGGCTGGGTTCTCTATAGTAGCAAAACCAGTAAAGCGTATATATATATATATATATATATATATATATATATATATATATATTTATATCGAGGAAACGGCTCACACGACTGTACAGGCTGGAACGTCCCAAGTCTGTGGATCAGGGTAGAGGCTTCTCCTGATTCACGTAGCAGCAGGGGCTGGTGAACCCAAGATACACAGGTCAGAGAGCAGGAGCCAGGTGCAGGATCCAGAGCAGGCAGAAGCTAGAACATCCCCTTATATTTGGATGCAAGCCACACGCCCAAGGAAACTACCTTTCAACTGACTGGCTACTCACAGCAGATCCCATTATGGGGTCATCACATATAAACACTGAGAATCATGGCCCAGCGAAGATGACATACAATCTTAACCGTCACAGTCTCCTACTTTGTTCTTTTTCTTCAATAACGCTTTGCTTATCTGGGGCCTCTTTCCATATAAAGCTGGTGATTAGTTTTTCCATCTTGTTAAAGAATGCTCTTGGTATTTGCATGGGGATTGAGTTATATCTGTAGATTGCTTTGGGTAAAACAGACATTTTCACCATGCTGAGCCTTCCTATCCATGAGCGTGGTATGTTCTTCCATTTATGTAAGTCTGTTTTGGTTTCTTGCAATAGTGTTCTGTAGATTTCTTTGTATAGGACTTCTACATCCCTGGTTAGACTTATTTCTAAGTATTTTATTTTTTTTAGGGGCTATTATAAATGGTATTGCTTTCCTGATTTCCTTTTCATAGTTCTCTTTATTGGTGTATAGGAACCCAACTCATTTTTGTATATTTATCTTGTATCGTACTACTCTGCTGCATCTATTAGTTCCAGTAGTTTTCTTGTGGAGTCTTTTGGGTTCTGTATGTATACTATCATATCATCCACAAATAGGGACAGTTTTACTTCTTCCTTACCAATTTGGATGCCCTTTATTTCTTTTTCTTGCCTTATTGGTCTAGCTAGGACTTCCAGCACAATGTTAAATAGGAGTGGTGATAAAGGGTTTCCTTATATTGTTCCTGTTCTTAGGGGGAATATTTTCAGCTTCTCTCTGTTAAGAATGATGTTGGATGTTGGTTTTGTATAGATGCCTTTTATTATGTTGAGGAATTTCCCTTCTATGCCTATTTTATTGAGACTTTTTAAAATCAGGAATGGATGTAGGACTATATCAAATGCCATTTCTGTGTCAATTGAGATGATCATGTGATTCTTTTCTTTTGATTTATTTATTTGATGGATTATGTTGATTGATTTTCTAATGTTGAACCATTCTTGCATACCTGGTATGAATCCCACTTGGTTAGGGGTGTATTTTTTTTTTTATATGATGCTGATTTCTATTGGCTAGAATTCTGTTGAGAATTTTTGCATCTATATTTATGAGTGATACTGGTCTGTAATTTTCTTTTTTTGTGATGTCTTTGCCTGGCTTTGGTATCAGGGTTATTCTGGCTTCATAGGATGAATTTGGGAGTATTCCTTCCTTTTCTATGCTTTGAAATAGGTTGAGCAGTACTGGTGTGAGCTCTTCTCTGATTGTTTGGTCGAATTCCCCAGTGAAGCCATCAAGGCTAGGGCTTTTTTTGGTGGGAGTTTTTTCTTTTATTATCTCTTCAATCTCTTCTCTTGTTATGGATGTGTTCAGATCTTCTTTATCAGTTTGTGTTAATGTAGGTAGGTAGTATGTTTCTAGAAATTTGTCCATTTTCTCTAGGTTCTCAAATTTGTTGGAATACAATTTTTCATAGTATTCTGTTATGATCCTTTTTATTTCAGTTGGGTCTGTTTTAATGTTCCCCCATCTCATTTCTTATTTGGGTTATTTACTTCCTCTCCTGTTTTTCTTTTGTTATTTTGGTCAATAGTTTGTTGATTTTATTGATCTTTTCAAAGAACCAACTTTTGGTCTTTTTGATTCATTCTATTGTTTTTCTGTTCTCTATTTCATTTACTTCTGCTTTAATCTTTATTATTTCCTTTCTTCTGTTGGCTGTGGGCTACTTTTGCTGTTCTTTATGTATTTGTTTGAGCTGTAGGGCTAATGTTTTGATTTTGGCCTGTTCTTTTTTCATGCATGCTTTTATTGCTAGCAGTTGACCTCTGAGCACTGCCTTTGTTGTGCCCCAAGGTTTTGGTCTGATGTACTTTCATTCTTATTTAAGTCTAGGTATTTTTTTAATCCCTCTTTGAGTTTTTCTATTACCCAGTTGTTTTTAAGCAAGGTTGTTATTTAGTTTCCATGTATTTGATTTGTTTTTTCTTGCTCTTCCTATTATTGATTTCTACTTTTATGGTGTTGTGATCAGAGAGAATGCTTTGTATTATTTCAATGTTTTGATTTTATTTTACAATTTTATTGTAAAATATTCACAATAAATTATTTTTTACAATAAATTATTTTACTATAATAGTTAACAATAAATTATTTTACAATTGTAGCCTATAATGTGGTCTATTCTGGAGAATGTTCCACGTGTGTTGGAAAAGAATGTATACTTTGCTGCTGTTGGGTGGAGTGTTCTATATATGTCTGTGAGGTAAAGTTAGTTGATTTTGAGCTTGTTGGATGGTCAGTTTTTCATCTTTCATGATATTTTGAAAGTTTTCTGCCAGCAAATAAAGTTGGTTGATTTTGGCCTTTAGATCTTCTGTAGCTTTGTTGAGTTTCTTTCTAGATATTCTATCCTTTACCGAGAATGACATGTTGAAATCTCTACTATTATTGTGGAACTATTTCTCTTTTCAGTGCTTTTAGAGTTTGTTTTATGTATTTTGGAGCCCTGTCATTGGGTGTATAGATATTTATTAAGGTTATGTCTTCCTGGTGAATTGATCCTTTAATCATTATCTCATGTCCTTGTCTTTCATGGTTGATTTTGCCTTAAAGTGTACTTTATCTGAGATTAGTAGTGCCATTTCTGTCCTTTTTTGGTTACTGTTTGCTTGATATATTGTTTTCCATCCTCTGATTTATAATATATTTATGTCTTTGTGTCTAAGGTGTGTCTCTTGTAGACAGTATATTGATGGTTTATGCTTTTTTATCCATTCTGCCATTCTCTGTGTATTTAAGCCATTTGTATTAAGTTTTATAGCCATTTATATTATTGATAGGTATGAGTTTATTGCTGTCATATTCTTGTGCATTTTTTTGTGGTGCTGATGCTTTCTTTGTTTCTCTTACTTTCCTGTGCTGAATTCCTTTTGTTTGTGGTTTTTCTTCTGTTATTATAGATTTTGTTTTTACTGAGACTTCATGTTTTTCTTTTTTATTCTGATGAGTAGGTGTGTTAATTTTCTTTGTATTTACCTTGATATTTACCCTTATCTTCCTAAGTTTTAACTAGTCTTTTATTACTTGTTATCGCCTTGACTTCCTCTCCATTTGAAAGTTCTATACCTACACTGTTTACTCCACCTTTTATTGTTTTGATGTTGTCATTTACAGATTTTCATCTGTTTCCCTGTTTTAAGTCTTTTAGCTTTGTTTTATTATTGAAAGCCCTTTACCTAGTTGGTACCTGGCTGATGCTATCCTGTGTCCTAGTCTCCAGTTGCTGTCTGATGTTGTTAGTTTTCTAACCAAAGGAGTCTCTTTAATATTTCTTGTAAGTTTGGTTTGATTTTTATGAATTCCCTTAATTTCTGTTTATCTGGTAATGTTCTAATTTCTCCATTATACATAAGAGAGAGTTTTGGGATATATTATTCCTGGGTGGAAATTTTTTTCTTTCAATGTTGTATATATGCCATCTCTTGCCTCTTTGCCTGCATAATTTCTGCTGAGTAATCAGAGTTTAGTCTTATTGTTTCACCTTTGTAAGTGACTTTTCTTTTTTCTCAAGCTGCTTTCAGGATTCTTTCGTTGTCTTTGGTTTTGGCGAGTGTGATTATTATATGTCTTGGTGACTTTCTTCTTGAGTTTATCCTATATGGGTTTTGTTGAGCTTCTTGGATGGTCAGCTTTTCATCTTTCATGATATTTCACAAGCTTTCTGCCAGCAAATCTTCAACAATCTTCTCTATGTTTTCCATTTTCTCCCTCAGTTCTACTCTAATCATGTGCAAAGTTTGGCTCTTTATTGTGTCTCACATAATTCTTAGGTGTTTTTTTTTTTTTTTTCATTTTTCTTCATTCTTTTCTCTGATTTTTCCTCCAAGTGATGTATATGGATTTGTTTTCAATATCTCTGATTCTGTCTTACATTGTTTCAAATTTACTCCTAAGACCTTCTACTGAGTATTCTGTTTCTGAAATTTTGTTATCTTTTGCATTTCTAATTTCTGTCTTTGTATGATTTCTAATTGTTTATTTTGACATTTTGTTCTTGTATTGTTTTTCTAAATTCTTCTATTGCTTTGTGTTTTCCTTGATTTTGGCTATGTTTTTGTTGGTTTTGTCTGTGTTTTCCTAAATCTCTTGGAAAGCCCTAAATAATAGTCTTTTGAATTCCATGTCAGGTAGTTCCACTGCCTTTTCTTCTACTGGAAGATCATCTGATTCTTTATTTTCATCACTTGCTGGAGCCATCTTTTCCTGCATTTTTATGTTTTGATATTGTCTGCTGTCTCCAAGTCATTAAGATATTATTTATTTATTGATTGTATGTTCATTTGTTTCATCCTGCTTCGTTTTGATATGTTAGGGCAGGCAGTCCAGGTGTGCTTCATTGCATGCTCATCTGTGGGCATGATCATTTTCACTACCTTGTCCAGGTGGACAGGGCAGCAGCAGGCAGATAGAGTCCACTTTGCTGTACACTGGTTTGGCAAGGTGGCTGATAGCAGACTGGGTGGGCGTTTTCTGCCTCCTGATGTTGGTCCAGTGGTGTGAGAGTGTTTAAAGCCACTCGCCAGATGGGTGGACATGTTGGAAAGGGAGTGGTATGGTTTGGCTTCTCACTGTTCAGCAGCTGGTTGAATGGCAGAAAGGAAGGTGTGATGTGGCCCCAGTACAGCAGTGGGCCTGAGGGCTGGGGGTGCTCTAGCTGTGGTGGTGTGGCAGCAGCTGATAGGAAGGTGGAGGAAGTGGTATATGGTGCTAGGTGGGAGGGAGAAAGAAAAGAGAAAAAGGGTGGCACATCGATAGCTGGCGGGTGGGGGCGGAGCAGACCCAGGGGCTGGCAGGAAGGGGAGGAGGTGGGAGGGAGAAGCACCATAACAGATATAATAAGTTTGAAATATTGTGAGAATTACCAAAATGTGACACAGAGACAGAGAGTGAGCACAGGCTGTTGGAAAAATGGCACCAATAGACTTGCTTGATGCAGGGTTGCCACAAACCTTCAACTTCTAAAAAATGCAGTATCTGCAAAGTGCAATAAAGCAAAGCACAATAAAACGAGGTGTGCCTGCATCCGTTGCGGTGATCTGCCTGTGCTCTATAAATGGAACAACAAAACCTGATGACATCACATCTGTTTACAACATGCCTTATTGAACATTTTAAGCCTACTGTTGAAACCTACTACTCAGAATAAGATTCCTTTCAAAATGTTACTGCTCATTGACAATACACCTGGTCACTCAGGGCTCTGATGGAGATGTACAAAGAAATTAGTGTTGTTTTTATGCCTGCTAACACAACATTCATTCTGCAGCCCATAGAGTAAGGAGGAATTTCAACTTTCAATTCTTATTATTTAAGAAATACATTTTGTAAGGCTATAGCTGTCATAAATAGTGTTTCCACTGATGGATCTGGGCAAAGTAAATTGAAAACCATCTGGAAAGGATTCCCTATGCCATTAAGAACATTTGTGACTCAGGAGAAAGTTAAAATATCAATATTACCAGGAGTTTGGAAGAAGTTGATTCCAACCCTCATGGATGACTTTGAGGGGTTTAAGACTTCAGTGGAGAAAGTAACTAATTGCAGATGTGGTGGAAATAGCAAGAGAACTGGAAGTAGAATCTGAAGATGTGACTGAGTTGCTGCAATCTCATGATAAAACTTTAATAGATGAGGAGTTGCTTCTTATGGCTGAGCAAGGAATGTGGTTTCTTGAGATGGAATGCACTCCTTGTAAAGATGCTGTGATTATCATTGAAATGACAACAAAGCATTTGGAATATTACATAAACTTAGTTGATAAAGCAGCAGCAGGGTTTGAGAGGATTGATTCTAATTTTGAAAGAAATTCTACTGTAGGTAAAATGCTATCAAACATCACATACTACAGATAAATCTTTCATAAAACTAATAGTCAATTGATGCAGCAAATTTCATTGTCTTATTGTAAAAAATTGCCACAGCCACCCCAACCTTCAGTCAGCAGCCAGCAACATTGAGGCAAGACCCTCCACCAGCAAAATGATTACAATTCGCTAAAGGCTCAGATGACGGTTAGCATTTTTTAGCAATAAAGTATTTTTAAATTAAGGTATGTACATTGTTTTCTTAGACATAATGCTATTGCACTCTGAACAGACTACAATATAGTGTAAACATAACTTTTACATGCACTGAGAAACCACAAAATTTGTGACTCGCTTTATTGCAATATTCACTTTATTGCGGTGGTCTGGAACCAAACCCACAGTATCTCCAAGGCATGCCTGTATATCTATACAATGGAATACTATTTGACAATAAAAATAAATAAATTACTGATACATGTTACAACATGGATGAACCTTGAAAACATTAAGGGAATGAAACCAGCCACAAAACGCCACCGACTGGATGATTCCATTTAAATGAAATTCTCAAAGTAAGTAAATCTACAGAGACAGAAAGTAGATTCGTGGTTGACTAAGGCTAGAGGGTCTTGGGGTATATGGGCTATAATAGCTAATGGGCACAAGATTTCTTTTTAGTGTGATGAAAATGTTCTAAAATTGACTGTGGTGATGGTTGCACAACTCTCTGAATATACTAAAAATCATTGATTTGTACACTTTAAATGCGTGAATTGTGTGATATGTGAATTCACTGGTTCGAATTCTATGGCGCCCTGGTGAACTGTATGGTATGTCAATAAAGCTGTTATTGGAAGAACTGGATTTTGAATGTAAAGGAAATTTAGAAACACCTACTGATTTCTTTTATGTTTAAACAAAACTTTAAAAAAATTTTGCGTACAAATAATACGTGATGAAATTTTCAATAAATAAATCTAAGAGCGATTTCAATAAATAAAAAAATTATAAGTGGTAAGAATACCTTGTGCCATATTTTGTTTGGTAGCAGGTTTTCTTCCTTGCTGTTAATTGCTACCAAGTTAGCTCCAAATCATGGCGACCTTATGTATAACAGAACAAAATATTGCCTGGTCCTGCGTCATCTTCATGATTATTGGTACATCTGAGTCCATTGTTGAGGCTGTTGTGTCAATACATCTCATTGAGGGTTTCCCTTGTTTTCGTTGGCCTCTACCAAATATGATGTCCTTTTCCAGAGATCGGTCTTTCCTGATGACTGACATATCTAAAGTAAAGAATCGAAATCTTACTATCCTTGCTTTTCTCTTAGTGGTGCATTAGGGATGAACCTCGTAAATATAATGTTGAACTATAAAATTCATAAATAAAAGAATATATAATGTATGATTTCATTTATATATAGTTAAAAAGGCATAACAAAAATAGTGTTTTAAATTAAGGCAAGGGAGATGGATAGAGCATGAGGGAGGCTTCTGAGAGGCTGGCAACATTCTATTTCTTGACCTAGGTGGCAGTTATACAGTTTTTTGTGATTATTCATTGGGCTGTTTATGTTTTATACTTTTTTCTATAGGTGTGTTACGCTTCAATAAAATTTTAAAATTTGGGAAAGGAAGGGTAAATAGTATATCAAAGGAAATGAATTATGTCTCCAAATTTATGGAGCAAAATCCCAGTCAACTAGAAAAAATGTCTAAAGATAGATTATATTTTCTTGCTGATTTCTACCACTCAGTCTTTTTTACTAGCTCCCAAATACAGGTAGTAAGTGAGAATTGACATTTGTGGAAATAACTGTCAACATTTTTTCAGATAGTACCAAGAGTAAGTTACAGCAACTTTATTGTCAAAAATCAAGATAAAAAGGCAAAATAGTCCAGACGTACATGACCTTCAGATATCCAAAACTGTTACTGATTACTTTTTGGAAATTTGTGCTGGCTTTTATTTTTCCTGAAAATTCAGAAAGTGAGGAAAAGTCTCAGAAAAAAATCACCCATAATGCTATTTCGAAGAGAAAATCACTGTTAATTTTTTGATCTATCCTCTTCAAGTTTCATATCTATAAACCTATACACTTATATATTAGTCAGGATTCCCCAGAGAAACAACCAAAAGGAAACACACACACACATAGAGAGAAGAGAGATTTATTTTAAGGAATTGGCTCATCCAATTGTGGGGGCTGGCAAGTCCAAAGTTCACAGGTCAGGTAGTAGGCTGGAAACTCCAACAGGAAATTTATGTTAGTCTTGAGGCAGAATCCTCCTCTTGGGAAATCACAGTTTTTTACTCTTAAGGCTATTGTATGAGATCCACCTATACTATGGAGGGTAATCTATTTTACTTACAATCAGCTTATTATAAATGTTAATCATATCTGAATGCCTTTGTATCAACATCTAGACTAGCGTTTGACCAAACAACTGGGCACTGTAACCTAGCCAAACTGACACATAAAATTAACTATCACAATCCATATTTATTTATACACACATATACATACACTTAACCTTCATCCAAATATTAGAGGTAGGCTTCTCTTAAGAAAATTACCCAAAACTTGGAAATAAGAAAGTTTACTGTGTGACCTTCCAAACACATACTAGAGATTTTCTAACAAGCTGGCCTGTGTTATCCGCAACTCTAAGGAAAGATAATTTTGTTTGACTTACTGTTTACTATTGATTAAGGTGTAGATTCTATAAAGTTACATGATAACTTGTAGAAGATTGCTAAGTTGCAAATTACTTTTTTTCAGGTAGGGAATCAAATGATTTTTTGTCATATAAAAAAGATAACCCTCGAAGGTTACATTTGCATTGCCTTGTATCTAAATTAGCAATCTTATTTCAGCATTCTTTTTTTTTTTTTCCAGTCTTTCATATCCTCCTTTGAATCAGGTTTACCATCCTGCTGATTCTCTCATTAATGAGTTCAAAAAAAACTCTGACACTTGTACACTATAAATTTGTATGAGTCTTATTTTTAATATTGTGAAAACTGCACTTAGACATGCCTTAGGTCAGTGGTTCCCAGATTTTCAGATTTCATGAAGAAAAATTATTAAAATAAAATGAAGTCAGATAACTGAGACAGAGTTGCCAATTTTTCCAAATAACGTCAATTTTAAAATCACACAATCAGAAAACTAATGTCTATTACACCACAGTTTCATAAAAGGCAGTGAAGGGCTTTTTAATACCAAAAAAAGTAGGATAAAAAGCAGTATAAGCCACGTAACATCATGAGAACTCGCCGTTATACTTATTTTCCCCATTGTACTGCATGGTGGTGAAAACCTCAGTGACAGGTGTGATTCAGGAAGCACTGCCTCCAGATGGCTACTTTCCTTCCTACCTGCGCATTGTCTTTTATTCATTCATTTAGGGTCTTCACTGAGGGCTTTCCATGTCCTAACAATTGCCCTACTATGTGACAAGAGACCACAGTTATATTCCCAAGAGTCATCTTCTATGTGCAAACTTGGTTCCTGACACTGAGGGAAAATATATTCTAGAGAGAGGAGATTGGCACTGAATAATCGCCCAAAGAAATATATAATAAAAGTTGTGCTAAATATTGTGAGGAAAGAGCACAAGTTTAATAGTGTGCATTTAGCTGCTTATATTCCAGTCAATTCTCCGTGAAACTTGCTGCCCTTATAGGAAGGCCTAGCAAATTATTCTTGGAGTTGCTTCACCCCACAAAAGAAAGCCACCTACCTTTCCTTAAGAGCCAGATACGTGACTGTCGTGGAAGCTGGCAGACCCTCAACAGTCATAGATCTTGATTTGCATAATACCCTGGGCTAAACAGGGAATCCTCAGAAAAAGCAAAGACCCCTACTTTTCCCTTCCCTCTTTTACCTGAGAAGAAGCTGTGCACTAAACAGTTTCTTGTAGATAAAATAAACAAAGAGAGGCCAGTTCATAGTTAACAAGTCTAAGAGACACAAAAGTGCTTTGCTGCAGCTGATAATAATGTTATATGGTTAATTGATCCTAATTAGCTCAGCAGCTCCATAGATTCAGGCCTTAAGGCTGTGAAGCAGTCCTCTGAGGAGGGGAGAAGGGTATTATTATGTTGTTATCATTGTTAGGTGCCGTCGAATCGGTTCCAACTCATAGTAACCTTACATACAACCGAATGAAACACTGTGCAGTCCTCCGCCATCCTCACAATCATTGCTATGTTTGAGCCAATTGTTGCAGCCACTGTGTCAATTTATCTCTTTGAAGGTCCTCCTCTTTTTTGCTGACCCTGTACTTTACCAAGCATGATGTCCTTCTCCAGGGACTGGTCCCTCCTGATAACATGTCCAAAGTACATGAGATGAAGTCTTGCCATCCTCGCTTCTAAGGAGCATTCTGGCTGTACTTCTTCCAAGACAGATCTGTTTGTTCTTCTAGCAGTCCATGGTATACTCAATATTCTTTGTCAAAGGCATCAAAGGCATAATTCAAAGGCATCAATTCTTCTTCAGTCTTCCTTATTCATTGCTCAGCTTTCGCATGCATATGAGGCGACTGAAAATACCATGACTTGGGTCAGGTGGAACATAGTCCTCAAAGTGACATCTTTGCTTTTTCACACTTTAAAGAGGTCTTTTGCAGCAGATTTGCCCAGTGCAATGTGTCGTTTGATTTTTTGACTGCTGCTTCCATGGGCGTTGATTGTGGATCCAAGTAAAATGAAATCCTTGACTACTTCAATATTTTCTCTGTTTATCATGATGTTGCTTACTGGTCTAGTAGTGAGAATTTTGTTCTCTTTATATTGAAGTGTAATCCATAATGAAGGCTGTGGTCTTTGACCTTCATCAATAAGTGCTTCAAGTCCTTTGCTTTCAGTGAGCAAGCTTATCTGCATATCACAGGTTAATGAGTCTTCTCCAATTATTCTCAGATTACTTGCTCAGCATACCGATTGAGTAAGTATGATGAAAGAACCTTGACCCACACCTTTCCTGATTTTAAACCATGAAGTATCCCCTCGTTCTGTTCCAATGACTGCCTCTTGGTCTATGTACTGATTCCCCATAAGCACAATTAAGTGTTCTGGAATTCCCATTCTTCGAAATGTTATCCATAATTTATTCGATCCACACAGTCGATTGTCTTTGCATAGTCAATAAAACACAGGTAAACATCTTTTTGGTATTCTCTGCTTTCAGCTATGATCCATCTGTCATAAGTAATGATATCCCTCATTCCATGTCCTCTTCCAAATTCGGCTTGAATTTCTGGCAGTTCCCTGTTAATGTACTGCTACAACACTTTTTGAATTATCTTCAGTAAAATTTTACTTGCATGTGACATTAATGGTATTGTTCGATAATTTCTGCATTCTGTTGGATCACCTTTCTTTGGAATGGGCACAAATATAGATCTCCTCCAGTGGGCTGGCCAGGTAGCTGTCTTCCAAATTTCTTAGCATAGATGAGTGAGTGCTTCTAGCATTGCATCCATTTGTTGAAACATCTCAATTGGTGTTCTGTCAATTGCTGGAGACTTGTTTTTTGAGAATGCCTTCAGTGCAGCGTGGACTTCTTACTTCAATACCATTGATTCTTGATCATATGCTACCTCCTGGAATGGCTGAACATGACTAGTTCTTTCTGGTACAGTGACTCTGGGTATTCCTTCCATCTTCTTTTGAAGCTTCCTGCATCATTCAATATTTTGCCCATATAATCCTTCAGTATTGCAACTGAGGCTTGAATTTTTTGTTCAGTTCTTTCAGCTTGAAAATTGCTGAGCGTGTTCTTCCCTTTTGGTTTTCTAACTCCAGGTCTTTGTACATTTCATTGTAATACTTAACTTCGTTTTCTCAAGCCACCCTTTGAAATCCTCCATTCAGCTCTTTTATGTCATCATTTCTTCAATTTGCTTTAGCTACTAGACTTTCAAAAGCACATTTCAGAGTCTCTTCTAACTCCATTTTGGTCTTTTCTTTCTTTCCTGTCTTTTTAATGACCTTTTGCTTTCTTTATGAATGATGTCCTTGATGTCATCCCACAACTCATCTGGTCTTTGGTCATTAGTGTTTAATTCATCAAATTTAGTCTTGAGATGGTCTGTAAATTCAGGTGGGATATATACAAGGTCTTACTTTCACTCTTGTGGACTTGTTTTAATTTTTTTCAGCTTCAACTTTAACTTCCATATGAGCAATTGATTCCACAGTTGGCCCCTGGCCTTGTTCTGACTGATGATATTGAGCTTCTCAGTAGTCTCTTTCCACAGATGTAGTGGATTCGATTCCTGTGTATTCCATCCTGGAAGATACATGTGTATAGTTGCTGTTTATATGGTTGAAAAAAGGTATTTACAATGAGTATTTCTTTAGTCTTGCAAAATTATATCATGTGTTCTCCACCTTTCTATCACCAGGGCCGTATTTTGTAGCTACTGATCCTTCTTGTTTGTTTACAACTTTCACATTCCAATCACCAGTAATTATCAATGCATCTTGATGTTTCATCAACTTCAGACTGCAGAAGTTGGTAAAAATCTTTAATTTCTTCATCTTTGGCATTAGTGGTTGGTTCATAAATTTGAATAATAGTTGTAGTAACTGGTATTATCTCAACGGGCATTAAACCTTGCAAGGATAGGGCATGAATCCTACAAGGAAGGGAGAAGGGCATTGTTACACTATTATGAACTTTCTGGACTCAACTGACCATGGGCAATTTGGACTTCAATATAGTTAGTTAATATATAGAAAAGGAACCATTAATGGACCAAATACTTCATGCTCTTCCAACTATTTCATGGAAAGTTGACAGGCGGACAGGGACCCAAAGGTCAGAAAAATTGAAGACTAAGAGACCCTTGTGTTAACAAAGACAGGGATGGATGCCAGAATAGAAAGACACAGGAAGATGACTGGACTGGGAATCTGAGAGTCTAAAGGGGCCTTAGACCAAATTGATAGAGAAAAACAGAGTAACTGTCTCCTAGACACCAAAGCCTACTGCATATGGAAAAGAAAAAAAAAGTGGCTGGCAAATTTTTCTTTGTTAGATAGTCAGGGACTATCACTATATGAAGGAGCCCTGGTGGCATAGTGGTTAAGCGCTCAGCTGCTAATCAAAAGGTCGGAGGTTCAAACCCACCAGCCGTTTCAAGGGAGAAAAGATGTGGCAGTCTGCTTCTGTAAAGATTATAGCCTTGTTCTATGCTGTCCTATAGGGTCGCTATGAATCAGAATCAACTCAATGGCAATGAGTTGGGGATCCCTATATGTTTGTTTATGAGGGTAATTTCAACAGAATAGAACTTTGCAGGTTTGACAGAAGAGTAGGAAAAAGAATAATCTCCTTGTTTTCTATCATCTCCAAAGTTTTTCTGCATTCCACTGAAGACTTCAGAGGTAGAGGATGTACCGCAGGGGTGAAGATCCCTGGAGGTGGGATGAAAGTCTTCTCAGCAACTGTATAAGCGATATTCATTTGCAGAAAACTAGTAAGATAAGATAGTCTGAAGAGAAAGGTCCATTTTGCAACTCAGAGTAAGAGAAAGGAAGTTTGATGAGAAGCTTAGGCACCAAACAAATTCCTAGTACAGATCAGAGTTTAGTGTAGGTAGTGCACCTTCTTGCCAGGTGTGTAAGAGTAAGGCAGCCTCTAAGCTCTATTTCTGTGGAAGCTTGATTACAAGGGCAGCTCTTCTGTGTATTTTTTTCCTAAGAAGCACCTCTTTCTAGGCTTAGTAGTGACTTTAGATTTCTAGCTGTCTGGACTGTTATGATTTTTGCCATCTAAAGAAGTTGCTTGGTGGTTAAGTCCAATTAACCAGAAACCAACTGATTTGTAACCAGGAAATGGTATCAAATGAAGCTGGGCAGCACCAAAGGAAAGTGAGTACAAATCCAAGAGTCAGTTTGATTGCATGCTTTAGCCAAATCACAATCAAATTATAGGCAAGTATTAGAATCATAAGGAGCCCTGATGGTGCAGTGGTTAAGTGCTGGGCTGCTAATGTAAAGGTCGGCAGTTTGAACCCACCAGCTGCTCCTCGGGAGAAAGAAGTGGCAGCCTGCTTCTCTAAAGATTTACAGCCTTGGAAAGCTTATGGGGTAGTTCTACTCTGTGCTGTAGGGTCGCTATGAGTCAAAATCAACTCAACGGCAACGAATTTGGTTTTGGTTTATTAGAATCATAGCAAGAGGTGTCTAAGTATGCATATATATATATATATATACGTATATATATATATACATGTATGTATGTATAAAGGATAGGAGCCTTATAGGTATCAAGGTTAAGAGGTAACAAGAGTCTGTTAATAAACAGGAACTTTAAACCAAAAAAAGAGGAAACAGCTAGGAATATCGAGAACAAAATCATGCAGATTAAACCATGGGAATCAGTGGTTGTAGTTATCTGGATCTTGTTTGCAAGTCTTTAATGGATGCTGTCTATTTTTCATAATTGTCTCCTTGATCTGAATGTCTATGCTAGAAACTGTCTCTACCCAAAAATCAGATGCTTCTGAAAGATTCCTAAAGGTCTTCAGCTCAAAGTCTCTGGCTGGGACAGTTTTCCAGTGATTAATTACATCTCTTTAACTGAAAGACAGTATCCCTGGTGGCGTAATGGTTAAGCACCTGGCTACTAACTGAAAGATCTGTGGTTTGACCTACCAGCTGCTCCGTGGGAGAAAAGACCTGGCAATACGCTCCCATAAAGATTACAGCTTTGGAAACCCTATGAGGCAGTTCTACTCTGTCCTATAGGGTGTCTCTAAAGCACACAACTTGGCTCTACAGCACACAACACCAACAACAATTGAGAGATATAGATCTAAGGATTCATGCCGTATAGTTTCTCTGTTGTATCATTTGTTTAAAAGGCTTGATAAGGTCTTTTTCATAAAACCTCAAGGGCAGTGTTCTGTGATGTTTCTTATAAGACTGTATCTCCTCAAGTGTTAACAGAATGGAGGGAAGTGAAATTCTCTCTGGAGGTGTAATACACAATATATTTATAAGGATGTTTATAAGGACTTATAATCACTGAGGGAGTAAGAACATATGATGAACAATGAAGACACTGACAAACCTCCTGGGCGTTTTGATTTGTGCCATAAAGTACTATGATTATCCCTGATTACATAGGTGTGGGAACCTAGTATCCTAGAAATCCAATTTTTTAAGATAATAATTATACCAGGCTGCATAAATGACCATGGTATGTTTCTTTTAATTCAAGAAGTACATAAGCATTGAAATATTTTGATGTTAGATTTACATATAATTAACCCAGGAAGACTAAACTTTTGTGATATGTCCATTTGTTTAGTTTCAGAAAGAAAAGGTCTCTCACGTAACTTTTGAGTTAAATAACATTTGGAGGATGCTAAATAGGCCTAATTACTTCTGTTAGTTTTACTTTAGGAAGTGAAAGGGCAGAATTTGGTGTTACTTAGTAGCTATTCCAGGAAATTCAAAGATAGTTTCAGTTTAAAAGACAACAGTCTGAAGATTTAGGGCCTGAATTTAGGAAAGGCAAAATTAAGAATGTTTTCTGAGGGAAAAAATATGAACATAAGCCATAGCTACAGGCAATATTTTGAAAAAGCACAAGAATAAGTAAAAATTATAATTAGTAACTTATTTTCTCTAAAAAATAAGAAACCTTTTGCTAAAACAAATGAGGAAATATGCCAAAAGTTCTGAGAAGTAACAGAACATTTTGGTGATAAAAAGGAACTTTTGTTACTGAGCAAAGAATAGCTTGGTTATACTACCGGAAAAAAATAAATTCTAAGTTTTATCTTTATATATCATTCATTTATATATCATGCATGTGTTAAAGATTATATGCACTTTAAAAATATGTATCTTTTAATGTTGAGCTAACTTTATAACATTTTACATAGTTCATTTTTTTATCCATTAAATTTGTATCTTTTATCAACTTAGGCAAATTATATATATATAATTGAATTTTCCATCTTATAACTCTCTTCATTAAAAAAAAAAAAAGACTTTTGGTTTTAGTCAAGAGGGAACATGCACACTCTACCCTGTATCTTCCACTGATTACAACGGAAAACCCTGGAAAGAGTACTGTCAGAAGACTCAGAAAAATAATTAAGAGTAGGTGAACTAGGTGGGAAATAACAATACAAAGGATGACTTAATATGGCAGTGAGTTTTTTTTTTTTTCCCCCATCCATACGTCTCAGTTTAGACATTAGTGGCAAAACTAATCCTGGAAATGAAAAAGGGGGTGGACCAAAAAATTTTCAAGAAATAACCTCTTAATCTTGCCAGAACATTCAGAAAGGAGACTGGTGTGGGACAGAGCTCTTTTGACTCTTCCAGCCCCTCATTCCCCCGGCAATACCCAGCAATAAACTTTCATTTCTGTGGAGATAGTGGTGGCAGCAGCAGCAGTGGTGGCAGTGGCTTTTGCAGTGGTCCCACAGGCTCTTTATTCTGGATGCTTTGTTCCATAAACTCAGTTACAGGAGGCACAAAACAGCATGGGGAAGCCCAGCTTTCTAATCAGATCACTGGGAAAGGGGTCCTCTTGGAGCCAGAGAGTGTGGAAAAGATCTGGAAAAGAGGGAATATACAAAGAAATCCCTTAAATTCGTGTGAATAAACATAGCAAAGGCTTTGAGAACTTGAACTATAATGTAGACCACTTTCTGTATCTCACATTAACTTCTGAATGGCACACATGGAGAACAAAACAAATTAACACTGCAAAGGCAGTGGAACCACAACCTCCTGACATTAGAACAACAACCCAAAGAAGCTGGAATTAGATTTACAGTCTGAAACTAACCAGGCTAACTGCCGACTAAAACAATCAAACAATCGACACTCCCTAAAAGATTTTAATAAGATCCAAAATGTTACAATATTCAATATGTTCAAGATACAATAAAAATTACTTAACATTTAAAGAACAAGAAAAACCTAAACAACTCTTTAGAGAAATGACAATCTACAGATATCAACCCAGTGGTGATCCAGTTTTGGAGAAGCTATTATAAGCATTCTTCATTAAATAAGGGTAAACACTACTGAAACAGAAAGAAAAACATTCTCAGCAAACAAAGAGAATTATAAAAAGACCCAAACAAATTTTAGAAATTGAAAATATAATAATGGAAATAAAGAATTTACTGGAATGGCTCAATAGCAAAACAGAGATGACCAAGGAAAGAGTCAGTGAACTTGAAGATAGATCCATAGAAATTATTCAATCTGAGCAAAAGAGAGAACAAAGACTGAAAAGAAAAAAAAAAAAAAAAATGAACACAGCCTTAGAGACCTGTGGAACAAAGTTAAATGCCCAATATTTATGTCTTTGGAGTCCCAGAAGGAGACAAGAAAAGATTAGTGTAGAAACAATAATAAAAGAAATAATGGCTAAAAAGTTTACAAATTTGGTAAGGAAAATAAACTGACAGGCTTAAGAAGCTCAACAAATCCAAATAGAATAAACTTCAGAAAATTAGCCCAGATACATATAATCAAACTGCTGAAAACCAAATATAAAAAAAGAAAATTCTTGAAAGCAGTCAGTGAAAAGTGATGACTAAAACTTTCTAGTAGAAACCCTGGAGGTGAGAAGATAGTGGAACAACGTTTTTCAAGTGCTGAAAGAAAAGGTCAGCCTACAGCCAGTAAAAATATCCTTCAGGAATGAAGGCAAATAAACTCAATCTCAGATGAAGGAAAACTAATACAATTTACTGTCAGAAGAAGGTACTTTAAAAGAAATGCTTAAAAGAAGGACTTCATGTGGATGAGAAATGATGAGACAATTATTTTTTTTATTGTACTTTAGATGAAAGTTTACAGAACAAGCAGTTTCTCATTAAACAGTCAGTATACATATTGTTTTATGACATTGGTTGACAACTCTACGACATGTCAACATTGCCCCTTCTTGACCTTGGGTTCCCTATTACCAGCTTTCTTGTCCCCTCCTGCCTTCTAGTCCTTGTCCCTGGGCTGTTGTGCCCCATTAGTCTCATTCTGTTTTATGGGGCTGTCTAATCTTTGGCTGATGAGAGGGATATTTGAAACTTTAGGAATTAAGGAAGTGCAACCAAATGATAAATATCTGGATAAGTGTAGAAGGCTATTTTTGACCTCTTAAAAGCTTTAAAATATGTGTCACTTTTGAAATAAAAAAACAGAATGTTATGAGATGGGGTTTTCTAAACAGTAGATGTAATATATATGACAACTACAAATGGGAAGGGGTAAAGAGATCTATATGGTTGTAATGGTTCTAAATTTTGCCTGAAGTGGAAAAAATATCAACTTTAAGCTTTATATATATGTATATGTATGTGTGTGTGTATATATATATATACATATATATATATAAAATTGTACTTTAAGTGAAGGTTTACAGAACAAATTAAACAGTCAGTACACATATTGTTTTATGACATTGGTTAACAACCCCATGACATGTCAACCCTCTCCCTTCTCGACCTTTTTTTTTCTTTTTTGGTGAAAATATACATAGCCACAGATACACCATTTCAAAAATTTCTACATGCACAGTTCAGTGACATCGACTACGCTCTTCCAATTGTGCTGCTATTCTCACTTTAGATGAAGGTTTACAGAACAAAATAGTTTCTCATTAAACAGTTAGTACACATGTTGCCCTATGAAAATGGTTAACAACCCCACTACATGTCAACACTGTCCTTACTCAACCTCGGGTTCCCTATCACCAGCTTTCCTGTCCCCTTCTGCCTTCTAGTCCTTGATCCTGGACTGCTGTGCCTCATAAGTCCCATTTTGTTTCATGGGGCTGTTCAATCCCCGGCTGAATGGTCAACCTCGGGAGTGATTTCACCACTGAGCTAAAAGGGTGTTTGGTGGCCATAATCTCGAGGTTTCTCCAGTCTCTTTCAGGCCAGTAAATCTGGTCTTTCTTTTTGTGTGTGTTAGAATTTTGTTCTACATCCTTCTCCACCTCTGTCCAGAACCCTCTGTTGTGATCCCGGTCAGAGCAGTCAGTGGTGGTAGCTGGGCACCATCTAGCTGTACTGGACTCAGTCTGGTGGAGGTCTTGGTAGCTGTGTCCCATTAGTCCTTTGGACTAATCTTTTCCTTGTATCCTGTTCTCTTCATTCTCCCTTGCTCCTGAAGGGGTGAGACCAGTGGAGAATGTTAGATAGCTGCTCACAGGCTTTTAAGACCCCTGATGCTACCCACCAAGGTAGAATGTAGAACATTGTCTTTATAAACTGTGTTATGCCATTTGAGCTAGATGCTCCCTGAGACCATGGTCCCCACAGCCCTCCACCTAGCAATTCAGTCCTTCAAGAAGTTTCGATGGGTCTATGGAGCTTCCATGATCTTTCCTTGTACAAGTTGTGCTGGTTTCCCCAGTATTGTGTACTGTCTCACCCTTCACCCAAGAAACCACTTATCTATTGCCTATTTAGTATTTCCCCCTCACCCCTCCCATCCCTGGTAACCAACAAAGATTGTTACTTTTTGTGTGTAAACTTTTTCATGAGTTTTTACAATCGAGGTCTCGTACAATATTTGTCCTTCTGTGATTGACGTATTTCACTCAGTATAATGTCCTCCAGTTTCATCCACATTATGAGAAGCTTCACAGATTCATCATTGTTCTTGATTGTTGCATAGTACTCCACTGTGTATATGTACCATAGTTTGTTTATCCATTTATCTGTTGATGGTCATCTAGGTTGTTTCCATCTTTTTGCTATTGTGAACAACGCTGCCAAGAACATGAGTGTGCATTATGTCTATTCGAGTGATCGCTCTTATTTCTCTAGGATATATTCCTAGGAGTGGGATTGCTGTATCCTATGGTATTTCTATTTCTAGCTTTCTAAGGAAGCACCATATCATTTTCCAAAATGGTTGTATCATTTTGCATTCCCACCAGCGGTGCATAAGAGTTCTGATCTCCCTGCAGCCTCTCCAACATTTGTTATTTCCAGTGTTTTTGATTTGTGCCAGTAATGCCTGGGTGAGATGGTATCTTATTTTGGTTTTAATTTGCATTGCTCTAATGGCTAATGATCGCGAGCATTTCCTCACGTGTCTGTCGGCCGCTTGAATGTCTTCTTTGGTGAAGTGTCTGTTCGTTTCCTTTGCTCATTTTTTAATAGGATTATTTGTCTTTTTGTTGTAGAAGTGTTGGATTTTCTTGTAGATTATGGAGATTAGACCTTTGTCTGACTTGTACTGTCCAAAAAATTTTTCCCAGTCTGTAGGTTCTCTTTTTACTCTTTTGGTGAAATCTTTTAAAGGGCATAGGTGTTTGATTTTTAGAAGATCCCAGTTATATAGCTTATCTTCTAGGGTTTGTATGTTGATGGTTATGGTTTCTATACTGTTAATGCTGTGTATTAGGGCCTGTAGTGTTGGTCCAAATTTTTCTTCAATGAACTTTATAGTTTTTGGCTTTATATTTAGGTCTTTGCTCCATTTTGAATTAATTTTTGTATATGGTGTAAGGTATGGGTCCTGTTTCATTTTTTTTGCAGATGGATATCCAGTTCTGTCAGCACCATTTGTTAAAAGGACTGTCTTTTCTCCATCTGATGGACTTTGGGCCCTTGTCAAAGATCAGGTGACTGTAGGTGGATGGATTTACATCTGGGTTCTCAATTCTGTTCCACTGGTCAATGTATCTGTTGTTGTACCAGTACCAGGCTGTTTTGACTACCACAGCTGTATAGTAGGTTCTGAGATCAGATAGTGTGAGTCCTCCAACTTTATTCTTCTTCTTCAATAGTGCTTTACTTACTTGGGGCTTCTTCCCTTTCCATATAAGTTAATGATTAGTTTTTCTATCTCTCTGAAGAATGTTGCTGGTATTTGGATCAGGATTGCATTGTATTTGTAAATTGATTTGGGTAGAATTGTCATTTTCACAATGATGAGTCTACTTATCCATGAGTATGGTGTTTTTCCATTTATGTAGATCCCTTTGGGTTTCCTGCAGTAGTGTTTTGTAGTTTTCTTTGTATAGGTCTTTTACATCCCTGGTTAGATTTATTCCTATTTTATTTTTTAGGGGCTATTATTAATGGTATTGTTTTCCTGATTTCCCTTTCATCATTCTCTTTAGTGGTGTATAGGAATCCAACTGATTTTTGTATGTTTCTCTTTTATCCTGCTACTCTGCTGAATCTTTCTACTAGTTCCAGTAGATTTCTTATGGAGTCTTTAGGGTTTTCTAGGTATAGTATCATATCATCCGCAAACAAGGACAGTTTAACTTCTTCATTACCAATTTGGATGCCCTTTCTTCTTCTTGCCTTATTGCTCTAGCTAGAACTTCCAGCACAATGCTAAATAGGAGTGGTGATAAAGGGCATCCTTGTTGTATTCCTGTTCTCAAGGGGAATGTTTTCAGCTTCTCTCCATTAAGAATGATGTTGGCTGTTGGTTTTGCATAGATGCCCTTTAGTATGTTGAGAAATTTCCCTTCTATAACTATTTTATTGAAAGTTTTTATCAGGAATGGGTGTTGGACTTTGTCAAATGCCTTTGAGATGATCATGTGATTCTTTCCTTTATTTATGCGGTGGATTATGTTGATTGATATTCTAATGTTGAACCATCCTTGCATACCTGGTATGAATCCTATATGACCGTGGTGTATTATTTTTTTGATATGATGCTGAATTCTGTTGGCTAGAACTTTGTTGAGAATTTTTGCATCTATATTCATGAGAGGTATTCATCTATAATTTTCTTTTTTTTGTGGCGTCTTTGCCTGGTTTTGTTATCAGGGTTATGCTGACTTCACAGAATGAATTCCGAAGTGTTGCTTCCTTTTTATGCTATGAAATAGTCTAAGTACGACTGGTACAAGCTCTTCTCTGAATGTTTTGTAGAATTCTGCAGTGAAGCCATCTGGGCCAGGGCTTTTTTTGTTGCGAGTTTTTTTTATTACCTTTTCAATCTCTTCTCTTGCTATGAATCTTTCAGATTTTGAACATCACTTTGTTGTAGTTTGGGTAGGCCGTGTGTTTCTAGAAATTTATCCATTTCCTCTAGGTTTTCAAATTTGTTGGAGTGTAGTTTTTCATAATATTCTGTTATAATCCTTTTTATTGCAGTTGGGTCTGCTGTAATGTTGCCCATTTCATTTCTTATTTGCGTCCTCCCCGTTTTTCTTTTGTCAGTCTGGCTGGTGGTTTGTCGATTTTGTTGATTCTTTCTCTGGTTTTTCTATTCTCTACTTCACTTATTTCTGCTCTGATCTTTATTATTTCCTTTCTTCTGGTGGATGTGGGCTTTTTTTGCTGTTCTCTTTCTATTTGTTTGAGTTGTGTAATTAATGTTTTGATTTTGTCCCTTCTTTTATGATGTGTGCATCTATTGCTATAAATTGTCCTCTGAGGACTGCTTTTGCTGTGTCCCAAAGGTTTTGGTATGATGTATTTTCATTTTCATTTGATTCTAGGAATTTTTTGATTCCATTTCTGATTTCTTCTATTACCCAGTGGTTTGTTAGCAGAGTGTGATTCAGTTTCCATGTAACTGATTTTTTTTCCTTGCTCTGTCTGTTGTTAATTTCTACCTTGATGGCATTGTGGTCAGAGAAGATACTTTGTATTATCTCAACATTTTGGATCTTGTTGAGGCTTGCTCTGTGGCCTAAGATGTGGTCTATTCTGGAGAACGTTCCATGTGCATTGGAAAAGAATGTTTACTTTGCAGCTGTTGGATGCAGTGTTCTATATATGTCTATGAGGTCATGTTGGCTGATTGTGCCCTTTAGGTGTTCTGTATCTTTGCTGAGTTTCTTCTTATTTGTTCTGTCCTTTACTGAGAGTGGTGTGTTGAGGTCTCCTACTATTATTGTGGGACTGTTAATTTCACCTTTCAGTGCTGTTAGAATTTGTTTTATGTATTTTGAAGCTCTATCATTAGGTGCGTAGATGTTTATTATGGTTATGCCTTCAGGATGGATAGTCCCCTTAATCATTATATAGTGTCCTTCTTTGTCTTTTATGGTGGATTTTGTTTTAAAGACTATTTTATCTGACATTAGTATTGCCACTCCTGCTCTTTTTGGTAGTTGTTAGCTTGATATATTTTTTTCTAATCTTTGATTTTTAATAAATTCATGTCTTTGTTTCTAAGATGTATCTCTTGTAGACAGCATATTGATGGATCCTGTATTTTTAACCATTCTGTCACTCTCCGTCTCTTTATGGGTGTATGGAGTCCATTTACATTCAGTGTAATTATTGATAGATGTGAGTTTGTTGCTGTCATTTTGTACTGCTTTTTTTTTGTTGTGCTGACATTTTCTTTGTTTTTCTTACTCTCCTTTGCTGAAGTACTTTTGTTTGTAGATTTTTTTTTCATTTCTTTTGTTTTTGTAGGTTTTGTTTTATTACGACTTTGTTTTTCCTCTTTATTTTTATGAGTATTTTTGTTCACTTTCTTTTGGTTACTGTGAAGTTTACCCTCATTTTTCTAAGTTTGAAGCAGTGTATTATTACTTGGTATCGCCTTGCCTTCCTCTCCATTAGAAGGTTCTATACCTACACCGTTTATTCCCTCTTTTATTGTTCTGATGTTGTTATTATTTACAGATTAACTGCTGTGATTCCCTCTTGTATTTCTTTTCATTTTGGATAGTCATTAAGAGCTCATTTCCTAGATTGGTATCTGGGTGGTATGATCCTGTGTCCTAGATTCAGCCTGTGAGCTGAAGTTGTTTGTTCTCAGATCGAAGAACTCCCTTTAATAATTCTTGTAAGTTTGGTTTGGTTTTTACATAGTCCCTTAATTTCTGTTTATCTGGAAATATCGTAATTTCACCATCATATTTGAATGAGAGATTTACAGGATATATTAGTCTTGGCTGGCAATTTTTTTCTTTCAAGGTTTTTCTTTCAAGGTTTTATACTTATCATCCCCTTGCCTTCTTGCCTGCATGGTTTCTGCTGAATAATCTGAGCTTAGTCTTATTGTTTCTCCTCTGTATGTGACTTCTTGTTTTTCATGAGCTGCTCTCAGGATTGTCTGTCTTTGGTTTTGGCGAGTGTGATTATGATATGCCTTGTTGATTTTCTTTTGGGGTCTATCCTATATGGGGTTCGTTGAGCTTCTTGGATGGCCAGCTTTTCATCTTTCATGATATTGGGGAAGTTTTCTGTCAGCAGTTCTTCAATGATCCTCTCTGTGTTTTCTGTTTTCTCCCCGTTCTGGAACTCTGATGACTCACAAAGTTTTGCTTTTGATGGTATCCCACATAATTCTCAGGGTCTCTTCATTTTTCTTTGTTCTTTTTTCGAGTTTTCCTCGGACAGAGTTGTATCCAAGTGTTTGTCTTCAGTTCTGCTGATCCTGTCTTCCACCGTTTAAAATCTGCTTCTCAGCCCTTCTATGACACTGTCCATTTCTGAAATCTTGTTGTTTACCTTTTGAATTTCTAATTGTTGTTTTTGTATAATTTCTAGTTGTGAATTTATTTTGGCGTTTTGTTCCTGTATCGTTTTCCTGAATTCTTCCATTTTTTGTCTGCCTTTTCCATTAATTTGTTTATTTTTTCCTCATTTTTGTCTGCTTTTTGCTTCAACTCTTGGATAATTCTGAGTATTGGAGATTCGAATTCCCTATCGGATAGTTCTAGTGCCTTTTCTTCTACTGGAAAGTCATCTGGTGTTTTATTTTGGATGTGTACTGGAACCATCCTGTCCTGTTTTGGTAAATGTTTTGATACTGTCTGCTGTCTTTGGGGAATTCAGCAGTTATTTTTCTCATTTACTGATTGTAGATTTGTTTGTTTCATCCTTTTTTTTTAATTTGGCTATGTCTGATCAGAAAGACTGTGTGATGTTTGTTGTCTGCTCATCTGTGGGCATGATACTTTTTGTCTTCTTCTCCAATTGGCAGGGTCAGTCACTCAGATATGGTACAGCAGGGCAGGTCTAAGTGAAGAGGAGTTGCTAGGATGGGTTGTCTGTGGCACTTACTACAGCCACCAGGGCAGGTTGGTAATCAGTGCAGGGCAGGTTCCGGTAGGCCGTGCCTGTGCTGTTTGGTGGTGTGATGTTAAGCGCACGGTGCAAATAGGCAGGATGGAGGGTGGAGATTGTGATGTGTGAAACTGAGATGGGTACTGGAGAGAGGAGAGAGGAACAGGCACCAAAAACTTAGAAACAAAAAAGAGTGCTACGGGAGCTTGCTGTTCGAGTGGAGAGATGAGAGACTATGAAATGGATAAAAAGAAAAAGGGGAAGAAGAAAAGAAAAGAATGAATAAATACAAATTAGAAAGAAAAAAGAAAAGAAAAACTCCCAGGAATCCCACCAGTGCGGCTACAAGGTCTTGGGAAGGTGTTCCCAGGTGTTGAAATACAGCGTAGCTAGGAGGCCTAGAGGTGTCACTCAGCGCCAGTATTCAGGGGACATGAAGAAAAGGAATGTATGGAGAGACAAGAAACTGAGTAATGAAATATGAGAAAAAGGGAAAAAGAGGGAAAAGGAAACAAAATAAATTTAAAAAAAAGAAGAAGAAACAACTCTCTAAAAAACAGAAAAAGAAAAACATGATAAAAGAAATGCTCTCAGGGATCCCTCTGCCCATCTGCGCAAGCTGAGGGGTTAGGTCCCAAGCCATGCAGCACTGACTGGCCAGAACGGGCTCCCAACTTGAGAAAAGAAAAAGAAAACAAACAAACAAACAAAAGCCCCGGGATCCCACCAGTGTGGCAGCATGGACCAGGAAGCAGTTCCACACAGAGCTAATGGACCCTCAGGAAGAAGCAAAGATGGTGCATGTAGCCAGGTATTTGAGCGAAAGGAGGGCGAGGTGGTGAGAGGTAAGGAAGAAATCAAAAGAAGCAGAAAAAAGCAACACCAGCAGCCAACAAATGGCACTCAGGGAGTTGGCCAGTGTGAGCAGGTGTAATCCAAGCAGATGGTGCTTCCTGGCCAAGAGACTGTGGCAGTGGGAAGCAGAGGAGGCCGAGTGTGCGTTAAAATGGGTGGGGGGTGGGGGGGGTGGGAAAGCGTATATCGCCAGTTACCAGTTGTTCTGTCTCCTGCTGGAAGCTCCACAAAGCTGCTTTGTCATACCCCCATTCGCTGGTCTCTGATAGGAGTCCAAGATGGCAGATTCATGCTGTGTTAGCTGATAGGGGACCTCTGCATGTATGTCTCCTCACTGTCTGTTCTCTGTCAGTTTCTTATTCCATTTGGTGCTTGGCTGAGTTCTTTATCTCTTCATTTGATGTTTAGGGTTTCGGGACTGCTGTTTTCTCTGTTTGGCTTAGTTTTTCAGATCTTTGCTGTGGAGGGATGGTGTGGTGCTTCTGCCTAGAGCGCCATGTTGCCGGAAGTCTCTAAGTTTTTTATTTTGCTAAATTAATAATTTGTGAAAAGTTAGGTATACATATTATAATACCTGGAAAAACCACTAAAAATTGTTAAGAGATACAGTAAAAAATCCATACTGAAGGCTGTGGTCTTTTATCTTCATCACTAAATGCTTCAAGTCCTCACTTTCAGCAAGCAAGGTGTGTATCATCTGCATAACGCAGGTTGTTAATGAGTCTTTCTCCAATCCTGATGTCCCACTCTTCTTCATATAGTCCAGCTTCTTGGATTATCTGCTCAGCATACGGACTGAATAGTTGAAAGGATACAACCCTGACACACACCTTTCCTGATTTTAAACCACACAGTATCCCCTTGTTCTGTTTGATCGACTGCCTCTTTGTCTATGTACAGGTTCCTCATGAGTAAAATTAAGTGTTCTGGAATTCCCATTCTTTGCAATGTTATCCATAATTTGTTATGGTCCACACAGTTGAATGCTTTTGCATAGGCAATAAAACACAGGTAAACATCTTACTGGTACTGTCTGCTTTCAGCCAGGATCCATCTGACATCAGCAATGATATCCCTGGTTCCACATCCTCTTCTGAATCTGGCTTGAATTTCTGGCAGTTCCCTGTTGATATACTGCTATAGCTGCTTTTGAATGATCTTCAGCAAAATTTTACTTGTGTGAGATATGAATGATATTGTTCAATAATTTCTGCATTCAGTTGGACTACCTTTCTTGGGAATATGTATAAATATGGATCTCTTCTAGCTGGTTGGCCAGGTAGCTGTCTTCCAAATTTCTTGGCATAGATGAGTGAGCACTTCCAGTTCTGCATCCGTTTGTTAAAACATCTCAGTTGGTATTCTGTTAATTCCTGAAGCCTTGTTTTTTGCCAATGCCTTCAGTGAGGTCTGGACTTCTTCCTTCAGTACCATCAGTTCCTGATCATAAGCTTCCTCCTGAAATGGTTGAAGGTCCACCAATTCTTTTTGGTATAGTGACTTTGTGTATTCCTTCCATCTTCTTTTGATGCTTCCTTCATCATTTAATATTTTCCCCATAGAATCCTTCACTATTGCAACTTGAGGCTTGAATTTTTTCTTCAGTTCTTTCAGCTTAGGAAATGCTGAGTGTGTTCTTCTGTTTTGGTTTTCTATCTCCAGCTCTTTGCACATGTCATTATAATATCTTACTTTATCTTCTCAAACCGCCCTCTGAAATCTTCTGTTCAGCTCTTATACTTCATTTCTTCCTTTTGCTTTAGCTATGCAATGAAGAGCAAGTTTCAGAGTCTCTTCTGACAACCATTTTGGTTTCTTCTTTCTTTCCTGTCTTTTTAATGACCTCTTGGTTTCTTCATGTATGATATCCTTGATGTCATTCCACAACTTGTCTGGTCTTCGGTCATTAGTGTTCAACCTGTCGATCTATTATTGAGATGGTCTCTAAATTCAGGTGGGCCATACTCAAGGTCATACTTTGCATTGTGTGACATATTCTAATTTTCTTCAGTTTCTACTTGAACTTGCATATGTGCAACTGACGGTCTGTTCCGCAGTTGGCCCCTGGCCTTGTTCTGACTGATGATATTGAGCTTGTCCATCGTCTCTTTCCACAGATGTAGTTGACTTGATTCCTGTGTAGTCCATCTGGCGAGGTCCATGTGTATAGTCACCATTTTTGTTGGTGAAAAAAGGTATTTGCAATGAAGAAGTCGCTGGTCTTGCAAAATTCTATCATGCGATCTCTGGCATCATTTCTATCACCAAGGCCATATTTTCCAACTACCAATCCTTCTTCTTTGGTTCCAACTTTCCCATTCCAATCTCCAGTAATTATCAGTGCATCCTGATTGCATGTTTGATCAATTTCAGACTGCAGAAGTTGGTAAAAGTCTTCAATTTCATCATCTTTGACCTTAGCGGTTGGTGTGTAAATTTGAATAATAGTCGTATAAACTGTTCTTCCTTGTAGGCGTATGGTTATTATCTGATCACTGACAGCATCATACTTCAGGATAGATCTTGAAATGTTTTTTACAATGAATGCAACACCATTCCTCTTCAATTTTTCATTCCCGGCATAGTAGACCATATGATTGTCTGATTCAAAATAGCCAATACTAGTCCATTTCAACTCACTAATGCCTAAGACACTGAAGCACCATCATGAGAAAAGACTGAAGTTGTAAAGGATTTCATTTTGCTTGGATCCACAATCAACACCCATAGAAGCAGCAGTCAAGGAATCAAAAGATGCATTACATTTGGCATATCTGCTGCAAAAGATCTTTTACAAGTGTTAAAAAGCAAAGATATCACCTTGAAGACTAAGGTGCACATGACGCAAAGCACGGTGTTTTCGATCACCTCATATGCATGCTAAAGTTGAACGATGAATATTGAAGACCAAAGAAGAATTAACGCCTTTCAATGTGATGCTGGTGAAGAATACTGAATATATCATGGACTGCCAAAAGAACGAACAAATCTGTCTTGGAAGAAGTACAACTAGGATGCTCCTTAGAAGCAAGGATGCTGAGACTACGTCTCACATACTTTGGACTTGTTATCAGGTGGGAACAGTCCCTGGAGAATGACATCATGCTTGGTAAAGCTGAAGGTTAGTGGAAAAGAGGAGGAACCTCAATGAGATGGGTTGACACGGTGGCTGCAACAATGGGCTCAAGCATGGCAACAACTGTGAGGATGGTGCATGACCATGAATTGTTTTGTTCTGTTGTACATGGGGTCGCTATGAGTCAGAGCTGACTTGACAGCACCTAACAACAACATAGTAAAAAAGACAGCAGACAAATTAAAATGGTTTACTAAAAAATATTCAACGTTCAAATATTCATGATCTTGAACATTCAAATATTCCAGAGTCCCTTCCAAAAATGGAAAACAGAAATGAAAAACAGAAGGAACTAACAGACTACTACTACTAATATGTTAGCCTGAAATCCAAGTATATTGATAATTACATTAAAGGTCAAAACTTTTTTTTATAAAAAAACATTGTCAAATTGGTTAAAAAACAAAACCCAACTACATGATGTATATACGAAGCCTACCTGAAGTATAACAATAGACAGGTTAACATAAAAGCCTGAAAAATGATACACCAGGCAAACACTAATGAAAACAAGCTGGAGTGGCTATATTAATACCAGACAAAATAGACTTTGGAACATGGAAAATTATGATGAATAAAGAAGGATCCTGCATAATGATAAAAGTCTCAATTTACCAAGAATACATATAATCCTAAATGTGTATGCACTTAGCAACAAAGCTTCAAAAGCTCTATTTTACAGGATATGAACACTGACAGAACTGAAAGAAGATATAGACAAATCCACAATTATACATAGAGATTTTAACATTGCTCCCTCAAAAATTATTAAAAAAGTAGATAGACTATCATCAAGGAGATAGAAAACTTGAACAATGGTATCAATCAATTTGATATAACTGACATTTCAAGAACATTTTATCCAACAACAATATAATACATACTTTTATCAAGTGCTAATGGAGTATTCAGCAAGACATTCCAAATTCTGAGCCACAAAAAAACCTTATTAAATTTAAAAGAAACTAAATCATACAACTTATGTTTCCTGACCAAGAAGCAATTAGAAACTAGTAACAGAAAGTTATCAGGAAAGTCTCCAAATATTTGTAAATTAACCAACATAGTTCTACAGAATATATGAATCAATATATGAATCAAAGTCTCAAGGAAAATTAGAAATTATTTTGGACTAAATGAAAATGAAATACAACATATTAAAATTTGTGGGTTACAGTTAAAGCAGTCCTTAAAGAAAATTTATAGCACTAAAGCCTATTAAAAAAATTCTCAAATCAATAATGCAAACTTCCACATTAAAACAACTACAAAATAAGTGCAAACTACATCCAAGGAAGGAAGGAAGAAAGAAAAATAAGAACAAAGATCAATGAAATTGAAAACAGAAAAACAGAGGAAAACTAATAAATACCAAAAACTATTTCTTTGAAAAGATTAAAACTGATATGCTTCTAGAAACGCCTAAAAAGACACAAATTACCAATATCGGTGATGAGAGAAGAAATATCACTGTAGATCTCACAGATATTAAAAGGATAATAAGGGATGACTATAAACAATTCTATGCACATAAATTTGACAACTTAGATGAAATGGACTGATTTACTGACAGACACAAGCAAGAAGAAATACAGAGCCTGCAGAATCCTCTATCTATTAAAGAAATTACATTTATGGTTAAAAATAGTGCAAACAAGAAAATTCAAGGCCCCGATGGTCTCACTGGCGAATTACACCAAACATTTATAAAAGAAATAACACCAATTTTGCAGTCTCTTCCACAAAATACAAACAGAGGGACCATTTCCCAACTCTTTATGTGGCCAGCATTACACTGATACCAAAACCAGACAAAGACAGTACAAGGAAAGAAAACCAATATCCCTCATAAACACAGACTAAATATCTACAAAAAATAGTACCAAACCGAATCAGCATAGCATAAAAAGAACAATACATCATGACCAAGTGAGATTTATCTTGGGAATGCCAGGCTGGTTCACCATTCAAAAATCAATCAATGTCATTAGCCATATTAACAGACTTAACAAGAAAAACCACAGGACCTTATCAATAAATGTAGAAAAGGCCATTTGATGAAATTCAGTACCTATGATAAAAACTCTTAGCAAACTAGGAGTAGAATGGAAATTCCACAAATTATGAACAGCTTTTGCAAAAAAACCTAGAACTAACATCATATCTAAAGTGAAAGACTGATTAGTTTTTCTCTAAAATCAGGAACAAGGCAAAAATATTTGCTCTCACCACTCCTATTCAACATTTTACTGAAAATTCTAGTCCATGAAATATGGCAAAAGTAAAAAGGCATAATATCAGAAAGGATGAAAGAAAACTAAACCTATTCACAGACAATATGATTGTTTACACAGGAAACCCTAAAAAAATCTATTTTTAAAAATCCAGGAATGAATACACTAGCAATGAACAATTAGTACAAAAAAAAACCTAAAAAAAAGTATAATTCACAATAGATTAAAAAACATTTTAGTATAAATATAACAAAATATTTTCAGGATCTATATGCTGAAAACCTCAAAACACTGATGAGAGAAATCAAAGAAGATCTAAATAAATGCAGAAATATGCTGTGTTTATGGTTGGAAAACTAAACATACTCCAGATATCAATTCTCTCCAAATTTATCTATAGATTTAATGTATTCCCAATTAAAATACCAGCAGAGTTTTTTGTAGGTATGGACAAACTCATTCTAAAATTTATATGAAAAGGTAAAGAAACAGTATCAATGAATCAGCATAGGGATTCCAGATATAGTCATACATAGAGTCAGTTGATTTCTGAGAAAGGTGCAAAGGCAATTCAATGGAGAAAGGATAGCCTTTCAAAAAGTGGTGCTGGAACAAGTGGACATCCATGTGCCAAAAATAAATAAATAAACCTTGACCCTTACCTGACACCATATATAAAAACTAATTCATAATGCATGATAGACTTAAATATAAAAGGCAAAACTGTAAAAATTTTAGGAGAAAATCTCTGTGATTTGGAATTAGGCAGAGTTCTTAGAGATGACACCAAAGGATGAAAATTTGATAAATTGGGCCTCATCAAAATTAAAAACTTTTGCTCTGTATTCTTTGTTAAGAGCGTGAAAAGACAAGCCACATATTGGCAGAAAATATCTGAAAATCACATACCTGACAAAGGATTTGTGTACAGAATATACAATGAACTCTCAAAACTCAGCAATAAGAAAAACACACAATTCAATGACAACGATGATCGAAAGATCTGAAGGGACATTTTACTAAAGAAAATATGTGGTCGCCAAATAAGCACATCAAAATATGTTCAACATCATTAGTCATTAGGAAAATGCAAATGACAACCATAATGAGGTACCACTACACACTTACTAGAATAACAAAAGTTAAAAAAAACAGATAATTGCAAATGCCAATGCTGATAAGTATGTGGAACAACTGAAACTCCCATGTATTGCAGGTGGTAAAGCAAAATGGAACAGTGACTCTGGAAAAGTCTGGAGGTTTCTTATGAAGTCAAACATATATTTATCATACGTGATGGTTAATTTATGTGTCAACTTGATTAGGTTATGATTCCCAGTGGTTTGGCAGATATTAAACTGACTGCTCTTCCATAACATAACATAATGTAATCACCTCCATGATGTGATCTGATGTGATCAGCCAATCTGTTCTAAGAGGAGTCTCCTCAGGGGCATGGCCGGCATCCTATACACACACACACACACACACAACTCCTTGTCAATTTCAAGGCACAGCCCCTCCCAGTGGGGGCCACAAACTGACACATCCCCTCTCGGTGGGCCACAGACACTTCATTTGCATAGTAGGCTATAATAACCTCATTTGCATAGTCCATAGTCACTTCATTTACATGGGTATATTGACCAATCCCTGCAGGGACCAAGGATCAGTGGTTTCCTGGCTTAGGTGTAAGGGGAGAATTTGACTATGTAGTGAGCAGTAACATTAATTTTAGATCTTAGAGTCACTGAAGGTCTGGAAAGTACAACTTAAGTCAGAACATTAAGTCTATAATTTGTAGTATTAAAAAAATTCACAAGATTAAACCTAGGCATTAGTGAGCTGAAATGGACTGGTACTGGCCGTTTTGAAAAGGACAATCATATAGTCTACTATGCTGGGAATGACAACCTGAAGAGGAATGGCACTGCATTCACTGTCAAAAAGAACATTTCAAGATCTATCCTGAAGTACAATGCTGTCAGTGACAGAATAATATCCATACGCCTACAAGGAAGAACAGTTTATATGACTATTATTCAAATTTATGCACCAACCACTAAGGCCAAAGATGAAGAAATTGAAGATTTTTACCAACTTCTATAGTCTGAAATTGATTGAACATGCAATCAGGATACAATGATAATTAATAGTGATTGGAATGGGAAAGCTGGAAACAAAGAAGGATCTGTAGTCAGGAAATGTGGCCTTGGTGATAGAAATGATGCCAGAGATCAAAAGATAGAATTTTGCAAGACCAACGACTTCTTCATTGCAAATGCCTTTTTTTCACCAACATAAATGGTGATTATATATGTGGACCTCACCAGGTGGAATACACAGGAATCAAATCAACTACATCTGTGGAAAGAGACGATGAAAAGCTCAATATCATCAGTCAGAACATGGCCAGGGGCCAATTGTGGAACAGACCATCAACTGCTCAAATGCAAATTCAAGTTGAAGCTGAAGAAAATTAGAACAAGTCCATGAGATGCAAAGTATGACCTTGAGTATATCCCACCTGAATTTAGAGACCATCACGAGAATAGATTTGACCAGTTGAACACTAATGACCGAAGACCAGATGAGTTGTGGAATGACATCAAGGGTATCATACATGAAGCAAGAGGTCATTAAAAAGACAGGAAAGAAAGAAGAAACCAAAATGGATGTCAGAAGAGACTCTGAAACTTGCTCTTTCAATGTTGAGTAGCTAAAGCAAAAGGAAGAAATGATGAAGTAAAAGAACCGAACAGAAGACTTCAAAGGGCAGCTGGAGAAGACAAAGTATTATAATGACACGTGCAAAGAGCTGGAGATAGAAAACCAAAAAGGAAGAACATGCTTGGCATTTCTCAAGCTGAAAGTACTAAAGAAAAAATTCAAGCCTCAAGTTGAAACAGTGAAGGATTCTGTGGGGAAAATATTAAATGACACAGGAAGCATTAAAAGAAGGTGGAAGGAATACATAGAGTCATTATACCAAAAAGAACTGGTTGATGTTCAACCATTTCAAGAGGTAGCATATGATGGGGAACTGATGGTAGCATACGATGGGGAACTGATGGTACTGAAGGAAGAAGTCTAAGCTGTACTGAAGGCATTGGCAAAAAACAAGGCTCCAGGAATTGATAGAATATCAATTGAAATGTTCCAACAAACGGACGCAGCTCTGTAAGTGATCACTCATCTATGCCAAGAAATTTGGAAGACAGCTACTTGGCCAACCGACTAGAAGAGATCCATATTTATGCCTATTCCCAAGAAAGGTAATCCAACCAAATGCAGAAATATCGAACAATATCATTAATATCACAAGCAAGTAAAATTTTGCTGAGGATCATTCAAAAGCAACTGAAGCAGTATATTAACAGGGAACTTCCAGAAATTCAGGCTGGATTCAGAAGAGGACATGGAACCAGGGATATCATTGCTGATGTCAGATGGATCCTGGCTGAAAGCAGAGAATACCAGAAATATGTTTACCTGTGTTTTATTGACTATGCAAAGTCATTTGACTGTGTGGATCGTAACAAATCATGGATAACACTGTGAAGAATGGGAATTCCAGAACATTTAATTGTGCTCATAAGGAATCTGTACATGGATCAAGAGGCAGTTGTTTGGACAGAACAAGGGGATACTGTGTGGTTTAAAGTTAGGAAAGGTGTGTGTCAGGGTTGTATCCTTTCTTCACCATACCTATTCAATCTGTATGCTGAGCAAATAATCTGAGAAGCTGGACTATATGAAGAACTGGGCATCAAGACTGGAGGAAGACTCATTAACAACCTGCATTATGCAGATGACACAACCTTGCTTGGTGAAAGTGAAGAGCACTTGAAGCACTTACTGATGAAGATCAAAGACCACAGCCTTCAGTACAGATTATACTTCAACATAATCTTGTGATGGTTAAGATTGTGTCAACGTGGCTGTTTTTTCTTCCTAGAGAACCCAGCCTAGGACACCTCTCTTGTCTCATGTTAGAGGTCTTCCTGACCTTCCTTAAAATGCTTGATCCATTTAAAAACTATTGTTTTATGTGGGGCAGTTCCCATAAACTTGTTGCAAAGCTTCAATGATATGGAAAGATGTCCACTTGAGTTTTGTTTAAAATTTGATATTAGCCTTGACCTCAAAATTGTTTCTTTCTATGATACAAAAAGTATCTTTTTTTTGAAGGCATTCTCACGAGATTGAGACAAGTGTATTACTGAGAGAATTTGTCTGCAGCCATTTGCTGATCACAGAGACATGTTTGAACACGTTTTGCTGGGAAGAAACCCATGCATATATGAACTGGAACCCTAGTAACAATACTTTTTGACTTACCCTTGTAATTTTGAGAGTGAAATTGGATGCTAATAAGTATGTAACTCTTGAAGTAATTATTTATTGATTAACAAATTGGTTTTAATTTATTGATGAAAAATAATTCGATCCAAAAGCTATTTTAGAAATTAAATTCATAATTAGTAAATAAAATACCTATATATTAACACAGGGTCGCTATGAGTCGGAATCGACTCGATGGCAACTGGGCTTATGTACGTTAAAACAAATGTAAAAGGTTTTTATAAGGATTATCTGTATATGAAAATTATAGAAGTACAGATTTTTTTCTTAGGACTTATTTGAATACTTTAATCAGTTACTTATAGATCAGGACATCTCTACCTTTATTTCCTCTACGTATTTCACATACATCAACCCTATAAAATTACTTGTTTTCTAAAGACCTCACCGATTGGAGCGCTGGCTGCTTGGGATATCTTGCCAGCTGGAATAAGATGTTTCTGTTGTTAGCTGCATTTGAGCTGGCTCTGACTCATGGCGACCTTATGTATAATGGAATGAAAAATTGCTTGGTCCTGTGCCATCTTCATGATTGTTGGTATGTTTGAGTCCATTGTTATGGTTTATTGTGTTATCTGCTCACTGATGGTTTCCCTCATTTTCGCTGACCCTCTACCAAATATGAGATCCTTTTCTAGCAATTTGTTCCTTCTTCTGGCAATCCATGGTATATTCAGTATTCTTTGTCAACACCACAATTCGAATATTATCACTTCTTCTGTTTTCCATTTTCATCGTCCAGCTTTCAAATGCCTATTAGATAATCAAAAAGACCATACCTTGGGTCAGGCGCAACTTTGTCATCCAAGTGACATCTTTGCTTTTTAAAACTTTAAAGAGGTCTCTTGCAGCAGAATTACCAGCAGGGCAGCAGAGTGGAAAACATCTCCTGCCACTCCAAGATGGTGTTCACACACATTTCCCGTTATCACTAAGTGTCCTGCATGATGTCCTTGGAAGACTGGTGTTAAGTCACTTTGTTTCTGGAAAGGTTTGGGCATTTATCAGATTTAGCAATGTGCTGAAGTGGCAACTCTGGTCATTGAACAAAATCTCAGTTGCTTCTGAGACCAGGCTGAAGTTGGAAAAGTGGAAGTCCACCATATCCATCTTAGCTTTTTTAACACAACTATTACTTGGCTAAAAATGAAAACCTCAGGACAAATGCTAAACTGAACAGGTCAACAGTACAAGGGAGTCTAAACAGGGATGATAGTCGGCAAATCAGCCTGTGAAGACATCAGACAGAGTTATATTCTCTTTTATTTAAGCATAAATTCCACATAGGCAGATGGAATTCAAAATAAAAATTCCATGGAGCATTTTAAGTATGTCTAAAATGTGGTGACTCTAAGGATATTTGTTCGGTGTATCACTCATCAGAGGGACCCTCCAGCCCCCTTGGAGACATCCAGAAGGGAACAAAGCAGCCAGCTGCCCTCTCCCTGCTCCTGTCTGAGGCTTGGACAACGAAAAGCAGCTGCCTGTGAGAGATGTGGACTGTGGAGACAGGTAACCTGGATTTGAATCTGGGCGCTGCACCTACTGGCCATATGACCTTGAGCAAGTGCTTGTGTCCCTTGAGCAAGTGCTTGTGTCCCATGCACTTTCTCATTTTTTTTTTATACCTTGGAGAAGACATTAGCAACTATGTCATAAGGTTGCTATAAGGATTAAATGACCTAACATTTAGAAAATAGTGTGTGTATGTGCTATGGCACAGGACTGGGCTGTGTTTCATTCTGTTGTACATACGGTCGCTATGAGTCAGAACCGACTTGATGGCACCTAACAACAACAACACGTGCTAAGTAATTGTTTCTTAAATACAGCCATGTGGGGGCGAGAATGAAATGGCAGCTACTGTGTTCTGTTCTTCAACTGATGGTTTAGAGTTTCTCTTTTCTCTACACAGAAAGAGCTGCCTCTGTGTTAAATAAGAATAGTATCTGATATGGTGACAAACTCACAGTAACATGACTGCTACTCTCCAAGGGCCCTTAAAGTAAGACCATCTTGCTTGTGATTAGAAACTTAAGGTCCTTCCACTGTGGGTAGGCAATGTCCTAAGATTCTTAAACCCTAGAGCTATCCATGATGCTGTAAAGAGCGTCAGCAGTAGACAGTGAGAAACAGCTTCAGGGAGGAAAATCAGAATGAGCTGAACTTCTCTTCAGACTTTCATCATGGTTACAAGAGAGAACAAAATGTTAGCACCGCAAGCAGGACTGTGACCCATCATCATGTGCCTCTTAAATTATGGTCATGAAAACCAAAATACTGTCCATGAGAAATAACAGCTTTGATATACTGTAAGATTATGTCATTATTCTGGGTTTAGATGAAAATGCCAGCCATTCCATGTTTATGCTGACCCCCTACCTCTGTGGGGCATTCAATATATATTTTTTCATTCTAGAATAAAATGTTCTTTAACTATAAAACTGTTCAAATGAATCACAGCCTAAGCAGTGTATGTAGGAAGCTCATAATAAAAGCATTACCTTTGCTAAAGCATCAGAATAATTTTTTTCAGCAGGATGCACTTTGTATTCAATAGTAATTACCTTGTTTTTTAAAAAATCGGTTGAAAAAGCCTTGTTCTGCTTATTCCTAGACAGCTGACCATCTGAATCCTAGTGCCTCTAGATTACGCCAGATTGATTTTTTAGAAACTAACAACCCAGATTTAGCCCAGATTTAGAGTAATCTGGTCGTGGCGGTCACACTTTTCTCATCTTTCTCCATTATCACCTAGTTCCAATTCAGTCTCAATTACTATGATGAAAGATACCAGATATAATGTGTCAACAGATAGCTCTTGCCTCACACAAAATCAAAGGGTCAAGCTCAAAGTATTTACCCATGGAGTAGACTTGGCTCCATTAAAACTTGCCATAAAGCTCTCTGCAGCCGTATGCTATAAAAGAGTTAGTTGCTAAATGAAGACCTGATTAGCCACACTCAAACATACAAGCAATTCTGCACACAGTTCACACACATTTCCATCTGTTCAAATTCTTGGACCCTTCAAAGCAGAAGTCTGAGAGTAGGAAGAGGAACATGATTAATGATGCTCTTTCTCTTCAATCAGGGATCCTCATATCCTCTTTTAACTCTAGGTAGTAAAGATTAAACATTTGTTAGTTCAGGAACAAAGTTCTTAGAAGTTGAGGTTTTACTTACATAAGAAGTTAGCTCATGCTTTTCAGGCATCAGTAACAATGACTTTAGGTATTTTATTGGTAAGAAGTCATTTTTCATAGGCATGAATCCCTTATTGTTTCATCAAAAAAAAAAGACCAAGTAATTATATCTGAAGCTCAGATATAGAGTTGAATTAATTTGATTAATGTAGGAGTTGGCAAAATATGATCCATAGGCCCAATCTAGCCTTCATCTGTTTTGTAAGTATTTATTAGAACACAGTCATGCCATTTATTTACATATTGTCTATTATCGTGCTCACTCAAGAGTATATGCAATGCCAAGCCTAAAATAATTACTATCTGGTCCTTTACAGAAACTGTTTGCTAATCCTTGGATTGATGCATGTTTTCATAAGGCAGTTTCTTAAACACCTCATGAGTTTTTTGTATGGTTGCATGCATAATGGACTCTATGGAGAAAAAACTAACCTAGGTATAGCTAGGCTGAGATTTACTCAGCAGTTTACACTCTGTGCTGCCTTCACTTACCCACTCAAGCACAGTTGCTTCTCACTTCCTTTGTGTCTCTCTAGACTCTAGTATGTAAGTTCATCTTTGCAGTTATTAGTATACATGCTTGTCCCTCCGGTTTGATGTTGAGTAACTTGAGAGTCAGAGTCATTCCTAAGGTCCAGTACAATACTCGACATAGTAGTAAAAATAATTTTAAGGAGCTGAATTAAATTGGGCAGAATCTTCCAGCATCTCAAAGCAGAAACATTCTGTGATGGTTGCAAAGGAGGAGTCTCAAAATGCATTCTCTCTTGAGGTAGTTTAATTATTTTAAAATAATTTAACATTCATCCAAGCCCTACGGTGATGGAAGAAGAACGGGAATTAAAAGCCTCTGGTATACCTTGATTACACAGCTCAAAATTAGTAACCAGGAAGTAAGTTTAAAAAAGACAATGTTTGCTTCTGATTTTTTCTTTTAAAATAGTTGAACACCATTAACTATTAATTGAAATGATTTAGGGAATGAAATTTTATAGTTAATTTAATTATCTGGCTAATTGAGAGTTACTATGTATATAGTAATGGATTTCCAATTTTTAGAGGGAAAATGATGACATAACCATAAAACCATACTTAACAAAGTTTAAACTTGTTTTAATGATTTAGAAGGCACTTCAGGATTTTGAATTGACACAGTTATCATAATGAGAATAAACGCTGGGTGCCGTTGAGTTGGTACTGACTCACAGCGACCCTATGTACAACACAACGAAACACTGCCAGGTCCTGTGTCATCTTCACAAACTTTGCTATGATTGAGTCCATTGTTTCAGTCACTGTGTCAATCCATCTTGTTGATGGCCTTCCTCTTTTTTGCTGACCCTCCACTTTACCAAGCATGATGTCCTCCCAGGTTTGGCCACTCCTGATAACATGTCCAAAATATGTGAGACAGAGTCTCACATCCTTGCTTCTCAGGAGCATTTTAGCTGTACTTCTTCCAAGACAAATTTGTTTATTCTTTGGGCAGTCCATGGTATAGTCAATATTCTTCACCAACACCATAATTCAAAGGCATTAATTCTTCTTCAGTCTTCCTTATTCATTATCCAGCTTTCACATGCATATGAAGCAACTGAAAATACCTTGACTTGGGTCAGGTGCAGCTTAGTCCTCAAAGAGACATCCTTGCTTTTCAACACTTTAAAAGAGGCCTCTTGCAGCAGATTTGCCCAATGCAATACATCATCTGATTTCTTGACTGCTGCCTCCATGAGCACTGATTGTGGATCAAAGTAAAATGAAATCCTTGGCAACTTCAATATTTTCTGTTTATCAAAATGATGTTTATTGGTCCAGTTGTGAGGATTTTTGTTTTATGTTGAGGTGTAATCCATACTGAAGGCTGTAGTCATCGATCTTAATCAGTAAGTGCTTGAAGTCCTCTTCAGTTTTAGCAAGCAAGGTTGTGACATCTGCATATCACAGGCTGTTAATGTGTCCTTTTGGTGTAATGGATTGCTTTTGTGTGGTCTTTCTAGCCATGGTCTTGTAATTCCCACCTAAGTTATTGGGCAGGACTGTGCAGATATCGTAACTGTGACCCACCAAAGGGATTGGTCAGTTTTGCCATCCCACTGAGCTTGAAATGAGCCACACCAGAGGTGGGAAAGAAGATTCCACCACCACCAAGGAAGAACAGCCAGGAGCTAGCACATCCTTTGGACCTGGGATCCCTGCACTGAAATGCTCCTGGAAGCACAGACTGAGAGAGAGAGAGCGAGAGAGCGACAGAGAGCAAGAGAGTGAGAGAGTGAGACAGCAAGAGAGCGAGAGCGAGCGAGCGAGCGAGAGAGAGAGAGAGAGAGAGAGAGAGAGAGAGAGAGAGAGAGAGAGAGAGAGAGAGAGAGAGCGAGCGAGTGAGCTGTAAGCCTGAAGACAGTGAGAAGCGGTGGCAGGAGAGACCCGGCAGCAGGAGGCAATGTGGTAGGCTTTCCAGCCCATGGAGAGAGAAAGCTGAGTGCCTTTGGGCAGAGGCACAGGGCTAGGGAGAGGCATGCCTGCGAGCACGGCTAGGAAGAGGCTGTCCTGATGGAAGAACTGTATCCTGAGTGTTCCGGAGCCTGAATCGTAACTGTTACTTCCCTAATAAACCCCATAATCCTGAGTATGGTCTGTGAGTTGTGTGGCCATTGCAATCAATTATCAAACCCAGTAGAGAGTGCTGTGGGGGGGATGATTGGTGTCAGAATTGGTAAAGATGGCCGAGAAAGGAGACTTGTCTGGCCTCTGCCTCATGGGAAGTCAGCTTTGTGCTGTTGATCTCGATTCTCCTTCCCCTTTGTGAAGTTAGAGGAGGTCAGACCCTGACCCCATGCCGTTTTTAGTCGTTCTCCAATCCTAATGCTGTGTTCCTCTTCATATAGTTCACCAGCTTGGATAATTTGCTCAGTATACAGATTAAGTATGGTGAAAGGGTACAACCCTGAAGCACACCTTTTCTAACTTTAAACCATGCAGTATCCCCTTGTTCTGTTCTAATGACTGCCTCTTCGTCTTGTACAGGTTCTGCATGAGCACAATTAAGTGTTCTGGAATCACCATTCTTTGCAATGTTATCCATAATTTGTTATGATCCACACAGTCCAATGTCTTTGCATAGTCAGTAAAACAGAGGTAAACATCTTTCTGGTTTTCTCTGCTTTCAGCCAAGAGCCACACGACAGCAGCAATGATATCCCTCGTTCCACATCCTCTATTGAATCTGGCTTGAACTTCTGGCAGTTCCTTGTTGATGTACTGTTGCAACTGCTTTTGAATAATCTTCAGCAAAATTTTAGTTGTGGGTAATAGTATTGTTCGATAATTTCGGCATTCTCTTGGATCACCTTTCTTTGGAATGGGCACAAATACGGATCTCTTCCAGTCGGCTGGCCAGGTAGCTGTCTTCCAAATCTCTTGGCATTGAGCACTTCCAGTGCTGTATGTATTTGCAGAAACATCTCACTTAGTATTCTGTCAGTACCTGGAGCCTTGTTTTTCACCATTTCCTTCTGTGCAGGTTGGACTTTTTCCTTTAGGACCATCATTTCTTGATCATATGCTACCTCCTGAAATCACTGAATGTTGACCATTCTTTTTGGTACAGTGACTCTGTGTATTCCTTCCATCTTCTTCTGATGTTTCCTGTCGTTCAATATTTTCTCTGTAGAATCCTTCAATATTGCAACTCGAGGTTTGAATTTTTTTTTTTTTTTCAGTTCCTTCAACTTGAGAAATGCTGAGTGTGTTTTTCCCTTTTGGTTTTCTATCTCCAGGACTTTACACATTTCATTATAATACTTCACTTTGTCTTCTTGAGCTGCCCTTTGAAATCTTCTGTTCAGCTCTTTTCCTTCATCATTTCTTCCATTCACTTTAGCTATTCTACGTTTAAGAGCAAGTTTCAGAGTCTCTTCTGGCATCCATTTTGGTTTTTTCTTTCTTTCCTGTCTTTTTAATAACTTTTGCTTTCTTCATGATATCCTTGATGCCATCCCAAAACTCATCTGGTCTTTGGTCATTAGTGTTCAATGTGTCAAATCTATTCCTGATATGGTCTCTAAATTCAGATGGGGTATACTCAAGGTCATATTTTGGCTCTCATAGACTTGTTTTAATTTTCTTCAGCTTCAACTTGAACTTGCATATGAGCAACTGATGGTCTATTCCGTATTTGACTTCTGGCCTTGTTCTGACTCATACTGAGCTTCTCCATCATCTCTTTCCACAGATGTAGTCAATTTGATTCCTGAGTATTCCATCTAGCAAGGTCCACGTGTATTATGTTGTTAAAAAAGGTATTTGCAATGAATAAGTAGTTGGTCTTGCAAAATTCTGTCATGCAATCTCCAGCTTCATTTATATCACCAAGTCCAGATTTTTCAACGGCAGATACTTCGTTTCCAACTTTTGCATTCCAATCACCAGTAATTACGATCTTGATTGCATGTTTGATCAATTTCAGACTGCAAAAGTTGTTAAAAATCTTCAATTTCCTCATCTTGGCATTAGTGGTTGGTGTGTAAATTTGAATGATAGTCGTATTAACTGGTCTTCCTTGCAGGCATATGGATATTATCCTATCACTGATGGAACTGTACTGCAGGATACTGAAATGTTCTTTTTGATGATGAATGTGATGCCATTCCTCTTCAATTTGTCATTTCCACCATAGTAGACTGTATGATTGTCTGATTCAAAATGGACAATTCAAAAATGTGTCGCAGCTCACTCATGTGTAGGATATCGATCTTTACGTGGTCCATTTCATTTTCGATGACTTCCAATTTTCCTAGATTTATACTTTCAACATACTATGTTCCGATTATTAATGGATGTCTGTAGCAGTTTCTTCTCATTTTGAGTCCTGCCACATCAGCAAACGAAGGTCCCAAAAGCTTGACTCCATCCATGTCCTTAAGGTTGATTCTGCTTTGAGGCAGCTCTTCCTCAATCGTATTTTGAGTGCCTTCCAACGTTCATCTTCCAGCATTATACCAATGTTCTGCTACTGTTCATAATGTTTTCACTGGCTAATATTTTCAGAAGTAGACTGCCAGTTCCTTCTTCCTAGTCTGTGTTAGTCTGGAAGCTCTGCTGAAACCTGTCTACCATGTACGACCCTGCCGGTATTTGAAATCTGGTGACATAGCTTCCAGCATCACTGCAAGCCACCACAGTATGACAAACTGACAGACACACGGAGAATGAGCATAAATAGTAAGCAAGCACTTATTGATTTGAATTCTACACTTCAAAGTAGACAGTCTAAGAAACTGGGCCGAAAATATGTTGATCCTATGGTATATTTTGGAAATTGCTCTAAAAATTTCTTTCAACTTGTTTCCTAGTTATATTTCTCACATAAAATTGCAGTTTTAAAAAAACTTTAGTTATTTGAGTTTGTTAGCTATTTGCATTTTAGATAAAGGAAAGTTTTAAAGTTCTGAAATATCTTGATAGTTATCAGGCTCCTAAAAATACCCTTAATTTTGATGCTAGTGATAAGTTTAAGTTATTACCCATCTTAAACATCAGGAACAAGAATTCTAAGTTTTGAAGAGATAAAATAATAACATACTTGTTATGGACTGAATTGTGTCTCCCAAAAATACATGTTGCAAATCCTAACCCTTTACCCGTGCATAAGGCCGTATCCGCGTAGGGTGTGTTTTAAGCCAATCACCTTTGAGATATAAAAGAGCAGATTAGCCACTAAAGCAAGGAAGCACTGATGAGGGCAGACAGATGCCAGGCCACATGAAGATCACCAAGGAACCCAGGAACAGAAGCTGAAAAGAGACAGAGACCTTTCCACACAGCAGACAGAGAGAGAAAGCCTTTCCCTACAGCCAGTGCCCTGAATATAGACTTCTAGCCTCCTAATCCATGAGAAAATAAATTTCTTTTCATTAAAGCCACCCACTTCTAGTACTTCTGTTATAGTAGTACTGAGAACCTAAGACAATACTCTTCTTTCAGGGGCCTAGTTTTCTGTTTCAATGCCAAAAGCAACGATTGTTATGGACCATGGCTTTACATGGACAAAGATGAGTTTAAATGCTGACTCAGCCACTTAACAGTTGTATGAATATTGACATGGCACAGTGTCTTAGTCATCTAGTGCTGCTATAACAGAAATACCACAAGTGGATGGCTTTAACAAAGAGAAGTTTATTTTCTCACAGTCCAGTATGTTACAAGTCCAAATTCAGGGTGTCAGCTCCAGGGGAACGCTTTCCCTGTTGGCTCTGGAGGAAGGTCCATGTCATCAATCTTCCTTTCGTCTGGGAGCTTCTCTGCACAGGAACCTCGGATCCAAAGGATACGCTCTGCTCCTGGCACTGCTTTCTTGGTGGTATAAGGTTCCCATGTGTCTCTGCTCGCTTCTCTTTTATATTTCAGAAGAGATTAGCTTAAGACACTATTCAATCTTGTAGACATCATCACTATAACCTCATCACAGTGATAGAGTTTACAACACATAAGGAAATCACATCAGATTACACAATCATACAATACTGGGAATCATGACCTAGCCAAGTTGACATATTTTGGGGGGACACAATTCAATCCATGACACACAAGAAGCATCAAAAGATGGAAGAATACACACAGTCACTGTACCAAAAAGACGATGTTCAACCATTTTAGGAGATAGCATATGATCAAGAACTGGTGGTAGTGAAGGAAGAAATCCAAGCTGCACTGAAGGCATTGGCAAAAACCAAGCCTCCAGGTATTGACAGAATACCAACTGAGATGTTTCAACAAACAGATGCAATGTTGGAAGCACTCACTCGTCTGTGCCAAGAAATCTGGAAGACGGCTACCTGGCAACTGACTAGAAGAGATCCATATTTGCGCCTATTCCAAATAAAGGTGATCCAACGGAATGCGGAAATTCGAACAATATCATTATTATCAAATGCAAGTAAAATTTTGCTGAAGATAATTCAAAGACGGTTGCAGTAGTACATCAACAGGGAACTGCCAGAAATTCAAGCTGGATTTAGAAGAGGATGTGGAATGAGGGATATCATTGCTGCTGTCATATGGATCTTGACTGAAAGCAGAGAATTCCAGAAAGACGTTTATCTGTGTTTTACTGACTATGCAAAGGCATTCAACTGTGTGGATCATAACAAATTATGGATAACATTGTGAAAAATGGGAATTCCATAGCACCTAATTGTGCTCAATGCAGAACCTGTACATAGACCAAGAGGCAGTTGTTCAAACAGAACATGGGGATACTGTGTGCTTTAAAATCAGAAAAGGTGTGCATTAGGGTTGTATCCTTTCACCATACCTATTCAATCTGTATGCTGAGCAAATAATCCAAGAAGCTGGACCATAGGAAGAAGGGGGCATCAGGATGAGGAAGACTCATTAACAACCTATGATATGCAGATGACACAACCTTGCTTGGTGAAAGTGAAGAGGACTTGAAGCACTTACTGATGAAGATCAAAAACTATAACCTTCAATATGAATTACACTTTGTCTTAGTTATCTAGTGCTGCTATGACAGAAATAGCACAAGTGGATGGCTTTAACAAACAGAAGTTTATCCTCTCACAGTTCAGGAGGCTAGAAGTCCAAATTCAGGGCTTTCTCTCTCTGTTGGTTCTGGGGGAAGGTCCTTGTCATCAATTTTCCTCTGGTCTAGGAGATTCTCAGCATAGGGACCCCAGGTCCAAAGGGTGCACTCTGCTCTGGGTACTTCTTTCTTGGTAGTATGAGGTCCCTCTCCTCTTTTATATTTCAAAAGAGATTGACTCAAAATATAACCTAATCCTATAGATTGAGTCCTGCCTCACTAACATAACTGCCTCTACTCCTGCTTCATTAACATAACAGAGGTTAGGATTTCCATCATGTAGGATAATCACATCAGATCAGATCAGTATTGGTGGACAACCATACAATACTGGGAATCATGGCCTGGCCAAGCCAATACACATTTTGGGGGGACACAACTCAATCCACAGAACACCTCAACATAAAGAAAACAAAAATCCTCACACTGGACCAATAAGCAGCATCATGAAAAATGGAGAAAAGATTGAAGTGGTCAGGGATTTCATTTTACTTGGATCCACAATCTGCTCCAAAAGACCTCTTTAAAGTGTTAAAGAGCAAAGATGTCACCTTGAGGACTAAGGTGTGCCTGACCCAAGCCATGGTATTTTTAGTCACCTCATATGCACGCAGTCGTTTGAACAAAACAACGGGATGCTACAAAGTTTAAAGCAGGAAAAGTGTGCATCAGGGTTGTATCCTTTCACCATACCTATTCAATCTGTATGCTAAGCAAATTATCTGAGAAGCAGGACTATAAGAAGAACGGGGCAACAGGATTGGAGGAAGACTCATTATCCACCTGGTTATGCAGATGACACAACCTTGCTTGCTGTGAGTGAAGAGGGCTTGAAGCACTCATTGATGAAGATCAAAGACCACAGCCTTCAGTACGGATTATACCTCAACAAAAAGAAAACAAAAATCCTCACAACTGGACCAATAAGCAACATTGTGAGAAAAGGAGAAAAGTTTGAAGTTGTCAAGGATTTCATTTTACTTGGATTCACAATCAACACCCATGGAAGCAGCAATCAAGAAATCAAAAGATGCACTGCACTGGGCAAATCTGCTGCAAAAGACCTCTTTAAAGTGTTGAAAAGCAAAGATGTCATCTTGAAGACTAAGATGTGCCTGACGGAAGCCATGGTGGTTTCACCTGCCTCATATGCATGAGAAAGCTGAACAATGAATAATGAAGACCTAAGAAGAATTGAGGCCTTTGAATTGTGGTGTTGGCAAAGAATATTAAATATACCACGGACTGCCAAAAGAACAAAAAGATCTGTCTTGGAAGAAGTACAACCAGAATGGTCCTTGGAAGTAAGGATGGTGAGACTACATCTCATATACTCTGGACATGTTATCAGGAGGGATCAGTCCCTGAAGAAGGACATCATGCTTGGTAAAGTAGAGGGTATGCAAAAAAAAGGAAAACTCTCCAGGAGATGGATTGACACTGTGGCTGCAATAATGGGCTCAAGCATAACAATGTCTGTGGGATGGTGCAGGACTGGGCATTGTTTCATTCTGTTGTACACAGGATTGCTGCAAGTCGGAATTGACTTGATGGCACCTAACAACAACAACATATGCATGTGAAAGCTAGACAATGAAAAAGGAAGACCGAAGAAAAATTGATGCATTTGTACTATGGTATTGTTGAAGAATACTGAATATTTCGTAAACTTCCAGAAGAACAAACAACTCTGTCTTGGAATAAGTACAGCTAGAATGCTCCTTAGAAGCGAGGATGGCAAGACTTTGTCTCAGGAATTTTGGATGTGTTATCAGAAGGGACCAACCCCTGGAGAAGGACATCATGCCTGGTAAAGCAGAGGGTCAGCGAAAAAGAGGAAGACCTTCAATGAGATGGACTGACACAGTGGCTGCAACAATGGGCTCAAACACAGCAGTGATTGTGAGGACAGCATAGGATCAGCCCTTGTAAGTAAAGTGTGGAGATCTACTTTAGAAAAACCAGCCACTGAAAATCCTATGGAGCACAGTTCCATAGGATTGTCACACATGGGATCACCATGATTTGAGATTGACTCAACTGGTTTTTTATCAAGTTGAGGAAATTATTTTCTTTTCCTAGTTTGCTGAGAGGTTGCTTTGTTTTTGTTTTTTATCATGATGTTAAATATTGTGATGTGGTTTTTCTACATCTATTGATATTATGATGTACTTTTTCTTCCTTAGACGATTAATATGGTAGATATATTGATTAGTCATGGTGTCCAATGGTCTTCATTCTTTTTATATATTGCTACATATTATTTGCTGGTATTTTGTAGTGGATTTTTGTGTCGATATTTAGGCGTAATACTAGTCTGTGCATTTATTTTCTTGTCCTCTTTAGTTTTGGTATTAGAGGAATGCTGGCTTCATAAATAGATTTGGGAGGTGCTCCCTCTCATTTTATTTTTAATAAGAGAGTGTAGAATTGTTCTTTCTTTTTTAAATATGCCAGTCAAGCCATCTGAGTCTACAGATTTCTTTTTTGAAAGGTTTTTTTCTTCATTAAAAAAATGCAATTTCTTTAATAAGTGTTAAGACTTTTCAGAATATCTATTTCATCTTGGGTGAGTGTTGGTGGTTTATAGTTTTTGAGATATTGGTCCATTTAATATTAGTTGCTGAATTTATGCACAGTGAATCACCCATAGTATTCCTTATTTTCTTTTAATATCTGCAGATCTCTAATGATATCCCTGGTTTCATTCCTGATACTGGTAATTTGTGTCTTCTATTATTCTTTTTTATTCTTTTGTCAGAGGTTTATCAATTTTATTAACCTTTTCAAAGAAACAGGGTTTTCTGCCCCCCTCCTCTCTATTGTTTCTCTCTATTCAATTTCATTTATTTCTGCTTTTATCTTTGTTATTTTCTTCTTCTGCTTAGTTTTGATTTGTTTTCTTCTTCTAGTTTCTTAATGTAGAAGTATAGATTAATTTGAGACTTTTCCTCTTTCCTAGCATAAGCATTTTAATGCTATGAATTTACCTCAAAGGACAGATTTAGAGGCATCCCTAAAATTTTGATACACTGGATTTTAATTTTTTAGTACAATGTATTTTCTAATTTTCCTTGCGACATCCTCTATGGCCTGTGGATTATTTATTACATTTTGTTTAATTTCCAAGTGTTTGGACGTTTTGTTGTTATCTTTGTTTAATTTCATTATAGCCAGAGAACATACTTTGTATGATTTCAATTCTTTTAAATTTGTTAAATTTTGTTTATAACCCAGGATATAGTCTATATTGGTGATTGTTCCATGTACACTTGAAAAGGATGTGTTTCTTGCTCATTGGGGGAAGTGTTTTGTAAGTATCAATTAAATCCAGTTAATTGATGATGTTCTTCAATTCTTCTATATTCTGATTTTTGTCAACTTGTTCTATTGAATACTGAGAGAGTGGTATTGAGGTTGACAAATATAACTGTAAATTTGCATATTTTTCTCTTTCATTTTATCAGTTTTTGTTTCATCAATTTTGAAGCTCTGTTATTAGGTCCATACTCATTTAGGATTGTTCTGTCTTCTTGGTGAATAGACATTTTTATTGTTATGAAATATCACTGTTTATCACTTTGGCTTTCTTTTGATTAGTCTTTGTATGGTACATGCATTTTCTTTTCTCATTAACCTACCTATATCATTAGGTTTGGAGTTTTAGATAGCATATAGTTTTTATAGTCCTCTCAATAATCTCTGCTTTTTAATTGGTGTATTTAGACCATTTAATTACTGATATTTGGATTTAGTTCTACCATTTTATTGTTTTCTGTTTATTTATCCTCTATTATTATTATTTGCATTTCTATTCTCCCTTACTACCTTCTTCTGGACTATATGGATATTTTTTAGTATTCCATTTTTAATTTATCAATTGTGTTCTTTATCTATTTTTATATTTTATTTAGTGGTTGTTCAAAATATATGATATACATACATAACTTTTCAGAATCTATTTAGAAGCAGTATTTTATCACTTCAGTTAGAATATAAAAAAGCTTACTATCACATTGTTTCAGATGGTAAATTTATTGCCATTTGGATTGTTGTCTCCCTATAGTTAATTTGTTATTTTTCTCTAGCTGCTTTTAATATTTTTTGTTGTCTTTAGTTTTCAGAAGTTTGATTATAATGTGTCTTGGCATAAACTTCTTTGTATTTATCTTGTTTGAGGCTTTTGAAGCTTTAAAATCTATAGATCTATGACTTTTACCAAAATTAGGATGTTTTCATCCATTATTTCTTCAAATAGTCTTTCTTCTTTCTTTCTGGAACTCCAGTTACACAAATGATATATCTTTTGGTATTATCCTATAGGCCTCTGAGACTCTGTTTATTATTTTTTTAAATCTATTTTCACCCTGTTGGTCAGATTGGGTAATTTCTATTGATCTGTTCACAGACTCTTTCCTGTCATCTCCATTCTGTTACACAGCCTATCCAGAGAGTTTTTTTTTTATTATTAGACATGCAAACTTTTATAAGCATCTTTCTGTTGAAACGACTGGTGGCAAATCCCTTGAATCCTGCCTAGTTTTATATTTGCCCTAGATTTTATATTTTCAAAAAAGTATTTTTATTAATAGTTGCATTAATACAAGCTAACAGTCAGATAGGTCAATAGGAAATAGGAAAATCATAAGTTAATTTCATGTAAAGTGTATGTGGGTGTTGTGCTTTTTAAACATGTGCACAAATCTTTTAACATCTGTCCATCGAAAGGTGCAGTTTACTTTGCCTCCCCTTGAATACAGGTCAGAGTTAGTGACTTGTATCTAACAAACAGGATGCAGTGGAAATTGATGCTGCATCACTACCAAGGTCATTTTAGAAAAGGCAATTCAGCTTTCACATGGCTCTCTTTCTTGAGATACTCACACCTGGAAATCAACCACTATGTTGTGAGAGACCTAGGAAACATTTAGAAGACCCATGTAAGTGTTTCAGCTGACATCCCAGGCCACACCTCTAGAACATCTCCAGCATCAACTGCCAGACAGGAATGATCAAGACTTCACGTGATTCCAGCTCCCAGCCTTCAAGCTGATCCAGCCAAAGCTGGGTGGAACATAAATGATCTGTACCAACTGAGCCATGCTCAATGTGTTGATTTTTTTTTTAAAGCAAAGTAAATGTTGCTTTTATAAGTCATTTCAAATCCACCAGCTGCTCCTTGGAAACACTGTGGGACAGTTCTACTCTGTCCTATAGGGTCACTATGAGTCAGGATTGACTCAACGGCAATTTTTTTTTTTTTTAAATATTTTGGGGTGGTTTGTTATCCAGCAATAGATAAATGGAATAGATATTGTTAGTTGGGAGGTGCTATAAAAAAAAACCTAAAACAAGCAGGAGTTGCTTTGGGACCTCAAGGACAGTGTTAATGACAACCTAACAGGCCTTGAAGAGACTGCTAATTGAAGCCTAGGAGAAGAATTTATCTATTGTGTTTTTTACTATATCTCACCTCACCAAGAGCCATGGAGAATAATTCCCAAAGAGCAGAACTGAACCTTAATCAGGAAACTGACTACTCATCAGAGAAAAAGAGAAAGTAAGAAACCAAATCTCAGAGAAGAATCTAGTCTACATGGCTAACAGCCTACAAAAGTCACAGCTACATCTACCCTGAGACCAGAAGAACTAGGTGGTGCCCAGGTACCACTACCAACCATTCTGATCAGGGCCACAACAGATGGACTCTGATAGAATGGGAGAAAAATGCAGAACAGAACTCAAGTTCTCAACCAGTTGAGACTAGAGGACTCCCTGAGACTATGGCCCTGAGATACTCTTTAAGTCTTGAATCAAAACTATCCCGAGGTCACCTTTTAGCAAAATAAAAGATTGGCACACAAAGTAAAGGATATCATCCCTGAGTACTGTGCGCCATTAAAAAAATATTTATATAAGACCAAAAGGTAAACAATTACTCTAAAGCTAAGATGAGAAGGGGGCAGTGAAGTTAGAGTAATGGAAACAGAACAACCAGAAAGAAATTAAAGAGAATGTTGACACATTTTGAAAAATGTAACTAATGTCACTGAACAGTTTGTGTAGAAATTGTCAAATGGGAACCTCATTTGCTGTGTAAACTTTCACCAGAAACACAATATTATTAAAAGAAACAAACAGGCAACATGTACCTGAATGGATGTCAGTATTGCTATGGACTTACGTGTGTCTCCCATTTTACTACCTTTTGAATAATAATGTTTACAGAAGTTATTCTATGCTTTACCACCTTGTATGATGGGTGCATGTGGGGGCATATAACTTGTCTCTTCAGTTTGAGGAACTGTACTTAAGGAACTGCACCTGAGGAATCAAACTTAGATGACAGGATTTTGGATCTTTAGTGTGAGTCTGATGCCACAATACATGAAATTTTTGAAGGTCCTGGAATGGGATAATTATATTTTGCATGTAGAAGAATATACATAATTTGTGGCTAGAGGGATGACAAGTAATTTAAAAACCTGTCTGCAAATTCTTTGACACCTCCCATCAAAAGATGAAGATATGTCACTTGAATACAGACCATCCTTAAAGACTTGCTTCTAATGAATAGAATGCAACAGAAGTGATGTGCATGACTTCTGAGGTTAGGTTAGAAGAGGTGATACAGCTTCTGCCTGGCTCTCTCTCTTGGGATGCTTGATCTGGGATGCAACCACCATGTTGCAAGGAAGTTAAGCAACATAGAGAGGCTATATGTAGACATTTCAGCCAACAACCCCAGTGAAAGTTCCAATAAACAAACAACAACTGCCTGTGGATCAAAGTAAAATAAAATCCTTGACAACTTCATTATTTTTTCTATTTATCATGATGTTGCTTATTGGTCCAGTTGTGAGGATTTTTATTTTCTTTATGTTGAGGTATAATCCATATTAAAAGCTGTAGTCTTTGATCTTCATCAGTAAGTGCTTCGAGTCCTTTTCACTTTCAGCAAGCAAGGTTGTGTAATCTTCATATCACAGGTTGTTAATGAGTCTTCCTCCAAACCTGATACCACATTCTTCTTCATGTAGTCCAGTGTCTCAGATTATCTGCTCAATATACAGACTGAATAAGTATGGTGAAAGGATATCATCCTGATGCACACCTTTCCTGATTTTAAACGAAGCAGTATTTCCTTGTTCTGTTCAAACGAATGCCTCTTGGTCTACGTAAAGGTTCCTCATGAGCACAATTAAGTGTTCTGGAATTCCCACTCTTTGCAACGTTATCCATAATTTGTTATGATCCACACAGTCAAATGCCTTTGCATAGTCAATAAAACACAAGTAAACATCTTTCTGGTATTCTCTGCTTTCAGCCAGTATCCATCTGACATCAGCAATGATATCCCTTGTTTCATGTCCTCTTCTGAATCCTGCATGAATTTCTGGAAGTTCCCTATTGATGTACGGCTGTAACCATTTTTGAATTATCTTCAGCAAATTTTTACTTCTGTGTGATATTAATGATATTATTTGATAATTTCTGCATTCTGTTGAATCATCTTTCTCTGCAATGGGCACAAATATGGATCTCTTCCAGTCAGAGTAGCTCTCTTCCAAATTTCTTGGTATAGATGAGTGAGCACCTCCAGCGTTGCAGTCCTTTGTTGAAACATCTCGGTTCGTATACTGTCAATTCCTGGAGCCCTGTTTTTCGCCAATGCCTTCAGTGCACCTTGGACTTCTTCCTTCAATTCCACCAGTTTTTGTTCATATACTACCTCCTGAAATGGCTGAATGTTGACCAATTCTTTTTGGTACAGTGACTGTGTGTATTACTTCCATCTTCTTTTGATGTTTCCTGTGTTGTTCAATATTTTGTCCATAGAATCCTTCAATATTGCAACTCAAGGCTTGAATTTTCTTTCTTCAGTTCTTTCAGCTTGAGAAATGCTAAATGTGTTCTTCTCGTTTGGTTTATCAACTCCAGGTCTTTGCACACTTTATTATAATACTTTATTTTGTCTTCTTGAGCCGACTTTTGAAATATTCTGTTCAGCTCTTATTTCATTATTTCTTCCATTCGCTTAGCTGCTCTACATTCAAGAGCAAGTTTCATAGTCTCTTATAACATTCATTTTGATCTTTTCTTTTTCTTGTCTTTTTAATGACCTTTTGCTTTCTTCATGTATGACGTCCATGATGTCACTCTACAACTGAAGATTTTTACTAACTTCTGCAGTCTGATCAAACATACAATTAAGACGCATTGATGATTACTGGTGATTGGACAGCGGAAGTTGGAAACAAAAAAGAAGGGCTGGTAGTTGAAAAATATAACCATGGTGATAGAAACGATGCCAGAGATCGCACAATGGAATTTTGCAAGACCAATGACTTATTTATTGCAAATACCTTTTTTCACCAACATAAATGGCGCCTATACATGTAAACCTTGCCAGATGGACTACACTGGAATCAAATCGAATACATCTGTGGAAAGAGATGATGGATAAGCTCAATAGCATCAGTCAGAAGAAGGCCAGGGGCCAACTGCAGAACAGACCATCAACTGCTTACATGCAAGTTCAAGTTGAAGCTGAAAAAAATTAAAACAATTCCACAAGAGCCAAGATATGACCTTGAATATATCCCATACTGAAATACAATTACTAGAATATTTAAAAGTACTATTTGTAATACTACTATTAGGGAGTCCTGGTGGCATAGTGGTTATAGAGCTATGGCTGCTAACCAAAAGGTCAGCAGTTAGAATCCATCATCTGATCCTTGGAAACCCTATGGGACAGTTCTATTCTGTTCGATAGGGTTGCTACAAGTCGGAATTGACCTGATAGCAACAGTTTTTGTTTGTTTGTTTAGTTGTAATATGGAGCCCTGGTGGCACAGTGGTTAAGAGCTTGGCTGCTAACCTGAAAGTCAGCAGTTCGAATCCACCAGCCGCTCCTTGGAAACCCTATGGGGCAGTTCTATTCTGTCCTTCAGGATCACTATGAGTTGGAATCGACTTGATGGCAGTGGGGTTTTGTAGTTGGAAAACAGTGACACATGCACCCCTTTATTAATGCATTAAATAAAAAAATCTAATATCAGGTCTAATAACTACCATAATTTCAGTGTTGTTGTTTTTGTGTGCTGGTAAGTCGATTCAAACTCATAGTGACTCTACATGACAGGGTAAAATGCCACATAAGCTTTCCTAGGCTGCAGACTTTATGGGAGCAGATTGCCAGGCCTTTTTTCCTATGGAACAGCTGATGGGTTTGAACTACTGACCTTTCGGTTAGCAGCCGAGTGCTTAATCATAGCTCCTAATTTCAATGTACTGAGAATCATAAGCAATGTATTAAAAATACTTTAAACAACTATAAAGTGAGAAATGTATTTGTAATTTGTTAGTAAAAAAAAAAGTCATGTAGTTTGTTGCCTAATATCTTAGTGTGGATTCCTCCCAAAGTGGACTATGAAAGAAGCTATTGGATCAAGGCAAACTAGTTACCACTCTGGCCTTGCTTCCTGTTATGGCTATTATATTTTGTTGACTCTGACAGTTAAGTGTTACCAACTGGCATCCACTATTCTGAAATCCTATCATCCCTATATCTCTCATTTACTATAGAACAGTGTCATGCCCAAACTTAAAGAAGCCATTCTAGCAACATGTTAGAAACGGCTCTGGGTGTCCCTGTCTGGACAATAAATCCTGAATGCTCCCATGTTAGTAAAGTGCTCCCCCTCCCCCACGTAGGCTTATATAATGCTTCCCACCCTCAGGTCCATTACTCTCAAAATCTACTCCCAGTTCTTGCCAGTACTTATGAGCCAAGACCTGAAAATCTTTTGGTAAGTTATTTACTCTCATAGTAAGAACCGTTCTTCCCTGCTTGGGCTATGCTGAGGCCAGAATGTAGTTACTGGTCTGAACTTAATGAAAGGAGTTGGGGGCAGATCTTGAAGTGGACAAACATTATCTTGCAAGGCATCCACCTTAGGTGCTATCCTTGCATGGTCTCCAGGCAATAGAAGGCTGCTTCTTCCAGCAGGTGGGCAGAGATGACCTACAGAGTTCAGAAGAAGCTGGGCATTCATGTTTTCAGGCATATCTACATATCCCAGTTTCAGGTCTCTGGGTCCAACTCCTTCCCTATAAGGGTTGTACATTTAATATAGGAAACCTGTTGAAGCTGAGCATTCAGCCTACTTTGCAATTGTGCCACCCATATGATTAAATCATGGGCCTAATTTTCAGCACAATGTGCACTAAGAGATGAAGGTCTCATTAAATGCTGCCATGGGTGCTTTCTATTCACAGTGTACTCTAAGTTGGTGGTTGGCTGACTTAAGCCTGTCATTCTCTTTCTTCAAGTCTTTGTGGGTAGTTTTTTTTAATCCATCTAGCTTTCCATTCTTTTAATTATATTTGCTCACACACCACTAAAATTCTAGAGCTACTGTATGAGCTCATGTTTCATTTTATAGCTGTACCTCATCCCAGTATGCCATTGTTGGGATACTACAATATGATGGGATTTGGCCCCTATCTCTACACTTGCCAGCTGCAATGGTTGCCATCTGACTGTTGAGTAATTTAGTTCCAAAATCCCATCTGGAGTGGCTGTTTTATTGAGCCACTTCCCATACAAACTCTAAATTAGGTTTTCATGAAAGCAGAGCCTGAGACAAGGATTTGCTCCATGTACTTTATTTGAGAGGTTATCTCAGGAAATAGAAGTGATATAGTGGGAAGAATGAAATCAGAAAAATGAAAAGCCAATAAATAGTATATTATTATTGTGCTGGTTGTTTCTGGGAACAACAGGGACTCAATCACACTTGTGAACTCTGAAGAACCTTGAACTACAGGAACCCTGTGGAATGTGTCTCAGAATTGTCTCACTAAAGAACTGGATGCTGGTCCATTTCTATACAAGCTCTGGCTCAACGCTGTTTGAGTGTTGTCCCGCCATTATTAACAGTTCTGCACTTTTGGGCTTTACCTGTGCATCTAGTGAATGATCTTCCAAGACATTGTAGAAAGCCTTGAGGATCACACATTAAAAACCCCTGGTCTAGAATTCCAGATTCTCTTTTCAGGCACAAAGGAAGTTTCTCTCTCCAGCCTCTTTACAATTAGGCTGGTCACTGACTGAGTCCTAGACAATGGCTAGGGGGAAGAAAACAAGTTTACCATTTCCATTCCTGGCCCCTATAATTCTCCCTCTCTTTGCTTGTTAGCCAAGAGGGAATTTAGTGGGAAGATGGTGGAGTCACATGATGGAAGGAACCTGGGTCCTTCAGTCATCACTTGGAAGAAACCAGCCGATGCTGGTCACCTAACTCTCATCAGACAAGGACTGATCAGAAATAAGCCTTTTGTGATGTGTGTGTGTGTCTATGTGTTAATCCATGACTATTTTTGGGTTGTTTGTTTTAGCAGTTGACATTAATTACTTTCGATAGTATAGTCAACGAGGTATCTTACATACAAACAACAGCTTGCCTAATTCTCACTACACCTGGTCACTGGAATATTAGTTACCATCGCTTTATTAGGTAAGAGGTCAGCTCAAATCAGTAGTATCACTATTTCTAGATACTTGATTGCTGTCCTCCTAGTGAGAAAGAGTTGCCAATTGCTACTTTTCACTTGCTGGACACCACTTGAGAGAGAAATCCCCCTTCACAATCCCAAAATAATAAAAAAGAGAAAGAATGAGCATGAAATGCTGTCTGCTTTCTCCTTTATCACTAATGATCAAGAAAATATTCTGGATATAATAAACATGCATCAATGAAAGACAAGCAGATATTCACTCAGTTTTTAAATGAATGAAAAAGGAGTTTGCCTAGTATTTAATAATATGTTTTATCTTTTTTGGACAAGCATAAGGATAAAATCTATCCAGTGTTAGAGGTGAACAGTAACAAAGAAGTAAGAATACTTCCTCTTGTGGTTCCTGAGAAAAATCATTCCTGCTGAGAGCATATTGAAAAAACAGAAATGCTGGATTCAAAGACAACTTCAATGGATAATTAGAACTTATCCTTTCCCCTCTGACTGTGTTCTATGAAGCTAAACCAGCCATTTAGGTTGTGCTGATGTGGATCTTCTTGAGCGTGTTTGTGAGCCTGTACTGCTAACCTCAGGGAGAAACGCAGGATGTGATGTGAGGAAAGGAATCTTCAATCTCAACTGGAAAAAGGCTGCTTCCCACCTGGATATTTTTTCTCTCAAGGGTAAAAGAAATAATAATTGACAATTTCTGAATTCTTTAACTTGTAACTGGTTACCCAATGTGGCCTTCTACTTGCTCTTGGGGGAAGGTTTGAATTAAGAAGAGTAAATTTGGTGTTAGGGCAACATCTGCTCTAAAACACATGGCTTGTTTTTTGTATGCGGGTATAAACGTGTTTCTCTGATATGTGTTTGTTATTTATTTTTTTTCTTTTCTTTCTCTTCTTATTTGGAATCTTATTTACAGACTTTATTTTTATCGAAGGATGGTTGGGTACAAAAATCTGGAAATTGGAGTTCACTTATTTCTTAAAAAATAAAAAGCAATGGCATCACAATTGGAAAACAACACATATCCAAAGTCAGCAGTGGTTTAATATGAAATTATGATCTGTTTTCTCATAATTGAAGTTCCTTCCTTTTCACCTCTAATGTTTCACCATCAGAAACATGATATCCTACAGTTCTAAGGAGGGCTGACATCTGCGTAGGAAATCAGTTATCTATTTATCTCTCTCTTTCTCTTGTTTTCTAGCTAGAGTGTTCATATTGTTCTAGCCTGCCCCCCAAAATCCTGGTTTACTGTTTTCCTAGTGTCCCATGTGGTTTAGGATTTGTTCCTTTTTATTTTTTTTAAATGAAGATTTTAACAATTTTAATTTCATTAGTCATAAAATGAAACTTTAAGAACATTGAAGGTAATTTTATATAAAAAAATTATATTGAAAAAATACAGTCTCCGGTAAATACCTGTGATACGATATTAGAAGCAAAGAAAGTGATTAACGCATATGATTATGTACCAAGAATAATTATTCTGTTTATGAGTTAAAAAAAAAATTATTGTACTTTAGATGAAAGTTTACAGAACAAATAGTTTCTCATTAAACAGTCAGTACACACACTGTTTTATGACATTGGTTAACAACCCCACGACACGTCAACATTCTCCCTTCTCGACCTTTTTTTTTTGGGTGAAAATATACATAGCCAAAGATACACCATTTCAAAAATTTCTACATGTACAATTCAGTGACATCGATTATGTTCTTCCAGTTGTACTGCTATTCTCACTATCCTTTTCCAAATTATTCCATCACCATTGTCTCCAACTCACTGTTCCCTAGGCTTCCCATCAAACCTTTTGAGTTGCTGTTGTCAATTTATCTCACGTAATTTTTTTTTTGCACTTTAGAGGTTTACAGAACAAATAGTTTCTCATTAAACAGTCAGTACACATACTGTTTTATGACATTGGTTAACAACCCCACGACACGTCAACGTTCTCCCTTCTCGACCTTTTTTTTTTTGGTGAAAATATACATAGCCAAAGATACACCATTTCAAAAATTTCTACATGTACAATTCAGTGACATCGATTATGTTCTTCCAGTTGTACTGCTATTCTCACTATCCTTTTCCAAATTATTCCATCACCATTGTCTCCAACTCACTGTTCCCTAGGCTTCCCATCAAACCTTTTGAGTTGCTGTTGTCAATTTATCTCACGTAATTTTTTTTTTGCACTTTAGAGGTTTACAGAACAAAATAGTTTCTCATTAAACAGTTAGTACACATATTGCCCTATGACAATGGTTAACAACCCCACGACATGTCAACACTGTCCTTACTCAACCCTGGGTTCCCTATCACCAGCATTCCTGTCCCCTCCTGCCTTCTAGTCCTTGTCCCTGGAATGCTGTGCCTCATTAGTCCCATTTTATTTTATGGGGCTGTCCAATCCCCGGCTGAATGGTGAACCTCGGGAGTGACTTCACCACTGAGCTAAAAGGGTGTCTGGGGGCCATACTCTCGGGGTTTCTCCAATCTCTGTCAGGCCAGTAAATCTGGTCTTTTTTTTAATGTGTTAGTGTTTATGATATTTTTAATTTAAGCTATTCAATATAAATTTTATTAAATTTCACTTTAATTACATATAGGTTATTTTAAGAAAGAATTTTACTCTTGAAAATAGTTTTAATAGGATTATTTTATATGTACATTAATGTAATTAAAACAACTATATTTTCTGGTTAATAAACACATGTATTAAATATGTATGATTATCATTATTTTAAGCCTTCTTTCTACTTTCAACAGTATCCAGCTTGGAACAAAAATGGTTACCCTGGTTCTGGCTCTAGTTCTCCACCTGATTTAATTTAATCTAATCCATCACCACCACTGGCCTACAGGTGGCCCACAGAGAACTTTGTTTTCCACTGAATTTGACTTGCTTGTGTACCTGGCTCCCTGGTAGTACAAAGGTGGTGGACTCCTCAGAGTTTTGGAAGGAAGATGAAGGCAGCTCATGCTGTCCATCAAATAGTTCCCTAGAGGAAAGGGCTAAGGGTTGCTCCCTTCTACCACCACCATGCTGGGACCCTTTAATCAGCATTTCTCTAATTATGGAAGGAAGATATATGATGTTGAGAAAGTGCTCGTGATCTCTTGAAATTCTGATGATTGAGAAGGATGAATCTCAACCCCTGACCCTCATCAGGGGTGTCTTAGTTTCCTAAGGCTGCCATAAAAAGATAGCACAAGTGGGTGACTAAAGAACTGAAATTTGCTTTCTCATAATTCTGGAGGCTAGAAATCAAAATCAGGGTCTCAGCCATGTTGATTTCTTCTGAGGGCTTTCAGAGAGAAATGATACCATGCCTCTCTCCTAGTTTCTGGTGGCTGCCGATAATCTTTGGCATTTCTTTGCTACTTATAGATGCATCTTCCTCTGTCGTCACATGGCATCGGTCGTTTGTGACACTGTTTCCCTCTCTGTCCTCCTCTTTTATAAGAAACCACTCAGAAGGGATTAGGACTAGGACCCACCAATATGGTGGGTTATGACATATCTGATAGTAACTTCAAAGAAAGACCCTATTTCCCCAAACAAGTCACATTCACAGGTACAGGAGTTAGGACTTCAACATATTTTTGCAGGGGAGACATAATTCAGTCCGTAACAATGGGAAATAAAGAATGAAGGTGAGTCAGAGCAGAACTATCTCTGATTTGTAGTCCTTCAGCCAAGCAGACAGGTGAGAGATGGAAGAGCAGGTACAGTGGGGATTGACTAGGTGAGGCCAAGTGGCACTCCACAGTGCCACCAAATCTTTGGCCAGGGGAGACTTGTAAGTGTCCCATCATGATCTGCTAAGTGGGAGCTTTGTCAACCCGGATCCTCAGCCAAGCAAAAACTGCAAATGTCTGAACCTGTGAGATTTCTTAACAAGCACTAATGAAATCATCAGTATGTACAATTTACTAGTGAGTTGTCTAAAGCCAGCTTATTCTTCATATTAGTGGTAAATATTTCTTCACAGTGATACGAAGAGCTAACATGGAAGATCAAAAAGCAGATGCTGATATGAATGCTTGGTGACAACAGTCATTTATCCTCATGGTAATATCTCTGACAACTCCTGCTTAAAATTCAGAAGGTGGAAGAATGGTGAGCTTCCCACTTCTGTGGATACTCATATTGAAGAACAAGATCAAGTGAATTTTTTTTTGCTCTTTTGCTCAATTGGAGGTTTATGTTGTCCCTGATCTTACCTTATATCCTGGCCTTCCTGATATTTTCTATAAAATGGGCTCCAGACTGTGCAGAGTTGAACACCAGGTACCCTAAGTGAGAGACCACTGAGACTCCTTACATCCTCCCAACAGGGTTAGTGACAAAGAAAACAAACAATAAAAGCAGTAGAATTTCAACTATGGCCTATAAAACTGCCTCAGTTACCCCCATCCAATTCTACCCCATTGGGCAAAGGGAGAAAATTTTCACAGAACTGGAACTAATACTTCTTTGTGTAAATTTCCTTGATAGTGGCATCAGACACCTGCAGGGGAAATCATGTGCAGCACCAATTACAAAGCTTTCAGCCACCCTAAAAGAGTCACAGTTACTTCAGCCTTTAACCCACATTAAATTTCTGCACCTTGACATTTAAACCACTGGGAGTCGGCACCTTCAAGACCTTTAGGATGCTCTGCTTTATTAAACAGTCATATTCTTCTGGTCTTCACCAATATAGTCACCTACTAGGCAGTAACAGAGGTTAGTTAGATGGCTTGTAAAATTGCAACCAAGTGGTGGGTCCATAAGGCGATTATTTCTCAAACATATGTGGGTGCAGAATCTTCTTAGTTCTCGATCAGAAATTACAAATCATGACTTGAATATCTGGAACATGCTTGTAGGGAATATTAGTTAAGCACATTAAATTTGGAAGTGTTGACCTCTGTCCACAATAGAGTTTCCTTTTTGGAACTCTAAGTAACCTTTAAGATCACTCCAATGTTTCCACCTTCTGATATTCATCGTCTTGTGTAATCTCCTCTTGAGTAACTTCCTTTTAATCGATGGTATACAGCAATGTTGAGGGGATATCACTTCTGTGATGTGGTTACAAAAGATGGTGCTTCGTCTTGTTAGTTGACTCTCTCTACTGCTTTCTCAGCTCGTATGCTTTAATGAAGTAAGGTGTCATGCTGAAGAGGCCCACATGGTAAGGAACTACGGACAGCCTCCGTTCAAACCGCTAAGGAATGGTGGCCCTCAATCCTACAGCCAATTAGCAACTGAATGCTGCCAACAGTTACATGAGCTTGGAAATGGATCCTGAAGGCGGGACCAAGATGGCAGAATAGTCAGACACTTCATGTCATTCCTCTTACAACAAACACCCCCCCAAAACAAGTAAATTGGATATGTAAGACAGTCTAGGAACCCTAAGCATCAAATATAAAGCTGAACAATCAGACTGAGTGACAGGTGGAAGAAGAGACAATTCAAAAACAGCAGAAACAGGGAATTATGGATGGTGAGATTGCCTGTGTTCTGCTAGCTGAATCTGCGCAGTGCATACAGACTGAGGCAAACAGCAATATCCCAAACTGAAACTTACCCCATCTGGTGCGGCTAAACAGCAGCAAATCTGCACGCACCTCCAGAACCATACAGGAGGGACACCAGATCTGTAAAAAAGTTAAGTGCAAGCTCCCAACCCACTGCACCCGCTGGTACCATAACCCTTACCCCACCAGAACTCCATGGCCAAGGAGCACTTCCTTGTCCTCATCTATTCCCCTCCCCACTCCAATGTCAGTCCAGGAGGCATTCAACACAGCTACACCCACTAAGCCAAGAACACATGGCCAGGTCCAGAGGCACCCACCCCTTCACCCAGCCATGGAATTGCAGCGCCCTTCACCCCTGCCAATCACTAGCTCCAGTGACTTGCTGACCGATGAATAAAATGGGCAGGGCCTCCACTTGAAGCCCATTTTCACCTGCAGCAGCCAAATAGGAGCTGCAGATTTGTGACACCTGACACTGCCCTGCCACATAAGAAGGGGCCTCACCCACACACACCAGGGGCCTGAGGGCTGACAGTACCACCCACTCCATCTAGCCGCCCACGACAGGGGCGTTTGAGTTAGTGGTGTCCCTAATCCCTTCAGCCAACAGCACCGGGCATCCAAGGACTGGCTGTACTACTCCCCCAACTCTGAGCTCTAGTGGACAGGGGCATGCCCTCCATCTGGGCACCCCCTGCCTTACCCCCTACATTGCTCCCCACTGCAACCAGAGACCTGTGCCTGCTCCAAACACCCCTATGCAGCCCTGCCCATCCAGGACTGTAGGTGAAAGTCTCTGCAACACACACCCGGTGACAAACAACTCAGGCACCTGTACCCAGACCAACTGGTAAGCGGAGGAGCACACACACAACACCCAACCCAACGACCAGGGAGAACAACCCTGCATGCATGGCCAGGTGACCAGCAGGAGAGATTTATCACCTCACCAAACACACCACCTACATCTCCAGCACCAGGGCAAGAACAGTGAACAGACTCTCAGGCTCATACACCTAGTAGCTGCTCCACCACCTGAAGACAGGAGGTGAGAGCTTCAATGAGGCCAGATTAACCACCAGAGTAACACACATGCTCAGCCTACCTGGACATATAAAAACAAAACAAAAATTCAGGAAGCAGTACTGGTACAATAACAGATACATTGACCAATGGAACAGAATTGAGAACCCAGATGGTAACCACCTATGGTAACCTGATTTTCGACAAGGGCCCAAAGTCCATCAAATGGGGAAAAGACAGTCTTTTTAACAAATGGTGCTGGCAAAACTGGATATCCATTTGCAGAAAAATGAAACAGGACCCATACCTCACACCGTATACAAAAACTACTTCAAAATGGATCAAAGACCTGAATATAAAGCCTAAAACTATAAAGTTCATAGAAGAAAAAATAGGACCAACACTTCAGGCCTTAATACATGGCATTAACAGGATACAAACCATAACCATCAACACACAAAACCCAACAGATAAACTAGATAACTGGGATCTTCTAAAAATCAAACACCTATGCTCTTCAAAAGACTTCACCAAAAGAGTAAAAAGAGAACCTACAGACTGGGAAAAAATTTTTGGACAGTACAAGTCAGACAAAGGTCTAATCTCCATAATCTACAAGAAAATCCAACACCTCTACAACAAAAAGACAAACAATCCTATCAAAAAATGGGCAAAGGAAATGAACAGACACTTCATCAAAGAAGACATTCAAATGGCCAACAGACACATGAGGAAATGCTCGGTGTTCACTAGCCATTAGAGAAATGCAAATTAAAACCACAATGAGATGCCATCTCACACCAGCATTACTGGCACGAATCAAAAATACTGGAAATAACAAATGTTGGAGGGGCTGCGGGGAGATGGGAACTCTTATACACTGCTGGTGGGAATGCAAAATGATACAACCATTTTGGAAAATGATACGGCGTCTCCTCAGAAAGCTAGAAATAGACATACCATTCGATCCAGCAATCCCACTCCTAGGAATATATCCTAGAGAAATAAGAGTCGTCACTCGAATAGACGTATGCACACCTATGTTCACGGGAGCATTGTTCACAATAGCAAAATGATGGAAACAACGTAGGTGCCCATCAACAGATGAATGGATAAACAAACTATGGTACATACACACAATGGAGTACTATGCAATGAGAAAGAACAACAATGAATCTGTGAACCATCTCATAACATGGATGAAACTGGAGGACATTATGCTGAGTGAAATAAGTCAATCACAAAAGGACAAATATTGTATGAGACCTCTATTGTAAAAACCCATGAAAAAGTTCACATGCAAAATGTAACAATCCTTGTTGGTTACCAGGGATGGGGGGGGGGATATTAAATAGGCAATAGATAAGTGGTACCTTGGGTAAAAGGTGAGACAGTACACAATACAAGGGAAACTAACACAACCTGCACAAGGAAAGGTCATGGAGGCCCCATGGACACATCCAAACTCCCTGAGGGACTGAGTTGCTGGACGGAGGGCTCTGGGGACCATGGTCTCGGGGAACATCTAGCTCAACTGGCATGACACTACTTATAAAGATAATGCTCTACATTCTACCTTGGTGAGTAGTGTCTGGGGTCTTAAAAGCCTGTGAGCAGCCATCTAAGATACTACACTGGTCTCATCCCTTCAGGAGCAAGGGAGAATGAAGAGAACAGGATACAGCAAAAAGATTAGTCCAAAGGACTAATTGTCCACAGCTACCAAGACCTCCACTGGACTGAGTCCAGTACAGCTAGATGGTGCCCGGCTACCACCGCTGACTGCTCTGACCAGGATCACAACAGAGGGTTCTGGACAGAGCTGGAGAAGGATGTAGAGCATAATTCTAACTCACACACACACAAAAAAGACCAGATTTACTGGCCTAAAGGAGACTGGAGAAATCTCTAGAGTATGGCCCCCAGACACCCTTTTAGCTCAGTGGTGAAGTTACCTTCGAGGTTCACTGTTCAGCCTGGGAGTGGACAGCCCAGTAAAACCAAATGAGACTAACTGAAGTACAGGAGTCCAGTGACAAGGGCCAGAAGGCAGAAGGGGAGTAAGAAGCTGATGATAGGGAACACAAGGTTGAGTAAGGATACTGTTGATGTGTTGTGAGATTGTTAACCACTGTTATAGGGCAACATTTGTAGTAACTGTTAAATGGGAGGCTATTTTGTCCTGTAAGCCTTCATCTTAAGTGAGAATAACAGCACAATCAGAAGAGCGTAGTCAATGTCACTTAAATGTGTACGTAAAAAGTTTTGAAATGGTGTATCTTTGGCTATGTGTATTTTCACCAAAAAAAAAAAAAAAAAAAAAAAAAGCTGAGAATTTAGAGGGTTAAAATGTTGTGGGGTTGTTAACCAAAGTCATAAAACAGCATGTGTACTACTGTTACATGAGAAACTGTTCTGTAAGCCTTCACCTGAAGTACAATAAAATATTTAAAAAAAAAAAAAATTTCAGGAAGTAGTAAACAAAAAATATAATAAATAAATATAATAACTTACTGATGCCTCAGAGACAACAGTCAATACCAAATGACATAAAGAAGCAAGACAAGATGGCTCTAGCAAGCAATCAAAATAAAGAACCTGAAAACCTTTCAGAGAAAGATAAGGCAATGGAACTACCTGATTAAAAAATTCAAAAGACTACTATACAGAGCTCTTCAAGAGATCAAGAAGATCAGACAAAACACAGACCAAACCAAGGAACACACAGACAAAGCAACAGAAGAATTCAGGAAAATAATATAAGAAGAAAACTACAGAATAAACAGGCTGCTATAAACCATACAAAAACAGCAACTAGAAATCAAAAAGATTAACAGTAAAATTTCAGAACTAGACAACTCAATAGAAGGCCCTAAGGGCAGAATTGAGACAATGGAAGTCAGAATTAGTGAGACTGAAGACAAATCCCTTGACAACAATTTGTTTGAGGAAAAATCAGAAAATGGATCCTTCCCCAGTCAAGGCTCCAGATGAGACCCCAGCCTTAGTGGGCATCATGATTACGGCCTTAGAAAGACCTTGAGATGAAAGATCCAGCCTTCCATGCACAGATTCCTGACCACAGAAGCTATGAAATAAGAAATATGTGTTGTTTTAAGTGAGTAAATTTTGGATAGTTTGTTACACATCAATAGGTGATCAGTATAAACTCCATCCCACCTCCCAGCCCAAATCCATTTCTGACCCACATTCCATCAGGCTGAGGGTTGAGCCCAAGGCGAGGCTTAGGTAGTGCTGAATTACTCCGTAGGAACAGTAAGCATGTGTTCAGAGCACAAGTAAAGTAGGGCACTTTTTTTTCTTTTTTTAAATAATTTGAAACTTGATGTTTTAAAAAATAACAACAAAGATTTACTGGGGTAGTCATCATCAAAAAATCAAAATTTAGTTGGAATTATTCACATATATTTTATGATTAAGTATTGTTTATATTTACAATTAATAATTAGGGGCATCATAACCTTTTTAATATCTAGGGCCTCTAAAGGTCTTAATCTGACTTCGGATTCATGGATGCTGGAAGCAACAGGGGCTAGAGATTTATTTGGGGGAAATGGTTATGAAAGATAAAATGGAAAGGAAGCAGGAATAGGCAGGGAAAGCATTTACATTAGGATGCATATTTGACATCTGTGAAAGGAAGGAGTGAGAAAATCAGGGCAGGGGGAAACACAAACTGTAATGAAGATTTAACAAAGTCTCAGCCAACCCAACAAGAGCTCTGGAGTAAGACTGTCCATTTGAGTAGTCTCATATTAGGCATAAATGTGCTCAGTCATTGGCTAAGGCCTCAAGGAGAGCGTGGCCTCAGCTCAAAGGCTGAGACATACATGTGAGACAAACTTACCAGTTGGTAAGTTTGTTTTCAATAAGAGATCCAAGGGGTGCATCTCCATGGCTGCCACATGGAGCTGCATATTTATGTTGTTCCTCTCTGCAAGTCGGATCTCTGCAACATCCGTGTATATGTTCCTTGTTTTTGCTATTTTTTGGTTATTGTTTGCTTGTTTGTTTTTTATGGTTTTTCTGATTCCCTACAACTTAATCTTGCTTATGGCAAGATTTTTCATTTGGGTCCCCCACACCACGTAAACTTACAGCTTGGCTCTCCATAGCAAACTGAGTTATTACATGTTCCACCTCCAAGTTCCTAGGAAAGAGAACTTGGTCAGGTAACCATATTGGCACCATCAACTGGGACTGGACAAGAGGGCTGTATTATTTGATGCATTATGTGATACACAAAACAGCAACAAAATACCCCAAACCAGTTGCTGTCAAGTTGATTTTGACTCATAGTGACCCTGTAGGACAGAGCAGAACTGCCCCATAGGGTTTCCAAGGAGTGGCTGGTAGATTTGAACTGCCGACATTTTGGTTAGCAGCCAAGCTCTTAACCACTGTGCCACCAGGGCTCCATGTGATACACAAAGCAACCTTTTTACAGGTGCTACTAACAGAGCAAAGGACAACTTGTAAATCTCAGTGGCTTAACACAGTAAAAGTTATTTCATGTTCACACAAGTCTAATAGAGACGTTCGGTGGCTTTCCTGAATGGGTCTCTTTCAAGTGGAGACTCAGAGATCCAGGCTCTTTCTACCTCAGAGCTCTGATACTCTCACTAACCGCTCTCCCCCCCCCCACCCCGCCCCATGTCAATTCAGAGGGATAGATAGTGTAAAGAAGACACACCAGCTCTCAACCTCCTCAGGCTGGAATTGACACATCACTTTTGCTTACATTACATTGGTGGGAACGTATCATATTTCCCCCATACTACATAAAAAGGGCTGGGGAATGTAGTTTAGCTGTATGCTGAGGAAGATAAAAAGAGTTTGCTAAGTAGCTAACCAGTTTCTACCACAGTCTGCTCTTTTTGCTACCAAATAGCAGTTTCATGCTTTCTCCAATGCATAAAACACAATCACCTCCTCCTCCAGGTGGACAACCCAAGATCCCATACCAATCAGCCACTGCTTCTAGTTCTAAGTCCAGGATGTCCAAATGATATGAAAATCTTCACTTTACTCCTAATTGTGGCTCCTTGTAGTCCTGTAACCCAGGAAGTAAAAAGACATGTTATCAGTCTACTAACACAGACTCAAGAATAGATTTGATGCATTCAATACTAATGACCAAAGACCAGACAAGCTGTGGAATGACATCAAGGACATCATACATGAAGAAAGCAAGAGATCATTAAAAAGACAGGAAAGAAAGAAAAGACCAAAATGGATGTTATGAGAGACTGAAACTTGCGCTTGAAGGTCACATAGCTAAAGCAAACTGAATAAATGATGAAATAAAAGAGCTGAACAGAGATTTCAAAGGGCAGCTAGAGAAGACAAAGTAAAGTGTTATAATGAAATGTGCAACGACGTGGAGATAGAAAACCAAAAGGGAAGAACACGCTTGGCATTTCTCAAGTTGAAAGTACTGAAGAAAAAATTCAAGCCTCGAGTTGCAATATTGAAGGATTCTATGCAGAAAATACTAAATGACACAGGAAGCATGAAAAGATGGAAGGAACACACACAGTCAGTGTTTCAAAAAGAACTGGTTGATAGTCAACCGTTTTAGGAAGGAGCATATGATCAGGAACCGATGGTACTGAAGGAAGAGGTCCAAGCTGCACTGAAAGCACTGGCAAAAAACAAGTCTCCAGGAATTGACAGAATACCAATTGAGATGTTTCAACAAATGGATGCAGCACTGGAAGTGCTTACTCATCTAAGTCAAGAAATCTGGAAGACAGCTACCTAGCCAACTGACTGGAAGAGATCCATATTTGTACCCATTTCAAAGAAAGGTGATCCAACAGAATTAGGAAATTATCGAACAATATCATTAACATCACAGGCAAGTAAAATTTTGCTGAAGATCATTCAAAAGCAGTTGCAGCAGTATATCAACATGGAACTGCCAGAAATTCAGCCGGATTCAGAAGAGGATGTGGATCCAGGGGTATCATCTGATATCAATCCTGATGTCATACAGATCCAGCTGAAAGCAGAAAATATCGGAAAGATGTTTACCTATGTTTTATTGACTATGCAAAAGCATTCGACTATGTGGATCACAACAAATTATGGGTAACATTGCGAAGAATGGGAATTCCAGAACAGTTAATTGCGCTCATGAGGAACCTGTACTTAGACCAAGAGGTAGTCGTTGGAACAGAATAAGTGGATACAGCATTGCTGAAAGTCAGGAAAGGTATGCATCAGGGTTGTAACCTTTCACCATACTTATTCAATCTGTATGCTAAGCAAATAATCTGAGAAGCTAGACTATATGGAGAAAAATGTGGCATCAGGATTGGAGGAAGGCTCATTAACAACCTGCAATATGCAGATGATACAACCTTGCTTGCTAAAACTGAAGAGGACTTGAAGCACCTACTGATGAAGATCAAAGACCACAGCCTTCAGTATGGATTACACCTCAACATAAAGAAAAAAAAAATCCTCACAACTGGACCAAAAAGCAACATCATGACAAAAGGATTTCATTTTACTTGGATCCACAATCAACGCCTATGGAAACAGCAGTGAAGAAATCAAACAACACACTGCACCGGGCAAATCTGCTGCAAAGGTTCTCTTTCAAGTGTTAAAAGGCAAAGATGTCACTTTAAGGACTAAGGTACACCTGACCCAAGCCGTGGTGTTGTGAATCACCTCATATGCATGTGAGCTCACCGTATGGGCCTCCCTTCCCTCAGGGTTTTAGAGAGTCCTGCCCATACTGGTTTCTTCCCAATACCTACAAAGAGTTGATTTATATATGTAGTCCTGCTTTTATAACAGTTTTTGGCAGAAGGGGTAGTTTAATACCAGCTACTTCATCAGAGTTGAGACCACATGTCCCTTAGAATATTTTTATAAACAGAATTTCCTGTCATCTACAATTTGATACACCAGTGGTTCATGTAAATGCATGATTATTTTGTTTTGTCAGTTTTCAAAATAATGGTACAATTGCCTAGCATCTTCCAATGATGACTGATCATTATTATTTCTGGTATAATTGTGAATTCATAGATTTAAACATATTTGTTGTACTTCAATCCACTGTAGGTGCTATTCTTATTGAGGTCCAAATCTTCCCATCTTTGACCACTGGTAGCCCCCATAAGTTAGTTTCCAAGTTCTTCTGCCATGACCCTAGTGGTCTTTGATATATTCCTTGTTCTATGCATGACAAAGTATTCCAGGCACTCTGACGTGCCTTTTTTGTTGTTGTTGTTTTTGTCCCACACCTGTAACCAGTCATTTATCCAAGAAACCCAAGATGAAGAATGAAAACCTGGTGAATACCATTGTTAACCTGACTACTAGGCCCAAGATGGAGTCACTTAGGCTAAGCCCCACATCAGCAAACCAAAACCTAGCTAGTTTCCATTTCCTGTAAAAGCCTATTAGCACTTGCCGCCTCAGCTACGGTACGACCTGCTATGTAAGTTCCCAATATGCCGTATAAGAAAAGTAACTTAGAACTAGCCAATCACTTATGCCCAGCGTATCTTCCTTGTTCTTGCAACACTTCGTCCCAAGCACTCTGGTCACTTCAGCTTGTCCTCTGGAGCTCGTCTGACTTCCAGACCAGACACCTCCCAATTTATGAATTACAAATAAAGCTTATGAGTTCCCTACACAAATTTAAACTTGCGGACATTTTTAACACTATCATGTAGTGTATAATAAACAAATTATTGTTCAAGTGTGATTGTTTTTTGTCATAAAAATTTCAGTATATTAAAAATCACCATCAAATAATTTCCATGTCACTGGTATTTGAACAGACTCAAGTTCAGGACCTGACTATTGGAGGACATTTGTTAGTCATGCTTTGCTACCTGGACTACCTGGAAAATATTTCTTCATAGAAGTCAGAAAATGTGAAGATTTTCTCCTTTTCACTGTCCTAGTAAAATGGTTTTCTTAATATTACTTTGAGTAATGGGAAGAATACTCAGACACTAAAGAATGAGTAGAAGAGACTCTAATTTGTATATTTTACATTTGTATACTCACTATTAACCTAATACATTTAAATATATTCATTTCTTCTACCTTTATTATTTAAAGACTCTTGGGGTATAAACTGTTGGTTGATGCTTTTTATTGAAGAGTTAATGGATGTTAGGGAAGATCCTGGGATGAAAAAATACAGTTATTTGCAATTTGTATCTTCTAAGGCAAGAATCTCCTTGAACAGTAAAGTTATGCTAATGAAACAGTGGAGCCCTGGTGGCACAGTGGTTAAGAGCTACGGCTGCTAACCAAAAAGTTCGCAGCTGGAATCCACCAGCCACTCCTTGGAAACCCTATGGGCAGCTCTACTGAACTGACTTGGTGGCAGTGGGTTTGGTTTTTTCAGGTTACCACTAGACATAATGAAATTCCTGAAGTCAGGGTTCTGTCTCATTCATCCCAGTGAGAACTAAAACCATCTCCCCACCTTTCCCCCCAAAACACACGAAGCTTACTGTCTACTTTACCATAAGTTTACTATTCAACTGTTTCATTACTACCTAACCTGTTGCCGTCGAGTCGATTCCAACTCATATAGCGACACTACAGGACAGAGCAGAACTGCCCCATATGGTTTCCAAGGAGCGGATGGTGGATTCCAACTGCCGACCTTTTGGTTAACAGCCAAGTTCTTAACCACTGCATCACCAGGGCTCCAATCTAGTGGTAGTGACAGGTAAAGTTTAAAAAAAAAAAAAATCAGGGTAAATACTAAGTAACAACAAAATATGCTAGAGCAGCAGGGGCACCATGACTTCAGTATATCCTTCTTGTTGGAGTTCACCCTCAATAGAAAGAACCATTCCAAGCAGAGGAACACATGTACAAGGGTGCATAAAGGAGGTAACAGGAGATAAGGCTGCATGTGGTTCTACCCAATGGGCCTTTATCCCATGATAAGGAGTATGCATTTTTATCCTATACCAAAAGGAGAAGAAATCACTGGGCAAAATCAGGTAAGTAAGAAATTTCCACCATCCATTCATCATTTTGTTGTACTATGGTGGTCTGCATATTGTTATGATGCTGGAAGCTATGCCACCAGTATTTCAAATACCAGCAGGGTCACCCATGCTGGACAGGTTTCAGTGGAGCGTCCAGAATTAGACTACGAAGAAAGGCTTGGAAATCTACTTCTGAAAATTTGCCAGTGAAAATTCTACAGATCACAGCAGAATGTTGTCTCAATGTTGTCCGATATAGTATTGGAAGATGAGCCTCCTAATTTGAAGGTGCTCAAAATTACACAGTGACAGCCCACAATGGACTCGAGCATACCGACAACTGTGAAGATGGTGCATGACTGGGCAACTTTTTTTTTTTTTTAAATAACTTATTTTTGTTGTTGAGAATGTACATAGCAAAAACATAAGCAATTCAAGTTTCTGCTTGTATAATTCAGTGACACTGATAACATTCTTCAAGCTGTGCAACCATTCTCACCCTCCTTTTCTCCGTTGTTCCTTCCCCATTAACATAAACTCATTGCCCCCCAAGATTCCTATCTAATCTTTTGAGTTGCTGTTGTCAATTTGATCCCATATAGAAGGGTCTTAAAAAGAACATAATGCTCAAGGCAGACATTCTTTACTGGTTAAGCTAAACTATTGTTTGGTTTTAAAGGACTGGGAAATGTTTTGTTGTGCTGTACATGGGGTCTCAATGAGTCGGAGCTGACATGACAACAACTAACAAGAACAACAAGAAGAGAAATTTAGTTAATAGAATATAATCAGAAAATTTTTAGTAATTAGGTCTGGGAGATTAGGAAGAAGGACAAGTTCAGAGTGCTTCCCAGGTGTTCGATTTTAATAACTGGATGAATGACAGAGTGGAGGTGAGGTGGGATGGAAATGAAAAGGCACTGGAATAATGTGAATATGATGGATTTGATATTTATATATCTCTATTAATATACTTAGCTATAGTTGTGTGTGAGTGCATCTCTCACAGTACTTTTTTAAACTGGAAAAGACCTTAGATATCTTAGACCACCCTCTCTACATATCACAGATAATAAGATGTATTCACATGTTTTTATTAGGAAACATGTGTCTTCTCTTGCTGCCCTTTCAGCTGTTTACTTGTTCTGCAAGCTTTCACGTTTTCTTGAATAATGTTATGGACCCACTGAATATTTTTATAATGAAATGTCACACATAGGGGTTCTTTCTCATAAAGATTGTATTAGTCACTTTATAAAAGTTTCATCACACAAAAATGGTCCAGATTGAAAGTTAGCAGGATATGTCTTGCTGGTTACAGCCATGAAAACACAACTTGTCAACTGATTTAAACTTTAAGGGAAAAGATGAATGAAAATCTTTGAGGAAGACACAGGCAACATGGAGACAGACAGAATAGGATAATGTTGGAATGGAACAGAATACATAGCTTAAGAGACTGCTCCCTTACACATTTTTGGCTTGCATTAAGGTCCACCAGATTAACTAAATCTCCAATTACCTTGCTATTTATTTCATGTGTAATTTTAAAATTAAAGTGTTTACACTTCTGTAAGCACAACTGTTAAGAGGGATATGGATCTAAATTTTTAAACTTAACAAAGTTCCTTGTCTTTGTAGACAGTAGAACCCAGTTATGAAGAGTCATGGAGCACCATTACAGCATTCTCATTTGTCTCTTTCTGCCTTAGTTTAGGCCCTCATTATCTCACTCCTGACCTACTGAAATAGCCTCCTATCCATCGTGTCCTTACTTCCACACTTTCTTCCTTCTGATACATCTCTAACACTACTAGAAAGAACTTTAGGTGCCATTCATCCAACCTTTAAAATTCGGATGCTGAGTCAGTTTGCACTTTTAATTAAATCTCTAGCTTTTAACTTTAACACAGGGTTAATGTTTTTGAAATGTCTCTCCAACAGCCTCGGATAAAGTCCAAATATTTTGCTTTGGCAGGCAAAGGTTTACATGTTATGGCTGCAAATTTATTACTAGTCATTCTTTTGTTCAGACATCATGAACCACTCTGTTTCTTCCTCACATCACTTCACTTTCACATGGCCTTGTTGTTGCCCATCACTAGAGTGTAGGCACAACAAGGTCTGATCTCCAGGGAAATGAGCAATGGAAAGATTTTGAAATGAATGAATGAATTATCCATTCATTTGCCAACATCCTCCCCAGTCTCTGACTATCTAAATTCTGTGCTTACTTTGAGACTTAAATCAAATACCACCTCTTCCATGGTCATAGTCCATCCCAGATTCCTTCACACAGAAGAACCATGTACTCTGAATTCCTATATTTTATTTAGCCTTGTATGTAATGCTTATTTTCTTCCTGAAATAGTTTTTTTATACTCCCTGATAAGTGTAAGCTCTAGAATGGAGTCTATATTACATTTATTTTTGTATATTCCCTAGACCCTAGGCTCATGGCACTTAGCACACAGCAGGCACTTAGTAAATGTTCCTTGAGTTCATTAATTAATGAAGTTAAAAAAGATGGGGGGGGGAGAGGGAGGTGATTGTTGCATGAATCCCTAAATCTCTAGAATAGATTCTATGTAGGCACTCTTTGTTTAAAAAAAAAAGAAGACAGCCGATTTTGGTATCACCATTAGAATGATTAACAGCTTTGATAATAATAAAGCAATGTTTTACTGGAAACCCTGTGTCAGACAATCTAATCACTTTAATTATCCTTGATCCTCAAAACTACCCTGTTGCTGTTGAGTCGATTCCGACTCATAGTGACCCTACAGGACAGAGTAGAACTGCCTCATGGGGTTTCCAAGGAGCAGCTGCTGTATTTGAACTATCGACCTTTTGGTTAGCAGTCAAGCTCTTAATCACTGTCCCACCAGGGGTCTAAGGGACGACATATGTTTAAATAATGAGCATATTGAGTCTGAGGCTGAGTCTTGTATTTGAGATTTAAATGTTGATCTAAGTGACCTGAAAGCTCTATCCTCAAGATCATCCCTCTACACTCTTCCTGTTAAGAAATATTTTTGGTTCAATTAAATTTCTTGTGTGATGGTTAAGATATCTTCCTTTTTTGTCCACAGTGGAGACACAAACATACTCAAGCAACTTAGTTATCTGGAGTAATGGAGATCTAATTACTACATTGCAAACAATGGAAGAAGGTACCCCTCCTAAACACTTTAAGTCCCAGATTTAAGTTCATTCTGGTCACCAATTTCCATAATAACTGAGTATTACAGCCTGGAATCCAGTAGTGAAAGTGAATTTTGGGAGTATTCCTAACTGTGCTACCTGATTACAGTTTAAAAAGTTATATATTCTAAAGACCAAGAGATCACAGGATTGCCTTCCTCTATATTTTCTCATTAACTTAATTTTCCCTCTCCAGTCATCCCTGAGGTATGCTAGTAGTAGTATCTCTAAGTCAAACAGAATTAACTAAAGACTGACCAGTTTCACAGCATCAACAGTCTCTTGACCTCACGGTTTTTTATTTTTTAAGAAAATACAGTATGGCTAAGTCAATAAACTTTTAATTCAGTAATTGTGTAGCGAGTGTCCATTATCTTTTACATGGAAACCAGAGAACATTTCCTCTCTCTCCATTTTCCTAGTAGAGTTAGGTAAGTAAAGGATGTTCCAGCTCTTTCTTGACTGTGTTCTCCCTCTCTACTTCAGCTCTTCTCTTGGTACCTCCTTGTTGTTATTAGTTGCCATCAAGTCAATTCTGACTCATGGTGACCCCCTAGAAGTAATAATTAATGGAAATTACCCAAATTTTGGTATGGTGATTCATATTTTTCATATCCACTATATTATCTTAGTCTAAAAACAACAATGTAACGGAGGTAACAAACAGTTGTCACTGAGTTGATTCCAACTCATGGAAGGTAGATTGGCAGACAGGTCTTTTTCCTTTTTAATAGGAGAAAAATAGCATTTGCAGTCCTACTATCATAGCCATCAATGTTGAGAATATACTGTAGCAGAGGACCAGCAGATATGCAAGCTAAAAGATCATTCCTATTCCTGGTTCTTTTGTAATTAACAGTGAGTACAGTACTGAGTTAACAGCATGGCCTCTGGACAAGGACAGCAGAAGTATAAGTCCTTGTTCTGACTTAGTAGCTGTATGTTCTTAGACAGAATTGAGATTCTATCTAAGCCTCAACTTTCTATTCTAAAAAGATGATTATAATATTTGTACCTACCTCAATGAAATATTAGTAATTATTTCATCTGCAGGCCATCATTATTGTCCTTAAACTCATTTATTCAAACTTAGGTATCTTGTTCCAGTATTCATTCATCCTTCAATAAATATCTGAGTGTCTGCTGTGTACTAGCATTGTGCAATAAACCAGACACTGATGGTCTCTGCTCTCATTAGAGTGTACATGGCAGAACGTCTAAGTTCATTCAGATATCAGTGTACACAGTAGAATATCTAATAACATTCAGATGTCAAAAGGTCAGGATTTTGATGAGGAGCTAAGCAGGAGACTGACAATGAGCTGCCAGTTAGGAAAAAGGGCAACCTGGAAAGTGCTGTCCTAGAAACCAAGCAAAAAAAGTGTCTGAAGGTGGCGGCAGTGATCAATTGTATTAAATGCCTCTGAGAGTTAGCATGAGTCCGAGAATTAAACTTTGATTTTGGCAAGATGGAGGTCATTGGTGTCCTTGAGACGTGCACCTTTAGTGAGGGGTGGAACAACAGAAAACCAGTATTTGTACATACAAATTTTCAGAAATGAATTCCCAACACATCTAGCTCACTGTAACTAGAATTCTTTTGGTTTCAGAAAGAATATTCATCTTTTGGTAATATGGCTGATGTACTAAAATTGAGCATCTGAGGTACTACCAACAACACACATAAGCCTAATAAAAACAGAACTCTTGGTGATCTGAGAAGTTGTTCAATATTTTAAGAGATTCCAGCCATTTTAAGGAAAGCATGCACCAATACTTCCAGACTTCCTTTAGCACATGGCATTCATCTTCTCATGCAGAACATCTTCTAATATTGGTTTAATTCATTTCTGATAAAGTAACCAAGAGAAGCAAATATGACTAAGTCTCTCCCTGATTTATTCTTTGGTCTTAAATATTAAAATGTATGCTGAATTCTGGTATTGGATTTCTTCTTTGTGGAGAATGTTCAGAGATTTGAAAGACAGTGTTTGAACTTGCTTTTGGGTTTTACTATCAGGACTGGGATATCGTACTCTGGTACATCCTCATGTTTGAGCAAGAGCAGTCTCTTTAGAAAGTCATATATGATATTCAGCCTGGATTGGTTTATCAAATTACTAAAACAAAACAAAAAAAAAACCCATTAAAAAAGATATTATCACTTCTTAAAAAAAGGTTGTACAATGGCCAACATCATTCTTAATGGAGAGGGACTGAAAACATTCTCCCTGAGAAAAGGAACAAAAACGGATGCACTTTATCACCACTCCTATTTAACATTGTGCTGGACGTCCTAGCTACAGCAATACGGCAAGGAAAAGAAATAAAGGTCATCCAAATTGGTGAGGAAGAAGTAAAACTATCCCTATTCGCAGATGATATGACACTATACATAAAAAATCCAAAAGACTCCACAAAAAACTACTGGAACTAATAGAAAGATTCAGCAGAGTAGCAGGATACAAGATAAACATACAAAAATCAGCTGGATTCTTATACAGCAATAAATATAACTATGAAAAGGAAATCAGCAAAGTAGTACCATTATAATAGCCCCCCCAAAATAAAATACTTAGGAATAAATCTAACCAGGGACGTAAAAGACCTATACAAAGAAAAGTACAAAACACTACTGCAAGAAACCAAGTGACCTACATAAATGGAAAAACATACCATGCTCATTGGTAGGTAGACTCAACATTGTTAAAATGTCAATTCCACTCAAAGTAATCTACAAATAAAATGCAATCCTGATCCAAATACCAACGGCATTCTTTAACAAGATAGAAAAAACTAATTATTAAATTTATATGGAAAGGAAAGAGGCCCTGGATAAGTAAAGCACTACTGAGTAAGAATGAAGTAGGAGGCCTCGTACTATCTGACCTCAGAACCTACTACACAGCTACAGTAGTCAAAACAGCCTGTTATTGGTACAATGACAGACACACTGACCAATGGAACAGAATTGAGAACCCGGATGTAAATTCATCCACCTATGGTCACCTGATCTTCAACAAAGGCCCAAAGTCCATTAAATGGGGAAAAGACAGTCTTTTTAACAAATGATGCTGGCAAAACTGGATGTCCATCTGTAAAAAAATGAAACAAGACTCACATATCACATCATACACAAAAACTAATTCAAAATGGATCAAAGACCTAAATATAAAACCAAAAACTATAAAAAGATCATAGGAAAAAAACTAGGGTCAATGCTAGAGGCCCTAATATATGGCATAAATAGGATACAAACTATAATTAACAATATACAAACACCAGACGATAAGCTAGATACCTGGGATCTTCTAAAAATTAAACACTTATGCTCATCAAAAGACTTCATCAAAAGAACAAAAAAGAGAACCCACTAGACTGGGAAAAATTGTTGGCTATGACAACTCTGATAAAGGTCAGAGGTGCCTCCGGGTAGGTCTGAACCCCCAATCTTTTGGTTAGTAGTCCAGTGCTTAACCATTTGTACCACCTTGTTATTACAAATACATGATATATGAGAAATCTAGTATCTTAATTTTAGAAATCAAATTCAATGGAGAGTTAGAGAACAGTCAGGACTGTATTTTTTTTCTTTTTTAAGTCATGAAAGCAAGATTGTTTTCTTTTTAAAACCCAGTAAAAGCCTTACCTTAAGTTTTCTTTATTAATATATTGAATGTAGCCACTGGCTTTACTGGTGATAAATAACAGATCCTATTCAACACTAAAAGGAAAAAAATGCTATTTGCTCAGCATTTTGATTTGTAAAGACAACTTTTAAAATAAATACCTTCAAGATTTCTTTTTTTCCCCCTTGTGGAAAGGTCATGACACTTCTGAGAACAGTTTTCTAAGGCTCTCTCAGTCTTTATTCCTGAACAAGTGTGATTATAAAGAAGCTTTTCACCCAGGGGTGAGTTACCTGCCTCAGATAGATGGACTATGAGCAATTTAGGCCATCATTTCATCATGTGAGACAGAATGTGTTCAGTTGTTAGATGCCCGATAACATTTACTTAGAACCTTTACTTAGGGAATATTTAAGTGCTTCCTATCATTGAATATTTGCCGCAAGTCCATGGGGTGAATGCTATGAAACAATTTTCTTTGAGTGAAAGCTATTCACCAAATAGCTTGTTAAATGTTCATGAGTATATATATACGCACACACGTGCACGTGCGCAAATAACAGGGCTTCCAGTTCACACATATCATTTCTTTGTGTAGATGGCTTTGGGGAATAATATTTTTTGAAAATATACGTAGTATCCATAGAAAATAGGAATAGCAGACACATTTGCTTCTTGCTGCTCAGATTTGAAGATTTTCCCTGGGCACATCAATCAGTTTAATACTGATTGCTGCCAGTTGGTAGCTAGACATCAGACTGCCAGCCTACTCAACAGTGTTGCCATCTGCTATTTGGATTCACAGTATGTTGCTGCTATGTACCACCTCATTAAGCGTGAGACCCTTGTGAGCCACAGACAGTAGCTTACTCAAGTACACGCTGATGCAAACTCCTCCTCAAGCTAAACTTGTAGAGGCTGCATGTATCTCTTCTTTTTTTTTTTTTTTTCACTTTTGATAATTTTATTTTTTCTAAATTTTATTTACTTTGTTGTTGTTGAGAATATACACAGAAAAACATACACCAATTCTACAGTTTCTACATGTACAATTTAATGACACTGATTACATTCTTCGAGTTGTGCAACCATTCTCACCCTCATTTTCTGAGGTGTTCCTCCCTCATTAACACAAACTCACTGCCCCCTAAGGTTCCTATCTAATCTTTCAAGTTGCTGTTGTCAATCTGATCCATATTCACAGTTCTTAAAAGAGCATAATGCTCAGTGCAGACATTTTTTACTAGTCAAGCTTATCTATTGTTCGGTTTTAAGGCAACTTCAGGGGATACACATCTCCTCTTATTTGGAAACTGCTCTATGCTGATCATGTAGTCTGATAGCTCACTGTCTCTGATCATTCAAGTGTTAGTCTTTCAAGCTAGCTCCATGCCTCAAAGCAGTGTCAAAATACAAATATGATCATCTGCAAGATTTGTAAAAAAAAAAAAAAATTCTTCCTATTTCTTTCTTTTTTTTTGGTAATAAAATTACATCTTGAAATATTAGTCGGTGGCTTGCCAAACACAAAAATTTTAGTAAGTTAATGTATTATAATCCACTGGAATTTTTTTGGATAGATTTTCCAGGTTTTACTTCTTGGAAACTGATTTTTCAATGACTTTCACCATACTTTTACCTTTTCTTCTCCCACTAAAATATCCAAAAGCAGCTGTGAATACAAAATAAGTGTATCTGTCAGGCAGAAATGAGTGCATTTCATCCAATACCACTTATCGCCATAGAGATTTAAACATTTTACAGGAAAAATAATATTTAATTGCATAGCTCATATTAATATTTAGACCCTGTCCCTCCATCTCTATAGATAACGGGTTCTGTCGCACTTTAACCACTAGAGAGTTTCATCTCAAAATTGGGCTAGTTTCAGATTTCAATGGAATTAATGGGCTGAGGCTCAGATCCTAGACACTCCTCCCCTACTTGCCACACAAGTACTTATCCAGTCCCACACATGCCCCGAACAGCACCTCAAATGTGCTTCATCAACTCTATGCTTGTAAGGTACTCCATGAGAAAAGGCTTTGGTGGGCAAACAGAATTGGGAATGGGGCATCTCTGGCTGGGTTCTCCACGGTGCAGATGCTGATATGCTTTACCCTGCAGGATATTTATTAAGAAGTGCCATGGGACCAAAAGAGGGGAAGAACAAGGATTGGACAGTATAAAAAGCTGACTTGCCATGCAGGCCCAACAACAGTATTGGCCAACAACACTGAGAGCTCTAGAATTAGAATGGCCCTTCAGAGTTGACCTGAGATGGACCAAGAGAACAATTTTGTATCCCTGCACTGATCAATGATATGAGCCCCCTACAAAGGGACGTGACCTTAAGTGGTTCTTTGCTGTTACATCAATTTCCAAAGACAGCTGACAACTGCAGGCTGCCTGCTGACAGCACTGCCAGCAATTGGGCAGCAAGTCCTTTCTTGAAGTAGTACATGACAGTGCTGCCACACGGGCCATATACAATCACCTCTTTTGGAGAGTGACATAAACATTCACATATGAATGGCTTTGAGAATCTGGAATGAAGAAACTTTCCAACTCTGTTTCACTCCTAACATCCATTCATATCCTATGGAACTAATGTTCCACAGAACATAATTTGATGAATGCCTCCCTAAACTTACAGGGCCTTGAAGGCTGTGTTAAAAGAAATGAATATAGATGGTTTGCTCCAGGCTCTCCAGTCCATCAGAAGGGATCTATCAGTCCTGGCTGAAAACTTTGGTGTAGCTTTATTAGTTATGGGCTTGTAAACCATATATGTGGAAAAGTGGCTTAATTTTTTAAGTTCTCATTTTGTCTAGTGGCAAACACGCATGTGCAGGCGTGCGCGTGCACACACACACCCAATTCCTCGAATGTAGTAATTTTCCAGGTGAATGTAGACATTACATTTAAAATAGTTAATACACCATCTTCTCCCCTTCCACCCAGAGTTACATCTAAGGTAAACCCTATTAGGACTGAGGCCTGCCATTCAACTGAAGTTTTTATAGGTCCAACAGACGTCTCCTCCCAAACAAAAGATAAATTGCAGCATCTTCCATCCACCACCACAAAGAAGGAAGCACAGCACTTCAGAGCCTCTAAGCGCTTGGAAGCAACTCATTTCACACCTAGGAATACTGATCTGGCTTATGAACTGGGTGATATGGAAAACTGCAAGTTCAAGGTAAAATGCAAGCAGCCCCGCTGCTTGGCCATCAGATCTGACAATCATTATTATGTTGATGGTGGTGTTGTTAGGTGCCCTCAAGTCAGTTCTGACTCATAGTGACCCTATGTACAGTAGAATGAAACACTACCTAATCCTGTGCCATCCTCACAATCACTGTTATGTTTGCTGCAACCACTGTGTCAATCCATCTTGTCGAGGGTCTTCCTCTTTTTCAATGTCCATCTCCAGAGAACAGTCCCTCCTGATAACATGTCAAAAGTACGCAAGACGAAGGCTCCTCATCTGGCTTCCAAGGAGCACTCTGGCTGTACCTCTCCCAAGGCAGACTGTTCGTTCTTCTGGCAGTCCATGGTATATTTAATATTCTTTGCCAACACTATGATTCAAAGATATCAGTTCTGCTTTGGTCTTCCTTATTCATGTCCAGCTCTCAAATCCATATGAGGCAACTGAAAATACCACAACTTGAGTCAGGTGCACCTTAGTCCTTAAAGTGACATCTTTGCCTTTTAACATTTTAAAGTGGTCTTTTGCAGCAGATTTGCCCAAAGCAGTATGTCATTTGATTTCCTGACTACTGCTTCCATGGGCATTGATTGTGGATCCAAGTAAAATGAAATCCTTGATAACTTCAATATTTTCTTCGTTTATCATGATGTTGCTTATTGGTCAGTTGTGAGGATTTTTGTTTTCTTTATGTTGAGGGGTAATCCACACTGAAGGCTGTAGTCTTTGATCTTCATCAGTAAGTGCTTCAAGTCCTCTTCACTTTCACCAAGCAAGGTTGTGTTATCTGCATATCGCAGGTTGTTGATGAGTCTTCCTCCAATCCTGATGCCCTGTTCTTCTTCATATAGTGCAGTTTCTTGGATTATTTGCTCAGCATACAGCTTGAAAAGTATGGTGAAAGGATACAACCCTGACACACACCTTTCCTGATTTTAAACCATACAGTATCCACTTCTATGTACAGGTTCCACATGAGCACAATTAAGTGTTCTGGAATTCCCATTCTTTGCAATACTATCCATAATTTGTTATGATCCACATAGTCTAAAGCCTCTGCATAGTCAATAAAACACAGGTAAACATGTTTCTGGTATTATCTGCTTTCAGCTAAGATCCATCCGACATCAGCAATGATATCCCTTGTTCCACTTTCGCTTCTGAACTCAGCTTGAATTTCCAGCAGTTCCCTGCTGATGTACTGCTGCAATCTTTCTGAATTATCTTCAGGAAAATTTTACTTGCGTGTGATATTAATGATATTGTTCGATAATTTCTGCATTCTGTTGGATCACCTTTCATTAGAATGATTACAAATGTGGATCTCTTCCAGTTGGTTAGCCAGGTAGCTGTCTTCCAAATTTCTTGGTGTAGATGAGTGGGCGCTTCTAGCACTGCATCCGTTTGTTGAATTCCTGGAGTCTTGTTTTTCACCAATGCCTTCAGTGCAGCTTGGACTTCTTACTTCAATACCATCAATCCTTGATCATACACTACCTCCTGAAATGGTTGAATGTCGACCAATTCTTTTCAGTACAGTGACTCTGCATATTCCTTCCATCTTCTTTTGATGCTTCCTGCATCATTCAGTATTTTGCCCATAGAATCCTTCAATATTTCAAATTGAGGCTTGAATTTTGATTCCGTTCTTTTTGCTTGAGAAATGCTGAGTGTGTTCTTCCATTTTGGTTTTCTAATCCAGGTGATTGCACATTTCATCATAATACTTTACTTTTGTTTTCTTGAGCTGCCCTTTGAAATCTTCTGTTCAGCTCTTTTACTTCATCATTTCTTCTATTTGCTTTAATTGCTCTACATTCAAGAACAAGTTTCAGAGTCTCTTCTGGAATCTATTTTAGTCTTGTCTTTCTTTTCTTTTTAATAACCTTTTGCTTTCTTCATATATGATGTCCTTGATGTTTCCCCACAACTCATCTGGTCTTTGGTCATTAGAGTTCAACCCATCAAATCTATTCTTGAGAAGGTCTCTAAATTCAGGTGGGATATACTAGATCATAATTTGGCTCTTGTAGACTTGTTTTAATTATCTTCAGCTTCAACTTGAACTTGCATATGAGTAACTGATGGTCTGTTCCGCAGATGGCCCCTGGCCTTGTTCTGACTGATGATATTGAGCTTCTCCATCATCTCTTTCCACAGATGCAGTCAATCTGATTCCTGTGTACTCTATCTGGCGAGGTCCACGTTACAGTCACCATTTATGTTGTTGAAAAAGGTATTTGCAATGAGTAAGTCATTGACGTTGCAAAATTCTATCATGTGATCTCTGACTCGTTTCTATCACCAAGGTAATATTTTCCAACTACCGATCCTTTTTCTTTGTTTCCAACTTTCTTATTCCAATCATCAGCAATTATCAGTGCATCCTGATGGCATGTTTGATGAGTTTCAGACTGAGAAGCTGGTAAAAATCTTCAGTTTCTTCATCTTTGGCATTAGTGGTTGGTGTGTAATTCTGAATAACAGTCATATTAACAAGTCTTCCTTATAGGGGTATGGACATTATCCTATCTCTGACAGCACTGTGGAGCCCTGGTGGCACAGTGGTTAAGAGCTCAACTGCTAACCAAAAGGTCAGTAGTTCAAGTCCACCAGCCTCTCCTTGGAAACCCTACAGGACAGTTCTACTCTGTCCTATAGGGTTGCCAGAGTTGGAATTGACTTGATGGCAACAGGTTTTGTTTTCTGGTTTTGACAGCACTGTAGTTCAGGATAAATCTTGAAATGTTCTTTTTGAAGATGAATGTGATGCCACTGCTCTTCAATTTGTCAGTCTCAGCACAGTAGACCATATAATTGTCCGACTCACAATGACCAATACCAGTCCATTTCAGCTCACTAATACCTAACATACTGATCTTTATGCATTCCACTTCATTTTGACGACTTCCAATTTTCCTAGATTCATACTTCATATATTCCATGTTCTGATTATTAACAGATGTTTGCAGCTGTTTCTCCTCATTTTGAGTCATGCCACATCAACAAATGAAGGTCCCAAAAGCTTTACTCCATCCACATCATTAACATCAACTCTACTTTGAAGAGGCAGCTCTTCCCAGTTGTATTTTGAGTGCCTTCCAGTCTGCAGGGCTCATCTTTCGGCACTGTATCAGACAATGTTCTGCTGCTATTCATGTTTTCACTGGCCAATTTTTTTTTTTTTAAGAAGTAGATCGCCAGGTCCTTCTTCCTAGTCTGGAAGCTCTGCTGAAACCTGTCCACCATAGGTGACTCTGCTGGTATTTGAAATATCAGTGGCATAGCTTCCAGCATCACAGCAACATGCAAGCCATTGAGTTGATGGTGTTAGTGGTAAAAAGAGACGTAGTATAAAACTTATGGCAAGTCCTGGTGAAAGAATCAGTTTCAGGTCTCTGGGATTTAGGAGCAGGGCCATACCACAACAGTAGAGAATTATGTATGCTGTGAGAAACAGCTCCTGGCATGTTACTTGGTCTAGTAGAGATGGAATTTTGGCCATGAAGCTTCAAGTGACAATGAATCATGAATTGGATTCTGTTGGACCCTCCAAGTCATACATTTAGATGGGTCTAGCAGCAGTTCCTGGTGCTTCTTGGATTAAGTCAAAGCAAGACCACAGAGCACAAGTAAACTGCACGAGCACATGGCCAATATCCCATGCCACCCATCACAGTTGTACCTGTACCCTATCCCAGCTCACATCTATGGTTGTACGGGGATGAGTACCATTTGATTTATTGCCTCTCAGCTCCAAATTCATTCTTTTGGACAGCTCTGTGAAAATGGACCTGGGCCCTTTCAATGTATTTTTCCTGTGCCAGATAGTAGTGAAGGCTTTTTCCCCCCAACAGAAGGTGCTGGAGAAATATTACAGGAGGAAAATTTTCCTTATGAGCTCCAGCATCCTCCCTTGGTGGGCTCCTGCAGCTTGAGAGGCTTCTCCAGCACCAGGCTCCTACAGCATGCACAGCTTCTCCAATGTCCAGCTCTTGCTGTGCATGGTAGCCAGGAGTACTCAAAGGCCAGCTGTTTCCCCTGGCATGATCATGAGGCCCCTTCCTATCTCAGTCCCAGGGGTAGTGACTGCTCCTTATATCTGCTATTCTTGCAGTCTTTAGAATTCTCTTTGTTACTAGTCAATCCCTCATTACTCTGACTCCCTATTTTAGTTAATAACTCATTATATTAAACTTTCCTTGTTCAAACTAATACATGTTTTCTTTCCTGGTTGGGCCCAGACTGACACAAAGTGTGAGTGTGTGGGTGGGAGTAGATTCCCTGAAGGAGTAGGAAAAGCACTTGTATGTGAGTGCAAGCCAAAAATGAGCGGTGGCCACCTTAGAGCTGCATCCAGAAGTGGCCCTGAAGGGCAAGTAGAAAAGGAAAATCTTTCTAATGGCCACAGCTACAAGTGGTGCACCTGGTCATTCATGCTGTGTGGAAAATTGGTTCCAGGTGAGAATATGTACTGTTTCCTGGGCAGTGGCTAGTGGTCTGGTCTTATGTTCAGGGCCTGGATGGAAAAGGAGTAGAAGAGCAGAGACAATGAAATCTGGTATAGAGGCATGTTGATGGACATACGGCAGTGGACACAGGACATGAAGATTTTTGTTTCACACATTAACACCCATGAAGAAGCATCCACCATGGAAGAGGCACGCAGTAATCAAATAAACAAAATGACTTGGTAGGCTGAAGTTAGCTAGGCTTTGTCACCAGATACTACAAACTGGCACAACGTGCAGATGAGTGGAGTGGCTACGGTGGCAAAATAGGAAGTTGCACTCCCACTTACCATGGCTAATCTAGCTACTGCAGTTTCTGAATGTCCAAACTGTCAGCCACAGAGACCGACACTGAACCCCCAATATGGCGTTATTCCTCAAGGAGATTAACTGGCCACATAGTGGCAAGTTGACTATAATGGGCCTCTTCTATTCCGGAAGGGCAAGTAGTTCCCTAACAGGGACAGATACCTAGTCCAAGTATAGGTTTGCCTTTCTTACCTGCAGAGCCACAGCTAACACCACTATCCAGGACTTACCCTGAGCATAGAATGCAACTACTTTACAGTGAAGGAGATACAAGAATAGGCTAGGCCCATGACTGGGGGATCTATTGGTCCTAACATACTACACCAGGCAGAGCCTCATATAAGCAGCCAGTCTCCTACAATGCTGGAACAGTCTTCTAAAGACACAACGAAAGTAACAGCTTTGAGGCAACATTCTGAAAGGACGGGCTGTCACCCTTCAGGATGCAGTGTATTCATTAAATCAGATGCCTATGTGGTGCTGGGTCCCCATTAGGAAGATCATGTGAGTCTAGGAATCAAGGGTGGCAAAAGCAGTGGCCCTATTTACCATCACTTCCCAATAACCTATCGGAAGTCTTTGTGCTTCCTGCCCTGCAACTCTGCCCTCTGTAAACTTAGAGTTTCAGATTTCCAAAGGGGATATATCATTCTTACCAGGGGCTACAGTGAGGGTCTCATTGAGACATACAAATGGTTGCCACCAAGACACTTTGGAGTTCTTGTGCCCATGGACCAGCAGGCAGGAACACTACAATGAGGAGGTAGACTGCTTTTACACCATGGGGACAGGGAGGAATCTATTTGGATCCCACGTGATCCACCCGAGTGCATCCTGTGAACAGACACACACAGCAAGCCCACACTAAGAAGTGCATGATTACTCAGGGTTCAAACACTTTAAGAATGGAAGCTTGGATCACACCACCAAGTAAGTTATCAAGAACCATTGAGGTGATCAATGAGGAGGGGGGAATGTAAAATGAGATAGTGGAGGATGGAGAGGGTGAGTACCACTTGTAGCGCTAAGATCAACTGCGGTGTACTGACTGTAGCTTCCCTCTTCTGATTTCCCTGAAGAAGAAAGGCTGGCAGGGACGGTGGGGGACTTGCTTTCCTAACAGAGCTGTGCGGCACAAGGGATGGACGTGGTGACCACAAAAATATGCTCCTCGGCTCTCTTGCGGAGGGCAGCGTAACTGAGGGCCCCAGCTGCTGCTCTTTGAATCCACTGATGTTTTTATTCCAAGGCCACATTTCCCATGGTTGTTTACGGGCTTTTCCTATGGGAATAACAGATGACTGGGGAGAGCAGATAAACTAATGCTGGTCCACTCCTGTGAGGTGGGAGGAGAGGGGCGTCCTCTGACAGGCAGCTTTGGCTTGAGGGCTCTCCATCAACCTGACCTTAAAACTTTCTTGGAACTGCACTGCAGTCTGAGACTCTTACTACTTAGCCCGCCTTCCTTCCCTCTCTCCTCTACAAAGGTCAGCACGTGATGCAGTCTGAGGACTCTGCCTTCCTTTCTTTTTCCTCACAGGCATTTCCCCAAATCAATCTTTTACAGATCTAATCCCATTTTTGCATTTAAGTTTTGGAAGACCTAAAGTAACACATCTGGATTTTGTTTTGGAATGTAGTTACTTATGGTCAGCTTGTTTTTAAGCTTTTTTTTAGGGCAAATCTACTGCAGTTTCTACTGTCATGTTTAAAAAAAAAACAAAAAACTCATTACCATCAAACTGATTCCGACTCATAGTGACCCTATAGGACAGAGTAGAACCACCAATAGGGTTTCCAAGGCTGTAATCTTTACGGATGCAGGCTGTCACATCTTTCTCCCACGGATCGGCTGGTGGGTTCAAACCACTGACTTTTTTTGACTAGCAGCTGAGCGCTTAACCACTGCACTACCTGGGCTCCTTCAAGGTTAGTTTAGACCTATTTAAAAGATGTAGCTTTTCTAAGGTCTCAAGTGACTGTCTAGGATTCTCAGTGAGGACTATATTGTGGCTGAATGGAAACTGAGTGGTTTTCAATCCAGTGTGTTTTGGGAATTGCTCAGCTTAGAATTCAGCACTGGATATGAAAGGGTCTCTATGCAGATTTCTAGAAAATTTTTTCTGGATACCTTCCTTCTCACTGATACTCTGCCCTGAAAATTCAAGGCACCTAAGTCTGTCTTAATTCCAACCTTTGTCTCCTCAGTTCAGCAAGATGGCTATGCTCTGCATAAGTTCCTTCTCCCTTACATGTGACCCAGAAAGTGCTACACACAGAAAGGTAGGACAAGCGTACAGCTCACCTTGATTCCTTGTCCTCAGTCATCTTAGTCCTTTACTGCTGCTTGTCCAATGGCTGAGAAGTTGTTTCATATAATTTTTTCCCTGGCTTCTTGAAACATGGACAGTCAATTTTTTAAACAATTTCTAATATACGCATTTAGAGCTAGCTATAACATTCCCCTAAGCATTTGTCTTCATACAGCATGTTTTGATATATTGTATTTTCACTAACTTTCTCAAAATATTTTCTAAATTCCTCAGTGATTCATTCTGACCCAAGAGTCATTAGGAATATGCTTCTTAAGTTACAAGCATTTGAGAGATTTTCTAGCTATCTTTATGTAATTGATTTCTGGTTTAATTCATACTCTGTGTGACTTCAATCTTTTGAAATTTGTTGAGACTTGATTTGTGATCCAGCATATGGCCTGTTTTGGTACAAGTTCTGTGTATACCTTAAAAGAATACGTATTTTGAAGTTCTGGGATACAGTATTTTATACATGTTAATCAGATCAAGTAAGGAGCCCCGGTAATGCAATCATTAAGCGACCTGCTGCTAACCAAAAGGTCAGCGGTTCAAACCTACCAGCTGCTCTGCAGAAGAAAAGCCCTGGCAATTTGCTCCCATAAAGATTTCAGGCTAGGAAACCTTATGGGGCAGTTCTACTCTGTCCCATATGGTCGCTACGGGTCAGAATTGACTCGATAGCACCCAACAACAACAATTCGGTCAAGTGGGTAATTCATGTTTTTCAGATCTTAAATTCTTCATTTTTTCTGTTTTTCTGTTAACTGAGAGAAGTGTGTTAAAATCTCTAATTCTGATTGCTTCTTTCTCCTTTTAAAAGTTTTGTCCTTTTTTGTTTTTGTATATTTTGAGGCTATATGATTAGGGGCATTCAAATTTAACATTTTCATATCTTCTAGTGAAATGAATCCTTTATTATGATGTGAACTTTTAGAAGTACTTTGTCTTAAAGTCTACTTTGATAAAATAATGCCACCAGCTTTCTTGTGTATTTGCATCATGCGTCAGTTATTTATGTACTGTCTTTTGGTTCCAAATCTATCCTTTATACTTTGCTCTTTGATGCTGGGACTACCTTCTGCAAATTATAGTTCCCAGATTCCTTTTTTAATCAGCTTTCTATTATATTCTATCAGTAAGAGACACCAGGGGAGATTGGGGGGAGTCCTGGTGGCCAAGTGGTTAAGAGTTCAGGCTGCTAACAAGAAGGTCGGCAGTTCAAATCCACCACCGTTCCTTGGAAACCCTATGGGGCAGTTCTAGTCTGTCCTATATGGTTGCTATGAGTCGGAATCAAACTCGATGGCACACAACAACAATAACTAACGGAGACTGGAAGATGGGAGGGAATTTTCTTCCTAGTTTATTCTGTTTTTGTCAGTATTGCTCTAGCATTAGCAGTTGGCTCTAGGTACTACCTTTTTAGGTACTCCCAGAACAAGTTTTCTTTGTCCCCTTATATGTACTAGCAGCCAAGTGACCTCTCTTCAGTGATCTGAACACAAATTTTTCAGTCCCCCTCCCCTCAAACTCCCAAGTAAAACCTTCTAGCAGATTTTAAAAAAAAAACGTTTCGTCCAGCTAGTCTACTTATTCTCAGCAGGAAGGCTGTTCTGAAATATCTAGATCACCACTCATTCATTTCTTAAGAGCCATCTAAATGTCACCTCTCCTATGAAGCCTTCTGATACTCCTGTTTGAGCTCATTATGGTTTTACACAAAAATACGAAAATAACACGCGCTGTCCCTCCCTCCCCGTGAGGCACCCTCACAAGTGCAGCCATGCCAATCCTCTTCCATATATGCTGTAGAAAAAAAAAAATTGGCATAATTGTGCTTACAAAAATACCTCAAGGGGGAAGGGCCTGGCTGGCAAACAAATGGAGGTGACTGTTATTTGCATAAAAATATGGTACTCCTTCCTTTATTCTCCATGCTAGATTACATCTCTATTGTAGCATTTTATTGCATTTTCCACTCGGCCATGCACAGATCTATACTCTTTCAGACGACTGTCTTATTCAGGTATATAATATCAATATATAACACAGAGTAGGAACTCAAAATGTACTGAATAACTCAAAGTTTTGATCCTACTGGTGGCAATGTCAGGCCAAATAAGATGATGATATCACAGTAGTGTAGACAAAAGGAAAACAATTTCTGTAAGATGGAGCCTCACAGAGGAATACCAAGTCAAATCACATAGTTTCCCATCTACTCCAAACATTATGCCAACCCTTTATGTTACAGAAACTATCCCAGTATTTTCTTTTTGTGTTTCTACTAATTTTCCCTTTGTTATAAGCTCTGTAACATTAGTGCTATTTGAAAGTAGAAATCAATAACTTAGGAAAAATTAATGAAACTGATTTATAAAGTTCAGACACATGAGAAACAGTTAATTATATTTCCCCGTTTTTTTCTCCTAACAATTCATGATTGTTTCTGAGATTACATGAGTTTAGAAAACATCTAATATCTTTACCCAATGGTCAAATATTTTAAGCAGAATTGCTTTTTAATTTTCCGAGTTTCAATGTCTCATTCTACTTCTTATAAACATCATCCAAGGTGAAAACTGTTATTTCCATATGCCTGCTAATACATTTAACCTTCCCATTTAACCCTTTGCCAACCCTGTTCTGGACTATGACATTATGATTATAGAAAAAAGAAAGGAAATGGCTTTAGAGAAGGCTAACAATACAATATATAGGCTTATGAGATGCCTCTTGTACACTGCCTCACATCTTCTGGACCTCTGACACCAGCTCCAGCTGTAGTAAACAATTCTGGACAGATTTCAACCTGCTTTGTGCCTCACCTCAATCATGCACTGAGAATCTAGCTTCCTGTCCCAAGGATTCTAAAGCAACAAAGTGCGAAGCCTGTGGAACCAACTAGATTCTCATGAGAAAGTTCTGCGTTAAGATTAACTGTTAGAGACTTCCGGCAAAATGGTACTCTAGGCAGAAGCACCACGCCGTACCTCCATAGCAAAGACCCAAAAAACTAAGCCAAACAGAGAAATCAGCAATCCTGAAACCCTAAAATATCAAATAAAGAGATAAAGAGCTCAGCCGAGCAGCAAATGAAGTGAGAAAACTGAAGAGAATGGACAGCAAGGAAAGATTCATGCAGAGGTCGCCTATCAGCTAATGCAGTGTGGATCCGCCATCTAGGACTCCTATCAGAGACCAGAAAATAGGGGGCACGAGAAAGCAGCTTCACAGAGCTTCCAGCAGGAGACAACAACCGGTAATTTGCGATATACGCTTTCCCACACCCCCACCCTTCTTTACCCCATCTTGGCCTCCTCTGCTTCCCATGGCCACAGTCTATTGGCTGGGAAGCACCGGCTGTTTTTGGATTCCACCCGTCCACACTGGCCGGCTCCCTGAGTGCCATTTGTTGGCTGCTGGTGTTGCTTTTTTTGCTTCTTTTGATTTCTTCCTTACCTCTCACCACCTCCTCCTCCTTTTGCGCAAATACCTAGCTCCGTGTGCCATCTTTGGTTCTTCCTAAGGGGCTGCGGAGCTCCATTCGAGTATGGAACTGCTTCCCGGTCTGGGCTGTCACGATTGTGGGATACCGGGGCTTTTGTTTGTTTGTTTTCTTTTCCTTTATTCAAGTTGGGAGCTTGCTCTGCACGGGCAGTGTTACATCGTTTGGGACCTACCCCCTCAGCTTCCGCAGATGCACAGAGGGATTCCTGAGAACATTTCTTTTTTTGTGGTTTTTTTTTTTCTGTTTCTTTGGAGGCTTTTCCTGTTCTGTTTTTTTTTTTTTTTAAAATGTGTTTTGTTTTCTTTTCCCTTTTTTTCCCTTTTTGTCTTTCTTCATTACTCAGTCGTTAGTCTCTCTATAACCTCCTTGTCTTCCTGTCCGTTGAATACCTGGCACTGAATACCTTTACACCTTCTACCCAGGCTGTACTGCAACACCTGGGAACAACTTCCCCAGACCCTGCACCTGCACCGGTGGGACCCCTGGGAGCTTTGCTGTTCTTTTCTCTTTATAATTTTTATTTACTCATTTTTTACATTTTTTTTCTTCTTTCCCTTTTTGTTTTTCTCTATTTCATACTCTCTCATCTCTCCACTCCAACAGCAAACTCCCCTAGCACTAATTTGTTTGTATGTTTTTGGTTCCTGTTCCTCTCTCCTCTCTCACATATCCAACTTAGCTCCACACATAACAATCTCCCCCCTCCATCCTGCCTACCTGCACCTTGCGCTTAACATCACACCACCAAGCAGCAAAGGCACGGCCTACCAGAACCTGCCCTGCACTAATTACCGACCCACCCTGGAAGCTGTAGTAAGTGCCACAAACAACCCATTCCAGCAACTCCTCTTCAGCTAGACATGCCCTGCTGTACCATATCTGACTGACTGACCCTGCCAATTGGAGGAGGTGAAAGGTATCGTGCCCACAGATGAGCAAACAACAAAGAACACACAGCCCACCTGCTCAGACATAGCTAAATAAAAAAAAGAAAAAAAAAAATCTACAATCAATAAACGAGAAAAATAACTACTGAATGCCCTGAAGACAGCAGACAATATCAAAACATTTACAAAAAAGGACAGTATGCTTCCAGTAGGAGTCCGAAATAAAACACCATATGACTTTCCAGTGGAAAAAAAGGCACTAGAACTACTGGTAGAGAATTCAGATCTCTAAGACTCAGAATTATCCAAGAGTTGAAGCAAAAAACAGATAAAAATAAGGAAAAAAATAGACAAATTCATGGAAAAGGCAGACAAATTCATGGAAAAAAATACAAAAAATTGGAAGAATTCAGGAAAATAATGCAGGAACAAAATGCCAAAATAAATTCACAACTAGAAACTATACAAAAACAACAATTAGAAATCCAAAAGATAAACAACAAGATTTCAGAAATGGACAGTGTCACAGAAGGGCTGAGGAGCAGATTTGAAACGGTGGAAGACAGGATCAGCAGAATTGAAGATAAACACTTGGATACAACTCTGTTTCAGGAAAACTCAGAAAAAAGAACAAAGAAAAATGAAGAGACCCTGAGAGTTATGTGGGATACAATCAAAAGCAAAAATCTGCGAGTGATCTGAGTTCCAGAACAGGGGAAGAAAACAGAAAACACAGAGAGGATCACTGAAGAACTGCTGTCAGAAAACTTCCCCAATATCATGGAAGATCAAAAGCTGGCCTTCCAAGAAGCTCAACGAACCCCATATAGGATAGACCCCAAAAGAAAATCACAAAGGTATATCATAATCACACTCCCCAAAACCAAAGACAAAAACGAATCCTGACAGCAGCTCGTGAAAAACAAGAAGTCACAAACTGAGGAGAAACAATAAGACTAAGCTCAGATTATTTGGTAGAAACTATGCAGACAAGAAGACAAGGAGATGACATATATAAAACTTTGAAAGAAAAAAACTGCCAGCCAAGAATATATCCTGCAAGACTCTCGTTCAAATATGATGGTGAAATTAGGACATTTCCAGATAAACAGAAATTAAGGAAATATGTAAAAACCAAACCAAACTTACAGGGAGTTCTTCGATCTGAGAACAAACAACTTCAGCTCACAGGCTGAATCTAGGACACAGGACTGTACCAGCCAGATACCAGTCTAGAAAATGAACTCACAAGGACTATCCAAAACAAAAAGAAGTACAACAGGGAATCAGAGCAGTTAATCTATAAATGAAAACAACATCAGAACAAGAAAAAAGGGAATAAAAGGTGTAGGTACAGAACCTTCTAATAGAGAGGAAGGCAACGCTATCGATACCAAGTAATAATAGACTGCTTCAAACTTACAAAGATAAGGGTAAAATTCATGGTAACCACAAAGAAAGTTAACAGACATACTCATATAAATAAAGAGGAAAAATATGAAATCTCAGCAAAAACCAAACCTACAAAAACAAAAGAAATGAAAAAAAAAAAAAATCCACAGAAGTAATTCAGCACAGGAGAGTAAGAACAAAGAAAACGTCAGCACCACAAAAAAGAGCACCACAAAATGACAGCAACAAACTCACATCTATCAATAATTACACTGAATGTAAATGGACTCAATGCACCCATAAAGAGACGGAGTGAGACAGAATGGATAAAAAACACGATCCATCAGTATGCTGTCTACAAGTGACACACCTTAGAAACAAAGATGTGAATTTATTAAAAGTCAAAGGTTGGAAACAAGTATATCAAGCTAACAACTACCAAAAAAGAGCAGGAGTGGCAATTCTAATCTCAGATAAAATAGACTTTAACACAAAATCTACCTTAAAAGACAAAGAAGGACACTATATAATGACTAAGGGGATGATCCATTGTGAAGACGTAACCATAATAAACATCTACTCACCTAATGACAGGGCTCCAAAATACATAAAACAAACTCTAACAACACTGAAAGGAGAAATTGACAGTTCCACAATAATAGTAGGAAACTTCAACACACCGTCAGTAAAGGACAGAACAATTAAAAAGAAACTCAGCAAAGATCCAAAAGACCTAAAGGGCACAATCAGCCAACTTGACCTCATAGACGTATATAGAATACTCCATCCAACAGCTGCAAAGAACACATTCTTTTACAATGCACATGGAACATTCTCCACTACAGACCACATCTTAGGCCACAAGGCAATCCTCAACAAGATCCAAAACGTTGAAATGGTTCAAAGTATGTTCTCTGACCACAATGCCATCAAATTAGAAATTAACAACAGAAAGAGCAAGGAAAAAAAAAATCAATTACATGGACACTGAATAATACCCTGCTTACACATCACTGGGTAATAGAAGTCAGTGATGGAATCAAAAAATTCCTAGAATCAAATGAGAATGAAAACACATCATACCAAAACTTTGGGACACAGCAAAGGCAGTCCTCAGAGGACAATTTATAGCAATAGATGCACACATCTAAAAAGAAGGGACAAAATAAAAACATTAACTGCACAACTCAAACAAACAGAAAGAGAGCAGCAAAAAAAGCCCACAGCCACAGAAAGAAAGGAAATAATAAAGATCACAGCAGAAATAAATGAAATAGAGAACACAAATACAATAGAAAGAATCAACAAAACCTAAAGTTGGTTCTTTGAAGGAATCAACAAAATCGGCAAACCACTGGCCAGACTGACAAAAGAAACACAAGAGAGGATGCAAATAACCCAAATAAGAAATGAAATGGGTGACATTACAACACACCCAACTGAAATAAAAAGGATCATAACAGAATATTATGAAAATCTATACTCCAACAAATATGAAAACCTAGAGGAAATGGATAAATTTCTAGAAATACACTACCTTCCCAAACTACAACAAAGTGATGTTGAAAACCTGAACAGACCCATAACAAGAGAAGAGATTGAAAAGGTAATAAAAAAACTCCCAACAAAAAAAACCCTGGCCCAGATGGCTTCACTGGAGAATTCTACAAACATTCAGAGAAGAGCTTGTACCAGTACTACTCAAGCTATTTCAGAGCACAGAAAACAAAGCAACACTTCGAATTCATTCTATGAAACCAGCATAACCCTGATACCAAAACCAGGCAAAGATGCCACAAAAAAAGAAAATTACAGACCAATATCTCTCACGAACATAGATGCAAAAATTCTCAACAAAATTCTAGCCAATAGAATTCAGCATCATATCAAAAAAATAATACACCACAACCAAGTAGGATTCATACCAGGTATGCAAGGATGGTTCACCATTAGAAAATCAATCAACGTAATCCACCACATAAATGAAAGGAAAGAAAAGAACTGATCATCTCAATTGACGCAGAAAAGCCAACACCCAGTCCTGACAAAAAACTCTCAATCAAATAGGTATAGAAGGGAAATTTCTCAACATAATAAAGGGCATCTATGCAAAACCAACGGCCAACATCATTCTTAATGGAGAGAGGCTGAAAACATTCCCCTTGAGAACAGGAACAAGACAAGGATGTCCTTCATCACTACTCCTCTTTAACATTGTGCTGGAAGTTCTCGTGAAAGCAATATGGCAACAAAAAGAAATAAAGGGCATCCAAACTAGTAACGAAGAAGTTAAACTGTCCTTGTTTGCAGATGATATGATACTATACCTAGAAAACCCTAAAGACTCCACGAGAAATCTACTGAAACTAATAGAAAGATTCAGCAGAGTAGCAGGATACAAGATAAACATACAAAAATCAGTTGGATTCCTATACACCAATAAAGAGAACGATGAAAAGGAAATCAGGAAAACAATACCATTTATAATAGCCCCCCAAAATAAAATACTTAGGAATAAATCTAACCAGGGATGTAAAAGACCTATACAAAGAAAACTACAAAACACTACTGCAAGAAACCCAAAGGGATCTACATAAATGGAAAAACATACCATCCTCATGGATAGGTAGACTCAACATTGTGAAAATGACAATTCTACCCAAAGCAATTTACAAATACAATGCAATCCCAATCCAAATACCAACAACATTCTTCAAAGAGATGGAAAAACTAATCATTGACTTTATATGGAAAGGGAAGAAGCCCCAAGTAAAGCACTACTGAAGAAGAAGAATAAAGTTGGAGGACTCACACTACCTGACCTCAGAATCTACTATACAGCCACGGTAGTCAAAACAGCCTGGTACTGGTACAACGACAGATACATTGACCAGTGGAACAGAATTGAGAATCCGGATGTAAACCATCCACCTACCGTTACCTGATCTTCAACAAGCGCCCAAAGTCCATCAGATGGGGAAAAGACAGTCTTTTTAACAAATGGTGCTGGCAAAACTGGATATCCATCTGCACAAAAATGAAACAGGACCCATACCTCATACCATATAGAAACACTAATTCAAAATGGATCAAAGACCTAAATATAAAGCCAAAAACTATGAAGTTCATAGAAGAAAAAATAAGACCAATGCTACAGGCCCTAATACATGGCATTAACAGGATACAAACCATAACCATCAACACACACACCCCAGAAAATAACTGGGATCTTCTAAAAATCAAACTCCTATGCTCTTCAAAAGACTTCACCTAAAGAGTAAAAAGAGAAACTACAGACTGGGAAAAAATTTTTGGACAGTACAAGTCAGACAAAGGTCTAATCTGCATAATCTACAAGAAAACCCAACATCTCTACAACAAAAAGACAAATAATCCTATTAAAAAAAGGGCAAAGGAAATGAACAGACACTTCACCAAAGAAGACATACAAGCGACCAACAGATACATGAGGAAATGCTCGTGATCACTAGCCATTAGAGAAATGCAAACTAAAACCAGTAAGATACCATCTCACCCTGGCATGACTGGCACAAATCAAAACACTGGAAATAACAAACGTTGGAGGGGCTGCGGGGAGATCTGAACTCTTATGCACTGCTGGTGGGAATGCAAAATGATACAACCATTTTGGAAAATGATATGGCACTTCCTCAGAAAGCTAGAAATAGACATACCAGACGATCCAGCAATCCCACTCCTAGGAATATATCCTAGAGAAATAAGAGTCGTCACTCAAATAGACATATGCACACCTATGTTCATGGCAGCATCTTTCACAATAGCAAAAAGATGGAACAACCTAGATGCCCATCAACAGATGAATGGATAAACAAACTACGGTACATACACACGATGGAGTACTATGCAACAAGAAAGAACAATGATGAATCTGTGAAGCATCTCATAACACCGATGAAACTGGAGGACATCATGCTGAGTGAAATAAGTCAATAACAAAAGGATAGATATTATATAAGAACTCTACTGTAAAAACCTATGAAAAAGTTTACAGACAAAATGTAACAATCTTTGTTGGTTACCAGGGATGGGAGGGGTGTGGGGAAAATACTAAATAGGCAACAGACAAGTGGTATCTTGGGTGAAGGGTTAGAAAGTACACAATACTGGGGAAACCAGCACAACTTGTACAAGGAAAGACCATGGAAGCCCCACAGACACATTCAAACTCCCTGAGGGACTGAATTGCTGGGCAGATAGCTGTGGCGACCACGGTCTAAGGGAACATCTAGCTCAACTGGCATAACACAGTTTATAAAGACAATGTTCTACATTCTACCTTGGTGAGTAGCATCTGGGGTCTTAAAAGCCTGTGAGCAGCCATCCAAGATACTCCAGTGTTCTCATCCCTGCGGGAGCAAGGGAGAATGAAGAGAACAGGATACAAGGAAAAGACTAGTCCAAAGGACTAATGGACCACAGCTACCAAGGCCTCCACCAGACTGAGTCCAGTACAGCTAGATGGTGCCCAGCTACCACCACTGACTGCTTTGACCAGGATTACAATAGAGGGTTCTGGACAGAGGTGGAGAAGGATGTAGAACAAAATTCTAACACATAAAGAAAAGACCAGAATTACTGGCCTAAAGGAGACTGGAGAAACCCCAAGAGTACGGCCCCCAGACACTCTTTTAGCTTAGTGGTGAAGTCACTTCCGAGGTTCACTGTTCAGCCGGGGACTGGAGAGCCCCATAAAACAAAACGGGACTAATGAGGCACAGCAGTGCAGGGACAAGGGCTAGAAGGCAGAAGGGGACAGGAAAGTTGGTGATAGGGAACCCAAGATTGAGTAAGGACAGTGTTGATGTGTAGTGAGGTTGTTAACCAGTGTCATAGGGCAACATGTGTACTGTTTAAAGAGAAACTATTTTGTTCTGTAAACCTTCATCTAAAGTGAGAATAGCAGTGCAATTGGAAGAGCATAGTCGATGTCACTGAACTGTGCATGTAGAAATTTTTGAAATGGTGTATCTTTGGCTATGTGTATTTTCACCAAAAAAAAAAAGGTCCTCCAAGGTCGAGAAGGGAGAATGTTGACACGTTGTGGGATTGTTAACCAATATCATAAAACAGTATGTGTACTGACTGTTTAATAAGAAATTATTTGTTCTGTAAACCTTCACCTGAAGTACAATTAAAAAAAAAAAAAAAAAGAAAGATAACTGTTAGCAGTGGGGGACCTCTTGTTAACACTACCTTATTTGCCTGGATTTTCTTTCCCCTTTTCCCTGTTCACTTCCACATCCCTCATTCTTGCTCCCTGGGATCACATTCCCAAACACAATGTGTCTACCTGAGTCTCAGGCTCTGCTTTCAGAATAACCTAGATTAAGATAGTACGTAAGTCAGTTGTTGATGAATTATATAATAATGTAATTTTCCTTGCCTCTGTACATGCTACAAAGAAACACTGATTCAGGAGAAAGTGCAGTTTAAGGTATTTTTGATGATTTTGCATCTTTTTCCTTTATGAGAGCTCACAGTCCTTCCTGAAGCCTGACCACCTAAGGAAAAACAGTTGGTACAAATTAGCTTAAAATAGGCAAATTTCTTTGTGATGATGGCTCTAAGGATTTTTACTTTCTGAGGGAGTTCTCAGTAATTTGGTTGTATACTCTGATGTAATAAGGCAGAGCCCTCAGGCTACTTAATCAGGCAAAACTTTTTGTTGCTTTGGAAACAACCGTATCACATTTCTTATTCTCCTTGGTAAAAAAACTAGATCTTTTACTGCTGTAATCCCTTCTGCTCAGAAACTCAAACATACCTTGAAAATACAAAATATTACTGGAATACTACCAGGGATTTCTTTATTCATGAAGAAATGAAGGACTATCCTGAAAAATATGGGGGTTATTAGGAGTAAACTCAGGTTGCCCACATGCCAGGTCTAAGTAAAAATGTACTAAAAATACTACCTAGAAAAAAATAGATAAAAACCCCTCCATCATGGAACTTAGATTTTAGTGATGAGGGGTGAGATAATAAATAAATTAAGAAAATAAAATATGTAGTATTTCAAACTAGGAATGGGAGAGAGAATGTGCAAGTTTTTGTTTTGTTTTGTTTACTCTGCAAGTCTCACTGAGAAAATGCCATTTGAACAAAGACCTGAGGAGGGAAAAGAATATGGGTATTTGGGGGGAGGAGCATTTGGGAAGAAGGAAAAGGAACGATGAAAGGCCGAGAAGTAAAGAGGCCAGTGTGGTTTCAGAGATGTGAGCACTAGGAGATGGGGGTAGAAAGGGCATGGGGACAGAAGGCAGTACACGACCATGTGGGAGAGCAGTTTTTAATAGATGCAGGCCACACTATGCATCTAGCCAATACTTTCAAAAATTGTGAAAACATTTTGGTATTACTAAGATTGGGGTGGTTCTACTTTTAGTGGGTAGGCAACGTTTATGTTAAGAGTGTAATTCCCAGGACAGTTCCACCCAGTGAAGTATTTTTCCACATTCTGCATGACTTTTAAAATGCCCTGCTGCTCATTCATGCAGATGTAAATCCTTTCTGCTAAGAAACTTTATAAATAAATAAAGAAAATTTATTTATGCTAACTCCTAAATTCCATTTATGGCAAGCTAGGTTATTGGGATCAATTTTCCATTGAAAACAAGTAAATACCCTGAATAAAATAATATTTAGTCAAATCTGGAAAGCTTCTGGCTAATATTTTTTCTGCTCCATAGGCTCTCCTTCTGGGACTCTAATTACATGGATGTTAGCTTGATGTTATTCCATGAGTCACTGACGCTCTATTTTTTTTTTCCTTCAGTGTCGTTCAATTTGGATGATTTCTACTGATCTGTCTTCAAGTTTATTGATCCTTTCTACTGTTGTGTCCAATCTACTGATAATCCCATCAAAAAACTTCAGATACTGTATTTTTCAGTTACAGGATTTCCACTTTATTCTTTTAAAGATATTATCTGTATCTCTTCTGAAATCCCCTACTGGCTCGTCTATTACATTTTCTTTAGTAAGATTCTTTAATATACTTCTCATGGTTATCTTAAAGCCCTTGTGTACTAATTCTAACATCTATATGTCTGCTTCTATTGATTTATGACAAAGGTAACATTGTAGGGCAATGGGAAAAGGATGGTCCTTTCAAGAAAAGGACCTGGGTCAATTGGATAGCTATGTGAAAACACAATTGACCCCTACTTCATACTATATCCCAAAATCAATTCTAGGAGGTGAGTTCTAAATGTTCAAAGAAAACCAGTAAGTTTCTAGATGGTAACACAGGAGAATGTCCTTGTGACCTTGAGCTAGGCAATGATTTCTTAAACAGGACAGCAAAGACACTAACCATAAAAAAGATTGATAAATTAGATTTCAATAAAAATAAAGTATTTACATTCATCAAAATCTATCAATGAAATAGTTAAAATGCAAGACATAGTTAGGAAAAGGAGTTTGTTTGCAGCACTCATAGCTGAAAATGGACTCACATCCAGAACATATAAAAGTCACCTAAACATCCACTAGAAAGACAACACAATGGAAACAGGCACTTTACTAAAGAGGATATCCAAATGGCCAATAATCACATGAAAAGATGCTCTTTTTCATTAGTCATCACAGAAGTGCAAATTAAAACCACACAATCATCAAATGTTGGTGAAGATTTGGAGCAATGAGAACTCTCATCATACACTGCTGGAGGCAGTGTGACGTTCAAAACACCACTTTACAGCATTAACTAGTGCTGACCATAGGCATACCCTATGACCACGCTATTCCACTTATAGATGTCTCAGAAACATGTATTCATATGAACAGATAGACATATATACTAATGTTCATAGCAGTATTATCTGCAATACCCAAACCTGGGAATAGCTTTAATATCCAATAATAGTACAACGGATAAATAAATTGTTGTATAGTCATACAACTGAATGCCATACAGCATAAAATAAAGTAAAACAAAATAAAACCATAAATAAAAACCTAATACATGCAACAACATGGAGAGATTTCTCAGATACAATATGGAGGGAGAGAAAGCAAATACTATATTTACTGGATTAATTCATTTCACATGAAATTAAAAAACAGACAAAACTATGTATCTGAGGACAAGAGAGTGGTTATATTTGGGGAGAAGTTGCAGGTAGACTGGGTAGGGGTATAAAGGATGCTAGTATTCTATTTCTCCATCTGGTGGTAGTTGTAAGGGTTTGTTTGCTTCACTCTTTGAAAGTTCATTGAACTGTGTATTTCTGGAGTGTGTACCTTTCCTGTATGTACATGCTGTATTTCAACAAAAGTTTATTAAAAATATTTGTAAAAGCTTAATGGTCCAGTAAGCTCAGTAAGTTGCCATATTAGTATGCACTGGAAAAAAAAAACGACCAAAGGAATACATAAACATTTTAACAGTTAACTTTTGTGGACTGGGATTATGGAGAATTTTTATTTTCTCCTCTATATTTTTCAGTATTTTCCAAATTACCACAGTGGATATATATTACTTTCACCACCAGGAAAAAAAATCCTATTAAAATACCATTGTCTTGAGATATTAATGCATTGCTTTTATACTAAATTAATTTACTCAAAACATAAGGGCTGGCTTTTGCTCTGATGGAAGCAACGGCCTGGTGTAGAGCAGAGGAGGCTGTCGCAGCTGGCCACCAGGTGCTCGCCACCGGCCACTCCGCCGCTGCCAGGGGGAAGGAGCGGAGGCTCAGGTGTGTGGACCCAAAATATTGTGAACTATGTCTGAGCAGGTGAAGCTATGGTAAACCTGTGGGTCGTAGTCCATGTAGGACCTGGGTCTTCACTGAAAAGCTGTGGCTGCGTGTGGGGATAAGCGAAGGCTAACCAAAGCGCTAGCGCCCCGTGCAGGGTACAGAGAAGGATTAGACTAAACCGTGTAACCTCAAAATTTTGTACGGCCAGCAGCTAAGAATGGTTTTACATTTTTAATAGTGTATTAAAACAAAGAGACGAATATGCGACAGGGGCTGTTCATGGCCTGCAAATCCCAAAATATTTACTATCTGGCTCTTTACAGAAGATGTAGGCCGACTTCTTGATTAAGACTCCAGCCCGAAAAATCTCAACGTTCTTAAAATCTCCACCTGGGGACTCGCTTGCTGATGGGCCGGAGCGAAATGCGCGTGCCCAGTGGCACCCTGGCCCCGGGGCTACACGCGACACAGTAACGCCGCCGGTCAGACCTGGGAAGGAAGTCGGAATCCACTGAGGAGAGCGTGAAACTCACCTGTAAAGAATCCAGCCTGAGAAGGGCTGGCCCGGCGCGGCCGGCCAGCACCTGGCTCTTCCTGACGAGGGTTCCAACAGGATAAGTGACAGCTCTCAGCGGATAGAAGAGGATAAGGTTTACATCTGCCAACTGGGAAAGCATCGTTGTCACTCCTAGAGAAACCTAGAGAAGCCAACCGAGCCCTTGGCGGAATTTCTTTTTCTTCACTCTGTCGCGGGCAGCCGCCCGGACCGCACGGTTTGCCAGCTGGGTTCACAACTTCGGGCAAACGCCGCGTGGGCGCGGCCGGCTGACGAGCGCATGCTCAGAAGCCGCTTGCAGGCCCTCGCCCCTGCAGGCCTGTCCCTCCCACCTGCCCTTCCGAGGGTCTCCGGTAGGGAACAAGGGAGCCGGGGAGAAGGACATGCAGCGTATATTTTTGCTGAACAATTTGAGAGTTAGTTTTGGATATCACAACTCTTCACCCTTAAATATGGACAATATCTGACCTACACAAAAGACAGTTTCAGGAATACTTAAGTACGAATCCCTTAAGAACAAGGGATTCTCCGACGTCAGGTTTTTCCAAAGGCGGCGCTATTGACATTTGGGACAGTTTTCTTTGTTGTACCGTGTTTCGCAACATCTCTGGCCTCTAACCACCAGATGCCAGTAACACCCCTCATCTCTAGATGTGACCAGAAAGTCTCTAGAAGCTGCGAAAATGTAGAGGTCGGTCGAGTCTGGGGGACAAAATCGCCCTTATTGAGGATTACTGTCCTACAAGAGGACAATACAATCATCACACTTGGGAAATTTCACATTGTAACATTACTACCATCTAATGTATGTTGTATTTTCAAATTTATTCAATTGTCCCCAAGATGTTTTTGTTTACCCTATTATTTGTTAGTAAAATACAAATCCAGGCTCCAACAAGGATCCCATATTGCATTTAGTTGTCATTATTTCTTTAGTTTCCTTCAATTTAGAACAGTTTATCCAGCATTTGTTTGTTTCTGGAATTGACATTTTTGAAAAGTCCAGGCCAGTGTTTTTTCAGAATGTCCTTCCGTTTGGATGCTTCAGGTTGGTTCCTCACTACTAGATTCACATTGAATGTACATACATATTTGGGGGGGAGGTGAGGGGGCTGGAGTGCTATCTAGGTGATGTTATATCCAATTTTATCAATTTTTAAATGACTATTTAGCTATCTCAACAAAATCTAATTAAAAAGTCCATTTTTTCCCCCAGTGATTTGAGATACCACTTTTATCACATACATAATTTTCTATGCTGTGTTTAGGTGTATATATTTTCAGTTTTTTCTTTTCATCTGATTGTTTAGTCCCGTGCTGATATTAAATTGTTTTATTTATAGAGACTATATAGTATATTCCAAAATCTGGCAAGGCTAGGTCTGCTTCATTGTTGGTTTTTTTTTTTTTTTTAAAGCGTTTTTTCTATATATTCTTGCTTATTTTTTTTCCCCACATAAACTATAGAATCTGGCTTGAGAAAAAAAGTACTTTAAAAAGTGAGATTAATTTATGATGTTGCATTTTCCTAGTGGAGAACAAGGTTTACTTTTCCTTTTGTTCAAGTCCCAGTTTTGCATCTTTCAGGAGAGCATATAAGTTTTTCTCATATAGGTTTTGCACAATTCTTAAGTTTAGTCTTCAGGCATTTCTCTTTTTTATTGGTAATGTAAATAGGTCTTCTGTATTTCGCTATAACTCCTCATTGCTTAAATATACGAAAGTATTGATTTCCACGTATAATTTTATATCTTGTTACTATTTTGAATCTCCTATTGCCTCTAGGGGTTTTTCTCTCGATTCTACTGCTATTTCTATTTACACTTTTATATAATTGCAGTGATTATTCTTCTCAAAGCTCAAATTGCTCATCCTTGGCTAGTAGGAGACTCTTCATATCGGCTCCATACTGTGTTCATTTGACACAAACTCAAAGGTCTTGATAGCTTTCTTGCTTTTCCATATTGTACATTTACTGCCCTAGATCTAGAATCAGCTATTTCTCAAATAAGTCCTCATTGCTTTCAGTGAAAATGGTGTTTGGAGACCACAATTTGTGTGCTCTTAAGGATGTTCATGGCTAAATGGCTTGTAATTACTTCTCAGACTTTTCAATGGCAAGATCTAGGAAATATGTAATTTTCAAAGATAGATAAAAATAAATCATAAATTTGTACTGACATTCAAAATCTAAGAAAAATTATAGGGCTTTTAATTAATTGATTTGATTTTATACTGCATCTCTTTTATACTGAAGTTTGTTTCCTAATGATATTAATGTAATTACTTATTTTTTCCATATATATGGGAAAAATATATATTTTCATATGAAAAATATATAAATTTTTTCCATATATATGAAAAATACATAAACTTTTTCCATGTATATATATATATATATATATATATATATATATATATATGGAAAATATATAAATTTTTTCCATATGGAAAAAAATAAGTAATTTCAAAATTTCAAAGTAATAATACCAATATTACAACTAATGGTAGGAATGCTAAATGCAGTTTAATATAGCTAGGTTCATTTGTTTCAGGTTATTTTCAAATCTGGGTTGCTAAACAAAATGAAAACAACAGAAAATCCTTCAAATAGGGGGCAGGGGGAGAAATCCCTAAAAATTTTTAACTTTTTAAGTGAATATCTAATTCATTTGTTTAACTCTTTGATTTTGATTGATATAAATATTTAAATCTGTGTGTTTTGTTCTGAATACTCTAGCTGTATCCCATAGAATCTGATGTCATGTTTTCATTAATTCTTTTCTAGGAAATCTCAGTATCAGTTGGCTTTTTCCTTTGAGGCAAACTGTATTTAACAGAAAAAATTAAAATTTCATGGTGGGAAGGGTTTCTTATGTTTGAATATTATTAATTGTTATTTTTATCATATCATTGATGGGGATTATTATTTATATTATTTCTCTTTTTATAATTTATGGAGGTTTTTCTTTAATAACTAATATAGAGTCAATTTTCATAAATGTTTTTTGTACAATTTTTTTTACTAAAAGAAGGTACTAAAGTCTGCTAATATTTGTGTATTTCTCTTACTCTTTGAATATCTTGTAGTTTCTGCTGTATGAAAGTAGCTGCTGTGTTATTTGCTGCATACACTTTCATAAATATTTTATTTTCACTGTGAATTGTGGCCTTGAGCATTACAAGGTATTCTTCTTAGTCTCAGTAATAGCTTTTGGCCTGAATTCTACTTTATTTGTTTCAAAATTTCAATTCTTATTTTCTTTCTATTTGCATTTTTTTGCCCATCATTTCATTGTTAGCATTTCTGAGTAGTTTTGATTTAGGTGTGTCTTTTATATACAGCATAGAGTTGGGTTTTGCTTTTAGATCTGTCTTTTTTTCTTTTAATAGAAGGATTAAGCCCATTTGTATTTCATACTATGGTTGAGATATTTGGTCTCCATTATCTCGTGTCATATATTTACGCATGTGATGGTGGTAAGTGCTATTGAGGAAAATAAAGGAAAAAAGGGGGATAGGAAATGCTGAGGAGAATATTCCATCTAAATATGTGGCTTAAAAAGGCCTCACTGAGAAGGTAACTTTTTGCACGAACACTTGAAGGAGGTGAAGAAAGGAGTCATTTGAATAGGCAAGGTAAGACTGGTCCGGACAGAGAAAACAAGGGCGAAAGCCTGAGGCTCAAGAGTACCTGGTGTGTTTCTAGGAAAAGCAAGGAGGCTAGTGTGACTACAGGCGAGTAAGTAAGAAAATAGAAGGAAACGCCAAAAACAGTAACAACAACAAAACCCCAAACCCTTTGCAGTCGAGTCGAGTCGAGTCGATTCTGACTCATAGAGACATTTTGTTATAGGACAGAGTAGAAGTGCCCCACAGTTTCCAAGGCTGTAATCTTTACCGAAGTGGACTGCCACATCTTTCTCATTCGGAGCAGCTCGTGGGTTCTAACTGCTTACATTTCCGCTAGCAGTTGAAAGCGCAACGAGGGTTCCTGGAGTGAAGGCCAGAGGATGAAGTCAAGAGGATGAGATAGGGTTCTGTAGGTCTTAGGAAGGGAACAAAACCACCCTCCCTGTTGTGGGTTGGGTTGTGTTCACCCAAAAGATATGTTCAACTCTTAACTCCCAGTGTCTGTAAATGAGTCCTTGTGTTGAAATAGGATCTTTGCAGATGTAATCAAGGTAAGATGAGGTCATACTAGATTAGTTGTTATGTGCAGTAGAGTCGGTTCTGACTCATTAGTGACCCTATAGGACAGAGTAGGACTGCCCCACACGGTTTCCAAGGAGCAGCTTGTGGGCTCAAACTGCCGACCTTTTGGTTAGCAGCCAAGCTCTTAAACACTGTGCCACCAGGGCTCTATTAGGGTGTCCTTTCATAAGCAGATACTGAGGAGGTACAGCGGAGGAAGCCGTGGGAAGACAGAGGCAGATATAAAAGTTTTTTTTTATATCTTTTAAAACTAAAATATTTGGCTTAAGATAGTTTTTCTTTTTATACAGAAATCTGTTGTTTTAACAGGAAACTGTATCTCAGAGAAGGTAGAATGAAATGGGTGAGTATAGGGGAGAAGTGGGAACGAATTAAGTCTGTGATCCAGATAAACAGTGCCCAGGATTCAAGTGGATGGGAGCAGAGAAGGGACAAACTTTAAATATATGCAGGGTTACTTCTTCCTTGTCTATGCATTTCTTTTGGCAGCATTTTAATTTTCTCTCTCTCTTTTCCTCTTTTTATTCTCCTTCGCCTTTCTTTTTCCTAAACTAAACTGTCACGGTAAGTCACAACTCATATAGAAAACTGAGTGGTACATTGTAAAATAGGACACAAAACAAAAGACTTCATCTGAGAGCTGAGATCATCGCGGCACACACAGACCCAGCGCAGCAATTCAACAGTGTTTCTCAGAGCCTAGGACAGTTTCTACAATTCTTGGTATGCTATTGCCCCCTGCTGTTCATGTGGAAGTACTGACTAAGGAAGCTTTTCATAACCTTTTAGTGCAATGTTAGAGTGATATTAGAGAAAGTTTGAGGAAGTCGTTTAAATACTTTAAAACAGAGTAATGTAAGGCATTACTTTTTAAAAGGCTGCATATAAAATAATTACAAAGCTCCTTTCCCTACTTCCCAATATATCAAAAAAGAAAATCTATGATTCAGTTATTTGGCTATCAGTTTCCTTTTTACGTTTCTGAGGGGAATAGAACATATGGCAGTTGAGGTAACTTAGAAACAAATGGAGGACTAAATGTGCAAAAGTGGGGGGGTGGGTAATGCATATTTTACAGACAGCTAGAGAGAACCAGTTCAGTCCTGAACAGGACTTTTGCATTCATCAGGCAGCATAGGGCAGAAACTGGCTTGTCTTCATGCAAGAGTGTGGATTTGTGAGCTTCAGTCTTTTGCCTCTTGTTCCTCGGTTGGTCATGGAAACTTCTCAGAACCATTAGGGCATAGGTTGGGGCCCCTATGAAGCAGAGCAGAGGCACATAATGCTCGAAGCTGATTTCCTGGCCTACCCTGTCATTTCTAATGAGGTCAGGGGCAATCTCCTAAATGGAAGTTAGTCCACATGCAAATGTGTGTGTTTGCACTTGGGAGTGTCACATTGCACGCTCCAGGTTTCAGGCCTCTAGCACCTGTGGGTTGCTGGCTCCTGCGTGCCAGAGCTTCCAGGAGCAGTGTTTGTCCGCCCCCACCCCCCCGCCCACTCTGTAAAAACAGTTTAAAAGTTTGGGGCCTTGCTTCAGCATTTGGTCTTTGCTCAGACTCTTTCTTCACTGGAGAAGAACATTTTACTGTTTAAAAAATTACATGCAATCCTGCTACAATAAACCTAGAAATCTAACTTGAACTTTTCTTGAAAGATTTAGTTTTTGCTGTAAATGCCACTAAGAGTGTCGCTTATGAAAATTCTTAAGTCCCTACTTCAAAAGCACCGATGATGGATTTTAAGGAATAAAAACTTGACAATACATTTATATGATTTATTTCAGGTAAAAACTAGTAAGCTAGTTCATTAATGCTTGGTGTAGTTACATTCATAGCTATTGGTTTCGTGCTCACTAGCATTTTCTGACTCACTTGTGTAATATGTAGCTATTTTATTCAAATATTTACTCACTTAAATTTACTATGCTACCAAAAACAAACAAACAAAAAACCCAAACCCACTGCCGTCGAGTCGATTCCGACTCATAGTGACCCTGTAAGAAAAAGTAGAACTGCCCCATAGGATTTCCAAGGAGGAGCTGTTGTATTTGAACTGCCAAACTTTTGGTTAGCAGCTATAGCTCTTAACCACTGTGCCACAACATGCCATATAGTAGTACTATATACTATAGAAGGTGTTAAAGATACAGAGAAAAATAGGATCAATTATGTTCTTAAAACTTTCATAGTAATTTTGAGTAATTTTGAGAAAACGTAGAACAGCATGACAATCATGAGTGTCAAGAGTGGAGCCAAGGGTAGAAAAATAATATTCACAGTCCTATTCATTCCATTCCATTCTACTCTTATCCTCTTTACTGTTTCATTTTATTTGTATTAATATTTGAATTAAAAACCAGGTATGCTGGGTAACCTTTCTATGGAATTGTTTTGTTCCATCTCTAGCACCCCAACATTGGTACAAAGTTTGTGTGTATTTGCAACAAATATCTGTTCAGTGAATACTGAGTACCTGCTTAGTAATTACCTAGCACTGTGCTGGTCCTGGGGCCCTGGTGGTGCAGTGGTTAAGCGTTTGGCTGCTAACCAAGAAGTCGGCAGCTCAAATCCACCAGCAGCTCCTTGGAAACCCTAAGGGGCAGTTCTACTCTGTCCTATAGGGTCACTATGAGTCGGAATCAATTCAATGGCAGTGGGTTTTGGTAATGGTGCTGGTCCTATGTAAACCAGATGTACATTGATTTCAATAAAGGAGAAGAGTGAAGTTGGATGGTATCTTAGTTATCTAGTGCTGCTATAACAGAAATACCACAAGTGGGTGGCTTTAATAAACAGAAATTTATTCTTTCATAGTTTAGGAGGCTAAAAGTCCAAATTCAGGATGCCAGCTCCAGGAGAAGGTCTCTGTCGGCACTGGGAGAAGGTCATTGTATCTTTTCAGCTTCTGTTTCTTGGCTCCTTGATGATCTTCATGTTACATGGCATCTATCTTCCCCCATCTCTGCTTTTTTACTTGCTGGCTTAATCTGCTCTTCTATATCTCAAAAGAGATTGATTTAAAACACATAATACTGCCTTATTAACGTAGCAAAGAAAACCCATTCCCAAATGGAATTACTGTATAACCACAGGTAAAGAGGTTAGGATTTACAGCACATCTTTTTGGGGGGACACAATGCAATCCATAACAGGTGGGATTTATATATCTGGAAGGAAGTATTAGGAATATTTGTTTGTATTCAAACTTTTAGGAGCAATGAGAAACTTTGTTAATGGTAAAACCTAGAAGAACATGAAAATTCTACCCTATCAGTACCTGAGGAAATGTCTCATTGTAGTGGTTTTCTTATGTTGCTAATACATATGGATTTCTAGCATTTCTGCCCACTCAGTTCCTTATTAGATCTGCCTGTGTGCACACATGTATATGTGCATCAGTGCCTACCGAAGATAGGGCGGGCAGAGACTTGTATTTTTCATAAATCCCAGAGAGCAGATGAATATGAGGCCTATTTTCCAAAAAGAAGTTTAAGCTTAGTTATTTTTCATTTGGAAATGAGAACTAATTTACCAGTGTTTCACTAGACAAAATTCGTAGGTTGTTGGAACCTGCTTTTTGCCTTCTTAAGTGTCTACAACCCAAATTGTCTGATCACATTGATTTGTTCTAGTTAAATTGCATTGAGTATGAAGCGTGGTAATCCTTCTGTAGCAAACCTGTAGAAATAAACTGTTCCAAAATTTCACTGAGTTACTGAGCAGTGACTCTCTCCTGTACTTATTCTATGAAGTAATTACTACAGGGTGATACTACTATGGGCAATTCTTTCATCCCCTTCTAAAATTACATAGACTCCACACAGGAAGTTTGGAACTATGTTTTGTTAAGTGGTGGTGATGGGAACAAGGTGGAAGAAACTCATGGGGTTAAAAAATGTTGACAAAGCTATATTGAGTAGTTTCAATGTCTCTTTTAATTCTAGGATTTCTGATTCCCTTTCACATTGTTGTTTTAGGTGCTGTCGAGTTGGTTCTGACTCATAGCAACCCTATGTACAACTGAATGAAACACTGCCCAGTCCTGCGCCATCCTCACAATGATTGCTATGTTTGAGCCCATTGTTGTAGCCACTGTGTTAATCCATCTCATAGAAGGACTTCCTCTTTTTTGCTGACCTTCTTCTCTACCAGGCATGACGTCCTTCTTCAGGGACTGGTCCCTCCTGATAACATGTCCAAAGTATATGAGACAAAGTTTCGCCATCCTCGCTTCCAAGGAGCATTCTGGCTGTACTTCTTCCTAGACAGTTTGCTCGTTCATATTAATCTTTCACATTCATAATTGTGTTTAGAATCTTTCATATTAGATACTGCCAAATGTATGTTTTAGAAAAGTGCCAACTTTAGGGTTTCATATGTGAGGTCGTTTACTGTCTAACACAGTTGCCACGAATCATTTTGTAAGTGTTTCACTGTGTATGGTTCCGGGCTAGGTGCTGGTTAGAGAAAGCTGCATAGACTGCATCCCTATCCTCAAGTAACTTATAATTAAATGTGAGATGAAGAGAAAAAAAGCTCACGACTTCAAAATAGAAGATAAGGTGAGTTTTTATTTCTATTTCAGGTAAAATGTCTCTTGGAAGGCTTTGTTGGTACGTGGAGTGATTAAAACTGTTGAAGGAACAAACTTTCATCTCAAATTATCCACCTCAAAAGTTCGAATTCATGAGTATAGACCCCCTTCTGCAAAACAAAGAATCTCTCTCTGTCTCATTTAAGCCCAGATTTGTCTGGATGGCTGAAAAATAATGGAAATTGTTAAAAACAAAACAAAACAAAAAAAGAACACTGCTGTCGAGTCATTCTGACTCACAGCAACCCTGCAGGACAGAGTAGAACTTCCCCATAGGGTTTCCAGGCAGTAAATCTTTATGGAAGCAGACTGCCACATCTTTCTCCCATAGAGCTACTGGTAGGTTTGAACCACAGGCCTTTTGGTTAGCAGCTGAGCACTTTAACCACTATGCCACCAGGGCTCTTGTGGAAATGATTAAACCAAAACCAAACCCATTGCCATCGAATTGATTCTGACACATAGCAACCATAGGCAGAGTAGGCCTGCCCCATGAGGTTTTCAAGGAGTGGCTGGTGGATTTGAACTGCCAGCCTTTTGGTTAGCAGCTGAGTTCTTAACCACTGTGCCACCAGGGCTCCTATGGAAATGGTTACAGGTCCTTATAACTGATCATCTTTGCTAAGACCAGATAGATGTATAGATGTGGTTGGGATTTGGGGAAAAAAAAAGTCCGCATTACTTTGAAAATAAAAATAGATGCACTACCAAGATGCTGAAAATACATCATTTAATAACATGATTTAAGAAATATAGTAAATAATTTATGTATGTTTTAAGCTGGTCAGTATGAGAGTTGTATTTAAATGGCTTCTGTCGGTTCAAATTGCCTTAGGCTTTTGGGTATTTAAAAATATTTTGTATTTGTGAACATTTCCTTTCTAATTGATGTGGATGTTTGCTTATAGCTTAACTCCAATTTGTAAGTTGGGAAGTTCATTTATTTATTCATTTCACATTGATTACGTATTTACTATGTGCCAGGTGTCAGTCTAGGGATTTTTAAAGGTTATTTACATTTTCATGAGCTATATTTACTTAATTTCCCAGAAATCATATATACAGAACAGAGCACAGATCAAGGCATGATCAAGTGGGCCCATCATGCTTGTTTCCCTCTCTACTCATACGATTTCCTTTTTTTGCATTAATTTTGCCTGCGGCAGCTGTGAGAGCAGAGTGTTGTCTGGTCATTACTGTGTTTTTAGCTTCAAACACAAAATCGGGAACATTATACCCAAAAAGGGGGGTTTGCATGGATAAAACACATGTGCACATGCCTTGCTGTAAGGCCAGTTTTATTTTTACTGGTGTTGAGGCCGTTTCATCAGCGAAAATGAGGAAAACCCAGTCAGATGAATTGACACAATAGCCAAAACAATGGACTCAACATACCAACGATCGTGAAGATAGAGCAGGACCTGGCAACATTTTGTTCTATTATATGTAAGGTCGCTGTGAGCCACGGCTGACTCCACAGCAACTGATAACAAGGCCGTTTCACACTCTGGGCTATCTTTCTCCAGGAAAAAGCAAAATCTTTTCTTAAAATTCCCTGTTATCTAAATATTGTTCTTCCAGAATTTGACTGAATATTGATCTAAAGCATTTTGACATCATAGCGGAATCTGATTCAAGTAGTTTTTGGAATAACTAAAAACTTCAGGTCTGACTATTTGGTTGATATTCTTGAGAAAAACGATTTTATACTAATCTTAAGAATACTCTTTCAATTTACCTGGTAGGTAGATCAAGCTGTGGAGAAGCAGCTCTTGTCTAGGGGAAGCTGATGATGGGCTCTCTGAGCAATCCTTCTTAGCCACCTGGCATTTGTTACTTTCTATGTATTCAGTGGGTTTTTGTCCTCAAGAGTGCATTTTATGAGTGCTTTGAGTGAGTATGAAACAGTGCTGAAAGAGGAGACAACAGCCATATACAGCCAGAGGATTATGTATTTTATGTGAAATGGCTGACCATTCTCATACAAAACCCACCCACTGCTGTCTGGTCAATTCTGACTCATAGGCCCTGGTGGTGCAGTGGGTAAAGCAAGTGACTGCTAACCGAAAGGTGGATGGTTTGAAATCAGCAGCTCCATGGCAGAAAGATGTGGCAGTCTCCATCCGTAAAGATTTACAGGCTTGGAAACCCTATGGGGCAGTTCTATTCTGTCTTACAGTGTTGCTAAACCAAAAACCAAACCCACTGCCGTCAAGTCCATTCCAACTCATAGCGACCTCATAAGGTTTCCAAGGCTGTAAATCTTTACAGATGGAGACTGCCACATCTTTCTCCCATGGAGCAGCTGGTGGATTTGAACCATCGACGTTTTGGTTAGCAGCCAAGCACTTTAGGCACTGCACCACCAGGGCTCCTATTCTCATACAGGGAGTAAATGGTGGTATTTTGGAGCCAGGCAGAATGCAATAAAATTCCTAACTCTGCCATTTATCTTTTACACAAGGTTGTGATTTACTGTTGGCACAAAGAAACCACATCTAAAGGGTCACATCATTAATATTGTAGATGTGGATTTACATATTTATTGAGACAATTTTCTGGCAGAGGGCAGTGAAGGTTCTTGTTCTAATAAAATAGTGTATTATGACAAATTTTCTGACCGAAGGAAATAAAATGTCTTCAGGAAGAGGTAGCTTGTTTTTTTATTTTGCACAAATGCTCTGTATGGGCTAGTAGCAGCCTGAACTTGGACATGACTCCTTCGGCCTTCAAATGGAGATATTAGTACCTGTCTTATAAATTGGTTATATTTGATGTGCCTGGCACACAGTCGGCATTCAATAAATACTTGTGAGTAAATATGAAAGCACTGAGCGCAATGCCTGGCACATGGTAAATAGTTGATAAACTGTAGTTCACTTTTGCCTTGAATAAGAGCGATTTTAAAATGATTAACCGTGTATGTGTAAGTATGTGGCTTTGAAGATTGTTAAATGCTTCACGTTTTGCCTTTACTCATTGCATGGAACTGCCTAAAATGTTCCTAGCTAAGTATTTAGGGCTCTTCTTTATTTTCCTGAGGAGTACACATTGACTATAAAGAAAATTATGACTGTGTGACACAATGAAAGGAAAAATTAATGACTTCTAGTTGAGCTTTTCTTTTGGAATCCTGAAAACCTAGAATCACAGGTTTGAAAGGAACCATTTTAATCCAGACTACCACCAGATAGTTGAATTTCCCTTTATGTATCAAATACATACTGATCAATTATTATATGGAAGGAAATGTGCTGTGCAGTAGGGCTGCAAAGGAAAAAAGGTACTCCTGTAGAGAAGTTACAAATCTTTGCATGACCATTTCTAGGGACAATTTACAATTACTACCTTGATTTATAGGAATCACTCTATGACAATTCAAAATTTGTCTTCCTACAACTTCGACTCATTGGTTATAGGTTAACTCTTTGGGGCCACAAATAACTAAGTCTCATTCTTTAATAGAAAAAAGTCTTCTTATCTGTGAAGCTAATGAAATTTCTTCTGAAACATCTGTTCTTCAGGTTAAACATCCCTGCATTTCTCTGGCAAGCATCTTTATCATCTTGCTCACTCCCATGAATGCTCTCCAGGTCTAAAGGTATGTTACCCACCAGGCTACCCAGGGCTCCAGGCATAAACCCACCATCACAGGATACAGCAGGACAATCTCCTCCTGTAGTGCAGATGTTGTTGTTGGGTGTCATTGATTCTGACTCACAGAGACCCTATAGGACAGAGTAGAACTGCCCCATAGGGTTTCCAAGGCTTTAAATCTTTATGGAAGCAGACTGCAACATCTTTCTCCTGCAGAGTGGTGGCGGGTTTGAACCAGTGACTTTTTGGTTACCAGCCGAGCGCTTGCTTGACCACTGCACCACCAGGACCCATAGCAGTGTTGCATATACTGCTTCTCAGTTCTCTGGTGTGATTTATTTTCACAACCGCATTAGCAAAAGATTGCATTTACTTTTGCACATGTTACTATATAAGATATTTTTTGAAAAGGATAGATGACCTAGCTGATTCCTTGAGGAGTTGGAATATACTATTTCCAACAACTGAAATGGGAAGAATAATGTGGACACCTTTGCTAGAGCTCTAGGTTATTGAATTACCATTGGAAGTCCCGTTTGGGCAGCTTAATTGCAGCCACTGTCATTCACACTTTTTCTGACAGCTAAGAAGTAGATAGCTAAAGAAGGACTTCTGTTGCTTTGCATGATCTGTTTCTATAAATCACTATCGCACTTAAAAAAAAAAGCAAATACTCTTTTTTTCCCCTCTTTCTTGATGAATGAAAAACATGACGGGGAAAAAATTGTTCTACTTATAACTCTAAGCACTTATTAAAAAAAAATTAAATAAATAATGTCTTCTCAACATTTTTTTTTTTAGTTAACAAATGTGTGAAACTTCCTGTGTATCAGGTGTACTCTGACTCAGCATTTCAGACCAGTATTCCAGCCTAGCAGAACACTAGGAGATGCCAATTATAAGTCAGCCACAATTTATAGGAATGCACACTGCTTTGCTTTGCTCCTTTTGGTGGAACGAAAGGACAAAGACAGATGTAGCAATTCATCAGAAGTTGGGGGAAAGAGAAGAAATCCCTGCCTAAATAAAGGATGAGTGTTTGGAAGCAGTAGGGGAAAGAATTGGATGGGTTGGATGGCACCAAATCATGGAACACGTTAAATGTCAGGCTGAAGATTGTGGGTTTTATTTATAAGCCAGGGGGATTCCTGGAAACTAAAAGCAAAGGCAATACTAAAATAGCTATTAGAGGATGGTTGTTGGTCTGGTAGCAATACGCTGAACAGATGATGAAATCTAGAGGATAGGATATCAGTGAGGAAGATATTACAGTGTTTCAGGCCTGTTGTTGTTGTTAGGTGCCGTTGAGTCAGTTCTGACTCATAATAGCCCTATCTATGTACAACAGAACGAAAACACTGCCCGGTCCTGAGCCATTTTCACAACCGCTGTTATGCTTGAGTCCATTGTTGCAGCCACTGTGTCAATCCATCTCATTGAGGGTCCTTCTCCAGGGTTGGGTCTCCTCTGATAACATGCCCAAGGTATGTGAGATGAAGTCTTGCCATGCTTGCTTCTAAGGAGCATTCTGGCTGTACTTCTTCAAAGACAGATTTGTTCGTTCTTTTGGCAGTCCATGGTATATTCAATATTGTTCGCCGACACAGTAATTCAAAAGTGTCAGTTCTTCCTTGGTCTTCCTTATTAGTTGTCCAGCTTTGACATGCATATGAGGTGACTGAAAACACCATGGCTTGGGTCAAGTGCACCTTAGTCCTCAAAGTGACATTTTTGCTTTTTAACACTTTAAAGAAGTCTTTTGTAGCAGATTTGCCCAATACAATGCATTGTTTGATTTCCTGACTGCCGCTTCCATGGGTGTTAATTGTAGATCCAAGTAAAATGAAATCCTTGACAACGTCAATCTTTTCTCCATTTCAGGCATAGAGTGAAGTAAAATTTATAAAGAAAGATGTGGAAGAATGAATTTTCCAAAGATGGCTACAACAATGTCTCTCACTCCACGAGTGCTCTTCTGCAGTGAGAACTCACCACACTCCGATCAATATGCCATGTCTATTACGACTATTACTCAAATTTACACACTAACTGCTAATGCCAAAGATGAAGAAATTGAATACTTTTACCAACTTCTGCAGTTTGAAATCGGTCAACCCTGCAGTCAAGATGTACTGATAATTACTGGCGATTGGAATGCAAAAGTTGGAAACAAAGAAGGATCAGTAATTGGAAAATATGGCTTTAGTTATAGAAATAATACTGGAGATTGCATGATCAGAGTTTGCAAGACCAACGACTTCATCATTTGAAATAACTATTTTCAACAACATAAATGGTGACTGTACACATGAACCTTGCCAGATGGAATACACAGGAATCAAATCAACTACATCTGTGGAAAGAGATGGTGGAGAAGCTCAGTATCATCAGTTAGAACAAGGCCAAGGCCTACTGTGGAATAGACTATCAATTACTCATATGCAAGTTCAGGTTGAAACTGAAGAAAATTAAAACAAGCCCACAAGAGCCAAAGTACAACCTTGAGCATATCTGACCTGAATCAAAGACCATCTCAAGAAGAGATTTGATCCATTGAACACTAATGACCGAAGACCAGATGAGTTATGGGATGACATCAAGGATATCATACATGAAGAAAGCAAAAGGTCATTAAAAAGAAAAAAAAAAAAAAAAGACCAAAATGGGTATCAGAAGAGACCCTGAAACTTGCTCTTAAATATAGAGTAGGTTTTTAATGAGTCTTCCTCCAATCCTGATGCCTAGTTCTTCATATATTCTGGCTTCTTAGATTATTTGCTCTGCATACAGATGAATAAGTATGGTGAAAAGATAGAACCCTGACACATACATCTCCTAATTTTAAACCATGCAGTATCTCCTTAGTCAATTCAAACAACTGCCTCCTGGTCTATGTACAGATGCTGTAATTAAGTGTTCTGGAATTTCCATTCTTCACAATGTTTTCCATAATTTATTATGATCCACACAGTTGAATGAGCCTAGAGCACAAATTTTAAGGAGCCACTTTTGGGTGCACTTGCAGGACACTGAGGGCTAGTGTATTCCTAAATTTTTCACCCTCAGAGCTTCACTGTTAAGTCAGTGTCAGGTTCTAGCAAGTTCAAGGGCCACATCTGAGCGCCTTTTTAAATTTTGTGCCCATGGCACCTCTCTTGCCTGTTCCTGGTCCTGGCCCTGCGTGGAGGATGAGATGCTATGTGGATATACAAAGAGAGAAGAGAAACACAGACAGAGAGAGAAAGTGAGAAAGAGAGTGAAGCTCATATGTAGAAGATATTCAGTGGAGAAGCCATCTGGGATATCCTCTTTTCTCAACTTCCAGTTGACACCAAGTAGTTCAAAAATGAACCACGAAGCTAAGCCCTCAATTCTTTATCTACAAAATCATACAGGAAACAACATGGTTGTTTTAAACCACTAAGTATTTGGGTAAAGAGCCCTGGTTGTGCAGTGGTTAGGCGCTAACTGAAAGTCCGACAGTCCAGTGGTTCAAACCCACCAGCCAGTCCACAGCAGAAAGATGTGACAGTTGGCTTCCATAAAGATAACAGCCTTGGAAACCCTATGGGGGCAGTTCTACTCTGTCCTATAGGGTTGCTATGAGTCAGAATCGACTCGATGGCAATGGGTTAAGTGTTTGGGTAGTTTGTTATGCAGCAATAGATGATCAATAAAACAAGTCTGGACAGTATTATGTGGGACTGAGAAATAGCAAGTTGCTCTATATTTACTGAATTTTGATGGAGTTGAATATGTTTGATAGTAACTTAGGTTGAAGGGATGAAGAAAGTGATGGATAGAAATTATGGTCAGTGGCTGCCTAGGAAATAGAATTTAATGCCTTGTTTCTTCAGGTCACTGCTTAAGCCATATGATTTTTAATGTTTGAGCTTGGCCAGAACAAAAAGATATATACACTCCAGCTTGAGTCATTACAGAAACAAAATACAAATATGTGTGTGTTTTGATCTATGTCATGCAAAAAGATGTGAAGTTCCCAATTCAAAGCAGATGGTCTAAATTCTGATGTTATGTAAAATAAAAATTTCCTTGGATCTTATTAGTCCCGCACGTGGGAAGGAGGAGAGTTAGTACAGCTATTTCTTCTTGGCTTTGTCTGAACAAATCAGGCTTTGAAAAGTTAGTTTTTATGATGGATGAACTTACTAATTTTTCACTGAGTACCTCTGTTTCACAGTAATTTATGCATGCTTTCAAATGGTTGTTGGCACATTTATCTATTTGCCTTTGAGGCATTTTCTAATTACTTGTAAATAAGGCTGAGAATAAAGCAAATCTGGAGGAAAAATTAAGAAACAGACTGTTTGATAGATGAGGTATATTAAATATAAAATTAAAATATAATGCAAACTAAAAAAAGCTTTTTGTCCACTTATAGGTTTCTCTGCTTGCTCCTGCAAGTATGCAGTAAGTAAAGACTTTCTGACCCATTATTAATTCCTACAAGATGTTAGACGTTTTATGACGTCCTAGAGTACTTATAATCCATACTACACAATTTAGCGCCTGCTTATATTCTGTCTCATATTGTTTATTATAGTATCACTGTATGATTCTTGCCTCCTCAAGTAAATTATATGATCTTTAAAGCCAGGGACCATGTCATATACTTTTTCCACATTCACATTCCATCTAGTATAATATTCACTTGGGAAAATTTTAATTGCTAGAATATTAAGTAATTCTAGCCCCTCAAATTTCTGTGAAGGTATCTATGGATCATTTGTTATGGCTCTGGATTTAAGGGCACAGTGAAGCAAGTTACTAATCTTTTCCCCCAAAAGTTTGTCATCAAGTGGAATACCAAAGTAGGAGATTGCTTTGACTGGTAAAGTGACTTCCCCTCTCTTTTTCCTTGAGTGTCAGACCGCGGCAGATGAAAAACAGAGACATGATTCATTGTGCTACCATCATCATTTTGATGTAGATGATGATTGGCAATTTTTCTCCTTCATTTCTCTAGCCAGAGACAAACCAGCTAATGATGTCTGACCCAGGGGGATCTCACTTGGCCAAGCAGCTGGGCCAAATGACTTGGCCAGCCTTACTGTGTTAGGCTGAATTCTCAAGAGAGGCAAAACCAGTGAAGTATATAAATAGATATGTAGAGAGATTTATATCAAGGAAATGGCTCACACAGTTGTAGAGGCTGGAAAGTCCCAAGTCCGTGAGTCAAGCTGGAGGTCTCTCCTGACTCACATAGCTGCAGGGACTGGTGAATCCAAGATCAGCAGGTAAGCTGCTAGCTCAAGTCCCAGGAACAGGAGGTCAGATGAACAGGAGCCAGCTGAAGGATCCAGAGTGAGCAAAAGCCACTGAGCTTTGCCAGAAGGTCCACTGGGGTTGAATGCAGCCTTCTCCCCAGGGAAAAACTCCTTTTCAACTGATTGGCTGTTCATAGCAGATCTCATCATGGAGATGATTACTTTATATAAGATCTCATTATGGAGGTGATTACATCATTACATAGCTGCCAAACTACTGCATAACTGACAAACCACTGAGAATCATGGCCCCGCCAAGTTGACACACAACCTTAACCATCACACCTACCTTCTCTTGTTTTGAGTGAGCATGCTGTTTCTCAGGACATCCAATCTACATTATGAGCACCAACATTGATTCAATGCTCATGGTGAGCAAAGTACCTTTCTTAGTCATTAAAATATCTGGAAGAATCAACTTATCACTGGAATCTTATGACTTGGATTCAGCTACTGAAGCAATTATCAGAAAATTGTGGCCTGACAACATTTTTTAGGTTAGGACTCTGACCAATGCTTTCCACAGGAAATATGCCTTATTTGTTTATCCTTCAAAATGCATCCTGTCTCCATCTTTCTACCTTGTCTCTACTCAAAGGTAGCCCTCGTTGCCATGCAGCAGGGCTATGGCAACCACATTCTAGTTTGTTCATCTAGTCCTAGTATCTCCCTTTCCAACTTTTCTATTAAAGCACTGTTGGGATCATTTTACTGAACCAACACTTTTAGTTGCTCCCCATCAGGTACAAGACAAAGCCCAAACTCCTTTCCCTGGCATCGAAGGCCTTTTGTAATCTGGCCCTCCATCTCCCACTTCCTCATACAGATTTCGCCCTGAGTCAAAACTGTCTTGTCATCGCCCCCTGAACAAAATCATCATTATCTTGACTTTTCTCATTGAGTTTAAACATGGTGGGACTGTTTGTTCCACCATGCATAAACTTTTTCATGCTGCCTTCAGGTTTTAGCTTAAATTTCAGCCTCTCTGCTAAATTTTATTAAAGCAATTTGTTTGGAAATGATTACTTACTCTTTTGGATCTGTAAAATTATTCATGCTAATGATACTTTTATAATGGCTAATATTTATTGAATCCTCACTATGTACCAGGCTTGGGCTAAGCACTTTACTTGCCTTATTTCATCTTTACAGTAAACCTATGAAATATAAACTATTATTTTTTATACAGATCAACTTGAGGCTTTGTCATGCTAACTAACTTGTTTAAAATCACACAATTATCAAGTGGCAGATCTAGGGCTTCATCCCAAGTTTAATACCATCAAAGCATCATTTTAAGTATATTGTATATTTATTGCCTTAGTTAGATTACAGGCTTGTTCGTGAATAGGGTCTTTACTGTTCGTGATATCTCCCATAGGAACTGTTCATGAGGGTTCATGTTAGAAAAAGATTACTAATTTAATGGGAATTTTTTTTTTTGTTTTAATTAGTCCACAGTGGATGAACTTAGCTTACTTTTTCTCCTGGTTTTTTCATGCTGTTTTTTCAAGACCAGGAATGCTTCATGACCAAGCCTGTCTGATTAAGGTGTCCTTCTTAGGCACTTCTGCTGTTACAGTACTTATTACACGGGATTTCCCTGGGATCTGTCTGTCACTCCAGTGACACTTTGTCCTTCTCATCTTTGCTTAAATTCCTGGCACCTAGAACAATATCCTGCACATATGCTCGGTAAATGCTTACCAAAGAAGTTGACTTTATCTGTGGCTGTAATCTACCGCTAGCATCAGACCACATTCAGGAGGAGGGATGCGAATCAAGATCAGCACAGAAACAATCTTTGTTGGTTACGAGGGATGGGAGGAGGGGGGGGGGGGAACTAAATAGATAAGTGGTAACTTTGGTTAAGGGTAAGACAGTACACATTACTGGGGAAGCCAGCACAACTTGTACAAGGAAAGGTCATGGAAGCTCCATAGACACTTCCAAACTCCCTGAGGGACTGAAGTGCTGGGCAGAGGGCTGTGGGGACCATGGTCTCAGGGAATATCTAGCTCAATTGTCGTAACACAGTTTATAAAGACAATGTTCTACATTCTGCCTTGGTGAGTAGCGTCTGGGGTCTTAAAAACCTGTGAACAGCCATCTAAGATATTCCACTGGCCTAACCCCTTCGGGAGCAAGGGAGAATGAAGAGAACAAGACACAAGGAAAAGATTAGTCCCAGGGGCTAATGGACCACAGCTACCAAGGCCTCCACCAGACTGAGTCCAGTACAGCTGACTGCTCTGACCCGGTTCACAATAGAGGGTCCTGGATAGAGCTGGAGAAGGATGTAGAACAGAATTCTAACTCACAAAAAAAGACAGGATTTACTGGCCTGACAGACTGGAGAAACCCTGAGAGGATGGCCCCCAGACACCCTTTTAGCTCAGTGGTGAAGCCCTTCCTGAAGTTTACCATTCAGCCAGGGTTTGGACAGCCTTATAAAACAAAACAGGACTAATGAGGCACAGCAGTCCAGGGACAAGGACTAGAAGGCAGGAGGGGACAGGAAAGCTGGTGATAGGGAACCTAAGGTTGAGAAGGGACAGTGTTGACATGTCATGGGGTTGTTAACCATTGTCATAGGGCAATATGTGTACTGTTTAATGACAAACTATTTGTTCTGCAAACCTTCATCTAAGGTACAAAAAAAAGAAAAAAAGAATTATCTATGTGAGATCAAATTGCCAACAGCAACTCAAAAGGTTTGATGGGAAGCCTAGGGGACAGTGAGTTGAAGATAATGGTGATGGAATAATTTGGAAAAGGATAGTGAGAACAGCAGCACAACTGGAAGAATGTAATCAAAGTCACTGACTGAATTGTACATGTAGAAACTTTCAAAATGGTGTAACTTTGGCTATGTGTATTTTCACAAAAGAAACAGTCCTCAAGGTCAAGAAGGGAGGGTGTTGACATGTCGTGGGGTTGTTAACCAATGTCATAAAACAATATGGGTACTGACTGTTTAATGAGAAACTATTTGTTCTGTAAACCTTCATCTAAATTAAAAAAAAATCAGCACAGAGCTGATTCCTATGAGGTAGAGGCCAGACATACCTCCACTCTCCAACTTCTCACCATTTCTGACCCCAGCAGTCCTCTCCATGGCATTCTCTCTACTTCTCTGCTGGGTTCAATAATTCTTTGCACTGACCACACAGAAGTCATAGCTCATACTCATAATTGTGTGGTTTATTGGGAAAAGTAATAGGCTACAACTTAGGATCGGGATCAATTTGGAAGTAACAGACTACAACTCGGAAGGCAGGATATAATTCTTCAGTCAGGACAGCTTCCAACCAAGAGGGCTCTCAGCTCCTTCTCACCTGTCCCTGCAGGCCGGACCTTCTCTCGGCTGTGCTCCTTGGGCAAGTGTTACAGCTCTTTAGCTCTGCAGACAAGTGCCCAAAGGCACTCAACTCTGCCAGTAAGCCTTCTGCCTGAAGGTGCCCAGTTCACTTTTGCTCCATGGGTCAGCAAACCCACTACAGCAGCCTCATGTAGGTCTCCTGGTTCCAGCCACTTGCACTGTACTGCTGCCACTATTTCTCTGCTGCTCATGCTGCTGCACCGTCTTGCACAGTCTCTTGCTGTCTTCAGTGTTACAGCTCTCTCTCTCTTTCTCTATCCTGTGTCTAGGAGGTTCTCAGCACAGGGACCCTGGGTGCAAAGGACATGCTCCACTCTGGGTTCTTCTTCTTGATGATAGTTAGGTCCCCTCAAACTCTGTGCAATTGGTGCTTATGTAAGCCTAACTCTTGTCATTTCAAGTCATGTTTCTCTCACCAGACCACAACTAACCAATCCCCTTGGTAGGCAACAGTCACTTAATTTACATAGTAATCAACCAATTCCCCCAAGGTAATTTAATCCTATTGGGTAGTTTTACACACTCTATATGCATAGTAGATTAACCAATCCCTTGCAATATTGTGGCACAGCCAATCATTTTTGGCAGAATTATAAACCCAAGGCCAGAGGGCCATATATAAAGAGAAACTCAGTGCACTGCAGTGGCCATTACCCATCCTAAGAGGTAGTTCCTAAATGTGTTGCTATTAGAGAGCTGGGCAATACTTAAGTCCAATAAAGCTGAATAGTGTATATACTCAAGGAAGCATAATAGAAGTATAAATGAAAGCTATAATGTATTTAATCGTATCATAATGTGTCTTGTATAGTGTCATAGTACCTGTGGTTACTTTTAACAAAGAATGTTGAATGTAAGGAGTTGGCAGTTATATTCAAGGGAAAGAGATCCTGTGTCTTAAAGGCATGAGTGTATTAGGTATGTAGAGAATTTGGCAGTAAGCATGGCTTAAATTTTCATAAACTATTCTTTAAAATTAACTAATTATATTTTTTCTGGGTATATGTTCTCCGATTGGCCTTCTGATTAATAATTGAATTTCTTAAATACCGTTATACTTGGGAACAAATGTCATAGAGAGTAGGCATTAATATTTTGGTCACTGAAACAAGTATATTCTCCACTAAAAATGATACGTCAGTAGTTATTTCTTTATATTTCAATTTTTTAATGAGTCTGCTAACTATGCATTAAAAAATTTGAGCTTGTGGAGCAAAAAGCTGAGGACCTGACTTAGGTAGTGATGATGCCCTGAAGAATTTTCCCCAAAATCCTTGCCTAAGAAGCCAACCAAAACTTCTCTTGACATCTTTATACATATATACAGCAGTATCTGACACAATACTTTATACAGAGTAGGCATACAATAAATATTTGTAATTGTCAGTTCAATACAGTACGGTAGTCTAAAGAAACAGTTGTCAATAATTTGCTCTTCATAACACACATGGTAGATATTATTCCAACCTTCTATTATATTTCCACATGCCTATTCAAGCCTATGTTCACTTTAACATATGCGTGATGTAACTGTACTTTCTGCCATTCTGGAAGCATATGGAAATTTGAGTGAGAATACAATATGATAGAGTAATAATAAAAATAGTATAATAATATAGCTAGAATATTTTCTAAAACTTCTGACCACTACATTGTTTGTAACCTTTCAATCGCCTCTTGCCCTTCCTTAGAAGCCCACTGGCACCTACTTTTGTTTGGAACTCAGAGCTTAGCATAGAGGTAGCACCACCAATAGCTGGGTGCCTATGCCGCTGTAGGATGACAGTTCTCTCTGGGAAAGACTTTCAGGTCCCACCACCTTCCACATCATGGGACCATTCGAGAAAAACTTAAGAGAAGGAGAAATTGTAGCTTGGGTTACATTGAGAGCCCAGGCTGTTTCCCAGTCAGATGGTGGTATATATAGATTCCTGGATACCTAGGGATTCTGAACTACTCCAGAGAAATCTCACAAGAGTCAATCTGATATAAGCCAGCTTCCTTCTCAGAATCTTCTTGAGGGTTTGTTAAAAATGGAAAGACGGAAATACTTTGGCCTTCTATGAGGTTAGAGGGACCTTACAATAAGAGTAAAGTTATTTGACCTTGATGATTTTATTTTTGAGTGCCTGACTGCTACTTCCAGGGTCTTTAGTAGTTTAATTCTGAGAAAAATTTAGCTTTTCTATATAACAGAATTCTATTTTCTTGAATTTGAGACTTTTTTAACTTTTTATTTGTCTATTAGAAGCTAGTTTATGGTACTTCCTGAAGGATCCCCAACAAAATGTGGAGCAACTGAGTCATTGATGGATTATCATTTATTATCCCAAAGATAAAATATTAAACAATCAATTGATTTTTCTTGAATCATGGTATAATGGAAAGAGCACATGCTTTGAAATTCAGTAGACCTAGGTTGAAATCCTGGTTCTACAACTTACATGCTGTTATACTTTGGGAAAGGCAGTTTGCTCAAGCATTCATTCATTCAGTGGATATTACTGAGTTCCTAATTTGTATCAAACAGAATATTAAGCTCTAGGGAGAGAAAACAAACAGGAATAGTCTCTGAACTCTCTATTTTTGTCTATTGAGAGAGAATGGCAAGTAAACCAGCAATTACAGGCATGTGTATATATAGAACATTAGTGCTCTATGGAATTAAAATCAAAGCAGGAGTAATTTGGAAAAGGGGGGAGGGTATTAGGGAAGGCTTCTTAGAGGAAATAATGCTTTAAATGAGTCTTGAAAGCCAACTAGAATTTAGTTGAAAAAAGAAACATAGACAAAACATTCTAGCAGTATGAACAAAGAAACCAAGGAAACATGAATTAAGAAGATGTTTACAGATCTGTAAGTAGTTCAATATTACTGATATTACTGATATGAAGATCTCATCTTGAGGAGAACTAGGAGATAAATCTAGACAAATGTTTCCATTTCCTCTTCTCCGAAATGGAGATAATTATATCTACTCATGAGCTTGTTGTAAGCACACAATAAAATGGCATGTGTAGAGTACCTACCATGTAGGTGCTCAAAAATGTTAGCTCCTTTTTCTTCCCACCACCTACCCTGTTGTTAGTTGCTGTGGAGTCAGCTCTGACTCATGGCGACCTTAGGTATAACAGCACAAAACATTGATTGGTCCTGTGCCATCTTCACTATCGTTGGTATGCTTGAGTCCATTGTAGCTATTGTGTCAATCCACCACCTACCCTACCCTGCCCTTTTTTACTTCTAATTTTTCTAACTAAAAAACATCTTATGATTATTAAGTTGTCAGTTTGAAAATATGGTTTTGTTTAGGAATGTGAAGAAACAATAAAAAATTTTAAAACTCTGTTCTATTTCTGAGCTGTAGTGCCACATCTTGAACAGGGGCAGTACTTAGTGGCAATGTTATTTTCACACTGCAGTTTCCTGTGTTATTACAATTAGTGTGTGAGAAAGGCACAGGTCCTCAAAGGACACTGTGTTCTTGGTCTGTCTGTTCGACTTGCTGAGTTCAGCACTGAGCACAGGTGATGTGCATTGAAGTGCCTGAAAAATCCTCTGAATGACGATGTTGTATGATCTCTTTTCTTTTACCACCTTGAGGTCTTTGAATTTGGATGTGCTTCAGGAAGCACAATTTCTAAGTATGTATATTTTCTGGGAAATAACTCTATAACTTCCACGATCTAATAAATATTAAGGACCACTCCCTCTGAGTATTTTCAGACTACATTTCAGCTACATACTGAGTTGCCTTCTGGTGTTACCTTATCTAGCGATTTTCCTCACCCCACTGTTTATTGCTAATAAGAAACTGTTATTTATGCTCAAATGCAGTTTTCCCAAATGTTTGTCATTTGAAATATCTTTCATGATTTTTGTTACACTCAAATACATTCTGTTCTATTATTTACTTAATATTTTTCTTTAAATCTCCAACCTGTTTTAAACTTACATAAATCTTACATAAATTTAGCCTCATCTTATGCAATAATACTTATGAACTCTTGGGCTTGATATACTGTTTATGTTTTTCTAAGACATACTCAAACAAATCTTACAATAAAAAAAGTGTCCATACCATCACCTAATACAGGGTTGGCAAACAACCACACCCATTCAATTATATATTTTCTATGGCTTGTTTGGAGCTACAACACAGAGTAGTTGAGAAAGAGACCACATGGCCCACAAAGCCTTGAGTATTTATTATTTGGTCCTTTAAGAAAAAGTTTTCTGGTTCCTGACCTAAAATTATCTCCACACCATCAATGTATAACGTAACACATTCTTTAAAATATTGCTTTAGTGCTTTTGTGAAGAAACCAAACCAAGCTAAACCAAACCTGTTGCGATTGAGTCAATTCCAAATAGTGATCCTATAGGACAGAGTAGAATTGCCCCATCCAGTTTCCAAGGCTGTAATCTTTACGGAAGCAGACTGCCACATGTTTCTCCAGCAGAATGGCTGCTGGGTTTGAACGGCTGACCTTTCGGTTAGCAGCCGAGCACTTAACCACTGTGCCACCAGAGCTCCTCTTCAAGCTACTGTGTGCATTAAATCCTTAAAACATATTTGCAGAACCAGCAAATACTTTACGTCTCTATTATGGAATTGAAATATTTAATTGTAAATAATTTATGATCTGAGAATGTTGGTGACAAGCCTACCTGAAACAAACAAAAAACATAGACATTAAGGTTAATTTATATATCTTTAAATGAAGGTAATATTTGTCTGTAAAAATATTTAATGGTACAAAAGTAAATAAAGTAAGAAGGAAAAGTTTCCTGGCAAAGAAAACGCCAGTCTCACCCACTAAAAACATTTCTCATAGTCATTTTCTACTTACTCATTTTCTATGCACATACAAGCATAAAAATACATTTTATGTTCTTTAAAATATAATCTCTTTCCTAAAATGAAAAAATAGGATAACAGCATGTACAACTGGTTTTTTATATCTTGGATATTTTTGTATTGTGTAGAAATCTAAGTAATATGACTGAAGTTATAAATTATTTAATATTACTTCAAAATATTTCTTAGCTATATGGAGATATAATTTACATACTATGAAATTTACCCGTTTTAAGAGTACCACTCAGTGATTTTTAGTAAATTTACAGAGTTGTATAACCGTCATTACAATCCAATTTTAGAATATATCTGTCATCCCCTAAAGATTCCTCATGCCCATTTGCAGTTATTCTTCATTCCTCCCCCAGCCCCAGGCAACCACTAATCTACTTTCTGTAGACTTGCCTTTTCTGGACATTTCATATAAATGGAATCATACAGTATATGATGTTTTGCATCTGCTTCTTTTGCTTAGCATTTCAAAGTGTTTTTAAGGTAAAAGAAAGGAGGGGGGCCTGCAAATAGCCCCTGGTATCTTTTATTCTTTGCACAGGATGCTCTGGTTAGAGTCAATATTTTGTTCCCTTTCCTTTGGAAATTAGCCTGTGACGCAAATGACGATACAAGTGCCAGGTAACCTTTGCAATTTCTGAAATTCACTGCTTCCCAAACCTGTTTGCATATGGCACACATGGAAATGTTAACATCATGCAGCACTCTGGGGTGAACAGAAGAGGTTGCTGGGAGCAACAGGTCAGGGCAGCTCTGGGTCCTACCTGGCCACTTGGAGGGGCGCAGTCTCCTGGTACACCTGGAGCCAGTGTGCCTCATCCCAGTGTGCTATGCCATGCAGTCTGGGAAGCTCTACTGCAAAGCTTGTGATTTTGATGTAATAAAACCTTACAAGTATCCTTATGAATTTGTTATATGAACCCAGCCTTGAGATCCCTTTTCTCAGCCCTGCTCATAATAATGATGGCTAAAAGCCTTCTCAAAGACAGTCAAAATCAGTGAGGAATTGGGTTATTTTTTTCTTTATTATGTCTGCTGCTATAGATTTACCTATTCCTCCCCACCTTTTTTTTTAGACAGACTGTTTTGAGCAGTTTTAGGTTTACACAAAAATTGCACAGAAAATACAGATTTCCTATATACTCCCCTGCACAGTTTCTCCTACGGTTAACATCTTGCATTCCTGTGGTATATTTGTTACAGTTGATGAACCAATATTCAAGAATTACTATTAACCAAAGTTTATTGTTTACCTTGCTTCCCTCTTTGTGTACATTCCTAAGAGTTTTGAAAAATGCATAATTTCAGGCGTTCACCATTACAGTGTCATACAAAACAGTTTCACTGTGCTAAAAAAGCCCTGGGTTCTACCTGTTCATCACTCCTCCCCTCAAACCTCACCCCTACTGGAACTCCTGACAGCACTGATGTTTTTACCACCTCTAGAGCTTTGCCTTTTCCAGGATGTCAAGTAGCTAGTATTACACAGTCTATAGCTCTTTCAGAGTAGCTTCCTTCATGTAGTATGCATTGAAGGTTCTTCCACGTCATTTCTTCCTATGGCTAAATAGTACTCCACTGTATGGATGTACCTATTCATTTTTAACAGCCAAATAGAATTCCTGTGCTTTGGAACCATAATTAATTTAACCGGTTCATTATTTAGTTTGTTTTCTTTTTATCATTTTTACAAACAGTGATAAAATTCATATTCTACTTGCATATTTTCTCTTGCTTGTGCAAGCCTGTCAGTAGGATAAATTCCTACAAGTGGACCTGCTGGGTCACAGGCTGTGCACGTTTCGAATTTTGATATCTACTATCTGAAGTGGTAGGTTAACTAGTGGGATGCTGCCCATGGCTGATCACAGCACCAGTGAACGCCTGTCGCTCTAGAGTAATGGTTCTCAATGGGGGTGCAGGTGGGTTAGTGTGAGAGTATTTTACAACGTCCTGGCGGTGGTGGGGAGCTTGAGTAGTCTGACCAGTCTCTCCAAGTGATTTTTGTTGTTGTTGTTTTATAATTATTTTGTTGTAGTGATGAAAATATACATAACATACACCATCTCAACAATTTTTACATGTACAATTCAGAGACGTTGATTACATTCTTCAAGTTGTACAACCATTCTCGCTATCCTTTTCCAAATCATTCCACCACCATTAATATAAACTCAATGCCTCAGAAACAAAAACTCCCCCTTTCTCCCTCCTTCCTACCCCTGGTAACTACTAATAATCTTTGGTTTCTATGTATATTTGCTTATTTCATATAAGTAACTCTCCTTTTTCTACTGACATATTTCATTCAGCGTGATGATTTCAAGGTTCATCCATGTGGTGGCATGCAAGGACTTCATTTCTCTTTATGGCTGAGTGATATTCCATTGTATGTATACACCACATTTTGTTTATCCATTCATCTGTTGATGGTCATTAGTGAAAAGTACTGCCATGAACATTGGTGTACAAGTTTCTGTTTGTGTTCCTGCCTTCACATCTTCTGAGTATATACCTAAGATTTCTCTGAGTAATTCTGATATGGGAACCATTGTATTAGAGTTTGTTTCTATGTTTTCCACCCGAAAAGTTGAATGCTGCTGTAACAGTTGTATTTAGTATTCAGGACATCAGGACTATCATGCTAGGCACCACAGTTTTGGGGTTTGTTCTGTTTGGGGAACTCTAAGGAAAGCAGCCAGGAGAGCAGAAGAAAGTGGCCCCAAAAGCTGATGCTAAAATAGCTCTCATCTATGCAGACAGCGTACACATAAATCCCTCACACCCTCTTTTAAAGAAAGAGAGTAGAGTTACCCTTCCTTCCAGACAAATATTCAGTCCAGACAGTCCTTTGGTAATGACCTTTGTTTCTATTCCAATGCTGCATTCACTGTTTATTTTAACCTATGGAAAAGAGGGAGGGATGGGACTGGGGAAGCTGCACACCCAGCACCATTTGTGTGTTGTTACACCATCAAGTAACAAGTGGTAGCCTACTGATCACTGAAAATCAACTTTTTCAATGGAAAAAAATACTTCCAGGATATAGTTTCAAGTTATAGGACAGTGGTACTCTGTCAGTCTCAATGAGGAAAAAAGATGTTTCTAGGTGGGTATAGAAACATATGCAAAATCAAATAGTAATGAATTGAACTCTTTGAATTACAATGTACTGCAGAATAAAAAAGTAGTTGTGGGTCAACTTTAAAATTCTGGTATTTTCATATCTGCTGGAATTTCTTAGCAGTGACTCCCACTTAAAGGTTTATAGTGAATATAATATACTGTTTCTACTGATCAAAGTAGGTTTCTTAGCGTCAGAAAGCTACTAGGGAGTCAGAAGTGTTAACTGGGTAATTTCTTTCTTTTAATTTTTTTTTATATTTTATTGTAGTTCAGGTGAAGGCTTACAGAACAATTAGTTTCACATGAAACAATAGTACACATGTTGTTTTATGACATTGGTTAACAACCCCACAACATATTAACCCTTTAACTTCTCAACCTTTTTTTTTTCGGTGAAAATACACATAGCCAAAGATACACCGTTTCAAAAATTTCTACATACACAGTTCAGTGACATTGACTACACTCTTCCAATTGTGCTGTTATTCTCACTTAAGATGAAGGCTTACAGAACAAAATAGTTTCTCATTTAACATTACTACAAATGTTGCCCTATGACAATGGTTAACAATCTCACAACACATCAACAATATTCTTACTCAACCTTGGGTTCCCTATCATCAGACTCCTTGTCCCCTTCTGCCTTCTGGCCCTTGTCACTGGACTCCTGTACCTCGTTAGTCTCATTTGGTTTTGCAGGGCTGTCCACTCCCAGGCTGAACAGTGAACCTCGGAGGTCACTTCACCACTGAGCTAAAAGGGTGCCTGGGGGCCATACTCTCGAGGTTTCTCCAGTCTCCTTTAGGCCAGTGAATCTGGTCTTTTTTTTTGTGAGTTAGAATTATGCTCTACATCCTTCTCCAGCTCTGTCCAGAACCCTCTGTTGTGATCCTGGTCAGAGCAGTCAGTAGTGGTAGCCGGGCACCATCTAACTGTACTGGATTCAGCCCGGTGGAGGCCTTGGTACCTGTGGACAATTAGTCCTTTGGACTAATCTTTTCCTTGTATCCTGTTCTCTTCATTCTCCCTTGCTCCCGAAGGTATGAGACCAGTGGAGTACCTTAGATGGCCGCTCACAGGCTTTTAAGACCCCAGACACTACTCACCAAGGTAGAATGTAGAGCATTGTCTTTATAAGCTGTGTCATGCCAAATGAGCTAGATGTTCCCTGAGACCATGGTCCCCAGAGCCCTCTGCCCGGCAATTCAGTCCCTCGGGGAGTTTGGATGTGTCTATGGGGCTTCCATGACCTTTCCTTGTACAGGTTGTGCTAGTATCCCCTGTATTGTGTACTGTCTCACCCTTCACCCAAGATACCACTTATCTATTGCCTATTTAGTATTTCTCCCCCACCCCTCCCATCCCTGGTAACCAACAAAGATTGTTACATTTTGTGTGTGAACTTTTTCATGGATTTTTACGATAGAAGTCTCATACAATATTTGTCCTTTTGTGATTGACTTATTTCACTCAGCATAGTGTCCTCCAGTTGCATCCATGTTATGAGATGGTTCACAGATTCATTGTTGTTCTTTCTCATTGCATAGTACTCTATTGTGTGTATGTACCATAGTTTGTTTATCCATTCATCTGTTGATGGGCATCTAGGTTGTCTCCATTGTTTTGCTATTGTGAACAATGCTGCCATGAACATAGCTGTGCATGTCTATTCGAGTGACGACTCTTATTTCTCTAGGATATATTCCTAGGAGTGGGATTGCTGGATCGAATGGTATGTCTATTTCTAGCTTTCTGAGGAAGTGCCATATCATTTTCCAAAGTGGTTGTACCATTTTGCATTCCCACCAGCAGTGCATAAGAGTTCCCATCTCCCCGCAGCCCCTCCAACATTTGTTATTTCCAGTGTTTTTGATTCGTGCCAGTAATGCCGAGGTGAGATGGTATCTCATTGTGGTTTTAATTTGCATTTCTCTGATGGCTAGTGATCGAGCATTTCCTCATGTGTCTGTTGGCCATTTGAATGTCTTCTTTGATGAAGTGTCTGTTCATTTCCTTTGCCCATTTTTTAATAGGATTATTTGTCTTTTTGTTGTAGAGGTGTTGGATTTTCTTGTAGATTATGAAGATCAGAACTTTGTCTGACTTGGACTGTCCAAAAATTTTTTCCCAGTCTGTAGGTTCTCTTTTTACTCTTTTGGTGAAGTCTTTTGAAGAGTATAGGTGTTTGATTTTTAGAAGATCCCAGTTATCTAGCTTATCTGTTGGGTTTTGTGTGTTGATGGTTATGGTTTGTATACTGTTAATGCCATGTATTAAGGCCTGAAGTGTTGGTCCTATTTTTTCTTCTATGAACTTTATAGTTTTAGGCTTTATATCCAGGTCTTTGATCCATTTTGAAGTAGTTTTTGTATACGGTGTGAAGTATGGGTCCTGTTTCATTTTTTTGCAAATGGATATCCAGTTTTACCAGCACCATTTGTTAAAAAGACTGTCTTTCCCCCATTTGATGACTTTGGGCCCTTGTCAAAGATCAGGTGACCGTAGGTGGATGGATTTACATCTGGGTTCTCAATTCAGTTCCATTGGTCAATGTATCTGTCGTTGTACCAGTACCAGGCTGTTTTGATTACTGTAGCTGTATAGTAGGTTCTGAAGTCAGGTAGTGTGAGTCTTCCAACTTCATTCTTCTTCTTCAGTAGTGCTTTACTTATTCGGGACTTCTTCCCTTTCCATATAAAGTTAATGATTAGTTTTTCTATCTCTTTGAAGAATGTTGTTGGTATTTGGATCAGGGTTGTGTTGTATTTGTAAATTGCTTTGGGTAGAATTGACATTTTCGCAATGTTGCGTTTGCCTATCCATGAGCATGGTATGTTTTTCCATTTATGTAGATCCCTTTGGGTTTCATGCAGTAGTGTTTTATAGTTTTCTTCGGATAGGTCTTTTACATCCCTGGTCAGATTTATTCCTAAGTATTTTATCTTTTTAGGGGCTATTGAAAACGGTATTGTTTTCCTGATTGCCTTTTCATCGTTCTCCTTACTGGTGTATAGGAATCCAACTGATTTTTGAATGTTTATCTTGTATCCTGCTATTCTGCTGAATCTTTCTATTAGTTCCAGTAGATTTCTCATGAAGTCTTTAGGGTTTTCCATGTATAGTATCATATCATCTGCAAACAGGGACAGTTTAACTTCTTCATTACCAATTTGGATGCCCTTTATTTCTTTTTCTTGCCTTATTGCTGTAGCTAGAAATAGGAGTGTTAAATAGGAGTGGTGATAAATGGCATCCTTGTCTTGTTCCTGTTTTTGAGGGGAATGTTTTCAGCCTCTCTCCATTAAGAATGATGTTGGCCATTGGTTTTGCATAGATGCCCTTTATTGTCTTGAGAAATTTCCCTTCTATACCTATTTGATTGAGAGTTTTTATCAGGAATGGGTGTTGGACTTTGTCAAATGCCTTTTCTGAGTCAATTGAGATGATCATGTGATTCTTTTCTTTCCTTTTATTTATGTGGTGGATTACATTGATTGATTTTCTAATGTTGAACCATCCTTGCATACCTGGTATGAATCCTACTTGGTCATGGTGTATTATTTTTTTGATATGATGCTGAATTCTATTGGCTAGAATTTTGTTGACAATTTTTGCATCTATATTCGTGAGAGATATTGGTCTGTAATTTTCTTTTTTTGTGACGTCTTTGCCTGGTTTTGGTATCAGTGTTATGCTGGCTTCATAGAATGAATTTGGAAGTGTTGTTTCCTCTTCTATGCTCTGAAATAGCTTGAGTAGTACTGGTACAAGCTCTTCTGTAAATGTTTTGTAGAATTCTCCAGTGAAGCCATCTGGGCCAGGGCTTTTTTTGGTTGGGAGTTTTTTTATTACCTTTTCAATCTCTTCTCTTGTTATGCTTCTGTTCAGATTTTCAACATCACTTTGTGTTAGTTTGGGTAGGTAGTGTCTTTCTAGGAGTTTATCCATTTTCTTTAGGTTTTCAAAGTTGTTGGAGTATAGTTTTTCATAATATTCTGTTATGATCCTTTTTATTTCAGTTGCGTCTGTTGGAATGTCTCCCATTTCATTTCTTATTTGGGTTATTTGTGTCCGCTCCTGTTTTTCTTTTGGGCAGGTCGGTAATCAGTGCTGGGCAGGTTCCAGTAGGCTGTGACTGCACTGCTTGGTGGTGTGATGTCAAGCGCACGGTGCCGGTAGGCAGGATGCAGCGGGGAGATGGTTATGTGTGGAGTTAAGATGGATATGGGAGAGAGGAGAGAGGAACATACTAACAAACAAAAAAGAATGCTAGGGGAGCTTGCCGTTGGAAAGGAGAGATGAGAGACTACGAAATGGAGAAAAACAGAAAGGGGAAGAGGTAGAAAAGGAAAGAATTAACAAATAAAAATCAGAAAGGTTAAAGAACTGCAAAGTTCCCAGGGACCCCACCGATGCAGCTATGAGGTCTGGGGAAGTTGCTCTTAGGTGTCGCAGCACAGCCTGGCCAAAAGGCACAGAGGCTTACAACGCCTGGTATTCAGGGATCAGAAAGAGAAGGAAGATATAGAGAGATGAGAAACTGAGCAATGAAGAAAGACAAAAAGCGAAGAAGAGGGAAAAGACAAGAAATCAAAAAAAAAAAAAAAAAAAAGACAAGAAAGGACCCCCAAAAAAACAGAAAAAAAAAAAAAAAACCCAATGAAAAAAGAAATGTCCTCAGGGATCCCTCCGCACATCTGTGGAAGCCGAAGGGGAGTTCCTTGCCACGCAGCTCCGCCTGGCCAGAAGGGGCTCCCAACTGAAGAAAAGGAAAAGAAAACAAACAATTCAAAACAAACAAACGAACAAAAGCCCCGGGATCTCACCAGCGTGGTAGCCCAGATGGGGAAGCAGCTCCACACTCGAATGGAGCTCCACAGCCCCTCAGGAAAAAGCAAAGATGGCGCACGGAGCCAGGCACTCGAGCGAAAGGAGGAGGAGGAGGCCGCCGCGAGAGGCAAGCAAGAAATCAAAAGAAGCATTAAAAAAAAAAAAAAAAAGCAACACCAGCAGCCAACAAATGGCACTCAGAGAGCCAGCCAGTGCAGGCTGGTGTTTCTGGACAAGAGACTGTGTCCGCGGGAAGCAGAGGAGGCCAAGTGTGGGTGAAGAAGGGTGGAGAGTGGGAAAGCGTACATCACAAATTGCTGGTGCTCTGGAGCCCCTCAGGAAGAAGCAAAGATGGTGCTCGGAGCCAGGCACTCGAGCAAAAGGAGGGGGAGGCGGTGAGAGGCAAGTGGGAAATCAAAAGAAGCAGAAAAAAAGAGGAACACTAGCAGCCAACAAATGGCACCCAGAGAGCTGCCCGCTTGGTTGTGTGGAATCCAAGCAGCCAGCGCTTCCCAGTCAAGAGACTTTGGCTGCGGGAAGCAGAGGAGTCTGAGCCAGGGCGAGGAGTGGTGGGAGGTGGGAAAGTGCACACCACAAACTATTAACTGGGTAATTTCTTAATGAGTCCTGGCACATGGTTCTCATTGTTTTAAGAGGGAGGAATGTAACTTGGCAGCATGAAGTCCAGCTGTGAGGTATTTTGGCAGATGTAGATATGCAGCACAGCTGCAGAAAAAACCCTTTCTTTGAAATCTCATATCTCAAGTGCTACATCAGTTTTTAAGCACATTACACCGCTAGTTCAAATTTTAATATGAGCAGGAATTGAGGGACATTTATGGGTATAGGAAGAAGATAGATATTGGGTGGAATCTATTCACCTGATTGCCCGCTTTAGTCTCCACAAACAATTCATGAGGACAATAGGAGAAGGATCATGAGGGAGGAGAGGAAGGTGCTTGGGTGTTGCTCTATTGGCAGGAACTCCGGAATCCAGAGCAACTGAGATATAATTTATCCTATGGCATGATCTTCCCCTCCTGGATCAGCATTCCCGTGTTTAATCAGGGGACCATAAGGCACTGATCATTATCTTTTTAAAAGGTTAATTTAATTTTATTTTATAAAGTAACTAAGTTATAAAACATAGAAAATAAAGGAAATATTGGGAAAGATGTTCTCTTGCTTCTTATCCTTAATATACCATTGTCCTTCTGGCCTAATACAAATTGGATAAAGACCTCAATCACCCAAGCAACATAACCTAATACTTCAATAAAGCAACAACAACAACAAAAAAAAAAAAAAACCAAACTGTTGTCGTTGAGTTGATTCCAACTCATGGTGACCCTGTAAGTAATAAGTGCTCAGTAGATGTTTATTTTGTTTCCCTAAAGAGTTTACTTTCTGTCTTCAAATCAAAGGCAACTGTATCTAACTGGGACACAGGTAAGAAAGACACTCTGGAGCTTATCAAACAAATCTTGCATATGAACGTGTATATTCCCTATTCATATTGCCCAAAAGAGCCAAAACATACTCTAAATGTTACTACTCAAAACTAGGATCCAGAAAAACCTATGTCATAGAGTCTCATAAATCCCATGTATCTGTTGAAAATATATAACTATTACAATGAGGTAAAAACTGGTTTAACTTATTTTATATCAACTATCTAATAATTTGTTGATATTTTAATAGAAAAAAGAAAACAACAGTTTTTCAGGAAACAACTAATTTTTTTAATTTGAAAGAAATATTCCAAAATAAAATTCCTATACATATACTAAAAATGATAGCCAATGAGTAATAACAGCTTTTAACCTATTCTAGTGTGCATATATTACAAACACCATTGGTGGCATAGTGGTTAAGAGTTCGGCTGCTAACCAAAAAGATGACAGTTCAAATCCTGCAGCTGCAACTTGGAAATCCTATGGGGCAGTTCTACTCTGTCCTATAGGGTCACTATGAGTCATAACCAACGTGACTGCACCTAACAACAATAACAACAACAACATTGTGAGAAGTAATGAACTAAAGTAAAAAAGAAGATGCATATAGAGAAAAAAAGTCTGATGCCATAGTGCATTTGAAAGCAGAAAGTCAAAACTCAAAGATTTGCAAGAAAAAGAAATAAAGGACACCCAAATTGGTAAGGAAGAAATAAAACTATCCTTATTTGTGGATGATATGATACTATGCATAGAGAACCCAAAGACTCCACAAGAAAACTACTGGAACTAATAGATTAAGCAGAGTAGCAGGATACAAGATAAACAAACAAAAATCAATTGGATTTCTATACACCAATAAAGAAAATTTATGAAAAAGGAAACAGGAAAGCAATATCATTTATAATAGCCCCTAAAAAAATAAAATACTTAGGAATTAATCTAACCAGGGACATAAAAGACCTATACAAAGAAAACTACAAAACACTACTGCAAAAAACCAAATACCAAATAAGACCTATATAAATGAAAAAACACAACATGCTTATGAATAGGTAGACTCAACGTTGAGAAAATGTCAATTCTACCTATGGCAATCTACAAATACAATGCAATCCCGATCCAAATACCAACAGCATTCTTTAATGAGATGGAAAACTTGATCATTTACTTTATATGCAAATGAAAGAGGCCCCAGATAAGTAAAGCACTATTGAAGAAAATGAATAAAATAGGAGGACTCCCATTACCTGAACTCAGAACCTACTATACAGCTACAGTAGTCAGAACAGCCTGGTACTGTTACAAAGACAGACACGCTGACCAACAGAACAGAATCGAGAACCCAGATGTAAACCCATCCACCTTCGGTCACCTGATCTTCAGCAAAGTCCCAGTTCATTAAATGGGAAAAAGACAATCTTTTAACAAACCATGCTGACAAAACTGGATGTCTATCTGTGAAAAAATGAAACAGGACTCATACCTCACATCATATACAAAAACTAAATCAAAGTGGATCAAAGACCTAAATATATAATGAAAACTATAAAGATCATAGAAGAAAAAATAGGGTCAATGCTAGAGAAATACACAGCATAAATAGGATACAAACCATAACTAACAATACACAAACACCAGAAGATAAGCTAGATAACTGGGATCTTCTAAAAATTAAATACCCTCATCAGAAGACTTCACCAAAAGAGTAAAAAGAGAACCTACATACTGGGAAAAAATTTTTGGCTATGACAAATTTGACAAAGTTCTAATCTCTAATATCTACAGGAAAATCCAACACCTGTACAACAAAAAGACAAACAATCCAACTAAAGAATGGGCAAAGAATATGAACAGACACTCCACCAAGGAAGACATTCAGATGGCTAACAGACACATGAGGAAACCCTCTCAATTACAACCCATGGGAGAAATGCAAATCAAAACTGCAATGAGATACCATCTCACCCCAAAATTACTGGCATTAATAAAAAACAAACAAACAAAAACCATAAAGTAACAAACTTTAGAGAGGTTGCAGAGAGACTGAAACTCTTGTGTACTGCTGGTAGGAATGCAAAAAATGGTACAACCACTATGAAAATGATATGGTGCTTTCTTAAAAAGCTAGAAATAGAAATATCATATGATCCAACAATCCCACCCCTAGAAATATATTCTAGAGAAATGAGAATCATCACATGAACAGACATATGCACACCCATGTTCATTGCAGCATTTTTCACAATAGCTAAAAGATGGAAACAACCTAAGTTCCCAACAACAGTTGAATGGATAAACAAACTATGGTACACACACACACACACAATGGAATACTACACAACAATAAAGAACAATGATGAATCTATGAAGCATCTCACAATGTGGATGACTCTGGTGGGCATTATGCTGTGTGAAGTAAGTCAATCACAAAAGGACAAATACTGTATGAGACTACTATTATAAAAACTCATGAAAAGGTTTACACACATAAAGAAACAATCTTTGATGGTTACTAGGGAGGGGACAGGTGGAGAGGGAAAAAGACTAACTAAACAATGATAAATGGTAACTTTGGTGAAGGGTAAGACAGTACACGATACTGGGGAAGTCAGCACAATCTGGCCAAGGCAAGAACAGGAAGCTTCACAGACACTTTCAAACTCCCTGAAAGATCAAATTACTGGGCTGATGGCTGGGGACCATGGTCTTGGGGAACATGGAGCTCAATTGGCATAACATAGGTCATAAAGAAAATGTCCTACATCCCACTTTGGTGAGTAGTGTCTGGGGTCTTAAAAGCCTGTGAGTGACCATCTAAGATGCTCCACGGGTCCCACCCCGTCTGGAGCAAGAGAGAATGAAGAAAACCAAAGACACAAGGAAAGATTAGTCTAAACGACTAATGGACCACAACTACCACAGACTCCACCAGACTGTGTCCATCACAACTAGATGGTGCTCGTCTACCACCACCAACTGCTCTGACAGGGATCACAATAGAGAGTCCTGGACAGAGCTGGAGAAAAATGTAGAACAAAATTTTAACTCACCAAAAAAAGATCAAACTTGCTGGTCTGGCAGAGACTGGAGAAACCCCAAGAGTATGGCCCCTGGACACCCTTTTAACTCAGTACTAAAATCAGTCCTGAGGTTAACCCTTCAGCCAAGGATTAAACAGACCCATAAAACAAAATGAGACTAAATGGGCACACCAGCCCAGGGGCAAGGACGAGTAGGCAGGAGGGGACAGGAAAGTTGGTAATGGGGAACCCAAGATGGGGAGAGTATTGACATGTTATGGGGTTGGCAACCAATGTCACAAAACAATATGTGTATTCATTGTTTAATGAGAAACTAATATGCTCTATAAACCTTCATCTAAAGTAAAATTAAAGAAAGCCATAACATTAAAAAAAAAAAAAAACCTTCAAAAGTTTGTTGTACATATTCATTGGTGATTTAAAGGACGACAGAGCCTAGCTTCTTGAAATGTATATAAGTATTCATTGACAAATAACTATGCTATCAGCCTGTGTTCCAGAAAGCAAATAATCTCTTTCCTACACCAGCTCTACAGTTATACATTTCTTAGCTAGGAGACAAGTGTCAGTTTGTATGCCATAGCCCGGGCTATTTAACGTCTCCATTTTCATTTGTCTGTATAGACAAAATGTTGGTTGCCAAAGACACACTACATATTGAATTATCCATTTCAGTCACTGTTACCAGGAGGCTATTGTGCACCCACTGTGTGCTAGGTGTTGAGAGGAGTGATTATGATGGTAATTGAACAAAACAGCAAATAAAGAAATGGCAGGCATATTTCTTGCCCTTTAAGAGCTTACAGTTTTGCTTGGGAGGCAAGATTTCACAAAATAAGATATGCGATTTAGTTGAGATTATTGAAACAAGAGGTTTTGGTGCATTTTCCCCCAGAATGAAAAAAAAAAAAAAGTATCAGTGTCAAAGCAGTTAGTTGCGGAATGATGTTCTAAAACTTTAGTTGTTTCCTTGGAGTAGCAAAAACTTTCCAGGAAGTGAAGCAGTTTATACATAGTTTCAGATCTTTGTGGAAATATATCGAGAAACTGACAAAAAAAGAATCCATGTAGCTTTTGACAAGAGCCACCTAAAGAAGGTCTTAAAAAAAAAAAATAAAATGGCATTGCCTGTGGATTATGCACCTGCTATCAGAGACATTCATGAAAAATAATTGTTAGGTGGTGACAGGATTACAACCACAACAAGAAAGTGAAATACTGTTAACTGAAATTCTAAAGCGCTCTCCTAGGATGAATCAGCCTTATGAAAGACTACTCCGGTTTTTGATAACAGATGAAGAAAGGCTGTGGAAGAGACAGTCTCTGGTAAGGCAGAGAATTCTCTAAGGAACACTAAATATGACCTTTTAGCCTATGGGTTTTATTTTGCAGTGTCACAACTGTTTTTGGATCAAACAAGTTGTTCAGGATTTGTGACGTAACAGGCGCCAGTGGAAAAGACTGAGATCTTAGAGGACTGTATCTTTAACGGAGCCCTGGTGGTGCAGTGGTTAAAAGCTACAGTGAGCTACAGCTGCTAACCAAAAAGGTCGGCAGTTGGAATCCACCAGCCACTCTTTAGTAAACCCTATGGGGAGGTTCTACTCTGTCTTATAGCGGCGCTGTGAGTTGGAATCAAGTTGGTGGTAATGGGTTTGGTTTTGGTTTGGTATATCTTTAACAGAGCCCCTGAGTAGTGCAAACAGTTAATGTGCAAGTCCACCCAGAAGCACCTTGGAAGAAAGTCCTGGTGATCTACTTCTGAAAAATTAGCCGTGGAAAACTTTATGTAACACAGTTCTACTCTGACACACATAGGGTCTTCATGAGTTGGAATCAATAGACTTGATAACAACTGTTTCACTGTCATACCTTCAATATGTCTCAACAGTGTGATTTGAGGGGTTTCAGGGAAGGCTCCTTGTCTTCAATTAACTCTCAAACTTAAGTATAAAAAGTCTCATTATTAGGGATTTCTGTGTGGTGAACATTATCCTTTCCTTTTCTCTCTTTTTGAAGATGGAAGAATTGCTGAGAATGGTAGAACCCTCTGTCTTTGACACCTTTGGTCAATGTTTATTAGATCATTTTCCTGTTCGATGAGAAAGATGGGAAAACTTGAGGAAGTTAGGGACTGAGTATGGAAGGGGGAGGGAAAAAGAAAGGCTGCAGGAATGGAGTCAGAGTCCTGGAAGACAACGCGGTGGGCTTACCAGTTTTTTCTGGGTTCTGCTGAATGAAACACGGGATTTGTGTCCTAGGACACAAGAGCTAAGAAATCTTTACTTTGTATAGGAACTACCTTCTGTTCTATCTCACTGGCATATTAAGGTGGAAGTAGCGGTTAAGTGCTTGACTACTAACCCAAATGTTGGTAGTTGGAACCCACATAGAGGTGTCTCAGAAGAAAGTCTGGCGATCTACTTGTGAAAGATCACAGCCTTGAAAACCTTATGGAGCAGACGTACTCTGCACACATGGTGTCCCCATGAACTGGAATTGACTTAACAGCAACTGGTTTGTTTTTTTTGGTTTTAATAATGAAATAATTACAACAACAATAATAATAATAGTAATAAACTTTTAAAGTTCCCTGATCATTGCTGAAGAATATGATTCTGACATTGTGATACTAGACACATTCTTATCAATACTAACATCCACGTAAATCTAGGTCAAAGAAAATTTAACCACGTGGGGTGGGGGTGGGGGGTGGAATAAATCCACGAGACTGCTATTCACCAAGGTCACAGAGCAAGAGTTTCCAGCCATGAGAACCTGTGATTTCCTTCCTGTTCTTTACATCTTTATCCATTCTGTATTCCACTACTTTGTCTCTAATGCCCACCGTCCCCTCCACTCATGCCCACCCTCCATCCTTTTTCAGTCAGGATATTTCCTCTTCAGGACCTGCGGCCAGGGCCTCTGTTTTGGTCATTGCTTTTGCACTTGTGAAGCAGCTTTTAAATCCCCATCTTTTTTAGCAGCTGCAGCCAAACAAACATGTGAGTCAGTGGGAGGGGTTTAGAGGAACTAGCTCAGTTCTCCAGGGAGCAGTAACCTTTTGCAACCCAACCAACAGAACAGTTAAAAAGTCCAATGACTGCAAAAGCTCTCTCTGTACATGTGTGATAGCAACTGCAGTTTTCCCAAGGTCTACTAAGAGGTTTTTTCACGAGGAGTCAGGTTTCTGCCTATAGAGAGACACATTCCTGATGGCTTAACTCTGACCTCACAGCTAAAATGAACACAAAATAAAATCTGGAGACAGCAGGGAAGTGATAAACGGCGGAGGAAGAAATTTGGAGATATGAAAGTGAAAAGGTCTTATTAAGTGTTATTACTGGGTTTTGTTGCCTGTATACCCTACATACCAAGTAGTTAAATGAAGCTAATCTTTCTTTCTTTCTTTTTTTTCAGTTGTTCAGGCACCCAGAGCTTTCTCTTTATAGTTCTCAGGTAAGTGATTCTCAGAGTAGTTTCCATGCCCAGTGGTCCTTGAGGACCACCTAGAGCGGTGGGTACTTTTAACTCAGTCTTATCCACAGGCCCATTCTCCAGCCATGACAGTGCTCTACACGTCATTAGGCCAAGGTGTGCCTGAGTCTACAATTTCTAAAAACCTAATTGCTGATATTCGACTTTTGACACAGAAAACGTCAATTTGATCAATTTAATATTGAAAAGAAAATAAAGATGGGAGTGTGTTGTCAATCCCTACATGAAGCCGATAGTTGATTCCTTCTCTATTTCCTTGCATTGCTGCCCTTATACCTTTTGATTTCTTCTTCACTGCTTATCATAAAATGAAAAGAGCAAGGGGGTCTTGTGTGCAAGTGATGAGTCATGGAAGATTTTTCTGTGGCAAATAGGAATAATTGATTTGGAAAATTCAGATACTACCTTTTTTGTTAGGCATTTTGCTAAGATAAACTATCACAATCAAGAAGTTTGCTTACACTGAAAAAGGCAACAAAATGGTATCTTTGTTAACATAGCAAAAACAAACAAAAATCCAGCTGCTGGGACTCCAACTAATGGTGTTTCAGAGTAGAACCGTCTTCATAGGGTTTTCAGTGGCTGATATTTCAGAAGTAATCTTGGTGGACTCGAACCACCAACCTTTTGGTTAGCAGCGAACATGTTAACAGTTTGCACCACCCAGGGACCCTGTTAACAGAGCAGAAAGTGGAATTAGAGGTCAATGGGAAATCCAGAGCCATAGTCACAATGAAGCTGGAAAGTTTTATTGATGACCCAAGGTACCAGTCAGGGTCCTTAGTTGTAAATAACAGAAAACCTCTGTCCAATGTAGGCAGAAAAATAATTTGTTGGAAGGATATTTAGGGTTTCTCACAAACTGGCCAGAGGGCTGGAGATCAGATTCAGAAAGGGGTTGGGGCCAAGAGAGGGTAAGCAGCTGACGACACACCTGAGATCACTCCAGTGGAGCAGCCTGCTTAGAATCAGTCACAGTTCCTGCTTCCCACGACACTGATGCCCCTGGACACTCACCACCACACCACCGGCCACTGGCCTCTGGCCTCTGCTAGGGTGGCCAGGAATATTCTCTGATTATTCCAGCATCCTGGCATCACTTTCTCAAGAATCAAAGTTCCATTCAAGAACATTTGACTGGCTGAGCCCAGGTCATGTGCCTTTGTCCAAACAGCTAGGGATGATGCTTGACAGGGGGAGAGGGCTGGGAGGTGGATATTTTCATTTTCTACCTCAATGTTATTTCAACTCAATGTTATTCATCCTTCAATAATAACAAGGAGCCCCCTCTCTTACCCTGTTGGAGGTAAGGGCATCCACCCCCTTGTACTCTTACTTTATGTACTGGTCTTACTGTATTGCTTTATTTATAACTTACATGTCTGTTTCCCCCACTTGACTGTGAACCTATAGAGAAGGAGGGATTGTGTTGTGTTTTTAGCCTCATCACCTAGTGTAATACCTAACATGGATTAGGTGCTTAAAATACATTAGTTGAATAAGTTATACTTTGGTGATGGTATCACAGAGAAGGTTATAATAATAATAATCCTAAAACAATAATAGGAACAAGTACTGATGGAACACTTGTTACATACCAGCCATTTTCTCATTTTATCCTTATAACATTCCTATGAAGCAGTTACCATTATTTGCTTCATTTTATGAATGAGAAATTAAGTCTCAGGTTAAACAACTTACCGCAGTTTATGTGATGGAAACTGACAGGACAGAGATTTCAGCTGGGGCAACCTGACTGGATGGAGAGCACATCATCAGAACAGTATTGCACCCTGGAGGCGAATCAGAGAGAAGAGGAAAATGGTGCAATCTCAGAGAACAGATGTCACTAAGTTGCTATTTTCTATTGTTAGGAGTCCTGGTGGCACAGTGGTTAAAGCGCTCTGCTGCAAACCTAAAGGTCTGTGGTTTGAAACCACCAGCCATTCCGTGGAAGAAACATGTGGCAGTCTGCTTCTGTAAAGAGTAAGGCCTTGGAAACCCTGTGGGGCAGTTCTAGTCTGTCCTATAGGGTCACTATGAGTTGGAATCAACTCAATGACAATGGATTTGGTTTTGTTTTGAGTTATTCTCTATTCTTAGATGTTCACACAGGGTGGATGGTATTCATTTATTGGTCAACGAGCCAGGGAAGTTTTATTTTTACTAATATAAATGAGATCTACTTTCGGATTTGATATCATCCTAAAGGAACTGGTATTTCACAGTAATCTGACTAATAAAATATTCCTTACTCATAGCATTCTTTGCTATCTATTTACCTCATAACATAAGCAAGTAAGATAAATACAAACAAATGCATCTAAGTATAGAATATTCAGATAAAAATTTTTAATTTAGTATCACACATCAAAATTTTTCCTTTTCTTACTTAGTTAACAAAAGTCATAAAATGAAACTTCTTATTTTATCATAAAATTTAAGAATTTTGAATGATTTTCTTTTTTCTCCTCATAGAAGATGCACTAAAATCACAAGATGTCTGCTTTGAAAATGATTCTTGCCTAAAGACAAGTAAGCTTACGGTATACAATAGCAGTCATCCACCTATTTTTATTTGCATAAATGTATATATTCTTATTTTTAAAAGTGAGTTATATGTGAGAGAGAGCGCATGCCTTCTTAAAATTCAGAAATGATAAAACTATGACTGAAGAAATATTTCTGCTAAATGGCAGTGTGCCTGGATATCTCGTACTCCAAGTTTGAAGATACTGCCTTATGCTGAGTAAGCACAGAAGACAGACTGGTCCTTGGGAAATACTGATACAGCTTTTCTCCATGATACTTAAGAAAACAGAACTGAGTGAATCTACAGTTACCAACCTGAATTTGAGAGATTGCTTTGTATCTAAATAACCAATTGTTAAAGAGAGAGTATATTCTGTTATGTTAGCTTTTAATTCCTGACAGTTGAATTGTCACAGAAACCTGCAGAACTCATACCTGTAATTGCATTCTTCTACATACATCTTTTTGTACAGCTCGGTTATTCCTGAGGGGTAAATGCTTAGATCTAGACTTTGTCAACGTATAAGGTTCAAGTAAATGGATAAATAGTTAATGGAGACATAGAGGAATACTTTGAATTTAAGTGGGCCCAAGGGGAAGACTTTGTAGGTTATGGAAGATTGAGCATATTTGTAGTAGAGAGAAAAGAGACAATGGAGAAGGAAACAAGCAGAGAGATGAGAGAGGCAGGTGATTGTTAATGGGGCTATTGGATGGTGATTGTTAAAGAGGCTACTTGATTGTTGAGAACGAGTGGAAAGAAAAACATCAGGCTCAACAGGGGAGAGTTTGAAGGTGGAAGTAAGAGTCAGGTAGCCAGAGAGGGGAAATAGCAAGATCAAAACCTTGAAGGTAGAGAGGTTCTAAGAGATGATGGGATGCAAGGAGGCTGAAATGGACTGAAGTTGTAGTTTGACATTGAGAAGGTCAAGAAAATTGTGCTGGCAGATGTTGGGCTGTAGTAGATAAATTGTCTCGGGTGCTAAACTTACTAAAGAATTTGGGAGTACTTCCAGGAGGTCACTGAACAATGATGAAAATGTAGGAAAGTCATAAACAGTCTAGTGTGCCTCAAAAGGGGCTGCTGAGAGTTTGTGATAACACATGTGTTTGAAAGTGGCAGTGGGGAGTATGGAATGCTAACTCCCTCTCCAGTCCCCTGAGTTAAGAGAAAAGGAAGAAAGCAGCTTCCGTTGGAAATAAAACTGGGAATGAGCATCAAATAGGAAAATTGAGATTTACAATAAGGTCAGGAGAAAGTGCTTTGTTTTTTGGACTTTAATTATTAACACATTCTCACTGTGTAACAACCACGTGGTAGGTATTATGCAGAAAGTTGGGGATTCAGAGATTTAAAATTATGTCATCATGAAAAATGGATTGACTGAAGCCAGCTGTCGGCTTTGAAACTTGACATGATCACCACTAGCTCCGTGGCCCTGGGCTAATTCTTAGCCTTCCTGACGCTCAGTTTCCTCATCTATAAAATAAGAATACTAATAACGTACCTCACAGAGTTGTTGTGAGGATAAAATGTAATGTAAGAATTTAGTATAGTGCCATCTGATAGTTATTACTATTATTGTTGTTATTATTTTAGTTTCCAATTTATCTCATCACCCATTAGGGCAGATGACATGTACATTACTAAAAATAAACTAGTGGAAAGATTGAGGTTAAGTATCCCTTGACAATCTTATTTGGGAACTCTGGCACTGGGTTAGAATTTAATGAGCCCTGGGCCAGGTCATTTTGTCACCAAATTGAAATAGGGAGAGAGAAAAGAGGTGGGTGGCCTAACAGCACTGCTGTGTGTGTGGTGGACTTGGGTCATGGATGCAGCCTGGGAGCAAACCATGGCAGAAGAAGCGATTACATCAGGAATCAGAGAAACCATCCCTCTGAGGTTCAGTTTCTTTGTTTAATGGAAAAATAAGAAAACTCCCCTGTTCTGTTTGGTTATTGTGAAGACTGCGCGAAATAATATAAAGAGAAAGCACTTCGACAACTGTGAAGGTTGTTGTCTTAGGTTCCCAGGGCTACTATAACAAAACACCACCAAGTGGGTGACTTTAAAGAAAAGAAATTTATTGTCTCACAGTTCTGGAGGCTAAAAGTCTGAATTCAAGGCATCAGCAGGGCCGTGCTCTCTCTCTGTTGGCTCTAGGGAAAGATCCTTCTTCCTTGTCTCTTTTCAGCTTTTGACAGCCTCAGCGTTTTTGGGTGTTTCTTGGCTTGCAGATGGATACTTGCATGGCATCTGACTGTGACACTGTTTTTGTGTGTTCTCCCCTTCCATAAGACACCACTCAGGAGGGATTTGGATTTGGACCCACTCTACCCTTGTGTGACCTCATTTACTTTAACTGATAACAAAAGAAAAACTCTGTTTCTAAACAAGGACACATTCACAGGTACAGGGGTTAGGACTTCAACATATCTTTTTGGAGGACATAATTTAATCTTCAACAGTGTGTATGTGTAAGATGTTATATTTATGAATATTAGTGGGCAGGATTTCCAGAAACTGCTGTACCCATCATCCTGAAAAGACGTGAATAAAATGTTGGATTACTCTCTAGAGGAGATTAAATCCAAGAGTAAATACACACACACACACACACACACACAAAACCAAACAACTACCAACAACAAAACAAACCTCTCTAATATAATTGAAATATTTGTGAATCATTAAGATCAACGAAAAGACAGAGAAAATTTTTAATTCTGAGGGGAGAATTTGCCTGGTACCTTCTAGAGTTATCTTGTCAGTCATTGCAAAATATTTTGCTTAGTAACCAATATTGTAATATGATGAAATGTGACATTTTTCTAAGCCATTCTTGCATCCTTAAAGAAAAAAAATTCCATTGTTTATTTGGAAGACTATCAGACAATGAAGATTTCTTGCTCTGTTAATATTGTTATTTAGACTTGCATGGCTAGTCTCTGTAACCAGTTTGCATCTGTAGTAGGACCTCTTCATCGCCTCTGCTTGTCTGTTGGCCTGGTGGGTGCATGTCCCAGTCACTGGACCCATCTCTGTTTCATGTGGCCTCTGAATGATTGGTTGGAACTAAAGTCCTTTGAGATCTATCCCCCTTAAATCATGATAGTAACAGGTAAAAGTGAATAAGTGGGAGGGATTAATTCCTTAGGAAATACTGACCATGGAAGACCAGAGGTAAGAGATCAGCATTCTCAATGATAAAGGCTAGTATGTTGTGAGTGTAACTATGGGCCAGGCCCTCTTCCTGTAGCTTTGTGAGTTTTGACCTGGTTAAAATCCTCACAACACTATGAGCAAGCTTCTTGTTATCATTACCCTATTAAGGTGAGAGGACTGAAATATGGAGTGGTAAAGTCACCTGTTCAAAGTTTCCAGAGAGTCAGTGGCAGAGATGAGACTGGACCCCAGGGAGTTTAGCTTTAAGTGCTAAGATGTACATCTTTTCACTTTTGAAAGAGAAAGAGCAAGAGAAGAAATGTTAAAATGAAGTGAATGAATGATTAAATAAATCTATTAAAAGCCAGAAAAGGGTAAAATTTAATAATCAAATTTTAGAACATGATGAATAGGAGTACATTTTGAAACTTGAAATAGGAAAATTGACCACAATAGTTGGAAATGTGTTTGATAAACTTATGCAATTTGGTATCCCAAAAGGTGATTCCCACTGAAAACCTCTACCCTTAAAAAAATATGGCTAAGGGGACTTCTGGCAAAATGGCATTATAGGCAGAAGCACCACGCCATCCCTCCACAGCAAAGACCTGAAAAACTAAGCCAAACAGAAAATAGCAATCCTGAAACCCCAAAACATCAAATGAAGTGATAACCCAGCCAAGCACCAAATGGAGTGAGAAAACTGACAGAAAATGGAGAGCGAGGAGAGATTCACGCAGAGGTCCCCTATCAGCTAACACAGTGCGGATCTGCCATCTTGGACTCCTATCAGAGACCAGCAAACAGGGGGTACGAGAAAGCAGCTTCACGGAGCTTCCAGCAGGAGACAAAAGAACCGGTAATCTGCGATATATGCTTTCCCACACACCACCATTGTTCACCACCACTCAGCCTCCTCTGCTGCCCACAGCCACAGTCTCTTGGCCGGGAAGCACTGGCTGCTTGGATTCCACCCGCCTGCACTGGCTGGCTCCCTGAGTGCCATTTGTTGGCTGCTGCTGGTGTTTTTTTCCGCTTCTTTTGATTTCTTTACCTCTCACCACCTCCCCCTCCTTTCACTCAAATACCTGACTCCGTGTGCCATCTTTGCTTCTTCATAAGGGGATGTGAAGCTCTGTTCAAGTGTGGAACTGCTTCCCGGTCTGGGCTGCCACACTGGTGGGATCCCGGGGCTTTTGTTTGTTTGTTTGTTTTGAACTCTTTGTTTGTTTTCTTTTCCTTTTCTCGAGTTGGGAGACTATTCTGTACGGGCAGTGCTACACGGCTGGGGACCTACCCCCTCAGATTGTGCAGACACGCAGAGGGATCCCTGAGTGCATTTCTTTCTTCGTGGTTTTTTTTTTTTTTTTCTGTTTTTTTGGGGGCTTTTCTTGTTCTTTTTTTTAAAATTTGTTTTCTTTTCTTTTCCCTTTTTGACTTTCTTCATTACTCAGTTTCTCATCTCTCTATACCTTCCTTCTCTTCCTGTTCCCTGAATACCTGGCACTGAATACCTCTATGCCTTCTAGCCAGGCTATACTGCAACACCTGGGAACAACTTCCTGAGACCTTGTAGCTGCACTGGTGGGATCCCTGGGTGCTTTGCTGTTCTTTTTTCTTTCTGATTTTTATTTATTCATTCTTTTCATTTTCTTCTGCTTCCCCTTTTTGTTTTTCTCCATTTCATAGTCTCTCATCTCTCCACTCCAACAACAAGCTTCCCTAGCACACTTTTTTGTTTGCTTGTATGTTTTTGCCTCCTGTTCCTCTCTCCTCTCTCACATATCCATCTTAGCTCCACACATAACAAACTCCCCCCTCCATCCTGCCTACCTGCACTGTCTGCTTAATATCACACCACCAAGCAGCAAAGGCATGGCCTACCAGAACCTGCCCTGCACTGATTACTTACCCGCCCTGGTGGCTGTAGTAAGTACCACAAACAACCCGCCCCAGCAACTCCTCTTCAGCTAGACCTGCCCTGCTGTACCATATCTGAGCTATTGACCCTGCCAGTTGGAGAAGGAGGCAAAAAGTTTCGTGCCCACAAATGAGCAAACAACAAAGAACACACAGCAAACCTGCTCAGACACTGCCAAATAAAAAAAAAGAAAGAAAGGATGAAACAAAAAAATCTACAATCAATAAACAAGAAAAATAATTACTGAATGCCCCGAAGACAGCAGAAAATATCAAAACATTTACAAAAACAGGACAGGATGGTTCCAGTAGGCATCCAAAATAAAACACCAGATGACCTACCAGTAGAAGAAACATCACTAGAACTACATGATAGGGAATTCAAATCTCTAATACTCAGAATTATCCAAGAGTTGAAGCAAAAAGCAGATAAAAATGAGGAAAAAAATAGACAAATTCATGGACAAGGTAGACAAATGCATGGAAAATACAGACAAAAAAATGGAAGAATTCAGGAAAATAATGAAGGAATGAAATGACAAAATAAATCCACAACTAGAAATTATACAAAAACAACAATTAGAAATCCAAAAGATAAACAACAAGATTTCAGAAATGGACAGTGTCATAGAAGGGCTGAGAAGCAGATTTGAAATGGTGGAAGACAGAATCAGTGGAATTGAAGACAAACACTTGGATACAACTCTGAGGAAAATTCAGAAAAAAGAACAAAGAAAAATGAAGAGACACTGAGAGTTATGTGGGATACAATCAAAAACAAAAATCTTCGAGTGATCTGAGTTCCAGAACAGGGGAAGAAAACAGAAAACACAGAGAGGATCACTGAAGAACTGCTGACAGAAAACTTCCCCAATATCATGAAAGATGAAAAGCTGGCCATCCAAGAAGCTCAATGAACCCCATATAGGAAAGACCGCAAAAGAAAATCACCAAGGCATATCATAATCACACTCGACAAAACCAAAGACAAACAAAGAATCCTGAGAGCAGCTCATGAAAACAAGAAGTCAGAAACAGAGGAGAAACAATAAGACTAAGCTCAGATTATTCGGCAGAAACCATGCAGGCAAGAAGGCAAGGGGGTGACATATATAAAACCTTGAAAGAAAAAAATTGCCAGCCAAGAATAATATATCCTGCAAAACTCTCATTCAAATATGATGGTGAAATTAGGACATTTCCAGATAAATAGAAATCAAGGGAATATGTAAAAAACAAACCAAACTTACAAGAATTATTAAAGGGAGTTCTTCAATCTGAGAACAAACAATTTCAGCTCCCAGGCTGAATCTAGCACACAGGATCATAGCATCCAGATACCAATCTAGGAAATGAACTCTCAAGGACTACCCAAAACCCAAAGAAATACAATAGGAAATCAGAACAGTCAATCTGTAAATGACAACAACATCAGAACAATTAAAGAGGGAATAAATGGTGTAGATGTAGAAACTTCTAATGGAGAGGAAGGCAAGTCTATCGATACCAAGTAATAATAGACTGTTTCAAACTTAGAAAGGTAAGGGTAAATTTTCTGGTAACCATAAAGAAAGTTAAAAAACATCCTCATAAAAATAAAGAAGAAAAAGATAAAGTCTCAGTAAAAACAAAACCTACAAAAACAAAAGAAATGAAAAGAAAATCCACAAACAGAAGTAATTCAGCACAGGAGAGTAAGATGAACAAAGAAAACCTCAGCACCACAAAAAAAAAAAGTACTACAAAATGACAGCAACAGACTCACATCTATCAATAATTACACTAAATGTAAATGGACTCACTGCACGCATAAAGAGATGGAGAGTGAAAGAATGGATTTAAAAAAAAACAGGATCCATCAATATGCTGTCTACAAGAGACACGCCTTAGAAACAAAGACGTGAATTTATTAAAAGAGGAAGGTTGGAAAAAATATATCACGGTAACAACTGCCAAAAAAGAGCAGGAGTGGCAATACTAATCTCAGATAAAATAGATTTTAAAACAAAATCCACCCAAAAAAACAAAGAAGGACACTATATAATGATTAATGGGATGATCCAGCATGAAGACATAACCATGATAAACAACGACAGGGCTCCAAAATACATAAAACAAACTCTAACAACACTGAAAAGAGAAATTGACAGTTCCACAATAATAGTAGGAGACTTCAACTCTTAGTAAAGGACAGAACAAATAAAAAGAAACTCAGCAAAGATACAGAAGACCTAAGGGCACAATCAGCTAACTTGAACTCATAGACATATGTAGAACACTCTATCTGACAGCTGCAAAGTACACATGCTTTTCCAATGCACATGGAATGTTCTCCAGAACAGACCACATCTTAGGCCACAGGGCAATCCTCAACAATATCCAAAACGTTGACATAATTCAAAGTATCTTCTCTGACCCCAATGCCATCAAGTTAGAAATTAACAACAGAAAGAGCAAGGAAAAAAAATCAATTACATGGAAAGTGAATAATACCCTGCTTACACATCACTGGGTAAGAGAAGAAATCAGAGATGGAATCAAAAATTCCTAGAATCAAATGAGAATGAAAACACATCATACAAAAACCTTTGGGACACAGCAAAGGCAGTCCTCAGAGGACAATTTATAGCAATAGATGCACACATCAAAAAAGAAGAAAGGGAAAAAATCAAAACATTAACTACACAACTCAAACAAATAGAGAACAGCAAAAAAAAGCCCACAGCCACAGGAAGAAAGGAAATAATAAAGATCACAGCAGAAATAAATGAAATAGAGAACAGAAAAACAACAGAAAGAATCAACAAAACCAAAAGTTTGTTCTTTGAAAGAATCAACAGAATTGACAAACCACTGACCAGACTGAAAAAGAAAAACAGGAGAGGACGCAAATTACCCATATAAGAAATGAAATGGGCGACATTACAACAGACCCAACTGAAATGAAAAGGATCATAACAGAACATTATGAAAAACTATACTCCAACGAATTTGAAAACCTAGAGGAAATGGATAAATTTCTAGAAACACACTACCTACCAAAACTACAACAAAGTTATGTTGAAAATCTGAACAGACCCATAACAAGAAAAGAGATTGAAAAGGTAGTAAGAAAACTCCCAACAAAAAATGCCCTGGCCCAGATGGCTTCACTGGAGAATTCTACAAAACATTCACAGAAGAGCTTGTTCCAGTACTACGCAAGCTATTTCAGAGCATAGAAAAGGAAGCAACACTTCTGAATTCATTCTATGAAGCAAGCATAACACTGATACCAAAACCAAGATGCCACAGAAAAAGAAAATTACAGACCAGTATCTCTCATGAATATAGATGCAAAAATTCCCAACAAAATTCTAGCCAATAGAATTCAGCATCATATCAAAAAAATAACACACCACAACCAAGTAGGATTCATACCAGGTATGCAAGAATGGTTCACCATTAGAAAATCAATCAATGTAATCCACCACATAAATAAAAAGAAAGAAAAGAATTACATGATCATCTCAATTGACTCAGAAAAGGCGTTTAACAAAGTCCAGCACCCATTCCTGATAAAAACTCTCAATCAAATAGGTATAGAGGGGAAATTTCTCAACATAATAAAGGGCATCTATGCAAAACCAACGGCCAACATCATTCTTAATGGAGAGAGGCTGAAAACATTCCCCTTGAAAACAGGAACAAGACAAGGATGCCCTTTATCACCACTCCTATTTAACATTGTGCTGGAAGTTCTAACAAAAGCAATATGGCAAGAAAAAGAAATAAAGGGCATCCAAATTGGTAATGAAGAAGTTAAACTGTCCCTGTTTGCTGATGATATGATAATATACACAGAAAACCCTAAAGACTCCATGAGAAATCTACTGGAAGTAATAGAAAGATTCATCAGAGTAGCAGGATACAAGGTAAACATTCAAAAATCAGTTGGATTCCTATACACCAATAAAGAAAATGATGAAAAGGAAATCAGGAAAATAATACCATTTATAATAACCTCTAAAAAACTAATGTACTTAGGAATAAATCTAACCAGGGATGTAAAAGACCTATACAAAGAAAACTACAAAATACTACTGCAAGAAACCTAAAGGGATCTACATAAATGGAAAAATATACCATGCTCATGGATAGGTAGACTCAACATTGTGAAAATGACAATTCTACCTTATGCAATTTACAAATACAACGCAATGCCAATCCAAATACCAAGAACATTCTTCAAAGAGATGGAAAAACTAATCATTAACTTTATATGGAAGAGGAAGATGCCCCGAATAGTTAAAACACTACTGAAGAAGAATAAAGTTGGAGGACTCACACTACCTGACCTCAGAACCTAGTATACAGCTACGGTAGTCAAAACAGCCTTGTAGTTGTACAAAGACAGACACATTGACCAATGGAACAGAATTGAGAACCCAGATGTAAAGCCATCCATCTATGGTCACCTGATCTTTGACAAGGGCCCAAAGCCCATCAAATGGGGAAAAGACAGTCTTTTTAACAAATGGTGCTGGCAAAACTGGATATGCATCTGCAAAAAAATGAAACAGGACAGATATCTCACACCGTATACGAAAACTAACTCAAAATAGATCAAAGACCTAAATATAAAGCCAAAAACTATGAAGTTCATAGAAGAAAAAATAGGACCAACCCTTCAGGCCTTAATACACGGCATTAACAGGATACAAACCATAACCATCAACACACAAACTCCAGAAGATAAGCTAGATAAGTGGGATCTTCTAAAAATCAGACACCTATGCTCTTCAAAAGACTTCACCAAAAGATTAAAAAGAGAACCTACAGACTGGGAAAAAATTTTTGGACAGTACAAGTCAGACAAAGTTCTAATCTCCATAATCTACAAGAAAATCCAACACTTCTACAACAAAAAGACAAATAATCCTGTTATAAAATGAGCAAAGGAAATGAACAGACACTTCACTAAAGAAGACATTCAAGTGCCCAACAGACACAAGAGGAAATGCTCGCAATCAGTAGCCATTAGAGAAATGCAAATTAAAACCACAATCGGATACCATCTTACCTTGGCATTACGGGCACAAATCAAAAACACTGGAAATAACAAATGTTGGAGGGGCTGCGGGGAGATCTGAACTCTTATGCACTGCTGGTGGGAATGCAAAATGATACAACCATTTTGGAAAATGATATGGTGTGTCCTCAGAAAGCTAGAAATAGACATACCATTCGATCCAGCAATCCCACTCCTAGGAATATATCCTAGAGAAATAAGAGTCGTCACTCGATAGACATATGCACACCTATGTTCATGGCAGATTTTTCACAATAGAAAAAAGATGGAAACAACCTAGATGCCCATCAACAGATGAATGGATAAACAAACTATGGTACATACACACAATGGATTACTATGCAACGAGAAAGAACAACAATGAATCTGTGAAGCGTCTCATAACATGGATGAAACTGGAGGACATTATGCTGAGTGAAATAAGTCAATCACAAAAGGACAGATATTGTATGAGACCTCTATTGTAAAAACTCATGAAAAAGTTTACACACAAAAAGTAACAATCTTTTTTGGTTAGCAGGGATGGGAGTTGTGGGGGGGAAATACTAAATAAGCAATAGATAAGTGGTATCTTGGGTGAAGGGTGAGACAGTACACAATACTAGGAAAACCAGCGCAACTTGTACAAGGAAAGGTCATGGAAGCCCCATAGACACATCAAAACTCCCAGAGGTTCTGAGTTGCTGGGTGGAGGGCCGTGGGGACCGTAGTCTCAGGGAACGTCTAGTTCAACTGGCATAACACAGTTTATAAAGACAATGTTCTACATTCTACCTTGGTGAGTAGCATCTGGGGTCTTAAAAGCCATCTAAGACACTCCACTAGTCTTATCCCTTTGGGAGCAAGGGAGAATGAAGAGGACCGGATACAAGAAAAAGATTATTCCAAAGGATTAACGGACCACAGCTACCAAGGCCTCCACCAGACTGAGTCCAGTACAGCTAGATGGTGCCCAGCTACCACCACTGACTGCTCTGAATAGAGGGTTCTGGACAGAGCTGGAGAAGGATGTAGAACAAAATTCTACCACACACAAAAAAGACCAGATTTATTGGCCTAAAGGAGACTGGATAAACCCCGAGAGTATCGCCCCCAGACACCCTTTTAGCTCAGTGATGAAGTCACTTCCGAGGTTCACTGTTCAGCTGGGGACTGGACAGCCCCATAAAACAAAACAGGACTAATGAGGCACAGCAGTCCAGGGACAAGAGCTAGAAGGCAGAAGGGGACAGGAAAGCTGGTGATAGTGAACCCAAGGTTCAGTAAGGACAGTGTTGATGTGTAGTGAGGTTGTTAACCATTGTCATAGGGCAACATGTGTACTAACTGTTTAATGAGAAACTATTTCGTTCTGTAAGCCTTCATCTATAGTGAGAATAGCAGCACAATTGGAAGATTGTAGTCGATGTCACTGAACTGTGCATGCAGAAATTTTTGAAATGGTATATCTTTGGCTATGTACATTTTCATCAAAAAAAAAAAAAATGTCGAGAAGGGAGAGGGTTGACATGTCGTTGGGTTGTTAACCAATGTCATAAAACAATATGTATACTACTGTTTAATGAGAAACTATTTGTTCTGTAAACCTTCACCTGAACTACAATTAAAAAAAACACAGTTAAGTATATGCACATTTGAGTTTTCTTGCTCTTGGGAAGTACATTCTCAACATTTTAGGTTCATTTCAGGGTGTTTCATTGGACTGTTTATCTTTTATACTTGTGGCACTGTTGACAGAGCCGTCCTGGGCTGTAGGGAAATTTTATGTTTTGACTTGTGAGGACAGGCAACCTTCCTTCTGTGGGTTTGACTGTATTCTCGTATCTGTCTCCACAGGCAACTTTCTACCAGTTTTTCAAGATCATCCTCACACTTTGCTAGTTTTTCAAACAAACGCAAAGTAAATAGCCCCTCCCCCTATTTGCTTTATAGATTGAATTTTGGGTGGCAACAATACAACAATGAAATGGAATAATGCTATTTTGTCTGGCAAGAGGAAAGAGGCTCAGGGTGTCAGTAGTTTGTGTAATAACCGTGAGCTTCCTATTACTTACAAAGTACTTAAGAGAAACTTTTCATTATGAAAATAGCATGATAGGTTTTTTGATGTTTGAATCTGTCTTTGCAAAATTGTTTAGTTCTAATTTGTTGAAATGTAACATTTGATTTTTCATTAAAAAATATGGGTACGAACTTGGTGTCATTTATCGCTGTGAATTTTTATGAGACATTTATTTCATTTCAAATTGGTTTGAAAGGAATGATTAATTCTATTTTTAAGTTTTTAAAAGTTAATTCAATTTATTTTCTTTGACTTTTTTAACTTAGTCATTTTTAACTAATGTTTTTAGCTCATGTTTAAAAAAATTGTCATATTTCCAGCTCCAGAAGCTATGCTCTATCATTATTTTGTAAATCATTTTAGCAAAAGAAGGGGTCAAATAAGGAATGTGATCGTTCAAAAGCTTGTAGAGACAGGTATAGTAGTCAAGACCAATGTAGTTACTCCTGTGGCTTTCTTGCTTTAGTTGCCATTAACAGGAATTGATTTCTCAGTCATACAGTTTAGAAATAGCCAATTTCCAATTCTCAGTACTCCTTATTGAGATGTACTACATGAGCCCAGCAGTGTGTTTTGTCAAGAGACTTCAAAACCTGCAAAGTCCTGGATGCCGGTTGAGGTTTGCTACAAGACTTGTGGGAAAATGGAGCAGAGAGTTCTCCCCTTCCGTGGTATAAAGGGATAGCTTTCCAAATGCCATGGGAAACGAACTGGTGGCCTGGCCTCAGGGGAAGTCCCGGCTCTTTCACCACGTTGCATTCTCTCAGGCATGGTCCGTGCCAACACGAGAGAAAAACACTCTTATGGGCACATTAAGGCACGAAGAGGCTTTCACAAATACCATCTTCGACAACTTCTGAAGGGGCTTTTCAGCTATAATCACGACCCCTGCTGGGCTAAACATATGTTTAAAATGTGGAGGAATGGTCAGGGTTAGAGGCTGAGCAGCTACTTGGTTATTATTCCTGGCTCAGTTTTCTGCTTGCCTTGCCAATATTCTAATTGTGTGAGGTTGCAGCTGCCACAGTCATACTAGTCTTGATTTGGTTGGTATTTCCGAGTTCCTGAAGATTCCACCACTGCTGCCAGAAATATCCTCTCTCTCGTTCTTGTCTCACTTTTGCTTAGTTATGAACTATGAGTTTATGGAGGCCAGCTCTGTTAGTGTTGCCTGTGTGGTGCCCCAACAGGGCCTGGGCAGAGGAGCCCTTAGTGAATGGCTTAGATGCCACGCATCAATGTTTTTCTAATCCCCTCTGTTGCTTCTTGCTAAAAGGGACTCTGGGTTAACCTAACTGATTTTATTTTTTTAGTAATGCAGATATAAATTGATTATGAGATGGAGAGCAGCCATGATATTTAACTCTGGCAGCTTTTTAATAAGGGATCTGCCATGTTTATTTGAAAGATCTCTTCAATTTCCCACTGGCCTCTGTCTCTGAATATAGCAGTCCAGCTTTGTCAGGATAAAGTAAAACAGTAGAGGTGACAAATATTTTGGTGGGTCCAACATTTTGGTTGGTCTCAGTAAAGTGTTTGTAGTGTAATCAATTATGACACTTTTTAGTAGCAGCATTGAAAGAAAGGGGAGAAGTAGGGGTGGGAAAGTAACATTTATCTCTTCCCAGAACCATATTTGGCTGTTTATATGCATTTTATAAATTAATCCTGGAAAAAGTCGTATGATTACATTATTTTGTTTCTATTTTAAAAATGGTGAAACAATGCTGAGTGAAGTAAGTCAATTACAAAAGAACAAATGTTGCATGGCCTCACTTATATACAATAACAAGAATAGGCAAAAGTATAGAGACCAAAGTTTATTAGTATTTACCAGGGGCAGGGGGAAGGGAGAGAAAAGGAGCCATTGTTTGGGAAGCAGTGAGCTTCTGTTTACGGTGGTAGGAAATTTATATTGATTAAGGGAATGTTTGCACAACTGTAACTGATATCACTAAGCTGTACACCTGAAAAATATTGAGTTGGCAAATGTGTTATATATATTTTTACAACAACAACAACAAAAATAGAACAGCTGCTGATGCTGTTTATGTACAACCAAATACCTCATGGGATTCATTTTCTTGGTTTGGAGGTTTAGGCTCATGGTTTCATGGGTCATCCCAGTCAATTGGCATAATATTGGTTTTGCTGTTCTACCTCCTAGTTCATTGCCTGGGGTCTTAAAAGCTTGCAAGCACCCATCCAAGGTACAACTGGAGCAGCAGAGAAGAAGGAGAGTCAGGATCGGAGGAGGAAATGGAATGTGTGTCTAATTGCCTCCATGAACAACTGCCTCCTTTGCTATGAGACCAGAGGAACTGGATGGTATCTAGCAACCATTACTGAACATTTTTATCAAAATGTCTATAGAAGAATCCTGATCAAAAGGGGGAAAATGAAGAACAGGATTTCAAATTCTCAGGAACTTCAGACTTTCTGGAGCCATGGAGACTGGATAAACCCCTGAAACTATTGCCCTGAGATAATCTTTAAACCTTAAACATTAAAGTGAAACTGTCCCCTGAAGCTTTTTTAAAACCAAATAGTAGTTTAACTTAATTAGGAAAGAAAGTCTGCCTTGAGCATTGTGTTTTTTTAAAGAATTATCTGTATGAGATCAAATTGACAACAGCAACTGGAAAGATTAGATGAGAAGCTTAGGGGGCAGTGAGCTTATGTTAATGGTAGAGGAATAATTTGGAAAAGGATAGTGAGAATAGTTGCACAACTTGAAGAACATAATCAATGTCACAAAATTGCACATGTAGAAATTGTTGAATTGGTGTATGTTTTTCTGTGCATATTTTCACCAAAATGATTAAAAAATGGTGAAACAGAGGCTCGGAAGGCTAAGTAATATATCCTAGGATACATGTTTGATAAGTGATAGAACAAATTCAGATCCAGGTGGGTCTGACTCCAAGGCCAATGTTCTTACATTTGAATATACTGCCTCCAAGGTTAGTTCACACTTGCTTTTGTAAGTGTATTAATATATATGTGCTGATTTTTAAAGGTTATTTAGTTTTTCTGTTAAGATGTGTTAAAGTCGTTGGCCAAAATTATTACCTACTTTATGGGATGTAAATATAAATTAATGAGGCTTATTTTTCAAGTGTCCTTTCTCTGTATTTGCCAAATAAGAGACATCCCCTAATATCACTTATTTTGGGAAACTATGGAATTATACTAAAGCCTTGTCACTGCTTGTGGAATTTTAGCAAGTTCTCCTTGGGAATTGCTTTCAGAGCAGATTTATAAGTCAGCCATGAAGGTCATGGTATTTGTCCTAAGTGCTCAAGAGACTACAAGTATGAAAAAACATTCTAGATGGAGGCCTAGACAAGCCTGCTGTGATCTTCTAGACAAGTTGGCACGGCTACAGCAGAGAGTGCTAGAAAGGAGTAGACCTGGAGCAAGAAGCAAGGTAGAGTAACACTGTGCTTAAGAACACGGGCTTAGGTGACAATAGATTTGGATGAATTTCATTGCTGTCACTTAGTAGCTATGAGACTTTAAGCAATTATTTAACATCTCTGATTCTCCATTTCATCATTTTAAAAATGGGGATTACAATTCCAGCTCCCACTCTTTCAGTTTATTGATAACAAATGATATAATGTATTTATAGTGCTTTAGCACAGTGTCTGACATGTAGTAAGCACCAGTAAAGTATAGCTATCATTTCCCAAGACTAAAAATGAAAGGTTTTCTGTGCTATGCTAAGAGGATTACATGTTTTTCTGAGGTCTTCAAAAACAATATAATCAGTAAACAACATACTAGATTGAGATTTTCACAAAATAGTACCATGGAGCATGGATGGATGGAAAGGTGATACAAGAGCCACAGAGCAAGTTTCAGGAGAAATGTAAGAAATGACAAGTTACTGTAGGAGGGAAGAGCAAATGACAAGTAAGAAACCATAAACATAAAGGTGAATATGTCACAAGGTTACTGGCCACTGATTGTTGGATGTTAGAAGGAAGAACCTAGGATAATTTCTAGGTTTTTGAACCTTGTGACTGTGTGACATAAATATCCAAGTAAATAAATCTAAGAGTAAACAGGTTTTAGGACAAAACATTATTTCTGAGTTGTTGGATTTGAGATGTGTTTGAAACAGACATTTCCATGACCTAATGCCCAGCATCTAGCAGAAAGCTCAGTAAATATTTGGTAAATAAATGAGGAAATAAATTTATGAGCCATGTTGCTGTTGTTGTTAGGTGCCATTGAGTTGGTTCTGACTCATAACGACCTTATGTACAATAGAACAAAACACTGCCCAGTCCTGGGCCACCTCAGAATCGTTGTTATGCTTGAGCCCACAGTTGCAGCCATGGTATCAGTCCATCTCATTGAGGGTCTTCCTCTTTTTTGCTGACCCTCTACTTTACCAAGCATGAAGTCCTTCCCCAGAGACTGTTCCCTCCTGATAACATGTCCAAAGTATGTGAGACGAAGTCTCGTCATGCTTGCTTCTAACGAGCTTTCTGGCTGTACTTCTTCCGAGACAGGTTTGTTCATTCTTCCGGCAGTCCATGTTATATTCAATACTCTTCACCAACACCAAAGGCATAATTCTTCTCTGGTCTTTCTTATTCATTGTACAGCTTTCACATTCATATGAGGTGATTAAAAACACCATAACTTGGGTCAGGCACACCTTAGTCCTTAAAGTGACATATTTGCTTTTTAACATTTTAAATATATATGGTAAATGAAGGCATGGATCTTAATAACAGTATCCAAGAAAGGTGATAAGGGAGCCAGGGATAGACTTCTGGGGGCAAATTAACACCAAGGGGATGAGGAAACTAAAAGCAGCCCAGAAAAAAGACGGAGAGCAATTGTCAAAGAGGGAGGAGAAGAACTAAGTGAAGATGATGTTTTGGAAGTTTGAGGAGGAGTTCCAAGTAAAAAGACATCTTCAACAATGTTAAAACTCAGGGAGAGGACAAGTAAGATGCACAATGAAAAGAAACCATGGTATTTGATGATGATGTTAGTCATTTTTCCACCCTTCTAAAGTACATTTGGAGCCCTGGTGGCACAGTAGGTAAGAGCTTGGCTGCTAGCCAAAAGGTCAGCAGTTTGAATCCACCACCGGCTCCTTGGAAACTCTATGGGGCAGTTCTACTTTGTCCTATAGGGCCATTATGAGTTGGAACTGCCTCAACGGCAATGAGTTTGGTTGTGTTTTTTTGAAGTACATTCAGGGTTCCTGGGTGGTGCGAACAGTTAATGCTCTGGGCTATAAATTAAAAAGTTGGAGGTTCAGGTCCAGCCAGAGGCACCTCAGAAGAAAGGGCTAGTGGTCTACTTCCAAAAAATCAGCCTTTGAAAATCCTATGGAGCACATTTCTACTTTGACACACTTGGGGTCACCAAGGAGTTGGAAATGATGTGATAGCAACTGGTTGGTTGAAAATAATTTCTGGTGAGAAAGTGGCTATAGCAAATGTTCACTGAATGTAACTATTTTTCCAAGAAGCTACCTGGCAATAGACAAGGAAAAGTAGGATGGTAGGTGGAAGGTTTGTAGGATTGAAATAGGGCTCTTCTACTTGATTATGTTTGTGGCTGCAGGGCAGGAAGCCGAGGAGGAACATACAGGAGAGAACCTGTGCAGCAGATAATTGAAGAGATGGGAAAGGATCAGCTCAATAACATGTGCAAGAGAATTAACCTTCCTGCTGAGTGGTAGAAAGGAGGTGAAGATGGACCAGAAATTTGAGAAAGTCCATGTTTGCTAGTTTATGTTTGTCACACTGTCTTGTGCTATAGGAGCCAAGGGTTTCTGTTGTGAGCAAGGTGGGTTGCAGTGACATGGTGTCTTGCAGAGACATTTAAAATCACTGTTGTAGGGAATTTAACCAGAGCCACATATCAGTGGTGCTTAGGGCCCACCTGAATATAGAGACTGAGTGTTTGATTTATTTTAGAAGTGCTGGATGGTTGAATTGATCAACATATAGAAAAGGAAGCATGGCACTGGAGATACTGACAAGAGGTGGCTGAGATGAAACACCTTGGGTTCCAGTTCTAGAGAAGAAACTGAAGTCATAGGAGGGGGATTGTTAAACAAGGGATGGGCTCAATACCACAAATGGTATGTGGTGTGAGTATACAGTAGATACTTAAGAGGCACACTTCTAGCAGGATGCCTGACCTCATCCTTCAGTCTGCCTCTGTGAATATTTATGGTTGGGAGAAGCTGGGAATTATCTCACCCAATATATATACATATATGTGTGTGTGTGTGTGTATAAATGTAGCTATTCTCTGCTTATACTTTCTGTCCAATGTAATATGTCATTTTTACTGTAATTAAAAAAAAAATTCAGTTGATTCTAGTGATATCTTTTGGGTAAGAAAAGCAACTGAAAACAACTTGTATCTAATTATTAAATTTATATTCAATTTCAAAGGTAAAATGATAAATTGAAGTTGATAAGAAACCTATGATCTGAGGTGTTTTGGGAAATTTTTATTCCTTAGATTCCAGAGTCACAGCTCCCAGTTTTTAAATTGAGGGCAGAAGTTGGTTTCCATATTCTGGGGCAGAACACATGAAAATCTTTAGCTCAAGGAAGTTCAGCTTATAATATTCTAGTTTATAATGACTAGACACAAACAGTGATGTAGGCAAAATAAGCCATGTATTTGTCTCTTAAAAAATAATTAATCTCATTTACTTTAGGGACAATTTCAAAGATAGACTAGCATGATATTGAATAAAATCTATCTTTATACTTACAATAGTGAAATATTTTAGTGTAAATTTACAACCTACATATTCTGATAAGTTGATGAATTTTTAAATGCCTCAAAATTGTCATGAGTACAATATCTTCATTGAAATTGCTTCCCTACAGAAAATGTGCTCTCCTTTATTACTTCTACTGATACTTTATATGTCTTGGAAATGCTGTGTGCTAACTTCTGTGAAAAATAATAACGCTATTTATTTGAAAGGTCCATTTTTATGAGAATAAATCAATGCTTCTTAATCAGTTGTCTAATTTGCAAGCATTGTAGGTATAAATCAAGTTACAAATTGAGTTAGACACAGATTGATTTTGACAGTTGCCTTCAAATGAAATAGCCTGGACTCAATAAAATTCTCTCTATTGATTTCCAGAAATGGCATTTGAGATAGCTTGTTGGTATTAATGTGTCGGTCATGGCCTGGTATTTGTACTCAGCTATGGTAGAAGGGTAAGCTTAAATTGATAAGAGTGGATAAATAGCATTCTTCAGATGTTCTGGATGCCAGCATATCTAATGTAATTGCATTTGTCTGCCAGTTTCTATGTGTTACAGCACAATAAGATTTTGAACCATGCATAATTTTGATAGAGAAATTCAATTCACTTCCTTCTATAATATACTACAAATTATAAATTTTCATTATAACCGTTCAATCACTTGAGAAAAAAACGCATTTTAAATCAGGCTCCATGCCAAGTACCTCATTTATGGAGCTATGCTGCTTAAAACTGGACAAATTGATTACCTTACTGAATATTGAAAATATTAGTTGGAAGCATTAAAACCATCTTTATTAGTTCTATGATCCAGTATTACATATACTTGTATAATAAATATTAAGAGCTTTTAAAATGAGAGAATTCGCATTTGCTTAATTGTGGCGAATTGTTAGGATATGATTATTCAGGCCTGGGTGCTGAAATATGACTAAAATATTCAAGAATCCTATCAGCTACTTTAGGCAGATAATAAATATGCCCATTAGATAGTCTTATGAGATAGTGAAGGCCTCCAGGCCTGATCATAATAGAGATTTATGCTGGTATTTCCCCTTTTGTTAGAAGCTTGTGAAAGTCTGTGTGATCACTCACCAATTGACCACTACAATTCCCTTATGAGCTAAAAGATTGGTAATTATTTATTGTTTTCTCCTGTATCTGGTCACTTTTCAGGAGGCTAAACTTATAATCAATCTTTTGGTCTCAGCAACTATATAACTTGAATATATGATACTGCGTTGAACTATAATGTCTAGAAACTCATTGATATTTCACTTTAAAAGATAACTCATTTTATCAAAAGTTTTATTTCTAACTCATTTTATGTTCTCTTCCCTTACTTTTTAATTTTAGGTTTAGCTCCACAGCTTTGCCAGGGTTTTCTGATTTCTACTCTGCAGAAACGCAGACTCACAGAATCATGATTGGAAGCCACCTTTACAGTTTCGGGTTCTGACTCCAAGCATGAATCCCCTCCTTGGCATCTGTGAAAGATGTGTGTTGGGTCAGGACCATAAATGTCTTCCCTGGAGTTTGCAATAAGAGAGACTTGAGTTGGGTCTCTATCTAATGCACCCGGGGGAGGCTATTGCAAATTCTTCAAGATGAACTTTTCAGTTAAGACAGCTTGAATGTATTTTTATACTGAGGCAAAACTTCTCTTCCAGTGGTCCTAACATGATCCTAGGAATTCATAGACTAAATAGCTTCTTTTATTTTAGCAATTTTAATGACTGATATGTTTCTCTTAGTCTTCCATACTGCATGGTAAATATTTCCAATTTATTCAATCCCAAGATGTCAACATGACTTCCAGAAGCTTCGTAGATCATGCTCATTAAGATCTTCTGATATCTACAGTTGTCTTAAATCATTATTTCCAGAATTGGACATACTGCTCAAAAACAACAAAATCTACTTTCTTTTTTTTTTTTCTAGACTATGTATTGTGCTAAGTGATTTATGTTGTTAGTTGCCATCGAGTTGATTCCAACTCATGGTGACCCTGTGTGTGCAGAGTAGAATTGCTCCATAGGGTTTCCAAGGCTGTCATCTTTCAGAAGCAGATCACCAGGACTGTCTTCCAAGTTGCCTCTGGGTGGGTTTGAATCACCAACCATTAGACTAGTAGTCAAGCACCCAGGGACTCCTAAGTACTTCATGTTGTTATTGTTGTTGGGTGTTGTTGAGTCTATTTTGACTCACATTGACCCCATGTGATGGAGTAGGACTGTCCTATAGGGTTTTCTTGGCTGTAATCTTTATGGGAGTAGATCGTCAGGTCTTTCTCCTGAGGAGCTGCTGGAAGGTTCAAACTACCAACCTTTTGGTTACCAGCTGAGTGCTTAACCATTGCACCACCAGGGCTCCTAGGTGTTTATAGACACTGTGTATTTTTATAATTAACTATTTTTTAAAATTTTGAGATAATTGTAGATTCACATGGAGTTGTAAGAAATAACAATGTGCTTGTATATAATAATAATCTCATGTACTCTTTACTCAATTTCCCTAAATGTAACATCTTGCAAAAACTATAGTATAATATTATAAACAAGATATTATCATTGAAACAATTCATCTGTCTTATTCAGGTTTCCCCAGTTTTATTTGTATGCCTTTGTGTGTGTATATTTAGTTCTATGCAATTTTATCACATGTGCATGTTCATGGATCCACCACTACAGTCAAGATACAGAATGTTTCCTTTACCAAAAGGATCACTTGTATTGCCCTTATATAGCTGCACCCACTTCGTTCCTGCCACTGCCTCCCTACCCACATCCTTAACTCCTGGCAACCACTTATCTCACTTACCTGTTCTCTATTTAAATACCTGTCATTTCAATAATGCTATGTAAGTGGAATAATACAGCATTTTACTTTTTGGGGATTATCTTTTCTCACTAAGTACAATTCCCTGGAGATACACCCAAATTGTTGTGCGTATCAATAGTTTGTTCCTTTATATTGCTGAGTCTGGTATGCTATGGATGTACCACAATTTATTTAATTATTAACCCACTTAAGGACATCTGGGTTGTTTTCAGTTTTTAGCTATTATGAACATAAACATTTGTGTACAGGCTTTTGTGTGAACATATATATATATATATGCAGTGTAATGAATTACTTAATATGACCCTTTTAGCCATGGTCTTTGTGACTCACACACAGTGATTGAGTGGGACTATGCAAATAAGGTATATGGAATCTGTGATTGTTGGGATTATGTGTCAGCCTGGCTAGGTCAGGTCATGATTCTCAATATTGTATGGTTGTCCTCCATTTTATGTGTTGTGGATCCTGACCTCTACATGTTGATGAGGCAGGACTGGTGTAGGGTGTGTCTTGGGTCCCAGCCTTGCAGGAGGGTGTGGCTCAAGTCCTGCCTTTACTCAAGTTATGCCCTTCCCTGGTGTGTCCTGCATCTAAGATAAATGTATGCCATCTGGCAAAGGTCTCTCTCTGCACCTGGATCCCTGCATCTGCATCCAGTCTGTGATCAGTTGACCTTTGGTTCTTGGGACTTGAGCCAGAGGCTTGCGATCTCACCAGCCAATTCTGGGATTGGCCGGCCTCCACAGCCCCTTGGGCCAGCGATGTACTGTGTGATCTGATTCACCAGCTTCCACAGCCTTGTGAGCCAGCAGCCTGTGGTCTGAAGTGCTTGTTTGGATTCGTCAACCTCTGCAGCCACATGGGTCGAGAGAAGCCTATGCCTGCCCCGTGAATTTGGGACTTCCCAGCCTCCACAACCACATGAGCTATTTCCTTTATATGGTTCATGAGTTCTGTAAGTTGTGGCAGCAAACTAGGGAACCCAAAGACAGGAGGGAGAGTACTGAGGGGAGAGGGAGTACTTGATTTTAGAGAAGATGGAGTGGTACAGCAGCTTGGAAGAGTTGGACATTTGGGACATCTTTAACCTCGACCTCATAGGAACCAGCTTTGCGGTGATCCTTATAAAATAAATTATGTGTTTTTTATATATATATATATGTATATACTTAAAAAATTTTTATTTATTTTGTTCTGTTGTTGAGAATATACACAGCAAAACATACACCAATTCAATAGTTTCTACATGTAAAATTCAGTGACATTGATTACATTCTCCCAGTTATGCAACTATTCTCACACTCCTTTTCTGAGTTGTTCCCTCCTGTTATTAAGCTCCCTGCCCCCTAAGGTTCCTATCTAATCTTTTGAGTTGCTGTTGTCAATTGACACTATATAGATAGTTCTTTTTTTTTTTGCCAAATTTTTTTTATTGTTGTACTTTAAGTGAAAGTTTACAATTCAAGTTAGTCTCTCATACAGAAATTTATACATACGTTGTTATGTAACCCTAGTTGCTCTCCCTATGCTGTGACACCATGCTCCTCCTTTCCACCCCGGATTTCCTGTATCCCTTCAACCAGCTCCTGACCCTCTCTGCCTTCTCATATTACCTCCAGACAGGAGCTACCCATTTAGTCTCATGAATCTACTTGAGCTAAGAGGCGCATTCTTCACAAGTATCATTTTATGTCCCATGCTGCAGTCTAATCTTTGTCCGAAGAATTGGCCTTGGGAATGGTTTTAGTTCTGGGTTGACAGATAGTCTGGGGGCTATGCTTTTTGGGGTTCCTCCAGTCTCAGTCAGACCATTAAGTCTGGTCTTTTTACTAGAATTTGAGTTCTGCACCCAACTTTTCTCCTGCTCCATCAGGGACTCTCCCTGTCAGGGCAGTCATTGGTGGTAGCTGGGCACCATCTAGTTCTTCTGGTCTCAGGCTGATGAAGTCTCTGGTTTGTGTGGCCCTTTCTGTCTCTTGGGCTAATGCTTTCCTTGTGTCTTTGGTGTTATTCATTCTCCTTTACTCTAGGTGAGCTGGGACCAATTGATGCATCTTAGATGGCCACTTGCTAGCTTTTAAGACCTCAGACGCCACTCACCAAAGTAGGATGCAGGACATTTTCTTAATAAACTTTGTTATGCCAGTTGACCTAGATGTCCCCTGAAAGCATGGCTCCCCAGACCCTTACTCCTGCTACTACTCTGTCCCTTGTAGTGTTTGGCTGTATTTAGGAAACTTATTAGCTTTGGTTTAGTCCATTAGAGCTGACTTCCCCTGTAGTGTGTGTGCTCCTTCCCTTCACCTAAGATAATTCTTGTCTACTATCTAGTTAGTGAATAACCCTCTCCCTCCCTCCCTACCCTCGTAACAATCAAAGTATGGTTTCTTCTGTGTTTAAACCTTTTCTTGAGTTCTTATAATAGTAGTATTGTACAATATTTGTCCTTCTGCAACTGACTAAATTCACTCAGCAAAATGCTTTCCAGATTCCTACATGTTATAAGATGTTTCATGGATTCATCATTGGTCTTTATTGTTGTGTAGTATGCCATTGTGTGAATATACCATAATTTGTTTAACCATTCGTTCACTGATGGACACCTAGATTGTTTCCATCTTTTTGCTATCATGAACACTGCAGCAATGAACATGGGTATGCATATATCTATCTGTGTAACAGCTTTTATTTCTCTAGGATATATTCCAAGGAGCGTTATTGCCAGATCATTTGGTACTTCTATTTCTAGCTTTTTAAGGAAGCACCAAATCGATTTCCAAAGTGGTGGCACCATTCTATATTCCCTCCAACAGTGTATAAGTGTTCTAGTCTCTCCACAACCCCTTCAACATTTTTTATTTGGTGTTTTTTTGATTAACACTAACCTTGTTGGGGTAGGATGGTATCGCATTGTACTTTTGATTTACATTTCTCTAATGGCTAATGATCGTGAGCATTTCCTCATGTGTGTGTTTGTTGCCTGAATATCTTCTTTGGTGAAGTGTCTATTCATATCCTTTGCCCATTTTTTAGTTGGATTATTTGTCTTTTTGTTGTTGCATTTTTGCAATATCTTGTAGATTTTAGAGATTAGACGCTGATTGGATATGTCGTAGCCAAAATTTTTTTCCCAGTCTGTAGGTTGTCTTTTTACTCTTTTGTTGAAGTCTTTTGATGAGCATAAGTGTTTGATTTTTAGGAGCTCCCAGTTATCTAGTTTCTCTTCTGGTGTTTGCTCATTGTTACTTATGGTACGTATTCTCTTTATGCCATGTATTAGGGCTCCTAGCATTGACCCTAATTTTTCTTCCATGATCTTTATTGTTTTCAATTTTATATTTAGGTCTTTGATCCACTTTGAGTTAGTTTTTGTGCATGGTGTGAAGTATGGGTATTGTTTCAGTTTTTTGCAGATGGATATCCAGTTATGCCAGCACCATTTGTTAAAGAGACTGTCTTTTCCCCAGTTAACAGACTTTGGGCCTTTGTCAAATATCAGCTGCTTGTAGGTGGATGAATTTTTGTCTGGATTCTCAATTCTGTTCCATTGGTCTATGTACCTCTTGTTGTACCAGTACCAGGCTGTTTTGACTACTGTGGCAGTATACTAGCTTCTAAAATCAGGTAGTGTGAGGCCTCCCGCTTTGTTCTTCTCCAGTAATGCTTTAGTTATCTGAGGCCTCTTCCCTTTCCATATGAAGTTGGTGATTCGTTTCTCCATTTCATTGAAAAATGTCATTGGAATTTGGATTGGGTTTGCATTATGTCTGTATATCGCTTGGGTAGAATTGACATTTTCTCAATGTTGAGTCTTCCTATCCATGAGGAAGGTATGTTTTTCCACTTATACAAGTGTCTTTTGGTTTCTTGCAGTACTGCCTTGTGGTTTTCATTGTATAAGTCTTTTACATCTCTGTTAGATTTTTTCCTATGTATTTTATCTTCTTGGGGGCTAAATGATTTGATGATTTCCTCTTTGAAGTTCTCTTTGTTGGTGTAGAGGAATCCAACTGATTTTTGTATGTTTATCTTGTATCCTGATATATTGCTGAAATCTTGTATTAGTTGCAGTAGTTTTCTTGTGGATTCTTTGGGGTTTTTAATGTATAAGATCATATCATCTGCAAATAGAGATACTTTTACTTCTTCCTTACCAGTTTGGATGCCCTTTATTTCTTTTTCTAGACTAATTGCTCTGGCTAGGACCCCCAGCATGATGTTAAATAGGAGTGGTGTTAAAGGGCATCCTTGTCTAGTTCCTGTTCTCAAGGGGAATGCTTTCAGACTCTCTCCATTTAGGATGATGTTGGCTGTTGGCTTTGTATAAACACCCTTAATTATGTTGAGGAATTTCCCTTCTATTCCTATTTTGTTGAGAGTTTTTATCATGAATGGGTGTTGGACTTTGTCAAATGCCTTTTCTGCATCAATTGAAAAGATCATGTGGTTCTTGCCTTTGTTTTATTAATGTGATGGATTCCATTGATTGTTTTTCTAATGTTGAACCATCCCTGCATACTGGTATAAATCCCACTTGATCATGGTGAATTATTTTTTTGATATGTTATTGAATTCTCTTGGCTAGAATTTTGTTGAGAATTTTTGCGTCAATGTTCATGAGGGATATTGGTCTGTAATTTTCTTTTTTTGTAACGTCTTTGCCTGGTTTTGGTATCAGGGTTATGCTGGCTTCATAGAATGATTTTGGGAGTATTCCACCCTTTTCTATGCTCTGAAATACCTTTAGTAGTAGTGGTGTTAACTCTTCTCTGAAAGTTTGGTAGAATTCTCCAGTGAAACCGTCCAGGCCAGGATTTTTTTTTGTTGAGAGTATTTTCATTACCTTTTCAATCTCTTCTTTTGTTATGGGTTTATTTAGTAGTTTTACCTCTGTTTGTGTTAGTTTAGGTAGGTAGTATGTTTCTGGAAATTTGTCCATATTCTCTAGGTTTTCAAGTTTGTTAGAGTACAATTTTTTCATAGTATTCTATTATGATTGTTTTAATTTCAGTTGGTTTTGTTGTGATATTGCCCATCTCATTTCTTGTTCAGGTTATTTGCTTCCTCTCCTGTTTTTCTTTTGTCAGTTTGGCCAATGGTTTATCAATTATTTTGATCTTTTCAGAGAAGCAGCTTTTGGTCTTGTTAACTCTTTCAATTGTTTTTCTATTCTCTGTGTCATTTAATTCTGCTCTAATTCTTATTTCCTTTCTTCTGGCACCTGAGGGCTTCTTTTGCCGCTCTGTTTCTAATTGGTCCAGTTGTAGGGTTAATGTTTTGATTTTGGCACTTTCTTCCTTTTGGATGTGTGCATTTATTCCTGTAAACTGACCCTGAGCACTGCTTTTGCTGTATCCCAATGGTTCTGGTAGGATGTGTTTTCATACTTGTTTGATTCTATGAATTTCTTTATTCCATCCTTAATTTCTTCTGTAACCCAGTAGTTTTTGAGCAAGGTGTTATTCAGTTTCCATGTGTTTGATTTTTTTTTCCTCACTTTTTCTGTTTTTCATTTCTACTTTTATGGCTTTATGTTCAGAAAAGATGCTTTGTAATATTTCGATGCTTTGGATTTTTTTAAGGTTTGCTTTATGGTCTAATATGTGGTCTATTCTGGAGAATGTTCCATGTGCATTGGAAAAAAAAGTATACTTGGCTGCTGTTAGGTGGAGTGTTAGGTGTATGTCTGTGAGATCAAGTTGGTTGATTGTAGCATTTAGCTCTTCCGTGTCTTTATTGAGCTTCTTTCTGGATGTTCTGTCCTTCACTGAAAGTGATGTGTTGAAGTCTGCTATTACTTTTGTGGAGCTATCTCTCTTTCCAATGCTGTTAGAGTTTGTTTCATGTATTTTGGAGCCCTGCCGTTGGGTGTGTAAATATTTATTATAGTTATGTCCTCCTAGTGTATTGATCCTTTAATCATTATATAGTGTCCTTATCCTTTGTGGTGGATGTTACTTTAAAGTCTATTTTGTCAGAGATTAATATTGCCACTCCTGCTCATTTTTGAGTGTTGTTTGCTTGATATATTTTTTCCATCCTTTGAGTTTTAGTTTGTGACTTTAAGTCTAAAGTGTGTCTTTTGTAGGCAGCATATAGACAGATTGTGTTTTTTTAATCCATTCTGCCACTCTGTGTCTCTTTATTGGTGTATTTAGTCCATTTACATTCAGCATAATTATTGATAGGTGTGAGTTTAATCCTGTCTTTTTTGTGGGTGTGTTGTTCACAGTTTCTTTGTTCCACTTAATTTTCTGTGCTGAGTCATTTTTCTTTATGTATTTTTTTTCATCTTTTTCATTGTTGTTGATTTTGTATTTGCTGAGACTTTATATTTTTCTTGTTTTTTATTTTAATGTGTAGGATTGTTAGTTTCCTTTGTGGTTACCTTAATATTTACCTCTATTTTTCTAAGTTTACGCCAGTCTTTTATTTCTTTATATTGCCTTGACTTCCTCTCCATATGAAAAATATATGTCTACATTTTTTAGTCCCTGTTTTTTTTTTTTAATGTCATCATCTTTTACATGTTTACATCTCTATTTCCCTATTTTCAGTGTTTTAGCTTTGATTTATTTTTGTGACTTCCTCCATCTGGGTTGATATCTGGTTGCTCTGTCCTGTGTTCTAGTCTTGGGTTGTTATCTGATGTTATTGATTTTCTAATCTGTGGACTCCCTTTAGTATTTCTTGTAATTTTAGTTTGGTTTTTGCAAATTCCCCAAACTTCTGTTTATCTGGAAATGCCCTAATTTCACCATCATATTGGAGAGACAGTTTTGCTGGATATATAATTCTTGGCTGACAATTTTTTTCCTTTGAGTCTTAGTATATCTTATCCCATTGCCTTTCTTGCCTGAATGCTTTCTGCTGAGTAGTCTGAGCTTAGTCTTATTGACTCTCCTTTGTAGATGACTTTTTGTTTATCCAAAGCTGCTCTTAAAATTCTCTCTTTATCTTTAGTTTTGGCAAGTTTGATTATAATATGTCTTGTTGACTTTCTTTTGGGATCTACCTTATGTGGGGTTCGTTGAGCATCTTGGATAGATATCTTCTAATCTTTCATGATATCAGAGAAGTTTTCTGCCAACAAATCTTCAACAATTCTCTCTGTATTTTCTGTTATCCCCCCTGTTCTGGTACTCCAATTGCTCATAGGTTATTCCTGTTGATAATGTCCCACATAATTATTAGATTTTCTTCATTTTTTAAAATTCCTTTATCTGACTTTTCCTCAAATAATTTGGTGTCAAGTGCTTTATCTCCAGTCTCACTAATTCTGACTTCTATTGCCTCAATTCTGCTCCCATGACTTTCTATTGAGTTGTCTAATTCTGAAATTTTATTGTTAATCTTCTGGATTTCTGATTGCTGTCTTTCTATGGATCCTTGCAGCCTATTAAATTTGTCATTATGCTCTTGAATAACCTTCTTGAGATCCTCTCTTGCTTTGTCTGTGTGTTCCTTAGATTGGTCTGCGTTTTGAATCATTTCCTTCCTAATCTCTTGAAGAGCTTTGTATATTAATCTTTTGTATTTTGCCTCTGGTAATTCTAAGAAATTGTCTTCCTCTGGAAAATTTTTTGATTCTCTATTTTGGGAGGTTGCTGAAGCCATCATGGTCTGCCTCTTTATGTGATTTGATATTGACTGTTGTCTGCAAGCCATCAATAAATTAATATATTTATTTATTTTATGTTTGCTTACTTTGTCCTTGCTTCTTGTTTTATTTTGTTTTGATATGCCCAAATAGTCTGCTCTTGTGAGCTAGTTTGATTATTGGCAACTTTGAAGCTCTAACGTCCTGTCACCAGGTGGTTAGATATGTTACTAAGTATGTGAGCACAGATTCTGTTTACGTTTCTAGTGTGGATTCAGTTCAGGTGTTCAGGTATTTGGTTCACCAAGTGTGTGGTGTAGGCTCTCACCTACAATCCTAGACTAGCATAGGTGATTGGTGTAGGCACAGGTATCTGGCTGCAGTAGGTGGTCATGAGCTGAGCAAGGCAGGGGGCTGACAGCTGCCCCTGAGTGTCTGGGAGGAAAGCATCTCCCTGTTCCCTAGAGTGCGTAGGTGGGTGGGTTTTGCAGCCAGACTATGAGCATCCAGTGTTGTTGGCTGTAAGGAATGGGGAGAGGGCACCACATATTCTCGGACCCCTGTCATGGGTTGCTAGGTGGCATAGGTGGAGCCACCAGTTCTCAGGCCCCTAATGTGGGTATGTGAAGACCGTGCTTAATGGGAAGAGCAGTGTCAAATGTCACGAATATGCCACTTCACAGCTGAAACAGTTGAAGTTAGACTTCAGGTATATACCCTGTTATCCTGTGGTAATGAGGGCCTACGCTGTTGAGATGGGCCCACACAAGTCTATGCAGGGGTGAAAGGCACTCAGAGTTTGTGAACCCCTTATGCCTGTGCCTAGGCAAAGGAAGTGTGCCTACCCTGAGTTCCTGTCTTAGGGGAACCAGTAGATTTTTTCCCCCCTGTTTGTTAATTTGTTCCTTTTCCAAGGCCCAGAGAATGGCTCAGGGTGTGTGACAGGTCCTACTTCTGGCGCAGGGGACTTGGCAATTTCCGACGCCAGCCCAGACTCAGTACAGAGCAGGGGGTGGGGAGGTAAATGGGAAAGAAGTTTTTCTCAAAGGGGGGTGCCGTTGATCTGCACGGTAGGCCAGATGCAAGTACTTATCTCTCGCTGATTGAGCACTGCTTCTCACTGGTTCTGTATGGCCGGGTAGACTCCCTACTCCTGGTTCTCTCCCAATGTGGAAAATGCCTCCCGAGCGCCACTTCTTGCCTTACTGCACACACAAGTTGATCCTGCCTGAAGGGTTCAGACTCATGCTGGGTCAGGTCTGGCAACTCCTTGCTGCTTCCGAACAGTCTCTTCCTCCCCCTGCCACTCAGTCTGATTCCTCAACTTTGCCTTTGATGTTCAGGGCTCCTAGATTGTCATATATGGTTGGTTCACTTGTGTTTTCAGGTCTTTGTAGTAAGAGGGACCATGGGAAGCATCTAACTATTCCTCCATCTTGGCCCCATCTCCTTTACAGTTCTTAAAAGAGCATGGTGCTCAAGGCAGACCGTTTTTACTAGTTAAGCTTAACTATTGTTTGGTTTTAAGAAGACTTCAAGGGATATTTTTGGTTTAAGGTTTAAAGATTATCTCAGGGCAACAGTTTCAGAGGTTCATCCAGCCTCCATGGCTCCACAAAGTCTGGAGTCCATCAGAATTTGATATTCTGGTCTGCATTTTATCCTTTTTGATCCAAATTCTTCTATAGAATCTTTGATAAAAATGTTAGGTAATAGTAGCCAGGCACCATCCCTTGCCTCTGGTCTCATTGCAAAGGAGGCAGTTGTTCATGAAGGCAATTAATCACACATTCCATTTTCTCCTCCTGTTCTGGGCTCTCCTTCTTTCTCTGTTGCTCCAGGCAAATAGAGACTAATTGTTGTACCTTGGGCAGCTATTTGCAAGCTTTTAAGGCCCCAGGAACTACCCAACAAACTAAGAGGCAGAACATAAGCAGTAAACACATTATTAGCTCATCAGAGAGATGGAAATCAAAACCATGGTGAGATACCATTTCTTTCATTAGTATTTTGTAATTTTCAGCCGGTAGGTACTGTGCATGTTTTGATAAGATTATATCTAAGTATTTAATTTTTTTGGAGTGATCATAAATGATATTGTGTTTTTAACTTTCATTTCTGCACGTTCACTGTTAGTATATAGAAATGCTATTGATTTTTTTGTGTTGACCTTGTATCTTGCAACCTTACTGAACTTACTTATTAGTTCTGGGAGGGTTTTTTTTTGATTCCTTGGGATTTCCTATGTAGATAATTATGCCATCTGAAAACAGAGAGAGATTTCTTTTTTTTCTTTTCAGTCTTATGTTATTTATTTATTTATTTTTGCCTTATTGCAGTGGATAAAACTATGTTGAATAAGAGTGGTGACAGTGGACATCCTTCCCTTGTTCCCCATCATAGAAGAAAAGCATTCAGTGTTTTACTATTAAGTATGATGTTAGCTGCAGATTTTTTGTAGCACTCTTTATCAACTTGAAGTAGTTCTCCTCTATTCTAACTTGATGAAAGGTTTTTGTTGTTTAAATCATGTTGGGTATTAGATTTTGTGAAATGTTTTTTCTACATCAATACACTATAATAAATGGTTATGTAATTTTTTCTTTTGCTGGTAGTATTGTGATTTACAATGATTAATTATCAAAAGTTAAAATAGGCTTAAAAATTGGAATAAATTCCACTTGGTCATGGTGTATATTTCTTTTTATACATTTCAGGATTTAATTTGCTGATATTTCTGAGGATTTTGCATCTAAGTTTATAAGAGATATTGAGTCTGTAGTTTTTATTTTTTGTACTATATATTTCTGGTAATACTGACCTCAGAAAACGAGTTTAGAAATGTTCCCTCTTCTATTTTCTGGAAGACATTGTACAAAATTTGTGTTACTTTTTCTTTAAATGTTTGGTAAAATTCTCCAGTAAAATCTTGGCCTGGAGATTACTTTTTCAAGAGCTTTTAATTTATGAATTCAGTTTGTTTAATGGTTATAGCACTATTCAGATTATCTATCTCATCTTGATTGGATTTGGTTGTTTCTGGTATTTGAGAAATTGATACGTTTCTTTTATGTTGTTAAATTTATGGTGTAAAACTGTAGTATTCCTTTGATTTTTTTCCTTGTCTTTATTTTTCAAAAGTTTAATTATGATGTGTCTTGGCATGGATTTTTTGAGATTATTGTATGTGAGGTTATCACAGCCTCTTGAATCTGTAGGTTGTGTCAAGTGCCAAATTTGGGGGGTTTTCATCAACTATTTCTTCAAGTAATTTTTCAATTCTACTCTCTCCTTTCTTTCTGGGACTTCAATGACATGAATGTTGGCTCTTTTGTCATTGTTCCTCTGTCCCTGAGACAATGTTATTTTTTTTCTTTAGTCTATTTTGTGTCTGTTTTTCAGATCATGTAAATTCTGTTGATCACTGATTCCGTCCTTTGTCATCTCCACTCTGCTATTTAGCCCATCCAGTGAATTTTTTCCCTATTTATTGTGTTTTTCACTTTTATATAACTTCTATTATTTGCTGGTGTTTTCAATTTTTTCATTTGTTTCAAGAGAATCTGTAGTTGCTTGATGAAACATTTTATGAAGTCTGCTTTAAAATCCTTGTTAGATAAATCCAACATTTGATTCCTCTAAGTGTTTATCTCAGTTAATTTTTGTTTTCTTACTCAAATTGTGATTTTCCTGGTTCTTGGTATGAGGAATTTTTTTTTTTTTATTCTGGCCATTTTGGTTATTATTTTGGAGACTAGGTGTCCTATTTATATCTTTATTTTACTTGGAAGTCACCCTGTTCATGTTTAGTATGCAGGTCCTGGACTAATTTTGTGGATTGTGGTTCCAATGGCAATTTAATTTTCATATGCTTGGTATTTGGTACTGCCTGTCTCCCATTGTTTCCTGCTGGTACTGACTAAGTGGTTGGAAGGAGTTTCCTCAATTCAGGTGGCCTGGTGCCTATAGGTGGGATAAGGGAGTCTCTGGCCTACAGGAATGAAAAACACTTAGCAGACGAGGCACTTGTTGTTGTGGAATTGCCCCTGTTGGTGCCAGCTGGCTGTCCTGTGTCTCTTCAGTGTAGGGTATGATAATTAAGGTTGTGTGTCAGCTTGGCTGGGCCATGGTTCTCAGTGGTTTGGCAACTATGATGTAGTTTGGCAGCTGTATAATGAAATCGCCTCCATGATGAGATTTGACATAATCTGATCACCTCCATGATGGGATCTGCTGTGAATAGCCAGTCAGTTGAAACGGAGTTTCCTTGGGGGTGTGGCTTGCATCCAATATAGTTGGACTTTCTGGCAAGGCTTGTGGGCTTTTGTTCACTCTGGATCCTGCAGCTGGCTCCTGTTCTCCTAACCTCCAGTTCTTGGTACTTGAACTAGCAGCTTACCTAACATGTTGCCTGCTGATCTTGGGATTCACTGGTCTATGCAGCCTGTGAGCCAGGAGAAACTGCCAGTCTGACCCATGGACTTGGGACTTTCTAGCCCCTACAACCACGTGAGCCATTTCCTTGATATAAATCTCTCACTGTCTATATTTATACACTTTACTGGTTTTGCTCCTTTAGAGAACCCAGCATACGACATTTATACTGAGAGTAGTTCTAGAGAAACAAAATTGTAAGAATGAGTTTTCTAAATTCATTCTCAAGCCTGGTTAGTCTTAAAGAGGTTGACAACTCTGCTTCTAGTAGTAAAGAGGGCACTGCTAATCCATGGTGTGAGGTGGCAATAGAAATACGCAAAACATCACCACCAATAGATCAGGTAATGTTGAGGAGCAAGGCTCTGGGTGATCTCATGTTTGATACCTGTCCTGGATTGAATTGTGTCCCCTAAAATATGTGTCAACTTGGCTAGGCCATGACTGCCAGTATTGTGTGATTGTCCACCATCTTGTCATCTGATGTGATTTTCCTATGTGTTGTAAATCCTACCTCTATGATGTTAATGAGGCAGGATTAGAGACAGTTATGTTAATGAGTCAGGATTCAATCTGCAAGATTAGCTCATGCCTTCAGTCAATCTCTTTTGAGATATAAAAAAAACAAGCAAGCAGAGAGACAAGGGGACGTCATAATTCCAAGAAACAAGAGCCAGGAGAGTATCAAATCCTTTGGACCCAGAGTCCCTGTGCTGAGAAGCCCCTTGAGTGGGGACGATTGATGGCAAGGACCTTCCCCAGGGTCAATAGAGAGAGAAAGCCTTCCCCTGGAGCTGGCACCCTGAATTCAGACTTCTAGCCTCCTAGACAGTGAGAGAATAAATTTCTCTTTTTTAAAGACATCCATTTGTGGTATTTCTGTTATAGCAGCACTAGAAAATTAAGACAGAATTTGGTACCAGGAGTTGGGTGCTGCTCTAACAGATACCTAAAATGTGGAAGCAGTTTTGAAACTGTGAATAAACAGAGGCTGGAAGAGTTTTAAGGTGCCTACTAGTAAAAGCCTAGATTGCCTTGAAGAGAGTGTTGGTGAAATTATTGACATCAAAGACAATTCTGGTGAAGATTCAGAAGGAAGTGATGAAAGCTGTTACACTGGAGACAGTGTAGATGGTGAAGAAGCAGCACCAGAGAAACAGCAGCAGTAGAGAAATGGCAGCAGCAGAACCAGGAGACCAGTGTGAGACAGCATTGGAGCTTACCTACGGAAAGAGAGAGCTGATTGCCTTTGGCAGGAAGCTTTGTGGTGGAATGGGGAGCCTTTGAGCACTTATTGGTGGAGCTAGGCTTGCTGGACCATGGAGCAAGAGAACTGAGTGCCTTTGGCTGAAGTTTACTGGTGGAGTAGGGTGCCTCCAGACACTTATCAGTGGAGCTAAAGAGCTTTGGAACACTTGCTCCAGCAGGGCAGACGCAGGCAGTGAGGACTAAGGGACCAAGAGGCCAAGAAATCAGGAAGCAGAAGCTGAAGAGACAAGAAACACAGAAAGCAAAATTACCTCAGTCTCAAAGGGTAGGGCCATGACCCCTGGGTTCTCAAAGTGTGGAATCATCACTCAGATGAACTAGGAGAATGGGGCAGCCTAAAGCCGAGGGAGTAGAGTTGCTGCCCCAGTGGGCCTGGAAGGCAGAGCTGAAGCCCAAAGCTGAGGAGCCTACACCTAGAAACAGGACAGTGTGGCCAACATCCTGAGTCTGGAGGGCAGGGCCATGGTCTAAATGGTCTCAGAGAATAGAAGATTATTTTCAAGCCTTGAGAGCTAATGTAATGTGTTCTGCTGACTTGCTTGATGCTTGTTATACATTCTTTCCCTCCAATTTCTCCCATTTGTAATGGAAATGTCTACCTTGTGCTTGTTCCACTATTGTACTTTAGAAGGAGATAACTTGTATTCTAGATTTCAAAAACGAAGAGGAGTTTTTGGATTTTGAACTTGGAGTTGACTTAAGACTTTTGCTATGATATGATGATGTGAATACGTTTTCTATGTGGCAAGGATACAAATTTTAGGGGGTCAAAGGGTAGAATGTAATGGATTGAATTATGTCTCCCCAAAATATGTGTCAACTTGGCTAGGCCATGATTCCCAGTATCATGTGATTGTCCATCATTTTATCATCTGATGTGCTTTTCCTATGTGTTGTAAATCCTACCCCTATGATGTTAATGAGGCAGGATTAGAGGCAGTTATGTTAATGAGTCAGGACTCAATCTACAAGATTAGCTTGTGTTTTAAGTCAATCTCTTTTGAGATATAAAAAAAGAAGCAAGCAGAGAGACAGGGGGACCTCACCAAGAAACAAGAGCCAGGAAAACAGCACGTAGTTTGGACCCAGAGTCCCTGCACTGAGAAGCTCCTTGACTGGGGAAGATTGATGTCAAAGACCTTCCCCCAGGGTCGACAGAGAGAGAAAGCCTTCCCTTGGAGCTTGTACCCTGAATTCAGACTTCTAGCCTCCTGGACATTGACAGAATAAATTTCTCTTTGTTAAAGACATCCACTTGTGGGATCTCTGTTATAGCAGCCCTAGATAACTAAGACAATGCCTTTCCACAATTTTGTCATAATGAGAAGCATAAGGAAGCTGGTTGGTTTATCCTACTTCACTAGACAAAGTGGTGAAAGAAAGAGATGAGTTCAGGACTTCAGAGTTACAATTCAAGTGCTGCATAAATGACGTCAAAGTTTCCACTTATGTCTTGAAAGAAAGCCTTATATCTTGTAGTAACAGAGCTGATATTGCCAAAAATCAAACCCAGAGTCGTAAGAGTGGCCAAATTACAAGACCAACTGAATTTCCAATCTTGAGTGGTGTCTGAAGTTAAAGTGAGGGCATTGATTGGGAAGAAAGGAGATCCTGAAACTAGGAATTGAGACATATGGGCATGTAATCAGGAAGCTGAGGACAATGAGCCCTAAATTCCATTGAATCACTCCTGCCAACAAACTAGCCCTCTTACTTCCATCTGAAGAGATTACTCCATCTTTGTTTGCTAAACCACCCTCACCAGTAAAACCATTGGCCGCTCCACACTCATCTGATGAGATTAAACCAGCTGTGTCTGAAAAGTCTTTGAGTCATTACCTGGGGCATTGCCTGATCAGACGCCTTACAAGACAATGCTGAATGTTCTCAAAACACATCCCCACCACCCACTTTTGGCTTCCACGCCTATAACTAGACTTGAGTTCCAGTAAGCCCCAAAAGGTGAAGTACAAAGTGAGACCCAGGAGAAGGTATGCTACACTCCAAAAGAACTGCTTGAGTTTTCTGATATGTACAAACAGAAACTTGGGGGGTATGTGTAGGAATGGCTATTAAGGGTGTGGGATAATGATGCAAGGAACATAAAGATGGATCAGTCTGAGTTTATTGATATGGCCCCACTAATACAGATTCTTCATTCAATGTTTCAGCTCGAGAGTTTAGGAAAGAATCTAATAGTTTATTTGGTTGGTTTGCTGAAGCATGAATTACACAGTGGCCTACACTAAATTCAGTTGAAGTACCAGACCTGCCTTGGTATACTGTAGAAGAAGGTATCCAAAGGCTTAGGGAAATCAGCATGCTAGAGTGGATTTATCAGGTTAGAACCACAGACCTACACGTGGAGAGCCCAGAGGACACAACAATGAGGAACAAATTTGTGAAGGGAGCCCTCGCATCCTTGAAAACTACCGTGATTGTTATTTTATGTAAGTCAGATTTGACAGTGGTAACTAGCCTAACTGAATTAAGACACTTAACTACAATCAGGCTGACTGGATCCTGCAGTGGTAGTGGCCAAGTGGTGGCACTCAATTGACAAAGACAAGGAGGGTGTGGTTATCATAACGGACAGAGGAGTCGAAGCAGTAATCTGAATAGTTTGACTCATATGAACTTATGGCATTGGCTACTTAGTCATGGTGTCCCCAGCAGTGAAATAGGAAATCTACTAAATATTTACTTGATCTGTACAAACAGATGAATTCTAGGTCAGGTAAACAACAATATAAATCACATTGCCAGGTTAGAGAGTCATGGCCCCTCAATCAATTTCCAGACTTGAGTGAGTTTACAGACCCATAACCCCTTGAATGAAGGGGAGGCTGGGTCCTCTTGAGGAAGGACTCCATTACACTGCAAAAACTTATACTGATTTTTATCCCAGCCTTCTCCAAGGGGATCTAAGGCCTTTTATGAGAGTGACTGTTCATTGGGAAAAGGAAATAATCAGACTTTTCTGGGATTACTTGATACTGGCTCTGAACTGACACTAATTCCAGGAGACCCAAAACATCACTGTGGCCCACCAGTCAGAGTTGGGGCATATGGAAGTCAGGTTATTAATGGAGTCTTAGATCATGTGCATCTCACAGTAGGTCCAGTGGGTCCCCAAACCCATCCTGCAGTGATTTCACCAGTTCCAGAATGCACAATTAGAATAGATATACTCAGCAACCGGCAGAACCACCACATTGGACCCCTGACAAATGGAGTAAGGACTATTATGGTAGGAAAAGCCAAGTAAAGCCATTAGAACTACCCCTACCTAGGAAAATAGTAAACCAAAAGCAATACCATATTCCTGGAAGGGTTGCAGCGATTACTGTCACTATCAAAGTCTTGAAGGATGCAGGAGTGGTAATTTCCACCACATCCCCATTCAACTCGTCTATTTGGCCTGTGCAAAAAAGGACAGATCTTGGAGAATGACCCAGGATTATCAAAAAATGTAACCAGGTGGTGACACCAATTGAAGCTGCTGTTCCAGATGTGGTTTCATTGCTTGAGAAAATTAATACATCTCCTGGTACCTAGTATGCAGCTACTGATCTGCTAATGTCTTTTTTTCCATACTTGTTTCAAAGGACCACCAGAAGCAGTTTGCCTTCATCTGGCATGGCTGCAATACATCTTCAGAGTCCTACCTCAGAGGTATAATAACTGTCCAGCCCACTTCCATAAGTTAGTCCACAGAGAGCTTGATCACATTTCCCTTCCACAGAGACCCACACTGAGTTCCTGATACCACACCATTCCTCAAGATGATCACTCAGCATCCTCGTGGCAGGTAAATTTCACTGGACACCTCCATCATGGAAAGGCAGCATTTTGTTCTTACTGGAATAGAAACTTACTTTGGATATGAATTTGCCTTCCCTGCACACGATACTTCCGTCAAAACTACATCTGTGGACTTACAGAATGCCTTATCCACTGTCCTGGTATCCTATTCAGCATTGCCTCAGGTCAAGGGACTCACTTCACAACAAATGAAGTGTGGCAATGGGCCCATGCTAATGGAATTCACTGGTCTTCCCATGTTCCCCGTCATCCTGAAGCAGTGGCTTGATAGAATGATGGACTGGCCTTCTAAAGACACAGTCACGGTGCCATCTAGGTGTCAATACCTTACAGAGGTGGGGCAGTGTTCTCCAGGATGCTGTATATGCTCTAATCCAGGATCCAATATATGGTGCTCTTTCTCCCATAGCCAGAATTCATGAGTCCAGGAATCAAGGGGTGGAAATGGAAGTGGCACCACTCACTATTAACCCTAATGACCCACTTGCTAAATTTTTGCTTCCTCTTCCTGTGATTCTATGCCCTGCAGATCTAGAGGTCTTAGTTTCAAAGGGAGGAATGCTCTCGCCTGGAGACACATCACTGATTCTGTTGAACTAGAAGTTGATAATGTCACCTGGCTGTTTTAGGCTCCTTATGCCTCTGGATCAACAGGCAGAGAAGAGAGTTACCATATTGACTGGTGTGATTGATCCTGATTACCAGGATGAAATCAGATTGATATTACATAATGGAGACAAAAGAGTATGTCTGGCATGCCGGAGATTCCTTAGGGTGTGTCTTAGTAGTAACAGACCCTGTGATTAATTCAATGGAAAAGTAGAGCAACTGAATTCCGATACAACTACTAATGGCTAAGACCCTTCAGGAATGAAGGTTTGGATTACCCCACCAGGCAAAGAACCATGATCAGCTGAGGTGCTTGCTGAGGGTAAAGGGAATACAGAATGGGTAGTGGAAGAAGTTCTAAATACCAGTTACCACTACGTGACCAGTTGCAGAAACTGGGACTGTAATTGTTATGAGTATCTCTTCCTTGTATGTGTGCATCAAATATTTTTGTTTTCTTCACTTACAAAACATAAGATGTAAACAGGGCTAGTGCATTTTTGGTTGCATGTGTGTTAGTTGTATCATGTTAGGCTCAAGTAGGACTTTATAATTGTCTTTATTCAGAGATTATGTATGGTTTAAAGACATGTGTACAGGTACCAAGTTTACAAGGGGTGGACTATGATCATTAAGATTGTGTGTTACCTTGGCTGTGCCATGATTCTTAGTGGTTTGGCAGTTATGATGTAGTTTGGCAGTTGTATAATGATGTGATCACCTCTGTGATGAGATTTGATATGATGTGATCACCTCCATGATGGGATCTGCTGTGAGTAGTCAATCAGTTGAAAGGGAGTTTCCATGGTAGTGTGGCCTGCATCTAATATAGGTGGACTTTCTTTTGCTTGCTCTGGATCCTGCAGCTGGCTTCTGTTCATCTGACCTCTGATTCTTGGTACTTGAGCTAGCAGCTTACCTGACGTGTTGCCTGCCAAACTTGGGATTCATCAGTCTAGCAGCCTGTGAGCCAGGAGAAGCCTCCAATCTGACCCACGGACTTGAGACTTTTCACCCTTTACAACCATGTAAGTCATTTCCTTGACATAAATCTCTCTCTCTCTATATTTATACATTTTACTGGTTTTGCTTCTCTAGAGAACCCAGCCTATGACATGGGGAAGGAATTCTCTGGCCAGTGGTGAGAAAGAGGCTCCCCAGGCTGGGCCACTTGATCTAATGTAATCCCTCTTACTCATGCCCCTGGTGTCTGTCACTGGGAGAGAGTAGTATCAGGACCTGCCAAGAAGGAGAGTACTTTCCCTGGTTGCTTATTGTCAGTTGAGCTTGTGATCAATTCCTTATGCTAATACTGCTGGGCTCACCTCATGTTGTTGATGGGACTCCCAGTTTATCTGGGGAAAGAATGAGCCTACATAGGTCACTCCTGCTGATAAGTTGGTAGCCTTCTTCTGTTGAATTAGAGGTCATGAGAAATCCTACTACTATACTCTGCCTTCAGTCTTGGGGTCCCTAATCATCAGTCTTCTTCTCTCCACATTTCAGGGTTCTCCTTTGGTTTTCTCCTGAATTATTTCCAGGGTTTATATTTGTAATTAGTGCAAACAGTCAGGGTGAAACAAATCTGAGTCCTTTTGTCTAGACTGGAAATCTGCACTATATGTCTTAATTCCAGAAATTACCCTATGACATAGAAATAATTCCTGGTTGCCCTAGAAGATGATTTTCATCATCAAATGGTGCTGAGTGTCAAAATGTTTGAAAATACTGAAAAAAATTCTATTATTATATTAATTCATAATCCAGTAAAAACTAAAATTGTTTGTTTGGGAAGACTGTATTTCATGTTGGTTCCAGTGATTAACTTTTCCTTCTTGTTTTTCCCAACAGTTTAATAAACAACTCTGAAGTTTTGCTCCAAGTTAAAGTCAAACCTTGTAGTTTCTGGAGCCATTATACTCATTTAAGAAATTTGCCTATATTCCTTCTAGTCCATCATTTGAGTTCTTTAGAAACAACATGAATTCTGTATCTCATGCCTTGGGATATAATATATGAATGTGGAGAATTGAATCTTTTAAAGCATTTAGATATATTCTTATTTCATTATGCACATTTCTACCTCCCTCTTTTTTTTTAACCATTCCAGACTGTTCTTCTTTCTTGTGGTGTTTTCCAGGGACTTCATGGTACCATTCATTTCAATGATGGAAATGAAAGAAAAATAGGAGTTGAATATTTCTGTGGTTTTTGCCATTTATTAACTGCACCATTTTCTCCAAAATCTGTCTATCATTAGACCTCCATTTGTTCTGAATATAAGTTTTGTTCTTTATTGTCTTCTCTCTTATCCTTCCTTGTACATGTACTCCTAAATTCCTTCTTTCTGGGTCAAACAATTCTTACTAGTTCTCTGAAATAGAGAAAATGGACCATAGTCGTTATAGAAGAAATATAGTTATTTTTTTTCTCAAATTTAAAGTAATCTACATGTCAACAATACATTGTATTATGTGTTATCTGTCATATATAATGATAAAAATGACCTATTATCCAATCAGAATAGAATAACTTTGGATGAATTTTTTCTTTTTGGTGTTGAAGAATCTTGATTTTATTCATGTATAGTATTTTATCCTTTTTACCTCTTGTAATCAAAGATGTGCTTTTGAGGAGGCTTTCAAGGATAGGGGTACAATTAGAATAAGACTAAATAGCTGTATGAGAATTGAATGAAGACATTAGCCTCAAAGTAGTCACTGAATTGGACTAGCTAGCCACTGATGGTATCATAAATAATAGTATGCAGAAGTTTTGTCAACTAGATAGTCTTTGCAGTAGGGTAGGAAATCCCTTTTTGCTATGCATAGAAGATTGTTCTAGCATGTATGTATATATACATATATGTGTGATATATATACTCACTTTGTGTATCTTGAGCATTTTTCTTCAATAATAGTTAATATATAATCTGTCTGTTGTACTTTGGTGGCTTGCGTGTTGCTATGATGCTGGAAGCTATACTACAGGTATTTCAAATACCTGCAGGGTCGCCTTACCCATGCTGGGCAGTTTTAAGTGGTGCTTCCAAACTCAGACAGAGTAGGAAGAAAGAACTGGCTATCTACTTTCAAAAATTAGCCAATGAAAATCCTATGGATTATAACAAAATATTGTCCATATAGTGCTGCAAGATGAACTCCCTAGGTTAGAAGACACTCAAAATGCATAGTGGATGCAACAATGGATATGAGCACACCAGTGTCATGAGGATGATGCAGGCAACATCTTTGTTGTATATAGGATCTCCATGAGTCTGAGCTGACTCAACAGCAACTAACAACAGTAAATCTATATGAAAACATATATACTGTTGTTAAGGTTCCTTCAGAGATTTTGATCACCCTTATTTTAGACAAAATCTATGGCCCAAGGGTATTTCTCACAATATAGCATAATATAATATAATATTAATTACATTCCAGAAGGTTAACAAATTCCTTAGTCCAAACTACTAAAGATAATTTTAAGAGGGAAATAAAATTTTAATATTCACCTCTTATTTATTATAAGCAATATTTTAATACAAAAAATTTATATATAAATGTTATTTTAGGTACCTTTCCATTCTCTTTATAAATGTGTATTCGAATGGCTCTGGTGGCACAGTGGTTAAGAGCTTGGCTGCTAACCAAAAGGTCAGCAGTTCGAATCCACCAGCTACTCCTTGGAAACCCTATGGGGCAGTTCTACTCTGTACTATAGAGTCTTATGAGTCAGAATTGACTTGACAGCAATGGGTTTGGTTTTTTTATGGGTATATGATATTTACACTTTCAGGTGTGAATGTGTTCACCCACTGCATTTTATTCTATTAATATAATATTTTTACAACTCTTATCTTGTTTTCCAAAGAAAAAAAGGTATTTTGGAGTAGAAATCTATTTAGCTGGATTGTCATGATCAAGAAGTCATTGTACCCAGTGGGCCTTGGAAGCCCAGCCTGTGATGGGAGGATGTCTGCCTGTCTCAGCAAGGCAGCAGCATGGAATGCTTCAAGAGGGAAACCCCTAAGCTTTTCTGATCTATTATCTGCTCATACCCCCTTTCACCCCACTTTCCCACACCCAGTTCTTTCTAGTCTTGTTCATTCCTCTCTATAAAAGAAAAATCCTTTTTGTCTGATACTTTTTTTTCCTTTTTATTGTACTTCAGGCTTACAGAACAAATAGTTTCTCATGAAACAGAAGTACACTTGTTGTTTTATGACAATGGTTAACAACCCCACAACATATCAACCCTCTAACTTCTCAACCTTTTTTTTTTTTTTCTGGTGAAAATACACATAGCCAAAGATACACCATTTCAAGAATTCCTGCATGCACAGTTCAGTGACACTGACTATGCTCTTCGAATTGTGTTGTTATTCTCACTTAAGATGAAGGCTTACAGAACAAAATAGTTTCTCATTTAACAGTTACAACAAATGTTGCCCTATGACAATGGTTAACAATCTCACAACACATCAACAATATCCCTACTCAAACTTGGGTTCCCTATCACCAGCTTCCTTGTCCCCTTCTGCTTTCTGACCCTTGTCACTGGACTCCTATACCTCGTTAGTCCCATTTGGTTTTACGGGGCTGTCCACTCCCAGGCTGAACAGTGAACCTCGGAGGTCACTTCACCACTGAGCTAAAAGGGTGTCTGGGGGCCATACTCTTGGGGTTTCTCCAGTATCCTTTAGGCCAGTAAATCTGGTCTTTTTTTTTTGTGGGTGAAAATTATGCTCTATATCCTTCTCCAGCTCTGTCCAGAACCCTCTGTTGTGATCCTGGTCAGAGCAGTCAGTGGTGGTAGCTGGGCACCATCTATGTCTACTGGACTCAGTCTGGTGGAGGCCTTGGTAGCTGTGGACAATTAGTCCTTCGGACTAATCTTTTCCTTGTATCCTGTTCTCTTCATTCTCCATTGCTCCCGAAGGGATGAGACCAGTGGAGCATCTTAGATGGCCGCTCACAGGCTTTTAAGACCCCAGACACTACTCACCAAGGTAGAATGTAGAGCATTGTCTTTATAAGCTGTGTCATGCCAACTGAGCTCGATGTTCCCCGAGACCATGGTCCCCAGAGCCCTCTGCCCAGCAATTCAGTCCCTCGGGGAGTTTGGATGTGTCTATGGGGCTTCCATGACCTTTCCTTGTACAAGTTGTGCTGGTTTCTCCTGTATTGTGTACTTTCTCACCCTTCACCCAAGATACCACTTATCTATTGTCTATTTAATATTTCCCCCCCACCCCTCCCATCCCTGGTAACCAACAAAGATTGTTACATTTTGTGTGTGAACGTTTTCATGGGTTTTAGAATAGAGGTCTCATAAAATATTTGTCCTTTTGTGATTGACTTATTTCACTCAGCATAATGTCCTCCAGTTGCATCCATGTTATGAGATGGTTCGCAGATTCATTGTTGTTCTTTCTTGTTGCATAGTACTCCATTGTATGTATGTACCATAGTTTGTTTATGCATTCCTCTGTTGATGGGCATCTAGGTTGTTTCCATCTTTTTGCTATTGTGAACAATGCTGCCATGAACATAGGTGTGCATATGTCTATTCGAGTGACGACTCTTATTTCTTTAGGATATATTCCTAGGAGTGGGATTGCTGGACTGAATGGTATGACTATTTCTAGCTTTCTGAGGAAGCACCATATCATTTTCCAAAATGGTACCATTTTGCATTCCCACCAGCAGTGCATAAGAGTTCCCATCTCCCCGCAGCCCCTCCAACATTTGTTATTTCCAGTGTTTTTGATTCGTGCCAGTAATGCCGGGGTGAGATGGTATCTCATTGTGGTTTTAATTTGCATTTCTCTGATGGCTAGTGATCGCGAGCATTTCCTCATGTGTCTGTTGGCCATTTGAATGTCTTCTTTGGTGAAGTGTCTGTTCATTTCCTTTGCCCATTTTTTTATAGGAATATTTGTCTATTTGTTGTAGAGGTGTTGGATTTTCTTGTAGGTTATGGAGATTAGACCTTTGTCTGACTTGTACTGTCCAAAACTTTTTTCCCAGTCTGTAGGTTCTCTTTTTACTCTTTTGGTGAAGTCTTTTGAAGAGAATAGGTGTTTGATTTTTAGAAGATCCCAGTTAACTAGCTTATCTATTGGGTTTTGTGTGTTGATGGTTATGGTTTGTATCCTGTTAATGCCATGTATTAAGGCCTGAAGTGTTGGTCCTATTTTTTCTTCTATGAACTTCATAGTTTTAGGCTTTACATTCAGGTCTTTGATCCATTTTGAAGTAGTTTTTGCATACAGTGTGAGGTATGGGTCCTGTTTCATTTTTTTTGCAGATGGATATCCAGTTTTTCCAGCACCATTTGTTAAAAAGACTGTCTTTCCCCCATTTGATGGACTTTGGGCCCTTGTCGAAGATCAGGTGACCGTAGGTGGATGGATTTACATCTGGGTTCTCAATTCTGTTCCGTTGGTCAATGTATCTATCATTGTACCAGTACCAGGCTGTTTTGACTACTGTAACTGTATAGTAGGTTCTGAGGTCAGGTAGTGTGAGTCCTCCAACTTCATTCTTCTTCAGTAGTGCTTTCCTTATTTGGGGCTTCTTCCCTTTCCATATAAAGTTAATGATTAGTTTTTCCATCTCTTTGAAGAATGTTGGTGGTATTTGGATCGGGATTGCATTGTAATTGTAAATTGCTTTGAGTAGAATTGTCATTTTCACAATGTTGAGTCTGCCTATCCATGAGCATGGTATGTTTTTCCATTTATGTAGATCCCTTTGGGTTTCATGCAGTAGTGTTTTGTAGTTTTCTTTGTATAGGACTTTTACATCCCTGGTCAGATTTATTCCTGAGTATTTTATCTTTTTAGGGGCTATTGAAAATGGTGTTGTTTTCCTGACTTTCTTTTCATCATTCTCCTTATTGGTGTATAGGAATCCAACTAATTTTTGAATGTTTATCTTGTATCATGCTACTCTGCTGAATCTTTCTATTAGTTCCAGTAGATTTCTTCTGGAGTCTTTAGGGTTTTCTGTGTATAGTATCATATCATCTGCAAACAGGGACAGTTTAACATCTTCATTACCAATTTGGATGCCCTTTATTTCTTTTTCTTGCCTTATTGCTCTAGCTAGAACTTGCAGCACAATGTTAAATAGGAGTGGTGATCAAGGGCTTCCTTGTCTTGTTTCTGTTTTCAAGCGGAATGTTTTCAGCCTCTCTCAAGAATGACGTTGGCATTGGTTTTGCATAGATGCCCTTTATTATGTTGAGAAATTTCCCTTCTATACCTATTTTATTGAGAGTTTTTATCAGGAATGGGTGTTGGACTTTGTCAAATGCCTTTTCTGCGTCAGTTGAGATGATCATGTGATTCTTTTCTTTCCTTTTATTTATGTGGTGGATTATGTTCATTGATTTTCTAATGATGAACCATCCTTGCATACCTGGTATGAATCGTACTTGCTCATGGTGTATTATTTTTTTGATATGATGCTGAATTCTATTGGCTAGAATTTTGTTCAGAATTTTTGCATCTATATTCATGAGAGATATTGGTCTATAATTTTCTTTTTTTGTGACGTCTTTGCCTGGTTTTGGTATCAGCATTATGCTGGCTTCATAGAATGAATTTGGAAGTGTTGCTTCCTCTTCTATGCTCTGAAATAGCTTGAGTAGAACTGGTACAACCTCTTCTGTAAATGTTTTGTAGAATTCTCCAGTGAAGATATCTGGGCCAGGGCTTTTTTTGGTTGGGAGTTTTTTTTATTACCTTTTCAATCTCTTCTCTTGTTATGCTTCTGTTCAGATTTTCAACATCACTTTGTTGTAGTTTGGGTAGGCCGTGTGTTTCTAGAAATTTACCCATTTTTTCTAGGTTTTCAAATATTTTTGAGTATAGTTTTTCATAATATTCTGTTATAATCGTTTTTGTTTCAGTTGGGTCTGTTGTAATGTCCCCCATTTCATTTCTTATTTGGGTTATTTGTGTCCTCTCCTGTTTTTCTTTTGTCAGTCTGGCCAGTGGTTTGTCAATTTTGGTGATTCTTTCAAAGAACCAACTTTTGGTTTTGTTGATTCTTTCTATTGTTTTTCTGTTCTCTATTTCGTTGATTTCTGCTCTGATCTTTACTATTTCCTTTCTTCTGGTGGTTGTGGGCTTTTTTTGCTGGTATCTTTCTATTTGTTTGAGTTGTGTAGTTAATGTTTTGATTTTGTCCATCTCTTCTTTTTTGATATGTGCATCTATTGTTATACATGGTCCTCTGAGGACTGCCTTTGCTGTGTCCCAAAGGTTTTGGTATGATGTGTTTTCATTCTCATTTGATTCTAGGTATTTTTTGATTTCATCTCTGATTTCTTCTATTACCCAGTGATGTGTAAGCAGGGTATTTTTCAGTTTCCATGTAGTTGATTTTTTTCCCTTGCTCTTTCTATTGTTAATTTCTACCTTGATGGCATTGTGGTCAGAGAAGATACTTGGAATTATCTCAGTGTTTTGGATCTTGTTGAGGATTGCTCTGTGGCCTAAGATGTGGTCTATTCTGGAGAACGTTCCATGTGCATTGGAAAAGAATGTGTCCTTTGCAGCGGTTGGATGGAGTGTTCTATATATGTCTATGAAGTCCAGTTGGCTGATTGTGCCCTTTAGGTGTTCTGTATCTTTGCTGAGTTTCTTCTTAGTTGTTCTGTCCTTTACTGCGAGTGGTGTGTTGAAGTCTCCTATTACTGTGGACCTGTCAATTTCTCTTTTCAGTGTTGTTAGAGTTTGTTTTATGTATTTTGGAGCCCTGTCATTGGGTGCATAGATGTTTCTTATGATTATGTCTTCATGATGGATCATCCCCTTAATCATTATATAGTGTCCTTCTTTGTCTTTTATGGTAGATTTCTTTTTAAAATCTATTTTATCTGAAATTAGAATTGCCACTCCTGCTCTTTTTTGGTAGTTGTTAGCTTGATATATTTGTTTCCAACCTTTGACTTTTAATAAATTCACATCTTTGTTTCTAATGTATGTCTCTTGTAGACAGCATATTGATGGATCCTGTTTTCTTATCCATTCGGTGAGCCTCCATCTCTTTATGGGTGCATTGAGTCCATTTACATTCAGTGTAATTATTGATAGATGTGAGTTTGTTGCTGTGATTTTGTAATGCTTTTTTTTGTGGTGCTGAAATTTTCTTTGTTCTTCTTACTCTCTTGTGCTGAGTTACTTTTGTTTGTGGATTTTTTTTCATTTCTTTTGTTTTTGTAGGTTTTGTTTTTGCTGAGACTTTGTTTTTCGTCTTTATTTTTATGAGTTGGTTTGTTAACTTTCTTTGTGGTTACCGTGAATTTTACCCTTATCTTTCTATGTTTGAAGTGGTCTACCATTACTTGGTATCGCCTTGCCTTCCTCTCCGTTAGAAGGTTCTATACCTATGCCATTTATTCCCATTTTCATTGTTTTGATGTTGTTGTCATCCATCGATTGACTGCTCTGATTTCCTGTTGTATTTCTTTTGGTTTTGGATAGTCCTCGAGAGTTCATTTCTAGACTGGTATCTGGCTGGTATGATCCTGCCTCCTAGGTTCTGCCTGTGAGCTGAAGCTGTTTGTCCTCAGATCGAAGATCTCACTTAATAATTCTTGTAAGTTTGGTTTGACTTTTACATATTCCCTTAATTTCTGTTTATCTGGAAATGACCTAATTTCACAATCAAATTTGAACGAGAGTTTTGCAGGGTATATTATTCCTGGCTAGCAATTTGTTTGTTTCAAGATTTTATATATGTCATCTTGCCTGCATGGTTTCTGCCGAATAATCTGAGCTTAGTCTTATTGTTTCTTCTGTGTATGTGACTTTTTGTTTTTCATGAGCTGCTCTCAGGATTCTTGGTTTGTCTTTCGTTTTGGCAAGAGTGATTATCATATGCCTTGGTGATTTTCTTTTGGGGTCTCTTCTATATGGGGTTCGTTGAGCTTCTTGGATGGCCAGCTTTTCATCTTTCATGATATTGGGGAAGTTTTCTGTCAGCAGTCCTCAATGATCCTCTCTGTGTTTTCTGTTTTCTCCCCCTGTTCTGGAATTCGAATCACTCTCAGATTTTTGCTTCTGATTGTGTCCCACATAACTCTCAGGGTCTCTTCATTTTTCTTTGTTCTTTTTTCTGAGTTTTCCTGAAACAGAGTTGTATCCAAGTGTTTGTCTTCAATTCCACTGATCCTGTCTTCCACCATTTCAAATCTGCTTCTCAGCCCTTCTATGATACCGTCCATTTCTGAAATCTTGTTGTTTATCTTTTGGATTTCTAATTGTTGTCTTTATATATTTTCTAGTTGTGAATTTATTTTGGCATTTTGTTCCTGCATTATTTTCCTGAATTCTTCTAATTTTTTGTCTGTATTTTACATGAGTTTGTCTATCTTTTCCTCATGCGTGTGAGCTTTTTGCTTCAGTTCTTGGAGAATTCTGAGTATTAGAGATTTGTATTCCCTATCAGGTAGTTCTAGTGCATTTTCTTCCACAGGAAAATCATCTGGTGTTTTATTTTGGATGCCTACTGGAACCATCCTGTCCTGTTTTTGTAAATGTTTTGATATTGTCTGCTGCCTTCGGGGCATTCAGCAGTTATTTTTCTTGTTTATTGATTGTAGATTTGTTTGTTTTGTCCCTTTTTTTTTAAAAAAGATTTGACTATGTCTGAGCGGGCAGACTGTGTGTTCTTTGTTGTTTGCTCTTCTGTCGGCACAATACTTTTTGCCTCCTTCTTCAACTGGCAGGGTCAGTCACTCAGATATGGTACAGCAGGGCAGGTCTAGCTGAAGAGGAGCTACCAGGATGGGTTGTTTGTGGCACTTACTACAGCCACCAGGGCAGGTTGGTAATCAGTGCAGGGCAGGTTCCAGTAGGCCGTGCCTGTGCTGCTTGGTGGTGTGAAGTTAAGTGCACGGTGCAGGTAGGCAGGATGCAGCGGGGAGATTGTTATGTGTAGAGCTAAGATGGATATGGAAGAGATGAGAGAGGAACAGGAGCCAAAAACATACAAACAAACAAAAAAGAATGCTAGGGGAGCTTGCCATTGGAGTGGAGAGAAAAGAGACTATGAAATTGAGAAAAACAGAAAGGGGAGGAGGAAGAAAAATAAAGAATGAATAAATAAGAATCAGAAAGTTTAAAGAACCAAAAAGTTCCCTGGGATCTCACCGGTGCAGCTATGAGGTCTGGGGAAGTCACGCTCAGATGTTGCAGTACAGCGTGGCTAGAAGGCATATAGGTATACAATGCCGGGTATTCAGGGAACAGAAAGAGAAGGACGTTATAGAGAGACGAGAGACTGAGCGATGAAGAAACACAAAAAGGGAAAAAGAGGGAAAAGAAAACAAAACAAATTAAAAAAAATAAAAAGAAACAGGAAAGGCCCCCAAAGGAACAGAAAGAAAAAATAAAACCAAAGTAAAAAGAAATGCTCTCAGGGATCCCTCTGCACATCTGTGTAAGCTGAAGGGGAGTCTCCCTGCCACACAGCTCTGCCTGGCCAGAAAGGGCTCCCAACTCAAGAAAAGGAAAAGAAAACAAACAAACAATTCAAAACAAACAAACGAACAAAAGCCCCGGGATCCCACCAGCACGGCAGCCCAAACCAGGAAGCAGCTCCACACTCAAACGGAGCTCCACAGCCCAACAGGAAGAAGTAAAGATGGCGCACAGAGCCAGGTACTTGAGCGAAGTGAGGAGGAGGTGGCGAGAGGCAAGAAAGAAATCAAAAGAAGCAGAGAAAAAAAAAAAGCAACACTAGCAGCCAACAAATGGCACTCAGAGAGCCAGCTAGTGCGGGCTGGTGTTTCTGGACAAGAGACTATGTCCTTGGGAAGCAGAGGGGGCTGAGTGTGGGTGAAGAAGGGTAGAGAGTGGGAAAGTGTATATCACAAATTACTGGAGCTCTGCCATCTCTCAGGAAGAAGCAAAGATGGCTCACGGAGAGAGGTACTCGAGCAAATGGATGGGGAGGTGGGGAGAGGCAAGGAAGAAATAAATAGAAGCAGAAAAAAAGCAACACCATCAGCCAACAAATGGCACTCAGAGAGCCACCTGTTTGGGTGTGTGGAATCCAAGCAGCTAATGTTTCCTGGTCAAGAGACTGTGGCTCCAGGAAGCAGAGGAGGCCGAGTCGGGGTGAAGAAGGGTGGGGGTGGGAAAGTGTATATCGCAAATTACAGGTTGTTTTGTCTCCTGCTGGAAGCTCCATGAGGCTGCTTTCTCGTACCCCCATTTTCTGGTCTCCGATAGGAGTCCAAGATGGCGGATCCGTGCTGCATTAGCTGGTAGGGGACCTCTACATGAATCTCTCCTCCCTCTCCAATCTCTGTCAGTTTTCTCACTCCATTTGGTGCTTGGCTGAGTTCTTTATCTCTTCATTTCATGTTTTAGGGTTTCAGGATTGTTGTATTCTCTGTTTGGCTTAGTTTTTCAGATCTTTGCTGTGGAGGGACGGCGTGGTGCCTCTGTCTAGAGCGCCATTTTGCCAGAACTCTCTTTTTGCCTGATTCTTGAAACACTTGCTGATGTTATAGCCAGAACAATCTCCCTATTGCAATAGTCCCCCCTACCCCCCACTACCACTTGCAATAATTCTTTTGAATAAAGTCTCTCATTATTAAAAATAATTTTTTTTCAGTTGGAAAATGCTTTATACTTCCCTCCCACTGTTGAGATGCTCAGTACAGAGGAAGCAATTTGTGCGTATGACAAAAAGACCCAAGTGACGGGTAAAAAGCCCAATGATGCCAGTCAAAATCTATAGCAGAGCATTACTGATGAAGGTGTTGGAGCAGGCGAGCTTGAGGAACTCAGGGAGTTCACAAAATAGTTTGGAATTCCAATGACTGTGCAGAAAGAAATCAGCAACACAGTCAAACTCTTGGGAAGGGCCCCCAGCATGCTGATAAGCCGGAAGTTCACGTTACCGTGTAGTGCAGGGGTGACAGATTTCCACAAAGTAGTCATACGCCATTGCAGTCAGGAGAAAATGGTCTAAAAGTCCAAAAACTTTAAAAAGTACACATGGGCCATGCAATCTGCATAGATAATAACTTTGTTCTGTATTCAGATGTTCAGCAGCATCTTTGTGACAGTGACGGAGGTGAAACTAATTTGTTTTTCCCAGTTTGGATTCTTTATTGGAAAGGTAGTTTTAGTAACAAGTTCCTGTTTATACATGCGAAGAGAGTGGTAAGAAAGATGTGAGTACATCAATTTACATTCCACAAATATTTTATTTAAAATATACATTTTGTTCTTACTCTTGAAAATGACAGAGGCACTAAGTGTGGAATTTTAAACATGTAATAATTAATTACATGTAATTATTACATGTAATTATTAAGCTTGGAGCCCTGGTGGTGCAGTGGTTAAGAACTCTGGCTGCTAATCAGAAGGTTGGCAGTTCGAATCCACCAGCTGCTCCTTGGAAACTCTATGGGACAGTTCTACTCTGTCCTACAGAGTCGCTATGAATCAGAATTGACTCGACAGCAACAGTTTTTTTAAATTTAAACTCAGGGTACATTTTCCCCGGGATTATGAGGGCTTCCAGTAACCAAACCAACACACACAATATTTGTATTATAAACCAAGTGCAGTTCAATGAATTACTTAATATGGACCTTCTAGCCACGGTCTTTGCGACTTACACACAATGATTGAGTGGGGCTATGCAAATAAGGTGTATGGAACCTGTGATGTATGTCAACTTGGCTGGGCCATAATTTCCAGTATTCTATGATTGTCCTCCATTTTATGATCTAATTATCAAAATTATCTTCCATTCTATATGTTGTAAATCCTAACCTGTATATATTATTGAGGTGGGATCAGTGTAGGGTATATTTTGAGTCACAACCTTGCAGGAGAGCATGACTCAAGTCCCAGATTTACTCAAGTTATGCCCTTCCCTGTGACGTGGCTTGCATCAAAGGTATATATGTGGGTGCTCCGGCAGAGCTCTCTCTCTCTGCACCTGGATCCTGCTTCACTCCGGTTCTTAGGACTTGAGGCAGCAGCTTGCCATCTGGCCTGTTGATTCTGGAGTTCATCAGCTTGTGCAGCCCTGTGAACCAGCAGTCTGTTGTCTGGCCTGCCAATTTGGGTTTGTCAGCTGGTGGCCAAGTAAGTCAGGAGACGCCTATGCTTGACCACGGGTTTGGGACTTGCCAGCCTCCCCAGTGCTATGAACCATTTTCTTGACACAGTTCATGAGTTCTGTGAGACGTTGCAGTGAATTAAGGAACCCCAAAACAGGAAGTATAATGCTGAGGGGAGGAATAGTTGATGTTAGAGATGATAGGGTGGGGCAGCAGTTTGGAAAAGTTGGACATTTGGGACATTTTAACCTCTGCCTCATAGGAACCAGCTTTGTGCTGATCCTTATAAAAGAAATTATTCATTTGCCATGACTGTCTTAATTCCAGAACACTTAATTGTGCTCATGTAAATAGACCAAGAGGCAGTTACTGGAACAAAACAAGGGGATACTGCATGATTTAAAATCAAGAAACGTGTGTGTCAGGGTTGTATCCTTTCACCATACTAATTCAATCTGTATGTTGAGCAAATAATTCGAGAAGCTGAATGTGAGGGTTAAGGTGGTGTGTCAACTTCCCTGGGCCCAGTTTTCTCAGTGGATTGGCATTTATGTTGTAGTTTGTCAGTTATGTCATGATGTAATCACCTCCATAATGAGATCTGATGTAATGTAATCACTTCCATGATGAGATCTGCTGTGAGCATTCAATCAGTTGAAAAGGAGTTTTCTTGGGGGTATGGCCTGCATCCAATAAATGTGGACTTTCTGGAAAAGCTTGTTGGCTTTTTCTCACTCTGGATTCTCATCAGACCTCCAGTTCTTGGCACTTGAGCTTGTAGCTTACTCGCTGATTTTGGGATTCGTTGGCCTCCACAGCCTGTGAGTCAGAGGTCTGCTGGCTGACCTGCCGATCTTGGGTTCATCAGCCCCTGCAGCTATACGAGTCAGGAGAAGCCTCCAGTCAGACCCCCAGCCTTGGGATTTTCCAGCCTCTATGACCACTTGAGCTATTTCCTTGGTGTAAATCTCTCTCTCTCTCTCTCTCTATATATATATATGCTTCACTGGTTTTGCTTCTTTAGAGAACTCAGCCTAAGATATTTGGTACTGGGAGTGGTTTTAGAGAAACAAAATTGCAAGGAGTTTTCTAAATTGGTTCTCAAACCTGGTTAGTTTTAAAGATGTTGATGACTCTACTTCCAGTACTAAAGAGGGCACTGCTAATCTATGATGTGAGGTGGCAATGAAAATATGCAAAATATCACCACCGTTAGATCAAGTATTGGTGAGAGACGAGGCTCTGGGTGATTGCATGTTTGATATCTTTCTACAGTTCAGTCAGGAAGCAAAATACAAGGTAGCTTGTTGGTTGGTCCTACTTTCACTAGACAAAGTAGTGAAAGAAAGAGATGAGCTCAGTACTTCAGAGTCACAGCTCAAGTGCCACATAAATGACCTCAAAGTATCCACTTGTGCCTTGAAAGAAAGACTTATTTTTTGTAGTAAAAGAGCTGATATTGCCAAAAACCAAATCCAGAGTCTTACCGTAAGAGTGGCTAAATTAAATGCCAATTGAATTCTCAACCTCAGATGGTGTCTAAAGTTAAATTGAGGGCATTGATTGGGAAGAAAGGGGATCCTGAAACTTGGGATGGGGACATATGAGCACATAAACAGTAAACTGGGGAAGCTGAGATGCTAAATTCCATTGAATCACTCCTGCCAACAGAACCAGCCCTCTCACTCTCATCTGAGGAGATTACTCCATTTTTGTCTGCTAAGCCACCCTCACCAGTAAAAGCATTAGCCCCTCCATCCCCATCTGATGAGATTAAATCAGCCATCTCTAAGGAGCCTTTGTCTGAGTCATCCCCAGGGTAGGCGTCTGAATCATTGCCTGGGGCATCGCCTGAGTCAAATGCCTTACAAGACATTCCTGACTATTCTCAGAACATATCCCCACCACCCACTTTTGCTTCTAGACTTATAACTAGACTTAAGTCCCAGTGAATCTCAAAAGGTGAAGTAAAAAGCATGACCCAGGAGGAGGTACGCTACACTCTGAAAGAACTACTTGAGTTTCCTAATATGTACAAACAGAAACCTGGGGAATATGTGTGGGAATGGCTATTAAGGCTGTGGGATAATGATGTAAGGAACATAAAGTTGGATTAGTTTGAGTTTATTGATATGGGCCCACTAAGCACAGATTCTTCATTCAATGTTTTTCAGCTTAAGAAGTTAGGAAAAGATCTAATAGTTTATTTGGTTGGTTCGCTGAAGTATGGATGTCACAGTGGCCCACACTAAATCAAGTTGAAGTGCCAGACCTGTCTTGATACACTGTAGAACAAGGAATCCAAAGCCTTAGGGAAATTGGCATGTTAGAGTGGATTTATCAGGTTAGACCCACAGACCCACACATGAAGTACCCAGAAGACACACCTTTTACCACAAGTGTGAAGAACAAATTTGTGAAGGGAGCCCCAGTATCCTTGAAGACTGCTGTAATTGCTATTTTATGTAAGTGAGCTCTAACAGTAGGAACTGGCCTAACTGAATTAAGACACCTAACTACAATGGGGCTGATTGGACCCCATGGTGGTAGTGCCAAGTGGTGGTACTCAATCTACAAATACAAGGTGGGCTTGCTTACCATAATGGACAGTGGAGTCATGGCAGTAATCAGAATAGTCTGACTCGTGTAGACTTATGGCATTGGCTACTTAGTCATGATGCCCTAGGAATGAAATAGATGGGAAATATACTAAATATTTACATGATCTGTACAAGCAAAGAATTCTATGTCAAGTGAGCAGCAGTCTAACATGAATCATCAGAATAGAAAGTCACAGCCCCTCAAATAAACCCCAGACTTCAGTAAGTTTACAGACCCATGACCCTTTGAATGAAGGGAAGGCTGGGTCTCCTTGAGAAAGGACCACACTACACTGCCAAAAATCTATACTGTTAATCTTTCTCCCAGCTTTCCCCAAAGGGATCTATAGCCTTTTACAAGAGTGACTATTCATTGGGGAAAAGGTAATAATCAGATTTTCTGAGATTACTGGATACTGGTTCTGAACGGACACTAACTCCAGAAAACCCAAAACATCACTTTGGCTCACCAGTCAGAGTGGGGGCATATGGACGTCAGGTTATGAATGGCGTCTTAGTTCAGGCTTGGCTCACAGAGGGTCCCATGCATCCTCGAATCCATACTATAGTGATTTCCCCAGTTCTAGACTGCATGGTTGAATTAGATATACTCAGCAACTGGCAGAACCCCCATATTGGATCCCTGATAAGTGGAGTAAGGGCTATTGTCGTAGGTAAAACCAAATGAAAGCCATTAGCACTGCCTCTACCTGGGAAAATAGTAAATAAAAAGCAATACTACGTTTCTGGAGGGATTGCACAGATTACTGCCACCATCGAGGACTTGAATAACGCAGGCGTGGTGATTCCCACCACATCCCCATTCAACTTGCCTATTTGTCCTGTGCAAAAAACAGATGAGCCATGGAGAATGACAGTGGATTTTCAAAAATTTAACAAGGTGGTGACTCCAATCGAAGCTGCTGTTCCAGATGTAGTTTCATTACTTGAGCAAATTAGTAAGTCTCCTGGCAGCTGGTATGCAGCTATTGATCTGGGTGATGACTTTTTCTCCATACTTACTTCGAAGACCACCAGAGACAGTTTGCCTTCAGCTGGCAAGGCCAACAATACACCCTTACTGTCCTACGTCAGAAGTAGACCAACTGTCCAGCCTGTGTCATAATTTAGTCCACAGGGAACTTAATCACCTTTCCCTTCCACAAGACGTCACAATGGTCCACTACATTGATGACATTATGCTAACTGGATCTAGTAAGGAAGAAGTGTCAATGACTCCAGACTTATTGTTAAAACATTTTTGTGCTAGAGGGTGGGACATTAATCTGACAAAAATTCAGGCACTTTTCACTTCAGTGAGATTTCTAGGGGTCCAGTGGTATAGGGCATGTAGAAATATTTCTTCTAAAGTGAAGGGTTATTTCACTTGACCCCTCCCACAACTAAAAAGGAGGCACAACACCTACTGGGCCTCTTTGGATTTTGGAGGCATCATATCCCACGTTTGGGTGTGTTACTCTGACGTATTTATCAAGTGACTCAAAAAACTGCTAGTTTTAAATGGGGCCTACATCAGGAGAAGGATCTGTGATGGGTTTAGTCTGCTGTGCAAGCAGCTCTGCCACTTGGGCCATATGATCTGGCTAATCCAATCATGCTTGAGTGCCAGTGGCAGATAAAAATGCTGTTTGGAGTCTTTGACAGGCACCTATTGTTGAATCACAGTGCAGACCCTTAGGATTTTGGAGCAAAGCCATGTCATCCTCTGCAGATAACTACTCTTCTTTTCAAAAACAGCTTTTGGCTTGTTACTGGGCCTTAGTAGAGACTGAATGTTTAATCATGGGCCCAAGTCATCATGTGGCCTGAGCTGCCCATCATGACTGGGTGTTGTTTAACCCACAGAGCTGAAAAGTCAGACGTGCACAGTAGCACTCCATCATTAAATGGAAGTGGTATATATGAGATTGGGCCCAAGCAGGACCTGAAGGCATGATAAGTGGCTTGAGGAAGTGGCCCAAATGCCCATGGTCTCTACTCCTGTCACATTATCTTCCATCTCCCTGTCTGCACCTATGACTTTATGGGGAGTTCCTTACGATCAGTTGACTGAGAAAAGGAAAATTTGTTCTTGGTTTACAGGTGGTTCTGTGTGATATACAGGCACCACTTGAAAGTGGACAGTGGCAGCACAGCAGTCGTTTGCTGGGACCTCCCTGAAGGACAATGGTGAAGGGAAATCCTCTCAATGGGCAGAACTTCAAGCAGTGCACCTGGTTGTTCACTTTGCTTGGAAGGAGAAATGGCCAGATGTGCGATTGCATACTGATTCATGGGTTATGGCCAATGGTTTGGCTGGATGGTCAGGGACTTGGAAGGAACATGACTGGAAAATTGGTGACAAGAATGTATGCAAGAGGTATGTGGATACACCTCTCTGAATGGGCAAAAGAAATGAACATATTTGTGTCTCATGTGAATGCTCACCAAAGGGTGACCACAGCAGAAGAGGATTTTGATAATCAAGGGGTTAGGATAATATGTTTTGTGGAAACTAGTCACCCTCTTTCCCCAACCACTCCCATCATTGCCCAATGGACTCATGAACAAAGTGACCATGGTGACAGGGATGGAGGTTATGTATGGTATGTTAGTTATCTAGTGCTTCTATAACAGAAATACCACAAGTGGATGGCTTTAACAAAGATAAAATTAATTCTCTCACTCTAGGAGGCTAGAAGTCTGAATTCAGGGTGACAGCTATAGGGGAAGTCTTTCTCTGTTGGCTCTCGGGAAGGTCTTTGTCATCAGTCTTCCCCTGCTCTAGGAACTTCTCAGCTCAGGGACCCCGGGTCCAAAGGACGCGCTATTCTCCTGGCTCTTGTTTCTTGGTGGTATGAGGTCCCCCATGTCTCTCTGCTAGCTTCTCTCTTTTATATCTCAAAAGAGATTGACTTAAGACAAAACCTGATCTTGTAGATTGAGTTTTGCCTCATTAACATAACTGTTGCTAATCCCACCTCATTAACATCATAGAGGTAGAATTTACAACACATAGGAAAATCACATCAGATGACAAAATGTGGACAATCACACAGTCCTGGGAATCATGGACTAGCCAAATTGATACACATTTTGGAGGGACACAATTCAATCCATAACATATGAGCTCAGCAACACGGACTTCTACTCACCAAGGCCAACTTGGCTACAGCCACTACTGAGTGTCCAATCTGCGAGAAACAGAGACCCACACTGAGTTCCTGATATGGCACCATTCCTCGAGGTGATCACTCGGCATGCTGGTGGCAGGTAAATTTCACTGGACACCTCCATCATGGAAAGGCAGCATTTTGTTCTTACTGGAATAGAAACTTACTTTGGATATGAATTTGCCTTCCCTGCACACGATACTTCCGTCAAAACTACATCTGTGGACTTACAGAATGCCTTATCCACTGTCCTGGTATCCTATTCAGCATTGCCTCAGGTCAAGGCACTCACTTCACAGCAAATGAAGTGTGGCAATGGGCCCATGCTAATGGAATTCACTGGTCTTCCCATGTTCCCCGTCATCCTGAAGCAGTGGCTTGATAGAATGATGGACTGGCCTTCTAAAGACACAGTTACGGTGCCATCTAGGTGTCAATACCTTGAAGAGGTGTGGCAGTGTTCTCCAGGAAGCTGTATATGATCTAATCCAAGGTCCAATATATGGTGCTCTTTCTCCCGTAGGCAGGATTCATGAGTCCAGAAATCAAGGGGTGAAAACGGGAGTGGAACCACTCACTATTACCCTTAGTGATCCACTAAAAAAATTTTTGCTTCCTCTTCCTGCTACCCTATGTTCTGCGGGTCTAGAGATCTTAGTTCCAAAGGGAAGAATGCTTCCACCTGGAAACAGATCACCGATTCCATTGAACTGGAAGTTAAGAATGCCACCTGGCCACTTTGGGCTTCTCATGCCTCTAGATCAACAGGCAAAGAAGGGTGTTACTGTATTGGCTGGTGTGACTGATCCTGATTACCAAGAGGAAATCAGATTGATATTACATAATGGAGGTAAAGAAGAGTATGTCTGGATCCCTGAGGACATGTCTTAGTACTACCATGTCCTGTGATTAAAGTCAATGGAAAATTAAAGCAACTGAATTCTAACATGACTACTAATGACCCAGACCCTTCAGGAATGAAGGTTTGGGTCACCTTACCAGGCAAAGAACAACAACCAGCTGAGGTGCTTGCTGAGAGTAAAGGGAATATGGAATAAGTGGTTGAAGAAAATAGTTCTAAATACCAGTTATGACCACATGACCAGTTGCAGAAATGAGGACTGTAATTGTTATGAGTATTTCTTCCTTGTATGTGTGCATCAAATATTTTTGTTTTCTTCACTTATAAAGTATAAGATGTTGTTAGGGCTATTGCATTTTCAGTTGTACATGTCAATTCTATCATGTTAGGCACACGTATGACTTTATGATCGTCTTTATTTAGAGATTGTGTATGGTTTAGGGACATGTGTATGGGTGCCAAGTTTACAAAGGGTGGACTGTGATAGTAAAGGTTGTGTGTCAACTTGGCTAGGCTATGATTCTCAGTAGTTTGGCAGTTATGATGTAGTTTGGCAGCTATGTAATGATGTAATCACCTGCATAATGAGACCTGATACACTGTAATCACCTCCATGATGAAATCTGCTGTGAGCATCCAGTCAGCTGAAGGGAATTTCCTTGGGGCTGTGGCTGGCATCCAATAAATGTGGACTTCCTGGCAAAGCTTGCTGGCTTTTGTTCACTCTGGATCCTCATCCGACCTCTGGTTCTTGAGACTTGAACTAGCAGCTTACATGCTGTTCTTTGGATTCATCATCCTCTGCAGCCTGTGAGTCAAAGGCTTTCTGTCTGATCTGCTAACTTGGGTTTGCCAGACCCTGCAGCTATGTGAGTCAGGAGAAGCCTCCAGCCTGACCCAAGATCTTGGGACTTCCCAGCTTCTACAACTTCGTGAGCCATTTCCTTGATATAAATATCGTTCTATATAGATATATATCCTTCTCTGGTTTTGCTTCTCTAGATGACCCAGACTAAGACACTGGACTATATGAAGAAGAACACAGCATCAGGATTGGACGAAGATGCATTAACAATCTGTGATATGCAGATGACACACCCTTCCTTGCTGGAAACGAAGAGGACTAGAAGGGATTACTGATGAAGAGCAAAGACTACAACCTTCACTATGGATTACACCTTAACATATAGACAATAAAAATCCTCATTATTGTACCAGTAAGCAACATCTTGATAAATAGAGAAAATATTGAAGTTGTTAAGGATTTCATTTTACTTGGATCCACAGACAACACCCATGGAAACAGTGGTCAAGAAATCGAAGTATTGCAATAGGCAAATCTGCTGCAAGAGACCTCTTTAAAGTGTTAAAAACCCAAGATGTCACCTTGAGAACTAAGGTGAGCCTGACCCAAGCCATGGAATTTTTAATTGCCTCATATGTATGTGAAAGCTAGACAATGAATAAGGAAGATGAAAGAAGAATTGATGCCTTGGAATTGTGGTGTTGATGAAGAATATCGAATATACCATGGACTGCCAGAAGAACAAACAAATCTATCTTCAAAGAAGTACTTCCAGAATGCTCCTGGGAAGCGAGGATGGTGAGACTTCATCTTATGTACTTCGGACATGTTATCTGGAGGGATCAGTCCCTGGAGAAGGACATCATGCTTGGTAAAGAAGAGGGTGAGCAAAAAGAAGAAGACCCTCAATGAGATGGATTGACACAGTAGATGAAACAAGGAGCTCAAGTATAGCAACAGTTATGAGGATGGCCCAGGACTGGGCAGTGTTTTGTTCTGTTGTACACAGGGTAGCTTTGAATCAGAACTGACTTGATGGTACCTAGCAACAACAACATAATATGATATGATATTTTATTTATTATTATTGCTTTTTTGCAGTTGGAAAGACCTTAATGCTTGTGCTTACCTGAGTTGGGCTTACTTATCGAACCCATGTTACACTTGAGCAAACTGAACCCTGGAGGGAAATAATGGTAGGGCAGAAAATTCAACATCCAGCATTCAGCAGCATGAGTTTTAATTGACCAAAACTTATGTCATGCAAAGGTGGTGCCACCATGACGATGCTCCCTGACTAGAGGATGCAGACAAACATAAAGGAAAGGAAGAGGACTTCTCCACTGTGGAGTCTGTCCTTACACAACAATCCAAAACCCTTCGTAAGGAGACCTGGGGAGGTCTGGACTGGGGTTCACTCAGTGATCCTCATCCAGGAGTACTTAGTCTTGTTTTCCTAGCACCTAACCCTAACCTATCCTTAACTCTTCTTCTAAACCTAACCCTAACATTAAACCTTAGATATTGACCTAAACCTAAGTCTAGATCTAATCCTAACTTTCACCGTAGCCCTAGAGCTGACCCTAACTCTAACCTTAGATCTAACCCTATCTCTAACTCTAGTTCTAACCAAAACCCTAACCCTAACCTAACTCTGGATCTAACCCTAAGTCTGACCCTAAACTTACACCTAGATCTAACCCTACCTTTAACTCTAATACTAGATCAAACCTAACCCTAACTCCAAACCTACCTCTAACTTTAACCCTAACCCCTATCCCTAACCCTGATCTTAGATCTAATCCTAACCTAACCCTATACCTAACCCTAACCCTAACCCTACTAACTTAACCCTATACTTAACCGTAACCCTACTCTGCCTTTCCTTCCCTTTTTTTTAGATGTACAGTTTAGTGATATCAATTACATTGATTATGTTGTACAACCATCACCTATAATCGTTGACAAATTTCTCATAAGATTATTCATTGCTCAAAAAAACAAAAACAAAAGCCAAACCTGTTGCTGTCAAGACGATTCTGACTCATAATGTCCCTACAGGATGGAGTAGAATCGCCCCATAGTGTTTCCAAGGAGTCGCTGGTGGGTTCTAACAGCTGACCTTTTGCTTAGCAGCTGAGATCTTAACCACTGCACCTCCAGGGCTCCCATCCGCAAATAGTGATAGCTTTATTTCTTTTTTTCCAATCTGAATGAATTTTACTTATTTTTATTGTCTAATTTGTCTGTTTAGGTTCTCCAATACAATATTGAATAGAAGTAGTGAGAGGAAATAATGATGTTCCTTTGGGATTTACTCTTCTGTATGTATGCTGGTATTCCATACAATGCTGTGCCAGAGAAGGTTCTGCCTGTGGCCCAAGGATCATGAAATATTCTAGGAGTCTCTGTATTTTGGTTAACATCCACTAGCAGCCAGAGATCACCAACTGTACATTATATTTGTGTCCATGTTCTGGAAGAGAGGGTGAGAAGGGCCAGTTTCATTCCCTGACTCTGCTTCCATCTTGAAAATGGGGAACACAATAAATGTGTGGCAGAGAGGCAAGTGCAACTAGGAGTGAGAGACATGTGTTTCCTTCTTATGCTCCATGAAGGGTATTTTCCCCATTAAGAACAGTCCATTATTAAAGCCAGTGTTATTTTAATTGTATTGTGAGTTTTACTAGGCCTTTGTGGATGAGACTGTGAAGCTGACCATCACTGATAACACTGCTTCTTGGGATAATGCATTCTGAGTTCCAAATAGCCAATGTGCAAATCAACTAGGAACACAACATGTCTGCAAATTGGGTACTGCTTGTACTACAGTTCTTAGAGTAAATTTGTTCTACTCATTACCTAAAATGGCCCATTTGTATATAGCAGGGCAATAATATATCCTATGTAGAGGAATGGAGAATTTCCTCCGGATAGACATTCTTTATTCACATAGAGTGGACACAATTACGTATAAATTTTCTTGTGCTAGTTGTAAATTTTTGTTCTGAATCAAAGGAAGGCTAAAGATGATGCTTGTGTTAGTCACCACTTGAGTGTGGCCAGTGCCCTGTAGCTACTGAGTAAATAGTGGCTAATCCTAGATGTGTTTGGCTGGTGAACAGGCTGAGGAAGACCCTGAGGAAGGAAGGAAAGGGACAAAGGCTATTACACTGACTATCACATGTAGCAGTGGTCCAAAAAACAGTGGCCAACATGGTTATGAATGTTCATTATACTAAATTTTGTGTTAAGATGGCTGCACAGTATCAACAATAATAGCTAGGTGAGTGGTTTTGGGCAGGGAATGTGGTAACCTATTGGTACTAGATGGGATCCCTAGGAAGCTGACTCTGAGCCAGAGATCAGAATACAGTATGTTTCTGAGGGAGGGTAAAAGGAATGGATAAGGAAGCAGAATGCAGGATTGGGCTGAGGGAGAAGTTGGGTTGTGATGAGTCATCACAAATCCTCCCTGCAAGGAGCTCTACGGCTGGGATGATCTTTCAGTATCCCTGACTCAGGGCAAGGGGGCCAGGCTTTATACCCTTCTATCCTGCAGTCATTGGTTACTGGCTACCCCTGGGAAGGGAGTGTGACTTTGGCAGAGGAAATTCCCAGAGAAGGGTGACAGTGTCTGCCAGCAGTTGGGTAAATACATCCCTCCTGGAGAAGCAGAGCACCCATGACACCTATTCAAAGGGAAGGAAAACCTGTGGGAAGCTGGGAATACATGGAATAAGCTCTCTCCGTGAGGAGGGGAGAACACCTGTAGATGCTAACCCGAGGTCCAATGGCCAGTGGAATAGGCTCTGGGGCATGGTGAGAGGAACTGGGATAATAATGGCCCTGAAATATTGAACTTCATCTGTGTGTCCATCAACTCACATATAGTGTCCTTAGTCCTTACAATACCTTGGAGGTAGGCATTATTCACTCCATTTTACAGAAGGAGGCTCAAAAGAAAAAGAGATTTGTTTGCTAACAGTGGTTAAGTGCCTGAAGCAGAATCCAACATTTGGTCTCTCTCCAAAGCTCCTGTTCTTCTGACTCTGTTCCCTAAACACACTCAGAAAATTAAGTCACACAAATTTTCAAAGCTAGGATGAATCCTGTAGTCATCTCAGACTGGATGTGCACAGGGGCCCCAGGGGCTACCCCAGAGTGTCAGCCTGGATGCAGTCAGGGCTCCTAAAAATTAGCAGCTGAGGCACTGATTGGAGCTTAGCCCACAGATGAGTAGAGCAGGGGAGGAGGGGTGACAGGCAGTAGACGCAAACTTGGTGTTTCTACCTCAGTCTAAGAGAGCCTTCTGACTGAAATGGGATGATTCATTATTAACAAAGAAGGGTTTCAAATTAAACTCACACTACATTGAGCTGTGCTAAGAAAATGTAACTATTTTCTGTAGAAGATTTGATTGTCTTTAAGAAACCCCTTCAATCTAACTAGTGAGAGAAGGAAATAAAACACCTAAGCTTAGTCATTCTAATCCAGTAATTTAAACACTCTTAAGGTAACTTGGATACTTTTAGATAAAGTACTAGACTTTCGGAGTTTTACTCCCTCCTTACTTTTTCTTTCCATAGTGAAACTTGGGTGTATGCAGGTTTGATGTGCCCGGTGGTGTTGGGAAGAATGGTGGGGGTCCCAGCAGCCATGTGCAGCTCTGGGTACTGCTCCCTCTCCTCTGGACAGCAATTTCCCTCTGATCTCTGATTTGCTGCTAGGGGCTAAACAGATCAAGTTGAAGTTTCTTCTCTCCTAACTCAGCCATGTTCTAGAGGACCTCCTGAAGACTCAGCCTCACTTGCCCTTGATGGTCCTATGGGCCACCCTGAAGTCTACTCGCAGCTCTGATTTGATCTAACTCTGATCTTTTCCTGCCACTTCTGGTCACGGAGCCACTTGGTTTCTAGACTAGAAACCTCTCTTGCCAGCTGGCACTATCAGCTACCTTCTGAGTCTCTCCACAGTGCATGTGGAAACATCAGCCTACCTTCCATGTCTCATAGAAGCTGAGGAAGACTCTGGACCATTAGGCTCAGGCCTTCTATCTCTGACCAACAACCACGCACCATCTCTCCTACTCTGAAGTGGCTACCCCCATGCGGAGGTGATGGCATCTTGTTAAATCATCACCTCACTGTCTCATACAGAAATGGGGCCCAAACACGTTGAGTCCTGGCTTGACCCTTGCATTGCCTGTCTTTCTTCCTCCCGCACATCCCTGAGCATGCAAGTGCCAAGCTCTCCTGTTCCTCCAGCTGTCTCATAGGACCCTCCTTCCTCGCAGGCCTTTCACCTTCTTTATTCCAGAGCTATGGTGGTGGAATTGCTATTGGAGAACAGGAGAAGATGGAAAACACTTCAGTTTAATATTTCAAAGTATTCCTTTTCTCTCAGCTCTAGCTGTGCAATGAATCATTTTTGCACTTTCTCAGCATCCAATTTTCTCTGTGCAGTGCATTCTCACTGCTATTTGCCTTAATTTCTACTGATTTATGATGCCTCAGAATTACACATTTTGCCGAAGTAGAGGAAAAACTCTTTACAAACTTTGCAAATAGTTAAATGGTTGAATTCAATAATTTAAAGAATCCCTCAGTTGCTTGATTGTGTGGTTGGAGTAATAAATTTTTTTAAAAAAGAGCTGTAGTTAAATTTCTCAGAAATTGAAATATTCATACACTAAGCCATTTCTGATTTAATTGTAATGGGTATTTTAAAGCCCACAACGTATGATCAAAAGTCTAAGAGGTCAAAAGAACAATTTTAAATCATTAGTATTAATAACTACTTTAGTCATTCAATTTCATTTAAAATCTTATTAGTATGAAGTTTACTTTCATTCCCTAATAATAGATCATTTCTTACATGTGACATTGTAACAGTGTTTTTAGGATCCTATATTATGAAGTGCAGTAGTTAGCCATCTTGCTACCAAGAGCACTAGCATCACCTGAAGCTTGTTAGAAATGCAGAATCTCTGGCCCACATCAGCCCTAAAAAAAACAAAAAAAAAAAACAAAACCTATCGCCGTGGAGTTGATTCCAACTCACAGCAACCCAGAGAACAGAGTAGAACTGTCCTGTAGGATTTCCAAGGAGCGGCTGGTGAATTTGAACTGTCAACTTTTTAGATAAGCAGCCAATGGCTTATCCACTGTGCAATCAGGGCTTTGCCCTGGCCCTACTGAATCAGAATTTGAAGTGTAACAAGATCCCCAGGTGGTTGTGTTCACATTAAACACTGATCAGCAACATTGGAGAAAATCCTCAAAGTTGTTGATTTACTCAGTGTGTTTTTTATAAATTTTTTATAGCAATTAATAAAATAGAGTGTAAGTAAGGCATTCCTTTGCATTTGAGTTTTTATAATATTGTTTTCTCAAATATGTGTCCTCTTTTTTCCCCTTATTATAACAGACAGCTGTTTACTAGGTACACCTGGGTTAAGCCTAGTCCTGGTTCACATAGTTTTCTGTGTCAATCAAGCCAGCTGAGAGCAGCTGTGGCATAGCTTCAACTCAGCAGTTCTTCAGGCCACCTGTTACAACAAACACCATGAGAACACTCCCAAGCAATCATGTCTCTAATTCTTTCCCCCCACCTCCCTCAGTAATAGCCCATGGTAATTAAAAGCAATATAAATTACTTGTCAAAAGTAAATCTCAGTGAAAAGTAAGTGTACTGTGCGGAAGGGGACCTAATTTTCCTGAATAGTTCCTGTCCTTCACATCAGCTAAAACCACAGGAAAGAGGGAGGAATGGGGTGATGAGTTATTAAATTCCCCGCAGCCCCACCAGAGAGGCCTCCACAGCCAAAGCAAAACGAGAGTCTAAAGAAAGACCTCACTGATGTAGGCCGACCCCAGAACTTCCAGAATAATTGAGGATCAGAGTTGCTTCGTTCTCCCTTCCCACTCCCTGCTATTCTCTTCTGTCTCAATCCTCCATTTAATTTCATCCTCAGCTATTGCTCTACCTTTTCAGCATTCCAAGAATACCTCTAAGCATCTGCCTCTTCCTGTGTGCACCCACCCTTTCCTGCTCAGTAGTTTTTTTCTTACTTGGTTAACTCAGTAGCGAGGCTGATTTAGAGTCATGGCTCATAGCTCAGTTCTTACGGGACCAGAACACACTCAGACGGGGACTGATATGCTCGATAGCCAGGAGCAGACTCTTAGGGAGAGAAAGGGCAGGGAGGTCACAGAATCCAATGTGTCTGTGACAGGTGTAAGCTTTTGGCCTTTATTAGGGAGGTCTAGCATTTACTATAAATAAAGATGATAACAATAGCTACATTGGAATGCCTATGTTGTATTTATTTACTTATTATAGTGCTTTGAGGCAGATATAGTTATTATCATCACTGTCATCACTACAGAAAACTAAGGCTCTAAGAGATAAAGAAATTTTCCATGGTTCCACAGATAGTAAACTATTGTATCAGAATGCAAATCCAGGTTTGACTCCCAAAGCATGGCTCTTGCTACAAGGGCCTGCTTTTCTTTTGGGTGTCACAATCAGATGGGTAAAGTCTGAATACACACATGTCTGGCAACAAGATGACACGTGAATGTGCAGCCAGGTAGCCATATGGTGGGTACTGTATGAGGAAAATCTGGTTGGAGGTGATAGAACATCTGCTGTGGGCCTAGGGTTCATGGACTAGATGCTGTTTTTGCTGTTAGGTGCTGTTGAATTGGTTCACACTCATAGTGACTCTATGTACAACTGAATGAAACACTGCCTGGTTGTGTGCCATCCTCACCATCGTTGTTATGTTTGAGCCCATTGTTGCAGGCACTGTGTCAATCCATCTCGTTTAGGGTCTTCCTCTTTTTCTCTGACCCTCTACTTTATCAAGCATGATATCCTTCTCCAGGGACTGATTCCTCCTGATAACGTGCCCAAAGTATGTGAGACAAAAGTCTCACCGTCCTCACTTCTAAAGAGCATTCTGGCTGTACTTCTTCCAAGACACAGTTGTTCCTTCTTTTGGCAGTCCATGGTATTTTCAATATTCTTTGCCAACACCATAATTCAAAGGCATCATTTCTTCTTTGGTCTTCCTTTTTTGTTGCCCAGCTTTCACATGCATATGAGGTGGTTGAAAACACCACAGCTTGGGTCAGGCCCACCTTAGTCCTTAAAGTGACATCTTTGCTTTTCAACACTTTAAAGAGGTCTTTTGCAACAGAATTGCCCAATGCAATGCGTAGTTTAATTTCTTGACTGCTGCTTCCATGGGTATTGATTGTGGCTCCAAGTAAAATGAAATCCTTGACAACTTCAATCTTTTCTCCGTTTTTCATGATGTTGCTTATTGGCCCAGTTGTGAGGATTTTTGTTTTCTCTGTATTGAGGTGTAATCCATACCAAAGGCTGTAGTCTTTGATCTTCATCAGTAAGTACTTCAAGTCCTCTTCACTTTCAGCAAGCAAGATTGTGTCATCTGCATATCGCAGGTTGTTAATGTGTCATCCTCCAATCCTGATGCCCCACTCTTCTTCATATAGTCCAGCTTCTTGGATTATTTGCTCAGCATACAGATTGAATAAGTATGGTGAAAGGATACAACCATGACACACAACTTTTCTGACTTTAAACCACACAGTATCTCCTTGTTCTTTTAGAACAACTGCCTCTTGATCTATGTACAGTTTCCTCATGAGCACAGCTAAGTGTTCTAGAATTTCCATGGTTCACAATGTTATCCATAATTTGTTATGATCCACACAGTCGAATGCCTTTGTATAGTCAATAAAACACAGGTGAACATCTTTCTGGTATTCTCTGCTTTCAGCCAGGATCCATCTGACATCAGCAATGATATCCCTGTTTCCACGTCCTTGCCTGAATTGGCTTGAATTTCTGGCAGATCCCTGTCAATGTACTGCTGCAACTGCTTTTGAATGATCTTCAGCAATAATGGGCTGGATATGATGCTGATATTATGGGCAAAAACCAAGTAGGGTTCCAATCTTAAGAGAATTAAATTGTCTATTGCAGGCGCTCACTTTGGGTAGAAGGAGTCATTGGGAATAGAACATGGTGGCTGAGTCCTAGGGGCAAGGTGACAGACAGTTACTAAGAAGAACTAGGGGGAAGGACCAAGTGGGAACAACAAGGAAGTAGAAAAAGCATAACTCACGTTCACTTGAGACATAGACCTGTGAATTGTGGAATGCCCTCTACTGAGTATAGAACTGGTCCCAGAGACCAGGGTTTAATGGAATCTGGAGATTAAAACCAAAAGAGAACAGACATTTTCTGGGGTTTCCTTTTGTGGCACTAGAATTTTAAGTGGAAGTTATCAAGAAACAGACTAAGCTTGTTATAAAAAAGAAGATTCTAAGAATCAGAACTCTAAAAGTGGAACAGAATGTTACATGAGGCATTGAATTGAGCTTCCTGTCTCTATAACTTCTAGAAACACTCCCTGCTTACAAAGCATTTGATGACTCCCGTTGCATTTGTCAACATTTGAAATTCTTTTCTTTTCTTTTCCTTTTATCTCCTTCCATCACTAGAATGAAATCTTCATGAGAAGGGAACCTTGAATGTCACTTTTGCCATTGTATATTGGCACACAGAAGAGTGCTCCCACTCATCAGATACCTGTTCTGTGGAGTTGATTCCAACTCATAGTGACCCTATAGGACAGAGTAGAACTGCCCCTATAGGATTTCCAAGACTGTAATCTTTAGGGAAGCAGACTGTCTTTCTCCCGTGAAGCGGCTGGTGGATTTGAACCGCTGATCTTTCGGTTAGCAGCCGAGTGCTTAACAACTGCACCACCAGGGCTCCTTCAGCTCATCAGAGGTACTCAAATATTTTATGAATGAATGAAGAGGTAGACAGTCACTTTCTGAGATCCTGTAGGAGAGACACTACATTGGGTAGGAAACTAGGTTTCCTATCAACCCTAAGTTTCTATGGTATTCTTTTCTTTATGTTTCTGGAGAGTTTGAAGAAGAAATTCTACTGGATGAACCTCTAATGTCCTCTTTACATTTATTTACCTGAAAATAAATGTGACTGTGTAGTTAATGGCATGATAAGTCCCCCTCCTGGAGAAGACATTTTAATGATGACAGAGATCTTTACCTCGTTAAAACCAAACTGCAGGACATAGATTCATAAATTGGGCGTCTCAGCATCTAACTTCCTCTAGTCCTTCCAGAATGATTGGGAAGATAATGGAATCAGAGGAGAATCCTGAGCAAGCTTCTTGATATCAAAAACCAAAAAAACCTCTAAACGTCATTCATCCATTTTTGTTGCCTATTCCCTGTATATGGGGCAGTAGCAGTTCAATGGTAGAATTCCTGCCTTCCTGCGAGAGACCCAGGTTTGATTCCTGGCCAATGCACCACATGCACAGCCACCACCTATCTGTCAGTGGAGGCTTGCGTGTCGCTATCATACTGTACTGGTTTCAGTGGAGCTTCCAAACTAAGAGGGACTATGAAGAAAGGCCTGGCGATTTACTTCTGAAAATCAACCAATGAAAACAAATGAGAACCTACAACAGTCCTATCTGCAACTGATCATGTGGTTGGTGCAGGACCGTTTTGTTCCATTGTGCGTGGGGTTGCCATGAGTTGGGGCTGACTTGATGACAGCTAACAACATCCCCTGTATTTATGGTACTCTGATGATCACTGGCTGTATGGTGCTTTTGAGAGCAATCCATCCAGCTGCCACTGAAATCAGAGATGACCCTGCAAGAGGCTTATTTGGTTCAGAAGCACCTCAGTCTTCTTACAACCCAGGCTTAGAGGGAACTGGAATCTAGAAATAGCCTATTTCCAACCTAGGTCCTAGAGGTTCTTTGAGGGTAGATAGCTCACATCTTCTGAGTAGAGCATTGCTGAGGTTGCTCTCCACTTGGGCTTGGAGTGTTCTGTTCATACACATGGCTTCTTCCTGGGTCAAACTGGAGCTTATTTCAACAATCCAGTGCGTCATAGACATGGAACTCATACCTCTACTGTGCCAGTCCTGCTTGGTGCTTTCAGACTAACTACTACCTTTCCCTGCTCTATTCTTTACCATCAGGTTGACCTTAAAAATGACATTTCCCAGATCTCTTGACAATCGACTTCAGTTAGGTCAGGCCAGCATGAGGCACAGGAGCAGACTGAAGAGGAAAAGGGAGTGCTTCAGTGACTGTGTTCGGCAGTGGCTGTGTCTCCTCTGTGGTTCTAGCTCTTGCTGGGTGACCACTACTCTGAGTTCCAGCAATGCCACCTCTTCCCGATGCCTTTTCAACTTTCTATAGTTACTGATCTCTTGAACTGCCTGGGTGTGTTGCCTTTCTGTCCCCTAATTTCTCTTTAGTGCTTCCAGCTCTGTTGTGAACTAGTTCTCTGTATTCAGTTATCTCTGTTGAATTATGAATATGTGTGCTGTCTTCCTAACTGAATTCAACTTTATCCTATGGCAGCTTTTTAATCCATTAAAAACCTAAAGCACCCTTCTCTCAAAACAATTAGGCCTGTTTCTTCAACACTTAAATAAAAAGGGATACCACTCAAGTTCACCTTTGAAAAACGAGGAGACTCTATTGCTGTGCCATTCTCTACTCCTGTCTAGTCAAGAAACTTGTAGAAGAAAAAAAAAATTGGGTGGAGCAATCCTGTGATTGAGCCCCCACTGGATTTGTGAGAGCTTTGGATATGGATTTCAAAGAGAATGGGGATCAAGGGAACTTGAGTGAGTGAAACTATGAGTGTGAGAGAGGAGGAGGATAGAAATGTGTAGGTGTGATTCTTTATGAGGGAGGGAGACTGGGTGTGTGAGAGAAAGTGAGTGGGAGTTAGTGGGAGTGTGTGTGTCTGTGAGTAAGTGGAATTAGGGTGTGCATGCTTGTGTGCTTAGTGTGTATATGTATAGAAGTGGGTGTGTGTGCTGATGTGCATGTGACTGGCAGTGAGCGTGGGTGAGTTCATGTGTGAATAGGATTGGTTATTAGTATACATGTGTGCACAGGACTGGGTGTGAGTGGTATGAGTATACTTGTATGTGGGACTAAGAAAGTGTATATGAGTGCAGGGACTGAACCAATGTGAGTGAAGGCAGAGGTAAATGACTCTATTAATGAGGTTGGGTGAATGTGGATGCAGTGAACGTGGAATGGGATAGAGTGAGACTCTTTGAGAGTTAGTAGGACTGAGTGTGACCAGGTGTGAGTGGGACGGGTTGTATCTGGAAGTTTGTGTGACTGGGTATGCCTGGGTGTGTGAATATGAGGAGTGTGAGATGTGAGTGGCACTGGACATGAGTGTAACTTTATGCCTGAGTGTGAGCGGTTGTGATTTATGGGCAGAGAGACTGAATTGGAGTAGAATGACGATGTGACTGAGTGAGCTGAGTAGGAGACAGAATATGGAATATGTGGGTAGGGCTGGGGGAGACTAATCAGGACTGAATAAATTCAGTGGAGTGTGAGTAAGATTCTGTGGGAGTGTGTTTGAGTGTGAGTGAATGGGATAGTTATGAATAATTGGGCAAGTGAGTATGAGTCGGGTGAGTGATTGTGAATGGAAGGGACTGTGACTATGTGTACACTTGGGGATGAGTGTGATAATTGTGAATGAGCATGTCCCTGGTTGTATATGAGTGGGACTGAGTGTGTCTAACCACATGCTGGTACCACCAGGGGTCAGTCAATGAAGTGGACTGCAATAAAGTAGGCATTTAAGGGCTAGAAAACATAGTGAAGTTAAAATCCAGAGCAAGGAAGCAGCTAAGCTGGCAAGAACGAAACCTTGTTGCTGTCGAGTTGATTCCAACTTATAACAACTCTAAGACAGAGTAGAATTGCCCCATAGGGGTCCAAGGAACAGCTGTTGGATTTGAACTCCTGACATTTTCGTTAGCAGCCGGCTCTTAATCACTGCACCACCAGGGCTCCAAGAGGACATAATTATTGAAGAATAAGTCAAGGATGAGAATCTAAAAGAATCCTAAGAACAGGAGGGCAGGGTGAGAGGATAAGGTCATCCTTATACCCAGCAGAATAAATACCCGGGCTCTATCAGGATAGAAGCCTGGTAAAACCCATGCAGCAGACATGACATGCCAGCTACAGGGAGAAATCTTCTTAGATGCTCTTGACAGGGCATCAACTAGTTCTGGAGTACAGACCTCTTAGAGCTCACTGGTGAGAGCAGGTACATGACGGAAGCCCCAGTGAAGGTGGAGATAGAATCCTGACAAAATAATTAGTTTGTTTAGTTAGTTGATATTTCTATTGTTTTTCTCTTCTCACCTCCAGAAAAACTTCAAAAATTTTATTCAGTGTAGAGATCCCAACACACACATCAGAATGGTTTGAACAGTGTGCATCCCATGATGCCCTTTGCCTCCCCTGCCCTGTCCTCTTTCTTGCAGGCTAACTTGTGTTACAGAACTAATTTCTTACAGTTAAAAATAAAAGGTAGATTATAGCTCTAAGATAGGTAAGCAAATACAGAAATTAAATTGAAAGTCTGGACTACACCCATGTCAGGAATATTTGCAGTAAGTTGCAGGAAGGTTATTTAGAGGGCAGGTGTGTCTTTCATATACAATGAATAATCAAAATATTAACATTGCTGCTATATAACATTTCCATCAAAACCAAGAAATATAACATTTGACCTTCTTGTATATGATAAATCAGGGATTTGTTAGTTAAGTTCCAGACTACAGGTGAACTTCCAGAGGGGTATGAAAACCCACTGAAATCATATGCAAAAATGTGAATATGGATTGTTCTGGGGTGAGCATCCAGAATGCACATTATAGTCCTCAGGGGGAACTCTGACCCCCTCAAGATTATGAGCTGCTGTTTTAGAGACACTACCTGTTCAGACCTTGAGTTCCTTGTCAGAATTCTGTCTTAGTGATTTCACTAAAGTTGATCCTGCTGCCTTTGTTAGTGCTGGTTCTGTCAGAAACATCTGAGCCTTGACCTTCAATGGGTTGCTGCCGTAGAAAACTTCTCCAATCCCTAAAGTCAACAATAAGGAACATCATGACAAATGGAGAAAATATTGACATTGTTAAGGATTTCATTTTACTTGGATCCACATTCAACACCCATGGAAGCAGAAGTCAAGAAATCAAACAACACATTGCATTGGGCAAAAGACGTCTTTAAAGTGTTAGAAAGCAAAGATGTCACTTTGAGGACTAAGGTGTGCCTGACCCGAGCCATGGTCTTTTCAATTGTCTCATATACAGGTGAAAGCTGGACAATGAATAAGGAAGACAGAATAACTGATGCCTTTGAATTATGGTGTTGGCGAAGAATATTGAATATACCATGGACTGTCAGAAGAATGGACAATCTGTGTTGGAAGAAGTGCAGCCAGAATGCTCCTTAGAAGCGAGGATGGCGAAACTTCATCTTACATACTTTGGATATGTTATCAGGAGGGAGAAGGACATCACGCTTGGTATATGAGAGCATCAGCAAAAAAGAGGAAGACCCTCAGTGAGATGGATTGACACAGTGGCTACAGCAATGGGCTCAGACATAGCAATGACTGTGAGGATGGCGCAGGACCGGGCAATATTTTGTTCTGTTGCACATAGGGTCACTATGAGCTGGAACCTACTCCACAGCACCTAACAACAACAAAATCAATCTCAAAGGTAGAAAAAAAGAGAAAAAAAATATGAAGAGGAGAAAATTTGCCATATAGTCACATTAAAAGCAATATAAATATTTATATGTATATATAATAATTATGTTGTATCAGTTTCCATGGCAGCTAGTCCCTGAAAATTTTTTACTTTTTTAGCATTGTGTTTGTTCATTTCATTACTTCATTTTCATGTATCAGTATACCCATATTTTGCTCCTTTTAGATAACAGTCTTTCAAATTGAGAACAGCCTCTGTCTTTCTCGATCACTGTTGTTTTGACCATTTCTTTTCTTTCTGTGTTGCAATTACCGAGAAGGAGTTGTGTCTATTTAAATAGTATATACAGGAATCAACTCAACAGCACAGGGATACAGGGGTGGATCCAGATTTTGTGGCGTCTAAAGCTTATACAATTTTGGGTCTCTCTTTAAGAAAAAGAAGATAAAATTATGAAAAAAGAAATGCTAGGCTCTCTCTCTGGGCCTTGGAAGGGGCCCCTTGCAAGTGAGGGGCCCTGAAGCTTAAACTTCCTTAGCATCACCCCATGTAAATACATTCACATGAGGAAAAAACCTGTTTAACTTTTTCATGCTGGGGTCATGGGTTACCTGGCTTTTTGCTTTAATTTAAAAATTAGTTTCACCTTTATAAAAGCTACCTGACCAATCATTCACTCAGCTTCAGCTTGAGGAGTTTACACAAATTTGGACTACGCATGGATCCACGAGAATCCAACTATCACAATAATTCAATTGCGAAGGGAGAGAGCTGGCTCAGAAGAGAGCTGTTTCAATGTACAAGTTGAAAACTAGAGGGGGAGAAAAACCAAAAAAACTGGCTATGGAAAGTTATTCCCTTGAGATGCTCAGAGAAGTGTCCTGGTTTAGAAAGAAAAAACACAGAAAGGAAACTTTGGTCCAAAATGCAGGTTTTTGCATTAGAAAGGGGTTGCTTCATACTCATTGGCTCTGAATAAATCCATAAGAAGAAAACCAATGTTATCATGGAATTACCAATGGACTTAGCTGCTAAAAAATAGCTGTGAATGGGATGAGAGATCAACAATGCATGAACAAGTGAGACTTTGAAGCATTAAGTAGAAAAAAAATAGATATGATATATAAACAAATATTGATATGAGCATACAAACAAAAATTCCAAATATACCATTAATTATTTTCAATTAAATTGTAGGAAGCTAAGGATTCTGAATTTATTGAAGAAATATCTGATCACCACAAAAGAAAATTTGCTTGATTTGGGAAGCTACAGGCATAGGAGAAGAAATGTAGAGGCATCTTTATTATAAGGTCAAGGTCAAAACATTGCATTTCTCCTACTACTTCACTATATAATCCAGAGATGTCTGGAAAGGAGCCAATCGATTAACAAGACAGCTCAAGGATCTGTTCACGGATAAGACTGGCTGTAGCGTCCAGAAAAGCATTCCCTTTTGCTTCCTCTCTTCCCAAGTGAAAAATAAACCTTGATCATACTCTTATCAAAGAAGGATACTCATTTACCAGTGAAATACGGGAATTTTATCTTCTGAACAGCATAGTGTTCAATTATTTTTACAGAAATTCTTTTTTTGCTGTTACATGCTTTACAAAGATATGATGTGTCAGTGGGTGTGATTGTTCTCTCGGTGTGTGCAAATAACCACCCCTTTAAGAGTAACATTTAGAACACTGCCTTGGGTTTCTGGAGGCTTTCTGATTTGATTAGGATGTCTGGGTAGGAAAATAAAATTATGATGTTAATGTGGTGACACAAGAAACAGATGGTCCCCACAAGGAGTCTTAGAAAACTTAAAAATGTATCATACATTTCTCATTGCTATACATACACACATACATACACACATATACCTATATACATACATATATATATACACCATGTCAGAAGATGCAGGTCTAGCCAGTATGATCTATGTGGTAGTCATTAACAAAATTCTCCCAATATTTCTGTATCTTCACCTTCTGGGCTCATGGCAGAATTGAACCCCATGGTCATCTTGCATCTGGATGGGGTTATGTGACTAGTTCTAGCTAAATCTTTATGGGCAAAGGTGACATTTGTTTTTCTCTGACTGAGTGTGGGACTCTCCAGAGCTCTCTTTTACTCTGTAATGTTTGAGATGGTGGCAATTCTATGAGCTTGGGTTTCTGAATGACGAAGATTAGCAGAGCTCCCTATAGACTTATCACAGACATGTAAAATGAGTAAGAAAAGAAATCCTTTCTTGTGCCAGTCATTGAAACTTTGAGGCTTTTTGTTATCACAGGATACCCTAGCCTGCTCAGACTTGTACAGTAAGGGCAGACGTGGTGACAATTTACCAGAAACTTGATTCAAATGAATCAGGTTGGGTACAAGAAATCCCATTTGACACCTGCAGCTCCCACGTCTAGAAAGAATCAAGGGCAATTGATTACAGATTTTCATAGATTCCAGTTTGTTTTTTGACTAGGACTTCAAAGAGTTTATGATTTTGTTCACTTTTTAAGAAACTTAAATTGAATAAATCACTTGGATAATTTATTTTTGCCTCTAGAGCTGTTTAAGGACCATTTTGAATGGGGGAAACCAATTCTCACTGCCTTGGTATATCATGAACAAGGCTAATTTTCTTAGCACAGTTGAAGCTTCAACTAACCATAACTTTGATATATAGTATTTAGGAATATGATGAAAAAATTGGCAGTTTTATTTTGGATCTCCCATGAAACACACTTTATTGTTTGCAGAATTGCAAAGCCAAAGGTATTGTAGAGTGTGGTGGGGAATGCCTAAAATGCTGAGTTTGTTGATAGAATCCAGGTGGCTCTTTATTTCTAATGGTCTTTTTTTTTTTTAAGGCAGGAGCCAAATGTTACATTGATTTGACCAAGCTTCGTGAAAGATTAGCCTATAATTGTTTTCCCTGCTCTCTGACATTCTTTCTGTCATAAAGTTTTAGTCACTACCTCCACATCAAATCATCGAGATCTTTGGATACATTTCAGTCTTGTTATTTTGACCTCTCTGCAGCTTTAGAAACTGACCAGTCTGTTCCTCCTTGAAAATCTTGCCTTCCTTTGTTATTTGACATCACTCTAGTTTGGAGGTGCTGTTTCTCCACTGGTACCTTCTTCTCTGTATCCTTGAACTTCTCTTCCTCTCCTTATGTTTTAAATGTTGATTAGTATTATTAGCTCCTCACTCTGATACTTGTAAGCTGATGATTTACAAATCTTTGTCTCCATGTTAAAGCTTGTTCATGGGCACAAGAACTATATTAAAAATATGCACCTGCTGTTACTTTGATTAGGATATTCTATAAGGTTCCTACATTTAACATTTCCAAAACAGAATTCATGATCTTACTCTCTCTGAACTTCTTCACCTCAAAGCCTGTACTTTCTTTTATATTTACATTCTTGATGAATGACACAACCATGTGCTGAGCTATTAAACAAGAAACATGGAAGTCATTATAGACCCTTCATGTTTGTCTTCATACCCTATTGTTTCTGCTGCTGAATATCTCTAGAACTTATATCTCTCTCTATATCCTTATGAAGGCTAAAGTATTTCGATTAAACTTTTCTTCTGTGAATTAACATAGTAGCTCCCTAACCAGTTTGCTTTCCTCTAGTCCTAGCTTCCTCCAATTTATTTTCCTCAGGGCTGTCAGAATGATCTTTCCAAAGACAAATCAGAACATGTTACTTCTTTGAGCAAAACCCATCGGTGTTCTCCATTGATTGAAGATTATATTTCAAACTCTTTTATATGGCACATAAGGCCTCTTATAAATATTAACTTCTTACATTTTTATTTATGGCTTCTTTCCCTTATGTACACTCCATAACTCCGGGATTCTTTAGGTCTCTACATATACATGTTTTCTTTTATCTTTCATCCAGGTGTTTCCTTCTGCTCTGAATAGGGTGACCAGCTGTTCCAATATGCCCAGAATTTTCCTGGTTTTAGCAGTGACAGTCTCCCATCCTGGGCAACACCTCATTTCCGGGCAAACCCAGATGGTTGATCACTCTATTCAGAATACCTTTTTCCCTCTGGACTTCCTGATGGACTCTTACATTTTCTTCTTCTTTTGCTTAAGTTGACTTTTTCTAGAAATACTATTCCAACCCAATTTTCTCCCCAGGCAAAGATGTGTATACCTATATTCCCTCAATGAAAAGTACGTCCATACTCTACTTTAATCTAATTCTTCTGCAGGTGCTTTTTAAAGGGAGTCACTCTATTTTGTCATCTCTGTAGGTCCAGGATCTAGCACAGTATTTACAGTGCCTAGTAGGCCATTGATAAAACTCATTCTATGATATTAGAAAATCTATCATAATGCTATGCTTAGTTGTTGTTGTTGTTGTATGCCGAATATGACAGAGTAGAACTGCCCCATAGGATTTCCTAGGCTGTAATCTTTACAGGAGCAGATCTCCAAGTCTTCTCCAGCAGAGCGGCTAGTGGGTTAAACTGCCCACATTTTGGTCAGCAGCCAAGCACTTAATCATGGTGCCACCAGGACTCCTTCCTATACTCAGTAAATATCATAAATACTTTGTTGAATAGTCTAGTAATTTCAAATGTTTCCATTGTTTTCACCGTGAAATAAAATGCTTTATTATTTCTCATTTAAATTACTATTATTTAGCTCAAAAATAGTGTTTAGCTTTCTTGTTTTCTTAATAGATCACTCATAGTATGTCTAACACTCATTTGAATAGCTCCTTCCTATTTATTCTGCCTTAAAAATTTGCTGACATTTTAGAGATGTTTGGAGTACTTAAGAATATTTTCAAAAAAGATTTCTTAAAATACTTAATGAGTCCCAGAATTGTGCTTCTTCTTGTTGTATGCCGTTGAGTTGATTGTGACTCATAGTGACACCACAGGACAGAGTAGAACTGCCCTATAGGGTTTCCTAGGCTGTAATTTTTACAGGAGTAGATCACCAGGTCTTTTCTCCCGTGGAGCGACTGGTGGGTTTGAACCATTGACTTCTGGGTTAGCAGCCAAGCATTTAACCATTGTAACACCAGCGTTCACTTGGAAACGGGCTAGGTACTGTGAAATGCTAGGTGCAAATCAAGGAAGTTTGACTTTTGCTTTCAAGTTTATAATCTAGGTGGTAAGGTAAGCATGTGGAATTGACTACAGAATATTTTCTCAAGCACATGGACCTGAGAACTAGTAATCAGGATTACAGGTATACAATCCAGTAAACTGAGAATCATTTCCTGTAATGTACAAAATGTGCAGATGGCTGGGATAGCTAGCTAGAGATGGAGTACCCAAACTTTTAGTTGCTAAACGCAATAAAAAAGGCATATTTAAAACACCAAACACAAGGTTTTCCTGTAATACATAGTGAAACTTTCTCTAATAGTTTAAAACAAGTTTATTAAAGAAAGTTTAATCTAGTAGACTACTAGTAGTAGAAAAAAATTATCACTTATGGCAGTTAACTGGAGTTTCTGCTCTCTCAAGCAAATCTAAAATAATCTCAAGAATATAGAAAATACTATTTTAATGAAAAATTAAAGAAAAATCATCAGGATATGAACCTTCTGGATGAATTTATAATTTCTCCTTTTCTCTCTAATTTATCATCTGTTTTTCTTGTTTCTTTCCATGAAATTACCTTAATTGTATCTACTACATTTCTTTTTTTTTTTTTTTAAACTAACAAACATTTGACTTTATTCTTTGCACTAATTGTGTTCATTTTTTAAAACTGTATTGTGATTTAGGTGAAAGCTTACAGCTCAAGTTAATTTCTCATTCAAAAATTTATATCCGTATTGTTTTGTGACATTGGTTGCGATCCCCACAATATGACGGCATGTTCTCCCTTTCCATCCCAGGTTCCCTGTGTCTTTTCATCCCATTCCTGTCACTTCCTGCCTTTTTGTCCTGCTTTTGGACAGGAGGTGCCCACTTGGCCTTGTATATTTGATTGAACTAAGAAGCACATTACTCACACATATTATTTTTTGTTTTATAGTCCTGTCTAATCTTTGAAAAGTGAGTTTCAGGAATGGTTTCAGTTCTGGGTTAGCAGAGTGTCCATGGACCATAGTCTAGGGCATTCCTTCAGGCTCTGTCACACCAATAAGTCTGGTCTTTTTTTCATGAATTTGAATTCTTTTCTACATTTTTCTCCCAGTCTGCCCAGATTTTCTGTTGTGATCCCTGTAAGAGAGGTTGTTGGTGGTAGCCAGGCACCCTAGTTCTTCTGGGCTTAGGCTGGTAGAGGCTGAGGTATCTTCCTTGTGTCTTTGGTTTTCTTCATTCTTCTTTGCTCCAGAAGGGTTGGGACTAATAAATGTATCTTAGATGGCTGCTCGCAAGCTTTTAGAATCCCAGACGCTACTCAGCAAAGTGGGATGTAGAACATTTTCTTTATGAACTATGTTGTAACAATTGACCTAGATGTCCCCCAAGACTACGGTCCCCTGCCCCCAGCCCCAGCTACTTGGTCCCTCAGAGTGTTTGGATGAGTCTAGGAAACTTCTGTGCTTTTGCTTTGGTCCAATTGTGCTGACTTCCCCTATATTATGTGTTGTCCTTTCCATCACTGAAGTTGACTCTTGTCTACTATCTACTTAGTGACTTCCCCTTCCTCTCCATTCCCACCCTCATAACCATCAAGGAATGCTTTTTTCTGTGTGGAAACCTTTTCTTGAGTTCTTGTAGTAGTGATCTCATCCAATATTTATCCTTTTGTGACTGACTTATTTCATACAACATGATGCCCTCCAGATTCATCCGTGTCGTGAGAGATTTCCCAGATTCATCGTTGTTCTTTATGGTTGCATAGTACTCCACTGTGTGTATGTACCATAATTTGTTTATCCATTCAACTGTTGATGGAATTTAGGTTGCTTTCATTCTTTTTGCTATTGTGAATAGTGCTGCAATGAACATGAGTGTGCATATATCTATTCGTGTGACAGCTCTTATTTCTCTAGGTATATTCCTAGGAGTGGGGTTGCTGGATCATATGATATTTCTATTTCAAGCTTTTTAAGGAAGTGCCATATTGTTTTCCATAGTGGTTGTACCATTTTACATTCCTGCCAGCAGTGCATAAGAGTTCCACTCTCCTTGCAATCTCTCCAACATTGGTTATTTTGTGTTTTTTGGATTAGCACACCAATATTGTCCAGGTGAGACAGTATCTCACTGTAGTTTTGATTTGCACTTCTTTAATGGCTAATGATTGGGAGCATCTCCTCATGTGCTTGTTGGTGGCCTGAATGTCTTCTGTGATGAAGTGTCTGTTCATAACCTTTGCCCAGTTTTTAAGTGGATTATTTATTTGTCTTTTTGTTATTGAGGTGTTGCAGTATTTTCTAGATTTTACAGATTAGACCATTATCGAATATGTCATAACCAAAATCTTTTTCCTAGTCTGCATATTTTCTTTTTACTCTTTTGGTGAACTTGTTTGATGAGTCCTGGTTGCACAGTGGTTAGGAACTCGGCTGTTAACGAAAAGGTCAGCAGTTTGAATCCACCAGCTGCTCCTTGGAAACCCCATGGGGCAGTTCCACTCTGTCCTAGAGGGTCGCAATGAGTTGGAATTGCAATTGAGTTTTGTTTTCTTTTTTTTTTTGGATGAGCATAACAGTTTAATTTGTAGGAGCTCCCAGTTATCTAGTTTCTCTTCTGGTGTTTGTGCATTGTTATGGTTTGTATACTATTTATGCCATGTACTAGGGCCCCTAGTGTTTTCTCTATTTTTTCTTCCACGATCTTTATTGTTTTAGATTTTATATTTAGGCCTTTGATCCATTTTGAGTTAGTTTTTGTGTATAGTGTGATGTATGGATTTTGTTTAATTTTTTTACATATGGACATCCAGTTATGGCAGCACCATTTGTTAAAGAAACTGTCTTTTCCCCATTTAATGGACTTTGGGCCTTTGTCAAATATCAAATGCTTATAGATGGATGGATTTATGTCTGGGTTCTCAATTCTGTTCCATTGGTCTATGTGTCTGTTGTCGTACAAGTTTCAGGCTGTTTTGACTACTGTGGCAGTATAATAGGTTCTAAAATTAAGCAGTATGAGGCCTCCCACTTTGTTCTTCTTCTTGAGTAATGCTTTACTTATCCAGGGCCTCTTCCCTTTCCATATAAAGTTGGTGATTTGTTTCTCTGTCTTGTTAAAAATGCCATTGGAATTGGGATTGGGATCACATAGTATCTGTGAATTGCTTTGGGTAGTATTGACATTTTCACAAGGTTGAGTTTTGCTATCCATGAGCATGATTTATTTTTTCACTTATGTAGGTCTCTTTTGGTTTCTTGCAAGTGTTTTGTAGTTTTCTTTGTATGGGTCTTTTACGTATCTGGTTAGATTTATTACTAGGTACTTTATCTTCTTGGGGGCTATTGTAAATGGTATTGATTTGGTGATTTCCTTTTCAAAATTCTCTTTGTTGTTGTAGAGGAATCCAACTGATTTTTTGTATATTAATTTTGTATCCTGCTACTTTGCTGAAATCTATTAGTTCCAGTAGCTTCCAATTTGAATACCTTGTATTTATTTTTCTTGCCTTATTGCTCTAGCTAGGACTTCCAGCACAATGTTGAATAAGAGTTTTGACAAAGGGCATCCTTGTCTCATTCCTATTCTCGAGGGGGAATGCTTTCAGTCTCTCTCCATTTAGAATGATGTTGGCTGATGGTTTTGTATAAACACCTTTTATTATGTTGGGGAGTTTCCCATCTATTCCTATTTTTCTGAGAGTTTTTATCAGGAATGGATGTTGGGCTTTGTCAAATACCTTTTCTGCATCGACTGATTTGATCTTTTTTTTTTTTTATTTAATATGTGGTGTATTATGTTGATTGATTTTTTAGTGTTGAACCATCCCTGAATACCTGGTATGACTCCCACTCGATCAGGATGTATTAATGTTTTTGATATACTGTTGAATTCTATTGGCTAGAATTTTGTTGAGAAATTTTATGTCTACTTTCATGAGTGATATTGGTCTGTAGTTTTCTTTTTTTTTGTTATGTCTTTGCCTGGCTTTTGTATCAGGGTTGTGCTGGCTTCATTAGATGAGTTCAGGAGTATGCCTTCCTTTTTTATACTCTAAAATAACTTAAGTAGTATTGGTGTTATCTCTTTGAAATTTTGGTAGGATTCTCCAGTGAAGCCATCTGGGCCAGGACTTTTTTTTTGTTGGGAGTTTTTTTTTGTTGTTATTTTTTTTTAAATTACCTCTTCAATTCTTCTTTTGTTATGGATCTGTTTAGTGTTTTCTACCTCAGTATGTGTTAGTTTAGGTAGGTAGTGTGTTTCTAGAAATTTGTCCATTTCCTCTACATTTTCAAATTTGTTGGAGTACAATTTTTAATAACATTCTGTTATGATCCTTTTTATTCCAGTTAGGTCTGTTATGATATCGCCCATCTCATTTTTTAATTTGGGTTATTTGCTTCGTCTCCTGTTTTTATTTTGTCAGTTTGGCCAAAGTTTTGTGATTTTGTTGATCTTTTCAGAGAACCAACTTTTGGTCTTGATTCTTTCAGTTGTTTTTCTATTCTCTTTCATTTATTTCTGCTCTAATCTTTATTATTTCATTTCTTCTTGTGCCAGAGCACTTCTTTTGCTGCTCTTTCTATTCATTTGAGTTGCAGGGTTAATGTTTTTGTTTAACCCTTTCTTCTTTTTTGATGTGTGCATTGATTGCTATAATTGCCCTTTAAGCACTGCTTTTGCTAAGTCCCAAAGATTTTGGTAGGATTTGCTTTCATTCTCATTTGAGTCTACAAATTTTTTTTTTATTACATCATTGATTTCTTCTATTACTCATTAGTTTTTAAGGAAGATGTTGTTCAGTTTCCACTTTTTTTCCTTCCTGTTTCTGTTATTGATTTCTACTTTTACGGCATTATGATCAGAGAAGATGCTTTGTATTATTTTGTTGTTTTGGTTTTTATTAAGCCTTGCTTTATGGTCTAAAGTGTGGTCTATTCTGGAGAATATTCCACATGTGTTTGAAAAGAATGTATTCTTTGCTGCTGTTGGGTGGAGTGTTCTGCTCATGTCTATGAGGTCAAGTTGGTTGATTGTAGCATTTAGATCTTCTGTATCTTTATTGAGTTTCTTTCTAGATGTTTTGTCCTTCATCGGAAGTGATGTGTTGAAGTCTCCTACTATTATTGTGGAGCTGTCTATTTCTCTTTTCAATGTCATTAGCATTTGTTTTATGTATTTTGGAGCCCTGTCATTAGGTGTGATACATTTATTATTGTTATATCCTCCTGGTGTATCAACCCTTTAATCATTATATAGTGTTCTTCCTTATCCTTTATGGTGGATTTTGCTTTAAAGACTATTTTATCGGAGATTAATATTGCTACTCCTGTTCTTCATGGTTATTGTTTGCTTGACATATTTTTTCCATCCTTTGAGTTTTAGTTTCTGTCTTACTGTCTAATGTGTGCCTCTTGTAAACAACATATAGATGGATCATTATTTTTTTTAAATTCATTCAGCCATTCTCTCTTTACTAGTGCAAGTAGGCGGTTTATATTCAGTGTAATTATTGTAGGTATCAGCTTACTACTGTCATTTTGTTGTATTTTGTGTGTGTGTGTGTGTGTTGTTGGTTTCTTTGTTCTGTTTAATTTTCTGTGCTGAGTTCTTTTGGTTTATGTATTTTCTTTTCATCTCTTTCATTATCGTTGATTTTGTGTTTGCTGAGTCTTTAAGTTTTCCTTCTTTTTCATATTTTGATGGGTAAGTTTGTTAGCTTCCTTTGTGGTTACCTTGAAATTTGCCTTTATTTTTCTAAATTTAAACCTGTCTTTTATTCTTGATGTCACCTTGACTTCCTCGCCTTATGGAAGTTCTATGACAACACTATTTATTACCTGTTATTTGTTTTGACCTTGTTGTTGTTTACATTATTGACGTCTCTGTTTTCAGAGACCGTTCCCTATTTTCAGTATTTTAGCTTTGTTTTGTTTTTGTGAATTCCCTATCTGGGTTGGTATCTGGTTGATCTGTCCTGTGTCCTAGTCTTGCATTGTTGTCTGATGTTATTTGTTCTCTAACCAGAGGACTCCTTTTAATATTTCTCATAATTTTGATCTGGTTTTTACAAATTCCCTTAATTTCTGTTTATCTGGAAGTGACCTAATTTCACCATCTTATTTGAGAGACAATTCTGCTGGATATATAATATTTTTCCTTCAAGGTTTTATATACATCATCCCATTGCCTTCTTGCCTGGATGGTTTCTGTTGTCTAATCAGAGCTTAGTCTTATTGGTTTTCCTTTGTAGGTGAGTTTTAATTTATCTCTAGCTGCTCTCAGGATTCTTTTTTTGACTTTGGTTTTGGCAAGTTTGATTATGATATGTCTGGTGACTTTCTTTTGGGGTCTATCTTGCACGGGATTCATTGAGCTTTCTGGAAAGATATCTTCTTGTCTTTCATGATATCAAGGAAGTTTTCTTCCAGAAAATCTTCAACAATTCTCTGTGTGTTTTCCATTATCCTGCCTGTTCTGGTACTCCAGTCACTTGTAGGTTTTTCCTCTTGATAGTATCCCACCAATTTTTTAGACTTTCTTCATTATTTTTTCTGATTTTTTTCTCAAACAAATTGGTGTCAAGGGATTCATCTTCAGTTTCACTAATCTGACTTCCATTGTCTCAATTTTGCTCCTATGACCTTCTATTGAGTTGTCTAATTCTGAAATTTTATTGTTAATCTTTTGCATTTCTAGTTACTGCTTTTGTACGATTTCTAAAAAACCCAAAAACCAAACCTGTTGCCATCAAGTTGATTCTAACTCATAGTGACCCTATAGGACAGAGAAAAACTGCCCAAAAGGGTTTCCAAGGAATGGCTGGTGGATTTGAACTGCCAACCTCTTGTTTAGTATCTGGGCTCTTAACCACTGTGCTACCAGGAATAGCAGCCTGTTTATTCTATTGTTTTGTTCTTGTATTGTTTTCCTGGATTTTTGTATTACTTTTTCTGTGTGTTCTTTGGTTTGATCTGTGTTTTGCCTGATCTCTTTCTTGAGCTCTTGTAAAGCTCTGTATATCAGTCTTTTAAATTCTTTATCAGGTAGTTCTATTGCCTTATCTTCCTCTGGAAAGTTTTCTGATTTTTTAATTTGTTCACTTGCTGGAGCCATCTTGTCCTGCTTCTTTATGTGATTTGATATTGACTGCTGTCTCTGAGGCATCAGTAAGTTATTATATTGATTGATTGATTGTATTTTTGTTTATTGGGTCCTGAATTTTTGTTTTGTTTTGATATGTCCAAGTAGGCTGGGCGTGTGCGTTACTCTAGTCATTGGCATCATTGAAGCTCTTACCTCCTGTCTCCAGGTGGTCAGAGCAACTACTAGGTGTGTGAGCCTGGAAGTCTGTTCACTATTTTTGTGGGGTTGCTGAAGATGTAGGCAAAGTTTTTGGTGAGGTGATGGATCTGTCCTGCTGGTCACTTGGCCACGGGTGCAGGGCTTGTTCTTCCTGGTCATTGGTGGCTGTTGTGTGGGTGCTCTGTCACTTACTGGCTGTTCAGGGCTCTGATGTCCAGGTCGTCTGTCACCGAGTATGTGGTGCGGTAACTTTCACCTACAGTCCTGGGCAGGCAGGTCTGCATGGGGGTGTTAGGAGCAGGCCCAGGTCTTTGGTCGCAGTGGGAGGGTGATGTGGGGGTTAAGATGGGGCTGTCTGCTGTCCCCAAGCACCTGGATGGAGGCATGCCCCTGTCCACTAGAGCACGTAGTGTGGCAGGGGGAGTAATGCGGCTGGTCTTTGGACACCTAGTGCTGTTGGCTGGAGGAATTGGGGGGTCCCACTAATTCTCAGACCCCTGCTAGATGGAATGGGTGATACCATTGGCCCTCAGGCCCCAGGTGTGGGTGGATGATGCCCCTTCTTAGGAGGCTGGCTGGTGTCAAATGTCACAAATCTGCAGCTCCTACTTGGCTGCTGTAGGTGAAAATTAGCTTCAGGTGGATGCCCTGCCTCTTTTGTTATAACAAGGGTGTGCCGCATGGCGTTAGCCTGCAAAGCACTGGTGCAGGTGATTGCCAGGGATGAAGGAAGCTGCATGTCCATGGGCCCCCTATGCTGATGGCTGGGCAAAGGTGCTGGCTCCTCTGTACTGGGCCATGAGTTCCTGGTTTAGGGGGCATGGCAGTATTGAATGCCACCGGACTGGTGTCAGAGCTTGGAGGGGGATGGACGAGGAGAAGGGAGTGCTCCTGGGCCATGAAGCTCTGGTAGGGGAAGGGTTACGGTGTGCTCAGTGGTTTGGGAGCTTGCACTTAACTTTCGCAGGTCTGGTGTCACTCCTGTTTGGTTCTGGAGGTGTGTGCAGATTTGCTCCTGCTCAGTTGCACCAGATGGGGTGGGTTTTGGCTTGGGATGTTGCTGCTTGCCTCTGCATGTGTGCGCTGTGCAGATTCAGCTACAGGATGCTGATGATCCTGCCTTCCGTAATTCCCTCTTCTGCTGTTTTGGAATTGTCTTCCTTTCACCTGACACTCAGTCTCGTTCTTCAGCTTTATCTTTGATGATTCGGGTTCCTAGATTGTCATCCGATTCACTTGTTTTTTCAGGTCTTTGTTGTAAGAAGGATGACATGAACCCTCTGACTATTCTGCCACCTTGTTGGCCTGCTTTCTCTACTAATCTTTCTATTGATTTGTTTTAAATTTTAACTATCCTATTTTTAATTTTCAAGAGCTTCTCATCTCTATTCCTTTAGCTATCTTTCTGTTCTATGTTATAGATGTAAGCTCTTGCATTTCTCAAAGGATGTCAATGATAGTTTTTTTTTTTAAATACTTTCTTATGCTCTGCATTGCCTCAATTTCCTCTGTATCCTTATTATTTTCCTGTTTCTTTCTCATGTTAGAGGACTCTCTCAAAGTCTTGTGATATTTTGCTGTCCATTCATATTTAAGAGTGAGGCAACAGACAGTTGATTGACAGTCATGTCTCAGAAGGGTTTATCTACTTATGACTTACTATATATAGAGTAATCTGAGGTGAATTAGCCTTTTCATTGGGACCCTCAAATTTTGGGGGTATTTTCCCTGGAGCTATTCATTATTTTTTTCTAAGGGGAATACTTTGATCTACTGCCTTGTGGTTAGGGCTTATACCCAGATTTTGGCATTCTGTAAGTCAGGAGGAGGAAGGAGGCTGGGGACCCACTATTCACTATGAAGTTTTTCCCTTATTCATTCTGTTGTCAGCTCCTTGTTCCCACTATCCCTGCTCCCCACTATGCCTGGTATCCTAAGTCTGGAGTGCTTAGATTCAATTTCAGAGAATAAATTTCTGAACTTTTAGGGAGGCAGTGATTAGTTAGAAGAGGATAATCACCAAGCTATGAGGGATGGTTGGGGGATAGATCTTTGGATCTAACTCCTTCACATACAGACTTTCAAGAAATTGCTCTGTTTTCAACCAAACACCTTATCCCTACTCTTTGCAGTATTTTGACAGTCCAAGTCATGAGTCTTTCTATGGTCTGTGAAGCATACTGATTTGTTTCTCAAACGCATCCTCCTTTGCAGAACATTCGGGTTATAACGTTGTCCACGTATTAAGTTCATTACAAATCCTACATCTGTTTTATATGTTTAAAAAATTCATTGAAATCTCTTATTTGGTGTGATCTTCTCTCCTATATATATATTTTTCTTTTTCAGGGCTTGTTCAGTGGTTAAGAGCTACAACTACTAACCAAAACATCAGCAGTTCGAATCTACCAGTTGCTCCTTGGAAAGTCTATGGGGCAGTTCTACTCTGTCCTATACGGATAGGATGAGTCAGAATCAACAAAATGGCAACACGTTTTTTTTTGTGTGTGCATTTCATTTTTAAATTCCTGTATGGCTACTTAGGGGGAATTTCAAGAGGGAGAAGAAATAGATGTGAACGTTCAATCAACCATTGTTTAAATTTATTTTAGTTTCATACATTTATTATGATTTATTTCATAAATTTATGATGCTTTTATTTCTCAAATTTCCTTGCCACATTCATTGGCTGTGTTACATTTCATAAATGCTCTGCTTCTTTTCCCTTCTTAAGCAGAGATATTTTTTATTTATCCTTTTCAGTTATTATAAGCACAATAATCATGTTGTGGACAACATTGTGCTGCCCCTATATGACACAGCCTAAGGATGAACTGAGCTGTGAGAATACTTTACTGAAAACTAGTCATGTTTAGGACTTCCAGAATAAATCAAATTGCAAAAATAGATAATCACTGAAATAGCGCTGTGCAGATAATGGGTTTTTACAAATTTTTAAGCATTATTATTATTTTTTTATTGTACTTTAGGTGAAGGTTTATGGAACAAATAGTTTCTCATTAAACAGTCAGTACACATATTGTTTTATGACATTGGTTAACAACCCCACGACATGTCAACCCTTTCCCTTCTCGGCTTTTTTTTTTTTTTGGTGAAAATATACACAGCCAAAGATATACCATTTCAAAAATTTCTACATTACAATTCAGTGACATCGATTACGTTCTTCCAGTTGTGCTGCTATTCTAACATTAGATGAAGGTTTACAGAACAAAATAGTTTCTCATTAAACAGTTAGTACACATGCTGCCCTATGACAATGGCTAACAATCACACTACATGTCAAAACTGTCCTTACTCAACCTTGGGTTCCCTATCACTAGCTTTCCTGTCCCCTTCTGCTTTCTAGTCCTTGCCCCTGGACTGCTATGCCTCGTTAGTCCCATTTTGTTTTATGGGGCTGTCCAATCCCCAGCTGAATGGTGAACCTCAGAAGTGACTTCACCAGTGAGCTAAAAGGGTGTCTGGGGGCCATAATCTCAGGGTTTCTTCAGTCTCTTTCAGGCCAGTAAATCTGGTCTTTTTGTAAGTTAGAATTTTGTTCTACATCCTTCTCCAGCTCCGTCCAGAACCATCTGTTGTGATCCTGGTCAAAGCAGTCAGTGGTGGTAGCTGGGCACCATCTAGCTGTACTGGACTCAGTCTGGTGGAGGCCTTGGTAGCTGTGGTCCATTAGTCCTTTGGACTAATCTTTTCCTTGTATCCTGTTCTCTTCATTCTCCCTTGCTCCTGAAGGGGTGAGACCAGTGGAGTATCTTAGATGGGTGCTCACAGGCTTTTAAGACCCCAGATGCTACTCACCAAGGTAGAATGTAGAACATTGTCTTTATAAACTGTGTTATGCCAATTGAGCTAGATGTTCCCTGAGACCATGGTCCCCACAGCCCTCTGCCCAGCAATTCAGTCCCTCAGGGAGTTTGGATGTGTCTATGGAGCTTCCATGATCTTTCCTTGTACAAGTTGTGCTGGTTTCCCCACTATTGTGTACTGTCTCACCCTTCACCAAAGATTACACTTATCTATTACCTATTTAGTATCTCCCCCCCACCCCCATCCCTCGTAACCAACAAAGATTGTTACTTTTTATGTGTAAACTTTTTCATGCGTTTTTACAATTTGTCCTCTTTTGATTGACTTATTTCACTCAGCATAATGTCCTCCAGTTTCATCCATGTTATAAGATGCTTCACCGATTCATCATTGTTCTTGATTGTTGTGTAGTACTCCACTGTGTGTATGTACAATAGTTTCTTAATGCATACCTCTGTTGATGGGCATCTAGGTTGTTTCCATCTTTTTGCTATTGTGAATAATGCTGCCATGAACAGAGGTGTGCATATGTCTGTTCGAGTGACGACTCTTATTTCTCTAGGATATATTCCTAGGAATGGGATTGCTGGATCGTATGGTATTTCTAATTCTAGCTTTCTAAGGAAGGGCCATATCATTTTCCAAAATGGTTGTATCATTTTGCATTCCACCAGCAGTGCATATGAGTTCCAATCTCCCCGCAGCCTCTCCAACATTTGTTATTTCCAGCGTTTTTGATTTGTGCCTGTAATCCCGGGGTAAGATGGTATCTCACTGTGGTTTTAGTTTGCATTTCTCTAATGGCTCGTGATCACGAGCTGTTCCTCAGGTGTCTGTTGGCCGCTTGAATGTCTTCTTTAGTGAAGTGTCTGTTCATTTCCTTTGCCCATTTTTAAATAGGATTATTTGTCTTTTCGTTGTAGAGGTGTTGGATTTTCTTGTAGGTTATGGAGATTAGAACTTTGTCTGACTAGTATTGTCCAAAATTTTTTTCCCAGTCTGTAGGTTCTCTTTTTACTCTTTTGGTGAAGTCTTTTGAAGAGCATAGGTGTTTGATTTTTAGAAGATCCCAGTTATCTAGGTTATCTTCTGGGGTTTGTATCCTGTTAATGCCGTGTATTAGGGCCTGTAGCATTGGTTCTATTTTTATTTCTATGAACTTTATAGTTTTTGGCTTTATATTTAGGTCTTTAATCTATTTTGAATAGTTTTTGTATATGGTGTGAGGTATGGGTCCTCTTTCATTTTTTTGCAGATGGATATCCAGTTTTGCCAGCACTATTTGTTAAAAAGACTGTCATTTCCCCATTTGATGGACTTTGGACCCTTGTCAAAGATCAGGTGACTGTAGATGGATGGATTTACAGCTGGGTTCTCAATTCTGTTTCATTGGTCAATGTATCTGTCATTGTACCAGTACCAGTCTGTTCTGACTACTGTGGCTGTATAGTAGGTTCTGAGGTCAGGTAGTGTGAGCCCTCCAACTTTATTCTTCTTCAGTAGTGCCTTACTTATTTGGGGCTTCTTCACTTTCCATATAAAGTTAATGATTAGTTTTTCCATCTCTTTGAAGAATGTTGTTGGTATTTGGGTTGGGATTGCATTGTATTTGTAAATTGCTTTGGGCGGAATTGTCATTTTCACAATGTTGAGTCTACCTATCCATGAGCATGGTATGTTTTTCCATTTATGTAGATCCCTTTCAGTTTCTTACAGTAGTGTTTTGTAGTTTTCTTTGTATAGGTCTTTTATATCCCTGGTTAGATTTATTCCTAAGTATTTTATTTTTTGAGGGGCTATTATAAATGGTATTGTTTTCCTGATTTAATTTTCATCATTCTCTTTATTAATGTATAGGAATCTGACTGATTTTTGTATGTTTATCTTGTATCCTGCTATTCTGCGGAATCTTTCTATTAGTTCCAGTAGATTTCTCATGGAGTCTTTAAGGTTTTCTATGTATAGTATCAGATCATCCACAAACAGGAAGAGTTTAACTTCTCCATTACAAATTTGGATGCCCTTTATTTGTTTTTCTTGCCTTATTGCTCAAGCTAGGACTTCCAGCACAATGTTAAATAGGAGTGGTGATAAAGGGCATCCTTGTCTTGTTCCTGTTCTCAGGGGGAATGTTTTAAGCCTCTCTCCATTAAGAATGATGTTGGCTGTTGGTTTTGCATAGATGCCCTTTTTTATGTTGAGAAATTTCCCTTCTATACCTATTTTATTTTATTGAGAGTGTATATCAGGAATGGGTCTTGGACTTTTTTGAATGCCTTTTTTGTGTCAATCGAGATATTCATGTGATTCTTTTCTTTCCTTTTATTTATGTGGTGGATTACGTTGATTGATTTTCTAATGTTGAACCATCCTTGCATACCTGGTATGAATTCTACTTGCTCATGGTGTATTATTTTTTTGATATGATGCTGAATTCTATTGGCTAGAATTTTGTTGAGAATTTTTGCATCTATATTCATGAGAGATATTGGTCTGTAATTTTCTTTTTTTGTAGCATCTTTGCCTGATTTTGGTATCAGTGTTATGCTGGCTTCACAGAATGAATTCAGAAGTGTTGCTTCCTTTTCTATTCTCTGAAATAGATTGAATAGTACTGGTACAAGCTCTTATGTGAATGTTTTGTAGAATTCTCCAGTGAAGTCTCTGGACCAGGGCTTTTTTTGTTGGGAGTTTTTTTTTTTTTTTTTTTTAATTACCTTTTCAATCTCTTCTCTTGTTATGCTTCTGTTCAGATTTTCAACATCACTTTGTGTTAGTTTGGGTAGGTAGTGTCTTTCTAGGAGTTTATCCATTTTCTCTAGGTTTTCAAAGTTGTTGGAGTATAGTTTTTCATAATATTCTGTTATGATCCTTTATATTTCAGTTGCGTCTGTTGTAATGTCACTCATTTCATTTCTTATTTGGGTTATTTGTGTCCTCTCCTGTTTTTCTTTTGTCAGTCTGGCCAGTGATTTGTCGATTTTGTTGATTCTTTCAAAGAACCAACTTTTGGTTTTGTTGATTCTTTTTCTTGTTTTTCTATTCTCTGTTTCATTTATTTCTGCTCTGATCTTTATTATTTCCTATTTTCTGGTTGCTGTGGGCTTTTTTGCTATTCTCTTAGTATTTGTTTGAGTTGTGTAGTTAATGTTTTGATTTTGTTCCTTTTTTCTTTTTTGATGTGTACATCTATTGCTATATATTGTCCTCTGAGGACTGCCTTTGTTGTGTCCCCAAGGTTTTTGTATGATGTGTTTTCATTCTAGTTTGATTCTAGGAATTTTTTGATTCCATCTCTGATTTCTTCCATTACCCAGTGATGTGTAAGCAGGGTGTTATTCAGTTTCCATGTAATTGATTATTTTTTCCTTGCTCTTTCTGTTGTTAGATTCTACCTTGATGGCACTGTGGTCAGAGAAGATACTTTGTATTATCTCAGCATTTTGGATCTTGTTGAGAGTTGCTCTGTGGCCTAAGATTTTGTCTGTTCTGCAGAACGTTCCATGTGCATTGGAAAAGAATGTGTACTTTGCAGTTGTTGGATGCAGTGTTCCTTATATATGTGTATGAGGTCATGATGGCTGATTGTGCCCTTTAGGTCTTCTGTATCCTTGCTGAGTTTCTTTTTAGGTGTTCCATCCTTTACTGAGAGTGGTGTGTTGAAGTCTCCTACTATTATTGTGGAACTGTCAATTTCTCTTTTCAGGGCCCTTAGAGTTTGTTTTATGTATTTTGGAGCCCTGCCATTGGGTGTGTAGATGTTTATTACGGTTTTGTCTTCATGATGGATCATCCCGTTAATCATTATATAGTGTCCCTCTTTGTCTTTTATGGTGGATTTTGTTTTAAAGGCTGTTTTATCTGAGATTAGTATTGCCACTCCTGCTCTTTTCTGGTAGTTGTTAGCTTGATATATTTTTTTCCAACCTTTGATTTTTAATAAATTCACGTCTTTGTTTCTAAGATGTGTCTTTTGTAGACGGCATATGGATGGATCCTGTTTTTTTTATCCATTCTGTCACTCTCCGTCTCTTTATGGGTGCATTGAGGCCATTTACATTCAGGGTAATTGTTGACTATGTGAATTTATTACTGCCATTTCGTAGTGCTTTTTTTTGTGTGCTTATGTTTTCTTTGTTCTTCTTACTTTACTGTGCTGAATTCCTCTTGTCAGTGGATTTTCTTTTCAATTCTTTTGTTTTTGTAGGTTTTGTTTTTACTGAGACTTCATGTTTTTCCTCTTTATTTTCATGCGTATGTTTGTTAACTTTCTTTGTGGTTTTACCCTTATCTTTCTAAGTTTGAAGCAGCTTATTATTACTTGGTATCTCCTTGCCTTCCTCTCCATTAGAAGTTTCTATACCTACACCATTTATTCCCTCATTTATTGTTCTGATCTTGTTGTCATTTACAAATCAACTGCTCTGATTCCCTGTCCTATTTCTTTTTGTTTTGGATAGTCCTTGCTAGTTCATTTCCTAGATTTGTATCTGGCCGTTACGATCCTGCATCCTAGATTCAGTTTGTGTGCTGAAGTTGTTTGTTCTCAGATCGAAGGACCCCCTTTAATAATTCTTGTAAGATTGGCTTGGTTTTTACATAGTCCCTTAATTTCTGTTTGTCTGGAAATGTCCTAATTTCACCATCATATTTGAATGAGAGTTTTGCAGGATATATTATTCTTGGCTGGCAAGTTTTTTCTTTGAAGGTTTTATATATGTCACCCCATTGCCTTCTTGCCTGCATGGTTTCTGCCAAATAATCTAGGCTTAGTCTTATTGTTTCTCCTCTGTATGTGACTTCTTGTTTTTCACAAGCTGCTCTCAGGATTCTTTGTTTGTCTTTGGTTTTAGTGAGTGTGATTATGATATGCCTTGGTGATTTTCTTTTGGGGTCTCTTCTATATGGGGTTCATTGAGCTTACTTGATGGCTGCTTCTCATCTTTCATGATATTGGGGAAGTTTTCTGTCAGCAGTTCTTCAATGATCCTCTCTGTGTTTTCTGTTTTCTCCCCCTGTTCTGGATCTCTGGTCGCTCACAGATTTTTGCTTCTGATTATATCCCATGTAATTTTCAGGGTCTCTTCATTTTTCTTTTTTTTGAATTTTCCTCCAGCAGAGTTGTATCCAAGTGTTTGTCTTTTGTTCTGCTGATCCTGTCTTTCATCGTTTCAAATCTGCTCCTCAGCCCTTCTATGACACTGTCCTTTGTTGAAATCTTGTTGTTTATCTTTTGGATTTCTAATTGTTTTTGTATAATTTCTAGTTGTGAATTTATTTTGGCATTTTGTTCCTGCATTATTTTCCTGAATTCTTTTATTTTTTTTGTCTGTTTTTTCCATGAATTTTCTGCCTTTTCCATGAATTTGTCTATTTCTTCCTCATTTTTGTCTGCTTTTTGCTTCAACACTTGGATAATTCTGACTATTAGAGATTTGTATTCCCTATCAGGTAGTGCTGGTGCCTTTTTTTCTACTGGAAAGTCATCTGGTGTTTAATTTGGGCACCTATTGGAACCGTCCTGTCCTGTTTTTGTAAATGTTTTGATATTGTCTGCTGTCTTCTGGGCATTCAGTAGTTATTTTTCTTATTTATTGATTATAGATTTGTTTGTTTTGTCCTTTTTTTTAAAATTTTTCTATGTCTGAGCAGGCGGGCTATGTGTTCTTTGTTGTTTGCTCATCTGTGGGTATGATACTTTTCTCCTCCTTCTGCAACTGGCAGGGTCAGTCACTCAGGTATGGTACAGCAGGGCAGGTTCTAGCTGAAAAGGAGTTGCTGGGGCAGGTTGTTTGTAGCATTTACTACAGCCATCAGGGCAGGTAGGTAATCAATGCAGGGCAAGTTCTGGTAGGCCATGGCTGTGCTGCTTGGTGGTGTGATGTTAAGTGCATGGTGCAGGTAGACAGGATGGAAGGGAGAGATTGTGATGTGTGGAGCTGAGATGGTTATGGGAGAGAAGAGAGAGGAACAGGGGCCAAAACCATACAAACAAACAAAAAAGAGTGCTAGTGGAGCTTGTCATTGGAGTGGAGAGATGAGAAACTCTGAAATGGAGAAAAACAAAAAGGGGAAGAAGAAGAAAAAAAAGAAAAGGAAAGAATGAATAAATAAAAATTAGAAAGAAAAAATAAAAGCTCCCAGGGATCCCACAGGTGTGGCTACAAAGTCTTGGGAAGTGGTTCCCAGATATTAAAGTACAGCTTGGCTAGAAGGCTTAGAGGTTTCACTCAATGGCAGGTATTCAGGTGACAGGAAGAGAAGGAAGGTATAGAGGGATGAGAAACTGAGTAATGAACAAAGACAAAAAAGGAAAAGAAAACAAAACAAATTCTAAAAAAAGAAAACCCTGCAAAAAAACAGAAGGAAAAAAAAAAAAACCTGCAGAAAAAGAAATGCTCTCAGGGATCCCTCTGCGTGTCTGTGCAAGCTGAGGGAGTGGTCCAAAGCTGCACAGCACTGCCCGCCAGAACTGGCTCCCAGCTTGAGAAAAGAAAAACAAAACAAACAAATCATTCACAACAAACAAACAAACAAAATCCCTGGGATCCCACCAGCATGGCATCATGGACTGGGAAGCAGTCCCACACTCACGTGGAGCTACACTGCCCCTCAGGAAGAAGCAAAGATGTCACACAGAGCCAGGTATTTGAGTGAAAGGAGGGGGAGGTGGTGAGAGGTAAGGAAGAAATCAAAAGAAGCGGAAAAAAGCAACAGCAGCAGGCAACAAATGTCACTCAGGGAGTTGGCCAGTGTGGACAGGTAGAATCCAAGCAGCCACTGCTTCCTAGCTGAGAGACTGTGGCTGCGGGAAGCAGAGGAGGCCGAGTGGGGGTGAAGACGGGGGAGGTCAGAAAGCATATTTCGCCAGTTACCAGTTGTTCTGTCTCCTGTTGGAAGCTCTGTGAAGCTGCTTTCTTGTACCCGCTATTTGCTGGTCTCTGATAGGATTCCAAGATGACGGATCAGTGTTGTGTTAGCTGATAGGGGACCTCTGCATGTACGTCTCCTCGCTCTCTCTTCTCTGTCAGTTTCTTATTCCATTTGGTGCTTGGCGGAGTTATTTATCTCTTCATTTGATGTTTAGGGTTTCAGGATATCTGTTTTCTCTGTTTGGCTTAGTTTTTCGGATCTTTGCTGTGGAGGGATGGTGTGGTGCTTCTGCCTAGAGCACCATGTTGCTGCTTTAAGCATTATTTTCATGTAAAATAAAGATTTTTTTAAAAGCTTAAAGTTTTTAGAATGGCCAATTTTCCACTTTTCACTTGTTAATCTTTTTTTTTTTTTTTTGGTATCATAACTAAGGAGTAAAGTTTTCTTTTATATATTTAAAAAAAAAATCAACCTTTTAATCCCCACATTTTATTGATTTGCTTTCTAGTTTTCTCACCTTCTATTTACCTGCACCCTGGTCAAACCATCCTCACCACTCACTGGCTCTAATGAAAATGCTAAAGACCTTCTGCTCTTTCCCTGCAGCCTGTCTTACCTTCCCCTAACCCATTCTCCACACCACCATAATAATGGCTTAAGAACAGATATAATCATAACCCTAGAGCAAGGGTGCTAAACCTGAAAGCATCCATGACTGGTGAGCTTTAGAGTTTTGAATCCCTTGAATTTTGGTTAAAATTCTGAGTTTGTGTTGATTTTATTTTGGAGGAGGGGCCTAGATATTTTCTTATACACTCAGAGGGATTTGTGACACCCCTGACTACTAAAACCACTTGATAGAGAATTAAGATAGTGAATGATGATAAGAATAGTTGATAATCTCAAACAAAACATCCACACAAAAAAATTTCCATTATTTTTCTAGAAAGATAGTTGCTTGAATCCCAAACAGCATTTGTGATTGATTGCTATTCTTTTCTCCTTGTACAATGGTGGCAAAAGAATGGCTGTTAGTGAAGTGTCTGTCAAATAGATTATTAGAAAATAAACCATCATTAAAATGGATCAGGTATAAATATGTTTTGCATATTACAAAAGGCACCTGAATTAGAGAAAGCTGTGCAAGAACAGATAGAACAGTTTTCAATTATATATGAGCAATGTAGCGTTTTTGATATCTTTGTCAGTATTTAAAAAGTCTGGAAATGCCATAAGTGCCTATGAAATTTGGGGTCACTGCTTTTAATATGGGCAGTGAATTATATTCCTATGCCATTCAGAACAGTTCTGCTTTGACTTTTTCTTATACGTGCAGTTATGAAGATTTCACCTCGTTTAACACTTTTATGTTTATGCACATGAATATTTACTGGGAAACAGAGCTGGGCATATTTTAAAAAAAGAGTCATTCAGCTTACTTGCCTTCATCAGGTTGTTTGTAGAGAGGCTATTTCACAAACACACAAGCTACAAATCAACGGGATATGACACCTTTTTATATTATGAGGCAACGTGGCGTGGAAAAAAACGAAATGGAGTTTATTACGCTGGGTGTCAAGTTAATATGTGGGTGATGGTGTGCAGCTCCCAAATGAAACTTGTTACATCCTCAGAACTAAGTAAAATGTCTAAGGAGAGAAGGGAACTCATTAGATCTGCCATGGAAGTTAGGTTGGAAACATATAAGCCCACAAACATTTGCAGACGATAAAGTGTGTGAAGTGAAGAGCAGGGAGAGACTGTGCTTGCATGAAGAATTTTAATGACTAAAGTTTCTTTTCTTCTGATTAATTTCAGCATATGGAGGGCAGTGAGATAAGGAGGTCATCAGTCTTAAAGATATCTTTTTCCCGTACAAAAGCATCATAAAGGAGGAAGTAAAAAAATAGAATCAAATCAAACGTGATTTTATAGTTGTTATTATTTTTAAGAATATCAACACTCCCATAGACATATGTCTTAGATAGAGAAATGTTATTGGAATTGCTGGCCTCTGTACTAAAGAGCCGATGGTCATTTGGAAAAGATGTGCCTACTGGAAATGACAGGCCTGCTAAGAGGCATTCCTGGATTCACTCCCAGACCTATTCATGATTCAAGGCTGTGAATCTCCTCTTTGCACATAAGACAGGTGACTTATGTTACTTGCAGGGTAAGATGGAGGAGAGAAGATGAGTTACCTGAAACCATATGATGCATTATTATCCCCTTTAGTATTGACATTATGTCAAAAGAGGATCACTGAATCAAGTAGGACTAAAGCATTCTTTCCAATCTGCTCGTTGGGGGCTCGTGTTCTGTTGTGCTGTGCTAGACTGCAGGTGGAAACCAGATAAAGTTCTGCCAATTTTCTGATTAAATGGGCCAACTCTTTCAATCAAGAGCCAAATAAATGGTATTTCTGTGTCAGTTTTTATATCTATATTTTACTAGAAATTGGCATCTTAGAAGAATTGAAAAATTGTTTTGAAATCTTTGTTAAGACCTAAATTGCAGATCAAATATTTCCCCTCTTTATTTGGGTATCCTCTATTTAAATAGTTTGATATTTTTCTTTCTCATTTAACAAATATAAAATCATTATTTTGTGCCTCTTAGTGGTTGCTAAAATCATTTCACTCATTGGACATTTATAGCTGGCCACTTGGTCCAGAATTCCTACCTTTTTCTAAGATGGCACTAAAAAGATTTGATTTAAAATAACACAGTATTTCCAGATCAGACCTTTATTCCTTCTCTTATTTATCCAGCTATAAAAAATCAGAATTTATACTTAGAGGCTACTATTTCCTTATTCAGTCAGGGAGCACAATGGCCTTAAAAAGAACATTAATTGAAATTAAGAAACCATTATTTGAATGCCTATTATATGTCAAGGATCCCTGGTGGTGCAGTGGTTAAGCACTCAGCTGCTAATGGAAAAAAGTTGGCAGTTTGAAGCCATCAGCTGCTACGTGGGAGAAAGATGTGGTAGTCTGCTTCCTAAAGATTTCTAGCCTTGGAAACTATGGGACAGTTTTACTCTGTCCTATATGGTCGCTATGAGTCTGAATCAACTCAATGGCAGTGGGTTTGGTTTGGATTTTTTATTGTATGTCAAACCTTGTAATAGAAATTGGGGAGAAAAAGGCAAATATTATGCCATAAAGGAAAGTAAACAAAGATATTAACAAACAACTATAACACACACATCTGTCAGTTTTTCATACTGTGGCGGCTTGCATGTTGCTGTGATACTGGAAGCTATGACACCAGCATTCAAATACCAGCAAGGTCACCCATGGTGGACAGGGTGAGCTATATACTAACACAGACTGGGAAGAAGGACTTGGCAGTCTACTTCTGAAAAAAACTAGCCAGTGAAAATCTTATGAATAGCAGCAGAACATTGCCTGATACAGTGCCAGAAGACAAGCCCCTCAAGTTAGAAGGCATTCAAAAGATGACTGGGGAAGAGCTGTCTCCTCAAAGTAGAGTCAGCCTTAAGGACGTGGATGGAGTCAAGCTTTCAGGACCTTCATGTGCTGATATGGCACGATTCAAAATGAGAAGAAACCGCTGAATATACCCATTAATAATTGGAACGTGGAATGTAGGAAGTATGAATCTAGGAAAATTGGAAATCATCAAAAATGAAACCCATAAACCTCAATATCCTAGGCATTAGTGAGTTGAAATGGACTGGTATTGGCCATTTTGAATTGGACAATCATATGGTCTACTATGCCTGGAATGACAAATTAAAGAGGAATGATGTTACATTTGTAGTAAAAAGAACATTTCAAGATCTATTCTGAAGTACAATGCTGTCAGTGATAAGATAATATCCAAATGCCTGCAAAGAAGATCAGTTAATACGAATATTTTTCCAGTTTACACACCAACCACTAAGGACTAAGATGAAGAAATTGAAGGTTTTTACCAACTTCTGCAGTCTGAAATTGATCGAACATGCAATCAGGATGCATTGACAATTACCGGTGATTGGAATGCGAAAGTTGGCAACAAAGAGGAAGGACTGGTAGTTGGAAAATACGTCCTTGGTGATAGAAATAATGCCAGAGATCGAACGATAAAATTTTGCAAGACCAACAACTTCTTCATTGCAAATACCTTTTTTCAACAACATAAATGGGAACTATACACATGGACTGAGCCAGATGGAATACACAGGAATCAAATTGACTACATCTTTAGAAACAGATGATGGAGAGGCTCAGTATCATCAGTCAAAACAAGGCCAGAGGCTGACTGTGGAACATACTATCAATTGCTCATATGCAAGTTCAAGTTGAAGCTGAAGAAAATTAAAACAAGTCCACAAGAGCTTAAGTACAACCTTGAGTATATCTCACCTGACTCTAGAGACCATCTAAAGAATAGATTTTTTGGATTGAACACTAATGACTGAAGACCAGACGATTTGTGGAATGACATCAAGGACATCATACATGAAGAAAGCAAGAGGTAATCAAAGAGACGGGAAAGAAAGAAAAGACCAAAATGCATGTTAAAAGAGACTCTGAAACTTGCTCTTGAATGTTGACCAACTAAAGTGAACAGAAGAAATGATGAAGTAAAAGAGCTGAACAGAAGATTTCAAAGGGCAGCTCAAGAAGACAAAGTATTATAATAAAATGTGCAAATACCTGGAGTTAGAAAACCAAAAGGGAAGAACATGCTCAGCATTTCTTAAACTGAAAGAACTGAAGAAAAAATTCAAGCTTCAAGTTGCAATAGTAAATAATTATATGGACAAAATACTGAATGACGCAGAAAGTATCAAAAGAAGATGGAAGGAATACACAATGACTGTACTAAAAAGAATTAGTTGACTTTAAATCATTTCAGGAGGTAGCATATGATCAAGAACCAATGGTACTGAAGGAAGAAGTCCAAGCCACATTGAAGACATTGGCAAAAAACAAGACTCCAGGAATTGAAAGAATACCAATTGGGATGTTTCAACAAATGGATGCAGCGCTGGAAGTGCTCACTTGCCTATGCCAAGAGATTTGGAAGACAGCTACCTGGCCAACTGAGTGGAAGCGATCCATGTTTATACCTATTCCAAAGAAAGGTGACAGAACAGAATGCAGAAATTATCAAACAATATCATTACCATCACATGCAAGTAAAATTTTGCTGAAGATCATTCAATAGTGGTTGTAGCAGTTCATTGACAGGGAACTGCCAGAAATTCAAGCAGGATTCAGAAGAGGATGCGGAATGAGAGATATTATTGCAGATGTCAGATGGATCCTGGCTGAAAACAGAGAATACCAGAAAGATGCTTGCATATGTTTTATTGACTATGCGAAGGCATTCAACTGTGTGGATCATAATAAATTATGGATAACATTGCTAGGGATAGAAATTCCAGAACACTTAATTGTGCTCATGAGGAACATATACTTAGACCAAGAGGCAGTCGTTTGAACAGAACAAGGTGATATGGGTGGTTAAAAGCCAGGAAAGTTGTGCATCAGGGTTGTATCCTTTCACCATACTTATTCAACCTGTATGCTGAGCAAATAATCTGAGAAGCTGGATTATATGAAGAAGAACAGGGCATCAGGATTAGAGGAAGACTTATTAATAACCTGCAATATGCAGATGACACAATCTTGCTTGCTGAAAGTGAAGAGGACTTGAAGCACTTACTGATGAAGATCAAAGACCACAGCCTTCAGTATAGATTACACCTCAACATAAAGAAAAAAAAAATCCTCACAACTGGACCAATAAGCAACGTCATGATAAACAGAGAAAAGATTGAAGTTGTCAAGGATTTCATTTTTCTTAGACCCACAATCAACACCCATGGAAACAGCAGTCAAGAAATCAAATGATGCATTGCATTAGGCAAATCTGCTGCAAAAGACCTCTTTAAAGTGTTGAAAAGCAAAGATGTCACCTTGAGGACTAAGGTGTGCCTGACCCAAGCCTTGGTGTTTTAATTGCCTCATATGCACGTGATAGCTGGACAATGAATAAGGAAGACCGAAGAAGAGTTGATGCCTTTCAATTATGATGTTGTCAAAGAATATTGAATATATGGACTGTCAAAAGAAGAAACAAATCTGTCTTGGAAGGAGTACAGCCAGAATGCTCCTTAGAAGCGAGGATGATAAGACTTCGTCTCACATACTTCGGACACGTTATCAGGAGGGATCAGTCCCTGGAGAAGGACATCATGCTTGTTAAAGTAGAGGTCAAAAAGGTTGAGAATTTAGAGGGTTAATATGTTGTGGGGTTGTTAACCAATGTCATAAAACAACATGTGTACTACTGTTTCATGAGAAACTATTTGTTCTGTAAGCCTTCACCTGAAGTATAATAAAAAAAATAAAAAAATAAAAAAACACACACACAAAAAATAAAGTAGAGGTCAGCGAAAAAGAGGAAGACCTTCAATGAAATGGATTGACCTAGTGGCTGAAACAATGGGCTCAAGCTTAACAATGATTGTGAGGATGGCAGGGGGCCGGGTGTTTTGTTCTGTTGTACATAAGGTCGCTATGCGTTGGAATTGACTTGAGGACACCTAAGAACATCAGCATAACACAATGTGATTTCAATGTCAGTAGATTTCTGATTCGGTTAATCTCATCTGGCAAAGACACTATTTTTGTAGTTGGGAAATATCACCGTTGGTCGCCACTGAAAATTGCTATTTATGAAGTTGTCATTTACTTCGATAACTTTACCAGGTTGACCTAGCAGATGGTATAGAGGGAAAATACAGCTGTCCTAAGTAGAGTTACCCTTGACTTGTAAGCTAGGATACTCATTATGTTTAGTGCATGGGGTTTACTTAGCCTCCTGCCCATCTGATCTTTTGTTGAGGAAATAAGTAATTCGTTTCTATAGGATCTACTACTACAGCAAGTACTCTGTGATTAATGTTACTTCTCCCTTCCTTGGGCTATTTTTTCCAAATGAGAATATTTACTGGGTGCAAATTTAATTGCCTCAGAGGTTTTCAGAAAAAGTGTTATAGCCATGCTCTTGATTGGTCCTTATCCTAAGGCTGAACTTTAATGACCTTTCTTCATAGAGGCCTTTCAGTTTTATTTTTTACAATTTAGAAATAAGAATCAGTTGCATATTCCAACCCAGAATTTCCTGAACTTCAGAACTCTGATGGCAGAGGTAATAGGACACTGCATAAAGAGCTAGCATCAAGACCCAAAGCCCTGTTACAGAAACTTCCTTCACTGTCACTGTCTTACAACTCACAGAGGTCCTCCTTTGCTTCTCAACTTCTGGGCTCCACAGCTTGATTTTACCCTGTTACCTTGCTTTGTTAGGGTCTGATACCCTTGGCACTGCTCTGGAAACCCCATGGAGCATTATCTCTGGCACTTGCACTGGCGCTATTCTCAATAGCTGTGAGTATGAGGTGCCCTGCCTTCTTGCCCAGCAGTTTAATGATATAAGCTGAAAACCATTGTACGTGTTGTCCCCAAAGGAGATCAGTATTGACCCAACAGAAGCACAGTCACCTCAGGGGAAGGGGCCAAAGCGAAGGAGGCCTTGGATATAGAAAAAAAAAATTCACTCTGGGATAACTGAAGCTTTCTGAGACTGGATACAACTTGCGTCTCTTTAGTTAAGAACCTGAGGGGACTTGGGTGAAGACTAAGGAATAACTTTAAATAATAGGACTTACGTGATCTTAATAAGTAGTTTTGTTTAACCTGAGTTTTTGTGACAAATTTCTACTGCACAGTGTTCTAAGACAGTCTGAGCTTTACAGAATGATTTCTCCAGAGTCAATCGCCTTACTCTGAGCCCAGGCCTAGGTAGCCTAGTTATCTTAACTCTGAAGCACTGATAGAGTTCCCTACCTCCTTGGGGGATGTTTAAAAATACACAAAGCAAAATTGTGTCAACCTTAAGTACGTTATGAATTTAAAAGCATGCAGTCAGCCCTGCCAAATTTTCATTTGCCTTGGAGACTGGAATAATTATTGTAAGTGCAGATAAAACTAGGTTTCTCGCAGGCAGATTTTTGTGATTCCATCCTGGACTTTTGTTTAGGAATTCTTTTCACTTCCTCTAGGGAGCTAAATTAAATTGCTGCAGAGAGGCCAGAGGGGGGCACCAAACAATCATGACTGATAGAGTGGTTTGGCTGAGACTTTGTAGCGCTCAGGCATTCGGCCTGTGAGGCCTCTGTCTGCTGTGAGCATTTTGGGAGGAAAACATACGGAAGTCTCTCTGTTTACTGACTCATCCTCAAATCAGAAGCTGACACCCAGCTTCAGGAACCCAAAACCTGCTCAATTATCAGGGAGGCCGCAGTTGGCAGGATCTGTGGCTGTAAACAACTTAAAAAGTCCTCTCTTTACACTCCTTTCTTTTCACTAATCACCGCTGCGCTGCCGGAAGAATTTGAAACAAACAAACAAACAAACATGGTGGTGTCTTTGGAAGGTGTGAATACAGGGAGTGGCTCTTTTGTGATCTTTCTATCTGAGAAATCACTGGCAGTTTTCAGGCATAAATTTTTCTTGGTAACAATTAGGGTTATTATTGCTGACACGTCTCTTCAGTCTTCAGAAGAGAGGGCTACATTTGACATCTTAATATTCTTCATCCGCTACTCTTTCAGAAGAGTCCGCTTCCTTTGCCGTATTTCCTTAACAAGGATCTCTGAATTGAAGAGATCATTCAAAACCATTCCATCACAATTGTTGCAATATATCTAGTATAGAAAAGTGGTGTTTCTTGTATGTCAGCACTTCCTGCCCCTGGTGACCTCCATATTTATAGCAGGTTAATTTAGGGCAGGGGGCTAGGACCAGCGCAAAGAAGTTGGAATTCTATTCCTCTGTTCAACTGAGGATGGTATAAGATATGCTTATTTTCAAGGCATGATGAGTTCCAACTTATAAAATACATGTAAATAACAAAAAGTATTAGCTATGATCATGTAAAATTTAATCTTCATTTAAGCCCTGGACCCTCATTTATCTCTTCAGTTCTCCCGTTTGACATGCCCTATGGTTTAATGGTATTTCAAAGTGTCCTTCTTCTGTTTCTTCTTCTAAGTTTGAATCTGTGCATATTTTCTTTCCTTAGCCTATGCATCTTTCCCGTCATGGGGGTACATGACAAGTAAACTGATGCCACAGAGTGATTCTGACTCAGGGAGATGGAGGTTGTGAGAACTTGGACTCTGGAGCCTGACAGAATGGGCATGAATCTAGGCTCTGCCACTTACTAGCTGTGTAACCTTGTCAGCGTTACTCAATCTGTCTGTGCCTCAGTTTCCTCATCCATACAAAGGTGTAATGGTAGTAGTGCTGAGTTATTGCAAGAACTAAATGAATTATTATATGTAATGCAGATAGAATATTATTTGGTATGTAGTAATTGCTTCTTAGGTATATGTTAAATATTTAAAAGTGATGTAAAATTATATCAGTCTTATGAGATTTTTATTTCTACAGAGAAATATGGTACCATGTGATTTTTATGAGGCATATACTGAGTTGTTTCCTATATGTTCAGGTTCCTGTCTGGTATCTCAGGACTATCATTACCTCTTATGCCAATAGGAACTGTTGAGAGAGAAAAAATGGAACAATCAAAATCTTGTACAAGGATCATATTACAACTGACTCCTCAACACAATATACCTAACAAACATTTATCTAGCACTTGTGCCGTGCACAGTTTTAAGCACTGTACAGATGTTAACTCGTTTAATCCTCAATACAACATAAGAATACTTGGTGAATTTCCGTTAAATGATGTGGCAAAGTCCTCTAGTCCAGGATCTGACATGGTAATCCTTCAATAAATACTTATTTAAGGAATGAATACATGTTGGTGACTCAGTCAGTCAAGCTAGCTTGTCTGGCTATCAAAAAGCAAACAACACACCAGTATGTTATATTACGTGCATTCAAAGGAGCCCTGGTGGTGCAGTGGTTAAAGCACTTGGCTGTTAAATGAAAGGTTGGTGGTTGGAACCCACGAGCTGCTCTGCAGGAGAAAGATGTGGCAGTCCGTTTCCCTAAAGATTTATAGCCTTGGAAACTTTATGGGGCGGTTCTACCGTGTCCTATAGGATCGCTATGAATCAGAATCAACTCAACGGCAGTGGATTTTTTTTTTTAAACGTGCAATCAAGGGGCTCTGGTGGCTCAGTGGTTAAGCAGCTCAGCTGCTAACCAAAAGCCCGATGTTTGAATCTATCAGCAGCTCTGCAGAAGAAAGATGTGCCAGTCTGCTTCCGTTGAAATTAAAACAAAAACCGTTGCTGTAGTGACCCTGTTGGACAGAGCAGAACTGCCCCATAGGGTTTCCAATGAACTGCTGGTGAATTCAAACTACCGAACTTTTGGTTAGCAGCCGTAGCTCACGGTAGCTCTTAACCACTGTGCCACCAGGGCTCCAAACCTTGGACACCCTTTGGGGCAGTTGTATTGTGTCCTCTGGGGTCACTGTGCATTGGAATAGATGTGGCGGCAAGGGGTTTTTGGGTAATGTGCATTTAGACACTTCCACCGATGTATTCAATTTCAGCTGAAGGGGATAAGGTGGGCTAAATGTTCCTGCCCTTTCTCAATATTAAATAATTTATTATTTTAATATTAAGCTTAGATGTTTAGATGTTAGAGAATTGATTAAGTCTTTGGTTACTTATAGACTATTACCCTCAACCTATGTTGAATATCTGAGTGTACCATTATTCCAACTGTCCATTTCTAATTTTTGATTTTTAGCAGTAAGTACTATGATTCTGTATAAAACATTAAGATCTGCCATTTTTCTTCACTTTTCGAATTGTATTCTTTATTTTTGTTCTAATCTGGAAAACATAGTTGTATCATATCTCTTCATTTGTCACTGTTCTGAGAAGATTAGCAAATAACTACTTAATATTTTGTAATGATTTATTGTAATTGAAAATATCCACAAATTAAGACTGAGGAATAAATTACTTTGAAAACATGTCACATCTATTCAAAAATCCATTTAGGAACACTTGAGAGATAAATGCCAGTTTTTTATGAAGCTACAATTCATAAAAATGTAGACTCTTTTTATAGGCATGGAATTAATTGCATTTAACCTTAAATCCTACTGGCTGAAATACATTTAACATGATAGAAAAGAATCAATATACTCACAACATATGACCTCAAGAGTCCATCTCTCTTTCTTTCTCTAGCTACCTACTTACAAATCTAAATATTTATCTCTTCCTACCTATGTCAAATGTTTGGTGAAGTTGAATGAAATTATTATATGTTTTCCTTTTATTGTACTTTAGGTGAAGGTTTACAGAACAAACAGTTTCTCATTAAACAGTCAGTACACATATTGTTTTATGACATTGGTTAACAACCCCACGACATGTCAACCCTCTCTCTCCTCGACATTTTTTCTTTTTCTTTTTGGTGAAAATACACAGTCAAATACACACCATTTCAAAAATTTCTACATGTACAGTTCAGTGATGTTGATTATGTTCTTCCACTTGTGCTGCGATTCTCACTTTACATAAGGTTTACAGAACGAAATAGTTTCTCATTAAACAGTTAGTACACATGTTGCCCTATGACAATGGTTAACAACCTCACTACATGTCAACACTGTCCTTACTCAACCTTGGGTTCTCTATCACCAACTTTCCTGTCCCCTTCTGCCTTCTGGTCCTTGTCCATGAACTGCTGTGCCTCATTAGTCCCGTTTTGTTTTATGGGGTTGTCCAATCCCCGGCTGAACGGTGAACCTCAGAAGTGACTTCACCACTGAGCTAAAACGGTGTCTGGGGGCCATACCCTCAGGGTTTCTCCAGTCTCTTTCAGGCCAGTAAATCTGGTCTTCAATTGTGTGTGTTAGAATTTTCTTCTACATCCTTCTCCATCTCTGTCCAGAACCCTCTGTTGTGACCCCAGTCAGAACAGTCAGTGGTGGTAGCCGGGCACCATCCAGCTGTACTGGACTCAGTCTGGTGGAGACCTTGGTAGCTGTGGTCCATTAGTCCTTTGGACTAATCTTTTTCTTGTAACCTCTTCTCTTCATTCTCCCTTGCTCCCAAAGGGGTGAGACCAGTGGAGTATCTTAGACGGCTGCTCACAGGCTTTTAAGACCCCAGACGCTACTCACCAAGGTAGAATGTAGAACATAGTCTTTATAAACTGTGTTATGCCAGTTGACCTAGATGTTCCCTGAGACCATGGTCCCCACAGCTCTCTGCGCAGCAATTCAGTCCCTCAGGGAGTTTGAATGTGTCTGTGGAGCTTCCATGACCTTTCCTTGTACAAGTTGTGCTGGTTTCCCCAGTATTGTGTACTGTCTCACCCTTCACCAAAGATACCACTTATCTATTACCTATTTAGTATTTCCCCCCCACCCCACCATCCCTCGTAACCAACAAACATTGTTACATTTTGTGTGTGAACTTTTTCGTGGGTGTTTACAATAGAGGTCTCATACAATATTTGCCCTTTTGTGATTGACTTATTTCACTCAGCATGATGTCCTCCAGTTTCATCCATGTTATGAGATGCTTCACAGATTCATTGTTGTTCTTTCTCATTGCATAGTACTCCATTGTGTGTATGTACCATAGTTTGTTTATCCATTCATCTGTTGACGGGCATCTAGGTTGTTTCGGTCATTTTGCTATTGTGAACAATGCTGCCATGAACATAGGTGTGCATATGTCTATTCGAGTGACGACTCTTATTTCTCTAGGATATATTCCTAGGAATGGGGTTGCTGGATCATATGCTATTTCTAATTCTACCTTTCTAAGGAAGTGCCATATCATTTTCCAAAATGGTTGTATCATTTTGCATTCCCACCAGCAGTGCATACGAGTTCTGATCTCCCCGCAGCCTCTCCAACATTTGTTATTTCCAGTGTTTTTGATTTGTGCCAGTAATGCTGGGGTGAGGTGGTATCTCATTGTGGTTTTAGTTTGCATTTCTCTAAGGGCTAGTGATCGCAAGCATTTCCTCATGTGTCGGTTGGCTTCTTGAATGTCTTCTTAGGTGAAGTGCCTGTTCATTTCCTTTGCCCATTTTTAAATAGGATTATTTGTCTTTTTGTTGTAGAGGTGTTGGATTTTCTTGTAAGTTATGGAGATTAGACCTTTGTCTGACTTGTACTGTCCAAAATTTTTTCCCCAGTCTGTAGGTTCTCTTTTTACTCTTTTGGTGAAGTCTTTTGAAGAGCATAGGTGTTTGATTTTTAGAAGATCCCAGTTATCTAGCTTATCTATTGGGTTTTGTGTGTTGATGGTTATGGTTTGTATCCTGTTAATGCCATGTATTAGGGCCTATAGCATTGGTCCTATTTTTTCTTCTATGAACTTTATAGTTTTTGGCTTTATATTCAGGTCTTTGATCCATTTTGAATTAGTTTTTGTATATGGTGTGAGGTATGAGTCCTGTTTCATTTTTTTGCAGATGGATATCCAGTTTTGTCAGCACCATTTGTTAAAAAGACTGTCTTTTCTCCATTTGATGGACTTTGGGCCCTTGTCGAAGATCAGGTGACCATAGGCGGATGGATTTACATCTTGGTTCTCAGTTCTGTTCCATTGGTCAATGTATCTGTCATACCAGTACCAGGCTGTTTTGAGTACCGTGGCTGTATAGTAGGTTCTGAGGTCAGGTAGTGTGAGCCCACCAACTTTATTCTTCTTCTTCAGTAGTGCTTTACTTATTCGGGGCTTCTTCCCTTTCCATATAAAGTTAATGATTAGTTTTTCCATCTCTTTGAAGAATATTGTTGGTATTTGGATCGAGATTGTGCTGTATTTGTAAATTGCTTTGGGTAGAATTTTCATTTTCACAATGTTGAGTCTACCTATCCACGAGCATGGTATGTTTTTCCATTTATGTAGTTCCCTTTGGGTTGCTTGCAGTAGTGTTTTGTAGTGTTCTTTGTATAGGTCTTTTTACCCCTGATTAGATTTATTCCTAAGTGTTTTATTTTTTGAGGGGCTATTATAAGTGGTATTGTTTTCCTGATTTCTTTTTCATCATTCTGTTTATTAGTGTATAGGAATCCAACTGATTTTTATATGTTTATCTTGTATCCTGCTATTCTGCTGAATCTTTCTGTTAGTTCCAGTGATTTCTTGTGGGGTCTTTAGGGATTTCTATGTATAGTATCATATCATCCGCAAACAAGGACAGTTTAACTTCTCCATTACCAATTTGGACGCCCTTTATTTCTTTTTTTTGCCATATTGCTTTCACTAGAACTTCCAGCACAATGTTAAATAGGAGTGGTGATAAAGGGCATCCTCTCTTGTTCCTGTTCTCAAGGGGAATGTTTTCAGCCTCTGTCCATTAAGAATGATGTTTTCCATTGGTTTTGCATAGATGCCCTTTATTATGTTGAGAAATTTCCCTTCTATACCTATTTGATTGAGAGTTTTTATCAGGAATGGGTGTTGGACTTTGTCGAATGCCTTTTCTGTGTCAATTGAGATGATCATGTGATTCTTTTCTTTCCTTTTATTTATGTGGTGGATTACGTTGATTGATTTTTTTAATGTGGAACCATCCTTGCATACCTGGTATGAATTCAACTTGCTCATGGTGTATTATTTTTTTGATATGATGCTGAATTCTGTTGGCTAGAATTTTGTTGAGAATTTTTGCATCTATATTCATGAGAGATATTGGTCTGTAATTTTCTTTTTTTGTGGAATCTTTGCCTGATTTTGGTATCAGTGTTATGCTGGCTTCACAGAATGAATTCAGAAGTGCTGCTTCCTTTTCTATGCTATGAAATAGCTTGAATAGTACTGGTACAAGCTCTTATGTGAATGTTTTGTAGAATTCTCCAGTGAAGCCATCTAGGCCAGGGCTTTTTTTGTTGGGAGTTTTTTTTTTTTTTTTTAATTACCTTTTCAATCTCTTCTCTTGTTATGCTTCTGTTCAGATTTTCAACATCACTTTGTGTTAGTTTGGGTAGGTAGTGTCTTTCTAGGAGTTTATCCATTTTCTCTAGGTTTTCAAAGTTGTTGGAGTATAGTTTTTCATAATATTCTGTTATGATCCTTTTTATTTCAGTTGCGTCTGTTGTAATGTCTCCCATTTCATTTCTTATTTGGGTTATTTGTGTCCTCTCCTGTTTTTCTTTTGTCAGTCTGGCCAGTGGTTTGTTGATTTTGTTGATTCTTTCAAAGAACCAACTTTTGGTTTTGTTGATTCTTTCTCTTGTTTGTCTATTCTCTGTTTCATTTATTTCTGCTCTGATCTTTATTATTTCCTCTTTTCTGGTGGCTGTGGGTTTTTTTGCTGTTCTCTTAGTATTTGTTTGAGTTGTGTAGTTAATGTTTTGATTTTGTTCCTTTTTTCTTTTTTGATGTGTGCATCTATTGCTATAAATTGTCCTCTGAGGACTGCCTTTACTGTGTCCCCAAGGTTTTTGTATGATGTGTTTTCATTCTAGTTTGATTCTAGGAATTTTTTGATTCCATCTCTGATTTCTTCTATTACCCAATGATGTGTAAGCAGGGTGTTATTCAGTTTCCATGTAATTGATTATTTTTTCCTTGCTCTTTCTGTTGTTAGGTTCTACTTTGATGGCACTGTGGTCAGAGAAGATACTTTGTATTATCTCAGCATTTTGGATCTTGTTGAGAGTTGCTCTGTGGCCTAAGATTTTGTCTGTTCTGCAGAACGTTCCATGTGCATTGGAAAAGAATGTGTACTTTGCAGTTGTCGGATGCAGCGTTCCATATATATGTGTATGAGGTCATGATGGCTGATTGTGCCCTTTAGGTCTTCTGTATCCTTGCTGAGTTTCTTTTTAGGTGTTCCTTCCTTTACTGAGAGTGGTGTGTTGAAGTCTCCTACTATTATTGTGGAACTGTCAATTTCTCTTTTCAGTGCCCTTAGAGTTTGTTTTATGTATTTTGGAGCCCTGCCATTGGGTGTGTAGATGTTTATTACGGTTTTGTCTTCATGATGGATCATCCCGTTAATCATTATATAGTGTCCCTCTTTGTCTTTTATGGTGGATTTTGTTTTAAAGGCTGTTTTATCTGAGATTAGTATTGCCACTCCTGCTCTTTTCTGGTAGTTGTTAGCTTGATATATTTTTTTCCAACCTTTGATTTTTAATAAATTCACGTCTTTGTTTCTAAGATGTGTCTTTTGTAGACAGCATATGGATGGATCCTGTTTTTTTATCCATTCTGTCACTCTCTGTCTCTTTATGGGTGCACTGAGGCTGTTTACATTCAGTGTAATTATTGACTATGTGAGTTTATTACTGCCATTTCGTACTGCTTTTTTTTTTTTTGTGCTTACGTTTTCTTTGTTCTTCTTACTCTGCTACGCTGAATTCCTCTTTTGTGGATTTTCTTTTCAATTCTTTTGTTTTTGTAGGTTTTGTTTTTACTGAGACTTTATCTTTTTCCTCTTTATTTTTTATGAGTATGTTTGCTAACTTTCTTTGTGGTTACCATGAATTTTACCCTTATCTTTCTAAGTTTGAAGCAGCCTATTATTACTCGGTATCACCTTGCCTTCCTCTCCATTAGATGTTTCTATACCTACACTGTTTACTCCGTCTTTTACTGTTCTTATGTTTTTGTCATTTACAGATTAACTTCTCTGATTCCCTGTCCTATTTCTTTTGGTTTTTGATAGTCCTTGAGAGTTCATTTCCTAGATTGGTATCTTGCTGGTATTATCCTGCATCCTAGATTCAGTTTGTGAGCTGAAGTTGTTCGTACTCAGATCGAAGGACTCCCTTAATAATTCTTGTAAGTTTGGTTTTGTTTTTACATATTTCTTTAATTTCTGTTTATCTGGAAATGTCCGAATTTCACCATCATATTTGAATGAGAGTTTTGCAGGATATATTATTCTTGGGTGGCAATTTTTTTCTTTCAAGGTTTTATATATGTCATGCCATTGCCTTCTTGCCTGTATGGTTTCTGCCAAATAATCTGAGCTTAGTCTTATTGTTTCTCCTCTGTACCTGACTTCTTGTTTTTCACGAGCTGCTCTCAGGATTCTTTGTTTGTCTTTGGTTTTAGCGAGTGTGATTATGATATGCCTTGGTGATTTTCTTTTGGGGTGTATCCTATATTGGGTTCATTGAGCTTCTTGGATGGCCAGCTTTTCATGTTTCAGGCTATTGGGGAAGTTTTCTGTCAGGAGTTCTTCAATGATCCTCTCCGTGTTTTCTGTTTTCTCTCCCTTGTTCAGGGACTCTGATAACTCACAGATTTTTGCTTTTGATTGTATCTGACATAATTCTCAGTGTCTCTCATTGTTCGTTGTTCTTTTTTCTGAGTGTTCCTGAACAGAGTTGTATCCAAGTGTTTGTCTTCAGTTCTGCTGATCCTGTCTTCCACCATTTCAAATCTACTCCTCAGCCCTTCTATGACGCTATTTCTAAAATCTAGTTTTTTATCCTTTGGATTTCTAATTGTCGTTTTTGTATAATTTCTAATTGTGAATTTATTTTGGAATTTTGTTCCTGCGTTATTTTTCTGAATTCTTCCATTGTTTTTTCTGTATTTTCCATGAATTTTTCTGCCTTTTCCATGAATTTGTCTATTTTTTCCTCATTTTTGTCTGCTTTTTGCTTCAACTCTTGGATAATTTTGAGTATTAGAGATTTGAATTCCCTATTAGGTAGTTCTATTGCCTTTTCTTTCACTAGAAAGTCATCTGGTGTTTTATTTTGGACACCTACTAGAACCATTCTGTCCTGTTTTTGTAAATGTTTTGATATTGTCTGGTTTCTTCAGGGCATTCAGTAGTTATTTTTCTTGTTTATTGTTTGTTTCATCTTTTTTTTTTTTTTAATCTGGCTATGTCTGAGCAGGCGGGCTGTGTGTTCTTTGTTGATTGTGGGCATGATACTTTTTCCCTCCATCTCCAACTGGCAGGGTCAGTCGCTCAGATATGGTACAGCACAGCAAGTCTAGCTGAAGAGGAGTTGCAGGGATAGGTTGTTTGTGGTGCTTACCATGGCCACCAGGGCAGGCTCGTAATCAGTGCAGGGCAGGTTCCAGTATGCTGTGTCTGTGCTGCTTGGTGGTGTGATGTTAAGCGCATGGTGCAGGTAGGCAGGATGGAGAGGGAAGATTGTGATGTGTGGAGCTAAGATGGGTATTGGAGAGAGGAGAGAGTAACAGGAGCCAAAGACATACAAACAAACAAAAAAGAGTGCTAGGGGAGCTTGCCATTGGAGTGGAGAGATGAGAGCCTATGAAATCGAGAAAAACAAAAAGGGGAAGAAGAAGAAAAAAAGAAAAGAAAAGAATGAATAAATAAAAATTAGAAAGAAAAAAAGAACAGTAAAACTCCCAGGGATCCCACTGGTGTGGCTACGAGTTCTGGGGAAGTTGTTTCCATGTGTTGAAGTACAGCCTGGCTAGGAGGTGTAGAGGTATTCAGTGCCAGGTATTCAGGGGATAGGAAGAGAAGGAAGGTATAGAGAGACAAGAAACTGAGTAATGAAGAGAAAAAGGGAAAAAGAGGGAAAAGAAAAGAAAAAATTAAAAAAAAAATAGAATAAGAAAAACCCTGAAAAAAAACAGGGGGAAAAAAAAAACCCACCAAAAAAGAAATGCTCTCAGGGATCCCTCTGTGTGTCTGCGCAAGCTGTGGGGTAGGTTCCAAGCCATGCAGCATTGCCTGGTCAGAACGGGCTCCCAACTTGATAAAAGAAAAAGAAAACAAACAAAGAATTCAGAACAAACAAACAAAAAAAAAAAGCCCCAGGATCCCACCAGCGTGGCATCATGGACCAGAAAGCTGTTCCACACTCAAGTGGAGCTCCACAGCCCCTCAGGAAGAAGCAACGATGGCGCACGGAGCCAGGTATTTGAGCGAAAGGAGGGGCAGGTGGTGAGAGATAAGGAAGAAATCAAAAGAAGCAGAAAAAAGAAACAGCAGGCAACAAATGGCACTCAGGGAGTCAGCCAGTGCAGGCAGGTGGAATCCAAGCAGTGGCTGCTTCCTGTCCAAGAGACTGTGGCCCCAGGAAGCAGAGGAGGCCGAGTCGGGGTGAAGAGGAGTGGGGGGTGGGAAAGCATATATCGCCAGTTACCGGTTGTTCTGTCTCCTGCTGGAAGCTACGTGAGGCTACTTTTTCGTACCCCCTATTTGCTGGTATCTGATAAGAGTTCAAGACGGCGGATCTGTGTTGTGTTAGCTGATAAGTGACCCTTCCATGTATGTCTCCTTGCTCTCTGTTCTCTGGCAGTTTCTTACACCATTTGGTGCTTGGCTGAGTTCTTTATCTCTTCATTTGATGTTTAGGGTTTCGGGATTGCTGTTTTCTCTGTTTGGCTTAGTTTTTCTGATCTTTGCTGTGGAGGGACAGCATGGTGCTTCTTTCTAGAGCGTCATGTTGCCAGAAGTCCCGAATGAAATTATCTTCATGGAACTATGGAGATGTGGAAACTGAAGGCACTTTGAAAAATGTGGTTAAATGTATATGAAGACCCCAGGTCCCTTTGGTGGCTATGATGAAGTGGAGAGGAGAGACCAACAGTGCAATCTCTTATCTCTGAGGTTAAAAGTTATTGATACTGTTGGATAGACATGGTTGATATAATGGGTTCAGAGAATTCAACAAGTTACAGTGTTGATAGAAATAACAATTGAGAAGTGGGACTGCCCCTGTTCTTAGTCCAGTGGTTAGAGGTGTAAGGTGGGTTGAAGTTCATGAATTGACAGTAACGCCTGTCTCAACTCAGCCAAGTTTCTGGCAGGTTTGAAGACTGGGGAAGTGGCTCTTTGAAAGACTCTAAAAATCCAATCAACACTCATGATTGTATGTAGTACTTGGATAGGGATGAGGGGGACGTTTTCCTTATTTGTATGTTGAAGATTTACACTTTCAGGGGTGAAGGGCAGAATAATGAAATGAGATATCATTGGAAAGTCTAGATTTCAGGTGTGAGCTGAAGCCATAATTTGGTAGTGACGACAGTGGATAGAACCTCAGACAGGAGCAACTAGTTTCCAATAAGGTTGTGGCACCTTCCAGCATTAAAGGACATATTGAATTTTGCCTGCAGAGATAGGAGGTGTAAACTGTTGGTCTTAGATTCCAGTGAGTATTTTAGAGGATTCCTGGACATAGCAGGATGGTGGTAAGAGACAACTAGCTTGGAGGAAAGATACTGGACTTGTTTATTTGGTCATGAGCCTGTCCATGTAAGTAATTAATAAATATTTAGGTGGCGCATAAAATATGTGTAGGAAAAGTATTGGATTAAAGTTAGGAGCTTGAGAATTGTGCTTTAAAACATCACTGGGGGATCTCATTATTCACATCCCAATCTGTGAAGTAAGACTCCCAAGTTCTATTTTATTCATATATCCATGCCCACACACATGCAAACATCCTATAAATCGTTATCTACCCTTTCCTGTCTTTTCTGCCTCCTCTTTTGATGATATTTACATCCATCATGGGGCTTAGCATGTAGGCCTCCATCCTTCATACTTCACCCCACTGGCTCAAATTAGATTGATCTCCAATGCCCCTCTAAACTTGCCTTGTTCATTATCATTCCTAAATATTTCCATGCCATTTCTCTTACCTGGTCTTTCTCACCTTTTCCTTTTCATCTAAACAAATATTGCCCCTCCATGAAAGTTGAACTGAATCTTCTTTGGCTAATTTTCCCAAACTTTTGCCCTTTCTCTAAACTTCTGCAAATTTGTCTATCTTACTAGATTGAAAGTTTAAGAGTAAGAGCCACATCTATGATAACTTCTATTACTGCACCACACTCTGGTGACGTGTGACCATAAACCAAGTACTTGAAAATCTACATTTGCTTAATCTGCTCCATATTCCCTAAGCAAAAGCAACCACTGCTCTTCCAAATTTCAGATTAATTTAGGCTAATTTGTTTGATTCTTTTGGGCTCAGGAACCCCCCCCCCCGCAACACTTTTTGTCTTGTTTTTTATTTATTTGTCTCCATCAAACTCTCCTAGTCTCTAATCATGACAGAAAACTTGAAATATTTGGAAATCTTCTCTCTGGCAGACAAAGATGTTGAGATTAGCTATTCCAAAAATATGAGGTCAGTCATCAAGGCCATTATCCTAATTTATGTTTTCTAATAAATTATTGAAGAAGGAAAAAACTTTAAAAGTGATCTATTAGACAGATATATCTTAAAAAGCTGCAATGCTCAGGTTTATAATTATACTAATAATAAAATACTTTCATAGTAGGTTTAAATTCCCTGGGACCTAATGTCAAGCATATTGTTAAGCACATGTAGTAGGTTCTTAATAAATATTTGATGATTAACTAAAATATTTTGAAATATAATTTCTTTGAATGTGGTATTTTTATTTTTGATATCCTGATTTATAATTGAACCCCTCAATCTGGATTATTTTGGTACACTGCCAAGCACAATACAATTGAATAGAAAATTCTCTAAAGTTCTTATTGATGGCCAAATCTAAAATTGCTTTGAGGTTAATAGAAGTGTCTTTGTCTTCATGTGGCTTAGAAGACAATAGACTGCTTTGTACAGAGATTATATTTAGTTATTTTCTTACATGCACAAGAGTCCATTATTATAATTGTATCTTAGCACAGACTAACAAACAGGTATATTTGGTATTATTTTCTTTTTCCTGTTTCAATTTTTCTTTCTTCTTCCTAACAGATTTCTTTTTCATAAATACTCACAGGCATTTAAATTATATTAGTAGTTTTTGTGTTACATATGGTATAAATTAATATTCTCTCTGGATAAGTGGTTGACAAGTATGTTCATAGTTATGTTATGGACTTTGGTGTCATTTAAAGAATACATAATTTACATTCTGACAAACTTTAAAAGAATTTCTTCTAAGCAGTGTCTACACAATAGTTCTTTTCCTTTCCTTCTTGGGCTAGGGCTATGACTGAGACATCAGATGGGGACAAAAAAAACCCACTGCCATTGAGTTGATTCTAATGCATAGAGACCCTAAAGGACAGAGTAGAACTGCCCCATACGGTTTCCAAGGAGCGGCTGGTGGATTTGAACTGCCAACTTTTTGGTTAGCAGCCCAGCGTTTAACTGGGGATAAGGTCATAGTTTTCTCCCTGCCTCCAGATCCACAGGATGGCCTTTGGGTAAGTAGAAGTACAATTACAAATGGATTCTGGAGCCTGCTTGCTGATATGGGTTTGTGGTTACCGAATCCATAAACTTGGTTTTTAATCTGCTGTCAACTGGCATAATATCATAAACAGCATAAAAAGTAAACACTTAGACTTATGAGGAAGGCTGTATTGACCTGACCCTTTCTCCAAATAATTTGATGAAACATCTCATTCTCTGTGATGACAGAGAAAAATAGCAGGTCCAATGTTTTGTTGGATAAAGTATATTCTAATTCAAATTAGTGGCATATAAAGTCATCATCTTGCCTGAACAAAAATCTTATTAAATTGAGCGTGTCTTTCATTCCACAAAATGGAATTAAATTTTTAGCCTGTTATTTTTCTAGTTGGCAATTTATTGAGTTAATAGAATACAAGTCACACAGCCTTCCAAAGAAATATATTATGTGTTGTTTCATTTTATTTTTCTTTAGCATTCTGTGGTTTTTAAAAAATCTTACAGGTTAAAAATAATATAGTAGAAATTGAAAGAAAAATAATCAGAGATATAGACAAAGAATTTCTAGATAAATATTTATCTAAATGAGTGTCCACTGCAGTATTATTTACATAAAAAATCTGAAATGACCAAAGTCTCTAACAATAAACATGTTGCTAGGAAAATTGTGGCCTTTCCGTTAATGGACTATTAGGTAGACTTTTAAAATAGTTTTGGAAAAGTTTTAAAAGAACAGGAAAATTTTTCAAATGTACAAAAATGCAAAATAAAAACACCTAGGAAACCAATTGTATATACAATAGAATTTTGGTTAATAAACACAAACAAATGGGTGCACATAAGGCAGTAAGTCAAAGTGCTAATACGTCTAACCATGTGTTGATTGAGCTCTTAGGATGTATTAAGTTCTCACTATAACCCAGCTGGAATCCCTTGGTGGTGCAAATGGTTAATGCCATCAGCTGCTAACCTAAAGGTTGGCAGCTGGAGTCCCGTCAGAGGCACCTCTGAAAAAATACCTGTCATCTACTTGTGAAAATTCAGCCATTGAATACCCTATGGAGCACAGTTCTACTCTGACACACATGGGGTCTCCATGAGTTGTTAGTCAACTTGATAGCAACTGTTTTATATTCCAGGTTCTAGGCTAAGCACTTTTGAGGGCCTTAAAACATTTAATTCTTACAGGAGGATAATGAGATTGTTCTAGGAAACCTAGGAAATCCCACTATTAAGGACTGATTAGGTGAATAGTTTCAGAAGATCATTTGGGAGTTGAAAATCATAGGCAAAACAATTTGAAGGCATATAAATTGTATGTGATGAGACTGTAAAAATTAGCATTTGTTGGTAGCTAAACTAATTCAAGTGTTAACTCTTATTAAAAACATAGAAAACTAAAAACAGAAAATATTTTTTAATGTTCACTATTTGATTTCTTCAAGTTCCAATGGGATTTTGTTTAAGTAGAAACTTCAGTATGTACAAAGGTGCAGGGATGTAATCCGTAGTCCTCTCTGGACTGGTGTGCTAGCCCCTGGGAAAATACACAAAAGTTGTGGAATGAATTGTTATTCATGAAGGTGCTGTCATTAGATTTCTGAGAAGAGCTGCTGGGCAGCTGAGTAAAATACGTTACTACTGTTCTGACATGTATGCCCATCAAGACTAGCAGATAGAGAGCACTTTAATGACCTTTTTATAGTCATAACTGACAGTGACATTAACAAAAAGGATTTGGGACAAAGAACTGCTGAGCTTATGCTGCAAATCAACCTCAAGCTTTACAAGCTAGATATTTTATGCTACTGTATTTGAATCTATGTAAATTGAGTGATTGTTTCATATTTAAGGACTTTATCCTGGGTGAGGAAAGAAAGAATTAGGATCATACTATTTTGGCAGACAAGCTCTTTGATAGGGAAAACTACGTGACTTGGTAATTTGAGGGCTAAGATTCACTAAATCAGGAACGAAGGGAGTTCTATATTTGTTGAGACATCTCCTATTTGCGCCAAATTTGTAAATGAAAGAATTCAAAGGGATTTCAGAAGCATATACATTTAAAAAATTTATTTGATTCAGATAGTTTTTTTTTTTTTTTATAAAACTTGAAATACTTTACAAAAAAATCCCTAAATGTTGAATGACTGAAGATTATAGCATTGTTAATAGGTGACTAGAGTTTGGGGAAATAGGGAGTATTCAGGGACACAACTAACTTGGACTATCTCTAGAGCAGGGTTTAAATAAACCTGAAAATGTAAAGGGACCTCTGATCGGTAGCCCACTTTTGTTTGGCCTCTTCAGTATGGGCATAGCCTTAAAAAGTGTATGAGAGTCTAGTTCCGGGAGCTAAGGGTCCACAGCTGCTGTGAATCTTGGTGTAAGTCAATAAGAAACTTCCAAAATCGAAAAGAATTCTTAAACTTTAGGTCTTCTGGAGAAATAGCAAAGCACTCAGATTTGGAATTCTCATCAGTGTCCCTTAGTTTTAGAGTAATAACTAGAAAATTAGCCTAGCAACTCTATTAATGCTTTTATATTGGGGGCAGGGGAAATGTCAGTATTTGTTTGCATGATTTAAATTCCTTTGTGTATATCTTCACTTTGAACCAAATTGAGGCAAACTGGATATTTGAGATGGTTGACCTGGACTGCTGGGTGGAGACTCCCCTCTGACTCCTGTAAGAATGTCAGTGTATTAGTTTCCTAAGGCTGTGTAAAAAAAGTACCAAAACTGGTGGTTTAGAAGAACAAAAATTTATTGTCTTACTGTCTGGAGGCCAAAAGTCTGAAATCAGGGTGTTAGCCATGTTAATTATTTCTGAGCGCTATGAGGGAGAATCGGTGCCATGCCTCTTTCCTAGCTTCTATTGACTGCTGGCAATCCTTGAATTCCTTGGCTTATAGATGCGTGACTCCAATCTCTGCTTCTGTCTTCACATAGCCGTGTTCACTATGTCTCTCTCTCTCTCTGTCTCTTCTCCCCTATTATATAGGCACCACTCGTATTGGATTGGGACAAACCCTATTTCAGTATGACCTCATGTTAACTGATAACATCTTCAAAGACCCTATTTCCAGACAAGGTCATGTTCACAGGTACCTGAGGTTAGGAGTTCTGCATGTCTTTTTGGGGGTCACAAAACATGTAACACTCCACCCTTTGCCTTCCTTCCCCCCAAAAATTCATGTCCTTCCTACATGCAAAATATATTCGCCTTATCACATCATCCCTAAAAGTCTTAATCCATTCCAGCAACAACTCTAAGTGCGAAATCTCATCTTTTGAATCATCTCAATCAACTCTGAATGAGACTCTTGGTGTGTTCCATCATGGGGGAAAATTCCTCTCTATCTGTGGACCTGTGACCTAGGATACAAGTTACCTGCTTGCAAAGCACAATGGTGAAACAGGCATAAGATAGACATTAACATTCCAAAAGGGAGAAATTGGAGGGAAAGACGGGGTCATGAGTACTAAGCAAGTCCAAAATCCAGCAGGGCAAATCTCATTAGGTAGCTAAAGAGAAAAACCCTAGGTATTGTTTCAGGAGATTATTTAATGCTGGTAAATAGGATATTTACTGGTCAAGGAAAGAAACTTTTTATGTATGAATGTAATCTGAAAATTCTAACAAAGCAAGAGTGGGATAAAAATTCTTCTACTGACACAGCTTATGGTGGATAACGGATGTAATACAGCAGAAAAGAAAAAGAAAGTCTCACATAGGAGATTAGGCACAGCTGAGAAAAATTTTCTGAGGTAATAAAAGCTTGCAGTCAGGATTTTGCAGGGTGCTTTGGAAGAAAACAACTGCCACAGGAATGTAGTCAGGGTAAAACAAACAAACAAACAAAAACAACCCATTGCTGTTGAGTCGATTCATAGTGACTCTGTAGGACATGGTAAAACTGCCCCACAGGGTTTCTAAGAATCAGCTGGTGGATTCAAACTGCTAACCTTTTGGTTAGCAGATGAATGCTTACCCACTGTGCCAAAAGGGCTCTGCTAAATTATGGATTTAGGCATTTATAACAAAAAGACCAAAAATTGTTTGTGAATTGTATTGAAAACCCTGGTAAAAAGAAGTGATCATTTCAATAAATATTTGTCATCTATTGATAACACTACTGAAGATACAAAAAGTGTTGAACACAGAAAAGATCTGCAGATGAAACAGAATTAGATGACTAAAGGGGACAAGAATCCAAACCAGAATAGTGGAGAGTGGTTCCTTTGACTTCCCTAGATCTCCAGTAAGAAGGAGCTGGATGCTTATCCCAGGACAAGACTGTAATGTTCCACAGATGAGTGAGAGAGAGTGTGTTTGAGGGTGAGTGCAGCTTATGTTTCTGTATCAGTAACAAAACATTTGTCATTCAAAATCTCCTTCCACATTCTAACAAGGGTGGACCCTGAGGAGAGACTTATGTTTTGCTCAGGTGGATTATGGGTGAGGCTACAAACTGGAGAAAGGACCAAATTGCTCAATTTAAAGCAAGTGGATTGAGAGGTTAGGGAGGAAGGTCTGGGAGTAGAGAGGAGGCTACTGATGAAGAGAAGGAGCGTTTGAGGCAACTGAAGTGGGAGAGGAATTTGAGGGTAAATAAAGTACAGTTAATAGAAGAGAATTCCTGATGTTTCTGACAGGATATGTTGGAATATTTTCCATTTCCACTTGGATGTTTCAGTAAAAAGATATTATTTACAAGTTTGGAGGGGTGTGTGTGTGTGTGTGTGTGTGTGTGTGTGTGTGTGTGTGTGTGTGTGTGTACTGAGATGTGACAGATTGAGTATGACGTCAAGACGTGTGGGAGGAGAGAAGGGAGGTCCAGGGAGGCGCAGTCTTATTTGAATTACAAGTGATTTAAACTATACCATCACTAGTCTATCATTTGTAGTATGTATGCGTTCAGTCATTCTCCATCTTCTTAAAATTTTCATAAAATCTCCCTAAATATTATTAAGTGTATTTAACTAAATTTAGGGAATTTCTGCTGACAATTGCAGTCAAGATTCTGTGCCTAGAGTGTATTAAAAAAAAAAAAAAATGTTGCCGTGGAGTTGATTCCGACTCATAGCAACCATATAGGACACAGTAGAGCTGCCCCATAGGGTTTCCAAGCAGCAGCTGTTGGATTCCAACTGCTGACCTTCTGGTTAGCAGCTGTAGCTCTTAATCACTGCGCCACCAGCGCTCCTAGAGTGTATGTTGTTGTTGCTGTTGTTAGGTGCTGTCGAGTCGGTTCTAACTCATAGCGACCCTATAGGACAGAGTAGAACTGCCCCATAGGGTTTCCAAGGAGCTGCTGATGGATTTGAAATGCTGACCTTTTGGTTAGCGGCCAAGGTCTTAATCACTACGTCATCAGGGCTTCACTAGAGTGTTTGGTGGGTGAATAAGCCTCCGGAAAAATGATTCCAGAAAAACTTTAATTTCTGTTAACGCATGCTTGATGTACCTGTCTTTAAATTATCATTATTTGCAGATTTATAAGGTAGTTTATAAACTTCTTACCAGTCTCAGTCAAGATCTAATTCTTTATTCAACTAACCAGGGATTAACAGAATATAAATAGTATTCCGAGTGCTTGTCTTTCCCATTTTAGTAAGTGAAACATTTATCCGATTGATGACAAAAGTGAAATTTAAATTCAAGAGCACTTTATGTCCTTCCTCAGCTGAAGGTATCATGCAAAGTAAGTTAAGGTATTCATAATTTATTGGATTTTAAAAGCCTCGTGCACTTTTGTTAAAAAACGCCTTGAGGCATTAACAATACAGTTGTTAAGTATCTGCATTTACTTACAACAACGATACAGTCAAAAGGACGTCAGAAGCATACAAATCAAGCCAACAGGCCCAGTCACTCTTGTAATATTGAAAGGATGCATTAAGATATATGTTTATTTTTAGAAGAAGGAGTAAAAAGTTTTCTTGTGTCTTCTTTTTACATTTTTTGCATGCGTCTGGACAATGCATCCACAAAAACAAACTAATATTTGTCAGTGATGATACAGAAGTGAAGATTCAGGAGCTCATCTTAGAATGGTGAAGTCTTTCCTCCTCTGTCCCTTCCCTGCCAGTTCTCAGACTGTGCAGTGGATGGCTCTGCAGGCCTGTAGTTCACACACCCACCAGTAATCTGCTCTCATACAGTTAATGCAGGTCACATGCCTGCTGCCTGTGAGCTACATTTTACCGAGTGTTCTAGAAAGTGGTCTTTTCTGTACAGTAGGTTGGTAAAAGTTTCTCCACATTTCTGCATTTTATAAGAAAAATTCTAAAATGTAAAAAAGCCAGAGTAGAAACCTATAGAACTCAGATGTGGGCAATAAAAGGAGCTTTAATTATTTTCTGTAACTGATTTTATCTTGCATTCTTTTTGTGTGCCAAAACAAGAACAAAAACAATCCATTGTGGTCAATTACGACTCATAGCGACTCTATAGGACAGAGTAGAACTGCCCCATAGGGTTTCCAAGAAGTGGCTGGTGGATTTGAACTGCAGACCTTTTGGTTAGCAGCCGAACTCTTAACCACTACGCAACCAGAGTTTCCTTTTGAATGCAAATGGGGTAAAAAATTTGACGACTAAAGATAATTAAGTTTCTTCTGTTCAAGTCAGTTGGCCAGGTAGCTGTCTTCTAAATTTCTTGGCATAGATGAGTGAGCGCTTCTACCACGCATTCATTTGTTGAAACATCTCAGTTGGTACTCCATCAAGTCCTGGAGGCTTGTTTTTCTCCAATGCCTTCAGTGCAGTTCTTCTTCCTTCTTCCTTGATCCTATGCTACCTCTTGAAATGGTTGAAGGTCAACCAATTATTTTTGCTACTCTGTGTATTCCTTCAATCTTCTTTTGATGCGTGTTACATAGTTCAATATTTTGCCCATAGAATCCTTCAATATTGCAACTTGAGGCTTGAATTTTTTCTTCTGTTCTTTTAGCTTGAGAAATGCTGAGCATGTTTTCCCTTTTTGTTTTAAACCATGGATTGTCAGAAGAATGAGCAAATCTGTCTTGGAAGAAGTACAGCCAGAATGCTCCTTGGAAGTGAGGATGGCTAGACTTACTCTCAACTATTTTGGACATGTTATCAGTAGGGACCAGTCTCTGGAGAAGGACGTCATGCTTGGTAAAGTAGACGGTCAGCAAAAAAGAGGAATATCCTCAATGAGATGGATTGACACAGTGGCTGCAACAATGGGCTCAAACATAGCAGCAGTTGTAAGGATGGCGCAGGATGGGGCAGTGTTTTGTTCTGTTGTACATAGGGTCACTATGACTTGGAATAGACTCAATTGCACCTAACAACAAATTTCTTCCGGCTAAAACAGCCTCTTTTAAGTGAATATTCAATCCACTCAAAATTCAAACTACCTATCAGGGCTGTTACTTTTCTCTCAAGTGACATACCTCTCTCTCTTCCTTCTCAGTATGGTTCATGGGTGCAGGAGGAGACTGACGTGTCCTTACAGTGGTGGGTGGGAATTACAAGGGTGGAGGCAGGAGGAGGCTCTGGTCTACCAAACCTCTGGGTTTGGGTGTCTTGTCCTGCTTGTTGGTGAGCAGTGACCTCTGCTTGGGTGCCTTTATCACTGACATGCCTGCTACTGGTGCAACCAGAGGTCTGTTCTCCCATACCAGTGGTGTAGTGGGAGGGGCTCCAGATGGTTGGGCTATCCTGATGACGTCTCACTTTCTCACCTTTGCTTTTGCTGATGCTGTGGATTCCTCAGGTTTGGCTGTGACTCCCGTTTAATCCCCAGCATGACAGCCTGCTCTGTTGCTCTTGTCTTCAGGATCACTTCTCTCACTGAGCCAGCAACATCGGCTATTTTCTGCCACTCCTTCTCTAACAGAGGAAACTTCGGGATTATTTACATTTCATACCTAGGTCCTGAAGACAGTGGGGGCAGGCCTTCTGTCTCTCTGTCTAAACATGCCACTGTATTCCACCATAATCACCCCAGGTTGGCATAGGCTGATTTGAGGGATTGCCTTCCAGAGTGCCAAATGGCATTTAGCTTCCCCTTTAACTAATCTGGGGTATTTTTCTTCCTCTTTTTGACACTGCTGCTAGATTCAGATCTGTAGATCTTTGTAACCTTTCCTTTTTACTGCTCCTTCTCTTAACAAAAAGGACTTTTATTCCCCCCTTTTGCCCAAGAAGAACTTCCGTTATATTTCCTATTTCATCTTCTCAACACTATGGCTCTGTTTGTTAATCTTAGTAATCTGAGTTTGCCAGCCTTGGTGTTTGGAATGCAAAGGGAAAATTTAGGAATTCAGAAAAAAATTTTCAAAATAAACAAAGCCTAGTTTCACGGTTAATTTTTGCTACGAGGTCAAAAGCCTAGTTTGCTACTCAAGGCTGAACAATCATGTCTAGGTGACAAATATCAGTGATTCAATGACTAGAAAGGAACTGGGCAAAAGATTTATGCGGAATGAAAAAACTTAAGCTTATCATTTTAAAAAGATTATCCTTGTTAGTCAAAGTAAATTGTGGTGTTATGAATTTTATAATAAAAATAGTGATAGGGATAATATCAATTTCTACCATTAATTGACATCTACATCGCAGACATTTTAGACATTCTTTCCTTTAATTCTTAGGAGAGCCATGAAAGGTGGACATTATTATCCTTATTTTACAGATGAGGAGATCGAAGCTTAGAAAAGTTAGCTCGTCCTGGCGCACTAACTACAATAAGCAAAAGGCACAGTGGACAAATTCCACCTTCATTGCTGACTGTGTGGTCGGGATTAGCATGAATCCAATTCCTACCTGGAAATGGATTCAGGCCTCACCTTCCCACATTTCTTTCCTCATCACCAGCTGCCCAAGTGGCACAGTCTCTCTCCAACCTCTAGCCACAGAGAGCTGGATCAGGCTCACAAGTTAGAAGCGCTCCCTCCTTCAGATCAACTGCCTGAGCAACTCTTCTCTGACCTAGCTGCCCTGAGCCAAGTCAGAGCACATAAGTTAGAAGGACTCTGTTCTTCAGACTGCCAAATCGGCAGACGCGAGCCCCTGCCAACTCTCATTTGCCCCTGTGGGTTTGTTAATTCACTGGAATGGCTCATAGAATTCATGGAGAATATCTATACTTAAAGTTACCCGTTTATTATAACAAGAAAGGATACAAATGCAGAGACATACAGGATGAGGTCTTGGGGGTAGGTCCCAGCACAAGGTTTCTGTTGTCCCACGGATGTGTGGCCCTCTCCCATCCATGGGTGTACTTGCCAATCCAAGGAGCCCCTGAACTTACCTGTTCAAGGCCTTTTACTGGTTTCGTTGTATAATCATAATGTGGGGGAGCACTTATTTCATAGTCACGATCAGGTCCTCATTGCATAGCCATAATTGATTGAATCACTGAATATGCATGATTGATTGCATCATGCCCCCTTCCTTCCTGTGTTTAACTGACTGGGAGGGATTGAGGGGGCCTGTGTAGCCTCCACTCATTTGCATACTTTTAGGCGTTGCCTGGCTGTTTTAGAAGACAAAGACAGTTCAGTTCAATTGCTGGGGAATTCCAAGTGCTGTCTTTCAGAAACCAAGGACAAAGGCCAGGTTGAATTCTTTGTCTCACATCTGGTCACCAAACCGGTAATTTCTTAAATTAGGATTAGAGATGTAGTCTGTTAACTTCAGCCTATATTTTTGCATCCCATTCTATAAACCCTCAGTTTGCATGGTATCATTTTGGAACTGTTGACAGGTTGCTTGGAAATTGCCCATATGCATCTCAAGAGCATATGTTTGAACCTTCCAAACTGACTGTACGCTTCCTGAAGTGAAGATCTCCTCTCTCCCTCTCTCTCTGCGTGTCTCCTATATTTACCACATTTCTTTATTTTTTCACATCTAGTATAAAGCTCTAAATCACTGTTGTTATTTTTCTCACACGAATTCTTTTGTTCTGTTTAGGTATAACATCTTATCCCATGCTCAGGCACTATCTGTCTCTGATTTGTGGAGGCTGCAGAGTGACTCCAAGCTGCTGGAAGTTGCTTGTCCCAAGTAACTAAAAATTTACACAATTTGGGTTCCATGAGGGCAGGAGGGTCCTCCGTCAGTTATCTTACCTCTGTGTCATCTAGTGGTCTCTGGCTGTAGGTCTGAACAGTTTTCTCTTAAAAATACCAACATAGCCAGACTTTGAATTAAGGCTATACTTAGTTTATTATTTATTAAATAAAAAATTTTAACTGAATATCCACTGTCTGTTAGGTACTGTGCTAGGTACAGGAAATTGAGCAGTGAACAATCAAAGACACAAATTCTTTCCTTTAGAGTGTTTGCATTCTATTGGCAGCAGGAAGGTTACAAATAAGCTATAATATAAATACGTAGATGGAGGCAAGTGCTAATGAGAAAATCTAGAGCAGAGAAATGAGATAGGAACTATCAGGAGGGGTTGGAATTTTAGAGAGGCAGAACAGGCCTCACTGAGAAGATGGTATTTGTGAAAGACCTGAGGAAAACATGGATTGAGACAGAAGACAAGTATTCCAGGCAAAAGGAATAACAGGAGCAAAGGTTCTGAGGTGGGAGCATGCTGGGATATTTGGGGAGCAAGGATGAAGCTAGTGCGATTACAGCTAGGCGAGAGGGGCGGATATACACGTGCGAGTTGGGTCAAGAGAGAGGTTACGATATCATGTTGAAGAAGAAAACCGCCAGTTTGTAAATCAACTGGGAATGGCCCACCTGAGAGGAAACATTAATGATGAAGCAGGGAGAGGGAATAATTGCTAGAGCTATGTCCATGAGTAAGTGAATGCAGATGGATTATAGCGCATAAGTGGAAGGGCTGAACTTAGCTAGGTGGAGATAGCTCACCCCTGGTGAAGGGGCCTAAGTTAAATATAAGGACTGATGTGAGAAAGTAGAAAGATGTGGTAATGGGAGCTTGTGAAGTCATCTTCTGATTGCTTTAATTTCTCAGTGAAATAAGGAGCAAAGATATTGAGGGAAAGGGAGGGAAGAATATGTACTGGAGGCTTGAAGAGGAAGAGAAGGATTGGCATAGTCATCTAGGAGGGTGGAGAGTGAATAGACATAGGATCGACATGAAGAACACGGTACAATTTATGGACAGTGTTAAGGGCCCCCTCAAGGTAATGATCCTGAATTTAAAATTAGTCTGGTTATGTATCTTCCTCTAAGCGTGCTCAGCTATGTGGACTATGTGCAGACAGTGATTTAACCTGGGTTGTTGTAAAATCCAGACATTTAGAGCAAGAGTTACCTTGGTAATTACTCAGTACAACTTCTCACTTAGAATAATAACTAGGTCATAGAGAATTGAAATGATTTATCACACAGTCCCCAACTAGTTACAGGCAGTCCCTGGATTATGAATGAGTTCTGTTGCTAAGTCTGTCTTTAAGTCGAATTTGTACGTAAATCAGAACAGTTAGGTATGGGTTGTATCTAACATCAGTTAGTCAAATGTTTATCTTAGTATATAGTATATAGTGTACCTTTCTATGCATAAAATCATTAAAGAAACACCTCCAGTTACACTAAAACATCTTTGACATAACTACAGTAATAATAATAATAAAGTTTTGATGCGCATTGTAAATAGTGCCTGTTATTCAAAACCATTATCTGTATCTCAGATTTTTAGTATAATAGGCTTTACCGGTGTTGGTTCATAACATGCATTGTACGTAAGTTGGATATTCATAACCAGGGGACTGCCTGTAATGGTATAAATTAGGGCCTAAAATTGGATCTCTTAACTTTGAAGGATATTTTTATTATATGTTCCTTAAATATACTGGATGGGAGTAGTATTTGAAGATTCTTAAAATCCTTTGAATAAGTGTGTTGAAAAAATATTTAATATTGCATGACTTTTTAAATCATGCTAAGGTCAAGTACACTCAATTTTTTTTAATGAGGGAGGATGAAATAAATGGGCAGGGATGAGAAAGAGTCCAGTAGAGATTCTAGGGAGGTATGGTTTATATCTGGTTTCCTCTCGTTTCTCTCTGTCAGGAAGGAGCCATTCATACATGGGGGTGAAAAAAAAAGATACAGGCGATCAATTCTCTGTAATCTTTAATTAAATACACGGTTCAGTCCCAACCCTGTAGAGCTTGTTATGTGTGGTGACATCAAATCTTTGAAGTCTGCAAGTGCAAACGCATGGGCAGTGGCTGTATTGGAAGGTAATTAGTAGGGAGAAGAGAAGCGACAGAGGGCATGGAAGGAGTATCTGTCACAAGAATTTTTGTCAATAACTTCACAGTGTCAGCAATCAGGAATTCAGGACAGCTGTCTAGAAGTATAGATTTGTTTTCACGCACTCTATTCATCTCCACAGCTGAGAAATGAAACGAGTTCATTGACTTTTGTTTGCTTCTTACAGGTAACCCTTCTTAGTGAGAAGAGACTAGGAGCCAACAGATAATTTTATTTTACTGTATTCTTATATGGCAAGTATATTCTAGGTAATTCAAAGTACTTTTAAATCATAACCATTACTGAAACAAATGGTTAAGCAAATGTTAACGTTATATGTTTCAGACTATAAGACAGAAGAAGAGGAACTAGTTTGTCAGAGATTCCAAAGATCAGGAGAGACAGTGAGAAGAACTTAATTCAATACTCTTAGAATAAATTCTTAGAATGAATGGAATACATGCACCTATGTTTTTTATTTTATTATTTTATTACATAATTAATACCTTAATATTGATTAGTTAGGACATTTCAACTGTGTTGTTGTTGTTGTTAGGTGCCATTGAGTTGGTTCTGACTCACAGCGACCCTATGTACAACAGAAAGATAAAGAGTCATTGTCTTTTTTACCATATATCCAGTCCTGTTTTCCCCAGAGGTAAATACTGTTAACATTTTAATATTTATCCTTCTAGATATATCAACAATATTCATATACAAATATAATTTGTGCATTTTGATTTCATTTTTCCAAAGTGGGATAATACTATATGTATTGTTGTCTGGCTTGGTTTTTTCACTTCACATTATGTCTTGGAATATAAGCCAAGGTTTTTCAGCCTTGGCACTATTTACATTTTGGGCAAGGTTTGTTGTGGGGGCACTGTCCTTTGTTGTGGGGGCTGCATTATAAGATGTTTGTCATCCCTGGCCTCTACACACACATACCCGTAACACTACCCCCAGTCCCTACTTATGAGAACCAGAATTGGTATAGACTTTGCCAAATGTCTCCTGCGGGGGGAAAGAGGGTTCTCAGTTGAAAGCCAACTGCATAAAGAGATTTCCCTATTTTTCATACCGTTGCACAATTTTCAGAATATGGGTGCACTCCAGTTTCTTTACCTATCCTGCTGTCAGTGGACATTTAGGTTATTTCCATTTTATTACTATTGTGAGCAACACTACACTGACCATCTTTACATGTGCCTTTTTTGCCATGTGCTGGCATTGCTTTAATTAAGATACCTGGAAATCTAATTGCTGGGTCAAGGGAGATGCATATTTTATATATTGATAGACACTATCAAATTATCCTTAAAAAATTTTGTATCTTTTTTTTTTTCTCACAAATGTGTGTCCGTTTCTGTATAACCTTGCAACACTAAATAGTATCAAACTTCTAATTTTGGTAGTGTGACTGAAAATTTGTGTCTTGCAAACTTAGCTCCCTAAGTACTAGAGGCCAAGCATCTATGCACTTGTATTTCTGTTTCTGTTCTCTGTACATATTTTCCCCCTACCATTTTTAATGGGTGGTTTCACATGTTTTCTGTTAATCCTTCTATTGCTACATGTATTGCAAATATTTTCTCCCAATTTGCTGCTTATACTTGAACACAGTTTTATGACCAGAAATCTAAATTTTATAGAGTTAACTATTTTAATCTTATTTAGGAAAGCCTTCCAAACCTTTATTTGGTAATACTTTATATTTTTATACTTCTTTATGCATTTTTTATTATGCTTTATTTTTTATTGTTTAGATCTTTAATCCATCTCTAATCTATTTTATGTAAATGTGCCTACTTTTTTAATCTCTATTCTTGACTCTAGCATTTGGAACTGCGTGACCAGAATGCACATGGGTTGCTCTAATACAAATGAGACAACAGGAAATGAACAAAATTTCCGTTCTATCTGCATTAACCATCATTTCTAGGTCTCCTGTCTCTCTTTTACATAGAGAATTCATGGCACTTAGGGCAGGTGAATTTCTGATTGTCGTCCCTCTTGTCTTTCTCACTCCCCTCCCCTGCCTGGCTACAGGTGGATGGACTAGAGCCCTCTGTGAGCGGGGAGCAGGTGAAGGTGAGCAGGTGAGGTGTAGGGAGTGGCTCCTTTTCAAAGAACAGGATTGCCATCCATAGGAGGCTTTTGAATTCCTTTTCCATTTTGCAAGGAGTCAGTCCCCCTTTAAAATTTATGCCATCCAAGACCTAGGTCTTTTCTTTCAGTCTGTGGGTTGGTAAGTCTGGGTAGCTTCCAAAGACAGGACAATCACATACTGGGGGACATATAGCTCTGGGATTGCAAAACCGAGAGGATGGCCAGGAAGGGGCCCGAGAGGGCCTAAGAGGTGGGGATTTGAAAGGGCCTGCTGAAAAGGGAGCAACCCAAAGCCAGAGCTTTAGCAGAGATGGAGTCCTTACACCTCATTACCAATTCTGCCCTCATACTGGGTGAATTGAAACACTTTCACATTTGTTGCCGATTAATTACACTTTGTACTCAGGAAGGAGAACAATGAAAGAAATAGAAAGGACTTGAAAGAATATGCCACTAGTGAGACTGTACATGAAAGAGAACAAAATACAAACGTAAGTGGGAGATGACACCTGTTTCTTCCTCTCTGACCTCGTCTCCTGCCGACCCCCTCTTCTCTCCAAGCTCCAGCCGCACCAATAGGCTGCTGTGGGACCGTGCGCTGGGGCTGCAACGCTGTACCACAGTCCCGGCCCACTTGCTCACTCTTTGCAGTCTAGGCACACAGAGACCAGGCAGTGAGACCCTCCTAAGCACCGCCTACAAAATAACAGCCTCCCGCCCCGACGCTCCACGCCCCAGACTCTCCTGGCCCCCAGGCCTGATTCATCTTCCTCTGTAACAATACCATCTGCTAATGCTGTATATTAGGAGGCCAGGTGGTGCTAAAGAGTTAAGCACTCGACTACTAGCTGAATGGTTGGTAGTTAAAGGTCACAGCCTTGAAACCCCTATGGAGCAGGTATTCTCTGCACCCACGGAGTCGACAGGAGTCAGAATCCACTCCCGGCAACTAGCAACATGCTGTGTATTTTCACTTACGTGCATCTATTACTGCCTGTCTCCCCCACTGGAACGTAAGGTCCAAAGGGGAGTTTTCTGTTTGATTCAGGCTGTATCTCCAGGGCCTAGAACAGTACCTGGTGCTTAGGAAGTATTTGTGCTGAACGAATGAATGATAGATGGGGATTTCTCAACTAAAATGTGGGGAAGGTAAGACTTGAAGTGCCAGTATCTGATTCCTGATTCTGTGTTCTCAGAACCCCGAGGTCTCATATTTAATATGAATGTGATATTCTGGGATGGAGTAACTACACTTGTAGTGGATATTTGTTTTGTATCTCAGACTGTACATCTCATTTATGGTAGCATAAAGGACATGGCAAATTTGCTGAAATAAATGCTGTTGTCAGTAACTGCAGTTTTCCTGAGATCAGGAAATGCAAACAAAGGGAGACAGTGCTACTACGATAGATTTCCACTCCGCCCTGGCTAGGCTGCACCTCTCTATGAGGCCCTTTGTGCAAAGATTTCTATTGCAGATTTCTTTCAGTGACCTGCACTTTCAGGCAGAGAGCTCTCTTTCTGTGAATAATGGAACCAATAAAAGATCAGTGGGATATTCTTGAAAACTAACAAGTCAGCAGACAGGATGCATGCATATACTTGGGTAAAGATCATACTGTTTTTTCCATAGAGCCTGTTTCCCAATAATTATGCACATTATCTCTTCAACTTATGATTTTGCAAGGTGAAAAACAGATTCAACTGTACACAGTTTTAGTAAGAGATCTGTATAGCTGCAGAGAGTAAAATAAAACCTAGGAGCCCTGCTTTCCGGGCTTGTATGTTTAGATTGGATGTATGTATCTTTTTACAATCTAAAATGAAAAAATGAAGTTAATAGAAATTATTGCATTGAAATCCTACCTGTTTCCAAATTCCATCTCAGATTCAGTTTCGTGAGATCATCCTAATCCCTTCCACTCGTGTGGAATTTACCTGCCTTAGAACAAGGAATCACTTTCTACTTTTCTCAAAACACGTGCTGGCTTTGTATTCTAATAAATTATATGCGTGTCCTATTTGTTCTATGAGATTGTGATTTTCAAGTTTATAGTTGAACTTAGGATAGGCCTTCAAAAGATTTTTAATAAATGTTGTAAGTGTCAGCTTCATAATAAGATAAAATGTGATTTTTTTCATTTGATTATATTCAAGGCACCATAAATATTTATTTAGAATAAGGATAATTTATCACACTGTATTACTAAATTCTGCAAAATGAGAAACTACCCTTTGTCCCCAAAGGATTTTGGTGAAAAAGCATGACAATTAATATTTGGAATACACGGGGGAATAACAAAAAGAAATAATGAGCAAACATCACTTCTTAATTCTAATCTGAGGAGTGTGGTGCTGTGCTATCTTTGAGTTCCCACAGCAAAACTCTGGCACAAAAGGAAGGCAAACTTACAAAAAAAATAAAAAAATAAAAAATAAAAAAGACAAGAAAGTAGAAACTTTCTTTTGGAAACGAATGTTGCAATTATTAAAGCTAGTAAAGCCGAATATTTAAGGCATATAAAAAAGCTTGCATTTCTTGCTTATATAAACACCGTGTACATAAGTCATCAGACTGCTAGGACTGTCCCATTCTAGGCCGTTGTTAGCTGAAATTGAGTCTATTTTCAACTCATAATGACCCTATGTGACAGAGCAGAACTACCCCATTGGGTTTTCTAGGCTGTAATCTTTAAGGGAGCAGATTGCCAGGTCTTTCTCCCACAGAGCAATTGGGTGGGATTGAACCGCCAACATTTGGATTAGTAGCCAAGTGCTTAACCCTTGTGCCACCAGGGCTCCTTGTCCTGTCTTGTAACACCTATTTATTAAATGGTACTAAGGGTGAAGAAAGGATTCACTTGGATTACTTAACAATAGTGTCTGATATTGACTTGTTAGCATTTTTTCTTATAAGTTTTTGCTTATTCTGAACACTTCAATGTCTGCCTCAGTATCAGTTATGATGGAATCATCTGCTACAGGTCTTCTTCTGCTGGGATAACACCCAGGAACAAGTTAACTGATGCTTTCTTGGAAACTTTGCTTCAAGTGAGATTTGTAATGCTGTGTCTCTTTAGTCCAAACGAAATCTCCAATGTTTGGTAGCTTCATTGACTTAATATGATACCGATAGAGCCTCATTGAGAGCCCACTGACTCATTGAGAATCCTTAGCCATAGCAGCATTGCTACACAGTGGATCCAAAAGATGCCACTGATTTGTTGATGATTGTGAAATGAAGTGGAAATGGCTTCCAGGGAACGTAGGCCAGGACTGGAGATGATCTTTGCAGAAAACTGTGCTGCAGTTTAAATCCTGTTTTAAACCCTTGGTTAAAAACAGAAAAACCTTAACCAAAAAAAAAAAAAAAAAAATTCTTTCTGGCCAAGCCCAGTGTATCTGATTTATGTGGTGGTCATTTTCGAGGCCATGTTTTTTTTTTTTTTTTTTCCTATATTAAGCAGCAACTAGACATTTGGACAGGCAGTAGAGCATAAGCATTTATTTCTTAAAAGAGTTGCAGGAGAGAACAGCCTAGACTCTGGAATGACTTTTTTTCTCTCTTTCCTATCTAAATATTTATGTGGTTGTTCTTTCCTCTGCCAGACACACAGTGTTGGGTATCAGCCTTTTACTGGGGATAATATCAGGGCTGCACACTTCTTTCTGCATGTCATACTTTTATAGGGTATTGACTCTGGAAATAAGCACCCATAATTACTACAGTTAGTTACATAGTATGACAGAGACCCTTAGATTATTATCCTTCCTTGAAAGTTTCATTACAAATCCCATTAAAATGTGATTTATTGTTTCAAGTGCCCTATACATTATCCAGAATCACTGTTCAAGGATGATATTATAAACCTCCTCATACCTTTGTTTTTCTGATCTATCAGACAAAACTAAGGCCCCACTGCTTCAAAGCTGTGTATATGTCATTATACATCATAGTAAAAGAATGTCTACCGAGTCTTTAAAAAAACTAAACTTTTATGTTAGGCTGCCTGTAACGAAGGCTCATGCCATCATTTGTTTTATTATTATTGGTGCTAACCAGCACAGCTACTCTCTGTAAGGCCTTTGCCTGGGACAAGCATGTCTGTAGAATATAGTTGTTTCAGGACAGGGGCTAAAATCTTTTGAAGGTGCTGTTTGAGTTTATAGTATTTAACATCTATGGATACAAAGTACTAAGCGATAATGGATATAATGAAAATGATGCTTGGTTTTGTTTTACTCTAATTTATTGTGAGAATCGTAACAATATCGGTGCTTCCAATATCCAAGATTCCACTGCCTCATTGATAATTTCATAAACTGTCTCAGAACTTTCTACTTTGGATTTAGATTGTTAGTTGCTGTCAAGTCAACTCCAGCTCATAACAACCTTATGTATAACAGAACAAAATGTTGCCCCATCCTTCACCGTTGTCTTTAGATTAGTGCCTGCATATTTATGCAATGGGCCACCAGCCTCAGTTTCTTTAGACAGAAGTCAGCAAGTAGTTACCTAGAGAAGAACTCTGTGAAGTGCCGACTTTTATCCAGCCCCTCTTCAGGAAACAAGGGCCATCAGAATTGTGGAAATAGGTATGACTTTGGAATTGTTAACGGCTATCAAGTTGGCCTTTGCCTCATGGCAACACAGTGCACAACAGAACAAAACGCTGCTGGGTCCTGCACCATTCCCATGATTGGTTGCAAATTGGACCATTGTGATCCATAGAGTTTTCACTTGCTGATTTTCTGAACTAAATAGCCAGACCTTTCTTCCTTATCTGTTTTAGCTTGGAATCTCCACTGAAACCTGTTCAACATCATAGCAACATGCAAGTCTCTACTGACAAATGTGTGGTGGCTGTACATGAGGTGTCTTGACTGGGAATCAAAGCCGGGTCTCCTGCATGGAAGGTGAGAATTCTACCACTGAACCAACAGTGTATTAAATTATTATTTTGTGCCATTAACTATGCTGGGGATGTAGTAATTAAAAAAAAAATCTCAGAAGACCTGTGTAAAATGTGGGAGCAAAACACAGGTAATACTGAAGGCAGAGCGAACATGGTGCTATAGACAGAAGCACCATGGCATCCCTGTACAGTAAGGAGCCTAAAAACTAAGTAAAACTGATGCAAATGTCAATCCTAGAACCCTAAGTGTCAAATGAAGGGATAAAGAACTCAATCAAGCACTGAGTAGAATAAGAAACTGACAGAGAAAGAGGAGAGCTACCCAGTGGAAGTCCCTTACTAGCTAATGCAGCATGGATTTGCCATCTTGGACCTCAGCCACCAAGAATGGCAGACAGGGAGTATGGCAAGGCAACTTCATGGAGCTTCCAACAAAAGACAGAACACCCAGTAACCAGAAGTACACACTTTCCTACCCTACACCCTTCTTCCCCGTACACAGCCTCTGCCGCTTTCCAATGGGCCATGGTTGCTCAGCCAGAGAGACACTGACACACAGCCTCCCGGGGTATGCCCCAACCCCAATGGTCAGCTCCCTCAGTGCCATTTTTTTTTCTTTTTTGTTATTGTTCTTTGGCTTTTTTTTTGTTTCTTCTGCCCGTCTCCCTTCCTTCCTCCCACCTAGCCCTGTGTGCTGTCCCCACCCTTCTTGCCAGGCTGTGCCACATTGCTCAGCTAGAGAGCCACTGACACATGGCCTCCTTGGGTCTTCGCCACTCCCACTGGCAGGCTCCTTCAGTGCTTTTGGTGTCTTCTTTCTCTTGCCCTCCCTTCCTTTCTTTTCTCCTGCCCAGCTAGCCACATTTGCCATCCCTGTCCCTTCTTGATGGGCTGTTCCATACCACTCTGCTAGAGAGCCACTGGACTTGGCATCCATGAGTCTAAGCTGGCCCCACTGGCAAGCTCCATCAGTGCAATTTTTTTTTTTAAATTTTTGTTGTTGTTGTAGTTTCTCCTCTCTCTCTCTCTCCCTTCCTTCCTTTCCTTTCTCCCACCACTTCCTCAATGGGCTGTGCTGTAAAGCTAGGCTAGAGAGCCTCTGACACATGAATTCCCCAGGTCTGTGCCACCCCCATAGGCTGGCTCCCTCAGTGCCATATTTTTTATTTTTCTTTACCTTTCCCCTTTTTGCTTTTCCTTCTCCCTCCTATCTAGGCCCTGTGCTTCATTTGCCCTTTCCTGAAGGGCTGTGCTGTGCTGCCTGGGAGAGAGATATCAGCTTGCTGCCACCCCATTTCCATCCCGCCCCAACAGCCAGTTCTCACAGCATCATATTTATTTTTTTGTTATTATTATTATTTTTGTTGTTGTTTCTTCTCTCTCCTTTTTTTCCTTTCCTTTCTCCAGCCCAACTAGCCCCATGTGCTGCCTATGCAGCTTCTTGACAGGCTGAGCCACACCACTCAGATAGAGAGCCAGTAGCACATGACCTAACCATGTTGGCCCCACCCAGACCCACCAAAGCCTATTGCACCACCATTTTATTTATGTTTTTTTTGCTTCTGTTTTGCTCTCTCTTTTCTTTCTCTCACCCACTTAGCTCTGTACATCACATCCTTTCCCTTCCCTTCTACCTGTCTGCACTGTGCACTGAACACTGTGCCCCTGAGCAGCACAGGTGTGGACCAAAGGACCCTGCCCTGCCCTGCCCCCCAGCCCTACTCTGTCAGCCTCAATACATTCCACCCATGCCCCTTCCCCTGCTGGACCTGCCCTGCTGAACTGTAGCTGAGCAACTGGCCCTGACCACTTGGACAAAGTGATGAGAAGTATTGTGCCCACAGGCAAGCAAGCAACAAAACACACCAAGTCTGGCTTCCAAGATATAATCAAATAAAACAAAAAAGCAGGAGGAAACAAAGAAATCTACAATCAATAAGTGAAGAAAATAATCGCTGAATGTCCTGAAGACAGCAGACATTATCAAAACATATTTAAAAACAGAGACAGGTTGGCTCCAGAAAGTGACCAAAATAAAACACCAGATGACCTTCTGGCAGAAGAAAAGGCACTGAAACTACCTGATAGATAATTCAAAACTCCGATATTCAGGGATCTCCGAGAGATGAAGGAAAAATAGACAAAAATAAAGAAAAAAGAGACAAAAATCATGGAACATACAGACAAAATCAGGGAAAACAATAGCAGTGGAAGATTTCAGGAAAATAATACAGGAACTAAGTGTCATAATAAATAACAAATAATAAATCATAAAGAAACAGCAATTAGAAATCCAAAAGATAAAAAAACAAGATTTCAGAAATGGACAGTGCAATAGAAGATTTTAGGAGCAAATTTGAAAAAGAAAATGGAAAACAGGATCAGCAAAATTAAAGACAAATCCTTGGATACCAGTTTGTTGAGGAAAAGCAGAGAAAGACCAAAGAAAAATGAAGAAACCCTGAAACAATGTGGGATACAATCAAAGGCAAAATTTTGCATGTGATTGAAGCTTCAGAACAGGGGGCAAAAACGGAAAACACAGAGAGGATCATTGGAGATTTGCTGACAGAAAATTTCTCTAATATCATGAAAGATGAAAGGCTGACCATCCAAGAAGCTCAATAAACCCCATATAGGATAGACCCCAAGAAAATCACCAAGACATACATAATTACACTTGCTGAAACCGAAGACAAAGAATCCTGAGAGCAGCTCAATAAAAACAAAAAGTCACACACAAAGGGGAAACAGTATGACTAAGTTCTGACTACTCAGCAGAAACCATGCAAGCAAGAAGGCAATGGGATGACATACATACCTTGAAAGAAAAAAAAAATGTCAACCAAAAATAGTATATCCTGGAAACTCTCACTCAAATATGATGGCAAAATTAAGACATTTCCAGATAAACAGAAATTAAGGGACTATGTAAAAACCAAACCAAACTTTCAAGAATTATTAAAGGGAGTCCTTTGATTAGAGAACAAACAACATCAGACAACGACCTGAATCTAGGACACAGGAGAGCATCAGCCAAATACCAACCTAGGTAATGAACTATCAAGGATAAAACAAAACTAAAAGAATTACAACAGGGAAACAGAGAGGTCAATCTGTAAATGACAACCACTTCATAACAATAAAAGAGGGTATAAAAGATGTAGGTATAGAAATTTCTAATGGAGAGGAAATCAAGGTGATATCAAGTAATAAAACACTGATATAAATTTAGGAAGATAGAGGTAAATTTCAAAGTAACCACAAAGAAAGTTAACAAACCTACTTATCAAAATAAAGAAGAAAAACATAAAATCTCAGTAAACACAAAATGTACAAAAATGAAAAACAAAACAAATCCACAAACAAAAGGAATTCAGCACAGGACAGTAAGAGGAACAAAGAAAACAGCACCGCAATAAAAGCACTTCAAAATGACAGCAATAAATGCACACCTATCAATAATCATACTGAAAGTAAATGACTTAAATGCATAAAAAGACAGAGAATGACAGAATGGATAAAAAAAACTTGACCCATCAATATGCTGTCTACAAGAGACATACCTTAGAAACAAAGACATAAATATATTAAAAGTGAAAGGATGGAAAAAGTATATCAAGCAAACAGTAACCAAAAAAGAGCAGGAGTGGCAATACTAATCTCAGATAAAATAGACTCCAAAACAAAATCCACCATAAAAGACAAGAAAGGGCATTATATAGTTTTTAAGACATGAAGACATAACCATAATAAATACCTATGCACCAAACAACAGGGCTCCAAAATACATAAAACAAACTCTAGCAGCACTGAAAAGAGAAATTGACAGCTTCACAATAATAGTAGGAGACTTCAACACACCACTCTTGGTAAAGGACAGAACATCTAGAAAGGAGCACAACAAAGATACAGAAGATCTGAAGGCCACAATCAACCAACTTGACCTCACAGACATAGATAGAACACTCCACCCAACAACAGCAAAGTACACATTCTTTTCCAATGCACTTGGAATGTTATCCAAAATAGACCACATCTTAGGCCAAAAAGCAACCCTCAACAAGATTCAAAACACTGAGATAATACAAATCATCTTTTCTGATCACAATGCCATAAGAGTAGAATTTAATAATAGGAATAACAAGGTAAGAAAATCAAACACATGGAAACTGAATAATACCTTGCTTAAAAACCACTGGGTTATAGAAGAAATCAAAGATGGAATCAAAAAATTCCTAGAGTCAAATGAGAATGAAAACACATTATACCGAAACCTTTAGGACACAGCAAAGGCAGTGCTCAGAGGTCAATTTATAGCAATGGATGCACACATCAAAAAAGAAGAAAGGGACAAAATCAAAACATTAGCTATACAGTTCAAACAAATAGAAAGAGAATAGCAAAAGAAGGCCACAACCACCAGAAGAAAGGAAATAATAAAGATCAGAGCAAAAATAAACAAAATAGAAAATAAAAAAGAAAAGAAAGAATCAACAAAACCAAAAGTTGGTTCTTTGAAAAGATCAACAAAATTGACAAATCACTGGCTAAACTGGCAAAAGAAAAACAGGAGAGGATGCAAATAACTCAAGTAAGAGGTGAAATGGGGGACATTACAACAGACCCAAAAGAAATAAAAAGGATCATAATAGAGTACTCTGAAAAACTATACTTAAACAAACTTGAAAACCTAGAGGAAATGGATAAATTTCTAGAAACATATGACCTACCTAAACTAACACAAACTAAGGTCAAAAATATGAATGGACCCATAACAAGAGAAGAGGTCGAACAGGTAATCAAAAAACTCCCAACGATAAAAAGCCCTGGCCCAGACAGCTTCACTTGAGAATTCTACCAAACATTCAGAGAAGAGCTTGCACTAATATTAATTAAAATATTTCAGAACATAGTAAGGGAAGGGATACTTCCGAATTCATTCTATGAAGCCAACGTAACCCAGAAACCAAAACCAGGCAAAGAGGCCACAAAAAAAGAAAATTACAGACCAGTATCTCTCATGAATATAGATGCAAAAATTCTCAACAAAATTCTATCCAATAAAATTCAGCATCATATAAAAAAAAAAATACACACCTAACCAAGTGGAATTCATATCAGATATGAAAGGATTGTTCAACATTAAAAAATCAATCCATGTAATCCATCAAATAAATAAATCAAAAGAAAAGAATCACATGATCATCTCAATTGCTGCAGAAATAGCATTCTATAAAGTCCAACATACATTCTTGATAAAAACTCTCAATAAAATAGGTATAGAAGGGAAATTCCTCAGCATAATAAAAGGCATCTATACAAAACCAACAGCCAACATCATTCTTAATGGAGGGAAGCTGAAAACATTCCCTCTGAAAACAGGAGCAAGACAAGGATGCACTTTATCACCGCTCCTATTTGACATTGTGCTGGAAGTCCTAGCTAGAGCAATATGTCAAGAAAAAGAAATAAAGGGCATCCAAATTGGCAAGGAAGAAGTAAAACTGTCCCTATTTGTGGATGATATGATACTATACATAGAAAACCCAAAAGACTTCACCAGAAAACTACTGGAACTAATAGAGTCAGCAGAGTAGCAGGATACAAAATAAACATACAAAAATCAATTGGATTCCTATACATCAATAAAGAGAACTATGAAAAGGAAATCAGGAAAGCAATACCATTTATAATAGTCCCTAAAAAAAAAAAAAAAAAAAAGGAATTAATCTAACAAGGGACGTAAAAGTTCTATACAAAGAAATCTACAAAACACTACTGCAAGAAACCCAAAGGGATCTACATAAATGGAAAAACATACCATGCTCATGGGTAGGTAGACTCCACATTGTGAAAATGACAATTCTACCCAAAGCAATTTACAAATACAATGCAATCCAGATCCAAATACCAACAACATTCTTCAAAGAGATGGAAAAACTAATCATTAACTTTATATGGAAAGGGAAGAAGCCCCGAATAAGAAAAACACTATTGAAGAGGAAGAATAGAGTAGGAGGACTGACGCTACCTGACCTTAGAACCTACTATAGTAGTCAAAACAGCCTGGTACTGGTACATTGACAGACACATTGACCAATGGAACAGAATTGAGAACCCAGATGTAAATTTATCTACCTGTGGTCACCTGATCTTCAACAAAAGCCCAAAGTCCATTAAAATGGAAGAACACAGTCTTTTTAACAAATAGTGCCAGCAAAACCGGATGTCCATATGCAAAAAAAAAAGAAACAGCACCCACAGCTCACACCATACACAAAAACTAGTTAAAAATGGATCAAAGACTTAAATATAAAACCAAGAACTATAAAGATCATCAAAGAAAAAATAGGGTCAATGCTAGAAGTCCTAATACATGGCATAAATAGGATACAAACTATAACTAACAATACACAAGCACCAGAAGATAAGCTAGATAACTGAGGTCTTCTAAAATTAAACACCTTTGTTTAAAATTATGGCTATGACAAATCTGATAAAGATCTAATCTCTAAAATAAATAGGAAAATCCAACACCTCTACAAAAAAAAAAAAAAAAAGACAAATAATTCAACTATAAAATGGACAAAGGATATGAACAGACACTTCACCAAAGAAGAAATTCAGGTGACAAATAGACATATGGGAAATGCTGGTGGCATAGTGGTTAAGTGCTATGGCTGCTAACCAAAAGATCAGCAGTTCCAGTCCGCCAGGCAATCCTTGGAAACTCTATGGGGCAGTTCTACTCTGTCCTGTAGGGTTGCTACGAGTCAGAATTGACTCGATGGCGTTGGTTTTTTTTTTTTTAATAGACATATGAGGAAATGCTTGTGATCACTAGCCATTAGAGAAATGCATATCAAAGCTACAACTTGATACCCTCTCACCCCGACATTACTGGCACGAATAAAAAAAACAGAAAATAACAAGGGTTTAAGAGGCTGCGAGGAGACTGGAACTCTTATGCAGTGCTGGTGGGTATGCAAAATGGTACAACCATTTTGGAAAACAATACAGCCCTTCCTTAAAAAGTTAGAAAGAGAAATATAATAAGATTCAGCTATCCCACTGCTAGGAATATATCCTACAGAAATAAGAGCATACATGGTATGGTATACGTGCATAGACATATGTATACACATGTTCATTGCAGCATTATCCACAATAGTAAAAAGATGGAAACAACCTAAGTGCCCATCAACAGATGAATGGATAAACAAACTATGGTACATACACATAATGGAATACTACACAATAATAAAGAACAATGATGAAACAATAAAGAGTGAAATAAGTCAATCACAAAAGGAAAAATACTATGCGAGATTACTATCATAAAAACTCATGAAAAGGTTTACACACAGAAAGAAACAATCTTTGATGGTTATGAGGGAGGGGAGGGGGCGGGGAGGGGAAAACACTAACTAGATAATAGGTAAGTGGTAACTTTGTTGAAGGTTAAGACAGTACACAATACTGGGGAAGTCAGCACAATTTGACCAAGGAAAGATCATGGAAGCTTCATAGGCACATCCAAACACTCTGAGGGACTGGATTACTGGTCTGAGGGCTGGGGAGCATGGTCTTGGGGGACATCTAGCTCAACTGGCATAACATAGTTTATAAAGAAAATGTTCTACACCCTAGTTTGGTGAGTAGCATCTGGGTGGGACCTTAAAAGATTGTGAGTGACCATCTAAGATACTCCACTGGCCTACCCCATCTGAAGTAAGGGAGAATGAAGAAAACCAAAGATATGAGGGAAAGATTAGTCCAAAGGACAAATGGACCACAACTATCACAGCCTCCATCAGACTAAGCCCAATACAACTAGATGGTGCCCAGCTACCAGCACTGACTGCTCTCACAGGGATCAAAATAGAGGATCTCGGACAAAGCTAGAGAAAAATGTAGAACATTCTAACCCCCTCACCCCCCACAACAAAAAAGACCAGACTTACTGGTCTGACAGAGACTGGAGAAACACCAAGAATGTAGCCCCCGGACACCCTTTTAACTCAGTACTGAATTCAGTTGCTCTATTTGTACAGAGTAGTGGGTAGGAAAGAAGTTTGAGTGGGGATTGAGGGTCATTAATAACTGGCTAACCTGTTGAGCACCCACACATATGTCAGCTTGTCCTACCATAGGGGCTTGCGTGTTGCTGTGATGCTGAAAACTATGCCACTGGTATTCAAATACCAGTAGGGTCACCCATGGTGGATAGGTTTCAGTGGAGCTTCCAGGCTAAGACAGACTAGGAAGAAGGGCTTGGCAGTCTAATTCTGAAAAAAATTAGCCAGTGAAAACCTTATGAATAGCAGCAGAACATTGTCTGATATAATGCCTGAAGATGAGCCCCTCAGGTTGGAAGGTACCCAAAATATGACTGGGGAAGAGCTACCTCCTCAAAGTAGAGTCAACCTTAATGACGTAGATGGAGTAAGCTTTTGGGACATCTGCTGATGTGGCATGACTTAACATGAGAAGAAACAGCTGCCAACATCCATTAATAATCGAAATGTGGAACATAGGAGGTATGGAAAATTGGAAGTTGTCAAAAATGAAATTGAACATGTTAACATCAATAGGCATTAGTAAGCTGAAATGGACTGCTATTGGCCATTTTGAATCAGATGATCATACGGTCTGCTATGCTGGGAATGACAAACTGAAGAGAAATGATGTCACGTTTATCATCAAAAAGAACATTTCAAGATCTATCCTGAAGTACAACACTGTCAGTGTTAGGATAATATCCATATGCCTACAGGAAGACCAGTTAATACGACTATTATTCAAATTTATGCACCAACCACCAAGGCCAAAGATGATGAAATTGAAGATTTTTACCAACTTCTGTAGTCTGAAATTGTCAAACATGCAATCAAGATGCATTGATAATTACTGGTGATTAGAATGCAAAAGCTGGAAACAAAGAAGAGGATTGGTAATTGGAAAATATGGCCTTGGTGATAGAAACAACGCTAGAGATCGCATAATAGAATTTGCAACATCAATGACTTATTCATTGCAAATATCTTTTTTAAACAACATAAATGGTAATTATACACGTGGACTTCACCAGATGGAATACACAGGAATCAAATAGACTACATCTGTGGAAAGAGATGATGGAAAAGCTCCATATCATCAGAACAAGGCCAGTGGCTGACTGTGGAACAGACCATCAATTGCTCATATGCAAATTCAAATTGAAGTTGAAGAAAATTAGAACAAGTACACTTGAGGCAAAGTATGGCCTTGAGTATATCCCACCAAGAAAATTGAATATACTGTGGACTGTCAGAAGAACAAACAAATCTGCCTTGGAAGAAGCACAGCCAGAGTGTTCATTAGAAGCAAGGATGGTGAGACCTTGTCTCACATACTTTGGACATGTTTTTAGGAGGGACCAGTCCCTGGATAAGGACATCATACTTGGTAGAGTATAGGGTCAGTGAAAAAGAGGAAGACCCTCAAGGAGATGGATTGACACAGAAGCTGCAACAATGGGCTCAAGCATAACAACGACTGTGAGGATGGAGCAGGACTGGGCAACCACATAGGGTGGTTGTCTTACTCATCTTGTGCTGCTCCAACAGAAATACCATGAGTGGATGGTTTTAACAGAGAAAAATTTATTTTCTCACAGTCCAGTAGGCTACAAGTCCAAATTCAGGGCATCAGCTCCAGGAGAAAACTTTCTCTTTCTATTGGCTCTGGAGGAAGGTCCTTGTTGTCATCAGTCTTCCCCTGGACTAGGAGCTTCTCTACTGTTGCTGGTCCTCTGCCACTTCCACTCCTTTATCCATTCACAGTTTCAAAACTGCTTCCACATTTTAGATATCTGAGCAGCACCCCACTCTCGGTTCCAAATTCTGTCTTAGTTATCTAGTGCTACTCTAACAGGAATACCACAAGTGGATGGCTTTAACAAAGAGCAAATTTATTCTCACAGTCTAGTAGGCTGGAAGTCCAAATTTAGGGTGTCAGCTCCAGGGGAAGGCTTTCTCTTCTCTATTGGCACTGGAGGAAGGTCCTCGTTGTCATCAGTCTTTCTTTGGTCTGGGAGCATCTCAGCACAGGAAATTCTGGTCCAAAGGACGCACTCTGCTCCTGGCACTGCTTTCTTGGTGGTATGGGGTTCCCAATTCTTTGCATGCTTCCCTTTCCTTTTATCTCTTGTAAGGTAAAAGGTGGTGCCAGCCATACCCTAAGGAAACTCCCTTTACATTGAATCAAGGATGTGACCTGGATAAAGGTGGTGTTAGAATCCCACCCTAATCCTCTTTAACATAAAATTACAATCACAAAATGGAGACCAACCACACAATTCTGGGAATCATGGCCCAGCCAAATAGATACACACATTTTTTGGGGGACATAATTCAAACCATGACAGTGGCTATGAGTTAGAACCAACTCAACAGCACCTAACAACAACAACAACCTGTTGAGTAAGGAGCTCTGATGGCACAGTGGTTAAAGTGATCTACTTCTAACTGAAAGATTAGTGGTTCAAAACCACCAGTGGCTCTAAGGGAGAAAGATACAGCAGTCTGCTTCCTTAGAGATTTACAGCCTTGGAAACCCTATGTGGTCACTATGAGTCAGAATTAACTTGATGGCAGTGGGTTTGGTTTATTTTGGAACCAGTTGAGTAAATAGATATAAAGCTTAAACATATTCAAATACAAGGTCTTCTGCTTTCTCTTTTGAGGTAAAAAGTTGCAAAATAGCAACACCTCACCAAAAAAATGAGAACAACCCCATAAGCTCCAATATCAAAGACCTAAAGAAACACAGTAAATTAAATTGTAGAAAGAGTTAGGCACCCCTTTTAGCAGAGAAGGATCCATGGATGCTCTCATTTAGAGGGAATATCAGAAGGAGGCACCAACCCACCACAAACTGGACAAGAAGAAACCAGATTTTAATGAATATTCAGCAATGTATGTGGGTTAGTTTGTTGAATTAGATGCCAAAGAAGCCCCAGTCAGAGAGCAAGGCAACACCCATCCTCCAGTTCTTGCTGGGGTAGGGTAAGGGAGGTCAGAAGAACTTCCTTGAGACACAAAATGCCTTCTCAGAATGTAGGGCTAATGCATGCTACTTGTAGTGCAATAAAGAGGCAGGACAGGAGAGCTGAGAATTCCCTCTGGCACATATAGTGCCAGGAATTTACTGACTACAAGGCAGTGGCCAACTGAAGGCTAAGGGAAGGAGAGTAGGCTGGAGAGAGATCTTCATGTCTTGGAACAGGAGAGCAAAGGAAATTCCACAGAGATCTGAAAAGCTTATTAATGGTCTATAAAACATAGAGAAACCTCTGGAATACTAAAAAAAAAAAAAAGAAGACCAAAACCAAACCCATTGCCATTGAGTCGATTTTGATTCATAGCGACCCCATAGTTCCAAGAAACATCTGGTGAATTTGAACTGCTGACCTTTTGGTTTAGTAGACAAATGCTTAACCATTGTGCCACCAGGGCTCCTCTGGAACATTACTGGTATTCAAATCACAAACCTTGATCCTGCCACTGAAATATTTGAAATCAGTGTGATCAGAATTTAAATAAAGGCTGTAACAAATCCAGACCCAGTTCAACCACATATTAGATTGATTCAACTGGAACTGATACATTAGTTCTGTTGCATTCAGTTGGTCAGATCAGTCAACAAGGCCAGCCCATATGCAAGGAGAAGATGAATAATCTCCATTTCTTAATATAAGAAGCAGCATGCATCTTTGGAGACTAGTTACCATATTAAGCAATATATTTACAAGTAATCCATGGTTTTGAAAGTAAATAACAAAATAAATTAGAAAATATTTCAAACTGAATGACACTGAAAACAAAACATAAATATTTGGGATGCAGCTAAATCGGTGCTTAGAGGGAAATTTATAATGTTAAATGCATATATGAAAAAAGACAAAAGGTTTAAAATTAATGATATGTTTCCAACATAAGAAATTAAATAAACAAAACCAAGTTAAATCTAAAGGAAAAAGAAAATATAGATAAGAATGAAAATCAATGAATTGTAAAGTGAATAAAAAATATGGAAAATCAACATAACAACAAAATCAAAATCTCATTCTTTGCAAAGATTAAGAAAATTAATAAAGACCTTGAAACATATATCAAGAGCAAAAGAGAAAGAGATGAAAATTGTTCATACCAGGAATGAAAAATGGGACACCACTAAGAGAATATAAAGGGAATAGGAATAGTACAAACAACTTTATGCCAATAAGTTTGACAACTTAGATAAAATGGATAAATTTCTTGATAGACACACATTACTAAAACTGATAGAAGAAAAAATAGAAAATTTAAATAGCCCTATATCAATGAAATAAACTGAATTTGTAATCAATCACACAAAAACTCTAGGACCATATATCTTCACTGGTGAATTTTATCAAACATTTAAGGAAGAGAACTCCTACTAATCTTACACAAACCTTTTCAGAATATAGAGGAACTAGTTCCTTAAATTGGAAACAAATTCATACAAGTCGTAAAAAGTCCAAACAATGTGAAAGAGAATACAATAAAAATAAGTTTACTGACCCCCACTCACCTCGCTTTCCCTTTCCAGAGGCAAATGCTTTAATAGTTTTCTGTGTTTCCTTCAGTAAAATTGTTAACACAACTTTTAGCTTCAAGATTATTTTCTGGGAGAGATCTAGACAGAGACATATAGAGGAAGCACATAAAAGACCATTAAAAACAAAAGGAAAAAAGCCCCTCTAGATCTCATAGATCAAAACAGGAGATAGAGATTAAAGTGCTTGTGTGTGTGCACACACACATACACACTCACATAAACACGCACACACATGCCTTTGCCTAACATCAAAAATGTCTAGTGAAATAGAAAGCAAAAGGCATTTTGAAACCCAAGGCTCTTGCTTTCCATTCCCTCCCTGGGCTGCTGAGAATCTCAGCAAACCTTTTTGTAAATGAGTGCTGGAGGAGTGGCAAGTTTTTTTGCTATTGCACTGGTAGTTTGTCATGTGATAACCCTTCTATAAAAGGAGCCATAGGGGAAATAGTAAAGTATTAAAAAAGATCCCCTTCCTCACTGATAACAATCTTGTTTCCTATTACAATGGATAAAGGGTGTTCTCAATGTGCTGGTCACAGGGGTGGGTGATAGGTGGGGTGATACCAGTTTGGGGTTGGGCAAGTATTTATGGGCTGTCTCTAAATCAGTGGTTCACAACTGGGGGCAATGTGGTCCCCTCAGGGGATATTTATCAATGTCTGGAACCATTTTTGATTGTCAAGGTTGGGGAGTCAGAGAGTAGGTACTATTGGCATCTAGTGGGTAGAGGCCAGGACTGCTGCTACACATTCTGTGATACACAGAACAGCCCTCATTACAGAGAATTGTTCATTCCAAAACGCCAATAGTGCAGAGGTTGAGAAACTCCTCTTTAAATGGAACGTTTTGCCATTCATTCTTTTGGGGACAATGATTAATACTTCAAATAAAATGATTTTCTTTTAGACAAACAAGTAAAAATAAGAGACAATATCAAGGGTGATGATATCCTATGCAGGTTTCCACTGAGTTTACAGTTCAGGCCCTTGAGCCTCAGAACACAATGAGAGAGTTCAGTGTCTAACTGACTCATCAGAAAAATAATGTTCTCGTAACATCATGTACCCTTGGTCTTTTTCTTTTTTAACCTTCCTGGTTATATTGCCTGTGGAAAAAAAACAATCTATTGAGTGTGATGATACTTGAGTAGTAGGGAAAAATAGCAAATAACTATTTTGTGTTTGGAAAATAATAAAAAATAGATAGTAAATTTCATGTTCATTTTCCCTTGCTGGGATTTTTATCAACTCCTTTTCCTCTGGTTCTGACCAGAGCCTTCCCACAGGTACCTTCTTTTGGTCAAAAGTGCTACATAAATCCCTTTCAGGGTGAAGCCTGACAACTGTGGTCCAGTGGGCTAATTGTATTTAATCTGCTCATTTCTAAATGCCATCACAGGTTAAAGCATGTGAAAAATTGAATGATGTGAGATTGCCTTGACTCTGGGTTACAGAGATTCTTGACCCATAGTAAATCCTGTTTTTGCTTCATTTCAGTGGAGTTTGTTGGCCTAGGGAAAAATGAGGAATATTGAGCATTTCAGGTGGCTCTTGTGGGGAAGGAAATCAGACAGCGGGTTCTGCGATAAAGAGTTCAGAGGGTATGGAGGACAACTTCTTACTCTGATGACGAGAAAGAGGAGGCTTTAAGCAGTACATGTCTGGCCTTGGCTCACAGGTTAGTGGCAATCCTGGGACTAGAGTCCAGATCCCGTGAGTCAGAGTCCAGTGCTCTTCTGGCACTGTTTACATGCTGCAGCTCACAATCATTTCTATGTGGCCGGCATTGCTCAAAGCATAAAATACCACAGTCAGATATATATAAAGTACCAATAGTACCTTATGTACACGCATCGCTATAGACTTTTCAAATCACTTTCATGTATATTATTATTTCATATGAAAAACAACCTTATTATATGAATAGGACAAGAATTTTTGTCTCCACTAATCAGAGGAAATCAAAGCTCAGAGATATTAAGTAACTTATGTGAAGTTAAATAACTAATAAAAATAGACCCAGATGTTCCAGACCAGGGCTCTTTCCCCTTCAGATTTATTGTAAAGGTGAACAATTCTACACTGGTGAAAAATAGCTGTTCTTTATAGTTGCTTGCTATATGCCTGATACCGTGCTAAGGGTATGCATTAATCCATTTATTTCTTACAAGTATGAGGTTGATATGATTACAAATCTCAGTTGTTTGATGAAGAAACAGATTTAGTAAGGTCCAGTAATCTGCTTAAGTCTACACCACTAATAAATTTACACCAAGGCCTATTTCATACCAAAGGCCATATTTTAACCATTATGTTATACTACCAGTATTTTTCAGTATGACTTTTCTATTTGGTAAGTCATAAAGACAACTTCCTGATTGGAATAGCCATTAAACATCAAATTTTATGCACTGATGTTTTGGTTTTTTAAAAAATCTTTTATGCTTTTTCACCTCTATTTACAGCTGGTCTTGGGAGAATGGAGAGTATAGGTTAAGATAATTTTCTCTCTCTTCCAGATTTACCCAATAGCTTCTATCTGGTTTTCCTCCCTCAGTCTTCTTTCATTTACTCATTCAATCTAACCTACCCAATGCAGCAAGAGCAAGCTTTCTAGGAAAGTAATCTGATTCTGCCACTACTTACAAGCCTTTATTGGCTCACCCATAACTTAAAAAACAAGATACTCCATGAGTGGTTTCCTGCTTTCTCAGTAATTTTCTCTCCTGCCAATCCACTTCAGACTCTACTTTAGCCATTGTCCAATTTGGAAGTTCCCCAATGACATTGTGCAGTTTTATGTGTGTACATTTTCATACACTTGGAATTACCCCTCCACACTGCTGCCTGCCTTCTTCCTTCCCTCAACTTCACCCTTGTATTTAATTCTCTTTGTTCTTTAAAACTCACTTCAAGAAGAAGGAGAGTCAAGAATAGTGGGAGAATGTGGAATGTGCAGCTAATTGCAGGAGGATGTGGAATGTACGGCTAATTGCCTCCATGAACAACTACCTCCTTTGCCATGAGACCAGAAGAACTGGATGATGCCCAGTTACCATTACTGAACATTTTGGTCAAAGATTCTATAGAAGAATCCTGATCAAAAAGGGGGAAATGCAGAACAAAATTTAAAATTCTCATGAAATTCAAATTTTGAGGCTTGCTGAACTCAAAAAACCTTAAACCAAAAGTATCTTCTTAAAACCAAACAATAGTTTAGCTTAACTAGCAAAGGAAGTCTACCTTGAGCGTTATGCTCTTTTAAAAAAGAGATCAATTTGATGTTAGCAACTTGAAAGGTTAGATAGGAAGCTTATGGGGCAGTAAGTTTATTTTAATGGGGGAGGAACAACTCAGAAAAGGAGGATGAGAATGGTTGAACAACTCATAGAACATGATCAATGTCACTGAATTGTACATATAGACAGTGTTGAACTGATGTATATTTTGCTATGTATATTAACAACAGCAACAAAAATAAAATAAATTATTTTAAAAAAATGTTGCTTCTGAGTCCCAAAACACACAAAGTATAGTTCTACCATGACTCCTACCAGTGTAGTTAATAAATGACTTTCCTCCCAAACTATACCATGAGCTATTTGATAAAAACAACAACAGCAACAATAAAACTGTTGCTGTGGAGTTGATTCTGACTCATGGAGATCCCATGTGTTGCAGAGTAGAACTGTTTCATAGTGTTTTCTTGGCTGTAACCTTTCTGGAAGCAGAGTGCCGGGTCTTTCTTCAGTGGTGCTACTGGGTGGGTTTGAACCGCTAACCTTTAGGTTAGTAGCTGAGCTATTTGATAAAGTGGGCCATTTCTTATGTGTCTGTATTTCTCCAATGCTTAGCAAAGTGCCTGGCATACAATAGCAAGCCAATAAAATTGAATGTGTGTAGTAGTATCAAAAGAACTTGGTGATTGAATAGGTATATGAAGTGAAGAACAGAGAAGAGTGAAAGATAGTTTGAAGATATTTTCTCTGGGCAATAGGGAAGATCATTATGCTGAAATATGAGATTTAAGAGAAAGACATGATTCTGGTGGGGAAAAAAGAAGTTGGTAAATTTGAGTTTGTTCATGTGACATGTTGACTATAAGATGCCCATAGAGTAGTAATTTCCAACTTATCATACCTTATATGTCTATATAGAAACCTGTTGCCATCGAGTCCATTCCGACTCATAGTGACCCTATATAGGACAGAGTAGAACTGCCCCACAGGGTGTCCAAGGAGCAGCAGGGGGATTTGAACTGCCGACCTTTTGGTTAGCAGTCAAGTTCCTCACTACTGTACCATTAAGTTTCATGGACAAAAATATTCAAAAAGTCTCCATTATTCTTTGTTATTGTAAGACACATAGATCTTAAGTTCCTCTTTAATTCATGTATTTATGAAAGCAAAAGGAAAGAATGGAACTGATTTCCTTGCTTACACTAGGTTTTCTTCTATTACCTTTTTGACACTACTCATGCAGAATCAGAAATTGACCCGAACATTTATGATCAACTGACCTGCATCAGGAGTCCTGGTGGTGCAGTGGTGAAGAGCTCAGATGTTAACCAAAAACTGCTCTTTGGAAACCCTATGGGACAGTTCCACTCTACTCTATAGGGTTGCTACGAGTCGGAATCAACTTGACGGCAGCAGGTTTTTCAGTTTAGATCTACATCAACTGAATAAACTTTATGAGTGAGTAGACTTTATGGAATGCTATATACAAATGGAATGTTCCCCTCACATCTCCAGGTAGCTTAGTGGTTCTTAATAACATTTTGTAAGTATCATTTATTGAATCAGCAGACTAGCAGAAGTTTCCTCTATGATGCTGATGTCTTCGGCTTGTAAGCTTTACTGTTTAAGCAAAAAATCTGCTTATGCATATGGCCTTTCTGTTCTCAAAGGCTGGGCTGTGGAGAGCCAGTCTAGGCTGGAAATAAAGAACAGAGAACAGAGTTCCGTAGGGGATCAATTCTCTTTGTGAGAATTATACAGATAAAACAGAAGTATTGACAGAACACAGTTAACCATTTTGCTCTTCCTGGAATGAATGCATCTGGTTATTTCACATCTATTTTATCTCCTACCTAGTGCATATTTTTTGGCAAAATGTAGCCACAATATATTTTTTAATAATTTATTTTACATATTGTTGTTGCTGTTGAAAATATACATAGCAGAACATACACCAATTCAACAATTTCTTCATGTACAATTGATTACATGTAGAGTGACATTAATTACACTCTTCAAGTTGTGCAACTATTTTTAGCCCCCTTTTCTGAATTGTTCCTTCCCCATTAACATAAACTCACTGCCCCCTAAGCTTCTTATCTAACCTTTCAACCTGCTGTTGTCAATTTTGTCCCATATAGATAGTTCTTTAAAAGAGCACAGTGTTCAAGGCAGACAGACATTGTTTACTAATTAAGTTACAATACTGTTTAGTTTAATGACTTCTAGGAATATTTTTGGTTTAAGGCTTAAGGTTTAGACAATATCTCAGAGCAGTAATTTTGGGAGTTCATCAAGCCTCAATGGCTACTGAAAGCCTTGATTCCATGAGAATTGAAATTCTGTTCTGCATCCCGTCCACCTTTTGATCCAGATTCTTCTATAGACTCTTCGATCAAAATGTTTGGTAATGGTAGCTGAGCATCATCCAGTTCTTCTGGTCTCATGGCAAAGAAGGCAGTTGTTTTTGGAGGCAATTAGCCACACATTCCGTATCCCCCTCCTATTCCTGACTCTCCTTCTTCCTCTGTTGCTCCAGGTGAACAGAGATCAATTGTACCTTGGATGGCTGCTTGCAAGGTTGTAAGACTTCGGGCACAACACAGTGAACTAGAAGGTAGAACAGAAGCACTAAACACAATATTAGGCTACTTAAGTGGGACGTCCCATGAAACCATGGACCTAAACCTCCAAACCAAGGAGCCAGATTCCATGAGCTATTTGGCTGTACGTAAGCAGCCTCAGCAGCTGCTCTTCTGTTGTTGTTTTAAAAATATACACTACATAACATTTGCCAATTCAACTTTTTATAGGTGTACAGCTTATTGACATCCATTACATTAGTCAGCTGGCCACAATGATTTTTTAATTCCATGAGGATTTTGAACATACAGGGTGCCTCTAATTCTCTGATGGAGTGGCTAGTTATCATAGTGTAGAATTCTCTTAATAATGAACTTGCTGTGCATACAGTTTAAATATAAAAGTGGTTAGCTCATTGCTGGGAAATAGGACTCTGGAAAAGAGCCCTGGTAGTGCAGTGGTTAAGCAAAGGGTTGGCATTTTGAACCCACCAGCTACTCTGTGGGAGAAAGATGTGGCAGTCTGCTTTTGTAAAGATTACAGCCTTGGAAACAGTGTGAGGCAGTCCTACTCTGTCCTATAGGGTCGCTATGAGTAGGAATTGACTCAATGGCAATGGGGTTTTTGGTTTAGGACTCTGAAAAGGCAACTTCTGGGCAACAACAAGATCTTTGCCTCCCCAGGCCTTTCTGGGGGCATTTCAGTGAATAATCAAATATGAGCTTTCTGATACAGGGAATGGGTCTTCTCATCTTTAGATGCTCAGGCCCTGGTTCATGACTTGGCATTCAGAAGGTTCTCAAGACGTGTTTTTGAACCAATGGAATAAAAGGGGGTGGTGCTGGTCTTAGCATAACTTGTAAGAATATGTACAATTCAAAAACTATTATCAATTTTTTTTTTTTTTAAATCACCAATCAACCAACAATTACTACTGCCTCAGATGTTGGTCGTATGATGGGTGCTGTGTATAGGGTGTACTCAAATAGCTTGTCACCTGGGTTTGTTCATCCTGGAAAAACAGTGGTTCAATGAAGGGGACCACGGCAGCCATGTCTGCACAGGTGATCCTCCCTCTTTACTCCTATTATTGCCTGTAGCAATAGTGGTACTTATTTATTTATTTATTTTTTAGGTGGGAAAGCATCAATCACAGAGCCTCCTAAGCATACGTACAAGGTTTCCTGCCAGTAGGTAGGGAATAGACAGGGATTATAGGGATTGTTTTCTCTGCTGGAGATCCAGGCTAATGATTAGAAGATCATTATAGCCCACTGGGATTTAAGTATTCCTCATTTATCAGTATCTTTTTACTTGGACTTGTAGCAAAAGAAAATGTTTACCCTGTGAATGAAGTTTTAACAGAATTTACAATGGAGTTGAATGAAGCATAAGATATACACGGCTGAGTTTAAGTTAGACTAATCTTTTCTCACACAGAGTTGGTTAATACCCTCTAGCTATGCAAAGCTATTTCAATATTTCCACCTTGCTTTCTGGGAATGAGAATTACTCTTCAGTGGACTATTTGCCATGTATCATACACCATGCTGGCTCTTTATAGCCACTATTTCATTTAATTCTTACAATGGCTCTAAGCAGTGAATATAATTGTTATAGCCATTTTACTGACGAGAAGATTGAGGAACACAGAGGTTAAGATCGTTTGGCTAGTGAATGGCAAAGCTAAGGTTTAGAGAAAGTTTAAGGAGCCCTGGTGGTGCAATGGTTAAAGCAGTTGGAACCAGCCAGCAGCTTTGGGGGAGAAAAGACCTAGTGATCTGCTCCCGTAAAGATTACAGCCTAGGAAACCCTATGAGGGCAGTTCTACTCTATCCTATAAGGTCTCTATAAGTTGGAATTGACTAGATGGCCCACAACAACAGAGAAAGTTTGGTCAGACTCCAAAACCTGTGATTGCCTTGCTGTGCTATATTACCTCTCTATTTCCATCAACATTCCTTTTTTGATCTATTATCTATACCCTTTATTTATTTATTTATTTTAATGAATCTGGTATGTGTGTTGGGTAGAAGTTGGGAGGGCTTGCAATTTTTTGTTTGCTTCAAAATTTTCCTACTTTCTTGCTCTTTCTTTTTACTCTAATCTTTGTGGGTCTGTGACTCCTCTTTTAAGCATGCTCACTAAAGGAAATTCCCTGTCCCATGCCTGCTACTGTGTGTCCTGATATTTCTGCTTCTTCCCCCTTTCCCCTTCCACCCTCCATTCTGGGAGTTCAGCTTTGTCTGCTTCGTTATCATCTATTTCCTTTTCTTGTATGCACTGTATGCGTTCTTTGTGTTGCCTGATACCACACTCTGTTTATGTTATCTGTCATTGTGTCTCTTCTAACATATGATTTATTTCACCAAGTACCTGGATGGTGTAAATGGTTAATGTGCTCAGCTGATAACTGAAAGATTGGAAGTTTGAGTTCATTCCGATGTGCCTCGGAAAAAAGACCTGGCAATCTACTTCCTATTTTCTACTTCCTGACTTTAGCCATTGAAAACTTTATGGAGCACAGTTGTACTCTGACATACATGGGTCCCCATGAGTCAGAATCAACTTGCTGGAAACTGGACTGGCAGAGGCCTGAGTGTCATTAATTGGTTTCATATATTCTGCTGGTCCGCATTATTTCACTAGTTGCCTTTATATGTAAAATGGAAGATTATCTTTTGCTTAGGAAACCTCACTCTTTACATAGAAAAAGACTGACCGGTGGCAGCACCTGCCTGGAAAATTGTCTTCTCAACACATGAAAAAAACCTTTGGTAGTCTCACCACATTTTCTCATTCCTGAGTCCTTTAGTTGATAGATATCAAATCTCACGGAAGCTTAATATGGCATGCTTCTGGACTTGCATTTTCCAGTATGTTCCAAGAAGCACTAGTCTTATGAGAGCCTCTTTATGTTTTTCTTCTTTTTTCTTCTGATGAGCAGATTTGTTAACTTTCTTTGTGGTTATCCTGAAATTTACCCTTATCTTCCTAAGTTTGAACCAGTCTTGTATTACTTGATATCACCTTGACATCCTCTCTATTTGAAAGTTCTATACCTACATCATTTGTTCCCCCTTTCATTGTTTTGACATTTAGTCATTTACAGATTGATGTCTCTGCTTCCGTGTTTTAAGTCTTTTAACTTTGTTTTACTATTGAGAGTTCTTTTCCTAATTTGGTATCTGGCTGATGCTGTCCTGTGTCCTAGACTCCAGTTGTTGTCTGATGTTGTTGGTTCTCTAACTGAAGGACTCCCTTTAATATTTATTGTAAGTTTGGTTTGATTTTTACGAATTCCTTTAAATTCTGTTTATCTGAAAATGTCCTAATTTTGCCATATTTTGAGAGAGAGTTTCCAGGATATATTATTCTTGGTTCACAGGTTTTTTTTCTTTCAATGTTTTATACATGTCATCCCATTGCCTTCTTGGCAGCATAGTTTCTGCTGAATATCAGAACTTAATCTTATTGTTTCCCCTTTGTAATTTACTTTGCATTTTCCTTGAGTTGCTCTCAGGATTCTTTTTTTGTCTTTGTTTTTAGCAAGTGTGGTTATATGTCTTGGTGACTTTTTTCTTTTGAGGCTTACCCTATATGGAGTACTTTCTGTTTTTCATGATATTTGGGGAGTTTTCTGCCAGCAAATCTTCAACAATCTTCTCTGTATTTTCCACTTTCTCCCCCTGTTATGGAACTCTAATTACATGTAAATTTTTGCTTTTGATGGTGTACCACATAATTCTTAGATTTTCTTCATTCTTTTCTCTGATTTTTCCTCAAAGTGTCATCCATGGATTTGTCTTCTGTCTTGCTGATTCTGCCTTCCATTATTTCAAATTTGCTCCTAAAACCTTCTATTAAGTTGTCCATTTCTGAAATTTTGTTGTTTATCTTCTGGATTTCTTGTTTGTTTTTTTTTTTTTTTGGATGATTTCTAATTGTATACGTACTTTGATGTTTTGTTCTTGTATTATTTTCCTGAATTCTTCTATTGCTTTTTCTGTGTTATTCTTGATTTTGGCTGTTTTCATTGGTTTTGTCTGTGTTTTCCATGGTTTTGTCTATTTTTTCCTTGGTTTTGTCTGTATTTTTCTTGATCTCTTTCCTAATCTCAGTATTAGTCTTTTGAATTCAATATCAGGTAGTTTCACTGCGTTTTCTTCTACTGGAATGTCATCTGAATATTTATTTTTGTCATTTGCTGGAGGCATCTTGTCCTACTTTTTTATATATTTTGATATTGTCTGCTGTCTCTGAGACATTAAGGTATTATTTTATTTATTTATTGATTATATGTTCATTTGTTTTGTCCTGCTTTGTTTTCTTTTGATGTGTCAGGGTGGACAGGCCACGTTTGCTTTGATGCTTGCTTATCTGTGCTGTTACCACCGTGTCCAGGTGCACAGGGCAGCTGCAGGCAGGGTGAGCCAGCTTTGCTGTACACTGGTTTGATGAAGTGGCTGAGGGCAGACTGGGTGGTTGATGTCTGCCCTAGATGTTGGTCCAAAAATGTGTGAACATTCATAGCCACTCGTCAGATAGGTGGATGTGTCAGATGGAGAGTGGTACAGGCTCGCTTACCTCCATTCAGCAGCCAGTCGACTGGTGGGAGGGGAGGGTTAGTGCAGGCTTGATGTGATGGCTGGCCTGAGCTGGGGACACTGTAGCCATGGAAGCATAGTGAGAGATAGTTGAAAGTGAGGGTAGGCTGTGGGGCTAGGTAGGGGGAAGAAAGAAAAGAAAAGAGATAGGAAGAAAAAAAGGGGGAGTAGCAGGCAGGTGGAGGCAGGTCAGACCTCGGGTGGGTGGGAAAGGGGGAAGGTGGTGAACAGGGCTAGGTGGGAGGTAGAAAGTGAACAGCCAGTGTTTCTGTAGCTGTGGCAGTGTGGTGTGTCCTGGGGGAAAGGGAGGGAAGTGGCTTATGGGGCTAGATGGGAAGGAAAGGAAAGAAAAAATAAAATAAAAAAATGACACAGCAGGGGCTGGCTGGCAGCTGTCTAGTAGCTCTCTACCCATGATGGTGTCGTGAGGCTCAGCAGGAAGGGGTAGAGGTGGCATACAGAGCTAGGTGGGAGGGAGAAAGACAAAATAGAAAGGGGGAAAAGAAAGAAAAAAGGAAAAATTGTGTGGCGGGAGCTGTCAGTTGGGATTGGGTGGACATGGAGTGGTGGTAGACCGGTGCCTCTCTAGCTGTGGCAGTGTGGCATGACCCACAGGGAATGGATAGATATAGGGTATGGGGCTATGTGGGAGGGAGAAAGAAAAGGAGGAAAGGGAAAAAGTAAATAAAAAAATAAAAATAAGATGGTGTAGTAGGTAGGGGCCAGAGGTCCTGTGCTGGTGGTGGTCCAGCAGGCCTTGTGGGAAAGGATAGAGGTGGTGTACAGGGCTAGGTGGGAGGGAGAAAGAAAAGTAATAAAAGGGAAAAAGGTAATATAAAAAAAATTTGATGCAGCCAGAGCTGGAAGTTGGGGGTGGGGTGGACTCAGGTTGGCAGCATGCCAGTGTCTTTCTAGCCTTGTCTAGCTAAGGTGGTGCAGCATGGCCTGGTAGGAAGGGATAGAGGTGAGGTATGGTCTAGGTGGGAGGGACAAAGGAAAAGAGGAAAGAGGAAAAAAATGGTGTGGCAGGAGCTGACAGGTGTGGGGGGGAGGACCCAGGCTGACGGTGGGTTGGTGGCTCTCTAGCCAAGGCAGTTCAGCGTGGTCCATTGGGAAGGCTGGAAGTGGTGTATGAGGCAGAAGGGTGAGGGATGGGGAAAGCATACTTCTCTGGTTACTGGGTGCTCTGTCTCCTGTTGGGGGCTCCTTGAAGTTGCCTTTCTGTACTCCCTGTCCAGGCTCATTGCTGGCTGTGTTCCAAGATGTCTACACTGTGCCATGTTAGTTAACAAGGGACTTCCACTCCGTATTTCTTCGTTTCCTGTTTTGTTTTTTTTTTTCCAGTTTCTTCTTCCATTCAGTGTTTAATCTATTTCTTTATCCCTTCATTTGATGCTTAGGCTTCCAGGATTGATGTTTGTATCTATTTTACTTAGTTTTTCAGGTCTTTGCTACAGAGAAATTGTATGATGCCTCTGTCTAGGACACCATGTTGGCTCCACTTCCAAGAGTCTCTTTAAAATGATAATCATAGTAAGTTCTCCCCTTTGCCAGCCTTGTCTCCATCCTCGGTGGGGTATCTGGCTAGGAGTCAGTCACAGATATCTGGTTGCTCTTTGTGGGATCACAACCATCCCTCACCCCAAGCACACTCCCCATCTGTCCAGTACACAGCAAAAGCTATAATTTTATGTAATAATCTACCTTTTCCTAAGATGTCATCAAACCCTACATCTTTGTTTTACTCAGGCTTTGCAAGAAGCCCAAGCCTCCGAGCTCATCTCCTATCCCCAGCACCCTTGTCTTCACATCCTCAATATGACTACACACCTTCACTGATGAGTCCCAGTCTTCCTTCTTCCTTTTCCACTGTACATTCAAAAACTCATGGTTTTGTATGAATCAGGAGAGGCTGGGTTTTACTGTGGTAACAAATAAAACAGACATACACACACACACCACTCAAACACTTGGGCCTTAAAAAACAGAGGTTCATTTCTCACTCCTACTTTGTGTTCAGCATTGGTTGGTGAGGATTTTGCTGTGCATAGTGAACCAGAAATAAAGCTGACAAAGGCACCATAACCTTCCATCTAAAGCATCTGGAAATGGAGCCTTCTTGGCGGCCTCAGAAGGTAAGAGTGGAATGGGAAATTTCCACATGGGCTTTTTACTACCTCTGCCTAGAAGTGACACACATCATTTCTCACATTTTGCCAGATATATTCATATGACACACCTAACTATAATGGAGTTGAGAAGTACTGCCTGAAAGTGGAGAACCAGGTATTATTATTTACCAGTAATGTCTACTCAGTCTGTCATTAAAAAATTTCCTATCTTCAATCTCCTCTCTTAAAGTTTCTTTCAACTTCTTACTCTAAGTGAAATCTGGATTTTCCTAAAGACACTGCTTCTCCTCTCAAATGGTGGCTCGTTTTTTTCTCCTACACCCCATGTGCTCCTGTGCTTGCAGGCAAGATAGTGTCTCTCTATTTCTTCTTCCAGAATACAGTTCTCACTTACTTTCTCCACTTTCCACAAAAATATCCTCAGTTCCTTTAAAGCACATGTTATCTGACTGAAACACTTGATATTCTTCCTTGTTGCAGCCATCTCTCATCCTTCTGGTCAACCACCATCCCCTGATATTAATGGAAGATTTTAGTGTTTACTGTATTTTGGCATACTGTATTTTTCTCCTTTGTGCCCATTGTCATCATTCTTGGTGACTTTCAATATCTACCAGGATAATTCATCTCACATCTTGTTCTCGACCTCTTCACCTGAAAATGTTTTGTTTTTTTCTTCACTTCTGACACCCATTCTCTTGGTCGTACTCTAGACCTCTGCTTCCAAAACCTCAATTTGTAGCATCTCACTTACTGACCATCTATCACTTTCTATTTTTCTATCTCAACCACCTCTAGTATCCTTGTGTTCTCACTTCCTTACTTCTGAGATCATATTTCATAGTTCAACACATTAATCATTCCCTTCTATACACCTTTGTTTGGCCCCTATCTCTCCGTTATACTAACCTGATTCTGGTTAAATCTAACTCTCTACTCAAGCCATGCTTAGAGCTAAGCCACTGAGCATGGCTAAAGGAAAACAGTGCCCATGTAATCCATGCTGCAGTCATCTCATTTTTAGATTTCTGTAGTCATTCACTCTCCCCTTCTCTGAGAAGACTGTTTTACATTGTCTCCTTGGTGCTCAGACTCGCACGCCTCTTTATATTCTTAGCCAATGATCTGCTTGTATTTTGGGTGGAGAAGAGCAATGAAAAAAAGAAATCTCTGATTCTCCTTCCACCACATTTACCACGTTCCCTGTTCCTGTATCCACATACTCTGACTTCTTGTCTATGAAAATGGATGAATCATCCATTGTCTATCTAACAGAACCCCTTTGCTTGTGCTCTGGATCACCTACTCAAGGAATTTGCTTCTTCAAGTATTGACCCCTTCTCTTGCATCAACATCCTCCCCCTGGAAGAGCTCCATAGGCCTGGCTCACTATTATTACTCTGCATTGCTAACCCCCACATTGTCTCATGATCTTGTTTTCACTTCTGGTTCCACTGTCTACAAAAGGTTTAAGATTAAGCTATGTTCTTCCTTGGAGGGTGGGAAATAAGTGATAATGATCTAAGAATGACAAAACAAAGCACCCATCTTGGGACAAGGAAACCAGGATGTCACCAGATACCCCCAAGAAAAGATTAACTCATCTGGGAGGCAATCACCTCAAGGGAGAACTAACACAAACTTCTAAGACCCATAATCCTGTCCCTATAAAAGCCTTTGGCTGATCCACAGTTGGGGAGATGAGTTTTTTGGAGGACTCTATTCCCCTCTGTCTCTTATATATTGATGTATAATAAAACTCTTGCTGCTTACCTCACCTCTGTCTCAGAATTGGCTATTGCGGCAGGTGGCTCCAATCTGCATTATTGCTGTAACAAATTTGGTGGCCTGTATGGGGAACTTCAACCACTTGAGACTTGGCTGCCCCGGGGCAGGGCCTGGGTCTGATTGATGGCTCTCCCGACATGCAGCTGCAAGAGGTTTCATTTGCCTCTGGGAAGACTATCGGCCAGAACTGGGTCTGCCACAGCACCACCGGTCCCCAACCGCATCAGAAGAGGTGGGTGAAAAAAAGCAAGACCTACATAGAAGGGATTCCAAGGTGAATCCGGGATTCCTCTCCCTGTTGTGCTCAGGGCTGGGTCAGATAGGGCAGGCCCGAGGGTTCTGGAGTGAGACCTGAATCCTTGGTTTCTGGGGTGGGAGATGTCCCAGATGACTGACCCCGTGAGTAGCTTGCAAGAAGGGACTCCTGGTGACTATAGAGTCTTTGTTCTAGGGTGTGTGACTGTTCCTGGGATTGTCTGGGAGGTTGAGGTTGTCAAAATCACCCCGTCATCCAAAAAAGTTGTCTGAGAGGTTGAGGCTGCCAAGATTATCTCTGTCATTTCTTTCAGGATTTTTGTCTGTTTGTAGTGTGTAGCATGCAAATTCCTTGGGGATTGTCTGGGAGATTAAGGCTGCCAAGAGCACCTCTGTAACCCAGTGGGGGTTGTCTGAGAGGTTGAGGCCGCCAAAATGACCTTTGTCATCTCAGTGGGATCATGTTTTGTGTTTGTTTACTGTTATTTATGTGTACTTGCCTCTGTGAAGCCCCAACGTTCTTGTGTCATCACCTGTATAAAACCTGTCAGAAGATTCGTGAATATTTTTTGGTTCCAGTTTTTTTTTAGTTCTGAGAAAAACATCTTCAAAGAGGTTGGCAGCCCAGAATAAGAAGTAACCTAAGCTAAATATTATATGAAATGTGTTTTATTAGAGGAAAAAGAATAATTTTGTCTTAAAGTATAGTAACAGTTTCAAAAGAGTAAAAAAAGAAAGAAATTGATTACCTTTTGCCCTTCCAAATGCCTAGGTCAACTTAAACGTATATAAATGTCTTCCATGAGTCAACAGAGTGAGGGCGGGGCAAGATCAGGCCTCCTCAGCCCCCAGCCCCCAGCCCCCAGTCTCCAAGGTCCTGCAGCTCCAGGGAAGCTGTTAAAAGACCTTTTCCAACTAGGTGGAGACCTTTTTAAGACAAAAGATTAGAAAAATTGCTGCTTTGCTATAGTTATCAGAAATCGGGTGGATCCCAGTCATAAAAGAACTGTAAACAAGTTCTCTCTATTATACGGGAACTGTAAGAAGTCAAAAAAAAAAAAAGAAAAAGAAAAGAGAAAAGAAATCAATGACACACACCTGAATTTGCCTGGAAAAATGATTTCAGCAGTAGCCAGAGACTTAAGGTTATATCCATATCAATGAATTGGTCAACTCAGCAGAGACTATGTGATTTCCAAAGCCAGTTAATAAAATCTTTAAGGGCTAAAATTAGGTTGGGAAAAATATGAGAAATAGTAAAAGTTAAATGAAAATTAGAATATTTAAATAGACTTTCTTTCAACAACAGTTATGTTTCATTACATACAGGCTTAAAGTAATTCCCAAGACATTTTATGTAAATTGTTGGTATTAAATTGAGATAACAGATATTTGTCATAATTTAAGCTTATATACTTTGGCTTTTTATGCCACAAGAAGAAGAACATATATGTATATTTAAGTTTGCTAATGAGTGTGTTCATTTTTGCCATTTTAAAAGAATGTACTATAAGAGGTATGAAACAAAGACAACGTTTAAGAGGTTTATTGAAAAATAAATTTATTTGATATGGTCAAAAGCTTTATCTGTCTGATTAAAGTTTAATAGTTTAATTTATAATTTATGAGATTTTTACAAGCTTTAATGTTAAATAGCATATAATACAAAGAATTGAGTTTCTTGCCATTAAAATAACAAAATTTTCTTTGATTTCTGAGGTGAAAGGTTAATTTATTCTTTGTGTAATGTGTCTTGAAGACAAAGGTTTGGTTTCTCATTAGAATAAAATTCCTGAGTTGAAAACCAAGCCATGTGGCTTTAGAGGAAAAAACGCTGTTTCTTTTTTTTTTTAACCTTTAAGATCTTTGGTTAAATAACTTAAGTATTGTTTCACAGTGACATATAATCAAATCCTGACAACACTGAAACTTCATGAAAAGCCACAAAAAATGTTTTCATAAAGGAAAAGTGCTAAAAATGTTTATTTAATGTGTTATAAATTATACGGAAAGTGTTATCAAAATCAAGAGACATGCCTGATTCTTGTTGGGTTAAAATTTATGTTAGTATTTCCTCTTATGTTTTTGCCTGGTATTAGACAGCAAATACGTAATATTATGTTATAATTTTATTATTATGTCTTTATTGTTAACTTGGTCACAAATTTATTTTTGAATCTAGCATTATCAAAGCCAATAGTTTAACTGAAGAATTCACATCATTTACCTATGAAGCTCTTTTTATTACTATTCAGGTATTTAGAGACTTGGTATATTCTTAATATATCCTGACTATATGGTATTTTGTATCAAGATTATTATGTATTATATCTAAAGCTCTTTAAAAATACAGTTAATAGTTATATTTAGAAATATTTTTATCTAAAGTTTTTTTTTTTAACTGGTTTTATTTAGCCTTTATGTTGTGCTTGTAATTAACTTCTATCAGGTCTTTCACTATTAAGAGTAGTATTTTTGTAAGTTAAGGCCATATTAAGTTTTGTAATCTGCAGATAAGTTTTTACTTTACTGATTTGCTGAAAATATTTGACCAAAATATCTCAACAAAAAGATGAACTGTATCAGACTTATGCAAAGGACTGTGACTAGACTCAATCAAGATTTCCAGAACTCTTATATAGAAGCTGATGAGTTCACACACTGCTGCTGATCCAGAATCATATGGAACAGAAATTAACTACATAAGACTAAGTAAATGAAAGGAAACTATGGGTTTTATGTAGGAATATTGCTGATGTTTTAAGGTCCTAATTTCTGGATATAAGAAACCATTTTCCTTTCTCCTAAATTATCCAACTAATGGGTTTAGATATTATAACTGTTGAATTAGAAGTTCTGTTGGTAAACTTAGCAAAGTTCTAACTATCATAACCAGAGAAGAGTCTGAAATTTGAGCTATGATTTTACAAAATAGAATAGTATTAGCCTTCTTGTTAGGCTCTCAAGAAACAGTTTGTGCTTTAATAGATAAATGTTGCTGTATTTATATTAATACTCAGTCTGAGGTTTTGCAAAATGTAGTTGCTTTTGAGGGACATGAAAAGCAGTTACTTATGCTGTTTATGCATAAACAAACACCTATTATGGGGGGAGGGAGGCCCATCTATCCCAGCCAAATCTCCTCTAGGCTGCATTCTAACAAACTGGAGGAGATATAGCTATGAGCCTATGACAAGAAGGAAAATGATATGCTTATATAACAATGTATAGCCCCAATACCAGCTGGGGGACCAGAAACTTTGTCTCCAAAATTGGTCTTTGGCTTACGGCACGATTTTTCAGCTTGACTTGTTTTGTAGGAAAAAATGGGACAAAGTTCCCTGTATTCAAGCTTTCATAACTCTCTATCAAACTTTAAATCCCTTTAACCAGATTCTTTTCCAGGGAAAGCCAAAGGCAAAAATGCTTCCTGAATCCTCACCGGAGGGTCCCCTCTTAGAAGGAATAGCCCTGATAACTGCTTTGGCTCCTCTAGCCATATAGGGAAGGTGCGGTAGAAGCCGATAGGTCAGGTCAAGGAATGATGGCAGAATCTCCCACAGAAAGGGCTGAGCCTGATTTTAGTCTGGCCAGCTTGAGAGAAACTGATGAAGGAAGGGAATCGGGAAGTAAGAGCCCAACTTCATTGGGTATGGCTTCCCCCCTACACACAACCGTCAGGGTACTGTTTTTGGTGAGGGTACGCTAGGGCTTGGGCAGGGCAATTTCCTCTGAGAAAAATTCCAGCCGAAGGAGGAACAATGTTAGTATATACTCCTTTCTCTACCTCCAACTTGTGTAATTGGAAGAATCACAATCCTCCTTATCGGAGTAACCCAAATAGGATGGCAGAGTTGTTCCTTTCCATTTTCTACAGATCTGGCCTGAAAATGCATGCACTTTGCAGGTGATACTGTTGCAAGAAGAAATAGTGACACTTAGTGGCAATGCTTTCCATATTCAACAAAAGGTGAATCCGGAGGTCTGGACATAAGAAAGGCCTGGGTGAGCCAAGTCACCTGCACCAGTTAAAATTACTTTAAAACCCGGAGCACCTATTATAAACCAGAAGCAATATCCCCTCTGCAAGGAAGCTTTGGAAGGGTTCACACCATTGGTGCATTGATACATAAAAATTGGACTTCTGAAATTTTGCCAGTTTCTGTACAACACTCCTATCTTACCAGTGTTGAAACCAGGGACAAGGGAATGTCAGCCTGTTCAAGACCTAAGGAAACTCAACCAAATAGTAGAGGACATTCATCCAATTGTGCCAAACCTACGTACCCTCTTGGTTACTATACACAGTCAATGTGCCTGGGTTTTCAGTACTGGACTTGAAAGATGCCTTCTTTTGTATTCCTCTACACCCCAAGTCTCAGCCTCTATTTGGCATTGAATGGACTGATATTAAGACAGGAAATTGCTGTGGGGGTACTAACTCAAACCCTAGGACCAGCCAGGCAACCGGTGGCCTACTTTTCAAAACAGCTGGACAATGTGGCCTGGGAATGGCCCTCTTGTCTTCGAGCTGTGGCTACAGCATGAGACCTGTTACAGGAAGCCGAGAAATTCACCCTTAGACAAAAGGTAACAGTAAACACACCACATACAGTTCTGCCTCTTTTGGAATAAGAAGGGGGTTTTTGGCTCATGGCAACCGATGGGAAAATATTGGGCAATCTTGTTACACAACTCAAACATAGTTCTGAAGGCTGTCTCCTCCCTCAATCCCACCACATTGCTGCCTATTTTGGAAGATGCCCCCGTACATGACTATCTAAGGATAATTGAAGTTTATTCTAGCAGACCAGATCTCTCAGATGTTCCCTTGACTGGCCCAGAGATAGAAATGTATACAGATGGCAATAGCTTTTTATATGAAGGATGCCACAAGACAGGATATGCGGTGGTGATAAGAACTGAGGTCTTAGAGGCAGCTCAACTTCCTGCTGGCACTTTGGCTCAAAAGGCTGAACTCATAGCCCTTGGGTGGGCCCTGAAACTAGGAGTAGGAAGACACATAACTGTGTATACTGATAATAAATATGCCCATCTTGTCTGTCCTTCACTCACAGAGTGCCTTGTGGAAAGAAAGGGGACTTCTGACATCTGCCAACAAATAAATAAAACATGTACCAGAAATACTGGAACTCCTGAAGGCAATCAATGATCCCCTTCAGGTGGCAGTGGTATAATGCCCTGGACACCTGGAAATTTTAGATATCTGCTGTTTTTTGTGGACACCTACTCAGGGTGGGTGGAAGCTTTCCTTTGTTTAACCAAACAAGCCCAAGAAGTGACCTAGGCATTACTCAAAGAAATCATGCCCTGTTTTGATCTTCCAATCTCAGTACAGAGTGACAACAGAAGAGCTTTTATGGCAACAGTCACCCAAGAAGTCAATGAGGTTTTAGATATATACTGGAAATTGCACTCAGCCTGGAGACAATCAACTGGAAAGACCAAGAAGATGAACCATACTCTGAAAAAGTCCTTGGTGAAACTTTGCCAGGAGACAAGCTCCACTTAGGTACAAGTTCTCCCCATTGCCCTGCTCAGAACCTGGGTAGCCCCTCAAAGCGAGCTCATATTGAGCCCTTATGAATTAATATATGGGAGACCATTTCTGAAAAAGTCGACTTTCCCCACCTCGCTGATGACCGAGGTGGAGAAAAGAGACTGGGTCCATTCTCTGGGAGTTGTCATAAACACTGTTAATCAGTATGCTTCTTCTCATTTGTCTTTTCCTTCTGACACTCCCCTCCACAGGTTCCAACCCAGAGATCAGAGATCGGGTTCTGCTGAAAACCTGGAAGAATCAAGCCCTGGAAGATCAACTGGCCCCTTAGTGGGAGGGACCTTTTGAAGTTCTCCTGACCACCCACTCATCTCTGAAATTAGCAGGAGTAGCTGCGTGGGTGCATCACTCGAGAGCAAAAGCAGCCCCACCAGAAGAAGAGAAAGAAGCAGAAAACAAAGAGCCAACATATTCTTGTACTCCAATTCAGGGCCTGAACTACAAGTTCAAGAAGCCTACAGCACAATGACTTTGACTTTGTTTCCCTCTATCTTTCTATTTTTCCAGGAGACCTGGACAGAAAAGGTGCCGGTGATCCTATAAGCAAAGGGGACACTGAACCTGCAAGCTGGGGACACTCTGACCCTCCCATGTGTAGTCTCAACCCTAACTCCAGCATGTCCAGTTAAGTGGGCCATAGAAAAGCACGAAAGAAGAAACCTAAGAATAGTGATTATTCTAGTTTGTTTTTGCGTTCCCTGTTTTACGAGAATATTTACAAAAGGAACTACAAATACTCTTAAAGCTAGAAAAATTTTTACCCTGGTCGGGATGCCCCTTTTTCAAGCTCTGAGGATGAATGTCATCTAATTCACCAACATGCAGCCAGTTTCCACTGTAACTCACCCCCTGCCTATGGCCACTAGTCAATATTGGGAGGTTTCTCACCCCAGCCCACACCCCTAACCAGCAGGAAGTAGTCAGAAAAGAAGCTACACCCTGCTTCCCAAGATTGAGAAACTTCCAATAAAAGGGGGATTGGAAGAGGCTGCATAGGCCCTGCTCACTATTATTACTCCCCATTGCTGACCCCCACATGTCTCATGATCTTGTTTTTCCCTTTGGTTCCAGTCTCTATAAAAGGTTTAAGATTAACCAATGTTCCTCCTTGGAGGGTGGAAAACAAGTGATAATGATCTAGGAAAGACAAACCAAACAAAGCACTCATCTTGGGACAAGAAAACCAAGATGTCACCAGATAACCCACAAGAAAAGATTAACTCATGTGGGACATGACCACCTCAAGGCGGAACTAACACAAACTTCTAAGACCCATAATCCTGTCCCTGTAAAAGCCTTAGGCTGATCTCCAGTTGGAGAGATGTGTTTTTTGGAGGAATCTATTCCCCTCTGTCTCTTATATATCAATATATAATAAAACTCTTGCTGCTCATCTCACCCCTATCTCAGAACTGGCTATTGTGGCAGGTGGCTCCAATCCACATTATTGCGGTAACACCCCCAGAAAAGAAAATTTTCAGTATCGTTTTCATCAAAATACCCATATACTCTTCTCCATTAGAATAGGCTTTGCTGTGCTGTGGTTATAAATCCTAAAATATTGTACACAATAACGATTTTTTTCTTGTTCATACAACATCTAACGTGCTGGATGACTTTAGGACATCTCTCCTTCATGAGTGACTCAGTGATTCTTTTTCTCAAACTTGTAGGGTCACTATGTCAACACATGGCTCCCAGTGTCCCTATGACAGAGGAAAAAAGAGGTGAAGGAAGCATACACATATCTGGGAAAAGCAGCTTTAGAGAAAAACATTTGCAGTTTTTTTTTCTGGGAGAAGCTGTTTTAGAGAGAAATATTTTAAAATCAAAGTAATTTTCATTTTAATCTTCTACCATCCACCATATGGAAGCTCACCTACATTGATAAATAAAATAAGGATGACTATGGTTATGCTGTGGACATAGCAATGGAATTTTCTCCTTTGTGTGTGTGTGTGTGTGTGTGTGTGTTTATGTGTGTATATTTTCATGTATGTCTTTTCCATTGAATTCACAGCAGTATACAGTATACTCATCTTTTGGAGAGAAAGAATGATTTCATTCAATATGTGTGCAATTGTGAATAAGGGACTGTTCATCTGGGTTAAGTTTTCTATTTCTAACTATAGAGTCTAACATAAAAATCATCTGAATTCATATATGAAAGAAAACTATTGGCCATTCTTGTCAGAGTGAGGACAAGTTAACTTCTTTATGCTTGTGCATACCTGCTTGAGGTTTTCAGTGGCATTCATGCCACTTCAACCTATTCTTTGATTTTGAGAATCCACTTGCATGTTTACAAATATGTCCTTCAAATCATACAAACGTAACTAAGAATATGCATACACTTGCCTTTCGTTATATAATAAACCACCTCCAAATCTAGTGGTTTAAAATTCCATTTAGCTCATGATTCTGTGGGTCTGTGGTTCTTTTGGTCTCACTGTGTTACCAGGTACTCCAGGCCTTGCTCAGCATGACTCATCACAGCCAACAAATAAGAGGCCAAGGTGGGAGATCAGAAATGCAGCTTTATTTCGTTGCGCAAGGAAGGGAACAGTCAGGGCTATTGCCTCCAAGACTGTTCAAGGGTAAGGTTTAGGGAGGTCTCTTTTATAGGGCTTATAAGCAAGGAGATCAGGTAAATTGCATTCTTAATCAGCAATATTCTTAATCATGCTACACAGGCACAGAAAGGGTAATATAAATCTTCATACATCCCATGTTTAAAAATGGCGGCCTGTCTCAGCCCAAAAGTTGGGGAAATTACTATGCATGAGGCATCTAATGAGCTAAAAGGGTACCCAGGTTATCAATATGGTGCCTAAACCAGTTTCAGCTGGTTTCATCTAGTTCTGGGCAGCAGTTAAGGAAACAGGAAACAGGATGTTAATGTAAAGCTACAGGCATGTCAGGCAGGCTGTTTGAAGCAGTAGAATTTTCTGCAGGCTGAGGACCTCTGTCTTAACTGGGCTTATTCATGTGTCTGTAGTCAGCTGCTAGGGGGCTAGTCATCTCTACTTCTGAGGGTTGCTGGCTACAGGCTGGGTGAGGATGGAGGTTATTGGGCCATGTGCTCTCATTCTCTTTCAGACTTGCCCAGGCTTGTTCACATGACGTCTCGACAGGATCCTAAGAAAGAGAGTGGAAAAAGGCAAGGCTCTTGAACAATAGGCATGGAGCTAGTCCACTCTCACTTCTGCCTCATTCTACTGACCAGAACAAGGCACAACTGTCAGCCCATATTAGGAGTGAGGAATTCGGCTCCGATTCTTAAAGGGAAGAGATTTAAAGTCAAGTGAAAAGGGGTGTAGAAAAAGGGAGAGAAATAATTCATGACCATTTTTGCAATCTAGCACACAGGCTAAATACTTGAAAAATGCAGCACGAGATATTTGAAATGTGTTCCATCACCTGGTGCTAACTAGTGAGGAAAGCAAAAGTCAAAAATAAGTCTTTGAAAAGTAGGCCTTCCTAAACATTTCTCTTTTGCTTGTCCACCTCTACCGTCACTATTAAATACAGAGCTTTAAGAAAATTGCCATTCTCTTAAAACTAAAAGCTTCAATTTTTAAAGCTCATTTACTTTCCAGTGGAAATAGTTTTTCTGAAAGAGGAAGCTGGTTGACAGCATTGAGAAGGACAAGCATCTTGTCCCCATGGTAACAGCATCTTGAATTCTCCAAGTGTTCACCACCTGGTGTTTTGAGGGCCAAATGCCATATAGTACCACAGTCTATAACATGAGCAAAAGAATTTACATGCACGGCACATACAAGGGCAGTGGGTCCACAGGTGCAGTTTGGTAGCAGATCAGAATGATGACCTGTGAAATAGTAAGAATATAGTTAAATTCTCTAAAATAATCATAGCAAAAAGATATTCTTTCTTGTCAGAGATACTTGAATAACTCTGCTACTTTGGAAATGTAATGCTTCCAGCAACATAGGAACACACAATGTTTTAATGCTTTTAAACACCTCTAAGGCATAGGCCTTAGACTAACAACAACAACAACAAGGCATAGTCTTGTATGTACACGTGTGCACACGTGTAAACACACATGCACACACACACAATTTGTTGAGTTCTGAGTTTAAACAAAAATCCTAGTAACTATAATAAGTTTGTTATCAATTACTAGAATATTCTAAATTATTACTTCTGGCCTGATTTTTAAAGAAGATGTTTAAGAAATCTAACGTGTAAGTCACCAGATATTTGTGTGGGTGGTTGCCTTTCTTTGGAAATTGTTCTCACTCCACCCCCAAATCTCAGTGGATGTCACTATGGCTTTTAAAAATTAGAATTTAGATTCAAATCAAGCTACATCTCCATGCAGTGATTTGAGGCATATAAACGACAGACTTAATATCTGTCTGTATTTATGACTACTGTTAAGCTGCATAGGAGCCATGAGAGAACAAATCCTTGCTCACTGCGGTAGCTGAATGGCTGCTGTTGCTGCTGAAACTGTAAAGCAATTTTCTATTGTAAAACCCACAGTAATGGAATCCTGGAAAGGTGCATCCCTAGTGGATTGAAGAAGGGATGTGCGTGGGATGTTTTTGAATGAGTCACTGGGCAGGATTGGAGGCTTTCTTCAGATTAGAAACAGGAAATTAGTGGATTGCTTGGAAAGGTGGGCATGGATTTTGAAATAAGAAGACACAAAAGTCTTCCTTGAACCCTGGGCAGAATCTGACATGGTTAGAGAAGTTCCTAGGATGATGTCCTGCTCATGGTGGTATATAGACAGTATGAAACCTAAATCCTGATACAACTGCAAACAGTAGGTTATGATTTACACCCTCATTAGTTAGTGTAATTATTAAATAAGTCAATGTAGGTGAACATGCTTGAAAAAGTGTAAAGCACAATACAAAACTCTATCCTCTTCACTGGTGGCCTACACTGGAAAGACTTTGCAGCTCTTCTATCAAGAGTTGGAGTCTATTTCCTCACTTCTTGAATATAGGCTGACACTGTGCCTTGTTCTGGCCAATGCTGTTGTTGTCAGGTGCCATCAAGTCAATTCTGACTCATAATGACCCTATGCACAACAGAACTAAACACTTGTGGGTCCTGCACCATCCCCATGATTGTTGCTATGCTTGAGCCTATTGTTGCAGCCACTTTGTCAATGCATCTTGTTGAGGATCTTCCTCTTTTTCACTGACCTTCTACTTTAACAAGCATGATGTCCTTTTTTCTTAAAAATATGCCATTGCATTTATTTAAAGCAAGACATGAAAAATTAAAATTTAAATTAAGGTGCATTTAAATTAAAGAGAAAAATGGGATAACAACAATGTACTCTGTGGTCATCATAGTGATGGTGTTAACCAGGCCACAGGGCCTGATGAAACATTTTTGTTCTCTGTTGCAGGGATAAGGCTTCCAAACAGATGGCACTGACATAAGATAGACCAGACAGTCTCCCCAGGTGTGGAAGAGAAACATGGCTAAACTCCTACAATCCAATCACTCATTATCCATGGCCACTATCAACCTGCTTACACATGTTATTTTATCATATTTTTCATTTCAATGTACTTTCACTGGGATTTCATTACAGGTTGAAGTTTACAAACTGGTTTATATTGAATGCATTTCATATAAGTTGGTCCTTAATGACATATGGGAAAGCAGAATAATCATGTCCAAAGTACGTGCGATGAAGTCTCATCATTCTCACTTCTAAGGAGCATTCTGGCTGTACTTCTACCAAGACAGATTTGTTCGTTCTTTTGGCAGTCCATGGTATATTCAATATGTTTTGCCAACACCATAATTCAAATGCATCAGTTCTTCTTTGGTCTTCCTTATTCATTGTCCATGTGTGTGAGGTGATTGAAAACACTATGGCTTGGGTCAGGTGCACCTTAGTCCCAAAGTGACATCTTTGCTTTTTAACACTTTAAAGAGTTCTTTTGCAGCAGATTTGCCCAATGCAATGTATCATTTGATTTCTTGACTGCTGCTTTCATGGGTGTTGATTGTGGATCCAAGTAAAATGAAAATCTGGATGACTTCTATCTTTTTCCATTTATCATGATGTTTCTTATTGGTTCAGTTGTGAGGATTTTTGTTTTCTTTATGTTCAGGTGTAATCCATACTGAAGGCTGTGTTCTTTGATCTTCATCAGTAAGTTCTTCAAGTCCTCTTCACTTTCAGCAATCAAAGTTGTGTCATCTGCACAATGCAGGTTGTTAATGAGTCTTCCTCCAATCCTGATGCCCCATTCTTCCTCATATGGTCCTGCTTCTTGGATTATTTTCTAAGCATACAGATTGAATAAATATGGTGAAAGGATATAACCCTGATGCACACGTTTCCTGACTTTAAACTATGCAGTATTCTCTTGTTCTGTTTGAATGACTGCCTCTTTATCTGCATACAGGTTCCTCTTGAGCACAGTTAAGTGTTCTGGAGCTCCCATTCTTTGAAACGTTATCCGTAATTTATAATGATCCACACAGTCGAACACCTTTGCATAGTCAATAAAACACAGGTAAACATCTTTCTGGTATTCTCTGCTTTCAGCCAGGATCCATCTGACATCAGCAGTGATATCCCTGGTTGCATGTCCTTTCTGAATCTGGCCTGAATTTTTGGCAGTTCTCTGTCGATGTACTGCTGCAGCTGCTTTTGAATGACGTTCAGCAAAATTTTACTTGTGTGCGATATTACTGATATTGTTCAACAATTTCCGCATTCAGTTGGATCACCTTTCTTGGGAATAGGCATAAAAATGGATCTCTTCCAGCTGGTTGGCCAGGTAGCTGTCTTCCAAATTTCTTGGCATAAAGGAATGAGCACTTCCAGCGCTGTATCCATTTGTTGAAACATCTCAGTTGGTATTTCGTCAATTCCTGGAGCCTTGTTTTTCACTAATGTCTTCAGTGCAGCTTGGATTTCTTCTTTCAGTACCACGGGTCCTTGATTATATGCCACCTCCTGAAATGTTTGAATGTTAACCAATTCTTTTTGGTATAATGACTCTGTGTATTCCTTCCATCTTCTTTTGATGCTTCCTGTGTCATTCAGTATTTTGGCCATAGAATCTTTCACTTCAATAAATGAGGTAAAAAAGTGGAGGTGGAGTTTACAAAAAGAAAGTGTGTTGACGTACACCACCCCTCCCCATTTTCCTTTGCCAAGCTGCTGAGAAGATGGCTCCTGCAGGGCTCTGACATCTAGGGTTTGTTGAAGAGGATATTGAGTGAAAGAGAGAAAAAGGGGGATCTATGCACCCTTACAGTCGTGCCAGTCAGGTCACTTGGAAACTAGAGGTTGGTTATCTTGGGAAAGAGGATTGATGCTAAGCAAAGACTTCCCTTACTTGTGCTTAGTTCTTGGAGACTCATTCATAATCCATCCTGTTGCATTGTTAACTGCTGTCAAGTCAGCCTCCAAAACAGAGGAGAACTACTCCATAGGGTTTTCTTGGCTGTAATCTTTACAGAAGAAAAGGGCCAGGTTTTTTCTTCCGTGGAGCTGCTCAGTGGGTTTGAACCACCGATCTTTCAGTTAGCAGCTGATCACAAACTGATTGCACTACCCAGGATACATCCTAGATAGTTTTATATGAGTTTCTATCCCTCATACATCGTTGATTCCTCACAGTCACTCTATGGTGAATGTATTTATAGGTCAACAATCCCAAATCCACAATTTTAAAATCTAGAAAGTTCTTTTTGTAATTTTGGTGCCAAGATTAATTTAGTGATAACACCTGACATGAACTTATATGAAACTATTAATAAATCATGTATTTATCTAATGCATTAATAATGTATTTATCTCTTTTAGTGGATTATTTTGCTTAAGAAATGTCAATATGCTTACTATGTGCTGCTCCAGACATTAAATAAAGTTCAGTAGATGCACTACATTACTTTATTAGAAAACATTCTGAACTTTAGCCACAAGGATTTCACATAAGAGACAATGAACAGATATTACCCACAATTTAAAGAAGGAAATTGATGTTCAGTAAAGTTAAGTGCTGATATAAGTTCGCAAAACTAGGAAATGCTGAATTGGAATTTCAATTCAGGTGCATCAGACTCTGGTTCTTTCTTCTTCTGCTAAACTGTAACTGGTTTCAATGAGTCTCTCCTTTTTTTTAATCCAGAATTATTTTGATGCACCACTTTTAAAAGAATAATGAAAGCTGCCTTTGAGAGCCTCAGGCATAGGCAAGCTACACATTCATCTCACCACGAACCCGTTTCTCACTTTGCAGAAATAAAGAAACCTTCCATTGTTTTTTTAGTTTGCAGAAGCCGGTTCATTCCTTACCCTCTCCTCTTTAGCGTTAGTCCCTGAGTGACATGTTGGCTTCATGTCATCTCAGACTAAGTGTAGGCTTACCAACACAATAAAGCACGGCGAGGGCAAAGTAGATTCCAAACACAATCCCTTTGTCCAACTTCTGCCTAATGGACCCTCAGTATATGGAGTCTGCACCTTGTAATCGCTGTCCCGCTTTCCAGGCCTTAGTTCTTCGTCTCAGCCTGTTTCTAGGTTCTTTTGTTTTTCCTTTTACAACACTGGGGAAAGAATGTTGTCTGGTACTATGCTTTTTTAGGGCCTGCTGATTTTTCCTTTTCTCCCCATCTTATGCCTAATATTGGTGCATCATGTGATTTAGGAACATAGTTAAGATCCCAAGATTACAGTTCAGTTTATGTTAAAAATGGAAAAATAAGGCAAAATTTATCTGCTTGATATGATCACATTCTTTTCATCTTTAAAAATGCTACATAAGTAATATTTAACACTAGAATGGAAATCAGAAAGTTGGGCTCTGGTTTCTGCTTTGCTATTGGAAAACAGTAATTAATTATATGTTAAAGAATCGAGTGAGACTAAATGATCTCCATACAATACTTCAGTTTAAACAATTTTATCAGTGGAGTCGTAACACTGTTATATGACTAACAGAATAACACAGAAGTAATAATATTGCTAAAGCACACTTTGAAGACTATTGGGTTGAGCAGTGTCCCCACAAAATTCATGTCTTTTCTGGAACCTCAGCTAAGGAGTGCCTGGGGCTACCGGAAGCTGGTTGTTGTTGTTGTTGTTAGTTGCCTTCTGGTGGAAGCAAGGACGTATTCTCCCCTAGGGGCTTTGGACGGGGTATAGCCCTGCCAATACCTTAATTTTGGACTTCTTGCTTCCAAAACTATGAGAGAATAAATTTCTGTTGTTTTCAGCCACTCAGTTTGTGGTACTTTGTTATGGAAGACCTACGAAACTAAACTATGACCCATCTGTCAGTTTGTTGTACTGTGACGGCTTGTGTGTTGCTATGCTGCTGAAAGTTATGCCACTGGCATTCCAAATACCAGCAGGGTCACCCATGGTGGACAGGTTTCAGCAGAGCTCCCGGAACAAGACAGACTGGGAAGAAAGACTTGGTGATCTACTTCTGAAAATTAGCCAATGAAAACCCTAGCGATCACAACAAAATGCTGTGCAATATAGTGCAGGAAGATGAGCCCTCTAGGTTGAAAGGTACTCAGAATACACAGTGGTCTCAATGATGGTGAAGATGGAGGAGGACCAGGCAGCGTTTTGTTCTGTTGTACATGGGGTCACCATGAGTTGGAGCCAATTATGTGGCAACTAATAACCACAGGAAACTAACACAAAGACATATCTATGACTTCACTTTTTCTTTTTAGTTAGTGATTATTCATCTTCTTTTCTGAATTGCTACAAGAGGACATTTTCCTAGTTTCACAGATTTTGGAATCATTTTTTCAGCTTCTGCTCAGTGGATGTTTATATTATAGATAGTAATTGCCTCTTTATCTCTTTTCAGTTTTTCTAATGCTCTCTTTTTTCTTACTGATTCTCTTTTAGGTAGCTCTGGATTTGCTATTTTAGGGGAGGAGTGGTAGAGATAGCACAGCAATTACAAGAGGTTTAAAACAAGTGAGATGAAAACTTTATTTCTGTAGAATATAATTTCTATACAATATCTAATTTCTAATTAAATGCCAGCATGATCCCATTTAAAACTAAAAAAAGTATAAAACCCCTAGTGCATGTATTTTTAAAAATTCTTTCATAGTAGGCAAAAGGCATGCAAGATATTTTTAAAAAATTTCCTAAAAGACTAAAGAAGCCCATGTCATTTTGAAATGTATGAAGAAGTAAAACTGTCACCTATTTGGGTTAGGTGTGAATTTGTCCTTTGTCTTTTCTGTCATACTCACTTTCAGTCCTTTGCTTTAACATGGCTCACTTTTCCACAGATGCAATTGTGTGGATTCCACAGGACTGTCAGCTCTCCCTTCCCCAGATGCTCTGGGCCAGTGCTAGGCTTCCCAATGCCTCTGACAGAGGCAAGTCCCAGTCAGTAACTCTGCAGAGGATGCTGATCCCAGGACAGGTGACAAGATGTGCTAAGCCTTTGGGATAGACATGGCAGGATGTTAATAATAAAAGATAGCCTCACTGCTGAGGAAGGGGAAGGAAGCAGATGTGAGGGTGAGATTTGGATGACAACCATGGCGTTACAGAGATACAGGGGTGTTATGAGGAAGGGGAAAAGCAAGTTGGCATTTGGCAGGATGGGCGGAGGCGAGGTCTGAGAGTGGGTGGTGGAAGTGCAGCTTTCAAAGATTTCTGACCTTCCGCCTGCCAACCTGGAATGAGATTTCTTGACTGAGGGGGAGGAGGAGGGAAAGGGTGGACAAGATAGATGCCAAGAGAGATTGTTGACCTGGCAACCAGACAAAAGATGCAGTGGCTGGCACCTGAGTTAGAGAGGGCCAGAGCTGGGAGGTCAGCATGAAGGGCTGGAACTGTCAGGCAGTGGCCTGAGGTGGTCTCTTCTGCACGCAGGAGAAAATCGTCTGTAGGGAAATAAAAGGGGGAAAAAAGGAATTTAATATCTTTGGATAGATTTTTAGATTTGGCATTTAGAAGCATATCCACCTTTCTTTCTCTTGTCTGAGAAGCAAAACGTCTTACAGCCAGATTTATGATCCTTTTTTTTTTTTAATCTCAGCAATATTTCCACACTTCCAATTCCAAAATGGAGGTGGTGTGATTTGACTACAAGTTATTTCCTGCCCAGTAGGCTCCGACTCATGGCGACCCCACGTACAACCAAACAAAATGTTGCTGGTTCTGTGCCTGGTGTGCTCAAGTTCATTGCTGCAACCACTGCATACTTTGAGTATCTTCCAGCCTAGGGGGCTTATCTTCTAGCACTATATTGGACAATATTCTGTTGTGATCTATAGCTAATTTTCTATAGATAAACTAGCTAATTTTCATAAGTAGCTCACTAGGCCTTTCTTCTTAGTCTGTCTTATTCTGAAAGCTCCGTGGAAAACTGTCGACCATGAGCCACGCCGCTGGTATGTGAAATACCAGTGGCATAGATTTCAGCATCGTAACAACTCACAAGCCACCACAGTGCGACAAATTGACAGACGAGTGGTGGAATTTGACTATTTCCCACTCCCCAGCAGTGAATACTGAGTGAGTTTTCCACGCCCCAAATGCTGACTCAGGAATATATCATTTTCTGGGAGGCATACTTACTGATTGCCTTAGATTACAGTTTTGTTGCCACACAAATCAGGAAACTTTAAACTTACCAGCGTCTTTCCAGGGTTTTGCTCTCTGTTCTGTTTTGTCTATTTGCCACTAGATGTCACTGTTACTCGTGCCTTGGTGTAATAGAAAGCACGCCCTTTTGGGCAGGGGGAAAACAGTTTTCAGAGAGGGAGGATAATGCTTATCTATGTGGATTTAAAGAAGATGTCTTTACGTGGCATTTTTATTGAAAAACAGATCCCCCTTTGGTTGTGTTATTTCCATTTCTGTTGAAAGGGAGGGACTGAATTACACATTTCTTCCTACTAATGCACCTTACTCCCTAAACTGGCTAATTTTTACTCCTTTTTTAAAATGTAGTTTTCGGTTCTAATAACATTAGAAAATTAGGAAAATCATCATTCTATGAGTATTCACAATCAATACAGGGTCTGTAAATATTTCTCTCCTAATCTCTTTTAAACCTTGGAGAACTGCAAAATGCAGTATCTAATTTCCTAAGGAGCAGGGGCGGGGGATGCTGTAACACTAAACTCACCTAGGAAAAGAATCTTCTGAGAGCACAGGGACCCAGAGTTAAGGATGTAGTCATCTTCATTTCTACGCTCGGATTGCACCCTTGAAATCAAGATACAGAAGTTGCCATGATATTCAGATTGTTTAAGTGGTGGTATTAGACACACAGATCATTCAGTTCCTTGCTAAATTTCCTCTTTATTAAGTATGGAGTACAAGTACAACTTTTATGATATAGTCATTGATTCATATTTATCACAGAATTATTTAAACATAAAATTAAATAAGACAACCAAATAATAATGCATTTATAAAATGAAATTTGATTAATTAATTATAGCATGCTAAATGAAGACGTCTCAACATCTTCCCTATAGCAAGTGATATAGTTAAAATAAAAAAAGAAAAAAAAAGTATGAAGTATATATTAAAAAGCAAATTAAGGCCATCCTTGAGTGGGTTGTACAAAAATGAATCAAGCTGTTCTTTTTTGAACTTCAAGTCTAATCATTTACTATTGTGTTTTCAACTGTTGACTGCCTCCAAAAGTCACTGAGCCAGTTGACCTTCAAGCCAGGACTACACACCAAACTATTTTCTCTCTAGCTGTGACACCACAGGATTTATAAATTACTTGGCTTTGTACTTTTACCCCCTAGAGCTAACTCTCAGCTATAGGACAAATGCCAAATAAGTCTGGCTCAAGTTGGGATAATAGTCCTTGAGGGGAAGTTGTCACAGACAGTTTTGATGCCATTTCAAGGATAGTTGAGGCCTTATTCTCTCCTCTATGTGCCCCTAGGTGGCACTAATGGTTAAGGGCTCCACTACTAACCAAGAGGGTTGGCAATTCGTACCTAACCACAGGCACCTCAAAAGAAAGCCCTGGCGATCTGCTTCCAAAAGGTTACAGCTTTGAAAATCCTATGGAGTTCAATTTTATGCTGACACACATGGGTCTCTATAAATTGGAATTTACTCCATGGCAACAGGTTTCTCCTCTGTTCTCCTTTCTTCCTGTCCTCTCCTCTCTTCTCCTTAATCTGCAAAATCCCATTTGCTGTATAATGTAACATTACAGGTTCAAGGGATTAGGATCTGTACATCTTTGAGACCATTATTCTATTTACCACACCTTCTTAGCTGTAGTTTTGGGAAATTTACATAGTCCCTCTAAATTTCAGTTTCCTTATCTAACTGTGTTGCTGTGAGGATTTAATGAGAAAATGCTTGTAAAGTGCTTAGCATATTGTTGTTGTTAGGTGTCTTAGAGTTGGTTCCTGCACCATCCTCACCACCATTGCTATGTTTAAGCCCCTTGTTGCAGCCACTGTATCAATCCATCTCCTTGAAGGTCTTCCTCTTTTTCACTGACCTTCTACTTTACCAAACATGATGTCCTTCTCCAAGGACTAGTCCCTCCTGATAACATATCACGTACTTTGGATGGGCATTGATTGTGGATCCAAGTAAAATGAAATCCTTGAAAACGTCAATCTTTTCCATTTATCATGTTGCTTATCGGTCCAGTTGTGAGGATTTTTGTTTTCTTTATGTTGAGTTGTAATCCGTATTGAAGGCTGTAGTCTTTGATCTTCATCAGTAAGTGCTTCAAGTCCTCTTCACTTTTAGCAAGCAAGGTTGTGTCATCTGCATATTGCAGGCTGTTAATGAGTCTTCCTCCAATCCTGATGCCCTGTTCTTACTCATATAGTCCAGCTTCTCGGATTATTTGCTCAGCATACAGACTAAGTATGGTGAAAGGATATAACTCTGACACACACCTCTCCTGATTTTAAACCATGCAGTGTCTGCTTGTTCTGTTCGAACAACTGCCTCTTGGTCTATGCATGAGTATAATTAAGCGTTCTGAAATTCCCATTTTTTGCAATGTTATCCATTATTTGTTATGATCTACACAGTTAAACACCTTTATATAGTCAATAAACACAAGTAAACATCTTTCTGGTGTTCTCTGTTTTCAGCCAGGATCCATCTGACATCAGCGATGATATCCCTAGTTCCACATCCTCTTCTGAAAACTGCTTAAATTTCAAGCAGTTTCCTGTCAATGTACTGCTGCAACAGTTTTTGAAATATCTTCGGCGAAATTTTACTTGGGTGTGATATTAATGATATTGTTTGATAATTCCCTCATTCCATTGGATCACCTTTCTTTGGAATAGGCATAAATATGGATCTCTTCCGTTCGGTTGGCCAGGTAGCTGTCTTCCAAATTTCTTGGCATTGACAAATGGTGCTTGCAGTGTTGTATCTGTTTGTTGAAACATCTCAGTTAGTATTCTGTGAATTCTTGGAGCCTTGCTTTTTGCCAACTCCTTCAGTGCAGCTTGGACTTCTAACTTCAGTACCATCAGTCCTTGACAATGTGCTATCCCCTGAAATGTTTGAACGTTGACCAGTTCTTTTTGGTACAGTAACTCTGTGTAGAAGGAATACTTACCACAGTGTCTAGGAAAGAGTAAGTTCACTATAAATTAAAATATTTTAGTGCTGATAAATACTACTGGAGCCCTGGTGGTGTAGTGGTTAAGAGTTTGGCTGCTAACTAAAAGATCAGCAGTTCAAATCCACCAGCCGTTCCTTGGAAACCCTATGGGGCAGTTCTACTCTGTCCTATAGGGTCGCTATCAGTTGGAACTGACTTGATGACACCTAATAACAACAATAAATACTACTAATACTATTAATTATAATTATCTTAAAAGTCTTCTAATTATCTCTCACTCTTTTCTTATTTCAGTCTAGCTCTTGTCTTCACTGCTCCACCGAAACATTTATTTCAAAGTCACTATTCTCCCCCAGACGGCCAGATTCAAAATTCTCATTTTAAAATTGATCACTCACTTTATTTAGAAATACCCTCTTTGCTTCTGCCATACTGTACTTTCTGGTTTTCTTCCTGTCCCACTGGGGATTCCTCCTCAGTTTCCTTTGCTGTCTTCTCCTTTAATTCACCACAAAACATTGGTGATCCTCAGAACAGTCTTGTGTGCTTTTTGTCTATTTTTACACTGAGGTGATGAGTAGCACAGTATGTTTGAAGATTTTAAAAAAGATAAACCAATTGCCCTTGAGTTGACTAGGGTTCATGGTGACCCTGCTTGTGTCAGAGTAGAACTGTGCACAAACTTTCAGTCAGCGATTTATCTTGTTTTTGTGGATGGAGGAGAGATTTGAATAAGATGTGATACAATCTTAATAACCAAAATGGATGAAATGTTATAGCACGGAAGGGGTGATCCTTAAGGAGCTTGTACTTAGGTAGAAAGGGAACTGAAAGGAGACATTTGGTAAGTTATTTTTTTTTTAAGAAAATAGTAAATCCTTTCCAGGTTCGTAGTTCAATGAGTTGGAACTCTTCCATCAAACCAAGAACATATTTAATTTTATTATCATTTTGATATTCATAACAAAACTTTAAGTATTGCTATCCCAATTTTTCAGATATGTAAGGTGAGGTTTAATGAGGTCAAGTAACTTGCCCAAAGGCAAACAGCTAGCAAGATGCAGATCAGGGACTGTAGCCCTCATTTCCCTGACTTTGATGGCTATTCCCTTTCTAACCCACTGCACTGCTTTATATACCACAGTGTTCAATTGGTTTCATGGCAGTGGCAAGTTTAAATAGAGTTAAAATAAATAACTTTTATTGATATTAAAACCCTGCATGTATCAAACCATCTATATTGGCAAAAGGTAGAATGATGAAAATAATTGACTAACTCTGGAGGCTTAATGATAATTTCAATCTCAAAGTTAGATTCTGCTAAGGCTACAGAAAGAACTGTGGTACTTTTCCGTTTGTTCTCTATAAGACAATCCTAGATTATTTTAGTCATAGCACATGATTGTTTATTTTTATACTCTCTCTCTCCCCCTTTAGTACGCTAGCTCGATGGCCTTATCCTTCTTCTTTTCTGATGCTTTGCTAGCAGTGTAGAACAAGGGGTTAGCACATAATAAGTTCTTAATAATATTTGTAGAATGAATGAATGATAAATGATATTAAAGCTACCTTCCATTCCTCTGTAGATTGTTAGAGGTAAAAGAAGAGAAAAGGAAGAGAAGAAATTAAGTACAGGTCTCTTTGGTTCCTCAGGAATCAATAGATAGACAAGGTTGCATGTGCTTGTCCATGGTGGCCTTCATGATGATCTTAATGACACCTTCATAAAAACTCTAAGATGTGAACGTTGCCACAAATACCCAGTTGCATCAAAATTATTTTCCAAATGATCTGACCAGGTGCTGATCTGCTTCTTACCAGGCCTAAAATTTCTGAAACTAGTGTTACTTATTTGGGTGAGTGGGGTCCTAGCTTGTGTCAAAGCAAGAGTTAGACAAGTGAGTATAACCAATAGGCTGGTAGGTAGACCAGAAGATTCTTTCCAGAGGGACGAAGGATGGTTGTGAGAGAATTTATTCTTAAGGGAATTTGATTTTGATTCAGTGATGAAGACTTATGGTTTGAGTGAAGGAGCATATTCTGTTTCTCACGTTTGTCTTTCATCTTAACTCCTGCTAAACACGTGTCTGGTCCTATGGCCAGTGGGTACAAGTTTGGCAGAGGGGAGATTCTGAGTGTAAAAAGTGAGAAGCTACCTGAGCCAGTCACTAATAAAGACATCGAGGTCAAAGCAGCCCTGCTTTGAGTTCCCTTCTGAGAGGACCAACCCAGTTAATGCCACCAGGTGCCTCTAAAGGCCAGGGGTAGTCCTTGTATAACCTGAACGGCAACAGTAGACTCACTCGTGAGCCCTTGTGAAACACCTCCCAGAAATTCCCAGAAGATTGTGAAGGGGGCTGAGGGATAAAGGCTACTGAAAATGGAAGGTCATTACAGCTGTAGTCTGTGCAAATTTTTAAGTAACTTTACTTAGGTGTTTGAAGAAATGTAACTGTTTTTCAACAGTTAATCAGTCCACATTCTGCCTAAAGGCAAAACATACAATTGTAATAGTTTCTGGATAAACTCAGTAACCTTCATGCTTTCTCCATAATTTCAAATGTAAATGGAATTACATTCAGAATTTCTCCTCTCCCCTGCCTTCTCCTCAAAATGGCATCAATATTCTGGCATCAGAGGAGGCATCTGGTCCACAACTGTCCTTTCTTCCATCCTGGCATCCGCAGTCTGGTATATAACTCATCCTGTCTGGTCTTTGGCATCTCTCCCTGGGGGCATGATCAGAGGTGTTGGTATGACCATCGGGTGGCTGCAGTGGGGTCCCTTGTCATGACCACAGGACACTTCAGGGCTGCCTCTCAGCACCCTCCTAGGGGCCAAGGAGATTGGGCTTCTTCCGATGCCATTCCTAGGCAAAGGACATCTTAATTTAGCTGCTTGAGGCTCTCTTTTAGCACAGAATCAAATTTGTTCTATTGCTGCTACACCAGGGGGCATACAACAGGGGCCCAGGAAGAGTATTAGTCTCCTTTTTCTCAGATTCCAAAATATTTCTGAGGGGTCTATTTTCTCCTACCCATAGGCTAATCAAGTCATACTTGGATTAGGTGGAGGCTCAAGACCAAGTGTATACAACACATTCAAAGCCGAACTCTTGTGTTCGACTGTATCTCTTCCAGTCTTTCCTATCTCAGAAAACAGCACTGCCTCCACCATGGGAGTCATCCTTAAACCCTGCCTTTCATTCATTCCCTGAACCAAATCCGACACAAAGTCCTGCCAGCTCAGCTTCTAAAATATCTTCAGAATGTGGCCACTGAGCACCATCTCAAACACAACCACCTTAGTCTTAACTACTACCATTTTTATATGGTTCTATTACAACAGCTTTCTTGTTATCTCTATATCTACTCTTAGTCCTCCAATCTGTTTTCCACGAAGCAAGCAGAGAAATTTAAAAAAAGTAGTGCAAATCTGATCAGGTCACTCTGCACGATATGCAAACTCCTGACATACACCTCAGTATTTGGCAAGATCTTTCTCCTCCTTCTCTAACCTAATCTTACTTGTGTCTTTATTGCCCACCTTGCTCCGGTCACAAAGCTTCCCTTTCAGTTCTCAGAGATATGCAGTTTTTTTTTTTTTCCTACCTCAGGGCCTTTCCCCATGCTCTTCTCTTTCCATGGGATACTCATCCCCACAGCCCATTGCACGCTGTCTTCTTCTCATCCTCACAACTTGGCCACATATGACTATCATTTCTATTATTCCCTCTTACCACACCTTGCTGGTTTCCTTCATAGCACTTTCCACAATCAGTAATTTATATACTAGTTCACTGTTCATTGTCTATCACTTCAAACTGGCTGTTAGCTCCCCAGGCAAAAGTGCCACCGTATCTTTTTTATTCATCAATATACTGCCAGCACCTAGGACAATAACTGACACATAATCATGCTAAATAAATGTATGTTGAATGAATGACGACTTGAAAAGAAATAGGTGCTGTATGACATTGTTGTTAAGAGAGAGGACTCCAGGTCTGGACTTTACTGAGTTCAAATCATAGCTGAGCCACCTTCCTAGTTCTATGACTTGGATAAATCACTTATTCTCTGTGTGCTTGGGACCCTAATCTGTAAGTGAGGGTAAAAATAGTACCACCCTCGTAGGGTGGTTTTGAGGATGAAATGTTTTAAAATGTATTAATATGTGTAAATACACCTAGCATATAGCAAGCACTATGTGTTAGCTAAGGAACCCTGTGGCACAGTGGTTAAGCACCCAGCTGCTAACCAACATGTTGGCTGTTCTAACCCACCAGCCACTCTGCAGGAAAAAGATGCCGCAGTCTGCATCCGTAAAGATTACAGCCTTGGAAACCCTGTGGGGCAGTTAGAAGAGAGGAGATAGAGGCAGATCACTGTCCACGTGGACCTGGTGAGGACAGACTGGGGAGGACACTTGCAGGGGTACCGGCAAGCCCAGGTGAGAGGGCAGTGAGGGGCCTTTATGGGAAGTGCAGACCCAGGGGCTGCACCCTGGCAGGGGAGGGGACAAGGCACAGTAGCCACATCAGGGAGACAGCCTGGAAAATTGAGCAGTCTGCATGCTGTCTGAAAGCAGAGCTCCAAGAAAGATGTTATCAGGCAGGGGCGTCATCAAAGACAAAGCAGCATTGCCTAATTCTGCCTGGGCCTTGCACTGGGCTGCCTGCCTTTGGCAGGGACCAAACTGCTCCTGATCTTGGCAGGGACTCATGAAACTGATATTTTGAAATGTGTTTTTCTCCGTGAAAATACCTGATTAACAATCTTAAGAGAGAAGAAATATGCAGGCTTGCAAACCTGTAGTTCCTGAATTGCTTATAATTCTCATATTACTGTCTGCCACCAAAATACCTCAGCCTGACAAGATCAGAGCTGCTGTCATCCGTCTACATTTAATTTTAATTTACACGAAATAATGTTCTTCCTGCTCCATTTCTTCCAGTTCCGTCCTTCTCCTCCCCTGTTCATTTTTCCTTATCATTTCAAAGTTACTCCTTTCAGCAATGTCACCCTCTTCTGCTGTAATGTGCTTCACCTTTACACGTCTAATAAACACATTATTTTTCATTTCAGGTTTCTGTCCTCTGCAGCTGCAGTTGTTAGCTATAGAATTAAACTTTGAAAAAATAATAAGCTAAATGGATGTTTAATAGGGACTGTTTCACTTTTGTTAACATTCACTTGGGTGGACTTTTTTTTATTTTGAAAACTTATTTTTAAACATAATTTAGAACTTCTGGGAGCGTTAGAAAGCTTGTGAATGTCTCGTTTCCCTGCTTTCTCCTTTCCTGTCCCCTCTTCTCTTCCCTTCTTTCTTTCCATGACTTTACCACATATCCACAATATGAAAAAATATGATATTTTATTTTTTTGGCCATTGGTTTGCATATTTTTTGTACTTTAGATCTACTATTACAAAATTTTCTTTACAAAAGTATTTGCGGTTATGTGAGACCCTCCCCTGGGGATTAGCCTTACCTTAAGACCATTTCTCCTACTTGCAATAAATTTATTAGTGCACCTTAGGACAGGGGTTATTACTGTTTTCTTCACCTCAGCAAATACTCATTTATTAGCAACAACTTTTAGAGACTGAATGCTGTCCTGGATAAATCATAAACTTGCTCTGATTTAGCAACTCTTTACGCTATTATGTGCTTGAATCGATGTCACACATTTTACATAATTTATCTTCTTCATAATTGGTTTTCTTAGGAATCCACATCAGTGCTCTGATTTCTTATTTCTGGTGAATTCAGTTGAAATTTGCCTCCCATTTCAACTCTAACCTTTTATCAAAGGTCATCACATTTATAAGCTCACATGTTGAAATTTCTGAGAGACTTCACTTTTGCAATTCTTTTTTTTAATCAGAGATGATGGCTACTATTCTTTTGAATTATTGCATTCATTCTAGAAAAGGAACTAATTATTCTTTATTTAACAAGGAAATATCCTACCATGTATATAGCTGGATTCATACAAAAATGCATGAGTGGGAGTGAGATGATCATTTTCTCCAATAAAATTTAATTTCAAAAGTGATTTAAATGGAACATAAAAAAGCGTATGAATATGGTTGCTTTTATAGCTAATGTAGATATATTACTGCTAAGATCGATATTCCTGAATGTCTTATACATAGCATGTTTTCAATAAATGTTCTTGACATTAATAGTTTTTTAATCCTGACATTTGTACTGACCCTGGTAAAATTTATATAGTGTTTTGAAGTGTTTGCATATACGTAGATATGGATCTCATATAAGATGATGTCATGAATGGTGACCTTCATAACTGTGTGTGGAAATTACTCAAAAGACTCCAGTTCCATCAGCGTTTCTCTCCTTGATGAGAATGACCCATTTCATGTGCCCTTGCGTGCAATCCTTCCTTCAATTCTATTTAAAGTTTTGCTTTTCTCTTTCAGGGTACATGCTTTGCATATTGTTGGAAGCCTTGTGAGGATTATAAATTTACTTCTGAATTTTCTGCATTGCAATTTTCACTTCAGCAAAAACTAGCTGCAATTTTTTAAAAAATATCCATTCTGTGTAGGTCACCCATTCCATCACTAATGCTTGAAGACATTTTTTTTCATGTTATTGATATTGGAGAACTCATTGCTGCGGTGAAAGGGAGTCACAACAGAGACGAGAATTCCAGGTAGAAACCTACGTTAGGAGTAGCAATGATCACTGCTGCAACTGATTTATTGATTCCTTGATTTAAAAATTTCTAAACAAGCATTTGTTGTCTATTATCAATCACAACTTCTTTCTGGAACTTTTTATCTCTTTCACTTGTGCTTAATTTTTTAAAGAGCTTTTATCTTATACTTTAAGGAGGACTTTGTGTTTTTCTTGATTTGGGCCATGCTGTTTATATGTGACCCTTCATAGTTAGAATGGATTTCAGTTATTGCTAACGAAACTGGTTAAGATGCCAGATGGGACATCAGCAGGGAATATTGTTGTCACAGCCCATATGAAGTTAACTGTAATACCCTTCTTTTATAACCTTCCAGATGATTGGTGTTCAACCTCATGTTGACATCAGATTTTGTCAGTTCTCAAAAGCATGCTGACTTGGAATTAATCCTCTACCTGGTTATTCACAGCTTCATTGCACTGTGAAATGTTCTTCACTCCCAACTCCCAACTTTGCTCTCAGTCTTATGGTTCTGAGAATGAAATATCCAAAACCACTGACAGCTTCTTCTTACATGTTGTTGATAGAAACTTTGAAACCCAATGCAAATAGTTTTTTGTCTTAATGTATCCTCCAGATGACTTGTGTAGTGTGTTTTGTTAACACTTACTGGTTAGCCTTATGCTATATAAGGTTGGGACCAACATATAGTAGCTAACTTTTCTGGCAATGGGGGAATTAACTGATTAAGAAACCACTGTTCTGAACAAAGATACCAAACCAGTTGCCAGTGAGTGCATTCTAACTTACAAAGACCTCATTTGTGTCAGAGTAGAACTGTGTTCTACAGGGTTTTCAATGACTAATTTTTCAGAAGTAGATTGCTAGACCTATCTTCCAAGGCACCTCTGGATGGGCTTGAGCCTCCAACCTTCCCACTAGCAGCCCAGCCTGTTAACTGTTTGCACCATCCAGGGACTCCCTGAACAAAAGTACATCTCATGTACTTTGTCAATTCTCTAATATTCTGTCCTCAATATTCTATTGTCATGTTTGCAGCAAAAGTTGAGTCACATAGCTCCATTTCTGCCTATCTTTTATTTGTTCTTACTGACCACTGTGCTCTCCTCATTGCTTTGAGAGGAAATTATCCTGATATATAGTGAGTATAAAATGAGTGAGCTGAGTCTAGAGGTGCATCTAATTAGTATTTGTACCTGATATTTGGTCCATGGTCCCAAACTTCAGGTGGTGACAAGGCCCTGAGTCCACCAGAATACAAAGCTCATTGAGAAGGTGGTGCTTCTCAAACTTCAATGTGCATATGAATCACGTGGGGATCTTGTGAAAAGGTAGATTCTAATTTAATAGGTCTGGGGTGGGCCTAAGATTCTGCATTGCTACAAGCTCAGGATTCCAATGCTTCCCACCATCTGAGCAAGGCCTGGTGGAGTAGAACACTCTTGATTTCAAATATAGGCCTTATATGTTGTGAGTTCTAGATAAAACTGTTATTCTTAGATCAATGAAGAATTAAACCCAATGGGAAGACCTTACTACTGATGTTCTCTTGCTGAGTGAATCCCTCAAAATCCTCAACCCAGAATCTTTGTGAAGAGAACTGAAATTGCACAGGGCCTGAATTATTTTGTAGTTGGCAAATTCCTGTGAAAATTTTGTACAGAGACAGCTTGGATGGCTGGCGAAAGTAGAGCATCTGGATCAGAAGGACTGGGTTTGAGCCCAACTTTGCCTCTGCTTGGCTCCAGGAGTTTGAACAAGTCACATATCCTCTTTCAGTTTCCATTTCCTCACATATGAAGATATATTATGTCTCCCTGAAAAGGAAATTGTATTGAGGTTGGTAGTATCTATAATGATGAATGAAAGTCCCACAAAGATGGGTTTTTTAATATCAGAAAAGGAGAACAGACTCAATGAAATTTGTGAGTCATAAAGAGAACTTGTGGAAATGTCTTGCAGTTATAAATGTAAACATTATTTTTCTCATCCAGAGGACATTCAATAAATGCCTGGTGATAAAGAAATCCTAAGTGTTCACTAAATTTTAATGTCTTTTCTGTCACTTTACACTGCTAGATGCCACAGGGCATCTTGTCAAAGATTTAATAAAATCAATGCCTATCAAGGAATCAGTTAAAATGCAAGCTACCTGCAGGCTGGCTTCTTCCCTAGGCGATGAGGACGTCATGTTCTTCCTACTTCAAGAGTGCCTTTCTGTTGACTAAGTGGTTCTCAGACGTTGTGAGTAACTCGGCAAACCATCTGCAAGCACTGCAGAATAATAATTAGATCTTCCAATAATTGGATACTACCTATCATTCGTGCTACCCATCACTCTCCTTCCCCCAAAACATATTGAGGTACTAATGACAATACTTACCCGTGTCTGTCGGTTGGTTGTACTGTGGGGGCTTGCATGTTGCTGTGATGCTGGAAGCTATGCTACCAGTATTCAGATACCAGCAGGGTCACCCATGATGGACAAGTTTCAGCTGAGCTTCCAGACTAAGACAGACTAGGAAGAAGGACTTGGAGGTCTATTTGTGAAAAGAATTAGCCAGTGAAAACCTTATGAATAGCAGTGGAACATTGTCTGATATAGTGCCGGAAGATGAGCTCCCCAGGTTGGAAGGACTCAAAATACTACTGGGGAAGAGCTGCCTCCTGAAAGTAGAGTTGACCTTAATGACATAGATGGAGTTAAGCTTTCACAATCCTCATTTGCTGATGGGGCAGGACTCAAAATGTGAAGAAACAGCTGCAAACATCCATTAATAATTAGAACCTGGAATGTACTAAGTATGAATCTAGGAGAATTGGAAATCATAAAAGATGAAATGGAATGCATAAAGCTCTATATGCTAGGCATTAGTGAGTTGAAATGGACTGGTATTGGCCATTTTGAATCAGACAATCATATGGTCTACTATGCCGGGAATGACAACTTGAAGGGGAATGGTGTTGCATTCATCATTAAAAAGAACATTTCAAGATCTATCCTAAAGTACAATGCTATCAATGATAAGGTAATATCCATATGCCTACAAGGAAGGCTAGTTAATATGACTATTATTCAAATTTATGCACCAACCACTAAGGCCAAAGATGAAGAAATTGAAGATTTTTACCAGCTTCTGCAGTCTGAAATTGATTGAACATGCAATCAGGATGCATTAATAATTACTGGTGATTGGAATGCAAAAGTTGGAAATGAAGAAGAATCAATAGTTGGAAAATGGTGGTAGTTGGCCTTGGTGGTAGAAATGATGCCAGAGATCACGATTGAATTTTTCAAGACCAATGACTTCTTCATTACAAATACCTTTTTTCATCAACATAAACGGCGACTATACACGTGGACCTCACCAGATGGAATACACAGGAATCAGATCGACTACATCTGTGGAAAGAGACGATGGAAAAGGTCAATATCATCAGTCAGAACAAGGCTAGGGGCTGGCTGCGTATCAGACCATCAATTGCTCGCATGCAAGTTCAAGTTGAAACTGAAGAAAATTAGAACAAGTCCACAAGAGCCAAAGTATGATCTTGAGTATAACCCACCTGAATTTAGAGACCATCTCAAGAATAGACCCTTTGAACACTAATGACCAACGACAAGATGAATTGTGGAATGACATCAAGGACATCATACATGAAGAAAGCAAGCAGTCATTAAAAAGACAGGAAAGAAAGAAAGACCAAAATGGATGTCAGAAGAGATTCTGAAGCTTGCTCTTGAACATCGAGTAGCTAAAGCAAAAGGAAGAAATAATGAAGTAAAAGAACTGAACAGAAGATTTCAAAGGGCGGCTCGAGAAGACAAAGTAAAGTATTATAATGACATCTGAAAAGAGCTGGAGATAGAAAACCAAAAGGAAGAACATGCTCGGCACTTCTCAAGCTGAAAGAACTAAAGAAAAAATTCAAGCATGGAGTTACAATAGTGAAGCATTCTATGGGAAAAATATTAAACGACGCATCAAAAGAAGATAGAAGGAATACACAGTCATTATACCAAAAAGAATTGGCCGACATTCAGCCATTTCAAGAGGTAGCATGTGATCAGGAACCAATGGTACTGAAGGAAGAAGTTCAAGCTGTACTGAAGGCATTGGCAAAAAACAAGGCTCCAGGAATTGACAGAATATCAATTGAGATGTTTCAACAAACAGATGCAACACTGGAAGTGCTCACTCCTCTATGCCAAGAAATTTGGAAGACAGCTACCTGGCCAACTGACTGGAAGAGATCCATATTTATGCCTATTCCCAAGAAAGATGATCCAACTGAATATGGAAATTATCAAACAATATCATCAATATCACACACAAGTATAATTCTGCTGAAGATCATTCAAAAGCAGCTGCAGCAGTACATCGACAGAGAACTGCCAAAAATTCAGGCCAGATTCAGAAAGGACATGCAACCAGGGATATCACTGCTGATGTCAGATGGATCCTGGCTGAAAGCAGAGAATACCAGAAAGATGTTTACCTGTGTTTTATTGACTATGCAAAGGTGTTCGACTGTGTGGATCATTACAAATTATGGATAACGTTTCAAAGAATGGGAACTCCAGAACACTTAACTGTGCTCAAGAGGAACCTGTATGCAGATAAAGAGGCAGTCATTCAAACAGAACAAGAGAATACTGCATAGTTTAAAGTCAGGAAATGTGTGCATCAAGGTTATATCCTTTCACCATATTTATTCAATCTGTATGCTTAGAAAATAATCCAAGAATCAGGATCATATGAGGAAGAATGGGGCATCAGGATTGGAGGAAGACTCATTAACAACCTGCATTGTGCAGATGACACAACTTTGATTACTGAAAGTGAAGAGGACTTGAAGAACTTACTGATGAAGATCAAAGAACACAGCCTTCAGTATGGATTACACCTGAACACAAAGAAAGCAAAAATCCTCACAACTGGACCAATAAGCAACATCATGATAAACGGAGAAAAGATTGAAGTTGTCAAGGATTTCATTTTATTTGAATTCACAATCAATGCCCATGGAAGCAGCAGTCAAGAAATTGAAAGACACATTGTGGTGGGCAAATCTTCTGCGAAAGACCTCTTTAAAGTGTTGAAAAGCAAAGATGTCACTTTGAGGAGTAAGGTGCGCCTAACCCAAGTTATGGTGTTTTCAATCGCCTCATATGCATGGGAAAGCTGGGCAATGAATAAGGAAGACCGAAGAAGAATTGACGCCTTTGAATTGTGGTGTTAGCGAAGAATATTGAATATACCACGGACTGCTGGAAGAATGAACAGATCTGTCTTGGAAGAAGTACAATCAGAATGCTCCTTAGAAGCAAGGATGGCGAGACTATGTCTTACATACTTTGGACATATTGTCAAGAGAGATCAGTCCCTGGAGAAGGACGTCATGCTTGGTAAAGTACAGGGTCAGTGAAAAAGAGGAAGACCCTCAATGTGATGGATTAACACAGTGGCTGCAACAATGGCCTCAAGCATAACAATGATTGTGAAGATGGTACAGGACCTGGCAGTGTTTTGTTTTGTTGTTCATAGGGTCGCTATGAGTCGGAACAGACTCAACGGCACCTAACAACAACAACGACAATGTTAATGTTTTAAGGGGAAAAATAATGGTATTTTGATTTTACTATAAAATAATAACCATTGAGTGCATACGAATGACACCCAGGGGAAACAATGAAATAACCTGCTTTATTGGTCAGAATGTTGCTTGCTAATAAATAAACAAGAAAATGTTGATGATTTTAAGCAACCCAAGTGGTCTGATGTGGATATAAATCATTATTTCCAGGTTACAGGCTCCTCAACTAATATTTACATGTTGTTCTTGTTCTTGTTGTTAGCTGCCGTTGAGTGAACCCCAACTCATGTGAACTTATGTGCAATAGAAGGAAATGTAGCTTGGTCCTGCATCATCCTCATGATTGATAGCATGTTAGGGTCCATCATTGTGACTACTGGGCCAATCCATGTCACCAAGGACCTCGCTCACTCTCGTTGTCCTTCTACTTCACCAAACATGATGTCCACCTGTAGCAATTTGTCCCTCCTAATTACATGTCCAAAGCAAGCCAGTAGAACAATGTTCTGTTGTGATCCATAAGGTTTTCATTGACTAATTTTTGGAAGTAGATCATCATACCTTTCTTTCTAATCTGTTGTAGTCTGGAAGCTCCACTGAAACCTGTCCCCCATGGGTCAATCTGCTGATATTTGAAATACCGGTGGCATAGCTTCTAGCATCATAGCAGCATGCAAGCCATCATAGTACGACAAACTAACAGAAGAGTGGGGTATTTGGATCGCACTTGACATTACAAAACACTTTTATATACATTTTCATATTTGATACCAAAACAAACTTGTAGAGTTGTATTTTACTATTATTGCCAATGATCTATCTTTGAGGGGTAAGTAAAAGAAGAAGAGAAGGAAAGAGGAAGAAAAGGGGAAAGGAAGACAAAAGAGAATGGTAAACACGCAAGTGCTTTTGTTTTATTTTTAAGAAAACTCATTCTGAGTTAATGCTCTAGAAGAGAAGAAATGGTTTTTGAACAACTAAATATGTTCAACATCGTGTCAAGCTCTATGGAGTTGATACCACACTTAATTTATCAAAATGTACATCTCTGCAGAAGCTAAAAAGCTCAATAGCTGCTTTGGTGTGTATTTAGTTTGATTTAGGCCCACTTTCTGTTTTTCTTTCTGGGCCATCTTTGATTTTTTTTAAACCTTAACCATGTCTTTTCATGTCTGTCATTCTCTCCTATCATTAGAATACCCTGAAGATTTGTCATTAAAGCCTAAATTATACTAAATATCCAAAGTCTTTCTTTCAAGATAGTGTTTTGAAAAAGGTAGATGACACTTTTCATGGATGTCTTACTTACAGGGTCTTGTCATTGCTGATGAGGCCTCATCTGGGGCCATTAGACTCATCAACTTGCTGGCACAGACTCCTTTAAGCAGGTGGTGCCTGGTGGAGGATCCATTCTGTTTCTGGCTGCCTTTGAAGTGCCTGCTTTGTCTTAGACCCCTGTGGTGTTTGCATGTATTGGAAGACTAATTCAGAATATATAGCTAAAGGCCAGTAAGAATTTCTGAAAGTTCTAAATGAAGGAGTACTTAGACAAAAACTGAACTTTTATTTTTCAAAAATATATGGGACATGTTGTAAGGATCTGTAGCTGAAAAATATGGCCTTGGTGATAGAACTGACACTGGAGATCATGTGATGAAATTTTTCAAGGCCAACAACTTATTCATCACAAATACAATTTTTCAACAACATAAACGGTGACTATACACACGGAACTCCCAGATGGAAAACACAGGAATCAAATCGACTACATCCGTGGAAAGAGACAATGGAAAAGCTCAATATAATCAGTCAAGACAAGGCCAGGGGCCATCTGAGGAACAGACCATCAATTACTCATATGCAAGTTCAAGTTGAAGGTTAAGAAAATTAAAACAAATCCATGAGAACCAAAATACAACCTTAAGTATATCCTACCTAAATTTGGAGACTACCTCTAGAATAGGTTTGACACATTGAACACTAATGACCAAAGACCAGAAGACTTATGCGTTGACATCAAGGACATTATACACAAAGAAAGCAAAAGTTCGTTAAAAAGACAGGAACGAAAGAAAGAAAAGACCAAAATGAGTGTCAAAAGAGACTCTGAAACTTGCTATTGAACTTAAAGTAGCTAAAGTGAATAGAAGAAATGATGAAATAAAAGAGCTGAACAAAAGGTTTCAAAGGGTGGCTCAAGAAGACAAAGTAAAGTGTTATAATGAAATGTGTAAAGACCTGGAGTTAGAAAACCAAAAGGGAAGAACATGCTTGGTATTTCTCAGACTGGAAGAACTGAAGAAAAAATTCAAGTCTCGAGTTGCAATAATAGATTCTATGGGCAGAATATTGAATGATGCAAGAAGCATCAAAAGAAGATGAAAGGAATACACAGTCACTGTACCAAAAAGAATTGGTTGACATTCATCCATTTCAGGAAGCATGTGATCAAGAACCCATGGTACTGAAGGAAGAATTCTAAGCTGCACTGAAGGCATTGGTGAAAACCAAGGCTCCAGGAATTGATGGAATACCAACTGAAATGTTTCAACAAATGGGGGGTAGTATTGGAGGTGCTCACTTGTCAATGCCAAGAAATTTGCTACCTGGCTAACCGACTGGAATGGGAATATTTGTTCCTATTCCAAAGAAAGGCAATCCAACATAACGCAGAAATTATCGAACAATATCATTAATATCACACACAAGTAAAATTTTGATAAAGATAATTAAAAAAAAGTTAGCAGCAGTACACTGATGAGGAATCACCAGGAATTCAAGCCAGATTCAGAAGTGGACGTAGAACAAGGGATATCATTGCTGATGTCCGATGGATCCTGGCTGAAAGCAGAGAATACCAGAAAGATGTTTATCTGTGTTTTATTGACTATGCTAAGGCATTCGACTGTGTGGATCATAACAAATTATGGAAAACATTGCAAAGAATGGGAATTCCAGAACACTTAAATGTGCTCATGCAGAACCTGTACATAGACCAAGAGGCAGTTGTTTGAACAGAGCAAGGGGATACTTCATGGTTTAAAGTCAGGAAAAGTGTATGTTGGGGTTGTGTCCTTTCACCATACTTATTCAATCTGTATGCTGAGCAAATAATCTGAAAAACTGGACTATATGAAGAAGAATAAGGCATCAAGATTGTTGGAAGACTTAACAACCTGCAATATGCAGATTACACAGCCTTGCTTTTGGAAACCAAAGAGGACTTGAAACACTTACTGATGAAGATCAAAGACTACAGCCTTCAGTATGGATTACAGCTCAACATAAAGAAAACAAAAACCCTCACAAGTATACCAATAAGCAACATCATCATAAACAGAGAAAAGACTGAAGTTGTCAAGGATTTCATTTTCCTTGGATCTATCATCAATGCCCATGGAAAGAGCAGTCAAGAAATCAAATGACGTATTGCACGGGGAAAATCTGCAGTAAAAGACCTCTTTGCAAATGTTGTGTTAAGAGGTAAAGATATCACCTTGAGGACTAAGGTGTGCCTGACCCAAGTCATGGTGTTTTAAATTGCCTCATATGCATGTGAAAACTGGACAATGAATATGGAAGACTGAAGAAGAATTGATGTCTTCAAATTACGGTGCTGGCAAAGAATACTGAATATACCATGGACTGCCAGAAGAATGACCAAGTCTGTCTTGGAAGAAGTACAGCACTAGTGTCCTTTGAAGCAAGGATGGGTAAACTTTGTCACACATACTTTGGACATGTTATCAGGAGGGATCAGTCCCTAGAGAAAGACATCATGCTAGGTAAGGTAGAGGGTCAGCAAAAAAGAGGAAGGCCCTCAACAAAATGGATTGACAGAGTGGCCGCAACAATGAGCTCAAACATAGCAATGATTGTGAGGATGGCACACGACTGGGCAATGTTTCGTTCTGTTGTACTTAGGGTCCTTATGAGTGGGAACCTACCCGATGGCACCTAACAACAATTGTATCTTATCTAATGACTAATAAATCTGCATATACACCTGAGGACTTTAGAAAGAAAGAATGAAATGAAATGATCTGCTATTAGCTGGTTAATAAACAGAACTTTCCTAAATGTTGCTTATATTCATCTACTTCTATATAATATAATTTATGTTTAATCACACCCAAAGCCTTGTCAGGTAGTGGTCCCATAGGAATTGCTCTAATGAATACATAAGCATCTCTTGTACTGAGCATATTAATTGCTTATATTCAATGATTTTAAGTACTTGAACAGTTTGACTTAAGAAAGATAAACATTATCTCTGTAATCTTGTATGTGATATTCATTTGCTTAGCAAGCCCTTTTATGATGGATTATATAAAAGAAACTGAATCATCAACCGAATACAAATTATCCTGAGTTTGGAAAAACAAATCGATGAAGTTTTATGATCTTGAGTTCCAGACATCTCCACCAACTGATTCAATATGGGAAAGTAATATCAGTTGGTATGAATAACTCATATTTTTATATTGGTTTTTAACGTTCCTTTTTCTCTACTATCTTTTAAATAAATCCCTCCATGCTTTTGAAAAATAGAAAAATTAGTGTTCTTGAATTAGACAATCAGACAACTCAATTTACCTATATGAATGACAGTGCTTTCATCCTTTTGGCATTTCCATGAGTAGATCTACTAGTACTTTTGTCACCTAAAGGCATCCTTAATGATACTTTGCTAGAATCTCAAGATATCACCTACAAATTTAGGTGTTAATTCTTATGAGTAAAAATGTAGAATCATAATGTCTCAGAGTTGGCAGGGCCTTTAAAGTTAGTTTGTAGAATCTACTACTTCATGTAAAAATCATAATGTCTGTAAAAATCTTTTGTTTTTAAATTTCCCCTGGTGCAATGAGAGATGTTTTCTAAATGTGGAGCCAGGGGAATATTCACAATGCACCTTCTTCTGCCACAATTGCACATATACACACTCCTAGCCTGTCATACACCTCATGACCAAATAACTTATTGTTAGAGCCAAATAAACATATCAGACCTAATCATGAACCACACTCAAATGGGTCCTGTACCTGAGAAACATACTTTAATTCAGACTATGAATTAGGATGACTGATTGATGCAAAAGAAAGAGAGAAAGAGATCCCTTGAGGATCCATCTGAAATGTTGCAGAAATCAGTCTAGTATCTCCCAGTCAGAGCTCTGCTGTTTATCTCTGCAAATACATGATCTTATGGATTCTAGAGTAGAGGAAAATTTCCTATGGATTTATTGTCCAGGATTTAAGTTTAGCCTAGGGAAATAAGACCATTTGTCATGTTTCACAAAGTGTATTCTACATAATACTGATTAGACAAAATATTTATAGGTAAGTAAGTCTTGCAATCTTTTTTCAAGTAAATTAAGGGAATTCTGGGTAAATCCATTCATTCATTGAACAAATACTTATTTATTAGATATCTGTATGCAATAATGGAGCCCTAGTGGTGCAGTGGTTAAGAGCTCGGCTGCTAACCAAAAGGTAGGCAGTTCGAATCTACTAGTGGCTTGTTCGAAACCCTGTGGGGCAGTTCTACTCTGTCCTGTAGGGTTGCTATGAGTCAGAATTGACTCGAAGGCAACAGGTTTGTGTTTTTTGGTATTTGTAATAATATTTATTACATACTGAATGGCAGGTCCAATGCAAGATGCTGTAGATAAAACGATGGGCAAAATAGACATGGTTGCTGTCCTCATGTTGCTTATGATCTAGTAGGGAAAACAAACATTAATCAACTAATGACATAAATATATTAATACCAAACTGAGATAATTGTAATAAATAAAATGTAAGATGTTGTTGTTGTTGTTAGGTGCCATTAAGTCAGTTCCAACTCATAGTGACCCTATGTACAACAGAACGAAACACTGCCCAGTCCTGCATCATCCTCACAATCATTGCTGTTTAAGCCCATGCAGCCACTGTGTCATTCCATCCATCAAGGGTCTTCCTCTTTTTTTTTGCTGACCCTCTGTCTTACCAAGCACAATGTCCTTCTCCAGGGACTGGTCCCTCCTGACAACATGTCCAGAATATGCGAGACGAAGTCTCCCCGTCCTCACTTCCAAGGAGCATTCTGGCTGTACTTCTTGAGAGACAGACTTGTTTGTTCTTCTGGCAATCCCTGGTATATTCAATATTCTTCGCCAACACCATAATTCAAAGGCGTCAGTGATAGGACCTTATGGTAGTCTACTCTAGGAGGATTTTACATTGTTTTGGAGTGTTGGGGGCCTAGAACAGGCTTCCCAGATGAGGGAAGAAAAGGCAATGCAGGGGCAAGGAGCGGCTTATGCAATGGCCTTGAGATAAACAAAAGCGTAATGTTTTTACACTTACAGAAAATAAGTGTAGGTGAAGCACATACCAGGAATGTCGGTGAGGTAAGTAGAGGCCAGAACAAGCAAAGTTTAATTGACTTATATTTGTTTTTATTATGGTAAGTATTTATATAACAAAACATTGTCCATTTCAATTTTTTCTTTTTTTGTATAATCCAGTGGTGTCAGTTACATTCATCATGTTGTGCACTGTCACCACTATCGGTTTCCAAATTTTTCAGAAGGGCCTTTTTGAAGGAGAGTGATACAATCAGAGTTTCATTTGCAAAGCAACACTTTGGTGGCAGTCTGGGGATTAGAGTAGAATGAGGCAAGAGTGGATATGAGAATACTGGGTAGGAGAACCACAGAAATAGTTCAGTTAAGAGATAATGGTAGTACATATACAGTGAGACTAGCAGAGATAGAGAAAAAGGTACAGAAGAGAAAAATGTGTGTATTCAGAATGAACAGGACTTGGTGTTGGCTTGTATATTTAAGGCGAGGCAGAGGGACAGATTAACTCTCTGGCTGGCAAACTGAATGGATGGCTTGCCCATTTCAGCAGTCACCAGAGGAAGATCAGGTTTGGGGCCATAACCTGTACATTAAGTTTTGGGCACATGAAGGTTTAGATGCCTTTGACGATGTGGAAGAGCAGAGGGGACTGGAGCTTAGAGGGAGAAATTAAACAGTGGTCAACCGATTCTGTTCCTGCATGACTTCTCAGAGTTTTTAATATGTTTTAATATATTGATTGGAACTGTGGCTCTCCAAGATAGAGTTATAGTTTCTAACAATTTTCCAAATGTGAACTTCTTTTCTGAATGAAGAATATCACAGGACTAGTAAATTGTGGGGCCCTGGTGGTGTGGTGGTTAAGTGTTAAGTGCTGACCAAAAGGTCAGCAGTTTGAATCCACCAGCCACTCCTGGGAAACCCTGTGGGGCAGCTCTACTCTGTCTTGTAGGGTCCCTAGGAGCTGTAATTGACTCAACAGCAAAGAGTTTTTTTGGTTTAGTATGCTGAGGAATGTATTTGGTATTTGCTTGTCTATGAGCATATTTTTAAATAATCCTCCTTCACCGCAGCTTGACATCAGCAGATATTGATTTTATTTAATAAAACATATTTTGGACACATTATGGCCAGCGTACTTGCAAGTTTTATAGCTGAAATGGGGGATGATTAAGGACAGAACATTCACCTTCTCTCAAAGTTCCTCAGTGCGCATTGCCAGGTAGTTAAGAGTGGCCTGCAGGAGCAGAGGCTGGCACCACAGACAGGGCTGGAGCTCCCTCTGCCTTCCAGGTTACTTCTGGAAATTGTTTTCAGATGGCGTGATTGACCATCACCCTGTCCTGATGTCCTTGTCTCCCTATACAAATTGTTGACTATCTTTCAGGGTGATAACATTCCTGGGCTTGGATCTATCTTGAAAACTTAGAAAACCCCTCTCATGGGCTGGCCTACATCAAATTTTCAAGGTTATTGGCTGGAAGTACAAGTCAATTGAGTATTAGCAAAAAAAATGCAAACCCCTTGCTGTGGAGTCCATGCTGACTCATGACAACCTATAGGACAGAGTAGAACTGCACCATAGGGTTTCCGAGGCTGTAAATCTTTACAGAAACAGGCTGCCCCATCTTTCTCCTGCAGAGTGGCTGGTAGGTTCGAACCACAGGTCTTTCGGTTAGTAGCTGAGTGCTTAACCATTGAGCAAGCAGGACTCCTTAATTGAGTATTAGGAGCTTGGAATTTAGATTAATAGAATTACATGAATTATCATTAATTCTCCTCAGTTTTTTTTTATGGTGAAAATATACATAACAAAACATACACCATCTCAACAATTTATGTGTACAATTCAGTGACAGTGATTACATTCATTAGGTTGAAAAACCATTCTCACTATTATTTCCCAAATCATTCCACCACCATTAACATAAACTCAATGCCCTCTAAGCAAAAACTCTCCCTTTCCCCCTCACTTATACCCCTGGTAACCGTTAATAGTCTTTAGTTTCTATATATTTGCTTATTTCATGTAAGTGAGTTTGTACAGTATTTGTCCTGTGACTAACTTATTTCACTCAGCATGATGTTTTCAAGGTTCATCCGTGTTGTGGCATGCATCAAGACTTCATTTCTCTTTATGGTGTCAAAAACCTAAATGCTTAGAGAAACACCAAAAATCAGTGCAACAGAATATATTTATTGTGAGTAGATACAATTTGAATCGGCGGCATCACCTGAACATGTCAAGAAAGCATTCCATAGAGGGGACAGTGAAAGTGGGTTATATAGATCATTGTTAATTTCTCAGAAGATAACATCAAAGCATGAGCAGGGTTGAGCAGGGCTTCAGGGTCCATCGGTTACAGAAACAGAATCACCAAGGACATGACATACATCCTAAAATGCAACTTCTAGTCAGATCCTGGAGTTCCTGCTTCTCGAAGCTGGCTGCACATAGATAATTTTCCAAAAGATCCAAATTCCTAAGGCAAAATGATCTCTGCTAAGCTGTTTACTAAGCTGTCATTTGACCTGAAGGTGACTCCAGGGAAGCAGTTCTTACAAAGTTCAAAAGAGCACTTAAGGGCTCATGGTCTGAGTGGGTCACCCCAATTCCATGAAACCAGAAATCTGGATTCTAGGAGAATCAAAACGATTTTGTCAATGGTCTTTAGTGTTTTTAGCATATATAATATCATACTGTATATACCATTTTACATTTTGTTTTGTGGTTGTTCAGCATATATTCTAGAAATTCATTTATTTAAGGATGAATATTTTTAAACTACTGCTTAGTATTCTATAGTATGGATATATCTCAATATTTTAGCCATTCAATTATATTCCACTAGATTTAAAAAAAAAATCTCTATGCAGTAATTAATACTAGTAGAAGGTATATAAGAAGAGGAAGATCAAATACAAGAATTAAATATTCTGCCTGCTCTTTCTCAAAAGATTATATGGACTACAAAAAGTTTGTTTTCTTCATATTAAATACCTTTTATTTGTTTACTTTTGAGAACTAAATAACCAGGTAAACCAATCTGTAGAAAAACTCTTCCCTACATTCCCCTTCCTTCTGTTCTATCTTTGTACCTTTGCTCAGTCTTACGTCTCAGCCAGAGTTGTCCTACCAATCTTATTTGTTCATTTCCCACTGCCAAAATCTTAGGTTTTTCAAGTTTCATTTCTAATGTCAAATAATCCATGACACTTTTGTTGTTGTTCCAAAAACTATGATCTCTTGCTTTTTTAATACCCCCTCTCCACTTCAATTAAATCCTTGGAACCCGTGTTCTAGCTATTTGTGATAGTTCATGAAGGCACACAGCCTCCTTAGTGTCACGCAGAGTGCTCTGCTTGCAGGGGCTTGACAGATGTTTTTGGTTTGAATTCGTTGAATTTAACTAGATTACTTATTCAGTTCTGGTTATTAGGTGTCTGTCTTAGTTATCTGGTGCTGCTATAACAGAAATACCATAAATATGTGACTTTCAAACAGAAATTTACTTTCTCACAGTATAGGAGGCTAGAAGTCCAAATTCAGGATGCAGGCTCTAGAAGAAGACTTTCTCTCTCTGTTGGTTCTAGAAGAAGGTCCCTGTCTCTTAGAGCTTCTGCTTCTGGGTGATCTTCATGTGGCTTGCATCTTTCTCCTCCCATTTCTGCTTCTTTTGCTTGCTTACTTAATATCTTTTATATCTCAAAAGAGATTGATTCAAGACACACCCTGCCCTAATCCTGTCTCATTAACATAACAAAGATAACCCATTCCCAAATGGGATTATAACCATGAGCATAGAGTTTAGGATTTACAACATGTATTTTTAGGGGACACAATTCAATCCATAACAGTGACCAACATGTTCTTAAGCTTCATTTGCACCAGTACACTTTGGAGAGACAAAAAAATTCTTTTGAGCGATAAGTTGGGAGGTTAATAATGATTTAAACACTTCCAAAAGTTCGTGCTTCCTAATACATCCTTCCACATATTCTGCCTTTGTCTACAGAAAACAGCAACAGAATAATTACTAAATAGTTGAAGATCTTGAACTCAATTTACCAACTGCTACAAACTAGAAAAAATGAAATTACATGAGTCATAGCTTCCATTATGAAATATCCATAGACATGAGATTCATCTCAAAAAAAGACCAGACTTACTGGCCTGACAGAGACTGGAGAAACCCCAACAGTATGGCCCCGGACACCTTTTTAGTAATGAAGTCACCTGAGATTCACCTTTTAGCCAAAGATTAAACAGGCCCATAGGACACAATGAGACTAAAGGGGCACATCAGCCCAGGGGCAAGGACTAGAAGGTAAGAGGGGACAAGAAAGCTGGTAATAGGGAACCCAAGGTCGAGAAGGGAGAGTACTGACATGTCATGGGGTTGTTAACCAATGTCATAAAACATTATATGTACTGTTTAATGAGAAGCTAGTTTGTTCTGTAAACCTTTATCTAAAATATAATAATAATAATAAAAAAAAAAGAAATCCAACACATTAAAAAAAAAAGAAAAAGAAATGAGATTCAACTTGTGTTATAATAAAACGTTAATAAGACTTTAAGAAGACAATTAAAGAAACATGTTTACTGCTAAGGTAACTGAACTCAAATCTATTCTTCTCAATCTAGTCAGAAAGTGTAGCTTTGGGTAATTTAAGTGTAACATAGTTTGGTAGATACTTGCTTTTCTCCAGGAATACTTTCTATTGCTATGAAGTTTCCATACAGATAATTTTAAATTTCAGACTACCTTGTGGCAAATATAAAACAATTGGCGGTATACGAAAATATATGAACTTACATTTTTCTGCCATAATATATTTAATAGCCATTTAAATTATCTTCATTTAGGGGGACTCAAGTCCACAATCCAAGATTCTCTGCTGGGCAAGTGATGATCATGTTGTTGCTGTTGTTAGTTGCCGTGAATCTGATCTGACTTATGGGAACCTTAGGTATTATAGTCAAGGAATAATTACATTGCTCAGAGGTTAGGAATTCCCAGGAGGAGACAGAAGTAGGAGGTCAAAGCATCTGCCAGGAATTCAAAAGCTATAATAAAAATAGAGAGGTCTCTTCTATTTTTTCATACTCCTTGTTTACTGACTCCAAGCAGCTGTGGGAAATGTCAAGCCCCTGCCGTGTTACATGGCAAACGAAACATCAGCTGGCTCATTGGTCTCTGAACTCTTTACCTCTGTCAATCTCACTTTTGGCATCAGGAAATTGACCATCCTGGGTGGGAATGCTGCTGAGCTGCTCATCAGAAATGTCAAAAGATATTATTGATTTTGACTCTTGTATTTCATGACAATAATGAGTTCCTTGACAGGACGTCTAGGTTCTGGCTTGGCTGGGTACCCTACAGGGGGATGGGAAATAATCTATGCTGCATTTGCATGTTTAGTTTCCTAATGCAGAATTCTGGAATCAACAGTCACTTTTTGTAGGAATTGCCAAAACCATAGCCTCAAATAACAAAATATGCACTGGTGATACAATGGTCATCATGACTTGGGATGTAAATCAGCAGTGGGAAGCAACATTAGTGTCATGGTGAACCTCAAGGAAAGGAGAGAAGGCTGTAGCACACACAGTGTAGGCTTGAGGGAATAAGAATCCAAGTTTTTCTAAATTTCGATCTACATAGTCCATGCTTCTTCAATTCATTCTCCTTTGGTTACCATAAACTTTTATAAATTACAGATAAATGGAAAACAAGCGGTGAGTCTTCTCACTCTTTTGAAAAAAAGTACAGATACTGAATTTTGGGTGTTTAGTCATCCTGTGAGAATTCATGGATATTGCTCTTTCTGGTGATTTATGTTCCAGATAATTCAACAATTATCATCTCTATATGATTCCTTCTATGATTTATTTTATTTTTACTATGGGAATGTAGTTCTGGGGAGAACAGTCTTTAAATTTGCTATTATCAATTTTCCACACAGTTATACAAATAGGATACTTCATAAATGTCACTTAATGCTAATGATTAGCAGCTTGGTGAGAAGTTTTAGCTTTATAGATAGGCTGAAAGAATATACAGAATTTTGCATTTGTGGGAGATAAAATGTTGGTGAAATACCTAATTGGGAGACTGATCTTTTCTAAGACGGAGAAAAAAAAAAAAGCAAACTTTCTGTTTCTGTCTGATTAAAAAGGACAATAACTTCCTCTCATTCCTTCCTCAAACTTTCTCAAGATGGAGACACCATCTGTGTCACATGCCTCAGGGTTAGGAAGCTGTGTAGAGTAGCTACAGCTTTTTGTTATCCCGGTGATATGAAACACCGATTTTCCGAGATAAACTATAAGTTCAGAGAAAATAGAATCTCCTGGCATGTCAGTTTTGGACATTCTGTCAGTGTCCTGCAAAGAAGGCTGTGAATAGCTTCTGTCGGTATGACTGATCTAAGCTCTTAAAACTGTTTACAGTTTGCAAGTCTTTTCACTTACTTTCAAATTACAGACATCATTATGCACTTTCATGTTAACTCAATAACAAAATAAATGGTTGAAATATAAAATATTCAAATAAAATCTCTTACTTAAAAATCAAAACTCTGGGATGATCTATGTTTATTATCACTCGATGACCATTTGATATTATCAGAATGTTCCCCTGAATTCAGTTTTAAGCAGGTTTTACAGTCTGAGGTGACCTCCTGGAATGTCTGCATACTTGAATTTGCTTGGCTAACATTGTGGCATTAATTAATCCTGCTGGATAAATTGCTTATGACTTATGCTTTTGCTTTTTGCTGTTATGTTTTGAATTATGTTGTAAGCTGTGCCTTGCCAAATTGTTCGTATGACTTAGCTAGTTGTATTATTATATACTTCAAAACTGTTTCTATTCTGATAAAGTTAACCTGATTTATCATATGTTTATAAGCTAGAATCTCAGGTGGTAACACATATTTATTATAGTGTTTAATGCTGAATTCTACCTTTTGATTAAAAGCTTATTTAGTCTACTAAAATGGGCCTTGGTTTAAATTCCAATTAATCTCCTGCTTCCTCTTTATTATTTAAGTTCATATTCTTCTTGCACCTTGATAATGGAGTTCATTTTTATCCTTTAGTTCTTCGCTGAAACCAACTATATTTATTAAGCAAACTTGAGGGTCCTTATTCCAGCTATACTGCTGGGATGACTAAAGTAATCATTGTAAAAGAAAATAAATGATTCTATTTATGAAATTCTTAAAATTTATTTCCGTATAATATTTTTGGAAATGTGAATAATTTAGTTCTGATAAAAGTGTATATGAGTCACATTTTCACAAAATGGGATGAGATTCATATGAATCTAGCTTTGGACAACATCAACTATTGAGAAATATTTAATGAATACCTACAACCAATTGGGAGCCCTGGTGGCAAAGTAGTTAAGTGCTCAGGCTACCTACCAAAAGGTCAGCAGTTCAAATTCACCAGCTGCTTCTTGGAAACCCTATGGGGCAGTTTTACTCTGTCCTGTAGGGTCGCTATGAGTTGGAATTTACTCAACAGCAATGGGCTTTTACAATCAGTTGAATTCAACATGACTCTAGACACTTGAGGCACTGAGGTACAAGGTGAATACTATTTCCTGACTTTGAGGAACTAACCCTCAAGCATAGACGACAAGCACATAAATAATTGGCATCATATGACACGTTCTGATTGTGGACTATGTGTGAAGTGGGGTGCAGATACCAAGAATGGAGCATCTGATCTGGGACCACAGGGGAAGGCTTCCTAGAAAAGGGAGACCATTTAATTTACTTGAGTCTACGCAAGAGCATATTAGGCAGATGAAAGGGTAGAGAATGAAATTTAGGCAGGGAGAGTAGCATAAGCAAAGGCACAGACCTATGAAATGTATGGCAGATTTGGAAAGTTTGAGAAGTCAACAGTAAGTGGCTCGTGATATGTGTGTGTGAGGAAAGGGAGATGAGGTAGGAAGGTGAGAATGAGAAGGGTAGGGGATGAGGGCATATTTTGATGCAGCCTACAATGCCAAAATGTTATATATTTTAAATGATATTTAGAAGTGTCAAATAATGTACCCAAAGACACTCAGATTATCTTTACCCATTCCCTAAACTACTTAGGGATAGGATGAAAGTCAGGGCTGTAGGATATTGTGAGAGATGGAATGGAAATCCAGATTTGGTGTAGTTTATGTATGATTATTTTCATATTGTCTTCCCCAGAAGTCTTAAACTACATAGTCAAGGATGAGCCAGCATAATTACAGAAAGTTCACCCCTCCTCCAACAGGGCTCAGGGGAGAACCCATGTACTGTGACCAAGACCATGCATCACTGAGGACTTTTACCTACTCTGCCCCAGGACTAGGGTCCCACATCTAGAGAGTTCCTTGACTCCATGGAGAGGAATCAAGAGGAAATTCCAGACACCTACACCTTCCTGCCTCTAAACCCAGATCATCACCAATACTGTCTACCTTGTATCCACCAGGACAAATCTTAAGCATTTTATTCCTGATTTATGTCAGTCACTAAGAACAACCTCATGCTTGCTAAATCAGAGAAAAAGAGGAAGACCCTCAATGAGATGGAGTGACACAGTGGATCTAACCGTGGGCTCAAACATTGCAATGATGGTGAGGATGGCGCAGGACTGGGCAGTGCTTTGTTCTGTTCTAGGGTCGCTATGAGTTGGAGCTAACTCGGCTGCACCTAACAATGAGAGAAACCTCAGACTCCCAGTCAATCTTTTTCTCCTGTACTACCAGCAAGGCTTTGCACAACCTGAAACATTTTCATTGTGCTTTCTAGAAACCATAGTCCAACATCAGTAAATCTCCCATGTGTAATCAATCTCTTATCCACAAATTTCAATAACCTTTTTTGCTCTAATGGAAATTGTCACTCTCCACCCCTACCCACCACTTAAATCATACTTCCTTTTAGCTCTCTAGAGTAGTATTTCTCTCACAGACCTCATACTCTCAGAACTGGAGTGGAATTTCCTGTCGCTTAATTTTATCAATCACTTTCTATCATTTTGCCATTATCCTAACTTCTAGGTAATTCCTTTTCATTTCTCAAAGATTTTATCACCTACTACCTGTCACTTTTGCCAACACTATTTCTACCTTAATTTGACTTGAGTTCAATTTTTAATTTGATGATCCTTCCAACATCTGTCCTCCAGTGATCTTGTTCTTTACCCTATTTCAGCTCTCAATAATGTGGTATTAACTTCAGATCGTGCCATTACCAATAATAACACCTTCTAGCATCTTAATTGCATGCATTCCATTCTTTGAACCACATCTCCTAACTAGAACTTCCTCTAGAATCGAAACACCAAAAATACACCGACACCCATGATATCTGCAAGTCTTTCATCCTCACTATCTTTGACCCATTGATGTCATCTCTTGATCTCCACGTTGTTGTTAGGTACTGACAAGTCAGTTCTGACTCATAGTGAACTTATGTACAACAGAAGGAAACACTGCCTTGTCCTGCACCATCCTCACAATCGTTGTTATGCTTGAGCCCATTGTTGCAGCCACCATGTCAATCCATCTCATTGAGGGTCTTCCTCTTTTTCATTGATCCTCTACTTTACCAAACATGATGTCCTTCTCCAGGGACTGATCCCTCCTGATAACATGTCCAAAGTATGTGAGACATAGTCTCACCATCTTTGCTTCTTAGGAGAATTCTGTCTATACTTCTTCTAAGATAGATTTGTTCATTCTTTAGCAGTCCACGGTATAGTCAATATTCTTTGCCAACATAAATATTCTTTGCTAACATCATCATTCAAAGGTGTCAACTATTCTTTGTCTTCCTTATTCATTGTCCAGCTTTCACATGCATATGAGGCTATTGAAAACACCATGCCTTGAATCCATGGTAGGCTTAAATTCCATGGGCAATCATTAGAGATTCTTCTTGTATACATGCTCAGTTATTTACTTCCTCTCTTGCTTCATTAAAATTACTTAACAAAACCAAAACTCTGATTAAAAGAACTCTTTGAATTGAACCTGCCCAGTGACTAGAGAAAAACACCCAAATATGCTGAATGATCTCACTTTAAATTTATGGCCATGAATCTTGAAGAGCTTTATAATGCTACCTGGAAATCATACTGAATTTTCCTGAATTACTATGGACTCTCCTACACTACTACTTCATAATCCCTCCTCTTTTCTCAAACTTCCCCAACCTTGTCCTCCTTCTGCAGTCTCAGCTAATGACGTTACTTCATATTTCACTGATAAAATGGAAATATCCATAAAAGATATTCTAAGGACTTTCACAATTGCATCTACCAGCTTTTGCTCTCACATTCCTGCCATTCTATTTGTATCTAGGCTCCTATCTAAAGCCCATCCTTCCATTTCTGTACCAGATCCCATTATTGTTCTTCTACTTGATTCTCTCCCTACTTGGATTCTCAAAGATAGTGCTTTCATAATTATCCACAATACTTTTTTAACTGCTGTATTGAAGAGTGTCAGTTTTCTAATGCTGCTATCACAGGAATATCACAGGTGGTATATTAAGAACAGAAATTAATTTTCTCACAATTCAGGAGGCTAGAAGTTAGAGGTCAAGGTACCAGCTATAGGGGAAGGCTCTCTATTGGCTCTGGGGAAAGATCTTTGTCCCAGCTTCTGTGCCCTGATGTTCTTTAGTTCCTTGGTGATCTTCAGGTGGCATATATCTTTCTCTATTTGTGCTTGCTCCTGTGTCTAATCTGCTCTTTTTACAACTCAGAAGTAATTAGATTTAGGACACACCCTACATTGATATGACTTCATTAACATAATAAAGAAAACCCTATACTCAAACAGAATTCTATCCACAGATGTAGGGTTAGGATCCTCACACATATTTTTTTGGGGGGGGGGCACAGTTCAGTCTATAGCATGAGTTATAATTGATATTTAAAAAACTACATTTGTTTAAAACGTACAATTTGAGAAGTCCTACATATATAAATACCCATGAAACCATCATCATGAACTATCACATTTAAGATTATGAACATATCCATCACCCTCCCCCAAATTTCCTTATGTCCCATTGTAATCTCTTCCTGCCCCCCCACTCCCTGCCTACTCCCTTTATCCCCAGGTAACCATTGTTTTGCTGTCACTATAAAGTAGATTCCATTTTATACAATTTTATATGAATGAAATAATACAGTACGTACTCTAGTTTGTCTGACCCTCCTGAGGAAAACTGCTTTTCTCTTAAATGTTTGTAGAGCATTTAACATGGTGTATCTAATTATTTGATTATGCTCTGTTTTCGCATCTATACTTTGCTACCTACCATTTTTCATTTTTTGTATACAAAGCAATTAGCATGTTATCTAGTACAATATAATGAAGTGGTCAATAGGGATGATTGAGCAAGATGATGAGTCTTTGCGTTGTAGTGGCAATGAAGATGGAGGGATGTGTGTGTGTGTGCATGTGCATGTGTGTCTGTGATCATGTGTGTGTGTGGTAGGGCGGTGTATGTGTGTGAGCACGTATGCATGTGGTAGAGAGATGTGTGCGTGTGTGTCTGTGAGCATGTGTGCATGTGGTAGGGAGGTATGTCTGTGTCTGTGAGCATATATGTATGTGGTAGGGAGGTGTATGTGTCTGTCTGTGAGCATGTGTGTATGTGGTAGGGAGGTGTTTTTGTCTGTGAGCATGTGTGCATGTGGGACGGAGGGGTGTGTGTGAGCATGTGTGCGTGTGGCAGGGAGATGTGTGTGTGTGTGTGTGTGTGTGTGAATGTGAGCATGTGTGCATGTGGTGGGGGGGAGTTAATTGGTTGGATGTGAGTCATGAAGGAAATGGAGGAGGAGTCAAGGATGATGTTTAGGATTTAGCTTGGTTCTTTGGGTAAATATTCCATTCACCAGGCACTAAGTGCAGAGGAAGAAACAAAGATACAGTCTCTATTCTTATTTTGGAGACATTGGGAAAATATCCCTAAATCTTTTCTGTGCATTCTAGCTTATAAAACAAAATAAGATACTTGCTCAGATTTGGAACTTGGGTCCAAGTCTGATTCAACTAAGTGTTGGGAAAAAAAGAAAAGAAAAGAAAACAAAAGAACTTCTTCAGGTATTGGATCATCCTTAATTGAGCACAATACTGAACATCCATTGACAGTGTAGCCACATTCATAGGCACAAATATCTTTCAAAGGCATACTACATGCCTTGGAGAGCTCTAGTATAAAATAATTCTAAAGAAGCAATGTGATATCATGGATGACAGCATCAATTTGTGTGAGTTGCATAAGGTTCTAAAGATATAGACTGTGAATAATTGATTGGGAGGAAATCTAGAAGTCAGTTTAATTTGAGGATTTCTAGTTTGGAAGATAGAACATATACTTCAGAGTAAGTATATAAAATAAAATAAGAGTTGAGATTCTTATCTTCTTTTTTCTAAGTGGTAATCTGGTCTATTGTAGGATGGATAAAAGTTTACCCTTTAACACAAATCAAGTTTCTGCCCATTAATCATAAAACAAGTTGAACAAATCAGACTCCAAATCCACTCCAAATTCTAGAAGAAGAATATTCTCCAATATGAAATAAGGGGGCAAACAAATTAAAATTTATCCTTTTACTTGTTGTCATTCGTTGTGTTAGCTATATCTCTGAGAGAAGAATCTTAATTGAAATAAGCTCTCATAAATCTCTATAGGTTTAAATACATAAAATATAAGAATTAATATCAGACTAATATCAGGAATTATGGGTAGAGTGTGTGATGGCTTATGAAAAAGGGTATATATGTCTTGAACCAAGGTATTTGGAGATATCTTCCACAAATGCCTCATATGGAAAATGGTGATAACAATATCTCCTCACTCATTATTGCACTATTGTTATGAGGATAAAAGAAAGTGTAGAAAGGAAATCTCTTTGAACAAGATACCCCTTGCCGTCTAGTTGATTCTAACTCATAGTGACACTATAGGACAGAGTAGAACTGCCTCACAGGGTTTCCAAGGAGCAGCTGGTGGATCTGCACTGCTGACATTTAGGTTACCAGATGTAGCTCTTAACCACTGCGCCACCAGGGCTCCCTTGAAAAAGAAGGAGTAATCTATTCATATACGTAAGTAAAGGAACACTTCCACTTTTCTGTATGTACCAGGAAGTTTCCATTTCTCCTTAGCTCTTCCTATATCCACCCAATGAGAGAAGGCTATTGACTGGACCTTGTTTTATAAGTGGGTGCACCAAAGTGTTAAAACTCAGATGGTTATGCTTTATTCTTGTCTATACAGTTGGGTGGAATGATGGACTCAGGTCAGTTCTTCCTATTTATTCTCTTTTACTTTCTTTTTTATTTTTACCACCTCTATGAATACAGTGGAGAGAGTAATAAAATCAGGGCCCATTTCTTCATGTAGCATGTAAATCAGTGTAGATCACAATTAGCTGAACTAAAAAATGTTTAGTTGTTGGAGGGTGTCTTAGCCATCTGGTGCCTCTGTAACAGAAATAACACAAGTGGATGGCTTTAACAAACAAAAGTTTATTCTCTCACAGTTTAGAAGACTAGAAATCTAAATTCAAGGTGCCACATCTCTCTCCTAGTTTCTCTCCTTTATATCTTAAAAGAGATTGACTCAAGGTACAACCTAATTCTGTAGACTGAGTCCTGCCTCATTAATCTAACTGCCTCTACTTCTGCCTCCTTAACATCATAGAGGTTAAGATTTACAACACATAGGATAATCGCATCAGATCACAAAACGGAAGACAACCACACAATACTGGGAATAGTGACCTAGCCAAATTGACACACATTTTGGGGGCACACAATTCAGTCCATAAGAGGGAAATTCAGAGAAGTTTACTTTTCCTGAAATGAATACGCCTTTGCATAGAGAACACAAACTCACAAAGAATGTAAAAGACAGGCATACTTTAGGCCCTCTCTAGACAAAATGTGGAAAAAAAAGAAGGATTTTGTAACAAAGATGAGAGCAGAGGATTCTATCTTTCACCATCCCGGGCAGAGTGCAGTGGAGGGTGATGGCAGAGAATAGGGCTGTTGCTTCAACAGCCTCAGAGCTCCCAAGGGAACTGGGGGAGGGAGACAGCACTTCTGTTTCTAGTCTCAACAGGTAGAACATACCTATCTGATTGTCTCCAGGGAGACGGGACTTGCTTTGGAGTAGGAGGGTCAAGCCGAGACATATGATTTAGTTTCATAGTGTGGACATTGAAGGCTAAACTATTTGCTGTAGTTCAGCTCTTGCAATGAAATCCTGGATTCAGTGGTTGGCCCTTACACAATTATAGGAGACAACATGGGGGAACGTTAAAAATACAGACCCTGTATTCAAGCTCTGACTTCAAATCTATTGTCTGTGGATTAGCTGTTTGACTCAGTTTCATTTTGACTCTCCTTGACTTAGCCTTTCTTATAGGTTTGCTTTGAGGATCAAATACGCTAATGCATGTAAAATGCTTAGAAAGAATCCTGACACACAATAGGTGCTCAAAAAATTCAGTTATTGTTAACCTTATTGTTTTATTAACAAAACTGTGTTTGGTTCTTACTTGTTACTTCCTGTCTGTCTAATTCCCTTGGGAATGCCTTGGAAAGTGGATGATTCTCAGGACAAGCTTTAGGAATTTTCGAGTCTCTGGAAATAATATCTAACTTAATTGAGTAATCTCTAACTCATTTCCTAAAAGCTACAGTTATTTCTATTAATTAGCAAGCTGGAGGCTAGCTGCCTCATCTCTGGAATTTAGCACAATGTCATCAGTGTATAATAAACCCCTGTGGAATGAACGAGTAAGTGAATTCTGGAACCCTCTCTGTTCGTGGAGAAGGGAGCTGTGCTACAGAGAGGTGAGATATTAGCATGAGGCCACACAGCTTGGTACCAAGTTTAGAAGCCACCTGTTCTGATCAATTTTTAGTACATTGTTTTTAAAATTCTTTCCACTGTTCCTTGAATTGTTTTTGATTGTTTATGTATTAACTTAAAATTGCAACCCTTCTTAAGAACACAGAAAAAATCACCCATCTACCTTCAAAGCTACTGGAGCTGAGAAATCAAAAGACAGCATGGAGACACCGAGTACTGTGTGTAATAACATTCTACCTTGCATGCCAGAAACCAGAAGGAAGGGGCAGTCCTTCTGCATAAAGTATCCATTTAAACAACAGTACCAGTTCTTTGCACATGGTTAGTTGTACACATGTATATCAGTTTATAATAATAATCTTTATTAATTATCTGTATAATCTTTATTTATTTATTTTTTGATATTTGAAGGGTTAGAAGAAATCATGGGAAAGGCTGGCCAAAGCAGAGAAACTTCCTTCTGATTATAGCACTTGTTGCCTGAACTCCTTAGCAGAATTTTCTCCAACTGAAACCACTGACCTAATTTTTAAGAGAAAATTTCTAAGATATCATTAGAAGAATTCAGTAGGTTTGCTTAAAATTAAATGTATATCTGATTATAATAACATAATGTGTAAATATGGAGCCCTGGTGTCATAATAGGTAAGAGCAATGAAACTATAAAGAAAATTCAGCAGTTTAGCCTAATCCTTAACTTTGAAAACACTTATTTTCCAAATTCAGAGGATACTATCAACAGAAATATTTTACCCTTGTATTATAAAATGTCTTGATAAAACCAATTGAATTAAAAGTCAGGAATGTGAAATGTTTCACCATAAAAGAATGGAAGTTTCAGCAAGGTTTTAGAAAACTGTTAGTTATAATACTTGAAACATCAGTGTGTTAAATTATATTTTAATAAAAATGTCTAGTTATAATCATGTTTAACACTATAATATAAACTCCTTAAGGTATGGTCCATTGTTTATTTTCTCAATCAACACTTTGTGAATGTCTGATATTGTCAGGTTAGTGAATGGAGATACACAGAGAAGTAAAGTCTCAAATTTTGCTCTGGAGGAGCTGTCAGTCTGGTGAGATAGACAAGCAAGTAAATAAATAAGTCAAAGACAGTGTAATTAGCATAACATAAGAGGTAAGTACAAGGCCCTGTGGAAGCATAAAGAAGATTCCGAAGAAGAAATAATTCTTGGGCCACAGCGTGTCAACTGTGTCCAAACATTTGCTGAAGTGGATATACTCAATTTTCTTCTGGGGTGATCATCTTAAGGACTTTGAAGTTAAACCACTGTCTTAAAGGTATGCAATCAAACGGTACCTAGTATATGCATGATGCATATATGATACTGTCCTGAAATAGACTCAGAAGCAGACCTCAGAAAAGCAAGATTGAGTTTGGAAAGAGCAGAGTGCAGGGTTAAGGGCATGGCCTTTGGAGTCCGACTCCCTGGGACCAAGTTTCAACTCTTGTATTTACTGACTTTGTGATTTTAGACAATTTAACCAAAATATTTTTGCATTATTTTCCTAATTTGAACAATTTTGTATAATAGTGGCACTTATCTTCACAGGGTTATGATTAAAATTAGACGAATTTATTTATATTAAACACTCAGAGCAGTTTCTGACACACGGGAGCTTAATTACTGATTAATGTATTATTATTATTATATTAAAATAAACATGAGTATCTAAGGAGGCTGGGCCAAGATGGCAGAGTAGTCAGATGCTTCTGGTGGACCCTCTTACAAAAAAGACCCAAAAAAACAAGCGATTCAATAATATATGGCATTCTGGGAGCCCTGAACATCAAAGGCAGAGCTGAGGAACTGGACTGAGTGGCAGGAGAGGGAGAGATGGTTCGGAAGCAGTGAGGAGTTGCCAGACTTGACCAGGCAAGAGCCTGAGCCTTTCAGGCCTGAGCAGCTTGGGGGTGAGCAGTGTGGCGGGAAATAAGCCATTCTTGGGAGGTGTGTTTTCTGCACCGGGAGAGACCCAGTTGCTAAGAGTCTACACGGTCACCCAGAACCAGTGAGAAGCAGCCCTTAATCCAGTGAAAGATAAGTAATTGCATATGGCCTACCTCATGGATCAAAAACACCCTCCTTAGGGAAAAACCTCTCTCCCATTTACCTCCCCGCTCCATGTTCTGCACTGGGTCCTGGACAAGCTTCAGCAATTGCCGAGTCCCCTGGGCAGGAAGTAGGATCTGTCACATGCCCGGAGCCATTCTCCCTGCCTTGGAGAGTGAACAAATTAACAAATGGGGAAAAAAAAATAAACTGCTGGATCCCCTAAGCCAGGAACCCAAGGTAGGCACAGCTCCTTTGCATAAGGGATAAGGGATCCATGGACTTTGAGTGCCTTTCCAACTTCATAGACTTGTGTGGGCCCATCTCAACAGCATAGGCCCTCATTACTGCAGTACAACAGGGTATATACCAGAACCGTAACTTCAAATGTTTCAGCTGTGAAGTGGCAGGTTCTTGACATTTGTCACTGCTATGCCAATTAAGTAGGGTCTTACCTACCCACAACAGGGGCCAGAGGACTAGTGGCTCCACCCATGCCACCTAGCCACCTGTGAGAGGGGCTCATGAATAAGAAGTGTCCCCAGTCCTTACAGCCAACAGCATTAGGTGCTCATAATCCAGTTGTAAAACCCACCCACCTACACGCTCTAGGGAACAGGGACACACCTTCATCCTGGACACTAGGGGGCATGTGTCAGCCCCTTGCCTTGCTCAGAGTCTGTTCCCCTACTGCAGCCAGATGCCTGTACCTACAACAATCACCCATGCCTGTCTAGGAATGTAAGTGAGAGCCTAGACCACACACTTAGTGGCTATCTACCTGGGAACCTGAGCTTAATCCATACAGGAAGGGGGGGCGGACTCCTGGGCTTACATACCTAGTAACAGATCTAACCACCTGGTGACAGGACATTAGAGCTTCAAAGGTGCCAATAATCAAACTAGCTCATAAGAGCAGCCTATTTTGGCATATTAAAACAAAGCAAGAAGCTAGGACACAGTAAGCAAACATAAATAAATATAATAACTTATTGATGGCTCGTAGACAACAGTCAATATCAAATCACATAAAGGGGCAATCTATGATGGCTTCAGCAAGCTCCCAAAATAAAGAATCTAGAAATTTTCCAGAGGAGGAAAATTTCTTGGAATTACTGGAGGCAGAATAAAAAAAATTAATATACAGAACTCGTCAAGAAATTAGATAGGAAATTAATCAAAACACAGAACACGCAACAGAGAAGAGCATAATGACAAATTTAAGAGGCTGCAAGAATCCATAGAGAGACAGCAATCAGAAACCCAGACGATTAACAATAAACTTTCAGAAATAGATAACTCAGTAGAAAGTCATAGGAGCAGAATTGAGGCAATGGAAGTCAGAATTAGAGAGACTGAAGAAAAAGCACTTGACACCAACTTATTGAGGAAACATCGGATAAAAGGATTAAAAAAAATGAAGAAACCCTAAGAATTAAATGGGATTCTAACAAGAGGAATAACTTATGAGTGATTGGAGTACCAGAACAGGGAGGGATAACAGAAAATACAGATAGAATTGTTGAAGATTTGTTGGCAGAAAACTTCCCTGATATTATGAAAGATGACAAGATATCTATCCAAGATGCCCACTGAACCCCACATAAGGTAGATCCCAAAAGAAACTCACCAAGACATATTATAATCAAACTTGCCAAAACCAAAGATAAAGAGAGACTTTTAAGAGCGGCTAGGGATAAACAAAAAGTCATCTACAAAGTAGAGTCAATAAGAATAAGCTTGGACTACTCAGCAGAAACCATGCAGGCAAGAAGGCAATGGGATGTCATATATAAAGCCTTGAAGGAAAAAAACTGCCAGCCAAGAATTATATATCCATCAAAACTGTCTCTCCAATATGATGGCAAAATTAGGGCATTTCCAGATAAACAGAAGTTTAGGGAATTTGCAAAAACCAAACCAAAATTACAAGAAATACTAAAGGGACTTCTCCAGTTGGAAAATCAGTAACATCAGATAACAACCCAAGACTAGAACACAGGACAGAGCAACCAGATATCAACCCAGATAGGAAAGTCACAAAAGTAAATCAAAGCTAAAACACTGAAAATAGGGAAACAGATGTCAATATTTAAAAGATGATAGCATTAAAACAAGAAAGAGGGACTTAAAAAATGTAGACATAGATTTTTCATATGGAGGGGAAGTCAAGGCAATATAAAGAAATTAAAAATGGGTATAAACTTAGAAAAATAGGGGTAAATATTGAGGTAACCACAAAGGAAACTAACAATCCTACACATCAAAATAAAAACCTAGAAAAATACAAAGACTCGGCAAACAGAAAATCAACAACAATGCAAAAGATCAAAAGAAAATACATAAAGAAAAACAACTCAGCACAGAAAATTAAGGGGAACAAAAAACTGTGAACAACTCACAAAAAAAGACACCAAAATATAGCACTAAACTCATACTATCAAAAATTATGCTGAATGTAAATGGACTAAATGGACCAATAAAGAGACACAGAGTGGCAGATTGGATAAAACAACACAGTCTGTATATATGCTGCCTACAAGAGACATACCTTAGACTTAAAAGCACAAGCAAACTAAAACTCAAAGGATGGGAAAAATATATCAAGGAAAGAACACTCAAAAAAGAGCAGGAGTGGCAATACTAATCTCTGACAAAATAGACTTTAAAGTAAAATCCACCACAAAGGATAAGGAAAGACACTGTATAATGATTAAAGGGTCAATACACCAGTAGGACATAACTATAATAAATATTTATGCACCCAATGACAGGGCTCCAAAATACATAAAATGAACTCTAAAAGCACTGAAAAGAGAGAGAGCTCCACAACAGTAGTAGGAGACTTCAACACATCACTTTCGGTGAAGGACAGAACATCCAGAAAGAAGCTCAATAAAGACATGGAAGAGCTAAATGTTACAATCAACTAACTTGATCTCATAGACATACACCCAACACTCCACCCAACAGCAGCCAAGTATACTTTCTTTTCCAATGCACATGGAACATTCTCCAGAATACACCACATATTAGGCCATAAAGCAAGCCTTAAAAGAGTCCAAAGCATCGAAATATTACAAAGCATCTTTTCTGACAATAAAGCCGTAAAAGTAGAAATCAACAACAGAAAAAGCAAGGGAAAAAAATCAAACACAAGGAAATGAACAACACCTTGCTCAAAAACTACTGGGTTTTAGAAATTAAGGATGGAGTAAAGAAATTCATAGAATCAAACGAGAATGAAAACACATCCTAGCAGAACCTTTGGGAGACAGCAAAAGCAGTGCTCAGAGGTCAGTTTATAGCAATAATTGCACACATCCAAAAAGAAGAAAGGGCCATAATCAAAACTTTAACCCTATAGCTGGAACAGGTAGAAAGAGAACAGTAAAAGAAGCACTCAGGCACCAGAAGAAAGGAAATAATAAGACTTAGAGCAGAATTAAATGAAATAGAGAGTAGAAAAATAATTGAAAGAGTTAACAAGACCAAAAGCTGGTTCTTTGAAAAGATCAACAAAATTGATAAACCATTGGCCAAACTGACAGAAGAAAGAAAAACAAGAGAGGAAGCAGATAACCCATATAAGAAATGAGATGGGTGATATCACAACAGACCCAACTGAAATTAAAAGAATCGTAAGAGAATACTATGAAAAATTGTACTCTAACAAATTTGAAAACCTAGAGGAAATGGACAAATTTCTAGAAACTCACTACCTACCTAAACTAACACAATCAGAGGTAGAACAACTAAATAAACCCATAACAAAATAAGAGATTGAAAAGATAATTAAAACACTCCCAACAACAGCAACAACAAAAAAAAGCCCTGGCCCAGATATCTTCACTGGAGAATTCTACCAAACTTTCAGAGAAGAGTTAACATCACTACTACTAAAGGTATTTCAGAGCATAGAAAAGGAAGGAATACTTCCAAACTCATTCTATGAAGCCAGCATAACCCTGATACCAAAACCAGGTAAAGACACCACAAAAAAAAGAAAATTACAGACAATATCCCTTATGAACATTGATGCAAAAATCCTCAACAAAGTTCTAGCCAGTAGAATTCAGCAACATATATAAAAAAAAATTTCATCATGATCAACTGGGATTTATACCAGTTATGCAAAAATGGTTCAACATTAGAAAAACAATCAATGTAATCAATCACATACATAAAAGAAAAGACAAGAAGCACATGATCTTATCAATCGATGTAGAAAAGGTATTTGACAAAGTTGAACACCAATTCATGGTAAAAACTCTCAACAAAATCAGAATAGAAGGGAAATTCCTCAATACAATTAATGGCATTTATACAAAGCCAAGAGTCAACATCATCCTAAATGGAGAGAGTTTGAAAGCATTCTCCTTGAGAATAGGAACCAGACAAGGATGCCCTTTATCAGCACTCTTATTCAACATTGTGCTGGAGTTTCTAGCCAGAGCAATTAGGCTAGAAAAAGAAATAAAGGGCATCTAAACTGGCAAGCAGGAATCAAAAGTATCTCTATTTGCAGATGATATAATCTTACACAAAGAAAACCCCAAACAGTCCACAAGAAAACTATTGGAAGTAATAGAAGATTTCATCAAAGTTTCAGGATACATGATAAACATACAAAAATCAGTTGGATTCCTTTACACCAACAAAGAGAACCTCGAAGAGAAAATCACCAAATCAATATCATTTACAATAGCTCTCAAGAAGATAAAATACTTTGGAATAAATCTAACCAGAGACATAAAAGATCTATACAATGAAAAGTATAAGACACTACTGCAAGAAACCAAAAGAGAGTTGCATAAGTAGAAAAACATTCCTTGCTCATGGATACGTAGACTCAACATAGTGAAAATGTCAATTCTACCCAAAGTGATCTACAGATACAATGCAACCCTGATCTAAATTCCACTGGCATTTTTTAATGAGATGAAGAAACAAATCACCAACTTCATATGGAAAGGGAAGAGTCTCAAAATAAATAAAGCATTACTGAAGAAGAAGAACAAAGTGGGAGGCCTCACACTACCTGATTTTAAAAACTTTTATACCACTACCGTAGTCAAAAAAGCCTGGTACTGCTACAACAACAGATACATAGACCAATGGAATAGAATTGAGAATACAGACATAAATTCGTCCACCTATGAGCAGCTGATATTTGACAAAGGCCCGAAGTCTGTTAATTGGGGAAAAGACAGTATCTTTAACAAATGGTGCTGGCATGATTAGATATCCATCTGCAAAAAACTGAAATAAGACCCATACCTCACACCATGCACAAACACTAACTCAAAATGGATCAAAGACTTAAATATAAAATCAGAAATGATAAAAATCATGGAAGAAAAAATATGGACAATGTTAGGAGCCCTAATACATGGCATAAAGACAATATGAACTATAAGTAACAATGCACAAACACCAAAAGAGAGACTTGATAACTGGGAGCTCCTAAAAATCAAACACTTATGCTCATCAAAAGACTTCACCAAAAGAGTAAAAAGACAACCTACAGGCTCAGAAAAAAATTTTGGCTACGACAAATCCGATCAATGTCTAATCTCTAAAATCTACAAGATACTGCAAAACCTCAACAACAAAAAGGCAACTAACCCAATTTAAAAAATGGGCAAAGGATATGAACAGGCACTTTGCCAAAGAACTTATTCAGGTGGCTAACAGACACATAAAAAAATGCTCAGGATCATTAGCCATTAGAGAAATGCAGATTAAAAGTACAATGAGATATCATCTCACCCCAACAAGGCTAGCATTAATCTAAAAAACACAAAATAATAAATGCTGGAAAGGTTGTGGAGAGACTGGAACACTTATACACTGTTGGTGGAAATGTAAAATGTTACAACCACTATGGAAATTGATGTACCACTTCCTTAAAAAGCTAGAAATAGAAGTACCATACGATCCAGCTATCCTGCTCCTTGGAATATATCCTAGAGAAATAAGAGCCCTCACATGAATAGATGTATGCACACCCAGGTTCATTGCAACACTATTCACAGTAGCACAAAGATGGAAACAACCTAGGTGCCCATCATCAGACGAATGGATAAATTATGGTGTATCCACTCAGTGGTATACCATGCAATGATAAAGAACAATGATGAAGCTATGAAACATCGTATAACTTGGTGGAAGCTGGAACTTTTTATGCTGAGTGAAATTAGTCAGTCACGGATGGACAAATACTGCATAAGACCACTGTTATAAGAACTCAAGAAAAGGTTTAAACACAGAAGAAAACATTCTTTGATGGTTACAGGGGTGGGGTGGAAGGATGAGGGTTATTCACTAACTAGATAGTAGATAAGAATCATCTTAGGTGAAGGGAAGGACAGCACACACTACAGGGGAAGCCAACACAACTGGACTAAACCAAAGCTAAGAAGTTTCCTCAATACAATCAAATACTTTGAGAGACAGAGTATCAGGGATGCGGCATCTGGGGACCATGCTTTCAGGGGACATCTAGGTCAATTGGCATAACAAAGCTTATTAAGAAAATGCTCTGCATCCTACTTTGGTGAGTGTAGTCTCAAGTCTTAAAAGCTTGCAAGCGGCCATCTAAGATGCATCAGTTGGTCCCAACCACTTGGAGTAAAGGATAATGAAGAACACCAAAGACACAAGGAAAGTATTAGCCCAAGAGACAGAAAGGGCCACATAAACCAGAGACTTCATCAGCCTGAGACCAGAAGAACTAGATTGTGCCCAGCTACCACCAATGACCGCCCTGACAGGGAACACAACAGAGAGTCCCTGATAGAGCAGGAGAAATGTGGGGTGCAGAACTCAAATTCTAGTAAGAAGACCAGACTTAGTGATCTGAGACTGGAGGAACCACAGTAAGTGGGGCCCCTGGATTCTCTATCAGCCCAGAACTAAAACAATTTCCAAGGCCAACTCTTCAAGAGGGATTGGACTGCACTGTGGGACAAAAAGTGATACTCATGAGGAGTGTGCCTCTTAGCTCAAGTAGATATGAGACTAAATGGGCAGCTTCTGTCCAGAGGTGGGAGGTGAGATGGGAAGTCAAAGAGGGTTAGGAGGATCTGGGCAAGATGGCGCTCTAGGCAGAAACACCACGCCGTCCCTCCACAGCAAAGATTCGAAAAACTAAGCCTAACAGAGAATCAACAATCCTGATACCCTGGAACACCAAATGAAGAGATAAAGAACTCAGCCAAACACCAAACGGAGTGAGAATACTAAAAGAGAATGGAGAGCGAGGAGAGACTCAGGCAGAGATTCCTTACCAGCTAATGCAGGGCGGATCCACCATCTTGGATTCCTATTGGAGACCAGCAAATGGGAGAGCAGCCTTGCAGAGCAACCGGTGGGAGACAGAACGACCGGTAAACTGTGGTGCGTGCTCTCCCACCCCCCACCCCTCTCCGCCTCAGCTGGGGATCCCCTGCTTTCCGTGGCCAGGGTCCCTGGGCTGGGGGGTGCTGGTGTTTGGATTCCGCGCGCCCGGGCTGGGGGCTTTCTGGGAGCCATTTGCTGGCGGCTAGCGAGCCTTTTTCTGCCGCCTCCCCCTCCTTTTGCCTGGGTGCCTGGTTCCGAGTGCCGTCTCTGCTCTCTCCTGAGGGGCTGTAGGGCTGCGTTCGGGAGTGTGGCTGTTTCTAGGTCTGGGCTCCCTCGCGGGTGGGATCCCGGGGCCTTTGTTTGTTTGCCCCTCTGCTTTCCGTGGCCGGAGTCCCTGAGCTGGGGGGCGCCGGTGCTTGGATTCCGTGTGCCCGGGCTGGCGGCTTTCTGGGAGCCGTTTGCTGGCAGCTAGTGAACCTTTTTCTCCCGCCTCCCCCTCCTTTAGCCTGGGTGCCTGGTTCTGAGTGCCGTCTCTGCTCTCTCCTGCGGGGCTGTAGGGCTGCGTTCGGGCGTGTGGCTGTTTCCAGGTCTGGGCTCCCGCGCGGGTGGGATCCTGGGGCCTTTGTTCATTGGCCCCTCTGCTTCCCGTGGCCACGGTCACTTAACCCCGAGACTACCGGCTTCTTGGAATTCGCGCCCCTGAGTGGGGGCTCTCTGGGTCCCATTTGTAGACACTGACTGCTGGTGTTGCCCTTTTTTGTTTTCAATTTTATTTTTCTTCCTTTTTTGATTAGTTTTGTCATCTTTTACCTCTTTTTCTCTTTTGTCTTTCTTCATTGCTTAATTTCTTGTCTCTCTATCTCTTCCTTCTCTTTCTGATCCCTGAATACCAGGCGATGTATGCCTGTGTACCTTCTGGCCAGGATGAGCTGTGAAAATTGAGACCGACTCCCCCAGACCTCATAGCTGCATCGGTGGGATCCCTGGGAACTTTGCAGTTCTTTAACTTTTCTGATTTTTATTTGGTCATTCTTTCCTTTTCTTTCTCTTCCCCCTTCTGGTTTCCTCCATCCCATAGTCTCTCATCTGTACATTCCAATGACAAGCTCCCCTAGCATTCTTTTATGTTTGTACGCTTTTTGCTCCTCCTCCTCTCTCCTCTCTCCCATATCCAGCTTAGCTTCACACATAACCATCTTCCCACTGCACCCTACCTACCTGCACCGTGCACTAGACATCACATCACCAAGCGGTGCAGGCACGCCCTATTGGAACCTGCCCAGCACCGACTACCGACCGTCCTGGTGGCTGCGGTGAGTGCCACAAGCAACCCATCACAGTGGCTCCTCCTCAGCTAGATCTGACCAGCTGTACCACAAGAACGAAAAAAAAAAAAATCTACAATCAATAAACGAGAGAAATATCTACTGAATGCCCTGAAAACAGCAAACAATATCAAAACATTTACAAAAACAAGACAAGATGGCTCCAATAGGCGTCCAAATTAAAACACCAGATAACTCTCCTGTGGAAGAAAATGCACTAGAAGTACCTGATACGGAACTCAAATCACTAATACTCGGAATTTTCCAAGAACTGAGGCAAAAAGCTGACAAACATGAGGAAAAAATAGACAAATTTATGGAAAATACAGACAAAATATTGGAAGAATTCAGGAAGATGATGCAGGAACAAAATGCCAAAATAAATTCACAACTCGAAATTATACAAAAACAACAATTAGAAATCCAAAAGATAAACAACAAGATTTCAGAAATGGACGGTGTCATAGAAGGGCTGAGAAGTAGATTTGAAACCATGGAAGACAGGATCAGTGGAACTGAAGACAAACACTTGGATACAACTCTGTTTCAGGAAAACTCAGAAAAAAGAACAAAGAAAAATGAAGAGACCCTGAGAGTTATGTGGGACACAATTAAAAGCAAAAACTTACGAGTGATTGGCATCCCAGAACAGGGGGAGAAAACAGAAAACACAGAGAGGATCATTGACAAACTGCTGACAGAAGACTTTCCCAATATCATGAAAGATGAAAAGCTGGCCATCCAAGAAGCTCAACGAACCCCATATAGAAGAGACCCCAAGAAAATCACCAAGACATATATTCACACTCGCTAAAACTAAAGACAAACAGAATCCTGAGAGCAGCTCGTGAAAAACAAGAAGTCACATACAGAGGAGAAACAATAAGACTAAGCTCAGATTATTCAGCAGAAACCATGCAGGCAAGAAGGCAATGGGATGACATATATAAAATCTTGAAAGAAAAAAATTGTCAGCCAAGAATAATACATCCTGCAAAACTCTCATTCAGATTTGATGGTGAAATTAGGTCATTTTCAGATAAACAGAAACTAAAGGAATATGCATAAGTCAAACCAAACTTACAAGAATTATTAAAGGGAGTTCTTTGATCTGAGGACAAACAGCTTCAGCCCTCAGGCAGGACCTAGGACCTAGGACGCAGGTTAACATGAACCAGATACCATTCTAGGAACTGAACTACAGACGACTTTCCAAAAACAAAAGATATACAACAGGGAATCAGAGAAATCAATCAAAGGATGACAACAACATCAAAACAATGAAAGAGGGAACAAACGGCATAGGTATAGAACCTTCTAAAGGAGAAGAAGGCAAGGCGATACCAAGTAACGGTAGACTGCTTCAAAATTATAAAGATAAGGGTAAAATTCATGGTAACCACAAAAAAAGTTAACAAACCCACTCATAAAAATAAAGACGAAAAACCTAAAGTCTCAACAAAAATGAAACTTACAAAAACAAAAGAAATGAACACAAAATCCACAAACTAAAGGAACTCAGCACAAGAGAGTAAGAAGAACAAAGAAAACTTCAGCATCACAAAAAAAAGCACTACAAAATGACAGCAACAAACTCACATCTATCAATAATTACACTGAACGTAAATGGACTCAATGCACCCATAAAGCGACGGAGAGTGGCAGAATGGATAAGAAAACAGGATCCATCTATTTGCTGTCTACAAGAGACACACCTTAGAAACAAAGATGTGAATTTATTAAAAATCAAAGGTTGGAAAAAAATATATCAAACTAACAACTATCAAAAAAGAGCAGGAGTGGCAATTCTAATCTCAGATAAAATAGACTTTAAAACAAAATCTACCATAAAAGACAAAGAAGGACACTATATAATGATTAAGGGGATGATCCATCATGAAGACATAACCATAATAAATATCTATGCACCCAATGACAGGGCTCCAAAATACATAAAATAAACTCTAACAGCACTGAAAAGAGAAATTGACAGTTCCACAATAATAGTAGGAGACTTCAACACACCACTCTCAGTAAAGGACAGAACAACTAAAAAGAAACTCAGCAAAGATACAGAAGACCTAAAGGACACAATCAGCCAACTGGACCTCATAGACATATATAGAACAATCCATCCAACCGCTGCAAAGTACACATTCTTTTCCAATGCACATGGAACGTTCTCCAGAATAGACCACATCTTAGGCCACAGAGCAATCCTCAACAAGATCCAAAATGCTGAGATAATTCACAGTATCTTCTCTGACCACAATGCCATCAAGGTAGAAATTAACACCAGAAAGAGCAAGGAAAAAAAATCAAACACATGGAAACTGAATAATAATCTGCTTACACATCAATGGGTAATAGAAGAAATCAGAGATGGAATTAAAAAATTCCTAGAATCAAATGAAAATGAAAACACATCATACCAAAACCTTTGGGACACAGCAAAGGCAGTCCTCAGAGGACAATTTATAGCAATAGATGCACATATCAAAAAAGAAGAAAGGGACAAAATCAAAACATTAACTACAGAACTCAAACAAATAGAAAGAGAACAACAAAAAAAGCCTACAACCACCGGAAGAAAGGAAATAGTAAAGATCAGAGCAGAAATCAATGAAATAGAGAACAGAAAAACAATAGAAAGAATCAACAAAACCAAAAGTTGGTTCTTTGAAAGAATCAACAAAATCGACAAACCACTGGCCAGACTGACAAAAGAAAAACAGCAGAGGGCACAAATAACCCAAATAAGAAATGAAATGGGGGACATTACAACAGACCCAACTGAAATAAAAAGGATTATAACAGAATATTATGAAAAACTATATTCCAACAAATTTGAAAACCTAGAGGAAATGGATAAATTTCTAGAAACATAAGGCCTACCCAAACTACAACAAAGTGATATTGAAAATCTGAACAGACCCATAACAAGAGAAGAGATTGAAAAGGTAATAAAAAAACTCCCAACCAAAAAAAGCCCTGGCCCAGATGGCTTCACTGGAGAATTCTACAAAACATTTACAGAAGAGCTCGTACCAGTTCTACTCAAGTTATTTCAGAGCATAGAAGAGGAAGCAACACTTCGAAATTCATTCTATGAAGCCAGCATAACGCTGATACCAAAACCAGGCAAAGACATCACAAAAAAAGAAAATTACAGACCAATATCTCTCATGAATATAGATGCAAAAATTCTGAACAAAATTCTAGCCAATAGAATTCAGTATCATATCAAAAAAATAATACACCACGACCAAGTAGGATTCATACCAGGTATGCAAGGATGGTTTAACATTAGAAAATCCATCAACGTAATCCACCACATAAATAAAAGGAAAGAAAAAAATCACATGATTATCTCAATTGATGCAGAAAAGGCATTTGACAAAGTCCAACACCCATTCCTGATAAAAGCTCTCAATAAAATAGGTATAGAAGGGAAATTTCTCAACATAATAAAGGGCATCTATGCAAAACCAACAGCCAACATCATTCTTAATGGAGAGAGGCTGAAAACATTCCCCCTGAAAACAGGAACAAGACAAGGATGCCCTTTATCACCACTCCTATTTAACATTGTGCTGGAAGTTCTAGCTAGAGCAGGAAGGCAAGAGAAAGAAATAAAGGGCATCCAAATTGGTAATGAAGAAGTTAAACTCTCCCTGTTTGCAGATGATATGATACTATACATAGAAAACCCTAAAGACTCCACGAGAAATTTACTGGAAGTAATAGAAAGATTCAGCAGAGTAGCAGGATACAAGATAAACATTCAAAAATCAGTTGGATTCCTATACACCGGTAAAGAGAACGATGAAAAGGAGACCAGGAAATCAATACCATTTTCAATAGCCCCTAAAAAGATAAAATACTTAGGAATAAATCTGACCAGGAATATAAAAGACCTATACAAAGAAAACTACAAAACACTGCTGCATGAAACCCAAAGGGATCTACATAAATGGAAAAACATACCATGCTCATGGATAGGCAGACTCAACATTGTGAAAATGGCAATTCTACCTAAAGCAATCTACAAATACAATGCAATCCCGATACAAATACCAACAACATTCTTCAAAGAGATGGAAAAACTAATTATTAACTTTATATGGAAAGGGAAGAAACCCCGAATAAGTAAAGCACTACTGAAGAAGATGAATAAAGTTGGAGGACTCACACTACCTGACTTGAGAATCTACTATACAGCTACAGTACTCAAAACAGCCTGGTACTGGTACAACAACAGAGACATTGACCAATGGAACAGAATTGAGAACTGAGATGTAAATCCATCCACCTACAGTCACCTGATTTTTGACAAGGGCCCAAAATACATCAAATGGGGAAAAGACAGTCTTTTTAACAAATGGTGCTGGCAAAACTGGATATTCATTTGTAGAAAAATGAAACAGGACCCATACTCACACCATATACAAAAACTACTTCAAAATGGATCAAAGACCTGAATATAAAGCCTCAAACTATAAAATTCATAGAAGAAAAAATAGGACCAACACTTCAGACCTTAATACATGGCATTAACAGGATACAAACCATAAACATCAACACAAAAAACCCAACAGATAAACTAGATAATTGGGATCTTCTAAAAATCAAACATCTATGCTCTTCAAAAGATTTCACCAAAAGAGTTAAAAGAGAACCTACAGACTGGGAAAAAATTTTTGGACAGTACAAGTCAGACAAAGGTCTAATCTCCATAATCTACAAGAAAATCCAACACCTCTACAACAAAAAGATAACCAATCCTATCAAAAAATGGGCAAAGGAAATGAACAGACACTTCACCAAGGAAGACATTCAAATGGCCAACAGACACATGAGGAAATGCTCGCGATCGCTAGCCATTAGAGAAATGAAAATTAAAACCACAATGAGATACCATCTCACCCCGGCATTACTGGCACAAATCAAAAACACTGGAAATAACAAATGTTGGAGGGGCTGCGGGGAGACGGGAACTCTTATACACTGCTGGTGGGAATGCAAAATGATACAGCCATTTTGGAAAATGATATGGCGTTTCCTCAGAAAGCTAGAAATAGACGTACCATTCGATCCAGCAATCCCACTCCTAGGAATATATCCTAGAGAAATAAGAGTCATCACTCGAATAGACATATGCACACCTATGTTCATGGCAGCATTATTCACAATAGCAAAACGATGGAAACAACCTCGATGTCCATCAACAGACGAATGGATACACAAACTATGGTACATACACACAATGGAGTACTATGCAACGAGAAAGAACAATGAATCGGTGAACCATCTCATAACATGGATGAAACTGGAGGACATCATGCTGAGTGAAATAAGTCAATCACAAAAGGACAAATATTGTATGAGACCTCTATTGTAAAAACCCATGAAAAAATTCACATGCAAAATGTAACAATCTTTGTTGGTTACCAGGAATGGAAGGGGGGGGGGGAATACTAAATAGGTAATAGGTAAGTGGTAACTTGGGTGAGAGATGAGATAGTACATAGTACAGGGGAAACTAACACAACCTGCACAAGGAAAGGTCATGGAGGCCCTATAGACACATCCAAACCCCCCGAGGGACTGAGTTGTTGGACGGAGGGCTCTGGGGACCATGATCTCGGGGAACATCTAGCTCAATTGGCATGACACTACTTATAAAGATAATGCTCTCCATTCTACCTTGGTGAGTAGTGTCTGGGGTCTTAAAAGTCTATGAGCGGCCATCTAAGATACTCCACTGATCTCATCCCTTCGGGAACAAGGGAGAACGAAGAGAACAGGATACAAGGAAAAGATTAGTCCGAAGGACTAATGGTCCACAGCTACCAAGGCCTCCACGGGACTGAGCCCAGTACAGCTGGATGGTGCCTGGCTACCACCAATGACCCCTCTGACCAGGATCACAACAGAGGGTTCTGGGCAGAGCTGGAGTAGGATGTAGAGCATAATTTTAACTCCCCCCCCCCCAAAAAAAAGAAGACCAGATATACTGGCCTAAAGAATACTAGAGAAACCTCGAGAGTGTGGCCCCCAGATACCCTTTCAGCTCAGAGGTGAAGTTACCTTCAAGGTTCGATGTTAAGCCTGGGAATGGACACCCCAGTAAAACTAAATGGGACTAACGATGTACAGGAGTCCGGTGACAAGGGCCAGAAGGCAGAGGGAGAGTAGGAAACTGATGATAAGGAACACAAATTGAATAAGGACACTGTCGATGTATTGTGAGATTGTTGACCACTGCTATAGGGCAACATTTGTAGTAACTATTAAATGGGAGGCTGTTTTGTCCTGTAAGCCTTCATCTTGGGCGAGAATGGCAGCACAATTGGAAGAGCATAGTCAATATCACTTAAATGTGTAAGTAAAAAGTTTTGAAATGGTGTTTAAATAAAATAAAAATAAATAAATAAATAAATAAACAAATGAGACTAAAGAGGTACAATAGTCCACTGACAAGGTCCAGAAGACAGAAGGGGACAAGGAAGCCCCCTGGTGATAGGGAACACAAGGTGGAGTAAGGATATTCTTGATGTGCTGTGAGATTGTTAACCATTGTCATAGGGCAACATGTGTAGTAACTGTTAAATGAAAAACTATTTTGTTCTGTAAGCCTTCATCTTAAGTGAGAATAACAGCACAGTTGGAAGAGAGTAGTCAATGTCACTGAACTGTGAATGTAGAAAATTTTGAAACGGTGTATCTTTGACCATCTGTAATTTTCATCAAAAAAAAAGGTTGAGAATTTAGAGGCTTAATACGTTGTGGGGTTGTTAACCAATGTCATAGAACAACATGTGTACTACTATTTCATGAGAAACTATTTGCTCTGTAAGCTTTCACCTGAAGTACAATAAAATATATAAAAAAAAAAAAAAAAAAAAATAAAAAAAAGAGGGTTAGGAGCTGGTTGAATGGACATGGGGAATCAGGGGTGGAAAAGAGGAGTGTGCTGTCACAGTGTGGGGAGAGCAGTTAGAGTTATATAAAGATGTATGTATATATTTTTGTATGGGATAAAATAAAAAAAAAATGGATATCAAAATTTTTGACTCAAGATTCTTCATGGATATTGTTGTCAGTTGCTGTAGAGTCAAATCTGACTCATGGTGACCTCAAGTGTGCAGAGGAGAATGGCTCTGTAGGATTGTCAAAGCTGTGACCTTTTGGAAGCAGATTGCCAGTCCTGTCTTCCAAGGTGCCTCTGGGTGGGTTTGAACAGCCATCTTTTCAGCTAGTGGTTGAGTGCTTAACTATTTTCACTACCCAGGGACTCCTGTATATATATGTCAAACTCGGCTGCTAACTGAAAAATTTTGGTGGTTCAAGTTTACCCAGAAGTGCCTAAGAAAAAAGTCCTGGTGATCTACTTCCAAAAAATCAGCCACTGAAGACCATATGGAGCACTGTGTTACTCTGACACACATGGGGTCACCATGAATTAGAATCAACTGGACAGCAACTGGAATACATATATATATAACTGGCATACATATATATATACCAAACAACAAAATGCTGCATATATGTTGCCTACTTCTCTTCTTCACCTTCCAGACTAATCATGAGAGTCTAGATAAAATAAGTTCCGGTCTTTTGAAGGCGTGGGGTTTATTGGAGTACCCAGTATATAGCAGAAGATTGGGTTGAACTATTTATTACCATATAGTTTTCATGACCCCCCCATGCATCTGTCAGTTTGTCATACTGTGTGGGCTTGCGTGTTGCTATGATGCTGGAAGCTATGCCACCGGTATTCAAATACAAGCAGGGTCACACATGGTGGGCAGGTTTCAGCTAAGCTTCCAGACTAAGCCAGACTAGGGAAAAGGACATGGTTGTCTACTTCCGAAAAAAAATAGCCAGTGAAAACCTTATGAATAGCAGTCGGTCATTGTCTGATACAGTGCCGGAATATGAGCCCCTCAGGTTGGAAGGCACTCAAAATACTACTGGGGAACAGCTGCATCCTCAAAGTAGAGTTGATCTTAATGACATGGATAGAGTCAAGCTTTCTGGAACTTCATTTGCTGATGTGGCAAGACTCAAAATGAGAAAAAACAGCTGCAAACATCCATTAATAATCAGAACATGGAATGTACCACATATGAATCTAGGAAAATTGGAAATCCTCAGAAATGAAATGGAATGCATAAAGATCAATATCCTAGGCATTAGTGAGCTGAAATGGACTGGTATTGGCCATTTTGAATCGAGCAATCGTATGGTCTACTATGCCAGGAATGACAACATGAAGAGGAATGGTGTTGCATTCATCGTCTAAAAGAATATTTCAAGATCTAGCCTGAAGTACAATGCTGTCAGTGATAGGATAATGTCCATACACTTACATGGAAGATGAGTTAATAAGACTATTAATCAAATTTACCCACTAACCACTAAGGCCAAAGATGAAGAAATTGAAGATTTTTACCAACTTCTGCAGTCTGAAATTGATCGAACATGCAATCAGGATGCACTGATTATTACTGGTGATTGGAATAAGAAAGCTGGAAACAAGGAAGAAGGATGAGTAGTTGGAAAATAGGGCCTTGGTGACAGAAACGATGCTGGAGATCGAATGATTGAATTTTGCAAGACCTACGACTTCTTCATTGCAAATGCCTTTTTTCACCAACATAAATGGCGACTCTACGCATGGACCTTGCCAGATGGAATACTCAGGAATCAAATAGACTACATCTGTGGAAAGGGACTATGGAAAACTACAAGGCCAGGGGCAAACTGCAGATCAGACTATCAATTACTTATACGCAAGTTCAAGCTGAAACTGAAGGTTATTAGAACAAGTCCATGAGAGCAAAAGTTTGACCTTGAGTATATCTCACCTGAATTCAGAGATCATTTCAAGAATAGATTTGATGTGTTGAACACTAATGAATGAAGACCAGACGAGTTGTAGAATGACAACAAGGTCATCATACACGAAGAAAGCAAGAGGTCATTAAAAGGACAGGAGAGAAAGAAATGACCTAAATGGATGTCAGAAGAGACTCACAAACTTGCTCTTGAGCATTTAGTAGCTAAATCAAAAGGAAAAAAATGATGAAGTAAAAGAACTGAACAGAAGAATTCAAAGGGCTGCTCGAGAAGACAAAGTAAAGTGTTATGATGACATGTGCAAAGACCTGGAGATAGAAAACCATAAAGGAAGAATACACTTGATATTTCTCAAGCTGAAAGAACTGAAGAAAAAAATTCAAGCCTCAAGTTGCAATCGTAAGGATTCTATGGGGAAAATATTAAACAATGCAGGAAGCATCAAAAGAAGATGGAAGGAATACACAGAGTCACTGTACCAAAAAGAATTGGTCGACATTCCACCATTTCAGGAGGTAACATATGATCAGGAACTGATAGTACTGAAGGAAGAAGTCCAAGCTGCACTGAAGGCATTGCTGAAAAACAAGGCTCCAGGAATTGATGGAATACCAACTGAGATGTTTCAACAAATGTAAGCAGTGCCAGAAGTGCTCACTAGTCTATGCCCAGAAATTTGGAAGACAGTTTCCTGGCCAACTGACTGGAAGAGATCCATATTTATGCCTATTCCCAAGAAAGGTGATTCAACTGAATGTGGAAATTATCGAACAATATCATTAATATCACAGGCAAGCAAAATTTTGCTGAAGATCATTCAAAAGTGGCTGCAGCAGTATATCGACAAAGAACTGCCAGAAGTTCAAGCTGGATTTAGAAGAGGACTTGGAACCAGGGATATCGTTGCTTATGTAGGATGGATCATGGCTGAAAGCAGAGAATACTAGAAAGATGTTTACCTGTGTTTTATTGACTATGAAAAGGTATTAGACTGTGTGGATCATAACAAATTATGGATAACATTGTGGAGAATGGGAATTCCAAAACGCTTAATTGTGCTCATGAGGAATCTGTACATGGATCAAGAGACTGTCATTCGAACAGAACAAGGGGATAATGTATGGTTTAAAGTCAGGAAAGGTGTGCGTCAGTGTTGTATCCTTTCACCATACCTATTCAATCTGTATGCTGAGCAAGTAATCCGAGAAGCTGGACTACATGAAGAAGAGTGGGGCATCAGGATCAAAGGATTCATTAACAACCTGCATTATGCAGATGATGCAACCTTGCTTGCTGAAAGTGAAGAGGACTTGAAGCACTTACTGATGAAGATCAAAGATCACAGCCTTCAGTATGGATTACACCTCAACATAAAGAAAACAAAAATCCTCACAACTGGACCAATAAGCAACATCATGATAAACGTAGAAAAGATTGAGGTTGTCAATGATTTCATTTTACTTGGATCCACAAACAATACCCATGGAAGCAGCAGTCAAGAAATCAAAAGACGCATTACATTGGGCAAATCTGCTGCAAAAGACCTCTTTAAAGTGTTGGAAAGCAAAGATGTCACGTGGAGGACTAAGGTGTGCCTGACCAAAGCCATGGCGTTTTCAATCACCTCATATGCATGCAAAAGCTGGATAATGAATAAGGAAGACCAAAGAAGAACTGACGCCTTTGAATTGTGGTGTTGGCAAAGAATATTGAATAAACTATGGACTGCCAAAAGAAGGAACAGGTCTGTCTTGGAAGAAGAATAACCAGAATGCACCTTAGACACAAGGATTTCAAGACTACATCTCACATACTTTGGACATGTTAGCAAGAGAGATCTGTCCCTGGAGAAGGACATCATGCTTAGTAAAGTAGAGGATCAGTGAAAAAGAGGAAGACCCTCAACAAGATGGATTGACACAATGAGCTCAAACATAACAACAATTGTGAGGATGGTGCAGGACTGGTCGGTGTTTTGTTCTGTTGTGCATGGGGCCACAATGAGTTGGAACTGACTTGACCGCACCTAACAACAACAATTTCTCATGATACTAAACCATTGCATAAGAATTTTAGAAATTGCAGGCAAAAGTCACAACTAAATACACAGGTCACTGGACAGACTTCTGACTGCCCTCTGGGAAAGGGTCTGTTTGCTTTTTTGAGCTGAATTTAGATTAATACCTTAATCAAAAGTCCAGTCATAAGGGACAAACTTGTTATGGCGTGGATGAAGAGACGGTGTAAGAGAATTATGAATTAGGTTTTTACATCTTTTTGAAGCATGTGATGGATTTTAGCTGGGCATCTCTATTTAGTATAAGTCTGTGAGAAAAAAATTACAGGGCAGTTGCTGAAAATGGAGAAATTCAAGGAAGGCGGCCCAGTATGAGAAAAATATTATATGTTTTACAGTCTTATAGAGATCAAATCCAGCAACATATCTTACTTAATTTCCCTGATGTTCAGTTTCCACATGGCACAGTATTTCCTATTCCCAAGGTTGTTATGAGGAATAAATGTGCCAAAGAATGTAATGCACACAGTATACACTATGGGACATGATTGTTATTGTTGGCATAAAGTCGGCTCCGACTCATGGTGACCGTATGTATAACAGAACAAAACGTTCCCCCTTCCTGTGCCGTCTTCATGATTGTTAGTACGTTTGAGTCCATTGTTGTGGCTATTGTGTCAGTCCATCTTATTGAGGGTTTCCCTTGTTTTGCTGACCCTCTACTTTACCAAATAGTATGTCATTTTCTAGCAATTGGTCTTTCCTGATGACATGTCCAAAGAAAGCAAGCCAGAGTCTCGCCATCTTTGCTTCTAAGGAGCATTCTGGCTGTACTTCCTCCAAAACTGATTTGTTTGCATGAGGAAATGCTCACGATCACTAGCCATTAGAGAAATGCAAATTAAAACCACAATGAGATACCATCTCACCCTGGCATTACTGGCACGAATCAAAAACACTGGAAATAACAAATGTTGGAGGGGTTGTGGGGAGATCGGAACTCCTATGCACTGCTGGTGGGAATGCAAAATGATACAACCATTTTGGAAAATGATATGGTGCTTCCTCAGAAAGCTAGAAATAGACATACCATTCGATCCAGCAATCCCACTCCTAGGAATATATCCTAGAGAAATAAGAGTCATCACTCGAATAGACAGACATATGCACACCTATGTTCATGGCAGCATTGTTCACAATAGCAAAACTATGGAAACAACCTAGATGCCCATCAACAGATGAATGGATAAACAAACTATGGTACATACACACAATGGATTACTATGCAACGAGAAAGAACAGCAATGACTCTGTGAAGCATCTCATAACATGGATGAAACTGGAGGACATTATGCTGAGTGAAATAAGTCATCACAAAAGGACAAATACTGTATGAGACGTCTATTGTAAAACCCATGAAAAAGTTCACACACAAAATGTAACAATGTTTGTTGGTTACCAGGGATGGGAGAGGTGGGGGGGGGGGGGGATACTAAATCGGCAATAGATAAGTGATATCTTTGGTGAAGGGTGAGACAGTACACAATACTGGGGAAACCAGCATAACTTGTACAAGGAAAGGTCATGGAAGCCCCATAGACACATCCAAACTCCCTGAGGGACTGAATTGCTGGGCGGAGGGCTGTGGGGACCATGGTCTCGGGGAACATCTAGCTCAATTGGCATAACACAGTTTATAAAGACAATGTTCTACATTCTACCTTGGTGAGTAGCGTCTGGGGTCTTAAAAGCCATCTAAGACACTCCACTGGTCTTATCCCTTCGGGAGCAAGGGAGAATGAAGAGGACAGGATACAAGGAAAAGACTATTCCAAAGGACTAATGGACCACAGCTACCAAGGCCTCCAACAGACTGAGTCCAGTACAGCTAGATGGTGCCTGGCTACCACCACTGACTGCTCTGACCAGGATCAGAACAGAGGGTTCTGGGCAGAGTTGGAGAAGGACGTAGAACAAAATTCTAACTCACAAAAAAAGACCAGATTTACTGGTCTAAAGGAGACTGGAGAAATCCCGAGAGTATGGCCTCCAGACACGCTTTCAGCTCAGTGGTGAAGTCATTTCCGAGGTTCACCGTTTAGCCGGGGAGTGGACAGCCTCATAAAACCAAATGGGACTAACGAGATACAGCAGTCCAGGGACAAGGGCCAGAAAGTAGAAGGAGACAGGAAAGCTGGAGATAGGGAACCCAAGGTTGAGTAAGGATAGTGTTGATGTGTTGTGAGGTTAACCATTGTCACAGGGCAACATGTGTACTAACTGTTAAATGAGAAACTATTTTCTTCTGTAAGCCTTCATCTAAAGTGGGAATATCAGTACAATTGGAAGAGTGTCATTGATGTCACTGAACTGTGCATGTAGAAATTTTTGAAATGGTGTATCTTTGGCTATGTATATTTTCACCAAAAAAAAAAAAAAAATGTCAAGAAGGGAGAGGGTTGACATGTTGTGGGGTTGTTAACCAATGTCATAAAACAATACGTGTACTACTGTTTTGTAAGAAACTATTTGTTCTGTAAGCCTTCACCTGAAGTACAATTAAAAAAAAAAAAAAACTGATTTGTTTGTTCTGGCAGTCATCGGTATACTCAACTTTTTTTGCTAATACCACAGTTCAAAGTTGTTAAATGTCAGGGCTTTTCTGGGATTTGGGAACATCAAGTAACTTGCTGCAGCCAACATGGAAGAAAATTGCTGTAGAAGTGTATGGTTACTACTGGAATGTGCTCTTTCCCTTTAACCTTCCACTGTGCTGTCTGTAGTTCCATATCTGCAGGTTGGTCTTCTCTCTAGCTTCTGCTGAACAGCTAATACAGCTCTCCTTTTCTTGCCTAATGCTTCATTGCAGAAAGTATAAGAGAAAATAGAGTTCAGTTCTAGCATTGCCTTCTCTCATGCACTTTATTAACTTGCATCTTTTTATACTCAGTTTTTTAAAGGTAAATGTTAAGTCTTTGAAGTAGATTTTCAGTGGGGAGGGGGTTTAACTTAATAAGAAACAAGCAAATAGATACAATGGAGAGGGGAGAGGAACAGATTATCTCTGACTTCCAGCCTCTGCTGATGCAGACAAACGGTAGCTGCTGCTGTGCCCTGGAGCCCTGCCAGCCAACATCCACCTTAATATTTAATAGGCATTTGTACAGAAAAACTGTGTAAGTGTGAGAGATGTCAATTTCTCATACCATTTTAATTTTTCTTTTTTAATTTAGCAAGCTGTTAGTCATAAAATAAAGAACGTTGTTTGGTTAGGTTGAAATTTTAATGTTCAGCTCTTAAATTTTCCCATGAAATAATTTTTCTGTGAAAAGTTAGTAACAAATACTTTGTATTTGCATCATGCCTTTCTCCAAAGAGATCAAAGTCCTGATTAGAAGCTTACCAAGGCCTGGGAAGGCTTCCAGGCGCTGCTGTACTCTGCTTGCTCCCCTGGAAATGCCGCTCCTAGCAGTGGGTCTGAGCAGTGGGGAAACTGTCTCTTTTAAGTACCATCAGCTTCTTGAAGTTCTGCATCCCTTGTGGCAAGCATCTCAAATCCTGAAGGCGCACTTACGCTTCTGGCTCTAGCACAATCATTGAACGCTTGTTTTTTTTCTTATTTTCCTTAAAATATAATTTTTAAAAATCAGTTTTAGTTTGAAGAAAGTTATGCAAAGTATCTGCAGAAAAGCACTAAATAAGACAATTTTTAGTCACAGCTTCTTAGTATTACAGTGGAAAGAGAAGTGATAACTCATGGTAAACAGTGATATAATGTATCTTAGTAGGCAATTGTTACATCATGGAAGACATTTTCTGATTACCCCAGTATCATCTGTGTTTTAATAATTCTGTGGTTTTTTTAATGCAACATGTTTTCCCATTTCATCTTTTTCACTGTTATGAAGACTTGTTCTTTTTTTTTTTTTAAAAAACATCTGTTTAAAAGTTACCTCCTCTGTGAAGCTTTTCCACATCTAACCTTTCTCCTTCCCACAAGGCTCAATTGGTTATTATTTACTCCAGCCTAAATGTTCCTCAATTCTAGTAGCACTTATCCAAGGTGCTGTAATTATTTCTGTACACGTGTATTTCTCTCACCATCTACTAATCCTTTGATGAGAGATCATCCTGTCTTATTACATTTGAATCCTTATTGTCTAACACAGTGCTGGACACAGACAACGTGCTCAGAAATGTTTATAGAATGAACGCTTTTAGTAAATTACCAAAAGTTTCTACAAAATTTAAAACGGCAACAAATATTTCGTTTCAAATAGGCTCCTCTCTACTTCTATCAAATCAGTCAATATCATTTCAGGAGAAATTCTATTGTTGGAGCTTAAAAAAAATAACAACAGCCAACATTAAACTATTTATCTATATTAAAATTTAAGTGGGCACATGAGAAAGTAAGAGAAAAAAGGAAATAACCTGTAATTCTGACAAATCAAAACTAGATAAGAAATAATTATGTACAGTGTCAACTTTCTCAAGTGAATTTGCTTTGTTAAAGTGAAAAATTTTAGGAGTTTCAACAGAAAGAAAAATGCTTGCTTATGAAAGGCAACAAGGTGTTTCATTTTCTGGAAACTTCTACAGATATGTTAAATGTAATTCTTTGCAATATCCCCCCGAAGCGATGTAGTCACTTGTTTGCTCTTGTGTGTTAAATTCTACTCTTCATTTTATATCTCTTCTTGTCTGCTTGAACTTTATAGCACACAGTCCCATCTTCAAGAGAACGTGAGGTAACATTCCTGTTCCTCCTTACTCTGTAGAACCTTAAGGCAGTTATCCAACACAATAGTTCAGTGAATTGCTGTAGGCCACAGAGGAATTAAGTTGCAATGAAAAAAAAAAAAAGTTCAGGTCTCTTAAATTCCCTGAGACCCCAGTCTACTCTATTGAAGATTAAAATGTGCTATGGTTAGACCAGGAACCCTGGTTGCACAGTGGTTAAGCATTTAGCTGCTAACCAAAAGCCTGGTGGCTGGAACCTGCCAGCCACTCTGCAGGAGAGATATGTGGTAGTCTACTACTGTAAAGATTACTACAGCATTGGAAACTTTATGGGGCAGTTCTGCTCTGTTCTATTGGGTCTCTATGAGTCCGAATGGACTCAGTGGCAATGGGTTTGGTTTGGAGTTTTTATGTTAGGCCACATATTTCATATTGGACTATAAAAGAGTGTGGAGTTTCTAAGGTAGTGTGACCCTTGAAAATAAACATCTTCATAAATACTAGCTTCTTAATGCAACATATCTGGAATCACGAGCCTTGAATATGTTCACTCTGCTTAATTCCATTCCCAAGAATCTCTCCTAAAGAAATAATCAAATATGAGAGTAAAGACTTATACTGAAGAACTCAACATCATTATTTATTTTAATAAAAAATTGAAAACTATTAAAAGTTTAACAATATAGACTTGGTAAATAAATTATGATATGTTTATATGATAAAATATAAAACAATAAGTCCAGTGTTAGATTTTAATAAAGACATTGAGAATGGCCACAATATAACATTATGTGAAAAAAGAAAGAAGCTGAAATATAGATCATGAATCAATTTTTTAGCAAAAAGTATATACACACATGTGTACTTAGAATAAAAAGTGACGAGAAATAAAAAGAGAACAATTGCATGCTTTTTTATTTTTTCAATTTTCTATCATGAGTACATATTATTGCTAAAATAAGAAAATAAGTAAATAAATAGGGTTTTAAAAGGCACCACCTTGTAAGTTAAGCAAACTCTATTGGTGTTTTACCACAGAAAGTTGCTCTTCAGGGTATCCTCGGTGCATGATACATTCATGTTATAAATGATATCTTGCTGCATGATATCCTGGAAAATGCAAATATATCTTATTTGACGAACATGGGCTGTGCATCAGCATGATTTTGGTGGAGAGAATCTTTTAAAAAACACATGCCTTGGACTCGCCTAAGTGCTATTGAATAAGTATATGTGGAAGTTGGGTATAGAAATCCAGCACATATGTTTTTGCAAAGCTTTCTCCAGGTAGTGCAGATGCACATCACTGATTATACTCTGTTACTTTGGTTTGAGATAAAAAGAACAAATCTTGAATCTAGCTTGAAAACAAGGGGTGGAGATGCATGAGTAGGAAACATTTAACTTCTGATGGGAAGGATAAGTGAGGAGCTCAGAGCTGTCTGACTTGGGAGACAGCCATTGAAACGGATTTACTGGTCATGAATCTGCCTGTTACAATAGATACAGAATAGTAGTTGCTATTTATTATTTTTTAAAGTCCTGAACTTAGTGTAGGGAAAAGGGGGATGGACAGATATGGCTGTTACTGGGATTATGACCTGAGGAAGATATTTGAATCATTATAAGGACATGCATAGCTAAACGGACAAAGTCTGTTTTGATCAATGTTTTGTCTTCCTCCAGAGCAATGCACATAGCTTAAAAACCAAACCTGTTGCCGTCAAGTAGATTCAGACTCATAGCAAATCTATGGGACAGAGTAGTAGTGTCTCATAAAGTTTTCCAAGAGCGACGGGTGGATTCAAACTGCTGACATTTTGGTTAGCAGCCATAGCTCTTAACCACTGCGACACTAGGGCTCCACACATAGCTTAGACATCTTTAATTCCAAACAAAAGAAACGGGCTGCTGTGGAGTTGATTCTGACATGGCAACCACATGTGTGTTAGAGTAGAACTGTCCTCCATAGGGTTTTCAGTGGCTAATATTTCAAAAGTACACCACCAGGCTTTTCTTCCAAGGCACCCCTAGGTGGACTTGAACTTCCAAACTTTTGTAAGCAGCTGAGCACACTAACTATTGCACCACCCAGGGACTCCTAATTCCGATTACCCTCTTTCGTTTTACATGGTGTAATTTCCAGTATTTTATTTTTATCCAGTTTTAATATCTCACATTTTTTTGTTTGTTTATTTTTTCCACTCAATGTTTGTTTGATCCAAAAGTCTGCCAGTTTATTTGCTCACCATTCTTTCGTTCAACCCATTATTTCCTTCTTTGCTCAATTCATTATTTATTGAAAATTTAGTGGTTTACTCAGAGATGGTCTGACTGGTAAATTCTATTAGGCTTTGATTGTTTTAAAATGTGTTTCTTTTGCATTCACTCTTTAATATGCAAAACAATATGTGAGCAAATTGAATTCAGCAATACACAAAAATGATAATATAACATAACAAGTGTGGTTTATTCCTAGGAAGCAATGTTGGTTTATCATTGGTACACTTCAGTCACCCATAGTTCACCACATTAACCAAATCAAGAGAAAAATCACGGTTCTTTCATTAGAAAAAATAAAGGATTTGAAAATTAAACATAAATTCATGAGAAAAGGCTTTCGGTAAACTAAAAATAGGAGGGAAATTCCTTAGTCTGAAACAAATATCTACAAAACATCTAAAGCTGATGTCATACTTAATAGTAAAATACCGAATGCTTTGCTTTTTAAGTTGGAAACAAGACAATGATGTTCATTTTCTCTACTTCTCTTCAGCATTATGCTGCTGGTACTAATCAGTACAACAAGGCAATATGGAGAAATTAAATATAAATATTTGAAATCTAGATATAAGACCAGTTATTATTTGAAAATTACATGACTGAGTACATAGAAAATTCCAAAAGAATCTACTAAGAACATATTAGAATAAATAAGTGAATTTGGTAGTTTTGCTAAATAGAAGTTAATTAATTGAAAAATTAATTACACTTCTATGTACTAGTGACAAACATTTAAAATAGTATAAACATATTAAACACCTAAAAAATAAATATAATAAAAGATGTGCCAGATCTGTCCTCTGAACCCTACAAAACATTCTTATAAAAAAATTAAAGAAGACCTAAAAAATTGGGTGGTGGAGAGTGTTTATGGATCAGAAGACTCAATATTGTTAAGATGTCAGTTTCTCCCAAATCAATCTATAAATTCAAAGCAATATTGATTAAAACTTTAACAAGTCTTTATTTGAAGTTGACATGCTGATACAAAAGGTATAGAACAGCCAAGACAATCTTTTTTTATTTTTTGTTTTTGTTGTACTTCACGTGAAGGCTTACAGAACAAATAGTTTCTCATGAAACAGTAGTACACATATTGTTTTATGACATTGGTTAACAACCCCACAACAAGTCAACCCTCTAACTTCTCAATTTTTTGGGCGGAAAATACACATAGCCAAAGATACACCATTTCAAAGACTTCTACATGCACAGTTCAGTGACATTGACTACGCTCTTCCAATTGTGCTGTCATTCTCACTTTAGATGAAGGATTACAGAACAAAATAGTTTCTCATTTAACAGTTACTACAAATGTTGCCGTATGACAATGGTTAACAATCTCACAACACATCAACACTATCCTTACTCAACCTTGGGTTCCCTATCACCAGCTTCCTTGTCCCTTCTGCCTTCTGGACCTTGTCACTGGACTACTGTACCTTATTAGTCCCATTTGGTTTTATGGGGCTGTCCACTCACAGGTGGAATGGTGAACCTCGGAGATAACTTCACCACTAAGCTAAAACGGTGACTGGGGGCCACACTCTCGGGGTTTCTCCAGTCTCCTTTAGACCAGTAAATCTGGTCTTTTTTTTGTGAGTTAGAATTTTTTTCTACATCCTTCTCCAGCTCTGCCCAGAACCCTCTGTTGTGATCCTGGTCAGAGCAGTCAGTGGTGGTAGCCGGGCACCATCTAGCTGTACTGGACTCAGTCTGCTGGAGGCCTTGGTAGCTGTGGTGCATTAGTCCTTCGGACTAATCTTTTCCTTGTATCCTGTTCTCTTCATTCCCCCTTGCTCCCGAAGGGATGAGACCAGTGGAGTATCTTAGATGGCCGCTCACAGGCTTTTAAGACCCCAGACACTACTCACCAAGGTAGAATGTAGAGCATGGTCTTTATAAGCTGTGTCATGCCAAGTGAGCTAGATGTTCCCTGAGACCATGGTCCCCACAGCCCTCCACCCAGCAATTCAGTCCCTCACAGAGTTTGGATGTGTCTATGGGGCTTCCATGACATTTCCTTGTACAAGTTGTGCTAGTTTCCCCTGTATTGTGTACTGTCTCACCCTTCAGCCAAGATACCACTTATCTATTGCCTATTTAGTATCTCCCCCCACCCCTCCTATCCCTGGTAACCAACAAACATTGTTACATTTTGTGTGTGAACTTTTCCATGGGTTTTTACAATAGAGGATTCATACAATATTTGGCCTTTTGTGATTGACTTATTTCACTCAAAATAATGTCGTCCAGTTTCATCCAGGTTATGAGATGCTTCACAGATTCATTGTTGTTCTTTCTCGTTGCATAGTAATCCATTGTGTGTATGTACCATAGTTTGTTTATCCATTCATCTGTTGATGGGTATCTAGGTTGTTTCCATCGTTTTGCTATTGTGAAAAATGCTGCCATGAACATAGGTGTGCATATGTCTATTCGAGTGACAACTTTTATTTCTCTAGGATATATTCCTAGGAGTGGGACTGCTGGACCGAATGGTATGTCTATTTCTAGCTTTCTGAGGAAGCACCATATCATTTTCCAAAATGGTTGTATCATTTTGCATTCCCACCAGCAGTGCATAGGAGTTCCGATCTCCCCACAGCCCCTCCAACATTTGTTATTTCCAGTGTTTTTGATTCGTGCCAGTAATGCCAGGGTGAGATGGTATCTCATTGTGGTTTTTATTTGCATTTCTCTAATAGCTAGTGATAGCGAGCATTTCCTCATGTGTCTGTTGGCCGTTTGAATGTCTTCTTTGGTGAAGTGTCTGTTCATTTCCTTTGCCCATTTTTTAATAAGATTATTTGTCTGTTTGTTGTAGAAGTGTTGGATTTTCTTGTAGATTATGCAGATTAGACCTTTGTTTGACTTGTATTGTCCAAAAAATTTTTCCCAGTCTTTAGGTTCTCTTTTTATTCTTTTGATGAAGTCTTTTGAAGAGCATAGGTGTTTGATTTTTAGAAGATCCCAGTTATCTAGCTTATCTATTGGGGTTTGTGCGTTGATGATTATAGCTTGTATCCTGTTATTGCCGTGTATTAAGGCCTGCAGTGTTGATCCTATTTTTTCTTCTATGAACTTTATAGTTTTTGGTTTTATATTCAGGTCTTTGATCCATTTTGAAATAGTTTTTGTATATGGTGTGAGGTATGGGTCCTGTTTCATTTTTTTGCAGATGGTTATCTAGTTTTGCCAACACCATTTCTTAAAAAGACTGTCTTTTCCCCATCTGATGGACTTTGGGCCCTTATCAAGATCAGGTGACCATAGGTGGATGGATTTACATCTGGGTTCTCAATTCTGTTCCATTGGTCAATGTATCTGTGGTCGTACCAGTACCAGGCTGTTTTGACTACTGTAGCTGTATACTAGGTACTGAAGTCAGGTAGTGTGAGTCCTCTAACTTTATTCTTCTCCTTCAGTAGTGCTTTACTTATTTGGGGCTTCTTCCCTTTCCATATAAAGTTAATGATTAGTTTTTCCATCTCTTTGAAGAATGTTGTTGGTATTTGGATCGGGATTGCTTTGTATTTGTAAATTGCGTAAGGTAGAATTGTCATTTTCACAATGTTGAGTCTGCCTATCCATGAGCATGGTATGTTTTTCCACTTCTGTAGATCCCTTTGGGTTTCATGCAGTAGTGTTTTGTAGTTTTCTTTGTATAGGTCTTTTACATCCCTGGTCAGATTTATTCCTAAGTACTTTATCCTTTTTAGGGGGTATTGAAAATGATATTGTTTTCCTGATTTCCTTTTCATTGTTCTCCTTATTGGTGTATAGGAATCCAACTGATTTTTGAATGTTGATCTTGTATCCTGCTACTCTGCTGAATCTTTCTATTAGTTCCAGTAGATTTCTCATGGAGTCTTTAGGGTTTTCTGTGTATAGTATCATATCCTCTGCAAACAGGGACAGTTTAACTTCTTCATTACCAATTTGGATGCCCTTTATTTCTTTTTCTTGCCTTATTGCTCTAGCTAGAAGTTCCAGCACAATGTTAAATAGGAGTGGTGATAAAGGGCATCCTTGTCTTGTTCCTGTTTTCAGGGGGAAGGTTTTCAGCCTCTCTCTATTAAGAATGATGTTGGCCATTGCTTTTGCATAGATGCCCTTTATTATTTTGAGAAACTTCCCTTCTATACCTATTTTATTGAGAGTTTTTATCAGGAATGGGTGTTGGACTTTGTCAAATGCATTTTCTGCATCAATTGAGATGATCATGTGATTCTTGTCTTTCCTTTTATTTATGTGGTGGATTATGTTGATTGATTTTCTAATGTTGAACCATCCTTGCATACCTAGAATGAATCCTACTTGGTTGTGGTGTATTATTTTTTTGATATGATGCTGAATTCTGTTGGCTAATATTTTGTTAAGAATTTTTGCATCTATATTCATGGGAGATATTAGTCTGTAATTTTCTTTTTTTGTGGCATCTTTACCTGGTTTTGGTATCAGTATTATGCTGGCTTCATAGAATGAATTTGGAAGTGTTGCTTCCTTTTCTATGCTCTGAAATAGCTTGAGTAGTACTGGTACAAGGTCTTCTGTAAATGTTTTGTAGAATTCTCCAGTGAAGCCATCTGGGCCAGAGATTTTTTGGTTAGGAGTTTTTTTGATTACCTTTTCAATCTCTTCTCTTGTTATGGGTCTGTCCAGATTTACAACATCACTTTGTTGTCTTTTGGGTAGGTAATGTGTTTCTAGAAATTTATCCGTTTCCTCTAGGTTTTCAAATTTGTTGGAGTATGGTTTTTCATAATATTCTGTTATAATCCTTTTAATTTCAGTTGGGTCTGTTGTAATGTCCCCCATTTCATTTCTTATTTGGGTTATTTGTGTCCTCTCTTGTTTTTCTGTTGTGATTCTGGCCAGTGGTTTGTCGATTTTGTTGATTCTTTCAAAGAACCAATTTTTGGTTTTGTTGATTCTTTCTATTGTTTTTCTGTTCTCTATTTCATTTATTTTTGCTCTGATCTTTACTATTTCCTTTCTTCTGGTGGTTGTGGGCTTTTTTTGTTGTTCTCTTTCTATTTGTTTGAGTTGTGTAGTTAATGTTTTCAATTTGCCCCTTTCTTCTTTTTTGATATGTTCATCTATTGCTGTAAATTGTCCTCTGAGGACTACCTTTGCTGTGTCCCAAAGGTTTTGGTATGATGTGTTTTCATTCTCATTTGATTCTAGGAATTTTTTAATTCCATCTCTGATTTCTTCTATTACCCAGTGATGTGTAAGCAGGGTATTATTCAGTTTCCATGTAGTTGATTTTTTTTCTTTGCTCTTTCTATTGTTAATTTCTATCTTGATGGCATTGTGGTCAGAGAAGGTACTTTGAATTATCTCAACGTTTTGGATCTTGTTGAGGATTGCTCTGTGGCCTAAGATGTGGTCTATTCTGGAGAACGTTCTATGTGTATTGGAAAGGAATGTGTACTTTGCAGCAGTTGGATGGAATGTTCTATATATGTCTATGAGGTCCAGTTGGCTGATTGTGCCCTTTAGGTCTTCTGTATCTTGGCTGAGTTTCTTCTTAGTTGTTGTGTCCTTTACTGAGAGTAGTGTGTTGAAGTCTCCTACTATTACTGTGGACCTGTCAATTTCTCTTTTCAGTGTTGTTAAAGTTTGTTTTATGTATTTTGGAGCCCTATCATTGGGTGCGTAGAAGTTTATTATGGTTATGTCTTCATGATGGATCATCCCCTTAATCATTATATAGTATCATTCTCTGTCTTTTACGGTAAATTTAGTTTTAATGTCTATTTTATCTGAGATTAGAATTGCCACTCCTGCTCTTTTTTGGTAGTTGTTAGCTTGATATATTTTTTCCAAGCTTTGCCTTTTAATAAATTCACATCTTTGTTTCTAAGGTGTGTCTCTTGTAGACAGCATATTGATGGATCCTGTTTTCTTATCCATTGTGTCACTCTCCGTCTCTTTATGGGGGCATTGAGTCAATTTACATTCAGTGTAATTATTGATAGATGTGAGTTTGTTGCTGTCATTTTGTAGTGCTGACGTTTTCTTTGTTCTTCTTACTCTCTTGTGCTGGGTTACTTTTGTTTGTGGATTTTTTTTTCATTTGTTTTTGCTGAGGCTTTATGTTTTTTGTCTTTAGTTTTATGATTTGGTTTGTTAACTTTCTTTGTCGTTACCATGAATTTTACCCTTATCTTTCTAAGTTTGAAGCAGTCTACCATTATTGCCTTGCCTTCCTCTCCATTAGAAGGTTCTATACCTATGCTGTTTATTCCCTCTTTTATTGTTTTGATGCTGTTGTCATTTACTGATTAACTGCTTTGATTCCCTGTTGTATTTCTTTTGGTTTTGGATAGTCCTCGAGAGTTCATTCCCTAGATTGGTATCTGGCTGGTACAATCCTGCTTCCTAGATTCTGCCTGTGAGCTGAAGCTGTTTGTCCTCAGATCAAAGAACTCCCTTTAATAATTCTTGTAAGTTTTGTTTGACTTTTGTGTATTCTCTTAATTTCTGTTTATCAGGAAATGACCTAATTTCACCATCAAATTTGAATGAGATTTTTGCAGGATATATTATTCTTGGCTGGCAATTTTTTTTCTTTCAAGATTTTATGTATGTCATCCCATTGCCTTCTTGCCTGCATGGTTTCTGCCAAATAATCTGAGCTTAGTCTTATTGTTTCTCCTCTGTATGTGACTTCTTGTTTTTCATGAGCTGCTGTCAGGATTCCTTGTTTGTCTTTGGTTTTGTTAAGTGTGATTATGATATGCCTTGGTGATTTTCTTTTGGGGGTCTCTCCCATATGGGGTTGTTTGAGCTTCTTGGATGGCCATCCTTTGATCTTTCATGATTTTGAGGAAGTTTTCTGTCAGCAGTTCTTCAATGATCCTCTCTGTGTTTTCTGTTTCCTCCCCCTGTTCTGGAACTTGGATCACTCGCAGATTTTTTCCTTTGATTGTATCCCACATAACTCTCAGGGTCTCTTCATTTTTCTTTGTTCTTTTTTCTGAGTTTTCCTCAAACAGAGTTGTATCCAAGTGTTTGTCTTCAATTCCACTGATCCTGTCTTCCACTGTTTCAAATCTGCTTCTCAGCCATTCTATGACACCGTCCATTTCTGAAATCTTGTTGTTTATCTTTTAGATTTCTAATTGTTGTCTTTGTGTAATTTCTAGTTGTGAATTTATTTTGGCATTTTGTTCCTGCATTATTTCCTGAATTCTTCCAATTTTTTGTCTGTACTTTCCATGAATTTGTCTATTTTTTCCTTATGTTTGTCAGCTTTTTGCCTCAGGTCTTGGAGGTTTCTGAGTATTGGAGATTTGAATTCCCTATCAGGTAGTTCTAGTGCATTTTCTTCCACAGGAAAGTCATCTGGTGTTTTATTTTGGACTCTACTGGTACCATCCTGTCCTGTTTTTGTAAATGTTTTAATATTGTCTGCTGTCTTTGGGGCATTCAGTAGTTATTTTTGTCATTTAATGATTGTATATTTGTTTGTTTTATCCCCCCCCCCTTTTTTTTTTTAATTTGACTATGTCTGAGCAAGCGGACTGTGTGTTCTCTGTTGTTTTCTCATCTGTGGGCACAATACTTTTTGCCTCCTTCTCCAATTGGTAGGATCAGTCGCTCAGATATAGTACAGCAGGGCAGGTCTAGCTAGAGGGGTTACTGGGACGGGTTGTTTGTGGCACTTACTACAGCCACCAGAGCGGGCCAGAAATCAGCGCAGGGCAGGTTCCAGTAGGCCGTGCCTGTGCTGCTTGGTGGTGTGATATCAAGCCCACAGTGCAGGTAGGCAGGATGCAGAGGGGAGATTGTTATGTGTGGAGCTAAGTTGGATATCAGAGAGAGAAGAGAGGAAACAGAACCAAAAACATACAAACAAACTAAAAAGAATGCTAGGGGAGCTTGCTGTTGGAGTTGAGAGATGAGAGACTATGAAATGGAGAAAAACAGAAAGGGGAAGTGGAAGAAAAGGAAAGATAAGAATGAATAAATAAATATCGGAAAAGTTAAAGAACTGCAAATTTCCCAAGGATCCCACTGTTTCAGCTATGAGGTCTGGGGAAGTTGCTCTCAGGTGTTGCAGTACAGCCTGGCTAGAAGGCATAGAGGTATACAATGCCAGGTATTCAGGGAACAGAAAGAGAAGGAAGATATAGAGAGACGAGAAACTGAGCAATAAAGAAAGACAAAAAGGGATAAAGAGGGAAAAGAAAACAAAGCAAATTAAAAAAAAAAAAAGGAACAAGAAAGGCCCCCAGAAAAACAGAAAAAAAAACAACAAAAAAAGAAATGCCCTCAGGGGTCCCTCTCCACATCTGTGTAGGCCAAGGTGGATGTCTCCTTGCCAAGCAGCACCAGTTGGGCAGAAAGGGCTCCCAACTCAAGAAAAGGAAAAAAACAAACAAACAAACAAACAAACAAATGAACAAAAGCCCCGGGATCCCACCAGCATGGCAGCCCAGACTGGGAAGCAGCTCCACACTCGAACAGAGCTCCGCAGCCCCTCAGGAGGAAGCAAAGATGGTGCACGGAGCCAAGTATTTGAGCAAAAGGAAGGGGATGTGGTGAGAGGTAAGGAAGAAATCAAAAGAAGCAGAAAAAAAAAAGCAACACCAGCAGCCAACAAATGGCACTCAGAGAGCCAGCTAGTGCAGGCTGGTGTTTCTTGGACAAGAGATTGTGTCTGTGGGAAGCAGAGGGGGCCGAGTGTAGGTGAAGAAGTGTAGGGAATGGGAAAGCGTATATCACAAATTACCAGAGCTCTGTAGCTCCTCAGGAAGAAGCAAAGATGGTGCACAGAGCCAGGTATTTGAGCGAAAGGAGAGGGAGGTGGTGACAGGTAAGGAATAAATCAAAAGAAGCTGTAGAAAGCAACACCAGCAGCCAACAAATGGCACTCAGAGAGCCAGCCTGTTTGGGTGTGTGGAATCCAAGCATCCAGTGTTTCCCAGACAAGAAATTGTGGCCGCGGGAAGCAGAGGATGCCGAGTCGGGGTGAAGAAGGGTGGGGGGTGGGAAAGCATATATCACAAATTACCAGTTGTTTTGTCTCCTGCTGGACGCTCCTTGAAGCTGCTTTCTTTTACCCCCTGTTTGTTGGTCTCTGATAGGAGTCCAAGATGGTGGCTCCACGTTGTGTTAGCTGGTAGGGGACCTCTGCATGAATCTCTCCTTGCTCTCCATTTTCTGTCTGTTTTCTCACTCCATTTGATGCTTGGCTGAGTTCTTTATCTCTTCATTTGATGTTTTAGGGTTTCAGGATTGTTGTATTCTCTGTTCAGCTTAGTTTTTTGGGTCTTTGCTGTGGAGGGACAGCATGGTGCTTCTGCCTAGAGAGCCATTTTGCCAGAACTCTCCCAAGACAATCTTAAAGAACAAGAAAATAGTTGGAGGATTTATATTGCCACAGAACAATGTGTAACACAAAACTACAATTATGAAGACAGGGTGGTATTGCTGTAATGACAGAAAATTTGAATATTTTCAAAAATGTAAACACTCGTGTAAACTAGACCCTGACCAAGTATAAAATATTTTTTTCTCCCAGAAAGTTTTTCCTGCTACTTTCTAGTAAATCCTTACCATTCCTCCTAAGACAATCATGATATATGTGACACCATTACTCTTTGATTTTTCAGTTCCATCAAAAAGAATACTTCAAGATCTATCCTGAAGTACAACAAATGCTTTCAGTGATGGGATAATATACATATGAATACAAGGAAGACCAGTTAATATGACTATCATTGAAATTTATGCACCAACCACTAATGTCAAGGTGAAGAAATGGAAGATTTTTACTTCTGCAGTCTGAAATTGATCAAACATACAATCGAGCTACATTGATAAGTACTGGTGATTGGAATCCAAAAGTTGGAAACAAAGAAGAAGAAGGATTAGTAGTTGGAAAATATGGCTGGAGAGCTGGCACATTACTTTTTCCTGTTTGTTTATTTGTTCCCTCTCCAAGATCTGGAGAATGGCTCAGGGCTCGTGATTGGTCCTACTTCCAGCCCAGGAGACATGACAAACACCGAAGACAGTTTAGACCTCAGTGCAGAGCAGGGAGGGGGCATCTAAATGGGAGAGTGGTTTTTCCCAAATGGGATGTTTTTTGGTCCACAATGTAGGTTAGGTGCATGTGCTTATCTTTTGCAGATTAAGCATCCCTTTTCACTGGTTCTGGTAGTCTCTCTCGATGTGGAAAATGCATCCCAAATGCCACAGCTTGCCTCACCATGCACGCCGGCTGATCCAGCCTGCAGCATGCCAGTTGCCACCAAAGCAGGTCTGGCAACTCCTCACTGCTTCTGAACTGTCTCTCCCTCCCCTGGCCACTCAGTCTGATTCCTCAACTTTGCCTTTGATATTCAGGACTCCTAGATTGTTATATATAATTGATTCACTTGTTTTTTCAGGTCTTTGTTGTAAGAAGGACCACCGGAAGCATCTGACTACTCCACCATCTTTGTCCCGCCTATCCCTGATTTTTACATAGATGCACCAAGAGTGTTAATTAATTACATAGTTCTCTCGAATTTGCTCTGCAAATATAGAAGTATATAGTGTAAAGTGACTAGCAAGTTTAGAGAACTTACTTCAGGCTGAAATATTTAAAGATTCTTGGATTGGAATTTTAAAATTTTTATTATTTGCTCCTCTATCTCAAGGGTAGGAAACGAAGATCAAAAAACTTCCTTCACCAGATTTTACCACCAGTGTTTATAGATTGGGTGAATTGCTTCTACTGGAATTTCCTAAAATTTTTATAGGACCTGGTCTGCCAGGAAATGACTTTTTTTTCCATCTGAGCAAATAGATCTTGTGAGCCAGGTACCAGGCCAGTTTTCTTGGGAGAGCTTTGAGGCATTGACTCCACATATAAAGTCCATCCTTAATTTTTAGTATTGGATTTGTCATTCCCAATCAAAAGAGAATCATTCTAAATATGTCTTTGGTTGTATAATCAAGTGGTTTAATTATTTCCTGGTGAAAGAGATTCTTATTGAACTTGTGTAAATAATTATATTTCCATGAAGTGTGAGCAGATTCAGTAAAAGTGACTGCATTCTTGCCAATCAGTGAGAATCAAAAGTCATTTATAAATGTTTCATTCTAGTTTACAAAAGCAGTTTACTAAATTGAGAGCTAGAAAAAACTTTTCTCATATAGCCATAAAATAAAACATTAAAAATAGTGTCAATAACATCACAAACAATAAAATTTAAATTTTCCTCTTCAATTTACTCAGTTATAAAAAAATTAATTCTGCTACACTGGATCCTGGGTCAGCAGTCTGTTTCTTGACAGCTAGTGCTGAAGACCTTGGCTCAGTCCACTGTTACAGTCTAGGTGGTGTCAGCTTGCAAGTCTGAACGAAAGAGTCTACAGTTTGAAGTATCAATAGTTTAGAGTACCCAGGAGTGATCTTCCTATGAGGCTGCAACAATGTACCTCCTTGCTAAAGACATAAATTCTCACAGCGCTATCAGTCATTAGAATAATGCAGAAATAGCTTGATGATAAAAAAAGACTGGTTGTAATTAATTTATTACAGTACCAAAATAATATCAGAATGGTGACAAGTAAAATTCTCTGTTGATTTTACAGGTCAATTTGAGAAAAATTGGTGTCTTAGCAATATTAGATTTTCTGATCTATGAACATAGTATATCTCTTATTTATTTAGATCTTTAAAATAGTTTCATCAGTGTTGTTAGCTTCAGTGCAAATGTCTGGGACATTTTTTAATATGTTTATATTTAGGTATTCAATTTTTTTATATTAACTTCTATTTTTTATAGAAAACTGGAAAGTAGATAATTAAGACAAAAAATTTTTTTGTAGTAGAAAAACTTTTTAGTGGCACCAGTTCTCATGAATAAAAATAAACCACTTTTATTCCTTTACACTCATATTCCAGTCACTCATATTTCTTTATACCTTCTTTAAGTGACAAAAATGAACATAAGTACTGTCTTAGTCATCTAGTGCTGCTTTAACAGAAATACCACAAGTGGATGGCTTTACAAAGAGAAGTTTATTCCCTCACAGTCCAGTAGGCTACAAGTCCAAATTCAGGGCATCAGCTTCAGGGGAATGCTTTTTCCGTCAGCTCTGGAGGAAAGTCCATGTCATCAGTCTTCCTTTGGTCTGGGAGCTTCTCTGTGCAGGAACTTCAGGTCCAAATGATGTGCTCTGCTCCCAGCACTGCTTTCTTGGTGGTATGAGGTTCCTATGGTGTCTCTGCTCGCTTCGCTCTTTTGTATCTCAAAAGAGATTGCATTAAGACACTATCTAATCTTGTCAACCTCATCAGTATAACCTCATCACAGTGATAGAGTTTACAACACATAAGGAAATCACATCAGATAACACAATCATACAATACGGGTAATCGTGACCTAGCCAAGTTGCTACACACGTTTTTTGGGGGACACAATTCAATCCACGAAATGTACTAAGTGGACCTAAAGATAAATATACTATAGAACAAATAAAAATAAGAAGCAAATATACATCAACTTAAAATTCTATTCAGGAATCAATTTTCAGTATTCAGTCTTTCTTAGAAATCATTTCAGTATCCATAAACTACTTATTTATTACTCAATATAATATTAGTCTAAGTTATTATGGTACCTAAAGCTGATACACTACAAAACATAGTGTTAGTAAGGAAAAAAAAAAAAATCAGATTATGGTTCAATTTCGTTGAACACAAATTTTTATTTTTTCATAATTTAAACATTATTGCAATGATGTAAGTCCTTGGAGAAACAAGAAAACATAAGATTGGGCAAACAGGAGATTAGCTAGGTGATCCCTCGTAAGGGAAAATGAGGAGGGCACTAGAGGAGGTTGGAAAAGTTACCCCCGGTAGTATAGGACTGATCCCTGTGAAAGAGAGTGAAGGAAGGAAAGAAGGGAGAAAGAAAGGTCTTAGATTGCAGTGCAATTTAACGAATGTTTTGAAGACCACTGAAGAGTCTTCAAGCCAAAGTAGCTGTGAGAGGAGTGCCACGTATCGGGCCTGCCTTGATATCCTTGCTTCTGCGCAGCTTCGAGGAGCAGGCCCTCAGTTAGGATGCGTGATGTATTCAGAGCACAGCAGCTGTGGCTGTCAGTCAATTAAACACTCCTTGCAGTAGATTTGAGGGGCGCATTTTCATGACTGCCACAGTCTATCCCTTGCAACATTTAGATCTATTTCACACAAGTTCACGGGCCAGCTTCTCCATGATTCCTATGGGCCCATCTTCCTGAGGGAAAACTTAGAAAAAGGGTATTTGTGAAATAAACTACAGCCCCAGTTGCTGCAGTTGATACTGGGGTTTAAACTGGTACTCATCCTTTTACATTTTCACTCTACATTCCAAATTCACTTTTTGAAACTCACCATAGTTGCCTGAATTATCTGAAGATGTACACACCACAATTTTTATAACAAAGGAATTTATTATCAATTAATCATCTTTCCTCTTGGTGTGTGTGTGCTCTATCAGCAATAAACATTTATTAATTTGTCTTTACTGTGCTAGTTGCTGAGCCTACAAAGAGCCTTATGAAACCACTTCTGCCCTTAAGGAGCTTATAAATCAAATAAATAATGACATCATTGTAATTCTAAAAGAATTCTGGGAATGCTGCCCTAGCTACGAAACACAGTTTTGGTCCTCCCTGAAAACTTAAACATTCTCCTCTTATTTTCTTGGAAATTTAAGAACTTCACTCTCTTCAAGTATATATATCTGTAGGAATATGTGCTAGAAAGAGAGGAGGAATGGTAAGAGGGAAGAAAGCAAGATCTCTAGGCAGATTGCTCTCTGCTTCTTTGTATGTTACAAATATTTATAAATGGAATTAGCAGTACATTATAGTATTTTACTTGGAGAAAGATGTGGCAGTCTGCTTCTGTAAAGCTTATAGCCTTGGAAACCCTATAGGGCAGTTCTACTCTGTCCTATATTCTGTCCTTGCGATGAGTCAGAGTTGACTAGACAGCAGAAAGTTTGGTTTGTTTGGTTTTTATAGTATTTTAGGAATCCCCAGGTGATACAAATGGTTAAGAACTTGGCTATTAACTGAAAGAAAGGTTGGAGGTTCAAGTCCACTGACAGGCAGCTCGAAAGAAAGGCCTGGTGGTCTACGGAAGATTTGGCCATTGAAAACTCTATGGAGCACAGTTTTATTCTAACACACATGGGATCACCATGAGTTAAAGTCGACTTATGACAGCTGAAAAAATAGTACTTTAACTTTTAAAGCATTCTTATAATTTTATCCAGTTCTATTTTCACAACACTCCATTTTGCTAATAATGAACTAGATCAGGGTGTGTCCATATGCCTGTTAGATGCCTCTGTCATTCAGCTTTCAAAGCACATTTTATTTGCATTATTAATCTAACCTAGCGACAGTACTCTGAGTAGGTTCATAAAACAGGGAGATGCAGTAGAATGAACCATGCTTGAAAGAAAACAAAACAAAACAAAGCAAACACAGTTGGGTTTGAATCCCTGCTCATCCACTTGCTAGTGGTGTGACTGCCACTTAACTTCTATGAGCCTATTTCTTTATCTGTTAAATGTGAACACTGTTAGAGTTTTGTGCCTGGCCTCTTACTTTCAAACATTGATTCTTTTTCTCCTTTCTCTGAATTTACTTCTATCCCTGAAGATCAATTCTTCCAAAGACAAGTGTTTTTTTTTGTTTGTTTGTTTTCCTTGCATGGTAAAAGTACTTTTTCCAAAACAGTGTTTTCAGGTCTGTGATTTATCTGCAGAGTGGTTCAGCCCTGTGTTTGGGAGGGTAAGCACTAACTGCAGCTGGCTATGTGGTACACTGCTGTATCTTTCTCTTTTTCTCTTACACAAAACAAAGTCCCAAGGAACATCTTATACTGTGCAAAATTTATTTTTTACTAGCACATAAAAGCATCCTAAATAGACTGATCTCCTGAAAATAGAACAAAAGAGAACCTGAAAGCAGTTATATGGCATGTGCAAGCATAACTGCACGATTTCTAATCTGGTAAGAGTTCAAATGTAGCAACTAATGTCACACCTCACTTCATTCAGGTTAGTCTAAAACTTATCTGCCTCAGGCAATAATAATTGGGACTCAATAAATGATGTTGAAGCAGATGGAGGTACTACAGTTTCCAATTAAACTCTTCCTTGTTAAACTTTGTATTCTTTCATGATTTATTAAACTAACTTCAGTTCTCCATCACTATACAACTGGTGTTTGTGGTTAGCACAACCCTGTAACTTTGGTTACTTTCTAGGGTAGGGAAGGGCTTTGCCTAAACAGAGAATCTCATCTTACCTTAATGAAATAGCTGTAGAAGAGATAGCATTTCTTTTTGTAGCTAGAACAAAAAGAGAAAGAAGAAAAGGTGACTATGTTTATTGAATATTTGGGAGCTTGGTAGACATTTTTAAGTAAATCTACTCTGGGGCAGCACTTTGTATATACTGCCGTATTTAATTGTGATAACCATACAATAAGGAAGAAGATGTTGTTTCTTCTTTGCTCACCGTTTTGTTGATGGGAAGACTGAAATTGTGAATGTTTGAGTGAGTGAGCAGATATGAAAAAACAGAAAGACCATCCTTGCTGCTCATAAAGTCATATCATCATATCATAAAAGGTAGAGATTTTACAAATGAGAATGTTGAGAACATTATGAACAAGAACATCTTGTTTTATTAAAAAAGAGAAGTAGCACACGTTTACGTATATGTGAATCAACATAATTAATCTTTTAAATGTTTTAGGAGTATTTTTTGCATATTAACCACATCACTATGTGAGCATTTAACAAACATGTGCCTGGCTATCACACAGCCAGACACTACAAGCACTGTGCTAGGCACTGCCACTTCAGTGGTAGAAAAGATGGCTCTGTCTCTGCTTTCATAGAAAAAATGAATACATATATTAATGTAATTTCAGTTAATGCTGACCCTTTATTCACTAAGAAAATGATTGTTTGACTAGTCTGAAGTGCTTAACAAAGCATAAAGTTCCCACTACTATGGAAAGTGCAAAAGAGCTCTAAGAAGAGAACAGGTACCACCTCACTATGGAGTCTGTGGGTGGTGCAAATGGTTAAGGCATTCAGCTACTAACTGAACGGTTGGAGGTTTGAGATCATCTAGAGCTGCCTCAGAAGAAAGATGCAGTGATATACTTCAGAAACATCAGCCATTGAAAGCTCCATGGAACACAGTGCCACTTGGATACACCCGGAGTTGCCCTGAGTTGGAATTGCCTGAACGGCAACTGTTAAACTTCACCTAATAAATCCTGTTGTTGTTGTTAGGTGCCGTTGAATCGATTTTCAACCTATAGTGGCCCCATGTGACAGAGTAGAACTAGGGTTTTCTAGACTGTAATCTTTATGGGAGCAGATCGCCAGGTCTTTCTCCTGCAGAGCAGCTAGGCAGGTTTGAACTGCCAACCTTTCAGTTAGTAGCCGAGCATTTAACCATTGTGCCACCAGGGCTCCTAGCCTCTGAAAAGGAATACAGGATGGAGTTATGGAAGGGCCAGGTGTGCACAGTATCTCATTAAGAATACAACCAAAACACCCCAACCCTCCCCCAGCAAAAAAACCCCGTAGCTGTTGAGTTGATTCTGACTGTAGCTAGCCTATAGGACAGAGTACAACTGCCCTGTAGGGTTTCCAAGGAGTGGATGGTGGATTCAAACTGCTGACCTTTTGGTTAGCAGCCAAGCTTTTAACCACTGTGCCAACAGAGTTCATTAAGAATAGTGGGTCTAAAAGTGCTTAGGATTCCCCACAGAGTAAAATTTCTTTCTACATAACTGCATTTCCTCCCCAGAAATTACTGTTCTTAGACTTTTAATGATGCAGCCTACGCATCCAATTATAACACTAGTTAACAAAATATTTTTATTTTTATGCAGATAACACAACCTTGCTTGCCAAAACTGAAGACAACTTAAAGCACTTACTGATGAAGATCGAACATTACAGCCCTTGGTATGTATTACACCTCAACATAAAGAAAACAAAAATCCTCATAACTGAACCAATATGCAACATCATGATAAACGGAGAAAAGATTGAAGTTGTCAAGGATTTCATTTTACTTGGATCAACACCCACGAAACTATCAACACCCATGGAAGCAGCAGTAAAGAAATCAAACAACGTATTGCATCAGGCAAATCTGCTACAAAAGACCTCTTTAAAGTCTTAAAAAGCAAAGATGTCACCCTGATGACTAAGGTGCACCTGACCCAAGCCGTAGTTATTTTCAATCACCTCATGCATATGAAAGCTGAACAATGAGAAAGGAAGACTGAAGAACTGACATGTTTGGACAATGGTGTTGGTGAAGAATATTGAATATATCATGAACTTCCAGAAGAATAAATAAATGTCTTGGAGGAAGTACAGCCAGATGTTCCTTAGAAGCGAGGATGGCAAGGCTTTGTCTCACTTACTTTGGACATATTATCAGGAATGACCAATCTCCAAAGAAAGACATCACGCTTGGTAAAGCAGAGGTTCACTGAAAAAGAAGAATGTTCTCAACAAGATGGATTGACAGAGTGGCTGCAACAATGGGCTCAAACATAGCTACTATTGTGAGGATGGCGCAGGACTGGAAAATGTTTTGTTGTTTTACATGGGGTCACTATGACTTGGCACCAACTTGACAACATCTAATAATAAGAACAGGGGAGATGTAACTACACCTACTCCTCACTTATCGACTGTCTCATCCGAAATTTTGCATTTATGACAATAGTAAAAAATTCACTATCTGACTATTTTGAACATTAATGACATACATCTGGCAGTAACGAATGTCAAGGGTGTGAGACGAGAGTAGCACTGGCTGTGATGGTTAAGGTTTTGCAACAACTAGGCTAGGCCATGATTCTCAATGGTTTGACAGTTATGTTATGATGTAATTTGGCAGTTATATAATGATGTAGTCATCCTCTATTTTATGATCTGATGTGGTCATCCTCCATTTTCTCATAATGCTATTTTCATATAACAACCTGGTCTTTGGAACTTAACCATGTTGATAAGTGAGGAGTAGGTGTATTTCAAAAATAGTATATTTGATGTATCACTGTATATACAAAGATTCTACAATTGTGTGTTGCAACATAAGTTCTCCATATATCCTAATTGGAATTAAACCAATAACAACTGTATAATTAATAACATAAATGTGATCTTAATGCTTTCTCTTTTGTTCCAGAATTTTACAATATTTAATTATATTTTCAAGACACAGTGAAAGATGTAAACTCAGGAGGACACAAGATTGAAACAAGAGTTTATAATAAAATTTAGTATAGAAATCAGTGGACAGTTTAAGAAAAGCATATCAAAAGCAAGCAGAAAAGGAGTAATAAAGGAAAAATAAAGTCAGGGATTTCTCAGCATGTTTGGGTAAACTATGAGAAAATATTTAAAACATTCTGAGACTGTTGAGTTCATCTAACTGAATAGAAATGTTGGGAAGGCTCAAAGATCACAAAAATGATCAAAGGGTCAGGAAAAAGGAGCAACAGAGAAAAATTGAATCAGAAATATAACTAGTGCAAAACGCTCATTCCCACATGACTCAACACAGACTTAAGTATAAGTAATATGATTCCCTAAATGGAACTTCATAGTCAAATTATAATATGCTTAGTCTATGAGGTTTTCTCTCCCACGTGAGCTTTTGAAATTGGACTTGAAAAGAGAAATCTTGAAGGCTGAACAAGTAACTCTTTTTAATAATTCTTTACAATAAACAGGCCATAGACTATTTTATATGCTCAACCAGAAATTCATGGACAACTTTTAAGATGAATGATTTTGAGATACTTGCAGTGAGGTGATCCAAGAGTTCAGATACTGTATTTTAATTCTAGTTATTTGTGTCATACTGGGGATATCATAAAAAATTGTGTGTCTCTGTGTGTGTATGTGTGTATGATTTCTCATCCAATATGGATATTTGAATACTTGATTTGTTCATTTCATAAAGTATTAAATTTTCTGCATATAAAATGGTCAAATGATGGACTGTATCAGAGAAGATTATTGTGATACCATGAGTAGGATAAACTTATTTCGCTTTTGACTCTAGAAAGTTAAGGAGATAAGATAACTTCTTGCCCATCAGAGACCTGAAATTTTGCATCTTAGCTTTTCAAGAAGGTGTCATGTGCTAATTCAGTTGTCTGAATACTAATCAGAGTGTGGGAGTCTGGGATTCCAAATGCCCTTCTTATTATGCTGCCTTGGTTATCATACATAATATTTCTAGATTTCCCCTTATCTATGTGCAAAACATAATGTTACACTCTGTGGAGTGATGGCTAGGATCTAAATATATAATACCCTTCTAAAATCTATGCAAGAAATGAAAATGTGCAGTTTTCTCTTATTGCTGCTAAAAGAATCCATGAATTGTGAAAGGATTTAGCTCTCTACAGTACATCTCTCTATTTGGAAATGACTTACAGGTTTATGTCTTTAGGTTGTCAGGAAGACACAACTTAAAATATAAACAGTGAAAACTGTCTTAAGAGTGTGGGAATTTTCATATGTGAGAATGTGTGAGTATAGTGGGAGACACTGTAATGGTGAATGTGCAATAGGGTTTACATTTTAAAAAATGTATTAGTGTGTGAGTGCCCACATTTAATTTCCTAGCCAGCTATAGGCATCTATCTGCCCAGGAAGGGATTAGGAAGGGGAAATCAAAGATAAAATGAATTAATATTCAGCGTCTAATACTACAAATAGTAGTTTACAGAACACAATGGTGTTGAAAGCCAGGCTTTATTAAAACAGAAGATTTTCTAGATTCTTTTACCTCCTTGTGAAGCACTACATGAATGAAGTCTATAAACTGGATCACAGAGTTCCATTCCTAGGTGGTCCTTACCAAGCAGGGCAAGAGAAGGTCCTGGTAGTTTCAAGTCCTTATCAAGCAGAGAGAGAGAGAGAGACCTGCTTGGCAGTCCCTGTAGTTTGTGGAGAGAGGACGGCAGAGGAAAGTGCAGAGAGGAAGGTGAGCAGATCAGGAACAAAGGTTCTCATTCTCTGCCTAACCTTGAAAAGGGGGTTGACTTTGAATGTACCCAGTGGGTGTGAATGGTCCTGTGTCCATCCAGGCAGGCATGCTTTACTGAGTGTCCTGAGTGGAAGTCATTAAGCCTCAATGGGGAATCTAGCCCATAGATACCTCCAACACGGCATGGGGTGTTGTAGCAGCTAGATAGATGGACTTCAGGGCATTCAGTGGGCCAGAATTTTCTGCATATTCCAATGAATTGACTTAGAGATGTTGAAATTGCTGGTATATACGATAACAGAACGAAATGTTGCCCAGTCCTGTACCATCCTCTCAATAGTAGGTATGTTTGAGCCCATTGTTGCAGCCACTGTGTCAATCTATCTCTTTGAGGATCTTCCTCAACATTTCAACATTTTTCACATTAATTATGTTCATCCCATTGTGCACCTACCTGAAAGGATGATGGAAAAATTTTAAAATGGATAGTGGTGATGGTTGAACAATTCTTTTTAAAAGCCAACTTCATTCTGGGCAGGGGTTATCCTGGCTAATAGAAAGACTAGTCTTTCACTGAAAAGTATGTTTCTCATTGTAAATTAACCAGCTGGCATCAGGTTTATAAAGCAGCCTATTCAGAATTTGGTGGGTTTTTATTCATTTGCCAACCTTGATCTCCCCAACTGAGCTGGTATAATTAAACTTCTGAATCTAAACTCTAAAGACCACCTGTTCTTCTGAATGCCTGATGAGCCTTTCCCCATGCTCCTCTGTTACTGACAACAAGGAGCCTGCTACTTTCACTCAACTTTACCTCACTTCCCACTAGGTCATCACGCTGAAATCTTCAGTTTCTCCCGTGAACATAAAATCAAAAGCCAAACTACTTTCAAGAAAGACACAGCATACCTACTTTGTTATTTTTCCTTTTCTTTTTTCCAAGGGTTATCCTCATGTGGACAGAAACAACAGACAGCTATTATGTGAAAAGGAACCTTGGGTAGATTTGGCAAGATGCTACAATTATGAATAAATAATATTTTCAAATGCTAGTTTATTATTAAATGAAGCCTGATTTAAAAAAAAAAAAACAAAACAACAACAACAACAACAAAAAAAAAACCAGTAATAGGACATGCAGCAATGGGAAGGTAATAGTCTTGGGTTAATTACATCACCCTTTAGGAAACAAAGTTAGTTGTTAACAACCAACCACCTGCCATGTGTTAAAAAAATAAGAGGTTTTATATTTCTTTCTGGAAATAGAACACTTTTGAAATGGAGATGTTATGATTTTGCCAAATGTTGATGAAATGTTAATGAAGCCCTAAAAGGTAATTATGTCAGCCTGATATAGTGAAAATAAAGTAAAGAAAGAGTTCTGGGTTTTCAATCACAAACAGCAGGCAATTTTAATTTTGGAAGTGAATGTCATTGTGCTTGAACATAGTTTATATCTTTTCTTCCCTATACTGTTCCTTTAATTTTCTTAAAAAACTTCCAGTTCCCTTTCTCCTCTTTTTTTCCATTTTCCTTCTCCCTTCTCCCCCTTTGACACCTCCCACCCCCACAGCTACAAATGCTGTTAAGATAATTTGAGTAGTATAAAAATCTGTGAAAGACATTGGTGGTTCAGAGGTAGCATTCTTGCCTTCAATGAGGGAGACTCTGGTTTGATTCCTGGCTGATGCACCTCATGCACAGCCACTACCTGTCTGTCAGTGGGAGCTTGTGTGTTACTATGGTGCAAACAGGTTTCACAGAATTCCAGACCAAGATGGACTATGAAGAAAGGCTTGACCTGGTGATATACTTCTGAAAATAAGCCAATGAAAACCCTATGGATTATAAAGATGGCATAGGACTGGGCACCATTTTACTCTGTTGTGCATGGGGTCACCATGAGTCAGGGGCCAACTTGACAGCAGCTAATAACAACAATAACTACAAGAAATCTGTGCTCTTTCAACAGTGGATAGATAGCAAAGTCTTTTCACCGTGTGTCACCATTGCTTCCTCTTGACTCATTAAACAAATTTTATACAGTCCTCTCAAGTTCACTTCAAGAAATTTGTTTTACAGATATACTTCGACAAATGTGTGAAGTTGTATTATGATAATGTTCATGGACGCATGTGAATGGAAAGAAAAATAGAAAGCAGAGAGAAGCACAGTGCTGGAACAATAGGAACAGCAGAAAACAGGAGGAAGGCAAAGAACAGAGGAGGGGAGCTAACAAGGAAGGAAGAAACATGGTGGAAGGGAAGAGTCAACACCTGTGCCTCACCCCTTTTTCTTGGCCAGCAGAGGTCTGTGTGATAGGACGGCATCCTGGCAGCCTGCCGGGGAGAACTGACTACGTCATGGGAGCCCCTCTACCATGTGGATTCTAACCTTTTTCTACATCCAAGATTAGCCAGTGTTCTATGTTTTTTAAGAGATTGAATTCAGGGTTAGGAACCTTTGGCATTTCAAAATGGGATGGCCGGCGGGAGAATAATCAATCATTAAAGTCCAAAGAATAAAAGTAGGTCTTTTCATAGAATTCATTTTTGAATGCTATTTCCTCAACATTTTATCAGTGTTGGAATACTATAAAAATGAGTCATTTTTTTTAGGTCTTGTCAAATTCAATATCAGTACTAGTTGTTAGTGAACAAATGACTCCCGGTAGTAATCTTATGTTTGTCAGTATTCCAGGCCAGCTAACATAAAACATCTGGCAATTTAAAATGTTCATTAAAAAATTTAAAAGAATGTAAATGACTATAATATAAACCAAATGTACTAACGCATATAGACAGACCAAGATGTTCCTTTCTGTTAAAGATAATTAACTGACAAATATCAGTTAATATTGATAAAAACTAAAAGATAACTGATAAAAGATAACCAACTGTTGTTCCTTCAGTTGAAGATAATTTAGAAACTATAGGTTTATTAAGGTATAGTAACTATTTTATTATTATCCAGCTCGTTTCATGAAATCAGATTTAAGGTGATGTGAATTTTACTTATTTTGCCTGTCAGCATTATCTCACAGATTAAATGTATGAATGCAATTGTGATTAAAAGTAAGAAATATTAATTTATCAGTTACTTAATATACTGTAACAGAACATATACTATGGGTGACTCACTTTTTTGGCAATAATACCCTGTAAAGAAAATAATATAACACCTGTCACTAAGTAGGATTAACAGGCTTTATACAACAGTAACTATACAAATTTGTTTCAACTCTATACAGAATCCCATATTATTTTTACGGGGAAACATTAGAAGCTTTGGAATGAGTTCAGTGTATCCTAGAGTAATAGTTGGTACATCTGGAGGTACTTTTCATTGACATTGTATTAATGAAGGATGTTGGAGAGAAAGAAGAGAAGTTAGGCTCCCAAAAGCATTTATTGAAATGAAAGAACGAATGAAATGAATGACTAGTAAGTCAAGTCATGTGGCATGACCTATTTGGGCTGCAGGAAGAGAAAAAAAAGTTAGGAACAGACAATTCCAGGACTAGGGAAACTGACTCAGCTGTAGCATTGGCCTCCAAGGATTGTGGCAGAAATCTGATTCAGAGTCTAAGTTAACGTAGCAAATTTGTTCTCCATCTGGGTTTGAACTGATATCCTGAGACTTCAGTCAGATGGCTGGGGCCCAGCAGCTGGGGTTTCCCAGCAGTAGTGCTACTCAGGGACAGATGGATGGGAATCATGTGGTTTCTAGGGTAGACGAGTCCATCTGGGGTGAATCAGGATGCCAGCCAGTTGCTGGCAGAGGGCACAGAGGATTCAACTCCTAGGGAAGTTGGGGTTGCTTTAGAACCTTGCTGTGATTGTTGGAGTTCAGGGACAAGATCCAGCCCTAGTCAGGAAACTGGAGACCAAATCAGGGCTTCATACAGTTTTCCAATCCCTCAAAAGGAACAGAGAGTTGGGGTTGGAAAAACAATAGCTCAGTAGGCAGGGTTGAGAGTTATTCCAGACACGAATCACGATTATGCAGTCCAGTTTGTTCATTTGGTTCAGGAATGGAGAGGGCAGTGTAAGAAGCAATAGATCCCATAAGAAACGACATCCATGGTTAAATCATAAGAAATGTTTTGAATGGTGCTGACAGTTCAGAAGATCCTGGAAGTGCAAGTAAAGAAGATAATTTTTTGGAGGGCAAGTAAAGCAGTTCAGGGCTGATTAGTTCAGTCTTTAATTTATTAATTTATTCTTCAAAAGTTGGCAGGTTCTATTGCCCTGAAGGATAGACAGCTCAAAATTACTCACTTCAATTTCATGAGAAAAATGCAAACGAACAAAAAGCAAGCTAATCATTTACTTTATATAGAAAACAAGTGTCTGAGTATGTCTCTGTGTCCATACTCATTACTCCCCATCTCACACATCAGGAGCAGCTATGGTGTGTAACACTGACATCATAATGATAACTGTAAGTAACTGACAATGTGGAATTTGATTGCACTGTAATTAAGAAGGCAGGGGAACAACTTTTTCCTACTTAATGATTTCCATGAAGAGTCTAAACTAACATTTTAAATATTTTTAATATTTAGTTTACAAATTTTAATCTTCAAAATTACAGGCATACCTTGTTTTATTGTGCTTCGCTTCCTTGCGCTTCACAGATATTTGCATTTTTTATAAATTGCAGGTTTGTGGCAACCCTGCATCCTGCAAGTCTCTCGAGACCATTTTTCCGGCAGCATGTGCTCACTTCATGTCTCTGTGTCACATTTGGGTAATTCTCAGAGTATTTCAGTCTTTTTCATTATTATTATATCTGTTATGGCAATCTGTGAGCAGTGATCTTTGATGTTACTATTGTAATTGTTTTGGGGCACCACTAACCAGTGAAGAAGACAGTGAATTTAATTGATAAATGTTGTGTGTTCCGACTACTCCACCAACTAGTCGTTCCTCCGTCTCTCTCCCTCTTCTCAGGCCTCCCTATGCCTTGAGACGCAGCAATATTGAAATTAAGCCAGTTAATAATCCTACAATGGCCTTAAATGTTCAAGTGAAAGGAGGAGTCACATGCACATCTCTCACTTTAACTCAAATCTAGAAATGCTTAAGCTTAGTGAGGAAGGCATGTCCAAAGCTGCGACAGACCGAAAACTAGGCCTCTTACACCAAACACCAAGGTGTGAATTCAAAGAAAAAGTTCTTGAAGGAAATTAAAAGTGCTACTCTAGAGAACACATGAATGATGAAAAAGCAAAACAGCTTTCTTGTTCATATGGAGAAAATTTTAGTGGTCTACATAGAAGATTAAACCAGCCACAACATTCCCTTAAACCAATGCCTAATCCAGAGCAAGGCCCTAACTCTCTTCAATTCTATGAAGGCTGAGAGAGGTGAGGAAGCTGCAAAAGAGAAGTTTGAAGCCAGCAGAGGTTGGTTCATGAGGTTAAGGAAAGAAGTCGTCTCCATAACATAAAAGAGCAAGATGAAACAGCAAGTGCTGTTGTAGAAGTGCAGCAAGTTATCTAGAAGATCTAGCTAAGACAATTGTTGAAGGTGGCTATACTAAACAACAGATTTTCAGTGTAGACGAAACAGCATTCTATTGGAAGAAGATACCATCTAGGACTTTTATAGCTAGAGGGGAAAAGTCAGTGCTTGGCTTCAAAGCTTCAAAGGACAGGCTGACTCTCTTGTTAGGGTCTAATGCAGCTGGTGACTTTAAGCTGAAGCCAAGCTCATTTACCCTTCTGAAAATCCTAGGGTTCTTAAGAATTATGCTAAATCTACTCTTCCTAAGCTCTATAAATGGAACAACAAAGCCTGGATGACAGCATATCTGTCTACAACATGGTCTACTGAATATTTTAAACCCACTTTTGAGACCTACTGCTCAGAAAAAAAATTCCTTTCAAAATATTACTGCTTATTGACAATGCACCTGGTCAACCAAGAGCTCTGATGGAGATGTACAGGAGATTAATGTTTTCATGCCTGCTAACACAACATCCATTCTGCAGCCCATGGATCAAGGAGTAATTTTGATTTTCAAGTCTTATTTAAGAAATATATTTCATAAGGCTATAGCTGCATAGATATTGATTCCTCTGATGGATCTAGGCAAAGTAAATTGAAAACCTTCTGGAAAGGATTCACCATTCTAGATGCCATTAAGAACATTCATGATTCATTGAATGAGGTCAAAACATCAACATTAACAGGAGTTTGGAAGAAGTTGATTCCAACCCTCATGGATGACTTTAAGGGGTTCAAGGCTTCAGTGGAGGAAGTAACTGCAGTTGTGGTGGAACTAGCAAGGGAACTAGAATTAGAAGTGGAGACTGAAGATGTGACTGAATTGCTCCAATCTCGTGATAAAACTTGAATGGATGAGGAGTTTCTTTTTACAGATGAGCAAAGAAAGTGATTTCTTGAGCTGGAATCTACTTCTGACGAAGATACTGTGAACATTGTTGAAATCACAACAAAGAATTTAAAATATTACATAAACAGTTGATAAAGCAGCAGCAGGGTTTGAGAGCACTGACTCCAATTTTGAAAGAAGTTCTACTGTGGGTAAAAACATCACATGCTACAGAGAAATCTTTCGTGGAAGGAAGAGTCAATCAGTGCAGCAAACTTCACTGCTGTCTTATTTTAAGAAATTGCCACAGCCACCCCAGCCTTCAGCAACCACCACCCTGATCAGTCAGCAGCCATCAGCATCAAGGCAAGACCCTCAACCAGCAAAAAGATGACGACTGGTTGAAGGCTCAGATGATGGTTAGTATTCTTTATCTATAAAGTATTTTTAATTAAGGTATGCACAGTGTTTTTTTTTTTTAGACATAGTGATTTTTCACACTTAATATATTGACTATAGTATAGTGCAAACATAACTTTTACATGCACTGGGAAACCAAAAAATTCATGTGACTTGCCTTATTGTGATATTCACTTAATTGCAGTGGCCAGGAGCCGAATCTGCAATATCTCTGAGATATGCCTGTATATTATATGTTATTGGATCTCATTCACATTTTCTAGCTGTGAAATTCTATATGATAACTCAATTACAACAACTTTTTCATAGAGTTGCCAAAATAAATTATTTAGCAGATGCAACATTTTCATTCATAATATACATATGTGAATATTTATACCCAAATATATCCATTGTATGATTCTACTGAGAGGAATAGACTTTCTGTACATAGCACTAGTTATCATTTGTAGGTGCTTACTATTTGTCAGACACTGTGCTAAATGATTTTACTTACATTAACTCATTTAACAGAAAACTGCTATGAAGCAAATACTATTTTCCTGATATCACAGAGGAGAAAACAGGCATCTGGGGTCCTAAAGCTAAAAAATGGTAAAACTACTGAGGGTCTTACTACCAGAAGGTAGTGAAACTGAAATTCAGACCAAGGTCTATATTGGAGTGTACCAGTGCTCTAGGACTCCCTGGGTGGCACAAACAGTTAAATGCTCTACTACTAGCAGGAAGGTTTGTGGTTCAAACCCACCCATAGGAGCCTTGAAGACAGGCCTGATGATCTGCTTCTGAAAGGTCACAGCCTTGAAAACTCTATGGAGCAGTTCTACCCTGAATATATGGGGATGCCACCACTAGGAATTGACTCGATAACAACTAACAACAACAACCACTGATGCTCTTAACCTCTATGCTATATTACTTGCATAAATTAACTTACTTGGTCAGAATATTCACTAATGAAGCCACAGTTGTACAGTTAATTTTTACACAAGTCAGATGGCATGCATAGAGAAAAAAATAAAACAAACAAACAAAAAAAAAACTGCTGCATTTTCAACAACCCTGACCTCTGCCTGAAACACCTGTGCCTATAATTTCAGTACTATTGGACAAGACTAAAGAGTTGTTTTTATTATAAAATCTGTGGGTGAATAACTCTTTAAATACCACTTTTTGATTATATGCATTACTAATACAAAAAATGGTAATTTACTTAACACTTTTTTATTTTATCTAATTCAATGGCAGATTGTATAATAGAAAGAGCATGTCACTATAGGCAATATTATGCATTTTTCTCTACCTCAGTTTTCTCATCTGTAAAACAAGAGACTGGATTAGATACTGTTCAGTTCACTTTTATCCTTGAAACTCTTATTTTAAGCATCTAATTACTACTCAAATTTTATTTATTAAAAGTAATAAAATACAGAGGAAACTAACGTTCACTTGGTAGTGTGTAAAGATACAAACCCACACCCACATACACATTGTTCATTTATTGATTTGCCTAATGTAATTTGCATAACAATCCTCCATGGTAGGTGATATTCTATGCATTTTATGGAAGTCATTTAACTTTCCAAAGATCTTACTCATGAGCTGTGGGCATGGTATTTAAACCAAGTTTTTCAATTTCCAAACCCAATTCACTTTTGCTTAATGACTAATCATCAGTTTTTTTGAAATAAATTGTGTATTAGGCTAGGCTAGAATATGCTTTGTAACAAATTAGGACCTGAAATAACAGTGCTTAATACAGAAATGTTTATTTCTTCTTCATGTGAACTTAGCAGCAGATCTTAAGTGGTTTCAAGAGAAGAGAGTGGGTGGAGGACATTTAACTTTTTCTGACTGGAAGTTACACTCATCAATTCCATTCACATCCCCACTGGACAGATTAATCACACAGCCCCAACCTAATAGCAAAGCAATTTGGAAATGTGGTCTTCTTTTATTATCAGAAGGAGAATAATGAGATGGAATTTCATGAACTAATAGAATTGGTTCTGTGTATGCTTTGTCTCCATCACTGATCATGATATCAGATGACTGAAGTGCTGCTGTATTATCTTTTATTATTATGATCATAGACAAAAAATAAAGAAAGAAAAAAATGAGAGGAAGAACAACATAGAGTTTATGTTGTCTTGATAATAGTATTCTCTTTATTTAGAAATTTCCAGAAAACTGCAATATGGTAGAACATCAGAGTCTTCCTCCTGATATGGAAGTTTCACAATAGCTTTACTGTGTCTCTCATGTTCACTTCATCTGTAGTGTCTATTTTCTAGTACAGGCATAAATATCGGTTGTATGAATGATGGAATGTGCCTATAGGGTTAGTGGGTGACTAGGGATGAAGTTGCTAATATTTTAGCACCTGCTGGAAGAGACTCTAAATGAAGGTGAAATGCTTAGAAGGACATCACTGAAATTCTGAAACATGGCAGCAGTGTAAGCTTTGTTCTTAAACACCTTCTCTTGATTTTATTTTATCTATATTAAAAAAAAGGGGTGGAGGTTCAGCCTTTGTCCAAAATGGTTTAAGCTATTTCTGACCCAAGACCTGACCTTTTGGCTGAAACAGAATTTGTAAACATGGACAAACTGAGGGGATGATACCCAGAGCCCTTTAGAAGGGGAGGCTTAGCAGGAGCAGCTCTAACCTTTGTAGATCCCTGACTCAAGCTGCCCTTCGCTGCTTGCCAGGGACCTCTGGGAGGCAAAGATGACATTTCAATGATGTAGCATGACCTACACCCGTGGTTCTTAGCCTTTCCAAGTATAAGAATCTCCTTTAAATGTCATAATTTTCAGAATCTCAAGAGATAGTCGTATTTTTTTAAATCAGTTACTTGAGAAACTACAAAATGATAAAAATTCCTTGAACTCCATAGTAGTTTTAAATGCATTTGTGCTTTAATAATTACAACTACATATATTTGAAAAGTACTCAATTAAATGCAAGATAAATTTATTCCGTCAATCACCAGGACTTAGATATAAAGACTTTTTTTTTCAGTGGCTTTGAGGACCACTGGTTAGGAACCACTGAATTTGGCTAAAGCTTAGTTCTATACAGTGCCAAATGCCATGCTGGGCTTAAAGACAATAGTTACTGTTACATGTATATAGTTGACATATGCAGGTACTTTAATTATTTTAAAGGGAATACCTGATTATGAATAGTCTACATTTCATTAGGAATCAGGATGTCAGAGTGTATATTGTATATGTGTGTATGTGTGAATATTCATTCACTGTTCTGGGTACTGAAGGAAGTATTGGACAATAATAATCATAAAAGCTAACACTTATATAGCAATTAACATCAACAAAATATACCTTTGTTTACTGCTAGCTGAAAGTTTGGTGGTTCCAACACACCCAGAGGCACCTCGAAACACAGCCCTGGTGATATGATTATAAGTGGTCACACCCTTGAAAACCTTATGGAGCAGTTCTCTGCATGCGTGGGATCACCATGAGTCAAAATCAACTGGATGGCAACTAGCAACAACAAATATGTATTTTATGATGTATTAATCTTATTATTAACTCTATTGTACATTTGAAGACATCAAGTTATAGAGAGGTTAAGTAAGAAATATGCCCAAGACTATCAACCTAGTATGTGGCAGAGTCGGCATTCCCATTAGACAGTTTAGCCTCAAGTCTCTGTTCTTAATCATTAAGCTAGCTACTATCCCGTCTCATGGACGTCACATTCCATTGAGTGAAAAGGACAAAAAAGAGTAAAACAGAATAAACATTGTAAGTTCAAGCTTAGCAGTGTTCTGTGATAGAGTAAGCGCTCGGCATCTGTTTTATGTAAGAGGTGTCCAGGAAAGCCTTCTTGAGGAAATGACATTGGATTGTCTGAATAAGGGCATGCTCAAACTTCTCCCTTCCCAACTACCCCTCACCACTAGTCTCTCTTTACTCTTCAGGGGGCCAACCACAAATACAGTGTCCATAAAGTCATAGTTTATAATATTGAAAGAATGATTAGATTCCTAGTTCACTCATATTTTTTCCAGTATAATTTCATCACTTATTTATCAGTTACTGAAGTTTGTATACACAGGTAATCTCTGGTCTGATCAACACTGCCAAAGAGGTCCTGTATTAAAACCTGCTATGGACTGTTTTTAGTTTGCAATTTTATTGCAAAGTCCTGTTATACTGAACTATTCACCATTCTTTTGTTTCCCTGCACCACGTCTCACAAGAATTCTCAGCATAAGCTATTCCAAGAAGTTGAATCAAAAGAAAACACTATCTACTAAATTTAAGTCAGTAGTACACCAAGCTAATCCACCCTCGCAGTCATGCTGCCAAACTCCTTCTATTTTGAATTGCTTCCATCTTATTCCAAAAACTGAAAATTTGAGCAGTAAGATCACGAGTGTAAGGAAGCATTTCAGAGGCATCTCCATCTCATGAGCACTGTTCTTCCTGATTCTTCGGGTCCTTATTGCTTTGACCCAAGAGACTATCTTCTCCCATTGCTAGGACACACTGGCAGCTTGATAATCTGGATGATTCCATAGCTGTGTGTGCTTGTTCCTGCTTGCTCTGAAATACGTAGGGCACACATAGCACACCTCTAACCTGTGGAAGAGAAAGTGAAACTTCTACTCTCTTATTAACTATTCCCATTACTCTTCTCCCCTCCATACATACCTCTGTGCCCGTACTTTCATATTTGTTTTTGAAGATTCAAATCTCTTTTCTCTTTGAACAGTCCTATTTCCATTTCATCTGCAGATTCTTCTCAGCTTTCCTCGCTCCTTCTAAACTTCCTGTGTCATTCTACATCAATTTGGGGAGACCTATGTTGTTGCTATGGGTCAGAATTGACTAGACGGCAATGGGTTTGGGTTTTTTGGTTTTAGCATGATTAAGCTGTCAATTTGCTTTGGTGCATAATTTCAGGCATTTTTCATATATTTCTTTGGAACATGTAAACATTGGCTTAATGCATTTATCTAAGTTCTGAGGGGGAGGAATGGAGTTGATGCCATCTGATTCCCTTCATGAACTTTTCTCCTGATAGCTTATTAATCAGTGTCTAATATTAACCCATCCCTTCCTTCCCTTATTTCTTTTTTTTCCTTCAGGAAATATTTATTCCATGCCTATTCTATGACTAGCCCCTTGCCATGTGCTGTATAAATAGTTTTGACAAATTAATAATTTCTGTCCTCAAGAAGTGTGTGATTTGAGTAAATAATTTTTATGGGATGAGAGAATTAAGGTAAAACATTGTGTGTGTGAATATGCAACATTTACAAGTAATCCCATAAAATAATAATAATATTTTATGGTATGCTGATGATGTACCAGCTTTATTCCAAGCCTGTATTAATCTATTTATTGTTTATAATAATCTAATGGCACAGATACTTTATTATATCAAAATTTTAGATGAGAAAATTGCAGCCCAGGGATTTTAAAGTTTGTCCACATTCACATAGCTAGTGAACAGAGGAGCTGGAGTCCAACCCAGCAGACTCATTCGATAGCCTCCATTCTTATCCAGTAGTGTGTATACATTAAAAGTGCCCAAAGCAGTCATTAGTTTCTTAATTCCCTTCTTTACTCCTGCTTCTTGATTAATCTTCTAAAACAAAGCTTGAAGCTTGTCATTTTCTTGCTTCAATCCTTTTGGTGGCTGTATATCCTTACAAATTCTCATGTGACATTTAACACTTTCTAAAACTAGATAGAGAGTCTCTGGGTGGTGCAAACAATGAATATGCTTGGCTTTAACTGAAAGGTTGGAGGTTGGAGGCTACCCAGAGGTGTCCCAGAAGAAAGCTCTGGTAATCTACTTCTGAAAAATTAGTCATTGAAAATCCTATGGAGTAGAGTTCTACTCTCACATACTTGGGATTGCCATGGGTCACAATCGACTAGATGGCAACTAGGTTAACTGGGTAAAACTAGATACTGTCGTAAACATCTTAACGCTGAAGCTGTCTTCTTCAATCACATTGATTTCAACTCTATCTCACACATACTCACTCTCATTCTGTACCATTTCCCTAAAGGTCTTACTTCCACATAGAATGTCTCCTTGCCTCTCCTTCAATACAACATCTGTACCGTCTTGAAGGTTATGTTTCATCTCAAACTTGTCCTTTTCTATTACATTCTCATAGTAGAATAATTTGAAAAACATATTCTAGTGTGTCCTAATACACTGACTTGAATTATTTTCTAGTTACTTTTGTATGTCTTTTTTTATACCAACGAGATATGATTCTTTAGTGGTAGGTACCACATATTTCACCCTTTAAATCTCCATAGTGGCTACAATATGTTTGATGCTAAATGCTTTTTGGCACACATGCTAACCCCTTTTGGAGAAGAAGAAACGATAACCTGGTTTCAAGCACTTCCATAGTTTTTCAAGCATGTTTCCAGGGGTGAGTTAAATATGCAGGTTAATGTTGTTTCTTTATGTAACTGATAGTTTGCAGCACATGTCAATACTATATATATAAATTATTTCCCAGAATTTTAAGACTTGATACACTTTGGTTATAGCACAGAATAAGTGAAATCTCTCCCCTGATTTACTGGTATAACTTGGATTCTCATTCTACACGTACATGAGTTGGTCTTGTGTCTTGTCATCCTTGGAACAGACAGAATAGAGAGATCAGGAGAAGAGGCGAGGTAAGGTTGCATAGGATGTTGTTTCCCCAGCTATCTTGCTGTTTTTTCTCCCCTTGACTCTGTGGAAGCTATTGTTGTGGAAGATGATAGGATTCGTTCTTATCACTGATCAGAACTCAAAGTGGGTAAATAAGTTTCTAACATCATGGTGCTCTTGGCATTCTCACTTGTCTTTATTACATAAGCAATCTGTTTCAAATTCTACTTCCTCTATGAATAATAGCTTAAAAACATTTACCAAAGAATTGCATGGGAAGTATATACAAACCCCTGATAAATAATAATAGTGTATGGTCCGCCACTGACTCAGGAAAGTCTGTCTTATTTTCTGATGAAATGCATAAAAAAATTAGTGACTAAATGCAGCAATATAATAAAATATTGGATTATAAGGCATTTAACAGTAGTTTTAGTTGTAGTTCCTAAGCATTCGTACCAAACCCTGTTGTTCATATATTTTTTGAAAATACATTGGCAAATAGCAATCATTGTATTTCTTAGAAGCTGTACATCAACTGGATATTTTAATTTTCAGTATTTCATTCATGTGGGTTACAGAGAAGTTGGCATTTCTATTACAGGCAGTGTTTTAGATCATTAAGGGACTATAATAGTTGGCCACCAGACAAAATCTGCAACGCTAGACCTAACCTCTGGGCAGTTTTTAAGCAATTACTATTATGAAGTCAAATCACTTTGGAGTATTTATTCTACAAAGTACTGTATATTGAAATGGATCAGGGAAATAAGGCTTCATTTTCAATATATTTTTAAAAAGATTTCTAGCTTTGGGGCTTGAAAACACATTTCCTTTTAAATGTAGAGAATTCATAACTCATTATCAAAATAAAAGCAACCACAACCTACAAGTTTTATTACATAAACCTCTTATACACATTCTAAGCATATACACTTAAGGATAATTACTCTATTTGAATATAACTTTAGTGAATTTATATAAAAGATTTAGAATTTATGCTGTGTGTAGGAGATTAAAAATGGATTTTTATGAAAGCTCTAATAAAAGACTTGTTGGGCAATATGAATACTCAAAAGTGTGACAAATATGTAATAAAATATCCTATTGTGTATACCATAGGGACTTACAATTCTGCAAGAAAGGAAACAAACCTCATCGAATATTTTACAGCACTATATATTTTGCAAATCATTTTACAGTCATTGCATCAGTTTTTTCTTCAAGCACAAGGGCTAGAAATTGTGCTATCTGCTTTAAATTGGAAGGCTGAGGAATGGAAAGTTTTATACACAGATTGAGTCACAAGTGCTCAGATGCAGGTAGTTCCACACAACTAAACCTCCTCTCCTTACTCATTTTCTATTATTATGCTAACACCAGTTCAATACTGTCATCTCTTGTTTGACAGTATTTGATCTCTCTGCACCTCCACGAACCTGAAACTATAAAGACTGATGGGCCATTAGAGAGCTGAATGGACCTCAGAGAACAGAGAATATTGGGGTAGACTGAGGAGTTGGGGGTTCCTTAAAGAGGTGGTTGAGTTGTCTGAGTTGAATTTTATGTTAGTTCATCCCAAGAGTAAATTGCCAAATCAAACTAGAGCCAAGGTTATTTGAGTTTGTGGGCTTCCCACTTACACTGCCATTCTCTTTCTTACTACATAGAGAAACATTTCATCAGTGTAATGCATGTGGACACTTGAGTTGACTACGGGGGGCATACCCCTCAGAGGGATCATTACCTGTGACTGAGAATCAAGTTGGAGTGGTTTTTGTCAATCCAATAGAAGTCATGAAAAATTAGAAGAGAAGAGCAAAGAAATTAAAACCAAGATAATCCAGAAAAATATGGTAGAAAGAAAATATAATCAAAGAAAGATATGTAATGAGAAAATTTAGTTTGTTGGATTAGAAAAATACAGCAGCTAACTAGCAGTCTTATACAACAAAGCTTCCCAACATGACTCCATTTCTAAAGAACTGAGATAAAAAGTGGAAACAATTGAAACGTCTATCATCTGAGGAATGTATAAACAAAATTTGGTATCTTTGTAAAATGTAGTATTATTCAGCAATAAAAATAGTAAAGTACTGCTACATACTGCAATGTAGATGAAACTCAAAAACATTATGCTAAGCTAAAGAAGCTAGTCACAAAAGATCACATTTTGCATGATTCCAAATACATGAAATATCATTTCAAGGAAAGTCTTTAGAAACAGTAAGTAGATTAGTGGTTGTCTGAATCTGGGGCAATGAGAATAGTGGCTGCTAATGGGTACAAGATTACTTCTGGGGATGATAAAAATGTTCTAAAATTATATTATGACAGTAGTTGCACAGTTCTGTAAATATACCAAAAACCATTAAAATGTACACTGAAGTGGGCCAATTTTATGTTACATAAATTATATCTTATAAAGCTCTTCAAAAAACAGGATAAAAAATAAAATCCACTGCTGTCAAGTCAATTCCAACTCATAGTGACCCCATAGGGTTTCCAAGGCTGTAAATCTCTATGGAAGCAGACTACCACATCTTTCTCCTGGGAAGTCATTCATGGTTTTGTACTGCCAACCTTTTGGTTAGCAGTTGATTGCTTTAAAAAAAAAACACATAATAGTAAAAAAAAAAAAAAAAGACATAACTTACTGTACTAATAAAGTAAAAGAGAAAATTTTCATGATCATCTCAATGGATACTAAAAACGCATTTGATAAAGTATATTTATTTTAACATATATCTTTAAAACATTCATTGTAATTAGTGGTGACTTTTGAAAACTTTTCCTTTCAGATTTATAAGGGCACACAGATGTCTGTAATGAATACTGGAAGTCAGGTCAGGGAAGTAAGGCAAAAAATATAAAAAATAAATGATGTAAACATTGGAAAAGAAGAAATAAAACTGTCATTATTAGCAGATGAGATTATTGTTAATGTAGACAATCCATAAGAAGCTACAGACAAATTATTAGAATTCATAAATGAGTACAGCAAAGTTACTAGATACGCGTTTAGTAGAAAAAAATCACTGTAGTTATATATACAAGTAACATATAAATAGGAAACCAAAAAACCAAACCAAAAGTACTGCTGTTGAGTCGATTCCAAATCATAGTGACCCTGTAGGATAGAGTAGAACTCCCCCATAGGGTTTCTGGGGAGCAGCTGGTGGATTTGAACTGTCGACGTTTTGTTTAGCAGCAGTAGCTCTTAACCACTGCACCACCAGGGCTCCATGTAGGAAACAAGACAGTAAAATAGTTGCCATTTAAATTAGCATCGAAAAATATCAAATATCTAGGAATATACCAAAAAATGGGCAAGCTTATTACATAGAAAACTAAAGAGCTCTACAATGAAAACTTGTTGTGAGAAATTAAATGAGATAAATAAGTAGAGGAATATACCTTGTATATATGTATTTAGTACGTAAAGTTGTTTATTCAACACTAATTTTTTTTTGAATTGATAAGTTGATTATACAAGTTACAAAGGGCTAGCATAACCAAGGAACTCTTGAAGAAGAAAGCAAGTGGCAAGACTTGTACTACTAGATATTAAGATATATTATAAAGCTCTAATAATAGGAATGTGGTGAATTGGCACAAGGATAGACAAATGGACATATAGGAGAGAACTGAGAGCCCCAAAATAAAATTATGTGTAGAGGTACTCTCAATAAAGGGGCAGTTCCCAGAGCAATGTGGAAAGGACTATCATTTCAATAGAAGGTGCTAATTCAATTGGATTTCACTTGTATAAAAAGTATGAAATGACCTTTATTTCACACTGTTCACAAACTGAGAGACAAATAATTAAAACTTCTAGAAGTTAATATAAGAGAATAATTTGTATCTTTGGGATAGGGAAAGACTTCTTACATAAGACACGTTGCATGTGCCTGAGCACACACACACATACACACACTAACCAAGACGCAAAGATTAATAAATTGAACTATATTAACATTGAAAACATCTGTTATCAAAAGAGATCATTAAGAGAGTAGAAGAATAATTGAGAGTGAAAGAAAATATTTTAAATAAATCTACCCAAAATTCATAGCTATAACAAAAAATACCTACAAACAAATAAGAAAAAGACAGACAACCCAATAGAAAAATAGCTAGAGATTTGAACAGGAACTTTGAAAAAGAAACTATCCAAATGACTAGTACGCATATTGAAAGGAACTCAATCTCATGGCAGATTAGGAAACAGCAAGCTAGATACCACTACACACTCATCTGAATGGCTAAAAAAAATAAAAGACATTAATAGGAATTCTCCTACACTACTGGTAGAAGTATATACTTGTAGAACCACTTTGATAAAATACTTGGCAGTATCTATTAGTCTTATGCATACCCTATGATCCAGCAATCTCCTTCCTAGTTACATCAGCAAACAAATTGTTCATATGTGTACAAAGAGACATGTATATGAATGCTTATAGCATCATTAATGATAATAGCCCCAAACTGGAAAAAACATAAATGTTCATCAAGCAATAAACAAATACATGTGTTATAGTCATACAATGAAATGGTATACATGAATGGAAACGAAAGAACTACCATCACACCCAACAACATGGATGAATCTCATAATCACAATTTTGGGTGAAAACAGTGAGATACAAAAACAATATATACTGTGCAGTTTTGTTGATATAAAGTTTAAAAAATAGTCAAAACTAGGCTACAGTGTTAGAAGACAGGATAGAGGCTTCTTTTGTGGAAAGGGAAGAGGAAATGGTTAAGAGTGGGCATGGTGGGGGCTTCTGTAGGGCTAGCCAGGCTGTCTTTGTTGACCTAGTGATGGTTCTACAGGAATTTGCTTTGTGACAATTCATTGAGCTGTAAAATAATATTTTTTGTACTTTTCAAGATGCAAAGGAGCTCTGGCTGTGCAATGGTTAAGCACTCAGCTGCTAACCAAAAGACTGGTGGTTTGGACTCACCAGCCGCACTACAGGGGAAAGATGTGGCAGTCTGCTTCCATAAAGATTACAGCTTTGGAAACTCTAGAGCGGATCTACTCTGTCCTTCAGGGTAGCTATGAGTTGAAATTGACTCGATGGCAATGGGTTGATTAAGCACAATATGTGTCAAAATAAAAGAAGTTAAAAAATGAATAAGTTATGCTGGTCATAATCATGGATATTTCAGTGAGTGTATAGTGAATGTACATGTCAACTGTACAAAAGACTTCTAGCTAAAATCAGAACAAAGATGCAACAACCAAAATCACACAATGAAATTTCTTGTGTGTAGGTCCATGGATATTTTTAATTTTAATGTTGCCTACCATTCCACATGTCTTAACGACAAGTCTACTCTACTCTTTTCATCAGCCTAAAATTTAAACAGGCCTCATCAGAATGGTTGCAGCACATCAACAAGTTGAAAAGACTACTATTGAAAAAGTATCTGCATGCAACTACATAGGCTTTTCCACAGACAAGAAAACTATCAAGGCAGCTTTTCTCTCATGACAGCATGACTGACATTTTGGTGGCTCTAGTGCTTTAAATAGGACCTTGTTTTAGGCTGGGTCCTCTAGAGGTGCAAAACCAGTGAAGTGCATGTATATATATATACATAGAGAGAGAGAGAGAGATTTATCTCAAGGAAATGTTTCACACAGTCGTGGAGGCTGGCAAGTTCCAAATCCATTGGTCAGGCATCAGGCTAGAGGCTTCTCCTGACTCACGTGGTAGCAGGGGCTGATGAACCCAAAACTGGCAGGTCACTCAGAAGACTGCTGGCTCTCAGGGTTGCGGGAGCTGGTGAATCCAAAGATCTGCAAGTCAGGTGTCAGGCTGCTGGCTCACATCCCAAGAACCATAGGTAAGAGGATGACAAGTCAGATACAGGTTCCAGACAGAGTTTTGCCAGAGTATACATATATATTGGATACAGGCCATACCCTCAAGAAAACTGATTGGCTTTCAATTGATTGACCTTACAACTGATTGGCTGCTCATATCAGATCACAAAATGGAGGATGATTACATACTATCTGCCAAACCACAGAAAATCATGGCCTAACCAAGTTGATGCATAATGTTAGCCATCTCAGTCTAACCTTCATCAACTTGGCACCTGTACATATCTCCTTAAACTAGACATAATCTCTAAGTAAAGACAGTTATGAAATCACACATGCACCTAACATGATATAACTAACATGTGTACAACCAAAAGCACACTAGCCCCATTTACGTCTTATATTCTATAATAAGTAATGTAATAGGGCGGAAAGAAAACAAAAATATTTGCTCTCTCTATATATGCACACATACATGTATAATAAAATGAGGAAGAAATGTTAAAAACAATCACAGTCCGTGTTTCTGCAACTGGTCACGTGGTCATAGCTGGTTTATAGAACTACCTTCTTCCACCACCCATTCAGTATATCATTTGCCTTCAGCAAGTACTTCATCAGGTCTTTACCCCCGTTATGTAATATCAATCCTATCCTCCCTTGGCAATCAGGATCAATCACACCAGCCAGTACGGTAACTTCCTTCTTTGCCTGTTAATCCTAAAGCATGAGGAGCCCAAAGTGGCCAGGTGGCATTATTAACTTCCAGTTCAATGGAATCTGTGTTGGGTCTCCTGGTGGGAGCATTCCTCCTTTTGAAACTAAGACTTTTAGACCCACAGAGCATAGGGTCGCAGGGACAGGAAGCAAAAATTTTACCAGTGGGTTACAGAGGTAATAGTGACTGGTGTAACTCACATTTCCACCACTTGATTCCTGGATCGATGAATCCTGGCTATGGGAGAAACAGCACTATGTATTGGACACTGGTTTAGAGCATATATAACCTTCTGGAGAACATTGCCCTAACCTTGCAAGTTATTGCCAACTAGTTGTCACCATAATTGTGTCTTTAGAAGGCAATTCCATCATTCTATCGAGACAGCTGCTTCAGGATGATGGGGAATGTAGAAAGGCCAGTGAATTCCATGAGCATGGGCCCATTGCTGCACTTCATTTGCTATGAAGTGAGTCCCTTGATCTGAGGTGATGCTGTGCAGTATACCATAACAGTGGATAAGGCATTCTGTAAGTCTGTGGATGGTAGTTTAGATATAAACATTGTGTGAAGGGAAGGCAAATTCTTATCCAGAGTGTGTCTATCCCAGTAAGAACAAAATGCTGCTCTTTCCATAATAGAAGTGATCCAATGTAATCAGCCTGCCATCTGTTGCTGGCTGATCACCTTGAGGAATGGTTCCATACAGAGGACTCGGTGTTGGTCTCTGCTGTTGGCAGATTGGGCACTCAGCTGTAGCTTTAGCCAAGTTGGCCTTGGTGAGTGGAAATCTATGTTGTTGAGCCCATGCATAACCTCCATCTTTGCCATCATGGCCACTTTGTTAATGAACCCATTGGGTGATGACAGGAGTGGCTGGGGAAAGAGGATGACTGGTTTCCACAGAACATATCATCCTATCCATTTGATTGTTAAAATTCTCCTGTGCTGAGGTCACCTTTTGTAGAGTACTCACGTGAGACACAAATATCGTCACTTCTTTGGCCCATTCAGAGAGTTCTATCCACATACCTCTTCCCCATACCTCCTTGTCTCCAATTTTCCAGTCATATTCCTTCCAAGTCTCTGGCCAGCCAGCCAAACCATTGGCTGAGGCCCATGGATCAGTATACAAACACACATCTGGCTATTTCTCCTTTGAAGCAAAGTGAACAATCAGGTACACTATTTGAAGTTCTGCCCATCGGGGGGATTTCCCTTAACCCTTGTCCTTCATGGAGTTCCAAGAAAGGGGCAACAGTAATTCCACTGTCCACTTTTGAGTGGTGCCTGCATGTCACATAGAACTATTTGTAAACTAGGCGCTAGTTTTCTCTTCCTCAGTCAACTAATCACAAGCAACACCCCATGAGGCTATAGGTGCAGACTGGGGAGAAAGTAATGTGACAGGAGTGGAGACCATGGACATTTAGGCCACTTCCTCATGTAACTTAAACCTGATCTCATACATACCACTTCCATTTACAGAAGGAGTGCTGTTGTGAACATCTAAATTTATGGCTCTGTGGGTGATGAGCAGCTCCGGCAGCATGGTGACTTGGTGGCCTGTAGTTAAGCATTCAGTCTCTACTAAGGCCCAGTAACAGGCCAAAAACTGTTTCTCAAGAGGAGAGTGGTTATCTGCAGAAGATGGCAGAGCTTGCTCCAAAATCCTAAGGGTCTGCACTGTGATTCACAAATAAGTTATACCAAAGATTCCAAGCAGCAACTTTATCGGTCCACTAACACTCCAAGAACCATTAGAACAGCCAGATAATATGGCTCAAGTGGCAGAGAGGCTTGCATGGCAGCCTAAACCTGTTGCAGAGCCTTCTCTTGTTCTGCAACCCACTCAAAATCAGCAGCTTTTCCAGTCACTTGATAAATAGACAGGAACAGCACATCCATGACGGATATGTTGCCTCCAAAATCCAAAGAAGCTCACTAGACATTGTGCCTCCTTTTTAGTTGTAGAAGGGACTAGATTCAACAACTTATCCTTCTCTTTAGAAGGAATATCTCAACTTGCCCCCCACCACTGGACCTGAGAAATTTCACTGAGGTGGTAAGTGCCAGAACTTTTGTCTGGTTAATTTCCCATGCTCTAGCACTAAATGTTTGAAATAAGTGTTTGACAGTCATTGATACTTCTTCCTTACCAAGAACAATCACCATGTCATCAATGTAATGGACCAGTGTGACATCTTGTGGAAATGAAAGGCAATTAAATTCCCTGTGGACTAAATTATGACATAGGGCTGAAGAGTTGATATACTCTGAAGTAGGACACTGAAGGTGTATTGCTGACTTTATCAGCTGAAGACAAACTGCTTCTGGTGGTCCTTTGAAACAGGTATGGAGAAAAAGGCATTAGCCGGATCAATAGCTGCATACCAGGTACCAGAAGATATGTTAATTTGCTCAACCAATGAAACCACATCTGGAATAGCAGCTGCAATTGGCTTAGTTAAGTTTATAATAATCCACTGTCATTGTCCAAGATCCATATGTTTTTTGCAGAGGCTAAATAGGCAAGTTGAATGAGGATGTGGTGAAAATCACCATCCCTGAATCCTTCAAATCCTTGATGGTGGCAGTAATCTCTCAGTCCCTCCAGGAATGCAATGTTTCTTTTGGTTTACTATTTTCCGAGGTAGGGGCAGTTCTAATGACTTCTACTTGGCTGTTCCTACATAATAGCCTTTAACCCATATGTCATTGATCCAATTTGGAGTTCCACCAGTTGCTAAGTATGTCTATTTCAATTATGCATTTTAGAACTGGGGAAATCACTAAAGGATGGGTTCAAGGACGCACTGGAACCACTGTGAGATGAACCTGAGCTAAGACTCCATTAATAACCTGATGGGTGGGCCACAGTGACATTCTGGGTTCCTGGAATTAGTGTCAGTTCAGATCAGTATCCAGTAATCCCTGAAAAGTCTGATTATTTCTTTTTCTCCAATCAACATTCACTCTATAAAAGGCTGTAGAACCTTCTGGGAAGGCTGGGAGAAAGAATAACAGTATAAATTTTTGGCAGTGTAGTAGGGTCCTTCCTCAAGGGGACTTGGCCTCCCTGTCTTTTAAGGGGTTGTGGGTCTGTAAACTGCTGAATTCTGGGAATTGATTCAGGGGCTGTGACTCCCTGTTTTGGCAATTCGAGTCAGACTGTCATTCACTTGAACTAGAAATCTTCTGCTTGTACAGATCAAGTAAATATTTAGTACATTTCCAAACTATTTGAGTCCCAGGGACACCATGACTAAGTAGCCAATATGCCATAAGTCCATACGAGTTAGAATATTCTGATTACTCCTTTGACTCTGCTGTCCATTATGGTAACCATGCCCACCTTATCTTTGGCGATTAAGTGCCTGTACTTGGATTCTACCACCCCCAGTGTCCAATCAGCCCAATTACTGTTAGGTGTCAGTTAGGGCAGTCCCCACTGTCAAATCTGACTTACATAAAGTAGCAATTGCAGCAATCTTCAAGGATACTGGGGCTCCCTTCACAAATTTGTTCCTCACAGTTGTGGTGAAAGATGTGTTCTCTGGGCACTCCATGGGTGGGTCTTTGGGTGTAAACTGATAAATCCATTGTAACATGCTAATTTCCCTAAGCCTTTGAATACCTTCTTCTACAGTATACCAAGGCAGGTCTGGCATTTCAACTTGATTTAGCATAGGCCACTTCTTAATCCATGCTTCAGTGAATGAACCAAATAAACTATTAGATCCTTTCCTAACCTCACGAGCTGATACATTGAATGAAGAATCTGTACTTAATGGTCTCATATCAATAAACTCAGAATGAACCAACTTTATGTTCCTTGTACTGTTATCCCATACCCTTCATAAACTTTACCACATATAGTCCACAGGTTTATGTTTGTATATGTTAGAAAAATCTAGCAGTTCTTTTGGAGTGTAGCATACCTCCTCCTGGCTCACACTTTGTACTTCACCTCTTGGGGCTTGCTGGGACTTAAGTCTAGTTATAGGTCTAAAAGAAAAAATTTGTGGTGGGGGTGGGTCCTGGGGAAATCCAGCAATGTCTTGTAAGGCATCTGCCTTAGACAATGCCCCAGATGCTGCCCCAGGTTATATCTCAGACAAAGGCTTTTCAAATATTAAAAAAAAAACAAAAGAAAAAAACAAGCCCGTTGCCATTGAGTAGATTCCTACCCATAGTGACCCTATAGAACAGAGTATAACTTCCCCATAGGGTTTCCAAGGAGCACCTGGTGGATTTGAACTGCAGACCTTTTGGTCAGCAGCTGAAGTCTTAACCACTAAGTCACCAGGGCTGGGCTAATTTCATCAGATAGGGATGGATGGGATAGGGATGGATAGGGAGTGTTGCTTAGCAGACAAAGATGGAATAATCTTCAGATGGGAGTGAGAGGGCTGGTTCTGTTGGCAGGAGGGATTCTCAGGATTTAGGGTCTCAATATCCCCAGCTTCCAGATTATATGCCCCTATGTCTCCATCCCAACTTTCAAGTTTCTATTTTTTCCAATCATTGTCCTCAGTTTAACTTCATACAACATATGTGGTTGGGAATTAAACTGGGGTTGAAATTCAGCCATTTTTATGATAAAACTCTAGTTTTGGTTTTTAGCAGTATCAGCTCTGTTACTGTAAGAAATGAGGTTTTCTTTTAGGGCACAAGTGGTAACTTTCTTTTATGCGGTGCTTGCAGTGTGACTCTGAAGCCCTGATCTTATCTCTTTCACCACTTTGTCTAATGAAAGCAGGACCAGCGAAGCATCTTCCTTATACTTTTCATTCTGACAAAATTGTAGAAAAGTATAAAATATGCAATCACCCAGCGCCTTTTCTGTCACAAATATTTGATTCACTGATGGTGATATTTTTCATATTTCTGTTGCCACCTCATGCCATGGATTAGCAGTGTCCTCTTTACTAATGGAGACAGAGTCATCAGCACCATTAAGACTAGCCAGACTTGAGAACGAATTAAAAAAACTCATCCTTATGATTTTTTTCCTCTCAAGCTGCTCTTGGTCCAAATATCTTAGGCTGGTTTCTCTAGTGGAGCAAAACCAGTGAAGCAGAGATAGATAGGTAGACAGGCCAACAGACAGACAGACAGATAGATAGATTGATAGACAGAGATTTATCTCAAGGACATGGCTCATGCAGTTGAGGAGGCTGGCAAGTGCCAAATCTGTGAGTCAGGCATCAGGCTGGAAGCTTCTCCTGACTCATGTGGTTGCTGGGGATGAAAAACCCAAAATTGGCAGGTCAGGTGGGAGGCTGTTGGTCATGGGGTTGCGGGAGCTGGTGAAATCTAAAGATTTGCAGGTCAGGCAACAGACTATTGGCTCATGTCCCAGGAACTGGAGGTTAGAAGAAGACAAGTCAGATGCAGGATTCAGAGAAAGCTTTGCCATAACATTCACATATATTGGATGCAGGCCACACCCACGAGGAAATTAATTGCCTTCCAACTGATTGGAATTCACCTGATTGGCTGCTCACATCAGATCACAAAATGGACGATGATTACATATTAGCTGCCAAACCACTGAGAATCATGGCTTAGCCAAGTTGACACATACCTTTAACCACCACAGGCATTGAGACCAAATGCAGTCCAGGTTGTTTATCACTAGCTTATCTGAAAACTGTTGAACCTTAAAAAGTGTTTTGCATGTTTATTACTGATGCTGCTGCATATGAGACCTTAAGACAATCGTGTAGATGAATGTCTACCTTGTACTGACAATTTCTGGCACTGTGCACTATCCATTAAATTGTAGAAAAAAAAAATTCCCAGAAAAATCTGTGCAATTGTTCTAGTTCCTTCTGGCTATTCCGATTTACCAGAGGTCAGATGTATTAATGCTAATCATGTGTCTTTTGGAAAACATGTCCTTCCTGACTCCACATGTGTATTTCTGACATTATATTTCTCAGAGATATTTAGATGGATGTTAAGTTACAGGTTTTTTTTTTTTTATTTTGGCCTCTTTTAGCAAGATATAAACTTCTGGATGAGGAAGGGTAGCTTATAATTTCTGAGACATTGTTTGAGCTTAGTTAAGACTGAATATAAAATTCTCTGCATTCTAGAAAAAAAACCAAACCTATTACCATTGAGCCAATTTCAACTCAGCAACCCTATAAGAGAGAGTAGGACTGCCCCATGGGTTTTCCAAGGAGTGGCTGGTGGATTCAAACTCCCGACCTTTTGGTTTTCAACCCAAGCTCTTAACCACTGTACCACAAGGGCTCCTTACAATGGAGTTACGTTATAGAATTAAATGTTTAGGCCATGTATAAAAATGAACTTCTGGACAGTTGAAAAATTATTGGAGTATGTTATCATAAAGGAGAAAAATATTTCTTACTTTGGAAATTTTAGGAAAGTGGATTTGATCTCTTCTACTTGGGATAATATAAACGAAGCACACACTAGAAAACCTCAAAAAAGTTTTCTCCTAAGTGTTTTAATGTACCAGTCATTGGAATGACAGCATGAAAACAGGGGACTTTGAGAAAATTTTAAATAATTTGTTACTGGATTGTAAATTTTTACTTTTTTTCATTAGCGTTGGGATGATTAGTAACTATTTTAAGATATTAATTAGAGCTTATTACTTTAAACCAGTGTTTTTTAAATATTCCTGATCACAGGAATTATTTAGGGAGCTTGTTAAACACACATTTGTCTGGACAGTTACTAAATGTGAACTCCAGAGAAAGCCCTAGAAATCATTACTCAGGTAATAATCAACCCAAAAGATTCATATGTTGGAGAAAATTGGGAACACATGATTTATACTTGAATTTTTGGATTGAAATATAAAGGGTACCAATGAAATATTATTTAACTGTTCACTTTATAAGAAATAGAGATGGGAATAGGAAACAATGTTGTTGTTATGTGCCGTCAAGTCAGTTCTGACTTATAGCGACCTTATGTCCAACAGAACAAAACACTGCCTTGTCTTGTGCCATCCTTACAATCGTTGCTATGTTTGAGCCCATTGTTGCAGGCATTGCGTCAATTCTTCTCATTGAGGGTTTTTCTCTTTTTCGCTTACCTTCTACTAAGCATAATGTCCTTCTCCAGGGACTAGTTCCTCTTGATAACATGTCCAAAGTTCGTGAGACGAAGTCTTGCCACCTTCACTTCTAAAGAGCATTCTTCCAAGATGTTTGTTGGTTTTTTTGGCAGTCCAGGGTATATTCAATATTCTTTACCAATACTGTAATTCAAATGCATCAATTCTTTGGTCTTCCTTATTTATTGTCCAGCTTTCAAATGCATATGAGGCGATTGAGAATACTATGGCTTGAGTCAGGAGCACCTAAGTCCTCAAAGTGACATATTTGCTTTTTAACAATTTAAAGAGGTCTTTTGCAGCAGATTTGTCCAATGCAATATGTCTTTCAATTTCTTGACTGCTGCTTCCATAGGTGTTGACTGTGGATCCAAGCAAAATGAAATCCTTGACAACTTCAATCTTTTCTCCATTTATCATGTTGCTCATTGGTCCAGTTGTGAGGATTTTTGATTTATGTTGAGGTACTTTCAGCAAGAAAGGTTGTGTCATCCACATAACACAGGTTGTTAATGAGTCTTTCTCCAATCCTGATGCCAAGTTCTTCTTCATATAGTCCAGCTTTTCAGATTATTTGCTCAGCATGCAGACTGAATAAGTATAGTGAAAGGATAAGACCCTGACACACACCTTTCCTGACTTTAAACCACACAGTATCCCCTTGTTCTGTTTGAAAGACTGCCACTTGTTCTATGTACAGGTTCAGCATGAGCACAATTAAGTGTTCTGAAATTTCCATTCTTCAAAATGTTATCCATAATTTGTTATGATCCACACAGTCGAATGCCTTGCACAACCAATGAAACTTGGGTAGACATCTATCTGGTATTCTCTGTTTTCAGCCAAGATTCATCTGTCATCAGCAATGATACTCCTCATTCCATGTCCTCTTCTGAATCTGGCTGGAATTTCTGGAAGTTTTCTGTCTATGTACTGCTGCAAAAATTGTTTAATTATCTTCAGCAAAATTTTACTTGTGTGTGACATCAATGATATTGTTCAATACTTTCCACATTCTGTTGGAACACCTTTCTTTAGAATGGGCACAAATATGAATCTCTTCCAGTTGCTTGGCCAGGTAGCTGTCTTCCAAATTTCTTGGCATAAACGAGTGAGTACTTCCAGTGCTGCATTTGTTTTTGAAACATCTTGATTAGTATTCAGTCAATTCTAGGAGCCTTGGTTTTTTGCCAATGTGTTAGGACAGCTTGGACTTCTTGCTTCAGTATCATCAGCTCTTGATCATATGCTACCTCATAAAATGGTTGAATGTCAACCAGTTCTTTTTGATACAGTGACTCTGTGTATTCCTTCCATCTTCTTTTGTTGCTCCAGCATTGTTCAGCTGTGGATACCATTGTGAATAATGGGAATTCCAGAACACTTAATTGTGCTCATGAGAAACATGTACATAGATCCAGAGGCAGTTGTTCAGACAGAACAAGGGGATACTGTATGGTTTAAAGTCAGGAAAGGTGTGCATCAGGGTTGTAACCTTTCACCATACCTATTCAATCTGTATGCTGAGCAAATAATCCAAGAAGCTGGACTATATGAAGAAGAATGGGGCATCAGGATTGGAGGAAGACTCATTAACAACCTGCATTATGCAGATGACACAACCTTGCTTGCTGAAAGTAAAGAGGACTTGAAGCACTTACTGATGAAGATCAAAGACCACAGCCTTCAATATGGATTACACCTCAATATAAAAGAAAACAAAGATCCTCACAACTGGGCCAACAAACAACATCACAATAAATGGAGAAAAGATTGAAGTTGTCCAGGATTTCATTTTACTTGGATCCACAATCAACAACCATGGAAGGAGCAGTCAAGAAATCAAAAGACGCATTGCATTGGGCAAATCTGCTGCAAAAGACCTCTTTAAAGTGTTGAAAAGCAAAGGTGTCACCTTGAGGACTAAGGTGCGCCTAACCCAAGCCGTGGTGTTTTCAATCACCTCATATGCAAATCAAAGCTGGGTGATGAATAAGGAAGACTGAAGAATTGACACCTTTGAATTGTGGTGTTGGCAAAGAATATTAAATAGACCATGGACTGCCAAAAGAACGAACAGGTCTATAGTTGAAGAAGTACAACCAGAATGCTCCTTAGAAGCAAGGATGGCGAGACTACATCTTACATACTTTGGACATGTTGTCAGGAGAGATCAGCCCCTGGAGAAGGACATCATGCTTGGCAAAGTACAGAGTCAGCGAAAAAGAGGAAGACCTTCAACGAGATGGATGGACACAGTGGCTGCAACAATGGGCTCAAGCATAACAATGATTGTGAGGATGGCACAGGACCAGGCAGTGCTTTGTTCAGTTGTTCATAGGGTCGCTATAAGCTGCAACAGACTCGATGGCACCTAACAACAATGCCCAGGATATCGATCTTTATGTGTTGCATTTCATTTTTGAAATTTTCCTAGATTCATACTTTGTGCATTCCAAGTTCTAATTATTAATGGATGTTTGCAGCTGTTTCTTCTCATTTTGAGTCCTTCCACATCAACAAATGAAGGTCCTGAAAGCTTGACTCCATCCACGTCATAAAGGTTTACTCTACTTAGAGGAGGCAGTTCTTTCCTAGTCATATTTTGAGTGCCTTCCAACCTAAGGGGCTCATCTTCTGGCACTATATCAGACAGTGTTCTGCAGCTATTCATAAGGTTTTCACTGGCCAGTTTTTTCAGAAGCAGACCGCCATGTCCTTCTTCTTACTCTGTCTCAGTCCCGAAGCTCAGCTGAAACCTATGCAACAAGGATGACCTTGCTGGTATTTGAAATACCGGTGGCAAAGCTTCCAGTATCACAGCAACATGCAAGCCACCACAGTATGACAAACTGACAGATAAGTGGTGGAGTGATACAGATTAGTTTTAAAAAATGTAGAAAACACAGAAAATCCAAAAAACAAATTAAATTCCCCATAATACTTTTATAAAGCCAGAATGACTGTAAAGTTTTTGGAATATTGTGTTCAAGGGCTCTCTGGATCCACTATCAATGCCCATGGAAGTAGCATTCACGAAATCAAGTGAAATATTGCAGTGGGCAAATCTGCTGCAAAAGACCTCTTTAAAGTGTTTCAAAACAAAGCTGTCACCTTGAGGACAAAAGTGTGCCTGCTCCAAGCCATGGTATTTTCAATCGCCTTGTATGCATGTGAAAGCTGAACAATGAATAAGGAAGACGGAAGAATTGACGCCTATGAATTATGGTGTTGGTGAAGAATATTGAATATACCACGGCCTGCCAGAAGAACTAACAAATCTGTCTTGGAAGAAGTACATCCAGAATGCTCCTTAGAAGTGAGGATGGTGAGATTTTGTCTCACGTATTTTGGACATGTTATTAGGAGGGACTAGTCCCTGGAGAAGGACATCATGCTTGGTAAAGCAGAGGGTCAGCGAGAAAGAGGAAGACCCTCAATGAGATGGATTGATACAGTGGCAGCAACCAGGGTCTCAAACACAGCAATGATTGTGAGGATGGCACAGGACAGGGCAGTGCTTCATTCTGTTGTACATAGGGTTTCTATGAGTTGGAATCTAACAACAGTATTCTTTGATGTGCATTTTATGTGGATGGCAATACATTGAATATTTTATTGTGTACACTTCTTTTTTACTTAATATTTTTTGTATTTGTTTGTTCAGTGTTAAAACTATTTGTAATATGTTTGTTGTTTATGTGAATGTATCTGTATTATATTTAATTACTTAACTAAAATCAGGTATGTTTGTTGTGTGTCCTGTTTTACTGACTGTAAATAATGCTATAATAGATGACTTTGGCATAAATTTTTATTTTCTTTTCAATTTATTTTTATGGAATAGACTTTTGAAAGTAGAATTACTTGGCCAAAATTATGGATGCTTATAATTTACCAGATTGTTTCTCATTAAGAGTCTACTCTCTGTTGTGTTTTGGAGTGCCTTGCTTCAATGCACCATTGCCAGAACTGGATGTTCTTGTTTTGTGTCATTGCTAATTTCATGAGTTAAAAATTGGATAACATTTGTTTAATTTGCATGTAAATGATTATTAGTGGAATTTGTTCAAATGTTTATTATACATTTATTTTTGGTATTTCTTCAACTACTTCTTCAACAGTGTATGTTATTTTCCCAATTTTTCTAGGGGGAAATCCTTGCTCTTTATTAATTTGCATCAATTCTTTACACAGAAATAATTACGCTTTGTCATATTATTTATAAATTTTTTTATGTTGTGATTTTAATCTACATAATGTTGTAGGTGTATTGTTTAAATTTATGAAATTGGTTTTTACTTTCTTTCAGAGAAATTGACTCATCACATAATTTCTTCAATACATTAAGCCTTTCTTTGTAGCATATATCCAATTTTAAAAATATTTCATAGGTACCAATAAGACGGTTCTTTCTTCATGAGGTGAAACATTCTTAATTTGGTTTAGGGTAAAAAAGTTATACTGTTGTAGATCGGTATAACCATACTGACTGGATAAGTATATTGGAGTTTCATGGATCCATAATGACTAACGTTTAATTACATTAATTGTGTTTTGTAATGGTGTAGACTGCTATTTCTTTTTCCATCTATTTTATTTTTTAAAGTAAATGACATAAAAATGTATTTTTGGTATTTCCTAAAAAATAGGTTAATAGTTCAATGTTTATAGGTAAACATCAATATGTATGTAGTTATTGCAGTCAGTTATTTTATTTTTATTTACTTTTATTAATTTTTAAAATAAAAATATTTATTTGTAGATGATAGCGTTACCCCAGATCTACTAAATGGACAGTTCTGAGTAAGAAGTAGGCGTGTTGCTTTCCAAAGACCCAAGGGAGCATTTCAAGGTAATAGGCTTTTTTCTGCATTCAATATTCATGTGTTACTATTTTCAGAAATGAGACTTTGAAAAATAGTCTCTTGACAAATGAACACCTTCAAAATTGGATTCCAATGCTGCTCTTCAAGATATATGAAACATTCCAGAAGAAGGTGCCTTAAGTGTAACTATTCAAACTTAGAAACTGAGTGGAAATTTTTCAGTATTCAAGTTATGAAATGTCAGTGATTAATTTTGGATGAGAAGAGAATTATATGCCCTGAACTCTTAAGGTCAAAAAATGTCAGAAAACAAATCTGAAGTAATTATGTTTTTGCTTGGCATGCCCCTGTTTCTTTAAGTGGAGATGTCAGCCTAAGACACCTTAGGGCCTTGCTTGGTCTGCGTGCTTATTGTAATATTTAAAGGGTCCTGTAATTTTCACATGGGACTAACATGAGATTAGTTTACAAAAAGGAAGGATCTGTCAATATATTTTTAAACCTTCTAGGAAAGAGTGCAAATGCTACTTGAACTTGGATATTATTATTATGGATACCACGACAGATGAGAGATGATAGAAATGTAAGCATTTTAATATTCAGTGTGGTATAATGGAAAGAGAACTCTACTGGAAGTTAAGAGAATATGGATTTGTTCAGTGACTTAGAAGAGTTATTTATTAGCTCTCTGCCCAGAGATACTTACAATTGTTGAACCACAGCAGCCTCTGAAGAAGGTCAATATACAGAGGAGCTCTTAGAAAACATTTGTGGTTTTGGCTTTGTCTAATGAAGTGAACACTAAAAAGATTCATAGAAAATCCCGCAGAATTTTTGAGAGAATTAGTTCCATGGAAGAGCTACTCAGCTGCAAACGTGTGCTGACTTATACAGAAAAGGAAAGATAATTCAGAGGGCAGAACCAAGAACCATGGAGAATCATTTCTAGAGCAGTGCTGGGCTGTAATCAAGGCACTGGCAATATGTGCCAGGCTGGATTTCAGATATGTGGAGTCACCATGAGTCAGAATTGACTCGACTGCAACTAACAACAACAACATAAACCAGTCACTTCTATGTGCCTTCTGTCTCCGCTACCCCTCTTTTGAATGAGAGTTCTAGAGTGTCTGATGTCTGTTCCACTACTGCTCCTTAAGTCATTTATATGAAAGACACTGTTTGGTAATGTATTGAGACATGACTTGTCTCCTTAATGCACAGGTCTCCAGTTTAAGAGGAAAAACTCTCAAAGAAATGCACTAGGGAATCCCAGCTAAGGAGCCTTATCCACCTGATTTAGGTAATGAGATCCTGGACTTTGAGCTGTTGCTGTAATAGACTGAGACTTGGTAGTCTGGATGGTGGGGATGAATGTGCTTTGCATATTCGAGGGATGTGAATTATTGTAGCCAAATGTTAGGCTGTGGTAGATTGTATTTTCCTTCTTGGCTGCAACAAGATCTCCCATCCTATTTGCTCTTTTTCCAATGTGATGTCAATATTTTTCCTTAGAATCTTAGTGGGCCTGGGCCTATGGTGGAAGTGAAACTATATGACTTTTGAAGCTAGGTTTCAAAAGGTGATAGCTTCTGCCTACACCTCTTGGGATACTTGTTCTTAGAACCCAATCAATATGCTGTAAAGAAACAGAGGGACTTCTTATGTATAAGTGTTCTGGTAGATAGCCTAGATGAACCTACAGCCAAAACCCCAGCCAAAAGCCAGTAACAATCTGCAGATGTAAATGAATGAGTTTTTAGATGATTTTAGATTCCAGCCATCCAGTCAACTTCCAGCTTTTGAATCTTCCTAGCTGAGACCTTAAACATCATAGAACAGAAACAAATTATCCCCACTCTGCCCTGGTTAAATACTTGACCCACAGAAACCATGAGAGATAATTAAATGATTAAGATAACTTTTTAAGATAAAAAGTTTTGTTTGATTTGTTATGCAGCCATAGATAATCAGAACCTTATCTTTTATGTAAAACTTAGGAAACAGATACTGTCTTTGTGTCCATGTTTCATATCTATATGAGCTATGGTTGTGGGAGTTACAATGGAAGGCATTTAAAATAACAGTAACTCAAGTGGTTAAATGTTTGGCTGCTAACCAAAAGATCGACAGTTCAAATCCACCAGCCGCTCGTTGGAAACCCTATGGGGCAATTTTAATCTGTCCTATAGGGTTGCTATGAGTCAGAATTGACTCGACGGCAATGGCGTTTTTTTTGTTTTGTTTTTTATACCATAAAAATACATCTTCTGATTGCAATTCAATAATTATTAGAGGATGTACTATGGATAATGGACATATAGCATTGAAATAAAGTTTAGTCACTTTATTCTTGCAAAATATCTTAATCTAGTCATTCAAGAAACCCTTTCTGAGCACCTTCCAAGCACAGCATGAAGTTCTGGGGATCAATGATGAATAAGACTCCAGTCTTGTCCTTGCAAAACTCACAGTTTTCTCAAACTGAAGTGTTTCTGTCTAGTTATCAGACTACTGTGTCTTCTTGACCCCGAGCTTTATTTCTTTGATGAATAAAGTTTGTATTTTCCTTCTAATTATAACCTAATGTTGTTGTTAGGTGCTGTCAGTTAGTTCTGACTCATAGCGACCCTATATACAACAGAACAAAATGTTGCCCAGTCTTGTGCCATCCTCACAATCATGGCTATGTTTGAGCCCATTGCTGCAGTCACTGTGTCAATCAATCTTGTTGAGGGTCTTCTCTTTTTTTGACCCTCTACCAAGTATGATATCCTTCTCCAGGGATTAGTCCCTCCTGATAAAATGTCCACAGTAAGCAAGACATGCTTCTACGGAACATGCTGGCTATACTTCTTTCAAGACAGATTTCTTCATTCTAGCAGTTCATGGTATATTCAATATTCTTCACCAACACCAATTCAAATGAGTCAATTCTTCTTAGGTCTTCCTATTCGTATTTTGAGGAAAGCTTACCTCAAATTGTCCATCATATGAATATTCAGAAATGTTGGTTTTCCACTCTGTGTTATATATGTTGAGACAGCATAATTTGTTTGTTTTTGTATTTGTCCATTTAAAGTATTTTAATTGTGGGAACACATCTACTGGCAGATACAGGTTCAGAAGTGGAAATTTTTAAATACATGACTGTAGGTGCTCTTCATATATTAATATAAACAATAGAGCATACGAGTGTCTCAGTAGCATAAACCTCTTAGACATAACTTAACACCTCGTGGGATGAATTTCCCAGGCTTGAAGGCAAAGGGCCATAGACCCAGGGGACATCTATGCCAATTGGTACAACATAGTTCTTAAAGACAATGTTCTACATCCTACTTTGGTGAGTAGTGTCTGAGGTCTTAAAATCTTGTGAGCAGCCATCTAAGTTATAACTATTGGTCCCTTTTAGCCTGGAGTAAAGGAGAGGGAAAAAAACTAAAGACCCAATGGAGCAATTAGTCCAAAGGACTAATGGACCATGTGAACCACAGCCCACATGACCATGAGAACAGAAGAACTAGATGGTTCCTGGCTACTACTACTGACTGCTCTAACCAAGATTACAATAGAGGTTCCTGGACACAAGTGGGATAAAAAATATAGAACAAATGATCAAATTCACAAAAAAGGCCAGACTCACTGGTCTGACAGAGACTGGAGGAACCCCAGAGACTATGACCCTTGGATACCTTTATAACCCAGACTTGAAGCCATTCCTGAAGTTCACCTTTCAGCCAAAGATTAGGCAAGCCCATAAGACAAACAATAACACACATGAGGAATCTGCTTCTTAGATTAATCAATTATAAGAGATCAAATGGGCATCACCTGCCCAGGAACAAAGATGAAAAGGTGGGAGGGGACAAAAAAACTGGATGAATAGACACAGTGAACCCAGGGTGGAAAGGGAAAGGGAGAGAGTGCTGATGCAATGCAGGATTGCAGCCAGTTCCACGAAACAATTTATGTATAAATTTTTGAATGAGAAACTAATTTGCTCTGTAAACTTTCACCTAAATCACAATAAATAAATAAAGAAATGAAGTATGTTAACTGAACAACAACTATACATACTACACTAGATTACTGGGCATAAAGTGAGGAAAAAGATTAGCAGACCCTCCCTCCTAGACCTCAGTCTAACGGAAGATGCAGACAAGTAAGCAAGTAATTACAGTATGCTGCTATGATGGTTAAGACAGGGTACAGTGAGATCATAAATGGGAACACTGGATTCCTTTGTCGGCATATAGGAAGCCTCCCTGGAGGACGTTTTCCCACAAGCTTGAGGTATTTTCTGATCCCCAGATTTTATAGTGTTCCCTCCCTCTCTTCCTTTCCTAATTGCACTTTGTGTCCTAGGATCTTAAAGATGCACAGTTGAAATTTTGAATCCTGGCACTCTCTTTGGAACCAGATCCTCTGAGTCATAATTAGCAAATAATTGCAGACATCTACTCTTACTACACAGCAAGCTTAGGCTGGGCTTTAACTCTAATATTTACAAAACCCTAGGAAAGAATACAGATGGAAGCTCATTTGCCCTATGTCTAAATATTTAAAAGTTATAAGTGAAGCCAACAAACTGCCACATAAAATATTTTCAATCCTACCTTGAAAAATGCACTTTTATAATAACCTGGAAGGCCAAGTTCAAATGTGAATTACTGAACTCCTCCCTCCACACCTTCTGCAGAGAGCCACCATTTAACTGTGCTTCAGCGCTGGGTATGCTCATACCGGGTGATACACCCTCAGGAGGACAAACCCTGGGAAGGGATGGTGCAGGTCCTGGAAACAAGTTGGGCCATTTGGGGAGACATAGTGGGGCCCTAGAGACACAGGTCATAGTCCGAAGTGAGGAATGGGATCTGGTTGGGCCTAGTCCCATGGCCCCACAGGCTCTTCATGTTGCGTATAGGTGGGTGAGTGGTGGAGGACAAAAACACGATCCTCTTGCCCTGTTATAAGTGTAGTACCTGCTACCTAAATGGCCATATTTAAATATACTCCCAAAGGTGATCAGATGGGGCTGTATATTCATATGCTTTTGTATGAGAAAGAAGTATTGATGGGATAAATACCCTCAGTTAGATTAACTTGTCAACCAATTTTGCTGGGTCAATGAAAAGTTAAGTCTGCAGCTAAGGGCTCAGAAGTAAGAGGGTACCATCTCTTCATCAATTCTCACAGCTGTTCAGGAAACAATGAGCTCAGGGAGCCATCTCAGGTGACAAACTAAGACACAGTAGACAGTCTTTACAGACATGAAAGATAGTTATAGATGTTTGCATCTAAACTGTATAAAATTACATCCGTAAGCATATAGTGTACTAGTAATAAATTGTCTTGACAAGCAGTTGTTTATTATAAATTTTGCAACTTTTTATTTAGATGCCTCTGGTTTCATTAAATAAAACATTAAGAGGGATCCACAGCTGAAGATGAATATTTCAATTTAGTGTTAAAGATGTTAAATAAATTTAGTGTTTTTACATTCCTGTTAGCATATTTAAGTCCTGCCTCAGGAAAGTGCTTGCCTGGCAGTTGGGCTGAGCTCACTGTAATTTTTGACTTTCAGATCATTTTGGGTGCATGCCAGAGTTCAGTATGGAACTGTTCAAAAGACTATAAAATAAGGGAGAGATCTCTTCTTTGAATTTGAGGTCTTTCTAGTGGCTCAAGATTTTGCAATGTGACCCTAATAGATTTCCTGTTAGGAAATATATGACTTCTCTCGTGGTTACCCATTGACGTCCAGTCGATTCTGACTCATGGCAGTCCCACGTGTGTTAGAGTAGAACTGTGCTCCTTAGGATTTTCAATGGCTGTGATCTTTTGGAAGCAGATCTCCAGGTCTTTCTTCTGAAATGCCTCTCGGTGAGCTCAAACTGCCAAATTTTTTTAGTAGCTGAGCCTGTAACCATTTGCACCAAAATTTCTTTACTTTCCTTTCTGTTGCTTTTCTTCCAGAGCTACCTCAAAGAACAGTTTTTTTTTTTGTTCTTAGGCTAGTAGATCTTCTTCTTTTCTCTACTTACACTTATTTAGTTGTGTAACCGTAAACATATATGTGTATGTATATGTATATATACAAATCCCAGATTTATATCTCTAGCCTCAACCTTCCCCTGAGCTCCAGCTGCTTATTCAACAAAGATATCTACATTTGCATCCACATTTACTAAGTCTAAAATAGAATTCTTGATGCTCCCTGCTCTTACCTGTACCTTCTGCATGTCAGTCAATGGTATCAGCATTCAAGCTCAAAACCAGGAGGTATTTTAAAATCCACTATTTCTGTCATAGCCCAGAGCTAATGCATCACAAAGTCCTGTTGGCTTCACCTCAAAATCTAGCAAGTAATACATTCAAGTAATATATCAAAGGATGAAGTAACTTGCTCAAGGTTTTATAAGGCATAAGTGATAAAACTTCTCTTGGATAACAGGTACTCTGACCTAGTATGTACTTGCATGCTGTATTCCCCTTGTTGTCTATTATCCACCAAATGGACTATTGTTATCTGCTAACACATAGCAGCCAGACTAATCTTTTAAAATGCAAATTGTCCTCATCCCCATTAGAATGGCTTTGATCCAAAAAATAGAAAGCAACAGGTGCTGGCAAGGCTGTGGAGAAACTGGAATCCTCATCCATTGATGATGGGAATGTAAAGTGGTACAGCCACTGTGGAATACAATTTGGTGGTTCCTCAAAAAGATGAACTTAGAAATACCATGTGATGCAACAATCCCAGTCCTAGGTATATACCCAGAAAAATGGAAAGCAGGAACACAAATAGAAACCAGTACATCAATGTTCACTGAAGCACTTCTCACAGTAGCCAAAATGTGGAAACAATGAAAATGTCCATCAACAAATGAACGGATAAAAAAAATGTAGTATATATGCATACAGTGGAATATTACTCAGCCACAAAGAAAAATAAGTCCTGATACATGCCCTAACATGGATAAACCTAGAAAACCTTATGCTGAGTTAAATAAGTCAGTCACAAAAGGACAGATACTATATGATGTCACTAATATGAAATAAGCAAACATATAACAACGAGAACAAAAGAAACCAAACCCCTTTCCGTTGAGTCAATTCTGACTCATTATGACCCTACAGGACAGAGTAGACCTGCTGCGTAGGGTTTCCAAGAAGTGGTTGGTGGATTTGAACTGCTGACCTTTTGGTTAGCAGCCAAGCTCTTAACTACTAAGCCACCAGGGCTCCAGTAAATACATAGACACCAAAAATTATTAGTGGTTACAAGCAGTAGAACTGGGGGGAGAAAGGAAGAGTTTTACTCAGAAAGCATTGAGTTTATGTTAATGATGGTGGAATAATTTGGAAAACTTGAAGAATATAATCAATGTCACTGAATTATATGTGTAGAAATTGTTGGATTGGTGTATGTTTTATTGCATGCATTGTCACCACATCACCACAATAAAAAAAAGAAGACTTATGCTTCTGGGAAGTTGGAGTAGACATATATTTTCTATTCCTTCCACTTGGTACAACTAAAATGTCTGAACATTATACGTAAAACAAACGTAGGAAGACTCTGAAAAGTGGAGAGAAGAAGTCAGACTGGCTAAGGAACTTGGGACACAAGAAATTGTGAGTTCCCTGAGTTTTCTTTTTGCCTCATATATCCTAGACTTGGAGTGGAAGAAGGTGACAACCTGGAAATGCCAATAGGTGCAGGCCAAAATAACCCCAACGATAATCTGTTCTCACTAGCCAAAGGAGCAGAAAAGGACAGATTTTAGACCAAAAAAAAAGAAACTTTTAGACACTAGCCACTCTACTCCAGCCATGCAGCACAGAAAAAAAACCCACTCATGCCTGGACTTCCACTTACATTAGTCTATAATGAGGTGCTCCAAGACTCTTACCAAGGTGGGGTTAAAGAACCTCAAGTAGAGAGCCAGAACTTTTATCCCTGCTAGGTGTCAGGGTGCCCGAGGAGACCACGTGACGAATCTGGACTTCTACCTCAACCACAGTAATAAGGCACTCCTTCCCCTCGCTGCTGTTGTAGTGTCAGAAGAGGCCTAGTGGAGAGCCAAGTCTTACCAGTGGTAATGAGGCTATCTCCTTGTAGAGTCAGTTGAGGCCATGTGAGGAGCAGTAACAAGGCACTCCTACCTATCCCAGCCAGGGAGTTGTCAGTGGAGGCCTAGTTGGGGCCCACTCTTGATCAGCAAAAACAAGAAACCCTCAATATCTGGTATAAAGGGAGGCTGAGTGGGCATCTGGGTGTATACCTCTAACTGGCAATAATAAGTCAAGCCCTCTTCTTCCCCTGCTTGACTAGTGTCAGAGGAAGCCAGCTAAAACAGATTTAAATAAGATATAGAACCTCACAGTGTAATACCTACAATGTCCAGGTTTCAACTGAAAATCATTTGTCATACCTTGAACCAGGAAGATCTCAAATTGAATGATAAAAGACAATAAATAGATGCCAATGCCAAGCTGACAGGGATTTTAAAGTAGCAATAATAAAATTGCTTTAATGGGCAATTACAAACATGCTTGTAAGAAATGAAAAAAAAAAAGAAAGTCTCAGCTAAAAATAAAATGTCAGATGCCCTTTATCACCGCTCCTATTTAACATTGTTCTAGAAATTCTAGCTAGAGCAATAAGGCAAGAAAAAGAAATAAAGGGCACCCAAATTGGTAATGAAGAAGTTAAACTGTCCCTGTTTGCAGATGATATGATACTATGCATAGAAAACCCTAAAGACTCCATCAGAAATCTACTGGAACTAATAGAAAAATTCAGCAGAATAGCAGGATACAAGCTAAACATTAAAAAATCATTTGGATTCCTATACACCAATAAGGAGAAGGATGAAAAGGAAATCAGGAAAACAATACCATTTATAATAGCCCCTAAAAAGATGAAATACTTAGGAATAAATCTGACCAGGGATGTAAAAGACCTATACAAAGAAAACTACAAAACAGTTCTGCATGAAACCCAAAGGGATCTACAGAAGTGGAAAAACATACCATGCTCATGGATAGGCAGACTCGACATTGTGAAAATGTCAATTCTACCCAAAGCAATTTACAAATACAACACAATCCCAATCCAAATACCAACAACATTCTTCAAAGAGATGGAAAAACTAATCATTAACTTTATATGGAAAGGGAAGAAGCCCCAAAGAAGTAAAGCACTACTGAAGAAGAAGAATAAAGTTGGAGGACTCACACTACCTGACTTCAGAACCGACTATACAGCTACAGTAGTCAAAACAGCCTGGTAGTGGTACAATGACAGATACTTTGACCAGTGGAACAGAATTGAGAACCCTACGGTCACCTGATCTTCGACAAGGGCCCAAAGTCCATCAAATGGGGAAAAGACAGTCTTTTTAACAAATGTTGCTAGCAAAACTGGATAGCCATCTGCAAAAAAAAAGAAACAGGACCCATACCTCACTCCATATACAAAAACTAATTCAAAACGGATCAAAGACCTAAATATAAAGCCAAAACTATGAAGTTCATAGAAGAAAAAGGAGGACCATCACTACAGGCCTTAATACACAGCCTTAACAGGATACAAACTATAACCATCAATGCACTATCCCCGAAAGATAAGCTAGATAACTGGGATCTTCTAAATATCAAACACCTATGCTCTTCAAAAGACTTCACCAAAAGAGTAAAAAGAGAACCTACAGACTAGGAAAAAATTTTTGGACAGTACAAGTCAGACAAAGGTCTAATCTCCATAATCTACAAGAATATCCAACACCTCTACAACAAAAAAAATGGGCAATGGAAATGACCAGACACTTCACCAAAGAAGACATTCAAATGGCCAACAGACACATGAGGAAATGCTCACGGTCACTAGCCATTAGAGAAATGCAAATTAAAACCACAATGAGATACCATCTCACCCCAGCATTACTGGCAAGAATCAAAAACTCTGGAAATAACAAATGTTGGCGAGGCTGAGGGGAGATCAGAACTCGTATGCACTGCTGGTGGGAATGCAAAATGATACAACCATTTTGGAAAATGATATGGCACTTCCTCAGAAAGCTAGAAATAGACATGTCATTTGATCCAGCAATCCCACTCCTAGGAATATATCCTAAAGAAATAAGAGTCGTCGTTCGAATAGACATATGCACACCTATGTTCATGGCAGCATTTTTCACAATAGCAAAATGATGGAAACAACCTAGATGCCCATCAACAGATGCATGGATAAACAAACTATGGTACATACACACAATGGAGTACTATGCAATGAGAAAGAACAATGATGAATCTGTGAAGCATCTCATAACATGGATGAAACTGGAGGACATTATGCTGAGTGAAGTAAGTCAATCACAAAAGGACAAATATTGTATGAGACCTCTATTGTAAACACCCATGAAAAAGTTCACACACAAAATGTAACAATATTTGTTGGTTACCAGGGATGGGAGGGGTGGGGTGGGGAAATGGTAAATAGGCAATAGATAAGTGGTATCTTGGGTGAAGGGTGAGACAGTACACAATACTGGGGAAACCAGCACAACTTGTACAAGGAAAGGTCATGGAAGCTCCATAGACATATCCAAACTCCCTGAGGGACTGAATTGCTGGGTGGAGGGCTGTGGGGACCATGATCTGGGGAACATCCAGCTCAATTGGCATAACACAGTTTATAAAGACAATGTTCTACATTCTACCTTGGTGAGTAGTGTCTAGGGTCTTAAAAGCCTGTGAGCAGCCATCTAAGACACTCCACTGGTCTCATCCCTTCGGGAGCAAGGGAGAAAGAAGAGAACAGGATACAAGGAAAAGATGGGTCCAAAGGACTAATGGACCACAGCTACCAAGGCCTCCACCAGTCTGAGTCCAGTGCAGCTAGATGGTGCCTGGCTACCACCACTGACTGCTCTGACCAAGATCACAACAGAGGGTTCTGGACAGAGCTGGAGAAGGATGTAGAACATAATTCTAACTCACAAAGAAAAGACCAGATTTACTGGCCTAAAGGAGACTGGAGAAACCTCGAGAGTATGGCCCCCAGACACCCTTTTAGCTTAGTGGTGAAGTCATTTCCGAGGTTCACTGTTGAGCTGGGGAGTGGATAGCCCCATAAAACCAAATGGGCCTAATGAGGTACAGCAGTCCAGTGACAAGGGCCAGAAGGCAGAAGGGGACAGGAAAGCTGGTGATAGGGAACCCAAGGTTGAGTAAGGATAGTGTTTATGTGTTGTGAGGTTGTTAACCATTGTCATAGGGCAACATGTGTACTAAAATGAGAAACTTGTTTTGTTCTGTAAACCTTCGTCTAAAGTGAGAATAGCAGCACAATTGGAAGAGAGTAGTCGATGTCACTGAAGTGTGCACGTAGAAGTTTTTGAAATGGTGTATCTTAGGCTATGTATATTTTCACCAAAAAAAAAAAGGTTGAGAAGGGACAGGGTTGACATGTTGTGGGGTTGTTAACCAATGTCATAAAACAATATGTGTACTACTGTTTCATGAGAAACTATTTCCTCTGTATGCCTTCACCTGAATTACAATAAAAAAAAAAAGATGCTATTTAAAATTGCTCAAAAAAAAAGGAAATACGTATTTGTATATGTAACAAAACACGTACTGGACTTGCATGCTGAAAACTACAAAAGCCTGATGAAAGAAATCAAATGATATCTAAATTAGTGGAAAGACATACAACGTTTATGGACTGAAACACTGAACATAGTAAAGATGTCAATTGTTTCCAAGTTGATACACAGGTTTATTGCATTTCTTATAAAAACTCTAGTATAATTTTATAGATATAGATAAAATTATTATAAAATATATAAGGAAATAAGGAAAGCCACAGGCCCTAAAATAGCTGTAATTCAGTGAATTTTGAAAAAGAGGAATAAAGTGGATGAAACCAGTTTGCCTAATTTCAAGACACATTATATAATTTATTATATAGCTACAGTATTCAAAACTGTGTGATGTTGGTAGAGGGATAGACATATAGCTCAATGGAATAGAATAGAGATCCAGAAATAGACCTACAAATGTATGCCTAACTCATTTTTGATTACAATGCAAAAGAAATTCAACGGAGAATGGCTAGCCTTTCAACAAATGGTGCTGGCGCAACTGGACATGTGCAGACAAAAAAAAAAAAAAGACATTAACCTACATCTCACGCTTTATACAAAAATTAACTACAAAAAGATCAGAATTAAAAGTGAAACATAAAACTATAAAATGTTTTGGAAAAAAACATAGGAAAAAAATCTTTGGGATCTAAAGTGAGGCAATGAGTTCTTAAAATTGATACCATAATGACATAAAAATAGGCCAATGGAGTGGAACTGAAAGTCCAGAAATAAGCCTACACATTATGGTCAAGTGATTTTTGACAAGTGTGCTAAGTCCTTTCAATGGGAAAAGAAGAGTCTCTTTAATAAATGGTGCTGGGACAACTGGATTTCCAAGTAAAAAAGAATGAAGTTGAATCCATATCTCACACCATATATGGAAATGAACTAAAAATGGATTGATGATCTAAATGTAAAAACTAAAACCATAAAATTCTTAGAAGAAAACATATAGGTAATGTTTCAAGACCTAGTTTTTGACAATGGATTCTTAGATATGCTACCAAAAGCATGAATAACACACACAAAAATGAATTTCTACATGTATAATTCAGTGACATTGATTACATTTTTCAAGATGTGAAGCCATTACTCTTATTCAACATAATGATTCTTATTTGCTATCCTTTCCCAAGTTGTTTCACCACCATTACCACAAACTCAGTGCTCTCTAAGTAAAACTTCCCCTCTCCCCCTCCTTTCCATTTCTGGTAATCATTAATACTTTTTGGTTTCTATATTTTTGCTTATTTCATAAAAGTGGGATTATACAGTATCTTTTTGTGACTGACTTATTTTCCTCAGTGTAATGTTTTCTAGGTTCATCCACGTTGTGGGATGCATCAGGACTTCTTTCCTCTTTATGGCTGAGTATTCTGTAACATTTTTGAAATGACAAAATTATAAAAATGGAGAAGAGATTAGTGGTTGCCCAGTTATAAGGAGGGAGTGTGGGTGGCTATAAAAGGGCAACATGAAGCATCCTTGTGATGATGGAAATGTTCTGTGTCTAGACTGCATTGATATCAATATCTTGGTTGAGATATTGTATTATAGTTTTGCAAGATGTTATCATTGGGGAAAATTGGATAAAGAATACATGGGATCAGTCGATATTATTTCTTTCAACTGCATGTGAATACACAATTATGTCAACATAAAAAGTGCAATTTAAACAACAACAAAATGGAACCACCTGGATCCAAACTTCTCCTCGTGGCTACGACTGCCCTGAAAGATGTGGCTCCTGCTTATATATCTCCACGTTCACGCCTTTGCTCTTTTTGTAAAATGCCAACCTGATCTTCCTCAGGGCCATTATATTTATTGTTCTCTCTGCCTAACACACACTTCATTCTGTTTTCCCCATGATCAGTCTCTCCACTTAATTAAGGCCTCTGCTCATCTGGTCTTCCTCCTCTACGTACTATTTATAATTATGCAAAGTTCAGTAAGTTACGTAATGATTTATATCCTTTTTCTAACCAAGTGATACATCAATATTTTCCTTACAAAGATAAAATATTATAAAAAATGCTGAGGTCCTCTTTAACCACGACATTAAAGCTGTACCTGTTCCCTATTCCCTCTTCCAGATAATTATCTATTAGATATGCATATTGTCAGATGTTTTTCTATTGACTTATAAATACACATATGAGCTCTATATAGATTATAGAGTGTTTTATTTCTTTTATTGTTTGTGGGTTGTTAAAAAGAAGTATGAAGTAAACATCTTTGTACATGTCCCCTTGGGAATATCTGTGATAACTAGTTTGTAATTTGCATTTAATTTCCTATCTAGTGAACTGACTGTTGGTAACATTGATTTTAATTTTAAGATGTATGGATTTTTCTTGTTATGTTTTGTTACTGACTTCCATTTTTTATATGGACAATGAATAAACCTTGTAAGATATCAATTTTTTTGGAAACTTGTTAAGATTTTCTTTATAGCCTGACATAAAATATTTATATATATATGCTAAAAAAGAGTATGCACTATCTTTTATACAACTTCTCATGTGTGTGTATGTGTGTGTGTGTGTTAGATCAAACTCTTCAATAGGGTATTAAATCCTCTATACTAATTTTCTTTTCTATTTTATCTGCTGATTTCTAACAGATGTGTTATATTTTCCTGCTGTGAATTGTGGATTTATCCATTTCCCCTTGATAATATCAGTTCTTCCTTTATAAGTTTTGAACTTATGCTGTTAGATGTATACAATTTATGATTTTTATGTCTTCCTTTTGGATTGTTGATTTTATCCATATGTTAACCTGCTTAAAAGCTGTCTCTTTTAAGTTTTTTTACTTTGAACTCTCTTTTGTGTGCTATTGCCAACCCAGTTTTATTTTGCTAGCATTTGCCTTGTTTTCAAATTTATTGTGTTATTTTTATAAAGGTTGAGTTAATTTTAAATAGAGTATGGTTAGATAAATTACAGGCATGCATCGGAGATATTGCTGGTTCAGTTTCAGTCCACCAAAATAAAGCAAATATCGCACTAGAGTCACATGAATTTTTTGGTTTCCCAATACATATAAAAGTTATGCTTACACTAATTCCAGTTCTCTTGCTATTTCGACCACATCCGTAGTTTCCTCCACTGAAGTCTTGAACCCCTCAAAGTCATCCATGAGGGTTGGAATCAACTTCTTCCAAACTCCTGTTAATGTTGATATTTTGACCTCTTCTCATGAACCACAGATGCTCTTAATGGCACCTAGAATGATGAATCCTTTCCAGAAGGTTTTAAATTTACTTTGCCTAAATCCATCAGAGGAATCACTATCAATGGCAGCTATAGCCTTATGAAATGTATTTCTTAAATAAGACTTGAAAATCAAAATTACTCCTTGATCCATGGGCTGCAGAATGGGTGTTGTGTTAGCAGGCATGAAAACAACATTAATCTTCTTGTACTTCTCCATCAGAGCTCTTGGGTGACCAGGTGCATTGTCAATGAGCAGTAATATTTTGAAAGCAATCTTGTTTTTTGAGCAGTAGGTCTCAACATTGGGCTTAAAATATTATGTAAAGCATGTTGTAAACAGATGTGTTGTCATCCAGGCTTTGTTTTTCCATTTATAGAGAACAGGTGAGTAGATTTAGCATAATTCTTAAGAACCCTTGGATTTTCAGAATGGTAAATAAGCACTGGCTTCAACTTAAAGTCACCAGCTGCATTAGCCCCTAACAAGAGGGTCAGCCTGTCCTTTGAAGCTTTGAAGCCAGGCATTGACTTTTCCCCTCTAGGTGTAAAAGTCCTAGATGGCATCTTCTTCCAATAGAAGGCTGTTTTGTCTACATTGAAAATCTGTTGTTTAGTGTAGCCACCTTCATCAATTAGCTAGCTCTTCTGGATAACTTGCTGCAGCTTCTACATCAGCACTTGCTGCTTCACCTTGCACTTTTATGTTATGAAGATGGCTTCTTTCCTTAAATGTCATGACCAACCTCTGCTAGCTTCAAGCTTTTCTTTGCAGCTACCTCATCTCTCTCAACATACATAGAATTGAAAAGAGTTAGGGCCTTGCTCTGGATTAGGCTTTGGCTTAAGGGAATGTTGTGTCTGGTGTGATCTTCTATCCAGACCACTAAAACTTTCTCCATAACAGCAATAAGGTTGCTTTCTTATCATTTGTATGTTTACTGGAGTAACATTTTTAATTTCCTTCAAGAACTTTTCCTTTGCATTCACAACTTGGCCAACTGTTTGGTGCAAAAGGCCTAGCTTTTGGCCTGTCTCAGTTTTCAACATGCCTTCCTCACTAAGCTTAATCATTTCTAACTTTTGATTTAAAGTGAGAGACGTATGACTCTTGTTTTCACTTGAATACTTAGAGGCCATTGTAAGGTTATTAATTGGCCTAATTTGAATATAGTGGTTAAGAGTTTGGTTGCTAACCAAAAGGTTGGCAGTTCAAATTCACCAGCTGCTCCTTGGAATCACTATGGGGCCATTCTACTCTGTTCTATAAGGTTGCTATGAGTTGGATGTCACCTTGAAGACTAAGGTGCGCCTGACCCAAGCCATGATGTTTTCAATTGCCTCATATGCATGTGAAAGCTGGACAATGTATAAGGCAGACAGAAGAAGAATCAACGCCTTTGAATCATGGTATTGGTGAAGAATATTGAATATACCATGGACTACCAAAAGAACAAACAAATCTGTCTTGGAAGTAGTACAACAAAAGTGCTCCTTAGAAGAAAGGATGCTGAGATCACATCTCACATACTTTGGACATGTTATCAGAAGGGACTAACTAGTCCCTGGAGAAGGACATCATGCTTGGTAAAGTAGAAGGTCAGCGAAAAAGAGGAAGGTCCTCAACAAGGTGGATTGATATAGTGGCTGCAACAATGGGCTCAAGCATAACAGTGACTGGGAGGATGGTGCAGGACCATGCAGTGTTTCATTCTGTTGTACATAGGGTCACTATGAGTTGGAACTGACTCAATGGCTCCTAACAACAACATAATAAAAATTACATAAATGTATATTATTTTCCATTTCCCTTTAGCCTGACTTTCTTTTAAGAGATTGATTGATATTGTTGTGACTTGCAAAACAAATTTGCTTGTCTAAGAAGTGGTGCTATTGTTACATCAGTTATGTATGTATCTCCAAATATGGGAGTTGAACAATTTCACTAAGAAGTAAAATGTACATTTTACAAATTTTGTATATGATAACAATTACATTTTCCTTTTCATTTCGGACTGATTGGGTATAACCTCACATTCAGTTCTCTCTCATCAACCACCTAAGAACATGCCAGCGGCACTATAACCATGTCTCTCATGACATATCTGGTCCTGTCCTGCACAAAGCAAACCAAAATGTGTCTTTAGGTTGAGCTGCCACCTCCACTGGATATCAGCAGTAGTCCAATGAACTGTGAAGATGCAGCATCAAAGGACAGAAAGTGAGTGTGCAAGTTTTTAAATATTATTTCAAGACAAAAAACAATTGTGGAGGTCTGCAAAGGGCCCGCCAACAAACATCATAAGACAAATGAATGAAATGATTTCCCATTGCCTTGTAAGTACTATTTCTTTTGACTATCTCAGACCTGAAGAACAAAATGACATTTTCCAAATCAATTTTTTCCTTACTAATTTTCAAATACAAATTTTTGTGCTAACATCCATATATGAATGTAAATTTTATTTTATAAATTTCATTTGTTTTATAAATTTTATTTGTTTTATAAATTTTATTTATTTTCAATTATTCAAATTTATTTGCTATAGTAGAACCAAATTTAAAAAGTGACATAATTTTATATCCAGGTAAAATGAAATGGCAACAACTAAGTGGAGGGCAAAAATGAAAGTTTGCAGAAGATAAAAAGAAAAGGATTTGTGAATCATTTGTGAATCCCTAAAGACAATCCTTTTTAAAAGGAAACAAAAGAGACTTCTTCCACTGAATGCACCAGTTTAATGGGTGCAAATCGTTGCACTGGTACCACTAGTGCTTAAGTTACTAATATCAATATGAATATAGCAGAATTTCTCCCAAATTCTTCATCCATTCCTTGCTGTAGTAAAAATAATAATAATAATAATAATGGGATAGAAAGTGAAACTATTTTAGAACCTGATATTGTCATATCTGCAGGTCCCATAAATAACAGAAATACAGATTTTGCTTTGTGGAATATTTTCTTCTAATGATGTAAAATGTTGGCTCGAAAGAGGGCCAGCATCACAGTGGACCATTTGAAAATTCATGTCAAAAATTTCTGGATGGTAAATAAACTAGGTTCTGTAGCCAGAATATATTTCTAGAGTGCAAAGCTAATGGCGAAAATTATGAGGGAAAGGCTACTGTATTCTCCATTGGCTAGCTCTGTATATTGTTTTGTTTGCAAACTATTCAGTCCTAAATCATTTAATTCTTGATTTGCTACAGATGAATTTAACTATTAGCACAACTTGAATGTGATTGATAAACATTCCCAGAGATTGTGTGTTGTCATATTTAAACCAAAGACATGGTTTTGGCTTAACTCATGAATTGCAAACACAAATTAATGAAGAAAGTCAGTATTGGAAAGCTGTTTTGCAATGTGTTTTGCTGTCATCATAAAAATTGCTGAACATGGACTTCCTTTCAGGGAAGAAAGGAAGTGTTTGGACCCCCACAAAATGGAAATTTTTTTTGGTTTACTTGAACTTGTTGCCCAATTTCATCCATTTTTAGTAGGTCACATCTCAAAATATGGTAACACAGGGAAGAGCGACCCATTGTATATGCCTAAAACAACAGGTGAAGAATTAATAAACTTAAGTGATAAAACTCGATCAACTCTTTTCATTCAGTGAAATAAGTATGGCTTAATATTTCAGTTTGTCTCTAGATTCCACTCCTGATCTTTCTCATACGTATCAGGTAAGTCTTGTTTTAAGATATGTATCTCCAATAGATGGAAGAGCTGTTGAGTATCACATTTACTAGCTTAAAAAGTCATACTGGTGAAGAAATTGCAACTCAAGTACTTCATTATCTATGTGAAGTTTGTGAAAATAATTTTTATAAGTGCAGATGCCAGTCCTATGACAATGCTGCAAATATGTCAAGGAGTTATAAAGGCATGCCACAGAAAATTTTAGAACTTAATGTACATGCCATTTTCATACCATGTGCTTGTAGAATGCATAGCACAATAGATTGTTGTCCAGAAGTATTTTATTTATTTTCTATTGTTCACTTACTCTACACATTTTTTTTGCCACTTCTACTCACCATTGGGTAGTTCTTAAAACATATTTAGGCAATGATCGAGTATTAAAATATTTTTCTAATACACATTGGGAAGCACATGCTATATCAATGAGTACAGTCTTGGAATCATACACTCAGATTCTAGATGCTTTAGAAAATATTGTTGAAGACCAGACACAAAAAGGGATACCAACAGAGAAGCTGAAAACATTGCCAACAAAATCCAAACACTAGATTATGCATTTATATTAGTTATGTGGAATAATATATTACAGCATTTTTATTGGACGAATCAAGTTCTCCAAGATACATAAGTAAATTTAAAGACATGCACACATCTCTACCAGTCATTAACAGGGTATTTACATACTTTAAGAGAAGATTTTGAGAAATTTGTAAAAACACAAAACAAATCCTGCCAAATATTGATTATCAAGCAGTTCGCCATCGCAGAAGCATTAAAAAGAAACAAATAAATGACGAAGTGCTCCAAAAATATTAAGGGCCGGAGATCAATTTTGCATAACCACATACTACACCATCATTGACCCACTTGAATGTTGCATGAAAAGAAGGGCAAAAGTGCATGAAGTTCTTTCAAATATTCCTTCTTAAACAATGTGGATCAACCTGAGGAAAAATGAATGAAGGCATCCAAGAATCGGTGCGGGCTTATACCAATGACTTAAATACGAACCTTTATGGAGAAGTGCGACAATTTCATTCTTACATGAGAACTAAGTTTATAGACTCAGGAAAGACAGAATTTACTCACGTAGACATGTATGCTTCCATAATAGAAGACAAAATACAATGTGTATTTCCCAATGTTTAAATCGCTTTAAGCATATTCCTAACTTTAATGATCACAGACTGAACAACAGGATGCTTATTTTCATTGCTAAAGAGTCTCAAAATCCCTCAGCATACAACAATGATTCAAGAAAGACTCAACTCATTATCCTTATTATGTATGAAAATAGATATTGTTTGGCATCTTAATTGTGATGAAATCATTGAAGAATTTGTAAGAGCAAAGAATAGATAGAAATGTTTTTAATTATAACATGTCAGAGACAAAAGATCTGTCTAAAATTAAAATATAGTAAATTGTTGTAATATTTGTTTTCTGGTCAGTAAATTTTCTTTGATGACTTTTTTGATTTGTCCATTTATAATTATAGCATTGTTATGAGACAAGTGTCAAAATTGAAGTATAAGCTGTTTAAAGCAAAATTGGTAAAAGTCAATTTTTCATTGTTGGAGATCAACAGAATTTTACACTGATTGTTGAAGTTCACTAACTCATTTTCTTTGTTGTAGAATATGTGGAATATTCTTTTTGTAGAAAATGTGGTATACAGTAAAAATCTTAGTACCTTGCATCCACTAAAAATTTTATAATCCAGTTCATCTCATTCCGCTAAAACGGCATATGTCACTTTTGCATTCAATCGCTAATAATATAGTCACATTTAAAAAGAAGTTACATTATGAATAGCTAAAATACACACACACAAATACATATATATACACACACGTAGATATATAGCTCACATATCCCATTCCAATGCATGAGTAAGCAGAGGAGGGGGCACGACACATGATCATTATTTAGGGCTCTCACTTGCCTTGATCCAGCTACGTCTCACATAGACTGTTTCCACTGAAGGCGGGTGTGTGTGTGTGTGTGTGTGTGTGTGTGTGTGTGTGTGTTTGTATGTGAATGTGTGTGTTTACATGTGTGTGTTTGTATGCAGGTGTGTGCATGTTTGTCTATGGGTATGTGCATTTGGAGGAGCCCTGGTGGAGCAATGGTTAATTGCTTAGCAGCTAACCCAAAGGTTGGTGGTGCGAACCCACCAGCCTCTGCTTTCGTAAAAATTTACAGCTTTGGGAACCCTATGGGGCAGTTCTTCTCTGTCCTGTAGGTTAGCTGTGAGTCAGGATCCATTCAAAAGCAATGGTTATGGGTATGTATTTGTATGGGTGTGCTTGTTTGTATGCTGGTATGTGTGTGTTTTGAAGGTGTGAGGGTGGATTCCTAAGGGTCTGTCTATCTCTCCTAGATGGTTGAACATTGAACACACAGAAAGGATTCAATGTTGCTGCAGGGAAAAGTGGCAGGCACAGAGTTGCTTAGTCATCAACTAGTGATGGAGCCCTGGTGGTGCACTGGTTAAGAGCTCAGGCTGCTAACCAAAAAGTCAGCAGTTTGAATCCATCAGCCATTCCTTGGAAACCCTATGGAGAAGTTCTACTCTGTCTTATAGGGTCGCTACAAGAAGGACTCGGCAGCAACTTTTTTTTTTTTTTAATTACATATGCTTTCCACTAGGAGATGACAATACTGACACCAAACCCAAAAAACCAAACCTATTGCCGTCGAATTGATTCTGACTCATGCCAACCCTACAGGGCAGAGTAGAACTACCCCATAGGATTTCCAAGGAGCAGCTGGTGGATTCCAACTGCAGACCTTTTGGTTAGCAGCCTGTAGCCCTCAACAACTGCACCACCAGGGCTCCAGTACAGACACAACACCCATAAAATAAGTGCTTTTTTTTTTTTTTTTTGCAATAGTAGATGTGTAATTGAACTTTGTACCTGTCAGCTGATCACTTGTGACTCAAGGTTTTCAATATGACCTCTTGAAGACAGGGGGGTTATCAGTGGCTACGAGCTACCAGGCCTTTCTGGGGCTTCAACCTCTTTAGATACATGACTTAAAGTCCCAACGCTTTTATATCTTGTGCTTCCCTAGCTTATCTTTTTTTCTGTTACTTCATTATTATTTGACATCACTTAAGCACTATGCTAATCTTGTCACTAAACTCTGCTACCTTCTTTTACCTTAAATTTGGAGGAATGATGAAAGGGGAATGATCTATAGAAATACGCTATTTATATATGGGAGTGTGGGAATATAATTACCACTGGTGTAAGGTGATTGGAAATGCATTTTTGTTTGTTTGTTCATTTATTTATTTTTTCATTAGTTCTAGGTGCTGGGGATAAATGCTCTCTGGAAGTCAATATTCTCCTGTAAAGACAGAGGTAATAATGTGGACCAGACACTCTTTAGTTTTGTTCTTCTATCAAACAACATATTGTACCTTATGTATATGTATTTTTTTAATTAACTTATTGGATTCATTTTCATGTTGACTGAGTGATTTGCTACTGCCGTGTAGTATGGGGCTCTCCTTAAGTCTTTGAGAAATGAGTGCTTTATTAATAGTAATTAACCTATTCCCCATATTGCAGCCCAAGTGATCTATCTGGTTGGATTAGTCTGTTGCTCAACACCTTTCAATGGTTTCTTAGTCTTCTTAGGGTAAAAACAAAATCCTCAATATGCCCTCCAAGCCTGGAATGATGTGGCCCTGCCTGCTTCTCAGTGTCGTGCCATGCTGCTCCACCATCACTCTTAGCCCTAGAAATTCTGTCTCTGTCTTAATTCTCAAACCTGAAATACTTCACTGCTCCCAGGGCCTGTTAGCTGGCTTGAACAGTCTTCCTTCTTCCCTTCCTAGCTCCAGCCTTTTGCCCTATTAATTTTGTGCATCCTTCAAAATTAGTTCATATATCCATCCCAAGGAGTCATTCTCTTAAGTTCCATTGAGTCAAATCTGTTAAAAGCTCTTCTAGGACCCTCTTCAGCCTCACAAAGATGATCACATTTGAAATGAATAGTTAGTTTTGTGATATTTGCCTCCACAGGTAGACTAAATTCCACAAGGGTGGGGTGTGTCTGTCTTGATTATTGTTTTATTCTCAAAACTTAGCACAGGTCCTAATATCATACAGATGCTCAGAAAATATTTTTTGACAAATTAATTCAATTTCCCAACAAACCTGATATATGCAAGACACCATGTTTGTGTATTAAAGTAATGTATTAAAGCTTCTATAGACTGGCACTGACTCAGTAATATTTTCTCTTGAATGGGAAAACAAGAGAAGTCTAACTTCAGAAAAATGATGAAATGCACATTAAGGTATGCTCTTGGGTGAGGCATGAAATGAGTTTTGAGGAGGATAGGTTCTTTCATATTTTTTGAGTTTTCTGATATTGACTTGCCTAAATCGAACCAGAGTATAATCCAAGGATCCCCTGATGAAATGATTGCTCAGCTTTTGTTCCCTTCATTTTGTTTTACTTTCAAAAAGCCCTCTGGACATCTATCAAAACTACAAAGTGGAAATTTGTTAGCTTCATTTAACACCACATCCTACTGCAAAGGCTTTACAACAAGGCACTTGCCATTTTACATTCTTCTTATTTTAATAGTTTTTCCAACTTCAACAACTTAGATCTCTGGAGAGCTAAAAGCTCCTGTGGTGAATCCTTCAAGATCTAATTCTTTGACAACATTACACACCTAGTGTTCCAGCAGCCACAGGAACACAAACGTTTTCTGATCTTTGTCCCGAGATGATGATGGAATCAGGAGATCCTTGGGCAACGTATATTGACTCTCTGGTCCTTTACCAAGTGTAGAATTCCTCTGCCTTCACTGACACTATCATATGTGGCAATTGTAATTTTAAATTTAAAAAGCAATAAGAGTTTTCTGATTTTCACTCAAATTTCACAAGAGTAAGACAAAGTCATAAAGTAATTTCCTCATAGGAAACAAGGCTATAAAAGAACAAATTAGAGTTGCTTTGGTATACTTATGCTATACTTATATTTTGCTTATGAATATGGAATCCTTTGGAAAGAGTTTTCCGTTTCCATATTTAGCTGAGGAAACTGTAAATTTTCCCAGTGAGATTTGTTACAGATTTTGGAACAAAATATACACATTTTGATGTATGCCACAGGTACCACTCCAAAAAGCTAGTCCTCTTGTTATATTGATGAAATCATCTTCTTTGATGTTTGGTAGATTTTCCGCTAGGAGCATGTTTGTTTTGTTTAGCTGCTAGCACAGAAATGTGACATTATATATTTTGATTACCCAAAATAAGAATATTTCCTATCAACAACTGTAAATATTTGTCTTTTAATTTATAGAATGGTTTTCTTTTTTTTTTGCACTTAAGCTTGTTTTAGATTTGTGTAGGGAACATATTATCTGCTCATATTTGGAAAAATACGCTTTGCATATCCTAGTTTAATTGAGTTATGGAGTATTTTGTGTATGATCAGCCAGGTTAGAAGCCTTTTCATTTTGAATGCTGACCTGGGTTGGTGGCATCAGGAATTACCTTGATGGCTTAAAGGAAGTAGGAAAAGAGGTAAGTAATTATATTTACATTGTAGATGTATACAGAGCTCTTTATTTATTAAACTGACCTCCAGTTCAAGTCAGAAAATTACTTCTCCTCTGTGATAACCTGCAGACAGTAAATCTAGGTCCCAGAGTTTCTTTGCCTAAATTAGCATTCCAGTATTGCCTATTTTCAATTTTGTAATTATGGCATTTGGAGCTTTGAGTAATTTAATTGTCAAAACTTGACCATTTCTTTGTTACTGGGCAGTTCATCAGGCAATTTTATAAAGTATTATTATGAAGGAATTACAGCCCTGCAGGCACTCTCCTGGAGCCACATTTCCTTCTGGAATATAAATGTTGTACATTTTCACTATATTATGGAAAATATCCCTGCATGGGAGTTGCTTGTATAATATCGAGAGAGCTAAAAGAAGCAGGGATAGAGTAGTTACCACTTACCAAGCAACAGCCAGGACCAAACCCTGTGATAGGTACTTAAGGAGCATGATCTTTACTCCTCATATGTGGCTGTGATATTGAAACAGTCCCCATTTTACATATAAGAAAACTCAGGGACACATTTGTTAAGTAACTTACCTACAGTCACCCAGCTAATGGACATAAAAAGCTACAAACTAGTGGGTCATTCTGTGTTAACAAAGACCCTTCCTCATATCTGTTGGCCTTAAACTGTACAACCTCTGTTTTTACAATGGTACAGTTTACTTCTTCCCTCATCAAAGATATTTTGGCTTATTGCATTATGTAGCCCAAATGCGAACTATTTCTTAGAAGTCAAGTGAAAGAATTTCACTCAGTGGAACTATGTTAAGAATTTTGTTAATAATCAAATATGATTTTAACATTATCTTTCATATAAAAAAAATTGCATCTTTAATACATACTACTTTAAGTCTTTGTTTCCACTTCAGTGAATATATTATTATGGTAAACATAATAACGGCCTCCCAAAATGTCCACCTCATAATCTCTGGTACCTGTAAGTATGTTAACTTACATGGCAAAACATATGGTTATATTAAGGGCCTTCAGACAGGGGTATTATCTTGGGTTATCTGGGTGGGTGTAATGTAATTATAAAGGTTCTTATCAGAGGGAGGCAGGAGGATCACACCCAGAGAGAGATCTGAAGATATTACATTGCTGGCTTTGAAGATGGATGAAGAGGCCATCAGACAAGGGATGCAGACAGCTTCTATAAATTGGAAAAGGCAAGGAAATGAAATCTCCCTTCTAGCCTCTAGAATAAATGAAACCTTGATGGCACCTTGATTTCAGCCCTATAATACCCATTTTGGACTTCTGGTCTCCATAAATGTAAGATAATAAATCTGTGTTTCTTTAAGTCATTAAATTTGTGAAAATGCGTTATAACAACAATAGGAAGCTATTACAGATGCAATTGATTTAATTTTAATTTGTGATGAGGAATCAGATGGTCTAGACTTAAGTGTTTTCAGCTCAGCTGGAGCTCAGAAATTCTCTGCAGGTGCTTCAGGGCTGCAAGTCTATTGAAATGGGGAACTGGAAGACTTATTGATACTGCCTTTTCATAATAAGATAACAAGTCCTTTTCAAAAATAAGGCTACAATTTCTTTTTTCCCTGTTTATTTATTTATTGTTGTTGTTTTACTACTAGCTTTTTGATCTTGGGGAAAGTAAAATCACACTTGGGCGTCTTCCTCTTGTTTAAAGGATCTTATGAAGATAATTGGTAATATATGAACTCTCAGTAGTCAGTACAAACTAGGCTCTCAGAAATTGATTGTTGTTGTTAGTTGCTCTCTAGTTACTTCAGACTTATAGTGACGCCATGTGTGCAGAATATGACTGTTCCATAGGGTTTTCAAGGCTATGACCTGTTGGAAGCAGATTGCCAGGCCTGTCTTCCAAGGCTTCTCTGGGTGTGTTCAAACCTCCAAACTTTTGGTAGTAGTTGAGCACACAACTGTTTGTGCTACAAAAATTGATAGGGATACTAAAAAGTTTGTCTTGTTTCCTACCTGCTGTGAGTATATGGAAAGGTAATCAGTGATAAAACACTATGTCAACCCTGAAGAACTATGCAAGTGTTATTCTATTTGTTCCATTGTTAGTAAATTGGATGCAAAATATTGAAACATACAGGCATGAAGAAAATAATGCCTATGTTAGTGATCAAAAGATCAGTTTTAATTATTCCCTTTCTCCTCGGCAATCCTGCCACTTGATAGCTAGGCCCTGGAAGGTTTGCTTTGACCTTCTTGCCAACCTCAGTGAGCTGTTTTGCCTAGGCCCAAGACTCTTTCCTGAGATCTGGAAAGGAGGTGAGAAGCTTTTTTCAATTGCAATCCTCATGAGTGAGACTCAGTTCCACACAGATAAGAAAGAGGTGCCTGCTCACTGCACCTCAATTGGGACTCATTGTTAAACAGAGCACAAGAGACAATATCCAGGAAAAGTCTGGGGGACCAAAGTTTGGATCTGACCTTTCTCATAACTAGCTGTACGCCCTTGGGTACATAATCCAAAATATGTGAAAAATAATACCTACCTTGCAGTATTTCTGCAATGTTTGATTAAGACAATGTAAGTAACAGATTTAGGGCAGAGCCTTGAATTTAGTGTTGTTGTTGTTAGGTACGTTCAAGTCACTTCGGACTCATAGCAGCCCTATGCACAACAGAATGAAACACTGCCTGATCCCACGCTATACCCACAATTGTTGCTATGCTTGAGCGCATTGTTGCAGCCACTGTGTCAATCCATCTTGTTGAAGGTCTTCCTCTTTTTCATTGACCCTCTGCTTTGCCAAGCATGATGTCCAGGGACTGGTCCCTCCTGATAACATGTCCAAAGTATGTGAGATGAAGTCTCAACCACCCTTGTTTCTAAGGAGTATTCTGGCTGTACTTCTTCCAAGGCAGATTTGTTAGTTCTTTTGGAAGTCCATGGTATATTCAATATTCTTCACCAACACAATGCTTCAAATACATGAATTCTTCTTCGGTCTTACTTATTCAATGTCCAGCTTTCACATGCATATGAGGCAATCGGAAATACCATGGCTTAGAACAGGTGCATATCAGTCTTTAAGGTGACATCATTGCTTTTTAGCACTTTAAAGAGATCTTTTGCAGCAGATTTGCCCAGTGCAACAAGTCATTTGATTTTTGACTGCTCCTTCCGTGGGTGTTGATTTCCACATTCTGTTGGATCACCTTTCTTTGGAATGGGCACAGATACGGATCTCTTCTAGTCAGTTGGCCAGGTAGCTGTCTTCCAAATTTCTTGGCATAGATGAGTGAGCACCTCCAGCGCTGCATCCGGTTGTTGAAACATTTCATTTGGTATTCTGTCAATTCCTGAAGCTTGTTTTTTGCCAGTGCCTTCAGTGCAGCTTGGGCTTCTTCCTTCAGTACCATCCGTTCTTGATCATCTGCTACCTCCTGAAATGGTTGAACATTGACCAATTCTTTTTGGTACAATGACTCTGTGTATTGTTTCCATCTTCTTTTTATGCTTCTTGTGTCATTCAATATTTCGCCCATAGAATCCTTCACTATTGCAACTTGAGGCTTGAATATTTTCTTCAGTTCTTTCAGTTTGAGGAATGCCGTTGCCGAGCACGTTCTTTCCTTTTGGTTTTCTAACTCCATGTCTTCACACATTTCATTGTAATACTTTACTTTGCCTTCTTGAACTGTCCTTTGAAATTTTCTGTTCAGCTTTTACTTGATCATTTCTTCCTATTGCTTTAGCTACTTGGTATGCATCCAAAAAGGGACTATATTTTACAGAAGTGTTGGGGGAATTTGAGGCACTAAAGATAATTAGGTGAACTAGTCATCAGCACTGAAAAATATTTCTCCAGATACTCTTGTTTTTGTTGTGTGCTGTAGAGTTGATTCCAACTCATAATGACCCTACAGGACAGAGTAGAACTTCCCCATATTGTTTCCTAGGCTGTAATCTTTACGGGAGCAGATTGGAGTTCTTTTCTCCTGCAGAACTGCTGGTGGGTTCAAATTGACTACCTTTTGGTTAGCAATTGAACCCTTTAACCATCGCACTAGGAGGGCTCCTTTCTCTAGATTCTAACGTTACTAATTACATGAGGGTTTGAAGAATGAAAGTGAGAAATAATCTAGAACTAGTAATGTATCCTTCAAATCTTGAAAATCAACAATTTTCTTTCTTTTTTTTTTTTTAGTGGAGTGATTGAAATACAGAGCAAGTAGTGCAGGACTGGTACAAATTGCCTGAAAGTCTACAACGTGTCAAGCACATCTGCATTGTTAATGGCTGTTTCAGTTTTCCTTTTGCACATAATGGTTTTCTCTAATGTGAAATTAACTTCAACTAAAGTCTTTTGTGGCCATGTTCATTCTTCGAATTTCCTTCTAATTGGTCTCTCCACATTTCCTCTGCATTAGCACTAATTACTTGTGCTTGCTACTACAGTTATAACTGAATTGAACTTTTTAATTTTAGTTATGAGTCTTTTTTTCTTTTTCTGGATTGTTTAGAGATTTAATCTGTCATTAAATTCTTGAAAGCAAAACCCTGCAAAAATTTATATGATAATTATAACTGACATGGTTCCTTTCTGAGAGCTGAAAGGATTTAGAGAAACTCAGCATCTGAGATATTGATTGTATAAGATTCTTCATTCTCTCTCTCTCATAGGAAATGAAAACTTTCCAGCCACCAGAAAATGCAGCGCAGTGTTGTACAAGCCTCTGATATTGATTGTGGCTTAGATTTGTAAACTATTGACTACACTGATTAAATTCTTATGTACAGTGAATACTCATAATTCTGTGTCTGAATGAGGGACAGAGAGGGAGAAAGAGAGAGTGGGCCACTGTGGATTGTTAAAACTGTCAGTGAGCCTGGTCAATAAAAAAAGTAGGTAAGACCTGAGAGGCCCTGATGATGGAAGTCATAAACTTTGGGGGAAGCTCCAACCTAAGTAACAAGATGGTTACTTGTATCCAACTCCTTCTCTATTCCGCAAAGACAATAAATGCCCAGGGTGAATGAGGAAGATAAACTAAATATGAAAGCAGATTATACAGAAGCCAAGGAGAGCAGATGTTCTCTCAAGTATGAAGGAGAGGAATTGGTGTCTTTATGAAAAGATGGAGCTGTCAAAGCCCATAGTCTGTTTTCATCTTCTGAAATATGTAGTTGGTCCTCTGAGCCTGCAGGCAATTATGAATAATATCTGGACCTATGTGTATATGGAGCTACGGTGGTGCAGTGGTTAAGAGCTCAGCTGCTAACCAAAAATCGGCAGTTCAAATCCACTAGCCACTCCTTGGAAATCCTATGGGACAGTTCTACTCTATCCTATAGGGTTGCTATGAGTCAGAATCAACTCGTGAGCAATGGGCTTGGTTTTGGTTTTATGTGTACAACAGAAGAATGAGGGTGGGTAACATCTGAGAAGCATTCTTAGTTTGTTGGCATAAATAAGGCCCTACACTAAGTCTTTTCTAATTTATAACATTCATACGTCTTCAATTAGAAGATAATTCCCTTATGTTTTGTAACAGGGAATTTATAGACTTTTCCACTTTGTTGATCTGTAAGATTACTTGAGGTCTTACTTAAATAAAATGTGAAAGAAAGGAACAGGATGGGAATTTTCAACTGGAAGGGACCTGTTCAATCCCCTCACTTTACAGTTGGAGAAGACTGTATACTGGAGTAGTAAAGTGACTTTCTATAGAGGAAGTAAGGTGAGTGGAAGAGGCACCGATAGAGCTCAGGATAATTAATCTGCAATCCAAAGAGCTTTTACTGCACTTATTGAAAGTGGTTCATTGTAATTACTTAAAGAAATCTCTGTAGTATGCTTAAAACATGAATGAATTCAACAAATGGTTATTGAGTATTTATTGTATTACAGACCCTGTTCTCAGAGAACATGACAGGCAAAGATCCCTGTCCTCTGAGATCTTAGTCCTAGTGGGAAGAGACAATGAACAAATAAGCATTTAAATATACTGTATGTCAGATAGTGATGAGTGCTATGGAGAATAATAAAGCAGGAAGAGGAAGAAGAGAAGTGAAATTAGATAAAGTGAAAAGGAGCCTTTCAAATATTTGGGGGAAGAATATCTCAGAGGGAACAACAAAAGTTCCTTGAAAAAGAATGTGCTTGATGATGGGTTTGAAAAATTGCAAGCAGGCCAGTGAAAAGGGGTAAATAAAAAGGAGAATGGAAAGAGATAAGATCAGAGAGCTAACACAGATGTAGATTATGTGAGGTCTTTTAGGCAATTTTAAGGGTTTTTAACTTTGCTTAGATGGGAAATTATTTTAGCGTTTCAACCTGAGGAGACAGATCTTTCTTAGGTTAATAATAAGCTATAAAGGTTCAACGATGGAAGCAGGGTGACTAGTTAAGAGGCTATTGCAATATCTCAGGGGAGAGAGATTGTAACTTTGTGCTAGGTTTTAGCAGTAGAGATGGTAAACAGTGGCAGATTCTGAATATAGAAGAGCAGATTCTGAAGGTAGAGCCAATAGAATTGGCTGATGGATTGATGGGGAGTATAAGAGAAACAGGAATCAAAATTCAAAATTACTCCTTTTGGTTACAAGTAGAAAAATGAAGTTGTCATAAGCTGACACGGAAGAATTTTGGGGAAGATCAATTTTCATGAAGGGGGAAGATAGGATTCAGTTTATACATGCTTGAGAAACTCATATATCCACAGTAGGTGGGGAGTAAGCTGTTGTTGGACATAACAGTCTGGCGTTTTGTGAGAGAGATCTGGACAGATGTTACAAATTTGGGAATCCTCGGGCTATAGAGAGTATTTATAGTCTTGAGTGTAGATGAGATATTTTAATAAGTGTGTGTAGATAGGAAAGGAAATAATATCCAGTGAATGGGATGCTGAGGTACTCCAATATTAGAAATATGGACTATGGGAGGAAACGATGGGTAAGATGAGGCAGCCAGCGGGATGGGAGGAGTACAAGTGAGAAGGGTGCCTAGAAAACAAGAGAAGAATATGTTTGAGAAAATGTTAATTATGACATATTCTGTGTATCAGTTAAGATGAGGTCTATAAATCGATCATTGGATTTGACAATGGTGTCCTTCATAAGAGCTATTTTGTTGTACAGGGAACATAAACATGATTGAAGAGCCTTTCTCTCAGAAAAGAGAGAGAGAGAAAAAAAAAAAAGTAGAGAGGGAAGATAAATGTATGCCATTAGGAGTTTTTCTATTTAAAAGGATGTTTGTTTGAGGAGTTTGTGATTTTAAGAGAACTTTTTATTTTTTTGAAAGATAGGAAATAAAACACTACGTTTCAATATGAATAATTTAATATAGAGGGAAAATGATTGCAAAAGAGAGGGGAAAGTTGCTGGAAACACGTCCTTGAGGAAACAAGAGGGGGAGTGACCCAGTGTTATCAGTGGAAGGTTTTGCTTGTAAGGAACTAAGGCAGTTCTTCCATAGCAGTGGGAGAGAAGGCAGAAAAACCCAACAATTAAACCAGTTGCTGTCAAGTTGATTCCATCTAATGGCAACCCCATGTGTTACACAGTAGAACTGTGTTCTATAAAGTTTTTAATGGCTGTGATCTTTTGGAAGTATATCACCAGGCCTTTCTTATGAGACATCTCTGGGTGGACTGGAACCTCCAGCCTTTTGATTAGTAACCAAATGCTTAACCATTGCGCTACGCAGGGACTCTGAAGGCAGAATACAAAGGTTCAAACGTGGGCAGGAGGGTAGATGTGGAAACGGGAGCATGTGAAGGGCATTTTCTGATGGTGTCTGTCTTCTAAATGAAAAGGAAATAAGGCCATCAGCTGAGAGTAAACATCCGTAAAGAGATGTTAAGGTTTCAGGAGAGAGAAGGCTAAAGTAGTCATCCAGAGGTGAGAGACTAAGAAGAGTAGGAAAATGCAATAGAAAGAAGGAGCAGTGTAGGGGTCTTACCAGCAACACTCAGAGCTCTGGGCTTCTGTCCTTAAAATTGACAATGGATGTGGAAGAGTGTTGGATTTTCCTTTAAACGAATTTTTCTTTTTCTTTCCAGCTGATCAGTAGGAAAGTAGCAAATTGAACATATCATTAGGATGAATTCTGGTACCTGAGATTAAAGGTGAATTTTTCTTAGATTTGTTAAACTTTAAAAATTGTGTTATTTTTTAATGACACTAAAACTTTATGGTCATGTGTTTAAACCTAATATCACATAATTAAACCTCAATATGGCAATTAGGATGCATTCCAACCTGCAAGCCAGAAGCTGTGTGGGAGGAAGGGGTGGCAGGAAACCAACATCACCGAGGAGATCAGAGTCCTGAAGTGTCAGTTCAGGCTCATTGTTGTGAAAATGCCATTTGATAAAATCAGGTCTAAAATTATATTTGTAAGAACAGTTTGTATTAGGAAGTTTCACACTCACATACATAAACAAGAATGTAGAAATTTTTAAAAAATCCTTAATAACTGTAATGGTTAATGTTAGGTGTCATTTGGCTCAAACATAGCAACGATTGTGAAGATGGCATAGGACCAGGCAGTGCTTTGTTCTGTTGTACATAGAGTCACTATGAGTCAGAACTGACTTGATGGCATCTAACAACAACATTTTGTGTGAACTTTTCTAGTCTATGATACTCAGTGGTTTGAAAGACATTGAACTGATTGCTCTTTCATAATGTAATATAGTATCATCACCTCCGTGATGAGATCTGCTTTGAGCAGCCAATCAGTTGAAAAAGGAGTTTCCTTGGAGGTGTGGCCTGCCTCCAGTATATAAATCTGTGTTCCAGCAAGGCTAACTGTTGCTCAGGATCCTGCATCTGACCTGTCATCATCTGACCTCTGGTTCATGGGAAATGAGCCAGCAGCCTGTTGACTGAGCTGTAGATTATGGGATTTGCCAGCTCCGCAGCCCCATGAGCCAGCAGTCTGCCATGTGACCTGCCTATTTTGGGTTTATCAGCCCCTGCAACCAGGTATCCAAGAAGGTGTTCAAGGCTTAAGAAATTTGGCATGTTGGAGTAGATTTCTCAGGTTAGATCCACAGACCCATACATGGAGTGCCCAGAGGACACACCTTTTACCACAACAGTGAGGAACAAAGTTGTGAAGGGAGCCCCAGCATCCTTGAAGACTGCTGTGTTTGCTATTTTATGTAAGTGAGCTTTGACAGTGGGAACTGGCCTAACTGAATTAAGACACCTAACTACAATGGGGTTGATTGGACCCTGTGGTGGTAGGGGCCAACTTCCATCACTCAATCAACAAAGACAAGGTGGACATGGTTATAGTAATGGACAGCAGAGTCAAAGTAGTCAAAGCAGAGTCAGAACAGTCTGACTTGCACGGACTTCTGACATTGTCTACTTTGTCATGGTGTTCCTAGGAGTGAAATAGATGGGAAATATACTAAATGTTTACTTGATCCATATAAGCAGAAGAATTCTAGGTCAAGTGAATAGGAGTCTAACTCAAATTGCCAGAACAGAGAGTCATAGCCCCTCAATCAATTCCCATATTTGAGCCATTTACAGACTCACAACCCCTTGAATAAAAGGAAGGCCATGTCCCCTTGAGGAAGGATCCTACTACACTGCCAAAAATTTATACTGTTAATCTTCCTTCTAGCCTTCCCCAAAGGGATCTGCAGCCTTTTACCTAACCGACTGTTCATTGGGGAAAAGGAAATAATCAGCCTTTTCAGGGATTACTGGACACTGGCTCTGAATTGACACTAATTCCAGGAGCCTCAAAAGTCACTGTGGCCCACTGATCAGAGTGGGGGCATATGGAGGTCAGGTGATTAATGGAGTCTTAGCTCTTGTCCGTCTCACAGTAGGCCCGGTGGTTTCCTGAACTCAACCTGTGGTGAATTCCCCAGTTCCAGAATACCTAATTGGAATAGATATACTCAGCAACTGGCAGAACCCCCATATATGATCCTTGACAATTGGAGTAAGGGCTATTATGGTAGGAAAAGCCAAATGGAAGCCATTAGAATTGCCTCTACCTAGGTAAACAGTAAACCAAAAGCAAAACCACATTCCTAGAAGGGTTGCAGATTGTTAGTGCCACCATCGAGTACTTGAAAGATGCAGGGGTGGTGATTCCCAGCACATCCTCATTAATCTTGTCTATTTGGCTTGTGCAAAAAACAGACGGCTCTTGGAGAATGATAGTGAATTATTGCAAACTTAACCAGGTAGTGACTCCAATTGCAGCTGCTTTTCCAGATCTGACAGATAACCTTAAGCAACACAGCCAGCGTTACTGTAGCCTAGAACTTCAGTGTTCATTACTTCCAGACAGATGTACATCATTAATGAACAAAATAGTCAGATAACAGATTTTTTACTATTGTCATAAATGCAAGATGTTGAACAATGAGATTGAAATAGTTGATAAGTGAGTAGTGAGTGTACATATATATATATATATATATAGCAAATATTTTTGTTTTCTTCCCTGCCTTATTCCATTACTTACAAAACATAAGATGTAAACAGGGGTAATGCATTTTTGATTCACACATGTTAGCAGTATCATATTAGGCACAAGTATAACTTTATAATTGTCTTTATTTAGAGATTATTTATGGCTTAAAGAGACGTATACATGTGCCAAGTTGAAAAGGGGTGGGCTGTGATTGTTAATGTTACGTGCCAGCTTGGCTGGGCTATGATTCTCAGTGGTTTAGCAGACATTATAATGATTGCTCTTCCTTGTTGGTGTTGTTGTTATTTGCCATCAAGTCAATTCTGACTTACAGTGACCCTATGTACAACAGAATGAAATGCTGACAAGTCCTGCGTCATTCTCACAATCATTGCTATGTTTGAGCCCATTGTTGCAGCGGCTGTGTCAATCCACCTCATGAGAGTCTTCCTCTTTTTCACTGATCCTCTACCAAGCATGATATCTTTCTCTAGGGACTGGTCCCTCCTGATAACATGTCCAAAGTATGCGAGATAAGTCCCACCACCCTCGCTTCTAAGGAGCAGTATGGCTGTACTTCTTCCAAGACAGAATTGTTCTTTTTCCTTGCAGATTACTCTTCCATAATGTAATATAATGCAGTCACCACCATGATGAGATCTGATATAATGTAATCACCTCCATAATGAGATCTGCTATGAGCAGCCAATCAGTTGAAAGGGAGTTTTCTTGGGAGTGTGGCCTGACTCCAGTTTATAAATGGATGTTCCTGCAAGGCTCACTGTTGCTCTGGATCCTCCATCTGACTTGACATCATCTGATCTCCAGTTCATGGACATGAGCCAGCCTGACCTGCAGATTTGGGATTCACTTGATCCCAAAGCCCTGTGAGCCAGCAGCCTGTCATGTCTGCAGATTTGGGTTCATAAGACCCTGCAACCACGTGAGTCAAGAGAAGCCTCCAGCTTGCCACCTGACCCATAGATTTTGAGACTTACCAGCCTCCACAACTGCATGAGCTATTTCCTTGAATTAAATCTTTCTATATACATTTATATGTATTTATGTTTCACTGGTTTTGCTCCTCTAGAGAACCCTGCCTAAGATAGTAATGATATTTCCTGCTGAGGTGATGTGGATATTTTCAAACATGAGAGTCATCAAATAATATGATTTAGCAACTTCCTTTGATGATAATGCTTCCTTTATTGCATCGCCAAACTTCGTCCCCTCTAAAACATTCATTCCTCTTAAAAAAAGAACAATTTCTAATTCTTTTTGACACTTGCGAAATGATAATGGAAGCTTTGAATAACTTCGCTCAGAATCCACACCTATTCAATTTCACACAGAGCTGTTAAAAGGAATGAGAAAGACATTAAGAGCAAAGATGTATGAATTTCAATAGAGAAATCTAAGAAAGTAGAGTTTCCTTTCTAAAATTTTATTTTAATGATGCTAGACAAAAATCAAACTTCCTGAAAATTACCATGGGTGTTTACTAAAATAAGTCTTTCATTGAGCTGAATATAATGCCTATAAGGTGAAAATATTTTTCACTGCCAAAACCTTGAGGTAGTTGTAATTTACTGATAATTCCCTGCTTTGAAAAAATGCGAACATCAATATCAGAAGAAGCAAGTATATTCTTTACAGCTTTTGTTGTAGAATAGTAATTTTTAAATAAATTTTAGAGGCACAAATATTATTTTTGAATCCTTTTTTCATTGCATTTTTCCTGGAAGTAAACCCTATAGTTCTTCTTTGATGAGTAGAACTTATGTTTTACTTAATAGAAAGTGGTTTTTCTACAGGGTGGAGGCTGCGATCATCAATACAGTGTGGAGGCCGTGGAGGTATGTTGCTTAGATCTTGGAATTAACTTGCCATTAACCTACTAGTAGTGCAGTTAGCTGACAGCCCCTAGCACTGGCACCTTTAAGATCCACCTCAGCTTTCCAGCCAAGGCGATGCTCTTCCTAGGCAGTTCACAATAAACAACTAAACAGGAAGGGGGTACTAGGCTTGGCCGTTTCTGCCCAGCATATGATTTTTTGTATGGCCATTCATTGTTCAGGAACTCCAGACTTATTGATTGGGATTGGCCAAGATTTTTTTGAATCTGCATCGCAATCTTTCTATCTCCAACTCCACTTCTTCTGTCTTCCCCAGGTATTATCCCCTTTCCCTCAATAAAACTCCTTGCACTTATAACTCCATCTTAATGTTTGCTTCCCTCAGGACCCAAATTACACAGTAATACACCCCTCAGATATTTGTATACACTTGAGCATCCCTCACATATCACATACTATGCTGGATGCTGAGAATACAAGCATCATTTAAATATGATTTCTGTCCTAAGTAGCTCATGAACTAATTGGGACAAGGGTACTATAAACATGAATTTCAAGGAAGCCAAAATAAGGATCTATGGAGTTATATTAGTTTTCTATTGATTCATTACAAAAATTACCACAAATTTAGAGGCTTAAAACAACACCCATTTATTATCTCAGAGTTTTGTAGGTTAGAAATTCAGGCAGTCTCAACTAGGTTCCCTGCTCAGGGTCTCACAAGACCCAAAATCAAGGTATTGGCCAATCTGGGTTCTTATCTGGATGGTCTAGGGGATAACCCACTTCCAAGCTCATTCTAGAGTCTGGTAGAATTAGTTCCTTGTGGTTTTAGGACTGAAATCTCTGCTTCCTTGTTGACTGTCAGCCTGGGGCCACAGTCAGCCTCTAGAGACTGCCCATGTTCCTCATCATGTGACTCCCTTCATCTTCAAGTCAGCAACAGTGCATTGAATTCTGCTCAAACTTGCAATTTCTCTGACTTCCTTTTCTACCACCAGCCAGAGAAAACTCTGCTTTTAAAGGACTCCTGTGATTAAATTAGGTTTACCAACATCATCCTACCTTTTATTATCTCACATTCAACTAATTATTAACCTTGATTACATCTGCAAAAAATCCTCTTTACCATGTAACATAGTCAGGACTTGAATTTTCATCATATTCATTGTCCTGGGGATTAGGGTAGGAACTCTTGGAGGGAACTCTTTAGGATCCTGTATTCAGGAGCACATAGGAAGTGTTCTTAGCTCGGCCTGATGAAGTTGAGGAGGAGACATAAACTTCTAGAGGAGACAGTAGCTGAGCTGAATTTGTAAAGAAGAGTAGTAACAAGGCCAAATAGTACAGTTTTAGCCAAGAGTGGGAGACTAGAAATAGTACAGTGTGTGCCAGGAAATATAAGTAATACTCTTGCTTAAGAATACTGGTGAGATCTTCTAAGAAATTAGGCTTAGGAATTAGATTTAGATGTTGGGAAAATATCAACGGATTTTAAGCAGGTGAATGACATGTGGGTTAGAGAGTAATTTGGTAGCCATATAGAAGACAGATTTTAGAGGGCAATGCTAGAGCCAAGGAGATCAAATAGGAGGCTGGAAAAATTGACCAGGTGAGAAATGGTGTTTGTCAGAATCAGGACATGAGTAGTAGGAGAGGAAAGAAGAGATTCATTCTGGTATTTTTAGGAGGTAAATTTGCAGCACTTAGTGATGGCCTAACCCAACCAACCAACCCATCGCCATCGAGTTGATTCCACTCATAGTGACCCTATATTGGAAATGCCAGAGAGGAAGCAGTCTAGGATGACTTTTGGTTCAAAAGTAGGTAGAAGTTTTATAAATTGGTTTAGGAAAGTGAGAAGGACAGGAAGAGGGAGGGGAAGGGAGTGGGATGATGATTGTTGATGATTATTGGAAATGTGGGGTATCTCAGGCTGAGTTCTCTAGAGAAGCAAAACCAGAAAAGCATATAAATATATATATATAGAGATTTATATCAAAGAAACAGCTCATGCACTGTAGAGGCTGGAACGTCCCAAGTCCATGGATTAGAATAGAGGCTTCTCCCAATTCACGTAGCTGCAGGGGCCGGCAAATCCAAGATTGATATGTTGGAAAGCAGGACTCCACTCACAGGCTATGAAGATCAATGAATCCCAGGATTGGCAGAGAAGCTGATAGCTCAAGTTTCAAGAACCAGAGGTCAGACAAACAGGCAGCAGCCACATGATCCAGAATGAGCAAAAAGCCAGAATGTCTGCTTATATTCAGATGCAGGCCAACCCCCCAAGGAAACTCCCTTTCCACTGATTGGCTACTCACAGCATATTCAATCATGGGAGTGATCACATATAAACACTGAGAATCATGGCCCAGCCAACTTGACACACCATCTTAACCATCACATGGGACATACAAATCATCGTTTTTTTTTTTTTTTTTTAATCTTCTGGATCAATACAAAAATGTGCTCTTGCTCTTTTATCTCACTTTAAAAATAAAGTAAGAAAACCTCCCTAAATCCCTCCCTGTACCCCTCCTACTACCAGCTGATCTTCATGGCAAAAGCTCCTACACATAGCCTCTCCTTGTCTTCTTTTTCCTTTTATTTTTCAACCCTTCTCCAGTTGAGCTTTCTAACTCATTACTCCACTAAAACTTCTTTGTGGAAGTCAGAGGTGGCTTTTGTGTGACCAAACCAAAAGGGCATTTTTCTGTCCTTAGCTGACTCAAAGCCTCAGCAGCATTTGATATAGTTGACCTGCTACTTAAATCCACCAGTTGACTTACAGAAGACAATGTAGACCTAAAGAGTAATTGCACTTATGGTTCACTGTAACGTGATAAGGATAACAATTATGTGAAAAATACAAGCCATTTATTTGCAATGGATTCTCATTGTGTGTTTTAGTCAGAAGCTAAAATATTAGACTGGATGCATCAAATTATGTTTCTGTTTTTTTTTTTTCTGTTTATCTTAGGAGAATATCTTGCATCAAAGGTTAAAGCCTTTGCTTATATTTTCATTCTGTCCCATTCTAGATCTTCTTAAACAGTCTTGAAGAGGTGAAAATATCATCAAGATTTCACAACAGGCTAGTCAGAGGCAAAGGAAGAGGTGAGATTAAGACTGATTTTGAGGCCAAAGCATCCATTGTTTTCACTATATCAGGACTTTCTTTCTCACTTTCTCTTTCACCCTAAAGTTCATGCAAAAAAATTATGATACTTATCAAATTTCCATTCATTTATTTACAACTGTTCTGAAATAATTCAGGCATGCAGGATTACATAAAGGATAAAATAAGAGCATACATGTTCCCTACTATTTGTTATAAGAAATAAAATAATTGAATTACTTTTACTTCCCTGCAGAGGAAACAACTTATACAATTTAAAAGTTTATGAATCTAATGTATTTTTTATATTTTTACTAAATATGTATGTAGTCTTACATAGCACGCAGTCTCATTTTTCATGTTTTCATCTCTATATAAATGAAATCATTATGGTTGTATTTTTCTGTAAATTTGGGTCTTTGTACAACATATTTGTGATTTATCCATAGTAAATATTCAATTGTCATAAATTCACTTTCACTCTTATTTAACATTTTAATGTATGATTATGCCAAAATTCATTTATCTATTCTTTTGATGGACATTTAAGTTGTTAAACACATTTTGTTATTACAATATTTTTGAAATGTCTCCTTATGAATATGTATGAGCATTTCTCTGGTATAATGTACTGTAAGTAAGTATACATTCTGAGTAGTAGTTATAAACTCTTTAGAATTGTTAGATATTTTAATTGCTCTTAAAATAGTTGCACTCGCCCATTTAAGACTTTTTATTTATTATTCTTGCCAATACAGTTTTTTCAGAGATGTGAAGTAATATCTGCATGTCCTTCTTTCCTAGTGAGGTTAGCGTGTATTCTTATTACTGATTTTCCTTTTCTGTCAACTGTCTGTTCATCTCTTTTGACCATTTTACATTGGATTCGGTATTCTTTTTCTTTATTGATTTGTACAAGTCCTTTTTATATTCTGGCATACAAATGTGGCAGGTGTTATTAAATGCCTACTCAATATCCTTCTATCCTTCTTCTTTGTTAAGAACAAACCCTGGTTTTTGTCCATGGCTGCAATGAGCCTGGCTAAAAATACTCCATTTCCAACCACCATTGCAGTGACAGATAATCATTTGATACAGTTCTCGTAAATGAGATGTCAGTGGAAATCCAGAGAACAACTTCCCTTTCAGAATAAAAAAGTAAAGACTCAGAAGCTGAAAGCAATCTGCTTTCTGTCTTTTGACTATCCCTTTGTTCCAAATTGATGAAGCCTGAAATACTCAGCTGTCTTGAAACTATGAGGTAACAAGCATGATGATATATATGTATATATATATATGTATACATACACACATATAGATATTAGCCATGATAGAACCAAAAGATGGGAAGAGCCTAGATACCTGATGACATCTCTGAGTTAGTCATGAGCTCTCATACCCCAGGACTTCTTGTTGCACGAGACTAATGGGTTTAAGCAATTTGTGATAGGTTTTTGTTCTTGCTTTTACTTTTAATATAGCATACATTTTGCAAGTATTTTCTCTTGCATGTGGTTTGTCTTTTGAGGTTTTATGTTTAATAAAAAAAGTTTTTACTTTAACATAATTTAATATAATAGTATTGTGTGTGTGTGTGCATGTGTATGTGTGTGTGGAATGTCCTCTTTGATCTTGTCTTTAAAAATTCTTCCTACTGCAAAATCATAAAGATATTTTCCTATATTTTTTTTTCTGAAAACATAACCTGTTTTCATTACTTCACCAGGAATTGATGCTTGTGGTGTAAAGTGGGGATTCAATTTAAAAAAAAATTCATTCTGAATAATATTTGTCCAGAATCATCATCCTGCTCCTAACATACAATGCTGCTTTTGTCATATATCAAGTTTGCAGACATGTAGGTTTCCAAGGTTTGTATTCTGTCTCAGTCACCTGTTTGTCAGTCTTTGTAGAAATCCCACCCTATTGCAAAGACAATAGAGCAAAGCTGTGTTATCTAGTTTGTGCACTGCCTTCACTTTGTTTTTCTTCAAAACTGTCCTGCTGATTCTTAGCAATTTGTTATTCCATACTAATTTTATAATCAGCTTAGTAACTCATAAAAAGTGAATCACAGACAAAAAACAAAACAAAATAAACCCAAACATTGGTGGTATATAGAATGGAGTTATGCTGGCTGTATAGAATAAGTCTAAAAAACTGCCATCTTTAAAATATTGAATTTCCCTACCTTTGAAATAACATCTCTCCATTTACTTATAGCTTCTTTAATTTCTTTAAATAAAGTGTTTTAAATGTTGTGCAATAATATTATACCCCTTTCTGTATTAGATGACGCTAATTAATTGATGAAATTAAACATGAGTATTACCAAATAATTTAAGTGATTGATTTACTATTAGTATTTGTGATTCTGTTAAAAATAAGTGATTACCACAATTGATAGCATTTAGGTTTTAATGTATTGGTAAGCATATGTGCTATTATCTTGGCATTTCCTAATGGTAAAATGATTACATAAAAATGATTACTATCTGTCACTAAGGGAGTCCTGGTGGTGCAAAGATTAAGCACTTGGCTGCTAATTGAAAGGTTGACAGTTTGAACCCACCCAACAGCTCTTTGGGAGAAAGATCTGATGACCTGCTACCATAAAGATTATAGCCTAGAAAACCCTATGGGGCAGTTCTATTCTGTCACATGGGTTCATTATGAGTTGAAATCGACTCGATGGTACCTAACAACATCTGTCACTATATTTGAATTTTTGTTGTAAGCATGTCTACCGTTGGTAAGCATATCTCCTATTTGGTTCCTAATATCAAAATGATAAAAATCATTCCTTATTCATGTTTTACTTTTTAACCATTACAGACAAATTTGCAATAATAAATTTTGATTAAAATAGATTGGCTTTAGATTCTTAATCTATGCAGTAAATTGGAATTTGATACTATGAAAGGTCATTGAGGTGGAGTAATGTACCACTTATAATGGGATGACAAGAGGTAAACAGAGGCTGACTTAAAAGTAAATGCAATATTTTCATCAAGTAAAGGTCAAATGATACCACTGAGGAACACCTGTTGTTGCTGTTGTTAGGTACCCTCAAGTCCATTCTGACTCACAGCCACTCTATGTACAACAGAACGCAAAATGCTGCCCGGTCCTGCACTATCCTCACGATCCTTGCTATGTTTGAGCCCATTGTTGCAGCCACCGTTGTCAATCTATCTCTTTGAAGATTTTCCTCTTTTTCGTTGACCCTCTACTTTACAAAAATGATGTCCTTTTCCAGAGACTGGATCCTCCTGATAATATGTTCAAAGTAAGTAAAACGAAGTCTCTCCGTCTGCTTCTAAGGAGCATTCTGGCTGTATGTCTTCCAAAACAGATTGGTTCGTTTTACTGGCAGTCCTTGGTATACTTAATATTCTTCGTCAACATCATAAGTCAAATGCATCAATTCTCCTTAGATCTTCCTTATTCATTGCTCAGCTTTCACATGCGTTTAATTTAAGTAGAGAAAACTGGTGAGGGAAATGTGCCATCACACAGCACACAGCACTATAGTAGACAGTACCATATTTATATTGTGAGTTTTAATTTAGCTTCAGCACAATTTCATCCATCACATTAATTTAATGCTGTTACTTTGAAATTTTATTTTCTTAATTTTTTTAGTATTTGCTGCAAATATTTGGTTTTAAGGTTGGGAAAGAAGTAGGCATGTAAGGGACTTATACTGCTTTGTGTTTGTATGTATTTAAGCAACTTGAAAATCATCTAAGTCCACACAGCTGGCCCGTAATAAATCTTTTCCTTTATTTCTTATTTGTTCTATTTCCAATCTGGGTAATCATTCACACAACAATTTTAAACAAAACAAACACATTCTAAAAATCTCCTATGACCTATTTTTGAAACGCTATTGACAGGTCTCCAGTTTTAGAGTTTAGAGCAATTCATTAACATAGATGACAAGAGCTTGGGGCAATGACCTACTGAAATCATATTAGGAAAAATATGAAACAGTCAATCCTCAAACTCTGAAACTTTTTAGAAATACTTATAGAATGAGTCTATATCTAAGTCTGTAAAACATTTACTCCTTGATGGACATTGGAAAACAAACTAATGCAATTTGAAAATAGGTGGAAATAAAAGATTAAACCTACATAGCTAATTCAGCTTTCTTCTCAAGAAGTGTGAAAAATCTAAATAAATAAATAAAACAAAACAAAACAAACAAACAACAACAAAAAAACCCCACACAAAAACAGGGACTGTAATTAAAAAAAGTTAGTTCTCTGTCCTGTTTCACAAAGAAGTTCAGGTAGTTAACCACTGAAGTTTATTCCAGTGGACCATTTATTACTATGAGATAATAGGAGATTGATATTGGTAGGAAGGTCTACTGAAAGTACCCAGATTTCTCTCTTACTAGATTTAGGAAGCTCAAGTTTCTTCTTATGGCTGTCTGATTACATTTTCACTACTGCTGAAATTCTTCTTCTTTTTTTTAATTACCATGTTTTGGGTGAAAGTTTAAAGCTCAGGTTAGTTTCTCATTCAAAAATTTACACAAATTGTTTTGTGACATCGATTGCAATCTCCTCAATGTGACAACACTCTCCCCCTTTCCATCCTGGGTTCCCTGTGTCCATTCTTCCAGTTTTCCTGTCCCTCCCTGCTTTCTTTGCTTGCTTTTGGGCAAGTGTTGCCCATTTGGTCTCATATATTTGATTAAACTAGGAAGCACTTTCCTCACATGGGTTATTGTTTAATTTATAGGTCTGTCTAATCTTCGTCTGAAAAGTGGACTTCAGGAGCGGCTTCAGTTCTGACTCAGCAGGGTATCCAGGGGCCACAGTCTCAGGGTTCCTCCAGACTCTGTCAGACCAGTAAGTCTGGTATTTTTTTTTTTTTTTTTTTTGTGATTTTGAATTTTGTTCTACATTTTGTCCCCCTCCTCTGTCTTGGGCCCTCTATTGTGATCCCTGTCAGAACAGTTGGTGATGGAAGCTGGGCACCATATAGTTCTTCTGGGATCAGGCTGATTGAGGCTGTGGTTCACGTGGTCCGTTAGTCCTTTCCCTGTGTCTTTGGTTTTCTTCATTCTCTTTTGCTCTGGATGGGATGGGACCAATAGATGTATGTTAGATGGCGGCTCGAAAGCTTTTAAGACACGAGGCATTACTCAACAAAGTAGGATATAGAGTATTTTCTTTATGAATTATGTTATGCCAATTGACCTAGATGTCCCCTGAGACTACGGTTTCCAGCCCTCAGACCAGCAACTCAGTCCCTCAAGGTGTTTGGATGTGTCTAGGAAACTTCTATGATTTTGCCTTGGTCAAGTTGTGCTGACTTCCCCTGTATTGCATGTTGTTTTTCCCTTGACCAAAGTTGACACTTGTCTGCTATCTAGTTAGTGGTTGTCCCTCTCCATCACTCTGCACCCTCATAACCATCAAAGATTTTTTTTTTTTCTGAGTGTAAACTTTCTCTTGGGTTTTTATAATAGTGATCTCATATAATATTTATCCTTTTGTGATTGACTTATTTTACTCAGCATAATGCCTTCCAGATTCATCCATGTTGTGAGATGTTTCGCAGATTCATCAGTTTTCTTTATTATCGTGCAATATTCCATTGTGTGTATATACCTTATATGTTTATCCATTCATCTGTGATGAGAGCTTAGGTTGCTTCCATCTTTTTGCTATTGTGAGTAGTGCTGCAATGAACTTGGGTGTGCGTATGTCTATTTGTGTGGCGGCTCTTATTTCTCTAGGACATATTCCTAGGAGGGGGATTGCTGGATTGTATGATATTTCTATTTTTAGCTTTGTAAGGAGAAGCAATATCATTTTCCATAGTTTTTCTACCATTTTAGACTCCCACCAGCAAAGCATAAGAGTTCCAAACTCCCTGCAATCTCTCCAACATTCATTATTTTTTTTTTTTTTTATTTAATGCCAGTATTGTCAGAAGTGAAATGGTATTTCATTGTAGTTTTGATTTGCATATCTCTAACAGCTAATAATGCATATCTCTATCTGCTAGCTGCCTAAATGTCTTCTTAAGCGAAATGTCTGTTCATCTCCTTTGCCCATTTTTTAATTGGATTATTTGTCTTTTGGTTGTGCAGTTGTTGACATATTTTTTAGATTTTAAAGATTAAACCCGTACTGGATATGTCATAGCCAGAATTTTTTTCCCAGTCCGTATGTTCTGTTTTTACTCTTTTGGTGATTTCTTTTGAAGAGCATAATTGTTTAATTTTTAGGAGCTCCTAGTTATCTAGTTTCTCTTCTGGTGTTTGTGCATTGTTCGCTATGGTTTGTATTCTGTTTATTCCACATGTTGGGCCCCTAGCATTGTCCCTATTTTTTCTTCCATGATCTTTATTGTTTTAGGTTTTATAATTAGGTCTTTGATCCATTTTGAGTTAGTTTTTGTGTATGGTGTGAGGTATTGATAATGTTTCATTTTTTTACAGATGGACATCCAGTTATGCTAGCATCATTTGTTAACTAGTAAGTCTTTTCCCTACTTAACAGACTTTGGCCCTTTGTCAAATATCAGCTTCCCATAGATATGTGGATTTACATCTGGGTTCTCAATTCTGTTCCATTGGTCTATGTGTTTGTTATACCAGTACCAGGCTGTTTTGACTACCATGGCTGTATAGTAGGTTCTAAGATCAGGTAGTGTGAGGTCTCCCACTTTGTTCTTCTTCTTCAGTAATGCTTTACTTATCCACGTCCTCTTCCCTTTCCATGTAAAGTTAGTGATTAGTTTCTCCAACTTGTGAAAGAATGCTGTTGGTATTTGGATCAGGATCGCTTTGTACCTGTAAATTGCTTTGGGTAGAATTTACATTTTCACAATGTTGAGTCTTTCTACCCATGAGCATGGCATGTTTTTCCATTTATGTAGGTCTCTTTTGTTTTCTTGAAGTAGTGTTTTGTAGTTTTCTTTGTATAGGTCTTTTATGTCCCTGGTTACATTTATTCCTAAGTATTTTATCTTTTCAAGGAGCTATTGTAAACAATATTTATTTCCTGATTTTCTTTTCGCAGTCTTTTTGTTGGTGTAGAGGAATCCAACTGATTTTTATATGTTAATCTTGTATCATGCTACTTTGCTGAAATATTGTATTAGTTCCAGTGGTTTTCTTATAGATTCTTTGGGGTTTTCTATGTATAGGATCATATCCTCTGTGAATAGGGATAGTTTTACCTTTTCCCTACCAATTTGGATGCCTTTAATTTCTTTTTCTTGCCTTATTGCTCTATCTAGGACTTTCAGTATGATGTTGAATAAGAGTTGTGATAAAGGGCTTGTCTGCTTCCTGTTCTCAGGGGAAATTATTTCAGTCTCTTTCCATTGAGAATGATGTTGGTCATTGGTTTATATAACTGCTCTTTATTATATGAAAGAATTTTCCTTTTATTCCTATTTTGCTGAGAGTTTTTTTTTTTTTTTTTTTGTGTATCAGGAATGGGTGTTGGACTTCCTTAAATACGTTTCTTGTGTCAGTTGAGATGATTATGTTATTCTTTTCTTTTGTTTTATTTATGTGGTGGATTATGTTGATTGATTTTCTAATATTGAACCTTCCTTGCTTACCTGGTATGAATACCACTTGGTCATGATGTGTTAGTTTTTTGATATACCATTGAATTCTATTGGCCAGAATTTTGTGGAGAATTTTTATGTCTATATTCATGAGGCATATTGGTCTGTAGTTTTCTTTTTTTGTGGTATCTTTGCCTGGCTTTGGTATCAGGGTTATACTGGCTTCATAAGATGAATTCAAGAGTATTCCTTCCTTTTCTATGCTTTGAAACAGTTTGACTAATATTGGTGTGAGCTCTTATGAAAGTTTGGTAGAATTCTCCAGTGACACCATCTAGGCCAGGTGTTTTTGGGGGGGAGTTTTTTTTTTTTATTACCTCTTCTATCTCTTCTTTTGTTATAGGTCTGATTAATTTTTTTGTACCTCAGTTTGTGTTAGTTCGGGTAGGTAGTGTGTTTCTAGAAATTTGTCCTTTCCCTCTAGGTTTTCAAATTTGTTGGAGTACAGTTTTTCATAGTATTCTGTTATGATCCTTTTTATTTCAGTTGATTCTGTTGCAATATCGCCCATTTCATTTCTTTTTTTGGATTATTTGCTTCCTCTCCTATTTTTCTTTTATCAGTTTGGCCAATGATTTGTTGATTTTGTTGATCCTGTCCAAGAACCAACTTCTGGTCTTGTTGATTCTTTCTATTGTTTTTCTGTTCTCTATTTCATTTATTTCTCCTCTATTCTTTATTATTTCCTTTCTTCTGCTGACTGTAGGCTTCTTTTGCTGTTCTTTTTCTATTTATTTGAGTTGTAGGGTTAATGTTTTGATTTTGCCCCTTTCTTCTTTTGATATGTGCATTTTTTGCTATAAATTGACCTCTACACACTGCTTTTGCTGTGTCCCAAAAGTTTTGGTAAGCTGTGTTTTCATTCTCAATTTATTCTATGATTTTTTAAAGTCTATCCTTGATTTATTCTATTATACAGTAGTTTTTAAGCAAGGTGTTGTTCAGTTTCCATGTATTTGATTTTTTCCACTTCTATTGCTGTTATTAATTTTTAGTTTTATGGCATTGTGATCAAAGAAGATGCTTTGTATTGTTTCAATGTTTTGGATTTTGTTGAGGCTTGCTTTGTGGCATAAAATGTGGTCTATTCTGGAGAATGTTCCATGTGCATGGAAGAAGAATGTATACTTTGCTGCTGTTGAGTGGAGTGTTCTGTATATGTCTAAGAGGTCGAGTTGGTTGATTGTGGTATTTAGATCTTCTGTATCTTTATTTAGCCTCTTTCTAAATATTTTGCCCTTCACCAAAAGCGGTGTTGAAGTCTCCTACTATTATCGTGGAACTTTCTATTTCTCTTTTCAATGTGTTAGAGTTTGTTTTATGTATTTTGGAGCCCTGTCATTGGATCCATATATATTTATTATGGTTATAGACCACCATAGCTGGTGGCTGGGCTAAGGGGCAGATGCTTGTGGACCTGGGCCCTGAGCTCCCAACTTAGGAAGCTTGGCGGTATTGAATGCCACCAAACTGGTGTCAGAGTAGGGAGACAGGATGGGTGAGTGGGAAGAAGTGCTCCTCAGCCCATGGAGCTCTAGCTTGGGTGCTGGGATGTGCATGGTGGGTTGAGTACTTGCACTTAACTTTCACAGGTCTGGAATCACTCCTGGCTGACTATGGAGGTGCATGCAGAGTTGCTTCTGCTAAGCTGCACCAGTTCGGGTGAGTTTCTGCTGCAGATGTTGCTTGCTTGCTTCACTATGTCCGTACTGTGGAGGTTCAGCTAGCAGGATCCAGCAATCTGTAATTCTCCATTTCTGCTCTTTTTGAATTGTCTCTCCTTCCACCTATAGCTCAGTCCAATTCTTCAGCCTTGTCTTTGATGCCTAGGGTTTCTAGATTGTCATATATACCTGATTCACTTGTTTTTTAGGGTCTTTGTTGTAAGAGGGACAACATGAATCATCTGACTACTCTGCCATCTTGGGCTGTCTCCTGAAATTCTTGTACTGGATACAGAAATGAGACAAGTAGCCCTCTAGTGAGTCTATTAATTTGATACCAAATATTTGCTAAAGACAACACAAAGATTCTTGTTGGCAGGAGTTTCATTGGGCACAAATCCATATATTCAGTTTTTATTGCACGGATATCACCTGCTTTTGAACAGTACTTCCTTCTTCTCCCCCACTGCCCTCTCTTGTCATCCCTCCTTCCACTGTCACAAAGTCACTCTCCAACCATAGGCTAAAAGGAAGGTAGGGTGCTATACCAAATATTTGGTTCAAATGGTAACATAAAAGTTTCAATAATCTCTCCTTTTTCCTATAGCTCACCTATTATGATTGTTGAAGCTTGGGAGGTAGGTATCTGTCGAAAGCATGAAGAGTGTTTATTAAAGCAGAAATGTATCCATGAGAAATAATTATCATCAGTTATAAAAAGCATACTTAAAAAGGCTCCCATCCTAACAATTGTGCAAAAAAGTCTATTTAAGTGTCTTACATATTTAGAGGAATTATGTAATTATTTTATTGCTCTATCCTTCTGTGAATAAGTTAAATGCTCTGTTGAATAGGTAAACTGGTCAGTATTTAATCCTTAAAGAATGGATTTTTTTTTCCCCAAAAAAGATATATTCCTCTTTTCTCATTTAACTGAAAATATTCTCTCTTAGTAAAATCTCATTCTGGAAGAAAGATGTATCCTTGCCCTTTGGGCACAAAATAGTTTACTGGATTTTTTCAGTGTTTAGAAATGTTTAAAAAATTCTCTAGATGCATATCCCAAAGGCCACAGCTGACAATATTATCCCATGATGGTCAGTTTTCATCACTGATGTCCCTTTTTTCACTGTCTTTCTATAAGTCAGTCCAAATTTCTTAAACTCTTTTTCTCTCTCTGGCTGTCATTATTTCACTTTCTTTGCAACTTTTTCTCCATGCTTCTACTATCACAGACTTTGTCAACTGTTCATAATATAGAACTATAGTTTATTTCAGTGTAGATATCTATATATATGTTTATTTACTTAACAAAATCTCATAGAAAGAAATTTCAAAAATTTAAAATGGTACAAGTAAAAAAATGCTACTAATTCTTGTTTTGTTTTCTATTGTAGACAATATCTTGTGACTACACACTATTTTTATATTTTTATTTGGTGAAGAATTATCTTATGCCTCTAATATTTACATCTTATTTCCTTCTGAGTTTTGGTATTTTTTTATTTCTTTTTTTAACTTTTTTTTTTCTTTTTATATTTTATTGTACTTCAGGTGAAGGGTTACAAAACAAATAGTTTCTCATGAAACAGTAGTACACATGTTGTTTTATGACTTTGGTTAACAACCCCACAACATATTAACCCACTAACTTCTCAACCTTTTTTTCTTGGTGAAAATACACATAGCCAAAGATATACCGTTTCAAAAATTTCTACATCCACAGTTCAGTGACATTGACTATGCTCTTCCAATTGCACTGCTATTCTCACTTTAGATGAAGGCTTACAGAACAAAATAGTTTCTCATTTAACAGTACTACAAATGTTGCCCTATGACAATAGTAAACAATCTCACAACACATCAACAATATCCTTACTCAACCTTGGGTTCCCTATCACCAGCTCCCTTGTCCCCTTCTGCCTTCTGGCTCTTGTCACTGGACTCCTGTACCTCGTTAGTCTCATTTGGTTTTACGGGGTTGTCCACTCCCAGGCTGAACAGTGAACCTCGGAGGTAGCTTCACCACTGAGCTAGAAGGGTGTCTGGGGGCCATACTCTCGAGGTTTCTCCAGTCTCCTTTAGGCCAGTAAATCTGGTCTTTTTTTTGTGAGTTAGAATTATGTTCTACATACTTCTCCAGCTCTGTCCAGAACCCTCTGTTGTGATCCTGGTCAGAGCAGTCAGTGGTGGTAGCCGGGCACCATCTAGCCGTACTGGACTCAGTCTGCTGGAGGCCTTGGTAGCTGTGGACCATTAGTCCTTTGGACTAATCTTTTCCTTGTATCCTGTTCTCTTCATTCTCCCTTGCTCCCGAAGGGATGAGACCAGTGGAGTATCTTAGGTGGCCGCTCACAGGCTTTTAAGACCCCAGACACTACTCACCAAGGTAGAATGTAGAGCATTGTCTTTATAAGCTGTGTCATGCCAAGTGAGCTCGATGTTCCCCGAGACCATGGTCCCCACAGCCCTCCACCCAGCAATTCAGTCCCTCAGGGAGTTTGGATGTGTCTATGGGGCTTCCATGACATTTCCTTGTACAAGTTGTGCTAGTTTCCCCTGTATTGTGTACTGTCTCACCCTTCAGCCAAGATACCACTTATCTATTGCCTATTTAGTATCTCCCCCCACCCCTCCTATCCCTGGTAACCAACAAAGATTGTTACATTTTGTGTGTGAACTTTTCCATGGGTGTTAACAATATAGGTCTCATACAATATTTGTCCTTTTGTGATTAACTTATTTCACTCAGCATAATGTCCTCCAGTTTCATCCATGTTATGAGAGGCTTCACAGATTCATTGTTATTCTTTCTCGTTGCATAGTATGCCATTGTGTGTATGTACCATAGTTTGTTTATCCATTCATCTGTTGATGGGCATCTAGGTTGTTTCCATCATTTTGCTATTGTGAACAATGCTGCCATGAACATGGACGTACTTATGTCTATTCGAGTGATGACTCTTATTTCTCTAGGATATATTCCTAGGAGTGGGATTACTGGATCAAATGGTAGGTCTATTTATAGCTTTCTGAGGAAACTCCATATCATTTTCCAAAATGGTTGCATCATTTTGCATTCCCACCAGCAGTGCATAAGAGTTCCGATCTCCCCGCAGCCCCTCCAACATTTGTTATTTCCAGTGTTTTTGATTCGTGCCAGTAATGCCGCAGTGAGATGGTATCTCATTGTGGTTTTAATCTGCATTTCTCTAATGGCTAGTGATCACAAGCATTTCCTCACGTGTCTGTTGACCATTTGAATGTCTTCTTTAGTGAAGTGTCTGTTCATTTCCTTTGCCCATTTTTTAATAGGATTATTTGTCTTTTTGTTGTAGAGGTATTGGATTTTCTTGTAGATTATGGAGATTAGACCTTTGTCTGATTTGTACTGTCCAAAAATTTTTTCCCAGTCGGTAGGTTCTCTTTTTACTCTTTTGGTGAAGTCTTCTGAAGAGCATAGGTGTTTGATTTATCCCAGTTGTCTAGCTTATCTGTTGGGTTTTGTGCGTTGATGGTTATGGTTTGTGTCCTGTTAATGCCATGTATTAAGCCCTCAAATGTCGGTCCTATTTTTTCTTCTATGAACTTTATAGTTTTAGGCTTTATATTCAGGTCTTTGATACGTTTGAAGTAGTTTTTGTATACGGCGTTAGGTATGGGTCCTGTTTCATTTTTTTGCAGATGGATATCCAGTTTTGCCAGCACCATTTGTTAAAAAGACTGTCTTTTCCCCATCTGATGGACTTTGGGCCCTTGTCAAAGATAGGTGACTGTAGGTGGATGGATTTACATCTGGGTTCTCAATTCTGTTCCCTTGGTCAATGTATCTGTCATTGTACCAGTACCGGGCTGTTTTGGCTACTGTAGCTGTATAGTAGGTTCTAAAGTCAGGTAGTGTGAGTCCTCCAACATTATTCTTCTTCTTCGGTAGTGCTTTACTTATTCGGGCTTCTCCCTTTCCATATAAAGTTAATGATTAGTTTTTCCATCTCTTTGAAGAATGTTGTTGGTATTTGGATCGGGATTGCTTGTATTTGTAACTTGCTTTGGGTAGAATTGACATTTTCACAATGTTGAGTCTGCCTATCCATATGCATGGTATAGTTTTCCATTTATGTATATCCCTTTGGGTTTCATGCAGTAGTGTTTTGTAGTTTCCTTTGTATAGGTCTTTTACATCCCTGGTCAGATTTATTCCTAAGTATTTTATCTTTTTAGGGGCTATTGAAAATGGTACTGTTTTCCTGATTTCCTTTTCATCGTTTTTCTTATTGTTGTATAGGAATCCAACTGATTTTTGAATGTTTATCTTGTATCCTGCTACTCTGCCGAATCTTTCTATTAGTTCCAGTAGATTTCTTGTGGAGTCTTTAGGGTTTTCTGTGTATAGTATCATATCATCTGCAAACAGGGACAGTTTAAATTCTTCATTACCAATTTGGATGCCCTTTATTTCTTTTTCTCGCCTTATTGCTGTAGCTAGAACTTCCAGCACAATGTTAAATAGGAGTGGTGATAAAGGGCCTCCTTGTCTTGTTGCTGTTTTCAAGGGGAATGTTTTCAGCCTCTCTCCATTAAGAATGATGTTGGCCATTGGTTTTGCATAGATGCCCTTTATTATGTTGAGAAATTTCCCTTCTATACCTATTTGATTGAGAGTTTTTATCAGGAATGGGTGTTGGACTTTGTCAAATGCCTTTTCTGTGTCAATTGAGATGATCATGTGCTTCTTTTCTTTCCTTTTATTTATGTGGTGGATTACGTTGATTGATTTTCTAATGTTGAACCAAACTTGCATACCTGGTATGAATCCGACTTGGTCATGGTGTATTATTTTTTTGATATGATGCTGAACTCTACTAGCGAGAATTTTGGTAAGAATTTTTGCATCTATATTCATGAGAGATATTGGTCTGTAATTTTCTTTTTTTGTGACATCTTTTCCTGGTTTTGGTATCAGCGTTATGCTGGCTTCATAGAATGAATTTGGAAGTGTTGCTTCCTTTTCTACGCTCTGAAATAGCTTGAGTAGTACTGGTACAAGCTCTTCTATAAATGTTTTGTAGAATTCTCCAGTGAAGTCATCTGGGCCAGGACTTTTTTTGGTTGGGAGTGTTTTTATTACCTTTACAATCTCTTCTCTTGTTATGGGTCTGTTCAGATTTTCAACATCACTTTGTTAGAGTTTGCGTAGGCCATGTTTCTAGAAATTTATCCATTTCCTCTAGGTTTTCAAATTTGTTGGAGTATAGTTCTGCATAATATTCTGTTATAATCCTTTTTGTTTCAGTTTGGTCTGTTGTAATGTCCCCCATTTCATTTCTTATTTGTGTTATTTGTGTCCTCTCATGTTTTTCTTTTGTCAGTTTGGCCAGTGGTTTGTCAATTTTGTTGATTCTTTCAAAGAACCAACTTTTGGTTTTGTTGATTCTTTCTATTGTTTTTCTGTTCTCTATTTCATTTATTTCTGTTCTGATCTTTACTATTTCCTTTCTTCCAGTGGTTGTGGGCTTTTTTTTCTGTTCTCTTTCTATTTGTTTGAGTTCTGTAGTTAATGTTTTGATTTTGCCCCTTTCTTCTTTTTTGATATGTGCATCTATTGCTATAAATTGTCCTCTGAGGACTGCTTTTGCTGTGTCCCAAAGCTTCTGGTATGATGTGTTTTCATTCTCATTTGATTCTAGGATTTTTTTGATTCCCTCCCTGATTTCTTCTGTTACCCAGTGATGTGTAAGCAGGGTATTATTCAGTTTCCATGTAGTTGATTTTTTTCCTTGCTCTTTCTATTGTTCATTTCTACCTTGATGGCATTGTGGTCAGAGAAGATACTTTGAATTATCTCAACGTTTTGGATCTTGTTGAGGATTGCTCTTTGGCCTAAGATGTGGTCTATTCTGAAGAATGCTCCATGTGCTTTGGAAAAGAATGTGTACTTTGCAGTGGTTGGATGGAGTTTTCTATATATGTCTATGAGGTCAAGTTGGCTGATTGTGCCCTTTAGGTGTTCTGTATCTTTGCTTAGTTTCTTCTTAGTTGTTGTGTCCTTTACTGAGAGTGGTGTGTTGAAGTCTACCATTATTGTGCAACTGTCAATTTCTCTTTTCAGTGTTGTTAGAGTTTGTTTTATGTATTTTGGAGCCCTGTCATTGGGTGCGTAGATGTTTATTACGGTTATGTCTTCATGATGGATCATCCCCTTAATCATTATATAGTGTCCTTCTTTGTCTTTTATGGTAGATTTCATTTTAAAATCTATTTTATCTGTGATTAGAATTGCCACTCCTGCTTTTTTTTTGGTAGTTGTTAGCTTGTTATATATTTTCCAACCTTTGACTTTTAATAAATTCACATCTTTGTTTCTAAGGTGTGTCTCCAGTAGACAGCATATTGATGGATCCTGTTTTCTTATCCATTCTGTCACTCTCCGTCTCTTTATGGGTGCATTGAGTCCTTTTACATTTAGTGTAATTATTGATAGATGTGGGTTTGTTGCTGTCATTTTGTAGTGCTTTCTTTTGTGGTGCTGAAGTTTTCCTTTTTCTTACTCTCTTGTGCTGAGTTACTTTTGTTTGTGGATTTTTTTTTCATTTCTTTTGTTTTTGTAGTTTTTGTTTTTGCTGAGACTTTATGTTTTTCCCCTTTTTTTTTTAATGAGTATGTTTGTTAACTTTCTTTGTGGTTATCATAAATTTTACCCTTATCGTTCTAAGTTTGAATCAGTCTACCATTACTCGGTATCGCCTTGCCTTCCTCTCCATTAGAAGGTTATATACCTATGCCGTTTTTTCCCTCTTTTTTTGTTTTGATGTTGTTGTCATTTACTGATTAACTGCTCTGATTCCCTATTGTATTTCTTTTGGTTTTGGGTAGTCCTCGAGGGTTCATTTCCTAAACTGGTATCTGGCTGGTATGATCCTGCCTCCTAGGTTCTGCCTGTGAGCTGAAGCTGTTTGTCCTCAGATCGAAGAACTCCCTTTAATAATTCTTGTAAGTTTCGTTTGACTTTTACATATTCCCTTCATTTCTGTTTATCTGGAAATGACTTAATTTCACCATCAAATTTGAACGAGAGTTTTGCAGGATATATTATTCTTGGCTGGAAATTCTTTTCTTTCAAGATTTTATATATGTCACCCCATTGCCTTCTTGTCTGCAAGGTTTCTGTCAAATAATCTGAGCTTAGTCTTATTGTTTCTCCTCTGTGTGTGACTTCTGTTTTTCACGAGCTTCTCTCAGGATTCTTTGTTGGTCTTTGGTTTTGGTGAGTGTGAATATGATATGCCTTGGTGATTTTCTTTTGGGGTCTCTTCTATACGGGGTTTGTTGTACTTCTTGGATGGCCAGCTTTTCATCTTTCATGATATTGGGGACTTTTTCTGTCAGCAGCTCCTCAATGATCCTCTCTGTGTTTTCTGTTTTCTTCCCTTGTTCTAGAATTCCAATCACTCGAAGATTTTTGCTTTTGATTGTGTCCCACATAACTCTCAGGGTCTCTTCATTTTTCTTTGTTCTTTTTTCTGAGTTTTCCTCAGACAGAGTTGTATCCAAGTGTTTGTCTTCAATTCCACTGATCCTGTCTTCAATTCCACTGATCCTGTCTTCCACTGTTTCAAATCTGCTTCTCAGCCCTTCTATGACATCATCCATTTCTGAAATCTTGTTGTTTATCTTTTGGATTTCTAATTGTTGTCTTTGTATAATTTCTAGTTGTGAATTTATTTTGGCATTTTGTTCCTGCATCATCTTCCTGATTTCTTCCAATTTTTTGACTGTATTTTCCATGAATTTGTCTATTTTTTCCTCTAGTTTGTTGCCTTTTTGCCTCAGTTCTTGTAGAATTCTGAGTACTGGAGATTTGAATTCCCTATCAGGTAGTTTTAGTGCATTTTCTTCCAGAGGAGAGTCATCTGGTATTTTATTTTGGGCACCTACTGGAACCATCCTGTCCTGTTTTTGTAAATGTTTTGTTATTGTCTGCTGTCTTCTGGACATTGAGTAGTGATTTTTCTCATTTATTGATTATAGATTTGTTTGTTTCATCTGTTTTTTTAAAAAAGTTTGACTGTGTCTGAGCAGGCAGACTGTTTTCTTTGTTGTTTGGTTGTCTGTATGTACAATGCTTTTTGACTCCTTCTTCAGCTCGCAGGGTCAGCCACCCAGATATGGTATGGCAGGGCAGGTCTAACTGAAGAGGAGTTACTGGGATGGGTTGTTTGTGGCACTTACTACAGCCACCAGAGCGGGTCGGTAATCAAAGGAGGGTAGGTTCCAGTAGGCTGTGCCTATGCTGCTTGGTGGTGTGATATCAAGTGCACAGTGCAGGTAGGCAGTATGCAGCAGGGAGACTGTTATGTGTGGAGCTAAGATGGATATGGGAGAGAAGAGACAGGAACAGGAGCCAAAAACATACAAACAAAGGAAAAAGAATGCTAGGGGAACTTGCTGTTGGAACGGAGAGATGAGAGACTATGAAATGGAGAAAAACAGAAAGGGGAGGAGGAAGAAAAGAAAATAATGAATAAATAAGAATCAGAAAGGTTAAAGAACCATAAAGTTTCCAGGGATCCCACCGGTGCAGCTATGAGGCCTGGGGAAGTCACTCTCAGGTGTTGCAGTACAGCCTGGTTAGAAGGCGTAGAGGTATATAACGCCAGGTTTTCAGGGAATAGAAAGAGAAGGAAGATATAGAGAGATGAGAAACTGAGCAATGAAGACAAAAAGGGAAAAAGAGGAAAAAGAAAACAAAATAAATTAAAAAAAAAAAACAAGAAAGTCCCCCAAAGAAACAGAAAAAAAAAAAAAGTAAAACGAAATGTCCTCAGGGATCCGTCTGCATGTCTGTGGAAGCAGAAGGGGAGTCTCCTTGCCACACAGCTCAGCCTGGCTGGAAAGGGCTCCCAACTCAAGAAAAGGAAAAGAAAACAAACAAACAATTCAAAACAAACAAACGAACAAATGCCCCGGGATCCCACCCGCGCGGCAGCCCAAACCGGGAGGCAGCTCCACACTCAAATGGAGCTCCGCAGCCCCTCAGGAAGAAGCAAAGATGGCGCACAGAGCCAGGTACTTGAGTGAAGGGAGGGGGAGGTGGCAAGAGGCAAGTAAGCAATCAAAAGAAGCAGGAAAAAAAGAAAAAGCAACACTAGCAGCCAACAAATGGCACTCAGAGAGCCAGCTAGTGCGGGCTGGTGTTTCTGGACAAAAGACTGTGTCCGGGGGAAGCAGAGGGGGCCGAGTGTGGGTGAAGAAGGTTAGAGAGTGGGAAAGCATATTTCACAAATTACCTGAGCTCTGCAGCCCCTGAGGAAGAAGCAAAGATGGCGCATGGAGCGAGGTACTCGAGCGAAAGGAGGGGGAGGTTGGGAGAGGCAAAGAAGAAATAAATAGAAGCAGAAAAAAAGCAGCACCTGCAGCCAACAGATGGCACTCAGAGAGCTACCAGTTCAGGTGTGTGGAATCCCAGCAGCCGCTGTTTCCAGGTCAAGAGACTGTGTCCGCGGGAAGCAGAGGAGGCCGAGTTGGGATGAAGAAGGGTGGGGGGTGGGAAAGCGTATACTGCCAATTACCGGTTGTTTTGTCTCTCGCTGGAAGCTCCGTGAGGCTGCTTTCTCGTACCCCTGTTTGCTGATCTCCGATAGGAGTCCAAGATGGCGGATCCACGCTGCATTAGCTGGTTGGAGACCTCTGCATGAATCTCTCCTCGCTCTCCATTCTCTGTCAGTTTCTTCACTCCATTTGGGGCTTGGCTGAGTTCTCTATCTCTTCATTTGATGTTTCAGGGTTTCAGGATTGTTGTATTCTCTGTTCAGCTTAGTTTTTCAGATCTTTGCTGTGGAGGGACAGCCTGGTGCTTTTGCCTAGAGTGCCATTTTGCCAGAACTCTTTGAGAATTCTACTTTTGGTTTTCTTCTCAATGTCCCTCATTGACTGGTTTTCTTTCCGAGTCATATGTGAGTTGTTTCTTATAAAGTTAAAATGATATTGTCATTTCTGAAGATGGCTACACATGGCAAGATGTTGTTAAAATAAAAAAATTGCCATTAAAGAAAAAAAGAAATCTGCCTTACAAAGTTATCTCAGGAAGAGGGTGTGGAAGTGGGTGAGGGTAAATATCCCTACTATAAAACTTACCACATGCCACCTACCACATGCAAGAGGAGACCACTTGATTACTTTGTGTGTGTGTGTGTGTGTGTGTGTGTGTGTAGTGTGATGCCAATGTCAGCATTAAATGAAATAAATATTCCTACTAAGGATTTCATACAAACGATCCCATGTAACATGAATTATTCATTTAATTTTCTCCAAACTTAGGTGAATACAGCACATTAACATATTTCAGATGATAAATCATTCAGACAATTTGCAATGTGTAGTGTATGATGTGTGTGTGTGTTTCCAGGTGTCCCCACAGCCTGCTTCCTTATTTTCTAAAACATATCTTCAGTCAGTGTCGCAGCGGCGATGGTTTTCGGGGCAGCGGAGACAATAATCAATGCCACAACTCTTACAGAGAAGTGGGGCCAGGAGGGTCACTCTGAGGCTTCAGTCCCAGGAGTTTATTTTATAGTCAATACAGCAAGCAGTGAAGCAAATAACCGAACAATGGGCTTTGGGTGAGTAACAATAAGTTTCGGGCAAGGGAGAAGGAATTCAGGTAAACAATCCAATCAGTAACAGGACAATAGGTTTGGGAAAACAAGTCGTGCCTAATCTCTTTCTCATCACTGACAAGTCTCCAACATGTCATATACAGTATAGAGGCCTGTGGGGGCTGCAGTTGTCAATAGTGCAGCCATGTTTAAATGGCGTATATCCCCACAAGTCAGTTTGTTGTTTCTTCCCTGCAGGGAATAATGAGTGAGCATTACAGGAAAGATCTTAAACAGCTGTCTGGGTTAAACTTCCTTAGCCTAATTGACAGAGTATCACTAGTCTCACAACATGCAGAAGATGAGGTGCTGGTGGGTGGAAAAATCTGGAGGAGCTGGTGAGTATTTTGCATCTGTAATTTGTAAATCTAATGGATGACATATTAGAGCTGATGAGCGCTGCTGTGTTCTGCACACAGCAGCTGCAGGTGTGGCTGTAGGAGTGTGTACTTACTGTAGCCAATTACAGTAGAGAGAAGATTTTAACCTCTCTTGCTGATTGCTCTCAGGATCCTGGTTGAGGTAATGATAAATTAATTGACAAATCTAAGATGCTTAGAAGTGAAACCCACAGAATATTCCCAGGCTTTGAGACTTTCCTTTAATAGCTCTAATGTGACCATACTACTTTCTTAGCTCTGTTTTCATATCTGAAAAGACAGAGGCTCCAGAAAAAGAAACCAAAAAAAAACATGACTTGCCTAAGGTCCAAATTTATCCCACATATTGTAACACTGAGCATCGAAGTTTTCTCATTGAACCATGTGAAGTGTTACCTGTGAAATATACAAGACTGCGTTTGTTCTCATACAGAAAGGTGAGATTTTGTTGTGACATTTTAATAGCCATCATAAAAGTGGAAAACAACGGTCTGCTGATGTCATCAAGTTGAAAAGAAACACTATTGATAATTTGTGGGGACAACAGAAATAAACAGGGACTGTCCCATTGCAAAGAGTCCCTGGGTGGCTCAAATTGTTAAGTGTTTGGCTACTAACCACAAGATTGGTGATTTGAATCCACCCAGAGGTACCTCAGAAGAAAGAGCTGGTAATCTGCTTCCAAAAGATCACAGCCATTGAAAACCCTATGAAGTGCAGCTCTACTCTGAAGCCATCTGATTGCCTTCAGTTAGAATTGTCTTGATGGCAACAGGCTTTTTAGGTTTTTTTTTTTTTTTTGGTCCCAAGGCAAACGGAATTGTAGGTCGCCCTTTTTATACTGAGCCAGAAATAAGAAACCCTGGTTTGGTGTCATTCTGGGATTCTCAGGCTATTTCTAAATAGTATATATATTCTGTTTGCCTTTCTTCAGGTGTTGGACTCATCAACATGAGATGCCTTCTGAGATTTTTCTAGCTTCCTCACCTTCCAGCTGAGTGCTGCTGAGGGACTTCTCCTCCATGTGATTTCAGTGAATGGCCATGTGCTCCCAAGCTCAGCCATGAGCTCAGTCCTTTCCACTTCTAGTCTACATTCTCTTCATAAAAGAAACAGAACCAGTGAATTTTGAACAAAAACTCGCAGCCAAATTCTAAATCAGCTCACCCTAACAACTTTTTCAACCCACTTCAAAAACAACCTTCAAAGAAAATGAAGGGAAGGGAAAAATGACGCCACTTGAACAACCCAAGCACCGAACAACAGATGAATGAACACACAAATGTGGTATATACATATAATGGAATACTATTCAGCCATTACATGTATATACAACATTGTGTTTATCTTATTTTGTTACATAATGGAATACTATTCAGCCACGGAGCCCTGGTGGCACAGTGGTTAAGAGCTCAGCTGCTAACCAGAAGGTTGGCAGTTCAAATCCACTAGCTGCTCCCGGGAGTGATAGTTGTACAACATGATAAATGTAATTAATGTCACTTAAAAATGGTTACACTTAAAAATGGTTAAAATGGAAAATTTTATGTGACATATATTTTACCACAATAAAATAAAAATTAAAAAAAGAGCATTGGACTAGGAATCAAGACACTTTTCTCTGGCTTTGCCTTGAGTTATCTATATCCCTGGACAAGCCATGAGTGGGTGCAGGGCTCCAAGATCTCTGAGCACACTTCTAGCTCTGACATTCTATGATGGTAAATCTGGGTCTTTTGTTAGTACTCTGCAGACAAAGTTGCTGAATAATAGTAATCACGAGATAGAAAAATGTTTAGTAAGTACTAAAAAGAAAAATACAATTTGTGATTGTGGTATGTTCCTGCATCTGTTATCCCTGGGAGAGAGGGTCCTTGAGATGGCTCACCAGTGGAGGAATGGAGGAAATAAAAGAGGAGGGAGCCTGGGGGCATGTGCTGAGGGAGAGCTGTCTCTGAACCCTGCTAGACTATTTTACCACTCTAAGGATGAAGGAGTCAGTGTGAGGTCTGGGAACTACACATTAGGAAGGAAACTGGAAGAATTAATTCAATAGTTCATTTTACCCTCTTCTGGATTTTGGCATTATCCAAAGTTACCTCAAATGACCCTTGAGGTAATAAGATATGAGTGTTCCTCCAAGCCATTTAAAAATGCTCATGAATATAACTGCCGAAAAGATGAGAAACACAAATCAGCACAACTAACAGACAAGTCTTTTGTGAGCTGATAATTGAAATAAATTTTAATATTAGTTTATGCGTATTTTGAACAAATTAGAAAGATATGCTCAATCCTGCTAAGTACTAGGGGAATGCCACCTGTCCAGAGGCCTGGCTCCCAGCTTTCCTCACAGTTGAGGCTTTGTCACACTGAAGTCTTCGCACCAGGTACATTATATTCCTTGTACCCTTATTTTGCTTCTAATTTTCTTCTTGTGTAGGAGATAAAAGTTCTAATTTATCTTATGAATCTTAGTTCAAATTTGCTTCCTTTGTGAGATCTTCCTCAGACTGAATCATACAAGACCCAAGGGATCCCCACCTTTACCATTATGATAACATTTTTCATGATTTACTACAACTGCTGGCCTATATGCTTATCTTCTGCATTAGTCTTTGAAATTCTTAGATAAGGGGCTGAATCATTAATGCTGAGAGAATTACAAGGTCCTAATACAGACCTCTCAGAAGTTTCCCCAAACGGAGCCAAATCTCTTTGTGAGTTACAAGATGAAATCTGACCATTTGGAGCTAAAGAGACTGTGGTGAATCCATTTATATTTTCTTAGATCAGCCAGACCATAATGTAGAGGGTTGGGGATGCCTATCATGTGGATGACATGCATTAGATTAGTAAGTGTGTCAGGTTGCATAGAACCGCCTGGCCTATTGGTTGGCATGTTCTTTGGTCCACCTAAATAATGTTTTTAATGTATTGATTAAGGACCATTTTTACCAGAATTGTTGGGGTAGGTTGCTACAATTGTAGATTTCTATACCTTATCCCAGAACAGAAGAATCAGAACATCCAAAGATGAGGCCTGGGAATCTGCACTTTAACAAGACCCGTAGGTAATTCTTAAGCTAAATATTTGAGAACCTTACTCTAATGTGTTATAAAATAGTAACTTCGTCATATTAAAATATACAGAATGACACAATATTAATGATAATAATAATAATAGCTAAGATTGATTGAGCACCTATTAGGTGCTCAGTGATAGTGGTAAGACCTTTCACCACTAATATAATTTCATAGGCGTATATAGTGAGGATTATGAATTAATGTACATGCCTGAAATTTACTGCACAGCTGTGAAGTGCATTTTTCCCTTTATTTCCATGAGCTCACAGAGTAATTTGATACCAGAATTGGAAATTGAATCCAGGAAACATATTTCTCATCCACTAATGTTTCCTCTCATGTACTTTAGACATGTTATCAGGAGGGACCAGTCCCTGGAGAAGGACATCATGCTTGGTAAAGTAGAGGGTCAGCAAAAAAGAGGAAGACTCTCAGCAAGATGGATTGACACAGTGGCTGCAACAATGGGGTCAAATATAGCAACAACTGTGAGGATGGCACAGGAACGGGCAGTGTTTTGTTCTGTTGTACACAGTCGCTATGAGTTGGAAATGGCTTGACGGCACCTAACAACAACACCGCTTACTAGAGTGACTTGCCCATGTCTTAGCTTCTTAGTGCTGCTACAGCAGAAATACCACAAGTCAGTGGCTTTAATGGACAGATATTTATTTTCTCCCAGTTTAGGTGACTGGAAGTCTGAATTCAGGGCACTGGCTTTAGACGAAGGCTTTCTTTGTCAGCTCTGAGGGAAAGTACTAGTCTCTTTTCAGCTTCTGTTCTTGGTTCCTTGAAGAACTTTATGTGGCATGGCATCTATCTTCCCTCATCTCTGCTTGCTTGCTTCTGTGCCTAATCTGCTCTTTTGTATCTCAAAATTTATTGGTTTAAGACATGACCTGCACTGACATGGCCTCATTAACATAACAAAGAATTCCCAGATGGGATGAAGTATAAGAGTTAGAATTTACAACACATATTTTTTGGGGATATAACTCAATCTATAACACATCAATAAAGAGAAAATATATTAATTAATAGCTCCAGTTTTATCTCATTTTTATTGTTACTTTTCTGATTTTGCCTATGGGTCCTCCCCATGCCAATAACCAACTACTACTTGTGGTTTCTCATCCTCTATTTTCCATGGAGAAGAAATGTAGTTTCATGGTTTCAAGAGGCAAATTTTTATTCCCAATGATGAGATGTTGAATTGGAATTAAGCACATAGGAATTCTAATCATGTTCAAGCATTTACTAATTCTGTATTTTAGACAAGCTATTTGTTTTTAGTGACAGTAGACTCAATGATATAACAAGGATTAAAAAACATGTATAACCAAGTTATTTTAAAGATTAGAGTAAGTATTCAGACACTTTGGGGCTACCTGCTTGGCACATATTAGCTACTATTTATGTTTCTGTTGATATTTACAAAAATAATAATTATAATTATTATGCTTTTCATGGTACATTGACACCTGATGTATGTGTGAAGGAGAGCAGATTTCAGGAGTATTGAGAGAGTATTTTAGATACCACTGAGATTTCAGGGTTTATTGGTTATTGCAGCATAGCCTATCCTAAGCTGGCTAACACAAGGAGCTTACTAAAATCCATGGTATTATGATGATCTTTGAGAATATCTGGACTACGTAAATTGAGTAATACAGTTATAGGCAATGAGAATGGGAAAGAGAAGATAGATTTAAGTCAACTGGACATATATCAAGACAGGTGGCCAATGTATAGAGGTAGTTCAAAATTGCCATGTTAATAAAGGTCCACAGCTCAATATTTAAAATCCAGCTTCCTTGAATAGCATTTTTTTCTCCTCACTACATATCACAACATAATAGTTCATGTGTTCTTCTTGTATTTTTTCTTTCTCCCTCACATATGTAAATGTAAGTTCAGAGGGTTTTGTTGTCCTGTACAGTACACCACAGTGCCTAAAAAAGTGCCTGATACATAGTGCTCAATGTTTGTGGAATGAATGTAGGAATTTCTCATGAATGAAAATTTTAGAAATATACAACTTTATTTTGAAATAGTTTTCCAAAGATGGATAACAGTTTATGTTCATATTACTGAAATTTCTAATTTTTTGCCACTTTTTAATTTAACTTTTTGATCATAAAAATATAAATTACAATATTTGTCAATTCAACGTTTTCTCATATATAACTCAGTGAACCAAATTACATCAATCATGTTGTGCAACCATCATCAGCCAACTTTTTATTGGAAACTTTTAGGTATTAAATGTTGTCAATATTCCAAAAAGTACATCATTTTCTTCTCACTTAACCACCATGCAAATTTTCCAAATATTAACATTTAATCATATTTATCTTGAAACTTTTGATAGATTTATTCCTAACTAGTTTATAGCTCTTTTTTAAACTGAAAATGGAGCTTCAAAAACATTATATTTTTCTAATAACCGTTGTTTGCATATAGAAATGCAATTTTATTGTGTAGTATTGATCTTATATACAGCTACCATTCTAAAATCTCCACTATTATTAATTATTTTTTGAATATTCTATGTCAAACATGGTATTCCACCTCCAAATACAGAGAAGTTTATTCCCTTCACGCTGAACTTTATAGTTTAATTTATTCTCCTGTTTTAATGCACTGAACAAGTCCTCCAATACAAGAATGAATAGAAGCAGCAGTGGTGACCATCTTTAATACGTTCCTAATTTATACACATCACATTTATTTGTTTGGTATTTTCTTGACATATTTTTTCTATACATTTACTTTCAACCTCTACTTTTTTTTATATTCTGTGTCTCCTTTGAACAACATATACTTAAAATTTGTTTCTTTTTCCAATCTTACAATAATTTTTTTAATAGTATGTTTATCCCACCTGTATTTATTGTGATTACCGATGAATTTGGATTTTTTCCTACCATTTTATTTCTTGCTTTCAATTCACCTGATTTTTCTTTATTTCTCTTTTTGTCTTTGCCTGATTTAAAAATAATTCTCTAACAAGTTTTATTTATTTAATTTTCTCTTTGCTTTTTTGGAAGCTATATGTACATTCTTTTTTAATTTCTATTTAACATAATAATATCCAACTTTAATTAGGACGTCTAATCTCCCCCCTGCCTAAGTGATAGAAAACAACTGGAAAACTTTAACTCCGATGACTTTTCTTCATACTGTGTGTTATTATTGTCTACATTTTGAGAATTTTCTCTGATATACTTTGTGTTGCTAATTCAGAGTGGTAGTACAGGGTTCTAAAGAAGACCATGGACCCCCTGGTTAAAATCCTATGTCTACTGTTTGCCAGCTGTGATTTCTTCAGCAAGTTACTTTATCTATTTTGCCCTAGTTTCTTCATCTATAAGTGAGGATATTATTATCACCTATCCCATAGATTTGTTGTGAGAATTAAACTAGTTAATATATATAAAGCACTTTAAAGGATTCTCAGCACATAGAAATGTATTAGCTCTTACTTTTTCATATTTTATTTGTGCCCATTTTTTACATCCTTAGATTAGTAATTATTATTAATGTTTTAGACAATTAGTGCTTGATTAGATTTATTCATGCTTGCTAATTTCTCTGGTTACCATTTCTTACTGCATCCCACTCCCTTCCTTTATTGACATAAATGTCTAACCTTATTCCTGAATTATGTCTTCTAATCATTTCTTTAATAAGTATCTGTGATGGTAATTTTTAAAAATCTAAAATGTTTTTATTTTGCTTTACCTCTTTAGCTACGCATAAAACTTCAAACTGAATATTTTAACTCAGCACTTGGAAGAGTCACTGTCTTCCCCTCTGTTACTGTTAATGAGTAACATTCTAACAGTCTGTTTTTGTTTGCTTGAAGATGAACTGTCTTTTTTCTAGGGGTGCTTTTAAGATGTTTTCTTTGTTTTAGTGTCTGGTTATTAATATGCTTTGTATGTATTCTTAAACACCAGACTCCATGTTTTCCATTAATTGTGGATAATTTTCAACCATTATGATTTTTCCTCACAAAATAAGTTATTGTATATTTCCTATCACATACCAAAAATATAGTTCCGTGGTTTTAATAGCTGAGGATATGGGAACTCAGAGGTTAAAGGCTTTTTCTAATAGTAAGATGATCGTGGAGAGCTTTTTGGGAGATTCCAGGAGGGAGGTCCAGCAGTTCTCGCTTAGGTTACGTGTGCCTGGAGGCTTTGTTCTTTCTTGCTAGGGTTTTGTCGATGATCATGATTGATTATACTTCAGGCATTCAAATGATCATCCCTGTAATAGACTGAATGGTGGTCCCTCAAAAGATATATCCACATCCTAATCCCTGGAACCCATGAATATTACCTTATATATCAAAAGAATGAATATGACCTTATTGGCAAAAGATGTGATTAATTAAGGATATAGACAGGAGGAGTTTATCCTGGATCATCTGTGTGGTCCTTAAATGCAATCATGTGTATTCTTATAAAAGTGAAGCAGAGGGAGTTTTGAGATAGAAAACAAGGAGGCAATGTGAGCACAAGGCAGAGATTGGACTGATACGGCCACAAGCCAAGAATGCCTGGAGCCACCAGAAACTGGAAGAGACAAAGAACAGATTCTCCCTTAGAGCCTTTGGAGAAAGTATGACCCTGCTGACACCTTGATTTCAGACTTCTGGCTCTAGAACTGTGAGAGAATAAATTCCTTCTATTTTAAGCCACAAAGTTTGTGGTCATTTTTTACAGAAGCCGCAGGAGTGTATTCCTCCTTATAAACAGTCTATGTTAAATATTTTGGTGTTGGTGTTTCTATTTCTCCTAGAATTTTCCAGTGTTAAGCCATTACTCTTGATATTACTACTGCAACCTGGCACTGCTGAGTTTATAGAATAAGATGGAATATGGCTTTTACTGGAAAACCTAATAGTAAATTTGCTGTGGAAAGATGGGCTGGCATGGATAGTTGCGTCTCTAACTCACATTCACACAAGAACAAAGAGGACTATTCCACAGTGTAGCCAGAATACTTGTGTTTAAAAGATGAGCTGATTTGGGATCTAGAGAAGGTAGGTGTTTCACAGACAAGAGAAATGGGGCACAGATCAGCTCAGACACATTTTGTTCTCTAGATTATACAAGGTCTTGGCTGGTTTTAATTGACTAAGACTTGTACTTGAGACTTTTATTAGAGCCTTCTTTTAAAGTACTTCATAGACTCTCACCATTATACCAAAAGAGAATTGTCAGCTTCTTCTTAAACTGGGTAGGGTGGTACCAGGGGGTTAGTTATTGTGTGATTCTTTATACCTTATATTGATTTTTAGAAATAATCTTATTTGTCTTCTGATTATGTAATATATTTTAAACTTAAAAAAATTAATTTATTTTATATTTTAGAGAGAATATACACAGCTAAAGATACACCATTTCAACAATTTCTACATGTACAACTCAGTGACGTTGATTACATTCTTCAAATTGTGCAACCATTCTACTATTCTTTTCCAAATTATTCCACCACCATTCATATAAACTCACTGCCCCTCAGCTACTTACCTAAACCTTTGAGTTGCTGTTGTCAATTTGATCTCACATAGATAATCCTTTAAAAGAGCACAGTGATGAAGGCAGACGTACTTTACTAATTAAGCTAAACTATTGTTTGGTTCCACCACTCATCTGTCAGTACATGCTACTGTGATGGCTTGTGTGTTGCTGTGATGCTGGAAGCTATGCCACCAGTATTTCATATACTATCTGGGTCACCTATGGTGGACATGTTTCAGAGAAGCTTCCAGGTTAAGACAGACTAGGAAGAAGGACCTGGCGATCTACTTCTGAAAAAATTGGCCGGGAAAACCTTATGGATAGCAGTGGAACATTGTCTGATAAAGTGCCAGAAGATGAGCTCCTCAGGTTGGAAGGCACTCAAAATATGCCAGAGGTGCATATTTCTTCAAAGTAGAATTGACCTTAATAAAATGGATGGAATAAAGCTTTCAGAACTTCCATTTGCTGATGTGGCAAGACTTAACATGAGAAGAAACAGCTGCTAACATCCATTAATAATTGGAACATTGAATGTATGAAGTATGAATCTAGGAAAATTGGAAGTTGTAGAAAGTGAAATGAAACGCTTTAAGATCAATATCCTAGGCATTAGTGAGCTGAAATGGGCTGGTATTAGCCATTTTTAATAGGACTATCATAGATTCTATTATGCCAGAAATGACAAATTGAAGAGTAACAGTGTCACATTCATTGTCAGAAAAGAACATTTCCAGATATATCCTGAAGTACGATGCTGTCATTGATAATATCCATATGCCTACAAGGAGGACCAGTTAATATGACTATTATTCAAATTTATGCACCAACCACTAATGCAAAAGATGAAGAAATTGAAGATTTTTACCAAATTCTGCAGGCTGAAAATGATCAAACATGCAATTAAGATGCTTTGATAAGTATCAATGATTGGAATAAGAAAGTTGAAAACAAAAAATAAGGATCTGTAATTGGAAAATATAGCCTTGGTGATAGAAATGACATGTGCGATTGCATGATAGAATTTTGCAAGACCGATGATTTATTTATTGGAAGTACCTTTTTTTCAACAACATAAATGGTGACTATACACATGGACCTCACCAGCTGGAATACACAGGAATCAAATCCACTACTACTGTGGAAAAAGATGATGGAGGCTCTTGATATCATCAGTCAGAACAAGGCCAGGGGCTGACTGCAGTACAGACCATAAATTGCTTATATGTAAGTTCAGTTTGAAGCTGAAGAAAATTCAGACAAATCCATGAGAGCCAAAGTACAACCTTGAGTATATCCCACCTGAATTTAGAGACCATCTCAAGAAAAGATTTGATGCATTGAACACTAATGACCGAAGACCAGACAAGCTGTGGGATGACATCAAGGACATTATACACGAAGAAAGCAAAAGGTCATTAAAAAGACAGGAAAGAAAGAAAATGCCAAAATGAATGTCAGAAGAGACTCTGAAACTTGCTCTTGAACATAGACTAGCTAAAGCAAATGGAAGAAATGATGAAGTAAAAGAGCTGAACAGAAGATTTCATAAATGGCTCAAGAAGACAAAATAAAGTATTATCTTAGGCTGGGTTCCCTAGAGAAGCAAAACCAGTAAGGCATATAAATATATATATGTTGTTGTTGTTATGTGCTGCTGAGTCAGTTTCAACTATGTACAACAGAAGGAAACACTACCTGGTCCTGTGCCATCCTCACAGTCATTGTTATGCTTCAACCCACTGTTGCAGCCACTGCATCAATCCATCCCAGTTATCTTTTGAGTGACTTCCAACCTGAGGGGCTCATCTTCTGGCACCGTATCAATGTCCTGCTGCTATTCATAAGGTTTTCACTGGCTAATTCTTTTCAACAGTAGACTGCCAGGTCCTTCTTCCTGGTCTGTCTAAGTCTGGAAGCTCAGCTGAGACCTGTCTGCCATGGGTGACCCTGCTGGTACTTGAATACTGGTGGCATAGCTTCCAGCATCACAGCAACATGCAAGCCCCCACAGTACAACAAACTGACAGACTCACGCAGTTGTAGAGCCTGGAACATCCCAAATCTGTGGGTCAAGCTGGAGGCTTCTCCTGATTCATGTAACTTCAGGGTCTGAGGAACCCAAGATCAGCAGTTCAGATAGCAGAGTTCTTGCTCACATACTGGGAAGATCAACAAATTCCAAGATCAACAGGCAAGACAGCAGGTAAACTGCTAGCTCAAGTCCCAAGAACCAGAGGCCAGATGAACAGGAGCCACCTTTGGGATCCAGAGTGAGCAAAAGCCCATGGGCCTTGCCAGAAATTCCACTTAAATTCAGTGCAGGCCACACCCCTAAGGAAAATCCCTTTCACCTGATTGGCTACTCACAGCATATCTCACCATAGAGGTTGTCAGATTATATCAAATCTTATCATAGGAGTGATCGCATTATTATATGACTGCCAAATTACATCATCACTTCCAAACCACTGAGAATCATGGCCCAGACAAGTTGACACACAACCTTAATGATCGCAAGTATTTTAATCAAATGTGCAAAGACTTGGAGTTAGAAAACCAAAAAGGAAGAACACACTCGGCATTTCTCAAGAAGAAAGAACTGAAAAAAAACACTCAAGCCTCGAGTTGCAATATTGAAGGATTCTACAGGGAAAATATTGAATGACACAGGAAGCATCAAAAGAAGATGGAAGGAATACAGAGTCACTGTACTAAAGATAATTGGTTGATGTTCAATTATTTCAGGTGGTAGCATATGACCAAAAACTGATGGTATTAAAGGAAGAAGTCCAAGGTGCACTGAAGGCATTGGCAAAAAAATAAGGCCCCAGGAACTGACGAATACCAATGGCAATACTGGAAAGTGCTCCCTTGTCTCTGCCAAGAAATTTGGAAAACAGTTACCTGGCCAATTGACTGAAAAGAGATTCATATTTGTGCCCATTCCAGAGAAAGGTGATCCAACAGAATGGGGGAAATTATTGAACAATATCATTATTATCACAAGCAAGTAAAATTTTTGCTGAAGATAATTCAAAAACAGTTTCAGTAGTACACTGACAGGAAACCACCAGAAATTCAAGGCGGATTCAGAAGGGGACATGGAACTATGAATACCATTGCTGATGTCAGATGGATCCTGGCTGAAAGCAGAGAATACCAGAAAGATGTTTACCTGTGTTTTATTGACTATGCAAATGCATTCAACTGTGTGGATCATAACAAATTATGGATAACATGCTGAAGAACTAGAATTCCAGAACACTTAATTTTGCTCATCTGAAGCCTGTACATGGACCAAGAAGCACTCTTTGAACACAACAAGGGGATACTGCATGGTTCAAAGACAGGAAAGGTGTAAGTCGGGGTTGTGTCTTTTCACCATACTTATTCAGTCTGTATGCTTAGCAAATAATCCAAGAAGGTAGACTATATGAATAAGAATGTGGCTTCAGGATTAGAGGAAAACTCATTAACAATCTGCAACATGCAGATGGCAATACCTTGCTTGCCGAAAGTAAAGATGACTTGAAGCACTTACTGATGAAGATCAAAGATCACGGCCTTCAGTGTGGATTACACCTCAACATAAAGAAAACAAAAATCCTCAAAACTGGATCAATAAGCAACATCATGATAAATGGAGAAAATATTGAAGTTGTCAAGAATTTCCTTTACTTGTATACATAATCAACGTTTACAGAAGCAGCAGTCAAAAAATCAAACGACGTATTGAGGTAAGCAAGTCTGCTGCAAAAGATCTCTCTGAAGTGTTAAAAAGCAAAGACGTCACTTTGAGGACTAAGTTGCTTCTGGCCCAACCCATGGTATTTTCAATCACCTCATACACATGAGAAAACAGGACAATGAATAAGGAAGACCTAATGAAGAAGAATTGGTGCATTTGAATTTTGGTTTTGGTCAAGAATATTGAATAGGCCATGGACTGTCAGAAGAGCGAACCAATCTGTCCTGGAAGAAGTACAGCCAGAATGTTTCTTAGAAGTGAGGATGGTGAGACTTCATCTCATTAACTTTGGACTTGTTATCAGGAGGGACCAGTCCCTGGTGAAGGACGTCATGCTTGGTGAAGGGTCAGCAAAAAATAGGAAGACCCTAAACAAGATGGATCGACAATGGACTCAAACATTGCAATGATTGTGAGGATGTTGCAGGATTGGGCAGTGTTTCATTCTCTTGTACACAGGGTCACTATGAGTCGGAACCTACTCAATGGCACCTAACAATAATAATGGCATTGGGTATTGTTTGGTTCAAAGAAGTCTTCAGGAGATAGTTTTGATCTGAGGATTAAGAATTAAAGATTATCTCAGAGGAATAGTTTCAAAGTTTCTTCAGCCTCACCGAAACCAGAAGATCTGTATTCCATTAAGAATTTCAAATCTGTTCCACATTTTTTCCCCTTTAGATTAGAATTCTTTTACATAATCTTTGATTAATACATTCATTAGTCATAGCTGGGTATCATCAAGTTTTTCTGGTCTTATGACATAGAAGGCAGTTGCTCATGGTGGCAACCAGACATGCATTCCTTTTTCTACTCTAATTCTCTACTCTCCTACTTCCTCTGCTGCTCCAAGTGAATAGAGGCCAATTTTTGTATCTTGGATGGCTGCTTACAAGCTATGTAATATATTTTTTAAATGTCCTATATTATCCAAGTGTTGCAATTAAATAACTGCTTTACCTTTTAGAAGACTAACCCATTATTTTAACTAGTATGCTGTATATGCAGCATCTGTGTGTTCTTTTCCAGTAAGCCTAAACTAGCAATGCTGAATAATAATATTCCCTTCTCTCTTTCTTTTTCCCACTGCTAAAGGTCATCCTCTACTACTGCAGATCCCAGATGTGAATTAACACTTCCACTGCAATTTGTGATATTGGAAGATCTCCCTAGCCCATCTTTATAGTTATTAGGACAAGATACCGGATTCACTTCAAGTGAGTATTATGTGGAGCCAATGACTGAACAGTTGAACTGATTCACAAACCATGAATATGATTTATCTACCTGTGCAAGAGGGTTTCATGGGTGAGCTACTATTCTTATAAAAGAGTATTATCGTAGTATCTTGGTCATGATTCATGCAGCATATCTTGGAGTAAATGTACATGATTAAATATGACTTTAATCATCACACTTTAAGTTTGAAAGCAAACTAACATATAAGCTGGCGCATTGTAGGTGCTCAAGATTTTTCATTTTGACAGCATTGGCCAAAGTCTGTCAGGGACCTAGAATATTTTAAGGGTGGAAAGGATACAAACAACCAAGGCATATGCCAGGATTTTTGCACAATCTGTTCAACAGCAGCAGTTTTCTCTGAGACATGACCAAGAAAATTTTGTCTGAATCCGTATGGATTTTGCCTGCCTCTCATGGGGAAGCTTCTGGACTAAAGCATAGACTTAGGTGAGACACATCAAGATGTTCCTAGAGGCATCATCTCATCCTCTTTGTCCTATACCAAACACCAAACCCATCGCTGCTGAGTCAATTTCGACGCATGATGACCCTAAGTGTTACAGAATAGAACTGCTTCATAGGGCTGTCTTGGCTGTAATCTTTATGAAAGAAGTTTGCTAGGCCTTTCTTCCATAGAGCAGCTGGGTGGATTTGAACCTCTAAACTCTATGTTAGTAGCTGATAACAAATAACTTGTGTCACCTTGGATCCTATAGAAAGCTTAAATCCTTTCCAACTTCTCCACTGATCGGTCATCAGTTTACATTTGAACATCTCTACCAAAAGGGATCCAACCAACATTGTTTCCACTGCTTAGAGAGTCTGGTATCTCTCTCTATCAGTGAAGTGAGTCCTTTGATTTATTATCTCATGGTTGTTTCCATAGGGTAGAAGTCCTGGCACAGCTGAGTTCACTTTAGTGTCTCACAAGGCTGTGAAAAAGGTGTTGGCCAGGCTGCATTCCTTTCTCTTCCAGACTCATCTGGGTGTTGTAAGGGTTCAGCTCCTTGCAGTTGTAGGACTGAGGTCCTTGTGTCTTTGTTGACAGTGAGCCAGGGACCATTCCTGGTTCCTAGAGGCCACCAATGTTCCTTGCCACAGACCTTCTCAAGACATGGCAGCTTACTTCTTCCAGCCATTTCTTTTCAAGTGTCACCTCTTCCTCATTCTCTTTGTTTTCCCCTCTGCAACTCCACTTAGATGTATGTTGAATTCTTCTGTTTTTCTAAACTTCTCTTTAATGTTTCCTATCTCTTTATATCTCTGGGCAATTTCTTCATGTCTGTCTTGCTGGTAACTAATTCTGTCCTTGGCTGTGTTGGACCAATTGTTTAACACATCCACTGAGTTTTTAATTTAAATGACTGCATTTTTCATTTCTAAATGTTCTATTTTTCATATCCTGCCTATTTTTTCTTATGCCCTATTCTTTCCTTAGAGTTTCCTCTTTATCTGCTTCAGTAAAGATTGCAGCCAAAAACACTCCACGGAGCAGTTCTATTCTGTAACACATGGGTCACCATGAGTCAGGGGCTGACTTGATGGCAACTAACAATTAACATTTAATACATGTATTTGATAGTTTCTGTCTTACACAGTTATCCACAATTTTAGACTTTTTTTTAGAGAAAATGTTAACTATGAGGTCAGTAAATTGTTCCCTTCCCCACTTCAAAGTTTAAAAAGAAACTACTAAAATGATAAGTTTAACCTAAATTACTTTGGGATTATATTCTATTGACTTATTTTCTACATAAAAGCAAAATTATCATCTTATTTTTTCAAAAGCTGCTACTCTTCTTAGATGTCCTATCTAAGTTAAATTACATCATCCACCCAGGAGCCCAAGTCAACACATTGAAGTCATCTTTAACTTCTTCCTCTCACTAACTTTCTATATACAAATAGCACCAAGTACTGCAATTTACTTCTTAAGTGCCTCTAGAATGCCTTCTTACTCTTCTGTTCCATTGCTGAAGGCTCTTACTATCTCTTGCCCAAACTATTACCAAAACATTCTACCCTCTCTGCATCCAAACTCTCTCTCCTTCAGTCCATCCTCAACAATTTTCACATTTTTATAAAATAAAAACCATATTTCATATGCTGTAATTCCCTGTTCTCAAGCTTTTCTGGCTCTCTGTTTCCTATAGAAAGCTTAAATCCTTTCCAACTAAAGTGGTGAACAACAAGCCACTTAGCCTGGCATAAAGGTGCTTCATAATAAGGCTCCAACCCCCTTCTCAATTTCTTTCCTCAGCACTTCCAGCTTATCTATGACTTCACTATTCTCTACATATGTCATGTTTTCAAACATAACCATGATTCTATGTTATGAGTCAGAATCGACTCGACAGCAACGGGTAAATTCTCTCCACCAAAGAGTTTCTTTTCTTTTCCTCTTGGGAAGCATCTGTTTATCCTTGAAGACCCAGCCAAAACATCCTTTCTTGTGAAGCTTTCCCTGACTTCTCTTTCAGTCTGTACTCTCATAACACCATGCAAATTTTTTACATTGTGTATTAGTTTTTTGTTTATTTCTTCCATTCAACTATGAACTCCACAACAATAGCAACCATGTGTCTCATTCACTTATTCACCTTTGCATCTCCACTTTTCTCATGCAGTACTTAGCACATAGTAGGTGCTCTATGAATATTTTTTGTTAGATTAAAAAAACTATAAGTTTATTTAAATGTTGCCTGTGCGATTAAGTACAGAGTACTCTGTGTACTTTGACACATTTCACAGAGATATGTTGCTGGGGGAAAAGGGTTTGCATATGAAATTGACAATTTATCAAAAGTGGAGATCTAGCATCTTGGAAAATATGGAGTTATGGTTTGATTTTCAATTATTCTTATCTTCTTTGTATCTGACCTATAACAAAACAGAAAATAATCTTTAAGCAAATATTTATTGCATTGTGAGGTTTTCTATATTTAAAATAACCCTGTTATGAATCCATTTATATACCTGAAGAAAACAATTGTAATATAAATGATTACTCCAAATTGTAGCTTCAGAACTTCTTAGCCGTGGGAGTATATATTACAATAGCAAATGGACTGTATTCACTCTTACCTTATCAGAACTATCTTGAAACATTTTCTTGCAATGATTGATATATTGAGGACACTGAAACTCTGCTCAGTAGTTTAGAAATGTCTAACTTTATATCACAGAATTTTCACTTCTGGAAAGTTTTTTTATTGTTCACTGGTTTTCTTCTTGAGGGCAACTTACACAAATCAGATGATTCAAAGTTTAGGTTGTGAGGTTTTGTAGTTATAATCAAAATATCTTCTGTTTCTCTTTTTCTTTCTTTCTTTTAATTCTCTTTCATCTCAATACTAAATATGTTGTCATTAGGGGATATTTTCTAAGCAATTTTTAGAGAATTGGAGCAGACAATTCTGCTGAAAGATTAGTTTTGACTGACACTTAAAAACGTAAAATGCCTATGTATGTGTTGTTGTTAGGTGCTGTGGAGTTGATTTTTGACTCATAGTTATCCCATGTAACAGAGTAGAACTACTCCATAGGGTTTTCTAGACTGTAATCTTTATGGGAGCAGATCACCAGGTCTTTCTCCTGCAGAGTCGCTGGGTGGATTCAAACCACCAACGTTTTGATTAGCAGCCAAGTGCTTAACCATTGTGCTGTTAGGGCTCCTATCCCATGTATACAGTCAATTTAATAATAAAAGTATTCCTTGCTCTAATAAGGGATGATTTGGTAAATTTTACATCAATAAAATAAATGTTAATTAACAGACAATACATAAAATGACTTCAAAATACGAAAGCTAACATTAGGTCTTAGAAGCAACAATAAAAGTTGACTCATAAAAATTAACTCCTAGGGTAGCTGTTTTTGTGAAAGCTGTCCTTCCAAGTCTATGAAAAATGGGAAACGTTGTTTCTTAACTAAAATTCAATAAAATGGTCACAGAAGTGTCTTTCTGTAAAAGGGTAAGCTCTTAGGCTATATGGGCAAAAAAGAATTCAAGGAAATGAATTCTTTGAGGTTGCTGCTTCCTGTCAGAATTTCATTGAAACAAATATGTTCTCTTATCAAAATAAACATGAGATGAATTGCAGAGCTCACTGTTCATTTCTTTGCTGTTGGAGGTGCTGTTGGTTTTTCCTGTAACTGTAAATGATGCTGAAAGAACACAGACCAGAATCTAATGAATTTTATGCTAGGCAATCACAGAAGCAGCATACTTTCCACTGTCCTCTTATTTATAAAGGGATATTTTCTAAAGCTATTGATATGGAAAAGTCTATAGAAGTCACAATGTTTAAGTCTGGCAGGCAAAGTCTATCTTTTTGAGCACTATAGGTTCAATTTTCTATATCTGTTAAAAATTATAAAGAAAGGTTACCTTTAGGGAAGCTAATATTAGTGCTAGATTATGTGTAGAGGTATTTTCTTAAGCACTAAGCAACTGGTGAAAGCCCAAGGGACTTATCACTGAGTAAAAAGATGCAGTAGCAGTTTCTTCTCTGAATGTACAACTGCATGATCTGAAACAAATGAAACAAAGTTTATTTTATCTTTTTTTAAAGGGGAGCGGCTTTTGTCTTATTTACCAGGTGGCATTAACCTAAAATACTAAGCAACTTGACTCAAAAGGGACTCCAGACTAACAATAGCCTTACACTAAAGTGCTTGTTCATGCTTGGTACAGTAGAAATCCTGTTGTTGTCAAGTCGATTCCGACTCATGGCAACCCCATGTGTTACAGCGTAGAACTGTTCTATAGAGTTTCTTGGCTGTAATCTTTATAGAAGCAGATCACCAGGACTTTCTTCTGTGGTCCAGCTGGGTGGGTTTGAACTGCTAACCTTTAGGTTAGTAGTTGAGTGCAAACTGGTAAAGTAGAGGGTCAGCAAAAATGAGAGAAACCTTTTATCTTAGACTGGGTACTGTAGAGATGCAAAATCGGTGAAGCAGATATATATATATTATATATATATATCTGCAGAGAGAGATTTATCGCAAGGATTTGGCTCACATAGTTGTAGAGTCTGGCAAGTCCCAAGTCCATGGGTCAGGTGTTAGACTGGAGGCTTCTCTTCACTCATGTAGCTGCAGGGGCTGATGAACTCAAGATTGGCAGTTAAGACGGCAGGCCACTGACTCACAGGCTGTGGAAGCTGATGAATCCCAAGACTGGCAAACAACACAGCAGGCTGCTGGCTCAAGTCCCAAGAACTGGAGGTCAGATAATGACAAGCCAGGTGCAGGATCCAGAGCAAGTAAACGAGCTTTGCCAGAATGTCCATATGTACATTGGATGCAGGCCACACCCACAAGGAAACTCTCTTTACTGGCTGATCACCTCAGATCACATTGTGAAGGGTGACTACAATATTACGTAATTGCCAAACTACATCATTACATAACTGCCAAACCACTGAGAATCATGGCCCAGTCAAAGTGACACACAACCTTAACCATTACACCTTCCATGAGTTGGATTGACACAATAATGTGACAAATGGTGCAGGCCAAGCATAATGTCCTTTTGTGGGGATTGGTCCCTTCTGATGATGTGTCCAAAGTAAGCGAGACAAAGTCTTGCCATCCTTGCTTCTAAGGAGCATTCTGGCCATATTTTCTCCAAAACTGATTTGTTTGTGGCAGTCCGTGGTATAGGCAATATTTTTTAAATGTGTGTAAGAAAATTAATAAATTTAATATTTTAAGTAAAAAGTAAAGTGCTTGTTCAATATGAAAGGATGCCTTTGTGTCAATGTTATAAGGTGACCAATAACTCAAATGATTTGATCAAAACCTTTTTGTGTAATCATCTTAGAGACAGAAAGTAAAAATTGTTTCCAATATGTTATTTTTGGAAGTTTTAAACAATGCTTCAGAGATACTTCATTTGGTGGCCATCTGGAGCCTGAGAGAATAGCTCCTTATATTTAAGTGGGTTTCTTTAAATGTTTATAGTTAAACGGTGTAACTTAAGAGAGGTGCGAGTACAGAGATTTCTACACTCGTGAACTCCATCCACTCTTTTAGCCACACTTCAACTCTAATTTCCGTTTTAGTTTTCTTTTTCCAATTAATAATACTTAAAAATCAGCTGGGCATGAGACATTGTAAGGGAAACAAAATATGAAGAAAATATCCCTGCTTTTGAGGAGTTTTCAATTTAGTTGAGAAGAGAAGAGTCATGAAGAATTACTTTTTGCTTGGTGCGTAAAACATAACAAAACTGGCAGATGGTTTACAAGAATACTGATGTATTGTAATGACCACCAATTCAACATTTGTTTTTAAAAAATATATAAGTATATATAAATATTCATTTTATATATTTTTTAATAAAATATTATGTATCTATTATGTTGTTGTTTGTTGTTAGGTGCCATCAAGTCAGTGCTGACTCATAGTGACCCTTGTGTACTACTGAATGAAACACTGCCCAGTCCTGTTCCATGCCCACAATTGTTGCTGTGCTTGAGCCCATTGTTACAGCCACTGTGTCAATCCATCTCGTTGAGGGTCTTCCTCTTTTTCACCGACCCTCTACTTTACCAAGCATGATATCCTTCTCCAGGGACTGATCCCTCCTAATAACAAGTCCAAAGTTTGTGAGATGTAGTCTCACCATCCATCCTTGCTTCTCAGGAGCATTCTGGTTGTACTTCTTGCAAGACAGATTTGTTCATTCTTTTGGCAGTCCGTGGTTGTCTTAGTCATCTGGTGCTGCTATAACAGAAATACCACAAGTAGATGGCTTTAACAAAGAGAAGTTTATCCTCTCAATCCGGTAGGCTACAAGTCCAAATTCAGGGTATCACCTCCAAGAGGACACTTTCTCTGTCGGCTTGGGAGGAAGGTCTGTGTCATCAGTATTCTCTTGGTCTGAAAGGTCCTTGTGATGCATCAGTCTTCCCTTGGTCTGGGAGCATCTCAGTGTAGGAACCTCAGGTCCAAAGGATGCTCTCTACTCCTGGCACTGCTGTCTTGGTGGTATGAGTTTCCCATGTGTCTCTGCTTGCTTCTCTCTTTTATATCTCAAAAGAGATTGGATTAAGACACTATCTAATCTTGTAAACCTCATCAGTATAACCTTATCACAGGAATAGAATTTACAACACATAAGGAGATCATGTATAACCTCATCATAGTGATAGAGTTTACAACACATAAGGAAATCACATCAGACTACACAATCATACAATACTGGGAATCATGACCCAGCCAAGTTGACAGATATTTTTGGGGGACACAATTCAATCCATGACAATGGTATATTCAACATTCTTCACCAACACCACAATTCAAAGGCATCAATTCTTCTTCAGTCTTCTTTATTCATTGTCCAGCTTCTGCATGCCTATGATCTGATTGAAAATACCATGGCTTGGGTCAGACCCACTTTAGTCTTCAGGGTTACATCTTTGCTTTTTAACATTTAAAAGAGGTCTTTTGCAGCAGATTTGCTCAATGCAATACATCTTTTGATTTCTTGACTGCTGCTTCCATGGGTGTTGATTGTGGATCCAAGAAAAATGAAATCCTTGACAACTTCAATCTTTTCTCCATTTATCATGATGTTGCTTATTGGTCCAGTTGTGAGGATTTTTGTTTTCTTCACGTTGAGGTATAACCCATACTGAAGGCTGTAGTCTTTGATCTTCCTCAATAAGTGCTTCAAGTCCTCTTCACTTTCAGCAAGCAACGTTGTGTCATCTGCATAATGCAGGTTGTGAGTCTTCTTCCAGTTCTGATGCCCCGTTCTTCTTCATATAGTCCAGCTTCTTGGATTATTTCCTCTGTGTACAGATTGAATAGGTATGATGAAAGGATACAACCCAGACATACACCTTTTCTGACTTTAAACCACACAGTATCCCCTTGTTCTGTTCGAACAACTGCCTCTTGATCTACATACAGGTTCCTCATGAGCACAATTAAGTGTTCTGGAATTCCCATTCTTCACAATGTTATCCATAATTTGTTACGACCCACACAGTCGAATGCCTTAGCATAGTCAATAAAACACAGGTAAACATCTTTCTGGTATTCTCTGCTTTCAGCCAGGATCCATCTGACTTCAGCAATGATATCCCTGGTTCTGCGTCCTCTTCTGAATCTGGCCTGAATTTCTGGCAGTTCCCTGTCAATATACTGCTGCAACTGCTTTTCAATGATCTTCAGCAAAATTTTACTTGCATGTGATATTAATGATATTGTTTGGTAATTTCTGCATTCTGTTGGATCATCTTTCTTGGGAATAGGCATAAATATGGATCTCTTCCAGTCAGTTGGCCAGGTAGCTGTCTTCCAAATTTCTTGGCATAGATGAATGAGCACTTCAGCACTGCATCAGTTTGTTGAAACATCTCAGTTGATATTCTGTCAGTTCCTGGAGCCTTGTTTTTCAGCATCACCTTCAGTGAAGCTTGGACTTCTTCCTTCAGTATCATTGGTTCCTGATCATATGCTATCTCTTGAAATGGTTGAACACTGACCAATTCTTTTTGGTATAATGACTCTGTATTCCTTCCATCTTCTTTTGATACTTCCTGCACCATTTAAGATTTTCCTACGTAGAATCCTTCACTATTGATACTTGAGGCTTGAATTTTTTTCTTCAGTTCTTTCAGCTTGAGAAATGCCGAGCATGTTTTTCCCTTTTGGTTTTCTATCTCCATCTCTTTGCACATGTCATTATAATACTTCACTATGTCTTCTCAAGCTGCCTTTTGAAATCTTCTATTTAGTTCTTTTACTTCATTATTTCTTCCTTTTACTTTAGCTACTTGACATTCAAGAGCAAGTTTCAGAGTCTCTTCTGACATCCATTTTGGTCTTTTCTTTCTTTCCTGTCTTTTTAATGACCACTTGCTTTCTTCATGAATGATGTCCTTGATGTCATTCCACAACTCATCTCGTCTTTGGTCATTAGTGTACAACGCATCAAATCTATTCTTGAGATCGTCTCTAAATTCAGGTAGGATATACTCAAGGTTGTACTTTGGTTCTTGTGGACTTGTTCTAATTTTCTTCAATTTCAACTTGAACTTGCATATGAGCTATTGATGGTCTGTTCCACAGAGGGCCCCTGGCCTTGTTCTAACTGATGATATTGAGCTTTTCCATAGTCTCTTTCCACAGCTGTAGTCAGTTTGATTCCTGTGCGTTTCATCTGGCGAGGTCCATGTGTATAGTTGCCATTTATGTTGGTGAAGAAAGGTATTTGCAATGAAGAAGTTGTTGGTCTTGCAAAATTCATGTGATCTCCAGCATTACTTCTGTCACCAAGGCCATATTTTCCAACTACTGATCCTTCTTTGTTTCCAACTTTCTCATTCCAATCACCAGTAATTATCAATGCATCCTGATTGCATGTTCGATCAATTTCAGACTGCAGAAGCTGGTAAAAATCTTCAATTTTTTCATCTTTGGTCTTAATGGTAGGTGTGTAAATTTGAATGATAGTCGTATTAACTAGTCTTCCTTGTAGGCATATGGATATTATCCTATCACTGACAGCATTGTACTTCAGGATAGATCTTGACATGTTCTTTTTGACAATGAGTGAAACGCTATTCCTCTTCTGTTATACATTCCTCTATCTATTATACTTACCTATATTTATATATATTTATTCATATTTATATATTTATAAATAAATAGATGTTGTTAGTTGCTATTGAGTAGGCTCCGACTCATGGCAACCCCATGTACAACAAAATGAATTGTTGCCCCGTCCTGTGCCATCTTCATGATCTTTGGCATGCTCAAGCCTATTGTTGTGGCCACTATATATTTTGAGTGCCTTCCAACCTAGGGGGCTCATCTTCCAGCACTATTTCTGACAATATTCTATTGTGATACATAGAGTTTTCATTGGCTAATTTTTGCAAGTAGGTTTCCAGGCCTTTCTTCATAGTCTGTCTTATTCTGAAAACTCTGCCTATACCTGTCCACCATATGTAACCCTGCTGGTATTTGAGGTACTAGTGGCATAGCTTCCAGCATCACAGCAACACACAAGCCACCACCGTATAACAAACTGACAGATGGTTGTAAATATAGATATATATTTATATGAATATATATCTATAAATAATTTTGTCATTTTAACCATTTTTAAGCGTAAAATTAAGTGACATTAATCACATTCAAGTGTTTTGCAGCCATCACTGGTATGTATTTCCAAAAGTTTTTCATTACCCGAACACAAATTTAGTACCTCTTAAGTAATAACTCCCCATTCCCACCCCCCCAGCCCTGGTAATCACTAATAAATTTTTGTCTCTATGCATTGCCAGTGTTAGATATTTCACAAAAGTGTGTTCATACAATATCTGTCCTTTTGTGACCAACTTACTTCACTCACCATGTTTTTAAGTTTCATTCATGCCATGGTATGTATCAGAACTTCTTTCCTCTTAATGACTGAAAAGTATTCCATTGTATGTATGTACCACATTTTGTTTATCCATTCATTTGTTGATGGACATATAGGTTGCTTCCATCTTTTGGCTGTCGTGAATAGTGCTGCAATGAACATTGGTGTACATGTATCTGTTCAAGTTTATGCTTTCAAGTCTTTTGGGTATATATCTAGGAGTGGAATTGCTGGGTCATGTAGTAATTCTGTTTTAACTTTTTAGGAGGCTGGCAAACTCTTTTCCACAGCAGCTACACCGTTTTACATTCCCACCAGCAATGGAGGAGTGTTCCAGTTTTTCAACATTCACATCCGTACTTGTTCTTCTCTGTTTTTCTGATAATAGCCATCCTAGGGCGTGTGAAGTGGTATCTCATTGTGGTTTGGGTTTGCATTTCCCTAATGACTAAGGAAGGAGCCCTGGTTGTGCAGTGGTTAAGAGCTTGGCTGCTAATCAAAAAGTCTGTGGTTCAAATCCACCAGCCGTTCTGTGGGAGAAAGATGTGGCAGCCTCCTTCTGTAAAAATTACAGCTTTGGAAACCTTATGGGGCAGTTTTACTCTTTCCTATAGGGTCACTATGAAGCAGAATGGACTCAGCAGCAATGGGTTAATGACTGATGATATTAAGCATCTTTTCATGTGCTTTTGGGCCATTTGCATATCTTCTTGGGAGAAATGTCTATTCAAGTCCTTCGTACATTTTTTTAATTGGGTTGTTTTTTTTTTGGTTGTTGAGTTGTAGGAATTCATTATATATTCTGGATATTACACCTTATCAGATATATGGTTCCCAAATATTTTCTTCCATTCTGTAGATTGTCTCTTCACTTTTTAGATAAAGTTTATTGATGCTCAAATTTTGTAACTTTGATGGAGTCCAGTTTATCATTTCTTTTGTGCTCAACTCCATTTGGTTCTAAATGTTAGGAAATCATTAGGCAAACTGCACGTGAGGTTAGTATAACAGCTGTCATTTTGAAATATTAGTTGTGTGATTCTTAATCTACTCTCTGCTGCTTTTAAAGTTCTTGACAACACTGCTGGAAGGAAGATCAATGCTGTCTGTATTTTTTTCATTTTAGATTGATTTTGGTATAAGTCATGAGATGGCAAAATTTCAGAAAACTTTAGTGGGATATGTTACCACAGTGCATTAAAATTTAAGGTATTATTTATAAGAACTTGTTTTTGAATTAAGCACATTCATTGGTATATATTATTTTTCTTTGTTTTTAATAGGTTGAAAACTAATATTCATATGGGGTACCATAGATCTACATTAGACCGTTTAGAGTGTTCTAGCTTGAAATAGAAATCTGAGCTTCAGCTTCTTCATTTTGTTCATTGCCCAAAGATTAATGTATAATAGTATTAATGGCATCTGCCTTTGGGGCGATCATGTTTTTCCCATTTACTTAACTCTCAATGCTCCCATATACAGAGTGAGCTCATAATTTGTTCCTCTCGGGTAGGGATGACAGATTTCTCCTGGTTCATGGGAGCCTAGAGTGCAGTGAGAACTATGTTATCCATTATCTCATTGTTTTTTTATAGGTGAATCAGAGAATTTAGTCAGTCACACTCCCAGATGTAGAGCCCTCATAATCACTTTTGAGCTATGGTTCTACTAGTTCTAGAATTCTAGGGATTCCCTCAGGCCTTTGAAGATACTATTCCAGTATTATCTAGAATTTATTGTTTGTTGATGAGGCCTGCTATCAGTATAATTTTTGTTCTTTGATAATTAACTATTGTTCTTTCTGGTATCTTTTAAGATTTATATTTCACCATGCTATTTCTAGTGTGGACTTAAACAGATAGAACTTGGTAATTGGATGTCTTTTTATTTGAGGTCTCTTTTCTCTGTTCATTTTGAAAACAGGCAAGCAAACAAACAAAATTCAAATACTTGAAAATATCTCTTCAAATATTGCTTCTCTTCCCTTCTTTTTTTTTTTCCCTTGGGAGAATTCCTATTCAGCCTGTCTTGGTGACTCTCCATTATATTCCATGTCTCTGAATTTCCTTCCTCCCTCCCTCCTTTCCTCTCACTCTGTTTTGTTTTTTAATACTTTTGACCTTCTACCCCATGTTAAGAGTGAATTCTCCATCACTCTCTTCAAATTTAATAATTCATTCTTTATTTCAATAATATTATATTTGGCTTATTAAATTTCAACATCAGTGACCATATTCTCAATTTCCAAAAATGTTACTTGGCTTATTTTCATTTCTACCTGTTCATGTTTTAGAATATCTATTTTTGTGTTTTTGTTTGTTTGGCTATTTGTAACATCGGTTATCATCATGTATTTTGGAGGGTTTTGTTTTTTTGTTTGTTTTTTTTACTTTTCATCCTGTTTTCAGTGAGACATTGTTTCTTTCTTTCTCTGTGTTCTTGTTCTTTTTAGCTAGTAGTTCTATTTTATTTTGTTATTTTTATTGCCACCATATGGCTCCTGAATCCTCTTCCAGAAAGGAGTCTTATATCAGCAATTTAGAGATTATTTTCTCTAAGGGATTTTGGAGAGTTACACAGATCACATAGCCTGTCTAGTGAGTGGTGTGGCTTAGGACCTGTTTTTGAAGCTATGTTCTGCCTCCTCAAGCTAGTAGCTTCACGTAAACCATGCTTCCTTTCAGCTCTCTGCTGCAGGCCAATATTGACTGAGTTTCCAGCAGTAAATTCAATTAGGGTTTCCCCTCTTGCCTTGGTCATTTTTAATCCCTGGCCACATTTGCTGCTTCTGCACTCAGAACAAGTAGACCCGTAGGCCCACTCACCACTTGGTGTTTTTCTTTAATTTTTGTTCATAGAGATATTCTCTTAATTTATATGAAAGCATTTGGATTCCCTCAAGATTAATTTAAACATGTGTATACCAGACCATATAAAAATAAAATATTTTTATAACAAGTATTTTTAAAGCTTTTTTTCATGACACGTAATAAAATTATTTCTTTTGAAAATTATGGGAAGAAATTAACTGTATTCGTTGTGCTCAGCAGTAAGTTCAAATTGCACATTATTTATAAAAAAAAAATTTCAACTACCCTTTTTCAATGTAATTATTCTTAGAAGTGTCTCATGATACATCTATGGATAACTCTCTTTTGTGGGTTATCTAAATGTCTGCAATATGATGTAGAGAAAGCAGCATAGATTTATTGTCAGGCATAAGTAGGTTCCCATATCAGCTCCAATAACCACTCGATTGAGAAAGTTTCTAAGTTGCACTTTCTTTCTAAAAATAAAATATTACTTCAAATATGAAAGTGGAATTAGATCAACATACCGCATAATTCTTTTTCAACTTGGTTCCATACAAGAGTTGAAGAGTACTTGGCACACAGGTCTTTGCTTATTCATCTTGTGTTCGTGGCAGATATCACTAGTTAATCTTTTTACGTTCTATCTGAGCCAAGACTCACCCTCACAACTCTCAACAAAGTGCTTCAAGCAGCTCCTACCAATTGATAAAGGATGGAAAAAGAGGAAATCAATATGTGATTTTAGCTCTAAATATCTTCCTTCCATCTTTTTCACTCTTTAGTATAATGCTTTTATTTTTTGTTGGTATGCATTTAGCAAATGAATCTACTGACAGGTCCAGGGAAGTATTAATATCTCATATAATTTAATTTTAGATGCTGTAGATGTGTCTCTTTTCTTAAACACACTGGGATATAGCGTAAGGCAATTTACAGAATAAATTCTGTTTGAATGGCAATAACTATCAACTGGTCGAAAAGGATATGAAGAAGAAATGGCCTGGCAGAGTGACAGGTTAGCATAAAAGCACTTGAGAGGACATTTGCAAATTTTATTCTACAGGATGTGAATAGGTGTTGCCAGGAAAAAAAAAAAGATTATCATGAGAAAATAATTTTATGATAAAGTCTAGATTTAATGAAGCTAAGGATTTTTCTTTTTTCCAGCAAGAATTCCCAAGAGGAGAGAATGGTATGCATCATTTCCCACAATTAGCTATCCATGGAAAACTTTTTTCCTAGGGATTTTTTTTTTCAGTCTACCTATAAAACTAAGACTGATAACATGTCACTCTGTTGTACCAGCTAGCATCCTCTCAGACTGCTGGACAATCACTCTTCCCAGTTACTACCTGTTCCATACCAGTTATTAAATATTTTGAAAATTGAGGCAGAGTAATCTTCGAGCTATAGACAGAAACACCATGCCATCCCTCTACAGCAAAGATCCAAAAAACTAAGTAAAACATACAAATGTCACTCCTGGAACCCTAAGCATCAAATGAAAGAATAAAGAACTCGATCGGGAATAAGAAACTAACAGAGAACAGGCAATGAGGAAAGCTACAGAGTGGAGGTCCCCTACCAGCCAACACAGCACAGATTTGCCATCTTGGACTACAGCCACCGAAGAATGCAAAGAGGGAGTACAGGAAGGCAACTTCACAGAGGTCCCAACAGGAGATAAACTCCTGGTAACCAGGGATACATGCTTTCTCACCCCTCACCCTTCTTTCCTCTATGCAGCCTATGCCACTTTCCAACGGGCCACGGTCGATTAGCCGGAGAGACACCAACTCACCACTGCCCAGGTCCACCCCACCCCCAAAGGCCTGTTCCCCTGGCACCATTTTTAATATTTTTGTTATTGTTTTTTTGGCTTTTTATGTTTCTTTTCTCTCCCTCCCTTCCTTTCTTTGTCTCACTCACCTAGCCCTGTGTGCTGTCCCTGCCCCATTTTTATGGGCTGTGCTGTCCTGCTCAGATAGAGAGCCAAAGGCACGACCTCCCTGGTTCTGTGCTGCCCCTACCAGCAAGCTCCTTCAGTGCCATATTTTTTAGTTTGTTTGTTTTTGTATTTTTGTTTCTTCTCTCTATCCTTCCCTTCCTTTCCTTTCTCCCACCAACCTAGCCCTGTGCACTGTCCCTGCTCTTTCTTGAAGGGCCCTGCTGAACTTCTCAGCTAGAGAGCCACCATCACACAGCCTCCCCGCGTCTGTGTTGCGCCCACCAGCCAGCTCCTTCAGTGCCATATTTTTCAGTTTGTTTGCTTTATTACTTTTTTTCTGTTTCTTTTCTCCCTCTCCCTTCCTTCCTTTGCTGTCTCCCAACCACCTAGTCCTGTGTGTCACCTGCACCCCTTCTTGAAGGGCTGTACTGCACCACTCAGCTAGAGAGCCACTGGCACATGGCCTCCCATGGTCTGCACTGCTGTCACTGGCCGGCTACCTCAGCGCCTTTCTATATATTTTTTGTTTGTTTGTTTTTGTTGTTGTTTCTTCTCTCCCCTTCTTTCCTTTCTCCTGCCCACATAGGTGCTATGTTGCCTCTGCCCCTTTCTGAGGGGCTGTGCCACGCCACCTGGTGAGAGAGAAACTAGCTCACCGCAGACCTGATTGTGCCCTGCCCCTTATGGCTGGCTCCCTCAGCACCACATTTATTTACTTTTTTTGTTGTTTTGGATTTTTTTGTTTCTTCTCTCTCTTCTCTTCATTCTTTTTGCCCCGTTCCCACCTGCAGAATACCACCATGTCACCATTCTATTTACTTTTTTCCTTCATTTTTCTGCTTCTGTTTCTCACTCTTCTTTTTCTCACCCACTTAGCTCCATACATCACAGACTCTCCCTTCCATCCTACCCATCTGTACCACATGCCAAGTGCTGTGCCTCTGAGTGGCACTGGTATGGAACCCTGGATCCCTGGACTCAGCCCTGCACTGCCCTCTGGCCCCACCCCACTAGCACCAGATCAGACCACAAATGACTAATACCTGCTCCTCTTCCCTGTTGGAGCTGCCCTGCCACACCATAGCTGAGTGAGCATCCTTGCCCACCTGGAAAATGTGGTGAGAACTATCGTGCCCACAGACAAGCAAGCAACAAAGCACACCCAGCCCACCATCACAGACATAACCAAAAAAAAAAAAAAAAAAAAAACCAAAAAAGTAGAAAAAAAACCCAAACAAATCTACAATCAATAAATGAAGAAAATAATTCCTGAATGTCTCAGAGACAGCAGACAATATCAAATCATATATATATATATATATATATATATATATATATAAGACAGGACAGGATGGTTCCTGTAGGTTACCAAAATAAAACACCAGATGACATTCTGGTAGACAAAAATGCACTAGAACTACCTATAGGGTATTAAAAGTGTAATATTCAGGGTTCCCCAAGAGATTAAGAAAAAAATGAAGGAAAACACAGACAAAAATAAGGAAAAAATGGACAAATTCATGGAAAATACAGACAAAATCAGGGAAAACATGGACAAAGCAATGGAAGAATTCAGGAAAATAATACAGGAACAAAATGACAAATAAATGATTAGAAATCATACAAAAATCAAATTAGAAATGCAAAAGATAAACAAAAAGATTTCAGAAATGGACAGGGAAATAGAGAGTTTTAGGAGCAAATTTGAAACAATGGTAGATAAGATAAGCAAAATTGAAGACAAATCCTTGAATACTACTTTGCTTGAGAAAAAATCAGAGAAAAGAATGAAGAGAAATGAATAAAACGTGAGAGAGTTGTAGGATACAATCAAGAGCAAAAATTTGCATGTGATAGGGTTTCCAGAACAGAGGGAACACAAAGAGAAAATGGAAAACACAGACAGGATTATTGAAGATTTACTGACAGAAAAATTCTCTAATATCATGAAAGATGAAAAGCTTACCAACCAAAGAACTCAATGAACCCCATGTAGGATAGACCCCAAATGAAAGGCACAAAAACATATCATAATGTCACTTGCCAAAACCAAAGACAAAGAAAGAATCCTGAGAGCAGACTGACAAAAATGAAAAGTCACATACAGAAGGGAAAAAATAAGACTAAGCTCTGATTGTTTTGCAGAAACTATGCAGGCGAGAAGGCAATGGAATGAAATATATAAAACCTTGAAAGAAAAAAAAATGCCAACTAAGAATAATATATCTTGTGAAACTCTCAATCAAATACAATGATGAAATTAGAACATTTCTAGATAAACAGGAATTAAGGGAATATGTAAAAAACCAAATCAAACTTAACAGGAATTATTAAAGAGATCCTTTGGTTTGAGAACAAACAACATCAGACAACAATGTGAATCTAGGACACAAGACAGCATTAGCCAGATACCAACCTAGGTAATGAACTCTCAAGGATAAAACAAAACTAAAAGATTTACAACAGGGAACCAGTGAGGTCAATCTGTAAATGACAACAAAGTCAGGACAATAAAAGAGAGTAAAAGGTGTAGATACAGAACTTTCAAATGGAGAGGAAGTTAAGGCAAAATCAAGTAATAAAAGACTAGTTTAAACTTAGGAAGATAGGCGTAAATTTTGTGGTAACCACAAAGAAAGTTAACAAAACTACTCATCAAAATAAAGAAGAAAAACAAAAAGTCCCACTAAATGCAAAATCAACAAAAATTAAAGAAACGAAAATAAAATCCACAAACAAAACGAGTTCAGCAGAGGACAGTAAGAGGAACAAAGAAAACATCAGCACCACAAAAAAAGCACTACAAAATGACAATAATAAACCCACATGTATAGATAATAGGACTGAATGTAAATGGCTTACATGTACCCACAAAAAGACAGAGTGACAGAAAGCATAAAAAAGGACCCAACAAGATGCTGTCTACAAGGTCTCTTTAGAAACAAAGACATAAATACATTAAATATCAAAAAATAGAAAAAAATCAAGCAAACTGCAACCACAAAAAAGCAGAAGTAGCAATGCTAATCTCAGATAAAATAGACTTTAAGGCAAAATCCACCATAAGAGACAAGGAAGGACATTATATAATGATTAAAGGAACAATTCATCATGAGGACATAACCATAATAAATATCTACAAACCCAATGACAAGGCTCCAAAATACATAAAACAAATCTAACAGCAGTGAAAAAAGAAATTAAATTGACAGTTCCACAATAATAGTAGGGGACTTCAACACACCACTCTCGATAAAGGACAGAACATCTAGAAGATACAACTCTAAAGACCACAGTCAACCAACCTGACCTCATAAACATATGAGGAACACTCTACTCAACAGCAGCAAAGTACACGTTCTTTTCCAGTGCACATGGAATGTTCTCCAGAATAGACCACATCTTAGGCCACAGAGCAGTCCTCAACAAATCCATACCAATGAGAAAATACAAAGTATCTTCCCTGACCACAATGCCATCAAGGTAGAAATTAACAGCTGGAAGAGCAAGGAAAAAAAATCAATTACACGGAAACTAAATAACACCCTGATTAAAAACCACTGGGTAATAGAAGAAATCAAAGATGGAATAAAAAAATTCCCATAATCAAATGAGAATGAAAACATATCATACTAAAACCTTTGTGACACAGCAAAGGCAGTACTCAAAAGTCAATTTATAACAATAGCTGCACACATCAAAGAAGAAGAAAGAGATAAAATCAAAACATTAGCCCTACAAATCAAGTAGAAAGAGAACAGCAAATAAAGCCCACAGCCACCAGAAGAAAGGGAATAATAATGATCAGAGTTGAAATAAATGAAATAGAGAATAGAAAAACAGTAGAAAGAGTCAACAAAACCAAAAGTTGGTTCTTTGGAAGGATCAACAACATTGACAAGTCATTACCAGAAGAAAGGGAATAATAATGATCAGAGTTGAAATAAATGAAATAGAGAACAGAAAAACAGTAGAAAGAGTCAACAAAACCAAAAGTTGGTTCTTTGGAAGGATCAACAACATTGACAAGTCATTGGCCAATTTAAAAAAAAAAAATACAGGAGAGGACACAAATAACCCAAATAAGAAACGAAATGGGAGATATTACAACAGACGCAACTGAAATAAAAATGATTGTAACAGAGTACTATGAAAAAACTATACGCCAACAAATGTGAAAACCTAGAGGAAATAGAAAAATTTATAGAAACACACTACCTACCCGAACTAACATAAACTGACTTTGAAAATCGAACAAGAGAAGATATTGAAAAGATAACCAAAAAACTCCCATTTAAAAAAAGTCCTGGGGAGGCAGTGCCAAGATGGCAGAGTAACCAGACGCTTCTTGTGGTCCGTCTTACAACAAAGACCCTAAAAAACAAGTGGATCAATTATATATGATAATCTAGGAACCCTGAACATCAAAGGCAAAGTTGAGGAGTTGGATTGAGCAGCATGGAGAGGGAGACATGGTTCAGAAGAAGTGAGGAGTTGCTAGACCTGACCCAGTGGGAACCGACACCCTGCAGCCGGTGCACGCAGTGAGGCAAGCAGTGGCACTCCGGATGTGTTTTCCACATTTGGAGAGACTGAGAAGCAGAGAGTCTACTCAGGCCTCCAGAACGAGTGAAAAGCGGCACTCATTTGGCAAAAAGATTGGCAAAAAGATAAGTACATGCTTCTAACCTACAACATGGATCAAAAAACACCTCTTCAGGGAAAAATCTCTCTCCCATTTACCTGCCCCCTACCCACTCTGCATGGGGTCACAGGCCAGCTTCAGCCATTGCTGCATCCCCTGGGCCAGAAGTAGGGGCCCATCACACACCCTGAGCCATTCTCCTGGCCTTGGAAAGGGAACAAATTAACAAAGAGGAATAAATATATGTGCTCCCCTAAGCTGGGAACTTAGGGTAGGCGCAGCTCCTTTACACAGAGGGGTCCATGAACTTTGAATGCATTCACCCTGCATAGTCCTTTGTGGGCCCATTTCAACAGAGTAGGACCTCATTACTACAGTACTGAAGTCTAAGTTCAACTCTTTCAGTTGTGAAGTGACAGGTTTGTGACATTTGACACCACTCTGCCAATTAAGTAGGGTCCTCACCTACCCACATCAGAGACCTGAGGACTGGCGGCTCCACCCACACTACCTAGCCACCTGCGACAGGGGCGCAAGAATAAGTGGTACCTCCCAGACCTTATAGCCAACAGCATTGGGTGCAATTAGTCTGGCTAAAAAACCCACCCAGCTACGCACTCTAAGGAACAGGGTCATGCTTTCCTCCCACACACTCAGGGGAAGCCATCAGCCTCCTACCTTGCTCAGTGTGTGACGCCGTAGAGTAGCCAGATACCTGTGCCTACACCAATCACCCCTGCCCATCTAGGACTGTAGGTGAGAGCCTGCACCACACACTTCGTGACTGACTACCTGGATACCTTAGCTGAATCCATACAAGAAAAGGAAATGGACTCCTGGGCTCACATACCTAGTAACAGATCTAACCACCTGGCGACAGGACGTTACAGCTTCAAAGGCTCCAATAATCAAACTAGCTCACATGAGCAGCCTATTGGTCATACCAAAACAAAACAAGAAGATAGGACACAGTAAGCAAACATAAATTAAATATAATAACTTACTGATGGCTCAGAGACAATAGTCAATATCAAATCACATAAACAGGCAGACCATGATGGCTTCAGGAAGCTCCCAAAACAAAGAATCAAGAAATCTTCCAGAGGAAGAGATCTTGGAATTACTGGAGATAGAATACAAAAGATTAATATAGAGAATTCTTCAAGAGATCAGGAAGGAGATTGGGCAAAATGCAGAAGCCAAAAAATACACAGACAAAGCAACAGAGGAACTTAAGAAGATTATAGAAGAGCATAATGATAAATTTAACAGGCTGCAAGAATCCATAGAGAGATAGCAAACAGAAATCCAGAAGATTAACAATAAAATTTCAGAATTAGACAACTCAATAGAAAGTCATAGGAGCAGAACTGAGGCAATGGAAGTCAGAATTACTGAGATTGAAGATAAAGCATTTGACACCAACTTATTTGAGGAAAAATCAGATAAAAAATTTTTAAAAATGAAGAAACCCTAAGAAATATGTGGGACTCTATCAAGAGGAATAACCTATGAGTGATTGGAGTACCAGAACAGAGGAAGATAACAGAAAATACAGAGGGAATTGTTGAAGATTTGTTGGCAAAAAACTTCCCTGATATCAAGAAAGATGAGAGGACATCTATCCAAGATGCTCATCAAACCCCACACAAGGTAGATCCCAAAATAAAGTCATCAATACATATTATAATCAGACTTGCCAAAAACAAAGAGAGAATTTTAAGTGCAGCTAGGGATAAACGAAAAGTTACCTACAAAGGAGAGTCAATAAGACTAAGCTCGGATTACTCAGCAGAAATGATACAAGCAAGAAGGCAATGAGATGACATATATAAAGCCTTAAAAGAAAAAAAATTGCCATCCAAGAATTCTATATCCAGCAAAACTGTCTCTAAAATGTGATGGTGAAATTAGGATGTTTCCAGATAAAGAGATGTTTAGGGAATTCGCAAAAACCAAACCAAAATTACAAGAAATACTAAACGGAGTCCTCCGGTTAGAAAATCAATAACATCAAATAACAACCTAAGACTAGAACACAGCACAGAGCAACCAGATATCAACCCAGATAGAGAAGACACACACACACAAAAAAATCAAAGCTGAAACGCTGAATATAGGGAAACAGAGACATCAATATGTAAAAGATGACAACATTAAGACTAAAAAGAGGGACAAAAAAATGTAGTCATATATCTTTCATATGGAGATGAAGACAAGGTGATATAAATAAGTAAAAGAGTGGTTTAAACTTAGAAAAATATGAGTAAATATTTAGGTAACCAAAAAGGAAATTAACAATCCTACACATCAAGATAAAAAACATGAAAAACGTAAAGACTAAGCCAAATACAAAATTAACAACAATGAAAAGATGAAAAGAAAATACATAAAGAAAAATGACTCAGCACAGAAAATTAAGTAGAACAAATAAGCTATCAATAACACACACAAAAAAGACATCAAAATGACAGCACTAAACTCATACCTTTGAATAATTATGCTGAATGTAAATGGACTAAATGCAGCAATAAAGAGATACAGAGTGGCAGAATGGATTAAAAAAACACGATCTGTCTATATGCTGCCTACAAGAGAAACACCTTAGACTTAAAGACACAAACAAACTAAAACTCAAAGGATGGGAAAATATATCAAGCGAACAAGAATCAAAAAAGAGCAGCAGCGGCAGTAGTAATCTCTGACAAAATAGACTTTAAAGTAAAATCCACCACAAAGGATAGGGAAGGGCACTATATAATGATTAAAGTTTCAATACAGCAGGAGGATATAACAATACGCACCCAACAACAGGACTCCAAAATACATAAAACAAACTCTAATAGCATTGAAAAGAGCAATAGACAGCTCCACAGTAATAGTAGGAGACTTCAACACACCACTTTCAGTGAAGGACAGAACATCCAGAAAGAAGCTCAATAAAGACAAGGAAAATCCAAATGCCACAATCAACCAACTCGATCTCATGGACATATACGGAACACTCAACCCAACAGCAGCTAAGTATACTTTCTTTTACAATGCACATGGAACATTCTCCAGAGTAGAGAACATATTAGGCCATAAAGCAAGCCTTAACAGAATGCAAAGCATCGAAATATTGCAAAGCATCTTTTCTGACCATAAAGCCATAAAAATAGAAATCTGTAACAGAAAAAGCAAGGGAAAAAAATCAAACACATGGAAACTGAACAACACCTTGCTCAAAAAATACTGGGTTATAGAAGAAATTAAGGATGGAATGAAGAAATTCATAGAATCAATGTGACTGAAAACACATCCTACCAGAACCTTTGGGACACAGCAAAAGCTAGTGATTGTGAGCATTTCATCGTATGCCTGTCAGCCAGTTGAATGTCTTCTTTGGTGAAGTGTCTGTACATTTCCTTAGCCCATTTTGTAATTGGATTATTTGTCTTTTTGTTGTAGAGCTGTTGGATTTTCCTGTAGATTTCAGAGATTAGAACTTTGGTGCATTTGTCATAGCCAAAAATTTTTTCCTAGTATGTAGGTTTTCTTTTTAGTCTTTTGGTGAAGTCTTTTGATGAGCATAAGTGTTTAATTTTTAGAAAACCCCAGTTATCTAGCTTATCTTCTGGAGTTTGTATGTTGTTAGTCATGGTTTGTAGCTTGTTAATACACTATATTAGGGTCTCTAGCATTGATCCTATTTTTTCTTCTATGATCCTTATAGTTTTTGGTGTTATATTTAGGCATTTGATCCATTTTGAATTAATTTTTGTATATGATGTGAGTTATGGGTCCTGTTTCATTTTTTTGCAGATAGACATCCAATTTTGCCAGACTATCTTTTCCCCGTTTGATGGAATTTGGGCTCTTGTCGAAGATCAGGAGACTGTAGATGGGTGGAGTTACATCTGCATTCTCAGTTCTGTTCCACTGGTCAATGTATCTGTCGTTCTACCAGTGCCAGGCTGTTTTGACTACTGTAGCTGTATAGTAGGTTCTGAGGTCAGGTAGTGTGAGTCCTCCTACTTTATTCTTCTTCTTCAGTAATATTTTATTTATCTAGGGCTTCTTCCTTTTCCATATAAAGTTAATGATCGTTTTTTCCATCTCTTTATAGAATATTGTTGGTATTTGGATCAGGATTGCATTGTATTTTTAGATTGCTGTGGGTAGAATTGTCCTTTTCACAATATTAAGTTTACCTATCCATGAGCGTGGTATATTTTTCCATTTATGTAGATCTCTTTTGGTTTCCTGCAGTAGTGTTTTGTAGTTTTCTTTGTACAGGTCTTTTACATCCCTGGTTAGATTTATTCCTACAAGTATTTTATTTTTTTAGGGGCTATTATAGATGATATTGTTTTCCTGATTTCCTTTTTGTTGTTGTCTTTGTTGGTATATAGGAATCCAACTGATTTTTGTATGTTTATCTTGTATCCTGCTACTCTGCTGAATCTTTCTATTAGTTCCTGTACTTTTCTCATGGTGTCTTTTGGGTCTTCTATATATAGTATCATATCATCTGCTAATAGGACAGTTTTACTTCTTCATGATCAATTTGGATGCATTTTATTTCTTTTTCTTGCCTCTTTGCTGTAGCTAGGACTTCCAGCACAATGTTAAATAGGAGTGGTGATAAAGGACATCCTTGTCTTGTTCCTGTTATCAGGGGGAATATTTTCAGCATCTCTCCATTAAGAATGATCTTGGCTGTTGATTTTGTGCAGATGCTCTTCATTATGTTGAGGAATTTCCCTTCTATACCTATTTTATTGAGAGTTTTTATCAGGAATGGGTATTGGACTTTTTCTAATGCCTTTTCTGCATCAACTGAGATGATCATGTGATTCTTTTCCTTCCTTTTATTTATGTGGTGGATTACACTGATTGATTTTCTAATGTTGAACCATTCTTGCATACCTAATAATAATCCTACTTAGTTGTGGTGCCTTTTTTTTTAATATGATGCTGAATTCTTTTGGCTAGACTTTTGTTGAGAATTTTTGCATCTATATTCATGAGTGATATTAGTCTGTAATTTTCTTTTTTTGTGGTTTCTTTGCCTGGTTTTGGTATGAGGGTTACGCTGGCTTCAAAGAATGATTTTGGAAGTATCCCTTCCTTTTCTATGTTCTGAAATAATTTGAGTAGTACTTGTGTAAGCTCTTCTGTAAATGTTTGGTAGAATTCTCCAGTGAAGCCATCTAAGCCAGGGCTTTTTTTTGTTGGGATTTTTTTTTTTTATTACCTTTTCAATCTTTTCTCTTGTTATGGGTCTGTTCATATTTTCAACATTAATTTGTGGTAGTTTGGGTAGATTGTGTGTTTCTAGAAATGTGTCCATTTCCTCTTGATTTTAAAATTTGTTGGAGTATATTTTTTCATAATACTCTGTTATGATCCTTTTTATATCAGTTGAGTCTGTTGTAATAACCCCCATTTCATTTCTTATTTGGGTTATTTTCGTCCTCTCCTGTTTTTTTTTTTTTTCCGGTCAGTCTGGCCAGTGGTTTGTCGATTTGGTTGATCCTTTCAAAGAACCAACTTTTGTTTTTGTTGATCCTTTCTAGTGTTTCTCTATTTTCTATTTCATTTATTTCTGCTGTGATCTTTATTATTTCCTTACTTCTTGTGACTGTAGGCTTCTTCTGTTGTTCTCTTTCTATTTGTTGGAGTAATGTAGCTAATATTTTGAATTTGTCACTTACTTCTCTTTTGATGTGTGTATCTATTGCTGTAAATTGTCCTCTGCAGACTGCCTCTTCTGCGTTCCAAAGGTTTTGGTATGATGTGTTTTCATTCTAATTTGATTCTAGTAATTTTTTGATTCCATCTTTGATTTCTTCTATTACCCAATGGTTTTTAAGCAAGCTGTTATTCAGTTTCCATGTAATTGATTTTTTTTCCTTGTTCTTCTTGTTGTTAATTTTTACTTTGATGGCCTTGTTATCAGAAAAGATACTTTGAATCATCTCAATGTTTTGGATTTTGTTGAGGGTTGCTTTGTGGGCTAATATGTGCTATATTCTGGAGAATGTTCCATGTGCATTGGAAAAGAATGTGTGCTTTACAGCTGTTGGGTGAAGTGTTTTATATATGTTTATGAAGTCAAGTTGGTTTATTGTGCTCCATAGATCTTCTGTATCTTCACTGAACTGTTTTCTAGATGTTCTGTCCTTTACTGAGAGTGGTGTGTTGAAGTCTCCTACTATTATAGTGGAACTGTCAATTTCTCTTTTCACTCCTGTTAGAGTTTGTTTTATGTGTTTTGGAGTCCTGTCATTTGGTGCATAGATATTATTATGGTTATGTCTTCATGCTGGACCATCCCTTTAATCATGATATAATACCCTTCTTTGTCTTTCATGGTGGATTTTGTTTTAAAGTCTATTTTATCTGAGATTAATATTGCTGTTCCTGCTATTTTTTGGTGGCTGTTTGCTTGATACATTTTTTTCATCCTTTGATTTTTAATAAATTTCTGTCTTTGTCTGTAAGGCATGTATCTTGTAGACAGCATACTGATGGATCCAGTTTTTTAATCTATTCTGTCACTCTCTGTCTCCTTATGGGTGCATTTAGGCCATTTACATTCAATGATTAATAAGTGTGAGTTTACTGTTGTCATTTTTTAGTGTTTTTTTGTGGAGCTGATGATTTCTCTGTTGCTCTTACTCTCTTGTGCTGAATTCCTTCTGTTTGTGGATTTTTTTCATTTCTTTTGTTTTTGTAGATTTTGTTTTTACTGAGACTTTATGTTTTTCTTCTTTATTTTGCTGAGTAGGTTTGTTAACTTTTTTGTGGTTACCTTGAAATTTACCCTTATCTTCCTAGGTTTGAACCAGTATATTAGTATTTGGTATCACCTTGCCTTCCTCTCCATTAGAAAGTCCTATACCTACACTGTTTATTCCCTCTTTTATTGTTCTGACCTTGTTGTCATTTGCAGATTAACTTCTCTGGTTCCCTGTTGTAAATCTTTTGGTTTTGGAAAGTCCTTGAGAGTTCATTTCCTAGGTTGGTATCTGGCTAGTGCGATTTTGCCTCCTAGATTCAGGCTGTCATCTGATGTTGTTTGTTTTCAAACCAAAGGACTACCTTTAAGAATTCTTATAAGTTTGGTTGGGTTTTTACAAATTTCCTTCATTTCTGTGTATCTGGAAATGTCCTAATTTCACCATTATATTTAAACGAGAGTTTTACAGGATATATTATTTTTGGTTGGCAATTTTTTTCTTTCAAACTTTTATATGTCATCCCATTGCCTTTTTGCCTGCATGGTTTCTAGGGAGTAGTCAGAGTTTAGTTTTATTGTTTCTGCTCTGTATGTGAGTTTTTGTTTTTCTCAAGCTGCTCTCAGGATTCTTTCTTTGTCTTTGCTTTTAGCAAGTATGATTATGATATGCCTTGGTGATTTTCTTTTTGGGTCTGTCCTATATGGGGTTTGTTGAGCATCTTTGATGGTCAGCTTTTCATCTTTCATGATATTATGGAAGTTTTATTTCAGCAATTTGTCAATGATCCTCTCTGTGTTTTCCGTTTTTTCCTCCTGTTGATCCACTTAATCTTGATCAAGTCCCATATGATTAAGGTCATTAAGACTAAATGCTATTGATTCTTCAATGACAATAATTAGAAAATGTTTAAGTTCAGATTTTACATTTTTATTTCAATAGTATACTTCCTCTATAAGTCTTAAACATGTCTTAAATAATACTTTAAGTTTATGAGCTAAACATAACAGTTCTAAATTGTCTGAAAATTGTCTTTATGTTAAAACTGCTAAGCTCTGAACATTTGTGTTCTTTATTGCAGCATTTCCTTTGATTTGCAGTTTAGAATTAGAGATATTAAGTTCCTAACTCAAAACAAGAAACTACAAGAAATATGTTCCAGTATAAGAACTGTTGAAAAACAATACTCATTCCTGAAACTCTGTAACCAAACTGTTTTTCAGATGACTTATTCACTTGCTTCTCTAATCTGAGATTTTATTTACTAATGTATTTTTTTCTACACTGTCATAGAGTAAAAATGTTTCATTCAGGCAAGAAAGAAATGTAGAGAGGTCTTGTTAACCAAAGGAACAGTTTCCCTTAAGGAAAGGAGCCATAGTAAACACTCATAACTTCTTTCTTTACTAAACCTATTTTTAAAATTTAAATAATAACAAAAGGCAAAACGTGATTTATGTCACTGGGTTTTGACCATCACTACATAATTTAAAATTAAATCTTTTATTATCTGGCCATTTGAAAAATGCTCCATGTATGTTAAATGAGTGTTCCTAATAATACTACATTGCTCTTGATGAAGATTATCCAACCTTAAAATGTGACCTACACAAGTGTGTCAGGAATAGATGGAGAAAATGGAATGTGTGGCAAAATGCCACCATGAACAACTGCCTCCTTTGCTGTGAGACAAGAAGAACTGAAATGGTGCCTGGCTACCATTACTAAACATTTTGATCAAAGAGTCTATAGAAGAATTCTGATAAAAAGGGGTAAAATGCAAATGTAGAGCAGAATCTCAAATTCTCATGGAATCCAGAATTTATGGAGCCATTCAGGTAGGATGAACCCCCAAAACTATTGCAATGAGATAATCTTTAAACCTTAAACCAAAAATCTCCCTTGAAGTCTTCTTAAAACCAAACAATAGTTTAGCTTAACTAGTAAAAAATGTCTGTTTTGAACGTTATGATCTTTTAAGATCTATGTATATGGGATCAAATTGACAACAGTAACTCAAAGGATTAGATAGGAACCTTAAGAGGCAGTGAGTTTATGTTAATAGTGGAGGAACAACTCAGAAAAGGAGGGTAAGAATGGTTGCACAACTCAAAGAATGTAATCAATGTCACTGAATGTACATGCAAAAACTAAACTGGTGTATATTTTTGCTGTGTATATTCTCAACAACAACCAAAAATTAAAATAAATTATTTTAGAAAATGTGACATATGCAAACCTGAGTTGTTCAGGTTTGACAAAGGCAAGTAAGAAGGAACCACAGAGAGAGATTCAGGATAGCAAAGGGTCTTTAAAATGAAGGAAATAATAAGGTCAACTTAGTGGTGTAGAGAAAATGACATTTTATTTTTACTCAAAATCTCTATTAACCAATCTTTGGCAAATAACTTTCACTTCTAAAAATCAGTTTATTTATCAGTAAAAAGAAGTTTCTGTCTGGGGAATCAGCAATGATGACAATTGCCTATTTCAGCAGCTATTACACTTTTCAGACATATTCTGAATCAAAATATAAAGGGGAGAAAGAATAGGGAAGGGGTTACTAGTGACAGGAAGTAAACATTTGCTATATCCCAGTGGTGAAAATCAAGAACATCAGTTCTCAAATGTTTGTTTCTAAACGTTGTGAGAAAACAATGGAATTAGCGTTAGCCCATGTCAGCAAATGTGTATAACCCCAAGTCTATGTAAAGCCCAACTTCAAGATCTGGAATACCTATGCCTATTGGAAAAAGTACAGCCAGAATGCTCCTTAGAAGCGAGAATAACAAGACTCATTTACTTTGGACATGTTATCAGGAGGACCAGTCCCTGGAGAAGGACATCATCCTTGGTAAAGTACAAGGTCAATGATAAAGAGGAAGACCCTCAATGAGATGGATTGACACAGTGGCTGCAACAACAGGCTCAAACATAGCAATGATTGTACGGATGGTATAGGACTGGGTGGCATTTGGTTCTATTGTGCATAGGGTCCCTTTTAGTCAGAATTGATTCGATGGCACCTAATAACGACAATAATTGTTGTGCAGGTGTTGTAGTGGAAATCAGATGTTGAATTACTGATCTATCTATACTGAGGGATCAAACCAAACCAAACCCACTGCCATCAAGTCAATTTCAACTCATAGCAACCCCACAGGGCAGAGTAGAACTGCCCCATAGCTTCCAAGGCTGTAAATGTTTATGGAGGCAGACTCCTACATTTTTCTCCCGAGGTGCTGCTGGTGAGTTCATACCACAGACCTTTAGGTTAGCAGCTGAGCTCTTTAACAACTGTGCTACTGGGGCTCCTATACTGAGGCATAGGAAGTAGAAAATAAATGCTCAGAAAGGCCTTATAAGTAAATAATAATAATAATGATAAAAACATTAAAGCAGGTCTCATTTGATGATATTTTAGTTAAACATCATAGTTTTTTCACCATTTGAAATGCTTAGGACAAATCTCTTTAAAATATCACAGATGACACCTTTGTAAAATCATGTGAATCCATCATCCTCACAAAATGTTAAACATTTATGATTCTAAAGAAAGTAAATGAAATTCTCTTGAATTTAATAGGAAAATTTTGCTGATTTTTTCAACTGAATGCATCACTACATAGAGGTTAAAAATCCTTAAAGTGAAAGGAAATAGGAGTTATGCATAAAAATGGGTGAATGAAGAGTTATGTGCTTAATTGTGGCAAAAAATATATTGGGAAGAAGAATCAGAATTGAACCAATTGTGGATTGGTGTGGCTATTGACAGCCTCTCAGGCTGTATTGCCCTTAAAAACATGAGCGATTATGCGATCACATGTCTGACAGCCAGGAACCCAAAGCATAGAGAAAGCTAGACAAAGTTTTCAAATTTTTACCTTTATAATAGGGTCTCTCTAGCTCGATTTTTCTATGAGGTTTTCCTTCTTTTCTAATTGTGTTGGGTGCCATTGATTTTGCACTGTGAAGCACAGTGAAAATTTCAACATCTTTTTTTCTCTTGTCGTTCTTCTCAATAATCATCTTAGAGAAGTTTCCAAACCATGTAAAGCAAAGACCTTGAATAAACTCTACCTCATACCTTTTCTTTGATCCTATTTCCTATGTCCTTGTCTGTTTCCGTCCATTTGAGAAAGTAACTGGAGGTTCACCTTTGCATTGATTCTTTTTCAGTATGACTTTCAAAGAAATTGAGCTATGTCTTTCACTTCGTTGAGTGATTTTACTGTTCTTTCCCTTTCTGAGTCATTAAATAAACACCTCTGAATCAGTCATTAATATGTTTTGGACATTGCTCTTAATTTGGGATACGGCTGTACTTAAAAAGATGATAAAAAGTCTAAACTTCTTAGAGAATAAGTAATATAAACTCTAATCTTGAAGGGTACTGAAGTTTTCAGCATCATAACATTTCTAACTTCTTAATAGTCTGTAGTTAATTTAATCATCAACTAGATATATCCTGTTTATTTCTCTTTTAGATTAAAATAAATTAAAGCAGAAAGGAAACATAACATAAGTGGCCTTATATAAGTTGTTATACTGTTACAACAGTTATCTTGGAATTTAGTAATCATAATTATGCAATTTTAATTAGGTAATTATTGTGCAGTTTTTCTAGACTTAATGGGGAAATTCATTGGCACAATCAACAATATCATGCTGTGTCAGAAACTTTAAATCAGGAAATTTCTTAGAATAAGCTGTAGAGGGCTTTATTATTCACTAGAGTACAATTCCCTAAGCAACTAATAGAAGAAAAGTCTAAACGTACTCCCTGCTTCAACATTTGTTCTCCTCTGTATTTGCCAAAATATCACTCCGATTTGTCAGTATAAAACGGACGGAAGGAAGACCAGTTATCATGCATTGGCAAGTTTTCGTCAGCATAGACTGTAGATAAAAGTGGCTTATAAATTCTTGAATCTTTCAATTTTGAACAGTTTTCTTTTTTTTTTTTTTTTGGTCTTAGCCTAGCAGAGATTGAGTCCAGCCATTTTATTTCTACTCCCATACATATATACATGGTGGAAGGGGAAACTAACTCTCTTTATTATAACTTCTTTGATGCATCCCTAAAAATTTCCTAGTCTTCAAAGTGCAAGAATATGCATTTTGAGAAAAAATAGAGTTAAAAAAGTAGAAACTTGTAACCCAAATACTAACAAAGACAATGATAGTTATTTCAGGAGAGAACTTGAATAAGCCAGAAAAGCAGCTCAGTGTGGCTTGAGGCTACCTTAGGAGACAGTAAAAATGTGAGTAAAGAATAGAACAGAGAAGCCTGCATCATAAAAGAGGAGCTCTGAGCTAGAAAACTTTCAATAAGATAAGCATAGAGGAAGAACACCTGCTCTGAGCCTAGAACCTCGAAAAGCTGAAATGCATCACTCTTGTGAGGAAGTCTCCATTTAGGCCTTAATTTTTAATGCTTCAAAAATAGAGTCGAGAAAGCAGTTTTACATGTCTAGTTTCTTCACTAATGAGTTAAAAAACTCTTTTCACAAGTTAATTCTAAGTGATATTTTTAAATTTTTGAAATTGTGCTTTGATAGTTTTGGAGGTTTCCCCAAGATATGTAAGTAAATGTACCTTCCAGAGCCAATTAAACTGTGTACCCAAGGGACTGCCAAAAGAATGAACAAATCTGTCCTGGAAGAAGTACAACCAGAATTCTCCTTAGAAGTAAGAATGGTGAGGGTGGTGGGACCAAGATGGCAGAGTAGTGAAATGCTTCTGGTGGTCCCTCTTACAACAAAGACCCCCCCCCCAAAAAAAAAAAAAACAAGTTAATCGATTATATATGACAATCTAGGATCCCTTAACATCAAAGGCAAAGTTAAAGAATCGGACTGAGTGGCAAGGGGAGGGAGAGACAGTTCAGAAGCAGTGAGGATTGCCAGACCTTACCTGGCAGGAGCTGGCACACTTCAGGTCAGATTGGCTGGCATGCACTGTCAGGCAAGCAGTGGTGCTCAGGACACATTTTCCACATTGGGAGAGACCCAGCAGCAGAGAGGATACTCAGGCCTCCAGAACCAGTGATAAGCAGCTCTCAATCAGTAAAACGTAAGCACATGCGTCTGACCTACTGCATGGATCAAAAAACACTTCCTTTGGGAAAAGTCTCTTTCCCATTTACCTACCCCCTCCTGGCTCTCCACTGGGTCCTCAGCTGGCTTCAGCCAATGTCATGTCCCTTGGGCTGAAAATAGGACCCATTATGCACCCTGAGCCATTCTCCTGGCCTTGGAGAAGGAATAAATTAACAAACACAAAAAAATAATCTGCCAGCTCCCCTAAACCAAGAACTGAGGGTACTCACAGCTCCTTTGCCTGGGCACAGGCATAAGGGGTCGATGGACTTTGAATGCCTTTCACCCCTACATACACTTGTGTGGGATCATTTCAACAGCATAGACCCTCATTAGCACAGTACAACAAGGTATATACCTGAAGCCTAACTTCAACTGTATCAACTATATGGTGGAGCGGCAGGTTTGTAACATTTGACACCATTCTGCCCATTAAGCAGGGTCCTCACCTACCCACGTCAGGGGCCTGAGAACTGATGGATCCACCCATACCACCTGGCCACCTGTGACAGGGATCCAAGACTAAGTGGTGTCTCTGAGTCCTTACAGCCAACAGCATTGGGTGCTCATAGTCTGGCTTCAAAACCCACCCACCTACACACTTTTGGGAACAGGGAAATGCTTTCCTCCCACACACTCAGGGGAAGCCATCAGCCCCTTGCCTTAATCAGTGTGTGACCCCCTATAGAAGCCAGATACACCAATCACCCCTGCCCATCTAGGACTGTAGGTGAGAGCATGCACCACACACTTGGTGACTGACTACCTGGACACCTGAGCAGAATTCATACAAGAAAAGTAAATGGACTCCTGGGCTCACACACCTAGTAACAAATCTAATGACCTGGTGACAGGACGTTAAAGCTTCAAACACAGCAATAATCAAAGTAGTTCACATGAGCAGCCTACTGGGCATATCAAAACCAAACCAAACAAGAAACTAGGACACAGTAAGCAAATACAAAATAAATAAATATAATAACTTATTTATAGCTCAGAGACAATAGTCAATATCAAACCACATAAACAGGCAGACCATGATGGCTTCAGCAAGCTCCCAAAACAAAGAATCAAGAAATTTTCTGGAGGAAGAGAACTTCTTGGAATTACTGGAGGTAAAATACAAAAAGATTAATATGCAGAAGTCTTCAAGAGATCAGAAAGACATCAGGCAAAATGTAAAACAAGCCAAGGAACACATAGACAAAGCAATAGAGGAAATTAAGACGATTATAAAAGAGCACAGTGACAAATTTAACAGACTGTGAGAATCCATAGAGAGACAGCAAACAGAAATCCAGAAGATTAACAATAAAATTTCAGAATCAGACATCTTAATAGAAACTCATAGTAGTAGAATTGAGGCAATGTAAGTCAGAATTAGTGAGAATGAAGATAGAGCACTTGACACCAACTTACTGAGGAAAAATCAGATAAAAGAATTTAAAAAAATGAAGAAACCCTAAGAATTATGTGGCACTTTTTCAAGAGGAATAACCTACAAGTGATTGGAGTACCAGAACAAGGGGGATAACAGAAAATATAGAGAGAATTGTTGAATATTTGCTGGCAGAAAACTTCCCTGATATCAAGAAAGATGAGAAGACATCTATCCAAGATGCTCCTCAAACCCCACACAAGGTAGATCACAAAAGAAAGTCACCAAGATACATTATAATAAAACTTGCTAAAATCAAAGATAAAGAGAGAATTTTAAGAGCAGCTAGGGATAAACAAAAAGTCATCTACAAGAGAGAGTCAATAAGACTAAACTCGGACTACTCAGCAGAAACCTTGCAGGCAAGAAGGCAATGGGATGACATATATAAAGCTTTGAAGAAAAAAAAAAAAAATGCCAGCCAAGAATTACATATCCAGCAAAATTGTCTCTTAAATGTGATGGTGAAATGAGGACATTTCCAGATAAACAGAAATTTAAGGTATTTGCAAAAACAAAACCAAAATTACAAGAAATACTAAAGGGAGTCCTCCGGTTAGAAAATCAGTAGCATCAGATAATAACCCAAAACTAGAATACAAGACAGAGCAACCAAATATCGACTCATATAGGGAAGTCACAAAAATAAATCAAAGCTAAAACACTGAAAATAGGGAAACAGAGACATCAGTGCATCAAAGATGACAACAGTAAAACAAAAAAGAGGGACTAAAATATGTAGTCATACATCTTACATATGGAGAGGAAGTCAAGGTGATATAAAGAAATAAAAGACTGGTTTAAAGTTTAAAAATAGGGATAAATATTAAGGTAACCACAAATGAAACTAACAATCCTATGCATCAAAGTAAAAAACAAGAAAACTTGCCAAAATGAAAGATAAAGAGAGAATTTTAAGAGCAGCTACTCAGCGTAAACCAGCAGAAACACAATGACTCAGCAAATACAAAATAAACAACAATGAGAAAGATGAAAAGAAAATACATAAAGAAAAATGACTCAGCACAGAAAATTAAGTGGAACAAAGAAACAGTCAACAACACACAAAGACATCAAAATGACAGCACTAAACTCATACCTATTGTCTTCGTCATCTAGTGCTGCTATAACGGAAATACCACAAGCTGATGGCTTTAAAAAAAAGAAATTTATTTTCTCACAGTTTAGTAGACTAGAAGTCCAAATTCAAGGCATCAGCTCTGGGGGAAGGCTTTCTCAGTCAGCCTTCTCATCAATCTTCTCCCAGACTAGGAGCTTGTCTGTGCAGGGACCCCAGGTCCAAAGGATGCGCTCTGCTCCCGGCACTGCTTTCTTAGTGTTATGCCCTCCCCACTCTCTGCTTCCTTCTCTTTAGTTTTATCTCTTCTTGTGAGATAAAAGTTGGTGCAGGCCACATTCCAGGAAAACTTCGTATACATTGGATCTGGAATGTGACTTTAGTAACGGTATTACAATCCCACCCTAATCCTGTTTAATATAAAATTACAAACACAAAATGGACGATAACCACACAATAATGGGAATCATGGCCCAGACAAATTTATACACACATTTTTGAGGAGACATAACTCAATCCATGACACCTATGAATAATTATTCTGAATGTAAATGGACTAAATGCACCAATAAAGAGACAGAGAGTGACAGAATGGATAAAAAAACAAGGTCCCTCTATATGCTCCCTACAAGAGGCACACCTTAGACTTAAAGACACAAACAAACTAAAATTCAAAGTGTGGAAAAAAATATTTCAAGCAAACAGGAATCAAAAAAAGAACAGCAGTGGCAATATTAATCTCTGACAAAATAGACTTTAAAGTAAAGTCCACCACAAAGGATAAGCAAGGACACTATATAATGATTAAAGGGTTAATACACCAGAAGGACATAACCATAATAAATATTTATGCACCCAATGACAGGGCCCCAAAATACAAAAAACAAACTCTAATAGCATTGAAAAGAGCTATAGACAGCTCCACAATAATAGTAGGAAACTTCAACACAACACTTTCAGTGAAGGACAGAACATCCAGAAAGAAGCTCAATAAAGACATGGAAAATCCAAATGCCACAATCAACCAACTTGATCTCACAGACACACACCTAACACTCCACCCAGCAGCAGCCAAGTAGACTTTCTTTTCCAATGCACATGGAACATTCTCCAGAATAGACCACATATTATCCCATAAAGAAAGCCTTAATATAATCTAAAGCACTGAAATCCTACAAAGCTTCTTTTCTGACCATAAAACTATAAAAGTAGAAATCAACAACAGAACAGCAAGGAAAAAAAATCAGACACATGGAAACTGAACAACAACTTGCTCAAAAAATACTGGGTTATAGAAGAAATTAAGGACAGAATAAAGCAATTCACAGAATCAAATGAGAATGAAAACACATCTTATCAGAACCTTTGCAACACAGCAAAAGCTGTGCTGAGAGGTCAATTTAAAGCAATCAATGCACACATCCAAAAAGAAGAAAGGGCCAAAATAGTAACATTAACCCTACAACTTGAACAAGTAGAAAGAGAGCAGCAAAAGAAGCCCTTGGGCACTAGAAGAAAGGAAATAATAAGAATTAGAGCAGAATTAAGTGCAATAGAGAATAGAAAAACAATTGAAAGAGTTAAAAAGATCAAAAGCAGGTTCTCTGAAAAGATCAAAAGAATCAATAAACCGTTGGCTAAACTGATGAAAGAAAAACAGAAGAGGAAGCAAATAACCTGAATAAGAAATAAGATGGGCAATATCACAATAGACCCAACTAAAATTAAAAGAATCAACAGATACTATGGAAAACTGTACTGTAACAAATTTGAAAACCTAGAGGAAATGGACAAATTTCTAGAAACACACTACCTACCTAAACTAACACAAACAGAGGGAGAACAACTAAACAAACCTATAACAAAAGAAGAGATTGAAAAGGTAATTAAAAAACTCCCAACAAAGAAAAAGCCCTGTTCTGGATGGTTTCACTGGAGAATTCTACCAAACTATCAGAGAAGAGTTAACACTACTACTACTGAAGGTATTTCAGAGCATAGAAAAAGATGGAATATTCTCAAACTCATTCTATGAAGCCAGTATAACCCTGATACAAAAACCAGGTAAAGACACCACAAAAAAAGAAAATTACAGACTGATATCTCTCATGAACATAGACACAAAAATCCTCAACAAAATTCTAGCCAATAGAATTCAGCAACATGTCAAAAAAATAATTCATCATTATCAAGTGGGATTTATACCCGGTATGCAAGGATGGTTCAACATTAGAAAAACAATCAATGTAATCCATCACATACATAAAACAAAAGACAAGAACCACATGTTCCTATCAATTGATGCAGGAAAAGCATTTGACAAAGTCCAACACCCATTCATGAAAAAAATTCTCAGCAAAATAGAAATACAAGGGAAATTCCTCAAGGTAATTAAGAGAGTTTATACAAAGCCAACAGCCAACATCATCCTAAATGGAGAGAGTCTGAAAGCATTCCCCTTGAGAACAAGAACCAGACAAGGATGCCCTTTGCCACCATTCTTATTTAACATCGTACTGGAGGTCCTAGCAAGAGCATTAGGTTAGAAAAAGAAATAAAAGGCATCCAAATTGGTAAGCAGGAGTCAAAATTATCTCTATTTGCAGATGATCTTATACACAGAAAACTCCAAAGAATCCACAAGAAAACTACTGGAACTAATAGAAGATTTCAGCAAAGTATCAGGATACAAAATAAACATACAAAAATCAGTTGGATTCCTCTACACCAAAAAAGAGAACTTCCAAGAGGAAATCACTAAATCAATACCATTCACAATAGCCCCCAAGAAGATAAAATACTTAGGAATAAATCTAACCAGAGATATAAAAGACCTATACAAAGACAACTACAGGACACTACTGCAAGAAACCAAAAGACACCTACATAACTTGAAAAATATACCTTGCTCATGAATAGGAAAACTCAACATTGTGAAAATGTCAATTCTACCCAAAGTGATCTACAGATACAATGCAATCCCAATGCAAATTCCAATGGCATTTTTGTAATGAGATGGAAAAACAAATCACCAACTTCATATGGAAAGGGAAGAGGCCCCAGATAAAGTAAAGCATTACTGAAGAAGAAGAACAAAGTAGGAGGCCTCACACTACCTGATTTTAGAATCTATTATGCCTCCATGGTAATCAAAACAGCCTGGTACTGGTCCAACAACACATACATAGACCAGTGGAACATAACTGAGGATCCAGATGTAAATTCATCCATCTATGAGCACCTGATATTTGACAAAGGCCCAAAGTCCATTAATTGGGGAAAAGACAGCCTTTTTAACAAATGGTGCTGGCATAACTGGATATCCAACTGCAAAAAAATGAAACAAGACCATACCTCACACCATGCACAAAAACTAACTCAAAATGGATTAAAGACCTAAATATAAAATCTAAAATAGTAAAGATCATGGAAGAAAAAATGGGGACAATGCTAGGAGCCCTAATACGTGGCATAAACAGAATACAAACCATAAGTAACAATGCACAAACACCAGAAGAGATACTAGATAACTGGGAACTCCTAAAAATCAAACACTTTCTCATCAGAAGTCTTCACCAAAAGAGTAAAAAGACAACCCACAAACTGAGAAAAAATTTTTGGCTATGACAAATCCAATCAGGGTCTAATGTCTAAAATCTATAAGATACTGCAAAACCTCAACAACAAAAAGACAAATAACTCAATTAAAAAATGGGCAAAGGATATGAACAGGCACTTTGCCAAAGAAGACATTCAGGTGTTTAACAGACACATGAGGGAATGTTCACGATCATTAACCATTTAAGAAATGCAAATCCAAACTACAATGAGATACCATCTCAACCCAACAAGACTATGTTAATCCAAAAAACACAAAATATTAAATGTTGGAGAGGTTGTGGTGAGACTGGAACACTTATACACTGTTGGTGGGAATATAAAATGGTACAACCACTTTGGAAATTGATTTGGTGCTTCCTTGAAAAGCTAGAAATAGAAGTACCATATGATCCAGCAATCCCACTCCTTGGAATATATCCTAGAGAAATAAGGGTGGATATGCGAATAGACAGATGCACACCCATGGTCATTGCAGTGGTGTTCACAATAGCAAAAAGATGGATGCAACCTAGGTGCCCATCAATGGATGAATGGATGAACATATTGTAGCATATTCACACAATGGAATACTATGCAATGATAAAGAACAACAATGAATCTGTGAAACATCTCATAACATGGATGAATCTGGAAGGCATTATGCTTTAGTTAGTTAGTTAATTTAGTTAGTCACAAAAGGACAAATATTGTATATGACCACTATTACAAGAACTCAAGAAAAGGTTTAAACAGAGAATAAAATATTATTTGATGGTTACGAGGGTGTGGAGGGAGGGGACAGTCACTATCTAGATAGTAGGCAAGAATTATCTTAGGTGAAGGGAAGGACAACACACACTACAGGGGAAGTCAGCACAACTGAACTAAACCAAAAGTTAAGATGTTTCCTGAATACAACCAAACACCTCAAGGTACAGAGTGGGGGTGGGAGTCTGGGGACCATGGTTTCAGGAGACATCTAGGTCAATCGGCATAACAAAGCTTATTAACTAAAGTTTCTGCATCCCACTGTGGTGAGTGACAGCTAGGGTCTTAAAAGATAGTGAGCGCCCATCTAAGATACATCAATTAGTCCCTACCCACCTGGAGCAAAGGAGAATGAAGAACACCAAAGACACAAGGAAAATATTAGCCCAAGAGACAGAAAGGCCCACATTAACCAGAGACTCCATCAGACTGAGACCAGAAAAACTAGATGGTGTCCAGCTACTGCCAATGACCTCCCTGACAGGGAACACAACAGAGAGTCCCTGATGGAGCAGGAGAAAAGTGGGGTGGAGAACTCAAATTCTAGTAAAAAGACCAGACTTAGTGGCTTAACTGAGACTGGAAGTACCTCGGAACACATGGTCTTCAGACTCTCCATTAGCCCAAAACTAAAACCATTCCTGAAGCCAACTCTTCAGACAAAGATTAGACTGGACTATACAACATAAAATGATACTCATGAAGAGTGTGCTTCTTAGCTCAAGTAGATACATGAGACTAAATGAGCAGCTTCTGTCCAGAGGCAAGATGAGGAAGCAGAAAGGGACAGAAGCTGGTTGAATGGACATGGGATATCTGGGGTGGAAAGGAGGAGTGTGCTGTCATAGAATAGGGAGAGCAACTAGGGTCACATAACAATGTATGTATAAATTTTTGCATGAGAAACTAACTTGAATTGTAAACTTTCACTTAAAGCACACACACAGAAAAAGAAAAGTAAGAATGGTGAGACTATGTCTCACATACTTGGGACGTGTTATCAGGAGGGATCAGTCTCTGGAAAAGGATATCATGCTTAGTAAAGTAGAGGGTCATCAAAAAAAAAGGGAGAACCTCAATAAGATGAATTGACACAGTGGCTGCAACAATGGGCTCAAGCAGGACCAGGCAGTGTTTTGTTCTGTTGTACAGAGTCACTATGAGTTAGAGCCGACTTGATGGCACCTAACAACAACAACAACAACCACCCAAGAAGTAAACATCTTTTCTTGGCTCCTGCAGTGACAATGTAACTTTATCTTTACTGACTCTTGGTTTCTCTTGTCTCCCCACTGATTCCTCTTCTTTTTTTTCCTAGTTCTGGTTTTCATATAGCCATAAGTTATTTGTCAATGTGCCAACAATGCTTGTGAATTTGGTTTTATGATCTATGTAATGATTTTTTTCACATAAGAGACCTATTCTGTTGGGTAAGTGATAATAGAGTATCTTGTTTGTTCGTTTGTTGACTCGTTTGTTCAAGAAAACATTTATCTTCCACTGGAAAGGGGAACAGCCCTTTGAGATCTGGACTTGTGAGTTTTTGTTTTTGTGTTGATTTAGTCCACAGTGAAGGCTGTGGAACTAAAGCTGCAGGCTGTGTTTTGGTGTGTCTGTAATTGCGAAAAGTCTTTAGTTCTCATTGCCTAAGTCTGAGTATTTTTCTACCTCTGGGAAAATAAATGAATTAGATATAAAAATCTCTTAAAATAAGTAGTTTTGTTTTGAATGGCTAGTAGAAGCTAATATGGTTTACTTATGTAATGTAAGAGAACATAAGAATTCCTAGAAAATAAACTAAATTTATAATACTTTAAATATGCTATTCTTAAAAAAATTTTTTTTTTCACAGAAAATGCCAGCTTAAAAAAAATTTTTTTAACATAAAAATCCCAGCTTCCATAATCAAAGTGAATCCTTGAGCAGTTCAAACTGGTTTGACATTTTTAGTTTAAAACAATTAGGTGTCTTTTTCCTGATTTTATCTGTGGCAATTTTGTTTAAATTCCCTGTTCTTTTGGAGCCCCTGGTTGGCACAAATGGTTAAATGCTCAATTACTAGCCCAAAAGTTGGTGGTTCTAATTCACCCAGAGGCACCTTGGAATACAGGCCTGGCAATTTGCTTCTGAAGGGTCACAGGCTTGAAAACCCTATGGAGCAGTTCTACACTGCACACATGGGGTCGCCATGAGCTGCAATCAACTTGAGGGCAACTAACAACAACAATACTTGTTATATTGGTTTATTTTTATCAGATAAGTGATGTTATTCCCACAGAATTGTTTAAGAATTAAAAAAAAAGTTCTAGTAAATTAAGTAATAATTCTAACAATTTTTATATCAGCAGAAATTATCTTCTGGGTGTGATGGCTGAAATATAATTTTCAGAATGTTTAGTTAATTTTAAGATCTTGAATTTATTATACTAAATCGGGTTATCAACTTGTCATCTTTAGATACTTGGTGTTATGGATTGAATTGTGTCACCCCTAAAGAATATGCTGAAGTCCTAGCTCCTAGTACTTGTTAGGGTGACCTTGTTTGAAAATATGGTTTTTGAAGATGTTATCAGTTAAGACGAGGTCACACTGAAGGAAGGTGGGTCCTAATGCAGTATGAATGATGTCCTTATAAACGAGAAGACACAGGCACAGACACAGAGGGAAGAATGTCACATGATGATGGAGGTAGAGATTGGAGTTGTGCTGCAAGTGAAGGAATGCCTGGGCTGCAAGAAACAGGGAGAGACAAGAAGGGATATTCCCCTAACGCTTTCAGAGGGAGCGTGGCCTGGCCGACATCCTGAATTTGTACTCCCAGCCTCCAGAACTGAGAAACAGTGAATTTCTGCTTTCTTAAGCCAACCAAATTTGGCGTATGTTGTCAGGAAACTAGTACACGTGGATAATTTCTAAGCAAGATAGAATACTGAACACTGGTCGCCTGTGTGGGTTTATTTTGTTTATAGTTATGTATCTGCCTTTGTTTCTTATTTTTATATGCCACAGAGTTGCTATACTTTGTCTGGTGAATACTGTGGTATGCCACCCAGATCCTTTACTAAGAATAAAGTATTTATTTCTCCAGGCATTGAGAGTGCTGCTGAAAGGAGGCCTTTCCTTGTCAGCCCATTGGGAGAGTGCCTCAGCTGAAGAAACCTGGCTTCCATAGTCAGCGCACCTTCTATCCACTGACTAATCAACATGGGGGTATGAAACCCACCCCCGCACCACCATCACCTTGCACCAACTTGGAACAGGTCTGAATGGCTATCTCATCTTGTGTAGCTGTCTGGGGACTTCCTTGAACCTGCATGCCAGCTCTGCTTCTCCTCCTTGCCACAGGTCTTGATCCTAAAAGCACTCCCTGGTAATCGTCCTTTATGCTCATCTCTATCAGTGTCCACTTCCTGAGGAAGCAGCCTCTGGCACTTTCTGTTATTTATTTATTTTTTCCCCACTTTAAGAAAATGCAAAAAGGATATGTGCATTATGTGTATACATGACATTTCTGGTTTTCTAAATGCTTGCATATGACAAACAGGTCTCAATTACTTACCCTCTAATTCTCTGAAATAAAACTTAGTTATTTAGTTAAAAATTATAACATGTATGGGTGATTGTGACTCTACTAGGAACAACAGTGACAAAGAAATCTGACTGTGTAATTTTAATCTCCTCATATGCATGCAAAAGCTGGGCAATGAAAAAGGAAGACCAAAGAGGAATTGATGACTTTGAATTATGGCATTGGTGAAGAGTATTGGATATACTCCAGACTTCCAGAAGAGAACAAATCTATCTTGGAAGAAGTACAGCCAGACGTTCCTTAGAAGCGAGGATGGTGAGACTTCATCTCACGCATGTACTTTGGACATGTTATCAGGAAGGACCAGTCTCCCTGGAGAAGGACATCGTGCTTGGTAAAGTAGAGGGTCAGTGAAAAAAAGGGACACTCTCAATGAGATGGACTGACACACTGGCTTCAACAATGGGCTCCAACATAGATAACAGTGATTGGAAGGATGGCTCAGGACTGGTGTCTTAGGCTGGGTTCTCTAGAGAAGCAAAACCAGTAAAGCATGTAAACATATATATATATATATATATATATATATATATATATATAGAGAGAGAGAGAGAGAGAGAGAGAGAGAGAGAGAGAGAGATTTATATTAAGAAAATGGCTCACATGGTTGTAGAGGCTGGAAAGTCCCAAGTCCATGTATCAGCATAGAGGCTTCTCCTGATTCATGTGTAGCTGCAGGGGCTGGCAATCCAAGATTGGTGGGTCAGAGAGTAGAGCTCTTGCTCACAGGCTGTGAAGATCCACAAATCCCAAGATCAGCAGGCAAGACCGCAGGTAAGCTGCTAGCTCAAGTCCCGAGAACCGGAAGTCAGACAAACAGGAGCCAGCTGCAGGATCCAGAAGGAGCAAAAGCCCCCGAAACTTGCCAGAATGTCCACTTATATTTGAATGCAGACCACACGCCCAAGGAAACTCTCAGTTGATTGGCTACTCACAGAAGATCCCATAATGGGGTGATCATATATCAAATCTTGACAGGGAAGTGATCACAACTTTATATGACTGCCAAAACACTGAGAATCATGGCCCAGCCAAGATGACACACAATCTTAACCATCACAACTGGGTAACATTTCGTTCTGTTATACATAAGGTTGCTGTATACAACAATAACAAGTAAGGTTATGAGATGTGTTTTTATTTATCAAGGGAAAATGTGAGCTAATTGGTGTTATAGAAACACATCTTGGTGTAGAACAGTCTGTACCTTGATAGGTCTTGAGAGTGTAAAGAATTTTCTTGTGGAAACCGCATTCAGTAATGTGAAGATAGAATTCTTTGGCACCTAAGCAACAGTTTAGGAAGGATGGTTGATGTTACTCATAACTAAACAGATCTTTCTTATTTCCTAGTCTTTGTCATGGAAGGCTACTTGAGCATTATTTATTAGTCCAAAGATAGAAAAAATATGCAGTTGGCCGAGGCACCAACTTTGATTTCTGCACGACTTTTTGCATGCTTCACGTAAATCCATAAACTTAGGACAATCACCCTCTTTATTGGAATCATTAGGAAATGTTTTATTAATTTCTATTAATCCAAGTTGCATAATGACCTGACCTTTAGTTATCACTTTGCCTCACCTCTTGCAATCTTTTTCCTACCCCTGCCCTGCTGCTCACCACACAAACCCATCTGCATATTCTGCAGGTGGAATACTCTCTGCTCTTACTCCAAGAGTAAATCAAAGGGTTAAGATGGTGGCCTCTGGAGCCAGGCCCTACATTTACTCTGCCACTTTCAAACTGTGTGACCTTGAGCAAATTACTTTACCTACTGTGCCTCAATGTCCTCACCTGTAAAGTGAGAATAATGGTAGCACCTGTATCATTTGCCTGAGACAAGGATTAAGTGGAGAGTGCCTGGTTTATAGTAATTCAAGTATTCTATGGTGCTCTATTATTTGGTAGTGATGGCACATTCCTGTTAGGGCATCTTTTGCTCCATTTTGCACTCTGAATCTCTGGCTGTGCTTGGGAGCATATTATATGTGTGTGTTTAAACATTTCAAATTGTACTTTACAAATATGTATAATGAAAGGCATTCATTTTGATTGATTACTTGTATGTATTGATTATTGTGTAATTGTTGAGAAATTAATGAAAATTTTATTTAAATGTCCCTGCTGCCTAGAGACAACATGGATGCCTACAAATTTTGTATTGAACAACCGAGGGACATACGTGGATTTGTTTCTTCCCATAAAAATAATTAAATGTGTATAAAGAAAAAAGTCTTTTTTTTTTCCTACCTTGAATGACACAGTAAAGAGAGAGCATGCATTTCCTGAACTCTTCTGTTAATAAGTCCCAGGTGTGACTCAAGAGGCCAGAGTGTCATGAGTGATGAGACTGAAATGCTCATTCACATTCAGCTCCTCGCTCGTTGACTGTTATCGCTACTAAGAGGGTAACTGTATGATCAGTACTGCTGCTGTGTCCACATCTCTCACGAACTGCAGAAAGGCTGCAAGAATGCTCCAGAAACCAGATATTTAGTTTTCTAGCAATTAACAGCACCTTTCCCTGTCAAAGTAATGGACTTTACATTGTGTGTTTTAAACCTATTGAGCATTAGTTTACTGCTATGAGGCATGACAAGAACGTGATTAAAGGTAACTTCCATTAGATCAATTATCTGATTAATTGGTTACCAGTTAGCCTCACCAGGTACCTTTTTTTCTCTTTTAAGAACTAAAGATAACATCTTTACAGAATCCTCCAAAATGCATAATATGGGACAGTTGCCACAGTTGTAAGATGGACATGCTTATTCTAGTATTTTATTTGCATTTGGATAGTTGACAGTTGTGGTGAATAGCAACTAGACAAATATGGGGAGATGTTTTAGATGCAATTTTTCCCTCTTTTGACACTTAATTTGCTGTCATGCATTGACTTCGAAACCCCCAGTGTGATATACACAATCAAAAAATGTTTCCATTCTTTGTTTTCTTCAATTCCTCATTAGCTTTCCCTGATTTCCCTCAGACACTACTGTATTCACTTTTCCTCATATCTGAATCTTTTTCTTTATTTTGCTAATCCCTGTGGGAAAAATTAACAAACCAAGCTTCCGGCAAAATGGCGCTCTAGGCAAAAGCACCATGCCATCCCTCCACAGCAAAGATCTGAAAAACTAAGCCGAACAGAGAATACAACAATCCTGAAACCCTAAAACATCAAATAAAGAGATAAAGAACTCAGCCAAGCACCAAATGGAGTGAGAAAACTGACAGAGAATGGAGAGCGAGGAGAGATTCATGCAGAAGTCCCTTACCAGCTAAAGCAGCACGGATCTGCCATCTAGGACTCCTATCAGACAACAGCAAATAGGGGATATGAGAAAGCAGCTTCACGGAGCTTCCAGCAGGAGACAAAACAACTGGTAATTTGAGATATATGCTTTCCTACCCCCCACCCTTCTTCATCCCCAGTCGGCCTCCTCTGCTTCCCGTGGCTACAATCGCTTGTCCGGGAAACACTGGCTGCTTGGATTCCACACACCTGAACGGGCCAGCTATATGAGTGCCATTTGTTGGCTGCTGGTGTTGCTTTTTTCCTCTTCTTTTGATTTCTTCCTCACCTGTCACCACCTCCCTCTCCTTTTGCTCAAATACCTGGCTCTGTGCGCCATCTTTGCTTCTTCCTGAGGGGCTGCAGAACTCCAGAAATTTGTGATATACTCTTTCCCAATCCCTACACTTCTTCACCCACACTCAGCCCCCTATGCTTCCTGTGGACACAGTCTCTTGTCTGAGAAACACTGGTTGCTTGGATTCCTCCAGCCCGCAATAGCTGGCTCTCACAGTGCTATTTATTGGCTACTGGTGTTGCTTTTTTTTCTGCTTCTTTTGATTTCTTCCTTACTTCTCACCACCTCCCCCTCCTTTCACTCAAATACGTGGCTCCGTGTGCTGTCTTTGCTTCTTCCTGAGGGGCTGTGGAGCTCTGTTCGAGTGTGGAGCTGCCTCTTGGTCTGGGCTGCCATGCTGGTGGGATCCCAAGGCTTTTAGTTGTTTGTTTGTTTTGAATTGTTTGTTTGTTTTCTTTTCCTTTTCTTGAACTGGGAGCCCTTTCTGGCCAGGCGGTGCTGCGTGGCAAGGAGACTACCCCCTCGGCTTGCACAGACGTGAAGAGAGATCCCTGAGGGCATTTCTTATTTCATTGTTTTTTTTTTTTCCTTTATGTTTTTTGAAGGGCTTTTCTTGTTCTTTTTTTTTTAAATTTGTTTTGTTTTCCCTCTTTTTCCCTTTTTGTCTTTCTTCATTACTCAGTTTCTTATCTCTCTATATCTTCCTTCTCTTTCTGTTCCCTGAATACCTGGCGATATTACCTCTAAGTCTTCTAGCCAGGCTGTACTGCAACACCTGAGAGCGACTTCCTCAGACATCACAGCTGCACCAGTGGGATCTCTGGGAACTTTGCGGTTCTTTAACTTTTCCAATTTTTATTTATTCATTCTTTTCTTCCTCTTCCCCTTTCTGTTTTTCTCCACTTCATAGTCTCTCATCTCTCCAGTCTAAGGGAAAGCTCCCCTAGCATTCTTTTTGGTTTGTTTGTATGTTTGTGGCTCCTGTTCCTCTCTCCCATATCCATCTTAGCTCCACACATAACAATCTCCCTGCTACATCCTGCCTACCTGCGCCATGTGCTTAACATCACACCACCAAGCAGCACAAGCATGGCCTACTGGTATCTGCCCTGCACTGATTACCTACCTGCCCTCGTGGCTGCAGTAAGTGCCACAAACAACCCGTCCCAGTAACTCCTCTCCAGCTAGACCTGCCCTGCCATACCATATCTGACTGACTGACCCTGCCAATTAGAGAAAGAGGCGAAAAGTATTGTGCCCACAGATGAGCAAGCAAAAAGGAAAACACAGTCCACCTGCTCAGACATAGTCAAATTTTAAAAAAAGGGGATGAAACAAACAAATCTACAATCAATTAACGAGAAAAATAACTATTGAATGTCCTGAAGACAGCAGACAACTTCAAAACATTTACAAAAACAGGACAGGATGGTTCCAGTAGGGGTCCAAAATAAAACACCAGATGACTTTCCAGTGGAAGAAAATGCACTAGAACTACCTGATAGGGAATTCAAATCTCTAATACTCAGAATTCTCCAAGAGCTGAGGCAAAAAGTTGACAAACATGAGGAAAAAATAGACAAATTCATTGAAAATACAGACAAAAAATTAGAAGAATTCAGGAAATAATGCAGGAACAAAATGCCAAAATAAATCCACAACTAGAAATTATACAAACACAACAAATAGAAATCCAAAAGATAAACAACAAGATTTCAGAAATGGACGGTGTCAGAGAAGGGCTGAGAAGCAGATTTGAAATGGTGCAAGACACGATCAGTGGAATTGAAGACAAACACTTGGATACAACTCTGTTTGAGGAAAACTCAGAAAAAAGAACAAAGAAAAATGAAGAGACACTGAGAGTTATGTGCATACAGTCAAAAGCAAAAATCTGCAAGTGATTGGAATTCCAGAACATGGGGAGAAAACAGAAAACACAGAGAGGATCATTGAAGAACTGTTGACAGAAAAATTCCCCAATATCATGAAAGATGAAAAGCTGACCATCCAAGAAGCTCAATGAACCTCATATAGGAGAGACCCCAAAAGAAAATCACAAAGGTATATCATAATCATACTCACCAAAACCAAAGACAAAGAATCCTGAGAGCAGCTTGTGAAAAACAAGAAGTCACATACAGAGGAGAAACAATAAGACTAAGCTCAGATTATTTGGCAGAAACCATGCAGGCAAGAAGGCAATGGGATGACATATATAAAATCTTGCAAGAAAAGATAGCCAGCCAAGAATAATATATCCTGCAAAACTCTCGTTCAAATTTGATGGTGAAATTAGGCCATTTCCAGATAAACAGAAATGAAGGGAATATGTAAAAGTCAAACTAAATTTACAAGAATTATTAAAGGGAGTTCTTCGATCTGAGGACAAACAGCTTCAGCCCACAGGCAGAATCTAGGACACAGGATCGTACCAGCCAGATACCAATCTAGGAAATGAACTCTCGAGGACTACCCAAAACCAAAAGAAATACAATAGGGAATCAGAGCAGTAAATCAGTAAATGAAAACAACATCAAAACAATAAAAGAGGGAATAAACGGCATAGGTATAGAACCTTCTAATCGAAAGGAAGGCAAGGCGATACCAAGTAATGGTAGACTGCTTCAAACTTAGAAAGATAAGGGTAAAATTCATGGTAACCAAAAAGAAAGTTAACAAACATACTCATTAAAAAAAAAGAGGAAAAATATAAAGTCTCAACAAAAACAAAAATTACAAAAAAAAAAAAAAAAAGAAATGAAAAACAAATCCACAAACAAAAGTAACTCAGCACAAGAGTGTAAGAAGAACAAAGAAAAATTCAGCACCACAAAAAAAAGCACTACAAAATGACAGCAACAAACTCACATCTATCAATAATTACACTGAATGTAAATGGACTCAATGCACCCATAAAGAGAAAGAGAGTGACAATGGATAAGAAAACAGGATCCATCAATATGCTGTCTACAAGAGACATACCTTAGAAACAAAGATGTGAATTTATTAAAAGTCAAAGGTTGGAAAAAAATATATCAAACTAACAACTACCAAAAAAGAGCAGGAGTGGCAATTCTAATCTCAGACAAAAAAGACTTTAAAACAAAATCTGCCATAAAAGACAAAGAAGAACACTATATAATGATTAAGAGGATGATCCACCATGAAGACATAACTGTAATAAACATCTACGCACCAAATGACAGGGCTCCAAAATACATAAAACAAACTAATAACACTGAAAAGAGAAATTGACAGTTCCACAATAATAGTAGGAGACTTCAACACACCACTCTCAGTAAAGGACAGAACAACTAAGAAGAAACTCAGCAAAGATACAGAAAACCTAAAGGGCACAATTATCCAAATGGACCTCATAGACATATATAGAATGCTCCATCCAACCGCTGCAAAGTACACATTATTTTCCAAGGCACATGGAGCATTCTCCAGAATAGACCACATATTAGGCCACAGAGCAATCCTCAACAAGGATGGTTGAGATAATTCAAAGTATCTTCTCTGACCACAATGCCATCAAGGTAGCAATTAACAATAGAAAGAGGAAGGAAAAAAAATCAATTACATGGAAACTGAATAATACCCTGCTTACACATCACTGGGCGAAAGAAGAAATAAGAGATGGAATAAAAAAATTCCTAGAATCAAATGAGAATGAAAACACATAATACCAAAACCTTTGGGACACAGCAAAGGCAGTCCTCAGAGGACAATTTTATAGCAATAGATACACATATCAAAAAAGAAGAAAGGGACAAAATCAAAACATTAACTACAGAGCTCAAACAAATAGAAAGAGAACAGCAAAAAAAAAAAAGCCCACAACCACTGGAAGAAATGAAATAGTAAAGATCAGAGCAAAAATAAATGAAATAGAGCACAGAAAAACAATAGAAGAATCAACAAAACCAAAAGTTGGTTCTTTGAAAGAATCAACAAAATCGACAAACCACTGGCCAGACTGAAAAGAAAAACCAGAGAGGACACAAATAACCCAAATAAGAAATGAAATGGGGGACATTACAATAGACCCAAATGAATTTCAAAGGATTATTACAGAATATTATGAAAAACTATAATCCAACATATTTGAAAACCTAGAGGAAATGGATAAATTTCTAGAAACACACAGCAAAATGATGTTGAAAATCTGAACAGACCCATAACAAGAGAAGAGACTGAAAAGATAATAAAAAAAAACTCCCAAGCAAAAAAAGCACTGGCCCCAAAGGCTTCACTGGAGAATTCTTGAAAACATTTACAGAAGAGCTTGTACCAGTCCTACTCAAGCTATTTCAGAGCATAGAGGAGGAAGCAACACTTCCAAATTCATTCTATGAAGCCAGCATAATGCTGATACCAAAACCAGGCAAAGACGTCACAAAAAGAAAATCACAGACCAATATCTCTCATGAATATAAAAGCAAAAATTCTTAACAAAATTCTAGCCAACAGAATTCAGCATCATATCAAAAAAATAATACACCACGACCAAGTAGGATTCATACCAGTTATGGAAGGATGGGTCAACATTAGAAAATCAATCAACGTAATCCACCACATAAATAAAAGGAAAGAAAAGAATCACATGATCATCTCAACTGAGGCAGAAAAGGCATTTGACAAAGTCCAACACCCATTCCTGATAAAAGCTCTCAATAAAATAGGTATAGAAGGGAAATTTCTCAACATAATAAAGGGCATCTATGCAAAACCAACGGCCAACCTCATTCTTAATGGAGAGAGGCTGAAAACATTCCCCTTGAAAACAGGAACAAGACAAGGATGCCCTTTATCACTACTCCTATTTACCATTGTGTTGGAAGTTCTAGCTAGAGCAATAAGGCAAGAAAAAGAAATAAAGGGCATCCAAATTTGTAACAAAGAAGTTAAACAGTACCTGTTTGCAGATGATATGATACTATACATAGAAAACCCTAAAGACTCCATGAGAAATCTACTGGAACTAAGATAAAGATTCAGCAGAATAGCAGGATACAAGATAAACAGTCAAAAATCAGTTGGATTCCTATACACTAGTAAGGAGAACAATGAAAAGGAAATCAGGAAAACATCACCATTTTCAATAACCCCTAAAAAGATAAAACACTTAGGAATAAATCTTACCAGGGATGTAAAAGATCTATACAAAGGAAACTACAAAACACTACTGCATGAAACCCAAAGGGATCTACATAAATGGAAAAACATACCATGTTCATGGATAGGTAGACTCAACATTGTGAAAATGACAATTCTACCCAAAGCAATTTAAAATACAAGGCAATCCCAATCCAAATACCAGCAACATTCTTCAAAGAGTGGAAAAACTCATCATTAAATTTATATGGAAAGGGAAGAAACCCCAAATAAGTAAAACACTACTGAAGAAGAATAAAGTTGGAAGACTCATACTACCTGACCTCAGAACCTACTATACAGCCACGGTAGTCAAAACAGCTTGGTACGTGCACAACGACACGTACATTGACCAATCGAACAGAATTGAGAACGCAGATGCAAATCCATCCACCTACGGTCTCCTGATCTTCGACAAGGGCCCCAAAGTCCATCAAATGGGGAAAAGAGTCTTTTTAACGAATGTTGCTGGCAAAACTGGATATCCATATGCAAAAAAATGAAACAGGACCCATACCTAACGCCGTATACAAAAACTACTTCAAAATGGATCAAAGACCTGCATATAAAGCCTAAAACTATAAAGTCGATAGAAGAAAAAATAGGACCAACACTTTAGTCCTTAATAGACGGCATTAACAGGATACAAACCATAACCATCAACGCACAAATCCCAATAGATAAGCTAGATAACTGGGATCTTCTAAAAATCAAACACCTATGCTCTTCAAAAGACTTCACCAAAAGATTAAAAAGAGAACTTACAGACCAGGAAAAAAATTTTGGCCAGTACAAGTCAGACAACGGTCTAATCTCTATAATCTACAAGAAAATCCAACACCTCTACAACAAAAAGACAAATAATCCTATTTAAAATGGGCAAAGGAAATGAACAGACACTTCACCAAAGAAGACATTCAAGCGTCCAACAGACACATGAGAAAATGCTCTAGATCACTAGCCATTAGAGAAATGCAAATTCAAACCACAATGAGATACCATCTCACCCCAGCATTACTGGCACGAATCAAAAACACTGGAAATAACAAATGTTGGAGGGGCTGCAGGGAGATGGGGACTCTTATGCACTGCTGGTGGGAATGCAAAATGATAAAAACATTTGGGAAAATGATATGGTGCTTCCTCAGAAAGCCAGAGATAGACATACCATTTGATCCAGCAATCCCACTCCTAGGAATATATCCTAGAGAAATAAGAGTCGTCACTCGAATAGACATATGTACACCTATGTTCATGGCAGCATTGTTCACAATAGCAAAATGATGGAAACAACCTAGATGCCCATCAAGAGATGAATGGATAAACAAACTATGGTACATGCACACAATGGAGTACTAATGAGAAAGAACAACAATGAATCTGTGAAGCATCTCATAACATGGATGAAACTGGAGGACATTATGCTGGGTGAGATAAGTCAATCACAAAAGGACAAATATTGTTTGAGACCTATATTGTTAACACCCATGAAAAAGTTCACACACAAAATGTAACAATGTTTTTTGGTTACCAGGGATGGGGGGTGGGTGGGTTGGAAATACTATATACGCAATAGATACGTGGTATCTCGGGTGAAGGGTGAGACAGTACACAATACTGGGGAAACTAGCACACCTTATACAAGGAAAGGTGATGGAAGCCCAACAGACACATCCAAGCTCCCTGAGGGACTGAATTGCTGGGCAGAGGGTTGTGGGGACCATGGTCTCGGGGAACATCTAGCTCAATTGGCATAACACAGTTTATAAAGACAATGTTCTGCATTCTACCTGTTAAATGGTCTGGGGTCTTAAAAGCCTGTGAGTGGCCACCTAAGGTACTCCACTGGTCTCATCCCTTTGGGAACAAGGGAGAATGAAGAGAACAGGATACAAGATTAGTCCAAAGGACTAATGGTCCACAGCTACCAAGGCCTCCACCGGACTGAGTCCAGTACAGCTAGATGGTGCCCGGCTACCACCACTGACTGCTCTGACCAGGATCACAACAGAAGGTTCTGGACAGAGCTGGAGAAGGATGTAGAACATAATTATAACTCACAAAAAAAAGAACAGATTTACTGGCCTAAAGGAGACTGGAGAAACCCCAAGTGTATGGCCCCCAGACACCCTCTTAGCTTAGTGGTGAAGTTATCTCCGAGTTTCACTGTTCAGCCTGGGGGTGGACAGCCCTGTAAAATGAAATGGGTCGAATGAGGTACAGTAGTCCAGTGACAAGGGCCAGAAGGCAGAAGGGGACAAGGAAGCTGGTGATAGGGAACCCAAGGTTGAGTATGGATATTGTTGATGTGTTGTGAGATTGTTAACCATTGTCATAGGCAACATGCGTAGTAACTGTTAAATGAGAAACTATTTTGTTCTGGAAGCCTTCATCTTAAGTGAGAATAGCAGCACAATTGGAAGAGCATAGTCAATGTCACTGAAAGGTGCATGTAGAAATTTTTGAAATGGTGTATCTTTGCCTATGTGTATTTTCACCAAAACAAAGGTTGAGAAGTTAGAGGGTTGACATGTTGTGGGATTGTTAACCAATGTCATAAAACAATATGTGTAGTACTGTTTCATGAGAAACTATTTGTTCTGTAAGCCTTCACCTGAAGTACAATAAAAAAAAAAAAAAATTAACAAACCACCCAAACAAGAAAATTAAAAAAAATTATAGAAATTCCAGGAATATCACTTGATAGATGTTTGGTTGTGTCACAAATCAGTCAACATATCTTTCATGCCCATGGTTTTCTTGTCGTTTTATTTTCTGCTGCCATGGTCTGGGCCTCCTCATCATCTACTCACGTTATTACAATAGCTTCTTAACAGCAGCGTCTCCCTGTATATGCCTCACCCCTCCTTAGTTTCTTCTATTTACCATGGATAGTATAATTCCCATTTTCAGCTTGATCCTTTCTTTGCTTAAAAGCCAACAGTGCCTATTATTTACTTGTAAAATTTAAGCTCCCTTCTAACTTAAAGTCCAATACTGAGTTCTATCCAATGGACTGCAGAAGAAGTGACATGCCCCAGAACCTACCCATCATTGGCCCATGCTCCCTCTTCTCCCTCATCTGATGGCTGAGTGTAGAGGTGATAGGGGATGGCAGAATAACTGGGTGGAAAAGAGTAGGGCCCTGAATAACTTCATGGTGCAGAGCTCCTTGCCGCCACCTCCTACTACCACCGTCGGACCCTGATAAAAGCAAGAAATAAAATTCCATTGTACATAATGGTGATGGTTGTGCAAAATTATTTTAAAAAATCCACTGTGTTACCGTTGAGACTTTGGAGTATTTGTTGGAACAATGAAGCAATTAGCCATTTAGCCTGATAAGTACCAATTTTGCAATAACGGTGCTAAACAAGATAAATAAACTGGATAGGAGGTACAGTTGTGGCGTTTGGACTTTTTGTGCTCAGTTTTCATTAGTTCCCAGGTTGTGGCCTTTGAATCTAACATGATTTTGGGAAATCTAATTACATTTTATTTTTATAATTCTTTAAGAATGTGATTTATATTTATGTATTTATTTTTATTATACTTCAGGTGAAGGTTTACAGAACAAATAGTATCTCGTTAAACAGTAGTACACATTGTTTTATGACATTGGTTAACAATCCCACGAAATGTCAACCCTCTGCCTTCTCGACTTTTTTTTTTTTCCAATGAAAATATGCGTAGCCAAAGATACACCAATTCAAAGATTTCTACCTGTACAGTTCAGTGACATCGACTATGCTCTTCCAGTTGTGCTGCTATTCTCACTTTAGATGAAGGTTTACAGAACAAAGTAGTTTCTCATTAAACAGTTAGTACACATGTTGCCCTATGACAATCGTTAACAACCTCACTACACATCAACACTGCCCTTACTCAACCTTGGGTTCCCTTTCACCAGCTTTCCTGTCCCCTTCTGCCTTCTAGCCCTTGTCCCTGGACTGCTGTGCCTCATTAGTCCCGTTTTGTTTTATGGGGCTGTCCAATCCCTCGCTGAATGGTGAACCTCTGAAGTGACTTCACCACTGAGCTAAAAGGGTGTCTGGGGGCCATAGTCTCAGGGTTTCTCCAGTCTCCTTTAGGCCAGTAAATCTGGTCTTTATTGTGTATGTTAGAATTTTTTTCTACCTCCTTCCCCAGCTCTGTTCAGAAACCTCTGTTGTGATGCTGGACAGATCAGTCAGTGGTGGTAGCCGGGCACCATCCAGCTGTACTGGACTCAGTCTGGTGGAGGCCTTGGTAGCTGTGTTCCATTAGTCCTTTGGACTAATCTTTTCCTTGTGTCCTGTTCTCTTCATTCTCCCTTGCTCCCAAAGAGATGAGACCAGTGGAATATCTTAGATGGCTGCTCATAGGCTTTTAAGACCCCATATGCGACTCACCAAGGTAAAGTGTAGAACATTGTCTTTATAAACTGTGTTATGCCAACTGAACTAGATGTTCCCCGAGACTATGGTCCCCACAGCCTTCCACCCAGCAGTTCAGTCCCTCAGGGAGTTTGAATTTGTCTTTTGGGCTTCCATGACCTTTCCTTGTACAAGCTGTGCTTTTTTCTCCAGTATTGTGTACTGTCTCACTCTTCACTCAAGATATCACTTATCTATTGCATATTTAGTATTTCCCCCCACCCCTCCCATCCCTGGTAACCAACAAAGATTGTTACTTTTTGTGTGTAAACTTTTCCATGGGTTTTTACAATAGAGGTCTCATACAATATTTGTCTTTTTGTGATGGACTTATTTCACTCAGCATAATGTCCTCCAGTTTTATCCATGTTATGAGATGCTTCACAAATTCATTGTTGTTCTTTCTCATTGCATAGTACTCCATTGTGTGTATGTACCATAGTTTATGCATTTATCTGCTGATGGGCGTGTAGGTTGTTTCCATCATTTTGCTATTGTGAACAATGCTGCCATGAACATAGGTGTGCATATGTCTATTCGAGTGACGACTCTTATTTCTCTAGGATATATTCCTAGGAGTGGGATTGCTGGATCAAATGGTATTTCTATTTCTAGCTTTCTGAGGAAGCACCATATCATTTTCCCAAATGGTTGTATCATTTTGCATTCCCACCAGCAGAGCGTAAGAGTTCCCATCTCCCCGCAGCCCCTCTAACATTTGTTATTTCCAGTGTTTTTGATTCATGCCAGTAATGCCGGGGTGAGATGGTATCTCATTGTGGTTTTAATTTGCATTTTCTAATGGCTAGTGATCTAGAGCATTTCCTCATGTGTCTGTTGGACGCTTGAATGTCTTCTTTGGTGAAGTGTCTGTTCATTTCCTTTGCCCATTTTAAATAGGATTATTTGTCTTTTTGTTGTAGAGGTGTTGGATTTTCTTGTAGATTATGGAGATTAGACCTTTGTCTGACGTGTACTGTCCAAAATTTTTTCCCCCGCCTATAGGTTCTCTTTTGACTCTTTTGGTGAAGTCTTTTGAAAAGCATAGGTGTTTTATTTTTAGTAGATCCCAGTTATCTAGCTTATCTTCTGGGGTTTGTGGGTTGATAGTTATGGTTTTTATCCTGTTATTGCTCTGTATTAGGGCCTGTAGCGTTTGTCTTATCTTTTCTTCTATGAACTTAATAGTTTCTGGCTTTATATTTAGTTCTTTGATACATTTTGAAGTAGTTTTTGTATATGGTGTGAGGTATAGGTCCTATTTCATTTTTTTGCAGATGGATATGCTGTTTTGCCAGCAGCATTTGTTAAAGAGAGTGTTTTTTCCCCATTTGATAGACTTTGGACCCTTGTCGAAGATCAGGTGACCGTAGGTGGATGGATTTACATCTGGGTTCTCAATTGTGTTCCATTGGTCAATGTATGTGTCGTTGTGCACGTACCCGGCTGTTTTGACTACTGTGGCTGTATAGTAGGTTCTGAGGTGAGGTAGTGTGAGTCCTCCAACTTTATTCTTCTTCTTCAGTAGTGTTTTACTTATTTGGGGTTTCTTCCCTTTCCATATAAAGTTAATGATGAGTTTTTCCATCTCTTTGAAGAATGTTGTTGGTATTTGGATTGGGATTGCCTTGTATTCTAAATTGCTTTGGGTAGAATTGTCATTTTCACAATGTTGAGTCTACCTATCCATGAGCATGGTATGTTTTTCCATTTATGTAGATCCCTTTGGGTTTCATGCAGTAGTGTTTTGTAGTTTCCTTTGTATAGATCTTTTACATCCCTGGTAAGATTTATTCCTAAGTATTATTTTTTTTTAAGGGCTATTACGAATGGTATTTTTTTTTCCTGATTTCCTTTTCCTCGTTCTCTTTATTGGTGTATAGGAATCCAAGTGATTTTTGTATGTTTATCTTGTATCGTGCTATTCTGCTGAATCTTTATCTTAGTTCCAGTAGATTTCTTGTGAAATATTTAGCATTTTCTATGTATAATAACATATCATCTGTGAAAAGGGACAATTTAAGTTCTTCATTACCTATTTGGATGCCCTTTATTTCTTTTTCTTGCCTTACTGCTCTAGCTAGAACTTCCAGCACGATGTTAAATAGGAGTGATGATAAAGGGCATCCTTGTCTTGTTCCTGTTTTCAAGGGGAATGTTTTCAGCCTCTCTCTATTAAGAATCATATTGGCCATTGGTTTTGCATAGATGCCCTTTATTATGTTGAGAAATTTCCCTTCTATACCTATTTGATTGAGAGCTTTTATGAGGAATGGGTGTTGGACTTTGTCGAATGCCTTTTCTGCCTCAATTGAGGTGATCATGTGATTCTTTTCTTTCCTTTTATTTATGTGGGGGATTACGTTGATTGATTTTCTAATGTTGACCCATCGTTGCATACCTGGTATGAATCCTACTTGGTCGTGGTGTATAATTTTTTTGTTATGATGTTGAATTGTATTGGCTAGAATTTTGTTGAGAATTTTTGCATCTATATTTCTGAGAGCTATTGGTCTGTAATTTTCTTTTTTTGTAGTATCTTTGCCTGATTTTGGTATCAGCATTATGCTGGCTCATAGAATGAATTTGGAGGTGTTGTTTACTTTTCTTTGCTCTGAAATAGCTTGAGTAGTACTGGTACAAGCTCTTCTCTGAATGTTTTGTAGAATTCTCCAGTGAAGCCATCTGGGCCAGGACTTTTTTTTTGTTGAGAGTTTTTTTTTACTACCTTTTCAATCTCTTCTATTGTGATGGGTCTGTTCACATTTCCAACATCACTTTGTTGTAGTTTGGGTAGGCCGTGTGTTCCTAGAAATTTATCCATTTCCTCTAGGTTTTCAAATTTGTTGAAGTACAGTTTTTCTTAAAATGCTGTTATGATCTTTGTATTTCAGTTGGGTCTGTTGTAATGTCCCCCATTTCATTTCTTATTTGGGTTGTTTGTGTCCTCTCCTGTTTTTCTTTTGTCAGTCTGGCCAGTGGTTTGTCGATTTTGTTGATTCTTTCAAAGAACCAACTTTTAGTTTTATTGATTCTTTCAATTGTTTTTCTGTTCTCTATTTCATTTATTTCTGCTCTGGTCTTTATTATTTCCTTTCTTCCGGTGGCTGTGTGCTTTTTATTGCTGTTCTCTTTTGATAAGTTTGAGTTGTGTAGTTGATATTTTTATTTTGTCCTTTTCTTATTTTTTGATGTTTGCATCTATTGCGATAAAGTGTTCAATGATCCTCTCTATATTTTTTGTTTTCTCCCCCTGTTCTGGAACTCTGATAACTCGAAAATTGTTGCTTTTGATTGTATCCACATAACTCTCAGGGTTTCTTCATTTTTCTTTGTCCTTTTTTCTGAGTTTTCCTCGAACAGAGTTGTATGCAAGTGTTTGTCTTCAATTCCACTTATCCTGTCTTCCACCATTTCAAATCTGCTCCTCAGCCCTTCTATGACACTGTCCATTTCTGAAATCTTGTTGTTTATCTTTTGGATTTCTAATTGTTGTCTTTGTATAATTTCTAGTTGTGAATTTATTTTGGCATTTTGTTCCTGCATTATTTCTTGAATTTTTCAATTTTTTGACTGCATTTTCCATGCATTTGTCTATTTTTTCCTCGTGTTTGTCAGCTTTCTGCCTCAGCTCTTGGAGAATTCTGAGTATTAAAGATTTGAATTCTCTGTTAGGTAGTTCTAGTGGATTTTCTTCCACTGGAAAGTCATCTGGTGTTTTATTTTGGACACCTACTGGAACCATCCTGTTCTGTTTTTGTAAATGTTTTGATATTGTCTGCTGTCTTCGGGGCATTCAGTAGTTATTTTTCTTGTTTATTGATTGTATATTTGTTAGTTTTGTCCCTTTTTTTTTTTTTAATTTTGACTATGTCTGAGCAGGTGGACTGTGTTTTCCTTTTTGCTTGCTCATCTGTGGGTACAATAGTTTTCTCCTCCTTCTCCAATTGGCAGGGTCAGTCACTCAGATATGGTGCGGCAGGGCAGGTCTAGCTGGAGAGGAGTTACTGGGATGGGTTGTTTGTGGCACTTACTACAGCCACCAGGGCGGGTCAGTAATCAGTGCAGGGCAGGTTCCAGTATGCCGTACCTGTGCTGTTTGGTGGTGTGATGTTAAGCACACGGCACAGGTAGGCAGGATGTAGTGGGGAGATTGTTATGTGTGGAGATATGATGGATATGGGAGGGAGGAGAGAGGAACAGATACCAAAATAATACAACAAAAAAAGAGTGCTAGGGGAGCTTGCCATTGGAGTGGAGAAATGAGAGACTATGAAATGGAGAAAAACAAAAAGAGGAAGAAGAAGAAGAAAAAAAGAAAATAATTAATAAATAAAAATTAGAAAGGAAGAAGAACAGCAAAGGTCCCAGGGATCCCACTGGTGTGGCTACGAGGTCTGGGGAAGTTGTTCCCAGGTGTTGCAGTACAGCCTGGTTTGAAGGTGTAGAGGTATTCAGTGCCAGGTATTCAGGGAAGAGGAAGAGAAGGAAGGTATACAGAAACTGAGTAATGAAGAAAGACAGAAAGGGAAAAAGAGGGAAAAGAAAACAAAACAAATGTTAAAAAAAAAAGAACAAAAAAGCCCCCCAAAAAACAACAACAAAAAAAAAATGAGAAAAGAAATGCTCTCAGGGATCCCTCTGTGCATCTGTGCAAGCTGAGGGGGTAGGTCTCAAGCCATGTAGCATTGCCTGGCCAGAATAGGCTCCCAACGCAAGAAAAGGAAAAGAAAACTAACAAACAATTCAAAACACACAAGCAAACAAAAGCCCCAGGATCCCACCAGTGTGGCAGCCCAGACTGGGAAGCAGTTCCACATTTGAACGGAGCTCCGCGGCCCCTTAGGAAGAATCAAAGATGGTGCACGGAGCCAGGTATTTGAGCGAAAGTAGGGGGAGGCGTTGAGAAAGAAGAAATCAAAAGAAGCAGAACAAAGCAACACCAGCAGCCAACAAATGGCACTCAGGGAGCCGGCCAGTGCAGGCAAGTGGAATCCAAGTAGCCGGGGCTTCCCAGACAAGAGACTGTGGCCGCGGGAAGCAGAGGAGGCTGAGCGGGGGTGAAGAAGTGTTGGGGGTAGGAAAGCATAGATTGCAAATTACCAGTTGTTTTGTCTCCTGCTGGAAACTCTGTGAAGCTGCTTTCTTGTACCCCCTATTTGCTGGTTTCTGATAAGAGTCCAAGATGGTGGATCCGTGCTGCATTAGCCGATAAGGAACTTTTGCATGAATCTTTGCTTGCTCTCCGTTCTCTGTCAGTTTTCTCACTCCATTTGGTGCTTGACTGGGTTCTTTATCTCTTCATTTGATGTTTCAGGGTTTTAGGATTGTGGTTTTCTCTGTTTGGCTTAGTTTTTCAGATCTTTGCTGTGGAGGGACAGCGTGGTGCTTCTGCCTAGAGAGCCATTTTTCAAGAAAGTGATTTTTAATCTGATTTAGGAGCATTAGAAAATAATGTCTATTCATTTGTTCATTCATTTATCTATCCATTCATTCAACAAAAATTTAGTTAGCATCTTTTACGTCCCAAGAACTGAGTTTATACAAACAGGAAAGAAAAAACAAACAAAAAATGTTATATCGTCAATAAACAAATAATTTAATGGATTATTCTAAAATCTTACCTTGAGTTTACTTACTGCCTAATTTTCACTCTTAGAATAAAACATCAACAATATTATCACTCCTGTCAGGATCCCAAGTGATTATAGTGTCATTTTCAGGCCTTACCTGGGACACTCAGAATTGTTCAGTTGGCTGATTCTTCTAGGGTTTGATGCTAATGGAATAGCTTTTTTGTTTTCATTATTGATTATGAAGAAAGAAAGCTCTATTACTGAATCTCCACCCTTGTACAACACACCATACATTTTTCCTTTCTGAAAAATTTGATCTAATGTCGTCAAATTGATTCTGACTCATAGCGACCCTATAGGACAGAATAGAACTACCTTGTAGGGTTTCCAAGGAGTGGCTAGTGAATTCGAACTGCTGACCTTTTTGTTAGCAGCCAAGCTCTTAACCACTGAGAAACCAGGCCTCCTTTTCCAGGCACTCATAATTTTAGTCATTGCTTTTCATAACTTGAGCACTTTGACAACAATGTCAACAAGTTGCTGTTAGGTGCAGTTGAGTTGAGTCAAGTCGATTCCAACTCAAAACAACCCTGTGTATAAGAGAAGGAAACATTACCTGGTCCTGTGCAATTCTCACAGTCATTGCTATTTTTGAGCCCATTGTTGGAGCCACTATGTCAATCCGTCTCGTTAAGAGTCTTGCTCTTTTTCACCGACCCTTTACTTTACCAAACATGATGTCCTTCTCCAGGGACTGGTCCCTCCTGGTAACATGTCCAAGTTACTTTAGATGAAGTCTCTCCATCCTTGCTTCTAAGGAGAATTCTGGCTGTATTTCTTACAAGAGATTTTTTTGCTCTTCTGGAAGTCCAGGTTATATTCAATATTCTTTGCCAACACCATAATTCAAAGGCATCAATTCTTCTTCAGTCTTCCTTGTTCATTGTCCAGCTTTCACGTACGTATGAGACAATTGAAAATATGGCTTGGGTTAGCGCACCTTAGTCCTCAAAGTGATATTTTTGCTTTTTGACACTTTAAAGAGATCCTTTGCAGCAGATTTGCCAAATGAAATATGCCATTTTATTTCTTCACTGCTGCTTCCATGGGCGTTGATTATGGATCCAAGTAAAATGAAATGCTTGCGAATTTCAATCTTCTCTCTGTTTATAAAGATGTTGCTTATTGGTCCAGTTGTAAGAAATTTTGTTTTCTTCGTGTTGAGGTGCAATGTATACTGAAGGCTGTAGTCTTTGATCTTCATCAGTAATGATGCTTCAATGTTAGTAAGAGAAATGTATAAAGATATTAATATACTCTGAAACTTGCTTTTGAATGTAGGGTAGCTAAAGCAAATGGAAGAAAGGAAGAAGTAAAAGAGCTGAACAGAAGATTTCAAAGGGCAGCTCCAGAAGACAAAGTAAAGTATTATAATGAAATGTACAAAGACCTGGAGTTAGAAAACCAAAAAGGAAAATCAGGCTCAGCATTTCTCAAGCCGAAAGAACTGAAGAAAATATTCCAGCCTCAAGTTTCAATTTTGAAGAGGTCTATGGACAAAATATTGAAAGATGCAAGAAGCATCAAAAGAAGATGGAAAAGAATACACAGAGTCACTGTACCAAACAGAACTGGTTGACATTCAGCAATTTCAGGAGGTAGCATGTGATCAAGAACTGATGGTACTGAAGGAAGAAGTGCAAGCTGCACTGAAGGCATGGACGAAAAACAAGACTCCAAGAATTGACAGAATACCAACTGAGATGTTTCAACAAACGGATGCAGCACTGGAGGTACTACATTATCTATGCCAAGAAATTTAGAAGACAGCTACCAGGCCAACAGACTGGAAGAGATCCATATTTGTGCACATTCCAAAGAAAAGTGATCCAACAGAATGTGAAAATTACTGAACAATATCATTAATATCACACACAAGTAAAGTTTTGCTGATGATCACTAAAAACTGGTTGCAGCAGTACATTGACAGGAAACTGCCAAAAACTCAAGCCAGATTCAAAAGAGGACGTGGAATGAGGGATACCATTGCTGATGTCAGATGGATCTTAGCTGAAATAAGAGAATACCAGAGAGATGTTCACCTGTGTTTTATTGACTATGCAAAAGCATTCAGTCATTTGGATCATAACAAATTATGGCTAACATTGCAATGAATGGGAATTTCAGAACACTTAATTGTGCTTATGAGGAACCTGTACAGAAGGGAGCTGTTTGAACGGAACAAGGGGATGTTCCATGGTTTAAAGTCAGGAAAGATGTGCACCAAGGTTGAATCATTTCACCACACTTATTAAATCTGTATAATGAGCAAATAAACCAATAATTTCTTTTATAATGATCAGCATAAAGCTGGTTCCTATGACGTGGAGGTTAAAGATGTTCCAAATGTCCAGCTTTTCCAAGCTGCTGTACCACTCCATCATCTCTAACATCAACTACTTCCTCTTCCCTCAGTACTCTCTTTCCCCTGTCTTTGGGTTCCCTAATTTGCTGCAAAGTCTCACAGAACTCACAAACTGTATAAAGGAAATGACTCACGTGGTTGTGGAGGCTGGCAAGTCCCAAATTCATGGGTCAGGCATAGGCTTCTCCCTGGCCCTCCACCCCTGTCCAAAGGCACTCAACTCTCTCGCTCTATGGGCCAGGAAGCCCACTGCACTCTCTTGCCAGTCTCTCTGGCTGGTCTCTCCTTCCTTGGTGGTGGGCTCTTCTTTCTGCTTAGGAGTTGGCTCTCTTTTAAGGCAAAACTGACCAACGCCCTTGGTGGGCCACAGTTATCTTATTTGCACAGCCCTGCCCAATCACCTGGGTGGGAGTTACAAGACCATGGCGAGAAAGGCCTTACTAAGTAATTCATCACACCACAGGCCACCCCCTGGCTTTTCTTTCTTTTTTATTATTGTAGTTTAAATGAAGTTTACATTTCAAGTTAGTCTCCCATACAAAATTTTATACATATATTGTTATGTGACCCTAATTGCTCAACCCATTCTGCAACAGTACACTCCTCCTTTCCGCTCCTGATTCCCCATGTCCATTCAACCAGCTCCTAACCCTCTCTGCCTTCCCATCTCACCTCTGGACAGAAGCTGCCCCTTTGGTCTCTCGTATCTACTGCCCTGGCTTTTCTAGCCATGGTTCTTTCATATTTGGAGGATAACTTCCCTCTCCCAATCATTTTACCAGTCCAAAACAGTCATTAACAATTAGTCCTCAATAGGGCAAAGAGTCTAAAAGGTGAGTTTACTCAGGTACCAGACATTTAGGTCTGCTGTGGGTTCCATCTCATTTGTTTAGGTTTTCTACAAGTCATCTCATCTTCCTTCTTTCTGGCATCTGACAAAATTCAACTGAGAAAAAATTATTCCCTTGCTCTGAGTCTCTCAATAGGTATCAGCATAATTTTAGGTTTCCCCTGTTGCATAACCCATTTATTCATTCCTTTATCTTCAGCTATTATTTCTCCTTCCTTCCATTTGTCATTTAGTTTTACCCAAACTTTTCCACCCTAGGAAGGAACATCAGGTTCACCTGCTGTGCTAGTCCAGATTGCTGGTAGCAAGCCCAGTCTAGAAAGTGCTTCCCCCTCAGTCCACCCCCATTCATGTTGGGTAGGGTTACATAGGTAAAACACTAGTGGGCTATCTCACCCAGTAGGCAATATGGCAGTATTCACTGTCAACCCCAGTTTTGCCATATTGGGGAGGAGGTACAATTCATCCCATGAGGCCTTTGGGAATTCTGGCATACATGTTCAGGAGTATAGTTACAGTCACTTGCTTAAGGATCACCCCTGCTTCCAGCATCCACACCTGCATCCCTGGTCCTGGAACCACAGCATCTGGCTGGAAAAAAACAATTTTAGGTGATGTGAGGAAGAACTGTACAGTGGTACCAGCATTCTCCCCCATTCCCTCTTCCTCAGATCCCCCAAAGAAGTGCAAGAATCTGTCTAGTGGTGATCCTCCCTTTGTCTTCCTCATGTTGAGTGTGAGCACACATTCATGAAAGTGTGTGAGTCATCCCGTCGTGCCTTTATCTCCCTGTATTAGCTAACAAATGTTTTGATTGCACTTTCCAATTCTCTATCAAACCATTACTCTGAGGGTGGTGTACAACATGGTATGTCCATTTAATATAATGTTTCTTGGCCCATTCCTGCACCCTATGGGCTGTAAAGTGTGTTCCTTGGTCTGATGAAATATAACTCCGTGGCCCAAATTGGTACAGTATCTTTTGTTCTGATCCCTTAATGGTATTTTTGGCATTTGCATCTGTTATGGAATATGCAAAGCCCAGACTAGAGCAGGATGTATTCCTGTGAGGACTCATTTGTAGCCACCTGGTGCCACTGGCATCGTTGGTCCGAGATAATCAACTTGCCAGCTATGTGCAGGGCCTTCCCCCCAGGGAATCTGCCCCATAGCCATCTGCAACCTCCGTCTTTTTTGCTGGCAGACAGAGCAGTCCTTATTGGCATTTTTTGCCTCAGAGAGTGCAAGGAGAATGTGTCTAGATTCAGTCCATCTCTGCATTGTTGTGGCACCCCCATGTCTGCTCATTTCATGGACCCAATTGGCCACCTCAAGAGAGCATACCAACAGGTTCACTTGCTGATACCAATGGCCTTCCTATCCAGGAAGGGGGTTTTCCTGATGGGCATCCACATTGCCTACTCTGATGCGCCCTCTGTGTTCCCAGAGTGCTTTCCATAGGTTCATGCCCCACATGAGTATCCTCTTAATAGTCCGATTTTCTATTGCCCATTTACCTGACCACATAGCCAGGCTACTGGCCACTGCCCATGAATCAGTAAAAATCCAAACATACAGGCTCATACCATTATGTAATTCTTCCATCATGGCTAGGAAGACAGCATGCAGTTCAGCCCATTGAACTGAACTGTTCTTACCTTCCTCAATCAGTCTTTCCATCTTCTGATCTTAACACAGCAGCTTTCCACATTACATGTTGTCCACGCACCCTGGAACTACCATCTGTAAACCAAGCAGTCTTCTGCTGGTCAGCAGAAAGTTGTTCACAGGGCACTGTCCATGCAGCAATTGGCTCTAACAGCTTCTCAGGTGGTTCCAGAATAAGACGTATGGGAAAAGAGGCTACCTGCTGGTGGATACGGTGGGTGCCTCCCTGCATTCCCCTAGTAGCTTGTTCTTGTATGAACCATTTCCATTTTATTATGGAACTATTTTGGGTACCACCTGCGTTATTAGAGTGTTTCTCTGACATCACCTAAGACATTATGAATATTTCAGGTCTCAAGATGAGTTTATGTCCTTCTGTAATTGAAGCAGTCTCAATCAATGCCCAATAGCTGGCAAGTTATTTCCTTTCAAATGGCATGTATTGTACTGCAGCATCTGGAAACTTTTTAGTCCAGAATCCCAGTGGTCACCATAGGGTAGCATTCTTATTTTTACCAGAAGCTCCAGTGTGCATAAGCACACGTGGCAGACACCTCCAAAATCATGTCTGAATGTGGATGATAAGGGCCTAAAGTCAGAGGAAGTGAAACAGCTTTTTGTAATTCAGACATAGCCTGCTGTTGCTCTGGCCCCCATTTGAATCCAAGTGGTTTTATGGATGGGGGCTAGCTAGAATATGCATTCTCCAAAACCCAAATAAACCAACCAAATGTTGGGTCTCCTGCTTAGCCTTGGGCATAGGTAGCAACAACAACTTATTCTTAGTTGCCCATGGAATGTCATGGGTGGCTCCTGCTCAAGTTATCCCCAAGAATTTCACCATTTGGGTAGGGTCCTGAAGTTTTGCTGGATTTATTAATTGGCCTCTGTTGGTCATATGGGCCACCACTGTATTCAAATCAGGCCTAGCCTGTTCTTCAGTGCTTGATATTAACATAATATTGTCAATGTAATTATCATTCTATTTGAGATCCACACCAAGTCCAAGTTTCTTCTAACCAAACTATGGCAGTAAGCGGTGAATTCAGGTAACTTTGTGGCAATACAGTGAAAGTAAGCTGAGATCCTTTCCATGTGAAAGCAACTTGCGGCTGACTCTTTTCTGAGATTGGTATGGAGAAAAAGGCATTTGTAAGAACAATCGCTGAGTACCATCTCCTTTAGCCTGCTGTATTTTCTCCACTTTTGTTACCATGTCACAGATGGCACTACTTTATTTAGGCCTTAATAGTCTACTGCCAGCCTCATAGGACATCTGCGTTTTTCATGGGTCATACAGGGCTGTTATACAGAATTTGTTGGCACCAATACTCTAGCCTTTAGCATGTCTTTAATCAAGGCAGTAATCTTCTTTTGTCCACCAGGTATCCTATACTGTTTCAAATTAACAACCTTAGCTGGTTTGTGCAATCTTTATGGTTATCATTTAGCATGTCCAGTCAATACTGGCCTAAAGGCAGACTTTCATGACTTCAGTTTTACAATATCAGGTAGAGGGAGTGTTCCCCAATTAGACATAATATCCATACCATAATACATTCAGGTAAGGGAGATGCAACTACTTCATACAAGATCTGTTTAAATCATCCAATTCTCATTCAAACTTTCACCTTAGTCCCATCAACTGTTGCACCCCATATCCCCCCGCCCCAGTCTAACCTTAGGCCCCTTCAAAATTTTACTGACAGGTTTTGGGATTACAGTACATTTAGCTCCTGTGTCCAGGAGCCCCAGGAAGGTCTCCTCCCCACCCCCAGGCCTCATCAATCCTTATCTTGATCAGCTAGCTGAGCATCTGTTTCAAATGGTCCCTGGTGGAAATTCCCATCATTAAATACCTCCGGCTGGGGTGAATAGAATGGACTTGTTTAGGCCTCTTTAACATTGGAGGACCAGCAGGAATTTCTGTTACTCCACCCAACCTCCTATAGTGCTGCCTTAAAACCTTTGTCTTAACTCCATCAATGTCCACTGTATTTATCCCATTTCTTAGTAACCTTCTAAAAATCTCTGTCCTGCTGGAGTAAGTTCTTTCCCCATTGCCTGTTCCCATTCTCCTATAAATAACCCTTATGTTTCTTGCATCTGTAAGACCCATTTGGGGAAGCTGTGCTAACAGATCTGACAAGGCTTCTCGGACTGTTGCTTTGTTTCACAGTAGCAAGGTTACATGGGGTGCCCATGCAGAAGGGGCTCCCTTGATTACCATATCTACCATGACCTGTGTAAGGGGCATACTCATTGGCTGAATATCATGATCAACATAAAGCCATTTCAACACAGCTTGCATAAGTGTTCCATTGGGTATTTAGAGGGGGAGACAGGCAGTTTCCCTTCTCGGGGTAAGCAAATCTCACTGCAAATTTATGCAGTCTGTCAGGCTGGCCGTCCCCTCTGGATTAACCGCTGTGTAAACGTAAATGGATCTTGTAGCATCGTTCATGACTGTTCCATAGTGAGTTACGTCTTGCATCAACCCAAACATACCTGACCATTGTTCAGCATTCAAAACTAAAGACACTGCCCCTAAATTAGTCACTCTCACAATCCATTTTAGTAATGGTTCTTCTGGAAGCTGACGATACTAGTCTACAAATTGAAGCAACTCCTTTAAGCTATACCACCTGGTCTCTAATAGTTTCTTAGTTTTGTCTGTTTCCCTCCTGCACTATGTTCTTTGTGGCCAACGGTTGTAGAAGAACTGCCTGTTGTTCCAACACAATTTTTCCTTTCCGAGTCGGCCCTGAGACTAGTGATCATAGATCTGACTGAACCAGAACTGGGCTTGGTTCAGTGCTAAAACAGCCCTACATTTTTTTCCCTGCCATTGAAGCTATTATGTGTAACAGAAACCAAGGAATTGTATGTCTGGTCCTTTCCTTATCACTCTGTATTTTCATATGCATCCAATTAGCCAGTTCCTCAGGAGTGAGATCCACCATTCCTAAATTCCAAGAATAGCTTTTGCTTTGGGTAACTGATTGCAACAAAACAGCTACTTCAATCCACAGGCATTTTTTATTACATCCAAGAACCAAAGATTTCTCATTCTCCTGTTTATTCCCTTTTTTCCAAAACCATATATTCCAGTGAGTCTGGGCTGTTGCAGCAAAACCCATCATTCTGACACCAGCTAAATGAATATTTTATTTTATACAGATCAGCAGAAAGCTGGTCCCTATGAGGTGGAGGTTAACCATGTCCCAAATGTCCAACTTTTCCAAGCTGCTTTACCACTCCATCATCTCTAACATCAACTACTCTCCCCTCAGCACTCTCCCTCCTGTCTTTGGTTCCCTAATTCACTGCAATGGCTCACAGAACTCATAAAGGAAATGGCTCATGTGGTTGTGGAAGCTGGCAAGTCCCAAATTCGTGGGTCAGGCATAGGCTTCTCCATGGCCCTCAGTCTCTGCCCAAAAGCACTCAACTTTCTCGCTCTATGGGCCAGGAAGCCCAATGTGCTGTCTCCTGCCAGTCTCGCTGTCTGGTCTCTCCTTCCTTGGTGGTGGTGGGCTCTTCTTTCTGCTCTGGAGTTGGCTCTCTTTTAAGGTAAAGCTGACCAATCCCCTTGGTGGGCCACAGTTATCTTATTTACACAGCCCTGCCAATCACCTGGGTGGGAGTTACAAGACCATGATGAGAAAGGCCATACTCAGTAATTCATCACACTGCAGCAAATAATGTGAGAACCTGGACTATATGAAGAAAATCTCAGCATCGAGATTGGAGGAAAACTTATTAACAGACTGCTATATACAGATGACACAACCTTGCTTGCTGAAATACAATAGGAATTGAAGCACTTACTGATGAAGATCAAAGACTACAGCCTTCAATATGGATTGCACCTTAATGTAAAGAAAACAAAAATCTTCACAACTGGACAAATAAGCAACATAATGATAAATGAAGAAAAGACTGAAGTTGTTAAGGATTTCATTTTTACTTGGATCCACAATTGACGCCCATGGAAGCAGCAATCAAGAAATCAGATGATGTATTTCACTGGGCAAATCTGTGGCAAAAAACCTCTTTAAAGTGTTAAAAAGTAAAGATGTCCCTTTGAAGACTAAGGTGGGCCTGACCCAAGCCATGCTATTTTCAACTGCCTCGCATGCATGCGAAAGCTGGACAATGAATAAGAAGATTGAATAAGAACTGATGCCTTTGAATTATGGTGTTGGTGAAGAATATTGAATATACCATGGAATGCCAGAATAACAAACAGGTCTGTCTTTGAAGAAGTACAGCCAGAATGTCCTTAGAAGCAAGGATGGTGAGACTTTGTCTCTCATACTTTGGACATGTTATCAGGAGGGACCAGTACCTGGAGAAGGACATCATGCTTGGTAAAGTAGAAGGTCAGCGAAAAAGAGTAAGACCCTCAATGAGATAGATTGACCCAGTGGCTGCAACAATGGACTCGAACACAGCAATGATTGTGAGGATAGCACAGGAATGAGCAGTGTTTCATTCTGTTTTAGGTAGGGTCGCTATGAGTGGGAACCAACTTATTGGCAGCAAATAACAACAACATTTTAAAAAAAATATTTTCTTTAGTTTGTAGTTAGTTTTCTGTGAAGACCGGATACTAAACTGGATACTTCTGATTTTTGACACTTAGTGCTTGAACTGGTGCAGATCTTCCATTTATAAAGGAAACTGTCTCTGCAACAAAGGTTAAAGCAGAATTATCCGTGGTAAGGAAATCATCACCTGTCACTTCTAACAGTTGAGTTTTTGAAGTTGGATAAGTAGGTCACGGAACAGAGAGGAAATCATATCTTCTTACATGGCTCCAGCAGTAAATTTACATATAACTCATGGCCACTGCTCCTTTCAACTCTGTCTTTTGACAAAGTCTATATCTTACCCAAAGGCTGAAGTAGCCTGTTTGAAACTGTTTGAAACTGGCCAGGACAGCACAAGGACCTTCCCCCAGAGCCAACAGAGAGAGAAAGCCTCCCCTAGAGCTGATGCCCTGAATTCAGACTTCTAGCCTCCTAAACTGTGAGAGAATAAAATCCTGTTTGTTAAAGCCACCTGCTTTTGGTATTTCTGTTACAGCAGCGCTACTAAGATAGAATTTAGTCCCAAAATACAGAGGCTTCAACAGGGTCTTGGCACATTATTTCAAAATCCAATTCTGAGTCTGAATAGCACCAGAACTTCATCCTTCACATTTTCTTGTATTGGAAAGTATTATATGCCAAGAACTTTTGATTTTATTCCTAGGGCATTTAAAATAAAATGCTGACTCACGTGAGTCAGGTGAGCTTGGTCAATGTCATCTAGGTGTGTGTGAGATTGTTAAGTAATTCCTTATGACATCCTTCAAAATCTTTCTGAGTATGTGTGTGTGAGTGTGTTGGTGGGGGGAGTGAGAGGTTGGAATGGGCATTAGGCATGTTAAGAAATGTCGGCAGAGAAGAGAGTGGAATGAAAAAGAAGCCTGGTATCTGATTTCTGAGCCTGTCTCTGGGATCAGGCCTGAAAGCTACAGGGACCAGCCCCCCAGGCACCACACTAATAACTTTCTGGGTTTTTTTCTGTAATTTAATGAGATTAGTAAGATGATGACACTTGTCATATTTTATTGTCATTAGCTGTTTATGTTTGTCATGCTTGAAAGAGAGGACCGCTTTGAATTTTGAAACAAATACATTCAATAATGGTTTGGTGACTAAAAGAATGAATAAATAAAGCTGCCACTGCATTTGACTGTCACTATAGTATCATGTTGTTAAGTTATTGTTGTTACTTAGTTGCCATTGAGTCAGCTCCAACTCATGGTGACTGTGTTCATAACAGAAAAAAAAAAAAAAAAAAAACACTGTTTGTCCTGCGTGATCTTCATAACCACTGGTATTTCTGTTGTGGCTGTTGTGTCATGCCTTCCAACAGAGGAAGGTAATCGTCTAGCACTATATCAGACAATATTCTGTTATGATCCATATGGTTTCCACTGACTAATTTTTAGAAGTAGATTGCTAGGCCTTTCATCCTAGGCTGTCTATGGAAACTCTGCTGAAAGCTGTTCACCATGTGTGACCCTGCTGGTATTTGAAATACTGGTGACATAGCTTCCAGCATCATAGCAACATGCAAGCCACAACAGTATGGCAAAGTCACAGATGGGTGGTGGATAGGATGATATAATTGAGCTGCAGTCTTGATTGCTGTATGAACTCTGACTTTCTATCTAGGCTTTTAGAAATAAGTGTAGGAAAGGAAAACGGTCAGTAGTGAGAAAGAGGAATGAAGGCTGGGCAGTGTAAATGGGGAGGGTGGGTGAAAATTAATCATTAAACTGGAGAGAACAGAGGAGATTGAAAAGTGAGAGGAGATAGACTTTATAGGTGGGGATAAAGAAAGAGCTATAAAAGAAATTAAAATGTTAGTGGATTCAGCCAGTAAGGACCTAGGATACAGTCAAGTAGTTCCCTGACCCGCCTAACAGGTTGCTGTGAAGATGACGTACAGTAAACCACAGAGTTTCTCAGAGGGAAGCTGCTCTGCAGATAAGAAAGTCCCATTATTCTGTATTATTATTTTCCTTTCACGTTGGGCAGATGTACCAGTGACAGCTGGAGTCTCCTTTCAGCCAAATAGCTCCCATATGCTGCATAATGCTGCTGCTGATTAAAATCCTGCAGAAGATTCAGGCTGTATCTGGAACAATAGCAGTCAGAATTCAATTTATCAGTCTTCTTGGGAAGAAAGATAATCAAATTTCCCCCTTTAGCAACTTTGGGGCCAAGCCATTTTCCAAGATGACAATGGATGTGAGTCACACACTTTCAGTTTGTACACCTGCTGCCTGTTAATCACAAGTTTCTGATATTTTGTGAGGTATCCCCCCCCCCCCATTTGAGCTTTTGTCATTTAAAGGCAAGGGCACATATGTGAAAACTAGTTATGAAATTAGGGAGATCTGAGGGGAGACAATGTTAATTTGAAGAAAAACAAAATTTTTCATCAGAGAAATCTGGTCTTTTAAAAAAATGCTTTTAAAATTTATTAGTACGTGACCTATTCAAGTGTTGTATGCCCTCTGAGCTTTGGTTCTCTCATCTGTAAAATGGGGATGATGATATCTACATCAGAGTTGCTTGTGAATCTTGGAAAAAGTGACTGGCTTTGTGGGAATACCTACAAACCCCTTCCACCAGGTCTCTTTTCTTTTCACAGTATGTGTGTGTGTGTGTGTGAGTGTTTTCTGAATGAGAAACCAAATCAAACCCGTTGCTGTTGAGTTGATTCTGACGCATAGTGATCCTACTGGACAGAGAAAACTTCCCCATAAAGTTTCCAAGGAGCAACTGGTGGATTCAAACTGCCAACCTTTTGGTGAATGGCTGAGCTCTTAGTCACTGGCCACCAGGGCTCCTTCTTAATGAAAGGGTTAAGGTTAAGTCTTTTTAGGAACAGCCATGGGAAGAAATTAAGAAAATGTAGAGAAGGTTGTCTATTTTCTGACCCTGGTTCTGGGGACTAGGCCTGAGGGTTAGTTTCTGCTCAGAAATTTTTCAAAGGTCAGAGAACAACTTAAATAAGCTTAGATTATTGTAGCTTAAACCAAAATGGAATTTAAAGTGAATCTAGCTGTCTTAGTCATCTAGTGCTGCCATAACAGAAATAAGACAAGTAGATGGTTTTAACAAAAAGAAGTTTATTTCCTCACAGTCAAAGTAGGCTAAAAGTCAAAATTCAGGGTGTCAGCTCCAGGGGAAGTCTTTCTCTCTCTGTCGGCCTTCTCATCAGAGTTCCCCCAGACTAGGATCTTCTCGGCCCAGGGACCCCTGTCCAAAAGACGCACTCTGCTCCTGGCACTGCTTTCTTGATAGTATGAGGTCCCCCTGTCTCACTGCTCACTTCTGTCTTTTATATCTCAAGAGACTGCCTCAGGACACAATCCAGTCTTGGAGATCAGGTCCTGCTTTATTAACACAACTGCCACCCATCCTCCCTCATTAACATCATAGAGGCAGGTTTACAGCATATAGGAAAATCACACAGTACCAGGAATCATGGCCTAACCAAATTGATACACACGTTTTTTTGGGGGGCATAATTCAAACCATGACACCAGCTTTAGCAAGGTTGGATCCGGGAATTCAAAGAATGGAATTAGGACTCTGTTTCTCCCTCTAGTTCACGTTATCAAATAAAACACTCATGATAATAGAAATGTTCTATATCCAGACTGTCCAATACAATAGCCTCATTGAAGCATAGCTAATAGTAACTGAAGGACTAAGTTTTTTAAATTTAATTTTAATGAATTTCAATTTAAATAGCCACACATGGATGGTGGCTACTCTGTTAGACAGCACAACTCTGGATCTTGGCTTTAGTCTCAGACAATTTCTGTGAGGTGTGAAGATGGGTCCTATAAGCTCCAGACTTAGCTGGTCCTTAAAGATTATTATTTCACAGAAAGAAAGAAACCATGCCCTTTTCAGTAGCTATATCAAACACTGAGAAGGATTCTAATGTTCTTTCGAAGGCAAATCATTGTGTGCAAAAGGTCAGGGCACTCGCACTCGCATGATCCAGCCTGAGTCAAATCCTGTTATGGGCTATTAAACTCACTGCCCTTCTAGAATTACTTTGAGTACAGGAGGAACTGCTATCAAATGGTAGTTAAAGCAGAAATTGAATGTTTTTGTGGACTAGGGGCAAAAATAGTGACCCCTCTGGCTTAGGTGACAAAGTGGCACAGAGAAGTAATGAGCAGGCCGTCCACTTCTCACCACAGAGAGGCTTTGGCGCCTGAGGGCTTTGTTGGGCAACCACAGAAACCATACAATTTAAGTAGCAGTGTCCTCAAAACACCAGCAGCAGCAGCAGCAGCATCAGAAGCACATTCAAGAAACCTGTTGTGCAGAGAGCAACAAAAAAGGTAGGAGAGTGATAGACAGTAAGAACATGGTGGATGTACGTGGCCCCTGTAACCAATACACTTTATAAGCATAAGACAGACATTCTCCAGGAACTCTCAGAAACACTGGGGAGGATTTGGTAGAAAGCTGGAAGACCTGTAAGTAAAGGTAGGTACTAAACACAGGAAATATGACTTTTACTATTAATGTGACAGCATCCGTATTCAAAGTTGCTAAATCCTGGAGACCTTTGGTTTACATTTTTAAGCACTTAGAACCATTAGGTGCTCACGTTTTACCTGTCACCCCCTACCCCCACCCCCACCCCACAACACCACATTCACTCTTTCTTGAATAAGTACAAAATTTTTCTGTGCTTTATTGATATTGGTGGCATGAAGAAACATGACCGAGTTACCTTCAGGTTTTAGTGTAACTTTTTCAGTTGTGACAGTAAATTTTCTGAAGTCCCGAGTGTTAACAAAAACTCCTTGTTAAGAAGGTTGGAAGCAAATCTAAAGATATGGGATTAATATTCATTTATAACATAGCAATACAGTCATACTGGTTGTTAAAACATTAATTTTTGAACTATGGTATTTTTAAACAAGTAATGCACATAATCTATGTTCTTTTGCCAACTGTGCCCTGGCTGCGTACTAGAGATGAAGCAATAAATTCAACTAAGTTTTCTTTAGACTTTTTTTTCTTTCAGACCATCTTTCCTCTTTTCTCAGATACGGATAAAAACCTAGGGGGATGCCTCTTGACTTCTTAACCTCCTTACCCTAAAATAGTGAAGAAAAATGTAAGTTTCTAAATTCCAAATGTGAAAATCTTAGGGGTTCAATTTTCCTAACTCATAAACACATAACAAGACAATAACACATGAGCCAGCAACTTAGAGCTGTGTTTCTTTACTTAGATTTGTTTGCTAAGGAAAATTATGCCAACTGCTGTGACTTCTGAAAGTCCAAGCTCAGCATTTGAGAGCATTTAGTATTTAACCAAGTGTCAGAGCAGCATTTTGAGTAAGATATTTAAAGAAGAAAGAAGTGCCATATGTCATCAGCTGGCATAACTTAACTTGCAAATCACATGTTGGCAAGAGCTAGTTGGCAGCAGATGGCTGAGTTCTTCTGTGTTTCAGACCTCAACCTTATCCTTTCCCATTTTGTGTTAGAAATCTAATTAAAAGCCTTTTTATCACCATCATTAGGAAACTGACCTGTGTTTAACAGCTTCCCCCCAAAAAACTCTCTATCTTAGAAGATTTTCAACAGGGAATATTTTTTTCCAAGCTAAAAATACCTGATCTTTACCTCTTAAATCTCATAAGCCACTACTTAGGCCATTATAAGTGAGTTATTTACCATTAGGAGGTAAACTGCTATTAACATAATAGTACTTGCTAATTTAATTCAGTACTTTAGGAAATTTGATGAAATTCATTGAAAGACAACTTTTTTCTAACTAAATACCATCTCAAATATGATTTTCTAAAACCTAGTTCTAAAGCCTTTTATCATATGGTGGTACAATTAATATCAGAAGAAAAAAAAAGAACACATTTTCATTAACTTGCCTGTCATTCCACTAGGTTGTGATGAGAGGACTGATACTTCCATGCCATCTGTGACATAATAGAAACCATGCAAGTCAACGGACCAAATTATTTTGACAGAGTAAATCCACAGGTTTGGGCTTAACATCTTTATAAGTATTAGGTCATTCCCACAAATATAATCTTTTCATTATTAGATTAATTCTTATTATAATACATAAAATTCAAGAAAGTGAATGCTATAAAAAGGGGGTTAAATATGAGTAACTAATTCTTTTCCAACATACAAAGGAACTGTATGCTCTAGTGATTAAAAACAAGAGAGGGCTCTTCCAGCTTCTGTCAGGACATAAAATGCTGGAAAGAGCATCATTTTCACCCTTACAACAAAGTAGGCAGATAATGTGTAAAGTCACAATTTTTCTTGAATAGATCAGAGAGCTGAGGTTGTGGAGCAACCAACTAAACCAAAATCTAAGGAAGGACGTCTTCGTGGAAAGGAAAACGCAATATGAGCAATTGTTTTCCTAGTCTAGATGATGGACTTCATATAAGCGGTTCAGAAGAATTCAGTTAAACTTTTAACAAATTGCCACAGGCTGACTTTGGGCTAGCATGAGAATGTAGATTGCTTGGAAGCTGTAGACACAAAAAGAAATTGAACACAAATGCATGCTCTTCTCCAGAAACCTCACTGGGCACTTAACAGAAAGATTAGAAGCAGAATGGGAGACCTGAGGAAGCCTCCATCTTATTACAGCCATGGAAAAAGGGAAGGGAAGGCAGCTCTTAGAGAAAAGGCATAAAGCTCTGCATCTACCATTATACCCTATCTTTCCTATGGAGCAAAAGACTTGAGCAGCTATGGAAAGAGCATCAATAATTATGTTAAAACTAAAAGATCTGAACATATCAAATAAAAATTAAAGATTGTCAGATTGGATTAAAAGAAAACAAACAACTCTATGCTAGCTGGAGCCGAGGTGACATAGTAGTTAAGGGCTCGGCTGCTAACCAAAAGGTCGTCGTTTCAAATCCACCAGCTGCTCCTTGGAAACACTATGGGGCAGTTCTACTCTGTGCTTTAGGGTCACCATGAGTCAGAATCAACTCGATGGCACGTAACAACAATAACAACATATGCTAGCTACAAACCCACGTGAAATAAACCAAGTAAATGTTAGAGTAAAAATATGAAAAAAATATAGCATTCAAATACTAATCAAAGGAATGCTAATACGGCTGTATTAATATCAGACAAAGTGGAGTTGAGAACAAGGAATATTACCAAGGATAATATTAATAATGATGAAGGGAGTCTTTCAATAAGAAGACATAATAATTTTAAATACATATGGACCTAACTTCAGTGTTTCAAAATACTTGAAATAGAACTGATATAACTGAAATAGATAAATCCACAATTTGAGTTGGAGGTAAAACAAGTAAAAAAAGAAAATCAGTAAGGAAATAGAAGACCTTAACAACGCTGTCAACCAAATGGATATACTAGATACATATAGAACATTCCACATCACTGCAGTAGAATACATATTTTTCTCAAGTGCATACTGAACCTTCACCAAGATAGATCTTTTTCTATGTAGACTAATATAAAAGAATTGAAATCATACAAGGTATGTTCTCAGACCAATAGTGATTTAAATCAGAAATCAGTAACAGGAAGATATCTGAAAAAATTTCCAAATATTTGGAAAGAAAACAACACACTTCTAAATAACCCATGGTTCAAAGAGGAAATCAAAAGGAAAATTAGAATATATTTTGAATATAATGAAAATGAAAATACAATATATTAATTTGTGGAATGCTAGTAGAGGTAAGTTTATAGCTTTTAATACTTTTATTAGAAAGGAAGCAAAGCTTTCAACCAATGATTTAAGCTTCTATCTTAAGAATCTATATAAAAAAGATACAATTAAACCCAAAGTAAGCAGAATGAAGGAAAAAAATAGCAGAGCAGAAATCAATGAAACTTAAAACAGAAAAATAGTAGAGAAAATCAATGTAGCCAAAAGTTGGTTCTTAGAAAAATATCAATAAAACTGATGAAACTTTAGTCAGACTGACCAAGAAAAAAACAAAATACAGATTGTGAACATCAGGAATGAAAGAGGAGCTATCACCAAAGACCCTATAGACATTAAAAAGATAAGCAGTGAATAGTATAAATAACTTGATTGAATTCAACAACTTACATAAAATAGCTTAATACCTTGAGTGATACAAGCTGCCAAAGATCACTCAAGAAGAAATAAATAACTTGAATAGATGTATGTCTTTTAAACAACCTGCCTTTTCCAGTCTCTTCCATGGTTGTTTACTATTCTTGAAAACACGGTTTGAAACAAAGGCAATCCATTCCTCCACTTGCAAGACATGCAGAAAATACAAGTGACACGTGGAGAGCTGACTCCTAACTGGGTTGAGATGACTCAAGGCTGGGTTGCAGTTTTGTAGACTGGTTCTCCTTATTTATTTTTTGGTGTAGTCCTCCAGAAGTTTCAAATGAGAAACTAAGAGCCAGGGGATTTTGTAGCTGCCTCCCTCTTTGGATGGTCCTGAACATCAATTTCTGTCTCTTTAGCAGTGTTAAGACTACAAAATCTTCACTTTGCTTTCGAACAGTTTTCTAGTTAGCTTTTAATTCTCTTGCCCACACAAATTAGGCAAAGATAATGAAAGTCTGAAGTTTCTGGTACACTTTTATGGGCCTCCCTTCTCTCCAGGAACTGGGATCCTTTAGTCCTGGATACATGAGCAGCCGCAATTTTTTCTATCTTTTGTAGTATATGATTGTGCAAAGCTCTGCCGGTTTATCTGCCTCTTAGCAGAAGACATGAGACTCCTGGGTCAGAGACAGGATAGCTTCTTAGAGAATTACCAGAAGCCAGAATACCATGATACCATTTTTTGGCCCCAGCTCCCCATGCCTTGATACCTATAGGGTAACACAGAGAAGGCCAGGTGACACCTTCATGCACATAAGAATGTTTTACCCTAATTGCATCCTTAGTATTTATCCCCATTGCAAGAATTGCTCTGAGATAAAAACTGTTTAGCATTATATTAACTCACCTCTTTGTGGTTCCGGTGTCTCTGTGATCCAGACTCCTCAAGTTCTAGCTGCCTCAGTCAGTCTCTAATGCCTTAAGTCTAAAGTTTCTTTATTTTCCTTATGTTTTATCTGGCTTTCTGATTGTGCTTGGAAGGAGTATTAGTTTGTTGCAAGTAACTCCATCTTGGCTGCCTACAAGATGCTTCTATTTAACCACACTTGGAATTGTATTTACACATTTGTCTTTTGTTTATTTTCCATCTCCTTCTTTTAGGATATAAACTATGGGAAATCCAGTTACTTTGACTTATTCTCCACTGATTCCTTAGTGTCTTGAATAGCACATGATAGCCGGTAGGCATTTAATATTAAATACTCAGCTGAATTCAGAATAGGTGAAAATAACAAAAATTTTAAAACCTTGTTTTCTATCTGGATGCCTTCTAATGTATATCTAGCAGTTTCTATACTGCTTTATGTATATATTTTATCGATAAAAACAGTTAATATTCTAAAACATGGGTTTATGAATGCATAGATGTGTTTTGAACTCTAATCAGCGGAGACACATTAATGTTCTTTGAGTTTGAAAATAGTGCTTGTTAAATATCTACGTATTGGTTTTGGAAGGGGTATTTAAAAACTAGTGCCTCACATATTTTGTTATGATTAGATACTGAAATTCAAATTTTAGAAGATCATAACTTACTTTTCTCTTTAGGACCATCAAAAGGTGTAAATAAACAGATCATTTTACACACCATCCTGTTTCTTCCCGTCTCAGCAGAGTCCTTTCAACTCTCTGGAGCAGCATGCTTGCTGCCTTGTGCCTTTGATCCAAAGTTGCCCTCAGGGAAGGACCTGTAAGAGCACTCATTTTGAATCCGGTTAAAAATTCACATTTTCCCTGAAGGACTGAATTGCTGGGCCGAGGGCTCTGGGGACCATGGTCTTGGGGAACATCTAGCTCAATCGACACGACACGGCTTATAAAGACAATGCTCTACATTCTACCTTGGTGAGTAGTGTCTGGCGTCTTAAAAACCTGTGAGCGGCCATCTAAGATACTCCACTGGTCTCATCCCTTCGGGAGCAAGGGAGAATGAAGAGAACAGGATACGAGGAAAAGATTAGTCCGAAGGACTAATTGTGTACAGCTACCAAGGCCTCCACTGGACTGAATCCAGTACAGCTAGATGGTACCCGGCTACCACCTCTGACTGCTCTGACCAGGATCACAACAGAGGGTTCTGGATAGAGCTGGAGAAGGATGTAGAGCATAATTCTAACCCACAAAAAAAGACCAGATTTACTGACCTAAAGGAGACTGGAAAAACCCCGAGAGTATTGTCCCCAGACACCCTTTTAGCTCAGTGGTGAAGTTACCTCCGAGGTTCACTGTTCAGCCTGGGAGTGGACAGCCCCGTAAAACCAAATGAGACTAACGAGGTACAGGAGTCCAGTGACAAGGGCCAGAAAGCAGAAGGGGACAAGGAAGCTGGTGATAGGGAACCCAAGGTTGAGTAAGGATATTGTTGATGTGTTGTGAGATTGTTAACCATTGTCATAGGGCAACATTTGTAGTAACTGTTAAATGAGAAACTGTTTTGTTCTGTAAGCCTTCATCTTAAGTGAGCATAACAGCACAATTGGAAGAGCGTAGTCAGTGTCACTGAACTGTGCATGTAGAAATTTTTGAAATGGTGTATCTTTGGCTATGTGTATTTTCACCAGAAAAAAAAAAAAGGTTGAGAAGTTAGAGGGTTAGTACGTTGTGGGGTTGTTAACCAATGTCATAAAACAACATGTGTCCTTCTGTTTCATGAGAAACTATTTGTTCTGTAAACCTTCACCTGAAGTACAATTAAAAAATAAATAAATAAATAAATAAATCCACATTTTATGGGAAGTCTTCTGAGACATTTTCCAGTGACTTAATTAGTCTCATATTCTTTGTGTGTGCTTTAGATGAAAGTTTACAGAGCAAATTATTTTCTCATTAAACAATACACATATTGTTTTGTGACATTGTTTGCCAACTCTGTGACTTGTCAGCATTCTCCCCTTCTCAACCTTGGGTTCCCCATCACCAGCTTTCCTGTCCCCTCCTAACTTCTTGTCCTTGCCCTTGAGCTGGTGTGCCCATTAAGACTTGTTTTGTTTTATGGCCCTGTCTTATCTTTAGCTCAAGGGTGAACCTCAGGAGTGATTTCAGTACTGAGTGAAAAGGGTGTCCTAGGGCCATAATCTTGGGGTTTCTACAGTCTCTGTCAGACCAGTAAGTCTGGTCTTTTTTTGTGAGTTAGAATTTTGTTCTATGTTTTTCTCCAGCTCTGTCCAGGACTCTGTCCGGGATCTCTGTTAGAGCAGTTGGTGGTGGTAGCCGGGCACCATCTAGTTGTACTGAACTCAGTCTGGTGGAGGCTGTGGTAGTTGTGGTCTATTAGTCCTTTGGACTAATCTTTCCCTTATGTCTTTGCTTTTCTTCATTCTCCCTTGCTCCAGATCATATGGGACCAGTGGAGAATCTTAGATGGCCACTCACAAGCTTTTAAGACCTCAGACACTACTCGACAAAGTAGGGCATAGAACATTTTCTTTCTAAACTATGGTATGCCAGTTGAGCTAGATAGCCCCTGAGACCATGGTCCCTCAGGGAGTTTGGAAGCATCAATGAAGCTTCCATGACTTTGGCTTGGTCAAGTTGTGCTGACTTCCCCTATATTGTGTATTGTCTTACCCTTCATCAAACTTACCACTTATTTATTGTCTAGTTAGTGTTTTTCCCTCCCCAGACTTCCCCTCCTTTGTAACCATCAAAGATTGTTACTTTTTGTGTGTAAACCTTTTCATGAGTTTTCATAGTAGTGGTCTCATAGAGTATTTGCCCTTTTGTGACTGACTTATTTCACTCAGCATAATGCACTCCAGGCTCATTTATGTTGTGAGATGTTTCATAGATTCCAATCCTTGTTCTTTATCGTTGTGTAGTATTCCATTGTGTTTATGTACCATAGTTTATTTATCCATTCATCTGTTAGTGGGCACTTAGGTTGTTTCCATCTTTTTACTGTTGTGAATAATGCTGCAGTGAATATGGGTGTGCATATGTCTATTCGTGTGTCGGCTATTATTTCTCAAGGATATGTTCCTAGGAGTGAGATAGCTGGATCTTATGGTATTTCTATGTCTAGCTTTTTAAGGAAGCGCAGTATTGTTTTCCAAAATGGTTGTACCATTTTATATTCTCACCAGCCATGCTTAAGAGTTCCAACCTCCCTGCAGGCTCTCCAATATTTGCTATTTTCTGTGTTTTTTTTTTTTTTTTGACTCATGCCAGTAATGTAGGGGTGAGATAGTATCTCATTGTAGTATTGATTTGCATTTCTCTAATGGCTAATGATAACGAGCATTTCCTCATACGTCTTGTAGCCACTTCAATGTTATATTTGGTGAAGTGTGTGTTCATATCCTTTGCCTATTTTTTTATTTGAATTATTTGTCTTTTTGTTGTAGAGGTGTCGGATTTTCCTATAGTTTTTAGAGATTAGACCTTTGTCAGATTTGCCATAACCAAATTTTTTTTCCCAGTCTGTAGGTTGTCTTTGTACTCTTTTGGTGAAGCCTTGTGATGAGCGTAAGTGTTTAATTTTTAGAAGATCCCAGATATCTAGCTTATCTTCTGGTGTTTGTGTACTTTTAGTTATGGTGTATCCTATTTATGCCATATATTAGGACCTCTAGCATTGACCCTATTTTTTCTTCCATGATCTTTATAGTTTTTGGTTTCATGTTTAGGTCTTTAATCCATTTTTAATTAGTTTTTGTGTATGGTGTGAGGTATGGGTCCTGTTTCATTTTTTTTACAGATGGAACTATCCAGTTTTGCCAGCACCATTTGTTAACAAGACAGTCTTTTCCCCATTTAATTGATTTTGGGTCTTTGTCAAAGAACAGGTGACCGTAGGTGGATGGATTTACATCTGGGTTTTTGGTTCTGTTCCACTGATCAACGTGTCTGTCATTGTGCTAGTACCAGGCTATTTTGACTTCTGTAGCTGTATAGTAGGTTATGAGGTCAGGTAGTGTAAGTCCTCCTACTTTATTCTTCTTCGTCAATAGTGCTTTACTTATCCGGAGCCTCTTTCCTTTCCATAGAAAGTTAATAATTAGTTTTTCCATCTCATTTAAAATGTTGTTGGTATTTGGATTGAGATTACATTGTATTTGTAAATTGCTTTGTGTACTATTGACATTTTTTTGATGTTGAGTCTTCCTATCCATCAATATGGTATGTTTTTCCATTTATGTAGATCTCTTTTGGTTTCTTGCAGTAGTGCTTTGTAGTTTTCTTTGTATAGGTGTTTTATAACCCTGATTAGATTTATTCCTAAGTATTTTATTTTTTTAGGGTCTATTATAAATGGAATTTCTTTCCTGATTTCCTTTTCTCTTTATTGGTGTATAAGAATCCAACTGATTTTTGTATGTTTATCTTATCCTGCCACTCTCCTAAATCTTTCTATTAGTTCCAGTAGTTTTCTTGTGGAGTCTTTTGGGTTCTCTATGTATGGTATTATATCATCCTGAAATTGGGACAGTTTTACTTCTTCCTGACCAATTTGGAAACGCTTTTTTTTTTTTTTCTTGCCGTATTGCTCTAGCTAGGACTTCCAGCACACTGTTAAATAGAAGTGGTGATAAAGGGCATCCTTGTCTTGTTCCTGTTCTCAAGAGGAATGTTTTCAGCTTCTCTCCATTAATAATGATATTATTTGTTGGTTTTGTATAGATGCCCTTTATTATATTGAAGAATTTCCCTTCTATTCCTATTTTATTGAGAGTTTTTTATCAGGAATGGGTGTTGGGCTTTATTCATAGAATGCCTTTTCTGCATCAATTGGGATGATCATGTGATTCTTTTCTTTTGTTTTATTTATGTAGTGGATTATGTTGATTGATTTTCTAATGTTAAACCATCCTTGCATACTTGGTATGAACCCCACTTGCTCATGGTGTATTATTTTTTTGATATGATGCTGAATTCTATTGCTAGAATTTTTTTGAGAATTTTTACATCTATATTCATGAGAGATATTGGTCTGTAATTTTTTTTTTTTGTGGTATCTTTGCCTTTTTTTTTTTTTTTTTAATCTGGTTTATGCTGGCTTCAGAGAATGAATTTGCAAGTATCCCTTCCTTTTCTATGTTCTGAATAGTTTGAGTAGTACTGGTGCAAGCTCTTCTCTGACTGTTTGGTAGAATTCTCCAGTGAAGCCATCTGAGCCAGAGCTTTTTTTCTGTTGGGAGTTTTTTAAACTACCTTCTCAATCTCTTGTCTTGTTATGGGTCTGTTCAGATTTTCAACCCCACTTTTTGTTAGCATAGGTAGCTAGTGTGTTTCTAGAAATTTGTACATTTCTTCTAGGTTTTCAAATTTTCCATAGTATCCTGTAATGATCCCTTTTATTTCAGTTGAGTCTGTTGTAATGTCCTCCATTTCATTTCTTGTTTGGGTTATTTGTATACTCTCCTGTTTTTCCTTTGTCAGTTTGGCAAGTGGTCGATTTTGTTGATTCTTTCAAAGAGTCAACTTTTAGTGTTGTTGATTCTTTCTATTGTTTTTCTATTCTGTATTTCATTTATTTATGCTCTGATTTTTATTATTTCCTTTCTTCTGATGGCTGTGGGCTTCTTTTGCAGTTTTCTTTCTATTTGTTCAAGTTGTATAGCTAATGTTTTGACTTTGTCCCTTTCTTCTTTTTTGATATTTGCATCTATTGCTATAAATTGACCTTTGAGCACTGCCTTTGTTGTGTCCCAAAAGTTTTGGTATGATGAGTTTTCATTCTCATTTGATTCTAGGAATTTTTTGATTCCATCTTTGATTTCTTCTATTACCCAGTGGTTTTTCGCTAGGTGTTATTCAGTTTCCATGTATTTGATTTTTTTTTTCCTTGCTCTTCCTGTTATTAATTTTTACTTTTATGACATTATGATCAGAGAAGATGCTTTGTATTATCTCAGTGTTTTGGATTTTGTTGAGGGTTGTTTTGTGGCCTAATATGTGGTCTATTTTGGAGAATGTTCCACGTGCATTGGAAAAAAACATGTAGTTTGCTGCTGTTATGTGGACTGTTCTATATATGTCTATGAGGTCAGGTTGGTTGATTGTGACCTTTAGATCTTCTGCATCTTTGTTCAGTTTCTTTCTAGATATTCTGTCCTTTACCAAGTGTGGTGTGTTGAAATCTCCTACTATTATTGTGGAAGTGTCAATATCTCTTTTCAGTGCTGTTAAGAGTTTTTTTTATGTATTTTGGAGCCTTTTCATTGGGTGCGCAGATATTTATTATGGTTATATCCTCATGGTAGATTACCCCTTTAATCATTGTGTAACAACTTTCCTTATCTTTTATGGTGGATATGATTTTAAAGTTTATTTTATCTGAGATCAATATTGCCACTCTGGATCTTTTTTGGTTACTGTTTGCTTGATATTTTTTTTCCATCCCTTGATTTTTAATATATTTATGTCTTTGTTTCTATGGTATGTCTCTTGTAGAAAGTATATTGATGGCTCCTTTTTTTTTTTTTAATCAATTCTGCCACTGTGTCTCTTTATGGGTGGGTGCATTTAAGCTGTTTACATTTAGTGTGATTATTAATAGGTGTGAGTTTATTGCTGTCATTTTGTAGTGCTTTTTTTTTTTTTGTGGTGCTGACATTGTTTTTTGTTTCTCTTACTCACCTGTGCTGAATTTGTGACTTTTTTTTCATTTCTCTAGTTTTTTTTAGATTTTGTGTTTACTGAGACTTTATGGTTTTCTTCTTTATTTTGATACGTATATTTGTTAACTTTCTTTGTGGTTACCTTGAAATTTACCCCTATCTTCCAAAGTTTAAACCAGTCTTACGTTACTTGGTATCTCCTTGATTTCCTTTCCATTTGAAGGTTCTATACCTACACCATTTATTCTCTCTTTTATTGTTTTGATGCTGTTGTTACTTATAGATTGATCTCTCTGGTTCCCTGTTGTAAAACTTTTAGTTTTGTTTCATCCTTGAGCATTCATTACCTAGGTTGGTATCTGGCTGATGTTATTCTATGTCCTAGATTCATATTGTTGCCTGATGTTGCTGGTTCTCTAACCTAAGTAGGACATTTGATAATACTTTTAAGTTTGATTTTGTTTTTACATAATTCCTTAATTTCTGTTTATTTGGAAATGTCCTAATTTCATCATCATATTTGAGTAAGAGTTTTGTATAATATGTTAGTCTTGGTTGCCAATTTTTTTTTTCTTTCAAGGTTTTATATATGTCATCACATTGCCTTCTTACCTGCATGTTTTCTGCTTAGTAATCAGAAATTAGTCTTATTGTTTCCCCTTTGTATGTGACTTTTTGTTTTTCTTGAGCTGCTTTTAGGATTATTTCTTTGTCTTTTGTTTTAGGGAATGTGATTATGATGTTTTGGTGATTTTCTTTTGGGGCCTATCCTAAAAAGCGTTTGTTGAGTTACTTGGATGGTCAGCTTTTCATATTTCTTGATATTATGGAAGTTTTATGTCAGTAAATCTTCAGGATCTTCTCTGTGTTTTCTGTTGTCTCCCCCACCCCATTCTGGAACTCCGAATACATGCAGTTTTTTGCTTTTGATTGTTTCCCACATTGTCCTCAGGTTTTCTTCATTCTTTTCTCTGATTTTTCCTAAAGCAAACTGGTATCCAATGATTTTTCTTCAATTTTACTAATCCTTTCTCCATTGTTTCAAATATGCCCCTAAAACCTTTTATTGCCGCTATTTCTGAAAACTTGTTGTTTATCTTTTGAATTTCTAATTTGTTTTTGTAAGATTTCTAGTTGTTTATTTTAACATTTTGTTCTTGTATTATTTTCCTGAATTCTTCCATTGCTTTGTCTGTGTTTTCCCTATGTTTGTCTATATTTTCTGATTTTATCTATTTTTTTTCTTATTTTTATCTGCGTTTTCCTTCATCTCTTAGAGAGCCCTGAATATTTGTGTTTTAAATTCCCTATCAGACAGTTCCAGTGCCTTTTATTCTACTGGATGGTCATCTGGTGTTTTATTTTGGTCACTTTCTAGAGTCATTCTGTCCTTTTTTTTTTTTTTAAATATATTTTGATATTGTCTACTCTTTCCAGGAAATTCAGGAATTTTTATTCATTTATTAATTACATAGTTGTTTGTTTCATCCTGCTTTTTTGTTTTATTTGGCTATGTCAGGGAAGGCAGGCTGGTGTGCTCTGTTGCTTGCCTGTCTGTGGGCATACTTCTTACCACCTTGTCCAAGTGGGCAGGGCCAGTTGCTCAGCTATGGTACAGCAGGGAAGTTCCAGCAAGGGGCAGTGGAAGGACAAGGATGGGTCATTTTCAACACATACTGGAGCCAACAGGGTGAGTCCAGGGGTCAGTACAGGGTGGGGTCCGGTAGCCTATACCAGTGTCATCAGAGGCATGGCACTTGGCACATGGTGTGGATATGTGAGTGGGAAGGGAGAAGACGTGATGTGTGGAGCTAAGTGGGTGAGAGAAAGAAGAGAGAGAAATAGAAGAAAAAATGAAAGAAAAAGAAAAAATTAAAGAAAAGTAAATAAAATGGCGGCATGATAGGATTTTGTGGGTGGCAGTAGGGCAGACCTGGTGAGGCCATGTGCCAGTGGCTCTCTAGCCAAGTGGTGTTGCTAGGCCTGTCGAGAAGGGATGTGGGTGACGCACAGTGCCAGGTGGGCAGGAGAGAGGGAAGGAAAGAAGGAAAAGAGAGAAGAAACAACAACAATGAAACAACAACAACAACAACAACAAAAAATAAATATGGTTCTGTGAAGCTGGCCATTTGGGGCAGGGTGGAATTGGGGTAGCAGTGAGCTGATATCTCTCTCTCTGTGTGGCATGGCACAGCCCATAAGGAAGCAGTGGAGGCAGCACAGGGTTAGAGGGGAGGGAGAAGGAAAATGGAGAAGGGGAAAGATAAAGAAATATAAAAAATATGACCCTGAGGAAGCTGGCCCATGGGGGCAGTACAGACCCAGGGAGGCCATGTGCCAGAGGCTGTCTAGCTGAGTGATACAGCACAGCCCATTGAGAAGGGGTGGGGGTGAAACATAGGGCTAAGTAGGTAGAAGGGAAAGGAAGGGAGAGAGAGAGAGACAAAATAAGAACCAAAAGAAAAGAAAAAAGCACAAACAAACCAAAACAGAACAGCAAACAACAAAAAAAAATGGCCCCGAGGGAGCCTGCCAGTGAGGGTGGCATGGACCTGGGGAGGATGTGTGCCAGTTGCTCTCTAGCCAAGTGTTGTGACACAACCTGTCATGACGGGGTGGAGACTGCACAAGGGGCTAGATGTGCAGGAGAAAGAAGGAAGAAAGGGAGAAAGAAGAAATTGAAAAAAATACGATGTGGAGGGAACCTGCTGGTGGGGTGCCATGGGCCAGGGGAGGCCGTGTGCCGGTGGCTCTCTAGCCAAGTGGTGTGGCACAGCCTGTCAAGAAGTGGCGGGAACAGCACACCGGGCTAGCTAGGTGGTAGAAATGAAAGGAAGGAAGGGAGAGAGAGATAATAAAATTTAAAAAATGACACTGAGGGAACTGGCCAGTGGGGTGGCATGGACCTGGGTAGGCTGTGTGCTGGTGGCTCTCTAGACAAGCAGTGTGGCACAGCGCATCAAGAAGGGGCATGGAAGGAACATGGGGCTAGCTCGGTGGGAGAAATGAAGGGAAGGAAAGGAGAAAGAGAGAAGAAACAAACAAACAAAAAAAAAAAAAAAACAGAAAAAAATTGCCCTGAAGGAGCCGCCAGTTGTTGCAGGGTGGACTTGGGTGGCAGTGAGCTGTTGTCTCTCTGGCTGAGTGACCATGGCCCGTTAGAAAGCTGAGGAGGCTGCACAGATGGAAGAAGTGTGTGTGTGTGGGGGGGGGGGGTGAGAAAACGTGTAACCCTGGTTACTGGGTGTCTTAGTCATCTAGCGCTGCTATAACAAAAATACCACAAGTGGATGGTTTTAACAAAGAGAAGTTTATTTCCTTACCGTAAAGTAGGTTAAAAATCCAAATTCAGGGTGTCAGCTCCAGGGGAAAGCTTTCTCTCTCTCAGCCTTCTCATTAGTGTTCCCCCAGACTAGGAGCTTCTCTGTGCAGGGACCCTGGTCTGAAGGACATGCTCTGCTCCTGGCACTGCTTTCTTGATGGTATGAGGTCCCCCACTCTCTGCTTGCTTCCCTTTCCTTTTATCTTTTGAGAGATAAAAGGTGGTGCAGATCACACCCCAGGGAAACTCCCTTTACATTGGATGTGACCTGGGTAAAGGTGGTCTTACAATCCCACCCTAATCCTCTTTAACATAAAATTACAGTCACAAAATGGAGGCCAACCACACAATTCTGGGAATCATGGCCCAGCCAAACTGATACATTTTTGGGGGACATAATTCAAACCATGACACCGGGTGCTCTGTCTCCTGTTGGGAGCTCCATGAAATTGCCATCCCATACTCCCTGTCTGCCATTCTTGGTGGTTGAGGTCCAAGATGGTAAATCCATGCTGTGCTAGCTAATAGGGCACCTCTGCTCCGTAGCTCCCATCTTTCTCTGTTCTCTGTCAGTTTCTTATCCCATTCAGTGCTTGATTGAGTTCTTTATCCCTTCATTTGATGCTTAGTATTTCAGGATTGATGTTTGTATCTGCTTTACTTAGTATTTTGGGTTTTTGCTTTAGAGGGATGGCATGGTGCTTCTGTCTATAGTGCCATGTTGGCTCTGCCTCCTACTCTCATATTCTTAATCTCTATTCTCTCAAAGCTCTGTATAGTTTCTTCTGTTATAACACTTATCACATTGCCTTGTAGTTTTTTGTTTATGTGTCCGGGTTGCTACTTGGTTCTAAGCTCCTTATAGAAATATCTTTGTATCCCTGTACCTAGTGCATGACCAGGAATATACAAATATCTTAGAAACTATTGGTTGGATGCTTTATACAGTTTAAAATATTATATCTCATAGGATTATATACATTTTAAAAAGAAAACAACAAAATAAATTTCTGTTTAATTGTGAAATTTTAGTTATCAATCAGCTACATATAGAAGCTACTCAGGAGAACAAACAGTCCTTTCCAGAGCCACTGGACTCTATTTTACTGTTTATTCCTGAAGTTATACAGTTTAAATCCTTTTTAGTATTTGATATCCTTGGAATAAGCCTTGACTTTCTGGACAGGATGTCATCTAAATAGTGTAATTTTAAGAGAACCAGGGAGATTTTCCTCCCCCTAAATCTGTATTTGTGTTTGGAATTCCACATATAGTGATCCATTGTAGCATTTTAGCTCCACTGTCATTTCTAGACTTACTTTTCAAAACAGTGTTTCCATGTAGGGCCATGTATGAAGTTCTGAAGTATATAATTTCTCTTTGGGATAGAAGACATCTGTCAAGTGAGAGCTCTGCTTACCTGGGGAGTGGTAGGAGCAGCAAGAAGGGTAGAACAGAGATGACAAGAATGATAAATGGGGCACCAAAGACCAACAGTGACTTACGGACATGTTTGCCAAAAATTTAGTCTTTCCTTGAGATGCTATTTTTATACTGTATTCTCTTAATCTGAAGAAAAAAAGACCTAATGCAAATAGTGCTCCAAGCATTTTATTAAGTATTTATTTAGTAGAAGATTATATTATGGTGCAGATGGAGGAAAATAGGGATTTCAAAAAGCATATAAAGACCATTTAGTATGGGAACAAATTTACAGGCAGATGAAAATATCCCAGTACTTTCTGTTTTTGTTTTAATTATTCAAATCAAGTGTGAATATAATAGTCTTATCCTATTTTGTCTCTTATTACCACCAAATGGTAAGAATTACAATATCTTTAATACAAATAATTTAATATTCTCTGTATTTTGAGTTATTCTCATAGTTTGATGGCAGTTTAAGTATCTTCCATTGAGTACTTCCATTTGACATGATGTTGTTCCATCCTTTCAAAGGAATATGCTTTGGTAAACAGACCTCTGTGCCCTTTACCAGCAATATTTAAAACATACAAATATAGGTAAAAGGATGGTAGTGCTAAGCTTATTTATGTTAACCACAACCAAAATTAATATCTAAAAGCTTTTTCTTCACATGATTTTCTTTTTCTTTACATTCTTGCTTAGAGTATGGAACTACACTGATGTAATTAAATAGACCTTAGCTTCTATGAAAAAAAAAATCCATATTTTTACAAAGAAGAGTTTATTGGAACTGACAATTTAGAAGATATTGATTACAACTGAACCAAGAGCCTTTTGTCACTTTTCCTGCCCCTGAGAAGATGTGGAACTTGGGCTCACTTCTATCTTTATCCAATAGTCTCTTTGCTTTCTTGATAGTGCACTTTGGGACTCATAGTCCTCACCCACAGGAGGCAAAACAGTCTAGGGGTTTGAAACAGAGACTCTGGCTCTTATCTAAATATGTAACATTGGGCAGTATACCTAACACCCAGCTTGTCTGTGTACTGATCTACAAAAGTGAAGATTAAAAACAGTACCTATCTATAAAGTGGTAGTGTGGGATAAATTAGATAATGTATATAAAGAATGATGCTGGTAGACAAAAAACATTCAATAAATAATAGTTGCAAGCTGTCAGTTTGTAATACTGTGGTGGCTTACATGTTGCTATGATACTGGAAGCTAGGCCACTGGTATTCCAAATACCAGCAGGGTCACCCATGATGGACACGTTTTTGCAGAGCTTTCAAACTGAGAGAGACTAGGAAGAAAGGCTTGGCAATATACTTTGGAAAATTAGCAAACAAAAACCCTATAGATCACAGACTATTGTTCAACATAATGCTGGAAGATGAGCCTCCTAGGTTGGAAGGCACTCAAAACACACAGTGGCTCCAACAATGGATTTGAGCATACAAACTATTGTTTGTTCTGTTGTACATGGGGTCACCATGAGTCAGAGCTGACTTGACAGCAACTAAAAGCAGCAACAATTATTGTTATTGATAATGTACTACTATTTCACCTCTCCTCGTATTTCCATAAAGGGGAGAGAACTACTACTTTCCTTTCCTGGAGAGAAAATAATGGTGAGATAGGGAAGAGCCTCCATCCTCTCTCTGTTCACTCCTGCCCAAGGGCAAAATCTGGGCAGTTACAGTAACAACATTTAATTCCTAACTTAGCCAGCTCAGCTCCTTCTCACTTTTTAGAGCCAGTTTTCCCACAGAGCAAAAATTTCTGCTCTTCTTTCTACCAAGCCTGCTTCTGTGGAGAAGACTTGTATTACCTAGATCCGCCAATGTCTAATTTAAGATGAAGTCTCAGTAAGCCCATTTAACAACAGATCTTAAATCATATTTTTTATCAATAGCTGATGTTATCTCCATCTGTCTTCTCTTTCTTCTGTCTCTCTATTGGTTTTGACATTGCATGAGAAAGGAAGAAAGATTTATTTGCCCTACAACTCCTGCAAGTTTTTGTTTTCTAAATTATTGTTATGTCCTTTGGTGCTGCTGGCTGCACTTACTGTGAAATTCCTTTGTGTTTTGAACCTTTTTTGATGTTTCTCCATCTGCTGGCTGCCCCTTGCCAAGCAGGAGTCATTGTCCCTGTTGGACTGCTTCCACAAATGCCTTTGGCCCTGGTCCCGTCACAGCTGCCAGGCGGATGTGGGAGATGGTGGGGCCTTAGACACTTTCTCAGTGCTTGCTACTGCTGCTTCCATCACTGCTACCACAGAGACATGGGTGCCTGGTGGGACCAGCACCAGGCAGGCACATGCCATGCTACTTAGGAAGCAGTAACTCCTAGTCCTGGGTACACTGGTTAAGCCTCAGGAGCTCTCTTACACAAAAAGAAATAAGCTGCTTGTCCAAATATTCAGGATATGTGACATGTCTAATCTGCCCATTCAGTGAGAATGGTTACTTTTCCATTCCTGTGTAGACTTACTCCTGGTTGTTTATCTACAGATTCCCTCCTTAGAAACACTCTCATAATTCAGTATGCAGACTTAATCCTTCTTTATGGGAACACACTCCCCAATATTGAGAAGAACGCTTCTTAGAGGAATGCTCTCCCCAATACTGAGAAGAACCCTCTGTCTTTATAGGTTTAGCTGACAGCTGCTGAAATGAATGTCTCGGTCAGGGATTGGGAGGACAGAAGCAAAAGCATATTGTCAGTCATGCAGGAACTTGTTGGCTCATGTTTTGCGCAAACAGCTGCTGCATTTTCAGCTTTGAACTTGGCAGACCTTATTTTAAATATGTGTTGCCAAAAATTATGGCTCACTTTCTGTATTCTCCCTTCTCCTGATTGGAAAAGAATAAAAGTCAAATAGAGGACTAAAATGGAGTCAATATGGAGTTGAAGCTTTAACAAATTACACTATTTACTTATCAGCATCAGATATTTTGTGGGTATTCCTCTGGCCAGTGCCAATTAGGTATGTATGTATGTATGTGATAAGCAAGTCATAGATCATAACAGAGTAAATAGTCATTAAATTAATTAATGGTTTGTGATGGTTTACTAACACCTGGGGAGATCTCTGGCCGAGTAAAATGTATCTACATGTGTTTCCTTACACCATGTATTGATGTTTATTTCCCTTTCTATATTTTCTTATATCAGGTATTCTTCTTAAAATTATTACTCATCAGGTGGTTTGTTTATTACATTTAAAAAAATTAAGGAGAGAATTATGATGCTTGGGACTCAAAAGTTCCCACTTTTTACTTGCCATTCATATTTTTGTAACTATAACTACTGTGGACATATTTCTGGACCTCTGATTTATAACTGAACCTCCTTTCCTTGCTACAGTCTCTCCCCTCCAGTGCATTTTCCATATTACCATTGATGATATAATTCAAGCTATAAATCTGACCATGTCACACTCTCCTGTGTTCAAACTCTTGCTGGTTCCTATTTGCCAACAGAATAAATGCTCAGCTCTTACTTTTGGTATAAAAGAAAGGCCCTTCAATTTCAGGTCTGAAGCTCTTCTAGCTTTCTGTCCTGGAGCTTCTCTTTCTGCCTTTTCCCTACTTCTTCCTCTTTCCTTCCCTTCCATATCTCCCCTAGCACCCATAATTCTAGTCACATGTTCTTTTTGGAACATTTTATACATTTTCACATCTCTGAGAATTTCCTCATGATATTTAAGTCAAATATTACCTCTAATATTTTCTCCCTTGTCTGCTTTGAGAATTTGTATTCATCCTTGGACCCAAAACAAACAATAACTCATCTATAAAAAAACAAAACAAAACAAAATCCACTACCCTTGAGTTGATTTCAACTCATAGCAACCCAGTAGGACAGAGTAGAAATGCCCCAGAGGGTTTCCAAGGCTGTAAATCTTTACAGAAGCAGACTGCCAAATTTTTCTCCTGCAGAGGGGCTGGTGAGTTCAAACCAATGACCTTTTGGTTAGCGGCTGAGTGATTAACTACTGCGCAACCAGGGCTCCACCACCTCATCTATGAAGTCCTCAGATTAATTGTACAGTATTTCTTTATTTGTGTGTTTGTCTCACTAAGAAGAGTGTGAGATTCTCAAGGGTGATGATAGCAGCTTATCCACCAAATTTCTCCACATTACTTATGTTCCTTGCATTGGTGAGGAGGAGGGAGAGAAAAACAGATATTTACCTTCTTATATGATTGCCTGCGAAGACATTGCTTTCCCATTTAGTTTGTCATAACAACTGATCTAAATTGCTGTTTAAGGGCTCAGCATGTATGGGTGGTGGCTTCATCAAGCCTCACTGATGAGGCACTCACACCTAAGCAGCTCTATCAGGTATTAGTTATTCCATCAGAGATCTGCTTCATCTTCTGGCTGACCTTACTAATGTTCTTTTCTTCTGAGGCCTAAGCTCTGCCTTGCACTAAGTTGGTCCCTGATTAGCCTGGGGGCTCAACTCTCATCTGTCCTTTATGGATCAATTGTGTGTACTGAAGGCACTGTTGGCCTTAGTCTGAAGAGCAGGGTACGCCATGTAGCTTCCTGGCATGATATAAAAGATTATAGAGTTAAAGATTCTATGGAAGCATCCTGATCAAAGCGGGGGAAATGCAGAAGAAAATTTCAAATTCTCATGGAATTCAGACTTTCTGGAGCCATGGAAGCAGGATGAACCACCAAAATTATTATCCTTACATAATCTTTAAACCTTAAATGAAAAAATATTCCTTGAAGCCTTCTTGAAACCAAACAATAGTTTAGCTAAACTAGAGAAGACTGTCTGCCTTTAGCATTGTAAAATCTATCTATATGGGATCAATTTGACAACAGCAACTCTGAAGATGAGGATAGAAACCTTAGGGGACAGTGAATTTATGTTAATGGGGGAGGAACAACTCAGAAAAAGAGGATGAGAATGGTTGCACAACTTGAAGAATGTAATCAATGTCACTGAATTGTACTTGTAGACACTGATGAATTGGTGTATGTTTTGCTGTGTATACCCTCAACAAAAACAACAATAAAATAAATTATAAAAAACAGACTCTAGAGTCTTTTATTAAACCTCATGCTTAAGTTGCAAGCTAAATTAATATTTGTTTTGTGCTTACACCATAATTGCTTTATCACTTCATTGAATAATTGTACCCACTGTAAAATGTTTCGCTGCCATTTGTAAAGTTTTCACTGGCCAACTTTGTCAGAAGTAGACCACCAGGTCCTTCTTCCTAGTCTTTCTTAGTCTGGAAGCTCTCCTGAAACCTGTTCACCTTGGGTGACCTTGCTTGTATTTGAAATACCGGAGGATAGTTTTCTCATTACAGCCATTCACAAACCACCACAGTACAACAAAATGAATAGCAGTAGAACACTGTCTGATATAGTGTCAGAAGATGAGTCCCTCAGGTTGGAAGGTACTCAAAATACAACTGGGGAAGAGCTCTCTCCTCAAAGTAGAGTCAACTTGGATGGAATCAAGCTTTCAGGACCTTCATTTGCTAATGTGGCATGACTTAAAATGAGAAGAAACAGCTATAAACATCCATTAATAATCGGAATATGGAAAACACGAAGTGTGAATCTTGAAAAATTGGAACTGTCAAAAATGAAATGGAATGCATAAAGATCAATATCCTAGGCATTACTGAGCTGAAATGGACTGGTATTGGCCATATTGAATCAGCAGATCATGTGATCTACTTTTCTGGGAATGACAAATTGAAGAAGAATGGAGTTGCATTCATCGTCAAAAAGAACATTTCAAGATCTATCCTGAAGTACAATGCTGTCAGTGATAGGATAATATCCATATGCCTACAAGGAAGACCAGTTAATATGACTATTATTCAAATTTACTCACCAAACACCAATGCCAAAGGTGAAGAAATTGAAGATTTTTACCAGCTTCAGCAGTCTGGAGTTGAGCAAACACACAACCAAGATGCAATGATAATTACTGGTGATTGGAATGCGAAAGTTGGAAACAAAGAAGAATGATCAGTAGTTGGAAAATATGGCCTTGGTGAAAGAAATGACACCGGAGTTCACATGACAGAATTTTGCAAGACTGATTTCTTCATTGCAAATACCTTTTTTCAACAACATAAATGGCGACGTGAACCTGGCCAGATGGAATACACAGGAATCAAATAGACTACATCTGTGGAAAGTGATGATGGAAAAGCTCAATTTTATCAGTCCAAACAAGGCCAGGGGCTGACTGTGGAACAGATTATCAATTGTTTTTAAGCAAGTTTAAGTTGAAGCTGAAGAAAATTAGAGCAAGTCCACCAGAGCAAAAATACGACCTTGAATATATCCCACCTGAATTTAGAGACCATCTCAAGAGTAGATTTGATACATTGAACACTAATGATCAAAGACCAGACGAGTTGTGGAATGACATCAAGGACACCATACATGAAGAAAACAAGAGGTCATTAAAAAGACAATGAAGAAAGAAAAGACCAAAATGGATGTCAGAAGAGACTCTGAAACTTGTTCTTGAACTTAGAGTAGCTAAAGCAAACAGAAGAAATGATGAAGTAAAAAAGCCAAACAGAAGATTTCAAAGGGTGGCTCAAGAAGACAGACTAAAGTATTATAATGACATGTGCAAAGACCTGAAGTTTGAAAATCAAAAAGGAAAAACATGCTTGGCATTTCTCACGCTGAAAGGACTGAAGAAAAAATTCAAGCCTTGAGGTGCAATATTGAAAGATTCTATCGGGGAAATATTTGACGATGCAGGAAGCATCAAGAGAAAATGGGAGGAATACACAGAGTTACTGTACCAAAAAGAATTGGTAGATGTTCAGCCTTTTCAGGAGGTAGTATATGATCAAGAACTTATGGTGCTGAAGGAAGAAGTCCAAGCTGTACTGAAGGCATTGGTGAAAAACAAGGCTTCAGGAATTGATGGAATACCAATTGAGATGATTTAACAAACAGATGCAGCACTGTAGGTGTAAGACAGCTACCTGGCCAATCAACAGGAAAAGATCCATATTTGTGCCCATTCCAAAGAAAGGTCATCCAACAGAATGAGGAAATTATCAAATGTTGTAGTGAAACAACTTTTACCAAAGCATTCTGCAACAAAGAGATTTCTATTGTGACATATCAGAAAACAAAAATGGGAAACTGGCTGTAAGCACTCAGACTATAAACAGACCAGAATCCAAAGAAGTACAATCTATAAGTGCTTTTTATACAATTTTGACAAGTGCTGGTTCATTATGAGTACATTACTTACAGAATATGAATGGTTAAAGACAAAGAACTAAGATCACGATCGGGCAACCTTTTCATGTTTTTCTTTTCTAACAATTTAGTCTCTTGATTCCGGAGTCCCAGGTCTGTCATATGATGGTTGTTTTTTAATCGTTATGTGGGCTACGTGTGATATTGGGTAGAACTTTAATTCTCTTCCTGGGATTGTTATTTAGTTTTGGTACTTATGTTCACAATCCATTGAACCCATTAGAGCACTCTGTCCCACACTCTGATGTAGTTTTACTATTGTTTTAAGCTTTTCAGATCCTGACAAACAAGTTGGCCTTTTGGGTTATGGCCTGCTATGGTTCCGTAAACCTTTATCATGAACAATATCATTAATATTACACACAAATAAAATTTTGCTGAAGATCATTCAAAAACGGGGAACTGAGAAATTCAAGCTAGTTTCAGAAGAGGATGTGGAAAGAGAGATATCACTGCTGATGTCAGATGGATCTTGGCTGAAAGCAGAGAATGGTAGAAAGATGTTTACTTGTTTTTTACTGACTATGCAAAGGCATTCGACTGTGTGGATTGTAACAAATTATGGATAATATTGCAAAGATTGGGAGTTCCAGAACACTTAATTGTGCTCATGAGGAACCTATACTGAGACCAAGAGGCAGTCATTCGAACAGAACAAGGGGATACTGCGTGGTTTAAAATCAGGAAAGATGTGCATCAGGGTTGTATCCTTTCATCATACTTATTCAATCTGTATGCTGAGCAAATAAACTGAGAAGCTGGACTATGTGAAGAAGAACGCAGCATCAGGACTGGAGGAAGACTCATTAACAACCTGCGTTATGCAGATGACACAGCCTTGCTTGCTGGAAGTGAAGAGGACTTGAAGAACTTACTGATAAAGATCAAAGACTACAGCCTTTAGTATGGATTGTACCTTCAAATAATGAAAACAAAAATCCTTGCAACTGGACCGATAAGCAACATCACAATAAATGGAGAAAAGATTGATGTTGTCAATGATTTTATTTTACTTGAATCCACAATTAATGCTCATGGAAGCAGCAGTCAAGAAATCAGATGACGTATTGCATTGGACAAATCTGCTGCAAAAGTTCTGTTTAAGAACCTACAGACTGGGAAAAAAATTTTGGACATTACAAGTCAGACAAAGGTCTAATCTCCATAATCTACAAGAAAATCCAACACCTCTACGATGAAAAGACAAATAATCCTATTAAAAAATGGGCAAAGGAAATGAACAGACACCTCATCAAAGAAGACATTCAAGTGGCCAACAGACACATGAGGAAATGCTCGTGTTCACTAATCATTAGAGAAATGCAAATTTAAACCACAGTGAGATACCATCTCACCCCAGCATTACTGGCACAAATCAAAAACACTGGAAATAACAAATGTTGGAGGGGCTGTGGGGAGATCAGAACTCCTATGCACTGCTGGTGGGAATGCAAAATGATACAACCATTTTGGAAAATGATATGGAACTTCCTTAGAAAGCTAGAAATAGAAATGTCACACGATCCAGCAATACCACTCCTAGGAATATATCCTAGAGAAATAAGAGCCACCACACGCATAGACATATGCACACCCATGTTCATTGCAGCATCGTTCACAATAGGAAAAATATGGAAACAGCTTAGATGCCCATCAACAGACGAATGGATAAATAAGCTATGGTACATGCACACAATGTAGTATTACACAACAATAAAGAACAATGTTGAATCTGTGAAGCATCTCATAACATGGATGAAACTGGAAGACATTATGCTGAGTGAAATAAATCAATCACAAAAAGACAAGTATTGTATGAGACCTCTATTGTAAAAACTCATGAAAAAATTTACACACAAAAAGTAACAATCTTTGTTGGTTATGAGGGATGGGAGAAGTAGGGGGGGAAATACTAATTAGACAATAGATAAGTGGTAACTTTGGTAAAGGGTAAGACAATACACAATACTGGGGAAACCAACACAACTTGTACAAGGAAAGGTCACGGAAGCTCCATAGACACATCCAAACCCCCTGAGGGACTGAATTGCTGGGCAGAGGGCTGTGGGGACCATGGTCTTGGGGAACATCTAGCTAAATGGCATCACACAGTTTATAAAGACAATGTTCTACATTCTACCTGGTGAGTAGCGTCTGGGGTCTTAAAAGCCTGTGAGCAACCATCTAAGATACTCCACTGGTCTAAACCCTTTGGGAGCAAGGGAGAATGAAGAGAACAGGATACAAGGAAAACATTAGTCCAAAGGACTAATTGTCCACAGCTACCAAGGCCTCCCCCAGACTGAGTCCAGTACAGCTAGGTGGTGCCCGGCTACCACTGACTGCTCTGATCCCGATCACAACAGAGGGTTCTGGACAGGGCTGGAGAAGGACGTAGAACAAAATTTTAACACACAAAAAAAGACCAGATTTACTGGCCTGAAAGAGACTGGAGAAACCCTGAAAGTATGGCCCCCAGACACCCTTTTAGCTCAGTGGTGAAGTCACTCTTGAGGTTCACCATTCAGCCGGGGATTTGACAGCCCCATAAAAGAAAACAGGGCTAATGAAGCACAGCAGTCCAGGGACAAGGACTAGAAGGAAGAAGGGGACAGGAGAGCTGGTGATAGGGAACCCAAGGTTGAGTAAGTACAGTGTTTACATGTAGTACGGTTGTTAACCATCGTCATAAGGCAATATATGTACTAACTGTTTAACGAGAAACTATTTTGTTCCATAAACTTTCATCTAAAGTGAGAATAGCAGCACAACTGGAAGAAGGTAATCAATGGCACTGAATTGTTCATGTATAAATTTCTGAAATGGTGTATCTTTGGCTATGTATAGTCTCACCAAAAAAAAAAAAAAAAAAAAAAAAAAAGGTCCTCCAAGGTCGAGAAGGGAGAGTGTTGACATGTCGTGGGGTTGTTAGCCTATGTCATAAAAGAATATGTGTATTGACTGTTTAATGAGAAACTATTTGTCTGTAAACCTTTACCTAAAGTACAATAAAAAAATTTTTTTTTTTTTTAAAAAGTTCTCTTTAAAGTGTTAAAAAGCAAAGATATTACTTTGAGGACTAAGGTGCCCCTGACCCAACCCATGGTATTTTCAACCACCTCATATGCATGTGAAAGCTGAACAATGAATAAGGAAGACCAAAGAAGAACTGATACCTTTGAATAATGGTGTTGACAAAGAATATGAATATACCATGGACTGCCAGAAGAATGAACAAGTCTGTCTTGGAAGAAGTACAGACAGAATGATCCTTAGAAGCAAGAATGATGAGACTTCATCTCACGTACCTTGGACATGTTATCAGGAGAGACCAGCCCTGGAGAAGGACATCATGCTTGGTAAAGTAGAGGGTCAGTGAAAAAGAGGAAAACCCTTAACGAGATGGATTGACACAGTGGCTGCAACAATGGGCTCAAACATAGCAACAATTGTGAGGACCAGGCAGTGTTTTGCTCCGTTGTACATAGAGTCGCTATTAGTCGGAACTGACTCCATGGCACCCAAAAACAATAACAGCAACCAACTGTATGAGATGAGCATTAATATTTTAATGAAGGAACTGAGGTTCAAAGTTTTAAGCACATGCCAGAAAATGGTGGTATATGATTCTAAAGTTGATGTTCTTTTCATTAAATACAGCTGGTATTTGTAGTTTAGATACAAAAAGTAATTTCTGGGAAGTTTTATTTTTTAAGAAGGATAACTATTTGCCTTTTGTAACTTTACAAAAGTGACAAAGGTGGCTACAAGAAGCGTGAGTAATTTTAGGCACTGAAAGGTTTTTTTGCTGTGCACTGATATTTTGTCTTCCTTTTTTTCCCAGCCAATATTACAAAATGGTCTGATTTTTAAAAGGAAAAAAAAAAAAAAAGAAAAGAAAAAAATTAAGATAAAAAGCATCAGACTGTTTTTTCCAGTGATTCAATGCCCTAATTATGTGAGGTAGACCAGAATGAGCAAGTTGAACTTGTATATTCAGGACCACTGTTTTTGAAAGTATTTTGCATAGAAACCCACTGGGTCAAAATATATGTATCAATATATTTATAGAGATTGTTTTTAGTATTGCAGATATGAACACTTATCTATTTGTGTATGCCATTGTAGCTGGTATTTGCCTTTCAAACAGACCATCAGATTAACACATTAAGACAACATCAATGATTCCCATAGAGTCTTTGAATTATGTACAATGCTATATATTTTAATCATTTATTTCAATCATGTTTCTAACCTAACAAATCACCCTGAAAGTTATTGAAATCCAAAGGTGTAGTATTAAATCACTGTAATTGTTTCAGGTAGATCACAGGTGTTAGGATTTAAATGGAAGGATGTTTTGTATATTTTTTTTCTCCTGTTTGTTTTGTGATGTCCTTTCTCCCTCTCTTATTTTGTCTTAAAAATGTGTTAGGTTACAACATCAGTAGACACTAGAATATGTCTTCACGTTTTATGCTTGCGTACTATTTCTTCCTGTCTCCTTGGCTTTCCTGGGAATTCTGACTCTGGCCAGAACATCAACACTGGCAGCTTTGTTTCTCCCTTTTCAGAGAAGACTCATGGGGAGAGGAGTGAAATATCAGCCTACCGCACGACTGCCTTCAGGGCTGTAAGTGCTCTCCCAGCACTGGAAACGTGGTGGCACGATACTAGAACCACAAATGGACTGTCAGGAAATGTGTTCAATGCAGAAAACAAAATCTCTGCCAAGATTCAACACATGACAGTCTTAGTATCTGCTATGACTTGTAAACCTGAATAAGACACTTCTTTAAGAACTCTGGCACATTTGCAACTGATTTCTTTCCTTGGATGAGAAATGTGGCAACCAGATTCATTGGCTATACAAAAACCAACTGCTCATTTCTTATCTCCATGCTGGAAGGTTATCAGCTGCCACCTCCGGAATGTAAGCCAGTTGTCCTACAGTGCACTGAGCCGGGTCATTGTGCCCTGCCGGGCAGGAAATCACAGGGTTCCATCTGCACAGAGGTAGAACAAGTTATTTTCACTTTGACTTTTGTTTTTTGTTCTTTTTAACTTCAAGGATGAAGACAATTTGTATTGAATTTTAAAAGACACATCTGGTGTACCTTGGATTGCAGGCCAGATATTTCTGCTGTTGAGTTTTTGTATCATTGTACAGGGTTCAGCATTTTAGGATCACTATGCATTTGATAAAATGGACTTTTCTAATGTTTTGGGGAGACTCTTGTTTTGGCATGGTATTTTCAGTCCAATACTATAGATGAGTTCTGAGTATATAAGAAGTTAAGTGATTGATTCAAGGTTACACAGTTAGTTCTTGACAGATCTGGGATAAGACCAACATGTCTTGGCCTTTTATCGCTACCCTTTCTTTTATATCACACTTTCATTGTTGTTGTTGTTGTTAGGTGCCATTGAGTCGATTCCGACTCATGGCAACTCCTATGAACAACAGAACTAAACACTGCCTAATCCTGGGCCATACTCACAACTGTTGCTGTGCTTGAGCCCATTGTTGCAGCCACTGTGTCAATCCATCTCATTGAGGGTCTTCCTCTTTTTTGCTGACACTCTATTTTACCAAGCATGATGTCCTTGTCCAGGGACTGGTCCCTCCTGATAACATGTCCAAACTATATGAGAGAAGTCTCACCATTCTCGCTTCTAAGGATCATTCTGGCAATACTTCTTCCAAGATAGAAGTTTCATTAAGGAGGTTCAATATATTTTAAAATAAATTGTGTACTTGGATGAATAGTGTTTCCCCGAAATTCACATCCACCTGGAACCTCAGAATGTGACCGACGTATTTTATACAAATTACTCGTGCCTTCTGTGTTTGTTTGCCTACCACACCCTAACCCTCCAAGGCACTCTCTTCCACACATTGCTGTAAACAAATTAGCATAATGCTCTTACGAAAATACCTTTCTGGAGGAGGGTGTGGCCAGCAAACAAATGCAGAAGGCCTGAGTTATTTGTGCAAAAATATGGTAATTTGGAAATAGGGTCTTTGCAGATGTAATTAGTTAAGATAGGTCATATTGAGGTGGTGGGCCCTGAATGTGACTGGTGTTCTTACAAGATGAGGAGCATTGACACAGAAACACACAGACATGCAGTCATACAGACATGGACAAAGAGACAGACACACAGACACTGACACACAGACACAGCTGCACAGACACAGACACATGGACACTAACACACAGAGACATAGAAAACCGACACAAACACAGAGACAAAGACACACAGGCACTGACACACAGACACAGAGACACAAACATAGACACACAGACACAGACACACAGACAGACACACACTGATGCAGAGACACAGACAACACTGACACAGACACAGAGACACAGACAAACAGACACACAGACACAGAGGGAAGGCAGCAATGTGATAGAGGCAGAGATTGGAGTGATACTGCTGCAAACCAAGGAACACCTGGGGCTACCAGAAAGTGGAACAGTGAAGGAAGGCTTCTTGTAAAAAGGCTTCAGAGGGAACATGGCACTGCCAATTCCTGGTTTCCAGACTTCTAGTCTCCGGAGCTGTGAGAAATTTTTTTTTTTTGTCTTAAGACATCCACGTTTGTGGTGATATGTTATGGCCATGCTCAGAAACTAATACAAATTTTTATTTGAAGAAGAACTGAATTCTTTGAATTGTGGTGTTGGCAAAGAATGTTAACTATACCATGGACTGCCAAAAGAATGAAGGTTTGTCTTGGAAGAAGTACAACCAAAATGCTCCTTAGAAGCAAGGATGGTGAGATTATGTCTCACATACTTTGGACATGTTACCAGAAGGGACCAGTCCCTGGAGTAGGACATCATGCTTGGTAAAGTAGAGGGTCAGTGAAAAAGAGGAAGACCCTCAATGAGATGGATTGACACAGTGGTGGCAACAATGAGGTCAAGCAAAACAATGATTGTGAGGATGGTGTAGGACTGGGCAGTATTTCATTCTGTTGTACATAGGGCCGCTGTGAGTCAGAGCTGATTCGACGGCACCTAACAACAACAACAATTGTCCTCTTCTTATTTAGTAATTAAAACAACAACAACAGTAACATTGCTTTCAAGTCAATTCCGACTCATGGTGACCCTGTAGGACAGAGTAGAACTGCCCATAGTGTTTCCAAGGCTGAAATCGTTATGGAAGCAAACTGCCACATCTTTCTCCTGTGGCGTGTCTGGTGAATTCGAACTGCCGACCTTTCAGTTAGAAGCTGAGTGCTTAACCACTGGGCAACCAGGGCTCCCTATTTAGTAATAGAACCCTTGATTTAACTTGGCACATGGCCACCCAGAATAAAGACTATGTTTCCCAGCTCCACTTTCAGTTACAGCAGTTCTGTGACTAAATTTCCACTGGAGATGGGAGAAGAAATGATGTGTACAAGTGCCAGGTTGTACCCTTATAGGAAAGACATAGCCTTCCATTTCCCTTTTCCACTGACTGGAGATGTGATAGAGTCATGATCCATTTTGGACCATGTTGACAAAGGCAAATGCTAAAGATGATAGAGAAGAAGAACGATCTTGGGTTCCTGATGCTAGTTTGCTTATAGTACCTCAGAAACCCTCCTATATACCACTGGGGGAAACACCCCAAACTCAGAGGAAGCTACTTTCTTTTACTTTCAGCATAATATATACACTCTTGTGTGAACTGTAAAATGTCCCACCACTACCACCCATAGCTTTGGAACACTAAAGCTGTTGACTCAAGTTTAAAGAGGTCAAGATGACTTTTCAGGAGACGTATTAGTTTTCGGAAAAATTGTGAAAGACCTTGGAATGGGCAAAAAAAAAAAAAAAAAAAAAAATCTAGGTGTTCTGTCTAGTACACCCTTCCTGGCTATCTTTGTCTTTTGTTTTCTTTGAGTTATTTACAGAGCTATTATCAGGAAACTGATTATAATGTGGAGCCCTATTGGCACGCTGTTAAAGCTTTCAGCTGCTAACTGAAAGGTCAGCAGTTTAAACCCACCAGCCACTCCATGGAAGAAAGATGTGACAGTCTGCTTCTGTAAAGATTACAACATTGAAAACCCTATGGGGCAGTTCTACCCTCTTGTACAGGGTTGCTAGAAGTCAGAATTGACTAGAAGGCAACAGGTTTCATCTTTGGGTTTGATTATAATGCAAGCTATTTTTGTCCACAGAAATGCAAATAAATTGTGTCAGGTGTAATGCAATTGTTTTTCGCCTGGTAGCTATTGGCCAGACTGGCATCTATTTGTAAATTCAGTACAGAATTCCTGACTGCCTATATGTATCATTGCTTTAAATTCTTTTTTGAAAGAGTTGTAACATCTTACTGGTTCATCATTAACAAATAAATAAAATATAATATTTTCTACACATTAATTTTATATTTACGTGAGACCCATGATGATTCTATTTTATTTTAAATTTATGCTTATACATTAGAGGTACAATGGTGACCTTTCCTTCTGTTGGAGGGGCTAAGAAACAGTTATGGATGCATTTTATTCTTTCTTAGTGTATTCGGAGAAGCCTAAAACAAAACAGAACAAAACAAACTTGAACAAAAAAGAAGGATGTCAGGTGTTTAGATTTTTCTTTTTAACTTATCATTATTCAGTCTTCTCACATCAGAGGTCTCAGTTCTAATAGTGATCATAAAAATAGAGTTGGATTAAGGTATCTTATAAATACATGTTGCTTAGAACATCATTGTTTTTGCTTATGCTTTGCAATATTCTGAAAAAAGTTTAGAATTGATCAATATATAAGCGGAAGAAAATGAAGAGCAAAGTTGAATAAAGACTTTGAAACAAACTTCAATTAATTTGGGCTACATTGGAATCTCTTTTAAGGTCCAGGCTAAATTTTACTTTCGTATATAAAAGTTAACAAAGTGAGAAAGTTGTTTATTTATTTTCAATTTTAGGTATATTAATGTTTATGAATGTATATTATGTTTAAGTTTATTAATGTAAATGTAATTTCAGGGAATATAATCAAACTATTACAAACAAAGAGGTAACAAGTATCCTAAGCAATCCCAGCTTATTGATATATTTAGATGTAAAAACCCTGTTAATTATATTATACATCATCCTTATCTGTTCATTAAATGTTTCCACAGCTAAGATAGCAGGTTTAATTGTAATGAAAATTAGTATTGAGAAAGTATGTTTAGTTTTGACAAGTATGCCCCAGCATTTCTTAGTTTTGTACTCACCTTACTCAAATTGTAATACAGAAGATTTAACATGATTTCAGTGTTTTCCATTGTTGTCATTTAAGAAGTCTATGGATGAGCTGTAAAATTGATAACTGAGTTTTAATGTTTCCTCTCCACTCCATTTGCTCCTGACCCTCAATTTGGAAAGGTTCTGTGGATTATTAAAACAAATCAATACTGAATAAGTTTCAGGAAGAAAAACAAAAATTATTAAATAATCCAGCAGCTGCACATTTATGGGAAACCCTGATGGCGCAGTGGTTAAGAACTACAACTGCTAACCAAAAGGTCACCAGTTCAAATTCGCCAGGCACCCCTTGGGAACCCTATGGGGAAGTTCTACTCTGTACTATAGGGTCGCTGTGAGTCAGAATCGACCCATTTATTTCTGAATAATCAAAAGTTGACCGAAGAGAGGATAGGAAATTATGTTGAGGAAAAGATGATGTTGAGGGGGGAAAAAAAGTAGTTATGTTAAAATCACACACTCAGAATAACTCTTTCAATAAGCAGCACGATACAGAAGAAAGTATCTCTGAATTAATGGAATAATAATTATACTAAGGCTTTCAGTATCTATTCAGTGTAACTATTTAACAAAGTTTTCAGGGGTTTAAAAATTAAAAAGCTAATTAAAATTAGCTGAAATCCGAACACTGCCACGTACATTTAGAACTAGATAAACAAAAGATAATAAATTGGAAGAGCAATGGCAATAAGTAAGATGTTCAGTGAATTGATTTTTGAAGAAAATTAAAAATGGAATAAATATAACTGATCATATGTTAAAGGAAAACATCTTCCACTCAGCTACATGGACATATATGATGAAGTACTTTTTTAAGCAGTCATATAACAATGATTTATTAATCTGCTACAAACATATCCTGTGAGAAAATAAATAAGAGCAAATTGTTATCAACTACTATGGGATGGCTTATGTGGTATATTTTCTGAATAAAGTTTTGTTAAAAGCTTTTTTATGTATATTAGTAGCTGTTCTTTGGAAAAAAGTTGGATATGAATGCTAAAAAATTAATTTTCATTGGTTTTTAAGGGTTTATGCAATACCAGCAACTAGGCCAAGTAGTTTTACATGTTGTACCTCATTTACTCCTCACAATATCCTTAAAGAATGGGATTGGATTCCTCAATTTCCTTCAATTACACGAATGCAGGCATTCTGCCTTAACTGCAGCAGCTTATCTCCTCTGTTATTCTTTTATCCTTATCCATCTCTCTCCCTCCTTGTAGCTGTATATCATGCATTGTATTAGACTGCTGAGTTGAAGACAATTCAGTCTGACTAAACAGAAAACCACTATTTTCCTTTAAAAAAATAAAAACCTGCTGCCCTGTAATCATAATGATTTTACTACTTGTTGAGCATGTTCTACGTGCTAGGCACTGTTCTGAGCCCTTTCCATACAATATATTATTTAAGGCTTATGATAAATCTAAGAAGCCCTGGTGGTGCAACTGTTAAACACTCAATTGCTAACCCAAACTTTTGTGGTTTGAACCTAGCCAGCAACTGTAGAAGATCAGATTCAGTAAAGATTGTTTTTGTTGTCGTCAGGTGCTGTCCAGTCGATTCTGACTCATAGTGACCCTACATACCACAGAACAAAACACTGCCTGGTTCAGCGCCATCCTCACAATCGTTGTCGTGCTTGAGCCCATTGTTGCCGCCACTGTGTCAATCCATCTCGTTGACGGTCTGCCTCTTTTTCTCTGACCTGCTACTTTAACACGCATGATGTCCTTCTCCAGGGACTGGTCCCTCCTGGTAACATGTCCAAAGTATTTGAGACGTAATCTCACCATCCTTGCTTCTAATGAGCATTGTGGCTGTACTTTTTCCAAGACAGATTCGTTTGTTCTTTTGGCAGTCCATTGTATATTCGATACTCTTTGTCAACACCACAATTCAAAGGCATCAATTCTTCTTTGGTCTTCCTTATTCATTGTCCATATGAATTGCATATGATACAATTGAAAATACCTTAGTCTTCAGGTGACATCTTTGTATTTCAATACTTTAAAGAAGTCTTTTGAAGCAGATTTGCCCAATGCAATATGTCTTTTGATTTCCTAACTGCTACTTCCATGGGCGTTGATTGTGGATCCAAGTAAAATGAAATCCTTGACAACCTCAATCTTTTCTCTGTTTATCATGATGTTACTTATTGGTCCAGTTGTGAGGATTTTTGTTTTCTTTATGTTGAGGAGTAATCCTTACTCAAAGCTGTGATCTTTGGTCTCCATCAGTAAGTGCTTCAAGTCATCTTCACTTTCAGTAAGCAAGGTTGTGTCATCTGCATAATGCAGGTTGTTAATGAGTCTTCCTCCAATCCTAATGCCCCATTCTTCTTCATATGGTTCTACTTCACAGATTATTTGCTCAGCATACAGATTGAATAGGTATGGTGAAAAGATACAACCCTGACACACATCTTTCCTGACTTTAAACCTTGCAATATCCCCTTGTTCTGTCCAAATAACTGCCTCTTGATCTATGTACAGGTTCTTCATGAGCACAATTAAGGGTTCTGGAATTCCCATTCTTCTCAATATTATAAATAATTGTTATGATCCACACAGTCAAATGCCTTTGCATAGTCAATAAAACACAAGAAATCATCTTTCTGGTATTCTCTGCTTTCAGCCAGGATACATCTGACATCAGCAATGATATCCTTCATTCCACATCCTCTTCCAAATCTGGCCTGCATTTCTGACAGTTTCCTGTTGGTATACTGTTGCAGACGCTTTTGAATGATCTTCAGCAAATCCATAAAGGTTACCACATAACTATAAACAGAAGCACCACACCATCCTTCCACAGCAAAGACCTGAAAAACTAAGTAAAATAGAGACAAATGTCAATCCTGGAACCCTAAGCATCAAATGAAGAGATAAAGAACTCAGCCAAGCACCGAATGGAATAAGAAACTGACAGAGAACAGAGAGTGAGAAGAGATAGGTGTGGACGTCTCCTATAAGCTAATGCAGCACAGATTTGCCATCTTGGACTCCTGTTGGGGATCAGCAGACAAGGAGTATGGGAAAGCAGCTTCATGGAGCTCCCAGCAGGACACACAGCACCTGGCAACCAGCGGTATACACTCTCCCACCCTTCATTATCCTTCCCCCTGCTTGACTTCTGCTGCTTCATAGCTAGCTGTGGTTGCTTGGCCAGCAGGGAAGTGCAGGGACCATCCTGCTTGGATTTGCCCTCTGCACATCAGAGACCGGTGGACAGGGAGTACAGGAAAACAGCTTCATGGAGCTCCCAGCAAGAGACAGAACAACCAGTAACCAGCGATATATGCTTTCCCATCCTTCATCCTTCTTCCCACCCCCCTCCCCCCAACTAGGCCTCCTCTGCTTCCAGCCAGCCACAGTCTCTTGGCCCAGAGGCACTGGTTTCAGCACCATGCTGCTTGGATTCACCCTGCCCACACTGGTTGGCTCCCTGAGTGCCATTTGTTTGTTGCTGGTGTTGCTTTTTTCTGCTTCCATGCCTCTCACTACTTCCCCCTCCTTTTTCTTGAACACCTGGCTCTGTGTGCCATCTTTGCTTCTTCTTAAGAGGCTGTGAAGCACTGCTCAACTAAGGAACTGCTTACACGGCTGGCACTGCCTTGCTGGTGGGCTCCCCGGGGCTTTTGTTTTGTTTTCTTTTTCTTTTTGTGGCTTGGGAGCTTCTTCCCCAGTCTGTGCAGCTGTGTCAGTGGGATCCCTGGGAACATTTCTTTTCTTCTTTTTGTCTTTCTTCATTTCTCAGTTTCTCGTCTCTCTATACTTACCTTCTTTTCCTGTCTCCTGAATACCTGGAGCTGTGTGACATCTCTACCTCTTCTAGCCAGGCTGTACTTTGCAGCCTGGGAGCCACTTCCTCAGTATTTATAGCCACACCGGTGGGATTCATGGGGGCTTTGCTTTTTTTTTTCCCCTGATTTTTATTTCTTTATTTTTTCTTTTTCCCTTTTTCTTTTCTTCTTCTTTTTGTTTTTCTCCATTTCTCAGTTTCTAATCACTCCACTCCAATGGCAAGCTCCCTTAGCACTCTTTTTTTGTTTGTTTTTGGCTACTGTTTTTGTTTCCTCTCTCTCCTCTTTCCCATACCCATCTTAGCTCCACATATCACACTCTCCCCCCTCCTTCCTGCCTTCCTGCACTATGTGCTAAACATCACACCCCTGAGCAGCACAGGAATGGCCTACCAGAAACTGCCATGCCTTGATTCCTGGCCTGCCCTGTGGCCCCTAGCATGTGCCACAAACAACCCAACCCTGCCCTCCCCTTCAGGTGGACCTGCTTGCTGCACTATACCTGAGCGACTGGCCCTGCCCATTGGACAAGGAGGTGAAAAGTTTATCATGCCAACAGATGAGCAAACAACAAAGAATTCACAACCCGCCTGCTCAGACATAACCAAATAAAACAAAAAATCAGGATGAAACAAACAAATCTGCGATCAGTAAATGAAGAAAATAACTACAGAATATCCCAAAGACAGCAGACAATATCAAAACATATTAAAAAAAAAGGACAGGATGGTTCCAGTAGGCATCCAAAATAAAACACCAGATAACTTTCCAGTAGGAGAAAAGGCACAAGACCAACCTGATAGGGAATTCATATCTCTAATATTCAGAGCTATCCAAGAGTTGAAGTAAAAAGCAAACAAAAATGAAGAAACAATACACAAATTCATGGAAAATTCAGACAAAAAATGGAAGAGTTCAGGAAAATAATACAGGAACAAAATGTCAAAATAAATTCACAACTAGAAATCATACAAATGCATCAATTAGAAACCCAAAAGATAAATGACAAAATTTCAAAAATGGACAGTGTCATTGAAGGGCTGAGTAGTAAGTTTGAAGCAATGGAAGATAGGATCTATGAAATAGAAGACAAACACTTGGCTACAGCTCTGAGGAAAATCAGAAGAAAAGAACGAAGAAAAATGAAGAAACCCTGAGAATTATGTGGGATACAATCAAAAGCAAAAATTATCGAGTGATCAGAGTTCCAGAACAGGAAGAGAAAGCAGAAGACACAGACAGGATCATTGAAAAATTGCTGACAGAAAACTTCCTAATATCATGAAAGATGAAAGGCTGACCATCTAAGAAGCTCAACAAACCCCATATAGCATAAACCCCAAAAGAAAATCAACAAGGCATATCATAATCACACTTGCTAAAGACAAAGACAAAGAAAGAATCCTGAGAGCAGCTCCAGAAAAATGAAAAGTCACATACAGAGGAGAAACAATAAGATTAAGCTCTGATTAGTCGGCAGACACCATACAGGCAAGAAGGCAAAAGGATGACATATATAAAACCTTGAAAGATAAAAAATTGCCAGCCAAGAATAATATATCCTGCAAAACTCTCTTTCAAATACGAGGGTGAAATTAGGACATTTCCAGGTGAATAGATTTTAAGGGACTATGTAAAAACCAAACCAAATTTACAAGAATGATTAAAGGGAGTTCTTAGGACTTAAAATAAACAACATCAGACCATGGCCTGAATCTAGGACACAAGATTGTACCAGCCAGATACCAACCTAAGAGATGAAATCTCAAGGACTATCCAAAACCTGAAGAATTACAACAGGGAGCCAGAGAGGTTAATCTGTAAATGACAACAACATCATAACAATAAAAGAGGGAATAAATGGTGTAGGCATAAAACTTTCTAATGAAGAGGAAGGCAAGGTGATACCAAATAATAATAGACTGGTTCAAACCTAGGAAGATATAGGTTAATTTCAAGGTAACCACAAAGAAAGTTAACAAACCTACTCATCAAAATAAAGAAGAAAAACACAAAGTCTCAGGAAAAGCAAAATCTACAAAAACAAAAGAAATGAAAAAAATCCACAAAAAAACCCCAATTCAGCACAGGAGAGTAAGAGGAACAAAGAAAATGTCAGCACCACAAAAAAAGCACTACTAAATGACAATAATAAACTCACACCTATCAATAATTACACTGAATGTAAATGACCTAAATGCACACATAAAGAGACAAAGAGTGACAGAATGGATAAAAAAACAGGATCCATCAATATGCTGTCTACAAAAGACATGCCTTAGAAACAAAGACATAAATTTATTACAAAACAAAGATGGAAATGTATATAAAAAGCAAGCAGATACCAAAAAAGAGCAGGAGTGGAAATAGTAATCTCAGATAAAATAAACTTCAAAACAAAATCCACCATAAAAGACAAAGGAGGATACTATATCATGATTAAGGGGATGATCCATCCTGAAGACAACCATAATGAATACCCATGCACCCACTGACAGAGCTCCAAAATACCTAAACAAACTCTAATAGCACTGAAAAGAGAAATTGAAAGTTCTACAATAATAGTAGGAGACTTCAGCACACCACTCTTGGTAAAGGACAGAACATCTAGAAAGAAACTCAGCAAAGATACAGAATATCTAAAGGCCACAATCAACCAACTTGACCTCAAAGACATATATAGAGCATTCCATGCAACAGCTGCAAAGTACACATTCTTTTCCGATGCACATAGAATGTTCTCCAGAATAGAACACATCGTAGGCCACAGAGCAACCCTCAACAAAATCCAGGATATTGAGATAATTCAAAGTATTTTCTCTGACCATTAGTCCATCAAGGTAGAAATTAACAACAGGAAGAACAAGGAAAAAATCAATTACATGGAAACTGAATAACACCCTGCTTACAAACCACTGGGTAATAGAAGAAATCAGAGATAGAATAAAAAAATTCCTAAAATCAAATGAGAATTAAAACACATCATACCAAAACCTTTGGGACACAGAAAAGGCAGTCCTCAGAAGATAATTTATAGCAACAGAAGCACATATCACAAAAGAAGAAAGGGACAAAGTCAAAACATTAGCTACACTATTTGAACTAATAGAGAGAGAACAACAAAAACAGCACACAGCCACCAGAAGAAAGGAAATAATAAAGATTAGAGCAGAAATAAATGAAATAGAGAATAGAAAATCAATAGAAAGAATCAACAAAACCAATAGTTGGTTCTTTGAAAGAATCAACAAAATTGACAAACCACTAGCCATACTGACAAAAGAAAAACAGGAGAGGACACAAATAACCCAAATAAGAAATGTATTGAGGGACATTATAACAGACCTAACTGAAATAAAAAGGATCAAAACAGAGTATTATGAAAAACTATACTCCAACAAATTTGAAAACCTAGAGGAAATGGACAAATTTTTAGAAACACTCTACCTACCCAAACTAACACAAAATGATGTTGAAAATCTGAACAGACCCATAACAGGAGATGAGATTGATAAGGTAATAAAAAAAACTCCCAACAAAAGAAAGCTCTGGCCAAGATGGCGTCACTGGAGAATTCTGCCAGACATTCAGAGATGAGCTTATACCAGTTCTACTCAAACTATTTCAGAACATAGAAAATGAAGTGACACTTCTGAATTCATTCTATGAATCCAGCATAACCCTGATACCAAAAACAGGCAAAGACACCATGAAAAAGAAAATTACAGACCAATATCTCTCATGAATATGATACAAAAATTCTCAACAATAGAATTCAGCATTATATCAAAAAAATACACCACAACCAAGTAGGATTTATACCAGGTATGCAAGGATGCTTCAACATTAGAAAATCAGTCAACATAATCAACCACATAAATAAAAGGAAAGAAAAAAATCACATGATCATCTCAATAGTTGCAGAAAATGCATTCGACAAAGTAATTGTGATAAAGCTCTAAAAAAAAAAATAGGTATAGAACAGAAATGTCTTAACATAATAAAGGGCATCTATGCAAAACCACCAGCCAACATAATTCTTAATGGAGAGAGGCTGAAAATCTTCTCCATGAGAACAGGAACAAGACAAAGATGCCTTTTATCACCATTCCTATTTAACATTGTGCTGGAAGTTCTGGCTAGAACAATAAGGCATGAAATAAAAAAGGGCATACAAATTGGTAATAAAGAAGTTAAACTGTCTCTATTTGCAAAAGATATGAGTATACATAGAAAACCCAAAAGACTCCATGGAACTAATAGAAAGATTCAGCATAGTAGCAGGATACAAGATAAAGACTCAAAGATCAATTGGATTCCTACATACCAATAAAGAAAACAATGAAAAGGAGATCAGGAAAACAATACCATTTATAATATTCCCTAAAAAAATAAAATACTTAGGAATAAATCTAACCAGGAATGTAAAAGTCTTATACAAAGAAAACTGCAAAACATTACTGCAAGAAACCAAAAGAGATCTACATAAATGGAAAAAAATACCATGTTCATGGATAGGTAGACTCAACATTGTGAAAATGACAATTCTACCCAAAGAAATTTACAAATACAATGCAATCTGGATCCAAATCCAACAACATTCTTTAAAGAGATGGAAAAACTAATAATTAACTTTATATGGAAACAGAAGAAGCCCTGGATAAGTAGAGCACTACTGAAGAAGAAGAAAAAAGTAGGAGGACTCACACTACCTGAACTCAGAACCTACTATACAGCTACGGTAGTCAAAACAGCCTGGTACTGGTAGAACGACAGATATATTGACCAACGGAAAAAGATTGAGAAACAAGATGTAAATCCATCCACCTATGGTCACCTGATCTTCGACAAGGGCCCAAAGCCCAACAAATGAGGAAAAGATAGTCTTTTTAACAAATGGTGCTGGCAAAACTGGATGTCCATCTGTAAAGAAATGAAAGAGGAACCATACCTCACACCATACACAAAAACTGATTCAAAATAGATCAAAAACCTAAATATAAGACAAAAAACTATAAAGATCATAGAAGAAAAAATAACATCAACACTAGAGGCCCTAATACACAACATTAACAGGATAGAAACCATAACTAAGAACAAACTCCAGAAGCTAAGCTAGAAAACTGGAATCTGAAAAATTGAACACTTAGGATCATCAAAAGACTTCACCAAAAGAGTAAAAAGAAAACCTACAGACTGGGAAAAAAATTTTGGCTATGGCAAATCCGACAAAATCTAATCTTTGAAATCTATAGGAAAATCCAATACTTCTACAACAAAAAGACAAATAATCCAATTAAAAAATGGGCAGTGAAAATGAACAGACATTTCACCAAAGAAGACATTCAAGCAGCTAACAGACACATGAGGAAATGCTAGCGATCACTAGCTGTTAGAGAAAGGCAAATTAAAACCACAGTGAGATACCATCTCACCTTAGTATTACCGGTATGAATCAAAAAAACAGGGAATAACAAATGCCGGAGAGGCTTTCGGGAGAACTCTTATGCACTACTGCTGGGTATGCAAAATGATATAACCATTTTGGAAAATGATATGGTGCTTTCTTAGAAAGCTAGAAATAGAAATACCATCTGATCCAGAATCCCACTAGTAGGAATATATCCTAGAGAAGTAAGAGCTACCACATGCACAGACATATGCACACCCATGTTCACTGCAGCACTGTTCACAATAGCAAAAAGATGGAAACAACCTAGATGCCCATCAACAGATGAATGGACAAACAAACTATGGTACATACACTCAATAGAGTACCACACAACGGTAAAGAACAATGATGAATCTGCGAAGCATGTCACGACATGGATGAATCTGGAGAGCATTATGCTGAGTAAAATAAGTCAATCACAAAAGGATAAATATTGTATGAGACCACTACTATAAAACATGAAAAGGTTTACACAAAAAAGAAACAATCTTTGATGGTTACGAGGGTGGGGAGGCGTGGGGATGGAAAAACACTAAATAGACAATAGATAAGTGGTAACTTTGGTGAAGGGTAAGACAGCACACAATACTGGGGAAGCCAGCACAGCATGTCCAAAGCAAGGTCATGGAAGCTCCACAGACACATCCAAACTCTGTGAGAGACCGAATTGCTGTGCTGAGGGCTGTGGGGACCATGATCTCAGGGAACATTTAGCTCAATTGTCAAAACATAGTTTATAAAGAAAATGTTCTACATTCTGCTTCGGTGAGTAGTGTCTGGGCTCTTAAAAGCCTGTGAGTGGCCATCTAAGATACTCCTCTTGTCTCACTCCTTTGGGAGCAAAGGAGAATGAAGAAAACTAGATGCAAGGGAAAGATTAGTCCAAAGGATTAATGAACCACAGCTACCACAACCTCCACCAGACTGAGTACAGTACAACTAGGTAGTGCCTGGCTACCATCACCGACTGCTCTGACAGGAATCACAATAGATGATCCTGGACAGAGCTGGAGAAAAATGTAGAACGAGATTCTAACTGAGAAAAAAAGACCAGACTTAGTGGCCTGATAGAGACTGGAGAAACCCTGAGAGTATGGCCACCTAACACGCTCTTAGCTCAGTACTGAAGCCACTCCTGAGTTTCACCCTTCAGCCGGGAATTGGACAGGCCCATAAAACAAAATGAGACTAAAGGGGCACACCAGCCCAGGGGCAAGGAATAGAAGGCAGGAGGGGACAGGAAAGCTAGCGATAGAAAACCAAAGATCAAGAAAGGAGAGTGTTGATATGCGGTGGGGTTGGTAACCAATGTCGTAAAACAATATGTGTACTGTTTAATTAGAAGCTAGTTTCTTCTGTAAGCTTTCATCTAAAGTACAATAATAAAAAAATTAAAAAATTCATTTAATATACAGCTGCATGTAAAAGCAAATGACAGAGGAGGTGCTCTCAAAATAAGACTTTTCAACCATAACAAAATGGAAATTTAGAATTAATCTAAGCATCTAATAAACTTCTCAGACGGCAAGTTTTTATTTTATTTTATTGTTGTACTTTAAGGAAAAGTTTACAGTTCAAATTAGTCTCTCATACAAAAATTTATACATACATTGTTATGTGATCCTAATTGCTCCCCCTATGCTGTGGCAGAACCTTCCTCCTTTCCGCCCCTGATTTCCTGTGTCCATTCAACCAGCTCCTGACCCTCTCTGCCTTCTCATCTCACCTCTGGACAGGAGCTGCCCATTTAGTCTCATGTATCTACTTGAGCTAAGAAATACACTCTTGACGAGTATCATTTAATGTCCCGTAGTCGAGTTTAATCTTTGTCTGAAGAGTTGGCCTTGGGAACGGTTTTAGTGCTGGGTTGACAGAGAGTCCGGGGGCCATGCTTTTGGGGGTTCCTCCAGACTCAGTCAGACCATTAAGTCTGGTCTTTTAATAGAATTTGAGCTCTGCACCCCACTTTTCTCCTGCTCCATCAGGGACTCACTGTTGTGTTCCCTGTCAGGGTGGTCATTAGTGGTAGCCAAGCACCATCTAGTTCTTCTGGTCTCAGGCTGATACAGTCTCCAGTTTATGTGTCCCTTTCTGTCTCTTGGGCTAATACTTTCCTTCTAACTTTGGTGTTCTTCATTCTCCTTTACTCCAGGTGGATTAGGACCAATTGATGCATCTTAGATGACTGCTTGCTAGCTTTTAAGACCCCAGACGGCACTCACCAAAGTAGGATGCAGTACATTTTGTTAATAAACTTTGTTATGCCAATTGACCTAGATTTCCCCTGAAAGCATGGTCCCCGGGCCTCCACCCTGGCTACTCTGTCCCTCGAAGTGTTTAGTTGTATTTAGGACATTCCTTAGCTTTGGTTTAGTTCACTTGTGCTGACTTCCTCTGTAGTGTGTGCTGTCCTTTCCTTCACCTAAGATAATTCTTGTCTACTATCTATTTAGTGAATAACCCTCACCTTCCCTCCCCACTCTTGTAACCATCAAAGAATGTTTTCTTCTGTGTTTAAACCTTTTCTTGGGTTCTTATAATAGTGGTCTTATACAATATTTGTCCTTCTGTGACTGACTAAATTCACCCAGCATAATGTCTTCCAGATTCCTCCATGTTATGTTTCACAGATTCATCGTTGTTCTTTATCGATGCGTAGTATTCCATTGTGTGAATATACCATAATTTCTTTATCCATTTATCCATTGATGGGCACCTAGGTTGTTTGCATCTTTCTGCTATTGTGAAAAGTGCTGCAATGAACATGGGTGTACATACATCTGTTCGTGTGATGGCTCTTAATTCTCTAGGATATATTCCAAGGAGCGGGATAGCTGGATCCCATGGGACTTCTATTTCTAGCTTTTCAAGGAAGCACCAAATTGAATTCCAAAGTGGTTGTACCATTTTACATTCCCACCAATAGTGTATAAGTGTTCCAGACTCTCTGCAACCTCTCCAACAATTATTTTTTGGATTAATGCTAGCCTTGTTGGGGTGAGATGGTATCTTATTGTAGTTTTCATGTGCAATTCTCTAATGGCTAACGATTGTGAGCATTTCTTCATGTGTCTGTTAGCTGCCTGAATGTCTTCATTGGCTAACTGCCTGTTCATAAACTTTGCCCATTTTTTAATTGGGTTATTTGTCTTTTTGTTGTTGAGATTTTGCAGTATCTTATAGATTTTAGAGATTAGATGCTGATTGGATCTGTCATAGCCAAAATTTTTTTCCCAGTCTGTACATTGTCTTTTTACTTGTTTGGTGAAGCCTTTTGATGAGCATAAGTGTTTAATTTTTAGGAGCTCTGAGTTATCAAGTTTCTCTTCTGGTGTTTGTGCATTGTTACTTATGGTTCATATTCTGTTTTTGCTATGTATTAGGGCTCCTAGTATTTTCCCTATTTTGTCTTCCATGATTTTTATTGTTTTAGATTTGATATTTGGGTCTTTGAGCCATTTTGAGTTAGTTTTTGTGCATGGTGTGAGGTATGGGTCTTGTTTCAGTTTTTTGCAGATGGATATTTAGTTATGCCAGCAACATTTGTTAAAGAGACTGTCTTTTTCCCAATTAACGGACTTTGGGCCTTTGTCAAATATCAGCTGCTCATAGGTGGATGAAGTTATGTCTGGATTCTCAATTCTGTTCCATTTGTCTATGTATCTGTTGTTGTGCCAGCACCAGGTTGTTTTGACTACCGTGGCAGTATAATAGATTCTAAAATCAGGTAGTGTGAGGCCTCCCACTTCTTCTTCTTCTTCAGTAATGCTTTACTTATCCAGGGCCTCTTCCATTTCCATATGGAGTTGGTGATTTGTTTCTCCATCAAATTAAAAAATGTCATTGGAATTTGAATCAGGATTGCACTGTATCTGTAGATCACTTTAGGTAGAATTGACATTTTCACAATGTTGAGTCTTCCTATCCATGAGCAAGGTCTCTTTTTCCACTTATGTAGGTCTCTTTCGGTTTCTTGCAGTAGTGTCTTGTAGTTTTCATTGTTTAGATCTTTTATGTCTCTGGTTAGATTTATTCCTAAGTATTTTATCTTCTTGGGGGTGATTGTAAATGGTATTGATTTGGTAGTTTCCTCTTTGAGGATCTCTTTGTTGGTGTAAAGGAATCCAACTGATTTTTGTAAGTTTATCTTGTATCCTGAAACTTTACTGAAATCTTCTATTAGTTCCAGTAGCTTTATTGTGGATTCTTTGGGGTTTTCTGTGTAGAAGATCATATCATCTTCAAATAGAGATACTTTGACTTCTTCCCTACCAATTTGGATGACCTTTATTTCTTTTTCTAGCCTAATTGCTCTGGCTAGGACCTCCAGCACAATGTTGAATAAGAGTGGTGATAGAGGGCATACTTGTCTGGTTTCTGTTCTCAAGGGGAATGCTTTCAAACTCTCTCCATTTAGGATATGTTGGCTGTTGGCTCTGTATAAATGCCCTTAATTATGTTGAGGAATTTCCCTGCTATTCCTATTTTGTTGGGAGTTTCTATCATGAATGGGTGCTGCACTTTGTCAAATGCCTTTTCTACATCAATTGATAAGATCATGTGGTTCTTCTCTTTTGTTTTATTAGCGTGATGGCTTACATTGATTATTTTTCTAATGTTGAACCTTCCCTGTATACCTGGTATGTATCCCACTTGATCATGGTGAATTATTTTTTGAATATGTTGCTGTATTCTAATGGCTAGAATTTTGTTGAGGAATTTTGCATCTATGTCATGAGGGATATCAGTCTGTAATTTTCTTTCTTTGTGATGTCTTTACCTGGTTTTTGTATCAGGGTTATGCTGGCTTCATAGAATGAGTTTGGGAGTATTCCATCCTTTTCTATGCTCTGAACTACCTTTAGTAGTTGTGGTGTTAACTCTTCACTGAAAGTTTTGTAGAATTCTCTAGTGAAACTGTCTGGGCCAGGGCTTTTTTTGGTTGGGGGTTGCGATGTTTAAAATTGTATATCAACTTGACTGGGCCATGATTCTCAGTGCTTTAATGTGATCACTCCCATGATTGAATATACCATGATTAGCCAATCAGATGAAAGGAAGTCTCCTTGGTGGTGTGGCCCACATCTGAATATAAGCAAACTTTCTGGCTTTTTGCTCACTCTGGATCCTGTGGCTGTCTCCTGTCATCTTATCTCTGGTTCTTGAGATTTGAGCTGTCAGCTTATCTGCTGAAGTTGGGATTTGTCACTCTTCACAGCCTGTGAGCAGAGACTGCTCTCTGACCTACTGATCTTGGGGTCACCAGTCCCTGCAGCTATGTGAATCAGGAGAAACCTTGTGGTCTTGCCTGCCAATCTCAGAATTCATCAACCTTCACAGACTGTGAGTGGGAGCCCTGCTCTCCAACCTGCAGATCTTGGGCTTGCCAGCTTCTGCGGCTGCCTAATTTAGGAGAGGCCTCTACCCTGATCCATAGACTTGGATCGTTCTAGTCTCTACAATTGTGTGAGCTGCTTCTTTGATATAAATCTCTCTATATATATACATATATTTATATGCTTTACTGGTTTTTCTTCTCTAGAGAACCCAGCCTAAGACAGGAGTTTTTTAATTGCCTTTTCAATCTCTTCTTTTGTTATAGGTAAATTTAGTTGTTGTATCTCTGTTTGTGTTAGTTTAGGTCGATAGTGATTTTCTAGAAATTTGACCATTTCCTCTAGGTTTTCTAATTTGTTAGAGTACAATTTTTCATAGCATTTTTTTTATGGTTCTTTTAATTTCAGTTGGGTGGGTCTGTTGTGATTTCACCCATCTCATTTCTTATACAGGTTATTTGCTTCCTCTCCTGGGTTTCTTTTGTCAGCTTGGCCAATGGTTTATCAATTTTATTGATCTTTTCAGAGAACCAGTTTTTGGTCTTGTTAACTCTTTCAGTGTTTTTTCTATTTTCTATTTCATTTAATTCTTCTCTAGTTCTTTTTATGTCTTTTCTCCAGTGCCTGATAGCTTCTTTTGCTGCTCTCTTTCTATTTGTTCCAGTTGTAGGGTAAATGTTTTGATTTGGGGCCTTTCTTCTTTTTGGATGTGTGCATTTATTGCTATAAACTGACCTCTGAGCACTGCCTTTGCTGTGTCTAAAGGTTCTGGTAGGATGTGTTTTCATTATCATTTGATTCTATGAATTTATTTACTCCATCCTTAATTTCTTCTATAACTTAGTAGTTTTTGAGCAAGGTGTTGTTCAGTTTCCATGTGTTTGATTTTTTTTCCTTGCTTTTTCTGTTGTTGATTTCCACTTTTAAGTCTTTATGGTCGGGAAAGATGCTTTGTAATATTTTGATGCTTTGGACTGTGTTAAGGCTTGCTTTATGGCCTAATATGTGGTCTATTCTGGAGAATGTTCCATGTGCGTCAAAAAAGAAAGTATACTTGGCTGCTGTTGGGTGGTGTGTTCAGCATATATGTCCATGAGACCAAGTTGGTTGATTGTAGCATTTAGATCTTCCATATCTTTCATAAGCTTCTTTCTGGATGTTCTGTCCTTCATCAAAAGTGTGTGCTGAAGTCTCCTACTACTATTGTGGAGTGTCTATCTCTCTTTTCAATGCTGTTAGAGTTTCTTTTCTGTATTTTGGAGCCCTGTCACTGGGTGCGTAAATATTTATTATAGTTATGTCCTCCTGGTGTATTGACCTTTTAATCATTATGTAGAGTCCTTCCTTATCCTTTGTGGTTTACTTTAAAGTTTATTTTGTCAGACAGTAATATTGCCACTCCTGCTCTTTTTCGAGAGTTGTTTGCTTGATATATTTTCTTCCATCCTTTGAGTTTTTGTTTGTTTGTATCTTTAAGTCTAAGACGTGTCTCTTGTAGGCAGCATATAGATGGATCATGTTTTTTAATCCATTCTGCCACTCTCTGTCTCTTTATTTGTGCATTTAGTCCATTTACATTTGGCATAATTATTGATAGATATGAGTTTAGTGCTGTCATTTTGATGTCTTTTTTTGTGTGTTGTTGACTGTTTCTTTGTTCCACTTAATTTTCTGTGCTGAGTCATTTTTCTTCACATATTTTCTTTTTATCTTTTTCATTATCGTTGATTTTGTATTTTCCGAGTCTTGGTATTTTTCTTGTTTTTTATTTTGATGTGTAGGATTGTTAGTTTCCTTTGTGGTTACCTTAATATTTACCCTATTTTTCTAAGTTTAAACCAGTCTTTTATTTCTTTATATCACCTTGACTTGCTCTCCATATGAAAAATCTATGTCTACACTTTTTAGGCCTTCTTTTTGTTTTAATGTTGTGATCTTTTACTTATTGACATCTCTGTTCCCTATTTTCAATGTTTTTGCTTTGATTTATTTTTGTAACTTCCATATCTGGGTTGATATCTGGTTGCTCTGTCCTGTGTTCTAGTCTTAGATTTTTAGCCAATGTTACTGATTTTCTAAGCAGAGGATTCCCTTTAGTATTTCTTGTAATTTTGATTTGGTTTTTGCAAATTTCCTAAACTTCTGTTTATCTGGAAATGCCCTAATTTTGACATCATATTTAAAAGACAGTTTTGCTGCATATAGAATTCTTGGCTGGCAATTTTTTTTCCTTCAAGGCTTTGTATATGTCATCCCATTGCCTTCTTGCCTGCATGGTTTGTACTGAGTAGTCCAAACTTAGTCTTATTGACTCTCCTTTGTAGATGGCTTTTTGTATATCCCTAGCTGCTCTTAAAATTCTCTCTTTATCTTTGGTTTTTGCAAGTTTGATTATAATATGTCTTGGTGACTTTTTGGGGGATCTACCTTACGTGGAGTTCGATGAGCATCTTGTATAGATATCTTCTCTTCTTTCACGATACCAGGGACTTTTTCTGTCAACAAATCTTCAACAATTTTCTCTGTATTTTCTGTTATCCCTTCCTGTTCTGTTACTCCAGTTAATTGTAGGTTATTCCTCTTGGTAGAGTCCCACATAATTCTTAGGGTTTCTTCAGTTTTTAAAATACTTTTACCTGATTTTTCCTCAAATCAGTTGGCGTTAAGTGCTTTATCTTCAATCTCACTAATTCTGACTTCCATTGCCTCAGTTCTGTTCCTATGACTTTCTGCTGAGTTGTCTAATTCTGAAATTGGTTGTTAATCTTCTGGACTTTCTGACTGTTATCTCTCTATGGATTCTTGTAGCCTATTAAATTTGTCATCATGCTTTTCTCTGATCTTCTTAAGTTCCTCTGTTGCTTGGACTGCCTTTTGCCTAATTTTTCCTGATCTCTCAAAGAGTTCTGTATATTAATATTTTGTATTCTTCCTCTGGTAATTCCAAGAAATTCTCTTCCTCTGGAAAATTTCTTGATTCTTTATTTTGAGAGCTTGCTGAAAGCATCATGATCTGCCTCTTTACGTGATTTGATATTGACTATTTTCTCTGAGCTATCAGTAAGTTTTTATTCTTATTTATTTTATGTTTGCTTACTGTTTCCTAGCTTCTTGTTTTGTTTTGTTTTGATATGTCCAAATAGGCTGCTCATGTAAGCTAGTCCAATCACCGGTTCCCCTGAAGCTGCAATGTCCTGTGACCAGCTGGCCTGACCTGCCACTAAGTATGAGCCCAGGAGTCCACCCACTCCTCCTGTATGAATTCAGCTCGGGTCTCCAGGTAGTCAGCCACCAAGTGTGTGGTGCAGGCTCTCACCTACAGTCCTAGACATGCATGGGTGATTGGTGTAGGCAGAGGCATCTGGCTGCAGCAGGTCACATGCTGAGCAAGACAGGGGTCTGATAGCCACCCCTGAGTGTCCGGGAAGAAAGCATGACCCTGTTCCCTAGAGCACATAGGTGAGTGGATTTTGCAGCTGGACTGTGAGCACCATTGGCTGTAAACACTGGGGGGCACTACTTATTCTTGGGCCCCTGTCACAGGTGGCTAGGTGGTGTAGGTGGAGCCACTAGTCCTCAGGCCCCTGATGTGGGTAGGTGAAGACCCTGCTTAATGGGCAGAGCAGTGTCAAATGTCAAGAACCTACCACTTTATAGCTGAAAGAGTGGAAGTTAGACTTCAGTACTGTGGTAATGAGGGCCTACACTGTTGAAATGGGCCCACACAAGTCTCTGTAGGGGGAAAGGCACTCAAAGCCCATGGGCCCCTTATTCCTGTGCATAGGCAAAGGAGTAGTGCCTCCCCTAAGTTCCTGGCTTAAGGGGCTGGCAGATTATTTTTTCCCCTTTTTGTTAATTTGTTCCCTCTCCAAGGCTAGGAGAATGGCTCAGGGTGCATGATGGGTCCTACTTCTAGTCCAGGGGACTCAGCAATTGCTGAAGCTATCCTGGACCCAGTGCAGAGCAGGGAGTAGGGAGATAAATGGGAGAGAGGTTTTTCCCAAAGGGGAGTGTTTTTGATCCATGAAATAGGCCACATGTAAGTACTTACATCTTGGAAACCCAGTTTTAAAACTCCCAGCATCAGGTGGAGGGCTGTGGGGACCATGGTCTTGGGGAACATCTTGCTCAATTGGCATAACACAGTTTATAAAGACAATGTTCCACATTCTACCTTGGTGAGTAGTGTCTGGGGTCTTAAAAGCCTGTGAGCAGCCATCTAAGATACTCCATTGGTCTCACCCCTTCGGGAGCAAGAGCGAATGAAGAGAACAGGACACAAGGAAAAGATTAGTCCAAAGGACTAATGGACCACAGCTACCACGGCCTCCACCAGACTGAGTCCAGTACAGCTAGATGGTGCCCGGCTACCACCACTGACTGCTCTGACTGGGATCACAATAGAGGGTCCTAGACAGAGTTGGAAAAAGACGTACAGCAGAATTCTAACTCACAAAAAAAAAAAAAAAAAATACCAGATTTACTGGCCTGACAGACTGGAGAAACCCCGGGAGTATGGCCCCTAGACACATTTTTAGCTCAGTGGTGAAGCCCCTCTTGAAGTTCACTGTTCAGCCGGGGATTGGACAGCCTCATAAAACAAAACAGGACTAATGAGGCACATCAGTCTAGGGACAAGGACTAGAAGGCAGGAGGGGACAGGAAAGCTGGAGATAGGGAACCCAAGGTTGAGAAGAGACAGTGTTGACATGTCATGGGGTTGTTAACCATTGTCATAGGGTAATATGTGTACTAACTGTTTAATAAGAAACTATTTGTTCTGCAAACCTTCATCTAAGGTACCAAAAAAAAAAAAAAAAAAAAAAAAGGAATTATCTATGTGAGATCAAATTGACAACAGCAGCTCAAAAGGTTTGATGGGAAGCCTAGGGGATGGTGAGTTGAAGATAAGGGTGATGGAATAATTTGGAAATGGATAGTGAGAATAGGAGCACAACTGGAACAATGTAATTGATGTCACTGAATTGTACATGTAGAAACTTTAGAAATGGTGTAAATTTGGCTATGTGTATTTTCACCAAAATAAGGTCCCCAAGGTTGAGAAGGGAGAGTGTTGACATGTCATGGGGTTGTTAACCAGTGTCATAAAACAATATGTGTACTGACTGTTTAATGAGAAAGTATTTGTTCTGTAAACCTTTGTCTAAATACAATAAAAAAATTAAAAAAAAAAAAACCCTCCCAGCATCAAGTGAGAGTAAGGGTGCCTCTATTATATGGAATACAAGTAAATTTCACTGAAGCATTATCTAACACTAATGGAAGAACTAAAAGCTGGGAAAGAGAGAGCCAAATTCACTTAGTGAGAAGGCCTTAAGAAATAGGTGCACTTTCTTCCTTTATAGCAGCATGAGTGGAAAACTAAATGTACTGTTCTATAGCAAATGTCTGTGCTACATAAAAGGCAACCCATAGAAATTGAAAACCCAATTTTTGAAGTAAGAGATATAAGTAAAGATTAGGACGGACATCAGTTGTTTTAAAATGTGTGGTTGGAAAGAACAAGCAAATAAGAAAGTAAGAAATGTCTTGCTAGGATGGACTGTTCTCTGTGAATTCCACAAGAAATGGAAGTTGACATAGTCCATTACCTAGACATAAAACACATTTTTAGATCAAACAGCCATTTTTCACAAGGTCACAAGAGCTCAAACAGCATGAAAGCCCAACAGGAATAGAACAAATGGGCTTACTTAGATCATTTTAGGCTGATTTGTTATTCATATCATTTTCAGTTCATAGACTAGTTAGGGGTAAAGATTATAGCAAATGATAGGAGGCTTTAATAATAATATGTATTTGTATCAATGAAAGAAATGATGCAAGCAGAAAGAGCGTGCACATCAATTTCATAACTCTGCCTTACGTTAAAAAGTGGAAATGGAATGTTGATCAGTGCTAGTCGTGGTGGCCATTAATTGTTTAGAAAACTCATATAAACTGACTTGGTAGCAAACATTTCTTCTGACTATATTAAATGTGCATTTGGCAATTTTATGTATGTGTCTATATGCCTGGGGTATGAATAAAATCATGACCTGAACCAAAATTCAAAAAAAAAAAAAAATGAAATTCAAAACTACCATATTTTTCCATTTCTTGTGAGAATTTTCACATAATTGTTTTTCCATTAAATATAGTAAATAATCTTCTTTATCAAATTTCTAGAAAATAGGAAGATGTGTAGCATGTGGAAATATAATTGAAGGTAGTAAGGACATTGTCTTGGCTATTATTTGCCCTTAAAAAGATTTGCCTTCTAAGAATTGTCAAGTATTTTAAAAAGTAATAAAAATCAAAAAACCAAACCCATTGCCATCGAGTTGACTCCAACTCACAGTGACCCTATAGGACAGAGTAAAACTGCCCCATAGAGTTTCCAAGGAGCAGCTGGTAGATTCGAACTTCCAACCTTTTTGGCTAGCAGCTGTAGCTCTTAACCACTGCGCCACCAGGGATCTTTGAAAAGTAATAGTAATGTGTTAATAGTTGTATAATTACAGTAGCGGTTGTATACTGGGAGGTGACTTTCACAGTGGAGTGTCCCTCTCCTGAATCATCCAGGACCTCTGCAAACCACTGTGGATAAAGGCCTTCAGCCCACATCTGTTGGATGGGTGCCTCAGCGCAGGTGCCACAAGATTCGATTCTCACCTCAGTGGTGACCCATGGTTTGCAGGCCTTGTCTCAGCATCCACCAGATCCCTGCACTGGCAATGAATCTATCCTGACTCTGCTTCTCTGTATGCTCCTACGAGGTGACTACAGCTGCTCCCCTCTTCCAACTAGCTGCTTCTGAGCTGATTCTGATGCAGGCAACCCCATGTTTATCAGAGTAGAACTGCTCCGTAGGGTTTTCAACGGCTGATTTTTTCAGAAGTAGATCACCAGGCCTTTCTTCCAGGATGCCTCTGGATGGACTAGAACCTCCAACCTTTCAGTTAGCAGGCGAGGACGTGAATAGTTTGCACCACCCAGGGATTCCTCCCATCCTCTAGGAGCTCACATTTCTATCTTCTACTCCTGCTGCCAGCACAGGTGATCTTGACCCAGTCCTCCAGGACAACCAGAGCCCATTGGCTATTCCTGGAGTATTCAGTCCCTGGTTGTTCTTAGGAGGTGGAAAGGCCCGCTGAGTGTGATGATTTTCCTAGACTGACATTTGCCAGACTTTTAAGGAGAAAAACCTCATTTGAAGATCAAAGTAATTTTAAGAAAGTGCAACATAAAATAGTGTACTGCTGTTATCTATTGGCTTCTATGAATCAGTAGCTGTTTTCTTGAATTTGTATTTTATTAATCATAGCAACATTAATATAAATTGGGAAAATACGTGTCACTGGAAGAGAGGCAGTCTAACACCAAGAATGCCAGCTGTAGAACTCTTGTGCCTGAGTGCTAATATGGCTTGCCACTCATTAGCTGTGATGCCTTGGGCAAGCTACCCAGGATTTCCGTGCTCAGTTTCCTGTCTGCAAACTGAGGATAATTATAGCACCTGTGTTGCAAGGTTGCTGTCTGCATGAAGTGAATGTAAAGTGCTTAGGAAAGAGTAAGGGTTCAACAAATGTAGATAATATTATATAAGAGGCATATTATTCATTGAGCCTACAAAACTTGTTCATTACACAGCCTCTCCAAGTTATTTAAGGATAGGGTTTTTGAAATTCTACTAAATAACCTAATTGATCTAGAGCACATGGCCTCAGTCTCTCCTAAGATGTCTGTCTGGTGCTGTAAATTTTAAGTGTGAAATTGATGAATTGGTCCTTGTTGGTATTAAGAGACAGGGTATTTTAAAACTAATTGATTAGGAGAAGATAAGATATAATTTAGGGGCCTAAGTATAATGAAAGATCAGCACCAGCCGGTGGATCTACGTTTAAGGAATCCCCATTGCATTTAGACAGGTTAATCAAGTCTGCCTGGGCTTCACTTCTAAATAATGACACATTCCTCATTGCCTTTTCTAGGGTTGACAGGCAATTCTAGTGATAAGGACGTTCAAAGTAAAGTTAGAATTGCTTTGCACATATTTACACATATAAACAAAACAACATCTGACAATTTAGGATTTGTCAGGATAAAAGACATTTAATAAATTTATCACCACCTGGTAGGTCCAGAGGTAAACACTAATTTTGAAGTGATTAATCTAAGCATTCAAAGAGTGAATTAATGAATTTCTAAATAACTTACTATGGCCTGCTGCCATCTTTGCAGCCAATATGCACTCATGTTGAAATCCCTCTCTCTAATTTTTCCCAGTTTTCTTAAATTTGGGGACAAAAACAAACACATAGTTAAAGCTAGATGGAAAAAGGAATTTCTCATTCTTCTGAATGCAAATATACATGGAAAAGAAGAACAAAATTTTGATGGTGGCAAATTTTTTATAATCTACCTGATATCTAAAACACAATATAAATCACTTTTATAAATTAGAGATTGAGAAAAAGGTTGTCTCTTCTCTGCTTTATAAAGCACGACATACTTGAGAGTATTCAACAGAAAGTATAGAGAACATTCTGGAATAAGAGAGTTGTGGGGAGGGGCAGTAGTGTTGCACAGCTTTCTTAGCAGACTGAATTTGGCAAGGTTTCTCTGCATAGGAACCAGCTGTAAACAGATTGTTAGAAGAAGTTATCAAAAGCAGAGGACAACTGAGCCTGTTCTGTGAGACCAAGGATCAGACTGTCCTTGAAGTAATGATGACCTCAGGCAATTTTGGACATTCAGCCAGTGACTTACCCGGGACTCACTACTGCTCTGCTGTGTGCAGCCACTCATTGGTTTGATAAATGCAATGTCAGGCAGCGGGTTGTTTCCTAACAGCAGAGAAAAGAAACATAGGCCTAGGACAGACTGCTTAGGGGCTTTCAAGGACCTACAGGGACCCAGCTTGTGGAAGGCGGAATCTCTCCCCTGCAGCGATGGTGTAGGTACACAGAAAGCTAGGCCCAGCACAAAACAAACGGACACCTCCCTGGCTGGAGAAGCCCAGGCAAGCAGTTTGGAGGCTTTTCATATCTAAAGAATTTAATTAAGCCCTCAATCCCATCTATAAAACCAAGAAACTCTACATTGTCTAGAATAACATGAGCAGACAGAAATAGCAAGCCATTCAAAATCTACATCCAGTGAAAGACTAAGGAGTCCTGGTGGTGCTAACTGAAAAGTTGGCAGTTCAAACCTACTTAGCCAGGGAGATAAAGACCTGGTGATCTGTTATAGCCTAGAAAATCCTACAGGGCAGTTCTACTCTGTCACATGGGGTCACTATGAGTTGATAATTGACTCAACAGCACCTAAGTAAAAGACCTGGGAAACATTAGTTATTTTCATGAGTCTAAAAAACAAAAGCTAGAAAGGGACCAATAATATAATATTTTAATTTAATAGGAGAAGATTTTAAATGTATGCATATCTTGTTACATTTCTTTAAATCATCTCCATTCATCTTTTATTTTTATAAATCTTAAAATGGTAAAATAATTATTTTGATAAAGAATTTAAAATGCATAAATAAAAATAAAAATACATATAATTTCTTCTTGTTTAAAATTTCACATATGGATGGAGATGACTTTTATGTCTATATAGCTGGTAAAAAGGTCTGTCAGTGACGCAAATGGTTTCCACTTGACTACTAACTTGAAGGTTGGCAGTATGAACCCACCCAGTGGCACCACAAAAGAAAGGCTTGGTGATCTGCATCCATAAAGATTTTTTGCTGTTGTTAGTTGCCCTCTAGTTAATTTCAACTCATAGAGGCCCCATGTATGCAGAGTAGAACTGCTCCATAGGGTTTTCAAGGGTATGACATTTTGGAAGCAGATCACCAGGCCTTACTTCTGAAGCACCTGTGGTTAGATTTGAAATGCCAACCTTTCAGTTAGTAATACAGTGCTTTGCACCACTCAGAGATTTCTTCTGTATAGATTACAGCCAAGATAACCTTACTGAGCAGTTCTGCTCTGAAACAAATGGGGTTGCCATGCGTCAGAATCGACCCTACGACAATGGGTTTGGGAGTTTTTTTGTTGTTGTTGTTTGTTTGTTTGTTTGTTTGTTTTTGGTATCTAGTAAAAAGCATTACTCTTTACCTAGTAGCAACTAACAAGAATTCATTTATCCTTTCATATTTCAGTGGCTTGGTACCTCAATGTAGCTGATAGTAGTGTTTTAATATTTTGTTTTAAAATTATGTCCACAATCATGGCACTGCTACCATCATCATCATAATTAGCAACAAACATGTATTAAAAATATGCTATTTACAAGATACTATGCTACCTTTTTATATAATTGAATACCTCTGAGTGTCTACTACATTCCAGGAACTGTTCTAGGTACCAGGAAAATAGCAGTAAATAAGGAAACTAAAATCCCTGCTCCCATGGAGTGTGCATGTTTCAAGGTCACAACAAGGAATAACAACCTGTGGTCAACTGACTGTCATAGACAATCATGTGGTCTTTTCAACACTAATAAATATCCTCTTTTTATGAGTACAAAACCTTTCCTCCTAAAAGTATTCTAACATGTTATGTTATTACAGCATAATATTTACTTTTTGCTTTGAGTCATTTTGTCCATAAAGCTGTTCTTATCCCAAAGAGCTCAAGCCCATTGCCGTTGAGTTGATTCCTACTCATAGCGACCCTAAAGGATAGAGTAGAACTGCCCCATAGGGTTTCCAAGGAATGCCTGGTGGATTTGAACTGCCGACCTTTTGGTTAGCAGCTGTAGCTCTTAACTCCTGCACCACCAGGGCTCCTTACGCCAAAGAAAGAAGGGACTTGCTATTCTAAATTTCTCCAGATGTGGGGAAATCAAGTCTTATTTTGGTTTTTGATCTACTTTCTCCCCTGAAAACCATCTATATTACCTATAGCTTTCTTAGAAGTGACAGTAACTAACCAAACAACTCATGTTTAAACCATGAGTTTTTTTCCCCAAAATAAACCTTGTTAAAATAACACCACCATACATTTGAGCCAAAAATAATCCTAACTAGCATCTCAGCTGAATATCTTAACCTCCTGAGCATTGTCTTTCCTGTTCCTGTACTTTCACTATGGGACCAGAATCCAAACTCTAGACAGGTCAAGAAAGGGAGAGCAGAGGCCTGTTCTTGCTTGTGAGGTGACATAGTTTTAGAGAGGACACTTTATATATTTTGGCTTGTGCTGGGTGCTTCTGGGGAGGGTTCAAGGAAGCAGGGCTTTGTTATGGAATGGGTATCATTGGAAAATGAAGGTAACTCTATATTTGTATCTTAATAACATTTACCTAGAAAGCAAAAACAACGAAGCACGGCTAAAGTGCTTTTGCTAAAGAATCAACAGTCACCAATATAGGCAGATGTTTGATAATTTTTGTGTTTTGAAATGTGTACGATATTATCTGTGATCAGACATGATTAGTCAGTGCTATCTTTTTTTTTTCTTTTTGTCTTGATTCATCACTAATACAGAGTAGCCTTATCTTGTGTTGGTGTTCTGTGAAACTGTTTATTTCCAACAGGTGAACACCATGGCTTAGCTATGAGTGCCAGTCTGGATCCTGGTAACACCAAAGCCTTGCTGATAGTGATGTGCCAGCTCCTGGCTATCAGGGACTGCTTTTCTCTTTCTTACTAGGAAGAACATCCTTCAGGCAAGCTGGAAATTCCAGGATTAACTAGCTGGGATTCTAAACCAAATGTTTAGATTCAAAAACGAATATTGCTATTAAAACATTGGTTCATTTCATACTTGGTATGGGAGGTATGTCAATATATTATCTAAGGAAGTAGGATTGCGGAGGAACAATAAACTTTCCCAGGAGGTCTTTAATTCAGATTAGGTATCCATTTTCTCAGCATAACTTTGCATATACTAGGACAAGGAGCAGGGTTCACACGTATAAATGGGTTAAAGTTATTGACAAATCTTGTGGGTATGGCTCTGTATAGCTGGATAGATCTTTGTGCAAGTTAATTGTTTAAAACAGGCATTGGTTACCGTTATAGTTAGGTGAAAATCAGTTATCCTGTATATTGGTATCATACTTGGGCATTTTTTTTTTTTACTCAATTGGATCTAGGATACACTTTAGTTTAAAAGAACTCTCTAAAAAGTCTTAGTTACTACATTAATGAGTACCTGTGATATAAGTTAGATTATAGCCTGGAGAAGAAGAAATAGTGTGCTGGAATTCAGGAAATCTGGATTCTAGACTTTGCTATTAAAATAAAGTATGATCATAAGTCACCTCACATCTTTGTCTCACATCTCATTTTTTTTTTAGATTGATGTAGAGCAGTGCTTTTAAGATCTTCTTTTAGCATTAGAATTCTTTAATCAAACTAAATTTCCATAGGGTTCCAATGTGCAGAGGAAATAGACACATAAGCAACTGAGTTGCAGGGTTGAAGAAGGGATGGGGTTGGAGAACTAGGGATTTGAGTAACACTCATGTGGCCTCCTCCTTTTCTCTTAGGCAAACTCCCAACACCTTAGAAAACGTGTAGATTCAAACACAGTTGACAGCTCCTTAATCAAATAATCTCTAAGGTCAAATCATAGAGTTATGCAAATGCAGAGTTACGTTCCACCACCAAAATACTATAAGAAGAGTTCCATCACTGAAAAAATTCCCTCATGTGCTCCTTTGCCCCCACTTTTTATCCCATCCTCAATCTCAGAAAACTACTCATCTGTTTTCTGTCCTTATGGTTTTGCATTTTTCAGAATGCCATATCAAAAGAATAATACAATATGTAACCTTTTGTGCCTGGTTTCTTTTATGTACAAAATGCATTTTAGATCCATCCATGTTATTGGGTGAATCTGTTGGATTTTTTTTGTTTGTTTGTTTATTGTTGAGTTGTATTGCATTTTATGGAGATACTACAGTTTTTGTCATTAAATTTTGTCTTATTAACATGAAATAGAATTGGCATGACATGAAATCAAATGGAATGAGTGATTTTTATACATTGTCTTGTAAATGTCATTCTTTATGCTTGCTGTAATTGTTGGCATTCTGAATACGATAAATATATTTTCTTGGAATAATAATCAAATGAGGATAGGTAGAACTTAATTCTTGTGGAGACTTTAAAATATTTGATATGCATTATCAAGTAGAGTCTTTGCTGTTCTTTTCTTATAAAAGGAGGTATTTAGTAATATCTGTTAATATTTAAGAAATGCCATCAGAAATTCTTGACTAAATTTAAAGTACTATATCTTGATACTGCCTGGAGCTGGGAGGAAGCAGACAGGTAGCCATCAAATTCAGCTTAACATCTATGGATAACATCATGGAGTTGTTTAATTCACTATATCTCCCACTTCCTAGTTATTCAACTTTCAATCAGTTACTTTTTATTTTTTAATTTTATTATGTTTTACGTGAAAGTTTACAGTGCAAATTAGTTATTCATTCAAAATTTATACACGAATTGTTTTGTGACATTGGTTACAATCCCAGCAACTTGTCAGCACTCTTCCTCTTTCCCTTTACACCCCGGGTTCTCCATGTCCATTCGTCTAGTTTTCCTGTAACTTCCTGCATTCTCGTCTTCGCTTTTGGGCTGGTGTGCCCATTTAGTCTCCCATACATGGTTGAAATACTTGTGCTATTTTTTGTTTTGTAGATCTGTCTAATCTTTGAGTAAAGGGTGAACTTCAGAAGTGACTTCAGTACTGAGTTAAAAGGGGGTGATACTCTTGGAGTTTCTCAAGTCTCTGTCAGACCAGCAAGTCTGGCCATTTTTTTTTTTTAATTTGAATTTTGTTCTACATTTTTCTCCTGCTCTGTCCGGGACCCTCTCCTGTGTTACCTGTCAAAGCAGTCAGTGGTGGTAGCTGGACACCATCAATTGTTCTGGAGGGGGCTGTAGCAGTAGTGATTCATTAGTTCTTGGACTAATCTTTCCCTTGTGTTTTTGTTTTTTTCATTCTCCTTTGCTCCAGTTGGAGTGGGACCAGTAGATGTGTCTTAAATGGCTGCTCACAAGCTTTTAAGACCCCAGACACTACTCACAAAAGTAGGATGTAGAACATTTTCTTTATAAACTATGTTATGCCAATTGAGATAGATGTCCCCCAAAACTATGGTTCCCAGCCCTCAGCCCCAGTAACTTGGTCCCTCAGGGAGTTTGGATGTGTCTATGAGGCTTCTATGACTTTGTCTTGATCAAGTTGTGCTGACTTCCCCAGTATTGTATACTGTCTTGCCTTTCGCCAAAGTTACCACTTATCTGTTTTCAAGGTAGTGTTTTTCCCTCCCCACTGCTTCCCTCCCTTGTAACCATCAAAGATGGTTTATTTCTGTGTGTAAATCTCTTCATGAGTTTTTATGATAGTGGTCTTATACAGTATTTGTCCTTTCATGATTAACTTATTTCACTAAGTATAATGAATAGAGATTCATCCATGTCATGAGATGTTTCACAGAGTCATCATTGTTCTTTATCATTGCTTAGTATTCCATTGTGTGTATGTACCATAGTTTGTTTACACATTCATCTGTCGATGCGCACTTAGACTGTTCCCATCTTTTTGCTATTGTGAATAATGCTGCAATGAACATGGGTGTGCATATGTCTATTCATGTGACAGCTCTTATTTCCCTAAGATGTATTCCTGAGAATGGGATTGCTGGATCTTATGGTATTTCTATGTTTAGCTATTTAAAGAAGCACCATATCTTTTTCCAAAATGGTTGTACCATTTTGCGTTCCCACCATCAGTGCATAAGAGTTCCAACCCCACCCCCCAGCCTCTCCAACGTAGCTGTGATTTGCATTTCTCTAATGGCTAGTGATCAGGAGCATGTCCTCACGTGTCTGTTAGCCACCTGAATGTCTTCTTTGGTGAAGTGTCTGTTTATATCCTTTGCCCATTTTTTGATTGGGTTATTTGTCTTTTTGTTGTAGAGGTGTTGGTGTATTTTATAGATTTTAGAGATTAGATCTTTGTCAGATATGTTGTAACCAAAATTTTTTCCCAGCATGTAAGTTCTCTTTTACTCTCTTGGTGAAGTCTTTTGATGAGCTTAAGTGTTTAATTTTTAGGAGCTCCCAGAAATACAAGCCAAATTCAGAAGAGGACGTCAAATGAGTTATACCATTGCTGATATAAGATGGATCCTGGCTGAAAGCAGAGAACACTAGCAAGATGTTTACCCGTGTTTCATTGACTATGCAAAGGCATTCGACTGTGTGAATCATAACAAATTATGGATAACATTGCAAAGAATGGGAATTACAGAACATTTTATAGTACTACTAAGGAACAAGTACATAGATTAAGAGGTAGTCGTTCAAACAGAACGAGTGGATACTGTATGGCTTAAAGTCAGGAAAGGCGTGTGTCAAGGTTGTGTCTTTTCACCATACTTCAATCTGTATGCTGAGTATATAAACAGAGAAGATGGACTATATGACGAAAAATGGAGCATCAGGATTGGAGAAAGTCTCATTAACAACCTGTGTTATGCAGATGACACAACCTTGCTTGCTGAAAGTGAAGAGGACTTGAAGCACTTACTGATGAAGATCAAAGACCACAACCTTCAGTATGGATTACACCTCAACATAAAGAAAAAGATCCTCACAACTGGACCAGAAGGTGACATCATGATAAATGGAGAAAAGATTGAAGTTGTCAAGGATTTCATTTTACTTGGATCCACAACCAACATTCATGGAAGCAGCAGTCAAGAAATCAAATGACACATTGCATTGGGCAAATCAAGCAAATATGTCAATTTAAGTACTAATGTGTGCCTGACAGATGCCATGATGTTTTCAATGCCTCATATGCATGCAAAAGATGGATGATGAATAAGAGACCAAAGAAGAATTGACACCTTTGAATTATGGTGTTGGTGAAAATTATTGAATACACCATGGACTACCAAAAGAACAAACAAATCTGCCTTGCAAGAAGTACAACCAGAATACTCCTCAGAGGCAAGGATGGTGAGACTTCATCTCACATACTTTGGACATGTTATCAGGAGGGATCAGTCCCCAGAGAAGGACATCATGCTCGGTAAAGTAGAGGATCAGGGAAAGGGAAGAAGACCCTCAATGAGATAGATTGACACAGTGGCTGCAACAATGAGCTCAAACATAACAAAGATTAAGAGGATAGCACAGGACTGGGCAGTGTTTCCTTCTGTTGTACATACGGTTGCTATGAGTAGGAGCCTACTTGATGGCACCTAACAACAACAACAGCAGTTATCTAGATTCTCTTCTCATGTTTGTGCATTGTTAGTTATGGTTTGTATTCTTTGCATGCCATGTATTAGGGTACCTTGTGTTGTCCTCTTTTTTTTTTTTCTTTTTTCCCATGAGCTTTTCTGTTTTACGTTTTATATTTAGGTCTTTGATCCATATTGAGTTAGTTTTCGTTATGAGGTATGTGTCTTAGGTTGGGTTCTGTAGAGAAGCAAACCAATGAAATGTGTATATATATATATATATACATATATATGTATATATATGCATATACACACACATGTATGTATATATGTATATATATATATATATATATATATATATACACACTCATATATATAAAGAAAGAAAGATTTATCTCAAGGAAATGGCTCACCCAGTTGTAGAAGCTGGAAAGTCCCAAGTCCCTGGACCAGGCTTCAGGATTCAGGCTTTTCTTGACTCTGGTAGCTACTAGGGCTGGCAAACCCAAGACTGGCTGATAAGATGGCAGGCCACTGGCTCATAGGCTTTGGAGGCTGACTAATCTTAAGATCAGCAGGTAAGCTGCTGGCTCAATCCCCAAGAACCAGAGATCAGCTGACTTCCAGCCAGATGCAGGATCCAGAGCAAGAAAAAGCCACCGAGTGTTGTCAGAAAGTCCACATATATTGGATGCAGGCAACACCTACAAGGAAACTCCCTTTCAACTGCTTGGATGCTCATAGCAGATCTCATCTTGGAGGTGATTATGTTATATCAGATCTCATTATGGAAGTGATTACATTATTACATGGCTGTCAAACTACATCATAACTACCAAACCACTGAGAACCATGGTCTAGCCACGATGACCCACAACCTTAACCATCACAGTATGGGTCCTGTTTCATTTTTTACAGATGGACATCCAACTTTACCAGCACTATTTGTTAAAAAGAATGTCTTTTCCCCATTTAATGAACTATGGTCCTTTGTCAAATATCAGCTGACCATAGGTGGATGGATTTACATCTGGGTTCTCAATTCTGTTCCATTGGTCTATATGTCTGTTGTTGTACCAGTACCAGGCTATTTTGACTATTGTGGCGGTATAGTAGGTTCTGGAATCAGGTATTGTGAGACCTTCAACTTTGTTCCTTTTCTTCAACAATGCTTTACTTATCCAGGGCCCTTTTCCTTTTCATATAACGTTGGTGATTAGTTTTTCCATCTCATTAAATAATTCTTCTGGTATTTGAAACAGGATTGCATTATATCACTTTGGGTAGAATTGACATTTTCACAATGTGACTCTTCCTATCCATGAGTATGGTACGTTTTTCCATTTATGTAGGTCTCTTTTGGATTCTTGTAATAGAGTTTTGTAGTTTTCTTTGTATAGGTCTTTTACATCTCTGGTTAGATTTATTTCTAAGTATTTTATCTTTTTAGAGGCTATTATAAATGATATGGTTTTCCTGATTTGTTTTTCGAAGTTCTCTTCATTGGTGTACAGGAATCCAACTGATTTTTGTATGTTAATCTTGTATCCTGCTATTCTGCTGAATCTTTCTATTAGTTCCAGTAGTTTTCTTCTGGAATCTTTGGGGTTGTCTATGTATAAGATCATATAATCTTACTTTTTCCTTTCCAATTTGGATGCACTTTATTTCTTTTTCTGCCTTATTGCTCTAGCTAGGACTTCCAGCACAATGTTAAATAACAGTGGTGATGAAGAGCATTCTTTTCTTGTTCTTGTTCTCAGTGGGAATGCTTTCAGCCTCTCTCCATTGAGAATGATGTTTGCTATTGGTTTTGTATAGATGCCCACTATTATGTTGAAGAATTTCCCTTCTATTCCTATTTTATTGAGAGTTTTTATCAGGAATGGGTGTTGGACTTTAACAAATGCCTTTTCTATGTCGATTGAGATGCTCATGTAATTCTTTTCTTTTGTTCTATTTATGTGGTGGATTACACTGATTGATTTTTTATTGTTGAACCATCTTGCAAACACAGTATGAATCCTACTTGGTTAAGGTATATTATATTTTGATATGATGCTGAATTCTATTGGCTAGAATTTTGTTAAGAATTTTTGCATCTATATTCATGAGAGATATTGGTCTGTAATTTTCTTTCTTTTTTTTTTTTTTGGGGTGTCTTTGCCTCGTTTTGATATCAGGGTTAAGCTGACTTCACAAAATGGATTCAGGACAATTCCTTCCATTTCTATGCTCTGAAATAGTTTAAGTGCTGGTGTGAGTTCTTCTCTGAATGTTTGGTAGAATTCTCCAGTGAAGACTTCCAGGCCAACACTTTTTTTGTTGTTGGGAGTTTTTTTTAATTACCTCTTCAATCTCTTCTCTTGTGATGGGTCTGTTCAGATTTTCTATCTCAGTTTGTGTTAGTTTAGGTAAGTAGTGTGTTTCTAGAAGTGTATCCATTTCCTCCAGGTTCTCAAATTTGTTGGAGTACAGTTTTTCAAAGTATTCTGTAATGATCCCTTTTATTTCAGTTGGGTCTGTTGTAACATTCCTCATCTCATTTCTTATTTGAGTTATTTGCTTCCTGTACTGCTTTTCTTTTGTCGGTTTGGCCAGTGGTTCATTGATTTTGTTGATCTTTTCTGTCTTAGTTATATAGTGCTGCTATAAAAGAAATAACACAAGTGGATGGTTTTAACAAATAGAAGTTTATTTCCTTACAGTAAAGTAGGCTAAAAGTCCAAATTCAGGGTGTCAGCTCCAGGGGAAGGCTTCCTCTCTCTTGACCTTCTCATTGGTGTTCCCCCAGCCTAGGAGCTTCTTGGCCCAGGGACCCCAGTCCAAAGGATGTGCTCTGCTCCAGGCACTGCTCTCTTGATGTTATGAGGTCTCCCTGTCTCACTTCTCACTTCTGTCTTTCATATCTCAAAAGATTGCCTCAGGACACAATCCGGTCTTGTAAATTGAGTCCTGCCTCACTAACACAACTGCTGCCCATCCTCCCTCATTAACATCATACAGGCAGGATTTACAACATACAGGAAAATCACACAATACCAGAAATCATGGCCCAGCCAAACTAATGCACACATTTTTGGGGGGACATAATTCAATCCATGACATTTTCAAAGAATCAGCTTTTGGTTCTTGTCAATTCTATTGTTTTTGTCCTCTCTATTTCATTTATTTCTGCTCTAATCTTTATTACTTTCTTCTGGTGGCTTTAGGCTTCCTTTGCTGTTGTCTTTCTATTTGTTCACATTATAGGCAGATATTTTGATTTTGGCCTGTTTTTCTTTTTGGATGTGTGTAATTACTGTTGTGCAAAGGCAGTGTCTCAAAGGTTTTGGTATGATGTGTTTTCACTCTCATTTATTTTAGGAATTTTTTTTATTACATCTTTGATATCTTCTATTAACCAGTGGTTTTTAAGCAAGGTGTTATTCAATTTTCTTGTATTTGATTTTTTCCCCTTGCTCTTCCTGTTCTTGACTTCTACTTTTATATCATAGTGATCAGAGAGAATGCTTTGTATTATTTAGATGTTTTGGATTTCATGAGGGTTGCTTGGTGGCCTGAAATGTGGTCTGTTCTGGAGAATGTTCCATGTGCATTGAAAAAGAATGTATACTTTGCTTATGATGGATGGAATGTTCTATATGTGTCTATGAGTTCAAGTTGATTGAGTTTGGCCTTTAGATCTTAGGTTTCTTTGCTGATTTTCTTTCTAGATGTTCTGTGCTTTACCTAGAGTGTTGTATTAATGTCTCCTATTATTGTGGGACTATTTCTCTTATCAGTGCTGTTACTGTTTGTTTTATGTATTTTGGAGCCTTGTCATTGGGTGCATAAATATTTATTAAGGTTGTGTCTTCTTGGTGGATTGTCACTTTATTTATGTTATTGTACTTCAGGTGAGGATTTACAGAACAAATTCTTTCTCATGAAACAATAGTACACATATTATTTTATAACATTTGTTAACAACCCCATGACATGTCAACCCTCTCCCATCTTGACCTTTCCTTTTTTTTTTTTTTTCTTTTTGGTGAAAATATGCATAGCCAAAGATACACCATTTCAAAAATTTCTACATGCACAGTTCAGTGACATCGACTACACTCTTCCAATTGTGCTGCCATTCTCACTTTAGATGAAGGTTTACAGAACAAAATAGTTTCTCATTAAACAGTTAGTATACATGTTGCCCTATCACGATGGTTAACAAACTCACAACACATCAACACTATCCTTACTCAACCTTGGGTTCCCTATCACCAACTTTCCTGTCCCCTTTTGCCTTCTAGCCCTTGTCCCTGGACTGATGTAACTCATTAGTCCCATTTGGTTTTATGAGGATGTCCACTCCCCAGCTGAACAGTGAACCATGGAAGTGACTTCACCACTGAGCTAAAAGGGTGTCTGGGGGCCATACTCTTGGGGTTTCTCCAGTCTCATTTAGGCCAGTAAATCTGGTCATTTTTTTGTGAGTTAGAATTTTTTTCTACATCCTTCTGCAGCTCTGTCCAGAACCCTCTGTTGTGATCCCGGTCACAACAGTCAGTGGTGGTAGCTGGGCACCATCTAGCTGTACTGGACTCAGTCTGGTGGAGGCCATGGTAGCTGTGGTCCATTAGTCCTTTGGACTAATCTTTTCCTTGTATCCTGTTCTCTTCATTCTCCCTTGCTCCCCAAGGGATGAGACCAGTAGAGTATCTTAGATGGCTGCTCACAGGCTTTTCAGACCCCAGATGCTACTCACCAAGGTAGAATGTAGAACATTGTCTTTATAAACTGTGTATGCCAGTTGAGCTAGATATTCCCCAAGACCATGGTCCCCACAGCCGTCCGCCCAGCAATTCCGTCCCTCAGGGAGTTTGGATGTGTCTATGGAGCTTCCATGACCTTTCCTTGCACAAGTTGTGCTGGGTTCCCCAATATTGTGTACTATCTCACCCTTCATCCAAGATACCACTTATCTATTGCATATTTAGTATTTCCCCCCCACCTCTCCCATCCCTGGTAACCAACAAAAATTTTTACTTTTTGTGAGTGAACTTTTTCATGGGTTTTTACAATATAGGTCTCATACAAAATTTTTCTTTTTGTGATTGACTTATGTCACTCAGCATAATGTCCTCCAGTTTCATCCATGTTATGAAATGCTTCACAGATTCATCATTGTTCTTTCGCATTGCATAGTACTCCATTGTGTGTATGTACCATAGTTTGTTTATCCATTCATCTGTTGATGGGCATCTAGGTTGTTTCCATCTTTTTGCTATTGTGAAAAATGCTGCCATAAAAATAGCTATGCATATGTCTATTCAAGTGACGACTCTTATTTCTCTAGGATATATTCTTAGGAGTGGGATTGCTGGATCGTATGGTATTTCTATTTCTAGCTTTCTAAGGAAGTGCCATATCATTTTCCAAAATGGTTATATCATTTTGCATTCCCACCAGCAGTGCATAAGAGTTCAGATCTCCCCGCAGCCCCTCCAACATTTGTTATTTCCAGTGTTTTTGATTCGTGCCAGTGAGATGGTATCTCATTGTGGTTTTAATTTGCATTTTTCTAATGGCTAGTGATCGCGAGCATTTCCTCATGTGTTTCTTGGCCGCTTGAATGTCTTCTTTCATGAAGTGTCTGTTCATTTCCTTTGCCCGTTTTTTATTTGGATTATTTGTCTTTTTGTTGTAGAGGTGCTGGATTTTCTTGTAGATTATGCAGATTAGACTTTTGTCTGACTTGTAATGTCCAAAAATTTTTTCCCAGTCTGTAAGTTCTCTTTTCACTCTTTTGGTGAAGTCTTTTGAAGAGCATAGGTGTTTGATTTTTAGAAGATCCCAGTTATCTAGATTATCTTCTGGGGTTTCTGTGTTGATGGTTGGTGTTTGTATCCTGTTAATGCCGTGTATTAAGGCCTGAAGTGTCGGTCCTATTTTTTCTTCTATGAACTTTATAGTTTTTGGCTTTATATTTAGGTCTTTGATCCATTTTGAAGTAGTTTTTGTATATGGTGTGAGGAATGGGTCCTGTTTCATTTTTTTGCAGATGGATATCCAGTTTTACGAGCAGCATTTGTTAAAAAGACTGTCTTCTCCCCATTTGATGGACTTTGGGGTCTTGTCGAAGATCAGGTGTTGGTAGGTGGATGGATTTACATCTGGGTTCTCTATTCTGTTCCACTGGTCAATGTATCTGTTGTTGTACCAGTACCAGGCTGTTTTGACTACAGTAGCTGTATAGTAGGTTATGAAGTCAGATAGTGTGAGTCCTCCAACTTTCTTCTTCTTCTTCTTCTTCAGTAGTGCTTTACTTATTCAGGGCTTCTTCCCTTTCCATATAAAGTTAATGATTAGTTTTTCCATCTCTTTGAAGAATGTTGTTGGTATTTGGATCAGGATTGCGTTGTATTTGTAAACTGCTTTGGGCAGAATTGTAATTTTCACAATGCTGAGTGTACCTACCCATGAGCATAGTATGTTTTTCCATTTATGTAGATCCCTTTGGGTTTCTTGCAGTAGTGTTTTGTAGTTTTTTTGTATAGGTCTTTTACATCCCTGGTTAGATTTATTCCTAAGTATTTTATCTTTTTAGGGGCTATTATAAGTGGTATTGTTTTCTGGATTTCCTTTTCATCATTCTCTTTATTGGTGTATAGGAATCCAACTGATTTTTATATGTTTATCTTGTATCCTGCTACTCTGCCGAATCTTTCTATTAGTTCCAGTAGATTTCTCTTGGAGTCTTTAGAGTTTTGTATGTATAGTATCATATCCCCAGCAAACGGGAACAGTTTAACATCTTCATTACCAATTTGGATGCTCTTTATTTCTTTTTCTTGCCTTATTGCTCCAGCTAGAACTTCCATTACAATGTTAAATAGGAGTGGTGATGAACGGCATCCTTGTTCCTGTTTTCAAGAGGAATGTTTTCAGCCTCTCTCCATTAAGAATGGTGTTGGCTGCTGGTTTTGCATAGATGCCCTTCATTATGTTGAGAAATTTCCCTTCTATACATATTTTCTTGAGAGTTTTTATCAGGAATGGGTGTTGGACTTTGTCAAATGCCTATTCTTCATCAATTCAGATGACCATGTGATTCTTGTCTTTCCTTTTATTCATGTGGTGGATTATGTTGATTGATTTTCTAATGTTGAAACATCCTTGCATACCTGCTATGAATCCTACTTGGTTGTGGTGTATTTTTTTTTTTTTTTATATTATGCTGAATTCTGTTGGCTAGAGTTCTGTTGAGAATTCTTGCATCTATATTCTTGGGAGATACGGGTCTGTAATTTTCTTTTTTTGTGACGTCTTTGTCTGGTTTTGGTATCAGCATTATGCTAGTTTCATAGAATGGATTTGGAAGTGTTACTTCCTTTTTATGCTATGAAACAGCTTGAGTAGTACTGATACAAGCTCTTCTGTGAATGTTTTGTAGAATTCTCCAGTGAAGCCATCTGGGCCAGGGTTTTTTTTTGTTGGGAGTTTTTTTAATTACCTATTCAATCTCTTTTCTTGTTATGGGTTGGTTCAGATTTTCAACATTAGTTTGTTGTAGTTTGGGCAGGTAGTGTGTTTCTAGAAATTTATGCATTTCCTCTAGGTTTTCAAATTTGTTGGAGTATAGTTTTTCATAATATTCTGTTACGATCCTTTTTATTTCAATTGGGTCTGTTGTAATGTCACCAATTTCTTTTCTTATTTGGGTAATTTGCGTCCTCTCCTGTTTTTCTTTTGTCAGTCTGGCCAGGGGTTTGTCGATTTTGTTGATTCTTTCAAAGAACCAACTTTTGGTTTTGTTGATACTTTCTATTGTTTTTCTGTTCTCTATTTCATTTGTTTCTGCTCTGGTCTTTACTATTTCCTTTCCTCCGGTGGCTGTGGGCTTTTTTTGCTCTTCTCTTTCTTTTTTTATGAGTTGTGTAGTTAATGTTTTGATTTTGTCCCTTTCTTCTTTTTTGATGTGTGCATCTATTGCTATAAATTGTCCTCTGAGGACTGCCTTTGCTGTGTCCTAAAGGTTTTGGTATGATGTGTTTTCATTCTCGTTTGATTATAGGAATTTTTTGATTCCATCTCTGATTTCTTCTATTTCCCAGTGATGTGTAAGCAGGGTATTATTCAGTTTCCATGTAATTGATTTTTTTCCTTGCTCTTTCTGTTGTTAATTTCTACTTTGCTGGCACTGTAGTCAGAGAAGATACTTTGAATTATCTCAGCGGTTTGGATGTTGTTGAGGACTCCTCTGTGGCCTAAGATGTCGAGTATTCTAGAGAACGTTCCATGTGCATTGGAAAAGAATGTGTACTTTGTAGCTGTTGGATGGAGTGTTCTATATATGTCTCTGTGGTCAAGTTGGCTGATTGTGCCCTTTGGGTCTTCTGTATCTTTGTTGAGTTTCTTTTTAGTTGTTTTGTCCTTTACTGAGAGTGGTGTGTTGAAGTCTCCTACTATTATTGTGGACCTGTCAATTTCTCTTTTCAGTGTTGTTAGAGTTTGTTTTATTTATTTTGGAGCCCTGTCGTTGGGTGCATAGGTGTTTATTATGGTTATGTGTTCATGATGGATCCTTCCCTTAATCATTATATAGTGTCCTTCTTTGTCTTTTATGGTGGATTTTGTTTTAAAGTCTATTTTATCTGAAATTAGTATTGCCACTCCTGCTCTTTTTTGGTAGTTTTTAGCTTGAGATTTTTTTTTCCAACCTTTGACTTTTAATAAATTCACATCTTTGTTTCTAAGGTAGACAGCATATTGATTGATCTTGTTTTTTAATCCATTCTGTGACTCTCCGTCTCTTTATGGGTGCATTGAGTCCATTTACATTCAGTGTAATTATTGATAGATATGAGTTTGTTGCTGTCATTTTGTAGTGTTTTTTTTTTTTTTGGTGCTGACATTTTCTTTGTTCTTACTCTCCTGTGCTGAATTACTTTTGTTTGTGGATTTTTTTTCATTTCCTTTTTTTTTGTAGGTTTTGTTTTTGCTGAGACTTTATGTTTTTCCTCTTTATTTTTATGAGTATGTTTGTTAACTTTCTTTGTGGTTACCATAAAATTTACCCGTATCTTTCTAAGTTTGAAGCAGGCTGCCATTACTTGGTATCGCCTTGCCTTCCTTTCCATTAGAAGGTTCTATACCTACACCGTTTATTCCCTTTTTCATTGTTTTGATGTTGTTGTCATTTACTGATTAAGTGCTCTCATTCCCTGTTGTATTTCTTTTGGTTTTGGATAGTCCTTGAGAATTCATTTCCTAGATTGGTATCTGGCTGGTACGATCCTGCTTCCTAGATTCTGCCTGTGAGCTGAAGCTGTTTGTTGTCAGATCGAAGAACTCCCTTTAATAATTCTCGTAAGTTTGGTTTGGTTTTTACATATTCCTTTAATTTCTGTTTTTCCGGAAATGTCCTATTTTCACTACCATATTTGAACAAGATTTTTGCGGGATATATTATTCTTGGCAGCAATCTTTTTCTTTCAAGGTTTTAGATATGTCATCTCATTGCCTTCTTGCCTGCATGGTTTCTGTCAAATAATCTGATTTAGTCTTTTTGTTCTCCTCTGTATGTGACTTCTTGTTTTTCACGAGCTGCTCTCAGGATTCTTTGTTTGTCTTTGGTTTTGATGAGAGTGATTATGATATGCCTTGGTGATTTTCTTTTGGGGTCTATCCTATATGGGTTTTATTTAGCTTCTTGGGTGGCCAGATTTTCATCTTTCATGATATTGGAGAAGTTTTCTGTCAGCAGTTCTTCAATGATCCTCTCTGTATTTTCTGTTTTCTCCCCCTGTTCTTGAACTCCAATCACTCGAAAATTTTTGCTTTTGATTATGTCCCACATAACTCTCAGGGTCTCTTATTTTTCATTGTTCTTTTTTCTGAGTTTTCCTGAAACAGAGTTTCATCCAAGTGTTTGTCTTCAATTCCACTGATCCTGTCTTCCACCGTTTCAAATATGCTTCTCAGCCCTTCTATGACACTGTCCATTTCTGAAATCTTGTTGTTTATCTTTTGGATTTCTAATTGTTGTCTTTGTATAATTTCTAGTCATGAATTTATTTTGGCATTTTGTTTCTGCATTATTTTCCTGAATTCTTTCAATTTTTTGTCTGTATTGTCTATGAATTAGTCTGCCTTTTCAACGAATTTGTCTATTTTTTCCTCATTTTTGTCTGCTTTTTGCCTCAGTTCTTGGATAATTCTGAGTATTAGAGATTTGAATTCCTTATCAGGTAGTTCTAGTGCCTTTTCTTCCACTGGAAAGTCATCTGGTGTTTTATTTTGGATTCCTACTGGAACCATCCTGTCCTGTTTTTGTGAATGTTTTGATATTGTCTGCTGTCTTTGGGGCATTCAGTAGTTATTTTTCTCTTTTATTGATTGTAGATTTGTTTTTTTATCCTTTTTTTAATTTGTTTATGTCTGAGTGGGTTGTGCATTCTTTTTTTTGTTCATCTGTGGGCAGGATACTTTTCACCTCCTTCTCCAGTTGACAGGGTCAGTTGCTCAGATATGGTACAGCAGGGCAGGTCTAGCTGAAGAGGAGTTACTGGGTTGGGTTGTTTGTGGCTCTTAGTACAGGCACCAGGGAGGGTCAATAGTCAGTGCAGGGCAGGTTCCAGTAGGCCGTGCCTGTGCTGCTTGGTGGTGCGTTGTTAAGCACACAGTGCAGGTAGGCAGGATTTAGGGAGGAGATTGTTATGTGTGGAGCTAAGATGGATATGGGAGAAAGGAGAGAGAAACAGGAGCCAAAAACATACAAACAAACAAAAGAATTCTAGGAGAGCTTGCTGTTGGTGTGGAGAGATGAGAGGCTAGGAAATAGAGAAAAACAAAAAGGGGAAGAAGAAAAGAATGAATAAATAAAAATCAGAAAGGAAAAAGATCAGCAAAGCTCCCAAGTATCCCACCGGTGTGGCTACGAGGTCTGGGGAAATTATTCTCAGGTATTGCAGTACCGCCTGGTTAGAAGGCGTAGACATATTCAGTGCCAGGTTTCAGGGAACAGGAAGAGAAGGAAGGTATAGAGAGACAAGAAACTAAGTAATGAAGAAAGACAAAAAAGGAAAAAGAGGGAAAATAAAACAAAACAAATTAAAAAAAAAAAAGAAAAAGAAAAGCCCCCCCCCCAAAAAAGAACAAAAAGCCAAGAGAAAAGAAATGCCTTCAGGGACCCCTCTGCATGTCTGTGCAAGCTGAGAGGGTAGGTTCTAAGCCGTGCTGCACCACCCGGCCAGAACAGGCTCCCAACTCAAGAATAGGAAAAGAAAACAAACAAACAATTCAAAACAAACAAACAAACAAAAGCCCAAGGGTTCCCACCAGCACGGCAGCCCAGACCCCGAAGCAGTTCCACACACGAACGGAGCTCTGCAGCCCCTCAAGAAGAAGCAAAGATGGTGCACAGATCCAGGTGTCTGAGCAGAAGGATGGCGAGGTGGTGAGAGGTAAGGAAGAAATCAAAAGAAGCGGAAAAAAGCAACACCAGCAGACAACAAATGGCACTCAGAGATCAGCCAATGTGGGCGGGTTGAATCCAAGCAGCTGGTGCTTCCTGGACAAGAGACTTGTGGCCACGGTAAGCAGACGAGGCTGAGTCGGGGTGAAGAAGGGTGGAGGGTGGGAAAGCGTATATCGCCCATTACCGGTTGTTTTGTCTCCCACTGGAAGCTCCATGAAGCTGCTTTCTCATACTCCCTATTTGCTGGTCTCCATAGGATTCCAAGATGGTGGATCCGTGCTGTGTTAGCTGATAGGGGACCTCTGCATGAATCTCTCCTTGCTCTCCTTTCTCTGTCAGTTTTCTCACTCCATTTGGTGCTTCGCTGAGTTCTTTACCTTTTCATTTGATGTTTTAGGGTTTCAGGACTGCTGTTTTCACTGTTTGGCTTAGTTTATTGGATCTTTGCTGTGAAGGGATGGTGTGGTGCTTCTGCCTAGAGCGCCATTTTGCCAGAAGTCCTGGATTGTCACTTTAATAATTATATAATTTCCTCCCTTGTGTTTTATGGTTGATTTTGCCTTAAAGTCTATTTTATCTGAGATTAGTATTGCCAATCCTGCTTTTTTGGGGTTACGTTTGCATTTGCTTGGTATATTCTTTTTTCATCCTTTGATTTTTCAATATATTTATGTCTTTGTGTCTATGTGTATCTCTTGTAGTTAGAATATTGATGTGTCTTGCTTTTTAATCCATTTTGCCACTCTCTGTCACTTTGGAGGTGCATTTAAGCCATGTACATTCAGTATGATTATTGATAGGTATGAGTTTATTACTGTCATATTGTTGTGCTTTTTCTGTGTGGTGTTAATGTTTTCTTTGTTTCTCTTACTTTTCTGTGCTGAATTCCTTTTTTTGTTGGTTTTCTTTGGTTAGTATACATTTTGCATTTACTGAGAATTTTTGTTTTTCTTCTTTTTTATTCTGATGAGTACGTTTTTTAACTTTCTTTGTGTTTACCTTGAAATTTACCCTTATCTTCCTAAGTCTGAACCAGTCTTTTGTTACTTGTTATTACCTTGACTTTCTCTCCATTTGAATCTACTATACCTACTCCTTTATTCCCTCTTTTACTGTTTCAGCATTGTTGTTGTTTGCAGATTGGCATCTCTGTTTCCCTATTTTAAGTCTTTTAGCTTTGTTGTATTATTGAATGTTCTTTACCTAGGTTGGTATCTGGCTGATGCTATCCTGTGTCCTAGACTCCAGTTATTACCTGACATTGTTGATTCTTTAACCAAAAGACTCACTTTAATATTTGTTGTAAGTTTAGTTTGGTTTTTTAAATTCCCTTAATTTTTGTTTTCTGGAAATACCCTAATTTTGCCATCATATTTGAGAGTTTTGCAGGATATATTATTCTTGGTTGGCAGTTTTTTCTTTCAAGGTTTTATGTATGTCATTCCATTGCCTTCTTTCCTGCATAGTTTCTACCAAATAATCAGAGTTTCGTCTTATTATTTCCCCTTTGTAAGTGACTTTTCTTTTTTATTGAGCTGTTCTCAGGATTCTTTCTTTGTCTTTGGTTTTGGCAAGTGTAATTATGGTATGTCTTGGTGACTTTTTTATGTGGTATATCCTACATCAGGTTCATTGAGCTAGCTGGATAGCAGATTTTTATCTTTCATGATATTTGGGAAGTTTTCTGCCAGCAAATCTTCAATGATGTCTGTGTTTTCCATTTTCTCCCCGTATTTTGGAACTCTGATCTCATGCAAATTATTGCCCTTGATTGTGTTCCACATAATTCTTAGGTTTTCTTCATTTTTCTTCAGTATTTTCTCTGACTTTCCCTCAAATAAAGTGGCATAATGGATTTGGGTTCAATATTGCTGATTCTGTCTTCCATTGTTTCAACTTTGCTCCTAAAACTTTGTATTCAGTTGTACATTTTTGAAATTTTGTTGTTTACTTTAGGATTTCTAGATGCTGTTTTTGTATGATCTTTCATTGTTTATTTTATTTTCACGTTTTGTTCTTGTATTATTTCCTGGAATTCTTCTATTGCTTTGTTTGTGTTTTCCTTAATCTCTTTCATAATCTATTGGAGAGCCCAAATATTAGTCTTTTGAATTCTATTTTGGGTAGATCCAGTACCTTTTCTTCTACCAGAAGGTCATCTGATTATTTTGGTCACTTGCTGGAGCCATCTTGTGCTGATTTTTATATGTTTTGGTATTGTGTGTTGTCTCCATGACATTAAGGTATTATTTTCTTTATTTATTGATTGTATGTTCATTTGTTTCCTCCTGCTCCTTTGTTTTGTTTGATATGTAAGGGCAGCTGGGTCATGTGTGCTTTGCTGCTTGCTCATCTATCTAGGAGGGCGAGGCAGCAGCAGGCAGGGCAAGCTCACTTCACTGTACACTGGTTTGGGGAGGTGTCCGGGGGCAGATTGTTTGGGCACTTTATTCCTCCTGATGTTGGTCCAGTAGTGTGGGAGTGTTCACAGCCTTTTACCAGATAGGCAAGCATGTCAGACTATGAGTGTTACAGGCTCATTTCCCACCGTTCAGCATCTGGTCATGTGGCAAGAGGGAAGGGGCAGTGCAGGTTCAGTGAGGTGGTGGACTTGAGTGCCAGGGACAATCTAGCCACAGCAGCATGGTGGGTGCCAGCAAGGAGGTGGGATGGTGCACAGGCTACATGTGGAGGGGAAGGAAAAGAAAAGAGAAATAAAGAAAAAATTAACAAAGTGTAGCCGTCAGGTGGGGGTAGGGTGGACCTGGAGGCCAGTGGAAAACAAGAAGGTGATGTATGGGGCTAGGTGGGAAGTAGAAAGATAAGAAAAAAAGAAAAAGAAAAAAATATGGTAGCACAGTGGGGACCGGTGAATGGGTGCAGGTGTATCTGTGGTAGCAGCAGGCTGGTGCACCATTGGCACTCCAACTGTGGTGGCATGCCAGAGGCAAGTGGGAATGGGGGGAGGTGGTGCACGAGTCTAGGTGGGAGGGAGGAAATAAAGTAAAAAAGGAAAAATGAAAAAGAAAGGGGGGCAGCACAGTGGGAGCTGCTGAGGGTGTTAGGCAGACCCAGGGGCCAGTGGGAAGGGAGGTGAGGTGATGTACTTCATTAAGTGGGAGGGAGTAAGAAAAAAATGGCCATGTGGTGGGGCTGTATGTGTGGGCAGAGAGTACCTGGGGATGTAGTGGGTCAGTGTGCTGGTGGCTCTCTAGCCACAGCAGTGTGGTGGGGTCCAGTGGGGGGGGGATATCAGTGTGCAGAGCAAGGTGGGATGGAGAAATAAAACAATGAAGGAGAAAAATATATAAATAAAATAAAGTAAAAAAGAAATTCTGGCTGCACAGTGATGCCAGTGAGTTGAGGTAGGGTGGGCCCGAGGGTCAGTGGGAAGGGAGGGGAGGTGATGTACTGGGCTAAACAGGAGGGGAAAATAAAAAAAGAAGAGAAAGAAAAAAAAATGGTGACAGGGTGGGAGCTGGCAGCTGGGGGCAGGATGTACGGGGAGGGGTGGGCCAGTGGTTCTGTAGTCACAGCTGCATGGCAGGGTTCTGGGGCAGGGGTGTGAGGTTGAATATCTGGCTAGATGGGAGGGAGAAAGAAAAGGAACAAAGAGAAAAGAAAAAAATAAATAAACTAGTGGCATGATAGCAGCTGGTGAGTGTGGGTGGAGGTTACCTGAGGGCGGGATGGTTGGAATAGAGAGTAAGTGATGTATGAGGCTACGTAGGAGGGAGAAAGAAAGCAAGAAAGAAAAAAATGGTGGCACAGCGAGAGTTGGTGGGTGGTGGTGGGGTGGACCTGAGGTGGTGGCAGACCAGTGACTCTACCTGTGGCAGTGGGGTGTGGCCCAGAAGGAAGACGTGGAGATGGTGTATGGGGCTATGTGAGAGGGATTAAGAGAATGAAAAAGGGAAAAAACAGTGTGGCAGGAGCTAGTGAGTGGGAGTGGGATGGACCTGGGGTGGTCGCAGGACAGTGGTTCTTTAGCGGCGGCTGTGTGATGTGGCCTGGTGGGAAGGTGTAAAGGTGGCATACGGGGCTAGGTAGGAGGGAGAAAGGAAAGAAAGAAAGGAGGAAAAATGATGCAGCAGGAGCCAGTGGGTAGGGGTGGGGGGACCCGGGGTGGCACTGGGCTGGTGGATCTCTAGCCAAGGTGGTGAACTGTGGCCTGGCGGGAAGGGGTAGAGGTGGGGTATGAGGCTAGATGGGAGGGAGAAAGAAAAGGAAAAAAGGGGGGAAAATGGCACACCAGGAGCTGGTGGGTGGGGGCAGGGTGGAAATAGAGTGGCGGTGGACCAGTGGCTCTCTAGCCAAGGTGGCACTGTGTGGCCTGGCAGGATGGGGTGGAGGAGGCGTATGGTGCAGAAGTGTGAGGGGCACAAAAGCGTGTTTCTCTGGTTACCAGGTACTCTGTCTCCAATGGGGAACTTCGTGAAGATACCTTCCCTTACTCAGTGTCTGGGGTAGCTGGCTGTGTTCCAAGATGGTGATGCTGTGCCATGTTAATTGACAGGGTACCTCAACTCCATATGTCTCCTCATTCTCTATTTTCCTTCAGTTTCTTCTTCCATTCAGTGTTTGATCTAGTTCTTTATCCATTCATTTGATGCTTTGGGTTCCAGGATTGACATTTGCATCTATTTTAGTTTTTCAGGTCTTTGCTGCAGAGGGACAGCATGATGTGCCTGTCTAGGGTGCCATGTTGGCTCTGCCTCTCTCAGTTACTTTTTTTCCTATGAGAAAGTCCAAGAAAATGACCCACATAAATGGCAGAGAAGCAGAAAAGCTGAATGTACCTTATAACATGAAAGAGTTTAGGAAAAACTCAACGTTAAAATGATCTTCTAAGCATAGAGTGAAATTGGAGACAGCTTACTTTTTGTAAACATGTTTTCCTAAAAAGTCTTGGCAAGTAGTTCTTTTTTGTTTTTGGTTTAATTCTACTCTTAATAATGTTAAGGGTTTGTCAGTAATTTATTATAAAATATAGGTTGTGAACTATCTTATCAATATCCCTTGTATTAGTGCTCGATGATAGTAGGCATTAACTTGATAGATGAGGGGCCATTACAGTCTATCACTGCAGTGATCCATACATTGAAGACTCCCTAAGTACACGTTGACACAATATTGCATCAGTGATCCATGAATTAAATATGCCTTGGATTCAATTCATTACAAGTTTAATGGGAGAAATGCACCAATTTTGTACTGAAAAATGCCAGTTTTGACTCTATGATCAATTCTTCTTTAAACACATTTCCAGCGTGTCCTGGTAATGAATATTCTTTCTGAACTATCCCTGTTTATTGTTACGTGACTTCATCAACATTCAAAGTCCCATTTTATATTGGCTATATTAAAAACTCCTTGAGTGTCAGAGATAAGATCAATGGAATAATTGCACAAATGTAATTCTTTTGTGAACAATGGAAACCACTATTTTATCTTTTTAAAAAGTGGGCATAAAAACCACTCAATAGACTTAAAATAAAAGAAAATTAAAATTTTATTTGGGTCATTATTCAGTCCATCCTTCATTATAAAACGTTCATGAAGTTATTGTCATGGCAGGGTGAGCACAAGAAATGTGACAATGTTTCAAGGTACTTAGCATTTATGCCTTTTAGTCTATCTTTTTTCTTTTACACATATTAAATTTTTCATAGTACATATTATGCAAAATAATAGTAATAGTTTCTCAAATATTTATAATAAAGTTGTTTTATGTATTATACTTACAAACATTCATTACTCTGCTGACCACACACTGGATATTGCTTCTGAAAAAATAAAATGCTAACTATGGGTTCCAAAAAATATGGAAAAGGAAAGGAATTAAGAACACTGAATATTAGAAGGAATAACCCCCAAAATATTGGAATTATATAGTCCTTTGAGATGGGAGGCAAGTTGAAGAGATAGGTAGAAGATCAGTAGCTGTTCTATAAGTAAAACATGGATTGAGTTATTCTGCTGTTAAAGTGTATTTAGAAGCTGGGACCTGAAGAAAATGAAAAACAATTTAGACTTCATTACAAGGAGGCTTCCAGCCTTTTCCTTCCAGACTGTCCACCTTCTCATGCTTCCCCAAGGCAACTTCACCCACTACTGTCTTCTTGCTCTTCTTTCATACTGCAACTTTCCAATCTTTGAGTTCTTGAAGAAAGCAAAAACAAACACTCCTACTTTTAAATTTTAAACTAATTTTCATCCCATTTCTCTATTTGCCTTCCCTTATACCTTTTTTTGACCCTGTAGTTTTTTCCATCTTTTTCTGTTCTTCCCTTGTCTTTTTCTCCTATTAACTTTGTCAGAATCATAATATTTAGAATATTTGTGCTTGTTTAGGTGGAGGATGCACAGTGAGTCTGACTGTCCCTCTATCATCCTACGGATGTCAGCGTGATTCTGCTCTTGTGGCTGACTAGACTGGTATGCCCAACCTCCCTCAATGCTAATTAGCATAGAGAAGTTGTAGGAAAGAACTAGAACTGGGATGTGCATGTGTGAGTGGGTAGAAAATCAGACTAGGAGAAGGAAGGCATTAATACTGCTGGGACCATGGACCCAGAGATGGGCATAGTTTCATGAGCGAGGTTGTTCCACTCTCAGAAGAAAGGGTGCAAGACAAGGAGACAGAAGCCTGGAAAAAAAGAAAAGACAGCAGAGTGATAGGGCTAGTAAGAGCAGATGAGACTAAATGCATGCAAGTTTAAATCACTGAAAAAGCATTTCTTAACTGCTTACTAGTTTCCAGGGACTAGGCTAATTGATTTCACATCCATTATTTCATTTATTTCCACAACAACCCTGTAAGTTATATGCTAAGCATGTCAGGTATGAACTTGTCTAAGTAGGTAACCTTAGCTACTGAAGATCCAAAATTCAGTGGCTACCTGAGTCTAAATGTGAGTAGTGAGCATTGAGGATGGGTCCAAGATATCTCAACAGTGAGGAGTAGAAGATAATCACCAGAGGAAAGCTGGAAAATTCCACATGTGTAAAAAATGATTCAGGGAAAGGTGGGAAAATATCACAAGTGTAAAATACTGCACCATCCTTAAAATAAATGCTTTAAGTATACTAAAATACGTCTTCCTAAAAACCAAGCTACCTCCTCCTATGGATTTGACTATATAGTAAAAGTAATACATTTTTATCTACTTATAAAGCATAGATTGGTTACTAACCCTAGGTGAGTGTCCCTTTGTATGACTAGTATGTATATTTTTCATCTACCAAAACATAAATTTCAATAAAATAAATGGCCATCAATTTGTAATAATTCGTGTGTAATCCTCTCCAGAGATAAAAGGATAGTTTAGATGATATTTGTTTGAAGTCAGTAAATAGTTTGATCTTTAAACTTTAGCCTCACATGTGGTGGGAAGGAAGTGCCATCCACTGTGCAGGGAAACAATACCTTAGAGAGATGTAAAATATATTTTAAGCAAAAGAAATGTGATCAATGAAAACACCATCAGGTGAAGTTTAATACTATACAAACATATACTGATTTGTTCCTAAAGGGATTTTATGTACAATGTTGTTGTTGTTAGTTGCTGTCACATCGATTCAGGCTCATGGGAACTCCATGTGTGCAGAGTAGAACTGCTCCATAAGATTTTCAAGCCTGTGACCTTGCAGAAACACACTGCCAGGCCTATCTTCCAAGATGTCTCTGGGTGGGTACAAACCTCCAATATTTTGGCTAGTAGTCGAACGCTTAATCATTTGCACCACCCAAGAACTCCTATATAGTACAACAAGCAAATACAAATGAAGAAATTGGAAATTAAAGAAAAATAATGAGAAAATACAATGAATCTCGTGGTAAATGCAAACAGTGCAATAAAGCATACAGAATTACTGAACGAGTAGCTGAATTTGAGTTAGAGCTTTCAAGTAAGTAACTCAAAAAGAGAAAAATGATCAGTTACGTGATCCTTAGTGCCTCGGGAAAAAAAAGGAAACAAAATAATTTGCCTTGGAGAAACACAAGATATGGAAATCTGGAGGAAACTTACACACACACACACACAATGTAATATAGTAGTTATGTTATGAACTGTACCCACTATTAAGTGCAAAAATATATTTTGTAAGATTATTTTCTTATGTGACTAGATGCAAAGTTGATAGTAAAATTCCAGAGTTCGTTTCCATAAAGAAGATCATATAAGGGACAATATATTTAATAGCTGGTTCTCTGAGAGTCTTGCCCTATCTGTAATTTAGCTTACTAAACAAAGGAATGGAATACAAATCCTTATAGATATTAGTTTTCATAAACTGAAGTTTTCATGATGATTGGGCTGTAAAGACAGTAAAGTTGTATTCTTTGGGAAATGTGTAGGACTGCTAGATTTAATCCAATTACTGATTGATAGAGATGGTGATTTTGATCCTAAATCATGGCTTTTTTAAACAAATAAAATACTTTTCTTTGTATTATAATGATAATATATGATTAAAAAAAATCTTGGAGACTATAGAAAGCACGAAATAAAATCCCCATAATTCCATCTCTTACATACAGAGACAAAAATATTATTGATATTTTGGGTATATGCTTACCATTACTGGTTTATATAAAACCTTCCTCATGTTTTGAGAGGCATTATGGCATAGTGCTTAAGGGTTAGCCTGAAATTATCTAAATTCTTAAATCTGCCTTAGTTTTCTTTTTTATAATATCCCATTTTGCCTTATAAATTTAATCATTTCTTTTCATAGCTGTGATTATTTTGACATGCTTACTTAAATATCTCTTTTATTTCATTACTGCATTTTTTTTTAAAGTTTTAATTCTCTAGTGGTTTAGCTAACTCTCCTAGTGATTTGTTTCCTTGTATGGTTTGTGACTCTTGCTGTGGATTTAGGTTTAGCATGCCTTTTTCCATGAGCATCAACTTGCTTTGGGTTGTGGAGACATACCTATGAGAAATGTTATTTTCCTCTGTTGGGAAATATGCCTTTTATCATCTTAGGTCATATGGTTTCCCAGTGGCATCCCTATCACAAGGGTTAATGTCACCTAGTGCAGTAACTAATGGTGTGACACTCCTTACCCTGCCTGGGGTGGACAGGGCCACCAGCAAACCCCTCCGGTGGGTGGAATGGCCTATCCCCACCCAACCCTCACACAGCCTAGCCCCCCCCTTTGCTGCCCCCTGTGTCTCCCCACAACTCCTCCCCTCTCCCAATGGCTGGCGGCTGCTGGAACCCTGACTGGCGAGTGAAGGGAGGGAGTTGTGACAAGTTACCACACTGGGTAACACCAACCCTAGTGATGCCACTGCTTTGGTGGCCCCTGCTCTGGCAGTGCTGGCCCATCCACAGCCCCAACACAGCTACTGGGTCATTTTGGTGTCACTCCATCTGACAGTGTCAGGTGGTGCAGACTGCACCCCCACACACCTTGAGTGACATCTGGGAAATGTAATTTCAGATCCCATATTAACATTTGATGTGGGGTTGGGGCTTTTATTTCTTGCACAAGATTGTTTTATTCCAACCATGGCTTCTAGCAAAATCTTTGCTTCTTTGCCAACCTACTTAGCCATTAAGTACAGCTGGCTCATTCCTATTTTATGATGGACATCCCACTGTGGTTCCTGGCCTTTATGCAGAGTTCACATCTATCTCTCCAGATGTAGAGTTCTGAGGTTTCATCTCCTGATTAGTGAGGGCATTAATATCCCACCCTACAACGGTGTCCCAGTTCCAATAACCTTGTGTTCCCTTTAGCTTTGGTTCCCACTCATCTCTGTAACTTTGTTATTTCTTTATTCTTAGTCCTAGAGATTTTCCTTTCTTTTATATGGCCATATTTTATCCAGTATTTTTGTGTACTTGGTGGAGTTGGTGGGGGTAGGGGGTGCTGAAGATTGGATGGGGCTATGGTATGGACCTTTCACTATTAATCACATCTACCATTTGACTGGAAACTTGTTTGACCTAAGGCTCCGTTTCCTCATCACATCTGTATCAGAAAGGATTTTTTTTTTTTTTTTTTGGTAATTCAATGAGAATTAAAATGCAAAGTGCCTGGTAAATATCAGCTAACATTACCACTAGCTAACCTGCATTTTGAAGTCCCTGGGTGGCACAAATAGTTAAGTGCTTGACTATTAGCCAAAAAGTTGAAGGTTCAAACCCACCCAGAGGCACCTCAGAAGACAGGCCTGGTCATTTTCTTCTGAAAGTTCACAGCCTTGAAAACCCTATGGAGCGGTTATATTCTGACACACATGGGGTCACCATGAGTCAGGGTCACCATGAGTTGAGGGCCTCATGAGTTGGGGTCAATTGGATGGAACTAATAACAACAAACCTGTAATTTAATTTTTATATTAAATATATTATTAACATAGCCACCCTACATTTCAAATTTTATATGTAAATATACTTTATTAAATATTAAATATAAGTATTGTATTATTAGTAATATAAACACATAAATATAAACTATATACAAATATATATTAAACAGTTATTATTGAGGCTTACTATCTATGTACAATTATTCTAAGTCCTTTAAAAAAATTAACTCATTTTTTCCTCACAATAACCCTATGAAGTACAATTATTATCCCTATTTTACAGGTAAGAAAACTGAGGCACTGTGCTCACGAGTAAATTGCCCAAGGCCACACAGTAAGTGAATGGAAGAGCCTTGTTTCAACACATACAGTAAGGCTCCCAAAGTTAGTTCTCCTATGCTGCTTTCTTTTTCATGTTCATCTATATTATTTTTTATCCATTATATTAAATAACGTTCTCCAACAATATTTTTAAAGTGTGAAATGCTTTTTGATAGAGATCAGATATTAGAGTCTTTTGAAGCAATTCTTTATTGTAAAATCAAAACCATGTAAACAGAATGAAGAAAAATGCATGTGGCATGCTTCTCTGTTGTAGCTATTTATGCAACCAGATAAAGCTGAGGAAAGATCAAAGTGCTAAGTGTGGGTTTCTTAAAAAAAAAAAAAATAGGGGTATGAACAGATATTTCATAAAGAAAGATATACAAAAAGTACATGAAAGTGTTCAACATCATTCATCATTGTGCCCATTATCAATGTATTGTCTCTCAATTCCAAATTCACCTGTCAATATATGGTCTATCGTAATAGAAAAGATTCTTTTAAGCCTTTCCCCTTTAAGGTGAGCACCATGTTAAGCTTTCTCAGTAGAGGGTGTTAGAGGAGCATTGCAGAAGGAAGAGGCTCCTCTGCAGTGTCCAGCTGCTTCAAGTTGTGTTAGCAGTGTGGCTGAGAGGACATCCAGTGGAGCTCTGCCTCAGCCACATGTCCAGAATGCATGATTCCTCAGGGACCTTGCAGCATTGGCCTTTCCATGGTACTCTTAACATGGAAGCCAGTGCCCCTAAGGCCTCCTTCTGCCACCAGCACCCTGATTCTTTCTGCAGATCCCCTGTGACTGGCCTGAGACCACCAAACTACTCCTCCCTCTGCAGGTTCCACACGGCTAGCTTGAGGCCTGGAGGATTCTCACAATCTTTGCATGCACATGCATCAGCTACTGATCCCATGTTCTCCACCTGGATTCTGGAGAACTGCTTTCTGCTGACCTAGTATTGCAGATCACTTTTGGCCTGAACAAACCAGCAAACTGCTACTCAGTGGGCTGAATTATGCCCTTTCCAACAGGGTCTGAACCCCAGCCTTAGGGAGAGGGCTCCTTTCTAATTTGTCCTTCTGTGAGTATTCTCCTTCAGCCCTAGGGTACCATACAGAGTTTTCCTATAGTTTTTTTTTTTTTTTTTTTTTTAACCATAGTTTAATAATTATAGTAAACTTCTTCAGTTTCACCTACTGTGTGGATTTTATTTTCGGACTGGAACCAGAAGAAAACAGTCATCTAAACCCAAACCAAACCCACTGAGGTCAAGTTGATTGCAACTCATGGTGACCAATACAATCATCTAGACAGTGCAAATTAAAACCACAAAAAGATACTACTATATATACACTTGAATATCTAAAATTTAAAAATATAGATAATACCAAATGTGGGTGAGGATGTAGAGCACCTGGAACTCTCATTCATTGTTGGTGGGAGTATAAAATATTATAAGTACTTTGGAAAAAGTCTTGCAGTTTCTTATAAAAGTTAACATATGTATATCCTATCATTAATCAATTCCACTCCAAGATAAATCAAAATATATGTCCACATAAAGGTTTGCAAAAGAATGTTCTTGGCAACTGTATTCATAATGGCTTAAAGGTGAAAACAACCCAAATGTCCATCAATAGGTGGATGGAAAAACAGATTATGGTATATTTATATGCTAGAACATGACTCAGTAATAAAAAAGAAAGACAAAACTACTGATATAGGAATGAGTCATAAAAATATACTAAGCCAAGAGTCGGGGCCAAGATGGTGGAGTAGTCAGATGGCTTCCTATGTCCCACTTACAACAAAGACCTGAAAAAACAAGTGATTTGATTGTATATGAATATCTAGGAGCCCTGAATAAGGCACAGCTGAGGAATCGAACTGAGTGGTGGAGGGAAAGAGAGACAGTTTGGAAGGAGCAAGAAGTTGCCTGACTGGCCTGGCAAGAGCCGCAGCCCTTCAGCCTAGATCAGTTCAGGGTGCTCAGTGAGGTGGGCATACAGCTCTGCACACTTGCTCGGGAGGCAGTTTCCATACTGAGAGAGATTCAGCAGCAGAGATGCTGCTTGGACACTCTGAACTAGTGAAAAGCAGCAGCCAAGTGGCTAAAGATAAGTACATGCATGAGGCCTTTTGCGGGGACTTAAAAAAAAAAAAAATTGGGGAAATACCTTTCTCCCATTTACCTCCTCACTCCACGCTCTGTACTGAGTTCAGCCAGCTTCAGCAATCTATGAGTCCCTGGGCCAAAAGTAGATCCCATAAGGTGCCCTGACCCATTCTCCTGGCCTTGGAGGAAAACAAATTAACAAACAGAGAAAAAATAAGCTGCCAGCTCCCCTAAGCCAGGAACTCAGGGTTGGCACAGCTCCTTTGCCTAGGCACAGGCATAAGGGGTCTGCAGACTTTGAGTGCCTTCCACCCCTTTATAGACTTGTGTGGACCCATCTCAACAGCAAAAGCCCTCTCTACCACAGTACAACAGGGTAAACACCTGAAGTCTAACTTCAACTGTTTCAGCTGTGACGTGGCAGATTTGTGATGCTTGACACTGCTCTGCCCTTTCAGCAGGTGACTTACCTGTCTAATCAGGGGCTTGAGGACTGGTGACTCCACCCACACCACCTAGCCACCTGCTACAGGGGTCCAAGAATAAGTAGCGCCCCCTAGTCATTACAGCCAACAGAGTAGGGTGCTCATAGTCCAGCTGCAAAACTCACCTACCTACTCCCTCTAAGCAACAGGGACATGCTTTCCTTTCAGACACTCAGGGGCAGCCATCAGCCCACAGGCTTGCTCAGCACGTGACCCCCTACTACAGCCAGATACCTGTGCCTACACCAATCACTCATGCCTCTCTAAGACTGTAGGTGAAAGCCTGCACAACACACTTGGTGACCATCTACCTGGACACCTGAGCTGAATCCATACAGGAAAATTTAACAGACTCCTGGGCACACATATTTAGTTATAGACCTAACTACCTGGTGACAGGACGTTACAGCTTCAAAGGTACCAATAATCGAAATAGTGCACATGAGCAGCCCATTTGGGCATATCAAAACAAATCAAAACAAGAAGCTAGGAAACACTAAACAAATATAAAATAAAATTATAATAACTTATTGATGGCTCAGAGACAACAGTCAATATCAAATCACATAAAGAGGAAGTCCATGATGCCTTCAGCAAGCTCCCAAAATAAAGAATCAATAAATTCTCTGGAGAAAGAGAATTTCTTGGAATTATCAGAGACAGAATACAAAAGATTAATACACAGAACTCTTCAAGAAATTAGAAAGGAATTCTACAAAATGCAGAAATAGCCAAAGAACACACAGACAAAGTAGTAGCAGAACTTAAAAAAGTTATGCAAGAGCATAATGACAAATTTAATAGGCTGCAAGAATCTGTAGAGAGACAGCAATCAGAAAACCAGAAATTAACAATAAAATTTCAGAATTAGACAACTCAATAGAAAGTCGTAGGAGCAGAATTGAGGCAGTAGATGTCAGAATTAGTAACATTGAAGTTAAAGCACTTGACACCAACTTATTAGAGGAAAAATCAGATAAAAGAATTTAAAAAAATGAAGAAACTCTAAGAATTATGTGGGACTCTATCAAGAGAAATAACCTATGAGTGATTGGCGTGCCAGAACAGCGAGGGATAACAGAAAATACAGAGAGAATTGTTGAAGATTTGTCGACAGAAAACTTCCCTGGTATCATGAAAGATGAGACGATATCTATCCAAGACGCTCATCGAACCCCACATAAGGTAGATCCCAAAGAAAGTCAACAAGACATATTATAATCAAACTTGCCAAAACCAAAGATAAAGAGAGACTTTTAAGAGCAGCTAGGGATAAAAGAAAAGTCATCTACAAAGTAAAGTCAATTAGAATAAGCTCAGACTACTCACAGAAACCTTGCAGGCAAGAAGGCAATGGGATGACATATATAAAGCCTTGAAGGAAAAAAAAATGCCAGCCAAGAATTATATATATTCAGCAAAACTGTCTCTCAAATATGATAGCAAAATTAGGGCATTACCAGATAAACAGAACTTTAGGGAATTTGCAAAAACCAAGCCAAAATTACAAGAAATACTGAAGGGAGTCCACCAGTTAGAAAATCAATAACATCAGATAACAACGCAAGACTACAACACAGAACAGAGCAGCCAGATAGCGACTCAGACAGGAAAACCACAAAAATACATCAAAGCTAAAACATTGAAAACAGGGAAATGGAAATGTCAATATGTAAATAATGACAAAATTAAAAAAGAAGAGAGGAACTTAAAAATATAGACATAGATTTTTCATATGGAGGGGAAGTCAAGGCAATAAAAAAATAAAAGACTGGTATAAACTTAGAAAAATAAGGGTAAATATTAAGGTAACCACAAAGGAAACTAACAATCCTACAAATCAAAATAAAAAACTAGAAAAATAGGAAGACTCAGCTCAGACACAAAATCAACAGCAATGAAAAAGATGAAAATGAAATACATAAAGAAAAACAGCTCAGCACAGAAAATTAAGGGGAACAAGAAACTGTGAACAACACACAAAATAAGACATCAAAATGACAGCAGTGAACTCATACCTATCAATAATTACGCTGAATGTAAACAGACTAAATGCACCAAAAAAAGAGACAGAGAGGGGCAGATTGGATTAAAAAAAGAAACCCTTCTATACTGTGCCTACAAGAGACACACCTTAGACTTAAAGACACAAATAAACTAAAACTCAAAGGATGGAAAAAAAAAATATATCAAGCAAACAACTCTCAAAAAAGAGCAGGAGTGGCAATCTTAATCTGTGACAAAATAAACTTTAAGGTAAAATCCACCACAAAGGATAAGGAAGGACACTATATAATGATTAAAGGGTCAATACACCAGGAGGACATAACTATAATAAATATTTACACACCCAATGACAGAGCTCCAAAATACACAAAACAAACTCTAACAGTACTGAAAAGAGAGATAGACAGCTCCACAATAGTAGTAGGAAACTTCAACATGCCACTTTTGGTGAAGGAGAGAAGATTCAGAAAGAAGCTCAACAAAGACATGGAACAGGTAACTGCTACAATCAACCAACTTGATCTCATAGGCATATACTGAACAATCCACCCAACAGCAGCCAAGTATACTTTCTTTTCCAACACACATGGAACACTCTCCAGAGTAGACCACATATTAGGCCATAAAGCAAGCCTCAACAAAATCCAAACCATCGAAATATTACAAAGCATCTTTTCTGACCATAAAGCCATAAAAGTAGAAATTAACAACACAAAAAGCAAGGAAAAAAAAATCAAACACATAGAAACTGAACAATAGCTTGCTCAAAAACTACTGGGTTATAGACGAAATTAATGATGGAGTAAAAAAATTCATAAAATCAGATGAGAATGAAAACACATCCTACCAGAACCTTTGGGACACAGCAAAAGCAGTGCTCAGAGGTCGGCTTATAGCAATAAATGCACACATCCAAAAAGAAGAAAGAGCCATATAAAAACATTAACACTACAACTGGAACAAGTAGAAAGAGAGCAGCAAAAGAAGCCCTGGGGTGCAAGAAGAAAGGAAATAATAAGTATTAGAGCAGAATTAAATGAAATAAAGAATTGAAAGAATTAACAAGACCAATAGCCGGTTTTTTGAAAGATCAACAAAATTGATAAACCATTGGCCAAACTGACAAAAGAAAAACAGGAGAGGATGCAGATAACCCATATAAGAAATAAGATGGTACATATCACAACAGACCCAAATGAAATTAAAAGAATCATAACAGAATACTATGAAAAATTGTACTCTAACAAATTTGAAAACCTAGAGGAAGTGGACAAATTTCTAGAAACACACCACCTACATAAACTAACACAAACAGAGGTAAAACAACCAAATAAACCCATAAAAAAGAAGAGGTTGAAAAGGTAATTAAAAAACTCCCAACAAAAAAAAGCCCTGGCCCAGATGTCTTCACTGGAGAATTCTACCAAACTTTCAGAGAAGAGTTAACACCACTTCTACTAAAGGTATTTCAGACCATGAAAAAGGATGGAATACCTCCAAACTCATTGTATGAAGCCAGCATAACCCTAATACCAAAACTAGGTAAAGACACCACAAAAAAAGAAAATTACAGACTAATATCCCTCATGAACATTGACGCTAAAATCCTCCACAAAATTCTAGCCAATAGAATTCAGTAACATATCAAAAAAATACTTCACTGTGATCAAGTGGGATTTATACCAGGTATGCAGGGATGATTCAACACTAGAAAAACAACCAATGTAATCCATCACATAAATAAAACATAACCCAAGAATGCCATGATCTTAACAATTGATGCAGAAAAGGCATTTGAGAAAGTCCAACACCGATTCATGGAAAAATTCTCAAGAAAACAGGAACAGAAGGGAAATTCCTCAATATGGTTAAGGGTATTTATACAAAGCCAATAGCCAACATCATCCTAAATGGAGAGACTTTGAAAACATTCCCCTTGAGAACAGCAACCAGACAAGTATGCCCTCTATCACCACTCTTATTCAACATTGTTCTGTAGGTTCTAGCCAGAGCAATTAGGCTAGAAAAAGAAATAAAGGGCATCCAAATTGGTAGGGAAGAAGTCAAAGTATCTCTATTTGCAGATGATATGATCTTCTACACAGAAAACCCCAAAGAATTCATAAGAAAACTACTAGAACTAATAGAAGATTTCAGTAAAGCTTCAGGATACAAGCTAAACATACAAAAATCAGTTGGATTCCTTTACACCAACAAAGAGATCCTCAAAGAGGAAATTACCAAATCAATACCATTTACAATCGCCCCGAAGAAGATAAAATACTTAGGAATAAATCTAACCAGAGACGTAAAAGATCTATACAATGAAAACTACAAGACACTACTGTAAGGAACCAAAAGAGACCCGCATAAGTGGAAAAACATACCTTGCTTGTGGATAGGAAGACTCAGCATAGTGAAAATGTCAATTCTACCCAAAGCGAACTACACATACAATGCAATCCCGATCCAAATGCTACCGGCATTTTTTAATGAGATGGAGAAGCAAATCACCAATTTCATATGGAAAACGGAAGAGGCTCGAATAAATAAAGCATTACTCAAGAAGAAAAAAGTGGGAGGCTCCACACTACTTGATTTTAGAACCTATTATACTGCCATGGTAGTCAAAACAGACTGGTATTGGTACAACAACAGATACATAGACCAATGGAACAGAATTGAGAATCCAGACATAAATTCATCCACCTACAAACAGCTGATATTTGACAAAGGCCCAAAGCTGGTTAACTGGGGAAAAGACAGTCTCTAACATTTGGTGCTGGCATAACTGGATATCCATCTGCAAAAAACTGAAACAAGACCCATATCTCACACCATGCACAAAAACTAACTCAAAATGGATCAAAGACTTAAATACAAAATTGAAAACAATGAAGATCATGGAAGAAAAAATAGGAACAACACTAGGAGCCTTAACACATGGCATAAACAGAATATGAACCATAAGTAACAATGTACAAGCACCAGAAGAGAGACTAGATAACTGGGAGCTCCTAAAAATCAAACACTTACGATCATCAAAAGACTTCACCAAAAGAGTTAAAAGATAGCCTACAGAATGGGAAAAAATTTTTGGCTAGGACAAATCAAATCAGCATCTAATCTCTAAAATCTACAAGATACTGCAAAACCTCAACAACAAAAAGACAAATAGCCCAATTAAAAAATGGGCAAAGGATATGAACAGGCACTTCACCAAAGAAGATATTCAGGCAGCTAACAGACATATGAAGAAATGCTCATGATCATTAGCCATTAGAAAAATGTAGATCAAAACTACAATGAGATATCATCTCACCCCAACAAGGTTAGCAGTAACCCAAAAAATACAAAATAATAAATGCTGGTGAGGTTGTGGAAAGACTGGAACATTTATACACTGTTGGTAGGAAATCGATTTGACATTTCCTTAAAAAGTTAGAAATAGAAGTGCCATGTAATCCAGCTATCCTGCTCCTTGGAATGTATCCTAGAAATAAGAGCCATCACACGAATAGATATATGCATGCCAATGTTCATTGCAGCACTGTTCACAATAGCAAAAAGAAGAAAACAACCTAGATGCCCATCAACGGACGAATGGATAAACAAATTATGGTATATCCACACAATGGAATACTACACAACGATAAAGAACAATGATGAAGCCATGAAACATCTTATAACATGGAGGAAGCTAGAACTCATTATGCTGAGTGAATTTAGTCCGTCACATAAGGACAAATATTGTATAAAATAACTATTATAAGAATTCAAGAAAAGGTTTAAAAGCAGAAGAAAACATTCTTTGATGGTTACAAGGGTGGGAAGGGAGGGTGAGGGTTATTTACTAACTAGATAGTAGATAAGAATTATCTTAAGTGAAGGGGAGGACAGCACACAGGACAGGGAAAGTCAGCATAACTGGACTAAACCAAAGCTAAGAAGTTTCCTGAATACAATCTAATACTTTGAGAGACAACGTAGCAGGGATGGGGGGGTCTGGGGACCATGCTTTCAGGGGACATCTAGGTCAATTGGCATAACAAAGCTTATTAAGAAAAATGTTCTGCATCCTACTTTGGTGAGTGATGTCTGGGGTCTTAAAAAAGCTTGCAAGTGGCCATCTAAGATGCATCAATTGGTCCCAACCATCTGGAGTAAAGGAGAATGAAGAACACAAAAGACACAAGGATAGTAGTAGCCCAAGAGACAGAAAGGGCCGCATAAACAAGAGACTTCATCAGCCTGAGACCAGAAGAACTAGATGGTGCCCACCTACAACCAACAACTGCCCTAACAGGGAACATAACAGAGAGTCCATGATGGAGCAGGAAAAACGTGGGATGCAGAACTCAAATTCTAGTAAGAAGACCAGACTTAATGGTCTGACTGAGACTGGAGGAACACCGAAAAGCATGGCCCCTGGATTCTCTACCAGCCCAGAACAAAAACAATTTCTGAGGCCAACTCTTCAGACAGGGATTGGACTGGACTGTGGGACATAAAGTGATACTTATGAGGAGTGTGTCTCTTAGCTCAAGTAGATACGAGAGACTAAATGGGCAGCTTCTGTCTTGAGGTGAGATGGGAAGACAGAGAGGGTTAGAAGTTGTTTGGACATGAGGAATCAGGGGTGGAAAGGAGGAGTGTGCTGTCGCAGTATAGGGAGAACATTTAGGGTCAGATAACAATGTATGTATAAATTTTTGTATGGGAGACTAACTTGAAATGTAAACCTCATTTAAACTACAATAATAAAAAAATTAAAAAAATATATACTAAGTCAAAGGAGCCTTAAGCAAAATGTATGTATTATGTAATTCCATTTTTATGAAGTGCTAGAATAGGGAAACTAATCATTGGTGGAAAATAATGAAAACATTTGCTGCCTCTGGGAAGAGTAGGGGTAGAGACTGACTGGGGAGGGACATGAGGGAATTTCCCAGTGTGATGGTAATGTTCTATCTTGATGCACTACATCAGAATTCCTAACAGTAGTTTTATTTAAAAAAATGGAGGTTAAGATTTTTTTGTCAAAACAAATTGAACAGTAAAGATTTTTGTATTTTACAATATGTAAAAGTTACCTAAAACATCATAAAGAGTTTAGGTGTGAAATGTACTTATACCTGCAACCTATTTTGAAATGTATCCAAAATATAGATGGACCGATGAATATATACAAGGATGGATAGATGGATAGATATGTGATAATGCAAATATAGAAGGTGTTAACTGTGGAATTTTGGAAGCTGGGATATAAGTGTTCACTTTAAAATGGTCAGCTGATTTTTGACAAGGGTGCTAAGTCCATTCAGTGGGGGAAAAAAGAGTCTCTTCAACAAGTGGTGTGGAAAGCATTGGATTTTTACATGCAGAAAAATGAGACAGGATGTATGCCCCACACCATGCACAAAAACAAATTCAAAATAGATTAAAGACCCAAATGTAAAAACTAAACTAATACCATAAAATTCTTAGATGAAAATATAAGGACAAGACTCTTGGGCCTAGCTTTTAACAATAAATTATCTAATATAACAAAAACACAAAAAGCAAAAGACAAAATAAATGGGACCTCATAAAAATTAACTTTTGTTAATCAAAAGACTTTATCAAAATGTGAAAAGACAAGCTACTGACTGGGGGAATATCCTTGGAAACCATATATCCGATAAGAATATAATCAAAATATATATAAAACCTCAAAAAATAACCCAATCATAAAATGAGCAAAGGACTTCAATAGACATTTCACCAAACAGGGCATTCAAATGGCCACCAAACACATGAAAAGTTGCTCAACACCATTAGCCATCAGAGAGATGCAAATCAAACTACAATGAGATACCATTTCACTCTCTCTAGATGGCTAAGATAAAAAACAAACAAACAAAACAACAACAGCAAAAATTAACAAGTGTTGGTGCAGATGTCGGGAAACCCTTATCCATTGCTGGAGGGAATGCAAAATGGTACAGCTGTTGTGGAAAACAGTGTGGTGGTTTCTCATATAAAACTAAAAATAGATCTACATGACCCACCAATTCCACTCCTAGGCATATATTCAAAAAACTTGAAAGCAGAGACTCAAAAAGAGACTTGTAAGCCAATGTTCGTTGCAGCACTATTCACAATAGCCAAAAGGTGGAAATAACCTAAATGTCCATCAGTGGATGAATGGATAAACAAAACGTGGTATATACATGCAATGGAATACTACTCAGCCAGTAAGAGAAATGAAGTTTTGATATAAGGTACAATATCAATGGAACTTGAAGACATTATGCTGAGTGAAATTGTCAATCAGAAAAGAGCAAATATTGCATGACTTCACTTATAAGACAAGAACAGGCAAATGTATAAAGACCAATGTTTTTTAGTGGATACTAATGTGGAGGGAGGGGGAAAGAGGAGATTATTGATTACACAGAGCTGAATTTTGATTTATGGTGATGGAAAAATCCCATTGATTAAGGGTAGGGTTGCACTCCCAGTTAATGTAATTGATGTTAATAAATTGTACACATGTAAAAGATGAATTGTCAAAAGTTGTATGATGGATATATTGACAACAATGACACACACATACACACACACAAAGTAGCTGCTGAGGCTGCTTGTGTACAGCCAAACACCTCATGGGATTTGGTTCCTTGGTTTTGTGGTTTAGGGTCATGATTTTATGGGGCATCCCAGTTAATTGGCCTAATAACATGTTCAGTGCTTCTGTTCTACATCCTAGTTTGTTGCATAGTGCCTAGAGTCTTAAAAGCTTGCAAGTGGCTATCAAAGGTACAACAATTGGCCTCTATTTGCCTGGAGCAATAGAGGAAGAAGGAGAGTTAGGAATAATAGGAAGAAATAGAATGTTTGGCTAATTACCTCCATGAACAGCTACCTCATTTGCTGTCAGACCCAAACTGACAGGATGGTACCTGCCTACCATTACTGAACATTTTGATCCAAGATTTTACAGAAGAATCCTGATCAAAAAGGGTGGGGGGAATGCAGAACAAAGTTTAAAATTATCATGAACTCCAGACTTTCTGGAGCCATGGAGGCTGGATGAACCCCTGAAACTATTGCCCTGAGATAGCCTGTCTGGTAAAACTTTTCAAATCATTTCTTGACTTGCTATATCAAAGTGCTGATTTTGTATGAGCATTGAGAACTGCGGGTCTATTTTGAGCCATGTTGCTTCACTCATAACACAGACATTTTCTAGCTCTAAAGACTGGGGAAAACTGACTGGCTTGAATTTACTATTATAGCACCTTTCTTTTTGCAAATTATCATAGTCTCTGTGATGGCCTAGAGTATCTTGTTTTATGTGATGAAGGCATGTGTACTTTTTGAAAGTCATATATTTATATCCTGTAATCCTTGAGGACTTAGTCTGACTTTAAACCATACCTTTCAGAAAGAATGTATATATTTTTTTCCTATTGGCCCTTTGTTTCATTCATGCACGTCTTGATTAAGCTGTAAATTCCTCAGTGATAGGATCTATTTTCTATTTATCTTATATTCTCTGTCTAGAGAATCATGTACAGTACGATAGACGCCAGGGATATTTATATGATGATGTTATCAATTATTTAAATGTTTAAAATCTTTTTAGACCCTTACCAAATAATGCTCTGTTCATTCAGAGTCTGTATTAGAATTAGATTATGTAGCTTCATTTAACTACACAATCTTTGCTTTTTAAAAAAATTCTGTACTGCAGAAATTTCCAAATAGCTTTTACATCAGGCACTGACTGCATTTTTATAAGGGATAAAAAAGCCTCCATGCATTCTCAACTTGTAGATATATAACGACACCATTGAAAGGTAACGGGAATCTGAATACTAGTAAACCAAGGACAACTAGATATCAGGTGAGATCTCAGGTCTTAAGTCATAGAAGAAAGAAAAGGACATGAAGACTCAGTACACCTGAAGTAATGGCATTCCCTTAAAAATATGCTTGCCTTTAAAACTGCCGGCAGAAATGCTTAAAATAAACCAAAAAATTAGAGGCACTATTAAATATACAGAGCCCTGGTGGCGCAGTGGTTAAGAGCTCAGCTACTATCCAAGAGGCTGGCGGTTCAAATCCACCAGCCACTCCTTGGAAACCCTATGGGGCAATTCTACTCTGTCCCATAGGGTCGCTATGAGTAGGAATCGACTTGATGGTAACGGGTCTGGTTATGGATTACATATATAAATGTGAGTGACTCTGCATCAACCTTCCAAGTAACAAGAATGTTTTATACCTTCTATATAAACTATTTAGGATAAAACTGACATAAAAAAGAGGCCAGTTTACAAACAGGTGAAAACAAATAAACAGGTTATATATTTCTTCATAAGTCAGGCTACAGAGTTATCAGCTCAACTCTAACTTGAAGATAGAAAATTATGCTTAAAGTACAAATCAGGAAACTACCAGGACACTTACAAAGAGCTACAATGTCATCATTGCAAGCAACAAGAATCCATAACAGTGAGGTTAGTTATCTCCAGGAAAGTTTTTCAGAAGCAATCGGTTCTGCACTGAGATTTGTATACATTACTGTTGAAATTAAGGAGGCTAGTTATAAGGCAATAGAAAATGATCAATGGAGAAAGAAATCATTGGATATCCTATAATATGTGCTACATGATGAAATTATGCTGAGATGACAGACAAGAAAACTAGAAATTAATAGTGGGGGGAGTTGGGGGAAATAAACTTTTGTCAATATTTAATATTTTCCACACTATAGTACCTACAGGAGATAAGCAGTCTGGTCTCTAGAAACTCTAAGGTACCAATTCATTTCTAACTCAGTTTAAATGAAATAAAATATTTACAATACCATAAACAATTTTTGTCCCAATGTCATACTGATCAGACAGCATTATAATTACTAATTTGATTTCTTAGACATCATGACCCTGAAAAGATAACCTCAGTAGTAAATATGAGCAGTTCAGTCCCCTTATAAGGTTACCTCTTGTTTCAAATTCATAATCCAAATTTCTAGAACGAAAGAGTCTGAGTAAATTTGTATATCCTGTGTCTGTAATCTAAAAGTTAGATAACCCCTGGATCAAAAGATATTAAAATTTCAGACTGTGGGTTTTACAACTGACCTGAAACTGGCATTTATACAATTGTTTTGTGCTTTTTATTTCAGAGTTTCTCAAACACATCGATAACAAAAAAATCTGGTTTTACATTTTTTATTTAATCATATTTATGGTCATTGCAAGGAGTCCTGGTGGCACAGTGGTTAAAGCATTGGCTGCTAACCAAAAGGTCAGTGGTTTGAACCCACCAGCTGCTCTGCAGGAGAAATATGTGGCAGTCTTATTCCATAAAGATTACAGCCTTGGAAACCCTATGGGGCAGTTTTACTCTGTTCTAGAGGGTTACTATGAGTTGGAAGGGACTCAACCGCACCGAGTATGGCAAATTCAAATGATCACCCAAAATGTATATCTTCACCTAAAATCTTTTGTCAGTGTCCTATGTGTTGTTGTTGTTGTTGTTAGGTGCCATCGAGTTGGTTCCGACCCCTAGTGACCCTAGGTACAACAGAACAAAACACTGCCTGGTCCTACACCATCCTCACAATCATTGTTATGCTTGAGCCTATCATTGCAGCCACTGCAAGCCATCATTGCAAGCCATCTCCTTGGGGACCTTCTTTTTCGCTGACCCTCTACTTTACCAAGCGTGATGACCTTCTCCAGGGACTGACCCCTCCTAATAACATGTCCAAAGTATGTGAGACAAAGTCTTGCCATCCTTGCTTCTAATGAGCATTCTGTCTGTACTTCTTCCAAGACTGATTTGTTTTTCTGGCAGTCCATGGTATATTCTATATTCTTCACCAACACCATAATTCAAAGACATCAATCTTCTTCCATCTTCATTACTCGTGGCTTGAATCAGGCCCACCTTAGTCTTCAAGGTGACATCTTTGTTTTTTAACACTTTAATGAGGTCTTTTGCAGCAGATTTGCCCAATGCAATGAGTCATTTGATTTCTTGACTGCTGCTTCCATAAAATTTTGTCATGAGTATAAGCATAACGTTTAATTAAAAAGAAAAAAAAAATTAACACAGCTGAAAAAGTTCTTCCTCTGAAGCCTGTTCCTATAAGATTTGAGGGACAATTGGGTGTGTTAACCTTTCTGTCCTGTAATTTTCAGTAATCTTTCTCTTTGAGTGTTCAATTTGAAAATGATGCTATTACCTATTGCTCATCACCCATCTCGTTACGTATTTTTAACCAGTTGCTGATGGCTCTTCTAGTCGAGGCCTTGCAGCATTTCCACTTGGTACTCCTGTCATAATAGAAAACTTAACAGCAAACTCAGAGAAGCTAGAGGTTGGCAATTTTTATTATCTTCTTGATTTTTGCAGCAGGGTAGTGTGCGGTAGAATACAAGTTATTGTTGTGTGCATTGAGTAAATTCCGACTCACAGCCCCGCTATAGGACAGAGTAGAACTTCCCCATAGAATTTCCAAGGAGCACCCGGTGGATTCGAACTGCTGATCTACTGGTTAGCAGCTGTAGCTCTTAACCACTAGGCAACCAGGGTTTCCAATCATAAACCACAGACCAATGTTAAGCAGATTTTCATTTTTAGGCTCTTGCCTGATCTATGACATGTCTGCAGGTAGAAGGCAGTAACGAAGGCTATTTAGCCCACATTGCTTCAGGAAATAGGTTTAGCACTCCATAAATCCTGTGTTTTAACTTATTTACACCCTTCATAGGCTCAACATTTATTCTGCTCATTTACTTGGAGTCTAACTTAATTTACTGAAGAGTGTGCATTACTCACCCAACATTAATGTGGACTTGATTCACCTGTACGTATTGTAAGCTAATAGTGCTGTGTTGGATTTGAAGCTGATAATGATGTGCAGTGACAAGTTTAACAAATTTTCGATTACCACATTCAATTACTTTTGGTGCATCCCACTTGTCATCTAGCCAAACAGTTAATTCACTTAGGGTTTTGACAAAGAATACGGGATGAGATGATTCATTAGGGAGACTCCCAGTATAGGTTTTGCACTCTGATGTTATTAAACAACTCCCCCTATTTTGCTTTACTGGTGATTTTAGAATCTAGCTCTGTTGAGAAAATGTACTGCTTATTTGTCACATGTTCCTGTCTAGAAACAGATTATCCAACATACTGAGAATTGCATTAATAGATTCACCAGAAAATTAATATTTGTGGCTTATGGATTTGAAAATTTTAAAATATAGTTATTTTCAAATACTGGTGATAATGAGTAAATTATTTATTTTATAGTAGACTCATTCCTAAGTCTACATTTATCAATGATATCCTATTAAAAAGAACAATAATTTTAACATTAAGTGAAGATTATCTTACTTCAATTATATTTCTATAACTCTCCATCAATGATGTTAACTAACATTTAGGAAATTGACTTAGAAAATTTCTCTGTTTGAACCAGTAGAAAACAAAAGAACATTTAGTAAGAGATCACTGTAAGGTACGTGCATAGATAAAGATAGGTTTAATTTGTTCCTATAAATCTAAAGGCTGATGAGACTCTGGAAGAAGATTCTTGAAGCTAGGGAAAAAACAAACAACAAAACAACAAAGCAGCAGTGAAGCGCTGGGTGTTTCTTTTAAACAGGTTAACAGATGTATTGAGTAGAGAGTAATTATGCTTTGAAAAATAAAATATAAATGTATCTGTAGTGGTTGATAACACTGACATTCATCATTGTAGTTGTTGTGTGTTTTGTATTACTGTATTATCAGATTTGGTGGGGAAGGGGTCTTAGGTTATCTGGTGCCGCCTTTTAGGCTTCATGTGGGGCATCTTGTTCCGTACAACCAGCTCCTAAACATCTCTGCCTTCTCATCTCACCCCCAGACAGAAGCTGCCCATTTAGTCTCATGTAGCAACTTGAGCTAAGAAGCACACTCTTCAAGAGTATCATTTTATGTCCCAACGTCCAGTCCAATCTTTGTCTAAAGAGTTGGCCTCAGGAATTGTTTTAGTTCTTACTTGACAGAGTCCAGGGGCCATGCTTTCCGGGGTTCCTTCAGTCTCAGTCAGACCATTAAGTCTTGTCTTTTTACTAGAATTTGAATTCTGCACCCCACCTCTCTCCTGCTCCATCAGGGACTCTCTGTTGTGTTTCGTCAGGGTGGTCATTGGTGGTAGATGGGCACCATCTAGTTCTTCTGGTCTCAAGATGATGCAGTCTCTGGTTTATGTGGCCCTTCGTGTCTCTTGGGCTAATACTTTCCTTGTGTCTTCCATGTTCTTCATTCTCCTTTACTCCAGGTGGTTGGGACCAATTGATGCATCTTAGATGGCCGCTTGCTAGCTTGAAGACCCCAGACACCACTCACCAAAGTAGGATGCAGAACATTTTCTTAATAAACTTTATCATGCCAATTGAACTAAATGTCCCCTGAAAGCATGGTCCCCAGACCCCTGCCCCTGCTGCTCTGTCACTTGAAGTATCTGATTGTATTCAGGAAACTTCTTAGCTTTCGTTTAGTCCAGTTGAGCTGACTTCCCCTGTTGTGTGTGCTGTCCTTCCCTTCACCTAAGATAATTCTTGTCTACTATCTAGTGAATAACCCTGACCCTCGTAACCATCAAAGAATGTTTTCCTCTATGTTTAAAACTTTTCTTCAGTTCTTATAATAGTGGTCTTCTGTGACTGACTAAATTCACTCAGCATAATGCCATCCAGATTCCTCCATGTTATAAGATGCTTCACAGATTGATCGTTGTTCTTTACTGTTGTGTAGTATTCCATTGTGTGAATATACTAAAATTTGTTTATCCATTCATCCATTGATGGGGCGCCTAGGTTGTTTCCATCTTTTTGCTATCGTAAACAGTGCTGCAATGAACCTGAGTGTGCATATATCTATTCATGTGATGGCTCTTATTTCTCTAGGATATATTCCAAGGAGCGGGATAGCTGGATCATATGGTACTTCTATTTCTAGCTTTTTAAGGAAGCACCAAATCAATTTCCAAAGCGGTTGTACCATTTTACATTCCCACCAACAGTGTATAAGTGTTCCAGTCTCACCACAATCTCTCCAACATTTATTATTTTGTGTTATTTGGATTAATGCTAGCCTTGTTGGAGTGAAATGATATCTCATTGTAGTTTTGATCTACATTTCTCTAATGGCTAATGATCATGAGCATTTCTTCATGTTCCTGTTAGCCTCCTGAATGTCCTCTTTGGTGAAGTGCCTGTTCATATCTTTTGCCCATTGTTTAATTGGGTTATGTGTCTTTTTGTTGTTGAGGTTTTGCAGTATCTTGTAGATTTTAGAGATTAGACACTGACTGGATTTGTCCTAGCCAAAAATTTTTTCCTGTTTGGTAGGTTGTCTTTTTACTCTTTTGGTGAAGTCTTTTGATAAGCATAAGTGTTTGATTTTTAGGAGCTGCCAGTTATCTAGTCTCTCTTCTAGTGCTTGTACATTGTTACTTATGGTTCATATTCTGTTTATGCCATGTGTTAAGGCTCCTAGTTTTGTCCCTATTTTTTCTTCCATGATCCTTATCATTTTCGATTTTATATTTAAGTCTTTGACCCATTTTGAGTTAGTTTTTTGCATGGTGTGAGGTATGGGTCTTGTTTCATTTTTTTGCAGATGGATATCCAGTTATGCCAGCACCATTTGTTAAAAGAGCCTATCTTTTAATGCATTTGGGGCCATTGTCAAATATCAGCTGCTCATAGGTTGATGAATTTATGTCTGGATTCTCAATTCTGTTCCATTGGTCTATGTATCTGTTGTTGTACAAGTACCAGGCTGTTCTGACTAGGTTGGCGGTATAGTAGTTTTTAAAATCAGGTAGTGTGAGGCCTCCCACTTCGTTCTTCTTCTTCAGTAATGCTTTACTTATCTGGGGCCTCTTCCATTTCCATATGAAGTTGGTGGTTTGTTTCTCCATCTCATTACAAAAATGCCATTGGAATTTGGATCATGATTGCATTGTATCTGTAGTTCGTCTTGGGTAGAATTGATATTTTCACAATGTTGAGTCTTCCTATCTATGAGCAAGGTATATTTTTCCACTTATATAGGTATCTTTTGGTTTCTTGTAGTAGTGTCTTGTAGTTTTCATTGTATAGGTCTTTTATGTCTCTAGTTAGATTTATTCCTAAGTATTTTATCTTCTTATGGGCTATTGTAAATGGTAGTGATTTAGTGATTTCCTCTTCGAAGTTTTCTTTGTTGGTGTAAAGGAATCCAACTGATCCTTGTATGTTTATCTTGTATCCTGATACTTTGCTGAAATCTTCTCTTAGTTCCAGTAGTTTTCTTGTGGATTCTTTGGGGTTTTTTGTATATCAGATCATATCAACTGCGAATAGAGATACTTTGACTTCTTCCCTACCAATTTCGATGTCCTTTATTTCTTTTTCTAGCCTAACTGCTCTGGCTAGGACCTCCAGCACAATGTTGAATAAGAGTGGTGATAAAGGGCATCCTTATCGTTTCCTGTTCTCAAGGGTAATGCTTTCATAGTCTCTCCATTTAGGATGATGTTAGCTGTTGGCTTTGTATAAATGCCCTCAATTATGTTGAGGAATTTCCCTTATATTATGTTTTGTTGAGAGTTGTTATCATGAATGGGTGTTGGACTTTGTCAAATGCATTTGGGCATCGATTGATAAGATCATATGGTTATTGTCTTTTGTCTTATTTATGTAATGGATTACATTGATTGTTTTTCTAATGTTGAACCATTGCTGCCTATCTGGTATAAATCCCACTTGATCACAGTGAATTATTGTTTTTTACATGTTGCTGAATTCTATTGGCTACAATTTTGTGGAGGATTTTTTATCAGTGTGAGGGATATTAATCTATAATTTCTTTTTTTTGTGGTGTCTTTACCTGGTTTTTGTATCAGTGTTATTCTGGCTTTATAGAATGAGTTTGGGAGTATTCCATACTTTTCTATGCTCTAAAATACCTTCAGTAGTAACGGTGTTAACTCTTCCCTGAAAGTTTGGTAGAATTCCCCAGGGAAGCCATCCTGGCCAGGGCTTTTTTTTTTTTTTTTTTTTTAATTGTACTTCAGGTGAAGGCTTACAGAACAAATAGTTTCTCATGAAACAGTACTACACATATTGTTTTATGACATTGGTTAACAACCCCACAAAATGTCAACCCTCTAACTTTTCAACCTTTATTTTTGGTGAAAATACACATAGCCAAAGATACAGCATTTCAAAAATTTCGACATGCACAGTTCAGTGACGTTGACTACGCTCTTCCAATTGTGCTGTTATTCTCACTTAAGATGAAGGCTTACAGAACAAAATAGTTTCTGATTTAACAGTTACTACAAATGTTGCCCTATTACAAAGTTTAACGATCTCACAACACATCAACAATATCCTTACTCAACCTTGGGTTCCCTATCACCAGATTCCTTGTCCCCTTCCGCCTTCTGGCTCCTGTCACTGGACTACTGTACCTCGGCAGTCTCGTTTGGTTTTATGGGGCTGTCCACTCCCAGGCTGAACGGTGAACCTCGGAGATAACTTCACCACTGAGCTAAAAGGGTGTCTGGGGGCCATACTCTTGGGTTTCTCCAGTCTCCTTTAGGCCAGTAAATCTGGTCTATTTTTGTGAGTTAGAATTATGTTCTACAACCTTCTCCAGCTCTGTCCAGAACCCTCTGTTGTGATCCTGGTCAGAGCAGTCAGTGGTGGTAGCCAGGCACCATTTAGCTGTACTGGACTCAGGCCGGGGAGGCCTTGGTAGCTGTGGGCAATTAGTCCTTTGGACTAATCTCTTCCTTTTATCCTGTTCTCTTCATTCTCCCTTGCTCCCGAAAGAATGAGACCAGTGGAGTATCTTAGATGGCCGCTCACAGGCTTTTAAGACCCCAGACACCAAGGTAGAATGTAGAGCATTGTCTTTATAAGCTGTGTTATGCCAGTTGAGCTAGATGTTCCCCGAGACCATGGTCCCCACAGCCCTCCGCCCAGCAATTCAGTCCCTCAGGGAGTTTGGATGTGTCTATGGGGCTTCCATGACCTTTCCTTGTACAAGTTGTGCTGGTTTCCCCAGTATTGTGTACTGTCTCACCCTTCACCAAAGATACCACTTATCTATTGCCTATTTAGTATTCCCCCCACCCCCACCTCTCCCATCCCTGGTAACCAACAAACATTGTTACATTTTGTGTGTGAACTTTTTCATGGGTTTTTACAATAGACGTCTCATACAATATTTGTCCTTTTGTGATGACTTATTTCACTCAGCATAATGTCCTCCAGTTTCATCCATGTTATGAGATGCTTCACAGAGTCATTGTTGTTCTTTCTTGTTGCATAGTACTCCATTGTGTGTATGTACCATAGTTTGTTTATCCATTCATCTGTTGATGGGCATCTAGGTTGTTTCCATCGTTTTGTTGTAGTGAACGATGCTTCCATGATCATAGGTGTATATATGTCTATTCCAGTGACGACACTTATTTCTCTAGGATATATTCTTAGCAGTGGGATTGCTGGATAGAATGGTAGGTCTATTTCTAGCTTTCTGAGGAAGGGCCATATCATTTTCTAAAATGGTTGTATCATTTTGCATTCCCACCAGCAGTGTATAAGAGTTCCCATCTCCCCGCAGCCCCTCCAACATTTGTTATTTCCAGTGTTTTTGATTTGTGCCAGTAATGCTGGGGTGAGATGGTATCTCATTGTGGTTTTAATTTGCATTTCTCTGATGGCTAGTGATCGCGAGCATTTCCTCCTGTGTCTGTTAGCCATTTTAATGTCTTCTTTGCTGAAGTGTCTGTTCATATCCATTGCCCATTTTTTAATAGGATTATTTGTCTTTTTGTTGTAGATGTGTTGGATTTTCTTGTAGATTATGGAGATTAGACCTTGTCTGAATTGTACTGTCCAAAATTTTTTTCCCAGTCTGTAGGTTCTCTTTTTACTCTTTTGGTGAAGTCTTTGAAGAGCATAGGTGTCTGATTTTTAGAAGATACCAGTTATCTAGCTTATCTATTGGGGTTTGTGCATTGATGGTGATGGTTTTCTATCCTGTTAATGCCCTGTATTAAGGCCTGAAGGGTTGGTCCTATTTTTTCTTCTATGAACTTTATAGTTTTAGGCTTTATATTCAGGTCTTTGATCCATTTTGAAGTAGTTTTTGTATATGGCATGAGGTAGGGGTCCCGTTTCATATTTTTGCAGATGGATATCCAGTTTTGCAAGCACCATTTGTTAAAAGGACTGTCTTTTCCCCATCTGATGGACTTTGGGCCCTTGTTGAAGATCAGGTGACCGTAGGTGGATGGATTTACATCTGGGTTCTCAATTCTGTTCCATTGGTCAATGTATCTGCTGTTGTACCAGTACCAGGCTGTTTTGAGTACTGTAGCTGTATAGTAGGTTCTCAAGTCAGGTAGTGTTAGTCCTCCAACTTTCTTCTTCTTCTTCAGTAGTGCTTTACTTATTCGGGACTTCTTCCCTTTTCATATAAAGTTAATGATTAGTTTTTCCATCTCTTTGAAGAATGTTGTTGGTATTTGGATCGGGATTGCATTGTATTTGTAATTTGCTTTGGGTAGAATTGTCATTTTCACAATGTTGAGTCTGCCTATCCATGAGCATGGTATGTTTTTCCATTTATGTAGATCCCTTTGGGTTTCATGCAGTAGTGTTTCGTAGTTTTCTTTGTATAGGTCTTTTATATCCCTGGTCAGATTTATTCCTAAGTACTTTATCCTTTTTAGGGGGTACTGAAAATGATATTGTTTTCCTGATTTCATTTTCATTGTTCTCCTTATTGGTGTATACGAATCCAACTGATTTTTGAATGTTTAGCTTGTATCCTGCTATTCTGCTTAATCTTTCTATTAGTGCCAGTAGATTTCTCGTGGAGTCTTTAGGGTTTTCTATGTATAGTATCACATCATCTGCAAACAGGGAGAGTTTAACTTCTTCATTACCAATTTGGATGCCGTTTATTTCTTTTTCTTGCCTTATTGCTCTAGCTAAAACTTCCAGCACAATGTTAAATAGGAGTGTTGATAAAGGGCCTCCTTGTCTTGTTGCTGTTTTCAAGGGGAATGTTTTAAGCCTCTCTCCATTAGGAATGGAGTTGGCCATTGGTTTTGCATAGATGCCCTTTATTATGTTGAGAAATTTCTCTTCTATATCTGTTTTATTGAGGGTTTTTATCAGGAATGGGTGTTGGACTTTGTCAAATGGCTTTTCTGCATCAATTGAGACAATCATGTGATTCTTTTCTTTCCTTTTATTTATTGGTGGATTACGTTGATTGATTTTCTAATGTGGAACCATCCTTGCATACCTGGTATGAATCCTACTTGGTCGTGGTGTATTATTTTTTTTGATATGATGCTGAACTCTACTAGCTAGAATTTTGTTCAGAATTTTTGCATCTATATTCATGAGAGAAATTGGTCTGTAATTTTCTTTTTTTTGTGACTTCTTTGCCTGGTTTTGGTATCAGCATTATTCTGGCTTCATAGAATGAATTTGGAAGTGTTGCTTCCTCTTCTATGATCTGAAATAGCTTGAGTAGTACTGGTACAAGCTGTTCTGTAAATGTTTTGTAGAATTCTCCAGTGAAGCCATCTGGGCCAGGGCTTTTTTTGTTTGGGAGGTTTTTTTTATCACCTTTTCAATCTCTTCTCTTGTTATGGGTCTGTTCAGATTTTCAACATCATTTTGCTGTGTGTTTCTTGAAATTTATCTATTTCCTCTAGGTTTTCAAATTTGTTGGAGTATACTTTTTCATAATATTCTGTTATGGTCCTTTTTATTTCCATTGAGTCTGTTGTAATGTCCCCCATTTCATCTCTTATTTGGGTTATTTGTGTCCTCTCCTGTTTTTCTTTTGTCAGTCTGGCCAGCGGTTTGTCGATTTTGTTGATTCTTTCAAAGAACCAAATTTGGTTTTGTTAACTCTTTCTATTGTTTTTCTGTTCTCTATTTCATTTATTTCTGCTCTGATCTTTACTATTTCCTTTCTTCCAGTGGTTGTGGGCTTTTTTTTGCTATTCTCTTTCTATTTGTTTGAGTTCTGTAGTTAATATCTTGATTTTGTCCTTTCTTTTTTGATGTGTGCATCTATTGCTATAAATTGTCCTCTGAGGACTGCCTTTTCTGTGTCCCATAGGTTTTGGTATGATGTGTTTTCATTCTCATTTGACTCTAGAAATGTTTTGATTCCATCTCTGATTTCTTCTATTACTCAGTGATGTGTAAGCAGGGTATTATTCAGTTTCCATGTACCTGATTTTTTTTCCTTGCTCTTTCTATTGTTAATTTCTACCTTGATGGCATTGTGGTCAGAGAAGATACTTTGAATTATCTCAACGTTTTGGATCTTGTTGAGGATTGCTCTGTGGCCTAAGATGTGGTCTATTCTGGAGAACATTCCATGTGTATTGGAAAAGAAAGTGTACTTTGCCATGGTTGGATGGAGTATTCTATATATGTCTATGAGGTCAAGTTGGCTGATTGTGCCTTTTAGGTCTTCTGTATCTTTGCTGAGTTTCTTCTTAGTTGTTCTGTTCTTTACTGAGAGTCGTGTGTTGAAGTCTCCTACTATTATTGTGCAACTTTCAATTTCTCTTTTCAGTGTTGTTAGAGTTTGTTTTATGTATTTTGGAGCCCTGTCATTGGGTGCGTAGATGTTTTTTATGGTTACATCTTCATGATGGATCATCCCCTTAATGATTATGTAGTGTCATTATTTGCCTTTTATGGTAGATTTTGTTTTAAAGTGTATTTTATCTGAGATTAGTATTGCCACTCCTGCTATTTTTTGGTAGTTGTTAGCTTGAGATATTTTTTTCTAACCTTTGACTTTTGATAAATTCACATCTTTGTTTCTAAGGTGTGTTTTTTGTAGACAGCATATTGTTGGATCCTCTTTTCTTATCCATTCTGTCACTCTCCGTCTTTTTATGGGTGCATTGAGTCCATTTACATTCAGTGTAATTATTGATAGATGTAGGTTTGTTGTTGTCATTTTGTAGTGCTTGTTTTTGGGGTGCTGAAGTTTTCTTTGTTCTTCTTACTCTCTTGTGCTGAGTTACTTTTGTTTCTGGAGTTTTTTTCATTTCTTTTGTTTTTGCTGAGACTTTATGTTTTTCCTTTGTTTTTATGAGTATGTTTGTTAACTTTCTTTGTGGTTACCATGAATTTTACCCTTATCTTTCTAAGTTTGAAGCAGTCTACCATTACTTGGTATTGCCTTGCCTTCGTCTTCATTAGAATGTTCTATACCTATGCCGTTTATTCCCTCTTTTATTGTTTTGATGTTGTTGTCATTTACTGATTAACTGCTCTGATTCCCTGCTGTATTTCTTTTGTTTTTGGGTAGTCCTCAAGAGTTCATTTCCTAGATTGGTATCTGCCTGGTACGATCCTGTGTCCTAGATTCTGCCTGTGAGCTGAAGCTGTTTGTCCTTAGATCGAAGAACTCCCTTTAATACTTCTTGTAAGTTTTGTTTGACTTTTACATTTTCCCTTCATTTTTGTTTATCTGGAAATGACCTAGTTTCACCATCAAATTTGAACGAGAGTTTTGCAGGATATATTATTCATGGCTGGCTATTTTTTCTTTCAAGATTTTATATATGTCATCCCATTGCCTTCTTGCCTGCATTGTTCCTGCCAAATAATCTGAGCTTAATGTTATTCTTTCTCCTGTGTATGTGACTTCTTGTTTTTTATGTGCTGCTCTCAGGATTCTTTGTTTGTCTTTCGTTTTGGTGAGTGTGAATATGATATGCCTTGGTGATTTTCTTTTGGGGTCTCCTCTATACGGGGTTCGTTGAGCTTCTTGGGTGGCCAGCTTTTAACCTTTATGATATTGGGAAAGTTTTCTGTCAGCAGTTCTTTAATGATCCTCTCTGTGTTTTCTGTTTTCTCCCCATGTTCTGGAATTCCAATCATCGGAAATTTTTGCTTTTGATTGTGTACCACATAACTCTCAAGGTCTCTTCATTTTTCTTTGTTGTTTTTTCTGAGTTTTCATGAAACAGGGTTGTATCCAAGTGTTTGTCTTCCTTTCCACTGATCCTGTCTTCCACCATTTCAAATATGCTTCTCAGCCCTTCTATGACACTGTCCATTTCTGAAATCTTGTTGTTTATCTTTTAGATTTCTAATTGTTGTCTTTGTATAATTTCTAGTTTTGAATTTATTTTGGCATTTTGTTTCTGCATTATTTTCCTGAATTCTTTCAATTTTTTTGCCTGTATTTTCCATGAATTTGTCTATTTTTTCCTCACGTTTGTCAGCTTTTGCCTCAGCTCTTGGAGAATTCTGTGTATTAGAGATTTGAATTCCCTATCAGGTAGTTCTAGTGCATTTTCTTCTGCTGGAGTCATCTGGTCTTTTATTTTGGACGCCTACTGGAAGCATCTTGTCCTGTTTTTGTAAATGTTTTGATATTGTCTGCTGTCTTCGGGGCATTCAATAGTTATTTTTCTCGTTTATTGATTGTAGATTTGTTTGTTTCATCCCCTTTTTTTTTTTTTTAAATTTGACTATGTCTGAGCAGGTGGACTGTGTGTTGTTTGTTGCTTGCTCCTCTGTGGGCAACATAATTTTCACCTCCTTCTCTAACTGACAGGATCAGTCACTCAGATATGGTTTAGCAGGGAAGGTCTAGCTGGAGAAGAGTTACTGGGACGGGTTTTTTGGCACTTACTGCAGCCACCAGGGCGGGTTGATAATCAGTGCTGGGAAGGTTCCAGTAGGCCGTGCCTGTGCTGCTTGGTGGTGTGATGTCAAGCACACAGTGCAGGTAGGCAGGATGCAGTGGGGAGATTGTTATGTGTGGAGCTAAGATGGTTATAGGAGAGACGAGAGAGGAACAGGAGCCAGAAATATACAAACGAGAAAGAATGCTAGGGGAGCTTGCTGTTGGAGTGGAGAGATGAGCGCCTATGAAATGGAGAAAAACATAAAGGGGAAGAGGAAGAAAAGAAAAGAATGAATAAATAAAAATCGGAAATGTTAAAGAACTGCTAAGTTCCCAGGGATCCCAGCAGTGCAGCTATTAGGTCTGGGGAAGTCACTCTCAGGTGTTGCAGAACAGCCTGGCTAGAAGGCATAGAGGTATACAATGCAAGGTGTTCAGGGAACAGAAAGGGAAGGAAGATATAGAGAGATGAGAAACTGAGCAGTGAAGAAAGACAAAAAGGGAAAAAGAGGGAAAACCAAACAAAACCAATTAAAAAAAAAAAAAGAACAAGAAAGGCCCCCAGAAAAACAGTAAAAAAGAAGCCAATGAAAAAAGAAATGCCCTCAGGGATCCCTCTGCACTTCTGTGCAAGCCGAGGGGGAAGTCTCCTTGCCACGCCCCACCGCCTGGCCGGAAGGGGCTCCCAACTCAAGAAAAAGAAAAGAAAACAAACATACAACTCAAAACAAGCAAACAAAATCCCTGGGATCCCACCAGCGTGGCAGCCCAGACCAGGAAGCAGCTCCACACTTGAACGGAGCTCTGCAGCCCCTCAGGAAGAAGCAAAGATGGCGCACAGAGCCAGGTATTTGAGCGAAAGGAGGGTGTGGTGGTGAGAAGTAAGGAAGAAATCAAAAGAAGTGGAAAGAAAGCAACACCATCAGGCAACAAACGGCGCTCAGAGAGCCAGCCTGTTTGGGTGTGTGGAATCGAAGCAGCCAGTGTTTACCAGTCAAGAGATTGTGGCCGCAGGAAGCAGAGGAGGCCAAGTGGGTTTGAAGAACGGTGGGGGGTGGGAAAGTATATATCGGAAATTACCAGTTGTTTTGTCTCCTGCTGGACACTCCGTGAGGCTGCTTTCTCTTACCCCGTTTTCTGGTCTCCGATAGGAGTCCAAGATGGCAGATCCACGCTGCGTTAGCTGGTAGGGGACCTCTGCATGAATCTCTCCTTGCTCTCCATTCTCTGTCAGTTTTCTCACTCCATTTGGTGCTTGGCTGAGTTCTTTATCTCTTCGTTTGATGTTTTAGGGTTTCAGGATTGTTGTATTCTCTGTTCTGCTTAGTTTTTCGGATATTTGCTGTGGAGGGATGGCGTGGTGCTTCTGCCTAGAGAGCCATTTTGCCAGAAATCCCCCAGGGCTTTATTTTGTTGGGAGTTTTTTAATTTCCTTTTCAATCTCTTCTTTTGTTACAGGTTTACTTAGTTGTTTTACTTCTGTTTGTGTTAGTTTAGGTAGGTAGTGGGTTTCTAGAAATTTGTCCATTTCCTCTAGGTTTTCAAATTTGTTAGACTACAATTTTTCATAGTAATCTGTCATGATTCTTTTAGTTTCAGTTGGGTCTGTTGTGATATCACCCATCTCATTTCTTATACGGGTTATCTGCTTCCTCCCCTGCTTTTGTTTTTTCAGTTTGGCCAATGTTTATCAATTTTATTGATGTTTTCAAAGAATCAGCTTTTGGTCTTGTTAACTCTTTCGATTGTTTTTCTATTCTGTATTTCACTTAATTCTGTGCTAATTCTTATTATTTCCTTTCTTATGGCACCTGTGGGCTCCTTTTGCTTCTCTCTTTCTACAGAGGTAACCTTTTTTGACTGATTTGTGTAGGAGTACAAAGATAGCCCCCAGTACTCAAGATGGGCCCAGTTGGGTGGTATAATTCATGCTCCATGATTCCTCATGGACCAGGCTGAAGCTAGTCTCCAGGGCAGGCCATTTAGCTTTCTCCTCCTGTCCTATTCTACTTCTCCCACTCCCTTTCTTCTGAGAGCACACCTTCAACAAATCACTTTCACAAGAATTCCCATTTCAGCTTTGATTCTAGTGAATTTGACTTAGGGTATTCAAGATAAGATATATTGTTTAAGGCTTTGCCATTCAGATGGACTTTATGATGATCCATAAATATATCTGGAATTTTGTCCAGCTTTGGTGTGCATATAAGGCAATTGAAAAGGTTGTAGCTTGGGTCAAGCCATCAAAGTGATATCTTTGCTTTTTAAAACTTTAGAGAGGTCTTTAGAACAGATTTGCCCAATGCAATACATCATTTGATTTCTTGACTGCATCTTACATGGACTTTGGTGGTTGATCAAAGTAAAATGAAATCATTAACAACTTCAATTTCTTCTTTGTTTATCAGTATGCTATTTATCAGTCCAGTTGTGAGGATTTTCATTTTCTTCACATTCAGGTGTAATCCATACTAAAGGCTGTAGTCTTTTTTTAATTTTTATTTATTTTTAAAAATAATAGTTTATTGTGTTTTAGGTGAAAGCTTACACAGAAAATTAGTTTCTCTTTAAACAATTTTTTTGCAAAAATTGTTCCATGCCTTTGATTACAATTTTTATGATGTATCAGCATTTTCATTATTTCATTTCTGTTTGTTCTGTTTCTATTGATCTAGCTTCCTTTCCCCTCCTTGCCCTCTCATCTTTGCTTTTGGTTAAATATTGATCATTTAGTCTCACAGTTGATTGTTTAAGGGAGCACATTACTCACAGATGATATTGTTTATTTTATAAGGCAATGTATTATTAGGCTGAAAGGTGATCTGCAGAAATACCTTCAACTCCAAGTTCAAAGAGTATCTTTGGGCAATAGTCTTGAGGAGTCTTCTAATCTCTGTTGGTCCAGTAGTTCTGGCCTTTTTTTAGGAATTTGAGTATTGTTTTACGTTGTTCTCCTGTTCTATCCGTGACCTTCTATTATGTCCCTGGTCAGAATGGTCTGTAGTAGGAGCCAGGCACCATTTAGTTCTTCTGGTCTCAGGTTAGAAAAGACTGTGGTTCTTGCAGGCTGTTAGTCCTGTGGACTAGTTTCCCCTTTGAGCCTTTGATTTCCTTCATTCTCTTTTGCTCTCTACCAGTAGAGACCAATAGTTGTATTTTAGATAGCCACTCAAAAGCTGCTACTCACCAAAAAAGGATGTAGAACATTATCTTTGTGACTTATGTTATGACAATTGACCAAGTTGTCCCCTGAGACTATGGTCCCAAGCCCTTTAACCCAGTGCACCAATCCCATGAGTTGTTTGGATATGTCTAGGAAGCTTCCACAACTATGCTCCCTATGGGGTTCATTATATATGTGGATATATATGCAGAACACACAAATGTGTATGTACATATGCCAACAGATACACGTATACATGCATCTGCCTTTACTCACATATATCTTCCTATATATACATATGCATCCATATCTACCTATGAAACAACACACACGTGTTTTGGTTGTTTATAGTGTTGTTGCAAAATTGTATATGTTATAGCATTTACCAAAATAGTCCCTTTTTCTCATGTGCTTCTTAGTATTTTTATTTACCTTGGTCAAGCTGTGCTGACTTCACCCATATTTGGGATTGCCTTTCCCATCACCAGAAGTAACAAGTGTCTACCATTTAAGAAGTGATTCCCTCTCCTTCTTCCTCCCATCCCTGGTCACCATCAAAGAACTTTGCTTTCTGTGCGTATATCTATTCTTGACTTTTTATAATAGTGGGACCATACAGTGTGTCTATTTCTGATTGACTTATTTCACTCATAATAATGTCCTCTTGATTTGTCCATGTTATAAGAAATTTCATCAACTCCTCATTATTCTTCATAGTTTATTGTGTAGTATTCCATTGTATATAGGTACCACAATTTGTTTATCCATTCATCCACTGATGGGCACTTAGGTTGTTTCCATCTTTTGTAAAGCTGCAATGAACATACCTATGCAAATGTCTATTTGTGTCAATGTTCTTATATCTATAAAAAATATACCTAGCAGTGGGATTGCTGGATCATAAAGTATTTCTAATTCTAGCTTTCTGAGGAAGTGTCATACTGTTTTCCACAGTGGTTATACCATTTTGCAATCCCACCAGCAATGCACAAGAATTTCAATCCCCCACGACCTCACCAGCAGTTATTGTTTTCTGTTTCTTTGATCATTGTCGTTTTTGCAGGGGTGAGAAGGTATCTCATTGTAGTTTTGATTTGCATCTCTCTAGTGGCTAATGATCATGAGCATCTTTTCATGTATTTGTTGGACACTTGAATGTCCTCTTTGGTGAAGTATCTGTTCATGTCCTTTGCCCATTTTCTGAATGGATTGTTTCTTTTTTTGTTGTTGAGGTGTGGAAGTTTTCTCTATATTTTAGAGATTAGACCCTTATCAGATATGTTGTTGCCTAAGATTTTTTCCCATTTTGTAGATTCTCTTTTTACTCTCTTGGTAAAATCTTTGGATGAGCATAAGTATTTGATTTTTAGGAAGTCCCAGTATCTTCTGTCATTCATCCAATTTTAGTTTTGTTTGATAGGCTATTTATGCTGAAAAATAGGTCCCCTAGTTTTGACCTTATGTTATCTTCCAGGAATTTTAAAGTTTTAGCTTTAACATTTAGGTCTTTGATCCATTTTGAGTTAGTTTTTGTGCACGTTGTGAGATATGTGTCCTGTTTCTTTTTTTTTTTTTTTTTTTTGCATACAGATATCTAGTTTTGGTAGCACTATTTGTTAAAGAGGTTGTTTCTTCCCCATTGAATGGACTTTGACCCTTTGTCGAAGTTCAGCTGCCCAAAGATGGATGGATTTACTTCTGGGTTCTCAATTCTAATCCATTCATCCATGCATTTGTCATTGAAGCAGTACTAGGCTGTTTTGATTACAGTTGTTGTTAGGTGCTGTCGAGTCGGTCGTGACTCATAGCGACCCTATGTACAACAGAATGAAACAGTGTCTGGCCCTGTGCCATCCTCACAATCATTGCTATGCTTGAGCCTATTGTTGTAGCCACTGTGTCAAGCCTTCTCATTCAGAGTCTTCCTGTCTTTTGCTGACCTTCGACCTTACCAAGCATTATGTCCTTCTCCAGGGACTGATCCCTCCTGATAACATGTCCAAAGTATGTGAGACAAAGTCTCGTCATCCTTGCTTCTAATGAGAATTCTGGCTGTACTTCTTCCAAGACAGATATGTTCATTCTTCTGGCAATCCACGTTATATTTAATATTCTTTACCAACACATAATTCAAAGGCGTCAATTCTTCTTTGGTCTTCCTTATTCATCGCACAGTTTTTGCATGCATATGAGGCGATTGCAAACACCATGGCTTGGGTCAGCCACATCTTAGTCTTCACGGTGACATCTTTGCTTTTCAACACTTTAAAGAATTCTTTTGCCACAGATTTGCCCAATGCAATACGTATTTTGATTTCTTGACTGCTGCTTCCATGGGCTTCTACTGTGGATCCAAGTAAAATTAAATCCTTGACACCTTCAATCTTTTCTCCATTTATCATGATGTTCATTATTAGTCCAGTTGTGAGGATTTTTGTTTTCTTTATGTTGAGTGTAATCCATACTGAAGGCTATGGTCTTTGATCTTCATCCGTAAGTGCTTCAAGTCCTCTTCACTTTCAGCAAGCAGAGTTGTGTCATCTGTGTATTGAAGGTTGTTAATGAGTCTTCCTGCAATCCTGATGCCCCATTCTTCTTCATATATCCAGCTTCTTGGATTATTTGCTCAACATACAGATTGAATGAATGCGGTGAAAGGATATGACCCTGACGCATGCCTTTCCTGACTTTAAACTACGCAGTATCCCCTTGCTCTGTTTGAGAGACTGCCTCTTGATCTATGTACAGGTTCCTCAAGAGCACAATTAAGTGTTCTGGAATTCCCATTCTTCACAATGTTATCAGTAATTTGTTATGATCCACACAGTCAAGTGTTTTTGCATAGTCAATAAAACACAGGTAAACTTCTTTATGGTATTCTCTGCTTTCAGCCAGGATCCATCTGATATCAGCAATGATATCCTGTTTCCACGTCCTCTTCTGAATCTGGTCAGAATTTCTGGCAGTTCCCTGTCAATGTACTGCTGCAACTGCTTTTAAATGATCTTCAGCAAAATTTTACTTTTGTGTGGTATTAATGATACTGTTTGATAATTTCCACATTCAGTTGGATCACCTTTCTTTGAAATGGGCACAAATATGGATCTCTTCCAGTCAGTTGTAGCTGTCTTCTAAATTTCTTGGCATAGACGAGTGAGCACTTCTAGTGCTGCATCTTTTTGTTGAAACATCTCAGTTGGTATTCCATCAATTCCTGCAGTCTTGTTTTTCGCCATTGCCTTCAGTGAAGCTTGGACGTCTTCCTTCAGTACCATCGGTTCCTGATCATATGCTACCTCCTGAAATGGTTGAACGTTGACCAATTCTTTTTGGTAGAGTGACTGTGTATTCCTTCCATCTTCTTTTGATGCTTCCTGCGACCTTTAGTATTTTCCCAACAGAATCCTTTAATATTGAAACTTGAGGCTTGAATTTTTTCTTCAGTTCTTTCAGCTTGAGAAATACGGAGCATCTACTTCCTTTTTGGTTTCCTGTCTCCAGGTCTTTGCACATGTCACTATAATACTTTGTCTTCTGGAGCTGCCCTTTGAAATCTTCTGTTCAGCTCTTTTACTTCATCATTTCTTCCTTTTGCTTTAGCTACTTGATGTACAAGAGCAAGTTTCAGAGTCTCTTTTGACATCCATATAGTCTCTTCTTTCTTTCCTGTGTTTTTAATGACCTCTTGCTTTCTTCACTCATGATGCCTTTGATGTCATTCCACCACTTGTCTGGCCTTTGGTCACTAGTGTTCAGCGTATCAGATCTATTCTTGAGATGGTCCCTAAATTCAGGTGGGATATACTCAAGGTCGTACTTTGGTTCTCATGGACTTATTCTAGTTTTCTTCAGTTTCAACTTGAACTTCCATATGAGCAATTGATGGTCTGTTTAACAGCCAGTCCTGGCCTTGTTCTAACTGATGACATTGAGCTTTTCCATCGTCTCTTTCCACAGATGTGGGTGATTTTATTCCTGTTTATTCCATCTGGTGAGGTCCACGTGTATAGTTGCCATTTATGTTGGTGAAAAAAGGTATTTGCAATGAAGTCATTGGTGTTGCAAAATTCTATCATGAGATCTCAGACATTGTTTCTATCACCAAGGCCATATTTTCCAACTACTGATCCTTCCTTTTTTCCAACTTTCTCATTCCAATCACCAGTAATTATTAATGCATCCTGATCGCATTTTTGATCAATTTAAGGTTGCAGAGTTGGTAAAAATCTTCAATTTCTTCATCTTTGGCCTTAGTGATTGGTGCGTAAATTTGAATAATAGTCATATTAACTGTGTACGGATATTATCTTATCAGTGACAGTCTTGTACTTCAGGATAGATCTTGTAATGTTCTTTTTGACGATGACTGCAATGCCATTCCTCTTCAAGTCATCATTTCCAGCATAGTAGACCATAAGATTGTCTGATTCAAAATGGCCAATACCAGTCTATTTCAGCTCACTAATGCCTAGGATATCAATGTTTATGCATTCCATTTCTTTTTTGATGATTTTCAATTTTCCCAGATTTATACTTCGTACATTCCATCTTCTGATTATTAATGGATGTTTGCAGCTGTTTATTCTCATTTTGAGTCATGCCACATCAGACTATGAAGGTCCAGGAAGCTTGACTCCATCCACATCATTAAGGTCGATTCTACTTTGAGGAGGCAGCTCTTCCCTATTGGTATTTTGAGTGCCTTTCAACCTGAGAGGCTCATCTTCTGGCATTATATCAGACAATGTTCTGCTGCTATTCGTAAGGCTTTCACTGGCTAATTTTTTTCAGAAGTATACCACCGGGTCCTTCTTCCTATTCTGTCTTAGTCTGGAAGCTCCACTGAAACCTGTCTGCCATGGGTGACCTTACTGGTATTTTAATACAGGTGGCATAGCTTCCAGCATCACAACAATACACAAGCCCGCCCCCACAGTATGAAAAACTGATGGATGTGTGAGGGTTTGATTACAGTGACCGTATAGTAAGTTTTGAGATTGGGAAGTGTGAGGCTTCCTACTTTTTTCTTGTTCTTCAATATTGCTTTAGCTCTTCAGGGCCTCCTTCTTTTCCATATAAAGTTGGAGATTAATTTTTCAATTTCGGTAAAGACTGTTGTTGGCCTTTGGATCAGGATTGTATTATATCTATAGAACACTTTTGGTAATATTGGCATTTTCAGAATGTTATGTCTTCCTATTCATGAGCACAGAATGTTTTTCCATCTGTGTCAATCTTTTTCAGTTTCTTGGCAATGTGTTTTATAGTTTTCCTTGTATAAGTCTTTTACTTCCCTGGTTAGGTTTATTCCTAAGTACTTTATCTTTTTGGGGGGTATTGTAAATGTTACTGTTTTCTTGATTTCTTTTTCAGAGTCCTCTTTACTACGGTAGAGGAACCCAACTGATTTTTGTGTGTTTATCTCGTACCCTGAAACTTTGTTGAATCTTTCTATTAGTTACAGCAACTTTCTTGTGGAGTCTCTGGGATTTTCTGTGCATAGGATCATGCCGTCTTCGAATAAGGATAATTTTACTTTTCCTTTCCAATTTGGATAATCTTTGGTTTCCTTTCTTTCTTTATTGCTGTAGCTAGGACTTCCAGTACAATATTGAATAAGAAAGGTGACAAAGAGCTTTCTTGTCTTGTTCTCATCCTCAGGGGGAAAGCTTTCAATCTTTCTCTGTGGAAAAAAATGTTGGCTTTTGGTTTTGCATATGTGCCCTTAGTTATATTGGGGAATTTCTCTTCTGTTCCTGTTTCACTGAGAGTTTTTATCAGGAAACGGTGTTGGATTTTATCAAATGCCTTTTCTGCATTGATTGAGATGATCATGTGATTCTTTTCCTTTGTTTTATTTGGTGAATTATGTTGATTGATTTTCTAATGTTGAACCATCCTTGGTATAAATCTCGCTTAATCATGGTGTATTATTTATTGATATTTTGTTTAATTCTATTTGCTAGAATTAAAAAAAATATTTGCATCTATATTCATGAGGGATAATTGTCTGTAATTTTCTTTTTTAGTGGCATCTTTGCCTGGCTTATGTATGAGGGTTCACCAAATGAATTAGGGGTATTCCTTCCTTTTCTATGTTCTGGAATAGTGTGAGCAGAATTGGTATCAACTCTTCTCTGACAGTTTAGTAGAATTCCCCAGTGCAGCTGTCTGGGCTGGGGCTTTTTTTAGGGAGGAGGTTATGACATCATCAGTGCCTTCTTTTGTTATGAGTCTGTTTCAAATTTTCTACCTCTATTTCTGTTAGTGTTTCTAGGTATTTGTACATTTCTTCTAGGTTTTCAAATTTGTTGAAGTAGAATTTTTCATAACATTCTATTATGATCCTTTTAATCTCAGTTTGTTCTGTTGTAATGTCACCCATCTCACTTCTTATTTTGCTTATTTGCAAACTTCTCTTTTTTTCCTTTGTCAATTTTGCCAGTGGTTTGTCAATTTTACTGATCCTCTCAAAGAACCATCTTCTAGTCATGTTGATTCTTTCTATTGTATTTCTGTTTTCTATTTCTTTTATTTCTGTTCTGATCTTTGTGACTGTGGTCTTCTTTTGCTGTTCCTTTTCTATTTGTTGAGTGTCAGGTTAAGCTATTGATTTTGGCCCTTTGTTCTTTTTTTGATGTGTGCATTTATTGGTATAAATTCTCCTCTGAGCATTCCTTTTCCTGCGCCCCGAAGGTTTTGGTACTTTGTGTTTTTATTCTCATTTGATTTTAATTTTTTAAATTTCATTCTTAATTTCTTCCGTTACTCAGTAGTTTTTAAGTAAGATGTTATTCAGTTTCCATGTATTTAATTTTTTTCTTATTCTTTCTGTCATTGATTTCTAGTTTTATAGTGTTATGATCAGAAAAGATGCTTTATATTATCTTGATGTTTTTGAACTTACTGAGGCTTGCTATGTGGCCTAAAATATGGTCTGTTCTGGAGAATGATCTATGTACATTGGAGAAGAATGTGTATTGTGCTGCTTTTGGGTGGTGTGTTCTGTATATGTCTATGAGGTCGAGTTGGTTGGTTGTGTTATTTAGATCTTCTGTATCTTTGTTCAGTTTCTTTCTAGTTGTTCTGTCCATCATCAAAAACAGTGTGTTAAAATCTCCTACTATTATTGTAGAACTATTTATTACTCTTTCAAATTCTGTTACAGTTTGTTTTATGTATTTTAGAACTCTGTCATAGGGTGCGTAAATATTTATTATGGTTATGCCCTCTTGGTGGATTGATACTTTAATCATCATAAATGCCCTTCTTTGTCTCTTACAGTGGATTTTGACTTAAAGTCTATTTTATTAGAGATTATTAATGCCACTCCTGCTCTCTTTTGGTTACTGTTTGCTTGATATATTTTTTTCCATCATTTGATTTTTAACCTATTTATGTCTTTATGTCTAACGTATGTCTCTTGTAGGCAACATATTGAAGAGTCATGTTTTTTTATCCATTCTGCCAGTCTCTGTCTCTTGACTGTTGCATTCAAACCATTTATATTTGGTGTGATTATTGATAGGTATGAATTTACTATTGCCATTTCATTGTGTTTTTTTTTTTTTTTTTTTTTTTGTGGTGTTAACGGTTTCTTTGTCCTGCTTACTTTTGTGTGCTGAGTTGTTTTCATTTATGGATTTTGTTTTTTTATTCTTCATTGTTGCATATTTTGTGCTTACTGAGTCTTTTTAATTTTTTTCTTCTTTATTTTGGTGAGTGGGTTTATTAATTTTTTTTTTTTTTTGTAGTTACACTGAAATTTACCTTTACCTTCGTAAGTTTAAGAGAGTCTTTTATATCTTGATATCACCTTGACTTCCTCTCCATATGGAAGTTCTATAACTACACCATTTATTTCCCCTTTTTGTTTTGATGTTTTCATCATTTACAGATTGACATCTCTGGTTCCCTGTTTTCAGTTTTGCAGCTTTATTTTACTTTTGAGAATTTTTCTGGGTTTGTTGGGTTTGTAACTGGGTGATGATGTAGTGTGACTTAATCTCAGGTTGTTGTTTGATGTCATTGGTTCTCTATCTGAAGGACTCCCATCAATATTTCTTGTAGGTTTGGTCTGGTGTTTACAAATTCCCTTAATTTCTGTTTATCTCGTAATGTTGTAGTTTTGTCATCATATTTGAAAGACAATTTTTCTGAATATATGATTCTTGGTTGGCAATTCTTTTCTTTCAGGATTTTATATATGCCATCTCATTGCCTTCTTGCCTGTATGGTTTTTACCAAGAAATCAACAATTAGTCTTATTGGTGCCCCTTGGTAAGTGATATTTTGTTTTTCACAAGCGGCTCTCAGAATTCTTTGTCTTGGCTTTGGAAAGTTTGATTATGATATGTCTTGGTGATTTTATTTTGGGGTCTATCTTATATTGGGCTCATTGAGCTTCTTGTATGAAAACTTTCTCATCTTTCATGTTACTATGGAAGTTTTCTGCTGGTAAGTCTTCAAAAATTCTCTCTGTACTTTTTTTTTCCTCCTCCTCTTCTGTAATTCCTATTATGCATACATTATTCCTCTTAATAATGTCTCACATATCTCTTAGGAATTCTTCATTTTTCTTCATTTTTTTTTCTGATTGTACCTCAAACAAATTAGTATCAAGGGATTTGCCCTCCATTTAATTGATTCTTTCTTTCATTGATTCAATTCAACTTCTGTGTCCTTCCATTGAGTTTTCTATTTCTGATACTTTATTGTTAATCTTCTGGATTTCTAGTTGTTGTTGTTGTATGATTTCTAATTGTCTATTTGTAATGTTGTTCTTGTATTATTTTCCTGCATTCTTCTAGGGTTTTGTCTGTGTTTTTCTGGATCTCTTTAAGGATCCTATATATGTCTTTTGTATTCCTTATCAGGTAGTTGTATTACCATTTTTTCCTAAGGAAGGTTTTCTGCCCTTTTATTTTGCTAACTTGTTTGAGCCATCTTATCCTATTTCTTCATATGATTTGTTATTGTCTGCTGTCTCCAAAACATTAAGGTGTTAGTTTATTTATTTATTTATAGATTTCTTTACTGATTGTATGTGTGTTTGTTTTGTGCTGATTTTTTTTTTTTTTTTTTTTTGGTTTGGTTTTGATGTATGAGGAGTTTTGTTTCTTCTCTTTCTCTTTAGAATGTCTTTCTTCCTTTGTATTATTTTGATTGTTATTGTTTTGTGGTACTGGTCTATGTTTGACTTTCATGGTGTCAGTTGACTGGGTTTGATTTCCTCTCACTAGTGGGTGTGGTGGGTCACACCCATGTGTGAGTTTTATGCAGTCATCATATTTCTTCCTTACAGGATTGAGCGGAGGTGGGAAAGCAGGGTCTTTCCCTGATATTGAGTGACAAGTGTTCCCCTAGTATCTGGTATGGCACTGGGACACTCGTTATAGAATGTAGCTGATGATCAGGATGCAGCCCCAACCAAATGCAAAAGGAGAGGGTGCTGTTCAGAGTCTGGTCAGGTGGGAGATCTCTAGCCACCAGTCCAAGGATCCTCCACTCTGTGAGCACCACCTGGCCAAATAATCAGGGATTGCTGCTGATAAGTAGTCCTGTCCCTATTTTCTAGCTCCTTCCCTATTCTATGGTTTCTGGATACTTAGGGTTCTTGCTCGCCTTCCTACCTGTTCTGCTCACCTTGCTTCACTCCAGGTTTGTCTACACAATATCTCTGTCTCCTGTTGGAGATTCCATGAAATTGCCTTCCTGTGCTTCTCACCCAGGAATTCTGCTCACTTTCTTTCAAGATGGCCATGCTGTGCCAGGCCAGCTGGCAGGTTGCCTATGGTCCATAACTCTCCCCATTCCCTGTTTTCATTCAGTTTCTCTTTCTCTTCAGTGTTCAATATGAGTCTTTATCCTTCTCTTTGCTGTTCTGGGTTCCAAGATTGTTATTTGTATCTATTTCATTTGATTTCTTGGTTCTTTGCTGTAGGGGGGCTCATGGTGTGTGTGACTAAGCTGCCATCTTGGGCTTTCCTCTCCAACATTGATGAAAACTGTAGTCTTTGACCTTAATCAGTAAGTGCTTCAAATTGTCTTCATTTTCAGCATATCACAGGTTGTAATGAGTCTTCCTTCAATCCTGATGCCATGTTCTACATCACTTAGTCCAGCTTCTTGAATTATTTGTTCAGTATACAGCTTGCATAAGTAAGGTGAAAAGATACAACCATGCAACATAACTTTTCTAATTTTGAACCATGTAGTATCCCCTTGTTCTGTTCAAAGGACTGCCCTTGATCCAAGTACAGGTTCCACATGAACACACTTAAGTGTTCTGGAATTCCCATTCTTCATTTTCGCCATAATTTGTTAAGAATCCATACTGTCAAATGCCTTCATATAGTCCATAAGAGCCAAATAAACATCTTTCTTGTATTCTCTGCTTTTGACCAAGATTAATCTGACAACAGCAATGATATTCCTTGCTCATGGTCTTTTCAGCCACCTCATCTGCATTCAAAACTGGACAATGAAAAAGGAAGACAGAAGAATTGGTACATTCTAATTGTGATATTGGTGAAGAATACTGAATATACTGTGGACTGTCAGAAGAATGAACAAATCAGTCTTAAAAGAAATACAGAGTGCTTCTTAAAAGTGAAGATGGAAAGACTTCCACTCCCTTACTTTGAACACATCATCAGGAAAGACCAGTTACTAGAAAAGGACATCATGGTTGGAAAGGAAGAGGGTCAGTGAAAATGAGAGAACCTTAAATGAGATAAATTGATGCAATAACTGCAACAACGGACTCAAGCATGCCAATGATCATGAAGACAGCACAGGACCAAAGTTTCATTCTGTTTAACATAAGGTTACTATGAGGTGGAGCCTATTTGATGGCAACTAACAACAATAACAACAATGAATTTGACCGTGGTAATAAACAGAATAATTAAGACATCATTTTCTGTAGTCTCCTGGGAGCCCATATTCTATGAACATTGTTAAAATCTTTCTTTGATAAGAGCATGAAAATGTATCTAAAATGTTTTGTGAATTTTTCATTTAAAAAATAGTGACTTGAGGAACTCTCTCACTTAATATCCCACTTTTTGACTAGTGGAGTCTTAGACAATAGTTTTAAAAAACCAATTAGAGGTTATGAATCCTACCGTGAAGCCCTCACTCTGTGAGTTTCTTCTTGTGAACTTTGACTAGTCATCTAACTTTTCCATGGCTTAGTTAAGTCACCAGGCATTAAGTGTCAATAATAATAATAAATACTTGAAATTCATTGATTTAGGATGTAGTACATCTTGACCATTGTTTAAATATTTATTCATTTGATTACTTAGACAACCCTTGTGGCTATAATTATCTTCATCATAGAGATAAAAGAAACTGAGGATTAGAGATTTTAAATATTATTCTCAGTTTCATGACAAATCAGGAATTCAAGCCCAGATTTATTGACTTCCTTTTCTCAGGCTTTCTCCACTGTTACAATTCACCTCTCTACTTCGTATGTGTCCTGACAGGACAATTAATCTAATGGAGGTGTTGTTGTAGGGATTGGTTGGAGTAGAAGAAAAGATGGGAGCAATAATTGGCTTTCTTTCACGGTTCCTTATTTTTCTCACTATCTTTGGTTCCCTGCTGGAAGAACTATTTTTCACTGTAGCTGAGTAGTTTTGGAAAGTTTCCATTAGTAAGTATAGTAGTTTTCTATTGCTGCTGTAACAAATTACCACAAAGTTAGTGGCCTAAAATGACACAAATTTATTATCTTGTAGTTCTTTAGCTCAGAAGTCCAAAACAGGTCTCACTGGGCTAAAACCAAGGTGTTTTCTGTGCTGTGCTCCTTTCTAAATGATCTAGGAGATAATCTGTTTCCTTGACTTTTCTAGCTTCTATACATCACATGCATTCGTTGGCTTCTGCCCCCAATTCTCCACTTTCAAAGCCAGCAATGTCAATCTTTCCATCTCTTCTTGCATCATCACATCTCTTTCTCTGACCACAGCCAGGCAAAGTTTCTCTGCTTTTAAATATCCATGTGATTAAATTGGGCACATCCAAATTATTAGGGATAATTTCCCCATCTGAAGGTCCTTACACTTAAACACATCTGCAAAGTCTTCTTTGCCATATAAGGTAACACATTCACAGATTCCAGGGATTAGGGTGTGGACTTTTGTACCTGAGATGTCCTAATGTTGACTCATGGTGACCTTGTGTATGAAACAGAACAAAACACTGTCCTGTCCTGCATCCTTTTCACAATCACCAGTATGTTTGAGTTCATCATTGGCTATGTGCCAATCCATCTCTCCAAGGGTCTCCCAAGCCCTTGTTTTCCTCTGTTTCACCAAACATGATGTCCTCCTCCAGTGATTGATCCTTCTTGATGATGTGTCTAAAACAATTGAGTCAGACAATATTCTTCTGTGATCTATGAGGTTTTCATTGACTAATTTTCTGAAGTAGATCACCAAGGCTTTCTTCTTTGTCTGTCTTAGTCTGGAGGCCACATCTATACCTGTCCACAGTGGGTAACCCTGCTGGTATTTGAAATATGATGGATAGCTTCTAGCATCATAGCAACATGCAAGCTGTCACCTTACAACCGTAGAAATAGAGATGCATTCATGATTTTCACTAGTGTAAAGTTTTATAAAATAAGTAGGATACCTAATTTCTAGAAATTTTTTTTCTATTACTCTAATTCTTTCTTAGTGTTTACTATTCTATTCCTATTTCTCCTTCCTGGCAGATATTCAGGGTGGTAATTATGTCAATTTCAGCTTGTTTATAATGACCAGCTGAATGATTTGTTTTCCTTGCTAGAACAAAGTCCCTTAAAGAAGCAAAGCTCAAGGGAAGAGACAGTGAGAAAATTTGTGATCAGACTATTTGATTCAATAGTATTGATCATGACCAAATCACTGATAACTATAAGTATTCTACTCAGTGCTTGGAATCTCATACTTATTCAAGTTTAATGTAACCTTTTTATATATAAATACAATTTTTTATCTCATATTTACATGATAATCTTTAAACCTTCTCATTCTTTATCTGATGCACAAAACCACTCAAAACTTCTAAGTTTTTTGTCCACGTTGAACCTGGTTTGACAAGGTTCTAACACTATGGGCTACTTCATATGCAGAGATTTTCCCTCACTGGAAGTCATTGCCATGAGATGAAGTCCCTGTTACCAAGTTCATTGGGAGAGGTGAATTTGCAATTCACTCTTGTTGAGACTTGAGTTCTACTTGATTAGACTCCATTCCATTTTATACATTTGAGAATCATTTTGATACATGCAAATCACTTTTCAGCTCTATCATCTCCTTCTCACTGTTTGCTTTGTTTTTCTATAGTACCTTTTGAAAAAAATTTAACTTTCTAAATTTTGGCCTTAACTCATTTAACTCCTATAATTTCATACTTTTTCTTCATTCAGTTCAATAGATTCTCCTCTAATTAATTCTACTACTTACCTTATCCTGCAGAAGTTTCTGAAATATTGTTTATATTGTATTACCTAAATTTTTCCATAAAAGGCACTTATTACCAATATGCATTGTGCAATTATCATAAAAATAAGGGCTCCGCTGTTACATGCTTTTGATAGTATTTGTAGATATTATGTTCTATTGATACATTACTGTAGTTTGTTTCCCCAACTATGCCTTAATCCAGTCATAAAATAATAATTTATTTATTTATCTGATTTTGATTAAGGTAATCCTGTTGAATAGTGTGAAGATCTTTTGTTCCTTTCTAAATCAAAACAATCCATTACATACTTCCTATTATGGATTGAATTGTGTCCCCCCAAAATATATGTTGGAATCCTAATCCTTATACTTGTGGATGTAACCCAGTTGGTAATAGAGTTTTCTTTGTTATGCTAAGATCATAACAGGGTAGGGTGTCTTAAGCCAATCACCTCTAAGATATAAAATGAGTAGATTAGGCACAGAAAAGTAAGTACAGGTGGGAGAAGACAGATGCCATGCCACATGAAGGTCACCAAGAAACCAAGGAACAGAAGCTGAAAAGAGACAAGAGTCTTCCTCCTGAGCCAAAAGAGTGAGAAAGACTTCCCCTAGAGCCGGCACCCTGAATTCCCATTTCCACCTTCTGAAACTGAGCCCTCGTGGCATAGTGGTCAAGAGTTTGGCTGCTAATCAAAAGGTCGGCAGTTCAAATCCACCAGCTGCTCCTTGGAAACCCTATAGGGCAGTTCTACTCTGTCCTATAGGGTCCCTATGACTTGGAACCGACTCAATGACACCTAACAACAGCAACAAACTGAGAAAACAAATTTCTGTTTGTTAAAGCCACCCACTTTTGGTATTTCTGTTACAGCAGCACCAAGAAACTAAGACACTTCCTTTTATTGTTTCTTAATTGTTTTTTGTAAGTAGTATTAAACGTATGCAGAACAGTTTATTTTTATGCATCTATGTGATACATATTGTTTTAGATGTAATAGTTTTGTTTGGCAATCTAGGAGTGTTAATAATCATATTTTCTTTCACTTTCTCCATAACTTTTCAATTGCCATTTTCAGTTATACTTTTGCTGTTTTATTCATTACTATACAAGAAAATGTCTGCTAAACCTATGTTAGAATATTTTGTAACTTTTCTTTGTTTTTCCTTACATTGTGGCTATCGTTGTTTTACTATAATGTAAATATGTGGAAAAGACAATATTAGGCAAGTCACTGAGATGATGTGTTGAATTCTCAGAAAATTAAAATATTGCTGTCCCAAAAGTATAGTCAGTGATATTTTTAAATGTAGCTGCTTCAGGAAATTTTAAGGTATATCTTAATCATATTCTTAGACTCATTTTAAAAGACAGACACTTTAGTTAACATGTAATAATAATAATAATAACTGTGGTTGGCAAGATTCTAAGGTAGCCCCAAAGATTTTACTCCATGGTAGGAATTCCTTCCCCTTGAGTGCAGGTGGAATACGATGGGATTTCATTCCTGTGATTAAGTTACCTTATTTGGAAAAGGTGAAGGGGTTTGTTGTTGTTGTTTGTTGCCGTCAAGTTGATCCCTACCCAGGCAGAGTAGAACTGCTCCATAGAGTTTTCAAGGCTGTGACCTTTCGGAAGCTGAATGCCAGGCCTGTCTTCCAAGGCACCTCTGGTATCATTGGAACCACCAAACATTTAGCTAGAAGTTGAAAGCTTAACTGTTTGTCCTACCCAGGAACTCCAAAGGGATTTAGCAGCTGTAGTTATGATCCCAAATGAGCTAGCTTTAAATTAGTCAAAATGAAATGACCTTGGGTGGGCTTGACCTAAAAGGTGAACCCTGTAAGATTTAGAAGTCAGATGGAAGCAGTCAAAGAGAGCAGCAGCAGCAAACGCTCCTGTTGGCCTTGAATAAACAACTTGCTATGTCATGAATTATTTGTTACAAAGTGTGAAGGTTAATGTTAATATTACGTGTTAACCTGTCTAGGCTATGGTGTCTAGTGTCTGGTAAAACACTACTGTATTTTTATGCAAATAACTCACACCTTCTACATTTGTTTGCCAACACTCCCTCCCCCGAACAAGGTATTTTCATAAGTACTGCAAAGCCATATTTTTTTTTTACATATTACTGAAAAAAAAAAATTAACATAGTGTGCTTATGAAAATGCCTCACCGGGGGGAGGGAGTGGTTGGCAAACAAACACAGAAGATGTGCATTATTTTCGTAAAAATAGAGTTATTTAGTTCCTGTTATAAAGTAATTACATGTGATTAAGTCAGTTGGCCTCACGTAAAGCAGATTACCTTCCATAATGAGGGCAGGCCTCAAGGTGAAGGATTTACCAGCAAAAAGGTAGTTTCCATAGGGTATGTTCTACCCCAGACTATAAATAGACATTTTGCCAGAACACTCTTACTCTTTACCCTTCTCCTTGCCTGACCCATGGATTTTGGAATAAAAGCCTGCAGGAATTTCCAGCCTGTTGCCTGACCTTCGGATCTTGGACTTGCCAGCCCCCCACAATCATGAGAGCCGATTCCTTGAAGTAAATCTCTCTCTTTCACTTTCTCTCTCTCTGTAGTTGAGTCCCTGGGTGGCACAAAAGGTTAAGCACTCTACTATTAGCCAAAATATTGGCAGTTTGAACCCACCCAGAGATGCCTCGGAAGACAGGCCTGGCAATCTGCTTCTGAAAGGTCTCAGCCTTGAAAACCCTATGGAGCAGTTCTCCTCTGCACTCATAGGGTTATCATGAGTCAGAACCGACTTGACGGCAACTAACAATGGATTGTCTATGGATGGTACATAGATCATTTTATTTCATGCTCACAACAACTCACATAACACTTGATAAATATTAAACTCTATTTAGTACTCTCTAACAATTCTATATAAGTTGTGTATATAAAAACAGGATTTATTATTTTTAATATTTTACAGATGAGAAAAATTAAGCCTTAGAAAGGTTAAAACACTTAGTCACAGAGCTGGTTAATGAAAGAACAGGATTTGAACTGAGCTTGAATCCCTTTGTTAGACTGTTCTTTAATGTGAAACACACCACAGCATGTATAGTACAAGTCATTTTTGTTCTGATCATTGCCTGTTCAAATACTGTGTCTTTTCTCATGCATAGCTAAAAAAATGTGACAAATAGTAAAAAATAAACAGCATTTAATGAAATCTTTTTTCTGGATAATTTATCACAAAGATCTTTTTAAGAATTCTTCACCAATTATGGAAGAAAGGCTTCTGAAAATAAAATCCTTTTAAAAAAGTTATTTAATTGCTATTTTACCTAGAAGAAGAAGAATCTATTTCCATCTATCAGGTAGTAATGAGAAGTCATTATCTTGCACTCTTCTTTAATTAACATCAATCCTGATTAGTCAGAATAAATTAGGCTCTTTGTCTTTTTCCACAGTTGTGATTCTTCTGGTACAGGAGGCATTCAATTACATATTATCATGTGTTATCACTTACACAAGATGTCAGAGTAATTATATTACTCTATTTCAAATTTTACTTTTAAACAGATTTGAATATTAAAATGTAAGATTTTTATGTTTTTTCCCTTAAATTGGGGGAAGAAGCAAGTAATGGTCTATAAAATAATTTTTGCGTATTAGAATAAAATATACAATGTTTAACAAACCTGAGGAGCCCTGGTTAATTGCTTGTCTGCTAATCAAAAGTTTGGTGATTCAAAATCCTGCTGAGAATTTGCATTTTTAACAAGTTCCCAGGTGATGCTAACGCTGTTGTTTAGGGACCAATTCTGAAAACCATTAGTAGAACAGTGGGTCTCAAATTTTATCATACACAAGAATCACCTGGGGACTTGTTAAACTGTAGATACTGATTCAGTATATCTGTGGTGGAAATGCAAATTCTCAGCAGAGGTTCAAACCAAAACGAACCCACCAGCCTGTCTGTGGGAGAAACATGGCAGTCTGCTTACATAAAGATTACAGTGTTGAAAAACCTCTGGGGCAGTTCTACTCTGTCTCATAGTGTCGCTGAGTTGGAATTGACTTGATGGCAATGGGCTTGGTTTTTTGAGTTAACAAACCTCAGGGATTTTAACAGCTATTATTTACCATTATATGCATTGAGCATAATAGTAAAAATATCAGAGGTACTAATTCACTGGCACTGAAAATTGTCAGGGTGGGGCTGTAGAGGAGAAAACAGAATTATTCAGACTAGAACATGGATTAGAAGTCTGAAAATTCAAATCGGTACTTTGGAATATCTGTATGGAAACTAGGGAGCACAGACTGCTTCCATAAAGATTTACAGCCTTGGAAATATATGGGGTAGTTCTACTCTGTCCTACAGGGTCACTATGAGTCCAAATTGACTCAAGGTCAATGTGTTTGGTTTTTGGTTCACCATTTAAGACATTATTTTCCATTCCTTTTTAGGGCATTGAGATAGCCACTAGTTTGTTTGTTTTATTATTAAAATGATCCCCCTCCCCACTGCTGTCATCACGAAAAACTGAATGATGTAAATACACTATACATTTTTTTTTTTTTTTGGATGGGGATGGGAATGAGTATACAGGTCCTGTATTACATAAGTAATTGGCACTAACATGAAAATAATTATTGCTATCACCCAGATATGGTAGGATGAGAACAAGTAAACATAATGCCCTTCTAACCCCATCATAGAAATACAATTTCCTGAGTTAGGACTGAGCCAGCTGATGGATTAGTTTGAACAAAAATCAGAAATTATACTCTATATAACCTGCTTTGAGGAGAAAACTATATTCTCTAGTCATATCTGAAAAACCTTTTAAGATCAGAGCTTCTGGAGCAGAGGGCTTTTTCCAGACCTGTACAGTGGATGTCAGGGTAAAACAAAGGGTGATTTGCTGCCCTAGGCAGCCTTTATAAATCACACTTCTCCGTGTGGCTCCAGCTTTGTTCCTGCACTCTCTTTGCTTTCACATTCTCGTCAGGTCAGCATCTCTTCAGTGACTTTTCACCCAAAAGCCACCACATTCTCCCCTTTTTTTAACTACAGAAATAAACCTAAATTGATATTTCTAAAAGACATTTAGGTTGTGCGCTTTTCTGTGGCATTTATTTGGTATTTTTAAGGTTAACCCATCATGTCTGAAACGTAAATGCAAACATCAGAACAGTCTTCATCTTTCTTGATCCAGCAATGTTATAGATCGACTTCTCCTAGAAGAAACCATGTTCTTTATTTGACTTCTATTTGAATTTTTTGCTCTGTTTCCATTATTTGACATTGTCTTCTGATAAAAAAAAAGCTTCTTGTTTGGACATAGAACCATTACTGAAGGCAAAGTAATATTAAATAGAGTCTCTTCTGCTCTAATTTAATACATATGATTTAGAAGCAAAATTGGGGAGAGGAAGGGAAGCATGCCTTTGTGGGCTTCACATTCTTCTACTAATTAATTCTTAATTCTTCTATCAACATAGAAGAGAAATACATACTTGTGTTATTGTAGAATTTGTATATTGGCGATGAAATTGAACGCATATTTGAAGACATACACACATGGGGTCACTATGAGTCAGAACCGACTCAATGGCATCTAACAACAAAAACAAGAACATTTAAAGACAAGCCTTGTGATTCAGTATCCCTACTTTGTTATCTTCCATAAGAAATTCAATATTATAAGACTTTGGAATTTAGAAATTCAGTTCTATTAAACAACTTAAGGAGCCCTGGTGATGCAATGGTTAAGCACTCAGGTGCTAACCGAAAGGTTGGTGGTTCAAACCTATACAGCAGCTCTGTGGGAAAAGACCTGGCTATCAGCTTCCAAGATTACAGCCATGAAAACCCTATGGGGCAGTTCTACTCTGTCACATGAGGCCTCTGTAAATAGGAATTGACTCCATGGCATACAACAACAAAACACACTAATATTTGTTGAGTACATGCATTGTACTTTTTGCAATAGGTGATCACTGTTCAAATGGGCAAGTTCTCAAGGTAATTTTGGAACTAATCATAGGAGATGCAAGAGAAAATGTCAGATGTTTACAAAATAGTTTCCAAAAGATTGAGATGGTTCCTGCAGACTGTGAGATGTTACTGTGCCTAGCACCGTGTCTCGCGCAGCATTCAGTGAATATTTGTTGGGTTGAAATGGCCTAATTTAAAATCCAAGAATAGAAATCTTCTCTTCCCCAATCTTTGTTAACTCCAGCACCTAATACAACACCTGCAGGGATGGATTATCTAATAAGCAAGGTAAGCACGGTGCTTACATTGCTTACCAGACCGTCTGTAGTGAACAATTGCACATTTTTTCACCACATCAAAGATTCTGCTCCTAGGTATGGCTGGTATCTGTCTCTCTCCCAACTTCACAGCACCTTCCTGCAGAATCAAAGCCTCTTTTTACATTTACAATCCCTGATGGCATGAAGGAAACCCTGGTGGCATAGTGGTTAAGTGTTATGTCTGCTAACCAAAAGGTTGGCAGTTTGAATCCACCAGGCACTCCTTGGAAACTCTATGGGGAAGTTCTACCCTGTCCTATAGGGTGCTATGAGTCAGAATTGACTCTACAGCAATGAGTTTTGTTTTGGTTTTTGATGGAGTAAATGACTGAGGAAGCAACGTAAGCATGGGTTTACTTGTGCTTACTTACTAGTCTATAGTGAATGATTTCATATGGGTGGTGAAACCCATGTGGGATTGTTCTCTGCAGATAATCTGGTAAGCAAGGTAAGCACCGTGTTTACCTTGCTTATTGGATAATCCACCTCTGATGAGACATTAGTCAACAATAAATGCTAACTAAACGTTTGTTTCTCAATAAATAAGCTAGGCTGTGTCTTCTGAATGGCAGTTTAATTTTGAGAAAAAGTGTTATTTTTCTGCTTTAGTTTGAGTCTCCCTAATACTACGAGGTGTGTTGAAAAAGTTCAGGTGGCAGGAATTAGAAAACGTGTTAATCATATAGAGACTGCTAACAAAGAAATCTTTATGAGCTCATAAATCAGTGCTTTATAAAATATTGTCTGAAGACCATCTGCACTGGAATCACTTGCATTGCTAGTTAAAATGAAGATATCTAGACCCACTCTGGGACTGTTGTTGTTAGGTACAGTCGAGTTGGTTCAGACTCATAGCTGTCCTACGTACAAGGGAACGAAACACTGCCTCGTCTTGCGCCGTCTGCCCAATCATTGCTATGTTTGAGCCACTGTGTCACTCCATCTCATTGAGGGTTTTCCTCTTTTGTGCTGACCCTTTACACTACCAAGCGTGATGTCCTTCTCCAGAGATTGGTCCCTCCTAATAACATGTCCAAAGTAAGTGAGACAAAAATCTCACCATCCTCACTTCTAAGAAGCATTCTGGCTGTACTTCTTCTAAGACAGATTTGTTCGTTCTTCTGGCTGTTCATGGTATATTTAACATTCTTTGCCAATACCATGATTCAAAGGCATCAATTCATCTTTGGTCTTCCTTTTTCATTGTCCAGCTTTCTCATGCATCTGAGGTGATTGAAAATACCAGGCTTGGGTCAGGTGCACTCTATTTCTCAAAGTCACATCTTGGGGTAGGGTTCAAAGACCGAAAGTTTTTCAAGATCCCCCAGGTGATTTTTATGTACACTAAGGTCTTTCTGGAGTCACTGGGTGTGTAAATGGTCAGTGCACTTGGCTGCAAACTGGAAGGTTAGAAGTTCAAGTCCACCCAGAGGTGACTTGGAAGAAAACCTAACTCATGGCAACACCATAGGTTATATGTGTTACAGAGTAGAACTGCTCCACAGGGTTTTATTGGCTGTAATCTTTACAGAAGCAGATTGCCAGACCTTTCTTTTGTGGCATAGTTTTGAACTGCCAACTTTAGATTAGTAGGACAGCACAAAACCACTTGTGCCCTCCAGTGACCTCTTGGAAGAAAGGCATAGTGATTTACTTCCAAAAAAATCAGCCATTGAAAACCCTATGGAGCACAGTTCTACTCTGACACACCTGGATTCCCAAGAGGTGGCTACTGGAAGGTCAAAGTGTGTTTTGCAGACAGGCAGCATGGACAACTCCTGGGAGCTTGTTGCAATGCAGAAATTCAGGCACTATCCCAGAGCTATTGAATCTGAATTTGCATTTTTCCAAGATCCCTCAGGGATTTAAATGCACTTTAGAATTTGGGAGGCACTGCTCTGAAGCTTCAGAAGTACACTGCCATCTTAAATTATAGATTGATTCATATGCCTAAGGATTTATTTAGTAGTTTCTGCTATCAAGACACACTTTACTCTGTTATTTTCTGCTGAAACTGGAAAAAAGTACTACCTATTTGTCGACCTTGCTCCCAGGAGCATATTACGAGATCATGCTTTAATTATCTCCCAACTAGACTGTGGGTTCCAAATTGACAAGTACCTTTTCATTTTTTACCTTCAACACCTAATACTTACACAGTCTTACACAGAGTAAGTGCCTAATAAATTTTGAATGAGTAAATGGAAAAAATTCTTGGATTGGGGGAGGCATATATTTCAAGAAAGAGAGAAAAGTAAGATTGTTTTTTAGTAAGTTAATGGCTGCAATTCTGATTTTTGCCTTGTCTTCTGTTGAAAAGTTAATTGGCTGTAATGGGAAAACAATCACTGTTTTGTAAACTTTATGAATAAATAGTCTAACTGCATCAGTAACCATCAACTCTTTTAGGCTCAGACATCACAGTCCAGCTGGATTCATTTCTCACCCACATCCCACAGAGTAATTCTCCATTACATTTAGGCAGTTCTTGCTTTCCTGTACCTCTCAACTCACATACTTCTCCCATTTCAATAGTCATAATCCTTATGTCCTAATGGTCGCCAGTGTGTGAGAGGCCTTGCCCAGGGTGGTGATCTTGCACCGGTTAGGGGTGTGAAAATGGTGAGGGGGGACTGGAGGTGTCAACAAAGCTCTGCTGCTCAAAGCCTTTTTTCTCTTAGTTTCAGCCATGTTCTGGCCATATTGCAGATAATTCACATGCTAAAAATCTGAGTTTTGGATAATTGGGCCTTTGTATGTTATTTCGCAACTATATTTATCAACGTTTTGATGGTCTCATTAATATTGCCTTACATACATCTTACCCCAGATAAACTGTGCGTTTTTCAAGATCAGATACTATGTTTGGAGTATTTAGAGACTTTCCTTAGTGTGTAATACTATGTTCTACACAGAAACACATAAGGAATTAATGAAGTGAGTCCACAGTCTCCTGAAGGAAACGTCTTTGAGATCAGCCTATGATTGACAAGTCAGGATTAGGTGAACAAATTTTTAATGTTAATGTTGATTTATCCCTGAATCCCGTGACACTGGAAAACAGCGATGTTTAAATAACCACTCCCCTTCACTTTGTGTTTAGGAAAACGGCTTACTGCAAATAACCACCCTTCCCATATGACTTAGATAAGACTCAAGGACACCCCCTTGTTCACCTATGACAAGGCTGGACACAGACCCTCCAAATTCTCATTCACAGTCTCATAAATGAGTAACTCAATTACTTGTCCCCACTGATCAATCAGAAACAAAGTGTTCGCTGATCAAACTTTGGTTAAGCTTCCTCCTTTCCCCAAGTCCCTGAACTTTGGCCAAAGTCTCAATTTCTCACCAATCAAATTGGGTCACATTGAGAAGACCAGTGGTTTAATGAATGAAAAGCATTAGCTACCCAATCATAAGCATTCTTGCATTATAACTTTGGCTATAGCCATTTATTTTCTTAGCTAGAGAATAAATAAAATTGTATTACTGTTTTGTTTTCTTTTTAAAAAAAAATGCTAATACTATTTACTATGATACTAGAGTACATTGGTGATGACAAGAACCCTGATTAAATAGCTATAAGAAACAGAAAGAGAACACGCTCTTTCTTGTTATTTGGTTTATAAAGTCATGCTATTCAACCATGGGATCCTGTATCTATTTTTTCATTATATTTTCATATACTATAGAATCAGTATCTACTCTGTATTTTTTGAAATGCAGAGTGTTAACATATGTCTATATTTCTACAAATGCACATATTCTGAATTTAATAACTTTTGCATATTTTTCTAGCACATAAGGCATAAAGTACATTTGGTGTCTTTGACCAATTGCTTAACCGTTACAGGTAACAGTAAGGTTTATAATTACAGTCATTTCTCTTCTCTCTAATTGTAATTTGACAAATTAGCCTTCAGACCAAATCTAGTTATTTCAAGCATATTTTTCCACCCTGATCATTCCCTTTTCTCTCTCTCAATCTTTCTGTCTTTGTCTCTTTTTCTGTACACATGCACACACACATGCCCAGGCACATGCACGTACACGCATGTACACATACATATTTAGCTTTGAGTTTTCAATTCTGGGCCTTTATGTTAGGATTCTTGTGCACAGCAGATCACTGGGATAGTGAGTTTCTCTTATTTTAGCTCTTATAACCATTTATCTGTTTCACTGAGCTAGAATAAATTATGACAGGGTTCAGCATTGTAGGCAGTCTTGGTAAAGCCCAGAACTGGAACTCCATAAAAGTTTCTGGTCAGGATAAACACATAGAGTAGATGTGAACAGAGAATGAGATTGGTAAATGATTTGAAAATTAATGATCTGTCTTATTTCCATGTGGTATGTGGCATCCTCTTACTTCCACGTCCATAAAGTCTGAATTTTCTCTGACATCTGCCATCCTGTTTCAACACACCATGCTAATTCATCCTGCTATATACCTTATAAACACAGAAGCTTAAACAAACCCTAGAAGTATATTCATCGCTCCTCCCCCTCCCCTTTTTTTAAAAAAAATATGGACTATATTTGCCTTATTTATGGTATTAGATTCATGCAAATAAAATTTATGTAAAATATTGCATCAAAATGCTGTAATAAATATTTTTTGCATGGTGCTAAATTTATTCCAAGGGAACAAAGACAAGTGAAATAGCCAATAGTCTCTCACCCAAACTTACCAGACAATCTTTGTCATCAAACTTGTATCTTAGTGAGTTAAAAAAAGTTATGTTTTTGACCCTAATTATTTATACTATAAATTCCAGTGTTGCACGTACAGGTCATATTTTACTAATTTTCATAAAATTGTATTCCATTAATCAACATAATTATTGGATAGGGCCAAGGTAGCATGCACAGTACTAATCCTCCATTGAAGCAGTTGAGTCATTTCCAACACATACCTCCCTTATAAGACAGGGTAGAACTGCCCCATAGGGTTTCCAAGGCTGTAAATCATTGCAAAAGTAGACTGCTACATCTTTATCCTAAGGACAGGCTGGTGGATTTGAACTACCAACTTTTTGGTTACCAACTCTGCCACTAGTGCTCCTTGTTCTAATCCTAGAGGAAGCAATAATGATGTATAAGACTTGACTCCTGCCCTCATGAAGCTTTCTCGCTAGATCTTTGATCAGTAGATATTGAAAATGTGAAAGTATAAAGTTTATGAATACAAGTAGGAATGGAATATGCTAAAAGACGTATTACCTCTGTTTTTAATTGAAGAGAACCCAAGTAATTAGCCACGCATTTAGAAGTACTAGGTTCAATTGCGAATTTGTGATTATTGCAAAGTAAAACACCTCAGAGTGAGAGCAGGTTAAAAAAATAAGCAGAAAAGAAATGAAGACACCAAAGGGGAACCAAACTCAACTTCTTTGATCACTAATGCCAGAAAGCAAACACGTTTAAAGGTGGAAAGCACTTTGCACCCATCTAACTCAACTTCTTATTTTACAGAGTTGAAGGAGTACAGTGCTTAGGAAGCTATGTGATGCTTTAAGTAACCAGTATGTACTGTTTGGATGAAATAATAAAGGCCATAAAGCTGGGTGAGCCAACCAATTTCTCCACATCCTTCTTGGATAGATTTCATGACTTTACAATCCATTTACAATCCAAAATCAACATTATAACTTAGGTCTATTAAGTTGCTATTCAACACCTTGTCTATGTTGCTTCTCAGTAGTTTATCTTGGAATGTGAATGAAAGGAACTGTTTTAGGTGCACATCAAGATAATGAGTAAAATTTATGATAAGCAAGTTAGGAATTCATATTACTGAGTTAATCTCCAGGGACCCTACAAATTCTTTGTGGTTTTGAACTTTCTTCATTTGCTTTATTCTCTGATTTTTCCCCCTGTATGTGGGGGAAATTTATGTGAAACCTATAAAAATCATATAGTAGTTTAAGAAAGAGTAGCAGAAAGATTCAGTAAGAAGTGCATTCCAGTTCTTCCACATCACAATCTTTGCTGAAGGTCGGATATGCTATATTTATTGCTTCCTCCTTGTCTATAAGCCAGAACATTCTGTCACTGTTGTGATACAAGCCAACAAGAGCCAAATAAATCTTTGATCCTTTTGGCTCACTCTGCCATTAAACACAAGCCATTGTAAAGTCATGGAAACTACCCAAGAAGAATGTGGAAAAATTGATTGGTTTAGAAAAGACTAACCACAGTGGTTAAAGGGATGAAAAATATGACCCATCTGAAAAACTCTAAAAAAGCTTGTGATATTTAGTTGAAATAAGAGGAGGCTGAATTTAATCACTATCTTCAAGTTTTCTTCAAGAGGACTACTAACTCTGTTTTATCTATCTCTGCAGAGGTTGGAAATGCCAAGGACTTATTCTGAAAAAAACTATGTATCCAGCACATTTGACTTATTTTATACTAATTATAATAGTCTTTTCATTTAAAAAAATCTGAACTTGTATTTTGCATTATTCCATGTGAAAGAAAAAGTGATGTGAAGAGATTGCCAAATACAGAGCATTACTGTCTTCTGCTTCTTTATCTAAGGAATAGAATTTTTTTTTCTTGGCATAAACAGGCTTTGACAAGCTTTTGCCATTTATCAAACTCAGATATCTATGGAATAAACTCTTCTTACTTGGCTCCGGCATGCAGTGAGTCATTATTGCCAAGCTTTAATAATAATGACAAAGAGGAGAAAATAAACATGTTAGAAGTTAAATTGCATTCCTTGTCACTTTATAAATGGAAATAACCAGGGTTGGAATCACTACCCTGTGTATTTCTGAATGAAGATTTATTTATGGGGCCTCAAAGATGTTTTGAATCAATCAGTGAGCATTTACTAAGTGTCAAATATTGTTTAGCTCTAGGTGCTATGGGTGAAAAAGGAAAAAAGGGAGAGGGAGTGAAGAGAGGAATAAACCATGACCTCAGAGCTCAAGATGCTCAAAATTTGGTGGTAAAGGCTGGTGAGCAATACTTCATCACATACATGTGTAGTGCCTCAAGGGGAGCACAGATCATGGCTGAGCAGGGAACACAGAGGTAGGAATCTAGATAAAAACGTCTTGGCTGTTAACTCCAGTGTTCCGCATTAACACAGGCCAGTTCCTCTTGTTTCCACCAGCTATTCCTTCCCTAAGGAGCCCTGGTGGTGCAATAGTTAAGAGCTAGGCTGCTAACTGAAAGGTCTGTGGTTCAAGCCTACCTGGTGGCTCTGCAGAAGAAAAGACCTGGTGATCTGCTCTCCTAAAGATTACAGCCTACAGGGGAAGTTTAATATAAAGAATTATTAAGCTTGGAACTCTTGAAACTATTGCTCTGAGATAATCTTTAAACTTTAAACCAAAAATATCCCCCAAAGTCATCTTAAAATGAACAATAGTTTAGCTTAACTAGTAAAAAACGTCTGCCTTGAGCATTATGCTCTTTTAAGAGCTATCTATATGGGATCAAATTGACAACAGCAACTCAAAAGTTTAGATAGGAACCTTAGGGGACAGTGATTTTATGTTAATGGAGGAGGAACAACTCAGAAAAGGAGGGTGAGAATGGCTGCATAACTTGAAGGATATAATCAACGTCACTAAATTGTACATGTAGAAGCTGTTGAATTGATGTATGTTTTGCTGTGTGTATTCTCAACAACAACAAACTAAATAAAATTTAGAAAAAAAGGTTACATCCTAGAAAACCCTATGGGGCAGTTTTACGCTGTCACGTGGGGCCTCTATGAGTCAGAATCAACAGCACACAACAACATTCCTTCCCTCTATTTCTTCTTGTTGTTGTTATTTATTATTATTATTATTATTTTTTTTTATATATATTTTATTGTACTTCAGGTGAAAGCTTACAGAGCAAATAGTTTCTCATGAAATAGTAGTACACATGTTGTTTTTTTTGACATTGGTTAACAACCCCACAACGTATTAAGCCTCTAAATTCTCACCCTTTTTTTTTTTTTTTTTTTTTTTTTAATATATATTTTATTGTACTTCAGGTGAAAGCTTACAGAGCAAATAGTTTCTCATGAAATAGTAGTACACATGTTGTTTTTTGACATTGGTTAACAACCCCACAACGTATTAAGCCTCTAAATTCTCAACCTTTTTTTTTGATGAAAATTACAGATGGCCAAAGATACACCGTTTCAAAATTTTCTACATTCACAGTTCAGTGACATTGATTACGCTCTTCCAACTGTGCTGTTATTCTCACTTAAGATGAAGGCTTACAGAACAAAATAGTTTTTCATTTAACAGTTACTACACATGTTGCCCTATGACAATGGTTAACAATCTCACAGCACATCAAGAATATCCTTACTCCACCTTGTGTTCCCTATCACCAGGGGGCTTCCTTGTCCCCTTCTGTCTTCTGGACCTTGTCAGTGGACTATTGTACCTCTTTAGTCTCCTTTGTTTGTTTATTTATTTATTTATTTTTATTTTATTTAAACACCATTTCAAAACTTTTTACTTACACATTTAAGTGATATTGACTATGCTCTTCCAATTGTGCTGCCATTCTCGCCCAAGATGAAGGCTTACAGGACAAAACAGCCTCCCATTTAATAGTTACTACAAATGTTGCCCTATAGCAGTGGTCAACAATCTCACAATACATCGACAGTGTCCTTATTCAATTTGTGTTCCTTATCATCAGTTTCCTACTCTCCCTCTGCCTTCTGGCCCTTGTCACCGGACTCCTGTACATCGTTAGTCCCATTTAGTTTTACTGGGGTGTCCATTCCCAGGCTTAACATCGAACCTTGAAGGTAACTTCCCCTCTGAGCTGAAAGGGTGTCTGGGGGCCACACTCTCGAGGTTTCTCTAGTATTCTTTAGGCCAGTATATCTGGTCTTCTTTTTTTTTTTTTTTTTTTTGGGAGTTAAAATTATGCTCTACATCCTACTCCAGCTCTGCCCAGAACCCTCTGTTGTGATCCTGGTCAAAGGAGTCATTGGTGGTAGCCGGGCACCATCCAGCTGTACTGGGCTCAGTCCCGTGGAGGTCTTGGTAGCTGTGGACCATTAGTCCTTCGGACTAATCTTTTCCTTGTATCCTGTTCTCTTCATTCTCCCTTGTTCCCGAAGGGATGAGATCAGTGGAGTATCTTAGATGGCCGCTCATAGGCTTTTAAGACCCCAGACACTACTCACCAAGGTAGAATGGAGAGCATTATCTTTATAAGTACTGTCATGCCAATTGAGCTAGATGTTCCCCGAGATCATGGTCCCCAGAGCCCTCCGTCCAACAACTCAGTCCCTCGGGGGGTTTGGATGTGTCTATAGGGCCTTCATGACCTTTCCTTGTGCAGGTTGTGTTAGTTTCCGCTGTACTATGTACTATCTCATCTCTCACCCAAGTTACCACTTACCTATTACCTATTTAGTATCCCCCCCCCCCCCCATCCCTGGTAACCAACAAGGATTGTTACATTTTGCATGTGAATTTTTTCATGGGTTTTTACAATAGAGGTCTCATACAATATTTGTCCTTTTGTGATTGACTTATTTCACTCAGCATGATGTCCTCCAGTTTCATCCATGTTATGAGATGGTTCACCGATTCATTGTTCTTTCTCGTTGCATAGTACTCCATTGTGTGTATGTACCATAGTTTGTGTATCCATTCGTCTGTTGATGGACATCGAGGTTGTTTCCATCGTTTTGCTATTGTGAATAATGCTGCCATGAACATAGGTGTGCATATGTCTATTCGAGTGATGACTCTTATTTCTCTAGGATATATTCCTAGGAGTGGGATTGCTGGATCGAATGGTACGTCTATTTCTAGCTTTCTGAGGAAACGCCATATCATTTTCCAAAATGGCTGTATCATTTTGCATTCCCACCAGCAGTGTATAAGAGTTCCCGTCTCCCCGCAGCCCCTCCAACATTTATTGTTTCCAGTGTTTTTGATTCGTGCCAGTAATGCCGGGGTGAGATGGTATCTCATTGTGGTTTTAATTTGCATTTCTCTAATGGCTAGTGATCGCGAGCATTTCCTCATGTGTCTGTTGGCCATTTGAATGTCTTCCTTGGTGAAGTGTCTGTTCATTTCCTTTGCCCATTTTTTGATAGGATTGGTTGTCTTTTTGTTGTAGAGGTGTTGGATTTTCTTGTAGATTATGGAGATTAGACCTTTGTCTGACTTGTACTGTCCAAAAATTTTTTCCCAGTCTGTAGGTTCTCTTTTAACTCTTTTGGTGAAATCTTTTGAAGAGCATAGATGTTTGAATTTTAGAAGATCCCAATTATCTAGTTTATCTGTTGGGTTTTTTGTGTTGATGTTTATGGTTTGTATCCTGTTAATGCCATGTATTAAGGCCTGAAGTGTTGGTCCTATTTTTTCTTCTATGAATTTTATAGTTTGAGGCTTTATATTCAGGTCTTTGATCCATTTTGAAGTAGTTTTTGTATATGGTGTGAGGTATGGGTCCTGTTTCATTTTTCTACAAATGGATATCCAGTTTTGCCAGCACCATTTGTTAAAAAGACTGTCTTTCCCCATTTGATGTATTTTGGGCCCTTGTCAAAAATCAGGTGACCGTAGGTGGATGGATTTACATCTGAGTTCTCAATTCTGTTCCATTGGTCAATGTCTCTGTTGTTGTACCAGTACCAGGCTGTTTTGAGTACTGTAGCTGTATAGTAGGTTCTCAAGTCAGGTAGTGTGAGTCCTCCAACTTTATTCTTCTTCTTCAGTAGTGCTTTACTTATTCGAGGTTTCTTCCCTTTCCATATAAAGTTAATAATTAGTTTTTCCATCTCTTTGAAGAATGTTGTTGGTATTTGTATCGGAATTGCATTGTATTTGTACATTGCTTTAGGTAGAATTGCCATTTTCACAATGTTGAGTCTGCCTATCCATGAGCATGGTATGTTTTTCCATTTATGTAGATCCCTTTGGGTTTCATGCAGCAGTGTTTTGTAGTTTTCTTTGTATAGGTCTTTTATATTCCTGGTCAGATTTATTCCTAAGTATTTTATCTTTTTAGGGGCTATGGAAAATGGTATTGATTTCCTGATCTCCTTTTCATCGTTCTCTTTACCGGTGTATAGGAATCCAACTGATTTTTGAATGTTTATCTTGTATCCTGCTACTCTGCTGAATCTTTCTATTACTTCCAGTAAATTTCTCGTGGAGTCTTTAGGGTTTTCTATGTATAGTATCATATCATCTGCAAACAGGGAGAGTTTAACTTCTTCATTACCAATTTGGATGCCCTTTATTTCTTTCTCTTGCCTTACTGCTCTAGCTAGAACTTCCAGCACAATGTTAAATAGGAGTGGTGATAAAGGGCATCCTTGTCTTGTTCCTGTTTTCAGGGGGAATGTTTTCAGCCTTTCTCCATTAAGAATGATGTTGGCTGTTGGTTTTGCATAGATGCCCTTTATTATGTTGAGAAATTTCCCTTCTATACATATTTTATTGAGAGCTTTTATCAGGAATGGGTGTTGGACTTTGTCAAATGCCTTTTCTGCATCAATTGAGATAATCATGTGATTTTTTTCTTTCCTTTTATTTATGTGGTGGATTACGTTGATGGATTTTCTAATGTTAAACCATCCTTGCATACCTGGTATGAATCCTACTTGGTCGTGGTGTATTATTGTTTTGATATGATACTGAATTCTATTGGCTAGAATTTTGTTCAGAATTTTTGCATCTATATTCATGAGAGATATTGGTCTGTAATTTTCTTTTTTTGTGATGTCTTTGCCTGGTTTTGGTATCAGCGTTATGCTGGCTTCATAGAATGAATTTGGAAGTGTTGCTTCCTCTTCTATGCTCTGAAATAACTTGAGTAGAACTGGTACGAGCTCTTCTGTAAATGTTTTGTAGAATTCTCCAGTGAAGCCATCTGGGCCAGGGCTTTTTTTGGTTGGGAGTTTTTTTATTAATTTTTCAATCTCTTCTTTTGTTATGGGTCTGTTCAGATTTTCAATATCACTTTGTTGTAGTTTGGGTAGGCCGTATGTTTCTAGAAATTTATCCATTTCCTCTAGGTTTTCAAATTTGTTGGAATATAGTTTTTCATAATATTCTGTTATAATCCTTTTTATTTCAGTTGGGTCTGTTGTAATGTCCCCCATTTCATTTCTTATTTGGGTTATTTGTGCCCTCTGCTGTTTTTCTTTTGTCAGTCTGGCCAGTGGTTTGTCGATTTTGTTGATTCTTTCAAAGAACCAACTTTTGGTTTTGTTGATTCTTTCTATTGTTTTTCTGTTCTCTATTTCATTGATTTCTGCTCTGATCTTTACTATTTCCTTTCTTCCGGTGGTTGTAGGCTTTTTTTGTTGTTCTCTTTCTATTTGTTTGAGTTCTGTAGTTAATGTTTTGATTTTGTCCCTTTCTTCTTTTTTGATATGTGCATCTATTGCTATAAATTGTCCTCTGATGACTGCCTTTGCTGTGTCCCAAAGGTTTTGGTATGATGTGTTTTCATTTTCATTTGATTCTAGGAATTTTTTAATTCCATCTCTGATTTCTTCTATTACCCATTGATGTGTAAGCAGATTATTATTCAGTTTCCACGTGTTTGATTTTTTTTCCTTGCTCTTTCTAGTGTTAATTTCTACCTTGATGGCATTGTGGTCAGAGAAGATACTGTGAATTATCTCAGCATTTTGGATCTTGTTGAGGATTGCTCTGTGGCCTAAGATGTGGTCTATTCTGGAGAACGTTCCATGTGCATTGGAAAAGAATGTGTACTTTGCAGCGGTTGGATGGATTGTTCTATATATGTCTATGAGGTCCAGTTGGCTGATTGTGTCCTTTAGGTCTTCTGTATCTTTGCTGAGTTTCTTTTTAGTTGTTCTGTCCTTTACTGAGAGTGGTGTGTTGAAGTCTCCTACTATTATTGTGGAACTGTCAATTTCTCTTTTCAGTGCTGTTAGAGTTTTTTTTATGTATTTTGGAGCCCTGTCATTGGGTGCATAGATATTTATTATGGTTATGTCTTCATGATGGATCATCCCCTTAATCATTATATAGTGTCCTTCTTTGTCTTTTATGGTAGATTTTGTTTTAAAGTCTATTTTATCTGAGATTAGAATTGCCACTCCTGCTCTTTTTTGGTAGTTGTTAGCTTGATATATTTTTTTCCAACCTTTGATTTTTAATAAATTCACATCTTTGTTTCTAAGATGTGTCTCTTGTAGACAGCAAATAGATGGATCCTGTTTTCTTATCCATTCTGTCACTCTCTGTCGCTTTATGGGTGCATTGAGTCCATTTATGTTCAGTGTAATTATTGATAGATGTGAATTTGTTGCTGTCATTTTGTAGTGCTTTTTTTTGTGATGCTGAAGTTTTCTTTGTTCTTCTTACTCTCTTGTGCTGAGTTCCTTTTGTTTGTGGATTTTGTGTTAATTTCTTTTGTTTTGGTAGGTTTTGGTTTTGTTGGGACTTTATGTTTTTCGTCTTTATTTTTATGAGTTGGTTCGTTAACTTTTTTTGTGGTTACCATGAATTTTACCCTTATCTTTATAATTTTGAAGCAGTCTACCGTTACTTGGTATCGCCTTGCCTTCTTCTCGTTTAGAAGGTTCTATACCTATGCCGTTTGTTCCCTCTTTCATTGTTTTGATGTTGTTGTCATCCTTTGATTGATTTCTCTGATTCCCTGTTGTATATCTTTTGTTTTTGGAAAGTCGTCTGTAGTTCAGTTCCTAGAATGGTATCTGGTTCATGTTAACCTGCGTCCTAGGTCCTAGGTCCTGCCTGAGGGCTTAAGCTGTTTGTCCTCAGATCGAAGAACTCCCTTTAATAATTCTTGTAAGTTTGGTTTGACTTTTGCATATTCCTTTAGTTTCTGTTTATCTGGAAATGACCTAATTTCACCATCAAATCTGAATGAGAGTTTTGCAGGATATATTATTCTTGGCTGACAATTTTTTTCTTTCAAGATTTTATATATGTCATCCCATTGCCTTCTTGCCTGCATGGTTTCTGCTGAATAATCTGAGCTTAGTCTTATTGTTTCTCCTCTGTATGTGACTTCTTGTTTTTCACGAGCTGCTCTCAGGATTCTTTGTTTGTCTTTAGTTTTAGCGAGTGTGAATATGATATGTCTTGGTGATTTTCTTTTGGGGTCTATTCTATATGGGGTTCGTTGAGCTTCTTGGATGACCAGCTTTTCATCTTTCATGATATTGGGAAAGTTTTCTGTCAGCAGTTCCTCAATGATCCTCTCTGTGTTTTCTGTTTTCTCCCCCTGTTCTGGTATGCCAATCACTCGTAAGTTTTTGCTTTTAATTGTGTCCCACATAACTCTCAGGGTCTCTTCATTTTTCTTTGTTCTTTTTTCCGAGTTTTCCTGAAACAGAGTTGTATCCAAGTGTTTGTCTTCAGTTCCACTGATCCTGTCTTCCATGGTTTCAAATCTACTTCTCAGCCCTTCTATGACACCGTCCATTTCTGAAATCTTGTTGTTTATCTTTTGGATTTCTAATTGTTGTTTTTGTATAATTTCGAGTTGTGAATTTATTTTGGCATTTTGTTCTTGCATCATCTTCCTGAATTCTTCCAATTTTTTGTCTGTATTTTCCATAAATTTGTCTATTTTTTCCTCATGTTTGTCAGCTTTTTGCCTCAGTTCTTGGAAAATTCCGAGTATTAGTGATTTGAGTTCCGTATCAGGTACTTCTAGTGCATTTTCTTCCACAGGAGATTTATCTGGTGTTTTAATTTGGACGCCTATTGGAGCCATCTTGTCTTGTTTTTGTAAATGTTTTGATATTGTTTGCTGTTTTCGGGGCATTCAGTAGATATTTCCCTCGTTTATTGATTGTAGATTTTTTTTTTTTTTCGTTCTTGTGGTACAGCTGGGCAGATCTAGTTGAGGAGGAGCCACTGGGATGGGTTGCTTGTGGCACTCACCGCAGCCACCAGGACGGTCGGTAGTCAGTGCTGGGCAGGTTCCAATAGGGCGTGCCTGCACCGCTTGGTGATGTGATGTCTAGTGCACGGTGCAGTTAGGTAGGGTGCAGCGGGAAGATGGTTATGTGTGAAGCTAAGCTGGATATGGGAGAGAGGAGAGAGGAGGAGGAGCAAAAAGTGTACAAACATAAAAGAATGCTAGGGGAGCTTGTCGTTGGAATGTACAGATGAGAGACTATGGGATGGAGGAAACCAGAAGGGGGAAGAGAAAGAAAAGGAAAGAATGACCAAATAAAAATCAGAAAAGTTAAAGAACTGCAAAGTTCCCAGGGATCCCACCGATGCAGCTATGAGGTCTGGGGGAGTCAGTCTCAATTTTCACAGCTCAGCCTGGCCAGAAGGTACAGAGGCATACATCGCCTGGAATTCAGGGATCAGAAAGAGAAGGAAGAGATAGAGAGACAAGAAATTAAGCAATGAAGAAAGACAAAAGAGAAAAAGAGGTAAAAGATGACAAAACTAATCAAAAAAGGAAGAAAAATAAAATTGAGAGAAAAAAAAAAAAAGGGCAACACCAGCAGTCAGTGCCTACAAATGGGACCCAGAGAGCCCCCACTCAGGGGCGCGAATTCCAAGAAGCCGGTAGTCTCGGGGTTAAGTGACCGTGGCCACGGGAAGCAGAGGGGCCAACGAACAAAGGCCCCAGGATCCCACCCGCGCGGGAGCCCAGACCTGGAAACAGCCACACGCCCGAACGCAGCCCTACAGCCCCGCAGGAGAGAGCAGAGACGGCACTCGGAACCAGGCACCCAGGCAAAAGGAGGGGGAGGCGGCAGAAAAAGGCTCGCTAGCGGCCGGCAAACGGCTCCCAGAAAGCCTCCAGCCCGGGCGCGCGGAATCCAAGCACCGGCGCCCCCCAGCTCAGGGACTCCGGCCACGGAAAGCAGAGGGGCGAACAAACAAAGGCCCCGGGATCCCACCCACGCGGGAGCCCAGACCTAGAAACAGCCACACGCCCGCACGCAGCCCTACAGCCCCGCAGGAGAGAGCAGAGACGGCCCTCGGAACCAGGCACCCAGGCAAAAGGAGGGGGAGGCGGCAGAAAAAGTTTCGCTAGGTGCCAGCAAATGGCTCCCAGAAAGCCTCCAGCCCGGGCGCGCGGAATCCAAGCACCGGTGCCCCCCTGCTCAGGGACTCCGGCCACGGAAAGCAGAGGGGCAAACAAACAAAGGCCCCGGGATCCCACCCACGCGGGGGCCCAGACCTAGAAACAGCCGCACGCCCGCACGCAGCCCTACAGCCCCGCAGGAGAGAGCAGAGACAGCACTAGGAACCAGGCACCCAGGCAAAAGGAGGGGGAGGCGGAAGAAAAAGTTTCGCTAGGTGCCTGCAAACGGCTCCCAGAAAGCCTCCAGCCCGGGCGTGCGGAATCCAAGCACCGGCGCCCCCCTGCTCAGGGACTCCGGCCACGGAAAGCAGAGGGGCGAACGAACAAAGGCCCCGGGATCCCACCCACGCGGGAGCCCAGACCTAGAAACAGCCACACGCCCGCACGCAGCCCTACAGCCCCGCAGGAGAGAGCAGAGACGGCACTCGGAACCAGGCACCCAGGCAAAAGGAGGGGGAGGCAGCAGAGAAAGGTTCGCTAGCTGCCAGCAAACGGCTCCCAGAAAGCCGCCAGCCCAGGCGAGCGGAATCCAAGCACCAGCACCCCCCAGCCCAGAGACCCTGGCCACGGAAAGCAGGGGATCCCCAGCTGAGGCGGAGAGGGGTGGGTGGTGGGAGAGCGCGCACCGCAGTTTACCGGTCGTTCTGTCTCCGACCAGATGCTCTGCAAGGCTGCTCTCCCGTTTGCTGGTCTCCGATAGGAATCCAAGATGGTGGATCCGCGCTGCGTTAGCTGGTAAGGAATCTCTGCCTGAGTCTCTCCTCGCTCTCCGTTCTCTTTTAGTATTCTCACTCCGTTTGGTGTTTGGCTGAGTTCTTTATCTCTTCATTTGGTATTCTAGGGTTTCAGGATTGTTGATTCTCTGTTAGGCTTAGTTTTTCGGATCTTTGCTGTGGAGGGACGGCGTGGTGTTTCTGCCTAGAGCGCCATCTTCTCTATTATTATTTTTTTAACATCAGAGTTTCTCCTTACTCATAGTTTCTTCAAAACTTTTTGCCTGTCAAGGCCTCAATTCTATCTCCTGGCTTTGCAATTTGTATTTTCATTTCCTGCTTCTATGAGCCTTCTTAATTCAAATTTTATAAAAGGAACTTTGAATTATCCCTGCTTATTGGCACACCAGACCTGTCAGAGGGCACAGAGCTTCCCATCCCAGGTCAGGGGCCATTGCTCAGCCCACTTACCCTGGCTCACTGGGGCTGTCCTTGCACAGGAGCTGTGGGCCTGGCAGCTCCTCTTGGGACGAGATAACAGTATGGCAAACATCATGATTTGCATGCCAATTTTGAAGAAAGTGTGGAATTTGGGAAGTTGAAATGAAACAGATCAGGTTTCAATGATTAGATAGGTAGAGTGAGGACAGGAAGTGGAAGCTCTCTAAAACAAGAGGAGATATTTGATTAATTGTTTTGAGCCAAGAAATTAATAGTTAAACAATAATGAAGGGAATATAGTTGTTCCACATGCAAATTAAACAATTGAAATAGGGATCCTAAAAATCAATAAACAAAAAAAATATTATTAATTACCTTTCATTTCAGTTAGTAAGAAAATCTTTCAGAGAGAAGCTCAAGGCATGTTTGACTATAGGAAGAGAGCTGTATTTTTTTTTTTTTTTTTTTTTTTGCTTAAAGAAATATGTAACAGTGGAGGATCTGGAACGCGATCAGCTGGGAAATGGAGAAATTATCATTTAAGTGTTGTTGCTGTTTGTTGTTAGGTGCCATAGAGTCAGTTCTGAATCATAGCAACTCTATGTACAACAGAATGAAACACTGCCCGGTCGTGCGCCATACTCACAATCATTGTCATGTTTGAAGCCACTGTGTCAGTTCATCTCTTCAAGGGTCTTCCTCTTTTTCAATAGCCCTCTACTTTATCAAGGATGATATCCTTCTCCACAGACTGGTCCCTTATGATTACATGTCCAAAGTATGTGCTAGGAAGTCTCGTCATCCTCGCTTCTAAGGAGCATCTTGGCTATACTTCTTCCCGGACAGATTTGTTCATAAGTGTAGACAGGGAAAATTTGCATTTCAGCCTGACCCTCAACCTGACCCTAATTTTAACCTTAAGAGATATCTCCTTTGAAATGACCAATAGCCTTTTATCCTGGAATACACAAAAAGCTAAACTTTTCTAAAGTCTTAAGTCTTCAGAGAGACAATGTTAATTATAATTAAGTGTATATCTATACATATATATATGTATATACATATATATACATATACACACACACACACATATGGAGCCCTGGTGGCACAGTGGTTAAGAGCTACAGCTGCTAACCAAAAGGATGACAGTTCAAATTGATCTACTCTGCCCTATAGGGTTGCTATGAGTGGTAATAGACTCAATGGCAATGGCTTTTATTTTTTATACATATATATGTGTACACAGACATACACTCATACACATACTATGAATGCCTTATGCCTTTTTCCTTAGAAATATTTATGGGATTATATTATTTTTCCCTCCATTTACAAGTTTCTCTTGAGTCAATTCTGACTCATGACAGTCTCATGTGTGTCAGAGTAGAACTGTGCTCCACAGTGTTTTCAGTGGCTGATTTTCGGAGGTAGATTGTCAGGTCCTTCTTCTGAGGTGCTTCTGGATAGACTTGAATCTCCAATCTTTTCATTAGCAGTCAAGCTTGATAACCATTTGCCCCTCCCAGGAATTCCGTCCACATAGAAAGACTTATATATCACTCATTTTATTTTATTTCATGGTGACCATAGTTCTTTTGTTCTTCCTTCCTCCTTTTCTCCCTTCACTCCATTCATCCATCCCTCCTTCTCTTCCTTCCTACTTGCTGCATAACTACTATGTGTCAGACAGTAGTTTTGGGGATTTTCAATTTTAAATTGCTTTCATATATAATATCATACGTTCTTCTCATAACATTCTTTAGGTTATGCATAGCAGGTGTTACCTTCACTATCTGAAGACATCTATAAACCTTGATCTCAACCCTATACAAGTTCCATCAAGAGTCGCTAGAGTTCCCAGGGAGTGTGTTACATGTGTTCATGAATCAGTCTGCAACTAGATGTCTTGCCAGGCTCTTGTAGGATTTCTTCTGGACCCTACTTCATCTGCTATCATCATGTTCATGGGCATCACTGCTCAGGGGGAGCCATGGCTGCCACTTTCAGTGGTGTCACTACTAGAACACTATGCCCTCAGGGAACTGAAATTGAACAGAGCTCTCTGAAACAGTCAGGAAGACAGCATTTTCTCCTCCTTTCTGTGTTATAGTTTATAAGGATTCCAAATATCTCACAAGTTTTAGGAGAAATGGCCACTTCCATTTTTATTCACAGTCCATCTTCAAGACCAAAGATATAAGTTCACAGGGAGCTCAGGCAAGAACAGTGCAAGTTTTTAGGTTCACCTCCTCCTTTACTCTGACCACTAAGGCTCCATTATTTAGTCAGACTTCTGTTAGGCTCGCTTTCCTTAGTGATGATTTCTTCAGTACCACTTGCAAACAAGTTCCTGGCAGGCTCACTCCCCCAGTTGGCCAGACATGCCTTGCTTTTTCTCTGAGGCTCAGTGGTGAATCCAATTTCAGATCAAGGTGGAACCTACAGATAAGAGGCAGTTTCAGACACTAAATATTTTAGTTCCAGAACTAAAGATTTTTAATTAATAGTTTTTTTTCCCCCCAACCCTATTCTGTCACATTCTAGGGGAGGATATAGAGGGGTGAATAGTAGGAAGTCAAATGGGAATGATTTCAATAAAGGCACAGAGATGTATATAAGTTTATTTCATAATGGGAAAAGCATGGGTTCCCATGTGTGCTGTGAATGGCTGCTGCTGGGTAAGAAAATGTGTAGATCTTTGAATTCCAGACAAAGAAACTTACAAATAATTCAAACTCCTTTTAATATCCTGTTAAACTTTTGGCCACCATGACTTATTTGTAGCCTCCTATTATATATACGGAAACCCTGGTGGCATAGTGGTTAAGTGCTACGGATGCTAACCGAAAGGTCAGCAGTTCGAATCCACTAGGTGTTCCTTGGAAACTCAATAGGGCAGTTCTGTTCTGTCCTATAGTGTCTCTATGAGTCGGAATCAACTCAATGGCAATGGGTTGTTATATATATGGAACCCTGGTAGCTCAATGGGTAAGAGCTTGGGTGCTAATCAAAAGGTTAGCAGTTACAATTCACCAGCCGCTCCTTGGAAACATATGGGGTGGTTCTACTTTGTCCTCTAGGGTTGCTATGAGTCAGAATCTACTTAATGGCAATAGATTTAGTTGTTTTTTTTTTAATTATATGTACCAGGAACCCTGGTGGTTCAACGGTTAAGTACTCGACTGCTAACTAAAAGGTGGGCAGTTCGAACCCACCAGTGACTCTGCAGGTGAAAAGACCTGGTGATCTGCTCAGTAAAGATTAAAAAACAAAAACAAAAACAAAAAAAAGAAGAGAGCTTTTCGGGAAAAATGGCACTCTAGGCAGAAGCACCACACCATCCCTCCACAGCAAAGATCCGAAAAACTAAGCCAAACAGAATACAATAATCCAGAATACAATAAACATCAAATGAAGAGATAAAGAACTCAGCCAAGCACCAAATGGAGTGAGAAAACTGACAGAGAATGGAGAGGGAGGAGACATTCATGCAGAGGTCCCCTACCAGCTAACCAGCAAGGATCCACCATCTTGGACTCTTATTGGAGACCAGCAAACAGGGGGTATGAGAAAGCAGCCTCACGGAGTGTCCAGCAGGAGACAAAACAACCAGTAATTTGTGATATACGCTTTCCTACCCCCCACCCTTCTTCACCCTGACTCGGCTTCCTCTGCTTCCCGGGGCCACAATCTCTTGACTGGGAAACAGCGGCTGCTTGGATTCCACACACCCGAATGGGCCGGCCCTCTGAGTGCCATTTGTTGGCAGCTGGTGTTGCTTTTCTCCGCTTCTTTTGATTTCTTCCTTACCTCTCACCACCTCCCCCTCTTTTCACTCAAATACCTGGTTCCGTGCGCCATCTTTGCTTCTTCCTGAGGGGCTGCAGAGCTCCGGTAAGTTGTGATATACACTTTCCCACTCCCTACCCTTCTTCACCCACACTTGGCCCCTTCTGCTTCCCACGGACACAGTCTCTTGTCCAAGAAACACGAGCCCGCACTAGCTGGCTCTCTGAGAGACATTTGTTGGCTGCTAGTGTTGCTTTTTTTTCCTACTTCTTTTGATTACTTCCTTAGCTCTCACCACCTCCCCCTCCTTTCACTCAAATACCTGGCTCCGTGCACCATCTTTGCTTCTTCCTGAGGGGCTGTGGAGTTTCGTTCGAGTGTGGAGGTACTGCCCGGTCTGGGCTGCCATGCTGGTGGCATGCCGGGGCTTTTGTTCATTTGTTTGTTTTGAATTGTTTGTTTTCTTTTTCTTTTCTTGAGTTGGGAGCCCGTTCTGGCCAGGCGATGGGGAGTGGCAAGACTTCCCACTCGGCTTGCACAGACGTGCCGAGGGATCCCTGAGGGCATTTCTTTTTTCGTTGGGTTATTTTTTCTGTTTTGGGGGGGCCTTTCTTGTTTTGTTTTCTTTTTTAATTTGTTTTGTTTTCTTTTCTCTCTTTTTCCCTTTTTGTCTTTCTTCATTGCTCAGTTTCTCGTATCTCTGTATCTTCCTTCTCTTTCTGTTCCCTGAATACCTGGCGTTGTATACCTCTGCGCCTTCTAGCCAGGCTGTACTGCAAAACCCGAGAGCGACTTCCCCAGACCTAATAGCTGCACCGGTGGGATTCCTGGGAACTTTGTGGATATTTAACCTTTCTTATTTTTATTTATTCATTCTTTTCTTTTCTTCCTCTTCCCCTTTGTGTTTTTCTCCATTTCATAGTCTCTCATCTCTCCACTCCAATGGCAAGCTCCCCTAGCATTCTTTTCAGTTTGTTTGTATGTTTTTGGCTCCTGTTCCTCTCTCCTCTCTCCCATATCCATCTTAGCTCCACACATAACAACCTGCTGCATCCTGCGTACCAGCACTGTGCGCTTGACATCACACCACCAAGCAGCACAGGCACAGTCTACTGGAACCTTCCTTGCACTGATTATGACCCGCTCTGGTGGCTGTAGTAAGTGCCACAAACAACCCTTCCCAGTAACTCCTCTTCAGCTAGACCTGCCTTGCCATACCGTATCTGAGTGACTGACCCCACCAATTGGAGAAGGAGGTGAAAAGTATTGTGCCCACAGATGAGCAAACAACAAAGAATACACAGTCCGCCTGCTCAGATATACTCAAATTAAAAAAAAAAAAAAAAAAGGAACGAAACAAACAAATCTACACTCAATAAATGAGAAAAATAACTACTGAATGCCCAGAAGACAGCAGACAATATCAAAACACGTACAAAAACAGGGCAGGATGGTTCCAGGAAGCATCCAAAATAAAACACCAGATGACTCTCCAGTGGAAGAAAATGCACTAGAACTAACTGATAGGGAATTCAAATCTCTAATACTCAGAATTCACCAAGAGCTGAGGCAAAAAACTGACAAACTTGAGTAAAAAATAGACAAATTCATGGAAAATACAGACAAAAAATTGGAAGAATTCAGGAAAATAATACAAGAACTAAAGGCCAAAAAAAATTTACAACTTGAAATTATACAAAAACAATTAGAAATCCAAAAGATAAACAACAAGATTTCAGAAATAGACAGTGTCATAGAAGGGCTGAGAAGCAGATTTGAAACCGTGGAAGACAGGATCAATGGAATTGAAGACAAACACTTGGATACAACTCTGTTTCAGGAAAACTCAGAAAAAAGAACAAAGAAAAAAGAAGAGACCCTGAGAGTTATGTGGGACACAATCAAAAGCAAAAATTTTCGAGTGATTGGAATTCCAGAACGGGGAGAAAACAGAAAACACAGAGAGGATCATTGAAGAACTGTTGACAGAAAACTTCCCAAATATCATGAAAGATGAAAAGCTGGCCACCCAAGGAACTCAACAAACCCCATATAGGAGAGACCCCAAAAGAAAATCACCAAGGCATATCATAATCACACTCAACAAAACCAAAGACAAACAAAAAATCCTGAGAGAAGCTCATGAAAAACAAGAAGTCACATACAGAGGAGAAAGAATAAGACTAAGCTCAGATTATTCGGCAGAAACCATGCAGGCAAGAAGGCAATGGGATGACATATATAAAATCTTGAAAGAAAAAAATGCCAGCCAAGAATAATATACCCTGAAAATTCTTGCTCAAATTTGATGGTGAAATTAGGTCATTTCCAGATAAACAGAAGTTAAGGGAATATGTAAAACTCAAACCAAACTTACAAGAATTATTAAAGGGAGTTCTTCGATTTCAGGACAAAGAGCCTCAGCTCACAGGCAGAAGCTAGGACTCAGGATCGTACCAGCCAGATACCAACCTAGGAAATGAACTCTTGAGGACTACCCAAAACCAAAACAAATACAACAGAGAATCAGAGCAGTTAATCAGTAAATGACAACAACATCAAAACAATAAAAGAGGGAATAAACAGCATAGGTATAGAACCATCTAATGGAGAGGAAGGCAAGGCGATACCAAGTAATGGTAGACTGCTTCAAACTTAGAAAGATAAGGGTAAAATTCATGGTAACCACAAAGAAAGTTAACAAACATACTCATTAAAAAAAAGAGGAAAAACATAAAGTCTCTGCAAAAGCAAAACCTACAAAAACAAAAGAAATGAAAAAAAGATCCTCAAACAAAAGTATCTCAGCACAAGAGCGTAAGAAGAACAAAGAAAACTTCAGCACCACAAAAAAAGCACTACAAAATGACAGCAAAAAACTCACATCTATCAATAATTACACTGAATATAAATGGACTCAATGCACCCATAAAGAGACAGATAGTGACAGAATGGATAAGAAAATAGGATCCATCAATATGCTGTCTACAAGCGACAAACCTTAGAAACAAAGATGTGAATTTATTAAAAGTCAAAGGTTGGAAAAAAAGATATCAAGCTAACAACTACCAAAAAAAGAGCAGAAGTGGCAATACTAATCTCAGATAAAATAGACTTTAAAACAAAATCTACCATAAAAGACAAAGAAGGACACTATATACTGATTAAGGGGACTATCCATCATGAAGATATAACCATAATAAACATCTACGCATCCAATGACAGGGCTCCAAAATACATAAAAAAAACTCTAACAACACTGAAAAGAGAAATTGACAATTCCACAATAATAGTAGGAGACTTCAACACACCACTCTCAGTAAAGGACATAACAACTAAGAAGAAACTCAGCAAAGATACAGAAAACCTAAAGGGCACAATCAGCCATCTTGACCTCATAGACTTCTATAGAACACTCCATCCAACTGCTGCAAAGTACACATTCTTTTCGAATGCACATGGAACGTTCTCTAGAATAGACTATATCTTAGGCCACAGAGAAATCCTCAACAAGATCCAAAACACTGACATAATTCAAAGTATCTTCTCTGACCACCATACCATCAAAGTAGAAATTAACAATAGAAACCGCAAGGAAAAAAAATCAATTCCATGGAAACTGAATAATACCCTGCTTACACATCAATGGGTAATAGAAGACATCAGAGATGGAATCAAACAATTCCTAGAATCAAATGAGAATGAAAACACATCATACCAAAATCTTTGGGACACAGTAAAGGCAGTTCTCAGAGGACATTTTATACTCATAGATGCACCTATCAAAAAAGAAGAAAGGGACAAAATCAAAACATGAACTACAGAACTCAAACAAATAGAAAGAGAACAGTAAAAAAAGCCCACAACCACCAGAAGAAAGGAAATAGTAAAGATCAAAGCAGAAATGAATGAAATAGAGAACAGAAAAACAATAGAAAGAATCAACAAAACCAGAAGCTGGTTCTTTGAAAGAAACAACAAATAGACAAACCACTGGCCAGACTGACAAAAGACAAATAGGAGAGGACACAAATAACAAAATAAGAAATGAAACGGTGGACATTACAACAGACACTACTGAAATAAAAAGGATTATAACAGAATATTATGAAAATCTATACTCCAACAAATTTGAAAACCTAGAAGAAATGGATAAATTTCTACAAACACACAGGCTCCCCAAACTACAACAAAGTGATGTTGAAAATCTGAACAGACCCATAACAAGAGAAGAGATTGAAAAAGTAATAAAAAAAAACCTCCCAAGCAAAAAAAGCCCTGGCCCAGATGGCTTCACTGGTGAAGTCTACAAAACATTTACAGAAGAGCTTGTTCCAGCACTACTCAAGCTATTTCAGAGCATAGAAGAGGAAGCAACACTTCCAAATACATTCTATGAAGCCAGCATAACACTGATACCAAAACCAGGCAAAGAAGTCACAAAAAAAGAAAATTACAGACCAATATCTCTCCCGAATATAGATGCAAAAATTCTGAACAAAATTCTAGCTAATAGACTTCAGCATCATATCAAAAAAATAATACACCACAACCAAGTAGGATTCATACCAGGTATGCAAGGATGGTTCAACATTAGAAAATCAATCAACGTAATCCACCACATAAATAAAAGGAAAGAAAAGAATCACATGATCATCTCAATTGATGCAGAAAAGGCATTTGACAAAGTCAAACACCCGTTCCTGATAAAAACTCTCAATCAAATAGGTATAGAAGGGAAATTTCTCAACATAATAAAGGACATCTATGCAAAACCAACAGCCAACATCATTCTTAATGGAAAGAGGATGAAAACATTCCCCTTGAAAATAGGAACAAGACAAGGATGCCTTTTATCACCACTCCTGTTTAACATTGTGCTGGAAGTTCTAGCTAGAGCAATAAGGCAAGAAAAAGAAATAAAGGGCATCCAAATTGGTAATGAAGAAGTTAAAGTGTCCCTGTTTGCAGATGATATGCTACTATACACAGAAAACCCTAAAGACTCCATGAGAAATCTACTGGAACTAATAGAAAGATTCAGCAGAGTAGCAGGATACAAGATAAACATTCAAAAATCAGTTGCATTCCTATACACTAATAAGGAGAACAATGAAAAGGAAATCTGGAAAACAGTACCATTTTCAATAGCCCCTAAAAAGATGAAATACTTAGGAATAAATCTGACCAGGGATGTAAAAGACCTATACAAAGAAAACTACAAAACAGTTCTGCATGAAACCCGAAGGGATCTACATAAATGGAAAAACATACCATGCTCATGGATAGGCAGACTTAACATTGTGAAAATGACAATTTTACCCAAAGCAATTTATAAATACAATGCAATCCCGATCCAAATACCAACAACATTCTTCAAAGAGATGGAAAAACTAATCAGTCACTTTATATGGAAAGGGAAGAAGCCCCGAATAAGTAAAGCACTACTGAAGGAGAAGAATAAAGTTGGAGAACTCATACTACCTGACTTCAGAACCGACTATACAGCTACAGTAGTCAAAACAGCCTTGTACTGGTACAATGACAGATACATTGACCAATGGAACAGAATTGAGAACCCAGATGTAAATCCATCCACCTACGGTCACTTGATCTTTGACAAAGGCCCAAAGTCCATCAAATGGGGAAAAGACAGTCTTTTTAACAAATGGTGCTGGCAAAACTGGATCTCCATCTGCATAAAACTGAAACAGGACCCCTACCTCACGCCGTATACAAAAACTACTTTAAAATGGATCAAAGACCTGAATATAAAGCCTCAAACTCTAAAGTTCATATAGAGAAAAATTAGGACCAACATTTCCAGCCTTAATACGTGGCATTAAAAGGATACAAACCATAACCATCAACGCACAAACCCCAAAAGATAAGCTAGATAACTGGGATCTTTTAAAAATAAAACACCTATGCTCTTCAAAAGACTTCACCAAAAGAGTGAAAAGAGAATCTATAGACTGTGAAAAAATTTTTGGACAGTACAAGTCAGACAAAGGTCTAATCTCCATAATCTACAAGAAAAGCCAACACCTCTACAACAAAAAGACAAATAACCCTATTAAAAAATGGGCAAAGGAAATGAACAGACACTTCACCAAGGAAGACATTCAAATGGCCAATAGACACATGAGGAAATGCTCGCGATCACTAGCCATTAGAGAAATGCAAATTAAAACCACAATGAGATACCATCTCACCCCGGCATTACTGGCACGAATCAAAAACACTGGAAACAACAAATGTTGGAGGGACTGCGGGGAGATCAGAACACTTATGCACTGCTGGTGGGAATGCGAAATGATACAACCATTTTGTAAAACGATATGGGGCTTCCTCAGAAAGCTAGAAATAGACATACCATTCGAACCAGCAATTCCACTCCTAGGAATATATCCTAGAGAAATGAGTTGTCACTCGAATAGACATATGCACACCTATGTTCATGGCAGCATTGTTCACAATAGCAAAACGATGGAAACAACCTAGATGCCCATCAACAGATGAATGGATAAACAAACTATGGTACACACACACAGTGGAGTACTATGCAATGAGAAAGAACAACAATGAATCTGTGAGGCATCTCATAACATGGATGAAACTGGAGGACATTATGCTGAGTGAAGTAAGTCAATCACAAAAGGACAAATATTGTATGAGACCTCTATTGCAAAAACCCATGAAAAAGTTCACACACAAAAAGTAACAATCTTTGTTGGTAACCAGGGATGGGAGGGGTGGGGGGGGAAAACTAAATACGCAATAGATAAGTGGTATCTTGGGTGAAGGGTGAGACAGTACACAATACAGGGGAAACTAGCACAACTTGTACAAGGAAAGGTCATGGAAGTCCCATAGACACATCCAGACTCCCTGAGAGACTGAATTGTTGGGCGGAGGGCTGTGGGGACTATGGTCTCGGGGAACATCTAGCTCAACTGGCATAACACAGCTTATAAAGACAATGTTCTGCATTCGAACTTGGTGAGTAGTGTCTGGGGTCTTAAAAGCCTGTGAGCAGCCATCTAAGATATTCCACTGGTCTCATCCCTTCGGGAGCAAGGGAGAATGAAGAGAACAGGATACAAGGAAGAGATTAGTCCGAAGGACTAATTGCCCACAGCTACCACCGCCTCCCTGGCTTGAGTCCAGTACAGCCAGATGGTGCCCAGATACCACCACTGACTGCTCTGACCAGGATCACAACAGAGAGTTCTGGACAGAGCTGGAGAAGGATTTAGAACATAATTCTAACTCACAAAGAAAAGACCAGATTTGTGGGTCTGAAAGAGACTGGAGAAACCCTGAGAGTATGGCCCCCAGACACCCTTTTAGCTCAGTGGTGAAGTTATCTCCAAGGTTCACCATTCGGCCTGGGAGTGGACAGCCCCATAAAACCAAATGGGACTAATGAGACACAGTAGTCCAGTGACAAGGGCCAGAAGGCAGAAGGGGACAAGGAAGCTGGTGATAGGGAATCCAAGGTTTTGTAAGGATATTGTCGATGTGTTGTGAGATTGTTAACCATTGTCATAGGGCAACATGTGTAGTAACTGTTAAATGAGAATCTATTTTGTTGTGGAAGCCTTCATCTTAAGTGAGAATAGCAGCACAATTGGAAGAGCGTAGTCAGTTGCACTGAACTGTGCATGTAGAAATTTTTGAAATGGTGTATCTTTGGCTATGTGTATTTTCACCAAAAAAAAAAAATGGTTGAGAAGTTAGAGGGTTGACCTGTTGTGGGGTTGTTAACCAATGTCATAAAACAATATGTGTACTATTGTTTCTTGAGAAACTATTTGTTCTGTAAGTCTTCACCTGAAGTACAATAATAAAAAAAAAAAAATACTGTTGCTATCTGCTTCTGTAAAGATTACAGCCTTGGAAACTCTATGGGGCGGTTCTTATCTGTCCTATAGGTTTGTTATGAGTCGGAATTGATTGGACCCCAATGTGGTTGGTTTGCTTTTTTGGTATAGTTTTTAACTGATGAATTTTGATATTTCTTTATATTATCTGGATACTAGTGCTTCGTCAGATATGTAGTTTAAAAGAATTTATCCCAGTGTGTAGCTTTTTTTTCACATGGACTTTCTGAGAGCAAACGTTTTTAATTTTGATGAGATCCAACTTATCAATTTTCCCTTTCATTTGTCATGCTTTTGGTGTCATGTCTAATAAATCTTTCCCAGCCCTAGATCCCAAAGATATTTCTACTACTTTTTCTGAAAAAGTTTTATTGTTTTACATTTTCATTTTTATGTGATCCATTTTGAATTAATTTTTATCTAAGGCCTGAGGTTTAGATCAAGGTTCACTTTTTTTGCCTATGGATATCCAAATGCTCCAGCACCATTTCTTGAAAAAGCTAGACTTCCTCCATTGAATTGCTTTTGTGCTTTGTCAAAAATCAATTGAGCATATTTATATGGTCTATTTCTGGATCTTCTATTCTTTTCCATTAATCTATATTTTTATCCTTCCATCAATACCAAGCTATCTTGATTACTGTAGCTATATAGCAGCCTTAGTATTGGGTAGAATAATTCTTCCCACTTTATTCTTCTTTCTTGAAATGGTCTTATTGATGTGAAAGTCTGTGCCTTTCCATACAAATTTTAGAGTAGGCTTATATATACCTAAGTAAAATTGTTTGGGGACTTTGATAAAAATTGTGTTAAACCTGTACATCAGTATGGGGGACACTTGGCATCTTTATCTTTAATAAATTGAGCCTTTCCATCCATGAACGTTCTACCTTCTCAGAATATTTAGGTCTTCTTCAATTTATTTCATCAGCATTTTGTAGCTTTCAGCTTATATCATAGTTAGGGCTCTCTAGAGAAACAGAACTGGTGGTATATAACTTGTGAAATCTACTTTATCATATATATATGCATATATATATATATGCATAGAGAGAGACAGAGAGACAGTTCCGCCAAAATATCAGAATAGCTAAAATATTAGGCTATACACTAAGGAAATCCTCTTTCATTAGATTGATTGAGGGCATCCCATTAGATTACATTATGGAAGATGATTACATAACAGTGTATCACATTATGGAACAGCAACTACCTAATGTTTGACAAAACCACAGGGAACCATACCTTGCCAAGCTGAACCATAAAATTAACCATCACAGCATACAAATCTTGTATGTGTTTTGTTAGATTTAGACGAATTTTGTTTGTTTTGACCGATTGTAAATGGCAGTATACATGCATACTTCTCTCTATTGTGCTTTGCAGAAATGTTCCTGTAAAAAGTGCTTTGCACTTTCACAAATTGAAGGTTTGTGACAACCTTGCATCAAGCAAGTCTATTGATGCCATTTTTCCTACAGCGTGTGCTCACTTTGTGTCTCTGTGTCACATTTTGGAAATTCTCACAGTATGTCAAAATTTTCATAATTATTATATCTGTTATGGTGATCTGAGATCAGTGATCTTTGATGTTACTATTGTTTAATTGTTTTGGGGCGCTGTGAACCACACCCATATAAGACAGTGAACTTAATCAATAAATGCTATGTGTTTTCTGATTATTCCACCAACTGACTGTTCACCTGACTCTCTCCCTCTCCTCAGGCCTCCCTGTTCCCTGAGACACGACGATATTGAAATTAGGCCAATTAATAATCCTACAATGACTTTTAAGTGTTCAAGTGAAAATTAGAGTCACACATCTCTCAATTTTAATCAAAAGCTAGAAATGATGAAGCTTAGTGAGGAAGGCATGTTAAAAGCCAAGACAGGCTGAAACCTAGGCCTCTTGTGCCAGTTGTGAATTCAGAGGAAAAATTCTTGAAGGAAATTAAAAGTGCTACCCCAGTAAACACATGAAGGATAAGAAAGTGAAATAGCCTTTTTGCTGATATGGAGAAAGTTTTAGTGGTCTGGATAGAAGATCAAACTAGCCACAACATTCCTTTAAGCCAAAGGCTAATCCAGATCAAGGCTCTAACTCTTAAATTCTATGAAGGTTGAGAGAGGTGAGGAAACTGCAGAAGAAAAGCTTGAAGCTAGCAAGGGTTGGTTCATGAGGTTTAAGGAAAGAAGCCGTCTCCATAACACAAAAGTGCAAGGTGAAGCAGTTAGTGCTGATGTAGAAGCTGCAGCAAGTTATCCAGAAGATCTAGCTAAAATAAATGGCAAAGTAAATTGAAAACCTTATGGAAAGGATTCACCATTCAAGGCACCATTAAGAGCATTTGTGGTTCATGGGAGGAGGTCAAGATATCAACATTAACAGGAGTTTGGAAGAAGTTGATTCTAATCCTCATGAATGGCTTTGAGCAGTTGAAGACTTCAGTGGAGGAAGTAACTATAGATGTGGTGGAAATAGCAAGAGAACTGGAATTAGAATTGGAGCCTGAAGATGTGACTTAATTCCTACAATCTCATGATCAAACTTTAATGGATGAGAAGTTGCTTCTTAAGGATGAGCAAAGAAAGTGGTTTCTTGAGATGAAATGTACTCCTGGTGAACATGCTGTGAATGTTGTTGAAATGACAACAAAGGATTTAGAATATTACCTATACTTAGTTGATAATGCAGTGGCAGGGTTTGAGAAAATTGACTCCAATTTTGAAAGAAATTCTACTGTGGGTAAAATGCTATCAAATAGCATCACATGATACAGAGAAATCTTTCATGAAAGGAAGAGTCAATTGATGTGACAAACTTCTTTGTCTGATTTTAAAAAATTGCCGTAGCCAAACCAACCTTCAGCAACCACCACCCTGATCAGTCAGCAGCCGACAATACTGAGGCAAGATCCTCTACCAGCAAAAAGATTACAACTTGCTGAAGGCCCAGATGATGTTTAGCATTTTTTAACAATATTTTTTTTAATTAAGGTAGGTACATTGTTTTATTAGACATAATGCTATTGCACACTAAATAGAATACAGTGTAGCATAAACATAACTTTTATATGTATTGGTAAACCAAAAAATTTGTGTGACTCACTTTATTATGGTAGTCTGGAACTGAACTCTCAATATCTCTGCGGTATGCCTGTATTTTTAATTTTGATGTCCATGTTTTTATTACTACTATATAGAAATTAAATTGATTTGTGTATGCTTATTTTGTATCCTGAAACCATGTTGAACTCATTTATTAGTTTGAGGAATTTTTTGGTAGATCCTTTGGGATTTTCAATATAGACAATGATGTCATCTATGAACAGAGTTTATTTTGTGCTTTCTATTATGTATCCTTTTTATTTATTTCATTTTGGTTTTGTTGCCATATTGTGGTGGCTAGAACTCCCAGTACTATGTTGAATAAGAATGGTGAAAGGGGACATCCTTGCCTTGTTTTTGAATTTTAGGGGTATATTACAACTTTTATCTTTCAACTTGTTGATATGGTGGATTAAACTGATTGATTTTCCAATGATGAACCAGGCTCGTATAGCTGGAAAAATATTCCATTTAGTCATGGTATATAATTATTTTTATACATTGTTGGATTCCGTTTGCTAACATTTTGTTGAAGATTTTTGTGTCTATGTTCATAGGAGACATTGGTCAGTAGTTTTCTTTTTTTGTACTGTCATTGTCTGATTTCAGCACCAGGATGGTACTGATCTCATAAAATAAGTTGGAAAGTGTTCTCTCTTCTTCTATAGTCTAAAGAGCTTCTGCAAGATTGGTCTTAATTATTTAAATTTTTCATAGAATTCTCCAGTGAAACTATCTGGGCCTGGAGATTTCCTATTCGGGAGCTTTTAAATTATGAATTCAATTTAATTGATAGTTACAGGGCCATTCAGATTGTCTATCTCATCTTCATTGAGTTTGCTATTTGCGTTTTTGTTTTGTCTTGTTTTTTAGGAATTGATTTATTTCTTCTAAGTTGTTGAATTTATGAATGTAAAGTTTTCTGTAGGATTCCCTTATTATTTTTGTAATGGCTGTAGAATCTACAGCAATATTTCTACTTAATTTTTTCTATCAGTGATTTGTATTTTCTCTCTTCTTATTAATTTCAGACTTACTAATTATCTATTTTATTGATTTTTTTAATAACCATGTTTGTTTCATTTATTTTTCTCTACTGTGTTTCTATTTTCAATCGTATTGGTTTCTCCTCTTTATTATTTCCTTCCTTCTGCATGCTTTGTGTTTATTTTGCTCTTCTTTTTCTAATTTCTTGAAGTGGGAACTTACAGTATTGATTTCAGACCCTTCTATATTACTAATAAATATTTAATGCTATACATTTTCCAGTCAGCAATAGACCACAACTACAACGGCCTCCACCAGACTGAATCTGGTACAACTTGATGGTGCACTTCTACCACCACTGACTGCTCTGACCAGGATCACAACAGAGGGTCCTGGACAGAGATGGAGAGAAATGTAGAACAAAATTCTAACTCACAAAAAAAGACCACACTTACTGGCCTGACAGAGACTAGAGAAACCTTGAGAGTATGGCTCCCAGACACACTTTTAGCTCAGTAATGAAGTCACTCCTCAGGTTCACCATTTCAGCCAAAGATTAGACAGCCCCATAAAACAAAACAGGACTAATGGGGCACAACAGTCCAGGGACAAGGACTAGAAGGCGGAGGGGACAGGAAAGCTGGTAATAGGGAACCCGAGGTTGAGAAGGGACACTGTTGCCATGTCATGGGGTTGTTAACTATTGTCATAAAACAATATGTGTACTAACTGTTTAATGAGAAACTATTTGTTCTGTAAACCTTCATCTAAATTACAATTTAAAAAAAAGATTAGCACAAAAAAATTGCCGATCAGCACAGCTGAGTTCCTCAAAGTCTGATATGCTGTGTTTTAATTTCATTTCAGTTCTATCTATATATTTTTACTCCCTTTGAAATTTCCTTTTTGAACTATAGATTATCTAGAAGTGTGCTATTCAATTTCCATGTGTTTAGAGATTTTCCTGCTGTTTTTCGGTTACTGGTTTCCAATTTGATTTTATGATGGACAGAGAACACACTTCATATGATTTCAGTTCTTTTAAATTTTTGAGGTTTGTTTTAAAGCAGAAGATATGGTTTATCTTGAAGAGTGTTCCATGGGTGCTTGGAAAAAATTTGTATTCCACTGTTGTTAGGTGAATGTCAATTAGATTTTGTTAGTTGATTGTGTTGTTCAGATATTCTATATCTTTGCTGATATTCTGTATAGTGTTTCCAGCAGTTGCTGAGCAGTGGATGTTCACGCCTCCATCTATAGTTGTGGATTTGTTTATTTCTTCTTTCAGCTCTATCGGATTTTGTTTTATTTATTTTGAAGCTCTGTTTTTTAGTCCATAAACATTTAGAATTGTTATCTTCCTTGTGGTTTGATCCTTTTATCATTATTTAATGTTACTCTTTATCTTTAGTAATTTTATTTTTTGTGAAATCTACTGTATCACATAGTAATACAGCCATTACTCCTTTTAAAAATTAATGTTTGCGATAGGGGGGCAAGATGGCGCTCTAGGCAGAAACACCACGCCGTCCCTCCACAGCAAAGATCCGAAAAACTAAGCCTAACAGAGAATCAACAATCCTGAAACCCTAGAACACCAAATGAAGAGATAAAGAACTCAGCCAAACACCAAACGGAGTGAGAATACTAAAAGAGAACGGAGAGCGAGGAGAGACTCAGGCAGAGATTCCTTACCAGCTAACGCAGCGCGGATCCACCATCTTGGATTCCTATCGGAGACCAGCAAACGGGAGAGCAGCCTTGCAGAGCATCTGGTCGGAGACAGAACGACCGGTAAACTGCGGTGCGTGCTCTCCCACCACCCACCCCTCTCCGCCTCAGCTGGGGATCCCCTGCTTTCCGTGGCCAGGGTCTCTGGCCTGGGGGGTGCTGGTACTTGGATTCCGCGCGCCTGGGCTGGCGGCTTTCTGGGAGCCGTTTGCTGGCACCTAGCGATCCTTTTTCTGCCGCCTCCCCCTCCTTTTGCCTGGGTGCCTGGTTCCGAGTGCTGTCTCTGCTCTCTCCTGCGGGGCTGTAGGGCTGCGTGCGGGCGTGTGGCTGTTTCTAGGTCTGGGCTCCCGCGTGGGTGGGATCCCGGGGCCTTTGTTCGTTCGCCCCTCTGCTTTCCGTGGCTGGAGTCCCTGAGCTGGGGGGCGCCGGTGCTTGGATTCCGCGCGCCCGGGCGGGGGGCTTTCTGGGAGCCGTTTGCCGGCCGCTAGCGAGCCTTTTTCTGCCGCCTCCCCCTCCTTTTGCCTGGGTGCCTGGTTCCGAGTGCCGTCTCTGCTCTCTCCTGCGGGGCTGTAGGGCTGCGTTCGGGCGTGTGGCTGTTTCCAGGTCTGGGCTCCCGCGCGGGTGGGATCCTGGGGCCTTTGTTCGTTGGCCCCTCTGCTTCCCGTGGCCACGGTCACTTAACCCCGAGACTACCGGCTTCTTGGAATTCGCGCCCCTGAGTGGGGGCTCTCTGGGTCCCATTTGTAGGCACTGACTGCTGGTGTTGCCCTTTTTTTTTTTTTCTCTCAATTTTATTTTTCTTCCTTTTTTGATTAGTTTTGTCATCTTTTACCTCTTTTTCTCTTTTGTCTTTCTTCATTGCTTAATTTCTTGTCTCTCTATCTCTTCCTTCTCTTTCTGATCCCTGAATTCCAGGCGATGTATGCCTCTGTACCTTCTGGCCAGGCTGAGCTGTGAAAATTGAGACCGACTCCCCCAGACCTCATAGTGCATCGGTGGGATCCCTGGGAACTTTGCAGTTCTTTAACTTTTCTGATTTTTATTTGGTCATTCTTTCCTTTTCTTTCTCTTCCCCCTTCTGGTTTCCTCCATCCCATAGTCTCTCATCTGTACATTCCAACGACAAGCTCCCCTAGCATTCTGTTTGTACACTTTTTGCTCCTCCTCCTCTCTCCTCTCTCCCATATCCAGCTTAGCTTCACACATAACCATCTTCCCGCTGCACCCTACCTAACTGCACCGTGCACTAGACATCACATCACCAAGCGGTGCAGGCACGCCCTATTGGAACCTGCCCAGCACTGACTACCGACCGTCCTGGTGGCTGCGGTGAGTGCCACAAGCAACCCATCCCAGTGGCTCCTCCTCAACTAGATCTGCCCAGCTGTACCACAAGAACGAAAAAAAAAAAATCTACAATCAATAAACGAGAGAAATATCTACTGAATGCCCTGAAAACAGCAAACAATATCAAAACATTTACAAAAACAAGACAAGATGGCTCCAATAGGCGTCCAAATTAAAACACCAGATAACTCTCCTGTGGAAGAAAATGCACTAGAAGTACCTGATACGGAACTCAAATCACTAATACTCGGAATTTTCCAAGAACTGAGGCAAAAAGCTGACAAACATGAGGAAAAAATAGACAAATTTATGGAAAATACAGACAAAAAATTGGAAGAATTCAGGAAGATGATGCAAGAACAAAATGCCAAAATAAATTCACAACTCGAAATTATACAAAAACAACAATTAGAAATCCAAAAGATAAACAACAAGATTTCAGAAATGGACGGTGTCATAGAAGGGCTGAGAAGTAGATTTGAAACCATGGAAGACAGGATCAGTGGAACTGAAGACAAACACTTGGATACAACTCTGTTTCAGGAAAACTCAGAAAAAAGAACAAAGAAAAATGAAGAGACCCTGAGAGTTATGTGGGACACAATTAAAAGCAAAAACTTACGAGTGATTGGCATACCAGAACAGGGGGAGAAAACAGAAAACACAGAGAGGATCATTGAGGAACTGCTGACAGAAAACTTTCCCAATATCATGAAAGATGAAAAGCTGGTCATCCAAGAAGCTCAACGAACCCCATATAGAAGAGACCCCAAAAGAAAATCACCAAGACATATCATATTCACACTCGCTAAAACTAAAGACAAACAAAGAATCCTGAGAGCAGCTCGTGAAAAACAAGAAGTCACATACAGAGGAGAAACAATAAGACTAAGCTCAGATTATTCAGCAGAAACCACGCAGGCAAGAAGGCAATGGGATGACATATATAAAATCTTGAAAGAAAAAAATTGTCAGCCAAGAATAATATATCCTGCAAAACTCTCATTCAGATTTGATGGTGAAATTAGGTCATTTCCAGATAAACAGAAACTAAAGGAATATGCAAAAGTCAAACCAAACTTACAAGAATTATTAAAGGGAGTTCTTCGATCTGAGGACAAACAGCTTAAGCCCTCAGGCAGGACCTAGGACCTAGGACGCAGGTTAACATGAACCAGATACCATTCTAGGAACTGAACTACAGACGACTTTCCAAAAACAAAAGATATACAACAGGGAATCAGAGAAATCAATCAAAGGATGACAACAACATCAAAACAATGAAAGAGGGAACAAACGGCATAGGTATAGAACCTTCTAAACGAGAAGAAGGCAAGGCGATACCAAGTAACGGTAGACTGCTTCAAAATTATAAAGATAAGGGTAAAATTCATGGTAACCACAAAAAAAGTTAACGAACCAACTCATAAAAATAAAGACGAAAAACATAAAGTCTCAACAAAACCAAAACCTACAAAAACAAAAGAAATGAACACAAAATCCACAAACAAAAGGAACTCAGCACAAGAGAGTAAGAAGAACAAAGAAAACTTCAGCATCACAAAAAAAAGCACTACAAAATGACAGCAACAAATTCACATCTATCAATAATTACACTGAACGTAAATGGACTCAATGCACCCATAAAGCGACGGAGAGTGGCAGAATGGATAAGAAAACAGGATCCATCTATTTGCTGTCTACAAGAGACACATCTTAGAAACAAAGATGTCAATTTATTAAAAATCAAAGGTTGGAAAAAAATATATCAAGCTAACAACTATCAAAAAAGAGCAGGAGTGGCAATTCTAATCTCAGATAAAATAGACTTTAAAACAAAATCTACCATAAAAGACAAAGAAGGACACTATATAATGATTAAGGGGATGATCCATCATGAAGACATAACCATAATAAATATCTATGCACCCAATGACAGGGCTCCAAAATATATAAAAAAAACTCTAACAGCACTGAAAAGAGAAATTGACAGTTCCACAATAATAGTAGGAGACTTCAACACACCACTCTCAGTAAAGGACAGAACAACTAAAAAGAAACTCAGCAAAGATACAGAAGACCTAAAGGACACAATCAGCCAACTGGACCTCATAGACATATATAGAACAATCCATCCAACCGCTGCAAAGTACACATTCTTTTCCAATGCACATGGAACGTTCTCCAGAATAGACCACATCTTAGGCCACAGAGCAATCCTCAACAAGATCCAAAATGCTGAGATAATTCACAGTATCTTCTCTGACCACAATGCCATCAAGGTAGAAATTAACACTAGAAAGAGCAAGGTAAAAAAATCAAACACATGGAAACTGAATAATAATCTGCTTACACATCAATGGGTAATAGAAGAAATCAGAGATGGAATTAAAAAATTCCTAGAATCAAATGAAAATGAAAACACATCATACCAAAACCTTTGGGACACAGCAAAGGCAGTCATCAGAGGACAATTTATAGCAATAGATGCACATATCAAAAAAGAAGAAAGGGACAAAATCAAAACATTAACTACAGAACTCAAACAAATAGAAAGAGAACAACAAAAATGCCTACAACCACCGGAAGAAAGGAAATAGTAAAGATCAGAGCAGAAATCAATGAAATAGAGAACAGAAAAACAATAGAAAGAATCAACAAAACCAAAAGTTGGTTCTTTGAAAGAATCAACAAAATCGACAAACCACTGGCCAGACTGACAAAAGAAAAACAGCAGAGGGCACAAATAACCCAAATAAGAAATGAAATGGGGGACATTACAACAGACCCAACTGAAATAAAAAGGATTATAACAGAATATTATGAAAAACTATATTCCAACAAATTTGAAAACCTAGAGGAAATGGATAAATTTCTAGAAACATACGGCCTACCCAAACTACAACAAAGTGATATTGAAAATGTGAACAGACCCATAACAAGAGAAGAGATTGAAAAGGTAATAAAAAAACTCCCAACCAAAAAAAGCCCTGGCCCAGATGGCTTCACTGGAGAATTCTACAAAACATTTACAGAAGAGCTCGTACCAGTTCTACTCAAGTTATATCAGAGCATAGAAGAGGAAGCAACACTTCCAAATTCATTCTATGAAGCCAGCATAACGCTGATACCAAAACCAGGCAAAGACATCACAAAAAAAGAAAATTACAGACCAATATCTCTCATGAATATAGATGCAAAAATTCTGAACAAAATTCTAGCCAATAGAATTCAGTATCATATCAAAACAATAATACACCACGACCAAGTAGGATTCATACCAGGTATGCAAGGATGGTTTAACATTAGAAAATCCATCAACGTAATCCACCACATAAATAAAAGGAAAGAAAAAAATCACATGATTATCTCAATTGATGCAGAAAAGGCATTTGACAAAGTCCAACACCCATTCCTGATAAAAGCTCTCAATAAAATATGTATAGAAGGGAAATTTCTCAACATAATAAAGGGCATCTATGCAAAACCAACAGCCAACATCATTCTTAATGGAGAAAGGCTGAAAACATTCCCCCTGAAAACAGGAACAAGACAAGGATGCCCTTTATCACCACTCCTATTTAACATTGTGCTGGAAGTTCTAGCTAGAGCAGTAAGGCAAGAAAAAGAAATAAAGGGCATCCAAATTGGTAATGAAGAAGTTAAACTCTCCCTGTTTGCAGATGATATGATACTATACATAGAAAACCCTAAAGACTCCACGAGAAATTTACTGGAAGTAATAGAAAGATTCAGCAGAGTAGCAGGATACAAGATAAACATTCAAAAATCAGTTGGATTCCTATACACCGGTAAAGAGAACGATGAAAAGGAGATCAGGAAATCAATACCATTTTCCATAGCCCCTAAAAAGATAAAATACTTAGGAATAAATCTGACCAGGAATATAAAAGACCTATACAAAGAAAACTACAAAACACTGCTGCATGAAACCCAAAGGGATCTACATAAATGGAAAAACATACCATGCTCATGGATAGGCAGACTCAACATTGTGAAAATGGCAATTCTACCTAAAGCAATGTACAAATACAATGCAATTCCGATACAAATACCAACAACATTCTTCAAAGAGATGGAAAAACTAATTATTAACTTTATATGGAAAGGGAAGAAACCTCGAATAAGTAAAGCACTACTGAAGAAGAAGAATAAAGTTGGAGGACTCACACTACCTGACTTGAGAACCTACTATACAGCTACAGTACTCAAAACAGCCTGGTACTGGTACAACAACAGAGACATTGACCAATGGAACAGAATTGAGAACTCAGATGTAAATCCATCCACCTACGGTCACCTGATTTTTGACAAGGGCCCAAAATACATCAAATGGGGAAAAGACAGTCTTTTTAACAAATGGTGCTGGCAAAACTTGATATCCATTTGTAGAAAAATGAAACAGGACCCATACCTCACACCATATACAAAAACTACTTCAAAATGGATCAAAGACCTGAATATAAAGCCTCAAACTATAAAATTCATAGAAGAAAAAATAGGACCAACACTTCAGGCCTTAATACATGGCATTAACAGGATACAAACCATAAACATCAACACAAAAAACCCAACAGATAAACTAGATAATTGGGATCTTCTAAAAATCAAACATCTATGCTCTTCAAAAGATTTCACCAAAAGAGTTAAAAGAGAACCTACAGACTGGGAAAAAATTTTTGGACAGTACAAGTCAGACAAAGGTCTAATCTCCATAATCTACAAGAAAATCCAACACCTCTACAACAAAAAGACAACCAATCCTATCAAAAAATGGGCAAAGGAAATGAACAGACACTTCACCAAGGAAGACATTCAAATGGCCAACAGACACATGAGGAAATGCTCGCGATCACTAGCCATTAGAGAAATGCAAATTAAAACCACAATGAGATACCATCTCACCCCGGCATTACTGGCACGAATCAAAAACACTGGAAACAATAAATGTTGGAGGGGCTGCGGGGAGACGGGAACTCTTATACACTGCTGGTGGGAATGCAAAATGATACAGCCATTTTGGAAAATGATATGGCGTTTCCTCAGAAAGCTAGAAATAGACGTACCATTCGATCCAGCAATCCCACTCCTAGGAATATATCCTAGAGAAATAGGAGTCATCACTCGAATAGACATATGCACACCTATGTTCATGGCAGCATTATTCACAATAGCAAAACGATGGAAACAACCTCGATGTCCATCAACAGACGAATGGATACACAAACTATGGTACATACACACAATGGAGTACTATGCAACGAGAAAGAACAATGAATCGGTGAACCATCTCATAACATGGATGAAACTGGAGGACATCATGCTGAGTGAAATAAGTCAATCACAAAAGGACAAATATTGTATGAGACCTCTATTGTAAAAACCCATGAAAAAATTCACATGCAAAATGTAACAATCCTTGTTGGTTACCAGGGATGGGGGGGGGGGGGATACTAAATAGGTAATAGGTAAGTGGTAACTTGGGTGAGAGATGAGATAGTACATAGTACAGCGGAAACTAACACAACCTGCACAAGGAAAGGTCATGAAGGCCCTATAGACACATCCAAACCCCCCGAGGGACTGAGTTGTTGGACGGAGGGCTCTGGGGACCATGATCTCGGGGAACATCTAGCTCAATTGGCATGACACTACTTATAAAGATAATGCTCTCCATTCTACCTTGGTGAGTAGTGTCTGGGGTCTTAAAAGCCTATGAGCGGCCATCTAAGATACTCCACTGATCTCATCCCTTCGGGAACAAGGGAGAATGAAGAGAACAGGATACAAGGAAAAGATTAGTCCGAAGGACTAATGGTCCACAGCTACCAAGGCCTCCACGGGACTGAGCCCAGTACAGCTGGATGGTGCCCGGCTACCACCAATGACTCCTCTGACCAGGATCACAACAGAGGGTTCTGGGCAGAGCTGGAGTAGGATGTAGAGCATAATTTTAACTCCCAAAAAAAAAAAAAAAAAAAAAAAGAAGACCAGATATACTGGCCTAAAGAATACTAGAGAAACCTCGAGAGTGTGGCCCCCAGACACCCTTTCAGCTCAGAGGGGAAGTTACCTTCAAGGTTCGATGTTAAGCCTGGGAATGGACACCCCAGTAAAACTAAATGGGACTAACGATGTACAGGAGTCCGGTGACAAGGGTCAGAAGGCAGAGGGAGAGTAGGAAACTGATGATAAGGAACACAAATTGAATAAGGACACTGTCGATGTATTGTGAGATTGTTGACCACTGCTATAGGGCAACATTTGTAGTAACTATTAAATGGGAGGCTGTTTTGTCCTGTAAGCCTTCATCTTGGGCGAGAATGGCAGCACAATTGGAAGAGCATAGTCAATATCACTTAAATGTGTAAGTAAAAAGTTTTGAAATGGTGTTTAAATAAAATAAAAATAAATAAATAAATAAACAAACAAAGGAGACTAAAGAGGTACAATAGTCCACTGACAAGGTCCAGAAGACAGAAGGGGACAAGGAAGCCCCCTGGTGATAGGGAACACAAGGTGGAGTAAGGATATTCTTGATGTGCTGTGAGATTGTTAACCATTGTCATAGGGCAACATGTGTAGTAACTGTTAAATGAAAAACTATTTTGTTCTGTAAGCCTCATCTTAAGTGAGAATAACAGCACAGTTGGAAGAGCGTAGTCAATGTCACTGAACTGTGAATGTAGAAAATTTTGAAACGGTGTATCTTTGGCCATCTGTAATTTTCATCAAAAAAAAAGGTTGAGAATTTAGAGGCTTAATACGTTGTGGGGTTGTTAACCAATGTCAAAAAAAACAACATGTGTACTACTATTTCATGAGAAACTATTTGCTCTGTAAGCTTTCACCTGAAGTACAATAAAATATATTAAAAAAAAAAAAATTAATGTTTGCATGGTATAACATTTCCATCCTTTTACTCTCAATTTACATATGTCATTGAATTCGATGTGAGTTTCTTTTAAGCAACACATAAGTGGGTTGTGTTTTGTATTCTGTCTGAAATCTCTGCCTTTTGATTGGTGTATTTAGAGTATTTACATTTAAGGTAACTATTGGTATATTAGTGAAGTCTTCCATATTATTATGTATTTTCTATTTGATTCTTCTGCTTTTTTGTCTGTTTCTCTTGTTTTTTTTCAGGTTACTTGAAGAGTTTGAGAATCTCATCTCTATTTATTCATAGTGTTTGAGTGTGTCTCTTTGTGTAGTTTTCATAGAGATTGTTCTGGGATAGATAGATGATAGATGGACAGATAAATGGATATTTAGATACCAATTGATACATATTATTATTATAACATCCTACTGATATTAACATGTTACCACTTCCAGTGAAATCTAGAAACTTCGCTTCCATTTACCATTTAGATCTCTTTACCTCCCCAAATTTGTCTTGGGAGTCAGATGATGTCATAGTTTTTGTTTCAATTATAGAATATGATTTGTAAAACTTATGAATAAAAATATAGTCTAATATATATACCCATATTTCTGCTCATTTCATTGTTCCTTCTTCCACACTGGTGTTCCATGATTCTTTCTTTTTATTATTTCCTTTCAGTAAAATAACTTTCTTTAGCCAGTCTGTAAGGGAAGGTCTGCTAGTGACAAATTCTTTTAGCTTCCTTTCATCTGAGAATGTTTTTATTTCCCCTTTATTCCTGAAGAATAGTTTTGTTGGATATAGAATTTATGTTTGACAGACTTTTCTTTAAACACTTACAAAATATTGTGCCACTTCTTCTGTTCTCTATGATTTCAGATGAGAAATATGTTGTCATTTGGATTGGTGCCCTTCTGTAAGTAATTTATCATTTATCTCTGGTTGCCTTTAAGATTTTTTTTATTTACCTTCAGTTTTAAAAATTGAATTATGATGTTTCTTTGTATGCATTTATTTGAGTTTATCCTTTGTGGTTGTTGCAGCTTCTTGTATCTGTAGATTTGTGTCATTCACCAATTTTGGAAGTTTCCAGCCATTATTTCATTAAACACTGTTTCAACCACACTCTCTTTTGCCTCTCCTTCTGGGACTCTGACGATATGAATGCTGGATCTTTTGGTATTAAGCTATAGGAGCTTGAAGTTTCTTTTTTTTTTTTTCCAACCTGTTTTCTCTCTGTTGTTCATATTGGGTAAGTTCTATTATTCTCTTCTCAAGTTCACTAATTCTACCTTTTGTTATCTCAAGATTTTAACTTCTTTTATTGCACTTTGCAGTTCTGTAGTTTTCATTTGTGTCCTTTTTTATGAAATTTCTATTTTTTGATGAGACGTTCTATTTTTTTTATTTGTTTCAAGAGAATTTGTCATTGCTGTTGGGAAATTTTTATGATGGCTGCTTTACAACCATTGTCAGATTATTCCAACATCTGGTTCATTACAGTGTTGGCATCAACGTTCCTCATTTAAGTTGTGATTTTCTTGGTTCTGCTATGATGGCTCATTTTGAATTATATCCTGGGCACTTGTCTATTATTTTGGAAACTCAGGGTACTATTTAAATTTTTTCTTTTAGCAGGTAGTCACTTTGTTTAGTTATAGCATATGTAATTTGGCCTACTTTTGTAGCTGTGGTTCCAAAACCAAAACCAGAACCAAACCCTTGCCGTCGAGTCGTTTCTGACTCATAGCAACCCTATAGGACAGAGTAGAACTGCCCCATAGGTTTTCCAAGGAGCAGTTGGTAGATTCGAAGCCAGTCTTTTGGTTAGCAGCCAAGCTCTTAACCACTGCACCACCAGGGCTACAAAGGCAGTTTAATTTTTAGGGACTTTGCAGAATAGTTTTGATCTGTTTACCTGGTTTTGCTGGGGCTCCCACTGGTCCCTGATGGTGCTGTCTGAGGGCTTCCAGGTGTCCCTCTGTGGTAGAGGCATGAGGTGGAATCTCCTTGCCTGTGCCCTCTTACTGCCTCAGTGCCTCGGCCTGTGAGGACAAAGAGAATCTCATACAGATTTGCTTGTTGTGGGTGGGTTTCTTTTTCCCATTCCATCCACCCACCCTGATATCTCTGGAACACATTTGTATGTGCTTCCTTTAGGAGTCCAAGAAATAAGATGATTTATAAACCATTTTTTAAAGCAAGTTGTAAGTACAGATCTTACAGGGCTCAGCCTCTATTATCCCTATGCCCTGCACCATCAACATTCTGTCTGTATCTGTAAATCTACAGGTGCTTGCACAAAGCATTACAGCAGGTGTCATGCCCAGTAACTACCCATGTATCTTCCCACAAGGACAGAGTCTTCTCAGACCGACCCCTCTGCTTTAGTTGGGTCTCACTTGCTATCTCTGTTCACCAGCCTCAACATTTTTTTTTTTTTTTTTTGGTGGATAAGGGAAGTCTTAATCCATGTGGGGAAGAAGAGTGTTTTCCCTTGATGGTTTTTTCTGGTAGACTCCCAATCAGTTCTCTTTGTTGGTGGTGTCAGACTCACCTGATGTTGTCAGAGAGACTCCTGTGGGACCTGGGAAGAAATGGGTCTTCCTGGGATGATTTCACTTGCTAGATTTGGGGTCTAGGAATGCCAGGTTGAGTGGGCTTCTTCTATTGGGTGAGAGGATGCAAGATGCCCTGCTACTGTGCTATTCCTCCAGACCCGGGATACCAAGCTATCTCACCTTCTCACTGCCTTTTATGGTTCTCATTTGGTTGTCTCTTGTGCAATTTCCAAGGCTTATAATAATGCTTACCAGGGAAGACCAGGGAAAAATGGGTCTATGCTGTTGTGTCCTGACAGGAAATCATGACCCAGTTATATTTTAAGTTTACCTACACTGCAATGCAAACAAAGGCTGAGTGCATCTCTGAAGTGAGAGTCATTGCTTTCCCAGAGAGGAACTGGGACTAGCCAGCTATCAGGCTCCTTTCCAATTCACATACTCTCTGCTCAGTAGAAGGCTGTCTCATAGTTAGGCTTCCCCAGAGGAGTGGAGCATCAGGAATGCTGCTCACAGCATTTCCTCCCTACTTTCCCTCAATTCTGGAACACATGGCCAATTCTAAATAGTCTCTGAAAGATGGAAATATACTTCCAATCAACAACAGAGGTTAATAATTATATTTAAATATTTTTTTCTCTCCTTAATATACCATCACTGACTCAATATATGGATCAGAATGCAAGCCATCATAATAATGTCATGCCAGAATAGACTTATAAAAAATTAATTTAGTATTCAGCCACTTACCATGGATTTTTTCCTTTTGTTGTTGTTGTTTTTTTAATCTTAACCAAAAATGACATGATTTTTACTATTGCCAGCCCCTGGACTTCTGCTCAAATACGGGATAAAGCAATGTCTCTCATGTCACATCTGATGAACTGTCAATGTTTCTTTTGATTGACACCAACATGCAGGATTTTAAATAGCTGCTTCTAAATTGTACTTGTACACATTCTTGAAATAGTGAGAACGGCTGTTCTTTACCTCCCATCAGCCATGCATGCAAGATAAGTAAGTGTGGTCAGGTGAAAATGCAAGTCTTGTGGTCTGCTGGGTCACTGGTACAGAAATTAGAGTCAGAGGTTTGAATGGTGTCCTGTTGGAGAACACTGACCACAATGCAGAGGAAATGGTTTTCTGGGTGCCAAGTGTCACAAGGAAGAAAAATGCTGTTTCTGTAGGCTCTCTAGTTAATTGTACAGAAAGGAAGCTATATTGTTATGTTCTGGAAGGCAATTGTATATGCTTCCTTTAGGAGTCCAATAAATAAGATGATTTATAAGCCATTTTTTTAAGCAAGTTGCAAGGACAGATATTACAGGGCTCTGTATCTATTATTCCTGCTCCCATAAACATCACATCTGTATCTATAAATCTACTGTGCCTGCACAGAGCATCACAGCCAGTGTCATGCCCACCAACTACCCTGAGTCACCAACACTAGGTGAATTAGTGTTGTCGATTCTACAAGGAGTCAGTTAATTATAGTTTATGTATATAACCTGAGTATTAAAAATGTAGTAAATGTGTAATAATACATTGTATGACAATTCTATAAATGCACCCCCAAAAATGTGAAGATAAACTGTTTGCCAGTATAAAGAGTAACTTTTACTATCTCATAAACCCAAAGAATATGTTTAAGTAATATCAGTGTATAATAAAGCAAATGTTTCTTTCCCTCTCCACTAGGTCATTTCTCTCTGCCTGTAAACGTTTTCCAACAACCCCCTTAACAAATCAAGGGGGAATGCTACCTCCTTTAACTACTGATCTCTCCTTTATGAGGGCTTCTGCCTGCAGGGATCATCCTTCTTCCACCTTCCTCCCATACACCCATGTAACAGGGCCACTTGATTCCAAAGTTGTAAAACTCAGCTCTTCAGATGTCCATGATCATATTATTTATCTTTTCTATGTGAACTTGCTGACAGATGGGAGCAAATCCAGGTATAAGCTGGCTAAGTCCTAGGAACAGAAGCAGAGAGCTGATTGGATTTCCTTCCCCTCAGCTCTCTGATTATCTCCAGACTGACACAGCTACTCATTTCCTATTATGAATGGACTTGGCTGCCCCTAATATTTTCTGGGCCTGGGTAAGAGAAGTAATGGAACTCCCACTTGTACCTAGAGTGTGTAGTCAGGAGGATGAATATGGGAAGAGGGCCATGTAGGCTTTGGAAGTGGGCTGATGAATTTTGGGGTCTGGAGCAGCATGGTTTCAAGGGGAGAGAGGACACAGGCTCTGGGTGAAAATATTCCTTAAACTCAGGAAACCCTTGTATCAAAAGGAGGGACACAGTCAGAGAAGAAAGAGAATGAAGCCTTCTAAAGCACGAAGGTCCAGTGCTGGGGCCCTGGTTGCCTGGGTTTAATGGTGGCACTGGCTATGGTTGTCTCTTATTTACTCTACTTTCTCCACTTAATCCAGTAAATGTCTCTATGCATAATCTTAACCATTGTCTTTGATATCACTGCCCTTCCTGTAATATAGGGGACGTTTACTTTTCTTGATCTCCGTTCATTATAACTTCTATCTCCTTTTATCACTAACATTTTCAGTCCCTGCCTAAATCAGCTGGAAGTTTGAGATAAAAGCTTAAGTGCCTCCTACAATGTTGTACAATGAAGTTTATAAGACCTGTGATATTTAAAAATGTAAATATGTCAAGGAACCTCAGACATCCACCAATTCTCCTCTTAGAGAGAGTAATGTTGCTGCCTCTGCTTCCTCAGCATGTCCTCCAGCAGGTTCATGAGGAAATGGACCTCAAAGGGGAGAATTTCAAGATTCCTCACTGTTGAGTGGGAGATAGTTCTTGGGAAGATTAGCTTGGTTCTTGCCCCCAAACAACAGACCACAAATAACCTTTGATTTTTATCTGTAAGAAAGTCTTTGATCACAGCAGAAAATTACTGCAGTCATAAAATTGTTTGAAAGAAATAAAAATAAACATTAGTCACTAGTATTATCTGTTTCATTTTTAAAGTAATATTGGTGCTCATTATAGCAATATGTACAAAACCAGCAAAACTTACGTTACATCAATATGCAAATAAATAATATGTCTTAGATTACCTTAGTCGATTTGATTCCTGTGTATTCCATCTCGTGAGGTGCACGTGTATAGTCACCCTTTATGTTGTTGGAAAAAGTATTTGCAATGAAGAAGTCGTTGGTCTTGCAAAATTCTATCATGCTATCTCTGACATCATTTCTATTACCAAGGACTTATTTTCCAACTACTGTTCCTTTTTCTTTGTTTCCAACTTTCACATTCCAATCACCTGTAATCATTAATGCATCTTGACTGCATGTTTGATCAATTTCAGAGTGCAGAAATTGGTAAAAATCTTCAATTTCCTCACCTTTGGTCTTACTAGTTGGTGCATAAATTTGAGTAATAGTCATATTAACTGGCTTTCCTTGTAGGTGTATGGATATTATCCTATCACTGACAATATTGTGCTTCAGAATAGATCTTGAAATGTTCTTTTTGACAACGAGTGCAATGCCATTCTTCTTCAATTTGTCATTCCTGGCATAGTAGACCATATGACTGTCCTATTCAAAATGGCCAATACCAGTCCATTTCAGCTCACTAATGCCTAGGATATCAATCTTTATGCACTCCATTTCATTTTTTATTATTTCCAATTTTCCTAGATTCATACTTCATACATTCCACATTACGATTATTAACATGTTTGCAGCTGTTTCTTCTCATATTGAGACATGCTACATCAGCCAATGAAGGTCCTGAAAGCTTCAATCTAACCACTTCATTAAGGTCAGCTCTCCTTTGAGGAGGTAGTTCTTTACCAGTTGTATTTTGAACGCCTTCCACCCTGAGGGGCTCATCTTCCTGCACTATGTCAGATAATATTCCACTGCTATTCATAAGGTTTTCACTGACTAATTTTATTAGAAGTACAAGGCCAGGTCTTTCTTCCCAGTCTGTCTTAGTCTGGAAGCTCAGCTGAAACCTGTCCTCCATGAGTGAACATGCTGGTATTTGAAATACCTTTGGCATAGCTTCCAGCATCACAGCAACGTGCAAGCCACCACAGTACGACAAACTGACAGGGGTGACTGTGGAACACACCATCAACTGCTCAGATGCAAGTTGAAGTTCAAGCTGAAGAAAATTAGACCAAGTTCACAAGAGCCAAAGTATGACCTTTAGTATATCCCACCTGAATTTAGAGACCATCTCAAGAATAGATTTGACACATTGAACACTAATGACAGAAGACCAGTCAAGTTGTGGAATGACAAGGACATCATACATGAAGAAAGCAAAAGATCATTAAAAAGACAGGAAAGAAAGAAAAGGCCAAAATGGATGTCAGAGGAGACTCTGAAACTTGCTCTTGAATGTCAAGTAGCTAGAACAAAAGGAAGAAATGATGAAGTAAAGGAGCTGAACAGAAGATGTCAAAGGGCGGCTTGAGAAGACAAAGTAAAGTATTATAATGACATATGCAAAGACCTGGAGTTAGAAAACCAAAAGGGAAGAACATGGTCAGCATTTCTAAAGCAGAAAGAACTGAAAAAAAATTCAAGCCTCGAGTTGCAATATTGAAGGATTCTACGGGTAAAATATTAAATGACGCAGGAAGCATCAAAAGAAGATGGAAAGAATAAACAGAGTCAGTGTACCAAAAAGAATTGGTTTACATTCAACCATTTCAGGAGATAGTACACAATCAAGATCCAATGGTCCTGAAGGAAGAAATCCAAGCTACACTGAAGGCATTGGTGAAAAACAAGGCTCCAGGAACTGATAGAATACCAACTGAGATGGTTAAACAAAGGGATGCAGAGCTGGAGGTGCTCACTTGTCTATGCTAAGGAATTGGGAAGATAGCTACCTGGCCAACCAACTGGAAGAGATCCATATTTGTGACAATTCCAAAGAAAGGTGGCCCAATAGAATGCAGAAATTTTTGAACAATATCATTCATGTCACACACAAGTAAATTTTTTTAAAATTGTACTTCAGGTGAAGGTTTACAGAACAAGTAGTTTCTCATTAAACAGTAGTACACATATTGTTTTATAACATTGATTAACAACCCCACGACATGTCAACACGCTCCCTTCTCAAACTTTTTTTTTTTTTTGGTGAAAATATACATAGCCAAAGATACACCATTTCAAAAATTTCTACATGCACAGTTCAGTGACATTGACTACGCTCTTCCCGTTGTGCTGCTATTCTCACTTTAGATGAAGGCTTACAGAACAAAATAGTTTCTCATTAAACAGTACACATATTGCCTTACGAATGGTTAACAACCCCACCACACGTCAACAAAGTCCTTAATCAACCTTGGGTTCCCTATAACCAGCTTTCCTGTCCCCTTCTGCCTTCTAGTCCTTGTTCCTGGACTGCTGTGCCTCATTAGTCCCGTTTTGTTTTAGGGGGCTGTCCGATCCCCAGCTGAATGCTGAACCTTGAAAGTGACTTCACCACTGAGCTAAAAGAGTGTCTGGGGGCAATACTCTCGAGGATTCTCCAGTCTCTTTTAGGCCAGTAAATCTTGTCCTTTTTTTTGTGTTAGAATTTTGTTCTACATCCTTCTCCAGCTCTGTCCAGAAACCTCTGTTGGGATCCTGGTCAGAGAAGTCAGTGGTGGTAGCTGGGGACCATCTAGCAGTACTGGACTCACTCTGGTGGAGTCCTTGGTAGCTGTGGTCCATTAGTCCTTCGGACTAATCTTTTCATTGTATCCTGTTCTCTTCCTTCTCCCTTGCTCCCGAAGGGATGAGACCAGTGGAGTATCTCAGATGGCTGTTCACAGGCTTTTAAGACCCCAGATGCTACTCACCAAGGTAGAATGTAGAACAATGTCTTTACAAACTGTGTTATGCCAACCAAGCCAGATGTTCCCCGAGACTATGGTCCCCACAGCCTTCCGCCCAGCAGTTCAGTCCCTCAGGGAGTTTGGATTTGACTATTGGGCTTCCATGACCTTTCCTTGTACAAGTTGTGCTGGTTCCCCAGTATTGTGTACTGTCTCACCCTTCACCCAAGACACCACTTATCTATTGCCTATTTAGTATTTCCCCCCCCCCACCCCTCCCATCCCTGGTAACCAACAAAGATGGTTACTTTTTGTGTGTAAACTTTTCCATGGGTTTTTACAAAAGAGGTCTCATACAACATTTGTCCTTTTGTGATTGACTTTTTTTGCTCAGCATAATGTCCTCCAGTTTCCTGCAAATTATGAGATGCTTCACAGATTCATCGCTGTTCTTTCTCATTGCATAGTACTCCATTGTGTGTATGTACCATAGTTTGTGTATTCATTCATCTGTTGATAGGCATCTAGGTTGTTTCCATCTTTTTGCTATTATGAACAATGCTGCCATGAATATAGGTGTGCAAATGTCTATTCGGGGATATATTCCTAGGAGCAGGATTGCTGGATCATATAGTATTTCTATTTCTAGCTTTCTAAGGAAATGCCATATCATTTTCCAAAATGGTTGTATCATTTTGCATTCCTACCAGCAGTGCATAAGAGTTCCGATCTCCCCACAACCCCTCCAGTATTTGTTAGTTCCAGTGTTTTTGATTTGTGCCAGTAATGCTGGGTGAGATGGTATCTCATTGTGGTTTTGATTTGCATTTTTGTAACAGCTAGTAATCGTGAGCATTTCCTCATGTGTCTGTTGGCCATTTGAATGTCTTCTTTGGTGAAGTGACTGTTCATTTCCTTTGCCCATTTTTAAATAGGATTATTTGTCTTTTTGTTGTAGAGTTGTTGGGTTTTCTTGTAGATTATGGAGATAAGACTTTGTCTGACTTGTACTGTCCAAAAATTATTTCCCAGTTGGTAGGTTCTCTTTTGACTCTTTTGGTGAAGTCTTTTGAAGTGCATAGGTGCTTGATTTTTAAAGATTCCAGTATCTAGCTTATCTTCTGGGGTTTCTGTGTTGATGGTTATGGTTTGTATCCTGTTAATGCCGTGTATTAGGGCTTGTAGCATTGGGACTATTTTTTCTTCTATGAACTTTATAGTTTTAGGCTTTATATTCAGGTCTTTGATCCATTTTGAAGTAGTTTTTGTATATGGTGTGAGATATGGGTCCTGTTTCATTTTTTTGCAGATGGATATCCAGTTTTGCCAGCACCATTTATTAAAAAGACTGTCTTTTCCCCATATGATGGACTTTGGGGTCTTGTCGAAGATCAGGTGACTGTAGGTGGATGGATTTACATCTGGGTTCTCAATTCTGTTCCACTGGTCAATGTATCTGTCATTGTACCAGTACCAGGCTGTTTTGACTACCGTAGCTGTATAGTAGGTTCTGGAGTCAGATAGTGTGAATCCTCCAACTTTCTTCTTCTTCAGGAGTGCTTTACTTATTCGGGACTTCTTCCCTTTCCATATAAAGTTAATGATTAGTTTTTCCATCTCTTTAAAAAGGTTGTTGGTGTTTGGATTGGGATTGCATTGCGTTTGTAAATTGCTTTGGGTAGAATTGTCATTTTCACAATGTTGAGTCTGCCTATCCATGAGCATGGTATGTTTTTCCATTTACGTAGATCCCTTTGGGTTTCTTGCAGAAGTGTTTTGCAGTTTTCTTTGTATAGGTCTTTTACATCCCTGGTCAGATTTATTCCTAAGTATTTTATCTTTTTTAGGGGCTATTGTTTTCCTGATTTCCTTTTCATCATTCTCTTTATTGGTATATAGGAATCCAACTGATTTTTGTATGTTTATCTTGTATGCTGTTACTCTGCTGAATCTTTCTATTAGTTCCAGTAGACTTCTCATGGAGTCTTTAGGCTTTTCTATGTATAGTATCATATCATCCACAAACAGGGACAGTTTAACTTCTTTGTTACCAATTTGGATGCCCTTTATTGCTTTTTCTTGCCTTATTGCTCTAGCTAGAACTTCCAGCACAATGTTAAATAGGAGTGGTGATAAACGGCATCCTTGTCTTGTTCCTGTTCTCAAGGGGAATGTTTTCATCCTCTCTCCATTAAGAAAGATGTTGGCTGTTGGTTTTGCATAGATGCCCTTTATTTTGTTGAGATTTTTCCCTTCTGTACATATTTTATTGAGAGCTTTTATTAAGAATGGATGTTGGACTTTGTCAAATGCCTTTTCTGCATCAATTGAGATGATCATGTGATTCTTTTCTTTCCTGTTGTTTATGTGGTGGATTATTTTGATTGATTTACTAATGTCAAAACATCATTGCATACCTGGTATGAATCCTACTTGGTGGTGGTGTATTATTTTTTTTATATGATGCTGAATTCTATTGGCTAAAATTTTGTTGAGAATTTTTGCATCTACATTCATAAGAGATATTGGTCTGTAATTTTCTTTTTTTGTGACGACTTTGCCTGGTTTTGGTATCAGCGTTATGCTGGCTTCATACAATGAATTCAGAAGTGTTGTTTCCTTTTCTGTGCTCTGAAGTAGATTGAGTAGTACTGGTACAAGCTCTTCTGTGAATGTTTTGTAGAATTCTCCAGTGAAGTCATCTGGGTCAAGGTTTTTCTTTTTTTGGTGGGGGGAATTTTTTTTATTAGCTTTTTAATCTCTTCTCTTGCTGCAGGTCTGTTCAGATTTTCAACATCAGTTTGTTGTAGTTTGGGCAGGTAGTGTGTTTCTAGAAATTTATCCATTTCCTCTAGGTTTTCAAATTTGTTGGAGTATAGTTTTTCATAATATTCTGTTATGATCCTTTTGATTTCAGTTGGCTCTGTTGTAATGTCCCCCGTGTCATTTCTTATTTTGGGTTATTTGTGTCCTCTCCTGTTTTTCTTTTGGCAGTCTGGCCAGTGGTTTGTGGATTTTGTTGATTCTTTCAAAGAAACAACTTTTGGTTTTGTTGATTCTTTCTATTGTCTTTCTATTCTCTATTTCATTTATTTCTGCTCTGATCTTTACTATTTCCTTTTTTTCTGGTGGCTGTGGTCTTTCTTTGCTGTTCTCTTTTTCTATTTGTTTGAGTTGTGTAGTTAAAATTTTGATTTTGTCCCTTTCTTCTCTTTTGATGTGTGCATTTATTGCTATAAATTGTCCTCTGAGGACTGCCTTTGCCGTGTCCCAAAGGTTTTGGTATGATGTGTTTTCATTCTCGTTTGATTCTAGGAATTTTTTTATTCCATCTCTGATTTCTTCTATTACCCAGTGATGTGTAAGCAGGATATTATTCAGTTTCCATGTAATTGATTTTTTTCCTTGCTCTTTCTGTTAATTTCTACTTTGCTGGCACTGTAGTCAGAGAAGATACTTTGAATTATCTCAGCATTTTGGATGTTGTTGAGGATTCTTCTGTGGCCTAAGATGTCGAGTATTCTGGAGAACGTTCCATGTGCATTGGAAAAGAATGTGTACTTTGTAGCTGTTGGATTGAGTGTTCTATATATGTCTATGAGGTCAAGTTGGCTGATTGTGCCCTTTAGGTCTTCTGTATCTTTGCTGTGTTTCTTTTTAGTTGTTCTGTCCTTTACTTAGACTGATGTGTTGAAGTCTCCTACTATTATTGTGAAACTGTCAATTTCTCTTTTCAGTGTTGTTAGTTTGTTTTATGTATTTTGGAATCCTGTTATTGGGTGCATAGATGTTTATTATGGTTATGTCTTCATGATGGATTGTGCCTTTAATCATTATATAGTGTCCTTCTTTGTCTTGTATGGTGGATTTTGTTTTAAAGTCTATTTTATCTGAGATTAATATTGCCACTCCTGCTCTTTTTTGGTAGTTGTTAGCTTGATATATTTTTTTCTAACCTTTGATTTTTAATAAATTCACATCTTTGTTTCTAAGGTGTATCTCTTGTAGACAGCATATTGATGGATCTTGTTTTCTTATCCATTCTGTCACTCTCTGTCTCTTTATGGGTGCATTGAGTCCATTTACATTCAGTGTAATTATTGATAGATGTGAGTTTGTTGCTTTCATTTTGTAGTGCTTTTTTTTTTTTTTGGTGCTGAAGTTTTCTTTGTTCTTACTCTCCTGTACTGAGTTACTTTTGTTTGTAGATTTTTTTTTTAATTTCTTTATTTTTGTAGGTTTTGTTTTTACTGAGACTTTATGTTTTTTCCTCTGTCTTTTTATGAGTATGATTGTTAACTTTCTTCGTGGTAACCGTGAAATTTGTTCTTATCTTTCCGAGTTTGAAGCAGCCTATTATTACTTGGTATCGCCTTGCCTTTCTCTCCATTAGAAGGTTCTATACCTACACCGTTCATTCCCTCTTATTTTTCTGATGTTGTTGTCATTTACAGATTAACTGCTTTGATTCCCTGTTGTATTTCTTTTGGTTTTGGATACTCCTTGAGAGTTCATTTCCTAGGTTAGTATCTGGCTGATACGATCTTGCATCTTAGATTCAGCCTGTGAGCTCAAGTTTTTTGTTCTCAGATCGAATGACTCCCTTTAATAATTCTTGTTAGTTTGGTTTGGTTTTTACATATTCCCTTAATTTCTGTTTATCTGGAAATGACCTAATTTCACTATCATATTTGAAAGAGAGTTTTGCAGGATATGTTATTCTTGGCTGACAATTTTTTTATTTCAAGGTTTTATATATGTCATCCCATTGCCTTCTTGCCTGCATGGTTTCTGCCGAATAATCTGAGCTTAATCTTATTGTTTCTCCTCTGTATGTGAGTTCTTGTTTTTCACGAGCTGCTCTCAGGATTCTTTATTTGTCTTTGGTTTTGGCGAGTGTGCTTATGATATGCCTTGGTGATATTCTTTTGTGGTCTTCTCTATATGAGGTTCGTTGAGCTTCTTGGATGGCCAGCTTTTCATCTTTCATGATATTGGGGAAGTTTTCTGTCAGCAGTTCCTCAATGATCCTCTCTGTGTTTTCTGTTTCTTCCCCCTGTTCTGGAACTCCAATCACTTGCAAATTTTTCATTTGATTGTATCCCACATAACTCTCAGGGTCTCTTCATTTTTCCTTGCTCTTTTTCTGAGTTTTTGGCAAACAGAGTTGTATCCAAGTGTTTGTCTTCAATTCCACTGATACTGTCTTCCACCATTTCAAATCTGCTCCTCAGCCCTTCTATGACACTGTCCACTTCTGAAATCTTGTTGTTTATCTTTTGGATTTCTAATTGTTGTCTTTGTATTTATTTGCATTTATTTTGGCAGTTTGTTCCTGCATTGTTTTTCTGAATTCTTCCATTTTTTCATCTGTATTTTCCATGAATTTGTCTATTTTTTCCTCATTTTTGTCTGTTTATTGCTTCAACTCTTGGAGAATTCTGAGTAGAGGAGATTTGAATTCCCTATCAGTTAGTTCTAGGGCCATTTCTTCCACTGGAAAGTCATCTGGTGTTTTATTTTGGACACCTACTGCAACCATCCTGTCCTGTTTTTGTAAATGTTTTGATATTGTCTGCTGTCTTTGGGGAATTCAGTAGTTATTTTTCTCATTTATTGATTGTTGATTTGTTTGTTTCATCCTTTTTTTAATTTGGCTATGTCTGAGGAGGCAGGTTATGTGTTCTTTGTTGTTTGCTCATCTGCAGGCACAATACTTTTTGTCTCCTTCTCCAATAGGCAGGGTCAGTCACTGTGATATGGTTGAACAGGGTGGTCTAGCTGAAGAGGAGTTGCTGGGATGGGTTTTTTGTGGCACATACTACAACCACCAGGGCGGCTGGTTATCAGTGCAGGACATGTTCCGGTAGACCATGTCTGTGCTGCCTGGTGGTGTTTTGTTAAGCACACAGTTCAGGTAGGCAGGATGGAGGGGGGAGATTGTGATATGGGGAGCTAAGATGGATATGGTTGAGAGGAGAGAGGAACAAGAGCCAAAAACTTACAAACAAACAAAAAAGAGTGCCGGGGAACTTGCCATTGGAGTGGAGAGATGAGAGACTATGAAATGGAGAAAAGCAAAAAGGGGAAGAAGAAGTTAAAAAAAAGAAAAAAGAGGAAAATAAAAGAATGAATAAATAAAAATTAGAAAGAAAAAAGAGAAGCAAGTCTCCCAGGGATCCCACTGATGTGGCTACAAGGTCTGGGGAAGATGTTCCCAGGTGTTGCAGTACAGCCTGACTAGAAGGCGTAGAGATGTTCAGCACCAGGTATTCAGAGGACAGAAATAGAAGGAAGATATAGAGAGATGATAAACTGAGTAATGAAGAAAGACAAAAAGGGAAAAAGAGGGAAGAGAAAACAAAACAAACTAAAAAAAAGAACAACCCCCCACAAGAAAAACAGAAAAAAAAAAAAACACAAAAAAAGAAATGCTCTCAGGGATTCTTCTGTGCGTCTGCGCAAGCTGAGGGGTAGGTCCTGAGTTGCATAGTGCTGAATGGTCAGTACAGGCTCCCAACTCAAGAGAAGGAAAAGAAAACAAGCAAACAATTCCAAACAAACAAAGAAACAAAAGCCCCAGCATCTCACCAGTGTGGCAGCCCAGACCAGGAAGTGGTTCCACACTTGAACAGAGCTCCGCAGCCCCTTAGGAAAAAGCAAAGATGGCCCACGGAGCCAGGTATTTGAGTGAAAGGAGGGGGAGGTGATGAGAGGTAAGGAAGAAATCAAAAGAAGTGGAAAAAACCAACACCAGCAGCCAACAAATGCACTCAGGGAGTCAGCCAGTGTGGGCAGCTGGAATTCAAGCAGCTGGTGCTTCCTGGCCAAGATACTATGGCTGTGGGAAGCAGAGGAGGCTGAATGGGGGTGAAGAAGGGTTGGGGGTGGAAAAGCATATGTCGGCCATAACCAGTTGTTCTGTCTCCTGCTGTAAGCTCCGAGAAGGTGCTTTCTTGTACCCCCTATTTGCTGGTCTCTGATAAGAGTCCAAGATGGCAGATCCATGCTGCGTTAGCTGATAAGGTACCTCTGCATGAATCTCTCCTTGTTCTCCATTCTCTGTTAGTTTTCTCACTCCGTTTGGTGCTTGGCTGAGTTCTTTATCTTTTCATTGGATGTTTTAGGGTTTCAGGATTGCTGTTTTCTCTGTTTCGCTTAGTTTTTTGGATTTTGCTGTGGAGGGACAGTGTAGTGCTTCTGTCTAGAGTGCCATTTTTCTGGAAGCTCCCAAAAGTAAAATTTTGCTGAAGATCATTCGAAAGTGGTTCCAGCACTACATCAACAGGGAAATGCCAGGAATTCAAGCCAGATACAGAAGAAGACATGGAACTAGGGATATCATTGCTGATGTCAGATGGATCTTCGCTCAAAAGCAGAGAATACCAGAAAGATGTTTACCTGGGTTTTGTTGACTATGCAAAGGCATTCCTGTGGATCATAACAATTATGGATAACATTGAGAAGAATGAGAATTCCCAAACACTTAATTGTGCTCAAGAGGAATCTGTACACAGATCAAGAGGCAGTGATTAGAACAGAACAAGGGGATACTGAGTGGTTTAAAGTCAAGAAAGTTGTGTGTCAAGGATGTATCCTTTCACCATACTTACTCAATCTGTATGCTAAGCAATTAATCCCAGAAGTTGGACTATATGAAAAAGAATGGGGTATCAGGATTGGAGGGAGTCTCATTAACAACCTGAGATATGCAGATGACACAGCCTTGCTTGCTGAAATAGAAGAGGCCTTGAAGCACTTACTGATGAAGATCAAAGACTGCAGCTTTCAGTATGGATTATATCTCAACATAAAGAAAACAAAAATCCTCACAATTGGACCTATAAGCAACATCATGATAAACAGAGAAAACTTTGAAGCTATTAAAGATTTCATTTTACTTGGATCCACAATCAACATCCATGGAAGCAATAGTCAAGAAATCTAATTATCAGCAGAGTAACAAGATACAAGACAAACATTCAAAAAATCAGTTGGATTCCTATACATCAGTGAGGACAAGGATGAAAAGGAAATCAGGAAAACAATACCGTTTTCTATAGCCCCTAAAAAGATAAAATACTTAGGAATAAATCTGACCAGGGATGTAAAAGACCTATACAAAGAAAACTGCAAAACACTACTTCATGAAACCCAAAGGGATCTAAATAAATGGAAAAACATACCATGCTCATGGATAGGCAGACTCAACATTGTGAAAATGACAATTCTACCCAAAGCAATTTACAAACGCAATGCAATCCCAATCCAAACACCAACAACATTTTTCAAAGAGATGGAAAAACTGATCATTAACTTTATATGGAAAGGGAAGAAGCCCCAAATAAGTAAAGCACTACTGCAGAAGAATAAAGTTGGAGGACTCACACTACCTGACTTCAGAACCTACTATACAGCTACAGTAGTCAAAACAGCCTGGTACTGGTACAACAACAGATACATTGACCAATGGAACAGAATTGAGAACCCAAATGTAAATCCATCCACCTACTGTCACCTGATCTTCGACAAGGGCCCAAAGTCCATCAAATGGGGAAAAGACAGTCCTTTTAACAAATGGTGCTGGCAAAACTGGATATCCATCTGCAAAGAAATGAAACAGGACCCATACCTCACACCGTATACAAAAACTACTTCAAAATGGATCAAAGACCTGAATATAAAGCCTAAAACTATAAAGTTCATAGAAGAAAAAAATATGACCAACACTATAGGCCTTAATACATGGCATTAACAGGATACAAACCATAACCTTCAATGCACAAAACCCAACAGATAAGCTAGATAACTGGGATCTTCTAAAAATCAAACACCTATGCTCTTCAAAAGACTTCACCAAAAGAGTAAAAAGAGAACCTACAGACTGGGAAATAATTTTTGGACAGTACAAGTCAGACAAAGGTCTAATCTCCATAATCTACAAGAAAATCCAATACCTCTACAACAAAAAGACAAATAATCCTATTAAAAAATAGGCAAAGGAAATGAACAGACAGTTCACCAAAGAAGACATTCAGATGGCCAACAGACACATGAGGAAATGCTCGCGATCACTAGCCATTAGAGAAATGCAAATTAAAACCACAATGAGATACCATCTCACCCTGGCATTACTGGCATGAATCAAAAACACTGAAAATAACAAATGTTGGAGGGGCTGGGGGGAGATGGGAACTCTTATGCAGTGCTGGTGGGAATGCAAAATGATACAACCATTTTGGAAAACGATATGGCGCTTCCTCAGAAAGCTAGAAATAGACATAACATTCGATCCAGAAATTCCATTCCTAGGAATATATTCTAGAGAAATAAGAGTCATCACTCGAATAGACATATGCACACCTATGTTCACGGCAGCATTGTTCACAATAGCAAAACGATGGAAACAGCCTAGATGCCCATCAACAGATGAATGGATAAACAAACTAATGTACATACACACAATGGAGTACTATGCAATGAGAAAGAACAACAATGAATCTGTGAGGCATCTCATAACATGGATGAAACTGGAGGACATTATGCTGAGTGAAATAAGTCAATCCCAAAAGGACAAATATTGTATGAGACCTCTATTGTAAAAACCCATGAAAAAGTTCCCACACAAAATGTAACAATCTTTGTTGGTTACCAGGGATGGAAGGGGTTGGGGGGAAATACTAAATAGGCAATAGATAAGTGGTATCTTGGGTGAAGGGTGAGACGGTACACAATACAGGGGAAACTAGCACAACCTGTACAAGGAAAGGTCATGGAAGCCCCATAGACACATCCAAACTCCCTGAGGGACTGAATTGCTGGGTGGAAGGCTGTGGGGACCATGGTCTCTGGGAACATCTAGCTCAATTGGCATGACACAACTTATAAAGACAATGTTCTACATTCTACCTTGGTGAGTAGTGTCTGGGGTCTTAAAAGCCTGTGAGCGGCCATCTAAGATACTCCACTGGTCTCATCCCTTCAGGAGCAAGGGAAAATGAAGAGAACAGGATACAAGGAAAAGATTAGTCCGAAGGACTAATTGTCCACAGCTACCAAGGCCTCCACCAGACTGAGTCCAGTGCAGCTAGATGGTGCCCGGCTACCACCACTGACTGCTCTGAACAGGATCACAACAGAGGGTTCTGGACAGAGCTGGAGAAGGATGTAGAGCATAATTCTAACTCACAAAAACAAAGGCCAGGTTTACTGGCCTAAAGGAGACTGGAGAAACCTCGAGAGTATGGCCCCCAGACACCCTTTTAGCTCAGTGGTGAAGTTACCTCCGAAGTTCACTGTTCAGCCTGGGAGTGGACAGCCCCGTAAAACCAAATGACCCTAACGAGGTACAGGAGTCCAGTGACAAGGGCCAGAAGGCAGAAGGGGACAAGGAAGCTGGTGACAGGGAACCCAAGGTTGAGTAAGGATATTGTTGATGTGTTGTGAGATTGTTAACCATTGTCATAGGGCAACATTTGTAGTAACTGTTAAATCAGAAACTATTTTGTTCTGTAAGCCTTCATCTTAAGTGAGAATAACAGCACAATTGGAAGAGTGTAGTCAATGTCACTGAACTGTGTATGTAGAAATGTTTGAAACGGTGTATCTTTGGCTATGTGTATTTTCACCAAAAAAAATAAAAGGTTGAGAAGTTAGAGGGTTAATATGTTGTGGGGTTGTTAACCAATATCGTAAAACAACATGTGTACTACTGTTTCATGAGAAACTATTTGTTCTGTAAGCCTTCACCTGAAGTACAATAAAATAAAAAAGAAATCTAATTATGCATTGCATTGCGCAAATCTGCTGCAAAGAACCTCTTCAAAGTGTTAAAAAGCAAAGATGTCACTTTAAGACTCAAGTCATTGTGTTTTCAATTGCCACATATGCATATGAAAGCTGGGAAATGCATAAGGAAAACAGGAGGAAAACTGATGTCTTTAAATTATAGTGTTTGTGAAGAATACTGAATATACCATAGACTGCCAGAAAAATGAACAAATCTGTTCTGGAAGAAGTATAGCCAGAATGCTCCTTGGAAGCAAGAATGGGGAGACTTTTTCTCATGTACTTTGGACTTGTTATCAGGAGGGACCCATCCATGGAGAAGGACATCATGCTTGGTAAAGTAGAGGGTCAGCGAGGAAAAGGAAGACCCTGGAGGAGATGGATTGACACAGTGGCCACAACAATGGGCTCAAGCATAACAATGATTGTGAGGATGGGGCAGGGCAGGGCACTATTTTGTTCTGTTGTACCATAGGGTCCCTGTGAATTGGAACTGACTTGAGGGTACCTACAACAACAGATTAACTTAGAAACATATCTCATGACTAGGAAAATCAATGTTTTAAAAGTGCTTTGTGCAGGATAGTTAACACAAGAAAGGGAAAGGCAAGTTGAATTTTGTGTCTTGACACCCTCAATTTTATTTGGAAGAATCCTCATCACTGATTTCAATAGAAAGAAGCAGTAATAGAAATTGATTGGTATATTACAGGTTAACTTGGGAATCTGTCAATTTACTGTGCTATCTGTTAATATAAGGATCCCTGGTGGTGCAATAGTTAAGCGTTTGACTCCTAACTGAAATGTTGGAGGTTCAAACCTACTAGATGCTCCATGGAAAACCCTATTGGGCACTTCTATTCTGTCCTATAGGGTTGCCAGGAGTGAGAATCAACTCCATGGCAATGAGTTTTTGATTTTTATCTGTCAATATGTCAATTTTCAACACTAATGTATCTATAAAGGGCACTGTTCTTTATCCACTCCGGTAGAGAAATAGTTGAAAACTTGAGTCCCAAGCTTGGCAAGATACTTGAAGAGAGTGAAAACTGAACCTAATGGCTTCATTTTACCCTCTGTCATGAAAGGAAAACTATCTTCTCAAACAAATGAGGCAGGAAATTGAGAAATCATGACTTGTTGCTTAATGCTTCTCAGAGATGTTATTGTAAATTCTGCAGACCTGCCCCTGCAGAAGGAATGCAGAAACTCTTTGGAGTTTTCAATCAAATCCTCTGTAGCAGTTCTAATGATGTCCCACCAAGTCCTCCATCCAAGCCAAGATTTTGAATTTCGATCTGAAAGTAGCTCTAAAATATTTTCTTTTTTCGTAAAAAGCCAATGTTGGGGCTCCTATTGTAGCAGATGGCTGCTAGAAGATATGACTATGTTATGAGTAAACCAATTTGATTTATTATAAGCACTGAATTTAACGTATATCTTTTCTATATCCTTAAAAATACTAGTCAGTGAGATTTGTCTTACTAAATTGTTTGATTTAATACTTTTTTGTATTTATAAACATGGAGTAATTGAAATCATGGAAAGAGGCAACTATATGTTTATATAATGTTGTGTGCCATCAAGCCATTCTGACTCATAGCAACACTATATGACAGAGAAAAATTTCCGCATAGGCTTTCCTAGGCAGTAACTTTATTTCTCTGGGATACGTATCCAGAAATGTAATTGCTGAGTAGTCTGGTAGTTTCAAGTTTAGCTTTTTTTTTTTTTTTTTAAAGAAACTGCCAAATTGTTTTCCAGAGTAGCTGTGCCATTTTACACTACAACCAGAAGTATGAGGTTTCTACATAACCTCATCAGCATTTGGTGTTGTCAATATTTTTTTTTTCATCTTAGCCATTCAGATAGGTGTATAGTAATACTACTTTGTGGTTTGAATTTGCATTTCCCTAATGACTAATGGTGTTAAACATCTCTTCATGTGGTTATTTGCCATCTTTATATCCTCTTAGGTAAAATATCTGTTGCTATGTTTCGTTGATTTTCTAATTAGATTGTTTACTGTTTTTACAGAAGCTCTGGTGGTGCAGTGGTGAAATGCTTGGCTGCTAACTGAAAGGTCAGTGGTTAGAACCCATCTGCTGCTCTGCTGGAGAAAGATGTGGCAGTCTGCTTCCATGAAGATTACAGCCTTGGAAACCCTATGGGGCAGTTTTACTGTGTCCTACAGGGTAGCTATGAGTCAGAATCGACTGGATGGCATTGGGTTTGGTTTGTTCTTGGTATAATTTTTATGTTAAAAAGTTGTTCATAACAGATTTATTAGTAACAGTGCTAAGCTGGAAAACAGCTCAGATGTCCTTCAGTTGGTGAATAGTCAAATAATCTGCAGTACATAGGTACCACGGGATACCACTGAACAATACAAAGAAACAAACCATCTGTACATGTAACAACTTGGCTGAATCTCCAGGGAATAATGCTGAGTGAAAAAAGCCAATACAAAAGGGTTACATGCTGTTTTATTCCATTTATATAGCATGTTTTAAATGACAAAGTCTTAGAAATGGAGGATAGCTTAGTAGATGTCAGGACTAGGGATGGAGATGGGCTGGAAGGAGATAGGGGTGTTTATAAAATGGCAACAAATGGATTCTTCTTGTAGTGTGGGAACTGTCCAGTATCTTCAGTATGTTGGTGGATACATGAAGCTACACAGGCAATAAAATTATATAGAATTTAATAACTACATGCCCACAAATGAGTAACAAGTCATCTTGGCAAAATCTGAATAAGATTGGTGGATCGTGTCAATGTCTGCATCCCAGTTGTGATATTATACTATAGTGTTGCAAAATTGTTAGCATAGGGACAAAAGAGGCAAAGTGTACATGGGGGATCACTTTGTATTATTTTTTACAACTAGATACGAATCTATAATTAATTAATAAAAATGTCGATTAAAAAATAATTCTCAGACAATAAACCTTCCTCAAGAAAACCTAAAACCAAACCCACTGTCATAGAGTCTACTCCAACTCATAGGAACCCTGTAGGACAGAGTAGAGCTGCCCCATAGGGTTTCCAAAGCTGTAATTTTTACAGAAGCAGACTGCCATATTTTTCTCCCACAGAGCAGCTGGTGGGTTTGAACTGCCGACCTTTCTGTTAGCAACTGAGCGTTCAACCACTGTGCCACCAGTTCTCCCTTTCCTCAAGAAAGGGCCTAAAATTCTCCAGCTGTAAACATGTTTCCTTCTCTTAGCCTGTAGCTATTAATATAATAATGGTACACTACATATACATACATACATATACATACATATATATATACATATACATATATACATACATATACATATACACTACATGTATATGACAAAGAAAGCTATACATATAAACAAAACAAAATTTTCTCCATCCAGTCATTGACTTATTTTTTTGTAAGCCACAGGCAAATTCTTAACATTTTTGTAAGCTTATATCAGTGAAATTTTCTAATACCCTAAAAAGTTTATCTTCAGCATATTCTTGAATTTTAAATGCAATAAGACTTAATTTATACTTATTTTTCATAATTCAGCTAATTTGTTAATATTTCCCAAATGAAATTTGGCAAAATTTGGCAATTTTAAATACTTATGCAACTAATTTTATGTAGCTATGTCTAGTTTTGTAAATGCCATCTCATTTTATATTTCCAGAGACCATCTTTCTAAAAAATGTACTCAAATGTAGTTAACTGCCTACACTTGTTAAAGTGTTCTCCGTTAACATTGGATTAGAAATTGGGGTATTGCTGTCATTTCACTGTAATGAGGAATTACAAAAGCAAGTCAGTATTAAAAAAAAAAAAATTGCTGTCGAGTTGATTCCGACTCATAGCGACCCTACAGGACAAAGTAGCATTGCCCCATAGAGTTTCCAAGGAGAGGCTTGGGGATTTGAAACCCTGACCTTTTGGTTAGTAGCCTGAGCTCTTAACTACTGATCTACCAGGGCTCCAAGGTCACTCACTTAAGGCCAAGTTTTGAGTCCCAGATCTGTGGCTTACTGGTTTTGGCATTTACCAAGTTACCTCAGTTCTTCACGTCTGAAAAGAAGAAATATCCAGAACTTCCTCGAAAAGTATTCTGCTTAACATGATGCCTGACATGTGGAAATTTCTCTATGCATTTTAACTACAATTACAGCTCCAAGTGTGCTGATTTAGATGGCCTTCTAGAGTTTTGGAGAACATTTAGTCTGCAAAGATTTTTGAATCTCCACTTGTTCAGTATTCTGATCTCAGACAACATTGATAAACTAATACTGTAGAGAGGCATGGCTATTTGTGCTCAGTCTTTTCAGATACTGGAGAAATCTTCACTTTATCTTTTAACAGTACAGCATTTTCAAAATTGTGCCTTCTGCTTTCCTCTAAATGTAATTTGGAATACGCTGGTGGTGTAGTGGTTAAGAGCTATGGCTGCTAACCAAGGGGTTGGCAATTCAAATCCACCTAGGTGCTCCTTGGAAACCCTATGGGGCAGTCCTTCTCTGTACTACAGGGTTGCTATGATTCAGAGTCGACTCAGCGGCAACGGTTTTTTTTTTTTTTTTCTTGTATTGTATAATGGTTCTTTAGGATTCACCTAACACTTTGATATTAGAATAGGAACACTGTTATATTTATGGTTTCGTTTAGTCATGCCTTTGTATACAATTTTACATAAAGTAAATATTTCCTCTCTCAGATTGCTGAACTACTCTGGCTAGCATGCTTTCAGCAAGGTATTCTATTACTAGATGCTTATGAGGTATTTTTTCTGCTATTGAAAAAGTCCCCACACACACACCTTTTTTTTTTTAACGTATTTCAGAATCCAGAGAGAGTTCTAGAAGGCTGTGAAGGCTGATTCACTAAACGGAATATTGGTAATTTTTCTTCCTTTTAACACATGCTTTCTCTACAGTAACTAAATATTTATTCTTCCACACTGAACAAATTTTATGAACCCTTCAGTCATCATCAGAAATAGTTAATTATATTTCTAGGTTATTTTGATCTACATCATTATTAATGTTGGCTTAAAAACAAACAAAAAACCATGCATAACATTGCAGTTAATACTCAACTTAGAGGCATGCTTTTAATGATTATAGTATTATTTAGTGCATAATACTATATTATTTTAAATAATTTCAATTGTATTTCTCACATACAAATGCTTCGGGGCAATTCATATGAAATACCATATGAAGTATTATTTATGTATAATTATCCATTGGGCAAAGTGTTTCTAGAGCACTGTTAGAAAATCTCTGTCTTTTAAGTTTGCTAATATTTATCTTTTTAAAATATTAATTTGTTTATATATGCCAAACATAATTGTTTACAAAGGGGTTTCAGTCAATTGACATTTATTGATGGCCGAATATGTACCAGCCTCTAGGTTTAATGAAGATAAGGGATTTCTCGCACAAAACGTTTAAGTAACTTACTTAAGTTCACACATTTAGAAAGTGTCAGAGTTAGGATTATAAATTAGGCCTCCTATTAGTTTTCCTATCATTTCTACTGCATTATTCATCAGATCTTTTCTTAATATTGGTATTTCAAGAGTAAACTAACTCAAATTGTTTCAGTTATCTCAGAATAAAATTTTGTATTTATTGTCTTAGTTATACAGTGCTGCTATAACAGAAATACCACAAGTGGATGGCTTTAACAGCAGAAATTCATTTTCTCACAGTTAGGAGACTAGAAGTCCAAATTCAGGGTACTGGCTGTGGAGGAAGGCTTTCTCTTTCTGTTGACTCTGGAGGAAGGTCCTTGTCTCTTCAGTTCCTTCGTGGTCTTCATGTGGCTTGGCATCTATCTTCCCTCATCTCTGCTCTTCATATCTCAAAAGAGATTGATTTAAGACACACCCTACAGTAATACTGTACCATTAACATAACAAAACCCATTCCCAAATGGGATTATAACCATAGCTATAGGGGTTAGGATTTACAACACGTATTTTTGTAGGACACAATTCAGTCCATAACACTTGTCCACATAAAAGTATCATGGCTATTTTAATCTTACACTAACAATTGTTTTGGTGGAAATTTTTATGAAAGGCGAACTCACAAATGATTTTTTTTCTTTTGTACAGCTATAAATAAAAGGCAAAATATAGGTTATGGAGAATTTATGTTTATTCTCTCCCTTACATGCACATTACTGGTAGATGTCTCCAGAACAGGGTCTTGTCTTCTGGACATATCACACTAGGCAACGCAATCCTGGGTGTGCGCACATTTCACACTGAGAGATATGTGTCATAAATTATGTTAGCCGTCCTCCACTTTGCTGGCTTTAACTTTACTCTGTGGATACTTAATTTTTTAAATGTTCTAGAAAATCATCATTCTTCATTTTGATTAATTGAAGTTGAAATCCATTTACTGAATTAAAGTTGTTTTCAAATCACAGTGATTTTCTTTGTTTCATTCTGCTTGTCCTTTTTTTTTGTTTGTTTAACAATAGGCAGTAGCAAGAGATTAGAATTTCATTTAGGCCAAATAGCAAAATTAAGGAAAAATGCCAATCACAAAAATAATTAGAATTTTAATAATTCTCTATTAAGATGTAAAAATTAAAGGTTAAAAGAGGAGATTATTTTGGCCATACTTGGAAACTCTCATGATACAAATGTTCAGAGTACCAAAACACAAATTCCTAAATTAACATGAAACCGAAGACTTTACCTGCTATTTCTTTTCCTGTTTATTAAGATGGTTAATGTATCCTTTACATTCATCAGAAAATAATAGAAGCACAAAGGAAAATATTTCAAAGAAATCCTGTTAAAAATAAAGTGATTTTGTGATATTCTGCATTGCAGTATTTTGTTTTTAATAAAGGTCATACATTATCAAGGTAAAGTATATGTAAATAAATATTTCTTTAAAGAGTTTACTTTTTTCTATGTACACACATATGTAGTCTTAGCCTATAAACTATTTGTTTATGTGCATTGTAGAAAATGACAACATCCCACTCTGCTTATTCAGCAGAGTCTGCAATATCCCAATCTGCATTTTCAGTCATTAACAAGCATCATTTAGCATTAGACTGACTTATACTAAATTATAGCAAGAATACTTTAATATGAAGTGTATTACAAGTTCAATGAAGAGTAAATTGTACTAGTAAAAAAATACTACAAAATAATGAATTAATGTGAACATAATATATCAGATTGAAAATGTTTTTATTAAAATAGTTTATTTTCATTAGGGAAAAAAATTATAGAATAAATATAATAAATAATATTTTAATCATTTCTGCAATGGTGTAAGGACAATAGATTTTTTAAGAAGATTTGATGAAATTTTAGATTCACTTCACTGAAAAGTCATTTATTTACCTTTAACAATATTGAATGTTTAACTAGTATACATTAACCTATTCTTTAAACCTTTCAGCCTCTTTGACACGTAGAAAGACATATTTCTAGAGCTAATCCAGAAATCTTATAATGTGGTATTTTGGGTGTTGGTTGATCGTCTTAGTATGTCATTAAAATATAGATTTTACATAATGTATTTAATTCCTAGATTCCTTTGACTGTTAGCAATTCCCTGAAGGCTCCGTGTTTTCTGTCCACTCTGGGCTTTGCACTGGCTGATCCTCTTAAAGTTCCCCCACTGCAATCCTCTTTTTAGATGGTTCCAAACTACAGCCATAATAAGACCTCACAAAAAATAAGAACCCCATAAATATTGTTGAATGAACGAGAGTTAGACATCAATGTTTCAGAATATTACTCAAACTATTCATTTTTTTCATATAGCCCAGAGTTGTATTTCAACTTGCAGATAGAAACAAATGAAAATAATCATTGGTATTATGCTGCCATGTGAGATGTCAGAAAAATATTGGTAATTCTAAACTTCTCCTTTGATAAATAGGTAGAAAAGTGAGTAATATTCTTGTTGTTAAGTGCCCTCTAGTCAATTCTGACTCATAGTGACCCTATGTACAACAGAACAAAACTCTGCCTGGTCCTGTACCATCCCCACAATCATTGCTATGTTTGAACCCATTCTTGCAGCCACTGTGTCAATCCATCTTGATGAGGGTCTTGTCTTTTTCGCTGACCCTTTTCTTTACCAAGAATGATGTCATTCTTCAGGGACTGGTCCCTCCTGATGATGTGTCCTAAGTACTTGAGAGGAAGTCTTGTTATCCTCCTTTCTAAGGAGCATTCTGACTGTAATTCTTCCAAGACAGATTTGTTCCTTCTTCTGGCAGTCCATGGTCTATTCAATATTCTTTGCCAACACCATAATTCAAAGGAATCAATTCTTCTTTGGTCTTCTCTTATTCATTGTCCAGCTTTCATATGCATATGAAGTGGTTGGAAATACCATAACTTGGATCAGGTGCATCTTAGTCCTCAAAGTGACACCTTTGCTTTTTAACTCTTTAAAGTGTTCTTTTACAGCAGATTCACCCAGTGCAATGCATCACTTGATTTCTTGACTGCTACTTCTATGGGTGTTGATTGTGGATCCAACTAAAATGAAACGCTTGAAAACTTCAATCTTTTCTCTTTTTATCATGATGTTGCTTATGGGTCCAGTTGTGAGGATTTTTGTTTTCTTTATGTTAAGGTGTAATCCATATGGAAGGCTGTGGTCTTTCATCTTCATCAGTAAGTGCTTCAAGTCCTCTTCACTTTCAGCAAACAAGGTTGTGTCATCTGCATAACACAGGTTGTTAATCAGTCTTCCTCCAATCCTGATGCCGAGTTCTTCTTTTATATTTCAACTTCTGGGATTATTTGCTCAGCATACAGATTGAGTAAGTATGGTGAAAGGATACAACCCTGATGCACACCTTTCCCTATTTTTAAACCACTCAATATCCCCTTGTTCTATTCAAAAGACTGCCTCTTGGTCAATGTACAGGTTTTAGTTGAGCACAATTAAGTGTTCTGGAATTTCCATTCTTCTCAATGTTATCCGTAATTTATTATGATCCACACAATTCAATGCCTTTGCATAATCAATAAAACACAGGTAAACATCTATCTGGTATTCTCTGTTTTCAGCCAAGATCCATCTAATATCAGCAATGATACCTCTCATTCCATGTCCTCTTCTGAATCTAGCTTGAATTTCTGGCAGTTCCCTGTTGATGTACTGCTGCAACCATTTTTGAGTGCTCTTAAGCCAAATGTTACTTATATGTGATATTAACGATATTGTTTGACAATTTATGCATTCTGTTGGATCACCTTTCTTTGGAGGTTGTTGAAACATCTCAATTTGTATTCCATCAATTCCTGGAGCATTGTTTTCACCAATACCTTCAGTGCAGATGGACTTCTTCCTTCAGTATGACTGGTTCGTGATCACAAGCTTCCTTCTGAAATGGCTGGACGTCAACCAATTCTTTTTGGTACAGTGACTCTGTGTATTCCTTCCATCTTCTTTTGATGCTTCCTGTGTCATTCAATATTTTGCCCACAGAATCCTTTAATGTTGCAACTTGAGGCTTAAATTTTTTCTTCAGTTCTTTCAGCTTGAGAAATATCTAGCATGTTCTTCTCTTTTGCTTTTCTAATTCCAGGTCTTTGCACATGTCATTATTATTACTTCACTTTGTATTCTTAAGACACCCTTGAAATCTTCTGCTCAACTTTTACTTCGTCATTTCTTCCTTTCACTTTAGCTACTCGACTTTCAAGAGCAAGTTTCAGAGTCTCTTCTGACATCCATTTTGGTCTCTTCTTTCTTTCCTGTCTTTTTAAAAATGACCCTTTGTTTTCTTCATCTATGATGTCCTTGCTGTAATCCCACAACTCCTGTAGTCTTTGGTCATTAGTGTTCAATGAGTCAAATCTATTCTTGAGATGGTCTCTAAATTCAGGTGAGATATACTCAAGGTCACACTTTGGTTCTTGTGGACTTGTTTTAATTTTCTTCAGCTTCAACTTGAATTTGAAAATGAGCAGTTGGTGGTCTGTTCCATAGTCTGCCCCTGGCACTGTTCTGACTGATGATATTGAGCTTCTCAATGTATCTTTCCACAAATTTAGTTGATTTGGTTGCTGTGTATTCCATCCAGTGAGGTCCATGTGTACAGACACCGATTATGGTATTGAAAAATATATTTTCAATGAATTAAGTTGTTGATCTTACAAAATTCTATCATGCAATCTCCAGTGTTGTTTCTATCACCAAGACCATATTTTCTAGGGACCTATCCTTCTTTGTTTCCAACTTTTGCAATCCAGTCACCATTAATTATCAGTGCATCTTGATTTCCTATTTGATCAACTTCGGATTGCAGAAGTCGATAAAAATCTTCAGTTTCTTAATCTTTGGCTTTAGTGGTTGGTGAGTAAATTTGAATAATAGTCGTATTAACTGGTCTTCATTGTAGGCATATGGATATTATTCTATCACTGACAGTGTCAAACTTCAAGATAGATCTTGAAATGTTCTTTTTGATGATGAATTTGACACTTCCTCTTCAATTTGTCATTCCTGGCATAGTAGACCAATCATTGTTATTATACTGCCATGTTAGATATCAGAAAAACGTTGATAATTCTAAACTCCTTCTTTGATAAATAGGTAGAAAAATTGGTAATAATCTTATTCCCTCCTTAACCCTATTCTTAAACACTAATCTTTAAAAACTTTATCCAAACCTGTAAGATTAGAGAAAAAATTAAATCATTATGATTTCAAAAACATGGAAAACATGGACTCAAAACAATATTCTGTGGGTAATCTGTATGTGATGTTTTGAAAAAATTTCTTATACTATGGTGATACATGAAGCTATTTCCTTCTCAAACATGCATAATTACAAAATACATTGTTGTTGTTCTTGTTATGGACCGTGGAGTTGTCTCAGACTCATAGTTAACCTGTGTATAACAGAACAAAACATTGCCCAATCCTGTGCCATCCTCACAATCTTTGGTATGTTTGAGCCCATTGCTGCAGCCACTGTGTCAGTCCTTCTTTTGACAGTCTTCCTCTTTTTCAATGACTTCCTACTTTACCAAACATAATGTTCTTCTCCAGGAATTGCACTCTCCTGATAACTTGTCCAAAGTAAGCTAGACAAAGTCTCACCATCCTCCCTTCTAAGAAACATTCTGGCTGTATTTCCTCCAAGACAGATTTGTTTTTTCTTCTGGCACTCCATGATATACTCAATATTCTTCACCAACAGCATAATTCAGATGTATCAATTCCTCTTTGGTCTTCCTTATTCATTATGCATCTTTCCCAATGTATTTTTTTTTCATATGGTTTTGTCACTAACTATCATTCCTACACATTACATCCTACATCAGATTTTAAATTCTTAGAGAAAGATAGATCATGTTTTTCTTTCTTTTGTCAGTTTTAACTGTATGTGAAAATAAAAGTGCTGACTCATAATTAGCAGGTAAAATTAATTTTCCTTTTCCTAGTGATGAATTTTCATTGATTCAGCTAACACACTCTCATCAGTTTCAGGCAGCCACACATGAGACACACAAACATATATACAGCAAGGGGTTTCCATGTACAATATGAGGCTTTAGAACAAAGCAAGATGTATAATCTATGGCCTACCCATTACTGTCGGGTCAATTCCATCTCATAGCAGCTCTATATAACAGAGTAGAACTGCCCCATAGAGCTTTAAATGCTGTAAATCTTTATGGAAGCAGACTGCCACATCTTTCTCCTGAGAGGAGAAGCTGGTGGGCTTGAACTGCCAACCTTTTTGTTAGCAGCTGGATGTTTCAACAACTGAGCCACCAGGGCTCCTCAATCTATGGCCTACAGAGGTTATAATCAAGATGGGACTTAGTTAGCAGAGTACTCTAAACAAGGAAACTAACTCAATAACCTATACTTTCATCATTGTTATACTTCAAGAAAAATTGATTAAGCCCTTATTACTTTCTATATATTTATTTGCCTATGTTTAACTCTACAGGTAGCATAGAACAATCTTGCAGATTTGTGCCTGTAATAAATATTTAGAAATAGACAAGCAACTATAACAGCAAGAAATGGAAGCAAAACATTCTTATTTTCCTTTGATCTTACTTAAAGGAAAAGTTACTGCCATGGTTGGTCATTATTTTTTTCTGAAAACTGTATTAAATCTCATTAATGAGCAATTAAAATTGCATGTTAGCCTGACCAAAACCTAATGTATATTCATGACATTTAGCATATTTCCAATTCAATGCATGCATGAATTGTCCTTAAAAGGAGTGAAGAGAAACCTAGCTCGTTAAATAAGATCTCTGCCATAATGAAGCACATCTTCTAATCTTAAAAAGGTTCTGTAATTATATTGTTTATGATTCCTGTGCAGAACATAAAGTTATGGAAGTTTGCACAATGGTAGCAACTCAAACATCCTATTGGTTTGAGTGTGATGGTATGCTCCTGTCCTTCCCAGAAATATGTTAGGCAGCAGTTGATGAAAAATGGAAGAACAGAGAGATGTACAAATAAATGCACTATTTATAACAAATGTCACACATGGTTTCCAAATGGATTTTTCATAGAGCATGAAATTATATGAAAGCTGCTTCCAAATTATTTTAAATTATTTTTTGGGCTCAGATGCCAACTCAAAAGATTACACTCTGAAAAAAATTAATTATTTGTATCATAATTCCTTACTTTTTTGGAACTGATAATTGTGTTTCAGGATTTCTACAAATGGGACTTACTTTAGATGAACAGAGTTTTTTTTTAAGTTTTAAGTGCTTACCAAAACCAAACCAAACCCGTTACTGTCAAGTTGATTTCAACTCATAGGGATCCTATAGGATGGAGTAGAACTGTCCCATAGGGTTTCCAAGAAGCAGCTGGTGGATTTGAACTCCTGACCTTTTGGTTAGCAGCTGAGTTACTAGAGACTATTTATAAAAAGTGAAAAAAAAAAAACTATAAATATCCCCCCTTCTAACATGCTGTTATTAATTTAAAAGTCAAAATCACTCTAAATTACCTACTTTTTTTGCAATCAATCCTAATAATTTTGATTTACAAGAATAAGAAGCAAATAAAAATATCTATAATTTTTTTTTATTTATGAAATCACCAAAATGGTAGTCATTTATTGATTTGGGCTCTTCTCTTTAAAATTGAAAGCAAGCTAGTGACAGTAGCCTTCTAAGCAGTGCAAGATATTGTCATGGATTGAATTGTGTTCCCCCAAAAATGTGTGTATCAACTTGGCTAGGTCATGATTCCCAGTATTGTGAGATTGTGTAATCTGACGTGATTTCCTTACATGTTGTAAACTCTATCACTATGATAAGGTTATATGTGATCTTCTTATGCGTTGTAAACTCTATCACTATGATGAGGTTATACTGATGAGGTATACAAAATTAGATAGTGTCTTAATCCAATCTCTTTTGAGATATAAAAGAGAGAAGCAACCAGAGACACATGGGAACCTCATACCACCAAGAAAGCAGTGCCGGGAGGAGAGTGCGTCCTTTGGACCTGGGGTTCCTGCACTGAGATGCTCCCAGACCAAGGGAAGACTGATGCATCACAAGGACATTCTCTAGAGCTGACACAGAGAGAAAAGCTTCTCCTGGAGCTGATGCCTTGAATTTGGACTTGTAGCTTACTGAACTGTGAGAGAATAAACTTCTCTTTGTTAAAGCCATCTACTTGTGGTATTTCCATTGGAGCAGCACTGGATGACTAGGACAGATATTAATTGTAATAATAGTATCATAAATACTTTTCCTTGAGAAAGAGCTGGCAAATTATATTAAGGGATTCAAAAAGTATTTTCTTACTTTTTTCTCAGTGAGTTTTGGTGAGACATTATTCATTGTTACATTTTCACTCCTTCTAACTGTGTGTGTGTGTGTTTGTGTGTGTGTGTATGTATGTGTGTGCACGCGCGCGCGCTGGGGAATTTAATGTCTTGGGCCAATTCTTCAAGCATAACAATCTAGATTCTTCAAAGTGTGCTACTGAGTGTCAGTCACTGGTTTCTCTTTTGAAAGTAGACAGGTCAAAAGTAGAGAGGCTATGAGCAGGAAATCACAAATTCAGTCATTTTAATTCAAAATTGAGATACCTAGCAAAGGAAGTCTCTGTGCCTACTAAAAAACAGTGCATATCTAAAGAGGGGAGTCACTCTTCTGGAATTGTGGGTTTTTCAGTTATGTTTTTAAACTTAATATTTAAAATAACATTGAAACTAATATCACAAATGGGGCATAAAATATTACTTACTAGAAATCTCTAAGTATATCATCTTATTATTTTATGGATGAATGGTAGCTTATAGGTTTTAGAATATGCTAAAATTTTTTAGAAAATGTTTTATTTTTCTTTTCCTTAAAGTTAATATCTTTTCTTTATGCTATTTGCCTTTTGTTATCCTCTTCCTAAACCTCTTTCCAATTTATAGTTTATTATTATGCACATTTTTGCTTAGGCACTCTATATGTAAAGAATATTCTAGAAAGAAAGTAATATAAGTATCTTAAACAAATTTCTGTTCTTTCCCTGCCTAGAATAGGTGGGAAGGAGGGATAGGTTGATGAGGGGACTCTGTTAGGTGGTGGATTACTGGCATTTAAATGTCTTTTTCTTTATCTGTATAGCATTTATAGTATTATCTTGCAGTGTAATTATTTCTACTTAAGAACTCTTATTTTTTGTTTGCAAAAATGACATGAAATTTTAAGCAGCAATGTATAACATTTTTATATTCAGTTAACATTTAGAGAAGGCTTAGATGACATTATTTTTGCTTGCCCATCTCAAACTAAGAACTGTACCTTCAGAAAGAAAAGAGAAAATGTTAAAAATTATATTTTCCCTAGTTCTCCCCTGTTTTTTCAGAGACCCATAGCTAGAAGCATTTTAAGCAAAAGAAATACCCTCTGCTATATAGTCTTAGGGTCTCTTTTCTCATATTCACCAGGTTCAAATACCTGCATAATAAGTAAGTGTCTGGTCCTCTAGGGCATCAGCTCACAGACTCCCTGAGACTCTGTAATAGACTATGAAAGACATGACAGACAAAGGACTTGGGGAGCTGCGAAAATAGCCAGGGTTTATCTGATGCTGTTTTCACTCAGGTTTCATAATTTTCTTAAATTAACAAAAGAGTGAACCTTCCATTCAAAATCAGAGTTAAGAAAATGAACAGTGCCTACAGAGTTCCCTGGTAAACTGTCCTACTCACCTACATGGATTTGAAAAGTTCCCAAACCACTGTGGAGTTTGACTGGTTTCATAATGCTGCTCAAACACAGCTTTAATTTTGTTTGATAAACAAAAGCCCTACTTTGGGCCAATACAGATGCAGCTGTTAAACTGACACTGCTTAAATAAATGACTTCAAAAAATGTTCTGTGCTGATCTAGGACCCTCTGGGAGACTTATTTTTGTCTTTGGTTGACAGTAAAATCAGCTTCACTGATGTACTCAGTCTTATTTTTGTCTTTAATATATTCTCCATAAAAGATCTTTCCAAGTTGAATGATTGCTTTCTAATGCCTCTATTATTAAGTTGTCTTCAAATATGTTTCATTTTCTGTATGGATGCTACTTTTTGTACATCTCTTTATATTCTCTAATAATACTCCTGACTCATCATCACATTGACATGAGTTCGAATTCTTTGCCTAGTAACAAGAATGAATTGTGCTGATCTAACTGCCCATTATTTCCAGCATATGATCCATATACGTATTTGCCAGAGTGGATCTGTCTAAGTAGTATGAATTTTGAAGAAATCCTATAGGGCCATATGCCCCAAATAATCTTACCCCCCATGATGCCAGCAACTCCACCAACTTAGATACATTATTTTGGTTCTTACATGTATTGTCCAAATTAAAAAATCCCTGTTTTCAATGAATGCGTCTCTGGAACGAACAACACCTCAAGCTCCCACACATAAATATTTTAAAAAGATTGAATAGCAATCTTCTCTGGAAAGGACTCTGTAGTCCTTAGACTATAAGGGACAGATGATCTGTTTATTGTGGGGCAAAGTATTAACAAGGAGAAACAGAAAACCACCAAAGACATACTGCCTATTTATAATTTTTACATCACATTTATTGTATCCTGATCCTTTTGCAGTATAATAAAAACAGGATGATATGGTTAATCAGAATATGTGTATGTGTGGGTATGCAGTGCACTTGTTTCTATGCATGACCTTATAGCTTAAGTTACTTTTTTTTTTTTAGGTATCAATATTAATTTTTAAACAACAAAATTCCAGAAAAATCAATAAGGATATTTCCATTTAAAAATTATAGAATGAGTATTTTCCTATTATTCATGATTCTTCAAACAAAAATTATTGGCTACGTAATATGCCATCATATGAATGTGCAGAAATTTAGTTAACTGCTCCTTTATTATTTTTCCAATTATTCATTGTTTTATATGCATATATATGTGTATATATGTATGTATATATGCCTACACACATATATATATCATACATCTATATCATATATATATGTGTGTATGTGTATATATATATATATATATATATATATCACAGTTTTGGAGCCCCGGTGGTGCAGTGGTTAAGAGCTTGGCTACTAACCAAAATGTCAGCAGTTGGAATCCACCAAGCTGCTCCTTGGAAATCCTAACAGACAGTTCTATTCTGTCCTAAAGGGTTGCTATGAGTCGGACTCGACTCAACAGCAACAGATATTATCACATTTTTATGTTTATGTGCATGGGTAATTTTTTTAGTATAGGTTCTTAAAATAGAACTATTGGATCAAAGGGTAAAATTTTTAAGGTTGTTGCCAAATAGTTTTCCAGAAAGGCTGTCAGGATTTTTCATTTCATCAACAGTGTATAAAAGTAGAAGTCTTAGCACATTTAAAATATTTTAACATACCTTTTTCAAAATTAATGGGGGAAATGGTATTTCATTATCATTTGAATTTCCAACATTTTTATTACTAATAGCATTACAAATTTTTTCTGTTTGTCAGCCACATGTATTCCTTATTTCAATAACTTCTTTTTTGTTGTTTTTGTTTTTTTGAGATTTCTTTTTTTCCTTTTTTTATCATTGTAGTTTAGATGAAGGTTTACAGAACAAACTAGCTTCTCATTAAACAGTACACATACTGTTTTGTGACATTGGTTAACAGCCCCACGACATGTCAACACTTTTCCGTCTTGAACTTGGGTTCCCTATTACCAGCTTTTCTGTCCCCTCCTGCCTTCTCGTCCTTGCCTCTGAGCTGGTGTGCCCCTTTAGTCTCATTTTTTTTTTTATGGGCCTGTCTAATATTTGGCTGAAGGGTGAACCTCAGGAGTGACTTCATTACTGAGCTAAAAGGGTGTCCAGGGGCCATACTCTCAGAGTTTCGTTGGTCTCTGTCAGGCCAGTAAATCTGGTCTTTTTTTGTGAGTAGAATTTTATCCTACATTTTTCTCCAGCTCTGTCTAGGACCCTCTATTGTGATCCCTGTCAGAGCAGTCGGTGGTGGTAGCTGGGCACCATCTGGTAGTACTGGACTCAGTCTGGTGGAGGCTGCAGTAGTTGCTGTCCATTAGTCCTTTGGACTAATCTTTCCCTTGTGTCCTTAGTTCTCTTCCTTCTCCTTTGCTCCTGATGGGGAGACTAGTGGAATATCTTAGATGGCTGTGCATAAGCCACAAATCCTTTTCTTTTTATCCTCCGTGAGCTTTTGTTTTTGCACTGCACTTAGTTGTTGCCGTTTCATTTTACTTAGATATAAAATTATGTCACTTTTTTTTTATTGTACTTTAAATGAAGGTTTACAGGACAAATAGTTTCTCATTAAACAGTTAGTACACACATTGTTTTATAACAATGGTTAACAAGCCCATGACATGTCAACACTGTCCCTTCTCAACCTTGGGTTCCATATTACCAGCTTTCCTTGCTTTCTAGTCCTTGTCCCTGGACTGTTGTGCCCTTTTGTCTTCTTTTGTTTTAGAGGACTGTCTAATCTTTGGCTGAACAGTGAACCTCTGGGATGACTTCTTTACTGAGCTAAAAGGGTGTCTGGGGGCCATACTTTTGGAGTTTCTATAGTCTCTGTCAGGCCAGTGAATGTGGTCTTTTCTTGCAAGTTAGAATTTTGTTATACATTTTTCTCCAGCTCTGTCTGGGACCCTCTGTTGTGATCCCAGTCAGAGCAGTCAGTGGTGGTAGCTGGGCACCATCTAGCTGTACTGGACTCAGTCTGGTGGGGGCTGTGGTAGCTGTGGACTAATATTTTATGGTAGCTTGCTCTCTTCATTCTCCCTTGCTTCTGAAGGGGTGAGACCAGTGGAGTATCTTAGATGGCTGCTTACAGGATTTTAAGACCCCAGACACTACTCACCAAGGTAGAACGTAGAACATTTTCTTTATAAACTATGTTATGACAATTGAGTTAGATGTTCCCCAATACCGTGGTCCCACAGCCCTCTGCCCAGCAATTCAGTCCCTCAGGGAGTATGGATGTGTCTATGGAGCTTCCATGACCTTTCCCTGTACAAGTTATTCTTCCTTCTCCAATACTGTGTACTGTCTTACCCTTCACCAAAGATAAACTTATCTATTGTGTATTTAGTTCCTCCCATCCCTCATACCAAGAAAAGATTGTTTCTTTTTGTGTGTAAACTTTTTCATGAGTTTTTACAGTAGAGGTCTCATACAATATTTGTCCTTTGTGACTGACTTATTTCATTCAGCATAATGTCCTCCGTTTTCGTCCATGTTATGAGATGCTTCACAGATTCATCATTGTACTTTATCATTGCATAATACTCCATTGAGTGTATGTACCATAGTTTGTTTATCCATTCATCTGTTGTTGGGCATCTGGGTTGTTTCCATATTTCTGCTATTGTGAACAATGCTGCAGTGAACATGGGTGTGCGTATGTCTATTCAAATGACAGCTCTTATTTCTCTAGGATGTATTCCTAGGAGTGGGATTGCTGGATCATATGGTATTTCTATTTCTAGCTTTCTAAGGAAGTGCCATATCATTTTCCAAATGGTTGTATCATTATGCATTCCCATCAGCAGTGCATAAGAGTTCTGATCTCCCTGCTGCCTCTCCAACATTTGTTATTTCCAGTTTTTTTCATTCGTGCCACTAATGCCAAGTTGAGATAGTATCTCATTGCGGTTTTAATTTGCATTTCTCTAATAGCCAGTTATCAGGAGCATTTTCTCATGTGTCTGTTGGCTGCTTGAATGTCTTCTTTGGTGAAGTGTCTGTTCATTTCTTTTGCCCGTTTTTAATTGGATTATTTGTCTTTTTGTTGTAGAGCTGTGGGATTTTCTTGTACATTTTAGAGATTATACTTTTGTCTGACTTGAAATGTCCAAAAATTTTTTCCCAGTCTGTAGGTTCTCTTTTTACTCTTTTGGTGAAGTCTTTTGATGAGCATAAGTCTTTAATTTTTAGAAGATCCCAGTTATCTAGCTTATCTTCTGGGATTTGTGCATTGTTGGTTATGGTTTATATCCAGTTAATGCCGTGCATTAGGGCTTCTAGTGTTGATCTTATTTTTTCTTCTATGAACTTTATAGTATTTGGCTTTATATTTAGGTTTTGATCCATTTTGAATTAGTCTTTTTCTGTGGTGTGAGGTATGGGTTCTGTTTCATTATTTTGCAGATCGACATCCAATTTTGCCAGCATCATTTGTTAAAAAGACTGTCTTTTCCCCATTTGATGGACTTTGGGCCCTTGTCAAAGATCAGGTGACTGTAGGTGGATGGATTTACATCTGGGTTCTCAATTCTGTTCCATTGGTCGATGTATCTGTCTCTGTACCAGTACCAGGCTCTTTTGACTACAGTAGCTGTATAGTAGGTTCTGAGGTCAGGTAATGTGAGTCCTCCTACTTTATGCTTCTTCAATAGAGCATTGCTTATCAGGGGTTTCTTGCCTTTCCATATAAAGTTAATGATTAGTTTTTCCATCTCTTAAAAGAATGTTGATGGTATTTGGATCGGGATTGCATTGTGTTTGTAAATTGCTTTGTGTAGAATTGTCATTTTCACAATGTTGAGTCTGCCTATCCATGAGCATGGTATGTTTTTCCATTTATGTAGATCCCTTTGGGTTTCTTGCAGTAGTGTTTTATAGGTCTTTTACATCCCTGGTTAGATTTATCCTAAGCATTTCTTTTTTTTTAGGGGCTATTATAAATGCTATTTTTTCCTGATGTCCTTTTTCATCGTTCTCTTTATTGGTATATAGTAATCTAACTGATATTTGTATGTTTATCTTGTATCCTGGTGCTCTGCTGAATCTTTCTGTTAGTTCCAGTAGTTTTCTTGTGAAGTATTTAGGGTTTTCTATGTATAGTATCATATCATCCACAAACAGGGACAGTTTAACTTCTTCATTACCAGTTTGGATGCCCTTTATTTCTTTTTCTTGACTTATTGCTCCAGCTAGGACTTCCAGCTCAATGTTAAAAAAGAATGGAGATAAAGGGCATCCTTTCTTCTTGATCTCAAGGGGAATATTTTCAACCTCTCTCCATTAAGAATGATGTCAGCTGTTGGTTTTGCATAGATACCCCTTATTATGTTGAGAAGTTTCCCTTCTATACCTATTTTATTGAGAGTTTTTATCAGGAATGGGTGTTAGACTTTCTTGAATGCCTTTTGTGTGTCAATTGTGATGATCGTGTGGTTCTTTTCTTTCCTTTTATGAGATGGATTATGTTGATTGATTTTCTAATGTTGAACCATCCTTGCATACCTGGTATGAGTCCAACTTGGTCATGGTGTATTTTTTTTTTTTTTTTTGGTATGATGCTGAATTCTATTGGCTAGAATTTTGTTGAGAATTTTTGCATCTGTATTCATGAGAGATATTGGTCTGTAATTTTCTTTCTTTGTGGTGTCTTTGCCTGGTTTGATGTCAGAGTTATGCTGGATTCATAGAATGATTTCAGAAGTGTTGCTTCCTTTTCTATGTTCTGAAATAGTTTGAGTTGTACTGGTATAAGCTCTTCTCTGAGTATCCAGTAGAATTCTCCAGTGAAGCCATGTGGGCCAGGGCTTTTTTTTTGTTGTTGTTGTTGTTGGTTTTTTTGTTGTTGTTTTTCTTTTTTTTTTAATTTTTATTATTATCTTTTCAATCTCTTCTCTTTTTATGGGTCTGTTCAGATTTTCAGCATCACTTTGTGCTGATCTGAGTAGATAGTGTGTTTCTATAAATTTATCCATTTCCTCTAGGTTTTCAAATTTGTTTGAATATAGTTTTTCATAATACTCTGTTATGATCCTTTTTATTACAGTTGACTCTCTTGTAATGTCCCCCATTTCATTTCTTACCTGGGTTATTTGTGTCCTCTACTGTTCTTCTTTTGTTAGTCTGGCCAGTGGTTTGTTGATTTTGTTGATCCTTTCAAAGAACCAACTTTTGGTTTTGTTGATTCTTTCTATTGTTTTTCTGTTCTCTATTTCATTTATTTGTGCTCTGATCTTTACTATTGCCTTTCTTATGGTGGCTGTGGCTTTTTTTGCTGTTCTCTTTCTATTTGTTCGAGTTCTGCAGTTAATGTTTTGATTTAGTCCCTTTCTTCTTTTTCGATGTGTGCATCTATTGCTATAAATGTTCCTCTGAGGACTGCCTTTGCTGTGTCCCAAAGGTTTTGGTATGATGTGTTTTCATTCTCATTTGATTCTAGGAATTTTTGATTCCATCTCTGATTTCTTCTATTACCCAGTGGTTTGTAAGCAGGGTGTTATTCAGTTTCCATCTAATTGGTCTTTCTTCCTTGCTCTTCATTTGTTAAGTTCTACCTTGCTGGCATTGTGATCAGAGAAGATACTTTGTATTATGTCAGCCTTTTGGATCTTGTTGAGGATTGCTCTGTGGCCTAAGATGTGGTCTATTCTGGAGAACATTCCATGTGCTTTGGAAAAGAATGTGTACTTTGTAGCTGTTGGGTGGAGGGTTCTATATATATCTGTGAAGCCAAGTTGGTTGATTGTGCCCTTAAGGTCTTCTGTATCTTTGTAGAGTTTCTTTCAAGATGTTCTGTCCTTTACCGAGAGTGGTGTGTTGAAGTCTCCTACAATTATTGTGGAACTGTCAATTTCTCTTTTCAGTGCTATTAGAGTTTGTTTTATGTATTTTGGAGCCTTGTCATTGGGTGCGTAGATGTTTATTATGGTGATGTCTTCATGATTAATTGTCCACTTAATCATTAAATAGTGCCTTTCTTTGTCTTTTATGGTGGATTTTGTTTCAAAGTCTATTTTATCTAAGATTAGTATTGCTCCTCTTGCTCTTTTTTGGTAGCTGTTTTCTTGATATATTTTTTCCACCTTTTGATTTTTAAAAAATTTTCATCTTTGTTTCTAAGGTATGTCTCTTGTAGATAGCGTATTGATGGATCCTATTTTTTTGTCCATTCTGTCACTCTCCATCTCTTTATGGCTGCAAGTAGGCCATTTACATTCAGTGTCATTAGTGATAGGTGTGAGTTTATTCCTGTCATTTTGTAGTGCTTTTTTTGTGTGTGTGTGTGTGTGGTGCTGATGTTTTCTTTGTTCCTCTTATATTCCTGTGCTGAACTCTTTTTGTTTGTGGATTTTTTTCATTTCTTTTGTTTTTACTGAGATATTATGTTTTTCTTCTTCTTTTTGATGAGTAGGTTTGTTAACTTTCTTTGTGCTTACCTTGAAATTTACCCATATCTTCCTAGGTTTGAAGCAGTCTATTATTACTTGGTATCGCCTTGCCTTCCTCTCCATTAGAAGATTCTATACCTACACCATTTATTCCCTCTTTTATTGTTCTGATGTTGTTGTCATTTATAGATTAATTGCTCTGATTCCCTGTTGTATTTCTTTTGGTTTTGGATAGTACTTGAAAATTCATTTCCTAGATTGGTATCTGGCTGGTTCGATCCTGAATCCTAGATTCAGCCTTTAGTCTGATATTGTTTGTTCTCTGATCGAAGGACTCCCTTTAACAATTCTTGTACATTTGGTTTGGTTTTTACATAGTCTTTTGATTTCTGTTTATCTGGAAATGTCCTAATCTCACCATCATATTTGAATGAGAGTTTTGCAGGATATATTATTCTTGGCTGACAATTTTTTTTCTTTCAAGGTTTTATATATGTCATCCCATTGCCTTCTTGCCTGCATGGTTTTTGCTGAATAATCTGAGCTTAGTTTTATTGTTTCTCCCCTGTAGGTGACTTTTTGTTTTTCTTGAGCTGCTCTCAGGATTTTTTGTTTGTCTTGGGTTTTAGCAAGTGTGATTATGGTATGCCTTGGTGATTTTATTTTGGGGTTTATCCTATATGGGATTTATTGAGCTTTTTGGATGGTCAGCTTTTCATCTTTCATGATATTGTGGAAGTTTAATGTCAGGAGTTCCTCAGTGATCCTCTCTCTGTTTTCTGTTTTCTTCCTCTGTTCTGGAACTTCGATCACTCAGAAATATTTGCTTTTGATTGTATCTCCCATAAGTCTTAGGGTTTCTTCATTTCTGTTTGTTTTTTTTTCTGACTTTTCCTCAGAGTTGTAGCCAAGTGTTTCTCTTCAATTTCATTGATCTTGTCTTCTATCATTTCAAACCTGCTCCTCAGCCCTTCTATGACTCTGTCCATTTCTGAAATCTTGTTGTTTATCTTTTGGATTTCTAATTATTTTTGTATGATTTATAGCTGTGATTTATTTTAGAATTTTGTTCCTGCATTATTTTCCTGAATTCTTCCATTTTTTTGTCTGTATTTTCCATGAATTTGTCTGCCATTTCCATGAATTTGTCTATTTTTTCCTCATTTTTGTCTGCTTTTTGTTTCAACTCTTGGATAGCTATTAATATTAGAGATTTGAATTCCCTATCAAGTAGTTCTTGTGCCTTTTCTTCTACTGGAAAGTCATCTGGTATTTTATTTTGGACACCTCCTGGAACCACCCTATCCGGTTTTTGTATATATTTTGATATTGTCCACTGTCTTCCATGCATTCAGTAGTTATTGTCCTCATTTATTGATTGTAGATTTGTTTGTTTGTTCCTGATTTTTTGTTTTATTTGGTTATATTTGAGCAGGCAGTCTTTGTTGTTTACTAGTCTGTAGGCATGATACTGTTCACCTCTTTCTCAAATGGGCAATGTGAGTTGCTCAGGTATGGTAGAACAGGGCAGGTCCAGCTGAAGGTGAGTTGCTTGGATGAGTTGTTAGTAGCATGTACTAGTGCCGACAGGGCAGCCTAGGAATCAGTGCAGGTTCTGGTAGGCCAAGCCCGTGCTGCTTTGGGGTATAATGTTCAGCACACAGTGTAGGTAAGCAGGAAGGAGGGGAGAAATTGTAATGTGTGGAGCTAAGATGGGTATGGAAAAGAGGAGAGAGGAACTGGAGCCAAAAACATACATATAAACAAACAAACAAAAAAGTATGCTATGGGAGCTTGCCATTGGAGTGGAGAGATGAGAGATTGAGAAATGGAGAAAAAACTAAAAAATAAAAAGGGTAAAAGAAAAAAATGAGTAAAAAAAAATATCAGAAAAAAAAAGAGCCCCCAGGGATCCCACTGGTGTGACTGTGAGAACTGCGTAGGTTGCTCCCGGGCAGTGAAGTACAGCCTGGCTAGAAGGGGTAGAGGTTTCACACAGCACCATGTATTCAGGAGATAGGAAGAGAAGGTGATTATAGAAAGATGAGAAAGTGAGAAATAAAAAAAAAGGGGGGGGAATGGGGGAAAGAGAGACGAAAAAACAAAGAAACAAAAAGAAAACCAAAATAAAAGAAAAAAAGAAATACCCCCAGGGTTGCAACTACGCATGTGCACAAAGGAAGGAAGTAGCTCCCAAGCCGTGCAGTAGTGGCTGACTAAGAGGGGCTCCCAAGCCGAGAAAAGAAAAAGAAAACAAGGAAACAAATCAAAACAGAACAAATGAGAACAAACAAAAGCCCCTGGGTCCCACCAGTGTGGTGGCTCAGGCCAAGAAGCAGTTTCTCAGTTGGGTGGTGTTTTGCAGCCTTTCAGGAAGAAGCAAAGACGGCACACGGAGCCAGGTGTTTGAGAGAAAGAAGAGGGAGGTGGTGAGAGGTAAGCAAGAAATCTAAAGAAACTGAAAAAGGCAACACCAGCAGCCAACAAATGGCACTCACGGAGCCCACCAGTGCAGGCAGGTGGAATCCAAGTGACACTAGGGTGAAGCTGGTGCTTCCCAGCCAAGAGAGTGGCCCCAGGAAGCAGAGGAGGCTTAGTAGGGGTGAAGAAAGGTGGAGGGTGGAAAAGTGTATATTGTTGGTTACTGGTTGTTATGTCTCCTCCTGGAGGCTCTGTGAAGCTGCTTTCTTGTAGCCCCTGTTTGCCGATCTTCAATAAGAGTCCAAGATGGCAGATCCATGCTGAGTTAGCTGATAGGGGACCTCTGCATGTATCTCTCATTGCTCTATGTTCTCTGTCGGTTTCTTATTCCATTCGTTGCTTCACTGAGTTCTTATCTCTTTATTTGATGCTTACGGTTTCAGGATTGATATGTGTCTTTGACTTAATTTTTCGGATCTCTGCTGTGGAGGGACAATGTGGTGCTTCTGTCTATAGCACCATGTTGCCTGGAAGTCTTAACAACTTAATTCTTAATTTTGTCTCCTTTTCTCAGTTCTATAGTACTTTTTCTATTGTGTTTTAGGGGAAAGTTTGCAGCACAAATTATTTTCTGATTCAAAAATTTATGCACAATTTATTTTGTGACATTGGTTGCAATACTCGTAATGTGTCAGCACTCTCCCCTTTTCCCTTTCCGTTGTGGATTCCCTGTGTCCATTTCTCCAGTTTTCGTGTCCTTTCCTGCCTTCTGTCTTTGCCTTTGGGAAGGTGTTGCCCACTTGGTCTCATCTACTTGATTGATTTAAGAAGCACATTCCTCACATTTGTTATTGTTTGTTTTTATATTCCTGGCTAATCTTTCAGAAATGCTGGTGGCACAGTCTTAAGAAATACAGCAGCTAACCAAAAGGTCAGCAGTTAAAATCCACCAGACACTCCTTGGAAACCCTATGGGGAAGTTCTACTCTCTCCTACAGGGTCACTATGAATCAGAATCAACTTGACGGCAACAGGTTTGGTTTCTTTTTTGGTCTAATCTTTGTCTGAAAGGCGGACTTAGGGAGTGGTGTTAGTTCTGAGTTAGCAAGATGTCTGTTGGCATAGTCTTGAGGGTTCCTGCAGTCTCTGTCAGATCAGTAAGTCTGGTCATTTTTTTTGTGAATTTTAATTTTGTTCTACTTTTTTCCCCACTCTATCTAGGACCCTCTATTGTATTCCCTGTCAGAGAAGTCAGTGGTGGTAGCCAGACACCGTCTCGTTCTAGGCTCAGGCTGGTGGAGACTATGGTTCATGTGGTCATTAGTCCTTTGGACTAATAATTTCCTTGTTTCTTTGGTTATCTTCATTGTCTTAGTCTTTTGATGGGATGAGACCAATATATGTATCTTTTAAGACCACAGACACTACTTACCAAAGTAGGATGTAGAACATTTTCTTTATGAATTTTGTTATACCAATTGACCTAGATATCTCCAGAGACCATAGTCCCCAGCTCTCAGCCCCAGTAATTTTGTCTCTCAAGGTGTTTGGATGTGTCTAGGAAGCATCTATGACTTTGCCTTGGTCAAGTTGTGCTGGCTTCCACTGTATAGTGTATTGACTTTCCCTTCATCAGAATTATGACATCTCCTATATAGTTAGTGGTTTCCTCTCCCCATCCATCCACTCCCTCATAAACATCAAAGTTCTTTTTCTATGTATAAGACTTATCTTGGTTTTTTATAATAGTGGTCTCTTACAATATTTGTCCTTTTGTGATTGATTTATTTCACTAAGCATAATGCCCTCCAGATTCATCCATGTTGTGAGATATCTTGTGCATTCATCATTGTTCTTTATCTTTGCATAGTATTACATTTGTGTATGTTCCATAACATATTTATCCATCATCTATTGAAGGGCACTCAGGTTGTTTCCATCTTTTTGCTATCTTGACTAATGCTGCAATAAACACGGGTGGGTGTATGTCCATTCATGTGATGGCTCTTATTTCTCTAGGATATATTTCTAGAACTGGGAATGCTGGATCTTATGGTATTTCTGTTCAGCTGAACAGAAGATTTCAAAGAGCAACTCGAGAAGACAAAGCAAAGTGTTATAATAACATGTGCAAAGATGTGGAGATAGAAAACCAAAAGGGAAGAATACACTCAGCATTTCTCAAGCTAAAAGAATTGAGGAAAACATTCAAGCCTTCAGTTGCAATATTAAAGGATTCTATAGGGAAAATATTAAATGAAACAAGAAGCATCAAAAGAAGACCGAAGGAATACACAGAGTCACTATACCAAAAAGAACTGATTGACATTCAGATATAGCAGGAGGTAGCATATGATCAGGAACCGTTGGTACTAAAGGAAGAAGTCCAAGCTGCTCTGAAGGATTTGGCAAAAAACAAAGCTCCAGGAGTTGACAGAATACCAACTGAGATGTTTCAACAAACGGGTGCAGCATTGGAAGTACTCACTCATCTATGCCAAGAAATTTGGAAAACAGCTACTTGGCCACTTGACTGAAAGAGATCCATATTTACACATATTCCAAAGAAAGGTGATCCAACTGAATGTGAAAATTATCAAACAATATCATTAATATCACAACACAAGTAAAATTTTGCCAAAGATTATTCAAAAGGAGCTGCAACAGTATAATGACAGGGAACTGCTAGAAATTCAAGCCAGATTCAGAAAAGGACATGGAGAGGGCTGGCCAAGATGGCGGAGTAGTCAGACACTTCCAGTGGTCCCTCTCACAACAAAGACCAGAAAAAAACAAGTGAATCAATTGTATATGACAATCTAGGAGCCCTGAACATCAAACATATAGGTGAGGAATCAGACTGAGTGGTAGGGAGAGGGAGAGATGGTTCAGAAGCAGAGAGAAGTTGTCAGACCTACCCACCGAGAACCTGAGCCCTTCAGGCCGGATCAGCTTGTGATGCACAGTGAGGCAGGCAAACAGCAGTGCTTGGAGACATTTTCCACACTGGGAAAGACCCAGCAGCAGTCAACTCGGCCATCAAGAACCAGTAAGAAGCAACCCTCAATCAGTGAGAGATAAGTACTTGTGTTAGGCCTACTGCGTGGATCAATAATACGCCCTTTGGGAAAAACCTCTCTCCCGTTTACCTCCCTGCTCCCTGCTCTGCACTTGGTCCAGGACAGCTTCAGCGATTGCTGAGTCCCCTGGGCAAAAAGTAGGACCCATCAGGTGCCCTGGCCATTCTCCCGGCCTTGGAGAGGGAACAAATTAACAAACGGGGAAAAATCATCTACCAGCTCCCTGAAGCCAGGAACTCAGGGTAGACACAGCTCCTTTGCCTAGGCACAAGCATAAGGGGTCCACAGACTTCGAGGGCCTTTCCCCCTGCAGAGATTTTTGTGGGCTCATTTCAACAGCATAGGCCTTCATTACCATAGTACAACAGGGTATACACCTGAAGTCTAACTTCAACTGTTTCAGCTGTGAAGTGGCAGGTTCACAACATTTGACACAGCTCTGCCCATTAAGCAGGGACTTCACAAACCTACATCAGGGGCCTGAGGCCTGGGGGCTCCACCCATGCCACCTAGCCACCTGCTACAGGGGCCCAGCCTTTAGAGCCAACAGCATTGGATGCTTATAGTCCAGGTGCAAAACCCACCCACTTGCACTCTCTAGGGAACAGGGACATGATTTCCTCCTGGACACTCAGGGGCAGCCGTCAGCCCCCTAACTTGGTTAGTGTGTGACCCCCTGCTGCATCCCAAAGCCTGTACCTACACCAATCACCCATACCTGTCTAGGACTGTAGGTGAGAGCCTGTACCACAAAGTTGGTGGCCAACTACCTGGACACCTGAGCTGAACCCATACAGGAGAAGTGGGTGGACTTCTGGGCTCATGTACTTAGTGGCAGTTCTGGCCACCTGGTGGCAGGACGTTGGTGATTCAGGGGCACAGGTGATTGGGATAGTTCACATGAGCAGCCTATTTGAGCATATCAAAAAAAAAGAAGAAGAAGAAGATAGGACACAGTAAGCAGACATAAAATAAATAAATATAAAAATTATTGATGGCTCTGAGAAAACAGTCACTATTAAACCACATAAAGAGGTAGACCATGATGGCTTCAGCAAGCTTCCAAAATAAAGCATCAAGAAATTTTCCAGAGGAAGAGAATTTCTTGGAGTTACCAGAGGCAGAATACAACAGATTTATATACAGAACCCTTCAAGATATCAAGAAGGAAATTAGGCAAAACGCAGCCCAAGCAATAGTGAAACTTAAGAAGATTAGAGAAGAGCATAAGGACAAATTTAACAGGCTGGAAGAATCCATAGAGAGACAGCAATCAGAAATCCAGAAGATTAATAATAAAATTTCAGAATTAGACAACTCAATAGAAAGTCATAGGAGCAGAACTGAGCCAATGGAAGTCAGAATTAGTGATATTGAAGATAAATCATTTAACACCAACTTATTTGAGGAAAACTCAGATAAGAGGATTTTTAAAAAATGAAGAAACCCTAAGAATTAGATGTGGGACTCTATCAATAGGAATAACCTACAAATGACTGGAGTACCAGAAGGGTGGTGGGGATAACAGAAAACACAGAGAGAATTGTTGAAGATTTGCTGGCAGAAAATTTCCCTGATATCATGAAAGATGAGAAGATATCTTATCCAAGATGCTCATCAAACCCTACATAAGGTAGATCCCAAAAGTCACCAAGACATGTTATAATCAAACTTGCAAAAACCAAAGATAAAGAGAGAATTTTAAGAGTGGCTAGGGAGAAACAAAAAGTCATCTACAAAGGAGAGTCAATAGGACTAAGTTTGGACAACTCAGCAGAAACCATGCAGGCAAGAAGGCAATGGGATGATGTATATTAAGCCTTGAAGGAAAAAAAAATTGCCAGTGAAGATTTATATATCCAGCAAAACTGTCTCTCAAGTATGATGGCAAAATTAGGGCATTTCCAGATAAACTGAAGTTTTGGGAATTTGCAAAAACCAAATGAAATTACAAGAAATGCTAAAGGGAGTCCTCCGGATAGAAAATCAATAACACCAGATAACAACCCAAGACTAGAACACAGGACACAGCAATCAGATATCAACCCAGATAGGGAAGTCAGAAAAATAAACGAAATCTAAAACACTGAAAATAGGGAAACTGAGATGTCAATATGTAAAAGACGACAACATTAAAAGAAAATAGAGGGACTAAAAAATGTAGACATAGATTTTTCATATGTAGAGGAAGTCAAGGCTATACAAAGAAATAAAAGACTGCTATAAACATAGAAATATAAGGGCAAATATTAAGGGAACCACAAAGGAAACTAGCAGTCCTACACATTTTTAAAAACAGAAAACTATAAAGACTCAGCAAATACAAAATCAACAACAATGAAAACGATGAAAAGAAAATACATAAAAAAGACTCAGCACAGAAAATTAAGTGCAACAAAGAAACTGTCAACAACACACACAAAAAGGCATCAAAATGACAGCACTAAACTCATACGTATCAATAATTGCGCTGAGTGTAAATGGACTAAACCCACCAATAAAGAGACAGAGAGTGGAAGATTGAATAAAAAAATACAGTCCAACTATTTGCTGCCTACAAGAGACACACCTTAGACTTAAAGACACAAACTAAAACTCAAAGGATGGAAAAAAATACATCAAGCAAACAATACTCAAAAAAGAGCAGAAGTGGCAATATTAATCTCTGACAAAATAGACTTTAAAGTAAAATCCACCATAAAGGATAAGGAAGGACACTATATAATGATGAAATGGTCAATACACAAGAAGGACATAACTATAATAAATATTTATGCACCCAACGACAGAGCTCCAAAATACATAAAACAAACTGTAACAGCATTGAAAAGAGAGATAGACAGCTCCACAATAATAGTTGGAGATTTCAACACACCACTTTTGGTGAAGGACAGAACATCCAGAAAGAAGCTTAGTAAAGAAATGGAAGATCTAAATTCTACAATCAACCAACTTAATCTCTTGGACATATACTGAACACTCCACCCAACAGCAGCCAAGTATACTTTCTTTTCCAAAGCACATGGAACATTCTCCAGACTAGACCACATATTAGGCCATAAGGCAACCCTTAACAGAGTCCAAAGCATCGAAATATTACAAATCATCTTTTCTGACCATAAAGCCATAAAAGTAGAAATCAATAACAGAAAAAGCAGGGGAAAAAATCAAATTAATGGAAACTGAACAACACCTTGCTGAAAACTACTGGGTTATAGAAGAAATTAAGGTGGAATAAAGAAATTCATAGACTCATATGAGAATGAAAATACATTCTACCAGAATCTTTGGGAAGCAGCAAAAGCGTTCTCAGAGGTCAATTTATAGCAATAAATACACACATCCAAAAAGAAGAAAGAGCCAAAATCAAAACATTAACCCTACAGCTTGGACAAGTAGAAAGAGAGCAGCAAAAGAAGCCCTCAGGCACTGGAGAAAAGACATAATAAGAACTAGAGAAGAATTAAGTGAAATAGAGAATAAAAAAGCAACTGAAAAAGTATAGAAGACCAAAAGCTGGTTCTTTGAAAAGATCAACAAAATTGATAAACCATTGGCTAAACTGACAAAAGACAAACAGGAGAGGAAGCAAATAACCCGTATAAAAAATGAGATAGGTGATATCACAACAGACCCAACTGAAATTAAAAGAATCATAACAGAATACTATGAAAAATTGTACTCTAACATATTTGAAAACCTAGGGGAAATGAACAAATTTCCAGAAACTCACCACCTACCTAAACTAACAAAACAGAGGTATAACAACTAAATAAACCCATAACAAAAGAAGAGATTGAAAAGGTTATTAAAAAACTCCCAACAAAAAAAGCTCTGGCCCTGATGGTTTCTCTGGAGAATTCTACCAAACTTTCAGAGAAGAGTTAACACTAGTACTACTAACGGTATTTCAGAGCACAGAAAAGAAAGGAATAGTCCCAAACTCATTCTATGAAGCCAGCATAACCCTGATACCAAAACCAGATAAAGACACCAAAAAAAAAAAAAAAAAAGAAAGAAAATTACAGACCAATATCCCTCATGAACATTGACGCAAAAATACTCCACGAAATTCTAGCCAATAGAATTAAGCAACATATCAAAAAATAATTCACCATGACCAAGTGGGATTTATACCAGGTATGCAGGAATGGTTTGACATTAGAAAAACAATCAAAATGATCCATCACATAAATAAAACAAAAGAAAAGAACAACATGATCTTATCAATCGATGCAGTAAAAGCATTTGTCAATGTCAAACACCCATTGATAATTAAAAAAACTCTCAACAAAATAGGAATAGAAAGGAATTCCTCAATATAATTAATGGCATTTATACAAAGCCAACAGAAAACTTCGTCCTAAATGGAGAGACTTTGAAAGCATTCCCCTTGAGAACAGGAACCAGACAAGGATGCCCTTTATCACCACTCTTATTCAATATTGTGCTGGAGGTCCTAGCCAGAGCAATTAGGCTAGAAAAAGAAAGGGCATCCAGATTAGTAGGGAAGAAGTCAAAGTATCTCTATTTGCAGATGATATGATCTTATCCACAGAAAACCTCAAACAATAGACACGAAAACTACTGGAACTAATAGAAGATTTCAGCAAAGTTTCAAGATACAAGAAAAACATACAAAAATTAGTTGGATTCATTTACACCAACAAAGAGAACCTCAAAGAGGAAAGCACCAAAACAATACCATTTACAAGAGCCCCCAAGAAGATAAAATACTAAGTAATTTTGGGCAACATGGTGCTGTAGGCAGAAGCACATGCCATCCCTCTATACCAAAGATCTGAAAAACTAAACCAAACAGAGAAAACAACAATCCTGAAACCCTAAGCATCAAATGAAGAGATAAAAAACTCAGCCAAACACTGAATGGAATAAGAAACTGACACCTCCCACCCTTCTTCACCTACACTCAGTCTCCTCTGCTTCCTGCAGCCAGTGTCTTGGCGGAGAAGCGACCACTTTCACCTTGGTGTTGCTTGGGTTCCACCGACCCTCACTGGCCGGCTCCCTACATGCCACTTGTTGGCTGTTGGTGTTGCTTTTTTCCGCTTCTTTAGATTTCTTCCTTACCTCTCACCACCTCCTTCTCCTTTCTCTCAAATACCTGGTTCCTTGCACCATCTTTGGTTCTTCCTGAAAGGCTGTGAAACACCGTCCAAATGTGAAACTGCTTCCCTGCCCTTGCTGCCACACTTGTGGAATCCCAGGGCTTTTTTTTTGTTTGTTTCTTTTGAATTGTTTGTTTGTTTTCTTTTTCTTTTCTCAAATTGGGAGCCCATTCTAGCTGGGCAGTACTGTGTGGCTTGGGGCCTACCCCCTCCGTTTGCACAGACATGCAGAGAAATCTGTGAGGGCATTTCTGTTTTCTTTTTTCCTGTTTTTCTGTGGGGGTTCTTCTTGTTCTTTTTCTTTTTGTTTGTTTGTTTTTCATTTCTCTCTTTTTCCCTTTTTTTCTTTCTTCATTACTCAGTTTCTCATCTGTCTATACTTTCCTTCTCTTCCTGTCCCCTGAATACCTGGCACTGAGTGACAACTCTACCCCTTTTAGCCAGGCTTGGAAGCAACTTCCCCAGACCTTGCAGCTGTACTGGAGGGATCCCTGGGAACTTTGCTTTTATTCTTTCTTTCTGATTTTTATTTATTCACTTTTTTCTTTTCTTTTTTTCCTTCTCCTCCTTTTTGTTTTTCTCCATTTCATAGTCTCTCATTTTTCCACTCCAAAGGCAAGCTCCCTTAGCAATCTTTTCTGTTTGTTTGTATGGTTTTGGCTGTTGTTACTGTCTGTCCTCTCCCATACCCATCTTAGTTCCACACATCACAATCTACCCCCTCCATCTGCTACAAGCACTGTGCACAGAATATCACACCAAGAAGCAGCCCAGGCATGGCCTACCAGAACCCGTCCTGCACTGATTACTGGCTCACCTTGATGTCCGTAATAAGTGCCACAAACAACCCATCCCAGCAACTCCTCTTCAGCTAGACCTGCCCTGTTGTACCATATCTGAGCCACTGACCCTGCCAATTGGAGAAGGATGTGAAAAGTATCATACCCAAAGGCAAGCAAACAACAAAGACCAAACAGCCCACCTGCTCAGACATAGCCAAATAAAACAAAAAAGCAGAATGAAACAAACAAATCTACCATCCATAAATGAGGGAAATAACCACCGAATGCCCCAAAGACAGTAAACAATATCGGAACATTTACCAAAACAGGACTGGATAGTTCCAGTAAGTGTCCAAAACAAAACAAGAGGAGACTTTCCAGTAGAAGAAAAGGCACTAAAACTACAGAATAGGGAATTCAAATCTATAATAGAGCTATCCAAGAGGTAAAGCAAAAAGCAGACAAAAATGAGGAAAAAATAGACAAATTCATGGAAAAGGCAGGCAAACTCATGGACAATACATACAAAAAAAATGGAATAATTCTTGAAAGTAATGCAGGAACAAATTACCAAACTAAATTCACAACTAGAAATCATACAAAGAAAATTAGAAATCCAAAAGATAAACAACAAGATTTCAGAAATGGACAGTGTCATAGAAGGGCTGAGGAGCAGGTTTGAAAAGAAGGAAGAAAGGATCAGCAAAATTGAAGATGAACACTTGCATACAACTTTGTTTGAGGAAAACTCAGAAAAAAGAACAAAGAAAAACGAAGAGACACTGAGAATTATGTCGGATACAATCAAAAGCAAAAATTTGCAACTGAACAGTGTTCCACAACAGGGAGTAAAAACAGAAAACACAGAGAGGATCACAGAAGAACTGCTGACAGAAAACTTCCCCAATATCATGAAAAATGAAAAGTTGGCCATCCAAGAAGCTTAACGAACCCCATATAGGATAGACCCCAAAATAAAATCACCAAGGCATACCATAATCACACTTGCTAAAACCCAAGACAAACAAAGAATCCTGAGAGCAGCTCAAGAAAAACAAAAAGTCACATACAGAGGAGAAACAATAAATCTAAGCTCAGATTATTCGGCAGGAACCATGCAGACAAGATGTCAATGGGATGACATATATAAAACCTTGAAAGAAAAAAACTGTCAGCCAAGAATAATATATCCTGCAAAACTCTCATTCAAATATGATGGTGAAATTAGGACATTTCCAGATAAACAGAAATCAAAGGACTATGTAAAAACCAAACCAAATGTACAAGAATTGTTAAAGGGAGTCCTTCGATCAGAGAACAAATAATATGAGACTAAAGGCTGAATCTAGGATGCAGGCTCGAACCAGCCAGATACCAGTCTAGGAAATGAACTCTCAAGGACTATCCAAAACCAAAAGAAATACAACAGGGAATCAGAGCAATTAATCTGTAAATGACAACAACATCAGAACAATAAAAGAGGGAATAAACGGTGTAGGTATAGAATCTTCTAATGGAGAGGAAGGCAAGGCGATACCAAGTAATAATAGACTGCTTCAAACCTAGGAAGATATGGATAAATTTCAAGGTAACCACAAAGAAAGTTAACAAACCTACTCATTAAAATAAACAGGAAAAACATAAAGTCTCAGTAAAAACGAAACTTACAAAAACAAAGGAAACGAAAAAAAATCCACAAAGAAAAGGAATTCAACACAGGAGAGTAAGAGGAACAGAGAAAAAGTCAGCACCTCAAAAAAACCACTCACGAATCAAAAACACTGGAAAAAACAAATGTCTGAGGGGCTGTGGGGAGATCGGAACTCATGCACTCCTGGTGGGAATGCATACTAATACAACCATTTTGGAAAATGATATGGCATTCCTTAGAAAGCTAGAAATAGAAATACCATACAATCCAGCAATCCCAGTCCTAGGAATATATCCCAGAGAAATAAGAACCATCATACGGATAGACATATGCACACCCATGTTCATTGCAGCATTGTTCACAATAGCAGAAAGATGGAAACAACTCAGATGCCCATCAACAGATGAATGGATAAACAAATTATGGTACATACACACTATGGAGTATTATGCAATGGTAAAGAACAAAGATGAATCTGTGAAACATCTCATAACATGGATGAAAATGGAGGACATTATGCTGAGTGAAATAAGTCAATCACAAAAGGAGAAATATTGTATGAGACCTCTACTGTAAAAACTCATGAAAAAGTTTACACACAAAAAGTAACAATCTTTGTTGGTTACAAGGGATGAGAGGGGTGGGGGGTAAATACTAAATAGACAATAGATAAGTGGTAACTTTGGTGAAGGATAAGACACTACATAGTACTGGGGAAGCCAGTTCAACTTGTACAAGGAAAGGTCATGGAAGCTCCATAGACACATCTAAACTCCTTAGACACATCTAAACTCCCTGAAGGACTGAATAGCTGGGTGGAAGGCTGTGGGACCATATTTTTGGGGAGCATTGGCATAACATAGTTTATAAAGACAATGTTTTGCATTCTACCTTGGTGAGTAGCATCTGGAGTCTTAAAAGCCTGTGAGCAGCCATCTAGGATACTCCACTGGTCTCACCTCTTGGGGAGCAAGGGAGAGTGAAGAGAACAGGCTACAAGGAAAAGATTAGTCCAAAGGACTAATGGACCACAGCTGTCATGGCCTCCACCAGACTGAGTCCAGTACAGCTAGATGGTGCCCGGCTACCACCACTGACTGCTCTGCCCAGGATCACAACAGAGGGTCCTGGACAGAGCTGGAGAAGGATGTAGAACAAAATTCTAACTCACAAAAAAAGACGAGATCTAGTGGCCTGACAGAGACTGAAAAAACCTTGAGAGTATGGCTCCCGGACAGGCTTTTAGCTCAGTAATGAAGTCACTCCCCAGGTTCACCATTCAGCCAAAGATTAGACAGCCCCATAAAACAAAATGAGATTAATGGGGCACAACAGTCCAGGGACAAGGACTAGAAGGCAGGAGGGGACAGGAAAGCTGGTGATAGGGAACCCAAGGTTGAGAAAGGACAGTGTTGACATGTCATGGGGTTGTTAACCATTGTCATAGGGCAATATGTGTACTAACTGTTTAATAAGAAACTGTTCTCTTCTGTAAAACTTCACTAAAGTACAAAAAAAAAAAAAAAAAGAATTATCTATGTGAGAGCAAATTGACAACAGCAATGCAAAAGGTCTCATGGGAAGTCCAGGGAGCAGTGAGTTGAAAAAAATGGTGATGGAATAATTTGGAAAAGGATAGTGAGAATAGCAGCACAACTGTAAGAATGTAATCAAAGTAACTGAATTTTATATGTAGAAATTTTTGAAATGGTGTATCTCTGGCTATGTATATTTTCACCAAAAAAGAAAAAAGGTCCTCCAAGTATGATAAGGGAGACTGTTGACACTTTGTGGGGTTGTTAACCAATGTGATAAAACAATATGTTCTATGTGTAATAAGAAAATATTGTTCTCTAAACTGTCACTAATATTACAATAATATATATATATATATATATATATACACACACCAAAGAAAAGAAGATAAAATACTTAGGAATAAATCTAACCAGAGATGTAAAAAACCTAAACAATGAAAACTACAAGACACTACTACAAGAAACCAAAAAACAGCTACGTAAGTGGAAAAACCTTGCTCATGGATAGGTAGACTGAACATTGTGAAAATGTCAATTCTACCCAAAGCGATCTACAGATACAATCCATCCCCAACCAAATTCCACTGGCATTTTTTAATGAGATGGAGAGAAAAATCACCAACTTCATATGGAAAGAGAAGAGGTCCAGGATAAGTAAATCATTACTCAAGAAGAAGAACAAAGTAAGAGCCCTAACACTACCTGATTTTAGAACCTATTATGCGTCACGGTAGTCAAAACAGCTTGGTACTGGTACAACAACAGATACGTAGACCAATGGAACAGAATTGAGAATCCAGACATAAATTCATTCACCTATGAGCATCTGATATTTGACAAAGTCCCAAAGCTGGTTAATTGGGCAAAAGACAGTATTTTTAACAAATGGTGCTGCCATAACTGGATATCCATCTGCAAAAAAACTGAAATAAGACCCATACCTCACACTGTACACAAAAACTAACTCAAAATGGATCAAAGACTTAAATATAAAATCAAAAATGATAAAGATCATGGAAGAAAAAATAGGGATAATGCTAAGAGCCCTAATACATGTCATAAACAGAATATGAACCATAAGTAATAATGCACAAGCACCAGAAGAGAGACTAGATAACTGGGAGCTCCTAAAAGTCAAACACTTGTGCTCATCAAAAGACTTTCCCAAAAGAGTCAAATGACAACCTACAGACTGGGGAAAAAATTTGGCTACGACAAATCTGATCATCATCTAATCTCTAAAATCTACAAGATACTGCAAAACCTCAACAACAAAAAGACAAATAGCCCAATTAAAAAATGGGCAAAGGATATGAACAGGCACTTCACCAAAGAAGATATTCAGGCAGCTAACAGACACATGAAGAAATGCTCATGATCATTAGCCATTAGAGAGATGCAGATCAGAGCTACAATGAGATATCATCTTGCCCCAACAAGGCTAGCATTAATCAAAAAAACAAAAATAATAATACACGCTGGAGAGGCTGTGAAGAGACTGGAACACTTATACACTGTTGGTGGGAATGTAAAATGGTATAACCAATTTGAAAATCGATTTGGCACTTCCTTAAAAACTAGAAAAAGAAGTACCTTACGATCCAGCTATCCCATTCCTTGGAATATATCTTAGAGAAATAAGAGCTGTCACACAAATAGATATATGCACACCCATATTCATTGCAGCACTGTTCACAGTAGCAAAAAGATGGAAACGACCTAGTGCCTATCAACACATCAATGGATAAACAAATTATGGTATATCTACACAATGGAATACTACACAATGATAAAGAACAACGATGAAGCCATGAAACACCTATAACATGGAGGAATCTGGAGGGCATTATGCTGAGTGAATTTAGTCAGTCGCAGAAGGACAAATATTGTATAATACCACTGTTACAAGAACTCAAGAAAAGGTTTAAGCACAGAAGAAAACATTCTTTAATGGTTACAAGGGTGGGGAGCGAGGGTGAGGTATTTACTAACTAGATAGTAGATAAGAATTATCTTAGGTGAAGGGAATGATAGCACACACTACAGGGGAAGTCAGCACAACTGGACTAAACCAAAGCTAAGAAATTTCCTGAATACAACCAAACACTTTGAGGGACAGAGTAGCAGGGGTGGGGATCTGGGGACAATGGTTTCAGCTGACATCTAGGTCAATTGGCGTAACAAAGTTTATTAAGAAAATATTTTGCACCCCACTTTGGTGAGTGGCATCTTGGGTCTTAAAAGCTAGTGAGTGGCCATCTAAGATGCATCAATTGTTCCGAACAACCTGGAGTAAAGGAGAATGAAGAACACCAAAGACACAAGGAAAGTATTAGGCCATAGGTCAAGAGACAGAAAGGGCCACATAAACCAGAGTCTTCATCAGCCTGAGACCAGAAGAATTAGATCGTGCCTGGCTACCACCAATGACTTCCCTGACGGGGAACACAGCAGAGAGTCCCTGATACAGCAGGAGAAAGGTGGGGTGCAGAACTCAAATTCTAGTAAGAAGACCAGACTTAATGGCCTCAATGAGAATGGAGGAACCCCAGAGAGCATGGCCCCTGGATTCTTTATCAGCCCAGAACTAAAACAATTTCCAAGGCTAACTCTTCAGATGGGGATTGGACTGGACTGTGGGACATAAAGTGATACTTGTGAGGAGTGTGCCTCTTAGCTCAAGTGGATACAGGAGACTACATAGGCAGCTTCTGTCCGGAGGTGAGATGGAGGGTGGAGAGGGTTAGGAGTTCGTTGACTGGATTTGGGGAGTCAGGGTTGGAGAGGAGGGGTGTGCTGTCACAGTACGGGGAGAGCAATTAGGGTCACATAACAAAGTATGTATAAATTTTTGTATCAGAGACTAACTTGAAATGTAAATTTCATTTAAACTACAACAATAAACAACAGTAAAAAATTGTAAGAATGAGTTTTATAAATTGGTTCTCTGGTTAGTCTTAAAGATGTTGATGACTCTGTTTCCAGCAGTAAAGAAGACACTGCTAATCCATGGCATGAGATGGTGAGACAAATACACAGAATTGCACCACCAGTAAATCAGGTATTGGTGAAAGGCAAGGCGCTGGGTGAACACATGTGTACATGTCTACAGTTTTGTCAGAATGAGAAGTATAAGGAAGCTGGTTGGTTGGTCCTACTTTTGCTAGACAAACTGGTGGAAGAAAGATATGCTCCCAGGGTTTCAGAGTCAAAGCTCCAGAGCCTCATAAATGACCTCAAGTCTTTCACTTGTGCTTTGAAAGAAACCCTTATTTCTTATAGTAACAGAGCTGAAATTCCAAAAACCAAACCCAGAGTCTTATTGTAAGAGTGGCTGAATTACAACACCAGTTCAATTGCCAACCTCAAGCTGTGTCTGAAGTTAAAGTAAGGGCATTGATTGGGAAGATACGGGATCCTGAAATTTGGGATGGGGACATATGGGCAGATAATCAGGAAACCTGGGACACTGAGCCCCTAAATTCTGTTGAATCACTCCTGCCAGCAGAACCACTCCCATCTTAAGAGATTACTTCATGTTTGTCTGCTAAACCGCCCTGCCCAGGATAACCATTAGCCCCTCCACTCCCATTTAATGAGACTGGCCCTAGCCTAGCTGCATCTAAAGAGCCCTTGCCTGATTCATTGCCTGAGGGATCCCCTAAGGCAGATGCTTTACAAGATGATGCTGAATGTTCTCATAACAATTCCACACTACCGATTCTGGCTTCTAGATATATGACTAGACTTAAGTCCCAGTGAGCCCCAAAAGGTGAAGTACAAAGTGTGACCCAGGAGGAGGTACACTACACTCCAAAACAACTGCTTGACTTTTCTAATATGTACAAACAGAAACCTGGGGAATACATGTGGGAAAGTCTATTAAGGGTGTGGGATAATGGTGCAAGGAACATAAAGATGGATCAGTCTGAGTTTATTGATATGGGCTCACTTCATTCAGTGTTTCAGCTGGAGAAGTTAGGAAAGGATCTAAGAGTTCATTTGGTTGGGTTGCTAAAGCAGGGATTACGAGGTGGCCTACACTAAATCAAGTTGAAGTACCAGACCTGCCTTGGTATACTGTAGAAGACAGTATCCAAAGGCTTAGGGAAATTGGCATGCTAGAGTGGATTTATTGGGTTATACCTACAGACCCACACATGGAGTGCCTAAAGGACACAGCTTTTACCACAACTGTGAGGAGCAAATTTGTGAAGGGTGCTCCAACATCCTTGAAGACTGCTGTGATTGCTATTTTATGTAAATCAGATTTGACAGTGGGAATTGCCCTAACTGAATTAAGACACCTAACTACAATGGGGCTGATTGGACCCCGTGGTAGCAGGGGCCAGGTGGTTGCACTCGATTGACAAAGACAAGGTAAGCATGGTTACAGTAATGGACAGTGGAGTCAAAGCAGTAATCAGAATAGTCTGACACGTATGGACTTATGACATTGGCTACTTAGTCATGGCGTCCCTAGGAGTGAAATAGATAGGAAATCTACTAAATATTTACTTGATCTGTACAAATGAATGAATTCTAGGTTAGGTGAACAGCAGCCTAACTCGAATAGCCAGAATAGACAGTCACAGTCCCGCCATCAGTTCCCAGATATGAGTGAGTTTAAAGACCCACAACACCTTGAATGGAGGGAAGGCCGGGTCCCCTTGAGGAAGGACTCCAATACACTGCCAAAAGTTTTTACTGTTAATCTTTTTCCCAGCCTTCCCAAAGGGGTCTACGGCCTTTTACAAGAGTGACTGTTCATTGGGGAAAAAGAAATAACCAGACTTTTTGGGGATTACTGGATAGTGGCTCTGAACTGACACTAATTCCAGGAGACCCAAAGAGTCACTGTAGCCCACCAGTTAGAGTGGGGACATATGGAGGTCAGGTTATTAATGGAGTCTTGGCTCATGTCCATCTCACAGTAGGTCCAGTGGGTCCTCAAACCCATCCTATAGTGATTTCCTCAGTTTGAGAATGCATAATTGGAATAGATCTACTCAGCAACTGGCAGAATCCCCACATTAGATTCCTGACAAATAGATTAAGGGCTATTATGGTCGGAAAAGCCAAGGGGAAGCCATTAGAACAGCCACTACCTAGGGAAATTGTAAACCAAAAGCAATATTGCATTCCTGGAGGAATTTCAGAGATTACTGACACCATAAAGGATGTGAAGGATGCAGGAGTAGTGATTCCCACCACATTCTCATTCAACTATTCAACTATTTGGCCCATGCAAAAAACAGATGGATCTTGGAGAATGAAAGTAGATTATCAAAAACTTAACCAGTGGTGACTTCAATTGCAGCTGCTGTTCTAAATGTGGTTTAATTGCTTGAGCAAATTAATACATCTCCTCATACCTTGTATGCAACTATTGATCTGGCTAATGCCTTTTTCTCCAAACATGTTTCGAAGGACCATCAGAAGCAGTTTGCCTTCAGTTGGTGAGGACAGCAATACACCTTCACTTGCCTACCTCAGAGCTACATCAACTCTCCAGCCCTATGCCATAATTTAGTCCACAGGGACCTTGATTGCCTTTCCTTTCCACAAGACATCACACTGGTCCATTACATTGATGAAATTATGCTGATTGGACCGAGTAAGGAAGAAGAGTCAATGACTCTGGACTTATTGGTAAAACAATTGCATGCTAGAGAGGGTGGGAAATTAATCTTACAAAAATTCAGTCACCTTCCACCTCAGTGAAATTTCTAGGGGTCCAGTGTTGTGGGGTCATGTCGAGATATTCCTTCTAAAATGAAGAATAAGTTATTACATTTGACTTCTCCCACAACTCAAAAGGAGGCACAGCACCTAGTGGGCCTCTTTGGATTTTGGAGGCAACATATTCCTCATTTGGTGTGCTACGCTAGCCTATTTATCAAGTGACTCCAAAAGCTGATAGTTTTGAGTTGGGACCAGAAGAAGAGAAGGCTCTGCAACAGGTTCAGGCTACTGTGTAAGCCCCTCTGCCACTTGGGCCATATGATCCAGCTAATCCAATGGTGCTTGAACTGTCAGTGGGACATGGAGATCCTGTTTGGAGTTTTTGGCAGACTCCTATTGGTGAATCACAGCACAGACCCTTAGGATTTTGGAACAAAGCCCTGTCATCCTCTGCAGATAACTACTCTCCTTTTGAGAAACAGTTTTTGGCTTCTCACTGTACCTTAGTAGACACTGAACGCTTAACCATGGAACACTAAGTCACAATGCAGCCTGAACTGCTTATCATGAACTGGGTGTTGTCTGACCCACAGAGTCATAAAGTTGGATGTGCACAGCAGCACTCCATCATTAAATGGAAGTGATATATACGAGATTGGGCCTGAGCAGGACCTGAAGGCACAAGTAAGTTGCATGAAGAAGTGGCCCAAATACCCATGGTCCCACTCCTGATACATTATCTTCCATCTCCCAGTGTGCACCTATGGCCTCATAGGGAGTTCCTTATGATCAGTTGACTAAAGAAGAGAAAACTCGTGCCTAGTTTACAGACGGTTCTACACAATATGCAGGCACCGCTCCAAAGTGGGCAGTGGCATCACTACAGCCCCTTTCTGGGACTTCCCTGAAGGACAGTGGTGAAGGGAAATCCTCTCAATGGGCAGAACTTTGAGAAGTGCACCTGACTGTTCACTTTGCTTGGAAGGAGAAATGGCCAGATGTTTGACTGTATACTGATTCATGGGCTGTGGCCAATGGGCTGGCTGGACGGTCAGGGACATGGAAAGGAACATGATTGGAAAATTGGAGACAAGGATTTATGGGGAAGAGGTATGTAGATAGACCTCTCTGAATGGGCCAAAGAAGTGAACTCATTTGTGCCCCATATGAATGCTCACCAAAAGGTGACCTCAGCAGAGGATGATTTTAACAATCAAGTGGATAGGATGACATATTCTGTGGAAACCAGTAATCCTCTTTCCTCAGCTACTCCTGTCATTACTCAATAGGCTCATCAACAAAGGAGCCATGGTGGCAGGGATGGAGGTTATGCACGGGCCCAGCAGTATAGACTTCCACTCACCAAGGCTAACTTGGCTGCAGCCACTGCTGAGTGCCCAATCCGCCAGCAGCAGAGACTAACACTCAGTCCCTGATATGGCACCATCCCTCTAGGTGATCTGCCAGCAACCTGGTGGCAAGTTGATTACATTGGACCACTTCCATTATGGAAAGTGCAGAATTTTGTCCTTACTGGAATAGATACTTAATCCGGTTATGAATCTGCCTTCCCTGCATGTAATGCTTCTGCAAAAACTAGCATTCTTGGACTTACAGAATGCATTATCCACCATCATGGTATCCCACACAGAATTGCTTGCTTCGAATCAAAGGACTCACTTCACAGCAAATGAAGTGTGGCAGTGGGTCCATGCTCATGGAATTCACTGGTCTTACCATGTTGCCCATCATCCTGAAGCACCTGGCTTGATAGAACAATGGAATGGTCTTCTAAAGACACAACTGCACCAGCTAGGTGGCAATACCTTGCAGGGTTGGGGCAATGTCCTCCAGGAGGCTGTATATGCTCTAGACCAGCATCCAATATATGATGCTGTTTCTCTCATAGCCAGGATTCATGGGTCTAGGAATCAAGAGGTGGAAATGGGAGTGACATCACTCACTATTTCCCCCAGTGACCCACTCACGAGATTTTTGCTTTCTGTCCTCGCGACCTTATGTTCTGCAAATCTAGAGGTTTTAGTTCCAAAGGGAGGAATGTTCCCACCTGGAGACAGATCATTGATTCCATTGAACTGGAAACTAAGAATGCCACCTGGCCACCGGGGGCTCCTTATGCCTCTGGATCAACAGGCAAAGAAAGGAGTTACCATACTGGCTGGTGTGATTGATCCTAATTGCCAAGAGGAAATCAGATTGATATTACATAATGAAGGTAAAGGAGAGTATGCCTGGAATTCAGGAGATCCCTTAGGGCATCTTTTACTACTACCATGACCTGTGATTAAAGTCAATGGAAAACTTCAGCAACCCAATTCCAACATGACTACTAATGGCCCAGACCCTTCAGGAATGAAGATTTGGATCACCCCACCAGGTCACTCTGCCATGACTAGATGAGGTGCTTGCTGAGGGCAAAGGGAATACGGAATTGGTGGTGGAAGAAGTTAGTTCTAAATAGCAGTTATGGCCATGTGACCAGTTGCAGAAATGATTCCTGTAATTGTTATGAGTATTTCTGCTTTTATGTGTGCATCAAATATTTTTGTTTTCTTCACTTATAAAATATAAGAAGTAAGTGGGGCTAGTGCATTTTCCATTGTACACATGTTAGTTGTATCATGTTGGGCACAAGTATGACTTTATAATTGTCTTTATTCAGAGATTATGTATGGTTTAAGGAGATGTGTACATGTGCCAAGTTGACAAGGGGTGGACTGTGACAGTTAAGATTGTGTGTCAGCTTGGATTGGCCATGATTCTCAGTGTTTATGTGTGATCACTCCCAAGAAGGAATCTGCTGTGAGTAGCCAATTATTTGAAAGAGAATTTCTTTTGGGGTGTGGCCTGCATCTGAATATAAGCAGATCTTCTGGCTTTTTTCCTTGCTCTGGATCCTGCTGCTGCCTCCTGTTTGTCTGACCTCCGGTTCTTGGGACTTGAGATATCAGCTTATCTGCCTAACTTTGGATTCATCGATCTTCACAGCCTGTGAGTAGGAGCCCTGCACTTTGACCTACTGATCTTGGGTTCACCAGCCCCTACAGCTATGTGAATCAGGAGAAGCCTTGCGGTCTTTACTGCCAATCTTGGGATTTGTCTATCTTCACAGCCTGTGAGCAAGGCCCCTACTCTCCCATCTACCAATCTTGGGTTTGCCAGCCCGTGGCTACGTGAATCAAGATAAGCCTCTATCCTGATCCACGGACTTGGGATGTTCCAGCTTCTACAATCAAGTAAGCAGTTTCCTTGATATAAATATCTTTCTATATATATTTGCTTCTCTAGAGAACACGGCCTAAGAAAATAAGGAAGACCAAAGAAGAATTGACACCTTTGAATTGTGGGGTTGACAAAGAATATTGAATATACCATGGACTGCTAAAAGAAAGAAGAAATCTTTCTTGGAAGAAGGACAACCAGAATGCTCCTTAGAAGCAAGGATGGGGAGACTACATCTCACATACTTTGGACATGTTATCAGGAGGGATCAGTCCCTGGAGAAGGACATCATGCTTGGTAAAGTAGAGGGTCAGCAAAAAAGAGGAAGACCCTCAATGAGTTGGACTGACACAGTGGTTGAAACAATGGACTCATGCATAACAACAATTGTGAAGATGGGGAAGGACCAGGCAGTGCTTCCTTCTGTTGTATATAGAGTCGCTATGAGTTGGAACTGACTCAAGGGCACCTAAAAACAACGTGGTATTTCTATTTCTAGCGTTTTAAGGAGGTGACATATTGTTTTCTATATTGGTTGCACCATTTCACACTCCCATTAGCAGTACATAAGAGTTCTCATCTCCCTTCAACCTCTCCAACTTGTGTTAGTTTCTGTTTTTTAATTAGTGCCAGTAATATCAGGGTGAGATGGTACCTTACTGTAGTTTTGATTTTCGTTTCTCTAATGGCTGATGATCGTGAGCATTTCCTCATGTGTCTGTTAGCCAACTGAATGTCTTCTTTGGTGAAGTGTCTGTTCATATCCTTTGCCTCTTTTTAAATTGGATTATTTTTCTTTTTGTTGTTGAGGTATTGATATATTTTTGTAGATTTTAGAGATTAGAGCCTTGTCAGATATTTCATAGCCAAAAAATTTTTCCCAGTCTGTGATTATCTTTTTACTCTTTTGATGAAGTCTTTTGATGACCATACATGTTTAAATTTTAGGTACTCCCAGTAATGTAGTTTATCATTCGGTGTTTGTGCATTGTTAGTTATGGTTTGTATTTTATTTATGCCATGTGTTAGGACCCCTAGCTTTGTCCCTATTTTTTCTTCCATATCTTTATCATTTTATATTTTATATTTAGGTTTTTGATCCATTTTGAGTTAGTTTTTGTGTATGGTGTGAGGTACGGGTCCTGTTTCATTTTTTTACACATGGATATCCAGTTTTGTCAGCACCATTTGTTAAAAAGGCTGTTTTTTGGTCCTTTGTGAAAGATCAGCTGACCATAGGTGGATGAATTTATGTCTGGATTCTCTGTTCTGTTCCACTGGTCTATGTGTCTGTCCTTGTACCAGTGCCAGGCTGTTTTGACTGCTCTTACCGCACAGTAGTTTCTGAGATCAGGTAGTGTGAGGTCTTCTACTTTTTTTTTTTTTCTTTCCAGTAATACTTTGCTTATCCAGGGCCTCTTTCCTTTCCATATAAAGTTGATGATTAGTTTTTCCATCTTGTTAAAGAATGCTGCTCATATTTGGATAAGGATTGTGTTTTATCTGTAGATCCGTTTGGGTAGAATTGACATTTTCACAATGTTGAGTCTTCCTATTCTTGAGCATGGCAAGTTTTTTCCATTTATGTGGATCTCTTTTGGTTTCTTGCAATAGTGTTTTGCAGTTTTGTTTGTATAGGTCTTTTACATTCCTGGTGAGATTTATTCATGTCTATTTTATCTTTTTAGGGGCTATTACATATGGTATTGTTTTTCCAATTTTCTTTTCAAAGTTCTCTTTGTTGATGTATAGGAATCCAAAAGATTTTAGTAGGTTCATCTTGCATCCTGATACTCTGCTGAATCTTTTTGTTAGTTCCAGTAGTTTTCTTGTGGAATCTTTGGGATATTATATGTATAGAATCATATCGTCTGTGAATAGGGATAGTTTTACTTCTTCCTTTCCAATTTGGATGCCTTTTATTTCTTTTTCTTGCCTTATTGTTCTTGTTAGCACTTCTAGCACAATGTTAAATATGAGTAGTGATAAATGACATCCTTGTTCTTGTTCTCAGGGGGAATGCTTTCATCCTCTCTTCTTTGAAAATGATATTGGCTGCTGCTTTTGTAAAGATACCTTTTATTATGTTGAGGAATTTCCCTTCTATCCCTATTTTATTATGAGTTTTTATCAGGAATGGTTGTTGAACTTTATCAAATGCCTTTTCTGTTCGATTAAGAAGATCCTGTGATTTTTTTCTTTTGTTCTATTTATGTGTTGGATTACTTTGATTGATTTTCTAATGTTGAACCATCCTTGTATACCTGGTATAAATCTCACTTGGTTATGGTGTATTGTTTTTTTGATATGATGCTAGAATTTTGTTGGGAATTTTTGCATATATGTTCATGGGAGATATTGGTCTGTAATTTTCTTTTTTTGTGTTGTCTTTGCCAGGCATTGGTATCAGGGTTATGCTGGCTGCATAGAATGAATTCAGGAAAATTCCTTCTTTTTCTATGCTCTGAAATAGTTTGAGTAGTACTGGTATGAGCTCTTCTCTGAATGTTTGGTAGAATTTTCCAGTGAGTTGCATGTGCCAGGGCTTTTTTTCTTTTTCTTTGGGTTGGGGGAGGGGTGTTTTTTATTACCTCTTCCATCTCTTCTTTTGTTATGTGTCTATTCACATTTTCCATCTCAGTTTGTGTTAGTTTAGGTAGATACTGTGTTTCTAGAAATTTATCCATTTCTTCTAGGCATTCAGATTTGTTGGAGTACAATTTTTCATTGAATTCTGTTATGGTCTGTTTTATTTCAGTTGGGTCTGTGGTAATGTCCCCCATCTCATTTCTTATCTGGTTTATTTGTTTCCTCTCCTGTTTTTCTTTTGTCAGTTTGGCCAGTGGTTTGTCTATTTTATTGATCTTTTCAAAGAACCAACTTTTGGTCTCACTGATTCTTTCCATTGTTTTTCTGTTCTCTTTCTCATTTATTTCTACTCTAAGCTTTATTATTTCCTCTTTTCTTGTGTTTGTGGACTACTTTTGCTGTTCTCTTTTTACTTGTTTGAGCTATAGGGCTAACATTTTGATTTTATTTCTTTCTTCTCTTTTGATTGTTTATTGCTATAAATTGGCCTCTGATCACTGCTTTTGCTGTGTCTCAAAGATTTTGGTATGATGTGTGTCATGGATTGAATTGTGTCCCCCCCCAAAATATCTGTCAACTTGGCTAGGTCATGATTCCCAGTATTGTATGATTGTGTAATCTGATGTGATTTCCTTATGTGTTTTAAATTCAACCACTATGATCTAATAAAGATAGATTAGTGGTAGTTATACTGATGAGGTTTACAAGATTAGATAGCGTCTTAATCCTGTCTCTTTTGAGATATAAAAGAAAGACATGAGCAGAGACACATGGGAACATCACACCACCAAGAAAGCAGTGCCAGGAGCAGAGCAAGTCCTTTGGACTTGAGGTTCCTGTGCTGAGATGCTCCCAGATCAACCGAAGACTGATGTATCACAAGGACCTTCCTCCAGAGCCAACAGAGAGAGAAAGCATTCCCTTGGAGCTGATGCCCTGAATTTGGACTTGTAGCCTACTGGACTGTGAGAGAATAAACTTCTCTCTGTTAAAGCCATCCATTTGTGGTATTTCTGTTACAGCAGCACTAGATGACTAAGACAATGTGTTTGCATTTTCATCTGATTCTAGGAGTTTTGTTTTTTTGTTTGTTTGTTTCTTCCTTGATTTCTTCTATTATCCATTTGGTTTTAAGCAAGGTATTTAATTTTTTTGTGTGTTTGATTTTTTTTCCCTTGTTCTTCCTGGCATTGATATCTACTTTCATGGCCTAGTGGTCAGAGAGACTTCTTTGCATTGTGTCTATGTTATGAATTTTATTTATGGTTGCTTTGGCCTAAAATGTCTATTCTGGATAATGTTTCATGTGCATTGCAAAAGAATGTATATTTTTCTGCTGTTGAGTGGCGTGTTTATCATATGTCTGTGAGGTTATGTTGGTTGATTTTGGCCTTTAGATCTTCTGTATCTTTGTTAAGTTCATTTCTTGATGTTCTGTCTTTACCGAGAATACTGTGTTAAAGTCACCTACTATTACTGTAGAATAGTCTATTTCTCTTTTCAGTGTTTGTTTTATGTATTTTTGGATCACTGTCATTGGATGCATAAATATTTATGAGGCTTATCTCTTCTTGGTGTAATGTTCATTTAATCATTATATAATGTCTTTCCTTCTCTTTTCTGGTTGATTTTGCCTTAAATTCTATTTTATCTGAGACTAGTATTGCCATTCACGCCTTTTTGGTTACCGTTTGCTTGATATATATTTTTTCCATACTTTGATTTTTAATATATTTATGTCTTTGTGTCCAAGGTGTGTCTCTTGTAGACAGTACATTGATGGGTCATGTTTTTTAATCCATTCTGCTACTCTCTGTCTCCTTAAGGATGCATTTAAGCCATGTATATTCAGTGTGATTATTGATAAGTGTAAGTTTATTGCTGTCATACTGTTCTGATTTTTTTGTGATGTTGAAGTTTTCTTTGTTCCTCTTACTTTCCTGTGCTGAGTTCCTTTTGTTTGTGGATTTTCTTTTCTTTCATTATTATTCATTCTGTGTTTACTGAGACTTCATGTTTTTCTTTTTTATTCCAATGAGTAGGTTTGTTAACTTTCTTTATGGTTACCTTGAAATTTACCCTTATTTTCCTAAGTTTGAACCAGTCTTTTATAACTTTATATCACCTTGACTTCCTCTTCACTTGAAACTTCTATACCTACACCATATATTCCCCCTTTTATTGTTTTGATGTTTAGCCATTTACAAATTTATGTCCCTGATTCCCTGTTTTAATTCTTTCAGCTTTGTTCTATTATTGAGAATTCTTTATTTAGGTTGTTATCTGGAAGATACTGTTCTGTGTCATAGACTCCAGTTGTTGTCTGATATTGTTGGTTCTTGAACTGAAGGACTCCATTTAATATTTATTGTAAGTTTGGTTTGGTTGTTACAAATTCTCTTAATTTCGGTTTTTCTGGAATTGTCCTAATTTTGCCATTGTATCTGAGAGAGAGTTTTGCAGGATATATTTTGCAGTTTTTTTTTTCTTTCAACGTTTTATATATGCCATCCTATTGCCTTATTGCCTGCATGATTTCTGTCGAATAATCAGAGCTTAGTCTTATTTCACCTATGTATGTGACTTTCGTTTTCCTGGAGCTGCTCTCAGGATTCTTTCTTTGTCTTTGTTTTTGGTGAGTGTGATTATGATGTGTCTTGGTGACTTTCTTTTGGGGTCTGTCTTATATGGGATTCATTGAGCTTCTTAGATAGTCAACTTTTCATCTTTTATGATTTTTGGCAAGTTTTCTGTCAGCAAATCTTCAACAATCTTCTCTGTGTTTTCATTTTCTCTCTCTGTTCTGGAACTTCGATCACGCATATTTTTGCTGTTGATTTTGCCCCACAAAATTCTTAGGTTTTCTTCACTCTTCCCCTGATTTTTCCTCAAACAAAGTGATGTCCATGGTTTTATCTTCAATCTCACTGATTCTATTTTTCATTGTTTCACATTTGCTCCAAAAACCTTCTATTGAGTTGTCAATTTCTGAAATTTTGTTATCTTTTGGATTTTTAGTTGATGTTCTTGTATGATTTGAAATTATTTATTTTGACATTTTGTTCTTGTATTATTTTCCTGAATTCTTCTACTGCTTTGTCTGTGTTTTCCTTGATTTTGTCTATTTTTTCCTTGGTTTTGTCTGTATTTTCCTTCATCTCTTTCCTAATCTCTTAGAGAACTCTAAATGTTATTCTTTCAAATTCCATATCAGGTAGTTCCACTCCCATTTTTTCTCCCATTAGGTTATCTGATTATTGTTTTAGTCCCTTGCTGAAGCCATCCTGTCCTGCTTTTTTATATGTTTTGATATTGTCTGCTGTTTCCAAGACATTAAGGTATTATTTTCTTTTTTATTAATTGTACGTTCCTTTTCTTTTTGTCCTGCTTTTTGTTTGTTTTGATATGACAGGGCTGCCAGGCTGAACATGCTTTGCTGCTTGCTTGTCTGTGGGCATGATAGTTCTCACCATCTTGTCTGTGTGGGCAGGGCAGCAGCAGAAAAGACAAGTTAGCTTCACTTTCACTGGTTTAACGAAGTGACTAGGGGCAGACTGGGAAGGCACTGTGTGCCTCCTGGTTTTCGTCCAGTGGTGAGGGAGTGTTCACATCCAGATGGGTGGGTGTGTTGGAAGAGGAGTGATACAAGTTTGCTTCCCACTGTTCAGCCCCTGGTTGAGTGAAGGACAGGTTGGGGTGGTGCAGACCCAGTGCAACAGCAGGCCTGAGTGCCAGGGACACTCTAGCCATGATGGCATGGCAGGGGCTGATGGGAAGGGGAGGAGGTGGTGTATGGGATTAGGTGGGAGGGAGAAAGAAAAGAGAAGAAAGAAAGAAAAAGAAATGGGGACAGTGAAGCAGTAGCTGGCAGGTGGGGACAGGTTGGACCTTGGGGCCATCAGAAAGGTGAAGGAGGTGGCATACAGGGCTAGACAGGAGGGATAAAGAAAAGAAAGGAAGAAAAAGAAAAAAAATTAAATAATAAAAAATTAAAAAGTAGATGGCTGTTTGGTTACCTGGTGCTCTGTCTCTTGTTGGTTGCTCCATGAAGTTGCCTTCCTGTATTCCCTGTCTGAGGCCATTGCTGGCTGTTTTCCAAGATGGTAACGCTCTGCTGTGTTAGTTGGAAGGGGACTTCCACTTTACATCTCTCCTCGTTCTCTGTTCTCCAACAATTTCTTCTACCATTTGGTGTTTGATCTAGTTTTTTTTAACCTTTAATTTGATGCTTATGTTTCCAGGATTGACATTTGTAACTGTTTTACTTAGTTTTTCAGGTCTTTGCTGCAGAGGAATGTCATGGTGCGCTGTGTAGGGTGCCATGTTGGCTGTGCTTCTATAGTATTTTTTTAAAATTAGACTTTTTGAGATACCATATCTTACGCAAATAACACACACATTCTACATTTGTTTGCCAAATACTCTCTCCCTCCATGATGTATTATCATAAGTGCCTCTATCCCAATTTTTTTACATGTTGCTGGGAACAAAAATTAGCATAGCGTGTTTATGAAAATACCTCATGGAGGAAGGGAGTGACTGGCAAACAAAAGTAGAAGGTGTTCATTATTTGGGTAAAAATATGGTAATTATAGATTCACACCAAATTAAAAGAAATAACAAAGAGATCTCATATACTCTTTACCAGTTACTTCCAAGGGAAAACATATTGAAAAAATACAATACCAGTTACATCTATTAACATCAATATAGTCAAAACACAGAACATTTTCATCACCACAAGAATCCTTCCTGATGTATTTTTATAACTACACCCACTTCCTCTCTTCCCCTACTCCCTTAACTCCTAAAAAGCAATAATCTGTTTTCCCTTTCAACAATATGTCATTTCAAGAGTGTTATATAAATCATACCTTTGGGATTTGCTTCTTTCACTCAGTATATTTCTCTGGAGATTCATCCAGATTGTTGTGTGTCGCAGTAGTTTGTTCCGTTTTATTGTTCAATAGTATCCCATGGTATGGATGTAGCACAGTTTTTTTAACTATTTACCCATTGGAGGATGTCTGGGTTGTTTACAGTTTTGGGTCTGATGAAAGAAGCCTTCTATAAACATGCATGTACAGTTTTTTGCAAGAATTTATGTCTCATTTTCTAAGATGAAAGCCAGGAGGCAATTTCAGGGTTGTATGGTAGTTCAACATTTAGTTTTTAAAATCTTCCAAACTGTTTTCCATAGTCATTGTAAGATTTTACATTCCCACCAACAATGTATGAGGCAGTTTGTTTGCATATTCACCAGCATTTGGTGTTGTCACAATTTTATTTTGTTTTTGACATTCTCATAGGTGTACAGTGGTATCTCATTGTGGTTTTGATTGGCATTATCCTAGTGGTTAAAATTTCAAACATTTTTCTATGTTCTTATTTGCCATCTGTCTCTTAGTGTCTTTTGCCCATTTTCTAACTTTATTGTTTATTTTTTATGTTGAGTTTTGAGAATTCATTATATATTCTAGATAACAGTCCTTTGTTTGACTTGTGGTTTGCAAATATTGTCTTTTAATCCTCTTAAAGAAGGTCTTTCACATAACAAATATTTTATAATTTTGATAAGTTTGGCTTATCATTTTTCTTTTCTTGTATTGTGCTTTTAATTTTAAGCATAATATTGTTTGCCTATCCCTGCCTAGTTCCTGAAGATTTTCTCCTATGGTTTTCTGTATGTTTTATAGTTTTACATTTAAGTTTGAGATTCATTTTGAGTTAATTTTTGTATAAAGTGTGAGATTTAAGCTGAGATACTTTCTTTGACAGTGGGTAAAGGAATTGCTATGGAAGCCTAAAATTGCTCCTGCTGCTTTGTTGAAAAGGCTTATTAAATTGCTTTTACACCTTCGTCAAAATTGGCATATTTTGCTAAATCTTTTCCATATATGCCAAAGGTGGCTATATCCAAAACTTTTGCATATATGCCAAAATTTGGCATATTTGTGAGAGTCTATTTCTGGGTTCTTTGTCACGTCCTATTGGCCTATGTGATTATTCCTCCACCAATACCAAAGTCTTGATTATTTTAGCTATATATCTTGGAATCAGGTAGACTGCTTCCTTCCACTTTGTTATTTTACAAAATTGGTTTAGCTGTTCTAGTTCCTTTGCACTTTTATATAAATTTTAGAGTAAACTTGTCTCTATCTACAAAAAAATGTTGTTGGCATGCTGATAAGAACGATGTTAAGCCTACATATCAGTTTGGGGGAGAACTGAAGTCGTCACTACGTTAGATCTTCTAATCCGTAATCATGTATATCTTTCAATTTATCTAGGTTTTCTGTACTTTCTTTCATAAGAATTTTGTAGGTTTTAGCATACAAGTCATGTACATATTATCCTAGATTTATACCTAAGCATTTAGCTTGTTTTGAGTAACTGTAAATAAATGGTATTGTATTTTAAATTTTTGTATGTGTATGTTTATTACTACTATATGAAAATTTAATCAGTTTATGTATGCTTATCTTGTATTGTGTGTCCATAAAGAACTCACTTATTAGTTCTAGGAGTTGTTTTTGTAGATTTATTGGGATTTTCTATGTAGACAATTACGTCATTTACAAATAGGGACAGTTTCATTTCTTCTTTTTCATCATTATGTCTTTTATTTCATTCTCTTGCCTTATTGCACTGGCTAAAACTTCCAGTAATATGTTGAATAAAAGTGGTGAGAGCATGAAGAATAGGTGTTGCATTTTGTCAAATGCTTTTTCTACCACAATTCATATGGTCATGTGATTTTTCTTCTTTAGTCTTTCAATATATTAGATTATACCAACTGATTTTCAAATAGTGAACCAGACTTTCATCTTTGGAAGAAGCCCTACTTGATCTTGGTGTATAATTATTTTGATATACTGCTTAGATTTGCTAATATTTTATTAAGAATTTTGCATCTATATTCATGAGAAATATCATTCTGTATTTTTTTTTATTATATTGTCTTTCTCTGGGTTTGGTATAGGGGTAATACTAGCTTTATAAAATGAATTAGGAATTGTATCTTCTTTTTCTATTTTCTGAGAGACCTCTCCTTGTCCTCTTAAAATAGATTGAAAACATTTGTGTGTGAACGTTTTGAATGTTCATCTCTGGGTGGATTAGGATATTGTGTGTGTGTGTGTGTGTGTGTGTGGTATATGTATATGTGTGTATGGTAAACCTGTTTCTAAATATGATCCTCTATGGTTATACAATAAGCTATTAGTAGCTTGAATTACTTTAAAAATATCTCTTTTGACAATAGGGAAATTCTCATGTATGAATTCTTACTACATGACTAGGAAGAAAGAAAAATGAAGAATGCATTATTAATAATCAGTACTTCATAACAAGTTCTATGATGCAACTCTTTTTAATGAGAACATTACTCTCTACTCAGACAGAAATAGGTCAGGATAAAGCTATAGTCCATAAGGATGATGCTTGCCTGATTGTACCTACAATTAGCACTGAAATTTTGACTGCACTAGTTAGGTAGAGTCTACTCAATCGAAATGCTTACCTGTGACAACATTTGGATGAGTTATTGCAGCTTAGAACTTTGTGAATAAAACAATGAAATGATTATTTGATTGTAACTAAAGCTACACTCCAGTATGGAAAAAATGAACAATACAATATTCTATATATATTATTAAAAGTTATTACAAGAGAAATGAATGTAACTATACAAATGATTCTGATAATAATCTTCAATTTCTTCTTAGCTAAAAACTTGATGTAAACCTTTAGACGACTATGGACATTTCTCTGGTTCAGGTTGGATTTCTCTTCCCTGCAATATTTCTAATTTCTAATACCACACACAGTAACATCCCTTCTTGTTTTGTTGTGAGTTTTTTCTTTTGCTTGATTGAATTATTTTTGTTGTTGTTATTTTCCATGGTCTATCCTTGAAAAAATCTTACATACTTGTTAGAAGTATTTCTACATACCAAGTCTTTGTTTCATGTAATATGCTAAGAATGTTTTTTATTTTTCTAACATGCTGTGAACAAAACTTCCTAGAGTATATTCCATAGAACTCTATTCTCAGTAAATATTTCACAAATATTAACCTGAAAGTTTTTTTTTTTTTTTTAATTGAACACTGAACTTAAATCTGAGCTAAGGATTGGGGATAAAAACCAAAAAAACCTGCTGCCATCGAGTCGATTCGGACTCATAGTAACCCTATAGGACAGAGTAGAACCGCCCCATAGGGTTTCCAAGGAGGGCCTGGTGGATTTGAACTGCTGACCTTTCCGTTAGCAGCCATAGCTCTTAACCACTATGCCATACAAGGCAAAAAAAAAAAAAAAAAGTCTTTCTTCTCTAGATAAAATAAGAATTCTTAGGTTATACAAATAGATGTTTTTCTGTGACAAGATTCAAAGATCTTATTTTTAAAACTTTTTTTTCTCATACTCATCTAAGGTCCAGGAAACAATGCAAGATTGTGAAGAATAAACTTATTAATATATAATTATGATAAAACTGAGACAATCCACTGGAAGTATATCCTTGACAACCATAAACTTAGCTTGGTCAATTACCAAGAGTAGTAGCTCGACAGACTGCACCAAATAGGAGTACTCAAAAAAGAGAAAGAATGAAAAGACTCGTTGAAGCAAATATTACTTGTGCAGAAATAGTTTCTATGTGAATTTCCTTCCAAATAAGTTGTCTGACACAAGATAGGAAGCTTTCCCACACAATCTGCTATAGTTGAGGTTGACATTATTAAATTGATTGAATCTTCAAGAAATTAAGTGAGTTTCCAAGTCTAGGGATGCCAGATAGCTAAATATTTTTAAAAAATAAGATTGTGAGAGATGTGGTAGAGCAAAGTAGGGTTGGTAAACTGGCATATTAATTTGTTTTAAATTTTACTACCTACTATTACTTGGAATGAATTTACAAATTGTCACAAGAGCAAAAAACATGGTGATATCTGAAGAGATATGGAGGAAGTTTCCCAGGAAGTGACTATGAGCTGATACCTATAGGATGGGGAGGTGTTAACTGAGCCAAAGGATATGGGGAAAGCCTTGCAAAGACCTTTTGGGAGTTGGAGCATGGTGAGTTTAAATACCCGAAAGAAAATAGCGTGGCTGAAGCACAAAGATTGGGATGGAATCTTGGTGTGGAATGAGATTACACAGGGCGGTAAGAGCAAAACTATAGAATCTTGTATGGAATGTTACAATTTTATTTGAACCATGATAGTAATGGAAACGCTTGTGGTGGTGGTATTCATTTACATTTTTAAAAGACCATTCTGGCTGCAGTATGGAGAACTTATCAGGAGAAAACAAGAAGTCAGGGGCATCAGTTAGGATGTGTATTGCATTAGTAAGTGCTAGATTGTCAGATGGTTTGTACTTTGATGATGGCAGTTGGAATGAAAAAAAAAATTGCCAAATCTTAGAGATATTTAGAAGACTCCCTGGGTGGCACAAATTGTTAAATGCTGGCCTACTAACAGAAAGTTTGGCCATTCAAACTCACCCATAGATGTCTTGGAAGAAAAGTCTGGTGATCTGCTTCTAAAAGGTCACAGTCATGAAAACCCTATGAAGCACAATTTTACTCTGAAATACATGTTGCTGCTGCCATGAGTTGGAAGTGAGTCAATGGCAACTGGTTTAGAGATATTTAGTTAAAATTGATAGAATGGTTGGGTGGTACCACTCATGACACAGAAACAATGAAAGAGGACCAGCTTTAATGGAGCTGTAGTCATAGTTAAGACTGCACTGGAAAATAGTAGAGTGAGAAAAGAAAATGCCTGATGACCAAGTGGTAAGAAATGCTAATATGTAATGTCTAGGCAGTAAGCCTGCAGAGACATCTCAGATAGGGTGATCAGAGTTGTAGGAGGAAACTTGGCAAATGTGGTGTCCCAAATCTCAGGAGAGCCTGTGCTCAACACTGTGCTGCTGTAAAGTCCATTTATCTTATAGTATGAAGATCATTGATGATTCTAGCAAGAAGTCTTCCTTTATAGAGAATAGAAAATCCAGACTGAAGTGGGCTGAGGAGAAATTGAGACAAGTTTTAAAAACTCGTTTGAGATATTGAGCGTTGAAATGAAGGCAAAAACTAGGCAGTATTTGGAGCGTGGGATTCAGCCGTGTCCTTCATTATGAACCTGTTCCTTGTTGTTTGATGTACTTTTGTAAACTATTGAGGTACTCAACTTGTAGATTAATTTTTTTTCATTTGAATACTGTCTCTTACTTCCAATCTAACTTGCAGAGAGGAAAAATTATTTCCTACACTTGCAGTGTTGGCCTGGGCATTTCCTGATGAACCCAGTAGTGTGAAACTTTAATTAACATTATCATTTTTCTTAAATAATTCAATCACTAAGTGTGCTAATTCCATTTAAATAATGTATTTTAATTTAATTCTGTGCCATTAACTGGGAAATGTATCAACTTGCGGATAACTTACTTGTCCTATAAAAGGACCAAGATACTGATTATGTTTACCTACAAAATAACTTGGTTCATTATGACTCAGAGTCGCAGAGTAACTAAGCATCTATATTAGAAAGTTTTAAACGATTTTGAAAGAGTCTTTTCTATGCTATTGCCCTAAGAGTGAGTATTCTTGAGTATTTGCATAGTTACCTGATTTGTGTTGCAGGCTAATTTTCTCTTTTGCTTCTGCTTTCGGAGAAAGATAGTGTATTTACATTTTCTCTGATTAAAATTCATCTGAGTTGGAGTACAACTGAAATATTTCAAGATGAAAGGAAGAGGGAAGATGAAATATTTTTGCTGAAACTTTATAGGAGTTAAAGAGAGTGCTTTAATAAGATTAATATATTTTGAGAAACGATTTCAAAGTTCATCATAATTGTTATTTGGTTCTTCAAGGATTGAGAAAAGAAGCAAGTAATTGAGGGGGTAAAAAAAAAAAAAAGCTACTTGCTAATTGTTTCCCACCTAAAAAAATCACCTAATGGGAAGTTACAAGATGTTTTAATCAGTCTGAATTTATGAGTAAAAATGTTAAGTTTACAAGAAACATAAGATCAAGTGAATTCTACTGATAACTCTTTTACTTTGAAAGAAGATGCTAACAATTTGAAAGGAATAATCAGTACAAAAATGTTTCGTGGTAATTCATGCCAATCACCAAATAAATTAATCTGACCTTGCAAATTAACCCATGCTTTTATTTTTTTCCTCATAAAGATGTCTTTCTCTCCAGTGATGTGTTTTATTACCTTTCTGTTAGTAATCTGTTAAATGACTGGAAATCCATGCCCATTTCCAATCCTTCTTCAAGTCTAATTAATTACCTTTCCCTTACGAAAACTATGGTGTCACTTTTATGATGCTTTAGTTTAGTTATTTATGATATCATGTCAAATATCAAACACGCATTCAATGGGCATGTATTAAGTTCATTCTATGTCCTGGGATGTGTTACAAATTCACATGAATACTTTTGAAGGCCTTAAAACCAGAAAACCAAACCTACTGCTTTTGAGTTGATTCCGACTCATAGTGACCCTATAGGATAGAGTAGAACTGCCCGATAGGGTTTCCAAGGAGCGCCTGGTGAATTCAAACTGCAGACATTTTGGTTAGCAGCCGAACTCCTAAAAACTGAGACAGGTATTTAAATATTGATTCAGTTAGTGTTACATTGCTCCAATAGGCAGCAGGTGCAGGTTATAATGTATTCTTTGGAGAAGACAGATCATAAAGGGTGATGGAGAGTAATTGGTAAGGCTTCAGAGAAGAGATGACCCTTGAGGTGACTTTTCCCAAATGAGCATGAGTTCTGTAGATAAAGGACTGGGCAGGAGAGGAAAAATGGGTATCTAGCAATTTGACTGTTGTAAACAAAAATACAAGTCAGGAAACAAATTGTTTCCCTCAAGCTGAGGTGTGACTGAAGGCTGTGGTAGAATTAATAGTGTGATGATACTCTGGGGCCCCAGCATCTGGAGGGAGAGAAACATGTTCTATGAAGAGCTTATCCTTTTTTTTTTAATTTTTTCCCATACCAAAATTTATATGTACATTGTTATGTGACTCTAATTGCTCTCCCCATACTGTGACAGCACACTTCTCATTTCCACCCCTGATTCCCCATGTCCATTCAACCAGCTCCTAACCCTCTCTGCCTTCTCATCTCACCTCTGGACAGAAGCTGCCCATTTAGTCTCTTGTATCTACTTGAGCTAAGAGGCACACTCCTCACGAGTATCACTTTATGTTCCACAGTCCAGTCCAATCCCTGTCTGAAGAGTCGGCCTCGGAAGTTTTAGTTCTGGGCTGACAGAGAATCCAGGGGCTATGCTTTCCAGGGTTCTGAAGAGTTTATTCTGTGTTCTCTGGGGAGAGTCAAACTTTCAAAGAGTTTTAATCAGAGAAACTATATGATAAGATTTGGATTTTAAGGATATTGTCTAGGGAAGTATGTAGTGGAAGTATGTGAAAGCCAGAGACCAATTACGAGGCAACTGTAGTGCTGCATAGGGGAATTAATGTGGCTTGAACAAAAGAAGTGGCCATGGGGGAAGGGAACAGACAGCACAGACTAGGGATCAGTTAAGGAGGATATGCTAATTGATTGGATATGTGAGGAGGAGTCTTCCAGCTTTCTGATTTTGGTGACTGGGTGGCTGGTGTGAAAATACGGGGGAAAGAGCAGATTTATTTTGGGAAGATGGTTATGGATTGCACTAATATGTATTTTTGTACTTGTTGAGATACCTGTGTGGTGCAAATGGTTTACACTTTACTATTAACTGAAACCTTGACAGTTCTAATCCACCCAGGGGTGCCTCAGGAGAAAGACTTGGCTATCTACTTCCATAGGATTGCAGCCAATGAAAACTCTGGAGGGCAGCTCTACTCTGACAATGTGGATTTGCCATTAATTGGAATTATCTCAATGGCAACAGGGTTTGAGTTTAAGCTAGATGTCAAGAAGGCAGTTGGATATTTGTGTCTGTCTTTCTAGAGTCTATTACAGATGGACATATATATATTAAGGGGATATCTGAGGATTCATTATGAACCATACATTATTTTAAGTGTATTGATTCATTTTTTCATCATAAAAATTATATGAAGTGAGTATTTTATTACATTGCACACTTTGCAGATAAGAAACTGAGGCACATGCTGTTAAGCAACAGAATTAACATCACTCAGCTAGTAAGTTGCACAGCTAGGATTTGAATCCAGGCAGTCTGATTTCAGAGTTCATGCCTTAATAATTATGCTATCCTGCTTCTCAAGTGTCTGAATCCCTAGTAGCATTTCACACCTTTATGACCGCACTTATCAAGTTTTCATTTCATCTAAGCACTTAGTGAAATGTCTTTTTCTGACACAGAAAGAAACATCCTGGAAATTAAAAGCTCAGTGGCAACATGCAATGTTCTGCCATTTCAATCCACGTAATTCCAAATGATAAAATTTCTCTTCCTAAATCCAGTATTTCTGTTAATGGAGGCACTCTCCTAGACCCACTGATAAGCCTGGGACATCTTTGATTGATTCTATTGCCTTACCCTCCCACATTCGGTGAATATTTAGTCCAATCAGTATTCTCACATCTGTTTTCTAATGATGAATTATCTAGTAGTTACCTAAATTCATATCCCCATTATCTCTTGCATGGACTATTCTAATATCCTCTAAATTTGTCTCTTTACTTTCAATATTTTCCCACTACAAATTCCCCACATATTCTATGACCTAAAGTACAACTCAAAAGACACCAGTTCCAAGAAGACTTTTATGACGCTATTCATAGATTGTAAAGGTCTTAGAGGTAAGGGACTCTGTTATCTATTTATCTCCAATGCCTATCACAGGTATTAAACCAGCATCACAGCAACACGCAAGCCACCACAATATGACAAACTGACAGACGAGTGGTAGATAAACAGCACAGAATGCTTAAAGACATTTAAGTACCACATCCACCTCAGAAAGCCACAGGATTGAGATAACACACACATTAATGAAAATTAAAAACAAAAACGAGTAACAGTTGATGTCAAGTTGACTCAGACTTATGAAGACCACGTGTGTGCCAGAGCAGAACTGTACTCCATAGGGTTTTTAATAGTTGATTTTTTTCAGTAGATCACCAGGCCTTTCTTCTGAATGACCTCTGTGTGGATTTGATCTTCCAACCTTTCAGTTAATAGCTCAACACGTTAACTTTTTGCATTAGCCAGAGACGATGAAATAAATAATTGGTAGCTTTTCAAATTAAGCTTTCATTGCTCTGTGAATATAAAGAAAGTGATTCTCAAATAGACTCCATCTTAAAGCACTTTCATAAGGCTAGATATATAAAACTATAAATCCCTGATAAATTTTGACCTTGAACTATAGTTTTTATCTTTCTTTCATATGTTTGGAAAATATATGTCATGATTGTCCAGAAATAAATTAGTTATGAAAGTCTTCCTATTTCAAGGATATAGTAGGCCTTCATATACAGCATGATTTATTCACTTAAAAAAATTATTTGGATTTAAAATTACTAAAAATATTGATGCTAACTCTTTCAAAAAGAAAATGTCAGAAAGAAACCAGGATTTTTTAAACCCACTATCACTGAGATTCCTATCTGACAGGTAATTGAGTTACAAACCCTTTAGCTATGCTGTGGTCATTCTAGTAAACTCAGTCTGCATTTGTGAGTATAGAAGAACCTAAGTGAGATATACTTTTGGAGACCTTAGACTAAATATATAATTTTATTTCTATACTCTGGAACATTCTTTTTAGAAGAAAATAATAACCAAATGCCTAACTGAAAGAAGACCCAAACAATAAAATTCCGGTTTCCCTTTTCCAAATATCCAAGATTTAAAAGAAAGTATAACTTTCAAATTTTAAGTGATGTAGAAATACTTCAGAGAAGAGAACCATCAACCATAATAGTGCTTTCATTAACCACAATGGCAAAGATGATTCATTGTTATTCTGCAACTTATATATATATGTGTGCTTTTATACATATATGTGTATATATATGTGTGTGTATATATATATATATGAGATTAATAGATTGTTGGTGATATGAGTAGGGGTGCAGATTAGAGCTCCTGAAAACTGTTGTGTACATTTCTATGTTGCTCCAAATTTCTGGGATGTATCAGAATATAATTGTGTGCTACCCATTGTCAGGCCTGTATTTTGCATAATCATCCACAACTTGGATTCTTTTCCACATGTTCAGTATCAGTTATGAGTCACCATCTCTATTTACAAGGTGGCATTAAGAAGGGTCTCATGTATAAGCGCAGTCTACTGGTAAGCAAGCATTCAGTGTTCTTCTCAGTTGTAAAAAAGTACTTATCTGAAAATCAATTTCCATTCAACTGGAAATATTTTGCTGTTTTTCACTTTACTCGTTAGCGTGCAGTGATTGGCAAGTTACCCTCCAGACAGGGCACCATCTTCTATGTCGGTTTAGGAGTAAGTGACCAATACAGCATAGCCAAAAGGAAATATATAAATCTGTTTTGAAATTCAATAAATTCATAAACCATGCTACTAATCAAGGCCTGTGGGAGCATACATTTCATAAAACACCATTGTAAAACTATAAATATTCCAAGCAGTTAGCAACGGCTGAAAGCACACAGCTGAAAGCTTGGCTAAAGATGGGCAGTGCCCAATTCCCTAGTCAGAGCTAGTACAAGGTCTTTGGGGGTAGTGTTTGTTTGCTTTCCTAGTCAAATGAAAAGGCACAGTCCCAGCTGGCATCTAAAAAATGGAAAGAAATCAATTGCCTTAGAGTTGATTCAGAGTCAGGGAAACTCCTTCTGTGCAGAGTAGAACTGTGTTTTATCAAGTTTTCAAGGCCGTGACCTTTTGGAAGCAGATCGCCGGGCCTTTTTTCAAAGGTGCCTCTGGGTAGGTTCAAACTACCAGTCTTTCAGTTAGTAGTTCAGTGCTTAACTGTCCCTCCCAGAGACCCCAGGCTGCATCTAATTCTCCTTTATTTTAGATCGGAGAGGTGCTGGAAATCATCTCAAGTTCACCTCTGGTTTCTGTTCATTCTCTTATTCACCACCGTCTTTCCTTATTTAATCAACTCTGTGACTCCCTGCTTTCCACCAGCTCTGGGTATGAGGAAAAAATGGCCTATACAGTGCATGTGGTACATAGATCAGCTGGGGTTGGTGCACAGCAGGCTCTGTCTCAACACTTTCTTGGATTATTGTATCTCAGTCTCAGCACTCAATACAGAGTAACCACATTTGACCTCTAATCTAATTCATGGATTGTCAGCTGTTGTTAGTTGCCCTGGAGTTGGCTCCTACTCATGGTGACCTTGCATATAACAGAGGGAAACATTGTTGATCCTGCACCATCCTCATAGTCTTTGACACCTGTCAACCCATGGTTGTAGCTACCATGTCAGTTCATTTTATGGAGGATTTCCCTTGTTTTCGATGACTATTTTACCAATTCATAAATTTCACTAATATTTTATCATTATTATTAGTGAAATTTTTTATTTTTTATTTCACTAATATTCATCTTATCTGTATTTTTTCTTCCTGCTGATTTATTTGGCTATATTCCCTTGCTCTTTTTCAATGTCTTAGGTTGGATGCTGAAGTCATTTATTTTCAACCTCTCTTCTTTCCTAATATAGGCATTTTAGACTTCAGCAGCTTCCCAGAAGATTTTATATGTTAAATTTTATTTATTTTGCATTCTAATATTTTTCTATTTTTTATTATGATTTCTTCCTTGACTCAGTTGTTTAGAAGTATCTCATTTTCAAAAAAAAAAATTGTTTGTTTCAATTGCCTTTTGTTATTAATTTCTAATCATTGCATATTGGTCAGAAAATGTGGTCTGCATGGTCCACTAATTCTTTAAAATCTTCAGAAATGAGTTTATGGTTCACAATCATGGCTTATGGTTTCATTCATAATCAATTTTTGTAAATTTTGTCCATTTTCCCTTTACTAATTTTAGAAGTAATATATTCTTCTTTTAGTGTATTATTCTAGTATTCTAGCAGATAAGTATTCTTTTAGTGGTTATCCTAGCTATTTTGACATACATTTAACAAAGTCTAAAATTCGTACCTTTTCATCTTTCCTGAATAAAATAAGCATCTCTATCTATTTTAACCTCATTTAAGTCTCCCCAATTTATGCACTATTTTTGTCCTTTATTTATTTTCTGATTTTTTTACCCCACAAATTACATTATTGTTTATAGTGTTGATGTTTGTATTGATTTAACCAAACGCATACTTTTTTTTTTGCTTATTGTTAAATTCATTCTTTTCTCTTATACCTTCTTTCTGAGATCTTTTTCTTAAAGTACATCCTTTAGAAACACCTCTAGTGAGGGATTTTGGTAGTAAACTCTTACAAATTTTGTCCAAAATTGTCATTATTTCACTCTCATTTTTGAAAAAATATATCCTCTCTTCTCCCAGCTCTTTGAAGATGCCATTCCATATTTTTGCTAGCATTTTTGATACTAAAACCTTAGGTGTCTGCCAAATTTCAGTTCTCTCTGGTTACTTCTAAATCTTATCTTTGCTTTTGGTGATCTGCAATTTCACTACAGTGTCTTATGGTGGTCTTCTCTGTTCTTTTCCTGCATAGGACACAGAAATCTTAAATCATATCACTGGTGTTTTTCATCAGTTTTGTAAAATTATCAGTTATCATTTTTTCTAACATTGTTTCCCCCCATTAGATTGATGTTGAATACCCTCATCTTTTCTGTCATGTTTCTCAACCTCACTTTCACATACTTCATTTTTTATTTTTGTCTCTCTATGTTATTTTATTCAGGTATTTTTAGATTTTTCTTCCAATATATTAGTTTCATATTCACCTATGTTTTATTATGCCAAGAGACATATTTTTGTGAATATACATTATTATTTTTCTTTGGTAAATAGTTGAGGTGGAATTTCTGGGTCAGAGGCAAGGTAAATTTTTACCTGCGTGAGAAACTAATTGTTTTCCCAAGTGTTTGAACTATTTTATATTTCCATAAGAAGTCTCAGAATTTCAGTTATTCTACAACCTCACAATGCTTAATATTTTCACTTTTTTCCCAGTTATTCTAATAATTAAATATGGTATTTAATTGTGATTTTAATTTATGTTTTTCTGATATCTAATGATATTAAGTAGCATTTCATGTACTTTTTTTTGAACGACTCAGCAAAATAAAATTCTGGTTTATTGTTGGACAGCATTGTTTCACATATACATCAAACAGGCCAATAAATACATAAATAAACAAACAGCAACTTTATAGACAAAAAAAGGGAAAAAAAGAAACGTTTTATCTTTGGCCTTTTTAACCATTTCATACAAACCAACTGCTTATAGTACAGCTAAGTACATATGCACAAAAAGTTACTGAAATGCTGGGAATAAGATTGTATTTTTTTTTGTTGCTGTTTTTGCTTTTTTACAAGGATTTTTTTCTGCTTTGAGATTATAATGAACATGGTTACACCACAAGTAAAATCAGAAGGACAGAAAATACTCTGAAGGCTGGTTTGGTCATCCAAGATGATTAAAAATGGCTGAACCCTAACAATATGTACAAAAATACAAAATGTAAATAAAAAAATACAAATTTTCCTTTTTAAAGTACTTTTAAGAAAAAAAAGCAGGGCCTTGGAAGTTTTGGTTATTTTTTCCTCCCCTGTTGGCAAATTCAAGTTGTGGTTTTAGTTGGGTGGTGGAGAGCGCATGTCATCTGCAAAGTGGCACTGCCCGAGGTGGGCGGGCAGGACTCTCTACTAGAAGATGACCACGTTTAGATTCTGAGACGGAAGTGGAGGGTGAATAGGTCACGGTGGTCTTTTTTTTAAGTTTAACTTTTCCTTTTTTGCTGTCTAGTCATCCTCATCGGTCTTCTGCTTCTTGGTGTCAACATCATCATCCTCATCATCTTCAGCTGCCCGTTTGCCTGCAGCTGCATCAACCTCCTCATCTTCATCTCCATCCTCTTCCTCACATCACGTTCTTCCTCCTCCTCTTCTTCCTCCCCACCTTCTTCCTCTTCTTCGTTTAGCTCATTGTCAGCCTCTTGTTCCCCATTTTCTTCGTTAGCCCTCCCATTAGCCGGCGCATCTCTTCCATTCTCTGCCTCCTCCACGACCTCCTTCTTCTCCTTTAAGTCCTTGGTGGTGATCTCAGAGCTGGTGTCCAAGGCCCCGTCTGACATGGTGGGGCACGCTGGTGATCCAATGCAGCGGATTACAAAGAAGGCGCGAGTTCGTTCGGGGACTCTGGCCAAGAAAGCTGCAGAAGTCCGCCTGCTGCGGCAGAAGTGGCTGCGGAGAGCGTGGAGCTGGATCCCGGTACAATGCAAAGATGGCCTTTCAGAGCAGCAAGTCTTCATTTACATATTGACCAGTTGTATTTTCTTTTGATAAGCGTCTGTTGAAAACTTTCTCCTATTTTTATTATGTTTTTAATCACTGCATTATTGGTACTCTATATGTTCTGATATTAGCCTGCTGTTTGATATGTGCATTATACGTATTTTATCCCAGTAATAGCTTATCCTTTCATTTCCTTAACATTGTCTTTTCATTAGAAGTGTTTTTTATTATTAAAATAAAAAAGGCTAATTTGTCACATTTTTTCTTTCATGATTAGTGCATTTTATGTCCTATCTAAAAAATCTTGGCCTACCCCCTAAGGTCACGAAGACTTTCTCCTGTTTTTGTTTAGGTTTTACCCTAAAATCTGTAATCCATCCAATTACCGCCTTAGTTATCTAGTGCTGCTGTGGCAGAAATACCACAAATGGGTAGATTTAATGAACAGAAATTTATTTTCTCATAGTTTAGGTGACTAGAAAGGAGCCCTAGTGGTGCAACGGCCAAGTGCTCTGCTGCTAACAGGAAGTTTGGTGGTTTGAACCCACCCAATGGCTCCCCAAGAGAAAGACCTGGCAATCTGCTTCTGTAAAGGTTATAGCCAAGAAAACCCAATGGGGCAGTTCTACTCTGTCACATGGGGTTGCTCTGAGCTGGAAATTCTGCATGTACAATTAAGTGACATTGATTACATTCTTCAAGTTTTACATTTGGGATCTTGATCCATTTAAAAAAAAATTGTATGTGGTGTGAGGCATTGATTATGATTCATTATTCTGCATGTAGAAATATAATTTTCCCAGCACCATTTATTGAAGAGACTCTTCCTTCCCTATTGAATAGACTTAGCACGCTTGTTGAAAATCAGTTGATCACAGATGTATGGATTTGTTTCTGGACTTTCAATTCTATTTCATTGGTTTATAGGTCTGTTATTATGCCAGTACTTCGGCTGCTAACCAAAAGGTTAGCAGTTCAAATCCACCAGCCACTCCTTGGAAACCCTATGGGGCAGTTCTACCCTGTCCTATAGGGTCACTGTGAGTGGGAATCAACTCGATGGCAATAAGCAGGCAATGCAGGCTTTTTAATTACTATTGCTTTATAGCATGTTTTGAAATCAGGAAGTGTGAGTCCTCCTACTTAATTTTCCTTCTTCAAGATTGTTTTAGCTATTTGGGGACACTTGCCCTTCCATATGAATTTGAAGATTGACTTTTCTATTTCTGTAAAGAAGGCTATTGGAATTTTGATGGGGATTGCATTGAATTTATATATTGCTTTGGATAGTATTGACATTTAACTATATTAAACGCTCTAATCCATGAACACCAAAAATCCTTCCATTTATTTAGGTCTTTAATTTCTTTTAGTAATGTTTTATAGTTTTATGTGTATAAGTCTTTCACTTTCCTGGTTGTATTTTTTCCTACTGTTGTTAGGTGCCGTTGAGTCAATTTTGACTCAGAGCAACCCCATATGGCAGAATAGAACTGTCTCGTAGGGTTTTCTACCCTGTAATCTTTACAGGAGCAGGTTTATCTCCCCTGGAGCCGCTGGCTGGGTTCCAGCAGCCCACTTCTTGATTAGCAGCCAAGCACTTAACAGTTGCACCACCAGGGCTCCTTATATTTATTTCTAGGTATTTTATTCTTTTAGATGCCATTGTAAATGGTGATGTTTTCTTACTTTCCTTTTCTGCTTGCTCAATGCTGATGTATAGAAACTTGAATGATTTTCTGTGTTGACATTTTACCCTGCCGCCTTGAGAAATACATTTATTAGCTCTAATAGATTTGTTGTGGGAAATACTGTATATTTTTATACTGTTCTTGTATCCTGTTACATGATTTATTTACTTATTTATCTTAATAGGATTTTCTATAGATACCTACAAATTTTCTAGCTGTTAAATAAATCATGTCGTCTATGAGGAAAGACAGTTTCCATCTTTTGATTTGTTTTTCTTGACAAAATTAATATTTTTTTCAAACTTTGTAATTTTTATCTGGCAGCAGTTAAGTCCAATAAAAAGCTACCCCCTTAATTTAAATTAAATTTTTATATTTTTTCTTTTTTTAGTGGATGACAAGTAATTTCTGACTCCAAACATCATGAATAAAATTTTACTATTAGAAATTCCCAGAGAAGAATTAAAAATTTTTTTTCTGCTCCTCCTGGAGGCCAGGCCAATACTGGTAAATATTGCAACTAACTTAAGCAGACTCTATTTTTGTCCTCATTAACCCAACTGAAAATGCCCTAGGTGGACCTGACCTTATGTGGGATATCTCTTGATCAAACCCTGCTTGGGCCCAAAACTCCTTTGCCTCTTCCCTGATACACTGCCTTTTAGAATCCAGGCCCTACGTCTATATAAAACTTACAGGTCGCATCATACTTAATGGTGAAAGACAAAATGTTCCCATCCTAAGATCAGGAACAAGAAAAGATAGAGGTCCACTTTTACCACATCTATTCAGAATTATACTGGTGGTTCTAGCTTGTGAAGTAAGGCAGGAATAAGAGCAAACACATTGTAAAGGAAAAATAAAATTGCTTTTATTCATGAATGACATGATCATGTATGTAGAAAATCTTATGGGATGTATAAAAAATTCCTAGAACTAATAGTGAATGTAGCAGGGAATACAATACAAATCAATATACAAAAATTAAGTCCACTTTTGTAATAAGTCAATTGCAAATTGAAATTAAAATTAATGTTTACAATACCATAAAATATGATATGCTTAAATTACCAAAATTCATGAAAGCTTGTACATTAAATACTATAAAACCCTACCGAGAGGACTTAATGAAAATCTAACTGTATGGAGAGATTTACCATGTTCGTGAATCAGAAGACTCAATATCATTAAGATGTCAGTTCTCCCCAAATTGTTCTATAGATTCATTGCCATCTCAACCAAAACTCCCATGGACTTTTTTGTAAAAATTAACAAGCTTATTCTAAAATTTTTGCATGGAAATGCAAGGAGAAAGGTTAACTTGAAAGATTTTAGAAAAGAAGATCAAAGTAGAAGGATGTTCATTACCTAATGTCAAGATTTAGTATATATCAAGGCAGTATTGGTGTCATGATAAACACATAGATTAATGGAGTAAGTAGAAATAAATCCACAGCATACGTTCAATTGTGAGTGTGTGTGTGTGTCAAAGATGCCAAAGTAATTTAATGGAGAAAGAACAGCCTTTTCAACAAATATTCTTGTAATAATTGCATATCTATTTGTGATAAAAATGAATCTTTTCTCACATATACACAAAAGCTAATTCATAATGGATCATAGATCTAAACAAATGTTTAAATTATAAAGAAAATATATGAGGAAATCTTTGTGAACTTGAGCTAAGTTAAGTTTTCTTAGGACATATGAAAACATGACATACAGAAGAAAAATATAAATTGGACATTATCAAATATAAAAACGACTTTTGACTCCTTTAACATAATGAAAGTCTTCATTAAGAAAATGAGAAGAGTTTGCTGTTTGACAAAATTAAGAAAAGGAAAAGATAATCCACCAACAAGGAGAAACAGTTTGTGCTATATAAATACCTGATAAAGGACTTGTATCTAGAATACAAAACAAATCCTAAGACTTAACAACAAGACAAACATCCTAACTTAAAAAAAAAAGCAGGAAAAAGAAATTGAATAGACACTTCACAAAAGAATACATACAAATGGCCAATATACACATAAAAGGTGCTTAATATCATTAGTCATTGGAAAAATGTGAATTAAAACCACTGTGAGATAGTATTATATGCAATTGAAATAGCTAAAATTCTCGGAAGACTGATAATACCAAGTGTTAGCAAGGCTGTGTCACAGTTAAAACTCTCATATACTTTTGGTTGCCTATGATAAAGCATTACCTGAGAGAACTGATAACATAAGTCCATACAAAGACTTGTACAGGAATGCTCATATCAGTTCTATTCATGAAGACCCCAAGTTTGAAGCAATCCAGATATCTTTTAACAGCTGAATGGATAAACAGATTGTGGCATATTCCTCTAATGGAATATTACTCAACAATAAAAATAATGAAGTACTGATAAATACAATTAACATGGATGACTCATAAATACTGTGCTGAGGGAAAGAAACCCAACACGTAAGTCTTGTATAAAAAAGACAAATTTTACCTATAGTTTCTATAGTTACAAAAAGAAGATTAGTGGTTGTCTGGGACTGGGGGAGGGGAGGATTGACTGAGAATGAGCACTAAGTGTCAGAAAAATGGTTTATATCTTGACAGTCATGATGGTTACATAGGTGTATGCATTTGCCAAAACTAAAGTGAGCAGGGTGTATACTAATGTATCAAACAAAATATAATATAGAAAAAAACACATAATATCATAATTTCTATTAATTTATCACATTTGGACAGTAAGAGAGTTTTTTTTTTTTTTTTTTAGTAGCTTTCTGTCAAACATAAATGAATTTCTCAGAAATTCATGAATTCAGTATATAGTTTTTGTCACCTATATCCTAAATACTGAGCGAGAAACTGGGCTTTCAAAGGTGAATCAAAGGGCATTACAATTGAAAAAAACGTAGGATATAAAAATAATGGACCCTAATAATAGGTATAGTTTATTTAAATAAATTATACCTAAAAAAAAAAACTTTAAATCTTAGGCAGCCAGAAATTATCACATAGTCCAGTATCAAAAGCCTGCTTACTTACCTCTGCTGATTTGTGCTTTCTTGCCATTTCTGACGTCTAAGTCATAGACTTATTTTCCTACACTATAACAACTTAAAGAAGAAATTAGCCAATATTTTTGTCATGAGGTCTTTAGAGAATGGTTTTACTGCATGTCTTGTTTGCCTTTTTGCCACTTTTGTCATTCCATGCTAACCCCTTTTTAAAATAGAATTCGTCTTTGACAATTATATGGTGTCCTTCTCTTAGTATTAACCTCTGAATGATATTTCAGGTTAGCACTTACATTAGATGTGCAGGCACAGCTATGCTGCCATCCATTAACACTTGTACAAACTCTAAGCCTTGAAAAATGTTCTATATTCCTGAAAGTCTCCTGTACAGAGTATTTTACTTTCAGCCTCATAAAATCTAGGTATCAAGTGAAGAAGCTTATTTCATCTATGTTGTTACCGGGACTTAGAGCCTCTAAATGAATTACTTCACAAGTCAATATAGTATATACCTTATGCAAACCATATTTCTGATGTTTAGGACTAAATATTGAAGTTATGCAAAATATTCAGCACCTACTGATCAACAATATTATCAATAACCAATCTCAACATATTTATTAAAAGTTTGGTTAAATTGTTTGCTTTCCCTTTTTTTTTTTTTTTTCTGGTTTCCTTCTCCAATCTCTGTTTATTTCCTGTAACTGCTAATCCATTTCATAGAAAAGTGGGATTTATTATTATATTTTACTAAAATAATATCTTACCTTATTCCAAAATGCTTTAAGATGAACAGGGTATGCTAGAATGCATTAGACAAACGTATAGTATAGAAAAAGAAATATAATATTATAGTTTTTATTAAAATCTATCACATTTAGACAGCAAGAGATTGTATTTGTTTTTTAATAGCTTTTTGTCAAGGATAACATAATTTCTCAGAAATTCATGAATTCAATATATGGCTATTGTCTCCTACTTCCTAAGCACTAAGCTAGAAACTAGACTACAGTATAACTGAAAAAATATACTGTATAAAACTAGTGATATTAAGTTTTATTTTTATAAGACTACACTTAAAACAGGAATTAATTGATGGAGAAAGCTGTGAGATAGGTGAAATAAATAATTCTCCTTAAGCCAGCTTGCAAACAAAAGTGTTCACTTCAGTCATCTCTTTTCCCATAAGTTTGACTTGCAACAAATGAGTGAAAATGCATTTCTCTTTACAAATAAGTAGCTAGCACCTTACCTTGAAATGAAATGATTTCAGGAGAAAAGAAAACAAGACAGAGCCAAAGAATCTATTAAAACACCAAGGGAAACTGACAAATAATTCAGAAAGTGTGCTTTCCTATTAACTGAGAATTTTCATGTTACTGGTCTTTTTTTCAAAGGTATGCATAGGCTGCACCTTTTAACATTATTCCAACTCGGCAATGTCTATCTGGCCTCCAAAGCTGTGTGTAAGAATAGAAAACACCATTTCCTGAGCCTGTGCTATAACTTTCTGCAATTCCTCCAGAATCCAACTGCTTCATAAAATGCTCTTAAGATGACAAGTTGTTCGCTATGTCACCTTTACAAGCTTAGAGTATCAAATTACAGGTACATCGGTCATTCAGCAACTCTGGCCTGTCAGTCACAGTTTTTAATTGCTCCCTGTGCTTACACTGTGACTGCTCTGTGGATCACTTAAAAAAAATCTTCTCTCTTTCCTGTTGCACATAGTCTAGTGATGAATGACAGCCTGGTGAGCCTTTGACTAAACTGGCTCCTAGTTTTCATTTTAGTATCTTGAAGTGTGATACTTAGGAACAGCTGTATCACCTAACATATTGCAGAAACACTTCACCAAATATTGATGTTTCTCCAAATATGTCATTGTTAGTTGGAGACTATAAGTTAGATATAATTTTGATAAAATACTCAAGCTTCACAGTAAAGTCTCCATTTTTTTGTTGGTCTCCTAATAACAACATGCAAATGTTCCCCAGCTTCACCTTTAGTCTTCCTCATTAGAAGCTTGCAAATGGAAGCTAGTGACATAATTTGGATAGTTCTTGACCCTGCTATATCTCAACAATTTTCAGTTTTGATAAATTTCTCCCATATTTGCTGCAATTCAACCAAACTGATAACAGAATTTTAGGCTTTCTGTGCAACAATTTGTACATCTGTAAAATGTTTCATACTTTGCATGAAGTCAGATGTGCAAATGTGTGAAGCATGTAAATCATTTTTGTAAATCATTTTCAGTAGGGAATACAAGCTGTGTTATATTTTCACTAAGGTTGATAGATTAAGGCTGAAACACACATTTTAAAATTTGCATCCTTGCTAATGGATGCATTCATTTACTGAATGCAAGTTGAAGTTACAGTTGTCTCTATAGCAAAAGATCAAAGTGAGACTTCATCAGCCCCTTTAACTGACAAACCTGAATTGAAGGGAATGTAGATGCTCACTAGTGCTACTGCATGCAGAGAACTGAATATATCTAAAAGTAGGAAATTGGTCAAAATCACCAGAACCCTTGATTTCAGAAAAAGAACAATTACTGCCCTGAAACAATTCTACTGCAAGCTGACATGGGTTAACAAGTCATTTTTGTTGCATGCCAGTGACTGCAATGGATCTTTACTTCTAATGTTCGTTTCTGTGTGCTTCATGGAGCAGAATGTTCAGAAGCAGATAAGTAGAAGTAATGGATGCATAAGAAGACATTTTTTTAGCCAGTACTTGTTTAGCTCTTTTTCTTCTTTAAATGGTAACAGCCAGAATTAATATTTCCATTTTTCAGAGAGAACAGGTTAGATTAATTTGTCCAAGTTCTTGCTACTGTTTTACTTTAGGCATAGCTTTGTTGCAAGATCAACTGAAATTTCTGATTCAGCTTCTCTAAACAATCTTTGCTAGCAGGAATTCTTCCCCACTTAAATGAGTTAGATGTATCTACAGATGGGAATATTAAATTGTAGACCCCTGGAGATATTAATCATAAAGAATCATGCAATCTGAAGACTGAGAATGCTGAAATTTCAAAATAACTATGAATAAAAAGAGAAAAATGAGGCAAAGCCAAGATGGCGGCAGAGTTATACACTTCCAGTGGTCCCTCTTACAACAAAGACCTGAAAAAACAAGTGAATCAATTATATATGACAATCTAGGAGCCCTTAATATCAAAGGCAAAGTTGAGGAATCGGACTGAGTGGCAGGGGGAGGGAGAGACATTCAGAAGCAGTGAGGAGTTTCCAGACCTGACCTAGCAGGAGCTGTGGCCCTGTGGGCTGGGTTGGCTGGAATGCATAGCGAGGCAAGCAGTGGCATTTGGGACGTGTTTTCCACGTTGGGAGAGGCCAAGCAGTGGAGAGTCTGCTCAGGCCACCAGAGCCAATGAAAAGCGGCGCTCAATAAGCAGAAGATAAGTATACACGTTTACCCTACTGTGTGGATCAAAAAACACCCCATTTGGGAAGAACCTCTCCCATTTACTTGTTCCCTCCTGACTCTGCACAGGGAATGCAGTAAACAAACATAAAATGAATAAGTATAATAACTTATTGATGGCTCAGCAACAACAGTCAATATTAAATCACATAAGGAGGCAGACCATGATGGATTCAGCTTCCAAAACAAAGATTCAAGAAATATTCCAGAGGAAGAGAAACGTCTTGGAATTGCCAGAGGTAGAATACGAAAGATTAATATAGAGAACTCTTCAAAGAATCAGGAAGGAGATCATGCAAAATGCAGAACAAACCAAGGAACACACAGACAAAGCAATAGAGGAAACTAAGAAAATTATAGAAGACCATAATGACAAATTTAGTAGGCTTCAAGAATCCACAGAGAGATAGAAAACAGAAATCCAGAAGATTAACAATAAAATTTTAGAATTAGACAACTCAGTAGAAAGTCGTAGGAGTAGAACCGAGGCAACAGAAGAAGAATTAGTGAGATTGAAGATAAAGCACTTGACACCAACTTATTTCAGGAAAAATCGGATAAAAGAATTAAACAAAATGAAGAAACCCTAAGAATTATGTGGGACTATTTCAAGACGAAGAGTTTACGAATGACTGGAGTACCAGAAGTGGGGGGAGGGATAACAGAAAATACAGAGAGAATTGTTGAAGATTTGTTGGCCGAAAACTTCTCTGATATTGTGAACGATGAGAAAATATCTATCCAAGATGCTCATCGAACCCCACATGAGGTAGATCCCAAAAGAAAGTCACCAAGACATATTATAATCAAACTTGCCAAAACCAAAGATAAAGAGAGAATTTTAAGAGTGGCTAGGGATAAATGAAAAGCCATCTACAAAGGAGAGTCAATAAGACTAAAGTCAGACTACTCAGCAGAAACCATGCAGGCAAGAAGGCAATGGGATGACATATATAAAGCCTTGAAGGAAAAAAATTGCCAGCCAAGAATTATATATCCAGCAAAACTGTCTCTCAAATATGATGGCAAAATTAGGTCATTTCCAGATAAACAGAAGTTTAGGGAAGTTGCAAAAACCTAACCAAAATTGTAAGAAATACTAACGGGAGTCCTCAGGTTAGAAAATCAATAACATCAGATAACAACTCAAGACTAAAACACAGGACAGAATAACCAGATATCAACCCAGACAGGGAAGACACAAAAATAAATCAAAGCTAAAATGCTGAAAATAGGAGAACAGAGATGTCAATATATAAATGATGACAGTATTAAAACAAAAGAGAGGGCCTAAAAAATTTAGTCATAGGTCTTTCATATGGAGAGGAAGACAAGGTGATATAAAGAAATAAAATACTGGTTTAAACTTAGAAAAACAGGGGTAAATATTAAGGTTACCACAAAGGAAGATAACAATCCTACACATCAAAATAAAAAACAAGAAAAACATAAATACTCAGCAAATACAAAATCAACAACAATGAAAAAGATGAAAATACGTAAAGCAAAACAACTCAGCACAGAAAATTAAGTGGAACAAAGAAACTGTGAACAACACACAAAAAAAGACATCAAAATGACAGCACTAAACACATACCTATCAATATGCTGAATGTAAATGGACTAAATATACCAATAAAGAGACAAAGAGTGGCAAAGTGGATAAAAAAAATGATCCTTCTATATGCCGCCTACAAGAGACATGCATCAGACTTAAAGACACAAACAAAAACTCAAAGGATGGAAAAATACATCAAGCAAACAACACTCAATATTAATCTCTGACAAAATATACTTTAAAGTAAAATCCTCCACAAAGGATAAGGAAGGACACTATATAATGATTAAATGGTCAATAAACCAGGAGGACATAACCATAATAAATATTTACGCACCCAATGACAGGGCTCCAAAATACATAAAACAAACTCTAACAGCACTGAAAAGAGAGATAGCTCCACAATAATAGTAGGAGACTTCAAATACCACTTTTGGTGAAGGACAGAACATCCAGAAAGAAGCTCAGTAAAGACAAGAAGATCTAAATTCCACAATCAACCAAAAAACTTGATCTCATAGACATATACAGAACACTCCACTCAACAGCAGCCAAGTATACTTTCTTTTCCAATGCGCATGGAACATTCTCCAGAATAGACTACGTATTGGGCCATAAAGCAAGTTTAACAGAACTCCAAGCATTGAAATATTACAAAGCATCTTTTCTGGCCATAAAGCCATAAAAGTGGAAATCAATAACAGAAAAAGCAAGGAAAAAAAAATCAACACATGAGAACTGAACAACACCTTGCTCAAAAACTACTGGGTTATACAAGAAATTAAGGATGGAATAAAGAAATTCACCGAATCAAAAGATAATGAAACCACATCCTACCAGAACCTCTGAGACACAGCAAAAGCAGTGCTCAGAGGTCAATTTATAGCAATAAATGCACACATCCAAAAAGAAGTAAGGACAAAAATCAAATATTAACTCTACAATTTGAACAAATAGAGAGCAGCAAAAGAAGACCTCGGGCACCAGAAAAAAGCCAATACTAAAAATTGGAGCAGAATTAAATGAAATAGCAAACAGAAAAACAACGAAAAGAGTTAAGAAGACCAAAAGCGGTTATTTGAAAAGATAAAAAAATCAATAAACCACTGGCCAAACTGACAAAAGAAAACAAGGAGAGGAAGCAAATAACCCAAATAAGAAATGAGATGGGCGATATCACAACAGACCCAACAGAAATTAAAAGAATCAGAACACTATGAAAAATTGTACCTAACAAATTTGAAAACCTAGAGGAAATGAACAAATTTCTAGAAACACACTACCTACCTAAACTAACACAGAGGTAGAACAACTAAATAAACCTATAATGAAAGAAGAGATCGAAAAGGTAATAAAAAACTCCCAACAAAAAAAAGCCCTGGCACTGATGGTTTCTCTGGAGAACTCTACCAAATTTTCAGAGAAGAGTTAACCCCACTACTGCTAAAGGTATTTCAGAGCATAGAAAATGAAGGAATACTCCTAAACTCATTCTATGAAGCCAGCATAACCCTGATACCAAAACCAGGTAAAGACACCAAAGGAAAAAAATAGAAAATTACAGATCAATATCCCTCATGAACACAGATGTAAAAATCATCAACAAAAGTCTAGCCAATAGAATTCAACAACATATCAAAAAAATAATTCACCATGACCAAGTGGGATTCATACCACGTATGCAGGGATGATTCAACATTAGAGAAACAATGGATGTAAACTATCACATAAATAAAACAAAAGATAAGAACCACATGATCTTATCAATGGATGCAGAAAAGGCATTTGACAAAGTACAACACCCATTCATGATAAAAACTCTCAGCAAAATAGGAACAGAAGGGAAATTCCTCAATATAATAAAAGACATTTATACAAAGACAACAGCTAACATCATCCTAAATGGAGAGAGGCTGAACATTCCCATTGAGAATGAGAACAAGACAGGCAGGCCCTTTATCACCAGTCTTATTCAACATTGTGCTGCAGGCCCTAGCCAGAGCAATTAGAATAGAAAAAGAAATAAACAGCATCCAAATTGGTAATGAAGAAGTAAAAGCATCTGTATTTGCAGATGATATGATCTTATACACAGAAAACCCCAAAGAATCCACAAGAAAACTACTGACATTAATAGAAGATTTCAGCAAAGTATCAGGATACAAGATAAACATACAAAAATTAATTGGATTCCTCTGCACCAATAAAGAGAACGTCAAAGAGGAAATCATCAAATCAATGCCATTTACTATAGCCCGAAGAAGATAAAATACTTAGGAATAAATCAAACTAGAGATGTAAAAGACCTATACAAAGAAAACTACAAGACACTACTGCAAGAAACCAAAAGAGATCTACATATGTGGAAAAACGTATCTTGCTCATGGATAGGTAGACTCAACATTGTGAAAATGTCAATTCTATTCAAAGTGATCTACAGATACAATGCAATCCCCATCCAAATTCCAATGGCATTTCTTAATGAGAAGGAAAAACAAATAACCAACTTCATATGGAAAAGGAGGAGGCCCTGGATAAATAAAGCATTACTGAAGAAGATGAACCAAGTGAGTGGCCTCACACTACCTGATTTTAGACTCTAGTATACCCCCACAGTAGTCAAAACAGCCTGGTACTGGTACAACAACAGATACATAAACCAATGGAAAAGAATTGAGAATCCAGATGTAAATTCATCCACCTCTGAGCAGCTGATATTTGACAAAGGCCCAAAACCCATTAATGGGGAAAAGACAGGCAGTTTAACAAATAGTACTGGCATAACTGGAAATCCATCTGTAAAAAAATGAAACAAGACCCATACCTCACACCATGCTCAGAAACTAACTCAAAATGGTTCAAAGACCTAAATATAAAATCTAAAATGATAAAGATCATGGAAGAAAAAATAGGAACAATGCTAGGAGCCCTAATACATGGCATAAACAGAATACAAAACTTTACTAACAGTGCACAAACACCAGAAGAGCAACTAGATAAATGGGAGCTCCTAAAAATCAAACATTTATGCTCATCAAAAAACTTCATCAAAAGAGTAAAAAGACAACCTACAGACTAGGAAAAAATTTTTGGTCACGAAAAATCTCATCAGGGTCTAATCTCTAAAATCTACAAGATACTGCAAAGTCTTAAAAATAAAAAGACAAATAATCCAATTAAAAAATGGACAAAGGATATGAACAGCCACTTCACCAAAGAAGACATTTAGGCAGCTACCTGTTACATGATGAAATGCTGACGATCATTAACCATTAGAGAAATGTGAATCAAAACTGCAATGAGATACTATCTCACCCCAATAAGGCTAGCATTAATCCAAAAGCACAAAATAATAAATGTTGGAGAGGTTGTGAAGAGACTGGAACACTTATACACTGCTGGTGGGAATGTAAAACCACTTTTGAAATTGATTTGGCGCTTATTTAAAACCTAGAAATAGAAGTACCATACGATCCAGCAACCTCACTCCTTGGAATATAACCTAGAGAAATAAGAGCCATCACATGAATAGATATATCCACGCCCATGTTCACTGCAGCACTGTTCACAATAGCAAAAAGATGGGAACAACCTAGGTGCCCACCAATGGATGAATCGATAAATTATGGTATATTCACACAATGAAATATTACACAATGATAAAGAACAACGATGAATCTGCACAACACTTCATAACATGGATGAATCTGGAAGGCATTATGCTGAGTGAAATTAGTCAGTAGCAAAAGGACAAATATTGTATGAGACCACTATTATTAGAACTCAAGAAATGGTTTAAACACAGAAGAAAACATTCTTTGATAGTTACGAGGGTGAGGAAGGAGGGAGATGGGTATTCACTAACTAGATAGTAGATAAGAATTATCTTAGGTGAAGAGAAGGACAACACACAATACATGAGAAGTCAGCACAACTGGTTAATCCAAAAGCTAAGAAGTTTCCTGAATACAACCAAACACTTCGAGGGACAGAGTAGCAGGGGTAGGGGTCTGGAACCTTGCTCTCAGGGGACATTTAGGTCGATTGGTATAACAAAGTTTATTAAGAAAATGTTCTGCATCCCACTTTGGTGAATGGTGTCTGGGGTCTTAAAAGCTAGCCAGCAGCCGTCTAAGATACATCAATTGGTTCCAACCCTCCTGGAGCAAAGGAGAATGAAGAACGCCAAAGACACAAAGAAAATATTAGCCCAAGAGACAGAAAGGGCCACATAAACCAGAGACTGCATCAGCCTGAGATGAGAAGACCTAGATGGTGCCCAGCTATCACCAATGACTGCCCTGACAGAGAACACAACAAACAGTCCCTGACGGAGCAGGAGAAAAGTGGGATGCAGAACTCAAATTCTAGAAAAAGACCAGACTTAATCATCTGACTGAGACTGGAGGGATTCCAGAAGACATGGCCCTCGGACTCTCCATTAGCACAGAACTGAAACAATTCCTGAAGCCAACTCTTTAGACAAGGATTAGACTGGACTATGGGACGTACAATGATACTCATGAAGAGGGTGCTTCTTAGCTCAAGTAGATACAGGAGACTAAATGGGTAGCTCCTGTCTGGAGGCGAGATGAGAAGGCAAAAAGTGACAGGAGCTGATTGAATGGACACAGGGAATCCAGGTGGAAAGGAGGAATGTGCTGTCACATTATAGGGACAGCAGCTAGCATCAGATACATTTTCGTATGAGAAACTGACTTGAACTGTAAACTTTCACTTAAAGCACAATTTAAAAAAAAAAAAAAAAAAAAAAAAAGAGGTCCTTTGCAGCAAGAGAAAAAATTGCCAAATCCCAATGCTTCTGCCTCACCCCTATGCTGCCTCTAGGCTTCTTGGAGCGCAAAGGAAAACCATGAAACACTGCTTGAAAGACAGAAAAGGGAAACTAACAAAGGAGCTTAATGTTGATCTAACATTACTGTAGGAAAGTCTAAGCCCATCCAAAGCCAGAAAATACTAGAAAATATCCGGGGCAGTTCAGAGCATGAATCACAGGGAATGAATCTCAAAATATGCATGATTTAAAGAGAAAAGCATGATTTAAAGGGGGATTCTTTGAAAGGAATCACCTATAGGGATTAGAAAGAAAGTAAAAAATGCAAAGAGGAGCACTGTTTAGCAATTTGATGGTGAAGGCTAGAAGAAACAAAAAGAGGCAGGACAGTGGTGCTGATTACAGACAAAGCAGATTCCAAGCCCCAGAGCATTAATTGTAAAGAACATTTTTAATTGTTAAAAGTCACAGTTCACAATAAAGTATGACCCTTATAAATATTTATGCACCAAATAACATAGCAATCACCTTCATGAAGCAAAATCTATAGGCTATGCAAGAAAACATTGACAGTAGGAGACTAGAGGAGACTTTAACACTGCACACTCAGTGAAAGACATAAAGTGGACAAAACATTAGTAAGGAGATAGACAATCTACAACGTAAGGTAGATCTTATGTGTGTGTGTGTATGTGTGTGTGTATATATACACGTATACATACACACACACACACATATATATATATAGTCTTAGTCGTCTAGTGCTGCCGTAACAGAAATACCACAAGTGGATGGTTTTAACGAAAAGACGTTTACTTCCTTACAGTAAAGTAGGCTAAAAGTTCAAATTCAAGGCGTCAGCTCCAAGGGAAGGCTGTCTCTCTCTTGGCTTTCTCATCCAGTGTTCCCCCAGACTAGGAGCTTCTCGGCGCAGGGACCCCAGTCCAAAGGGCGCGCTCTGCTCCTGCCACTGCTTTCTTGATGGTATGAGGTCCCCCTGTCTCACTGCTCACTTCTGTCTTTTATATCTCAAGAGATTGCCTCAGGACACAATCCAGTCTTGTAGATCAGGTCCTGCCTGACTAACACAACTGCCACCCATCCTCCCTCATTAACATCATAGAGGCAGGTTTACAACATACAGGAAAATCACCCAGTACCAGGAATCATGGCCTAGCCAATGGGGGATGTAATTCAAACCATGACATATATTTATATACTGGTTGCCACTGAGTTGATTTCGACTCACAGTGACCTACAGTACAGAACAGAACAGCCCTATAGGGTTTCCAAGGAGCGGCTGGTTGATTCAAACTGCCAGTCTTTTGGTTAGCAGCCATAGCTTTTAACCACTGTGCCACCAGGGCTCTCTGTCTTTCTCTCTCTCTCCCTCCCTCCTTCTCTCTCTCTTTCTCTCTCAAATCTTTATATCAACTTTCCTTGCTGATAATAGAGAAAAATTTCAAATACTTCATAACATCTTCACAAAAAAAAATCATATATTACATCTCACACAGAAATCAGTAATTTCCATAAAGTAGAAATATTAGCAATAACACTATTTGATCACAATGCAATAAAACTAAAAATTGCTAACAAAACAAAACACAAATAGAAAGGCCCTGCTACTTAGAAATTCCAACCATCTGTCAAACTACACATGGGTGAGGGAAAATGTAAATTAAACTTACAGAACAAAAAATAATAATAACAGCAACCATTAAACATTACATATCAGAGTCTATGAGATACATTTAAATCAGTGGTCAGAGGAAAATACAACAAAATAAACAAAAGAAATGGCAAGACATAAATGATGAAAAGTGGAAAATAATAAGGTAAAATATAGAAAAACAGTAGTTGATAAATTAAAATTTGAGTTAAAAAAAAATAGATATATCCCTAACTAACTTGATCAAGCAAAAATAAGGAAAGCACAAAATCACAAAATGTGAAGTTTTGGGGGGCAATTAATTACTGAACAGAAAAAAATTTAAAAAACATATGAAAGAAACTACACTGTAGATCTTTATGCCAAGATATTTGAAGCCCTAGATAAAATAGATAATCTCCAAGGGAAATACAGTTTACCAAATTCTATTAGAATGAGAAAGCTTAAATAAACTAATTTCTATAGAAGAAATGGAGAAAGTTATTAAGGAAGTACGCTCCAAAAGTCACCAGACCTGTATGTTTTCACAGGAAAATTCTATGAAACTTTTGAAAACCAGATAACTCAAACGTTATCCCAGATCAGTGATTCTGAAGTGGAGAGATGTGGGATCTCAGTGTTGATTATATGTGTATTTCTTTAATTACAAGTACTTTAAAAAAAATTTTCATATGTTTGAGTGTCATTTATTTTTCTTTTCTTGTAAATTGTTTATGTCAATATCATATTTTTTTCCTCAGGTTTTTTCACCTTTGTCTCTCAATTTTTAAGTGTTCTTTATGTGCTAGTTATATTAGGCCTTTACTTAAAAATGAATAAATAGTGAAAGTCAACCAGGTTGTATGCAGAACTCAAAATATAATTTAAAAAATAGCATATTAATCTAATCATATTACAAAGGAATAACATAACCACACTGAAGATGGTGAGAAAAAAAATTAACTTAATTAGGATTGACTCTATACTGCAAAACAAAAGGGGAAAAGGAAGAAGAAAAAAAAAAACTCTACCCAAGTACTGTACTTGAATTATTAAGTTTTACTTTTTTCTCTGCAGTTTATGGGTTATAAATTCTGAAAAAGAGAAGACTAGAATGAACCCCATTGGGTCGGAATAGAAGGTAGCAGTAGGAACTCATGGATGGTTAGATTGATTGATAGGCAGGTAGGTAGGTAGCTAGATAATAAGTGTAAATATGTATGTAGGTATTTTTTAGCATACATACGTATATCCCTATATTTCTTAACTGTTTGGGAAGTGCCCAAAAGCATTGAAACTGCTGTAGCAGGGAGAACACCTAGTGATGAGATTATGGTTTCTAAAGACCATTCTCCAATAAAGTAAATAAGAGCTTCTTAGAGAAATTGTTGATTCCATGATTGGAATCAAAAAAATACAAGAGCAGCCTAGAATATCTTCTGGTGCCAGAAAATAAAGAAGAACTGAAAAAAGATAAAAGATGGATGCACATGGACAGGGACTCCCAACTGCCAAATCTGGAACAATCTGAGCAACAAGATAAATAGTACTGATTGTATTGATAACCGATAGAATAAATAACATAATTATCCGTGAGTCTTTTATTTATCTACTTCTGTAGATAAATAAATGAATAAATAAATAGAGAACAGGCACTGCTCTTCTTTACAGATAAATTCCAATTAATAAATGAGAGAGAGAAAATGAGCATTCCATAAACATTACAGTAATAAATGCTGCAAGCAAGAAGAAGTGATAGATGCTAAATTTAGTGAGTAAAAGTCTGATGACAAGTAAGATATTTGCATAGTTTCCAAGTATCTTCCTGTAAGACATTTATTAATTACCAAGGGAAAAAGAATAACTTAACAGTGGAAAGACCTGGTAGACACCATCTTAACCAAGTGACAAAAGTTAACATCGCCAGTAATAACACATATGGACATCATGTTCCTCTTGATATGATGCATGCAGATCAGACCACTTCAGAGGCATTTTGACAACATGCATACCTAAATCTAATCATGAGAAAACATCAAACAAACCCAAATTAAGAAACATTAAACAAAATAACTGACCTGTACTCTTCAAAAGTGTCAAGGTCATGAAAGACAAGAATGACTGAGGTACTGTAGGATTAGTGGAGACTAAGAAGACACAACAACTAAATACAGTGCGGGATCTTGGATTGGGTACTGGAAAAGGAAAAAAAAAAGGTAGAAAACTGGTGAAATTTGAATAAAGTCCTTAGTTTAATTAGTATTATTGCATTAATGTTGATTTCCTGGTTTTGATAATTATACTATGTTTATATAAGATATTAGCATTAGGAGAAGCTGGGTGAAAAGTATACAATAACTGTACAATATTTACAACTTTTCTGTAAGCTAAAATTATTTCAAAACAATAAGTAAAAAAAAATCTTTCAACTCTGTAATGGTGTTTGTATATCTCATCAGAGAGAAATTATTTCCATATAGCATATTGAACATAGTTTAGCTAAATAACTCTTGGCATTAAGGGTGTCACAAATATGGGAAAATTTTGCATGGTGGTTATAAGTGTTATTTATAGAAATCACAAGTGTGCAAGTTATAGTATTTTATTAAAATTATGAGATAATTCTCCTTTAAGCTAAGATAAAAGCCAGCATGGAGTGGAAAAGAAAGAAACAGCTTTGAGTCTGAAAACGGGCCTTTCAGCTGTAATAAATCCAAATACACACTAGAATTATAGAAATAGAGAATCTCTGACCATCTATTGCAGAGAACAGTGTAATATTTCTATGTCAGTGGCTTTGCATCTTGGGTTATATTATTTCCAAAACAGTCTAAAATAGAGCTGTGTCATCTGACTTCACAATATCCAAAAGTTGCAACTTAACGGTCTCATAAAAACAGTAAATTGGGACTAAATTTAAGAAATATACAGTGGAGTCACTTTCTATATTTGGGCAGGGTAGAGAAGGAGTGTAGTTTTAAATTTAATTTAGGACATAATGTTAAAGTGACATATAGCAACAGTTATCCTTTGAAGAAAATATATATAATTATACATAACTGTTCATTATTAAATATGTCCATGATCATTAGTTAATTTCTTCAAATATTTCCTCCAAGTTTTCAAGAAAATCATTATACCTTGCTTGCCCTTCCTAACGATGCAGTTCATCTCTTTACCATTGGTCAGGAAATCCTTGAAACTATTGTCCCAATCTTTCAGTTGTTTTCACCAACAAGCAATGAATATTTCAGACTTGTCTGTATCTATTGCTTGGGGTACATTTATACTGACAGTGAATGGAATGGCTGGTACAATTTCAGGGAAATTTAAATGGGTCACTTCCTCCATTCTTCCCTATTCTTTTCCTCCTTCTTTTCTTCTTCATTCTCTGTTTCATGACGTCAAAGTTATGCAACATTGATGCTGCTGAGGAAGACTCTTGATGATTATGCTCATATCTATCAAAATGCTGAAGATCTGTTACTTTTGCATGGTGTCAGTCATCACAGTTTCTGGAAGACAACGAAGCAGAGACTACAGTTCCTATCACTAGAGCAGTCCAAGGACTTAGATGCCATCCTTCTATGAGCCTGAGGTGGTGGTGGAATGTGAAAGCCTATTAATTCCATAGGCCTCTCATTCCTATTAAATGAACAAGGTCAGAATTCTTTTCAGTAGCCTTGGTAGGGCAAAGGTTGGAAAACCTCATATATTCATTATGTGCTAGTCACATATTAAATGATCAATCAATGATAATGATAATGCTAAGTATCGTTAAAGTTAGTAGAGGATCACAATCCTTGTCCACATGTCTGCAAGATTTTACAAAGGGATACTAAAATTTTTAAATGAGTTGGATAGCAAATGTGACAATGAATCGTTGCCCGATTTACTTTCTCAGTAGAGACATATTTTGATAGTTTGGGTGTCCTTGCTGTGATGACTGATACTATAGAAGACCAACTTCCCTCTAGATTCATGTCTTGACCCTTAACTGAGATAGTATTCTATTTTTCTTTTTTAATGTGGTGTTGCTGTTAGGTGTGATGGGTTCAAAAGAGGTGGGTTCAAACCGCCAACCTTTCAATTAGCAGCTGAGCATTTAATTGTTGCACCAGGGCTTCTTTCTATTATCATAAATATATATATATATAACAAAACATTTGACATTTCAATGTTTTTTATATGTTAAATTCAGTGACATTAATACATTCATCAATGTTGTGCACCCATCACCACTATTCTTTTCCAACTTTTCTTTTTTGTCTAGCATGTTAAGTGCCTTGTTCCATTGGAAAGACATTTTTAGGGTCAGTCTGCAATTATGATAAAATACCTAAGAATCTTATGGAAGTCCTGTGAAAAATATCTCATTTTTGAATCCAATGATATAATAATAAATATCCTCTCAAGGTCATCTAAATATGTCAAGAGAGGGGGTATCCAATATTTCCTAATTCAACTTCTGGTAAGTTACAAATGATGAGACTCTAAAAGAAAATAAATCCTGTGGAATGCCAACTTTGAAAAATCCCTATTTTAAAAGTGGGTCCTTGAATTCTTTTTTAATGTTTCTTCATTAGATTGATAGTGTCTAGACTTCTTTGCAAACAGATTTTATCACAAGCACATGAAATTCATCATTGTTGTTGTCCTCAATAATCTTTTTTTTCTTTTCTATGAAATAATACCTCCTACTTTAACTCATACATTAGAAAAAAATAAAATGATATCCCGTCAAGTTGATATGTGTGTCTCAAATGTATTTAAGTTACTTAAAAGTCTTTGTCACTTACTAGTGTTTTGAATTTGGGCAATGTGATTTTTTTTTTCCTAAGAGGATAAATGAATATGATTCTTAGCTGTTTATTCTTTTCAAGGAATGTTGATTATCTGATTTATCAAAAGAAGGAAAGTCAGAAAAAAGGAAGAAAGGAAATAAAGAAAGTGAAATTGAAATAGCCTGTTGATATAGAAGAACACTGCTAAAAGAAGAAAGGAAAGAAGGAAGTGAGAGAAAGAGAAATAGAGGTAGAGAGGAAGGGATGAAACTTGAAGTAGATCATTCAAATAGAATAACAGGAAAGGAAAAGGGAGTACCCTTTTCTTGAATATCCTTCTGATTGGGTAGGTATGGGACATAAACTACCTGAGAATGAATCATTCATTAGTTACTTTATTGGATATCAGCTTAGCACTTTGAAATCGTTCTAAATATGTACATTTGCACAGTAAAAAAGAGAAATTTTTTCAAACTTGTGGTAGAAACTTGTACATGCACCTAATAGGTAACAGAGTTCTTATACTTACAGGTGGTAAGATAATGGAGAATAGTCAAATTTATGTGAATGTTCATCTGTGTATGAAGTACAAAGGTGTATGAAGTGTATGAAGTTGATCTTCAATATAATTGTGGAAAAAATCAGGACTATAAATTACAAATAAAAATAGAGAAATCTTTATTATTTAAACTTTTAAAACACAAGTTCTCAAAATAAATATTTTACCTAATTTAAAGAAAAGGAAAATATGCTCAATGTACAAAAAATTCCCAGAACTGGAAAGGAAGGAATAGGCTTCTTAATTTAAAAATGAGCATAAACATATTATTCAGAGAAAAATAATTGCAAAAGACTAATTAAAAATCACAAGTAGGCAACAATGCTGTTGCAATTTTCACTTATAAGCAAAAATCATAAAAATCGTATTCATTGCTGGGAAATGGTCACTCTTATACACTACCAGTGAGACTGTAAATTATAAAAAAAATTGGAAAGAAGTCTGGCATTATATATTAAAATTTAAACTATCATACTCTCTCATCCAGCAATACCACTTTGAGACTCTATCCTACTGAAATTAATTAGTAAACAAAGTTAATAATGTTTATTTTGACAAATAAAAATACAGGAATGCATATTTTAAATAGAAAGATATAAAAGAAATATAAAGAGAAACAGAAGAAAAATAAACAGAATTAGAAGAAAATTATATTAGGCTATATGTATAAAGATGTTCATGTAAGTAATTTTTGCTGTCAAGAAAAAGCTGAAAGTGCCTGAGTATTCATCAACAGGGAATAGTTGACTAAATAATGTATTGTATTCCATACTATAGAATATTATGCATCTACCAAAAAGCGTGAATCAAATCTCTCCTTTCTATCTATCTATCTATCTGCAGAAAAATAAGTTGCAGACTATATATGGTAATATTATCCAATTTTTGTCAAAGCCAAACCTGTATGTTTGTATAAACATAGAGAACAATGTATGTATTGTATACATCCCACACTCTAATAAACATTTCTTTCAGTGGAGTGGACTGGAAAAATGTGTAGGATAGGTTATTAAGTTTTTCCTTACGTAATCTTGTATTGTTTGATTTTCTAACTTTGTTATTAAAAAAAAAACAGCAAAGTTTAAAAATTAAGGGATTCCTTATTCACATTCTCCTTAGTTTTCTGCTGTCACTAGAAGCTATTTATTAATGACTACTGGGAAGTCACATTCAGATAGCTTTCTGGAGTAGATCTTTCTCTAACTCTGACCGTCAGGGGTCTGTCTGACCACTTTGGAGTTCTTTCCTTTTGAAACATTTTTTAGGCTACTTGTCTCAGTAGGTAAACTGAAATCTATAATAGTGGTTTTCAACATGGCATGGGGAGGGCATAGTCCTGAGGGGAGTGTTCAACCCACACATATTCCCTATCAGTGTTTGGTGCCAGACTCCCATTTCCCCACAAACATAATGTAACCAATACTGTGGTGAATCACTGTTGCTAATGGGGATGTGCTTCATTACTTAGCATGTAGCACTGGGAAAAGTTTGGGAATCACTGATCCATAAAAAGGTGTTTTTTAAAAAATTTTTTTTCATTCTACTTTACATGAAGGTTTACAGAACAAATAGTTTGTCATTAACCAGTCAGTACCCATATTGTTTTATGACATTGGTTAACAACCCCACGACATGTCAACACTCTCCCTTCTCAACCTTGGAGGACCCTTTTTTTTGGTGAAAATATACATAGCCAAAATTACACCATTTCAAAAATTTCTACATGGACAATTCAGTGACATCAGTTACATTCTTCCAGTTGTGCTGCTATTCTCACTTTCCTTTTCCAAATTATTTCATCACCATTATCTTCAACTCACTGCCCCCTAGGCTTACCATCAAACCTTTTGAGTTGCTGTTGTCAGTTTGATCTCACATAGATGATTCTTTTTTTTTTTTTTAATACCTTAGATGAAGGTTCACAGAACAGTTTCTCATTAAAGTTAGTACACATATTGTCCTATGACAGTGGTTAACAACCCCACGATATGTCAACACTGTCCTTTCTCAACCTTGGGTTCCCTATCACCAGCTTTCCTGTCCCCTCCTGCCTTCTAGTCCTTGTCCCTGGACTGCTGTGCCTCATTAGTCCTGTTTTGTTTTATGAGGTGGTCCAATCCCCAGCTGAACAGTGAACTTCGGAACGGACTTCACTACTGAGCTAAAAGGGTGTCTGGGGGCCATAATCTTGGGGTTTCTCCAGTCTGTCAGGCCAGTAAATTTAGTCTTTTTTGCATGAGTAAGAATTTTGTTCTACATCCTTTTCCAGCTCTGTCCAGGACCCTCTATTGTGATCCTGGTCAGAGCAGTCAGTGGTGGTAGCCGAGCACCATCTAGCTGTACTGGACTCAGTCTGGTGGAGGCCGTGGTAGCTGTGGTCCATTAGTCCTTTGGACTAATCTTTCCTTGTATCTTGTTCTCTTCATTATCCCTTGCTCCTGAAGGGATGAGACCAGTGGAGTATCTTAGATGGCTGCTCACAGACGCTACTCACCAAGGTAAAATTTAGACACATTGTCTTTATAAACCGTGTTATGCCACTTGAGCTACATTTGCCCCAAGACCATGGTCTCCACAGCCCTCCACCCAGCAATTCAATCCCTCTGGGAGTTTGGAAGTGTCTATGGAGCTTCCATGACCTTTCCTTGTACAAGTTGTGCTGGCTTCCCCAGTAATGTGTACTGTCTTACCATTCACCGAAGTTACCACTTATCTATTGTCTATTTAGTTCTCCCCCGCCCCTGCCATCCCTCATAACCAACAAAGATTTTTGTGTGTGTGTGTAAACTTTTACATGAATTTTTACAGTAGAGGTCTCATCCAATATTTGTCCTTTTGTGATTGACTTATTTCACTCAGCATAATGTCCTCTAATTTCATCCATGTTATGAGATGCTTCACAGATTCATCATTGTTCTTTCTCGTTGCATAGTACTCCATTGTGTGTATGTACCATAGTTTGTTTATGCATTCATCTGTTGATGGGCATCTAGGTAGTTTCCATCTTTTTGTTGTTGTGAACATTGCTACAGTGAATATGAGTGTGCATATGTCTATTTGTATGACAGCTCTTATTTCTCTAGGATATATTCCTAGGAGTGAGACTGCATTTTGTAGTGCTTTTTTTTGTAGTGCTGACATTTTCTTTGTTCCTCTTACTCTCCTGTGCTGAGTTCCTTTTGTTTGTGGATTTTTTTTCATTTCTTTTGTTTTTATAGATTTTGTTTTTACCGAGACTTTACATTTCTCTTCTCATTTTAATGAGTAGGTTTGTTAACTTTCTTTGTGATTACCTTGAAATTTACCCTTATCTTCCTAGATTTGAACCAGTCTATTTTCACTTGGTATTGCCTTGCCTTCCTCTCTATTGGAAGGTTTTCTACCTACACCATTTATTCCCTCTTTTATCATTCTGATGCTGTTGCCATTTACAGATTAACCTCTCTGGTTCCCTGTTGTACTTCTTTTGGTTTTGCAGTCATTAAGAGTACATTTCCTAGGTCGGTATCTGGCTAGTACAATCCTGTGTCCTATATTCAGCCTGTGGTCTGATGTTCTCATATACAAGGACTCCCTTTAATAAGTCTTGTAAATTTGGTTTGGTTTTTACATAGTCCCTTAATTTCTGTTTATCTGGAAATAACCAAATTTCACCATCATATTTGAATGAGAGTTTTGTGGGATATATTATTTTTGGTTGGCAATTTTTTTTCTTTCAAGGTTTTATATATGTCACCCCATTGCCGTCTTGCCTGCATAGTTTCTGCCGAATAATCTGACATTAGTCTTATTGTTTCTCCTCTGTAGGTGACTTTTTGTTTTCCCCCACTGCTCTCATGGTTCTTTGTTTGTCTTCAGTCTTACTGAGTGTGATTATGACATGCCTTGGTGATTTTCTTTTGGGGTTTATCCTATATGGGGTTCACTGAGCTTCGTGGATGGTCAGCTTTTCATCTTTCATGATATTGGGGAAGTTTTCTGTCAGCAATTCTTCAACGATCCTCTCTGTGTTTTCTGTTTTCTGACCCTGTTCTGCAACTCCAATCACTTGCAGATTTTTGCTTTTGATAGTACCCCACATAATTCTCAGGCTTTCTTCATTTTTCGTTGTTTTTTCTGATTTTTCCTCAGAGTTGTATCCAAGTGTTTGTCTTCAATTTCACTGATCCTATCTTCCATCGTTTCAAACCTGCTCCTTAGCCCTTCTATGACACTGCCTATTTCTGAAATCTTGTTGTTTATCTTTTGGATTTCTAATTGTTGTTTTTGTATAATTTCTAGTTGTGAATTTATTTTAGCATTTTGTTCCTGTATTATTTTCTTGAATTCTTCCATTTTTTTGTCTGTATTTACCATGAATTTGTCTGCTTTTTCCATGAATTTGTCTACTTCTTCCTCATTTTTGTCTGCTTTTTGCTTCAACTCTTGGATATGTCTGGGAACATTAGAGATTTGAATTCCCTATCAGTTAGGTCTAGTGCCTTTTCTTCTACTGGAAAGTCATCTGGTGTTTTATTTTGGACACCTACTGGAACCATCTTGTCTTGTTTTTGTAAATGTTTTGATATTGTCTGCTGTCTTTGGGGCATTCAGTAGGTATTTTTCTCATTTATTGATTGAGATTTGTTTGTTTCATCCTAATTTTTGTTTTATTTGGTTATGTCTGAGCAGGTGGGCTGTGTGTTCTTTGTTGTTTGCTTGTCTGTATGAATGATACTTTTTGCCTTCTTCTCCAATGGGCAGGGTCAGTCACTCAGGTATGTTACAGCAGGGCAAGTCCAGCTGAAAGGGAGTTGCTGGGATAGGTTTTTTAGTGGCACATATCAGAGCTGACATTGCAGACCAGGAATCAGTGAATTGTAGGTTCCAGTAGGCCATGCCTGTGCTGCTTGAGAGTGTGATGTTCAGCACACGGTGCAGGTAGGCAGGAAGTAGGGGGGAGATTGTGATGTGTGGAGCTAAGATGGGTATGGGAAAGATGAGAGAGAGCAGAGAGGAACAAGAGCCAAAAAGATACACACAAACAAAAAAGAGTGTTAAGGGAGCTTGCTATTGGAGTGGAGAGATGAGAGACTGAGAAATGGAGAAAAACAAAAATGAAAAAAAAAGAAAAAGCATAAAAAAAAAGAATAAATTGAGAAACTGGAAATGAAGAAAGACAAAAAAGGAATAATCGAGAGAAGAAAAAGAAACAAAAAAAGAAAAAGAAAAACAAGAAAAAAGAAATTCCCCTAGGGATGTCCCTGTGCGTCTGCACAGAGTAAGGGAGTAGCTTCCAAGCTGCGTGGTACTGCCTGCCTAGAAGGGACTCCCAAGCCGAGAAAAAAAAAGAAAACACACAAACAGATCAAAACAGAACAAATCAGAGCAAACAAACAAACATTAAAGCCCTGAGGGTCCCACCAGTGTGGTGGCACTGGCTGGGAAGCAGTTTCACAGTCGAGTGGTGTTTCGCAGCCTTTCAGGGAGAAGCAAAGAAGGTGCACGGGGCCAAGTACTTGAGAGAAAGGAGGGGGAGGTAGTGAGAGGTAAGGAAGAAATCTAATGAAGTGGAAAAAAGCAATACCAGCAGCCAGCAAAAGGCAGTCAGGGAGCCAGTCAGTGTGGGTGGGTGGAATCTAAGCAACACTGGGGTGAAGTTGGTGCTTCCCCACCAAGAGACTGTGGCTGCAGGAAGCAGAGGAGGCTAAGTGGGGCGAAGGAGGGTTGGGGGTGGAAAGCCTATATCTCTGGTTACCGGTTTTTCTGTCTCCTGCTGGAAGCTCCATGAGGCTGCTTTTTCGTACCCCCTGCTCACTGATCTCCAATAGGAATCCAAGATGGTGGATCCATGCTGCGGCAGCTAATAGGGGACCTCTGCATGTATCTCTCCTCCCTCTCTGTTCTCGGTCAGTTTCTTATTCCATTTGGTTCTTGTCTGAGTTCTTTATCTCTTCGCTTGATGCTTATGGTTTCAGGATTGAGGTGTGACTCTGTTTGACTTAGTTTTTCTAATCTTTGCTGTGGAGGGACAGCGTGGTGTTTCTGACTATAGAGCCATATTGTCCAAAAGTTGAGAATAATACATTTTTAAGAATATATGAAACCATGGTAAACTGATTTTCAGTAAGGGTGCCAAGCCCATTCAGTGGATAAAGAATAGTCTTTTCAACAAATGATGCTGGGGCAACAGGATAGCCATACACAAAAGAATAAAGTTTGACCTTCACCTCACACCATATATAAAATTAACTCAGAATGGATCACAGTCTTAAATGTAAGAGCTAAAACATGAAACTCTTAGAAGAAAAAAGAGGGATAAATCTTCACGACCGTTGGCTCCTGATTCTTAGATATGACACCAAAAGTTTGAGCAACAGAAGAAAAAATAGATAAAGTTGACTTCATTAAAAGTAAAAGTTTTGTGTTTCAAAGATCACTATTAAGAATGTGAAAAGACAACCCAAGAAATTAGAAAAAAAAATTTTCAAATTGTGTATCTAATAAGGGACTTGCATCTAGAATACATAAAGAACTCTTACAACTTAATCATAAAAAGACAAATTTCCCTATTAAAAAATGGGTAAAAGATATGAACAGACATTTCTTCAAGGAAGACCTACAAATAGTCAAGAGGCACATAAAAAAATGTTCAACATCATTAATCCTCAGTAAAATGAAAATGAAAACCACAATGAGATGCAACTTCACACCCACTAGGATGGCTAGAATAAAAATGTTACATAATAACAAGTGTTGACAAGGATGTGAAGAAATTGAAACTGTGATACTTTGCTGGTGGGAATGTGAAATGGTACAGTGACTTTGGAAAACAATCTGGCAGTTTCTTAAATGAGTAAACAAAGTTACTATATTAACCAGTAATTCTACTTCTAGGTATATATCCAAGAAAAATGAAAACACATTTCCACACAAAAACTTGTACACAAATGTTTATAGCAATATCATTCGTAATAATCTAAAGGTGAAAAACAACCCAAATACCCATAAATTGATGAATGGATACACAAAATGTGCTATGTCTATACAATGAAGTATTAATTGGCAAAAAAAAAAAAAAAAGAAAGAAAGAAAGTGCTAATACATGCTACAACATGGATGAACTTTGAAAGCATTATGCTAAGTGTAAGAAGTCAGTCACCAAAAAACCACATACTATATGATTCCATTTATACGAAATGTCCAGAATAGGCAAATCTATAGAGACAAAAAGTATACTCGCGATTTTTTAGGATTGTAGGGCATGGAAGATAAGGGGGTGATAACTGAAGGATATGAGCATTCTTTTTGGGGTAAAAAAAAAATGTTCTAAAATTGACTTTGGCGATGGTTGTATGTATCTGGGAATATGCTAAAATCCACTGAATTATACACTTTAATTGGGAGAAGTTTATGCTATGTGAATTATATCTCAATAAAGCTGTTTGTAACAAAGAATACATGAAACAAATCAGTTTCCTTCCACTGAAAATTATGTCTGCAAGTCTCTCAGCTTTAAAATATCTTCATCACTATTTTCACAGGTATACGTCCTAATGCCTAATGCCTCTGGCTTTTTGATATCAGGTCCAAATATCCATGCTCAAAGGTGTGCAGTTTGATTCCGAGTGGACTTGACCCTTGAAATTCTGACAGTTCTATGACCATAACTCCTTAAGGAGTCACAGAGAGCTCAAACCTTGCATTACTGCTTGCATTTTGTCTGATAATAACTATGAGTCATTGCTAATATTTACTGAGCATTTTCTCTATACTAGCTATTGTGCAAAGTAATTTTCATGTTTTACCTTATTTAATCCTTATAACTTTGGTAAAAATAGTATTATCTTCAGTTTATAGAAAAAGAAACTGAGGTTCAGAGAGGTGAGTTAGCCAGACAGGGTTTGGATCAGGTTAGCTTGACGCTGTAGCCCATGCTCCATAATACATGGTGAAAAAAGGACAGAAAAGAAGACAATAATGTAAAAAACTAAATAATGCAGAAATGTACTTACTTTAGGATTTTTTGAGGATTTCTTAATGTGCAAGTCTCATTTTATTTTAAAGAACAAAATAAAACAAGAGAACATACACGGTGTTTCTAAGGAATGTTATCCTGTGATGAGTGCTAATGACTTATACATTGTACCGAGAGTTACCCTCATCCCCTACCCTCTGGAGATTTAGTTTTGTATCATGTTTCTATTTTTTAAGTAATTTTTATTCTGAAGGTGAATTGAAGTGATTTGTAAAATAGCAAATACCTGTGCAACATTCCAAAACCATAGGAGAAGACTCTATACGTGTCGGAAGCTGGTGGCTCTAAATGAAAATAAGCAGTGCTTACACTGGCTGTTGATCTGTGAAATTCTAAGAAAGACTATTGGGTCTAGACACTCCAATTTATGTCTTCAGTTTTCCTTTGAATATTGAGGAAGGAAATAAAGTTATATTTACTGAAAGTTTTCTGGGTCAGACATTATGCTAGGTAATTTTCACAATAGTTTCTCATTTACTACACTCAGAAACCTATCCCATTCTACAAAAAGAAAAGCAAGATCGGGAGGGTAGGACATGACAATACCAGGATTCAAATTAATCACACTTCAGATTTTGAAATTGTTAGCCAAATAGAAATTTCTGCAAATGCATAATTTGACTTTCTCTTGAATTATTTTAGCTCGAAACTTCTAGTAGAAGTTACCATTCTGAGCAATCCTTGGCAAAAGAGAAGTTATGAAACATTTCTCCAGAGTGATTTTGCTGAAATATTGCACACAGATAACTTGAGGCTGTTGCATTTGTTTTTATATTGATAAAACCCACAGCAAAGTTCAATGGTGGCTCTCTTGATAAGTTTCAAACTACTAGTGAAAAACCCAGGTGAACGGCAGGTGGAATATCAGTACTGGCTGAACTGAAATGAACATACACTCTACCCCTTAAAAGCCATGGATCTATGTTTGATATAGGAAGAGATTTAAGAATCCATATATGATCCAGATTATAACTTCTACTTCCATTCTGAATTCCAATCGCTCCAACAGATTTCTGCCTCTCTGAACTTCTCTTCATTCTACATTCCTCATGCTACTCTTCTATTCAGAAGCCTACAAAGTCTCTCTTTTGCCTAACTTCTCATATCCAAACACTTCTTCTTAGTTTCCAAGATCTTTAATACCACCATAACCACGCAACTTGAGGATAGAAGCACAGAAGAGAACATCTGAGTGAAGACAGAAGGAAATAAAAGCAGAATACTATTTTTTTTTATTGTACTTTAGATGAAGGTTTACAGAACAAATAGTTTTGCATTAAACAGTTAGTACACATATTGTTTTATGACAATGGTTAACAACCCCACAACATGGCAAAACTGTCCCTTCTCAACCTTGGGTTCCCTATTACCAGCTTTCCTGTCCCCTCCTGCCTTCTAGTCCTTGTCCCTGGACTGTTGTGCCCCATTAGTCTCATTTTGTTTTAAGGGGCTGTCTAATCTTTGGCTGAACGGTGAACCTCGGGAGTGACTTCATTACTGAGCTAAAAGTGTGTCTGGGGGTCATGCTCTCGGGGTTTCACCAGTCTCCATCAGGCCAGTAAGTCTGGTCTTTTTTTGGGAGTTAGAATTTTGTTCTACTTTTTTCTTCAGCTCTGCCTGGGACCCTCTGTTGTGATTCCTGTCAGAACAGTCAGTGGTGGTAGCCAGGCACCATCTAGTTGTAATGGACTCAGTCTGGTAGAGGTCATGGTAGTTGTGGTCCCTTAGTCCTTTGGACCAATCTTTCCATTGTATCTTGTTTTCTTCATTCTCCCTTGCTTCTGAAGGGGTGAGACCAGTGGAGTATCTTAGATGGCTGCTCACAGGTTTTTAAGACCCCAGATGCTACTCACCAAGGTAGAATGTGGAACATTGTCTTTATAAACTGTGTTATGACAATTGAGCTAGATGTTTCAAGACCATGGTCCCCACAGCCCTCTGCCCAGCAATTCAGTCCCTCGGGGAGTTTGGATGTGTCTGTGGAACTTCCATGACCTTTCCTTGTACAAGTTGTGCTGGCTTCCCCAGTATTGATAAGCAGAACACTACTAATGTGAAAATTTTGTGGCTTCAGAATTTTTGGTGTGAGGCGTGTGTAGCTGTTTTTAACTCCCTGACTGATATGTCTGTAGCTTCTTAGTGTGTAAGAAAAGACATACTGCTTTTCTCACTCACACTTTCCCACTCTCCCCTTTCACACATTTGTTTGGTCACTCCCTGTGGACATCATGTCTGATCTTCTGTCCATTAGTGCAAAGATCCCTGACCACCCCAACCCCCCATTACTCTGCCCTTAGACTCTCCTCCTGACCTATCTCTCTGATGTCTTTCTGTGAACATACTTGGTCTGTCTGGTCCCTGAACAAAGGATGTTAGATATGGAAATTTCATGATCTCAGGTACAATAAAATTAACAACAATGACATGGGCAGACATTATTCTGGTGACAGTGAGTTACTGTCCTACTGACTCAAAAAATTTGATCCAGAATTGATTTTTACTCCCAGAATTTCTTTAGATTAAGAACATCAGCTATGAAACAAATTTCCAGATCTGAATCAGAGAAAAGATGGGTGAGACTGGTGACAGATTACTCTTTCTGGTATATATATATATATATATTAATTGTTAGAAATTTGTATACCTTAGCCAACAAGTCTAACACTAGAGGTGCAAGTGTATTTTCATGCAGTTGCAATGGTATGTTCATTTAGCAGAATTTTGATAGAGGCAAATAAAACTACTGCATGGATCCAGAGTGCCCTGGTAGTGGATAGTTAAGTGGTCAGCTGCTAACTGAAAAGTCTGAGGTTTGAATCCACTAGCTGCTCCAAACGAGAAAAGACCTGATGATCTGCTCCTATAAAGATTACAGCCTAGATGCATCAGCCTGAGACGAAAAGAACTAGACGGTGCCTGGCTACCTCCAGTGACAGCCCTGACAGGGAACACAACAGAGAGTCCCTGATAGAGCAGGAGAAAAGTAGGGTGCAGAACTCAAATTCTAGTAAAAAGACAAGACTTAATGGTCTGAGACTGGAGGAACCCCAGAAACCATGGCCCCCAGATTTTCTGTCAAGCCAGCACTAAAACCATTCCCAAGGCCATCTCTTCAGACAAAGATTAGACTGGACTATGGGGCAAAAAATGATACTCGTAAAGAGAGTGTTTCTTAGCTCAAGTAGATACTTGAGACCATAAATGTGCAGCTCCTGTCCGGAGGTGAGATGGGAAGGCAGAGAGAGTCAGGAGCTGGTTGAATGGACATGGGAAATTAGGGCTGGAAAGGAAGAGTGTGCTGTCATAGTATAGGGAGAGTAATTAGGGTCTCATAACAAAGTATGTATAAATTTTTATAAGAGATACTAACTTGAATTATAAACTTTCACTTAAAGTATAACAATAAAATAAAAGAAAATGAAAAGACAAGCCACAGACTATTTGCAAATCATATATATGATAAAGAAATCATACCTAGAATATAAAAAGAAATTTTAGGACTCAATAATAAGAAGATAAACAGCCTAACTGAAAACTAGACAAAAGATTTTCATAGACATTGCACCACAGAAGATACATGAATGGCTGATAATCACAAGAAAAGATAATCAGCATCATTAGATATTAGGGAAATGCACATTAAAACCACAATACCACTACACATTCACTATAATAACTCTAATAAATAAAAAATATAGACAACAACAGGGGTTGGTGAAGATGTGGGGAAACTGGAACTTCCACATTGCTGGGGTAATGTAAAATGGAGCAGTCACTTTAGAAAAGTTTGGCAGTTTCTTAAAAAGCCACTCCACTACTAAGTATCTACCCAAGAGAAATGAAATCCTATGTCCATTCAAGGACTTCTATGCTTAGCAGCCTTATTCATAATAGCCAAGGAGTAGAAACAATGTTCACCACCTGATAAATGGATTAACAAACAATGAATAGTACATCCACACAATGGAATGCTATTTAGCAATACAAAGGAATGAAGTACTGATACATGTTACAACATGGATGAAGCTCAGAAGCATTATGCTAAATGAAAGAAGCCAGATGCAAAAGACCGCATATTGTTTGTGATTCCATTTATATGAAATGCACCAAACCAGAAAAAACAAAGCTATTGTTGTTGAGTCGATTCCAACTCATCGCAAGCCTGTAGGACAGAGTAGAACTGGCCCACAGGGTTTCCAAGGCTGTAATCTTTATGAAGCCGACTGCCACATTGTTCCCCAGTGTAGCCGTTGGTGGGTTTGAACCACTGACCTTTTGGTTAGCAGCCGAGCACTGAACCATTGCGCCACTTGTGCTCCTTTATGAAATGTACAGGAAAGGTAAATATATGGAGACAGAAAGCAGAGTAGTGGTTGCGTGGGGCTGGGGGTAGGAACAGCGTGGGCAAGGATGACTGCAAGCAAGGACTCTCTTGGGATGGTGGAAATATTCTAAATATGGACATGGTGATGGTTGCACAAACATCATTGAGCTGTTCAAAACAGGTGAATTTTATGGTGTGTAAATTTCATGACTAAATAAATTACAAAAAAAAAAAAAAAAGATTACAGCCTAGGAATCCCTATGAGGCAGTCCTACCCTGTCCGATAGGGTTGTTGTGAGTTGGAATTGTCTTGATGGCACACAACAACAGCATGGATCCACAGTTCCACAGGTTTGCAGTGTGGAGGAAATTAGCAAAATGGCCTCTAACTCATCATTCTCTTAATCAATGTGATGCTGTTTCCACGTTTTATGGCTCCTTGTACTGTGAGTTATACAGTGAGCCCAGTCACTGGCAGGTAATCTTCTCTCACCTCCTTCTGATTTCCTTCGAGGGCTTTAGTTATATGTGAAAGTCCTCTAGAGGAAGGCAGCCATCTTTGGTGAGCTTTAGGCCTTATCTTTTGTCCCCGAGACTATGTGGCCATCAAAACGGTAGCTCAGGCTCCCCAGAATTCAATAAATATTTCCGTGTTGAAAACTGGTTTTGTTGATCATTTATCATCTAAGTTTCCTGCTTCTAGGTAATTCTTGAAATCTATAGACTCCCTTCTTTTGTGACAGCTATCCAAAGTAATTAAAAAATAGGTTTTTCAATCAAGAATTTTAAGAGTTTTATAGACACTTCACGAAAGAAGACATTCAAGCGGCTAACAGACACATGAGGAAAGCTCAAGATCACTAGCCATTAGAGAAATGCAAATTAAAACCACAATGAGATACCATCTCACCCCGGCATTATTGGCACAAATCAAAAAAACTGGAAATAACAAATGTTGGAGAGGTTGTGGTGAGATCGGAACTCTTATGCACTGCTGGTGGGAATGCAAAATGATACAACCAATTTGGAAAATGATATGGAACTTCCTTAGAAAGCTAGAAATAGAAATGTCACACGATCCAGCAATACCATTCCTAGGAATATATCCCAGAGAAACAAGAGCCGTCACACGAATAGACATATGCACACCCATGTTCATTGCAGCACTGTTCACAATAGCAAAAAGATGGAAACAACCTAGATGTCCATCAACATATGAATGGATAAACTATGGTACATACACACAATGCAGTATTATGCAATGATAAAGAACAATGATGAATCTGTGAAGCATTTCATAACATGGATGAAACTGGATAACATTATGCTGAGTGAAATAAGTCAATCACAAAAGGACAAATATTGTATGACACCTCTACTGTAAAAACTTAAAAATAGTTTACACACAAAAAGAAACAATCTTTGTTCATTACAAGGGTTGGGAGAGATGGGGGGGAGATACTAAATAGACAATAGATAAGTGGTAACTTTGGTGAAGGGTAAGACAGTACACAATACTGGGGAAGCCAGCACAACTTGTACAAGGAAAGGTCATGGAAGCTCCACAGACACATCCAAACTCCCCGAGGGACTGAATTGCTGGGCAGAGGGCTGTGGGGACCATGGTCTTGAAACATCTAGCTCAATTGTCATAACACAGTTTATAAAGACAATGTTCCACATTCTACCTTGGTGAGTAGCATCTGGGGTCTTAAAAACCTGTGAGCAGCCATCTAAGATACTCCACTGGTCTCACCCCTTCAGAAGCAAGGGAGAATGAAGAAAACAAGATACAATGGAAAGATTGGTCCAAAGGACTAAGGGACCACAACTACCATGACCTCTACCAGACTGAGTCCATTACAACTAGATGGTGCCTGGCTACCACCACTGACTGTTCTGACAGGAATCACAACAGAGGGTCCCAGGCAGAGCTGAAGAAAAAAGTAGAACAAAATTCTAACTCCCAAAAAAAGACCAGACTTACTGGCCTGATGGAGACTGGTGAAACCCCGAGAGCATGGCCCCCAGACACACTGTTAGCTCAGTAATGAAGTCACTCCCGAGGTTCACCGTTCAGCCAAAGATTAGACAGCCGCTTAAAACAAAATGAGACTAATGGGGCACAACAGTCCAGGGACAAGGACTAGAAGGCAGGAGGGGACAGGAAAGCTGGTAATAGGGAACCCGAGGTTGAAAAGGGACAGTTTTGCCATGTTGTGGGGTTGTTAACCATTGTCATAAAACAATATGTGTACTAACTGTTTAATGAGAAACTACTTGTTCTGTAAACCTTCATCTAAACTACAATATAAAAAAAGAAAGAAAGAAAGAAAAAAAAAAACAATTTTAAGAGTTTTAGTTAGAGGAGTCTTTCAGAATTCCTATACCCTTCATCTTGCTGGGAATGGAAGGCAGGCTCCCCTTAAGTTTCAGTTTCTGAGTGATGATTATTTTAGATGCAACTCTATCCTTGGGATATTTCAGTAAAGTGGTTAATAGTTGGTGTCTCCAGTTGCTGACTCTAAACTTTCAAAATGATTTTATCTCTAAACCTCAGTTTTCTCATTTGTAATGTGGGGATTATAAAGGTATTACTTATTTCATATGATTATTGTATAGGTATGGGTAATGAGAGATGTGAGTGGGAAAGGAAGCAGGCTAATGTCTTAAAGATGGCAGAGAGTGTTTTATTTCTCTCAAACAGCAGAACCATCATTGTTTTTCCTGAAGCTGGCAACGGACAAGCTTCCTAAAGCATTGTTGTTTTGGGTGCCGTGGAGTCGATTCTGACTCATAGCGACCCCATGTGACAGAATAGAACTGTTCCATAGGATTTTCTTGACCTTAATCTTTACAAAAGGACATCGATAGGTCTTTCTTCCACAGAGCTGCAGAGCTGCCGGGTTGGTTTGAACTGCCAACCTTTCAGTTAGCTGCTGAGTGCTTGACTGTTGCACAATAGGACGGCGTTATTTTGATACTTTATTCACCATAAACTGGAAGTGGCTCTAGCTTTAATTAAAAAAGGACAGAAGTACAAAGAAGGAAAAGAAAAGAAAGAAAAAACAATCTAATACTTACTGAACATTTGTCATGTGTCAAAGTTCTAAATGCTTTACAGTAAGCATTAAGTGCTCACGACAGACCTCAGAGTTATATTCTATTATTGTCATTATCACAGAGATGAGGAAACTGAGACAGAGTTAGAAATGAATAGAGACAATTTAGATGTTGAGCCTGAACTCCTAATTAACATGTTAACTGCAAGGCTTCTATATGATGCCAAGAATCACACAGAAAATTGGTGTTTAGTATTTATGTTTGAATGTTTCTATTCCCTGATGTTCACCCACCAATATTATGCCTGGTGCAATCCTACTGGTATTTCAAGCCTCTGCTGAAATTTCATGGCCTCTTTGAAGTAGAATTAAACGTTCCCTATTCTCTGCTCTTATAGCACTGCACAAACCGTTATAAAAGCACGCATAATGTTTAGTTATTTCTCTTCTGCCCTCTATCCTGTGACTTTCTGGAGGGCAGGAAGCATTGCTTTATTTCCTAACACTATGATTATCATCGTTATTGTTGTTGTTGCTGTTATTGTTATTTTAATTATCACAGTGAGCGCAGTATCTGGTATCTCAGAATAACTCAATATCCTTTTCGTATGGAAAGTCTACTTAAAAACTATTTTTCACGCATTAATACTTTATAGGAAATCCAAGGACTTTTGACTTCTCCTAATTCTTTTTGATTGACTATTGATTTTGAAATTTGTTTGCTTCTGGGTCCACCCAATTCTGCTACCTCTTGTCAGCCATTAAAGAAGCAGGAACCATGCCTTACCGATTTGCTTTATACTGGTCCCTAGTTCACCATAGGTTCCTGATAAATCTTCTTTCTAATCAGCCTTTGAAAATGGAGCTTCATACTTTACTGCAGTCAGTTATGTAGATGGCCATTACCAGGGCCTTCTCTTTAGCTACAACCACCTTCCCAGAATTGCTTTTCTTTCCTCTGCTCCATTTATGAGGTTGCAGCCCTCCAGAACCATATGTTGCAGCTGAATTGTGTTTTCCCTAGTAGCAGGATATCAAATTTTTTAACACCAGGTTATTTACTTGTCCCTTGGTTATACAAGAAAACCAGGAATCTCACATGTGTTAGCAATTGTAGCTCCAGTAGCTACAGATTTACTACAGGCAAGCATACGTTTACAAGCTGGTTTTCAAATCTCATCTCTTAACTTCCTGGTGTTACAGCAGAAGTATATCTGAGCCTGAAATTTATGCAAACTCCAGAGCTGGATGTGTGTGTGTGCGTGTGTGTGTGTGTGTGTGTGTGTGTGTGTGTGATATCTGGATGTGCACATAATCCAAGAGAATGATGCGTTTACATTTAGTTATGTCTTTAATGTTATTATTGGTGTTACACACCTGTGATCATTTTTCTCCTGGCAAAAGTAGCATTATTACAAAATCCAGTCATGTGATTTGGATGCTTTAGAGATAAGGCTAAAGCTCTGTCAGAGCACTTAACCACAGGTGTAAAAATGTTGTGATTAAAAAGAGACTGCACATTTAAGTAGGAGTAATTATAAGCGAATGCTTAATTGCAAAGTTACACAAGCATTTATGCTTTACCTTGAGATCTTAGGCCTTTGAAAGGTGCTGTATAAATGCAAATTACTTGTCACATTCATGCCATGCATTCATGACACTGAAAATGTGCATTTATACTGAACCAGCCTTAATAACAAAATACTAAATGTAAAATATCTATTAAACAGAGCTACTTTTCCATCATCCAAAAATATGTATTTCTTTATTTTTCTTTTAAACATGTACTTGTGCTGATGAGATGCCAAGTTCTGTCTTTACACCTGATTAAAGGAATGAAGTATAAAAATAAAATTCTTTAGACTGATTAAACTAAAAAACTGTAAGAATTTTTTAAAATATTATTATTGCGGCTTAAAGCATTTAAATTAGACAGTTTCTGAATGTGAACCATGTGCTGGTTGTAGTATTGCCTGTTGGTCTTCTTCCAAGCCTCATTGTGATGGTAATTTGTGAATTATCCAAATATTCTGTTACTATAAATATGTCAACTTTAGTTTAACCTCCTGAAATGTTCTTTACATCACAAGTTTGGGTGGTGAACTATGGAACTTAAGCTTTATGAATACCAAGTTATCTTAGTTATATAGTGCTGCCATAATAGAAATACTATAAGTGGACAGCTTTAACAAATACAAAAAAATGTATTCTCTCATAATTTAGGAGGCTAGAAGTCTGAATTCAGGGCTCCAGCTCCAAGGGAAGGCTTTCTCTGTCTGTTGCGTCTGGGGGAAGGTTCTTGTCATCAATCTTCCCCTGGTCTAGCAGTCTCTCAGTGCAGGGACCTTGGGTCCAAAGGACATGCTTGCTCTCTCGGCTTTTCTTTCTTGGTAGTGTGAAGTCCCTCTCCTCTCTGCTTGCTTCTTTCCTTTATATCTCAAAAGAGATTGACTAAAGATACAACCTAGTCTTATAGATTGAGTCCTGCCTCACTAACATAACTGACTCTAATCCTGCCTCATTAACATCATAGAGGTAGGATTTACAACACATAGGAAAATCACATCAGTTGACAAAATGGTGGACAATCACACAATTCTGGGAATCATGGCCTAGCCAATTTGATGTACATTTTGGGGGGACACAGTCCAATCCATAACACAAGGTTTAAAATCTACACAGGAGCATAGTAAGGCTCTGATCCTCAATGGACGCCAGAAAATGGCAAATATTCTGTCCCTCCATGCCTCCATGTTCTTGTATTTGTAAATAAAAATAGATTATTTTATGTGCATTAATGTGCATATGAGTCATTTGGGGATCTTGTTAAAGTACAGATTCTGATTCAGTAGTTTGAAGTGGGGCCTCATAGTCTGCCTTTCTAATAAACTTCCTCATAGTGCTGGTGCTGTTGGTCTACTGACCACGCTTGAAGTAGCAAGATTTTAAGGCAGGGGTCTTCAAACATTTTCTGTAAAGAGCCAGATCATAAACATTTTACTGTTGGGGTCTATATAGTCTCTGTCATAACTAGTCAACTCTGCCATTGTAGCATGAAAGCCGCTATAGCTAATACGTAAATGAATGAACATGGTTGTGTTCCAATACAAAGTTTATTTACAAAAACTGGGGGCTGGTAGATTTGCCTCTTAAGCTATAGTTTGCTGACATCTGTTTTAGGGAAGTATAAATGTCTCCTATGCAGTTCATCTATATTCTAAACCTGTACTTGTACAAAGTTAATGCAGCAAAGGTTAAATCAAATCCTTGAGTGGTCTTCAATGAGCACCAGGACCTGGAATTTCCAAATGTAAATTTGTATAGGCCTCACTTACATGTATCAGTCTTCCATTTACTTCTCCTCCTGGTGTCTTCATCTCCATTCCTCATTCATCATGTGAAAGTGTTCCAAGACAACATAAGCATCAAATGGTAGTTAATTTACTTACAGAAACACCAATAGACAGCTCAAGGAGCAAAGTGGAGGTACTGTAGAGTAAAGGCGTTCCATTATTCATTGGGCGGTCTCGCCCTTGTTCATTTTTCCACCTCAGATAATCCAAATTCTCAAGTAAAGCATCATGTCTTAGTTATCTAGTGCTACTATACAGAAGTAGCAAACAGAAATTTATTTTCTCACAGTTTAGGAGTCTAAAGGCCTAAATTCATGTTACCAGGTCTGGGGGAAGACTTTAACACTCTGTGGGTTCTAGAGGAATGTCCTTGTCTCTTATGAGCTTCTGCACTGGGAAATCTTTGTATGGCTTGGCATCTCTCTTCCCTCATCTCCACCTGTTAGCTTACTTTCAGTCTCTTTTAAATCTCAAAAGAGATTGAATTAAGACACAATGTACACTAATTCAGAGGCCTGGTGGTACAGGCTGGCAGTGCAAATCCACCAGCCACTCCTTCAAAGCCCTATGAGGCAGTTCTGCTCTGTCTTGTAGTGTCGCTATGAGTCAGAATTGACTCAACAGCAACAGGTTTGATTTTGCTTTGGTAGATTAATATGGTCTTATTAACATAAAAAAGACTACCCATGCCCAAATGGCATTATAAATTCAGGCATTTTGTTGTTGTTGCTACCTGCCTTCAAGTCCTTTTTGACTCCTAGAGACCCTACGTACAACAGAAGGAAACACTACCCAGTCCTGTATCATCCTCACAATTGTTGCTGTGTTTGAGTGCATTGTTGCAACCACTATGTCAATCCATCTCATTGAGGGTTTTCTTCTTTTTAGCTGACCCTTCACCTTACTAAACATGATGTCATTCTCCAGGGCGTGGTCCTTCCTGATAACATGTCCAAGTTACATGAGATGAAGTCTCCCCATCCTTGCTTCTAAGGAGCATTCTGTCTGTATCTCTTCCGAGACAGATTTGTTCATTCTTCTGGCAGCCCATAGTACATTCAATATTCTTTGCCAACACCTTAATTCAAAGGCATCAATTCTTCTTTGGTCTTCCTTACTCATTGTCCAGCTTTCACATGACTATGAGGTGATTCAAAACACCATGGCTTGGGTCAGGTGCACCTTAGCCTTCAAAATGACATCTTTGCTTTTTAATGCTTTAAAGAGGACTTTTGCAGCAGATTTGCCCAACACAGTGCATCATTTGATTTATTGACTGCTGCTTCCAGGGGTGTTGATTGTGGATCCAAGTAAAAGAAAATCTTTGATAACGTCAATCTTTTCTCTGTTTATTAAGATGTCACTTGTTGGTCCAGCTGTGAGGATTTTTGTTTTCTTTATGTTGAGGTCTAATCCATACTGAAGGCTATAGTCTTTGATCTTCATCAGTAAGTGCTTCAAGTCCCCTTCACTTTCAGCAAGCAAAGTTGTGTCATCTACATATCACAGGTTGTTAATGAGTCTTCCTCCAATCCTGATGCCCCGTTCTTCTTTATATATTCCAGTTTATCAGATTATTTGCTGGGCATGCAGATTGAATAAGTATGGTGAAAGGATACAACCCTGACACACAACTTTCCTAATTTTAAATCATGCAGTGTCCCCTTATTCTGTTAAAATGACTTCCTCTTTTTCTATGTACACATTCCTCATGAGCACAGTTAAGTGTTCTGGCATTCCCCATTCTTCACAATGTTATCCATAATTTGTTATGATCCACACAGTTGAATTCCTTTGCATAGTGGATAAAACACAGGTAAATATTTTTCTGATATTCTCTGCTTTCAGCCAAGATCCATCTGACACCAGTAATAATATCTCTGGTTCCACATCATCTTCTGAATCCACCTTGAATCTCTGGCAGTTCCCTGTAGATGTACTGCTGCAACCATTTTGAATAATCTTCAGCAAATTTTACTTGCGTGTGATATTGTTAGATAATTTCCGCATTCTGTTGGATAACCTTTCTTTGGAATGGGTACAAATGTGCATTCTTTCAGATGGTTGGCCGGGAAGCTGTCTTCCAAATTTCTTGGCGTAAACAAGTGAGCACTTCCAGCATTGCATCCTTTGTTGAAACATCTCAGTTGGTATTCAGTCAATTCCTGAAGCCTTTTTTTTCATCATTGCCTTCAGTGCAGCTTGGAACTCTTCCTTCAGTACTATCAGTTCTTGATCATATGATACTGCCTGAAATGTCTGAACATCAACCAGTTCTTTTTGGTACAGTGACTGTATTCCTTCCATCTTCTTTTGATACTTCTTGAGTTGATCAATAGTCTGTCCATAGAATCCTTCAGTATTGCAATTTGAGGCTTGATTTTCTTCTTCAGTTCTTTCTGCTTGAGAAATTCTGAGCATGATTTCCCTTTTGATTTTCTAACTTCAGGTCTTTGCACGTTTCATTATAATAATTTACTTTGTCTTCTCGAGCTGCCTCTTGAAATCTTCTGTTCAGCTCAATTTATTTCATTTATTCCATTCACTTTAGCTACTCTATGTTCAAGAGCAAGTTTCAGAGTCTCTTCGAACATTCTTTTTGGTCTTTTCTTTCTTTCCTGTCTTTTTAATTACCTTTTGCTATCTTCAATTATGATATCCTTGAAGTCATCCCACAACTCATCTGGTCTTTGGTCATTAGTGTTCAATGTATCATATCTGTTCTTGACGTGGTCTCTAAATTCAGGTGGGATACACTCAAGGTCATACTTTGGCTCTTCTGGAGTTGTTTTAATTTGCTTTAGCTTCAACTTGAACTTGTACATGAGCAACTGATGGTTTGTTCTACACTGGGCCCCTGGCTTTTTTCTGACTGATAATATTGAGCTCCTCCATCATTTCTTTCCACAGATGTAATCCATTTGATTCCTGTGTATTCCTTCTGATGAGGTCAATATGTATAGTTGCTGTTTTTGACGTTCAGAAAATGTATTTCTAATGAATAGGTCATTGATCTTACAAATTCTCTCCTGAGATATCCACCATCATTTCTATCACCAAGGCCGTATTTTCCAAGTACTGATCCTTCTTCTTTGTTTCCAACTTTCCCATTAGAATCACCAATAATTATCAATGCATTTTGATTGCATGATTGATCAATTTCAAACTGCAGAACTTGGTAAAAATCTTCAATTTCTTCATCTTTAGCATTAGTGGTTGATGTGTAAATGTGAATAACAATCCTATTAACTTCTCTTCCTTATAGATGTATGGATATTATCCTATCACTGACAATGTTATACTTCAGGATAGTTCTTGAAATGTTCTTTCTGATGATGAATGCGATGTCATTCCTCTTCAATTTATCATTCCTGTCATAGTAGACCATATGATTGTCAGATTAAAAATAGTCAATAACAGTCCATTTCAGCTCACAAATGCCTAGGATACCAATCTTTATGTGTTTCATTTCATTTCTGACAATTTCCAATGATCCTAGATTCATACTTCCTACATTACATATTCCCGATTATTGATGGATATGTGCAGCTATTTCTTCATATTTTGAGTTGTGCCCCATCAACTAATAAAAGTCCCGAAAGCTTTACTCCATCTACTTCATTAAGATCGACTCTTCTTTGAGGAGGCAGCTGTTCCCCAATCATATTTTGACTGCCTTCCAACCTAAAGAGCTCATCTTCTGGCGCTATGCCAGACAATGTTCCTATAGTATTTATAAGGTTTTCACTGACTATTTTTTATAAGTTGCTTATTGGTCCAATTGTGAGAATTTTTGTTTTCTTTATATTGAAATGTAATCCATACTGAAGGCTGTGGTCTTTGATCTTCATCTGTAAGTGCTTCAAGTCCTCTTCACTTTCAGCAAGCAAAGTTGTCTGTCATTTGCATAACTCGGATTGTTAATGAGTCTTCCTCCAATCTGGATATCCTCTTCTTATTCACAGAGTCCAGCTTCTTCCATTATTTGCTCAGCATACAGATATAATAGGTATGGTGAAAGGATACTACCCTGACACACACCTTTCCTGACTTTAAACCACGCAGCATCCCCTTGTTCCGTTCGAACAGCTGTCTCTTGATCTATGTACAGGTTCCTCATAAGCACAATTAAGTGTTCTGGAATTCTCTTCTTCTCAATGTTATCCATATTTGTTATGATACACACAGTTGAATACCTTTGCATAGTCAATACCAGTCCATCTCAGCTCACTAATGCCTAGGATATCGATGTTTATGAGTTCCATTTCATTTTCAACGATTTCCAATTTTCCTAGAGTCATACTTCATACATTCCATGTTCGAACTATTAATGGATGTTTGCAGCTATTTCTTCTCATTTTGAGTCGTGCCACATCAGCAAATGAAGGTCCCGAAATCTAGACTCCAACCACATCATTAAGGTTGACTCTGCTTTGAGGAAGCAGCTCTTCCCCAGTTGAATTTTGAGTGCCTTCCAACCTGGGGTAGGGGGTGGGGGCTCATCTTCTACTATATCAGACAGTGTTCCACTGCTATTCATAGGGTTTTCACTGGCTAATTCTTTTCAGAAGTAGACTGCCGGGTCCATTCTTCCTAATCTGTCTTAGTCTGGAAGCGCAACTGAAACCTTTCCGCGTGGGTGACCCTGCTGGTATTTGAATGCCGGTGGCATAGCTTTCAGCATCACAGCAACAAGCAAGCCCCCACAGTACAACAAACTGACAGATAACTGGAGCAATAAGTAACATCATGATAAATGGAGAAAAGATTGAAGTTGTAAGGATTTCATTTTACTTGGATCCACAATCTACATCCACGGAAGCAGCAGTCAAGAAATCAAAAGAAGATTATGTTGGGCAAATTGCAAAAAACCTCTTTAAAGTGTTGAAAAGGGAAGATGTCACCTTGGTGACTAAGGTGCGCTTGACCCAATCCATAGTGTTTTCAATCATCTCATATACATGTGAAAGCTGGACAATGAATAAGGAAGACCGAAGAAGAATGGACATCTTTGAATTCTGGTATTGGCAAAGAATATTGAATATACCGTGAACTGCCAAAAGAATGAACAAATCTGTCTTGGAAGAAGTACAACCAGAATGCTCCTTAGAAGCGAGGATGGTAAGACTACGTCTCACACACTTTGGATATGTCATCAGGAGGAATTAGTCCCTGGAGAAGGACATCATGTTTGGTAAAGTAAAGGGTCAGCAAAAAAAGAGGAAGACCCTCTACGAGATGGATTGACACAGTGGCTGCAACAATGGGGTCAAGCATAACAACTATTGTGAGAATGGTGCAGGACTGGGTGGTATTTCCTTCTGTTGTACATAGGATCACCATGAGTTGGAACCGACTTAAGGACACCTAACAACAACATTTTTTATAAGTAGATCACCCGGTCCTACTTTCTAGTCTGCCATTGCCTGGAAGCTCCACTAAAACCTGTCCACCATGGATGACCCTGCTATTGTATGAAACACTAGTGGCATAGCTGCATGCAAGCATCATAGCAACATGCAAGCCACCACAGTATAACCAAGTGACAGGTGAGTGGTGGATCACAGTAATACCAAAAAAAAAAAAAAAAAGTTGCCACAATGTCAATTCCGATTCATAGAGACCCTACAGAACAGAGTAGAACTGCCCCACCGGGTTTCCAAGGAGAGACTGGTCAATTCAAACTGCCAACCTTTTGTTGGTTAGCAGCTGTAGCTCTTAACCACTGCACCACCAGTGCTCCGGACCACAAGCATAGAGTTTAGGATTTACTACACATATTTTTGGGGAACACAATTCAGTCCATAACACCTCACAATTAATTCACCAGGCAGTGTTGGATGCTAAAGTTGAAACGTCCTATCATATTATCCACATCCAATACTTTTCTTTATCAAGGTTAAGCTCAAACTCCCTCTTCTGGTCAGATATTTTTATCTTCCAATTATCTAGCTTTAGGTTTTCCCAATGGCTCTGTTATTTGACAACAGAGTTGACATTTCATTAAATTTATCAGGAGGGTTCACATTTTCTATTCTAAAGTGAGCAACCTCAGTACTAATGTCTAAAGATACCCTTTACTTTATTTCTACTGTTAAATCAAAAATCATATTAAGCAAATAGTAGAAATTGATTGAAGTTTATTTAGTATATGATTTGCAAATCGGAGTAACATTTCTACTAAAATCAAAACCAAACCCATTGCTTTCTAGTCGATTTGACACATAGGGACCCTACAGGACAGAGAATAACTGCCCCATGGGGTTTCCAAGGAGTAGCTGGTGGATTCGAACTGGTGACCTTTTGATTAGCAGCTATGGTACCTCTTAACCACTTGTCACCAAGGCCCCAACATTTCTACTATGGAGTCAAAAATATTCCAAAGATGAGAGAATCTCCAAAAATTCTTACACCCTCTGTCATTGACATTGTCATGGAAAAGAGTCAGTGAACAGTGTCTACATAACAACAATTTACTTTAAAACACAGCTTCCAGTCTGACCCAGGAGTTTTGGTTTCCTAAAACTGATGGAACTCTTCAAACGAGCATAATGCCCAAGGCAAAACAGTCTTTACTAATTACCAAGACTATTGTTTGACTCAAAGGTGACTTAGAAGACCACTCTGCTCAAGGCTCAAGGTTAAAAATTTCTCCTAAGGCCAATGGACTGGTTAGGTCCTCCCAACTCCATGGACCCCAGAAATCTGGATTTCAGGAGAATTGAAACTGTTTCTCTCTACATTTTAGGAGAAATAAAAATTAAGGAATGTGCCAAATTGTGTTAAGAATATTTAGCATTTTTAATGATTAGGACAGTTAATATTACCACACAATTTAAAATAAACAGTTGCCAGCAAGGCGATTCTGACTCATGGCAACCCCTTGTGTGTCACAGTGGAACTGGACTCCATAGGGTTTTCAATGGCTGATTTTCCTGAGTTACACTGACAGGGCTTTCTTCTGAAATGCACTGAGGTGGATTGGAACTTCCAACTGTTCAGTTAGCAACCGAGCACATTAATCATTTGTACCACCCAGGGACTCTGAATCTTGTCTAGTCAACAATATAACAGCAGTTTTTATAAAAACTAACACTTAATGCTTACTATTTGCCAGGCATTGTGCTAAGAGCTTGTAGTGGAATTGTCTTCCAACTCTCAGTTACCATTTGAAATAGGCACTGGTGTGATCCCCACTTGGAGATGAGGAATGTAGTAGGGGAAAAACATCATAAAGTTTAGTAAAACAAAAAGAAAATTTTATTCAGCATATATTCAAAAGGACAAAAGTGGGAAGCAGACAAGCATGCTGCCAGAGCTAGAATGTTTGTGCGAATCCAAAAAATATTACAGAATTCACAAGAGTGGGAAAACGGACAAGCATGCTGCCACAGCCAAGTCTGCCCTAGTCCAAAGACCTTTACAGAGCCTTCAGTATGCATTAACATTACAAATGGGCAAAACCATTGAAAGCTTAGCCTTTTCAGATTGTCTTTCTTAACAATCATTGGTACAGGTTTCAGTAATGACAGTCAAGAGGGTCTTTATTGGTCCAACAAATTTCTATTCACTAAGTGCTAATAGAAAAAGAGTAGAAAGCCTTTTGTGTTCTGTTTGATTGGCTTTATGTGAAAGTTTCCCTAAAAGATATTTTCCAAGATTATCTTAGCTATTGTCTTTATACCTCAGGGCCCAGTTGATGTGTCTCCTAAATCAGGAATTAAGACTTAGTGACTTTGGATACCTTGCCCAGGGTCATCCAGCCAGCAAAAGGCAAAGTCAAAATTTGAACAGAGGCAATTCAACTCCTGATATCAATGTTTTAACAGTATAAAAGGATTCATGAACATTTCTACAAAGACAATGTCAACTTCCTTATACACATATTGATCATTTGGAAATCTGTATGTGGGCATCTATCCATTTGCTCATAATCTTGTGATCTTCTGGCCTGAGTGTAGATTTGTTCAATCTGAGATGAAATGGAACTTCAGTAGATTATTATTAATGTCACCAAGGTGTACATTTTCTTTTAAAATTGATTCTCACATTCCCCTCAGTGTTTGGGTGACTGTGAAATGAAATGAAAGCAGTCAGGTTGACATTCAATCCAAGTAAAATGGAGACTTTTGCAAAAGATGACCAATAATTTCTTTACACTGAAGGAAGGCCTTGACAGAGGAAGGTATTTAAGATAATGCCTGAAAAAAAAAAAAATGAAACTTTGCATTATATACAGGTTGTGACCTTTTTCTTTGCCTGGTGACTTCATTACAATTCTTAAAGGCTGACAACTTTTACTTAAGTATACTTTTAAAAAATGCTATATTTATGCATGCATGCATGCATACATAAAATCAGGTGAGCAGGAGCATAGTCAGGGCTTTCATCACTGAAATGAGATGCATCATCAATACTTTCTCCCAGCAAAAATTTAGCTTGCACAGAGAACTGTTTGTCGTGTGCATGAAGCAGTTAGGGACATCAAGGCCTGGGCAATTACCTAAACCCAGGGCAAGCTGCACTAGAGTGGATTATTTATTTATGCTTGATTTATTTTAATGAGCTAGTGGGATTACTTGGGACTTAAACCAAAGCAAACCCATTACTGTCCAGCAGATTCCAACTTTCCAACTCCTAGCAACCCTATAAGAGTAGAACTGCCCCATAGGTTTTCTAAAGGGTGGCTGGTGGATTTGAACTGCTGACCTTTTGGTTAGCAGTTGAGCTCTTAACTACTGAGACATCAGGGCTCCACTTAGGTCTTAGAGTAAATTCTGAAAGCAGTGAATTTGATAAAGGTCCTTCTACAACTCTATTGTTGGAATGAAATACAATTGGGATAGAAAAGAGGTAATTGTAGATAAAAAGTTCTTTTGTTTGGAGTTCAGGAAATAACTATGAGAGTCCCTGTGTTTTTGTGTTTTTTTTTTTTTTTTTTTTTCCCGTATTGTATCATAGACCTCCATTGCTGACCTTCAGGCAAGTCTGTTTACAGAGACCATTGCCCAGATGATTTGTGGGTATTTCTTGAGTGAGTAATTGGGCATTCATTTGGAAGCTCTGTTTTGGCAGCAGGCTAATAGGTTAATTCTGTATTCAGAAATGCATCCCATAATGTAGACTTTTTTTTTAAATAATGATTTGTCAAACCAATTCCCATCTTCCAAGCATTTTGCTTTGTTCAAGTGGCAGGCACTTTTGGTAAATAGATCATGTTATTTAACTGTATTCACTTCTTCATCCACAGCAGAAATCTTGCTTCTCCTCTAAAGAAAAATTTAAATGTGATATTAATAATTCATACGAAGGTTGTGGGAGTAATACTAACATCAAGTGCTTATGATTATGTTCAGGTGATAAAAAAAAATATAATGAATGTCTAGTAGAGCTTCCTTATCACCACTGGCCCGAAGTGCATCATCATTTAAATTAAAAAAACACTGCACTATGAAAACTCACCCAAAGGGCAAGGAATTGTCTCCAGAGCTATCCATTGCCGTACATTAAACCTTAGTAGAAAACAGACTTACATTGACAGCATGAAAGGGAAAATCAGAGTGTTTTGTGGAAAACTACTCATTTCAATAAATAATTTCCAAATGATTTCATTAGATAATTGAGGCTTTTCAAATATGGTATTACAGAGAATTAGGATAGAAAGACAAATAGTGACATTTAGTAATAGCTCACCATGAAAACAGCCTTGGCTGCCACTTTGAAAGGGAACATACAATTATCAAAGTTCCATCATCTTATTACTTTATTAAGGGTCATGGTCTATTAAGTTTTCCATATCCCAATGAAAAATGTGTATTCTTACTTAGCAGCTCTGTGAAAAACACAAATCTAATATTGGTTTTGATTTTATTAACGAAAGGAAAAAACACACACACACTCACACACACACACACAAACCTCATCTGCCCTAACCAAAAAAAAAACAAAAAAACAAAACCCATTGCCATTGAGTCAATTGTGACTTATAGGGACCCTATTAGGATTTCCAAGGAGTAGCTGGGGGATTCGATCTGCAGACCTTTTGGTTAGCAGCATGAGCTCTTAACCAGTGCGCAACCAGGACTCCCCAACTGCCCCGAGGGAGAAAAAAAAATTAACAAACAAAGAAATAAAACCAGGAAACATTGAGACAAGGAATATTGAAGTATCTACCTGTTTCTACATTTCTTAAATATTCATGACAATTTGTATCAAATGATATGTGACTTATTTGTCAGAAGCATACATGACTTAGAAAATGTTAGGAAGTAGCATTTAAAAGTATAGGTGGAATGGTGGAAAACAACTTTCTATTTCTTAAATTTTTTCCCTTTTTAAAAGAATAAGTGACATGTTAGTCACTGACCTGCTATATAATCTTGAATAAATCATTCATCATAGTTGTGACATAATTCTCTTTAAATTGAAATGTGGGCAGCAGTATTTACTCTCTTTACCTCATGGAATATTGATGTTATTGTTGTTAGGTGCCATCGAGTAGGTTCTGACTCACAGCAACCCTGTGTACAACAGATCAAAACACTGCCCTGTCCTGTTCCATTCTCACAATTATTGCTATGTTTGAGCCCGTTATTGCAGTATGTCAATTCATGTCATTGAGAGTCTCCCTTTTTTTCGTTGACCTTAGACCTGTGTTTTCCATCTGATGAGGTCCATGTGTATAGTGCCATTTATGTTGTTGAAAAAGGATATTTGCAATGAAGAAGTCATTGGTCTTGCAAAATTCTGTCAAGAGATCGCTGGTGTCATTTCTATCACCAAGGCCGTATTTTCCAACTACTAATCTTTCTTATTTGTTTCCAGCTTTCACATTCCAATCACCCATAATTATCAATGCATTTTGATTGCATACTTGATCAATTTCATACTGCAAAAGTTGGTAAAAAAGGCCAGAAGGCAGAGGGGGAGTAGGAAACTGATGATAAGGAACACAAATTGAGTAAGGACACTGTCGACGTGTTGTGAGATTGTTGACCACTGTTATAGGGCAAAATTTGTAGTAACTATTAAATGGGAGGCTGTTTTGTCCTGTAAGCCTTCATCTTGGGCGAGAATGGCAGCACAATTGGAAGAGCATAGTCAATATCACTTAAATGTGTAAGTAAAAAGTTTTGAAATGGTGTTAAAAAAAAAAAAAACCAAATGAGACTAATGATGTACAGTAGTCCAGTGACAAGGGCCAGAAGACAGAAGGGGACAAGGAAGTCCCCTGGTGATAGGGAACACAAGGTGGAGTAAGGATATCCTTGATGTGTTGTGAGATTGTTAACCATTGTCATAGGGCAACATGTGTAGTAACTGTTAAATGAGAAACTATTTTGTTCTGTAAGCCTTCATCTTAAGTGAGAATAACAGCACAGTTGGAAGAGCGTAGTCAATGTCACTGAACTGTGTATGTAGAAATTTTTGAAACGGTGTATCTTTGGCTATCTGTATTTTCATCAAAAAAAAAAAAAAAAAGGTTGAGAATTTAGAGGCTTAATATGTTGTGGGGTTGTTAACCAATGTCATAAAACAACATGTGTACTACTGTTTCATGAGAAACTATTTGTTCTGTAAGCCTTCACCTGAAGTACAATAAAATATTAAAAAAAAAAAAAAAAGAATAAACATGCTATAGAAAGAAAAACAAAAGTTGGTAAAATTTTTCACTTTCCTCATCTTTGGCATTAGTGCTTGGTTCATAAATTTGAATAACAGTGGTATTAATTGGTCTTCCCTGTAGGCGTATGGATATTATCCTAACACTGACACTGTTGTATTTCAGGATAGATCTTGAAATGTTCTTTTTAATAATGAATGTGAAGCCATTCTTCTTCAACTTGTCATTCCTGGCATAGTAGAACATATGATTGTCCCATTCAAACTGGCCAATACCAAGTCCATTTTAGCTCGCTAATCCCTAGTATTGTAACATGACCCTAAGAAAGCTGGTAAATTTCCATTAGTCAAAAAAGACTGCTTTAAACTAGCCCAAGCCAGATTTGGCCTGCCCTATATGAGCAGAAGGGCCAGTTGTGACCTTTAGTTGACCTCAGCAGAGGATGTCTTAACAAGTAGAACAAATCAAAAGGAAAATCATCACCTGGCCCCCATTCCAAAGCAAGAAGTCTGACAAGAACCACATCACCTCCTATTTCCTGGCTGCCGTAATTCCTGCAATGTCTTCCTTCTAGAATTTTCCCTCCCTAGTATGCCTACGCGGCTGTCATCTTGCTGCCCAAATCACATATCAGCCCTGCTTCCCTGTATCTCAGGGAGACAGATCTGAGGAACTTCCTCCTGGTTCCTTGCTCTGCTCATTGCAATAAGGTTACTTTCTCTTTCTCAAAGGCTGGTGTCCAGACTATTGGCAGGTCTGAGGGTGCCGGACAGAACGCACCTTCTAGAGTTCAGCAAAAGTATATTGATCTTTATGCGTTCCATTTCATTTCTGATGACTTCCAATTTTCCTAGATTTGTACTTCATACATTCCAAGTTCCAATTATTAATGAATTCTCACAGCTGTTTCTTCTCATTTTGAATAGTGTCACTTCAGCAAATGAGGGTTCCAAAAGCTCTACTCCATGTCATTAAGATTGACTCTACTTTGAGGAGGCGGCTCTTCCCCAGTCCTATTTTGAGTGCCTTCTAACCTGAGGGTTTCATCTTCTGGCACTATACCAGACAATGTTCTGCTACTATTCATAAGGTTTTCACTGGGCAATTTTTTCAGAAGTAGGACACCAGGTCCTTCTAGTCTGTGTGGAAGCTCCACTGGAGCTTGTCCACCACGGGTGACCCTGCTGTTATTTGAAATAGCAGTGGCATAGTTTCCACTATCACAGCAGCACAAAAGCCACCACAGTAAGGCAAGCTGACACAGGCATGGGGTGGGATATTGATAGTATCAAATAATAGATATCATCAAATACATCAGCATTATTTCTATTTGTTTGCTAGCTACCCTAAAATATTGTATAAAAAACAGATACTGTTTTCAATTTCTTTGAGGAAAACCTAGAGTTAGTTTTTCATTTATTAGTGGAGGGAGATAAGTAACACTGAGAAAATTCTGGCCAACTCAGTTAAGCAGTTATTTATTATCCTCTCTCAAAGAAAATAATGCAAGTGCAAGAATACAGGTATCTGCATTTATGTTTGATTTAAGAAAAGTGGGTCGATTTTCCCAAGTGTTAAGATACTGCTCTTCAGCTCCTGACCTTTTGTCACTAGGTCCCTGTGTGCCTCTGAGTTTGAGTGCTATCCAAATAAACGAAATTTAGGATCTGTCTCTCTTTAATATTTTCCCCTAATACATTTGACCTACATGCTATTGGACCATTTTCCCTTGTTTCTTGCTGCGCGGTTTTCTGATTTTCCTTCTCAGTTTGTTCCTGGGTTTTTCTAATTAGATGATTGAGCTTCTCTCTCTCTCTCTTTTTAATTCCCTGAAGAGTCAGCTACTACACAATCATGCCATATTCTCTATCAGGTAGCTCAAAAATGAAGCACATTGCAGCCAAACAGGCAGCTTGAATAAGTTCTGTTGCCTCTGTCACTTGACAAAGCTTACCTTCCTGTTTGCAATACAGTGCACTGAAAATACTCTTTGTTTATTTGTTTTCTTTACAAATTACAATCTATTTAAACTTTAATTTGTGCATTTGTGGCAATTTATGACTGCAAAATGACATAGTTAAAAGCACATTTCATTTGAATGCATAGCATACCATTCTAAAATATCCTAATTTCCTTACAAAGTGCTTGAGCAGTTACTTACACATACAGTAATAGCAAAATATATTTACACTTGATAGTTGAAAATTTTAAATCTGACTAATATATATATTTTTTAAAAACTAAAGAAAAAAATAGTGTTTTCTTCAGCTTAATTGTGTCAATATACCCTGCCCTCTAATTTATTTATTTATTTTTGTGATTGACTTCCATTAAAAACATTTCCGTATGCTGTATATTTACAAAATGCTACCTCAGTTTTTAATGCTAAAGGTCTATTTTGGACACTGCCTTCTATGCATAGTTGATGACCAGAAAAAGTGAAGAGACTGTACCTCAAAAGTATTTAATCTGTTATTTTTAAATGTTGTGTTAACACTATCTAAATTAAAACCAGACAATTAAGCTAAGCCCCTCTATTGTTTTTTGCCAAGGAAGTTAACTGGCATTTTAAAATAACTTTAAAGAACACATTGCTCCCTCTTTCTACAGGATTTTTCACCCAGGATCTGGGGTATTAATCAATTTGGAAGATAATATGAATTATCTGTGAATGATTTTAATTGTTTTTCCTAGTACAATAAGAACATATTAACATACTCTGGCAAGACTGAAATATTTATAAATGTTTTTAACTCAACTGTCTATAAATCAGTCTGCTTTCATGTCTTTCATATGATTTAAACTAGAACAATTTTTAAGAGATGAGCTTGCTATGATTAAATGGTTAATTCAGTATTGTTAGTTAACAAATTGCTATTCCTAAGGTATGATGATCCTAACAAGAAAATATTCTTAACTGAGGAAAAAAATGATTAAAGGTAAAATGAGATAACATAAGCATAGTGTTTTGATTTACACACAAAATCTGGCTTTCTGTACAAACCTGTCAAAAGATGATTAGTCACTTTGGTTTAATAATTTCCCCTCATATTCCTTAAAAAAAAAAAAAGACTCAATATTGATTTATTTTTTCTAACCTTGTTATTACATCAGCATTAACAAATTCAGTTTTTCTTTCCTCCCTCTCTCGCACCCTATCTTCCCTCTCTCTCTTTCCTTCCCTCCCTTCCTCTCCCTCCATTCCTTCCTTCCTAGCCTCCAAATGTGTGTCAGTTTCTTTCTGTCTGGAATAAAAGCTTATTCTGAACAATAACCACAATACAAATAGCCACGAAGATAGTGTACATCTGGAGTCTACCAACATGGAAGGTAGGGAGGGGATTTGAAAATCAAATTTGCCTACTTATCAATTTCATTACTTTCACAAAAAAATTTCTTTAGTGAATTCATATTACTAATGGATAAAAAAAAATATTGATGGGCTAAGTGTTTTCCTCATTTAATCCATGACAATTATGTAATGTTAGTATCATTAACACCAGTTGAAAAAGTAAAATAACTTTATTTCAAAAGGTGAGGAATACAATGCCACTTCCAAAGGAGATCAAATAGCCATGGTTCTTAAAACTGAAAGATCTCCTCTTCTGCCTTTGTACAAAATCACTATGACCATCTTTTATAAGACGAAACTAAGGCCCAAGTAGGGAAAAGGAATAGATTTGTTCAATTTCTAATTCAAGTTACTTCATGATACTGAATCATCGAAAATATTCTTCAAAATTATCATTCAACCTCTGCTTGAACAATTTTAGTGGTGAGAAAATTGCTCAATTTTCTAACAGCTTAATCACTCAAAATTAATTCTTTATATTGAACTAAAATTGACCTCTTTTCAAATTAATGTTGTTTGATACCCTATCCCTTGTGATGTCAATTATGGTTGTCAAGACTAGATGGTGGCCAGGTCGGTGTTTTTTTTAAAGGATTGATAAGTAGCAGATTTTTTCAGGGAAGCACCTTCTGATACATTTTCTATGTTTTTCATAGGTATCTACATATATAGGAGTCCTGCTGGTGCAGTGGTTAAGAGCTCAGCTGCTAACCAAAAGGTAGGCAGTTTGAATCTACCAACTCCTTGGGAACTCTATGGGGCAGTTCTACTCTCTTCTACAGGGTCTCTATGAGTCAGAATCGACTTGACAGCAACCAGTTTTTGGGTTTTATATACATATATATTACAAATTACACTTGCTGGAAGTGTTAACAGTTTAAAAAGAGATTTTTCCCAAGTACTTGCTCAACTTATTCTTTGCTATTTTAATTATCTACTAGACAGTGACTGCAACAACGGGCTCATACATAAAAATGATTGTGAGGATGTGGGCAGTGTTTTGTTCTGTTGTACATAGGGGTGCTATGAGTCTGAACTGACTCAACAACAAAAACTAGACTATATACTTTCTGCTGACTAACTTCCTGTTGGTCCTGCACAGAAATACATCTCTAGAGTTGCATGGTCCAATATGGTAGCCACTAACTGCATGTAGCTATTTAAATTTATCGTTAGATTAATTAAAACTAAATAAAATTAAATTTCAGTTTAGTCACACTGTGCCACCTGCATTAATCAAGGTCCAAGGTGGGAAAACCCCACCTTCATTGCTAACTGCACAGTAAGGATCACCTGGAAATCGCTCTAGGTTCACCCTTATACATCTCCATGAAATTCTTCTCTAGCTACTTCACACAGCATTCTCTGATCCTAACTACCCAGAGTTAGGTAAGACCTTATCCTCGGCCCCGCTAAGCGGGTCAAAGCACACAAGTTAGAAGGGCTCTATCCTTCATCAGCTGCCCATGAAGCTTTCTCTGTAACCAGTCAACCAGAGCTGGGTCTTCACAAATCAACTGCCTGCATACCCTTTCTCTGAATTAGCCACCCTGAGATAAATCAGAGTTTTATGGATCCTTGTGGGTTCATTAATTCTCTAGAATGACTCACAAAATTCATGGAGCCTATTACCTATACTTACAGTTACCTATTTATTATAACCAGAAAGAAGACAACCGAAGAGACATATCAGGCAAGGTCTGGGAGAGGTTCTGGCACAAAGCTTCTGTTGTCCCCAGGGATGTGCAACTGTGTTCCATGTATGAATGTCCTCTCCAATCCAGGAAGCCCCAAAAAGAAGCTCCAAGGTCTAGGTCCATTATAATAGTCATTGGGGCCTCAATACATATGCATGACTGAAATCTCAATGCATATACATGACCAAACCAATCAATATGCATTATTGCTTGCATTGTACCCCCCCTCCTTCTAGAAGTTATTTGTCAGGTATGGTTTTCGGGATCTAACTATACTTGCACATGTTTAAGTGTTGCCTAACTGATTTCAAAAAACAAATTCCAAGTGTTATTTTCAGGAACCAGAGACAAAAGGCCAAATGAGTTCTTTGTCCAACACACACTAATTACACAGGATTAGCGGTCATGTGTAACTAGTGACTATCATCTTTGATAGTGAAGATTTACAGCAGTTTCATCATGGCAGAAAGTTCTATCAGACATCATTGCTTTAAAGCCTAACATAGTTCTTAGAAAAATAAATAAAAATTAACTGAATTAATTTATGAATCAGCCTTTGGGAAGTTGAAATTCCACATACTTTGAGATTAGGATATGGATATTTGGATGATAATATAGGAATACATGTACTTCTAGGGCTTTCACTGTTGTTTTTTTAATTTAATTTTATTTTATTTTGTGGGAGGAGTCTTAATGCAATTCTGTTGCCTTATACTTCCTAGACCAGAAAGACATCCTAAGGAAGAAATCTCATGAGTCATTATAAATATTGATAGGCATTGATGACACAGTAGTAGTGGTGGGAACAGACTTCTGATTGAACTATTTAAATAAAAAACTCAGGAATAAGATAATATGAAGTTTCAATTGCATTGTGGTAACTTCTTTGACTGACTAAATGAGATGCAAGGTAAAACTCTGAATCAAATATGTGAGTTTAGAGTAATAGCCAAGGAACTATAGGAAAAAAAAAAAAAAAAGAAAGATGTTTTGAATTAAATATTCTTTAACTTTCTCTCATTCTAGAAGTTTTCCACTAATTCATGACCCAGTTATTTTTTCAGTTTTTTTTTTTGTTGATACCATGTGTTTTCAGTAATGGAGGGCATGTTGAATCATTGGGTGTGTCTGAATTTTGGTAGGTAATACGGTTTTTGTTTTATGCCTCATTCCACAAGTTGTACCCTTTGAGTCCAGAGGTACATATGTGTGCCCCTTGTGAACACAAAGTCTACTCCCAGAGTCCAGAGGTACATATGTATACCAAATAAAAATTTTCAAAATTCATGTTTTTCCTACCAAAAATTCGATAATTCAGCACCACCTCATACGTTACCCTGTAAAAACAGTAATTTGTGGCACACAACCTGTTTTTTTTTCCATTTCAAACTGTTATACAGGGCCCTTCCTGCTGGCAACACGTACTGTTGGTGGGACAGCAGCTTCCCAGTGAACCCCAGAGGTACAAAAAGTAAGTGTTAGTTATATATACTGCTGGTCCTGAGAGGGTTAAATTCCCAAAAGCTAGATCCAATTTAAGGCTTGTCATTCCATCTTCGGTTCACAGTGCTTTTCCTAGATACAATAACACCCTGTAATAAACAAGATTATATACTATCCTCAGACCCAAACATAGTATAATTTATTATTTTCTTTTTATTGATGAAATTCAGTCAGGCACTTAATATCTGTTCATTCTATAGAGCTGTTTATTTTTGAGGTATAATATTAAAACACAGAAAAAAAGTAATGAGTTTTTTTTTCAACATGGTACTTGTAGTTTCAATTGAAGTGAAGGGAACATCTCAGTAAACCAAAGACTGAAGAGGAGTGGTAACTGAAGCGGAAGACTTGAAATTAAAAAAAACAGAACAAAACAAAAAACCCAGAATCTCATTAATCCTCTCCTAGATTTATTTTATCCAAGGAATATTATCAATGACTAGAAGCATTAAGATAATAGAAAATTGATAGAAAGGGGGAGCTCTGAAGTCATTTAGCCAAACAGTCTCATTGAAAATAAGGTATGAAGCTACCAGAGACCTTTCTAAATTGCAGCAGCTTAAGTTTAGGATCTTTAGTGCTTACATGGATGCTAGAGAAAAGGTACTTTTGAAATATGATCTTGTATCAGCAAATGTTTATTGAGAACATACAGGGTCAAGCAATTGAGAGGGTTCATTCAAATATGAGTCAGATACAGTTTCGAAGAATATACAGGTAAGATAATTGTATTAGTTCTCTGCCTCAGAGATCACTTTTTAACATCTACTGTTATCAAAGGGTCACTATGAGTCGGAATTGGTTCGACGGCAACGGGTTTGTTTTTTTTTTGTTGTTGTTTATTATCAAAGGCAGTAGGGTTATATATGACTTCAAAGGGAGTCTACTTCATCCTTTTTAATAAACATTTAATAAAGTAAATACTCATCAGACTTCAAAAAGAAGATGTAATATTTATCTAGTAATTGTTCTGAACACTTATGAAACATATGTGCTGGCAAATTACATTCACTAATATTTCCCTGGTGAAAGAGTGGCCAATGAGAGAAGTTTAGTGACTCTCCACACTACAGCTCTGACATACAAGATGACTGTTTAAAGATTAGTTTGATTGGAGATAGTGAAGATGCTTTCATTCACCTATTCTTTCACTCAACTAATATTAAATCAGCACTTAGTATTCACACACTTAATTAGGTCCTTGGGATTTATCAGTGAGTAAAACAAACATTCCTGCTATCCAGGAGCTTACATTTTAGTGGAAAGAGTCACAAAATACAAAAATGACACAGTATAAAAATTTTGGAACATTAGAAGATGATAATTGAGACAGAATAATAATAAATGGAGCTTATAAAAAAATGAGCATGCCAGACAGCAGGAATGGCCAGCTTCAGTGCCCTAGTATGGGATAGTGCCTGGTTTGTTTGAGGAACAGCACAGAGGCCAATGTGTCTGGAGCAGAGAGAGCGAAAGGGGAGCGTTGTTGTTGTTGTTAGGTGCTATCGAGTCAGTTCCAACTCATAGAAAGGATCTGGGCTCAAGCAGGATCTGAGATCAGAGAGGTAATGTGGTGTCTGGTCATATAAGATCATTGTGAGGGCTTCAACCTCAGAGTAAAATACTGAGATACTTCAGAGTCTTAAGCAGAAAAGTGACATGATCTTGACTCATACTTTATATATGTTGCTGGAACAAATTAGGTTTATCTCATCATCTGAAATAAATCTTATGTAAAATTCACTTTAAAAGCGGTATAGAAAAGAATTAGATATTGCATCCAGGTTGACTCAGCAATGAACATTTGTCAAACACTCTATATGCCCTAGTAGGGACTTCATGGTGGGAAAATGTCCAGTACAAGTGCAAGTATTCACATATCTTTGTGAGATACTATTCAACAAGTATCCCTCGAAGGAAAACAGGTAATATCTGACAAAAATATATGAGCTTACTGTTATTGTGTCTTTTTCCATATGAATCTGTTTGGATAAAATTTTGTAAGACTTTACTGTGAAGTGTTTTGTAATATTACCTTTATTTCTACTCCAAGAAAAGCAGAAGAAAGCTAATCAGAAGAAAAGATGTCTTTGAGAAACATAGCAAGGACAATGCTAATTTTCTCTTAAGGAACTCCTTTGCAAAGCTGGTTAGTGTCATTTCTACTAAAACTTATTAAGGAAAATTTATTCAGAAAAAAAACAAACCATCACCAACAGAGGCATATGATAAAATAACTCTGTTCTGATTCATCTGTAAATTGATTTTATGTTGAATTTCCTTTCAGACCAATCCAGGATACTGGCTATCATTAGTGTTATGTATTGAATTGTGTCACCCAAAAATGTGTGTCAACTTGGCTAGGCCTAATTTCTAACATTGTGTGATTGTCCACCGTTTTGTAATCTTATGTGATTATCCTATGTGTTGTAAATCCTAACCTCTCTAAAGTTAATGAGGCAAGATTAGAGGCAGTTATGTTAATAAGGCAGGACTCAATCTACAAGATTAGGTTGTATCTTGAGTCAATCTCTTTTGAGATATAAAAAAGAGAATCAAGCAGAGAGGCAAGGGACTTCATACTACCAAGAAAGAAGCACTGGGAGGAGAGCTTGTCCTTTGGACCTGGGGTCCCTGTGCTGAGAAGCTTCTAGACCAGGGGAAGATTGATGACAAGGACCTTCCCCCAAAACCTACAGAGAGGGAAAGCCTTTCCTGGGAGCTTGCATCCTAAATTCAGACTTCTAGTCTCCTAGACGGTGAGAGAATAAATTTCTGTCTGTTAAAGGCATCCACTTGTGGTATTTTTGTTACAGCAGCACTAGATAACTAAGAGAATTAGTATGACCACATAATTTAGGTAAAGGAGGAAGCATGTTGTGGCAAATAAAATGCATATAATACTAGTACATCCTTACTTAAAAATTTTCACTCCTTGAATGTGTTACACTTTCACAGTACTGATGAATCTGATCTGACTTTCTTCACACTGTCTTTAACATCCTTCCATGCCTCTATATTTTAACTGTAGTTACATAGTAGAATAACTTATATCAAAATATTAGTTTTAATAACTTATTAACTCCCTTCCTTGCCTTTAGAACTCTGGTTTAAAGACTTACTGCTTGAGTTTAAATCCTGGCTCTGACAAGGGCTAACTTGGGGATATTGGAGAAAATTTTGAAAGCCTCACTTTCTCCCCTGTAAAAAGGGATAATTACAGTTTTAGCATCTATGTTGTTGTTGTTAGGTGCTGTGGAGTTGGTTCTGACTCATAGCAACCCCATGTACAACAGAACAAAACACTGCCTAGTCCTGCATCATCCTCACAATCGTTATGCTTGAGCCCACTGTTGCAGCTACTATGTCAATCCATCTCATTGAGGGTCTTCCTCTATTTCACTGATCCTCTGCTTTATCAAGCTTGATGTCCTTCTCCAGGACCCATCCCTCCTTTAGCATCCATGAGGAGATTAAAAATGAAACAATCCATGTTGGTCACCTAGCATAGTGCTTAATACATAATCAGTGCTGTGTAAATTTTAGGTATTAGTATTATCATACATCTTACAACGTATTAATTCTCCTACCTTGGTTAATTTTATAAAGCATTCTATTCATTACCACCCGAAATAAAAGATCTTTAAGGACTTCTGTCTTCCTGTAGGATAAAGCGCTATTTCCTTAGAGTTGTATTAGAAGTCCCTATGACCTAGACTCCACCTAGATTTCCATGGATACATCATAATTTTTTTTTTTTTCTACTTACAGATTCTTCTGATCAAATGAGTCTGCCACTCATACTAAACTAATTCTCTACAATGCACCTTATACAGGTCTACCTTCATTCCTTTTCTTACACAATTACTCACACCTAAAATATATTTTCCTCTTTCTTCTGTAATTCTGAATCCCGTTCATCTTCAATAGTTGGTTCCAGATAAATCACTTCTATGAAGTGACGAATACTCTTCTTCCTTGAAAATCTATAGCATTCCTATTGTCTTTCCATTCATTTGTCATTTAGCATATGTGGTTGCTATTTTACCTTTTCTTTGTGGATCATTACTCCCCACATAGTTTGGAAGCTTCCATCAGTGAAGGTCCGTATATCTCTGTATAAACTCTAGCACTTGGCACAATACTAGGCATAGAATCAGACTCAAATTGTGGTCAATATATTGTTCCTAATACAATGACCCATATACTGTATGTGTTAAATTTAATCTTGGTGAATGATAGGTGAATTCTTCTGACAGCAGTGTAGATATGTGTCAGAACAAAAAGCAAGGGCAATAAATCATTCAGGTATTGATAATGAAAGTCCTGGAAAAAAAGTTTAATTAAGGAGATAGTAATCTTTCTATGAATATTGTTTTAGGTATTATTGCTGCAACTTTATTTGGAACCTGCCAGATACTGATAATCTAAGTTTATTTTTATCTCCATTGTAGATACAATTATTACGCATGTTAGAAGCTTGTTCTCTGTGTGTGAGTGTGTGAGAGAGGAGGAGGAGGATAGAGAGAGAGTGAGACAGAGAGGTATTTATAAACATCTTTTAATTCATTCTATGCCTGTAATAATACTTACATATCAAACAACACACACTAAATTTAACACTTTTTTTAAATTGTGCTTTAGGTGAAAGTTTGCAGAGCAAATGAGTTTCTCATTAAACAATTAATACACGAAATATTCTGTAACATTGGTTGCCAACCCTGCAATGTGTCAACCCTCTCCCCTTCTCGACCTATTTCCATTCGTCCAGATTTCCTGTCCCTGTCTTCTCATCTTTGCTTTTGGGCTGGTTTTCCCATTGAGCCCCATATACATGGTTGAACTGCATGTGTTATTGTTTGTTTCATAAGCCTATCTAATGTTTGGCTGAACAGTGAACTTCAGGAGTGACTTCAGTACTGAATTAAGACGGCGTTGGGAGCCATACTCTCAGGGTTTCCCCAGTCTCTATCAGAGCAGTAAGTCTAGGTTTTTTTTGTGAGTTTGAATTTTGTTCTACATTTATCTCCCGCTTTGTCTGGGAACTTGTACTGTGATCCCTGTCAGATAAGCTGGTGATGGTAGCTGGGCACCATCTAGTTGTTCTGGACTCAGTCTGGCGGAGACTGTGGTAGTTGTGGTCCATTAGTCCTTTGGACTAACCTTTCCTTGTATATTTGGTTTTCTTCATTCTCCTTTGCTTGATGTGAGGTGGGACTAGTAGATGTATCTTAGATGGCTGCTTGCAAACTTTTAAGACCCTAGACATTACTCACCAAAGTAGAATGTAGAACATTTTCTTTATAAACTATATTATTCCAGTTAAGCTAGATGTTCTCCAAGACCATGATCCCCAGCCCTCAGTGCCAGTAACTCAGTCACTCAGGGAGTTTGGATGTGTCTAGGAAGCTTCTATGACTTTGCCTTGGTCAAATTGTGCTTACTTCCTCAGTATTGTGTACTGTCTTAACCTTCACCAAATTTACCACTTATTGATTGTATATTCACTGTTTTTCCCTCCCCACCACTCCCCTCCCTTATGACCATCAAAGATAGCTTCTTTCTGTGTATAAACCTTTTCAAGAGTTTTTACAATAGTGGTCTCATACAGTATTTGTCCTTTTGTGATTGACTTATTTCACTCGGCATAATGCCCTCCAGATTCATCAGTGTTGTAAGATGTTTCACAGATTCATCGTTGTTCTTTTATCATTGCATAGTATTCCATTGTGTGTGTGTACTATAGTTTGTTTATCCGTTCATCTGTTCATGGTCACTTAGGTTGTTTCCATCTTTTTGCTGTTGTGAACAATGCAGCAATGAACATGGGTGTGCATATGAATATTCATGTGAGAATTCTTATTTCTCTAAGATATATTCCTGGAAATGGGATTGCTGTATCATACGGTATTTCTACTTCTAGCTTTTTTAGGGAAGCATCATATTGCTTTCCAAAATGGTTGTACCATTTTCTATTTCCACCAGCAGTGCATAAGAGCCCCAAGCTTCCTGCAGCCTCTCCAAAATTTGTTATTTTCTGTTATTTTGAGTCATGCCAGTAATGTTGGGATGAGATGGTATCTTATTGTAGTTTTGATTTCCATTTCTCTAACGGCTAGTGAATGTGAGCATTTCCTCATGTGTCTGTTAGCTATCCAGATGTCTTCTTTGGTGAAGTGCCTGTTCATATCTTTTGCCCATTTTTTAATTGGATCATTTGTCTTTTTGTTATAGAGGTGTCAGATTTTCCTATAGATTTTAGAAATTAGAGCTTTGACAGATATGTCATAGCCAAAAAAAATTTTCCCAGTTTATAGGTTCTCTTTTTACTCTTTTGGTGAAGTCTTTTGGTGAACTTAAGTGTTTAATTTTTAGAAGATCCCAGTTATCTAGCTTATCTTCTGGTGTTTGTGTATTGTTATTTATGGTTATATCCTATTTATGCTGTGTATCAGGGCCTTTAGCTTTGACTGTATTTTTTCTTCTGTGATCTTTATAGCTTTTGGTTTTATATATAGGTTTTGATCCACTTTGAATTAGCTGTTGTGTGTGGTGTGAGATATGGGCCCTGTTTCATTTTTTTACAGATGGACATCCAGTTTTGCTAGCACCATTTGTTAAAAAGACTGTTTTTTTTCTATTTAATGGACTTTGTCTCTTCTCAAAGATCAGGTTACCTTAGGTGGACAGATTTACAAGTGTATTCTCGATTTTGTTCCATTGGTCAATGTGTATGTTGTTGTACTACTACCAGGCTGTTTTGACTATCATAGCTGTATAGTAGGTTCTGGGGTCAGGCCTTCGATAATGCTTTACTTATCCAGGGCCTCCTTCCGTTCCATATAAAGTCAATGATTAGTTTTTCCATCTCCTTAAAGAACGCTGTTGGTCTTTGGATCGGGATTGCATTGTATTTGTAGATTGCTTTGGTAGAATGACATTTTCACAATGTTGAGTCTAATTATCCATAAACGTGGTATGTTGAGGGGCAAGATGGCGCTCTAGGCAGAAACACCACGCCGTCCCTCCACAGCAAAGATCCGAAAAACTAAGCCTAACAGAGAATCAACAATCCTGAAACCCTAGAACACCAAATGAAGAGATAAAGAACTCAGCCAAACACCAAACGGAGTGAGAATACTAAAAGAGAACGGAGAGCGAGGAGAGACTCAGGCAGAGATTCCTTACCGGCTAACGCAGCGCGGATCCACCATCTTGGATTCCTATCGGAGACCAGCGAACGGGAGAGCAGCCTTGCAGAGCATCTGGTCGGAGACAGAACGACCGGTAAACTGCGGTGCGCGCTCTCCCACCACCCACCCCTCTCCGCCTCAGCTGGGGATCCCCTGCTTTCCGTGGCCAGGGTCTCTGGCCTGGGGGGTGCTGGTACTTGGATTCCGCGCGCCTGGGCTGGCGGCTTTCTGGGAGCCGTTTGCTGGCACCTAGCGATCCTTTTTCTGCCGCCTCCCCCTCCTTTTGCCTGGGTGCCTGGTTCCGAGTGCTGTCTCTGCTCTCTCCTGCGGGGCTGTAGGGCTGCGTGAGGGCGTGTGGCTGTTTCTGGGTCTGGGCTCCCGCGTGGGTGGGATCCCGGGGCCTTTGTTTGTTCACCCCTCTGCTTTCCGTGGCCGGGGTCCCTGGGCGGGGGGGCGCCGGTGCTTGGGTTCTGCACGCCCGGGCTGGGGGCTTTCTGGGAGCCGTTTGCTGGCACCTAGCGGACCTTTTTCTGCCGCCTCCCCCTCCTTTTGCCTGGGTGCCTGGTTCCGAGGGCCGTCTCTGCTCTCTCCTGCGGGGCTGTAGGGCTGCGTTCGGGCGTGTGGCTGTTTCCAGGTCTGGGCTCCCGCGCGGGTGGGATCCTGGGGCCTTTGTTCGTTGGCCCCTCTGCTTCCCGTGGCCACGGTCACTTAACCCCGAGACTATCGGCTTCTTGGAATTCGCGCCCCTGAGTGGGGGCTCTCTGGGTCCCATTTGTAGGCACTGACTGCTGGTGTTGCCCTTTTTTTTTTTTTCTCAATTTTATTTTTCTTCCTTTTTTGATTAGTTTTGTCATATTTTACCTCTTTTTCTCTTTTGTCTTTCTTCATTGCTTAATTTCTTGTCCCTCTATCTCTTCCTTCTCTTTCTGATCCCTGAATACCAGGCGATGTATGCCTCTGTACCTTCTGGCCAGGCTGAGCTGTGAAAATTGAGACCGACTCCCCCAGACCTCATAGCTGCATCGGTGCGATCCCTGGGAACTTTGCAGTTTTTTAACTTTTCTGATTTTCATTTGGTCATTCTTTCCTTTTCTTTCTCTTCCCCCTTCTGGTTTCCTCCATCCCATAGTCTCTCATCTGTACATTCCAACGACAAACTCCTCTAGCATTCTTTTATGTTTGCACGCTTTTTGCTCCTCCTCCTCTCTCCTCTCTCCCATATCCAGCTTAGCTTCACACATAACCATCTTCCCGCTGCACCCTACCTACCTGCACCGTGCACTAGACATCACATCACCAAGCGGTGCAGGCACGCCCTATTGGAACCTGCCCAGCACTGACTACTGACCGTCCTGGTGGCTGCGGTGAGTGCCACAAACAACCCATCCCAGTGGCTCCTCCTCAACTAGATCTGCCCAGCTGTACCACAAGAACGAAAAAAAAAAAAAAAATCTACAATCAATAAACGAGAGAAATATCTACTGAATGCCCCGAAAACAGCAAACAATATCAAAACATTTACAAAAACAAGACAAGATGGCTCCAATAGGCGTCCAAATTAAAACACCAGATAACTCTCCTGTGGAAGAAAATGCACTAGAAGTACCTGATACGGAACTCAAATCACTAATACTCGGAATTTTCCAAGAACTGAGGCAAAAAGCTGACAAACATGAGGAAAAAATAGACAAATTTATGGAAAATACAGACAAAAAATTGGAAGAATTCAGGAAGATGATGCAAGAACAAAATTCCAAAATAAATTCACAACTCGAAATTATACAAAAACAACAATTAGAAATCCAAAAGATAAACAACAAGATTTCAGAAATGGACGGTGTCATAGAAGGGCTGAGAAGTAGATTTGAAACCATGGAAGACAGGATCAGTGGAACTGAAGACAAACACTTGGATACAACTCTGTTTCAGGAAAACTCAGAAAAAAGAACAAAGAAAAATGAAGAGACCCTGAGAGTTATGTGGGACACAATTAAAAGCAAAAACTTACGAGTGATTGGCATACCAGAACAGGGGAAGAAAACAGAAAACATAGAGAGGATCATTGAGGAACTGCTGACAGAAAACTTTCCCAATATCATGAAAGATGAAAAGCTGGTCATCCAAGAAGCTCAACGAACCCCATATAGAATAGACCCCAAAAGAAAATCACCAAGACATATCATATTCACACTCACTAAAACTAAAGACAAACAAAGAATCCTGAGAGCAGCTCGGGAAAAACAAGAAGTCACATACAGAGGAGAAACAATAAGACTAAGCTCAGATTATTCAGCAGAAACCATGCAGGCAAGAAGGCAATGGGATGACATATATAAAATCTTGAAAGAAAAAAATTGTCAGCCAAGAATAATATATCCTGCAAAACTCTCATTCAGATTTGATGGTGAAATTAGGTCATTTCCAGATAAACAGAAACTAAAGGAATATGCAAAAGTCAAACCAAACTTACAAGAATTATTAAAGGGAGTTCTTCGATCTGAGGACAAACAGCTTAAGCCCTCAGGCAGGACCTAGGACCTAGGACGCAGGTTAACATGAACCAGATACCATTCTAGGAACTGAACTACAGACGACTTTCCAAAAACAAAAGATATACAACAGGGAATCAGAGAAATCAATCAAAGGATGACAACAACATCAAAACAATGAAAGAGGGAACAAACGGCATAGGTATAGAACCTTCTAAAGGAGAAGAAGGCAAGGCGATACCAAGTAACGGTAGACTGCTTCAAAATTATAAAGATAAGGGTAAAATTCATGGTAACCACAAAAAAAGTTAACAAACCAACTCATAAAAATAAAGACGAAAAACATAAAGTCTCAACAAAACCAAAACCTACAAAAACAAAAGAAATGAACACAAAATCCACAAACAAAAGGAACTCAGCACAAGAGAGTAAGAAGAACAAAGAAAACTTCAGCATCACAAAAAAAAGCACTACAAAATGACAGCAACAAACTCACATCTATCAATAATTACACTGAACGTAAATGGACTCAATGCACCCATAAAGCGACGGAGAGTGGCAGAATGGATAAGAAAACAGGATCCATCTATTTGCTGTCTACAAGAGACACATCTTAGAAACAAAGATGTGAATTTATTAAAAATCAAAGGTTGGAAAAAAATATATCAAGCTAACAACTATCAAAAAAGAGCAGGAGTGGCAATTCTAATCTCAGATAAAATAGACTTTAAAACAAAATCTACCATAAAAGACAAAGAAGGACACTATATAATGATTAAGGGGATGATCCATCATGAAGACATAACCATAATAAATATCTATGCACCAAATGACAGGGCTCCAAAATACATAAAAAAAACTCTAACAGCACTGAAAAGAGAAATTGACAGTTCCACAATAATAGTAGGAGACTTCAACACACCACTCTCAGTAAAGGACAGAACAACTAAAAAGAAACTTAGCAAAGATACAGAAGACCTAAAGGACACAATCAGCCAACTGGACCTCATAGACATATATAGAACACTCCATCCAACCGCTGCAAAGTACACATTCTTTTCCAATGCACATGGAACGTTCTCCAGAATAGACCACATCTTAGGCCACAGAGCAATCCTCAACAAGATCCAAAATGCTGAGATAATTCACAGTATCTTCTCTGACCACAATGCCATCAAGGTAGAAATTAACACTAGAAAGAGCAAGGAAAAAAAATCAAACACATGGAAACTGAATAATAATCTGCTTACACATCAATGGGTAATAGAAGAAATCAGAGATGGAATTAAAAAATTCCTAGAATCAAATGAAAATGAAAACACATCATACCAAAACCTTTGGGACACAGCAAAGGCAGTCCTCAGAGGACAATTTATAGCAATAGATGCACATATCAAAAAAGAAGAAAGGGACAAAATCAAAACATTAACTACAGAACTCAAACAAATAGAAAGAGAACAACAAAAAAAGCCTACAACCACCGGAAGAAAGGAAATAGTAAAGATCAGAGCAGAAATCAATGAAATAGAGAACAGAAAAACAATAGAAAGAATCAACAAAACCAAAAGTTGGTTCTTTGAAAGAATCAACAAAATCGACAAACCACTGGCCAGACTGACAAAAGAAAAACAGCAGAGGGCACAAATAACCCAAATAAGAAATGAAATGGGGGACATTACAACAGACCCAACTGAAATAAAAAGGATTATAACAGAATATTATGAAAAACTATATTCCAACAAATTTGAAAACCTAGAGGAAATGGATAAATTTCTAGAAACATACGGCCTACCCAAACTACAACAAAGTGATATTGAAAATGTGAACAGACCCATAACAAGAGAAGAGATTGAAAAGGTAATAAAAAAACTCCCAACCAAAAAAAGCCCTGGCCCAGATGGCTTCACTGGAGAATTCTACAAAACATTTACAGAAGAGCTCGTACCAGTTCTACTCAAGTTATTTCAGAGCATAGAAGAGGAAGCAACACTTCCAAATTCATTCTATGAAGCCAGCATAACGCTGATACCAAAACCAGGCAAAGACATCACAAAAAAAGAAAATTACAGACCAATATCTCTCATGAATATAGATGCAAAAATTCTGAACAAAATTTTAGCCAATAGAATTCAGTATCATATCAAAAAAATAATACACCACGACCAAGTAGGATACATACCAGGTATGCAAGGATGGTTTAACATTAGAAAATCCATCAACATAATCCACCACATAAATAAAAGGAAAGAAAAAAATCACATGATTATCTCAATTGATGCAGAAAAGGCATTTGACAAAGTCCAACACCCATTCCTGATAAAAGCTCTCAATAAAATAGGTATAGAAGGGAAATTTCTCAACATCATAAAGGGCATCTATGCAAAACCAACAGCCAACATCATTCTTAATGGAGAAAGGCTGAAAACATTCCCCCTGAAAACAGGAACAAGACAAGGATGCCCTTTATCACCACTCCTATTTAACATTGTGCTGGAAGTTCTCGCTAGAGCAGTAAGGCAAGAGAAAGAAATAAAGGGCATCCAAATTGGTAATGAAGAAGTTAAACTCTCCCTGTTTGCAGATGATATGATACTATACATAGAAAACCCTAAAGACTCCACGAGAAATTTACTGGAACTAATAGAAAGATTCAGCAGAGTAGCAGGATACAAGATAAACATTCAAAAATCAGTTGGATTCCTATACACCAGTAAAGAGAACGATGAAAAGGAGATCAGGAAATCAATACCATTTTCAATAGCCCCTAAAAAGATAAAATACTTAGGAATAAATCTGACCAGGAATATAAAAGACCTATACAAAGAAAACTACAAAACACTGCTGCATGAAACCCAAAGGGATCTACATAAATGGAAAAACATACCATGCTCATGGATAGGCAGACTCAACATTGTGAAAATGGCAATTCTACCTAAAGCAATTTACAAATACAGTGCAATTCCCATACAAATACCAACAACATTCTTCAAAGAGATGGAAAAACTAATTATTAACTTTATATGGAAAGGGAAGAAACCCCGAATAAGTAAAGCACTACTGAAGAAGAAGAATAAAGTTGGAGGACTCACACTACCTGACTTGAGAACCTACTATACAGCTACAGTACTCAAAACAGCCTGGTACTGGTACAACAACAGAGACATTGACCAATGGAACAGAATTGAGAACTCAGATGTAAATCCATCCACCTATGGTCACCTGATTTTTGACAAGGGCCCAAAATACATCAAATGGGGAAAAGACAGTCTTTTTAACAAATGGTGCTGGCAAAACTGGATATCCATTTGTAGAAAAATGAAACAGGACCCATACCTCACACCATATACAAAAACTACTTCAAAATGGATCAAAGACCTGAATATAAAGCCTCAAACTATAAAATTCATAGAAGAAAAAATAGGACCAACACTTCAGACCTTAATACATGGCATTAACAGGATACAAACCATAAACATCAACACAAAAAACCCAACAGATAAACTAGATAATTGGGATCTTCTAAAAATCAAACATCTATGCTCTTCAAAAGATTTCACCAAAAGAGTTAAAAGAGAACCTACAGACTGGGAAAAAATTTTTGGACAGTACAAGTCAGACAAAGGTCTAATCTCCATAATCTACAAGAAAATCCAACACCTCTACAACAAAAAGACAACCAATCCTATCAAAAAATGGGCAAAGGAAATGAACAGACACTTCACCAAGGAAGACATTCAAATGGCTAACAGACACATGAGGAAATGCTCGCGATCACTAGCCATTAGAGAAATGCAAATTAAAACCACAATGAGATACCATCTCACCCCGGCATTACTGGCACGAATCAAAAACACTGGAAATAACAAATGTTGGAGGGGCTGCGGGGAGACGGGAACTCTTATACACTGCTGGTGGGAATGCAAAATGATACAGCCATTTTGGAAAATGATATGGCGTTTCCTCAGAAAGCTAGAAATAGACGTACCATTCGATCCAGCAATCCCACTCCTAGGAATATATCCTAGAGAAATAAGAGTCATCACTCGAATAGACATATGCACACCTATGTTCATGGCAGCATTATTCACAATAGCAAAACGATGGAAACAACCTCGATGTCCATCAACAGACAAATGGATACACAAACTATGGTACATACACACAATGGAGTACTATGCAACGAGAAAGAACAATGAATCGGTGAACCATCTCATAACATGGATGAAACTGGAGGACATCATGCTGAGTGAAATAAGTCAATCACAAAAGGACAAATATTGTATGAGACCTGTATTGTAAAAACCCATGAAAAAATTCACATGCAAAATGTAACAATCCTTGTTGGTTACCAGGGATGGGAGGGGGGGGGAATACTAAATAGGTAATAGGTAAGTGGTAACTTGGGTGAGAGATGAGATAGTACATAGTACAGGGGAAACTAACACAACTTGCACAAGGAAAGGTCATGGAGGCCCTATAGACACATCCAAACCCCCCGAGGGACTGAGTTGTTGGACGGAGGGCTCTGGGGACCATGATCTCGGGGAACATCTAGCTCAATTGGCATGACACTACTTATAAAGATAATGCTCTACATTCTACCTTGGTGAGTAGTGTCTGGGGTCTTAAAAGCCTATGAGCGGCCATCTAAGATACTCCACTGATCTCATCCCTTCGGGAACAAGGGAGAACGAAGAGAACAGGATACAAGGAAAAGATTAGTCCGAAGGACTAATGGTCCACAGCTACCAAGGCCTCCACGGGACTGAGCCCAGTACAGCTGGATGGTGCCCGGCTACCACCAATGACTCCTCTGACCAGGATCACAACAGAGGGTTCTGGGCAGAGCTGGAGTAGGATGTAGAGTATAATTTTAACTCCCAAAAAAAAAAAAAAAAAGAAGACCAGATATACTGGCCTAAAGAATACTAGAGAAACCTCGAGAGTGTGGCCCCCAGACACCCTTTCAGCTCAGAGGGGAAGTTACCTTCAAGGTTCGATGTTAAGCCTGGGAATGGACACCCCAGTAAAACTAAATGGGACTAACGATGTACAGGAGTCCGGTGACAAGGGCCAGAAGGCAGAGGGAGAGTAGGAAACTGATGATAAGGAACACAAATTGAATAAGGACACTGTCGATGTATTGTGAGATTGTTGACCACTGCTATAGGGCAACATTTGTAGTAACTATTAAATGGGAGGCTGTTTTGTCCTGTAAGCCTTCATCTTGGGCGAGAATGGCAGCACAATTGGAAGAGCATAGTCAATATCACTTAAATGTGTAAGTAAAAAGTTTTGAAATGGTGTTTAAATAAAATAAAAATAAATAAATAAATAAATAAATAAATAAACAAATGAGACTAAAGAGGTACAATAGTCCACTGACAAGGTCCAGAAGACAGAAGGGGACAAGGAAGCCCCCTGGTGATAGGGAACACAAGGTGGAGTAAGGATATTCTTGATGTGCTGTGAGATTGTTAACCATTGTCATAGGGCAACATGTGTAGTAACTGTTAAATGAATAACTATTTTTTCTGTAAGCCTTCATCTTAAGTGAGAATAACAGCACAGTTGGAAGAGCGTAGTCAATGTCACTGAACTGTGAATGTTGAAATTTTTGAAACGGTGTATCTTTGGCCATCTGTAATTTTCATCAAAAAAAAAGGTTGAGAATTTAGAGGCTTAATACGTTGTGGGGTTGTTAACCAATGTCAAAAAACAACATGTGTACTACTATTTCATGAGAAACTATTTGCTCTGTAAGCTTTCACCTGAAGTACAATAAAATATATATTAAAAAAAAAAAAAAAGTGGTATGTTTTTTACATTTATGTAGGTCTCATTTCGTTTCTTGCAGTAGTGTTTTGTAGTTTTATTTGTATAGGACTTTTATGTCCCTGGTTAGATTTATTCTTAAGTATTTTATTTTTTTAGGTGCTATTATAAACGGTATTGCTTTTCTGATTTTCTTTTTGTAGTTCTCTTCATTGGTGTATAGGAATCCAACTGATTTTTGTCTGTCTATCTTGTATCCTGCTACTTTCCTGAATCTTTTTATTAGTTTCAGTAGTTTTCATGTGGAGTCTTTTGGGTTGTCTATGTACAGTATCATATCACTCACAAATAGTGATAGTTTTACTTCTTCCTTACCAATTTGGATGCCCTTTATTTCTTTTTCTTGCCTAATTGCCCTAGGTAGGACTTCCAGCACAACATTAGAAAGGAGTTGTGGTAAAGGACATCCTTATCTAGTTCCCGTTCTCAGGGGGAATATTCTCAGCCTCTCTCCTTTGAGAATGATGTTGGTTGTTGGTTTTGTATAAATGCCCTTTATTATGTTGAGGAATTTCCCTTCTATTCCTATTTTATTAAGAATTTTTATTGGGAATGGGTGTTGGACTTTATTGAATGCCTTTTCTGCATTGAGATGATCATGTGATTCTTTTGTTTTATTTATGTGATGAATTACATTGTTTATTTTTCTAATGTTGAACCATCCTTGCACACCCGGTATGAATTTCACCTGGTCATGGTATATGTATATATATATTTATATGATGCTGAAGTCTAGTGGCTAGAATTTTGTTGAGAATAATAATTATTTCTAATATCAAAACTGGAAATAATCCATAGACTCTTATGGAACAAATCATGATTCCAATATACACTGGAATACTATGCAATTATTTAGAATAATGAGGCAGCATTATGTGTACTAATAAAATAATATAAAATCTTAAGTCAAAAAAGTGTATTGTTAAGCAGTATTTATTGTTTGATCCAATGTGTTTAAAAATAATATATATTAACATATATGTTAGTTAATATATATTATAAAAATTATATGTAGATAATATATTCTAATATGTCTATATATAAATATATACCTATAAATATGCTAATATCAATTTATGCAATATGTCTGAAAGGATCAACAAAAAATTTATTAATAATGAATGACTACTTTTTAGGATAGAAATAAGGCAATTGAGGCTTCAATGCTGGGTAGATTTTAATCTGTACTTCATATTCTTTGTCTTAGTTGAATATTTTATTGTGAGAATAAATTATTTTTATAACTAAACAACAATCACATAATTCAATTTACCACTTTTCTCTTTTATTTTAGGTGTAAGAAAAGCCTGGTAAGTATGAAATAAACATCCGCACTTCAAAAAATAAAAAGGCAGGAATTAGTCTCCAGAATTTTTGTCATTGTTTGTATGAATAAAAGGTGAATGCATTAAGGATGTGCAAACATTGTATTCAACATTCAGAGAAAAGATTATGGTTGGCACTTTTTGACATTTTCATAAGAGGACTGTAAAATTATGCAATTTCATAAATGTAGAATGACATTTTGAAGTATATCCTTCTGTGTAATTGTGTGGCTTTGTTGTCCTACTGTCAGTTTTGACAGACACTTAATAATTAGGTGTGGCTATATAAAGGATGGCCAGTTTTTTAAAAGTAGCTTGGAAATAGGTGTAAATTGTCAACTCTCCTCTCAGAATGCCTGACTAGCGCATCAAGATCACAAACTATCTTTTTCCAATTTCTCTGAGAAAAAGAAGAGACATCAATGTTACAAAGCCAATTTACTAAAAAGAAAGAAGATCAAATCTCTTTGAGTACAAATTAGTGGGCACTCTGACCAAAACATTGTTTTTTCTCTCCTAATGCTTAACATTTAGAAGCAAAATTTCTTCATTTTAATCAGAGTATCCAAATGACCCTATTCAACTTTCATAAATACCTTATTAATGTTGAATATATTACTTCATAACATTAAACAATATTCATACCGTATAGAATATAGAGGTTTCCATTACTTCATGAATCTAAAAAGAAAAATCAGAATACAACCTTGAGTGAGAGTGTAGAGAATAACCAATTTATTTTTAAGACTTGTACTTAAGCACATTAAGTTTATGATCCCTAAAACTTTAGAACATAAACCCAGATATATTTGATATGTTTTCAGATAGCTCTATGCTATGATTATGCAGATAATTTTATTGACGAACTTCATTTTTTCTATCCAAAGAAAAATAGTATTTTTTATTATTTGAAATGCTGGGAAAAAAAAAAAAACAGTTTTTGAAGGAACCATCTCTAAAAGTTTTCCTACCTTATTATTATTTTAAGATACTTGTCTTTATTTTTTGTCTGTTCTTTTGTTAAAGAACTTTAACAAAATCATTTTTTTTTTTTTTGGTCATTGTAAATACTTTGGCATTTTGTTGACTTTCAAAAGCCATAAGGAATACCTTTGTGCTGTTGTGACAAGTTCATATGTTTACATTTCAAGTTTTTTGGTTTCTCACTTTATTACTGCATTAAGCCAATGTGACTTCATATTACAATGTTCGTCTGTTTTTGATATCTTCCATAATGTTTTCTAACATTCTGTTTAAATCTTCAATAGCAAAATAATTTTTAGAAATCACATGAGTTTTTTAAAAAATCTAGTAACATTTTAAAAACTTTTTATTTATAATATGCAAATCTGATTGTGGTGACTTCTTTTACTCTTAAGTTCAAATCAGACCGTAGAAATGCATCTCTAGGGTCTGGTTTGAACTTAAAAGTAAATAAAAAATAACCATTTTTTATTTAGAAATTGAAAAAGATAAATTGTAAATGCATTTCAAGTGAGAAAACTAAGATTGGGTAAATTAAAGGAAGTATTATGTATGCTCATAGGGGAGTCCTGGCGGCGCAGTGGTTAAGATCTATATGCTAACCAAAATGTCGGCACTTCAAATCCACCAGCCACTCCTTGGAAACCCTACGGGGCAGTTCTACTCTGTCCTATAGGGTCACTAGGAGGCAGAACCAACTCCACGGCACTTAACAAGAACAACATGTCACATCTTATCACAGCGAAGCAGTTGTCTTACAATGAGGTAGCTGACTATAATACTACAGTTTATACAGAACAGTAGAGAAGTTTACTTATCAGTTTTAAATCTTAATCTAAATGTCTAAGTCACACATTATATGTTTCACACATATGTGATTTGGAATCATCGTATTATTAGCACACATAAAACCAAAAAAATACCTGTTGCCGTCAAGTGGATTTGAACTGTCAACCTTTTGGTTAGCAGCTGAGCTCTTAACCACTTTGCCACCAGGGCTATGTGACATATGACATACCCTTTAGTTTATCTATGTTAAGACACCCGAATATGCATCCCTGATTAGGGACCTATGACGCAGGTTACCCTGATGCCACGAGAGTTAGACATCTCTCTGGCATACCGTTATCAGGCAAGACCAGAGGGGCTAAAATCACATAAAATCCCCAGGCTTTTGCCCCTTCACTGAGCTTAAGCCAGAGGCAGCTAGAGTTCATGTCCAGCTATCTTGAGCTCTCCAAAGACCCAGTGCTGCTGGGAGGCTCTGCCAGAGACAGCCTTGCCTCCTTGCTGCCAACCTTAGACCCTAGCACCTCCGTGGAGGACATACCGTTGGTTAAGCTTGCATCCTAAGCCCCCTCCTTAAAAGTAACAGCCTGAAGTCTAAAGATACAGACTCTAACCACTGGACTAACATTATAATTGTTAATCCTGGTTCTCTGGTAATAATTGAATGTCTTGTGTCTTTACCAGTGTGCCTTCCTATGACTACCTTGCAATAAACTAAATGCATTTATCTTCTATAAACTTGAGAATTTTTTTTTACTTCCTTTAAAATTAAACCCCACAGAGCAGTAATATAAACAAATTAATAGATTATGTCTTTTTGTTGGACTCTGATTGGAAAATCAGAATAGAATGTGAAGGTAGAAATAGCTTAAAATCCAATTATCTCAAAAATGTAATGTCAGCTTTAAAGTTTTTTTCTCTTTGACACTCTTATATGAAAATGGCTGTTGAGATTCTTCCTTCCACCCTAGTTTACATTTCAAGATTAGATTAATGAGCTTTAATTTGAGCTTTAATTGAAAAAACTTCTTAAGATGTTGCATTGTACTGCAAAACTTCATTTTTGTAGAGAACCAGAAAAATGGAATAATGACATATAAAGTGGTACAATGGAAAGAACGCTAACTCAGCTACAGAGAACTTTGGATTCTGATGTAGTTATGCAACTTGTTGGATCTGATTTCAAACATGTCACTATCCATGTCTGAGAATTTATTTCCACATTGTAAAAGAGGTGACCAAATTGGATGATTTCTAAGGCCCTTTCCAGACCTAAGACTCCATGTTGTTATTCTACCAAGACCCTTTGGGAGCCAATATGATGATCATTATGTTCTCACAGTAGCTCATGTAGGTCTTATAGATAGTGTTGATGTTGTTGTTAGGTGACCTTGAGTTGGTTCTGACTCATAGGACCCTGTGTACAACAGAACGAAGTGCTGCCTGGTCCTGCACCATCCTCACAACTGTTGTTACGCTTGAGCCCATTGTTGCAGCCACTGTGTCAAACCATCTTGTTGAGGTTCTTCCTCTTTTTTGCTGACCCTCTACTTTACCAAGCAAGCTGTCCTCCTCCAGAGACTGATCCTTCCTGATAACATGTCCAAAGCATGTGAGATGAAGTTTCGCCATCCTTGCCTCTAAGGAGCATTCTGTCTGTACTTCTTCCAAGACAGATTTGTTTGTTCTTCTGGCGGTCTGTGACATATTCGATATTCTTCGCCACACCATAATTCAAAGGCGTCAACTCTTCTTAGTCTTACGTATTCATTGCCCAGCTTTCACATGCATATGAGGCGACTGAAAACACCATCGCTTGGGCCAGGCGCACATTAGTCCTTAAAGTGACATCTTTGCTTTTTAACATTTTAAAGAGATCTTTTGCAGCGCATTTGCCCAGTGCAATATGTCATTTGGTTTCTTAACTGCTGCTTCCATGGGCATTGTCAAATCCTTAGCAACTGCAACCTTTTCTCTGTTTATCATATTGTTTATTGGTTCAGTTGTGAAGATTTTTGTTTTCTCTATGTTGAGGTGCAATCCATACCTAAGGCTGTAGTCTTTCATCTTCATCATTAAGTGCTTCAAGTACTCTTCACTTTCAGCATGCAAGGTTGTGTCATCTACATATTGAAGGTTGTTATTGAGTCTTCCTCCAATCCTGATGCTGCGTTCTTCTTCATATAGTCTGCCTTCTTGGATTATTTACTTAGCATACAGATTGGGTAAGTTTTATGAAAGACACAACCAACGCACACCTTTCCTGATTATAAACCATGCAGTATCCCCTTGTTTTGTATGGAGAACTGACTTTTCATCTACGTACAAGTTCCGCATGAGCACAATTAAGTGTTCTGGAATTTCCATTCTTTGCAATGTTATCCATAATTTGTCATGATCCACAGAGTCAAATGTCTTTGCATAGTCAATAAACACAGGTAAACTTCTTTCTGGTATTCTCTGCTTTCAGCCAAGATCCATCTGACATCAGCAATGATATCCCTTGTTACACATCCTCTTCTGAATCCAGCTTAAACTTCTATCTAGCAGCTCCCTGTGGATGTACTGCTACAACCGACTTTGAATTACCTTCAGCAAAATTTTACTTGTGTGTGATATTAATGATATTGTTTGATTAATTTCCACATTCAGTTGGATCACCTTTCTTTTGAATGAGCACAAATATGGATCTCTTCAAGCCGGTTGGTCAGGAAGCTGTCTTCCAAATTTCTTGATGGATGAGTGAGCACCTCCAGTGCTGCATCAGTTTGTTGAAACATCTGAATTAGTACTCTGTCAATTCCTGAAGACTTGTTTTTCACCAATGTCTTCAGTGCAGCTTGAACTCCTTCTTCAGTATCATTGGTTCTTGATCATATGCTATCATCTGAAATGGTTAAACGTTGACCAGTTCCTCTTGGTACAGTGAGTCTGTGTATTCCTTCCATCTTCTTTTTATGCTTCCTGTGTAGTTCAATATTTTTCCAGTAGAATACTTTAATATTACAGCTCGAGGCTTGAATTACTCTTTTTGATGATTGGGAGTTTCATTCATTCGTCTACAAATATTTATTGAGTACCAACTAAGCTCCAGTCTCTGGGCCATGGGGAGATGTTGAATGAAGCATGAATGTTCACGTAATCTATTATGATCTCACAATTATAATGAAGGACTAAACTTCACATACCACTTTAAAATCAGGAAAATATATAGTTATAAGTTAGACATAAGAATTTTGAATTAATACATATTACTAAACTCCATTATGTTCATGTAATCATTTATAACTTACAATAAACAATTTTACATATTATCACATTTCAATCTTCATAATAACCCTTGAGGCAGTTATAAAAGACACACACACAGACACAGTAATACACACACTCACACATTGAGGAAACTAGTAGGAGGGTCCTAGGATGTATGGTCAGAAAGCACCGTATCTATATGTCCTAGAGCACATAGTCAGAAGGCAGTGGAGCTAGAATTTGAACCAGGTCTTCTCACTCCCAATCCAGTGGTCTTTCCAAAACATATTTTAGTTGCTTCTCATAAATATAGAGAATGGGAAGGTGTCCTTAGTTTTTGTTTTTTAGTATTAGTGGTTGATTTTGTTAGTCTCTGCAATTTTTTTTAAATTGTACTTTAGATGAAGGTTTACCGAACAAACTAGCTTCTAATTAAACAGTTAATACACATATTGTTTTATGACATTGGTTAACAAACCCACGACATGTCAACACTCTACCTTCTTGACCCTGGGTTCCTATAACCTGCTTTCCTGTCACCTCCTGCCTTCTCGTCCTTGCCTCTGTGCTGATGTGCTCATTTAGTCTCATTTTCTTTTATGGGCCTAATCTTTGGCTGAAGGGTGAACCTCGGGAGTGACTTCATTATTGAGCTAAAAGGATGTCCGGGGGCCATACTCTCAGAGTTTCTCCAGTTTCTGTCAGGCCAGTAAGTCTGGTCTTTTTTTGGGAGTTAGAATTTTGTTCTACATTTTTCTCCAGCTCTGTCTGGGACCCTCTGTTGTGATCCCTGTCAGAGTAGTCAGTGGTGGTAGCTGGGCACTATCTAGCTGTACTGGACTCAGTCTGGTGGAGGCCATGGTAGTTGTGGTCCATTAATCCTTTGGACTAATCTTTCCCATGTATCTTTAGTTTTCTTCATTTTCCCTTGCTCCCGAAGGGGTTAGACCAGTAGAGTGTCTTTGATGGCCACTCACAGGCTTTTAAGACCCCAGACATTACTCACCAAAGAAGAATGTAAAACATTTTCTTTATAATCTATCTTATGCCAATTGAGCTAGATGTTCCCCAAGACCATGGCCCCCACAGCCTAGCAATTTAGTCCCTCAGGTAATCTGGATGTGTCTATGGAGCTTCCATGATCTTACTTTGTACAAGTTATGCTGCCTTCCCCATTATTGTGTACTGTCTTATCCTTCACTGAAGTTACCACTTATCTATTGTCTATTTAGTATTTTTCCATCCCCACCCCTCCCCTCCCTTGTAACCACCAAAGGTTGCTTCTTTTTGTTTGTAAACCTTTTCTTGAGTTTTTACAGTAGTGGTCTCACAAAATATTTGTCCTTTTGTGATTAACTTATCTCACTCACCATAATGCCTTCCAGATTCATCCATGTTATGAGATGCTTAACAGATTCATCATTGTTATTTATAGTTGCATAATACTCCATTGTGTGTGTGTACCATAGTTTGTCTATCCATTCATCTGTTGATGGGCGTTTAGGTTGTTTCCATCTTTTTGCTATTGTGAACAACACTGCAATGAACATGGGTGTGCATATGTCTATTCGTGTGATGGCTGGGATTGCTGGATTGTGTGGGATTTCTAGTTCTAGCTTTCTAAGGAAGCGCCATATAGTTTTCCAAAATGGTTGTATCATTTTGCATTCCCACCACCAGTGCATGAGAGTTCCGATCTCCCTGAAGCCTCTCCAACATTGTTATTTCCAGTGTTTTCGATTTGTGCCAGTAATGCTGGGGTGAGATGGTATCTCATTGTGGCTTTAATTTGCATTTCTCTAATGGCTTGTGATAGCGAACATTTCCTCATATGTCTGATGGCCATTTGAAAGTCTTCTTTGGTGAAGTGTCAGTTCATTTCCTTTGCCTGTTTTTTAATTGGATTATTTGTCTTTTTGTAGTAGAGGAGTTGGATTTTCTTGTAGATTTTAGAGATTAGACCTTTGTCTGATTTTTAACAGCCAAAATTTTTTTCCTAGTCTCTAGGTTCTCTTTTTACTCTTTTGGTGAAGTCTTTTGATGAGCATAAGTGTTTAATTTTTAGAACATCCCAGTTATCTAGCTTATCTTCTGGAATTTGTATGCTGTTTGTTTTGGTTTATATCCTGTTAATGCCATGTATTAGGGCCTCTAGCATTGATCCTATTTTTTCTTCTATGAACTTTATAGTTTTTGGCTTTATAGTTAGGTCTTTGATCCATTTTGAATTAGTCTTTGTATATGGTGTGAGATATGGGTCCTGTTTCATTTTTTTGCAGATGGATATCCAGTTTTGCCAGCACCATTTGTTAAAAAGACTGTCTTTTCCCCATTTGATGGATTTTGGGCCCTTGTCAAAGACCAGGTGACAGTAGGTGGCTAGATTTTCATTTGGGTTCTCAATTCTGTTCCATTGGTCAATGTATCTGTCCTTGTACCAGTACCAGGTTGTTTTGACTACAGTAGCTCTATAGTAGGTTTAGGGTCAGGTAGTGCGAGTAGTTTCTGTAATTTTTGAAGAATTAATTGTATTTGTTTGTTTCTTTTTTATTTTTAATTTGTGCTATATGGTTTAGTGATAAGTGACTTTAAATGAAGTTGAAAAGAACGCATGCATATATCTTTTATTAATATAATTTGTACTTTAAATATGGTTAGTTATATACCAAGACCCCGGTGGTGCAAATCGTTAATGCACTTTGCTGCTAACCAAAATTTGGAGGTTCAAGTCCACTCAAAGACACTTCGAAAGAAAGACCTGGCAACATACTTAAATAAAGTTAGCCATTCAAACCCTATGGAGCATAGTTCTACTCTGACACACATGCGGTCACCATGAGTTGGAATCAACTCAGTAGTAACTGGTAGTATATATATATCTGGAACACTGAAAAACATGATGTTAATTAATTTAGCTTCTATGAAGACACCTGAGAATTACATTGAACTGTTTTTTAGTTTTCTGATGTCTTTTTTGTGGTATAATGTACCAAATGGAGGCAGGAGGGTGTAGTGGACACTAGGATCCCTCTTTAGGAATGAAAGATATTTCTCCAGCTGCTGAAAGAGATACTGGCCGAAAGCCCTCAGTTATCAGTTCTATTCAAATTGTCTCACCAAAGGTAACCTTACCCAAGATCACATTCTTCCTTGTGCAACCTGTATGTAATTACTGGTCAACGTGGGGCTATAAAGGGCTGGCTATTTCACTGTAGCTTGAAACAATTCTGAGAGTTTGTCAAAGTTGCACAGCTCTCTGTGAAGTCAGTTAAGTTCATTCTTGAGACAGTATCACTGTCCAACTTTTCCTTCTACCCAATTCTATATTCCTTACTTTTCCTGAGAGCACTCTTCAATAAAATTTCTGCTTGGAAATCTCGATGTAGAATCTGATTTAGGGGTAATCAAACTGCAACAGTTATTGCCAGAAGCAATATGAGATGTGTGACTCTGAAGCATTGCTAAGCACAATTGATGAGTTAGGAATAGATAAGACAAAATTTAAAAGGCTGGAAATGATTAAGTGACAATAAAAAAAAGCTAAATGTGAAAGCCAGAAGGCCTCTTGTCACATAAAGAGGTTCTTATCTCCTGCAGCAGGAGGGTGGGGAAGGATGAGACCCAGGCCTAGGGCTTAATCATTAAAGTAGAAGACCTCCAAAGAAAGGTAAACTCTTAACTTGAGTCATGGAATGAAGACACTTGTATTAGTATACCTCCAAATCTTGAATCTACAGATTCCCTTGAGTCCTCTGAGCCTCCAGAAATGTGTTATTCCTTCATATTAGGTGATAACATTACCCTCTCCCCTTGCATGAAGACATTGTAGAGCTCTATCCCCAATACAAGAAAACGCACTACTCTTGGAATCTGTCCCCACCTCCGTTCTTGAGAAATAGTTCAATAACTAGGGTTAAGTCACAGCATAACCCTGCTGGGGAAATGCTGAGCCTGCTAGGAAAGTATAGAGACTGTAGCCCAAAGAAACTGCAGAATCAAGGTAACATGTACCAGCAAGAGTCATGAATGTACAAATGAGACTGAATTGCAAGGGTGCTGATCAAGGCACGGCAGAAAAAAAAAAAAAGGTTGGACAGGGGAGGGTTTTTTGTTTTGGAATTCTCTCCCAAGGTACAGGATGTAATGCCGTGTCAAGAAATCTAGAAAATGGTGCCAACACGCTGCTTGGATGGCTCTTAGAAGCGTGAAAAAAGCTATGACCCATACTTGGGCACACAGGGGAAGAACGGACTAAAAAGCTGAGAGGAGTGGGTATGATAGATTGTGTATACTATGTGAGGCCATAAAATCAACCAAGGGAAAAACAGGATTCACAAATCACTAAAGCAGTGAAAAATGTCTTGGTGAGAGTCATCACTACAAGTCTCAGTGCTATTTCTATCCTGAAAGCTAAGGCTGATAACAGCAGATGTCATTACAGAACTTAGCTTATCTATATCAATGAGGTTGATAGGCTCTCCAGACCATAGAATCATGATAGCATAAGCCAGGTGGACAAAATTCTTATATTAAAAAGCAGACTTGGCATGTAAGCTAGTGAAGGGATAAAGCATCTGACCTACAGATAATTATGGTTAATAAAACACATGTGCCTAGGGCAAGATTAAACAGTAGGCAACAAGAATACTACTGGATCTATATAAACAAAAGAAATCAAGGATGGATGATCATGATTATGAGGATAGCCACCACAATAAAATATCAGAATCTCTTTACCAGTTTCTGGAGCTAAGCCAATTTTCAGACCAGCTCATAGACTGACAGGTAGGGTTCTAAGCAATAACAAGTGTGTATGGTAACAATTCTTAACATCCTTCCTCTAAAGGCCTTAATTTCATTTACTTGGGAAATGGGAATGCCCAACTTGGACACAGGGGTCTGAGTTGACATTGATATCTAGAGACCAAAGTTCCTTCGTGACCCCTTCCCCCCAGTTAGAGTAGGAGATATGAGCATAAATTAATAAATGGAGTATCTGATGCAGGTCTTGCTCACACTGAATGCACTAGTCCGTGGAACCACTTGGTTTTCATTTTTCTGGTCCCTGAATATGTAATTGGGATGCATATATTTAGTAGTGGACACAACCCCTGCATTTGTTCCTTGACCTGCTAGATAAGGACTCTTATACCGGGGAGGACAAAAGCAATCTTCTGAAATTACCCTCTCCTGCCAACCAAGATGGTAAATAAGGTTTAATTTTGCATCATTATGGTAGTGACAGCACCTAAAGGAGCAGGGGTAATAGACTCATCATTTTTCCATGGCTCCTACAAAAATCAGTGAGATCTTGAAGGATAACACTGACCATCACAAACACAACCAAATAGTAGCCCCACTTGAAGCTATTGTACCAGTTGTGGTATGTTTGGTAGAACAGGTTAGCTTGGCCCTGTTTATGTGATATGTGTCCTTCGATCTGGCAAATGCATTCTGTTCCATTCTTATCAGAAAAGAGGATGAGAAAAAATTTGCTATCTTTGGATTGACTTGATGTCTTGCCTCAGAGCTATGTTAACTCTGTCACTTTCTGCCATACATACTTTGAAGAGAACCAAATCATCTGAACATCCTAATACACGTTATAGTAGTATGTCATATTGGTAACATAACATTAATTAGATTGGATAAGCAAGAAGTGGCAAGTACACTTGAGGTTTTTGTAAGGCACAAGTATTCCAGATGATGGGAAGATTCAGGGGCTTATGATATCAGTAAAATATTTAGGAGCAAAGTGTTCAAGGGCATTCCAATTTATACCCTCTAAAGCAAAGGGCAAATTAATTGCTTCTGACACTTCTCAAGATGAAGAAGGAAACACAATACATGGTATATCTCTTCAGGGTCTAGAAACAGCATATTCCCCACCTGGGAAAATTGTTCTGTTCATATAATTAGTGACGTGAAAGGCTGCCAGGTTTGACTGGGTCTCAGAGGAAGAAAAATCTCTGCAGGCTGAAGTGCAAGTAGCTCTGCCTCTTGGGCTTTAAACCATAATGAAGGTGTTTGTTGTGGGAAAAATGCCATATAGAGTATTTTGCAAGTCCCAGTAGGAGAAACACCATATAGTATGTTCTGAAACAAGGTGCTATGGAAAACTATTTGCCTTTTGAAAAGTATTCCCTTTTGTGCCAGTGGACACTGGTAGAGATGGAACACCTCATGAGGGATCATTAAATGACCATGTAGTCAGAGCTTCCCTTCCTCCTGAGTCATTAAGGCTGGTAGGCCCATCAGGAATACATTTTAATATGGAAGTAATAAATTTAGGGTCAAGCTAAAGCAGTGCCAGAAGACATAAATTAAGTTACATGAACAGATGGCTGAGAAATCCTCTACCCGTCTCCCAACCACCAACACATTGTCCACTTTTGCACCTGAAACTCTCACTTAGCTTACACTTACGGCCACATGGTGATTTGGAGGAGAAAAAAAAAGCAGAGCTTGGTTCATATATATGGTGGTGGCTTAATATGTGTATAAGCCAAAAATGGACTGTGGTTATGTAGCAGTCCCACTCAAAGGGTAGGGGTAAGGAAGATAGGCTTCAAAAAGACAACGGTGAGGGAGAATCATCCCGATGGGCAGAGCTTCTGTTGGTATACCAGTTCATCTACATTATATGGAAACAAAAATGACCCAAGGTTAAATTACATAGTGATTCAAGAGCAGTAGTGAATGGCTTGCCTAGATAGCCAGGTGCCTAAAAGCAGAAAGAATGAAAAATATGGGACAAAGAGTTTTAGGGTAGAGGCACATAGATGGACCTAGGGGAGTGAGCACAAATGTGAAACAATTTTATTGCAAGTTAACAGCAACAGGAACATCCTCATGGAAGAGATACTAAAGAATCAATTAGACAAAATGACTTAGCCAATTGATGTCACCCAGCCTGGATGACCACTCCAGTACTTGCACAATGGGCACATGAATGTAGTAGCCATGGTGACAGGAATGCAAGCTATGCATGGTCCCAAAAACCTGAGCTCCCACTCATCAAGTCTAATCTACCTACTGCTACTACCAAACCATCAAGCTGTCAGTACCCAAGACAAACACTGAGTCCCTAATATGACACCATCCCTCAAGGAAACTGACCGGACACTGCTGGGTCCTTTCTACTCTATGCCTATTTTTCCAAGAACAGACATATTATAATGAAATGTGCAAATACTATGAGTTAGAAAACCAAAAGGGAGGAACATGTTTGGCATTTCTCAAGCTGAAAGAACTGAAGAAAAAATTCAAGCCTCGAGTTGCAATACCGAAGGTTTCTATGGGTAAAATATTGAATGACACAGGAAGCATTAAAAGAAGATGGAAGGAATACAGAGTTATTGTACAAAAAAGAACTGGTCAACATTTAATCATTTCAGCAGGTAGCATATGATCAAGAACCAATGATACTGAAGGAAGAAGCCCAAGCTTCACTGAAGGCATTGGCAAAAAAACAAGGCTCCAGGAATTGAGGGAATATCAGTTGTGATGTTTGAAGAAATGGATGCAAAGCTGGAAGCACTCACTCATCTATACCAAAAAATTTGGAAGACAGCTACTTGGCCAACCGACTGGACAAGGTCCAAATCTGTGCCCATTCCAAAGAAAAGTGATCCAAGAGAACGTAAAAATTATCGAACAATGTCATTAATATCACACACAAGTAAAATCTTGCTGAAGATAATTCAAAAATGATTGCAGCAGTACGTTGACAGGGAACTGCCAAAAATCCAAGCTGGATTCAGAAGACAACATGGAACGAGATATATCACTATTGATATCAGATGGATCTTGGCTGAAAGCAGACAATACAAGATGTCTACCTGTGTTTTATTGACTATTCAAAGGCATTCAACTGTGTGGATCATAACAAATTATGGATAACATTGTGAAGAATAGGAATTTCAGAACCCTTAATTGTGCTCATGAAGAACTTGTACATAGATCAAGAGGCATTCATTCAAACAGAATAAGGGGCTACTGCATGGTCTAAAATCAGGAAAGGTGTGCATCAGAGTTGTATCCTTTCATCATATTTATTAAACCTGTATGCTGAGCAAATACTCTGAGGAGCTGGACTATATGAAGAAGAATGTGGCATCAGGATTGGAGGAAGCTCATTAATAATCTGTGATATGCAGATGACAACCTTGCTTGCTAAAAGTGAAGAGGATTTGAAGTACTTGCTGATGAAGATCTAAGACTATAGCCTTCAGTATGGATTACGCTTCAACGTAAGGAAAATAAAAACCCTCACAACTGAACCAATAAGCAACATCATGATAAACAGAGAAAAGTTTGACACTGTCAAGGATTTTATTTTATTTGGATCCACAATCAACACCCATGGAAGCAGTAGTCAAAAAATCAAATGACGTATTGCATTGGGCAAATCTGCTGCAAAAGACCTCTTTAAAGTGTTAAAAAGCAAAGACGTCACTTTGAGAACTAAGATGTCAATAACCTCATATGCACGTGAAAGCTAGACAATGAATAAGGAAGACTGAAGAAGAATTGATGTCTTTGAACGATGGTGTTGTTGAAGAATATTGAATATACCATGGACATGTTATCAGGAGGGACCAGTCCCTGGAGAAGGACATCATGCTTGGTAAAGGAGAGGATTGGCGAAAAAGAGGAAGCTTCTCAATGAGATGGACTGACACAGTGGCTGCATCAGTAGACTCAAACATAGCAACGATGTGAGGATGGTGCAGGACCTGGCAGTGTTGCATTCTAGTGTACGTAGGGTTGCTATGAGTCAGAAGCGACTTGACAGCACTCATCAACAACAATCAGGTTGCAAAGTTTTACTCATGTATTTCCCCATTTGAAAGTGCACTGAGACTAAAGTCTACTCTTCCAGCCATTTTCCACTTCTCTTTATTCAAATAATGATTTGTGTAATACATTCATTTGTGGTGTTGAGTAAATTGTCTCTAATAAATATGCCTCTACCTCTCCTATTGCTCTTATTGTTTTCTGAATTCCCCCAAATACAGATTTCCACTGGGAATAAGTGGCTCTTTTTTAAAAAAATTTTTCCAGGAGAAACTGAGTAGTTTGATGGAAACAACTAAAGGATTAATATTTAAAGGTAATAATTTAAATATCAGAGACTTTTAAGGAGAACTTTATATAAACCACAGGGGTGTTCTTTTTCTACTGTCTCAAATTAGCAACATTTTGGGTTATAATAAGTTTGCCCCAGTAAAAGAGACCTGCCATGATCTTGGAGTAGTTACTCCCAGCCACCACGTATATAAAGGGGTTCACATTTACTATTTCCACTCTGAGGCTGGGGATAGTTTCTTTGTTGCCACTTCTTCTTCTTACCTTCTCTCTAAAATATTGTTATTTTCTTAAGTTGTTGGACTGTGACACTACCAGTTTCCTGAAATGATGGGAACATGATCTTCCAATTCAATATACTCAAAAGGTTGGACAGAGCTTAATTGGCTGAGAAAATAATATTTGCAAATTGTGCATTCTGTCATCTATACTAGTCATGCAGATTATGGAATCTCAGATTAGTATTTACATTCACCAAGGCATAGAAGAAATAGATTATTAAGACATCTAATATATTTCACATCTCCTTGTTATTAACTTGCTGCGTTTTCAAGAAAATATGTGTGGAAATGTGTTCTGAGGCCACATCTGCACATGGCATGTGACTGGAGAGTCAGGCAGTATTGCTAGTGTTTCTGGGGATCTGAGCAGAGTTCAATTTATCCAACAACTGTTGGCAACTAACAAGAGCATTGCTAGCTGCCAAGGGGAAAAGAATAGTTATGCTTCCAATGCTAAAGGAAATTTTATGCAAGTTAAAGGAAAGAAAAAAAAAGGTACACAAGAAGCATATAAAAAACTAAGAAAATAATTATTGAGGGCAAGAAATGATTATGTGCACCCCCAAGCTATATAGGATATTATGCAACAGCTATACTGATCCTGGCCTGTCATATATTGTACAATCACAATCTGATATAATGATTTGGGCACATAAACAAAGAAAACTAACTTAATGAGCATTTATCTCCTTTAAATACTCAACTTAAGAGGGTAGGCATCTCTTCCTGTGATAGCAACATCACTGAAAATATTTCTAAACACTTCGTTGAAAATTGCCTTCAAAGTCTGTCACTAGGTTTTTGAACATCCTATATCATGCATATTTATAGATGTTGAAGTTGGATTTTGGTGTTGAAAACCACTGGATGTCGTTTAAAAATGAGTCTTGTGTATATTTGGAGCCCCGGTAGAGCAGTGTTTAATAGCTTGGCTGCTAACCAAAAAGTGGGCAGCTCGAATCCACCAGCTGCTCCTTGGAAACCCTATGAAGCAGTTCTCTGTCCTTTACAGTTGCTATGAGTCAGAATCGACTCAACAGCAACAGGTTTTTGTTTTTTTTTATGCTGTATATTATGGGTGATACTTGAATCTGGTGTGCAGGATGTTTTTATTTTAAAACTAAGAGGTGACTCTAAAGTAATGAGATGCTGAAGATTTCTTTCTATGTTCTGAAAAACAAAAAAGAAATGACCAATATGTTTTGCAAATTGGCAATATGGTCGAACCAAGTAGTTGGCCTTCAAAGAGTTAGTATTTTTATGAATGTATCAATCCTGTTTCTCCTGTCTAAGTCATTTTATTCTCTTATAGACTGAGCTGATCATAAAAAGATAGTATTTTTCACTTTGCTTTTGGCTATTAGGAACCCCAAAGCCAAATTCATGGCTGATATTTAAAGATACACTGGTACGCTTTTTTTTGGGGGGTGGGGGGTAACTTTGACCTGAGTCTCACTTTCTAATAATCTTGTTTTTCCCTTTCATTTGTTTTTGTTTTTTATTTCTATCATATTGCAGTATATAAGTTGTTTAAGCTGTTTCAAATCTCTTTGAAAAAAAAAAAAGCTGGATTAAAACATATTTTTTGAAACTTCAATATTTTTTCTTTATAGTAATATCTCATAATTATTTACCATTAGTTGTGTATTTTGCTTTTAAACAATTAACTTAGAAAAGGAGTGAAGATAATTAGGAGATAGCATTGTTTAGTGAAAGATCAGTGAAAGGTAAAGGAGGTTATACAGGCCATCAAATCCAGTTTAAGGATTCTATGACTCCTTTGGCATTTATAACAGGTTTAATGAAAATCTAGCATAATATGAAACAACAACAGAAAATATTGATTTCCTAGATTCTAGAGATTAGCAGTGAACAAGGTAGATATATCCCCTAATTTTCTTCAACATGAAAGTGCCCTGAAAGTCATAGGCGTTATTCCATTGACTTTATGAGTGGGATATGGTTTAAATTACCTATTTTCAAACTAAGAAAATATATATACTCTGTTAGAAACACACACACACACATTTATTTAGGAGTGCAAGCTATCCTCAACAAATATGGCACACAGGCTTTCTGTACATTCATGCATTCATAGAGTTTAGCACATCTTGAGTTAGTGAAGTGACTTTTTGTCTGTGAGAGTGTATGATGATGATAGCAATATTTGCAAATGGTGTCTTTCCAAAAAGTTGTTTTTGAGACACAGAAAACAGATTGTTCAAATCTAAATTCACGATCCATTTTCTTCTTACTTAGGAAGATAGTATGAGATGCTGCTGGTGGCAAACATTTATTCTCACATCTTAAGTTCTGTGCAAAATGTTTCCATCAATTGGGACAGCTACCTAGGATCTTAGCTATCAAGAGAGTTGATTACACATGACAGAATTAGAATAGATTCTCTCTTACTCTCTGTATTCCCTAATATTTAAGAGCATGGACCCTGAGTCAGACAGATCCATCCAAATTTATGATTTAACAAGTTATTAAATTTCACTTGTGCTCAATTTACCTGTTAAATAGGGATAATTATATCATAGGCTTGTTTTAAAAATTATGTGAATGCAAATTGCTTAGCTCAGTAAGCCATCAATAAATATTAACTAATAGTAACGTTAGTAGTAGTAGAAATAGTGATAAAAGTCGTAATTATAATATTAAGAGTAATTATTCAAGACGCAATTGAGGATTTCTCATGACATTAAAATACAAATGTTAAACAATATTTCTCATATACAAATTATATTAACCTTGTGATTCTGTAAAATTTATTTTGTAGTTCTTTTGTTGATTCAGAATATGAGGCACATGTTCAGAGGAAGTGAAATGGAAGGGCAGCAGAAATGAGATCTTAGTACTTTTGGTGACTCTACCTCACTTCCGAAGTTGTACACACTGCTTGGGAGCACACCAACCATCTCCCTCTCCTGTCAGTATCCCCACCATCCTCCCCTCATCTCCTTCCTAGCTTAGAAGAAGTTTGGCTACAGCCAAGAAAAGGAGGGTTGGGAAACACAGAGGTGGGTAGTGTGGGAGTGGGAGTGCTCACCACGCTCTTTTTTGCCTCTCTTTCTAGGAGACTAGGAAGAGGAAATGTATCTGTCTTTGTATTTAAACTGGTTCCTGTGGCCAATTCCTGCTAAGGGCTGTTAGCAGAAGTGGTTTGTGTCACTTACAGGCCATAACACTGAATTATTAAAGTGAAACCTTCAATGCTCTCTTCCTAGTTTTGTGATCAAGGAGGCTAAGTGCTCCAGATGTTGTAGCTACAAGATGGAGGGCACCCTCACGACAAGGAGGGTTGTTATTCTGGAGATTATCCTGGACCTATAGCCAACTGTGCCAACAAGAAATAAATCTTTTTTGTGTTAAGCCACAAGATTATTTTGTTTTTGTTACTGTACCTACAGTATTCTGATTAATGTAGGATAGAAACAGCTCCAATTTTTTCTCTCTCTGTCTCTATTATTATTAGTAGTAGTTGTAGTCATAGTAATAGTAGTATTATTTCCTCCCTGGAGAAGAAAACCGAAGTTGAAAGGAAATATCCAATTGATATTCCAAAAGAAGCTCAGTTGTCCACTGTACGAAAATGAAGGGAAGAGCAGGAAAACGTAAGCTTTATGAAAACACACAGGTTAGTTTACCCTGTCTTCCCTCCTCCCACATAAATTTTAGGGTTCTCCATAAGGCATGCCTTTATATTAGTAAATATAGAATTACAATCTTGTGTCTTCTATAGACAATCTAGTGCTCTCCTATTAAGCAATGTACATTTTGATGTGAATATTTTCAACCAGCAGGAGAAATGTTGCGTGACTTGAAAAACAAGTAAGTCTCCCACCTACTGCAAACTAGGAAATAGGCAAACAAAGGAAGACGAGGATAGTCTAACATGGAGTTAAAGCTCAACTTTGAAAAGAGAGGTGACCTACTTCATATTTCAAATAACTTTTGTCTGATATACAACCTATCTGTTAGACTTTTCCGGCTCTTCTATACTCGAGAAGTTTTGGGAAAAAGAAAAAAATAAATAAATAAATAAACTAAAAAACCCTTCAATAAGTCCAATATGTTATATTTAGAAAGACCCTAGCCTAATTTTATGCCAGCTAGTTAAAAATCTTGTGAAGTTCATTGATGCTCAGAAAGATAGAATGCTAGAGGGTTAAAGAATTTAGGAGACACAGGAAACCAGAATCAGTGATACATAACCATTGCATGACACTACATTTGTACCATTTCACCATAAAGATCGTAGTTAGGTTAGTGTGCACAGGTATCAAATATACATACATATATATATATATGTATTTCCCATTATCTACCACTTTACTGCAACCAGAAAAAGGCAAGAAACTGGGCCCTGAGTTCACTCAATATTATCCAATAGATTCAGCAATCAGTTTAGCAGGAAATGCAGAATTTTGGAGAGTTACAGATTGGAGATTTTCTTTCATAATATATCTCCAAGAAGGGTTTTGAGGTTGTCTTTTTAAAGCCTAAATGAATCTAAATTGTTTCCACTGCATGACTTTATGTGTAACAAAGCTGGACCAATCCAATGAAGAATATATCTTCTGGAACAATAACTACAAGTCTGAGGCAGGAATCCACACCATCCTTGGTGACAACACTCAACCTCCTTGTAGCTACCAGACCCTTTCATGATCCTGGACCCACTGATAATCTTTGCATTTTATTCCAGTTCAGAATCAGATCAATGATAGAAGATAACCTGATAGGGAAATCCAATTAAAACCCTTCCATCTTTAAATGTTTTCAATAAGTATTTAGCACAGAAGCTTACTACAGTTGGCAAAAACAATAAAGGTTGGTTATACATGTTAAAGAGCTATTTGCAATGATAAAGCAACAGATGTTTGTGTGTGTGTGTGTGCATATGCACATGTATCTGCTCTGTAATCCTGAGTTGTTGCTTTACACCTAAGGTTGCACATGTATCTAAGAATGCAAGGCAGGTATTAAGGATACCTTAATTAAGGTAAACAAAAACAAAACTAAAGATGGAAAATAATTTTTAACGTCCATGTTATTTTTCACAAAGCTGAGGCTGTTGGTATCCCAAAAGGAAGTGATGCTGGAGGTGTTGATATGCAAGAGAGCAAATGAACAAAATATCACTGGTTCAGGATGGGGCAGATGTGTGGAGGATAGGAGGGAGCATCAGGATTGTACTTGTTTGCCTTGACCACTCCCTTCACTAACTTCTAGGTGCACCGCTTTCAGAAGCTCTTATCACATGCAACTACAGTGAGTTTTGAAAGACTTACACAAGAAAAAGCCTGAACAATATTTGGAAGAGCACCTTTCATAACAAGTGGCCTCTGGGATTGAGTCTGTCAGTCCTGCCCCACACTCCATTTTCCTACTGTGGTATAAGAAGCATTCTTTGTATCTCTATTTCAAATGAAAATAACTCTATCAAGATCATCTTCCTTTGTTGGCACCTGTAATAAGCTTGGCTGGGAAATATGGGTGTAGGGTCTCTGAGAAAGTCCTAAGGGAGGACACTGGCAACTCCACCAAACTTTTTACTTGCATCAGGAGAGAAATTAGATTGAGTCATTTTTCCTTAGTCCCCTCTCCTTACCAGAGAATGAGTATTGATATTGTGGAACACTGACAAATTCCCCCAGCAGTGTCAGCTGTGCTTATGTTCTGTGCCAAGGGGTCCCCAGACCAATCTCAAGCTGATGATTCACCAGAAAGATTCTCATAACCCAGTAACTCAGTTACACTTCATTGAAGTAAATGAATGCAGATTAAAATCAACAAAGGCAAAAGGCACACAGAATGGAGTTTAGGAGAAAAAAGGCACCAGCTTCCAATTGTCCTCTCCCAGTGGAACTGTACAGAAACGTGCTTAATTCTCCCAGCAATGCTATGTGACAACATATTCAAAGTATTTCCAAACAAATATTATGAACCTTGGAAGGCGGGGCCAAGATGGCGGGGTAGTCAAACACTTCCGATGGTCCCTCTTACAACAAAGGCCCGAAAAAACAAGTGAATTGATATTATATGACAATTAGGAGCCCTGAACATCACAGGCAAATTTGAGGAATCTGACTGAGTAGGACTGGGAGGGAGAGATGGTTTAGAAGCAGGGAGGAGTGGCCAGACCCGACCAGGTGGGAGCCGGAGCCCTTCAGCCCATTTCAGCTGAGGTGAGCGGTGAGGCAGGCAAGCAGAAGCACTCAGGAGACGTTTCCCACACTGGGAGAGACCCAGCAGCACAGAGTCTACTCAGCCATCCAGAACCAGTGAGAAGCAGCCCTCCATTGGCAAAAGATAAGTACTCATGTCTGGCAGACCTTCCGAATCAAAAACACCCCCCTTAGGGAAAAACCTCTTTCCCATTTACCTCCCTGCTCCCTGCTCTGCACTGGGTCAGGACAGCTTCAGCAATTGCAGAATACCCTGGGCCAGCCTTGGAGAGGGAACAAATTAACAAACGGGGAAAAAATAATCTGCTGGATCCCTAAGCCAGGAGCTCAGGATAGGCACAGCACATTTGCCTAGGCACAGGCATAAGGGACCTACAGACTTTGAGTGCCTTTTCCACTGCATAGACTTGTGTGGGCCCATTTTTACAGCATAGGTCCTCACTACCACAGTACAACAGGGTATATACCTGAACTATAACTTCAACTATTTCAGCTGTGAAGTGGCAGGTTTGTGATATTTGACACTGCTCTGCCCATTAAGCAGTGTCTTCACCTACCCACATCAGAGGTCTCAGGACTGGTGGCTCCACTCATGCCACCTAGCCACCTGCGATAGGGGCCCAAGAATAAGAAGTGCCCCCCAGTCCTTACAACCAATAGCACTGGGTGCTAATAGTCCAGCTGTAAAACCCACCCACTTATGCTCTCTAGGGAACAGGGATACGCTTTCCTCCTGACACTCGGGGGCAGCCATCAGCCCCCTGCATTGCTCAGCCTGTGTTCCCCTGCTGCAGCCAGGTGCCTGTGCCTACACCAATCACCCATGCCTGTCTAGGACTGTAGGTGAGAGCCTGCACCACACACTTGGTGGCTGACTACCTGGACACCTGAGCTGAATCCATACAGGAGAATTGGGCAGACTCTGGGCTCACGTACTTACTGTGGTGGCAGTATGTTCGAGCTTCAGGGGCACCAGGGATCAGGCTAGTTAACACAAGCAGCCTATTTGGGCATATCAAAACAAAACAAAACAAGAAGCTAGGCCACAGTAAGCAAATATAAAATAAATAAATATAATAACTTATGGATGGCTTGGAGACAACAGTCAATATCAAATCACATAAAGAGGCAATCCATGATGGCTTCATCAAGCTCCCAAAATAAAGAATCTAGAAATTTTCTGGAGGAAGAAAATTTCTTGGAATTACTGGAGGCAGAATACAAAAGATTAATATACAGAACTCTTCAAGACATTAGGAAGGAAATTAGACAAAATACAGAACATGAAATAGTGGAACTTAAAAAGATTAGAGAAGAACATAATGACAAATTTAATAGGCTGCAAGAATCCATAGAGATCCAGCAATCAGAAATCTAGAAGATTAACAATAAAATTTCAGAATTAGACAACTTAATAGAAAGTCATAGGAGCAGGAACTGAGACAATGGAAGTCAGAATTAGTGAGATTGAAGATAAAGCACTTAACACCAACTTATTTGAGGAAAAATGAGATAAAAGGATTAAAAAATTGAAGAAATCCTAAGAATTATGTGGGATTCTATCAAGGGGAATAACCTATGAATGATTGGAGTAGTAGTACAGGGGGGAGGGTGATAACAGAAAATACAGAGAGAATTGTTGAAGATTTGCTGGCAGAAAACTTCCCTGATATTGTGAAAGATGACAAGATATCTATTCAAGATGCTCATCGAACCCCACATAAGTAGATCCAAAAAGAAAGTCACCAAGTCATATTATAATCAAACTTGCCAAAACCAAAGATAAAGAGAGAATTTTAAGAGTGGGTAGGGAGAAAAAAAAAAGTCATCTACAAAGGAGAGTCAATAAGAATAAGCTCGGACTACTCAGCAGAAATCATGTAGGCAAGAAAGCAAAGGGGTGACATATATAAAGCCTTGAAGGAAAACAACTGCCAGCCAAGAATCATGTATCCAGCGAAACTGTCTCTCAAATATGATGGTGAAATTAACGCATTTCCAGATAAACAAAAGTTTAGGGAATTTGCAAAAACCAGACCAAAATTTCAAGAAATATTAAAGTGAGTCATCTGGTTAGAAAATCAATAACATCAGATAACAACTCAAGACTAGAACACAGGACAGAGCAACGAGATATCAACACAAATAGGGAAGTCACAAAAATAACATCAAAGCTAAAACACTGAAAATAAGGAAACAGAGATGTCAATAGGTAAAAGACGACAATATTAAAAGAAAATAGAGGGACTAAAAAATGTAGACTCAGATTTTTCATATGTAGAGGAAGTCAACGCTATATAAAGAAATAAAAGACTGCTATAAACATAGAAAAATATGGGTAAATATTAAGGAAACTAACAGTCTTACACATTTAAAATAAAAGAAAAGACTCAGCAAATACAAAATCAACAACAATGAAAAAGATGAAAAGAAAATACATAAAGAAAAATGACCCAGCACAGAAAATTAAGTGGAACAAAGAAACTGTCAACAACACACACAAAAAAAACATCAAAATGACAGCACTAAACTCATACCTATCAATAATTACGCTGAATGTAAATGGACTAAATGCACCAATAAAGAGACAAAGAGTGGCAGAATAGATTAAAAAAAAAAAAAACAAGATCCATCTATATGCTGCCTACAAGAGACATATCTTAGACTTAAAGACACAAGCAAACTAAAACTCGAAGAATGGAAAAAAATATATCAAGCAAACAACATTCAAAAAAGAGCTGGAGTGGCAATATTAATCTCTTACAAAAGAGACTTTAAAGCAAAATCCACCACAAAGAATAAGGAAGGACGCTATATAATGATTAAACGGTCAATACATCAGGAGGACATAACTGCAATAAATATTTACACACGCAATGACAGCACTCCAAAATATGTTAAAAAAACTGTAACAGCATTGAAGAGAGAGATAGACAGCTCCACAATAGTAGTAGGAGACTTCAACACATGCTTTTGGTGAAGGACAGAACATCCAGAAAGAAGTTCAACAAAGACACAGAAGATCTAAATGCTACAATCAACTAACTTGATCTCATAGACATATACCAAACACTCCACCCAAGAGCAGCCACATATACTTTCTTTTTCAACACACATGAAACATTCTCCAGAACAGACCACCTATTAGGCCATAAAACAAGCCTTAACAAAATCCAAAGCATTGAAATATTACAAAGCATCTTTTCTGGCTATAAAGCCATAAAAGTAGAAATCAACAACAGAAAGAGCAAGGAAAAAAAAAAAAAAACACATGGAAACTGAACAACACCCTGCTCAAAAACTACTGGGTTATAGAAAAAATTAAAGATGGAATAAAGAAATTCATAAAATCAAATGAGAATGAAAACACATCCTACCAGAACCTTTGGAACACAGCAAAAGCGGTAGTCAGAGTTGAGTTTATAGCAATAAATGCACACATCCAAAAAGAAGAAAGGGCCAAAATCAAAACATTACCCTACAACTGGAATAAGTAGAAAGAGAGAAGCAAAAGAAGCCCTTGGGCACCAGAAGAAAGGAAATAATAAGAATTAGAGCAGAATTGAAAGAAATAGAGAATAGAAAAACAATTGAAAGAATTAACAAGACCAAAAGCTGGTTCTTAGAAAGGAAAAACAAAATTGATAAACCACAGGCCAGACTGACAAAGAAAACCAGGAGAGGAGGCAAATAAGCCATATAAGAAACGAGATGGATGATATCACAACAGACCCAACTAAAATTGAAAGAATCGTAAGAGAATACTATGAAAAATTGTACTCCAACAAATTTGAAAACCTGGAGGAAATGAACAAATTTCTAGAAACTCACTATCTACCTAAACTAACACAAACAGAGGTAACATAACTAAATAAACCCATAACAAAAGAAGAGACTGAAAGGTAATTAAAAAACTCCCAACAACAACAAAAAAAAAAGCCCTGGCACTGATAGCTTCACTGGAGAATTCTACTAAACTTTCAGAGAAGAGTTAACACCACTACTACTAAAAGCATTTCAGGGGCTAGAAAAGGATGGAATACTCCCAAACTCATTCTATGAAGCCAGCATAACCCTGATACAAAAACCAGGTAAAGACACCACAAAGAAAGAAGATTACTGACCAATATCCCTCATGAACATTGACGCAAAAAACCTCAACAAATTTCTAGCCAATAGAATTCAGCAACATATCAAAAAAAGAATTCACCATGATCAAGTGGGATTTATACCAGGTATGCAGGGATGGTTCAACATTAGAAAAACAATCAATGTAATCCATCACATAAATAAAATAAAAGACAAGAACCACATTGCCTTATTAATCCATGCAGAAAAGATATTTGACAAAGTCCAACACCCATTCATGATAAAAACTCTCAACAAAGTAGGAATAGAAGGGAAATTCCTCAGTATAATTAAGGGCATTTATACAAAGCCGACAGCCAACATCATCCTAAATGGAAAGCCTTTGAAAGCATTCCCCTTGAGAATGGGAACCAGACAAGGATGCCCTTTATCACCTCTCTTATTCAACATTGCGCTGGAGGTCCTAGCCAGAGCAATTAGGCTAGAAAAAGAAATAAAGCTCATCCAAATTTGTAGGGAAGAAGTAAAAGTATCTCTATTTTGCAGATGATATGACCTTATACACAGAAAACCCCAAAGAATCCACAAGAAAACTATTGGAACTAATAGAAGATTTCAGCAAAATTTCAGGATAAAAGATAAACATACAAAAATCAGTTGGATTCCTTTACACCAACAAAGAGAATCTCAAAGAGGAAATTACCAGTTCAATACCATTTACAATAGCCCCCAAGAAAATAAAATACTTAGGAATAAACCTAACCAGAGATGTAAAAGACCTATACAATGAAAACCACAAGACACTACTGCAAGAAACCAAAAGAGACCTGCATAAGTGGAAAAACTTACCTTGCTCATGGATCGGAAGACTCTATATTGTGAAAATGTCAATTCTACCCAAAGCGATCTACACATACAATGCAATCCCAATCCAAATGCCAAAGGCATTTTTTAATGAGATGGAGAAACAAATCACCAACCTCATGTGGAAAGGGAAGAGACCCCAGATAAGTAAACATTACTCAAGAAGAACAAAGTGGGAGGCCTCACACTACCTGATTTTAGAACGTATTATACTGCCACAGTAGTCAAAACAGCCTGGTACTGGTACAATAACAGATACATAGACTAATGGAACAGAATTGAGAGTCCAGGCATAAATTCATCCACCTATGAGCAGCTGATATTTGATAAAGGCCCAAAGCTGGTTAATTGGAGAAAAGACAGACTCTTTAACAAATGGTACTGGCATAACTGGATATCCATCTGCAAAAAACTGAAACAAGACCCATATCTCATGCTATGCACAAAAACTAACTCAAAATGGATCAAAGACTTAAATACAAAATTGAAAACCATGAAGATCATGGAATAAGAAATAGGGACAACACTAGGAGCCCTAATACATGGGATAAACAGAATACAAACCATAAGTAACAATTCACAAGCACCAGAAGAGAGACTGGATAACTGGGAGCTCCTAAAAATCAAACACTTATGCTCATCAAAAGACTTCATCAAAAGAGTAAAAAGACAACCTACAGACCGGGAAAAAATTTTTGGCTATGACAAATCCAATCAGAGTCTAATCTCTAAAATCTACAAAATATTGAAAAACCTCAACAAGGAAAAGACAAACAACCCAATTAAAAAATGGGCAAAGGATATGAACAGGCACTTTGCCAAAGAAGACATTCAGGTGTCTAACAGACACATGAAGAAATGCTCACAATCATTAGACATTAGAGAAATGCAAATCATACTACAATGAGATACCATTTCACCCCAATAAGGCTAGCATTAATCCAAAAAACACGAAATAATAAATTCTGGAGAGGTTGTGGAGAGACTGTAACATTTACACACTGTTGGTAGGAATATAAAATGGTACAACCACTGTGAGAATTGATTTGGTGCTTCCTTAAAAAGCTAGAAATAGAATTACCATAGAATCCAGCAATCCAGCTCCTTGGAATATATCCTGGAGAAATAAGAGCTGTCACACAAATACATAATATGCACACCCATGTTCATTGCAGCACTGTTCACGATAGCAAAAAGATAGAAACAACCTAGGTGCCCATCAGTGGATGAATGGATAAACAATTATGGTTATATTCACACAATGGAATACTACACAATGATAAAGAACAACAATGAAGCCGTGAAACATAACACGGAGGAAGCTGGAACTCATTATGCTGAGTGAATTTAGTCAGTCACAGAATGACAAATATTGTGTAAGACCACTGTTATAAGAACTCAAGAAAAGGTTTCAACACAGAAGAAAATATTTTTTATGGTTACGAGGGTGGGGAGAGAAGGTGACGGTTATTCACTAACTAGGTAGTAGACAAGAATTATCTTAGGTGAAGGGAAGAACAGCAAACACTACAGGGAAGTCAGCACATCTGGACTAAACCAAAGCTAAGAAGTTTCCTGAATACAACCAAACACTTTGAGGAACAGAGTAGCACGGGGCAGGGGTCTGGGGATCATGCTTTCAGGGGACATCTAGGTCAATTGGCAAAAAAAAGTTTATTAAGAAAATGTTCTGCATCCTACTTTGGTTGAGTGGCATCTAGAGTCTTAAAAGCTAGCAGGCAGCCATCTAAGATGCAACAATTAAAGGAGAATGAAGAACACCAAAGACACGAGGAAAGTATTAGCTCAAGAGACAGAAAGGGCCACATAGCCCAGAGACTTCCTCAGTCTGAGACCAGAAGAACTAGATGGTGCCTGGCTATCACCAATGACCACCCTGACAGGGAACACAACAGACAGTCCCTGATGGATCTGGGGAAGGGTGGGTTGCAGAACTTAAATTCTAGTAAAACGACCAGACTTAATGGTCTGACTGACACTGGAAGAACCCTGGAAAGCATGGCCCCTGGACTTTCTGTCAACCCAGAACTAAAACAATTCCTAAGGCCAACTCCTCAGACAAAGATTGGACTGGACTGTAGGACATTAAATGATACTCATGAAGAGTGTGCTTCTTAGCTAAAGTAGATACATGAAACTAAATGGGCAGCTTCTGTCCAGAGGTGAGTGAGAAGGCAGAGAAAGTGGAAAGGTGGAGTATGCTGTCATAGTATAGGGAGAACAATTAGGATCACGCAACAATGTATGTACAAATTTTTGTATGAGAGACTAACTTGAGTTGTAACCTTTCACTTAAACTACAACAATTAAAAAAAAAAAAAAAAAACAAAGACTATAAGCCTTGGTATCCAGAGTTTTTATTGGGAGTCAGTCATGTACACAAAGAGCACTCATATGACTGATTTAAATACTCAGTCTTCAGCTTCTTCAGAGGTTAAAATGATACAGCATAGCCCAATGCCCAAGGTGAATAAAAACAGATGTTCAACTTAAATCACATTGTTAGTATAAACTATCTGCTGTTGCCCAGTGCTCCAGGTATACAAGGACGCTCCCTATCAGTCAGGATACTCCAAGGGCTAGGACGTAACCTCCTAGGACTCAGTCAAGAACCAGCCCTTTTGGAATATGCAGAGTTTAAACACCCCAAGGAGCCCTGGTGGTGCAGTAGTTAAGAGCTTAGCTTGGCTGCAAACCAAAAGGTTGGCAGCTCAAATCCACCAGCCGCTCCTTGGAAATCCTATGGGGCACTTCTACTCTGTTCAATAGGGTCACTATGAGTTGGAATCCACTCTATGGTAATGGGTTTATTATTTTTTTAACACCCCAAGCCTGCTGAATTAACCCTTTACTACACACCAACTAACCCCTTTTCCACAGCCCCTGGAAATAAATCTTTGCTTTTCAAGCCTTCATGATTTCATAGGCAACCACTACCCATTCTTGGTATGAGGCAGTGGTAGCTTGCTCTCGTTTTATGTTGAGATAGTTTGCCTCCTCCCTCCATTTGTAGTGCCAAGAGTCATGGAAAGGAAGCCAATCCCCTTCCCATTTCCTGAGAAGTCTTAACATAGCCTGTTTTAAATTGTGAATTGGACACAACTTCATGGTCATAAACCCTTACATTCCTAGTGCCTAGTAAAGTGAATTTACCCAGATAAGTCCAGAGACTCCAGTTCACTTTTATTTTTCCTGCTCAAGCCTGCTCACCCCAAACCAGGCTATGGATAACTCCTGCTTTATTTTCTCTTAGAAAGGCAGGAGATCTGAAAGGCCTCAAGTGAGGCAATAAAATTAAGAAGTGTAGGACACTTTCATAATCTATTGAAATACCTTGTGTTGACTTTTTTTTTTTTTCTTTAATAATAGAATGTCATTGGTACTTTGTTGGAAACCTGGTGGTGCAGTGGTTAAGATTTTGGTTGATAACCAAAAGGTTGGCAGTGTGAATCCACCAGCCACTCCTTGGAAACCCTATGGAGCAGTTCTACTTTGTCCTATAGGGTTGCTATGAGTCAGAATGGACGGCGATGGATTTCGTTAGGGTATTTTCTTATCTATAGAATCAGGACAGAATCTCGAGCATGTGCTCAATGTGTGTTTATGAAACAAATTTTTTTAAAAAAATTTTTAATTGTACTTTAGATGAAGGTGTACAGAACAAGCAGTTTCTCATTAAACAGTACACATATTATTTTATGACATTGGTTAACAAACCCATGACATGTCAACACTCTCCCTTCTTGATCTTGGGTTCCCTATTACCAGTTTTCCTGTCCCCTCCTGCCTTCTAGTCCTTGTCCCTGGGCTGTTGTGCCCCATTAGTCTAGTTTTGTTTTATGGGGCTGTCTAATCCTTGTCTAAAGGGTGACCCTTGGGAGTGACTTCATTACTGAGCAAAAGCATGTCCGGGGGCCATAATCTCTGGGTTTCTCCAGTCTCTGTCAGGCTAGTAAGTCTGGTCTTTTTTTTGCAAGTTAGAATTTTGTTCTACATTTTTCTCTAGCTCTGTCTGGGAACCTCTGTTGTGATCTCTGTCAGAGCAGTCAGTGGTGGTAGCCAGGCACCATCTAGTTGTATTGGTCTCAATCTGATGGAGGCCGTGGTAATTATGGTCCATTAGTCGTTTGGACTAATCTTTCCCTTGTATCTGTTTTCTTCATTCTCCCTTGCTCCCGAAGGGGTGAGACCAGTGGAGTGTCTTAGATGGCTGCTCACAGGCTTTTAAGATCCTAGATGTTACTCACCAAGGTAGAATGTAGAACAATTTCTTTCTAAACAATGTTATGCCAATTGAGCTAGATGTTCCCTGAGACCACAGTCCCCATAGCCTTCCGCCCAGCAATTGGTTCCTCAGGGTGTTTGAATGTGTCTATGAAGCTTCAATGACCTTTCCTTGTACAAGTTGTGCTGGCATCCCCAGTATTGCGTACTGTCTTACCCTTCAGCAAAGTTAGCACTTATCTGTTGTTTATTTAGTATTTCCTCCTCCATCCCTCCGATCCCTAATAACCATCAAAGATTGTTTCTTTTTGTGTGTAAACGTTTTCATGAGTTTTTACAGTAGTGATCTCAGACAATATTGTCCTTTTGTGATTGACTTATTTCACTTAGCATAATATCCTTCAGTTTCATCCCTGTTATGAGATGCTTTGCAGATTCATCATTGTTCTTCATCCTTGCATAATACTCTATTGTGTGTATGTACCATAGTTTGTTTATCCATTCGTCTGTTGATGGGCATCTAGGTTGTTTCCATCTTTTTGCTATTGTGAACAATGTTGCCATGAACATAGGTGTGCATATGTCTATTGTGTGACAGCTCTTATTTCTCTAGGATGTATTTCTAGGAGTGGGATTGCTGGATCATATAGTATTTCTACTTCTAGCTTTCTAAGAAAGCACCATATCATTTTCCAAAATGGTTGTATCATTTTGTATTCCCACCAGCAGTGCATGAGCGTTCTGATCTCCTTGCAGCCTCCCCAACATTGTTATTTCCAATTTTTTTGATTCATGCCAGTAATGCTGGGGTGAGACGGTATCTCATTGTGGCTTTAATTTGCATTTCTCTAATGGCGAGTGATCGCTAGCATTTCCTCAAGTGTCTGATGGCCACTTGAATGTCCTCTTTGGTGAAGTGTCTGTTCATTTCCTCTGCCCATTTTTTAATTGGATTATTTGTCTTTTTGTTGTAGAGATGTTGGATTTTCTTGAAGATTTTTGAGAGGAGACATTTGTCTGACTTGTCCAAAATTTTTTTCCCAATCTGTAGGTTCTCTTTTTACTCTTTTGGTGAAGTCTTTTGATGAGAGTAAGTATTTAATTTTTAGAAGATCCCAGTTATCAAGCTTATCTTCTGGTGTTTGGGTGTTGTTGGTTAAGGTTTGTATCCTGTTAATGCCAAGTATTAGGGCTTCTAGTGAAGATCCTATTTTTTCTTCTATGAACTTTTTAGTTTTTGACTTTATATTTAGGTCTTTGATCCATTTGAATTAATTTTTGTATCTGGTGTGAGGTATGGGCGATGTTTCATTTTTTTGCAGGTGGATATTCAGTTTTGCCAGCACCATTTGTTAAAAAGACTGTCTTTTCCCCATTTGTTGGAATTTGGGCCCTTGTAGAAGATCAGGTGACCGTAAGTGGATGGATTTACATCTGGGTTCTCAATTCCATTCCATTGGTCAATGTATCTGTCATTGTACCAGTACCAGGCTGTTTTGACTACCATAGATGTATAGTAGGTTCTGAGGTCAGGTAGTGGGAGTTCTCATACTTTATTCTTCTTCTTCAATAGTGCTCTACTTATCCAGAGCTTCTTCTCTTTCCATATAAAGTTAATGATTAATTTTTCCATCTCTTTAAAGAATGTTGTTGGTATGTGGATCGCGATTGCATTGTTTTTGTAAATTACTTTGGGTAGAATGGTCATTCTCACAATGTTGAGTCTACTGGTCTATGAGCAAGATACGTTTTTCCGTTTATTTAGATCTCTTTTAGTATCTTGCAGTAGTGTTTTGTAGTTTTATTTGTACAGCTCTTTTACATCCCTGGTTAGATTTATTCCTAGGTATTTTATTTTTTTAGGTGCTATTATAAATGATATTGTTTTCCTGATTTCCTTTTAATCATTCTCTTTATTTATGTATAGTAATCCAACTGATATTTGTATGTTTATCTTGTATCTTGCTACTCTGCTGAATCTTCCTATTAGTTCCAGTAGTTCTCTTGTGGGTTTTTTTTTTTGTTTTGTTTTTTTTGTTTTCTATGTTTAGTATCATATCATCTGCAAATAGGGAAGTTTAACTTCTTCATTACCAATTTGGATGCCCTTTATTTCTTTTTCTTGTCTTATTGCTCTAGCTAGGACTTCCAGCAAAATGTTAAATAGGAGTGCTGATAAAGGGCATCATTGTCTTGTTCCTGTTCTCAAGTGGAATGTTTTCAGCCTCTCTCTGTTGAGAATGATGCTGGCCATTTGTTTTGCACAGATGCCCTTTATTATGTTGAGAAATTTCCCTTCTATACCTATCTTATTGAAAGTTTTTATCAGGAATGGGTGTTGGTCTTTTTGAATGCCTTTTCTGTGTCAATTGAGATGATCATGTGATTCTTTTCTTTCCCTTTATTTATGTGGTGGATTATGTTGATTGATTTTCTAATGTTGAAGCATCCTTGCATAACTGGTATAAATCCTGCTTGGTCACGTTGTATTATTATTATTATTATTTTTTATATGATGCTGAATTCTATTGGCTAGAATTTTGTTGAGAATTTTTGCATCTGTATTCATGAGATATGCTGATCTGCAATTTCCTTTTTTGTGGCATCTTTGCCTGGTTTCGGTATCAGGGTTATGCTGGTTTAATAGGCTGAATTCAGAAGTGTCGCTTGCTTTTCCACATTCTGAAATAGTACTAGTATAAGCTCTTCTCTGAATGTTTGGTAGAATTCTCCAGTGAAGCCATCTGTGCCAGGGCTTTTTGTTGTTGTTATTGTTGGGAGGGTTTTTTTTTTTGTTTGTTTGTTTTTTTTGTTTTATTACTTTTTCAATCTCTTCTTTTGTTATGAGTCTGTTCAGATTTTCAACATCGCTTTGTGTTAGTTTGGGTAGGTAGTGTGTTTCTAGAAATTTATCCATTTCCTCTAGGTTTTCAAATATTTTAGAGTATAGTGTTTCATAATACTCTGTTATGATCTTTTTTATTTTAGTCGGGTCTGTTGTAATGTCCCCCATTTCATTTCTTATTTGGGTTATTTGCATCCTCTCCTGTTTTTCTTTTGTCAGTTTGGCCAGTGGTTTGTCGCTTTTGTTGATCCTTTCAAAGAACCAACTTTTGGTTTTGTTGATTCTTTCTATTGTTTTTCTGTTCTCTATTTCATTGATTTCTGCTCTATTTTTATTATTTCTCTTCTTCTTGTGGTTGTGGGCTTTTTTTTTTTTTTTTGCTGCTCTCTTTCTATTTGTTGGAGTTCTGTAGTTAATGTTTTGATTTTGTCCCTTTCTTCTTTTTTGATGTGTGCATCTATTGCTATAAGTTGTCCTCTGAGGACTGCTTTTGCTGTTTCCCAAAGTTTTTGGTATGATGTGTTTTCATTCTCATCTGATGCTAGGAATTTTTTTCTTCTTTTATTACTCTTCTATTACCCAGTGGTTTGTAAGCAGGGTGTTATTCAGCTTCCGTGTAGTTTGTTTTTTTTTTTCCTTGCTCTTCCTGTTGTTAATTTCTACCTTGATGGTATTGTGGTCATAGAATATACTTTGTATTATCTCTGTGTTTTGAATTTTGTTGAAGGTTACTCTGTGGCCTAAGATATGGTCTATTCTGGAAAACCTTCCATGTGCACTGGAAAATAATGTGTACTTTGCAGCTATTGGTTGGGTGTTGTATATATGTCTATGAGGTCAAGTTGGCTGATTGTGCCCGTTAGGTCTTCTGTATCTTTGTTGAGTTTCTTTCTAGATGTTCTTTCCTGTATCAAGAGTGGTGTGTTGAAGTCTCCTACTGTTAATGTGGAACTGTTAATTTCTTTTTTCAGTGCCATGAGAGTTTTTTTTTTTATGTATTTTGGAGCCCTGTCATTGGGTGCATATATGTTTGTTATGGTTATGTCTTCATGATGGATCATCCCCTTAATCACTGTATAGTGTCCTTCTTTGTCTTTTATGGTGGACTTTTTTTTTTAAAGTCTATTTTATCTGAGATTAGTATTGCCACTTCTGCTCTTTTTTGGTAGCTGTTTGCTTGATATATTTTTTCCATCTTTGATTTTTAATAAATTTATGTCTCTGTTTCTAAGGTGTGTCTTTTGTAGACAGCATATTGATGGACCCTGTTTTTTTAATCCATTCTGTCACTCTCTGTCTCTTTATGGGAGCATTTAGGCCATTTACATTCAGTGTAATTATTGATAGGTGTGAGTTTATTGCTGACTTTTTATAGTGATCTTTTTTTTTTTTGTGGTGCTGACATTTTCTTTGTTCCTCTAACTCTCCTGTGCTGAATTCCTTTTGTTTGTGGATTTTTTTTAATTTCTTTTGTTCTGGTAGGTTTTGTTTTTACTGAGACTTCATGTTTTTCTTCTTTATTTTGATGAGTAGGTTTGTTAACTTTCTCTGTGGTTACCCTGGAATTTACCCTTATCTTCCTAGGTTTGAACCAGTCTATTATTACTTGTTATTGCTTTGTCTTCCTCTCTATTAGAAGGTTCTATACCTACACCATTTATTCCCTCATTTATTGTTCTGATGCTGTTGTCATTTACATATTAACCTCTCTGGTTCCCTGTTGTAGTTCTTTTGGTTTTGCATAGTCCTTAAGAGTTCATTTCTTAGGTTGGTATATGGCTAGTACAATCCTGTGTCCTATATTCAGCCTGTGACCTGATGTTGTTTGTTCTCAGATCGAAGGACTCCCTTTAATAAGTCTTGTAAATTTGGTTTGGTTTTCACAGAATCCCTTAATTTCTGTTTATCTGGAAATGTCCTAGGTTCACCATCATAGCTGAATGAGAGTTTTGTAGGATATATTATTCTTGGCTGGCTATTTTTTTCTTTCAAGGTTTTATATATGTCATCCCATTGCCTTCTTGCCTGCATGGTTTCTGCCGAATAATCTGAGCTTAGACTTGTTGTTTCTCCTCTGTATGTGACTTTTTGTTTTTCTCGAGCTGCTCTCAGGATTCTTTGTTTGCCTTTCACTTTAGCGAGTGTGATTATGATATGCCTTGGTGATTTTCTTTTGGGATCTTTCCTATATGGTGTTCATTGAGCTTCTTGGATGGTCAGCTTTTCATCTTTCATGATATTGGGGAAGTTTTTTATCAGTAGTTCTTCAGTGATCCTCTCTGTGTTTTCTGTTTTCTCCCCCTGTTCTGGAACTCCGATCACTTGAAAATTTTTGCTTTTGATTGTACCCCACATAATTCTCAGGGTTTATTTCATGTTTCTTTGTTCTTTTTTCTGATTTTTCCTCAGTGTTCTATCTTAGTGTTTGTCTTCAGTTTTGCTTATACTGTCTTCTATTGTTTCAAACCTGCTCCTCATCCCTTCTATGACACTGTCCATTTCTGAAATCTTTTTTATCTTTTGGATTTCCAATTGTTGTTTTTGTATGATTTCTAGTTGTTAATTTATTTTGTTATTTTGTTCCTGTATTATTTTCCTGAATTATTCCATTTTTTTGCCTGCATTTTCCATGAATTTGTCTATTTTTTCCTATTTTTGTCTGATTTTTGCTTCAACTCTTGGATAGCTCTGCGTATTAGAGATTTGAATTCCCTATCAGGTAGTTCTACTGCCTTTTCTTCTACTGGGAAGTCACCTGGTGTTTTATTTTGGTTGCCTACTGGAACCATCCTGCACTGTTTTTTATAAGTTTTGATATTGTGTGCTGTCTTCGGGACAAGAAATAAATTATTGATGGGTTTTCAAGTTGGTGTCCCTGTGTTGCACTCTTTTTATTGATATTCCTAGTGATTTACAAGTGTCTGTGGACAAGTGTCCATGTTAAGAAGTGCAGTGCAAAGCCCTGGAACAGATACATAAATCCTGAATCCATGACCTTGCCATTGTGATGATAAGATCTGCGCTAACAAGATCTCTGGTAAAACACTCTGCTTTATGCTGCCACCACTGCCAAATGCATCCAATGTGTTCCCATCCATAAAGCCCCCATGAGACTTCATTAACATAACTTTGCAAGATTCCCAAACCCTAGTGTGAATAAATCTCCTAACATGGAGACATATGTTTACATAATCTAGCATAATCATAGGAGGTCGAAGTGTTCTATTTTTTAGCTTAATTTCAAAATGAGCTGTATAATTTTATGACAAGCAATAAAACTAGTAGTTATGAGAGCTAAAATAAAAAAAGCTATTCAGATCTCAAGTTTCAGGATATAAACTTGTCACCATGAACATTAACATGATTTTTCCTCCTTAGATGGCAATTCACTATGTTATAGACAATTTTCACTTTTTAGTAGTGTGCGCCATGTTTGTTCCTGGGCAAATTCAATTCAGCATGCATTTACTAAGTGACTACTGTGCACAAAGAACTATCCTAGGTAAGATTTCCATGAGCCTGCGGTGCTTGCAAAATAGAATTGGGCATAACCTAGTTGTAGAGGAGTTGTGTGCAACTAGATCCTATGTCAATGATTCTGGGGCACCATGAGTCATAGGATCCCCAGGAGTTAACGCTACCAAAGGGCATCTAGTAATCCTCAGGGCTGGGAACACTGGTGGTTCAGTAGTAGAATTCTCACCTTTCAAGTGGGAGACCTGGATTCAATTCCCGACCAGTGCACCTTATGCACAACAACTACTAGTCTAATCCACAGCTAACAACAACAACATATCCTCAGGGTGACTTTTAAAGTGGTATTATGACCTGGGCTTAGAGGATGAAATGAAGGGTAGCCATATAAGCTTGGAATGGGACCAGATTTGAGAGAGGAGGATGTTAGAAGAAGTCCTAGTTTCCTTACCTGGTATGAGTTTCTTATCTAAGGGAAATTTAAATTTTCAAAAGCAAATGTCCTTTAGGGGATTGAAAAAAAAATAATAATTTCTGAGAGGCAAGTCCATCTCTGTGAAAGCTTTGTTATATTTGGAAGAAGGTTTTCTTTCATATAGTGTAGAAAGAGCCATGATTCTAGATGGGAGTTCATCAGGAATGCTGTATTGTGGAGAGATAAGGTGATGCCAGGAAACACACCAGGGAGTGAAAGAGAAATAAAGCATAAGAAAAGCCAGTCTAGATGCTAAAGGGAACTGTAACCTTGAAAAATACCACTACAAATGCCTGCTGCTTGGAGAGAGAAATGAAATTGTGGGCAATTCAATTTTTACTGTGGCAGTACAAGCAACTACAGGGAAGAAATCTCTCTAGACTGGGATGAGATACTGGAATACCTAAAGAGAGTTTTTTTTTTTTTTTTTTTTTTTTTAACACGCAGATAGTATAGCTCAGGCTTCATCTATAAACACAGAGTTCTACAGGCATACCTCATAGATATTGCAGGTTTAGCTCCAGACCACGCAATAAAGCAAATATCACAATAAAGTGAGTCACATGAAGTTTTTGGTTTTCCAGTGCATATAAAAGTTATGTTTACCCTATACTGTAGCCTATTAAGTATGCAATAGCATTATGTCTAATAAAACAATGTATATACCTTAATTTAAAATATTCATTGCTAAAAATTGGTAGCCATCATCTGAGCCTTTAGCGAGTCATAATCTTTTTGCTGCTGGAGGGTCTTGCCTCATTGTTGATGGCTGTTGACTGATCAGGGTGGTGGTTGCTGAAGATTGGGGTGGCTGTGGCTATTTCTTAAGATAAGACAATAATGAAGTCTGCCGCATTGATTGATTCTTCCTTTCACAAAAGATTTATCTGTAGCATGAGATGCTGTTTGATAACATTTTACCCACAGCAGAACTTCTTTCAAAATTGGAGCCAATCCTCTCAAAATCCGCCACTGCTTTATCAACTAAGTTTATGTACTATTATAAATCTCTTGTTGTCATTTTAACAATTTCACAGCATCTTCACCAGGAGTAGATTCCATCTCAAGAAACCACTTTCTTTGCTCATCCATAAAAAGCAACTGCTTATCCATTAAAGTTTTATCATGAGATTGCAGCTATTCAGTCATCTCATCAGGCTCCGTTTCTAAGTCTAATTCTCTTGCTATTTCCACCACATCTGCAGTTACTTCCTCCACTGAAGTCTTGAAGCCCTGAAAGTCATCCATGACGGTTGGAATCAACTTCTAAACTCCTGTTAATGTTGATATTTTGACCTCCTCCCATGAATCACAAATGTTCCTAATGGCATCTAGAATGGTGATTCCTTTTCAGAAGGTTTCCAATTTACTTTGTCCAGGTCCATTACAGGAATCACTATCTATGGCAGCTATATCCTTATGAAATGTATTTCTTAATAATAAGAACTGAAAGTCTAAATTACTCGTTGATCCATGGTGCAGAATGGATGTTGTGTTAGCAGGCATGAAAAAATTAATGTCCTTATACATCTTCATAAGAGCTCTTGGTTGACCTGGTGCATTGTCAATTAGCAGTAATATTTTGAAAGGAATCTTTTATTTCTGAGCAATAGTTCTCCACAGTGAGCTTAAAATATTTAGTAAACTATGTTGTAAACAGATGTGCTGTCATCCAGACTTTGTTGTTCCATTTATAGAGCACAGGTATAGTAGATTTAGCCAAATTGTTAAGGGTCCTAGGGTTTTCAGAATGGTAAATGAGCATTGGCTTCAACTTAAAGTCACCAGCTGCACCAGTCAGCCTGTTCGTCAAAGCTTTGAAGCCAGGCATTGATTTCTCCTCTCCAGCTATGAAAGTCCTACATGGCATCTTCTTCCTATAGAAGGCTGTTGTGTCTACATTGAAAATATGCTGTTTAGTGTAGCCACCTTCATCAATTATCTCAGCTAGATCTTCTGAATAACTTGGTGCAGCATCTACATCAGTATTTTCTGCTTCACTTTACACTTTTATGTTATGGAGACAGCTTCTTTCCTTAAACCTCACAAACAAACCTCTGCTAGCTTCAAACTTTTCTTCTGCAGCTTTCTCACCTCTCTCAGCCTTCATAGAACTGAAAAGAGTTAGGGCCTTGCTCCAGGTTAGGCCTTGGCTTAAGGGAATGTTGTGTCTGGTTTGATCTTCTATCCATACCACTAAAACTTTCTCCATATCAGCAAGAAGGCTGTTTCACTTTCTTATTATTCATGTGTTCACTGGAGTAGCAGTTCTAATTTCCTTCAAGAACTCTTCCTTTGAATTCACAATTTGGCTAACTGTTTGGCGCAAGAGGCCTAGCTTTCAGACTGTCTTGACTTTCAACATGCCTTCTTCAGTAAGCTTAATTGTTTCTAGCTTTTGATTTAAAGTGAGAGACGTGTGACTCTTTCTTTCACTTGAACACTTAGAGGCCATTGCAGGGTTATTAATTGGCCTAATTTCAATAGTGTCGTGAGGCCTTATGGATGCCTGAGGAGAGGTAGAGAGACGGAGAGCCTGGAGAACAGCCAGAGGGAAAGAGACCAGGGAACTGGAGCAGTCAGAACACATGACGTTTATTAAGTTTACAGTCTTACATAGGCATGGTTCATGGCACCTCAAAACAATTACAATAGTAACATCAAAGATCACTGATCACAGATCACCATAACAGATATAACAATAATGAAAAGGTTTGAAATATTGCAAGAATTACCAAATGTCACACAGAGACATGAAGTGAGCATACACTGTTGGAAAAATGGTGCCGATAGACTTGCTTGACACAGGGTTGCCACAAAACTTCAATTTGTAAAAAAAAGCAATATCTGCAAAGCACAATAAAGCAAAGTGCAATAAAACAATGTATGTCTGTATATGAAGCAGAATAAAATAGATGTTATAAAATAGACAAAGAAAATATTGTGGAATTTCAGAAGAAAAATAAGCAATTAATTCTGAATAGAGGGGCAAGAGAAAACTTACAGAGAAGATAAAATTTTAGCAGAGATTTAAAGGATAAGTAGGATTTCAATTGATGGACAAAGCAGTCCTGTGTGGGACATTCCAGTATGAGAAGATAGCACAAACAACAAAAGAAAATAGGTTAACTGCTCCTGTTTTTCAGCAGAGGACTGACACTACGGTGAAACTGAACTGCTTTGTGTTAGAAAAGATGACAACAGAAATTTTACCTCAGGTTTGTAATTTCTTCAGTAGACAATGGGGAGTCCTTAAACAGAGGAGGCCATGATCTGAAATATTTTTAAGAACTTAATTCTGTAAGCACTGTGAAGATTGGAATAGAGAATCAAGAGACCAGAAACATATCGTTCCCCCGGCCTGGAAGATTCTTCCCTACCCTCTTTGCTTAATTAGAGGAGGAACTCACCATTAGGTCTTGGCTTAGACATCAATTATCCCAGGAACTCTTCCTGATTCTCAGATCTGAATTAGGACTTAATTATAATTATGAATGTATTTGTCAGTAACTGTCCAAGGCTATCAACTCCATTAAAACAGATATTCTGTCTTCCTTTTTTCACCATTTACCCTTTTTTTCTCTTGTGCCTGGTCTGTAACCCATTGCTTTTGAGTCAGTTTCTAATGGTGACTCATGTGTTACAGAGTAGAACTGCTCTATAAGGTATTCTTGGCTCTAATCTTTATTGAAGCAGATTGCCAGACCTTTCTTCCATGGTGTTGCTGTGTGGGTTTGAGCTACCACCCTTTAGATTGGTAGTCAAGTGCAAATTGTTTGCACCACCCTGGGACCTGCCTGGACCCTAGTGGATACTTAATACATATTTATTCAAAAAATAAATGAAAAAATGTATGGATACTTCACATACATTAGTTGGCAGACATGTGCATAAGGAGAATAAGGACAATAGGAATGAGAAACATGGAAACATATGAAAAATAGTATCCAAAGAATTGAAGACATGTGCAACATGGAAAGGGAGAGATGGATTTAAAGGTGCCTCCAGCATATGTAACCTGGGTGTTTGGTAGGTTAGTGATGCTACTACAATGATGCAGTTAGAGTATGGTTTCCTGTACTAAAGGAATTTTGGTTTAGGTGTTTGTATATTCCTTATTAATTCTAGAATGTGGCAATAGTCTCTTCATATATGTACCTGTCTCCTGGGATGAGAAGTATGAGTAAGATTCTGGTGCCAACTAAACAGGGTCTGAAATTCCTCCTGGGAATGATTCCTTACCATCCCACAAATTCTGGTAGAAACAGAAGCTAGACGTGGGAAAGCCTAGATTTGATGTTATCACAGGTGGCAGCCCAGAAAAAATATCACTGGACCCCTCCCCCAACTTCAAATAATACTTCTGAGAAAGGTGACAATCTTTGAATAATTTGTAAGCATAAAATTGTTCAAGTCTATTGAAGTCTGTAACCTTGGTACTGTAATGATGGAAGAATCCAGGAAGATTCTCATTCTACAAAACATGACAGTGACTGAGTTATGCCTAGTCCTGTGGAGTTAGCTATGGAGCCTGGGCTAAAAGTTAAATCTTCCACATAAAGTTACCTGGTATTGGAGCAAAATACCTCTAAGGAATTTCTATATAAGGAAGTATGTTTCAATAAGTTTATTGTAATAAAAATTCATTGTTTCAGGAAAAAAGAAAAATGAAATTCTAAGTCTTGGTTTAAAAAGAAAGTTAATCATCACTGAAAAACTATCTGCCTAATTCAGTAGCCAAATATCAGAATACAAAAAATAAAATTCTCAGAGCTATGATTGAAAACCTGAAATAATTATATTCTTAATTTAGAATGGAATTATTATAACTAGTCATATTTTTCTGCACATTAATCTGGAAGAATTTTGTATTTGAATTATTTCCATCACGTGTACCCAGTCACTTGGCGATTTAGCCGTTGACTATGCACCTGCTTCTCAGATTAGCAAGGCAAAAATTTACTGTGAAGAATCAGTTGTTTTGAATGGCAAATTGGTTACAGGTGCAATGAATTAACCATCTGCCTTAGAGACAGACTCAACTAAGAAGGAAGGAAAGCCCCTTCCCTTTCTGTCACTTTGGGAGCACAGCAATAGCAGAGTTCAGTGAAATGTGATTCTACGTTGGAATTTGTGGACCCTGTGGTGGGTAGGGTAAGGCTAATGGGAGGAAAAGAAGTTCAGTGGTTAATCTAAAGAATATCATAGATTCATGTGAGACACTCTAGTTTATTAATTTTTTTGGCAATAACCTAATTACTTTTGAATTAAACAAGACTCCTCCAAAACAACTCAGATTAAAGGTATATTTGGAATATATCTAGAAGAGAGCAGCACAGCATTTTAGGTGGATTTATAGCTGGAATCTTGGTTTAGATTTTTATTTCTAGCTGTTTTTTCTTGGTTCAAATCTAATTTCATATTTTCAATAGGATTATGAAATTAATCTATTGATGTGTCACAATATTTGGAGTCAAACTTTTTATTCACTAAGTGATTTTCTGATTGCTTAGCTAAAGACCTCTTTAAAGTTTAAAAAACAAAAGTGTTACTTTGAAGACGAAGGTGCGCCTGACCCAAGCCATGGTATTTGCAGTCACTTCATATGCATGGGAAAGCTGGACGGTGAATAAGGAAGACCAAAGAAGAATTGATGCATTTGAATTATGATGTTGGGGAAGAATATTGAATATACCATGGACTGCTGGAAGAACAAACAAATCTGTCTTGGAAGAAGTACAGCCAGAATGCTCCTTAGAAACGAGGATGGCCAGACTTTGTCTCATGCATGTTGGACATGTTATGAGGAGGGAACCAGTCCTTGGAGAAGGACATCATGCTTGGTAAAGTAGAGAGTCAGTGAAAAAGAGGAAGACCCTCAATACGATATTGACACAGTAGTTGCAACAATGGGCTCAAGCATAACAAGGATTAGGAGAATGGCACAGTACTGGGCAGTGTTTCATTCTGTTGTACATAGGGTGGCTATGAGTCAGAACTGACTTGATGGAACCTAACAAGCACAACAACAACAAGCTGAGGTGAGTCATAATATTTCTAAATGGGCAACAGTCATTTTTTTCTGGGTGATCAAAACTCCCTGGCTCTAAGAAGATAAAATGAAGCTCTTGTTAACTACCAGTTGCCATATAGTCAATTCTGACTCATGGTGACCTTATGAGAGTCAGAGTAAAATTGTGCTCCATAGGGTTTCAACAGCTGATTTCTCAGAATTAGATTTCCAGACCTTTCTTCTGAGGCATATCTGGGTGGACTTGAACCTCCAACCTTTTCATTAGCAGCCAGGTTCTTTATTAACTGTTTGTACCACCCAGGGACTTCTCTCATTGACTAGGGAATGTCAATCTGTATTGAGTGACTGGGTGGAAAATTATGTGAGGTAATTTGGTCTGACTATACCTCTTTGCATTCAAACAAACACTTTATTTTTCTTCTCCATGCCTAACTGAATTAACTTTTATAAATCATTTAGTTGAGTATGCCCAACTTTTAACAAACCATTAAATATTTAAGAATTCCAGTTGACTTAACATGTTTTCATACTCTAAGATAAACAATATATCCTCAATCACTTGTATGAGTTTCACAGAATTCTGTACTCTGTTCTGGTTAGGTATTTCTCTATAGGCACCTCTGTCCACCCACACTTATCTTGGGGAATTGGTAAAATGAAAATGAACTCTTTTCTTACGAAGTGGTGTGGAATCTTTCAAGGTACATGCATCAAGAAATATAATTTTCCATCTAGTTGCTCTTGTAAAATATCCTAAAATTTGGATGAGGCCATTAAGCAGATTAATACTTTATCTACCTTAGTTATTTTTAGCAAAACAGTCATTTGTGCCTATATGGTTGCCATGATAAAAATCACATGTGCTGTTGCCATTACTAACAACAACAATCAAAGTAGCTAAATACGGAGAACTCATGATAGATCATTTTAGATATTTAGGGTATGTGGGAATGAGTGGGAATTTTATGCATGATTTCTTTTTTCCAAATCTACTTCATTTCTTTTATAAAATATTCTCCAATAAAAACTTTGGGAGAATCTTGTTTTCAAGATTCTAGTTAAGGATTGGGATAAACAAAAATTCATATATGAGAACAGTTGAAAATTGAGTAGATGAAGTATAAAGTAATTCCAGTTTTCTCTACCTAGTGAAAATGTAGTAAAATGAGATGTCTTTCAATAGAATGCCACTTTAATTTCTTTTATAACTTTAGGAAAATAAATTTCTGAATTTTAGATTTTCTTTGAATATATAAAATTTTATTGCAGTGAAAATTCATTTCAAACACCATTCAGTAAAAACAATATTCCATCATATTGAAAAATTTAGTTCAAAAGTTTCCTAAGGATCACTGTAAACAGAGATGGTTTACATGAATAAACTGCTCTAGAACTAGTTTGAGGCATCAATTAATATGACAGAAATAATTTTCATTTTCATATAAGCATTTTGTTTTACATCCTATTCAATTAAAAAGTCATCAAATAGTAGCATTCCTTCCTATTCTTGAATGTGCTCAAATGTTCATAATGATTTTCTCTCTTAACAAAGTGAAAGTCCCTAACAATTTCTCCACTACACTCTCTTCATTCCTCTTCTAGTGATGCCCATTCTTCAGTATAAGTTGGTGTTGACGAAAACCCTACTACAGAAGTTGTGTCTACAAAGATTACTCATGGTTGAGTTGAGAATTATTTTCTATAAAATTACTGTACTAACATCAGAGCCAGATGATGCTTTAGAAATCCTCATTCAGACTACTAATTTTAAAATATTTTATAGCAGCAGAACTCCTTCAACTGAAAATGTTAACATGCAACAGAAAAAGGCATCTCTGCTCTAGGTGATACAGGGACAATGTGACCAGGTCCATCTTTTGCACCTTTCCCTGTTGTGTTCTGAGGAAACTTAATGTTCTGGGTATAACAGTGTAAGAATGACTGCTCTTTACCAACCACATATTTTTCCTACTTGCAAACAGTTAACATGTTTGTCTGCTAACCAAAAGGTTAGAGGTTTGAGTCCATCCAGAGGTGCCTCAGAAGAAAGATCTCCTGATCTACTTCTGAAAAATCAGCCATTGAAAACGTTATGGAGCACAATTCTACTTTGACACATACGCGATTGCTATGAGTTAGAGTCAGCTTGATAGCAATTGGTAGTGGTAGAAATTTCCTGCTCGGAAACTGAGGCCTAGAGAGATTATTTAATTTATCTGAAGGCAATCAGTAACTTATTAATCATATTAGAAGGAAAACAAGTTCTCTTAACTTTTAATCTAGCATGTTTTCCACTGTTAAAATATGGATTTTAATATCTAAATTATTCAGTTGTTTTCTTTGTATTGGTTAAAATGCCTTAGCTCACTGACGACTTCATTTGACCTACTCTATATAGATGAAAGATGAAAGGAATTCTTGGGTGGTTAAGCGCAGTATTACGAGCCTAAAGGTCGGCACCTCAGAAGGCAGGCCTGGAGATCTGTTTCTGAAAGGTCACAGCCATGAAAACCCTATGGAGTGCAGTTCCACTCTGAAACACATAAGATTGCCATTAGTTGGAATCAATTCAGTAACAGCTGGGTTTGTTTTGTTCTGTTTTGTTACATATATAAAAATAAAGGGAGCCCTTGGGTGGTGCAAATGGTTAACATGACCAGCTGCTAACTAAAAGATTGGAGGTTCAAGTCCAATAACAGGCACCTCAGAAGAAAGGTCTGGCAATCTGTTTCCAAAAGACCTATGAAGCACAGTTCTACCCTGACACAAATGGGGTTGCCATGAGTTGGAATCGACTCCATAGAAATTGGCTTGGTTTTGGTTTTTTTGTTTATTTTTTTAAGTCAGTGAAGATTCTGTGCCAGTCCTTTCCTAGATTCTCACTTCTCTGAGCTCACAATAGCCTTAAATCCCAGTATTTAGGACTTTCAATCTCTTAGACAGTTGATGATGCCAAATGTTTAGCAGAGGGCCACTATCTGGCTCCAGGCTATTGATGAATTTCATTAAATCTTCCCCAATCTATTTATTTACACAATTTTAACTGGGAAAAATGCATTGAAATGAAATATCTCATTTACAGTACTGTCCTGAGGCAGAAGGAGACAATGATAAATAGCTCCAATTTAGATTGGATGGAACTAGCCACATTTCAAATTAGAGAAGCCACATCGAAAGTTTAAAACCATGTGAACTTTAAAGCACATGTTCTCCCTGTATATCTGTGCACATCTTCAATTGATGGCACTATGGGCTATGTATATGGACCAAGGGCATTTTCCTAAAGAAACTTTAAAATGAGTGAATTAACTCAAATTCTGCCTTAGAGCTTCTTTTTCTTTTGCCTTCAGATAGCAATGGGCTCTCTGCCATTCACAAGCAAATCTTGTTGAATTATATTGATTGCCATATTAATCAGGTTTTTGCAATTGGTCTTAACTATAACAGTAGTAGAAAACAGTAAAATAATGTTTCAGTTTGACCAACCAAAAAAAAGTAAAGGATTACAGGATAGAGAAGTGCTTGGTTCCTGTTAAGAATCAGTTAAGAAAGTTTTTCAATTTGGAAAGATAAATTTGTTTTGTAATGAGGACTTTGCCAATTAATCACAAATGAACTTGAGTGCAGTTTCTCAATAATCATGAAGCATGATGACTGAATGGATAAGCCACAGGTATTTTATAGTTTGTCCCACAGCAGTGGGTCTTTTTCACTGTGCTCCAAGTAGGTACAAATATTAAGCTGTTAATAACTGATCAACATTTAAAAGAAAGTTTCACAAGAAATGTAATTAGATCTTCATAATTGAATCTTAGCTAATGTGTGTTTCTACAAAAGTTCAGGTGCTTAGATTACATTTCAATTTACTCTTGCCATCTGCTAATTTTGTATTTTTCTCCTCTCTATCTCCCTTCAACATCCTGATCATTATTCAAGACTCACTGTACATTTCAACTACCAGGCTGATTTCTTATTCTCCATGTACTCCACGTCTGCTTATGGTTATATATAAGAAAAGCCATCTTTTATTTATTATGTACAATTATATTAACATTTTTTACTATGCATATTCTTGTAGTTAACAGCATGCTGTTTTATAACATCTCTTTGGAAATATTTATGCTCTGAAACATTATTTTTTGAATTGTTAAACGTAAATCATCTGTACTGCAACATTTTATGGGAGAAACTATGCTGAATTTTAATGGTGTTTTAGTTTGCAATCGAAAATTGTGAATGTGCGCATACAGAAACATGAAATGGTTAATAAAAAGTTTCTACCAGTTAATTGTAATCTGGCTGTATATTATATACACACACACACATATATACAATAAAAATTATTTAATTGTTAAGTAAATGATGTTATCAAACCCCCAAATGGTATTCATGTAGACAGTAGCAGGACTGAGGTTTTAAGACGTAAACAATTTAGTAGACCTCAGAATCAGAATCAACTGGGAATCAGCTTGAACCCACCTGCTCCTCAGGAATCAGACTCTCCAGTGCTGGGGAATGGTCCTGAACCAGCTGTTCAGGTGACTATGACACTGATATTGATCTAGGGAGATTTTCCATAAGAAATGGTAAAGAGCTGTGCTATCCTTGCTGGCTTCTGGACACTTCCGCACTTTTCTTTTTTGGCAATTATCTCTGTTAATAGATTTTTTATATAAGCAGTAAGGTTTAGAGGAAGATAGCTGAACTGCCTTTGTTTCTCTCTGCTTGTTTGTTGTTTGGGATATGCCATTAATAATGTTGGCAACATTTCCTACAGAAGGGCAATCTAGCAGCCCTCAGGAGACAGGCCTGAATGGTAAATGGCTTGAAACCAGGGCATGTGTTTACTAACATGCATTAGACATCAGTGTAGTGTGAGCCTCTGAGATAACTCACATAATATTTAGAATACATATAAAGATGTTGTATTTCATTATATATTTTTTATTATTTCTCTATTCAAATGTATGTTTTATCTTAAGTTTTAAAATACACTTAATGTATGTAATAGAATTACAAAATAAGAATGAGTGTAAGGAGTGAACACCTTGATTATGTTTGGACTTCCAATATTAAATAGGAATTTACCTAAAATATGAAAACAGTTAAAAGTCTAGGAAATCAACACAACTTGGAGAATCTCACCTGACTTTAAAAAGGATATTTACCTTCTATAGTTTCATGTATTTTTTTCCCCTTGGACGTTTTCTTATCCTTTTGTTTTTGAGGAGAAAATAAAGAAAAAAATCCCTTGTGTGCTTTCTCTGTTGCAATTCATTTTCCTGTACTTTGTATCATGTAACTTGGTGCTTTCAAGAACATCAGCTTCACAGCTGGTTCTTCCATTAAGAGACCTGGAATCTTCAAATTGTGTGGACATGAGGAGAGGTAATTGGCTTCTTCTATCATATGGTTCACCTTGGAGAATTTTGGGAATGGCTTCCACTTTCTTATACTACCTTCATGTGGTGTTGCTATGTATGAACTAAATGTAGCACCAAAGGTATTTATTTTTCAAATGGCAATATTGGAATTACTGGAGAATAAAAGGCTTCTTACAAACTAATGGCATCATATAATATTAACAATCACAGAATCTAAATTCAGAAAGTCAGTTTTCCTGTTCTTCATGGCAGTTAGCAGTTGTGTGGATTTGAATCTTAGTTTCCCTATTTCAGAGAATTTTGGTTAAGAGTAGAGACTCTTGCTAGCCTGTCTAAGTTTAAATCTGGGACCTGCCACTTGCAAGATGTGTGACTTTGGGCACTTTACTTAACTTTTCTCTTTTTCAGTTTCCTCAAGTGTAAAATGGATTCCTACCTCATAGGGATGCTGTGAGCAATACATTGTTTTATATGATTCAAGTTCTCAGAGCAGTGATTGACAGTAGTAAGGATTCAATAAATGTCATCAGTATTCAATTCATCCCTCAAAGTACAACTTTACAGTTTATAACTTAGAAATATATATATATATGCACACGCATATATATGTATAGGTATACATACACACATAAAATGGCCAGTTAGCAGAAGAAAACTTTTGTACAAGATTTAAGCCTGGGAAAGTCTAGAAGCTTAACATTTCCTGGCTACCTGGCTGTTCTGCAATGGTGGATCAAGGTCAAGCGCTTGCATTGGGAAAAATCTGTTTTTGCCAAGATGTTTAGGGTAACGTCTGTACAAATTACACTCACTGTGCAGTCTTAAAGGGACTTAACCCCCCTACCCCCACAAAAAGCCATTTGGTGGGAAGTTTGGCTCAACAAAGTTTGACTGGAGTAAACTGCTCAAAACCAGTGTGGTGAGAGAATATTCATAAAAAACTAGCTGGAGAAGTCATGACCTAAAGTTAAACAATTGCTCCAAGGCAAGAGGGTAAAAAACAAACAAACAAACCTAAGTTTGAACATCCTCCAAGCCCAGAGGGCCAGATATAAATATTTGCCAAGCTTAAAGAAGACTAAAGTCAAAACACGTTAATACTAGATGTTATGGATTAAATTATGTCCCCCTAAAATATGTGATATAAATCCTAACCTCTACGTCTGTGGTTATAATCCCATTTGGGAATGGGTTGCTTTGTTATGTTAATGAAGCAGGATTAGTGTACGGTGTATCTTGCGTCAATCATTTTTGAGATATAAAAGAGATTAAACAAGGGAGCAGAGAAGAGATGGGGGAAGAGAGATGCCAAGCCACATGAAGATCACCCAGGAGCAGAAGCTGAAAGAGACAAGGACGTTCCTCCAGAGCCAACAGAGAGAGAAGGGCTTTCCCTAGAGCCTGCACACTGAATTCAGACTTCTAGCCTCCTAACTGTTTGAAAATACACTTCTGTTTGTTAAACTCACCCTTTTGCGGTATTTTTGTTACAGCGGCACTAGATAACTGAGACACTGAAAAGTATCTCCTCTCCTGCCCCTTACAATTCTTTCTTCATTCCATCTGCCTTATCAATGCCCAGGATCCATTAGCAGATTAATTAATGAAGTGGAGTAATAGAACAGATAAGCAGGGAAATAGAGACACCAATTACAACCCTCTTGTACAACTAAAGTATTTCCAAGGCAAAAGTAGGTCAGAGCTGGGAGTTTTTGGTCATACACAGACCTGAAATTTTAATGATTGAAATGATACTTTTTATAACTAAAGCTGTTGGAGAACTTTTTCTCTACTCCCTTTTAATACAGCTAACTTTAAAAGGTTGTCAATATCTTCTAGTCATTCTTCTTTGAATCTTACATCAATCAGGCTTTCACCTATATCATTCTACAGAAACTGCTCTTATCAAGGTCACAAATGATGTCCAGACATAACAAGTGGTATATTGTCAGTCTTCATCTTACTCCATCCAAAGCAAGCATATGATACAACACCTTTCTCCTTTATGCACTTTATTCATTGGGTTCCCAGAACACAATCCCTTTTGGTTTTCCTCCTACAACACTACCTATTTCTTCTCAGTATCTGTAGCTTACCAGTTTCCCTACCTCTAAATTCTGAAGTGCCCCAAGGTTTGGTCCTTGTAGGAATCTTCTCTAACTATACTCATTTCTGAGGAGACCTCATCCAGTCCCATCAAGTTAAATGCCATTTTTAACTACTACTGACTCCTATGGAGCTCTGGTGGCACAGTGGATAAGTGATACAGCTGCGAACCAAAAGATTAGTAATTCAAATCCACCAGCCACTCCTTGGAAACCCTATCTGGCAGTTCTATTCTGTCCTCTAGGGTCACTATGGGTTGGAACTGAGTTGATGGCAATGGGGTTTTGGCTCCTATACTATCCTAGACCACTCATCTGAACTCAACATATATTTTACTGACCATTCAGCTTATTTACTTGGATGTTCATAGACTTCTCAAGCCTTCTATGGCTCAAACTAAACTCTTGATTTCTGTCTGTCAATAAACCTGTTACTATCTTGGTCTCCTTCCAAGTTGTATACAGCAAACGCAGTCTCCCAGGTGTTCATATCAGGAAACCCAGGAGTCAGTGTTGACTTTTCCCCTGACATGTGACATCCAACTTTTTAGGAAATCATGTTGGCACTACCTGCAAATGAGTTCAAGAATATGACTACTTCCCAACACAGCCATCCTTGATATCTTCATGTAACTAGTCATCATTTCTCACCTGCATGAATTTAAAAGCCTCCTAACTCTCTCTCCTTATTTCAACTCTTATGCCTTCTGTTACCTATTTCCCAACACAACAGACAGGGTGATCCTTTTAAAATATAAGTCAGATCATATAATCTCTGTAGTCAAAATCATTCAAATATTTCCCTTTTCTTTCATAGTAAAGTCCAAACTTCTAAACATGATCTACATGGCCCTACATGATCTGGCCTCTGGCACCTCTTTGACCTCATCTTCCTTTGTACTCTCCTATGCGCCATCATCCAGCATCCCTGAGTTTCTTGTTGTCGCAAAGGAGAACACACCAAGCCTGCTCCTCCCACACAGAGTTGCACTTGCTGTTCTGTCTACCTGAATGCTCTTCACTCACATATCCTGTGCCTACTCACTCACTCCTTCAAGCCTCAGATATCACCTATCAGAGATACCTTCCCAGACCATCCCATTTAAAACAATACTCACACACAAGTCATTCTCTATCTTCATTGTCTTAGAGCTCTTGTTACCACTTGAATATTATAAAGCTTTAAAATACATGTATATATATATTTGCTCCTAGCTATATTGCCTATACCTGGGAAATAAGAGGTGCTCAAGAGATATTTAAATGAACAAATTAATAACAGAGATTAGAAAAAATTATGGACCAGACAAAAAGCTCATCTAAGAAGAAAGAAAGAACACATTATAAAAAGCTGTGAAAAGACACTAAGTGGAGAGTGAGGAAAAATAAAGGTGCTGTCTGCTACATCCTTTGCACTGTAGGTTTTCCAACTTAATGGGTGTATATATATTGAACAACTACTGGTAATTAGAACGTAATATATCACTAATAATTGGATAACTAAAATTCAGTTATTTACCTTCACTCTTAAATACACGGGACTTGGTGGTGCAATGGTTAAGCACTCAGCTGTTAACTGAAAGGTTGGCAGTTTGAACCCATCAGTCACTTCACAGGAGAAAAGACCTGGTGATCTGTTCCCATAAAGATTTCAGCCTACATAACCTTTTGGGGCAGTTCTACTCTGTCCCATAGAGTCACTATCAGTCAGAATTGACTCAATGACACGCAACAACAACAGCTCTCAATAGATACTGCCTTTATTTGTACTAATATTTGTTCCTTTATCTGTGTTCCCCCAACATTTCATGTTTTCTGATATTATTATTTCTTGGATTTTATCATAATTAGATGTTGAATGCTGCTTTCTCCCTTAGACTATACAGTCTGCAAAGGTAGTTTTGTTTTGTTTTTATAACCTCAACATCTGCTTTTAAATGTTGAAAATCAAACATGTCACTTTGAGGACTAAGGTGCGCCTGACCCAAGCCATTGTATTTTCAATCACCTCGTATGCATATGAAGCTGGACAATGAATAAGGAAGACCAAAGAAGAATTAATGCCTTAAAATTATGGCATTGGTGAAGAATATTGATTATACCATGGACTGCTAGAAGAACGAACAAGTCTGTCTTGGAAGAAGTAGAGCCAGAGTGCTCCTTGAAAGCTAGGATGGCAAGGCTTCATCTCATGCACTTTGGACATTTTATCAGGAGGGACCAGTCCCTGAAAAAGGACATCATACTTGGTAAAGCAGAGGGTCAGCAAAAAAGAGGATGACTTTCAACAAGATGGAGTGACACAGTGGCTGCAACAATGGGCTCAAATATAGCAAAGATTGTGAGGATGGCACAGGATCCAGCAGTTTCATTCTGTTGTACATATGGTCATTTTGAGTGGGAACCAACTCAATGACACCTAATAACAACAGCAACAATACTGATGACTGTCAAATTTATTTTTAACAAACATTCGACTCTGATTTTTTTAACATAAACAGTATCCATGATAGGATTCTTACAAAAAAAAAAAAAAAAAAGATGTGAGTCAGGAATATTACATACAAGCAAGTTGTTCTTCAAATTTAAAAGCTACAAATACAGAATTTTTATGCAAGAACTCTGGGAATATTGTTTTCATAAGGCCTTCTTAAGAAAGAATTAGAATGCTCCAGGGAACCAAGGACATTTTAGCAAAGAACTGGCATTTAATTGCAAATCTAAGTGAAAACAAAAAAACCAACAAAACCAAAAAGCCCCCCCCCAAAAAATGTGTGAATGAGTCTAAAAATGGGATGTACATTTTAAATATTTTGAGATGTAGAAGTGATATGATAAATAATAAAATTTGAGATAAAACAGGAACAAATACTGGAAGTAGAATAAGTTTACTGATTGCTTATCTGTGAGGATGAGAGTCAAAGGATATCATTCAAATCAAGTAGTGCAAGTTTTAGATCATTTAAGAGAACAAAGGTAATCATTAAATAAGGAAGGTAATTGTATTACAAAGGAGAATGAGAGGAGAAAGGGAAAGAAGATTGCAGCTAACTTTATTGTTTTTCATAGGAGATCACAAATAGATACTATCTCAGTGGGGAAGGTCTAAGGGTATTGTAGCAAAGTGTAAGTATAAAGATAACAAACAACTGGAATGGAAATATAAAACTTCCAAAATTTCAGTGGAACTACAAAAAGGGCAAAGGAAATAAATCACACAGAGAATTTATATATTATTATAATACACACACACGTATACATAAATACATAATTTATACATATGTTTATATATACATTCACATTCTATAATGCTCATATATTATGCATTATACTTTATATTTCCATTTTACCTGTTATCTGCTATATGTTATATTAGAACATAAAATCTGAAAGACTGTCATCTCTATCAATAAATACAAATGAGCTTATCTTATTAAAAACGAAGGATTTTTAGTGTTGATTACAAAGCAAAATCAACTCCTTGCTATGGAAAAGTGATAGACCTAAAACAAATTGATTCAGAATGGTTAAATATAAAATGATGGCCCTGGTATATGAGGCAAATAAAAAGTAAATATAATTATAGTGATCTTCGTCTCAGACAATGTAAGAGCTAGTCCAAAGTATTTGTAATGCTAAAGAGTACAAGATCCAATGAAGATCTAATACTTATGAATATGTGTATGCCAACATTGTAGCAGCAAATTTCATATAGCAGAAAATCACAGAAGATACAGGAAAGGGGGTGCTGAGAGTAACTTTACAGTGTAGAGACCTGACACGTGCTACAATAAAAGCTTATATCCTAAGCGGTAAGTCAGGTTAAGAGCATGTATCCATGAGATGATATGATTAGAATGGCACCTTCCCCTTCTGGTCTTCCTCTTAAAAACCCATAACTTCAGTCTAATCATTAGAAAAACATTAAACTAACTCAAATCGAAGGACATTCTTCAAAATATCTGACCAGTACTCCCCCAAACTCTCCATGTCATCAAAAGCTAGAAAAGTCTGAGCACCTGTCACAGCCAAGAGGAGCCTAAGGAGACATGACTACTAAATGTAATGTGGTAACCTGAATGGGACTCTGGGACAGAGAATAAACATGAGGTTAAAAGTAAGAAAATTCAAACAAAGCATGGACTTTAGTTAATAATAATCAATGTTAGTTCAGTAGTTGTGAAAAATATATCATATTAATACAAGATACAGGCAGTGCCTGGATTACGAATGAATTCCATTCCTAAATCTGTCTTTAAGTTGAATTTGTATGTAAAACAGAACAGGTGGGAAAAGTTAGTATCTACTGTCAGTCAAATGTTTGTCTTAGTACTTACTATATAGTGTACTTTTCTTTGCATAAAATACATTAAAGAAACACTTCCAAATACACTAAAACATCTTTAATGTAATAATACACTAATAATAATAATAATGTTTTGATGCACATTGCAAAGCAGCACTCATTTGTTATTATGAACCATTGTATGTACATTAAATTTTTAATATAATAGGCTTTATGGAGGTTGATTTGTAACTACAGGTGTACGTAGTCGGACGTTCGTAATCTGGGAACTGCCTGTACTAATGACAAGGGAAACAGTGCAGAGAATATGGGAATTCTCTGCACTATATTTGCAACTTTTCTGTAAATTGTAAACCATTCTAAAATAAAAATTTTATCTAAAAAACAGAATCTGCACGCAAAATAGGAAGAAGCACACCAGTAATAACAGATTTTAATAAAACATTAAAATAGAAAAAATATATCAATAAGAATTGTATGAATAAGGATATAGAGGACTCAACATCATAATCAATAAGAGCAAGCTGATGGACTTGTAGCCTAATAATAAAGAATGAACATTTCTTTAAAATCAGCATGAAAATTTCACAAAAAAAGACCATATATTAGATTGCAAAGAAAGTCTGAAATAAACTCCAAAATATAGAAATAACTCAGACAACATTCTTTAATCATCATAAAAAAATAAATAAAAATGAATAACATCAGAAATCAAAAAAGCTCATCTACCTTGTAGCAAAAGGACTAATCTCCCTAATACATGAAGAGCTCCTAAAAATCAAAAAGAAAAATTCCGCATGCCGTAAAAATGGCCAAAGAACCTAAACGGCTCTCAGAAAATAAATACAAATGAACACTGAACATAGGATAAGTTGACCTGTCTTATTCAAAATAAGAAAAATGCAAATTAAAATGGTTAGGATGGCCAAAATCCAAAGATTTAACTACAAACACTGTTGCAAGGCTCAACATTCTCATACACAGCTGGAGGGAGTTCAAAATGTCACAAGCCCACTGGAAGACATTCTTTTATCCAAATTATTTCTAGAAATTCATCTTATAGATATACCTGTACATACTTTTAAAAATGATGTCCGTACCAACTTATTAATTACACCATTTTTTAACATAGGAAAAGATTGGAAATAGCCCAAGTGGCCGATTTGGGGAACCTATAAATAATGTTACATCCACAAATTGAATTCTAGACTGCTGTATAAAATAGACTAAGAACGTGTCATGACTCAAAAATAAGAAAATAAAGTGGTCTCTAATGCACATTTTTTAAAGTAAGTGAAAGAAGCAGGTTGATACCAAAAACTGGCAAGGAGGTAGAGCAACAGGAACTTCCAATTATTGCTGGTGGGAATGCAAAATGGCACTTTGGAAAACAATATGGCAGTTTCTCCCAAAGCTAACACAGTCTTATACAATCCAGTAGTCACACTCTGAGGTACTTACTGAACTGATTTGAAAATTTTTGTCTACATAAAAACCTATACATGAATGTTTACAGTAGCTTTATTCATAATTGCTGACCTTAGTAACATTGAAAATGAATGGAGTGTATAAGACTAAAGACCACAGGAGTTGCACATAAGAATTGTACTCTAGTTGATAAAATTGTTTCCCGCAGGTGTATGGGTTAACAATTCTGATACTACTATACATGTATACTGTAATTGAACAATTAAGTAAAGGGATAGTGGGAGACAGATTTCTCACTGTTGAAGTGGCAGGTTACTGATAAGCAAGGGGAGGAGGTTAGAATGATTCATGTGTAATGGATGTCAGTTAGAGCAGTAGTATGAACTCATGTTTACCTTAACATAGATACAGATGACTACCTATAGAATATCTGTAGAGACATGTATATACATCGGTTGGTATTTACACATACATTCCCTTGCACTAATTGAGAGGCTTAAGAGTAACCTAGCACCCAGAATGTGATTTCTAATACAATCCTCCAGCGAAAGGAACCAGGGTTCCTTGGAGAAATGACTGATTCTAGGAGTGGGCAGGAAATATACAAGATGAGCCTTGAACATTTTGCAGTGCAAGAAATCAAAAAAGTGCTCAAAAAAAAAAAAAAAAAAAAAACCCTGCACGTATTAGGTAATGAGTCAAAGCAACAAAGGAGCCAAGTGAAAGAGCTTGTAATGGTCAAAGCTGGAACAATTTCAGCCACAAAATAAATAAAGTAGTATTGGATTAGTATAACCCAAAGTATAAAATAAATATCCATGAGTCCTTACTAATATAAATAAATCATTGAATGAATAAATAAATGAGGGAGAAGAGACAAATCTCCTGTGTAGAAGAATTCTAAATAATTCATGTAAATACACCAGCCTCAAGGTTGGGGAGCATAATTTTCCACTCATTAATTGTACACTGCTCATGGTGACTTCCTTTCAAAGAGTACACAGTATGGAAGGGGGGGGAAGTAACTTTACAGTGGGAAAATCAGACAAGCACTGCCTCAGCCGATGATTAAGGTCAACCTCAACAGTAATAAATCGTGTTGATAGCGTGTACTGCTGAAATGATGTGATAAAAATGGTCCTTTACTTCTGTGGTATTATTCCCAAAAACCCAAAACCCCAATCTAATCATGAGAAAAACATTAGACAAATTCCAGCAGAGAAGCATCTTACAAAATACCTGACCAGTACTCTTTAAAATTGTTAGGCATCAAAATTAAGGAAAGTCTGAGAAATTATCAATGTCAAGAGGAGCCTAAGGAGAGATGATGACTAAATGTAATATAGTATCCTGAATGAGTTCCTGAAACAATATTCTGATAAAAGGACATTGGATAGAAACTAAGGGTATTTGAATAAAATATGGACTTTAGTTAATGATAATGTAACATTATTGGTTCATTAATTATAGCACATGTACCATACTAATGTAAGATGTTAATAATCAGAGAAACTGTGTGTAGGCTATGTGAGAGCTCTTTGTACTATCTTCTCAATTTTTCTATAAGTATAAATTTCTCCTAAAAAATTCTATTTCAAATTTTAAAAAGATAGGTTTAGTGTATATTGCTAACTTTGTGTTACAAAGAGGAACAAATAAGAATATATATTCACATTTGCTTATGTTTGCCTAAATTTATAACAGGAATTTATAACAGAAACTAATGAAAAAGATTATTTATTGGGGGAGGGTCAGGGAAAGCAAATAGGATAGATGTTGCCTGGAGTAGAACAAGACTTCTTAAAAATACATCTTGTTATATAGTTTTGATTTTTAAAATATGTAATTGTATTATCAATTCCAATAATAAAAATCACACACAGTTTAGTCAGAAATTCCTTATTAATATGGTGCAAATTTCAGCCCACCATTTTAGAGTCATGTGAATTCAGAAAATATGGATTTTCAAAGTGTATATATATATATATTCTCCATCCTCTTAACAAGTCTGGCAGCAACCTGGCCATGACAGATAAGGTAATTAAGCATGTGACAATGCACTATATTAATATTATTTAAATTTTTTACATATATCATAAATATTTACCTGCCTTGTTTAATAAAGAAGAATAAAAGATGTAGTATATTTTCTTTCTTTTTTTAATAAGAAAACTGAGTATTCGAAAAATAAAGGGAATTACTTCCTAAAGTGGAAGTGACAGAAAAGATTGGAGAATCATATGTCTTCTGGTTCCTAATTCATTCTTTTCTACCATATTTTGCAGCCTATGTGAAATTCTGGATCTTATGAAACTCATCTTTACATTCATAAATTCTACAATAAGAAGTTCTCTTAAGAAAGAAAATTAAAACAAGTCCATGAGAACCAAAATATGAACTTCAGTATATATACCACCTGAGTTTGGTGACCATCTCAAGCACAGATCTGATGCATTGAACACTAATGACCAAAGACCAGGCAAGTTGTGGAATGATATCAAGGACATCATACATGAAGAAAGCAAAAGGTAATTAAAAAAACAGGAAAAAAAAAAAAAGACCAAAATGGATGTCAGAAGAGACTCTGAAACTTGCTGTTAAATGTAGAATAGCTAAAGTGAACGGGAAAAATGATCAAGTAAAAGAGCTGAACAGAAGCCTTCAGAGGCTGCTGGAGAAGATAAAATAGAGTATTATAATGAAATGTACAAAGATCTGGAGTTAGAAAACCAAAAGGGAAGAACATGCTCAGCATTTCTAAAGCTGAAAGAACTGAAGAAAGATTTCAAACCTCCAGTTGCAATTTTGAAGGATTCTATAGGAAAAAATGAGTGACAAAGAAAGCATCAAAAGAAGATGGAAGGAATATACAGACTAACTGTACCCAAAAGAACTGACCGATGTTCAGCTATTTCAGGAAGTAGCAAGTGATCAAGAACCGATAGCATTGAAACAAGTCCAAGATGCACTGAAGACATCGGCAAAAAATAAGGCTCCAGGAATTGATGGAATACCAACTGAGATATTTCAACAAACGGATGCAGCACTGGAGGTGCTCACTCACATATGTCAAGAAATTTGGAAGACATCTACCTGGCCAACCGATTGGAAGAGATCCATATTTGTGCCCATTTCAAAGAATGGTGATCCAACGGAATACAAAAATTATTGAACAATATCATTAGTATCACATGCAAGTAAAATTCTGCTGAATATATTTCAAAAATGGTTGCAGCAGTACATTGACAAGGAAAGGCCAGAAATTCAAGCTGAATTTAGAAGAGGACATGGAATAAAGGATATCATTGCTGATATGAGATGGATCTTGGCTGAAAGCAGAGAATACCAGAAGGATGTTTACCTGAGTTTTATTGACTATGCAAAGATATTCGACCGTGTAGATCATAAAAAATTATGGATAACATTGTGAAGGATGGGAATTCCAGAACACTTAATAGTGAGCATTCGAAACCTGTACACAGACCAAGAGGCAGTCATTCAAACAGAACAAGGGGATACTGTGTGGTTTAAAATTAGGAAAGGTGTGGGTCAGGGTTGTATCCTTTCACAGTACTTATTTAACCTGTAGTGCTGAGCAAATCACCTGAGAAGCTGGACTATATGGAGAAGAATATGGCATCAGGATTGGAGGAAGACTCATTAACAACCTGTGATATGTAGATGACATAACCTTGCTTGCTGAAAATGAAGAGGATTTGAAGCACTTACTGATGAAAATCAAAGACAACAGCCCTCAGTATGGATTACACCTCAACATAAAGAAAACAAAAATCCTCTAAAGCAACATCTTGATTAAAGGAGAAAAGATTGAAGTTGTCAAGGATTTCATTTTACTTAGACCCACAATCAACACCAATGGAAATAGCAGTCAAGCAATCAAATGACCTATTGCATTGGGCCAGTTTGCTGCAAAAGATCTCTTTAAAGTGTTAAAAAGCTAAGATGTCACTCTAAGGACTAAGATGCACCTGACCCAAGCGAGGGTATTTTTAATGGCCTCACATGTGTGTGAAAGCTAGACAATGATTAAGGAAGACCAAAGAAGAACTGATGCCTTTTAATTATGGTGTTGGTGAAGAATATTGAATATACCATGGACTGCCAGAAGGATGGACAAACCTGTCTTGGAAGAAATACAGTCAGAGTGGTCCTTGGAAGTGAGGATAGTGAGACTTCGTCTCATATACTTTGGACATGTTATCAAGAGAGATCAGTCCCTGGGGAAGGACATATGCTTGATAAGGTGGAGGGTTAGCAGAAAAGAGGAAGACCCTCAATGAGATGGATTGACACAGTGGCTGCAGCAATGGGCTCAAACATAGCAACTATTGTGAGGATGGCGCAGTACCAGGCAGTGTTTCCTTTTGTTGTACCTCGGGTCGCTATGAGTCGGAACCAATCTGACGCCACTTAACAACAACTTCCTGAAGTGAAGTAGCAGAGGAGAGAGGAGAATCGAAATTTCTTCTGGTTCCTAATTCAGTGTTTTCTACCTTATTTTGCAGCTTATGTGAATTCTGGACCTTAGGTAACTCATCTTCATGTTCATAAATTCTACAATAAAAAGTTCTCTTAAGAGAAAAGATTTCAATGTTGTTACCTGCAGTCCAGAAATAAGTTGGATGTCATCACTGTGTTCTGTGAGCAGATTACAGTGACAGACCAATCGTTTACAGATGGGATAGGCTAGATTTGAACCAGGAACATGGATCTACCTGAATCGATCTGTAATAAGTTCACCAGTTCTAAGAACCATCCAGGCATTTTGTAATAAAGTCTGTGTATTTCCCCTGCTGATTTTCATAAATCGTTAAGGATTTCCAGATAAACTTTCAAATAAATTAAGACTAGTGCATTTCCACTGCTAGATTCCCTAGTGAGTGTGAGACTGAGGATCATCACTTCAAGGATAGAAAATCAGAGAATCACAGAAGCATGTAATGCAGATTCTTATACTCAAGTCTTGTTCCCTTTATTGAATATATTAAGTCATCATTATCATTTCTATATTTTTAAGGTACATGTTAAAATCACTAGACATTTTCTGTTAATTTTCAGTTACTCCTACTATAAATTATGTAGTTAGTAAGAGTAACTAAAAATTAATATCTTTTCCTCATGTCTTCAGATACTTTGACAGCCATTCCCACTCTTTGTTCTAACCACTAAAGAAATGAAAGGTCAACCCAGTTCATTTCTCAGATATTACTTAAAGCAACACCATCCTTAATCAGCAGAGGGTACAATTATAGAAACTCAACAAGAACAATATACCGTAAAGAACTCAGACACAAACACTAAATTGATTTGCTGGGAATATGGGATGAACAAAATATTACTGTGATGCTTGAATCTTTCATATTAAAAAAAAAAAGACGTGAATAAGCATAAATATTTAATTGTAAAAAGTGACAAGTGATATGAAGGAAAAGATCTTACAGAATAATATTAATAGCTGATATGGATTTTGAGCTGAGTCTTGTGGATAATTAACTGTAAATGAGACTATGAGAGGTAGGTAGAACTTCAGGTTTTACTAGACCTAATACGGAAACAGCTTAGCTAATTTATAAACAAAAACAATTACAAACATTTTGTATAGTTGGAATTTAGTCAGTGAAAAAAAAAATTTTTTTAAGTTATCTACCACTTCCACTTGTGCTTTGAAGTGTATTCCTGTTAATAGATCATTCGGACCTCATGGAGTTAGATTATATTCTAGTTCAATAGGAACCCACTAAACTTTTCCAAGAAGGGCAGTGATATGATCATGTTTGTATTTCTAAACTACCAGTCTGGCTTCTCTGTGGGGAATAATGCAGAGGACTGTTGGAACACTAGTAAAGTAGCTATAAGGAGCACTAGTGGTGCAATGGGTAAGCACTCGGCTGCTAACTGAAAGGTCAGCAGTTTGAACCCACCAACCATTCTACAGGAGAAAGATGTGGCAGTCTGCTTCTGTAAAGATTACAGCATTGAAAACCGTATGGGGAAGTTCTGCTCTGTCCTGTCATGTCGCTATGAGTTGTATCTATTCCATGGCAATGGTTTTTTTTTTTTTTTTTTTTAAATGGCATTATTGGTCCAGATGAGAGACAGAACATTAGACTAGAGTAGTGTGTTAGAGCAATATTTTGCTGCACGAATGTTGTTTAACAAACCTCAAAGTCACAAGCATTTACTTTTATCATTCACGGATCTACAGTTAGACTAAGGAACTGCTGGAGAATTGAGTGCAGATCTCTTCCATGTATCTCCTCTTTTTCTTGGGACCAGCTGCTTCCTCAACCATATAGTTTTCAAAGCAGGTGGACAGAAGTGCAAAAGTCTAAGCCAAATTATGGAAATACATTAAAGTTCCTATCAGATGTGGTATGTTTTATATCTGCCTACATTGCATCAGTCAAAGTAAATCACATGGCCAAATACAATATTAGTTGGATGGGGAAATACTGTCGGCCTATTCTAGTGGGAAGTACTACAAAGTCACATGAAAATGACTGTTCATGTATAATTCTGAACCAGACAGTGATATAATTCTGAACCAGACAGTGAGTGAAGAAAACAATCTAACATAGATTGTTATAATAGGTTGGAGGTATAATATATTTTGGAGGAAGTACAGAATTAGATATTTGAGATGAGAGAGAGGGAGTTGTAAATGACGATTCTTAGATTTTACAGCTGGGTAGATGTAAGTACCATTTACTAATAGTAAGAGTGGAGTGAAAAAGAATTTAGCGGTGAGAAGAAGACCATTATTTCAGTCTGGGAAAATGAAATGAAACAGACAAGTGATATAAAAGTGGGTAATTAAGTATTTATGATTAAATTAAAAGTGTGGTGGTTGTTGTTGGTTGCCATTAAGTTGATTCCTACTCATGGTGACCCCACGTGCAGAGTAGAATTGCTCCATAAGATTTTCGGAAGCAGATCTCCAGGACTCCCTAGGTGCCTCTGAGTATGTTTGAATTGCCAACTTTTCAGTTGCTAGTTGAGTGCTTAACCATTTGCAGCACCCAAGGACTCTGCAACGTGTGGCTTGGGCTAGAGTTATGAATTTATGAATTGAGATGTTGGCATGTCGGTGGTATCTAAAACTGTGGAAATGAATGAGATCATCTATGAAGGGAGCCTGGAGTGAGAAGAGAGCCTAGTCCTGAGCCTTGAAAAGCTCTAGCACTTAGAGACTGTAAAGAAGTAGAAGTAAAGAAGTCCAATTCTGCTGTTATCAAGGCGGGTCCAAGATGGCGGAATGGTCAGACGCTCCTGGTGATCCCTCTTATAACAAAGTCCCAAAAAAACAAGTGAATCAATTACGTATAACAATCTAGGAGCCCTCAACATCATAGGCAAAGTTGAGGAATTTGACTGAGTGACAGGGGGAAGGAGAGATGGTTCAGAAGCAGCTAGGAGTTGCCAGACTTGACCCAGTGGAAGCTGGGGTCCTGAGGGTGAGGTCAACTGGCATGAGCGGTGAGACAAGCAGTAGTGCTCAGGATGTGTTTTCCACATCAGGAGAGACTGAGTGGTGGAGAGTCTGCTCAGGCCTCCAGAGCTAGTGAAAAACAGTGCTCAATAGGCAAAAGATTAGTACATGCATTTAACCTACTGCAAGGATTAAAAAACACCCCATTTGGGAAGAAGCTCTCTCCCATTGACCTGCTCCCTCCCTGTTCTGCACTAGGTCCTGGGCGCCTTCAGCGACTGCCAAGTCTCCTGGCCGGAACTAGGACCCGTTACTCATCCTGAGCCATTCTCCTGGCCTTGGAGAGGGAACAAATTAACAAACAGGAAAAAATAATCTGCCAGCTCCCCTAAACTGAGAACCCAGGGCAGGCACAGCTCCTTTGCCTAGGCACAGGCAATTCTGCTGTCACCAATGCATCTGAGCTCATTCACTAAATAATCATTGTAGTGCACCTACTATCATACATTAGGAGCTCAGATTAAAATACACATGAGACACATTCTCTGCTCTAGGGTTCCTGAAAAACAATAGCTAGAAGACTAAATTAACTTGCACTTAGTGCCATGACAGAAGTAAGCCAAAGATGACATGGAAGTATCTCAAGGGGCATCTGACCCAGACTGCAGTAAGTGAGGGAGAAAAGGAAATGGCACATGTGTTGACAAGTAGTGGTACTAAAGCTAGGAAAAACTGGGTTATGGGGAAGTTTGGGGGTGTGTTGAAAGTGGGATGGAGCAGATAGAAATAATAGCTTACCAAAAGGAAGACAGAAGAGTAAAAAGTTCAGGTTCAAAAGTTACTGAAATTATTTCAGTAAGACTGAGGTTTTGAATGTAAAAGCAGAGAAAGACAAGAATAATACTAGAAAAATGAGAAGAGTCAGATTACATGGCTAGCTGTATATTAAATCTGTAGTATTCCCTAGGTATTTTACTTCCTATGCCTATTTCAGAAACACTGTTCTATTTATATACAGAAACTACACTTTTGCCTATCTCCATAGAATATAATTTGATATAAGGTTTTATATTTTCTGGTCATTTTGACCCATCCAAATGGAAAAATCAATGAAATAAAGAAAGATTTCATTGCTCATGGTATAGATACAAACAAAAATATTGAAACTGCATTACAGTCTATTCCATTTATATCCCAAACTTTCTTATTTCAAGTCTCAAGGACATGTCCCTAATGCTAGCACTCAGAGATTTTAAAATATTTCAGGGTTGAATGCCTACATAATTTATTGTTTCACAGATTTTTACGGGCAAATACAAAATTGGAAATTAGGAGTTAATTATATAAGGGATTAAAAACTCTAACCAGAAAGTCAGAATTTACAGAAATTAAAAATATACAATTTGAAATAAACAACAAATAAACTGAGTTTCTGAATCTCCTACTTTTAGTTATTCCTTTATCTTCCTCTGGGAAGTAACTATTACATAATTTGTAGATTCTGATTATTCACCATGTGGTTTGTGAGATGCCAAATAGGCTGTCAGCAAATGAAAAAGGAAACAAAACAAAACAAACTCAGCTCCTGTCAGCACAGGAGGATTTGCTATTGTTTCCTACTTAATTAGCATACTTGCTTAGATTATGCTGAATTGTTCAGACTTATCAATATGCCACTGTACCAGTGTTGTCAGTTTTAACTGGAACATACAGTTTGTAAAGTTATAAAGAGCAATAAAATATCTCATATTTTAATAGAGAACTATGATTTAGGATCTTTGATGACATTGTATTATGTTTTTCATTTGTAACATAAAACCAGATGCTTTAGGGACCTCGGGCAAAATGGCGCTCTAGGCAGAAGCACCATGCAGTCCCTCAACAGCAAAGATCCAAAAAACTAAGCTGAACAGAGAAAACAACAATCCTGAAACCCTAAAATATCAAATGAAGAGATAAAGAATTCAGCCAAGCACCAAATGGAGTGAGAAAACTGACAGAGAATGGATAGAGAGGAGAGACTCATGCAGAGGTCCCCTATCAGCTAACGCAGTGTGGACCCACCATCTTGGACTCCTATCAGCGACCAGAAAACAGGGGGAACGAGAAAGCAGCTTCACAGAGCTTCTAGCAGGAGATAAAACAACCGTGAATTTGCAATATATGCTTTCCCACCCCCCACCTCTCTTAACCCCCATTCGGCCTTCTCTGCTTCCCGCGGCCACAATCTCTTGTCCAGGAAGCACTGGCTGCTTGGATTCCACCCACCTGAATGGGCCGGCTCTCTGGGTGCCATTTGTTGGCTGCTGGTGTTGTTTTCTCTGCTTCTTTTGATTTCTTCCTTACCTCTCACCACCTCCACCTCCTTTCACCCAAATACCTGGCAACATGCACCATCTTTCCTTCTTCCTGAGGGGCTGCAGAGCTCCATTCAAGCATGGATCTACTTCCTGGTCTGGGCTGCTGTGCTGATGGGCTTTTGTTCGTTTGTTTGATTTGAGTTGTTTGATTGTATTCTTTTCCTTTTCTACAGCTGGGAGGCCGTTCTGGCCGGGCAGTGCTGTGTGGCTTGGAACCTACCCCCCGGGCTTGCATGGATGTGCAGAGGGATCCCTGAGGGCATTTCTTTTTTCATTGTTTTTTTTTTTCTTTTTTTTGGGGGGGCTTTTCTTGTTCTTTTTTCTTTTTTTAATTTGTTTTGCTTTCTTTTCCCTCTTTTTCCCTTTTTGTCTTTCTTCATTACTCAGTTTCTCATCTCTATATCTTCCTTCTCTTTCTGTTCCCTGAATACCTGGCACTGTATACCTCTACGCTTTCTAGCCAGGCTGTACTGCAACACCTGAGAACAACTTCCCCAGACCTCATAGCCACACCAGTGGAATCCCTGGGAACTTTGCTGTTCTTTTCCATTTCTGATTTTTATTTATTCATTTTTTTCTATTCTTTTCTTCCTCTTCCCCTTTTTGTTATTCTCCATTTCATAGCCTCCCAACTCTCCACTCCAACGGCAAGCTCACCTAGCATTCTTTTTTGTTTGTTTGTATGTTTTTGGCTCCTGTTCCTCTCTCCTCTCTCCCATATCCATCTTAGCTCCACGCATAACAATCTCCCTGCTACATCCTGTCTACCTGCACTGTGAGCTTAACATCACACCACCAAGCAGCACAGGAACGGCCTACTGGAACATGCCCTGGTGGCTGTTGTAAGTGCCACAAACAACCATCCCAGTAATTCCTCTTCAGCAAGACTTCCCCTGCTGTACCAAATCTGACTGACTGACCATGCCAATTGGAGAAGGAGGTGAAAAGTATTATGCCCATAAACAAGCAAACAACAAAGAACACACAGCCTGCCTGCTCAGAAATAGCCAAATTAAAAAAAAAAAAGGATGAAACAAATAAATCTACAGTCAACAAATGAGAAAAATAACTACTGAATGCCCCGAAGACAGCAGACATTATCAAAACATTTACAAAAACAGGACAGGATGGTTACAGTAGGTGTCCAAAATAAAACACCAGATGATTTTCCACTGGAAGAAAAGGCAATAGAACTACCTGATAGGGAATTCAAAACTCTAATACTCAGAATTCTCCAACAGATGAAGCAAAAAACAGACAAAAATTAGGAAAAATAAGACAAATACATGGAAAATACAGACAAAAAATTGCAAGAATTCAGGAAAATAATGCAGGAACAAACTGCCAAATTCACAACCAGAAATAATGCAAAAACAACAATTAGAAATCCAAAAGATAAACAACAACATTGCAGAAATGGACTGTGTCATAGAAGGACTAGGAGGCAGATTTGAAATGGTGGAAGACAGGATCAGTGGAATTGAAGACAAACATTGGATACAACTCTGTTTGAGGAAAACTGAGAAAAAAAAAAAAAACAAGGAAAAATGAAGAGACCCTGAAAGTTATGTAGGATACCATCAAAAGCAAAAATCTGCGACTGATTGGAGTTCCAGAACAGGGGGAGAGAACAGAAAACACAGAGAGGATCACAGAACAACTGCGGACAGAAAACTTCCCCAATATCATGAAAGAGAAAAAGCTGGCCACCCAAGAAGCTCAATGAACGCCATATAAAAGAGACCCAAAAGAAAATCACCAAGGCATATCATAATCACACTCGCCAAAACCAAAGACAAACAAAGAATCCTGAGAGCAGCTCTTGAAAAAAAAGAAGTCACATACAGAGGAGAAACAATAAGACTAAGCTCAGATTATTCGGCAGAAACCATGCAGGCAAGAAGGCAATGGGATGACATATATAAAATCTTGAAAGAAAAAAATGCCAGCCAAGAATAATATACCCTGCAAAACTCTTGTTCAGATATGGTGGTGAAATTAGGTCATTTCCAGATAAACAGAAATTAAGGGAATATGTAAAATCCAAACCAAACCTACAAGAATTATTAAAGGGAGCTCTTCAACCTGAGAACAAACAACTTCAGCTCACAGGCAGAATCTAAGATGCAGGATCGTACCAGCCAGATACCAATCTAGGAAATGAACTCTCAAGGACTACCCAAAACCAAAGAAATACAACAGTGAATCAGAGCAGTTAATCAGTAAATGACAACAACATCAAAATAATAAAAGAGGGAATAAACGGCATAGATATAGAACCTTCTAATGGAGAGGAAGGCAAGATGATACCAAGTAATGGTAGACAGCTTCAAACTTAGAAAGCTAAGGGTACAATTCATGGTAACCACAAAGAAAGTTAACAAACATACTCATAAAAATAAAGAGGAAAAACATAAAGTCTCAGCAAAAACAAAACCTGCAAAAACAAAAGAAATTTTAAAAAAAATCCACAAACAAAAGTAACTCAGCACAGAAGAGTAAGAAGAACAAAGAAAACGTCAGCACCACAAAAAAAAAAAAAAAAACTCTAAAAAATGACAGCAAAAAACTCACATCTATCAATAATTACACTGAATGTAAATGGACTCAATGTACCCATAAAGAGATGGAGAGTGACAGAATGGATAAGAAACCAGGATCCATCAATATGTTGTCTACAAGACACACCTTAGAAACAAAGATGTGAATTTATTAAAAGTCAAAGGCTGGAAAAAAAAAATATGAAGCTAACAACTACCAAAACAGAGCAGGAGTGGCAAAACTAATCTCAGATAAAATAAACTTTAAAACAAAATCCGCTATAAAAGACAAAGAAGGACACTAAATAATGATTAAGGAGATGATCCATCACGAAGATGTAACCATAAAAAACATGTACGCACCCAATGACAGGGCTCCAAAATACATAAAACAAGCTCTAACAACACTGAAAAGCGAAATTCACAATTCCACAATAATAGTAGGAGACTTCAACAAACCACTCTCAGTAAAGGACAGAACAACTAAGAAAAAACTCAGCAAAGATACAGAAGACCTAAAGAGCACAATCAGCCAACTTGACCTCATAGACATATATAGAACACTCCATCAAACTGCTGCAAAGTACACATTCTTTTCCAATTCACCTGCAATGTTCTCCAGAATAGACCACATCTTAGGCCAAAGAGCAATCCTCCACAAGATCCAAAACGTTGAGATAATTCAAAGTATCTTCTCTGACCACAATGCCATCAAGGTAAAATTAACAACAAAAAGACCAAAGAAAAAAAATCAGTTACATGGAAACTGAATAATATCCTGCTTACACATCACTGGGTAATAGAAGAAATCAGAGATGGAATCAAAAAATTCCTAGAATCAAATGAGAATGAAAACACATCATACCAAAAGCTTTGGGACACAGCAAAGGCAGTCCTCTGAGGACAATTTATAGCAATAGATGCACATATCAAAAAAGAAGAAAGGGACAAAATCAAAACTTTAACTACAGAACTCAAACAAATAGAAAGAGAACAGCAAAAAAAGCCCACAACCACCGGAAGAAAGGAAATAGTAAAGATCAAAGCAGAAATACATGAAATAGAGAACAGAAAAACAATAGAAAGAATCAACAAAACCAAAAGTTGGTTCTTTGAAAGAATCAACAAAATCGACAAACTACTGGCCAGACTGACGAAAGAAAAACAGGAGAGGATGCAAATAACTGAAATAAGAAATGAAATGGGGGACATTACAACAGACCCAACGGAAATAAAAAGGATTACAACGGAATATTATGAAAAACTACACTCCAACAAATTTGAAAACCTAGAGGAAATGGATAAATTTCTAGAAACACACTACCTACCCAAACTACAACAAAGTGCTGTTGAAAATCTGAACAGACCCATAACAAGAGAAGAGATTGAAAAGGTAATAAAAAAAACTCCCAACCAAAAAGAGCCGTGGCCCAGATGGCTTCACTGGAGAATTCTACAAAACATTTACAGAAGAACTTCTACCAGTACTACTCAAGCTATTTCAGAGCATAGAAAATGAAGCAACACTTCCAAATTCATTCCATGAAACCAGCATAATACTGATACCAAAACCAGGCAAAGAATTCACAAAAAAAGAAAATTACAGACCAATATCTCTCATGAATATAGATGCAAAAATTCTCAACAAAATTCTATCCAATAGAATTCAACATCATATCAAAAAAATAATACACCACCACCAAGTAAGATTCATTTAAGGTATGCAAGGATGGTTCAACATTAGAAAATCAATCAACGTAATCCACCAAATAAATAAAAGGAAAGAAAAGAATCACATGATCATCTCAATTGATGCAGAAAAGGCATTTGACAAAGTCCAACACCCATTCCTGATAAAAACTCTCAATAAAATAGGTATAGAAGGGAAATTTCTCAACATAATAAAGGGCATCTCTGCAAAACCAATGGCCAACATCATTCTTAATGGAGAGAGGCTGAAAACATTCCCCTTGAAAACAGCAACAAGACAAGGATGCCCTTTATCACCACTCCTATTTAACAGTGTGCTGGAAGTTCTAGCTAGAGCAATATGGCAAGAAAAAGAAATAAAGGGCATCCAAATTGGTAATGAAGAAGTTAAACTGTCCCTGTTTGCAGATGATATGATACTATACAAGAAAGCCCTAAAGACTCCACAAGAAAACTACTGAACTAACAGAAAGATTCAGCAGTTTAGCAGGATACACGATAAACACTCAAAAGTCAGTTGGATTCCTACACACCAATAAGGAGAACGATGAAAAGGAAATCAGGAAAACAATACCATTTTTAATAGTCCCTAAAAAGATAAATTACTTAGGAATAAATCTAACCAGGGACGTAAAAGAGCTATCGAAAGAAAACTACAAAATACTACTGCAGGAAACCCAAAGGTATCTCCATAAATGGAAAAACATACCATGTTCATGGATAAGTAGATTCAGCATTGTGAAAATGACAATTCTACCCAAAGCAATTTACAAATACAATGCAATCCCGATCCAAATACCAACAACATTTTTCAAAGAGATGGAAAAACTAATCACTAACTTTATATGGAAAGGGAAGAAGCCCTGAATAAATAAAGCAGTACTGACAAAGAAGAATAAAGTTGGAGGACCCACACTCCCTGACCTCAGAACCTACTATACAGCTACAGTAGTCAGAACAGCCTGGTACTGGTACAATGACAGATACATTGACCAAGGGAATAGAATTGAGAACCCAGATGTAAATCCATCCACCTACGGTGACCTGATCTTTAACAAGGGCCCAAAGTCCATGAAATGGGGAAAAGACCGTCTTTTTAACAAATGGTGCTGGCAAAACTGGATATCCATCTGCAAAAAAATGAAACAGGATCTTAACACATGGCATTAACAGGATACAAACCATAACCATCATCGCACAAACCCCAAAAGATAAGCTAAATAACTGGGATCTTCTAAAAATCAAACACCTATGCCCTTCAAAAGACTTCACCAAAAGAGTAAAAAGAGAACCTACAGACTGGGAAACAATTTTTGGACAGTACAAGTCAGACAAAGGTCTAGTCGCCATAATCTACAAGAAAATCCAACACCTCTACAACAAAAAGACAAATAATCCTATTAAAAAATGGGCAAAGGAAATGAAGAGACACTTCACCAAAGAAGACATTCAAATGGCCACATGAGAAAGTGCTCGCGATCACTAGCCATTAGAGAAATGCAGATTAAAACCACAGTGAGATACCATCTCACCCCGGCATTACTGGCACGAATCAAAAACACTGGAAATAACAAATGTTGGAGGGGCTGCGGGGAGATGGGAACTCTTATGCACTGCTGGTGGGAATGCAAAATGATACAACCATTTTGGAAAATGATAGGGCGCTTCCTCAGAAAGCTAGAAATAGACATACCATTCGATCCAGCAATCCCACTCCTAGGAATATATCCTAGAGAAATAAGAGTCGTCACTTGAATAGACATATGCACACCAATGTTCATGGCAGCATTGTTCACAATAGCAAAATGATGGAAACAACCTAGATGCCCATCAACAGATGAATGGATAAACAAACTATGGTACATACATACAATGGAGTACTATGCAATGAGAAAGAACAACAATGAATCTGTGAAGCATCTCATAACATGGATGAAACTGGAGGACATTATGCTGAGTGAAATACGTCAATCACAAAAGGACATATATTGTATGAGACCTCTATTGTAAAAACCAATGAAAAAGTTCTCACACAAAATGTAACAATTTTTGTTGGTTTCCACGGATGGGAGGGGTGGTGGGGAAATACTAAATAGGCAATAGATAAGTGGTATCTTGTGTGAAGGGTGAGACAGTACACAATACAGGGGAAGCCAGCACAACTTGTTCAAGGAAAGGTCATGGAAGCTCCATAGACACATCCAAACTCCCTGAGGGACGGAATTGCTGGGTGGAGGGCTGTGGGGACCATGGTCTTGGGGAACATCTAGCTGAACTGGCATAACACAGTTTATAAAGACAATGTTCTACGTTCTACCTTGGTAAGTAGCGTCTTGGGTCTTAAAATCCTGTGAGCAGCCATCTAAGATACTCCACTGGTCTCATCCCTTTGGGAGCAAGGGAGAATGAAGAGAACAGGAAACAAGGAAAAGATTAGTCCAAAGGACTAATTGTCCACAGCTACCAAGGCCTCCACCAGACTGAGCCCAGTACAGCTAGATGGTGCCTGGCTACCACCACTGACTGCTCTGACCAGGATCAAAACAGAGGGTTCCGGACAGAGCTGGAGAAGGATGTAGAACAAAATTCTAACTCTCAAAAAAGAAAAAGACCAGATTTACTGGCCTAAAGGAGACTGGAGAAACCCTGAGAGTATGGCCCCCAGACACCCTTTTAGCTCAGTGGTGAGGTCATTTCCCAGGTTCACTGTTCAGGCGGGGAGTGGAAAGCCCCATAAAACCAAATGGGACTAATGAGGTACAGCAGTCCAGGGACAAGAGCCAGAAGGCAGAAGGGGACAGGAAATCTGGTGATACGGAACCCAAGGTTGAGTAAGGATAGTGTTGACATGTTGTGAGGTTGTTAACCATTGTCATAGGACAACATGTGTACTAACTGTTAAATGAGAAACTATTTAGTTCTGTAAGCCTTCATCTAAAGTGAGCACAATTGGAAGAGTGTAGTCGATGTCACTGAACTGTGCAAATAGAAATTTTTGAAATGGGTATCTTGGCTATGTATGTTTTCACCAAAAAAATAAATAAATAAATAAATAGGTTGAGAAGGGAGAGGGTTGACATGTTGTGGGGTTGTTAACCAATGTCATAAAACAGTACGTGTACTACTGTTTCATGAGAAACTATTTGTTCTGTAAGCCTTCACCTGAAGTACAATAAAAAGAAAAAAGCCAGATGCTTTAAATAGAAGATGCTATATCTGAATACTACAAATCATATTTCTTTTTATCAGAATAGATTTGATAGTATTTGTTTAGTTCATAATCTCTATGATCATATGCATTGAAATAGAAGTGAATTTGCTAGCAAATTCCTGTTACTTAATTTGTCGTGAAATCTTCGTATATGTGACTTAAAACTGTTTGAGGAAGCTAATTTTCACCTTAACCACCTTGACTGGTGGATCTCCAATTCAATCCCATTGAAACTCTCAGTGTGAAAGGTAGAAAGGAAAATGAATTACAAATAAGTAAGTAAATAACAACAGGAAACAGTGTGAAACTGTCTATATTTATGCCTAAAAATAACTCATGATACTATACCAGATGTGGAAGCACAGGAATTTTGAAACCAGTGGCATATGGTGATAAATGCTGAAATGCTATACATGCAGAATTGTAACCTTAGGATATTTCAAATCTGCTGTATCTGTTGCTGGTAAAAATTAATCAATAAAACTCTCCTTCGAACTGATGAAGGCATAATAGTAGAATTTAACTCATGAGTGTGTTAAGCGTCCCTGAACAGGTAGTTTTGAGCTTCTTTTATATGTTAAATATTCTTCTGTGTTCTGAGGATACAGAAGCAAATATGATTGACAAAAACTTTGCCCTAAAGGAGACTGTATTCTATTAAGGGAACATGATATTAACCAAATAAAAGAATGAACTTATTTCAAATTTGATAAGCACCATTGAGTTAAAAAGTAGCATGATAGGATAAAAAGAATTATGGATAGAATGAGTTCTCTAAGAAGTTAACGTCCACAATAAGTCTTGATGATAAGTAACAGCCAACTATGCCTACTATATATCACAGTGAAAAAGTGAAGTAGACAGTTGAATGTACGCGTCTAGTGCTGAGGGGAAAAAAAACAGAGATATAAATTTTTGAGTCACAGTATATGTATAGACTGTTTAAATCCATGGAAATATAATCATCCAGGAAGAAAATATTGCTGGCGATGAAAATACAGTTCAAATCCAATCCCTGTATCATTCCAGTATTTTGAGTACAGACAGAAAGATCACCCAATAAAGGGCCAAAAGGCCGGAAAGAAAATTGGAAGGATATGAAGTTTTTAAAGCTTAAAGAGGGGGAACAATATCAACTGTGTTGTCTGTGGAGCTTTGAAACAGCTTGTTGCAGTTTGACCTCTGCTGAGAATTTGCACCCCATATATACTGAATCAGAATCTACATTTCAACAAGATACCCAGGAATACATAAGAATCACCTGAAGTTCTTGTTAAAATGTAGGTTCTGATTCAGTATATCTGGGGTGGAAATGCAAATTCTCAGCAGAGGGTCAACTGGATGAACCAGTTCGTAAAATGAAGTAAAATGAAGACAGAAATGCTTCCACTGGATTTGGAAATGAGGAAGTATTTAGTGACTATTTGAGAAACTTCAGTGGAGGAGTGAAGAAGAAAGCAAAATTAGAGTAGTTAGAGTAAATGGGAAATATATTTGAGCATACTATTAGTGTACAGACGATATTTTCAAACGGCTTTCTATACAAGGTAAACAACAAATTGGAGTGCTAGCTGAGGGGATGTAGGTTTCAAGAAGAATACACTGATGATGCAGACCAGAAGAGAAAATTCCCTGAGCAAATGAGAGTATAGAGAATCAATCGGCCAACTGGAGGAGTTAGTATTTTACAGGAGCAGGAGAAATTCTTAATTGTAATAGGAGAAAAAATAGTATAAAAAGAAAGAAAAGATAGATTTATAAATATGGATGACATAGCTCTTACCTGATTGCTTTTTCTCAATGAAAGGAATTGAAGTCATAGGAAGAAAGTAAGGAAGGAAAGGCTTTTGGAGGTTTGATGTTAAGCTGCCATCGTGAATAGCGGGAAAGCAAATTTATTGGTAAAATGTAGAAAAAAGACTAGGTAGCGCTAAGTGCCCACTTGAAATTAGAGGTCAAGAATTGGAAGTGAGTCCAGATAGTAAGATTTTGTTTTTTCCATTCATATTCACATGCTGAGGTACAGGCATGGAGTAGATTGCATTTGGGTTTAACTAGAGTTGTGTTCATCCAGGTATATTCAAATGAGAGAGAAGGGACAACAATTGAAAGTTCAATTTAAAATTGTAATTATCATAATGGACCATTGAACTTCAGCTAAAAGGAATTGGGGACATTGAAAGAGACAAAGGATAGTGGAAAAAAATGGACAAATAATTGGTGGAACCTGATGAAACTGAAGTGTTATTGTATTTATTAGGTGCTGTCCAGTTGGTTCCGACTCATAGAGAGTCTATGAACAACAGGAGGAAAACGCTACCCGGTCTTGCACCATCCTCACAATAGTTGCTGTGCTTGAGCCCATTGCTGCAGCCACCGTGTCAGTCCATCTCACTGAGGGTCTTCTTCTCTCTTGATTACCCTCTATTTTACCAAACATGATGTCCTTCTCCAGGAACTGGTCCCTCTTAATAACCTGCCCAAAGTACATGAGACAAAGTCTTGCCATCTTTACTTTTAAGAAGCATTCTAACTGTACTTCTTCCAACACAAATTTGTCCATTCTTCTGGCAGTCCATGGTATATTCAATATTCTTTGCTAACACCATAATTCTTGGGCATCAATTTTTCTTCTGTCTTCCTTACTCATTGTACAGCTTTCCCATGCATATGAGGTGGTTGAAAATATGGTGGCCATCTTAGTCATCTAGTGCAGCTTTAACAGAAATACCACAGGTGGATGTCTTTAACAGAGAAGTTTATTTTTTCACCGTCCAGTAGGCTACGAGTCCAAATTCAGGGTGTCAGCTCCAGGGGAATGCTTTCTCCATCAGCTCTGGAGGAAGATCTGTGTCATCAATCTTCCCATGGTCTGGGAGCTCTCTGCGCAGGAATCTCATGTCTAAACGATGCGCTCTGCTCCTGGCACTGCTTTACTGCTTTCTTGGTGGTATGAGGTTCCCATGTGTCTCTGCTCGCTTCTCTCTTTTATATCTCGAAGAGTTTGGCTTAAGACACTATCCAATCTTGTAAACCTCATCAGTATAACTGCCACTAATCCATCTTATTAGATCATAGTAATTGAGTTTACAGCACATAAGGAAATCACATCAGCTTACAGAATGGTACACAGTCATACAGTACTGGGAATCATGACCCCACCAAGCTGACAGATATTTTTGGGGGACACAATTCAATCCATGACAGTGGCTTAGGTCAGGCGCACCTTAGTCTTCAAAGTGACGTCTTTGCTTTTTTACACTTGAAAGAGATCTTTTGCAGCAAATTTGCCCAATGCAATACATTGTTTGATTGCTTGACTGCTGGCTGCTTCCATTGGCTTTGAATTGTGGATCCATGCAAAATGAAATCCTTGACAACATCAGTCTTTTCTCCGTTTATCATAATGTTGCTTATTGGTCCAGTTGTGAGGGGTTTTGTTTTCTTTATGTTGAAGTGTAATTCACCCTGAAGGCTATAGTCTTTGATCTTGATCAGTATGTGCTTCAAGTCATCTTCACTTTCAGCAACCAAAATTGTGTCATCTGCATATCAAAGACTGTTAATGAGTCTTCCTACAACCCTGATGCCATGTTCTTCTTCATATAATCCAGCTGCTCGGATCATTTTTCAGCATACTGATTCAATAATTATGGTGAAAGGATACAACCCTGTCATGCACCTTTCCTGATTTTAAACCTCACAGTATCCCATTGTTCTGTTCGAACTACTGCCTCTTGTCTATGTACAGGTTCCTCATGAGCACAATTAAGTGTTCTGGAATTCCCATTCTTCACAATGTTATCCATAATTTGCTATGATCCACACAGTCGAATACCTTTGCATATTCAAAAAAACACAGGTAAATGTCTTTCCGTTATTCTCTGCTTTCAGCCAAGATCCATTTGACATCAGCAATGGTATCCATCATTTCACATCCTCTTCTTAATCCAGCTTAAATTTCTAGCAGTTCCCTATTGATGTACTGCTGCAATCCCTGCTGAAGTGGGAGCACCAGTGTTAAGGAACTGGAAAAACATGTGGTAGTACTCAGAAAGAATAGAGATCTAATGGAAGTCAGAACAAAATAATAAAGAAAATCTAGTCAATCATTGCAAAGGGACATTGATGTCTATCAGAACCTCAAGCCAATACAAAACAATTTAAAAAATTCAATGCCTGAAGTCATTTAAATACTATCTCCAACTCAGAAGCTACCAGATGAGATTACACATATCTTAACAAAACAAATAGATGATAGTTCTACAATTAAACTGTTACGGATTGAACTGTGTCACCCAAAAATGTGCGTCAACTTGGCTAGGCTATGATTTTCAGTATTGTGTGATTGTCCACCATTTTGTCATCTGATGTGATTTTCCTATGTGTTGTAAATCCTACCTTTATGTTGTTAATATGGCAGAATTAGAGGCAGTTATATTAATGAGACAGGACTCAATCTACAAGATTAGATTGTATCTTGAGTTAATCTCTTTTGAGATATAAAAGAAGCAAGCAGAGAGGAGAGGAACCTCATACCACCAAGAAAGAAAAGCTTGGAGAAAGCATGTCCTTTGGACCCAGGGTCTCTGCACTAAGAAACTCCTAGACCAGGGGAAGATTGATGACAAGGACCTTCCCCCAGAGCCAACAGAGAAAGAAAGCCTTCCCTTGGAACTGGTGCCCTGAATTTGGACTGCTAGCCTCCTAAACTATGAGAGAATAAATTTCTGTTTGTTAAAGCCATTCATTTGGGGTATTTCTGTTATAGCAGCACTAGATAACTAAGACAGAAGCTTTTATTGTTCTGTAACTATAAAGAAAGTAATTCTCAAGCAAAATTTTACAGACTATCTAACCAGCACAGCTATAGAATAACAAAGGAAATTACATTTATAAAACTGTAAATTCGTAACAATATTCTGCCCTTAAGGTACTTAATTTGTCTTTTTTCATAAATTTATAAAATATACATCTTAACAGCCCAGGTGTGAATGAGCTATAATAGTCTTCTTCCTATTCCTAAGATATAATTGCCCTCATAGATGACTCAGTAAATTTATTTTTAAAATAAATTTTAAATTAAGTTTTAAATTAAAACTACCAAAAATATTGATTGTGTCTATAAAAGAATCATCAAAAAGAAAAGATGATATTTTCACCCATTATTTCTGAAATTCCTGGCTAATAGGTAAATGCATTATAAACTGTTTTGCTATACGGTTGTAATTTCAGTAAATTTAGCCTACATTTGTGAATACAGAAAAGCCTAAATCAGATATGTTTGAAGACCTGAGACTACATACATAAAAAAAATTTTTCTCTTCTTTGGTATATTCTTTTTAGAAGGAATTCATAAGAAAATGTCTGCTTGAAAGTAGATCCAAATACTAAAATCCCTGTTTCCCTGTTCCAATCACAAAAGATTTAGAAGAAAGTATAACTTTTAAATCTCAAGGGATGTAGAAATACTCTTATGAAACGAAAAACATCAACCATAATAATGATTTTCTTTATTAACCCAATGGCAAAGATGGTTTTATTGCTTGTTACCTTGTTGTTGTTAGGTGCCATCAAGTGGGTTCCGACTCACAGCGACCCTATGTACAACAGAGCGAAACACTGCCTGGTCCTGCACCAGCCTCACAATCGTTGTCATGCTTAAACCCATTGTTGCAGCCACTGTGTCAATCCATCTTACTGAGGGTCCTCCTCTTTTTTGCTGACCCTTCACTTTACCAAGTGTCATGGATTGAATTATGTCCCCCCAAAAATGTGTGTATCAATTTGGCTGGGCCATGATTCCCAGTATTGTGTGGTTGTCCTCCATTCTGTGGTTGTAATTTTATGTTAAAGAGGATTAGGGTGAGATTGTAACACGCTTACTAAGGTCACATCCCTGATCCAATGTAATGGGAATTTCCCTGGGGTATAGCCTGTACCACCTTTTATCTCTTGTAAGAGATAAAATGAAAGGGAAGCAAGCAGAGAGTTGGGTACATCACACCACCAAGAAAGGAGTGCCGAGAGCAGAGCATGCCCTTTGGACCCAGGGTCGCTGTGTGGAGAAGCTCCTAGTCCAGGGGAAGATTTATGACAAGGACCTTCCTCCAGAGCTGACAGAGAAAGCCTTCCCTTGGAGCTGATTCCCTGAATTTGGGCATGTAGCCTACTAGACTGTGAGGGAATAAATTTATCTTTGTTAAAGCCATCCACTTGTGGTATTTCTGTTACAGCAGCACTAGATGACCAAGACAACAAGCATGATGTCCCTCTCCAGGGACTGATCCCTCCTGACAACATGTTCAAAGTATGTGAGACTTGACTGCCTGACTGCTTGAAAAGCACAAATAATGTGTGTATGTGTGTGTGCACATGTGTGCAGGCAGGTATGTGTGTATGTTACATAATCATATACATGAGATTATGTATGGATTATGTATGGGTGGTCTGTGGAGAAAGAGAGAGATGGGTGAAAATGGGTGCTTTTTTATTGATTTCTCTGATGCTTCAATCTTCCAGGATTATTTGACTGCTGTGAGAATGTTATGCTTGCAACTGAGATTTTTTTGTGAAGAAAGTAGGAATCTTAGGAAACTGGGTTCAAATAAAGATAGAGTTTATCCTGGAGAGTATGATTGAAAGAAAATGAAGGAAATTTGCTGAAAAATTTTATAAGATAGTGGTTATAATGACAGGCTTTGTTTTAAACCGTTTTTTCTTTATTAGCATTTAAAATTCTAATTTCCATCTATGCACTACTTTAGCTGCATTATATATATATATATAGGCAAAACAGAGCTTTAATTTAAGAATTGGCCATATGAAAGTTTTTTTTGTTTTTGTTTTTTACGTGTTTATAAGGTTTATTACTTACATAGTAATTGGGACAGAGAAGAAAGGGTAAAATTCAATTTTGGACCAGTTTCCTCAAACAGTTTCCTCAAAAAAGCTTCTTTGTCCCTGGGTGAATGTACACAGAGATCTCTTCTACACTTGCATAGCACCCTGATGTGCCACAGGTGAAGAGATTATACAGGTGAAGGGCCCTGAGATATACATAGTTGGGACAGAGAGGAAACTGGAGGGGTCTACTTGCTGAGGAAAAGTGGGAGAAGAGAAAGAGGGAGACTCCTTGATGCAGTATGGGCTCAAGGTGCGTTCTCGTGGTCAGCCTTGATAATGTCAAAGGAAGGACATTTCTTCACCTTCTGGGATCTAAGATTAGATCTTTCCTGCAGGCAATTACATAGTTCATGGTATAATTTGCCACTAAAGCACAACGGGAGGAGGTTTACTTCCCTAGGGTACATTCTTTTTTTTAATTGTTGTAGTTTAAGTGAAGTTTACACTTCAAGTTAGTCTCCCACACACAAATTTATACATACATTGTTATGTGACCCTAAATGCTCACCCCACACTGCGACAGCACACTCCTCCTTTCCATCCTTGATTCCCCATGTCCATTCAACCAGCTCCTAACCCTCTCTGTCTTCCCATCTCACCTCCAGATAGACATTGTCCCTTTGGTCTCTTGTATCTACTTGAACTAAGAGGCACACTCCTCACGAATATCACTTTATGTGCCACAGTCCAGTCCAATCCCTGTCTGAAGAGTTGGCCTTCGAAATTGTTTCAGTTCTGGGCTGATGGAAGAATCCAGGGGCCATGCTTTCCGGAGTTCATCCAGTTTCAGTCAGACCATTAAGTCTGGTCTTCTCACTAGAATTTGAGTTCTGTTCCCTGTCAAGGCGGTCATTGGTGGTAGCTGGACACCATCTAGTTCTTCTGGTCTCAGGCTAATGAAGTCTCTGGTTTATGTGGCCCTTTCTGTCTCTTGGGCTAATACTTTCCTTGTGTCTTTGGTGTTCTTCATTCTCATTTACTCCAGGTGGTTGGGACCAATTGATGCACCTTAGATGGCTGCTTGCAAGCTTTTGAGACTCCAGACGCCACTCACCAAAGTAGGATGCAGAACATTTTCTTAATAAGCTTTGTTATGCCAACTGTTCTAGATGTCCCCTGAAAGCATGATCCCCAGACCCCTACCCTTGCTACTCTGTCTCTAAAAGTGTTTGATTGTATTCATGAAACTTCTTAGCTTTGGTTTAGTCCAGTTGTGCTGACTTCCCCTGTAGTGTGTGCTGTACTTCCCTTCAGCTAAGATAATTCTTATCTACTATCTAGTTAGTAAATAACCCTCACGCTCCCTCCCCACACTTGTAACCATCAAAGAATGTTTTCTTCTGTGTTTAAACCTTTTCTTGAGTTCTTATAATGATGGACTTATACAATATTTGTCCTTCTGTGACTGACTAAACTCGCTCACCGTAATAAGTTCTGGCTTCCTCCATGTTACAAGATTTTTCACGGCTTCATCGTTGTTCTTTATTGTTGCGTAGTAATCCATTGTATGGATATACCATAATTTGTTTATCCATTCTTCTGTTGCTGGGCACCTAGGTTGTTTCCATCTTTTTGCTATTGTGAACAGTGCTGCAATGAACATGGGTGTGCACATATCTATTCGTGTGATGGCTCTTATTTCTCTAGGATATATTCCAAGGAGCGGGATAGCTGGATCATATGGTAATTCTATTTCTAGCTTTTAAAGAAAACGCCAAATCGATTTCCAAAGTGGTTGTACCATTTTACATTCCCACCAACAGTGTATAAGCATTCCAGTCTCTTCTCAACCTCTCTAGCATTTATTATTTTGTGTTTTTTGGATTAGTGCTAGCCTTGTTGGGCTAAGATGATATCTCATTGTGATTTTGATCTGTATTTCTCTAATGGCTAATGATCGTAAGCATTTCTTCATGTGTCTTTTAGCTGCCTGAATATCTTCTTTGGCAAAGTGGCTGTTCATATCCTTTGCCTATTTTTTAATTGGGTTATTTGTCTTTTTGTTGTTGAGGTTTTGCAGTATCTTGCAGATTTTAGACATTAGACGCTGATCAGATTTGTCATAGCCAAATTTTTTTTCCAAGTCTGTAGGTTGTCTTTTGACTCTTTTGGTGAAGTCTTTTGATGAGCATAAGTGTTTGATTTTTAGGAGCTCCCATTTATCTAGTCTCTGTTCTTGTGCTTGTACATTGTTACTTATGATTTGTATTGTGTTTATGCCATGTATTAGGGCTCCTAGCGTTGTCCCTATTTTTCCTTCCATTATCTTTATCGTTTTTGATTTTACATTTAAGTCTTTGATTCAGTTTGAGTTCATTTTTCTGCATGGTGTGAGGCATGAGTCTTGTTTCAGTTTTTTGCAGATGGATATCCAGTTATGCCAGCGACATTTGTTAAAGAGTCTGTCTTTTCCCCAATGAACAGACTTTGGGACTTTGCCAAATATCAGCTGCTCATACATGGATGAATTTATGTCTAGATTCTCAACTCTGTTCCATTGATCTATGTATCTGTTGTTGTACCAATACCAGGCTGTTTTGACTAACATGGCAGTATAATAGATTCTAAAATCAGGTAGTGTCAGGCCTCCCACTTTGTTCTTCTTCTTGAGTAATGCCTTATTTATTCGGGGCCTCTTCCCTTTCCTTATGAAGTTAGTGATTTGTTTCTCCATCTCATTAAAAAATGCCATTGGCATTTGGATCAGGATTGCATTGTACGTGTAGATTGCTTTGGGTAGAATTGACATTTTCACTATGTTGAGTCTACCTATCCATGAGCAAGGTATGTTTTTCCACTAATGCAGGTCTCTTTTAGTTTCTTGCAGTAGTGTCTTTTAGTTTTCTCTGTATAGATCTTTTACATCTCTGGTTAGATTTATTCCTAAATATTTTATCTTCTTGGAGGCTATTGTAAATGGTATTGATTTGGTAATTTCCTCTTCGAGGTTGTCTTTGTTGGTGTAAAGGAATCCAACTGATTTTTGTATGTTTATCTTGTATCCTGAAACTTTGATGAAATCTTCTATTAGTTCAGTAGTTTTCTTGTGGATTCTTTGGGGTTTTCTGTGTATAAAATCATATCATCTGCAAATAAAGATACATTGACTTCTTCCTTACCAATTTGGATACCCTTTATTTCTTTTTCTAACCCAATTGCTCGGTTAGGACCTCCAGCATAATGTGGAATAAAAGTGGTGATAAAGGGCATCCTTGTCTGGTTCCCATTCTCAAGGGGAATGCTTTCAGAGTTTCTCCGTTTAGGATGATGTTGGCTGTTGGCTTTGTATAAATGCCCTTAATTATACTGAGGAATTTACCTTCTATTCCTATTTTGTTGAGAGTTTTTATCATGAATGGGTGTTGGACTTTGTTGAATGCCTTTTCTGCATTGATTATCTTTTGTTTTATTTATTCGATGGATTACATTGATTGTTTTTCTAATGTTGAACCATCCCTGCATACCTGGTATAAATTCTACTTGATCATGGTGAATTATTTTTTGATATGTTGCTGAATTCTGTTGGCTAGAATTTTGTTGAAGATTTTTGTATCAATGTTCATGAGGGATATTGGTCAGTAATTTTCTTTTTTTGTGGTGTCTTTACCTGGTTTTTGTATCAGGGTTATACTGGCTTCATAGAACGAGTTTGGAAGTATTCCTTCCATTTCCGTGCTCTGAAATACCTTTAGTAGAAGTGGTGTTAACTCTTCTCTGAAAGTTTGGTAGAATTCTCCAGTGAAGCTATCCGTGCCAGGGCTTTTTTTTGTTGTTTGGAGTTTTTTGATAACATTTTCAATCTCTTCTTTTGTTATGGGTTTGTTTAGTTGTTCTACCTCTGTTTGTGTTAATTTAGGTAGGCAGTGAGTTTCTAGAAATTTGCCCATTTCCTCTAAGCTTTCAAATTTGTTAGACTACAATTTTTCATAGTATTTTGTTATGATTCTTTTAATTTCTGTTGGGTCTGTTGTGATATCACCCATTTCATTTCTTACACAGGTTATCTGCTTCCTCTCCTGTTTTTCTTTTGTCAGTTTGGCCAATGGTTTATCAAGTTTGTTGATCTTTTTCAAAGACCAGCTTTTGGACTTGTTAACTCTTTCAGTTATTTTTTCTATTCTCTATTTCATTTAATTCTGCTCTAATTCTTATTATTTCCTTCCTTCTGGTGCCTGAGGGCTTCTTTCGCTGCTCTTTTCTACTTGTTCCAGTTGTAGGTTAATGTTTTGATTATGGCCCTTTCTGATGTGTGCATTTATTGCTATAACCTGACTTCTGAGCACTGCTTTTGCTGTGTCCCAAAGGTTCTGGTAGGATATGTTTTCATTGTCGTTTGATTCTATGAATTTCTTTATTCCATCCTTAATTTCTTCTATAACCCAGTGGTTTTTGAGCAAGGTGTTGTTCATTTTCCATGTGTTTGATTATTTTTTTCCTTGCTTTTTGTGTTGTTGATTTCTACTTTTATGGCTTTATGGCCAGAAAAGATGCTTTGTAATATTTCAACACTTTGGATTTTGTTAAGGCTTGCTTTATGGCCAAATATGTGGTCTCTTCTGGAGAACGTTCCATGTGCGTTGGAAAAGAAAGTATACTTGGCTGCTGTTGGGTGCAGTGTTCAGTATGTCTATGAGATCAAGTTGGTTGATTATAGCATTTAGATATTCCGTGTCTTTGTTAAGCTACTTTCTGGATGTTCTGTCCTTCACCAAAAGTGGCGTGTTGAAATCTCCTACTACTATTGTGGAGCTGTCTATCTCTCTTTCCAGTGCTCTTATCAGAGTTTGTTTTATGTATTTTGGAGCCCTGTCATTGGGTGTGTAAGCATTTATTATAGTTATGTCCTCCTGGTGTAGTGACCCTTTCATCATTATATAGTGTCCTTCCTTATACTTTGTGGTGGATTTTACTTTAAAGTCTATTTTGTCAGAGATTAATATTGCCACTCCTGCTCTTTTTTGAGTGTTGTTTGCTTGAAATATTTTTTTCTGTCCTTTGAGTTTTAGTTTGTGTCTTTAAGTCTACGGTGTGTCTTTTGTAGGCAGCATACAGACGGATCTTGCTTTTTTATACAGTCTGCCACTTTCTGTCTATTTATTGGTGCATTTATTCAGTTTACATTCACCGTAATTATTGATAGGTATGAGTTTAGTGCTGTCATTTGATGTCTTTTCTTTTTTCTTCTTTTTATTTTTTTTAAAATTTTTTATTGTACTTCAGGTGAAGGTTTACAGAACAAATAGTTTCTCATTAAACAGTAGTACACATATTGTTTTATGACTTCGGTCAACAACCCCACGACATGTCAACGCTCTCACTTCTTGACCTTTCTTTTTTTTTTTGGTGAAAATATACATAGCCAAAGATACACCATTTCAAAAATTTCTACATGCACAGTTCAGTGACATCAGCTACGCTCTTCCAATTGTGCTGCTATTCTCACTTTAGATGAAGGTTTACAGAACAAAATAGTGTCTCTTTAAACAGTTAGTACACATGTTGCCCTATGACAGTGGTTAACAACCGCACTACACTTGATGTCTTTTTGTGTGTGTTGTTCACAGTTTCTTTGTTCCTCTTAATTTTCTGTGCTGAGTTGTTTTTCTTTATATATTTTCTTTTCATCTTTTTCATTGTTGTTAATTTTGTGTTTGCTGAGTCTTTATATTTTTCTAGTTTTTTATTTTGATTTGTAGGATTGTTAGTTTCCTTTGTGGTTACCTCAATATTCACCCCTACTTTTCTAAGTTTATACCAGTCTTTTATTTCTTTATATTGCCTAGACTCCCCTCTATATGAAAAATCTATGTCTGCATTTTTTAAGTCCCTCTTTTTTGTTTTAACGTTGTCTTTTTTTACATGTTGATATCTCTGTATCCCTATTTTCAATGTTTTAGCTTTGATGTATTTTCAACTTCCCTATCTGAGTCAATATCTGGTTGCTCTGTTTTGTGTTCTAGTCTTGCATTATTATCTAATGTTATTGCTTTTCTAACCAGAGGGCTTACTTTAATATTTCTTGTAATTTTGGTCTGGTGTTTGCAAATTCCCTAAACTTCTGTTTATCTGGAAATGCCCTAATTTCACCATCATATTTGAGAGACAGTTTTGCTGGATATATAATTCTTGGCTGGCAGTTGTTTTCCTTCAAGGCTTTATATATGTCATCCCATTGCCTTCTTGCCTGCATGGTTTCTGCTGAGTAGTCTGAGCTTATTCTAATTGACTCTCCTTTGCAGATGACTTTTCTTTTATCTCTAGCCACTCTTAAAATTCCCTCTTTATCTTTGGTTTTGGCAAGTTTGATTATGATATGTCTTGGTGACTTTCTTTTTGGATCTACCTTATGTGGGGTTCGATGAGCATCTTAGATACATATCTTGTTATCTTTCATGATATCAGGGAATTTTTCTGTCAACAAATCTTCAACAATTCTCTCTGTATTTTCTGTTATGCCCCTCGGTTCTGGTACACCAATCACTTGTAGGTTATTTCTCTTGATAGAGTCCCACATAACTCTTAAAGTTTCTTCATGGTTTTTAATTTTTTTATCTGATTTTTCCTCAGATAAGTTGGTGTCAAGTGCTTTATCTTCAATATCATTAATTCTGACTTCTACTGCCTCAGTTCTTCTCCTATGACTTTCTATTGAGTTGTCTAATTCTGAAATTTTATTTGTTAATCTTCTGGATTTCTGATTGCTGTCTGTCTGTGGATTCTTGCAGCCTATTAAATTTGCCATTATGCTCTTGAATAACTTTTTTAAGTTCCACTACTGCTTTGTCTGTATGTTCTTTTGCTGTTCCTATGTTTTGTCAAATTTCCTTTCTAATTTCTAGAAGAGTTCTGTATATTAATCTTTTGTATTTTGCCTCTGGTAATTCCAAGAAATTCTCTTCCTCCAGAGAATTTATTGGTTCTTTATTTTGGGAGCTTGTGGAAGCCATCATGGACTGCCTGTTTATGTGATTTGATATTGACTGTTGTCTTTGAGCCATCAATAAGTTATTATAATTTTACTTTATATTTGTTTAGTTTGTCCAAGCTTCTTGTTTTGTTTTGTTTTGATATGCCCATATAGGCTGCTCATGTCCACTAGTTTGATTATTGGCACCTTTGAAGTTCTAACATCTTGTCACCGGGTAGTTAGTTCTGTAACTAAGTATGTGCACACAGGAATCTGTTAAATTTTCCAGTATGGATTCAGCTCAGGTGTCCAGGCAGTCAGTCACCATGTGTGTGGTGCAGGCTCTCACCTACAGTATTAAAGAGGCATGGGTGATTGGTGTAGGTACAGGTATCTGGCTGCTGTAGGGGGTCATGAGCTGAGCAAGGCAGGGGGCTGATGGCTGCCCCTGAGTGTCTGAAAGGAAAGCATGTCCCTGTTCCCTAGTAAGAGTAGGTAGGTGAGTTTTGCAGCCTAACTATGAGCAACCTACTCTGTTGGCTGTAAAGGTTTGGGGGCATCACTTATTCTTGGACCCCTGTAGCTGGTGGCTAGGTGGCTAGGTGGTATGGGTGGAGCCACCAGTCCTCAAGCCCCTGATACTACCAGTAAGTTGCCTGCTTAAAGGGCAGAGCGGTGTCAAGCATCACAAATCTGCCACTTCACAGCTGAATCATTTGAAGTTAGACTTCAGGTATTTACCCTGTTGTACTGTGGTAGTGAGGGCTTATGCTGTCGAGATGGGTCCACATAAGTCTACACGGGGGTGGAAGGCACTGAATGTCCGCAGACCCCTTATGCCTGTGCCTATGCAAAGGAGCTGTGCCAACCCTGAGTTCCTGGCTTAGGGGAGCCAGTAGCTTATTTTTTCCCCTATTTATTGATTTGTTCCCTCTCCAAGGCCAGGAGAATGGGTCAGGGTGCCTGATGGGATCTTCTTCTGGCCCAGGGGACTCAGAGATTTTGGAAGCCAGTCAGAATGGTGCAGAGTGGGGAGGGAGGAGGTAAAAGGGAGAGAAGTTTTTCCCAAATATTTTTTTTTTTTAAATCCCCGCGGAAGGCCACATGCATGTACTCGTCTTTAGCCTCTTGGGAGCTACTTTTCACTGGTTTGGAGTGTCCAAGCACAAAATCTCTGCTGCCGGATCTCTGTCAATGTGGAAACTGCCTCCGGAGTGCATGCCTTTTTCACTGTGCACCTTGGGCTGGTCTGGGCTGAAGAGCTGCGGCTACCGTCGAGTATGGTCTGGCACTCCTTTCTTCTTCCGAACCGTCTACCTCTCCCTCCGCCACTCAGTCTGATTCCTCAACTTTGCCTTGTTCAGGGCTCCTAGATATTCATATACAATCAAATCACCCGTTTTTCCAGGTCTTTGTTTTAAGAGGGATATAAGAAGCTCTGTGACTACTCCACCATCTTGCCCTGCCTCTCTCACATTTGATGTGTTTTGACAAATTTCATTTTTATTTAATTCCATTCAAAATACTTTTACATTTATCTTGTATTTCTTCTTTGACTGGTGGAAATTTACAAGTATGTTGCTTAACTTCTAAATATTTGGGATTTTTCAGATAATTACTGCTATTGACCTCTAACTTAATTCCTTTGCCATTACATAACATATTCTACAAGATTTATTCTTTTGAAATATATTAAAACTTATAATATATTTTAACATGTAGTCTATCTTGTTGAATGTTCCATGTACAGAGAAGAAGAATGTCTATTCTGTAGTTGTTGGATGTACCGTTGTGTGAAGGTCAATTAAATCAAAATAACTGTTAAATAAATGTTGAAATGATATTGTTCAAATCTATATTTTTGCTGATTTTTTGAACAGTTATTTTATCATTACTAAAAGGAGTGTTAACGTCTCTTATTAGAGATATGTCTATTTCTGTCTTTAGGTCTGTTCATTTTACGGTACTTTAAGGCTCTGTAATTAGGTGCATGCCCATTACAATTATCATGTCTTCCTGATGGGATTGACCCTTTTATCACTAGGAATTTTCCTCTTTATCTCTGGTAATATTCTTTGTCTTAAAGTAGAATTTGTTCAAAAATGAATCCATCACAGCTTGCTTTCATTTATGTGTCTATTTCTATTGATTCATTTTTCTCTTAACTCTGGCTTGCATTTTCCTGTTTCTTTGCATGTCTAGTAATGTTTGATTGTATATGAACATTATGAGTGAATTGTTGTAGATATTATGTATTTTGTTATTTTCTAACAGCATTAATTTGTTCTGGCAGGTAGTTAAATTGTAGATAGATCATCCTGAACATATGGAGGATTGGTTTCATATTTTATTAGGATGAATCTATTTTGGTTTTTCTCTTAGTCATAGGGAGATTATCATTCCTGGGTCATCATCTTTTATCTTAATACTTAGCCCTTCTGGAGCTTTAATGAATATCCAGGTTGTTCATTAAGCCCCTGTAACATAACAGGATTTAAACTTTAAGCTGTGTCTCCCTTTGGTGGGCAGCAGCTGAAATCTATGCTTATCTTTTTCAGATTTACAGATATTACTTTTTGCTGGATTCCTTGGAGTGTATCCTATGCATGTGTACTTTAGAGGCTAGCCAAGGTTTTGAGAAAAGTTTATACCTGGATTTTAGGCTTTCTCCTCTGTGGCCACCTCCTTTCCCTTCAATTTCCAGCTGCTCTAGAAGCCCCAAACGCTCTCTACTGGGATTTTAAGCCAGTAAGACCAGGGGTTTCTGCTTGAGTTCAAATTACCCCATGCTTGGGGGAAAAAGCTATATAAATATAGACACCAACCAGTACAATTTCCTTCTTTCATTATGAAATCACCTGAAATTCTTGCCTGTTTTTGTCCTTTGTCACTCCCCAGTGCCTTCAGATAGTATTTTTTTTTGGGGGGGGGGGTTGGGGTGTTCAGAGTTTATAGTTGTTCCCAGTGGGAGAATTAGTCTAATAAAAACTGCACTTTCATAATTGGAGCCAAGACTAGTACCAAATAAATATGGACTTTGGCATTGATGAATTAGTTAATTTACTTACATTCATCAAATGTTAACTGCCACTAGTGTGGTAGAAAATGTCCTAGGTGTTGAGAAAGATGACTATGACATTAGTCTAGTGGAAAGAGTAGAAACCCCAAAATGCTTACTGTCCATCATGAGACGTGCTAAGAGAGAAATACTCCAAGTGCTTTGCTAGCACAATCCAGGGAACCAGGAACCCTTCCTATTCAAGTTTTTCAAAGGAGGTAATAGCTGGATTGGCTTCTGGAAAAATGTGTCAGGGGTTCAACACATAGACAACGCTGTGAAGGTTGTGAGAAAGGGAATTTTAGACAAAGTCAAACATACAAACCAAAGAAGTGTGAAACTAGGTGGTTTGGCTTGAAAATGGCAGATGAACATGACCAGTAAAAGCTTAGTTGTAAAGATATGATGAGGCCAGTTTGTGATTAATGTGTAGCAGTAATAACAACAGCTAAAAACTACTACCACTAATTTATTGAGCACTGACTATTCTGATACTTAGGCTAAGAAATTAACATGTTTTGAACTATAAACCTATGCAGTTGGTACTATTAGAATCCCCTATTTTATAGATGACAACATAGAGGTTTAGAGAAGTTGAATATGTTGCACAAGGTTATCCAATTGGTATGTGTGGATCTGTGATTCAAACTCTCACTTATTTCAGATCCTGTACACTTACCCACTTCTCTAAAGAGTTTGAAAGTAATCTAATCAACAAGGAAAAACTGAATGGGTTAAAGAGTTCAGAAACTTTACAAGATCCACATTTTATAAAATATAGCTTTCTGGAATTATGGAAGATTGCAGAGGGAGGAGATTAGAAGAAAAGTTACAATTTCTATAGGTAGCACTTTGTAAAGGTATTCAAGTTAGGCCCCAGTTCATTGCTGTTCCAGATGTCCAAGCTCTTCCTTGATTTTATGCTATATAAAGACACAAGTAAAGAAGTCAAGAAAGTAGAAGAAGATTAGGCCATAAATTCATAGTTCTAAAATTTAACACTGCCAGGCAATGGCTTAAAGTCTTCTATAACTTGTTGCCATGGCCATTATTCCTCCCTTTTTCTTCTATCACATTTTGTAAAACAGCAACTTTTTATGTTTTTAACATTACTTTATTTATTCAGTTCCATCTTTGAGTTATTCTTTTTAGAAGTTTTTCTTGGGTAATTGGTATTTTCTTTGAATTATTTCCACTTCTATAAAAATGAAGTATTCCAGATGATATAATGTAAATCAAATAAATTGAGATTAAGACAGACTACCAGAGTTGGAATTTTGGATTCATCACTTGCTAGCTATATAACCTTGAACTAGTTCCTTAACCTGTCTTATTCAGTTTCTTCATCAAAATATTGAGGATAATAAGAGTGCTATCTTACAGAGTTCTTACAAGGATTGAATGAGATAAATGTAAGGAACTAATAATATTGTTACTACGAATGTTTGCAATTTTCTATCAAATTTACAAAGAGACACTGAGTTCATTATAAATCTATTCATAACTGAGTCTTGCATTTTCACTGATTTTGTTGTTGAAAGTTTCTGGTTTCAGATCCATAACAATCAATCCTATCGTAAGATTTATTATGTTTGCCTGAGATTTCTTTTTTCAACAAGAAGCTTAATTGTGAAGCCTTTAATAATTTGAATTACCAAGTTGAATAAAAAGAAGTTATTTCATGTTCATTCTTGAAATGAATTGAGGAAGGTAGCTAAGATTTATGTGTTTTTCTGTCTCATAAAGAAAATTTAATCTGAAGAATGTTAATTTTGGAGGAATTGTTATAAAATATCAATAATCTGATGGTAGCATAACAATTAAATAGGCACTAAAGATACATGAATTAAATATAAATTATCATCACCAAGCACAGCCTGGTTGTGGAGAAAATAAACTTTACGTATGAAACAGTTTGCTATTCAGTACAGCATTTAATAAAACCCTAAATTATCTAGACTAGGAAATTATACAATGGGATAGGTGGTGTTTCCCAATGAGCAATCAAAATAAAAGCACTCAAATGGAATTCAGTAATAACAGTTATTTCAACCTAATCATTCTAATCATTGATCTTATCATTGGAGCTTATATAAGAGAACCAATTCCCCACATTATGTAAGGTATTTGAATTCTCTTAAGTCACTTTGCTCACTTATTTAATGAACAGAGTGTGGACTTTGCAGTTCAGCAGAAGTGGGTTTGAATTCCACATCACCACTGATTAACTGCATGGTCATGGGAAAGTAAATTAACCTGACCATTCCTCAATTTCCTCATCTATAAAATAGGTATGATAATGCTAACTTTCTAGGATTGCTGTGTGTATAAAATAAGGAAGCATATTAAAAGGGCCTGACACAGAAATGCTCAATAATATCCAGTTCTCTTCCCTGCACATGGTTTTTCAAAGGGTGCCCAATCTGATCAGGAACAAAACAAGCAAAGAAAATCACTTTTGTGACATTTTTTCATATTATCTCTGCCCATGCAACTTGGGATGATAGTTTATGGATGACATCTCATTAATCTTATCAATATATGTTTTAGTTAGATAAGGTGTGCACCAAAACACACATACAATACTATATTAATTTTCCAACAATTTAGTCATAACACAGATCCAATCAGAACCCTGGTGGCTCAGTGGTTAAGAGTTAGGGCTACTAACCAAAAAGTCAGCAGTTCGAATTCACCAGCCACTCCTTGAAAACCCTACGGAGTAATTCTACTCTACCCTACAGGGTCGCTATGAGTTGGAATCAACAAGATGGCAACAGGTTTAGTGTTTTTTTTTTAATAAATCCAGTTACATTCTCTGAGTTCCTAACTATGTACAATGCCTCTGTCTTCATGTAAAAAGTGAAATCAAATGCAAATGCTATGCTTACAACATGTTTTTTGTTTTCATAAATTTGAAATGGAGGTATGATCAGTGTAATCATATTAAGTGACAACTTTAAGACCTTGCAACAACTTCATTGCCATATTAGTAAAAACATTTATATGTGTTATTTTTTAATCCACACTAATAGTGCATTTTGACAGCATATGTTTTCTGGGATGTTATGTGGGGCCTAGCTGGCTCTCAGGAGGCTTATTAGGAGGCTTTTATGTTGGTGATTTACAGGAACACAGGGTGTGGTCCTTAATCTTTCAGGTGTAAAAATGCCGTTTTATCAGTGATATAAAAATCAGACTCGGGAATCATGACTCACACTAGCTAACACAAGAGAGACCAAAATGCATGAACAAAAAGGCTCATTTATTGAGTGCATGGGCTGTATTGAGTTTTGCAAAGCATTTTGGCAATATTTATCAAGAAACTTAATCATGCATCTGTTTATTTATAGACATATATCATAAGAAGTACCTAGACACTTACCTACTCTTATGTACAATCATGTCACTTTTAGTTGTACGTGTATTTAATCATGGATATTCATGTTTATCAAATATTTTTATAATTAAAAAAATTAAAGCTAGATAAATGTTCAAGTATAACAACATTAAAAAAATTTTAAAAAAAACAACAACAAAACATTGCCATAGGGTCAATTCTGACTCATAGTGACCTTATAAGACAGAGTAGAACTGCCCTGTATGGTTTTCTAGGAGCAGTTGGTGGATTCAGACTGCCAACCATTAGGTTAGCAGCCAAGCTCTTAACCACTGTGCCAGCAGAGTTAGATATAACAACATAGAACAGTGCTTTTCAAACCACTAGCCACAATTCATAATGGGTCATGAAAACACTTGACTGGGTAGCAATGAACATATTTTTAGAAATTGTCTTAATTTAGAAATAAGAGAACAGAGGCTTAGATAGACTAAACAATGTGCTTAAATTCACCCAGGTATCCAGGGGAAGCTGAGTTCCCTGACTGAAACACCCCATGTTCTTTCACTAGAGTTGGATGTTTCCAGAGGCTGGCCTATCATGGGTTTGGCAGCCTCAAATGGGCCCTGCATAAGGAACACTGGGGAACATGTGTGTTTAACAGTGTGTTAGGAGTGGGCAAAAGGAGGTGGCTGCTATGTGAGGAAAGGGTACTGTTGTTATCATTCATATTGTTAATCTTTCTTAAGGGTCTTCTTTTTCCTTTCGGATTATCATGACTGTCTCAGCCTCTCACATGGGGCACCATCTGTCACAGCTCCTCACATGGGGCACCATCTGTCGCAGTGGTGGTGGAGACAATAACTGATGCCACAACTCTTACAGAGAAGTGGGGCCAGGAGGGTCACTCTGAGAAGTCGAACCCTGGGCTCCAGTCCCAGGAGTTTATTTATAGTCAATACAGCAAGAAGTGAAGCAAATAACAGAACAATGGGCTTTGGGTGAATAACAATAAGTTTTGGGCAAGGGAGAAGGAATTCAGGTAAACAAGCCAATCAGTAACAGGACAATAGGTTTGGGAAAACAAGTCGTGCCTAATCTCTTTCTTTTTGCTGACAAGTCTCCAACATGTCGTATACAGCATAGAGGCCTGTGGGGGCTGCAGTTGTCAATAGTGCAGCCATGTTTAAATGGCATATATCCCCACACATGACCATGGTAATTACAGGCAAACCTGGGCTGAATAGTTTGGATTTTCCAAATAATAGCAAACTGACATATCTCTAATATGTAACCCAAGTTCTTCATCTCCTGAAAAGCTAGGACATGAAAGTCAGACATACATGTTTTATTTAAACCTAAAAGATTTTATCCTGTTTTTATTTCTAATAAAATGGCTTGAGCTTATAGGAAAGTATACAGATAATAAAATATCCATGTACCCATCACCAAGCTTTGCTACTTCTTCCTATTTTTTTTTTCAACATTTGCTTCGAACTTATTATCTCAGAAAAGTTGTAATTCATATGAAGGCCTGTTTTGAGAATTAACTTTTGATTCTAATTCAAAGAAAGCTTGTCTGTGGTGTTCTTATGGTCAGTACGTGTATGTTTGCATGAAAAAGTGTGGGTATGAACATAGGGAGGGATGGCTTGATTCACAGGTATACTCCTTTAGAGCTAAGCCCCAGCCTTTAGAGGTTCTTTGATATAAATATCTATTTTTGCTAATGAGTAGATAACAAAAACACCTAAATTACCCTTATCTTCCTCACTTAATCAGAATCGTAATAAAACAATAAAAATTTTACAGATGACTTCTAAGGTTAGACAGAAAACAAGAGGAAATTACTTCATTAGGATGAAATTATTCATTTTTTCCCAATTAAACTTATGTAGGCAGGCATGATTCATCCATACAATCTAATAAGTTTGTGAGATTCAGCATCTTTTAAGTGAATAGATTTGTTGATTAACTTAAAATAATTATTGTACTTTAAAAATATTATAGATACTGTTTGATACAGCATAAGTAATATACAGCCTTCCCAACATGGAGCTTACACTGAAGAGAACTGGAATAAGATTTAGAATTTCCCAATATATTGTTGTTGTTTAAACCAAGCAAACAGTTGGTGTCACTTCTGGAGTTAATTAAAAATTAAAACTGGGTCAAGATTTGTGGAAGTGAGAGGACAATTTTGATAGGATGGTCAGGGAAGTTGTCTGAGAAAGTGATATTTGAGAAGCTCTTAATTATATGAAGTAGCAAGCATGGTATATCTGAGGATGAATATTCCAGAAACAGAGAATAGCAGATTTAAAGACCTGAGCTCCCTTTGTTGTCAAACAGGACAAGGTAAAGTCAGAGAATGGGTAGGAGACAGATCAACAGGTAGGGCTTTCTTTATAGACAATGTAGGTAAAGAGTTTGGGTTTTATTTTAAGTGTGATGGAGATCAGTATGTAACTTTTGGCTTGGAAATTCACATATGTTTTACATTTTAAAGAGGTCATTCTGCTTGCTTTAAAGAGAATAGACAAAACGAAAGGACTAAGTGCATTTGCTCAGTAGGCGTACGCTAGTTTGAACAGAATAGTGGAGGTGATAAGAAGTGGTTGGAAGTGAGATATGTTATTAAAATAAAGCGTTTAGCATGTGGCCTGATTAAGACGACATTTCCACTAAGTAGTGAACGAGTGGGCTATTTATTAAATGGAGACAGGAAAACTGGATCTCCGCTGGGAAAGAAATAAAATCAGATAACTTTCTATATCTACTAAAATAAATGTCAAATGAATTAAAGAAGTAGACATTAAAAAATTCTATGAACATAACAGAAGAAAATATAGAAATGTACTTTTATATACCTGTGATGAAGAAAGGATATCTTTATTAAGACACAAAATTCAGAATTCAAAAAGGCAAAAGAAAGTATTTGAGATTATATAAAATTAAGCAAAAGAAAATATCCTGAATTTAAAAAGATCAACTATAAGTCAGTTAAAGTCGCAATAAATGAGTGAACAAAGCATATAAACTAGAAATTCACAGAAGAAAAATGTGGGCAATGAACAAGTGAAAAATTATCAACTTCTTATTAATGAAGCACAAATTAAATTGAAGGATTTTTTTAGTCATCACACCAACAGATATTTAAATGATGGCTAATATCAGGTATTAGTGAGAGGGTAGATGAAGTATTTTCATACATTGTGGATGTTTATGAGTTGTAGATGAGAGTATAAGTTGGCAAAACCTTACTGGAAGACAACTTTAGCAGTATCTAACGAACGCTAAATGTTTGTTTCCTTTGATCCTTAGGTATTTATCATAGGTGGGCAGAAGCATGCACAAGAATGTTCATTTCAGCATTGTTTATATCAGTGAAACACTGGAAGCCTAAATGTCCATTAAAGGAAAATAATTAACTAAACTATGGCACATATTTACTGTTGGATGCTATATCATGATTTAAAGGAATAAGATACATCTGTATATGCTGACCTGGAAAGATGTCCAAGTCATTAAGTGGGAGAAAAAAACAGATTCTAAAACTGTTTTGTTTTAAACAAGTTGTAAAACAATTCACAAAGCCTAGTTCTATTTGTGTGAAGCACACACACACACACACACACAAAATATGTGTGTATGTATTTCAATCATATATTCTGCATGTATGTTTATAAAGGTTTGTACATAACTGTATAAAATTGTTGATTCTGATTACCTCTATGAAGGGAACTGGATTTAGGGTAGGAGTGAAAACTCAATTTTAGTTTTTGCTCTGTATAGTTTGTAATGTTATGCATTTTATTTTCATAATTTTCATTGAGTACGTATTCATGTATTCTTTATCTTACTAAAATTAAAATTTTATACATTCTGATTAGCCAATTTGGCCAGTCATATAAACTCATCAGTTTTACTGAATTATTCATGGAATAAGTCTATCTCACGTATGTATCTCATTTTTTAACCTTTAACTCAAAACACGTGGTTCTAATCATCAACCAAATGTGTGTCTCCAAACTTAGTTGTGCCTCAGCCCTTCTAGGAAATACTCATGGAACTTTTTCTTGAGTCCTCTCAGGAACTATTCAAAACCTTCATTCTCCCCTAGTCTCCAATTTCACCATCTCTCCTCTCGCCGTCCATAGATGTACCCTACTATTAATACAAAGAAAATAAAGGTTACCAAGCATAAACTTCTCTCTTTCTACTGCTTATTTTTCTACAGCCCCACTTTCAGTCTTTATACTTGCCCTGAGGAATTTTTTCATCTTCCTTGACTAATCTCTACCCCACTACTCTGGATCCCATTTGTTTCTCTTTCTTTTTATCATCTTTCTAGCTTGTATTTTATTTTTTAATTTAATTAAGATAAAATATATATAACAAAATTTGCCATTTTAACTATTTTTAAGTGTAATTAAAATAATGACATTAATTACATTCATCATGTTGTCATGATGCTAATGGTTCTCTTGTAGTTTTTAATCTCTTTTCCAATTATTTGTCCCTCTTCAAACTATAAATGTGTACATTGTTGTTAGGTGCTGTCAAGTCGATTCTGACTCATAGTGACAACAGAACGAAACACTGCCACGTTCTGTGCCATCCTCACAATCGTTACTATGTTTGAGCCCTTTGTTGCAGCCACTGTGTCAACCCATCTCACTGAGGGTCTTCTTCTTTTTCATTGACCCTCCACTTTACCAAGCAAGAGGGCCTTCTTTAGGGACTGGTCCCTCCTGATAACAGGTCCAAAGTACTTGAGACAAAGTCTCATCAACCTCATTTCAACGGGAACTCTGGTGGTACTTCTTCCAAGACAGATTTGTTTGTTCTTCTAGCAGTCCAAGGTAAAATGGAAGAATATTCAATATTCTTCACCAACATCATAATTCAAAGACATCAATTCTTCTTCAGTCTCCCTTATACATTGTCCAGTTTTCACATACATATGAGGCAATTAAAAATACCATGGCTTGGGTCAGGTGCTCCTTAGTCCTCAAGCTGACATTTTTGCTTTTCAGCACTTTAAAGAGGTCTTTTGCAACAGATTTGCACAGTGCAATACATCTTTTGATTTCTTGACTGCTGCTTCCATGGGTGTTGATTGTGGATCCATGTAAAATTAAATCCTTGATAACTTCGATCTTTTCTCTGTTTATCATGATGTTGCTTACTGGTCCAGTTGTGAGGATTTTTGTTTTCTTTATGTTGAGCTGTAATCCATACTAAAGGCTGAGGTATTTGATCTTCATCAGTAAGTGCTTCAAGTCCTCTTCCCTCTCAGCAAGCAAAGTTGTATCACCTGCATATTGCAGGTTTTTAATGAGTCTTCCTCAAATCCAGATGCCCCATTCTTCTTCATACTGTCCAACTTCTTGAATTATTTGTTCAGTAAACAGATTGAATAAATATGTTGAAAAAGACAATCCTGACAATCCTTTCCTAATTTTAAACCATGCAGTACCCTCTTGTTCTGTTTGAATTACTGCCTCTTGATCTATGTACAGGTTCCTCACGAGCACTATTAAGTGTTCTGGAATTCCCATCCTTTGCAATGTTATCCATAATTTGTTATGATCCACACAGTTGAATGTCTTTGCATAGTCAATAAAACACATGTAAACATCTTTCTAGTATTCTCTGCTTTTTGCCAAGATCCGTCTGACATCGGCATTGATATCCCTTATTCCACGTCCTCTTCTGAATGGCTGCAGCTCTGCATTGACAGGGAACTGCCAGAAGTTCAAGCAAAATACAGAAGAGAACATGGAATGAAGGATATTATTGCTGATGTCAGATGGATTTTGGCTGAATGCAGAGAATACCAGAAAGATGTTAACCGATGTTTTATCGAGTTCACAAAGGCATTCGACTGTGTGGATCGTAACAAATTATGAATAACATTCCAGAGCACTTAAGTATGATTGTGCAGAACTTATACATGGATCACGAGGCAGTTGTTCAAACAGAACAAAGGGATACGGAGTGGTTTAAATTTGGTAAAGGAGTGCAGCAAGATTGTATCCTTTTGTTTATTCAATCTGTATGAACAAACTATATGAACTATATGAATGAACTATATGAAATCTGTCTTGGAGGAAGTACAGCCAGAATGCTCCTTAGAGGTGAAGATAATGAGACTTTATCTTGATTATTTTGGACATGTCATCAAGAAAGATCAACTGCTAGAAAAGGACATCATGTTTGGTAGAGTAGAGGGTCAGCAAAAATGAGAGAAACACTTCTAGATGGATTGACAAAGTGACTACCACGATGGGCTCAAACATATCAACAATTGTGAGGATGGTGGAAGACCAGGTAATATTTTGTTCTGTTATACATAAGGTGGTCAAGAGTTGGGGCCAACAGCAACTAACAACAATAGTATGTATAGTATGCACATACTATACATATATGTAATATATATACTCAGATTATACATACAAGCATAGTCTCTGTCATCTAAGGCAAGAAAATAACTACAACAACCAAACATATTCTGTTCCACATTACCTTCTATCTAATCCATTTCCATACTTTTCTTCAATCAACTTATTGAAATAGCAGTCTACATTTTTTTCCATCTGCTTTCTAATATTACATTCACTTTCCAACTTAACTCAGTGTGGGTTTCGTTTCCTTCTTTACAGCATTGAAACTTCCCTCTCCAAGATTACTAGGCCTCCATTTTATTGATGAGGAAAGGGAGACTGTGATAGGTATAAGTTACCCAGGGTCACACAGCTAGAATAACCAGGCCAAGTTTTTAATCAACATCTGTCTCTAAAGCTTTTGCTCTTAGAATATCTTTTTAACGACATGATAAATATCATATTCCAAGGAAGTTTCAACTCAAAACAATCTGCAGGAAGCAATGGCAGTCATCATGGTTCAGGAGTGGGATTTAGGTGGGGCTGAGAAACAAGAGGCAGCTAAACACCTGCTTGTCCTCCTTGCAAATACATAGGAAGGCTTTGATTGATTCTGTGAATGCAAGGGGCATTTGAAGTCATCTGTAAAATGCCCAGTTTAGGTAAACCCATGTTAGCTTTGAGAAAGAAATGCAAGGGCATTAGGATATAAAACAGGACAAACATTTAGAGATGTGCTACATTTTATCCAGAGGAAAAATGCCTGGAGTTTAAGGTTATGAGGAGTTATTCCAGGAAGAATAGTGTTTTATGAGGCATTTCTGAAGCTGGTCATATTATTCAAATTAAGTAAGAAAAAAATGCTTAAAAATATTGTGAGAAATTATAAACTTCATATAAAGTAGGAACAAATTTTGATAATAATCAGTAATGTTCTTTGAGAGTTTATGAAGCACCAGGCACTTTTGTACTGTTTTATATGTGTTGTGTTTTTTAACTCACACAGCAAACCGGTGAAGTAGATATTATTACTGGATGGTTTTTATCTATAAGTTCAGTAGTTATCAAGCTCACATGACTAGTACAATAAGCAATCATTTTAACAAAAAAATAAGGAAAGAGTCTATATGAGAGTCCATCATGCATCTGACAGTTTGTTGTACTGTGGTGGCTTGCGTATTGCTGTGATACTAGAAGCAATTCCACCAGTATTTCAAATACCAGCATGGCCATTCATGATGGGCAGGTTTCAGTGGAGCTTCCAGACTAAGACAGACTAGGAAGAAGGACCTGGCAGTCTACTTCTAAAAAAATGGGCCAGTGAAAACCTTATGATTAGCAGTGGAACATTGTCTGATATAGTGCCAAAAGATGAGCCCTTCAGGTTGGAAGGTACTCAAAATATGACAGGGGAAGAGCTGCCTTTTCAAAGTAGAGTTGACCTTAGTGACTTGGGTGGAGTTAAGCTTTTGGTACCTTCATTTGCTGAGGTGGCATGACTCAAATGAGAAGAAAGAGGTGTAAACATCCATCAGAGCATGGAATGTATGAAGTCTGAATCTAGGAAAACTGGAAGTTGTCAAAAATGAAATGGAATGCATAAAGATGGACAGCCTAGGCATTAGTGATCTGATATAGACTGGTATTGGCCTTTTTGACTCATACAGTCATATGGTCTATTATGCCTGGAATGAAAAATTGAAGAGGAATGACATTTTGCATTCATCATCAAAAATAACAGTTCAAGATCTATCCTGAAAAACAAAGCTGTCAGTGATAGGATAATATAAATACGCCTACAAGAAAGACCAGTTAATATGGCTATTATTCACATTTACACACCAACCACTAATGCCAAAGATGAAGAAATTGAAGATTTTTTTCCAACTTCTACAGTTTGAAATTGAAGAAACATGCAATCAAGATGCATTGATAATTACTGGTGTTTGGAATGGAAAAGTTGGAAACAGAGAAGAAGGATCAGTCCATGGAAAATATAGCCTTTGTGATAGAAACAATGCTGGAGATTGAATGATAGAATTTTGCAAGACCAATGACTTCTTCATTGCAAATACGTTTTTTCAGCAACATAAATGCAACCGTACATGTGGAGCTCACCAGATGGAAAACACAGGTATCAAATCAGCTACATCTGTGGAAAGAGATGATAGAGAAGCTCAATATCATCAGTCAGAACAAGGCTAGGGGCCCAATGTGAAACAAACCATCTATTGCTCATATGCAAATTCAAGCTGAAGCTAAGGAAAATTAAAATAAGTCCATGAGAGCCAAAATACAAACTTGAGTATATCCCACCTGAATTTGGAGACCATCTCGAGAATAGATTTGATACCTTGAACACTAATGACAGAAGAACAGATGAGTTGTCGGCTAACATCAAGGACATTATACATGAAGAAAGAGAAAGGTCATTAAAAAGACAGGAAAGAAAGAGAAGACCAAAATGGGTGTCAGAAGAGACCATGAAACCTGCTACTGAATGTTGAGGAGCTAAAGCGAATGAAGGAAATGATGAAGTAAAGGAGCTGAAGAGAAGATTTCAAAGGGTCGCTTGAGAAAACAAAGTAAAGTATTATAATGAAATGTGCAAAGACCTGGATTTAGAAAACCAGAAGGGAAGAACAGGCTCAGCATTTCTCAAGTGAAACAACTAAAGAAAAAATTCAAGCCTTGAGTTGCAATATTGAAAGATTCTATGCCCTGGTGGCACAGAGGTTAAGAGCTATGGCTGCTAACCAAAAGTTCAGAAGTTTGAATTCACCAGCCAGTCCTTGGAAACCCTATGAGGCAGTTCTACTTTGTCCTATAGGGTCACTATGAGTTGGAATCGACTCAGTGGTCATGGGTTTTTTGGGTTTTTATGGGCAAAATATTGAATGATGCAGAAAGCGTCAAAAGAAGATGGAAAGAATACACAGAGCCATTATACAAAAAAGAATTGGTCATCATTCAACCATTTCAGAAGGTAGCATACAATCAAGACCCAATGGTATTGAAGGAAGAAGTCCAATCCGCATTGAATGCATTGGTGAAAAAAAGGCTCCCAGAATTGACAGAACACCAATTGAGATGTTTCAACAAACAGATACAATGCTGGAAGCACTCACTCGTCTGTGCCAAGAAAATTGGAAGACAGCTACCTGGCCACCTGACTGAAGAAATCCATATTTGTGTGTTTTCCAAAGAAAGGTGATCCAGTAGAATGTGAAAATTATCAAACAATGTCATTACTATCACAGGCAAGTAAAATTTTGCTGAAGATAGTTAAAAAATGGTTGCAGCAGTAAATCAACAGGAAATGGCCAGAAATTCAAGCTGGATTTGGAAGAGAACATGGAACAAGGGCTATCATTGCTGATGTCAGATGGATCTTGGCTGAAAGCAGAGAATACCAGACTGATGTCTACCTGTGTTTTATTGACTACACAAAGACATTTGACTGTGTGGATCATAACAAATCATGGATAACATTTCAAAGGATGGGAATTTCGGAACATTTCTTAGAGCTTTTGAGGAACCTGTACATAGATCAAGAAAGAAGTGGTCATTTGAACAGAACAAGGGGAGACTGCATGGTTTAAAATTAGGAAAGATGTATATCAGGGTTGTATCCTTTCACCATAATTACTGAATCTGTGTACCGAGCAAATAATTCGAGAAGCTGGACTATATGAAGAAGAATGTGGCATCAGGATTGGAGAAAGACTCATTAAAAACCTGCTATATGCAGATGACACAACTTTGCGTGCTGAAAGGGAAGAGGACTTGAAGCACTTACTGATGAAGATCAAAGACCACAGCCTTCAGTATGGATTACACTTCAACATAAAAAAAACAAAAATCCTCGCAGCTGGGCCAGTAAGCAACATCAGGATAAACGGAGAAAAGATTGAAGTTGTAAAGGATTTAATTTTACTTGGATCCAAAATCAACGCCCACGGAAGCAGCAGTCAAGAAATCAAAAGAGTTATTGCATTGTGCAAATCTGCTGCAAAGGACCTCTTTAAAGTGTTGAAAAGCAAAGATACCACTTTGAGGACTAAGGTGCACCTGACCGAAGCCATGGTGTTTTTAATTGCCTCATATGCATGTGAAAGCTCTGAAATGAATAAGGAAGACTGAAGAAGAATTGATGCCTTTGAATAATGGTGTTGGCAAAGAATACTGAATACCATGGACTGCCCAAAGAACAAATAAGTCTTTCTTGGAAGAGGTACAGCCAGCACGTTCCCTGGAAGTGAAGACAGTGAGACTTCGTCTCATGTACTTTGGACATGTTGTCATAAGGGACCAGTCCCTGGAGAAGGACATCATTCTTGGTAGGGCAGAGGGTCAGTTAAATAATAGGAAGAACTTTGATGAGTTGGATTGACACAGTGGCTACAACAATGGGCTCAAACATAGCAATTGTTTGAGGATAGCAAAGGACAGGACAGTGCTTTTTTCTGTTGTGCATAAAGTCACTTTGAGTCATAAAGGACTTGACAGCACCAAACAACAACATACGAGAGTATGATAAAAAGTCATTACTATATTTTAAAACCAGTTCAACATAAAACTTTGAACCACTTTGAACACAGGAGATTCCATTTAGCAAAAACAGAAGCAATGAAAATATATGCACATGGGATGTCAGATCCTCCATATCACATTCAAATTGAAAGCACTTTTATGAGAAATTTAAAGTGAGAAAGCTTATCAAGTCCTAGTAAAAATTCATCTAGAAATCCCATATATCAAGTGTGATGTATTTTAGTCGTTTTGAGATTTAGAGGAAAAATAGTTTTATTAAACATTTTTTTTTTTGGTCTCTGGTTAAAGCTATTAAACCTTTAGTATGTGTGTGGCAGATATTTGGGGAGTAAGGTAGATTTATTGTGCTAGAGCATTATGTATAAAAGGCAAAAGTGTAAACGCTTGAATTAAAACAACAAAAAAAGTTTTAAATCCTTTATAAGAAACAGACTATTTTTCTCATTTAGAGAACAGAATAGGAGATTATAAGTCCCTGAAAGGAAAACTGGGTCTTATCAGACAATTTATAACTTGCTATGGAAGTGACCAAGTAATTATATTAGGGTTTGGAAGTGGATGTAACTTAACAAGAGTTCAGATGAGACTTTTGACAATCTATCATAGAAAAGTTAATGAGCAAAATGCTAGGTTTCAGTTTAAGTGCCAACTTAGCTGGAAAACTGATTGTAGTCTAAAATATGTAGGATAGCAGTAAATTGTAGGAGATCCTTATAGAGAGGTGACAAATGGAATCCTTCAGGACTGATTGCCAGGCCCATTACTTTTTAACACACTGTATAAGTTATGGTGTCTGAATTAGTTGATAACATTAAGGATCCAATTTTATCTTTTGGAGAAGTTATTGGATAGAAAAGTTCAGTTGCTCTGATTTTTTTTTTTTTTTTTTGGAGTTATGAAATTTGGGCTAATTTTATGAACTCACGTCTTTTAGATTTAGCTGAAAAAAATTTTGAAGTTCATATCTAGAAAATATATACCATTTCACTACTACTGGTAATTATGTATGAATATCCAATATATCTTTATTGGTCAATAAATACTTATTAAGTATACACTATGTGCAAGAACTGCTGTATGTGATAGAGATAAATCGATGAAAATCCCTTCCTTGTCCTCAAGTGTGGGAAGCAACTGAGTCCTGGGAAATGATGATAAAATTTGGTAAGTGCCAGGATGAGGGTGCCAAAGACTGTGAGAGCACAAGAGAGGGGAACCTACTGGATCTAGAGTTCAGGAGTCTTCCTAATAGAGTCTTATCAGCTTAATCTTGATGTATATATGAAAGTTATTGGAGAAAAGCAGTGAAGGAAATTGAGATGGTCAGACTTGATGTGTCAGCTTGGCTAGGCTATAGTACCCAGTTATGTAATCAAGCACTAATCTAGGTGTTGCTGTAAAGATATTTTGTAGATGTGGTTAATAGCTGCAATCATTTGACTCTAAGTAAAGGAGCTTACTCTCTATAATGCCTCATCCAATCAGTTGAATGCCTTAAGAGCAAAAGATGAAATTGCCCAGAGAAGAAGCAATTCTGTGTCAAGATTGCAGCATCAACTCTTGCCTGAGTTTCCAAACTGCGGCAAATGCCCTATGGATTTCTGACGCATTAACCTCCATGATCACACAAGTCAATTAGTTAAAATTAATCTTATATATTTATCATGGCTGCTAATAAAAAAATTGGCAGTTCAAATCCACCAGCTGCTCCTTGGAAACCCTATGGGGCAGTTCTACTCTGTCCTATAGGTTTGCTATGAGCTGGAATCGACTTGACGGCAGCGGGTTTGTTTTTTTTTGGTTTTCATAGGTTCCATTTCTCAGGAGAACTCTGACTGAAACAGTGTTCTAAGCAGAAGGCTCTGCATATGTAAAAGAATGAAGGTAAGAGAGAATCTTGGTCACTCAGAGCACTACATCATCTGGAATCTAGGGTATGCAGTAGAATGTTTACAGAAATGGCTGTCATTATTCCCCTCCCTGTTTCCCTAACGATATGACTTTGCAGCTCCTCTCATCTAGAGGTTGAGTCTATTTACTCACACTTTGCAGCTCCTCTCATCTAGAGGTTGAGTCTATTTACTCACATTTTGAATAAGGGTGGCTTTGTGATTTTGATCAATAGAATGTGCCAGAAGAAATGTGCCAGTGTCAAGAAGGACTTGACACTGCTCACTCTCTTGGAACCCTGTCCAATCGCTATATGTACAAGCATGGGCAGTGCAATATAATTTTCTTAAAATTCAGTCTCAGCACAGTTTTGAGACACTGGCTGGAGGCCAATACATTCCTCTTCTTGAACAGCTGGTTAAGTCCACTCTCCAGCCACTTCTCTTTATCAGGTTCTCAGACTTCTAGGCCACTATGTACCTATGGGAATCATCCCGGGGTCAGGTGTCTACGTTCCCTGAACCAGTAGAATTATTCAAAATGCCTAATTCCCAGGAAGCTCATGAAACCTAGCTAACCCTGTCTTGCTTGACATGCACAAGCTTTCTCCTACAATTCCAGCTTGTTGTTACCTTGTCCCAGGGTACAACCGCCTGTGTGAACATGCATCCTGTCATGCTGTGCCTCCCTGACTCTGGCAACTATGAGCATAATAAACCTACTGGGGGCATAGGTAGTTCGGTGACAGAATTCTCATTTTCCCGTGCAGAAGACCCAGGTGTGATTCCTGGTCAATATACCTCATGCTCAGCCACCACCTGTCTGTCAGTGGAGGCTTGCATGTTGCTGTGAATTTGAACAGGTCTCAACAGAGCTTCCAGACTAAGACAGTCTAGGAAGAAAGGCCTGATTATCTACGTCCAAAACTAGCAAATGAAAACTGAGTGGATTACAATGGTCCAATCTGCAACTGATCATGGGGATTGTGGAATGGAGGGCAACATTTTGTTCTGGGTTCACTATGAGTTGGGGGCCAGCTTGATGGCAGCTAACAACAACAATAATAAACTTCATTACTTTTATGGCCTCCCTGACTACTCTTTCCTGTGTCGCACCTTACTTACCCACCTCACACCTGACTCTTTCCTGTTTGGCACCTGACTTTCCATCCCATGAATTTATTAGAGCACGCTGGGCTGCTGGAGAATGAGAGACATGGAAAGCGAAGTCAAGCCATTTCATCTGAGGCCATTCTAAATTAACCTGCTACCAGCAGACCTGGCAGCTGACCACAGAGGTCTGAGTGAAGCCAGCCAAGATCAGAAGAACTACCCAGCTGAGATCAGCCCAAATCATCAAATTCAGATATATGCATGATTGTTGTTCAAGCCACAGAGTTTAGGGGTCATATATTATATAGCAAAACCAAATTAGTATAGTAAAAACTCAGGCTGAATAGAAGAGCAGAAGTGAGATTTTGCTATTACTTCTAGCTTTCATATCGAAGACAATAGGGACTAATATTTCCCCAAATTTGAGTACCTGGAGCTAAAAAAACATATTCAAGTTATGTCTAATGGTTGAACCAGTGTTATACATATCTAATTCCCATCATGTGTTCAACTGTGCCAGAAAATTTAGTCAATCCCATGTATCTGCCTAGGGAAAGTGTGTATTCAGGGAAGCAGGATATCCCTGTAAAAATGAAGTTCTGCAGTCTCTCTTCTAGTTTATGGATAGTATTGATGCCCAGAACTCCTTCCTCTGCTTTATTTTTGCCATCACATCTTAATCCTGCTTCTTCAGCCTGATCTGCATGTTCCTAGTAGTCTTATACTTAGTCTGAAAATTATAAGTTTTCATAGAAGCTAATAGTTGGTGATGTATGTCCTTTAAAGTGTATGCTGCAGCTACTTTTGATTGAGACATGTGACACAGTCACCAAGCAGCTATGGATATACAAGGTTGAATAAGCAATCCCTGATTTGCAAAGCAAATGTTATGCCATGATAGCATTTGCACTCCTAGGGGAATCCTCTTTTGCTAAATCAAAACTCTAATGATTGAATGTGACATTGTTTGAAGGTAGGATAAAGGTGAGGTTTGGGGAGAAGAAATGCTGATTTTCATCTTTTCTTCAGGAACAGGGAAGGTCACAGGATGTTTGTCAAATTTCCTGCGGTCTCATTTTATATTTGAGTATGTCCTGGTAGACATTTATATATATAAAAAGTTGTTTCACATGTGTCTGCAATAGTCATCAATCTCTATTCTTGCCTTAAGTCCAAAAAATAATAATAATAAAATCCATTGCCATCGAGTCAATTCCAACTCACGGCAACCCTATGTGTTACAGAGCCCTATAGGTTTTCTTGGCTGTAGTTGTAACAGGGCTTTCTTCCACGGTGCTATTGCGTGAGTTTGAACTGACAGCTTTTAGACTGGCAGCCAATTGCAAACCACTTGCAGCAATCAAGAGACCTTTGACATCAGTAGTTATGGTTAAATAATTAGCAGCTATTCACTGACCTCCTATCCTCTGCCCAGCATGACACTAGTTTTAAGGTGGGTTCAGAAGGAAAGTAAGGTAGGTATCTTAGTCATCTAGTGCTGCTGTAACAGAAATACCACAACCGGATGCCTTTAACAAAGAGAAATTTATTCTCTCACAGTCTAGGCAGATAGAAGTCCAAACTCAGGGTGCCAGCTGCAGGAGAAGTCTTTCTCTCTCTGTCAGTTCTAGGTAAAGGTCCTTGTCATCAATCTTTCCCTTATCTAGGAGCTTCTCAGCACAGCAACCTCAGGTTGAAAGAACATGCTCTGCTCCCAGCATTGCTTTCTTGGTGGTATGATGTTCCCTGTCTCTCTGCTCGCTTCTCTCTTTTATATCTCAAAAGAGATTGGCTTAAAACACAGTCTAATCTTGTAGATTGAGTCCTACCTCATTAACATAACTGTCACTAGTCTCATCTCATTAACATCATAGAGAGAGGATTTACAACATATAGGAAAATCACATCAGGTGACAAAACGGTGGACAAGCACACAATACTGGGAATAATGGCCTAGCCAAATTGATACACATATTTTTGGGGGACACAATTCAATCTATGACACTAGGGTTCTTGGCTTTAAGGTGCACATACACTGGATAGGCAAGTCTAACCCACTCCAGGAAAATTGGAGGACAGCATATTTCTAATGTTCCATTTCATTAAAAATATAGTAAATTAAATTTGAATGCAACATTACCTAGTCTACGTATTCTAGAATTTTAAAAAACTTATTTCAATTGGCTGTTTGTTTGTGTTTCATACTTGTCATGTTCTGTCTAAAGTAATTCTTCACATGGTGATAATATATTGGTGAGAAATTATTCCTCTTCAATGTTACTTTTCTTTACACAGGGAGTGGGAGGCAGGACACTATAGAAGCCTGTCCCCTGAGCAAATTGATTTCATGTTTAGATTCTGAATCCAGTCTTCCATTCCTCCTCTGACAAAGAACTCTCACAAAGTTCATAGTAGCAAAGTTAATTAGATTCTCTTGCTCTGTTAAAATGTCTCCTCTCCTCAGGGGTTCCTCAAGTTCCTGTCAAGAACCACTTAGGGCAGCAAGGCTTCTTCAGATGTTTCCTCTCTCAAGGGAGATAATATGTATGTGACTGAAAAGTGGTGTTTACACAGCAGGGGGCAGTGAGCAAAATTATAAAGCAGGTAGTTTGTCTTAGTCTTTTTCACCTTCCCTATCTGAGGCCTCATCCCTCCGCTTGGATTCCCCCAGCATGTGTTCAAGTTATTCTCTTGCTAGAGAGCTTCTCACCAAAGGGGCCCATCCAGGTCTGCCTGCTGTGGGGACAGCCCTTGTTCCTGACCTGTACCTCCCCACCTCCCTACCCAAGCCTATCTAACTAGCAGCCCACTCCCTTTAGGTCTGTTTTCTCCTAGGAGTTGATAATTCAACTTGTGTTAAGGTAGCAGTAAGTTTTAATGAGACCTCTTCACTCTTTACCCATCCACCAGATAACATGTTACATTTCAACAGAGGCTTTAGAGGTACAAAGACTTAAAATAACAAATGAGAAGAATTTCAGCTATGATGTGTGGTAATCTGGTAACTTTCAGTAGTCATCAAACACTTCGTTACAAGGAAAATGTACTTTTTCCTTTTTTTCAGATTTGAAGATTTACAAGTCAAATACATTCTATCTGAATAAGACGTAAAAAGTGCCGATAGATAAATTGCTGCCCTCCGGTTAACTCCGACTCACAGTGATCTTATGTACAACAGTATGAAATATTGCCTGGTCTTCCTCACAATTACCGGGATGTTCAAATCAGTCATTGAGGCTATTGTCCCAGTCTAGCTTACCAAGGATCTCCCTCTCCCTCACTGTCCCTCTATTTCACCAAATACGAAGTCTTCCTCCAGCAATTGATCCCTCCCGATGATGCATCCAAAGCGAGTGAGTCAGACAATGTTCTGTTGTTATCCATAATTTTTTCATTGGCTAATTTTTGGAAGCAGATCACCAAGCCTTTCTTCCTAGTCTGTCTTAGTCTAGAAGATCTGCTGAAATTTTCCCACCATGTATGACCCTGCTGGTATTTGAAATACTGGTGGCATAGCTTCCAGCATCACAGCAACTCACAAACTACTACAGTATAACAAACTGTCAGATGGGTTGTGAAAAAAATGCTGAAGTCCTAGCTAATTGCCTCATCTCCATTTTATTCCTCTGCCAAAGTAAAAATTTCGACACACCCTTCATTTAACCTTTTATCCTAGTAAAATAAAACCACATTACACATTTAAAATTTATATTTTTGGACTCTACAGGAGAAAAAAAGTGTGTGTGTGCATGTGTGTGTATGTGTGAGTTTGTATTTGTGTACATGTGTGGCTGGTTGTGTTTACTGGGAGCTTGTATTAATTTCCTATTACTGCATAACAACTGTAACACAAACTTAGTAGTTTAAAACAACACCCATTTATTATTTCACATTTCTGTAGGCTAGGCAGTCACGTAGGGTTCAACTGGATTCTCTGCTCAAGGTAATACAAAGTAAAAATCAAGGTTTTGGTTGGGGCTAGAGTCTCATCTGAGACTCACGGTCCTTTTCCAAACTCATTCAGGTTGTTGGCATTCATTTCTTTGTGGTTGCAGGACTGAGGTCCCAGTTTTCTTGCTGGCTGTTGACTGGAGGCTTTTCTCAGATCCTACTAGCCACCTGACATTCCTTGCCATGTTATCCTCTCCAGAACATTGCCATTTATTCCTTGAGGGCCAGTAGGAAAATACCTTGTTGCTTTTGATCTCTCTGACTTCTCCTTTCTCTAATCTCTAGACCTTCTGTTAAAAAGACTCACCTGATTAAGTCAGGCCCATTCGTACTCAAAGGGAGGTAATTATACAGGATGTGCTTATCAGGTGGTGACAATCTTCAGAATTCTGCCTACTACTAGGCTTTTCATGATTTCCTCCCAAATACCCAGTGAGGGAGTAGAAATTTGGAAGAGACAAATAGATGAGTAAATGTACTAAGAAGAGAAAATAAGGACCATCCCTGAACGGGCTCCATGCAACAGGATTGGTGCTCTGGCTGCTATCTATGCTGAAATCACACTCCAAATACATGCAGCACTCTGCCTTTCTCTCGAGACAGCACTGTGCTATAGGACCTTCTGCAATTATGGAAATATTCTATATTTTCTCTGTCCAATACAGTAGCTACTGGGCACATGTAGCTATTAAGCATTTAAAATGTGCCTAGTGCACTGAGGACCTGAATTTTAAATGCTATTTATTTTTAAATAATTTCAATTCAAATTCAATATCCATGTGCAGCTAGTGGCTACCATGCCCCCACCTTCCTGAGGTATAGAATTATCTCCTATATCCTGAAATATAGGGTCTAATGTCTATATCTTGTTTGATTTCTACTTGTGTCTGAAATTTCAGTTTAAACCCCAGTTGCTATCGTTACATATATATTTTACTTCTGCCTCTGGATTCCTGCCAAATTTGCACTTCTAGATATTGACTCATTTCTTATATAAATTCACAGTTATAAAAGTTTTAGTCCATTCTGCTAATCAAAGTAGAGATAATTTGTTCTCAATATCTTTTTTAGATCCCTGAACAAGAGAAGAGTAACTATTACCATTACTGAGAATTTCCTCTCCATGCAAGGCATGAGCAAGGTGTTTCATACATACTCCCGTTTAATCTTCACAACAAACCATGTGGTATTATTATTACTCTCATTTTACAGATGAAGAAACCTAGCCTTAATGAAGTAATTTCCTAAAGTTTCACAATTAGTAAGTGCTGAAACAGGAATCAATGTAACTTCTTTGGCTACAAACACACATGATTTTTAATCTCTAAATGACATTGCCATTTCTAAAAAATGTTCTTACAAAGTGCTACCAAGCCTGTTTCTAATACTTTTAGTGATGGTGAGTTCATAACTTCTAGAGAAAATGCATTTTGTTTCCTGTCAGCTTTGGTCTTTCAGTGGTATCTCCATAGTTCCTCAGGCAGCAGATGGCTAAATTACCCTTTTACTTGGGTTTTCGCACCCAGGTATCATCCAGGTGTTCAGTGTTGCCGCATGAAAGGTGGTTTTAACATTGAGCTGGTGTTTGATCTTAAACTCAAATGTTTCTCCTAACAATTTCTACTCATTGTTCTTAATTTAGCCTCTTGAGCTGTTCTAAACAAATGCATGTCCATAGGCTATAAGGTAAAGATGAAGAGCAAGGGCTTGGAATTCAGGCAGATCTAAGTTTAATTACTGGCACCACATTTTACTTGTGTGACCTTCCATTTCTCCATGTCTTTTTCTTATCTATAAAATGAGATAAAAATATTTACCTCAAAAATTGTTCCAATATGCACACCCATGTTCATTGCAGCACTATTCACAGTAGCGAAAAGATGGAAACAACCTAGGTGCCCATCAATAGATGAATGGATAAACAAATTATGGCATATTCACACAATGGAATACTACATAACAATAAAGAACAATGATGGCTGAATCTGGAAGGCATTATGCTGAGTGAAATTAGTCAGTAGCAAAGGACAAATATAGTATGAGATCACTATTATAAGAACTCAAGAAAAGGTTTAAACACAGAAGAAAACATTCTTTGATGGTTATGAGGGTAGGGACAGAGGGAGAGGGGAATTCACCGACTAGACAGTAGACAAGAATTATCTTAGGTGAAGGGAAAAACAACACACAATACAGGGGAAGTCAGCACAACTGAACTAAACCAAAAGCTAAGAAGTTTCCTGAATACAACCAAACACTTCATGGGACAGAGTAGCAGGGGTGGGGGTTTGAGGATCATGGTTTTGGGGGACATCTAGGTCAACTGGCATAACAACGTTTATTAAGAAAATGTTTTTCATTCCACTTCAGTGAGTGGCATCTGGGGTCTTAAAACTTGTGAGCGACCGTCTAAGATGCATCAATTGGTACCAACCCACCTGGAGCAAAGGAGAGTGAATAACACCAAAGACAAAGGGAAGTTTAGCCCAAGAGACAGAAAGGGCCCCATAAACCAGAGACTCCATCAGCCAGAGACCAGAAGAACTAGATGGTACCTGGCTACCACCAATGACCAACTGCCTTGATAGGGAACACAATAGAGAGTCCCCGATGGAGCAGGAGAAAAGTGTGGTGCAGCACTCAAATTCATGTAAACAGACAAGACTTAATGGTCTGACTGAGACTAGAGGAATCCCTGAAGACATGGCCCCCAGACTCTCTGTTAACCAAGAACTAAAACCATTCCTGAAGCCAACCCTTTAGACAAAGATTAGATGCGACTATAAAACATAAAATAATACTTGTGAACAGTGTGCTTCTTAGTTCAAGTAGATACACGAGACTAAATGGGCAGCTGCTGTCCAGAGGCAGGATGAGAAGGCAGAAAGGGAAAGGAGCTGGTTGAATGGACACAGGAAACACAGGGTGGAAAGGGGGAGTGTGCTATCACATTATAGGAATTACAACTAGGGTCACATAACAATATGTGTATAAATTTTTGTATCAGAAATTAAATTGAACTATAAACTTCCAACTAAAGCACAATAAAAAAAAAAAAAAAAAAAAAAAAAAAGTACCCAAAAGGAAACACGATCTGGCAGAACAATCATTAAAAAAAAAAAAACCTGTTCCAAGGACGAAATGAATTAAGGTTGGTGAAGCACCTGGCAGAAAATGTAGTACCTAACAATCACTCAGTAATAGGCAGCACTCTTATTATATTCTTGTTATGACAGAAGACAGCTTTTATGCTCCCCTGACACCCTGTTTTTTTCCAACCCCAGGCTACAAAATAGGTCTTTCTGGGTTCTTCAAGTGACATATGATTAAGTCCCTCCCTTCCTTGGTTTTTCTTCCCAAAATTTAATCTAGATTTTAAGCATTCCTCCACAAATCAAGAGCTCTTTAAAATGAACATATTCCATTAGCTCTCCTAAATTCTCTGCTTATAAAAAAGACACACCGTTTTGCGATGTTATGAGCTACGTAAGAGGGATTGAGTCATTCCTGCAGCCGGAGTGGTGAGAACAACATAGGCTTTAATAGAGAAACAGAGAAGATGTCATCTCTGCTGGAGAAGCATAAATGGGATACTGACATCACGCAACAGGTCTCACTTCCTTGTGGGGACAGTTTTATGATGCAAACTTCCAGCGTAAGCCACCCTTAGGGTCAACACAAACACACATGTCACAGCCAGCTGGTAATTATTCAGCCAGCTCCAAGTCAACTTAAAAAAGTTTATTATTAACATAGTTAATTCTTAAGTACTCAGGATGAAAATTCCCAACTTTAGATAATTGTGAACATGATCAGCTACATAATTTGCAGGGCCCAGTGTAAAATGAAAATATGAGGCAACTTGTTCAACAAGCAGGAACAAATTGCTGTTAAAGATTTTAAAATATAAAGCTTGTTCTTTTCTCCTTCAGTTTCTCTTGTAACTCATCAGAGTATGTTATATTTGTTATTTAATGTTGTTCTAAGTAAAGAAAAGAGTCCCTGGGTGGCACAAATGGTTAAGTGCTCTGCTACTAACCTAAAGGTTGGTGATTTGAATCCACCCAAAGGTGCCTAGGAAGAAAGGCCTGGCACTCTACTTCTGAAAGATCAAAACCCTATGGAGTGCAGTTCTACTTTAAAATACATGGCGTTGCTATGAGTTAGAATTGACTTGATGGCAACTGATTAAGAAAAAAATAAAATTTTTATTTTTAGCATGAATTTTACTGTTTTTATTTATATTGTGCCATGCTACTTTTAAATGTGAGAACATATAACTCACATCCAGAATCATCAGTTACTTAGTTCTTATTTTGTAGCTCATACATGCATATGTATTTTGTTCTTATTAGAACAATGAAAACTAACTCAACTGTTTTCGTTTCACTTTTTGCTTCATGCACTTTCTACTATACTCTCTGCTTTCAGTTTGCTGATGAGTAAGGAAGGGCTGAATGGAAAAGAATCTCAGGGTTGGCCTATCTTTCCTTTTCCTTCTAGGCCATCATTTTTGGCATTAGTGGTTGGTTAATACAGGGAAATAAAAACTTAAGAAATGGTATCATAGGGTTCCTTGTTCGTTTGCATTTCTTAGAGGGCCACTGCCTTCTTTCTGTTAGAAGAAAATTCTGGTTCAACTCGGAAGCATGACATATCAGGCTTGTCAGCCCACTTGCCCAGTAGTAAACGCTTACCCTGTGCCTGCTTTGTGTCTCCCTGAACTCCCGTGCATTGTGGGTGCACTGGAATTATGTTCTCCTGGGGCATCGTAAATGCTGTCTACGAATGGGCAGCAAGGATAGTGACCACACATATTGCACATATCTTCTCGGCTCATTGAACATGCTCCAATGGCCCATCAAACTTAACTTACAAAATACAAGTTCAAAGGCAAAATTATTAAGAATTTCAAGACAGCAACAGTAAATCATTAAATCAATGCAGAAAGTAGCTAATCATGGAGCGCTTTGTGAGTGCGTGAGTTGTACACCAATGAAATCGGCCCTCCTTATGAGAAGCAGAAAGAATGTTCTTGTAACTTTCCATTTTGATATAATTTCAAACTTAAAGAAAAGTTTCAAGAACAATATTAAGAGCTTCCATTTACTCTTTATCCAGATTCACCAATTGTTAACATTTTCTCCATTAGTTTTATAAGTCTCTCTCTGTCTCTCTCTGTATGTGTGAATATTTTTTTCTGAACCATCTGAGAGTAAATGGAAGTTCATGTCCCTTTACCCTAAATAATTCATAGTGTACATCCTAAGAGAAAGAACATTCTGTTTCATAACCACAGTGCAATTATTAAAATCAGGAAATTTCACATAGAATCTGATTACGGTCTTGGCGCTCTAACACAATAATTTATAAACATCAGATTTTTGCATAATTGAGACAAAATCGTCTAAAGAGTTTGTTAAGCTTGCCACCCCAGATATCTTGAAAAGAATCTTGCTTCATGGGGTTTTAGGAATCTGAGAATCACAATTCTATGGAGCCATATTGATTTCTTTTAGATATTGCCCAACTTATATTTACCAGTTGGCTGCTCTGGTTTCAATGGCCTCCATGACAGCACTTGCCCCACCCCAGTCATTAAGTGTGGTCAGTGATCACATTCCCTGCTCTGCTCCTTCCTCTGATCCACTATGTGAGTCTCTCTCTTTTTCTGTCTCTCTCTCTACCTCTCACTGTCCTTTCAGCATACTATTATCTTCCCTCCCACTTGTTTTAATACAAATTAAGACTTTTTTTGAATTAATATCTAGAAACTTCAGCTTTGAACTCTTCTTTCCTTTCTTAAACTATAACTAAAGCTTTATAAATAACTTATTTTGTGAAATAAGTCCACCTTGATATTGATTTTAAAAAAATAACCATTAAGGAGCACCTAACATATGCAATACACTGTGGTAAGTATTTAAATTTTTTCTAGTTCTTCATGTAATCTTATAAAAAACTATATTATAGGGGTTCCGGCAAAATGGCACTCTAGGCAGAAGCACCACGCTGTCCCTCCACAGCAAAGATCCAAAAAACTAGGCGAACAGAGAATACAACAATCCTGAAACCCTAAAACATCAAATGAAGAGATAAAGAACTCAGCCAAGCACCAAATGGAGTGAGAAAACTGACAGAGAATGGAGAGCGAGGAGAGATTCATGAAAAGGTCCACTACCAGCTAACGCAGTGAGGGTCCACCATCTTGGAGTCCTATTGGAGACCAGCAAATGGGGGTAGGAGAAAGCAGCCTCACGGAGCATCCAGCAGGAAACAAAACAACCGGTAATTTACAGTGTGTGCTTTCCCACCCCCCACCCATCTTTGCCCCGGCTCAGCCTCCTCTGCTTCCCGCGGCCACAGTTTCTTGACTGGGAAGCGCTGGCTGCTTGGATTCCACACACCCAAGCGGGCGGATCTCTGGGTACCATTTGTTGGCTGCTAGTGTTGCTTTATTTCTTCCTGCTTCTTTTGATTTCTCACTTGCCTCTCACCACCTCTCCCTCCTTTTGCTCAAGTGCCTGGCTCCGAGTGCCATCTTTGCTTCTTCCTGAGGGGCTCCAGACCTCCGGCAATTTGTGATATATTCTTACCCACTCTCTACACTTCTTCACCCACACTCTGCCTCCTCTGCTTCCCTCGGACACAGTCTCTTGTCCAGAAACACCAGCCCGCACTAGCTGGCTCTCTGAGTGCCATTTGTTCGCTGCTGGTGTTGCTTTTTTGGGTTTTTTTTCCTGCTACTTTTGATTTCTTGCTTGCTTCTCGCCGCCTCCCCCTCCTTTCGTACTAGTGCCTGACTCCGTGCGCCATCTTTGCTTCTTCCTGAGGGGCTGCAGAGCTCCATTCGAGTGTGGAGCTGCTTCCCAGTCTGCTACCGCACTGGTGGGATCCCAGGGCTTTTGTTCGTTTGTTCATTTTGAATTGTTTGTTTGTTTTCTTTCCCTTTTCTTAAGTTGGGAGACTTTTCTGGCCAGGCGGAGCTGCGTGGCAAGGAACTTCCCTTCATCTTCCACAGACGTGCAGAGGGATCCCTGAGGGCATTTCTTTTTTCTTTGGTTTTTTTTTTTTTTTTTTTTTTCCTGTTTTTTGGAGGGAGGGGCTTTCTTGTTCTTTTTTTTTTTTTTTTAATTTGTTTTGTTTTCATTTCCTTCTTTTTCCCTTTTTGTCTTTCTTCATTGCTCAGTTTCTCATCTCTCTATATCTTCCTTCTCTTTCTGATCCCTGAATACCAGGCATTGTATATCTCTACACCTTCTAGCCAGGCTGTACTGCAACACCTGAGAGCGACTTCCCCAGACCTCATAGCTGCACCGGTGGGATCCCTGGGAACTTTGTGGTTCTTCAACCTTTCTTATTTTTATTTATTCATTCTTTTCTTTTCTTTCTCTTTCCCTTTCTGTTTTTCTCCATTTCATAGTCTCTCATCTTTCCATTCCAACGGCAAGCTCCCCTAGCATTCTTTGTTGTTTGTTTGTATGTTTTTGGTTCCTGTTCCTCTCTCCTCTCTCCCATATCCATCTTAGCTCTACACATAAAAATTTCCCTGCTGCATCCTGCCTACCTGCACCGTGCACTTGACATCACACCACCAAGCAGCACAGAAACGGCCTACTGGAACCTGCCCTGCACTGATTACCAACCAGCTCTGGTGGCTGTAGTAAGTGCCACAAACAACCCATCCCAGTAACTCCTCTTCAGCTACACCTGCCCTGCTGTACCATATCTGAGCAACGGATCCTGCCAATTGGAGAAGGAGGCGAAAAGTATTGAGTGCACAGACGAGCAAACAACAAAGAACACACAGTCCGCCTGCTCAGACATAGTCAAAAATTTTTTTTTAAAATGGACAAAACAAACAAATCTACAATCAATAAATGAGAAAAATAACTACTGAATGCCCCGAAAACAGCAAACAATATCAAAACATTTACAAAAAACAGGACAGGCTGGTTCCAGTGGTCTTCCAAAATAAAACACCAGATGACTCTCCTCTGGAAGAAAATGCACTAGAACTAACTGATAGGGAATTCAAATCTCTAATACTCGGAATTCTCCAAGTACTGAGGCAAAAAGCTGACAAACATGAGGAAAAAATAGACAAATTGATGGAAAATGTAGACAAAAAATTGGAAGAATTCAGGAAGATGCTGCAGGAACAAAATGCCAAAATAAATTCACAACTGGAAATTATACAAAAACAATTAGAAATCCAAAAGATAAACAACAAGATGTCAGAAATGGATGATGTCGTAGAAGGGCTGAGAAGCAGATTTGAAACGGTGGAAGACAGGATCAGTGGAATTGAAGACAAACACTTGGATACAACTCTGTTTGAGGAAAACTCAGAAAAAAGAAAAATGAAGAGGCCCTAAGAGTTATGTGGGACACAATCAAAGGCAAAAATTTACGAATGATTGGCATTCCAGAACAGGGGGAGAAAACAGAAAACACAGAGAGGATCACAGAACAACTGCGGACAGAAAACGTCCCCAATATCATGAAAGATGAAAAGCTGGCCATCCAAGAAGCTCAAAGAACCCCATATAGAAAAGACCTCAAAAGAAAATCACCAAGGCATATCATATTCACACTCGCCAAAACCAAAGACAAACAAAGACTCCTGAGAACAGCTCGTGAAAAACAAGAAGTCACATACAGAGGAGAAACAATAAGAGTAAGCTCAGATTATTCGACAGAAACCATACAGGCAAGAAGGCAATGGGATGACATACATAAAATCTTGAAAGAAAAAAATTGTCAGCCAAGAATAATATATCCTGTAAAACTCTCATTCAAATTTGATGGTGAAATTAGGCCATTTCCAGATAAACAGAAATTAAGGGAATATGTAAAAGTCAAACCAAACTTACAAGAATTATTAAAGGGAGTTATTCGATCTGAGGACAAACAGCTTCAGCTCACAGGCAGAACCTAGGATGCAGGATCATACCAGCCAGACAACAGTCTACGAAATGAACTCTTGAGGACTATCCAAAACCAAAAGAAATACAACAGGGAATCAGAACAGTTAATCAATAAATGAAAATAACATCAAAACAATAAAAGAGGGAATAAATGGCATACGTATAGAACCTTCTAACGGAGAGGAAGGCAAGGTGATACCAAGTAATGGTAGACTGCTTCAAACATAGAAAGATAAGGCTAATATTCATGGTAACCACAAAGAAAGTTAACAAACCAACTCGTAAAAATAAAGATGAAAAACATGAAGTCTCGGCAAAAACAAAAGAAATGAAAAAAAGTCCACAAACAAAAGTAACTCAGCACAAGAGAGTAAGAAGAACAAAGAAAACTTCAGCACCACAAAAAAGAGCACTACAAAATGACAGCAACAAACTCACATCTATCAATAATTACACTGAATGTAAATGGACTCAATGCACCCATAAAGAGACGGAGAGTGACAGAATGGATAAGAAAAGAGGATCCATCAATACGCTGTCTACAAGAGACACACCTTAGAAACAAAGATGTGAATTTATTAAAAGTCAAAGGTTGGAATAAATATATCAAGCTAACAACTACCAAAAAAGAGCAGGAGTGGCGATCTAATCTCGGATAAAATAGACTATAAAACGAAATATAGCATAAAAGACAAACAAGGACACTATATAATGATTAAGGGGACGATCCATCATGAAGACATAACCATAATAAACATCTACGCACCCCATGACAGGGCTCCAAAGTACATAAAATAAACTCTAACAACACTGAAAAGAGAAATTGACAGCTCCACAATAATCGTAGGAGACGTCAACACACCACTCTCAGTAAAGGACAGAACAACTAAGAGAAACTTAGCAAAGACACAGAAGACCTAAAGGGCACAATCAGCCAACCTGACCTCATAGACATATATAGAACACTCCATCCAACCACTGCAAAGTACACATTCTTTGCCAATGCACATAGAACATTCTCCAGAATAGACCACATCTTAGGCCACAGAGCAATCCTCAACAAGATCCAAAACGTCGAGATAATTCAAAGTATCTTCTCTGACCACAATGCCATCAAAGTAGAAATTAACAATAGAAAGAGCAAGGAAAAAAAATCAACTATATGGAAACTGAATAATAACCTGCTTACACATCAGCGGGTAATAGAAGAAATCAGAGATGGAATCAAAAAATTCCTAGAATCAAATGAAAATGAAAACACAACATACCAAAACATTTGGGACACAGCAAAGGCAGTCCTTAGAGGACAATTTATAGCAATAGATGCACGTATCAAAAAAGAAGAAAGGGACAAAATCCAAACAATAACTACACAACTCAAACAAATAGAAAGAGAACAGCAAAAAAAAGCCCACAACCACCAGAAGAAAGGAAATAGTAAAGATCAGAGCAGAAATAAATGAAATAGAGAATAAAAAAACAACAGAAAGAATCAAGAAAACCAGAAGTTGGTTCTCTGAAAGAATCTGCAAAATCAACAAACCACTGGCCAGACTGACAGAAGAAAAACAGGAGAGGACACAATAACTCAAATCAGAAATGAAATGGAGGACATTACAACCGACCCAACGGAAATAAAAAGGATTATAACAAAATATTATGAAAAACTATACTCCAACAAATTTGAAAACCTAGAGGAAATGGATAAATTTTTAGAAATGCACAGCCTACCCAAACTACAACAAAGTGATGTTGAAAATCTGAACAGACCCATAACAAGAGAAGAGATTGAAAAGGTAATAAAAAAAACTCCCAAACAAAACAAGCCCTGGCCCAGATGGCTTCACAGGAGAATTCTACAAAACATCTACAGAATAGTTTGTACTACTCAAGCTATTTCAGAGCATAGAAGAGGAAGCAACACTTCCAAATCCATTTTATGAAGCCAGCATAACGCTGATACCAAAACCAGGCAAAGATGTCACAAAAAAAGAAAATTACAGACCAATATCTCTCATGAATATAGATGCAAAAATTCTTAAAAAAATTCTAGCCAATAGAATTCAGCATCATATCAAAAAATAATACACCGCCACCAAGTAGGATTCATTCTAAGTATGCAAGGATGGTTCAACATTATAAAATCAATCAATGTAATCCACCACATAAATAAAAGGAAAGAAAAGAATCACATGATCATCTCAATTGATGCAGAAAAGGCATTTGACAAAGTCCAACACCCATTCCTGATAAAAACTCTCAGTGAAATAGGTATAGAAGGGAAATTTCTCAACATAATAAAGGGCATCTCTGCAAAACCAATGGCCAACATCATTCTTAATGGAGAGAGGCTGAAAACAATCCCCTTGAAAACAGTAACAAGAAAAGGATGCCCTTTATCACCACTCCTATTTAACACTGAGCTGGAAGTTCTAGCTAGAGCAATAAGGCAAGAAAAAAATAAAGGGCATCCAAATTGGTAATGAAGAAGTTAAAGTGTCCCTGTTTGCAGATGATATGCTACTATACACAGAAAACCCTAAAGACTCCATGAGAAATCTACTGGAACTAATAGAAAGATTCAGCAGAGTAGCAGGATACAAGATAAACATTCAAAAATCAGTTGGATTCCTATACACCAATAAGGAGAATGATGAAAAGGAAATCAGGAAAACAATACCATTTTCAATAGCCCCTAAAAAGGTAAAATACTTAGGAATAAATCTGACCAGGGATGTAAAAGACCTGTACAAAGAAAACTACAAAACACTACTGCATGAAACTCATAGGTATCTACATAAATGGAAAAACATACCATGCTCATGCGTAGGCAGACTCAACATTGTGAAAATGTCAATTCTACCCAATGCAATTTACAAATACAAAGCAATCCCGATCCAAATACCAACAACATTCTTCAAAGAGATGGAAAAACTAATCATTAACTTTGTATGGAAAGGGAAGAAGCCCCAAATAAGTAAAGCACTCCTGAAGAAGAAGAAGAAAGTTCGAGGACTAACACTACCTGACTTCAGAACCTACTATACAGCTACAGTAGTCAGAACAGCCTGGTACTGGTACAACAACGGATACATTGACCAAGGGAACAGAATTGAGAACCCAGATGTAAATCCATCTACCTACGGTCACCTGATCTTCAGCAAGGGCCCAAAATCTATCAAATGGGGGAAAGACAGTCTTTTTAACAAATGGTGCTGGCAAAACTGGATATCCATCTGCAAAAAAATGAAACAGGACCCATACCTAACGCCGTATACAAAAACTACTTCAAAATGGATCAAAGACCTGAATATAAAGCCTAAAACTATAAAGTTCATAGAAGAAAAAATAGGACCAACACTTCAGGCCTTAATACATGGCATTAACAGGATACAAACCATCACCATCAACTCACAAACCCAAACAGATAAGCTAGATAACTGGGATCTTCTAAAAATCAAACACCTATGCTCTTCAAAAGACTTCACCAAAAGAGTAAAAAGAGAACCTACAGACTGGGAAACAATTTTTGGACAGTACAAGTCAGACAAAGGTCTAATCTCCATAATCTACAAGAAAATCCAATACCTCTACAACAAAAAGTCAAATAATCCTATTAAAAAATGGGCAAAGGAAATGAACAGACACTTCAACAAAGAAGACATTCAAGCGGCCAAGAAACACATGAGGAAATGCTCTAGATCACTAGCCATTAGAGAAATGCAAATTAGAACCACAATGAGATACCATCTCACCCCGGCATTACTGGCACAAATCAAAAACACTGGAAATAACAGATGTTGGAGGGGCTGCAGGGAGATGGGAACTCTTATGCACTGCTGGTGGGAATGCAAAATGATACAACCATTTTGGAAAAAGATATGGCACTTCCTCAGAAAGCTAGAAATAGACATACCATTCGATCCAGCAATCCCACTCCTAGGAATATATCCTAGAGAAATAAGAGTCGTCACTTGAATAGACATATGCACACCTATGTTCATGGCAGCATTGTTCACAATAGCAAAATGTTGGAAACAACCTAGATGCCCATCAGCAGATGAATGGATAAACAAACTATGGTACATACACACAATGGAACACTATGCAACGAGAAAGAACAACAATGAATCTGTCAGGCATCTCATAACATGGATGAAACTGGAGGACATTATGCTGAGTGAAATAAGTCAATCCCAAAAGGACAAATATTGTATGAGACCTCTGTTGTAAAAACCCATGAAAAAGTTAACACACAAAATGTAACAATCTTTGTTGGTTACCAGGGAGGGGAGAGGTGGGGGGGAAATACTAAATAGATAAGTGGTATCTTGGGTGAAGGGTGAGACAGTACACAATACAGGGGAAACTAGCACAACCTGTACAAGGAAAGGTCATGGAAGCCCCATAGACACATCCAAACTCCCTGAGGGACTGAAATGCTGGGCAGAGGGCTGTGGGGACCATGGTCTCGTGGAACATCTAGCTCAATTGGCATGACACAACTTATAAAGATGATGCTCTACATTCTACCTTGGTGAGTAGTGTCTGGGGCCTTAAAAGCCTGTGAGCGGCCATCTAAGATACTCCACTGGTCTCATCCCTTCGGGAGCAAGAGAGAATGAAGAAAACAGGATACAAGGAAAAGATTAGTCCAAAGGACTAATTGTCCACAGCTACCAAGGCCTCCACCGGACTGAGTCCAGTACAGATAGATGGTGCCCGGCTACCACCACTGACTGTTCTGACCAGGATCACAACAGAGGGTTTTGGACAGAGCTGGAGAAGGATGTAGAGCATAATTCTAACTCACAAGAAAAGACCAGATTTACTGGTCTAAAGGAGACTGGAGAAACCCTGAGAGTATGGCCTCCATACACCCTTTTAGCTCAGTGGTGAAGTCATCTCCGAGGTTCACCGTTCAGCCTGGGAGTGGACAGCCCCGTAAAACCAAATGAGACTAACGAGTTATAGAAGTCCAGTGACAAGGGCCAGAAGGCAGAAAGGGACAAGGAAGCTGGTGATAGGGAATCCAAGATCGAGTAAGGATATTGTTCATGTGTTGTGAGATTGTTAAGCATTGTCATAGGGCAACATTTGTAGTAACTGTTAAATGAGAAACTATTTTGTTCTGTAAGCCTTCATCTTAAGTGAGAATAACAGCACAATTGGAAGAGCGTAGTCAATGTCACTGAACTGTGTATGTAGAAATTTTTGAAAACGGTGTATCTTTGGCTATGTGTATTTTCACCAAAAAAAAAATGGTTGAGAGGTTATTATGTTGTGGGGTTGTTAACCAATGTCATAAAACAACATGTGTACTACTGTTTCACGAGAAACTATTTGTTCTGTAAGCCTTCACCTGAAGTACAATAAAATATTTTTTAAAAAAAGCGTAATGGAAAAAAAAAGTATATTTAAGAATTGGCTTAGATGCAATGGCTGAATTGGGCATGAAGAATTATATTCCATAAAATTCAAAGCTATTCATATACCCAGAAAGAATAGCCATACCACCAAGATCTGATTTCAAATTTTTTCATTGAACAAAAACAAACAAGTAAACAAATACTACTGGTGACTAGATCCCTAGATTACAAAGAATTTGTTACTGTCATCTTAGATAGAGTCCCTGAATAGGAGAGGCAAATATTGTATTTCCTTCTACTTCCATAGCTTAAGATTGTGCCTGGCACATAGCTGGAGCTCAAAATAAGTTTATAGGCTACCTTCAGAAAATTTAATGTGGATAAAAAAGTTTCTCTTGATCTTTATCTGTGTTCAAAACGTATTTGAAGGCACAATCTTGCATTAGCTTTTCCACCAAAGGACACATGCATTAATATATTAGAAGAATCTAGTCCCAATTCTAATACTTTTGAAATTCATCAACTTTTCTCCTTTGTGCGAAAAGAGGCAAAGGTCCTACAAATAATGCAGGCATAGTTGTATTACTATAGAATTTTTTATGCTCATAAAGATTTTTCATTTGGTTCTTTATCTTTATACCATAACAGCCTTGATTGGAAACTGAAGTGTTGTAGCAAGACAACTGTATAATTAGAAGATAATCATTTACTCTGGCAACATCTTAAAAGTATGAGTTTTCAAGAACAATTAAAATTTGTATGTGTTTGATTGGAATGTTTATCTTGATTAACAATTTACAAACATTCTTTTTATAATTCTTCTCTGGGAACATCTCAAAAACACTTTAGCTTCCATAAGACTTTAGGTGGCATGCATTTTTAACTTTAACATAATCAAAGGCTGTTAATGAACTTAATAATCTATTTATTTCCCCCATGACAGGAGACTTGCTTTAAATAAAGCGTTCTAGTCTATCTATAGTTCTACAGTGTAGTGCTGAAAATCAACACAATCAAATTAGAGGACCAAGGTTTCAAGTTGACTAATCCTCACTTGCCAAACTTGAGAAGAAGCTTTCAAATCATGTCATTAATATAGAAGAATCCCTGAGTGGTGCAAATGTTTAAGCTCATTACTACTACGCAAAAGGTTGGTGGTTCAAACCACCCAGAAGCACCTCAGAAAAAAGGCCTGGTGATTTGCTTCTGAAAGGTCACAACCATGATAACTCTATAGAGCATAGTTCTACTCTGCAACTATGAGAATTAACTCAATGGCAACCAGTTTTTATTATAGAAGAAATAGTTCCATCTTTACTCTTGGAAAGATAGCTGCAGAGGTAATAACAATCCGTTGCCTGCCATTGAGAGCAGCTGCATTAAAGGTCAGTAAAATCATCAGATTCTGTAAGAAAAAAATAGATATTTTGAGAAGGAAGTCATGGTGTAAAATGGATTTGCAGAATATAACTCAAAATTAAATGCTTGTGGGTTGCAGTAGTTAGAGTATCTCCAGATTTAGAATTTTTTAGCTAAAAATTTTCTAGAGTCTATTTTAATTGTAGTACTAATAATGCTAACTTATATTTTTACTAGAACTTATCACTTGCAAAGTGGTTTTGCCCTCATACACACACACACACACACGCACACACACACATCCTCTGTGGTAATTTCTTCACTTTCGACATTAAGAATTTGAGGTTAAGACAGTTACTTAAAATAAGATAAAACTTTCTATCTCAAATTCAGAACTTCATATTCACCTCCAGTGCACTTTTCCCAGTACAGAACACTAGTTAATTTTTCCACTAACCTCTCTCCATTAGACATTCATGAATCACTTTTGATCAATGCAGAGACTAAACTCTGTATCTGGTGATCTTGAATCCAGGGATCTATCTGAAGAGAGACATGATCCTGGGCTGAAAACCAAAGGTAAGAGTTGACATTATTAGTGCCTTTCGTAAACATGTTCTTAAGAGTAGTGATGCAAATAGATGTTGTCATGGTTTGAATTATGTCCCCCAAAAATGTGTATATCAGTTTGGCTAGGCCATGATTCCTGGTACTGTGTGATTTTCCTGTATGTTGTATACCTGCCTCTATGATGTTAATGAGGGAGAATGGGTGGCAGTTGTGTTAGTAAGGCAGGACTGGATCCACAAGACTGGCTTGTGTCCTGAGGTAATCTCTTGAGATATAAAAGACAGAAGTGAGCAGTGAGACAGGGGGACCTCATACCATCAAGAAAGCAGTGCCGGGAGCAGAGCGTGTCCTTTGGACCGGGGTCCCTGCTCAGAGAGGCTCCTAGTCTGGGGGAACACTGAAGAGAAGAAGACCGACAGAGAGAAAAAGCCTTCCCCTGGAGCTGACGCCCTGAATTTGGACTTTTAGCTTACTTTGACTGTGAGGAAATAAACTTCTCTTCGTTAAAACCATCCGCTTGTGGTATTTCTGTCTAGCAGCACTAGGTAACTAAGACAGATGTTGAAAGAAATTCCCTTCCTTTTAGCTTAGTTCAGTAATAATTCATCAGGTGATAATGTATTTTTTTTTGACACATATGCACTTAGACTATCTGTATTACCTGTATTTATAAATAAATACTTGAATTAGTGATTTTTTCCTCATGCCCAAGCACCTTTAAATCAGATCAGATTCCTGTTCATCAAATCATACACACTCTATTTTATGCTACCTCTCACTGCTCTGGAGCCCAGGTGGGACAGTGGTTAAGAGCTACAGCTGCTAACCAAAAGATCGGCAGTTAGAATCCACCAGTTGCATCTTGGAAACCCTATGGAGAAGCTCTACTCTGTTATTTAGGGTCGCTATGAGTTGGAATTGACTCAATGGCAAAGGGTTTGTTTTGATTTTTGGTTTCATTGCTCTATTGAGAAATATTTTTTAAATTATTTTTTCTAACACTTTTCTAATAGAGCCAACAGGTTTAGAAAATAAAAATATAGGATGTCCAGGCAAATTTGAGGAGTCCTAGTGGCACAGTAGTCAAGAGCACAGCTGCTGTTCAAATCCAGCACCTGCTCCTTGGAAACCCCATGGGGCAGTTCTACTCTGTCCTATAGGGTCGCTATGAGTCAGAACTGACTTGACCGCAGTGGGTTTGGTTTTTCAGGCAGATTTGAATTTCAGACACTTTTTAGAATTAGTATGTCCTTATCATTGCATGGTACATAATTATACTAATATCATTATTCGTCGTTCATCTGATATTAAAGTTTAACCAAGTGTAACCTGATGGGAATGGGTCCGGCCCTGCACGACCCCTCGAGTCAGTTGAGAGACACCAGGCCTTTGAGAAAGAGGAAGTAACTTTACTGCAAGCCGGTCAAAGCAAGGAGCTCAGAGACTAGGTCTCAAATGAAACTCCCTGAGGCTGCGGATTCTAAGACAGTTATAGGACTTGGGATAGGGAAATTATGCACACATCATGAAGTTTCTGGGAACAGGCAGCAATTTCAGGAGCTAATTAACATGTATGAGGGTACAGAAGGGGTGCAATATGGCAGCTGGGTGTGTGTATGACCCATGAAGTTTATCTAAGGACAGTTTTGCAGCTTATTGCTCATGTCCGAATGGAGGGGAGGGCAGTTTCTTAGTAGTGAAGCTGCCTTAAGCAGAGAAGCAGTAAGATGACCCTGGTCTATAACACAGAAATGCCTTCCTTATCAGGAACTCAGAGGTCCAGCGATGTGGGTAACAGGGAGGAGGGGGAACAGTTGAACCCTGTTGGTTAAATTTCAGGAAGGGGAACAGTTTAACCATGTCATTTCCATTAGTGTCTGTATTTTATCTGGCAACCCTAAATAGAACCAATGGAGAATTGAAATGGTTTTGTCACTGGTTCCCTGTGTGATGAGAACAACCAGAAGTCAGGGCAAAGTCAATGAGAAAGGAGTAAGTAATTCCTGTATCTGATTAAAAATACCTTAACGAGAAGAAATTTTTTTTTTTCCCCACATAGCTGGAAGTCAGAATAAGAAGGCAGGCCCCAAATACAGCCTGATCAACAATTCAGTAATGTCCTAAAGTGCCTGATCCCTTCCATCTCTCTGCTCTCAGACTTTCTTGCCTGGGTGCTTGTTGCTGTAGCAGTTTCTGGATCACATCAAGAAGTGAAAATATCCAGAGGGAAAAATAAACTGTTTCTTTGGATGTTGTTTTTAAAGAGCAAGGAAAACTTTTCCAGAAGCTTCACGAAGACTAGCTTCATGATCACATTGGTGACACACTTCTCTCTCCCATAAACTCCTCATAATCAAGGGTAATGTGGTCATCATGATGTCTTTTGTCTAATTATGATACACCGGACAAGCAAGGTATGAGGTCACTTTTTCCTCAGGCAAACGAAAAGCAGACTGAGAAAGTTAGATTCTACTAGGAAAGAAGAAGATGGTAAAAAGATGATTAAAACCAAACCAAGCCACTTACCATCAAGTCGATCCCAACTCATGGTGACCCTATGCATTGTCAAAGTACAACTGTGCACCATAGGGTTTTCAATGGCTGTGACCAGTATGGTCTGCTAATGTCCTTTCAGTATGCAAAATGCATACACTCTCATTTACATGATGTCTTAGTTATCTAGTGCCTCTGTAACAGAAATACCACAAGTGGGTGGCTTTAACAAACAGAGATTTACCTTCTTACAGTTTAGGAGCTAGAAGTCCAAATTCAGGGCACTGGCTCTAGGGAGAGGCTTTCTCTCTTTCAGCTCTGGAGGAAAGTCCTTGTCTCTTCAGCTTGTTTCCTGGTTCCTTGGAGATCTCCATGTGTCCTGGCATCTGTTTTACCCTACGTCTGCTTCTAGCTTGCATTAAATCTCTTTTATATCTCAAGAGAGATTGACTCAAGATACTCTCTACACTAATTCTGCCCATCAACATAACAAAGTCAACTCATTCCCAAATGAGATTATAACCACAAGCATAGAGGTTAGGAGTTATAACACATACTTTTGAGGACACAATTCAGTCCATAACATTCCACCCTTTGGCCCCCCAAAATGCATGTCCTTGCCACATGCAAAACACTTTCATCCCACCACATCATTCCAAAAGTCTTAAATCAACTCCAAGTCCAAAAATCACATCTTCTTTTTTTTTATTTTTTATTTTTTTTATTGTACTTTAGATGAAGGTTTACAGAACAAATAGTTTCTCATTAAACAGTCAGTACACATATTCTTTTATGCCATTGGTTAACAACCCCATGACATGTCAACACTCTCACTTCTCGACCCTGAGGACCTCGTTTTTAGTGAAAATCTCCATATCCAAAGTTACACCATTTTGAAAGTTTCTACGTGTACAATTCAGTGACATCTATTACATTCTTCCAGTGGTGCTGCTATTCTCACTATCCTTTTCCAAATTATTCCATCACCATTATCTTCAACTCACTGTCCCCTAGGCTTCCCATCAAACCTTTTGAGTTCCTGTTCTTTTTTTTTTTTTTTTTTTTTGTACCTTTGATGAAGGTTTGCAGAACAAATAGTTTCTCATTAAACAATTAGTACACATGTTGCCTATGACAATGGTTAACAAACCCATGACATGTCAACACTGTCCCTTCTCAACCTTGGGTTCCCTATCACCAGTTTTCCTGTTCCCTCCTGCTGTCTAGTCCTTGTCCCTGGACTGCTGTGTCTCATTAGTCCTGCTTTGTTTTATGAGGCCGTCCAATCCCTGGCTGAACTGTGAACTTTGGGAGGGGCTTCACCACTGAGCTAAAAGGGTGTCTGGGGGCCATACTCTCAGAGTTTCTCCAGTTTGTCAGGCCAATAATCTGGTCTTTTTTTGTGTGTTAGAATTTTGTTCTACATCCTTTTCCAGCTCTGTCCAGGACCCTCTATTGTGAGCTCAGTCAGAGCAGTCAGTGGTGATAGCTGGGCACAATCTAGCTGTACTGGACTCAGTCTGGTGGAGGCCATGGCAGCTGTGGTCCATTAGTCCTTTGGACTAATATTTTCCTTGTATCTTGTTCTCTTCATTCTCCCTTGCTTCCGAAGGGGTGAGACCAGTGGAGTATCTTAGATGGCTGCTTACAGACTTTTAAGACCCCGGACACTACTCACCAAGGTAGAATGTAGAACATCGTCTTTATAAACTGTGTTATGCCAGTTGAGCTAGATGTTCCCTGAGACCATGGTCCCCGCAGCCCTCCACTCAGGGAGTTTGGAAGTGTCTGTGGAGCTTCCATGACCTTTCCTTGTACAAGTTATGCTGGCTTCCCCAGTAATGTGTACTGGCTTACCTTTCACCAAAGTTACCACTTATCTGTTTAGTCCCCCCCCAACTCCTCCCGTCCCTCGTAACCAACAAAGATTGTTTCTTTTTGTGTGTAAACTTTTACATGAGTTATACAGTAGAGGTGTCATACAATATTTGTCCTTTTGTGATTGACTTATTTCACTCAGCATAATGTCCTCCAGTTTTGTTCCTCTTACTCTGCTGTGCTGAGTTCCTTTTGTATGTGGATTTTTTTTTTCTTTTGTTTTTGTAGGTTTTGTTTTCACTGAGACTTTATGTTTTTCTTCTTTATTTTGATGAGTAGGTTTGTTAACTTTCTTTGTGGTTGCTGTGAAAGTTACCCTTATCTTCCTGGATTTGAACCAGTCTGTTATTACTTGGTATCACTGGACTTCCTCTCCATTAGAAGGTTCTATATCTACACCTTTTATTCCCTCTTTATTGTTCTGACGCTGTTGTCATTTACAGATTAACCTCTCTGGTTCCCTTTTGTAATTCTTTTGGTTTTGCATAGTCCTTAAGAGTTCATTTCCTAGGCTGGTATCTGGCTAGTACAATCCTGTGTCCTATATTCAGCCTGTGGTCTGATATTGTTTGTCCTCAGATTGAAGGACTTCCTTTAATAAGTCTCGTAGGTTTGGTTTGTTTTTTACATAGTCATTTAATTTCTGTTTATCTGGAAATGACTTAATTTCACCATCATATTTGAATGAGAGTTTTGCAGGATATATTATTCTTGGCTGGCAATTTTTTCTTTCAAGGTTTTATATATGTCATCCCATTGCCTTCTTGCCTGTATGGTTTCTGCTGAATAATCCGAGCTTAGTCTTATTGTTTCTCCTCCGTATATGACTTTTTGTTTTTATTGAGCTGCTCTCAGGATTCTTTGTCTTTGGTTTTAGTGAGTGTGATTATGATATGCTTTGGTGATTTTCTCTTGGCATCTATCCTATATGGGGTTCGTTGAGCTTCTTGGATGGTCAGCTTTTCATCTTTCATGATATTGGGGATGTTTTCCATCAGCAATTCTTCAATGATCCTCTCTGTGTCTTCTGTTTACTCCCCCTGTTCTGGAAGTCCGGTCACTTGCAGATTTTTGCTTTTGATTGTATCCCACATAATTCTCAGGGTCTCTTTATTTTTCTTTGTTCTTTTTTCTGAGTTTTCCTCAAACGGAGTTGCATCCAATGTTTCTCTTCAATTCCACTGATCCTGTCTTCCACAGTTTCAAATCTGTTCCTCAGCCCTTCTATGACACTGTCCATTTCTAAAGTCTTGTTGTTTATCTTTTGGATTTCTAATTGTTGTTTTTGTATAATTTCTAGTTGGGAATTTATTTTGGCATTTTGTTCCTGCATTATTTTCCTGAATTATTGCATTTTTTGGTCTGTATTTTCCATGAGTTTGTCTACCTTTTCCATGAATTTGACTATTTTTTCCTCATTTTTGTTGCTTTTTGCTTCAACTCTTGGATAATTCTGAGTATTAGAGATTTGAATTCCCTATCAGGTAGTTCTAGTGCCTTTTCTTCTACTGGAAAGTCAACTGGTGTTTTATTTTGGACGCCTACTGGAACCATCCTGTCCTGTTTTTGTAAATGTTTTGATATTGTCTGCTGTCTTCGGGGCATTCAGTAGTTATTTTTCTCATTTATTGATAGTAGATTTGTTTGTTTCACCTTTTTTTAAATTTGGCTATGTCTAAGCAGGTGGGCTCTGTGTTCTTTGTTGTTTGCTTGTCTGTGGGCAAGATACTTTTCACCTCCTTCTGCAATTGGCAGATTCAGTCGCTCAGATATGGTATAGCAGGGCAGGTCTAGCTGAAGAGGAGTTGCTGGGATCGGTTGTTGGTGGCACTCACTACAGCCACCAGGGCAGGTCGGTATTCAGTGCAGGGCAGGTTCCGGTAGGTTGTGTCTGTGCTGCTTGGTGGTGTGATGTTAAGCTCACAGTGCAGGTAGGCAGTATGGAAGAGGGAGATTGGGATGTGTGGAGCTAAGATGGGTACAGGAGAGAGGAACAGGAGCCAAAAACATACAAACAAAGAAAAAAGAGTGCTAAGGGAGCTTGTTGTTGGAGTGGACAGATGAGAGACTATGACATGGAGAAAAACAAAAGGGGGAAGAAGAAGAAAAAAAAGAAAAGAAAGAATGAATAAATAAAAATTAGAAAGAAAAGAGAACAGCAAAGCTCCCAGGGATCCCACCGGTGTGGCTACAAGGTCAGGGAAGTTGTTCCCAGGTGTTGAAGTATAGCCTGGCTAGGAGGCATAGAGGTATTCAGGGCCAGGTATCCAGGGGACAAGAAAAGAAGGAAGGTATAGAGAGACGAGAAACTGAGTAATGAAGAAAGACAAAAAAGGAAAAAGGGGGAAAAGAAAACAAAACAAATTTTAAAAAAGAACAAGAAAAGCCCCTCAAAAAACAGAAAAAAAAAACCCACAAAAAAAAGAAATCCCCCCAGGGATCCCTCTGTGCATCTGCGCAAGCTGAGGGGGTAGGTGCCACCCCCTTGGCCCTGTCAGACCCCATTCTTTCACCCTTTGGGCATGGCACCCCCCACAAAGCAGCTTTCGGCGGTGGCCTCATACCCCTGGCACACATTAACTGCAGCCCCACACTCCAGAATCGCATCTGACTATGAAACCTAGAATGCTGGGACCCTGCCTTTTGAAATCCAGGAGAATTTGACCCCACCCTTTGAAACTGAGAAGGCCTTGCTTCCTGTGCTCCTTCCAATAGTTCTGATGATCTCCAAGCTGTTCCAGGGATGGTATTTTTTTTTTCTTGGAGAACAACAGTTGTAGCCCCTTTGACCTGTTTCCTGCCTGTAGAATTCCAAGAGGGAGACAGCTTTCTTTCCTTTTGTTCTTTCTCTGTCCCCTTTAGTCTAAGCTGATGGGTTTTCTGCTGTGGTACTTGGTGAGATCCATCAGTCACAGGTTTAATCTCTTTAACAAAAGGTAGTGTAGCCATGTCCTTGGTGAAAATTCTAGGCCAAGTGTCCTTAGTTTGTATAACAGAATTTTCCAAATCTTTAATTTTTGTTCTCATTTTGCAAAGTTTATTTTTAAATCCATGTCTTTCCTCTTGCATTTTAGTACAAGCAGCAAGGAGAAACCACATAGTGCGTTTAAGATATTGCTTAGAAATCTCATTAGCAAGATATCCAAGTTCATCACTTACAAGTTCTACCTTCCACCAAACATTTGAACACAAATCAGATAAGTTCTTTGCAGCTACATTAAAAAAAAACACCCTTCCTCCATAGTCCAATCACATGTTCATCATTTTCTTTTAAAGCCTCACTAGAAACACATTTAACATGCACATTTCTAGCAACCTTCTGTTGCTGGTGAAGTATGTATTCTCTAAGATGATAGAGACTTTCTCTATAGCTCTCCTCACTTCCTGTCTTGGTTATCTAGTGCTGCTATAACAGAAATACCACAAGTGGATAGCTTTAACAAAGATAAATTTATTCTCTCACCATCTAGGAGGCTAGAAGTCTGAATTCAGGGTGCCAACTCGAGGGGAAGGTTTTCTCTGTCTGTTGACTCTAGGGGGATAGTCCTTGTCATCAATCTTCCCTGGCTGAGGAGCTTCTCAGCACAGGCACCCCAGGTCCAAAAGACATGCTATTCTCCTGGCTCTTGTTTCTTGGTGGTATGAGGTACCCATGTCTCTCTGCTCCCTTCTGCCTTTTATATCTCAAAAGAGATTGGCTTAAAATACAATCTAATCTTGTAGATTGAGTCCTTCCTCATTAACATAACTTCCACTAATCCCATCTCATTAACATCGCAGAGATAGGATTTCAACACATAGGAAAATCACATGAGATGACAAAATGGTGAACAATCACACAATACTGGAAATCATGGCCTAGCCAAATTGATACACATATTTTTGGGTATCAATTCCGTCCATGACACTTCCTTTTGGGCCCTCACTAGAATTGCCTTTGACATCTGTAATTCTACCAACAGTTTCTTCAAGGCAGCCTAGGCTTTTACTATTAGGCACCTTACAACTCTTCCAGCCTCTACTTATTACCCAGTTCCAAAACTTCTTCCACATTTTAGGTATTTGTTAGAGTAGGAAGCCCACTTCTTGGTACCAAATTCTGTCTTAGGTACCTAGTGCTGCTGTAACAGAAATATCACAAGCGGATGGCTTTAACAAACAGAGATTTATTTTCTCACAGTGTAGGAAGCTAGAAGTCTGAATTCAGGGTGCCAGCTCTAGAGGAAGGTTTTCTCTCTCTTTCAGCTCTGGAGGAAAGTCCTTGTCTCTTCAGCTTGTTTTCTGGTACCTTGGAGATCTCCATGTGCCTTGGCATCTATCTTACCCCATTTCTGTTTCTAGCTTGCATTTAATCTCTTTTATATCTTTTACACCCTACACTAATCCTGCCTCTTTAACATAAAAAAGTCAACCCATCCCCAAATATGATTATAACCACAAGCATAGAGGTTAGGACTCACAACACATACTTTTGGAGAACCCAATACAATCCATAACACATGAGGATCCTTCAGGATTCTAGAAAAATAGATCTGGCAACATATAAACCAGACAATCTTCATTTGAGTATCTGGCAGGGTATTCTCAAGAGAGAGTGGGTGCACCACTAAACAATAGCTACCAACAGTACAGTTATGTTTTAGTGAAAAAGAAAAAAAAAAAAAAAAGACTGAAACTTTTCTTCCATAAGAAGTCTTAAGGGATCTTTTATGTTCCTCTGTAGCAGACCTTGGTTTATTGCTTAAGATCTTATTTCAAAGACACCCACACATAGCTACAGGGAACTCAATTTATCTCAAAGGCAGCATGAAAACAATGAGTCACCTCTACTAAGATTTTAGTTCGTGTTTACTGAGGGTGCGTGTTTTAAGATTTAAAAAAAAAAAAAAAACTGCCACAGACAAGTTGTTCTTGTTATTATTAGTATGATGTCGTTAACAGTTATTCCTAATGGTAAATAAGACAGTAAAATGAAATCTCTGTATGGATTAGGGAAATTATTTTCTTGGACAGTGGAAATTTCTAATTTATATGAGCTAAATAAATATACTTGAGATTTGGAATAAGAGGAGCAACTGTAATTAGTTTGATATATGAATGGACTATGCTTGTATTTGTCTTTCTGGCTTTGGCAGAAATTTAATATTTAATTTCAATTTAATATTGAAATTTCTCACACTTCAAGTATGCAGGACCCCAGATAAGTGTTGTAACAAGCACAGACTGCTTTTGTGGCCTGACGGCACTAAAGCAAATGGTAAGTGATTAAACGGATGGGCTACAGACAGCAATTAGACACACAGACTTTCCATCTCTCAGCACACACATACACACATCTGAGAACTTTCTAATCTAGCTATCAAGACATTAGCCCTTACTGCTGGAATAAATCCACTCATGATCAGTGAGGTAAACACTCCTGCTTCTGATTCCTGAAACTAAATTCCTACAGTTGCTACTCTAGAGGCAGGGCTGAGACTGAACCTTTCTTGGGAAACATGAGGAAGCGAGTAGCCACATGAAGTAGAAAGCATGTAAAAGCTGCAAACTTGGGAATTGTAATAACTTGAAAAATTGAGGAACAGAGTTATAGCAATGTTTCAATGACATGTGTTATGAGAATGGCATTCTAGAAAGGTTTTAGAAAAGAACAAAGCTCTCAGGTTATACTTTATACTGGCATTCCCCGAGTGGTGCAAATGGTTAATGCATTTGTCTGCTAACCAAAAGGTTAGAAGTTGGAGGTCACTTAGAGATGGCATAAAAGAAAGGTCTGGCAAACTATTTCGAAAAATCATCCATTGAAAACCCTATGGAGTACAGTTTCACTCTGATACACATGAGGTCACCATGACTTGACAGCAATGGTATATCCCACAGCATCCAAGAGAGCTCCGATGATTATGTATATTCTAGTGTGACTGACAAACAGAATCTTGAAAAACCACTACTGCTTGATGGTAATGTTCCCAAACAGTCTTCAGCTCTCTTTTTCTCCAAGCTTATATTTAGTAACAATTTTTTATATCTTGATGGTTTAAAAATAGATTTTCCTTCTAGTATGAACTGAGTATTAGAAATTCTTGACAGTTCTATTTCTTGGTGAAAATTAATAGATTTAATTTGGCATTTATTCAGTTCTGATAGTATTCTAGCCACCATGGAATCTGCTCGACAGCACACAACAACAACAACAGGGAAACAAAGAAAAAAGATGCAAGTACAAGCATAGAAATGTGGAATAACAGTATATCATCGTGGCTCTTCTGCATTACCTTCAGGGACCTTACATTCTTGTAAAATAAAATGACAACTTTTAATAGTTACAGTAAAGGAGATACAAGTTTTTGTAATAAAATACATTTAGAGAAAAAGTAAGCACCAATATATTATTAAGTACATTATGAGCTGGAGAGTAGGTAGGGCTTTCTGGCAAGCTTTTAAAAGTATGTAAAATTTGAGATGAGAATGAAAGGGTGAAGGAAAGCTTTCTGGTAGAAAATATAGTAAAGAGAAACATGTGAGAAGATGCAAGAAGGTGTGAAATAAATGCATTGGTCTGTAAGTAATTCAATATGGCTCAATAATAAGACATGGGGTTGTTGGGACAAAGCTAAAATGCCTTTCTATAATCCAGTTGAAAGATGATGAAATTGTAAACTAAGTCAACAATTGACTGGAAAGTAGAAACTATAATGAGATGTCCATAGCTGTTGGTCACCAAATAAATAGGAAAGGTGAGGATGGTTTACTGAGTATTTCCCATTCTCCTTTCCAGACATGATATTTTGTGCTTCCTCGTCCTCTTGTAGTTTATTGCTTTGACCAATAAACTGTGAGCAGAAGTGGCATATGTCGCTTTCAGGTGAACATGTTAAGTGATTTGACATGCTTTCTTCCTTTGGTGGTGGTAATCATGGAAGTGTATGTTTTGGTAGATCCTCTGTCAGTCCAGATCTCACCCCCACCTCCAACTAGGAGCAATTATGCTATACAGAGATCTTTGCTGACCTTTCATGAACAAGCAATAAACTTCTGGTGTGTTAAGCCATTGTAATTTGTCAATTGTTATTTGTCATGGCACAATCTAATGAAAAACATGCTAGTCAACATTCCAGAAAACAAAATTAACTTACTATGACCTGTTTAACCTGGATGAACTCATAAATCGTTTATTGAGACCCGATCTCATGCCTTGATTTAGATTCTGAATAAGTACTAAGTATTCTATATATCAAGTTCAACAGGTTAGCTACTTGTTAGGGTCAACCTTGTTGGAAGATGAAGGATGTTATTCCTGCAGTTTTCAAGCAGAATGTAGCAGTGACAGTCACTGGAAATAGAATGCTCGTAGAACATAGTAGTAATTAGGACACTAGATGAACCTTCAAGGGTGACTGGATTCACATCTTAAAATCACGTCTTGTTGAGGTTGACAAGAGTGGACAAATGAGATAATGTAACACTTTCCAGGAAGGGGCAGAAAAGTGTTCCATTCTGATTGGAAAATGATAGTCATTGAAGTCCATACAGTCAGCAGAGAGTTGCATTTATGGAATTAAATTATCTTTTGTGTCTGTAGTTCAGGGAGCAGTGAAAAATAAAAAGGGCCGTTGAGGATCCTGTGCTGTCTTCTGTCCTGTTCTGCTCTGAGTGGTCTCTCACTCAGTTTGTACCCTTCCCGCCCAGTGTCATGTGGACCTGAAGCTGAGTCTCTGTAAGTAGCAGAGCTTTTTGCCCAGGTTTCAGACTGTAACTCAGCCTTTTCAGAGGACCAATTTTCTAGGAAAGATCCCCTCTCTGAACTCCAATAAATCCAACATCTGTTTCACAAGCTTCTGCAGGGCACCAGCTGGCTACATTTACCACCACCAATTTTTGTTCCTTTTAAAAATTATCATTTATTTCTATACTGACTATTCCTTCCTTGCTTGCAAGGACATCTCCACTCTTTTAGAATATCATTGTTTAATCTTCATTTTTTATGAATCTGTAAAGAACAAGAGAAATGAATGGAACAGAAAGAGACAGTCCAGTTACTAGTTGAAGTTAACCTCTAAGTGGCCTTCTTGGAATCCACACATAGTTGTCACGGCGTCTGAAACACTTTTTTTTAAATTATTTGACCATGATCTATGTAAAAAGTAAATTTTACATCACAATATATAAACACATATAAGTTTAAAATAAAAATATATTTTACAAAGCAAAATTTATCCTTATTGCATGCTATACACTAATGCACACACACACACACACACACACACACACACACACACAGAGCTGTGGGGATCTCTTGTTCAGCTGATTGTTGGTTTTTTGGAGGAAAGGAGAAAAAGAAGCTGATATCTGTCTACTAGGAATCTCCTAAGTGCTCTTCAATTATCTAATCTGCATAGAGTTGCTGAAGTCTTAGAGCCACATGCTTACTTCTTTTTCACATAATCTTTTACAAGACAATATGAACTTCTATCATTAGATTATCTCAGGGTGTGAAAACAATGGCAAGGTGACATCTTTATTGTTGTTGTTGTTGTTACAGTTAGCAATTAAAAAAAAAAAAATAAGAATTCTGTGTCCACGGGAAGAGGTTATACTATGGAGTGGGCTTGGGATGTTTAAAAGAAATTTCAGCACCATGAGATTTGTCATAAAGGCCAGGTATTATATCCAGGCATCCTATCTCCCTCTTACATCCCAGAAATGTTTATAACCTAGAACCACATCCTAAGATCTTGTTCTTTAAACTGTGGGTTGAGAAAAAAATGAGACATAAAAATTAGTTAATGGCCATAATCACAATCTCTTCAAGGAAATATAAAAGAATATATCAGGGAGCCTTAGTGGCCCAGTGGTTAAGCGGTCTGCTGCTAACTAAAAGGTCAGCAGTTGGAATCCACCAGCCACTCTTTGGAAACCCTACGGGGCGGTTGTACTTTGTCCTATAAGTCCTATTGGTCACTATAAGTTGGAATACTCTATGGCAAAGGTTTTGCACATTATAAGGTAATTATCATATGATGGAATTTTTGTTTAAGTGATATATATATGTAATGTTTATACATATATATACTCACAGTATAAAATGTGTTCTTATTACAGTAAAAATAGTTTGAATAAAAAAATAATAGTTTTATCTTAACAGTGCTTCTTACACGCCTCACATTGTTCTGTGTGGTTATGTATTAAGTCATTTAATCCTCAGACCTATTCTTAATATTATTCTCAATTTACAAACTGAAGCACAGGAAGGCTAAATGATTTTCCTGAGTTTACAGAGCTATTTAAATATCTTCAGGTTTACTCCAAGGCTACTGTCATAAACCCTAAGCTATCTATACTGCTTCCTAAGGATATTGAGAACACTGTTCTAGGTGATTGCTCGCACAGGACAGGAAGGAAAATTTTTCTGGAACAAATGAAAATGGTGCATGAATCATTAGGACAAGGACAGGATACTCCAGGCATAAGGAAAACTGGCACAGAGAAAGAGATGGTGTAAAAGAAAACAAACACACAAACTGGAAACTCCAGGGTAGAGGCAAAGATGTATGTAAAAAATGTAAATAGGGAATCACTTACTTATTTAGCTGTTGGGAGAGGTCAACCCGTCCTAGACAATAATGTTGCATGCTTGTGAATTTACAAAGCCCGTTTTAATACGGTGATCTTTGTTCTCATTTGACTAGGTATTTAGATTCTGGAACTTACCTTGCCTTTCTCCTTGAAAACACTTCCATAGTTGCCTAAAGTTCAGGTTGGGAAATATTTCGAGAATGTCATCTCCACCCTTATCAGTTCCATTTCCCCTCTATTCTTTATTTCTACCTTTTAAAACAACTTCTCTGCACTTCACGTATTTGCTGACCATTATCATCCACTCTCTGACCAAACTAAACAAATTTAAATGTTTTCATATAAGTTTATGAGTCATTCTCCTCCTGACATTTAATCATTCTTATTGCCGTCCTTGGAACACAACACCACAAGGATCATAGCTTCCACAACAGCATTCCATGTGTGGGCTTAAGACACTCAGAATCTGCACAGCGCCTTTAGGTTGGAGCCTGAGTAGGTGCAGGAGAGCGGGACCTGTGGGTGGTGATAGGGAGGAGGGACATTCCATTTCCAGTCTCCAGAGGCCTCCAGGAAAATGTATCGCCTTTAAAAATAGTCCACCCTTTAGCTGCTTTCCTTGAGACCCAGAACTACCAACTTCTGTAATCAGTGATTTCAGACAGACGGTCTTGCCTGCGGACTCTCTTGGAAAAGTATTATGGATTTACCCTCCAGGATAAGAAAGATAATTTGTCTCTTCTTTTGTGGAATTTAGAGATTGAATTAATTATCTATCCCATTTGTTAAAATCAGTAGTATTCACATCTACTTAGAGACAAATTTACAGCACACACACACGATCAGACATAGACAGTAGGTCTGCATTAATTTACTGGTATCATCCTTCCTTAAATATAGAAAAAAAATTGTTGAAATAATTTCTTTAATTTTTTAAAAAAGATTCCTATTCTCAATCCCTTCAAGAAAGATATGATTGTACTTCACTGTGCTTTTAGAGATAACTATGAAATAAATATCTCCTGACCTGAGAAATACAGTATTTCTGTTTCCAGAGAATTTATGGGTAAAGCTGAAAATCTTTGGTTACCAAGATACAATGGAAACAAACCACATTTCTTTACAACAAAAAAAGAATTTAGCAGCTGTGTTTGCAAAGCCACTGCAGTTGAGAGCCTGTGATTTCCAAGATGCTTCTTATTCCAAACGCCAGGGGGCACTGGTGATTTACTCAACTCCTCCAGGTGGCAAGGCTTTTAAAAATTCAGTGTGTTGCCAGCAACTTTTCAATTTTCAATGGGTAGGAATGGAGTGGAAAATAACTGTTCAAAAGTCTGTGTTCTGAGAGAGAGAAAGGTTAAAAATATTATCTGCAGAACTACTGGGAGAAGGAGGAGCAGTGCTAATCTCTGCCCCTTCTTCATTAACTGTTCTCCTCCAGAAGTCGTATTGGGTTCAAACTACAGAGCTTGTTAAAAATGATTCTAGAAATGAAGTTCATAAAATATGAGATTGCTGGTTCAAATCCTGTGTTTTGGCTCCTATTTTTGCTGTTGCATGCAAAGATTTCTAACTACTGGAAAGATATTGTGGCCCCCAAGCACTGGCTGATTAGTGGAATATATGTATTAAAAGTTGGACTCGACTGGACGGCAGTGGGTTTCGGTTTCTTTGGGACATAATGAGATGAGACAAAAAGGATTAAAAAAGCAAAAACAAAAAACAAGGACCATGAGAATATAAGCCACCTTCATAAATGGAGTTTAAAATGAAAGAGCGAAACCCTAGTTATCTGTATAATTCTTGCTTAAGATACTGTAAGGCAGTGGAAAAACACAACAAAACAAAAACAAAGCAGAAACAACTAAAAACATTTTTTTCAAAAGAGACCCCACCCCAGTATTTGTTCTGAAGCATTGAAGTAAATGCACTGACAGTAAATCAATTATCTATGACCAGAACAATCAAAGCAATAAAGGTAAGTCAGGGCCTCTGTATAACGTTTGGTCTATAATTATTTTTTCATCACAGACTGTTTTAAATAATCCATTTTATACTTCCCTGAAGCTTATGGTTAGATAATTTAAAAAGGAAAGGTTATTTCCCTTTCAGAACCTCCTCTTGCCCAAATATTTCACAAATATTTCATGGAGGGGTGAGGGAGAGAGAAGACATTGCCCTGCTCGCCATGAACCTTGGGAAGCACAGGTTCTGGGTCTTAGGTCTTAATAGCGGCCAGGGTCTGAAGTCTTCCTGCTTCAATGTGACACCCTGGAGAAATGGGGTCAGGATAGCCCTGGAATGTTGCCTGCTCTCCTCCTGTTTGTCTCATGCATCTCTAAGAGCAGGCCATCGGCAACATGAGTGTTCTTGAGTACGACAGACCGTGTACAGTCTCACAGATACTGCAATCAATCACATAGAGTCATATCAGGCATAGTGTTTGTTTGTCTAAGATAATAACTACCAACTGGATTACCAGGAAACCAGGTTTGTCTCCTCACAGCTCTGGTGCTACCTTTTCATTTTCTTAACAAATCAGTTTCTGCCAACCCCAGGGAGTTTCCTCTGACCTATAGACTTATTATTTTGCTAACTGGCTTCTACTTCCCATCCAGATGACTGTATTGTTTCCTGATACAAGAGTCCCTTGTTGTCTGCTTAAGGAGATAGCAATTGTTTACCAAGGATTATCTCTAGAATAGTTTAATCATAAGAAGCTCTCCTAGTTGTATAGGAGGGTGGAGCAACTCACTCTACATGATTTTAAAAGTGGGAGAATGTACCTTTCTTTTCTTTGCAAACAATTTATCCTTTGAAGAGTACCTTGATAAAGAATCCAAGATTATTAAAATGAACTGAGAATTAAATCTGAAAAATGTAATTGCTTTGTTTAGAACCCTCCTTCCTTTTCCTTTGAATATGTTTAGGTTTTGAAATATACACACACACATATCATTAAGCCTGGGAGGTAGCAAGACAGTTATACTTTTTGACCTATAGTGTCTTTCACTTACATTTCTTTTATAAAATGAAAATTCTCATGTTTTGTAAGCCTCTGCATATAATTTTACATTATTATGCTGAAAGACTCATACACATTATTGTTCATGATGAAAGCCAATATTTTATTTATTTTCTACACAAGAGCTGATACATTTTTGAGCTATTTTTGTTTGCTTCTAGAATGACTGAGCTTAATTTGTTATAATAAAAAATGGAATGGGACAGATAAGTAGTTAATTTCTTTAATAAAATGCTCCCTTCTTTAAACAATAGTAACTCTATTTTAAAGATTTTACATACCTATATGTTACATATGAATATTATACCTATATACATATATATTTTAAAACTTTGACAATTTACAGTTTAAAGTGCTTTACTGCATCTGTTAATGATGTCTTCACTATTTTGTTTAAAGGTAAAATTCTTTATTGAAGAGGATTTGTTTTTTCTGATGGTAACTAGTTTAGAAAAGGCCATTTTTACTTTAAATGTTTTTCCGTTAATTTTCAGAGACTCATCCGACATATTTAGAACATGACTTAGACGTTGTCATCACCTTGAAGTAGTGGGATGACACTGTTCTTTAACCATGACCACCTAACCTCTAGTTACTCAAACACCCTCAAATTAACTGTTCTTCTACCTCTTCCTGAAATTTAAAATTTTTTCTTTATTCATCAACCTCCTCCTATTTTGACCTCTGTAATAAATCAGTTTTGATTCCATACTCCATCAACTAAAGTACTTTGTGTTGTTGTTGATATTCTAAGTTCCTTTGTTGTATCGTCCTTTAGGAATCCATCTTCAGTGCATTCTCCCTGCTGCTCCCTCTGCCTGAAGTACTTTCATCTCTTCCCCTTATCCCTCTCTGACACATTCTTAGCCCAACAAACGTATATTCCTCCTTCTTCCAGAGGGACAGGAAACCCATTTGAGCCCACGATCCAGCACTCATACAAAGCAGAGATTTGCATACACTTCTGAAGGGCAGGAAACTCACAATCAAGGTATCTGCCCAGGACCCCTACTGATAAGGGCAGAGTTAGGTGTAGCAGCGGCAATGGTTGCCATGGGTGGAGGGAGCAAGAAAACAGGAATGCTGAGAAAATTCCATTTCTGATGTATAGGTTCACAGAGCCTGCCTAAGATTGAAATTGGAGCAGGACAACCCAGAACTCCCTGTCTCTACCATGAATACATATCTAATAACAAGCAACGACAATCAACCACTATGGGAGGGACAATAGCGTGGAGAGAGATCAGCCTCTATTTCCAGGCATGCAGGGGCTACTGAAAGCCAAGGGTGAAACTGGGACTGTGAGGAAAACCTGCAGAACTCTACGATCCACACTAAGCACAAGGCAGCAGCCGCCTACCTCTGGAGGAATTTGAAATCTGTGGCACACAGAGGTTGATTATGTCAACAACCCAAACTCAACTGAACTACTGACAAGATGGACTCAACCACCCACATTAATGGCCTGTCCGAAGGAAAGATTTTTCCTATTCTGAACACAAACATTATTAACCTCAATCTCTATTGTTCCTTTATATATGTCTTGAATTCACCCCAAAATTATAACACAGACACAAACAGCACAAGGAGAAACAGGTCATCATTAAGATAAAACAGTCAACAGAACCAGACCCAGAAATTATGCAAATGTTGGAACTATCAGAGACATTAATCTAATAATATATCTAGCAGGATGAATATCATAAATTAATAGATGAGGAATTTAGACAGATAGATAAAAACTATTAAAAAAGAGTCAAAAGGAAATGCTACAAATATAAACACAAGATAGGAAATTTGTATCTATACAAGGAAAGGTTTAAAAATTGTTAAATTTATTTTATTTTGTTTTTAATCTTCTTAAAAGATAAATATCCAAGCAAAAACAGTAACAATGTACTTTGAGGTTTATAACATATATAAAAGTAAAATATGTGAAAACATAGTAAGAACAATGGGAGGGAGTAAATTGAAGTATACAGATATAAGGTTCTTAGATTACACATTAAGTGGTATAATATTATTTGTAAGTAAGCTTTGGGAAGTTAAAGATATTTACAGTAAAACCTACAGCAGCTAGTAAAAACAAAAGAATGCAAAGTACAACTAATAAGACTATTAAAAAAAAAAACATTGCCATCAAGTCAATTCCAACTCATAAGGACCCTATAGACAGAGTAGAAGTGCCCCATAGGGTTTCCGAAGAGCACTAGTGGATTCGAACCATCGACCTTTTGGTTAGCAGCTGAGCTCTTAACCACTGCACCACCAGGGATCCATAAAATGAAATGATAAATGCTCAATAAATCCAAAAAAAAGGAAAAAAAAAAAGCAGAATTAAAAAAAAAGAACAGAAAGAACAAATAGAAAATAAATACCAAGATGGTGAATTGATAGCCATACACAACAAAAATTACATTATAGAAAAATGATCAAAACAATCCAGTTGAAAGACAGACTATCATACTAGGTAAAAATACAAAACTCAATATTTTGTCTACAAGAATCCCATTTTAAATATAAAGATACATGCAGGTTAAAATTTAGACAGTGGAAAGTATATACCATGCAATACAAATGAGAGAAAGAGAAGGAAGCTATTTTAATATCAGATGAAATAGAATAAGGAATATAACTAGGGATAAAGATGGATATTACATAATTACAAAAGGGTCAATTCATCTAGAAGATATAACAATCCTAAATGAGCATGCACTTAATCACAGAGTTTCACAATCCATAAAAAAGAATATCTTCTCTAGAAAAAAAACTCAAAATATTTGAAAATTAAACAACACAAATCTAAATAACTCATAAGTCAAAGAAACAATCACAATAGAAACACAAAAATGTTTCAAATTTGATTAAAAATTAGAACATTTCAGAATCTGTAGGATACATTTAAAGTAGCCCTAAAAGGGACATTTATACCATCAAATGCTTAGAAAGGGAGAAAGGTTTTAAATCAATAATCTAAGCTTCCACCTTAAGAGCAAATTAAACACCAAGCAAGCAGAAGGAAAGAAATAATAAAGAGGAGACATCAATAAAATAGAATTCAGAAAACAATAGAATAAAATCAACGAAACTAAAACCTGGTATTTTGAAGAGATCGATTACCAGAAAGATCAGGTTAAAAAGAAAACACACAAATTACCAATATCAGTAACAAAAAAGGGGACATCACAATGCACCTAATGCCTGCCACCACTCATCTGTCAGTGGAAACTTGTGTTGCTGTGATGTTGAACAGATTTCAGCAGAGCTTTTAGACTAAGAAGGACTAGGAAGAAAGGCCTGATGATCTACTTCTGACAATGGCCAGTGAAAACTCTGTGGAACACAACGGTTCGATCTGTAACCAATCCTGGGGATGACACAGGACTGCACAGCAGCATTTTGTTCTATTGTGCATGGGGTAGCCGTGAGCTGGGGGCAGACTTGACAGCAGCTAACAACATATGTGCAGTGATGCCTGGAAGATCAGAATTTCAGGTTTAGACATACTTCAGACAGGTTTCAATAGTAAGTAGGCAATTGAATGTACAAGTCTACAGTTTAAGGAAGAGGTATGGACTAGAGATAGTGATTTGGGAGTAGTTGGTATATAGACAGTATAATCTGTGATAATGAGACAGGAATGAGGATTGAGAGCCCTGAGACTTACCAACAATAAGAGATTGGGGGTGTGGGGTGTAAGAAAAACCCACAAAGGAAAAGAAAAAGGAGTACACCAGGAGAAAAAGGGAAATTGGAAGAATGTGGTGACCTGGTTAAAAAATTAAAGTTTGCAAAGGTTTACAATTTTAAAAATATAAGTGCATCCAAAGTTTCTCATACACTTTTTTGAGTGGGAGAGAAAATGATAGAACTATAGCTACAAGCCAGAAATCACACACGAGCAGCCTGTCTTGTCCACACTATGGTCTATACCCTGTGTTATGGATTCAGTTGCATGCCCCCCTCAAGATATGTTGAAATCCAAGCCCCTATACCTGTGAATGGGACCCTGTTTGGAAATAGAGGCTTGGTTGATGTTATCTGTTAGGTTAACATGAAGTCATACTGAAGTAACGTGCGTCCTGATCTTACATGAATGGTGTTCTATAAAAAAAGAGAAGATACACAGAGACAGAAAGACAAGGGAGGAATGCCATGTGATGCTGCAGTTGCAAGCAAAGGAACGTCAGGGGCCACCAAAAGCTAAGAGAGAGGCGTGGAACAATTTCCCTCAGATGGAATCAACACAGCTGTTACCCTGATTTGGACTTGTAGCCTATGGTTGTGAGACAATAAATTTCTGTTCTTTGAAGTCACTCACTTTGTGGTGTTTTGTTACAGCAACCCTAGGTAACTACTATGCATGTGGATGGTTACTGGTAGATGGTTACAAATCCAGCAAATAAAAACAAAAAAAAAGAAAGAAGCAATCAAAACTACAGTGTCAGTTTAAGGATTACTTTAATCTGGTTATTTTAGTTCTTTATTTCAACCCATGACCTAGTCCTTTTCAAATTTTGGAAGGAGGAGGTTGTATCAAAATCTGGGTCTCTCCATGCAATAAGTCACATTCACAATCTGTTCTGTGTACTGAATTAGGAAAAATACTGAGAAACTCAAATATAGCTTATTTAGAGGTACTTCACCATCCACATCTGTTTTAGTTCTTCAGTCAGAGCTACACACTATCTACTCAACATGTGTACTTAGAATATTTCTTAGTGTAACAGTGATACCAGTAATAAGCTCTCTGCTTTACTGGGTTTTTTAAACAGCAGGGAAAAGAGTCTATAGATTCCATGTTGTGGCTCTGTAATGAGAATACTGATTCTGTGCATCTCATAGCAAGTGCTTTTCTGTGGTGTTTGGCTTATAACTAAGGCCAGTGTTAACCCATCTGTTAATGCACTGCTGATGGGCAACTGTTGATATGCAACCTTGGCAGTATCATTAGACCTGATAGTGTGCTCCCCTGAAGCCAAGGAAATGATTTCCTACAACGACATTTTATTTCAGCTAATGAGTGGTTTTTTTTTTTTTTTTTTTGCATGGTGTATTACCTAATGTGTTACTTGCTATAATTAGCTGATGCAATGCTTTTTCAAAACACAGATAACAGTATGGACCATATTAGCCGAGGATATTAATTTAACATTAGGGTAGAAATTCTTTACGATATGGCATATGCCTGAATTTATTACCTCTCTCATCATCCCAAAACATACTGAAACCCCAGTTTTTCACAATGTATGATTACTTTTACTGAAATGCCTAAATGACAAAATCAGTAGTTTTGGTTGATGTTGCTTAGTTTCCTCACTTGATCAGAGTTACATACTTGGCTATTTTTCTGCACTTTTTTTTATATCTTTTCTCATTTCAATGTATTTTTCAAAAACTAGCTTACAGATTTTTACCAGTACTTGTTGCTGTTTGAGTTTTGTGGTTGCTATTATTGCTATGATATCTCCATCTCAGCTGCATGTGGTGGTGTTTTGCCTAACAGAATGGCATATGGTTCGAAGTTGGTCAGTCTTCATTGCATGTTTCTGTTCTGTCAATTCACATTGTATAAACTTGTATATGCTATTTTGACCCTCGTACATATGTATAAAGGAAGTTAAAATATATACTACCATACTATTTTCACTAAAAAAAAATGTGCTATGTTGAAAGAGCCTAGTGCATTGACTGATTTAAGCCTTTCTTCCTTCCTTCAAATCTCCCTGCCTGCCTTCTACATCATCCATTCTCTACCTTCAGTTTTATCAGTCTCCACCCATTAGACGGTCAATCTATTTGAATTTCTGTCTGTCCATTTGTTATTGCTACTCTCCTTACGTCTATCTAACCATCCACTAGTGTGCCTGATGGTTTATGTTTTTTAATATTTTTGTTGTGGTAAAGATACATACACACACACACATGTACACACCACACACTTTGTCATATAAGTATATATAAAACATTTTCCATTCTAACATTTTTTACATGTACATTTCAGTGACATTAATTACATTTGTCATGTTGTTCATCTACCCCAACTGTTTGTCTATCTGCTCACTTATCCATTTATTTCTGTTTTTAATTAGAAGTATATTTCAGTTTTAATGTAAGCTTACTATATTACCAGGAGCCCTGGTGATGCAGTTGTTAAAACACTTGGCTGCTAACCAAAAGTTGGCTTGAACCCACAAACCACTGCCTGGGAGAAAAATGTGGCATGCCCAGGAGAAAAAATGTGGCAGTCTGCTTCTGTAAAGATTTACAGCCTTGGAGACCCTATGGGATCACTATGCGTCAAAACTGGCTCGATGGTAGTGGGTTTGGTATTTGGTTTGGACTGTATTACTAAAACAATCTTTTGGTCTCACCTAATGAAGCACCTTGAATCATAAAATCCAATATTCTTAGAAGCAGAAAAAGCCTTTTTTTTTTTCCAAGCTAAAACTCCTCCAATCAGACTATGGAAGTAAAGGGAGCTGATTAATGTGTCATTACCATCTATTAAGCAGCATAATTAGACTAGTAGTAAGATTTTTTGACTCCCTTTAAATTGCCTTGTTTAGATGAGGAATTTACAGAACATTTTGGGTAACTTGAATTTTAGTTAATATTTCTTAAATATTTTGGGTAATTAAACCAGCTGCAATCAAGTCAATTGTGACTCATCTTAGCCCAGTATGTGTCATAGGGTTCTACTGTGTGCCATAGGGTTTACAATGTCTGATTTTTTGGAAGTAGATCACCAGGCCTTTCTTCTGCAGTGACTCTGGGTAGACTCATACCATCAAACTTTCAGTCCATTTGCACCTCCCAGAAAACTCTTTTGGGTAATTAACTTGGTTGATTTCAGATGCAAGTTTCAGAACAATGAAAATCAACTGGATTAACAAGCAATCAAGGATGGTGTGTGATTTGACTTCTCTCTACGGTTCTTTAGCTCTGCTTCCTTTGCATCTTGCTTTATCATGGTTGCTTTTCATCACAGCATCACAATGGCTGCAAGCAACAAGGCAGGCAAGATGCATCCTTGTTCACCTCCTTTGGAAAAAAAACTCCACCAACCATGACATATTAATGTTTTACCCGGTAGTTAAATTCATTCACCTGAAGATGTATACCTACTGCTGGGCCAAAATCACTCAACAGAGTGGTGCTATGTACTAATTAGATTTAAGCTTGATTTAGGGGATAGAATTATAATTATTGGTTTTAGATACCCTTGAGCCCAGAACTGGTTCACTTTCCTTGCATCATTGAGTCATCAAGTCATTGAGCTAAGTGGAGAGGTGTGGATACCTAAATATAATTGGTGTTCTATTGTGTTGGGAAGAATGTATTTTCCATTGGTAGTCAATAATGGTTTCCTTTTTTAATTTAAATTTTTAGTTGTTTTCTATTTAACTAAAAATTCATTTACAAGTAAAATTTAATGGTGTAAAACCTGTTATCCATTTATTCATCTATTTTATTTTACCTTGTTTAGGCCAATAAGACACATATAAACTTCTTTTACATTTATTTTCATAGTTGCCCCTTGCACTATACTATAAGCTCCCAAAAGCAAGAATCATATCTTCCATCTTCGCATTTCAGTGCATTTAGCATATAGTAGGTACTCAGTAAGTCCTGGTTAGATGAATAAACGAATGAATCAAAACAATTAACCTATGCTACAACATAGATTTTACCATAGTTATTGTATATGAAAATATAGAAAGAGCATTTAATAGCAAACAATGGGGAAATGGGTAGATTATGGAATATTGGTAGGCTTTGAAAATTTTGTTTATATATTTTTAATAGCATGAGGAAAATCTTAAAATATTGAATGAAGAATTGGTATACTAAGTTATAAAAATATATCATATGTTGCTGTTGTTAGGTGCCATTGAGTCAGTTCTGACTCATAGTGACCCTATGTACAGCAGAACGAAACACTGCTCGGTCCTGCACCATCCTCAATCGTTGTTATGCCTGAACTCATTGTTTCAGTCACTGTGTCATTCCATCTTGCTGAGGGTCTTCTTCTTTTTTGCTCACCCTCTGCTCCAGCAAGCAAGATGTCCTTCTCTAGAGACTAGCCCCTCCTGATAACATGTCCAAAGTATGTAAGATGAAGTCTTGCCATCCGCACTTCTAATGAGTATTCTGGCTATAAATGTATCATATATAATTTATAAATAGAAAAAATGGTAATATTGTTTATGTAAAATGTTTTCTCATTTAGATTTTTCTGTGGATGCTCAGCTTTCTATTGTGAGTTTGTGTTTCAGGATACTTTTACCAATAAGAAACTTAATTGGTTTATAAGAATATAAAATTTACACATAACAGAATATCCTGAGAGACAGCAGTCCAGGGTTGTTTAATTTAGTGGCTTCATGATAGCAACAAGGACCCAGGTTCTTTCCATCTTTCCACCTTGCCACCCTCAATGTGTCAGCTTAGATCCTTCAATGGTTGGAAAAAAGGCTGTCAGTTATAGAATCATGAAAGACATGACAACTTACATCAAGAAAGTACCTTTTCTTCTTGTTTCTCTCTTTATAAGAGCACAGAAGATCATCTCAAAAGCCCTCCATGAGGTCTTCCCTCATATCTCAATGGATGGGCTTGAATCATCGACCCACCTCTAAACTAACTCAACAAACAAATTGGTCTTAGAACAAATACAGCTAGAATTTTCCTTAGAAACAAGGATGGTGAGACTTTGGCTTGTTTACTTGGGACAGACCGGTCAATAGATTGTTTGGTAAAGGAGAATGCCAACAAAGATAAGGGAAACCCTCAGTGAAGTAAATTGACACAACAATGGACTTAAACATACCAATGGTCATGAAGATGATGCAAGACCTGGCAGTTTCATTCTGTTATACATAAAGTCGCCATGAGTCAGAACCAACTCCATGGCAACTAAAACCAACAACAAATTATATGAAAACGTCGTGCCTGATTGAGTCCACTGAGTCACTTGGGGAAGACTGACTTCTGAACAGTATCAACAGAATGAGGAAGGAGGCACAACCCGCTGCTCAAGGCCTAACCAACAGAGTCTGCAACAGCATGACAGCCACATAGCTGGCGAGGTGAATTATCCCTGCCTGTATTTTGTTCTATTGGTAGGGTAAATCACATAATGGTAATTTTTAGTTGATTTATAAAAGATTTTCTTTTTCATTTTCTCTAAATATTATTTAGAATAACCATGAGTTTGTACTGAGCCATTTTTTTTAATTCCAAAAGGTTATGCAAGACTTGGCACCAAAGGTACATTTATTTCCTTCATCTTGTATTCACACTGACGTAAGTTTTTATTATTTTCTCCACCTTTGAGGGGTGTTTTAATCAACTCCTCTTTAATTGCTATGTGCTTTATATTTCTCAAAAGTAAAAAGCTAGATATCTTTATTATTGATTCTATTATTATGTAAGATTACAAATATATGAATTTTCTAAAGGAAAATCATTTATGAATGAAACTAGTTAAGATAAGGGCTACAGATGCTCAGCTATAAAATAAAATGAAATAAATGCATTCTTAAAGATTATATATTTGCTTCTACTTTTCTAGACAATCTATTCTAATCTTGGAACAGAAACACTATAGAAAGTTATTTTTGATTTTCCAATACCTTTTTAAATCACCTCAGATAATTCTAACATACCATGAGAGCTAATGACAAACTGTTTAAGACTTTCTAAACATATTTACCCTTTATCAGTGGAGTATTTGAAAACATCATTCAAAGGAAGGAAGAGAGGGAGGTAAGGATGGAGAAAAAAGAAGAGGGAGGGAGAGATGGAGAAAAGAGAGAAAGGAAACACTTGGATGGAGAGAAGAACTGATTAACTCATGGTAAATGTCAGGTTCAACAGTAGATATTATTCTTATTACTATCATTTTAGATAGGGTGGCATAGGGAACAACAAGAAAGTAGGTCTCTCAGATTCTTTTCACTCATGCCATATAGATAGCTGCCTATATAATCTACTCCTAGCTCTGGCCCTATTTGAATCCTCTAGGTAAAATAGTTTAGTCTTCCAAGACTCACACAGTAAATCCTTATAAGGAATGCTTCTTTTACACATTAATTCCAGGAGTCTACATAACTTAACAGCACACACACACACAACAACAACAAAAGAAGCAGTTGTCATTGTGTGTCTTCCCACTCATGGCAACCTCATATGTTTCAGAGTAGAACTGAACATCACAGGGTTTTCATGGCTGGGACCTTTCAGAAGCAAATCACTGAGGTGCCTCTGGGTAAGTTCAAACTGGCAACATTTGGGTTAAAATTGAGCACTTAACTGTTTGCACCACCAGAGAGTCTCTCTTAAAAGCACAATACCTACAGAAGTAGATTAGAAAAAAATACGTAATGAAGAAGAGGCCCTAGAATTTACTGAACACCTACTGTGTATCAGACATTAAAGACTTTCTCAGTTATGGTCATATTTAAACCCTTTCAGAAATTATCTAACAACAAGGCAGCTGATTTTAGCAAGTCAAATCACTCAGATAAAATGAGTACAGCACTTAGCATAAGGCCTACTCGCAAAGATGTTCTATATATTTCATTATTATTAATATATTGTTGATCAGAATCACACCACTAATGCGAAGTCATGTTTAAATCTAGACCTGCTTGATGGTAAAAACGTTTTGATTCTGTTAGTCTATGATGCAATTGTTCTCTGAAATGTGCACCTCACAGCAATCATTTCCTCTCCCTTTAGCATTCTACTCACTAAGCAGACATTCAATGACTATGCACGGAAGTCAAAATAAAATATCTGCATAAGAGTTCTTCATTGTTAGTGTGGCAAGGACTGCAAACACTGCCAGTCTGAATTAAAATGTGCTGAGACCAAAGGTTTCTCTGGAAGTAATAAGATTTGATGTTCTCTATGGGGATGCACTCCTTCTGTGTGTTTTGGTTATCTGAGACTCCCTGTAAATGCTCAGTAAATATGAGACTTCCACAAGTGATATTTAACCCACTTAGTTATTTCTACTATGTAGCCAACATCTCAGAGGATGGTTAGCAGCTTATATGAGCTAGCTTTGCATCATTACCTGTTCTCTTGAAGTGACTTTAATGGAAATGCCTGAGGACACTGCCTTATTAATTTTCTAGGGCTCATCAGTGATACACTATTCTTCAGAAGTGAAACTTAATAGTAATGATTTAAAAAAAAAGAAAACCTATCTTGGATTTTCTGTTTGTCAAATTTCAAATTTCAAAGACACGAAGTCACACCATCAGTAAGCATCTATGAGGACCGTTGCATATGGTAGGCTACGGCATGGGAGTATAAAAAGTAAGTAGTAGGATCTAAGCTGTCAAAGACATAGAAATTTAATTGAAAGACCAATGTCATCTAACCAATAGGCAAATACCAGAGACACAGTCATCCACAATGTCATAGAAAGGGAAAACACCATGCATCTCAAAACTTTTTGTAGTTGCTTATTCATGTGGTTCATATATTCTTATTGTGACTCTCTCTTGTATGTGGAAAGTAGTGGGAACCTGTTCTGCTTTTTTTCTGGGAATGTGATCAGGCCTATGATGTAAGTGGATGATGATAATTTCAAAGATGCCCCATCTCCAACAAAAGGAGATGGCTCTGTAATAGGACTTTTTAACAAGTGGGCTCCAAGAACAAAATTTGGAAGTCTACAGCTTCTGTCTTTGTAGGAAGATTAACCCCACCCCTCATAATAATGCAGAACATGGTTCCCAATGTGGGTAGAGTTCAATACAGATTATGCTTCATTTAAGAATAATGTTCTTCTCTAATACAAACATAAAGTGTAAAAATATAATGCCTTTGAGAATTAAGTTGCCTTTGAAAGATGTATTTGTGGTGTTTGTTTCAATCATTACCTGCTATATATATATATATTTATATATATATAGCTATATAAATATATATATATATTTTCTGTAACAGGCCAGATAGTAAATATTTTAGGCTTTGGAGACATAACGTCTCTGTCACTACATAAAAGCGTCCACAGTCAACAGCAAAAAAGTAGTCATGACTATTGTAAAATCAGGGGCCAGCCAGATGGGCCTGAGGTCTTTAATTTACCAAATATTGGTCTACTCTAAATAATGCAAACTTTGGCAATTTTGGAACTTGGGAATTACAGTTTTGAGTGGATCATACTGAGGGAGAGGGAGTGATTAAGACCAACCTCCCAGACCAGACAGTATATGGTTTCCCTTATAAAGGCAGGCATGCATGTTTGGAAAGGGCAGTTATGAATAAAAGGGGAACAAAATTAGGGTCTGGATGTATCTGAAATGTAACTCCTGTCACAGGTTTATTAGTTTTGTGTGCTTTTCCTTGGATTGTGAGGACAGTCAAATGAAATGAATTTTCACCTTTCTACCTGGAGACACTGGTGGTGTAGTGGTTAAGAGCTACTTTTGCTAGCCAAAATGTCGGCAGTTCATATCCATAGGGTGCCCCTTGGAAACTCTATGGGGCAGTTCTACTCTGTCCTACAGGGTCGCGATGAGTTGGAATTGACTCAACGGCAACAGATTTGGTTTGGTTTTGGTATGTTGTACCTATGTCTATTCACTATTAATACTTCCTTGAAATCTAATAGAACTGCACAGCCTTAACAGGGGGTGATGTTGAGAATAAAGCCATGGGACAATAAAGGGAAATGTGGCTTGTTTCCCTTGCACTCCTCTGCTGATGCCTCTGTATAGCAAGGAGCAGCCAAAACTACGGGAACTATCTAGAAGTAGTAGTTCTATATACTGTCCACAACCAAAGTTATTTGAGGCCCACTTGGAAGCTGGGGGCTGCAGGGAAGATCATATGATATCAAAGTGCAAGGAGACAACCAAGTGGCAGAAAAAGATTCAATTCCCCTTTGCCCAACATATGCTGGAGTGTTCAAAATATGACCAAGTCTTCCTGTGCTATAATAACCTGGGAATTTTTTTTAAATGAAGAATCCCATTCTTTATTGCAGATTTGGTGAATCAGAATTTTTGGAGATGTTGCTAAGATTACACAGTTAAACTAAATGTCGTAATTGATTTTTATGCACATTAATGATTGAGAATCACCAAGTCAGGGGACAGTGACCTTTGAAGAAAAGAGAAGGTGCTGCCACTGACAGTGTTGCTTCACTCTGTGCAAGCAAGATAATGTGCAGGCCCTTGGCTGAGTCACATTGTCACGAGATCAACGCCATGACATTCTTTGATCACTACATTTTGTAATTTTCCAGACTGTGTCATCATGATTCCTTGATCTATGGCCTTAAGTTCAGTCATCTTTAATTTTAATGTATCAGTTCAGTCTGTATCCCTCTTTGTTTTTCAGAAGCACATATATAGTTTTCTTTTTTTTTAGTTCTCTGCTCCATAGTGTCTCATAACCATGTCTTTTGCCTACACTGACTATGATTCCAGTTGTAAAATTTTTCTCATACTCAAAAATATTTGTGCATGTGTGTGGGGTGGTGACTTTCAACTTAACAGAGTTGTTCTGTAATGAACATTGCTCTAGGAATAGTTGACTGGTTATCATCTAAGATTTTTATGTTTAATGATCCTGTCGTGCCAACTAATGTCAAACAGAACTTGAAAGTAAAGCTATTCAAAGAGCTGGAAGTGATGTCTATGATAGCAGAGTCAGGTCCCACAAGCTGTATATAGCCATGCTGGTGTTGTATTGGATCTTCCATTTATGACTTCACAAGGTGCAGAGAATTTTAGGAGTTTAAGAGGACCTAAGAGTCCATGTGGTATGTAGAAAAAATTATCACCTGAATAATTAGGGCTAGCAGCCAGGACATTGAACTCATGGTCCAGGACCATTTTCATTCTACAGGCTATAGATTTGTTTTCAGGTTTTCTTATCAATCAAGGCATTGGTAACTAGCAGATTTTACTACAAAATTTAGATTCAAATCTCTATGAAAATATGGAGATAGCAATATGATTTTCTAGTTATGGAATTGTCTAATGCCTGAATATTCTACTGTACTTGTCAAAATGGAAAGCTGCAATAATTCTTGCAAAGCAGTTCATAATCTGCCTGTGTATCTGAAGAATGCAGTGATATGAATCTGTTGTTATTGTGTGACTTCAGGTCTATTCTGACTCATAACAACTCAATAGGACAGAGTAGAACTGTCCCATACGGTTTCCTAGGCTGTGATCTTTAGGGGAGCATATCACCAAGCCTTCTTCCACAGAACTGCTGGTGGGTTCCAACCATGGACCTTTTGGTTAGCAACCCAGCGCTTAACCACTGTGCCACCAGGGCTCCTTTATACGGATCTAGTCATTCCTAAATCAGTTTTGATGATGCATGAAGCCTTTTCATTAAAACCTTACCAGAGTAGTAGCAATAATCTACACATGTTAGCTATGCCTGTTAGAGGCCCAATCTCAGAGTAACTGAGGTTTGTCTCATTATGTGATTCCACTGGGATAAGAAATGCGTTCAGAAAATATTCCATTAATTCATTTCAGCAATATTGAGTACCTACTAAGAGCAAAATATGGGACCAAGCATGGTGGTAGATTCAGTGATTTAAAAAAAAAAAAAAAGACATGATACTGTTGAGGAAATCAACTTCTCCATTGCTAACAAAAATTTGTGTTCTAAATACTGAAAATTCAACTACCAAAAACAACATCAACACTTTACCTCCTTGAGCAAATCTAATGTTTCCATACAGATCTTATCAAGATACATTTTGGTTCTTTGAACAAATATTATAGGTCCACATTTAAAAAAAAAATACATTTGGCCTTTTTGCTAACGTATACTATCAGTTTTTTTTTTTTTTTTCAGGGAGTCTTTTTAAGTTTGGTTACTTTTTTTCTTTAAGTTTGCTTTCTTTATGAGGTCCTTCCTTTCCTGTGGATCATAAAGAGCAATTCCTGGAGGTGATGGGCATAGCTCTACTCAAGCATAAAAGAGAACCTATAAAATTGAGCTGAGGTAATCTCCGGCTTCTGGTAGGTGTTCATTCCTCTGATTTTCGAGTATAAAACCAAAGCCATAGTCTTTTATTCCACAACAATCCTTAATCCTTGTACCACAGAAATTTATAATTTAGTTTGGGAGAGATGTACACACATATACACTCAAACATGTAGGTATATGTGGGTTTGTATCTACATATATACACACAAATATGTATGTATATATGTGTATTTACATTAATTTACAACTCTGATCCAAGGCAGAGTACGTTAAAGATAATAGAAGGATAAGTTGTTAAGGATATAAGAAAAAAAGTTTCATGTTTACTGGATAAAACTGAAGTAATTATAGTGTTTTCAGTATAATTTTTAGGGCACTATAATTAATTTCAAACTATCAGAATTCAGTTCTCTGAATGGTTTTGATATGAACTGGGTCCAGCAAAGATTGTGAATTATTTAATTTTTTGTTCTCTCTTTACCTCAGGAACCTAGTGCCTTCATGTTGCTTCTTCTTTTCACTTGAAAAATCTTTTCTTGTGCCATATATTGTATGCCAGTCACTGTGCTGGGAGGTTGCAGTACAGAAAAGAAAATGAATGATGAAGATGCGGTGGTAAGTCCTCGGATAGAGGTACCCACAGGGCACAGAAGAGAGTCCCCTAGAGAATTGGCCCCTTAGGAGAATATGACAACAAGAGGGGTTCTTAACCCTCTTTGTGCAGTGGACTTCTTTGGCAATCTGGTGAAGCCTATGGACCCTTTCTTAGAATAGTATTTTTAGATGTATATTATAAAAATAAATGGGATTTCAGGGGATAAAGAATAACAAAACACAGTTGTTAAAATAGTTCTTAAAAACAAATACGTTCTGCTTTATTAAAGCATTAAATAACAAGATTCAGCAGTCGGCATAATAACCAGTGTAATTTTGAAGTAGTAACAAGAATAAGTATTATTTTGAGGTATATGTGACAACTGTAATGCAATATAAAAATATCTGTGATTTCTTTGGTGAAAGAGTCACAGGTATGGATGATGTGACTACAGCTGGTACAACATTCATAATTGAAGAAATGTTAAATTTCTTAGATTTTGGTGAAAATAAAGAAGAAACTTTACCCTCATCCAAGTTCACAGACTCCCTGAATTCTATCTATGGAGTAAGGGACTGTCACCCCAGCTAAGAACCCTGCACTGCAGGTCGAGCACAGTTGTTCAGGTAGAGGACGGAGCAAACGTGTTCCATCCGGAAGCTCATCTCTCTAATATAGAGACTCATTATTTTGGAACAATGTGAAGGACACTTACTTCTTTCCCCCATCTTCTTTAAACTTAACAGACTTTTTTTCCCTCTCAGTTAGTTTTCCTTTGTGTTAAACTAGGGGCAATAATACCTCTTAACTCTATATGTCTTACCAGACTATACTAATATTTTTGTAGTTGTTGTTGAATTTTTTTTTTTTATGGTACTACAGGTAAAGGCTTACAGAACAAATAGTTTTTCATGAAACAGTAGTACACATATTGTTTTATGACATTGGTTAGCAACCCCACAACAGGTCAACCCTCTAACTTCTCAACCTTTTTTTTTGGTGAAAATACACATAGCCAAAGATACACCATTTCAAAAATTTCTACATGCACAGTTCAGTGACATTGACTACGCACTTCCAACTGTGCTGTTATTCTCACTTAAGATGAAGGTTTACAGAACAAAACAGTTTCTCATTTAACAGTTACTACAAATGTTGCCCTATGACACTGGTTAACAATCTCACAACACATCAACAATATCCTTACTCAACCTTGGGTTCCCTATCACCAGCTTCCTTGTTCCCTTCTGCCTTCTGGCCCTTGTCACTGGACTCCTCTACCTCGTTAGTCTCATTTGGTTTTACGGGGCTGTCCACTCCCAGGCTCAACAGTGAACCTCGGAGATAACTTCACCACTGAGCTAAAAGAGTGTCTGAGAGCCATACGCTTGGGGTTTCTCCAGTCTCCTTTTGGCCAGTAAATCTGGTCTTTTTTTGGTGTGAGTTAGAATTATGTTCTACATCCTTCTCCAGCTCTGTCCAGAACCCTCTGTTGTGATCTTGGTCAGAGCAGTCAGTGGTGGTAGCCGGGCAACATCTAGCTGTACTAAACTCAGTCCGGGGAGGCCTTGGGAGATGTGGACAAATAGTCCTTAGGAATAATCTTTTCTTTGTATCCTGTTCTCTTCATTCTCCCTTGCTCTCAAAGAGATGAGACCAGTGGAGTATCTTAGATGGCAACTCACAGGCTTTTAAAGACCCCAGACACTACTCGCCAAGGTAGAATGTAGAGCATTGTCTTTATAAGCTGTGTCATACCAAGTGACCTAGATGTTCCCTGAGACCATGGTTCCCATAGCCTTCCGCCCAGCAATTCAGTCCCACAGGGAGTTTGGATGTGTCTATGGGGCTTCCGTGACCTTTCCTTGTACAAGTTGTGCTAGTTTCCCCTGTATTGTGTACTGTCTCACCCTTCACCCAAGATACCACTTATCTATTGCCTATTTAGTATTTCCCCTCCACCTCTCCCATCCCTGGTAACCAACAAAGATTGTTACATTTTGTGTGTGAAATTTTTCATGGGTTTTTACAATAGAGGTCTCATACAATATTTGTCCTTTAGTGATTGACTTATTTCACTCAGCATAATGTCCTCCAGTTTCATCCATGTTATGAGATGCCTCACAGATTCATCGTTGTTCTTTCTCGTTGCATAGGACTACATTGTGTGTATGTACCACAGTTTGTTTATCCATTCATCTGTTGATGGGCATCTAGGTTGTTTCCATCGTTTTGTTATTGTGAACAATGCTGCCATGAACATAGGTGTGCGTATGTCTATTCAAGTGACGACTCTTATTTCTCTAGGTTATATTCCTAGGAGTGGAATTGCTGGATCGAATGGTATGTCTATTTCTAGCTTTCTGAGGGTGCGCCGTATCATTTTCCAAAATGGTTGTATCATTTTGCATTCCCACCAGCAGTGCATAAGAGTTCTGATCTCCCCACAGCCCCTCCAACATTTGTTATTTCTGGTGTTTTTGATTCGTGCCAGTAATGCCAGGGTGAGACGGTTATCTCACTGTGGTTTTAATTTGCATTTCTCTAATGGCTAGTAATTGCGAGCACTTCCTCATCTGTCTATTGGCCATTTGAATGTCTTCTTTGGCGAAGTGTTTGTTCATTTCTTTTGCGCATTTTTTAATAGGATTATTTGTGTTTTTGTTGTAGAGGTGTTGGATTTTCTTGTAGATTATGGAGATTAGGCCTTTGTCTGACTTGTACTGTCCAAAAATTATTTCCCAGTCTGTTGGTTCTCTTTTCACTCTTTTGGTGAAGTCTTTTGAAGAGCATAGGTGTTTGATTTTTAGAAGATCCCAGTTATCTAGCTTATCTATTGGGGTTTGTGCATTGATGGTTATGGTTTGTGTCCTGTTAATGCTGTGTATTAAGGCCTGAAGTGTTGGTCTTATATTTTCTTCTATGAACTTTATAGTTTTAAGCTTTATATTCAGGTCTTTGATCAATTTTGAAGTAGTTTTTGCATATGGTGTGAGGTATGGGTCCTTTTTCATTTTTTTGCAAATGGATATCCAGTTTTGCCAGCACCATTTGTTAAAAAGACTGTCTTTCCCCCATTTGATGGACTTTGGGCCCTTGTCGAAGATCAGGTGACCGTAGGTGGATGGATTTACATCTGGCTTCTCAATTCTGTTCCATTGGTTAATGTATCTGTCGTTGTACTAGTACCAGGCTGTTTTGACTACTGTAGCTGTATAGTAGGTTCTGAAGTCAGGTAGTGTGAGTCCTCCAACTTTATTCTTCTTCTTCCGTAGTGCTTTACTTATTTGGGGCTTCTTCCATTTCCATATAAAGTTAGTAATTAGTTTTTCCATCTCTTTGAAGAAAGTTGTTGGTATTTGGATTGGGATTGTGTTGTATTTGTAAATTGCCTGGGTAGAATTGTCATTTTCACAATGTTGAGTCTGCCTATCCATGAGCATGGTATGTTATTCCATTTATGTAGATCCCTTTAGGTTTCATGCAGTAGTGTTTTGTAGTTTTCTTTGTATAGGTCTTTTACATCCCTAAGTGTTTTATCTTTTTAGGGGCTATTGAAAATGGTATTGTTTTCCTGATTTCCTTTTCATCGTTCTTCTTATTGGTGTATAGGAATCTAACTGATCTTTGAATGTTTATCTTGTATCCTGCTACTCTGCTGAATCTTTCTATTAGTTCCAGTACATTTCTCGTGGAGTCTTTAGGGTTTTCTGTATATAATATCAAATCATCTCCAAACAGAGACAGTTTAACTTCTTCATTACCAATTTGGATGCCCTTTATTTCTTTTTCTTGCCTTATTGCTCTAGCTAGAATGTCCAGCACAATGTTAAATAGGAGTGGTGATAAAGGGCATCCTTGTCTTGTTGCTGTTTTCAAGGGGAATGTTTTCAGCCTCTCTCCATTAAGAATGATGTTGGCCATTGGTTTTGCACAGATGCCCTTTATTATGTTGAGAAATTTGCCTTCTATACCTATTTGATTGAGAGTTTTTATCAGGAATGGGTGTTGGACTTCGTCAAATGCCTTTTCTGCATCAATTGAGATGATCATGTGATTCTTGTTTTTCCTTTTATTTATGTGGTGGATTATGTTGATTGATTTTCTAATGTTGAACCATCCTTGCATTCCTGGTATGAATCCTACTTGGTTGTGGTGTATTATTTTTTTGGTATAATGCTGAATTCTATTGACTAGAATTTTATTAAGAATTTTTGCATCTATATTCATGAGAGATATTGGTCTGTAATTTTCTTTTTTTGTGACATCTTTGCCTTGTATTGGTATCAGTGTTATGCTGGCTTCATAGAATGAATTCGGAAGTGTTGCTTCCTCTTCTATGCTCTGAAATAGCTTGAGTAGTACTGGTACAAGCTCTACCGTAAATGTTTCGTAGAATTCTCCAGTGAAGCCATCTGGGCCAGGGCTTTTTTGGTTGGAAGTTTTTTTATTACCTTTTCAATCTCTACTCTTTTTATGAGTCTGTTCAGATTTTCAACATCACTTTGCTATAGTTTGGGTAGGTAGTGTGTTTCTAGAAATTTATCCATTTCCTCTAGGTTTTCAAATTTGTTGGAGTATAGTTTTTCATAATATTCCGTTATAATCCTTTTTATTTCTGTTGAGTCTGTTGTAATGTCCCCCATTTCATTCCTTATTTGGGTTATTTGTGTCCTCTCCTGTTTTTCTTTTGTCAGTCTGGCAAGTGGTTTGTAGATTTTTCAGATTCTTTCAAAGAACCAGCTTTTGGTTTTGTTGATTCTTTCTATTGTTTTTCTGTTCTCTATTTCATTGATTTCTGCTCTGATATTTACTATTTCCTTTCTTCCTGTGGTTGTGGGCTTTTTTTGCTGTTCTCTTTCTATTTGTTTGAGTTGTGTCGTTAATGTTTGGATTTTGTCCCGTTCTTCTTTTTTGATGTGTACATTTATTGCTATAAATTGTCCTCTGAGGACTGCCTTGGCTGTGTCCCAAAGGTTTTGGTATGTTGTGTTTTCATTCTCATTTGATTCTAGGAATTTTTTTATTCCATCTCTGATTTCTTCTATTACCCACTGATGTGTAAGCATGGTATTATTCAGTTTCCATGTAGTTGATTTTTTTTTCCTTGCTCTTTCTATTGCTAATTTCTACCTTGATGGCATTGTGGTCAGAGAATATACTTTGAATTATCTCGATTTTTTGGATCTTGTTGAGGTTGCTCTGTAGCCTAAGATGTGGTCTATTCTGGAGAACGTTCCATGTGCATTGGAAAAGAATGTGTATTTTGCAGTGGTTGGATGGAGTATTCTATATATGTCTATGAGGTCAAGTTGGCTGATTGTGCCCTTTAGGTCTTCTGTATCTTTGCTGAGTTTCTTCTTAGTTGTTCTGTCCTTTACTGAGAGTGGTTTGTTGAAGTCTTCTACGATTATTGTGGAACTGTCAATTTCTCTTTTTAGTGTTGTTAGAGTTTGTTTTATGTATTTTGGAGCCCTGTCGTTGGGTGCATACATGTTTATTGTGGTTGTGTCTCACGATGGATCATCCCCTTAATCATTATATAGTGTCCTTCTTTGTCTTTTATGGCAGATTTTGTTTTAAAGTCTATTTTATCTGAGATTAGAATTGCCACTCCTGCTCTTTTTTGGTAGTTGTTAGCTTCATATATTTTTTTCCAAACTTTGACTTTTAATAAATTCACATCTTTGTTTCTAAGGTGTGTCTCTTGTAGACAGCATATTGATGGATCCTGTTTTCTTACCCATTCTGTCACTCTCCGTCTCTTTATGGGTGCATTGAGTCCATTCACATTCAGTGTAATTATTGATAGATGTGAGTTTGTTGCTGTCAATTTGTAGTGCTTTTTATTGTGGTGCTGAAGCTTTCTTTGTTCTTCTTACTCTCTTGTGCTGAGTTACTTTTGTTTGTGGATTTTGTTTTTCATTTCTTTTGCTTTTGTAAGTTTTGTTCTTGCTGAGACTTTATGTTTTTCCTCTTTATTTTTATGAGTTGGTTTGTTAACTTTCTTTGTGGTTACCATGAATTTTACCTGTATCTTTCTAAGTTTGAAGCAGTCTATTATGACTTGGTATCACCTTGCCTTCCTCTCCACTGGAAGGTTCTATACCTATGCCGTTTATTCCCTCTTTTATTGTTTTGATGTTGTTGTCATTTACTGATTAACTGCTCTAAGCCCTGTTGTATTTCTTTTGGTTTTGGGTAGTCCTCGAGGGTTCGTTTCCTAGATTGGTGTCTGGCTCGTACCATCCCGCATCCAAGATTCTGCCTGTGAGTTGAAGCTGTTTGTCCTAAGATCGAAGAACTAACTTTAATAATTCTTGTAAGTTTGGTTTGACTTTTACATATTCCCTTAATTTCTGTTTATCTGGAATTGACCTAATTTCACCATCAAAATTGAACGAGAGTTTTGCAGGATATATTATTCTTGGCTGGCTATTTTTTTCTTTCAAGATTTTATATATGTTATCCCATTGCTTTCTTGCCTGTGTCGTTTGTGCCGAATATTCTGAGCTCAGTCTTATTGTTTCTCCTCTGTATGTGACTTCTTGTTTTTAATGAGCTGCTCTCAGGATTGTTTGTTTGTCTTTAGTTTTGGCAAGTGTGATTATGATATGCCTTGGTGATTTTATTTTGGGGTCTCTGCTATATGGGGTTTGTTGAGCTTCTTGGTTGGCCAACTTTTAATCTTTCATGATGTTGGGGAAGTTTTCTGTCAGAAGTTCTTCAGTGATCCTCTCTGTGTTTTCTGTTTTCTCCCCCTCTTCTGGAATACCAATCACTTGAAAATTTTAGCTTTTGATTGTATCCCACATAACTCTCAGGGTGTCTTCATTTTTCTTTGTTCTTTTTTCTGAGTTTTCCTCAAACAGAGTTGTATCCAAGTGTTTGTCTTCAATTCCACTGATCCTGTCTTCTACCATTTCAAATCTGCTTCTCAGCCTTTGCATAAGACCGTCCATTTCTGAAATCTTGTTGTTTATCTTTTGGATTTCTAACTGTTGTCTTTGTATTATTTCTAGTTGTGAATTTATTTTGGCATTTTGTTTCTGCATTATTTTCCTGAATTCTTCCAATTTTTTGTCTCTATTTTCCATTAATTTGTCTATTTTTTCCTCATGTTTTTCAACTTTTGGCCTCAGCTCTTGGAGAATTCTGAGTATTAGAGATTTGAATTCCCTATCAGGTAGTTCTAGTGCATTTTCTTCCACTGGAGAGTCATCTGGTGCTTTATTTTGGATGCCTACTGGAATCATCCTGTCCCATTTTGTAAATGTTTTGATATTGTCTGCTGTCTTCTGGGCATTCAGTATTTATTTTTCTAGTTTATTAATTGTGGATTTGTTTGTTTCATTCCTTTTTTTTTTTAAGTTCCACTATGGTGGACTGTGTGTTCTTTGTTGTTTGCTCTTCTGTGGGCACAGTACTTTTTGCCTCCTTCTCAAATTGGCAGGGTGAGTCACTCAGATATGGTACGGCAGGGCAGGTCTAGCTGAAGAGGAGTTACTGGGATGGGTTGTTTGTTGCACTTACTACAGCCACCAGAGTGGGTCGGTAATCAGTGCAGGGCAGGTTCCAGTAGGCCGTTTCCGTGCTACTTGGTGGTGTGATGTCACGCGCATGGTGCAGGTAGGCAGGATGCAGTGGGGCGATTGTTATGTGTGGAGCTAAGATGGATATGGGAGAGAAGAGAGTGAAAAGGGGCCAAAAAACCTACAAATAAACAAAAATGAATGCTAGGGGAGCTTGCAGTTGGAGTGGAGAAATGAGAGACTATGAAATGGAGAAAAACAGAAAGGGGAAGAGGAAGAAAAGAATGAATAAATAAAAATCACAAAGGTTAAAGAGCCGCAAATTTCCCAAGGATCCTACCTGTGCAGCTACGAGGTCTGTGGTAGTCGCTCTCAGGTGTTGCAGTACAGCCTGGCTAGAAGGCATAGAGGTATACAATGCCAGGTATTCGGGGAACAGAAAGAGAAGAAAGATATAGAGAGACGAGAAACTGAGCAATGAAGAAAAACAAAAAGGGAAAATGAGGGAAAAGAAGACAAAACAAATAATAAAAAAAAAAGAACAAGAAAGGCCCCCAAAAAAACAGAAAAAAAAAACAACAACAAATAAAGAAATGGTCTCAGGGATCCTTCTGCACGTCTGTGCAAGCCGAGGGGGAAGTCCCCTTGCCATGCAGCACCTCCTGGCCAGAAAGGGCTCCCAACTCAAGAAAAGGAAAAGAAAACAAACAAACAATTCAAGACAAGCAAACGAACAAAAGCCACAGGATCCCACCAGCGCGGCACCCCAGACCGGGCAGTAGCTCCACACTCTAATGAAGCTCCACAGCCCCTCAGGAAGAAGCAAAGATTGTGCACGGAGCCAGGTATTCGAGCGAAAAGAGGGGAGGTGGTGAGAGGTAAGGAAGAAATCAAAAGAAGCAGAAAAAAGCAACACCAGCAGCCAGCAAATGGCACTCAGAAAGCTGGCCCGTTCGGGTGTGTGGAATCCAAGCATATGGTGTTTCCCGGTCAAGAGATTGTGGCCACAGGAAGCAGAGGAGGCCGAGTCGGGGTGAAGAAGGGTGGGGGGTGGGAAAGCATATATTGCAAATTACCAGTTGTTTTGTCTCCAGCTGGACACTCCATGAGGCTGCTTTCCGTACCCCCTGTTTGCTGGTCTCCGATAGGAGTCCAAGATGGTGGATCAGTGCTGCGTTAGCTGGTAGGGGACCTCTGCATGAAACCCTCCTTGCTCTCCATTCTCTGTCAGTTTTCTCACTCCATTTAGTGCTTGGCTGAGTTCTTTATCTCTTCATTTGATGTTTTAGGGTTTTAGGATTGTTGTATTCTCTGTTCGGCTTAGTTTTTCAGATCTTTGCTGTGGAGGGACGGCATGGTGCTTCTGCCTAGAGCGCCATTTTGCTGGAACCTCGATACTAATATTTTCAATGTATAAAGTATATCAACAATTCTTTAAGGTATACCAGCAATTCTTACTGGAATACTCTTTTGATTTGGAAATTTTGTGTGTATCAAGCCTGAGGGTCCGGAATTTCGGTCAGATAAGCAAGGAAAATCTTATACACCTTCCTTTGGGATGATTAATAAATTTACCTTTGTTTAAGTTTATATTTTAATTTCTCTGGTTCCACTCTTCTTCTTTTTCTTAATTACTTAAGTAATCCATGTTGGTTTACAAAGCAGTATTAATATATAACATGAATAATGAAGTATAGTATAAAATTTGTCACATCAAAATGAAAATTCACTAGACCACTCCCCCCACCCAACACTCACTAAAGAACTAACACTTGTTAGCCTTCTTGTGTCCTTTATATACATATGAATATATAGGTATAAAAGCCCAACCCCATTGACATCGAGTCAATTCTGACTCATAGCGACCATGTAGGACAGAGTAGAACTGCCCCATAGAGTTTCAAGGTTCCTGGTGGCCTAGTGGTTAAGAATTCAGCTGCTAACCGAAAGGTCGGCAGTTCAAATCCACGAGCCACTCCTTGGAAACCTTATGGGGCAGTTCTACTCTGTCTTATAGGGTCGATATGAGTTAGAATCATCTAGACAACAATGGGTTAAATGTTTATATATGTGTGTGTGTGTGTGTGTGTGTGCACGTGCACGCCCGTGTGTGCGCTTTGAGAGCCCTGGTGGTGCAGTGGTTAAGTGGTTGGCTGCTAACTGAAAGGTCAGAGGTTCAAAGCCACTAGCTGCTCCATGGGATAAAGATGTGGCAGTGAGCTTCCGTAAAGATTTATAGCCTTGGAAATCCTATGGGGCAGTTCTACTCTGTCGTATAGGCAGGGTCGGATTACCCAATAGGCAAGGTAAACACAGTGCTTACTTTGCTTACCAGATCATCTGTAGTAAACAATTTCACATTTTTTCACCGCATTAATGATTCTGCTTCTAGGTATGGCTGGCATCTGTCTCTCTCCCAACCCAAAAGCACCTTCCTACAGAATCAAAGCCTCTTTCCAAATTTACAATCCCTAACAGGGACAGACTACCCAGTCAGCAAGGTAAGCACAGGGTTATTTGTGTTTACTTACCAATATGTAGTGAACAATTTCACATGTTGAAAAACATGAAATTGTTAACTACAGATTAGTAAGTAAGAACAAGTAAGCCCGTACTTACCTTGCTTATTGGATAATCTGCCTCTATCTACAGGGTTGCTATGAGTCGGAATTGATTCCATGGCAACGGGTTTGGTTTTGGTTTTGGGGTGTGTGTGTGTTTTTTGTGTATGTGTACATATATATGTGTGGGCACACACACATATAGTTCATTTGCCCTGGTGGAGTCGTGGTTAAGAGCTTGGCTGCTAACGAAAAGATTGACAGAATCCACCAGATTCTCCTTGGAAACCCTATGGGGCAGTTCTACTCTGTCCTATAGGATTGCTGTGAGTCACAATCAATTTGATAGTAAAGGTTTTTTTTTTTTTTTTTTTTTTGGTATTTATTATGATCATAATAAATTGTTTGACAATATTGTGAGCTAATTGCTTTGTTCATTCAGTGAGTCCTAAACTATATCTTTATTATCATTTGCATTATTTATTTTCCTTTATCAGAATAAAGCACTCTGAAATTTTTGGTTGATGTTTGAATTGGGAAGATTCTCACATAAAATCATTGGTTGGTATACTTGAAATTTCTGCCAAGACAAAATTGAGTGTAAGGCAAGGAAAGAAAAGGGCTTCTGAGAATGACGGGGCTTAGAGATGTGACACGCATTTGAGGGTAAAGAAAGGACTGATAAAATAGTTTGGGGAACAAATGGTTACATTTTTGGGAAGATTCTAGTAAAGGGAAAGTAAAAGCAGCTGCTCCTTGGCTCCAATCTCTGCCTGGAAACTTGCACAGCAGAAGTGTCAACTAGGAAAGAGAACAGGTTGTCAGCGGCGAGGCAGGTCAGATTGGTATGCCTCATCGACCACAGCACATTATCTTCTGGCAGTTTTCATAATTTTTTTATTTTCTTTTTTTGCTGATACTCACATGTTCCAGTTGTTCTGCACCAGGGAAAAAGTAGCTAGAAAACAAATGCAAGCACACACACACTCATCTTACCCCTACTGGCTGGTAGCGATCCCTCTGTTACCAACGTCCTTCAGGAGCTGTGAAGGTTAGTGACCAGTCCTGATTAATTCATTGCTGCTCAGCCTTTATTTCAAATGAAGCCAGACTGCGAGGTTATTTTAGGAAGCCAGAAAGATACTTTCAAGAGTAAGTAGATAACTGAGGTAAGATAAAAAAGGAGTTGTGCAAAATGTTTAAGGAGTAATGTTATGTTCCCATTATTTTGGAAATTACACCACAAATCAGGTAATAGATGACACTTAGCCAAACCGATCCACAGAAATGTTGAAAACACTGCTGTCAGTCAGAAAGCCACAACCCCAGGGCCTGTGTTTTTGTAAACCCCATTGACAGCTCTTGGCTTGGCAGTCTTGGGGGATTTGTTTGTCTTTCTTGTCACTGAGTGATTATACCAAACATACATGCTTTGGAAGGCAGAGCATGACTATCTATCATAGGTAGGAATAGTGTCCATCGTGGCTTTCCTTACTTACTGTTTCATTGGTTTGGATTTGGGTCACTATTTATATTGGATAAAAAAGCTACATTTCAACTTAACCTAGCAATATGTTCTTCTACCTAGCATTTTAATATGCCATACTATGTTAGGAGATAAAGAGAATTAACTTTAAAATATAGGATAAAAATTATGAAATTGAGAAAGGAAGAATATTAGGTAAAGTTTGAGCTTTATTTCCCCATTAATATCTTACCCTCAGTAATAACTGAAGGTCCTCTGAGTCAGAATCTACTCAATGGAACAAACTAACAACAAAAACATACTGCCAGGTTTTGGAGGAATTATAAGAAACGACATAGTGCTATTTGTTTTAACATTGTGTTCCTTAATGTATTCACCATCTTTGTTGATTCACCTGACTCATTGATGACATTATACTGTGAGCTTCATGAGGGAAGGAACATTGTTCTTCAGTCTTTGGACGAACCCTGTCTGTACCAAATGTGAAAATTCTTTTGTAAAAGAATGTAAAGATAAAACAAATACATAAAGTGCAATGATTTTCTCAGGTGTGATTTCTACAGTTAAAAAGACTAAAATGTCCATTGTTGTGAATGATTCATTAACTACTCATGTTACTTGTTTTGATTTTATGGGCTTGTGTTATGGGTTTTTATGTGTTATATTCTTCCCAGTAGGGACTAGATCCTTTAGGATTACCTCTGATTACTGGGAAATATTTCTTCAAAATTCCCTTACTTTTGGATTACTAACATTTGCTAAACACACACATGATCTCAGTCAACATTAATATGTCTTAAAATTGGAGATTCTATGCTATTTGCATTTCACGACCACAAAGAGATAACTCCCCAGTGCCATTACATATTGCCTTAGACTTTCATTTCGTGTGACTGATAAAAGGGTGATGTAGAAAGGGAATAATACAGCACTTCCCTGTATAATACAGCACTGCTCTGTTCTCTCGTGGAGCAGTGGTTCAGCCATCAGCTCCTAACCAAAAGGTCAGCAGCTGGAACCCACTAGCTGCTCCATGGGAGGAAGACATGACAGTCAGCTTCCATAAAGATTACAGCCTTGGAAACCCTATGGGGCAGTTCTACTCTGTCCGATAGGGTCGCTATGAGTCAGAATTGACTCAGTGGCAGTGAGTTTGGTTTAAGGTTTGGCTCTCTTCTCTCTCCCTGTCTCTCTTTCTCTCCTTTCCTCTCTCTCTCTCTCCTTCTCCTCCTCTCTTCCTCCCCCTTCTTTCTCTTCTTTTAAGGACAAAGGTAATTATGGCCATGGGAACAAAAAACAACATTATCAACAACTAGAAATATATAGAATAAAGACAATCAAGTTTATGGACTTTAGACTCAAATTTCAGGCTAGACTATTCTCTTGCTGTATGACTTTAAATTATTTACATAATCTCTCTGAACCTTAGCATCCTCATATGTAAAATGGATCAATTAGACAAGACTGTTCTGATTACTTATGAAATTGTGAGATTTAAATAATTAGATATCCTTTTAAGGGCTCTATAAACTGCAAATCACTAGATATATGTTATTTAAAACAATTTCATAAATTACAGTTAGTTCTTTTTGTAAGGAAAATAATATTATAGATGATGTCAGGAGTCTTGGTGACGCAGTGGTTAAGCACTCAGCTGCTAACGGAAAGGTCAACTATTCGAATCTGCCAGCTGCTCAGCAGGAGAAAGATGTAGCAGTTTGCTTTCTTAAAGATTTACAGCTTTGGAAACCCTATGGAGCGGTTCTACTCTGCCCTACAGGGTTGCTATGAGTCAGAATCAACTCAACAGCAGTGGGATTTTTTTTTTCTTTGTTTATAAATGATGTCAGATTCCTACTGTACATGAAAATCATACTGGGAATGTTATAGAGTTTTACCAACTCCTACAGGACCAGGGTATATTCACTCTAAAGTACCTTATTCCTGATAAATGATTTGCAAAATCACTGGTGTCCACACAGTGCAGCATACTAGAAGATCCTATGTTGATCTTACTATGAATTTACAGTAAAATAAAAAATTTAAGTTCAGGCCAGATTTTAATTACCCAGGCAAAATACTGAAATTTAGTTTCTGAGGCCTTTAAGAATAGATACTTTCATTTTTTAATGGTTTTAGAAGATAGATAATTGAATATATCAAAGAAACAGCATTTTGTCAAGAGTGTGGGGTGGAAAGACAATTGGGAAGCTGCATTGAAGAGATTCCTGAGAGAGATATGTTGAAATGATGGCAAGGAAATTTAAACTGAAAAGGAAAATAATAATAATAATAATGGCAAACATTACTACTTCTGGCTCTTATTTTGTACCAAGCACTAAATTCTTACATGCATTAACTTATTCCTCCCACAACCTTGTGAGGTAGGTATTATTATTATTATTATTATCCCCTTTACAGATGAAGAAACTGAGTCATCGAGATGTTAAGTAGCTTGCCCAGTGCCATACAGGCAGAAAGTGATGGAACTGCCCTTCAAATTCAGGCTGCCAGGCTCCAAAGCTGGTTGCTATGCTGCTCTGTATACAAAGGTAAATTGTAACGATTTACACCCCCGGCACTAGGTTTTGACAATCTATTTTAATCTTTGTCAGACTGATAGGCAATAAGTGCTATTTTATTATTGTATTTATTCATTTTTTATTACTAGGGATTCTGAACACTTTTTTGTATGTTCATTATCCTTTTGTATTTTATCTTTTGTGTGCAGCAAAATCTTGGTTCTGCACGTTTCCACTGAGTTATTTACCTTTTACTTTTTGATTTTTAAGAGCCTTGTATACAGGAAGGATAGTAGTCTTTTTCCATACATATTATAAGTTCCCCCCACATTTTGCTGATCTACACTTTATAGCATTTTTTTGATAGAAAAATTTGAAATTTGTGTTTACCCATATGTATTGATCTTTTCCTTTAAGTTTTCTGACCTGCATGACATGCTTAGAAGACTTTTCTTTATCCCAACATTGTTTATAAAAAATCGTTTTAAAGAACTTTAATAACTTTATTTTATAATTATTTAAATTCCCGATGGTCTTGGAATTGTTATTGATATAAGGAAAAAAGAAAAAATTATTTTGTATGTATTTTTCCCATATTGCTAGCTACTTGACCCTGTGTTGCTGTTAGTTGCCATGGAGTTAGATTTGCCTCATGGCCACTTTATATATAACGGAATGAAATTTTGTCTGGTCCTGTGCCATCCTCATGATTGTTGGGTCCATTGCTGTAGTTATTGTGTCAATTCATCTCATTATGGGTTTCCCTTGTTTTTGTTGTTCTCTATTTTACTAAACATGGTATTTTTACCATTTATTCATGAAATCATTCATTTTTTCCACCATCAATTTAAAATGCTGCTTTTTTTAATAGACTGGATTTCCACATATATTTACGTATTTCTTTCTAGACTCACTGTAACTTCTATTGATTTATCAATTCTTTTGTCAGAACTAAATTATTTTAATTATTAGTACCTGTTATGGATTGAATTATGTCCCCTAAAAATATGTGTTCAAATCCTAAGCCCTGTGTCTATAAACATGACCTTGTTTGGAAATAAAGATTTTTCTTTGTAACGTTAATGAGATCATACCAGTTAGGGCAAATCCTAAACCTAGACATTCCTGAGATATATGAAAAGCAGCATATACACAGAGACACACAGGGCAAAGGAAAGACAGATGACAGAGACAGATGCATCTACAAGCCCAGGAATGCCAGGGATTTCTGGCAGCTCTAGAAGCTGAAATAGACAAGGATGAAGTCCCCCTACAGCCATGCCATGAGTTCAGACTTTAGTCTCCTGAGCCATGAGAAAATAAATTTTTGTTCTTTAAAGCCACTCATTTGTGGTATTTCTGTTATGGCAGCTCTAGGTAATTAAGACACAACCACATGATGATTTCCTTTATGAAATTCTATCTCTGCTTGACTTCCAAGATATTGCAAACCCCTGGTTTCTTCCTTCCTTCCTGGCTTCTGCTTTGCTGTCTCTGATGAAGTTTCACATACACTTCCAGGCACTTAAAGACTGGACTGTCTCAGAACTCAGCCTATCATTTTATTTTTAGTCTTTATACAGTCTCATTGGACATAAGGCCTCCATACTGTCAAAAATATACTGACAACTCCAAAATGCACATCTCTGGCTCAAAAGTCTTTACTGAGAGTTAGTCGTATTCCCCAAGGGTATATCCACATGGATGTTTCACCAGAACAAACAAACCCACTGCGGACTCATAGCGACCCTATAGGACAGAGTAGAACTTCCCTGTAGCGTTTCCAAGGCTGTAAATCTTCACGGAAGCAGAATGCCACATCTTCCTCCTGCAGAGTGGCTGGTGAGTTCAAACTGCAGACCTTTTGGTTAGCAGCCAAGTGCTTTAACCACGGCACCACCAAGGCTCCACTGGATGTCTCACCAAACCACCAAACCCATTGCCACCAAGTCAATTCCAACTCATAGCGACCCTAAAGGACAGAGTAGAACTGCCCTATAGAGTTTCCAAGGAGCTCCTGGTGGATTTGAACTGCCGACCTTTTGGTTAGCAGCCATAGCACTTACCCACTGCACCACCAGGGTTTCCAGATGTCTCACAGCCACCTTAAATTCAAAATGTCAAATATGCATTTTACCCTTTATCTCACTCACCTCAAATGTTGTCTACTCCCAGTGTTTCTGATGACATCTCATAACTGGCACCACCATCTTACCCTGTTGGTCAAGCCAGAAATATGGATTCATCCTTGATAACTCTTCTTCACTTGCCTGTCAGTTAGTTAATAAGTTTTGCCAATGTCAACTACTTCCTCTTTTTACCTCTTGAAAATGCTCTGAACCTTAATGCCAGTGCCCTGTTTTGGTCTGCCATCATTGTTCCCACAGATCACTACGACAGCTTTGTACCTTTTCAATAAATCATCAGCATTTTCTCCAAACAGATCTTTCTAAAATGTAAATCTGATCATTCTACTTCATCTGCATGAACTCCTGTCTCTCTATATCAAGACATCCTGATTTTTAAATATAGTTTAGAAGTCCCTTTATGGTCTAGTCAATGCATACTTCCTCTCTTGCCAATGCTTCCCTTATATTCATGCTCTAGATTCTTCTTTATGTTCTTCAAATATGTCCCTTTTTCTCTTGCCTGTGGGTCTTTGCATCAGCTTCTTCCTCTGCGTGGAACACCCTTGCTTCTCTTCTCCTGGCTGACTGCTGCTCATCCATCTGACCTCAGCTGAGACCTGACTTCCTCCAGAAAGGCTTCCTTAAACTTTCCAGAGTTCATTTGATACCAGCAGATGTACTCCCACGACACCCCATTCCTCTCTGTTTTAGCATACTGTTTTTGAAAATCCCAGTCTAAGTGTTTTGTATAATGAACCGAAGAGTAAAACACATAAAAGGAGGAATTTCACATGATGTATTCACCACTGTATCTACAGCACCAAAGAGTTCTGGCATTAGAGTACCTTCTAAAACACGTATAAGAAAGGAACACAAAAGTGCGGAAAACAGCGAAGGAAGGAGAAATCAAGGGAGCAATATACTATTCAATGTCTTTCTCTCTCTCACACCTACATGTGCAGACATGAACACAAACACACAGGTTCACACATTCACATACGTGCATCCAAATACCTTATACAAATTACATACTTAAAATGTTGAAAGCAAATACTGCACGATATTAGTGGTTCTTTGTGAGTAGTGGCATTGTGGAAAGTTTTTGTTTTCTTCTTTAAGTCACATATCAGAAAATATGTAGATAGAAAAAGTTATTCAAATTAGATTCACAGTTCTCTTTATTACAACTCTTAAAATACATTTACATACTAATTGGAATTATTTGGATTATGTTGAGCACACTTTTTTGTCTACCATCATGTATGTCATGATAAGTAGAGTATCTAGGCTCTACCTCTAAATTCTTAACAAACTGACAGATTATAAAATATACATAATTTTTCATCAATCTTTAAGATGTAGTGTCCTTCCTATTACTATTTCTTTTTCTTTCTTTTCTTTGCTACTGAGGAGAGCATCTTTCTTCCTTTTTCTATTTGTTATATTTATGACTGAGAGATTGAGTCTGGCTGCAAGTAAGAGATCTGACTACAGTGGCACAAACACATAAAGTTTTATTTTCCTCACATGAGAAATACTGGGGAAGGCAACTGCTAGTATTGGTTCAGTACCTCAAGGATGTCAGGGTGAAGGATTTGTGGTTTTAGGGGTCTTTGATTCACTATCTCAAGATGTATGCTACGTAGACATAATTTTATTCCAGGCAGAAAGAAAAAGAAAGACATGGGGAAAAAATGTCGCTGAGCCTGCTCCTCTGTTGAAGGGACTTTTCCTCCAGCTTTACCCAATAGTTTTTGGAATAGCTCATTGGCTGGAATGGTTTCACCTGGCCACCGCTTTCTTCAAGAGAAGTTGGTAAATAATGAGCTTTTTTTAGCTTCACATATTTCTAAGTCCAATAGAATGAGGATCCCGTTACTAAGGAAGAATGGAAAAAGAATATTGGTGATCAGCTTGCGGTATCGGCAATCACTGCCTTCACTCCCGCCACAAACTTGTTAGGGGAACACAGGTAGGAGAAGGAATTTGGAGAGGGTTCAGGAAGAGAAGACATTTAATTTGTCTCTTTCCCCCTCCCAACCCATCACACACAACAACTTAAAAAACATTCAGTGAATCCCAGTGAAGGATTGTGTGACAGCTTGAGGGACATAGTCATTTAATTACGTCAGATCTATCTTTTCAAATATAAATTAAATACGTGACAACGAGGGTTAGGCACTAAAACAAGAACTTTAGCCTACACAAATGGTTCCGAAACACTGATGTACTGCCTCGTCCTGGTTCTGACGTTTTTATAGTCCACAGAGAAATGAAAACAATAGGAGGAATCGAGTGAGGTTTTTATTAGGTGAAATTGATTCAGTTTAAAGAACTGTCCTTCAGTCTGGTATTGTGTCCTTCCTACTTTTTTGGGGCATAGTAAATTGTGCTTTCTGTTATGAAATATTGGTGATAATAAATGACAACTTTTTGTTTTGTTGTATGTTAATGCTCTTACTCAAGGGAATAAAGCTCTATATTTTATCTCTTCTCTTTTACCTTTAATTTTCTATCTCATGAAATCCAGAATCTGAGAACCATAGGCAATTATTCACCTATTATATATATGGTACATATTTTGTATGAATTTCTATAGGTATATATTTGTATTTTATTATTTATATTATCCTTTGCCTTTAGATGAAAAACGATTGACTACATAAGCCAGCTTTCCTTGAATTTCATCTTTGTCTTGTCATCAGCTCAGATGCTTCCCATTAGTATGGCCTTTAGGAAATGAGGTTGTAGCAAAGACTGAAATACATTGAGCAGACTATTTTGACTCGATATAAGGTTAAGCACTTTACATATATTAGCATTTTTCTTACTCCCTCACAGAGCTAGATACAAGTGTTATCATCCACAGATGAACGATCTGATATTCACAGAGTTTGAGTGACTTACCAAGGTCTCATAGATGGTAGACAGAAAGTCATGATTTATGCCCAGTTCCGTTTGCTTCAACAGGCTATGCTTTGAATCAATTCAGAGAAAACATGATACTCTTTTACATCCTATGAATGAAGCTATGTCTTTACTCAGTGTAATGCTGATTTTTATTTTTTATTCAAGCAAAACTATTGTTGTGTCCAGTATTAGTAATTTTTTCCCTGCAGGGATAGTCCTCTGCAGAGGCCTATCTATCACATATACATATATTTTTTTTCTAAATTGCTTTTTTATGAAGACTACAACAAATATAGTAGTAATATTTAGTGTTGAGATGTGACTGCCTCTTCTTAAGTAAAATATAAAACTATGTTAATTTCACTGTATTTTTCAGGACATGAACAGAAATTTAGATCTTGGTGGTGCAAATGGTTAAGTGCTTAACTACTAGCCAGAAGGTTGGCTATTTGAACCCACCCAGAGGTGCCTCAGAAGACAGAAAGGTGCTTTTGAAAGGTGACAGCCTCAAAAACCCTATGGAGCAGTTGTACTCTGCACACGTGGGCCACCATGAGTTGAAACTGACTCGAACAGAACTAAGAACACCACCAATAGGGCTCCCACAGTCAAAATAACTGAGTAAAGACACCGGATGTATGAGGATTAGAGGAACAGGCTGTGGACTTCATCTGGGAAACAAAAGGGACGTTTGAGCTTGGGCAGGCGAGACCTCAGCATCTACCTGAAGGGGCAGTTGCTACCACACTGAGTATTAAAATGTGGGGCTATGTCTTTTTTATTCCCAGAACTTTAGATTTTCAAGACAGGCTCAAAACGTATAGTTTCATACATGCTCCCTTATTTTCTCAGGCTGGCAAAGGGATGAAATTTGAAACACTTTACAGGCCAACACAGGATGACCAAACACCAGTCTGTGAGTGAACATCAGGCCATGGCTGACAGCTCACCAAGTCTGATTTGGGTTTTTTTTTTTTTTTTTTTTTTTTAATGTGTAAATATACACTATGAGATGTTGTACATAAAATGATTAAACAGGAACATCCTAAACTATTGTTTCCAAAGGAGAAGGACTGATTTGCAAGCGTTAAATTTCAGTTTGACTCAAAACAGGAAGAGAGTCTTTTCTAGGAGGTTTTAAAACTAGTCTCAGTAAGCAATCACATTTCTTCAGTTAGAGAAACCGAGTTGTGATATAACTCCACTGTTCTCTGACTTAAAGCGGACTTAATAAACACCACAAAAGTATTACTTTTGAATTATTAGGGCCCTGGAGCAGGAAACAGGCACTTAGAGTCCACGAGAATACGTGGGGCAATAGCAAGACTATGCATGGGAGGTGATTCTGAGATGACAAACAGACTGTTTAGCAAATTGGTTAAAGCTCATCAATAGTTCCTTGTTGAGGAGTTAGAGATTAGTATCAGAACCCATTTTACATGCTTTATGCTTTATTCAGAGCTTCAGATCAAATACCTTGTTAACACTTCCAGAGTGCCAAAAGCTCTTTTGTATTCTGGGGATAGAGTGATGAATGAAAACTCATGGAGAGTTATATTCCCCATTGAACAAGGGAACAAATGAATGAATAAATAATTGAACGAAAAAATAAATATTATTTCAGACAGTGATAAACACCCAAGGGGAAAAAAAAGAGGAAAATTAGGAAGAGAGTCATGGGGATGACGGGTGGAAGTGAGGCCTGGAGGGCAGGGCTATAATGCATATGGCTGTTGAGGAAGGCCTCCATGAGCTAAGGAGCCCATCAAGGGTGAGAAGTAGCAAGCTCTGAGAGATGTGTAGGAAATGGTTGTGTCAAGGAAGAGCTCGTGCAAAGGCTCTGAGGCAGTGATGAGCGTCAAGGAGTACCACAGATCTGGTTCTCTTTAAGGAACCCTGGTGGCACAATGATCAAGAACTGAGCTGCTAACTCAAAGGTTGGTGTCTTTTCTGCTGAAGAGCCATTGGGGGGGCTTCAAAAGTTCAAACCCACACGCTGGTCTGAGGGAAAAAAGACCTGGTGATCTGCTCCCATAAAGATTACAGCCTAGGAAACCCTATGAGGCAGTTCTACTCTGTCACACTTGGTCACTGTGAGTTGAAAACAGTGTTGACAGCATCAAACAACACTGCTAGAATCACCATTCACATGGCCAGAGTGCAACACACAACTCTTAGACACAGAATTCTCATATCTATGAATTTTATTAGGATTAAAAATAGCAGTTCTTTGAAATAATAGACATTTGTAATGGAATTATAGATGTATGAGAAAAATTATACAAGCATTTGCATTTAGGATTCTATTAATTTCTTTGAATTATTTTTAGTTATTAATTTAAGTATGAATTGTATAGGAAGCAAAGTTTCTCTCTGTCTTTCTTTTCTTCCTTAATAAAAGTCAGTTAGGTGAAAATCAATTTCCCCATAAAAATGGAGTACCTTAAAAAGAAAGACATATAGAATCAGATCACGTTTTCAGTGCTTCATCTAATAAATTCTTCATGGCTCTGTTTTGATGATTATCCTGAAAGGACAGATCCTGAAAGAGGATCTGGCTACCCCAAATGCATTTATAAGTAAACTCAGAGGCCTCACAGGAGTCTACACTTTGTGGGGTAGACAGGAAACACATGTGAGCAAGGGAGAACTGTGAAGCTGTGGTTGGGTGGTCCTGCCAACTTTTTACATCGTCACGTTCACCCAGTATGAGAAAGATTCTTCAACACATACCACGCCGTACAACAGAATACAACAGGGCCTCCCTTTCTCTGGCTGGCGTCCAGCCCTAATAATTCTGCCATATTTTCAGGACAAACCCTAACACTAGCTCCCGGGTTGTATCTTGGATTCAAACAGGAATTTTGAGGCTGAACAGGTCCATACTGAGCACTTCTGTCCAGGGTAGTTAACTCTTCTGTTACTGGCAATTCCTCTACTCATCTGACTCCTTGGGGAACAGGATCCATATCCTTTATCACCTTAGGTATTTTCCTGGTTGTATTTCAGAGGATGGGATATCTCCACCTGTACTGATTCTAGGCAAAATTATGAGGTACACAATTTGATTTCCCTGTTTTCTTAGCCTCCCACTTCTGGATGATTGTCTTCCCTTTTTGGGCTACCTATTCATAAATTCTCAATATTCCTATATTTTTTTCTCCCCTTCCTCAAATAAAAATATGCCCTTAAGAAAGGACCTAACAAATTTGTTTACACTAAAAAATAAAGTATTGATGCCTGTCTTAGTCATCTAGTACTGCTTTAACAGAAATACCACAAGTAGATGGCTTTAACAAAGAGAAATTTATTTTCACATAGTCTAGTAGTCTAGAAGTCCAAATTTAAGGCATCAGCTCCAGGGGAAGGCTTTCTCTGTCAGCTCTGGAGGAAGGTCCTTGTCTCAATCTTCCCCTGGACTAGGAACCCGGGGTCCAAAGGACATGCTCTGCTCCTGGCACTGCTTTCTTGATGGTATGAAGTCCCCCTCTCTACTTGCTTCCCTTTCCTTTTCTCTCTTGTAAGATAAAAGGTGGTGCAGGTCACACCCCAAGGAAACTCCCTTTACATTGGATCAGGGATGTGATCTTAGTAAGGGTGTTACAATCCCACCTTAATCCTCTTTAACATAAAATTACAATCAAAAAATGGGAGAACAACCAAACAATACTCGGGCTCATGGCCCAGCCAAATTGATACGCACTTTTTGGCGGGGACACGATTTAATCCATGACAATGCCCTTAAAATATAGCAGAGCTTTCAGTGGACAGAAAAGACAGTTTTTAGGAGATTTCAATCTGCAGCTATCAACTACATGTGTATATCAAAACTAAGATTTACAAATTTGTTTCCCTAAAGTTACTCAGGCAAATGAAAATTCATTCAACATATTATTAGAATTTAAATATTTCCAATATGAGAAAGCCTTAAGCACATTGAGTTGCAGGTAATGTTTATATACATACATACATACATACATACATATATATATATATATATATATATATATACACACATATATATATATATATATATATATATACACATATATATATATATATATATATATATACATATATATATATGAACCAAACCAGTTGCCGTAGATTCCAACTCATAGCAATCCTATAGTATATATATATATATTTATACATATAAATATCTATATAAACATTGTCTGTGACTCCATTTTCAATTTTCTGCTCCTCAATAGCACTCCTTTAGTCTGTGCTTCCTTCCTTCCTCCTTCCCTCTCTCTCGTTTCTTCTCTCCTTCTCTCTTTCTCTTCCTTCCTGTCTCCCTCTAGCCTTCCTTAAGCATCTGCTAGGTTCTAGACACTGCATTCGACAGGGGGAATACAGATTTGAATAAGCTATGAGTCCTGTTCTTCAGTAGCTTGCAGGCTAGAGGGGGAGGCTGAGAAGTAAGCAAGTAAAAGTAAACTCATAAGAAGGGGATTGTAATAGAACCATAGGGAAAAAAGTCCAGGGAGAAAGTAGATAACTTTGATTGGGGGAGGCAGCAATATGTTACAAAGAGCGTTCTATTTGATACAGGTCTTAAAATATGACTAGGAATTGCTATTTGGAAAATCAGGAAACAGCATGTCAGATAATAGGGAAGTGTATGTAAAGGAATGTCAGCTTTAGTAACATGGTGATGACTGGGGAAAATGTGCCCACGCGATAAGAGGTAGAGTGTGTGAGATGGGGCAGAAGACAAAGCTGGAAAATTTAAGATAGGCTACGTACTTAACATTTTCACCACCAATCATTATACTCCCTCCAGTATGTTGACTCCAAGTAATCCATTGTCTGAACCCTTCTTTCAGTCCTACAGCAGATTGCATGGTCTTCTGGTTTTCTGCACAGTTCTCTGGTTGGTCTCCAATTGTTGCTCCTCCTCCTCTGCCTGACCTGTAAATATTGTAGCACCCAAGACTGACTCCTCTGCTGTTTTCTATTCTCTTTTGAAAAAAATCTCCTTAGCAAAATACTTAAGAGCTCCTGCAAGTAAGCCAAACTGCTTAGTTTCAATTCCTAAAAAACAAACCAAACCAGTTGCAGTCGAGTTAATTCTGACTTATGGTGACCCAAGTGTTGTCCAAACACATGTGAAACATTGTCAGAGTAGTTACAGCAGTGCTCCATAGGGTTTTCAATGGCTATGATCTTTCAGAAGTGGATTGACAGGTCTTTCTTCCCAGGTACCTCTAGATGGATTTGAGCCCAACCTTTTAATTAGTAGCCAAGCTTAACTATTTGTATCACCTATGGATTCCTTTCAATTCCTAACTCCTCCCTTATCAGCTGAACAAACTTTGTCTTCTTGTTTCCTCATCTGTAAAAATAAAGATAGTAATGGAATCTATCTCAAAGGCTTGTGGAGTCTTAATTTAATACATGTATGCAGAAAAGCATTAACATAACAATTCTGACTGCTAATTCTCAGAAAGTACTGCTTATAATGTTGGCCCTTTCCAGGCATCCAGGAACATGGATTTTGGTATGCTTCCCATCTCTCTAAAGGATAATAGCTCACTGTACCTAAACTGTTTATGCAAACAATATTGGAGTCCAAGATTTTGGTACATGCCAGGCAGAGGCTCCCTAAGTGACAGCCCTCAATAAAAACCCTGCTGTTGAGTGTCTAACAAGCTTCCCTGGTTGGCAACACTTCATATGTATTTGGAACAACTCATTGCTGGAGGAATTAAATATGTCCTGTGTGACTCCACAGCTAGAGGGTTCTGAAAGCTTGAGCCCAATTTGCCCTGGACTTCACCCCATGTGCCTTTTCTCTTTGCTTATTTTGTTTTGCATCCTTTCATTCTAACAAACCCTAGTTGTGAATATGATTTTATGGTGAGTCCTGGAGAATCATCAGATCTGAGGGTGGTCTTGGGAACCCCCAACTAAACATATAGAAAGTCTTTAGGTATATAACTAACATGTGACAGATATTAGCTGTTTTTATAATCTTTTGTTTCGTGAGCCTAGGCTTGACGTATCACCTTTATGCTGATGATTACCAAGTATGTATCAGCAGGTTGACCCTTTCTTGACTCCAGATACATATATCAAATTTCCCACGTAGTTCCTCCATTTGAGTGTCTAATGGGCACCTTAAACTGAACATGCTCAAAAATGAACTCTGGGTTTCTGCTCCAAAAATTCTCTGCCTACAGTCTTTCTCAGTTGCTTAGAGTCTCCCATATTTTCCCCCTCTTTCTCACCCTCTGCATCTAAGCAAGCCCGGTGAATTTTATTTCAAAAATATACCCGAAATGTAAAAACCTATTCATCAACTCACCATTATTTCTTTATGACCTTGGCAGCAACACCTTAGCCAATCACCCTGCTTTTGCTCTTACTCCTGCAATTTATTCCTCACAGACAGCCAGTGTTTTCTTTTTAAATGAAAATCATATCATATCTTGCCACTACATGAAACTCTTTGATGTCTTTTCACTTAATGAGTATATGATCCAAATTTCATACCATGACTTACAAGGCTCTGTGCAATCCAGCTTCTGTGTGCCTGCCTGTTCACTAATGCAGTGCTTCCCTTGGCTTGTGTGGCCCCCTTTCTGTTCCTCGCACAGGCCAAGCTGACTTCCTGTGGATTAGAAGGTCTCTCTGCCTGAGCCACATTTACCCTTGATTTGTCATGGCTGTCCCCATCTCATAGATCAGGTCATGCTCAGACCACTCTGTGTAAAATGACATTGATGACTTTATATTAATTAGCAATGGCTATCATCCACTGCACACCTGTCAGTTTCTCGTACTGTGGTGGCTTGTGTGTTGCTGTGATGCTGGAATCTATGCCACTAGTATTTCAAATACCAGCAGGGTCACTCATGATAGACAGGTTTCAGCAGAGCTTCCAGACTAAGACAGACTAGGAAGAAGCACCTGACCATCTACTTCTGAAAAACATGGCCAATGAAGACCTTATGAGTAGCAGCAAAACATTGTCTGATATAGTGCCAGAAAATGAGCCCCTCAGGTTAAAATGCACTCAAAATACAACTGGGGAAGAGCTGCCTCCTCAAAGTAGAATTGACCTTAATGACGTGGATGGAGTCAAGCTGTCAGGACTTTCATTTGCTGATGTGACATGACTCAAAATGAGAAGAAACAGCTTCAAACACCCATTGATAATTGGAATGTGGAATATGAAGTATGAATCTAGAAAAATTGGAAATCATCAAAAATGAAATGGACCATATAAAGCTCAATATCCTAGGCATCAGTGAGCTGAATTGGACTGGTGTTGGCTATTTTGAATTAGACAATCGTATGGTCTACTATGCTGGGAATGACAAATTGAAGACGAGTGGCATCATATTCATAGTCAAAAAGAACATTTCAAGATCTATCCTGAAAAACAACACTGTCAGTGATAATATTCCTTCGCCTACAAAGAAGACCAGATAATATGACTATTATTCAAATTTATACACCAACCACTAATGCCAAAGATGAGGAAATTGAAGATTTTTACCAACTTCTGCGGTCTGAAATTGATAAAACATGCAATCAAGATGCATTCATAATTACTGATGATTGGAATGCAAACGTTGGAAACGAAGAAGGATTGGTATATGGCCTTGGTGATGAAAATGATGCAAGAGATCAAATGATAGAATTTTGCAAGACCAATGACTTATTCATTCAACAACATAAATGGCAGCTATACACATGCACCACACCTGATGGAAAACACAGGAATCAAATTAACTACATCTGTGGAAAGAGATGTTGGAGCACTTCAATATCATCAATCAAAACAAGGCCAGAGGGCAACTGCGGAATAGATCATAGATTGCTCATATGCAAGTTCAAGTTGAAGCTGAAGAAAATTAGAACAAGTTCATGAGAGCCAAAATATGACCTTGACTATATCCTATCTGAATTTAGAGACCATCTAAAGAATAGATTTGACACTCTGAACACTAATGACTGAAGACCAGATGAGTTGTGGGATGACATCAAGGACATCATACATGAAGAAAGCAATAGGTCATTAAAAAGACAAGAAAGAAAGAAAAGACCAAAATGGGTGTCAGAAGAAACTCTGAAACTTGCTCTTGAACTTAGAGCAGCTAAAGTGAATGGAAGAAATGAAGTAAAAGAACTGAACAGAAGATTGCAAAGGGCAGCTCCAGAAGACAAAGTATTATCATGAAATGTAATGAAATGTGCAAGGACCTTGAGTTAGAAAACCAAAACATTTCTCAAGCTGAAAGAATTGAAGACAAAATTCAAGCCTCAGTTTGCAATTTTGAAGGATTCTATGGTGGCACAGTGGTTAAGATCTCCACTGTTAACCAAAAGATCTACAGTTTGAATCCACCAGCCACTCCCTAGAAACCCTATGGGGCAGTTCTATTCTGTCTTATAGGGTCACTATGAGTCAGAATCGACTCAACAACAAGTTTTATGCAAAATATTGAATGACCCAGGAAGCATCAAAAGAAGATGGAAGAGATACAGAATCTACATCCAACCATTTCAGGAAGTAGCATATGATCAAGAACCAATGGTACTGAAGGAAGAAGTCCAAGTTGCACTGAAGGGAATAGTGAAAAACAAGGCTCCAGGAATTGACGGATAACAATTGAGATGTTTCAACAAAAGAATGTAATGCTGGAAGTGCTCACTAGTCTATGCCAAGAAATTTGGAAGACAGCTACCTGGCCAACTGACTAGAAGAAATCCATGTTTGTTCCTATTCTAAAAAAAGATGATCCAACAGAATGTGGAAATTATCGAACAGTATCATTAATATCACACACAAGTAAAATTTTGCTGAAGATCATTCAAAAATTGTTGCAGCAGTGCATCCACAGGGAACTGCCTGAAATTCAAGCCAGATTCAGATGAGAATGTGGAATCAGGGATATCATTGTCGATTTCAGATGGATCTTGGCTGAAAGCAGAGAATACCAGAAATATGTTTACCTGTGTTTTATTGACTATCCAAAGGCATTGGACTGTGTGGATCATAACAAATTATGGATAACATTGTGAAGAATGGGAATTCCAGAACACTTAATTGTGTTCATGAGGAACCTGTACATAGATCAAGAGGAAGTTGTTCAAACAGAACAAGGGGATACTGCATGGTTTAAAGTCAGGAAAGGTGTGCATCAGGATTGTATCATTTCACCATACTTATTCAATCTGTATGCTGAGCAAATAATCTGAGAAGCAGAACTATATGAAAAAGAACTTGTCATCAGAATTGGAGGAAGACTGATTAACAACCTGTAATCTAGATGACACAACCTTGCTTGCCTAAAATGAAGAAGACTTGAAGCACTTACTGATGAAGTTCAAAGACTACAGCCTTCACTGTGAATTACACCTCGCCATAAATAAAAGAAAAATCTTCACAACTGGACCTATAAGTGACATCATGATAAATGGAGAAAAGATTGAATTTCTCAAGGATTTCATTTTCCTTGGATTCACAAACAAAGCCCAAGGAAGAAGCAGTTAAGAAATCAAATGACTTATTGCATTGGGCAAATCTACTGTAAAAGCCTCTTAAGTTGTTGAAATATGATGTCACTCTGACCACTAAGGTGTGCCTGATCCAAGCCATGATATTTTCAATGGTCTTATATGCATGAGAAAGCTGGACAATGAATAAGAAAGATCTAATAAGAATTGAAGCCTTTGAATTATGGTATTGACAAAGAATATTGAATATACCATGGACTGCCTGAAGAATGAACAAGTCTGTCTTGGAAGAAGTACAGCCAGAGAGCACCTAGGAAAAGAGAATGGCGAGACTTCCTCTTGAGTAGGTTGGACATGTTATCAGGAGGGACCAGTCCCTGGAGAAGGATATCATGCTTGGCAGGATACAGGGTCAGCAAAACAGAGGAAGATCCTCGATGAGATGGATAGTCACACTGGTTGCAAAGGTGGGCTCAAGCATAGCAATGATTGTGCGGATGGCGCAGGACTGGACAATGTTTTGTTCTGTTGTACATAGGGTTGCTATGTGTCGATTCCGATGGCACCCTAACGACAACAACATCGCTATCACATTGTTGCTTTGTTTACTTTTATACAATGGTTATCAAAGTCACTAAAATGAGTCACACAGACCCCCCCCCCCCCGTGCACATTCCTTTTCCCCAAAAGTAACCACTTTGGACATTCTACTTTTCTTTCTTTTCATAGTAAACTTTTTAATTCCAAATGATATATATTTCTCCATTTATCAATGTCAATCAATTTGTTTAACTCCAGCTTTGAAAACTAGAGCTGTTGTTCATTTGCATAAGTTTTCATTTCCCCCCACTCTCTCCTCCTGATGTTTATAGTTGTATTATTTACTTCTTCTACTGTTTGAATTTTTAACTTTTAATAATATGGGAAATTTGCAATGCCTTCTCCCATCTACCTGAGACAACATCTCTTGACTCTTCACCATGTAAAAGGAAGATATTGGTTATCCTGCCTTCTCTCCATATCTACTAACCACCTCCCAATTTCTGTTATCAAAACACTTCTCTTTTATGTTACCTGGATTTGTAGCACTAATATTCTTTTCTGAAGTAGTATTTAATTTTCCTGTGTTGATATATTTGTGTTTTTTTTAAAAAAACAACTACAGTGGAAGTGAAGAAATTGGCTTCAGATTATCCTTTTTCTTTTCCTCTTAAAAAAATATGCTCCCAAGACAGAATTTAATTACTCACTCAGACTAGAATGGAAATGACTGATAAAATGTCATATAAGCATGAGGAACAAAGCCTTACTGAATGAATTTCAGGTTGAAACTACAAGTTCACAATCACTTATCCAAATTTATTGTATTCAGACTGTTTCAAAACTAGGATATTTTAAAAGAAATTTAGAATACTTATACAGTACACATATTCTATATTACATAATACTCACAAAGCAGAGTTTAGGTCAGACTCTGTAATCAAAAATATTTAAATAAAATGTATCAATAATCACACTATGTGGTATAAACAAAGATTATAAATAGCTTCATGTCAATTCAGTCCAGATTTTTTTGCCCAATGTTGATACAAGAAAATTATCAAATTATTTTCATTTCTCAGAGCACTTTGAATTTTGGAACTACAAATATAGGATTGTATAATAGTATAAGTGACAATTTATCAGTTTGTAAAAGTAACTTGAATGTAGTTTCTTTTCTGCTTGTTGTTACTCTGTACTTTGCACTTTTGTGTGATACCACTGTAAGTCCATTAGCTTTGTAAGAGCTAATTACTTACATAATCAGTAATATTCACTGGTAAGTCCATCAACATTTTATCATTGCTTGAATTTATTTTTATTATGGTAACAGAACAACAGGTTGATCTAGTGGGTTGCTAGCCTGGTGAGATGTTTGAGAACTAGCACATATTTTTTAGGTTGAAATTTAGAAAAGCTAACTTTATTCATCCTGTCACATTTAGTTTCCCCAGTTAAATTCGGATGGATGGGAAACACTTTGAAGTCATATGAAAAGCTACTCCTTCCTTACATTTCTGAAATACTATAGGCTGCATATTTTATAGTTTAGCACTCAGGCTTTCAAGTCAGAGACCTTTCACTTAATCTCATTTCTACTTCTTGAGTAGACATTGGAAAATTACTTAAATTCTCCAAGCCTTAATTCTCTTTTTTTGCAAAAAAAAAAAAAAGGATAATATTAATTATACCCCATGGATTGCTCTTATGTAAAATTGACACAAGGCTTATGAAGTATTTAGCATAGTCTCTAGCAAGCAATTCAAATACATTTTACTATTGTTGTTGAAGCCTAAGAATTCTCTTAAAATAGTTGATATGTGTGTCTCTATGAAAAAGTAAGCTCACAGTACAGATATTTATGACACCTGGATATTTATATATAGAATTGTCTCTATTTGTTCCAAAATATTAATGCACTTTTTGTTTCCTAATCTCTGGTACAAACGACTAAGTGTTCAACTACTAGCTGAGCAGTTTGAACCTACACAGAGGTGCCTTGGAAGACAGGCTTGGCGATCTGCTTCCTAAAGGTGATAGGCTTAAAAACTCTATGAAGCAGTTCTACTCTGCACATATGGGGTCGTCATGAGTCAGAATTGACTTGATGGCAACTAACAACAACATCAATCTCTCTTAGTCAACTAATTAGAACTTGGGTTTGAATATGAGTGAATGTAATTATGAGTGAGTATTTGAATTACAAGATGAACATATGGTATAAATATGTCAGTTAGCTTTTGCTGTATACCAAACTAACCCAAAACTTAGTGAGTCAAAACAAAAGCCATTCTGTCAGTTTATCATTCTGTGTGTCAACAATTTGTACTATGCTCAGCTGTACGGTTCTTCTGGTCTCTGCTGGGCTCACTCACTTGTGCAGCGGCAGTCAGCTCTCAAGTTGGCTGGGGACTGGCTGGTCTATGATGGCTTCAGCTATGATGACTCAGCTTTGTTCTACTTCATCTCTTATCATAGAGCAAGCTTGCTCACGTGGCAATTGAGAAGGAGTGGAAGTGTGCGCAATCTCTTAAGACCTTGACTCAGGACTGGCACAATAATATCCTAATGTTCAAAACAAATCAATCCAGCCTAGACTCAGGAGTAGAGAAATAAACTCTATCTCTCGATAAGAGGTGCTGCAAAGTAACTCTGCAAAAGGATGTGAATGGGGGGGAGAGTCAAGAATTAGAGCCATTGTTGAATCAGTACATCACAGTAAATGTCTTTAATTTTGTTAAAATCACTAAACCTTGAATCTTAACATCAAGTAAATAAAAATGACTCATGTATGATAATGAGGGGGAAAAATTGACCACAATGACAAGAAAAATAATGACTTGGTGTCTGGAAAATAAAAGAACAAAAATCTAGAAAGTATGGCAAACTGAAAATAAAAAAAAGACTGCATTTAATCTATACTTCCCCTGTGTATTACTAAAAAGGAGGATTGAGCAGACAGCATGTTTTATCTGACATGACTCAGCAGAAATGCAGTCCTCTGCATATGTATGGATGAAATTTCTGAATGGGAAAAGCTTTCTCCAACTTAGTGGAAAATGAAAAAGCTCAACTATTTAAACAAACAAATTTTTTTTAATGTTTACATTTGTTTAATTTTTTTAGATTACAGCTTCATAGCAAAGATACTAGAGGTTAGGAGTACTTATTTTACATTATGGTAAGTGTTTTTAAATAAAATCCCTTTGATCTCTTATCTGGAATTTGAAAATTTCTAAACGACAGCACAACCTACCTAATGATTGCCTGAGAGTGAAATTAAAATATAGCAGAAAGGAAGCATACTTCTTTATTGTTAATTTAGCTGCATCTCTGAACCTGGTTTCCCTAAGAATAGCTTATTTTTCATACAAGTTGACATTTCCTAAATGAACAAGAAAATCTGTTCCTGATATGGGATTAATTCCACTTGGGAATGCTTAGGGATAGACTCATTGAGGAAGGGGGTTTGCAAAATCTTTTGAATGAATGCCTGGTACATTTTCTGGTGTAGATAAACAAAATTTAATGCTGAAAATAAGTCTTAAATAATGCCCGTGACCCTAGGCTTGATATGTATACTGAAGACAGTGTAAAGGCTCAGAAAAACATCCTTATGTAGTATATACTGATTGCATTTCCTATTCTATTTGCTTCTCTCTTAGTTTTTGTAAAACAGAGGATTTGCTGTTTTAACTTTCCAGGGACAAACTTTAGAAAAAATACTCACAAAAAAAATGTGTTGAATTTGCAGCTATTCCTCCTGTGCCTTGATGCTCACAACCCTTTCTGGTGACCCTCTCCTTCTTAGGCAAACCTGGTTTAGTGTTTTCTTCTTAGGCTCACCTGGCTTTATTTTTTTCTTACCAGTCTACTCATTCATTTGTTCTATCTTTTTGGTTGTTGTTTTCATTCATTCTTAAATATTTATTGGATACTGCACTCCATTAAGAAGTAACTATCTTGGATACCATTCAGAAAACTTCTCCCTTTTTTCTAATATTTGAAGTAGCTGATCTGATTAATGAAGCCAAGTAAAGAAGACCACTGTGTTTTTTCTGGAAATATTCCCACTACATTATATGCTTAAAATAGCCATATTAACTTGTCTTCCTTATAGGCTTATGGATATTATCCTATCTCCGACAGCTTTGTACTTCAGGACAGATCTTGAAATGTTCTTTTTGACAATGAATGTGACACAATTCCTCTTCAAGTTGTCATTCCCAGCATAGTAGACCATATGATTGTCCTATTCAAAATGTTCAACACCAGTCCATTTCAGATAACTAATGCCTAGGATACCAGTTTTTATGCTTTCCATTTCATTTTTGAGGGCTTCCAATTTTCCTAGATTCATACTTCGTACATTCCACATTCAGTTATTAATGGATGTTTGCAGCTATTTCTTCACATTTTGAGTCTCCAGAGAGCACATGATAGAATTTTGCAATACCAACAACTTATTCATTGCAAATAAGTTTTTTCAACAACATAAATGGTCACTATACACATGGACCTTCCCAGATGGAACCAAATAAGACACAGGAATCAAGTCAACTACGTCTGTGGAAAGAGACAATGGATAAGGTCAATATCATCAGTCAGAACAAGGCCAGGGGCCAACTGTGGAATAGACCATTAATCACTCCTCTGCAAATTCAGGTTGAATCTGAAGAAAATTAGGGCAAGTCCACGAGAGACAAAATACAACCTTGAGTATATCCCACCTGAATTTAGAGACCATCTCAAGAATAGATTTGAGCATTGAACACTAATGACGCACCTACTAATGTGGAATGACATAAAGAACATCTTATGTGAAGAACGCAAAAGATCATTAAAAAGACCGGAAAGAAAGAAAATACCAAAATACATGTCAGAAGAGCCTCTGAAACTTGCTCTTAAACACAGACTAGCTAAAAGGAAAGGAAGAAATTATCATGCAAATGAGCTGAGCAGATTTAAAAGGGCTGTTCGAGAAGATAAAGTATTATAATAAAATGTGCAAAGACCTCGAGTTAGAAAACTAAAGGGGAGAACACACTCAGCATTTCTCAAGCTAAAAGATCTGAAGGAAAAAATTCAAACCTTGAGTTTCAATACTGAAGGATTCTACTGGAAAAATATTGAATGACACAGGAAGCATCAAAAGAAGATGGAAGGAATACAGAGTCACTGTACCAAAAAGAATTGGTCGACATTCAATCATTTCAGGAGGTAGCATATGATCAAGAACCAATGGTGTACTGAAGAAAAAACTCCAAGCCACACTGAAGGCATTGGTGAAAAACAAGGCTCCAGGAACTTACAGAATGCCTACTGAGATGTTTCAATGAACGGATGCAATGCTGGAGGGACTCAACCATATAAGCCAAGAAATTTGGAGGACAGCTGCCTGGCCAACCAACTGGAAGTTATCCATATTTGTGCCTGTTCCAAAGAAAAGTGATCCAACAGAATGCAGAAATTTTCTAATGATACCATTAATATCACACATAAGTAAAATTACACTGCAAATCATTCAAAAACAGTTGCAGCAGTATATCAACAGAGAACTGCCAGAAATTCAAGCAGTGTTCAGAAGAGGACTTGGAACTAGGAATATCACTGCTGATGTCAGATGGATCTTGGATGAAAACAGAGAATACAAGAAAGATGTTTACTTGTGTTTTATTCACTATGCAAAGGCATTTGACTCTGTGGATCATAACAAATTATGGATAACATTGAGAAGAATGGGAATTCCAGAACAGTTAATTATGCTCATGCGTAACCTGAATGTAGACCAAGAGGCAGTTGTTCAAACACAGCAAGGAGATACTGCATGGTTTAAAGTCAGGAAAGGTGTGTGTCAAGGTTGCATCTTTTCACCATACCTATTCAGTCTGTATGCTGAGCAAATAATTCAAGAAGCTGGACTGTATGAAGAAGAAAGGGGCATCAGGATTGGAGGAAGACTCATTAACAACCTGCGATATGCAGGTGAAACAACCTTGCTTGTTGAAAGTGAAGAGGACTTGAAGCACTACTTATGAAGATCAAAGACCACAGCCTTCAGAATGGATGGCACCTCAACATAAAGAAAACAAAAATCCTCACAACTGGACCAATAAGCAACATCATGATAAATGGAGAAAAGATTAAAGTTGTCAAGGATTTTATTTTACATGGATCCACAATCAATGCCGATGGAAGTAGCAGCCCAGAAATCAAACAACATATTGCATTGGACAAATTTGCTGCAAAAGACCTCCTTAAAGTGTTAAAAAACAATGATTCCACTCTGAGAACTAAGGTGTGCCTGACTCAAGCCATGGTATATTTAATCCCCTCATATGCATGAGACAACTGGATCACAAATAAGGAAGACCTAAGAAAAGCTGACTCCTTTCAGTTATGGTGTTGGGGAAGAATATTGAGTATACCATGGACTGCCAAAAGAATGCACGTCTGTCTTGGAAGAAGTACAGTCAGAGTGCTCCTTGTAAGCAAGAAAGGTGAGACTTGGTCTCGTATATTTGGGATATGTCATCAGGAGGGATCAGTCCCTGCAGAAAGACATTATGCTTGGTAAAGTAGAAGGTCAGAGAAAAAGAGGAAAACGCTCAACGAGATGGATTGACAGAATGGCTACAACAGAGGGCTCAAGCATAACAATGATTATGCGGATGGCACAGGACTGGGCAGTGTTTTATTCTGTTGTACATAGGTTCACTATTAGTCAGAACTGACTCAATGGCACCTAAGAACAACATACTGAAGTGCATTTCAACAGGTGTCTTCTGGAGCTGGCAACCCGATCTTCTTCACCTAACCTGAAAGAGTAAACTAGAGTGAGAATTTTAGACAAAGTAAGGGTAGAGCCCAGTACCATCAGCAGTCAGGTGAATGATGCATTAGTACTTCTCAATTTTCAAGCTATAAAGAAATACTTACATTTAGTTGTACATTTCACTCTTCTTACAACAAGTTTTCTGTGGTGTTTTCATGTGAATTAAAACTTTAGCACAAAAGCCTATATTCTGTGCTTTCAGAAACCAAATGTTTCCACCAATTTTTTTTTTTCCTGTCATGGTACATGATAAAACTATGCCAAGTGATTAACAATCCTTTCAAGACCACTACAGGAGACAATGTAACTTAAAGCTGAGAATCAGGTCTCTGGCTCTGCCACTTAATAGTTGGGGAAGTTATTTAACATATTTGTGTCTCTGTTTTCTCAACTATGGAATGGAATAAAGCTGTGTTGTTGTTGTTGCGTGCCATCATGTCAATTCCAACACATAGAGACCCCATGTGACAGAGTAGAATTACCCATAGGGTTTTCTTGACTTTAGGGAAGGCAATCACCAGATATTTCTCCCACAGAGCTGCTGGGTGGATTCCAACTGCCAATCTTTAGGTTAGAAGGTGAGCACTTAACAATTGGACCATCTCAGGCTTATAATTGCTTTTGTCATTGTTAGGTGCCATTGAGTCAGCTATGACACATGGTAACCCTATGTACAACAGAAGGAAACACTGCCTGGTCCTCCGCCATTCTCACAGTTGTTGTTACACTTGAGGCTTATAGTTAACCACTCTAAATTTCAGTTTCACCAAGAATAAAATAAGTATGATAATAATGATAATAATAACTACTGCCTGAACAATCAGCCAACTTGACCTCATAGACATATATAGAACACTCCACCCAATAGCTGCAAAGTACATGTTCTTTTCCAATGCACTGGAATGCTCTCCAGAATAGACGACATCTTAGGTTACAGAGCAACCCTCAAAAAGATCCAAAATGCTGAGATAATACAAAGTATCTCCTCTGACCACAAAGCCATCAAAGTAGAAATTAAGAACAGGAAGACCCAGGAAAAAAAAGAGAATCAATTACATGGAAACTGAATAACTCCTTGCTTATAAGCCACTGGGTAATAGGAAAAATCAGAGATGAAATCAAAAAATTCCTAGAATCAAATGAGAATGAAAACGCATCATACCAAAACATCTGGAACAGAGCAAATGCAGTTCTCAGTGGACAATTTATAGCAATAGATGCACACATCAAAAAAGAAGAAAGGGCAAAATCAAAACATTAACTACACAACTTGAACAAATAGAAAGAGAACATCAAAAACTGCCCACAGCCACTAGAAGAAAGGGAATAATAAAAATCAGAGCAGAAATAAGTGAAATAGAGAAAAGAAAAAGAATAGGAAGAATCAACAAAACCAAAAGTTGGTTCTTTGAAAGGATCAACAAAATTGACAAACCACTGGCCAGACTGACAAAGGAAAAACAGGAGAGGACACAAATAACACAAATAAGAAATGAAACGGGGGACATTACAACAGACTCAACTGAAATAAAAAGGATCATAACAGAGTATTATGAAAAATATACTCTAACAAATTTGAAAACCTAGAAGGAATGGATAAATTTCTAGAAACACACTACCTACCCAAATTAACACAAAGTGATGTTGAAAATATGAACAGACCCATAACAAGAGAAGAGATTGAAAAGGTAATTAAAAAGAAAAAAACCTCCCAACAAAAAAAAAGCCCTGCCCAGATGGCTTCACTGGAGAATTCTACCAGACACTCAGAGAAGAGCTTATACCAGTACTACTCAAACTATTTCAGAACATAGAAAAGAAAGCATAACTTCCAAATTCATTTTATGAAGCCAGCATAACCCTGGTACCAAAACCAGGCAAAGATGCCACAAAAAGAGAAAATTACAGAGCGGTATCTCTCATGAATATAGATGCAAAAATTCTCAATAAAATTCTAGCCAATTGAATTCAGCATCATATTAAAAAATAATACACCACGACCAAGTAGGATTCATACCAGGAATGCAAGGATGGTTCAACATTAGAAAATCAATCAAAGTAATCCACCACATAAATAAAAGGAAAGAAAAGAATCGCATGACCATCTCAATTGACGCAGAAAAGGCATATGACAAAGTCCAACACCCATTCCTGATAAAAGCTCTCAATAAAATAGGTATAGAAGGGAAATTTCTCAACATAATAAAGGGCATCTATGCAAAACCAATGGCCAACATCATTCTTAATGGAGAGAGGCTGAAAACATTCCACTGGAGAACAGGAACAAGACATGGATGCCCTTTACTACCACTCCTATTTAACACTGTGCCAGAAGTCCTAGCTAGAGCAGTAAGGCAAGTAAAATAAATAAAGGGCATCCAAACTGGAAATGAAGAAGTTCAACTGTCTCTATTTGTGGATAATATGATGCTATACATAGAAAGCCCTAAAGAGTCCATGAGAAAACTACAAGAACTAATAGATAGATTCAGCAGAGTAGCAGGATAGAAGCTAAACATACAAAAATTAGTTGGAGTCCTATACATTAATAAAGAAAATGAAAAAAGGAAATCAGAAAAACAATACCATTTATAATAGCTCCTGAAAAAAAAAAAAAACTTAGTAGTAAATCTAACCAGGGATGTAAAAGACCTATACAAAGAAAACTACAAAACACTACTGCAAGAAACCAAAAGACCAATGACTGCACTGACAGGGAACACAACAGAGAGTCCCTGATGGAGCAGGAGAAAAGTGGGGTGCAGAACTCAAATTCTAGTGAAAAGACCAGACTTAATGATCTGACTTAGACTGAGGGAACCCCAGAAAGCATGGCCCCTGGACTCTCTGTCAACCCAGAACTAAAACCATTCCTGAGGCCAACTCTTCAGTCAAAGATTAGGCTGATCTATGGGACATAAAATGATACTCGAGAAGAGTGTGCTTCTTAGTTCAAGTACATACATGAGACTAAATGGGCAGCTCCTGTCTGGAGGTGAGATGAGAAGGCAGAGAGGGTCAGGAGCTGGTTGAATGGACACAGGAAATCAGGGGTGGAAAAGAGGAACGTGCTGTCACAGTATAGGGAGAGCAGTTAGGTTTACATAACAATGTATGTATAAATTTTTCTATGAGAGACTAACTTGAGTTGTAAACTTTCACTTAAAGTACAACAATAAAAGATGAAAAAAAAAGGAAAACAAAATGAAACCAAAAGAGAACTACATAAATGGAAAAACATACCACGTTCATGGATAGGTAGACTCAACATTGTGAAAATGACAGTTCTATCCAAAGCGATTTACAAATACAATGTAATCCTGATCCACATACCAACAATATTCTTTAAAGAGATGGAAAAAGTAATCATTAACTTTATATGGAAAGGAAAGAAGCCCTGGATAAGTAAAGCACTATTGAAGAAGAAGAATAAAGTAGGAGGACTTCCACTACCTGACCTCAGAACCTATGATACAGCTACAGTAGTCAAAACAGCCTGGTACTGGTACAACAGATACATTGACCAATGGAACAGAATTGAGAACGCAAATGTAAATCCATCCATCTATGGTCACCTGATCTTTGACAGGGGCCCAAATTCCCTCAAACGGGGAACAGATGGTCTTGTTAACATATGGTGCTGGCAAAGCTGGATGTCCATCTGCAAAAAAATGAAACAGAACCCATACTGCACACCATATACAAAGACTAATTCAAAATGGATCGAAGCCCTAAATATAAGCCAAAAACTATAAAGTTCATAGAAGAAAAAATAGGATCAACACTAGAGGCCCTAACATACGGCATTAACAGGATACAAACCAGAAACAACAGCACACAAACTCCAGAAGATAAGCTAGATAACTGGAATCTTCTAAAAATTAAACACTTATGCTCATCAAAAGACTTCACCAAAAGAGTAAAAAGAGAACTTACACACTGGAAAAAAAATTTTGGACAGTACAAATCAGACAAAGGTCTAATCTCTAAAATCTACAAGAAAATCCAACACCTCTACAACAAAAAGACAAATAATCCTATTAAAAAATGGGCAAAGGAAATGAACAGACACTTCACCAAAGAAGACATTCAAGCAGCCAACAGACACATGAGGAAATGCTCACGATCATTTGCCATTAGAGAAATGCAAATTAAAACCACAATGAGATACCATCTCACCCTGGCATTACTGGCATGAATCAAAAAAAACCGGAAATAACAAATGTTGGAGAGGCTGTGGGGAAATCAGAACTCTTATGCACTGCTGATGGGAATGCAAAAGGATACAACCATTTTGGAAAATGATATGGCACTTCTTTAGAAAGCTAGAAATAGAAATACCATACCATCCAACAATTCCAGTCCTAGGAAGATATCCTAGAGAAATAAGAGCCGTCTCACTAATAGACATATGCACACCCATGTTCATTGCAGCATTGTTCACAATAGCAAAAGCATGGAAACAACCTAGCTGCCCATCAACAGATGAATGAATAAACAAACTGTGGTAAATAGACCCAATGGAGTATTATGCAATGATAAAGAACAATGATGAATCTGTGAAGCATCTCATAACATGAATGAAAACTGGAGGATATTATGCTGAGTGAGATAAGTCAATCATGAAACAACAAATATTGTATGAGACCACTGCTGTAAAAACTCATGACAAGGTTTACCTACAAAAAGAAACAATCTTTGATGGTTAGAAGGGAGGGGGTGATGGGAGGGAATACTAAATAGACAATAGATAAGTGGTAACTTTGGTGAAGGTTAAGACAGTACACAATACTGGGGAAGCCATCACAACTTGTCCAGGGTAAGGTCATGGAAGCTCCATAGACACATCCAAATTCCCTGAGGGAATGAATTGCTGGGTGGAGGGCTGTGGGGACCATGGTCTCAGGGAACATCTAGCTCAGCTGGCATAACATAGTTTATAAAGAAAATGTTCTACATTCTACCAGTAGCATCTGAGGTCTTGAAAGCCTGTGAGCAGCCATCTAAGATACTCCACTGGTCTCACCCCTTTGGGAGTAAGGGAGAATGAAGAGAACAAGATACAAGGGAAAGATTAGTCCAAAGGACTAATGGGCCACAACTACCACGGCCTCCAACAGACTGAATCCAGTACAACTAGATGGTGCCCGGCTACCACCACTGACTGCTCTGACAGGGATCACAACAGAGGGTCCCAGACAGAGCTGGAGAAAAATATAGAACAAAATTCTAATTCACAAAGAAAGACCAGACTTACTGGCCTGACAGAGACTGAAGAAACCCCAAGAGTATGGCCCCAGGACACCTTTTTAGCTCAGTAATGAAGTCACTCCCAAGGTTCACCCTTCAGCCAAAGATTAGACAGCCCTATAAAACTAAACGAGACCAGTGGGGCACAACAGTCCAGGGACAGGGAGTAGAAGGCAGGAGGGGACAGAAAAGCTGGTAATAGGTAACCCATGATAGAGAAGGGAGAGTGTTGACATGCTGTGGTGTTGTTAACCAATGTCATAAAACAATATGTGTACTATTTAATGAGAAACTATTTGTTCTTTAAACCTTTATCTAAAGTACAATAAAAAAAAAAAAAAAAACCTACTGCCTGGTATAGTTTTGAAGATTAAATTAAGTCATACATATGAAGTCTTAGACTAGTGCATGACATTATCATGACCACTAATTTTAAGAGGTCAGCTGCTAACCAAAAGATTGGCAGTTTGAATCCATCAGCTGCTCCTTGGAAACCCTATGGGGCAGTTGTACTCTGCCCTATACGGTTGCTATAAGTTGGAATTGACTCAATGGCAACGGGTTTTTTGGTTTGGTTTTAATTGTTACCGATTATGATTATAATCACTATTAAAATAGTGACTTTAAACACTGTCGCATACCCACATATTTAAAAATCTATCGGAATCGTTCATAAGTCTTTTCAAACTATACTTGTTCCTTTACTTTCTGCTCCTAATATTCTAAAATATTTTAATATCTCATTAATACAAAAATGCACTGTTGCTGGTCTAGTATGTCACAACTTACTTACATATTCATCAGCAAAATGAGTTCCCCTGAAAACCCTGTAAATTCTATTTTTTAAATGGTATAGGTTACAATTAGAAAGTTTAATTCCTTGAATTACCTATGCAGTCTGTTGCCCCCGGACAATAACCTATTGCACTCAGCCCATGCTAGTCACTTTGCCTAGAACATTATTTGTCTTCTCCATTGCCCTGCCACCTCCTGACTTGCACCTAGCTCTTATCCACCTTTCAGATCTCAACATGTTGTCACTTCTTCTATGATGCTTTCCCTAACACCTCACATATCTCATTGCTCGTGTATTTGTCCCTGTACTGCCATGGAGCCTTGTACTTCCCTTGTAAGGGCACTTAGAAGCTGCATTGTAATAACCACTCTCCTTTTCTCTTTTCTACTCTAGATTAAGCTCATGATAATAGAGATCCTGGCTGTAATGTTAACTGTAGTATCCCCAATTTTGAGCACATGGAACATGAGATATTCCAAAAAAATGCATATTGCATGAATGAAATATATGTTTCATTAAAATATATCATTGAAAAACATGGAAAGAAAAATCATAAACTGGGAAAAGAATAAATACTTTTGAACTAACACTGTAGTGGATTATAAGAAAACTATATCTTTAGGAATCGAAAGTAAATAAAAAGGTCCATTGGTAAATTTAACTATCAAAACTAATTGAACTTATATTTTTTCATTTGTTACAAAAGTTTCTCATGTTGAGAAATCTCCCAAATAGCTTACAATGTTTGTAGTCATCCCTTCATTTGCCACAAATTAAATCTGCAGTCCATTTTCACTCTCAGGTGTGTTTTCGTATAATGTATAGTTCTTTTCCATTTGGAAGTTTGGAGAATTATTTGATCTTACATATAATAACTTTCTTTTAACTTCAAGGTATTCTATAGCATTTATTCTAAATTGTTCCTAAATTGTGTTTAGCATTTCGACTTCTGATTTGAAATCTCTCTACCATCACTTGTTTAGTAGTTAGACAAGGCTAGTGTATCAGCCTGAGACCAGTTAGGAGGCAGAAACCACACTGCTATTTGAACAGGGAAAATTTAATATGGAGAATTACTGAACTATAATAGGAGAGTAACATTAAAGACAAAAAGAGAACTCTAAAGGGTACCCTAGGGCTAAATGACAGTACATAAGGAAAGACAACTTAGACAGGGCACCTTCTAAGTAGCTGGGTTTCAGACTCATTGGAAAAGGGGTGGTTGCAATCTACTGGATGGCAGGAAGATCAGCGGGCTGCTCTGGCCAGAGTTTGTCCAAAACTGCAAGATGTCAGGAAATAACTCTCTGGCATGCAGGCAGGAGGAGGCTGACAGGCAGGGCTGCAGAGGGAGGCAGGTGTTAGGAGTCTGCTTGCTAGTGGTGACAAGTGGCCTGGCATGCAAGGTGACTGTGTTTGGAGAGCCATGGGATGAAATGACTCAGGGGTAGGCAAGCTGAGGCTGGTGGCTGCGTGCTCAGAGGGACATGGGATGTTACTGCCAGTGACAGGCCCAGAACATGCAGTAGTCACTGGGTCCCAGCCTGGGCTGCAAAGTTGCTGAGCTGGTGCAAAGTGACACTGGATGCTTCCACAAACATGCATTACTGATAGATTGTGCAGAAGCTAGCAGAAGCAAAAAAAGCAGCACTTGCAGAACCAGGAAGAGAGGCCCCCTTCTCCTGCAGTGTCCCTTGAGGGTCTTCTATGCTCACTATAAAGGAGAAAGAGATCAGCCCATTATTGCAGAGCAGTTACTGGAGAGTGAATTCAGAGCTGAGAGGAAGTAAATTGATAATGGGCAAAGTTCACTCCGTTGGCTACTCAGCTTCAAAACACACTCTACTACGTGCACCTAAATACCCGTAAAATAACATTACAACTCTAAATGATATAGCAAGACTATGCTGCAATTATAAATAAACCTCAATATTTCAATGGTTTGACTCTAATTTATTTTTTAATTCATATTCATTTATTACTTCATGCAGAACAGGAGGCTCTCCAACACAATTCTCCTTCAAGTACTTGGGCTGCTTGCTCTTGGAACTCCATGAGTTAACCCGCCTTTTTTTCTAATTAGAGAAAGGGAGAAAGAGAGCCATAGGAGAAACATTCATTCTTAGCTGCCTCAGTCGAGTGAAACACCCCAACATCTCTTCTATTGATTTTTTATTACCATACTTTAACATTACCCCATCTAAACACTTTGGGGCTAGGAAAATGTAAAGGAGCATGTGACTATTTGGTGAGCACCAATGGTCTCTATCACAGTTTGACAAATATATAAATTACTTTCGATCCTTCATAATGTACAGTAAATTTACCAAAATAAGGACCAAGAACTATGAAAGTAAGGATATATATATAATTGTAATGTTTTTACAACATGTAAAATTTATTAGCTAGCACAAGACAACAGTGCAGTTTTCTGAATTTTACTTTGGAATTTTCAGTTGCACTGAGCTTTTTTTGAAAAATATTTTTCATGGGTGTGTCATTAAATGGAGGCTTAGTCATTTGTCTCCTAGAAAAACAAAATAGGATTTGACCTTTTATACTTAAGTAAAATAACAACAGGGAATGATTTGAAACTTGAAAAATAAAAAAGGATGAATTTAAAGTCAGCTGTATTTTCAAGCAATACCCATTTATTTTAAATTGTTTTCTAATAAAGCATTTGCAAATGGGGGCTGTCAATAAGAACAAAATTAAAATATGAAAGATGACTTTGCAGTTTGAGTTTACTGTACAATTATCCCCAGAGTGAACCTTACTACTGACTTATTTCTCAAATTTGAAAAGTATCTATCTATTCATTTCTTAAACAATTTCTGTGATGCCCCTTTATCCCTCCTTCCCAGGGACTCCAAATGCACATTATACAGTATAGGATTAACTTTGCTCAAAGGGAGGCTTGGCTCCTGGAAGGTAATCTTAAATCTTCTGTAATGTCCTGTCAAGAGTATATTTGTCTACCTGGGGACCTTGGGGCCACACAAGATAGTCTATGCTTCCTATATGATTTCAGGTGGGAGCTTTTGGCTGCTCTAGATAGTCTATGCTAACAATATGATTTATAATAAGGGGCCTTGGGCTACGCAGTATCAGCTTGACCTCTGTAGGGGCTGGAGACTAAGGTCAGCCCTATGGGTGGTCAGACATGTGTACGTGCCCAAGATCCAATAAAATCTCTGAATACCAAGGCTTGGGTGAGCTTTCCCGGTTGGCAATACTCCAATGCTGTCTGCCTGACTCCGTGGTACTCCGCGCTGTGCTCTACTTCCCTTGACTGACTTTAATCTGACTTTATAGTCATGAGTATAACAAAGTTGCTGACTCCTGTGAGCTGTTCTAGATAATGATTAAATCTGATGGTCATCTTGGGGATCCTCCAAACTTGCAATAAGTGTCAGAAGTGAGGGTGGTATTGGAAGCTTCAGAACTTTGCACACATATATTAGGCTGTTGACATTGTTCCTCAGCTCACCGTTGCTCTGTTAATTTCTTTTGATTATTTTTTTTTCCTCTATTTTAGATCATTTATCTATATCTCTATATCTTCCAAAACATTGCTATTGCTATGTCTTCAATTTTACTAATCTTTTATTCTGCTATGCTTAATCTGCTCTTAATGTTATTCATTTTTTTTAATCTTATACATTGCAGCTTTTATCTTTAACATTTTGATTTTGGTCTTCTTGTATCTTCCTTGTGTCTATTTAAACATTTCAACATGTGAAAACAGAATTAATAGCACTGTCAATTTCCTTGTCTCTAGTCTGTAGTCTATATCAAAGTACCTGGAAAGAACAAACAGTTTGCTGTCTACTACTAACTTAAAGGTGGCATCCAGATGCACTGTGGAAGAAAAGCCTGGTGATCATCTTCTGTAAAGATTACGGCCAAGAAAATCCTATGGAGCGTTTCTACACTTAACATATGGGTTTGCCATGAGTATAAACTGACTCAGCAGCAACAAGTAATCTGCATCAGTTTTGGATCATTTCAGTTGTTGGATTTATCTTCTTATGGTTAGTTCTATTTTCCAGCTTATTTGTACACCTGGTAATTTTTGATTGGATGCCAAATATTATGAATTTTACTTAGTTTGATATCTTGTATTCATATAAATATGTTTGAGCTTTGTTCTGAACCTTAATTAACTAATTTAGAAAGAGTTTGTTTATTTCTGATGTTGGTTTTAAGATTCTTGAGGGAAGACCAGAGCCATGTTTAGTGTGTTATTGTTGTTAGTTGCCATTGAGTCAGTTCTGACTCCTGGCAACAGCATATGTGCTCCATGTAGTTTTCAAGGCTGTGACCTTCCAAAGCAGATTGCCAGGTTGTCATATGAGGCACCTCTGGGTGAGTTTGAGCCACCAACCTTTTGGTTAGTAATTGAGTACTTAACTGTGCCACCCAGAGACCTCATGTTTCACATAAGGATCATTATTTCCCACTATGGAATTAAGATCTTTCTGAATACTGTGTCCAATGCCAAGAAATTATGGAGTTTTCAGTCCAGCTGGAGGGAACAGACACTATATTCAACTCTCTGTGATGGTGTGCTCTGCTTCCTCAAAATTTTTGGGAGGTTCTATCCCAAGCCTCAGGTAGTTCCCTCTTACACAGACACTGGTCAGTAATCTGCTGAACAGTCAAGGGGAACCATCTGCATATCTCTGGAGTTTCTCTCTCTGTATAGTTTTCTCCTCCCAGGGACTCTGTCCCGTGAACATTAGCCCCATTGTCACCCTGAACTTTCACCTCTGTCTATTCAGCTCACACCATCTGGCAGACTCTGCCTCGGTTCTCTTTCCTGTACTACAGCCTAGAAACTGGCTAAATGCAGTAAGCTGGGGCAATTATTGGTCTTAACTCATTTGTAGGGGCCCTGGTGGTGCACTGGTTAAAGCCCTCAGCTGCTAACTGAAAGGTCAGCAGTTGGAACTCACCAGCCTCTCCATGGGAGAAAGATGTGGCAGTCTGCTTCAGTAAGGATTTACAACCTTGGAAACTCACTGGGGGCAGTTCTACTTTGTCCTATAGGGCCACTATTTGTTGATTATCTCATTTGTTGGCTATCTTTCATGGATCACTGCCCTGTTTGCCTGATGTCCAATTTCTGGAAATGCATTGTTCCATACATAATATACATCTTATAATTTGTTCTTGTTGTCATTTCAGGAGGGAGGGTTACTCTATCTTGGCCAAAGTAAAAATTTATATGTGACGTTTCTGATTTTTCTATTGCTTATTTTATAGTGAAACACATTTATACCAATTTTCATTACTTTTACAACTTTCAGCATCAATATTTTTCTCTAAAATGAGGTTATTTTCTCGTAATGTATGTGAAAGAATAATCGTGTTTCCATAACTATATTAAATATACTAATGATCTTTGTATTTGTATCATGTAGTAAAAGTTACCACACTTAAATTTAGCATAGGACTTAGGTAAAGAAATTTCATTCATCAACCATGAAATATGAAATATTGGAGCAAGTTTATTAAATGATGTTAAAAAATGATAAGGAAAAATCAAAACTATTTTTTAGTCATTTTGTCATACTGTGGTGGCTTTCATGTTACTGACATGCTGGTAGCTATGCCATCAGTATGTCAAATACTTCCAGAGTCACCCATGGTGCACAGGTTTTGACAGAGCATTCAGTCTAAAACAGACTAGGAAGGCAGATCTGGCAACTGACTTCAGAAAAATTGGCAAGTGAAAACCTTATGAATAGCAGCAGAACATTATCTGATACAGTGTCAGAAGATAAACAACTTGGGTTAGAAGGCATTCAAAATACAACTAAGAAAGAGCTGCCTCCTCAAAATAGAGTCGACCTTAATGACGTGGATGGAATCAAGCTTTTGGGACCTTCATTTGCTGATGTGGCATGACTCAAAACAAAAAGAAACAACTGCAAACATCCATTAATAATCAGAATATGGAATGTATGAAATATGAATCTAGGAAAATTGGAAGCTGTCAAAAAGGAAATGGAATGCTAGAAGATTGATATCCTAGGCATTAGTGAAATGAACTAATATTGGCCATTGTGAATTGGACAGTCACATAGCCTATTATGCAAGGAAGGACAAAAATGAAAAGGAATGACTTCACATTCATCGTTAAAAAGAACATTTGTGATAGAAATGATGCCGGAGATCACATGATAGAATTTTGCAAGACCAACAACTTATTCATTGCAAATACCTTTTTCAACAACATAAATGGCAACTATACACATGGTCCACACCTGATGGAAAACACAGGAATTAAATTAACTACATCTGGGTAAAGAGACAATGGAAAAACTCAATATCATCAGTCAGAACAAGGCCAGGGGCTGACTAAGGAACAGACCATCAACTGCTCCTATGCAAATTCAAGCAGAAGCTGAAGAAAATTAAAATAAGTCCATGAGAGACAAAAAACAACCTTGAGTATATCCTACCTGAATTTAGACAATCTCAAGAACTAATTTGACGTATTGACCTTTAATGACAGAAGACCAGTTGAGTTGTGGGATGACATCAAAGCACACACATGAAGAAAGAAAAAGATCATTCAAAAGGCAAGAAAGAAAGAAAAGACTGAAAGGAATGTCAGAAGAGACTTTGACACTTGTTGTTGAACATAGAGTAGCTAAAGCAAATGGAAGAAATGATGAAGTAAAAGAGCTGAACAGAAAATTTCAAAGGGCATCTCCATAAGACAGAGTATTATAATGAAATGTACAAAGACATGGATTTAGAAACCAAAAGGGAAGAACACACTCAGCATTTCACAAGCTTGAAAGAACTGAAGAGAAAATTCAAGCCTCCATTTGCAATATTGAAGGATTCTACGTGCAAATATTGAACTATGCAGGAAACATCAAAAGAAGATGGAAGGAATACAGAGTCACTGTACAAAATATTTGTTTGACATTCAACCATTTCAGGAGGTAGCATATGATCAAGAAACGATGGTACTACAAGGCTCCAGGAACTGATGCAGTTCTAGAAATGCTCACTTGTCTATGTCAAGAAATTTGGAAGACAGCTACCTGGCCAACTGACTGGAAGAGATCCATATTTGCACCCATTACAAAGAAAGGTGATCCAGCAAAATTAGGAAACTATAGAATAATATCATTAATATCACACACATGTAAATTTTTTGCTGAAGATCATTAAAAAATGGTTGCAGCAGTACATTAACAAGGAACTGCCAGAAATTCAAGGCTGATTCAGATGAGGATGTGGAACGGGGGGATATCATTGCTAATGTCGGGTAGATCTTGGCTGAAAGCAGAGAATACAAGAAAGATGTTTACCTGTGTTTTATTGACTATGCAAATGCATTTGACTATGTGGATCATAAAAAATTATGGATAACATTTTGAAGAATGGGAATTCCAGAACACTTAATTGTGCTCATGAGGAACCTGTATGTAGACCAAGAGGCAGTTGTTTGAACAGAACAAGGAGATACTGTGTAGTTTAAAATCAGGAAAGATGTGTTTCAGAGTTGTATGCTTTCAGAATACCTATTCAATCTGTATGCTGAGCAAATAATCCAAGAACGTGGACTATATGAAGAAGATGTCTTGGCATCAGGATTGAAGGAAGACACATTAACAACCTGAAATATGCAGATGACACAATCTTGCTTGCTGAAAGCAAAGAGAGCTTAAAGCCCTTATTGATAAATATCAAAGACAATAGCCTTCTGTATGGATTATAACTCAACATAAAGAAAACAAAAATCTTCACAACTGGATCACTAAGCAACATCATGAAAACAGAGAAAAATTTGAAGTTGTCAAGGATTTCATTTTACTTGGATCCACAATCAATGACCATGAAGCAGCAGTCAAGAAATCAAATGACACATTGCAGTGGGAAAATCTGCTGCAAAAGATCTCTTTAAAGTGTTAAAAACCAATGATGTCACTTTGAGGACTAAAGTGCAACTGGCCCAAACCATGGTGTTTTCAATCGCCTCATATGCATGGGAAAGCGTGCCAATGAATTAGGAAGACTGAAGAAGAATTGAAGTCTTTGAATTATGGTGTTGTTGAAGAATATTGAATACACCATGGACTGCCAGAAGGATGAACAAATGTGTCTTAGAAGACGAACAGCCAGAATGCCCCTTTAAAGGGAGGATGGCAAGGCTTCATCTTATGTACTTTGGACATGTTATCAGTAGGGACTAGTCCATGGAGAAAGACATCATGCTTAGTAAAGTAGAGGGTCAGCAAAAAAAGAGGAAGATCCTCAAGGAGATAGATTGACACAGTGGCTGCAACAATGGGCTTAAACATGGCAACAATTGTGATTACGGTGCAGGACTGGGCAATGTTTTGTTCTGTTGCACATAGGGTCACTATGAGTTGGAACCAACCTGACTGTACCTAACAACAACAACATAAGCATGACCTCATTCTCTTACACTGCATTTTAGCTACAATGATATAATTTTAAGGTAGATCTTCCTTGCATTGTAAAAGAAATTCAATGCAATCTAACCTAAGGAATATCAACAATCACATTTCTCATCTGAGATCTCCTTTTGAGTTATTAAAAGGAAATTGTACACTGATTTGTTAAAAATTATTTTTAATGCATACAGAAAAAAACTAAAGGAGAAGATTACTATAAGTTGATGTTGGGGAAATAAATGCAACTGCCAGTTATTGCTTGCCCACATTACAATAAGGACATGTGCTGAGTTAATAAGTATTTGAGGAATACAGTTACTATTGTCTATGGCACATAGCCACTACAGGATTTGGGGAATATGTAGAAAAAGAAGTGCCCTCAGGTCAATGGGGAGGAATCTTCAGTTGGAAGAAGTGATTACTGAATATGAAGCTTTAGTGTTATGCTCCTACCACAACTTCTGGAAGTGTAATCTGATCCAAGAATTACCAGAACTAGGATTCTCAAAGTCTTTATAATAGATTTTACAGTACAGATAGTTCTCAATTTATAAATGGGCTAAACACTTACCCAAAAACTTAAAGTGTAAAAGACTTTTTCAAGTTATAAAACAATTTTTATTAAACATATATTTTAAATAACAATGTCTTCATATTAACCTCAGACAGGCAATTAAATATATAAATAAATACACATAATTAAAAATATATATATACAACTGCCTTTCTGAGATTAATATTGTAGACATTGTTATTTAAAATAATATTTAAAAACCATCAAACCTTAGAGACCTATCCAATTCTTTAGAGCTTCTACAATATGTTATTGACTGGTACATATATATATATACATATATATATATATATGATCAATGGAGATATTTTAAATACATATAGCCACTATTCATAACGTGATTTCAATGGAAAAATACACTTTAATAAATAACTTAGAATACCAGAATTTTATCTTTCTCCATAACCCCGTTAGAGTATTTGAAGGTCACTGTAACTCTTGTGGGGAGACTTTACATGGGAGATAGCCCCTTTGGGGAATTACTCACTTATTAAGTTACTGTACATTCTAAAGAAAATCTCTTGGTCTCCTATTCAGCCTACTCCCAAAAAGTTCCAAATTAAAGAATAAAGCAGACATACAATCAGGGTTGCCAGACCAGAAATGTTTTCCTCCCTTCATCTCCTCTATTGTGCTATAAGTGGGGTGTTATGGATTCAATTGTGTCCCCCAAAATGTGAGTCAACTTGGTTAGACCATGATTCCCAGGATTGTGTGCTTGTCCACCATTTTGTCAGCTGATGTGATTTTCTTATGTGTTGTAAATTTTATCTCTATGATGTTAATGGAGCAGGCTTAGAGGCAGTTATGTTAATGAGGCAGGACTCAATCTACAAGATTAGGTTGTATTTTCAGTCAATCTCTTTTGAGATATAAAAAAGAGAAGCCAGCAGAGAGACAGGGAGACATCATACTATCAAGAAACTACAGGAAAATAGCACATCCTTTGGACCCAGGGTCCCTGCACTGAGAAGCTCTTCCACCGGGGAAGATTGATGACAAGGACCTTCCCTCAGAGCCGACAGAGGGAGAAAGTCTTCCCCTGGAGCTGGCACCCTGAATTTGGACTTCCAGCATCCTAGACTGTGAGTAAAAAATTTCTCTTTGTTAAAGTCATCCACTTGTGGTCTTTGTGTTAACCGCACTAGGTAACCAAGACATGAGATCTTAGCTTAGTAGTCATTTTTTAATGTGAAAAAATGGGTTAGAAAAAGGATCATTGATTAGATCATGAGAAAGAATGGTGTTTTTGTTACTGCTTTTATGACTGGCTTGTAAATTCAAACATAGATAGGGCAATATTTTGTTATTTTTTCAAAGGTATTACTTTATTAAAAATACCTAATAAAACCAAATATTTGTAGTGTTTGTTACAATTTTTAAGTGACTTTCACAGTGTCTCATTTGATCTTCGCAACTCAATGCCTGAGAAATGAAAAAGCTGATTATCATGTGTATTCTATTACTCATAAATCACACAAAATAGATCCCCTGGAAATTCACTTAGCTACTAAATGTTCAAGGTATTAGCCATAAGAAATTGCAGCAATCCCACTTTATTTTATCACATATGCCCAATTGCTTAATATGTTAAAAAGCACTGAGCCTTAGAGACCTATCTAACTCTTTAGAAATTGTACAATGTATTAGTGATTGTGGTTTATTTATTCTGTCATATTTTCTTAGTAAAATGCACAGCAGTGAAGTCTTTTCAGGCCTCCTTTGAAATGAAGAGTTTCACAAGTCCCAGATATAAAATAAGATTACGGATTATTGTGGCAATAATAGCTTCCACTTCTGCCTTTAGTAACTGAAGACTTGTACTTTCGAGGCAGTTTAAGTTTAAGAATTGGGTTACTCTTCTCTGTTTTAACATATTTTTTTCATACACTGTTCCTTAGAATTCATTTTGCATCGTATTTGCTTCATCCTTTCATTTTGTTTTCCTTTATTTTTAATGTGTACATTCAATTTCACTAAGTATCGCTTATTATCATTTCAGTGCTCTTTAAAGAGGATTTGGTGAGTGAGCCCCTGAACCTGAGCTCATATCCTGACCTAACACCTGAAAGATCACACGGGAGCTAAGGCCATGGTTTTGGCTGTTTACATATAAAAATTCTGAATAAATAAAATCAGACTCCAAATAGACAAGTTTAAAGATTACAACTCAGCTTTCTAACTGATGGACAAGCTGGAGAGAAATGTCGAGGTGTATAAGCTCTCTCTCTATTGTGTGAAAAGATTATCTGGTCTGGGGAGCCTCTTAAGCTAAACGTAGTTAAAATCAATGGAGGGGAAAGCATAAGCATTTTAAAATGCTACTTAAAAAAGGACTTGAAAATACCAGTGTGGGAAATTTTAGGTATTGTTCGTAGCTCTGGAGGAGAAAGGAAAAGATTGGAAGTTTGTGCAGCTTTTTCTAGGGGTCAGCAAGAGGTAAATGGGCCCACCCTACTTAAATTCTCCCCCAATTTACCAAAAGCAAGGCTTGAGTAGGGTTGAATCTGCTTGTGATGTGTTTTATTGTGATTTGCATTTTTCTAAATAGTAATTCGTAGGCTTTAATAAAACTTTAATTTACTTGCTGTTACCTAGTGCATCATCTCTCAGGCTTCATAGTAAACATTTCTGCAGCTTGTGTGTTGGGGGTTGGGAGGGTATAGATTAGCTTGATTCTCTGCCCTAGGGAAAATGTCTTTACTTCCCCATCTGGCCTTTTTAATGCAAAGCCTTAGTTGAGCATTTTTATTTGTGAGCAGTTTGTCACTCTCTAAACTCTGTTAAATTTCATAAGATTTGACAAATTTGCATTTACAAGGCTGTTAGAAAATGTTTAGCACTTTTCATCTTCAAAGCACTTTATAAATATTAACTAATCAAAACTGCCAGCTCTCCCACTAGGCAGAGAAGTGTTGGGTTGTTGTTGTTTTTACCTTCCTTGGTTTACTTTATGAGGAATTTGTGAGATTACTGAATGATATATTTTTTTTTTTAATCCAGTTTTAGGCAGCTTTTCTCTAACAGTAAAGATTACACTTTTCCTGGAATCTGAACCTGCAGGCCTGTGATTCATTATACACCATGTGTAATCTTGAATTGTTAGTTACATTTATGCACCATGTATTGTTTGCTTCCTTACGGTAAAACCTTCATTAGAATAAGGGCCATTGCTTATACTTATTTTTTCTCTCGCACAGTAGCTAGCCTAGTATTAAGTTCCCATTTATTCATTCATGCATTCCAAAAACATGTAGTGAGTGCCCACTCTCTTGTAGACATTGTACTGGGCACTGAAAGCATGAAGCTAACGGTCACTTAAATTCCACCCTTGGGGAGTATACTGACAAGGTTCATGTAGGAAACTCACTGCATACTCAGAAAGATTTCAGTATATTCTGTGAGGAATATTGAGTGCATATGGACAGGGTTAAGAGAATCAACAAATATTGATGAAGACCCAGGTAGATCCTTCTCACCTAGCAACAGTGAGAAGACATTACCAAAAAAACCAAACCTACTGCCATCAAGTTGACTCCAAATCATAGCAACCCTATAGGACAGAGTAGAACTTCCCCATAGAGTTCCCAAGGCTATAGATCTTTACGGAAGCAGAATGCCACATCTTTTTCTCAAGGAGCTGCTTTTGGTTAGCAGCATAGCACTTTAACCACTGTACCAGCAGGGCTCCTTGAGAAGACATTAAACCAAATATAAAAATAAAAAAACAAACTCATTGCCATCGAGTCGATTCCGACTCACAGCAACCCAACAGGACAGAGTAAAACTGCCCCATAGGGTTTCCAAGGAGAGGGTGGTGGATTCGAACTGCGGACATTTTTTTGGTTAGGAGCAAAATCCTTAACTACTGCACCCTACGGAAAAAAAAGCACAAGTGTACTTCTGTGGCTACATCAGCGGTAATCAACATTATTCTCTCTGTAAGCATTGGGGAAGTCATTAAAGAGACTGTGACCTTTAATACAAGCCTTAAAGGTTGATATTTTGACTGAATTACTTGAACTTGTGAAGTCTTAGCCTTGTTTTGCTTGTTTGAAAAGACATAACCAAAAGGACAACTACCTTTTTACTCTGCGGTATTCATAAGATTTCAGTTGGCTAGTATTTAAGATGTTTAACACCATTGAGGATTGTCAATGACCCAGATAGCTGCTGACTAAAAAAAAAAAAAAAAATTCCCTAATAGTACAATTAAAATTTCTCCCTTGGGCTGTTCTTTTTTGTTAATCATTGAGTTTTGCTTTTTTTTTTTTTTATTTTCTTTTCCTTAAATATTTTAGCATAACTTGAAGAAAATTAACCAGTAGGAAGTGAGCCTGCTTTAACTGCCTCCCCAGGAGTATTAGCTAAGATCCAGCAGAGGAAGTTAGGGCTACTCTATCTTGATTGCAGTTCTTTCAATTCAATTAAAACCAATGAAGAGACAAAAGATGACTAGTTTTATTTAAAAAAGAAGTTTCTGTAAAAAGATTGACTTCTCTGTATTTTGCAACCGTACACGTCTTTGACGTCTATCCAGATCTTGATTATAATCACAAACATCTGTTTTTCTCTATGTGATTTAAATATTTTATTTTCTTCATTTGTCTTCAAGAGTAGAAATAAGGAAGAATTGATTTCTCAGTTATTCCCTCTTATTGTTATGCCTTAAATAATTTATGTAGTATATCAAGAACACCGATTCTCCATAGTGCTTCTGCTACAGTGGATAAATACAAAGTAAAGCAAATTCAGGCAGATCTATGCTCCAAATGCTCCCTCTGCTATGTGTATGCATTTGCCTCACTCATTATCCAAATGTGTTTCCAAGAGCTTTCCTTCGTATTGGAACTTGGTTCTCTGCTGGGTAGCAAGAAAATGTTTCCCAAATAACAATTATAATTTGAACTATTGATCTTAATGTGCACTCTTTTCCCTCAATTCTGGTGATGCTCTTTTTCATGGTTTCATGGAGAGAATTCTCTGCAACATTTCCTGTGCAAGGCATGAAAGAAAAAACAAAAACACAAAACAAGGTGGAGAGGTGTTCTGGAAATTAACTTATCTTGCATTGCTTCTAGACCTAAACATTCTGAGGTATCACTAGGAGTATTAATTGGAGGTGATTATATTTAAAGTGTGTTTGAAGGTATGTTTTGAAAGTCTCAGCCATCTGTTTTACTCTAGGGCTCAGCAGCTGTTTCTAACTATTTCATGTTTAAGATTGTTAAATTTGAGGATGAGTTACCCAGTCAAAGATTTTAAAAGTCCCATCAGATGTCATAGTCCACATGCTTTGAAAAATGCAGATATGGAAGTTACAGCCTAACATGGTATGTAATATCCTATCACAGCTCAGTAGTAGATCACGAGATCTGAGACAAACTTAAAGATCCACTGTGAAAAATATTGTTGTAAGTAACCTATACTAGCTTTATAGGATCACTATGAGTTGGAATTGACTCAACGACACATAACAACAGGGAGTAGTATATATGTACATGATCATCATTCATGACAGCGCAGAAAGGTACTGCATGAGTAATAAACATCTCTCACACACTACCTTGACCCTCTCCCCAAAATATAATCATTATTCTCAGTTTCTTCCACGACTTTTATGAAGAAAAATGTCAATATACTTATGTAATTTTTAACAATTAGGATTTTATTATATAAAATGTAATATGTTCTTGTTAGGTGCCATCAAGTCAGTTCGGATTCATAGCAACCCATGCACAACAGAATGAAACACTACCAGGTCCTGCGCCATAATCACAACTGTTGTCATGCTTCAGCTTATTGTTGCAGCCACTGTGTCAATCTATCTCATTGAGGGTCTTCCTCTTTTTCACCGGCCCTCTATTTTACCAAGAATGAGGTCCTTCTCCAGGGACTGATCCCTCCTGATAACATGTCCAAAGTATGTGAGACATAGTCTCACCACCCTTGCTTCTAGACAGCATCCTGGCTGTACTTCTTCCAAGACAGATTTGTTCATTCTTTTGGCAGTCCATGGTATATTCAATATTCTTCGCTAACACCACAATTCAAAGGAGTCGGTTCTTCGTTGATCTTCCTTATTCATTGTCCAGCTTTTGCATGCATATGAGGCGATTGAAGACACCATGGCTTGAGTCAGGCACACCTTAGTCCTCAAGGTGACATCTTTGCTTTTAACCACTTTAAAGAGGTCTTTTGCAGTAGATTTGCCCAATGCAATGCGACTTTTGATTTCTTGACTGCTGCTTCCATGGTTGTTGATTGTGGATCCAAGTAAAATGAAATCCTTGACAACCTCAATCTTTTCTCCACTTATCATGGTGTTGCTTAGTGATCCAGTTGTGAGGATTTTTATTTTCTTTATGTTGAGGTGCAATCCTTTCTGAAGGCTGAGGTCTTTGATCTTCATCAGTAAGTGCTTCAAGTCCTCTTCACTTTCAGCAAGCAAGGTTGTGTCATCTGCATAACACAGGTTGTTAATGAGTCTTCCTTCAATCCTGATCCCCCGTTCTTCTTCATATAGTCTAGTTTATCAGATTATTTACTCAGCATACAGATTGAATAGGTATGATGAAAGGATACAATCCTGATGCACACCTTTCCTGACTTTAAACCATGCAGAATCCCCTTGTTCTGTTCTAACAATTGCCTCATGATCCATGTACAGATTCCTCATAAGCACAATTAAGAGTCTACATTCAGTTTCTGCATGAGCACAATTAAGTGTTCTGGAATTCCTATTCTCCTCAGTGTTATCCATAATTTGTTATGATCCACACAGTCGAATGCCTTAGTCTAGTCAATAAAACACAGGTAAACAACTTTCTGGTATTCTCTGCTTTCAGCGAGGATCCATCTGACACCAGTAATGATACCCCTGGTTCCATGTCCTCTTCTAAATCTGGCTTGAATTTCTGACAATACCCTGTCCATATAGTGCTGCAGCTTCTTTTGAATGATCTTCAGCAAAATTTTGTTAGCATGTGATATTAATGATATTGTTTGATAATTTCTGCATTCAGTTGGATCACTTTTCTTGGGAAGAGGCATAAATATGGATCTCTTCCAGTCAGTTGGCCAGGAAGCTGTCTTCCAAACTTCTTGGCATAGATGACTGAGCACTTCTAGCACTGCACCCATTTGTTGAAACATCTCAACTGGTATTCCGTCAATTCCCAGAGCCTTGTTTTTCACCAATATCTTCAGTGCAGCTTAGACTTCTTCTTTCAGTACCATCAGTTCCTGATCATATGTTACCTCCTGAAATGGTTGAACGTCAACCAAGTCTTTTCGGTATAATGACTCTGTGTATTCCTTCCATCTTCTTTCGATGCTTCCTGCGTCGTTTAATATTTTCCCCATAGAATCCTTCACTATTTCAACTCGAGGCTTGAATTTTTTCTTCAGTTCTTTCAGACTGAGAAACGCTGAGTGTGTTCTTCTCTTTTGGTTTTCTATCTCCAGCTCTTTGCACGTGTCATCATAATACTTTACTTTGTCTTCTCAAGCTGCCCTTTGAAATCTTCTGTTCAGCTCTTTTACTTCATCATTTTTTTCTTTTGCTTTAGCTACTTGACATTCAAGAGCAAGTTTCAGAGTCTTTGCTGACATCCATTTAGGTCTTTTCTTTCTCTCCTTTTTATTGACCTCTTTCCTTCTTCATGTATGATGTCCTTGATGTCATTCCACTACTTGTCTGGTCTTCTTTGGTCATTAGTGTTCAACTCATCAAATCTATTCTTGAGGTGGTCTCTAAATTCAGGTGGGATATACTCAAGGTCATACTTTGGCTGTCATGGACTTGTTATAATTTTCTTTAGTTTCACCTTGAACTTGCATATGAGTAATTGATGGTCTGATCCAAAGTCAGTTCTTGGCCTTGTTCTGACTGATGATATTGAGCTTTTCCATCATCTCTTTCCTCAGATGCAGTCGATTAGATTCCTATGTATTCCACCTGCTGAGGTCCATATGTATAGTCACTGTTTATGTTGGTGAAAAATGGTATTTGCAATGAAGAATTTTTTTTTTTTAATTGTTGTAATTAAATGAAGTTTACATTTCAAGTTAGGCTTCCATACAGAATTTTTTTTTTTTACATACATTGTTATAAGACCCCAGCTGCTCACCCCATTCTGCAACAGCACATTCCTCCCCTCCGCCCCTGATTCCCCATGAACATCCAACCAGCTCCTAACTCTCTCTGCCTTCCCATCTCACCTCTAGACAGAAGCCACCCCTATGGTCTCTTATATCTACTTGTCTAAGAGACACATTCTTCACAAGTATCACTTTATGTCTCACAGTCCACTCCAATCCTTGTCTGAAGAGTTGGCCTTGGAAATTGTTTTAGTTCTGGGGTGATGGAGAGACCAGGGGCCATGCTTTCCAGGGCACCTCCAGTCTTAGTCAGACCATTAAGTCTGGTCAACTTACTAGAATTTGAGTTCTGCATTCCATCATTCTACTGCTCCATCAGGGACCCTCTGTTCTGTTCCCTGTCAGGAGGTTGCAGTGAAGAAGTTGTTGGTCTTGCAAAATTTAGTCTTGTGATCTCAGGCATGGTTTCTATCACCAAGACAATATTTTCCAACTACCAATCTTTCTTCTTAGTTTCCAACTTTCGAATTCCAATCACCAGTAATTATCAGTGCACTCTGCATGTTTGATCAACTTCAGACTGCAGAAGTTGGTAAAAATCTCCAATTTCTTCTAATTTGGCATTAGTGGTTGGTGCATAAATTTGAATAATAGTCGTATTAACTGGTCTTCCTTGTAAGCATATGGCTATTATCCTATCACTGACAGTGTTGTACTTCAGGATAAATCTTAAAATATTCTTTTTGATGATGAATGCAACACCATTCGTCTTCAAGTTGTCATTCCAGGCATAGTAGATCATATGATTGTCTGATTCAAAATGACTAATACCAGTCCATTTCATCTTTCTAATGCCTAGAATATTGATCTTTACACATTCCATTTCATTTTTGACAATTTCCAATTTTCCTAGATTTCTACTTGGTACATTCCAGGTTCCAATTATTAATGGATGTTTGTAGCTGTTTCTTCTCATTTTGAGTAGTGCCACGTCAGCAAATGAAGGTCCCGAAAGCTTGACTCCATCCACATCATTAAGGTCAACTCTACTTTGCAGAGCAGCTCTTCCTCAGTCATATTATGAGCACCTTCTTACATGAGGAGCTCATCTTCAAGCACTGTATCAATGTTGCGCTGCTATTCATGACGTGTTCACTGGCTAATTCTTTTCAGAAGCAGATCACCAGGTCCTTCTTCCTAGTCTGTCTTAGTCTGGAAGCTAAGCTGAAACCTGTCCACCATGGGTGACCCTGCCAGCATTTGAATACCGGTGGCATAGCTTCCAGCTTCACAGCAACTCACAAGCCCCCACAGTATGACAAACTGACAGATGTGTGGGAGAAAATACAATATATTACATATATATTATTTTCATCTATCATCTATCATTTATCTATAACATGTAAATTCATACTGGTTTTCATTGTGCTTTATCCTTTCATATTTTGTCTTAGGGATATACTAGTATATTAATTTATCACAATTCATTTAACCATTCTTTAGATCATCAACATTTTCTTTTCTTCCCAAAGTTATTATTTAAAAAATAATGCTAATACAAAGATTATTAAATATATTTAGGTAAACTTTACTAGAATATTCATAAATAAATCCTTAGAATGAAAATTCTGAGTCAAAGGATATCTTTATTTTACGTTTTTATGGCTGTTACTAAATTGCTTTCCAAAATATTACAATTTAGACCCTCACAAACTAAGTATACAAGTGTTTATTTCCTCTATAGTTCTTGTTACTGTCAAACTTTTAAATTGCTAGTGAAGACAGTGAAAATGGTATTGTGTTTATTTTGGGTTGCATTTACTTACTCAGAGTGAACCAATATCTTTCATTCACAACATGAAAACATGAATGAGGTGCTTTATCATATGTCCTATATTACCATAAATATTTCTCTTCCACATTTTCAGTTCTCAGTTGACGTTACTAAACCTTACATGAGAAACAAATATCTTCTGGCTATGTTCAGAAACTACAACAAAAAATGAATTTACTTTTTTTTGGTCTCTTTGGTGGACTTCTGTGCAGTTGTGTAAAACACAGTGATAAAGAACAAAAATAATTTAGAATTGAGAGTGCAGAGTTTAGATCTCACTTACTAGCTATGTGACCTTATGCAAGTTACTTAATTTTCATCATTTGTAAAAGAGGTGAGAATGTACTTAGAGAGCTGTTATGAGTAACAAATGAAATGATAGGTGAAAAGATTTATATGCTATAATGCTCTTCATAAATGTTGGTTGTTAATACAAAGGAATGAATTATTAAATGGGGACTTAGTGCTATACAAGAAAATGCAGTTTGTGTGGAAGAGGGTTTAAATGTAAGAAGTAGTTATTGACTCTGGCAAATTTCAAAGTGCACCCAGGCAGATGACGTTGGTTGGTGGGTGTATCAGTGAGTTGTCCCTTGTCCTGTCAGGATTCTACATACAGAAAGTTACTCTTCAGGATGGGCTACGTTTGGAACACTGAAAGGTCAGACAGTCCCTAGCAACCTGGATTGGTAAAATGCTGCAAAGGGAGTGATAATTCATTTTGTACAATACTCTATGTATATTCGGATTTGCCTTTTTAGAAATAGTTCTTTTTATTCATGGGGAAAAGTAAAAATTTCTCTAGCCACCCAATCAAGTTTACATATACCTAGTCAAACTTACCTTTTCTTAACTCTAACACTTAGTGACTTTTATCTTGTCTAACTCCTACTTCTTGTCCTTTTTTCTTTTCTTTCATATATTAAAGTCAAAGAACAAAGATTGAAAGTATTTTTAGCAGTTTAAGTTTTCTGAATATTATTATTACCATTTTGTTTGGGAAGTCTAAACAGCTACTAATCTCTTCAATTGCCAGTTATCACTCTTCAATATTGGTGGGTAGCTTTGTATCCAATTTGGTTGCCAAAGGAGCATCTAGCACTGATGCATTTACCCCTGGATAATAAAGTTAGCCTCAGACCTTATAACCTCAGCTGAAGTGATTGCATTTCTGCAATTACATTAAGCTCCCCTGAAGCAGGTTAATTGAACTGCTGTGTACAGCTTTGTCAAGATTTATCCCATTGTATAAATATACTTGTGTCAGCCCTGTAGCACATTGTTCCCAAAAGAAACAACCTGCCTCTGGAAAAACCCTGAACAAGGCTTAGTAATTAAATAGAATGGAGAAGCAGATTAATCCCAGCACTGGTTTGAGGGGACAAGTGTCATCCAGTGGTTAGACAGTTTTCAAGTTGCATTGCTGAATTGTGGTTTTTGTATGGGAGACTCATGGTTGGTAGAGCCAAAAGGTCTCTTGAGAAATCTTTCTCTCCTTCATCTCATCCAGGAGGGTGAGTTGGAAGAGAGTGAGCACTACAAATGTAATAAAATGTTTGTATTTGAAGTCTCAAAATCTAGGCTAACCAGTTTCAAGAAGTTAGATTCCAAATAAATATAAATTATTATATAATTAAGAAATTACAAATACGTATATAATAATAAAATTATATAGTTAGTATAATTTTAACAGCTGTAAGCAGAGTTTGTCCTCAACAGTTGTTTAAAATAAGCATTCCCAGTATGGTTTGATAGAGGATGTACACACTTACACAAAACTACAAACTGAACAAGATTTTGTGGATACAAGAAATAAAAAGGGGAGTAAGCAGTCTGGAGAGAACAGCAGGAGGGTAGGGGCTGAGGAAGAAGGTGGTTCATGAGGCATTCCCACTCACTGAAACCTAGCCACTATTTTATAACTGCAAAAAATTCATGTTTTGTTATAAACATCACCAAATGGTACAGTTAACCATGATTTAGGAATTCAGAGGTAACTTCAAACTAGAGTAGACTGAAAAGGTTTTGTGCAGAAATTTGAGCTAGGCAGATGTGAAATTTATAGCAAAGACATGTACATTCCTTTACATTGTAGGATTTGGCTAGGTAGAAAGGCTAGTGTAAATTATCCATGGAAGCGGGAAAAAATAAAATGTGTGTAAGACACAGCAGGAAGGGAGCTCTGGGATATGAAATTCAAGTGATAGGTTAGAGTTTGATTGTAGTGGCCTGAATTTCTGGGTAAGCAGTTAGGACTTGATCTTACTGACCACATGAGTCTTCGAAGACTTGTTAGGAGGTCCATGAAGTGATCAAAGAAGTGTTTTATAGAATTTAATGGGCTGGTAGTTTATAAAGGATAGACAGAAAATGTTCATAGTTTTTTCAGTAAACCTGAAGCTTATGCATTCTAAACAATAAATGTAATGTAATAATAATTTTTCCAAATGCAGTATTCTGAATGAGAGTTCCATTCTATCTCTTGATCCCTTAATTATGCTAGACTAACAAGCCAAGGCCTGGGTATTTTGATGCTGGAAGAAAATATGGAGAAGCTGAGAGATTTTCTAATAATTTTATCCACATTTCATCATTCAAGGACTTAGGGAGACAATATCTCCATGTGTGGTTATGCAATACCATTAGAAATTTATGTGTCATTGCAACTGCATTCAAAATTATGATAAAAATTAAAGTATTTGATGCTTCATCTCCACATGCAGTTTTATCAGTCTCCAGTACAAACCCACTTCTCTGGTTTTAAATTAGCCCATCTATAACTAAATTACTAACTACGTAAAGTCATTTTAGCAACATGTTGTCTTTGTGAGTCTTAGTTTTAGAGTCTAACTTTATCTGCCATATGGGCTCACTAAGACTTAGTGAGTATAAATTGGTTAAGTGAGAAAGCACAATCTATGTGTGATTGTAGGTTGTGATAGGGTAAGATAATTTAAGTACTGAATATTTGGTTTTAAAGTTTTTGGAGAATCTTTGCCTTTTTGAAGGACTGAGAAGGAAGTGGAGTATGAAGCAGTTCTCAGATGTTTAGAGGAATGGGTTTTCCTTGCAGAAGATTTGGCTTTTTAAAAATTCCATTTTTTTTTTTCTTTGATTCTTCAGATACTCTTGGCTTTTCTGATCACTTTAATATGGAATGCTCAGAACATCTTACCTAGGAAAACTTTACTTACCTTTCCAGACACAGAAATAAGTTCTTCCTCCCTATGGCTGCATAAACCTGATGGTGGCTATCAGGCTGTGTAATTCATTGGTTGTTATAACTTTCTCCACTTCTGCTCTGTGAAACCCTAGGAGGAGAGGCTCAGCTGTGTCCTACCAAACTGCTGTGGCTCTAACATCTAAGAAAGAGGCATGTACTAGCCACTTAATGAATATCAGTTGATTGAATGCATTAACCAGTAAACCAATGATGAGATGTTGAGTTTTTCTCATTTACAAGACACTATGTCAGGACTGTGGGGAAATGTATAAGTATTATTTTTTTATACTGACCTATAAATAATTTGAATGGATAAAACATGGACACAAAAAGTAATAAGTCATATTTGAGAGTTTACACTTTCTGCCTCCCTTTACTCTCATTTATTAACTCTTTTTCATCTTTTTTGCCTTCATCAGTGTGCCTTCTATGGTCACTAGTGTGGTTCTATCAAACCCAGTGTGTTTAATTTTCTTAATTTCCTTGACATCTATGAACACCGAGCCTAAAGAATCCAATCTTCCTTTTGAACTACTCTGTTTTGGTCCCAAGGCACTGGACTGGGTTCTGCCCTCCCTCCCTGCCCTCACCGCTGGGCTGTTCACCCATCCTCCTTCAGCAGCACTGCTCAATATACCCACTGTGTATTCCTTGGAGTGTTTCCTCAGGCTAATATCTCCATTTATGCTTTAACTTGTATATAGAAAACTAAGTGCTGTGTACTTGAATAACATACTGTCCTCTCGGTTTCAAAGCTTTTTCTTTTTTTTTTTTCATTCTGACCCTTCTCAACCTTAGGTTCCCTATTACTAGCTTTCCTGTCCCCTCCTGCCTTCTTGTCCTTGTCCCTGGACTGTTGTGCTACATTAGTCTTCTTTTGTTTTATGGGGCTGTCTAAACTTTGGCTGAAGGGTGAACCTTGGGAGTGACTTCATTACTGAACTAAATGGGTGTACGGGGTCCATACGCTCAGGGTTTCTCCAGTCTCTGTCAGGCCAGTAAGTCTGGTCTTTTTTTTGTGAATTAGAATTTTGTTCTGTATTTTTCTCCAGCTCTGTCTGAGACCCTCTGTTGTGATCCCTGTCAGAGCAGTCAGTGGTGGTAGCTGGGCACCATCTAGTTGTAATGGATTCAGTCTGGTGGAGACTGTGGTAGTTGTGGTCCATTAGTCCTTTGGACTAATCTTTTCCTAGTATCCTGTTCTCTTCATTCTCCCTTGCTCCGGAAGGGGTGAGACCAGTGGAGTATCTTAGATAGCTGCTCACAGGCTTTTAAGACCCCAGATGCTACTCACCAAGGTAGAATGTAGAACATTCTCTTTATAAAATATGTTATGCCAATTGAGCTAGATTTTTTAAAAAGGATTATTTGTCTTTTTGTTGTAGAGGTGTTGGATTTTCTTGTAGATTTTAGAGATTAGACCTTTGTCTGATCTGTAATAGCCAAAAAATTTTCCCAGACTGCAGGTTCTCTTTTTACTCTTTTGTGAAGTCTTTTGATGTGCATAAGTGTTTAATTTTTAGAAGATCTGGGTTAACTAGTTTATCTTCTGGAGTTTGTGTGTTGTTGGTTATGGTTTGTATCCTATTAATGCCATGTATCAGGACCTCTAGCATTGATCCTATTCTTTCTTCTATGAACTTTACAGTTTTTGACTTTATATTTAGGTCTTTGATCCATTTTGAATTAGTCTTTGTATATGGTGTGAGGTATGGGTCCTGTTTCTTTTTTTGCAGATGGACATACAGTTTTGCCAGCATTATTTGTTAAAAAGACTGTCTGTTCCTTATTTGATGGACTTTGGGCACTTGTCAAAGATCAGGTGACCATAGGTGGATGGATTTACATCTGGGTTCTCAATTCTGTTCCATTGGTCAACGTATCTGTCGTTGTACCAGTACCAGGCTCTTTTGACTACTGTAGTTGTATAGTAGGTTCTGAGTTCAGGTAGTGCAAGTCATCCTACTTTATTCTTCTTCTTCAATAGAGCTTTAGTTATCTGGGGCTTCTTCCCTTTCCATATAAAGTCAGTGATTAGTTTTCAATCTCTTTAAAGAATGTTGTTGGTATTTGGATCAGGATTGCATTGTATTTGTAAATTGCTTTGGGTAGAACTGTTGTTTTTACTACGTTGAGTCTACCTATCCATGAGCATGGTATGTTTTTCCATTTATGTAGATCCCTTTGGGTTTATTCCAGTAGTGTTCTGTAGTTTTCTTTGTATAGGACTTTTACATCACTGGTTAGATTTATTCCTAAGTATTTTATTTCTTGGAGGGCTATTAGAAATGGTATTGTTTTCCTGATGTCTTTTTCATTGTTCTCTTTATTGGTGTATAGGAATCCAGCTTATTTTTGGATGTTTGTCTTGTATCCTGCAACTCTGCTGAATCTTTCTATTAGTTCCAGTAGCTGTCTCATGGAGTCTTTACAGTTTTCTACGTATAGTATTATATCATCTGCAAACAGGTACATTTTAAATTCTTCGTTACCAATTTAGATTCCCTTTATTTCTTTTTCTTGCCTTATTGCTCTAGCTAGAACTTCCAGCACAATGTTCAATAGGAGTGGTGATAAAGGGCATCCTTGTTCTTCCTGTTTTCAAGGGGAATGTTTTCAGCCTCTCTCCAATAAGAATGATGTTAGCAGTTGGTTTTGCATAGATGCCCTTTATTATGTTGAGAAATTTCCCTTCTATATGTATTTGATTAAGAGTTTTTATCAGGAAAGAGGGTTGGACTTTGTCAAATGCCTTTTCTGCATCAATTGAGATGATTATGTGATTCTCTTCTTTCCTTTTATTTATGAGGTGGATTACATTGATGGATTTTCTAATGTTGAACCATCCTTGCACACCTCGTATGAATCTTACTTGGTCGTGGTGTATTATTTTTTTGATATGATGCTGAATTCTATTGGCTAGAATTTTGTTCAGAATTTTTGCATCTATATTCATGAGAGATATTGGTCTGTAATTTTCTTTTTTTGTGGCGTCTTTGCCTGGTTTTGGTATCAGGGTTATGCTGGTTTCATAAAATGAATTCGGAAGTGTTTCCTTTTCTGTATTCTGAAAGAGTTTGAGTAGTACTAGTATAAGCTCTTTGAATGTTTTTGTAGAATTCTCCAGTGAAGCCATCTGGACAAGGCTTTCTTTTGTTGGGAGTTTTTTTAATTACCATTTCAATCTCTTCTCTTGTTGAGGGTCTGTTCAGATTTTCAACATCACTTTGTGTTAGTTTGGGAAGGTAGTGTGTTTCTAGATATTTGTCCATTTCCTCTAGGTTTTTCAATTTGTTGGAGTATAGTTTTTCATAATACTCTGTTATGATCCTTTTTATTTCAGTTGGGTCTGTTGTAATGTTCCTCATTTCATTTCTTATTTGGGTTATTTGTGTCCTCTCCTGTTTTTCTTTTGTCAGTCTGGCCAGTGGTTTGTCGATTTTGTTGATCTTTTCAAAAAACAGTTTTTGATGTTGTTGATTCTTTCTATTCTTTTTCTATTCTCTATTTCATTTCTGCTCTGATCTTTATTATTTCCTTTCTTCTGGTGGCTGTGAGCTTTTTTTTGCTGTTCTCTATTTGTTTGAGTTGTGTAGTTAATATTTTGATTTTGACCCTTTCTTCTTTTTTGATGTGTGCATCTATTGCTATATATTGTCCACTGAGGACTGCCTTTGCTGTGTCCCAAATGTTTTGGTATGATGTGTTTCCATTCTCGTTTGAGTCTAGGAATTTTTTTATTCTGTCTCTGATTTCCTCTATTACCCAGTGGTATGTAAGCAGGGTGTTATTCAGTTTCCATGTAATTGATTTTTTTTCTTGCTTTTCTTGTTGTTAATTTCTACTTGGATGACATTGTCATCAGAGAAGATACTTTGTATTACCTCAACGTTTTGTATCTTGTTTAAGGTTGCTCTGTGGAATAGATGTGGTCTATTCTGGAGAACATTCCATGTACATTGGAAAAGAATGTGTACTTTCCAGCTGCTGGATGGGGTGTTCCGTGTATGTCTGTGAGGTCAAGTTGGCTGATCATGCCCATTAGGTCTTCTGTAACTTTGTTGAGTTTCTTTCTAGATATTCTGTCCTTTTCCAAGAGTGGTGTGTTGAAGTCTCCTACTATTATTGTGGAACTGTCAATTTCTCTTTTCAAAGCTGTTAGAGTTTGTTTTATGTATTTTGCAACCCTATCGTTCAGTGTGTAGAAGTTTATTATGGTTAAGTCTTCATTATAGATCATCCTCTTAATCATTATATAGTCTCCTTCTTTGTCTTTTATGTTGGATTTTGTTTTAAAGTCTATTTTATCTGAGATTAGTATTGCCACTCCTGCTCTTTTATGGTGGCTGTTTGCTTGATATATTTTTTTTCTATCTTTGATTTTTAATAAATTTATGTCTTTGTTTTTAAGGTGTGTCACTTGTAGACAGCATATTGATGAATACTGGTGTTTTTTTTTTTATCCACTCTTCACTCTCTGTCTCTTAATTACTGCATTTAGGCCATTTACATTCAGTGTAATTATCAATAGGTGTGAGTTTATTGCTGTCATTTTGTAGTGCTGTTTTTTATGTGGTGCTGACGTTTTCTTTGTTCCTCTTACTCTCTTGTGCTGAATTCCTTTTGTTTGTGGATTTTTTTTCATTACTTTTGTTTTTGTAGGTTTTGTTTTCACTGAGACTTTATGTTTTTCTTCCTTATTTTGATGAGTATGTTTGTTAACTTTCTTTGTGGTTACCTTGAAATGTCCCCTTATCTTCCTAGGTTTGAAGCAGTCTATTACTACTTGGTATTGCCTTGCCTTCCTCTCCATTAGAAGGTTCTATACCAACACCTTTTATTCCCTGTTTTATTGTTCTGATGTTGTTGTCATTAACAGATTAACGTCTCTGGTTCCCTGTCCATTTCTGAAATCTTGTTTATCTTTTGGATTGCTAATTTTTTTTAATGATTTCTAGCTGTGAATTTACTTTGGCAATTTGTTCCTCTATTAATTTCTTCAATTCTTCCATTTTTTGCCTGAATTTTCCATGAATTTTTCTGCCTTTTCCATGATTTTGACTATATTTTCCTCATTTTTGTCTACTTTTTGATTTAACTCTTGGATAGCTCTGAATACTGGAGACTTGAATTCCGTATCATGTAGTTCTAGTTCTTTTTCTTCTACTGCAATGTCATCTGGTGTTTTATTTTGGACGCCTACTGGAACCATGCAGTCCTATATTTTTTGTAAGTTTTGATATTGTCTGTGGTCATCAGGACATTCAGTAGTTATTTTCCTTGTTTATTGATTGTAGATTTGTTTGTTTCATCCTGCTTTTTTGTTTTATTTGGTTATGTCTGAGGAAGCTTGCTGCATGTTCTTTGTTGTTTGCTCCTCTGTGGACACAATATTTTTTGCCTCCTCCAATTGACAGGTCAGTAGCTCAGGTATGGTAGTGCAGGGCAGGTCCAGCTGAAGGGGAGTTCCTGTGATGGGTTGTTTGTGGCATGTACTAGGGCTGACAAGGAGGGCAGTGAATCAGTTCATGGTAGGTTTTGGTAGGCTGTGCCCATGCTCTTTGTGGGTGTGATGTTCAGCACATGGTGCAGGTAGGCAAGAAAGAGGGGGAAGATTGTGATGTGTGGAGCTAAGATGAGTATAGCAAAGGAGAGAGATAGGAGAGAGGAACAGGGGCTAAAAACATAAAGCAAACAAACAGTAAAGAGTCCTGGGGTAGCTTGCCATTGGAGTGGAGAGATGAGAGACTGACAAATGGAGAAAAACAAAAAGAAAAAAGATAAAAGAAAAAAATGAATAAATAAAAGTTAGAAAAAAATTTAAAAAGCAAAGCCTCCAGGGATTCCACTGGAGTGGCTGTGAGGACTGGGGATGTTGCTCCCAGGCTGTGACTTTATGTTAGAGGTAGAGGTGTCATACAGTGCCAGGTGTCATACAGTGCCAGGTATTCAGGAGACAGGAAGGGAAAGTAAGTATAGAGATGAGAGACTGAGAAATGAAGAAAGACAAAAAGGGAAAAGGCACGAAAGGAAAACAAAACAAAGAAAAAAACAAAAACACAAAAAGAAAAAAAAACAAGAAAAAAGAAATTCTCCTGGGGATCCCATTGCGCGACTACGCAGACCGAGGGAGTAGCTCCCAAGCCATGCAGTACTGCCTGGATAGAAGGGGCTCCCCAGCCAAGAAAAATAATAGAAAACAAGCAAACAAATCAAAACAGAACAAATCAGAGCAAAGAAACAAACAAAAAAAAAAGCCCCAGGGTCCCACTGGCGTGGCAGCACAGGCTGGGAAGCAGTTACACAGTCGAATGACGTTCCACAGCTTTTCAGGAAGAAGCAAAGATGATCCATGGAGCCAGATATTTGAGAGAAAAGAGGGGAAGGTAGTGAGAGGTGTGGAAGAAACCAAAAGAAGCACAAAAAGCAATACCAGCAACCAACAAATGGCACTCAGAGAGCCAGCCATTGTGGGTGGGTGGAATACAAGCAGCAAAGGGTGAAGCAAGTGCTTCCTGGCCAAGAGATTGTGGATGAAGGAAGCAAAGGAGGCTGAATTGGGGGTGAAGAAGGGTAGGGGGTGGGAAAGCATATATCGTTCATTACCATTTGTTCTGTCTGCTGCTGGAAGCTCTGTTAAGCTGCTTTCCCATACTCCCTGTTTGCTGATCTCCAACAAGAGTCCAGGATGGTGGATCTGTGCTGCATTAGCTGATAGGAGACCTCTGCATGTATCTCTCCTTTCTCTCTGTTCTATGTTAGTTTCTTATTCCATTCGGTGCTTGGCTGAGTTCTCTATCTCTTCATTTGATGCTTAGGGTTTCAGGAATGACATTTGTCTCTGTTTGTCTTAGTATTTTGGATCTTTGCTGTGAAGGGACGGCATGGTGCTTCTGTCTGTAGTGCTGTGTTACCCGAAACTCCTCAATTTCAATGTTTTTAAAACTAAAAATCATGTTTTTTTTTAAGCCCTTTTCCCTCTGAATTTCCCTTTTCTGTCTTGGTACCATAGGTCTCTGTCACCCAACTTGAAACTTTGAGCACATCATTTACTTTTCTTCCTCACTTTTTCTCTTGAACCCTTGTCACTTATGGCATTTACATTGCAACAGCTACTACCAATTCACTGATTTCTGTGCCTCTGGGTGTCTCCTTCTTTTTTATTTTATTTTATTTTATTGTACTTCAGGTGAAGGGTTACAGAACAAATAGTTCCTCATGAAACAGTAGTACACATGTTGTTTTATGACATTGGTTAACAACCCCACAACATATTAACCCTCTAAATTCTCAACTTTTTTTTTTTTTTTGGTGAAAATACACATAGCCAAAGATACACCGTTTCAAAAATTTCTACATACACAGTTCAGTGACAGTGACTACGCTCTTCCAATTGCTATTATTCTCACTTAAGATGAAGGCTTAAGAACAAAATAGTTTCTCATTTAACAGTTACTACTAATGTTGCCCTATGACAATGGTTAACAATCTCACAACACATCAACAATATCCTTACTCAACCTTGGGTTCCCTATCACCAGCTTCCTTGTCCCCTTCTGCCTTCTGGCCCTTGTCACTGAACTCCTGTACCTCATTAGTCTCATTTGGTTTTACGGGGCTGTCCACTCCCAGGCTGAACAGTGAACCTCGGAGGTAACTTCACCACTGAGCTAAAAGGGTGTCTGGGGGCCATACTCTTGGGGCTTCTCCAGTCTCCTTTAGACCAGTAAATCTGTTTTTTTTTTTTTTTTTTGTGAGTTAGAATTATGCTCTACATCCTTCTCCAGCTCTGTCCAGAACCCTCTGTTGTGAACCTGGTCAGAGCAGTCAGTGGTGGTAGCCGGGCACCATCTAGCTGTACTGGACTCAGTACGGTGGAGGCCTTGGTAGCTGTGGACAATTAGTCCTTTGGACTAATCTTTTCCTTGTATCTTGTTCTCTTCATTCTCCCTTGTTCCCGAAGGGATGAAACCAGTGGAGTATCTTAGAGGGCCGCTCACAGGCTTTTAAGACCCCAGACACTACTCACCAAGGTAGAATGTAGAACATTGTCTTTATAAGCTGTGTCATGCCAATTGAGCTCGATGTTCACCGAGACCATTGTACCCAGAGCCCTCCGCCCAGCAATTCAGTCCCTCAGGGAGTCTGGATGTGTCTATGGGGTTTCCATGACCTTTCCTTGTACAGGTTGTGCTAGTTTCCCCTGTATTGTGTATTGTCTCACCCTTCACCCAAGATAGCACTTATCTATTGCCTATTTAGTATTTCACCCCCACCCCTCCCATCCCTGGTAACCAACAAAGATTGTTACATTTTGTGTGTGAACATTTGTGTATGGGTTTTTACAATAGAGGTCTCATATAATATTTGTCCGTTTAGATTGACTTATTTCACTCAGCATAATGTCCTCCAGTTTCATCCATGTTATGAGATGCTTCACAGATTCATTGTTGTTCTTTCTCGTTGCAGAGTACTCCTTTGTGTTTATGTACCATAGCTTGTTTATCCATTCATCTGTTGATGGGCATCTACGTTGTTTCCATTGTTTTGCTATTGTGAACAATGCTGCCATGAACACAGGTGTGCATATGTCTATTCGAGTGATGACTCTTATTTCTCGAGGATATATTTCTAGGAGTGGGATTGCTGGATCAAATGGTATGTCTATTCCTAGCTTTCTGAGGAAGCGCCATATCATTTTCCAAAATGGTTGTATCATTTTCCATTCCCACCAGCAGTGCATAAGAGTTCCCATCTCCCCGCAGCCCCTCCAACGTTTGTTATTTCCAGTGTTTTTGATTCGTGCCAGTAATGCCGAGGTGAGATGGTATCTCATTGTGGTTCTAATTTGCATTTCTCTAATGGCTAGTGATCGCAAGCATTTCCTCTTGTGTCTGTTGGCCATTTGAATGTCTTCTTTGGTGATGTGTCTGCTCATTTCCTTTGCCCATTTTTTAATATGATTATTTGTCTTTTTGTTGTAGAGGTGTTGGATTTTCTTGTAGATTATGGAGATTAGACCTTTGTTTGACTTGTACTGTCTAAAAATTTTTTTTCCCAGTCTGTTGGTTCTCTTTTGACTCTTTTGGTGAAGTCTTTTGAAGAGCATAGGTGTTTGATTTTTAGAAGATCCCAGTTATCTAGCTCATCTGTTGGGTTTTGTGAGTTGATGGTTATGGTTTGTATCCTGTTAATGCCATGTATTAAGGCCGGAAGTGTTGGTCCTTTTTTTTCTTCTATGAACTTTATAGTTTTAGGCTTTATATTCAGGTCTTTGATCCATTTTGAAGTAGTTTTTGTATATGGTGTGAGGTATGGGTCCTGTTTTATTTTTTTGCAAATGGATATCCAGTTTTGCCAGCACCATTTGTTAAAAAGACTGTCTTTCCCCATTTGATGGACTTTGGGCCGTTGTCGAAAATCAGGTTACCGTAGGTGGATGGATTTACATCTGGGTTCTCAATTCTGTTCCATTGGTCAATGTCTCTGTCGTTGTACCAGTACCAGGCTGTTTTGACTACTGTAGCTGTATAGTTGGTTCTGAAGTCAGGTAGTGTGAGTCCTCCAACTTTATTCTTCTTCTTCAGGAGTGCTTTACTTATTCGGGGCTTCTTCCTTTTCCATATAAAGCTAATGATTAGTTTTTCCATCTCTTTGAAGAATGCTGTTGGTATTTGGATCCGGATTGTGTTGTGTTTGTAAATTGCTTTGGGTAGAACTGTTGTTTTTACTATGTTGAGTCTACCTATCCATGAGAATGGTATGTTTTTCCATTTATGTAGATCCCTTTGGGTTTCATGCAGTAGTGTTTTATAGTTTTCTTTGTATAGGTCTTTTACATCCCTGGTCAGATTTATTCCTAAGTATTTATCTTTTTAGGGGGTATTGAAAATGGTATTGTTTTCCTGATTTCCTTTTCATTGTTCTCCTTATTGGTGTATAGGAATCCAACTGATTTTTGAATGTTTATCTTGTATCCTGCTACTCTGCTGAATCTGTCTATTAGTTCTAGTAGATTTCTCATGGAGTCTGTAGGGTTTTCTATGTAGAGTATCATATCATCGGCAAACAGGGACAGTTTAACTTCTTCATTACCAATTTGGATGCCTTTTATTTCTTTTTCTTGCCTTATTGCTCTAGCTAGAACTTCCAGCACAATGTTAAATAAGAGTGGTGATAAAAGGCATCCTTTTCTTGTTCCTGTTTTCAAGGGATATGTTTTCAGCCTCTCTCCATTAAGAATGATGTTGGCCGTTGGTTTTGCATAGATGCCCTTTATTATGTTAAGAAATGTCCCTTCTATACCTATTTCACTGAGAGTTTTTATGAGGAATGGGTGTTGCACTTTGTCAGATGCCTTTTCTGCGTCAATTGAGATGATCATGTGCTTCTTTTCTTTCCTTGTATTTATGTGGTGGATTACGTTGATTGATTTTCTAATGTTGAACCATCCTTGCATACCTGGTATGAATCCTACTTGGTCATGGTGTATTATTTTTTTTTTATATGATGCTGAATTCTATTGGCTAGAATTTTGTTGAGAATTTTTGCATCTATATTCATGAGAGATATTGGCCTGTAATTTTCTTTTTTTGTGACATCTTTGCCTTGTTTTGGTATCAGTGTTATACTGGCTTCATAGAATGAATTTGGAAGTGTTGCTTCTTCTTCTATGCCCTGAAATAGCTTGAGTAGAACTGGTAGAAGCTCTTCGGTAAATGTTTTGTAGAATTCTCCAGTGAAGCCATCTGGGCCAGGGCTTTTTTTGGTTGGGAGTTTTTTTATTACCTTTTCATTCTCTTCTCTTGTTATGGGTCTGTTCAGATTTTCAACATCACTTTGTTGTAGTTTGGGTAGGCCGTGTGTTTCTAGAAATTTATCCATTTCCTCTAGGTTTTCAAATTTGTTGGAGTATAGTTTTTCATAATATTCTGTTATAATCTTTTTTATTTTGGTTGGGTCTGTTGTAATGTCCCCCATTTCATTTCTTATTTGGGTTATTGTGTCCTCTCCTGTTTTTCTTCTGTCAGTCTGGCCAGTGGTTTGTCGATTTTGGTGATTCTTTCAAGGAACCAACTTTTGGTTTTGTTGATTCTTTCTATTGTTTTTCTGTTCTCTATTTCATTTATTTCTGCTCTGATCTTTACTATTTTCTTTCTTCTGGTGGTTGTGGGCTTTTTTTGCTGTTCTCTCTTTCTATTTGTTTGAGTTCTGCCGTTAATGTTTTGATTTTGTCCCTTTCTTCTTTTTTGATACGTGCATCTATTCCTATAATTTGTCCTTTGAGGACTGCCTTTGCTGTGTCCCATAAGTTTTGGTATGATGTGTTTTCGTTCTCATTTTATTCTAGGAATTTTTTGATTCCATCTCCGATTTCTTCTATTACCCAGTGATGTGTAAGCATTCAGTTTCCATGTAGTTGATTTTTTTTCTTGGTCTTTCTATTGTTAATTTCTACCTTGATGGCATTGTGGTCAGAGAAGATACTTTGAATTATCTCAACGTTTTGGATCCTGTTGAGGATTGCTCTGTGGCCTAAGATGTGGTTTATTCTGGAGAACGTTCCATGTGCATTGGAAAAGAATGTGTACTTTGCAGCGGTTGGATGGAGTGTTCTATATATGTATATGAGGTCCAGTTGTCTGATTGTGCCCTTTAGGTCTGCTCTATCTCTGCCTAATTTCTTCTTAGTTATTCTGTCCTTTACTGAGAGTTGTGTGTTTAAGTCTCCTACTATTACTGTGGAACTGTCAATTTCTCATTTCAGTGTTGTTAGAGTTTATGTATTTTGGAGCCCTGTCATTGGGTGCATAGATGTTTATTATGGTTATGTCTTCATGATGGATCATCCCCTTAATCATTATATAGTGTCCTTCTTTGTCTTTTATGGTAGATTTTGTTTTAAATTCTATTTTATCTGAGATTAGAATTGCCACTTCTGCTCTTTTTTGGTAGTTGTTAGCTTGATATATTTTTTTCCAACTTTTGACTTTTAATAAATTCACATCTGTTTCTAAGGTGTGTCTCTTATAGACAGCATATTGATGGATCCTGTTTTCTTATCCATTCTGTCACTCTCCATCTCTTTATGGGTGCATTGAGTCCATTTACATTCAGTGCAATTGATAGATGTGGTTTTGTTGCTGTCGTTTTGTAGTGCTTTTTTTTGTGGTGCTGAAGTTTTCTTTGTTCTTCTTACTCTCTAGTGCTGAGTTACTTGTGTTTGTGGATTTTTTTTTTTCATGTCTTTTGTTTTTGTAGATTTTGTTTTTGCTGAGACTATGTTTTTTGTCTTTATTTTTGTGAGTTGGTTTGTTAACTTTCTTTGTGGTTACCATGAATTTTACCCTTATCTTTCTAAGTTTGAAGCAGTCTACCATTACTTGGTATCGCCTTGCCTTCCTCTCCATTAGAAGGTTCTATACCTATGCCGTTTATTCCCTCTTTCATTGTTTTGATTTTGTTGTCATCCATCGATTGACTGCTCTGATTCTCTGTTGTATTGCTTTTGGTTTTGGATAGTCCTTGAGAGTTCATTTCCTAGATTGGTATCTGGCTCGTACGATCCTGCGTCCTAGGTTCTGCCTGTGGGCTGAAGCTGTTTGCCTTCAGATCGAAGTACTCCCTTTAATAATTCTTATAAGTTTGGTTTGACTTTTACATATTCCCTTAGTTTCTGTTTATCTGGAAATGACCTAATTTCACCATCAAAATTGAATGAGAGTTTTTCAGGATATATTATTCTTGGCTGACAATTTTTTTCTTTCGAGGTTTTATATATGTCATCCCATTGCCTTCTTGCCTGCATGGTTTCTGCCGAATAATCTGAGCTTAGTCTTATTGTTTCTCCTCTGTATGTGACTTCTTGTTTTTCATGAGCTGCTGTCAGGATTCTTTGTTTATCTTTGGTTTTGGCAAGTGTGAATATGATATGCCTTGATGATCTTCTTTTGGGGTCTCTTCTATATGGGATTCGTTGAGCTTCTTGGATGGCCATCTTTTCATCTTTCATGATATTGGGGAAGTTTTCTGTCATCCGTTCCTCAATGATGCTCTCTGTGTTTTCTGTTTTCTCCCCCTGTTCTGGAATGCCAATCACTCATAAATTTTTGCTTTTAATTGTGCCCCACATAACTCTCAGGGTCTCTTCATTTTTTTTTAGTCTTTTTTCTGAGTTTTCCTGAAACAGAGTTGTCTCCAAGTGTTTGTCTTCAGTTCCACTGATCCTGTCTTCCACAGTTTCAAATCTGCTTCTCAGCCCTTCTATGACATCATCCATTTCTGAAATCTTGTTGTTTGTCTTTTGGATTTCTAATTGTTGTTTTTGTATAATTTCTAGTTGTAAGTTTATTTTGGCATTTTGTTCCTGACTTATCTTCCTGAATTATTCCAATTTTTTGCCTGTATTTTCCATGAAGTTGTCTATTTTTTCCTCATGTTTTTCAGCTTTTTGCCTCTGTTCTTGGAAATTTCGGAGTATTAGAGATTTGAATTCCCTATCAGGTACTTCTAGTGCATTTTCTTCCACAGGAGAGTCATCTGGTGTTTTAATTTGGACACCTATTGGAGCCATCTTGTCTTGTTTTTGTAAATGTTTTGATATTGCTTGCTGTTTTCGGGGCATTCAGTAGTTATTTCTCTCGTTAATTGATTGTAGATTTGTTTGTTTCATCCCGTTTTTTTAAAAAAAATATTGACTATGTCTGAGGAGGCGGACTGCACGCTCTTTGTTGTTTGCTCTTCTGTGCACTCAGTACTTTTCACCTCCTTCTCCAACTGGCAGGTTAAGTCGCTCTTATATGGTACAGCAGGGCAGGTCTAGCTGAAGAGGAGCCACTGGGAAGGGTTGTTTGTGGCATTCACTACAGCCACCAGGGCAGGTTGGTAATCAGTTCTGGGCAGGTTCCAGTAGGCCGTGCTGGCACTGCTTGGTGGTGTGATGTCCAGCACAAGGTGCAGGTAGGCAGGATGCAGCAGTGAGATGGCTATGTGTGGAGCTACGCGGCTGTTTTGTCTCCTGCTGGAAGCTCCTTGAGGCTGCTTTCTCATACCCCCATTTGCTGCTCTCTGATAGGAGTCCAAGATGGTGGAGCCGCGCTGCCTTAGCTGGTAGGGGACCTCTGCATGAATCTCTCCTCGCTCTCCGTTCTCTGTCAGTATTATCACTCCATTTGGTGCTCAGCTGAGTTCTTTATCTCTTCATTTGATGTTTTAGTCTTTCAGAATTGTTGTATTCTCTGTTTGGCTTAGTTTTTCGGATCTTTGCTGTGGAGGGACTGTGTGGTGCTTCTGCCTAGTGCGCCGTTTTTGGGTGTCTCCTTCTTGAGCATATGTTCTGCAGTATGCTTTATTGAGCCTCATGACTTCTTCAGAATCTTTCCATGAAGTCTGTTTCTCGCAGTCGGTCTTGCTTCACCTAGAATTTTAGGCCCTGAGCAATATGACTGGAGACTCTGGGTAGTGCAAATGGTTAACAAGCTGGCTGCTAACTGAAAGTATGAAAGTTCAAATCTACTAAGACATGCTATGAAAGAAAGTCCTGGCACTCTACTTTGAAAAAATGAACCATTGAAAAGTTCATGGTGCTCAGTTCTACTCTTATATAATGGGGTAACAATGAGTCAGAAGCTGTCCAACCATTTTACACCCTCACAAACCCACTGATTTAATAATGCACTAATCAACATTCTTGATCTGTTTTTTTTGCTGCCATTCTTCCCTTTTCCATATTACCTCTTTTCTCTTTTATCTGATTTCCATCCTATATCAATGTTCGATTAAAGTCTTAGGGTCTCTCTAAAGCTTCTTACATGGTGGTATTTTCCAAAGTGTGGGATGGGAGGTATAATTCTAAGTGGTACACAGAAAAGCACGAAACAATGAATTATTTAGTAAAAAGTTTATTCCCTTTTGTACTCCCTTTCAATCCTTCTAATTTTATCAAGGAGAGCACCCAGTCTGGTTCTAATCTATCTTTAACATCACACAAACTCTTATAAGCTCTCTTTTAATCAGTGAGAAAGCAAGGAGACAGCTCAGTGCATTTGGTAGTCAACATTACCTAGTTAAAAATAGATAGCATTATTTTGTTTACATTTATTTGTTACCTTCTATTTATTGAGCCTTGATGGCCACAGTGATTAAAAGCTGTGTGCTAACCAGAAAAATATTGGCAGTTAGAATCCACCAGCCGCTCCTTGGAAGCCCTATGGGGTAGTTCTACTCTGTCCTATAGCATCACTGTGAGTTGGAATCAACTCTACAACATTGGTTTTCTCTGTTTGTTTTTTTTATGGCAAGGATACAGGTTTTCCTTTATGATGATGATAATAAGCTTCTATTTAAATAAAGTTTTATTTGCATACGTAGAAAAGATACCAATTGCCTAATATATTAAAAAAAAAAAATAAGACAAACCCTTTGCCATCAAGTCGATTCCAACTCATATTAAGTGACCCTATAGGACAGAGTAGAACTTCCCCATAGAGTTTCCAAAGAGCTTCTGGTAGACTCAAATTGCTAACCTTTTGGTTAGCAGTCAAGCTCTTACCTACTACACCACCAGGGCTCCATATACGTACTATATAATAATAGGGAAGTTCATTGAAGTAGAATACAAGAGAACATCGACATCATGAAAGTCACATATGAATAACTATAATCTTAGAAACTCTCCAGTTCTATTTTGGTTTATACAATTTTTTTTTTAAGTCGTAAAAGTACTTTTCATCCATACAGTACTTGTTTTAATAAAGTCAAATTGCCTGAATTCAAATCTCAGTTATACCACTTACTATCCCAACAAGTGAATTAAATCCCTAAACCAGAATTCCTTCATCTTTTAAATGGGGATGAAAATTGTATCTTCTTTTTAGAATTCCTGGAAAAAATAAGTGAGATATTTTTTAAAAAGCAAACAGCAAAGTACCTTACTCAGAGTGAAAACCTAATAAATATTTTTTTCTGAATTATTATTTTGCCTTTTTCTTGTTATCATTACTATTTTTGCACTTATTGGGACATATGGTATATATCCTACCCCGTCTGTCAGTTTGTCATACTGTGGTGACTTAAGTTTGGCTGTAATGCTAAAATCTATGCCACCACTATTTCAAATACAACAGGGTCACACATGGTAGACAGGTTTCAGTGGAGCTTCCAGACTAAGACAGACTGGGAAGAAAGGCATGCTGATGTACTTCAAGAAAATTAGCCAATGAAAACCTTATGGATCACAACAGAATATTGTCCAATATAGTGCTGGAAGCCAAGCTTCCTAGGTTGCAAGGCATTCAAAGTATGCAGTGGCCACAACAATGGACTTGAGCATAACAACGATTGTGAAGATAGGCAGGACTGTTGTACATTGGGTCATCATGAGTCAGGGCTTACTTGATGATAACTAGCAACAACAACACTAACAATGGTATATATGTATACCAAATATTTGAAATTTATATTCCTCTGGCCTAACTGATCAGGGGCACTGCCAGAATGTACTGATAGCACACTGGTTCTGTGTCAGTCTCATCTTGTGCTCCATTGCACAGCTACCTTAGGTTCCTTTTTCTCCTTTGAGATCAAGAAAGAGGTCAAGTAAAGCACTGATATTTGAAACATCTCACCAAGTCCCGTGTGAACTTGTAGATTCTGAGAACACTAGGATGGTACCTAGGTGCTCCCAGTAAATCTAGATGCCCAACACTGGCATGCAGAAGAACTGCCATTGGCTTACCCCTTGGGAAAATACTCTTCTGAGCTGAAAGAAGTGCAGTTTACTTCTCTAAGAGTTAAACATTTTTTGTAATTATGGTCTCATTTTCCTTCCTTCCTTTCCTCTTTCCCTGCTTCCTTCTTTCCTTCATTTCCTCTTTCCCTCCATCCTTCCTTCCTTTCTTCCTTCCTCCCTCCCTCCCTCCCTTCTCCCTGCCTTCCTTCCTTCTTTCTATGGTTCTCCTTTATCTTCAGGACCCCACAAGCCTGGAGATGAAGGCTAGTTCTTTTCCTCTCTCGTATTGTGTCAGAGAGCTCCTGGCTTTACAACTTAGACCTAGTTTCTTCAGTCCCTTCTTCCCATCCTCTGTCCATTTCAAAGACTTTATTGATATTTTGGTTTTATCTCTTTTGTATCTTTTTGTTCCCTATTTACATTACAATCTCCTTGAAGGAAGATTTTATTCATTTTTATAGCCTGTACTGGAACCTACCCATAGAGGTGGACAATTATTATTTTAGCAAACAAACTTATTAATAATTTCAGTGAGGATGCTGATGATATATGCCAAAGAAGTTAAGAGAAGGAATCAATGCCTTTAGACTGAGTATGGCTGAGCACAGAAATAAAGAAAAATACAAAATTTCTTTGGAGAAAAACAAGTAGAATAGGGTGACTGGTGCTGATGGATTAGGCATGGGGACTAGAGAGAAGTAAAACTAGAAAGATAAGTTTTATAGACATTGTTCTCTAGGCCACAAGGAGCCACTGAACATTTTTCAACAGTTTATTGTCGCAGCCCCTCACATGAGGCACCATCTGTCGCAGCGTCCTCACACGGGGCACCATCTGTTGCAGCGGCAACTGCTGTCGGGGCGGCAGAGACAATAACCAATGCTACAACTCTTACAGAGAAGTGGAGCCAGGAGGGTCACTCTCAGGAGTCAAACCCAGCTTCAGTCCCAGGAGTTTATTTTATAGTCAATACAGCAAACAGTGAAGCAGATAACAGAACAATGGGCTTTGGGTGAATATCAATAAGTTTCGGGCAAGGGAGGAGGAATTCAGGTAAACAAGCCAATCAGTAACGGGTTTGGAAAAACAAGTCGTGACAAGTCTCAACATGTTGGGGACAAGTCTCAACATGTTGTGCAGCATAGAGGCCTTCATACATCCGTATTTTAATGGCACGTATCCCCACAATTTATTCAAAGCAGTTCTTAAGTCACATTGCATTGGAAAATGATTGAAACAACCTAATGATTCACAGAATTTCACCTTCTTTGAGTATGTGGAAAAACTATTAAAGGAGAAGCATTTCTAAAGTTGAGGAGGAAATAGAGCATTGGACACTTTGTGTAACTTTGTAATCTTATAAGGAATAAAGATTCTGACATATTTAAAAACATCCAGTAACAAAAAAACAATTGTACAGTGATTGTAACAAATTTAATAATTAAATGTGGTGTAAAGAATTTGAATTAAGAAGCACTTTTCAGTAAGAAAGCAAGCCAGCTGTCATCAAGATGATTCCAACTCATGGAGACCCCATGGATTTTAGAGTAGGACTGCCCTCCATATGGTTTTCATGGCTGTGACTTTTCAGAAGCAGATTACCAGGCCTTTCTTCCAAGGTGCCTCTGAGTGGGTTTGAGCCAATAACCTTTCAGTTACTACCCCAGCACTTAAGCGTTTGTGCCACCCAGGTGCTACTTTAAGTAAGAAATCTGTCTAAATTTTCACATTTATCTTTTCTGTATTTTTATCTTGTAAGGATCAAATGGATAAAATAAATAAAGCTGATATTCATAAGATTATCCCCATTGAGAATATTTTGGCAGGTTGTCAAATCATTATCAATGTTAATATAAGACTATTTTGGAAAAAATTCAAGAATAAATGACAACGGAAAAATGTACAAAAACAATATAAGGACACTGTATAATTTCTGTTTCAGTACAAAATATTTCCTTTCAACTTAAACAATTTTCTGTAAAAATATTTGTCACATATCCTGCTTTATAAATTAGAGTTAAAATTTTTATTATTATTGTTATTATTCTCACATTTCAAAAGGACACCATTCACCTATATGGCTTCAAACAGTGTTTTAGCTTTTTAAGAAACTGCAAAATAATAAGAGCAACAACAGCTCATATTTATTGAGCGTTCACTTTATGCCAGGCACTCTTCTAAGAGGTTTTCCTTTATTAACTAATATAATCCTAGAAGAATATGAAGATGCTATTGCTTTCCCTATTTACAAATAGATAACAGCAGACTCAAGATGTTATATAATCTTCCCAAGATTTTCCAAGTAGCAAAACTGTAGAGGCAAGTTTTGAATACAAGTCTTCAACCCCCAGAGTCTCTGCTCATAAGTATGATGCAACTCCACTTCAGGAGAAACATATCAATCTATGATTTGATGTTGATAAGTTAAGCTTGTCGTTAGCAAGATCTTTTGGAGTCTCTGTCTTTCATCTTTCTTCCCCTGCAGAGGGAGGAATTTTACTCTGACATGAAGTTAAATTCTCTAGAGACTTCCTATGAGTAAGTGTCATTTAGGATTGATTTCTAAATGTACAAAACAACCTGAAAAGCCTTTCTTTCAGTTTAGTTCTTAAAACTCAGTGAGAACTCAGTCTACTCCCTGTTAACTGCAGGTTCAATAACAAATAGGGAAACACTAGTCTCTGCATGAATAACTTTTTATAGTTTGTCCATTAGAAAGTCCAGGGGTTTGATGACCAAGCACAATTTGCATCTGCCTCAGCAGACTGCCCGGTAGATGAACAGCTCTCGGCAGTTCAAGTGAAATATTTAGTAACTAAACAAGGAATAGTATGAAAGCAAATTATGTATACACTGAAAAATGCATCACAGGGAATGTTATGGTTGCACTTGATATTAAAATGTATTACCCTTATGTTTGCCTTTTTTGTTTTCTAAAAAACTGAAGAGGCACTTTTCTAAGGAATTGCCATATCCTAATTTTATAATTACTATAAACCATAATTTGACTTAAAGATTTTATAATAACCAGATACATTTTCAATATCTATGTACTTGAGACATAGATATCACATATAATTAATAGGTATTTAAGATAGATATTTTCTCACAAACACTTGATATGTGCTATTTTAAACATACTTAACAAAACCATGGCTGAAGTTGCTATATTTCTTTTATAATTCCAGTGTCCACTAATTACTGTTCTATCAAGCCTGCACAGGGGTGGTCAAACTATGGCCTACAGGCCAAATCTGGTCCATGGCCCATTTTCACATGATCCACAGGCTAAGAATGATTTTTAAATTTTTAGAGTGTTATATAAAAAAAAAAGAATATAATTAGCCTTGATAGCTGAATAGTGCAGGAGTTAATACCAAAAATCTGTAGAAGATGATTTGTTAATTCCAGGCTCTTTTATCATTGACGTACATGGGAGAGATTGTTACTAGTTGCCATTGTGTTTATGCCAACTCATATTTCCATGTCAGTGTTTTTGGATGAGTAATCATTAAACATATGGCTGTATAACATTGTTATTTCAGATTTATAATATAAATATGGAAAACTAAATTAAATTTCCATGTGGCTGTGGTCAACCAAAAGAGTCAATAGGATAATGTCTAATTGATATACACTGCAATCCCAGATTCAGTAACTATGCTCCACCTCTTAAACATAACAGTGTGGCTTAGTGTTTTACATGTAAAACAGAGTCAGAGAAAGATAAATTCAGCACTGACCATGTTTTAAATAAGTTCCCTCAGTTAATGAAACAAGAATATGTTGAGAAATAATTAATAAATTTTTAGCTGGCAAATAAATTGTACTGTCTTATTACAAAATACTAAGTTCTAACAGGTAATACCATTATTGTGAATTTTAACTTTTCTTTCAATCAATGATAGAAAAACAGGTCAGATTTGGAAGAAATGAAACGAGTTTACACTGAGAACATAGCTCTTTATTTTTCCCTTTTGGCTTCAATTTGTCTTTTACCCCTTCAATAAATTATAGGTAAAGGCAAGATCTTTTCTTATCCTTCTGCCACCCACACCCTGTGGAAATCAGCGTATTAACCCTAGCATTGTAATGATTTGGAAACTGGTATTAACCTATTCATTAGTGGTGAGATGAGCACATATTTCACATCTTTGTTGTCTACGGAATGGACACAATTACTATTCACAAGTAAAATTTTGCTGAAGATCATTCAAAAGAGCTTGCTGCAGTACATACACAGGGAACTACCAGAAATTCAAGCCAGATTCAGAAGAGGATGTGGAATGAGGGATATCATTGCTGATATCAGATCGATCTTGTCTAAAAGCAGAGAATACCAGAAAGATGTTTACCTGTGTTTTATTGACTACGCAAAGACATTTGACTGTGTGGATCATAAATTATGGATAACATTGAGAAGAATGGGAATTCCCAAATACTTAATTGTGCTCATAAGGAACCTGTATATAGATGAAGAGACAGTCTTTTGAACAGAACAAGGTGATACCGTGTGGTTTAAAGCCAGGAAAGGTGTGCATCAGGGTTGTAACTTTCACCATACTTATTCAGTCTGTATGCTGAGTAAATAATCTGAGAAGCTGGACTATATGAAGAAGAACATGGCATCAGGACTGGAGGAAGACTCATTAACAACCTGCCTTATGCAGATGACCCAACCTTGCTTGCTGAAAGTGAAGAGAACTTGAAGCACTTATTGATGAAAATCAAAGACTACACCCTTCAGTATGGATTGAACCTCAACATAAAGAAAACAAAAATCCTCACAACCAGGCCAATAAGCAACATCATGATAGACAGAGAAAAGGTTGAAGTTGTCAAGGATTTCATTTTACTTGAATTAATAATTAATGTCCTTGGAAGCAGCAGTCAAAAAATCAAATGACATTGATTTAGGCAAATCTGCTGCAACAGACCTCTTCAAAGTATTAAAAAGCAAAGATATCACCCAAGCCATGGTATTTTCAATAGCTTCATATGCATGTGAAACATGGACAATGAATAAGGAAGACTGGAGAAGAATTGCTGCCTTTGAATTATGGTGTTGATGAAGAATATTGAATATACCATGGACTCCAGAAGAAGAAACAAATCTATCTTGGAAGAAGTATAGCCAGAATGCTTCTTAGAAGTGAGGATGGTGAGACTTCGTCTCACACACTTTGGACATGTTATCAGGAGGGACCAGTACCTGGAGAAGGTAAAGTGAACAGTCAGCAAAAAAGAAGAAGACCCTCAACAAGATGGATTGACACAGTGGCTGCAACAATGGGCTCAAATATATCAAAGATTGTGAGAATGGCACGGGACAGGGCAGTGTTTCGTTCTGTTGTGCATAGGGTTACATAGAAGGTGCCTAAAAAGAACAACAGCAACTACTCTTGATTTTTTGTTTTACCAGCATCCTCTTTGTATTTTTAAGTAACCAGTTAGTTGATATGTTAATCAGAAGATGGTTCTTAATATCCAGTATTCTCACCAACTATTGACAAAGAGCTTTCTTCACTTCCAGATTTTAGTAGGGAAGTATTATCATCATGGAGAAAATAAATTATCTTTTAATCTTCTCTATAATTTGCTTATATTATTGCACTATTAAAAAATGAAATAATACAGATATTCTGCAGGCTTTATACAAAAAGGTTATCCAAATTCTTCAAAGGCCAGCTGTATGATTCTTTATAAACAAATAATACCATTATTAGAGAAACAATGATTTGTATTAGATGACAATAAGTCAAGGATGCATTTTGTAATATTTAGGGAACCAAGGAAAAAAATATATATAATTAACAAAATAAATAGAAACTGGAGAAATTAAAAATATGTGATTAATCTAAAAGATGACAAGAAGAGACAAAAGGTAAGTTAAAATAGGAAAAGTCAAATAGAAAACAAATAGTAAATGTCAGACATAAACCAAATATATCAGTAGCTACATTAAAGGTAAATAAACTAAATACTCAAATTTAGAAGTCTAAGATTGCCTGCTTAAATTAAATAATGAAAACAGTAATATGTCACTTAAAAGAAATACAATATAAATATAAAGAGAGATTGAGTAATAAGATTGAGCAAACAGTATACAAAAGAAAACCAGTGTAGCTATACTAATATAGGACAAAGTAAGAGAAGCGATAAAGACATATGCTTTATTTTTTTTTAATAATATTTTATTGTGTTTTAGATGAAGGTTTACACAGCAATTTAGGTTCCCATTCAATAATTTTTACACAAACTATTCAGTGGCATTGGTTACATTCTTCAAAATGTGTGAACATTCTCAATATTTCCATTCTGGTTGTTCCATTTCCATTAATCTAGTTTCCCTGCCGCCTTACATTCTCATCTTTGTTTTAAAGTAATTGTTGACCGTTTGGTCCATATAGATGATTTTTTACAGAAGCACGGTACTCACAGGCCATAATCTTTATTTGTGAGCCTATCTATTTTTTAGCTAAAAGTTGAACTAAGGGGCTATTTCTGTTCAGGTTTTGAAGAGTATCTCAGGGCACTAGTCTTGGGTAGTCCTCTAGTCTCATCTGCTCCAGTTAGTCTGATTTTGCCTTTTTTTGGGGGGAGGGGGGGATGTGAGGTTCTGTTCTGTATTTTTCTCCCACTGTATTAGAGTCTTTCTGTTATGGCCTAATCAGAACAATCAGTAGTGGTAGCTGGCCACAAAAGCAGATTACTTCCTGGGTACTCTGTCCCTGCTAGGGATCGTAAATTTGAAAAGAGGCTTTGATTCTGTGGGAAGGTGTTGTGGGGCTGGGAGAAAGACAAAAGCCAGCCATATCTAGAAGCAGAATCTTTGATGTGGTTAAAAAAAAAAAAAAAGTGAAAATTTTCACTATAGATTAGTAAGTAAGCACAATTAAGCCTATGCTTATATTGCTTATTGGGTAATCCAACACTGGATGGGCACCATCTAGTTCTCCTGGTCTCAGGATAGATGATGCAGTGGTTCATGTAGACTACTAGTCCTGTAGATTAGTTTCTTCTTTGAGTCTTTGGTTTTCTTAAGATATATACTTTAAATGTCTTATGGAAAACAGGAGGTCAGTCAAACAGGAAAGATACCTTGATTCTAAATGTGAATGCCTCAGTAATGTAGCCATAAATCACAACAAACAAAAACTGACAGATCTCAAATAGACAAGTCACAATCATAGTGTGAGAATTTAGTATACATCTTTCATTAGCTGTAGAACAATTAGACACAAAGTTAAGTAAATATATGTCAGATCTAAACAACATATTTAAAAAATCAACAAATATCTAAAATATTGCAACAGAAGAACAGAATATACAATCTTTTTATGTGTATATAAAACATTTTCCAAAATTGACTGTCTGCTATGTAATGAATTTCAAAGTATTGAAAGTATTCAGAATGAGTTCTCTAAACACAGTGGAATTAAGCTAAACATCAATAAGCAAAAGATAAACAGAAAATCCTGAACAGCTTAGAAATTAAGCAATGTGATTCTAAATCATTAGCTACAAAGAAATCAAAATGGAAATATAAAATATTTAAAACTGAATAATAATGAAAATATAATATATAAATACACTTTGATACATCTAAAGCATTACTAGAATAAAACTCATAGCCTTAAATGCATATTTTAAGAACAGTTAATTGTCTAAGCTTCCATTTCAAAAACTGTAAAATGAACATTCAGTCGAACTCAGAGGTAGAAGGAGAGAAAATAATAAAAACTAGAACAGAAATATCATATATTAACAATGCCAAAAGTTGGTTTATAAAAACTTAATAAAACTGATAACTCCTTAGAAATACTGATCAAGAAGAGAGAGAGAGAGAGAAAACATAAATTACCAACATCACAGCTAACACAGGATACATTACTACAGACTATCTACGCATTGAAACGGTAATAAATAAGACATCCTTATGTCAATAAACTGGACAATTTAGATGGAAAGGGCAAAGTTTCAGGGGTAAAAAAAGACAATTTACCAATACCAACAAAGGAACAAAAAACTGAAATACTCTAAACATATTAAATACCTACTGAGACTGGAGAGCCAGAAGTTCAAGCCCAGATAGCTTCACTGGTGTATTCTTTCAAAGAATTGAAAAGCAATTTCAGTAATTTAATGAAACATTTCTTCCACTGAATGGAAAAGGAGGCGATACTTCCCTATTTATTTTATTAGATTAGTATAATAATCTACAAACTATTAGAATTAATAAGTAAATTAAGTAAGGTTGCTGGGAACAAAATAAGATCAATACACATCTTAAAATTTGTTTTTATATATAAGAAAAAAGAGAATTTTAAAATTGCTATTTACTATAGAGAATATCAGAAAGATGTTTAACTGTGTTTTATTGACTATGCAAAGACATTCAACTGTGAGGATCATTAACAAATTATGGACAACATTGTGAAAAATGGGAATCCCAGAACACTTAATTGTGCTCATGTGGAACCTGTACATAAACCAAGAAGCAGTCATTCAAACGGAGCAAGGTGATACTGCATGGTTAAAAATCAGAAAAGGTATGCGTCAAGGTTGTATCCTTTCACCACTGAATACAATATGTATGCTGAGTAAATAATCTGAGAAGCTGGACTGTATGAAGAAGAATCGTGGCATCAGGATTGGAGGAAGACTCATTAACTACCTGAGATATGAAGATGATGCAACCTTGGCAACTTCAATCTTTTCTCTGTTTATCATGATGTTGCTTATTGGTCCAGTTGTGAGGATTTTTGTTTTCTTTATGTTGAAGCGTAATCATGCTGAAGGCTGTAGTCTTTGATCTTTATCAGTAAGTGCTTCAAGTCCTCTTCACTTTCATCAAGCAAAGTTGTGTTGCTTCATATGCATGTGAAAGCTAGACAAAGAATAAGGAAAAACAAAGAAGAATTGACGCCCTTGAATTATGGTGTTGGCAAAGAATATTGAATATACAATGGACTGCCAGAAGAATGAACAAATCTGTCCTGGAAGAAATACAGCATAAAATGCTCCTTAGAAGTGAGGATGGCGAGACTTCATCTCACGCACTTTAGACATGTTATCAGAAGGGACCAGTCCCTAGAGAAGGATATCTTGGCTGGTAAATTAGAGGCTCAGTGAAAAAGAAGACCTTCAATGAGATGGATTGACACAGTGGAGGCAACGACGGGCTCAAACATAACAACCTTTGTGAGAATGGCGCAGGACCGGGCAGTGTTTTGTTCTGTTGTACATAGTGTCGCTGTGAGTCGGTACAATATGTCGAGTCAGTTCTGACTCATAACAACATCTACAGGATTAAAAATTAAATATCTAGAAATTAATCTAACAAAAAATGTTCAAAACATAAGTGTTCTACACATAAAACTAAAAAGTTTCATTCAGTTAGATCAAAAGATACACAAACAAGTAGAGGAATATACTGTGTTCATGGATTGCATTGTAAGACTTAATATGGTAAAAATGTCTAAGCCTCCCTATACTAACTTATAGATTCAATGCAAGTCTTACCAAAATCCAGGGAGTTGATTTGCAGAAAATGAAAAGTTGACTCAAATATTTCTGTGGGAACTCAAAGGGCCAAGTATAGCCAAGGTAAAATATGTTACCTAACCAGCAATCAAATAAATATATATATAAAACTAGTTTTTTAAATTTTTATTGGAAAATATTAATAAAATAATGTATGGGAGAATTGGCATTTCATTTATATTTTTCACATTATAGTGTTGCATATTCTAGAGGGCATCACAGAACTATTTTTCAAAGGGTTTTAATGCATTTCTTTGCACCTCAAAATTTATTCTCTAGGTATTTGTCTTAGAGGAGTAATTGGATAAGTACAAAAATGTAAATATATAACAATTGACTTAAGCTAATAATTTTTTGAGTAAATAGAAAGCTTTAACTAAAATTTTTTTAAAAAATTCTTATTTGCATTTTTCTTGTGCAATCATCCATCTTTCAAGAAAGTGGAAGAAGAAGTCTTTGTACATATATTTTTGGTATAAATTTATTGGGACTAAAAAATCTTTTCAGATAATTTGCTATTTTTTATCCCAATTTTTGTATAGGCTACTAGACTCTACTTTTCCATATATTCCTGTTATCAGTATACACTTACAGGTACGTGCACTGGAATGTGAAAGGCTGATGACATTATATCAAGCGTAGATACTTCATTAAATTGTATTGATTCTGTACTAAATTGTTATTTTCAGTCTGAATGTCTGTGATTGATTTCAAGCAAATGCAGCGGCAAATCAAGTGTCCATCCTTGGGAAGAGATGGCTGTGATGCTTATTGTCAATCTCTGGCTAAGTTCCATTAATATTTATTTCTCCTTGTGTGGAGATTTGTTTGCTCATTTAGACATTTCACCTGTAGCTTTTAGAGTTCTGATCTTCTGAGTGTTCTAGAATAAACTTAACAGTGAAGATAGACTCTGAATTTGGGATGCCAGTTTCCTTACAATCACCACCATCAATAGGCAGCACACACCATTATAAGCACCATCCTGTCAGTTAGTCTGATCTACTGTTTGTCTGAGGTTGTTGGTGATAATGACTTTGGACAGGTCATTTGAACAGTCTCCTGATCCTCACTGTTCCTGTCATAAGGTGATGAATTTGAATGGAATAGATGGCTTTTGTAAATAACCTCTTCCAATTCAGAATTACTCATAGTGCAGGGATTAAAACACACACTTTGTGTCAGATAAACTTTTATTGATTGCTGTGCAAAATAACATTATTTAGTGGATGTATAACCTTGGGCAAGTTTCTTAACTTCAGTTACTTTACCTCTAAAATGATGATAATAAAAGAGATTAATTTACAGGTAAGTTTGAATAAAAATACATGTTACTGGCATATAAACTATAGGACTTTGCCAAATTTATTTGGTTAAGGTTGCAGTAGAGGTAGAAGCTATGTCTAATTTACAGTGGCATTTAAGGAAGCTTCACTGTGATTTTGGGCAGTGTCCCTGAATGTTTAATCTCTGAGACTTTTCTGATCCTTCAACAGTGATTTTAATTTTATTAAATCACACTCTTTTCTACATAAATATATTACCCTGTTTATCTATTCTTTGATATACCACTAAAATACTGGTACATTATCTGTTTTCAAATGGTGATAGTATTGGTTAATAATAGTTGTAGTAGAAACTCTCATTATATTAAATTATGAGTGATTATGTAAACATTGATAATTGTAGAAACTAAAATACTGTAGAAATATACAAGTGTATTATACTTTTTCTCTTCTGTTATATACGTTTGAAATTTTCTGTTATAATTTAAAAAATACTTTTAAATAAATAAATGCATGACAGACACATGTGGTGCCAGATAGAAAATTGCTTGATCTTTACAGATGCTTTTTTATTTTTGACACCAAGTGAAAGAGGTATCTGCTATAACTGATGAGTTCCAAACACAAAGCTTTATGTAGCTTACTTTTTTTGTTTAACACTGTTAACATCTACTTGCCCTACCTAAAGGTCTTAATCATAGTGGTACTATTGACACTTGGTCTTATCATTATCTGTCCAAAGTTTTAAATAGCCTCCACTCAGCTTTTAAATTATATGAAGGGATAAGCAGAGACCTAAATTCTTCATCCTACCTTAACATATTAACCTGTAATTATGTTTGTATTTCACATTTTCATCATGCAATTTCTCTGAAGAATCGTATTTTACATTAAAATGCGTGGTGAAGCAACTTGCTTTTATTTATGTTAGGAATAGATACTGCTAATAAAATCGTGCCTTTGTCAAATGATACTACTTTGAGGTATATGCTGTGGCAATCAATGTCTTTGAAGCTTTAAAGATGAAATTTAATTGTTGTACAAATATTAAAATAACCAGTGTCAGGGCTGTGCTTTGTTATTGCTATTAGACATATACACACATATTGCTAATGCAAATAAGATGGTTTCTTTAAATCACTGCAATGCATAGCAAGAAAAAATAATTGGATATTTCAAGGTACAATTTGTTTATTTTATCATGAAGTGAAACCAAATAAATCTAAAGTAATGACTGAACATAAGAATAATTTTATACTGAATTGCAAAGCATTGTCATCTTATTTCATGTGTATTTTTTTAGAATAAGACTCCCTAAGCTATTTGTGGATAGGAGCATGGCCAGAACAGAGGCCCGACATCAACGTTCAATTAATAGCTGAATTAATAGATGGAAATCAAGGGGGTGGTAGTTTCTATTTTAGACATTCTATCTTATTGCAGTCGAAACTATACCCTAATATTGGCAGCAGATTTTAGTTGAATCTGTATAAATCTATAAATTCATTAAAAAAATATGAATTCATAGAAAGTTCTTCAAATATTACGATTATGAACGTCAGCCTTACTACACATACCCATTTGTAAACATGTGTTATTTGGTACAAAACAACCTCCAGGACCTTTAAAACAAATATATTAATAGTATCTTCACTTAGGATTCCTTGACTTTCAATATTCACATTAATTTTAACTCGTAAATGTAACTCAGTGGTTAAACATTTGGCTGCTAACCAAAAGGCTGGCAGTTGGAATCCACCAGACACTCCTTGGAAACCTTATGGGGCAGTTCTACTCCATCCTATAGTGTCGCTATGAGTTGGAATTGACTCAAAAGGTAACAGGTTTGCTTTTTTTGTTTTTTTAAGTGTAACTCAAATCCTTCAGCTAATGTTCTCGTGCAGGTTTTCACTATCTTTTGCCTGTATTAACACTGGGCTAGTATGTTAGTTTCTTAGGGCTGCAGTAAAAAAAAATACCACAAACTGAGTGACTTACAAGAACAGAAACAGTTCTGGAGGCTAGAAGCCTACATCACTATGTCAGCTGGGCCATGTTTCCTCCAAAGTCTCTAGAGGAAGAGCCTTTCTTGCCTCTCCCAGCTCCTGGTAGCCCCAGTTGTTCCTTAACTTATAGGTGCATCTTCACATGTCCTTCCTTACTCTGCCTATCTCTCTGTGTCTCTTCTCTTTTATAAGGTCACCATTCAGACTGGATTAGGAATCAACCTGCTCTATATGACCTTATGTTAATTTAACTGACAATGTCTTCAAAGATCCTATTTTCAAACAAGGCCACCTTCACAGATACTAGGAGTTAGGACTTCAACATATCTTTTTGGTGATACAATTCAATTCATAACAGCCAGTTTTCCTAATTACTATTTCTCCATTTTCAACTCCTCTTCAGGTATATATTTTACTGATTCCAAGGTGTGCAATTTCTCAAATTTTAAGTTCCTTGAAATCAGAATACATTTTACAATCACCGGTAGCCAAGTGGCAGTCATGTTGAGTTTATTAACATCTTTGCCCAAATAATAGTGCCTAGTTCATAACTTTTATGTATGTAAGTGACTTAGAAAAATATCCCCAAAACAATGGGAACATTCCTAAGAGGAAGTCAAAATAGTCTAGTTTTACATGACTGTGAAACTAGCTTTTGAGCCCAGAAATAACAGTTTTTAGTCCTTTTGTTAATTCTTTAAGAAGTATTGTTTGTTTTTTAACCAGTATTCTTGATGGCATAGAGGGCGATTTAGTGTGTAAAATGATAAATATTAACCACTCTGAGTTAAGAAATGATTCAATATCTGGATACTTAATGCAAATTTTTTTTTAATATTTAACCAGTTTTCCATTATAACATCATTTTTATTTATGTACAAAAGTGTTAATTGATAAAAATCTATGTTTCATAAATTCTAAAAAGTGCTCTTTCAACAAATATATAAGCTAATACTTTTAAGTCATCAGGAAGCATTGTTTTACACTTTAATTGATAGTAGTTATTTTCCTCACTGCACCTTAGAACTTTCGGCTTCTTGGTTCAGTAAGTCAGTAATTACCTTGAGCTACCCTTCTACTTGGTTTACTTCCAATTAGAAAATAGCCATCAATATCTCCATGTTGTCTGTGAAATTCAGTCATAACTCATTAGCATAATGGCGCTTGCTTTAGGTTAGAAGCAGAGATCGAAACAGGGATTTTTGTACAGTTGATTTACAGGCAGTCCCCAGGATAGGAACATCCCACTTACAGACAACTCCTACTTTCACTTTAATAGTATATAAATTTTTCACTTACTTTGAAATGATTGAACCAAGTCCTCTCATTGACCTCCAGTCAATTCTGACTGATAGTGACCCTGTAGACTAAGTACAACTGCCCCATAGGGTTTCCAAGGAGCAGCTAGTGGATTCAAACTGCCAATCTTTTGGTTAGCAGCCATAGTTCTTAACCACTATGCCAAGCCCTACTTGCAACAAATTCTTCATCACAATCACCTTCACTTGCTGCATGTGCAGCTTTTAAATCAATGAAGAGGCTTTGAGCCTTTTCTTGCACTAAAAACCAAAAACCAAACCCTTTACCGTAGAGTCGATTCTGACTCATAGCAACCCTATAGGACGGGTAGAGCTGCCCCATAGAGTTTCCAAGGAGTGCCTGGTGGATTCAAACTGCTGACCTTTTGGTTAGCAGCTATAGCACTTACCTACTACACCACCAGGGTTTTCAACTAAAGTAAGGCTAAATAAGATCCATATGCACCTGTTCCAATTCATCTACAAATTCCACTTAAACACATAGGAACAGATCTTGTTCGTAACCTGGGGACTGCCTGTATTGATGAGTTACTTTTAGGTAAAACCTATGGATGTCTGGGAAGCAGGATGACCAGAAGAAAAATCAAGGTAAAAGACATGGGCTTAGCTGAATTTTATATAAAATCTGGGTAAAGTGTGCTCTGCTGATCCTACCGGGGTGCAGGGAACATATAGTGGCTATACACTATACCAATGTAGCTTAGTTGAAACTATGTTTTCCAGAATCTACTTCCCTCTATTGTTTTGGCTTTATGGTTAGTCACAAAAAAATGAGCATGAAATTTGAAGGGCAGAATTGAAGCAACAGCCATTGTAGTCTACAAGGTCAATGAAGGGTGTAAGATGCTGTTGCAGATTGCTCCCATTGTTGCTGATTTGCTGACTCACATAGGTGGTGTGGGGTAGCAGCTAGACCCTCGGCATCTTCAGCTCCCATTTGATCTCCTCCTTCAGTTTCTCTAAGTCAAGGACCATGTTGTAGGGTGCCAGCTTCATCTACAGGTCAGCTATATCATTGTGGTTAGAGACAATGTGAGACAGACATGGATTGCAGTTTGAGCTCTTTGGTTCTAGTCTTCCTTCATGGGTTCTAGTTTCTTCTTGCACTCCCAATTTATGGTACACTTTTCTTCCTAATGGCCACTCTGCTGACCTTTAGCAACTTCATGTCTACCACTAAATGCTGAGGCAACAGCCTTCCATAGGCTTCTTCATCATCTCTCACAATTGCATAGGTACAAGTGGTTAAGAGCTGAGCTGCTAACCAAAATGTCGGCGGTTCAAATCCATCAGCCGTTCCTTGGAAATTCTATGGAGCAGTTCTACTCTGTCCTATAGGGTTACTATGAGTCATAATTGACTCCACAGCAGTGAGTTTTTAATACCTATACAAAGACATTTATTCCACAATAAATTTATTTTTTATTCTGATCAAACCCTGAATGATAAAGATCTCTAGATGAGAATTGTCCCCATGAGAGAAAGAGACCAGGCTTTCCTTTCTACCCCTTTCAGTCATTGACAGTGAGCCACCTACCCTCCAGGAGGGGGAGAATAACCTTCCAAATATCTCTGGGAAAGGTGACTCTTTTAGACCAGAGACAGTTCTCCTGAGAAGGGCATAGCAATGAGCTGTTGGAGGCCATCATTAACAATAGCTAGGGGAAGTGCATGCCAGTCAGGGAAAGGGGATCTCATCAGGGAACTAACAGCATCTACTACAAGACCTACACATTTACCCTACTATGTGATTTGTAGCCTCATTTCCTGATACATCATCATATGGGCCTTAAGCTTTGACCACAGTCATTCTTTTGTCTGTTTTCTAATCAACTATTCCTTTAATATTTAAGACCTAGACATATGTTCCTCTCTTTCTGCCTGAGAAACTGTTGTGCAGCCTACCAAATTATTACCAAATGTGCCTTCCTCTGGGCTACCACATCACGTTGTGCATCCCTCTATTATAGTAATTATTTTATTTGTACTAACAGCTGTATCTCTGATTTCTAGGTTGAGTATAAGGAAACTCCAGATTTATTGTTTTTCAGAGTAGACAGGATTATCTCTGAAAGGATAAATTGTCCTGTACCTTGGGCAATTGAAATTAGAATGCTAACAGTGCTGCATTTTAAATCCTTAATACTTACAATGTATGTGTATATAAGAAGATTCTAAGTCATCTGTGCACAATTTACCATATTTTTATGGGAAAAGTTAGGGCAAAGGGAAGTTAGGTGTATGTGGCCTAGACTGCCTGCAGAATTTTTGTTTTGTTTTATTCTTTTTAGTTATCCATCCAAATGAACAGAGCTTAACGGACAAATCTCTTGAATTTCTGTGTGCTCACGATAAAATGCATGTGAATTCCATGCTCTCTCTTATGTTCTTCTGACAAGCAGTTCTATTTTCACTGCTATTTTCATATAATGTATAATTACAAATTACCAAAAGAAAAATAGGAAGAAGAAAATGTAGAAATATATTTTAAGATCAAAATTCTTCTGATAGTTGTAGAGAGTTTATAAATTTCTAGATTTCAGTACAGGGTTTTAAGACCAAACCAGAAGCATAGATAGTATGATTTACAGAATCAGACTGTCGAATTGGATTCTCTAACTCAGCAGTTAACAGGGAGGTGTTTAGGGCATGGAAAGCTCTGTGCAGGTATTCCAAACAAGACAGTAATTAATGAACAAATAGATTGAAGCACATATGTTGTACAATGTGGAGGTTTCTTTCCAAAGAATGCTGTCAGGAGAAAATAAACACCAATGAAAGGTATGAATAAGGAAAGAACGGGAAATATGACCCAAGAAAAGAGCAAAAGTCAAAAAGCTAAACGTGACATCTGAAGATTAAAAAGCTCAAATTTAAATTATTCTCCTTTAACATAAACAGTTTTAATTAATTAATGCTAGTTGTTGTAACAAATAACCCAAATTATCAGTGCTTAACACAATAAAAGTGTATTTCTTGTTCTCCTCAGACAAATAAGCTTTTGGCAGATGGTCTTCCACGTGGAAATTCAGGGATCCTGGTTCCTTCCACGAGTGTTGGTGTTATCTGTTATGTCTTCCTCAGAATACTCCACTGGATTCTCTTCATTCAGCCAGGTAGGAGAGCACTGAACTGACCAAAGAGAGTTTGCATAGCATTTTATGATGTATCATTTCTGCCCAGAACCAATCACTTGACCCTTAACTAGACTTTAAGGGTGACTGGGAAATGCAATCTGCCTCTGTTTTCCAAAGGAGGACATCGAGTGCTATGCATGTTGCTGGTTTTTCATTCAGTGTAATGATTATGAGCTGGAGTTCTGTAGTCAGACTGCCCAAGTTCAAATCCTGACTATAGTTTATCACCTCTGCAATCTACAGCAAGTTAACTTATCTCATTTTTTTTTAATCAGCAAAATAGGGAGAAATAATATCTAGTGAGTAAGATTTTAATGAGGATTAAATGAGTTAATATATTAAACTATCTCAGTACCTCAAAGTTTTCTTTCAATTATTGCCTTTTTACAAACTACTGAAGGAAAACTGAAAGTGACAATTTCCAATCAGCATCACTTATAAGTATTTGATGCAAGTGGTATAGAAACTTATACGATCCTCCAATCTAAATTAGAAGAACACTTTTGGGAAAATACCATCCCCCTAGATACTAGAGGTAAAAATTGTTTATAGGTCCAGCTTGACTCTCTCCTCAGGGTGAGAATGAGAAGATGAAGTAAAAGGAGTAAGTTAAATGGGAAAGATTCCAGCTGTCTTCCTTCAATCACCTTCCTGTTTTACCCTGGGAACTTTTTGGACATTCATATATAAACATTACAAATAGATGTCCCCTAGATCATGTTGGGTAGATTTGACATTATAGGCCAAATTGGAAAAAGGAGGCTAGCATATAGCAATGCAGCAGAAAAATAGTAAAAAAAAAAAAAAAAACTAGTCAAGGCTAGAACTGAGACATCTGTAGTTGGTTATAGTTCCTAGGTGGTGCAAACAGTTAATAATGTGGCTACTAACCAAAAGGCTGGTAGTTCAAACCCACCCAGAAGAGCCTTGGAAGAAAGAACTGGTGATGCGCTTCCAAAAAATCTTAGACATGAAAACCCTATGAAGTGCAGTTCTACTCTGCAACACATGGAGTCACCATGAGATGGAATGACTCAACAGCAACTGGTTTATAGTTGGCTATAAGTACTCCAGAGGCAAAGGTCAAATGAGAAGACACATTTATGACAGCAGCAGAAGAATGTGAATTTGAGAGGGGAAGAGAGACATTTTGGTATATATCTGAGTGTTCTCAACTAGGCAACACCATCTTTTTGAATTTTTCTGCTTTTTCCTGACTTATAACCTATACTCCTGCCCAGTTGAACAACTAGACCCCCATAAAGACAATTTACAGTTTTCTAATTTTCTTTTTTTTAATGTGTACTGTTTCCTCTACCAGAAAAATCTCATTTTCTTCTATATCTAACTCCACTTATTGTAACTCCACCATTCTGTATTAACTAAGGTAAGCTAGCTGCTGTCACAAAGAGACGGAAGAACGTATCATAGTTCAAACACAAGTTAAGTTCTTGCCTACATAAATAACAGTACAGAAAGTCCCCAGGTTATGAACATCCCACTTACAGACAACACGTAATTGCCCTTTAATGTTATGTAAAGTTGCCCTCACTTTGAAACGAGTGAACAAACCTCTACTTGCAAGAAATTCTTGATCACAGTCACCTTAGGTCACTTGCTGCATATGCAACTTTTAAGTCATTGAAAAGGCTTTGAGCTTTTCTTGCACTAAGAAAAACCAAAACCGTTGCTATCAAGTCGATTCCGACTCATAGCAATCCTATAGGCCAGGGTAGAACTGCCCCATAGGGTTTCCAAGGAGCACCTGGTGGATTCGAACTGCTGACCTTTTGGTTAGCTGCCAAACTAGTAAGGCTAAATAAGAACTATATGCACCTGTTCCAACTTACCTACAAATCAACTTAAAGACACACTTGGGAATGTATCTTGTTTCTAAACCTGCAAAGTGCTTTTACTCAATAGACAATCATTTCGCTTGGTGACCTCTTTCGCACAGTGATTCAGGAGGTTGGAGGCTCTATCCAATTCTAGACATGGCTTCCAAGTCACCCTAAGGTGGTCTTCTTTATTCCAGTTAGGAAAAAGAACATTAAGAATTGGCATAGGGTGTCCTAATAGAGCAGGAATAAAAGCATTACTTCTTGCTTCTCCCATTCTTAGCTAGAACTCAGCCATATGACCAAAGCTAATTGCAAGGGTGGCTGGAAATGTAGTTGAGATATGTGCCCAAGAAGAAGATGAGAGCATGGTCTAGTAAGCAGGGAGCAATCTCTGTCATGCTTACTTTCATTGTCTATCTCAAAGAACGTCTTTTCCATATACACTTTTGTGATTCCTTTTACTTTTACTAAGCTTTCTCCTTTCTAGATCTATTAAGTCACCTATCTCATTTGACTTGAAAAAATGTCTCTCAGCAGACCTCTTCCTTCATTCATTCCTTCCTTCTCCCCTCCCTTTCTCCCTCCTTCCTTTCTTTTTTATCTCTCTCTTTTCCTTTTTTTTTTTTGCTGGATTTACTTTTCCCAATAGAATGGATAAAAGCTTTCTGAGGACAAGTACTATGTGTAACCTAACTTTGTATCCCCTCCAGTAACTGATGTAGTGCTTTATAAACTGTAGAGGGTCAATTAATATTTTAAGTTAACTTGCTTTGTTTTAGTGGAAATACTAGTTCTCAAAAAAATACAGCTCATTAAAATCATAATTGGCAGCTTTATTTGGTAGCAGATTATTTTAAAGCTTAGCATATACTCAAATAAAGTCATACTTTAAAAGAAAATGTATCCCAGGCACCAACAAGTAATGGCATATGTATTACAGATGAAAAAGAATAAATAAACACATTTTCAACACACTGAAAATAATATAATGAAAGCTCTTATATATTACTCTTTTTCTCTCATAATGAGATAAAACAATTCACAAGAACAAAAAGATAGTTTTAGAATGAGTAGTTAATGTAATAGAAGGTATTAGTAGGGAAGGGCATCATTACTGAGAGATGAAAGAGAAGGAAACAAATTTAAACGATAAGACTGTATCCCATGGTTGTTTTCACATTTTTACTTAATTTAAAAAAGTAGATGACTTACAGAACTCATCTTGATTCTGTTAAAGTATTTAAAAGTAAAACTGTGGGGATAAAATTTTTTTTAAAAGTTTCTTTAGAAAATGCAAATGCCAATATTCACAGAAGCAGTGTGTTAATTAAGGAGTCTTAATGATGATAAGAAGGCTGACTCATTCTCAATTCTGATTGATTATTGTCAAGGCAGGAAACAAATTGATGGTGCTATATTCAGAGCTATACCAAAGAGTCTATGAGGGAAACTTTGCTATCTACAGTAAGATTAAGTCAATCTATGGGAAAATACATTCTGATCAGATCAATTCTTTAATTCTTATCTTTTTTGTTATAAAAAGATGTGTGAAATCAGTGGTCAGTTGATGATGTACCACCAACAAAAGGTAGGTTCAATGACTTTGTATAGTCAATTAAAAAATAAATGCAGGGAGACGCGGCAAGATGGCGCTCTAGGCAGAAGCACCACGCCATCCCTCCACAGCAAAGATCTGAAAAACTAAGCCAAACAGAGAATCAACAATCCTGAAAACCTAGGACATCAAATGAAGAGATAAAGAACTCAGCCAAACACCAAATGGAGTGAGAATACTGAAAGAGAACAGAGAGCGAGGAGAGACTCATGCAGAGACCCCCTACCAGCTAACACAGCACGGGTCCACCATCTTGGACTCCTATCGGAGACCAGCAAATGGGAGAATGGAACAGCAGCCTTGCGGAGCGTCCAGTGGGAGATGAAACGACCGTCTCTCATCTGTCCATTCCAACGACAAGCTCCCCTAGCATTCTTTTATGTTTGTATGCTTTTCGCTCCTGCTCCTCTCTCCTCTCTCCCATATCCAGCTTAGCTTCACACATAACCATCTCCCCGCTGCATCCTGCTACCTCCACCATGCACTTGACATCACACCACCAAGCTGTGCAGGCATGCCCTATTGGAACCTGCCCAGCACTGACTACCAACCATCCTGGTGGCTGTGGTGAGTACCACAAACAAGCCGTCCCAGTGGCACCTCTTCAGCTAGACCTGCCCAGCTGTACCACAAGGACGAAACAAAAAAAATCTACAATCAATAAACGAGAGAAATATCTACTCAATGCCCCCAAAACAGCAAACAATATCAAAACATTTACAAAAACAAGACAAGATGGGTCCAATAGGCATCCAAATTAAAACACCAGATAACTCTCCTGTGGAAGAAAATGCACTAGAAGTACCTGATAGGGAACTGAAATCAATAATACTCAGAATTTTCCAAGAACTGAGGCAAAAAGCTGACAAACATGAGGAAAAAATAGACAAATTTATGGAAAATACAGACAAAAAATTGGAAGAATAGAGGAAGACGATGCAGGAACAAAATGCCAAAATAAATTCACAACTCGAAATTATACAAAAACAACAATTAGAAATCCAAAAGATAAACAACAACATTTCAGAAATGGATGGTGTCGTAGAAGGGCTGAGAAGTAGATTTGAAACCGTGGAAGACAGGATCAGTGGAACTGAAGACAAACACTTGGATACAACTCTGTTTCAGGAAAACTCAGAAAAAAGAACAAAGAAAAATGAAGAGACCCTGAGAGTTATGTGGGACACAATTAAAAGCAAAAACTTACGAGTGATTGGCATCCCAGAATAGGGGGAGAAAACAGAAAACACAGAGAGGATCATTGAGGAACGGGTGACAGAAAACTTTCCCAATATCATGAAAGATGAAAAGCTGGCCATCCAAGAAGCTCAACGAACCCCATATAGAAGAGACCCCAAAAGAAAATCACCAAAACATGTCATATTCATACTCGACAAAACTAAAGACAAACAAAGAATCCTGAGAGCAGCTCGTGAAAAACAAGAAGTCACATACAGAGGAGAAACAATAAGAAAGCTCAGATTATTCGGCAGAAACCATGCAGGCAAGAAGGCAGTGGGATGACATATATAAAATCTTGAAAGAAAAAAATTGTCAGCCAAGAATAATATATCCTGCAAAACTCTCATTCAAATTTGATGGTGAAATTAGGTCATTTCCAGATAAACAGAAACTAAGGGAATATGCAAAAGTCAAACCAAACTTACAAGAATTATTAAAGGGAGGTCTTCGATCTGAGGACAAACAGCTTCAGCCCTCAGACAGGACCTAGGACCTAGGACGCAGGTTCATACAAACCAGATACCATTCTAGGAAATGAACTATCAAGGACTATCCAAAACCAAAAGAAATACAACAGGGAATCAGAGCAATCAATCAAAGGATGACAACAACATAAAAACAATGAAAGAGGGAACAAACGGCATAGGTATAGAACCTTCTAACGGAGAGGAAGGCAAGGCAATACCAAGTAATGGTAGACTGCTTCAAACTTATAAAGATAAGGGTAAAATTCATGGTAACCACAAAGAAAGTTAACAAACCAACTCCTAAAAATAAAGACGAAAAACATAAAGTCTCAGCAAATACAAAACCTACAAAAACAAAAGAAATCAACACAAATACCACAAACAAAAGTAACTCAGCACAAGAGAATAAGAAGAACAAAGAAAACTTCAGCACCACAAAAAAAAAGCACTACAAAATGACAGCAACAAACTTCCAACTATCAATAATTACACTGAATGTAAATGGACTCAATGCACCCATAAAGAGACGGAGAGTGGCAGAATGGATAAGAAAACAGGAGCCACCAATATGCTGTCTACCACAGACACACCTTAGAAACAAAGATGTGAATTTATTAAAAATCAAAGGTTAGAAAAAAATATATCAAGCTAACAACTACCAAAAAAGAACAGGATTGGCAATTCTAATCTCAGATAAAATAGATTTTAAAACAAAATCTACCATAAAAGACAAAGAAGGACACTATATAATGATTAACGGTATGATCCATCATGAAGACATAACCATAATAAACATCTACGCACCCAATGACAGGGCTCCAAAATACATAAAAAAAACTCTAACGGCACTGAAAAGAGAAATTTACAGTTCCACAATAATAGTAGGAGACTTCAACACACCACTCTCAGTAAAGGACAGAACAACTAAAAAGAAACTCAGCAAAGATACAGAAGACCCAAAGGGCACAATCAGCCAACTGGACCTCATAGACATATATAGAACAATCCATCCAACCGCTGCAAAGTACACATTCTTTCCCAATGCACATGGAATTTTCTCCAGAATAGACCACATCTCAGGCCACAGAGCAATCCTCAACAAGATCCAAAACGTTGAGATAATTCAAAGTATCTTCTCTGACCACAATGCCATCAAGGTAGAAATTAACAATAGAAAGAGCAAGGAAAAAAAATCAAACGCATAGAAACTGAATAATACTCTGCTTACACATCAATGGGTAATAGAAGAAATCAGAGATGGAATTAAAAAATTCCTAGAATCAAATGAAAATGAAAACACATCATACCAAAACCTTTGGGACACAGCAAAGGCAGTCCTCAGAGGACAATTTATAGCAATAGATGCACGTATCAAAAAAGAAGAAAGGGACAAAATCAAAACATTAACTACAGAACTCAAACAAATAGAAAGAGAACAGCAAAAAAAGCCTACAACCACGGGAAGAAAGGAGATAGTAAATATCAGAGCAGAAATCAATGAAATAGAGAACAGAAAAACAATAGAAAGAATCAACAAAACTGAAAGTTGGTCTTTGAAAGAATCAATAAAATTGACAAACCACTGGCCAGACTGACAAAAGAAAAACAGCAGAGGGCACAAATAACCCAAATAAGAAATGAAATAGGGGACATTACAACAGACACAACCGAAATAAAAAGGATTATAACAGAATATTATGAAAAAATATATTCCAACAAATTTGAAAACCTAGAGGAAATGGATAAATTTCTAGAAACACACGGCCTACCCAAACTACAACAAAGTGATATTGAAAATCTAAACAGACCCATAACAGGAGAAGAGATTGAAAAGGTAATAAAAAAACTCCCAACCAAAAAAAGCCCTGGCCCAGATGGCTTCACTGGAGAATTCTACAAAACATTTACAGAAGAGCTTGTACCAGTTCTACTCAAGCTATTTCAGAGCATAGAAGAGGAAGCAACACTTCCAAATTCATTCTATGAAGCCAGCATAACACTGATACCAAAACCAGGCAAAGACATCACAAAACAGAAAATTACAGACCAATATCTCTCATGAATATAGATGCAAAAATTCTAAACAAAATTCTAGCCAATAGAATTCAGTATCATATGAAAAAAATAATACACCATGACCAAGTAGGATTCATACCAGGTAAGCAGGATGGTTTAACATTAGAAAATCCATCAACGTAATTCACCAGATAAATAAAAGGAAAGAAAAAAATCACAAGATGATCTCAATTGACGCATAAAAGGCATTTGACAAAGTCCAACACCCATTCCTGATAAAAGCTCTCAATAAAATAGGTATAGAAGGGAAATTTCTCAACATAATAAAGGGCATCTATGCAAAATTAACAGCGAACATCATTCTTAATGGAGAGAGGCTGTAAACATTCCCCTTGAAAACAGGAACAAGACAAGGATGCCCTTTATCACCACTCCTATTTAACATTGTGCTGGAAGTTCTAGCTAGAGCAATAAGGCAAGAAAAAGAAATAAAGGGCATCCAAATTGGTAATGAAGAAGTTAAACTCTCCCTGTTTGCAGATGATATGATACTATAGATAGAAAACCCTAAAGACTCCACTAGAAATGTACTGGAACTAACAGAAAGATTCAGCAGAGTAGCAGGGTACAAGATAAACATCCAAAAATCAGTTGGGTTCCTATACACCAGAAAGAGAACGATGAAAAGGAGATCAGGAAATCAATACCATTTTCAATAGCCCCTAAAAGATAAAATACTTAGGAATAAATCTGACCAGGAATGTAAAAGACCTATACAAAGAAAACTACAAAACACTGCTGCATGAAACCCAAAGGGATCTACATAAATGGAAAAACATACCATGCTCATGGATAGGCAGACTCAACATTGTGAAAATGGCAATTCTATCTAAAGCAATTTACAAATACAATGCAATCCCGATCCAAATACCAACAACATTCTTCAAAGAGATTGAAAAACTAATTATTAACTTTATATGGAAAGGGAAGAAGCCCTGAATAAGTAAAGCACTACTGAAGAAGAAGAATAAAGTTGGAGGACTCACACTACCTGACTTCAGAACCTACTATACAGCTACAGTAGTCAAAACAGCCTGGTACTGGTACAACGACAGAGACATTGACCAATGGAACAGAATTGAGAACCCAGATGTAAATCCATCCACCTACGGTAACCTGATTTTTGACAAGGGCCCAAGTCCATCAAATGGGGAAAAGACAGTCTTTTTAACAAATGGTGTTGGCAAAACTGGATATCCATTTTCAGAAAAATGAAACAGGACCCATACCTCACACCGCATACAAAAACTACTTCAAAATGGATCAAAGACCTGAATATAAAGCCTAAAACTATAAAGCTCATAGAAGAAAAAATAGGACCAACACTTCAGGCCTTAATACATGGCATTAACAGGATACAAACCATAAACATCAACCCACAAAACCCAACAGATAAACTAGATAACTGCGATCTTCTAAAAATCAAACACCTATGTTCTTCAAAAGACTTTACCAAAAGAGTCAAAAGAGAACCTACAGACTGGGAAAAAATTTTTAGACAGTACAAGTCAGACAAAGGTCTAATCTCCATAATCTACAAGAAAATCCAACACTTCTACAACAAAAAGACAAACAATCCTATCAAAAAATGGGCAAAGGAAATGAACAGACACTTCATCAAAGAAGACATTCAAATGGCCAACAGACACATGAGGAAATGCTCGTGATTACTAGCCATTAGAGAAATGCAAATTAAAACCACAAAGAGATACCATCTCACCCCGGCATTACTGGCACGAATCAAAAACACTGGAAATAACAAATGTTGGAGGGACTGCGGGGAGATGGGAACTCTTATACACGCTGGTGGGAATGCAAAATGATACAACCATTTTGGAAAATAATATAGCATTTCCTCAGAAAGCTAGAAATAGACATACCAATCTATCCAGCAATCCCTCTCCTAGGAATATATCCTAGAGAAATAAGAGTCGTCACTCGAATAGACATATGCACAGCTATGTTCATGGCAGCATTGTTCACAATAGCAAAACGATGGAAACAACGTAGGTGCCTATCAGCAGATGAATGGATAAACAAACTATGGTACATACACACAATGGAGTACTATGCAATGAAAAAGAACAACAATGAATCTGTGAAGCATGTCATAACATGGATGAAACTGGAGGACATTATGCTGAGTGAAATAAGTCAATCACAAAAGGACAAATATTGTATGAGACCTCCAATGTAAAAACCCATGAAAAAATTCTCATGCAAAATGTAACAATCCTTGTTGGTTACCAGGGATGGGGGGGGGGGGGATACTAAATAGGCAATAGATAAGTGGTATCTTGGGTGAGAGGTGAGACAGTACACAGTACAAGGGAAACTAACACAACCTGCACAAGGAAAGGTCATGGAGGCCCCATGGACACATCCAAACTCCCCGAGGGACGGAGTTGTTGCACGGAGGGCTCTGGGGACCATGGTCTCAGGGAACATCTAGCTCTATTGGCATGACACTACTTATAAAGATAATGCTCTACATTCTACCTTGGTGAGTAGTGTCTGGGGTCTTAAAAGCCTGTGAGCGGCCATCTAAGATAGTACACTGGTCTCATCCCTTTGGGAGCAAGGGAGAATGAAGAGAACAGGATACAACGAAAAGATTAGTCCAAAGGACTAATTGTCCACAGCTACCAAGACCTCCACCGGACTGAGTCCAGTACAGCTAGATGGTGCCTGGCTACCACTGCTGATTGCTCTGACCAGGATCACAACAGAGGGTTCTGGACAGAGCTGGAGAAGGATGTAGAGCATAATTCTAACTCACAGAAAAAAAAAAAAAAAAAAAGACCAGATTTACTGGCCTAAAGGAGACTGGAGAAACCTCAAGCGTATGGCCCCCAGACACCCTTTCAGCTCAGAGGTGACGTTACCTTCAAGGTTCACTGTTCAGCCTGGGAGTGTACAGCCCAGTAAAACTAAATGAGACTAATGAGTTACAGGAGTCCAGTGACAAGGGCCAGAAGGCAGAGGGGGAGTAAGAAGCTGATGATAAGGAACACAAGTTGAGTAAGGATACTGTTGATGTGTTGTGAGATTGTTAGCCATTGTTATAGGGCAGCATTTGTAGTAATTGTTAAATGGGAGGCTATTTTGTCCTGTAAGCCTTCATCTTGGGTGAGAATGGCAGCACCATTGGAAGAGCATAGTCAATGTTACTTAAATGTGTATGTAAAAAGTTTTGAAATGGTGTATCTTTGGCTATGTCTATTTTCACCAAAAAAAAAAAAAAAAAGCTGAGAATTCAGAGGGTTAAAATGTTGTGGGGTTGTTAACCAAAGTCATAAAACAGCATGTGTACTACTGTTACATGAGAAACTGTTTGTTCTGTAAACCTTCACCTGAAGTACAATAAAATCTTAAAAAATAAATAAATAAATAAATGAATGCCACTTGCCCAAGCATTGGTCATGCTGCTCTGATGTATAAATCTTAAAATATGGATATAATGCAGTAGCATGATGAAAATTTACACTTTTAAATTACTGTATTTTATTTAAATCCAATCATTGTGTTTGGAGAATTTTTGGATTCTTTTACTGCACTAGAGTTCAGCTGTATTTAATATCGCTTGAAATAAGTATACCTTTGTAAGTTTCATGCTGTAATATTTGGCTGTAAGGGAATTTCTTGTTCAGAGGATTTGATCTATGCTTCCTAAAAGTTTTAATGGCAGAATTCTGGCATATAATGTGAAGTGTATTACTACCTATATTTGGGTAATTGCAAATCAGAATATGTCCCTGAAATGTTAAGAATTTTATCCACTAATTCAATCTGCTTTAAATGATTTAGCCATGTTGCACAGCACTAGCATTATAAATGTTTTATCTTACTCCGTATGAACACAACAAGGTCTCAAGACTGTCTGGGATTATAGTTCAATACAATTATTACTAACAATAAATTAGGTTCATTATTTACAATAATAATTGAGATATTTGGGTAGAGCCTGTCTCCATTCAGAAAATACAGATTTTATTTGCCAAAATAAATTCAAAAATGACTTTAAGACATAACTTACTGTAATAATATTTTGTGATACTTACTGTGGATTTGTTTCATTTGTTTGTTGTTATTATGTGCCCTCGAGTCAATTCCAACTCACAGTGGGACTCACAGCAACCCTATAGGACAGAGTAGAACTGCCCCATAGGGTTTCCAAGGAGCATCTGGTGGATTTGAACTGCTGACTTTTTTGTTAGCAGCTCAGCTGTTAGCCATTGTGCTACCAAGGCTCCGAAATTATCTTATAGTCCTGAGGTCATTTGCCCAGTGAGTCAGCAGCATTCATTAAATCTGGAGAAGAGCTGACACAGACTAAAACAAAGTAGTTAATTGAATTTTTTAATAAATTTTGTAAACATAGAGCAGACTTGATGGATGAAGGTCTCCATTGCAAATACTAGAATTTTGATAGACGAAAGAATTTTAGGCTCTATAATGTTAAAAGGCTTTAGACCTCAGAGCAAAGAATTATACTTAAACTACATCAGAAACAATGTATATGAACAATCCAAGAGTTCATTTTCTTATCATAGTAAATAGGGAAAACAGTATAATCAATTAGACGTAAAGGAAAAGATTGAGAAGAGTTATGGCTAGGGCTTTAGATGCTTCCCGAAAAACCTAGCACTCCCTCCTGAGCAGAATTGCAAAAACGGGGTGTAAGAGCAGATTCAGTGGGGCCTGAGAAAGGAGACTCATGCCTCCCTTCTTAGGATGTCGCATACAGAAACTGAATGCTCTTAAAGAAATACCATGCTTAGATTTAGCCCTGAGTGGTTATTCTAACAAATAATGAGAGTGAAGCCAAAGGGAATGGGCCAAAACGCAGATTAATAGGCCCCCCATATCCCATCACGATATGAGAGTGTCCATGAAAATTCCCATGGTCCCATCAGAGGGTGTGGTATTGTCTGAGAAGAAGTAAACAGAACCAAAGATACATAGTTCAGGAGGAGACATAGACCTGGATTCTAAAGGACACTAGCAGTAGATGCCCCATACAATGATGAGGACTAAGTAGAAATAGTCACTCCTTAGTGGAAACAAACAAAAAATAGTTGCTGTCTAATTGATTTTGACTCATGGTGACCCCGTGTATGTCAGAGTAAAACTGTGCTCCATAGGGTTTTCATGGCTATGACCTTTCAGAAGCAGATCACCAGACCTTTCTTCTAGGTGCTTCTGAGTGGGTCTGAACTGCCAACCTTTTGGTTAGTAGTCCAGTAGTGCTTAACTGTTTATGCCACATGATGACTCCGGCTCCTTATTACAGAGCAGTGTAAATAAAAGACAACTGTGAAAGTTCATTTTCCCAGGATGCCAGGATAATAAATAATCTACCTAACCCCACCCATCAAGCTTAGATGATCCCAAGGAGAAAAAAAAAGAGAGAGAAAAGACTCTTTAAGACATTCCATAGTAGACTGAATAGTTAATTAAGGGACTGACTTAAAAACTGTACTGACTACCTTAAAACTTAAGACAAAATCAAATTTGAGATGTTGAGCAACACGGAAACTTCTAAAAAAGTCGAGTTCAGTTATATGGAAATAAAGTCACACCTACACAAAACCCTGTTGTGTGACTAAAAACTTGTGCTTGCTATTCATATATTATTATTTTTAAAATGAGAATTTTACATTATATTTCCTCAAAAAAATAAAATGCCAGATTAGAATTTTCACAAAGACTATATTTTAATCAAAATTCTAACTATAACCTTTGGAAAATCGGACCTCAAATGACCAACAGGAAAAGAAGAAAAAGGAGCAAATACAGTTAAGAACACATCCATCTGCCTGGAACTCAAAACTGGAAGTTTTCTAATCTTCGCAAATCTTGCTCCAAGCTACATTTATACTTTGAAACTCCCTATTGCAAAACAGTATTCAATAAAAAGTTTTCTGGTCTGTTCAATAGAAGGTAATCAACCTTTGTTTGTCCTATGATGGGCAAATTAAGCCCTGACTTATATAATATCCCTGTACTTATTCAGATTTGCCCTGAATTACTAAATATACCATTTTGATTTCTTTGTTTTGCTCCTATATTATAGTAGGATATAAATATCACCTTTTAAAGTACTATAAGAAATATTTAATAAGCCACGAAGATTTTAAAAATCTGATTATTAGACTAGTTTAAGAGCTAATTGGAAAACAATGTAACCTTTTTTTTTTCTCTTGGACCATTCACGTTAAGTATCAACAATGCTAAGGCATTTGTAATATGTAGCTGTATATAATGTTGTCAATTTTTATCAATCACCATTATATTGCAGTTGGAATCTAGTGAGAGACAGTAGAAAAATCCCTGGATTATGATACCATATCACTGATCTTGTATACATCACCTCTCTTATCTGGTCCTTTTTTTATTTGTTTATTAAATGCAGTTTTGGAAAATGTTGCTAAGACTTCTTATTGTTTTGTAGTCATGTAGATCCTTTTAGGTTCTTAAAGACGAGATCCAAATAATGATTTTTGTTTACCCTAGGCGCTACCCTAGTCTTAAATTGTAAAACTTGTAAATTTGCATGTAGGATTTTTTCAGGCTTTGGAGGATTATACATGCTAAACTTTAAATTAGATGTCAACATACACTAATTATTTTTCTACTCATTTGTTCAGCAGCTGTATTCCTCCCACCTCTACTATGCCATACGCTGTGGTTGGTAACCGATGGTACAAAGTTATGTAAGACATTTGTCTACCCACAACTGGATGGGAATCAAATAATTATAATATAATTTGATATGTGAGAGGAAACATTAGATTATAATATAGTTGGATAAGGAGCATAGGAGCTATGAGAACTTACAGGGAAAGGAGTCTTCAATCTAGACTGTGTGTGAGAGAGTGAGAGAGAGAAAAATTCTTTCTAAAGGAAGTAGTGTCTGAGCTGAGTCTTTGAAGGATGAATTAGGAAGAACAGCAGGGATTGGGAGAAGGATGTATGACATTTGAAAAAACAAAATGGCAGTTACAAAGGTATGAGAAGAGAGTTTATGATGTATACTCAGTGCTGGAACAAATAAGTATGCCTAGAATGTTAAGAGATAAGGCTAGAAAGGAAGAAAGGCCACATGATAAAGGCTCTTTGGTGGCATTTTGAGTGGAAACTTGGGTTTAGATGTCAAAACACCTAGGTTCTAGAGCAGTTAGCAGTTAGCAGTTAAGAAATATTGTGGAAATGGGCTGTTGAAGTAATGTCCAGTGCTTCAATTTATTTATGTCACAAAGAGGAGGAGTTAAAATTGGTAATGTTTATAGTTTCTTTATTACCTTAAGATTCTTCCATTCATATTTTCTTGATTTCCACACTTTTGACTACATAGTCTAATCAATCAAAAATAAGTACTTTGCATTTTTGAATGTATCTATCTGTGTATTTATAAGTTAGTTTCATGTTTATTAAAAATATACACAAAGAGGTGGGGTCAAGATGGCAGAGTAGTCAGACGCTTCCTGTGGTCCCTCTTACAACAAAGACCTAAAAAAACTGGTGTATCGATTATAGATAACAATCTAGGAGCCCTGAACATCAAAGACAAAGTTGAGGAATCAGACTGAGCAGCAGGGGGAGGAAAGATGGTTCAGAAGCAACAAGGAGTTGCCAGACCCGGCCTGGCAAGCAACGGTACCCTGCAGGCTGGACCGGTTAGTGCACAGGGCATGAGGTAAACAGTGGTGCTCGAGACGAGTTTTCCACATTGGAAGAGACTGAGCAGCAGAGAGTCTGCTCAAGCCTCCAGAACCAGCAAGAAATGGTGCTCAATTGGAGGCAAAAGATAGGTACAAGCATCTAACCTACCCCGTGGGTCAAACCCCCCAATTTTGGGAAGTGCCTCTCTCCCATTTACCTGCCCCCTCCCCACTCTGCTCCAGGTGACAGTCTGGCTTCAGTGATTGCTGGAAGTAGGACTCATCGTGTGCCCTGAGCCATTCTCCTGGCTTTGGAGAGGAACTAAATTAACAAACAGAAAAAAATAATCTGCCACCTCCCCTAAGCCAGGAACTCATGACAGGCACAGCCCCTTTGCCTAGGCACAGGCATAAGAGGTCTACGGACTTTGAATGCCTTTCACACCTGCATAAGCTTGTGTGGGCCCATTTCAACTGCATAGGCCCTCATTAGAACAGTACAACAGGGTATACACCTGATGCCTATTTTCAACTCTATCAGCTATAAGGGGGAGTGGCAGATTCATGACATTTGACATCGCTGTGCTCATTAAGCAGGGTTCTCATCTACTCACATCTGGGCCTGAGGACTGGTAGCTGCACACACTCCATTGAATCACCTGCATCAGGGGTCCCAGAATAAGTGGTGACCCCCAGTCCTAACAGCCAACAGCACTGGGTGCCCATAGTTCAGTTGCAAAACCCACCCACCTATGTGCTCTAGGGAACAGGGACACGCTTTCCAACCAAACACTCAGGGGAAGCTGTCAGCCCATGCCTTGATCAGTTCATGACCCCCTACTGCAGCCTGACACTGGTGCCTACTCCAATCATCTCTACCCATCTAGAACTATAGGTGAGAGTCTGCATAACAATTCGGTGACTAGCTGAATCCACACAAGAAAAGCAAATGGACTCCTTGGCTCACATACCTAGTAACAACTTTAGCCACCGGATACGAGACGTGAAAGTTTCAAGGATGCCAATAAACTAGCTCACATGAGCAGCCTATTTGGGCACATCAAAACAAAATAAAACAAGAAGCTAGGACACAGTAAGCAAACATAAAATAAATAAATACAATAACTTACTATGGCTTGGAGACAAAAATCAATATCAAATCATATAAAAAGGCAGACCATGATGGCTTCAGGAAGCCACCAAAACAAAGAATCAAGAAACCTTCCAGAGGAACAGAATTTCTTGGAATTACTGGAGGTAGAATTCAAAAGATTAATATACAGAGCCCTTCAAAATGTCAGGAAGGAGATCATTAAAATGCAGATGAAGCTAAGGAACATACAGACAAAGCAATAGAGGAACTTAAGAAGGTTATACAAGAGTATAGTGACAAATTTAACAGGCTGTAAGTACCCATAGACAGCAAACAGAAATTCAAAAGATTAACAATAAAATTTCAGAATTATATAACTCCATAGAGAGTCATAGGAGCAGAATTGAGGCAATGGAAGACAGACTTAGTGAGACTGAAGATAAAGCACTTGGCACCAACTTATTTGAGGAAAAATCAGACAAAAGAATTTTAAACAAGGAAGAAACCCTAAGAATTATGTGGGACTCTATCAAGAGGAATAGCCTATGAGTGATTGGAGTACCAGAATTGGGGGAGAGGGTAACATACAGAGAAAATACAGAGAGAATTGTTGAAGATTTGTTGGCAGAAAACTTCCCTAAAATTGTGAAAGATGAGAAGATATCTATCCAAGAAACTCATTGAAGTCCACACAAGGTACATCCTAAAAGAAAGTCATTAAGATATATAATAATCAAACTTACCAAAACCAAAGATAAAGGGAGAATTTTAAGAGCAGCTAAGGATAAATGAAAAGTCATTACAAGGGAGAGTCAATAAGACTAAGCTTGGACAACTCAGCAGAAACCATGCAAGCAAGCAGGCAATGGGATGACATATATAAAGCCTTGAAGCAAAAAAAAATAATTGCCAGCCAAGAATTAGATATACAGCAAAACTGTCTCTCACATATGATGGTGAAATTAGGGCATTTCCAGATAAACAGAAGTTTAGGGAATTTGAAAAAAAAAAAAATTACAGGAAATACTAAAGGGAGTTCTCTGGTTAGAAAATCAATAACATCAGATAACAACCCAAGACTAGCACACAGGACAGAGCAACCAGATATCAACCCAGATAGGGAAGACACATAAATAAATCAAAATTAAAACACTAAAAATAGGGAAAAAGAGATGCCAATATGTAAAAGATGACAACATTAAAACAAAAAAGAGAGACTAACTAATGTAGTCATAGATCTTTCAAATGGAGAAGAAGTCAAAGCAAATAAAGAAAGAAAAGATTGGTATAAACTTAGAAAAATAGGAGTAAATATTAAGGTAACCACAAAGGAAACTAACAATCCTACCAGTCAAAATAAAAAACAAGAAAAACATAAAGACTAAGCAAATACAAAATCAATAATAATGAAAAAGATGGAAAGAAAATACATAAAGAAAAACAACTAAGCACAGAAAATTAAGTGGAACAAAGAAACTGTCAACAACATACACACAAACATCAAAATGACAGCACTAAACTCATACCTATCAATAATTACGCTGAATGTAAATGGACTAAATGCAACAATAAAGAGACAGAGAGTGACAGAATGGATAAAAAAACAAAATCTGTCTATATACAGCCTACCAGAGACACACCTTAGACTTAAAGAGACAAACAAAGTAAAACTCAAAGGATGGAAAAAAATATATCAAACAACATTCAAAAAAGAGTGGGAGTGGCAATATTAATCTCTAACAAAATAGACTTTAATGTAAAATCCACCACAAAGGATAAGGAAAGACACTATATAATGATTAAATACACCAGGCTCAATACACCAGGAGGACATAACCATAATATATATGTACACACTAAACAACAGGGCTCCAAAATACATAAAACAAACTCTAACAGCATTGAGAAGAGAGACAGACAGCTCCAGAATAATAGTAGGAGACTTCAAAATGCCACTTTCAGTGAAGGACAGAACATCCAGAAAGAATCTCAGTAAAGACATGGAAGATATAAATGCCACAATCAACCAATTTGATCTCATAGGCATATACAGCACACTCCACCCAACAGCAGCCAAGTATTCTTTCTTTTCCAGTGCACATAGAACATTCTCCAGACTAGACCAAATATTAGCCCACAAAGCAAGCCTTAACAAAATCCAAAACATCGAAATATTACAACGCATCTTTTCTGACCATGAAACCATAAAAGTAGAAATTAATAACAGAAAAATCAAGGGAAAAAATCAAATACGTGGAAATGGAACAACACCTTGCTCAAAAAAACTACTGGGTTATAGAAGAAATTAAGGACGGAATAAAGAAATTCAAAGAATCAAATGAGAATGAAAACATATCCTACCAGAACCTTTGGGACACAGCAAAAGCAGTGCTCAGAGGTTAATTTATAGCAATAAATGTGCACATCCAAAAAGAAGAAAGGGCCAAAATCAAAACATTAACCCTACAACTGGAACAAGTAGAGAGAGAGCAGCAAAAGAAGCCCTTGGGCACCAGAAGGAAGGAAATAATAAAAATTACAGCAGAATTAAATGAAGTAGAGAATAGAAGAACAATTGAAAAAGTTAACAAGACTAAAAGCTGGTTCTTTGAAAACATCAACAAAATTGATAAACCATTGGCCAAACTGACGAAAAAACAGGAGAGGAAGCAATAACCCCAATAAGAAAAGAAATGAATGATATCACAACAAACCCAACTGAAATTAAAAGAATCCTAACAGAATACTATGAAAAATTGTACTCCAACAAATTTGAAAACCTAGTGGGAATGGACAAATTTCTAGAAACACACTACTTTCCTAAATTAACACAAACAGAGGTAGAACAAATAAATAAACCTATAACAAAAGAAGAGATTGAAGAGGTAATTAAAAACTCCCAACAAAAAAAAGCCCTGGCCCTGATGGCTTCACTGGAGAATTCTACCAAACTTTCAGAGAACAGTTAACACCACTACTACTAAAAGTATTTCAGAGCATAGAAAAGGATGGAATACTCCCAAACATGTTCTATGAAGCCAGCATAACCCTGATACCAAAACCAGGTAAAGACACCACAAAAAAAGAAAATTACAGATGAATAACCCTCGTGAACATAGATGCAAAAATCCTCAATAAAATTCTAGCCAATAGAATTCAATGACATATCAAAAAGTAATTTACCATGACCAAGTGGTATTCATACCACATATGCAGGGATGGTTCAACATTAGAAAAGCAATCAATGTCATACATCACATAAATAAAACAGAAGACAAGAACCACATGATCTTATCAACTGATGCAGAAAAGGCATTTGACAAAGTCCAACACCCATTCATGATAATAACTCTCAGCAAAATAGAAATAGAAGGGAAATTCCTCAATATAATTAAGGGTATTTATACAAAGCCAAAAGCCAACATCGTCCTAAATGGAGAGAGTCTGAAAGCATTCTCCTTGAGAATAGGAACCAGACAAGGATGCCCTTTATCACTACTCTTATTCAACATTGTGCTGGAGGTCCTAGAGAGAGCAATTAGGCTAGAAAAAGAAAAAAAGGGCATCCAAACTGGTAAGGAAAAAGTTAAAGTATCCCTACATGAAGATGGTATGATCTTATACACAGAAAACCCCAAAGAATCCACAAGAAAACTAATGTATCTAATAGAAAATTTCAACAAACTATTAGGATACAAGATAAACATACAAAAATCAGTTAGATTCCTCTACACCAACAAAGAAAACTTTGAAGAGGAAACCATCAAATTAATACCATTTACAACAGCCCCCAAGAAGATAAAATACTTAGGAATAATACTAACAAGAGACATAAAAAACCTATACAATGAAAACTACATGACACTACTGCAAGAAACCAAAAGAGACCTATGTAAATGGAAAAACATACCTTGTTCATCGATAGGAAGACTCAGCATTGACAAAATGTCGATTCTACCCAAAGCGATATACAGATACAATGCCATACAGATCCAGATTCCAATGATATTTTTTAAAGAGATGGAGAAAGAAATCATTAACCTCACATGGAAGGTGAAGAAGTTCCAAATAAGTAAAGCACAAAGTGGGAGGCCTCACACTACCTGATTTTAGAACCTATTATACCACCACAGTAGTCAAAACAGCCTGGTACTGGTACAATAAAAGATACATAGACTAATGGAACAGAATAAGAGAATCCAGACATAAATTCATCCACCTATGTGCAGCTGATATTTGACAAAGGCCCAAAGTCTGTTAATTGGGGAAAGGATAGTCTCTTTAAAAAACGGTGCTGGTATAACTGGATATCCATCCGCAAAAAAATGAAACAAGATGCATACCTCACACCATGCACAAAAACTAACTCAAAATGGATCAAAGACCTAAACATAAAATCGAAAACAATAAAGATTATGGAAGAAAATATAGGGACAACTCTAGGAGCCCTAATATGTGGCATAAACAGAATACAAACCATAACTAACAATGCACAAACACCAGAAGAGAAACAAGATAACTAGGAGTTCCTAAAAATCAAACACTTATGCTCATCAAAAGACTTCACCAAAAGAGTCAAAAGACAATCTGCAAACTGGGAAAAAATTTTGGCTACCACATATTTGATCAGGCTCTAATCTCTAAAATCTACAAGATGCTGCAAAACCTCAACCGCAAAAAGACAAATAATCCAATTAAAACATGAGCAAAGGATATGAACAGACACTTCACCTAAGAAGACATTTAGGTAGATAAAAGATACATGAGGAAATGCTCAGGATCGTTAGCCATTAGAGAAATGCAAATCAAAACTACAATGAGATACCATCTCACTCCAACAAGGCTAGCATTAATCCAAAAAACATAAAATAGTAAATGTTGGAGAGGTTGTGAAGAGACTAGAACACTTATACACAGTTGGTAGGAATGTAAAATGGTACAACCACTTTGGAAATCGATATGGAGCTTCCTTAAAAAGCTAGAAATAGAAGTAGCATACGATCCAGCAATCCCACTCCTTGGTATATATCCTAGAGAAATAAGAGCCATCACAGGAATAGATATATGCACACGCAAGTTCATTGCAGCACTATTCATGAAAACAAAAAGATGGAAACAATCTAGGTGCCCATCAACGGATGAATGGATAAACAAATTATGGTATATTCACACAATGGAACACTATGCAACAATAAAGAACAACAATGAACCTGAGAAACATCTCATAACATGGAGAAACCTGGAAGGCATTATGGCGAGTGATGTTAGATCAGCCGCAAAAGGACAGATAGTCTATGAGATCACTATTACAAGAACTCTAGAAAAGGTTTAAACACAGAAGAAAACATTCTTTGATAGTCACAAGGGTGGGGAGGGAGGAAGAGGGGAATTCACTAACTAGATAATATACAAGAATTATCTTAGGTGAAAGGAAGGACAACACACAGTACAGGGGAAGGCTGCACCACTGGATTCAACCAAAAGCTAAGAAGTTTCCTGAACACATCAAACAATTTGAGGGTCAGTGTAGCAGGGGTGGGGTTCTGAGGACCATGCTTTCAGGGGACATCTAGGTCAACTGGAATAACAATATTTATTAGTAAAATATTCTGCATCCCACTGGGATGTTAAAAGCTAGTTAGCAGCCATCTAAGATGCATCAATTGGTCCCAGCCCACCTGGAGCAAAGGAGAATGAAGAACATCAAAGACACAAGGAAAATACTAGCCCAAGAGACAAAAGGGGCCACATAAACCAGAGACTCCATCAGCCTGAGACCAGAAGAACCAGATGGTGCCCAGCTACCACCAATGACCACCCTGACAGGAAACACAATAGATAGTCCCTGGTGGAGCAGGAGAAAAGTGGGGTACAGAACTTAAATTCTAGTAAAAAGACCAGACTTAATGGTCTGATTGACACTGGAGGAACCCCATAAGACATGGTCCCTGGACTCTCTGTTAACTCAGAACTAAAACCATTCCTGAAGCCAACTCTTCAGACAAAGAATAGACTGGTCTATAAGACATAAAATGATACTAGTGAAGAGTGTGCTTCTTAGTTCAGGTAGATACATAAGACTAAATGGGCAGCTCCTGTCCACAGGTGAGATGAGAAATCAGAAAGGGATAGGAACTCGTTGAATGGACAAAGGAAATCTGGGGTGGAAAGGAGGAATGTGTAGTCATATTATAGGGATAGCAAGTAGGGTCACATAACAATGTATGTATAAATTTTTGTATGAGAAACTAGCTTGAACTGTAAACTTTCACCTAAAGCACAATAAAAAATAAAAAATAATAAAATATATAATAAAATATTAATGTTAAAAAGAGGAAATAAAATCAAGTAAATACTATTTCAAAAATGCTTTTATATTTCATTAAAGTAACCAAAAGACTTCTTTGCTATCACTAATTCGTTGTTGTTGTTATGTGCCCATCAAGTCAATTCCCACTCATAATAACCCCATGTGACAGTGTAGAACTGCCCCATAGGGTTTTCTTGGCTGTAATCTTTGGAAGCAGATCTGCAGGTCTTTCTCTTGAGGAGGCCATGGGTGGGTTTGAACTGCCAACCTTTCAGGTAGCAGTCAAGTGCTTAACCACTGCACAACCAGAGATCCTTAAATAATGTCATTAGCCATGGAATATTCTTCAATAATTCTGATAATTTTGGTTTAACACTGTGATGCAACAATATCCCTGTAACCTTGAAGGGACAAATTAAGTGCATTTTTGACAGATTTCTGCTGACAAGCAGGTACTACAACAAGGTCAGAAAATTAGAAACACTTGTCTTTTTGTAAAAGAAAAATGTAAAACTCATCTCTAATTCAATAACCCTTCTATGATCTTTGCTATTAGTTATTGTGTTATTATTTTTAGGAGCCGTCTAGTGCATCCCGACTCGCAGTGAACCTAGGCGCAACAGAATAAAGCACTGCCAGGTCCTGCACCATCCTCATAATCATTGCTGTTTTTGAGTCCATTGTTGCAGCCACTGTGTTAATCCATCTTGTTGAGGGTCTTCCTCTTTTTCACTGATCCTCTACTTTACCATGTATAGTGTCCTTCTCCACAGACTGATCTCTACTGATAACACGGCCAAAGCATGTGAGATGAAGGCTCACGATCCTTGCTTCTAAGGAGCATTCTGGCTGTCCTTCTTCCAAGACTGATTTGTTTGTTCTTCTGGCAGTCTGTTCGGCAACATTCTTCACCAACACCATCATTCAAAGGCATCAATTCTTCTTCAGTCTTCCTTATTTATCGTTCAACTTTTGCATACTTATGAGGCGATTGAAAATACCATGGCTTGGGTCAGGCACACCTTAGTCCTTAAGGTGCTGTCTTTGCTTTTTAGCACCCAAAGAGGTCTTTTGCAGCAGATTTGCCCAATGCAATATGTCATTTGATTTCTTGACTGCTGCTTTCATGGGTGTTGATTGTGGATCCAAGAAAAATGAAATCCGTGACAACTTATATACATATACATATACATTTTGCTATTAGTTAGCTTATAAAAATTCATGTGCTACAAAATATTTTCATGATCACACTTGGTCACATTACAAAAGTTTGTAAAGATTTTACTGATTAAAAATTTTACTTTTTATAAAATTACCACATTGATGTCGACCCCATGCTTGCCTCAGAATTACTCAAGTGTCATTTGTGAGAAATAAACCAAGTAAAGGAATGAATGCCAACTTGTCTATTAAGAATAAGTTTAAAACTCATGTATTTCATAAATTTAAAAAGTGAATAAAAATAGAATTTCTAGTATTTTCTTTCTAAATCCCAATGCATTGTTTGTACACACTCTGGGGTGTACATAATCCACTTTGGAGCCCATTTCTATATCTAATTTATTCAAGGGAAAAAAAGTTGTGTGAATGGATTTTAAACTATGAATCAGATTGGTGTTATAACAAAGTTCCCAAATATTAAATAATTTATAATTTAATGGTAAGAGCACCAAAGACTTTGTTTGAAAAGATTAAATTCTAAAAGAAACTTGAGGCAAATGCCTTTTTTCCTTTGGACAATTATGAAGATTCTTTCCTGGAAAACACAATCTGAAGTTTTATCTTTTAAGCTATAATTAATTAACATAAATTGCTTAGATGATGCTTTTGGGTGAGGAAAAGAAACAGGAAAGGCCTCCTACAGAACACAATAATCAGAAGATCTTATGTGAAGATTTCTAGCATTAATAATTTTACAAAGAAAAGGACAAACTGTAGTGATTATTGATTGCCATTGGGGAAGGGAGGGTGTGGGTGAGAAAGAGTGCAGGGACTTGAGAGAACCCAAAGGTTGAACATCTGATTAATAAGAACAAATTAAAGGGCCCAGTAAGGGAAATAAATTTGTGCAGATGACTTTAAAAGGAAACGATTGTTTTTGCTGTCATGGGTCACGAATTCACTCGTTTTCTCAAGAAACAGATAATTGGTGCTTCAAATATTATAGATAAAAGATACAGTATAGTTTCCAGAGTTAGTATTGAGATAATGTTGTCTTCTCTTAAATGATATTGAGGACTTTTCCTCATGTGAGGCTTCTAGGACATAAAGAACGTCCCTCCAGATTGTAAAATGATGTTGAAGAGAGTGTGAGATCTTGGGGCAACTGCATCCCCTTAGGAATTGACCTCGTTTTTGTCTTCACACAAGGTTCCGTTGCAGTGAAACTGGTGGCTCTTCAGGAAATGCAAGGTGTTGATTTGGAGAGAAAAGCACATATTTTTTATTTCTTTAAATTAGAGAAAAAGATGGCAGCAGAAGAAATACTAGAGCAGAAGCCATATATGAGGTTGGCATTGTGGTCAGTTTTTAATCCTTCTTAATGCATTTCTTCCAAATGATCATTATTTCCTTCTTCATGTTCACCCTACTCTCTTCCATTTTTCTTGTTCTGTGAGAGACAGTTTTAGTTTCTTATTAAAGAAAAATCCTTATACTTCTACTTTCCAGAGGGATTTAGTTAAAAAAAAATTTAATTATTATTTTTATATGAAATGAAGCAATATAAGCTTCCTGAGCGTCAGTTTTTTCTTCTACAAAATGGGAACTAATAGTTCATACTCTTTACTACAGTTTCTTTGAAAAGGAAGAACCAGGTCTGTCTAGCTTTGACTTCTACTCAGAAAGTAGCATGATACTTTATGGATAGTAAGTAGCAGCTCAATAACTATTTTCTCTTTTTTTTAAGTAAATGGCTGACCACTTTACTTCAATTGAGGTAATATATATGAAATAACTTTGCCAAATAAAAGTGTATAAATATATTTTTTATAAATTAAATCAACAAGAAATTTATTTATCCACATTATACAAACCGCATCAAGACACAAAGAAGACTTAAGATAAAATTGTGTAATAATAATAATCATTGCAGCAAAAATAGTTCTTATTATGAACTAGGCACTGTACTTATTATGCATTTCAAATTATTTCTTCCTCCTCACAACATTTCTTGCCTAATTTTGCCTAGGATGGACAACAGAATTTTAATTACTGTCATCAGGTATGTACAATCCTTTCTGAATAGGTAATACCAAGAAATTTCCAGTTTTTTTTTAATGCAGGTCTTAGTGAAGTTAACAAAGAAGTGTGTTGATATTTATGTCTAAATTTAGACTTGTAAAAATAATTATAATCAGTTCACTGTAGATATGCAAAAATTATGAGTTTCTGCATTATTCCCTGGATCCTTTCCACCAAAAGACCAGTGATAACTCTTAAAACCAGGGTAGCAAGTGGGACTGCTATTGCCCAATATGGATGCATTTCTGTGTGTTGAGATTATTCTTGTCCCATCTTGAGATGTTCCCCTTTTGCTTTCAGGTCTCTTTTTGTTTTAAGAGGTGATTCTCATTTTTTTTTTTTTTTTTTTTTTCTGATTAACCTGGGGAATTACCAGGAAATTTTTTCACTTTGATCTGAGCTTTTTACATCCACTGCATCTGGTAAATTGAGAGAAGGGACAGCAAAGCATTTTTGACCGTTACTCTCTTTCTTGTTTGAATCTTGAACTCAAAATAGCTTCCTTAAGGAAAGGAGGCAAATATGATATAACACATTCAATGTTATGCTGTTAAACAGTACCTTGTCCCCAGGACTTTGGGAAGAGGTCATCAGTGGAGCCATGCTATCATTATTGCTGAAGACCAATTTCTGACAATTGCCAATGCTAAATGATCCTTTGTCTTATGACTGAATTATTCTGAAATATATTTTTTCAGAAATACCCTTGCCTCCTTCTCTACCTTTCGTACCGCACTTTCACATATGCCATTTGTTTCCCCACTATTGTTGCCTCAATATGCTCATTAGATTGTTTTTTAGACTTTACACATTTTTTACATTATTAATTAGGATTTAATTATACTTTGTACCATAATTTTGGGTTTCTGATATTCTAGAACATGTACTCAAGCTACTTTATAAAGAGAATTTCTGCTTAGATAGACTGCTGGGTATCAAAGCTCTAAGAGGAGAGGTCACCTAGAAAATGATTGGCCACATGTTTCTTTGCGTCTCTGGCAATAATAAGTTCCTCTCAAAATATTGTTATGAACAAGTCATCCTTTAGGCTAAAAGTTAGCTGTAATATTTCTATTCTCTGGAATGCCCTAGAGTAATGTCATGCAAGCCTAGCAGATAGCAGGTAGGATTCTCAGGGGCATTTCCCAGAACAGCTTTCAGTGCTACAGATTTCCACTCTGGCATGCTGCCCAAGACAAGCAAGCTTCATAGTTTAGGTGAACAGTCCTGATCTAGGAGACCTAATATTTGGCAATGACATCACTGAGAAAATAGCATCAGCTCAGGATATGCTTTGGCATTGAGCATTCCACAATAGCTCTCTCCTTTTTTTTTTTTTTTTTTTTTGAGTCTATAATATCTACATATACAGGAATACTAATGATAAATGACAATGAAAAAACTAATGACTAAGCAATTGAGTGTATTAAACATTCTTCTGCCAAAGTCCCTAAGCTAATTATTTAGTCTCAGGATATTCATATTAGGTTGATTCTCTTTCACAGTATATTTTCATCACCCAGATATATTACTTCCTATTTGTCAAAAGCAGGATAAGAAACAGTAGCAGTAAGTCCCCAAGAATAATACCTTTATTTCTTTTTCTTTTAAAAATAAAGAACCCACTTATCCTTCCAAACTAATATATTATTTGCTCTTCAATATATCCACCCCTCCATACATTCATTCATTTTTCATTCACTCATTTATTTAACAGAAAGATTTTGCACCAAATTAATCACCAAGCACTCCAGCCAGAGGGAGCTTTTGAGGGAGCACCACAATCTCTTGACTTAGGTTTTAAAAGTCCAGCAGTTAGAGGAGGCAAGCACTATGATAGAGTGTTGTCCAAGACTGTCTTAACATAGAGTAAGACCACCTCATCAAATCAAGAGACCAGAGTTTTCCTGAGGAGGCAACACTTAAATTAGGATTGAAGGATGAAATGATTAATCCAATTGGATAGAGGAATTAACACTATTGTATGTGTATTCACAATCCTACAACCACAAAGGAACAAGATACATTTGGGGGCTACATGTAAATGGTGAGCTGGTAGTGGGAGGATATGTATGCTGCAGAAGTTTGACCTTATATGACATTTTAAGGATCTTTTATTTTGTTCTAAATGCAAAGTTTATCTGTTGAATTATTTTAAGCAATGGAATCATGACCAAGCTTGTGACTTTAGTAAATACTGGCCTGGAGGATTGATTAGAAAAGTAGAGACTATAGCCAGGCAACAAGTCAGGAGGAGTTTGCACTAATGACCTCTTTACCTAATTAGGTCCTCTTCTTTATTCTGATCTATTTACTCTTTCCTAATCAATAAATAGTCCTACCTCTTATCTGCCTGAGACGTTTTTGACTAAATTTCATTAAAATATTTATTAATGTCATAATATGCACACAACACCATGATTAACTAGAAGGATACAAAGATAAAAATGATCATTTTCTCCACTCAAGTTCTTAGTTAAATTGAAAGTATTCAAGACCCACATTTCTTTAATACAGGCAAGATGGAAATAATTTTTATGGAGGGACTGAACAGATGGAGAGATAATATCTATTTGAGATAGTGGGAGTTTATGAGAGTCTTCAGAAACAAAACTATCATAAAAAATGTATAGCATTTCAATTAGTGGAACTAAGAAAGGGGACAATAAGAAATTTCTAATAAAGCAATGTTATTCAGATGTCCTGGCAAGTATCATGTAACAGTGTTTCCATCTTTAAGACATGTAGGGCATTAATGAATTGTGGCCATAGTTCTGAAGAGTCTAACCAAGATAGCTATGACTTTACCTCTAAGTTATTTGTAGATTCTATAGAGACAAAATAAACAAAATATGTTAACCCTTGCCGTAATGCATCCAAACAAACATTTATTGAGCTTCTTCTATATCCTAGGCATTATTCAAGGTTCTGGAAATATGATCATGAAAAAAACAAACAAAATGCATGTCCTAAACATATTACATTCTAGCTGGGTAAAATATACAATAATTATGCAATGATTTAAATAATTAAAGTTATTTCTGAAAGTGTTAAGTCCTATGAAGGAAATAAACCTGAGTAATGGGACTGGGAGACTCAGGGGGATGGGGCTTGGGCAGGCTATTTAAAGAGGTGATCATGGAAGAACTCAGATTATTTATTTACTTCACTTTTTAATGAGATAATTATAAACAGAAAAGTACACATAAATCACTAATCTCAAGGACGTTGCTCCATCATTTTTTGGCATATTTTTGAGTACCATATAGATCAAGACATGGACTATGTCTAACACCTCAGAAGTTTCCCTTTGTCCCTTTCACTTTCAAAACTGGTTCTTAATCTGCATATTAAGTAGTTTATATTTAAAGTAATTGAAGAAATCAACCATGTGAAAATATACAAGAAAAGTATTCCAGGCAAATGGAACACCAAATGGAAGGACTCTGAGGCAAGAAAAATCTTGCTTGTTTAAGACACAAAATAAGTTTCAAAGTATCTGTAACATAATGAAACACAGAAAAATAGTAGAAAATGATGTCAGGGAATTATGTAGCAGGCAGACTATATAAGGCCTTGTTACTTACTTGAAATGATCTAGATTTTTCTACTTCCAATGTGGAGCCATGGAAGGAAATACAAACAGTATTGAATGTCATTGACTCATATTTTAAAAGTTTATTCAAAAATGTTTATGCAATTAGTCTCACTGAATTTTACACATGAAAAATGTTGAATTGACAAATGTGTTATCTGTATTTTTAGAATACATTCCAAGTTCATTCAGAAGGTATGTGGGCACTGAACCGTGGTAGTGAATGTGGAAACAGAAAGGCTAGTAAAGACATTATACTGAAGAAAATAGATGATGGAATCTTGAATTACTGTATTAGCATTGGAGGTAGTGAGAATTTATAAGATTTGTTAGATTCAGTCAAAATATAAGAAAATAAAACAAGATAATGGGACAGGTGTGGCATACTCAAAAAAAATAAAATAAACTGAAGGTGATTCCTAGGCCTAAGCAATTTAGTGACTAGTGGAAACATTTATTAAGATATTGAACAATAAGGGAAGAATAACTGTAGTGAGTTAGGAATGGATGGAAAGACATGGTTCTGTTTTGGCCATTTATGTTGAGATGTTCTTTTTATATGATCAATGGACAAGATAGAAAAGATTCAAAGGAGAATTTAGGACACATTTGGATTAGATTTGGGGGTTCTACATTAGCTATGACATTTCCAACTATGAGACTGAATGGAATTACCCAAGGAAAGAGTACAGACAGAGAAACACAGAGAACTGAAATCCAAATTCTGATGCATGCCAGCAGAGGAGGAAAACCCAGATGGGAGATTCAGAAGGAACAGATAGTGAGATAAGAAAAAAATAAGAAAAAGTGATATAGCAAAATTCAAGTGAAATAAACTTTTTCAAACTCAGTGTCTGCAGAGACATTGAGAAGTCAAAAAAGTTGAGAACTGAAGATAGGATTTGGCAATATGGAGACCTGTGGGATACAAAGAGGTTCTATTTCTTGCTATGCCAACATTCCTTTATATAGGTATTTAATCATTATTCAGAGAAAAATTCACACATAGTCCATGGGCTTCTTTTTAAGAAAATTTTTACAAACTTCAGGCTCTCCTGGTACTTGAACCATACTAGTATTACAAGGCACATCTTCACTGAAGGAAAAAAAAAAACACTTAATGCTAAGGTGACTCCGAGTAGTGTACCCTTGTTTACAGCTTTTCAGCATCACAGAAAACCCATTACCCTCAGTCCACCAGTGGTTCTGATTTAATACCCTTTTATTTGTGCAGTTCCAATAGTGAATTTGGACAGAGAAACAATCACAAATTCATTTTCCCATAGCAGGTCACTTTTTACTATATCGTAACTGGCTACTGCCATCTCCATACTACACAGAAGCATCTCTCCTTTTTAAAAATGTGGTTAAAGTATAGTTCAGCAAAAATTTAATGAAGATGGTGACATAACAAAATAAATTAAAAATAAATATAGAGACACACGTACGTGCAGAACTACTCCTTTTCTAAAGAGAATCTTTGCTCTACCTTTACGTAGCCAAGTATACACGCAAACACACACACACACACACATTTTTTTTCTTTCCCTAAAACAAAAGAGCAGCAAGCACAGCTTCCTTCCAAACTAAGTAAATTATCTTTTGAGAGGTAAAAACACTGTGAGAAGATATCTGCTTTGGCATGATGGGATAGAAAATGTGAACCAATCCTCCCACCATAAACGAACAGCAAAATTAATCAAAATATATTTTTTAATCTGCTTGGAGGCATCAGAAAACTTACAAAGCATTAAAAAATTATGAGTTCATAATTTTTTAAACAAAAAAATAGAACAGAAAGAGAAATCTGTCATTTGGAAAATGCTGAAAGGCAGGTTAAAGACTGAGAAGCTAAGAAGAGAATCTGACAGTCTCGTGGGGCTAAGAATGACAAAACTGAGCTTCTGAGCCTGACAAGGATACAGTACTGGTAAACATTCCCACAAGTGTGGCTGAACTCTAGAAGTAAGAATGAATTGGGGATGGTCTGACTCTCATAGGATAATAAAGTCTGACTTCAAATCATCTTGCTTCTTATAATTACATTAATTTGATGAAAGGTTGTTCCCCTTGTTGTTGTTGTGTGCCATACAGTGGATTTCAAGTCATAGCAACCTATAGTTACCCTATATCCCTAAACAGAAGTAAACATGCATCTCTTTTGTAGGAAGAGAAGATATCATACAAGGCCTCAAAATATTTCTACTGTTTAATTATATACAATTTATTTTACTAAATCTAAAATAATAAGACTCATGATAAAAACAGAAAACATAATATATACAGATAATAGAACCAGGCATAAAAAGATTCAGGTAATGGAATTATATACCATGACTTTAAAATGATATTCTGAATATTTTTAGTTAACAAAATTATGCAATGACTTTAATATAACTCTCCTGAATATTCTTAAATAAATAGGTAATGGAATTATACCATGACTTTTAAATAATGTCCTGAATATTTTTAGATAATTGAATTATATGATGATCTTAATATAACTGTCATAGGTGGGGTTGTCTAGAGAATTAAAACCAGTAAAATGTATAAATATATAGAGATTTATATTAAGGAAATGTCTCATGCAATTGTAGAGGCTGGAACATCCTGAGTCTGTGAGTCAGGCTGGAGGCTTCTCCTGATTCATGTAGCCACAAGGGCTGGTGAACCCAAGATCAGCAAGTCAGACAGCAGGGCTCTGGATCACAGCCTGGGAAGACCAACGAATCCCAAGATGGGCAGGCAAGATGGCAGGTAAGCTACTAGCTCAAGTCCCAAGAACTGGAGGTCAGACAAATAGAAGCCAGCTGCAAGATCCAGTACTAGAAAAAGCCCATGAGTCTTGTCAGAAAGTTCACCTACATTGGATACAGGCCACACCCGCTAGGAAATTCCCTTTCAACTGACTGGCTTCTCACAGCAGATTCCATTGTGGAGGTGATCACATTATATCCAATCTCATCATGGAGGTGATCACATCATTATATGACTGCCAAACTACATCATAACTGCCAAACCACGAGAATCATAGCCCAGCCAAGTTGACACACAACCTTAACAATCACAATAACTATCCTGAGTACTGTCAAACATGTATAATCGAAGACTTCTAAAAAGAGAAGGTGTATAAAAAAATAATCAAGTGAAGATCTAGGAACTGAAATAGCAACTGAAATTACAAATGCAGTGGATACCTTTCACAACAAATTACAAACAGTTGAAGAGATAATTAGTAATATGGTAGATAGATCAGAAGACTGTATTGAGAAAGAAGAATAGAGAATAAAAATGATGGAAAAACAGAAAATAAGACAAGAAACCTAAAGGATAAAGTGAGATGGTCTATCGTATGTGTAATTAGAGTTTCAGAAGAAGAGAGAATGGAATAAGAACAATATGTGAAAAAATATGGCTGCAATTTTCCATACCACTAGAAAGATATAAAAACAACAATTTAAGAATAACTATGAACCTCAAGCCTGATAAATATACACATTATAGTAAAGTTGCAGATAAGAGACAAAGAGAAAAATCTTAAATGCAGGCTGATAAAAAAAATTTGATTAAAATAAAAGTAGCAAAAATTACACTGAGAACAGGCTTCAAAACAGAAAAAAAAAGAAAAAGAAAATACAGCAGACGATTGTATTAGTTATCTACTGGTGCATAACAAATTACCCCAGACTTAGTGGCTTAAAAAACAAGCATTTATTATCTTACCGTTTCTGTGGTCAGGAATCTAGAAGCAGCTTATCTGGTACTTCTGATTCACAGTGTCTCAAGAGATTACATTCAAGGAGTCCACTGGGATGCAGTTGTCTCAAGCTCAACTGAGGGATGATCCAATGATCCATTTCCACGTTTATCACTGTGACTATTGGCAGGCCTCAGAAGAACTTCTCCTCACCTCACTCACATGGTTGCCTGAAAATCTCATAGTTACTTGTTGTGTAGGCTTCTCCATAGGCTGCTTAAGTTTCCTTATGACATGGCAGCTGGCTTCCCTTTTTTCCAGGGCAGCCCCAGAGCAGGGCAGCTGGTTTCTCCTAGACCGAGTGATTTGAAGGAATGAGAAGCACACCCAAGATGAAAGTTATAGTCTTTTTATGACCTAATCTCTGAAGTGACTTCCCATCATTTCTGCTTTATTTGCTAGAAATTAATCACTAAGTTCGCTTTGTAATTTCTTGATATATCAGGTTTCATGTTAGTCATGTGGAATTGGATCTGATTTATTGCTATGCAACAAGTTACTCCAAAACTTAGTATCTAACTACTGTTTGGGATCAGAAAATAAGGATGGGCTCAGCAGGGTGGTACATCTTAGCTGGGTTGTCTGGGATGAGGTTGTCTGGAAGTGACAGACCTGTTAAGACAGGTTCTTCACTCACCTGATTGGTGCTTCTGTGCTCCTTGGCCTCTCTGTCTCTCCACATGATGCCCCACCATCCAAGTCCTCTCCAAATAGATTGGGTTTCTCACAGCATGGTAGTCTCACAGTAGTTGCCCGTCTTAAACAGTGTCTCACTGCCAACACCCAGGGAAAATTAAGCTACCTAACAGTCCAGGTCTAATCCAGCACTAGCACTGAATCACTTGTATTGTATTCATATGGTCATGGTAGTCACAGAACCCACCCAGATTCCAGGGGTTGGAGAAATAATGTCTAGCTTAAAATATGCTTAGGTAGATCCTTCCATTCATAGATATATTTTTACTTTATATCCTTCTCTATGTTATTTACTGCTGTGTAATTTTATCCATAAATTTTACAGCTTAAAATACATTAAAAAATATTTTCTCACATATTTTCTGATGATCAGGAATCTGGAAGTGACTTAGATGGAAGGTTCACATGCAGGGTCTCTCATGACTACACTCAAGATGTCAGAGAGGGCTGCAGTTATCTGAAGGCATGGCCAGAGCTGGAAGGTCAGTTTTCCAAGATACCTCACACGCATGGTTATTGGCACATTGCTTCCATTCAGCACTGGCTGTGGGCAAAAGGCATCAGTTTCACAGGGCAGCCTGAGATCCTCACAGCATCATAGCTGGCTTCCCTCAGAGTAAGCGATCCAAAAGAGAGAGTAAGAGAGAAGCTGCTCTACTTCCTTTTATGACTTAGTCTCTGAAGTCACATGTGCCTGCTTTATTCATTAGAGGCAAGTTACTAAGTGCTGCCCACACTCAAGAAGGGAAATTAAGCTCCACCTCTTAAAAAGAGGAGTATCAAAGGAATTTGTTGGACATATTCCAAAACCACCACATATCCATTACCTCAGTCAACAGTTTCACTAAATTTTCCACCACTACATTATACAGTTTATCTTTTCTCCAGCCACCAATAACACTTTATCATTGGTCTTCTAGCCCCCATGAACAGTCTGTTTGAAATCCTTCACATCTCTTCCCACTACCTAGTCCAAAGCCAAAGCCACGTTTTACTCTACTTCCAGGGCCAATTTTCTGTTCTGGTATATATTCCTAAGTAGAAAACCATCCCAAAATATAATGAGTTAAAACAGCAACCATTTGTTATGGAAGATCATCCTGTGATCCAATAATTTTCTTAAGGCATATGGGACTGTCTCTTCTCTGCTTCATGAATTTTGAGCCTCAACTGGAGTGATCTCCAAAGACCCATAGGTCTAGGGATTCAGTACTGTCTGTCAGCTGGCTTTCACAGTTCTCTTCCATGTGATATGCTGGATTTGGAAAAAACCAAGATAGCTTCTTCATTCACATGTCTGGTACCTGGATGGCTAGAATATCTGGGTCTGGTCAAGCATCTCTTTTAATCCCTCCAAGTGGTCTTTCTAAATAGTAATCTTGGGCTTCCTCAGAGTTTGGGAGTCTCATAGTGGCTGGACTTCTTACATGGAAATGACGTCCTCCAAAGTGGACATTCTAAGAACCTCACATGGAAGCTGTAAAACTTGATATGATCTAGCCTCAAAAGTCATTCAGTATCACTTCTGCTGCATTGTACGGATTATTCTGGGCCAATCCAGATTCATTGTGGAAAGGGGCCACTCAAAAGTGAAAAGCCCTAGAGCCTTGATTCATCTGGGGGCATATTTGGAAACTAGTTATCACATAGTACCCTACTAGCTATATCTGTGTTCCCTAACTTCTAGAATACCTTTTTTATTCTGTTTCCAAAGTGAACTTCCTGAAACATGATTTTCATCCGAGCGTTGTTAGGTGCCATTGAGTCAGTTCCAACTCAAAGGTAACTTATGCACAACAGAATGAAACACTGCCAGGTCCTGTGCCATCCTCACAACCGTTGCTAAGTTTGAAGCCATTGTTGGAGACACTGTGTCAATTCCTTCCATTGAGGGTTGTCCCCTTTTTGGCTGACACTCTACTTTACCAAGTAAACATGATGTCCTTCTGCAGGGACTGGTCCCTCCTGATGACATGTCCAAAGTACCTAAAATGAAATCTCACCTCCTCCTCTCTAAGGAGCATTGTGGCTGTACTTCCAAGACAGTTCTTCTTGTAGTTCATGGTATATTCAATATTCTTTGCCAACAGCATGATTTAAATGCATTGGTTCTTCTTTAGTCTTCCTTGTTCATTGTCCAGCTTTTGCATGCATATGAAGCAATTGAAAATACCGCAGCTTGAATCAGGGACACCTAAGTCCTCAAAGAGACAACTTTGCTTTTTAACACTTTAAAGAGGTCTTTTACAGCAGATTGGCCCAATGCAATACTTCATTTGACTTAGTGAAGTAAATAAAGTTTATTGCAATGGATTTTCAGATGTAACTTAATTGGAATGGGCTTCATAAGGCCTAATGATACCCAATAAACCAGATAATATCATCTTCATTTCTCCAAACCAATAAGTTTAGCTTTTAACAGCAAAGAAGCAATTTTATGGTGTTGCTTGTTCATTTAAGAATTTCATATACTTCTTATGCATTCTTCTGTGATGCCAGTGCTTATGTGTTTACTCCTTAAGAATTGCTTCTTCTTTTAATCCTACATTTTCCCTTTAATCAGAAAATGGTAGGGGAAAGCATTATACTGACTGGATATTCAATATGTTTCTTGGTGCTGCTATTTTTATAGAAAGGTATGTATTAATATGCATATATTCTTTCAGTAAGTATACATTAAGCATCTATTTAATGCTGGGCTCTACATATTATTTTTATGGAAGTCTACAGCCTTGAAATACCTGCATAATCCACTCCTCCCTCCTCTCTCTCCATCTTCATTCCCGGCTACATGGCTCTGAGTACCACTCAGGCTAATTGAAGTTTCAAGAGCCCTGATAGCCATTTAAATATAGTAATTTTATAACTAGTAATTTTCTCTGACCTGTCCCTGAGGCAGGTATAAGATTTTTATATTTTCATAGCAATAGAATAGAGTACATTCTAATTTCCCTCAAAATAACAACAGCAGCATAAAAGGTTCGCAGTGTGCAGTCTTTAGTAAAACTAACTTCCTTCCTTCCTTTCTTCTTTCTTCCATTCCTTTTTCCCTTCCTTCCTTCTTTTCTTCCTCCCTTCTCTCCTTTCTCCTCTCTTCCTCTCTCCCTTCCTCACTGTTTTTTTTTTTTAATTCTTTTTTTTTTTTTTATTGTACTTCAGGTGAAGGCTGACAGAACAAATAGTTTCTCATGAAACAGTAGTACACATATTGTTTTATGACTTTGGTTAACAACCCCACAACAGGTCAACTCTCTAACTTCTCAACCTTTTTCTTTGGTGAAAATACACATAGCCAAAGATACACTATTTCAAAAATTTCTACATGCACAGTTCGGTGACATTGACGACGCTCTTCCAATTGTGCTGTTATTCTCACTTAAGATGAAGGCTTACAGTACAAAATAGTTTCTCATTTAACAGTTACCACAAATGTTGCCCTATGGCAATGGTTAACAATCTCACAACACATCAACAATATCCTTACTCAACCTTAGGTTCCCTATCACCAGCTTCCTTGTTCCCTTCTGCCTTCTGGCCCTTGTCACTGGACTACTGTACCTCGCTAGTCTTATTTGGTTTTACGGGGCTGTCCACTCCCAGGCTGAACAGTGAACCTCGGAGATAACTTCACCACTGAGCTAAAAGGGTGTATGAGGGCCATACTCTCAGGGTTTCTCCAGTCTCCTTTAGGCCAGTAAATCTGGTCTTTTTTTTGGTGAGTTACAATCATGTTCTATATCCTTCTCCAGTTCTGTCCAGAACCCTCTGTTGTGATCCTGGTCAGAGCAGTCAGTGGTGGTAGCCCGGCACCATCCAGCTTTAGTATACTCAGTCCGGTGGAGGCCTTGGTAGCTGTGGTCCATTAGTCCTTCGGACTAATCTTTTCTTGTATCCTGTTCCCTTCATTCTCCCTTCATCCCAAAGGGATGAGACTAGTGGAATATCTTAGATGGCCGCTCACAGGCTTTTAAGAACCCAGACACTACTCACCAAGGTAGAATGTAGAGCATTGTCCTTATAAGCTGTGTCATGCCGATTGAGCTAGATGTTCCCCAAGACTATGGTCGCCACAGCCCTGCGCCCAGCAATTCAGTCCTTCGGGAAGTTTGGATGTGTCTGTGGGGTTTCCATGACCTTTCCTTGTACAAGTTGTGCTAGTTTCCCCTGTATTGTGTACTTTCTCACCCTTCACCCAAGATACCACTTATCTATTGCCTATTTAGTATTTCCCCCACACTCCTCCCACCCCTAGTAACCAAGAAAGATTATTACATTTTGTGTGTGAACTTTTTCATGGGTTTTTACAATAGAGGTCTCATACAGTATTTGTCCTTTTGTGATTGACTTATTTCACTCAGCATAATGTCTTCCAGTTTCATCCATGTTATGAGATGCTTCACAGACTCATTGTTGTTCTGTCTCGTTGCACAGTACTCTTTTGTGTGTATGTACCATAGTTTGTTTATCCATTCATCTGTTGATGGGCATCTAGGTTGTTTCCATTGTTTTGCTATTGTGAACGATGCTGCCATGAACATAGGTGTGCGTATGTCTATTCGAGTGATGACACTTATTTCTCTAGAATATATTCCTAGGAGTGGGATGGCTCAATCAAATGGTATGTCTATTTCTCGCTTCCTGAGGAAGTGCCATATCATTTTCCAAAATGGTTGTATCATTTTGCATTCCCACCAGCAGTGCATAAGAGTTCCGATCTCCCCGCAGCCCCTCCAACATTTGTTATTTCTAGTGTTTTTGATTCGTACCAGTAATGCCAGGATGAGATGGTATCTCATTGTGGTTTTAATTTGCATTTCTTTAATGGCTAGTGATCTTAAGCATTTCCTCATGTGTCTGTTGGCCATCTGAATGTCTTCTTTGGTGAAGTGTCTGTTCATTTCCTTTACCCATTTTTTAATAGGATTATTTGTCTTTTTGTTGTAGAGGTGTTGGATTTTCTTGTAGATTATGGAGATTAGACCTTTGTCTGACTTGTACTGTCCAAAAATTTTTTCCCAGTCTGTAAGTTCTCTTTTTACTCTTTTGGTGAAGTCTTTTGAAGACCATAGGTGTTTGATTTTTAGAAGATCCCAGTTATCTAGCTTATCTATTGGGTTTGTATTTTGATGGTTATGGTTTGTATCTTTTTAATGCCATGTATTAAGGCCTGTTGTGTTGGTTCTATTTTTTCTTCTATGAACTTTATAGTTTTAGGATTTATATTCAGGTCTTTGATCCATTTTGAAGTAGTTTTTGTATATGGCATTAGGTATGGGTCCTGTTTCATTTTTTTGCAGATGGATATTCAGTTTTGCCAGCACCTTTTGTTAAAAAGACTGTCATTTCCCCATTTGATGGACTTTCGGCCCTTGTCGAAGATCAGGTGACTGTAGGTGGATGGATTTACATCTGGGTTCTCAATCTGTTCCATTGGTCAATGTGTCTGTCATTGTACCAGTACCAGGCAGTTTTGACTACTGTAGCTGTAAAGTAGGTTCTGAAGTCAGGTAGTGTTAGTCCTCCAACTTTCTTCTTCTTATTCAGTAGTGCTTTACTTATTTGGGGCTTCTTCCCTTTCCATATAAAGTTAATGATTAGTTTTTCCATCTCTTTGAAGAATGTGGTTGGTATTTGGATTGGGATTGCTTTGTATTTATAAATTGCTTTGGGTAGAATTGTCATTTTCACAATGTTGAGTCTGCCTATCCATGAGCATGGTATGTTTTTCCATTTCTGTAGATCCCTTTGGTTTCAAGCAGTAGTGTTCTGTAGTTTTCTTTGTATAAGTCTTTTATATCCCTGGTCATATTTATTCCTAAGTATTTTATCTTTTTAGGGGCTATTGAAAATGGTATTGTTTTTCTGATTTCCTTTTCATCATTCTCCTTATTGGTGTATAGGAATCCAACGGATTTTTGAATGTTTATCTTGTATCCTCCTACTCTGCTGAATCTTTCTATTAATTCCAGTAGATTTCTCATGGAGTCTTTAGGGTTTTCTATGTATAGTATCATATCATCTGCAAATAGGGACAGTTTAACTTCTTCATTACCAATTTGGATGCCCTTTATTTCTTTTACTTGCCTTATTGATCTAGCTAGAACTTCCAGCACAATGTTAAATAGGAGTGGTGATAAAGGGCATCCTTGTCTTGTTCCTGTTTTCAAGGGGAATGTTTTCAGCCTCTCTCCATTAAGAATGATGTTGGCCATTGGTTTTGCATAGATACCATTTATTATGTTGAGAAATTTGCCTTCTATACCTATTTTATTGAGAGTTTTTATCAGGAATGGGTGTTGGACTTTGTCAAACGCCTTTTCTGTGTCAAAAGAGATGGTCACGTGATTCTTTTCTTTCCTTTTATTTACGTAGTGGATTACATTGATTGATTTTCTAATGTTGAACCATCCTTGCATAGCTGGTATGAATCCTACTTGGTCATGGTGTATTATTTTTTTGATATGATGCTGAATTTTATTGGCTAGAATTTTTTTAAGAACTTTTGCATCTATATTCATGAGAAATATTGGCCTGTAATTTTCTTTTATGTGATGTCTTTGCCTGGTTTTGGTATCAGTGTTATGCTTGCTTTATAGAATGAATTTGGAAGTGTTGCTTCCTCTTCTATGCTCTGAAATAGCTTGGGTAGTATGGGTACAAGCTCTTCCTTGTATGTTTTGTAGAATTCTCCAGTGAAGCCATCTGTGCCAGGGCTTTTTTTTGGTTGGGAGTTTTTTTTATTACCTTTTCAATCTCTTCTCTTGTTATGGGTCTGTTCAGATTTTTAACATTAGTTTGTTGTAGTTTGGGTAGGCTGTGTGTTTCTAAAAATTTAACCATTTCCTCTAGGTTTTCAAATTTGTTGGAGTATAGTTTTTCATAATATTCTGTTATAATCCTTTTTATTTCAGTTGTGTCTGTTGTAATGTCCCCCATTTCATTTCTTACTTGGGTTATTTGTGTCCTCTCCTGTTTTTCTTTTGTCAGTCTGGGCAGAGGTTTGTCGACTTTGTTGATTCTTTCAAAGAACCAACTTTTGGTTTTGCTGATTCTTTCTATTGTTTTTCTGTTCTTTATTTCATTTATTTCTGCTCTGATCTTTACTATTTCTTTTCTTCCAGTGGTTGTGGGTTTTTTTTTCTGTTCTCTTTCTATTTGTTTGAGTTCTGTAGTTAATGTTTTGATTTTTTCCCTTTCTTCTTCTTTGATATGTGTATCTATTGCTGTAAATCGTCCTCTGAGGACTGCCTTTGCTGTGTCCCAAAGGTTTTGGTATGATGTGTTTTCATTTTCATTTGATTCTAGGAATTTTTTGATTCCATCTCTGATTTCTTCTGTTACCCACTGTTGTGTAAACAGGGTATAATTCAGTTTCCATGTAGTTGATTTTTTTCCTTGCTCTTTCTATTGTTAATTTCTACCTTGATGGCATTGTGGTCAGAGAAGATACTTTGAATTATCTCAATGTTTTGGATCCTGTTGAGGATTGCTCTGTGGCCTAAGACGTGGTTTATTCTGGAGAACGTTCCACGTGTATTGGAAAAGAATGTGTACTTTGCAGCGGTTGGATGGAGTATTCTATATATGTATATGAGGTCAAGTTGGCTGATTGTGCCCTTTAGGTCTTCTGTATCTTTGCTGAGTTTCTTCTTATTTGTCTGTCCTTTACTGAGAGTGGTGTTTTGAAGTCTCCTACTATTATTCTGGAACTGTCAATTTCTCTTTTCAGTGTTGTTAGAGTTTGTTTTATGTATTTTGGAGCCCTGTCATTGGGTGCGTAGATGTTTATTACAGTTATGTTTTCATGATGGATCATCCCCTTAATCATTATATAGTGTCCTTTTTTGTCTTTTATGGTAGATTTCATTTTTAAGTCTATTTTATCTGAGATTAGAATTGCCACTCCTGCTCTTTTTTGGTAGTTGTTAGCTTCATATATTTTTTTCCAACTGTTGACTTTTAATAAATTCACATCTTTGTTTCTAAGGTGTGTCTCTTGTAGAGAGCATATTGGTAGATCCTGTTTTCTTACCCATTCTGTCACTCTCCATCTCTTTATGGATGCATTGAGTCCATTTACTTTCAGTGTAATTATTGATAGGTGTCAGTTTGTTGCTGTCACTTTGTAGTGCTTTTTTTTGGGGTGCTGAAGTTTTCTTTGTTCTTCTTACTCTCTTGTGCTGAGTTACTTTTGTTTGTGGATGTTTTTTCATTTCTTTTGTTTTTGTAGGTTTTGTTCTTGCTGAGACTTTATGTTTTTCCTCTTTATTTTTATGAGTATGTTTGTTAACTTTCTTTGTGGTTACCATGAATTTTACCCTTATCTTTCTAAGTTTGAAGCAGTCTACCATTACTTGGTATCCACTTGCCTTCCTCTCCATTAGAAGGTTCTATACCTATGCCGTTTATTCCCTCTTTTATTGTTTTGATGTTGTTATCATTTAGTGATTAACTGCTCTGATTCCCTGTTGTATTTCTTTTGGTTTTGGATAGTCCTCGAGAGTTCATTTCCTAGATTGGTATCTGGATGGTATGATCCTGCATCCTAGATTCTGCCTGTGAGCTGAAGCTGTTTGTCCTAAGATTGAAGAACTAACTTTAATAATTTTTGTAAGTTTGGTTTGATTTTTACATATTCCCTTAATTTCTGTTTATCTGGAAATGACCTAATTCCACCATCAAATTAGAACGAGAGTTTTGCAGGATATATTATTCTTGGCTGGCAAATTTTTTTGTTTCAAGATTTTATATATGTCATCCCATTGCCTTCTTGCCTGCATGGTTTCTGCTGAATAATCTGAGCTTAGTCTTATTGTTTCGCTTCTGTATGTGACTTCTTGTTTTTCAGGAGCCGATCTCAGGATTCTTTGTTTGTCTTTCATTTTGGCAAGTGTGATTATGGTATGCCTTGGTGATTTTCTTTTGCGGTCTCTTCTATATGGGGTTAGTTGAGCTTCTTGGATGGCCAGCTTTTCATCTTTCATGATATTGGGGAAGTTTTCTGTCCGTAGTTCTTCAATGATCTTCTTTGTGTTTTCTGTTTTCTCCCCCTGTCCTGGAATTCCAATCACTTGTGAATTTTTGCTTTTGATTGTATCCTACATAACTCTCAGTGTCTCTTCATTTTTCTTTGTTCTTTTTTCTGAGTTTTTCTGAAACAGAGTTGTATCCAAGTGTTTGTCTTCAGTTCCACTGGTCCTGTCTTCTACCATTTCAAATCTGCTTCTCAGCCCTTCTATGACACCGTCCATTTCTGAAATCTTGTTGTTTGTCTTTTGGATTTCTAGTTGATGTCTTTGTATAATTTCTAGTTGTGAATTTATTTTGGCATTTTGTTCCTGCATTATTTTCCTGAATTCTTCCATTTTTGGTCTGTATTTTCCATGAATTTGTCTATTTTTTCCTCACGTTTGTCAGCTTTTTGCCTCAGCTTTTGGAGAATTCTGAGTATTAGAGATTTGAATTCCCTATCAAGTAGTTCTAGGGCATTTTCTGGAGAGTCATCTGGTGTTTTGTTTTGGAGGCCTACCGGAACCATTCTGTCCTGTTTTTGTAAATGTTTTGATATTGTCTGCTGTCTTTGTGGCATTCAGTAGTTATTTTTCTAGTTTATTGATTGTAGATTTGTTTGTTTCATCCCTTTTTTTTTTTTGAGAATTTGACTATGTCTGAGCAGACGGACTGTGTTCTTTGTTGTTTGCTCATCTGTGGGCACAATACTTTTCACCTCCATCTGCAATTGGCAGGGTCAGTCACTCAGATATGGTACGGCAGTGCAGGTCTAGCTGAAGAGGAATTACTGGGACGGGTTGTTTGTGACCCTTACTACAGCCACCAGAGTGGGTCGGTAATCAGTGAAAGGCAGGTTTCAGTAGGCCATGCCTGTGCTGCTTGGTGGTGTGATGTCAACTGCACAGTGCAGGTAGGCAGGATGCAGCAGGGAGATTTTTATGTGTGGAGCGGTTGTTTCTTCTCCCACTGGAAGCTCTGTGAGGCTGCTTTCTCATACCCCCTGTTTGCTCGTCTCTGACAGGAGTCCAAGATGGCGGATCCACAGAGTGTTAGCTGGAAGGGGACCTCTGCATGAATCTGTCCTCACTCTCCATTCTCTGTCAGTTTTCTCAGTCTATTTGGTGCTTGGCTGAGTTCTTTGTGTCTTCATTTGATGTTTTAGGGTTTCAGGATTGTTGTATTCTCTCTTTGGCTTAGTTTTTCAGATCTTTGCTGTGGAGGGATGGTGTGGTGCTTCTGCCTAGAGTGCCGTTTTGCCGGAACTCTTCCATTTTTTTTTTAATTCTTTCTATATCAAGAAATGTAGAAAAACAATATAGGTCTGCCAAGAATGTCATCTTTTATCAAGGTCATCTCTGATCATCGTTTCTGAAGTGCTATCCTCCTTTAATGTCAATCATATTACTGTCTTTGTTTGCTTCTCTTCACTTACCACAATCTATTATCTATTTGTTTATCTCATCTTCTGTCTTGAAAAATATAAGATCCAGGAAAGTAGATACATTTTCTGTCTAGTATATTGCTGAATCCTTGGTGGCTGGCCCAAAATTGTCAATCAGTAAAGATTTGTTGCATAAATTAATTAGTGAAATGAATTATTTCAAATGGCCACAGAAACTGATCAATACATTGTGAATGCCTTCTCAATATACGCTTTTCTTTCTCTTAGAAATTACCACTATTTTTACCTGAGATTCTACACCTGTACAGCCCACATGTTTTTGGGGAAACTTGGTGACACAGTGGTTAAGGGTTCAGCCGCTAACCAAAAGGTCAGCAGTTCGAATGCACTAGCCACTCCTTTGAAACCCTATAAGGCAGTTCTACTCCATCCTGTAAGGTCATTGTGAGTGGGAATCAACTTGACGGCAGTGGGTTTGGTTTGGGTTTGGAATTCACATGCCATATTTCAGAGTTAAGAGTAGAGTTAACCTGCTCATGGTTTTTTGGTTAACTCCACTCTTAACTCTGAAATATGGCATGTGAATCCCAAACCCAAACCAAACCCACTGCCATCGAGCTGATTACCACTCACAGGGACCCTATAGTACAGAGTAGAACTGCCCCATAGGGTTTCCAGGGAGTGGCTGGTGGATTCAAACTGCCGACCTTTTGGTTAGCAGCCGAATGCTTAACCACTGAACCAGGAAATAACAAATCAGTGGGTGACATTCCCCAGGCTGCAGTGACAGAAGAGATTTTGATCCAATTGAGCTAGTGAGAGATTCTGGGAAGATGTTCCTTCACTGTTATGTAAGAACAGTTACACACTGTGTGTGGCCTGAGACTGACACAATTTGATGGAGCATGTCTTAGTCATCTAGTGCTGCTATAACAGAAATACTACAAGTGGATGGTTTTAACAATAAGAAGTTTATTCTCTCACAGTCCAGTAGGCTAGAAGTCCAAATTCAGGGTGCCAGCTCCAGGGGAAGGCTTTCTTTCTCTGTCGGCTCTGGAGGAAGGTCCTTGTCATCAGTCTTCCTCTGGTCTGGTAGAATCGCAGTGCAGGAACCTCAAGTCCAAAGGACATGCTCTGTTCCCAGCACTGCTTTCTTGGTGGTATGAGGTCTGCCCTCTCTGCTTGCTTCCTTTTCCTTTTAGCTCTTGTAAGATAAAAAGTGGTGCAGACCACACTCCAGGGAAACTCCCTTTACATTAGATCAGGGATATGATCTTAGTAAGGGTGTTAGAATCCCACCCTAATCCTCCCTAACATAAAATTATAATCACAAAATGGAAGACAACAACATAATACTGGGAATCATGGCCTAACCAAGTTGACACTTATTTTGGGGGGACACAATTCAATCCATGACAGAGCATTATTAAGAAAAACAATACACCAGTCACTTGCATCAGGCCTAACCTAATGTTCAGTTCTCAGTATTTGACTTACTTTTTCAGCAGCAGTTGACATAGTCTGTGGTGGACATTGCTATGTGTTGCCAAATAGCCCGTTCAGAAATAGAGGATTTATTACATTGGCTGTCAGGTTGCTGGCAACAGACAGCCCTCAGCTGTCTCGGGGATTATATCCACTGAAGAAAGCCACCTCACCCAAGCTCACACCCACTTTCTGGGGCACCCCACATGCAATGACTGATGGGTCTGTGAGTATAAAGGCCTTGTCCTCTAGCCCCAACTTCAGTAGCTCTAAAGAGTTCTTCCATACTCATACATCCCTTAGGGTCAGCTTAAGTCTCCAATGAAACTGCATTTCAGTTTGATTTCTTCCTCTGCCAAATCCTGCTTTCTCTCTCTTCTTCCAACAAGTGTTAATCCTAAGAACACTCCCTAATAGACCTCCTGCACAGTAATGTCTAATTGATAAGCCAAGACTTTTAGCCTCACAGAAAGCCAAGTGAGACAAATGCAACCTCCCTTTTCCCCAGTCAGAATGGGGTTTATTAAGATTTAATAATCTTCCCTTAGTGCTGCAACATTCAGAGGTAGGTCTGGGATTCAACTATGGCTAACTTCCAGGGGTAAGCAAATAATTATATTTGTATCCAATATTGTGAGTGAAAGAAGAAGGAAAACACATGAAAGTAATGATATTTTATCCACATTTAAAATACACCTGAGGTTTACTGTTCTTCAAATTATTTTGCAGGAAAGAAAAAAAAAAAAACCCAAAACGAAACAAAACTAAGCTCTCTATATATGTTCAAAAAAAGTACAACTTAAACGGGAACAAGCACTGAACTCAGATGTTTCCAATCAGTTCACAAGCATGGCCCATAAGCCCTTCTGCTATTCCAACACTTCCTAATTGCCCTATAGCTTGAAACTCTAGAAAGTTAAGGTGACCTTATTTTAGAGTTCCTGAATGTACATTTTGAATCAGCATTTTTTTCTTAGTTCTGATCCTTGATGAAAAATTAAAGTGAAGAGAGAGAAAAGACAGGGTGCATTTGTCAGGCTGTATACCGTAAAAGCCAGCAAAAAGCAAAACATTTGGTTCATCATCCACTGAGCCGTCCAATTAGTACTGGTGTGAGGAGGACAAGATTGGTAATTGAAGGACTTATTTTTAACAAAATCTGTTGCTGGCTTTGCATTTCTAGATAAAGGAGCATGATTCAGTAGGGGAAAAAAAAATCCACATTGGACTGTGTGCCAGGAGACCTGACTCAAGCTCTGAAACTTTGTAGCTGCATGACCTTGCTAAATCGTTTAATCTCTTTGGGCTTCATTATTTTCATCCGGTATTATGGGTTAAATACTATAATGCATGTGAAAGTGCTTTGAAAAGTGAGACAAATTGTCCACATTTAAGAATTTACCATCATTATTAATATTATAATAAAATATACTTGCCAGTCAGGGCAGTAGTTTGTAAGCAACAAAAAATGACTAGGATAGCTTTAAGAAAAAAACTTAATTATTGGAAGTATATTGGATAGGTCATGAAAACAATGAGGCTTGAGAAGTAGGCTCAGGAACTACAGGAGTTTAGGAAGCAGGAAGCCAGCCATGACCACATTCCAAGAACAGTCTGGTGAACGTACCACCCGTGTCACCACCGGCACACCCGGGCACTCCGTGCTGCATCAGTGGAGCAAGACTGTTCTAGATCACTACACTGCCACTGGTCAGTGTCACAATAAATTAATTCCGAACTTCATCATTACACATGTAGTTCATGTTTTAAAAGTATCTGAGTGAACTTTAATCATGGGTCTGTACCCTAGCTTGAGAAGGGCCACTTAGCCCTCTTCATATTTCATAATGGGAAGCAGAGTCTACCCCACACCATGATTCCATTATATGGGAATTAGCTACATCAATACCATTTTGTTAGTAAAGCTTGAGTAAAGGGTCATCCAGCTGCCGTGGAAACTTCCTGTTAAGTTTTCCACAGCCACCACTCTCTTAATTATCCTCATAGACGAACAACCTTGGCTAACAAACAGTGATGAGAACTATGCTGTAGATGTTAGTCTATTTCTGTAACAGTTGCTTCCACAGAAATGAAAGTCAAAGAATAAAGCTGGCAAAGATAAGGTAAAAAACCCAAAGGAAAGAAAAATGCCTTTATGATTATACAGAGTGCTGAATTACTAGTTAACAGAAAGGAAAATGCACAGTTCTAGTCAGACAATGGTAATTATTTCAAAAGTATATGGGTAAATTGGTGAAAATGAGCTAGATCATTTATTAATTATATAAACATTAAGCTAAAGTTCCAATTTTCAAAAGAAAGTATAAATTTTTTATTCTTTTATAAAACTCTGAAAATTTTTTATAGTCCTTATATAACTTTATAACTTTGAAGTGTATCTTGCCTTCATAGTGTTTTATTTCTTGCTGATCTATATGAGGCTTTTCATAAAAAGTTTCAAGCTCTCTTGACTGATCATATCTGATGGCCATTAGAATTTTTCCTATGCCACAAATGGAGGAAAATTATAATAACATATCAGTTTTTCAAGATGATGAAAGTTATCTTTAGCAGTTATATTCAGAATATATACATATAAAAATATATACATATACATGTACAAGTAAGTATACAATACACATACATGTACATATACATATATATAACTTCATAGTAATATTCCAAGCCACAGAATTCTCTCTCTCACTAAACAAAGAATGCTAATTTACTAGATGGAGGGGTTGAAGACAGTGCATTGCAAAAGAATAAGTGTTTCTGCTAAGGGAAAGAAAAGGCACAAATAGTTTTGTGTTCTCTTTTGAGAGAGTGCTATCCATACTTATGAAGTTTACATTCACTACAGCACATCCTTATATTGATTCACCAATGAGGAAGCAAGTGAAGTATTAGGAATAACTCCCAACTGGTTTCTCTATTTGTGATGAGAAGTTGGCATCAAGTGGACCAAAACCATCATTCCCACTGGGCACCCCTGTTCAGAAATTCTATAAATATCAGAAGTGTAGAACTGACCCTGGAGTCAGTCCACAGGTCTGTTAGTGTGACTCCCTGAGAAGCATGAATGACTGACCGTTTTGTGATTTGTAGCAGATGAAGATGATACCCCCACCATATCCCTTCGGCGCATTCTGGAGAGCAATTGCCTCCGGCTACAGAGGCTAGTTCCCATATACACCTATTTCTTCCCTCTTAAGTACTTGTGTTTCTGTGTCTGAAAGATTAAGCTGATCCCAAGAATAGGGCAGGACAAAAATGCAAGAGAATTAATGCCCCAGGAGCAGCTCTCAATGAAAGAGGGCTTGAGGTTGGTCAGTGGTTAAAATATACAGCTCTTCATTCTTTGGTTGGGTGTAGGTAGGATTCTATATGGTCTCTTAGAAAGTCCCCACTAGGACTGAGTCTCAGTGCTTGCAGTCCTTCACACATACTTTCTGGCTGTCCCCCATTTCTTTCCTGCCTCACTTCCCCGCTTCCTCATTGTGCTTTCTGGGATCATCCCCCAAACACACCTAACACTCAGAATTCTTGTCTCAGGTTGTTTTTTTTTTTTTTTCTTCTTCTTTTTTTTGTAATGTAATTTCTCTCCCCATTTCAACATTGTTTCTGTCATCACTTGTGTTTTCAGAATGACTCAGTTGCTAATTCTAGCCGGGTTGCTCCTCTCCAGTTGACGAGGAAGAGCCAAGAATCTAACTCTGCTTGATTATACCAGGGTCTCCTTACTCTGGATAAGCTATTCTAGGTCCATCTGATCAAAGATTGCTTTCCAACCTTTCTGTTTTCTTTTTAGTATCCAAAAAATAAAGATTATTTCCTTTAATACAAACATGATACCATCATCTCTGAAAAAACAATAATTCTTTAAAAATCATCAAATATCTCTGGCCAGTTTAACCTTTCCTTTTGCTTGCGTGACTCATCTATTCCTGATTTTAGCAGTGCATCAGCCCTAAATTTTTATTATTTCCAGACTTGGTTTTCTTCTTCCTGCCAAAGTTAAAAGACAAATACAAATTTAGATTTTCATAAAGGTTCTCCCACTCCTTTGGGGATTTAAGCAAAATACCACTAGCTAAAATCATCTGAAACAACCAGTTTCTATGATCCTGAAAATGTAAACATGTCAGCAAAATCAAATATATCTCATATATATGTAGCCCAAAGGTATTAAGACCTAAAGTAAATGCTGGAGTGTGCCTGCTTTCTAAGAGAGGAAAGGGCACTGCAAGTTCATGGCTAAATGAAAGACTCCAGTAATTTGAATACATTTCCCAGGAGCCAGAGGGCTGAAAAGGTGGCTACACAAGACTTGTGCAAGCCTCCAGATTATGAAAATTAAATATTTTAGAAGACAGAAGTATATGTCCTTCTACCAAGAAAAAACACTATACAAAAAATAATATCTACTTTGTGGCACATACTGTGTTAGGAATTTTACATATGTGAAACAGTCCTCACAATAACTGCATAAAGTAAGGATTATCAAGCCCACGTTACAGATCTGTAAAGCAAAGGTCAAAGAAATGATCTAATGTGCCCAAGATCATATAGCTAGTAAGTGGATTTGCTCCCAGGCTTGCGAGACTCTAAACCCCATGGTCTTTCCATGACTATAGGAGGCTACCTGCTCTGGGTGTGTTACCTTGTGCCCTACCTGTTTAAAGATGAGGAAAAGCAAATTTGAGATAACACATATGTAAACACGATGTTGAGTTGGCCTCTATGGAGAACATTTGCCCTCTGCAACTCAATGGCAAGGAAAGTGTAATACGCAATGTTACAGCAGTGGTGTTGCTTGCTGGAGTTTGGTCATACTGAACTTACTTATGGGTGCATGTTGTTGTTGTTGTTGTTGTTGTGTGCCATTGAGTTGATTCCAAGTAATACCAACCCTATAGAACAGAGTAGAACTTCCCCATAGGGTTTCCAAGGCTGTAATCTTTACAGAAGCAGACTACCACATCTTTATCCCATGGAGCAGCTGGTGGGTTTGAAAAGCTGACCTTTCGGTTAGCAGCCAAGCACTTAACTACTACACCACCAGGGCTCTTTTATGGAGGTGTATTTAATTAATATTTACCTTAATATTGACTCCATGTATCAGTCAGAGTTCAGTCAGGAAAATAAAGCCACAATAAGAATTACATGAATGCGAGACTGAGTATATGAATTAGAACTTGCACTAATGTGGATAAACCTGGGCAAATGAAGGTCTAAAAGGGAGTGATATGTACCAACTAGTAAATCAGAAGTGCTAGGTGTGCGTATCCAGTCACAGCTTGCAGGAATTAAAAATGTACAATGCCAGTTAAATTTGAATTTCAGAGAAACAACATAAAATTATTTTTAGTACAAGTATGTCCCATGCAATATTTGGTACCTACTTATATATTTTTTTTCCATTGTTTTTCTGATATTCTTAGCTGGACGTCTTGTGTTTTTTCTGGCAACACTATTGGAAGGACATCTGAGAAGTCAAATATGTTTGTCTCTGAAGTGAGACTGTGAAGGGGAAGTTCATGCAGAGTCTGTGGAAATAGCTACCACCTGTGTAGGTACAAGTTCTGGGGATTGGGCCTGAGCTGCTATTGGTCATCAGGGTCAGCAGTCAAGAACAGGGGCTGGGAAGGCATAGCCAACATGGCACCCTAGACAGACAAATCATGCAGTCCCTCTACAGCAAAGACGTGTAAAACAGATACAAACATCAGTCCTGGGACACTAACCAACAAATGAAGGGATAAAGAACCAGATCAAACACCAAATGGAAGAAGAAACTGAAGGAAAACAGAGAATGGGAGAAATACAAATGGAGAGCCCCTGCCAACAAACATAGCACAGAGTCACCTTCTTGGAGTACAGCCAGCAATGACTCCAGACAGGAAGTATGGGAAGGCAACTTCATGGAGATCTCAACAGGAGACAGAGCACCCAGTAATCAGAGAAACATGCTTTCCCACCCCTCACCCTTCTGACCTCTACACCACGTCCACCCCTTCCCACTGGGCCATGCCTGCCAACTTGGCTAGAGAACAACCAGCCTACTACCAGCCCTGGCCAGTTTCTGCTGCACCATTTTTTTCCCCATTTCTTCCTTTTCTGTCTTTCTCCTACCTAGCTGTGTATGCCGCCTGCCCCCCTTCCCACCAGGCTATGCTGCATCCCCCCAGCTAGAGAAGCAACAGCCCAGTGCCACCTCAGGTCAACCCCACCCCCACCCACCAGTTCCCACTGTGCCACCATTTTTTTTTCCTTCTTTTCTTTCGCCCTCCCTGCTAGCCCCATAAGCCACCTACCCTACCTTCCCACCGGCCCTCCAGTCCACCTAGCCCTCACTCCCTGGCCCCCACCATGCAGCCAGTTTTATTATTTATTATTTTTTTCTATCTACTTGTTCCTTTTTTTCTCCCTCCCACCTAGCCCTGTATGCCACTTCCCCCCTTCCCTCTGAAGCCCACCACACTGCCATGGCTAGAGATAAAAGAATCACATGATCATCTTAATCAATGCAGAAAACTCATTTGATAAAGTCCAACACCCATTCCTGATAAAAACTCTCAATAAAATAGGAATAGAAGAGAAATTTCTCAACATAATAAAGGGCGTCTGTACAAAACCAACTGTCAACATCATTCTCAACAGAGAGAGGCTGAAAACATACCCCCGACAATGGAAACAAGAAAAGAATGCCCTTTATCACCACTCCTATTTAACATTGTGCTGGAAGTCCTAGCTAGAACAATAGGCAAGAAAAAGAAATAAAGGGCATCCAAATTGGAAAAGAATAATTAAAACTATCCCTATTTGCAGATGATATGATGCTAAACATAGAGAACCTCAAAGATTCAGCAAGAAAACAATTGGAATTAATAGATTCATCAGAGTAGCAGGACACAAGATAAACATACAAAAATGAGTTGAATTTCTATACAACAAAAAAGAGAATTTCGATAGGAAATCAAGAAAACAATACCATTTATAATATCTCCCCAAAAGATAAAATACTTAGGAATAAGTCTAACCAGGGATGCAAAAGACTTACACAAAGAAAACTACAAAAAACTATTGCAAGAAACAAAAAGAGACTTACATGAATGGAAAAAAAACAAATGCTCCTGGATAGGAAGACTCAACTTAAAAATGTCAATCAAACCAAAGCAATCTACAGATATAATGGAATCCCAATTTAAACACCAACAGCCTTCTTTAATGAGATGGAAAAACTAATCACCAACTTTATGGACAGGAAAGAGGCTTTGGATGAGCAAAACATTATAGAAGAAAAAGAACAAAATAGGAGGCCTCACATTACTTGATCTTAGAACTTACCATACTGCCACGATAGTCAAAACAGTCTGGAACTGCGACAATGCCAGACACATAGACCAATGGAACAGAATGAAGAACCCAGATGTAAAACTATCCACGTATGGCCAGTTGATCTTTGACAAAGACCGAGTCCATTACGTGGGGGAAAAGACACTCTTTTTAACAAATGGCGCTGGCAAAATTGGATGTCCATCTGTAAAAACAATGAAACAGGACCCATACCTCATACCATACACAAAAACTAACTCAAAATATATCACACCTAAATATAAAACAATAACATGGAAGTAAAAATAAGGGCCCTAATATATAGCATAAATAAAATACAAACCATAACTAACAACACGCAAACACCAGAAGATAAACTATATAACTGGGAGCTCTTAAAAATTAAAACACTTACTGCTCATCAAAACACTTCACCAAAAGAATAAAAAGAAAACCTACAGACTGGGAAAACATTTTTGGCTACGACATATCCAACAAGGCTCTGTTGTTAGGTGACGCCAAATTGATTCCTGCTCATATCGACCCTAGCTACAACGAAATGAAACAACTGCCTAGTCCTGCACCATCCTCTCAATCATTTTTATGCTTGAGCCAATTGTTGGCAGCCACTGTGTCAATCCATCTCATTGAGGGTCTTCCTCTTTTTCCCTGACCTGCTACTTTAACACTCATGATGTCCTTCTCCAGGGACTGGTCCCTCCTGATAACACGTGCAAAGTATGTGAGACAAAGTCTCACTATCCATGCTTCTAAGGAGCATTCTGGCTGTACTTCTTCCAAGCCAGATTACTTCATTCTTCTAACAGTTCATGGTATATTCAATATTCTCCACCAACACCGTAATTCAAAGACACCAACTCTTTTTCAGTCTTCCTTATTCATTGTCCAGCTTTCACATGAATATGAGGCAATTGAAACCACCATGGCTTGGGTCAGGTGCACTTTAGTCCTCAAAGTGACATCTTTGCTATTTAACACTTAAAGAGGTCTTTTGTAGCAGATTTACCTAATGCAATGCATGATTTGCTTCCATGGGTGTAGATTGTGGATCCAAGTAAAATGAAATCCTTGACAAAATTTAAACTTTTCTCTGTTCATCAAGATGTTACTTACTGATCCAGTTGTGAGGATTTTTGTTTTCTTTATGTTGAGTTTCAATACATACTGAAGGCTGTAGTCTTTCATCTTCATCAGTAAGTACTTCAAATCCTCTTCACTTTCAGCAAGCAAGATTGTGTCATCTGCATAATACAGGTTGTTAATGATCTTCCTTCAGTCCTGATGCCTTGTTCCTCTTCATATAGTCTAGCTTCTAGGATTATTGCTCAGCATACAGATTGAATAAGTACGGATACAACCCTGAAGCATACCTTTCTTGACTTTAAACCACATGGTATCTCCTTGTTCTAGCAGAACAACTGCCTCTTGGTCTATGTACAGGTTCCTCATGAGCACAATTTAATGTTCTGGAATTCCCATTCTTCACAATGTTATCCATAGTTAGTTATGATACACACAGTTGAATGCCTTTGCATAGTCAATAAAACACATGTAAACATCCTTCTGGTATTATCTGCTTTCAGTCAAGATCCATTTGACATCAGCAATGATATCTTTAGTTCCAAATCTTCTTCTGAATCAGGCTTGAATTGCTGGCAGTTCCTTGTCAATGTACTTCTGCAACTGTTTTTGAATTATCTTAAGCAACATTTTACTTGTGTGTGAAATTAATGATACTGTTAGATAATTTCCGTATTCTGTTGAATCATCTTTCTTTGGAATGGGTATAAATATGGATCTCTTCCAGTTGATTGGCTCTGTAGCTGTCTTCCAAATTTCTTGGCATAGACAGGCAAGCACATCCAGCGCTGCATCCATTTGTTGAAATATCTCAATTGGTGTTCTGTCAATTCCCGGAGCCTTGCTTTTCACCAGTGCCTTCAGTGCAGCTTAGACTTCTTCCTTCAATACCATCAGTTCTTGATCATATGCTATCTTCTGAAATGATGAAATATTGACCAGTTCTTTTTGAGACTGTGATTCTCTGTATTCCTTCCATCTTCTTTTGATGCTTCCTGCATATTTTAATATTGTCCCTGTAGAAACCTTGACTATTGCAGCTCAAGGCTTGATTTTTTATTCAGTTCTTTCAGCTTGAGAAATGTTGAGCATGTTCTTCCTTTTTGGTTTTCTACCTCCAGGTCTTTGCACATTTCATTATAATACTTTGTCTTCTCGAGCCACCCTTTGAAGTCTTCTGTTCAGCTATTTTACTTCATCATTTCTTCCTTTTGCTTTAGCTGGTCTACATTCAAGAGCAACTTTCAGAGTCTCCTCGGACATCCATTTTGGTCTTTTCTTTCTTTCCTGTCTTTTTAATGACCTTTTGCTTTCTTCATGTATGATGTCATTGATGCCATCCCATAACTCATATGGTTTTGGTCATTAGTGTTCAATGAGTCAAATCTATTTTTGAGATAGACCCTAAATTCAGGTGCGAGATACTCAAGGTCGTATTTTGGCTCTCGTGGACTTGTTCTAATTTTCCTCAATTTCAACTTGAACCTGCATATGAGCAATTGATGGTCTGTTCTGCAGTTGACTCTTGGCCTTGTTCTGACTGATGATATTCAGCTCTTCCATCAGTTCTTTGCACAGATGTAGTCAATTTGATTCCTGTGTATTCCATCTGGCAAGTTCCATGTGAATAACCACTGTTTTATGTTGTTGAAAAAAGGTATTTGCAATGAAGAAGTCTGTGGTCTTGCAAAATTCTATCATGCCATCTCCGACGTTGTTCTTGTTGCCAAGGCCATATTTTCCAACTACTGATCCTTCTTCTTTGTTTCCAACTTTTATATTCCAATCACCAGTAATTATCAATGCATCTTGATTGCATGTATGATCAATTTCAGACTGCAGAAGTTGGTAAAAATTTTCAGTTTCTTCATCTTTGGCCTTAGTGTTGATGTGTAAATTTGAATAATAGTCTTAGTAACTCGTCTTCTTTGTAGATCTATGGATATTTTCCTATCACTGACAGAGTTGTACTTCTGGATAGATTTTGGAATGTTCTTTTTGATGATGAATGCAACATCATTCCTCTTCAATTTGGTGTTCCTGGCATAGTAGACCACATGATTGTCTGATTCAAAATGTCCAATACAAATCAATTTCACCTCACTAATTCCTAGGATGTCAATGTTTATGTGTTCCATTTTATTTTTGACAATTTCTAATTTTGCTAGATTCATACTTCATACGTTCCACTTTCCTATTATTAATGGACATTTCCAGCTGTTTTTTTTTTTCTCATTTTGAGTCATGCCACATCAACAAAGGAAGGTCCTGAAAGTTTGACTCCAACGATGTCATTATGGATGACACTACTCTGAGGAACCAGCTCTTCCTCAGTCATATTTTGAGTTCCTTCCAACCTGAGAGACTCATATTCCGTCACTATATCAGATAATGTTCCACTGTTATTCATAAGGTTTTCATTGGACAATATTTTCATAAGTAGACAGGTCCTTCTTCCTAGTCTTAGTCTGGAAGCTCTGCTGAAACCTGTCTACCAAGGGTGAGCCTACTTGTATTTGAAGTACCAGTGGCAAAGTTTCCAGTACAATAGACACTCAAGCCACTACAGTATGATGAACCAACAGACTCATAGTGGGATAAGGTCTAATCTCTAAAATCTACCCAATACTTTAACACCTCAATAACAAAAAACAAATAATCCATATAAAAAATGGGCAAAGGATATGAACAGACACTTCACCAAAGAAGACATTTAGGGAGTTTTCAGACACATGAGGAAGTGCTAGTGATCATTAACCATCAGAGAAATGCAAATCAAAAGTACAGTGAGATATCTTCTTATTCCAACATCAATGGCACTAATCAAAACAATAGAAAATAACAAATATTTGCAAGGTTGCAGGAAGATTGGCACTCTTATACACCTGCAGGTGGGAATGTAAAATGGTACAATCACTATGAAAACAATATGGGACCTCCTTAAAAAGCTTGAAGTAGCACACGATCCAACAATCCCACTCCTAGGAATATATCCTACAGAAATAAGAGCCATCACATGAATAGACATATGCACACCCATTTCCACTGCAGCATTATTCACAATAGCAAAAACATGGAAACATCCTAAGTTCCCATCAACAGATGAATGGATAAACAAATTATGGTACGCATACAATGGAATACTATGCAGTGGTAAAGAACAACAATGAATCTGCAAAATATCTCACAACATGGTTGAATCTGAGAACATTATGCTGAGTAAAATATGTCAATCACAAAGGACAATTATTGTATGAGATCACTATTATAGAAACCCATTTGAAGGTTTATACACAGAAAGAAAAAAAGAAAAACAATTTTTGATGGTTACAAGGGAGGGCAGGTCTGGGGAAGGGAAATCACTAGCCAGATAGTAGAAAAGTGTTAATTTTGGTGAAAAGGAGGACAACACCTATATAGGGGAAGTCAACACAGCTTGACCAAGGCAAAGCCATAGAAGCTTCCTAGACATGCACAAACCCCTTAAGGTCATGTTGGCTGAGGGCTGGGGACCATGATCTTGGGGGGCATCTTGGTCAATCGACATAACATAGTTCATAAAGAAAATGTTCTACATCTTACTTTGGTAAGAAGTGTCTGGGGTCTTAATAGCTTGAGAGCAGCCGTCTATAATACATCAGTTGGTCCAATCACATTTGGAGCAGAGGAGAATGAAGAAAACCAAAGACTCAAGGAAAATATTAGCCCAAAGGATAATGGACCCCATGGACCAAAACTTCCACCAGCCTGAGCCCAGAAGAAGCAACTAGATGGTTCCCAGCTACCACCATTGATGATTCTGACAGGGATCCAATAGAGGATCTTGGACAGAGTGGGAAAAAAAATGTAGAACAAAGTTCAAATTCACAAACAAAAAAAGATGAGACTTACTGGTCTGACAGAGACTGGAGGAACCACTGAGACTATGGCCCCCAGACACCCTGCTAACTCAAAAATGAAGCCACTCCTGAAGGCCACCTTTCAGCCAAAGCTTAGACAGGCCTGACAAACAATAATACACATGAGGAATGTGCCTCTTAGTTCAAACAAGTATACAAGACCAACTGGGCAACACATGCCAAAAAGCAAAGATGAGAAGGCAGAAAAGGACAGGAAAACTGGACAAATGAATACAAAGAACCCAGGGTGGAAAGGGAAAGGGGGAGAGTACTGACACAATATGGGAATTGCAACTAACATCACAAAACAATTTGTATGTATGTTTTTTTAAGTGAAAAACTAATTTGTGCTGTTAACTTTCACCTAAAACACAATAAAAGAAGAAAAAGATTCTTAAAAAAAGATGTATTTAAGCCATTTTTATTCAGTGTGATTATCGATAGATATGAGTTTATTGTTGTCATATTGCTGTGTTTTTGTTTTTGTTTTTTTTTGTTGTTGGTTTTTTTTGTGGTGGTTCTGATGTTTTCTTTTTCCTCTTACTTTCCTGTACTTAGTTCCTTTTGTTTGTGAATTTTCTTTTATTTTCTTTCATAATTATAGATTTTGTGACTGGTTGTTGTCTGATGTTGTTATTCTCTAACCTAAGAACTCCCTTTAATATTTCTTGTAAGTTTGGTTTGATTTTTATGAATTCCCTTAATTTCTGTTTGTTTGGAAATGCCCTAATTTCACCACTCTATTTGATTAGAGAGTTTTGCAGAGTATATTATTCTTGGTTGGCATTTTTTTTCTTTCAAGGTTTTGTATATGTCATCCCATTGCCTTTTTGCCTGTATAATTTCTATTGAGTAATCAGAGCTTAGTCTTATTGTTTCCTCTTTGTAAGTGGAAAGTGACTTTTTGTTTTTCTTGAGCTACTCTCAGGATTCTTTCTTTCTTTTTGGTTTTGGAAAGTGTGATTATGGTATGTCTTGGTGACTTTCTTCTGAGGTCCATCCTATATTGGTTTCGTTGAGCTTCTTGGATGGTCAGCTTTTCGTCTTTCACAGTATTTGGGGAGTTTTATGCCAGAAAATCTTCAAAAATATTCCCTGTGTTTTACATTTTATCCCCCATTCTGAAACTCCAATAACACACAAATCTTTGCTTTTGATTCTTTCCCACATAATTCTTCAGTTTTCTTCATTCTTTTCTCTGATTTTGCCTCAAAAAAGTGATGTTCATGAACTTGTCTTTAATCTCACTGATTCTGTCTTCCATTGTTTCAATTTTGCTCTTAAGACCATCTACTGTGTTGTCCATTTCTGAAATTTTGTTGATTATCTTTAGAATTTCTAGCTGCTATTCTTATATGATTTGAAATTATTTAGATGTTTTTTTCTTGTATTATTTTCCCAAATTCTTCTATTGCTTTGTCCGTGTTTTCCATGATTTTGTCTGGGTTTTCCTTGATCTTTTTTCTAAATTTTAGGAAAGCTGTAAATATTAGTCTTCTGAATTCCATATCAGATAGTTTCACTGCCTTTTCTTCTACCAGCAGGTCATCTGATTCTTTATTTTGGTCACTTGCTGAAGCCATCTTGTCTTGCTTTTTTACATGGTGGCACAGTGGTTAAGCATTCTTTGCTAACCAAAAGGTTGGTGGTTCAAATCCACCTGCTGCTCCTTGAAAACCCTATGGGGGAGTTTTACTCTGTTGTATAGGGTCGCTATGAGTCAGAACCTACTCGACGGCAATGGTTGGTTTTTGTTTTGTTTTGTTTTTTTATATTGTCTGCTGTCTCCGAGACATTAAGGTATTATTTTCTTAATCTTTTTGTTGTATGTTCATTTTTTTTGTCTTGCTTTTTCATTTTATTTTGGACCAGATGTGCTTTGATGCTTGTTTGTCTGTGAGTATGATAGCTCTCACCACCTTGTCTGGGTGGGCATGGCAGCAGCAGGCAGAGTGAGCACATTTCACTGTACACTAGTTTGGCAAGGTGGCTGAGGGTGGACTTTGTGGGCATTGTCTGTCTCCTGATGTTGGTCCAGCAGTGTGAGAACATTCACAGTCCCACCCAGATAGGTGGTGGTATTAGACAGAGAGTGGTACTGGCTCACTTCCTACTGTTTGCAGATTGTCAAGTGGCGTTAGGGAAGGGGTAGTGTGAGCCCAGTGCAGTTGTGGGCCTGAGCACTGGGAACACTCTAGCCATGGTGGCACAGCAGGGTCAGCAGGAAAAGCGGGGTGGTGTATGGGGCTAGGTGGGAGTAAGGAAGAAAAGAAAGAAAAAAAGCTAGCTGGTGGGTAAGGGAATGTCAGACCTGGGGGCCAGTGGGAAGGGTGAAGGTGGCATACAGGGCTAGGTGGGAGAGAGAAAAATAAGTAAAGAAAAAAATTTGGCAACATAGTAGGGGCCACAGGTGGGGGCACAGCAGACTGCACCGGTGGCTCTCTAACCTCGGTGGTGCTATGGGGTCTGTTGGGAAGAGGGAGAGGTAGCATATAGCATATAGCGCTAGGTGGGAGGGAGAAAGAAAAAGAAGAAAGAGAGAGAAAAGATTATTAAAAAGTCAAAATAAATTTTAAAAACTGGCTGTGTGGTATGGGCCAGCAAGTGAGAGTCAGGCAGAACCAAGGGTCTAGGGGAAGGGAGAGGAGGTGGCTTACAGTGCTAGATGGGAAGGGGAAAGAAAAGAAAGAAAAAAATGACAGCATAGCAGGAGCTGGTGTGTAGGGGTGGGCTGGATCCAGTCAGTGGTGGGCCTGTGGTTCTTTAGCTGCAGCAGTGCAGGGTGGCGGATCGAGTAAGGGTGGAGGTGGCCTACGGGGATAGGTGGGAGGGAGAAAGAAAAGGAAGAAAGGGGGAAAAAATGGTGCACTGGGAGCTAGCGGGTGGAGGCAGGATGGACTCTAGGTGGTGGCGGGCTGGTAGCTCTCTAACCATGTGGTGCAGCATAGCCCATCATGAAGGCGTGCACCGCGGCATAAGGGGCTATGTAGGAGGGATAAAGAAAAAGAAGAAAGAAAAAAAAAGGTGCATCAGGAGCAAGTGAGTGGGGGTGGGGCAGAACTGAGCTGGGTGTGGGGACAGGTCGGTGTCTCTCTAGCTGAGCAGGGTGACATGGCCCTTTGGGAAGGGGCAAAGGTGGCCTACAAGAACAAGGGTGAGGGTTGGGAAAGCATGTTTCTCCGCTTACCAGGCGTTCGTTCTGTCTCCTGTTGGGAGCTCTGTGAAGTTGCCTTCCTGTACTCCCTTTCTGGGGTCGTTGCTGGCTGTGTTCCATACTGGCGACACTGTGCCATGTTAGTTGGTCAGGGACCTCCACTCCATATCTCCCCTTGTTCTCTGTTTTTCATCAGTTTCTTCTATTCGGTGTTTGATCTAGTTCTTTATCCCTTCACTTGATGCCTAGGGTTCCAGGATTGATGTTCGTATCTACTTTACTTAGTTTTTCCAGTCTTTGTTGCAGAGGGCTGGTTTGGGATGTCTGTCTACTGCACCATGTTGGCTCTGCCTCCCACTATAACTTTTTTGAAGTTTAACCTAGATTAGATCACCAATAAGGAATAAGCAGAGGAAACCATTTCGGTGTAACATAAACAGTCATGTTGTTGTGAATGAATGCTGAATTTACCCCATAGGTCATCCAAAGGAATCATTTTATTCATGCTATGTGTATACAAAGGAAGCTTTTCAACTGTATTTTGCTTTTTGGCATGAAAATTGTTTTCTGACTCTGTGTCTTTGTTTGTAAAGCCAGCTTACTTTGACTTGCATACAGCAGTGACCAATAAATATTTGTTGGATAAATAAAAGAAAAATTAGGCAACATGGGAGGTTAAGTCGGAAGAGAGAGCTCTCTTTACATGAGGCCAGAATCACAAGATCAGGAAGAATGATGGAAATTTTCCTTCAATAACTCAGAGAATAGAATTTCATAATGCTTTGAAAAAAAAATTGTTTTTTTAAACTCTGTAAGACAAGTTCTCAGTCAAGCCATGTTGTTGATAGGCTACTTGCTGTAAGTGATCTTCCTCCGCCCTCCTAGGCCCCCAACCTTGCTGATTCCATTCATTCCAGCCTCGATTCCCTGCTTTAGCCCCTGTCATTTGAACAATGGCCAAGGTGGACTCAGCTGTAGTCCAGACCAAGCTCCCCTCCCTCAGGCACCCCTTCTCACTGCCTCTACACCCAGAGCCTAGAAAAATGCTTGGTGCATGCTATAAATCTTTGTTGAACTGAACTGAACTGTATCTCTCTCATTAGAATTTTAATTTTGTTAGAGAACTTGTTGTTATTGTTAGCTGTTATTGCGTCAGCCCCTTACTCATGGTGATCCTATGCACAATGCTGCCCCGTCCTGCGCCATCCTGATGATTGGTTGTGGACCTGACCATTGTGACAGATAGGGTGTTCATTAACTGATTTTCTAAAATAGATCACCAGGCCTTTCTTCCTAGTCTGTCTTAGTCTAGAAGCTCTGCTGAAATCTGTTCAGCATCATAGCAACACAAAAGCCTCCATTGACAGATGGGTTGTGGCTGTGTATAAGGTGCATTGGCTGGGAGTGCAACCTGCTCTCTCACATGGAAGTTGAGAATTCTACCACTGAACCACACTACTGCCCCCCTATAATAGGATTTAAAGGGTTTAAGATAATACATCCCTATTGTAGTGATGGAGCCCTGGTGGTGCATTGGTTAAGAGTTCTGCTGCAGTTTGGATCCACTAGCCACTCCTTGAAAAATCCTATGGGTCAGTTCTGTTCTGTCCTATAGGGTTGCTATGAGTCAAATCAACTCGACAGCAATGGATTTGGGTTTGGTTTTGGATTGCTGATTGTAGTAATAGAGTCCCTGGGTGGCACAAATAGTTAAGCATTCAGCTACTAACCGAAAGGTTGGCAGCTGATGCCTACAGACAAGTGCCTGCCTGGAAAGAGAGGCCTGGCCATCTTCCAAAAGGTCACAGCCATGAAAACTCTTTGGGGTGAAGTTCTACTCTGCAACACATGGGATCACCATGAGTCGGAATCAACTCTATAGCACCTGTTTTGTTTTTGTTTCTTTAATTGACTGTTCAAGAGAAAGATTTTTACAATATATCCTCCCCAGTACCTATTAAGTCTATCAAATGTATTTCAAGGAGTTTTGCTGCCTCTGCTTATGGATGTCATCAATTTATTATTTCTGTTTAAACATTAAGCCTCATTGCGCATTTGAACCCATCTGAACCAATCAACCGTACACAGTCTGATTCTGCCAAACTATATTCATGGTCTTCATAATATCACAATCTGTAGTGTTCAGACCATTCTGGAGGCCAGGATAAGTACATGTTTGAAGGGTTTCCCATGAGGAAGTACAGCCTGCTATATAGCGGAGAAAGGTAGCTTGCTAAAGAATGATCCAGTCAGACTCAGCAGGATGCATGTACTTCAGGTTAAATAAATCTGGATAAATTGGCTCATGTGAAGTCTTCTTTCTCAGTGTATGAAGAAAATTTATAAGATTTCTTTTAAATAAATGAGTGATTGGTAGACAGGGAATAAATAGCATTTTTTAATTTCTCTTAAAGAATCATAACATTATTAATTCAGCATCTTACTACATGTTTATAGCCTACACTGTGTTTGTATTTTTTCCTCAAGTGGCTTTTTAAAAGTGGCATGTTTATATTTTATATCATACCTTTTATTCACCCCTTTAATGATGTTTGTTAAAACTTGATGAGCTTGGCAATGCATGGCTAATCATAGTGTATTATTATCACTCTTTTGGTTGCCAGGGTAAAAAATAACAATCTAAACTGGCTTAAGCAGAAAGAGTCATGTGTCATTTAAGGTACACAATACATTCTGTGAAATAGGAAGTTATATGATTTGGACGTTAAACAAACACAAGATTGTATGCTGCTGCCTCCAAGTCAAAGCATTCACTGTTCTGTGATAAACTTTATAAGTAGGGAAAGTTAACATTAAAATGACAACACAAGAACAGTACAGTACATACATAAGCCAGTGACATAGGCTTTTATCATGACTATCAAGATGTAAGTATTATAGGTTATACATGTACTGTACCATTATACAGCTGGCAGCACAATCGCTTTGTATACAAGAGACACGAGATACATGTGTTGCATGCGGGTAGCTGTTTCTTTTCTTACGTCGGGTTACGTCCACTATGTCCCGTTCTCCAATCAGGATTTCTGAACTCTATTATAACCTAGCAGGAGATGGAAGTATATGCGGTTGAACATTGTCTGAATGGACGTTATGTGGTGCTTGACTATATACAGGTTCATGTAATTGAAAGGTTCAGGGGTTGTTTGCTCCTGACTTGATCTAGAACCTCAGATTATGTCATCCAGGACACCTAGTTTTGCTTTGTGTTTTTGTTTCTTTGTTTTTTCCTCTCTGTTATCTGTGTTGCTTCATCCTCGGAAAGATTCCATTATGTTTTCAAAGCATGGTTACAGGAAGTCCAGCCTCACATCTTCCCAGGTTCAAGATCAGTATTGAACTTCTGTTGAAAATAACTTGAATCATCAGCCCATCTCAGAACCAGTTGCTCTAGTCAGGTAGGTAGTTTAGGATAGATGGAGACATATAGAGAGAAAATTATTTCTTTGAAGGCAATAAATGAGTCTTAAATACATATTTTTTTCCCTCAAGAGATTCCATTATTCCTAGAACTTGGTACAATATTGGGCCCATAATAAATATTCAGTATGTATAAACTGAATTACTGTTAATTACTGATTGAATTACCACATTATTCATTTTTTCTCTTTACTATATTATTTGATTATTTTAATGCTATCAAGATGTTTTTAAAGTTTCTTCAATTTTAAATTATCTAACTCTTTTTGTTTCTTTTCTCTGCATTTTATTCCGTTATTTTTATATCTTAGCTTTTTCTTTTTTTATAGATTGTTGTTCCTCTTTTAGGGTGTCTGTGTCTTTTAGTATCACATGGATTATTATAAAATGTCTCATGAAAAGAAAACAATAAAGCAGGAAAAGAATGTATAGAGCAGTTAGGACTGCTCTATACATCCATGTATATTATGTATATCAATACAAGGAAAAAGTTTTTGAGGTAGAGCAATTATTTTCTCCATTTTACAGATGAGAAAATTGAGGCATAGAATGATAAAGCAGTTGCCCAAATTTTCACAGCTAGGAGCAGATGAGACATTTCAGGAATTTTTTTTTTTTTGAGGGAGGAGTAATATCCCCTGTCTTTCATGTTGCTGTTTTCTTTAAGACCTCTCACGTTGTTGTTTGGTGATGTTTGGAATTTTTTTTTTCTTTAATTAGGAGAAATATATCCACAACCAGTGCATACAAAGGACCATAGTTTGGGGATGGATATGGACTCAAACATACCAATGATCATGAAGACGGTGTAGAGCCAAGCAACGTTTCCTTCTGTTACACGTAAGTTTGCTGTGAGTGAGTCAACTCCATGGCAACTAACACAAAACCCCTTCTCAGACATACAGTTTGAGAACTGGTTAGTATGTACATTTTCTCACTGAATTTTTAATACCTAGCAAGCTTACCCTCTTAGCGGGATTTCTTTTCCTCGTCTCACTATTTTTATTACGTGCTGGATAGAAAAGTATATGAAAAACTACAATCACTGCTGTTCACGTCTTTAAAGACTTTTCCTATTTCTAACCCAGCCTGAAACACACTACTTGTTCGGATTCTTCTACCCAGGACACCATATACCAGAGTGATATTTTCTGCCATTTTGTTTTCTGGAAGCTGTGCAGTGGGGAGCAATTGTTTTGCAGTTGGAGTATACCCTAGTACTCTAAGCAAGAAGCTATACATTAGAAAGAGGCACATTGTGTGTTTCCACATTTTTTTCAGTTAGAGAATCATATTTCTCAGGCAAAATATGGCTGGAAAAACATTTTTTATCCCTTAAGCTAGCTTTCTCTAATCTAGATTTTTCCTAATTTAGCCTTATATTTGGTGGAAATTCCTCTTATATAACAGTAATACGTTGTATGATAATATTTAGGGCTTGTGAATTTATATCTCTGTCTGTATCTCATAGATAACTGTATCTATATTTATAAGGCTACTAGCCAGAATCCATTTTAAACCAGACAACTCATTCAATAGGTTCATTGATTTTCTAATTTAACTATCAGAGGGTAATCATATATTTCCCTTACTTACAAATTATTGTGGGGGAGAGAAAACTCATTTTCCTCCCTTGATTTCTAGCATCACTATTTAACAAACAACTCAACAAAATAAAAATAAAACTTGTAGGAGGGAAAGGAATTTTTAAACAAATATGTAAGCATCTAGGTACAACTTAATGACATTTTTATTTTAAATCCACCAGGGTCAATTGCTGTTTAATTTAAATTTGACACCTCTTTCTACTCTAAAGAAAATATTTATCTACCTACCTACCTATCTATCTAGTGCTTTGATTTACTTCCAGGCATTAAGAAATGCAAGGTTCTCAGAGAATTCACTACTATCCAGCAAATGCAGGTCCTCGGAGGCAGCTGTAGTGTTCTGAAGATCTAAAGTCAGAATAGTAGGGATAAATCCCTGCTTTACTTTATACCCTTTTTCTTCAAATAAATAACTTGTTCTCATTGAGCCTTCTTTAAAATGGGGATAACAAAATTTACCTTGCATAACTGTTGTAAGCATTGATGAAATAATTTCTAGGAAAAGCTTTGAAGTAAATACTAGAGAAATATCAGGATTATCCTTCTTAATAGTTGGGAAAACACCTTGTTTTCTCTTGCAAACTACTTTAAATAAAATCATTGATGGTGTTGTTTGGACACAGTTCTAATCCTTAATATTTAACAAGTTTTCTTAAAGAAAATGGCCCCACTAGGTCCAAGGATATCACTACCCCATCTCTATTTACTGAACTTTCATATGCAGATTAAAAAGGGAAGTAGTTCAGAATATAGGACTTTGCACCTCTTTCCATTTGAATAAAGTCATGGTCCAAGTCTTTTTTTTTTTTTCATTACAATAAGAAAGGTCTTCTTTGATGATCAAGTTACAAACTTTTTTGAGTGGCTTCATCTTTTCTTAATCAAAGATAAATGAGCATAATAAAATTTATTATTCCATTTTATAGCCTTTCTTAGAAAATAATGTGTTTTAAAAATATTTTAATATGTTTGCATATAACTAACTCTATATTACATAAAATATAAGATTTAAAATCCCCTCTGGAGAGCTCTGTCAATTTAACTCTCATCTCCCACTAATGACATCATCCACACCAGCCAGGCTGACTTACTTGTCAGCACACCCAAATGCTTCATGAATCAACCCACCTCTGATTTCTTATGCTTGAATGCCCTTCCCACCTTTCCTCACCTAACTGTATCCCTCTGCTAAAGATGTATCTGCTCTATAAAGCTCAGCAAACATAGTGGCATCCAACTCTGGTCTCCCAGTAATGTCAATGCTACCAGTCTTCCCAAAACGGTATATTTGAATCTTGCATTTTACATTTCCCTCCAGTATTAGTCAGCACTTTTACATACTGCTGTCTATGCAGAATTTGGTCAGTTTTTTTTGTTTTTTGTTTTTTCATGAAAACTAGAATTAAATCACAGACTTAAGAATTTACTATCATCTTTTGCCTTGACACCTTTGACACTATCATTTCATATACAAAAATGAAATTTAGTAAATTTTCTTCTCTTCCATTAGTCCTACTCATCTTTCATGAATGAGACAGAATTTTCCTCCTCAGCCAATAGATGAAAACCTTTTTAACATTAATTGTGCTTACATTTGTAAAATGCTTAAATTTTACAAATGGCTCTTATATGTATGTTTGTATCGAATACGCAATGATTCTTTTGTGAAAATATTAAGACTCCTTTTAGAGAGGAAATGAAGGTTTAATTATTCTTTATAACCCAACAAAGGTCACACAATGAGTAATTGGTGCAACCAGGTTTTTGACTGGGTACATGAATGATTGGGAGACAACATTGATTAATGGTTTCAGGGAAAGGTTCTGGAATTAAGCTGTCTCGGTTAGATTCCCGGCTCTACCACTTAGTAGCTATGTCACCTTGAACTGACGATTGATTTATTTTTCCTCATATGTAAAAATATAATTATGATAGTACTCACCTCCTAGAATTGTTGTTCAAATTAAATTAGAGAATATATGCAAAGCCCTTGGAAAACAGAGCTAACTCCTACTAAGCGCTCAGTAAATTACAGCTGCTGATATTGACAAGAAAAAGGGAAGGACAAGTAAGGACTGAAAGAATCAGTCCTTCTGTTCTGTCTAATTTGACAGAGCATAGCTCATTTCACACAATAAAATACCCAAAAGGTGACAAAGAAGACAATAAAAAACACAAGCAATCTACCACACAACCAGGTAAGCAATTCTGTAAGAGTGGGTTAAATTAACAATAGTCTCTATGAGTTGAAATAGACCCAGCAGGTTTGGTTTTTTGGTTTATATGATGTCTGCCTGAACAATGCAAGGCACTGGAAATTATACTGTGAGTTATGGGAGTTAACAGGTACCAACACAGTACCCCCCACCCCTGCCCTGCCAGGACAGCATTGCCATGCTGAGAAGGAGAAATGACACGTAATGATCTGATGGCTTTTCTGACAAAGGCTACAATAAGAAAGTCCAACTCAACTCCCTTTTAAGTACATTTCCTGAGACTTCATCGAGCTCTACTGCACACTAACACCTACTAAGTCTAAGATGTTAACTCTTTCCATGAGAATAAAGCTGTAACCAACATGACCTGTAAAATCCATCGACAGTGGATCTTCATGTGCTATTAACCAGTCAGAAGTCTGGTTATTTTAAAGACATAAACAAAGAAAAATAGAGTCTCTGATCTTTCACAATATGGTAAAAATCCTATTTTGTCTGCTGACCTTAATGAGAACTTCTTATTAACTATGTACGTATGTAAGTATAATTTGGACTAACCTTAGATTTCTAAAAATTCGTGTGATAAACACAAAGTGTACTGTCAAGGATTGGAACTCCTAAAATAAACCTGAAGGATCAGCTTTTGATAAAAATTTTCCTCAAATTATTGAGAAAATATCCCTGCCTGATGCAGAAGGTACTTGTATATACTAGCTTCGTTTTCAAGAATCCCTGGCATTACTCAAAAATCTTTAAAAATATTTGGCAGATTTAAATTTAATAGCATTAAGTCACTGTATTACAAACAGATAATTCTAGAGTTCTATTGTAGTAAAAATAATGATTATGAATTTACCCACATATGGCAAGGTGCCTGTCAATGATACATGAGAATTTAAAGAATTAAGGATAAGATATTAAATATAAGTTAAAAGGGCTAGTATCCATTTACTGTTCATGCTTTTTTTTAATTTTTATTGTGCTTTAGGTGAAAGTTCACAGTGCAACTTGGTTTCAAAAATTTATACACAAATTGTTTTGTGACATTGGTTGCAACTCCCTCCATGTGTCAGCACTCTCCTCCTTTCCTTTTACACCTCTGGTTCCCTGTGTCCATTCGTCCAGCTTTCCTGTCTCTTCCTGCCTTCATGTCTTCGCTTTTGGGCAATTGTTGCCCATTTGGTCTTGTATATTTGATTGAACTAAGAAGCACATTCCTCTTGTGTGTTATTATTTCTTTTATGGGCCTGTCTAAGCTTTGGCTGAAAGGTGAATTTCAGGAGCAACTTCAGTTCTGAGTTAGCAAGGTGTCAAGTGGTTCTTCCAGTCTCTGTCCGACCAGTAAGTCTGGTCTTTTTTTGTGTGATTTGAATTTTGTTCTACGTTTTTCTCCAGCTTTATTCAGGACTCTCTATTGTGATCCCTATCATAGTGATTGGTGGTGGTAGCAGGCACCATCTACTTCTTCTGAGCTCAGGCTGGTGTCAGCCATGGTTCATGTGGTCCATTAGTCCGTTGGGCTAACATTTTCCTTGGGTCTTTGGTTTTCTGCATTGTCCTTTGCTGTGAATGCAATGGGACCAGTAGATATATTTTAGATGGCTATTTGCAAGCTTTTAAGACCTCAAATGCTACTGACCAAAGTAGGATGTAGAACATTTTCTTTATGAACTATGTCATGCCAATTGACCTAGATATCCCCTGAGACCATGGTCCCCAGCCCTCAGACCAAGTAACTCGGTCCCTCAAGGTGTTTGGATGTGTCTGGGAAGCTTCTGTGACTTGGCCTTGGTCAAGCTGTATGCTTTATTTTTTCAAGTCCTATCTTATACGTCTATGGTCACATAAGGTTATAATAGAGTTCAGAAATCCCAATAGGAGGGTGGGATGTATCAGATTTAGATTTAGACATGTCACACTCTACAATCAGGATGATTCTCAAAGATGAAGAAAAAAGTCTCCAAAATGTTAAAGGATTGGCTCCACTGAAAGCTACAAAGCTAATGATAATGCATGAGAGAGACCTATATTATATATGGAGAAATTGCTAATGACGTCCATTGAGGACCAAGCACAAAAGCGAATCCCTCTCAGCAAGTCGAAGATCACTGCTAGACACAAACCATGTTCAACATACTTAAAGAAAAAGCAGGACCAGAGTAAGATATAGACTTCAGTGCTAGCTCTGGATGGGTCAAGCACTTCAAACAACATTTTTCTCTGCATAATGTGAAAGTGAGTGGTGAGCCTGCAAGTGCTTATGTGAAGGCAGCAGAAGAATTTGTTGAAACGTTAGATAAACTAATTGTACAGGGAGGTTATTTGCCCCACCAAATTTTTAATATGGATAAAACCTCCTTATTGTGGAAGCAAATGCATAAAAGTACCTTCATCCATAATATGGTGTCTGCACAACGTCTAAAACACATAACATCCTATTTCATGGAACGTATATTGGATGTTAAACAACCCAAGACTGTAGATATATAGATCTCCTTAGTTGAGCTCACAGTTCACTGAATTATGTTTCTATACTATTTGTTTGGCTTATAGTAACTTTTAGTAAAAATAGTTAAAAGATAGACAAGTTTTCATTTTCTGAAAAAATGTTTCTTTTAATATATAATTCTAGAAAAACATGTCTATTCTGTCAAACTCTACTCTGTATATTCTCTCTTGCACTAAGAAACACATAGACCACTATAATTCTGTTTTGCCCTTGATTCCCACCATGTTAAAAAAAACTGAGTTTTTAAATACAGTAATCATCATATTCAAGTTTCCTGGAAGAAGTATCCCTCTTTCTTTCTCCCTCCTGTATTTAAGTCACAAACACAATGCTCTGTATGCCATGGTAATGATAAGGATTTGTTTTAAAAATCAATAGATTTGTAAGTCACCTAAAACTATTTGTGCAGTTGGCATGGTTGAAATTAAAAATGAACAAGTAAGCAAGTAATAACAATAAATAAATCTAGTTCTAAGATCACACAGGTAACAAATGCCAAGAATACAAAATATAATATACACGATCTGTGGTAAATACTACTAGAAAAACTAAATAAGAGCTGCTGAGCAAGAGATATTTCAAGGTTGAATGCAAATATAAATGAACTAATTAGACAACTTTTCTGAAATGGTAGTAATTGCCACTGAAATGTATAAAACCAGTTGTAATGAGATGATGAGTTTACTTTCTCCAAACACATATTTGTAGATTCTCAATATTCCCTGAGAGTTTCTCCTTCTCTTGATCTGTACCCAATTCTCACCATGTAGATGGAATCATTGACTAGGCAGTGAATCTGGTTCTTTGCCCCAAGGATACCTCTCAGTAAAATGAAAGGACAAACCTGTTACTAGATGGTTCCATCAATATATTTTGTCTTATAATGGTCTATGTTTCCTCCTTTATTTTTATTAATCACAAGTTTAAAATCAGTATTAATTAATTTAGAGCATCTCAAAAAGTATCGCTACTTTTTTTTTAGGGAACAAAACAACAGCTGTAGTCATATTTCATGGTTTTAATAACATACATTCTATCACACCTTTGCACTTATAGATGAATGTCATATTGTGCTCAACTTCAAAATAATAAATCTATCAAATTATGAATATAATTTACCCCTTACAAATGAAGGAATGTGATTTATAATGTCACTCTTTGAATGTATGAGCAGGATAGCTATAATCAATCATCTAAATAAGCTATACTATTTAGGAGCTTTTTGAAGGCAGACAATTCAAAAATATTTTTCTACTTTGGATTTCTTATGCAATAAATACTTTGTACAATATCTGAGCCATCAATACAGCCATATTATGGCATAAAACAAAGGCTTAAGATGCTGAATATTTGATATTTGTAGGTGCATGTCCCATAACAATCCTTATCTCAGTAATAACAGGCTGAAATTTTCTTAAAGAGATCAGTGAATTTAGGAATAAATCATACTGACCAGTGAAGCTCTTTATAAGTTTCTCAACTTTTAATATGCTAGATAATTTAAAGCACGGGACAGAAATCTATGGTTTATGGGCCAAATATGGCCCACCATCTGTTATTGTAAATAAAGTTTTCCTGGAACAAAACCATGTCCACATGATTACCTATTGTCCGTGGCTATTATCATGCTACAATGGCAGAGTTGAGTCATTGAGACAGAGACATACGGCCTCAGTATCTAAAATATTTTCCATTTGAACCTTTATAGAAAAAGTTTGCTGACCCCTAATTTAGAGGATCTTAGGGATGGAGCGTCAATGTTTTGCACTAAAAATTGCTTTAGGAATTTTTTTCTTAAATGCCAGCAAGAGAGGCAAGCAGTCTATTATGAACTGAGTTGTGTCCCTCCAAAATACTTGTTGGAATCCTAACCCCTAATATCTATGGATGTGACCCCTTTTGGAACTAGAGTTTTCTTTGTTATGTTTAATGGAGCCATATCAGTGTAGGGTGGGTCCTAAACCTAATCACTTCTGAGTTATGAAAAGAGCAAAATAGACACAAAAGTAAGCACAAATGGAGTAGGGAGGGTGGATGTGATGTGAAGATCTCTAAGGAACCAAGGAACACCCAAGCTGCAGAAGCTAAAAGAGACAAGGGTATTTCCTCAGAGCCAACACAGACAGACAGCCTTCCTTTATCACTGGTGCCCTGAATTTGGCCTTCTAGCTTTCTGAACTGTGAGAAAATAAATTTCTGTTCATTAAAGCCACCTACTTGTATTTCTGTTACAGCAGCACTAGGAAATGTCTATTTAACAATAGCTTTTGGACACAAAAAATGATATATTTCAGACCTAGATTTTAGCATGGAAACACTGATTTATCACGTTTTTCTTCTGTCTCTGACCCTATACCCAGCAGTTTATGTGGATTAATTTTTAAAGCAATGCTTAGAGATTGGTATTGGTAAGTTGAATTATGGTATTGATGGCCTCAAGTAAAGACCTCCTCCATACACCCTCTGTACTGTAACTTTGTAGACTCCACCCACTTTACTCTGAGATAGCCTTGTGACTTGCTTAGGCATAAGTGACATTATGCAAATTCTGAGCTTAGGCTTCACTCTCTTAGAACCTTGCCACTGGCATGAGGACAAACCCACACTACTCTGAGAGTCTATGTGCAGCAGAGCTGAACTGTTACAGCCAAAGATATCCTGAACCATCAAGCCCTCAGCCAAACTATCAGCCAAATACACACATGTGAGTAAACTCAGCTGAGATCAGTCAAGTCTGGCTTAGATCAGCAGACCAATCCTGAAAACCCATAAAGTCATGATAATTAATAAATGCTTATTGTTTTATGTTACTAAGTTTTTAGGTAGCTTGTTACACAACAAGAGCTAACTGATACAGTACTGTTTATATGCCACTTTATAGATAAGTAAGTTGAGGCAGAGAGAAATTAACTAACTTGATTAAGATAAGTAGCTAGTAAATGGAGAAGTCAGGATTAGAATACAACAATCTAATTCCAGAGCCTGTTATGAACCATTAAGATCAGGGTAACTAGAACTATATATGAAATGGCCAGATGTGAGGACTTTTTCTTCTCCCTATTTCCTACTGGTGAAATGTTGTTGGAGGAGAATAGAAAGCATCCTACTGCACCTCATCTGTGAGATTCAGCAGTGCAGGGACTCGACAAGTAATAGCATTGTCTGACTGAGAGGCTGACTGATAAAGCAATATCTTCCATCCTTGCGGTGGTAATAAAACTCTGGAAATGGTCCATAAAACTCAGTAGCCAAAGGGTAAAAAGTAGATGATCCACATGGAGATGTAGCAACTATCCAGGTGAGGAGCTGAAGCTAAATAAATCAGAAGTGGACATTTGGTGTTGAGAAACTTACATTGGCAGAAGTTTTCAAAGCAGAAGTTTTCCAACAAATTTTACAAATATTTAAAGGAAAAACAGATACCTTAATATAAATCAAAAGGCCAAACTCATTGCCATCTGGTTGATTCCAACTCTTAGTGACCCTATAAGACAGATTAGTACTGCCCCATAGGGTTTCCAAAGCTGTAAATCTTTACAGAAGCAGACTGCCACATCTTTCTCCCACAAAGCAGCTAGTGGGTTTGTACTGCTGACCTTTTGATTAGCAGCTGAGTTGTTAACCACTGTGACACCAGGGCTCCTTATACCTTAATATATTCGTTATAAAATAATAAGCAAGAGACAGGGATTACAGTATTATTTCCTCGCTGTTTTCCTTATGATTGCCAGGGCATGTTTTTCTGTCATGTGAAATGAAGGTTTTTTTCAGTACGTTTAGAATTTTGGGGAAGAGAGTATGGTAATGGAGAATGAGAAACTAGGTCCAAACTGCAGAACTGGGGGGAGGAAACAAATGAGACCAGCCTCACAAAACTCCACGAAAATTCCCCAATCGTAATCAAAGCTAAAGAGGCAGCTTTGCCCTACCCCCTACATAAAATCAATGAATGTTATATAGTGTAGTTAATTCCTTTGTGGATTGAACAGCTAATTATAACCTAGATTTTGTTTTACCTGCAACAGTGTCTGAAAAACTGCAACTAAGCATATTTTTAATAGCACAAAAACTGAAAGCTGTTTAAATGTCCACTGACCAAAAATTGGAATAAATAAAAATGCACAATAAATACAATGGAATCATATTCTGCAGTGAAAATAAAGTTTATTTATCAAATAAATGAGTATCACAAATTACATTAAATAATAAAGTAAGCTGAAAAATAAACATATGGTTCCATTTATAAAAAGTTAATAAACATGCAAAACTAAGCATTGTGTTGTTTTGGAATACAGTCATATGCAGTAAAATTATCAAAAAAAAGCAATGGGAGGATAAACACAGAATTGAAAATAGTGGCTACCTATGCAGGAAAATAAAGGTACTGCTACTTGCAAGGGGGAACTGGTGATCTTCAAAGCCTTGATGATTAGTTCATTTTTAAACATTACATATCACTTAAGTGTACATTACATATAGTGTAGCATCAACACGTGTTAAGATATTGTCATTTCAGCAAGATTGATTAGTATATATGTTTTCATAATAAATTAAACTGTTTCTTAGTTTATATCGCTTTCATATAAAGTGGTGTCATTGATCTTCTTGTTTGACTGACAATGGAATTAAGACTAAATCCATGTTAAGTAATTACCTATAGAGGCAATATGAGTATTTGATATCCATTTTGATTGTTGCATGCCAAGTGCAACATAATAATTTAGTTCTCTGATCTCAGTAATGAAGTCAGATGGACTTCCAGGCAACATGGTGCTATAGTCAGAAGCACAATGCCATCTCTCCACAGGAAAGATCTGAAAAATTAAGTCAAACAGAGTCACACATCAATCCTGAAACCTTAAGCATCAAATGAAGCGATAAAGAACTCAGCCAAGCACCAAATGGAATAAGAAACTGACCAAGAACAGAGCACAAGGAGAGATATATGCAGAGGTACCCTATCAGCTACCACAGCACAGATCTGTCATCTTGGATTCCTATTAGTAATCAGTGAACTGGGGGTAGGAGAAAGCAGCTTCACGGAGCTTCTAGCAGGAGATAGAACAACCGGTGACCAGCGATATATGCTTTCCCACCCTCGACCCTTCTTCACCCCCATTCAGCCTCCTCTGCTTCCTGTGGCCACAGTCTCTTGGCCAGGAAGCACCGGCTTCACCCCCGTGTCATTTGGATTCTACCTGCCTGCACTGGCCAGCTTCCTGAGTGCCATTTGTTGGCTGCTGATGTTGCTTTCTTCCACTTCTTTAGATTTCTTCCTTACTTCTCACCACTTCCCCCTTCTTTCTCTCAAATACCTGGCTCCATGTGCCATCTTTCCTTCTTCCTGAAAGGCTGCAAAACACCACTCGACTGTGAAACTGATTCCCGGCCCGTATGACCACGCTTGTGGGATCCCCGGGGCTTTTTTTTGTTTGTTTCTTTGCTCTGATTTGTTCTGTTTTGATTTGTTTGTTTGTTTTGTTTTTATTTTCTCGACTTGGGAACCCTTCTAGCAGGGCAGTACTGTGCGGCTTGGAAGCTACTCCCTTACTCTACGCAGACGCACATGGAGATCCCTGCGGGCATTTCTTTTGTCTTGTTTTTTTTGTTGTTGTTGTTATTTTTTTGTTTTGTTTTCTTCTCTCTCTTATTCTTTTTGTCTTTCTTCATTTCCAGTTTCTTGATATATTAGTTTTTTTATCCTTTACCCTTTTTCTTTTTTTTATTTTTGTTTTTTGCCATTTCTCAGTCTCTCATCTCTCCACTCCAAGAGCAAGCTCCCTTAGCAGTCTTTTCTGTTTGTGTGTATCTTTTTGGCCCCTGTTCCTCTCTCCTCTCTCTTCTCTTTCTCATACCCATTTTAGCATCACACATCAGAATCTCCCCCCTTCTTCCTGTCTACCTGCACTGTGTACTGAATATCACACTCCCAAGCAGCACAGGCATGGACTACTGGAACCTGCCCTGCACTGATTCCCAGGCCGCACTGTCAGCCCTTGTACATGCCACAAACAACCTATCCCAGCAACTCCCCAGCAGCTGGATCTGCCCTGCTGTACCATACCTCAGTGACTGACCCAGCCCATTGGAGAAGGAGGTGAAAAGTATCGTGCCCACAGACAAACAACAAAGATCACCCAGCACACCTGTTCAGACATAACCAAATAAAACAAAAAAGAAGGATGAAACAAACAAATATACAATCAATACATGAGGAAAATACTGAATGCCCAGAAGACAGCAGACAATATCAAAACATATACAAAAACAGAACAGGATGGTTCTAGTAGGGATCTAAAATAAAGCAACAGATGACTTTCCAGTAGAAGAAAAGGCACTATAACTACCTGATAGGGAATTTAAATCTCTAATATTCAGAAATATCCAAGAGTTGAAGCAAAAAGCAGATAAAAATGTGGAAAAAATAGAAAAATACCTGGAAAAGGTGGTAAAATTCATGGAAAATACAGACGAAAAAAATGGAAGAATTCAAGAAAATAATACAGGAACAAAATGCTAAAATAAATTCAAAACTAGAAATCATATAAAAGGCGCAATTAGAAATCCAAAAGATAAATAGATTTCAGAAACAGACAGTGTCATAGAAGGGCTGAGGATCAGGTTTGAAATGATGGAAGACAGGATCAGCAAAACTGAAGACAAACACTTGAATACAACTCTGAGGAAAAATCAGAAAAAAGAACAAAGAAAAATGAAGAAAACCTGAGAAATATGTGGGATACAATCCAAAGCAAAAATCTAAATCTGTGAGTGATCAGAGTTCCAGAACAGGGAAAGAAAATAGAAAACACAGAGAGGATCATAGAAGAACTGCTGACAGAAACGTCCCCAATATCATGAAAGATGAAAAGCTGACCATCCAGGAAGCTCAAGAAACCCTATATAGGATAGATCCCAAAAGAAAATCACCAAGGCTCATCATAATCACACTCACTAAAACCAAAGACAAACAAAGAATCCTGAGAGCAGCTAGAGAAAACAAAAAGTCACATACAGAGGAGAAACAATAAGACTAAGCTTGATTATTTGGCAGAAAATATGCAGGTAAGAAGGCAATGGGATGACATATATAAAACCTTGAAAGAAAAAAATTGACAGCAAGAATAACATGACCTGCAAAACTCTCATTCAAATATGATGGTGAAATTAGGTCATTTCCAGATAAACAGAAATTAAGGGACTAAGTAAAAACCTAACCAAACTTACAAGACTTATTAAAGGGAGTCCTTCGATCTGAGAACAAAAAACATCAGACCAGAGGCTGAATATAGGACACAGGATTGTACTAGCCATATACCAATCTAGGAAATGAACTCTTAAGGACGATGCAAAACCAAACGAATTACAACAGGGAACCAGAGAGGTCAATCTGTAAATGACAACAGCATCAGAACAATAAAAGAGGGAATAAACGGTGTAGGTATAGAACCTTCTAATGGGGAGGAAGACAAAGCGGTAACAAGTAATAACAGACTGGTTAAAACCTAGGAAGATGAGGGTAAATTTCAAGGTAACCACAAAGAAAGTTAACAAACTTACTCATCAAAATAAAGAAGAAAAGCATAAAGACTCAGTAACAACAAAACCTACAAAAAAAAAAAAAAAAGAAATGAAAAAAATCCACAAACAAAAGGAATTCAACACAGGAGAGTAAGAGGAACAAAGAAAACGTCAGCACCACAAAAAAGCACTACAAAATGAAAGCAGTAAACTCACACCTATCAATAATTACACTGAATGTAAATGGACTAAATGCGCACATAAAGAGATGGAGAGTGACAGAATGGATTAAAAAAAATGGGATCCATCAATTTGCTGTCTACAAGAGACACACCTTAGAAACAAAGACAAATTTATTAAAAATCAAAGGAAGGAAAAAAATATATCAAGCAAACAGCTACCAAAAAAGAACAGGAGTAGCAATACTAATCTCAGATAAAATAGACTTAAAAAACAAAATCCAACATAAAAGACAAAGAAGGACACTATATAATGATTAAGTGGATGATGCATCATGAAGAAAGACATAACCATAATAACATCTATGCACCAAATGACAGGGCCCCAAAATACATAAAACAAACTCTAACAGCACTGAAAAGAGAAATTGACAGTTCCACAATAATAGTAGGAGGCTAAAACACACCACTGTCAGTAAAGGACAGAACATCTAGAAAGAATCTCAACAAAGATACAGAAGACCTAAAGGGCACAATCAGCCAACTTGAACTCATACACATATATAGAACACTCCACCCAACAGCTGCAAAATACACAATCTTTTCCAATGCACATGGAATGTTCTCCAAAATAGACCACATCTTAAGCCACAGAGCAATCCTCAACAAGATCCAAAACATTGAGATAATACAAAGTTTCTTCTCTGACAACAACGTCATCAAAGTAGAAATTAACAACAGGAAGAGCAAGGGAAGAAAATCAATTACATGTAAACTGAATAACACCCTGCTTATCATCACTGGGTAATAGAAGAAATCAGAGATGGAATCAAAAATTTCCTAGAATCAAACAAGAATGAAAACATATCATAACAAAACCTTTGGGACACAGCAAAGGCAGTCTTGAGAGGAAAATTTATAGCAATAGATGCACACATCAAAAAAGAAGAAAGGGAAAAAAATCAAAACATTAACTATAGAACTCAAACAAATAGAAAAAGAACAACAAAAAAGCCCACAGCTGCTAGAAGAAAGGAAATAATAAAGATCAGAGCAGAAATACCTGAAATAGAGAATAGAAAAAGAATAGAAAGAGTCAACAAAACCAAAAGCTCGTTCTTTAAAAGGATCAACAAAATCAACAAACCATTGGCCAGACTAACAAAAGAAAAACAGCGGAGGATGCAAATAACCCAAATAAGACAAGAAATGGGGGACATTACAACAGACCCAACTGAAATAAAAAGGATTATAACAGAGTATTATGAAAACTATACTCCAACATATTTGAAAACGTAGAGAAAATGGATAAATTTCTAGAAACACACTACCTACCCAAACTAACACAAAGTGATCTTGAAAATCTGAACAAACCCATAACAAGAGAAGAGGCTGAAAAGGTAATTAAAAAAAACTCCTACCATAAAAAAGCCTTGGCCCAGATGGTTTCACTGGAGAATTCTACCAAACATTCAGTACTACTCAAACTATTTCAGAACACAGAAAAGGAAGGGGTACTTCCGAATTCTTTTTATGAAGCCAGCATAACCCTGACACCAAAACCAGGCAAAGATGCCACAAAAAAAGAAAATTACAGACCAATATCTCTCATGAATATAGATGAAAATATTCTCAACAAAATGCTAGCGAATAGAATTCAGCATCATATCAAAAAAATAATACACCACGACCAAGTAGGATTCATAACAATATGCAAGAATGGTTCAACATCAGAAAATCAATCAACGTAATTCACCACATAAATAAAGGAAGAAAAAGAATCACATGATCATCTCAATTGAAGAATAAAAGGCATTTGACAAAGTCCAACACCCATTCCTGATAAAAACTCTCAATCAAATAAGTATAGAAGGGAAATTTCTCAAGGTAATAAAGGGCATCTATGCAAAACCAATGGCCAACATCATTCTTAATGGAGAGAGGCTGAAAACACTCCCCTTGAGAACAGGAACAGGACAAGGATGGCCTTTATCACCACTCCTATTTAGCATTGTGCTGGAAGTCCTAGCTTGAGCAATAAGGCAACAAAAAGAAATAAAGGACATCCAAATTGGTAATGAAGAAGTTAACCTGTTCCTATTTGCAGATGATATGATACTATACATAGAAAACCCTAAAGACTTCTTGAGAAAACTACTAGAACTAATAGAAAGATTCAACAGTAGCAGGGTACAAAAATCAGATGGATTCCTATATACCAATAAAGAGAATGATTAAAAGGAAATCAGGAAAACAATACCATTTATAATAGCTCCTAAAAAGATAAAATACTTAGGAATAAATCTAACCAAAGATTTAAAAGACCTATACAAAGAAAACTACAAAACACTACTGCAAGAAACCCAAAGGGATCTACATAAATGGAAAAACATACTATGCTCATGGAAAGGTAGACTCAACATTGTGAAAATGACAATTCTACTCAAAGCAATTTACAAATACAATGCAATCCCGATCCAAATATCAACAACATTCTTCAAAAAGATGGAAAAACTAATCATCAACTTTATATGGAAAGGGAAGAAGCCCCAAATAAGTAAAGCACTACTGAAGAAGAGGAATAAAGTTGGAGGACTCACACTACCTGACTTCAGAACCTACTATACAGCTATAGTAGTCAAAACAGCCTGGTACTGGTACAACAACAGATACATTGACCAATGGAACAGAATTGAGAACCCAGATGTAAATCCATCCACCTATGGTCACCTGATCTTCGACAAGGGCCCAAAGTCCATCAGATAGGGAAAAGACAGTCTTTTTAACAAATGATGCTGGCAAAACTGGATATCCATCTGCAAAAAAATGAAACAGGACCCATACCTTACACCATATACAAAAGCTACTTCAAAATGCATCAAAGACCTGAATATAAAGCCTAAAACTGTAAAGTTCATAGAGGAAAAAATAGGACCAACACTTCAGGCCTTAATACATGGCATTAACAGGATACAAACCATAACCATCAAAATACAAACCCCAAAAGATAAGCTAGATAACTGGGATCTTCTAAAAATCAAACACCTATGCTCTTCAAAAGACTTCACCAAAAAAGTAAAAAGAGAACCTACAGACTGGGAAAAACTTTTGGACAGTACAAGTCAAACAAAGGTCTAATCTCCATAATCTACAAGAAAATCCAACACCTCTACAACAAAAAGACAAATAATCCTATTAAAAAATGGGCAAAGGAAATGAACAGACACTTCACCAAAGAAGACATTCAGACGGCCAACAGACACATGTGGAAATGCTCGCAAGCACTGATCCAGCAATCCCACTCCTAGGAATAAATCCTAGAGAAATAAGAGTCATCACTCAAATAGACATATGCACACCTATATTCATGGCAGCATTGTTCACAATAGCAAAACGATGGAAACAACCTAGATGTCCATCAACAGATGAATGGATAAACAAACTATGGTACATACACACAATGGAGTACTATGCAACGAGAAAGAACAACGATGAATCTGTGAAGTATCTCATAACATGGATGAAACTGGAGGACATTATGCTGAGTGAAATAAGTCAATCACAAAGGACAAATATCGTATGAGACCTCCATTGTAAAAACCCATGAAAAAGTTCACACACAAAATGTAACAATCTTTGTTGGTTACCAGGGATGGGAGGGGTTGGAGGGAAATACTAAATAGGCAATAGATAAGTGGTATCTTGGGTAAAGGGTGAGTCAGTACACAATACAGGGGAAACCAGCACAACTTGTACAAGGAAAGGTCATGGAGGTTCCATAGACACATCCAAACTCCCTGAGGGATCTGAATTGCTGGGTGGAGGGCTGTTGGGACCATGGTCTTGGAGAACATCTAGCTCAATTTGCATAACACAGTTCATAAGGACAATGTCCTACATTCTACCTTGGTGAGTAGTGTCTGGGGACTTAAAAGCCTATGAACAGCCATCTAAGATACTCCACCAGTCTCATCCCTTCAAGAGCAAGGGAGAATGAAGAGAAAAGTATATAAGGAAAAGATTAGTCTGAAGGACTAATGGACCACAGCTACCAAGGCCTCCACCAGACTGAGTCCAGTATAGCTAGATGGTCCCAGCTACCACCACTAACTGCTCTGACCAGGATCACAACAGAGGGTTCTGGACGGAGCTGGAGAAGGATGTAGAACAAAATTCTAACTCACAAAAAAAAGACCAAATTACTGGCCTGAAAGAGGCTGGAGAAACCCTGAGAGTATGGCCCCCAGACACCCTTTTAGCTCAGTGGTGAAGTCATCTCCGAAGTTCACCATTCAGCCTGGGAGTGGACAGCCCCATAAAACCAAATGGGACTAATGAGGTACAGCAGTCCAGGGACAAGGGCCACAAGGCAGAAGATGACAGGAAAGCTGGTGATAGGGAACCCAAGGTTGAGTAAGGATGGTGTTAATGTGTTGTGAGGTTGTTAACCATTGTCATAGGGCAACATGTGTACTAACTGTTAAATAAGAAACTATTTTGTTCCGTAAGCTTTCATCTAAAGTGAGAATAGCAGCACAACTGGAAGAGCATAGTCAATGTCACTGAACAGTGCATGTAGAAATTTTTGAAATGGTGTATCTTTGGCTATGTATATTTTCACCAAAAAATAAAGGTTGAGAAGGGAGAGGATTGACCTGTTGTGGGGTTGTTAAACAATGTCATACAACAGTATGTGTATTACTGTTTCATGAGAAACTATTTTTTCTGTAAGCCTTCACCTGAAGTACAATAAAAAAAAAAATGGGCAAAGGAAATGAACAGACACTTCACCATAGAAGAATTTCAAGTGGATAACAGACAGATGAGGAAATGCTGGTAATCACTAGACATTAGAAAAATGCAAATTAAAACCACAATGAGATACCATCTTACCCTGGCGTTACTGGCATGAATCAAAAACACCAGAAATAACGAATGTTGGAGAGGCTGCAGGGAGATGGGAACTCTTATGCACTGCTGGTGGGAATGCAAAATGATATAACCATTTTGGAAAATGATGTGGCACTTCCTTAGAAAGCTAGAAATAGAAATACCATACGATCCAGCAATCCCACTCCTAGGAATATATCCTAGAGAAATAAGAGCCATCACTCGAATAAACATATGTACACCCATATTCGTTGCAGCACTGTTCACAATAACTAAAAGATGGAAACAACCTAGATGCTCATCAACAGATGAATGGATAAACAAACTATGGTATATACACACGATAGAGTATCAATGCAAAGATAAAGAACAATGATGAATCTGTGAAGCATCTCATAACATGGATGAAACTGGAGGACATTATGCTGAGTGAAATAGGTCAATCACAAAAGAATAAATATTGTATGAGATCTCTATTTTAAAAACTCATGTAAAAGTTTACACACAAAAAGAAACAATCTTTGTTGGTTATGAGATGGGAGGGGTTGGGGGGAAATAAACAGACAATAGATAAGTGGTAACTTGGTGAAGGGTAAGACAGTACACAATACTGGGGAAGTCAGCACAACTTGTACAAGGAAAGGTCATGGAAGTTCCATAGACACATCCAAACTCCCTGAGGGACTGAATTGCTGGGCAGAGCACTGTGGGGACCATGGTCTCTGGGATCATCTAATTCAGTCAGCATAAGACACAGTTTATAAAGACAATGTTCTACCTTGGTGAGTAGCATCTGGAGTCTTAAAAGCCTGTGAGCAGCCACCTAAGGTACTCCACTGGTCTCACCCCTTTGGGAGCAAGGGAGAATGAAGAGAACAGGATACAAGGAAAAGAGTAGTCCGAAGGACTAATGGACCACACAACCATGGCCTCCTCCAGCCTGAGTCCAGTACAGCCAGATGGTGCCCGGCTACCACCACTGACTGCTCTGACTGGGATCACAACAGAGGGTTCTGGACAGAGCTGGAGATGGGTGTAGAACAAAATTCTAACTCACAAAAAAAGACCAGATTATTGGCCTGACATACTGGAGAAACTCTGAGAGCATGGCCCCCGGACACCCTTTTAGCTGAGTGGTGAAGTCACTCCTACGTTTTACCGGTCAGTCAGTGATTGGACAGCCCATTAAAACAAAACGGGGCTAATGAGGCACAGCAGTTTAGGGACAAGGACTAGAAGGCAGGAGGAGACAGGAAAGCTGGTGATAGGGAACCTAAGGTTGAGAAGGGACAGTGTTATCCATTGTCATAGGGCAATATGTGTACTAAGTGTTTAATGAGAAACTATTTCTTCTGTAAACCTTCATCTAAGGTACAAAAAAGAAATTATGTGAGAGCAAATTGTCAATGGCAACTCAAAATATTTGATTAGAACCTAGGGGGCAGTGATTGAAGATAATGGTGATGGAATAACTTGGAAAAAGATAATGAGAATAGCAGCACAACTGTAAGAATGTAATCGATGACAGTGAATTGTACATGTAGAAATTTTTGAAATGGTGTAACTTCGGCTATGTGTATTTTCACCAAAAAAAAAAAAAAAAGGTCCTCTATCTCAAGAAGGGAGAGTGCTGACATCTGGGGTTGTTAACCAATGTCATAAAACGATATGTGTACTGACTGTTTAATGAGAAACTATTTGTTCTGTAAACCTTCATCCAAAGGACAAAAAAAAATTAAGAAAAAAGGAAGAAATTCCAGTAAAATAGGCCTGTTTCACATCCTAATAAACTTATGATAGGTGTCTCCTTCAGTAACTGTCCATAACTCTGTCTCCCAGACTCTGGGTAGTGGTGGGCACTGTTCTGACTGTCACTGGCAGTCACACAAATAGCTAGAGTATAAGATTTGTGCTTGCTCCAAATCTGCTAAGAATACTCGATGATGATTGTGTTTTCACACCTCCATGATATATATTTTTTTCCTTTCCTTTTCCTGCGTGTATGTGGTTTTTTTTTTTTTTTTTTTAGTTGTTATTATTCCTGCTTCAAAAACATAAAGAAAACACACACACAAACACACAAAGAAACTGCAGACATATTCAAATGCTGGAGCACAGGCATTGTCAGTTACTTTATGTTAAACCAGACTGCTTGACAAATCTGACAGAAAAGCTTTCTGATCTGCAACACGATTTCTTTATAATTTGTGACTGCTCTCTGGAATAGAGCAATGTCTTGAGAAGAGAGGTGCTATCTCTGACAAAAAGGAAGAAAAAAAAGAAACTCAAGGCAGGCTGAGGACTAAACTATGGGGGCCAGGATTGAGAGAGCCCCAAACATTCCACGCTATCTCAAAACTCCTTCCAACTTCAACTTTGAAATAAGAAGGTAGAAAAAAAGAAAAAAGAAGGTACTTTGGAGGGCAGAAGGGTAGTTTATGATGTTCTCTTTTGATCGATTACCTGCTCTCTGGTACAGCAACTGAGAGAGACCACAAGGTCACAGGGAACATAAACTGAAGGAGAACACTGGGCTTTCCTGAATTCCACACAGGTCCTACAGCTTTGAGACATGACTGCCTTGCACAGCGCCCATCAATCCTCTGTGCGACACCATGCCAAATGGAATGTGCAGTTGGTATGATTATAGTTACTATTATTACATAAAGCTGAACAGCATTTCCAGCTCTATGAACTACAGGGCGGAGAGGTACCGGAGGAGCTTCCATCCAGGCTGACAAAGGAGTGGGAAGGGGAGAGGAGGCAGTTTTGGAAATTCCTTTTCTTTCTTGTTCTGGTGGTTTCCACTTCACATACAATGGAGTGCGTATGTGGGCTCTAGTCTGACAGATTCTGATTCAGTGGCAAGCAGAGCCAAGGAATCTGCGCCCCATAACCCTGTCAGTACTACTGGTTTAATGCATACCAGCCACTTTTTATGCCTCTGGACGTTGTAGGTAGTACGTTATAATGGTTCTAATGCATTTAGCGACAAGGTAGGTCCATTTTTCTAGCCACTGTGACAATACACCTCCCCAAGGGTCTCCCAAGCCCTTGTTGGCTCTCTGATCATTGAACATGATGTCCTCCTCTAGCAATTATTTCCTCCTAATGACATGTCCAAAACAAGTGCATCAGATAATGTTCTGTTCTGATCCATAAGATTATCTTTGGCTGATTTTCATAAGGAGATTACCAGACCTTTCTTCCTAGTCTGTCTTAGTCTGGAAACTTCATTAAAAACTGTCTATCATAGATGACCCAGCTGGTTGTTGAAATAATGGTGGTAAGTATAGCTTCCAGCATCACAGCAGCACTCAAGCCACCACAGTAAGACAAACTGACAGATAGGTGGTAATATATATATATATGTGTGTGTGTGTGTGCATTTATATATATGTGTTTATATATGTAGATACCTATATATACATATACATACATACATATGTGTGTGTGTGTGTATATAGATGTATATATATATAAACATTCATTTAAGATTTCATCAGGTAGAAGTGAAATAAAGCCTGTGGTTCTCTACTGAGTGCACAGTCCCTTGTGACAGCTCCTTTAATGCTGTATCTTGCCCATTAAGGCCAAAGTTTAGTTTCGAGCAAGAGTTTTTGGTACATTAAAAGTATCTGTGCTTTGTGCTGAGTTTTCCTGTACTATAAAAAAAAAAAACTAGTAAAATAGAGGTTGCAATTTTGGATCAAGTAATAAGCTATATAATGTTAAATTTTATATATATGATTATGGGGGGCTTTCAATGACAACAAAAAATATGTGACTGTGAGATTAAGTCTCCTGAATACCTCTATCATAAAATTCCCTGAAAATGCAGATGAAACAAACTTCTGAAAGTGTTACATTGTTAGGTAGCTTGATAATATTAATGTAATTTACTTAACTAGCTAAGTAAATGGGAATTAATTTACTTCAAAGATTGATGTTTCTTAGGTAGATGATTTCAAAGATCAAAAATTAACTACAGTATTAACATTATAGGGAATTCTAGTTATATGTTCTGTGAGCTTAAAGAAACATCCTAATTGTCACAGCAAGGAAAATTATATAAAAATTAAGAGCTGATCACCCAGAAGTGCCATCATATAAATTTTAATATTTTTATTTTTTAGAATATCAGATTGCAATTGACTCATAGATAATACCTTGAAGAAAGGGTGTATGCTCTTGAGCTTTCTACAAAGGGACATTTTATTGGCTCTAAAACAGAGGCAGTTGGGAGGGTAAAGACTGTGTTGCCCCAGTTATAACTGTATTTAAATGAAATGCTACGGGAAGTTCACTGTAAGTTTTCTTTACCTTTTTTGTTCATTCTGTTTTTGATATTTTGCTTGTTTGCTTGCTTGCTTTGTTAAAGACTACTTCCTAGTAAAGTGCTAGAGCTGGTAATGGTTCTAAGATGAGGGGATGCCAGTCTGCCCACAGTTGAGACAATCTGAAATCCGTGTGCTTCTTTGTGAACCATCGAGCCTAAGGCTGTGCTGAACAAGAATCAGTGCTTCTTTGCTGGGATTTTGCTCAATCCATTTTTTAGCAAAAGGTGATATTGGCTCAATCCATTTAATCTAAATAGTTTCCTAGGAAATGTAGACTGTAACACAGATTTCTTTGTGGATGGATATCTGGCTGCATTTTATTTTCATTCTTTTGTATTTTCACACATACTTGTTCACACACACATACACATTTCTCTGTAATGAATATATACTGCCCTTGTAAAAAGAATTGAAAACTGTTTTAAAAACAAATAAATTAGAAATAATCTCATTATACAGAATTAAATGCTAATACGGCTTTAACTAAAACAGTGTTCTATCTGTATTTATTATGCACATTCTTGGCAACTTCTAATGAAATCAAAATTTGGTCATGTATTTAAGAAATATTTATTTAGCTCCTACTAAGTGCTAAGCATTGCTGTCTTGTTGTGTGTCATCAAGTCGATTCTGACTCATAGTGATCCTATAGGACAGAGTAGAACTGCCCCATAGGGTCTCCTAGGCTGTAATCTTTATGGGAGAAGATTGACAGGTCTTTTCTCACAAGGAGAAGCTGGTGGGTTCAAACCATGACTTATCGGTGAGCAGCCGAGCCTTTAACCACTGCACCACCAGGGCTCCTTGGCATTTCTGTAGGTGCTAGGATATAGCAATGAACAAAAGGAAGTTCCCTATTTCTTGTAGCTCACACTCTAGTTGGGAACAATAGACAATAAACAATTACTTAATAAGACCAGAAATAGCAAGCACTGTGAAACACAGAAACTAGGAAAACATGGTGAGGGGATGGAGACTGATGTGAGAGGCACTGTTCTATGTAGGCTGAGCAAGGAGTAATGCTCAGATAAGGGGACATCTGAACAGAGACCTGACTGAAGTGGGTGAGCCACATAGATATCTTGGGGAAAAATTTCACAGGCAGAGGATCTACAAATGCAAATGTGCTCAGTGCAGATGTGCTTAGTATTTGGAACACCAAGGAGGTCAGGGTCGATAGGGTGGACTTTTATAAACAGTTAAAGTCAAATAGTCAGTTAGTAGAAGGTCAGATTAGATAGGGTCCCTGGGTGGCAGAAACCGTTAAGCACTTGGCTACTAACTGAAAAGGGTTGGCAGTCCAAATCTACCCAAAGGCACCTCAGAAGAAAGGTATGGTGATCTACTTCCAAAAGATCACAGCCATTGAAAACCTTGTGGAGCTCAATTCTACTCTGAAACACATGGGGTTACCATGAGTCAGAATTGATTCAATGGCAACTCGTTTGATTTTTTTGAGTGGTGTTTTCTGCGGGAGATGGAAAGTTGTTGGAGGTTTTTGAACAGAAATGACATGCTCTGTCTTGTGTTTAACAGGAACATGCTGACTACTGTGTGGACAACAGACTGCCACAGGCAGGCAAGGAGTGAAAGATGAGAAGCCAACGTGAAGCCAATGCAACGGTCCAGGAGAGGAATGATGACTCTCGCTGGGTTTCTGACTGAGTGGTTCTGGGTATGTAGTAGTTTCCAACACTTCAAAACGTTTTGTGTCTTAGGAGTTTTCTTCTGTGACATAAATGAAAATCTCATTAGGTTGCTATCCAAAGCAACTATGAACAAAACTAGCAGCCCTGACTTGAAATTATCTCCAACTTACTGCCTATGATGAAAGATTGTATTACTATAATGACAAAAATTAATCTTTCAATTTTACTTCCATCATTTAGAACATAATTCTTCTCAATTGAAGAGATGTTTAGAGAGTAAGAATATCAGCATTTAAATGATTTACATTAACATCTATCATATCTATTTAGGACTAAGATTGAATTTTATTCTTGTGATGTTGGGGAAAGGAGAACAAAGGGGTTTAGATTATGTACTTGGAATTCGTGAATATTTTCTCTGCAGGAGATGGTGTTTCCTGTATGTGAGGGTCAAGTGTGTCCAGGAAACCAATGCAGAGAAAAGAACTTAATCTCCTAGAAAATTTCTATCTAATTTTGGATCACTCACAGTGGCAGCATTAAAAAAAAGAAATGAAAACAGAGAGTGGAAAAGGGAGATTAGATTAGAGAGTAGATTGTTTGCTTGCCTTTGCCTCCTCGATTTTCATTCTTTTCTTTTATCTCTGCAGCCTAGAGAATTTATTGGTACCCGTTTCATTTGTCTTTCTCCAGGTTTAAAATTGAGGCAATGAGATGGAATATTACCTGTGTGCTTCAGAACATCCATGAGTGGCATGTGATAGTTGCCTGGGAAACTAAAGATGAAATTCTACAGAGCTTTCAAATGCTTTACCTTTCAGAATAAAGCTCAGCTGAGGTTTAAACAACATACTGACAGTGAGTGTTGATCCTTTGTGTTTCCTGTTAGGATATTTGAGCTGCAGATAACAGAAAACCCCCAACTCAAAGTGGTTTTTCCAATACAGAAATTTATTAACTAATATCACTGGAAGTTCAGAGGCATCATGGGCTTCAGGAGTGTTGTAAATGAGAGGCCCAATATAATCAAGTATCCATGTCATTTTCTTCTTTCTCCTCTGCTGAACTCAGTATCAGCTACATAATGCTGGTGTCCTTTTAGTCTTAAGATGGCTGCCAGTGACAATTAAGGCTACGTTAATTTTACTTAGGCTGCCTGGGCACTGGAAACGGTTAAGCACTCGGCTATTAACCAAAAGGTACACGGTTCAAGTCCATGTAGAGGCACTTCAGAAAAAAAAAAAAAAAAAAGCCTGGTAATCTACTTCTAAAAGGTCACAGCCATTGAAAATCTGATGGTGTGCAATTCTACTCTGACACATATGGGGTCACCACGTGTTGGAAATCACTCGACGTCAACTGTTTTTTTCCTTTTTAAAAGAAATGATTTTATTTACTTCTAGCATGAGGGGAAAGGTGATATTTCTCTCTTAACCATAGAGGGCAGAGGAAGAATTGTTTCTTCAATCTGATTTGGAAAACCTCATCCACAAGTCTACCTTTAGAATAATGATAGTCATTCAGGGAATGCCATTAGATGACTGGCTTAAACTAATGAAGATCTCCTTTGTAGATTTGTTATTACTGTGAATATCTGAACTAAAAGGGCTTATACTAGGAAGGAGAAAGCAAGAAATGGGTGTTAGGCATTATCATATCATACAATGGAGATGTAATGGTTATCGGCAGACTCTACATTGGAGAAAACATTCCAAGAATGGGATCTGCCCCAAAGTTCATTATTCTGTCCTTATCAGCAAAGTAAACAGCTATTTCTCCCATTTAAGATAAAAATTGAAGAAAAGGGAAGGAGTTCTAGTGAATCCAACTTTCCTCCTTTCCCCAGTGTTTTCAAACTCTCCATTAAAGGACTTAGAAACAGTAGTTGTAAAAAGGAAGTGATTATAATGCCTTTGTTGAGCATTCAAGCATTAAGATTAATAAATAGTTGTGATGTTATAATAATAATCTTTTAACTACATCTTTTGAATCCTGAATTTTTTATTTAAAAAAATGAACGTGTAATAAATTAGTTCCAGAACCTATGTTACCTTTACCTATCAATATATACAATTCAAAAATGGTTGCAGCAGTACATCAACAGTGAACTGCCAGAAATTCAAGCCAAATTCAGAAGAGGATGTGGGACAAGAGATTATTGCTGATGTCAGATGGATCTTGGCTGAAAGCAGAGAATACCGGAAAGATATTTACATGTGTTTTAGTGGCTATGCAAATACATTTAACTATGTGGATCTTAACGAGTTATGGATAACACTGCAAAGAATGATAATTCCAGAACCCTTAATTGTGCTTATGAGGAACCTATACATAGACCAAGACATTCAAACAGAACAAGGGGATACTGTTTGGTTTAAAATCAGGAACAGTGTGCACCAGTGTTATAACTTTTCACCATACTTACACAATCTGTATGCTGAGCAAATAACTTGAGAAGCTGGACTATATGAAGAAGAATGAAGCATCAGGATTGGAGGAAGACTCATTAACAACCTATGATATGCAGATGACACAACTTGCTTGGTAAAAGCAAAGAGGAGTTGAAGCATTTACTGCTGAAGATCAAAGAATACAGCCTTCAGTATGGATTACACCTCAACAAAAAGAAAACAAAAATCCTCACAGCTGGATCAATAAGCAACATTATGATAAATGGAGAAAAGATTGAAGTTGTCAAGGATTTCCTTTTTACTTGGATCCACAATCAACGCCCTTGAAAAAAGTAGTCAAGAAATCAAATGTTGCATTGCATTTGTCAAATCTGCTGGAAAAGACCTCTTTAAAGAGTTAAAAAGCAGAGATGTCACCTTGAGGACTAAGGTGCACCTGACCTAATTCATGGTATTTTCAATTGCCTCATATGCATGTAAAAGCTGGACAATTAATAAGACCGAAGAAGAATTGATGCCTTTGAATTATGGTGTTGGCAAAGAATATTGAATATACTACGGACTGCCAGAAGAACAAACAAATCTGTGTTGGGAGAAGTACAGCCAGAATGCTCCTTAGAAGTGAATATGGTGAAACTTCATCTCACGTACTTTGGACATGTTATCAGGAGGGACCAGTCCCTGGAGAAGGACATCATACTTGGTAAAATAGAAGGTCAGCAAAAAAGAGGAAGACCCTCAACAAGATGGATTGACACAATGGCTGTAGCAACAGCTTCAAACATGGCAATAATTTTGAGGATGGGACAGGACCAGGCAGTGTTTCTTTCTGTAATGCATAGGGTAGCTATGAGCCAGAACTGAATGAACAGCACCTAACAACAATAACATAGATGTATTAGTAAGCAATTAAACTGGCCTTTTGAAACTTTTTTTCCTTTCTTTCTAGAATCATGAAATTTTTTTCTTTGTGTAAGAATAATTTTAGCAAATGGAGACCTGATCAAACAATACTAGATAAATGTATGTATGTGTATGTATATATGCACGTATGCGTGGGTATGTGTAAACTCTTGCTGTTTGGTAATCTCTATATGAAGGGTATATTATTTTTCTTTAGCTACATACCAATTACCACCAACTCAGTGTAATTTTTGGTGCTTAAAACAACAAAAATTTATTACCTCACACTTTTGGTAGGGCAGAAGTCTAAGCATGTCACAGCTGCATTGTCTGTTCAGGATTTCACATGGGCTTGTTGGAATGAGGTCCATGACCAAGTGTGGGTCATACTGCCATTCTCATCTGAGGCTCAGAGCCCTCTTGCAAACGTAATCAGGTGACTGGCAGAAAGCAGTAGCTTGCAGTTTTAGGACTGAGATTCCCATTTTATTATTAAGCTATTAGCCAGGGACCACTTTCAGCTCCTAGGAAAAAAAGTTGCCATCAAGTCAACTCAGACTCATGGCAACCCCATGTGTGTTAGAGTAGAGCTGTGTCAGTAAGGTTTTCAGTGACTGCTTTTTTCAGAAGTAAATCACCAAGATTTTCTTCCAAGGTCCCTCTGGGTGGACTTGAACCTCCAACCTTTTAGTTATCATCTGACCGTTAACTATTTCTACTACCCAATTCATAGTTAGTGTTGGTTTTCTTTCAGGCCAGGAGAAGCATGTCTCTCTGACTTAGAATCTCTGACTTACTTTGTCTCTGACCTCTAAATACAGATTTAAAGTGTCCAAGTGATTAAGCCAAGCCCACTAGATAATCTTTCTATGCTAAAGTCAATTGATTTGAGACCATAATTACATGTGCAAAATCTCTTCACAGTAGCACCTAGATTAGTGTTTGAGTGAGTAACTGGGAGAAAATACATCTAACCAGGGAGCTTCCAACTGTGAGGAGTGAGACAATAGTGAAGATATTTTATCTCACAATAGGAATACCCAAATATCATTGTCTCAGTCTTCAGAAGGACTATGCCTCTCTCTCTCTCCCTTCTTTCCTAGCTGGACACAAATCAGTTAATTGCCTCCTTTACAGAAAGAAAATAACAAAGAAATACATCAGCAGGCTGGCAGGGCAGGATGAGAAAAAGGAAGAGGAATATAATAAAGAAATAATAGGATGAATGAAGAAAACACGGAAGAATGTAGTTGAAGGGAAGATGTAGGAGGGAACAAAAACAAAAATACAGCCACAAGAGACTATTGAGTTGATGTCAGGGTTTTATCAGTTTGAGATGAACAAAAGTTGGAAACGAGAAAGCATTATAGAAGAATAAAAGAGGAGGAAAACAAGGTGGAAAAGACAGCATTGAAAGTAACAGTAATGATGGCATCTGTGGCCAAGGATTTATGTTTGCTTTGAAAAAGGCACTTTGCTTCTTTTTCCTAACAACTTCCTGTGGTAAGAAAGGCTGATGACTGCACACATTTGGGTATATATCTTGATCTTGTTAACAGTATTTCTCAGTACTCACTTTTTTATGGTCTGGCTTCTGCTTCCAGGAGTCAGGCAAAACAGATAATATTACGCTTAATAAAAACACAAGGCCAAAAATAAAGATATAAACAAAAGAAATTAAAAATAGCCAAAGGTAGTCTTAGAGTCTCCTTAGAATAAACCATTTGGACAAAAAAGTGTGAACATATATAGCTCAATGTGTTTTTTTCTCCCTTTTCTTTTTCAATATACTAACAAGAATGGACGTAATTTAAAAACAACTTCATGAATTCATTTCCCCAGAGCACCATGGAGTAAAGAAGTGTTGCATCTGGACATCAGCTGGTTCTTAGTTACTAAATCGGAAATTATTAAATAGCTAATAACAGAGGGTTGACTGAACTGAGATTTTCAGTAACGTATATGTATGTGTGTATGTATATGTATGTGTATGTGTGTATATAAATATTTATATATATATATTTATACATATATATATATAAACCCAACATAGACGTATCCCAAATAGCTATCCTTTAAGCAGGCTGTCCACAAGTCTTTTAAATAAATTCTCAACTATTCCAAAGGTATCCTTATTTTTTTTATATATATATATTTTATTGTACTTCAGGTGAAAGCTTACAGAGCAAACAGTTTCTCATGAAATAGTAGTACACATGTTGTTCTATGGCATTGGTTAACAACCCCACAACGTATTAAGCCTCTAAATTCTCAACCTTTTTTTTTTTTTTGATGAAAATTACAGATGGCCAAAGATACACCGTTTCAAAAATTTCTACATTCACAGTTCAGTGACATTGACTACGCTCTGCCAACTGTGCTGTTATTCTCACTTAAGATGAAGGCTTACAGAACAAAATAGTTTTTCATTTAACAGTTACTACACATGTTGCCCTATGACAATGGTTAACAATCTCACAGCACATCAAGAATATCCTTACTCCACCTTGTGTTCCCTATCACCAGGGGACTTCCTTGTCCCCTTCTGTCTTCTGGACCTTGTCACTGGACTACTGTACCTCTTTAGTCTCATTTGGTTTTTTTTTTTTTTTTTTTTTTATTTTAACACCATTTCAAAACTTTTTACTTACACATTTAAGTGATATTGACTATGCTCTTCCAATTGTGCTGCCATTCTCACCCAAGATGAAGGCTTACAGGACAAAACAGCCTCCCATTTAATAGTTACTACAAATGTTGCCCTATAGCAGTGGTCAACAATCTCACAATACATCGACAGTGTCCTTATTCAATTTGTGTTCCTTATCATCAGTTTCCTACTCCCCCTCTGCCTTCTGGCCCTTGTCACCGGACTCCTGTACCTCGTTAGTCCCATTTAGTTTTACTGGGGTGTCCATTCCCAGGCTTAACATCGAACCTCGAAGGTAACTTAACCTCTGAGCTGAAAGGGTGTCTGGGGGCCACACTCTTGAGGTTTCTCTAGTATTCTTTAGGCCAGTAAATCAGGTCTTTTTTGGGGGGGGGGGAGTTAAAATTATGCTCTACATCCTTCTCCAGCTCTGTCCAGAACCCTCTGTTGTGATCCTGGTCAGAGCAGTCAGTGGTGGTAGCCGGGCACCATATAGCTGTACTGGACTCAGTCCAGTGGAGGCCTTGGTAGCTGTGGACAATTAGTCCTTTGGACTAATCTTTTCATTGAATCCTGTTCTCTTCATTCTCCCTTGCTCCTGAAGGGATGAGACCAGTGGAGTATCTTAGATGGCCGCTGATAGGCTTTTAAGACCCCAGACACTACTCACCAAGGTAGAATGTAGAGCATTATCTTTATAAGTAGTGTCATGCCAATTGAGCTAGATGTTCCCCGAGACCATGGTCCCCAGAGCCCTCCATCCAACAACTCAGTCCCTCGGGGGGTTTGGATGTGTCTATAGGGCCTCCATGACCTTTCCTTGTGCAGCTTGTGTTAGTTTCCCCTGTACTGTGTACTATCTCACCTCTCACCCAAGTTACCACTTATCTATTACCTATTTAGTATTCCCCCACCCCATCCCTGGTAATCAACAAGGATTGTTACATTTTGCATGTGAATTTTTTCATGGGTTTTTACAATAGAGGTCTCATACAATATTTGTCCTTTTGTAATTGACTTATTTCACTCAGCATAATGTCCTCCAGTTTCATCCATGTTACGAGATGGTTCACAGATTCATTGTTGTTCTTTCTCGTTGCATAGTACTCCATTGTGTGTATGTACCATAGTTTGTGTATCCATTCATCTGTTGGTGGACATCGAGGTTGTTTCCATCATTTTGCTATTGTGAACAATGCTGCCATGAACATAGGTGTGCATGTGTCTATTCGAGTGATGACTCTTATTTCTCCAGGATATATTCCTAGGAGTGGGATTGCTGGATCGAATGGTATGTCTATTTCTAGCTTTCTGAGGAAACGCCATATCATTTTCCAAAATGGTTGTATCATTTTGCATTCCCACCAGCAGTGTATAAGAGTTCCCATCTCCCCGCAGCCCCTCCAACATTTGTTATTTCCAGTATTTATGATTCGTACCAGTAATGCCGGGGTGAGATGGTATCTCATTGTGGTTTTAATTTGCATTTCTCTAACGGCTAGTGATCGCGAGCATTTCCTCATGTGTCTGTTGGCCATCTGAATGTCTTCCTTGGTGAAGTGTCTGTTCATTTCCTTTGCCCATTTTTTGATAGGATTGGTTGCCTTTTTGTTGTAGAGGTGTTGGACTTTCTTGTAGATTATGGAGATTTGACCTTTGTCTGACTTGTACTGTCCAAAAATTTTTTCCCAGTCTGTAGGCTCTCTTTTGACTCTTTTGGTGAAGTCTTTTGAAGAGCATAGATGTTTGATTTTTAGAAGATCCCAGTTATCTAGTTTATCTGTTGGGTTTTTTGTGTTGATGTTTATGGTTTGTATCCTGTTAATGCCATGTATTAAGGCCTGAAGTGTTGGTCCTATTTTTTCTTCTATGAATTTTATAGTTTGAGGCTTTATATTCAGGTCTTTGATCCATTTTGAAGTAGTTTTTGTATATGGTGTGAGGTATGGGTCCTGTTTCATTTTTCTACAAATGAATATCCAGTTTTGCCAGCACCATTTGTTAAAAAGACTGTCGTTTCCCCATTTGATGTATTTTGGGCCCTTGTCAAAGATCAGGTGGCCATAGGTGGATGGATTTACATCTGGGTTCTCAATTCTGTTCCATTGGTCAATGTCTCTGTCGTTGTACCAGTACCAGGCTGTTTTGACTACTGTAGCTGTATAGTAGGTTCTTAAGTCAGGTAGTGTGAGTCCTCCAACTTTATTCTTCTTCTTCAGTAGTGCTTTACTTATTCGGGGTTTTTTTCCCTTTCCATATAAAGTTAATAATTAGTTTTTCCATCTCTTTGAAGAATGTTGTTGGTATTTGTATCAGGATTGCATTGTATTTGTAGATTGCTTTAGGTAGAATTGCCATTTTCACAATGTTGAGTCTGCCTATCCATGAGCATGGTGTGTTTTTCCATTTATGTAGATCCCTTTGGGATTCATGCAGCAGTGTTTTGTATTTTTCTTTGTATAGGTCTTTTACATTCCTGGTCAGATTTATTCCTAAGTATTTTATCTTTTTAGGGGCTATTGAAAATGGTATTGATTTCCTGATTTCCTTTTCATCATTCTATTTATTGGTGTATAGGAATCCAACTGATTTTTTAGTGTTTATTTTGTATCCTGCTACTCTGCTGAATCTTTCTATTAGTTCCAGTAGATTTCTCATGGAGTCTTTAGGGTTTTCTATGTAGAGTATCATATCATCTGCAAACAGGGACAGTTTAACTTCTTCATTACCAATTTGCATGCCCTTTATTATTTTTTCTTGCCTTATTGCTCTAGCTAGAACTTCCAGCACAATGTTAAATAGGAGTGGTGATAAAGGGCATGCTTGTCTTGTTCCTGTTTTCAAGGGGAATTTTTTCAGCCTCTCTCCATTAAGAATGATGTTGGCCGTTGGTTTTGCATAGATGCCCTTTATTATGTTGAGAAATTTCCCTTCTATACCTATTTTATTGAGATTTTTTAACAGGAATGGGTGTTGGACTTTGTCAAATGCCTTTTCTGCATCAATTGAGATGATCATGTGATTTTTTTCTTTCCTTTTATTTATGTGGTGGATTACATTGATGGATTTTCTAATGTTAAACCATCATTGCATACCTGGTATGAATCCTACTTGGTCGTGGTGTATTATTTTTTTGATATGATACTGAATTCTATTGGCTAGAATTTTGTTCAGAATTTTTACATCTATATTCATGAGAGATATTGGTCTGTAATTTTCTTTTTTTGTGATGTCTTTGCCTGGTTTTGGTATCAGCGTTATACTGGCTTCATAGAATGAATTTGGAAGTGTTGCTTCCTCTTCTATGCTCTGAAATAGCTTGAGTAGAACTGGTACAAGCTCTTCTGTAAATGTTTTGTAGAATTCTCCAGTGAAGCCATCTGCGCCATGGCTTTTTTTGGTTGGGAGTTTTTTTTATTACCTTTTCAATCTCTTCTCTTGTTATGGGTCTGTTCAGATTTTCAATATCACTTTGTTGTAGTTTGGGTAGGCCGTAAGTTTCTAGAAATTCATCCATTTCCTCTAGGTTTTCAAATTTGTTGGAATATAGTTTTTCATAATATTCTGTTATAATCCTTTTTATTTCGGTTGGGTCTGTTGTAATGTCCCCCATTTCATTTCTTATTTGGGATATTTGTGCCCTCTGCTGTTTTTCTTTTGTCAGTCTGGCCAGTGGTTTGTCGATTTTGTTGATTCTTACAAAGAACCAACTTTTGGTTTTGTTGATTCTTTTGATTGTTTTTCTGTTCTCTATTTCATTTATTTCTGCTCTGATCTTTACTATTTCCTTTCTTCCAGTGGTTGTGGGTCTTTTTTGCTGTTCTCTTTCTATTTGTTTGAGTTCTGTAGTTAATGTTTTGATTTTGTCCCTTTCTTCTTTTTTGATATGTGCATCTATTGCTATAAATTGTCCTCTGAGGACTGCCTTTGCTGTATCCCAAAGGTTTTGGTATGATGTGTTTTCATTTTCATTTGATTCTAGGAATTTTTTAATTCCATCTCTGATTTCTTCTATTACCCATTGATGTGTAAGCAGATTATTATTCAGTTTCCATGTGTTTGATTTTTTTTCCTTGCTCTTTCTAGTGTTAATTTCTACCTTGATGGCATTGTGGTCAGAGAAGATACTTTGAATTATCTCAACGTTTTGGATCTTGTTGAGGATTGCTCTGTGGCCTAAGATGTGGTCTATTCTGGAGAACGTTCCATGTGCATTGGAAAAGAATGTGTACTTTGCAGCGGTTGGATGGATTGTTCTATATATGTCTATGAGGTCCAGCTGGCTGATTGTGCCCTTTAGGTCTTCTGTATCTTTGCTGAGTTTATTTTTAGTTGTTCTCTCCTTTACTGAGAGTGGTGTGTTAAAGTCTCCTACTATGATTGTGGAACTGTCAATTTCTCTTTTCAGTGCTGTTAGAGATTTTTTTATGTATTTTGGAGCCCTGTCATTGGGTGCATAGATATTTATTATGGTTATGTCTTCATGATGGATCATCCCCTTAATCATTATATAGTGTCCTTCTTTGTCTTTTATGGTAGATTTTGTTTTAAAGTATATTTTATCTGAGATTAGAATTGCCACTCCTGCTCTTTTTTGATAGTGGTTAGCTTGATATATTTTTTTCCAATCTTTGATTTTTAATAAATTCACATCTTTGTTTCTAAGGTGTGTCTCTTGTAGACAGCAAATTGATGGATCCTGTTTTCTTATCCATTCTGCCACTCTCCGTCTCTTTATGGGTGCATTGAGTCCATTAACGTTCAGTGTAATTATTGATAGATGGAAGTTTGTTGCTGTCATTTTGTAGTGCTTTTTTTTGTGGTGCTGAAGTTTTCTTTGTTCTTCTTGCTCTCTTGTGCTGAGTTACTTTTGTTTGTGGATTTTGTGTTCATTTCTTTTGTTTTTGTAGGTTTTGTTTTTGTTGAGACTTTATGTTTTTTGTCTTTATTTTTATGAGTTGGTTTGTTAACTTTCTTTGTGGTTACCATGAATTTTACCCTTATCTTTATAATTTTGAAGCAGTCTACCCTTACTTGTTATCGCCTTGCCTTCCTCTCCTTTAGAAGTTTCTATACCTATGCCGTTTGTTCCCTCTTTCATTGTTTTGATGTTGTTGTCATCCTTTGATTGATTTCTCTGATTTCCTGTTGTATTTCTTTTGTTTTTGGAAAGTCCTCTGTAGTTCAGTTCCTAGAATGGTATCTTGTTTATGTGAACCTCCGTCCTAGGTCCTAGGTCCTGCCTGAGGGCTGAAGCTGTTTGTCCTCAGATCGAAGAACTCCCTTTAATAATTCTTGTATGTTTGGTTTGACTTTTGCATATTCCTTTAGTTTTTGTTTATCTGGAAATGACCTAATTTCACCATCAAATTTGAATGAGAGTTTTGCAGGATATATTATTCTTGGCTGACAATTTTTTCTTTCAAGATTTTATATATGTCATCCCATTGCCTTCCTGCTGAATAATCTGAGCTTAGTCTTATTGTTTCTCCTCTGTATGTGACTTCTTGTTTTTCACGAGCTGCTCTCAGCATTCTTTGTTTGTCTTTAGTTTTAGCGAGTGTGAATATGATATGTCTTGGTGATTTTCTTTTGGGGTCTCTTCTATATGGGGTTCGTTGAGCTTCTTGGATGGCCAGCTTTTCATTTTTCATGATATTGGGAAAGTTTTCTGTCAGCAGTTCGTCAATGATCCTCTCTGTGTTTTCTGTTTTCTCCCCCTGTTCTGGTATGCCAATCACTCGTAAGTTTTTGCTTTTAATTGTGTCCCACATAACTCTCAGGGTCTCTTCATTTTTCTTTGTCTTTTTTCTGAGTTTTCCTGAAACAGAGTTGTATCCAAATGTTTGTCTTCAGTTCCACTGATTCTGTCTTCCATGGTTTCAAATCTACTTCTCAGCCCTTCTATGACACCGTCCATTTCTGAAATCTTGTTGTTTATCTTTTGGATTTCTAATTGTTGTTTTTGTATAATTTCGAGTTGTGAATTTATTTTGGCATTTTGTTCCTGCATCATCTTCCTGAATTCTTCCAATTTTTTGTCTGTATTTTCCATAAATTTGTCTATTTTTTCCTCATGTTTGTCAGCTTTTTGCCTCATGGAAAATTCCGAGTATTAGTGATTTGAGTTCCGTATCAGGTACTTCTAGTGCATTTTCTTCCACAGGAGAGTTATCTGGTGTTTTAATTTGGACACCTATTGGAGCCATCTTGTCTTGTTTTTGTAAATGTTTTGATATTGTGTGCTGTTTTCAGGGCATTCAGTAGATATTTCTCTCGTTTATTGATTGTAGATTTTTTTTTGTTTGTTTCATCCTTGTGGTACAGCTGGGCGGATCTAGCTGAGGAGGAGCCACTGGGACGGGTTGCTTGTGGCACTCACCGCAGCCACCAGGACGGTCGGTAGTCAGTGCTGGGCAGGTTCCAATAGGGCGTGCCTGCACAGCTTGGTGGTGTGATATCTAGTGCACTGTGCAGGTAGGTAGGGTGCAGCGGGAAGATGGTTATGTGTGAAGCTAAGGTGGATATGGGAGAGAGGAGAGAGGAGGAGGAGCAAAAAGCATACAAACATAAAAGAATGCTAGGGGAGCTTGTCGTTGGAATGTACAGATGAGAGATTATGGGATGGAGGAAACCAGAAGGGGGAAGAGAAAGAAAAGGAAAGAATGAACAAATAAAAATCAGAAAAGTTAAAGAACTGCAAAGTTCCCAGGGATCCCACCGATGCAGCTATGAGGTCTGGGGGAGTCGGTCTCAGTTTTCACAGCACAGCCTGGCCAGAAGGTACAGAGGCATACATCACCTGGTATTCAGGGATCAGAAAGAGAAGGAAGAGATAGAGAGACGAGAAATTAAGCAATGAAGAAAGACAAAAGGGAAAAAGAGGGAAAAGTTGACAAAACTAATCAAACAAAGAAGAAAAATAAAATTAAAAAAAAAAAGAAAGCAACACCAGCAGTCAGTGCCAACAAATGGGACCCAGAGAGCCCCCACTCAGGGGTGCGAATTCCAAGAAGCCGGCAGTCTCGGGGTTAAGAGACTGTGGCCACGGGAAGCAGAGGGGCCAACGAACAAAGCCCCGGGATCTCACCAGCGCAGCAGCCCAGACCTGGATTCAGCCACACGCCCGAACGCAGCCCCACAGCCCCGCAGGAGAGAGCAAAGACAGCACCCGGAACCAGGCACCCAGGCAAAAGGAGGGGGAGGCGGCAGAAAAAGGTTCGCCAGCTGCCAGCAAACGGCTTCCAGAAAGCCGCCAGCCCGGGCGCACGGAATCCAAGCACCGGCGCCCCCCAGCCCAGGGTCCCCGTCCACGGAAAGCAGAGGGGCGAACGAACAAAGGCCCCGGGATCCCACCAGTGCGACAGCCCAGACCTGGAAACAGCCACATGCCCGAACGCAGCCCTACAGCCCCGCAGGAGAGAGCAAAGACAGCACTCAGAACCAGGCACCCAGGCAAAAGGAGGGGGAGGCAGCAGAAAAAGCCTCGCCAGTGGCCAGCAAACGGCCCCCAGAAAGCTGCCAGCCCAGGCCCACGGAACCCAAGCACCGGCGCCCCCCAGCCCAGGGACCCCGGCCACGGAAAGCAGAGGGGCAAACGAACAAAGGCCCCGGGATCTCACCAGCGCAGCAGCTCAGAACCGGACGCAGCCACACGCCCGAACTCATCTCCACAGCCCCGCAGGAGAGAGCAAAGACAGCACTCAGAACCAGGCACCCAGGCAAAAGGAGGGGGAGGCGGCAGAAAAAGCCCCGCCAACAGCCAGCAAACTGCTCTCAGAAAGCCGCCAGCCCGGGCGTGCAGAATCCAAGCACCGGCGCCCAGCCCAGGGACCCCGGCCACGGAAAGCAGTGGGGCGAACAAACAAAGGCCCCGGGATCTCACCAGCGCGGCAGCCCAGACCCGGAAGCAGCCATACGCCCGAACGCAGCCCCACAGATCTGCAGAAGAGAGCAAAGACAGCACTCGGAACCAGGCACCCAGGCAAAAGTAGGGGGAGGTGGCAGAAAAAGTTTCGTCAGCAGCCAGCAAATGGCTCTCAGAAAGCCGCCAGCCCGGGCGCGCGGAATCCAAGCACCGGCGCCCCCCAATCCAGGGACCCTGGCCACGGATAGCAGGGGATCCCCAGCTGAGGCGGAAAGGGGTGGGGGTGGGAGAGCGCGCACTGCAGTTTACCGGTCGTTCTGTCTCCCACCGGATGCTCTGCAAGGCTGCTCTCCCATTCGCTGGTCTCCAATAGGAATCCAAGATGGTGGATCCGCGCTGCGTTAGCTGGTAAGGAATCTCTGCACGAGTCTCTCCTCGCTCTCCGTTCTCTTTTAGTATTCTCACTCCGTTTGGTGTTTGGCTGAGTTCTTTATCTCTTCATTTGGTGTTCTAGGGTTTCAGGATTGTTGATTCTCTGTTAGGCTTAGTTTTTCGGATCTTTGCTGTGGAGGGACAGTGTGGTGCTTCTGCCTAGAGTGCCATCTTGGGGCATCCTTATTTTAAGAAAAAGAATAACAAAGAAGCATATATCACAAATACAGGAGATTTTATTTTGGCTTCCGATTTTTCTCGGTTCCTGGGCCTTTAGAAGGGCCTAGGAAGAGGCTGAGAGTTCCTATGACACCACTTGTCAGTGGCCAACAAGGTGAACAGTATGCCCTGGCTTCTCCTCCTGTTTCCTAAAAGGATTAACTTTTCTCTTTGAGGAAATGCTGTTGGCCATGAGGTGCTGCTATTGATTTATTTTCACATTCTTGTGGGAATTTGTGAAAGTTCTGCAAAGAAAAGAAGAGAACTGAGATAAAACTTCCCTCCATCAAGAAACTTTAGGGTACAGCAGAGAGATGACTCAGAATCCAACTTTCTTATGACTCTGCTGCTCATTCTAATTGGATGACTACTTGTTTGGACTTTTGAAAGACACTTCCCATAAGAATGAAGGGAAGTTTCTCTGAGAGTACTATCAGAGATTTGTCCAGAGTATTGGTTAGGACTGCCAAAGAAAGCCAGTGTTATTAGTTGTTAGTTTAAAATGGGAGGAAGACCCAATGTTGACCTCCTCAGGCATGTACATGCTTCTTCCCTTGGATTCCAGATCTGACTTTTGCACATGAGTTATCACTAGTGGGATTACAAGGCATTATTTCTCCAGACATGTTCTGAAAACAATAAATAAATAAGTGAAAGACTGTTTGTGCTCCATTACCCATGTCTATCAGGCTTAAGTATTTGTTTCCATACTACCAAAGAGTGGTGACCCTTTGTAGTTTTGGGGACACATAAAGCTTTTCAAAATGCATTTCAAGGGAGCCTCCAGTTTCTGAAGTAGGTAGTGATATTTTAATAGCATTCACAAGGCATTCGATCTTCCTTTAATTGTTTGGTACAGGAAAATGGGTCATATCATTTTGCAAATTCTGACTACAGATATACTGAGGCAATCTAGTCAAGCTAAAGAATTCCTTCTCCTACTTGAACTTTATCTTGGTTAGGTCTCGACTGTAATGGAGACTAGCATAGATGATTCTGGTTTGAAAACATCAATGTTATACCAAAGTCTGTATAAATCTCTTTGTCCTAGCATGTCTTTTGCACACATCTGTTATGGAATTTTCCTTGGAGAATATGCTAGGAAGACTATAATCAATATACCAGTTTACTGGCAGCAGTTCTTAATATATGTAGCTCTTGGGGACAATAAAGTGATTTAATGCATAATAGTATCCACTAATGCATAAGTAGGATCACAATTAGTTATTTCTAAATTGCTAAAAAAAATAAAGGCAGAATTTCACCTCAGTGAAAAATTACTTGTAATATAAAATAATAGTAATGTCATCATTATGCATGCTTGTATTATTCTAAATTTTGTGAATTTGAATCACTTAATCATGTTTCTAAAAAACTGCTTCTAGAGAAAGTTCTTATAGGTGACATTTGACAAGCCAAATTGCCAAGTCCATGTTGATGGGTTAAAATAAGTTTTTCTTTCCATCTAGAATGCAAAAACAAATGAAGAATTTATTAAATTAATTGGGTTCTTCTATTCAAATACTTCTAGGGTGATTATCATGATACCTAAGTAATCAGACTCAATCTAAATAAATTAATTCAATAAAGGATTAGCCTAATTTGTGCCTTAATAGAATCATTTCATTAATACTGTCAGGAATAGCAGAAAAGTTTCTAGGCATTTTAAAGAGCACAGTAAATGTGACTAATACATTATAGTTGACAGTGGTAATTTCTTTACCAAGTTCAGGAAGCAATCTAACTGGTTAGGACAAGGGGAATGATGCTCCCTAACTTAATGAGCAATGTTTAAGACTCTCCACATACACTCATCTTCCATCTCTTTCACTTCTAACATCACTCAATAGCGTCTCCCTCTCTTTTCCATTTTAACTAAAACTGATCCTTCTGCTTATGTTCTTCATCCCACACATTGTTCTGTCTTCTCTAAGGTTTTGTTTTATCCATTATGTCCTTTAAAATTATATTACATACATACACATATGTCTTTAATACTTCACTTCCAACTGTTTCCTTTCCCTCTGCCTGCAAACATGCTTAGGCATCCTGATAATAATAATAAGACACAATCTCCAAGAAAAACAGACAAACATACTTTCTGTGGATGTTGCTGCCCCCAAACTACTTACTGTTCTATCACTTTCTTTCCTTTGTCTTTCTTAAAAAATGAATGTATCCTTGGTGTCTCACCTTCCACACAGCTGACTTATTGTATAGTCTCAGAATTCCACATCTAATGGAGGTGCTGTCCCAAAGGTCACTAATATTTTTTAATTAACAAATTAAATTAATTCCTCTTCATTCTGGTATTTTTGTCAAAGATTTTTCTTGAAACAATTTCTATGCCAGCTCCCATGATTTATTTCTATCTTTCCGAATTCACTATTTTTCTTCTTACTTCCCCTTTCCATTCACCTTTACTGACATTCAATGCCCTGTCCCCATTGCCTGTCAAATTTAGAAATATATGAAAGACCTGATTTGTTTTGTTTCACTTGTCTCTACGCTTATTTTGATGACCAAGTTCATTTTCTTAGTTGCCAATATCACCTGTATTCGATTAGATACCATGTCTCTTTACTCCTAATCTAACTTATTATGGGGTTTCAGATCTTAAATGGATTGAAAATATCTAAAACTGTTTTATCTTTTTAAATCCTTTTTTAGACCTTGATCAATATTCCCAAGACACTAACTTGAGATCTTGTTGGAAAGTTTGCTTCTTCTTTCCTTTAAACCCACATATACACTCAGATGCTTTGTCCATAGATTATTCTCCTCAGTCATTTATCTTTCCCTTCCTTTCTATGATTACGGTAAACACTTAAGTTTAGGTTTTTGTTGCCTCTTAACACATTGTTGTATTAACTATGAGAGTTTTCTGATGGCTTGCCTCATTCAATCTCTCCTATACAAGATTGATGCATACTAATAACGTCTACTTACTGCTACTTTACCTTAAATCCCATAAAATACAATGCCTCCCCCATTGTTCTTCTGAAGCTTTTTTTCTCAGTAGCTGCTTTTCCAACTACAGTACAGATTTACAATGTTACATTTCTGCCAAGAAGACTTCATACATTCCTTGATCTCTAACTCAAACAAAAATTCTTCTTACATTCATTTAAAACATTATCATCAAAGTAACCAACCTCATATTGGGAACCACACCTTTTACACTATAATTTTTATCCATTTTACAGCTATCTTCTCATTTAATCATCAAGAATTCTATGAGATAAATACTAGTATTTCCCCTTGGTAAATGAAGGATTGCAGCTTAGAAAGTTAGAAGGCCAAGGGCATTGTGACAGCCATAAAAATACAGCTTTCAAAGTGGAGACTGTAATCAATGAAGGCCAAAGTTGCTGGATCTGAAATCTATAGCCATGTGTGTGCTGAGGTCACACTTACCAAGAGCTGCTCCCAGCCAGCAATTGAGTGCAGTACATTTACTAATGCAGGTCCACTCCTGGAGAAACAGGATTCCTCCCATGAGTAAATTCAGCTCGAGGACTACCTGTTAACCAACAAAAGAAAAACAGGAGAGGAAGCAGACAACCCATATAAGAAATGAGATAGGTGATATCACAACAGACCGAAATGAAATTAAAAGAATCATAACAGATTACTATGAAAAATTGTACTCTGACAAATTTGAAAACCTAGAGGAAATGGACAAATTTCTAGAAACCCACTACCTCCCTAAATTAACATAAACAGAGGTAGAACAACTAAATAAACCCATAACAAAAGAAGAGGTTGAAAACGTAATTAAAAAACTCCCAACAAAAAGAAACCCTGCCCCGGATGGCTTCACTGGAGAATTCTACCAAACTTACAGAGAAGAGATAACACCACTTCTACTAAAAGTATTTCAGAGCATAGAAAAGGATGGAATACTCCCAAACTCATTCTATGAAGCCAGCATAACCCTGATACCAAAACCAGGTAAAGACACCACAAAAAAAGAAAATGACAGACCGATAACCCTCATGAACATTGACACAAAAATCCTCAACAAAATTTTAGCCAATAGAATTCAGCAACATATCAAAAAAATAATTCACCATGACCAAGTGGGATTTATACCAGGTATGCAGGGATGGTTCAACATTAGAAAAGCAATCAATGTAATCCATCACATAAACAAAACAAAAGACAAGAACCACATGATCTTATCAATCGATGCAGAAAAGGCATTTGACAAAGTCCAACACCCATTCATGATAAAAACTCTCAACAAAATAGGAATAGAAGGGAAATTCCTCAATATAATTAAGGACATTTATACTAAACCAACAGCCAACATCATCCTAAATGGAGAGACTTTGAAAGCATTCCCCTTGAGAACAGGAACCAGACAAGGATGTCCTCTATTACCACTATTATTCAACATTGTGCTGGAGGTCCTAGCCAGAGCAGTTAGGCTAGAAAAAGAAATAAAGGGCATCTAAATAGGTAGGGAAGAAGTAAAAGTATCTCTATTTGCAGATGATATAATCTTATCCACAGAAAACCCCAAAGAATCTACAAGAAAACTACTGGAACTAATAGAAGATTTCAGCAGAGTTTCAGGATACAAGGTAAATATACAAAAATCAATTGGATTCCTTTACACCAACAAAGAGAACTTCAAAGAGGAAATCACTAAATCAATACCAATTACAGTTGCCCCCAAGAAGATAAAGTATTTTGGAATAAATCTAACCAGAGATGTAAAAGATCTTTACAGAGAAAACTACAAGACACTACTGCAAGAAACTAACAGAGACCTGCATAAGTGGAAAAATATACCTTGTTCATGGATAGGTAGACTCAACATAGTGAAAATCTCAATTCTACCGAAAGCTATCTATAGATACAATACAATCTTGATCCTAATTCCACCAGCATTTTTTTTTTTTTTAATATTTTATTGTACTTCAGGTAAAGGCTTACAGAACAAACAGTTTCTCATGTAACAGTAGTACACATGCTGTTTTATGACTTTGGTTAACAACCCTACAACATTTTAACCCTCTAACTTCTCAACTTTTTTTTTTTTTGGTGAAAATACACATAGCCAAAGGTACACCATTTCAAAACCTTTTACGTACACGTTTAAGTGACATTGACTACGCTCTTCTAATTGTGCTGTTATTCTCACTTCAGATGAAGGCTTACAGGACAAAATAGCCTCCCATTTAACAGTTACTACAAATGTTACCCTATAAAAATGGTTAATAATCTCACAACACATTAACGGCATCCTTACTCAACCTTGTGTTCCCTACCATCAGTTTCCTACTCCCCTTCTGCATTCTGGCCCTTGTCACTGGACTCCTGTGCCTCGTTAGTCTCATTTGGTTTTACTGGGCTGTCCACTCCCAGGGTGAACAGTGAACCTCGAAGGTAACTTCACCACTGATCTACAAGGGTGTCTGGAGGCCATACTCTTGAGGTTTCTCCAGTCTCCTTTAGGCCAGTAAATCTAGTTTTTTGTTTTTTTTTTTTTTGTGTGTGTGTGTGAGTTAGAATTATGCTCTACATCCTTCTCCAGCTCTGTCCAGAACCCTCTGTTGTGATCCTGGTCAGAGCAGTCAGCGGTGGTAGCTGGGCACCATCTAGCTGTACTGGACTCAGTCCAGTGGAGGTCTTGGTAGCTCCACCAGCATTTTTTAATGAGATGGAGAAACAAATCATCAACTTCATATGGAAAGGGAAGAGGTCCTGAATAAATAAAGCATTAGTCAAGAAGAAGAACAAAGTGGGAGACCTTACACTACCTGATTTTAGGACCTATTATACTGCCACTGTAGTCAAGACAGCCTGGTACTGGTACAACAACAGATACAGAGACCAATGGAACAGAGTTGAGACTCCAGATATAAGCTCATCCACCTATGAGCAGCTAATATTTGACAAAAGCCCAAAGTCCATTAATTGGGGAAAAGACAGTCTCTTTAACAAATGGTGCTGGCATAACTGGATATCCATCTGCAAAAAACTGAAACAAGACCCGTATCTCACACCATGTACAAAAACTAACTCAAAATGAATCAAAGACTAAATATAAAATCGAAAATGATAAAGATCATGGAAGAAAAAATAGGGACAATGCTAAGAGTCCTAATACATGGCATAAACACAATACAACCATAAGTAACAATGCACAAGCACCAGAAAAGAGACTAGATAAATGGGAGCTCCTAAAAATCAAACACTTATGCTTATCAAAAGGCTTCACCAAAAGACTAAAAAGACAACCTACAGACTGGGAAAAAATTTTCGCCTACGACAAATCCGATCAGCATTTAATCTCAAAATCTACAAGATACTGCAAAACCTCAACAACAAAAAGACAAAAAGCCCAATTAAAAAATGGGCAAAGGATATGAACAGGCACTTCACTAAAGAAGATATTCAGGTAGCTAACAGACACATGAAGAAATGCTCACAATCATTAACCATTAGAGAAATGCAGATCAAAACTACAATGAGATATCCTCTCACCCCAACAAGGCTAGCCTTAGTTCAAAAACACAAAATAACAAATGCTGGAGAGGTTGTGGAGAGACTGGAACACTTATACACTGTTGGTGGGAATGTAAAATGGTACAACCACTTTGGGAATTGATTTGGCACTTCCTTAAAAATCTGGAAATAGAAGTACCATACAATCCAGCTATCCTGCTCCTTGGAATATATCCTAGAGAAACAAGAGCCATCACACGAATAGATATATGCACACCCATGTTCATCGCAGCAGTGTTCACAATAGCAAAAAGATGGAAGCAACCTAAGTGCCCATCAACAGATGAATGGATAAACAAACTATGGTATATCCACACAATGGAATATTATGCAACGTTAAAGAACAATGATGAAGCTGTGAAACATCGTATATCATGGTGGAAGCTGAAACTTACTATGCTGAGTGAATTTAGTCAGTCACAGAAGGACAAATACTATATAAGACCACTATTATAAGAACTCAAGAAAAGGTTTAAACACAGAAGAAAACATTCTTTGATGGTTATGGGGATGGGGAGGGAGTGTGGGGTTATTTACTAACTAGATAGTAGATAAGAATCATCTTAGGTGAAGGGAAGGACAGCACACACTACAGAGGAAGCCAGTACAACTGGACTAAACCAAAGCTAAGAAGTTTCCTCAATACCATCAAATACTTTGAGAGACAGAGTAGCAGGGGTAGGGGTCTGGGGACCATGCTTTCAGGGGACATCTAGGTCAATTGGCATAACAAAGCTTATTAGGAAAATGTTGTGCATCCTACTTTGTGAGTGGCATCTGGGGTCTTAAAAGCTTGCAAGTGGCCATCTAAGATGCATCAATTGGTCCCAACCACTTGGAGTAAAGGAGAACGAAGAACACCAAAGACACAAGGAACATATTAGCCCAAGAGACAGAAAGGGCCACATAAACCAGAGACTTCATCAGCCTGAGACCAGAAGAACTAGATGGTGCCCAGCTACCACCAATGACTGCTCTGACAGGGAACACAACAGAGAGTCCCTGATGGAGCAGCAGAAAGATGGGGTACAAAACTCAAATTCTAGTAAGAAGATCAAACTTAATGGTCTGACTGAGACTGGAGGTACCCCCAGAAAGCATGGCCCTTGGACTCTCTATCAGCCCAGAACTAAAACAACTTCGGAGGCCAACTCTTCAGACAGGGATTGGACTGGACTGTGGGACATAAAGTGATACTCATGAAGAATGTGCCTTTTAGTCAAGTAGATACAAGAGACCAAAGGGGCAGCTTCTGTCCAGAGATGAGATGGGAAGGCAGAGATTTAGGAGCTGGTTGAATGTTCATGGGGAATCAGGGACAGAGGGGAGGAGTGTGCTGTTGCAGAATGGGGTGAGCGGTTGGGGTCTCACAACAATGTATGTAAAAAAAAAATTGTATGAGAGACTAACTTGAAATGTAAACTTCATTTGATTACAACAATAAAAAATATATATAAAAAAATAAAATAAAATAAATAAATAAAAGGACTACCTGTTGACCTTATTGTAGCTTTCATAGAATTGGGATGCAGTCTAAGACCTTCCTTCTTTCCTTCCCTTTCTCCTTCATAGGTGTCTTAGGCTGGGTTCTCTAGAGAAGCAAAACCAGTGAAGTATATGTATATGTATACAGAGAGAGATTTATCTCAAAGAACCAGCTAACACGGCTGTAGAGGCTGCCAAGTCCCAAGTCCATGGGTGAGGTGTCAGGCATCAGTATGGAGGCTTCTCCTGACTCACATAGCTGCAGGGCCTGATGAACCCAAGATCTGCAGGTCAGACGGCAGGCCATTGGCTTACGGGCTGTGAAGGTGATGAATCCCAAGACTGCGAGGCAATACGGCTGGCTGCTGGCTCAAGTCCCAAGAACCAGAGGTCAGATGAAGATGAGCCAGATGCAGGATCCAGAGCAAGCAAAAGCCAGTGAGCTTTGCCAGAACATCTACATATATTGGATGCAGGCCACACCCCCAAGAAAACTCCCCTTACAACTGATTTGGTGATCACATCAGATCATGTCATGGAGGTGATTACATTATAACACAAAATGATGGATAACTGCATTACATAACTGCCAAACCACTGAGAATCATGGCCCAGAAGGTTGACACACAACCTTAACCATCACAGTCCACCCTTGTCAACTTGGCACCTGTACACATCTCCTTAAACCATACACAATCTCTAAAGGCAATTACAAAGTCATACTTGCACCTAACATGACACAACTAACACGTACAACTGAAAACTCACTAGCCCCGTTTACATCTTATATTTTATAAGTGAAGAAAACAAAAATATTTTATGCACACATACAAGGAAAGAATTACAGTCCTCATTTCTGCAACTGGTCACGTGGTCATAACTGGCATTTAGAAATACATTTTTCCACCATCCATTCCATATTCCCTTTCCTGTAAGCAAGTACTTCAGCTGGTCATGGTTCTTTGCCTGGTTGGGTGACCCAAAACTTCATTCCCGAAGGGTCTGGTCCATGAGTAGTCATGTCACAGTGGGTGACTGTAGTTTTCCATTGACTTTAATCACAGGGCATCATAGAACTAAGAGATGTCCTAACGGATCTCCTGCTTTTCAGACATCTTCTTTACCTCCATTATGTAATATCCATCCAATTTCCTCTTGGTAATCAGAATCAATCATACCACCTAATACAGTAACTCCATTCTTTGTATGTTGATTCAGAGGCGTAAGTATCCCAAAGTGGCAGGGTGACATTCTTTACTTCCAGTTCAATGGAATCAGTGTACTGTCTCCTAGTGGGAGCATTCCTCCCTTTGGAACTAAGATTTCTAGACCAGCTGAGCATAGGATCATGGGGAAAGGAAGCAAAAATTTTGTGAGTGGGTCACTAGGGATAATAGTAAATGGTACTACTCCCATTTCCACCGTTTGATTCCTGGACTGGTGAATCCTGACTATGGGAGAAATAGCACCATATATTAGATACTGGTTTAGAGCATATATGGTCTCCTGGAGAACATTGCCCCAGCCATGCAAGGTAGTGCCACCTACCTGATGCCATAATTGTGTCTTTAGAAGGACATTCCATCGTTCTATCAAGCCAGCTGCTTCCGGATGATGGTGGACACGGTAACACCAGTAAATTCCATGAACATGGGCCCACTGCCACACTTCACTTGCTGTGAAGTGAGTCCGTTGATCCAAGACAATGTTATGTGGGGTGCCATGATGGTGGATAAGGTATTCTGTAAGTCCACAGATGATACTCTTTGGCAGAAGCATTGCATGCTGGGAAGGCAAATCCGTATCAGAGTAAGTGCCATTCCAGTAAGAACAAAATGCTGGCCTTTCATAATGGAAGTGGTCCAATGTAATTCACCTGCCACCAGGTTGCTGGCTGATCACCTCAAGGAATGGTGCCACATGAGAGACTCAGGGTTGGTCTCTGCTGCTGACAGATTGGGCACTCAGCAGGGACTGTAGCCAAGTCAGCCTTGGTGAATGGAAGTCCATGTTTCTGAGCTCATGCCTAACCTCCATCCCTGCCACTGTGGCCACTTTGTTCATGAGATCATTGGGCAATGACAGCAGGGACTGGGGAAAGAGGATGACTGGTTTCCACAGAATGCATTATCCTATCTACTTGACTGTTAAATCCTCCTCTGCTGAGGTCACACTTTGGTGAGCATTCACATGTGACACAAATATCTTCATTTCTTTGGCCTATTCAGAGAGGTCTATCCACATACCTAGTCCCCATACCTCCTTGTCTCCAATTATCCAATGATGTTCCTTTCAAGTCCCTGATCATCCAGCCAAACTATTGGCCACAGCCCATGAATTAGTATACAATTGCGAATCTGGCTACTTCTCTTTCCAAGTAAAGTGAACAGCCAGGTGCACTGCTCAAAGTTCTGCCCATTGGGAGGATTTCCCTTCACCACTGCCCTTCACGGAGGTCCCAGAAAGGGGCTATAGTGCTGCTGCTGTCTACTTTCAAGTGGTGCCTGCATATTGCACAGAACCGTCTGTAAACCAGGCACAAATTTTCTCCTCCTCTGTCAACTGATCATAAGGAACTTCCCATGAGGTAATAGGAGCAGAATGGGAGATGAAAGGCAATGTGACAGGAGTGGAGACCATAGGCATTTGGGCCACTTCCTCATGCAACTTATTTGTGCCTTTAGGTCCTGCTCGTGCCTGATCTTGTACATACTACTTCCATTTAATGATGTAGTGCTACTGTGTACGTCCAACTTTATGACTGCATTGAGTCAGAAAACACCCAGCTCATGATGGGCAGTTCAGGCCGTATGGTGACTTGGTGGCCCATAGTTAGGCATTCAGTCTCTGCTAAGGCCTAATAACAAGCCAAAAGCTGTTTCTCAAAAGCAGAGTAGTTATCTGCAAAGGATGGCAGAGCTTTGCTCCAAAATCCTAAGGGCCTGCACTGTGATTCACCAATAGGGCCCTGCCAAAGACTCCAAGCAGCATCTCTATCTGCCAGTGACACTTCAAGCATCATTGGATCATCTGGATCATATGGCCCAAGGGGCAGAGTGGCTTGCACAGCAGCCTGAACCTGTTGCAAAGCCTTCTCTTCTTCTGGATCCCACTCAAACTAGCAGTTGATAAATAGACCAGAGTAGCACACCCAAATGAGGAATACATGGTCTCAAATCCAAAAAGGCCCACTAGGCATTGTGCCTCTTTTTTAGGTGTGGGAGGTGCCAGATGCAATAATTTATCCTTCACTTTAGAAGGAATATCTAGACATGCCCCACACCACTGGACCCTGGAAATTTCACTGAGGTGGAAGGCACCTGAATTTTTGTGAGATTAATTTCCCACCCTCTAGCACATAAATGTTTTACCAATAAGTCCAGAGTCATTGACACTTCTTCCTTACTAAATCTAATCAGCATAATGTTATCAATGTAATGGACCAGTGTAATGTCTTGTGGAAGGGAAAGGCAACCAAGTTCCCTGTGGACTAAATTATGACATTGGGCTGGAGAGCTGATGTAGCTCTGAGCTAGGCAACTGAAGGTGTATTGCTGGCCTTGCTAGCTGAAGACAAACTGCTTCTGGTCATCCTTCAAAACAGGTATGGAGAAAAAGGAGTTAGCCAGATCAATGGCTGTATACCAGGTACCAGGAAATGTATTAATTTGCTCAAGCAATGAAACCACATCTGGAACAGCAGCTGCAATTGGAGTCACCACCTGCCTAAGTTTTTGATAATCCACTGTCGTTCTCCAAGATCCGTCTGTTTTTTGCACAGGCCAAATAGGTAAGTTGAATGGGGATGTGGTGGGAATCACCACCCCTGCATCCTTCAAGTCCTTGATGGTGGCAGTGATATCTGTAATCCCTCTAAGAATGCAGTATTGCTTTTGGTTTACTGTTTTCCTAATTAGGGGCAGTTCTAATGGCTTCCACTTGGTTTTTCCTACCATAATAGCCCTTATCAGGGATTCAATGTGCGAGTCCTGCCAGTTGCTGAGTATATCTATCTCAGTGCATTCTGGAACTGGGACAATCACTGCAGGATGAGCTTGGGGACCCACCGGACCCACTCTGAGACAAACCTGAGCTAAGATTCTGTTAATAAACTGACCTCCATATGCTCCCACTCTGAGTAGTGGGCCACAGTGATGTTTTAGGTCTCCTGGAATTAGTGTTAGTTCAAAGCCAGAATCCAGTAATCCTCAGAAAGTCTGATTTGTTCCTTTTCCCCGGTGAACATTCACTCTCTTAATAGGCCATAGACCCCTTTGGGGAAGGCTGAGAGAAAGATTAACAGTATAAATTTCTGGCCATGTAGCAGGGTCCTTCTTCAAAGTGACCCAGCCTCCCCTTCATTCAAGGGGTTGTGGGACTGTAAACTTGCTCAAGTCTGGAAATTGATTGAGGGGCCATGACTCTCTATTCTGACAATTCAAGTTAGACTCCTGTTCACTTGACCTAGAATTCTTCCACTTGTAGATTTCCCATCTATTTCACTTCTAGAGATACCATGACTAAGTAGCCAATGCCGTAAATCCATATAAGTTAGACTATTCTGATTATTGCTTTGATTCCGCTGTCCATTAAGGTAACCCTGATCACCTTGTCTTTGTCAACTGAGTGCCACCAGTTGGCCCTTACCACCACAGGGTTCAAACAACCCCATTGTAGTTAGGTGACTTAATTCAGTTAGTGTAGTTTCCACTGTTAAATCTGACTTACATAAAATAGCAATCACAGCAGTCTTCAAGGATACTGGGGCGGTCCTCACAAATTTGTTCCTCACCATTGTGATAATAGTGTCCTCTGGGTATTCCCTGTGTACATCTGTGGGTCTAGCCTAATAAATTCCCTCTAACATGCCAATTTCCCTAAACCTTTGGACACCTTCTTCTACAGTATGCAAATCGATTTAGTACAGGCCACTGCATAACGCATGCTTCAGTGACCCAACCAAATGAACTATTAGATCCTTTCCTAGCCTCTCAAGCTGAAACACTGAATAAAGTTTTTGTGCTTAGTGGGCCCATATCAATAAACTCAGACTGATCCAACTTTATGTTCCTTGCACCACTATCTCATACCATTAATAGCCTTTCCCACACATATTCCCCAGGTTTCTGTTTGTACATATTAGAATAGGCAAGCAGCTCTTTTGGAGTGTAGTGTACCTCCTCCTGTGTCACCCTTTGTATTTGCTTTTTTGGGGCTTGCTGAGATTGAAGCCTAGTTATAGGTCTAGAAGCAAAAATGGGCGGTGGGGACGTGTTTTGAGAGCATTCAACCATGTCTTGTAATGCATCTGCCTTATGTAATGCCCCAGGCAATGACTCAGACACTGCCTCAGGTGATAATTCAGACAAAGGCTCTTCAAACACAGCTGGGTTAATCCCATGAGTTGGGGGTGGAGTAGCTAATGGTATTACTAGGGAGGGTTGTTTAGCTGTCAAAGATGGAGTAATCTCCAGATAGGAGTGAGTGGACTGGTTCTGTTGGCAGGAGGATTCAATGGAATTCTGATTATGTACCCACGTGTCCCCATCCCAAGTATCAGAACCCCATTTCTTCCCAATTAATGGCCTCATTTCAACTTCAGACACCATTAAAGATTGGGAATTCAACTGGCCTTGTAATTCAGCCACTCTTATGATAAAACTCTGTTACTACAAGAGATAAGGCTTTCTTTCATGGCACAAGTGTTAACTTTGAGGACATTTATGCAGGACTACAGCTGTGACTCTGAAGCCTTAAGCTCATCTATTTCTTTCATCACTTTGTCTAGTGGAATAAGACCAACCAACCATATTTCTTAGACTTCTTATTCTGACAAAATTATAGAAAAGTATCAAACATATGATCATCCAGAGCCTTGCCTCTCACAAATACTTGATGTATTGTTAATATTTTGCATATTTCTATTGCCAGCTCACACTATGGATTAGTAAGACACTCTTTACTACTGGTAGCAGAGGTATTAACATTTCTAAGACTAACCAGACTTGAGGACCCATTTAGAAATCACATCGTTACAATTTGATTTCTCTAGAACCATTCTCAGTACCAAATGTTTTAGAATGGATTCCCTACATAAAAAAAAAAAAACAGTGAAGAGTATGTATATATATATATATATATATATATTTGTTGTTATTTTCAGGTGACAGCAAGTCAGTTCTGTCTTAGAATGGATTCCCTACATTAAAAAAAAAAAAACCAGTGAAGAATATATATATATATATATGCTTATATATATATTTGTTGTTATTTTCAGGTGACATCAAGTCAGTTCTGACTCATAGGGATCCTATGCACAACAGAACAAAACACTGCCTGGTCCTGTGCCATCTTCATAATCATTATTATGCTTGAGTCCGTGGTTGCAGCCACTGTATCAATCTATCTCATTTAGGGTCTTCCTCTTTTTTTGCTGACCCTCTACTTTACCAAACATGATGTCCTTCTCCGGGGACTGGTCCCTCCTGATAACATGTCTGAAATATGTGAGATGAAGTCTCACCATCCTTGCTTCTAAGGAGCATTCTGGCTGTACTTCTTCAAGACAGACTTGATCATTCCTTTCGTAGTCCATGGTATATTCAATATTCTTCAACAACATCATAATTCAAAGGCATCAATTCTTCTTCAGTGTTCCTTATTCATTGTCCAGCTTTCACATGAGTGTGAAGTGATTTAAAACACCATAGCTTGGGACAGGCACACCTTGGTCCTTAAAGTGACATCCTTGCTTTTTAACACTTTAAAGAGTACTTTTCCAGCAGATTTGTTGCATGCACTGTGTCATTTGATTTCTTGACTGCTGCCTCCATGGGTGTTGATTGTGGATCCAAGTGAAACGAAATCCTTGACAACTTCAGTATTTTCTCCATTTATCATAATGTTGCTTATTGGTCCATTTATGATGGTTTTTGTTTTCTTTTTATTTAGGTGTAATCCATAGTGAAGGCTGTAATCTTTGATCTTCATAAGTAAGTGCTTCAAGTCCTCTTCACTTTCAGCAAACAAGATTGTGTCATCTGTATGTTGCAGGTTGTTAATGAGTCCTCCTCCAATTCTGATGCTCAATTCTTCTTCAAACAGTCTATCTTCTTGGATTATTTGCTCAGTATACGGATTGAATAAGAATGGTGAAAGGACACAACCCTGACTTTAAACCACGCAGCATCCCCTTGTTGTGTTGGAACGACTGCCTCCTGAGCTATGTACCAGTTGCACCTGAGCACAATTAATTGTTCTGGAATTCCCATTCTTTGCATTGTTATCCATAATTTGTTATGATCCACACAGTCGAATGCCTTTGCCTAGCTGATAAAACACAGGTAAATATCTTTCTGTTATTCTCTGCTTTCGGACAAGATCAATCTGATATTAGCAATGATACCCCTTGTTCCACATCATCTTCTGAATCAGGCTTGAATTTCTGGCAGTTCCCTGTTAAAGTACTGCTGCAACTGCTTTTGAATTATCTTCCGCAAAATTTTATGTGCATGTGATATTAATGATATTGTTGGCTAATTTCTACATTCTATTGGATCACCTTTCTTTGGAATAGGCATAAATATGATTTCTTCCAGTCAGTTGGCCAGGTAGCTGTCTTCCAAATTTCTTGGCATAGATGCATGAGCACTTCCAGCTCTGCATCAGTTTGTTGAAATATCTCAATTGGTATTCTGTCAATTCCTGGAGCCTTGTTTTTTCACCAATGTCTTCAGTGAAGCTTGGACTTCTTCCTTCAGTTCCATTGGTTTTTGATCATATACTACCTCCTGAGACGACTGAATTTTCACCAATTCTTTTTGGTACAGTGACTGTGCATTCCTTCTATCTTCTTTTGATGCTTCCTGCGTCATCCAGTATTTTGCTCATAGATTCTCTCACTGTTGTAACTGGGGGCTTGAATTTTTTCTTCAGTTCTTTCAGGTGGAGAAATGCAGGGCATGTTCTTCCTTTTTGTTTTCTAACTCCAGGTCTTTGCACATGTCATCATTATAATACTTTACTTTGCCTTCTCGAGCCACCATTTGAAATCTTCTGTTCAGCTCTTTTACTACTTCATTCCTTCCTTTTGCTTTAGCTACTCAACGTTCCAGAACAAGTTTCAGAGTCTTTTGTGACATTAATTTTGGTCTTTCCTTCTTTCCTATCTTTTCAATGACCTCTTGCTTTCTTCGTGTGTGATATCCTTGAAGACATTCCACACCTCGTCTGGTCTTCAGTCATTAGTGTTCAATACATCAAGTCTATTCTTGAGATGGTTTCCAAATTCAGGTGAGATATACTCAAGGTCCTACTTTGGCTCTAATGGACTTATTCTAATTTTCTTTAGCATCAGCTTGAACTTGCATACAAGTAATTTATAGTCTGTTCCACAGTCAGCCCCTGGCCTTGTTCTATCTGATGATATTGAGCTTTTCCATCATCTCTCCACAGATGTAGTGGATTTGATTCCTGTGTATTCCATCTGGCAAGGGCCAAGTGTATAGGCACCGTTTATGTTGTTGTAAAAAGGTATTTGCAGTGAAGAAGTCGTTGGTCTTGCAAAATTCTATCACGGTTTCTCCAGCACTGATTGTATCACCAAGGCCATATTTTCCAACTACAAATCTTTCTTTGTTTCCATCTTCCACATTTAATCTCCAGTATTTGTCAATGCATTTTGATTGTATGTTTGATCAATTGCAGATTGTAGAAATTGGTAAAAATCTTCAATTTCTTCATCTTTAGCCTTAGTGATTGGTGTGTAATTTGAATAATAGTTGTATTAACTATTCTTTCTTGTAGTTTTATGGATAATATCCTGTCACTGACAATGTTGTACTTCGGGGTAGATCCTGAAGTGTTCTTTTTGATGATGACTGCAACACTGTTCCTCTTCAGTTTGTCATTCCCAGCATAGCAGACCATATGATTGCCTGATTCAAAATGGCTAATTCAGCCCATTTCAGCTCACTAATGCCTAGAATGTTAATATTTATGTGTTCCATTTCATTTTTGATGACTTTCAGTTTTCCTAGATTCATACCTTGTGCATTTCATGACGTTATTATTAATGAATGTTTGCAACTGTTTCTTCACATTTTGAGTCATACCACAACAGCAAATGAAGGTCCAGAACACTTGACTCCATCCATGTCATTAAGGTCAACTCTCCTTTGAGGAGGCAGCTCTTCCCCAGTCGTATTTTGAGTTCCTTTCAATCTGAGGGGCTCATCTTCTGGCACTATATCATACAATGTTCCACTGCTATTCATAATGTTTTCAATCGTTAGTTTTTTTCAGAAGTAGACCACCATGTCCTTCTTCCTAGTCTGACTTAGTCTGGAAGTTCAGCTGAAACCTGTCCACCATGGGTGACCCTGCTGGTATTTGAATACTAGTGGCATAGCTTCCAAAATGACAGCAACACACAAGCCACCACAGTATGACAAACTTACAAACATGTGGGGTATGTATATATATAAATAGATAGATAGAGAGAGAGAGAGGTGGAGAGAGAGGGATTTATCTCAAGGAAATGGCTCATGTGGTTGTAGAGGCTGGCAAGTCCCAAGTCCATGGGTCAGGTGTCAGGCTGTAAGATTCTCCTCACTCAAGTACCTACAAGGGCTGATGAACCCATGATTGGTAAGTCAGAGAGCAGGCAGCTGGCTCATGGGTTGTGGAGGCTGACAAATCCAAGATTGGCAGGTCAGACACCAGACAGCTGGCTCACAGGCTGTAGACGCCGACAAATCCCGAGACTGGCAGACAACACAACAGGCTGCTGGCTCAAGTCCCAAGAACTGGAAGTCAGACGATGATGAACTGGATGCAAGATCTAGAATGATCAAAAGCCATCGTGCTTTGCTAGAACATCCATCTGTATTGGATGCAGGCTACACCCCTGAGGAAACGTCCCTTACAACTGATAGTCTGACCACATCAGATCACATCATGGAGGTGTTTACGTTATATCACAAAGTGAAGATAACTATGTCATTACATACAGGCCATATTACATCATTATGTAACTGCCAAACTACATCATTACATAACTTCCAAATCACTGAGAATCATGCATGGCCTAGCCAAGTTGACACACAATCTTAACTGTCACAATAGGGATCAGAACTGCATTGTTGTCTGACAACTCCCCCAACCTTCTCTGGCTCCTAGGTATATTTCCCAATCTATCTCTTGCACATTTAATCCCATCTTATGATAACGGCCAGGGAAACATATTCCTATAAATAAAGACAGTGTTATACTGAGAAGTTCTTGCTATTTGTCTCTTGTGTTTTCGATTGTAGGGAGACCATGTGTTTGGAAGAACAAAGCATAGCTTGCTGATCATTGCATCTCTGTACCAGCACAATTCCTATAACACAATAAACCAACCAGTTGCCATTAAGTCTATCCAACTCATAGTGACCCCATTTGTTTCAGAGTAGAACTGTCTTCCATAGGGTTTTATGGCTGTGATCTTTCAGAAGTAAATTGCCAGGCCTTCCTTCCGAGGCACCTCACGGTAAGTTAGAACTGTCAACCTTTCAGTTAGTAGCCCAGCAGTTAACCTTTTGTGCCATCCACGGACTTCTGACACTTAATAAGCCAAAAAAAAAAAAAAAAAAATCCGTTGCTCCTGAGTTGATTCCAACCCATAGAGACCCTGTAGGACAGAGTAGAACTGCCCCATAGGGTTTCCAAGGAGCAGCTGGTGGATTTGAACTGCCTACCTTTTGGTTAGTAGCTGAGTTTAACCACTGTGCCACCAGGGCTCCAACACATAATAGGTACTCGATATGTACTTATTGAATAAAATAATAAATACATAAATTTAGGTGAATTTTACTTTATTTTACTCTTGTTACTTTTAAAGTCTGTATCTTTCTGAGAGATTTTGAGTTTCCAAATAATGAACCATTAGCTAAATGTAGTAGTTAATCTCATCAGTTTTATATTAATGCTCATTAGCTTCACTGTCAAGGGGTGCATTTTCTGATTAGATTTTCACATTCTGTGTCAGTAGCCTGTAAGGAATGTATATCATTACATTACATAGAGAAAAGAGTTTGGGTTTAAATTCCAGCTCAAATCCCACACTAACCTATTTGCTCTTCCCCAGTAATGACAAACTTTCTCTGCCTATTCTGTTCCTTCTGCCTGAATGTTGTTCTCTTTATTCTTTCTTTGCCTTTTCCATAAGGACTCAGTACAGGCATTACCTCCTTCAGGAAGCCTTCCCTAGCAGCTCTGGCCTGAGTGACTAATGCCCCTCCCCTGTACTAAAAGACCACTCCTGGTACGCTACCATGTAGCTTATTATGCCACTATATAATCATCTATTTATTTGTCTCTCTCCTAACCCTGGTTCCTTTTTCCACTCCATGAGAACACACACAAACACATAAAATAAAATATCTGCTTGTAGGAGCTGTGCTGATATGCAACTGATATTCACTAACGTTTTACAGTTGATGTTGTTGCTAAAAATTAAATTGTGACAATATGTTGTCATGAAACTTTTGTTTCTTATTTAAGCTAAATTTAAAAAATATTGTTTGCCATGATTTACAACAAATATATACTTTACAATAATATTATTCCTATTGCTAATGAAATTAGAGTTACCTTTACAACCAGTTTGATATTACAACTACTCAGTATAATGTAATGAACATCAGAAGGATACTCCAGGCTTCCTTCTTGGAAATAACATTTTGACTGTGACACAATGCCTGAATAACTATCATTATTCACTTCTTTGGTTTAAGTAATGTGTTGCTACTACAATAAAAGCTTATAGAGGAAACCAGTTAGGCAACTTGTCAGGAAGCTTGGCATTTAAGTTTAAATAACTATCTGAGCTTCAATTTATTTATCAGTAAAACAGAGCTAATAATAGAGTCTATATTTCAGAGTTCTGAGATTAAATACAAGGATGCACATAAAGAATTTAGCACACTGCGTCTTGGGAATAATGTCTCAAATGTTATGCAGCCTTATTCTCAAAGAACTTCAAATGCATCTGTGCATTGACATTACCCAATTTATACCTGAGATCTTGAAGCGGTAGACAGTGGCATCTTCACTTTACTAAGCCACATTTTACTGAAACAGAAAAAAGCTAATCTATGGACTCCGGATGTCTTATGATTAGTATTCTTCTCTATTTCGGTTTTTTGTGCAGTTTAAGGTGATTCAAGTTATCACATAACCAAAAATTTAAAGAATTGTTCGTTATAAGTGGGTTAAGTAAACTATCCAAAGTAACAAAATAAAGCATTAGAAAGATACTATACCTTTAGAAAAATTATAAAATTAAGCAAACAAAACCTGGCCATTACAGAGGTCATTGAATAGATAGACACAACAAATGAAAATACACACACATGCATTTATATACATAAATATAAGGTTTCGGTGGGGGAGGAGGGTTATTTCTCATTCCGTGAAAGGTTCCTGCAAGCACAAAAGGAGATAATGGTTTACTTAAGCAATATGAACAAAATGTCTTTTAGCGCCAAGAAAGTGATATAACAAAGTGAAGGGTAACTTCAAGGAGTCTGGTGCACAGTGGGCGGAATATAAATTTACTTGGTAATTTAAAAAAATGTATTTTTTTTTTATTTAAAATCTTACCTTTTGTTATTTGTATGAGTTTTTATCTGATATCATCAAACACACACTATATATATATATATATATTATATATATATACACATATATATATGTGTATATATATATAATACATGTATTATATATATATTCCCATGAGGGGCTTCAAGTTTACAAAATCAACAGAGTTAGACAAATAGGAGCTACTATTCTAAAGCTCAAAACATGCATAAGTCAAAATATTTTGATGATATCAGTGGAACTAAATTTTAAATGTGCATTGTTTGTTGAGTCTGGTCTGTTGAGCCCAGTCTCAACGAGTAACATCTGTGGCCCTGTTGCTCATACCTCACAGCTTCAGTCAGCGTTTCGAACTTGTGGTCTGTGCTTCTATTCACCTCAGTGTAAAATGAGCTAGCCGGTCATTTTAACTGTTTATCCCTCAGGGTGCTTTTGTCACTCAGTGAATATTATTTAGAGATAAGCATGGTGGTTTTCAAACATCTGACTGTAGAATATAACATAGATTGACTATTTGGCTAAATGTGGGAGCTGATTTTTATATTCTCTTGGAGTTTCTCTTAAGGTGAAAATCAAAATTTTCAGACATCTTTCCATATTCAACTCTTGTCCTTTCTCACCTGTCTCTCACCTCTCATAATAACTTCTCCTGTTTCCTCTTCAGGTTTTTCTTCCCTCATTTTGTACTTTTCTGAATGTCTTCTGAGTGTTGGCATATTTTCTGAACTGAAACTTTTGCTACTTTAGAAAGTAAATCTTTTTTAAATTACCAGATTTTTTGCAAACAATGTTTTATAGTTTTTCCATGTAAACATGATGACATTGGTGGGAAAATCTAATAAGAACCATAAAAAGTTAGGGTTCTTCAGTTCTTCAGTTAGGAAATGCAAAGTTTACTGATGACCTTAATTCATTCCATTAATATTGATTGAGTGTCTTCTAGATATCAGACCCCACTACAGACTTTTGACAGATAGGTGAAAAAAAGAGACAAAATTCCTGCCCTCATAGTGCTTATCTTCAAGGGTCTGTAAAGGTATGATGATATTTCTAGTTATAGGTTTAAAGGGCTTTAAGCTTATATAATTGGAGGTGGAGGGAGGCTATATGAGAATAAAACATACAATATTCCAAATATAAAATTAGAAATATAATTGAATATTTATTTAGAATTAGAAAAAAGCTCACAAAAGTTTTTTTTTGTTTTTTTTTTTTTTTAAGTTGGCATATACCACAAGCATTATAAAATCCAGGAAAATAACATAACACCTCTATTACTGAAATATCTGACATGCCCCTATAATACTTTATTCCCTAAAATTTTGGCTGAACACATTTTGATTGCCTCGTCGTACAAAAATCATTTTCTGTAGAGAGTATAGAAAGAAATTAAGTCTTTTCTCTAGAACAAGTGAAAGAAATTTATTTTAATTATTGATAGTTTAGAAAAGTTTCTTTCAGTTTCAAAGCCCACTGGGTAACTGGGTGCAGTTTATTATAAGAGGATGTAAAACACATGACTCTTTACACACTAATGTACTTTGCACTTTGTGATATACCTACATGTTTGTGCCCTAAACCAAAACCAGAAGCCAAACTCGTTGTTGTCAAGTCTATTCTGACTCATAGTGACCCTATGGGACAGGGCAGAACTGCCCCATAGGGTTTCCAAGGAGCAGCTGGTGGATTTGAACTGCTGGTCTTTTGGGTAGCAGCTGAGTTCTTAACCACTGGGAAACCAGGGCTCCTAATAAATGCTTTATTATGTGCTTGACAGGGGAAACTTCTTTGCACACACTATGAATCCCAGCTGTTGATGCTGTGGGTTGCTAGCACTAGCTTAACTCTCCATGGAAGGGGCTATGGACCACATACACATATCTCATTAAACTAAATGTACCCTGAATGCAATTCCTCTTACCTCTGTCTCCCTTAGCTGGATTCCCCAATAAAGGGAGAGGTGTTCTTAAAGGAAAGTCAGAGGGAAAAGACATAGTTGTCTCAACAAATCTGGATTATGTATTATACTTTCACTAGGTTTACAAAAGCCTATGAACGTATGCACACATTGCTAGAGCTGGGCCTAGAGTCTTGGAAGAAGGCTGAGAAATAAGAGGCTCTTGAAGTTTCAGCTTCATTAGACTTAATTTAAATCTGTCTCTGTAGTCTGTGATCATCACAGCCCACAAACTAGTTGAACAAAGCTGTTTTTTATTTCCCTAGAGCTGAAATTTCCACAGAGATACAGCATTAATCTTAACAATCCACCATAAATTCAGTCCTATCAAGTTTAAAATTAAGTATTAGTTGAGCAACTATTCAGTTAACTCAGCATTTCATAGCTCAAACTCTCCGAAAGTGATTGTATATCATCCTGGCACCAGGGAATATAGACCTACAGTTGTTCACTATCCACACTAGCCTCCACTGTGGCCAACACCTCACTTGGTTCCCATGTCATATTCTTGCACCCATTGTTGCTATCCACAGTGCCCAAAGTTGCATTGCATCCACTATCTGAGGCTACTTTGAACCTGTTGGCTGACTTTCAGCCATTTCCAAGTCTCTCCCAAATGCCACAGAAACATTTCAAATGGCCTCCTTCATGCCCATCTCTCTCCACTTGCAATTTTACTACTTTACTTCTTTGACGGAAAAGAAATATGTCTAAAAAGCTGTTAGTGTTTCTGGTCTTTTTTCTAATGTTTTTTATGCTCTTAAGTTCACCTAAACCTATCAGGATTTCTAATATATTTTTTCTTAAATCTTGCCCAGTGAAGGTAGTGCACTGAGACCCCATCTCTGCTATGCTTAAAAGAAATGAAAATGAGCGATTTTACCAAATGCCATCATATTGACCATTACACAAGAAGATACCTTTAAAATATTGGAACAAAGAATCCATTGAGATGAATTTAAAATATATAAGATGAAACACTACTTTTACTAGATAATAAATTTGAAAACTCTATCAAAATTAAATCTTTGTTCTGATTATAAAAGTACTTCATATTTTTTAAATATAAGATAATATCTTATAAAATTACCCATAATCCCACTACCCAAAGATTATGCTAATAGTTCAGCCTCTTATTAGACACTGGAAGACTTGTCTATATAAAGAGCTGGTATTGGCAGAAAATGAAAATAAATCCAAAAGTTCTCAGAAGAGTTTACAAGAAGCAATGGAACTATAAATGGAAGATGGGATATATTTCATCATAAGGAGTACCATAAGGAATGATGGCTATTACTCATCCCTTAGGTTTCTATTGACAATTTAGTCCTGGGATGACTCGATGGTCAGCATAAAATGGTTAAGCAACAAACTTCCAGCTATGTGTATGTTTATTAAATTCACTAGATCATTTGTACTGTTTCTTTCCAAAAGACAACTATTACACTCACTCCTCACCTATCTACATGGTTAGTTTCCAAAAACCAAATTGTTATGTAAAAACAGGCATTACACCAAATGGAGGATGACTACTTCAGATCACAAAATGGAGAATGACAACATCATTACATAACTGCTAAATTACATCATTATATAACTGCCAAACTACAACATCACTGTATTTTTACACAAATAACATGTGCCTTCTACATTTGTTTACCACTAGCACACTCCCTCTGTGAGGTATTTTTGTAAGCATGTTATGCTAATTTTTTTACAGCAACATGTTAAAAAAATTGGCATAGTGATGCTTATGAAAATACCTCATAGGGAGAGGGCATGGTTGGCAAACAAATGTAGAAGGTGTAGATTATTTGTGTAAAAATATTATATATAACTGCCAAACCACTGAGAATCATGGCCCAGCCAAGTGGACACAAAACCTTAACCATAACAGACAGCATTACTCTAGACTCACACCTTGGCATTTGTTACTGCCAGACATAGGTTGTTAATGCACAGAATAGTCGGATAATAGATTTTTACTATTGTCGCAAATGCTGAATGTCAGATAACAAGATAGTCAATAAGTGAGGAGTAGGTGTATTAATTAATAAAGGGTGTCTCCAGGAGGTATGGTTAAAAACATTGGTTGAAGAAATCAGAGAGTTTATGAATTGTGCAGGAAGGGGGATGTCTTTTCACTACTTGAGCTGGAAAATAACCAGACCCCAGCGTAGTCTATTTAACTCTCCCATTGTCTCAGATATAGATGAAATAAAAAGAGAAAATATGGATATAATGAAATGAGTGAGGAAAGGAAAACACATCTAGAAAATCTGACAGCTATGTTAGACACTTTGGAAAATATACTTTGGAGGACAAACATTTTCATGTTTCAGCATTACATAAATCTCTAGAGAATTTCAAATTAGGAAAGGCAGGAAATTGAGCTTTAGCAGTAGAGCTGATGACAACTCAGAACTTAAAGTCTGGAAAGGAGGTGGGGCCAAGATAGCAGAGTAGTCAGATGGCTTTCTATATCCCTCTTACAACAAAGACCTGGAAAAACAAGTGATTTGATTGTATATGAATATCTAGGAGCCCTGAACAAGGCAAACTTGAGGAACTGGACTGAATGGTGGGGGGAAAGGGAGATGGTTCTGAAGAATCCAGAAGTGCCAGACTGGACTCGCTCAGCTGGAGTCCCAGCTCTTCAGCCCAGACTGGCTCTAAAGCAGGCAAACATCTCCATGCATGTGTTCGGGAGGCAGTTTCCACATCGAGAGCGATCCGGCAGCAGACATTCTGCTTGGACACTCTGAACCAGTGAAAAGCAGTTCCCAAGTGGCTAAAGATAAGTACATGCATTCGGCCTTTTGTGGGGACTTAAAAAACAAACAACAACAAAAAAGCCCATTTGAGAAAAACCTCTCTCCCTTTTACCTCCTCCCTCCCCGCTCTGCCCCAGTCCAGTCTTCCAAAGGCTCTAAGTCCACTGGGCCAGAAGTAGATCCCAAAAGGTGCCCTGACTCATTCTCCTGGCCTTGGAGAGGGAACAAATAAGCTACTGGCTCCCCTAAGCCAGGAACTCAAGGTTGGTACAGCTCCTTTGCTAGGCACAAGCATAAGAGGTCCACAGACTTTGAGTGCCTTACATCCTTGTATAGACTTGTGGGGACCCATCTCAACAGCGTAAGCCCTCACTACCACAGTACAACAGAGTAAACATCTGAAGTCTAACTTCAACTGTTTCAGCTGTGAGGGGGCAGATTTGTGATCCTCGACACAGCTCTGCCCTTTGAGCAGGCATCTTTACTGATCTGCACCAGGGGCTTGAGGACTCATGGCTCCACCTATGCCATCTAGGCACCTGCTTCAGGGGTCCAAGAATAGCTGGTGCCCTCAAGTCTTTACAGCCAACAGAGTGGGGTGCTCAGTCAGGCTACAAAACTCACCTACCTACTGGCCCTAGGGAGTAGGGAAACTTTCCTTTCAGAATCTCAGGGGCAGCCATCAGCCCCCTGCCTGGGTCAGAGCGTGACCCCCTACTGCAGCCAGATATTTGTGCCTACACCAATCATCCATTCCTCTCTAAGACTGTAGGTGACAGCCTGCACCACACACTTGGTGACCGACTGCCTGGACACCGGAGCTGAACCCATATAGGAAAGTTTAATGGACTCCTGTGTGCACATACTTAGTAACAGAACTAATTAACTGATGACAGGACGTTAGAGCTTCAGAGGCACCAATAATCAAACTAGCACACATGAGCAACCTATTTGGACATATCAAAACAAAACAAAACAAGAAGCTAGGACTCACTAAACAAATATAAAATAAAATTATAACTTATTGATGGCTCAGAGACAACAGTCAATATCAAATCACATAAAGAGGCAGTCCATGATGGCTTCAGTAAACTCCCAAAATGAAGAATCAATAAATTCTCTGAAGGAAGAGAATTCCTTGGAATTACCAGAGACAGAATACAAAAGATCAGTATACAGAACTCTTCTACAAATTAGAAAGGAAATTCTACACAATGCAGTAACAGTCAAAGAACACACAGACAAAGCAGTAGTGGAACTTAAAAAGGTTATTCAAGAAGATAATGACAAATTTAATAGGCTGCAAGAATCCGAACAGAGACAACAATCAGAAATCCAGAAGATTAACAATAAAATTTCAGAGTTAGACAACTCAATAGAAGGTCCTAGGAGCAGAATTGAGGCAGCAGATGGCAGACTTAGTAAAATTCAAGATAAAGCACATGACACCAACTTATTTGAGGAAAAATCAGATAAAAGAATAAAAACAATACAGAAACTCTAAGAGTTATGTGGGACTGTATCAAGAGAAATAACCTACAAGTGATTGGAGTACCAGAACGGAGGGGATAACAGAAAATACTGAGAAAATTGTTGAAGATTTGTTGACAGAAAAGTTCCCTGACATCAAGAAAGATTAGAAGATATCTATCCAAGATGCTTATTGAACCCCACATAAGGTAGATCCCAAAAGAAAGTCACCAAGACATATTATAATCAAACTTACCAAAACTGAAGATAAAGAGAGAATTTTAAGAGCAGCTAGGGTTAAAAGAAAAGTCATCTACAAAAAAGAGCCAATTAGAATAAGCTCGGACTACTAAGCAGAAATCATGCAGACAAGAAGGCAAAGGGATGACATATATAAAGCCTTGAAGGGGGAAACAACTGCCGGCCAACAATTATATATCCAGCAAAACTGTCTCTCAAATATGATGGCAAAACTAGGGCATTTACAGATAAACAGAAGTTTAGGGAATTTGCAAAAACCAAACTGAAGTTACAAGAAATACGAAAGGGAGTCCTCTGGTTAAAAAAGCAATAACATAAGATAACAACACAAGACTAGAACACAAGACAGAGCAACCAGATATTGACTCAGATAGGGAAGTCAAAAATACATCAAAGATAAAACATTGAAAATGCAGAAACACAGATATCAATATGTAAAAAAGGACAACATTAAAAAAAAAGAGGGACTTAAAAAATGCAGACATAGATTTTTCATATGGAGGGGAAGTCAACGTAATATAAAGACATAAAAGACTGGTATAAACTTAGAAAAACAGGGGTAAATATTAAGGTAACCAAAAAGGAATCTAACAATCCTACCAATCAAAAGAAAAAGTAGAAAAATATAAAGACCCAGCAAACAGAAAATCTACAACAATAAAAAAGATGAAAAAAAATTCATTAAGAAAAACAACTCAGCACAGAAAATTAAGGTGAAGAAAGAAACTGAACAACACACAAAAAGAGACATCAGGATGACAGCACTAAACTTATATGTATCAATAATTACCCTGAATGTAAACAGACTAAATGCACTAATAAAGAGACGGAGAGTGGGAGACTGGAAAAAAAAGCATGATCTGTCTATATGCTGCCTACAAGAGACACACCTTAGACTTAAAGACACAAATAGGCTAAAACTCAAAGGATGGAAAAAATATATCAAGCAAACAGCACTCAAAAAACAGCAGGAGTGGCAATATTAATCTCTGATAAAATAGACTTTAAAGTAAAATCCACCACAAAGGATGAGGAAGGGCACTATATAATGATTAAAGGGTCAATACACCAGGAGGACATAACTATAATAAATATATATGCACCCAACAACAGGGCTCCAAAATACGTAAAACAAACTCAACAACACTGAAAAGAGAGAGAGACAGCTCCGCAATAGTAGTAGGAGACTTCAACATGCCACTTTCAGTGAAGGGCAGAACAACCAGAAAGAAGCTCAACAAAGACACAGAAGAGCTAAATGCTACAATCAACAAACTTGATCTCATAGACATATACCGAACACTGCACTCAACAGCAGCCAAATACACTTTCTTTTCCAACGCACATGGAACATTCTCCAGAAAAGACCACATATTAGGCCATAAGACTAGCCTTAACAAAATCCAAAACACTGAAATATTACAAAGCATCTTTTCTGACGATAAAGCCATAAAAGCAGAAATCAACAACAACAACAACAACAACAAAAAAAAGTGGAAATCAACAACACAAAAAGCAAGCAAAAAAAAATCAAACACATGGAAACTGAACAACACCATGCTCAAAAACTACTGGGTTATAGAAGAAATTAAGGATGAAATAAAGAAATTCATAGAATCAAACGAGAATGAAAACACATCCTACCAGAACCTTTGAGACACAGCAAAAGCAGTGCTCAGAGGTCACTTTATACCAACAAATGCACACATCCAAAAAGAAGAAAGGGCCATAATCAAAATGTTAACCATACAACTGTAACAAGTAGAAAGAGAGCAGAAAAGAAGCCCACAGGCACCAGAAGGAAGGAAATAATAAGAATTAGAGCAGAATTAAATGAAATAGAAAAATAACTGAAAGAGTTAACAAGACAAAAAACTGGTTCTTGGAAAGATCCAAAAAATTGATAAAACATTGGCCAAACTGACAAAAGAAAAACAGGAGAGGAAGCAGATAACCCGTATAAGAAATGGAGATGGGTGACATCACAACAGACTCAACTGAAATTAAAAGAATAATAACAGATTACTATGAAAAATTGTACTCTGACAAATTTGAAAACCTAGAGGAAATGGACAGTTTTCTAGAAACTCACTACCTACCTAAATTAACACAAATAGAGGTAGAACATCTAAATAAACCTATAACAAAAGAAGAGATTGAAAAGGTTATTAAAAATCTCCCAACAAAAAAAAAGCCCTGGCCAGATGGCTTCACTGGAGAATTCTACCAAACTTTCAGAGAAGAGCTAACACCACTTCTACTAAAGGTATTTCAGAGCACAGAAAAGCATGGAATATTCCCAAACTCATTCTATGAAGCCAGCATAACCCTGATACCAAAACCAGGTAAAGACACCACAAAAAAAGAAAATGACAGACCAATATCCCTCATGAACATTGACGCAAAAATCCTCAACAAAATTCTAGCCAATAGAATTCAGCAACATATCAAAAAAATAATTTACCATGACCAAGTGGGGTTTATACTAGGTACACAGGGATAGTTCAACATTAGAAAAACAATCAATGTAATCCATCACATTAATAAAACAAAAGACAAGAACCACATGATCTTATCAATCGATGCAGAAAAGGCATTCAACAAAGTCTAACACCCATTCATGATAAAAACTCTCAACAAAATAGGAATAGAAGGGAATTTCTGCAATATAATTAAGGGCATTTATACAAAACCAACAGCCAACATCATCCTAAATGGAGAGACTTTGAAAGCATTCCCCTTGAGAACGGGAACCAGACAAGGATGCCCTCTATCTCCACTCTTATTCAACATCTTGCTGGAGGTCCTAGCCAGAGCAGTTAGGCTAGAAAAAGAAATAAAGTGCATCCGCATTGGTAAGGAAGAAGTCAAAGTATCTCTATTTGCAGATGATACTATCTTATCCACAGAAAACCCCAAAGAATCCACAAGAAAACTACTGGAACTAATAGAAGATTTCAGCAGTTTCAGGATACAAGATAAACATACAAAAATCAGTTGGATTCCTTTATATCAACAAAGAGAACCTTTAAGAGGAAATTACCAAATCAATACCATTTACGATAGCCCCCAAAAAGATAAAGTACTTAGGACTAACCAGAGATATAAAAGACCTAAACAGAGAAAACTACAAGACACTACTGCAAGAAACTGAAAGAGACCTGCCTAAGTGGAAAAATATACCTTGCTTATGGATGGGTAGACTGAACATAGTGAAAAAGTCAATTCTACCCAAAGCAATCAATAGATACAATGCAATCCCAATCCAAATTCCACCGGCATTTTCTAATGAGATGGAGAAACAAATCAACGACTTCATATGGAAAGGGAAGAGCCCAGAATAAATAAAGCATTATTCAAGAAGAAGAACAAAGTGAGAGACCTTACACTACCTGATTTTAGAACCTATTATACCACCACAGCAGTCAAAACAGACTGGTATTGGTACAACAGATACATAGACCAATGGAACAGAGTTCAGAATCCAGATATAAGCTCATCTGCCTATGAACAGCTAATATTTGACAAAGGCCCAAAGTCCATTAATTGGGGAAAAGACAGTCTCTTAACAAATGGTGCTGGCATAACTGGATATCCATCTGCAAAAAACTGAAACAAGACCCGTATCTCACACCATGTACAAAAACTAACTCAAAATGGATCAAAGACTTAAATATAAAATCAAAAATGATAAAGATCATGGAAGAAAAAATAGGGACAACACTAGGAGCCCTAATACATGGCATAAACATAATACGAACCATACGTAACAATGCACAAGCACCAGAAGAGAGACTAGATAAATGGGAGCTCCTCAACATCAAACACTTATGCTCATCAAAATACTTCACCAAAAGACTAAAAAGACAACCTGCAGACTGGGAAAAAAATTTTGACTATGACAAATTCGATCAGTGTCTAATCTCTAAAATCTACAAGATACTGCAAAACATCAACAACAAAAAGACAAAAAACCTAATTAAAAAATGGGCAAAGGATATGAACAGGCACTTCACTAAAGAAGATATTCAGGTGGCTAATAGACACATGAAGAAATGCTCACGGCCATTAGCCATTAGAGAAATGCAGATCAAAACTACAATGAGATATCATCTCACCCCAACAAGGCTAGCCTTAATTCAAAAACACAAAATAACAAATGCTGGAGAGGTTGTGGAGAGACTGGAACACTTATACACTGTTGGTGGGAATGTAAAATGGTACAACCACTTTGGAAATCAATTTGGCCCTTCTTTAAAAAGCTAGAAATAGAGGTACCATACGATCCAACTCTCCCGCTCCTTGGAATATATCCTAAAGAAATAAGAGCCATCACGCGAATAGATATAGGCACCCCCATGTTCATTGCAGCACTGTTCACAATAGCAAAAAGATGGAAACAACCTAGGAGCCCATCAAAGGATGAATGGATAAACAAATCATGGTATATCCACACAATGTAATACCATGCAACGATAAAGAACAACGATGAAGCTGTGAAGCACCATATAACATGGTGGAAGCTGGAATTTATTATGCTAAGTGAATTTAGTCAGTCACAGAAGGACAAATACTGTATAAGAGCACTATTATAAGAACTCAAGAAAAGGGTTAAACACAGAAGAAAACATTCTTTGATGGTTACAAGGGTGGGGAGGGAGGGTAAGGGTTATTTACTAACTAGATAGTAGATAAGAATCATCTTAGGTTAAGGGAAGGACAGCACACACTACAGGGGAAGTCAGCACAACTGGACTAAAACAAAGCTAAGAAGTTTCCTCAATACAATCAAACACTTTGAGAGTCAGAACAGCAGGGGTAGGGGTCTGGGGACCATGCTTTCAGGTGACATCTAGGTCAATTGGCATAACAAAGCTTATTAAGAAAATGTTCTGCATCCTACTTTGTTGAGCGGCATCTGGGATCTTAAAAGCTTGCAAGCTGCCATCTGAGATGCATCAATTGTTTCCAATCACCTGGAGTAAAGGAGAATGAAGAACACCAAAGACACAAGGAAAGTATTAGCCCAAGAGACAGAAAGGCCAAATAAACCAGAGACGTCATCAGCCTGAGACCAGAAGAACTAGTTGGTGCCCAACTACCACCAACGACCGCCCTGACAGGGAACACAACAGATAGTCTCTGATGGAGCAGCAGAAATATAGGGTGCAGAATTCAAATTCTAGTAAGAGGATCAGACTTAATGGTCTGACAGAGACCAGAGATACCCCAGAAAGCATGGCCCCTGGGTTCTCTATCAGCCCAGAACTAAAACAATTTCCGAAGCCAACTCTTCAGACAGGTATTAGGTTGGACTGTGGGACATAAAGTGATACTCATGAAGAGTGTGCCTCTTAGTTAATGAGATACAAGAGACCAAAGGGGCAGCTTCTGTCCAGAGGTGAGATGGGAAGGCAGAGAGGTTTAGGAGCTGGTCAAATGGACATGGTGAATCAGGGGTGGAAAGGTGGATTGTGCTGTCGCAGAATGGTGTGAGCTGTTAGGGTCACATAACAACGTAGGTATAAAATTTTGTATGGGAGACTAACTTGAAATGTAAACTTCATTTAAACTACAACAATTAAAAAAAAAGAAAATGTTAAAAAAAAAAAAAAAAAGAACTTAAAGTCTGACCTTTGAACAGGTATAAAAAGAAATGTTGAAAACTCTCCCTCCCACATTAGAGTAAAAGCCCAGAAACACAATTGTGCCTGCTCCAGGACAGTCTGGGGTGGCATGTGGGATAACAACCAAGTCTTATCTTGATGAGAAGCTCTTGGCAAGTCCCAGACAGTGACAATCCCTTTAGTTTCAACCAGTTATGGGTGTTAACAACTTCTTGTGTAAAAGTAAAATCAGTGCCACACTCTGAAACATTTATAGGAACAACAAGAAAATATAATTACATGATAACAGTGCAACGTAGAAAGTAAACATGAGAGGAAGTCAGGCAGGGGAGAATAGCAATGACCTGGGGAATTTATGGAAAATATCTTAGAGCAAGTGTTTTCTGAACAGAGCCGTGAGAATTGGAGAGCACTGATAACTAGAAAGGGTTTAGAAGGTTTTACAAGGTGGAAGTAGCAAAAAAGAAATTGTACAAATGAGTCCATTGCTTTTAATGTGTGGTGATAAAACAGACCTTAGTGAAGCAAGAAATACATAATGACAGATAATGGGAAAGAAAGTTGGTAGGTAAGATGAATCAAGTAGTTTTTGTATAGAAAAAAAATAGTATCAATAGTGGATTTAATATATCTGATCATAAGTGACTGGTTGATTTTAGGCAAATCTGTTGTCTGTGTCTTATTTTCCTTCTCCATAAAATGAGGAGATTAGGAATGACCATTCTGCCTCTCAAATATGATGTAAATGTTTTAAATGCTTCTCTGTGAGCAGAGCCATGCTTTTTTCTTTTTTCTTTTTAATTTTCTTTTTTTTAATTGATGTAATTAAATGAAGTTTACATTTCAAGTTAGTCTCCCATACAGAATTTTTTTTTTTAACATACATTGTTATAAGACCCCAACTGCTCACCCCATTCTGCGACAGCACACTCCTCCCCTCCACCCCTGATTCCCCATGAACATTCAACCAGCTCCTAACTCTCTCTGCCTTCCCCTCTCACCTCTGGACAGAAGCTGCCCCCTTGGTCTCTTGTATCTACTTGTCTAAGAAGAGCCATGCTTTTCAAGCATCCATTTCATACTTACAACTTTATGAGATAGATTATATTATTATTCCCCTTTCAGAGATGGCAAAATTGAGTACTGAAAAAATAATTCAAACTTTCTATAGCTAATTGACTAAGGAATCAATATGATGAAAACAGAAAATTTTAAGAATAGTTAGTCTGGTAATAGCATATAGGAAATAGTGTAGAGTGGGTGAAAAATATCGGTTAAGAGCATAGTCTCGAAATCAACACAGAGATTGATGAGTGTACAGAATTAGGAGGTAGTCCTATAAGATTGCTATGAGTCAGAATCGGCTCGACGACAGCAGATTAAGGTTTTTTCAGTAGTAATACAGAAGAAAGAACTAGCCTAAGAGATATTTCAGTGAGTCTTATTGAAAAAATGGTTAAAGCAAAAACCAAACTTGTTGCCATTGAGTTTATTCCAACTCATGGCAACCCCATGTGTTACAGAGTAGAGTTCCACAGCGTTTTCCCGGCTGCAATCTTTATGGAAGCAGATCACAAAGCCTTTTTCCACAGTGCTGCTGGGTCGGTTCAAATTGCCAACCTTTTGGTTAGTAGCCAAACACAAACATTTTGTGCCACGCAGGGACCTGAAAAAATGGTTAGAGATGTCAAAAATAATCCTGGCATAATGTGGCTTTGGAGTCAGGCACACTTGTAACCCGAACTTACTAATGCCAGTAAATGTCCATCAGTCCTTAAACTAGCCCAAATTAGATTTGGCCTGCCCCACATGTGCAGAAGGGCCAGCTGTGACTGCTACTTGACCTCAACAGAAGACGCAGCAACAGGAGGAATATTATCACCTGGACCCTATTCTGAATCAAGAGGTGTGGCAAGAACATCACCTCCTGTTTCCTGGTTGCCTTCTAGAATTTTCCCTCCCCAGTAAACCTGTGTGGCCACCATCTTCCTGCCCAAATCACAAATAAGCCCTGCTTCCCCCAGCTCAGGGAGTCGCATCTGAGGAACTTTCTCCTGGCTGCTTGCTCTGAGCATTGCAATAAAGTTACTTTCTCTTTTTCAAAGACTGGTGTCCAGATTATTGGCAAACCTGAGTGCACCAGACAAGGACCCATCTTCTAGGGTTCGGTAACACTGGCATTCCTTAATTTAAGCTCTTCCTGTCATGCTGATGACAGATTTGATATTTTCATCACAATTTTCAAAGGACATTACATGCTGAGATAGCAGTGATTCCATTTATTATGTGTAATATTAACGATAAATGTTTATTAAACATCTACTATAAAAACACTACAATGAGTAAAGAAAGGGGCAATGAATAAGGACAACTGAAGAAGAATTGACACCTTTGAACTATGATGTTGATGAAGAATACTGAATGTACCATGGAGAACAAACAAATCTGTCTTGGAAGAAGTACAACCAGAATGCTCCTTAGAAGCAAGAATGGTGAGACTTCATCTCACATACTTTGGACACATTATCAGGAGGGAACAGTCCCTGGAGAAGGACATCATGCTTGGTAAAGTGGACAGTCAGGGAAAAAGAGGAAGACCCTCAATGAGATGGATTGACACAGTGGCTGCAACAATGGGCTCAAGCATAACAATGATCATGAGGATGACACAGGACCAGGCAGTGTTTCATTCTGTTATACATAGGGTCGCTATGAGTCTCAACCGACTCGACGGCACTTAACAACAACAACAACATAAACAGTACATCTCTAGCTATGGAAAAAGACAAAGAAGTAGGTGATGCTGACCCCTTACACCAAGATATTGCAGTCTACCAGGAAAGATAAGAAAAGTACATAAAAAGAAAATTAAAATTCAAAGCAGCACATCATAATTACCATAAGAGAAGTACAAAATACAATGAGAGTTGAGAAACAAGAGAGCTAATCTCTGGCTCTTAGACGAGGAGTATAAAACCATGATCTAGCTCTTGAAAATGGGTAGAATTTAAACATGCAGAGATGGGATCATAGCAGGCATTAGGACCAGCATGAAGAAAATCAATGACAAGGATGATCTGGTTAAAATGGAGAGTGTGTATTGGTGTAATAATAGAGATTAAGTTATGTAGTTTGCAGATGGTTTCAAATGACAAGCCAGCCAGGGTTGAATTTTATTCTTCTAGAAGCATGAAAGGGGTTTTATAAAAACAGAATGACAATGAAATTGACAATGTAAGATTAATATAAAGTAAAACAAAATTAGAAGAGTGGAACTAGGGCAAGCTAGAATAATAATTAGTGGTTTCTTAGCCTGTGATTTCAAACTTTATTTTGAATCCTTAATTTTGGGGGAAAAGTCAGCCCTCATACATGTATTCCCTCTAAATTTTTATCTTTTTTCCCTCTCAAGAAATTCTAAGAGTAGATCCAGAGTCCAATATGCATATCTGATTTCAAAATCCAAGGAAGAGATGAGGGTTAGGAAAAGAACCAGGAGTCAGGTGTGATGGGTGGTCATGAATTTGCATTAATAGTATTTTGTTGAGTTAGGATTTTTATTTTTATGGAAGATCTTAAAGAATGTCTATAGTCTAAAAGCATATTATTCTGATAAGAGAAGAGTCAAAAAGAAAGCAGAGAGTCAGTATAATACAGGGTCTTGAACTGATTCAAACTGGTTCAGTCATGGTCGACAAAGCAAAACCAGAAGACACCTGAATTTTTAATTTGGATGAACTGGAACAATAATTGGTATGGGAAAAATTACAGACCAAAGCCCTGGAATTGGACACTTGGAAGAGGCATAGTGAGCCCTTTCAGGAGCCTGATGCAGGAGATTGAATTATTGACAGGATAGTGTAGAGCAACACACTTTCAAAATGGCTCAAAGTCCTGTGGGCAGGAGATTTGGTTGCTAGGCAACGAATATGCTGCCTTTGTTTTCCAAGAGGGAGATTAAGTTTCTAGCAGAGCTTTGACTCATAATTTTTCCCATTCTGGTTATCATTCCTGTTGGCCCAAATTTTAAAAACCTTAGTCTGGCTGGTGTCACTTCCTCAGCCATGAATGAACTAGAAGAACCAGTTAGAAGCCCTGGTATAACTTAGGAATTGTCCTAGTTCTTCTCAGTTCTTCTCAGGAATCCTGGTATTGAGTCCTATCTTGTATTAATTTTATAATATTGGGCAAGCTGTATAAACTTTCAGTGTCCTCATGTTCTCATTTGTAAAATAGGAATAATAACACTTACTTTATAGGGATATTGTGAAGATTGAATAACAAAATGCATTAAATCAACTAGAAAAGTATTTACCACATAACCAAAAAAAAAAAAAAAAACAAAACCCATCACCGCCAAGTTGATTCCATCTCATAGCAACCCTATAGGAGAGAGTAGAATAGCCTCATAGGGTTTCTAAGGTGAAGCTGGTGGATTCCAACTACCGACCCTTGATTAACAGCTGTAGCTCTTAACTACTGTGCCACCAGGGCTCCTATTTACCACATAGTAAATATTAAATAATATTTAGCTCCTGTTATATTTAGTATCGAAAGGAACCCTGGTGGCACAACAGATAAGTACTCAGCTGCTAACCAAAAGGTTGCTGATTGAACCTATCCAGTGGCTTCATGGGAGACAGACCTGGAGATCTGCTTCCTTAAAGATTACAGCTAAGAAAATCCTATGGGACAGTTCTACTCTGTCACGTGGAGTCAGTACAAGTCAGAATCGACTTGTTGACACACAACAGCAACTACAACATATTTAGTATCGATTATTTTTAGGTAGAATCTACTGCAATGGTTCAAGGGCATAGTGATGAAAATTCAGACCAGAATGATAGCAATAGAATAGAAAAGGTTTTTTCAAAAAAAAGAAAAATAAAGTTTTGGTGAAAAAAAAATGATTAGGAAGATATTATGGATCCAATGAATAAGAATAATAGTCTTTGAGCTCATAGGACTGAACGAACTCTGGTGCCAGTCCTAAAATCTGCAAGTCCTAAAATCAGCTATAGTAGAAATTTGTGACTGGGATAAACATTTGAGACTGGATACAGACATAGGGAATCAACCCCATGAAAGTCACTGTGGGATACAGGATAGGCAGTTCACTGTGGACCATCAGAGATAACTTCAGAGGGTGGAAGAGAGCCTGGAGTAGCACCCAAATGTAGAGAATGCACTAAGTAAAAAGGCACAGGAAAATACAGGGCCAGAGGAATAAATAGAAACCAAATATATGTTCTTCTAAAAACACAACTAAAACTAAAACATCTCCATGGTAAGGGGCTTTACAGTGTCCAATGCTACAAGTTCTGGAATAATGGGAATTGAGAATGAAATAAAAACAATGGGAATCAGAAATTACGAGAAAAAATAATGTCCCTGAAATATACAATATTATTGTTAGAGTCATGTGAAAGGGAGTCAGCTATAGAGGATATGTGGCCAAGGGATAACAAGGAAGTGGAGGTCTAGTCACCTCTGCAAAAGCAAATTGGGTAGGATTAAGGTTTAATGGTAGTATTTAAAAGTTACTTTGGTGAGTATTCTGGAAAACATAGTTGACACTGAATATCATGAATTTGCAGTGGGCAAGGTCCAAATGGTTTTCCGTTTTGCAGTCCTGACCCATTAAGAGAGAAAGTAGACCAGGAGATGTTCCAAGGTTCAGAATGGATGTCCTCTGGCTTTAAAACCATATTTGAGGAGTAGTAAATATGACTTGGAAGTAACTGATCACAGGGAAAAACTAGCACCCTAATTATCTCTAGAACTGGCCTTAACTTCTTCTTTCAAAATACAAAGTAATATCTTGGCAGCATACATTATACTGGTAGAGGCCTGATGTTTTTTATAAGCAACTTCTTTGTTTCTTAAAGTTGGCTTTGAGCCTAAAATGCATATGCCTTTGGATTCTGAGAAGGAACCAATAACAGAATAACCATAGCAATTAAATCAAGGGTTAGCCCTCTGCTAAACCTCTTAGCTGTCTCAGCCTGTCATTCTGAATTTGGCAGGGGAGCTGGTAGGTCCACTCTGCCGTCTTGGCAAGTCAGCCATCTGGCCAGTTGCACCTGTTTCCACGAGCCCTCCTGCTCCCAGGAGCCCTATGTTGGTTAAAATGAAGTAGGAGCTAATGGGGCTTGAATTACCTGTGGAATGGGATGGAAGTGTGTGAATGAGAGGGCTAAGCAAAGCCAATTAGCTAACCCGGAATGGATAAACTAAACAGAGTAATTGGGAAGAATGGTAGAACAAAGTTAAACAAAATAGCAAACAAGATGATGAATGTGCTCTGAAATAAGAAGCAGGCGAGTTCATGGTCTAGGGGAAAGAGAAAAAAAGAAACCTCCATCTGCCTATTCAAGGGGTTCCAGCTTCTCATTCATATTAAAGATAATTCTGAACAATGCTCTAGCAGCATTGCTGAAACAAATTACTTCAGAGAACAAGCTTCCACTCCCCTAAACTCCGCTTGAGGACTTGCGGGACTTAATGAGAGCCAGGCTGCCGTCAGAGGAGCAGTCTGTGCCAGAGGAGAAATTAACTTGAAAGGAAAGAAAAGCATACAAAAGAGCAGATCTTCCCTCCTTGCAGAAACAATGATGGTTTTTTCAAGTGAAAATTACCAAAATTGTCCAGACGTGAATTTTGCTTCTTTTTATACATCATTTTGAATTTTCTCAACCTCTAAGCAAAGTGCTTTCTTTTAGCCATCAGTTACTGACCCACCTCCTATTTGCACAAGTTCACCCCCGCAAAATATGTATCACAGGATTCAAATTTCTTTTGTTTTCTGTACTGAAATCCTGGTGACTATATATATATATACATAAAAAAAGAAAGAAAGAGAGAAAGTAACTGGGCTAAATGCTCAGACAAAGCAGTCATTAGACAAGCCCAGAGGAGCTGCCAAGCCCTCCACACTATCAGAAAGAAGTGAAGAGAAAAGCTGAAATGGTTATATGAATCGTGAACTCTAATTTCACACTTTTCCCCCAAGATTTACAGATGTAACTGTCATTAGGGAGAATTTAGGATAAATCTACATAATAAAATGCTGGCTTTGAAGTCAAGAGGTAAACTCAGGTATGAAAGAACTTAATGCAGGTTCATAGATTAATCAGGATCCGTAAATTCGGATTTATATGAATTTTCTTTCTATATTCACTCTAATTTTCTACAACTCACCTGGTCTCTGTATTTGTAGACTTGAATTCGTCTTTCCATTTAGCTATTACAGGAGATGAATTCTGTGACATTCATAAAAGAATTTGTACAATTGAACTTCACAAAACGATGTCATGATTATAATCACTTTCATATTTCAAAAACTTCTTACAGATGCTAATGGGGCCTCAGAATGGAACCAAAATGGAACTTCAAAATGGAGACAAAGGATTAGTTGATTTCCAAATAAATTAGGGGGTTGTTTTGTAGAGATAGTTGAACATCTATAAGCAGATAATGTTATTTCCAGGATAGGATTGACTTGAAGATGTTGTTGTTGTTAGGTGCCCTTGAGTCAGTTCCAACTCATAGCGACTTTATGTACTACAGAATGAAACACTGCCCTGTCCTGCTCCATTCTCACATTGTTATGCTTAAGCCCCTTGTTGCAGCCACTGTGTCAATCCATCTTGTTGAGGGTCTTCCTCTTTTTCGCTCACTCTATGCTTTACCAAGCATGATTTCCTTCTCCTGGGACTGATCCTTCCTGATAACGTGTCCATAGTATGTGAGACATAGTCTCGCCATCTTCGCTTCTAAGGAAAATTCTGGCTGTACTTCTTCCAAGACAGATTTGTTCGTTCTTTTGACAGTCCATGGTATATTCAATATTCCCCAACACTACGATTCAAAGGTGTCAATTCCTCTTCTGTCTTCCTTATTCATCGTCCCGCTTTCACATGCATATGAGGGTAGGATTGACTTGAAAACACCGTGGCTTGAGTAAGGCACACCTTAGTCTTCAAGATGATGTCTTTGCTTTTCAACACTTTAAAGAGATCTTTTGCAGCAAATTTGCCCAATGCAATGCGTCGTTTGATTTCTTGACCGTTGCTTCCATGGGTGTAGATTGTGGATCCAATTAAAATGAAATCTTTGACAACTTCAATCTTTTCTCCATTTATCATGATGTTGCTTATTGGTCCAGTTGTGAGGATTTTTATTTTCTTTATGTTGAGTGTAATTCTGAAGACTGTAGTCTTTGTTCTTCATCAGTAAGTGCTTCAAGCTCTCTTCATTTGCAGCAAGCTTGTGTCATTGGCATAATGCGGGTTGTTAATCAGTCTTCCTCCAATCCTGATGCCCAATTCTTTCTTCGTATAGTCCAGCTTCTTGGATTATTTGCGCAGCATGCAGACTGAATAAGCACAGTGAAAGGATACAACCCTGATGCACACCTTTCCTGACTTTAAACCATGAAATATCCCCTGTTCTGTTCGAACAACTGTCTCTTGACCTATGTACAGGTTCCTCATGATCACAATTAAGCTTGAAGATAGCATACTGAGTTTAAAAATCAGTCTGCCTGTGGATGAGGTAGCTAAGAAAGGTGGATATACTTAATAGTGTTTCATAGTAAACAACATGGACTTGATGTCTCCTTATAACTGGGCACTTATTTCCTTGTCATTTTCCAAACTGACAGAGACTTTACATACATCCCTTCCTCTGTCACTACACCAAATAGTAATAATGATGATGATAATACAATGAACAGAAAAAAGCCACTGTGGGTATGGATAGAGCACACAGGTTAATGGAAAGCTGTAACAATACAGAACCTTTGCCAAAGTTTTGCAGAGCATACTAAACTCATTGCTGTCCAGTCAATTCCGACTCATAGTGACCGTATAGGACAGAGAAGAACTGCATGCATAATAAAATACTGGTACCAATAAACCCACCAACAATAATACCATCAACTCATATTGCTTCTAACCACTGGGGAAATTTCTTCATTAACTCTCAACCCTGCTTCTGGACTAGGTCTTTTTCATAACCAATCAACCGACAAAGTCTCACATTGTTTGGAAAACTGTGCTTGTCGTGGAGCCTACGTTTGTCAGACCATTCCCCTGGAGAGTCCCACTGATCGGGCCTTGTCAGATTACTCAGCTCATTAATGCTGCCTCACAGGCTGCCGCACTACATCTGCCTGGAGATGCCTGATAGGCTGCACAGACACCTGAAGGGCCCTTTGAGAAATGTCTTATAGAGGGCTCTGGGGAGGGAAACAGCACCTTAATGAAAGACATGCACCAGAACATAATTAACTACTATTACAGCCCATTGCAGTTCCCATCAGTAATTTCATCGATTTGTCACCTGTGAGGATGACGGCTAACCTTTTAACTGAAAACGCAGGTGGTAGGATGAACTATTAAAGTAAAATTAGAGAAGGAAGCATATTTCAAAAGCTGTTTTAACAGAAAAGTTTTCTGTTCTCTTTACTTAAACAGAACCCAGCCCTTGATCCCTCAATTGGTTTGGCTAGATTAAGGAAAACAGCCTTAGGAGGACAGATAGCAAAGTCAGAACAAAGGCCAGAGATTGTCAAGAAAGCCTTTTAGCACAAGAGGTAAATGTTCATTTGAAATGGAACAAATGTTGTTAGTAGAAGGTCAAGATGGGGTAGATTTAAGCTCTTTGTCATTGCAAATACCCAAAACACAGAGCTTGAGTGGAGGCTCACTTAAATCATGACAAGGCATCCTGGAATTAAAGGTGACAGGAATGAGAAACAGAGACTGATGACAAATATGCTTTTACAAAGCCATCTTCTGTTCTCATTTTCCTAATGCCAGCTTCTTTGAAAGAATTAAAGTAAATGAAAAGATTGCTTATTTACATCTGTTTTAAAATATGACATACACACACACTGTGCATTCAGCATTATTCTAGAATTATTTTCAGCTGCTGTTCTGGTCTAATTGCCTTTGCAGAATGACAAAAGAAGTAAATGACTTTGTTTTATTTAAGCTGCAAATCAGATTCTCCTAGCTATAATGGCATCTGTGAGCGCAGAGCTTCCTTTACAATGAGTGTCCAATTACTAGCAAACACTGCTGTTATTTCCAAGGCAAACTGAAGGCAGGAGATCCATGAGCCAGCAGAGGGCCAAACAATCTGAGGGGTGGGTTAACTTTTAACATCGCAATGTTTATTTAGTGCTAATAATGACAGGATATGTTCTCACCCAGGTAGAATTCACAATTTAAATGGGCAGCTTTAAAACACAAAGTGGTAGGCTGGATAAAAGCAGTGTGTCCAGTCTTCAACACATCTCTAATTGTCTGGAAAGCGCTGTTGTCAAGGTTTCCTTCGCTGTCCATTGGAGCATAATATACACTAGAAACGGGAGAAGGTGTGCATGTGCTCGGTACTCCAGTTTTCAATATCTCTTCTCTTTTTTTTTCCCCCTAAAAACACATTCCCCTGAATGTTTAAGCCAGTCCACAGTCTCTTATTCAAAATTCCAAAATCCAATTGCTCCAAAATCATAGTTTATTTTAATGTACTTGGTGGTAAAATCTAACCTACCTTAAAGTTATTTGGCACTGAAATTTCACCTGAAATTATATGGAGCTATTCATACTTTATTGATCCACTTAACATCAGTATTCACATATTTTATTCCAAAGTCTTTGATTACACAGCATTGCCCCAGGGCGGAAAGAGGGGTTATGTAGCATACAGTATGTACCTTGTATTGCCTTTGTGGCAGTTCAAACCCACCAGCCCACTCCACCAGAGAAAGATGTGGCAATCTGCTTCTGTAAAGATTTGCAGTCTCGGAAATCCTATGGAGAGTTCTACTCTGACTTATAGGGTCACTATGAGTCAGAATTGACTCAATGGCAATTGACTTTTTTGTTTTGTTTTGTTTTTTATCACCTTTTTAAAATTAGAAAAGTGCTAAATTCTGAAATATCTGCCCCAAGGGATTTTTTAAAGTGCATTCTCATTCTACCACCTGATACTGTTTTTTCTTCTAATTGTGGTGTTTCGCTTTGATGTTCTGAGATAGCAATTTTTTTTATATATAAGAAGGACTGGGAGGCAGGGCCAAGATGGTGGAGTACTCAGATGGCTTCCTATGTCCCTCTTACAACAAAGACCTGACAAAACAAATGAATTGATTGTATATGACTATCTAGGAGCCCTGAACAAGGCAAAGTTGAGGAATTGGACTGAGTGATGGGGGGGTGAGAGAGACGGTTCGGAAGCAGTGAGGAGTTGCCTGACCTGACCCGGATGGAGCCATAGCCCTTCAGCCTGGATCAGCTCAGAGTGCTCAGTGAGGCTAGCAAACAGCTGTGCTTGCTCACTCAGGAGGCACTTTTCACATCGAGAGAGATCCAGCAGCAGAGAGTCTACTTGGACGCTCCAAACCAGTGAAAAGCAACACTCAGGTGGCTAAAGATAAGTACTTGCAAATGGCCTACCACGGGGATTTAAAAAAGAAAAAAAAAAAAAAAAAACCATTTGGGAAAAACCTCTCTCCCATTTACCTCCTCCCTCCCTGCTCTGCATCTGGTCCTTGCCTGCTTCAGAGATCTGTGAGTCCCCCTGGGCCAGAAGTAGATCCCATAAGGCACCCTGACCCATTCACCTGGCCTTGGAGAGGTAACAAATTAACAAACAGGGAAAAAATAAGCTACCAGCTCCCCTAAGCCAGGACCTCAGGGCTGGCACAGCTCCTTTGCCTAGGCATAGGCATAAGGCGTCTGCAGACTTTGAGTGCTTTCACCTCTGCATAGACTTGTGTGGGCCCATCTCAACAGCAAAAGCCCTCACTACCACAGTACAACAGGGTAAATACCTGAAGTCTAACTTCAACTGTTTCAGCTGTGAAGTGGCAGGTTTGTGACGTTTAACACTGTTCTGCCCTTTAAGCAGCCACCTTATCTGTCCGCATAAGGGGCTTGAGGACTGGTGGCTCCACCCATGCCACCTAGCCACCTGCTACAAGGGTCCAAGAACAAGTGGTGCCCCCAGTCCTTAGAGCCAACAGAGTGGGGTGCTCAAGTCTGGCTGCAAAACTCACTTACCTACTTGCTCTAGGGAACAGGGACATGATTTCCTTTCAGACACTCATGGGCAGCCATCAGCCCCCTGCCTTGCTCAACACATGACCCACTACTGCAGCCAGGTACCTGTGCCTACACCAATCGCCCATGCCTCTCTAAGACTGTAGGTGAGATCCTGCACCACACACCTGGTGACCAACTGCCTGGACATCTGAGCTGAATCCATACAGGAAAATTTAACGGACTCCTGGGCACACATACTTAGCAATAGACCTAACTATCTGGTGACAGGAGGTTAGAGCCTCAAAGGCACCAATAATCAAACTAGTGCACACGAGCAGCCTACTTGGGGATGTCAAAACAACGCAAGAAGCTAGAACATGTTAAACAAATACAAAATAAAATTCTAATAACTTATTGATGGCTTGGAGACAAGAGTCAATATCAAATCACATAAAGAGGCAGACCATGATGGGTTCAGCAAGCTCCCAAAATAAATAATTAATAAATTTTCTGGAGGAAGGGAATTTCTTGGAATTGCCAGAGGCAGAATACAAAAGATTAATATATAGAACTCTTCAAAAAATTAGGAAGGAAATTCTTTAAAAGATAGAGCCCGCCAGAGAACATACAGACTAAGCAGTAGCAGAACTGAAAAATGTTATTCCAGAGCACAATGACAAATTTAATAGGCTGCAAGAATCCACACAGAGACAGCAATCAGAAATCTAGATTAACAATAAAATTTCAGAATTAGACAACTCAACAGCATGTCATAGGAGCAGAACTGCGGCAGCAGATGGCAGACATAGTGAAACTGAAGATAAAGCACATGACACCAACTTATTTGAGGAAAAATTAGATAAAAGAATTAAAAACAATGCAGAAACTCTAAGAGTTATCTGGGACTCTGTCAAGAGAAATAATCTAGACACTACTAGGACATGAGCTCTCTAGATTTATAGAAACCTTGAATGAACATTTAGCTTCCCACAAGACACAGGATGGGAACTCAGCCAAATTGAAATATATCTCAAATGTCAGGTGACCATTACAGCTGACATTTAGTTACACTAGAGAATCAGTGCAAAGGAGCTAGATTAAAAAAAAAAGAGAGAGAAAAATAATCGACAAGTGATTGGAGTACCAGAACGGGGGGGGGGGGGGGGAGGGGATACCAGAAAATACAGAAAGAGTTCAAAGAGTTCAGGCAAAATGGTGCTCTAGGCAGAAGCACCACACCATCCCTCCACAGCAAAGATCCAAAAATCTAAGCCGAACAGAGAATACAACAATCCTGAAACCCTAAAACATCAAACGAACAGATAAAGAACTCAGCCAAGCACCAAATGGAGTGAGAAAACTGACAGAGAACGGAGACTGAAGAGAGATTCATGCAGAGGTCCCCTACCAGCTAAAGCAGCGCGGATCCACCATCTCGGACTCCTATCGGAGACCAGCAAACAAGGGGTATGAGAAAGCAGCCTCACGGAGCTTCCAGAGAAGAAAAAACAACCGGTAATTTGCAATATATGCTTTCACACCCCCCACCCTTCTTCACCCCGACTAGGCCCCCTCTGCTTCCCACGGCCACAGTCTCTTCACCAGGAAACAGCAGCTGCTTGGATTCCACACAACCAAACGGGTGGCTCTCAGAGTGCCATTTGTGGGCTGCTGGTGTTGCTTTTTTTCCACTTTTTATTTCTTCCTTGCCTCTCCCCACCTCCCCCTCCTTTCTCTCGAGGACCTCACTCCGTGCGCCGTCTTTGCTTCTTCCTGAGGGGCTGCAGAGCTCCGGTAATTTGTCATATACACTTTCCCACTCTCTACCCTTCTTCACCCACACTCGGCCCCCTCTACTTCCCACAGACACGGTCTCTTGTCCAGAAACACCAGCCCACACTAACTGGCTCTCTGAGTGCCATTTGTTGGCTGCTAATATTGCTTTTTTTTCTGCTTCTTTTGATTTCTTACTTGCCTCTTGCCACCTCCCCCTCCTTCGCTCAAGTAACTGGCTCCATGCGCCATCTTCGCTTCTTCCTGAGGGGCTGCAGAGCTCTGTTCGAGTGTGGAGCTGCCTCCCGGTTTGGGCTGCAGTTCTGGTGGAATCCCGGCCCTTTTGTTCTTTGTTTGTTTTGAATTGTTCGTTTGTTTTCTTTTCCTTTTCTTGAGTTGGGAGCCCTTTCTGGCCAGGCTGAGCTGCATGGCAGGGAGACTCCCCTTTGCCTCCCAAAGACGTGCAGAGGGATCCCTGAGGACATTTCTTTTTCTGTTGGTTTTTTTTCTTTTCTCTGTTTCTTTGGGGGCCTTTCTTGTTGTTTTTTTTTTTTTTTTTTTTAATTTGTTTTTTTTCTTTTTCCTCTTTTTCCCTTTTTGTCTTTCTTCATTGCTCAGTTTCTCGTCTCTCTATATCTTCCTTCTCTTTCTGTTCCCTGAATACCTGGTGTTGTATACCTCTATGCCTTCTAGCCAGGCTGTACTGCAACACCTGAGAGCGACTTCCCCAGACCTCATAGCTGCACTGGTGGGATCCCTGGGAACTTTGCCGTTCTTTAACCTTTGTGATTCTTATTTACACATTCGTTTCTTTTCTTCCTCCTCCCCTTTCTGTTTTTCTCCATTTCATAGACTCTCATCTCTCCACTCCAACGGCAAGCTCCACTGACATTCTTTTTTGTTTGTTTGTATGTTTTTGGCTCCTGTTCCTCTCTCCTCTCTCCCACATCCATCTTAGCTCCACACATAACAATCTCCGTGCTGCATCCTGCTGACCTGCACCATGTGCTTGACATCACACTACCAAGCAGCACAGGCACGGCCTACTGGAACCTGCTCTGCACTGATTACCGACCCACTCTCGTGGCTGTAGTAAGTGCCACAAACAACCCATCCCAGTAACTCCTCTTCAGTTAGACCTGCCCTGCCATACCATATCTGAGTGACTGACTCTGCCAGTTGAAAAAGGAGGCGAAAAGTATTCTGCGCACAGACGAGCAAACAAGAAAGAACACACAGTCTGCTTGCTCAGACATAGTCAATTTTTTTTTTTTTTAAAAAGGGACAAAACAAACAAATCTACAATCAATAAACAAGAAAAATAACTACTGAATGCCCCGAAGACAGCAGACAATATCAAAACATTTACAAAAACAGGACAGGATGGTTCCAGTAGGTGTCCAAAATAAAACACCAGATGACTCTCCTCTGGAAGAAAATGCACTAGAACTACCTGATAGGGAATTCAAATCTCTAATACTCAGAATTCTCCAAGAACTAAGGCAAAAAGCTGACAAACATGAGGAAAAAGTAGACAAATTCATGGAAAATACAGACAAAAAACTGGAAGAAATCAGGAAAATAATGCAGGAACAAAATGCCAAAACAAATTCACAACTAGAAATTATACAAAGACACCAATTAGAAATCCAAAAGATACACAACAAGATTTCAGAAATGGACGGTGTCATAGAACAGCTGAGAAGCAGATTTGAAACGGTGGAAGACAGGATCAGTGGAATTGAAGACAAACACTTAGACACAACTCTGTTTGAGGAAAACTCAGAAAAAAGAACAAAGAAAAATGAAGAGACCCTGAGAGTTATGTGGGACACAATCAAAAGCAAAAATTTTTGAGTGATTTGAATTCCACAACAGGGGGAGAAAACAGAAAACACAGAGAGGATCATTGAAGAACTGCTGACAGAAAACTTCCCCAATATCATTAAAAATCAAAAGCTGGCCATCCAAGAAGCTCAACGAACCCCATATAGGAGAGACCCCAAAAGAAAATCACCAAGGCATATCATATTCACACTCGACAAAACCAAAGACGAACAAAGAATCCTAAGAGCAGCTCATAAGAAACAAGGAGTCACATACAGAGGAGAAACAATAAGACTAAGCTCAGATGATTTGGCAGAAACCACGCAGGCAAGAAGGCAAGGGGATGACATATATAAAATCTTGAAAGAAAAAAATTGCCAGCCAAGAATAATATATCCTGTAAAACTCTCATTCAAATTTGATGGTGAAATTAGGTCATTTCCAGATAAACAGAAATTAAGGGAATATGTAAAAGTCAAACCGAACTTACAAGAACTATTAAAGGGAGTTATTCGATCTGAGGACAAACAGCTTCAGCTCACAGGCAGAACCTAGGATGCAGGATCATACCAGCCAGACACCAGTCTAGGAAATGAACTCTCGAGGACTATCCAAAACCAAAAGAAATATTACAGGTAATCAGAGCAGTTAATCAGTAAGTGATAACAACATCAAAACAATAAAAGAGGGAATAAACGGCATAGGTATAGAACCTTCTAATGGAGAGGAAGGCAAGGTGATACCAAGTAATGGTAGACTGCTTCAAACTTAGAAAGATAAGGGTAAAATTTAGGGTAACCACAAAGAAACTTAACAAACATACTCATAAAAAAAAGAGGAAAAACATAAAGTCTCAGCAAAAACAAAACTTATAAAAACAAAAGAAATGAAAAAAAAATCCACAAACAAAAGTAACTCAGCACAAGAGAATAAGAAGAACAAAGAAAACATCAGCACCCCCCAAAAAAGCACTACAAAATAACACCAACAAACTCACATCTATCAATAATTACAATGAATGTGAATAAACTCAATGCACCCATAAAGAGACGGAGAGTGACAGAATAGATAAGAAAACAGAAAATTAAGGGGAACAAAGAAACTGTGAACAGCACACAAAAAAGACATCAAAATGACAGCACTAAACTCATACATATCAATAATTACGCTAAACGTAAATGGATGAAATGCACCAATAAAGAGATAGAGAGTGGCAGATTGGATAAAAAAAGATCTGTTTACATGCTGCCTACAAGAGACACACCTTAGACTTAAAGACACAAACAAATTAAAAAAAAAAATCAGCAAATAACACTCAAAAAACAGTGGAAGTGGCAATGTTAATCTCTGACAAAATAGATCTTAAAGTAAAATCCACCACAAAGGATAAGGTTGAACACTATATAATGATTAAACACTCACTAAACCAGGAGGACATAACTACAATAAATATTTTCTCACCCAACGACAGGGCTCCAAAATAAATAAAACTAACTCAACAGCACTGAAAAGAGAGATAGACAGCACCAGGATAGCAGTAGGAGACTTCAACACGCCACTTTCAGTGAAGGATGGAACATGAAGAAAGAACCTCAACAAACACACGGAACAGCTAAATGCTACAATCAACCAACTTGGTCTCATAGACATATACAGAACACTCCCCCCAACAGCAGCCAAGTATACTTTCTTTTCCAATGAACATGGGACATTCTCCAGAATAGACTACATATTAGGCCATAAAGCAAGCCTTAAGAAAATCCAAAGCATCGAAATATTACAAAGCATCTTTTCTGACCACAAAGCCATAAAAGTAGAAATCAACAACAGAAAGACCAAAGAAAAGAAATCAAACACATGGAAACTGAACAACACCTCACTCAAAAACTACTGTGTTATAGAAGAAATTAAGGATGGAATAAAGAAATTCATAGAATCAAACGAGAATGAAAACACATCCAACCAGACCTTTGGGACACAGCAAAAGCTGTGCTCAGAGGTCAGTTTAGAGCAATAAATGCACACGTCCAAAAAGAAGAACAGATCATAACCAAAACATTAACCCTACAACTGGAACAAGTAGAAAGAGAGCAGCAAAAGAAGCCCTCAGGTGCCAGAAGAAAGGAAATAATAAGAATTAAAGCAGAATTTAATGAAATAGAGAATAGAAAAAGAATTGAAATAGTTAGCAAGACCAAAAGCTGGTTCTTTGAAAAGATCAAAAAAATTGATAAAACATTGGCCAAACTGACAAAAGAAGAACAGCTGAGGAAGCAGACAACCCATATAAGAAATGAGGTGGGTGAAATCACAACAGACCCAACTGAAATTCAACATATCATAACAGAATACTATGAAAAATTGTACTCCAACAAATTTGAAAACCTAGAGGAAATGGACAAATTTCTAGAAACTCACTACCTACCTAAACTAACACAAACAGTGACAGAACATCTAACTGAACCCATAACAAAAGAAGAGGTTGAAAATGTAATTAAAAAACTCCCAACAAGGAAAAAAACCCTGGCCCCGATGGCTTCACTGGAGAATTCTACCAAACTTCCAGAGAAGAGTTAACACCACTACTACTAAAGGTATTTCAGAGCATAGAAAAGGATGGAATACTCCCAAACTCATTCTATGAAGTAAGCATGACCCTGACAGCAAAACCATGTAAAGACACCATAAAAAAAGAAAATTACAGACCAATATCCCTTATGAACATTGACGTAAAAATCCTCAACAAAATTCTAGCCAATAGAATTCAGCAACATATCAAAAAACTAATTCACCATGATCAAATGGGATTTATACCAGGTATGCGGGGATGGTTCAACATTAGAAAAACAATGTAATCCATCACATAAATAAAAGACAAGGACCCCATGATCTTATCAATCGATGCAGAAAAGGCATTCAACAAAGTCTAACAACTATTCATGATAAGAACTCTCAATAAAATAGGAATAGAAGGGAAATTCCTCAATATAATTAAGGGCATTTATACAAACCAACAACTAACATCATCCTAAATGGAGAGACTTTGAAAGCATTCCCACTGAGAACGGGAACCAGTCTAGGATGCCCTCTATCACCACTCTTATTCAACATTGTGCTGGGGGTCCTAGCCAGAGCAATTAGGCTAGAAAAAGAAACAAAGAGCATCCGAACTGGTAGAGAAGAATTCTAAGTATCTCTATTTGCAGATAATAGAATCTTATCCACAGAAAACCCCAAAGAATCCACAAGAAAACTACTGGAACTAATAGAAGATTTCAGCAGTTTCAGGATACAAGATAAACATACAAAAGTCAGTTTGATTCCTTTACATCAACAAAGAGATCCTCGAAGAGGAAATCACCAAATCGATACCGTTTACAATAGCCCTCAAGAAGATAAAATACTTAGTAATAAATCTAACCGGAGATGTAAAAGATCTACACAATGAAAACTACAAGACAAAACTGCAAGAAACCAAAAGAGACCTGCATAAGTGGAAAACATACCTTGCTCATGGATAGGTAGACTCAACATTGTGAAAATGTCATTTCTACCCAAACTGATCTACAGATACAATGCAATCCCGATCCAAATGCCCCTGGTATTTTTTAATGAGATGGAGAAACAAATCAACAACTTCATATGGAAAGGGAAGAGGCCCTGAATAAGTAAAGCATTACTAAAGAAGAACAAAGTGGGAGGCCTCACACTACCTGGTTTTAGAACCTATTACACCCCCACAGTAGTCAAAACAGCCTGGTACTGGTACAACAACAGATACATAGTCCAATGGAACAGAACTGAGAATCCAGACATAAATTCATCCACCTATGAGCAGCTGGTATTTGACAAAAGCCCAAAGTCCGATCATTGGGGAAAAGACAGTCTCTTTAACAAATGGTGCTGGCATAACTGGATATCCGTCTGCAAAAAACTGAAACAAGACCCATACCTCACACCATGCACAAAAACTAACTCAAAATGGATCAAAGACTTAAATATAAAATCAAAAACGATAAAGATCATGAAGAAAAAATAGGGACAACGCTAGGAGCCCTAATACATGGCAAAAACATAATACGAACTGTAAGTAACAACGCACAAGCACCAGAAGAGAGACTAGGTAACTGGGAACTCCTAAAAATCAAACACTTATGCTCATCAAAAGATTTCACCAAGAGTAAAAAGATGACCTACAGACTGGGAAAAAATTTTTGGCTCTGACAAATCTGATCAGCGTCTAATATCTAAAATCTACAAGATACTGCAAAATCTCAACAACAAAATGACAAATAACCCAACTAAAAAATGGGCAAAGTATATGAACAGGCACTTTGCCAAAGAAGATATTCAGGTGGCTAACAGATACATGAATAAATGCTTACAATCATTATCCATTACAGAAATGCAGATCAAAACTACAACTACCTCGCCCCAACAAAGCTAGCAATAATCCAAAAAACACAAAGTAATAAATGCTGGAGAGGTTGTGGAGCGTCTGGAACACTTATACACTGTTGGTTGGAATTTTAAATGGTACAACCACTTTGGAAATCATTTTGGCACTTCCTTAAAAAGCTAGAAATAGAAGTACCATACAATCCAGCTATCCTGCTCCTTGGAATATATCCTAGAGAAATAAGAGCTGTCAAATGAATAGATACATGCACACTCATGTTCTTCGCAGCACTGTTCACAATAGTAAACAGATGGAAACAACCTAGGTGCCCATCAATGGGTGAATGGATAAACAAATTATGGTATATCCACACAATGGAATACTATGCAACAATCAAGAAAAATGATGAAACCGTGAAACATAACATGGAGGAAGCTGGAACTTATTATCCTGAGTGAATTTAGTCAGTCACAGAAGGACAAATTTTGTATAAGACCACCTTTATAAGAACTCAAGAAAAGGGTTAAACCCAGAAGAAAACATTCTTTGATGGTTACAAGGGTGGGGAGGGAGTGTGAAAGTTATTTACTAGATAGATAGCAGATAAGAATTATCTTAAGTGAAGGGAAGGACAGCACACACTACAGGGGAAGTCAGCACAACTGGACTAAACCAAAGCTAAGAAGTTTCCTGAATACAATCAAACACTTTGAGGGACAGAGTAGCTGGGGTAGGGGTCTGGGGACCATGCCTTCAGGGGACATCTAGTTCAACTGGCATAACAAAGCTTATTAAGAAAATGTTCTGCATCCTACTTTGTGAGTGGTGTCTGGGGTCTTAAAAGCTTGCAAGCAGCCATCTAAGATGCAGCAATTGGTCCCAACCACCTGGAGAATGAAGAACACTAAAGACACAAGGAAAGTATTAGCCCAAGAGACAGAAAGGGCCACATAAACCAGAGACTTCATCAGCCTGAGACCAGAAGAACTAGTTGGTGCCCAGCTACCACCAATGACTGCCCTGACAGGGAACACAGCAGACAGTCCCTGATGGACCAAGTGAATGGTGGGGTACAGAACTCAAATTCTAGTAAGAAGACCAGACTTAATGGTCTGACTGAGACTGGAGGAACCCCAGAAAGCATGGCCCCTGGATTCTCTATCAGCCCAGAACTAAAAACAATTTCCGAGGCCAACTCTTCAGTCAGGGATTGGACTGGACTGTGAGACATAAACTGATGCTCATAAGGAGTGTGCCTCGTAGCTCAAGTAGATACAAGAGCCGAAACGGGCAGCTTCTGTCCAGAGTTGAGATGCGAAGGCAGAGAGAGTTAAGAGCTGGTTGAATGTTCATGGGGAATCAGAGGTGGAAAGGAGGAGTGTGCTGTCACAGTTCGGGGAGAGCAATTAGAGTGACATAACAATGTATGCATAAAGTTTTGAATGAAAAAAAAAAAGAAGGATGGGAGCCCTTGTGGTGCAATGGTTAAGAGCTCAGCTCTAACCAAAAGGTTGGCAGTTCAAATCCACCAGGCACTCCTTGGAAACCCTATGGGGAAGTTCTACTCTGTCCTATAGGGTAGCTATGAGTCAGATTCAACTAGATGACATTGGGTTTTTTGATTAAAAGAAAAGATTACGTCTGCCTTACTATTTTCTTTCTATTTTTTTCAGAGCCCTCAAACTAAAGAAGCCTCAGGCTAACCCTTAAACTATTGTATAAAGGAGATTTCTAAAAACTAAATTGTAAAAATTCTAAAAGAGTTAAGTTATAATAAACTTAATTTTGTATAAAACTTATTTAAGCGTATGTGTTTCTATAAAAGGTATTTTAGATTAAATGATGTTGTCTTGTTAATAATGGTAAAAAGAAAATGTAATACCTGGATTGTCATTCAAATAATAATTAAATGTTTAATTGTGTTATGCTTAAATCCACTTCATATTTACCAGAAGTTTCTATCTACATTTGAAAGATATGGAATAGATTGGAAGATGTGCCATATACCTTACAATAAGATATAGAAGAAACTAGTTGAGTAAATAAATTTAAGAAAATTAAAATCTTTGACACATTTAAAATTGTCAAGAATATGTTCTCAAATGAAGGTTTTCGTTTTGTTTTTTTCCAGGAGTATAGAGCCTACAGTGGATAGGGCTTTTTAAGATCATCAAGTTCAACTTGCTACAAGTAGCTCCTGGACAACATCCTGGCAAGTGATCATCCAGTGTCTCTTTGTACGTTTTTTCAGAAATACATAGCATTAAAACACACACACACAAACATTCTTGACCACATAGATTTTATTGAGAAAATTTTCATTTACCAAACATTGCTGAGTACCTGTTCTGTGCCAGGAGTTTCAAGAGGAGTAAGATATGGATTCTGCTCTTGAAGTGACTATGTTTTAGGGTTGAGAGGCAAAGAGTGGAAATTAGAGAGAAACGTATTAACGGATAGTGCCATATGATACTGGGGTAGTTGGTATATGTTCAAAATTCTATAGGAACAGAGGTAAGAGAAAAACTGTTTCTGACATAAGTAGCTGATAAAATTAGGACAAATTATGTAAGAAATGATACACAAACTTGGTCTTGAAGGGTGAATATGAGTTCTCCAAGTAGATAAATAATAAAGGGGACAGTCCAGGCAGAGTAAACCTAGTCATGGAACATACCCTGTTCGGGGAACAGGAAGTAAGGTATTTACAGAAGAGATACTGTAGATGCAATACATTAAACCATACTGGGAAAGGCCTTGTATGATGTGCTTAAGAGGTCCATATTTTATTTTGTGTGTAATGGGCATTCTTAAGTGTTTAAGCTTAGGATATGATTAAACTGTCTTTAAAAATTGATTCAGAAGTTCTAATATGGAAATGTGGAATTGGGCTAATGTTGAAGGACACCTTTTCTCTTGTCCCCAATTCCAGGTACAAGCCCACATAACTATAACTTAAGAAATTGTTGAAATGTTTCAAAGTTCAAAATACTGATAAGAAAATACCCAAGTGCCAGAAACTACAAAAGAACTCAAAGCTAAGGCCATTAGCTAGAGCCAATACTATGGTGCTCTATAAGGATATTGAATTTGGTACAGGTCATAAAGACTGTGTTGGGATTTAAAGCTTAAACAGCAATAGGCAATGTGGTGTTGGGCCTGCATTAGGTGTGGACCTGGAACTGAGGTCCTGTATAAAGCTAGCTATGAAACTACAAGGAAGCATGCTATTTTCCAGAAGCTGAGGGTGGTAACAAACAATCATATACCAGAAATTTAAACCCAGCCTAGCCATTCATAAGCAGGTAAGGTTTATATTATATCTCATTGTTATGAAATGCCAAGTTAAAAATTTAACATGAAAACTGGACTAAATCATTTATATTGATTTTTTTTTTTTAATTACTGTGTTACAAATTATTGCAAGCTTAGTGGCTAAAAACAATACCATTTATTGACTCACAGTTTTGTAGGTCAGAAGACCAGGCAAGCCCAGGTGGGATCTCTGTTTATGATCTTACCAGGTTGAAACCAAGGTGTTGGCTGGTCTGGGCTTTTATCTGGAGGCTCTGGGGAGAATCTGCTTCAAGGCTCATTCAGATTTTTGGCAGAATCAAGTTCTTTGTGGTTGTAGGTGTTCCTTTTCTGACGTTAATTCAAAAAACAAACAAACAAACTCTTTTGTCCTTGTATTGGTTAGGGCTTAACCAGAGAAACAGAACAGGGTGTATATATTAAGAGAAGTATTGAAAAGACTAGACTTACATGATTATGGAGGCTAGGAAAACTCAAAATCTATAGGGTAGACCTTCAGAAAGAGGGGCTGGAAACTCTGTAGGGCACAAGTTGAAGCTGCAATCCACAGGCAGAATTTCTTCTTCTACTAGACAGTCTTAGTTCTCTCTTAAGGCCTTTCAACTGATTAAAACATGTCCGTTCAGATTTTCTAGGATAATCTCCTTTACATCAAATCAGCTGATTATGGACTTTAATCCCATCTACAAAAACTTTCACAGCAATACCTGGATTAGTGTTTGATGGAATAACTAGGGACTGGGACCTAGCCATGTAACTAACATAATAATAGACATGTAAAGGTCATGGGGCCATTTAGAATTCTGCCATCCACATTACTGAAACTCCTAAAGCCACAGAAGAAATAAACCACTCAACAGAGGCCCTCCCATAAATCAGATTCACTGATTCCCCAAAGAATCCTTCTAAAAATGAATTCATATTCAAAAATTATATACCAGATGAAGAAACTATTCACTATGAGAGAGAAATGGTGGCTGCAGTGAAAAGAAAATCAGCCCCCAAGAACTAGAGATAAAAATGTTACAATATAAAAGGAAATATGAAATACAGAAGGGTTAAATGATTAAGAAGGTTTTTAAAAAAGAATAGCGCCTACAATGAAAGTACTAAACTGTGTAAAAGAAGAGTAGGCAAATTTAAGAGAGGAACGAATTCAACTTTAAGAAATGAAATATGAACTTCTTAAAATGATAAACATTAACAAAGTAAATAAGTACATGTTTTAGAATGTTGGAAGATGTGATGGTTAATGTTGTGTCTCAACTTGGCTGGGCCATGATTCTCAGTGATTTGGCAGTAATGATGTAGTTTGGCAGCTATGTAATGATGTAATCACTTCCATAATGAGATCTGATATAATGTGATCACCTCCATGATGATATCTGCTATGAGCAGCCAATCAGTTGAAAAGGAAGTTCCTTGGGGGTTTAGTCTTCATCCAATATATGTGAACTTTCTGGCAAAGCTCATGGGTTTTTGCTTGCTCTGGATCCTGCATCTGACCTCCAGTTCTTAGGACTTTAGCTAGAAGCTTACCTGCCAATCTTGGGATTCTTTACCCTCCGTACCCTGTGAACCAGTGGTCTGCCATCTTTCCTGCTGATCTTGGGATTTGTCAGCCTCCACAGCCTGTGAGCCATGGCCTGCTATCTTACCTGCCAATCTTGGGATTCATTGGTGTCTTAGTTATCAGTACTGCTATAGCAGAAATACCACAAGTGGATAATTTAAAGAAACAGAAATTAATTCTCTCACAGTCTAGTAGGCTATAAGTCCAAATTTAGGGCACTAGCTCCAGGGGAATTCTTTCTCTCTCCATCAGTTCTGGGAAAGGTCCACATCTTCAATCTTCCCCTGGTCTAGGTGATTTTCAGCACAGGGACCTTGGATCCAAAGGACATGCTTCACTCCCGGCGCTTCTTTCTTGGTGGCATGATGTCCCTCTCCTCTCTGCTCACTTCTCTCTTTTATACCTCAAAAGAGACTGATTAAAGATACAACCAAATCCTGTAGATTGAGTCCTTCCTCATTAACATCATAGAGGTTAGGATTTACAACACATAGGATAATCACAGAAGATAACAAAATGGAAGACAACAACACAATACTGGGAATCATTGCCTAACCAAATTGTCACACATTTTGGGGAACACAATTCAATCCATAAGTTGACCTCTGCAGCCTATGAGCCAGCAGCCTACTATTTTACCTGCCGATCTTGGGATTCATTGATCTCCTCAGCCTGTGAGCCAGAAGCCTGCTGTCTGACCTGCTGCTCTTGGCTTTGCCAGTCCCTGTAGCCACATGAGTCAGGAGAAACCTCCAGCGTGACCCATGGACTTGGGATTTTCCAGCCTCTCCAACCCCGTGAGTCATTTCCTTGATATAAATCTCTCTCTCTCTCTCTCTCTCTCTCTCTCTCTCTCTCTTCTCTCTCTGTGTGTGTATGCTTCACTGGGTTTTTCCTTCTCTAGAGAAACCAGCCTAAGACAGAAGATGATAAGTTTCCCTGAGAAAAATAAACCAGAAATTAACCTTGAAAAAAATCATATGAAATGTTGCTCAGAAAGATAAAGTTATAGATTACATAAAAAGAAATTTTAAGTCATAGAGAATAGAATCAGCATGTTTAACATATGTATAATACATAATAGGGAGCAAAAAAGAAAAGCAATATTCAACACAATGAAGGCTGAGACTTTCTTATATTTTAGAAAGGTAAACATCAATACCAGAGAAATAGGAAAAATAACCCACAGAAAAATTACAGAAAACCTACAAAATAATAATGAGGCTAAAAGTAAAAAATTGTTTCCAGAGAACAATGGAATAATATTCTGCATTGTGTGTAAAATGACTCAGAACTCCACTCATTGCTATGGGACTTAATCAAAATAGAAGCTGAAAGAAAGATACTTTCAGTCAAAGAAACTGAAAATTTACTACTTTAAAAATGTACTGTGGTAACAAGGAGCCTGACACAAAAACAAGTAGTGGGACTCAAAAAGCAATGAACAAAGAAACTGACGAAGATGTTTGACTGGTATTAACAATAATAATAACAACCAAGTGGGAAGTGGCAATTGCTAATAACAAGCTGAAAGTAACATACCAGAAATAAATAACAGATAAGATGGAAAGATGGAAAACTACACAGCATTTCAAATTAATTTTATCAACATGGATACATCTTATAACATTGAATGAAAAAATGTTGAAGTAATATGGAGTAATGTTAAGTGAAGAAAGTAAGATATAGAAGAATATGTATGGTGTTATCCTATGCTGTTTTATTTAAAAATAAACACAACTGTACAAAGTATTGCTTTTGTATGTATACGTACATGATAAACTACTTTTAAAAAACATGGATGGAAAGCATATATACTAATTCCAGGGCAGTGGGTTCATTTGGAAGGATAAGAAGGAAATGAAAACAGGGAGTGCAAAGCTTTCAGTTGTATCAGTAGAATTATATTTATTAAAGAAGAAAATCTTCTAAAAGAAATATAACAAATTATTAACATTTCTTAAATATGAGTCTCTGTAATACTACACTCCATAATATCTTTTCTAGGAGTCCCTGGGTGGTACAAATAGTTAAGCACTGGACTACTAACCAAAAGGTTGGTGATTTAAATCCACCCAGAGGTGCCTCAGAAGTAAGGTTTGTGATCAGCTTCTGAAAGGTCATAGCTTTGAAAAGCCTATAAATTACAGTTCTATTCTGCAAGCTTGGGGTTGCCATAAGTCAGTATTGACACGATGGCAACTAATAACAACAACAACAACAACACTATCATTTCTACTTGAAGTATTTATTTGTTAAAAAGAAATAAATATATATTGGGCATCAATAAACAAGACAAATTGTAAGGGTCTGAGAAGTAAAATCAGAAAACAGTCAAAATTCTATTGCAGTAATTTGTGCAAGTGATGATCTACAATAGTATCTCCCAAAAGGGAAAATAGATGAGACCTTTCAAATGTAGAACCTACAGGATTTGGTCATCAATTTTGTATGAATGGCAAAGGAGAAGGATGAATCAAGAATGACTCTGAGTTTGTTGTCAGAAATGAAGTGAATGTTGGTGCTTTGAACTTACCAAGAGACAGAATGCTGTAAGGTCTTGATAGAGTTTTCCAAAGAGCATCTGTGGATATAAAACTGGTTGTAGATAGAGTTTGGAGTCAAATGGATGGTTGAACGGATGCACGGATGGATGCATGGATGCATGGAGGCATGGAGGCATGGATGAATACTTCTATATTTATTTTTCCTTCCTTCTTTCCAGTCTCCTCTCCTTTACTTTGTTTTTTCTAAAGTCTTTTTTTGTGTGTGTGTGCTTTAGGTGAAAGTTTACAGCTCCAGTTAATTTCTCATTCAAAATTTATACACTTATTGTTATATAACATTAGTTGCAGTCCCCACAATGTGACAGCATGCTCTCTTTTCCACTCCAGGTTTCTTATGTCTATTCAACCAGTTCCTGACCCTTCCTGCCCTCTCATCCCACCTCCAGGCAGGAGCTGCCCATTTGATCTCATATATCTGATTGAACCAAGAAGCATCCTCCTCACGAGTATCATTTTTTGTTCATAGTCCAATCTAATCTTTGTCTGAAGAGTGGACTTCGGGAATGGTTTTAGTTCTGGGTTAACAGAGTGGCCAGAGGTCCTCTCCTTTACTTTCTAATGACTCAAATGACCTACTCTTTTGGCTTTTATACTACGTTTTGTTTTACTTTATATGACTTTAAAGTATTTGATAGTGAATTATTTTTCCTTTTTAATTTAATATTTTATATTTCCACAAATCTGCTTGCATTTTCCTGAAGCTTTTAAAAGATAAAGAAGGAGCTTTGTTAGATGATCATAAGGAGCAAGAATATGGATTAAATAATATTAACATAAAAGAAATCTTATAACAACAAATAAATGAGCATGTAAAACAAGTTTCCTAAGAGCTAGAATTTTAAAGTTATTACTTTTCCCTCTCAACTGTCTTTAATTGTAGCAAACCTCTACCAGCTTGTAATTTAGAGAAATTTTATCTAACAAGGAAAGTTTGTTTTTTTTTTTTTTTACCATATGACTGTTCTCCAGATTATAGTTTGGCTATAGAAATTCATATAGATGATTGGATAGTAGAGTTCCTTGGAAATAGTTAAAATTAACTCATTACAAATAATGTTGGAATGACAACATTCTCTAAAATTTTAAAGATCCTTAGAAATCAAACTCTATTTTCCTCTACATGTAATTTTATAAAGTTTACTTCCTCTCTTTAGAAGAACATTTTCTACATCTTTACTATTTCAGGTCTCTGGATACTTTAAGTCCTAGCGTGTACTATTATCCCCTCTAGGATGCCTTTACAAACTACCCAGCAGAATTCAACCAAATTTTCTCACAATGTTCAATTAAAAAAAAAAAAAAAACCAAACCTATTGCTGTCAAGTTGATTCTGACTCATAGCGACAGGGTAGGACTCCCCCATAGGGTTTCCAAGGAACGCCTGGTGAATTCAAACTGCCAACCTTTTGGTTAGTAGTTGTAGCTCTTAACAACTACACCACCAGGGTCTCCCAATGTTTAATAGTGAACAGTAAATAACCAAATGCTTTTGGAAATTAATTTAACAATTGTCATCACTGTCTCTACTAGTTCTTTGGGTAGGAATTTTGGGCATTGAAATTCCTCTATAGCAACAATGAGATGCATAAAAAATGCTGGTAAATATTCCAACTATAAACTTCCCAAATAATAGAAATATGGTTACAACATTTATTTTATATTAATACTATTTTTCAAGTAAAAACAAAGTCAGTGGTATCTAGTTTATTTTTATGATCTGGATGGGTGAGGGAACAGTAAGAGATAAAAGACTAAAAAGAAAGGTATTAGGTGCAAATGGTTTGCAGTTGACTGGTAACCAAAAGGTTAAAGGTTCAAACTCACCCAGCTGTACCACAGAAGAAAGAGCTGGTGATTTTCTTCCATAAAGATTACTGCCAAGAGGGAGGAGCAAGACAGCAAAGCACATAATGAGATCTCAGAACTCCAGATGGCAGCTGAGGTGTTGGAGAGTCAGGGTGAGTCCAGAAGTGGGGGAGAGGAGGAGCAGAGAAGGTACAGAAGCTGGAATAAAGGAGACCCTACCTGCTAAAATTGGGAGTGCATGCTCATCGCAGACATTTTGGGGTGCTGAGTAACACCCAAAACAGGAAACACAGAAAGAGAGCTAATCTGAAGAAGCTGTAGCCTGATTTTTTTAAGGTGGCACAAATTTGCCATGGGAGTTCATGGGCTGTGCAATTGGGAGGGGGTGAAGGGAGACCATGGTGCTATGATAGAGTGCTGCTGAATCCCACTTAGGTCTGAGATGGATGGGCACTAAGACTGGGAGGAACAGCAAGGGCAGCAAGGCAAAGAGAATACTTCAGAGTGATGGGTGACACAGAAGGAAATGGCTGGCTCCCTGCTAACAGTGAGACACTGTAGGAGAGCCTGTGCAGGGGTGTCTATGAGGGAAAGACATAAAGAGCTCCTCAACTTTGTCACAGGAAAGTCCCACCACTTACATCAGTGTCTAAGACCGGCTAAATGTGCCTCCTCCACATATGTATTGAATTCCAGAGATCAAGCAACCAGAACTCGTGAATCAGCACTGAAAAAAACCCAAAGATAAGAGTGCCCTCTAGTGGTTCTCAGCAAGCCCACTGCATCTGGGTCTATCCTGACTCATAGCAACCCTATGAGGCAGTGTGGAGCTTCCCCATGGGGTTTGCAGGGCTACGAGTCTTTGCAAAGGTGGGCTGCCACATCTTTCTCTCACAGAGCAGCTGGTGGGTACAAGCCCTGGACTTTTGGTTGGCAGCCTGGCACTTGGCCACTGTACCATCAGTGTTCCCACTCAGAAAACTTTCCCACAAAAACCAGAAGAAAAAATTATGGTTAAAAAAAAAAAGCTCAAGTTCAACAAAAAATAGCCAAACACACAAAATCACAAGAGAAGAAGGACCAATCAAAAGCAAAACATGAATAAAAGGAAATTTCTCATATGGATGCCAGACTAACAAACATAAAAAACTGATAATTTTCAGACAATGGTGCTAAATATGTTTACAGAAAGCAAAAAGCACACAGAAAACAAACTAATGGAGATCAGGAAACAAATGGAACTAAATGAGAAACTCAACAAGGAAATTGAAAACATCAAAAAACTTAAAGAGAACTACTAGAACTGAAGAATAAAGCAACTGAATTAGAAAAAGCAAAAGAAACACTCAACAATAGAGTCAAACACACAAGACAGAATAAATGAGCTAGAAAACAAAATAACTGAACTTATCAAGTCTCAAGAGAAATGAGAAAAGAACAAAGAAAAGCAAACAAACCTATAAGGAAATATCGGATTTGATTAAGAAATGTAACATTCGAATTACTGGAATCCCAGAGCACCATGACAATAATAAAGGCACAGAAACAATTTTCCAAGAGATAATCATAGAGACTTTCCCAAGCCTGAACAGAGAACCAAGCCTGAAAATAGAGGAAGCTACTTGAAACCCAATCAGAAGAGACACAAAAAGATCAACTCTGTGCCATATATTATAAAATTCTTGAAAATGAAAGATAAGGGGAGAACTCTGAAAGCAGCAAGAGAAAAACACAATATAACATACCAAGCGTCTTTCATAAGAATCAGTGCAAATTTCTCCCCAGACAGTCTAGAGTCCAGAAGACAACGGAGTGACGTATATAAAATACTGAAAGAAAATAAGTGCCAACCAAGAATTCTTTACTCAGCAAACTTGCCATTCAGAAATGAGGGGGAAATCAAGACATTCCAAAATAAACAGAAGTTCTGGGCATTTGCCGCTACCAGACCAGCTTTGTACTCAAGGGAGTACTCCAAATGGAAAGGCAAAAACATTAAATAAATACTTGTATCTGTATGGTGGGTTTTTTTTGGTTTTTTTGATTGTTTGTTTTTAAATACCATTTTTCAGGTTAAAAAAAAAAGAAGTCAGTAGAATCTAGTATATTTTTCTGATATGGATGGTGAGGAAAGAGTAAGGGATAAATGACTAAAAAAAGACATTAGGATAAAAAGACATTAGGATAAAAAGTCATTTTACATAATAACTTAGGCAAAGCTATTAAATATAAACACAGGAATTGCCTCTCATTGTAATCTTTCAATTAGTCAACAAGTTGATTAAGCACTTATTGCATGTAAGAACTATGCCAGGCCCAGTAGATTGATAGTAGAGCATTCATAGCAACAATGCTGCTGTAGACATACCCTTAGATGCTTAGTAGACCCATCTCCTCTACTCCAAACAATGTTTTGCAGGAGAAGTCTAGAAGCTACACACTTCAGGATAAATTTAATCTTTCCTGCTTCCCTTTGAGATGGTAGAAACTTCATATAGTAAGATAACCTGTCCAGTTTTTATTTACTTTTGGGAAAAGTAATTTCATTCTTCTCAATGGAATGCCTGATTATCGTTAGTCTTTCCTCACCACCAGTTGGCTGAAGCCCCAGGTATGACTCTGCCAAACCCCTGGTCCCAGAGGTGTAGTGACCTTTTCTGTTCAGTCCACTTCCCAGCCTTGCAGAATGAGGACCAACAGCATCTCTGCATCAGCTTCTGTTGCTTCTTCTCTTTGGGAAGCAGGATATGTCAGGCAAAACATGGAGAATGGTAGCCCAGACTTTGAGCATTTTAGTTAAAGGCAAAAAACATCTCTTCCAGTGCTATGACGCCAGATTTCTCTTTAGGGCCCAGCACCAGCATAAAGGGCTTATACCTTACCTACTTAAAACTTTAGTTTTCTATTCTCAGTTTATTTCTACCACTACCACATGCCACAACCAAATTTCAAATAGTTCCTCAGTTGTATAAATATTCAAATACCCTGGATTTGCCTCAGAATATTTATCACATTTTACAATTGAAGAGCTAAATATTTACCTCTGTGACTATTTGATTAATGTATGTCTTTTCACACATTGTAAGCTCCATGTGTCCAGGAAGCATGGCTATTTGTTCACCAGGATATCCCCAGCACCATCAAATAGCTGGAAGAAAATATGTTCTTACTTAGTATCTGTTGAATAAACTCTGATGATTGAAATATTAGATTATCAACTGGACTGAAAGCTTAACAAAGAGATAATATCCTATTTATGTTTTAGTGTTAAAAAGCAAAGATGTCACTTTGAGGACTAAGATGCGCCTGACCCAAGCCATGGTGTTTTCAATTGATTCATAGGCATGCAAAAGCTGGACAATGAATAAGGAAGGCTGAAGAAGAATTGATGCCTTTGAATTACGGTGTTGGCGAAGAACACTGAATATGCCGTGGACTGCCAGTAGAACAAACAAGTCTGTCTTGGAAGAAATACAGCTTGTATGGGTATATAGTAAGAGGTGAAGCTGAGGGGGTGGTAACAAGAAAGTGATATTCCATTAATTTTTATATTCTGAAAAGCCATGCTTCATTAGTAAATGAATTACTGTTCTTGTTTTACTACGTTACTATTGTCAGGTGCCATCGGGTCAGTTCCAGCACACAGCAACCCTATGTACAACAGAATGAAACACTGCCCGGTCCTGCGCCATCCTTAAAATTCTTGCTGTTTGAGCCTATTGTTCCAGCCACTGTGCCAATCCATTTCGATCAGTGTCTTCCTCTTTTTCGCTGACCCTCTACTTTGCCAAGCATGATGTCCTTCTCCAGGGACTAATTCCTCCTAATAACATGTCCAAAGTATGTGAGATGAAGTCTCACCATCCTTGCTTCTAAGGAACATTCTGGCTGTACTTCTTCCAAAACAAATTTGTTCATTCTTCTGACAATCCATACTGTTGTCAATTCAGCAAAAATGAAAACAAACCCATTGCCATCCAGTCAATTCCAACTCATAGTGACCCTAAAGGATGGAGTAGAACTGCCCTGTAGGGTTTCCGAGACTGTATACCTTACAGAAACAGATCGCCACATCTTTCTCCCATCGAGGAACTGGTGGGTTCCAACCACCAACTTTTAGGTTAGCAGCCAAGTGCTTAACCACTGCACCGCCAGGGCTCTTTTGTTGTTAATTTACTAGTGAGAAATTCCTTATGCAAAATTAGCTTCAGCCAAACTTCACAGTTAATATTTAAATTAAAGACTGGGAATAACTTTGCTGTCAGGGTCTGGAGTTCAGAGTTTTCCATTATGAATAGTGATTTAAAAAAAAAACCAAACTAACCTTTGATTTCTAAAAATCGTTTCATTTTTGATTCTCAAAAACCACTGAGTTTTCTAAAAACATCCTCGTTAGTTGAAACTATTGTGGATATTTTTAAGGCACTTAAATCAAAAGTAATTTTTTCTTTTGTCTTTTTACTTCCTTTGCTAAATGGAATACTTACATTATGCATGATAATTAATCTACAGTTATAGTGATTCTTTTGCCAGGACTACCCAGGGAATCAGATAAAATAAAAACTGTAAGGTTAGTGTTTTACAAAAACTAAACTGAAGACCAGGCATTCAAGTCTGGAATTATGTTTGAAATGATTTGTGAATGGATTCAATATTTGCTTAATTGAGTTTCTACCTGAGTGAACTTAAAGCTTCTAATTTTTTTTCCTATTTGCTTCACCTATGCTTTTAAAAATAATTCAGTTTTCTATAATTCTCAAAAATCAAGTTTCGCTAATTCGTCCAGCTATAATTTCATTCCCCACAGCACATGAGAGTTTTGTTGAAAAGTAAAACAAACTCTTGTTTCCATTTTAATTCATTCAACTCCTTTCTCAAAACTTTGATTCTTCTTTTTTATTTTTTTATTTTCATCCACTTTATCCATAACTCCTTCCAATGGCTAGTACATCTTGTTACTTTTTATTCATTTTAAAACTAACTGGACTAACTAATGTTTTTTCCCACCTTACCCATGTCCCTGGCTCTGCTTCACATTCCATTATGGCTTTACGCCTCAGTTTCCAGAGAGTTTGTAACCCCCACTGACCAAAATTTCTTCTTCTTTTCTGCTTATTATTGACAAGCTCCCCCAGAGAAAATTCAGTATGTTTCCCTTCCTTCATTTCCTTTCAGATTCTTCCTGGTGTAATATTCATATCTAATTGCCTCTAGCTCAATGTCTGCATTTCTACATTTTCGTGTATGTTCTCCTTGCCCCAGAATTAACATTATCAAAGGATATCACCAAGTGATTGGGTTATGGTGCCAAATTCCTAAAATGTATATTTGTTTATTTTTTGGTAGAATGTCTTTATTTTCAGTGTTTGCATTCCCACTGGCCTTCTCAAGCAAAGAACTCTACAGTGAATTTTGACTATAGCTCTAGTTACACTAACTACTAATTAGCCATGTGGATTTGTTTGGACTTTGCACAAGTTATATCTTCTCTCTCTCTCTCTGTCTCCCTCTTTGTCTCCATTATGCAAATGAGGATGATAAATCAAATAATCTAATGTCAAAGTACGTGTCAGGGAAATTAAAACCAAGTGTCATAACAAATAAACCCCCTAATTTTAATAATTCAACACAGTAAAAGTTTATTTATTGCTCACATCACGACTTAGTGCCAGTCAGTTAGCTCTCATCTGTAGATTTCTTCCATCCAATGACTCAGGGATCCAGGATTCTTTGATTTTATATCTTCACCATCCCCTAGGGTCTTTTTGGAGTTATCTGCAGACTCTATCACATTCAGTCAGCCTAAGAGCCCAGAGAGTGGGGAAAATCCTGTGGGATGTTTCATAGCCAGACGGGGAAGTGGCTTACATCACTTCCACTCACATTCCCTTGACCAGAACTCAGTTATATGGTCTTAAATTCATTTCAAGTGAGGCTGGGAAAAGCAGGTTTTCTGTGTGTCCAAGAAGGAGAAATGAGTACTGTGAGATTTTCTCCAATCTGTGCTATACGCTTCAAAATGGTAAAACTACTAGTTTCCTTCTTTATTATCAATTTCCCATTCTTTGTCTCTATTTTATTGATTCAGGTTTTTTTCTGATATTCATTTTTCCCTCTCCAAGTTTCTTCTTTACTTACCACCCTGACCTTGCACTTTGGTGTGAGTATCAAGACTTGTAAGACCCAGTTTTGTTGTTTTTCCCGTAAGAGGGCACAGGGGCTTAGAGTAGAGACTTTGGGTCAGACGGTGTGCTAAGATCCCTGTTCTAACATTTGCTAGCAAATTACGTGGCCCTTCTGATCCTCACCCTTTTCATGTGCAACAGGCTTACCTGAAACTGTATAAATTACCAGACGTTGTAGATGCTCAATATATTGTATTATTTTGTTCTGTTTTCTACTGTCTCTGTATATTATTATTAAATGCCTGTCTTATTTTCTCTGTAAAAAAAGAAAGCAACTATCTTAAATTTCAAAGCGCATGCTACATATATAAATCACCTTACTCTCCCTCTATGACCTTTCATTAATATTAAAGTCTTTCTACAATCTAGTCTGTACATCTGCAATAGTCTACCTTCTCTATCCAGCTACCTATATTTCAAAACTATTTTAATATTAAGTTTCTTAATATCTATCTAGGATTGTTTATCTGATTTTTTGATGAAGTTAGTAAACATTCTTTCTGCTGGGATATTTAATATTCCACAGCCTATGACTATCTCTACTAGTCAGTGAAAGAAGTTATATTCTTTTCAGTGACTTTGATTAAGCTCTTATCTGAATAACATATCAACTATTGGCTAAAATGAGATTTGGGACTTGTGTCTGAACAGATAAAAATCGTCTTGCTTAACCAGCAAACATTGTAAAAAGAACCTAATAGTGAATAGTTCCAAGCACTTCAAGAAGATAATTGTTTCTAAAGGCCAGGAATTGCAGCCTATGTTTCCAAAAAGATAAGTCTAGAAGCAAAGACTCTCTATATTGAACTGTGTAAGTTTAGATAATTTCTCTGTACTCAGTTTCCTCACTTGTAAAATATTCGGGTTATTTCTCGAGTCTCTTGTTGACCTAAAATTGATGCTATATGTTATTTGTACACAGGGTTCATCAGTTGTTCAAGCTGTACATAGGGTCACTATGAGTCAAACAGACTCGATGGCACTTAACAACACAACAATGTTATTTATAAATATTTCCCCAAATTTAGGGAAAGGTTTACTCTCACTATATATCATTATATGCTCCTTTAAAACATGGTTTTATTATTATAATTACATATTTAATTTGTTCATCTTCTCCAAGAAATGCCTTGCTCTGTAATGTATCCTCTGTTTATAACCCAGAATCTGACAAAAATAAGTCCATTAATATATATTGAATTAAATGAATGAATAAAGAATTCAGTTCATACTATCCTGGCTTCATTATGCTGTAAATAGCTAAAATTTTCCAATATAACAAAGGAAAATTCTGTTATAATATCCTCAACCAGCAGTTCTAAAATTTCATCCTTACCAACCACTTTTCCAAAAAACAATAAAAAAACCCGGCTACTGTCGAGTCGATTCTGACTCATAGAGACCCTGTAGGACAGAGTAGAACTGCCCCATAGTGTTTCCAAGGCATGCCTGGTGGATTCGAACTGCTGACCTTTTGGTTAGCAGCCATAGCTCTTAACTTTTACAGCACGAGGGTTTCCGCTCTCACTTTTCCAAAGTCTCCATTAATCCACAAGCCTGAAATAAACACTTTTTGAGCATCACACTTTCTCGAATATGGATGCTTTTTTGGTCTTTTGGTGTCTCCCTCTCTTGCTGCATCTGCAATGGGTTAAGTGCATACAGAAATTCTACGAGGGGTATATGGAAAGGCATCTTGGGAGTGAGACTTTAGGAACAACACAGGTAGTGGCTGCAAGGAGCATCCCATGCCCCCGTTTGTTCTAAGTTTTCTTGGTCTTGCTTTCTCTCTGATGACAAAGCTTATCTCATTATGCTTGTTCCAGCCCAATACAAATTTTCATTCGTTGCTGAAGAAGAAATTTCTCACGTGAAGGTTCTTTAGCTGCATCATTACTACTGTAGCTCCAGAAAACATTCTGAAATAAATTCCTGATACTACATTGTATAAGACTGGGGAAAAGTGGAGTGTATCTTATTTCTAACAGCTATGTGGATTCATGGATGAACATCAAGAATCTAAGTGTTATGTGGGCTGGGGTTTGGTCAGTTTTGTTCACTGTTGTATCCTCAGCTCCAAGAAGAGCTTCTAAAATGTTTTACATGATCAAAGAATATTTATTGAATGGAGTGAAATGTTCCTTCCCTAATAAACATTGCTACTGATAGCTCAGGGATCTAGAGGTTGCTCTGTGTGCATTGTATTATATAATTAGAGCAAGAATTGGCAACTTAAAGAAGTCACACCCAAGAATTTCACTGCCACACAGGCAGTAAACCACACTCCCTATTCCTCTTCCAAATTAAACTATTCACACCCTAGATGGAAATCTTCCCTTTCCCACTGATTCCAGAACCAGAACTCTAGAGTCACCAGGAGTTCCTACTTGCGAGCCTACTCACGGGGATGGTCATCTGGGGGCGCCTGTCACCCCAGAAACCAAGGGCTCAGGTCCCGCTCCAGAAACCTCAGGCCTGCCCTATCCGCCCCGGCCCTGAGCGCAACAGGGAGAGGAGTCACGGACTCACCTTGGGATCCCTCCTATGCAGGTCTTGCTTTTCTTTCACCCACCTCTTTTGGCACAGCTGGGGACCAACAGTGCCGTGACAAACCCAGGTCTGGCCGATAGTCTCCCCAGAGGCAAATGAAACTTCTCGCAGCTACCTGTCGGGAGAGCTGTCGATCAGCCCCAGGCCCTGCCCTGGGGCCGCTGGGTCTCAAGTGACTGGAGTTCCCCACACGGGCCACCAAATTTGTTACCGCAATAACACGGATTGGAGCCACCTGTCATAATAGCCAATTCTGAGACAGGGGTGAGGTGAGCAACAAGAAGTTTATTATATATCGATATATAGGAGACAGAGGGGAATAGATTCCTCCAAAAAACCCATCACCCCTGCTGGAGATCAGCTGAAGGCTTTTACAGGGACAGGATTATGGGTCTTAGAAGTTTGTATTAGTTTCCCCTTGAGGTGGTCATGTCTCAGATGAGTTAATCTTCTACTGGTATTCTTGGGGGTTATCTGGTGACATCCTTTGGGATTATCTGGCAACATCCTGTGTTTTTCCTGTCACAAGATGGGTGCTTTGTTTGGTTTTCATCCTTAGATCATTATCACTTGTTTTCTACCTTCCAAGGAGGAACATTGGTTAATCTTAAACCTTTTGTAGAGACTGGTGAAACAAGATCATGAGACAATGTGGTGGTTAGCAATGGGGAGTAAATGATAGTGAACCAGGCCTGTGAAGCCTCTTCCAAAAGGTTGAAGTTTCAGTCCTCCCAAAGGCCCTTGGAAGAAAACTCTGGCAATCTACTACCGAAAAAATCAGCCATTGTGGAGCACAGTTCTACTCTGACACACATGGGGTCACCATGAGTTAGAATTGACACAAGGGTTTTTTTAATTGAAAAGATGGATGCATTTGTTGACCTAAGCCTGAATCATACAACCTTTATAACATATAAATAATCCCCCTTTTACTGAGTCTAATTTCACTAAGCCACCTTCTGATAATTTGGGTTTCCTAGAGGATGTGGAACCCTCGTGGTACAGTGATCAAGCGTTAGACTGCTAACCCAAAGGTTAGCAGTTTGAACCCACCAGCCACTCTGTGGGAGAAAGATGTGGCAGTCTGCTTCAGTAAAGATTCATATCCTTGGAAACCCAGTGGAGCAGTTCTACTCTGTCCTACAGGGTCACTATGAGTCAGAATCAACTCAACAGCAATGGGTTTGTTTCGGGTGTAGAGGATATCGCATACATGGAGTCCCTGGGTGGTGCAAACAGCTAAGGGCTCAACTAGTAACCGAAAGGTTTGTGGTTCAAACTCACCCAGAGCGTCTAGGAAGACATGCCTGATGATCTGCTTCCAAAAGGTCACAGCCTTGAAAACCCTATGGAGCAATTCTGCTCTGCACACATGGGTTGCCATTAGTTGGAAACAACTTGACGGTAACAACAATTTAGCATACGTAGAAGTAGAAAGTGTATTGGATAGTCATAAGCATACATTTCTCTCCAGAGATATTTATGTCCTTAAAAATATATATACCAGTCACTTTATGCATTTTAATCTGAATTTTTAATTTTTTAGAAATCCTATGAGTAAACCTTCATTTAAATAATTTTGCTAAGGTCAATAGTGGTAGATGATTATTATTATTATTTTCCCATACATCAACTGGTTCTTCCTCTTCTGTAGAAAAACAAAGTCTTGAGTGGTGGTAATCAAGTTAGGAACTCTTTTACTGTCAATTAGATTGCTCCCAAGTCTAGTTGAAGTTGAGAATCTAGGGAAATTAATCTCTGTTTTTAGTTAAGATCAAAGAAACCTCAGCAAAAGTGAATCTAGGTTGCAGTCTCCTTGATAATGAAAAACGAATCCATATAAAAATATTCACTTTCAGGAGTCATTACAAGGCAGTCTCCTCTGTTTTTATTTGTTTGTTTGTTTAGTATAGAGATTCTCAAACTTGAGTGTGCATCACAATCACCTGACTCAAGAAACCTGGGTTGGGGCATGGGAATTTGCATTTCTACCAAGTTCCTGGGTGAAGATGATGTTGCTAGTCCTGGCACCACACTTTGACACTGTCTTAAAATCGTCAGAGTGAGGGCTTACAAATGTCTAATGTGTAAACTCAGCAAAGCCTAGTGGATCTGATATTAATCTTTAACTAAAATATGTTTTCCCTCTGTTAAGTATTTCAGGTTTTGTTCCATAACCAAAAAGTCCTGGTGCAAACAAAATAGGCCTTGAGCTACACAAGGCAGAATTTAAGTTAACCGTCTAGTGGCCCACTAGTCTCAGGGAATGTAGCACATACAATATTTAGCTATAATGTTTTGGTGTTTTAGATGACATAATTATCAGTTCAGTGAATGTGCAAATGTTTTCATCTTACTATCTTTGAGAGGACATTTTACATAAGATACTATATTATCTTATGTAAAGATAAGATCAAACTTAAACTGTCTGATCAAACTTAAAGAATGCCAGACAGAAACTTCATGCAGTGCTTGTTGGCTTTTATTTGTTTGTTTTTTTAAAGTGTTTGATGGAATTCACTTTAAGGACTTATCCTTAGTTGCTAACTCTAAAACAAAGAACAAAGAGCAGGGGTAAAAAATTGATGGGAGAGGGTAAATGTCTGGACTCAAATGGTTGACATACTGTACAACGATTATCAGTAAATTTTCCTTAATGTGTCTTTATTCCTATAGAATTTTGCTCATATGTAGTATTTAACACCCACCCTACTGCACTTTATCACCTCATCCTTCTCCACTAGCAACCACAAAGTGCCCCCAGGAAATAGTGAATGAAAAAAGTGAAGGAATTCACACAATTAATAATAATAATATCGATAGTGGTGACCATGTATGTGCTTACCATAAGCCAGGCTCTCTGTTTAACACACTTTATAGCCATACTTTATCAGCAGTATCGCATTTCATCTTCACAACACCTTCATAAAGCACTTTCCCAACCTCAGCACTATTGAAATTTTAAGCTCGATAACTCTGTTTTGAGTTTTGTCCTGTGTGAGGTATTTAGCAGCATCCCTGGCTTCCATCCAGTAAATACCAACAGCACTCTCCATGTTGTGACAACCAAAAGTGCCCCCAGTTGAGAACTATGGAGGTAAAGTATATAGTCTTGAATCTCTTTTTCACAGATTGGTATTGGAAATTTAAATTTTCCATGATCCCATAGCTAATTAGTATTAGAACAGGAATTCAAATCCAGACACTCAGAGTTCTTCCGCCTGATAATTTTGCTAGCAATGGGATCCACCAACTTCTATAGCCTAGAATAGGACAAATAAACTGTGATTAATTCCTGGTACATCAATCTTCTCGAAATGAGTTTTGTCATATTTAGACTTTAAATTATAGACTGTGTGTTTTGTCTGAGTTATCGCTACACAAATCATAAGTCCTTAAGTACAACACAGTATCATTTTATTGTTATAAAACCGATGCCTTTTGCCTGTGACTCAACATAGCTGCCAGTACAAAGCCGGTTTCTAACTGGTATTACTGTCTGGATCCACAGTACCTGGTCAACAACTAGCTTGGGCTGTATTTATGTTTTGGATTTGCATTTGCTTTGTTGTCCAATTTTTTAATAGGCTCTTGGAATTTTCTTCATGGCCCTTTTTTTTTTAAAAAACTAAAAAATCAAGGTCCAAAGTTGTGTTTTCTTAAGTGATTTATCAGATAAATAATATATACATAAACTTCAGTTGAAATTGGTATTTTTTTTTTTTTAGATCAACTGCATGTGTATAGATGAATGAGTAACACACAAATTGTGCTGGCCCTGAATAAAAAGAGTTGATGATTGTATAAACTCCTTTGGGAAAGGGGACTATTTACTAATAAGGCAATTGTGAGTAGGTAGAGACGGATAACATAGGGTCTTTGATTTCAAAATAGAATGCATTGAAAAGATATGATAATTAACTATCTAGATTAAGGTAATTATAGACAGGAGAGAGGAAAGACCCATAATTTATATTTAGACTATGATATAAAGGAAATGGATATGCTCTCTCAATACAACACACACACATGTACAATCACACATTTGATTTTATTTCGATAGACTTTATAAAATTTTCTGGCATTGAGTCACTGTCATAAAGTATATCTATACGCTTTTATACACCTAGGGAAATATTGTTAAAGATTTAGGACCTGTATGAAGAAAACTATAAAATCTCATTGGAGAATATAAAACAAATTTCTCATCAAATGGAAAGGTATCAGATTTTTGGATGGGAAACAATATAATAACAATATTAATGCTTTAAAAAATTAATATGTGGACTTAATTCAATTCCAATTAGAATCCCAACTAAAAATTTTGGAACTATAAAAAAAATTAAAAATTTATATTCCAGAATGGATTTTAAGATTTCACATGCACGCACATACACACATGATTTAACTATACAAAATTCCATAAAACACTGATATCCAATCATTATGTTATGTGCATGACACAGATAAATATATCTGTAGAAGAAAGAGGGAATCTAGAAACCAAATCTAGAATATAAAATTTTATATTTGACAAAGGTTGTATTTCACTTTACAGGGAATAGAGGGATTGTTAATAAGCCACACAGGCACAATCAGATATCAATATGCATTTTACACCATGCACAAAAACAAATTTCAGATGGATTAAAGACTTATTTGTAAAACTTAATAACATTTTTCTGTGAAAAATCTACTAGACATGTACAATCTCTTGGGTCTAAGTATGGCCATCTGAACTAAGACTGAAAACCCAGAAGGTATAAGAGAACAAGCAGATAAATTTGTAACAAAAAATAGCACAGACAAAATGGAAAGACAAGTAATAGGTTTTGAAAACAATATGTACACTAGAGAATAAAGCCAGAGGGCTGTTTCTATAATACACATAGGACACTAACAATTTGTCACGATGAGAATAAAAGCTCAACAGGAAAAGAGAATAAAGAATCAATTCACAGAGATCATCTTCAAATGATCAAGTATATGAAAATGATACTCAAATTGACTGCTAGTCAGATGAATGCAAATTAAAGTAACAAAAAGATACCACATTACACCCATGAGGCCAGCAATAATTTAAAAGGGTGGTAACTTAACTGGCAAGTGTGAAATCTAAATTATTAAAGATTTTGAAATGCAGTGTCTATTAAAATTAAAAATGCATTTACCCTTTGGCACAGAAACCCCTCTCCTTGTTCTCCCATCCATAAAAACAAAATACCAGTAAGTAGGAATATAAGTGTAGGATATTTATCACAGCCTGTTCATAGTGATGAAATAATAAAAATGAAGCAAAGATCCTTCAGTAGAGAAATGATAGAAGATATGGTGAATTCGTATCACAGACTACTTTTTCAGCCACTAGAAAAGAATGAATTAAAGTTATGCCAATGGACAATTGATTTAGAGAGATTTCTATGATTTACTGTTAAGTAATAGAAAAAGATACAAGAAACTTGGTATTGAACAATCTCCTTTTAGTAAAATCAACAATGAGACAATAACTAAAATTCTACATTTAAATATTTGTATGTGTATGTGGGTCTCTGCACATGGGTACATGTTTGCCTGTCATCATATGAATATGGAAAAATATAGAAAAGAATATGTTCAAAATTGATAACTTAGTTTATCAAGGTAGAGGGGAAGGTAGGAATGTGGGAATGAGTTGAGCTGAGCATAAAACAAAAAGAAAAAATTTAAAATGCAACAAAAATGTATGTATGATTTGTTCACATTTATCAATTTACATAATACTTTAAATGTGGATTGATGCTGAGGTAATTTAAAATTACTCTAATTGGAGACTCAGGTTATTTCCAGACTTTAATCAGAGGTCATTTCTTAAGATTTCAAAAATACATATCTAATACATACTTTCTGTAAAAAAAATAAATAAAAACTAACAACAACAACAAAAAAAACCAAACCCGTTGCCGTCGAGTCGATTCTGACTCACAGTAACCCTATAGGACAGAGTAGAACTGCCCCACAGGGCTTCCAAGGAGTGGTTGGTGGATTCGAACTGCCAACCTTTTGGTTAGCAGCTGTAGCTCTTAACCACCAGGGTTTCCAAATAAAAACTACAGGTAAGCAAAAAGAAAAAAAATACCCTAGTCCCTCTCACTTGAGGCTCTGTCAATTGGCCTTCTTCCTACCTGTTACCTAGAGTTCTTTTCACTGGTTTCTGTCTCCTCTCCAGTCAGATTTAGTCACTTGAGAGTAACTGTGTCTTGCACTGGCACACCTTCAGGGACTTCCATATCAACTTGGCTGCTAACCAAAAGGTCAGCAGTTCGAATCCACCAGCTGTTCTTTGAAAACCCAATGGGGCAGTTATACTGTGTCCTATAGGGTCGCTATGAGTTGGAATCCACTAGATGGCAACAGGTTTGATTTGGGTTTTTTTAGTCCCCTCGGGCAAGGTATACACCAAACATAGCCTAGCCCTAACCTGGAACACTTGACAAAACAGTATCTGACCCTGGGGAATTCCACAAGTTCAGAAACCTTGACTTTAACAAGGTATCAGCAGTGAGTGCCCTACTAGATGTTGTGAAAGCATAGGACAAATAGCTCCTTCGCAAAAGAAGCTTAAAAAAATTCATGAAGGAGTTCAATATACATTTATTAAAATTAAATCGCTACGTTTTAGTCCTTGATCTATTACTTGATCATCGTTTAAATTAATTATAGGTTGAGGGGACAGTTAAAGAAATAGTTTATTCAAAAAGCCCATTACCCCTAGATAGAGTAGAAGATGAAGGTCTGAAAAAGAAATGTGCCAAGGACTGAGTGCCTCTAGCATTTGCCTCATTTCTGGCACTCAGGCCTCTCTCAGATCTATACATTTCAACAGGGAAAAAGGACCAATTCCCAACTAGTACAGCAATAAAAAATTGACGTTTCTGTGTAAAAACCTCAAAATGATACACAGCTGAGAATTCATGACTCGAGGCATCATTTGCTGATTGCTAATTAAAAGGAGACTTCTGCCTGTAGAAGAAACCAATATATTGTCTCCAAAAGCCAAGTCTTGATCTCAACATGTGTTTAAAATAAGCAACAAGTTTAGGTCTTTTTCACAAAGTATTATTTGTCCTTCATTTTGTTGGGGGAGATTAAACAGAAGCTGAAGTACCTTACAGATGCCCAGGCCAATCATGATTGCTGGATAAGCCAAATGAAGGCAGCTTTTCTCTGCATCTGTTTGCTTGTGTCTTCCATTTGTCTCGGTCATGTTTACCTCTAGTTACACCATTGTTGTGCCTTACTTTACCTTTTCATTTTGTTAACCTTCTTTTAGCAGAGTCCTTATGTTGTAAAGCAACTTAATCCAACAAAGATGTATTCTATCCAGTCAAAATCAAAAGCAAAGGGAATGCATCTATTTGAGAGGCCTGGAGCAGTTAAGGAGCATTGGTGGCACAATGGTTAAAGTGGTCAGCTGTTAACCAAAAGATCGGCGGTTAGAACCCACCAGGGAAGAAAGATGTGGCAGTCTACTTCCATAAAGATTTATAACCTTGGAAACCCTATGGGGCCATTCTGCTCTGTCCCATAGAGTCACTATGAATCAGAATCTCGACTCAATTGCAGCCTGTTGGTTGATTGGAACAGTTAATGTCACTTCTAAGATTTTCACTACAGATGAAATAAATAAACAAAAATTTCTTCATGCTTTCTCTCTGTCTGATTTTGACAGCCAAGATTGAATGGAGGAGGGGAGGAGTAATACAAGAGGTATTAAAAACATAAACCAAACCCGTTACCTCAAGTCGATTCCAACTCATAGTGACCCTATAGGACAGAGTAGAACTGCCCCCATAGAGTTCCCAAGTAGCGGCTGGTGGATTCTAACTGCCGACTTTTTGGTTAGCAGCAGTAGCTCTTAACCATTTCACCACCAGGGCTCTAAAAATATCAGAGGGAATAATTTTTGCAACTCAGAAATAGTCTTGTAAACAGCCAAAAGCCTATTTTACTCTAAAAAAAAAAGAAACTGAAATTTGAGTTTAAATTAAAAAAAAAAAAGTAAAGGGAAATTCGGTGGCACAAATGGGCTTACGGGAGCAGGATGAGGTGAACTGATCCAGAGCAAGGGCTGATTTATCCATTAGGCACAGTGGGCAGATTGCCTAGGAGTCAAAATATATTGGGAACTCATGAAAATGTTTTAATTTCCTTTAGAGTCAGAAGAAAAAAAAATTTAGATAAAAGAAATATTTTGTATATAATATTAATATTTTATCATTATACCACTGAAGTAAAAAATAGGATTTTTAGTACTTTTTTAAAGGAAAAAAGCTTTTGTGATACCCAGAGCCTATGAAAGTCATAATGTGGCCCTGCCCAAAGAACCATGTGGACTGGACCTAGAGGAAACAGGCTTACCTCATGTTCTGCCATTCTATTGGAGCGTCTGTGCCCACCTGAAGCAGAAAGGTTTGAATGTCTACACCTAAGGCTACGTGTTTGGACTTGGGAGTTTCAGCACAGCACTTACGATGCTTTATGAGGCTGATTAGTGCAATTCCATAGCATATATGCCATATTGCTGTACTGATTCAGACCTGATGAAGTTATAATACGGTCAGGAGTTTAGAAAGAGGAAAGAATACAAAAACGTGGCCTTTCCTGAGTTGCTCTTTCTTCTGACAGCTACCTAACTCCTACTCTGATACTCCCAACTCCTCATTCTGATTGCTCCATTTCCTGATTTCAGTCTACCATTATGACTGGGTATATTCATGATTAGAACACTGGTAATGACTCCTTGATGAAGAGTCTTGTTCCATTCTCTCCTGATAGTTGCTTCTGAGGCAACCTTCAGTCCACCAGGACGATAGGACCTGTTAGCCACCTTTTCTCCGCAAACATAATGAGCTCAGGCTTTAAATAACTAGTTTCTGCCATATTTCTTATCTACCTTAATATCCTGCCTGGAGAAGCTTCCCCCAACAGGTTATGTTATAGTTCACTCGACTGGCCCTTCAGCTATAGAAGCAGTTTGTATCCAATCAAAGCTTTGAAATTTCATATTGAAAATCTCTAATCTTATCATTTTATACTAAGAGAATAATTCCTTCTACTTCCTAAACTTGAAACATCTTGGAAAGTTACCTATGGTGATAATACGCAACGCAAAATTCAAAAAGGGAGAATGCTTTTAACTTGGTGCAACACATTTGGGACATTTTCTGATAGCAGGGAAAGGTGAATATTAGAATCAAGTAAAATTTCTTTAAGATAATTCTTTACACAGGAATATTACAAAATCATGTTTGCAATGTTATGGGATAAATAATGGCAAGCAAAGCAGATAGACAATTCTGGTATAATCTTAGGAAATTTTTAAGTGTTTTGCTTACACATTTTAGTTTTCTGTCTTTGCCTAATTCACCCCCTAATCTTCCAAAACAGAGATGCAAGTGCTCACGTGCCTGTGCACGTGCATGTGCACACACGCACACACACACACAAATCAAAAGTGCCGAAGTTAAATGCACAGTGTTGATTTGGAGATATAGTAGGATTCTTATCCCAGTTAATCACGAGGAAACAGAGCCAGAACTCCTGGTGGAGTTTTTAGAACAGCTTCACATTTGAAAAACATAAGTGAGTTTAAAAAACAATACTGATGCCCAACTCTTCCCTGGGCCTATTAAAACAAACCAGTTGGAACCAAGCATTATATTAGAAAACACCTCCAAGATGCTTCTAATGTGCAAACAAAGTTAAGAACTACTGATTTAGAAATAGTTGCTCTAGTATTTTCTCTCCTTACTTGGAAGAAGGCAGATTTAGATCATGTTTATATATATGATCCTGGAGGAACAAAACAAAAGTATGTTACTTTTGCAAGTAAGGCAGAGGGTTTCCACTTATAAATTTCATAGACTATTATCAAAATATAGGCAGATTAGAACCCACTTTAAGTTCCACAGAATTTGCAGCAAACTACCACAGCTGAAAAATAAAAACAAAGAGTTTCTCCTGGCAATGACCTTATTGCAAACTCTCATCTGCATTCTGCATGTGCTGTTTCCTGAAGATAATGCTGTTTTTATTATTTGCTGTTTAATGTTAATTACTTTTGTACTTTAGAATTACTCACAATATATTTTAGAGCCCAGTGAATACATTAGTGTCTCAGAGTCTCAACATTTCTTCCACCTTGTCCATCGCTGTTGCAAACAGAAGGCCAGCTATAAAACAGGCTCTGCCAAATGATTTATTTCTCATCCATTGAAATATATGTTTTTGATGAGCAGGAGGAAATTATTCAAAGACTTTAGTGTATTCAAGCAGAGGATTCCAAAATCTATCCATAGAATGTCAAGTCCTTGTAAATAGGTCACTGCCATGTGCTGAGTACCCACAGATGTTTAGTACTATTATAGGAACTTAAAGTATATAGTTGAGATTAGGCCTGACTTATGCACTGAGAATTTTATAATCTTTCAAAAGAGAGGAGATAGGTTGGTATTCAGTGAATATGAATATGTACAAAGAACTATTCTGACAGAGAGTGATAAGGAAGGGCTTGCGCAGATCAAAGAATGAGCCTTAGTTAACTAAGGGAAATTTCCCTTGAGAAACTTTCTTGAAATAGTCTCTCAACTTCAATTTAAAGTGAGGGATATGGTTTGGAGGACAAAAATGTTGAGACTGTTCTTGTATATGTGATAAATTAAATAAAAGCTCTAAGAAGTGGATAAATTTAAGTGAAGTTGCAAAAAGAAAAAAAGAAAGCTCCTTGATATCTCAAATGACTGTGAAAAGGAACAGATTACTTCTTACTCAACAATTTTTCTTTAAAATTAACAATTTTCTGACAGTTTTCTGAATTGTTTTATATGAACATTGATGGAAGAAAAAACATGTTTCTCTGATGATAAAAAATGCTTTTATCCTATTTTAAAAGATAAGTAGCCTTTATAGTTGAAATATTCTTATTCACCTCTCTTGTTACAAATACTAAAGTTCATAGTTGGATTATTCTAAAACTGGCTACATGTGGCAGAGGCATTTACCCTCATCAAATGTCTATGTGATTTTCCATATTTCTTAGCCCTCTTGAAGATAGTGGGACCATTTGACTAGTTCTGATAAACAGGCCGTGAGCAAAACTGATGTCTATAACTTTCACAGCAAAGCATTTAAGAGTCATTGTGCTCCCTCCAACTCCTTCTCCATCTCACATCCTGGAAGCTGATGCAGGTACAAGATTCAAGCAGATTCAATCTCTAGGTCACCATGTGGGTAGGAACATCCCTGAAGAATCATCACATCCATGGTAAACTTTCTTAGGTCATGCTACTGAGATTTTAATTTGCTACCACAGTATACTCTTGTTAGTTGACGTGGAGTCAGCTCTGTCTCATAGTGACCTTATGTATAACAGAAAAAACATTGCTCAGTCCTATGCCATCTTCATGATTGTTGATATATTTGAGTCTGTTATTGTGGCTATTGTGTCAATCCATCTCACTGAGGCTTTCTCTTGTTTCCGCTGACCTTCTACTTTATTAAATATGATGTCTTTTCCCAGTGATTGGTCTTTCTTAATGACTTGTACAGTAAGCAAGCTGAAGTCTCACTATCCTCGCATCTAAGAAACATTCTGGCTGTATTTCTTCTAAGACTGATTTGTTAATTCTTCTAACAGTCCACAGCATATTCATTGCCCTTCAACAACACCACAGTATTGCTCAGGCTGATTAACTATCCAAGCTTTTTGTATGAGTAATCTTTGTTTTTAGGGAAGAGGAATTTGCAAAGGGTAGCTACAGGGCAGGTAGGAATAGCAAAACATCATTACAGTTAAAGCCCTATGGTCCAGCTACATATCTTTTCTGCCTTAAAGTAAAATGTATATGTACCTTATCAGATTAAACTACCTTTGTTTTTACACAGTTCTGCAAGAATGCGGCAAGATCTTTCTTCTGGGTTTCTTCAGAAGGTTTTATTTATTCATAATATTGACTTTGGCAACAGGGCCAACTTGTCACTCTTTCTTGTTAGCTGAATTGCTCTCAGTTCTTCTCCTCCTCATCATCTTCTAACAAATTAGGACTGAGACCATGCCTGTGTTTGGTGAAATTTAGCTAAAAGTTGTCTCTAGCCAGAGAATTCAAATGTTTTGGGCTTGTCCTATGCAAACTTGCAATTGTTAAGGAATTTGTGAGGAAAAGCAGACTATCACCAAGAGTAAAGAGGTGGACAGATATACTTTCTTAGGAGCTAATCAGAGCCTAATGTAATTGAAACAAACAAATTACTCTTAAGTAAAAGCAATTGCATTAAGCCTCTGACATTTTAATCTTTCACTTTTGTGTGTCCATCCCTGGCCCACAATAGAAAAGTGAATCTGATGCTATCATTGTGACCCAAATGGCTCAGCTCCAGGTTCTAAGAGTCTGTTGTTTAGTAGATAGTAGCCAACAGTCTTCTTTGTATTAATGGCATTTTGTTTTTTAATTTGTAAGAAAGCAAGACCCTTCTTAATTTTCATTCTATTTTTTAATGATAAGAATGGTAAATGCAAAGAAGAACCAAACAAAATTTTCAAAGATAGTCCTTATTAAAAAAAAAAAAAAAAAAAGTCACTGCATTGAAAGGCTTTTGCCCGTTTAATGAATGTAGTACTTATGGTTGCCATGTTTCTGTTTTTGCAATATATCAACTTGAATCATCAAAAATGTTTCAGAATTAAAAATATAATATTAGTATATTTATAATAAGGACATTATTTCTAAAGACTATTCCTATGAACAACATAGTTCATGCTTGCCTATGTGTGCAAAAATATGTTTCTGAAAATATTGAGTGTAAATTGAAGTTTATAAATCAAAGTAAATGTAAAGAGGAATGGTAAACCATAATCAAAATATTTTTCTTTTCATAAAGATTTTAACACAGTTGAGTTTCCTGAAGCAGTCATATTTCTACTTTTGCATATTCTTCAAATCCTATACATATATTAAACATGGAATAAATTTTCTCAGTACACTTTATGTTTTGGACTATAATTGAAGTATGCTAAAATATATATTTATAGAGCCCTACAATCTGGAATACAACTGAGAATTAGAAATTAAGCCAAATATAAAATGATGTATTCATGTTTTCACAAGGAGCCCTGGTAACACAATGGTTAAGCACTCAGCTGCTAACTGGAAGGTCGATGGTTCAAATCCGCTGAGCAGATCTGTGGGAAAAAAGACCCAGCAATTTTCTCCTGTAAAGATTATAACCTAGGAAACCCTGTGGGGCATTTCTACTCTGCCATATAGGGTTGCTATGGGTTGGAATCCACACAATGGCACACAACAACAGCAACAGGTTTTAAAAATTTATCTGGTTTCTCAGTCATAGCAGATGAGGTCAATTAAAATGGGAGGAAGAGTAACATTGTGGGAATACAGAACAAGCAGACACATGGATGAGTTTCAATGCACATAGACCTGAGTTCAGATTTCAACACTGCCATCTATTAACTGAATGATTGTGGTGAAAAAGTCACCTAATCTTCATGACATTCAATGTTCTACTTTGTAAAATAAAAATAATCATATCTGTCTTGCAGGATGTTGTGAAAATCAAACGCAATAATGTGCCAAACCTGTTATACATAACAACAGACCCCTACTGCACTCTAAAAATATTAAGGCCATCTTTTATATATTTATTCCACAAATGTTTAGTAAGAAACTACTGCATGCCAAAAACCATGTTCAGGAGGTAGGGCCAAGATGGCAGAGTCAGACACTTCCTGTGGTCCGTCTTCCAACAAAGACCTGAAAACACAAGTGAATCAATTATACATGAAAATCTAGAAGCCCTGAGCATCAAAGGCAAAGTTGAGGAATTGGACTGAGTGGCAGGGGGAGGGAGGGACAGTTTGGAAGCAGCGAAGAGTTGCCAGACTTGACCCGGAGGGAGCCGTCACCCTTCGGGCTGGATCAGCTCTCCCGTGCAGTGAGGCAAGCAGTGGTGCTTGGGAGGCTTTTTCCACATTGGGAGAGACCCAGCGGCAGAGAGTCTACTCAGGCATCAGAACCAGTGAAAAGCAGGGCTCAATAGGCAAAACCTAAGTACTTGAGTCTGGCCTACCACGTGGATCAAAAAACACCCCTTTTGGGAAAAACCTCTATCCCATTTACCTCCCCCCTTCCCACTCTGCACTGGGTCACAGGCCGGCTTCAGCGATTGCCGAGTCCCCTGGGCTGGAAGTAGGACCCATCATGCACACTGATCCATTCTCCCAGCCTTGGAGAGGGAACAAATTAACAAATAGGGTAAAAATTAATCTGCCAGCTCCCCTAAGCCAGGAATTCAGGGTAGGCACAACTCCCTTGCCTAGACACAGGCATAAGGGGCCCACAGACTTTGAATGCCTTTCACCCCTTCATAGACCTGAATGGGCCCATTTCAAAAGTGTAGGCCCTCGTTACCAGAGGACAACAGGGTATATACCTGAAGTCTAACTTCAACTGCTTCAGCTATATGGTGAAGTGGCAGGGTTGTGACATTTGACACTTCTCTACCCATTAAGCAGGGTCCTCACCTACCACATCACGGCCTGAGGACTGGTGGCTCCACTCATGCCACCTAGCCACCTGCGACAGGGTTCCAAGAATAAGTGCCCTCCACTCCCAGTCCTTATAGCCACAGCACTGGGTGCTCATAGTCTGGCCGCAAAACCCACCCACCTATATGCACTAGGGAACGGGGACACACTTCCCTCCCAGACACTCAGTGGTGGCTATCAGCCAAGAATTATATATTCAGCAAAACTCTCTATGAAATTTGATGGCAAAATTAGGGCATTTCCAGATAAACAGAAGTATAGGGAATTTGCAAAACCAAACCAAAATTACAAGAAATACTAAAGGGAGTCTTCCGCTTAGAAAATCAGTAACATCAGATAACAACCCAAGACTAGAACACAGGACAAAGCAACCAGATAGCAACCCAATTAGGGAAGTCACAAAAATAAATCAAATCTAAAAACACTGAAAATAGGGAAATAGAGATGTCAATATGTAAAATGTGACAACATTAAAAAAAAAAGAGGGACTAAAAAATGTAGTCATATATCTTTAATATGGAGAGCAAGTCAAGGCAATACAAAGAATAAAAACACTGGTTCAAACTTACAAAAATAGGGGCAAATATTAAGGTGACCACAAAGGAAACTAACAATCCTACACATTAAAATAAAAAACAAGAAAAATATAAAGACTCAGCATATACAAAATCAACAACAGATGAAAAGAAAATACATAAAGAAAAATGACTCAGCACAGAAAATTAAGGGGAACAAAGAAACTGTGAACAACACACAAAAAAAGACATCAAAATGAAGCACTACACTCATACCTATCAATAACTATGTTGAAGGTAAATGGACTAAATAGATGAACAAAGAGACAGAGAGTAGCAGAATGAATTTAAAAAACAAGATCTGTCTATATGCTGCCTACAAGAGACACACCACAGACTTAAAGACACAAACAGACTAAAACTCTAAGGACGGAAAAAAAAAAATACCAAGCAAACAACACTCAAAAAAGAGCAGGAGGGGCAATATTAACCTCTTTAAAAAAAGACTTTAAACTAAAATCCACCACAAAGGATAAAGAAGGACACTATAACATGATTAAAGTGTCAGTGCACCAGGAGGACATACCTATAATAAATATTTACACACCCAATGACAGGGCTCCAAAGTACATAAAATAAACTCTAACAGCATTGAAAAGAGAGATAGACAGCTCCACAATAATAGTAGGAGACTTCAACATACCAGTTTCAGTGAAGGAGAGAACTTCCAGAGAGAAGCTCAATAAAGACACAGAAGATCTAAATGCCACAATCAACCAACGTGACACATACTGAACACTCCACTCAACAGCAGCCAAGGAGACTTTCCTTTCTAATGCACATGGAACAGTCTCCAGAATAGACCACATATTAGGTCATAATGCAAACCTTAACTGAATCCAAAGCATCAAAATATTATAAAGCATCTTTTCTGACCATAAAGCCATAAAAGTAGAAATTAATAACAGAAAAGTCAGGAAAACAATCAAACACATGGAAACTGAATAACACCTTGCTCAAAAACTACTGGGTTATAGAAGAAATTAAGGATAGAAAGAAGAAATTCATAGAAAAAAATGAGTATGAAAACACATCCTACCAGAACCTTTGGGATACAGCAAAGCAGCACTTAGGGGTCAGTTTATAGCAATAAATGGACACATCCAAAAAGAATAAAGGGCCAAAATCAAAACATTAACCTTATAACTCAAACATGTAGAAAGAGAGCAGCAAAAGAAGCCCTCAGGTGCCAGAAGAAAGGAAATAGTAAGAATTAGAGCAGAATTTAATGAAATAGAGAATAGAAAAACAATTGAAAGAGTTAACAAGACCAAAAGCTGGTTTGTTGAAAAGATCGACAAAACTGATAAACCATTGGCCAAACTGACAGAAGAAAAACAGGAGAAAAAGCAAATAACCCATGACTCAGTCATCTAGTGCTGCTCTAACAGAAATACCACAAGCAGATGGCTTCACAAAGAGAAGTTTGTTCTCTCACAGTCTAGTAGACTAGAAGCCCAAATTCAGGTCGTCAGCTCCAAGGGAAGGCTTTCTCTCTCTGTCTGCTCTGGAGGAAGGTCCTTGTCCTCAATCTTCCCCCGGTCGAGGAGGCTCTCAGGCACAGGAACCCTGGGTCCGAAGGACGCACTCTGCTCCCGGCACTACTTTCTTGGTGGTATGAGGTTCCCATGTGTCTCTGCTCACTTCTCTCTTTCATATCTCAAAAGAGATTGGATTAAGACACTATCTAATCATGTAAACCTTATCAGTATAACCTCATCACAGTGATAGAATTTAAAACACATAAGGAGATCACATCAGATCACACAATCTTACAATACTGGGAATCGTGACCTAGCCAAGTTGCTACACACGTTTTTTGGGGGACACAATTCAATTCATGACAACCCATATAAGAAATTAGATGGGAGACATCACAACAGACCCAACTGAAATTAAAAGAATCATAACAGAATACTGTGAAAAATTGTACTCCAACAAATTTGAAAACCTACAGGAAATGGACAAATTTCAAGAAACTCACTACTTACCTAAACTAACACAAACAGAGGTAGGACAACTAAATAAGCCTATAACAAAGAAGAGATTGAAAAGATAATTAAAAAACTCCCAACAAATAAAAGCACTGGCCCTGATGGTTTCACTGAGAATTCTACCAAACTTTCAGAAAAGAGTTAACACCAATACTACTGAAGCTATTTCAGTGCATAGAAAAGGATGGAATACTCTGAAACTCATTCTACGAAGTCAGTATAACCCTGATACCAAAACCAGGTAAAGATGTCACAAAAAAAGAAAATTACAGACCGATATCCCTCATCAACATTGATGCAAAAATCTTCAACAAAATGCTAGCTAATAGAAGTCAACAACATATCAAAAAAATAATTCACAATGATCAAGTGAGATTTGTACCCAATATGCAGGGATTCTTCAACATTAGAAAAACAATCAAAGTAATCCATCAGATAAAACAAAAGACAAGAACTCCATGATCTTATCAATTGATGCAGAAAAGACATTTTAAAAAGTCCAACACACATTCCTGATAAAAACTCTCAACAAAATAGGAATAGAAGAGAAATTCTTCAGCATAAAGAAGGGCATTTATACAAAGCCAACAGTCAACATCATCCTAAATAGAGAGAGTCTGAAAGCACTCCCCTTGAGAAAGAGAACCAGACAAGTATGCTCTTTATCACCATTCTTATTTGACATTGTGCTGGAGGTCCTAGCCTGAGCAATTAGGCTAGGAAAAGAAATCAAGTGCATCAAATTGGTAAAGAAGAAGTAAAAGTATCCCTATTTGGAGATGATATGATCTTATACACAGAAAACCCCCAAGAATCCACAAGAAAACTACTGGAACTAATAGAAGATTTCAGCAAAGTATCAGGATACAAGATAAACATACAAAAAAACAGTTGGATTCCTCTACACTAACAAAGAGAACTTTGAAGAGGAAATCACCAAATCAACACCATTTACAATAGCCCCCAACAAGATAAAACACTTAGGAAAAAAATCTAACCAGAGACGTAAAAGACATGTACGATGAAAACTGCAAGACACTACTGCAAGAAACCAAAAGAGACCTGCATAAGCGGAGAAACATATCTCGCTCGTGGATAGGAAGACTCAACATTGGGAAAATGTCAATTCTACCCAAAGTTATCTACAGATACAATGCAATCCCAATCCAAATTCCAATGCCATTTTTTAACGAGATGGAGAAAAAAACACTAACTTCATATGGAAAGGGAAGAGACGTTGGATAAATAAAGCATTACTGAAGAAGAACAAAGTGGGAGGGCTTGCACTACCTGATTTTAGAAGCTATTATACCATCACGGTAGTCAAAACAGCCTGGTACTGGTACAACAACAGATACATAAGCTAATGGAATGGAATTGATAATCCAGACATAAATTCATCCACCTATGAGCAGCTGATATTTGACAAAGGCCCAAAGTCCATTCAATGGGGAAAAGACAGTCTCTTTAACAAATCGTGCTGGCATAACTGGATATCCATCTGCAAAAAACTGAAACAAGACCCATACCTCACACCATGCACAAAAACTAACTCAAAATGGATCAAAGACTGAAATTTAAAATTTAAAATGATAAAGATCATGGAAGAAAAAATAAGGACAATGCTAGGAGCCATACATGGCATAAACAGAATACAAACCACAGGTAACAATGTACAAACACCAGAAGAGAAACTAGATAACTGGGAGCTCCTAAAAATTAACCACTTATGCTCATCAAAAGACTTCACCAAAAGAGTAAAAAGACAATCTACAGACTGGGAAAAAATGTTTGGCCAGGACAAAACTGATCAGCATCTAATCTCTAAAATCTACAAGATACTGCAAAACCTCAACAACAAAAACACAAATAACCCAATTAAACAATGGACAAAAGGTATGAACAAGAACTTTGCCAAAGAAGACATTCAGGTTGCTAACAGACACATGAGGAAATGGTCACGATCATTAGCTATTAGAGAAATGAACATCAAAACTGCAATGAGGTATCATCTCACCCCAACAAGGCTAGCATTAATCCAAAAAACACAAAATAATGAATGCTGGGGAGGTTGTGGAGAGACTGGAACACTTATACACTGTTGGTGGGAGTGCAAAATGGTACAACCACTTTGGAAATCAATTTGGCGCTTCCTTAATAAGCTGGAAATAGATGTTACATACAATCCAGCAATCCGACTCCTTGGAATATATCCTAGAGAAATAAGAGCCATCACACGAATAGATACATGCACACTCATGTTCATTGCAGAACTGTTCACGACAGCAAAAAATGGAACAACCTATGTGCCCATCAGCAGACAAATGGATAAACAAAGTATGGTATATTCACAAAATGGAATACTACGCAATGATAAAGAACAAGGATGAATCCATGAAACACCTTTATAACATGCAGGAATCTGGAAGGCATTATGCTGAGTGAATTTAGTCAGTTGCAGAAGGACAAATACTGTATAAGACCATCGTTATAAGAACTCAAGCAAAGGCTTAAACACAGAAGAAAACATTCTTTAATGGTTACTAGGGTGGGGAAGGAGGGAGAGGGGTATTCCCTAGCTAGATAGTAGACAAGAATTATCTTAGATGAAGGGAAGGATAACACACACTACAGGGGAAGTCAGCACAGCTGGACTAAACCAAAGCTACGAAGTTTCCTGAATACAATCAAACACTTCTAGGGACAGAGTAGCAGGGGTGGGGGTCTGGGGACCATGGTTTCAGGGCACATCTAGGTCTTTTGGCATAACAAAGTTTATTTAAAAAATGTTCTGCTTCCCACTTTCGTGAGTGGCATCTGGGGTCTTAAAAGCTAGCAAGCAGCCATCTAAGATGCATCAATTGGTCCAACCCATCTGGAGCAAAGGAGAATAAATAACACCAAAGACATAAGGAAAGTATTAGTCGAAGAGACAGAAAGGGCCACATAAACCAGAGACTTCATCAGCCTGAGACCAGAAGAACTAGATGGTGCCCGGCTACCACCAATGATCACCCTGATGGGGAACACAACAGAGAATCCTTGCCAGAACAGGAGAAAAGTGGGATGCAGAACTCAAATTCTAGTAAAAGACCAGACTTGATGGCTTGATTGAGACTGAGGGGACCCTGGAAGACATGGCCTCCCTGCTCTCTGTTATCCCAAAACTAAAACCATTCTTGAGGCCAACTCTTCAGATAATGATTAGACTAGACTGTGGGACATAAAATGATACTCATGAAGATTGTGCTTCTTAGCTCAAGTAGATACATAAGACTAAATGGGCAGCTTCTGTCTGGAGGTCAGATGAGAAGGCAGAGAGAATCAGGAGCTAGTTGAAGGGAGACAGGATATCAGGGGTGGAACGGAGAAGTTTGCTGTCACAGTGTAGGGAGAGCAACTAAAGTCACACAACAATGTATGTATAAATTTTTTGTATGAGTGTCTAACTTGAATTGTAAACTTTCACTTAAAGCACAAAAATTTTTTAAAAAATCATGTTCAATCACAGATGAGCGGGAGACAAACTTAGTGTAATGTGTAGTAGAGGATCATGCTGTGAGATAACACAGCTACTCGCTGATACCCAGTTTCTCTCTACTTCTTGGAACACTGGAAGATTGCACAGCCTGAGACACTTGAAACATCACCTAGCTAATCTTAATATATGTAGACATATAATCTAATGACAATAAGAAGAGTCAATAAAGAAAAGAAAAAAAAAATAAGCAAATTCAAGAACAAAAAGAGCAAAGCAGTATAGAGTCCTTTAGTGTAGAGCAAGGCACCTCAGTGGTCATGAGTACATTGCTGTATTTGGTGGCCACCATAATGATGCAGTGGGTAAGTGCTCAGCTGCTAACAGAAAGGCTGGTGGTTCAAACCCAGCAGCAGCTCTGCAGGACAAAGATGTGGCAATCTGCTTCCGTAAAGATTACAGCCTTGGAAACCCTATAGGGCAGTTCTACTCTGTCATACAGAGTCAGTGTACGTTGGAATTGACTCAATGGCAATGGGTATAATGATCTTGAGTCATCAAGAATGCTTAAGTAATGCCATAGAAATATTAGCAAAGAATTTAATCATTTTTTTAAAATTACGTGCTGTAAGTTTAGAATATAAAGTGTCTAATAAAGAGATAATTTTCAGTAATATTATTTGATGTAGAATAAAACATTCCTTCTTGATAACATAGCATACATTTATGTATTCCACAACATTAATGATGAGTCTTGTAGTTAGGCACTGGGATAGGTGCTGTAGAGGAGAGGAAGGTGAAAGAGACACTATTATATATTTCAGTACTATTAATAAGTTCTGTCTCTGAGCATGCTATGTATCATCATACTATTCTTGCATCTTCCTACTCCACCTGCCAATCCCCACCCATTGCTGTCTGGTAAGTTAAGGGATATGTCCTGATAGTGAAAGGACAAGTGGTTTTCTTTCTCTTATCAGTAGTACTTCAGATTCCTTTTAGTCAATAAGGATAATACCAATGAGCCTTGAAAAGGGGCAAACTCAGAGGAGACGTTCTGTGCAACATCCTGAAACAGTCACACACGCACAGCTTTGCTCTTTTGTTTTCAGGAAAACATATCTGGTCCAAATTTATACAGAAGATAATGGTATCTTTAACTAGAAGAGTAGCATATTAACAGCCAAAGCAAGCCAAAGCAAAATGGTCCTAGATTAACTGCCTCTGCATGGCAGCAATCTTCTCTGTCTGAGACAGTTGGACACAACCTAAGTATGTTTTTAAAACTTTTTATAATTGCAGATAGTGCTCCTGTAAGCTAAGAGGTCTGAAATATATGTTTTTAAAATATTCACTGAAGGAAAAAAAACCTATGTCCCATCCCAATCCCTCTGCAGTCACTCAGGTGCCCTGAGGACATCCTGTATGGCAAGCCTTTCTACAAAAAGACTCTCAGCCCACAGTTAGCTTTTGTGGATGCAGACATTTCATGGAAATTTCCATATGAGAAAGAACTTTGCATCACAAAAAAGACTGATTAGGCATAATGCCCAGTCCTTAATTCCAATGGTAAAATGACTTTTAAGAGAAAATATTTCGACTTGAGTTGCAAAGGATTTTAATTATATATTTAATTTCTCTTAAAGCAATAAACAATTTTTGTGTTCAAGGTAAAAGGGTAAAAATAAACCAGGATTTATAGGATATTAACATTCCCAAATAGACTTCTTAGATTTTCCTCTGTATTGAAAAAGAAGTTACACAATCGTTTAACATCTGTCTATTGTAACAGTATGTCTGCCACTAGCTCTATCCATAGCTTTATGACTGCTCAAGCAATGGGATTAATATTATTTTTCAAAACAATGTAGAACTCTTATTCAAATAAATGAATGTTACTAATTGAGGTCACTTAAATAGAGGTTACTACTAAGCAAAAATGTCATATTGAGTAAGTTTGATCAGAAGACCTATAAACAAATTACCAGACAACTTGTCTTATCTTTTAAACCTAAGATTCCATTACCAAATACATGAGGAATAAACAAGAGGAAAGAAAAAGACATGCACACACACATACAACAACAATAAATTCGAATATCCACAGGACGGATATTCTCTCTTTTGTTTTCTCTTTTCCCCAAATAATTTAAATTAAAGGAAAATTCTTCTTCTTTCATCCTCTCCTACCTGTCTCACTTGGGAGAAATCAGAAGTCACTAGATTAATTGCTACATTAGTAAGGCTGCGATGCACATCTACATTGGGTAGTCAGGCCTCTAGAGATGACAGCCACTTACCGCCTGGCATTTTCTTATGCATATCTCTAAGTGTATTTATTCCAATTCTTTGACTGTAATTAAGATTGGATACAGCTTTTCAAATCCACAAGTTAGGTGATAGTGTTGCATTTGTTGCTTCATTAAACTTTTTTTTTTTAATGCCAGCACTGAGCAGAGTTCTTAGAATATATTAGATGCTCAATATACATTTATTGAAAAAAATAAAGGAATGTATATCTGCTTTATAACATGTGCAGTTAACCATTGAAATAAACAGGTAACTGCTCCTTTGTGAATATTGTACAGAGCAGAATATTTGCTTGTCTTAGAACCTGTTGCAGGACAAATACTAGAAACTCAGTGATGTGTGGTTACATTCCCCTTATCCTTCGTCCTGCTTTGTCTCTAGAAGCCTCAGTGACCCCATATTCCAGGTCCCTTCCTGGGTAAAATGCAAATATACCTAAGTAGTTAAAGCCAAGGTGTTTTCAACTGAGGAGTGATAGCATCAATTCAAAACTAAATCTGAAAATATCATAGCTATTCTAGATCACATAACAAAAAGAAAAGCTTCCGAATTTTTTGATGAAATGTTCATGACCAAAGCCTGACAGAGAACCCCCCAAAAAAGAATGAAAGAAAAATAGATAAATTCATTTATGAATATCAAGAAAAGGTCCCAACTAAAAATCAGCAACCAGAATTTAGAAGCAAATCAAAGAATAGTATATTATGATGACAAAGTATATATGAATGATTCAATATTAAAACATATTACTATAATTCAAAGTATTAATAAATTTTCAGAAAAATTTCCACAGAAGATGCCACCACTCATCTGTCAGTTTGTCATATTGTGGTGGCTTGAGTGTTGCTGTGATGCTGGAAGCTATGCTGCCAATATTTCAAATACCAGCAGGGTCATCACTGGTGGAAAGGTTTTAGCAGAGCTTCCAGACTAAGACAGACTAAGAAGAAGGACGTGGCAATTTACTACTCAGAAAGTGGTCAGTGAAAATAGCAGTGGAACATTGTCTGATATAGTGTCAGATGAGCCCCTCACACTGGAAGGCACTCAAAATACTACCGGGGAAGAGCTGCCTCCTTAAAGGAGAGAGGACTTTAATGACGTGGGTAGAGTCAAGCTTTTGGGACCTTCATTTGCTGATGTGGCATGACTCAAAATGAGAAGAAACAGCTACAAATATCTATTAATAACAGCAAAGTGGGATGTACAAAGTATGACTCTAAGAAAATTGGAAGTAGTCAAATATGAAATGGAATACATAAAAACCAATATCCTAGGCAATAGTGAGCTAAAAAGGACTGGAATTGGCCATTTTGAATCAGACAATCATATGATCTACTATGCCAGGAATGACAAATTGAAGAGGAATGGGGTAGCATTCATCCTCAAAAAGAACATTTCAAGATCTATTCTGAAGTACAACGCTGTCAGTGATAGGATAATACACATGCACCTACAAAGAAGACCCGTTAATACGAATATCATCCAAATTTACTCACCTACCATTAAAGCAAGAGATGAGGAAATTGAAGATTTTTACCAACTTCTGCAGTCTGAAACTGATGAAGCATGCAATCAAGATGCATTGATAATCACTGGTGATTAGAATGCAAACTTTGGAAACAAAGAAAAAAGATTGGCAGTTGGAAAATATGGCCTTGGTGATAGAAATGACATTGGCGATCACATGATAGAGTTTTGTAAGACCAACGACTTATTCATTAGACATACCTTTTTTCAAAACATAAACAGCAACCATACATGTGGACCTTGCCAAAGGAATACACAGAAATCACATCAACTACATCTGTGGAAAAAGCCTACGAAGAAACTCAATATCATCAAGTCCACAAGAACCAAAGTACAACCTTGAGTATATGTCACCCGAATTTAGAGATCATCTCAGGAACAGATTTGACACATTAAACCCTAACGACCGAAAACCAGACGAGTTATAGGATTACATCAAAGACATTGTGCATAAAGAAAGCAAGAGGTCATTCAAAAGACAGGAAAAATAAAAGGCCAAAATGGATGTCAGAAGAAATTCTGAAACTTGCTCTAGAATGTAGAATAGCTAAAGCAAAAGGAAGAAATGATGAAGTAAAAGAGTTGAACAGAAAATTTCAAAGGGCAGCTTGAGAAGTCAAAGTGAAGTATTATAATGACATTTGCAAAGACCTGGAGTTAGAAAACCAAAAGGGAAGAACACACTCAGCATTTCTCAAGCTGAAAGAACTGAAGAAAACATTTAAGCCTTGAATTGCAATTTTGAAGGATTTTATGAGCAAAATATTGGACATGCAGGAAGCATCAAAAGAAAATGGAAGGAATGCACAGAGTCACCGTACCAAAAAGAATTGGTTGACATTCAAGCATTTCAGGAGGTAGCAAATGATCAAGAAGTGATGATATTGAAAGAAGTCCTAGCTGCACTGAAGGTGTTGGCAAAAAGCAAGCGTCCAGGAATTGAAGGAATACCAATTGAGATGTTTCTACAAACGGATGCAATGCTGGAAGTGCTTCCTTTTCTATTCCAAGTACTCTGGAAGAGAACTACCTGGCCAACCGACTGGAAGAGATCAATATTTGTGCCCATTCCAAAGAAAAGTGATCCAACAGAATGCTTAAATTATCTAATAACATCTTTAATATCATACACAAGTAAAATTTTGCTGAAGATAATTTAAAAACAGTTGTAGAAGTACATTGACAAGGAACTGCCATAAATTCAAGCTGGATTCAGAAGAGGATAGAACACGGAAATCATTGTTGTTGTCAAATGGATCTTGGCTAAAAGCAGATGATACCAAAAAGATGCTTACCTGTTTTATTGACTATGCAAAGGCATTTGATTGTTTGGATCATAACAAATTATAGATAACATTGGGCAGAACGGGAATTCCAGAACACTTCATTGTGCTCATGAGGAACCTGTACATAGAGCAAGAGGCAGTCTTTTGAACAGAACAAGAGGATACTGCATCACTTGAAATCAAAAAGCCTGTTGTAAAAATGGTGTGGAGGAGGCATCTGACCTACTTTAACTTCACCAGGGGAAAGGATAACCAAGTTCAACAGCCAAAGGCTGATTCCTATGAGGCAGAGGTCACACATGCCTCCTTTCTCTGCTATCTTTACCAGTTCTGACCAACTGTCTCTCCTAAGGCACTCTCTACGTCTCTGCTGGGTTTAATACAAAGATCACACATAACTCACAGAAAATACTCGTGATTATGGGGTTTATTAGGGAAATACCAGGTTACAATTCAGGTTCAGGAAATCTCAGGATACAGTTCTTCCATTGGGACAGTCTCTTTTTAGCTGAGCCTATAGGCACGACTCTCTCTGATCCCTTGACCTCTGCCCTGCTCGTGCAAGTGTTATAAAGCTCCTTTAGCTGTGCCAGTAAGTGTCCAGAGGCACCCTACTCTGCCAGCAAGCCTCCTGCCCAAAGGCATTCAGCTTCCTCACTCTGTGGGCCAGGAAACCCAACATGCAATCTCCTACTGGTCTCCCCTGCCAATGTTTCTCTGCCACCACTTCTTACCATCTTCAGTGTTACAGCTCTCTCCATGTCTCTTGGGTCTAGGAGGGTCTCAGCACATGGATAGCAGATCCAAAGGACATGTTCTGCTCCTAGCCCTACTTCCTTGGTGGTAGTGAGGTCCTCCTTCTGCTCTGGAATTGACTCTATTGTAAGCCCAGAGGATGACCAATTCCCTTAGTGGGCCACCATTACCTTATTTACACAGTCTAACCCAGTCACTTGTGTGAGAGTTACAAGACCATGGTGAGAAAGGCCACATGAAAGCAATCCATCACAGTGCAGACCATCCCATGGCTTTTCTGGCCATGGTTCTTTCATACTTGATAGATAACTTTCCCTTTCCAATCATTTTACCAGTCCAAAACAGTCTTTAACAATTAGTCCTTCAATAAGGCAAGATGTCCTCGGGGTGAGGTTACTCAGATACCATCCATTCAGGTCTGTGCAGGTGTCCTTCTGATCTCGTCAGTTTCTCCAGTGGTTTTTCTTGTCTTCACCCTTTCTGGCCTCTGATAAAATTTAACTGGAAGAAGACTATTTCCTTGCTCTGAGTTTCTCTCGAGGTATCAGCATACCAAAATCTTTAGGGGACTTTCATTTTGGCCACTGTACTCCAGTTTAGCAGTGCCTCTCCCTTAGTTCACCCTTTCATACTTATAGCTTCTACAATTACAGTTTTTACAATCACAATTAACCCTGTTGACAATCAACACTCACAACTGAATTGTATAATCCTATCAATATCTTCCTCCACCGTCTCTTCCCCAGAACTATCAGGAAAAGAAGAATCTTGTCCGCTTCGTTTTGACTGTAAGCACACCCATGAAAGTGTGTAAACTACCTACTTCATGCCTTTATCCTCCTCCCCTTTTATATAGCCAATGTTTAAACTGCCCATCCCTATCAAACCAATACTCTGAGGAGACAAGCATGTTCCTTTTTCTGAAGAATCTTCTGTTCTGGCTGGAACTTTGAGAATCTGCATACATAAGCAAAGTCCAGTCCACAGCAAGCTGTCACACTGAAGCAATCTACACCAGCTCATGGTGTCAAACATATTTCTCTTCATTTGGTTGAGTTCTGGGTTGCTCGTCCCTAGTCATCCAAGCTAGGTCACAACGGGTAGCAGCCTTAGGCTGGAGAGTTCACACACCTCCCAGCACTTCAAACAGCCCCTTAACACTCTCATCCCTAGCCCAAGGGCTCCACCTGTAAACTCAGGAGTCCACACAACTTCCTTTACTTCTGACCAGCTAGCCCTTCCTTTCACTCTCTCTTCCCTAGCGCCCATTGTCTAGGTCAATGGATGCCAATGGAACATGTCCAAACTCAGCCCATCTCTTCATTGCTGCACTTCCCCCACTTTCACTCATGAGTGGACCCCGGTGATCATCACAAGTGAACATACCAAGCTGTCTAATCATCACCTCCCTTTAACTTCCAGTCCTGAAAGATGGTTGTGACGGGCACTGACTTTTCCTGCCTCATTGCATCCAACAGCAAACCGCATGCTCAAAATTCAAAAAGCAAAACGTTCATTTTTTTTCTGCAAGTCATTCCTTCAAATGCAAATCTCCTGTTCTCTCAGCATTTCTAAGTGGTTCTGCATGTCTTTTCAAAAGAAAATTTTTGGTGGGGCTCAGGTTTTCAACCTAGGACCCCAACTCTATTCCCAGGGCTACTGCATTCAAATAGCCTATGATTCTTTGGGGCAGATTCTAGTTCCCCTTTTAGCATATCCAATCAAGTATTGGCAGAAGGTAACGTTACACATTCTCTGTAATCTACAATACCCAATATTCATTTCTATTATACATTTAGGTCTGTTCTACAACACTAGGTGGGAGAAGCATTCAATATCCAGAGTACATTCAAATAAACAAATAATCCTTTTTAAAACATTCCAGTTGCAACTTCTCCACCACTTGACTATCTCCTCACTCATATATATATGTTTTGGTCCAGCCTGGCCTTTGCTCTGAGCCTCTCCAGATGCAGCTTTTCTCCCCTCAGCTGCAACAAAACTTTCAATTCAGCCATTATAGGTAACAACAACCAAAGTAATCATCTAACAATCAAAAGTTTCACTTCCCAAGTCCCTTAATTCTTTCTCTTACAAAGTCCCACACTTCCATAAGTTTGGAGCCATTGCAACAAACCCTGCTTCTGACACCAACTGTAAAAACAGTGTGGCAGAGGCGTCTGACCTCCTCTAACTTCACCAGGGGAAAGTAGAACCAAGATCAACAGCCAAAGGCTGATTCTTATGAGGCAGAGGTCACACATGCCTCCTCTCTCTGCCATCTTTACCAATTCTGACACCAACCATCCTCCCAAAGCACTCTCTACTTCTCTGTTGGGTTTGGTAATTTGTTACAATGGCCACACAGAACTCACAGAAAATACTCATGATTATAGGGTTTATTAGGGAAGTACTAGATTATAATTCAGGTTCAGGAATGCTCAGGATACGGTTCTTCCATCAGGACAGCCTCTTTTCAGCTTTGCCCATAGCTCTTCTCTCTGGCGCCTCGGCCTCTGCCCTGCTCGGGCAAGTGTTACAAAGGTCTTTTAGCTCCGCTGATAAATGCCCAGAGGCACCCCACTCTACCAGTAAGTCTCAGTCCAAAGGCGCTCAGCTCTAGCTCTGTGGATCAGCAAATCCAGCTCCACCAAGTGCCAGAGGCACCCTACTCTTCCAGCAAGACTTCTGCTGAAAGGCACTCAGCTTTCATGCTCCATGGATGGGGAAGTCCACCACACCATCTCCTGCCAATCTTCCCTGCCACCATTTCTCTGCCACCACTTCTCGTCATCTTCAGTGTTACAACTTCTCTCTCTGTCTCTCGGATTTAGGAGTCTCAGCACAGGGATCCCAGCTCCAAAGTCCCTTGTTCCCTGGTGGTGATGATATCCTCCTTCTGCTCTGGAATTGGCTCTCTTTTAAGCCTAATGGGATGGCAAAACTGACCAATCTCCTTGATGGACCACAATTACCTTATTGTCACAGTCCCACCCAAACACTTGAATGAGAATCACAGGGCTATGGCAAGAAAAGCCACACAAAAGCGATCCATCGCACTGCAGGTGTGCATCAGGGTTGTATCCTTTCATCATACTTATTCAATCTTTATGCTGAGGAAATAATACAAGAAGCTAGACTATATGAAGAAGAATATGGAATCCAGATTGGAGGCAGACACATTAACAATCTACAATATGCAGATGACACAACCTTGCTGCTGAAAGCAAAAAGGACTTGAAGTACTTATTGATGAAGATCAAAGACTACAGTCTTCAATATGGATTACACTTCAAAACAAAGAAAACAAAAATCCTCACAACTGGGCCAATAAACAACATCACAATAAATGGGAAAAAAAAATATTGAAGTTGTCAAGGATTTCATTTTACTTGAATCCACAACCGATGCCCATGGAAGCAGCAGTCAAGAAATCAAACAATGTATTGCATTGTGTAAGTCTGTTGCAAAAGACCTCTTTAAAGTTTTAAAAAGTAAAGATGTCGCTTTGAGGACCAAGGTGAGCCTGATGCAAACTATGATATTTTCAATTGTCTCATATACATGAGAAAGCTGGAGAATGAATAAGGATGGCCAAAGAAAAATTGATGCCTTTGAATTATGCTGTTGGCAAAGAATATGACTATACCATGGACTGCCAGAAGAATGAACGTATCTGTCTTGGAAGAAGTATAGCCAAAATGCTCCTTAGAAGGGAGGATGGTGAGACTTCTTCTCACATACTTTTGACATATTATCAGAAGGCACCAGTCCCTGGAGAAGGACATCATACTTGGTAAAGTAGAGGGTTAGTGAAAAAAAGGCAGACTCTTAACGACATGGATTGACACAGTGGCTGAAACAATGGGCTCAAGCATATCAGTGATTGTGAGGATGGCACCAGACCAGGTAGTGTTTCATTCTGTTGTACATAGGGTCACTATGAGTCAGAACTGACTCAAAGGCAGCTAACAACAGCAACACAGATGATAAAATAAACTTAGCACAACGTATAAAAATTTAATGTGCATGTACTCTTTCCCCCAGTAAGTTCACTTTTAGAAATTCATCCTATAGGTAAAGTCATGAAGGATAAAATGACAGATATGGAGGTAAATTCATTTAGCATAATTTGTAATAACAAAAGGTTGATAGTAATCTAAATGTTTGTTAATAAGGATTTCGTTAAAGAAATTATGATAATCTATACTATTGGAAGTCTGTGTAGCCTTTTTTTTTTGTAAAAAAAAAGTGACACAGAACTATATGTATTGACAGGGACTCTCTCCAATATATATGGTTTAATATATTAAAAAAGAAACGACAAGTTTAAGATGAGGCATTGTGTATGTATGTGGGGCAGGGAGGTGTACAGACATTGACATAGATGAGTCCCTAGGTGGCAAAAATGTTTAAGCTCTGTAACCAAGAGATTGGTAGTTCGAATGTATCCAGAGGTGCCTGGAAAGAAAGGTCTGATAATCTCCTTTTGAAAGGTCACAGCCATGAAAACCCTATGGACTGCAGTTCTACTCTCAAATACAGGGAGTCACTATGAGTTGGAATCGACTCAACAACAACTTGTTGGTTTTACTTATATATTTATATATTTCCGTAAACTCTCCTGTGGTATTTGTGAACTAGATGGCTGACATATTCAGGTGGATTGGAGAGTTATTTTCATTGTATATTCTTCTGCACGTTTTGAATTTTTTACCATGTGCATATATTACTTAGTTCAAAATATAAATAGAGTGAAATATATATGTTATGGTAATAGCAGCACTATGACAGCTGAGTAAAGGAATAAAGTCCTCTAGTCTTGCTAGCTTGTCTTGGACTGGGACTCTTTCTCTAATTATAGGTAAGTTTTTTTCAGAGCTGGAACCATCTCTTAAACTTTTTATCTCTTCTCAACATGACACCACTACAGGTCATGCCCACACAGAAAGTGTTCCTTAGGTATGAATTATTTGATTGGCTGATCCTGTAACATCTGCTGAAGTGGACTATCTTTACAAATTTCTGCCTTTCAGTTTTTGCTGCTTGTATTAATGCAGTGTCAGGAAGTCTAAGTTTAAGAATTTACATTCATTTGTACCTCAAAAGTTAGAAAGCTCTTTGGCAAAAAGAATTACTATACAATAAGGAGACATTTAATGAAATCTAGGGGGACTTTAGTATACTGATTATGTTTCCTTGTAACGTATTTCAAAGAGAATTTGTGCCACAAACTCATTGGAGGAGGATATTGAGTCAGGAGGAAAAAAAACATTCTTTTTCCCTAGCACTGCCCATCCACATTCCACTCCCACTTCTTAAGCACTTGGTTTCCAACCCACCACCACCCACACCTCAAAAGGAATAGTTGTTTTTCTTATCAAAAGTTAATTTATCCAGCTCGGGTTGTTAAGCCTGGACTCTGTTTACATTGTCCAGCACCCTTCTGGTTATTTGGCTAAAAGAAAAAGAAAGACTGGCTAAAGAAGGAATGACAAGAATTTACAGATTCCTTTTTACTTTCAGTGTGGATCTCCTAATACCAGGACCTTCGCTGAGGCCAACAGCTCTTGTATTTATACTTTAATTTGTACCAACTGCGTTTAGAAAGAGGCGCTCTGGTATCACAGTGGTTAAGTACTTAGCTACTAATCAAAAGATTGGCAGTTGGAACCCACCAGCCGCTCCACAGGAGAAAGATGTGGCAGTTTGCTTCCATAAACATTACAGCCTAGGAAACCCTATCGGGCAGTTCCACTCTGTCCTATAGGGTCGCTATGAGTCAGAATTGACTCGACAGCAACAGGTTTTTTTTTTTTCTAAAAAATTAAAAAATTGTACTTCAGGTGAAGGCTTACATAACAAATAGTTTCTCATGAAACAGAAGAACACATGTTGTTTTATGACATTGGTAAACAACCCCACAACATATCAACCCTCTAACTTCTCACCCTTTTTTTTTTTGGTGAAAATACACATAGCCGAAGATACACCATTTCAAAAATTTCTACGTGCACAGTTCAGTGACATTGACGACGCTCTTCCAATTGTGCTGTTATTCTCACGTAAGATGAAGGATTACAGAACAAAATAGTTTCTCATTTAACAGTTACTACAAATGTTGCCCTATGACAATGGTTAACAATCTCACAAAACATCAACAATAACGTTACTCAACCTTGGGTTCCCTATCACCAGCTTCCTTGTCCCCTTCTGCTTTCTGGCCCTTGTCACTGGACTCCTGTACCTCGTTAGTCTCATTTGGTTTTACGGGGCTGTCCACTCCCAGGCTGAACAGTGAACCTCGGAGGTAACTTCACCACTGAGCTAAAAGGGTGTCTGGGGGCCATACTCTCGAGGTTTCTCCAGTCTCCTTTAGGCCAGTAAATCTGGTTTTTTTTTTTGTGGGTGAGAATTATGCTCCACATCCTTCTCCAGCTCTGTCCAGAACCCTCTGATGTGATCCTGGTCAGAGCAGTCAGTGGTGGTAGCCAGGCAGCATCTAGCTGTACTGGACTCAGTCCAGTGGAGGCCTTGGTAGCTGTGGACAATTAGTCCTTCGGACTAATCTTTTCCTTGTATCCTGTTCTCTTCATTCTCCCTTGCTCCCGAAGGAATGAGAACAGTAGAGTAACTTAGATGGCCACTCACAGGCTTTTAAGACCCCAGACACTACTCACCAAGGTAGAATGTAGAGCATTCTCTTTATAAAATGTGTCATGCCAAATGAACTAGATGTTCCCCAAGACCATGGTCCCCAGAGCCCTCCGCCCAGCAATTCAGTCCCTCAGGGAGTTTGGATGTGTCTATGGGGCTTCCATGACCTTTCCTTGTACAAGTTGTGCTAGTTTCTCCTGTATTGTGTACTGTCTCACCCTTCACCCAAGATACCATTTATCTACTGTCTATTTAATATTTGCCCCCCACCCCTCCCATCCCTGGTAACCAAGAAAGATTATTACATTTTGTGTGTGAACTTTCTCATGGGTTTTTACAATAGAGGTCTAGTACAATATTTGTCCTTTTGTGATTGACTTATTTCACTCAGCATAATGTCCTCCAGTTTCATCCATGTTATGAGATGCTTCACAGATTCATTGTTGTTCTTTCTTGTTGCATAGTACTCCATTGTGTGTATGTACCATAGTTTGTTTATCCATTCATCTGTTGATGGGCATCTAGGTTGTTTCCATCGATTTGCTATTGTGAACAATGCTGCCGTGAACATAGCTGTGCATATGTCTATTCGTGTGAAGACTCTTATTTCTCTAGGATATATTCCTATGAGTGGAATTGCTGGATCGAATGGTATGTCTATTTCTAGCGTTCTGAGGAAGCACCATATCATTTTCCAAAACAGTTGTATCATTTTGCATTCCTTCCAGCAGTGCATAAGTGTTCCAACCTCCCCGCAGTGACTCCAACATTTGTTATTTCCAGTGTTTTTGATTGGTACCAGTAATGCCAGGGTGAGATGGTATCTCATTGTGGTTTTAATTTGCATTTCTCTAATGGCTAGTGATCATGAGCATTTCCTCATGTGTCTGTTGGCCATTTCAATGTCCTCTTTGGTGAAGGGTCTGTTCATTTCCTTTGCATATTTTTTAATAGGATTATTCGTCTTTTTGTTGGAGAGGTGTTGGATTTTCTTGTAGATTATGGAGATTAGACCTTTGTCTGACTTCTCCTACCCAAAAATTTTTTTCCAGTCTGTAGGTTCTCTTTTTACTCTTCTGGTGAAGTCTTTTGAAGAGCATAGGTGTTTGATTTTTAGAAGATCCCAGTTATCTAGCTTATCTATTGGGTTTTGTGCGTTGATGGTTATGGTTTGTATCCTGTTAATGCCATGTATTAAGGCCTGAAGTGTTGGTCCTATTTTTTCTTCTATGAACTTTATACTTTTAGGCTTTATATTCAGGTCTTTGATCCATTTTGAAGTAGTTTTTGTATATGGCGTGAGGTATGGGTCCTGTTTAATTTTTTTGCACATGGATATCCAGTTTTGCCAGCACCATTTGTTAAAAAGACTGTCTTTTCCCCATTTGAAGGACTTTGGGCCCTTGTTGAAGATCAGGTGGATGGATTTACATCTGGGTTCTCAATTCTGTTCCATTGGTCAATGTATCAGTCTTTGTACCAGTACCAGGCAGTTTTGACTACTGTAGCTGTATAGTAGGTTCTGAAGTCAGGTAGTGTGAGTGCTCCAACTTTCTTCTTCTTCTTCAGTAGTGCTTTACTTATTCGGGGCTTCTTCCCTTTCCATATAAAGTTAATGATTAGTTTTTCCATCGCTTTGAAGAATGTTGTTGGTATTTGGATGGGGATTGCGTTGTATTTGTAAATTGCTTTGGGTAGAATTGTCATTTTCACAATGTTGAGTCTGCCTATCCATGAGCATGGTATGTTTTTCCATTTGTGTAGATCCCTATGGGTTTCTTGCAGTAGTGTTTTGTAGTTTTCTTTGTATAGGTATTTTACATCCCTGGTCAGATTTATTCCTAAGTATTTTATCTTTTTAGGGGCTATTGAAAGTGGTATTGCTTTCCTGATTTCCTTTTCATTGTTCTCCTTATTGTTGTATAGGAATCCAACTGATTTTTGAATGTTTATCTTGTATCCTGCTACTCTGCTGAATCTTTCTATTAGTTCCAGTAGATTTCTTGTGGAGTCTTTAGGGTTTTCTGTGTATAGTATCATATCATCTGCAAACAGGGACAGTTTAACTTCTTCATTACCAATCTGGAAGCCCTTTATTTCTTTTTCTTGCCTTATTGCTCTAGGTAGAACTTCCAGCACAATGTTAAATAGGAGTGGTGATAAAGGGCCTCCTTGTCTTGTTCCTGATTTCAAGGGGAATGTTTTCAGCTTCTCTCCATTAAGAATGATGTTGGCCGTTGGTTTTGAATAGATGCCCTTTATTATATTGAGAAATTTCCCTTCTATACCTATTTTATTGAGAGTTTTTATCAAGAATAGGCTTTGGACTTCGTCAAATGCCTTTTCTGCGTCAACTGAGATGATCACGTGATTCTTTTCTTTCCTTGTATTTATGTGGTGGATTACGTTGATTGATTTTCTAATGTTGATCCATCCTTGCATACCTGGTATGAATCCTACTTGGTCATGGTGTATTATTTTTTTGATATGATGCTGAATTCTTTGGCTAGAATTTTGTTGAGAATTTTTGCATCTATATTCATGAGAGATATTGGTCTGTAATTTTCTTTTTTTGTGACATCTTTGCCTTGTTTTGGTATCAGTGTTATACTGGCTTCATAGAATGAATTTGGAAGTGTTGCTTCTTCTTCTATGCTCTGAAATAGCTTGAGTAGAACTGGTAGAAGCTCTTCGGTAAATGTTTTGTAGAATTCTCCAGTGAAGCCATCTGGGCCAGGGCTTTTTTTGGTTGGGAGTTTTTTTATTACCTTTTCATTCTCTTCTCTTGTTATGGGTCTGTTCAGATTTTCAACATCACTTTGTTATAGTTTGGGTAGGCCGTGTGTTTCTAGAAATTTATCCATTTCTTCTAGGTTTTCCAATTTGTTGGAGTATAGTTTTTCATAGTATTCTGTTATAATCCTTTTTATTTCCATTGGGTCTGTTGTAATGTCCCCCATTTCATTTCTTACTTGGGTTATTTGTGTCCTCTCCTGTTTTTCTTTTGTCTGTCTGGCCAGTGGTTTGTCGATTTTGTTGATTCTTTCAAAGAACCAGCTTTTGGTTTTGTTGATTCTTTCTATTGTTTTTCTGTTCTCTATTTCATTTATTTCTGCTCTGATCTTTACTATTTCCTTTCTTCCGGTGGTTGTGGGTCTTTTTGGCTGTTCTCTTTCTATTTGTTTGAGTTCTGTAGTTAATGTTTTGATTTTGTCCCTTTCTTCTTTTTTGATATGTGCATCTATTTCTATAAATTGTCCTCTGAGGACTGCCTTTGCTGTGTTCCAAAGGTTTTGGTATGATGTGTTTTCATTCTCATTTGATTCTAGGAATTTTTTTATTCCATCTCTGATTTCTTCTATTACCCACTGATGTGTAAGCAGGGTATTATTCAGTTTCCATGTAATTGATTTTTTTCCTTGCTCTTTCTATTGTTAATTTCTACCTTGATGGCATTGTGGTCAGAGAAGATACCTTGAATTATCTCAACGTTTTGGATCTTGTTGAAGATTACTCTGTGGCCTAAGATGTGGTCTATTCTGGAGAACGTTCCATGTGCATTGGCAAAGAATGTGTACTTTGCAGCGGTTGGATGGAGTGTTCTATATATGTCTATGAGGTCAGGTTGGCTGATTGTGCCCTTTAGGTCTTCTGTATCTTTTCTAAGTTTCTCTTAGTTGTTCTGTCCTTTACTAAGAGTGGTGTGTTGAAGTCTCCTACGATTATTGTGGAGCTGTCAATTTCGCTTTTCAGTGTTGTTAGAGTTTATTTTATGTATTTTGGAGCCCTGTCATGGGGTGCGTAGATGTTTATTATGGTTATGTCTTCATGATGGATCATCCCCTTAATCATTAGATAGTGTCCTTCTTTGTCTTTTATGGTAGATTTTATTTTAAAATCTGTTTTATCTGAGTTTAGAATTCCCACTCCTGCTCTTTTTTGGTAGTTGTTAGCTTGATATATTTTTTTCTAACCTTTGATTCACATCGTTGTTTCTAAGGTGTGTCTCTTGTAGACAGCATATTGATGAATCCTGTTTTCTTATCATTTCTGTCTCTCTCTGTCTCTTTCTGGGTGCATTGAGTCCATTTACATTTAGTGTAATTATTGATAGATGTGGGTTTGTTGCTGTCATTTTGTGGTGATTTTTTTTTGTGGTACTGACGTTTTCTTTGTTCTTCTTACTCTCTTGTGCTGAGTTACTTTTGTTTGTGGATTGTTTTTTTCATTTCTTTTGTTTTTGTAGGTTTTGTTTTTGCTGAGACTTTATGTTTTACCTCTTTTTTTTTTATGAGTATGTTTGTTAACTTTCTTTGTGGTTACCCTAAATTTTACCCTTATCTTTCTAAGTTTGAAGCAGTCTACCATTATGTGGTATCGCCTTGCCTTTCTCTCCATTAGAAGGTTCTATACCTATGCAGTTTATTCCCTCTTTTATTGTTTTGATGTTGTTGTCATTTACTGATTAACTGCTCTGATTCCGTGTTGTATTTCTTTTGGTTTTGGATAGTCCTCGAGAGTTCATTTCCTAGATTGCTATCTGGCTGGTATGATCCTGCGTCCTAGGTTCTGCCTGTGAGCTGAAGCTGTTTGTCCTCAGATCGAAGAACTCACTTTAATAGTTCTTGTAAGTTTGGTTTGACTTTTACATATTCCCTTAATTTCTGTTTATCTTAATTTCACCATCAAATTTGAATGAGAGTTTTACAGGATATATTATTCTTGGCTGGCAATTTTTTCTTTCAAGATTTTATATACGTCATCCCATTGCTTTCTTGCCTGCATGGTTTCTGAAGAATAATCTGAGCTTAGTCTTACTGTTTCTCCTCTGTATTTGAGTTCTTGTTTTTCACAAGCTGCTCTCAGGATTCTTTGTTTGTCTTTGCTTTTGGTGATTGTGAATATGATATGCCTTGGTGATTTTCTTTTGGGGTCTCTCCTATATGGGGTTCGTTAATCTTCTTGGATGGCCAGCTTTCCATCTTTCATGATATTGGGGAAGTTTTCTGTCAGCAGTTCCTCAGTGATCCTCTCTGTGTTTTCTGTTTTCCTCCCCTGTTCTGGAATTCCAATCACTCTCAGGTTTTTGCTTTAGATTTTGTCCCACATAACTTTCACAGTCTCTTCATTTTTCTTTTTCTTTTTTCTGAGTTTTGCTGAAACAGTTGTATCCAAGTGTTTGTCTTCAATTCCACTGATCCTGTCTTCCACCATTTCAAATCTGCTTCTCAGCCATTCTATGACATCGTCCACTTCTGAAATCTTGTTGTTTATCTTTTGGATTTCTAATTGCTGTCTTTGTATAATTTCTAGTTGTGAATTTATTTTGGCATTTTGTTCCTGCATTATTTTCCTGAATTCTTCCAATTTTTTGTCTGTATTTTCCATGAATTTGTCTATTTTTTCCTCACGTTTGTCAGCTTTTTGCCTCAGTTCTTGGAGAATTCTGAGTATTAGAGATTTTAGTTTCATATCAGGTAGTTCTAGTGCATTTTCTTCCACAGGAGAGTCATCTGGTGTTTTATTTTCGATGTCTACTGGAACCATCCTGTCCTGTTTTTGTAAATGTTTTGTTATTGTCTGCTGTCTTTGGGTCATTCAGTATTTATTTTTCTCGTTTATTGATTATAGATTTGTTTGTTTCATCCCTTTTTTAAAAAAAATTTGACTATGTCTGAGCAGGCAGACTGTGTGTTCTTTGTTGTTTGCTGGTCTGTGGGCACAATACTTTTCACATCCTTCTTCAACTGGCAGGGTCAGTCACTCAGATATGGTATGGCAGGGCAGGTCTAGCTGAAGAGGAGTTACTGGGATGGGTTGTTTGTGACACTTACTACAGCTACCAAAGCAGGTCGGTAATCAGTGCAGGGCAGGTTCTGGTAGGTCGTGCCTGTGCTGCTTGGTGGTGTGATGTCAATCGCATGGTGCAGGTAGGCAGGATGCAGTGGGGAGATTGTTATGTGTGGAGCTAAGATGGATTTCAGATGGAGGAGAGAGGAACAGCAGCCAAAAACTTACAAACAAAAAAGTATGCTAGGGGAGCTAGCCATTGGAGTGGAGAGATGAGAGACTATGAAATGGAGAAAAACAGTAAGGGGAGGAGGACAAAAATAAAAGAATGAATAAATAAGAATAATAAAGTTTAAAGAAACGCAAAGTTCCCAGGGATCCCACTGGTGCAGCTATGAGGTCTGGAGAAGTCGCTCTCAGGTGTTGCAGTACAGCCTGGCTAGAAGGTGTAGAGGTATACAATGCCAGGTATTCAGGGAACAGAAAGAGAAGGAAGATATAGAGAGAAGAGAAACTGAGCAATGAAGAAAGACAAAAAGGGAAAAAGAAGAGAAAGAATAAAAACAAATTTAAAAAAAAAAACAAGAAAGGTCCCTAAAGTAACAGAAAAAAAAAAAAAAACCCAACGTAAAAAGAAATGCTCTCAGGGATCCCTCTGCACTTCTGTGGGAGCCAAAGGGCAGTCTCCCTGGCACGCAGCTCAGCCTGGCCAGAAAGGGCTCCCAACTCAAGAAAAGGAAAATAAAACAAACAATTCAAAACAAACAAACAAACAAAAGCCACGGGATCCCACCAGCACGGCAGCTCAAACCAGGAAGCAGCTCCACACTCGAACGGAGCTCTGCAGCCCCTCAGGAAGAAGCAAAGATGGTGCACGGAGTCAGGTACTTGAGCAAAGGGAGGGGGAGGTGGCGAGAGGCAATTAAGAAATCAAAAGAAGCAGAAAAAAAAAAGCAACACTAGCAGCCAACAAATGGCGCTCAGAGAGCCAGTTAGTGTGGGCTGGTGTTTCTGGACAAGAGACTGTGTCCATGGGAAGCAGAGGGGGCCGAGTGTGGGTGAAGAAGTGTAGAGAGTGGGAAAGCATATATCACAAATTACTGGCGCTCTGCAACCCCTCAGGAAGAAGCAAAGATGGCGCATGGAGCGAGGTGCTTGAGCAAAAGGAGGGAGAGTTGGTGATAGGCAAGGAAGAAATAAAAAGAAGTGGAAAAAAAGCAGCACCACCAGCCAACAAATGGCACTCAGAGAGCCACCCGTTCGGGTGTGTGGAATTCAAGCAGCTGCTGTTTCCCGGTCAAGAGACTGTGGCTGCGGGAAGCATAAGAGGCCGAGTTGGGGTGAAGAAGGGTGAGGGGTAAGAAAGCATGTATCGCCAATTACCGGTTGTTTTGTCTCCCGCTGGAAGCTCTGTGAGGCTGCTTTCTCGTACCTCCGTTTGCTGGTCTCCGATAGGAGTCCAAGATGGCAAATCTGCACTGCGTTAGCTGGTAGGGGACCTCTGCATGAATCTCTCCTCGTTCTCCTTTCTCTGTCTGTTTTCTTACTCCATTTGGTGCTCGGCTGAGTTCTTTATCTCATCATTTGATGTTTTAGGGTTTCAGGATTGTTGTATTCTCTGTTTGGCTTAATTTTTCGGATCTTTGCTGTGGAGGGATGGCGTGGTGCTTCTGCCTAGAGTGCCATTTTGCTGGAACTCCCTGGTTTTTTTTTTTTGTTCAATGATTAGAACAGAACTTGTGCCCAAGCCACAGGGACTTTTTGAGAAAGACAAAAGAGTGGCCAATTTTTCTTATATGAGCAAGTAACCCTCAAATCAAGAAGAAGCATTTTAGAAAGTACAAGAAGTTTTGAGTCCTGAGAATGGGCAGAATATGCAGTTTAGCATTATTATTTGATCCAGAGAAGAAGAAACTCAGCCCTTTTCTTTAATTATGAATAACAAAGGTAATTCAAAATTTACCTGGTGACAGATAGGAAAAAGAAAAAGCATAATCTCAAAAAAATCCAACAAGTTACATAGTAACCACTGTCCAGGAAAAAAAAAAAAATATATATATATATATATATATATATATAGTATTTATCATTTTTTGTTTATTTGGCACAAATGTCACAGTCACTGTTGGCTATGACATAGCTAGTAGAATTTAATATTTATGTGGCTTGTAAGTTGTCTTAAAGCCATATTCAATGTTTCCCTTTTTTTCTACTTTAATGCCTGGTCCTTTTGTCCTTATGCTGATCGTCTACTTGACAGCTGTGGTTGGACATGCTCTGCATAGGAGGCTGGCCCTTCTAGACTCTTAAAACAGAAGGTCTTGTCTGAAGTAAGACTGGCAGCAATTCATCTTTACCACCTTTTATTTTCCAGGTTTGTGCAGATAAGCAAACTATCAACTTGGGCACTAGGCTGCATCAGCAGATCCAATTGAAGCATTGATTATAGTAAATTAAGAATTTGTTATCACTTAGAACAGATTGTCTGCCTTGCAGGGCATGTGGGCAAAGTCACAAGCTAATTGAAGGGCCGTCTTGTTCCATTAATACTGAATATTTATATTTCTGCCTGAAGATAAGACATGGAGAGTCTTGATAGATCCAGCTACATGCCAAGTAAGCAGAGTAGATGACCATTTATGCTGCAGTGTTTTTAACAGCCTGGGAATGCCCCTGTTCACCTATTACCTGGCCAATACTTAAAATTACCCATTCTGGGACTGTTTCCAGTAGGTTAAAGCTTTAACTTGTTAAATATGGATTCTCTTCCCTTGATAGGGATAATTCTTTATATTGTTGACAAACATTTTCTCACTAGTGTGAAAGGGTTTCAAATTTTTCCTGAAAACAGGTTTTTAAAAGACTGAGGCCCTCCCTCAAGTATTTTTGACTGTCCCTCTTTTTCACCTATCAGAGCCCTTATCACACTTCATTGTAAAGTGCATGTTTAATTATTTGTCTCTACCATTAGACTGTAAGTGTGTAAAAGCAGGGAGCTTGTCTGTCTTCAAAGCTGGTTTATCTAAGTGCCTAGCACAGTACCTGGCAATTAATAAAAGCTCAGTATTTGTTGTATTAAGATGAGTTTACCTGGACTGAATTGTAAAAGAGGTTATTACTTTCAGAAAATAAATTCTTCCCTTCCTTTAATAAAGGGAAAAAGCAGAGGAGAAAAAAGCTAGCTTTACTAAAGACAGACTTCACCTACTTAAAAATCATAAAAAGCTTGACTTACATTGAACCGTATTTAATGATCCATTTATTTTACAGATAAGGTAACTGAGATTCATTGACTTGCTCAAAACAACACAGACACTAACTGGAAGAACTGGAACTAAGATCCATTTCTACAGACACATAGCCAGGTATTTATTCTGCCACAATTATTCTTTTTCTATTTTAAAGCAGTGCTGTTTGAGAGATAGGGAGGCACTTGTAGCATGGCCATGTAGGGCATGCAGTAGTAGGTTTTGGCATACACAGCCAATCTGATCAATGTTGACTTGCTCATCATCTACTTTTATGACGATCTTACCAATAAATGGCCTTAAAACTGTAGGATTCTTTTGTTCACTTGCATAATTATTTCCATTGCTGAGAGAGACTGCACCCTCCGTATCTGTAGAACCGGTGTCTGAAACAGTGAGAAACTACTCATGGGGAAGCTCCTTGAAAGATTATGGAATTTCTGATGCTCTTTCAGGTGATGAGCCTTTTTTTCTTTGACTGCCTTCTACACCCTTCTGCCTCAGTCTTATTGTTTAACTTGGTTAAAAATGAATTTATTGGCACCACACACCCTTCCTTCTAAAGAATGACGTTGAGCTTATAAAAAAATAAATAAACTAACAGGAGAGTTTCTGCAAAGTTTAAATTAAATTTATTATCAATCATGACAATCTGTCACTACTGAATGCCACATAAGAGCAATTGAAAAACATAAACTGCATTTTTAAAAAATCTAGCGTATTAGAAGCAAAAATATCTGTAAAGCTAACAGCAAAAGGGACTGTACGTGAGCACTGTACACTAGTTGATAAAGTTGTTTCCGATGGAGTTACAGGTTAACAATTCTGATATTGTTATACACGTATCCTGGAATTAAACAACTAAGTGCATGGATGGCAGATGGTGGGAACTGGCTTTCTCATTGTTAAAGTGGTAGTTTACACATAGGCAAGGGAAAGAAGCTAGAATGATCCATGAGGTAGTGAATTAAAGTTAGAGACACAGGATGAACTCATGTTTAGTTTAATGTAGAAAGAGAAAGTTATATATAGAATTGTTTATAATACGTATATATATGGGTTAGTATACACACATATATTTCCTTGATCTATCAACAGAGAGAGCCTGAAAGAAATGACACTCTAGGAGAAACAAACACATCAACACCCAGATATTGTTTTCTAATGCCATTCTCCACTAAAAGGAATCAGGACTCCTCAGAAAAATGTATGATTCTAGGACTAGAGTGGGAAATATACAAGATGAGGCTGGAGTATCTTGTAGTGCCAGAAAGTAAGGAAGTGCTCAAGAAAAAGATGCACAATATACACACACACACACACATTGATGGCGGTATGCCAATGGTACGAAGGAGCCAATTTGAAGGAGTTCCCATGGACGAAAACTATAACAACTTCAGCAACAAAATAAATAAAGTAGCACTGAATTATAATGCAAAGTATAAAATAAATATCCATGAGTCCATACTGATATAAATATATGATTTAATTAATTAATTAATTAATACAGAAGAAGTGACAAAGCCCCCACGCATAAAATTCTCAAATAATTTATGTAAATACTCCACCCTCAAGGAAGTAGAGAATAACTCTCTACTACTTAAGTGTGGACTCTACATAGTGGACTCTTTCCAAAGAGTATAGTATGGGAAGGGGGGGCAATAACTTTACAGTGGAGAAACTTGATAAACCCTACCTCAGTCAGTTGATCAAGCTCAGCAACAACAGTGATAAGTAATGATATGATGTGATGAAAGTGGCACTTTACCTCTGTGATCTTTCTCCTCAAAACCCATAACCCCAGCTTAATCAGGAGAAAAACACTAATTTCCAGTAGAGATACATTCTACAAAATGCCTGACCAGTACTCTTCAAAATTGTCAAGGACATGAAAAACAAGAAGTCTGAGGAATGGTCACATTTAAGAGGAGCCTAAGTATAAATGACAACTAATGTAATGTAGTATCCAGGATGGGATCCTGGAACAGAAAAAGGACATTAGCGAAAAAACACTTAGGAAATCTGAGTAAAATATTGACTTTAGTTAATAGTAACATATCAATATTGGTTCATTAATTGTAACAAATGTACCATAGTATTATATGAGGTTAATAATAAAGGAAACATTATCCAGGGTATATAGGGACTCTTTGTACTGCCTTCTTGATTTTTCTGTAAATCTAAAACTATTCTAAAAATTAACCCCTCCTCACTTACCAACACGGTTAGGTTCCAAAGACCAGGTCATTCAGTGAAAATCGGCATTATGCAAAAATGGAGGATAACTACATCATTACATAACTGCCAGATTATATCATTACCTAACTTCCAAATTACATCATTACATAACTATCAAATCACATCATTCACTACATAACTGCCAAACCACTAAGAATCATTGCCCAGCCAAGTTGACACATAACCTTAACCATCACAGCTAGCATTACTCTCGCCTTGCACCTCAGCTACTGTCACTGCCAGATGTATGTTGCTAATATGCAAAATAGTCAGATAGTAGATTTTTTACTGTTGTCATAAATGAGAAATATCAGCTAATGAATTAGTTGGTAAGTGAGGAATAGGCATAATTTATTAAATAAAAAAGAGCAAATATAGCCTTTTGTGCCAGACGTTTGTGCCAAGATTTATTCTTTGTTTCTCAAGAATTTTCATTTCTGTTAAGTATTAATATTCAACCATGGAGTTTTTGCCTTCAAGTATATGAAACTCTGTCACATGAAAAAGGAAGCAACATCTTCTGCTTCAGAGGACACTTTTGGACCGTGTAAAAATCAGCAAAGAGGCAAATACCAACTACCTAACATGGCAAGATATTCTAATTTCAACAATGGAAAATGCTGATGACACATGGAGCAGTGAATGTTCTGCCTACTCAAGCGGAGACTGACTGACACCATCCAACAAGTATGCTTTAGTGGAGATTTTTTCATTGGGTGGGCAGTTGGATTAGAAGGACTCAAGGATTCTTTCAACTCTATTCTAAGTATCTGTGGACAGTTGCCTGATTATCTGTGTAGTTAAAGCTTAGATAATTTATTCCAATGTGAATTTGGACTCACAGCCAAGACATTAAGCAGAGTACATCTATTGACCACAATTCTAAATTTAGATTGCTCAGAAGCCGCCAGTGGCACTAGTCATCCAATAAAGGAAAAGTAGATGAGCCTAGTAAGCTATGCCCTTTTTGAGTCATGCCATTTGATAGTGGTATGTTCCCTTCTTGAAATCTTAAGGAGTCATATGATCCAAGTCAGTACTTTAGTAGCACTATGATTACCTTACGACACCAATCCTAGAATTTTGCAAATCAAAATGTCACAATCCTGCAGACTTGGCTCAACACTCTGAAGTTAGGATTTCAATGATTACTGGTAAAGTGTGAGATTTTGCAAACGGGAGTGAGTTTTAATGGGTGGGTGGATCTGCGGAAAGAGTTTCACTTTTCAATCTCATTTTATGATTCCAGCTCTCCACTTGCGTGGTAGGAGCTGGAAAATTCTATTGAGCAGGGGTAATCCAATCCCTTTTTGGCATCACAGATTCTTTGATAAAAAGAATTACTAAATTAGGGCCAATTTCCAGAGACAATACTCTCTTGCTGTTTCCCACACCATCCCCCATGCCAAAAAAAAAAAAAAAAAGCGTGAAAATGTCTCTTTGATCTTCCAGTGTTTACCAAAACTATCAGTTAACAACACACCTCAAAAATGATCATTTCTCCGCATCCACACCAGAGTAAACAGAGAAGGTCCTGGAAGACAAAGGCAAGGCATAGGCCTGGAGCTCTAGCTATTGTGGCTGCAACCAACACTACACACTGCAAAGACTGGGAGATCAGTATCTCAGTCTGTGTGCTAGGAAGATTGTTTCTTTAAAAAAAAAAATATATATATATATGTAATATGCATATTACATATGTAAACAAACATTGTCTTCTGATTATAAAAATAATCCACATTCATCACATGAGATTGAACCTTATGAGATGACTATCAGACATAGTCAAATAAAGGCGACTTCATTAATGAACTGATAGAAACTATGGAACTTCCAGAAAAAACATAAAAAGGAAAAAAAAAATTGGCCTCTCATACTTAAGGAATCATATATTACATATTTACTTATATATCTTGAGCCTTTTTTCCATGTACATGTATATACTTTACATAATTTAAATCACATGGCAGTACATGTATTTGAAAACTTTTTTTAATTTAATATTTAATCATGAGTATTTCTTCATGGCATCAAATATTCTACAGCATAATTTTCAAAGCTCATGGTATTCCTTCATATATATTAGTAAATTAATTTAATTTAGACAATCTTCTATGATTAGATATTTAATTCACCTTCTATTTTGCTATTATGATTTATTCTTCTATGAACATGCTTGTAAGGGAAACCGTTGCATACATCCCTGATTATACTCCAAGTATTGTTTGGTCAAAGGACATTTCAGACTGTTGATACTTTGTTCGGTCACCTCCCAGAGGGCTGTGCACGTCAGAAGCTTGTACACGTGTCTTCTCACTAACACTATTATCGTTTTTTATAATCTCTACTAGTCACTCATTTCTTATCCGAATTTCTCAAGGGAATTTTAGGGTCATTAAAATCCTGGTATGTTTGGCATTTACTGTGCCTTTCCACGAGAATTTTAGGGAAAACAGCAGCTCAGCAGCCTGCCCTTCCATTCAGAGTTCCAGCCCGTTACAGAGATAGATTGCAGTGGGCGGCAGCAGTCAGATGCGACAGAAAAGCACCTGGGTCTTCATCCTAAAAGGAGCTTTGTGTTTGAAAGTACACAGCTCCAGCCCCTAATCTGATATTCTACTTCACATCTAGTAATGAGGTGGGGCATGGCTACTACCAAATGAGTGACAGCCCACTAATTATTGGAGGCAAGTCTGTTGCCTCTCACCAGCTGTTACCATGTTGGGCAGATCCTTGCTAAGCTGAATTAATGCTGGGAGGTCCACAGCTACTAATGGGAAGGGACAGTAGTTCAGAATAGATGCAAAAAATGGCCTCTTTAAAGGTTGAGAAAATAAGTAACAATGAAGAAAAAAAAATCTGAAAAATTGTTTCTTTTTTTCTACTCCAGTGTCTAGTACTTGGCTGATTGATGTGAAAAGTAGAAAATACATGGAGGCAGTTTTCAGCTCAAGAAGAATATGATTTTTTAAAATTATTAAATCTATCCAACATAGAAAAAGACTGATCCATGAAATAATGATTTTTCCAGAATACCCAGGCAAACTGATTACTGTTGCCCTCCCATTTAAACCATATCATTATGCATACTCAATTACTAGCACTAATTGTATAGATTTATGATTGGTTTTACACATTTGTTTCTACTGCTAGACCATGAGCTCCTTGTTTCTAATTAATATTCATGTGGTGTTTATTAATATTATGAATGGATAATATAATTTCAGGGCTTCTGGTTTAGTCTTTTATCCCCAAAATACTTTTACCCAATTAGAAATTGGTTATTTTGAGTACAGATTATAATACTTTTGGATAGTAATAAAGTTTCCCTTATAATTCAACTCATAGCTCATAGCAACCCTATAGGATAGAGTAGAACTGCCCCATAGGGTTTCAGTAGAACTGCCTCATAGGGTTTCCAAGGAGCAGCTGGTGGTTTCAAACTGCAGAGCTTTTGGTTAGCAGCCAAGCTCTTAACCACTTCACCACCAGGGTTCCTTTCCTAGGAAAGGAGGATGAAATGGAAGGAGCACCGGGAAGGATAAGAGGATGAAAATGGCTGCAGAACTCAAGGAATGGAATCAATGTCACTGTGTACATGTGGAAAATGTTGAATTGTATATCTGCTGTGTATATTCTCAACATCAAAAATAAAATAAATTATAAAAATAAAGGAAATAAGGTAAGGCATAGAGTGCTAAAGACGAAATGTGATAACTATATAGGTTTTTGCTGTTGTTTTTGTTACTGTTATTGCTTTTTTTAACTGGCCTTTTTAGATGCAACTGACTTCCTGAGTGATTTAAAACTGCTCTTTACTAAAAAAAAAAAAAAAAAAAATCCAGTCTTAGGGGAGTGATATTGTGAGGAAAGTTATATTTTCTTGCCCCAGAGCCAATATGATGTGAAATGTTATTCATTAGCTCAACCAAACTTTCCCGTTTGTAAAAAGTTCAAATAAAACCTTGTTATTAAAATAGTGGAAGTAGCAGCAAGCGGAAAAAGGAATGGAACACAGGGTGTGGTTGAGATCCAAATGTTCCTGGCGTTGGTAGGGTGAGCTTCTTTGAAGCTTAAGTATTTAGGCTAGCCTGCTGATCTCAATGAAGTGACATCTTCTCCTTCACTTGAGAATAAATCTCATTCATCCATTCAATCAGTCATTTAAAAATATATAGCCAAAAACCAAACCTGTTGCCATAGGGTCAATACTGACTCCTAGTGACCCTATAGAACACAGTAGAACTGCCCCCATAGAATTTCCAAGGCTGTAAATCTTTATGGAAGCAGACTGCCACATCTTTCTCCCTCAGAGCAGCTGGTGGGTTTCAAACTGCCAACCTTTTGATTAGCAACCCCTGAGCCACCAGGGCTCCTTAATAAATATATATTTAAAAACCCGATGCTGTCAAGTGTATTCCAACTCATAGCCACCCTTTAGGACAGAGTGGAACTGCCCCATAGGGTTTCCAAGTAGCAGCTGGTGTGGTCAAACTGCTGACCTTTTGGTTAGCAGCCAAATGCTTAACCACTGTGCCATCAGGGCTCCAATAAATATACAGTGAGAGGCTAGTTACGTGCCTGATCCTATATTGGGCTCTGAGGATACAGTAATGAGCCAATGGACAAAAACTTCGTGCCCTCATGGAGTTTACATTAGGACGAAATCTCCTTTAGCAAGATAGAATTAAACCCAAAGGGCATAATTATAGCAACAGGAGAGGATTTTTTAGCTTAATTCTAAAGATAGCAACACTAGCAATGCAAGGGCTAGACTTTGCCAGAATTAGTCTTCAATTTTTAGATACATGGGAGAAAGACACTCCTACTAAAACTCTCCCAAAAAAGGCTCTTAGCATTTGAATGGAAAACTGCAACTGTCACTAAATTTAGCAAAAATTAGCACCATGTAGTCTGAGAAATTTTCCAGCCAAGCAAATTATGTAAGTTAAATACAACCATTTTTTCCTGTACCCTTTCCTGAATACTTTTCTAACGTTCATGCTGCCATTGCTTATGCTGCCAACACTATCAGTGCACTTTGCTATAACAGATTAGGGATTGGCTACAAATAATTTCCACTGAATAACTCTAATTAGCTGCTAAAGTTGGCATATTTCCTGCTATCTGAAATTAGATCACAGAGTTGGGTTGAGATGAAAAAGCCCTATTAACTCTCTACACTTCCAATTCTTACTTGCTGGGGGAAATTACTGTTTTGAACTTCATCTGCGACTATCTGCAGAGTCTGGAGTCAGCAGTAATAAAAAGATATGTGGAAGGCTGGACTCTCAGCTTGCTTCTACTCCACTACTGGGACTTTCCAAAATAAACTCACAAGAGCAATAGCCCTGGGAGATAGTTCAATGGCTTTTTAAGACTTGAAAATAAAAAGAGGGGGAACTATTTACAAATGTTAGAATACAAAGCTTTGAAATCCTCCATACATGTACAATCCCCTCTAACAAAGTTTTTTTCTTTTTAAACAATGTTATTAGTCAATAGATGCATGGATTTTTTTGGAGCTAGTTCTGAATCCTTGTCATTAGAGCTTTATCTTTTGGCATTTCTTTCTTTTTCAGTCTGGGGAAGAGCGTGCATGCTGTTATTAGGCAAGTGTGGAGGAAGCGCTGCTTAATAATACCTAGTGCCATCCCACACCAAAAGGGAACATCCCAAGGTTGCTCCTTTTCAAGGCAACTGATGTGTTTCCTCAGTGACTTTCGCATTATAAATAACCACCTGAGGTCCATGCTCTTGTTTTTAAGTCCTGTCTGCCATCATCAGCTGCAGTGTGGACTATCAGCTGACACTTTAACACCCCAGATGTCTGGAACAGCCACTATACTTCTGGAGTTCTTTAGGACAAGATTAATCATTCTGCCCCACTGACTTCAATGGAACAATCAAGAAGATGTAACAAAGGGGATGGAGTGTGGAAAATCAGTACAAAAGTTTTAAACAGAGAATACATAGCATTTGAGTAATAAAATGGCTTCAACTTAACCATTAGAATACAAACACTATGAACACATTAATCTATATTACACTAAAAGTTAAATATTGCCTTGTCCAAAGTACTTTCAATAAATGGATTTATGCCCCTTCCTTACAAAGCGTCTGATAATAAATCTTTCCAGAGGGAACATTATAACTTCAAAAGCTGTACACACCATGACTGCCTGTGGCTGGTTTTTTAAATTAAGATAAAGAAGATGGTAAACTTTTTATAGTTCCTTTCCTGTGAAATTTTCTTTAAAATATTAAACTTAAAGTCTAGTAAGAAGTTTACTAATAATGGAAGTTTGTAGTTTTAATATTTTGACAAATCATTAATTATAGCAATCATAAAATAATTGACTATATTACTTACACATTTTTTGCATGTACCAGATTTTTAAAAAAATGATTAGTAAATATCTGAACCAGAATAGTACTGTTTTTTGTTTACATATGGTTTTTCTCTAAATATCTTGATATTTAAAAATACTGTTATTTGTCTAAGGCAGACAGTTGACAAGGTTTATTGTTATTACCCAAGGAGAAAATTAAGCACAGAGAAGGCAATTGTACCTTATAATCCAGTGATACAGGTATATTGGTTTTGTTTATTTTCTAAATGATAATATTAACAAACTGATACAAGTTCAGTATTTCAAAGCTGTCAGCACAGGTTGAAATGTAGAATTGAATATCAAGCCTAAAATATAGCCTATGTTTCTTTTCAGAACATGGAAAGAGGGTTTTGTAATTTAACAAAAAAACCTATTTCAATCTATCTCCACCATGTGTCTGTCAGTTTGTTGTACTGTGGTGGCTTGCTTGTTGCTATGACACTGGGAGCTTTGTCAATAGTATTTCAAATACCAGCAAAGTCACCCTTGATGGACAGTTTTCAGCAGAGATTCCAGAATAAGATAGACTAGGAAAAAGGATCTGACAGCCTACTTCTGAAAAAATTGGCCACTGAAAACCTTATGCATAACAGCAGAACATTGTCTGATTCACTGCCAGAAGATGAGTCCCTCAGGTTGGAAGTCACTCAAAATACAACTCGGGAAGAGCTGCCTCCTCAAAGTAGGGTCGACCTTAAGGATGTGGATGGAGTCAAGTTTTTGACACCTTCATTTGCTGATGTGGTATGCAAAATGAGAAGACACAGCTGCAAACATCTATTAATAATCACAATGTGGAATATACAAAGTATGAATCTAGGAAAATTGGAAGTCATCAAAAATGAAATAGAATGCACAAAGATTGATACCCTAGGCATTACTGAGCTGAAATATACAGGTATATTTGAATATATACTGGCCATTTTGAATCAGACAATCATATGGTCTACTATGCTGGGAATTGAAGAGGAATAGTGTCGCATTCATCAACAAAAAGGACATTTCAAGATCTATCCTGAAGTACAATGCTGTCAGTGATAGATTAATATCCATACACCTACAAGAAAGACCAGTTAACATGATTGTTATTCAAATTTACCCACCAACCATTAAAGCTAAAGATGAAGAAATTGAAGGTTTTTATCAACTTCAGCAGTCTGAAGTTGATCAAACATGCAATCAAGATGCATTGATAATAACTGGTGATTGGAATGCAAAAGTTGGAAACAAAGAAGAAAGACTGGTAGTTGGAAAATATGCTCTTGGTGATAGAAACAACATCAGAGATCACTTGATAGAATTTTGCAAGACCAATGATTTCTACATTGCAAATACCTTTCTTCACCAACATAAATGGTGAATATCCACATGGACCTTCTCAGATGGAATACAGAGGAATCAAATCTAATACATCTGTGAAAAGAAACTATGGAAAATCTCCATATCATCAGTCAGAACAAGGCCAGGGACAGACCCTCAATGGCTCCTATACAAGTTCAAGTTGAAGGTGAAGAAAATTAGAGCAAGTCCAGTAGAGCCAAAGTATGACCTCAAGTATATTCTACCTGAATTTAGAGACCATCTCAAGAATAGATTTGACATATTGAACACTAATGACCAAAGTTGTGGAATGACATCAAGGACATTATACATGAAGAAAGCAAGAGGTCATAAAAAAGACAGGAAAGAAAGAAAAGATCAAAATGGATGCCAGAAGAGACTCTGAAAGTTGCTCTTGAACGTGGAGTAGCTAAAGCAAAGGAAGGAATGATGAAGTAAAATAGCTGAACAGAAGCTTCCAACGGGTGGCTCAAGAAGACAAAGTAAAGTATTATAATGAAATGTGCAAAGACCTGGAGTTAGAAAACCAAAGGGGAAGAACATGCTCAGGGTTTCTCAAGCTGAAAGAACCGAAGAAAAAATTCCAGCCTCCAGTTTCAATACTGAAGAATTCTACAAGGAAAATATTAAACGATGAAAGAAGCATGGAAAGAAGAGAGAAGGAATTCACAGAGTCCCCGTGCCAAAAAGAATTGGTCGATGTTCAACCATTTCAGGAGGTAGCATGTCATCAAGAACCGATGGTTTTGAAGGAAACGATCCAAAGTACTCTGAAGGCATTGATGAAAAACAAGGCTGCAAGAATTGACAGGATATCAACTGAGATATTTCAACAAACACATGCAGTGCTGGAGGTGCTCACTCATCTATGCCAAGAAATTTGGAAGACAGCTACCTGGCCAACCTACTGGAAGAGATCCATATTTCTACCCATTCCAAATAAAGGTGATCCAACCAAATGTGGAAATTATCCAACAATATCATTAATATCACACACAAGTAAAGTTTTGATGAAGATTGTTCAAAAGCAGTTGCAGCAGTACATCCACAGGGAACTGCCAGAAATTCAAGCCAGATTCAGATGAGGATGTGGAACCAGGGATATCATTGCCAATGTCAGATGGATCTTGGCTGAAAGCAAAGAATACCATAAAGATGTTTACCTTTGTTTTATTGACTATACAAAGGCATTCAACTGTGTGGATCATAACAAATTTGGATAACATTGCAAAGAAGAATGGGAACTCCTAAACACTTAATTGTGCTCATGAGTAACTTGTACTTATACCAAGAGGCAGTCATTCAAATAGCTCAAGGGGATACTGTGTGTTTAAAGTCAGAAAAGATGCGCATCATGGTTGTATCCTTTCACTATACGTATTCAATATGTATCCTGAGCAAATAATCCAAGAAGCTGGACTATCTGAAGAAGAATGCTGCATCAGGATTAAAGGCAGACTCATTAACAACCTGTGATATGAAGATGACACAACCTTGCTTGCTGAAAGGAAGAGAACTTGAAGCACTTACCAATGAAGATCAAAGACGACAGCCTCAGTATGGACTACACCTTAAAATAAAGAAAACAAAAATAACAGCTGGCCCAATAAGCAACATCATGATAAATGGAAAAATTACTGAAGTTGTCAAGGATTTCCTTTTACTTGGATACAGAATCATCACCCAGGGAAGCAGAAGTCAAGCAAGAGATCAAAGAACTCATTGCATTGGGCAAATCTGTTGCAAAAGAACTTTTTAAAGTGTTGAAAAGCAAAGATGTCACTTTAAGGACTAAAGTGCACCTAACCCAAGTCATGGTATTTTCAATCCGCTCGCACGCATGTGAAAGCTGGGAAATGAATAAAGAAGACTGAAGAAGAATTGATGCCTTTGAATTATGATGTGGGCAAAGAATATTGAGTATACCATGGACTGCCAGAAGAATGAACAAATCTGTCTTGGAAGAAGTACAGCCAGAATGCTCATTAAAAGCAAGGATGGGAGACTTCGTCTCACATATTATGGACTTGTTATCAGGAGATATTAGTCCCTGGAGAAGGGCATCATGCTGGGTAAAGTAGAGGGTCATTGAAAAAGAGGAAAACCCTCAAAAAGATGGATTGACACAGTGGCTGCAACATTGAGCTCAAGCATAACAACCATTATGAGGATGGCGCAGGACAAGGCAGTGTTTCCTTCTGTTGCACATAGGGTCACTATGAGTCAGATCCAACTCAAAGGGCACCTAACAAAAACAACATCTATCTGTTTATCTACCTATCTATCTATCATCGATCTGCCTGTCTACCTACCTACCTACAGGGCACAATCAGCCAACTTGACTTCATAGACATATATAGAACACCCCATCCAACAGCTGCAAAGTACACATTCTTTTCCAATGCACATGGAATAGACCATATCTTAGGCCACAGAGAAAGCCTCAACAAGATCCAAAACTTTGAGATAATTCAAACTATCTTCTCTGACCACAATGCCATCAAGGTAGAAATTAACAACAGAAAGAGCAAGGAAAAAAAATCAATTACATGGAAACTTAATAACACCCTGCTTACAAACCACTATGTAAGAGAAAAAATAAGAGATGGAATCAAAAAATTCCTAGAATCAAACGAGAATGAAAACACGTCATACCAAAACCTTTGGGACACAGCAAAGGCAGACCTCAGAGGACAATTTATAGCAATAGATGCACACATCAAAAAAGAAGAAAGGGACAAAATCAAATCATTAACTACAGAACTCAAAGAAATAGAAAGAGAACAGCAAAAAAAAAAAAAAAAAAAAAAAAAGCCCACAGCCACCAGAAGAAGGGAAATAATAAAGATAAAAGCAGAAATAAATGAAATAGAGAATAGAAAAACAATAGAAAGAATCAACAAAACTGACAAACCACTGGCCAGACTGACAAAACAAAATCAGGAGAGGATGAAAATGACCCAAATAAGAAATGAAATGGGAAACATTACAACAGACCCAACAGAAATAAAAAGGATCATAACAGAATATTATGAAAAACTATACTCCAACAAATTTGAAAAACTGGAGGAAATGGAAAAATTTCTAGAAACACACTACCTACTCAAACTACAAAAAACAGATGTTGAAAATCTGAAGAGACCCTTAACAAGACAAGAGATTGAAAAAGTAATAAAAAAAAATAAAAAAAACTCCCAACAAAATAAAGACCTAGTCCAAATGGCTTCACTGGAGTGTTTTACAAAATATTCAGAGAAGAGCTTGTACCAGTACTACTCAAGCTATTTCAGAGCATAGAAAAGAAAGCAACACTTCCAAATTCATTCTATGAAGCCAGCATAACACTGATACCAAAACCAGGCAAAGATGCCACAAAAAAGAAAATTACACACCAATATCTCTCAGGAATATAGATGCAAAAATTTTCAACAACATTCTAGCCAATAGAATTCAGCATCGTATTAAAAAAATAATACATCACGACCAAGTAGGATTCATAGCAGGTATGCAAGCATGGCTCAACATTAGAAAATCAATCAGTGTAATCCACCCCATAAATAAAAGGAAAGAAAAGAATCACATGATCATCTCAATTGACACAGAAAAGGCATTTGACAAAGTCCAACACCCATTCCTGATAAAAAGTCTCAATAAAATAGGTATAGAAGGGAAATTTCTCAACATAATAAAGGGCATCTATGCAAAACCAAAGACCAACATCATTCTTAATGGAGAGAGGTGGAAAACATTCCCCTTGAGTAAAGCTACAAGACAAGAATGCCCTTTATCACAACTCCTATTTAACATTGTGCTGCAAGTTCTAGCTAGAGCAATAAGGTAAGAAAAAGAAATAAAGGGCATCCAAATTGGTAATGAATAAATTCAACTGTCCATGTTTGCAGATGATATGATACTGTACACAGAAAACCCTAAACACTCCATGAGAAATCTACTGGAACTAATAGAAAGATTCAGCAGAGTAGCAGGATACAAGCTACACATACAATAATCAGTTGGATTCCTATACACCAATAAGGAGAACAATGAAAAGGAAATCAGGAAAACAATACCATTTATAACAGCCCCTAAAAAAATAAAATACTTAGGAATAAATCTAACCAGGGATGTAAAAGATCTATACAAAGAAAACGGCAAAAATACTACTGCAAGAAACCCAAAGGGATCTACATAAATGGAAAAGCATACCATGCTCACAGATAGGTAGACTCAACATTGTGAAAATGACAATTCTACCCAAAGCAATTTTCAAATACAATGCAATCCCTATCCAAATACTAACATTCTTCAAAGAGATGGAAAAACTAATCATTAACTTTACATGGAAAGAAAAGATGTCCTGAATAAGTAAAGCACTACTGGAGAAGAAGAATAAAATTGGAGGACTCACACTACCTGACCTCAGAACCTAGTATACAGCTACAGTAGTCAAAACAGCCTGGTACTGGTACAACGACAGATACATTGACCAATGGAACAGAATTGAGAACCCAGATGTAAATCCATCCACCTACGGTCACCTGATCTTCAACAAGGGCCCAAAGTCCATCAGATGGGGAAAAGACAGTCTTTTTAACAAATGCTGCTGGTAAAACTGGATATCCATCTGCAAAAAAATGAAACAGGACCCATATCTCACACCATACACAAAAACTAATTGAAAATGGATCAAAGACCTAAATACAGAGCCAAAAACTATAAAGTTAATAGAAGAAAAAATAGGACCAATGCTACAGGCCCCAATACATGGCATTAACAGGATACAAGCCATAACCATCAACACACAAATCCCAGAAGATAAGCTAGATAACTGGGATCTTCTAAAAATTAAACACCTATGCTCTTCAAAAGACTTCACCAAAAGAGTAAAAAGAGAACCTACAGACTGGGAAAAAAATTTTGGACAGTACAAGTCAGACAAAGTTCTAATCTCCATAATCTACAAGAAAATCCAACACCTCTACAACAAAAAGACAAATAATCCTATTAAAAAATGGGCAAAGGAAATGAACAGACATTTCACCAAAGAAGACATTCAAGCTGCCAACAGACACATGAGGAAATGGTCACTATTACTAGTCATTAGAGAAATGCAAATTAAAACCACAATGAGATACTATCTCACCCCAGCATTACCGGCACAAATCAAGAACACTGGAAATAACAAATGTTGGAGAGGGTGTGGGGAGTTCAGAACTCTTATGCACTGCTGGTGGGAATGCAAAAAGATACAACCATTTCGGAAAATGATATGGCACTTCCTTAGAAAGCTAGAAATAGAAATACCATGCGATCCAGCAATTCCACTCCTAGGAAAATATCCTAGAGAAATAAGAGTCATCACTCGAATAGACATATGCACACCCATGTTTATGGCAGCTTTGTTCACAATAGCAAAAAGAAGGAAACAACCTAGATGCCCATCAACAGATGAATGGATAAACAAACTGTGGTACATACACACAATGGAGTACTACACAATGATAAAGAATAATGATGAATCTGTGAAGCATCTCATAACATGGATGAAATTGGAGGACATTTTGCTGAGTGAAATAAGTCAATCACAAAAGGACAAATATTGTATGAGACCTCTATTGTAAAAACTCATTAAAAAGTTTTTACACAAAAAGTAACGATCTTTGTTGGTTACTAGGATGGGAGGGGTGGGGGGAAAATAGTAAATAGGCAATAGATAAGTGGTATCTTTGGTGAAAGGTGAGACAGTACACAATACTGGGGAAACCAGCACTAGTTGTACAAGGAAGGGTCCTGGAAGCTCCATAGACACATCCAAACTCCCTGAGGGACTGAATTGCTGGGTGAAGGGCTGTGGGCAACACGCTCTTGGAGAATATCTAGCTCAATTGGTATAACACAGTTTATAAAGACAATGTTCTACATTCTACCTTGGTGAGTAGCATCTGGGGTCTTAAAAGCCTGTGAGCAGCCATCTAAGACACTCCACTGGTCTCACTCCTTCAGAAGCAAGGGAGAATAAAGAGAATAGGATACAAGGAAAAGATTAGTCCAAAGAACTAATGAACCACAGCTACCAAGGCCTCCACCAGACTGAGTCCAGTACAGCTAGATGGTGCCCGGCTACCACCACTGACTACTCTGCCTGGGATCACGACAGAGGGTTCTGGACAGAGTTGGAGAAGGATGTAGAACAAAATTCTAACATACACAAAAAAGACCAGATTTACTGGCCTGAAAGAGACTGGAGAAACTCTGAGATTTTGGCCCCCAGACAACCTTTTACCTCAGTGGTGAAGTCACTTCTGAGGTTCACCGTTCAGCCAGGGATTGGACAGTCCCATAAAAGAAAATGGGTCTAATGAGGCACAGCAGTCCAGGGACAAGGACTAGAAGGCAGAAAGGGACAGGAAAGCTGGTGATTGGGAACTCAAGGTTGGATAAGGACAGTGTTGACATGTAGTGGGGTTGTTAGCCATTGTCATAGGGCAACATGTGTACTAACTATTTAATGAGAAACTATTTTGTTCTGTAAACCTTCATCTAAAGTGAGAATAGCAGCACAACCAGAAGAACGTAATCGATCTCACTGAACTGTGCATATAAAAATTTTTGAAATGGTGTCGCTTTGGCTATGTATATTTTCACCACAAAAAAAGAAAAGGTCAAGAAGGGAGAGGGTTGATATGTCGTGGGGTTGTTAACCAATGTCATAAAACAATATGTGTGCTACTGTTTCATGAGAAACTATTTGTTCTGTAAACCTTCACCAAAGTACAATAAAAAAATAAAAATTAAAAAAAAATTATAAACCTATAATATGCTTAAATGGAAAGAAATGGAAGATTTTGTTTGTAAGAAGCATGGATTGGTGAAAGCAAACAACTAATCATCTAATAAGTATTGAGCTTAGTGGATAATTATTATTGTTTTGCTGCCTCAAGAAGTTTACAATAATTTGGGAAGACAAGTCATCAGTTAACTTAATAACCTGTTCCAGGAATCAGAAACTTTTTCCGTAAAAGGTCAGGTAGTAAGTATTTTAGGCTTTGTGAACCTAGAAGCAAAGTAGAATATATTACATAGGTATTATTTAAGAAGACAGAATACTCTTACTCTACCCCTCCCTTCCCTGTTTACCCAGAGACACCCCTGGTGGTAGGCAGGCTTTATGCTCAGTTGCTGTCAGCTGGAGACATTCTTCAGATAAGGAGAAAGCAGCATCAGGTTGAGGTGCCTGTTTGGACATGTGGGAAGGCAGCTGTTTTGGTCAGTTCCACTCTTTGCCCCAGTAACACACAGATTCCAGCACACCCTTCCTATCTTCTCAGAAGGATTAGCCATCTCAATTTAGGCAGCTGCCCAGAGGCGAGGTGACTCATTGAGTAGCTGATTTCCTGACTGAGATTCCAGCACTCAGTGTCTGGAACTTGCCAACTGTTGAGTCCTCAAAATGTAGGTAGTGACCAGAGTGGATCCTGGACAGTGGTGAGGCTCAGTCATAGGCTGAGGAGATAGGCAGGAGAGCACAGGGGGAAACAGAAGCAGAGGGGGTTCCTAGACTTGGTCTCCATGACTCATAGTGCCAGCTTGCTCAATATGGTGCTTATACTTCATAGTGTGGTGACCCCTGATTTATAGAACCGTTATCATAAACCAGGAGCCACGATAAATGCTGAAGTACAAAGACAAATTGGTCACAGTATCATTAAGTTTATTCTCACAATAAAGACTTTAAATAATATTATCAAGAAGAATATTAGAACAGATAGCATACGCCAGCACTAATTACCATAAGAACTAGGGATATGATTAGGAAAAAATTCATTAAGAGGGTGTGAGTTGATCCCAATGCAAAAGGATAAATGGAAGCTGAAGAAATAGAACAAAGGAAGCCACTCCAGGTGAGTGAAATAAATTGTTAAAAGATGATTTTATAAAAAGTCAAATTGTGATTCTTATAAAATGTAAAATAAATACATGTCAAAGATTTTATTTAATTAATTAATTTAATTAATTTTTATCTCATTCAGCTCTCTGCAGTGACAATGAAAGGCACATGCCCTGATAGATAAACTCAAAAAGGTTCTTTAGATAATGCTCAGCATTCCATTTTAAAGATTCCCAGTAATCATTTTTCCCTTTTCAAGATCTTCTACCCGACAACATAAATAAAAGGAAAAGGGAAATGTAACATGTTTGGTTCAGAGACACCAATCTGAGAAGCCCAGTTCTTCATCATCTGTTTTTCTGTTTTTTAATTGCTACTTGTGATATACTATTTTTACCATACTAAACCTGAAAGCGTTAAAATTGTATTCTAATCTTATAATTTCTAGCCCCTAGACAGGTGGTGAGGAAACTATTGAGTAGTCACAAATGGTGGAGAGAGGGAGGATTTTCAGTACTCCTCAAATTACATAATACGCACCCACAAAAAAGAAAAAAAAACCAAACCTGACTCATAGCAACCCTACAGGGCAGACTAGAAATGCCCCATAGGTTTCCAAGGAGTGCCTGGTGGATTCGAACTGCCGATCTTTTGGTTAGCAGCTGTAGCTCTCTTAACTACTACGCCACCAGGTTTCCTAATACACACAAGGAACCTAAATTCTAAGCATAAGGATAGTCCTGCTCACTGCTTTAGTCCAAATGAGTAAATACAAAGAGAAGAAAACAAACAAACAAACAAAAACACAACGTTAGATGTTCTTGGCAAGTATCAGGTCTTCCCATTGTTAAAAACTGGCATAAGACTGAAAACAGAAAATACACTGGCAACACGAGAACAAAGAGGTAGATTAGGAAAAAAAGTACCAATGTGAACTCCCCCAGTTGTAACCAATTTGGTGTGTATGTCTGTAGAGTAATAAAGTTGTTGTTAGCTGCCATTCAGTATGTCCCTGACTGAAGGTGACCTCATACACAGTGAAAGAAATGCTCTCTGGTCAAGATGATCAACCTCATGATCTGCTGTGGAGTGGACCATTGTGAGCCATAGGATTTTACTGCCTGATTTTCAGAATTAGATCATCAGGCTTTTCTTTCGAATTTGTCATAGTCTGGAACTCCACTGAAATCTGTTCAGTATCATAGCAATATACAGTCCACTATCAACAGATGGTGGTGGTTACACGAGGTGCATTGGGTGGGAATCAAACTCAGGTCTCCCTGATGGAAGATGAAAATTTTACCACTAAACCACCACTGCCCCTTGCAAAGTAATAAAGCACCACCCTGTTAAAACATGGCACAGTAAGTGACGCTCATGTCAATGACTCTGCATCATTGATAAAGTCTAAAACCATATTCAGAACATTTTCACTTTGAAGATAATTAAACACACAACATATTTTTTGGAAAATTTCTGCAAAATTTAGGCATCATGTTTTTAAAATATGAGTGATTATGGAAAAGGCTGCATAGGCCCAGCTCACTATTATTAATCCCCATTGCTAACCCCCACATTGTCTCATGATCTTGTTTTTCCCTCCAGTTCCAATCTCTACAAAAGTTTTAAGATTTACCGATGTTCCTCCTTGGAGGGTGGAAAGCAAGTGATAATGATCTAGCAATGACAAAATGAACAAAGCACCCATCTTGGGACAAGAAAACCAGGATGTCACCAGATAACCCTCAAGAAAAGATTAACTGGGAGGTGGAGCCAAGATGGAGGTGTAATAAGATGCTTCCTATATCCCTCTGACAACAAAGAACTGGAAAAACAAGTGATTTGATTATATATGAATATCTAGGAGCCCTGAACAAGGCAAAGTTGAGGAGTCGGACTGAGTGGTGGGAGGAGAGGGAAGAAACCAGCAGCACCAGAGTGGCAGTGGCGGGATGGCAACTCTTCAGCCACACCGGCAACTTCCGAGCCCTGCCAGCAACCTCCCAGCAGTGAAGCAGGCAAACAGCTGTGCACACACTTGGAAAGCAGTTTGCACATCGAGAGAGATCCAGCAGCAGAGATTCTGGTTGGACACTCCGAACCAGTGAAAAGCAGCTCCCAAGAGGCTAAGAAAAGTACATCTGTGCACCCTTTCATGGGAATTAAAAAACAAAAGCCCATTTGGGAAAAACCTCTGTCCCTTTTACCTCCTCCCTCCACACTCTGCACCGGGAGTCCGCTGGGCTGGAAGTAGATCCCAAAATGAGTCCTGACCCATTCTCCTGGCCTTGGAGAGGGAACAAATAAGTTACAGGCTCCCCTAAGCCAGGAACACAGGGTCAGCACAGCCCCTTTGCTAGGCACAGGTATAAGGGGTCCGCAGACTCTGAGTGCCTTACACCCCTGTATAGACTTGTGCAGACCCATCTCAACAGCATTAGTCCTCACTACCACAGTACAACAGGGCAAACATCTGAAGTTTAACTTAAACTGCTTCAGCTGTGAACTGGCAGATTTGTGACTCTCGAAACAGCCCTGCCCCTTAAGTAGGCACTTTTATCAATCTGCAGCAGGGATTTGAGGACTGGTGATATCACCTAAAGTGCCTAGTCACCTGTTACAGGAGTCCAATAAAAACTGGTGCCCTCAAGTCTTTACAGCCAACAGAGTGGGGTTCTCATAGTCCGGCTGCAAAACTCACCTACCTACTCACCCTAGAGAATAGGGACACACTTTCCCTTCAGACTCTCAGGGGCAGCCATCAGCCCCCTGCCTGGCTCTGCGCTTGATCCCCTACCACAGCCAGAGTCCAGTGCCTGCACCAATCACCCATGCCTCTCTAGGACTGGGAGTGAAAGCCTGCATCACACACTTGGTGACAGACTGCCTGAACACCCGAGCTGAACCCGTATAGGAAAATTTAACTGACTCCTGTGTGCACATACATAGTTACAGAACTAACTACCTGGTGACAGGACGTTAGACATCCAAAGGCGTCAAAAATCAAACTAGCGCACACAACCAGCCTATCTGGACATATAAAAACAAAACAAAATAAGAAGCTAGGTGTCACTAAACAAATACAAAATAAAACTATAATAAATTATTGATGGCTCAAAGACAATGGTCAATATTAAGTCACATACAGAGGCAGTCCATGATGGCTTCAGCAAGCTCCCAAAATAAAGAATCAATAAATTCTCTGGAGGAAGAGAAATTCTTGGAATTACCAGAGGCAGAATACAAAAGATTAATATACAGAACTGTTCTAGAAATTAGAAAGGAAATTTTACAGAATGCAGAAACAGCCAGGAACATACAGTAGTAGTGGAACTTAAAAAAGTTATTCAAGAACATAATGCCAAATTTAATCGGCTGCAAGAATCCAAGAATCCATAGAGAGACACCAATCAGAAATCCAGAAGATTAACAATAAACTTTCAGAATTAGACAACTCAAAAGAAAGTCATAGGAGCAGAATTGAGGCAGTAAAAGTTAGAATTAGTGACATTGAAGATAAAGCTCTTGACGCCATCTATGAGGAAAAATCAGATAAAAGAATGAAGAAACTTTAAGAGTCATGAGGGACTCTATCAAGAGAAATCACCTACGACTGATTGGAGTACCAGAACAGGGGGGGATAACAGAAAATACAGAGTAAATTGTTGAAAATTTGTTGACAGAAAACTTCCCTGATATCATGAAAGATGAGAATGTATCCAAGATGCTCACTGAACCCCACATAAGGTAGATCCCAAAAGAAAGTCATCAAGACATATTATAATCAAACTTAGCAAAACCTAAGATAAAGAGAGAATTTTAAGAGCAGCTAGGGATAAAAAAAAAAGTTGTCTACAAAGGAGAGTCAATTAGAATAAGCTTGGACTACTCAGCAGAAACCATGTAGGCAAGAAGGCAATGGGATGACATATATAAAGCCTTGAAAGAAAATAACTGTCAGCCAAGAATTATATATCCAGCAAAACTGTCTCTCAAATATGATGGTGAAATTAGGGCATTTCCAGATAAACAGAACTTAAAGGAATTTGCAAAAACCAAAACAAAATTATAAGAAATACTAAAGGGAGTCCTATGATTAGGTAATCAATAACACCAGCTAACAATACAAGACTAGAACACAGGACAGAGCAACCAGATATTGACTCAGATATGGATACTGAAAATACATCAAAGCTAAAACATTGAAAATAGGGAAAAAGATATCAATATGTAAAAAAGGATAATATTAGAACAAAAAAGAGGGACTTATAAAATGGAGACATTGATTTTTTCTATGGAGGGGTAGTTAAGGTGATATCAAGTGTTAAAAGACTGGCATAAACTTAGAAAAATAGGGGTAAATATTAAGGTAACCACAAAGGACTCTAACAAACCTACAAATCAAAATAAAAAAGTAGAAAAACATAAAGACCCAGCAAACACAAAATCTACAATGAAAAAAAATACATAAAGAAAAATGACTCAGTACAGAAAATTGAGGAGAACAAAGAAACTGTGAACAACACACAAAAAGAGGTATCAGGATGACAGCACTAAACTCATACCTATCAATAATTACGCTGAATGTAAACAGACTTAATGCACCAATAAAGTGACAAGACAGTGGAAGATTGGATTAAAAAGCATGCTCCATCCATATGCTGCCTACAAGAGACCCACCTTAGACTTCAGACACAAACAGGCTTAAACTCAAAGGATGGAAAAAAATATATCAAGCAAACAACACAAACAAGAGCAGGAGTGGCAATATTAATCTCTGATAAAATAGACTTTAAAGTAAAATCCACCACAAAGGATAAGGAAGAGCACTATATAATGATTAAAGGGTCAGTATACCAGGAAGACATAACTATAATAAATATTTACGCACCCAACAACAGGGCGCCAAAATACATAAAAGAAACTCTAACAGCTCTGAAGAGAGAGATAGACAGCACCACAATAGTAGTAGGAGACTTCAACACGCCACTTTCGGTGAAGGACAGAACATCCAGAAAGAAGCTCAACAAAGACATGGAAGAGGTAAATGCTACAATCAACCAACTTGATCTCATAGACATATACCAAACACTGCACCCAACAGCAGCCAAGTATACTTTCTTTTCCAATGCACATGGAACATTCTCCAGAATAGACCACATATTAAGCCATAAAGCAAACCTTAACAAAATCCAAAGCATCGAAATATTACAAAGCACTTTTCTGACCATAAAGCCATAAAAGTAGAAATCAATAACAGAAAAAGCAAGGAAAAAAATCAAACATGTGGAAACTGAACAACACCTTGCTCAAAAACTACTGGGTTATAGAAAAAATTAAGGTTGGAATAAAGAAATTCATAGAATCAAACAAGAATGAAAACACATCCTACCAGAACCTTTGGGACACAGCAAAAGCAGTGTTTAGAGGTCAGTTTATAGCAGTAAATGCACACATCCAAAAAGAAGAAAGGATCATAATCAAAGCATTAACCCTACAACTTGAACAAGTAGAAAGAAAGCAGCAAAAGAAGCCCTCAGGTGCCAGAAGGAGGGAAAGAATTAGAGCAGAATTAAATGAAATAGAGACTAGAAAAACAATTGAAAGAGTTAACAAGTCCAAAAGCTGGTTCGCTGAAAGTTCAACAAAACTGATAAAACACTGGCCAGCTGACAAAAGAAAAACAGGAGAGGAAGCAGATAACCTGCATAAGAAATGAGATGGGTGATATCACAACAGACCCAACAGAAATTAAAAGAATCATAACAGATTACTATGAAAAATTGTACTCTGACAAATTTGAAAACCTACAGCAAATGGACAAATTTCTAGAAACTGACTACCTACCTAAATTAACACAAACAGAGGTAGAACAACTAAATAAACCCATAACAAAAGAAGAGATTGAAAAGGTTATTAAAAAACTACCAACAAAAAAAAGCCCTGGTCCCGATGGCTGCAAAGAGAATTCTACCAAACTTTCAGGGAAGAGATAACACCACTTCTACTAAACGTATTTCAGAGCACAGAAAAGGATGAAATACTCCCAAACTCATTCTATGAAGCCAGCATAACCCTGATACCAAAATCAGGTAAAGACACCACAAAAAAGAAAATGACAGACCAATATCCCTGATGAACATTGACACAAAAATCCTCCACAAGATTTTAGCCAATAGAATTCAGCAACATATCAAAAAAATAATTTACCATGGCCAAGTGGGATTTATACCAGGTATGCAGGGATGGTTCATGATTAGAAAAACAATCGATGTAATCCATCACATAAATAAAAGACAGGAACCACATGATCTTATCAATCAATGCAGAAAAGGCATTTGACAAAGACCAACACCCATTCATGATAAAAACTCTTAAAAAAAAAAAAGGAATAGAAGGAAAATGCCTCAATATAATTAAGGGCACTTATACAAAACCAACAGCCAACATCATCCTGAATGGAGAGACTTTGAAAGCATTCCCCTTGAGAACAGGAACCAGACAAGGATGTCCTTTATCGCTGTTATTCAACATTGTGTTGGAGGTCCTAGCCAGAGCAGTTAGGCTAGCAAAAGAAATAGAAGGCATCCAAATAGGTAGGGAGGAAGTCAAAGTATCTCTATTTGCAGACGATATGATCTTATACACAGAAAACCCCAAAGAATCCACAAGAAAACTACTGGAACTAATAGAAGATTTCAGCAAAGTTTCAGGATACAAGCTAAACATACAAAAATCAATTGGATTCCTTTACATCAACAAAGAGAACATTGAAGAGGATATCACCAAATCAATACCATTTACAATAGCCCCCAAGAAGATAAAATACTTAGGAATAAATATAACCAGAGATGTAAAAGATCTTTACAGAGAAAACTAAAAGACACTACTGCAAGAAACTAAAACAGGCCAGCGTAAGTGGAAAAATATACCTTGCTCATGGATAGGTAGACTCAACATAGTGAAAAAGTCAATTCTACTCAAAGCAATCTACTGATACAATGCAATCCCGATCCTAATTCCTCCAGCATTTTTTAATGAGATGGAGAAACATATCACCAACCTCATATGGAAAGGGAAGAGGACCCGAATAAATAAAGCTTTACTCAAGAAGAAGAACAAAGTGGGAAGCTTTACACTACCTGATTTTAGGACCTATTATATAGCCACAGTAGTCAAGACAGCCTGGTACTGGTACAACAACAGATACATAGACCAATGGAACAGAGTTTATAATCCAGATATAAGCTCATCCACCTATGAGCAGCTAATATTTGACAAAGGCTCAAAGTCCATTAACTGGGGAAAAGACAGTCTCTTTAACAAATGGTGCTGGCATAATTGGATAGCTATATGCAAAAAACTGAAACAAGACCCATATCTCACACCATGTATAAAAGCTGACTCAAAATGGATCAAAAACTTAAATATAAGATCAACAATGATAAAGATCATGGAAGAAAAAATAGGGACAATGCTAGGAGCCCTAATACATGGCATAAACACAATACGAACCATAAGTAACAATGCACAGGCACCAGAAGAGAGACTAGATAAATGGGAACTCCTAAAAATCAAACACTTATGCTCATCAAAAGACTTCACCAAAAAGAGTAAAAAGACAACCTACAGAGTGGGAAAAAAATTTTGGCTACAACAAATCCAATCAGCATTTAATCTCTAAAATCTACAAGATACTGCAAAACCTCAACAAAAAAAAAGACAAATAACCCAATTAAAAAATGCGCAAAGGATATGAACAAGCACTTCACCAAAGAAGATATTCATGCAGCTAACAGACACATGAAGAAATGCTCACAATCAGTAGCCATTAGAGAAATGCAGATCAAAACTACAATGAGATATCATTTCACCTCAACAAGGCTAGCATTAATACAAAAAAAACACAAAATAACAAATGCTGGAGAGGTTGTGGAGAGACTGGAACACTTATACACTGTTGGTGGGAATGTAAAATGGTACAACCACTTTGGAAATCGATTTGGCACTTCCATAGAAAGCTAGAAATAGAAGTACCATACAATCCAGCTATCCTGCTCCTTGGAATATATCCTAGAGAAACAGAGCCGTCACACGAATAGATATATGCACACCCATGTTCATCGCAGCACTGTTCACAATAGCAAAAAGATGGAAGCAACCTAGGTGCCCATCAATGGACGAATGGATAAACAAACTATGGTATATCCACACAATGGAATATTATGCAACGATACAGAACAATGATGAAGCTGTGAAACATCGTATAACATGGTGGAAACTGGAACTTATTATGCTGAGTGAATTTATTCAGTCACAGAAGGACAAATACTGTATAAGACTACTATTATAAGAACTCTAGAAAAGGTGTAAACACGGAAGAAAACATTCTTTGATGGTTACAAGGGTGGGGAGACAAGATGATGGTTATTTACTAACAAGATAGTAGATAAGAATCATATTAGGTGAAGGGAAGGACTGCACACACTGCAGGGGAAGCCAGCACAAGTAGACTAAACCAAAGCTAAGAAGTTTCCTCAATATGATCGAATACTTTGAGAGACAGAGTAGCAGGGATGGGGGGTCTGGGGACCATGCTTTCAGGGGACATCTAGGTCTATTGGCATAACAAAGCTTATTAAGAAAATGTTATGTATCCTACTTTGGTGAGTGGCGTCTGGGGTCTTAAAAGCTTGCAAGTGGCCATCTAAGATGCATCAATTGGTCCCAACCACTTGGAGTAAAGGAGAACGAAGAACACCAAAGACACAAGGAAAGTATTAGCCCAAGAGACAGAATGGGCCACAAGAAAGAGAGACTTCATCAGCCTGAGACCGGAAGAACTAGATGGTGCCTGGCCACCACCAATGAACGCCCTGACAGGGAACACAACAGAGGGTCCCTGATGGAGTAGTAGAACGATGGGATGCAGAAATCAAATTCTAGTAAGAAGACCAGACTTAATGGTCTGACTGAGACTGGAGCCACCCCGGAAAGCATGGCCCCTGGACTCTCTATCACCCCAGAACTAAAACAATTTCCGAGGCCAACTCTTCAGACAGGGATTGGACTGGACTGTGGGACATAAAGTGATACTTGTGAAGAATGTGCCTCTTAGTCAAGTAGATACAAGAGACCAAGGGGGCAGCTTCTGTCCAGAGGTGAGATGGGAAGGCAGAGAGAGTTAGGAGCTGGTTGAATGTTCATGGGGAATCAGGGGCAGAGGGGAGGAGTGTGCTGTCGCAGAACGGGGTGAACGGATGGGGTCACATAACAATGCATGTAAAAAAAAAAATTTCTGTATGGGAGAGTTACTTGAAATGTAAACTTCATTTAATTACAACAATTTAAAAAAAAGAAAAGATTAACTGGTGTATTCAAGTAGAATAAAATTGAAAACACAGAAAGAATCAAGTAATTAGCAAAGGCAGCCAGAAAGTGAAAAGTTTTAAGATAGAGAGACAGGAAAGGCCTTAAAAGATGGTCAATTTTTGAGAAAAAGCAAAAGTGAGCAGAGGAGGCCGAAAGAAATGCCTTGCAGGGCCAGGCAGGTAACTGAACGTGTGCAATGGCCAGACCTACAGGCAGGAGAACTGAGGGGCCTATGGCAAACTGAAAAATGCATGTACTGCCTAAAGACATTCAAACTCATTTTGGAAAAAAAAAAACAAAACAAATATGCTGTCTTAACAAAGTACAATCTCCTGGGTTTATTCTGTCCTAGTCTGCCAATCTGTGACCCTTGGCATGGAGGGTGAAAAACCAGTTGGAAGAGAACTCAAGAGACAGACAGAAGCTGACTCAGAGAGCTTAGCTGGCTTGCTCTAATGGCAGGCAAATAGAATAAATATCCATTAATTCCTCTGGCTCTGGTCCCTAGAGCTCTCTCGAATTCTAAACAACCTTCTGTTTCCAATCTCCATTAAAAAGGTATGACCTGGTTGTTCAGTTTTTTCTAGATTATATACATGAAATAATAAACCCTCATTACCTGTGGTAACGTGCAGGTCCATTCCCTGCAACCCAATGAACCTAACAAAAACCGTCATGGTATTGTTTGCCTTGAAATTTTCCACATGTATTTTTCTAACTTTTCATTCCACATTGTGCTTTGGATACGCTATGCTATGCTCTGGTTATTAACGAAACATGAAAGCTTTTCACATAGAAATAAAAAATAAAACAAAGAGTAAAGTTCAGCTTCCTAACTAACGTGAATAAGATATTCAGTAGGAAAACAAATTTCAAAGTACCAAATTGATTCAATTTATTAAACTACTGTTTTTAGAGAGAATTCTAAATGAACACCGTGGTAGAGGGCTCCGCATCGCTTGAACACTGGTAATGACATGGTTTAAGCTAATGATAATGGCTTTTTAAAAAGGAAGACCCTCTGCTGTGTGACCTTTTTCAGAGATACCCTTATGAATGATACACTGGAGTCATTCTACAAGAAAAGACAGTTACATCTAACAATCCCAGAACTCACTAAGAAAGGGAAAGACCATTTATTGTTCAGGCTGGCTCTGTCTGGGAAATTAAATGACCTTGGATTGTGATTCTGCTTTTAAAAAAAATGAATAAACTGTTGGGAAGCCTTGAAAGTCAGGGCAGGAGGTAGGTGCTCTGTGCCATGAATGAACTATGACAAATCCCACTGTATTAGTTTCCTAGAGCTGCTATAACAAATCACCACATACTTGGTGGCTTAAAACAACAGAAATTTATTCTTTTACAGTTCTGGAGGCCATAAGTCCTAAATCAATGTGTCAGTAGGGTTGTTTCTAGAGGCTTTGAGAGAAAGTGAGTCCCAGGCTTTCTGCTGGCTTCTGGTGGCTGCCACCACTTCTTGGCATTCCTTGGCTTATATATGCATCACTCCAATCTCTGCCTCCATCTTCACACGGCCTACCACTCTGTGTGTCTGTGTCCATTTCCCTGTCTCTTCTCTTCTAAGGACTGATCATTGAATTTAGGGCCTACTCTAATCCAGGAAAATGAGCCCTGGCGGCACAGTAGTTAAATGCTAGGCAGCTCACGGAGAGGTCAGCGACTGGAATCCACCAGCTGCTCCATGGGAGGAAGACGTGGCAGTCTGCTTCCATAAAGATTACAGCCTTGGAAACTCAATGGGGCAGTTTTACTCTCTCCTATAGAGTTGAAGGAGCCATGGTGGTGCAGTGGTTAAGAGCTCAGCTGCTAACCAAAAGGTCAGCAGTTCAAATCCACCAGCCACTCCTTGGAAACCCTATGGGGAAGTTCTACTCTGTCCTATAGGGTCGCTATGAGGTGGAATCGAATTGATGGCAATGGTTTTTGATTATAGGGTCGCAACGGGTTTAATCCAGGATGATCCCATCTAGAGATCTTTAACTTACTTACATCTGCAAAGACTCTTTTTTCCAAATAAGGTCATATTCAGAGGTTCTGAGAGTTAAGACATGAATATTTTGGGGATCACCATTCAGCTCTGCACCTTGAACAGACATGCCTCTTAACATTCCATTCTTCATCTGCAGCCTCAACATCACAGTATACAAAGGGGATTCTAGGATTTGCCGTATAACTCACAGGGTGGAAGATATCTCTTTTTAATTTTTCCAGTTAATCTGTAAGGTTTTCATATGTTTGTAGCTAAGAATATCTTCTTCTGAGATTTCTAGTCATTGCTTTCACCAAAGACTTTGAGAGCTTAGACAGTCCACACACCTTTAGACCTTTTCCAATTCCCTGCAGCACTGGAGATTGCTATTGAAGACTTGTCTTTCACAGCAGGGCAGGAACAGGGTGAGGTAAGTGATGTGCCTAGAGCACACAGTTTAAGGAGGTACTGCTCTCATGTTTGTGCAAGTGCAAGGTGGCACATGCCAAATCTGAGAGTGGGTGTCTCCTTAAATTTTGCATCCTGTTAAGAAGGCTTTCACTCTCAGGCAGGATGGGCTACACAGTTTGCAGGGTACAATGCAAAAAGAAAATACAAAGCACCTCGTTACAAAACTAAGAGTTTCAAGGAAGCGGTTCAGATCACTAAACCCAATGCAGGTCCCTCTAAGTGTAAGACTCTGTTCACTGCAGTCTGCACACTGCCCTCAGAGCCCCGAGGCATCAGAGTCTGCACAAGCACTTATCTAAGAGTGGGTGCCTTCTTACATTAGTGCTCAGAGCCTTGCTTCCCTTGCCCTACACACAGCCCAGCCCCATAGTTTCATTTATTCATCCCCTCATGAAATTTTATGTAAGTGCAACAATATGCCAGCCACCATCCTGCATGCTAGTGAGCCAGCCAGGCCTGGTTTCATGTGCATTTGCAGAGAGCCCTGTGTCCAGGAGGTCCTGAGCTGGACTGAATGCTCTGCTGTCGCTGCCTTGACATTATTAATACTATATTAACAAGGGGCCTGCTTCTTCATTTTGTACTTGGCTTCACACATTATAGCCCACCCTGGATACCGCAGAAAAGGAAAACAGGACAATCTCTGTCCTCATGGAGCTCATGGTTTACTTTGCTTATCTACTACTCTCACGGGATGGCCTAGGCTTATCCAGCTTCCTGCTCAAGACAGTCTCAAATGGTGCCCTAAATCTGCAGCACTCCCATAGTCAAGTATGGTTTTCCACTGCCCAACTGTTGTTGTGGCAGGATGACCACATCCAGGGGTCTTGAAAGTATCAGTCAAAGGCTGATGAGTTTTTTGACTCCTTCCAGAGCCAGGGTTACCATTTAGTGTGCTTCTTCTCAAAGTAATATTATTTCAGGAGCTTCATTGCTCTTTGAGTCTTGATGAGACTACCCTTGTTCACCATGATTGTTGTTAGCCGCCATCAAGCTGGCTTCCAAATCATGGGGAACCATGTACAGCTGAAAGAAGTGCTGTCCAGTCCTGCATCATCTTCATAATTGAGCAGAAGAAGAAGAGCAAGTGTTTAAGGTCAAAGTGTAAAAAAAGAAAAAAAAAAAAGTTTTGTGAAACCAGGAGAAAAGTAAAATATAAAATAGTCTATGAGGATTATAAATATAGAAATAGATTTATACTCATTAAATAACAATGCAGTATTGTCTTACATTAGTCATGCAGAGATATACAATGGAGAACCTAGATGCCAACTCAGCTAAACATTTTATGATCGTCATTCATTCATTCTCTCAAAATATATTATTGAATAGCTATTATGTGTCAGGAGCTGTTACAGATAACGATGATGGTCAAAAGTCCTGCTGTCAAAGTATAGATTTAAGTGAAATAGTCTAAGTAAATAAATAAAATGGAAGAATAGAAGGGGAAAAATCATATTGTGATAAATGTCATGTTGAAAACTAAAATGAATTTCTTTGTTGGTAAGTAGCAAAGAGGATATCTTTGAGGAGATGATATTTAAAACTATCAAAAAGTCAAGATGGAGCTATCCAGGGACCCAGCTCTAGGGGATAGCATTCATATCATACTCTATCATTCCTTACAGCCTCCATATCACGATCAGGCAAAGTCCATTCCAGACAGAGAGAATACCAGTTGCAAAGACTGGATTGACTGAGAAATTGAATATGCAAATGAACAATGGTCAGATCATATATGATAACTGAACTCTGACCCACAATCTCTGCAGCAACTAGCCCCGAAAGCCAAACCAGCTTCCTGATTTTTCCCCTGCTTCTAACTCAGGATCAACCATATAAAGCCAAGTGCACTCCCCAAACCAATCATATACTAATAGAATGGGGTACTAATAGAAGATTTAATATGAGGAAATCACTGTTTCACTCATAATTTTTGTTTAGTAATGATTTCAGAATTTAAAAAAAGTTGAGCCTTGTAGAAATTTTATATCAATCAACTATGTACACTTTTAGGAGCCCTGGTGGCACAGTGGTTAAGATCTTGGCTGGTAGCCAAAAGGTCAGCAGTTCAAACTCCCCAGCCACTCTGTGGGAGAAAGATGTGACTATCTGCTTTCATAAAGGTTTACAGCCTCGGAAACTCTATGGGGCAGTTCTACTGTGTCCTATAGGGTCACTACGAGTTGGAATCAACTCAACAGCAATGGAATACGCACTTTTGATAAACACCAGTATTTTTGCAATTCTTTTTCTTTCTTTCTTTTTTTTCCTACATTATATTTGTTCTGATTACATTTATTGATATACAATTTTATGAGCATTAAATATAATAAAAAATTGACTTGTATTTTTCTTTGTTTTTTCCTTCTTTTATTTTTCTAGTAATTTATTATTATTTTAATAAAAGTATTGGTCTATGATGGATTGTAAAAAAAAAAAAATTAATTCTTTCCCACTGACAATTTGAGATGTACTGAGTTGGACAACAAATTGGAGATACTAAGTAGGCAGCTGGATATTTTCATTTGCAGTTATCGGGAGAGATTAGTGTTAGGAATAGTATGTTGAGAGTTATCAAAAATAAAAATTGCATTTTAGGTCATAAGACTTAGTTAGATTTCCTAGAGTTAGGAAATGTGAATAAAGAAGAGAAGAGTATTCAGGAGAGAACCCTTGGCACTTGAATAAATAGATGAGGCAAAAAGGGACAATGGTTGTACAGTGATAGAATTCTCACCTTTCACGTGGGAGATCGCAGTTCAATTCCCAGCCAATGCATCTTATGCCCAGCCACCACTCATATGCCAGTGGAGCCTTGCTTGTTGCTATGCTGCTGAACAGATTTCAGAAGAGCTTCCAGACCAAGAAAGACTAGGAAGAAAGGCCTGGCAATCTACTTCCAAAAATGAGCCAATGAGAATTCTATGGATCAAAATGGTCTGATTTGAAACCCATCATGGGGATGGCACAGGACTGAGCAGCATTTCATTCCATTGTGCATGAATCACCTTGAATTGGGGGTTGACTCCTCAGCAGTTGACAACAAGGTGAGGTGAAAGATACAGCAAAGGATCCCAGGAAGGAGTGGTTAAAGAGGTAAAAGGAAAACCCGGAATACGATATCACTGAAGTCAAAACCTGAAGGACTCTAAGATAGAAGAGATAGGGTTAACTGTATCAAATTCTGATTCAAATTTCATTAAGAAGATAAAGGTGTGACCAGTTGACTTGGCAACATTGAAGCAATTGGGAAACTTTAATGCAGCGAGTTGAGGAGAGATAAAATCAGAAGTGAAACAATTTTTGCTTTAAAAAGACAATTTTTGCTGTGTATAGAAAGGTGAAGTAATAATTGGACGGGGATATGGAGGCAAGGGGTGTGTGTGTGTGTGTGTGTGTGTGTGTGTGTGTGTGTGTGTGTGTGTGTGAATAGAAGAGGAACTAGGATACACAGGTTTGCTCGTGGGAACAATCTCATAGCAAGAGATAAATTAATAATGTAGAGAAAGATAAATAGATCTTGGAAAAGGAGAGACAGGATGGGGTTTAGCACATAAGTGGTTGGCTTGTCCTTTGAGAAGGACTGTAATACTGTAACAATAGCAAAGAAATAAAGAAAGAAAGTTTTGGTTAGGTGTCCATAACCAACAATTACAGTTACACATAATCAATGTGATAAAACATTTGTTCAGGTGAAAAAAAAAATAAAGTAAAATAGTTCAAGCAGTACTGTAGACAATTTAACTGAAAGTAAAAAAAAGAAGGTAAAATGTTCTTCCTTTCCTGATGTTAATATTGCCAACAGAAGCATTCCCCATAACAATTCTGTTACATAGTTAATCCTTGGAAAAATGCTAATGTTCAAATAAAAATGAAAAACTGTCTTATTACTGCTGTTTTTGCCTGAATGAATGCATTTGAGAGTTTCTCCAGGTCACATTTCCAAGAAAACTGAACTCAAAGCAAAAGAGACTCTGTTCATGTTACTGTTTATGGTATAACCTCTCTACTGTTTCCTTTGACTCATGTCCCACATCCAAAAAAATATAAGATAATGTGTCTCTGCTTCCACCTGTTGCTTCCAATGCAAGTTTTTCTCTTTCCTGAGCAACTGTGGTGCAGAACACAATTTCATAAGCTTTTTTCTGACATTTCTGTCACTAACAAAAAGTGAACACTCTAAAAGAAACAAAGAGAGAAAGAATACTTTTGAGAGTTCTTTTTCCTAGCTTAGCTGTTTTGTTTATTTTACTACTAGGAAAAAATGCAAAACATACAAAGAGTAAAAACGCCCGGTGTGACTCTCAACTCCTCTCTCTTTCATTCAGAATATATACTACAGGTACACCAAAAAAAAAAAAAAAAGAAACAACAACCAAAGAAATTTCATCTACTCAGAGAAAACCATACTTAGACCCATGGGGCATTTCCATAAAGAAAAGAAGTTATAGTGAAGGTGGTGAGGAAATGGGATGGGGTTTCAAGTGCTGTCGAGGCATCCTGAGGCCACGGAGCTAAGGTGGACAGATGGAGAGTGGAAAGACACTGACATGTCCATCTCTCCTCCTTTCTCCCTTCCTTCTTGCCACCTGACATCACCTTGGACATAACCAGGGATGATAAAATGTAAGGTCCAAAAACTGCAGCCAGTTGTGGAGAAAGCTGGGAAGAGAAGATCTTGCTCAAGGTTTTGTCAGTGACTACATTAAAGGAGTATTTTTGGGTAGAAATCAGATGGACCATCCTCAAAGAGTGCATCATCTTATTTTGGGAGATAAGGGGAGCATAGTAAAATTTGTATCTTCTTGCACACTGTATTTATGGTTTCTCCAAAAATAGCTAGATCAATTCATTTCATTGTTAATATATTTGGATTGAGCAGTCTTTAAGTAAATTTCTCATATTCCCAAATTGTTGTTGTTAGTTGCTATCCAGCCAATTCCAACTCACGGCTACCCCATGTGTTACCTTTAAGGTATTAGAAGACACAGGTAAGTATAGGGATGGGCTCCAAGCCAAGTATGTAAAAGCCAACACTATGTTTGTTTGGTAGTTCAGTCATCTAAAATGGAACAAAATATGCTTCATGGCTGGTCATAATGTCTAATAAAAGGGGAGATGCAGAGATCCAGCCCCATGTCAACTATTCAGAAATTCCACAATAGAAAAATAAATCTTTTAATAATTTATTTTCTTTTACGAAAACAAAATGTTTTCAGTCAGGATTTATTTAAAAAACAGAAACCACTTTATATATTCTAAATTAGAAAGGATTTAACAAAGATAATTAGAATCTTTCCATTCTTCGCAATGTTCTGTTGTATGCAGGGTCGCTATGAGTCAGAACCAACTCCATGCCACAACACCTAAAGACAACACCATCACAGTCTACTTCAGCCTCCACCATCAAAGCAGGTGGTTCCCCAGGGGGCTCCTGGAAGCTGCAGAACTTCTCAAGAGTCTCTGTGAAATTCTCACCAAATATCTGCAGTAGCAAAACAAGTAGTTATGGAGAGATGACTAAACTAAAACCAAACCAATTGCAATTGAGTGATTCCAACTCACGGTGACCACACTTTTGCTAACATCTATAGTTGCCATTGTCTCCAGACGGTAATGACTTCTCTTCTTTCACTTTTCCAATCACACAGTAGTTCTCTTTTGTCAGCTCTAAAATAGAATCCTACTGTAAGTGTAATTCTCAGCTTCTTCTCTGTGATGCTGTGAAAATTTTAGAAAGGAGTGGTGGGGATGCAGAATTGATAATGGACAATCTAGCTTATATTCACTACAGACATTTAAGAGCTACATGTCAGCAGAAAAAAAAAATGCCATCACCTAGGAACAGCCACTGTAACACAAATTAATTTATCCAGGAATATAATTGTAATTTCAAAAAATGGAAATCTTCCAGGAGGAATTTTTAAATTATAATCAATATTTAAATATATTTTCTTTCTTGACACTTGGCTGTTTAATCAGTATGATAGATACAAAATGGTATGTATCTCCTTTTTTCTATTAATTTACGTTTGTGTGATTAGTAGTGAGATTCAGCATTTCTGTGTATATTAGCAAATTTTATTTTTTTCTAGTCTATGACTTGCTTTTTAAATGTTTTTTGGCTAATTTTTCTATTGCATTATCATTTTATTATTGATTTGTAAAAATTCTATGCTCTGGATACTAGTTGGTTGTATTATAAATATGTTTTCCTAATCTGTTATTTATCTTTAAATTTATGGTCATTTTTCTAATAGAAAAATGATGACTTTTGATGTAGTCAAATTATTAGTCTTTCCCTTTATGATTTCTCTTTTTATTTTCACATTTAAGTTATGAAAACTTTTTATTATCCCTATGCCCAAAAGTTATGCTTTCTAATTATTATAAAAGTTTATCATTTGCCTTTACAGTTGTAATCAATTTGCATTAATTTTTGTGTATGGTGAGAAGTATTAATCTTTTTTTTTTCCCAATGTGGAAAGTCTCTTGACCTCAAGCTATTTATTGAATGGATGGCTGTCACTTCCATAAAGATTAACAGTGCCCACTCAATCATGTGTCAAAATCCTATCCCCAAGTCAGTTTCTTAGGGTTCTTTTTGTTTAGTTGACATTTACCTTTAGTTTCATAATAATTTTTGAATTACGATAGGGTTAACTCTTCTCCTATCTTTTCACTATTTTATCAGCTATTCTTGGACACTTATTCTTCAGCATGAATTACAAAGGAGTGTCATATTCCATAAGAAACCTAGTTGTCATTTTGATTGTAAGTGTACTGACCTTGTAGATCAATTTTGAGAGAACTGGCATTTTCCCTTATTAGTCTTCCCATCTATGGAATGATTACCACCCCATTTATTAAGGTTGTCCTTTATGTCTTGTATGAACTTTTAGTAATTTTATCCCCTTCAAAAAATGAGTGTTTTGTGTATACATAACTCAATAAAATAATGTTACACCGTGTTTTCATTTTTTTTACATCAGATTTTTTAGCTGATACAAAATGATGAAAGTTATTTATATATTCTTCAGTTGAATCTCATGATATTTATATTAAAAAACTTTTTCCTATAACAAATGCACTTTCCTTTTGTGCCAGAATTTCATTGTTCAAATGAATTCTTTGGAATTAAAATACTTTAAAGTTGGAAATATAATTTATCAGACCAAGTCAAGTTCTAGATATTCCATGTAAACAATTATAAACTGTGTTTTTAAAAAGGTTAGAGAGGATTATACTATACATATTTTTTTAACTTACATTTTTCTCATAGGAATAAGTGATTACACTTCTTCAATGCCATCACATATTCAATAGTATCATTTTCAAGGTTGAATAATGTTTCATTTTGAGTTTTTTGTTACTTGAAAGATATCTGGTCTCCAAAAATACAAACAGCCACAGGAGTAGAAGAGTTTTAAAACATTATCAACACACATCTTAGTTGGAATTAAGTTATCAGATTCTTTGCAACCATGACTTCTACCCGAGACTAATTCCTGGGTAGTGCTCCTTAAGGCACGTGTCTGGGGAAGGCAGAGCAGAAATAGGGCACTGGAAGAGGAGAGGAGAGGGGCTGCCCAACAACGAAAGTACCCACTTCCCATTTTCAGCAAGGACCAGCCTCAGATGGAGACAACATATGTGCAAGTGTGGAGCTGACCCAGAACCTCAGCACAAGAGCTAAGTGATATTTATGTCAGAAAGGACATGTTCACTTCGTTTTGAATCTTTATTCTTAGGATCTGTGGAAATTTAGATACTCTTGTGTGTCTAAAGTGTTCTGACATTCTTCTCTGGTTCCTCAGCCTAAAAATGTGGGCTTGCTTCCAGAAATAGAAAAATTCATCCAATTTCACTCCCTGCCTTCCTTGTATTCACATTTGGATGCCCTATATTTATTGGGGGAGGAAGGGATGAGGATGTGGAGAGAGTCATAGAAGGCCTTTCAAAGGTCATAATAAATAACACTGAGCACTATTACCATTCATCTGTCAGTTTGTCTTACTGTGGTGACTACTATGTGATGCTAGAAACTATGCCACCAGTATTTCAAACACCAGCAGAGTCACTCATGGTGGACAGGTTTCAGCAGAGCTTCCAAAGACTAAGAAAGGCCAGGAATATATTTCCAAATGAAAACATTATGGATCAAAACAGAATATTGTCCAACTCACTTGCTTTGGACACATCATCAGCAGGGATCACAAGCTAGAGAAGGACATTGTGTTTGGTGAAGTAGAGGGTGAGGTAGACCCTCAGTGAGCTGGATTGGCACAAAAGCCACAATGATGGACTCTAACATGCTAGTGATGGTGAGGATGGCACACGACTAGGTAATGTTTCATTCTGTTGTATATAAGGTCACCTTGAGTCAGAGTCAATTCAACGGCAGATATATGTGTGTGTGTGTGTGTGTGTATACATATATGTATATATATATATATATGTATATATACATATATATATACCTAGCCCTGGTGGCAAAGTGGTTAATTGCTAGGCTGCTAACCAAATTGCCAGTGGTTTGAGCCTACCAGCCACTCCATGGGAGGAAGATGCAACAGTCTCTTCCATAAAGTTTACAGCCTTGGAAACCCTACAGGGCAGTCTGTTCTGTCCTATAGGGTCTCTATGAGTCAGAATCAGCTCTACGGCAACAGTGTTTTGTTTTTTTGGTTTTTTTTTTTTTTGGTATCTATCTGTAGTGGTTAAGGCTGTATGTCAACTTAGCTAGGCCATGATTCTCAGTGGTTTGGCAATTATATAATGACATAGTTTGGTAGTTATGCAATGATGTAGTTTGGTAGTTATGTAATGATGTAGTTATCCTCCTTGATGTGATCTGATGTGATCAGCCAATAGTGTGGCCTACGTCCAATATATATATGGACTTTCTGGCAAAGCTCACTTGTTTGCTCTGGATCCTGCATCCAGCTCGTCATCATCTGATCTCCAGTTCTTGGGACTTGAGCCAGTGGCCTGTAGTACTGCCTGCCAATCTTAGGATTCATCAACCTCTGCAGCCCATGAGCCAGCAGCCTGCTTTCTGACCTGCCAGTCTTGGTTTCATCAGTCCCTGCAGCTATGTGAGTCAAGAGAAGCCTCCAGCCTGATGCCTGGCCCACAGACTTGGGACTAGCTAGCCTCCACAACTATATGAGCCATTTCCTAGAAATAAATCTCTCAAATATATATCTGCACACATACATATATACACATACACACACACACTTCACTGGTTTTGTCTCTGTAGAGAACCCAGCCTTAGACACCCTCTTTCTAGCTATTGCACACTAATATGTGTGCTTTACATATATTAACTGACTTAATTCTTGTGATACTTACAACAATGCCAAGAGGTAGGTATTATTACTGGCTTCATTTTACTGTTGAGTAACTAAAACACAATGTGCCCAAATAACTTACCTAGAGTCATGTGCTGTTAAATGGCACAGCCAGGTCACATCTAAGTACATTAATTAAATCATTCAACAAAGATTTGTGTATTGCCTACTATGTCTCAGGTACTAGTATAGGCTTTTAGCTTAGAACAGTGACCAAATCAAATTCTCTTGCTTCATAGATCAAAATTTCTGGTAGAAGAGGTAAACAATATACAGATAAAATTCTAAATAGGTCATATAATGTCATGTAGTCGTGAATACCAAGAAGAAAATAAAGTATGGTGTCCCAGAAGGCAAGTAAAGTAAATGTTTGAAGAAACCAACTGTATTGAATGCTATGGAATCTTAAACAAGGAGTAAGATTCAACATCCAGTGGGAACAAGGCATGAAAAAGAAAGAAGTGTGAGAGAATATGTCTTTTTCAAGCTACTACAAGTATGACAAGGATATTCTTGAAGGAGTGCATGGTAAGGAATGAGACTGGATCATTGTCAGGGAGTAGATCAAGATGGGCCATATACACTGGTTACAAGTTTAAGTTCTATCCATATGGCCAGTGAGGAAACAGAATTTTAAAGGAAGTGAGTGATGTGAGTAGACTTGCATTTTATATATAGCCATTTAAGGGCTAAGGAGAGACCTATTTGGAGACTACTGAAGATTGAAGCAGTTATTACAAGTTGCAATGATCAAGGCTAGACATAATAAATGTGCAAATTAATTCGGGGATAATGCAAATGAAGAGGAAATTAATCTGAGTGCTATTTAAAAATATGAATCAATAGGACTTGGTGACTAGTGTGCTGTATGTGCTAAGGCAAAGAGGAACGAAGAATAAGTCCCAGCTTTGTAGCTTGGTAACCTGGATAGATAGCAATGCACCAAGAGAGAGACCACAGGATCAAGAGGAGACAAAGCAGAAGATAATACCCAATTTGCAGTTATGTATGGAATATTTGTGTGACTGTATCTAGTATGAGTATGGTTTATAGGGATTAGCAGCTCAGGAGAACACATATTGGAAATTTCAGTAATATAAAAACCAAAAAACCAAACTCGTTGTCATAGAGTCGATTCCAACTCATAGCGACCCTTATGGCAACCCTATAGGACAGAATAAAACTGCCCTACTGGGTTTCAAGGGCTATAATATTTACAGAAGCAAATTGCCACATCTTTCTCCCAAGGAGCTGAAAGTGCATTTGAACCACCAACTTTTTGGTTAGCTGCTAAGCACTTAACCACTGAGACACCAGGGCTCCTTCTTCAATAATATAGGGGTAGTTAAAATAAATTTCAATAATTTTATTGAGGCAGAGGCAGTGCCAAGACAGCAGACTAGTCAGACGCTTCCTCTGGTCCCTCTTACAACAAAGATCTGTAAAATCAAGTGAATCAATTACATATGACAATTTAGGAGCCCTGAACATCAAAGACAAAGTTGACTGAATGGCAGAGGGAGGGAGAGACAGTTGAGAAACAGCAAGGATTTGACAGACCTGACCTGGCTGGCACTTGCAGTCTGGATAGGCTGGCACACACAGACTGAGGCAAGCGATAGCTCTCAGGATGTGTTTTCCACATGGGGGGAAACCGAGAGGCAGAGATTCTACTCAAACCTCTGGAACCAGGGAGAAGCGGTGCTGAATCAGTGAAAAAGATAAGCACAAGTGTCTAACCTACCAAGCAGATCAAAAAAAACACTTCCCCCCATTTGGAAGTAGCTCTCTCCCATTTACCTGCCCCTTCCCTGCTCTGCTCTGGTCCCCTGGTCCCCATTCATAGTTTCAGTGATTGCTGCGCCCCCTGGGCCAGAAGTAGGACTCATCACACGCCCCAAGCCATTCTCCTGGCTCTGGAGAGGGAACAAATTAACAAACAGGAAAAAATAATCTGCCAGCTCCCCTAAGCAGGGAACTCAGGGCAGGCACAGACTCTTTGCCTAGACACAGGCATAAGGGTTCCAGGGACTTTGAATGCCTTTCACCCCTACAGAGACCTGTGTGGGCTCATTTCAACACCATGGGCCCTAATTACCATGGTACAACAGGGTATATACCTGATGCCTATTATCAACTGCAACAGCTAAGGGGGTGTGGCAGATTGGTGACATTTGACACTGCCCTGCTCATTAAGCAGGGTCTTCACCTCTCCACATCAGTGGCCTGAGAACTGGTAGCTCCATCCACTCCACTTGGCCATCCGTGACAGGGGTCCAAGAACAAGTGGTGCCTCCCACTACTTACAGCCAGCAGCACTGGGTGCCCAAAGTCCAGCTGCAAAACCCATCAACCTATGTGCTCTAGGGAACAGGGACATGTCTTCCACCTAGGCCCTCAGGGGCAGCCCTCTGCCCCCTTCCTTGATCAGCACTTGAGCTCCTACTGCAGCCAGATACCTGTGCCTACACCAATCACTCTTGCCCATCTAGAACTGTAGGTGAGAGCCTGCACCACACACTTGGTGACCAGTGACCTAGACCCTTGAGCTGAACCTACACAAGAAAAGTAAATGGACTCCTGGGTTCACATACGTAGTAATAGCTCTAACCACCTGGTGACAGGACATTAGACCTTCAAAGATGCCAATAATCAAAGTAGCTCACACGACCAGCCTATCTGAGCATATCAAAATAAAACAAAACAAGAAGCTAGGACACAGTAAGCAAATATAAAGTACATAAATATAATAACTTATTGATGGCTCGGAAACAACAGTCAATATCAAATCACATAAAGAGGTAATCCATGATGACTTCAGCAAGTGACCAAAACAAAGAACAAAGAAACTTCCTGAAGGAAGAGAAATTCTTGGAATAACCAGAGATAAAACTATAAAGATTAACATACAGAGCTCTTCAAGATATCAGGAAGGAGATTAGGAAAAATGCATACCAAGCCAAGGAACACACACACAAAAGAAACAGAGGAACTTAAGAAGGTTACACAACAGCATAATTAAAAATTTAACAGGCTACAAGAATCCATAGAGAGACAGCAAACAGAAATTCAAAAGATTAACAATAAAATTTCAGCATTAGACAACTCAATAGAAAGTCATAGGAGCAGAACTGAGGCAATGGAAGTCAGAATTAATGAGATTAAAGATAAAACACTTGACATCAACTTATTTGAGGAAAAATTAGATAAAATCACATAAAAAAATGAAGAAATCCTAAGAAATATGTGGGACTCTATCAAGAGGAATAACCTAAAAAGATTGGAGTACCAGAATAGGGGAGGATAACAGAAAATACAGAGAGAATTGTTGAAGATTTGTTGGCAGAAAACTTCCCTGATATCATGAAAGATGAGAAGATATTGATCCAAGAAGCTCATCAAACCCCACACAAGGTAGATCCCAAAAGAAAGTCACCAAGACATATTATAATCAAACATGCCAAAACCAAAGATAAAGAGAGAAATTTAAAAACAGCTAGGAATGAATGAAAAGTCATCTATAAAGGAGAGTCAAAAAGAGTAACCTTGGAGCATTCAGCAGAAATCATGCAGGCAAGAAGGCAATGGGATGACATACATAAAGCTTTGAAGGAAAAAAATTTGCCAGCCAAGAATTTTATACCCGGCAAAACTCTCTCTCAAATATGATGGCAAAATTAAGGCATTTCCAGATAAACAGAAATTTAGAGAATTTGTAAAAACCAAACCAAAAATACAAGAAATAATAAAGGGAGTCCTCTGGTTAGAAAATCAATAACATCAGACAACAACCCAAAACTAGAACACAGGACAGAACAACCAGATATTAACCCAGATAGGGAAGTCACAAAAATAAATCAAAGTTAAAACACTGAAAATAGGGAAACAGAGATGTCAATATGTAAAAGATGACAACATTAAAACAAAAAAGAAGGACTAAATAATGTTAGTCATAGAACTTTCATATGGAGAGGAGGTCAAGGTGATATCAAGAAATAAAAGATCAGTTTAAACTTAGAAAAATAGAGGTAAATATTAAGGTAACCACAAAGGAAACTAACAATCCTACATGTCAAACTAAAAAAAACAAGAAAAATATAAAGACTCAGAAAATACAAAATCAACAGCACGAAAAAGATGAAAAGAAAATACATAAAGAAAAACAACTAAGCACAGAAAATTAAGTGGAACAAAGAAATTGTCAACAACACAAAAAAAACAAGACATAAAAATGACAGCTCTAAACTCATACCTATCAATAATTAAGCTGAATGTAAATGGACTAAATGCACCAGTAAACAGACAGACAAGAGCATAATGGATTAAGAACACATGATCTGTCTACATGCTGCCAACAAGAGAGACATCTTAGACTCACAGACACAAACAAGTTAAAACTCAAAGGATGGAAAAAAATATATCAAGCAAACAATCAAACAAGAGCAGGAGTGGCAATATTAATCTCTGTCAAAATTGACTTTAAAGTAAAATCAACCACAGAGCATAATGAAGAACACTGTATAATGATTAAAGGGTCAATACACCAGGAGGAAATAACCAAAATAAATATTTACAGACTAAACAACAGGGCTTCAAAATACATAAAACCAACTCTAACAGCATTTAAAAGAGAAATAAACAGCTCCACAATTACAGTTGGGGACTTCAACACACCATTTTCGGTGAAAGACAGAACATCCAGAAAGAAGCTCAAAAAAGACAAGGAAGATCTAAATGCTACAACCAACCAACTTGATCTCATAGGCATATATAGAACACTTCACCCAACAGCAGCCAAGTTTACTTTCTTTTCCAACACACATGAAATATTCTCCAGAATAGACCACATAATAGTCCACAAAGCAAGCCTTAACAGAATCCAAAGCATTGAAATATTACAAAGCATCTTTTTTGAGCATAAAGCCATAAAAGTAGAAATCAATAAAAGAAAAAGCAAGGGAAAAAAAATACATGGAAACTGAACAACACCTTGCTCAAAAACTACTGGGTTATAGAAGAAATTAAGAACAGAATAAAGAAATTCACAGAATCAAATGAAAATGAAAACACATCCCACCAGAACCTTTGGGATACAGCAAAAACAGTGCTTAGAGGTCAATTTATAGCAATTAATGCACACATCCAAAAAGAAGATAGGATCAAAATCAAAACATTAACCCTACAACTTGAACAAACACAAAGAGAGCAGCAAAAGAAACCTAGGGGCACCAGAAGAAAGGAAATAATAAAAATTAGAGCAGAAATAAATGAAGCAGAGAATAGAAAAACAATTGAAAGTTAAAAAGACCACAGTCTGATTCTCTGAAAGAATCAACAAAATTGATAAAGGATTGGCCAAACAGACAAAAGAAAAACAGGAGCAGAAGCAAATATCTCAAATAAGAAATGAGATGGGCAATATCATAACAGAAGCAACAGAAATTTAAAGAATCATAAAATAATACTTTGAAAAATTCTACTCCAACAAATTTGAAAACCTAGAGGAAATAGAAAAATTTCTGGAAACACACTACCCACCTAAACTAACACAAACAGAGGTAGAAAAACTAAATCAACCTACAACAAAAGAAGATATTGAAGAGGTAAGTAAAAAACTACCCCCCTCAAAAAAGAAAAAAACCCTGGCCCTGACGGCTTCACTGGAGAATTCTACCAAACTTTCACACAAGAGTTAACACCAGGTATTTCAGAGCATAGACAAGGGTGGAATTCTCCCCAATTCATTCTATGAAGCCAGCATGACCCTGATAAAAAAACAGGAAAAGACACTACGAAAAAAGAAAATTACAGACCAATATCCCTCAAGAACATAGATGCAAAAATCCTCAACAAAATTCTAGCCAATAGAATTCAATAACAAATCAAAAAAATAGTTCACCATGACCAAGCAGGATTGATACCAGGTGTGCAGGGATGGTTCAACAATAGAAAAACAATCAGTGTAATCCATCACATAAATAAAACAAAAGATAAGTAAAACATGATCTTAACAATTCATGCAGAAAAGGCATTTGACAAAGTCAAACACTCATTCATGATAAAAACTCTCATCAAAATAAGAATAGAAGGGGAATGTTCAACATAATGAAGGACATTTATAGAAAGCCAATAGCCAACATCATCCTAAATGGAGAGAATCTGAAAGCATTCCCTTTGAGAAAGAGAACCAGACAAGGATGCCCTTTATCACCACTCTTATTCAACACTGTGCTGGAAGTCCTAGCCAGAGCAATTAGGCAAGAAAAAGAAATAAATTGCATCCAAATTGGTGATGAAGAAGTAAAAGTATACCTATTTGCAGGTGATATGATTTTACACACAGAAAACCCCAAGGAATCCACAAGAAAAAACTGGAAATAATAGATTTCAGCAAAGTATCAGGATACTAGATAAGCATACAAAAAACAGTTGGATTCCTCTACACCAACAAAGAGAACTTCGAAGAGGAAATCATCAAATCACTACCATTTATAATAGCACCCAAGAAGATAAAATACTTAGGAATAAATCTAACCTGAGACATAAAAGATCTATATCAAGAAAATTACAAGACACTACTGCAAGAAACCAAAAGAGACCTATATAAGTGGAAAAATGTAACATGCTTATGGATAGGAAGACTCTACATTGTGAAAATGTCGATTCTACCCAAAGTTATCTACAGATACAATGCAATCCCAATCCAAATTCCAACAGCGTTTTTCAATGAGATGGAGAAAAAAATCACCAACCTCATATGGAAAGGGAAGAGGCCACGGATAAGTAAAGCATTACTGAAGAAGAAGAACAAAGTGGGAACCTATTAGATACTGCCATGGTAGTCAAAACAGCATGGCCCTGGTACAACAACAGATATATAGACGAATGGAACAAAATTGAGAATCCAGACATAAATTCATCCACCTATGAGCAGCTGATATTTGACAAAGGCCCAAACTCTGTTAAATGGGGAAACGATTGTCTCTTTAACAAATGGTGCTGGCATAACTGGATACCCAGCTGCAAAAAAATGAAACAAGACCCATACCTCACACCATGCACAAAAATTAACTCAAAATGGATCAAAGACCTAAATATAAAATTTAAAACGATAAAGATCATGGAAAAAAAATAGGAACAATGTTAGCAGCCCTAATACATGGCATAAACAGAATACAAAACATAACTAATAATGCACAAATACCAGAAGAGAAACTAGATAACTGGGAGCCCCTAAAAATCAAACACATATGCTCATCAAAAGACTTCACCAAAAGAGTAGAAAGACAACCTACAGACTGGGAAAAAATGTTTGACTATGACAGATCTGATCAGGGTCTAATCTCTAACATCTACAAAATACTGTTAAACTTCGATGACAAAAAGACAAATAATCCAATTAAAAAATGGGCAAAGGGTATGAACAGTTACTTCACCAAAGAAAACATTCAGGCAGCTAACAGGTACATGACAAAATGCTTATGATCATTAGCCATTAGAGAAATGCAAATCAAAATGTCAATGAGATACCATCTCACCCCAATAAGGCTAGCATTAATCCAAAAAACACAAAATAATAAATGTTGGAGAGGTTGTGGAGAGACTGGAATGCTTATATGTTGCTGGTGGGAATGTAAAATGGTGCAACCACTTTGGGAATCAATTTGGTGCTTCCTTAAAAAACTAGAAATAGAAGTAGCAGAGTGTTGTTGTTGTTAGGTGCCATCGAGTTAGTTCCAACTCATAGCAACCCTATGTACAACAGAATGAAACACTGCCCAGTCCTGCGCCATGCCCACAATCGTTGTTATGCTTGAGCCCATTGTTGCAGCCACTGTGTCAATTCATCTCCTTGAGGGTCTTCCTCTTTTTCGCTGATGTCCTTCTCCAGGTACTGATCCCTCCTGACTACTTGTCCAAAGTATATCCGATGTAGTCTCGCCATCCTTGCTTCTAAGGAGCATTCTGGTTGTACTTCTTCTAAGACAGATTTTTTCGTTCTTTTGGTAGTCCATAGTATATTCAATATTCATCATATATTCAATATTCAAAGTAGCATAGGATCCAGCAATTCCACTCTTTGGAATAGATCCTAGAGAAATAAGACCTATCACACAAACACACGTATGCACACCCATGTTCATTGCAGCACTGTTCACAATAGTAAAGAGATGGAAATAACCTAGGTGCCCATTAACAGACATATGGATAAACAAATTATGGTATATTCGCACTATGGAATACTATGCAACCATAAAGAACAATGATGAATCCATGAAACATCTCACAACATGAATGAATCTGGAAGGCATTATGCTGAGTGAAATTAGTCAGTCACAAAAGGGTAAATATTGTATGAGACCACAATTATAAGAACTCAAGAAAAGGTTAAAACACAGAAGAAAACTTTCTTTGATGGTTATGATGGTGGAGAGGGAGGGAGAGAGGAATTCACTTACTAGATAGTAGACAAGAATTATCTTAGGTGAAAGGAAGGAAAACACACAGTACAGGCGAAGTCAGCACAACTTGACTAAACCAAAAACTAAGAAGTTTCTTGAACACAACCAAACACTTTGAGGGACAGAGTAGCAGGGGCAAGCTTCTGGGAACTATGGTTTCAGGTTACATTTAGGTCAATCAGCATAACAAAGTTTATTAAGAAAATATTCTATCCCACTTTGGTGAGTGGTGTCTGGGGTCTCAAAACCTAGTGAGTGGCCATCTAAGATGCATCAATTGGTCCCAACCCACCTGGAGCAAAGGAGAATAAATAACACCAAAGACACAAGGAAAATATAAGCCCAAGAGACAAAATGGGCCACTTAAACCAGAGACTCCATCAGCCTGAGACCAGAAGAACTAGATAGTGCCTGGCTACCACCAATGACCGCCCAGACAGGGAACACAACAGAGAGTCCCTGACAGAGCAGGAGAAAAGTCGGTTGTAGAGCTCAAATTCATGTAAAAAGACCAGATTTAATGGTCTGACTGAGACTGGAGGAATCTCAGAAGACATGGCACCCAGACTCTCTGTTAAACCAGAACTAAAACTATTCCTAAAGCCAACTCCTCAGATAAAGATTAGACTGAAATATAAAACATAAAATAATACTTGTAAGAGTGTGCTTCTTAGTTCAAGTAGATACACAAGACTAAATGGGCAGCTCCTGTCCAGAGGTGAGATGAAAATGCAGAAACGGATAGGAACTGGTTGAACGGACATGAGAATCTGAGCTGGAAAGAGGAAGCATGCTGTCACATTATAGGGAAAGCAACTAGAGTCACATAACAATATATGTATAAATTTTTGTATGAGAAATTAACTTCAGCTGTAAACTTTCACCTAAAGCACAATTTTAAAAAAAACAAAGATTAAAAAATAGTAACAATGGGACTTCCAGAAAAATGGCGCTTTAGGCAGAAGCACCACACTGTCCCTCCACAGCAAAGAACTGGAAAACTAAGCCAAACAGAGAAGACAGCAATCCTGAAACCCTAAAACATCAAATGAAGAGATAAAGAACTCAGCCAAGCACCAAATGGAGTGAGAAAACTGACAGAGAAAGGAGAGCCTGGAGAGATTCATGCAGAGGTCCCCTATCAGCTAAAACAGCATGGATCTGCCATCTTGGACTCCTATCAGAGACCAGCAAATAGGGGGCACGAAAAAGCAGCTTCATGTAGCTTCCAGCAGGAGACAAAACAACCAGTAATTTGCGATATACACTTTCCCACCCCCTACACTTCTTCACCCCCACTTGGCCTCCTCTGCTTCCCGTGGCCACAGTCTCTTGGCTGGGAAGCACCGGCTGCTAGGATTCCACCTGCCCGCACTGGCCAGCTCCCTGAGTGCCATTTGTTGGCTGCTGGTGTTGCTTTTTTCTGTTTCTTTTGATTTCTTCCTTACCTCTCACCACCTCTCCCTCCTTTTGCTCAAGTACCTGGCTCCATGCGCCACCTTTGCTTCTTCCTAAGGGGCTGTGGAGCTCCGTTCAAGTGTGGAACTGCTTCCTAGTCTGGGCTGCCACGATGGTGGGATCCCTGGGCTTTTGTTTGCTTGTTTGTTTGTTTTGAATTGTTTGTATTCTTTTCCTTTTCTCAAGTTAGGAGACGGTTCTGGCCGGGCGGTGCTGCGTGGCTTGGGACCTACCCCCTCAGCTTGAGAAGACGCGAAGAGGGATCCCTGAGAGCATTTTTTTTCTTATGGATTTTTTTTTTCTGTTTTTTGGGGGGCTTTTCTTGTTCCTTTTTTTAAAAATTGTTTTGTTTTCGTCCCTCTTTTCCTCTTTCTTTATAAGTCAGTTTCTCATCTTTCTATACCTTCCCTCTCTTCCTGTTCCCTGAATACTTGGCACTCAATACCGCTATACCTTCTAACCAAGCTGTACTGCAACATGTAGGAACAAATTCCCCAGACCTTGTAGCTGCACCAGTGGGATCCCTGGGAGCTTTGCTGTTCTTTTTTCTTTCTAATTTTTATATACTCATTCTTTTCTTTATTTTCTTCTTCTTCCCCTTTTTATTTTCTCCATTTCATAGTCTCTCATCTCTCCACTCCAATGGCAAGCTCCCCTAGCACTCTTTTTTGTTTGTTTGTATGATTTTTGCTCCAGTTCCTCTCTCCTCTCTCTAATATCCATCTTAGCTCCACACATAACAATCTCCCGCCTCCATCCTACCTACCTGCACTGTGCGCTTAACATCACACCACCAAGCAGCACAGGCACAGCCTACCAGAACCTGCCCTGCACTGATTACTGACCTGCCCTGGTGGCTGTAGTAAGTGACACAAACAACCCGTCCCAGCAACTGCTCTTCAGCTAGACCTGCACTGCTGTACCGTATCTCAGCAACTGACCCTGCCAACTGGAGAAGGAGGTGAAAAATATCGTGCCCACAGATGAGCAAACAACAAAGAACACACAGCATGACTGCTCAGACATAGCCAGATTAAAAAAAAAAGGACAAAATAAACAATTCTACAATCAATAAAGGAGAAAAATAACTACTGAATGCCCCAAAGACAGCAGACAATATCAAAACATTTACTAAAACAGGACAGGATGGTTCCAGTAGGTGTCCAAAATAAAACACCAGATGACTTTCCAATGTAAGAAAAGAAACTAGAACTACCTGATAGGGAATTCAAATCTTTAATACTCAGAATTATCCAAGAGTTGAAGCAAAAAGCAGACAAAAATGAGGAAAAAATAGACAAATTCATGGAAAAGACAGACAAATTCATGGAAAATACAGACCAAAAAATGGAAGAATTCAGGAAATGATGCAAGAACAAAATGCCAAAATAAATTCACAACTAGAAATTATACAAAAACAGTAATTAGAAATCCAAAAGATAAACAAGATTTCAGAAATGGATAGTGTCATAGCAGGGCTGAGGAACAGATTTGAAACAGTGGAAGACAGTATCAGTGGAATTGAAGACAAAAACTTAGATACAACTCCGTTCAAGCAAAACTCAGAAAAAAGAACAAAGAAAAATGAAGAAACCCTGAGAGTTATGTGGTATAAAATCAAAAGCAAAAATTTTTGAGAGATCAGAGTTCCAGAACAGGGGGAGAAAACAGAAAACATAGAGGATAATTGAAGAACTACTGACAGAAAACTTCCCCAATATCATGAAATATGAAAAGCTGGCCATCCAAGAAACTCAACGAACCCCATATAGGATAGATCCCAAAAGAAAAACACCAAATCATATCATAATAACACTCACCAAAACCAAAGACAAAAGAAGAATCCTGAGAGCAGCTCAAGAAAAACAGGAAATCACATGCAGAGGAGAATAAGACTAAGCTCAGATTATTCGGCAGAAACCATGCAGGCAAGAAGGCAATGGGATGACATATATAAAACCTTGAAATAAAAAAGTTGCCAGCCAAGAATGATCTATCCTGCAAAACTCTCATTCAAATATGACGGTGAAATTAGGACATTTCCAGGTAAACAGAAATTAAGGGAATATGTAAAACCCAAACCAAACTTATAAGAATTATTAAAGAGAGTTCTTCAATCTGAGAACAAACAACTTCAGCTCACAGGCTGAATCTAGGACTCAGGATCATACCAGCCAGGTACCAGTCTAGGAAATGAACTCTAAAGGACTATCCAAAACCAAAAGAAATACAATAGGGAATCAGAGCAATTAATCTGAAAATAACAACAACATCAGAACAATAAAAGAGGGAATAACCCGTGTAGTTATAGAACCTTCTAATGGAGAGGAAGGCAAGGCAATACCAAGTCATAATAGACTGCTTCAGACTTAGGAAGACAAGGATAAAATTCACAGTAACCACAAAGAAAGTAAACAAACACACTCATACAAATAAAGAAGAAAAAAATAAAGTCTTAGCAAAAACAAAACCAATAAAAACAAAAGAAATAAAATTTAAAAAAAAGTAATTCAGCATAGGAGAGTAAGAACAAAGAAAATGTCAGCACCACAAAAAAAAGCACTACAAAATGACAGCAACAAACTCACCTCTATCAATAATTACACTGAATGTAAATGGACTCAATGCACCCATAAAGAGACAGAGAGTGACAGAATGGATTGAAAAAACAGGATCCATTAATACGCTGTCTACAAGAGTCACACCTTAGAAACAAAGATGGGAATTTATTAAAAGTCCAAGGTTGGAAAAAAAATCTCAAGCTAACATCTACCAAAAAACAGCAGGAGTGGCAATACTAATCTCAGATAATATAGACTTTAAAACAAATTCCACCATAAAAAACATAGAAGGACACTATATAATGTTTAAAGGGATGATCCATGATGACATAACCATAATAAACATCTACGCACCCAATGACAGGGCTCCAAATACATAAAACAAACTCTAACACTGAAAAGAGAAATTGACAGTTCCAAAATAATATTAGGAGACTTCAACACACCACTCTCAGTAAAGGACAGAACAACTAAAAAGAAACTCAGCAAAGATACAGAAGACCTAAAGGGCACAATCAGCCAACTTGAGCTGATAGACATATATAGAACACTCCATCCAACCGCTGCAAAGTACACATTCTTTTCCAATGCACATGGAATGTTCTCCAGAATAGACCACATCTTAGGCCACAGAGCAATCCTCAACAAGATCCAAAACTCTGAGATAATTCACAGTATCTTCTCTGACCACAATGCCATCAAGGTAGAAATTAACAACAGAAAGAGCAAGGAAAAAAAATCAATTACATGGAAACTGAATAATACCCTGCTTACACATCACTGGGTAATAGAAGAAATCAGAGATGGAATCAAAAAATTCCTAGAATCAAATGAAAATGAAAACACATCATACCAAAACCTTTGGGACACAGCAAAGGCAGTCCTCAGAGGACGATTTACAGCAATAGATACACATATCAAAGAAGAAGAAAGGGAAAAAATAAAAACATTAACTACACAATTCAAACAAATAGAATGAGAACAGCAAAAAAAGCCTACAGCCAAAGGAAGACAGGAAAGAATAAAGATCAGAGCAGAAATAAATGAAATAAAGAACAGAAAAACAATAGAAAGAATCAACAAAACCAAAAGTTGGTTCTTTGAAAGAATCAACAAAATCAACAAACCACTGGCCAGACTGACAAAAGAAAAACACAGGATGCAAATGACCCAAATAAGAAATGAAATGGGTGCCATTACAACAGACCCAACTGAAATAAAAAGGATTATAACAGAATATTATGAAAAACTATACTCCAACAAACCTGAAAACCTAGAAATGGGTAAATTTCTAGAAGCACACTACCCACCAAAACTACAACAAACTGATGTTGAAAATCTGAAGAGACCCATAACAAGACAAGAGATTGAAAAGGTAATAAAAAAAAAAAAATTCCCAACAAAAAAAGCCCTGGCCCAGATGGCTTCACTGGAGAATTCTACAAAACATTCAAAGAAGATCTTGTACCAGTACTACTCAAGCTATTTCAGAACATAGAAAAGGAAGCAACACTTCTGAATTCATTCTATGAAGCCAGCGTAATGCTGATACCAAAACCAGGCAAAGACAACATGAAAAAACAAAATTACAGACCAATATCTCTCATAAATATAGATGCAAAAGTTCTCAACAAAATTCTAGCCAATAGAATTTAGCATCATATCAAAAAAATAATACACCATGACCAAGTAGAATTCATACCAAGGATGGTTCAACATTAGAAAATCAATAAATGTAATACACCACATAAATAAAAGGAAAGAAAAGAATCACATGATCATCTCAATTGATGCAGAAAAGGCATTCAACAAAGTCCAACACCCATTCCTGATAAAAACTCTCAATCAAACAGGTATAGAAGGGACATTTCTGAACATAATAAAGGGCATCTATGCAAAACCAACGGCCAACACCATTCTTAATGGAAAGAGGCTGAAAACATTCCCCTTGAGAAAAGCAACAAGACGAGGATGCCCTTTATCACCACTCCTATTTAACATTGTGCTGGAAGTTCTAACTAGAGCAATAAGGCAAGAAAAAGAAATAAAGGGCATCCAAATTGGTAATGAAGAAGTTAAACTGTCCCTGTTTGCAGATGATGATACTATACATAGAAAACCCTAAAGATTCCACAAGAAATCTATGGGAATTAATAGAAAGATTCAGCAGAGTAGCAGAATATAAGATACACATACAAAAATCAGTTGGATTCCTATATACCAATAAAGAGAACAATGAAAAGAAAATCAGGAAAATAATACCATTTATAATAGCCCCTAAAAAGATAAAATACTTTGGAATAAATCTGACCAGGGATGTAAAAGACCTGTACAAAGAAAACTACAAAACACTACTGCAAGAAACCCAAAGGGATCTACATAAATGGAAAACATACCATGCCCGTGGATAGATAGACTCAACATTGTGAAAATGACAATTCTACCCAAAGCAATTTACAAATGCAATGCAATCCCGATCCAAATACCAACGACATTCTTCAAAGAGATGGAAAAACTAATCATTACCTTTATATGTAAAAGGAAGAAGCCCTGAATAAGTAAAGCAGTACTGAAGAAGAAGAAGAAAGTTGGAGGACCCACACTACCTGACCTCAGAATCTACTATACAGCTACGGTAGTCAAAACAGCCTGGTACTGGTACAATGACAGACACATTGACCAATGGAACAGAATTGAGAGCCCAGATGTAAATCCATCCACCTGTTGTCACCTGAACTTCAACAAGGGCCCAAAGTCCATCAAATGGGGGAAAAGACAGTCTTTTTAACAAATGGTGCCGGCAAAAGTGGTTATCCATCTGCAAAAAAATGAAACAGGACCCATACCTTACACCATATACAAAAATTAATTCAAAATGGATCAAAGACCTAAGTATAAAGCCAAAAACCATAAAGTTCATAGAAGAAAAAATAACACGAATGCTACAGGCCCTAACGCATGGCATTAACAAGATAAAAACCATAACCTACAACACACAAACCCCAGAAGATAGGCTAGATAACTGAGATCTTCTAAAAATCAAACACCTGTGCTCTTCAAAACTCTTCACCAAACGAGTAAAAAGAGAACCTACAGACTGGGAAAAAATTTTTGGACAGTACAAGTCAGACAAGGGTCTAATCTCCATAATCTATAAGAAAATCCAACACCTCTACCACAAAAAGACAAATAATCCTATTAAAAAATGGGCAAAGGGAATGAACAGACACTTCACCGAAGAAGACATTCAAATGGCTGACAGACACATGACGAAATGGTCACTATTACTAGCTGTTAGAGAAATGCAAATTTAAACCACAATGAGATACCATCTCACCCCGGCATTACTGACACGAATCAAAAACACTGGAAATAACAAATATTTGAGGGGTTGCGGGGAGATCAGAACTACTATGCTCTGCTGGTGGGAATGCAAAATGATACAACAATTTTGGTAAATGATATGGCACTTCCTTAGAAAGCTAGAAATTGAAATACCATGTGAACCAGCAATCCCACTCCTAGGAATCTATCCTAAAGAAATAAGAGTCGTCACTCTATAATAGACATATGCACACCCATGTTCATGGCAGCATTGTTCACAACAGCAAAAAGAAGGAAACAACCTAGATGCCCATCAACAGATGAATGGATAAACAAACTATGGTACATACACACAATAGAGTACTGTGCAACGAGAAAGAACAATGATGAATCTGTGAAGCATCTCATAACATGGATGAAACTGGAGGACATTATGCTAAGTGAAATAAGTCAATCACAAAAGGACAAATATTGTATGACACCGCTATTGTAAAAACCCATGAAAAAGTTCACACACAAAATGTAAGAATCTTTGCTGGTTACCAGGGATGGGAGGGGTGGGGGGGAATACTAAATACGCAATAGATAAGTGGTATCTTTGCTGAAGGGTGAGACAGTACACAATACTGGGGAAACCAGCACAACTTGTACAAGGAAAGGTCATGGAAGCTCCATAGACACATCCAAACTCCCTGAGGGACTGCATTGCTGGGCAGAGGGCTGTGGGGATCATGGTCTCAGGGAACATCTAACTCAATGGGCAAAACACAATTTATAAAGGCAATGTTCTACATTCTACCTTGGAGTAGCGTCTAGGGTCTTAAAAGCCTGTGAGCAGCCATCTAAGATACTCCACTGGTCTCATGCCTTCGGCAGCAAGGGAGAATGAAGAGAACAGGATACAAGGAAAAGATTAGTCCAAAGGACTAATGGACCACAGCTACCAAGACCTCCACAAGACTGAGTCCATTACAGCTAGATGGTGCCTGGCTACCACCACGGACTGCTCTGACCAGGATCATAACTTTGGGTTCTGGACAGAGCGAGAGAAGGCTGTAGAATAAAATTCTAATGCACACCAAAAAAGACAAGATTTACTGGCCTGAAAGAGACTGGAGAAACCCCGAGAGTACAGCCCCCAGATAGCCTTTTAGCTCAGTGGTGAAGTGGTAAAGTCACTTTCAAGATCCACCGTTCAGCCAGGGATTGGACAGCCCCATAAAACAAAATGGGACTAACGAGGCACAGCAGTCCAGGGACAAGGACTAGAAGGCAGAAGGGGACAGGAATGCTGGTGATAGGGAACCCAAGGTTGAGTAAGGACAGTGCTGATGTGTAGTGAGGTTGTTAACCATTGTCATAGGGCAACATGTGTACTGTTTAATGAGAAACTATTTTGTTTTGTAAACCTTCATCTAAAGTGAGAATAGCAGCACAATTTAAAGAGCGTAGTCGATGTCACTGAACTGTGCATGTAGAAATTTTTGAAATGGTGTATCTTTGGCTATGTATATTTTCACGAAAAAATAAAAGTCAAGAAGGGAGAGGGTTGACATGTCGTGGGGTTGTTAACCAATGTCATAAAACAATATGTGTGCTACTGTTTCATGAGAAACTATTTGTTCTGTAAACCTTCTTCTTAAAGTACAATAAAAAAAGGGGGTAGGGGGAAGAGTAATACACCAAAACCAAACCCATTAAAAAAACTATAGTAATAATAATATACAGGTAGTGAAAATCATGGAAGTGAGTGACATCTAGCAAAATTGTGTTTAAGGAAAAAAAGATGAGAACTTAGGGAAGGATGTCTAGGAACAGTGAACACTGAAGAAGGAGAAGGCTGAAGAGTTACTCATAAAGGAAACCAAGTAAGAGTGGTCAGAGACACACACAAAAAAGATTCAGGGACAGAGTCCGGGGCAAGGGGGGTCATTCTTTGTCATCCAGTCATAGTGTGCGTTACATGATATCGTGCTCTCAACATTGGAGTATTGTCACAATTTAATAACCAGCAGCTATAGAAAAGGTTTGAAATTTGGCCAAACAAAGAAATATGATAATACAGGAAATAAGCTTTCTAAACTGTAGAAGATGACGTTATTTAATTTGATCTTAGATATTACAAACTAGCTTTTCATCAAAGTTAGCTACAAACAGAGATACATTGTGAATGTGTTCACTTGGAGATATGTATCTCCACATGTCAGATTGCATTGTATCCCTCATTGTTTTGTTTGATGCCCTTCCAGAGTAGATGGAGGAAAGTGAGAAGCAAACTCTATCCTGGAAACTGGGGAAAACAGCATTTCAGAAAGGAAGGGATAATCAATATTTTCAAATGCCATAGATGAGTTTTATATGAAAAAGGATTTAAAGGTAGCCAGTAGATGTAGTACTTAAAGGGCAGCCTTATAAAAAACTGTTTCAATAAAGCGTTGGGAGGGAGTAGTCTGGGCAGCTGTGATATTACAGTAGATTAAGTAAAACTTTAGTTGTGAAATACTACAGACATTGAAAGAGTGAATGTAGACAAAAAAAAAAAAAAAATCAAGCCTCAACCAAAAATGGAGAGGGGAAATAAGGAGCAATAACTAGAGAGGAATAAAGGGATAAAGAGAATTTTTTTGTGTGCGTTTTTGCTTTTATGTTTTGTTTTTTTATATGAGAAAACTCATGTATATCTGTATGTTGAAGGAAAATGAAGGGAAATATGATAAAAGGAATGGATGGTATATTCAGGTGAAAGATTGAGAGATAGCTGAGAAGATAGGCATGTACTTTTTGTTGCAGAGGACCAGGGGATTGTGATCCAGAGAAAATAATTTATGTATTTTTCTAAGGACAGGTATAGGTCCAGAATTTTCATGAACTTCTCACCTAATGGCTTCTATTTTCTTTGCTCGGGTTAAAAAAAAGACAAAAAATTAGTTCGGAGAATGAGGAAAAACATCAGTAGACTATGGTACTCAAGAAGGTTTCCTGTCTGGGGACATGAAGGACAGAGATGCCTGGGGCCATTGTGGTAGACAGAATTCTAAATTTGACCCCCAACAGAAAAAAAAAAAAAAAGAAATTTCCTGTTACTGGTTACTTAGCCACATACTAATCTAGGTGTTGCTGTGAAGGGATTTTGTAGACGTAACTGAAGTCCCAAATCAGCTGACATTCAGTTACCGTGATTTTCCAGGTGGCCTTGGCCCAATCAGAAGAGCCAGTTAAAAGCACCGCTTCCTTTGATGTCACCTGGTGGGTGGGGAAAAAGACAATAGTGAGGTGGCTGGTAGCAGAAGTCAGAAAGATTTGAAGCATGAGAATGATTTGACGTGCCCTTACTGGTTTTGCAAATGGAGGGACCCACGTAGAACCTGAGAGCAGATCCCAGCTAACAGCCAACAAGGAAATAGAGATTAAGTCCTATAACCATCAAAAACTGAATTATCCTTACAATTTGAATAAACTTGGAAGGAATTCTTCCCCCAAGGCCTCCAGATAACTACCCAGCCTGGTCAACACTTCAATTTCAACCTTGTGAGATCCTAAGCAGAGAACCCAGTGAGCCTGATCAGACTTTTTTTTTTTTTTTGACATTTTTTTTTACTTGAGCTTTAAGTGAAAGTTTACAGTTCAAGTTAGTCTCTCATATAAAAATTGTGATCCTAGTTGCTCTACCTATACTGTGAAAACACATTCCTCCTTTTTTTATTTTTATTTTTTATTATTTTTTCCCCATAAAAAAATTTATACATACATTGCTATGTGACTCTAATTGCTCTCCACATACTGACAGCACACTCCTCCTTTCCACCCATGACTCCCCATGTCCATTCAACCAGCTCCTAACCCTCTCTGCCTTCGTATCCCACCTCCAGACAGAAGCTGCCCATTTAGTCTCTTGTATCTACTTGAGCTAAGAAGCACACTCCTCACGAGTATCACTTTATGTCAAACAGTCTAGCCCAATCCCTGTGTGAAGAGTTGGCCTCTGGAAATTGTTTTAGTTCTGGGCTGATAGAGAATCCAGGGGCCATGATTTTCAGAGTACCTCCAGTCTCAGACCATTAAGTCTGGTCTTCTTACTAGTTTTAGTTCTACACCCCACCTTTCTCCTGCTCCATCCGGGACTCTCTGTTGTGTTCCCTGTCAGGACAGTCACTGGTGGTAGCCGGGCACCATCTAATTCTTCTGTCTCAGGCTGATGAAGTTTCTGGTTTATGTGGTCCTTTCTGTCTCTTGGGCTACTACTTTCCTTATGTCTTTGGTGTTCTTCATTCTCCTTTACTCCAGGTGGTTGGGACCAATTGATGCATCTTAGATGGCCGCTTGCAAGGTTTTAAGACCCCAGACACCACTCACCAAAGTAGGATGCAGAACATTTTCTTAATAAGCTCTATTATGCCAATTGACCTAGTTGTCGCCTGAAAGCGTGGTCCCCAGACCCCTACCCCTGCTACTCTGTCCCTCAAAGTGTTTGATAGTATTCAGGAAACTTCTTAGCTTTGGTTTAGTCCAGTTGAGCTGAATTCCCCTGTAGTGTGTGCTGTCCTTCCCTTCACCTAAGATAATTCTTGTCTACTATCTAGTTAGTGAATAACCCTCACCCTGCCTCCCCACCCTTGTAACCATCAAAGAATGTTTTCTTCTGTGTTTAAACTTTTCTTGAGTTATTATGATAGTGGATTTATACAATATTTATCCTCTGTGACTGACTAAATTCACTCAGCATAATGCCCTCCAGACTCCTCCATGTTATAAGATGTTTCACGGCATCATAGTTGTTTTTTATGGTTGCGTAGTATTCCATTGTGTGAATATACCATAATTTGTTTATCCATTCTTCCATTGATGGGCACCTAGGTTGTTTCCATCTTTTTGCTATTGTGAACAGTGCTGCAATGAACATGGGTGTGCATATATCTATTTGTGTGATGGCTCTTATTTCTCTAGGATATATTCCAAGGAGTGAGGTTGCTGGATCGTATGTTACTTCTGTATCTAGCTTTTTAAGGAAGCATCAAATCAATTTCCAAAGTGGTTGTACCATTTTACATTCCCACCAACAGTGTATAAGTGTTCCAATCACTCCACAACCTCTCCAGCATTTATTATTTTGTGTTTTTTGGATTAAGGCTAGCCTTGTTGGGGTGAGGTGATATCTCTTTGTAGTTTTGATCTGCATTTCTCTAATGGCTAGTGATCGTGAGCATTTCTTCATGTGTCTCTTAGCTGCCTGAATGTCTTTGGTGAAGTGCCGGTTCATATTTTGCCCATTTTTTAATTGGGTTATTTGTCTTTTTTGTTCTTGAGGTTTTGAAGTATCTTGTAGATTTTAGAGATTAGACACTAATTGGATTTATCGTAGCCAAAATTTTTTTCCCAGTCTGTAGGTTGTCTTTTGACTCTTTTGGTGAAATCTTTTGATGAGCATAAGTGTTTGATGTTTAGGAGCTTACAGTTATCTAGTCTCTCTTCTTGTGCTTGTGCATTGTTACTTATGGTTCGTATTGCGTTTATGCCATGTATTAGGGCTCCTAGCATTGTCCCTAATTTTTTTCCATGATCTTTATCTTTTTTGATTTTATAATTAGGTCTTTGACCCATTTTGAGTTAGTTTTTGTGCATGGTGTGAGGTATGGGTCTTGTTTCTGTTTTTTGCAGACAGATATCCAGTTATGCCAGCACGATTTGTTAAAGAGACTGTCTTTTCTCCAATTAATGGACTTTGGGCCTTTGTCAAATATCAGCTGCTCATAGGTGGATGAATTTATGTCTGGATTCTCAATTCTGTTCCATTGGTCTATGTATGTGTTGTTGTACCAGTACCAGGCTGTTTTGACTACCATGGCAGTATAATAGGTTCTAAAATCAGGTAGTGTGAGGCCTCACACTTTGTTCTTCTTCAGTAATGCTTTATTTATCTGGGGCCTCTTCCCTTTCCATATACAGTTGGTGGTTTTTTTCTCCATATCATTAATAAATTCCAGTGAAATTTGGATCAGGATGGATTGTATCCATAGATCACTTTGGGTAGAATTGACATTTTCACAATGTTGAGTCTCTTATCCATGAGCAAGGTATATTTTTCCACTTATGCAGGTCTCTTTTGGTTTCTTGCAGTAGTGTCTTCTAGTTTTCAATGTATAGGTCTTTTACATATCTGGTTAGATTTATTCCCAAATATTTTATCTTCTTGGGGGTGATTGTAAATGGTATTGATTTGGTGATTTCCTCTTTGAAGTTCTCTTTGTTGATGTAAAGGAATCCAATTGATTTTTGCATGTTTGTCTTGTATCCTGAAACTTAGCTGAAATCTTCAGTTAGTTCCAGTAGTTTTCTTGTGGATTCTTTGGGGTTTTCTCAGTATAAGATCATATCATCTGCAAATAGAGATACTTTGACTTCCTCTCTACCAATCTGGATGCCCTTTATTTCTTTTTCTACCCTAATTGCTCTGGCTAGGACCTCCAGAACTATGTTGAATAAGAGTGGTGACAAAGGGCATCCTTGTCTGGTTCCCGTTCTCAAGGGGAATACTTTCCAAGTCTCTCCATTTAGAATGATGTTGGCTGTTGGCTTTGTATAAATGCCCCTAATTATGTTGAGGAATTTGCCTTCTACTTCTATTTTGTTGAGAGTTTTTATCATAAATTGGTGTTGGACTTCGTCAAATGCCTTTTCTGCATTGATTGATGAGATCATGTGGTTCTTGTCTTTAGTTTTACTAATGTAATGGATTCTATTGATTATTTTTCTAATGTTGAACCATCCCTGCATACCTGGGATAAATCCCACCTGACCATGGTGAATTATTTTTTTGAGATGTTGCTGAATTCTATTGGCTAGAATTTTGTTGAGGATTTTTGCGTCAGTGTTCATGAGGTATATTGGTCTGTAATTTCCTTTTTTTGTGGTGTCTTTACCTGGTTTTGGTATCAGGGTTATGCTGGCTTCATAGAATGAGTTGGGGAGTATTCCACCCTTTTCTATGCTCTGAAATACCGTTAGTAGTAGTGGTGTTAACTCTTCTCTGAAAGTTTGGTAGATTTCTCCAGTGAAGACGTCCAGGCCAGGGATTTTTTCTGTTGGGAGTTTTTTAGTTACATTTTCAATCTCTTCTTTTGTTATAGGTTTATTTATTTGTTCTACCTCTGTTTGTGTTAGTTTAGGTATGTATTAAGTTTCTAGAAATTTGTCTATTCCTCTACGTTTTCAAATTTTTTAGAGTAGTTTTTCATAGTATTCTGTTATGATTCTTTTAATTTCAGTTGGGTCAGTTGTGATATCACCCATCTCATTTCTTATTCGAGTTATTTGCTTCCTCTCTTGTTTTTCTTTTGTCAGTTTGCCCAATGGTTTATCAATTTTGTTGATCTTTTCAAAGAACCAGCTTTTGGTCTTGTTAACTCTTTCAATTGTTTTTCTCTTCTCTATTTCATTAAATTCTGCTTTAATTCTTACTATTTCCTTTCTTCTGGCACATGAGGGCTTCTTTTGCTGCTCTCTTTCTACTTGTTCCAGTTGTAGTGTTAATGTTTTAATTATGGCCCTTGCTTTTTTTTTTGGATGTGTCCATTTATTGCTATAAGCTGACCTCCGAGCACTGCTTTTGCTGTGTCCCAAAGGTTCTGGTAGGATGTGTTTTCATTCTCGTTTGATTCTATGAATTTCTTTATTCTATCCTTAAGTTTTTCAATAACCCAGTAGTTTTTGAGCAAGGTGTTGTTCAGTTTCCACGTGTTTGATTTTTTTTCCTTGCTTTTTCTGTTATTGATTTCTACTTTTATGGCTTTATGGTCAGAAAAGTGCTTTGTAATATTTCGATGCTTTGGATTTTGTTAAGGTTTTCTTTATGGCTTAATATGTGGTCTATTCTGGAGAATGTTCCATGTGCATTGGAAAAGAAAGTATACTTGGCTGCTGTTGGGTGGAGTGTTCAGTATATGTCTATGAGATCAGGTTGGTTGATTGTAGCATTTAGCTCATCCTTGTCTTTGTTGAGCTTCTTTCTGGATGTTCTGTCCTTCACCGAAGGTGGTGTGTTGAAGTCTCCTACTACTATTGGTGCTATCTATCTCTCTTTTCAATGCTGTTAGAGATGTTTCATGTATTTTGGAGCCCTGTTGTTGGGTGCAGAGATATTTATTATAGTTATGTCCTCCCGGTGTATTGAGCCTTTAATTATTATACAGAGTCCTTCCTTATCCTTTGCGGAGAATTTTAGTTTAAAGTTTATTTTGTCAGACATTAATGTTGCCACTCCAGCTCTTTTTTGAGTGTTGTTTGCTTGATATATTTTTTTCCACCTTTTGAGTTTTAGTTTTTAAGTCTAAGGCATGTCTCTTGTAGGCAGCATATAGACCGATTGTGTTTTTTTTAATTCAGTCTGCCACTCTCTGTCTCTTTATTGGTGCATTTAGTCCATTTACCTTCAGTGTAATTATTGATAGGTATGAGTTTAGTGCTTTCATTTTAATGTTTTGTTTGGGGGGGGGGGGTTTGTTCACAGTTTCTTTGTTCCACTGAATTTTCTGTGTGAGTCTTTTTTTAATGTATTTTCCTTTCATCTTTTTCATTGTTGTTGATTTTGTATTGCTGAGTCTTTATGTTTTTCTTGTTTTTTATTTTGACTGGTAGGATTGTTAGTTTCCTTTGTGGTTACCTTAATATTTGCCCCTATTTTTCTAAGTTTATACTAGTCTTTTATTTCTTTATATCGCCTTGACTTCCTTTCCATATGAAAAATCTGTGTCTACATTTTTTAAGTCCCTCTTTTTTGTTTTAATTTTTTCATCTTTTACATATTGATATCTGTTTCCCTACTCTCAGTGTTTTAGCTTTGATTTATTTTTGTGACTTCCCTGTCTGGGTTGATATCTGGTTGCTCTGTCTTATGTTCTAGTCTTGGGTTGTTATCCGATGTTACTGATTTTCTAACTGGAGGATTCCCTTTAGTATTTCTTAAAATTTTGGTTTGCTTTTTGCAAATCCCTTAAACTTCTGTTTATCTGGAAATGCCCTAATTTCACCATCACATTTGAGACTCTGTTTTGCTGGATATACAATTCTTGGCTGGCAGGTTTTTTTTTCCTTCAAGGCTTTACATATGTCATCCCATTGCCTTCTTGCCTGCATGGTTTCTGCTGAGTAGTCAGAGCTTAGTCTTATTGACTCTCCTCTTTGTAGATCACTTTTCATTTATCCCTAGCTGCTCTTAAAATTCTCTCTTCATCTTTGGTTTTGGTAACTTTGATTATAACATGTCTTGGTGACTTTCTTTTGGGATCTACTTCATGTAGGGTTCAATGAGCATCTTGGATAGATATCTTCTCATCTTTCTTGATATCAGGGAATTTTTCTGCCAACAAATCTTCAACAATTTTCTCTGTATTTTCTGTTATCCCCCCTGTTCTGTTACTCCAATCACTCGGAGGTTATTCCTCTTGATAGAATCCCACATAATTGTTAGGATTTCTTCATTTTTTTAAATTCTTTTACCTGATTTTTCCTCGCATAAGTTGGTATCAAGCGCTTTATCTTCAGTCTCACTAATTCTGACTTCCATTGCCTCAATTCTGCTGGTATAACTTGCTACTGAGTAGTCTAATTCTTAAATTTTTATTGTTAATCTTCTGTATTTCTGATTGCTGTCTCTCTGTGGATTCTTGTGGCCTGTTAAATTTGTCATTATGCTCTTCTCTAATCTTCTTAAGCTCCTCTATTATGTTTTCTGTGTTTTGCTTAATTTCCTTCTAATGTCTTAAAGAGTTCTGTATATTAATCTTTTGAATTCTGCCTCTGGTAATTCCAAGAAATTTTCTTCCTCCGGATAATTTCTAGATTCTTTATTTTGGGAGATGGCTGAAGCCATCATGGAGTACCTCTTTATGTGACTTGATATTGACTATTGTCTCCGAGCCATTGATAAGTTATTGTATTTATTTATTTTATGTTTGCTTGTTGTGTCCTAGCTTCTTGTTTTGTTTTGATACGCTGAAATAGGCTGCTTGTGTGAGCTAGCCCAGTCTCACCAGCACCCCTGAAGCTCCAATGTCCTGCCCCTAGGTGGCCAGACCTGCCACTAAGTATGTGATCCCAGGAGTCTTCCCACTCCTCCTGTATGGATTCAGCACAGGTGTCCAGGTAGTCAGCCACCAAATGTGTGGTGCATGCTCTCACCTACAGTTCTAGATAGACATGGGTGATTGGTGTAGGCACAGGCATCTAGCTGCAGCAGGAGGACACAGGCTGAGCAAGGCAGGAGGCCGACAGCCACTCCCAAGTGTCCAGGAGGAAAGTGTGTCACTGTTCCCTACAGCACATAGATGGGTGGGTTTTGCAGCCGGACTATGAGCACCCAATGCAGTTGGCTGTAAGGACTGGGGTGGCACCTCAAATCTAGAGAATTTTTAATCTGGAATAACTCTTTGGAACATCAGACATTGGAGTCAGGTAGCCGGAAATGTATGCCCCTGTGTTGGCCCATCATTGGATGTGAGCTGCCTCAAGAAGGGGATATGGCCCTGGATGACTCTTCAACCAAGGAATTTCAAACAAGACTGACATCTGAGGGCTGTTTTCTGACAGCACCCAGAAAGGAGGAGAATAAGTCCTTCAGTCCCAAATGGAGATCTGTGTGGTGCATCCAGTGTCCAGTATATATACCTTCTGTTTATTCCAGTTCCAGGGACAATTAATAAATATTGTCTAAACAATATGGACTACTGTGTCTGGTATATTGTATTTGCTCAATTACTTGCTGTTGAATAAGTGAATCACTGAAATATGCTTTTAGGAATTCAATATTTGGCTATACTCAGTGTCTTAGACTAGGTTCTTTAGAGAAGTAAAACTAGTGAAGTGTATATATATATAGAGAGAGAGAGAGAGATTTATTTCAAGGTAATGACTCATGTGGTTGTGGAGGCTGGCAAGTTTCAGTGTCCGTGGGTCAGGTGTTGGTTAGAGGCTTCTCCTTACTCATGTGGTTGCAGGGGCTGATGAACCCAGAATCAGCAGGTCAGATGGCAGGCTGCTGGCTCATGAGGTTGTAGAGCTGGCGAATCCCAAAGTTGGCAGGTCAGACTCAAGTCCCAAGAACTGAAGGTCAGATGATGACAAGCTGGAAACAAGATACAGAACAAGCACGCGAGCTTTTTACAAATATCAGTATAGGTATTGGGTGCAGGCCACACCCCTGGGGAAACTCCCCTTAAAACTCATTGGCTGATGATGTCAGATCACATCATGGAGGTGTTTACATTATATCACAATATGGAGGATAATTACATTAGATCACAAAATGGAGGATACTTACACAATACTGAGAATCATGGCCTACCCAAGTTGACACATAACATTAACCATCACACCCAGACAGTATGCTGGTCCAAGATAGATAACTACATTGTAGATATAAATGAAAATTTGCAGCTAGTGCATAGTTTGAGAACAGTAGTAGGTTGGAAAGGAGTAAAATTATATCTAATAAAATAAGTAGTGGAATTTCAAATCTAGCATTAGATGACTACATCTTCCTACCTAAGACACTTTCCTCCCAAAATTTTTAAATGAATCACTTTGTCTTAGCTCTCCTCTTACCTCTCTGAATTTTTCTTCTCAAAATCTTTGATTTTCTGTTCTTTTTATGTCTGTCACTGTGGCAGCCATGAAGACGTACTGTTCAGATAGCTTGCTGTGGGGTGTATGGTTGTATGATAGCCCCAGCTGTCACCCCTTTGCATCTACCACTGTGTTCACACTAAGATTATACTTCTGCCGCCTCCACTGAGAATGATACTGAGCAGGATACTTTGGCTAAAGGAGTCCTCATCAACTTGGCCAAAACTTTCTTAGAATGGAACTGCAGCCTGAAACTCTTTCTACTCAAACCTGTGTCCCCTCTTTAACTCTTCAAAAACATTTCCTCCAACAAACATGGTGTGTGCTTCTCAGAGGATCCAAAGTAATACTGTCACTTATATGTTCATATTCCCTAACATTTAGTCAAACATTTAACAAATCTGTCTTGGAAGAATGCTCCTTAGAAGCAAGGATGGTGAGACTTCATCTCACATATTTTGGACATGTTATCAGGAGGGATCAGTCTCTGGAGAAGGACATCATGCTTCTTAAAGTACAGGGTCAGCAAAAAAGAGGAAGGCCCTCAATGAGATGGATTGACACAGTGGCTGCTACAATGGGCTCAAGCATAACAATGATTGTGAGAATGGTGCAGGACTGGGCACTGTTTCATTCTGTTGTACATAGGGTCACTATGAGTTGGAATTGACTCAAAGGCACCTGACAACAACAACATTTAGCCATTGGTTCTCTTCCTTTCTCACTCTACTTTCTCATTACTTTACCATTATTTTTATACCAGTGAATCCCAAATCTACTGTTTAATATCTTTGGGAGCTAACATCATGCATTTAATAGCCTGTTTATGTCTGTTAACTAGGTTTAAAAAGAATCTAGAGAAATACTCTAGTGGTTGACTTATGCTTCCATTCTAAATTCTGTTTCACTGTGTGGTTTTACCTTGATTTCACCTCTATTTTGGATCCTTTTGGATTAGTCTTGGTTGGATTGCATGTTCAGATTTTGCTTTACTTTTCTTTTTTCATTCCTGGGCATACACCCTTCAAGAACCCTCAGCTCCACACTCCAGAGCCAGTGGTCTAGTTTCTCTCACTCCATACCCACGCAAATTCCCAAAAACCTAGCCAGGATCAAGGGCCTCAGATTCACTCTTGTCTGAAGCAGAGATGGAAGAGAAGGGTCCGACAAACTTCAAACTCTACCTTGAACTGAAAAGTTGTACAGCCAATAACCTATTGGATACCAAAAACCAAACCCGTTGCTGTCAAGTTTGTTCTGACTCATAGTGACCCTATAGGACAGAGTAGAACTGCCTCATGGGGTTTCCAAGGCTGTGATCCTTATGGAAGCAGACTGTAACTTTTTTTCCCACAGAGTGGCTGGTGGGTTGGAACCACTGACTTTTCAGTTAGTAGCTGAGTGCTTAACCACTATGCCACCAGAGTTCCAAACTACTGGATAGTTCTAACTAGACATTCCACTGGACCAAACTTTTTATCTCTAAAAATAAGCTTTTCATTACCTTCAACATAAATATGCTTCACCTCCAGAAATCACAATCTTGAGCAACCCCGTGGATAATGACTCTATTAACAAAGTCAAATAACTGGGAGGTAGCCCTTGACTTTTTTTATAAGACACTTCTCATTTGTAATCAATCACCCTTCCTGTCAACTACCTTTACATCCGTTATTTAGTTTTGTCTTATCTGTCCCCACAACCATTGCTTTAATTCCAGCCTTCACCATTACTCACTTGCACCATTGCAAAAGCCTCCTAATTCCTCATATGGCCTCCACTCATTTCCCAACATCTGTTCTCCACATTTCTGCAAGTGATTTTTTTTTCCCCCAAGAGATACAAATCAAAACCTTTTATTCCTGGGTTTAAAATTTTCTCATGGCTTTTCTTTGTCTAAAGACATAATTACAGCACCTAAACTCCGCATGGCCAAAACTTCATCAAGTTTTCCTGCTTCGCTGTTTAATTCTCTTCCACTATGCTCCAGTATTACTGAACTATGCACGTCTAGTTCCTGTAACATAACATGTTCTGTCATGCCAATGTGTTTTTGTATAGGCTGAGCCTTAAATTGAGGCATCTTTTTCTCTTCTTATATCTCTAGGGAACTTTTATTCTGAATGCAAGTCTCCATTAAAAATCACCACTATTGTGAGTCATTCTTATATCACGTCTTCTATTCATGAAGCTTGTAATTACTTCTTTCTTTTTCTGCCATCTCATAGAATTAGGCATTTTCACAGCAGTATGTTCTTGCTTCTATTTGAGCCCTCTTACAATATACTGTACAGTTATTTATGTGTCTACTTCCTTTACTAGGTTGTGAGTTCCTTGAGGGAAAAGCCAAGACGTCCATTTTGGTAACACAATTGCCAAGGATCGTGTATGATACTTAGAATATACTTGTTGAATAAATAATGCCTTCTATCATATGATTATGCTGAAGGCAACAATTGATTTCATTCAAGAAAGCAGAGTGCGTAACATGAGAAAAAGAGCACAGTGCCTACTGGTGAGTCTTAATAAAAAAAAAAAATCTAACAAAGAAAAGAAGCAGTTCTAAAAAAGGAAATTGTAGACATTAACTTTTTACTAATGTTTGATTAAAATTATAGAAAACCCCTGGGGAATAATGCACACAAGGTTTTCGACCTCATTTTCCATAAAGTAGTAGGAACACTCCTGTTTATTCATAAATAATAAGAAACCTAAAGGATGTGGCTTGTTTTGAAATATGAACATTACAGGCTTTTGTTGAGATATCCAGTTCTGACTGAGGTCTAGTTTTGGCAGGCTAACTTGCATAAGATATTTTCCACAAGTAGTTGTGAATATGCTATTAGCAACTCACATAATAACTACCCAGGGAGGATTAGATTAGAGTGGATTTTTCATCAGAAAAATGAGTGCATCAGTTTTCCCCAGGACATTTATTGAATACAAATAGAAGCAAGATATATTAGTATAATACTTAAATAGAGATGTTTCAGAATGTGCAAGTCAATACTAAATAGAGGATGAAGGAAGGTGATGACAGAAGCATAACAGAAGTATCAGCATGAGAGGAAAGTTCTCTGTACCCACTGGGAGCCCACAAATGCTCCAGAGAATAAGGATTGAAGCAAGCCTTCCCTTCCTCACTTTTCATGGGATCACTCAGGCAGAAAGAAGTTCCTGTTTCAGAACATAACAAAAAAATGTTTTCTTTCTTAGTCTTAATCACTATCTTTCATTCATCCACTCATACAACACACACTTATGTGAGTTACATGCTGGGATGTGTGTTCAACCCCAGGGATAAAATAATGAATAAGACATGGTTTCTGTCTTGAAGAAAATCAGTATTTACTGGTAAGGATGGCCATAAAAACTGAAAAATTTAAGTACTATTTGTTACCTCCCAAAATGAAAATGAATGATGTCTTGCAAAGAGCTATATGAGGGAGAAGGGATTGTTCCAGCTTACTTCCTTCATCCCTTTCATTTTGATACCTACCAGCTTTCACAGCTACTTTCACATAAAGGTGATTATTTCTTTCTTTCTTTTTGAGAAGCAAATTATATGAGTTCCTTAGTACTTCATCTGCATGCTAAGTACCAAGAGAAATACTAAGGTGCTTCTCTTGCCTGGGCAATGCAGAGGATCATAGTAATAGGGACTCTGTAGAGTAGTTTCAGTCAGGATGACAATAGAAAACAGAAGGTACCCTTGAAGAAAATTTAATGAAGACCATCTACAGAAGTGTGGGTAGGATGAAGGGAACCAAAAAGTGATTTGAGGTACCCAGGAACTAGTGAAACAAAGGGAAACGCTTACCACCTAAAGGGCAAGGGGAGGAAAAGAAATTACTAGGACATAGCAAGTGGTGGGACCATGGAAAGACAGTGTCCTCACAAGAGTTGGAGTTTTAAAGGGATGCAGCCTCAGCCAGAACCAAGAGCTGAGGCTTTGAGAAATCAGGAAATGACATTATCTGAACTCCTACTCCTTTCCTCACTGTTGTCTACTATTGGCTAACTCTAACCAAGATGCAGACACCAAGACAGCCTGGGTAATACTATTCAGGCACGAACAGGGCAGAGAGGAGTAGACATGGACAGGGGGAGGGGATGAAGAATAACCATCACAGAAAGCAAGGAACAGTGGAAACCAGTTCTGTCACTACTTAAGGCCATCTATGTTTTTGTGGACAAAATAAAGACACAAGGATTTAATCAAGAGACTAGTCAAATTAGTCCTTGAGGAAAAAGAAATAAAGATAGACCTGAAGGGTAAATGAAGGTATAATGATAAAAACAACAGCAAAGGCAGGGACAAGACTTTCAGGTAAAATTGGAGCAATTGTAAAGGATAAGAGGGTCTAGGAGTTCAAGAACTAGTCAGAAATTGGGAGCATATATGAAAAGGCCTGATGTATGCTGAGGAGTTTGAAAAGATTTTACAACAACTGTAGGAACACTGGATGGTCAAGAAGTCAAGAAGACTTTGATTAACAAATATTTGTGGCATTAACAGATGAATTCTTCAACAGGCTAAGGGAGATCTAGCTGTGTAGAAGCCAATATCTCACCAGTGCATGTCCCCTGTCATAGACTGAATTGTGTCCCCCCAAAATATCTGTCAACTTACTGGGATAAGCCATGGTTCCCAGTAGTGTGTGATTTTCCACCATTTTGTTATCTGATGTGATTTTCCCAAATGTTGTAAATCCTACCTCTATGATGTGGGATTATGGACAGTTATGTTAATGAGGCAAGACTCAATCTACAAATTAGGTTGTGTCTTAAGTCAATCTCTTTTGAGACATTGGGGGCTTCATACCACCAAGAAACAAGAGCCAGGAGAATGACATTTCCTTTGAATCCAGGGTCTCTGCATGGAGAAGCTCCTCGACCTGGGAAGATTGATGACAAGGACTTTCCCTCAGAGCCAATGAGAGAAATCCTTCCCCTAGATCTGGTGCCCTGAATTTGGATTTCTAGCCTACTAGACTGTGAGAGAAGAAACTTCTGTTTGCTAAAGCCATCCACTTGTGGTATTTCTGTTGTAGCAGCGCTAGATAACTAAGATATCCCCTAACTGGGAAGGATTGTGTGAAGCCCCCAATTTGTGCTCTTCAGGAGAGGGTAGAGGCAGGGCAAGTATTTCATAGGGTAGGATCCCCCACCAGCTCACCTGACACAGTTAGCTTTGTGTGAGGTCTATATGAGAATCCAGAGCTGAGCCAGGGCTGTAAACACATTTCAGGTATGTTTATGTTAGTGTGTGCTATTTCAGACAAAAGAAAGTGTAGTTAACTTTATGTTAGGTTTTATTTCTCAGCTTTTTCAATCCAAGCCTCTCTTTATAATTGTTTCTTGTCGCAGCGTCGAGGGTTGTCAGGGTGGCGGAGATAATAACCAATGCCACAACTCTTACAGATAAGTGGGGCCAGGAGGGTCACTCTGAGGAGTCGAACCTCGGCTCCAGTCCCAGGAGTTTATTTTATAGTCAATACAACAAACAGTGAAGCAAATAACAGAACAATGGGCTTTGGGTGAATAACAATAATTTTCGGGCAAGGGAGGAGGAATTCAGGTAAACAAGCCAATCAGTAACGGGCTTGGGAAAACAAGTTGTGACAAGTCTCAACATGTTGGGGACAAGTCTCAACATGCTGTGCAGCATAAAGGGCTTTATACATCCATATTTTAATAGCACATATCCCCACAGTTTGTAACAACAAACAAAGAAGCAGAAATATCATAGAGCTTAAGTCTCCTAAAGCCTGAAGAGAAAAGAAAAGCCAATTTTTGCCTCTTCAGGGTAATTCTTTGTTTGCAAGTTTTTGTTGTTGTTGTTGTTGTTGTTGTTTTGCTGTTGTTGTTTTGTTTTATTTTGTTTTTAAAGCATCTAGTAGCTACAGAAAGCATCCTGTACTTGGAAACTGGACACATGAGTCAGAACAACTTGGAACAGGAGATGAACTGTTCCCTGACACTGGACTCATTAGATTGTCTTGTTTTCAGCAATCAGCCTGCCATTCCAAGGGATATTTGCTATGAGTCAGAATTGACTCGATGGCAATGGGTATGTTCCCATCGTCATATAAATTAGCCATGAATATTGGACCAAATTGATCTTCTTTAAACTTGAAGATTTTGAATCATTTAAGCAAGGTTAAGATGTTATCAGATAAGGTATGCTATCTAAAAAGAATTTTCTCATCATGTTTATTGGATTTCTATTAGTTTGAAAGTGATGTTTTCTAAGAATAGATTAATGCTAATCTTAATAATATCTTTATATACAACACAACAAAATGTTTTCAAAGTGTTCTTACACTTTGATCTCTTTATTTCTCTTTTTTTCCCCCTAATTGACCAAACTTATTCTAAGACATCTGTATTTAAGTGTCACCTTAGCAGCACATTTCAAATAAGATAAATGAGCTATTTATGATGTTTGAGCAATGGAAGTAGATTTTAACATTTTTCAAAATGTTTCCATAACTACAAAAAATCAAGCACAATCACACGATTTTGTTGGTTCAGTTTTAATTCACGTATTCAACACATTCCAGAGATTCCTGAGATAAAATATTCTATATAGTAATTTACTTGAATATTATATAGAAACTATTCACATACATGCATAAATATATAGTGTGTGGAAGCTGATCACCAACATTTAGACTATTTACTTCCTAGAGCTGGGTATTATAACTGCCAAACTTGTTCTATCATCAAAAACAAGAGTGCCAACTGAAATTAAAAATGAAGTTCTTGGCCATTAATTTAACTTTCTTTAACCTAAGATCTAAGACTGCTCATTGACAAATTTATGAAGTTTGTTTAGATGGGCTGTAAGATCTCCTTCAGCTCTTAACAGTCTATATTTTATGTTTCACAGCAAAAAGCATAAAGCCTGGTATTTAAGGTTTCTCAGTCTGGGAATGAAAACTTTCCAAACTGTAGTAAAACCAGAGTTCATTATGGTTTTCCTTCATATCAATTATCACAGTTAGCAATTATACATCTGTGTGATTATTTAATTAAAGTTTATTCCCATTTTGTGACAGTCATAATGGCAAAGAAGTTGTGTCTTACTCATTGTTTATCCACAGCATTTAGCATAATGCCAGCACATAGCAGACACCCATAAAGTATTTGTATAAAATGAATGACTCACATAATAATTGAAGCTGACATGATTCACCCTATAGTAAGAAAGACCCTTGGACTGAGAAGAAGCAACCTGGGTTCCAAATACTTCCCCCTTTCCTAGGGGACACACAAGTCTCCAGAGTCTTCTCTTATCTAGACATAGATCTTTGAGGATTACTACTGGGCCCTAGAAGGACCTCAGGGGATTGCATACCTGATCTATGGCTCATCACTAAAAAGTAGTGAAATGTGCAACCATTCACAGAATAGATTTGTGTATTCATAGTTGCTTATTTGAAACCTGTGCTGCATGGACTGCCTTTTCAAATGACTCCTCCCAATCTTTTGAATGTTTTCATCTAAGAAGCATTGGGTTTGTGATAACATCTCCCTGAGGTCACCAACCTGGCAGTCCATTCTTTTGATCTGAGTTCCCAGATTCATCTATCAGGCTCTGGGAGAAAGTTTTTGCTATCCTGACAATCATCATGAGCAAATAATTCTAGTCTTAATCCTCTTAAAATAAAGTTTCTTCTTTTCTGTGGCTATAAGCTAAGATCGTCTATGAAAGGCTTTGCTGAAAATAACCCATCCTGTGCATATGGTGTGGCCATTGCCTTGCTGAGTACCTGAATTCTCTGTGACCCTCTCAGGTTAACTGCTGTATTGTGACTGTTGCTCTAGAGGCTGAATGGACAGGAAGCCCACCTCCTCTATAAGTGAGACCTAAATAAATACAAATATTTACTGCTACTCTTATTTGCCATACAATTTTTCCTGCTATATTAACAACAACATCCTATGTAATATCCTTAATCAAAAAAAAATTTTTTTTTTAAATTGTAGTCAACTTAAACTAGATTCTTTGAATGAAAGGCAAATGAAAAAAGAACATACATACTGAACACCTAGTCTGTTCTGGGCACCATGCTAGGCATTTCATGTGCTCTGTAGCAAGAAAATCCTGCTAATTAGGTAATAATGTTGTATTATTGTATTACGTTTTTAGTCATATTAATTCAAATAGTCTACTTCTCTTGAACATAGCTCATAACTCTAGAGATAATGTTAAAACTAACCAGGTAGTTTTGTTGCTGACAGCTTTAAATCTGCCATGAAGAAGACAACTAACGAATCTCTCATATATAACTAGGAGACTACTGACCCGGATTAGCCAAGAAGGTTAAACCACTGGAAGCTGTTTTTTAAATTGTTTTTTCAATATCTGTCATTGACTTTCAGTGATCTCTCACTAAGTTCTCATCTTCTTACTCCTTGTCATGTATCTTCAACACAAATATTACTGTTAGGACATATCACTCTTTTCTAAAGTTCAGTTTAATAGTCTGCCAAATAAAATCATGATTAAAGCCTGGATTGTTATGTTGAGGATTCTGAAGATAAGTGAGAGTTAATCATGCAAAAGTTCTGGGATTGATTAACAATGTGTGATATTTGTACTATAGGTCAGTAAATACATATATGCTAATTCCCTGCCACTAAAGTGAGAAATGGTATAGAAAGTCAATCATTGCTTCTTTAAAAATTTGTCCTGTAGTTGGCCTGGCACCCAATTAATAAGTACACATTTTATTTCCCTTCTTCACTATCCTCAGGAAGGATGTTCAATTTTCTTATTATAAACATATTATATCACCTTCATTTTGGTTCACTACATAGATGAACTGAAGGAGATATTTGTAGACTAGACTAAAAACTTCCATACAATGGATAGCATTGTTTTTATGAAAAAAATGCATTCTTCACTCCTAACTACTGGATTGTATAGAACATAATCTTACTGTTAATAATTTCATTTTATAATAATTAAGTTGTACTCTCAGTGACTCAACGGAAATTTTGAGGTAACCTGAGGACTACAGATGTTGAAATGGATATCATCATGGGTTTAGGGTACTTACCAATGAAACTTTTTCTGTCCCTGTATTGAAAGAAACTGAAAAAGAGTGAGAAAAGAACTAGGGTGGAGAGATGACACATTCTCACTGAAAATTCTCAAAATGTGCTGTTAAATGTGAATTATAAACATACCCTTTATTTTCAGCATCTAGAAATAATTTGTAGTTGTTATATACCCCTTACACACTTCATGATTCAGGACCAAAATCTGAGTCTCAGAGAGAATTCACTTATGTCTGAAGTGCTGGGAGTTTGACTTCTTCCTCTAAAAGTAATTCTACGCATCGTTTAGAGAACATCAAAACCAAGGAAGTAGCACCATATAACAAACTTCCTGTCAGTACTCCTTGTAAGTATCTTAGTCAGGTCAAATATCCAAGGTGTCCGTTAGTGGTGATGAGAAAGGAACACAACATAAAACTTGCTACCACTTAAAGTTGTACCAGTGTGTACAGTGTGGCTAGGGAGTCAACCCATCAAAAGGATCTAGCTAACCCTCTACACCAATAGCTATTTTTATCCCTTGAAACTATGGGAAGGCATGCTTTTTATTCTGTAAACTGTTGTTTGAGATAGATTTCCTGGACAGCTGGAAGAAAAAGAGAATGGACATTTATGAGAGTGTACAATGGAGAAAATGAAGGAGAATACGTTATTGTCAGAATATTTACCCAACTTATCTTTTAAAGATGAGGATCATTTGTTTAAGGAATGGTAATGTTTTAGAGAATGACCAAATTAATGAAGAAATACTACAGTCAGTGACTTGAAACTTCAAAACTGCATAATGTCTGAGAAAGATGTTGGAGCATAAGTAAGTAAGATGTTTCAGTTCAGAGAAATAAATTCTTCTTCACATTGTTGTTCTTAGGTGCTGGTGAATCGGTTCTGACTCACAGTGACCCTATGTACAACAGAACGAGACACTGCCTGATCCCAAGCCATCTTCGCACTCATTGTTACACTTGAGTCCATTGTGCAGCCACTGTGTCAATTCATCTTGTTGAGAGTTTTCCTCTTTCTCAATGACCAGTTACTCTACCAAGCATGATGTCCTTCTCCAGGGACTAGTCCCTCCTGATAACATGTTCAAAGTATGTGAAACGAAGCCTCGCCACCCTCGCTTCTAATGAGCATTCTGGCTGTACTTCTTCCAAGATAGAGTTGTTCATTCTTTTGGCAGTAAATGCTATATTTAATTTTCTTTGACAACACCATAATTCAAAAGCATTGATTCTTCTTTGGTCTTCCTTATTCATTGCCCAGTTTTTGCACACATAGGAGGCTATTGAAAACACCATGCCTTGGATGAGGTGCCTTAGTCCTTAAATTGACATCTTTGTGTTTTAACACTTTAAAGAGATCTTTTGCAGCGGATTTTCCCAGTACAATGTGTCTTTTGATTTCTTGACTGCTACTTACATGGGTGTTGATTGTGGATCCAAGTGAAATGATATCCTTGACAACTTCAATCTTTTCTCCGTTTATCATGATGTTGCTTATTGGTGCAGTTGTGAGGATTTTTGTTTTCTTTATGTTGAGGTGTAATCCATACTGAGGGCTGTGGTCTTTGATCTTTATCAGTAAGTGCTTCAAGTCCTCTTCTCTTTCAGTAAGCAAAGTTGTGTCATCTGCATAACACAGGTTGTTAATGAGTCTTCCTCCATCCTGATGCCTTATTCTTCTTCATATAGCCCAGCTTCTTGGATTATTTACTCAGCATACAGATTGAATAAGTATGGTGAAAAGATGGAACCCTGATGCACACCTTTGCTGGTTTTAAACCACGCAGCATTCCCTCATTCTGTTTGAACTACTGCCTCTTTGTCTATGTACTGGTTTCTCAAGAGCACAATTAAGTGTTCTGGAATTCCCATTCTTCATAATGTTATCCGTAATTTCTTATAATCCACACAGTCAATGTCTTTGCATAGTTAATAAAATATAGGTAAACATCTTTCTTGTATTCTCTGCTTTCAACCAAGATCCATCTGACGTCAGCAATGATATTCTTCGTTCTACGTCCTCTTCTGAATCTGGCTTGAATTTCTGGCAGTTCCCTCTTGATGTATGTCATGGTTTGAATTATTTCCCCAAAAAAATGTGTGTATCAATTTGGCTGGGCCATGGTTCCCGGAATTGTGTGGTTGTCCCCCATTTTGTGATTGTAATTTTACATTAAAGAGGATTAGGGTGGGATTGTAACATCACCCTTACCCAGGTCACATCCTTGATTCAATGTAAAGGGAGTTTCCCTGGGGTGTGGCCTGCACCACCTTTTATCTCTCAAGAGATAAAAAGAAAGGGAAGCAAGCAGAGGGTTGGGAACCTCATACCATCAAGAAAGCAGTGCCAGGAGCAGAGCGCGTCCTTTGGACCGGGGTCCCTGCGCAGAGAAGCTCCTAGTCCAGGGGAACACTGAAGAGAAGGCTGACAGAGAGAAAAAGCTTTCCCCTGGAGCTGATGCCCTGAAATTTGGACTTTTAGCTTACTTTAACTGTGAGGAAATAAACTTCTTTTCATTAAAACCATCCACTCTGTTGTAGCAGCACTAGATGACTAAGACAATGTACTACTGCAAAATTTTCCTTGTGTGTGATATTAATGACATGTAATGCATACCTTGTGGAAACCCAGGCATAGTAGCCATGGATCTTTATAAGACTTAGAAAAATGTGCTCTCCAGTCAATAAAGAGTATTAAAGGTAGATAGGATTTTAGTTTATCTTTTTCGACATCTAATCTAATGTTTCACAGATGAAGGCATTGATGCTTAGAGATTTGAAGTTTCTTTGTCAAGATTACTTTCACATTAAAACATCAAGGATAACTGTTTTGATATTTTAAAAGTATAGCACATGTTAGATGTGCATTCACATGTATGTTGATTTTAAAATATATTAGCTCTTTCTTTCCTACTTGTAAGGAAAGCATGTCCAAAAAAGTTAATGAAGGGCCTAAATCCAATTCCATATGGGTGTGATTAGCTGCAACAGGGGTTCTGCTATCTGGGGGTGAGTCTTTAGAGATCATAATCTCAAAGCCCTAAACAGCTAACATTTTTTTGAGATACATGTGATCTTTTTACTTTCTACAGACATCCCAGGCTTCAGCAAAAATAGCCAAACATAAACACCCAAGAAAACTGCTCAACCTAGATAGAAAATTATGGTGAATATGTGTAATCTCAGCTGGTGTATATCACTGAATCTAAAATATAATCAAGCGTAGAATCAAAGGTAAGACCTAAAGAGGATCTTAAAATAAGTCTTTCATGTTGCAGAAATAAAAATTGAGGCTAACCAAAAAACCAAACCATTTGCTGTGTAGTCGATTCTGACTCATGGTGATCCCAAGTATTGCAGAGTAGAACTATGCTTCACAAGGTTTTCAAGGCTGACCTTTTGGAAGCAAATTTCCAGGCCTTTCTTCCAAGGTAACTCTGTGTGGATTTGAATAGCCAAATTCTTGGTTAGTAGTTGAACGCTTAGCCATTTGCTCCCCCCAGGGACTCCTACATTGAGACCAATAAATATTACTTGCCCTAAAGAAGTTTGAGACTATGGTGGAATACCACCCTGACCTACTAAGGACTGATGTAGATCAGTTTTCGTTTCACAGGATTCTAATTTTAAATACAACAACCTTTCTCTGTGAAGTACACTTGTTGCTGAACACTAGAAGATGGGCTCTGTCTGGTGCTCTCAGACCTGCCAATAATCTGGACTCTGGCCTTTGAGAAAGTAACTTTATTGCAAAGTGCAGAGCAAGGAGCCTGGAGGAAGTTCCTCAGTTCTGACTCTCCAGCTATGGATTAGCAGGGCTTACATATGATTTTGGGAGTGAGATGGCAGCCTCTCAGGCGTACTGGGGAGGGAAAATTCTAGAAGGAAGACATTGCAGGAATTATGGTGGCCAGGAAACAGGACGTGATGTGGTTCCTGCAGAACCTCTCATTTCGGAATGGGGTCCAGGTGATGATTTTCCTTCTGATTCATTCCACCTGTTGCTGTGTCCTCTGTTGAGATCAACTAATGGTCACAGCTGACCCTTCTGTGCATGCAGGGTGCGCCAAATCAGACTTAAGCTAGTTTAAGGCAGTCTTTTCTCACTAATGGAAATTTACTGGCATTCGTAGGGTCAGGTTACACGCTCATACCCAACGTCAGCTTTGCAGAGAGACAGAGTAGGTAAGAGGCGGCTAAACACTCATTCTTCTAATGTGTATTATCAAACTGAAGGCCCTGAGAATGACTTGATGTGTTAGTGCTTTGAGGGAGCCCTTTGTTTTAATTATAATTACCCCTCAACCTTAACCTTGTTTCTTAGAAAACTAGTTAAATTGCTTTTAAAACCAGGTCTTCACAATTATGCTAATTTAGCTGTCTGTTTTATCCATATCACACAATTTAAATATAAAATATAAAGTGAAAGTTTATGTTTTACTATCTTCCTTGCTTCAGAATAATGGAAGTTTATTATACCAAATGGCTTACATTCCAAGGATGAAAATAACTTTTACAGAGTATTATTTATATGTTGCCCAGGAAAGACCTCGTGATCTGCTCCCATAAAGACTACAGCCTAGAAAACCCTCTGGGGCAGTTCTGCTGTCATATGGGGTCGCTATGAGTTGGAATCAACTCTACGGCACCTAACAACTACAACATTTGTATATTGCTTTCCATGGAATTGTCTGTACCACAATGCCTGCTACAAAATCCTGCTCATAGTAAGGTCACAAATAAAATATACGTAGATTATCAAACAGTCAAAAGAAGGGCCAATTCACAGAGGTCCTGCACCAGGGAATTCTACCAACAAATAAAATGTCAGCTCTGCCAGTAGCCAACACATGGATTAAAACATGTTTGGTTCACTAGGAGGAAAAGTAGTTTCAAGTGATGACACAAGTAAAAATGCAATAATGCAAGAGCCTTTTTCCAAATAAGAAATAGATTTCTTTCTATTTGTCATGATTTTTTAGTTTTAAAGTTATTTTTAGCATATTGTAGAAAGATAAATATATTTCAAAAATGAGGTTGATCATCCATCAACTATATTTTCTAATATAAAAGTGTACACAATAAATTTTTGTATTGGAGAAAAAGCCTAGTGGTTTGGATTTTATTTTATGCCCAAGAAAAACTCATTACTATGAAATCTTGGGTGGGTGATTGTTATTTTATTGTGAATTTTTTTTAACGTGAAGTTAAATAATATTCTTAATAATAAAGTCTTCATATCAAATGTAGCAGAGGCGCATCTGTGGAAACTAGCGCCTTCGGCAAGCACTGAAATTGTGCTCTGCAGGGACGTAGGGAGGGTAACAAGGACCCAGGAGTAGTCTCTAAGTTGAACCCCCCCACCAATGTCAAGACGAACAGATATTGGTAGTCGCCAGTGCCAGAAGAAGCACTTTTTTCAGAAAAGCCCCCTCTTGTCCTGCCTCAGTCAGGAGCCTTTCATATTTGTCGCGCCGTCGTACTTCATCTGGTGCTCCCTTGGACTTGCACCAGGGAGCAAGTGTAGTGGCGTCACTAGGGTTGATGTAACCCAGTGAGGTAACTCATGGTGTCACACTCTCTGTGGGCGGGGCCACCGGTGAACCCCTCGGTGGGCAGAGCGGCCCAGCCCTGCCCCACTCTGTGCAAGGCTGAGCTCTGCACAGCACCCCCTCTCCCGCCCCTCCCCCATGTCTCCCCAAAGCTCCTTCCCTCTCCAGTTGCTCAAGGCCGAGACCCTGCTCTCGGCGCAATGTTAGGTGCCACAGTGTGGCCGCCTGTTCCCTCACTGGCTGTGTGATGGGTGGGGGGATGAGTTACAGCACTGCGTGAAGGGTGACATCAACCCTAGTGATGCCACTGCCTTGGAGGCCCCTCTACCTACAGCACTGGCTGGCCCGCCTCCGCCACCACCGCAGCCTTCACAGACTCTGGGGTCATTTTGTTGTCACCCCCTCTGACAGTGTCGGGGGTGCAGTCCATGCCCTCAAACCGTTCTTGCAATGCCACTGGGCAAGGTAAGTTCTCCCCTTTCCCTCCACCACTATGCCTCTGCGTCTACCTACTTGAGGAAGTAGTCTGGGCTATACGGGGTTACTAGAAACTGCTCAGTGGTGCCACCCCTTCGTGTGGCACCCAGGGCCGTGTCATACCTGCCATACCTTAGATAAGCCTCCATATAGTAGAGCTTATTTTACGTATTATGGGAAAAATCATATACAGTCATGCGCTGCATAAGGTCTCTTTGGGTAACGTTCAACCACGCATATACTTCCGTAGTCCGGCGACTGCACTGCGGGGAGGCACACAGCCATACTTGGCAGCGAGCCTGTCCCGCAGACCCCCACCCAAGGGAACAGGCGCCCTGCCGCTGGGAGGAGTGGGTGACGGATCCTGCTCCTGGGTGCCCAAGATGGGCAGGCAACATGGGGCGGCTGGGGTGGGAGGGCTGGGTTGCCAAGACAGCTTCCCTGCTGCCAAGGCCTGTGCCCTGAACCTGCCCGCCGTGCCCCAGGGACCCAGGTCACATAACGTTCTATTTTCTATTTCACAGAATGTGTCGTGGATGTTAAGCAAGGCATGACTGTACATGGTCAAGATAAAAAGAGCTCTAACTATAAAAAACTATTGAGGTTATCATGCTACATCTTACTTTTTTCACCTTTTTCTTCATTCCTCATCTTATTGTGCCTAAGTAATTATGCCTATTCGTTTTGGATGGAGTTTATATGATATACCCATGTTGTTTTAAAAAATTTACACCCAGTAAGTAAAGTCCAATTAACAACATAAATATGTGAGATCCTTCATCTATAAACCAAAGATTTTTTTCAAGATTTCTCCTCTAGGATTATTGAAATAAACTAATACAAATATTATAAAATCAAAATAAAATACACGAAGGCTCATATAAACTAGAAGCATAGCTGAATTACATAAACTCCAGAATACAGGCATGGAAGATTTAAGGTACTTTACCACCAGTTGTGGGTAACGAGCTAGGCTATGTCTGGTATGTACCTTACCTGAGGGGACAAAAAAAAAACCATATCAAACCTGTTGCCGTTTAGTAGATTCCAACTCATTGCAACCCTGCAGGACAGAGTAGAACTGCTCCATAGGGTTTCCAAGGCTGTCATCTTTACTGAAGCGAACTGCCACATCTTTCTCCCTCAGAGCGGCTGGTGGGTTCGAATCACTGACCTTTTGGTTAGCAGTGGAGTGCTTAACCACTGGGACACCACGGCTCCTTCCTTAGGCTACTTGGGTCATTAATTTGAGGAAATTAAATCCAATGCCCAAAGAAGCAACTCAAGGAAAAGGAGATAAAAAGATTAACATAAAAGACTTTGGTATGAAATTCTAACTCCTCTTGAAACCATAGGAGCGGAAGTGTTGTTTTAATTTTTACTTGGCCCACATGGCTTAAATTTTGTTCATTAAACCACTCTGAATATAGCGTTCAATTACGTCTGTAAGCAAGGAGCTTAGGCTTAGCGGTGGAGTTGAAATTTACTACTAAATAATATACAAGAATTAAATAACAACAAAAGGGCTGTTAAAAGTATATGCACAACTACTGAATATGTGTTACAGAGTTCATAAACAAAAAACCAGTTGCCATCAAGTCAATTCCTACTCATAGCAACCCTATAGGACAGAGTAGAACTGCCCTCATAGAGTTTCCAAGGAGCAGCTGGTGGACTTGAACTGCTGATCTTTTGGTTAGCATCCATAGCCCTTTGGGGAATCACCATCTTGGGAATTTTTGTGGGAGTGGTGGCACTTAACAAGGACTTGAAGGATAGTAAGGCTTGAAAGCTAGACAAAATTGAGTGCAAAGGGATCAGACTGGGAAAACAGTGTAATATGAAGTGGCTTTGATGCTGCTTTTTTGAGCAGAGTGATTGGAGAGCGAGAAGGATTATATGGTTAAAAAGATCATTTGGGCAGGAATGAGAATGACCACTACAGTGTCTCGTCACTAAGTGACGTGTTGAACTGATGTTGATGATTTCAACCTAAACATTTCATACTTAAATACAGCATAGAGCTAGAGATCTAACCATTTTTCATGTGTTTCTTCCTCAGTTGGGCTAAGTTATTCAGTGGCTACAGGATATGGTAATGATTGACAGCTGTAACAACTACTTTTCTCCTAGTGAACAGCGCTAGAGTTCTCACTACACTTCTCCACAAAACAAGGGGTTACAAATCCCAGCACCATCTGCATTATTTAGACAGTAATTATATTTTCCTTTGTACCAAGTGACCAGCACAGCCCTGTCATTGCAACTTGTCATGCATTTTCCCCTTCAATACTTGGTCTTCATTGCACTGAAGTCCTGGCTCCCTGAGCCCAAAGCTGATCCTTAAAGTGAAACACAAATGGCATGTTAATGATTTGTAAAAAACACAAAGCAGGGGGTTAATGACCATAGCTGAAATTATGGACTTGATTTCCATCAGCTCAGCAGGGTCTGAAACATCCAAAGAAGGCTCAGGAAAGAGGCCCTGCTAATGTAGCTGCTCCCAAGCATGAGGGCAGCTTAGTATTAACTTTCAGTTAATGGTCCGTAGCTCTCTGGGCAAACTCGCCATTCTTCACTTCACTGAGATATGCTGTTTCCTACGGACTTAAGATGGCTGTCTATTAATTGGATATCAGCTGGGTGCTTAATAACCAGTTAGATTTTCGTTTATGAGAGGACTGGAAGATTACGGAGGCCTGAGTAAAGGAAAGGTTTTAATTTCTATCTTTGAGCTAATTACAGCCTGCTCCAGAGGAGATGAGTAGTGATTTGGAGAGAAAGATGGTACCTTCGTATCTGTTCCCTCCACTAGGTCTCCTAAGACAGATTTTCTTTCTAATGGAATCCTGATCAAACCATCCCCCTTCTTAAAACTATTCAGTGCTTCACATTACTCTTAAGATAAAGACTAAGTTCTTTAACATGGTTCATAGAATCTTGCATGGCCTGACTGGAGCTTTCCTCCCTAGTTTCAATAATAGTCTCCCCAGCAGCTCTTTGCATTCCTAAGTGGCCTTCTTTCAGCAATTCCAGTGTACCTTGCTGGGTGCTGTCACAAGACCTTTGCACTTGCTGCTTCAGCTTTCTAGAATGCTCTTCTGTCTTCTTCAGATATCTTAGCTCTCACTTCTCAGGGTAAAACTCTCTAATCTCCATGTCTAGATCAAATTCAATGCTTCCTCGAGATACAATCGTAGCATCATATAACTCATCTACATTTGTTCATGTGATTATTTTTTTAGTGACTGTTTCCCCATCTAGATAGTAAGCTTTATGAAGTCAGGGAGAGTCAGTATTGCTCATCTTTGGATGTTCAGTCAACTAGCATACTGACAGGCAAAAAGGGGACTCATTAAATATGTGTGAAATGAAAAAATAAGTAGAAATAAAATCATAGCAATGAAAAGTGCTCTTTCTCTCTCGACGTATAAATACACACACGTGTGTGTGTGTTTCTACTTTTACAACTTTAGGACTTTTTGTAGAACACATTGAAGAATGTCAGAACACAAAAAAGAGGCACAAAACTATAAAAGGTTAGTAGGTCTTTCGGAAAGGACGGGTAGAAAAAACCAAGAAGGAAAATTGAATAAAAAGAAAAAGAATTACAGCAATTAAAGTCAGGATCATGATAAAAATACGTTTAAATTGCCTATATAGATCATATTGACTATGATTTATACAAAATAAAATGAAAAGCTCATAGAGGTTATTAAACTGCACAGTTATAAACCTGAGAAATGGAAATATCCTCATGATACGAAGACTAAATGCACTGCATGCATGAAGACCAGGGAAAAAAGAATATGCTAGCCTTTTGTGATAGAAGAAAGTAAATATATACTTTCCTGTCTCTTGGTAAATGTAAGAACTATTCTGACCTAAAATTCAAAAGTGCTCTTATAGGATAAGTCACCAATACCACAGGTGATGATAATTCAAAGTTATGATCATAATCTTGGTCTTTTTTCTCCCAGTGAAGGACCAGTGACAGCTGTGTGCTAACGTATAGCAGATGTGTGCTGCATCTCAAACACTTCTACTTCACTTTCTTCCCAGTTGTTAAGGACAGATTTAATTTGTGGACCCTTCCTTCTTCACCACTAAGCTGACAGGAAAAAAAGACCAATTTCAACTGGATTTTAAGCTTTCAATAAATGAAAGCACATAGGGTATACTCTAAAATTTAACTTCAGAACATTGCTCCATGCTAATAACACTTTTGAATGTCGAATCTTTTTCAGCTTATCATTTAATATTAATAGACAGTTAACAGAATAAGAAAATCATGATAAAAATTGGTGCTATGCAGTATCATCTTCTTTATTTTTATAATATGCCAGTAATTTGTATGGGAATAGGCATTTATATAAATGCTCATAGAAATGGAAAGAGTGTTTGATTTTGTTATAGTGAAATTGAGTCATATTTATCAAATAAATAAACAACTATTTCCACTGCCAGATTTTAGTATGACTTAATTACTACCTGCAACATTTTGGGATACATGTATAATTCTGACTGGTAGGTAGAATATAAGTTTTTTCCATAAAAATATAAAGAAGATATTGATTATGGAATTTAAAATTTTAAGAAACACTCAGGTTACTAGAATGGCAAACAAAAACTTAGAAGAATGAAACTTTAAAACATAGATTAAAAAAACTATATACCTGGACTTCAAAGTTCTCAAGTGTAGGGCCTTATTTATTTTCGTATCACTTCTCTGTGAATGCTAGTAACTGGAGCAAATAATACCAAAATCTTAAAGGCATAACAAAATAAAAGTTCATTTCTTGCTCATGAAAAATCCAACACAGCCATTGTGCTGGAAGATGTTTGGGTGATATTGCAGGGTGGACCTACTCCAAGTTCTTGCTTCTTTAGTCTACTCAGGGATCCAGTTCTGTCCATCGTTTGGTGCCACCACCTTCAGCAAGTGACCTCTAACATTTATACAGAAAGAGAAAAGAGAATTAAGGTGTGTGTGTGGGCCTTTTTTATGAACCAAGTCTGGAAATGGTATATATCACTTCCACCCATCTTCTATTGGCCAGAATGCAGTTACAGAGCCCACCTAAATGCAAGGAGGATGAAAAATATTGCTTCGCTCTGTGCCCAGGCCCTAAAACAAAAGTAATGAAAATAGATATTGGTAAGCATCCAGCCAGAAATATCCAACATAGAGTACCAGCATAGTAATTGTGTTCAGTCGTATACAGACCTAGCCTAGATTATGTGGAAAATGCAAGAAAAGTTTATTTTATCTCTTTTCATAAACTAATTTACAATATATTAGCAAAGAGTTACACATAAAACAGTTGGTGAGTAAGACAATATAATATATACCAGACAAGAATGATGCATTGACCTGATTAAATGTCAGGTTGAGTAATACAAATCATTAAAGATTAGGATAGTATACAATTATGTGTTTTTTTCTTTTATAACACAGAGTTAATAGCTGAAGTGGGAATTTGAACTGGGAAAGATTTCTGTGGGTAGATATTGTTTGTCAGAAAGTCTTCTAAGGAAGCAAGCCCTTAAATTAGGCTTGATGAAAGACTAAGTCATGGATGTCAATGGTGGAGAGCAACGGATGTGGTAGAACAGAAGAGGTAGATGAAATGTAATAGCCAAAATCCTTGATATGTAACTCTGTTGGCCAGGTTAAGCCTGTTTAAATGATTAGTATTAGAAATAACAGAAAATAAATCAAAACAGGCCAAACTGGGTGAAGGGAAGGTCAGCAATTAAGTACAGTCTTTAAATCAGAAAGAAGTGATTAGACTAAATGCAAAAGATTACAGGGGGATAAGTATGAATTTATAAGCAAAGGGCTGACCTCATTAAAAGAGTTCTGAATGGTGTCCCGGGGTAGAGACTTGAGTGGTAAGTTGTAGTAAGAAGATTGCTTTAGAAGTCTTTAGCTCAAATATGAGATTAAATGTGGGGATTTATGCCTCCAAAGAAGTATCCTTCTTGATGATTTTGTTGGGTACACAACCTGAATAACTCGTGAATTATTACCACTCATCAAGGATAACCTGACTTTGGAAACCAGAAAATAATACTATCTACCCTTCATGGGAGTATTAGTTATCTACTGCTCTGTAACAAATTACCACAAAACAGCGTCCATTATTTCACATAGTTTGTGAGGGTCAGGAATCTGGAAGCAGCTTAGCAGAGTGGTTTTCCCTTGGGGTCTTTCTTGGGGTTTTAGTCAAAATGTTAGCCAGGGCTGAAGATGTCTGATAACTTTACTGGGCTTGGAAGATCTGCTCCCAAGATGGCTCACTCACATGGTTGATAGTTGGAGGCCTTGGTTCCTCACCACCGGGACCCCTCAATAGGACTGTTTGAGTGTCCTTGTGATATAGAAGCCATCTTTCCCCATTTTGAGTGATCTAAGAAAAAAATAAAAGAAGCCACAAAGCTTTTTATGATATGCTCTCAGAAGTCACACACCATCACTTCTGCCACATGTTATTTGTTAGGAGCAAGTCAATAGGTATAGCCCAATTCAAGTGGGAAGGACTTAAGCTTACACCTTTTGAAGGGAGGAGTATAAAATAATTTCTGGTTATATTTTAAAAAACCCAGAGTGCCCTTATATTTGCCTATATCTTGAAAGACCCTACTGAAGATGAACTCTCCAATTGGATTACTACTTATTCCAAACTAAAAGTTTGGATATACATACATATATATATATAGGAAATGAGAAATTATTTACATAATATTGCTTACCAAAGAGAAATGTATTTTGGTTAATATGTAATTTTATATTGTCTTCCCTTTCAACTTATAGAACCTTCGTTTTATAATGAATAAACTTACATCAACACACTCTTCACAGAATATTTTGTTTCTTGTCTTAAACAAAATTTGACTCTCTTTGAGAATATTACTTTCCTATAGTCCACTTGAGTACAGACCACTTGCTTGTCTCTCTCACCCATCTAAGAGCCTGGGGTTGAGAACACCAGCCTCCTGACTACCTCTATGCTACATTGTTTCCAGTAAAAATAATTCTTCTTTTAAAGTCATGCCATCAGGCTAAGCCACTTCCTTTCCTAAAATTACTGATGTACTTAGCCACCTCACCAATTTCACCATTGTCTTCCTTTGTACCCACTGGGTGACTTCAGTCTGCATCATACATTGTATGAGCCTCATGATTCCTATATTTTTAAAAATCTAGAAACCTCTCCCTCAGCTCTGCACCAGGTTCTTGTATTCATAGCTACACTTGAAATTGTTTTATCACTGAAATCTTAAGAAGTAATCTGTATCCTTCTGTATCTTCTTTTCAGTATCCTTATTTTCATCATCTTACTCTGATCATGTGCTGACCTCTTGAGATGTTCAGTCCTTTAAAGTATCATTTTTTTAACCTCTCTATTATCCCACTTTTGATGCCTATTCTTCTTTTAGCCAGTCCAACTCATTACTTTAGCCAATATCTCGCTCTCTTCACCTTTTTTTCTACTTTCTTTTAACCAATTCTGAATCAACCAGATGTCTGTCCACTATTTCTGGTATGTAGATGAGTGATTTTGGAGAAAACCATTTCTTTGAGACTTAGAAACAATACAGATCCATGGACTCCAAACTTCAATTTTGTCATCAGTGCTGGGACAATTCTTTAAAATGGCTGTATTAGTGGGGTTTTTTTGTTTATTTGTTTTTGCTTAACAAATTACCACAAATGCAATAATTGAAAATAATACTCATTTATTATATATAGATCTGGTGGTCAAAATTCTGATCAGGAGGTGGGGCCAAGATGGCAGAGTAGTCAGATGATTCCAGTGGACCCTCTTACAACAAAGACTCGAAAAAACAAGTGATTCAATTATATATGGCAATCTGGGAACCCTGAACAGCAAAGGCAGAGTAGAGGAACCGGACTGAGTGGCAGGGGGAGGGAGAGACGGTTCGGAAGCAGCAAGGAGTTTCCAGACCTGACCCAGCAAGAGCCTGAGCCCTTCAGGCCTGATCAGCTAGGGGAGCAGCAGTGAGGCAGGCAAATAGCCATGTTTGGGAGGTGTGTTTTCCGCATCAGGAGAGACCCACACTAGAGAGTCTACACCGCTGCACAGGACCAGTGAGAAGCAGCCTTCCCCGAAAGATAAGTACTTGCATACAGCTTACCGTGCAGATCAAAAACACCCCCTTAGGGAAAAACCACTCTCCCATTTACCCCCCACTCCCCACTCTGCACTGTGTCCCTGACTGGCTTCACCAATTGCTGAGTCCCCTGGGCTGGAAGTGGGATCCGTCACACACCTAGAGCCATTCTCCCTGCCTTGGAGAGTGAACAAATTAACAAACAGGGGAAGAAATAAACTGCCGGCTCCCTTAAGCTAGGAACCCAGGATAAGCACAGCTCCTTTGTTTATGCACAGGCATAAGGGATCCACAGAATTTGAGTGCCTTTCCCCCTGCATAAACTTGTGTGGGCCCATCTCAACAGCACAGGCCCTCATTACTGTAGTGCAATAGGGTATATACCGGAACCCTAACTTCAGCTGTTTCAACTGTGAAGGGCAGGTTCTTGACATTTGACACTGCTCTGCCCATTAAGCAGGGTCTTCACCTACCCACATCAGGGGCCTGAGGACTGGAAGCTCCACCCACACCACCCAGCCACCTGTGAGAGGGGCCCATGAATAAGAGGTGTCCCCCTGGTCCTTACAGCCAACAGCATTAGGTGCTCATAGTCTGGCTATAAAACACACCCACCTACATGCTCTAGGGAACAGGGACACGCCTTCCTGCTGGACTCTAGCGGGCAGCTGTCAGCCCCCTGCCTTGCTCACAGTGTGTCCCTCTGCTGCAGCCAGATGCCTGTGCTTACACCAATCACCCATGCCTGTCTAGGACTGTAAGTGAGAGCCCACACCACACACTTGGTGCCTATCTACTTGGACAACTGAGCGGAATCCATACAGGAGGAGTAGGTGGACTCCTGAGCTCACATACCTAGTAACAGATCTAACCACCTGGTGACAGGACATTAGAGCTACAAAGGTGCCAATAATCAAACTAGCTCATATGAGCAGCCTATTTGGGCATGTAAAAACAAAATGAAAAGCTATGACACAGTAAGCAAACATAAAATAAATATAATAACTTATTGATGGTTCATAGACAACAGTCAATATCAAGTCACATAAAGAGACGATCCATGATGGCTTCCGCAAGCTCCAAAATAAAGAAACTAGAAATTTTTCTTCTCTGGAAAATTTCTTGGAATTACCAGAGACAGAATATGAAAGACTAATATACAGAACTCTTCAAGAAATTAGGAAGAAAATTAAACAAAACACAGAACCTCAATAGAGGAAATTAAAAAGATTAAAGAAGACCATAATGACAAGTTTAACAGGCTTCAAGAATCCATACAGAGACAGCAATCAGAAATCCAGAAGATTAACAATAAAATGTCAGAATCAGACAACTCAATAGAAAGTCATAGGAGCAGAATTGAGGGAGTAGAAGTTAGAATTAGTGACACTGAAGATAAAGCTCTTGATGCAAACTTATATGAGGAAAGATCAGATAAAGGGATTTTAAAAAATGAAGAAACCCTAAGAATTATGTGGGACTCTATCAAGAGGAATAACCTATGAGTGATTGGAATACTGGAACAGGGTTGGGGGGGATAACAGAAAATACAGAGAGAATTGCAGAAGATTTATTGGCAGAAAACTTCCCTGATATCGTGAAAGATGACAAGATATCTATCCAAGATGCTCATCGAACACCACATAAGATAGATGCCAAAAGAAAGTCACCAAGACATGTTATAATCAAACTTTCCAAAACCAAAGATAAAGAGAGAATTTTAAGAGTGGCTAGGGTTAAACAAAAAGTCATCTACAAAGGAGAGTCAAAACGAGTAAGCTTGGACTACTCAGCAGAAACCATGTAGGCAAGAAGGCAATGGGATGACATATATAAAGCCTTGAAGGAAAAAAAAATGCCAGCCAAGAATTATATATCCAGCAAAACTGCCTCTCAAATATGATGGTGAAATTAGGAAATTTCCAGATAAACAGAAATTTAGGGAATTTGCAAAAACCAAGCCAAAATTACAAGAAATACTAAGGGGAATCCTCCGATTAGAAAATCAGTAACATCAGAAAACAGCCCAAGATTAGACGACAGGACAAAGCAACCAGATATCAACCCAGATAGGGAAGTCACAAAAGGAAATCAAAGCTAAAACACTGAAAATAGAGAAACAGATGTCAATATGTAAAAGATGACAACACTAAAACAAAAAAAAAGGGACTTAAAAAATGTAGACATAGATTTTTCATATGAAGAGGAAGGAAAGGTGATGTAAAGAAATAAAAGACTGGTATAAACTTAAAAAAATAGGGGTAAATATTAAGGTAACCACAAAGGAAAGTAACAATCCTACAAGTCAAAATAAAAACTAGAAAAATATAAAGACTCAGCAATACAAAATCAACAACAATGAAAAAGAAGAAAAGAAAATACATAAACAAAAACGACTCAGCACAGAAAATTCAGTGGACCAAAGGAACTGTGAACAACACACAAAAAAGACATCAAAATGACAGCACTAAACTCATACCTATCAATAATTATGCTGAATGTAAATGGACAAAATGCACCAATAAAGAGACAGAGAGTGGCAGATTGAATAAAAAACACAATCCGTCTGTATGCTGCCTGCAAGAGACATACCTTAGACTTAAAGACACAAACTAAAACTCAAAGGATGGAAAGACTATATGAAACAAACAGCACTCAAAAAACAGCAGAAGTGGCAATATTAATCTCTGACAAAATAGAATTTAAAGTAAAATCCACCACAAAGGATAAGGAAGGACACTATATAATAATTAAAGCCTCAATACACCAGGAGGACAAAACTATAATAAATATTTACATACCCAACGACAGGGCTCCAAAATACCTAAAACAAACTCTAACAGCACTGAAAAGAGAGATAGACAGCTCCACAATAGTAGTAGGAGACTTCAACACACTACTTTTGGTGAAGGACAGAACATCCAGAAAGAAGCTCAACAAAGACAAGGAAGAGCTAAATGCTACAATCAACCAACCTGATCTCATAGACATATACCAAACACTCCACCCAACAGCAGCCAAGTATACTTTCTTTTCCAATGCACACGGAGCATTCTCTAGAATGGACCACATATTAGGCCATAAAGCAAGCGTTAACAAAATTCAAAGCATCGAAATATTACAAGGCATCTTTTCTGACCATAAAGCCATAAAAGTAGAAATCAACAATAGAGAAAGCAAGGGAAAAAAAAATCAAACATGTGGAAACTGAACAACACCTTGCTCAAAAACTACTGCATTATAGAAGAAATTAAGGGTGAAATAAAGAAATTCATAGAATCAAAAGAGAATGAAAACACATCTTACTAGAACCTTTGGGACACAGCAAAAGCAGTGCCCAGAGGTCAGTTTATAGCAATAAATGGACACATTCAAAAAGAAGAAAGGGCCATAATCAAAACATTAACCCTACATCTAGAACAAGTAGAAAGAGAGCAGCAAAAGAAGCCCTCAGTCACCAGAAGAAAGGAAATAATAAGAAATAGAGCAGAATTAAATGAAATAGAGAATAGAAAAACAATTGAAAGAGTTAACAAGACCAAAAGCTGGTTCTTTGAAATGTTCAAGAAAATTGATAAACCACTGGCCAAACTGACGAAAAACAGGAGAGGAAGCAGATAACCCATATAAGAAATGAGATGGGTGATATCCCAACAGACCCAACTGAAATTAAAAGAATCATAACAGAATACTATGAAAAATTGTACTCTAACAAATTTAAAAACCTAGAGGAAATGGACAAATTTCTAGAAATTCGCTACTTACCTAAACTAATGCAAACAGAGGTAGAACAACTAAATAAACCCACAACAAAAGAAAAGATTGAAAAGCAAATTAAAAAACTCTCCAAAAAAAGCCCTGGCCTGGATGACTTCACTGGAGAATTCTACCAAACTTTCAGAGAAGAGTTAACACCACTACTACTAAAGGTATTTCAGAGCACAGAAAAGGATGGAATACTCCCAAACTCATTCTATGAAGCAAGCATAACCCTGATAGCAAAACCAGGTAAAGACAACACAAAAAAAGAAAATGACAGACCAATATCCCTCATGAACATTGATGCAAAAATCTTCAACAAAATTCTAGCCAAAAGAATTCAGCAACATATCAAAAAAAATAATTCACCATGATCAAGTGTGATTTATACCAGGTATGCAGGGATGGTTCAACATTAGAAAAACAATCAATGGAATCCATCACATTAATAAATCTAAAGACAAGAATCATATGATCCTAACAATTGATGCAGAAAAGGCATTTGACAAAATCCAACAACCGATTCCTGATAAAAACTCTCAACATAATATAAATAGAAGGGAAATTCCTCAATTATAATTAAGGGCATTTGTACAAAGCCGACAGCCAACATCATCCTAAGTGGAGAGACTTTGAAAGCATTCCCCTTCAGAATGGGAACCAGACAAGGTTTTCCTTTATCACCACTCTTATTCAACACTGTACTGGAGGTCCTAGCCAGAGCAATTAGGCAAGAAAAAGAAATAAAGGGCATACAAATTGGTAGGGAAGAAGTCAAAATATCTCTGTTTGCAGATGATATGATCTTATATACAGAAAACCACAAAGAATCTGCAAGAAAACTGCTGGAACTAACAGAATATTTCACCAAAGTTTCAGGATATAAGATAAACATGCAAAAATCAGTTGGATTCCTTTCCTCCAACAAAGATAACCTCGAAGAGGAAATCACCAGTTCAATACCATTTACAATAGCCCCCAAGAAGATAAAATACTTAGGGACAAATCTAACCAGAGACATAAAAGACCTATACTATGAAAACTACAACACACTACTGCAAGAAACAAAAGAGACATGCATAAGTAGAAAAACATACCTTGCTCATGGATAGGTAGACTCAACATTGTGAAAATGTCAGTTTTACCTAAAGCAATCTACAGATATAATGCAATCCCAATCCAAATTCCACCAGCATTTTTTAATGAGATAGAGAAACAAGTCACCAACTTCCTATGGAAAGGTAAGAGGCCCTGAAAAGTAAAGCATTACTCAAGAAGAAGAACTAAGTGGGAGGCCTCACACTACCTGATTTTAGAACTTATTATACTGCCACGGTAGTCAAAACACCCTGGTACAACAACAGATACATAGACCAATAGAACAGAATTGAGAATCCAGACATAAATTCATCCACCTATGAGCAGCTGATATTTGACAAATGCTCCAAGTCCTTTAATTGGGCAAAAGACAGTCTCTTTAACAAATGGTGCCAGCATAACTGGATATCCATCTGCAGAAAACTGAAACAAAACCCATACCTCACACCATGCACAAAAACTAACTCAAAATGGACCAACGACTTAAATACAAAATCAGAAATGATAAAGATCATGGAAGAAAAAAAGGGATAAAGGTAGGATCCTCAATACATGGCATAAACACAATACAAACCATAAGTAACAGTGTATAAGCACAAGAAGAGAGACTAGATAACTGGGAGCTCCTAAAAATCAAACACTTATGCTCATCAAAAGACTTCACCAAAAGAGTCAAAAGACAACCTACAGACTGGGAAAAAAATTTTGGCTATGACAAATACGATCTGTGTCTAAGCTCTAAAATCTACAAGATATAGCAAAAGCTCAACAACAAAAAGACAAATAACCCAATTAAAAAATGGGGAAAGGATACGGACAGGCACTTCACCAAAGAAGATATTCAGCAACTAACAGGCACATGAAGAAATGCTCACGATCATTAGCCATTAGAGAAATGCAGATCAAAACTACAATGAGATATCATCTCATCCCAACAAGGCTAGCATTAATCCAAAAAACACAATATAATAAATGCTGGAGAGGTTGTGGAGAGACTGGAACACTTACATGCTGTTGGTGGGAATGTAAAATCGTACAACCACTTTGGAAATCGATTTGGCACTTCCTTAAAAAGCTAGAAATAGATGTACCATATGACAAAGCTATCCCGCTCCTTGGAATATATCCTAGAGAAATAAGAGCAGTCACATGAATAGGTATATGCACACTCATGTTCATTGCAGCACTGTTCACAATAGCAAAAAGATGGAAACAACCTAGGTACCCATCAGTGGACGAATGGATAAATAGATTATGGAATATCCACACAATGGGATACTATGCAAGGAAAAAGAACAACGATGAAGCTATGAAACATCTTAGAACATGGAGGAATCTGGAAGGCATTATGCTGACAGGGAACACAACAGAGAGTCCCAGATGGAACAGAAGAAAGGTGGGGTGCGGAACTCAAATTCTAGCAAAAAGACAAGACTGAATGGTCTGACTGAGATTGGAGGAACCTCAGAAAGCATGGCCCCCGGACTCTCTGTCAGCCCAGAACTAAAACAATTTCTGAGGCCAACTCTTCCAACAAAGATTGGACTGGACTGTGGAACATAAAATGACACTCGTGAAGAGTGTGCTTCTTAGCTCAAGTAAATATATGAGACTAAATGGGCAGCTTCTGTCTGGAGGTGAGATGAGAAGACAGGTTTAGGAGCTCGTTGAATGGACATAGGGAATCGGGTGGAAAGGAGGGGTGTGCTCTCACAGTATGGGGAGAGCAATTAGGGTCACATAACAATGTATGTATAAATTTCTGTATAAGAGACTAATTTGTTATGTAAACTTTCACTTTAACTACAACAATAAACAAAAAAAAAATTTTCTGGATATGACTGAGACCTTCTTTGAGACTACATTCCAGCCTAACTTCTACCTCAACCCAATCCTGTTGCCTTCTTTCCCTCAAGTGGTGATTTATATGGTAGTGAAACTCCCTAACAAAACTTCTGCATACTAATCTTCATCTCAGCCTGCTTCCCAGGGAACCCACCCCTATGATAGTTGGCACTAGAAGTGGTCCAAGAAAGCGAAGAGGTTGGTGGTATTTTGGAGTCAAATCATCATACCCTACTGGCAATGAAGATTCTAACACTGGTAGTGGAGAGAGCTCAGATAGTCCCTGGCACAAGGGAGCAATACGATTACTAACATTTTGATTAACAGTAAACTGTTAATCAGTTTAACGGCAAAAGAAGGCCAGTGGAAGTGAATGCACTGGCTGGCGTGATATGTCAGTGTTTGAAAAATAGTAATACAAAAGAATCAAATTGGTGGCTGTTGATAAGGAAAAGGATAATAAAAGGCCAAGAGTATAAGTATGAAAGGTACAGTGTCTTGCTGTTAGCATACAAAGAGGCTATCATCTGTAACTGGTGACCAGAGAAAGTTGAGAATGAAGGCAAGAGCTTAAACATAAAACTCCAAAGAGTCAAACTCACATCTTAGGAAGTTTTGCTAGAATGATTGAGAAATATGGGAACTTGTCACATAGGATGGATACATCTGGATTGGTGCCTCTGAATATCTGGAAACCTCAGATTCCCTTTCAACAACTGCCTTTCTCCCCCTTAGAATCTAAACTCTTCCCTCTACCCTCTATGCCAACATAACCTGGCTGAAGAGCATTTGTCTGATAAGGGATAAAAGGAACTGTAACACAAAATGAGCTACAGGAGCTCCACATGTACACACAGGATCCAGGCACTGGATTCTGCCCTCAAGGAGCAGAATGGAGGGAGGCAGATACAAAAAAACAAACTTGATGATTTAGGTAAACTATATGATAAGTTATAAGGTGACAAGTGCTATGGGACAGAAAACAGAGGAGGATAAATGGATTTAGAATACCATAGAAGGGATTGCAGTTTAAATAGAGTAGTCAGGTTGGGCTTCACTGAGGTGAGATTTAGACAAACACTCTAAGGAGTTAAAGGCATCAGTGCCAAGCTAATATCTGGGTCAAGAACACTCCAATCAGGTGGAAAAGTAACTGCAAAAGCCTTAATATTGGAAAACAGCTGAAATATTAAAAGAAAGCAAGGAGGACTGAGAAAGAATGGTCAAGAAAGGAAGAGATGTAGAAAGAGAGACACAGGAAGGTAGCGTCCAGAAGGAAAGTAAAAAAGTGCATGAAGGAGGAGGAAGTGATCAGTGTGTCAAACCCTACTGACTGGCCAAATGAAACAAAAACTGAAAATTAACCAATAGATTTAGCAACACCTGAGTTCTTTGTGTGCGAGGATTGGTCTTTCAGAGGTAGAATTCTCACCTTCCACGAAGGAGACAAGGGTTCTATTCCTAGACAAAAGCACATTATGCGCAGCCATCATCCATTTGTGAGTGGAGGCTTGTGTGTTGCTACAATGTTGAACAGGTTTCAGCAGCACTTCCAGACTAAGACAGATTAGAAAGAAATGCCTGGTGATCTGCTTTCAAAAATCAGCCAGTGAAAACCTTATGGAGCACAACCGTCCAATTCTGCAGACAATTCCTGGAGATGACACAGGACCAGGCAGCATTTTGCTCCATTGTCCATGGGTGTGGGCTGTCTCAATAGCAGCTAACAACGAAAGTTCTTTGTGATCTTGCAAGAGAATGGAGTTAGAAAGTAAACATTAAATTGGAGTGGGTTAAAGAGAGAATAGGAGTAAAGTAATTAAAAACAGCAAATAGAGACAACAATTCAAGGAATTTCAATGCAAATGGAAGCTAAAAATTAATAGAGCTGCTGGTGGGGAAAATGGACTCAAGAAAAGTTTTGTTCTGTTTGGCTTTGGGTTTTTTTGTTTGTTTGTTTGTTTCATTGGTTGGATTTTTAAGTTGTGAGCAACACCAGCTTGTTTCTCAGTTCACGCAATAATCTAGCAAAGAAAGGAAAAAAATTGATATAAGAGATAATGGAAGAATTGCTGGAGCAATGCTTTGAGTAGGAGAGAGGGGATTGGATCTAGCCCAAAAGTAGAGGAAATGACTTTAGATAAGAACATAAAAGATGTGATACAACTGAATAGACATAACCTTGTTATGGCAAATTTTGTAATGGTAGTTGTTTAATAATAGTAATATAAATAGAATCCCTAAACCCATACTATGAGGTGAAAACTTAGCATCTATATAAGAAAGTGTAGAATTTATTTCCAGGTTGACCTCACTAAGAAAACAATGAAGAATTCCTTAAACGGAGTGGTAAGAGAAAAGTCTGTGCTGGGAATGGTATGATCAGTAATACTTTCATTCTTGAAATGCCATATTCAACTAATTCTCTTCTGCCTGTTTAATGTTGTTATTAATCTTATACTTTTAATTCAGTATTGGATATATTTTTTTCTGAAAGTCTTTAGTATAGTCACAGAAATTAGTCTGTATTATATGCTCTACCTGGTTAATAAATTTTACTTTAAACAGAGTCTATAGAAATGATATTTAAGCAGTTTGCTTTGATCCAATGATTTCTAGAATTTCTCTATTCCTGTATGGCTCTACTCTGTCTCACTCTCTTCTGTGGTATGTGATCTGCCTCACTGTAGCTAGTGAAATGAATCCATATAAAATTAATATTATTCTTAGTTCTCAAACTTAGTCAAGCAAGCAAGGTAAGAAATGTTACTCCTTTATTTCCTGTAAGTCTACCTAAATTCAACTCTAAGCTTCCATTCCATTGAACTAGGAGGATGCTGAATTTCATTCCTAAAAGAGAAGCTTCCCTTCCTGGAGGCTTACACAATATATTCTCCTTGCTCTCAGCTGCCCCACTCCTTCCACCAATTGCCATTAGTCAATTCTGATTCACAGCAACCCTATAGGACAGAGTAGAACTGCCCCCATAGAGTTTCCAAGGAGCAGCTGGTGGATTCAAACTGCCAACCTTTTGGTTAGCAGCTGAGCTCTTAACCACTCCTTCCACCCAACCCCAAAACTAAAAAGACAACAACAAGAGCAGAATAAAGACTCCAATTTTCATCTGCCAAGACTGTCATTGTCCAATTACTCATTTTCTAGTTGCACAGCTGTTTCTTCTCGTCCAGCTTCTCTTGCTTGGCACAAGGGTCTTTGCTAAGAATCCCACATGCATTGAAATACATTTACGCGTGTCACATAGCAATTTTCTCTGAGATCTTTTTACCTCTTTGGGGCACTACCACAGAGTACCATCCACCAAATGTCCCAAATGATTCAACTGCTCTCCACAGTCCAGGAATTTCCTTGTCCTTCAGTGTTCACTTGCTGAGTCCTCAACATACTCGTCCTTCTCTTCTCCTCAGTCCACCTCAGCTTTCAGTTTTACAGAATATGGTAGCGGAGCCCACCTTTCTGTTCAAGCAGCTTCTGTTTATTGCCTGAAGAAAACGTCCCTGAGTAAAGAGATAAAACAAGTTCTAGTTTCCTTCTTTAAGTAAGATAAGGAAGAAAATAAGAGAAATGCATAAATTACTATTTAAAAAATAATAATGCCACAAATTATGCCTTTTCCATAGAAATATTACCTTTTATATTGACTCTGAAATAAAAATAAATTATCTTTCTTTAAACAGAAACATGGATGTTATTGTGCTTTCTGACTAACATCATTACATCTCTGTTTCTAGTATTTTTACTGAGCAGGTCTTCCATACCTGCTCCCTTCCCTGGCAGAAGGGGATGAGATTCACTAGAATTATCCTTTATCCAATCTTTTTACTACCTTCTTAGAATTCTCCCCCAGACAGGCCCAACTACTCTCCGTAAGAGGATCCCTCTTAACTATACTTTCTATCTAAGCAATATTAGCCATGATACATACACACACATAAATACACATACGTAAAGTAGGTATCTAATATTGGCCAATTGCACATAATCTGTAAACACAACTTCACAAATAAAGCCTTTAAGTATCTGAACATTCTGTTCAACATGGTTTTATCCATTAATTCAATAAGAAGGCTGTTTTGATCCCCTTATTCATGTTGGCAGTTTTATTACCGACTTCAATAAAATGTAGTTTACATTGAGCTACTGATTATTATTTGAACACAGCCTTTCATCCAATTAAAAATTCATGAAATTAATAGTAATGAAATTCTGTGAAAAATATCAGTATATGCACATAAAATTATATTTTGTTTTTTATTTTCTTATCTGGTTCTCATCTTCATTGTTGAAAGGAAATACAGTTGTCTAGACAGATTTAGCTCAATAAAACTACACTGCTATTGAGAATAATGAGGAAATTAAAGAAAGAATGAAAATGTTTAAAACATCAATGTTAAAAAGACGTTTAAAGAATTTATCCTATCATCAGGAAATATTTTGGTATGTGGTAATTTCTTCTTTTTACAAACTTAAGTAAAGCAACAATTTTATACATAAAAATAAAGCACTCTAATTCGGTTGTCTCCATGAAATAGAATTTTGAATGTATGTTATTTAAGCAATTTAAGAACATAAGCATGTATCTATACTTTCCTGGAAACTGAACTATCATGTAGTGATCTTTTATAATTAAATTTTTTTTTTTAATAATCTGATTCTATGACTTGTTCTCTACACTAAAAAACAAATGAGCAAATAAAATTATTTTCTGGGTAGTTTTAAAAATATATGCTTTAAATATATTTAAGTATTTTTAAATTAAACAATTTAAATATTATTTTTAGAAAAAGATTCCATGTAGACCATAACCAGGACAAAATGAAATGCTAAGTTCTTGAGTAATCATTACTTTTCCAAGAATATTTTTTTAGTGTCTTTTTTTTTTTTTCATTGTCTCTTCATTTTTTTAAAACAGTCAGTCTTTAACCTAAATAGTGGGCTGTCCCTGCAATATTAACATGCTTAAATATTACCAAACAGAAAACTAAACCCATTGCTGTTGAGTTGATTCTGACTCATAGCAACCCAATAGGATAGAGTAGAACTGCCCCTCATAGGGTTTCCAAGAAGAGGCTGGTAGATTTGAACTGCCAACCTTTTGGTTAGCAGCCAAGCGCTTAACAACTCAGCCACCAAAACCCAAAACAAACCGTTGCCTTTGAGTCTATTCTGACTCATAAATATTACACCTATTACTAAATAGCCACAAGTGGTTTCTGAGTATCAAGTGGAATTCAAAGAGTCTTTAAAAAAAAAAAATGGTGAAAAGTTTATTTTTATTTATTTATTTTTCTTTTTAAAAACCTTCAAAGTTACACACACACACACAACTTAAAAAGTTGAATAGTTCTACAATCCATTAATAAAAACAGAAGTTTTTGTATTCACTTTCATTTTTTTTAGGTGATTCTTTTAGAAAATTAATCTGTTTCTAAATACATGCTTATAGACAGGAGAGAAAGAAAAAACCAAAATGAATGTCAGAAGAGACTCTGAAACTTGCTCTTGGAAGTTGAGTAGCTAAAACAAAAGGAAGAAATGATGAAGTAAAAGAACTGAATAGAAGATTTCAAAGGGTGGCTTGAGAAGACAGAGTAAAGTATTATAGTGACATGTGCTAAGAGCTGGATATAAAAAACCAAAAGGGAAGAACACACTCAGCATTTCTCAAGCTGAAAGAACTGGAGAAAAAATTCAAGCCTCGAGTGGCAATAGTGAAGGATTCTATGTGGAAAATAACGCAGGAAGCATCAAAAGAAGATGGAAGGAATACACAGAGTCATTATACCAAAAAGAATAAGTCGACGTTCAACCATTTCAAGAGGTACCATATGATCAGGAACCAATGGTACTGAAGGAAGAAGTCCAAGCTGCACTGAGGGCATTGGCGAAAAACAAGGCTCCAGGAATTGACGAAATACCTATTGAGATGTTTCAATAAATGGATGCACCTCTGGAAGTGCCCACTCGTCTATGCCAAGAAATTTGGAAGACGGCTGCCTGGCCAACTGACAGGAAGAGATCCATTTTTATGCTTATTCCCAAAAAAGGTGATCCAACTGAATGTGGAAATTATTGAACAATATCAATAATATCACATGCAAGTAAAATTTTGCTGAAGATCACTCAAAAACTGCCACAGGGAACTTCCAGAAATTCAGGGAACTACCAGAAATTCAGGCTGGATTCAGAAGAGGATGTGGAACAAGGGATATCATTGCTGATGTCAGATGGATCTTGGCTGAAAGCAGAGAATACCAGAAAGATGTTTACGAATGTTTTATTGACTATGCAAAGGCATTCTACTGTGTGGATTATAAGAAATTATGGATAACATAGTGAAGAATGAGAATTCCAGAACACTTAATTGTGCTCAATTAAGGAACCTGTACATAGATCAAGAGGCAGTTATTTGGGCAGAACAAGGGGATACTTCGTGGTTTAAAGTCAGGAAAGATGTGCGTAGGATTGTATCCTTTCACCATACCTATTCAATCTGTATGCTGAGTAAATAATCCAAGAAGCTGGACTATATGAAGAAGAACAGGGCATCTGGGTTGGAGGAAGACTCATTAACAACCTGTGTCATGCAGATGACACAACCTTGCTACTGAAATTGAAGAGGACTTGAAGCACTTACTGATGAAGAACAAAGCCACAGCCCTCAGTATTACACTCAACATGAAGAAAACAAAAATCCTCACAACTGGACCAATAAGCAACATCATGATAAATGGAGAAAACACTGACGTTGTCAAGGATATCATTTTACTTGAAGCCACAATCAACACCCATGGAAGCAGTAGTCAAGAAATCGAAAGTCACATTGCATTGGGCAATTCTGCTGCAAAAGACGCCTTTAAAGTGTTAAAAAGCGAAGATTTCACCTTGACGACTAAGGTGCATTTGACCCAAGCCATGGTATTTTCAATCACATCACATACACACGAAAGTTGGACAATGAATAAGGAAGACCGAAGACAAATTGATGCCCTTGAATTGTGGTGTTGAAAAAGAATATTGAATGTACCATGGACTGCCAAAAGAACAAACAAATCTTTCTTGGAAGAAGTAAAACCAGAATGCTCCTTGGAAGCAAGGACGGCGAGACTATGTCTTACATACTTTGGACATGTTGTCAGAAGGGATCAATCCGTGGAGAAGGACATCATGCTTGGTAAAGTATAGGGTCAGCAAAAAAGAGAAAGACCCTCAATGAGATGGATTGACACAGTGGCTGCAACAATGGGCTCAAGCGTAACAACAATTGTGGGCATGGCACAGGACCAGGCACTGTTTCGTTCTGTTGTACATACGGTCCCCATGTGTCAGAACCAACTTGACGGCACCTAACAACAACAACTTTGCTATTTCTTGAGTATTAGACATTGTCCATTAACTTCTCGCTATGTTAGATAAAGATTCTGTTCTCTTCCCTTCTCCACTCACAATACATTTAGTCTGAAAAGATTCAAAAATTTTAGAAAAAGGAATTATCAGAACAATAACAACAAAACACTCTTTCCATCTTCTTATTATTCCAATATAGTTTACATAGTGATTCTGGCTAAATCAGTATTTAGTGTTTACATTATTATAACTATCCAAACACTTTCAGAGCTGAGTTATGAGATAAACCATGATTATTTTTCCTTTCCTACACAGCTTAGTGTTTCCCCTAGAATGAATAAAAAGTCTTGCTGTTTTCTATGTACTTACCATTAATTCAAATCCCCAATTTTCTGCCCAACATCTAAATTTCCTCTCGAGGCATTTAGACACATCAGGTATTCTAGCCATTTCACCCCTTTGAAGAAATATCTCTCAGAATCTTCTGGGTTGTTCTAATGTGGCTAGTTACCCTCCACCCCTAGTGCAGAGTTGCACCTGGGAACTTCCCTTTACCATCACCTAGAGATTCCCTTCACCTTCCTCCTGTTTCTTGTGTCTCCTGTCATTCTCTTGTTTGATTTTCTCCGTTGTTTTAGTGGCACTCATCCCATAGTAGCTTCTTGAGAAAAGATGTGTGGGAGGTAAAATTTTTTAATCTTTTCAGACCAAATATGCTTTTGTTCTACTTTACACTTGATTCAAAATAGCATTTTAATTCTAGTGTTGCTGTTGAGAAGTCTAAAGTTATTCTAACAGCTGGTTTTTTGTGACCTGCCTTTTCTTTCTTGATGCTTTTAAGATCTTCTCCTTGACTCAAGTATCCTGAAATTTCACAATGTGGTGCCTTGCGTGTGAGTCTATTTTCTTGCATTGTGCTGGGCATTCAGTAGGCATTTCAGCCAGGAAACTCAAGTCTTCCAGTTCTGAGAAATGTGATTGAATTACTTTGCCAATTATTTCCTCCCCTTAGTTTGTTCTGTTCCTTCTATCAAACACTTTGTTATTCAGGTACTGTACTTCCTGGACTCATCCTCTAATTATTTTACCTCATTTGCTTTTTTCTCCCCTGTTTTCTCTTTTTCTTTCTATTCAAATTTCTGAGAGGTTTCCTCAACATTATCTTTCAAACTTTCTATTGAAATACTCATTTTTTGATGTCATTATTAATTTCAATTTTTTTTTTGTTCTAATAATTCCTTTCTCCAGTGTCTTACTCTCATTTGGTGGTTAAAGTATTTGCTATTATAACTCTAAAATTATTAATAAAGGTTTTTTTCCTTGAAAATTTCTTCTCCTTTTTGTAATTTTTTCCCCCTCCAAGTTAGCTTTCTCCAGTTGCTTATTTGATTGTTTTGTTCTCTTTCATTTGAGGCTTTTCTAGGAAGTCTGGTATTTCTGGGTTGTTTGCTCATGTTAAAGAGTGAGGAATTAAAAAGCTGATAGGGCTTGTTCAATCTTGGTTTTGCTGTAGTGTCATCTGGCTGAGTCATGTGTTGTGGAACAACCACTAAATGTTCGTAGTGTCTCCCTCCAATCATGTGACAATCAAGACCGACCTCATGCATTTTTAAACATCTCCAGGGGTAACTACCCCAGGTTAAAAAAAAAAAAGGTGGCTGCTAGACAGTGGGAGAAGAGTAGAATAGATGTTAGGGAGATAACTACAGCATCTAGTACAGTATTATCATCCCCATTTTAAAAATGAGAAAATTGAGGCTCAGAGAGTCCAAACAACCTGTCCTAAATCACTCTATGATCAGAGGCAAGTCACTTAACCTCTGTAATCCTCAATTACTTCTTCAATTATGTTGTTATTGTTGTGTATCATTGAGTCAATTCTGACTCATAGCAAGCCTATATGATTAAGTAGAACTGCGCCATAGGTTTTCCCAGGCTGTAAGCAAAAAGACAGATCTTTTCTCCCATGGAGCTGCTGGTAGGTTCAAACTGCTGACCTTCTGGTTAGCAGCTGCATACTTAACCACTGTGCCACCAGAACTCTTTTTGTCAATTATAGGAAGCTAATAATGCCATCAGGAAGTTTGTAAACATTCTGCTTTATACAAGTTGAACACACATCTGCATGAATATTTTTGTGCACTTACACATCAATCTGCCTCCACCCTAAAAGAGAACAACGAAGTTAGAGATGACATCAAATGATCTCTCCCAAAATTGTCTCAAATATTATTATTTCACTTCCCTTCTCAGCTGAAACACAGTGAGTTTGTGAATAGTGAGTGTCGGAGAAGGAGCTGGAGGGAAGCCAGCAGGGAAAGCTTTTCTTTTTCTTCTGCTTATTTATTTATTTTTTAAATTATATTTTAGATGAAGGTTTACAGGGCAAACTAGCTTCTCATTAAACAATTAGTATACATATTGTTTTGTGACATTGGTTACCAACCCCACGACCTGTCAACACTCTCCCTTCTCGACCTTGGGTTCCCAGTCACCAGCTTTCCTGTCCAGTACTGCCTTCTAGACCTTGCCCCTGGGCTGGTGTGCCCCTTTAGTCTCGTTTTGTTTTATGGGGCTGTCTAATCTTTGGCTGAAGGGTGAACCTCAGGAGTTACTTAATTACAGAGCTAAAAGGATGTCCATGGGCCATACTCCGGGAGTTTCTCCAGTCTCTGTCAGGCCAGTAAGTCTGGTCTTTTTTTGTGAGTTAAAATTTTGTTCTACATTTTTCTCCAGCTCTGTCCAGGACCCTCTATTGTGATCCCTGTCAGAGGATTCAGTGGTGGTAGCTGGGCACCATTTAGTTGTACTGGACTTCTGTCTGGTGGAGGCTGTGGTAGTTGTGGTCCATTGGTCCTTTGGACTAATCTTTCCCTTGTGTCTTTGGTTTTCTTCATTCTCCCTTGTTCCTGATGGTGTAAGACCAGTGGAGTATCTTAGATGGCCACTCACAAGCTTTCAAGACCCCAGACACTACTCACCAAAGTAGAATGTAGAACATATTCTTTATAAACTATGTTATGCCAGTTGAGCTAGATGTTCCCCAAGACCATGGTCCCCATAGCCCCCTGCCCAGTAATTTGGTCCCACAGGGAGTTTGGATGTGTCTATGGAGTTGCCATGACCTTGCCTTGGACAAGTTGTGTTGGCTTCCCCAGTATTGTGTACTGTCTTACCCTTCACCAAAGTTACCATATATCTATTGTCTAGTCAGTGTTTTTCTGTCTCCACCCCTCCCCTCTGTCATAACCATCAAAGCTTGTTTCTTTTTGTGTATAAACCTTTTCATGAGTTTTTATAGTAGTGTTCTCATACAATATTTGTCCTTTTGTGATTAACTTATTTCACTCAGCATAATGCCCTCCAGATTCATCCATATTGTCAGATGCTTTGCAGATTCATCACTGTTCTTTATCATTGCTTAGTATTCCATCATGTGTGTGTACCATAGTTTGTTTATGCATTCATCTGTTGATGGGCACCTAGTTTGTTTCCATTTTCTTGCTATTGTGAACAATGCTGCAATCAATATGGGTGTGCATATGTCTACTCGTGTGATGGCTTTTATTTCTCTAGGATATATTCCTAGGAGTGGGATTGCTGAATCATATGGTATTTCTATTTCTAGCTTTCTAAGGAAGTGCCATATCATTTTCCAAAATGATTGTACCATTTTGCATTCCCACCAGCAGTGCATAAGAGTTCCAATCTCCCCGCCATCTCTCCAACATTTGTTATTTTCTGTTTTTTTGATTTGTGCAAGTAATGCCAGGGTGAGATGGTATCTCATTGTGGTTGTGATTTGCTTTTCTCTAAGTGGTGAAAAGTTTATTTTGAATAAAAAAAGAAAAGCAGCTACTTATTAGAGGTCATCTATTTTATCAAGTGTATATACATATAAATCATTGTATTTTAATTAAATTAAAAAGATCCATTGTCCTACAGAGAAAGACAAGTCTATCAGTTTCCAACAATTCAGTCAACCATCCACGACTTTATTTTGCCTTGAACTAGAGCACCTTGAATGAGAACTTTCTTTTCCATCCCAGCAAATGTCATGTGTCAGGGATAAGAACGTGTTGTTTTCTCTATCTTCTGGGGACTTGCACACAATAGGCCCCCAGTAAATATGTACTGAGAGGGGAAAGTAGTCTGAAGGGCAGGGTTGGCTATAGCATTCAATTTCTCCAGCTTAATTGTAGTAATAGTATCAGCACTACTCGTACTAGTAGTAGTATATTTAAGAAGGTGTGAAAAGTGGTTAGGCAGGGGGAGGTGTCAGACCACCACTTCACCCACTTATCTTGTAGAATAAGAATAAACAACACTAGACATGTAATGAAAGACTTTGTTTAGGGCTAATGATGTAGATGACAGGCATACTGAATGTAAATGATGATTGATAATGTTTACAAAATAGTTTTATATGTGCATGTAAACACTTGCAAATTTGAGAGAATCCCAAAGTCTAGCCTGATGTTTATTATTAATGAATGACGCTGTTTAGTGAAATAAAAGACCTCATCTGACACATGCAAGCCTTTTACAAGCTATAACTCTACTTGGTTTGGTACATATTATAATTGTTTGTATGTGTGTGTGTGAGTGTGTGTGTAGATAAAATGATATAAGTAATTGGATAGATTAGAGAAAAGGAAATATTTTCCAAAACAAGGGAGGGAAAATCATGATGATTTTAGCCTGTGTGCAAACATACAGAAGTCAAATCTTATGTAATATTTTAATTAAAGTGTATTTGATTGTTAATCGTAGTGTGCCCAATAAAATAAAACACCACAGATGCACTTCTAGCAGATGCTAAAAAATCTGTAACTCTGCAGAACCACATCCTCCATAGTTATTGGTTAATTATATCCATGCGTATTGATGGAAATCACAGACTCCCGTTTCACCAGAGCTTCAATTATGGTAATTAGTTCAATCTATACATAAGTTTAGTTCACTGCACGTGTGTGTACCTTCAACACACACGTAGGTGTAGACATATTATTTTATAATTTGAGAGCTTTTCTTTACATTTCGGTTTAGAAATTTATCAAATTTCAGCAAGTTATGAAAAAAGTACAATTATTTTCCTACAAATTTTTCAAGTATTTTCTTATATTACTTTTAAGTGATTTTTCAGAATCTTTATATTATAAGGATCAGGGTGATGAATAGGAGTCATACATGGGGGCCTAAGTAAAATTACCATTCAGATTTATAAGAATAACCATCAGATTCTAACAATAATCTCTTTTTACCCCATTCATGTATATTTTTAAAATTTTTTTAAAAAACCTATCATCTTGATTCTTCTTTTTTATTTGATGTTCTAATACCTGTAGATATACTCTGAAAATTTTACATATTCTTTTATTGTTCATTTTTACACATTGCCTTTTTAGGTGTCAAGTTAAAAATGACATTAGTACATTTTATAGGATGGGCACACAAAATCTGCTTCATCTGGAATTGAGTTAAGCTGAGATGGAAAATGATTGGACAGGCAGCTGTATTTGGGGGATGTGCTAGCTGCAAGAAGTGTTTCATAACTGTCTCTGGCATCTGCACCAAAGATGCTGTCATTTAAAAGAGCTTTATGGAAATGCCACTTTTCCACAAACCTTTACTATTCAGCTTAATGTCATCACATATTCATAACAGACTCGTTATTAAAAACACTCTGAGGCCATATGAGTACAAACCATGGTTAGAATGTTTTACTAAGTCATTTTTTTTAATTCCCAGTTTAGCTAAAGCCTAGTTTTAAATTTATGATGACAGTGCCTTTATCTGTAGTAGACTACATGTTTCTCCCCTATAAGAAGCAAAGTTATACGCACGACAATGTTTCGGACCATTAAATTAGGGCAAGTCTGGATGACTTCATAGTCCTAATGTACATCTATTACATGTATAGATAAATGAGAAGGAGGTAGGGAAACAGTAGATTAAAAATGTCATGCCAGCTTATTGAAACCCTTTCAGCTGCCACATAGTCAAACGTTTCAAGGTGGAGAATTTAATATATTGATTAACTGTTTACTGAGAAGGGTTTCAATACTAAGGAATCTCACAGGATCCAAAAAAGTAAGAGAGCAAGAAGACAAATGTGGTCTCAGTGAACTAGAATAATTAATGTAAACACTGGTGACTACAACAAATTATCCTAAAGTTAGGCAGAGTACATGCTATCCAATATATTTTTAAGGTAGCTCAACATTCTCCTTTCTAGAAAAGCACCTCCCCTATGATGCTATCATCTTAAACTCCAATACTTCATATACTACTTTAAGCAGTGATATACCATGAAATGGTAATATATAAAATAAAGCAAATTGAAAGTTAGAAGGTCCAGAAGCCATCCTTTTGTACAACTATTGGCAGATGGTCCAAAACACTTTCTACTTCCACCCCAACTGCCTGATGAGTACCTCTCTGCTAAACCACAGAATTCTAAGGAACTACATCATGATTACATTTCCAAAAGATTATGTCATTATATCTGTGTAATAGATGGCAAGATTACTGCCCTAAACCAAGACTATTTTTATTATACTACTACAGATGTGATAAAAAAGAATTGGTCAACATTCAATCATTTCATAGCATATGATCAAGAACCGATGGTACTGAAGGAAGAAGTCCAAGCTGCACTGAAGCCATTGGTGAAAAGAAAGACTCCAGGAATTGATGGAATACCAATTGAGATGTTTCAACAAACAGATGCAGCCATGGAAGTGCTCACTCGTCTATGCCAAGAAATTTGAAAGACAGCTACCTGGCCAACCACCTGGAAGAGCTCCATATTTATGCCTATTCCAAAGAAAGGTGATCCAACCAAACGCAGAAATTATCAAACAATATCACTACTATCACACACAAGTAAAATTTTGCTGAAGATCATTCAAAAGCAGCTGCAGCAGTACATTGACAGAGAACTGCCAGAAACTCATGCCAAATTGAGAAGAGGATGAGGAATGTCACTTCTGATGTCAGATGGATCCTAGCTGAAAGCAGAGAATACCAGAAAGATGTTTACCTTTGTTTTATTGACTGCGAAGGCATTCGACTGTGTGGATCATAACAAATTGTACATAACATTGCAAACAATGGGAATTCCAGAACACTCAACTGTACACATGAGAAACCTGTACATAAATCAAGAGGCAGTTGTTCAAACAAAGGGAGATACCTCATGGTTTAAAGTCAGGAAAGGTGTGTGTCAGGGTTGTGTCCTTTCACCATACTTATTCAGTCTGTATGCTGAGCAAATAATCCAAGGAGCTGGACTATATAAAGAAGAACTGTATAAAGCATAAGGATTGGAGGAAGACTCATTGACATCCTGCATTACGCAGATGACACAATCTTGCTTGCTGAAAGTGAAGAGGACTTGAAGCACTTACTGCTGAAGATCAAAGACTATGGCCTTCAGCATGGACTACACCTCAACATAAAGAAAACAAAAGCCTCACCACTGGACTGTCATGGATTGATTTGTGTCCCCCAAAAATATGTGTGTCAGTTTGGCTAGGTCATGATTCCCAACATTGTATGAGGTCCACCATTCTGTTATCTTATGTGATTTTCCTACGTGTTGTAAATCCTACCACTATATGTTAATGAAGTGGGAGAGGTGGCAGTTGTGTTAAGGAGGCAGGACTCAATCTACAAGATTGGATTGTGTGTTGGGCCAATCTCTTTTGAGATATAAAAGAGAGAAGCAAGCAGAGAGACAGGGGGACCTCATACCACCAAGAAAGTAGTGCCAAGAGCAGAGCACATCCTTTGGGTCTGGGGTCCCTGCACTGAGAAGCTCCTAATCCAGGGGAAGATTGAGGACAAGGGCCTTCCTCCAGAGCTGACAGAGAGAGAAAGCCTTACCCTGGAGCTGATGCCCTGAATTTGGACTTCTAGCCTACTAGACTGTGAGACAATTAAACTTCTGTTTGTTAAAGCCATCCACTTGTGGTATTTCTGTTACAGCAGCACTAGATGACTAAGACATGGACCAACAAGCAATATCACGATCAATGGAGAAAAGATTGAAGTTGTCAAGGATTTCATTTTCCTTGGATCCACAATCAACACACATGAAAGCAGCAGTCAAGAAATCAAACGATGCATTGCTTTGGGCAAATCTGCTGCAAAAGGCCTCTTTAAAGTGTTAAAAAGCAAAGATGTCACTTTGAGGACTGAGGTGCACCTGACCCAAGCCATGATATTTTCAATCACCTCATACGCATATGAAAACTGGGCAATGAATAAAGAAGACAGAAGAAGAATTGATGCCTTTGAATTATGATGTTGGCGAAGAATACTGAATACACCATGGACTGCCAAAAGAACGAACAAATCTGTCTTGGAAGTACAGCCAGAATACTCATTAGAAGCAAAGAGGGTGAGACTTCTTCTCACATACATTGGACATGTTATCAGGAGGGACCAGTCCCTGGAGAAGGGCATCATGCTTAGTAAAGTAGAGCGTCAGCAAAAAAGAGGAAGACCCTTAGCAAGATGGATGGACACAGTGGCTACAACAATGGGCTCACGTATAACAACGATCATGAGGATAGCACAGAACAGGGCAGTGTTTTGTTCTGTTGTACCTAGGGTCGCTCTGTGTCGGATGGCACCTAACAACAATAGATGTGATAACTATACTGAGAGACCTCTAGGAAATGGAGCACAAGGAAATAAAAAAAAAAAGGCAGAATACTCAGAAGGGTCTGAAACATGAGAAAAGTCCAAAATCTGAAGATTTGCAGACACAGGAACTTCTGCATAACATGTGTGTTTGGCTGAAGATCGGAATGTGTAGGGAGCAGCCTGTTACAGGTGTTCACTGGATAAAATACAAATATGACCATTTCCCCAGGGCTGACCATTTTATAGACTCATTAAATTCTTTATTTTTATAATAAAAAACAGTGAACAACAGTAATATAATCGAGTGCTTAGTATGTACTTGACACTGTACCACATGCTTTACTTAGATTATTTAATTTATAGCTTATAACAGCCTTTGAGGTAGGGGTAGTGCTATTGCCTCCTTTTTTGAGATTAAAAAAAAAAGAAAAAACATAAAGGATTCTATTTAGATTTTCTTTAAAAAAAATTAGACCCATTTTTCATAATTTGAATGTCCAAGGTATTTGCTTTGTTTCTAGTATTTCTTCTCCTCTTGACTTTTTGAATTAACATAAGAATGTATTTGTTGATATAATTTTGATTCATTTCTAGTTAATCTGTGAGAATTTAGAAAAATACTGGATGACAATCTCCTAGAGATGTTAACTTTCAACATCATTTTAAAGAAAAGATGTTTGTTTTTGGCTGTTTGCTCATTTGTTTTGTTCTTCCTCTCTCAATCTTAATCTTAAATCCAGAGAAAACTGGATTTAAACATAAATAGATTAATTTTAGGTTTAAATTTCCTAATCTGTGGGTTTGAATTACTTCAATTAGCAAAACCTTTCACCTTTCTTTCTGTAACCCGATGAGAATACGTCCTCCTGACACGACTCCTGGAGTCAATTGAGAGACACCAGGCCTTTGAGAAAGATAAAGTGGACTTTATTGCAAGCCGGTCAAGCAAGGAGCTCGGAGACTAAGTCTCAAATCAAGCTCCCTGAGACTGAGGATTTAAGGCACTTATAGGGCTAGCAATTGGGAATTACATATAATTCATGAAGTTTCTGGGAATAGGCAGGCAATTTCAGGAACTAATGGGTACAGTGAGGTGTGCAATACGGCAGCTGGGGGAATGTGTTTTTTGGGGGATATGACACCTGAAGTTTATCTAAGGACAGATTTGTGGCTTATTGCTCATGTCCGAACGTGGGGCCGGGCGGGGCGGGGGAGGGGCCAGTTGGTGAGTAATGAAGTGGCCTGGAGCAGAGAGGAAGTAATATGACCCTGGCCTGTAACACAGAAATACTTTTGAAGGAGCTCACAGAGTCTGGGTGTGTGGGAGGAGGGGGAATAGTTTAACCCTGTTGGTTACATTTCCAAGCCTTCCTCTAAACCGAAATTAATTTATTAACAGAAGATAGCCTGAAAGCTACCTATATGTAAGTGCATACTTTCTTATTTAGTGTAAAGGTAAAATATATTTTTACTTTCTTGTACATTTTTAAATAAAACACTTGAGATTTTAGTCTTCATTTAATCACTTGCTAGTGATTAGGTCATTTAACTTCTTTGTATTTTAGTTTCCTAGACTTAGTTAACTGGTGATAATAACCCTAGACTTCCTAAAAAATGAACTAGTCTTAACGATATCTTAAAGCTACTTCCAGAATTAATGTTTATAATTTTTAAATTTCTCAGCGCCGACTTTGAAAAATGGGCATAACCCAGTTTAAGTGAAGGATGACCTAGCTTAAAAATGTTACTATCATTCTTGTCTTCCAGTATTCTCTGCCTCTACTCTTTTAGTATTTTTAATGATCCATGATATCATGGAAAGAGTAAAAAGTCTTGTGTTCAAGTTTGAACTTTTATACTTATTTAGGGTGAAGCATGGAGATATAACATCTATGAATACAGACTTCTTTATCTGTAAAACAGATGAACAATGCCTCCTTCTGAAAGTTAAATGAAATGATGTGTACTTTGAACATACTTTGTAAAATGTAACAGCAATGTAAAAATAAGATATTATTACTCCACTTGAAATTATGACTTGACCTACCAAGATTTAATTGCTACTTTCCCAGGTATGGGTTATATTTAAATGCAGATTATCTGTTATTAGCAGCATCTTGGGATCAGCGGATTATTTTGAGCTTAGATCACTTAGCCTGAAATTCTACTCTGTATTGACTTTGTGCTATAGCCATGGGAAGACCACCAAAAGCCACAAAAAAATTATACTATTGCTCATATTTCTTTAAAACTGATGAAAATTTAAACTTAGTGATAGTAAAACTAGTATTCTCAACCCTGTCACCTTGTACTGAATACTGAACGGAGAAAACTAAATTTGGAGATACTCTTCCTTAGGAGGGAATTACCTATAGAAAGTTCTGGAATATGGTGGTACAATCCTTATCCAAGGCTATTTCCTACTAAGGACCCAGAGTAGGTTGACTCTAAAGAGGACGGTATCTTAATTTTGCTATAATGTTATCCTTCACTCTACACCCAATCTAACAGATGGTATAGAAAAAACTAAATCATTCAATTTTGTGTAATAATTTTTTTTTTAAAAAAGGAATTAGCATGGAATCTAGACAAAAACAGAACAAGCAAAAAGAAGAAAAGGAAAAAGAAAAATAGATGCCAAACAAAGTAAACACCAAAAATGGGTTGTTTCAAAGTGGATAAAAATCATGATCATATGGTTGGCTATGAAATTTTGAAACATAATGAAACAATATCCTCTATGCAGCAACATCAAAAATAAAGAATAGAGAAGACAAGCCATAGAGTTTGAGATTATGCTGCATAGATTTTGGGGGGGGAGAAGGAAGAAAATAAAATCATCACCAAAATGAAAAATAAGAAGCAGTACAATGGAGAAAAGACATTGGTGGGGAAAAAGTAACATCAAAAATAGAGAATAGAAATGAGAAGAGTTAATAAAAGAGTTTAAAAGAGAAAATGAAAGAACTATAAGACAAGCAAAAAAGGTCCAATATATGAAAAATTTGCATCCTTAAAGAAGCAAACTAAAATAATGAAACAGAAAAAAAGCAGTAAAAGTGTGAGTCAAGAAAACTTTCCTAAAATAAAAGCAGATTTGAAGTGATGTACAGAAAGGTTACGTACGTTATGAGTCAGGGAAAACTGACCAGCAATACAAACACAAAGACTTACCACAGAAAAATGAGAAGACGTGAAAGATCAAGAAAACATTTTGGTGGTAACCAAAACACAAAATCACTTTTAAATGCAATATATGTGAATCCCCTGTATACAGTCAGCCCTCTGTATCCATGGGGTTGTACATCTGGGTATTCAACCAACCACGGATCAAAAATATTAGGAAAAAAAGTGATGTGTAGGCATACCCTGCTGTAGCCTCTCGCTATTTCACAGATCCTCGTCTCTCTCCAGCACTCATTGTTTGAGCATTGTTTGCTTCACTTCTGCCATTTGCTATGTAGTTAGGCCTATGATAGTTGGGTCTGTACTGAACTTGTACACACTTTTTATTCTTGTCATCATTCCCTAAATAATACAGTATAATAACTATTAACATAGCGTTTACATTCTATTAGGTATTATAAATAATCTAGAGATGGTTTAATGTATACAGCATTTCATAGGCTATGTGCAAATACTATGCCATTTTATATAAGGGACTTGAGCATTCCCAGATTTTGGTATTAGGGGGGTCATCATGGAGTCAATCCCCCTCGGAGACCAAGGGACAATTGTGTGTGTGTGTGTATGTACATATATATGTGTATATATATGTGTGTGTATACATACATATATGTGTGTGTATATATATATTTTTTTCCTTCTCTCTGACTTTTTCATAGAAACTTCCAGCTTGTAAATGCAGTGGAGCAAAGTCTATAAAATTTTCAAGGAAAGAAACAGTGACCTAAGAATTTTATATTCACTCTATTCATCATTATGTATATAAGCAGTAGACAAATACTTTCCAAAAAGTGAAACTCAGAGAGTATTGTTCCTATAAGCCTTTCTTCAAGATTCTAACAGAAGACAAACTTCAACCAAGAGGTAACTGAATAGGCGGTAGTAAAATCACTGGTGGTGAGAATTCACTCTATAAATATTGGGCTATGATTAGAAATACAAAAGTATTTTTTTTGTAAGAATTACTCTAATAGAAATAATCAAATAGAAATCAGAGTGCTCAACATATTAAGCAATGTTATATGCTCTGATAGTGTCATGAATTGAACTGTGTCCCCAAAAATATCAGTCAACTTGGCTAGGCCATGATTCCCAGTATTATGTGATTGTCCACCATTTTATCATCTGATGCGATTTTCCCATGTGTTGTAAATCCTACCTCTATGAAGTTAATGAGGCAGGATTAGAGGTAGTTATGTTAATGAGGCAGAACTCAATCTACAAGATTAGATTGTGCCTTAAGTCAATCTCTTTTGAGATATAAAAGAGAGAAGCAAGCAGAGAGACAAGGGGACCTCATACTACCAAGAAAGTAATGCAGGAGAAGAGCACATCCTTTGGAGCCGAGGTCCCTGCATTGAGAAGCTCCTAGTCTAGGGGAAGATTGAGGACAAGGACCTGCCTCCAGAGCTGACAGAAAGAGAAAGGCTTCCCTTGGAGCTGATGCCCTGAATTTGGACTTCTAGCCTACTAGGCTATGGGAGAATTAAACTTCTGTTTGTTGAAGCTATTCACTTGTGGTACTTCTGTTATAGCAGCACTAGATAACTAAGACAGATAGAAAATGACAGAAGTAGTATAACCACAGGACTTGGGAAGAAAAGAGGGGGAAAGGGAAGTATAGTAAATATGTCAGTTTTCTCAATTTTAAGAGCTGGGAGAGTAATCAAATATTTTATATAGAGAAAAAAATCAATTAATAGAGATATAAAAAAAATTACTGTCAAGTCAATTCTGACTCATAGTAGCCCTATCCGACAGAATAGAACTGCCCCATAGGGTTTCCAAGGAGTGGCTGATGGATTCGAACTACCGATCTTTTGGTTAGTAGCCAAGCTCTTAACCTCTGTGCCACCAGGGCTCCACAACAGAGATATAAATATATTTAAATCTACAAAGGCAAACAAATCAGTAATATTCTTTACATGATTTCTCTTTTTATAACTCAATATGCTCTGTATTGTTTATAATAAACATCTAATACTTTTATGACCAAACTAAACCTGTTGCCGTTGAGCTGATTCCAACTTACAGTGAACCTATAGGACAGAGAAGAACTGCCCCACAGGGTTTCCAAGGAGCGGTTGGTGGATTCAAACTGCCAACATTTTGGTTAGCAGCTGTAGCTCACCATAGCTCTTAACCACTGCACCACCAGGGCTCTACTTTTATAACAGAATGAATAATAAACTTATTTTTTTTTAATGAATCTTTGCCTTTGTCAATTCTTTCTTCCCTCACATATTTGGGTGCAGCATCTATGGGGTCATGATCAAATTTTAAATAGAGAATTTCTCATAATAGTAATCTAATTTAAGAATCATGTTACTGCAGCAAGGCTGGAAGATGGGAAGATAAGGGATACCCTCTTTCCCAATTTGTATTTCTATGACGTTCTTTAATCAGGACCACGGTTATGTATTATGATTATGACTGCCAGCTACTTTATCGAAGAATCCGAAGTTCAGAGGGGTGGAGAAGGACACACAAACTCTAAGGTGTTGGGTGGATGGGGAATCTTTAAGTCCTGAAAAAGAAAGGGCACTAGGTAATCTGAATAGCTTAAATAAGAAGGCGTGATGGTTAAGATTGTGTGTCAACTTGGCTGGACCATGATTCTCAGTATTTTGGCAGTTGTATAATGTTGTGATCACTTCCCTATTGAGATCTGATACATGATCACCCATATGATGGGATCTGCTGAGTGGTACCAGTTAGGGCAGGGCCTGTGGCAGCTCACTGCCCCCTCAGCCTTCATCTCTCTGCCTGCTGCTGCCTAGTCCTTCCTGTTCTCCTTGCTGGGGCTTTTGCTTGTTCTGGATCCTGCAGCTGGCTCCTGTTCATCTGACCTCCAGTTCCTGGGACTTGGGCTAGCAGCTTACTTGTGGTCTTGCCTGCCGATCTTGAGATTCATCTATCTTCACAGCCTGCACCAGCACTGTTCTCCAGCTTGCCAATCTTGGGTTCGCCAGCCCCTGTGGCTATGTGAATCCAGAGAAACTTCTTTCCTGCCTCATGGATCTAGGACATTACAACCTCTAAAAACCACATGAGCCATTTCCTTGATATAAAACTCTCTCTCTCTCTAAATATATATATATATATGTATACACACACACATATATATGTATATATATACGCTTTACTGATTTTGTTTCTCTAGAGAACCCAGCCTAAGACAGAAGGGAAGAAATAGAAATCATGAATGTTTGGAAAATGAGGATTTAAGTGCAGCATGAATAGTGTGCAAGCACCATCAATTTAAACACTGTTTCCTAGTGTGCTAGCTCCTTGTTAAGTGAGCCCGTGCTGTGACCTACTTATTTTACCTTTCTTGCTACTTACTTAATGAGGTGTCTTAGAAGAGTGTGTGACACCTTTCTAGAATGAATTGCTTAATACAAAAGAGTCATGCCTGGTCTCCAGTAGATAGGTATTTAATTTGTATATTGTAGAATTATTGCTGATTCTTGTGACTTTCTGGCATCATCAAGCAAATAAGTCTGCAGCCAGCAATCTGCAGAAAGTACTTGCAGCCAGCAATCTGCAGAAAGTACTTCCAGCTTTTCTAATCATCAGAACTGATGAAAGGATAATGACCTAAAGGCGCAGTTTTCAGGTAGCTTGCTTTTTGTTTGTTTTGTTTTATTTTTATTTTCATGTATATTCTCTGCTGGAAGAAAGAATTGAGGTAAAAAAGAAAGACCTGGAAAAAGGAGTAACTTACCTTATGAGACAGCCTGGACTTGTCACCAGACAGGGAGGCAGGGGATACACAAGCGATCTCAGTGATTACCTAGGGGAACCCACTAATATCGATGGCTTGGTAGGAAAAGATGTATGGAAATAAAATGTGGACAAAGAGCTTCTTAAGCCTTTCTAATTCATTCTAGCTAGACTCCCTGGGTGGCACAAACAGTTAAGTGTTGGACTATTAGTCAAAAGCTTTGTAGTTCAAACCCACCCAGAGGTGCCCTGGAAGACGGGCCTAGCCATCTGCTTCCAAAAGGTTACAGCCTTGAAAATCCTGTGGAACAATTCTACTGTACACATATGGGGTTGCCATGAGTAGGAACCGACTCCACAACAACTAACAACAACAACAACAGGGCACCAGCAGCCTAAGTCAGATGGTCAAAGGAAAAAGAAAAAAGTATTGGTGCTAATAAAGGAGGGAACAATAGAACAATGTCAGTCCCAGAGAGATAGCTTAAAAATATACCAGTCATCCTTATCTCTATCTTTCTCTTAGTGCAATATGATTACATAAACACATCTATATATATACAAACCTATTGCCTGTACACAGTCATGTCTGAGGATATGTCTGTGTGTGTGTGCATGTTGTGTGTACATATGAAAGTCTTTAACAAACCAAAAATGTTGTATTGTTTTATATGCAAGGAAAAATGGAAACATTTTTCTATTTACTTAATCTCAAATATACAGGCAAATATCAAAAATATGGAACTATGATTTCCCACTCCTAATTCTTTGTGTTTATATATCAGTAAAAATTAGTGTTCTGTCTGTTTGATTAATAATGTCTTTGGCCCTATCCAGTAAACAAAGATCAATGCCCATTTCCAAAGACATTTATTTAGAGATCTGAGTGCGAGCAATTGAAAAAAGCATAGAAGACACCTTTACATCCACTTAATCCACTCCATGCCCATATCTCCACCATAAAAATCTGTCTTCATTTCTCTGAAAAAAATAGCCTACATATTAACTCTCCTGTGATTTCAAGCCCTCGTGTTTCCACTTATCTCATTCTACTAAGACTTGTGCAGCCACTGTACCTAAACTAAGGTCCCCTGGGTGGCACAGTTTGCACTCAACTTTTAACCAAAAAGTTGGCAGTTCATACCCACCCAGAAGCCACACAAAAGAAAGACCTGGTGATCTTCCTCCATAAAGATCACAGCCAAGAAAACCCTATGGAGCAGTTCTACTCTGTAGCACATGGGGTTGTCATGAATCAGAATGTATTTGATGGCAATGTTTTTTTTGTTTTTGGTGGGGGGAGGGTTTGGGAATTTTCTTTTCTTTGTACCAAATGTTGCATAGGCTTACAAACTTTTAACAGACTCAATTTACAGAATAGAGGTATTTATAATCTAAAGAATTGTTAATTTGGCTTTGAGGTTATATAGGTTCCTTTTGATATTCTATTTGTGGTTTTTCAATATTACGTGGGTCACACACATGCATACACACGCTCGTATATATATATATACATATATATACACACACACACACATCTCTTAATTACTCAAAAAACAAAATACATTTGTTTGCTTTCGGGACAGCCTGATACAGGAGAGACCACTCTCCTTCTCTAGGATCACAACTACTATGAAATACAAAAAAATTACATAGAAGTTAAAAAAAAATAGAGAAAATTAGACACTATAGCGCTACTGGTCTAAATGAATTTCTACAGAATATCCTCAAGTTCTCTATTCATGAGAATGAGTAATTCTCAGGATCCTAGGAATAGTGGGGATATCAGGGGTGAGTATGGGGAAAAAAGTTGAGAGTTTCCATCTTATTTTTGAGCTCCTAATAAATTTCAGATATTACTAGATGCTCTGTTACATTATTATTTCATTTACTCTTTATAATGATATGCATTATTATCTCAATATTTCAGATATAACAACAGAGATTAAGTAACAAATCCAAATTTTAAACAGCCAATTTGTGGTATATCTAAGTTTTGTGGCTTTTTATTTTTTGTGAATCTAAACTCAGAGAAAAATGCAGACGTTTTTGGTATCCTCATGTAACTTCTTCATATGATCACTTGTCCTCTGTTTGAATATTCCATTTCTGCATTATAAGAACATACTTCAGTTATCAATTAGTCAAGACATTTGATTTGATAAAATCAGTGATGCCAAATATAAGACATGTTTTTATCTCAAAATATTTAAAATTAAGATATGAAGATAAAACACAATTACTTGAAAATAATAATAATACTTTAAAAATAATAACTCAAAACATTTTAAAATCTCAAAAGTGAGCTTGCCATTAATTACCAAACAAATTATACAGGCAGTGAATGTTACAGAAATTCAGCATCAAAACCAACAGACAGTCAAAATCCAATATATCCTTTATCTTAACATACACAACAAGTAATCTGGAAACAACTATTAACATAAGACAAATCCTGTCTACAAGGAATTTACAGTCTATGAAATTATCTCTGAGATTTTACAATATAACATAAGAAATACTATAATTTAAAGAGTAAAATAGCTATGATATAGTGTGCATTAATCCTGACTCAGTCACCAAGTAAGCCTTTACCACGTCAGATAGCTTGCTTTTAGCTGAATATTCTCTGTGCTATCATATCCTAATGCCTTTGCTTATGTCACTTCTTAAAGCATGAAATGCTTCTCCTTCAATATCTAATGGTTAAAATCCTGTTTTATAACAAACATTTTCAAACATATCATAGAAAAGTAAATTGTTATAATCTTTCTGAAAAGCTATTGGACAATATATAATTCAAGGTACTACAAATATTTATAAACTTTGATCTACATTTAGAAATTATATCATAAAGAAATAAATAGAAATGTAGACAAAAATTGTGTACAGACATGTAAGCCACAATATTACATATAATAGTAAAAAAGTGAAACTCATTTAAATATCCACAGCATGAAAATAAATCATCTTACTCTTTAGTACCATTGTATGCACATTTATTCTTGACTTACATAAAATTTTAAATGTTAGCAAACAATAACTATGAGTGGTAAGGTTTTGAATTTTTTAACTATTCTTTTTATCCTTTTTTGTGTGATATATGTTCCCTCAGCAATTTCTGTGAACCACCTTGTAATCATTAGTAAAATGTTATGTAAGGAGAACTTAAAACGGACTGGAAAATGCTCATAATATAAAGCCATGTTAAATGCAATGGTATGAAACAATTAACACAATTAAATACAATGGTACGAATGCAATTTAATCTATGTAAAGGATGAATTATATAAATGGATATTGCATATACATGCAATAAACAAAAGCTAGAGGAAAATTCTTCAAAACTTTCAAGAGTAGTTATTCTAGGTGGTGGAATGTGAATTATTTTAATTTTAATTTATATACTTTTTAAAAAAATTTACAGTGAAGATGTGTTTGTTTAAAAATCAGAAAAAAAGTCATTAAAAACAGAATCTTATCCGTCCCTCAGAGCCCTCTGTGATGCTTACACCCTTGTATAATAACTAAACTCTCTTTTCTCTGTATTCTCATAGATTTCAATTCATATCTCTGCATAGTCTTCTGTCTATGGTTCAGAGGGAAAGAGAATGATAAAATAAATATGGTAAAACATTAACATTTGCAGAAACTAAGTAATGAGCACATGAGAATTGTTTGCTCCATTTTACCAACTTTTCTTTAAGTCTGGAATTATTTCAAAATAAAAGCTATATGTTTAAAATGTTGGAGAAAGACGAGACAGGAAGAGAGGGAGGAAGGAAGGGAGGGAGTACAAGAAGAGAAAGAAAAAGCATTACCAGCAGATTGACTTGAGTGCATCTCCTTTTCCCTTACATAACTGTTCAGCCAGCCTACCCTCTAATATATTGAGCATTCTCCTAGGATATTCCTTTCATCCTCCAGTTAAGTCAGTGAGTCTTTCATTATTATTATTTTTTAATTCCTTTTGATTTAAATGTAAGACTAAAGTATATGTAGAAAAAAGCAAGCCAGTATCCCCTTTATTTCTGAGAAAGCCTGATTCCTAAATAATGTGTTCTCATTCTAGGCCTTTTAAATTGCTTTCTTGATCTTTGAGTTTATAATAAACTTACTGAATTTTTCTTTTCTTTAATATAAGAGGATTGCATACTCTCTATATAATTAGGTACTTTGTTATTTTGTATTTGTTCATTAATAAAATCCACCATTGTCCTGTTAGTGGAGCCATTCTCAGTGTTTCTAAAATCTAAAGCCATGATCATAGTTCATGAAATGAACAAATCCCAGAGCCAACTTGGTAACATTCTGTGGGGAGATGATTCTGAAGTCTATGGACAAGCCACTCAAATCTAAGAGCTTACAATCACCACAGATTCCTCTCTGAGCCCTGAAAATATAGGAATGTTGTTGGAAGACAGAGATTTGTAACAATAAAAAAAGAGAAGACAGTCAAGAGGTATCTGAAGGAGGCTGGATATCCTTCTAAACGACTAGGGTTAGTCTAGTAACTATTAGTGAGACAATGACTGTTTTCTGAACAAGAGATTGGTGTCAAATTTGACTCATAGGAAGACAATTCTGATGACAGTGTGAAGAATGGATTGAAGGAGAAATTTGAGGACAGAGAAACCCCTGAAATTTTAATGCAGAAAACCAGGTACAGTTCATATAAGAGTAAATTAGGATTGTTTGTGGTGAGAGAAAGGAGGGGACAAGAATGGGTGACCTTGATCCAACAGACTAGACAACAAATGATTGTCCTTCACGATAGAACGAAAATCTAAGTTCCATTTCATTAATTTGCTAATGTCTTTCCCCTGTTGCATACATTAGTCTCGCTACCATATTTATTCATGACAATATATGCACACAGGCATGCAGGTGCCCATCTCTGTCTCATTTAGAGGTGATCTCTCTGCTTGTCTTCCCTTGTCATTGGGAACCATCCCTGAGGGCTTAGGCCTATAGCACAAAATCCACCTCTACACTTGAGCTCTCAGTCTTCTCAGGCCTGTAAAATATTTCATGTCTCTAAATAAGTCCACCAGCTACCCAGACAGCTCGACTCTGGAACTGAATCTAGGAAGAACTCTATATCTCTGGGTGCAGAGGAAGTAGGAACACAATCAAAATTGGATCAAGGAACCAAGGAACAGAAGCTGAAAAGAGACAAGGACCTTCCCTTAAAGCTGACAGAGAGAAAGCCTTCTTCTAGAGCTAGCACCCCAAATTTAGACTCCTAAACTGTGAGAAAGTAAATTTCTGTTCATCAAAGTCACTCACGTGATATTTCTGTTATAGCAGCACTATAAAACTAAGATGACCATATACTTAGGCCAACCCCATTTTGTAGTTCTGGACTCTGGATTAATAAACTAACTTATTAGCATAGAGATCAACTTGACTCAGAAATAGGCTTTCATAAAGAAGATTTCAGATCCTGAAACACTAAAAATACTCAAAACCACCAATTCCATTCCTCTCCCACTATAATACCATAACTCTCAACCAGAAAAAAGAGAGGATGGTGGAGTAAAACACTATCTGGAGAACATCCAGTTGTGCCAATTTTCTTGGGATGTCTCCCAGCCTGTCTAATTGACCCCCTGTACTGATCTCATCTTTGTGATCTTCAATATCTAACTTTAAACATCGATGAATATATGTTTTTCCATCTTGGCACTCCATTTCCAATCTTAAAATTCCTAGATTTATGTTTCTTTTAAAATTCATATTACCTTTCATGTCTTGCACACTAAAGGAATCCAGAGGCTCTGTGTGTGGGGGTGTGTGGGGGTGTCTGTGTGTGTCTGTGTGCGTTTGTGTGTTTCAAGTAGGTATTATAACTCAATTATCTAGAAAGAAAAGGAACTAAGGAAATGAAAATGCATGGTCCTTCAAAAGCATTGGGTGTTAAGAAGCCTCCTCACAATGAATGGGGGAAAAAATACAATTTGAAAGTTATCTGCTAATTTTAATTTTAAACCTCTTTATAATTATTAATATTTTCAGTCAGCAAACAGACATAACCATGTTTAAAAAAAAATAATTAGAAAAAGGGAAAGGAAAGAGTCCATCTTTTCTACAGAGATTGAGGTGATAAGACATACTGATACTGACAGCAACATGGTCCACTGAAGAAAATTGAAATCAAAAACATCAGACTCGTTCACCTGGGAAGCATTAGGATCTGAGAAAAAATTGAGGTTACTCTGATGGGAGAAGTTTTCCCACCATGAAAACAGTTGGTATTAGGTCATCTATCCTGTGAGCAAGTCATGAAAGAAAAGAATCTAGTTGTAGTCCCCCAAAATGCAGACAGGTTTGTTGATCATCATCATTCTAGGAGAATACCCATGATGTCATATATGACACAGTTCTAATCCAAAAGTAAGGGACTGGATAGAGTATGACATGAAGTCTTTTTTAGGTAAGTGGTTCAGTTTCTGAAACCTCAGCAAATGAGTCTTTAAAGTACCAAGAACATAAATTTTAGGGTATCCTGTGGCTCAGGAGAAACACCAGCTTATGGAGCTTAGCTTTTGCAAAAACAATGACATGGTGAGTGAGTGAAGAAAAGGCTCACAGGCATGATTGTATCATTCCATGCTAGGTCTTGTGAGGGAGATTGGCAGGGTTTATAATTTAAACATTTGTCTAGAAATGTGGGAATAGATCTAACCCACAAATGAGAGCTACCAGAGGATTCAGCAATGAGAAGACAAAGCAGAGGAAATGAAATAGGGACTCACAACTCACTTCTACCTCTTCTGTATATTCATTTAATCAATAACGTATATACATTTGTTTTAATTTAAATAAAAACATAGAAAATGTGCTTTTCAAATTTACATATTGCAGAAAGCTGGAAGAGATAGCAAATATTACAATAAGTTAACAATTTAAGGGAGTTATCAGAAAGAGTAGATCAGTGTACTATAATAAAATCTTTTAATATTGAGAACAATAAAAAAATATTCAATTAGTGAAGGACACAAAACAAGAACATGATGCTATAAAAAGAACAGTCAGAGAACAAAGAAATATATTCTGGAAATTAAATATATGATAGCAGAATCACAAAGCCCAAACTTAGAAAACTGTGATGAGAAAAAGCTGTCAGAAAAAAAAGTAAAATGTAAGGATGGAAGAGTAGTTCAGTTGGTATCAACATATAAACAATAAGAGTTCAAGAAAGAGGAAAAAAAAGCAGAGGAGAGAAAATCATCAAATAAAGAAATCAAGAAGGTTGGTAGAGATGACTAACACAATCTGATTTAAAGTATCAAGTAAAATCCTACACAATGAACAAAATGCTAGGTACAGCATTTAAAAATTTCAGAACACTGGTGATGGAGAAAAGAGTTAAAAAGTTCTTACAATAACAACAAAAATAGATGTTGTATAAAATATTAAGAATCTGAACAAAATTGAACTTCACAACAGTAACAATGGAAGCTAAAATATATGATTTCTTCAAACTTTTGAGGAGAAATGATTTTCAACTTAGAAATTCCAGTCAAATCATCATTGAGTGTTGGCATAAAATAAAGATATTTCTGACATGTAATCACTAACTTTATATGGAAAGGAAAGAGGCCCCAGATAAATAGGACATTATTGAAGAAAAAGAACAAAGTAGGAAGCCTCACACTCAGAACCTACTATACAGCTACGATTGTCAAAACATGCTGGTGCTGGTACTGGTACAACGACAGACACATTGACCAATGGAACAGAATCAAGAACTCAGATGTAAATCCATCCAGCTATGGCCACTTGATCTTTGACAAAGGCCTAAAGTACACTAAATGAGGAATAGACAGTCTATTTTAACAAACGGTGCTAGCAAAACTGGATGTCCATCTGTAAAAAAAATGAAACAGGACCCATACCTCACACCATACACAAAAACTAATTCAAAAGACTTCACCTTAAAGAGCTAGAAATAAAAATACCATATGATCCAGCAATCCCACTTCTAGGAATATATCCTAGGGAAAAAGGGAAACAAGAGAAGTCACACAAATAGACATGCACATCCATGTTCATTGCAGCATTATTCACAATAGAAAAAAGATGGAAACAACCTAAGTGCTCATCAACAGATGAATGGATAAACAAACTATGGTTCATACACACAATGGAATACTGCAAAATGAAAAAGAACAATGTCGAATCTGTGAAACATCTCACGACTTGGATGAATCTGGAGGGCATTATGCTGAGTGAAATAAATCAATAACAAAAGGACAAATGTTGTATGAGACTACTATTATAAAAACTCATGAAAAGGTTTACAAACAGAAAGAAACAATCTTTGATGGTTACTAGGGAGGGAAAGGGTGAGGAAGGAAAAACACTAACTAGACAATAAGTAATTGGTAACTTTGATGAAGGGTAAGACAGTATTCGATACTGGTGAAGCCAGCACAACTTGACCAAGATAAGGTCATGGAAGCTTCATAGACACATCCAAACTCAATGAGGGACCGAATTACTGGGCTGAGTACTGAGGACCATGGTCTTGGCGGACATCTAGCTCAACTGACATAACATACTTTATAAAGAAAATGTTCTACATCTGACCATGGCAAGTAGCGACTGGGGTCTTAAAAGCTCGTGAGCACCCTACACCACTGGTCCCACCCCATCTGGAGCAAGGAAAATGAAGAAATTGAAAGATAGGGGAAAGATTAGTTCAAAGGACTAACAGATCACAACCACAGCCTCCACCAGACTGAATGAAGTACAACTAGATGGTGCCCGGCTACCACCACTGACTGCTCTGACAAGAATCCCAGTAGAGGGACCCAGACAGAGCTGGGGATAAATGTAGAACAAACTTCTAACTCACAAAAAAATACCAGACTTACTGGTCTGACAGAGACTGGAGAAACCCCATATCCTTGTTTTGTGCGATATTATCTGGTGAATTTATGTGGTCTTTCTGTCTCCTTTTGTCCTGAGAGCTTGCTTCTGGTCTAGAGCATTGTGTCTAATTTTCTGTCTTGTATCAGGTTGGAGGTTATGGCTGAGAATTCCTGTTTTTTGTAAGGTTGGTCATAGACCTTCAGTTCTTTCTTCATCAAGAAAAAACTGCATCTTATGTATATCTTATGATTTAGACTTTTAATAGCTACTTAAAGAAACTTTGATATAAATTGGTCTATTTGAAAAGTACACTAAGATCTATATGTTTTATACTGTGTCAATCTTAAAAGTGAAACCTATCTAAGTAACTTAAGCTAGATATTATATGAAATGTGTTTTGTTTAAGGAAAAATGATAGTTTTGTCTTAAAAGTAGCAGTTCCAGAACAGAAAAAAAGAAATTAGTTATCTTTTGTCCTTCGAAATTCCCAGGTAAATTTAAACATATGTAAATGAATTGGGATGACACCCCCAGCCCCAGTTTTGCTAGCCAAGAATTGATGGATTCATTTCCAAAATTGCTAAAGATTTTTGGTATTTACTGGGTAGATAGCTTTACAAAATGCCTGCATCAATTTAAACATATGTAAATGTCTTCCATGAGTCAAGAGAGCGAGGGCAGGGCAAGATCAGGCCTCTTCAGCCCCCAACCCCCAGTCTCCAAGGCCTTGTAGCTCAAGGGAAGTTTTTGAAATACCCTTTTGAGCTAGGTGGAGACTCTTTTAAGACAAAAGATAAGAAAAAATTTCTGCTTTGCTATAGCTATCAGAAATTGAGTGAATCCTAATCATAGAACTGTAAACAAGTTCTCTCTAATATAGGAGAACTCTAAGAAGTCAAACAATAGAAATCACAATGAGACACACCTGAAGTGGCCTGGAAAAATGTTTCCACTCCTAGTCAGACACTTAAGGTTATATCCATATCAATGAATTGGTCAGTTGAGCAGAGACATTGTGATTTCCAAAGCCAGTTGATAAAATCTTTAAGGGCTGAAATTAGATTGGGAAAAATATGAGAAATAGTAAAAGTTGAATGAAATCTTAGAATGTTTAAATAGACTTTTCTTTCAACAACAGTTACATTTATGGTATACAGGCTTAAAATAATTCCAAAGACATTTACGTAACTTATTGATGTTAAATTGAGTTAATAGATATTTGTCATAATTTAAGCTTATATACTTTGGCTTTTTATGCCACAAGAGAAAGGATAGACAGATATATATATTTAAGTCTGCTAATGGGTGTGTTTATTTTTGCCGTTTAAAGGGATTCACTATAAGATATATGCAACAAAGGCAACATTTAAGAGGTTTATTGAAAAAGAAATTTATTTGATATGGTCAAGTTTTATCTGTCTGACTAAAGTTTAACAGTTTAATTTACAAGATTTTTAGTAGTTTTAATGTTAAGTAGCATATAAAACAATTAGGTTTCTCGCTGTTAAAATAACAAAATGTTCTTTGATTCCTGAGTTAAACGGTTAATTTATTTGTGTAATCTGCCTCAAAGACAGACATTCAGCCTCTTATTAGAATAAGATTCCTGAACCAAAAACCAAGCCGAATGGCTTTTAGTAAAGAAAGCTAAGATTTTTACTTTAAAATCTTTGATCAAATAACTTATTGTTTCATAGTGACCTACAATAAACTCCTGATAACTCTCAAACATCATGGAAAGCCACAAGGATTTTTAAAAAGGAAAAGTGCTAAAAAGGTTTATTTAACATGTTGAAAATTACACAGAATGTGTTGTCAGAATCAAGAGAAATGCCTCACTCTCTTTGAGTTAAAATTTATATATTAATATTTCCTCATATTTTTGCCTAGTATTATATAGCAAATAATATTATGTCATAATTTTATTATTATGTCTTTATTATTAACTTGGTCACAACTTTATCTTTTTGAATCTAGCATCATCAAAGCCAATGGTTTGATTGGGGAATCCACATCATTTATCTATGAAGTTTTTTTTTATTACTATTCAAGTATTTAGAGATTTGATAATCTTGGTATATTCTTGGTATATCCTGACTATATGGTATTTTGTCTCAAAATTATTATGTATTATATCTGAAGCTCTGAATACAGTTAATGGTTATATTTAGAAATATTTTTTATCTAAATTTTTTTTTAACTGATTTTATTTGTCCTTTACGTTGTGCTTGTAATTAATATCTATCAGGTCTTTTACTATTAAGAATATTATGTTTATTAATTAATCATAGCCATATTAAGTTTTTTCACCTGCAGATAGGTTTTTACTTTGCTGCTAAAAATGATGGACCAAAATATCTCAACAGAAAGATGGACTATATTGGACTTGTGAAAAAGACTGAGCCTAGACTCAATCAAGATTTCCAGAACTCTTATGCAGAAGTTCATGAGTTCACAGACTGCGGCTAATCCAGGGTCACATGGAACAGAAATTAACTACATAAGACTGAGTAAACTGAAGGAAACTATGGTTTTTTTTATGTGGGAATATTGCTGATGTTTTAAGGTCCTACTTTCTGGGTATAAAAAACCATTTTCCTTTCTCCTAAATTATCTAACTAATGAGTTTAGATATGGTAACTCTTGAATTAAAAGTTCCTATTGATTGGCTTAGCAAAGTTGTAACTATCATAACCAGAGATGTGTATGAAGTTCGAGCTATGATTTTACAAAATAGAATAGTATTAGCTTTCCTGTTAGTCTCCCAAGAAACAGTTTTGGCCCTTAACAGATAAATGTTGCTGTATTTATATTAATAGTCAATCTGAAGTTTTGCAGAATATAGTTGCTACTGAGGCACATGAAAAACAGTTACTAATGCTGCTTATGTATAGACAAACACCTCATGAGATTTGTTTCCTTGGTTCAAAGACCTTAGGGTCATGGTTTCATTGGTTATTTCAGACAACTGGCCTAATATAATTGTTAATGTTTCTGTTTTATTCCTTAGTTTGCTGTATGGTGCCTGGGATCTTCAAAACCAGATGATGCCCAATTAGCATTTATTAAGCGTTTTTGATAAAAGATTCTATAGCAAGAGCATGATCCAAAGGAAAGAACGATGAGAGAGTTGTATGTAATTCTCCCAGAATCCAGATTTCTGGTTTTAATGGAGGTTGAGGCAACACACATAGGCCATCGCCTTTGGGTATCCTTTTGAACCTCAAACTTTGAAGAAAAAACTGGTTCCTGAAGCCACTTTGAGTCAAACAATGGTCCAGATAAACCAGTAAGGCCATTTTGCCCTGGGCATTGTGTTTTTTTTTTAAGAATTCAGTCTGTTTTAGGAAACTAACTTCAAAGATCAGACTGAGAGTTATGTTTAAGGTAAATCATGAATTTGTTTAATCAGTCTTTAAGACAATGTTGTATAAAATACCTGTCTGATGTTTGTAATCAAACTGTCACCCTCTTACGATGCAGAAAATTATGTATCTGAAAGAAACCGAATTCTCAGAGGAGCTCGACCTCATGACTCAGACTCCATTTTGTCTTAGATTCCACTTCTGCTTCTGAGACAGTGTCCCGTGACTGTTAATAGGTAAACCAAGGAGGGTCAGTTTGCCCTTGGGAAAAACATTTAGTATGTTTTAAACAGACTAACTGAAGACCCTCCTACAGGAAATGTCCATCCTGTATTATCTTGCTAATCATGAATTCTCTAATGGAAACTTTGTTGTCACATGTAAATTTTTCTATATTTTCTGTTTTCTCTAGACAAACTTTGTGTGCTCCTTATGGATATATGTTTCTGTGTGATAGATCCAACTATACTAATTTAGATGATCCCTTTCCAACTGACAGTGAATTTATGTGGGCAATCTCTTGTTTAGACTTCTGACGAATGCATGGGAAATGCACTTTGGAAATTTCAGGATTATCTTCAGATATTCATAGTAATGATGCTAATAAATATTGAAAAGGTAATGTTAATTTGTTACACATTGTAAAATGAAAGTCAGAAGAAAACTCATTGGTCCATCACTCAGGGTATGGTTGGTAGTTTTAATCCTAGTTACTGTATAGTTGAATTGGAGAAATATTTAAGAAATTTTTCAGTCACTATGGGACAAATAACAGATGAGATGGAAGCACAACAGTGAGCTCTGATCTCATAAGCCAAGGTGACATGAGATAACAAAATAACCTTAGATTTTGTATTAGTCCAAGAAGTGTAGTTTGTGCTGTAGGATTAGACAACAAGCTACTTGGTTACACACTGTAACACTCTTAACAGACACCAGATTTCTTTGGTTGGTACCATCAGGAATAAGTACATGGGCTAAATCACTATTGCAAGGAATAGTAATATTCTTAGTCTACATCCTGATAGTATTAGGCATAATAAAATTTATCTTCTATTGTCTTACACGTTTAAAAGGCAAAGAAGGCCTTGGGCTAAAATGTTGATGTACATTGAGTCTGCTCACTTCAGCAACGCAATTGATGAGAAATCACTCTTAATAACCTGGTGAAGAACCAGATGGTATCCGGTGGAAAACCAGCACCGTGAGTTTAAACAGCTTGCAATGGCCGCCATCTAGGATCTTGACTAAGTCCAGGTATTGATCATTGATGTGTTACCTCCAATCCCCGATCAAAAGGAGGGAATGATTTAGGAAATAATATTGGAATAATTTATTCCCTCTCCTTGAGCATAGAGAATATGACCCAGCTGGAGCTGGGCTCACAGGGGCTCACAGGGGCTCACAAGGGCTCACAAGGACACATCAACTAGTCCCTGACGTATAAAGACAATAGCTAAGATAATCTTGGAAAATATCCTTTAGGGAAACTTTCACAAAAAGCCAATCAAACAGAACACAAAAGACTTTCCACTCTACTCCTTTTCTATGAGCATTTAGTAAATAGAAATTTGTTGGACCAATGAAGACCATCCTGACTGTCGTTACTGAAACCTCTACCAATGATTGTTAAGAAAGACAATTCAAAATGTAGGATCACACTTTCTGGCCAATCAGTGAAGAGGTGAAGCATTCGATGGTTTTGCCCATTTGTAATGTTAATATATACCGATGGCTCTGGAATGAATGGTCTTTGGACTTAGGCAGACATGGCTGTGGCAGCATGCTTGTCCATTTTCCCATTCTTGCCTATTCTATAATATTCTTTGGACTTGGTCAGACATGGCTCTAGCAGCATGCTTGTCCGTTTTACCACTTTTGTCCTTTTGAATATATGCTAAATAAAACTTCCTTTTTGCTTTACTAAACTTTATGATGTTTTTCCCCTACAACAGGTTTACCCTTCAGCTGAAGATTAGACAGGTCTACAGGGCCAACAATAACACTCATAAGAGATGTGCTTTATAGTTCAATCATATATAAGTGATTAATGGGCACACTAACCCAAAAGAAAAGATGAGAAGGCAGGAAAGGACAAGAAAACTGATAAATGGAAACAGGGAACCTGAGGTAGAGAAGGGGAGAGTGTTAACACATTGTGGGGTTGGCATCCAATGTCACAAAACAATTTGTGTATTAACTGTTCAATGAGAAACTAATTTGCTCTGTAAACTTTTGCCTAAATCACAATTAAAAAAATAAAACAAAAACTTTCCATGTATCCTTTTCAGGAAGTTACTGGAAGATCTGCTATATCAAAACTAGAGCATATACCAAGAAAAAGGAAGACACCCAATGCAGGAAATGAGGTGAAAGTTATTCACAGAAGATAGCTATGCAGCAGAAAAAGTAACCCAGTACAGACTGAAGCAGGTCAGAGAGATTCAGTTATTATTTCTGTGGTATATTCTCATCTGATGGCTCAGCTGTGTAAGGATCCACTTCCAAGCTTACTCAGGTTATAGGCAAAAATCATTTTCTTGTGCTGTAAAATTCATGGCAGCTTGCTTCTTCAAAGTCAGCAAGAGGAGAGAAAAGGAACAAAGGAAATGCAAATACATAACATTTGTGAGAGAGAAGAAAGAAAAAGTCTGATGCATTCAGTCTCACACCTCTAGAACTTTTGTAAAAGAGCATGCCTGAAAAGGTCAGGCTCACTCAGGATAGTCTCCCTTTGATTAACATAAAAACAATTGAGTAGGGCCTTAATAACTTCCGCAAAATCCCTTCATTTTTGTAGTAGCTGAGCCTCCAGATGTGAATAATCACATAAGTGATATCCCATAAATGTTGCCATATTCTATTAGTTAGAAGCAAGTTGGAAGTCCCAACCACATTCCAGGGGAAAGGAGTCACACAAAGGCATGGACATTAGAGAGCAGGAATTATTGGTGCTGTATTAGAATTCTACCTATCACAGTAGATATTTCCTAAAACTGAAAAATAAAAAATAGCAATATTGAATGTGTGTGTGTATTAATGTGGAGGAAAAATCAAAGAATCAACTAAAATATATAAAATTGGCTGCCTTTATAATAGTATATGGGCAGGAGTTATTAAAATTGTATTAAACTCTTACACTATGTTCGTGCATATGTTGTTTTTATTTTAATTTGGTTTTATTTTAATCAAATGAATATAATATGCTATGTTTTGTATAGAAGATGATTAAGATTTTTTTCAAATAATAAACAGGAACAAAGCAGCAAATTTCACTGGAAAGCAATTCCTGAGAAAAGATATGGGAGTCTTTGTTAACTATAAACTAAAAATGAGTCAATAATGAGATATTGTTGCTATAAAAAAATCAAATGCAATCTCAGGCTTCAACTCACATAAGTATAATGAATCAACAGGAAAAAAAGATTGGTCTATATTATTCTCCACTGAAAATGTCACATTTGAAATTGTGTTTATTTGTAGGTCCCTAATTTAATTCTATTTTTCTATTATTATAATATGTACGGATATTTTTATTATACAGTCGATATATGTTTTTCCATAGAAACTTTAGAAAAAAGAAAAAATTGCAGTCTCAATACTTGAAAACAAATATAAATGTTTTGGTGCTGATCTTTCTAGCATTTTTCTCTTTCTATGCGTGTACGAGACCATTTATGTACATCATGAACATATCATGTCATATACATACTTTCAGTGCTGCTTTTTTTTTTCCTTTTTTTTAATTGCACTTCAGGTGAGGTTTACAGAACAAATAGTTTCTCATTAAACAGTAGTACACATATTGTTATATGACATTGGTTAACAACCCCACAACATGTCAACCTTCCCCCATCTTGACCTTTTTTTTTTTTTTGGTGAAAATATACATAGCCAAAGATACACCATTTCAAAAATGCACAGTTCAGTGACTTCGACTATGCTCTTCCAGTTGTGCTGCTATTCTCACTTTAGATGAAGGTTTACAGAACAAGATAGTTTCTCATTAAACAGTTAGTACACATGTTGCCCTATGTCAATGGTTAACAAACCCACTACACATCATCACTGTCCTTACTCAACCTTGGGCTCCCTATCACCAGCTTTCCTGTCCCCTTCTGCCTTCTAGTCCTTGTTCCTGGACTGCTGCACTTCATTAGTTCTGTTTTGTTTCATGGGGCCGTCCAATCCCCAGCTGAACGGTGAACCTCGGAAGTGACTTCACCACTGAACTAAAAAGGTGTCTGGGGACCATACTCGCAGGGTTTCTCCAGTCTCTTTTAGGCCAGTAAATCCGGTTTTTTTTGTGTGTGTGTTAGAATTTTGTTTTACATCGTTCTCCAGCTCTGTCCAGAACCCTCTGTTGTGATCCCAGTCAGAGCAGTCAGTGGTGGTAGCTGGGCACCATCTAGCTGTATTGGACTTAGTCTGGTGGAGGCCTTGGTAGCTGTGGTCCATTAGTCCTTTGGACTAATCTTTTCCTTGTATCCAGTTCTCTTCATTCTCCCTTAGCTCCCGAAGGGGTGAGACCAGGGGAGTATCTTAGATGGCTGCTCACAGGCTTTTAAGACCCCAGATGCTAGTCACCAAGGTAGAATGTAGAGCATTGTCTTTATAAACTGTTACGCCAATTGAGCTAGATATTCCCTGAGATTGCTTTTTTTTTTTTTTAACTTAATAGTATATCTCAGAGTACTTCTGTGTCTAGCCAAGATGAAGGACAGATGCCAAATAAAGTCTCATTCCTAAAACAACTAAAAAAAAAACAGAGAAAATACATGAGACAACTGTTCTTAAGATACTGACATGAGGTAGCAAAGGACAGTGATCTATGAGAGATAAGAAACAAAAGATGCAAGTCCTATGATTGTGGAGGTTTCAGGGTAGAAAACAGTTTCCAGCCACAGCATAGGGAAGTGAAATGCAGACAAAATCCAGCAACTCACTGAGTTAGTGTTGGTGCTAGGAGTCCAGGGAAATCCAGGCAGCTGGAGTGTGCAGGGCAGAGTTGTAGAGAAGAGTTCTGGAGAAAAGAAAGCTATAACAAATGAGAAAGAAGCAAAAGGCTTACAGATTGGAAAACACAAGGGAAAACTGTTTTATTTTCTGATAACATGATTGTCAATGTATAAAGTTCAATTGAATTAACAAAAACTGCTAATAGAAATAATAAATGAGTTTTTCATGGCTATAGAATACAAAATCAACATATTAAAAGCAATTGTATTACTATGTACTAGTATTTTTTTTTTAAATTTCAAGACTTGTACCCTGAATGTCTAATAAAGAAGATTCAAATTCATACATCAAAAGATTTAATATTGTTAAAATATCAATTTTTCCCAAATTGATCTATGAATTCAATGCAATCTCAATCAAAATTCCTCCAGATATTTTTAGAAATAGGCAAGTTAGTTCTAAAATTCATATGGAAATTCTAAGGACCTAGACTAGCCAAAACAGCATTGAAAAAGTTGGAGGTTACACTACTTCTTTTCAAGACTTATTAGGAAACTATAGCAGTCAATCCAGGGCCTGGCAGTGGATAAGACAAGCAAGGTGCCTATGGCACAAAATTTATAAAAGTAACAATTATAACAAAGTGTTGGATTATGCCATGTAGATGTAATATACACAAAATTGGGGAAGAAGGAATAGGTCTATATAGTAGCAATGCTTTTACATATCAGTGGAATTACGTTAGTATAAATAAGAAGTAGATTCTGATAAATTAAGGTATAAATGGTAAGGTACAAAAAAACCCTCAAAAATACAGTGAAAAAATTAACTATATTAAAAGGTAACACTAGAAAATATTCACACATGCTTGAGAACACTAGCCATTAGAGTAATGCAAATTAAAACTACAATGAGATACCAGCTCACACCAATATATCTGGCATGAATGAAAAAAACAGAAAATAACAAATGTTGGAGAGGCTTCGGGGAGACTGGAACTCTTATTCACTGCTGGTGGGAATGCAAAATGGTACAACCATTTTGGGAAATAGTATGGCGCTTCCTTAAAGAGCTAGAAATAGAAATATCATATGATACAGCAATCCCAATCCTAGGAATATATCCTAGAGAAGTAAGAGCCATCACACAAATAGACATATGCACATCCATGTTCATTGCAGCATTATTCACAGTAGAAAAAAGATGGAAACAACCTAAGTGCCCATCAATAGGTGAATGGATAAACAAACTATGGTACATACACACAGTTGAATAATACACAGTGATAAAGAACAATGATGAATCTGTGAAATATCTCACAAAATGGGTGAATCTGGAGAGCATGAAGCTGAGTGAAATAAGTCAATCACAAAAGGACAAACACTGTATGAGACCACTATTATAAAAACTCATGAAAAGGTTTACACACAGAAATAAACAATCTTTGATGGTTACAAGGAAGAGGACAAGCGAGGAGGGAAAAACACTAACTAAACAATAGATAAATGGTAACTTTGGTGAAGGGTAAGACAGTACACAATACTGGGGAAGTCAGCACAACTTGACCAACCCAAGGTCATGGAAGCTTCATAAACACATCCAAACTCCTTGAGGGACTGAATTACTGGGGTGAGGGCTGTGGGGACCATGGTCACTGGGGACATCTAGCTGAACTGGCATGACGTAGTTTATAAAGAAAATATTTTACATCCATCCGTGGTAAGTTCAGTCTGGGGTCTTGATATCTTGTGCATGACTATCTAAGATATTTCATTGGTCCCACCCCATCTGGAGCAAGGGAACAGTTAGTTCAAAGGACTAATGTACCACAACTACCACAGCCTCCACCAGACTGAGTCCAGAACAATTAGATGGTGTCTGGCTACCACCACCAACTGCTCTGACCGGGATCACAATAGAGAGGCCTGGACAGAGCTGGAGAAAAATATAGAACAAAATTGTAACTCAAAAAAAAAAAAAAAAAAAAAAAATCAGACTTAGTGAAATAACAGAAACCGAAGAAACCCTGAGAGTATGGCCCCCAGATGCACTTTTAACTCATTACTGAAGTCACTCCTGAGGTTCCCCTTCAGCCAAAATTAGATGTGACCATAAAACAAAATGAGACTAAATGGGCACTTCAGCCCAGGGGCAAGGATGAGAAGGCAGGAGGGGACAGGAAAGCTAGTAATGGGGAGCCCAAGTTTGAGAAGGGGAGAATGTTGACACGTCGTGGGGTTGGCAACCAATGTCACAAAACAGTATGCGTATTAATTGTTTAATGAGAAACTAATTTACTCTGTAAACCTTCATGTAAAGCACAATAAAAAAAATTTAAAAAAGAAATTAAACCTACAGCAAGTGGAGGAAGGGAATAGTAAAAATTAGAGTGAAAATTAATGAAATAGAGAATGGAAAAACCACAGAGAAAATCATCAAAGTCAACAAAAAGTGGTTCTTTGAAATACTGACAGAACTTTAGTTAGACTGTTTAAGAGAAAAAGAAACAAGATTCAGATTACTAAAATCAGAAATGAAAGAGGGGACATTACACCAATCTCACAGAAATAAATTTTTTTTTAAAAAGTTTATCAGGGAATACTAATACAATTTTCTGCCAAGAAATCATATATATAATTTAGATGGAATGGACAAATTCCTAGATAGATGCAAACTATTGAAACTTGACTCAAGAAGAAATGAAAAATAAAAAAAATCTAAACAGTCTTATAAGAAGTAAAGAGATATATATTTACAAAACCAAAAAAGCATCTCCTGAGGCTGGTTATATACACCCAAACACCTTATGGGATTTGGCTTCCTGGTTTGGAGGTTAAGGGTCATGGTTTCATGGGACAACCGAGTTATTTGGCCCAATATCATATTTTGTGCTTCTATTGTATCTCCTAGTTCCAATATAGTGCCTGAGGTCTTAAAAGTTTGCAAGCAGCCATCCAAGTTGCAGCAATTGGTCTCTATTCACCTGGGGTAACAGAGGAGAAGGGGAGTCAAGAATAAGAGGAAGAAACGAAATGCTTGGCTTATTGCCTCCATGAATAACTGCTGCCTTTGCCATGAGACCAGAAGAACTGGATGGTGCCTGACTACTATTACAGAACATTTTGATCAAAGATTCTATAGAAGAATCCTGATCAAAAGGAGGAAAGAGGAACAGAATTTCAAGTTCTCATGGAATCCAGATTTTCTAGAGCCATGGAGGCTGGATGAACCCCTGAGATTATTGCCCTACAATAATCTTTAAACCTTTAATCTTAAACCAAAAATGTAGCCTGAAGTCTTCTTAAAACCAAACAATAGTTTAACAATTAGTAAAGAATGTCTGCCTTAAGCATTGTGGTTTTTTAAAAAACTATCTATCTAGAATCAAATTGACAAGATCAACTTGAAAGGTTAGATAGGATGGCTTAAGGGGCAGTGTGATTACTTTAATGTGGGAGGAATAATCCAGAAAAGGAAGGTGAAAATCATTACAAAACTTGAAGAATGTAGTCAGTGTTACTGAATTGTATGTGTAGAAATTATTGAACTGATACATGTTTTGCTGTGTATAATTTCAACAACAACCAAAAAAATAATTATAAAAGTAAGTAAAGAGATTGAATTACTAATTTAAAAACCTCTAACAAGGAAGAGTTCAGACTCAGAGTCACTTCACTGGAGAATTCTATCAAACAGAAGCCATAGTACTAGAAATTCTTCACAAACTTTTTCAAAATCAAGAATAAGAGGGATACTTCACAACTCTATTAGGAATAAAATGGAGAATGACTGTTAACAGGTATGTGGTTTCTTTTTAGGGTAATAAAAATGGTATAAATTGATTGTAGTAATGGTTGCACAACTTCGTGAATATTGTTAACAAACAATTTGAATTGTACACTTTAAATGGGTGAATTATGTGGTATGTGAATTGCATCTCAGTAAATCTGTTATACAAATAAATAAAAACGTAAAATTCACCTTAAAAAAAGGCAAGCAACCAATTTTTTTTTAAATGGGCAAAATTTGAACAGATAGCTCACAAAAGAAGAACTAAAAATTACAAGTAAGCACATGAAAAGGTGTCAAGAGCACGAGTTATTAGGGAAAGGCAGATAAATTCATTATGCAACATCAGTACGCACCAAATAAAATGGCTAAATTTAAAAGACTGAACGTATCACATAATGGCATGGATGAGGAACAAGGACAACTCTCATGTACTCCTGATTGAAGGATAAAATTGTGCAGCCTCTTTGGAAAACAGTTTGGCAGTTTTGTATGAAGTAAAACATAAAATTAGATTCCTAGATAGTACCCAAGAAAACTGAAAACACAAGACTTTATATGAATGTCCATACCAGCTATATATATAGTGGCCAAAAACTAGAAACAACCCAAATATCCATCTACAATGGACTCAATCCAATCTTAAAAAATAATATTACAAAGTAAAAAGGAACTAATTATTGATACATGGAAACAAATTAATAAATCTCAAAAGCATTATGCTAAATAAAACAAGTCAGATATAAAGGATTAATGAGTCCATTTGCATGAATTCTAGTGACAGAAAACAGATCATTAGTCATCAGTAGTTAGGAATGGAGGGAGGGCATTTGTCTATAAAGGCAATTGAGGGAAGTCGGAGTAATAGAAATATTTTATATCATGAGTGTAGTGATGGTTGGAAGACTCCATGTATTTGTCAAAACTCATCAAATAGTAATTTAAAATTGCTGAATTTTACTGTATATGTTATATCTCAAAAAAATTTTTTTTTTTTTTAAATTGAAACCTACAGAAATCGTTTACTGGTAAATGCTAAAAGTTTTCTCCCAGATCTCAAGAACCCAATGTTACCACTTATATTCAAAATTTACTGAAGTTTCTAACACGTACAAAAGGCATGAAGAATGAAAAGGAATTGGAGTGGATAGTAAGATATAATAGTATCATCATTAAGGGAAGGCATGATTATACTCAATTCAGAAAAATCTAAAAAAAATAAGCTTATTTAGATTAATATGTTAATTTAGTAACTTCATTGAAAGTTAGATAAATATAAAATTTCTAGATGCTAATAATGAGCTATTAGGAAATTATTATTTTCTTTAAAAACAGATTTACAATACCACCAAGTGCTAGGAATAAATCTAATGGAAAAGAGTCTAAGATCTTACCCAGAATATTACGAAGTATTATAGAGAGAAAATAAGAGGAGTTAATTAACAGAGATTTATACCATGCTAATTGATATGAAGATTTTTTATTACAAAGTTATGAGTTTTTCTCAAATGTATCTATAGGATCAATGTAATCCCCAAATCTCAGCATTTCTTTTTAGAAGATGGCAAATTTGTACAAAAATGCAAATGACCAAGAGTATCTTAGCTTGCAAACTGGTGAATAGAACAAAAACAAAGCCACATACTTGTGGACATCTACTATGTAATAAAAATATTATGAAACAAAAAATAGAAAAGGGACAATCTTTTCAAAAACTGATGCTGGATCAATTGAAATATATATATATCCCCAATATTACACAATATACAATAATCATTTCCTGTCAAATTTTACTCTAAAAAAAAAAGGTAATCTTCTATTTATTTGTAATTATGTGAGTATTTTCACTTGTATCTACCTACCTATCTAATTTTTATTTCATTAAATTGTTTATGTTTTAAAAACTGTATTGTTTGTCTCTCAGTAGGGCTTTAGAATTTCTTTATATATGTCCTATATATTTCTCTTTAAGTTTATTCATAACCATTTCATATTTTTGCCGATAGTTCAATAGACTATACTTCATTATATTTACCTAATTTAAATTTAGTATGTAAAATGTTGATGGAGTTAAAAAAATTAATTTTGTAAGTTAACCATTTTCCTGAATTATCTATTTCTAATCTTTCCACCTTTTTTTTTTTTTAGGCTTTCCGTGTAGAAATTAACTTTATTTATTTATTTTTTTTAGTTGTACTTCAGGTAAAGGTTGTTTACAGAACGAATAGTTTCTCATTAAACAGTAGTACACATATTGTTATATGACATTGGTTAACAACCCCACAACATGTCAACCCTCCCCCATCTTGACCTTTTTTTTTTTTTTTTTTTTTTGGTGAAAATATACCTAGACAAAAGATACACCATTTCAAAAATTTCTACATGCACAGTTCAGAGACATCGACTGTACTCTTTCAGTTGTGCTGCTATTCTCACTTTAGATGAAGGTTTACAGAACAAAATAGTTTCTCATTAAACAGTACACATGTTGCCCTATGACAATGGTTAACAACCCCACTACATGTCAACACTGTCCTTACTCAACCTTGGGTTCCCTATCACCAGCTTTTCTGTCCCCTTCTGCCTTCTAGTCCTTGTCCCTGGACTGCTGTGCCTCATTAGTTCTGTTTTGTTTTATGGGGCTGTCCAATCCCCAGCTGAACGGTGAACCTCAGAAGTGACTTCACCACTGAGCTAAAAGGGTGTCTGGGGGCCATACTCTTGGGGTTTCTCCAGTCTCTTTTAGGCCAGCAGATCTGGTCTTTTTGTGTGTGTGTTAGAATTTTGTTCTACATCCTTCTCCAGTTCTGTCCAGAACCCTCTGTTGTGATCCCAGTCAGAGCAGTCAGTGGTGGTAGCTGGGCACCATCTAGCTGTACTGGACTCAGTCTGGTGGAGGCTTTGGTAGCTGTGGTCCATTAGTCCTTTGGACTAATCTTTTCCTTGTATCCTGTTCTCTTCATTCTCCCTTGCTCCCGAAGGGATGAGACCAGTGGAGTATCTTAGATGGCCGCTCACAGGCTTTTAAGACCACAGACACTACTCACCAAAGTAGAATGTAGAACACTGTCTTTATAAACTGTGTTATGCCAATTGAGCTAAATGTTCCCCAAGACCATGGTCCCCACAGCCCTACACCCAGCAATTCAGTCCCTCAGGGAGAAATTAATTTTAAATAATGACAATTTTATTGACTTTTTTCTAATGTTAATTATTAATGTCTTCCTTTTCTTGTGAATTACACTAACTAAATGTTCTAGGAATACGATTAATGGTGAGACTATCATACATTCTACTCATTCTTCTCACTTGAATGAGACTCCTTCTGATATTCAATTCTGAAATAAACTGGTTTAAATTGTATATTTGTCAGGTTGAGTAATAATCTTATTTTCCTTATTTTACTAAGATTTTAAAATCAGAAATACATACTGACTTTTATCAAATACCGTTTTTAGCATCTTTTGCAAAATCTTACTACCCTCCTTTGATGAATTACTATGTTACATTATATTAATTGATCTCTTAGTGAGCCATTCCTATATTTCTGAATAAATTCCATTTGGTATTTTTCTTTCAGTATTGTATAAGATTAAATTTGGTATTATGTTATTAAGTATTTAAGCACCTTTATTTTGTAGCTTGCTTTTTATGTGGTATCTTAATCAGGTTCAGGACTCTGGATAATTCCTAGATTATAAAAATAAGTGAGAACCTTTCTTTTGTTCTCCATGTTCTAGTAACATAGGCATTATTTGGGTTCGAGGATTTGAAATAACTTGCCCATGAAAGCTTTGAACTTAACGCAATTGATAAAAGTGAGAGGTTTGAAAATTGTGTCCTGTTGAGGAACCAGATCAATCATGCTGGTTTGGGGAACAAAAAGAACTCAACCAATGGGTTGCCTTAGATGGGAAACAAATTTTAACTCAACATATAATAAGGTAACAGTTAGAAGAGTCTCTGGATAGCACACATGGTTACTATGCTCAACTGCTAACTGAGAAGTGTAAAAACGGTATAGGGGCGGTGTCTGACCTCCTCTAACTTCACAAGGGGGAAGGAGAATCAAGATCAATGGCCTAAGGCTGATTCCTATGAGGCGGAGGTCAGACATTCCTCCTCTCTCCAACATCTCTAGTAATTCTGACACCAACCATTCCTCACACAGCACTCTCTATTTCTCTGCTGTGTTCAATAATTCATTGGAATGGCCACACAGTACTCACAGACCATACTCACAATTATGGGGTTTATTAGGGAAGTAACAGTTACAATTCAGGCTCAAGAACACTCAGGATACAGTTCTTCCATCAGGATAGCCTCTCCCCAGACATGCTTGTAGGTACATCTGCTGAAGAGAAACCAAAGAGCTCAGGGTAGCCCTCAGTCTCTGCCCAAAGGCACTCAACTTTCTCTTTCCATGGACCAGGAAGCCCACCACACCATCTCCTGCTGCCAGATCTCTGCTGGTGGATCTTTCCTGCTGGTATCTCCTTTCTTGGTGATTGGTGGGCTCCTCCTCTCTACTCTGGAATTGGATCTCTTTTAAGGCAAAACTGACCAATCCCGTTGGTAGGCCGCAATTACCTTATCACATAATAACCTGGGTGGGAGTCACAGGACCATGGCTAGAAACGCCACACACAAAAGTAATTAATTGCACCACAAAAGGTGAGAGGTTTAAGCCCATCCAGAAGTGCCTCAGAAGAAAGACCTGGTGATCTACTTCTGCAAAATCAGCCACAAAAACCCTATGGAGCACAGTTCTACTCTGATACATATGGGGTCACCATGAGTTACAGCTGACTTCACAGCAACTGAGTTGTTTGGCTGGTTGCAATTCAAACAGTCCTAAATGGTAAGAAAGTTTCACAGAGTAGTGTTTTCCCCATTACTGGACTAGTTCAGAGAGGTTGAACGATAATGTTTTTATATAATCTGCTTTTTCACTTGTTTTATTCACTACCATATAAATATCTTCTTCACGTATAACTTTTTTAGCCATAGGGCCTCAAAGAACTTTGTCTGTCTCTCTTTCTGTCTCTCTCTTTGTTTCTCTCTCTCTGGGCCTAGTCCTCCAAAGCCAAGAGCAGAACCTTGGTCAACTTCACCACAAAGACATTCCACAGACATGGTTGCTGAAGAGAAACCAAAGAGCTCAGGGTAGCAAATGCTCTACCAACAAGAATGACACAAACCCTAAACTACAGAATTTAGCAGTAGATCCATCGGGAGCAAAAAAGAGCTCCCCTGGGATGGCAGCGTTGAAGCTACATGGAATCAGATGGGAAATGGGAGAATCGTAAGAGTTTCAGTACAGATCCAACAGAGAAAAAATAAAATGCATAGATTGACTAAATCCTATGAAGGCCATGTCTTACAAATGCAAAGTGCTGTTAATGAAATTTATTGTATATTTGATTCCAAATAGATCACATTCTGGGTCATAATACAGAAAGATATCAATGTAAAACAATAGTTATGCCATGCAAATTCCGGAAAGTATCTATGAACAACAATAGCAGACCATGAACACACTTACAGTGCATTACTTTATTTCTCTCCATTTAATATGGGTCTTGAATGGGAAACCAAAAGTTCTTTCTTACTTGATTCCTCTTGGTTTCTTTCCCTCCTTCCAGGCTTCGTCCTAATTCACCCTCTAATATCCAAGGCTGTAGAATCTCCTAAGACTGTTTCTTTGGTTCTGTGACAATCTGTTTCTACTCTGTTCTAGGAGGGCCTCATTCTTCAATGTTGATCACGTAAGACACAAATCCCTATTTTTCTAAAACCTATTGGCTCTCATAGCATAACCTTGTGTTATTACGCAAAAAGTCCTCTTCTTTGCCAGGTATGAGAGTGCACAAATATGAACATTGCCTTTTTCTGTAACAGCATTTAATTCCTTGACCTCCTTTAGTTAAACTCTTTGAACTTTCTTTTCTGAAAGTTTGCTACTTTGAATTCTTTCACACACAGAATCTCTGAGGCAAATACTTTAAATAGAATGACAAAGGCATTTGCAAGCATTTATCTAGTCAGAACTCAGCTTAAAGTTACTATGTCACTCACACCTTTCAGAGCAATGGAAAAGGTACTAGCACCCTTTTCACCCATCCCCATAATGCGTGAGAACAAATCTGTAAGTCATAGTCATGACATGTTTTCTTGGCTTTTTCATATAATAAAATAACAGGGTGGTTTATAGATTAGTCTTCTGCAGATTTCTTTAAGAATAGTATTAAGTAACTGTATTGCTGATCTGAATATTGGTGAAAATTCAAAAACATTTCTTTACCCTCTCCTAGTCTATTTCCCAGTTAAATTCCTGATGTAATTTTGAGTTTAAGTTTAATACTACTTTGCTGTTTGTACTTTGAAATTCCTCCGTTCAAAGGTAAAAAAAAAAAAAATCCAAAACTGCATATCCCGTGCATAGAAATAGTTTGAGAGCTATACCACATACTACTAAGAGATTCTGTCTACTGGGATCAGTACTTTAGTAGGAGGAGGAAAATAAAATGAACTACTGTTATAATTTCTTTTTAAGTCTCTATCATTAAATGTCTCTTATTCAGGGATAATACAAATTATAATTCATTAATCTGTCTATTCAACCTATCAAATGGCTTTAATTCATTGATTAAGAAGATGAAATACATTAAACAATAAAAATTTACTTTTAAAAATCTGGTCAAGAAGTGTGATGGCTTCTCACTCTGAAAATTATTTTTCGTATGAGTGCTTCAGCTTTAATATTGTGTATTAACATCAAGGTAGGGAAGAATCAAATTCAAATCCATTTCAAGGCAAGGTTACCAGTACAATAAAATATAACGGCTATCTTTAAAGGTTTTGGTATGAGTCATTCTTGAAAAAATATTTCAATTTCTTTTTCAAGCTACTGTATAAAGGACAGAAAGAAAACACACTCTGTCCTCAAAAATCAAGGAAAGTCGTTTAATAGGCAGAGTTCTTGTCATTTGACCAAAAATACCTCATATTTTCTACTAGACTCAAGATAGAAAACGATCAATTCAGTCTTTTAAAGAAGCAATGACTCAGATAACCAGTTACATAAGGGCAGACCTGCTGTTTAAACTGCTTAGATTTTGCAAGGTGCTATTAGATATATGTAAAGTTGATTGGCCTGTAAATTGGGGGAAAAAAATCTCTTGTGGCATCTCAACAAAGGAAGAAATTTCTATGAGTTCTAGAAGGATCTCTCCTAGAGCAAGTAATGAGGAAATTGCACTTCAGTTCTACTTCTTCTTTCTTCATTTCTCTACCCAGTTTTGGTCCTCCTTTAAATTCCCCTTTTCACCTGGGGAAAGATAATTTGATCTATCACTCTTAGTTCTAATTTAAGGGACTTATAAAGCAAGTCCCCTTTTCATTGTGGCCAGTGTTTAATGGTCTTTTCTATATAAGGGTGATTCCTTTTTCCTAAAGAGTATATGAAAAGTTTTTCTACTTCAGCTAAATGTTTTACCCTCCAAAGTAAATGGGCAGTGTAAAACTGAAATCAGGCATTAGCCTGCTGTGTTTGAGGTTTAAATATAATTGAAATGGATATGTATGCAAAATAAGAGCTCAAAACAAACAGTTTTAGTTAGACAGTATAGGTGGGGGTTTAAAGCTTAGGTTTGAAATTAGAAAGGCCTAGATTTAAATGCTTGTTCCATCATTATTAGCCTAAATTTCCCAATCTGCAAAGTACACTTCATAACACAAACCTTATAGGTTAAAATTAATATAATAATTTATGAGGTATAATTGCTATAAGAGCAAATGATAATGATGACTGCTCCATTTTCGTTTAACTAGAAATTATAGATTTTACTTCTAGAACCAAAATTGGAAGGATCTTAAAACATAATTTATATTAACTTTTGTGTCCCAAAGTGGTGACGAGATGGTCTTCAAAATTGAAGGCCTGTATCAGTACCCTATTTCTCCCCAAAAAATCTTTCAGTGAAAGACTGAAAAGAGAAAATATTAGCAGAAAGAAAAATACCTAATGCCTACTCTCTGATATCATCTTAATCTTCATATGAAGAGCACAAAGATGACTATTAGGATCACCACAGTAGATTTCTCATGACATCTCTCTAGGGAAACTGATTGTCAGTTTCACTCACCCTTTAATTATATTATTTTTGGCCCCTCTATTAATCAAAACTGAAATACCTTTTGACAGTATTATAAAAGAAAATGTTTAAACTTGGGGAAATATTAGCAAATTGGAAATTTCCAACATATTGTAATATGTTTAAATGCCTCACCAGAGACTTAACTTGGAATTCATGTTATTATGATTTGCTTTTACATTCTTGTTTTGTATTCATCCTCTTTTAACCAATTGGCATTTCTCAGTCATTGAAAGGCCTTGCCCCTGTTTATGCTCAAAGCATGAGAAGAAGATGAATGGCAATTCACCACTCTTCTTGCTTATTCTACCTAACTGAAGGTATTCATTCTTTTTGAGAGAACTGGTTTCCACTTGTCAGCTTTCTACCTGAATGCCATGTGATCTTTGATCTCTATGTTGTTGTTAGGTGTCCTTGTGTTGGTTCCAACTCACAGTGACCCTATGTACAACAGAACGAAACACTCTCCTGTCCTCCCCCATCCTCACGATCATTACTGTGTTATATCCATCGTTGAAGCTACTGTGCCAATCCATCTCAGTGAAGACCTTCCCTTTTTCACTGACCTGTACTTTACCAAGCATGATGTCCTTCTCCAGGGATTGGGCCCTCCTGATAACATGTCCAAAGTAGGTGAGACAAAGTCTCCCATCCCCGCTTCTAAGGAGCATTCTGGCTATACTTCCTCCAAGACAGATTTGTTCATTCATCTGGCAGTCCATGGTATATCCAATATTCTTTGCCAACACCATACTTAAAAGGTGTCAATTCTTCTTTGGTCTTCCTTACTCATTGTCTGGTTTTTGCATCCATATGAGGAGATTGAAAATATTATGGTTTGGTCAGGTGCACCTTAGTCCTCAAAGTGACCAAACCAAACCAAACTCATTGCCGTCTAGTCAATTCCAACTCATAGAGGTCCTATAGGACAGCGTAGAACTGTCTTACAGGGTTTCCAACGAGCAGCTGGTGGATTCGAACTGCTGACCTTTTGGTTAGCAGCCAAGCTCTTAACCACTACGCCACCAGAGCTCCCTCCAAGTGTCATCTTTGCTTTTTAACACTTTAAAGAGGTCTGTTGCAGCAGATTTTTCCAAAGCAATATGCTGTTTGATTTCTTCACTGTTGCTTCTATGGCCATTGATTGTGGATCCAAGTAAAATGAAATCCTTGACAACTTCGATGTTTTTCCATTTATCATGATGTTACTTATTGGCCCAGTTGTGAGAAGTTTTTGTTTTCTTTATGTTGAGGTGTAATCCATACTAAAGGCTGTAGTCTTTGATCTTCATCAGTAAGTGCTTCAAGTCCTCTTCACTTTTCAGCAAGCAAGGTTGTATCATCTGCATATAGCAGTTTGTTAATGAGTTTTTCTCCAATCCGGATACTGCATTCTTCTTCATATAGTCTAGCTTCTTAGATTATTTGCTCAACACACAGATTAAGTATGGTGAAAGGATACAACCCTGATGAACACATTTTCTGATTTTAAACCACTCAGTACCCCCTTGTTCTGTTTGAATGACTGCCTCTTGATCTATGTACAGGTTCTGCATGAGCACAATTAAATGTTCTGGAATTCCCATTCTTTGTAATATTATCTATAATTTGTTATGAGCCACACAGGCTAACACCCTTGAATAGGCAGTAAACATCTTTATGTTATTCTCTGCTTTCAGCCAAGATCCATCTAACATCAGCAGTGATATCCCTGGTTCCATGTCCTCTTCTGAATTTGGCTTGGATTTCTGGCAGTTCCCTGTCTATGTACTGCTGCAATCTTTTTTGAATGATCTTCAGCAAAATTTTACTTGTGTGTGATATTAATGATATAGTTCAATACTTTCTGCATTCTGTTGGATCACCTTTCTTTGGAATGGGCACAAATATGGATCTGTTCCAATCAACTGGCTAGGTAGCTGTCTTCCAAATTTCTTGGCATAGACAAATGAGCGCTTTCACTGTTGCATCTGTTTGTTGAAACATCTCAATAGATATTCTGTCAATTCCTGAAGCCTTGTGTTTTGCCAATGCCTTTAGTGCAGCTTGTACTTCTTCCTTCAGTACCATCGATTCTTGATCATATGCTACCTTGATTTCTATATAAACAAACCAAACCCATTGCCGTAGAGTCAAGTTGATTCTGACTCATGGCGACCCTATCAGACTAGAATTGCCCCATAGGGTTTCCAAGGAGCACTCAGTGGATTCGAACCACTGACTTTTTGATTAGAAGCCATAGCTCTTAACTACTACACCACCAGGGTTTCCTGATCTCTACATAGCAAGGCTCATGTAAGAGTTTGTATTCAGTACCTTAAAGAAGAAATTGAATGAACTCAGGGGTATTGTTGATTTTGTTATATTTGTCATATGCTCAATTTCTTTGTCCCTTATAAACGTATAACTCTTTGACCATTTTCAATGACCTCTAAAATGTATTCTAATAGAACACGTTTACTATTTGTAAATTCTAATGTATTTTGCTTGTTTTATGGCTATTGAAATACTGCATGTTGATAAATGCAATAAAAGCTAATTGTGATTTCCCTATAGTCTAATAGCAGTGAAGCAAATTATCACTGCAGTTTTAATTGTTGATAGTTACAAATTATATGTCCTGCTTTCTATTTAGGCAGTTAACACTTGTCTGGAAATAGTAAAGTCCCTAATACAGTGAATTCATAACTTTTAATATAAGAGCAGTAATAAAATGTTCAGTGGAAACATGTACAAGGACCACTCATAGCTATTTTTCTCAACTGTTCACATCTTCCTGTAGCACGTAAGACAGTGGGGTAAACTGTCTGGCCTTAGTTTCCTCTTAGGTAATGCATGAAGAAAAATTCTATATCAGTCTCAAAGGGATGAAAGGAAGATTGACAGAATATATATAAAAATTTCTCCAGTACCTAAAAGTAGTTGAGCCATTCTTTCTTCTCCATTAGATTTATTTGAAAGAAAAAGAGATGGTCATAGCAACTATATAGTAAAAAAACAATATAAAAGATAGTCTTCTTTATGATGTTAGCTATTATTAATTCATCATGTGTTGCCTCTGATATATCATTTCACTAACATCCCCACCAGATGGCAACATTAAGACTTGTTTGTTTGATCTACTATAGATATGTATATATGTTGGAGAAAATCATTGCTAAACAAACTAGAGGTATTGAATAAAATTTATTTCTAATTCTCTTTCTCTTTACTAGATTCTTATATATTTACATCTGTTTTTTAATTAAGTTTGGTGTTAGCTTCAGATAATGTGATGAGTTTCATATGAAGGAAATAACTTAATGATATTATTGTTATTGATGCTCAGGAAAGCCTGTCTTGAACTAACTAACTCTTGAGAGCTTTATGCAATGTTGAATATAAAATATGAATTAGTTACTTTCCTGTAATATAAAAAGAAAATCAAAATGTGAGTCATTTAGGAATTGCTTATACAGAATTCCAGAACCAGAAAATATGAAAAACCTTCTGTGGAAATTTTATTCACAAGACTTACGTATTCTTTGGAAATTGAAGTGTGAGGAAAAAGAGGATTAATTATATGACACCAAAACAAAAGCAGAGAATAAACAAAAAAGAAAAGCATAGAGAATTAGCTATTCAAGTCTTCACAGTGCCTATTTCTCTGGCCAGCCAAAGAGTTACTCAAAATTAAAATGCTTTTGTTTGTTTGTTTTGATTTATTGAATTTGGTAAGTAATTATTCTCCAGACAGGATTAAAGTTTACATCTGCTTCTCAAAGTGTGGGTCTACAGACTAGTGTTGGTTTACAAACTGTTACTAGTTTCTTACTGACAAGGTCAGTTAGAAATTTAAAGCAAGCTTTCATGGCAATCTGGCAGAGCAATTTTTTCTGCCAAATCTGAGAGTAAAAAAAAAAAAAGAAAGAAATTTAAGTTTGTATTTCTCTTTTTTCTTTTTATTTTTCTAATAATTCATTTTTATTATATATTATGAAAGTATTAGTCCAGAATGAATTGGGAGAGAAAATAAAAACAAAAAGCTGGCCTCTACCACTGAATGTTTGAGAAACACTGGTTTTTAACTTACACTGGTATATTTAGAATAACTACAGACTTATCCTCTGCACATAGGTATGACTGTGAAGTAAGAGTTCTTTCTTTTGAATTCCATGATCTTCCTTTTCATGGGTCAATAATATTGGGTAGGAAAGCAGTGACACTTCATTTTATAGTGAAGTCATACAACTGACCAGGAGATTTTATATAAGTCTAGGCCTTTTTCATTTCCTATTCACTGAAAATCAAGCTTCCTTAATATTGAGTGAACTGAAGTCACATTGAAATATCATGTGATAAGCCTGAGATCTAACCTTCTAGAAACATTTATGGAAGTTCTACTCAATATTCTACAATGTCTCTGTCTTCAAAAGGCTTGAAAACTTCATTTAGAAAGAAGATAAATCCGCTGGAAAGAATCATTAAACAATACAGATCCAACAGTGAATAGCTAACTTTTGTGCAGCAGACTACAGGTAGTGGATGAATTCAGAGGAAGGAGAAAACTGTGCCTTCATCTGCAGCACAGGGGTAAGAACTTCAACATCACAGAGGGTATGAAAGGCAATTTAATGTATATGGCATCCAGTCCAATGTTTAGCACGTAGTAGGTGCTCAACAATTTGTTTCGTTTTGTTTTTTAAAAACAGACTTATTTAGGGCTCTATTTAAAGGATAAATAGAACTCACATAGGCAAAACAAAAAAAAAGTATGCGAGATTCTGCCTTTGTAAAGATATCCCTTAGTAATATATGAGAATGCACTCAGGGAAACATACAGCAACAGAACCAGGCACGAAGGTAGAGGTCCACAGGTATTTTTTTAGTCTACTCTGTAATCTCTGACCTCTAAATTCACAACCATCTCTATGATCAAACCACTGTATACACCAGTGCAGATTTCAATATTCCCGTCTTTGTAACAAGAGACTGTGACACACAATAAGACAAAGCAATAATTTGCACTCTTCTTAAACAAAAAAGGGCAATGATATTTTTTTTTTCTAAAAGAAAACTACTGATGTAAGTGATGACACAAGTAACCTGATCACTTGTTTCCTTCCAGTTAGTTTAACCAAAATGGAAACTATGAAAGAGCACAAATAGTAATCATTATTTCCTGTCTTTCGGCCTTTCCCCAGCCTTCTAAGTCAGCAAAGTTCTAAGGCTTTCTAAACTTTCATCTTTTTCCTTTCTTTGTAACTTGAGCTTGATTGCTCCTTCTCTACTGTGGGAGAAAAACCATATTCTGTAATCTCACAAAAATGTTACAAAAGTCTCATTTTAGTTGAAATAAAGATTTGAATAATGAAAAGAAGTCAAGAGGTTGATTTTATTTCCCTTTCCCCTTCCTTTTCTTCTCTTTCTGTGATGGAGGAGAGCACGTCTTTGTACCTGTGCTTATTTCCCTATGTGAGCCTGGCCAAGCCTGGGCTCCGTGGAAGAGACTTCCCTTTAAAAGCTGTCAAGAGTTTCCTGTACAAATAGATGCATTGTAACTGGATCTCTCTGCTTGTAATAGTGATTGGAAGCTGGCTGCTTCTAGAGGAAGCAAGCATTTCCGGCTCCAAAATGGTGTGGTAACAGAGCCCTTCCCCCAAACCCTCTTAAATGGAGGAACTGTATGCTTTGAACTTCCTGACTGATCAAGTATGAGAAGAGCTCTGGTTTTAGGCATATTCCTCTGTGGGAGAAATGCCACTGGGGCTGTGGGGCTGCTGAGACCTTCTTGAGGAAAGAACTAAATATACTTTTACATCACAGTGGCCATTAACTGCCCATCTTTGGTGCATCGATTGCTGATGTAAATAACATTCATGATGTTCATCTCATGAAGTTAAGCACATGGCAACTCTGAAGGACAGTAGGTAAAATTACGAAGTATGTAAACACATTAATAGCAAGGAAGTGTGAGGTGAAGCTCAAAGCTGAAGCATAAATTTGGAAATAGTTCTTGTTATCTACTAAATTATTGCATGCAAAACACTCTGCCCAAAAGAACCAGACGTAAAGACTACAAGAATCCTTGGAGATTGGAAAGGCAGGTATTTTACACCTGTTTTTTAGAAGATGGAACTGAGGCTCTGAGTGGTTAGGTGACTGATGCTGGTGGAGCCAGAGAATGAATCTACATCTGCACGTACCTATTCCGGGGCTCTTTCCCGAACACCTGGCTGTCTCACTACATCAGGACCAGCATAGTGATGAACAGTGGAAAAAGGGCTGGTAAAAACAGTGATGAGAAAACAATAATAATAAAGCCATTGATGGTTTTCTTTTTACATTAAATTTGGTGATCTAAAATTTCCAAATCTCTTCTGAAGACCTATTCTAAAAACCCACTGTATTTATTATTTATGACTGTCTTCATTTGTTTCATGCAAAAGCTGAGCCTGAGACAAGATTTTGAGTGTAAGTGGTTTATTTGAGAGTATAGTACAGTGAGAGAGTACAGAAGGGAGAGATAGGGAAAGAGAGACAATAAAGTGTGTGTTAATGGATGGGATTACACATTGTCCAAATGAAGCTCAGTCTCAGGAAGAATCCTCTGAGTGTATAGAACAAAACAGAATTGTCTCACCAAAGGGAGAAGAAGCTGGAATGTTATATGCCAACTCTTGTCTCTTGTTAGTTAATACCATGACATTTCTGGTCTACTCCATTTTGTATGGACTAATAGGCTCAAGGGCCAGAGAAAGACTTCGTCCACAGAAAGACACTGATGGCCTTAGCGAACAGAGGAAACTCCAGGTGACAATAGAAGATAGGGTAACAACAGCAACTGCTAAAATAACCTAAAGGGAATTGACACTCAAAAGTGTTCTGAAGACTTGGAATTTAGTATGAAGATAATTGAGACAGAGAAGTTAGTTTTTCCTTTTGCCTAAATATTAGTCATTGGGAAATACATATCTACATAGGCGGTGTTTCGCTCTGTTGTACATAGGGTCACTATGAGTCAGAACCAACTTGATGGCACCTAACAACCACAACAACATACCTATCTATAAAGAATATATTCCCATATATTTGTGATGGTATAAATGTATATATATGGTATGATACACGTATTTCTGAATATATAAATGTATGTGTTTGTGTGTGTACTTGTTTTCTAGGGCTGCCTTAACAAAGTACCAGAAATTAGGTGGTTCATAAGAACAGAAATTTGTTGTTTTATACTTCTGGAGGCTAGAAGTTTGAATTCAGGATGTCTGAAGGCCGTGTTCACACTGGAAGGTCTAGGGATCCATCTTTACTTGTCTCTCCCAGCTTCTGGTAGCCCCGAGCATTTCTTGGCTTGTAGCTGCAGCATAACTCCATCATCACATGGCTGTCCTCTCTCTGTCTCTCTGTGTTTCTTCTCATTTATAGGACACCACTCAGATTGGATTAGGACCTGTCCTACTCCAGTATGACCTCATGTTAACTGACTTCATTTTCTAAACAAGGTCACATTGACAAGTAGCAGGGGTTACGACTCCAACATAAATGTTTTGTTGAGACAATTCCATCCATAATAGTCTGAGTGTGTTTATTATTACCTTTAGTTGGATTTCATCCTAACATATCCTTTTAGTAGAGAATTTCTTCTTTGTAATGTCACAAGTTTAGTTTAAAAGAAATCATATTATATTCCATGATCTAAACATTATTTGAACTAGTTTTAGTTCTGGGATTGGCAAATAATTCCATATTCATTTGCTTCCCTGTTCTATTCTTATGAGTTTAACTTTTACCTTTCCTGCCCCGGCCCACAAAAAAAGTTATTGTTTGGCATTTCTCCTGTGGAAGCATGTTTTCTTTGTTATTGGGGTTTTCTAACATTTGCAAATCATTTTTGAAGATTTGTAATCACAGGTAAATATAGGATTGCAGGTACAGGCTCACCAAAGCTTTCTAAAATAAATACGTTTTGTTCATAGGTTCATTTGCTTACTTTTTCCCCTGAAAGAATGGACTAACCTCAATGGAATTTATTTTTATCTTTTCCATAAACCATAAACTTAACTTTTCGTAATCGCTTATATTAACTTATTAATTCAGTACTAAAATAAAATGGTGAAAGCCAGTGTATTATAATCTCAAGTGCAATAAACTTGATAATTGGGAACTCAGGTTCTAGTGAAAGCTGCATTAACTTGAATGGGATTGCTAGATATCTAATTGCTTACCTCTTAGTGTAATACTATACAATGCACTCAAAGGAAGCATTTTCTTAAGTGCTTCTAACTTCAAGGACATCAGATAGACAAAGTGGAATTTTCCATAAATCAGGTAGGTTACATTGCATGGTTATATCGACTTATAAAATGTTTAGAACTCATGAAATATATAAATGTTACTATATTAGATGGCCATGATCTTGCATGCTCATCACACCCTCAGATTAATTCTGGCAAAAACAGCTGCAGACCATTCTTTACACATAGGTCTCTGTGGTCTCAGTTAAGTGGAATTGATACCAGTGCCTGAGCTATAGGCAGCTATTTTTAGTTGCTAGTACAAGAACTACCAAGATGATAGTTAATTGTTCAAAACATAACTTCTTTTACAAAATTTGAATTAGACACACATGCACACATGGGCACAAGCTCTGGCATATGGATATCATAGAAAGTGAAAAGAACATAAGGAGAAGAGAGTATGAAGATGCTATGAGGCCGTAAAAGCTATAATTAAACAGAAGCCTCAAGATAGAAGAAAAGTGTACAGAAACAGGGAGAGAGGCAGAGACAGAAAGAAGCTAAATATCTAGAATGGTAAAAGTCTGTAGTCGCTTTTGAAAGCCACTGTAGTGTCCAGAATAAGATTCTCCTTTTTCCTGAGACCTGAAGACTTAAGTGCTGAGACGGAAAGCTCTCCTGAGTAATCCATAAGCCAGCCTATACTGACAGAGTCAACCTGAGAGAGCAACTGTTTTTTTTTTTGTTTTTTTTTTTTAATATTTTCTGGTGTTTTAGATGAAAGTTTACACAGCAAATCAGATTCCCATTTAACAATTTTTGTACAAATTGTTCCATGGCATTGGTTACATTTTTCACAATGTGTCAACATTCTCATTATTTCCATTCTGTTTGCTCTGTTTCCATTAATTTAGCTTCCCTGCCCCTCCTTACCTTCTCATCTTTCCTTGAGGGTAAAATACACACATATCCACATTGTTGTTGTTAGGTGCCCTCAAGTTGGTTCTGACTCATAGCAACCTTATATACTACAGAACGAAATACTGCCCAGTTCTGCACCTTCCTCACGATCATTGTTAATGCTTGAGCCCATTGTTGCAACCACTGTGTCAATCCAACTCATTGGGGTTCTTCCTCTTTTTCGCTAACCCTGTACTTTACCAAGCATGATGTCCTTCTCCAGGGACTGGTCCCTCCTGACAACATGTCCAAAGTATGTAAGATGTAGTCTCACCATCCTTGCTTCTAAGGAGCATCTGGTTGTACTTTTTCCAAGACAGATTTGTTCATTCTTCTGGTAGTTCATGGTATATTCAATATTATTTGCCAACACCACAATTTAAAGGTGTCAATTCTTCTCTGATCTTCCTTACTCATTGTCCAGCTTTCGCATGCATATGAGGTGATTGAAAATACCATAGCTTGCGTCAGGTGCACCTTAGTCTTCAAGGTGACATCTTTGCTTTTCATCACTTTAAAGAGGTCTTTTGCAGCAGATTAGCCCAATGCAATGTCTTTTGATTTCTTGACTGCTGCTTCCATGGGGGGGGTTGATTGTGGATCCAAGTAAAATGACATCCTTGACAACTTCAATTTTTTCTCCATTTATCATGATGTTGCTTATTGGTCCAGTTGTGAGGAATTTTGTTTTCTTTATGTTGAAGAGTAAATACCCACATTAAAATGGATGTGAAAATTTAGAGTATTTGTGCCTCTGTTTAATCATAGATTTACTGCCTCAGACCCACATTAAAATTGAGAAAAAAATCCATTTGAATACTGATGTTTAAATATAAGACTACACCTACTTATAGACTTGTAGCTGGAAATTTGGAAACCTGTGTATATTTGACCCTTGATTATATTCTATTTGGCCATCAGAATAAACAAGTACAAAAGATGGTAGGCCTCTATTTAAGGAACTGCAGTTATGATTGTAAATTGTGTACAAAAAATCAACAAGATCAAATTGTCTCTAGTTATATACTCATGTAGTTACATACCTAGGTCTGTTCTGAAGCTTTTTTTTTTTTTTTTTTGCTGTTTGCTTTTTGTAATTGTTCTTTTTCTCAATATGTAGTGAGTTATTTTGTGCTGCTTACAGTGTGTGTGTTTTAGTTTCTGTATGCATGTCTCCTAGTATTTTGGTTTCTCTTTGTGTGCACAGTCCTTTCATTCTCATTATATCTAAATAAAATATAACTATATTCCTCAGTCTCTAGTTTTCCTTATTCTTTATCTATCTTCTTCCTTTTTCTTGATCTCTTGATGACTTTTATTTTACACGATAAAACACTAAGAATCAGAGTGACAATAACCAGAATGTTAAGTTTCACCCCTAACTTTAAAATCCCCATAGAGAAAGGCAGTACTATTGACACTGACTCCTGCTGAGAGAGAAATTGAGAACTAACACTCACCTGTGCAGAGCGATACACATCTAGGAGGACAACACAAGGTCTTAAAGAAGATGGGAAAGGTAACAGAAGGCTTCAAATAATAATGATCAATTTGACTTTGAAATATGAGAGGCAGCAAACAGGATGTAATAATGGCCTTTTATATTTTCAGGATGCCATTAGTACTGTGAGAATAATTTTATTTATTTTTTCTTTTTCTTCTCACCAATGTTATGAAATACAGAGTATCACTGGTTTAAAAATTAGGAAATGACCTCATGGGTCACTGAAAAAGCCAAGTGGATGAGCTGGCAATACAGTCACCTAATGCCTCATACCTCTTCTTCCTACTTTCTTGCTTTCCTTCCTTTATGCCTACCAGTATAATTTTTTTCTCAATCCCCAAGGGAAATACTGTTTTTGCTGTAATAAAAAAAATGAATACAGACAGAGAGGTGATTGCTTTAATTATAACACCTTATTGTGCTTTAGCATTTTTTTTGTGTAACAGGAATTAATAGATTACAGTGATAAAAGTACTTTATACATGTTATTGTGCAAAATGTCTTTTGATTGACCTCTATGAAGTGTTGCTTCTAAGTTTTACTCCTAATCATATATGAAATAAACTGTGATCTATCACACATTCTAATACAATCACCTCTCAGAGACTAATACTGACAAGAAAGGAAAGAAACTAATATTTACTGAAGTCCTAATATATACCAGATATTTTCTCAAATGGTATCTCACTTCATCCATCCATCCATCCATGTTATGAGAAATGCAATACATTATTTTTTCATTCTCAAGTTCACAAGTTAGAAAGATTAAGTAAGTTTCATCGATAGAGATTTGTCGCCTTCTGTCCATAGAAGTACCCAATACAATGCAATATCTTCCTACAAAACATAGAAAACAGAATGCTCATATGCATATTAATTGATGAAAGTATTCCAAGCCTACTCTTCCATCCTTTCATCTTACAATCGTATAGGCAGTTTAGAAACTGAAGATTCAACAATTGCATTATTCAGAACACACAGATAACATGAAATGAAATGCTTTTTCTGTTGGCTGAAACCATTGGAAAAACATTTAAATTCACCTAAAATAAATCACTTATTATTTTTTTAAGAAGATAAAAGTAATTTACCAATCTCCATCGTATTGTTTCTACTTTGACTGACTCCAATTTACAAATGTCCTTTAATCATTGGCTGGATATTCTAAACCTTTATGAAGTTGTCTGCATTAGATTATTAAATGTATGTGAATGCACTTGACATGGACTTCTTTGCCATTTACTCAAGTCAGAGCTCATAAGTTGATAGCATTTGTAACTGTAAGAAAAGACAGACTGATCATAAACTTTCATTTAAATCAAAGTAAGTTAATTTATGTTTATTAATGTCCTTGGGCAAAAATAAGTTTTACGTGTTTCACTAGTACTCTTAAAGTTTAGTTATTTGTTTTTTTAATATGCAAATTAGTTGGGAAAGTACTGTTCCTCCAAAACTTTACTTTTATTTTTTGTTTCCTTGTTTGTTATGTTTTAAACAACTATTTATAGAAGAATGAGAAAAAAAAATGAAAACCAGAAGACGAGGCCTCAGTTGCCTTTAATTTTCCCTTATTTCCCAATTGAACATGATGTTTTGAGGAAGCAGCCAAGAAAAGCATATGTACTTTTGAGTAGCTTATTCGAAAACTGATTTTAAGAACAGACTGAAAATTCCTAAAAAAAAAAAGTAAAGAAAGAAGGACACTTAAAATCCTAGGAGATAAGATTACCATGTCCTGGTCTTCCTTGGCTTTTTTTTTTTTTTTTGGTAGTATCTCTTTGAAGTGGATGATCTTCATTAATGATTCATCAGTATGACCTGAATTTGTAGTCAAATGTATACATGCGTGGAATCTACCATCTTAGGATACTAAGGGAAAAAAGTGTTTCAAATAAGCAGGGTAGTGTTGTCAGAGGTTCATTCTTTCAACAATATGTAAATCTTTAGTGAGCACCTGCTATATGCTGGGTATTGCCAAAGACACTGGGGATGAAATGGTAAGTAAAAACAAAAAGTTTCTTTTTTTGTTTCAGAGACTTTACAGCCCAGAAAGGATGGTAATCGTATAAAATAATCACACAAATAAATGTAAACATCAATCGGGCTGAGTGGAACAAAGGAGAGGTATATGGCACTATGAAAATCTATAAAAAGATAGCTTGACATACTCAGGAAAGTCAAGGGTGGCTTCCTTGAGTAAAAGAGTATTGTGTTCAAATTGAAAACAGAAAGATTTTATTAGATAAAGAAAGCAGGCACTTGCCATGCTGAAGTAAAAAATATCTTGTGCTGAGAGACAGTGTGATAAAGAAAATGGACAGAAAGAAGGCCCATGTGGTTGGAGAACAAAGATGGGGGAAGAGTGTGGTATGAGATACAACTAGAGAAACAGGGAAGGCCAGCACTATGCAGGATGTTGTAGGCTATGAGAACAAGTTTTGTCTGAGGGAAAGGGGACTGTCAGACTGTCAAGAATGAGTCTAATTTCCTGGCTTGGGTAACAGGATGAATGATGATGTCAGTCACTGAGGACACTGGAAGAGGACCAGGGGTTAAAGAAAGATCATACATTCATTTAATTTGAGGTGCCTTAAAGAGATATTCGAGAGAAGATTTCAATAGACATTAGATATATGAATCTAGAGTTTAGAGACACAATCCTTCCAAAAAATATGAATTTGAAAGTTATCTGAATACAGATGTTAATTGAAGCTATAGGTGTGAACGAAACCTACTAAGAGAGTAAAGTGAGAAGAGTTAGTATAGGTTTAGAATGAAGATTGTTGCTGTTAGATGTCATACAGTCAGTTCTGACTCATAGCAACCCTATGTACAATAGAACGAAACTGCCCAGTGCTGTGCCATTCTCACAATTGTTGCTACGTGTGATCATTAAGGTTGTGTGTCAACTTGGTTGGGCCATGATTCTAGTGGTTTGGCTGTTACTATGTAGTTTGACAGTTATGTAATGATGTAATCACCTCCATGATAAGATCTGATATAATGTGATTACCTCCATGAAGGGATCTGCTGTGAGTAGCCAATCAGTTGAAATTGAGTTTCCTTGGGGGTACAGCCTGCATGCAATATAGGTGGACTTTCTGGCAAGGCTTCGGGGCTTTTGCTCACTCTGGATCCTGCAGCTGGCTCCTGTTCATCTGACTTTCAGTTCTTGGGACTTGAGCTAGCAGCTTACCTCCCAATCTTGGGTTCCCTAGCCCCTGCAGCTACCTGAGTTAGGAGAAGTCTCCAGCCTGATCCATGGACTTGAAACTTTCTAGCCTCTATAATCAAGTGAGCCATTTCCTTGAGAGAAGAGAGAGACAGAAAGACTTCACTGATTTTCTTCTCTAGAGAACTCAGCTTAAAACTCTATACCTGAGCCCACTTGGACAAATCACCGTATCCTTTTTTTCCTTTTCTTTCCTTCCTTCCTCTTCTTTCCTTCTTTTCTCCCTTCCTCTCCCCATCCTTCCCTCTCTCTGTTCCTTCCTTCCTTCTTAATCTTGTTTTTTCCTGAATTTTATTTTTCTTATCTGAAAATGAGTATAACAATATCTACTACTGTTGTCAGATTAAATGAGATAGCATATGAAGAAGCTTCTGTTGTGACTTGCAAATTGGAGAGATTTTTCCCACTAATCATACAATTATGTATTAAAGCCACAAGAACTTTGGTTAAAATGTTAATACTTTGAATTGAAATCCTTCTGAAATTTTATTACACGTTATAGACTTTTTTTAACCAGAGGAAGCTAAAAATAATTTAACCTTTCCTTGATGGCTTCAGACCATCATTTGAACATCAGTTCTTTTTAATGCGCTGTCATATTTTCAAAGGTTATTCAGCAATATAAACGCTTACATTAATTAGAGCCAAATTCCTATGCTGATAGACACATTGTTTCTTCTGGTTATAGTGTTCTTGTCTTGATTTTGTCTGTTTGTTCCTTCTTACTGTATGTCCATCCACTCACCGGCAAGATTTTGCTTTTAATCTGCTTGAAGTCAGATAACCACATTTATTAGAATTGTGACTAAAAAAAATGTGCATGAAGTTCAACTTAATGGACTTTGAATAAAGTGTATGGATTTTGTGACATTTATTGGAATAGAGGAGTGATCATAATTACTTCCTTCCTGATTGTTGGCTATTTTTCAGATAGTTGAGATTACCAGATGGAATATATGTGAAGATGCCTGTGCATGAATAGACATACCTATATAGAATAATCTTTCACCACAAATTTTCTTCACATGAAATTACATTATACGTTAAACTACTTCTTTCATAAATATTCCATATCTGTAAGGGTATTCACATCAACTTTCTACATGCATTATTGCTGTTACAAAATTAAGAAAACATGAGCCACTTAAATGGAGAAACATACACACACACACAAACACAATTTTCTATTATTATACATACTTTCCTAAACATAGTAATGAAAACACAAGCAGAAGAGGGAAGTATGGAATGTAGAGGAGCATTTTATCCACTATGAAAAATAATGTTATGAAATATCATCAATTATGATATGTTAAAGGGTGTCTGTGTGTGAGTAAATATATGTATTTTATGTGTGCAGAAAGAGAAGCAATAAATAATATTCACCAAAATGCCAGTGGTAGGTCTTTTAGGGTGGTAGAATATCAAGCAATCTGTATTACTTACAATTTTTTAATATTTATTCAAATTCTTTAAGATAAGCATTGTTACTTATATCATCAGCAAAACTGAACAATAAATCAGAACAAATTTTAGGAAGAATGAGGAAATCCTGATGTTGTTCATGAGTCAGTGTTGATATTTAGAAATAAATAATAAAATACTCATTTCTAATTTTTTTAAGACTAGCACTGATATCCTATATATTTATTTTTATTATTTTTTTGTCAAAGTAAAATATGTACAAGGTTTCAACTCTAAAAGTTCAGATAGAAAACGAAAATCTGCAGTCCTTTATTGTTGCTACTTGTTGTTGAGTCAGCTCTAACTCAGAGCCAACATGTATAACAGAATGAACATTGCCCAATCCTGTGTCATCATCATGGTCTTTGATATGTTTTAGTCCACTGTTGCAGCTATTGTGCAGTGCATTCCAACCTAGGGGACCCATCTTCTAGCAAGATATAGGATAGTATTCTGTCGTGATAATGTTTGGAAATAGATCACCAGGCCTTTCTTCCTAGTCTGTCTTATCTGGAAGCTCTGCTGAAACCTGTCCACCTTGAGTGACCTTGCTGGAATTTGAAATACTGGTGGCACAGCTTCCAGCATCATAGCAACACGTAAGCCACCACAGTATGACAAACTGATATATAGGTGGTGGAACAGTTCCTTGCTCCACCCTTTCCCATGGCAAGAGGCAACCACTTTCTACACTTAATGTTTCTACTGCTAGTTACCTCCAGATCTCTAAATAATGTTTCTACCATATTGCTTCATTTATCATTTAACAATCTCCAGACTTCTTCCCATGATAGTTGGAGTTTAGTTTACTTATAGCATCCCATTTTCTCTCCTCCATCTAGCCAATATAGTTATAACATTATTTGTATTTCCTCTATTTTTTCACTGTGTAAATTTATGTAATATATTTATACCCTTACTCCTTGTTGTATAAACTTGACACCCCATGTTATAAGATGAAGCTGTTAATACTCTTATTCTCTTCCATCTCTATTCCCCAGATCCATTCTACATTGTAATTTCTGTTTAGTTGAGTTTGAAAACATTTAAATTCTGTTTTATATCAATGTTATTGTTTTTTGTATTCTGATAGGCTGATTTTCAAAGATAAAAATCAGTGAAAAATGTTTACAGTATATAGCTATGTATTAGTTACCTATTGCTGTGTAACAAACTGCTACCAACTTGGCAGTTAAAATAACACATGTGTTATCTCAGTTTCTGTGGATCATTAGTCTGGGTACAGCCTGCTGGGTCATCGGCTTCAGGACTTCTCACGTGGCTGCAATCAAGGTGTTGACTAGGCCTGCAGTCTCATCTCAAGAGTCAGCTTGGGAAGAGTCTATTCCCAGGCTCACATGATTGTTCTCAGAATTCAATTCCTCGCCGGTTGCAGGCTGAGCTTCTCAGTTTCTTGCTTAGTACTGTTCAGACGACCCTTAGCTCCTTACCGCGTGGACCTCTCCATAGAGCAGATCCTAACATAGCAGCTTGTTTTATCAAAGCCAGAGACAGTCTGCTGACAAGGTGGACATTACAATGTTATGTAATGTTACCATGGAAGTGGCATCCTGTCACTGTATTTTATTGGTTAGAAACAAGTCACAGTTCTTGCCTACACTCAAGGAGAGTGGATTCCACAGAGTGTGAGTACCAAGAAGCAGGAATTATTGTAGGCCATCTTAAAGTCTTCCAACCACAAGTTATATAGATATTGTTCTTTGCAGAGATTACTAATGTCTTTTGATTATGTTCCTTTTCCTTTATGAATTATTTCCTGGAGATTTTTTTGCCCCCCAAAGCTTTATATCCAATCAGATATTGTATTGGGTTTTATTCTCCAGAGACCATCTTCCTGGGAACCTCTACCTCCTGCTCCTGTTTGGATTAGTTGATCTCTAGGTTTGCTAGAAAAAGCAGATTTGACATCCTGGGACTTGTATTCACTCTTTTCCCATGTTGGTTCCACTGTCTTCAGGATTTTATGCCTTCCTCTTTCTTGGTTCAATTTTTTTTAAATTTTGCTGCAGCACTTCTTCAATCCGGATACATTGAGTCAGTAAGTATTTATTGAGTTGCTACCATGTGGTATACAACGTCCTGGGTTCTAAGTACCTATAAAAGTGGAAAAAGTGTAAGATTTCTTATACTCTTAGAGCTTATACTATAGGGGAGGGGGGCACAAAATACATATTAAATAAGTGAGAAGACTATATAATGTATCTGATGGTGACAGATATTTAAAAGGAAAATTAAGAAGTAGAGGAAACAAAAAGGACTTGGGGTTGCCTGGGCATGGGGAAGCGTTAGAAAGGTGCAGCGTGCGATTTTAAACAGGATGGTCAAGGAAGATTTCACTGAGAAGAAGATATGTGAGCAAAGAACTGAAGCAGGTGAGGATGTGAGCCATGTTGGTATCTAGGAAAGAACTCTCTGGGCAAAGTGAACCTCGTTACAAACAATCCCTACATGAGGTAATGATGCTTTGTACCATCTGGAGTAAAATGGCTTGGTCCATGAATTATTGTCTAAGCCAAAGTGTCCAATGAGCTTTCTTTGCATGAGACCTCAGCAGAATAGAGATGTTCTATACTGGGAGCAGACTGACTTCCCAATTAGATCCTAGCCTGAGGAGTCTGACCATGGTACAAACCAGGAAGGGGAAGGAGAGTAGGATAGCTGAGAGTGACCCAGCAGAGGCCCTCAGGCAACAGCACAAGCCAAGCAGTAGAGAGATTCAAAATGGAAAGCTAATCAGCCAGAGGGTAAGCAGACACAGAGGAAATCTGAAGCCTGAAAATGCTGAACTCCCAAGTTGCTGATGGGGGAACAGCTAGGGTAACTTACACAGTGTCCCTATCTCCCCAGGTTTTGATGGCACCAAGTTTCCTCATCCATTGTGGTTATTACCATAAAACCCTACCTATGAGGTAACTGAAGCTTGTGGCTATGTCTTACAAATTAAAACAACCACTACCAGAGCATTTATTTCTGCTTTCCTTAATTAGCTTGGTATTTTTATTTAATTAATTTTTCTTTAATTACACTTAAAAAAAAAAAAAGATACGTTTGGAGCTTATACATTTTCAGCATCTTCTAAAGTCAGTCCAGCCTATAACCACTCACTTGCTTTTTCCATATTGGAGACATCTAAGAGGCTATTTTCATATTTGGTTTCCTCTCCCCAAGAAAGTAATGCCAAAGTAAATTTCAGTGCTTTTTGACTGATGCCTCGGGTTTTCATATGTAGTTACATGGCATCTGTATGTTTTTATTAGACTGTTAGCAAACATGTTCTCCGCCTCCTTTTACATAATTACTGCTTTGGATCTCAATCCATTAGAGCAGCTGTGGGTGGTAATTGCACACCCTCACCTTGGGCAAGTGTCCCACAACCTCCATCCCTCTCCTTAGAACCTTGAGGGTACCGACTGTGAATTTTCTACTCTGGGAGACTAATGTATTTTTAATATCTTGCAATATAAATGAGACTATTGAGTGCAAGACTGCTGCACTCTAAATAGTCTGTTGCTTAAAGACAGGAACAATTACCAATAGCTGTCTCCAAAGGGATGCTTTACATCAGCACGTTTCACTTGCTCCTTGTTCCAGTGGGATAAGTAAAATAAAACATCATTTCTCTTCCTGTTTTCTTTCGGGGAAATTTCTACCTTTCATGTTACAATAGTTGGGGAATAAGTGCCCCTAATAAAGCACGCTTAAGTGTGGTAATTCAGCAGGAGTATGCACATTAGTCACCGGAGTAAAATTTAGTAGTCCCCATTTTTCCTTGTGAAAAGAACTGAGTAAAATTATGATAACAGAATGTAACTCATACCACAATTGTTTTGCTAAGTTCAGCTTCTGAAGTGCAAAAAAAAAAGTCTACAGAATGTTTTAAATCAGCACCTAAGCAATTCTTTATTTATTTTTTAAAGTTCTTTCAACCATGGTTTCTTTTCTGAAATCTGTGTTATTATAAAGCATTTTCACACTCATATAAATGCCTTAATCTATTAGTATTATTAAACGTTTGCTGCTGCTACTTTGTCTAAATAGCACAACATGAAATAAATGTGCACTGAATTTTTAATAATGAGAAAATGGCTTTACTATTTATTAATCCAACATCTTGAATTCTTTGGAGCATTGCCTCAATTCAGCATTTCTACATTTGTTGAATTTCAGTAATTTTAGACAATGTCCTTGACATCATATCAACACGCTAGAGGAACATTAGTGCTTCTCAAGAGAGAGATTCTATCAGGAGCAAAGTCAAGATAGCAAGGAAGCTAAATCTTATTTTCATGTAAATATTTTTAATGAGAAGAATAGGTAGAGGAAAAAAGAACAGGCAAAAGTTTAGTCTAAATGGAAGTTGAGTGCTTCAGATTAATAGAGAGATTAATATATAAAAATATTTGGGCTAGCTGTGTCAATTGGTTACATCCCCCGCGTTAATGCGTCAAAGGTTACTGCTCTGGTATTTTTGTAGGTCACTAAATTTCACACAATTGAAAAAAAAATATTCCACAGACACTACTCTGACTGCAGCAAGTCATCTTAAAAGCAAGTTTGATTGACAATCAATCAATCACAATCATTGGAAAACAACCTGGAATGCTGGTTCTATTGACAGTATCCAGAAGCCTCTTGTTCCTTTGCAAACACATAGTTGATATTGTTAGAATATCCAGGTTCTGCTCATGACTTACACATAGCACGCAAGTGAATGCTACTTGTTGAGTAAAGGAGGGATATCTGATTCCACAGGCTCACATGAAGCATCATTATGCAATTACACAGACATCTGCAGTGACAGAGAAGGTAGAAACTGAGGAACAGAAACAGAGATGGGGGTCAGGGTAGAGGCAAAATGCTGTGAAAGCTTTCTAGAGGTTTGCCCTATTTGTTCTTTACATTCTCTGTGAACTAACCAAGCAACACTCAGTGGAAAAATGAGAGCACTCTGAGTAGAGGGGACAACGTGAGCAAAGACAGAGGATGAAACGGTTTTACTATTTTAGAACTGCATAGTCTTGTTATTCAGAAGTATAAAAACTCCCCTCTCTGTTGTACCTCTCACAGAATCTTTAAGAACATCTAGTTATTTTCAAGGAATCAGGAAACATACAGCAAAAAATATACTTATTTGAAGCTAAAATCTCAGAGTCAATATCTGGATAGAGACTTTTAATCTGGAGAAAGTTTAGTTTTTGATCACCCCCTGCCTCCCAATTCTCGCCCTGAGGAGGACTACCCTCAATGCATTCCACCCCATAATCTTGTGTACCTATGTCTGTTGTCGCAGAAACAAACTCTAGAGTCAACTTTCCTCTGAAGAGTTTGCCAATATTTGCTAACACTGCTAAATATTTAGGGTAAGATATGTCTTTTTAGATTTAATAGAGCTTATAAAAACATAACTTGACCTAAATGCATTCAAGAATTGACAGAAAAAACATCTTAGTTACTGGGCAAAATCTTAACAGCACCTGGAGGGAACAGAACTTTGTTTAATTGCTTTATTAAAGTAAGAACAAACACCAAACAAATAAATAATAAGTAATGAGAACTGCTGAATAACTTGAACTTTCTTGGTAGTTGCCAATGGATTGCTGAGAGGTCCTATATATATATATATATATTATTATTATATGTATTTAACTGCAGAAAATGGTGGCTGATCAAAAGGAAGGAGAGATTAAAGTCCTATCTTTTATAATGCTGATATTTAGAATTTATGTTACTTCTCTGATGGTTACCACCATCTCCCTAGTATGAAAACTTCCACAGATGTTAGCTGGTGTTCAGTATTAATCTGAATTTATAAAGCAACCATTTAGCAACATAAATTATGGAAGATCAACCGCATTTGTGAGATGAAAATGAAAACCAGTATTGCATATTCAAATTTACCATGGATTTCTTATATTTGCTTCTTTTTGCTTTCTCTTTTAAACCAGCGCCAACATAACAAGTTAGAATGGTAGTTTGTTCTGTATGATCACTTGAAGCCTTATTCTCCCTTCTTCACTAACTCTATTGTTATTGTTACATTGAATAATTAATCAGTAGAATAAGTGAGAATAAATTTTAATGACTTTTAATATTAAATTGTATAAGTGTCACCCGAGTTCATCCATTTTCCCTTTGGAAAGGAAAAGCCATGTTGAAGCAGAACTCTTGGATTTGTTAACATCTCCAGTATATCAGATTCAATGGAAAAATAAATTAATACTTAGCATATTCTTGGGCAAATGACTATTATAGCCTTCTATCATGAGGTTGTTGTTGTTGTGTGCCGTCGAGTTGATTCCAACTCATAGTAACCTATAAGACAGAGTGGAACTGCCCCATGGGGTTTCCAAGGAGTGGCTGATGGATTCAAACTGCCAACATTTTAGTTAGCAGTCTGAGCTCTTAACCATTGCACCACCAGGGCTCCCTATCATCATGACTTCATATTTTTATGTTTGACTTTTAAATGTCTGTTTAAAAATTACAATTTATACAAAATTATAGTGTAATTTAGAAGATGAAAAGAAATTACAAATTTGATATAACAAACATATATAATACACATATAATATACATACATATACATAAAAAACCTCATATATTATGTAAATTATCTAATTTGATTACAATAATCCTAGGGATTAAGACCTTACCTTACATTAGTTTTTTTAGTTTTTTTTTACATCAGAAGGAAGTTGAAAAACTTGCCCAAGGACACTCAACAGTAAGTGATTTATCTAGATTCACAACTAGATTTTTGACGGCAAGCTTAAGTTCTGTTCACTACATCACAACATATTAAAAAAAAAAAAAAAGCATGGCGTGTGTGTGTGTGTGTGGAGAGGGGAATCATAATATCTTAATGGAACTTTGGATGGAAAGAATTAAAATTTATTGTTTGGGGACACAGGAAGTTTTTGGTTGCTTATAGGAGCACAAAACAGTAGATGGAAAATAAAGCACAGGCAACCAAGAGTCAAGAAGTTTCAATATCTGGCAAAACTGGGGTGCTTCATGGTTATCTCTACAGGGTCTCTATGAGTCAGAATCAACTTGACAGCAACAAATTTGTTTTTTTATGGTTAGCTTGAAGATTTCTTCTTGATCTTGTAGCAGTTGTTCCTTCCTTTCAGATCTCATACTCCAGGTTTTCCATAACTATTATTTTTGAATCTGCTATATTTTGTATATTACTTGCAAGCACACAAGTTTCTACACGAAATTCAGAAATGATAATGTTTTCTTACAATCCACTCTGTACCCAAATATTAACATTCACAAACGACATTATTTTTCCTACTTGACCATGCAACATTCACTTTCAAGATTTTATTATTTTTAGCTTGGAAGTCCCTTTTCATTCTAGAGTAAAGGAAAATATTTGGAGGAGATAATGAATATACTGCCAAAAGAACAAATAAATCTGTCTTGGAAGAAGTACAGCCAGAATGCTCCTTAGAGACAAGGATGGCAAGACTTCGTCTCATATACTTTCGACATGTTATCAGGAGGCACTAGTCCCTGGAGAAGGACATCATGCTTGGTAAAGTAGAGGGGCAGCAAAAGAGAGGAAGACCTTCAACGAGATGGACTGACAAACAGTGGCTGCAACAGTGGGCTCAAGCATAACAACGATTGTGAGAATGGTGCAGGACTGGGCAGTGTTTCATTCTGTTGTATGTGGGGTCACTATGAGTCGGAACTGACTCAATGACCCCTAACAACAACAGCAATGAATATCCATCCTAGAAGTAAAAAAAAAAGTAATAGAAGAAAAGATTCAGAAATTGTGTTTTAATCTGTGGCCCAGTGGAATTTCATTCTTGAATTTCCTAAAGGGCTGATATACCAAATAAATTATTAGAGCTACATCACTATGTGCTAGAAAATAGTAATATTTATAATGGTAATAATAATAGCAATATGTTCCTTTTTGGTCTTTTTAGCTCTCTACTCTTCCTCTTTTCCATTTTCTTTTTGTAGACTTCCCCCCCCCAGGGTCCATCAGTGACCTTCTGTAAATATTCATTTTCCTTAATGGGCTAACTTTGTTTCAGTACTTTAACTTTCTTCTCTGTTCTGATGGCTCACAGATATCATCCTCATCTGATCAGCATTCCAAACAGACAACTGCTCTAATGGATGTCCTTTACGTACATCCCTCCAGTTCAGAAGTTGAAAACTGATAGTGTAAACAGTGGTCAGCACATTGTGGCCCACAGGCCAAATCCAGCCTACCTTCTGTTACTGTAGGGCACTTGAACAAAGAATAGGTTTTACAGATGAATGTTTCAATAGATTTGATAAGGAACACTAACTTTGAACCCCAATTAAGTGAAATGTTACCCCACAAACAAAATTCCATTTTTCTCAATAGTACACCTGTAGTCTGAATCACTCAACAGCAATGAGTTTGGTTTATTATTATTAGATCAATTTTGTCAATAACGATTGTGAAAATTGGATTTCTCACTTGTTTTATAAGCACCTACACAATATCTTCGATTTTGTCTCTTGGCTCACAGAAGCTGTTTATATCTGGCCCTTTTTGAGTGGTTTGGATACACTTAAAAGATGTCTTCTGTTTGAACTTCAGAATGTTTAAAAGCAAAAATAACCACAAAAACTTATATCAATCTTTGTATTTCCTGAATTCTAGTAGCACCTTTCAGGTCAGTATGATTTTTACTCTTGGGATATTTGTGTGTTATATTGTGTGTCTGTGTGTGTTTGTCTACAGATCCAGATCTCATCTTAGCTCTCTGTTTTATGCTGTGTTCTATAGAGAAGCAAAACCAGTAAAGCATACAAATATATATAGAGAGAGATTCATATCAAGGAAATGGTTCACATGGTTGTAGAAACTGGAACGTCCCAAGTCTGTGGTTTAGGCTGGAGGCTTCTCCTGATTCACACAGCCGCAGGGCTGGCAAACCCAAGATAGCAGGTCAAAGAACAGGGCTATTGCTCACAGGCTGTGAAGAATGAAGAATCCCAAGATCTGCAGGCAAGACTGCAGGTAAGTTGCTAGCTCAAGTCCCAAGAACCAGAGGTCAGATGAACAGAAGCCAGCTGCAGGATCCAGAGCAAACAAAAGCCCACAAGTCTTGCCAGTTTGTCCACTTATATTCAATGCAATCCACATGCCCAAAGAAACTCCCTTTCAGCTGACTGGCTACTCACAGCAGATTCTATCATGGGGGTGATCACATTATATCAAATCTCAACAGGGAAGTGATCACAGCACCATACGACTGCCAAACCACTGAGAATCATGGCCCAGCCCAGCTGACACAGTCTCAACCATCACACTCTCCAGCAGATCCTAAGCTTACAGAAATCAGAAAAGTATTTCAGAAGAGGGACCGAGATGGCAGAATAGTCAGACGCTTCCTGTCATCCCTCTTACAACAAAGACTCTCCCCAAAAAACTGAGTTCAACATATATGACAATCTAGGAACCCTAATAATCAAAGATAAAGCTGAAGAAGCATACTGAGTGGCCGGTGGAGGGAGAGACAATTCAAAAGCAGTCAAAACAGGGAAATTCAGACCACAGGATCTCTAGCGCCCTGCTAGCTGAGACTTCGCTGTGCACACAGGCTGAGGAAAGCAGTAATATTTAAAGCTGATGCCCACCACATCGGGTGCAGCCAAGCAGCAGAGAATCTGCACACACCTCCAGAACCAAGCAGGAGTGACACCAAACCTGGGAAAGTTAAGTGCAAGCATCTAACCTACCGCATGTGGGGACATAATAATCCCTTCCCCCGAGAACTTCGTAGCAAACAAGCACTTCCTTACCCTCACCCACCTCCTACCTTGCTCTGCTCCTGGGGCATTCAACAATGCCACGACCCCTAACCCTCCACTCCTACACCAGTCCTGTGGCATTCAACAACGTTATCTTCCTGAAGTCAGGAACCCAGGGCCACTGGCATAAGGGGTCCATGAACTTGCAGCACCCTTCAACCCCACCTAGCTCCTTGAGGGTCAATTCAATATCGTGTGCCCTCATTAGCATAAAATAGCAGGGCATACACCTGAGGCCCATTTTCACATGCTGCAGTCAAGGGGGAGCTTCAGATTCGTGATATTTAACACCCCCTGCCCCCTAAGTAGGGACCTTACCCACCCACACCTGGAGCTTGACGGCTGGTAGTACCACCCACTCCATCTGACCACCCATGACAGGGGTTTGACAATTAGTGGTGCTTTCCAATCCCTCCAGGCAACCTAATCACCAGATGCACTACCCGCCCCCCACAAGCTTTAGGGTCACACCCTCCATCCAGGCACTCAGAGGCAGCTGTCAGCCCCCTGCCTTGCCTCACACATAGCCTCCCACTATAGCCAGAGATCTGTGCCTGAGTCCAGTACAGCTGGATGGTGCCCAGCTGCCACCACTGGCTGTTCTGACTGGGATCACAACAGAGGGTTCTGGACAGAGCTGGAGAAGGATGTAGAACAAAATTCTAACTCACAAAAAAAAGACCAGATTTACTGGCCTAAAGGAGACTGGAGGAACCCTGAGAGTATGGCCCCCAGGCACCCTTTTAGCTCAGTGGTGAAGTCATTTCCAAAGTTCACCCTTCAGCCGGGAAGTGGACAGCCCCATAAAACCAAATAGGACTAATGAGGCACAGCAGTGCAGGGACAAGTTCCAGAAGGCAGAAGGGGACAGGAAAGCTGGTGATAGGGAACCCAAGGTTGAGTAAGGATAGTGTTGATGTGTTGTGAGGTCATTAACCATTGTCATAGGGCAACATGTGTACTAACTGTTAAATGAGGAACTATTTTGTTCTGTAAGCCTTCATCTAAGGTGAGAATAGTGGCACAATTGGAAGAGAATAGTCGATGTCACTGAACTGTGCATGTAGAAATTTTTGAAATGGTGTATTTTGGCTATGTATATTTTCACCAGAAAAAAAAAAAGGTCAAGAAGGAGAGAGCTGACATGTTGTGGGGTTGTTAACCAACGTCATAAAACAGTATGTGTACTACTGTTTCATGAGAAACTGTTCTGTAAACCTTCACCTGAAGTACAATAAAAATAAATAAATAAAAAGCTAAATAAGATGGATATAACAAATGAACCAAGTCCCAAAGCAATTTACACTATCAAATTGTTGTGATGGACTTGTCGAGCTGAATAAACTATAGTTAACAACAACAAAAAAATACAATAAATAAATACAATAACTTACTAATGCCTCAGTGACAACAATTGATATCAAATCACATAAAAAAGTAGGTCAAGGTGGCTCCAGCAAGCAACCAAAATAAAGAACCAGAAAACCTTCCAGAGGGAGATAAGGCAATGGAACTACCCGAGACAGAATTCGAAAGACTAATATAAAGAGCTCTCCAAGATATCAGAAAGAAGATCAGGCAAAACTCAGACCAAGCCAAGGGACACACAGACAAAGCAATAGAAGAATTCAAGAAAACAATACAAGAACAAAATGACAGAATAAACAGGCTTCTAGAAACCATACAGAGACAGCTACTAGAAATTCAAAAGATTAACAATAAAATTTCAGAATTAGACAACTCAATAGAAGGTCATATGAGCAGAACTGAGACAATGGAAGTCAGAATTAGTGAGACTGAAGATTAATCCCTTGACACCAATTTGTATGAGGAAAAATCAGAAAAAAAAGAATGAAAAAAAAAATGAAGAAAGCCTAAGAATTATGTGGGACACTATCAAGAGGAAAAACCTATGAGTGATCAGAGTATCAAAACAGGGTGTGTGTGGCGGCGGGTGGTGAATAACAGAAAACACAGAGAGAATTGTTGAAGATCTGCTGGCATAAAACTTCCCTAACATCATGAAAGACAAGAAGATATCTCTCCAAGAAGCTCAATGAACCACATACAGGGTAGACTCCAAAAGAAAGTCATCAAGACATATCATAATCAAACTTGCCAAAACCAAAGACAAAGGAAGTATCTTGAAAGCAGCTAGGGATAAATGGAAAATCACCTACAAAGGAAAACCAATACAACTAAGCTCTGACTACTCAGCAGAAACCATGCAGGCGAGAAGACAATGGGATGACATATATAAAGCCTTGAAGGAAAAAAATTGCCAGCCAAGAATCATATATACAGTAAAATTGTCTCTCAAATATGTTGGCAAAATTAGGTCATTTCCAGATAAACAGAAACTAAGGGAATTTGTAAAAACCAAACCAAAATTACAAGAAATATTAAGGGGAATCCTCTGGTTAGAGAATCAACAATATCAGACAACAATCCAAGACTAGGACACAGGACAGATCAACCAGTTATCAACCCAGATAGGGAATTCACAAAAACAAATCAAAGCTAAAAGACTGAAAATAGGGAAACAGAGACATCAATATGTAAACGATGACAACACCAAAAAAAAAAAAAAAAAGAAGAAGAAGAAGGAATAAACAGTGTAGTCATAGAACTTCCATATGGATAGGAACTTAAGGTGATATCAAGAAATACAAGATTGGGTCCAGAGGTGAGATGGGAAGGCAGAGACAGTTAGGAGCTGGTTGAATGGACATGGATAAACAGGGTGGAAAGGAGTTTGCTGTCACAGTAAGGGGAGAGCAATTAGGGTCACATAACAATGTATGTATAAATTTTTGTATGGGAGACTAACTTGAAATGTAAACTTCATTTAAACTACAACAGTAAAAAAAATTTAAAAAAAGAAATAAAAGATTGGTTTAAATGAGAAAAATAAAGGTAAATTTCAAGGTAACCACAAAGGAAGTTAACAAACTTACCCATCAAAATAAAAAAGAAGAAAAACATAAAGACTCAGCAAACACAAAATTGACAATAATGAAAAAGATGAAAAGAAAATACATAAGCAAAAAGAACTTAGCAAAGAAAAATAGTGGAACAAAGAAACTGTCAGTACCACCACAACAACAAAAAAATCAAAATGACAGCAGTAAACTCATACTTATCAATAATTACACTGAAGGTACCTGGCCTAAACGCATTGGTAAAGAGACGGAGAGTGACAGAATGGATAAAAAAACACAATCTGTCTATAAGCTGTCTACAAGAGAAACATCTTAGGCACAAAGACATAAACAAACTAAAACTCAAAAGGTGGAAAAAAATACATCAAGCAAACAACAACAAAAAAGAGCAAGAGTGGCAATATTAATCTCTGACAAAATAGACTTTAAAGCAAAATCCACCATAAAGGATAAGGAAGAACACTGTATAATAATTAAAGTGTCAATACACTAGGAGTATATAACCAGAATAAATATATACACATCCAATGACAGGGCTCCAAAATACATAAAACATACTCTAACAGTATCGAAAAGAGAAATAGACAGCTCCCCAATAATAGTAGACTTTAACACACCACTTTTGGTGAAGGACAGAACATTTAGAAAGAAACTCAGTAAAGACACAGAAGATCTAAATGCCACAATCAATCAACTTGACCTCATAGAGATATACAGAACACACCACTCAAAAGCAGCCAAGTATACATTCTCTTCCAATGCACATGGAACATTCTCCAAAATAAACCACATTTTAGGCCACCAAGCAAGCCTTTACAGAATCCAAAATATCAAAATAATACAAAGCATTTTTTCTGATCATAATATCTGTTATGGATTGAATTGTGTCCCCCTAAAATATGCGTCAACTTGGCTAGGTCATGATTCCCAGTATTGTGTGATTATCCACCATTTTGTCATCTGATGTTATTTTCCTATGTGTTGTAAATCCTATCTCTATGAAGTTAATTAGATGGGATTAGTGGCAGTTATGTACTCAATCTACAAGATTTGATTGTGTCTTGAGCCAATCTCTTTTGAGATATAAAAAAGAGAATTGAGAAGAGACACATCATGACCTCATATCATCAAGAAAGCAGCACCAGAAGCAGGGAGTGTCCTTTGGACCTGGGGTCCCTGCACCTGAGAAGCTCTTAGACTAGGGGAAGATTGATGACCTTCTTCCAGAGCTGACAGAGAGAGAGACAGCGTTTCCCTGGAGCTGACACCCTGAATTTGGACTTCTAGCCTACTAGATTGTGATAGAATAAACTACTGTTTGTTGAAGTCATCCATTTGTGATACTTCTGTTATAGCAGCACTAGATAACTAAGATAATGCCATAAAAGTAGAAATCAACAACAGAAACACCAAGGGAAAAAAAGAAATAGTTGGAAATTGAACAACACCTTGTTTTAAAACTACTGGGTTACAGAAGAAATCAAGGATGGAATAAGGAAATTCATAGAATCAAATGAAAATGAAAATACATCTTACCAAAACTTTGAGACACAGCAAAAGCAGTGCTTAGAGGTCAATTTATAGCAATAAATACACACATCAAAAAAGAAGAAAAGCCAGAATCAAAACATTAACCCCACAACTCAAACAAATAGAAAGAGAGCACCAAAAGAAGCCCTCAGGCAACAGAAGAAAGGAAATAATAAAGATTAGAGCAGAAATAAATGAAATAGAGAATAGAAAAACAATTGAAAGAATCAACAAGACCAAAAGTTGGTTCTCTGAAAAGATTAACAAAATCAACAAATCAAAAGAAAACAGGACACAAAAGACTAACAGGAAAGGAAGCAAATAACCCAAATAAGAAATGAGATGGGTGATATCACAACAGACCCAAGTGAAATAAAAAGGATCATAATAAAATGCTATGGAAAATTGTACTCCAACAAATTTGAAAACCTAGAGGAAATAGATAAATTCTAGAAACACACTACCAACTAAACTAACACAAACCAAGGTAGAACAACTAAATAAACCCATAACAAAAGAAGAGACGAAGAGGTAATTTAAAAAAAAAAAAAAAAAACACTCTCAACAAAAAAAGCCCTGGCCCTGACAGCTTCACTGGAGAATTCTACCAAATTTTCAGAGAAGAATTAACACCAATACTACTAAAGTTATTTCAAAGCATAGAAAAGGAAGAAATACTCCAGAACTCATTCAGTGAAGCCAACATAACCATGATACCAAAGCCAGGCAAAGACTTCACAAAAAAAGACAACTACAGACCAATATCCCTCATGAACATAAACGCAAAAAATCCTCATCAAAGTTCTAGCCAGTAGAATTCAACAGTATATCAAAAAATAATTATAATACATAATGGCAAAGTGGGATTCATACCAGTTATGCAGGAATGGTTCAACATTAGAAAATCAGTTAACAGAATCCACCACATAAATAAAACAAAAGAAAAGAACCACATGATCTTATTGATCGACACGTAAAAGGCATTTGACAAAGTCCAATACACATTCCTGATAAAAAGTCTTAGAAAAATAGGAATAGATGGCAAATTTCTCAACATAATAAAGGCCATTTATACAAAACCAACAGCCAACATCATTCTAAGTGGAGAGAGACTGCAAGCGTTCCCCTTGAAAACAGGAACCAGACAAGGATGCCCTTTATCACTACTCTTATTCAACATTGTGCTGGAGGTCCTAGCCAGAGCAATAAGGCAAGAAAAAAGAATAAAGGGCATCCAAATTGGTAACGAAGAGGTAAAACTGTCCCTATTCACAGATAATATGAACTTATACACCAGAAACCCCAAAGATTCCACAAGAAAGCTACTGGAACTAATAGAAAATTTCAGCAAAGTAGCAGGATACAAGATAAACATACAAAAATCACTAGGATTTCTCTACATCAACAAAGAGAACTTCAAAAAGGAATCAATACCATTTACAATAGCCTCCAAGCAGATAAAGTACTTAGGAATAAATCTAACTAGCAATGTAAAACACCTATACAAAGAAAACTACAAAACACTAGTGCAAGAAACCAAGAGACCTACATAAATGGAAAAACATGCCATGCTCATGGATAGGAAGACTCAACATTGTGAAAATGTCAATTCTACCCAAAGAAAGCTACAGATACAATGCAATCTCAATACAAATTCCAACAGTATGTTTTAATGAGATGGAGAAAAAAAATCACCAACTTTATAAGGAAAGGGAAGAGACTTCAGATAAGTAAAGCATAACTAATGAAGACGAACAAAGTGGGAGGCCTCACACTACCTGATTTTAGAACCTATTATACAGCCACTGTAGTCAAAATAGCCTGATACTGGTGAAAAAAAAAGACTCGTAGACAAATGGAACAGAATTGAGAACCCAGACAAAGGACTAAAGTCCATTAAATGGAGGAAAAGACAGGCTCTTTAACAAATGGTGCTGAAAAGACTCCTTGCCATCAGGTAAATTCCAACTCATAGCAACCTTATACTGGGGTTGGCATAACTGGATATCCCTCTGTATAAAAACGAAACAGGACCCATACCTCAAACCATACACAAAAACTAACTCAAAATGGAATAAAGACCTAAATATAAAATCTAAAACAATAAAGATCGTGGAAGAAAAAAACAGGGACAATGCTAAGGGCCCTAACACATGGCATAAATAGTATACAAACCATAACTAACAATGCACGAACACCATAAAAGAAACTAGATAACTGGGAGCTCCTAAAAATTGCTTATGTTCATCAAAAGACTTCACCAAAAGAGTAAAAGGAGAATACACAGACTGGGAAAAAAAATTTTGGCTACGACATATCCAATAAGGGTCTAATCTCTGAAATCCACAAGATACTGCAACACCTCAACAACAAAAAGACAAATCATCCAATTAAAATATGAGCAAAGGTTATGAACAGACACTTCACCAAAGAAGACATTCAGGCAGCTAACAGACACACAATTAAATGCTCCTGATCATTAGCCATTAGAGAAATGCAAATCAAAACCACATTGAGATATCATCTAACCCCAACTATGCTGGCACTAATCTAAAAAACACAAAATAACAAATGTTGGAGAGGTTGTGGGGAGATTGGAACTCTTATGCACTGCTAGTGGGAATGTAAAGTGGTACAACCACCTTGGAAAATTATACAACACTTTCTTAAAAAGCTAGAAAAAGAAACACCACAAGATGCAGCAATCCGACTCCTAGGAATATACCCTAGAGAAATAAGAGCCATCACACGAATAGACATATGCACACCCATGTTCATTGCAGCACTATTCACAATCGCAAAAAGATGGAAACATTCATCAACAGATGAATGGATAAAAAAATTATGGTACATACACACAATGGAATACTATGCAACAATAAAGAACAATGATGAACCTGTGAAATGTTTCACAACATGGATGAATCTGGAGACCATTACGCTGAGTGAAATAAGTCAGTCACAAGAAGACAATTATTGTGTGAGACCACTTTTATAAGAACTGAAGAAAAGGTTTACACACAGAAAAAAGCATTCTTTGATGGTTACTAGGGTGGGGAGGGAGAGGGAGGGGAGATCACTAACTACATAGCAGACAACTGTCAAATTTGGTGAAAGAAAGGACAACACACAATACAGGGGAAGTCAGCACAACTGGACTAAAGCAAAAGCATAGAAGCTTCCTTGACACACTCAAATGCTTTGGGGGACCTAGTAGCTGGGGCTGGGGCCTAGGAACCATAGTCTTGGGGGACATTTAGGTCAATTGGCATAACATAGTATATAAAGAAAATATTCTACATCCCATTTTGGTGAGTAGCATCTGGGGTCTTAAAAGCCTGAAAGTGGCCATTTAAGGTACATCTGTTGGTCCCATCCTACCTGGAGCAACGGAGAATGAAGACAACTGAAGTCACAAACAAAATACTAGCCCAAAGGACTAAAGGACCACATGAACCAGAGACGCCACCAGCCTGAGCCCAGAAGAACTAGATGGTGCCAGGCTACCACCAATGGCCGCCCTGACAGAGAACACAGCAGAGAGTCCCAGACAGAGCAAGAGAAAAATGTAGAACAGAATTCAAAACCATATAAAAAGACCGGCTTAATGGTCTGACAAAAACTGGAGGAACCCCCGAAACTATGTCCCCCGCCCGCCACGCTCTGCTAACCAGAACTGAAACCATTCCTGAAGCCCACTTTCTAGACAAAGATTAGACAGGCCTATAAAACAGAAACTTAATGAACGTGAGGAACGTGCTTCTTGGTTCAATCAAATATACAAAATCAAATAGGCATCTCCCATCCAAAGGCAGGATAAGAAGGCAGGAAGGGACAGGAACTGGATGAATGGACATGGGGAACCTGGGGTGAAAAGGGGGAGTGTGCTGTCACATTATGGGGATTGCAACCAATGTCACAAAACAATATGTGTATAAACTTTTGAATGAGAAATTAACTGGAGTAGTAAACTTTCACCTAAAGCATAATAAAAAAGAAAAAGAAGTATTTCACAAACTTATTTTGTTTTCCATCAATTATTACATTTTGATATTAGCAAAATTGTTGCTCATGAAACTATTTAATTAAACTACAAAATGGAGACAAAATAATAAAATGGATAATTTGAGTTTCAATATTAAATTTTATGCAAAACAGAGTTTAAAGATCACACGTACTTTACCTCAAAATGAAAGTCCTCGTCTTTATCTTCCCAGACACTCAGAATTCTCAGCAAACTGAAAAGAACACTAGAACAGTATTGAGAAGCTCTTGTTTAGAGACCTGTTTCAGTTTCTTACCTCCTACATGACCAAAGACAAATTGGTTCATCTCCTCAGTCTCTTTTCCCAGATGGCTTGACGTGAATGATCGCTCAGATTCCTTCAAATCTGACAATCTGTGACATAGTTGGTGAGCTTTCCGACTGCAGTGAGTAATGTTCACGGTCATAGAGAATATTTTTTAAAGAAGTACTAACCAAATACCCCTTCTGCAAAATATCAGCCTTACTGCCTACTGACGTATTATTATGTGCTAGACATTACACTCAGTTTATCTTGTATTCTCATTTAATTCTCAACATGAGATAGCTACTATTGCTATTCCCATTTTATTTTTTAATTTCAAGTGAGGAAACTAAACTCTGAAGAGGTTAAAGTCATTTTCCCAACGTTATAAGTTTCGGAAGTGACGAAATTGCAATTTAAACACTGCTTTGTTTATTTTTTTCCTTTCAAAATTTAATTTTTGATGCCTAAGCTGTACAGTTTCATGTTTTAATAGTCTCCTCCCAAAAATCTTTTCACTTCCTAAATTTGAAGAAGTTTCCTTCGAAAAGGTAAAGCCCTTAGGCTTATCATGCCTAATACTTATTTCTCAGCTAACCCTTCCATAAGAATTAGGGAAGGTAGGAAGACGGCAGTATCAGGAAGGAGAAGGGCTCTGACAGAGTAGATGGGAACCCAGCAAAAATGAACTTTACCTTGCTTATTATGTTGTCTAAGACAGACCTTACTTTGAGTTATAATTTTTGTGGGAGCATTTAAATGAACAATTCATTTAGTCCATGCCCTTTAGAAAAGAACACTCTACCTTAATGAGCAAGAAAGTTCAGAGTTGAAGCTAGAAAATCTGATTGGAAATTTCATCTAAACATGTAGTATATTATCTATCCCTGGGTGCCATCCTCAATGAATATCTTGATTAGCTGCAGATGGCTTTTTACTTTTTTTTTCTTCTTCTTTTTAGTTGAAATAAAACTATCAATTTATAAATTTGCTAGTCTACTACTTTCTAGCATCCTTCCAAATAAATCAAAGAGTTTATATGTGTGTGTATATATCTTTGAATTACTTTTTTGTTATATTTCTTTCTACTGCATCTATCTCAGATAAACTCAAGAGCTATAAAAATAATAATAACAGAGCACATCATTTTGTTTTACTCCCAGTGAACTGATATATTAACAAGTGTTTTCTGTTTGCTTGGGAGGAAGGGCAGACCCATTGTGATGGATCCTTTTTTTTTTTTTTTAATTTTTATTTTTATTGTACTTTACATGGTTTACAGAACGAATAGTTTCTCATTAAACAGTCAGTACACATATTGTTTTATGAAATTGGTTAACAACCCCATGGCATGTCAACACTCTCCCTTGTCGACCTTGAGGACCTTTTTTTGGTGAAAATATACATTGCCAAAATTACACCATTTCAAAAGTTTCTACATGTACAATTCAGTGACATCAATTACATTCTTCCAGTTGTGCTGCTATTCTCATTATCCTTCTCCAGATTATTCCATCACCCTTATCTTCAACTCACTGTCCCCCCCGCCCAGGCTTCCCATCAAACCTTCTGAGTCGCTGTTGTCAATTTGATCTCACATAGATAATTCTTTTTTTTGTAACTTATATGAAGGTTTACAGAACAAGTAGTTTCTCATTACACAGCAGTACACATATTGCCCTGTGACAATGGTTAACAACCCCATGACCTGTCAATACAGTCCTTTCTCAACCTTGAGTTCCCTATCACCAGCTTTCTTGTCCCCTCCTGCCTTCTAGTCCTTGTCCCTAGACTGCTGTGCCTCATTAGTCCTCTTTTGTTTTATGAAGCTGTCCAATCCCCAGCTGAACAGTGAACTTCTGGAGGGGCTTCACCACTGAGTTAAATGGTGTCTGGGGGCCATACTCTCGGGGTTTCTCCAGTCTGTCAAGCCAGTAAATCTGGTCTTTTTTTGTGAGTTAGAATTCTGGTCTACATCCTTTTCCAGCTCTGTCCAGGACCCTCTGTTGTGATCCCGGTCAGAGCAGTCAGTGGTGGTAGCTGGGCACCATCAAGCTGTACTGGACTCAGTCTGGTGCAGGCCGTGGTAGTTGGAGTCCCTTAGTCCTTTGGACTAATCTTTTCCTTGTATCTTGTTCTCTTCATTCTCCCTTGCTCCCAAAGGGGTGAGACCAATGGAGTATATTAGATGGCTGCTTACAGGCTTTTAAGACCCAGACACTACTCACAAAGGTAGAATGTAGAACTTTGTCTTTATAAACTGTGTTATGCCAATTGAGCTAGACGTGCCCCGAGACCATGGTCCCCACAGCCCTCCGCCGAGCAATTCAGTCCCTCAGGGAGTTTGGAAGTGTCTATGGAGCTTCCATGACCTCTCCTTGTACAAGTTGTGCTGGCTTCCCCAGTAATATGTACTGTCTTACCCTTCACCAAAGTTACCACTTATCTATTTAGTTCCCCCCCATCCCTCATAACCAACAGAGATTGTTTCTTTTTGTGTGTAAACATTTATGAGTTTATAACATGAGTTATACAGTAGAGGTCTCATACAATATTTGTCCTTTTGTGATTGACTTATTTCACTCAGCATAATGTCCTCCAGTTTCAGCCATGTTATGAGATGCTTCACAGATTCATCATTGTTCTTGATCATTGCATAATACTCCATTGGGTGTATGTACCATAGTTTGTTTATCAGTTCATCTGTTGATGGGCATCTAGGTTGTTTCCATCTTTTTGCTATTGTGAACAGTGCTGCAATGAATATGGGTATGCATATGTCTATTAGTGTGACAGCTCTTATTTCTCTAGGATATATTCCTAGGAGTGGGGTTCCATTTTGTAGTGCTTTTTTTTTGTGGTGCTGATGTTTTCTTTGTTCCTCTTACTCTCCTGTGCTGAGTTCCTTTTGTTTGTGGATTTTTTTTTTCATTTCTTTTGTTTTTGTAGGTTTTGTTTTTACTGAGACTTTATGTTTTTCTTCTTTATTTTGATGAGTAGGTTTGTTAACTTCCTTTGTGGTTACCTTGAAATTTACCCTTATCTTCCTAGATTTGTACCAGTCTATTATTACCTGGTATCACTTGACTTCCTCTCCATTAGAAGGTTCTATACCTACGCCGTTTATTCCCTCTTTTATTGTTCTCATGCTGTTGTCATTTACAGATTAACCTCTCTGGTTCCCTGTTGTAATTCTTTTGATTTTGCATAGTCCTTAAGAGTTCATTTCCTAGGTTGCTATCTCGCTAGTACAATACCGTGTCCTATACTCAGTCTGTGGTCCTGTGTTGTTTTTTCTCAGATGAAAGGACTTTCTTTAATAAGTCTCATAAGTTTGGTTTGGTTTTTACATAGTCCCTTAATTTCTGTTTATCTGGAAATGGCCTAATTTCACCATCATATTTGAACGAGAGTTTTGCAGGATATATTATTCTTGGCTGGCAATTTTTTTTCTTTCAAGGTTTTATAGATGTCATCCTATTGCCTTCTTGCCTGCATGGTTTCTGCCAAATAATCCAAGCTTAGACTTATTGTTTCTCTTCTGTATGTGACTATTTGTTTTGCTTGAGCTGCTCTCAGGATTCTTTGTTTGTCTTTGGGTTTAGTGAGTGTGATTACAGTATGCCTTGGTGATATTCTTTTGGGGGTCTCTCCTATATGAGGTTCATTGAGCTTCTTGGATGGTCAGCTTTTCATCTTTCATGATATTGGGGAAGTTTCTATCAGCACTTCTTCAATGATCTTCTCTGTGTTTTCTGTTTTCTCCCCCTATTCTGGGACTGATCACTCGCAGAGTTTTGCGTTTGATTGTATCCCGTATAATTCTCAGGGTTTCTTCATTTTTCTTTGTTCTTTTTTCTGATTTTTCCTCAAAAAGAGTTGTATCCAAGTGTTTGTCTTCAATTTCACTGATCCTATCTTCCATCATTTCAAACCTGCTCCTCAGCCTTTCTATGACACTGTCCATTTCTGAAATCTTGTTGCTTATCTTTTGGATTTCTAATTGTTGTTTTTGTATGATTTCTAGTTGTGAATTTATTTTAGCCTTTTGTTTCTGTATTATTTTCTTGAATTCTTCCATTTTTTTGTATGTGTTTTCCATGAATTTGTCTGCCTTTTTCATGAATTTGTCTATTTTTTCCTCATTTTTGTCTGTTTTTTTGTTTCAACTCTTGGGTAATTCTGAATATTAGACATTTGAATTCCCTATCAGTTAGGTCTAGTGCCTTTTCTTCTACAGGAAGGTAATCTGGTGTTTTATTTTGGACGCCTACTGGAACCATCCTGTCCTGTTTTTGTAAATGTTTTGATATTGTCTGCTGTCTTTGGGGCATTCAGTGGTTATTTTCCTCGTTTATTGATTATAGATTTGTTTGCTTCATCCTGTTTTTTTGTTTTATTTGATTATTTCTGAGCAGGCAGGATGTGCATTCTTTGTTGTTTGCTCATCTGTGGGCATGATACTTTTCACCTCCTTCTACAATGGCAGGGTCAGTCACTCAGGTATGGTATAGCAGGGCAGGTTCAGCTGAAGGGGAGTTTCTGGGATGGGTTGTTTGTGGCACTACCAAGGCTGACAGTGTGGACCGGGATCTGTGCAGGGCAGGTTCCAGTAGGTCGTGTCTGCACTGCTTGGGAGTGTGATGTTCAGGGCTCAGTGCATGTAGGCAGGAAGGAGGGGGTAGTTTGTGATTTGTGGAGGTAAGACAGGTATGGGAAAGATGAGAGAGAGGAGAGAGCAACAGGAGCCAAAAACATACACACAAACAAAAAAGAGTGCTAAGTGAGCTTGCTATTGGAGTGGAGAGATGAGAGACTGAGAAATGAGGAAAAAGAAAAAGAAAAAAATGAATAAATCGAGAAAGCAGAAATGAAGAAAGACAAAAAGGGAATAAGAGAGAGAAGAAAACTAAACAAAGAAATAAAAAAACCAAAAACAAACACACCAAAAAAACAGAAAAAAAGAAATGCCCCTAGGGATGTCCCTGTGTATCTGCACAGAGTAAGGGACTAGCTTCCAAGCCATGTGGTACTGCCCACTAGAAGGGGCTTCCAAATTGAGAAAAGAAAAAGAAAACAAACAAACAAATCAAAACAGAGCAAATAAGAGCAAACAAACAAACAAAAAAGCCCCAGTGTCCCACCAGGGTGGCAGCACGGGCCAGGAAGCAGTTTCATAGTCAAGCGGTGTTGCACAGCCTTTCAGGAAGAAGCAAAGATGGTGCATGGAGCCAGGTACTTGAGATAAAGGAGGGGGAGGTGGTGAGAGGTAAGGAAGAAATCTAAAGAAGTGGAAAAAAGCAACACCAGCAGCCAACAAATGACACTTAGGGAGATGGCCAGTGTGGGTTGGTGGAATCCAAGCAGCACTGGGGAGAGGCTCATGCTTCCCGGCCAATAGACTGTGGCTGCAGGAAGCAGAGGAGGCCAAGTGGGGGTGAAAAAGGTAGGGGGTGGGAAAGCCTATATTGTGGGTTACTGCTTGTTCTGTCTCCTGCTGGAAGCTTTATGAAGCACCTTTCTCATACCTTCTGTTTGCTGATCTCCAATAGGAGTCCAAGATTGTGGATCCGTGCTGCAGTAGCTGATAAGGGACCTCTGCATGTATCTCTCCTCGTGCTCTGTTCTAGATCAGTTTCTTATTCTATTCAGTGCTTGGCTGAATTCTTTATCTCTTCATTTGGTGCTTAGGGTTTCATGATTTATGTGTGACTCTCTTTGACTTAGTTTTTCTGATCTTTGCTGTGGAGGGACGGCGTGGTGCTTCTGACTATAGTGCCATGTTGCCCAGAAGTCATAATGGATCCTTTTAGTGACCAAACAAACAGCCGGCCATTGGGGTGTCTACACAACAGAAACACATACATGAATTGTTTATACTTAAATGTAGCTGTCAGATTACATATTATAATGCATTTGGTAAAATATAAGCTGTTAATTTAAAAAAAAAAAAAAAACCTCTTCTAAATTTTGCTTATTAGATTGCCACACAAACCAAGGCTTCCACCGCTTTGTTTTTTCTTAGAACCTTTGGGTTAAAAAACACAGCTAGTTAGAGTTATCTTGCTGGTTTTTCTTTCTACTGAGCATGACTTATTTGTTGTCTCATCTAAGGCAGAGTTATCCAAGACATGCTGACCTTAGCTCTTAACCACTGTGCCACCAGGGCTCTGATTCTGGTGTAGAGAACTTTAAAGAGGTTGGAAAATGGCCAGCACTGAACAGGAGTCTGTGTCAGGCTCTAGACTAGCATGTTTTATTTTTCAGATGTCTTTTCTTTCTTCTTGGAGTCATTGAGTCTTTGTCTCCCTGAGTCCTCAGGCTGTCAGGAAGTTGCAGAAAAGATAAGTTGTTCCTCTGGTTAGGTAACCTACCACTGTGCTAATCCTCAGTCGGTCTTGAATTCAAGTGTGTCCAAGGGCAAGTCTTTTTACCTGCCTGCATGTTTCCATATATGGAACTTGTGGGTTTGCTAAATCATGTTAGCTCAGAAGTAGGCTGATGACTGGTGAGATCAACTATCCTTATGGGAAATGAGCTTTACAAATGCTAAATTGTACTAAATTGCTGAATAATGTATGGCTGTTAAGTCATGACCCAAACCAAAGCTCATTGCCATCTAGTGGATTCCGACTCACAGTGACCCTATAGGACAGAATAGAACCGCCCCATAGGGTTTTCAAGCCTGTAATCTTTACAGAAGCAAACTGCCACATCTTTCTCTTGCACAGCGACTGGTGGGTTTGAGCTGCCAACCTTGCAGCTAACAGGTGAGCATTTTAACCACTGCACCGCCAGGGCTCCTTTTGTTAAGTCATGAGTTAAGAAAAACAGACAAATCTGCCTAATGCGTTTGTTGCATATTTTTTAGATGAAATATCAATTCAATGAACCAGATCAACTCAAGGCACCAGTATTAAGAGAAATTTAATAATAATAATAACTGAGCACTTATTATTTCCCAGTCACTAAGTGGATTAGTTCATCTAATCCTCACACTAACCTATGCAGCAGTATTGCTAGTATCTTCAGTTAATAAATGAAGTGATTAACTTGCCCAAGGCCACCGTTTAGTAAGTAGTGGCACAAGAAAAAGAGCCCATGGCTTTCTGGTTCTAATACAATTCCATGTGTTGCCCATGTTGTAGTCATTCCTGCTGTCCTTCAGTAATAATAGGATGGCCTGCCAAGATCACAGTGGGCTCTGAAGTAAGAATGCCTAGGTGGCTGTCAATCTCTAACTGTACATCCTTGGGCCCAAGGTCCTATCTACAGAAAATAGCCTCTAGGGCAATTAGTGTTAAATTGCTGAGTGTTCTCTTACAGCTGGAGATGGAAACTGCAATGGCCAATAGAAAGTACTCATTAGTGCCCCGCCTCAAGTGGTGCTCAGGGCACCTGTCCTACCTGCCCCCCCCATAGGTGTCTGCTGTATAATCTACCCTCGGCTAAAAAATGTAGGCAATGATAGCTCTTCCCGTGGAGTTGGTGTGAGATAATCCATGTGGAGCCTGCAGACTAGAGCACAGTACTTAGTGAGCTATTCAAAATATTAGGTATTATTAGCACTTACTTAATGACAGTATAATTTCTAATAATCACAACATTTTCAGTTGGAAAGCCTATGTACAAATAAACACTAATTCACAGGTTGCATTTGACCTATTGATTCCCACTTGCCAATGTAATCAAAATAAAACAGTAATGAGGCAGTATAGGCTCTTACACAGATAGTTGTCTGGCTTGCTCATAAGATTTAAACATCAGTTGCTGTTTCTATCCCAAGCCATTCTGAATGAGCTAATAGTCTGTGAGTGTTTTTAGAGAAGTTATAAAGTAGAAGGAAGTAATGGCTCCTTTATGCACTTTAAGGACTTGGATTCTGATGGTCACTGGGTAGGAAAAAATTGGAGGTATTTCAAACTTTCTTTGTGGTTGTATTTACCTAGCTTCTGCGTAAACAGATAACTACCAAAACTTCTAATAATGCAAAAACTAGACATAAAATATTTGTATTCACTTTGGTTTTCAAATAGCCTATGGAAGCCACAGGCAGTTACGTAGCTTTAGAGAGAATATTGGAAATTTCCTGGGCTGTTTTGTTTAATATGGAGTACCTGGGAGCCCTGGTGGCACAGTGGCTGCTAACCAAAAGGTCGGCAGTTTGAATTCACCAGCCGCTCCTTGGAAACCCTTTTTGTCTTTCTTCATTTCTGCCAGTTCTACTCTTGCCAGTAGGTCTCTGTGAGTGGGAATCGACTTGATGGCAATCAGTTCGGTTTTTCATTTATGTGGTGGCATAAAGGATTAAGTGCTCAGCTACTAACTGAAAGTTTGGGAATTTTAACTCACTCAGAGGCTCTTTGGAAGAAAGTCTTGCCAATCTGCTTCTGAAAGGTCACAGCCTTGAAAACCCTGTGTAACAGTTCTATTCTGCACATATGGGGCTGCCATAAGTAAGAATCAACTCAACAACAATGATTGGTTGGTTGGTGTGTCTAATGCTAACTCCTCACTGTATAAATTCAGGTCCGCCAGCACCCTGGTGGTGCGGTGGTTAAGAGCTCAGTTGCTAACCAAAAGATTGGCAGTTTGAATCTACCAGTGGCTCCTTGGAAACTCTATGGGGCAGTTCTACTCTGTTCTACAGGGTCACTATGAGTGCGAATCGACTCAACAGCAAGGGGTTTTGTTTTTTGTTTTTTTTTTTTTAATTAGCACCCTAGGTTCATGTTAGTCCTGAGTTTGAATTCCAGTTGTGCCGCTCAACTAGATGTGTGACCTTGAACATGTCCCTCTAAGCTTTCGTTTCATCACTGGAAATTTGTAATTGATAGTAATACTTTCCTCATTAGGAGTCTTGACCTTTAACAAAATTCATGTAATTCCCTTAGCATTTTTCCTGGCATACTATGTTCTAAGTTTCAGCAATAATGATTTTATTGCTTTTACTGTCTTTAGGTTTTGCATAGTTTGAAAAAGGTAGAAGGAAATATGAATCACATTCTATGAAAGTTAAAAGACTTAAAGAGAATGAGAAGATGTATCTTTTACTTGAAAAATCTTATATTCTTCTGAATTCCAGGAAATAAAAGCTAACTTTTTATGCTAAGTTCTTTAATTATACAAAAACAACAAATAGTCAAATATTTATTTATGAAGTATCTGAGTGGACATGACATCATGTTGGGTGCTATAATACAATTTGCTATAATGATCATATCATAATTCAAAAGGAGCCTGGTGGCAGAGTGGTTAAAGTGCTCATGTACTAACTGAAACGTCAGTGGTTTGAAACCACCAACCGCTCCTCGGAAGAAAGATGTGCCAGTCTGCTTTTGTAAAGATTTATAGTCTTGGAAACCCCATGGGGCAGTTCCACTCTGTCCTATAGGGTTGTATGAGTCTGAATCAACTCCAGGGTAGCAAGTTTGGTTTTTTGGTTTATTATAATGCATAAGTAGCATTTTTCAAGGTTTTAAACTTGAACTAATTAATCTCAATCCTCAAATCTTTTTATACGGATGAGAGACTTGAGTTTTAATGGTCTGGATTCAGATCACAAGTCAGAGGAAAACTGAATTCTTCTGGAACCCAATCCCCAACCCAAATCCTCTCCAGATTCAGTCAGTGCGTGGAAACATCAGACAACGCACGTGCCTCCTGTTTAATTTGATGAGTGTAGATGCTGAATAAGTAAACGCACTTGGGAAATCCAGCTCTTCTTGAAGTTTCTCATAAAAGTACTCTTCTTCTATGAAGTCCATCCTCAGCTTTATAAAGGAAAGCTGCAGTTGCCCTCTCCCCCTCAACAACTGCAGAGAATAGTTGCTTAGAAAATGTGAAACGCTACACGCTGCAAATATATTAGCATTAGCATTCCTCCCAATCATCTTACTCTTTCCACATTTTATCTTGATTTTTTTATTTCTTTTTTTTTCCTCTAGAAAAGTATTTTAACTTTGAGACACAGATAGTGTTTCAAGGAGCATCGACAAGTGGCAGGCAGTGTAACCTGATGGGAAGACTGAAGGCCTGGGCATCAGCATCAGGGAGACTCTGGGAATTAGATCGGTTCTTTGACACAGTTTTCTTACCTCTAAAATGGGGATGATGCTAATACCTAACTCACAGGTCTTTTTCTTAAGGTTCTTATAATAATAGAAATTAACAACAAAAAACTTATTTGTCAACTCCACTTTTAAACACCTTAGCCATTTTCATCAGAAAAAAAGCATTTGTTCAATAGCAACAGACTGGTGGCCGTATAGAGAAGGTTCGAATTATTTTACAAATAGTTCATAAGCTAGTATAACCATCTCTGAGATAGATAGGTCTCAAACCAGACTACATCTTAGAATGGAGAGCTTTTTAAAATGATGATTTCCAGGCATCATCTTTAAGCCATGGTATTTTCAATCACCTCATATGCATGCGAAAGCTGGACAATGAATAAGGAAGACCGAAGAATTGATGCCTTTGAATCATGGTGTTGGCAAAGAATATTGAATACACCACGGACTGCCAAAAGAACAAACAAATCTGTCTCAGAAGAAGTACAGCCAGAATGTGCCTCTTGTACTTTGGACGTGTTATCAGAAGGGACCAGTCCCTGGAGAAGGGCATTATGCTGGGTAAAGTAAACAGTCAGTGAAAGAGAGGAAGATTCTCAATGAGATTGATTGACACAGTGGCTGGAACGATGGGCTCAAGCATAGCAATGATTGTGACGATAGTTGCATTCTGTTGTGCATCGGGCCACTATGAGTCCATGGTACCGAACAACAACCATCTCTAAATAATCAAACCATGATTTTTGGGAATGGGGTCCACTGGCAGTTGTTGGCATTTTTTAAATTTACTTAAATAACTTCAAAGTGCAGCCACTGCTACAATCACTTCTCAAATGGCTTAGCTAGCTTCCTTATTATCTCACTTGCATAGTTTTCTCTTACCTTATTTTGAGTCTGAAAGTGTTGCTTTTGATTATTGCATTATTAATGAGGTATCATTTTATAGCTCAGTAAGTTTGGATGTATTATTAAAAAAAAAAATCCTAAAACTAGGTGGAGCAACCTGAATTTGACTACATTGCACATTTCAAGGAGATTCAAACATGACATCTAAATGGAAGTCTTCACACAAACTCAAACTTCATCTCCACTGCTTCTAAAGCTCTGTTCCTGAACATACTAGCTTTTTCTTTCCTCTCAACCTTTTTGTAAATAGTGACTTTATCTCATCCTTCTATTAGCAAACTAAATGTTCGCCATTCCTAAACCTTTGCTTTCCTTCTGCAGAGTGGAATGATTTTTAATATCTGCAGAATTGTTCAAATGCAGTTAAATACAAACATACATTTATTTTATTTTGCACATGGCTTGTGAGTACTTGAGCTTTTCTACAGGGATTTTTCCAACTAAATTATGATTAATTCCTACTACTGCATTTATTTATCTACCATGGTCCATAGGTAGGAGGAACAGGCTATCATTGCCTCCCTAGCTCACTGACACAGCTCTAGACACTGGGGGGTGAAACACCACCTATGAGCCTTCAGCTTAAGGGAGGCAGGCATGTAATAAAGTGAAGACTCAGAAAAGATGAACTTTTTTTTATCCAGTCAGGATCAAACAAGGAGAGGCGTTTAGTCTCTCTGCCTCCACCACACCCTGTGGCAAGTGACTACTCATATAATCAAGTTCACGGTGATAAAAGTTATTCATGAGTGAAGCACTGACTTGATGGCAGTTTTCAATAGTTGCCTTACTGGAAAAGAAACAAAAGCCTGCAGGGGTAAAAATGCTGAAGAATTGTCACTTTTTTGTTGTTTTTCATAAAATGTAGGTATAGGAGAATTACAAAAAGAAAAAATGTGATTAAATATTTAGGTATTTTCCCCTAATTTTAATATAGAAACAACCAAATTTAAGGGAATATTCCATTTGCTTTCTAATTAACATGCTAAAGTTTCATAGCTTTGAGAGGTCAGATCAGCATGGATTATGCTTTTCATGTGCAAATATGTATTTCTCAATATCGGGATTTGTTCATTGTCTTAAGTCAAATTGTTTTTTGGGAAAGCATTTCAGAAGGAATGCCTTCACCTGGAAAGTATAAGGTTTATGCACCCCAGATAAAGACATAGTTATTTTGCTAAGTTAATTAGGGACATTTAAGCATTTGATAAAATGCCATTTAATTAGACAAAACACAGGATATACAAACCATACTTCAGACTTAAGGAACATGGACTGACATTAGAAGTATATTAGACATTATTTACATGTCTGTAAGGGGGCAATGGAGTACTGGTGGTGCAGTGGTTAACAGCTTGGTTGCTAAACAAAAGGTTGGCAGTTCAAATCCACCAGCCACTCCTTGGAAAGCCTATGGGACAGTTCTACTATGTCCTATAGGGTGGCTATGAGTTGGAATTGACTCAGTGGCAATGCGTTTGGTTTTTTTTGGAAGGCAGCAATAGTGGTTCAGTGGTAGTACTCTCATCTTCTATGCTAGAGACTCAGGTTCTATTCCTGACCAATGCACCTCAAGCGTAGCCACCATCTGTCTGTCAGTGGAGGCTTGTGTGTTGCTATGATGCAGAACAGTTTTCAGCGGAGCTTCCAGACTAAGACAAATTTGAAGGAAAGGCCTGGACTTCAAAATATCAACCAATGGAAACTTTGTGGATAACAGTGGTCTGATTGGCAACCGATCACAGGGATGGCACAAGATTGGGCATCGTTTTCTTCCATTTTTCTTGGGTGTATCATGTGTGGGAGGCTAACTTAATGGCAGCAAACAAAGTATCTTAATATCAGTATGCACCAAAACTGAACTCAGGATCTTTCTTTAATCTCATCCCACTTGGTTCACTTTTAGTAAATGGGGAGCCTAAAGAGTCATCCTAAACATCTTCTACTTTGTCTCCCATTTTTCCACATCTAATTTACCACCAATGTCTATTTATAGATGATCTAGACACATCTCTCCAATCTGTTCTCCTATTTTTGCATCCATTCTCACCACCACCATAGTCAGGCTACCAATGCGCCTCAACTGGACTGCTGTAAATATCTCCTAACCAGTCTGCTGACATCCATTTGTATCCCTCTAATGCATTAATGGGATCCCGGGTGGTACAGTGGTGAAGAGCTCAGGCTGCTAAGCAAAAGGTTGGCAGTTCGAGTCCACCAACCATTCCCTGGAAACCCTATGGGGCAGTTCTACTCTGTCCTATATGATCGCTATGAGTTGGAATTGACTCGACGGCAACAGATTTAGTTTTAATTCATTAATGTGAAGATGGCACAAGACCAGACAATGTTTCGTTCTGTTGTACATAGAGTCACTATGAGTTAGAACCAACTCGGTGGCCATGAACAACAACAGCAATGCAGTTTTTACGTTACATGTAAAGAGATCTTTGCAGTTGTTTCAAAATAAATCTGATGATTTCACTCCCTCCAGAAACCTTACCTCACCAGCCTGGAAACCCTTTAATCTCTCACCCACTTCTCATAACACCCTCTGACCCTTGCTTACAGAGCTCTAACCTAGTGTGCTGCTTGGCTATTAACATTACCTCTCCCTCAACCAGGATGAAAAGGACCGAATCCTTTTTATCTCCCGTTTAGTCTTAATTTTCTCCTATTCATCCTTTAATTGTCTCTTCCACAGGAAAGACTTCCCTGGCCTACCTGAATAACACGATATACCTTAACACTTGCCACAGCTGCGATTTTACACTAATTGCTATGATTGTTTGATTAATATCTCCCTGACTAGAATGTGTTCTCCATTGTATCTTTAGTGCCTTGCACAAGTCTAGCTCTCAATAAAGCATTCAATAAACCAAAACCAAATCAAACCCATTGACTTCGAGTCAATTCCGGCTCATATGACATATAGGACAGAGTAGAACTTCCCCATAGAGTTTCCAAGGCTCTAATCTTTATGGAAGCAGACTGTGAGAAAAAAAAAATTGTGCAGAGTAGAACTGCTCCATAGGGTTATCAGGCTGTGACTTTTTGGAAGCAGATTGTCAGAACTTTCTTTTGAGGCACCTCTGGATGAGTTGAAACCACCAAAGGATCGGTATCATACTTCCCCAACTTAATTTTTCTTTTATGGATTCCAAACTACTACTGGAACATAAAGGAGCCTTGGTAAATATTACAGCTGTAAATATTACAGCCAACAAAACCCTATGGGGCAATTCTACTCTATCACACGGGGTCACTATGTATCAACTTGATGGCACCTAACCACAACAATAACAATTGGTACATAAACTTTGAAATTATTTTTAGAAATTAAGGTATTTTTAACTTTCAGTTTTCTAGTGGTTCCGGGGTTTTCATTTCATCAGCCAGTTTCAGAGTTCTAAGTGCTCAACGCTATGTCTAACTCCCTAGTGTGGTAGCATGAAAAAGTCAGAAGTGCTGAGTTTTTATTTTAATTTCACATCCTGGTCCCTCTACTTATTTTATATGCATAATTTGGGGAAAATCACTTTCATACTTCTATTCTTTAGTTGCTTCATTAATAAAATGGAGATGAAACGCCTATTTAGTTCTTAACGTGAAGATTAAATTAAATACTGTGTGCAAAACACCCATGATGGTGCTGGAATGCACTGGGTTCCCAATCAATGCTAGTTTTGGCCTTTTATTTTTTTTTTCATATGTGTCATCATTTTGACCATTCAAGATCTTTGAACGGTATGATCCCACTTATATATGGATATCTCTATGACAATTTGAGTATGCTCAGTTTAAAACCACATTTCACATCGTCTTTACAGGAGATGGGTATGAAAGCTCTTTCAATCAAGGACTGGAATGACTCTTTTATTCTGATAAGTACAATTATTTATAGAAAGGTGCCAATCAAGAGAAGACATGAAAACTGAAAGACATTTAAAAAAGAAGAGGAAGCCCAAGTAACTTGTGTCATTTTCACATTGAGGTTCTCTGATATGTGGTTTGCCTAAAGGATATAATAAGTGATAACCAAAAAATTTACCCTAACCTCTTCCACATCTAGAGCCATCTTCTCACAAGGACCGGCTGGGTGTGGAAATTTGAGTCACACACCCAACTTCTCTGGAAAGAATGATTTTGAAACCGAGAGCTAACTTCCTCCAGTCAGTTAGGGGAGGTATACCTCTGACCATCTTATAAAATAAGAACAATTGTTTTCTCTTTGTTTTCAGTAGAAGAGAATTTTTAAGACACCATTTAAAATCATCTAAACCTTCTTGGTCAATAACTCCTCTTTTGCAAATTGGAGTGAGAAATTAAACGTTTAAATCTACAAAGAAGGCTTTCTCTGGATTTTTTACCTGAGTCAAATTATTTTCCTATGTTTAGTCTCCAAATAAAATTTTAACATTGAAGTTTCCATTATGTTGGTCTCTTTGTAATAAAAACAAACAAATAAAGAAAAATAGATAGCTTCCTAGTAGAAGACGAGCAGCTTTGAAAACAAATCCAAAATAATGACTGAATAAAACCTCTGTTGGAATATAAATTGAGTCACTGACATTTGGCAGAGGCATCTATTTAGCTCTTAGCCTGAGGTGACAAATACTGTCTTTCAAAATGAAATTATCCGTCCTAGGTCCCATTACAAATGAAGATACAACTCTATATATAATGACTTCATTTCATGGAAGTGATACTTGCAAACGGACACATTAAGGCCAGTTATTACTCTACTATTACTCAGCAGCATTGCTTAGAAGTTAAGACAGGGACTTGAAATTCAGTTTGCCTGAGTTGAAACCCAGGTTCTATCACTTACTAGCTGTGAGATACTGGACAAGTAACTTAATCTCACTCTGCTTCAGTTTTTTCATCTGCAAATGGAGATAATAATGATATCTTGCAGGATTGTTCTAAGTTTAAATGACACTGTGAGTGTGTGTGTGTTCCTATATATTCATAATAAATGCAGCTGGAGTTTGGCCTTAAAATAGCCTGGAAACATAAATAAATGTTCACCACGCAAAATCACCATAGTAAGTGATCAGTTAATGCCTGCACTTGGCAAGCTAGGGCAAGTTCAACTAGAGGGGTGCCCATAAGATGGGACAATGCCTCATTCTGCTAGAGCCATGAGAGACTGGTTGGATCATCAATTCCAAATGTGCATTGACCAACATGGCTGTAGGAGCAGGCTACATGCTCATCAGATTTGAACCCTTTTGATTACTTTTTCTGTAAAGGAACTGATTTGTACAGAAAAAAGCACAGACAGAAATCATCAACAGTAATGCATCTCATATACATAGGCAGGGATGATGGAAATGCTGTGCAAAAGCACTGCGTTTGTTGCAATTTTACACAGCATGTTGATCTACACATGGTTAACGGGGAGCAAGCTAGAGAACATACCACATAACATCATTAAGCAAATCATTATATAAAACAAATATTATGTAAATTTCCTATACTTTCAGATTTCTAGAGTCCTTGCATTATGCAAATGGTAGACATATAAGCCTTAATGGTAGTTTATTCAGCTTTTGTCTATCATCATTAGTGTTCAAGAGGACTTTCAATCGCCCAAACATTGAGAAAAAGGCAGGTGTTTCCTCTAGGATTCTCCCTTTAGGGCAATAGATGGCATAGCTAACAAGCTACCAAAAGGTAAGAATGAAATGCCCTTCATTTCTGAGTTTAGGTAGAGGAATCTTAGAGTCCTCTGTTACAACATACCTGTATTAATTTTCAAGGCAAGAACCAGGTGAGAACACCGTAATTTTGATTATGGAGAGAATGTAGTGGAGCGAATTCAGACCATGTGGCACTGCCACTGGAAGGTAGACTAAAGTCTTTGGAAAGTCTTGTCCAAAATAAAACTATGTTAGGAAAAGAATATGAATCCAGAATTAGCTGCAAAATTCATTGCTTTTTCTGCTACGACTTTCTGCTTCTAGAGATATTTTAGAGCATGGTAAGTGGCAGGCTGCCAGATTTAGCAAATAAAAAATACAGGATGCCCAGTTAAATTTGAATCTCAAATAAACAACAGAAAATTGTTTAGTATAAGTACATTCCATGCAATATTCAGGGCATACTTGTACTGAAGGAGTAATTCATTGTTTTTCATAATTTATCTGTATTTCAGCTTTCATGGGCTCACTGTATTTTATCTAGCAACTCTATTGTTGTTTGTTGCCCTCATCTCGATTCTGACTCCTGGTGGCCTCATGCATGCAGAGTAGAACTGCTCTACAGGGTTTACAAAGCTGTGACCGTTTAGAAGCAGATTGCCAAGCCTGTCTTCTGAGTTGCCTCTGGGTACGTTTGAATTGCCAACCTTTGGGTTAGTAGTTGAGTGCCTAGTCATTTGTGCCACATATGCTAGGTGACTGTATATCATCTCCTTTAATTCAAACTAACTACATTTGGGAATTTTGACAACTCATTCAAGTTAAAATACCTAATAAGTGATCAACTTTGATTCCAAACATTGTCTTGTCTTACCTCAAAATCTGTGCTGGCGGAGGTGGTGGAAAGGGAAGGTGAGCTAGCCCCAGGATAAAATACACCTACTTCACTATTTTGACTATGGCTCTGGTCCTGCACTCCAAGCCCTCTCTTTTTTTAAAATTCAGCATCATCTTTTGCTCTACCTATTCCACAAGTTCAGTTAAACAGAAAAGAAAGAGAAAATACGCCTAGTCTTGTAAACAAACATCACACCGTTTTTTTTAAATTAAAACTCAAAAGATTCAGTCTGAAAATCGTCTGATAAATGGACAAAATCATTGAAAAGTAATAATGTCCATGAAAACCTGGGATGCACGGTCCCTCACCCCGTAACACCCATTCTTTTCTGAGCGCACAGCAAAGTGTGTTCCTTCACTTGGTCCTATGGTACTGCTTTCCTTATAGTAATACTATTCACTGGTATTAGTGTAATTTTTGTATTTATGTTCAGTAGTTTGTGTCTTCCCTCTATCAGTATCAGAATTCTCTAAATTTGACTCTTTTCTAAAGAGAGCTTTACAGAATGTCTAGAATCCTTTATTACAATTAAATACCACCAATTTTAATTCATTAAAAATGTATTAATTAGTTACCACAAATTAGTGTAGATAGTTTTCACAGAGCACTAGAGTTAATGGGAACTCGTATAACAAATGAACCACCTGGTAGAACATTGAATCTGAGTTGCTACAGGAAATACTACCAAACTAAATGGACATAAACCAAACTGAACACAAAAAATCTTATGTATATCTAATTATATAACTTGAATAGAGTAGATAACAAAGTACTGCCTAAAATAGATCCTGATTAATAAATAGTGTTCCCTTTGATACCATTGTACTTAGTGTTGATACGTAAAAGGTATTACTAAAGAAATTGCTTTTGCTGTTTTTGGTTTTGTTTTTTCTTGAAAGTACAGATTGTGACTCAATGGCAGGTTGAAAAAGCCATTCAGTAGGTTTTACATAGCATTTTTTAAATTAAATATAATATATAGTATATTGAAATAGAAAATATTAGCATGAATTTCACATAAGTAGTATTAAATATTATTTCAGACACACTTTAATACACAGGCCGGAATAAAAAAATATTTGAAAGCTTTTCTATGTACTAGAGTGCTTGGGAAAAAAAAAATATTCTTTTACATAAATGCCCCCTTACAATCCTATTTAAAGGGAAATTTTAGCCTTAAATATTTAAAAAATCAGAGTTATTGATATTTTTGATAATTAAATGTCATGTTTATGGGCGTTTTGGGTTATCATTTCCAAGGACAATGGTTTTGGAAAAGATGTGTACATCCCCACTGTGGTTATTTCAATATCAAGCACTTTTTAGGGTCCTGGCATATCCTTTTTCAAATATAAAATTTATGCACATTAATACTAATATCTCAGTCATTTTTGAAACTGTAGAATTGCCAACATTTATCTCTGTTCAGTATCTGCTATTAAACTATCTTCCAATGCAGACCTCTCTGTAGCTTTTAAATATAATCTCCTGATATCTCCTGATAAGAGTTGTCTTTTTCTCAATAACTCTCTCTCTATATGTATAAATATCTCTATCTCTGTTTTTTATTGTACATGAATGTCTAAAGTACTACATAATGTGTTATATCATTTGGTTGTTCCAAAAGATTCCTGAGAGAATGATGGAAAGAACTCAAACTAATCCTACTGAATGTCTACCATATGCTAAGCTCCTTCATGAATGTTATCACGTATAATTCTCTTAAACAGTATGTGAAGAAAGATATAATTACCAGTTGTTGTTATCAGTGGCTGTAGAGTTGATTCCAACTCATGGTGACCCCATGTGTCCTTTTGGCTAGTAGTCAAGCACTTACCAGTTGGCGCCACCCAGGGACTCCTATGGAGCACTGTTCTACTCTGATACACAAGGGGTCACCATGAGTCAGAACTGACTGGACAAGAACTGATTTTATGATTGCCTACCTATCATAAATCATCCAACTGAAGCCCAGCAGGGTGAATTGTTTGGGGGAGATATTTTCCACACTATTTTACAGAAGAACCGACTGAGATCCCCAGGACCAAGGTCACTTGCACAAGTTACAACAGAAGGAGCAGTGGAAGCAGGACCTGGCTTCTAGTTCAATGATTGCTCCCTAACCCCTGCCCCACACTGACCAAAAACTTGCCCATGTACTCTGTTTGCACTTTTTTCGACAAATGGCCTACATGAGAGTTAAGCAAAGTTACCATATTATGAGCATTTCCTTCTAACACAGTGGCTTCCAATACTGCTTTTCTGCCGATTTAAAGTTATAACAGCTTAAAAAACATGAGAGTGATATGCATTGTTTTCCAACTCCAACAACAACAATAGAAATAGTAATAATAGATTTGCTGTCCTTTTATTTCCTTTTTCCTTTTGACTAATGCGGGAGGCTAAATAATAGAGCTCTTAGTATTTTAGCTGCTTCTGTAAAAACAACAAAAATTGATTTGTTCCATCATTAGCCCTAAAGTGCTAAGTTTCAAGATTATAAGTTATTCCATCATCAACAGTATTCAACTTCATCGAGACTGAAGTGGATGCGATTGTCAGATTCTAGGATTTGAGGAAAAGATGCTTCATGCTGCTGTGATGAGGAGAGTGAAAAGCACTTAAAACAAATGACCTGCCTAAGGGATTCACATTTATGATTGACTACGGATCTCTTAAAGGGCTGTCTACAAGTAAAAAAGTTTCTGCATTAAGCCTTATTCTAGAACACAATGCAAACATCTACATACAACCTTAGCATTGCAACATTACCATAAAGACTTGTTTGGGAAGAAGACTCTAATGTCCAGTGACTCATCCTCATTTTCTGTGACTCCTGTGCTGCATCTGACACTTTTGACAACCCTTTCTTAAAATTCTCACTCTTTTCCAGCTCTCTGACATGTAATTTTTCTGGCACATCTACTCGCCTTTTTGTTTTGACAAGTTTTCCTTAATTGGAGCTTTTTCCTCCTACCTCCTAACTCTGGGAGTATCTAAGACTGAGCCCTTGCTTCCCTGCTTTGTAAATGTTGTTTTGTTTTGTTTTCACACAGTCAGAAAACTAACCTCTTCCTTTGACACTTTTTTTGTTTTTTTTTTTCCTGTATTACTCCTAGCAGCAAAAGTGAATTAATGCAGATTCATTCCATCCTGTATTTTACCTTTAAAATGCTTGCAGTCTTTCTCTTCTATTATTTCATAATACTTCATTGTACCTGTGCACAACAATTCTTTTTTTTTTTTAACTGCAAACATTTTAAAACATTTTCCTGATATTTTGGAATATGTTCCTTGTGACTTTCTGTACCCCCTGGCAGCCTGCCATGTAACCCTGGGTCAGAAGTGCAACCTGAGAAGTACACCCTTAAACATTTTTTGCTCCAACTCTGACCTATACGGTAAATCCAGGCAAAACTCCAACAGTCTCGACAGGATTTTATTTAGTAATTATGGCAAATACCTCATACCTATCATGTTTAAAGCCAAACATATCAACTTCCCTTCCAAACTGACTTCTTTCTCTCTGGAAATGATATCATGATACTGTCAGTGATGCAAGATTAAAACTTCAGTATTATTTTCCATTCCTTCTTCAATTTGCAATACGGTCATTAAATCTCATTTATCATTTTTCACTTTTCTTCCTTAGTCTCACAAAATCTAGCATCTGCTCTCATACAAACAGAGGTCCTTAACTTTTTCAGAAGTCATGGACTCCTACAATGATCAGAAGTCTATGTATCCATCCCAGAGGATCAATACAATTACATACATTTTGGGAGACGGGAGGAGTGCAAACTCCCCACCCCAAGAAAAGGCTTTCCATTTAGCTTCCTTTCCTCTCAAGATTTCCTGCAGATTACTGTCAGATTTGTCTTCCTAAAACACTGTCTTTGTCAAGCCATTAGCCTACTCAAAAAATTTTTTGTATCACTCAACTATAAAAAATGAAAGAAAGAGTGGGATGATGTTTTAACACATATTAAGCATTTATATGGCTTAGCCGCTTTATACTTAACTATTATTTTTAAGACTGATAATATTATCATCTTCTTTTTATCAGGAGGAAATATAGACTCATAAATATTTAGGAGATCTGGGATTCAAATCCAAGCTTCTTGTACTTCAAAGCTGACGCTTTTTCTTTTACTCCAAGTTGCCTTCATTATACACTTTCCTCTAAAAATCCAAACACCTTACTTAGCTTTGCATGAAAGGTTTTTGCCTAAAAACTTTTTCCAACTTTATCTTCCATGCCTGTCTTTTTATACTCTGTATTCCAGCTGGAGTGATCTTGTTATTATCCCCTGAAACTTGCTAGGCACATGCTTTTTCATATGTTGCCTTCTCATCTAAAAGAAGGAAAAAAAAAAAAGTGGCCTTTTGCTCTTCGTATTCAACTCTATGCCATCTTCCAAAGCCCACTTTAATCCATGATTCCTCCCCAGTAACCTCTCCTGTGAATATCCAATTGGTACTTCTAATCATACACTTTACAGTCATTGCCTTTTAATATTTTTTCTGCAATCTTTTTGTTCAGTTATTTAGTTTAGTGCTTTATGTAGTCTCCCTTCCCATTAAACGCGAAGCAGTTGGGGGAGCCATATAATTTGATTTACAAACAGCAGGGGCTCTACATCTCTCTATTAGTTGAATGAGTGATTGTGCATGTATACATAAGTGACCCATTTTTCTGGCATTCAACCCAACCACAATTATTTAATCTTTATTTTCTCTAAGCTGATCCCTTTGTGAATTCTTTATGAAATGGAATAACAAAGAGAATTTACTTTTCCTTTAAAATATGATTAAAATATTTACTCTAACCACACTGCTAGCATATATTGAACCCTAAAGGGAGCTTTTCATTTAAAATGGTGAAAGAGGAAATTTCACTCAACTCTGTAGTTCTCAATAGGCCATTATGCTTTCCTTCTGTCAATACGGATGGTACTTAATCAGAATAAGAGACTGTTTTGGCTTGCCTTTAAAACAATAGAAGTAGAACTTGTTCACTCTAGAAAATCTGTTAAATCACATATTTAGAGTTAAGTGATTTGGACATTAACAGGGAATGCAAAGAACTACACCCAACACTACCACAAGTCCACCATCTACACACTCCTGAGCATTCCCATTAGCTGAGTTCTGTGTTGCTGAGAGGTAGGACATATGCATAGTGCTCTTTTCAGGGTTGCAGGAGAAAAGCTTTTCCCAGAGAACACATATTAATTGAGGCAGGGTCAAATATGAAGAGTGGTTCTTTTCTTCTAATTTAAATACCGTAGAATTTGTACTCTCCCTATGTATAAAAGAAGTAAGCACCCTATAGAGAACTTAAAACAATAAATGTTTCTGATTCTTTATACAGCCTTCCATTTGTGCCATATTTTTCAGTAGGAGGAATAAATAGGCAGTTATTCTTTCCCTTAATAAATATTGATTGATGACTAAGGTGCACCTGACCCAAGCCATGCTATTTTCAATCACCTCATACACATGGGTAAGTAGGACAATGTAAAAGGAACACCAGAGAAGAACTGACACATTTGAATTGTGGTGATAGTGAAGAATACTGAATATACCGTAGACTGCTAAAAGAACAAACAAATCTGTCTTGGAAGAAGTACAGCCAGAATGCTCCTTAGAAGCAAGGATGGTGATATTTCATCTCACTTACTTTGGATGCATCATCAGGAGGGACATCCATCTCTCAGCTGGAGAAGGACGTCATGTTTGGTAAAGAAGAGGGTCAAGAAAACAGAAGGAGACCCTCAATCAGAAGGACTGACACACGGGCTGCAACAATGGGTTCAAGCATAGCAATGACTGTGAGGATGGCACAAGACCAAGCACTGTTTTGTTCTTTTATCCATGGGCTTGCTATGAGCTGACTTAAGGGCACCTAATGACAGCACTCTATGCTGTGAGCTCTGACTTTTCTGCCAACTCAACATTCTCCTTGAGCAAAATTGGGCCTCTCTCCTCAAACTGCATTCACGTTTAGAAATTGCTGATGCTACAGGCTTATCTCCTTTCAGGCAAGAATCAGGTATGCTTTTATTTCAGACACATACTAGTCTGAACATTTTTAATTTTTTTTTATTATTATTGAAGTATAACACAGAAAACATACAGCTTGGTTAATTTTCAGAGAGGGAACACACCGATGAAGTAATCAACCAGTTCAAGAAACTGAATAATACCAGCACCTCCAAAACTCTCCTTGGGCCTCGTTTAGACTCTATCTTCTTTAGGATAGTCACTATTCTGTCTTTCCCATTTTAAAAATGTATCTTTCTGAGTCCTCACTTTTGTGTCTAGCTGACAATTTCCCTCTTGTCATTTGTATCCTTAAATCTATTAGTTGCAGTTATGTTAAAATATTTTATTGATAACTGTAATATCTAGTCCTCCTACAGGTCTATTTCCCTCATCTGCTTGCTTTCTTTGTTTTAGTCATTTGATCCTAAAACTTGGTATAATTGGTAAGTTTTTGTTTCGAATGTCAAATATTATGTAAGAAGAATTGGAGTGATGTTTTGAAGATTTGGAAGCAGTTATTTTCCCCCAGATGCAATTCAGTCTTTCTTCTGGCACATAGTCTAGAGGTAAATTATCTTAATCAAGCCCTGAACTTAATTTGAGATTGGATTTTAATTCTCCCAAGGGCTAATTTTAATTTGCATTAGCTGAAATACATATTTCTTCTTGTGGGTAGGAAAAATGTTGTTTCTTTCCAAACAGGCAGGTACGCTTCCTTCATTGCATAATGAACGTTGTATACACTCAGTTTTCCGTTTGCTTATTATTACCAGGAAATGGAGCTTTAAGCATTGTGCTGTGCTTTTTGACTCTTGCTTTTTGATATGAGTTTGTGGTTTATTATGCTGTTACTTCTTATGTAAATTCCTTCAAATTGTTTGTGGATGTGGATAGGGAAAAATAAATAAATTAACATAGTTTTGCGTTGTTGTTGGAGGCTGTAGAGTCTATTTTCCACTCATAGCAACCCCGTGTATCAGAATAGAACTGCCTCATAGTGTTTTCTAGGCTACAGTCTTTACGGAAGCAGATTGAAACACATTTACAGGGAGTCTGAAAATGCTGTGGGAGCATTTCAAGGCTGTACCACAGGTGATTTTAATGTTGTTGTTGTTCTTATTTTTTGTTGTTATTCATTTTCTTGTTTTGGATTGGTTTTCCAGCATTTCTTCTCCTATCCCTTCTTCAAATAATAGCATTATTTATATACATTATTTGAGGAACCGCTCCTCTCCCACTCATGCAGTTTTGGTGAGACTGCCAATCACAGTATCTATCCTCCTGGCTACAGCATTAGGCAAGCAGACTCCTTCTCCAGGATTTCTATATCAAAACTGGTGGAAAAAATTTTTCTCTCCTTCTTGGATCACCAGATAGAATGTAAGACTGAAACCTTTTCCAGCAATGTCCTAAGACAACAGGGTTTATATAAAGAGAAAAGCAGAACTGAATGTTGTGTGTATAGAGAGTTGCGGTAAGTGACAGACAGAGAAAGATCTGGAATTCCTGAAACCCTGAAAAGAAACCAATAAATCTATTTGTTTATCTGTGGTATAGTTTTGGTACTGGCCATCATATATTTATTTAAATATAGGGGGTTTTCAGCAGAAAGAGGGTTCCTGGGTAGTGCATATGGTTAACACACTAGTCCACTAACCAAAAGATTGGAGGTTCAAGTCTACTCAGAGACACCTCAGAAGAAAGGCCTGACAATCTACTTCTGAAAAATCAGCCATTGAAAACGCTATGGTGCATGGTTCTACTCTAACACATATGGGGTTTCCATGAATCAAAATCAGCTCAGATGTAATTGTTTTTGGTTTGGTTTGGTTTTTTCCAACAGAATAAGGTATACTCCATTATAAGGCAAATTTGAATCTTCAAGACAGGGCAAGTGAGAGAGAGGAAGAAGTGTGTGAACTGAAAAATACTTAATATATCTCCTATGTTTGTAATAAAAACTTTAGAAAGTTAAGATTGACACATTGGGGCTGGTGAGGATACTCAGAAGACAGAGTGAGAAAACAGTGTAACGAGTTTGGGTTTAAGCAAAGTTGAGAAGCACTACTTCAGGTACTTCATGGAACAGAGAAAAGAATTGTAGACCTGGAGTTAGTAAACTGGGTTCAGAACTAAATACTTTTAAATCTTCATTTCTTTATTTGTTAAACAAGAATAATCATGCTTGGCTCCCAGAATTGCTATGAAGATTAAATGCTCATAAGAGCTATATACAGATAGCAAACTTCTATACCAGAGATAGCAACTGGGTGGCTGGGAGCTAGCTTCAGCTTGCAGAAATGTTTTGCTTCAGCCAGCACAGTGTTTTGTTCTGTATGTTTCAGTCTGGGGATTTTTAAAGTCTAATTTTTTGCCATATTTAAAAATGAGTAATTTCTCCTAAATTTAAGGATGTCTAGCTTTTCCTGAAAAATCAGAAGACTCCCAATGCTGGGTCTTAATAGCCCCATGGCAGCAGTAGCCTGGGGTAAGAAACACCTCACTTGAGACGCAGCATGTGCTCTTCTGTTCCCTTCAATCCCTGCTCAGCATTCTTTATCCACTGCTGTCACCTGATTGTTCCCTGCAGGCTCTTATGTGTGTGACACACATATATGCTAATCAAAGGGCAACTATCTTTGTAACTATTGCAGCACAGTGAAATGAAGGAAAAATGCAGCCTTTCTAAGAAGACAAGAAATTATGCAAAGATTAGTTCTCTTGTGTTGTTATGTTGTTGATTTTAATAAAAGAAGCAAATAAGTATACATAGAAATACATAGAAATGAAGAGAGAATAAATATATAGGAAGATAAAATTGGAAATCTTTTAACCTTGTACAAACACACTGTCCTTATATTTCCACCTGTAACTACGGTTAATAGTTTTATAAAGGAAATCTGATCAGAAGGGGGAAAACAAGAACAGAATTTCAAATTTTAACGGACTCCAGACTTTCTGGAGCCAAGGGGGCTGGATGAACCCCTGAAGACCATTGCCCTGAGATAATATTTAAAACTTAAACCAAAAATGTCCCCTGAGGTCCTCTTAAAACAGTAGTTTAGCTTAACTAGTAAAAAATACCTGCCTTGAGCATTATGCTTTTTTAAGAACTATCTATACCAGCTGCTAACCAAAAAGTCAGCAATTCAAATCTACTAGCTGCTCCTTGGAAACCCTATGGGGCAGTTCTACTCTATCCTATAGGGTCGCTATGAGTCAGAATTGACTGAACAGCAACGAGTTGGTTGGTTGTTATATGGGATCAAAGTGACAAAAGCAACCCAGAAGATTATATAGAAGCCTTAGGGGTTTCTGTTTCAGTGAGTTTATGTTAACAGGAGGAGGGACAACTCAGAAAAAGAGGGTGAGAATGGTTGCACAACTCAAAGAATGTAATCAAAGTCACTGAATTGTACATGTAGAAATGATTGAATTTGGTGTGTGCTTTGCTGTGTATACTTTCAACAATGACAACAACAAAATGAAGTAAAAAAAATAGTTTGTATGTATCTTTTCAGTATACAGTACTTTCTAAGTGTGTGTGTAGGTGCACATGTATGTATGCGGTATTCCTAAATGACATCTTATTCCGTGACTTACTTTTTTGACTTATCAACAGAGCTCTTTCCACATAAGTACATATAGATCTGCCCCACAATTTTGGTAGCATCATAATATCTCAAAATGCAGATTATATTAATTTTCTTAACCATTTCATCACTGATAGGCATTTAGGCTGTTTTCAGTTTTGTTTTGTTTGTTTTCAAACAATAATGTTATGATTGTCTTTATATGTATTTCTTGACACACATTTGTTAGCCTATCTGTAGGATAAACTCCCAGAAGTTGTATTGCTGGGTCAAAATAAATACACATTTTAGATTCTGATTGATACAGACAAACAGAAGCCAATCATAGTTCATTGCTAAATGCTAAAGCCTTTCCTGGGATATTTAAGTGAAGGGTGTAACTGATTACATCTTGGTGAAGGCTCCCTAAATACAGTGTGGCATGGTGTTTATTTAATATGAAAATTTGCCCTCATTACATTCTCCCTAAGTGCAAATTTAAACCGTCTAGTGTCAAAAATAAAGAATAGCATTTGCTTCTCCCTCCACCCCTTCTCTGCCCCCAACACACACATACATCAAAGGTTGTATAGCTGTCTATAAAAAGTAGACTAGACATCTTTCACTCGTGATGAAGAAAACAAGAGACACAGAGCTGATCCACATGCCAACAAATCCAATGCCTACAGGAGAGCCAAGTGGAACAGAAACCAGGACCTGTGCCAAAAATCCTAGGAAGCAGGAGGTGCCTTGGGATGTGTCCCAGCTGCATGGAAATTGGAGAAGCCTCAAATGGTTAACAGGAAACAGCCTGCCTAAGGACAGACTTGTGTGTTGCAGGGTGTGTTGCTACAAAGAATTCCTCTAGCTCCTTGTTGTTAAGTTATTTAATACTGTGCATATCAGTTTCCTTTCTTCTCAATTTTACTGCTTGAGATGGGGAAAAGGCTACAGAGGATGCATACTGATTTCACCAATTATGCTGATTCTGCACCATCTGATCCTGGCTTCAACTTCCCCGTGCAAACATCACTGAAGTTCCAATGAGGTGTAAAATGGCTGCTTTGATCCCCCAAAACAACATTTCACTTAGGTTTGTGTTTGGAAATGCATACAGTTTTTCAAGGACATAGATTTATTATAAAATCTAATCTTTATTCTTGGGGAAGTCATATCCTACTATTAGACTATTTTCACCCCAAGGGCAAATATGAACAGAGATAAATGGATTCATCAGTTTAAAATCCATATAACATGGGATGGGGCAAATGACTAAATTGATATACTGTGTGCAAGGGGAAAATAACATTATTCCCATTAAAGAGCGAATATACCTACAAAAGCAGCACCAATATGTTGTGGGATTTAACTGAATATAATTTATGAGAGTTGAAATCTAGAATATATGTAACAATAAGTTTTGTTTGTGGAGTAGCTGCAATTTGCGAAGAACTTTCACACACCCTAGTTCTTGCAATCTATTCCAATCAGCAACATTTGTGACTTTGCAGAATAGGAGGTGTTAAATTTGATTCATCAATGTCACTCCAAGTCCCTTTGTAAAAGGTCAGAATACAAATTAATTCAATAAAGATTTCTGAGAATAGAAAACTGAGACGTTAACTGTATTACTCAAGGTCGTACTAGCTAGTAATAGAGCAAGGTCTACAATTCTGTACAGCTCAAGGGCAGAACGACTTAATCCTACCTACTTTCATCTTCTTTCTTCAGAGAGACTGTGTGTTGTTGCTTTGAGAATTTTCTCCTGCCCACTCTGACAATAATAGGTATTATGGTTTCTGAGCCACTCATCACAATAAGAAACTTGTCCTCATACTGAATTACTTCCTATCCTGATTATCCTTTGGCATTGGCTGGCTCTATTGATGGAATATTATTTTCAAATTGAAAAGGATAAAATATACATGGAAAAAGTGTAATAAAGCCCAACCCAAACACAGGCGAAGAGACTGAGTAAAAAAAAAATAGCTGTTTTTGTTGTTAGGTGCCCGTGAGTCAGTTCTAACTCATAGAGACCGTATGTACAACAGAACGAAACACTGTCCAGTCCTACACCATCCTCACAATCATTGCTGTGTTCGAGCCATTTTAGCAGTCACCGTGTCAATCTGTCTCCTTGAGGGTCTTCCTCTTTTTCACTGACTCTCTACTTTACCAAGCATGATATCTTTCTCCAGGGACCAATTTTTCTTCCATCTTCCCTATTCATTGTCCAATTTTTACATGTATATGAGGCAATTGAAAATACCATGACTTCGTTCAGGTGCACCTTAGTCTTCAAGGTGACATTTTTGCTTAACACTTTAAAGAGGTATTTTGCAGCCGATTTGCCAAATGAAATATGTAATTTGATTTTCTTGACTGCTGCTTTCATGGACATTGATTGCGGATCCAAGTAAAACGAAATCCTTGACAACTTAAATCTTCGTTTATCATGATATTGTTTATCAGTCCATTTGTGAGGATCTTTGTTTTCTTTATGTTAAGTGTAATCCTGAAGGCTGTAGTCTTTGTTCTTCCTCAGTAAGTACTTCAAGTTGTCTTCATTTTCAACAAGGAAGGTTGTGTCATCTGCATAACGCAGGTTGTTAATGAGTTTTCCTCCAATCCTGATGCCACGTTCTTCTTCATATAGTACAGATTCTCAGATTATTTGCGCAGTTTACAGGTTGAATAAATGTGGTGAAAGGATACAACCCTAACACACACTTTTCCTGATTCTTTTTTTATTGTGCTTTAAATGAAGGTTTACAGAACAAATTAGTTTCTCATTAAACAATTGGTACACATATTGTTTTGTGACACTGGTTGCCAACCCGCAATGTGTCAACACTCTCCCCTTCTCGACCTTGGGTTCCTCATTTCCGTTCACCCAGCCTTCCTGTCCACTCCTGCCTTCTCATCCTTGCCCCTGGGCTGGTGTGCCTATTTAGTCTCATATACATGTTTGAGTTACGTGTATTATTGTTTACAGCTGCCAACCAAAAGGCTGGCAGTTTGAATCCACCAGGTGCTCCTCAGAAACCATATGGGGCAGTTCTACTCTATCCTATAGGGTCACCATGAGTAGGAATCAACTCAACGGCAACGAGTTTGCTTTTTTTTTTTTTTTTGGTCTAATCTTCAGCTGAAAGGTGAACCTCAAATGTGATTTCAATACTGAGTTATAAGGGTGTCTGGGGGCCATACTCTTGGGATTGTACCAGTCTTTGTCATACCAATAAGTCTAGTGTTTTGTTGTAAGTTAGAATTTTGTCCTACATTTTTCTCCAGCTCTGTCCAGGACCCTCTATTGTGATCCCTGTCAGATCAGTCGGTGATGCTAACTGGGCACAATCTGGTTGTACTGGACTCAGTCTGGTAGAGGCCATGGTAGTTGTGGTCAATTAGTCTACCTTTCCTGATTTTAAACCACCCAGTATCCCCTTGTTCTGTTCGAACAACTGACTCTTGGTCTATGTATAGGTTCCACGTGAGTACAATTAACTGTTCTGGAATTTTCATTCTTTCCAGTGTTATCCACAGTTTGTTATGATCCACTCAGTCAAATTCCTTTGCACAGTAAATAAAACACAGGTAAACATCTTTCTGGTATTCTCTGGTTTCAGCCAAAATCCATCTGACATCAGCAGTGGTATCCTTCGTTCCACATCCTCTTTTGAATTTGGCTTGAATTTTTGGCAGATCCCTGTCAATGTACTGCTGCAACCACTTTTGAATGATCTTCAGCAAAATTTTACTTGCATGTGATATTAACTATAAGCTTTTAATGAGTTCACATGTCTAAGGCCAGCAAAATTTGAAGTAGTAAAAAGACAACAGATTGTTGCATCTAACTTAGGTTTACACTCTAGTTTTTCTATTTAATGCTGTTTGAAATCTGAACAAAATGCCTAAATACTTTGAGCCTTGGTACCTTCAACGATAAGTGGGATTGATAATAGCTATGCCATAGGGTATTACTGAACAGACAAAGTAATATATGTAAATTGATTATACTTCATAGGTGTTCAGGAAATTGTAGCTATAATTAATAAATTATGAAATTGACTTGCTGAATTGGCTTAGAAATCATGTAGTATCTAGAACACATTTTTAATTAATAAGTGGTTCATCAAAACTTTAGATGGAAAAATAAGTGAGTACTAGGACCTAGCAAGTATTCACTGAAATCGAATCAAGTTATAGTAATCTCATTTCCTTTAAAAAGGGTGATACTAAATTAGAGGTCAGCAAACTACAGCTCATTGGCCAAATCTAGACTGCTGCCTCTCTTTGTACAGCCTAAGAGCTTAGAGAGATTTTTACATTCTTAAGTAGCTGAAAGAAAGATTCAAAAGAAGAACAGTATTTCACAACATATGAACATTGTATAAAATTCAAATTTCAGTGTCCATAAATATTATTGGAACACAGCTATGCTCATTCATTTATGTATTATCTAAAGCTGCTTTCACACTGTAACAGCAGAGTTGAGTAGTTGTGACTGAGTCCATATAACCTACAAAGGCTAAACTATTTACCATTTGATCTTTTCCAAAAATGTTTGCAGACCCTTGTACTAGAAACACCCCAGGCACATTATATTTGTATTTCAGACTGTTTAACAAAGCCATCTGAGGAAAAGACAGCTGTCCAACAAACATAATTGCTCCCCCACTGTATTCCGGACTTTTTCCTGAGAGATGGCTGTCCACCATAGGCTGTATTTCCCAGGCCCCTTTCTTCTAAGTGGCATCATGTGACAACTTTTTGCCAATGGAATGTGAGTGGAAATGATGAGAATCATTTCCTGAAGATGGGTTTTAAGAAGGAAATGTTCCTTCACCTGTGCGTCTTACTCAGCAGACCTTAGGGGATGCAGAGTCACAAAGAATAAGGAGCTGGAGTCCCTGGACTACAAGTGGAAGAAAGCAACCCACCTTCCAGAAACAGCTGTTTTGGACAATTATTTGAGTGAGAAATAAAGTTCTACTGTATTATCGCTGAAACTTGGAGAGGTCACTTATTACAGCAGTTAGTGTTTCCCTAACTAATTCTCCTCTCAAAACATCCTCCTTGAGAAGAAAAGGCAACGTGTACAAACAGTTAATGGATTTATAGATGGTAGTTAAATAGTTCAATGATTTTAGAGATGAACAACTATGCCCAAACAGGGTTGATTAATCAGTTGATGCCAGCGTGGATGTAAGAGACATACCACAGGGTTCTTCTCTCTTTGCCTCTGCCCTCATAACCAGTTCTTTGAGACACAATTCATATTTTAAATGTTTGAAAGGCTGAGTTTGGAAGAGTTCTTTCTGATTTATTTCTTTCTGAGAAGTCCCAGCGAATAGAATCATCAGGACAAATAATGGGAAGACAGGTTTCAACTGAGCATAAAGAATTAAAAATATAGATCTGGCCAAATAAAGCCAATTTGCAATGTAGTACACTGTCTACAAAGTGGTCAAGCAGTAGATAGAGAGCCCTTATTAAATGCGACAAAGAAGATTCTGTAATTATTCAGAAGGTTGGATTGCTAATCCCTCCAACTCCTTCTAACTTTTTGTTCTTTAATTTCATCATTATGTTTCCTTGTTTTAATCATACAGCTACTTTTTTGTTTTAGGAAATTTAAAGGTCAACAGATAAAAAGACAATTCTGCCACTCTGGTCTTCCATAAATTGACTATCTGCAGAGGTCTTACATATACACTTCAAAGACTTTTTTAAGTTATTTCTTTGGTCAGTCAGTAGATAAGGTACAATGAGGAACAGGAAGACAACTAGGAGGTTTGGTCTGTTACAATGCATTCTGCTTCAAATAAGATAATGCCAACTATAAGTGGCTTAAACAATATAGATATTTAATCATTTCACCTGACTGAGAACATTTTAACAAAGAGATCAAAGTTAACATCATCAGTAATAAGACATATGAATAATTTTATAATAATTAGTAAAAATTCAGTGAGACATATTGATAGCATGTACTGCCCAGTTTGGCCATTGAGAAGGGCTCATCACTTCTGTGTTCTTCTGGCCAAAATACATAATCTAATCATGATAAATATCAGGACAACCCAAGTTAAAGAACACTCTACTAAATAACTGACTAATCCTCTTCCACATTATCAAGGTCATAAAAGAGAAGAAAAGACTGAGAAACTGTCATAGATTGAAGGAGATATGACAACCAGATTCAGTGCAGTATCCCGGACTGGATCCTGGAACAGAGAGGGACATTAGTGGGAAAATTGGTGAAACTGAACACAATCCATAGTTTAATTGACAATCTTATACCAACAATAATTTCTTAGGTTTGATAATTCTGCTATAGATATGCAAGATGTTAACGTTAGGTTCAAAATAACTTCAAAAATAAAATAAAAAAGCGGGAAGTTTATTTCCTACTTGTACATTTTGCCATCCTCCGCTGTTATTTTTCATCTCTAGGTGTATCTCCATACTGGATGTTCTCCACTGCACCTTTGGATCTTTGTTCCTCTGGCTTATTCTACTCCCTGACAGGCTGCCTTCTATGGATTTATTAACTGGATTTCCCTGCCTTATGAATTCTGCTTGGGTAAAGCCAGTAAGAGATCAAAGTGCAAGGAAAGTAGGAGGTGAGGATATGTTTTTCCCTGGATCCTTCTATTTCACGGTAAGGTTTGTTAGAGGTTGAGTTCCTCTGCCTATGGTCATGGTGACAGCTCCCACTGGACTCCCCACTCCTGAGGCTTCACTCACAGCTCTCTGAAGGTTCTGGAAATCACTCCTTTCTCTTGCATCTTCAAGTCCACTAGTGATAATGACTCCCTGCAATTGCACGCTGTAAGGGTCCAACTCTCCCTTGCAGTTGCTTTGTACCCTGCCACCACTTTATGAAACTCTCAGATGCCACATAGGCATGTCCCATCTGATTCTTGCCTAAATTCTGACTAATACATCACATCATAGTCAGAGAATAGTGCCATTCCAACCATCATATCTTCACTCATGTTGTTAGAGAGGAGATAGAAGATAGTGCCTATGGGCACCCAAAAACAAACAAACAAAAAAGTGTCTGCTAAAGGTGACTCAAATTGTCTGCCACTCACTGGCTCCAGTATGTCTGGCACACAGTAAGTACTCAGTATTCTCCATCCCATTAAATGGAAAGTCAACCCTTCTGTTGCTCAGTCAGGATACTTTGGAGTCATACTTTACTCATTTTCTGTCCCATCCCACAACCAGTGTGCCAGTAAATTCTATTAGCTCTGCCTGCAAAATATATCCAAACCAATCAGCTCTCACTCTCCACCATCACAATCCTAGCTGACCATCTCTCATTTGGGTAATTACAATTGACTCCTAAATAGTCTCCCAGTTTTAATCCTCCTCCTCACTACGTCTTCACACGCATAGTGTTATCTCCACAATGTTGTTGTTGTTAGGTGCCATCGAAATGGTTCCTACTCATAGAGACCCTACGTACTACAGAACGAAACAGCGCCTGGTCCTGCGCCATGGTCAGTCGTTGCTATGCTTGAGCCTGTTGTTGCAGCCACTATGTCAATCCATCGTGTTGAGGGTCTTGCTCTTTTTCACCGAACCTGTACTTAACCAAGCATGATGTCCTCCAGGGACTAATCCCTCCTGATAACATGTCTAAAGTATGTAAGACAGAGTCTCCCCATCTTTGCTTCTAAGGAGCATTCTGGCTGTAACTCTTCCAAGACAGATTTGTTCATTCTATCTCCACAATAGCCAGAGAAATCTTTCAAAATGTATATGTGTATTCGGAATATATACATTCTGTTTCCTTCTTTCAAATACATTCTCCTTAACATCATAAATTTTCTTCAGTGCCATATCCCCTGTGCCTAGAATGGCACCTAGTACACAACAGGTGCTAAATAAATATTTGTGAAATAAATGAATGTATGAAAATTAATTAAATGTTAGTCTGAACAAAAGCTTTCTACAGCTTACTTTCCTTCTACGATTTGAGGAGATTTCTACATGTCACGGAAACAGAGGGTATTTGAAAGAGATGGCTCCATCGCCCACGAAAGAAGCAGCTTAGAAAAATGAAAGACCCTGCTCATCAAGTATTCCTTCAACATTCCTCTCACAGAGCCAAGCTGAACCTAGAAAGCCAGAGACAAGTTTTATGGACATAGTAAATACATTTTTATTGCTGCATAAGCCAGAATGTAAGCAGGAATGCTTAATGATACTCTAGATACCCTGGGAGGGCACTTGTACCATACTTCACACACTGCTGACACCTCAGCTGCCACACTTCACACTTAACTGAGGAGCTATTAACAGGTCATTAACGAGGGCTTTGAGATCAGTTTTGAAACCGTACTGGCGAGGAAATTTGCTTTGATAGGCATATCAGCCCTGAGTGTGGCCAGGATTTGGACATCTTCCAACTTAAAGCCGTCACCTCCCAGACTTTCATCCTTTTATTCCTTGGATTCCTGGGGACACTCCCAGAGGCAGGTATACTTCAAATTTCATTAAAACTCCATCCATTTGGTCCAGGGGGCAAGATGGCGCTCTAGGCAGAAACACCACGCCGTCCCTCCACAGCAAAGATCCGAAAAACTAAGCCTAACAGAGAATCAGCAATCCTGAAACCCTAGAACACCAAATGAAGAGATAAAGAACTCAGCCAAACACCAAACGGAGTGAGAATACTAAAAGAGAAAGGAGAGCGAGGAGAGACTCAGGCAGAGATTCCTTACCAGCTAACGCAGTGCGGATCCACCATCTTGGATTCCTATCGGAGACCAGCAAACGGGAGAGCAGCCTTGCAGAGCATCTAGTCGGAGACAGAACGACCGGTAAACTGCGGTGCGCGCTCTCCCACCACCCACCCCTCTCCGCCTCAGCTGGGGATCCCCTGCTTTCCATGGCCAGGGTCCCTGGGCTGGGGGGTGCTGGTGCTTGGATTCCGCACGCCTGGGCTGGCGGCTTTCTGGGAGCCGTTTGCTGGCAGCTAGCGAACCTTTTTCTGCCGCTTCCCCCTCCTTTTGCCTAGGTGCCTGGTTCCGAGTGCCGTCTCTGCTCTCTCCTGCGGGGCTGTGGGGCTGCGTGCAGGCGTGTGGCTGTTTCTAGGTCTGGGCTGCCATGCGGGTGGGATCCCGGGGCCTTTGTTCGTTCGCCCCTCTGCTTTCCGTGGCCGGAGTCCCTGGGCTGGGGGGCGCCGGTGCTTGCATTCCGCGCGCCCGGGCTGGCGGCTTTCTGGGAGCCGTTTGCTGGCAGCTAGTGAAACTTTTTCTGCCGCCTCCCCCACCTTTAGCCTGGGTGCCTGGTTCCGAGTGCCATCTCTGCTCTCTCCTGCGGGGCTGTAGGGCTGCGTTCGGGCGTGTGGCTGTTTCCAGGCCTGGGCTCCCGCACAGGTGGGATCCCGGGGCCTTTGTTCGTTGGCCCCTCTGCTTCCCGTGGCCACGGTCTCTTAACCCCGAGACTACCGGCTTCTTGGAATTCGCGCCCCTGAGTGGGGGCTCTCTGGGTCCCATTTGTAGGCACTGACTGCTGGTGTTGCCCTTTTTTTTTTTTTTTTCAATTTTATTTTTCTTCCTTTTTTGATTAGTTTTGTCATCTTTTACCTCTTTTTCCCTTTTGTTTTTCTTCATTGCTTAATTTCTCGTCTCTCTATCTCTTCCTTCTCTTTCTGATCCCTGAATACCAGGCAATCTGTGCCTCTGTACCTTCTGGCCAGGCTGAGCTGTGAAAATTGAGACCGACTCCCCCAGACCTCATAGCTGCATCGGTGGGATCCCTGGGAACTTTGCAGTTCTTTAACTTTTCTGATTTTTATTTGGTCATTCTTTCCTTTTCTTTCTCTTCCCCCTTCTGATTTCCTCCATCCCATAGTCTCTCATCTGTACATTCCAACGACAAGCTCCCCTAGCATTCTTTTATGTTTCTACGCTTTTTGCTCCTCCTCCTCTCTCCTCTCTCCCATATCCAGCTTAGCTTCACACATAACCATCTTCCCGCTGCACCCTACCTACCTGCACCGTGCACTAGACATCACATCACCAAGCGGTGCAGGCACACCCTATTGGAACCTGCCCAGCACTGACTACCGACCGTCCTGGTGGCTGTGGTGAGTGCCACAAGCAACCAGTCCCAGTGGCTCCTCCTCAGCTAGATCTGCCCAGCTGTGCCACAAGAATGAAACAAAAAAAAAAAAATCTACAATCAATAAACGAGAGAAATATCTACTGAATGCCCCGAAAACAGCAAACAATATCAAAACATCTACAAAAACAAGACAAGATGGCTCCAATAGGCGTCCAAATTAAAACACCAGATAACTCTCCTGTGGAAGAAAATGCACTAGAAGTACCTGATACGGAACTCAAATCACTAATACTTGGAATTTTCCAAGAACTGAGGCAAAAAGCTGACAAACATGAGGAAAAAATAGACAAATTTATGGAAAATACAGACAAAAAATTGGAAGAATTCAGGAAGATGATGCAGGAACAAAATGCCAAAATAAATTCACAATTCGAAATTATACAAAAACAACAATTAGAAATCCAAAAGATAAACAACAAGATTTCAGAAATGGACGGTGTCATAGAAGGGTTGAGAAGTAGATTTGAAACCATGGAAGACAGGATCAGTGGAACTGAAGACAAACACTTGGATACAACTCTGTTTCAGGAAAACTCAGAAAAAAGAACAAAGAAAAATGAAGAGACCCTGAGAGTTATGTGGGACACAATTAAAAGCAAAAACTTACGAGTGATTGGCATACCAGAACAGGGGGAGAAAACAGAAAACACAGAGAGGATCATTGAGGAACTGCTGACAGAAAACTTTCCCAATATCATGAAAGATGAAAAGCTGGCCATCCAAGAAGCTCAACGAACCCCATATAGAAGAGACCCCAAAAGAAAATCACCGAGGCATATCATACTCACACTCGCTAAAACTAAAGACAAACAAAGAATCCTGAGAGCAGCTCGTGAAAAACAAGAAGTCACATACAGAGGAGAAACAATAAGACTAAGCTCAGATTATTCGGCAGAAACCATGCAGGCAAGAAGGCAATGGGATGACATATATAAAATCTTGAAAGAAAAAAATTGTCAGCCAAGAATAATATATCCTGCAAAACTCTCATTCAGATTTGATGGTGAAATTAGGTCATTTCCAGGTAAACAGAAACTAAAGGAATATGCAAAAGTCAAACCAAACTTACAAGAATTATTAAAGGGAGTTCTTCAATCTGAGGACAAACAGCTTCAGCCCTTAGGCAGGACCTAGGACCTAGGACGCACGTTCACATAAACCAGATACCATGCTAGTAACTGAACTACAGAGGACTTTCCAAAAACAAAAGATATACAACAGGGAATCAGAGAACTCAATCAAAGGATGACAACAACATCAAAACAATGAAAGAGGGAACAAACGGCATAGGTATAGAACCTTCTAAAGGAGAGGAAGGCAAGGCGATACCAAGTAACAGTAGACTACTTCAAAATTATAAAGATAAGGGTAAAATTCATGGTAACCACAAAAAAAGTTAACAAACCAACTCATAAAAATAAAGACGAAAAACATAAAGTCTCAACAAAAACAAAACCTACAAAAACAAAAGAAATGAACACAAAATCCACAAACAAAAGTAACTCAGCACAAGAGAGTAAGAAGAACAAAGAAAACTTCAGCATCACAAAAAAAAGCACTACAAAATGACAGCAACAAACTCACATCTATCAATAATTACACTGAATGTAAATGGACTCAATGCACCCATAAAGCGACGGAGAGTGGCAGAATGGATAAGAAAACAGGATCCGTCAATTTGCTGTCTACAAGAGACACACCTTAGAAACAAAGATGTGAATTTATTAAAAATCAAAGGTTGGAAAAAAATATATCAAGCTAACAACTATCAAAAAAGAGCAGGAGTGGCAATTCTAATCTCAGATAAAATAGACTTTAAAACAAAATCTACCATAAAAGACAAAGAAGGACACTATATAATGATTAAGGGGATGATCCATCATGAAGACATAACCATAACAAATATCTATGCACCCAATGACAGGGCTCCAAAATACATAAAAAAAATCTCTAACAGCACTGAAAAGAGAAATTGACAGTTCCACAATAATAGTAGGAGACTTCAACACACCACTCTCAGTAAAGGACAGAACAACTAAAAAGAAACTCAGCAAAGATACAGAAAACCTAAAGGACACAATCAGCCAACTGGACCTCATAGACATATATAGAACAATCCATCCAACCGCTGCAAAGTACACATTCTTTTCCAATGCACATGGAACGTTCTCCAGAATAGACCACATCTTAGGCCACAGAGCAATCCTCAACAAGATCCAAAATGCTGAGATAATTCAAAGTATCTTCTCTGACCACAATGCCATCAAGGTAGAAATTAACACTAGAAAGAGCAAGGAAAAAAAATCAAACACATGGAAACTGAATAATAATCTGCTTACACATCAATGGGTAATAGAAGAAATCAGAGATGGAATTTAAAAATTCCTAGAATCAAATGAAAATGAAAACACATCATACCAAAACCTTTGGGACACAGCAAAGGCAGTCCTCAGAGGACGATTTATAGCAATAGATGCACATATCCAAAAAGAAGAAAGGGACAAAATCAAAACATTAACTACAGAACTCAAACAAATAGAAAGAGAACAACAAAAAAAGCCTACAACCACCAGAAGAAAGGAAATAGTAAAGATCAGAGCAGAAATAAATGAAATAGAGAACAGAAAAACAATAGAAAGAATCAACAAAACCAAAAGTTGGTTCTTTGAAAGAATCAACAAAATCGACAAACCACTGGCCAGACTGACAAAAGAAAAACAGCAGAGGGCACAAATAACCCAAATAAGAAATGAAATGGGGGACATTACAACAGACCCAACTGAAATAACAAGGATTATAACAGAATATTATGAAAAACTATATTCCAACAAATTTGAAAACCTAGAGGAAATGGATAAATTTCTAGAAACATACGGCCTACCCAAACTACAACAAAGTGATATTGAATATCTGAACAGACCCATAACAAGAGAAGAGATTGAAAAGGTAATAAAAAAACTCCCAACCAAAGAAAGCCCTGGCCCAGATGGCTTCACTGAAGAATTCTACAAAACATTTACAGAAGAGCTCGTACCAGTTCTACTCAAGTTATTTCAGAGCATAGAAGAGGAAGCAACACTTCCAAATTCATTCTATGAAGCCAGCATAACGCTGATACCAAAACCAGGCAAAGTCATCACAAAAAAAGAAAATTACAGACCAATATCTCTCATGAATATAGATGCAAAAATTCTGAACAAAATTCTAGCCAATAGAATTCAGTATCATATCAAAAAAATAATACACCACGACCAAGTAGGATTCCTACCAGATATGCAAGGATGGTTTAACATTAGAAAATCCATCAAAGTAATCCACCACATAAATAAAAGGAAAGAAAAAAATCACATGATTATCTCAATTGATGCAGAAAAGGCATTTGACAAAGTCCAACACCCATTCCTGATAAAAGCTCTCAATAAAATAGGTATAGAAGGGAAATTTCTCAACATAATAAAGGGCATCTATGCAAAACCAACAGCCAACATCATTCTTAATGGAGAAAGGCTGAAAACATTCCCCCTGAAAACAGGAACAAGACAAGGATGCCCTTTATCACCACTCCTATTTAACATTGTGCTGGAAGTTCTAGCTAGAGCAGTAAGGCAAGAGAAAGAAATAAAGGGCATCCAAATTGGTAATGAAGAAGTTAAACTCTCCCTGTTTGCAGATGATATGATACTATACATAGAACCCTAAAGACTCCACAAGAAATTTACTGGAACTAATAGAAAGATTCAGCAGAGTAGCAGGATACAAGATAAACATTCAAAAATCAGTTGGATTCCTATACACCAGTAAAGAGAACGATGAAAAGGAGATCAGGAAATCAATACCATTTTCAATAGCCCCTAAAAAGATAAAATACTTAGGAATAAATCTGACCAGGAATATAAAAGACCTATACAAAGAAAACTACAAAACACTGCTGCATGAAATCCAAAGGGATCTACATAAATGGAAAAACATACCATGCTCATGGATAGGCAGACTCAACATTGTGAAAATGGCAATTCTACCTAAAGCAATCTACAAATACAATGCAATCCCAATACAAATACCAACAACATTCTTCAAAGAGATGGAAAAACTAATTATTAACTTTATATGGAAAGGGAAGAAACCCCGAATAAGTAAAGCACTACTGAAGAAGAAGAATAAAGTTGGAGGACTCACACTACCTGACTTGAGAACCTACTATACAGCTACAGTACTCAAAACAGCCTGGTACTGGTACAACAACAGAGACATTGACCAATGGAACAGAATTGAGAACTCAGATGTAAATCCATCCACCTATGGTCTCCTGATCTTCGACAAGGGCCCAAAGTCCATCAAATGGGGAAAAGACAGTCTTTTTAACAAACGGTGCTGGCACAACTGGATATCAATTTGCAAAAAAAATGAAACAGGACCCATACCTAACACCATATACAAAAACTACTTCAAAATGGATCAAAGACCTGAATATAAAGCCTCAAACTATAAAATTCATAGAAGAAAAAATAGGACCAACACTTCAGGCCTTAATACATGGCATTAACAGGATACAAACCATAAACATCAACACAAAAAACCCAACAGATAAACTAGATAATTGGGATCTTCTAAAAATCAAACATCTATGCTCTTCAAAAGATTTCACCAAAAGAGTTAAAAGAGAACCTACAGACTGGGAAAAAATTTTTGGACAGTACAAGTCAGACAAAGGTCTAATCTCCATAATCTACAAGAAAATCCAACACCTCTACAACAAAAAGACAACCAATCCTATCAAAAAATGGGCAAAGGAAATGAACAGACACTTCACCAAGGAAGACATTCAAATGGCCAACAGACACATGAGGAAATGCTCGTGATCACTAGCCATTAGAGAAATGCAAATTAAAACCACAATGAGATACCATCTCACCCCGGCATTACTGGCACGAATCAAAAACACTGGAAATAACAAATGTTGGAGGGGCTGCGGGGAGACGGGAACTCCTATACACTGCTGGTGGGAATGCAAAATGATACAACCATTTTGGAAAATGATATGGCGTTTCCTCAGAAAGCTAGAAATAGACATACCATTCGATCCAGCAATCCCACTCCTAGGAATATATCCTAGAGAAATAAGAGTCATCACTCGAATAGACATATGCACACCTATGTTCATGGCAGCATTATTCACAATAGCAAAACGATGGAAACAACCTCGATGTCCATCAACAGATGAATGGATACACAAACTATGGTACATACACACAATGGAGTACTATGCAACGAGAAAGAACAACAATGAATCTGTGAACCATCTCGTAACATGGATGAAACTGGAGGACATTATGCTGAGTGAAATAAGTCAATCACAAAAGGACAAATATTGTATGAGACCTTTATTGTAAAAACCCATGAAAAAATTCACATGCAAAACGTAACAATCCTTGTTGGTTACCAGGGATGGTGGGGGGGAAATACTAAATAGGTAATAGGTAAGAGGTAACTTGGGTGAGAGGTGAGATAGTACATAGTACAGGGGAAACTAACACAACCTGCACAAGGAAAGGTCATGGAGGCCCTATAGACACATCCAAACCCCCCGAGGGACTGAGTTGTTGGACGGAGGGCTCTGGGGACCATGATCTCGGGGAACATCTAGCTCAATTGGCATGACACTACTTATAAAGATAATGCTCTACATTCTACCTTGGTGAGTAGTGTCTGGGGTCTTAAAAGCCTATGAGCGGCCATCTAAGATACTCCACTGATCTCATCCCTTCGGGAACAAGGGAAAACAAAGAGAACAGGATACAAGGAAAAGATTAGTCCGAAGGACTAATGGTCCACAGCTACCAAGGCCTCCACGGGACTGAGCCCAGTACAGCTGGATGGTGCCCGGCTACCACCAATGACTCCTCTGACCAGGATCACAACAGAGGGTTCTGGGCAGAGCTGGAGTAGGATGTAGAGCATAATTTTAACTCCCAAAAACAAAGAGAAGACCAGATTTACTGGCCTAAAGAATACTAGAGAAACCTCGAGAGTGTGGCCCCCAGACACCCTTTCAGCTCAGAGGTGAAGTTACCTTCGAGGTTCAATGTTAAGCCTGGGAATGGACAGCCCAGTAAAACTAAATGGGACTAACGAGGTACAGGAGTCCGGTAACAAGGGCCAGAAGGCAGAGGGAGAGTAGGAAACTGATAAGGAACACAAATTGAATAAGGACACTGTCGATGTATTGTGAGATTGTTGACCACTGCTATAGGGCAACATTTGTAGTAAGTATTAAATGGGAGGCTGTTTTGTCCTGTAAGCCTTCATCTTGGGCGAGAATGGCAGCACAATTGGAAGAGCATAGTCAATATCACTTAAATGTGTAAGTAAAAAGTTTTGAAATGATGTTTAAATAAAATAAAATAAATAAATAAATAAATAAATAAACAAATGAGACTAAAGAGGTACAATAGTCCACTGACAAGGTCCAGAAGACAGAAGGGGACAAGGAAGCCCCCTGGTGATAGGGAACACAAGGTGGAGTAAGGATATTCTTGATGTGCTGTGAGATTGTTAACCATTGTCATAGGGCAACATGTGTAGTAACCGTTAAATGAAAAACTATTGTGTTCTGTAAGCCTTCATCTTAAGTGAGAATAACAGCACAGTTGGAAGAGCGTAGTCAATGTCACTGAACTGTGAATGTAGAAATTTTTGAGACGGTGTATCTTTGGCCATCTGTAATTTTCATCAAAAAAAAAAAGGTTGAGAATTTAGAGGCTTAATACGTTGTGGGGTTGTTAACCAATGTCATAGAACAACATGTGTACTACTATTTCATGAGAAATTATTTGCTCTGTAAGCTTTCACCTGAAGTACAATAAAATATAAAAAAAAAAAAAAAAAAAAAACTCCATCCATTTATTCCTGAACTTGTGGAAAACTACTGCTCAAACATCTTTTGGTTCCGAGATTCCACATTCTGATCATTTAGAAAAGAAAGAGGAAAATGACAAATTGAAAATAAGCATATTCCCTCAGTTGTACTCTTGGGTACCCAAGGACAAGATTCAATAAGAGTTTCTACGCCAGCCTTTTTTTTTAATCGTACTTTAGATGAAGGTTTACAGAACAAATAGCTTCTCATTGAACAGTTAGTACACATATTGTTTTATAACATTGGTTAACAACCTCAAGACATGTCAACACTCTCCCTTCTCAACCTTGGGTTCCCTATTACCAGCTTTCCTGTCCCCTCCTGCTTTCTAGTCCTTGTCCTGGGCTGTTGTGCCCCATTAGTCTTGTTTTGTTTTATGAGCCTGTCTAATCTTTGGCTGAAGGGTGAACCTCAGGAGTGACTTCATTACTGAGCTAAAAGGGTGTCTGGGGGCCATACTCTCGAGGTTTCTCCAGTATCTGTCAGGCCAGTAAGTCTGGTCTTTTTTTGTGAGTTAGAATTTTGTTCTATATTTTTCTCCAGCTCTGTCCGGAACCCTCTGTTGTGATGCCTGTCAGAGCAGTCAGTGGTTCTACCCCAGCCTTTAAAATATTGAACAGCAATTACCACCACCAGAATCTATGACACGGTATTACCGTTGGTCAAATTTACCTGTCCTAACTTGACTAACTGTGTTCTGTCTACTCCTCTCACACTTGGTCCTTCCCTCCTCTCACCTCTGACACCAAATGTTCCCTATCCTCCTGCTGCATTATGGCTGTCTTAGAGCTCCCACTGTGACAGGCCACCCTTCTCTCTTCCCCCACAATGATTTCTAATTACCCTTTCTCCTCTGGAGGCAAACTCTCTACCCCTTTCCTTCTATCTAGGCATAGAGAAGAATATACACTCATATTCTGGTCAGAGTAATTGACATGGATTATAAATTATTAATAGGCCTAACCAATCAAATACATATTTGCATTTTAAAAAAGTAGCCTAACACAAATGAATTAAATGTTGTAAAACCTCCTAGCTCTGAGAAAAAGTCTTTTTTTGTTGTTTATTTTAAATTTCATTGAGGCAGAAATTATAGAATACAATGATACAGAGGCAAGCTAGGAAAGTTTTAACTCTCCCTTTATTTATGATTAAATGAAAAGCTAAGCAATTGTTGTTATTGCCAGATATGCTTTTCCCTACCTCCCATCTCCTAGTCTAAGGGGGGGATTCTTTATAAACAAACCTGACACAGAGATGGATGTGCATAATAAAGGGGTTGACTATGAAGTAGCTAAGACCTGTCAGTTGGAATAGGTGCCTGTTCTAAGCAGGGAGCAGGGCAGGGGTGGGGCTTCTGACCCCTTTAACACTTTTCTCAGGGCATTCTATGACAAATTTATTACTCATTTGAGACCCTGCAAAGCAGTATCTTCTTACTCATTAATGGAAACATTAAAAAGTAGGCCAACATGATTTGTAAACAAAAAAACATTTTTAAAGCAGAGGATGTACAGATACTACAAGCTGTCCTTTATTGCAGACACAGGGGAGACAGAGATTTCATAGGACCTCACTTAATTTATAAGCAATACTGAAAGTCTGTTGTGATATAGCATCTCAGGCCCCATCTTGGGTATTTTCCACAGGCTCTTGCATAACAGGCGATGAGTGCACGTTTGATTAGGAAAATCTCCCCTTTTCTTTTACATCAATTCTGGTTTAACATCTATTCCCTTCACATAGAAAGTGATGGAGTAGAAATAAGATCTTGATATTCTGCTCATTGACTCTTGTTGCAAGAAATTTTGACTCTTATGCCAAGTAATATTGCTTTAAGTTTTGCTTCGTCCATTTCTTAGATTGTCTAACAGATCTATTTCAATAATTTGAAAAGTATAGGTTGTTTAAAGTCTTAATACTGTTCAAATAAAATGACTAATAAAAGTAAAATAACAATTGAACTCTAAATATTGGTAATTACAGTAACTTAACAACAAAAAATGTATCATTTTCTAATTAAAAGGCTGCAAATTTTGAGAATTTGTTAATTTTTCTTCCTTGGATTTAAATACAAGGGTAGCATCTTAAAGTCTTTCTAATCCATAGATTTCTTTGTTATCTTTTTAAACACATAATCATTTAACACATGTTAATTTTTTCTTAAGGAGCTCTGGTGGCGAAATGCTTAAGCACTTGGCTGCTAACCGAAAGATGGGCAGTTCGAATCCATCAGCACTCCAGGAGAGAAAATACCTGGCAGTCTGCTTCCATAAAGATTATAGTCTAGGAAACTCTAGGAAACTCTATGGGGCAGTTCTACTGTCTTATAGGGTCGCTGCTGTCTTAGTCATCTGGTGCTCTATAAAAGAAATACCACAAGTAGATGGCTTTAACAAAGAGAGATTTATTTTCTTGCAGTCTAGTGGGCTAGAAGTTGAAATTCAGGGCATCAGCTCCAGGAGGAGGCTTTCTCTCTCTGTCGGCTCTGGAGAAAAGTCGTTGTCATCAATCTTCCCCTGGACTAAGAGCTTCTCCGCTCAGGAACCCCAGGTCTAAAGGACACGCTCTGCTCCTCGTGTTGCTTCCTTGGTGGTATGAGGTCCCCACCCTCTGCTTTCTTCTTTTTCCTTTTATCTCTTGTAAGATAAAAGGTGGTACAGGCCACACTCCAGGGAAACTCCCCTTACATTGGCTGAGGGATGTGACCTTAGTAAGGATGGTATAATCCTACCCTAAACCTCTTTAACATAAAACTACAATCACAAAATGGAGGACAACCACACAGTACTGGAAATGGCCTAACCAAGTTGACATATATTTTAGGGGGACAGAATTCAATCCATGACAGTTGCTATGAGTCAAACTGATTCAATGGCACACAGCAACAACAATTTTTTCTCACGTGATAAAGTAGACTGTTGAGAGCACGCAGAAGCAGCAATGCCCTTTATGGCCTAAGCGTGGAAGTCATACACTGTCACTCTGCCATGTTGTATGGGTCACACAGACAGACCCTGACACAGTGTGGGAAGGTACTACACAAAGGCATGGACACCAGGGAGATGAGGATTGTTGGGGGCCATCCTGAAAGCTGGCTATGACATAGCAATAACCTGGAACTATGAAACAAACACTAATGAATATTGAATGAATATTCCTTTTTTATTGTGATAAGTATATACGTAACAAAATATTTGTCATTTCAACATTTTTACATGTATAATTCAGTGATGCTAATTACGTTCATCATGTTGGCAACCATCACCACTACAGGTTTCAAAATTTTTCCATCACCCTTAACAAAATCTCCGTGCCCTCTAAGCACAAACTCCCCCTTCACTCCTTCCTTCTGTTCCTGGTAACCACTACTAAGCTTTGGTCTCTATACATTTGCCTATTTTAGATGTTTCTTATGAATGTTCCTTTTTAATAAAGTGAAAGAATGAGGAGCAGAGAGGGAAAGTGGTATCTTAGTCATCTAGTGCTGCTATAACAGAAATACCACAAGTGGATGGCTTTAACAAAAAGAAATTTATTTCTTCACAGTAAAGTAGGCTACGAGTCCAAATTCAGGGCATCAGCTCCAGGGGAAGGCTTTCTCTCTCTGTCAGCCTTCTTCCCATCAGTGTTCCCCTGGACTAGAAGCTTCTCTGTGCAGGGACCCCAGGTCCAAAGGACGTGCTCTACTCCTGGCACTGCTTTCTTGGTGGTATGAGGTCCCCCAGTCTCTCTGCTCCCTTCTCTCTATTATATCTCAAGAGATTGTCTCAGAATACAATACAATCCTGTAGATTGAGTCCTGCCTTACAAACACAACTGCCGCCTAGCCTCCCTCATTAACATCATAGAGGCAGGATTTACAACATATAGGAAAATCACACAATACCAGGAATCATGGCCCAGCCAAATTGATACACACATTTTTGGGGGGACATAATTCAATCCATGACAAGTGGTGTGTCCAAAAGTACCAACAATACTTGAATAAGAGCCTGCTGCCCTGTTGCCCACCATTCAGGAACAGTTGGAAAAGAATAATACTTTAAATAATTCTCTTAAGATGTTCAAATATCTCTTCAACTAAAAATGTTTTGACAAAACTTAAGCAGTGGATCACTGAAATTAAAATGGTTTTAAATAGTTATCATAAATCTCTTTTAAAAAGTATCTGTAAACTGTGTTCTACATTACTTTGGTGCATAAGATTAGCAATCTTGATTACGCCACTGCCGCACATACACCTATTGTCATCTAGTCAATTCTGACTCTTGGCAACCTCATGTGTTACAGAGTAGAACTTCTCCTCAGGGTTTTCTCAGCTGTAATGTTTATGGAGGCAGATCACCAGGCCTTTCTTCTGTGGTACTGCTGTTGTTAGGAGCCATCAAGTTGATTCCAACTCAGTGACATCATGTGACCAAGTAGAACTGCCCCATAGGGTTTCCTAGGCTATAAGCTTTACAGGAGTAAATTGCTAGGTCTTTTCTCCCTCGGATGAGCAGATGGGTTTGAACCGTTGAGCTTTTGGTGAGCAGCTGAGCACTTAACCATTGCACCACCAGGACTCCTTTAGGTTAGTAGTCGATCACAAATCATTTGTATCTCCCAGGGACCTCTAGCATATATACCAATAAAACAAACAAACCCAACTCACAGCAACCCTATAGGACTGAGTATAACTGCCCCATAGGGTTTCCAAGGAGCAGCTGGTGGATCCGAACTGCCAACCTTTTGGTTAGCAGCCAAACGCTTTAACCACTGCACCACCAGGGCTCCTCATATACATTCTCCAGATTCCATATATTTTAAATATAGAAATAATAAAAATAAATAATATTTTAACAATCTTAACTGTAATCAGATTTTTTACAACTAAGATACATATTCCCTCCCTTAGACATTCCCTTCACAAATGATCACCGGGCTTTTCTACCAGAAGAGAGGAAATGGTTTTTGAAATCACCTCTCTGTTTCAACATTTCCTCTTCAAGTCATTCCCTTGAATTGGTAAAAAGGCAAAAATCTCATTAGAATTCTTTAGTTTAAATAAAACTTCGGCTTGAAATCTTTGAAAATTTTCAGAGAAGCAAGAAGTTCTCAAGACAATGAGAGCCAACCTTGTTCCTTTGAAAATTAAGCATGGAGTATGATTCACTTGGAGGATCATCTCAGGATTATTTCACTGTTCAGTAAACTCACTTCCAGGAACATTTCCATGGTGTTAAACTTAGTCTGCTTTTCTTCTCCTTTATGCTGGACTTACAGTAGCTCTCCTCTATTTTGTGAGATACCCTGAAGGGAATGGGAATGCTTTGCAAATGAGCAAATTCAACATGGAAATGACAGCCTTTATGCCAGAAATTACATTTAGTCTCTTTTATCTTCCTTTGTGCCAGATGGGACAGTCAATTTCAGTATGGATATTCATGTTTACTATAAATTTAACAACAACAAAATAAATTTAGTGCTAAGAACTCTCTAATGTTGCAAGGGCTTTGTAAGCGGGTTTGCATATACGGATTAGTGATGTTTTACTGTTCTCTTTCATGTTACAATGAGTATTTTCCCCTCATCTTTTCTGTGTGTTGTCAGAGTTCCAAGATAGTCATCTAGTAACTAGACTCTGCTGTGCTCCACTGGGTTCTTTCAGTCTCTCCTCATAAATCATCCTCTCCAGTCCCTAAGCGACTCTTGTTTCTCTTCTGAACTCATTCCAAATTTGCTTCTTTCTTTCTTAAATATTTTAAATAATGTTTTAAATAATGAGGTGGGCAGCCTTGAATGCCATATTTCAAGCTTCATTGAAAAGGAAACTTGTATATTTTCGGCTGCTCTCTCTCTCTAAACACACACGCGCGCACACACACACACACACACATATTCTTCAAAGGAGGATCAGTAAATTACATAGTCAAAAGAGTATAGGAGTATAAAACAGGAAACTTGGTTCTAGGACTAGTTGTTAGCCTGATTTGTATCTATAGTTGTGAAAATCACTTAATCACTGCAGGCCTTATTTCATTCATTCATTGAACAAGCACATGTTATGTGCTTGGGCAGGTAGTCATGTATAAAACAAGCTAGGTCCTTGTCCTCAAGGAACTTAAATTTTAGTGAGAGTTGACAGATAATAAACAAGTAAGCAAATAAATAAATAAAATTCTTTAGATTTGATAACTGCTTTAAATGACTAAAATTGGTAATTTCTTAGAATATGATGGAGGGGAGGAAGAAGACTATGTTTAAATAAATGGACAGGAAAAGCATTTCTGAGGAGGCATTATTTGGATTGAAACCTGAATGACAAGAAAGACCCAGGTATGGGAAGAGTTAAAGGAAGGGCAAAAAGAGCAGCCAAAAATTGCGGTTTTAAATACTCTTATTCTTCCAGATTATAGTTTTCTTACACATCTACATCTCTACAAAGATCAGAGTTTAAAAGATTGTGGACAAATTTTATAATCATATTACCTCTACATTTCTGTGAGAAAATCATAGCTAGTTTTCATGTCCTTAGACTTAAAATATGAGAAAACGTTAAGTACTTATGATTAGCGGCAGAACCAAAGCCAGTGCCCATGTTTCCTTGGACTGAACTCCTTCTCCATCATTGACTAACAAACACTAGATTCCCCAAAAGCCATCATAAAGTTTTCTTGGGATTTCTCTATGGTTTCACTCTTCACCTTCCTGCTCCTAATATTCTTTTGAGCCATACTGTTTCTTTCTACATATTATTTCATACTTCTCTATACTATGAAGGAACCTCATTAATGTTGACTTGTTGGGGGCAAATATAAGATCTAAGATTGAGAAAGTGTGCTGAAGTGAGAATTAGAATTTCAGGATCTGGCTCTGACTCTACCACTCTGCAGGGTGAGAACTTAGACAAGTTATTTTAATTATCTGGGCCTCAGTTTCTCCTCTATATAATGGAAATGTTGAACTAGATGTGCTACTTACGAAAAGATTTAAATTCAAAGGTCAAATGAAAGCTTTCATGAAATTCTGGTGCTTTAGTTATCATAGTTTTTGCAAAAGATACACAACCAACTAAAAAAGAGAGGGATTTATTATAAAGATCTAGGATGGGAGTCTTTTTGAACAAGAATGTAAGAATTATGGCTGATTCTCAAAGAAGCTGTATAGAAATTAAAAAAAAAAAAAACCTAGCCTCTCTATTTCGCTCTTTCTCATGTTTATGTACACACACACACACACACACACACACACAAACACACTCTGAGTTTTCTCTCTGTCTGACTCTCCTACTTCTCTCAGTAACCACCTTTTTTGCTTTACCAGCTTGTAAGTGGCTTAAAAAAGTTAACATAAATCTCTGCTATCCACAATCATTTGGCCTGGAATACAGAATTGAATGACCTAGCTTGAGCAGGTATCTGTCTGTGAACTGATGTCTCTCTTGACAGTGAAAATTGTCAAAGAAGTAGGTAAGAGCAGAAAAGACCCAATGTTTAATTCTTCAGTGAGATTCCTCAAATTCTGATTCTTCAATGATTATTTAGGAGCCTGTATAGAACCTGAGGATTACAAAAAAAACTAAATAATCTTTAAGATTCCCTTTCATTTTAAACGTCCTATTATTCTGGCAGAGATTACATGAAAAATTCAAAGCCCAGAATGTATGAACTGGAATAGAGTTTGGCTGTTTCTCAAATGACATCAGGTATAATTGAAAGGTCAAATTTCAGCTTTGCCATTAACAATCTTTTTGGCTTTGGGCAAGTTATAACGTCTGACAGTGTTGAACTTTGTCTGAGACTTGTGTTCCCAGATACCAGTGAGGTTAGGGAATATCGCCACATTCTTGAGCTCTGGGTAAATGGCAAACGAGCACCTTGCTCTCACATTTTATCAGATAAGACCCATCTTCATCCTTTCTCATGATTCTCATTAAGCATTGTCAATGACTTGTTTACTCGCCTCTGTAAAACCCCACCACCCATCTGCCAGTATGTCATACCGTGGTGGCTTGCATGTTGCTATGATGCTGGAAGCTATGCCACCAGTATTTCAAATATTAGCAGGGTCACCCATGGTGCACAAGTTTCAGCAGAGCATCAAGACTAAGATAGACTAGAAGGAAAGGCCTGGTGATCTACTTTTGAAAATTAGCCAATGAAAACCTTATTGATCACAACAAAATATTGTCTGATATATGGCTGAAGATGAGCCTCTTAAATTAAAAGGCACCCCATCATAGCTGCAACAATGTACTCAAACATACCATTGATCATGGAGATGGTGCAGGACTGGGCAGCATTTCATTCTGCAACACATAAGGTCACCATGAGTCAGAGCAACTAACAACAAATAAAACGCCAGTCCTTCTTCCCTTCCTGTGAGATATTTTCCATTCATGAAGGTTCTCCCTAGCACAATATTCTGAATAAAATCTCATCTTTAATTCTCCAGTGCCTTTTGTCTTTCACAAAACTCTCTGAACCCAGTTTTCTTCATCTGTGTTTCTTAAATGTCTGAGGGCTGCCAATGTGTTGCAAAGATTCATGTTTGTTACAGTTGGCAGGAGTCTGTTTTCAATTAAATTTTTACAAACAAGAAATGAAATAATTACTTTCCCCTTTATAACTGAATAGACTTTTAGAACATCTGAATGCACTTCAGGTGAGTTTGCACAACAGGTAGTAAAAATCTGACTAGCGTGCCCAGGACTCTCTCATGCAGTCTCTTTATCACGCAGCTGAGCGCTGCTAGCCACCATGGCATTTTACTCCTACAGAGTTTTAAATTTCTTTTGATTCTTAGTCACATCCAGAATACTTTACAGCATAATGGACAGTACTTAAAGACCAGAATCATAAAGAACGATTTTGTAAAATATCATAAACTTTATTTTTGTAATATAAATAATTATTTTGCAAATTCACCATAAGATGATCTTCTTTAGATCCATAAATTAAATCTGTCTGTTAAAAACCTTCATATAGTAAATTAAGATTTCTATAGTTCTTAAAAAACAAATATTAGAAAGATAATATTGTGCTGATGATAGCTCATTTGGAAAGAAAGACTATCCACAACCATAATGTGTTTTATGTGGAGAAGTGAAAATAAATAGTAGCCTGAAATTTTCTTTTATCTCATCAGTTATCAACAAAAACCAGCCTTTTAAAAAGTGGACATTCTTTCAAGTGTGAAATAAAAGAATAACAAATAGCAGCTCATACCATCCAGTCTATTTTTAACATCTGTATTAAAATTTCATCTTTAATATACATTTGGCCCTAAATTGCAACTTGATAAAATGTCATTTGAAATTTTATCAAAGAATCAAGATTTTTCTTACATGATAAATTTAAAATTAATTTACCAGAGTATCACTTGCTAATAAGTGACATAGTCTGTTAATTAGTTTAGCAGAAATTAAAGTTTATGCTAAATTTTAAACACCATCTTTAATAATTCTAAGCTGATATTGATATGTGCCTTACTTACCTAGTGCTGTGGTAACAGAAATACAAATGGGTGGCTTTAAAGAACAGAAGCGTATTTTCTTACGGTTCAGGAGGCTTGAAGTTTGAACCAGGGCATGCCTGTAGAGGGAGGTCCTTCCTTGTCTATACCAGCTTCCAGTAGCTCCCAGCAGTCCTTGGTGTTTCTGGGCTTGTATGGGTATCTCTCTACATTGTCTTCCTCTTCCCCCTGTGTGTGTCTCTGTATCTCTTCTTGTTTTTCTAATAAGTCAGAAGTGATTAGGCTTAGGACCCACTCTACTCTGGGGTGGCCTCATTAACATAACAAACGAAAATCCCTATTTCTAAACAGGGTCATATTTATATTTGGGGGGGGATACAATCGTATCCATAACAATATGCTTTCCCTTAAAATCACGTTTTTATGATGTAACACTCGAAAATGAATAAAAGATTTTAAAACCTATAATATAGTATCTGAGAGTACGTATTCTAGTGAAAAGAAATTTGAGGTAAACACATACACACAGACAAAAATGAGAGATAATCAAGGTCTTTTCTAACCATAACATGCTATGAAAATGCCACGATAAGCAAGTACAGTGAGCAGAATTATTTAGCTAAAACCTGATGTTAGTCTTTCCTTAATAAATATAGGAATGTATTGTCATAGCATACCATAATTTCAACTACTTTGGCTGCTACAATTACATTGAAAAAGCAAAATCTTACTATAGGTTTTTCTCTTAAGTAAATATTCCATTAGTTTTATACTCTTGTTTTGCTCAGTCTCATCACTTTTTCATTGGTTGAACACAAGTTAATCACGGCCCTTTGATTGCAAATTCCCAATTAGTGAATTATGAGTAAATGTGGTTTTTCCTCCTATTTTGAAACCCAGAGATATAGCTCTTTTCCTGGCTTTTATTTTTTGGACATCTCTATTAATTTTCTTAATTTTCCTACTTCTCTGGGCTTATTTAAAATAATTCAAAACAGCCTTATTGCTAAATCCCTCTTGCACCCAAGTGTAGTACTAAAGTCTTTAATATAGACCCTCTTTTCCTTTCTCCATATCTTCCTCTCTTTATCGGTTCATCTTTCTGATAATGTATGGCTTGAAACATTTAGCCTGTTTCCTACACCTCCCATGTATGTCATTACTTATTTATGAGAACCTGCATCTTTAGAGTTCCCCCCTTCCCGCCCCCCACAGTATCCACTCCAGTTCTTTGGAAAGTGGCAATACCTTCTTAATACAATTTCAGAAGTTGATTATTAAATCAGCAGGTATGATTTTTGTGTGTGTGTTTTCTGTATTTGCTACACACTATATATGGTTAAAGAAGCCTGCGTGGTGCAAACAGTTTGTCAGCAGCTGCTAAACTAAATAAAGGTTGGAGGTTTCAACCCATCCAGCCGGTCCATGGAAGAAATGCCTGGCAAACTGCTTCTGTAAAGATTATGGCTAAGAAAATCCTATGTAGCAGTTCGACTCTGTAACACATAGGATTGCCATGAGTTGGGGGCCGACTCAATGGCAGCTAACAACAACAAATATAGTTAAGATTTTGTTTCTCCAAAGGTTTAGAAACCACACACATTGATGCCCAATCAGTAGTAAGAAAAGGTTCTCCAGGACAGACTTGGAAACACCAAACACTTGTTCCTTATAAGTTCCTTGGTGCACTCTGGGTGATAAAACCCTCAGACCTACAGAGGTAATAACAAGGGAAAATCACATAAGAGCCAAACATAAATCTTCAAGTGACAATCATAATCAGGTAGCCAAGTCAAAATCTATTTATACTTCAGTACAAAGTAAAGAACGTTGGTGTGTAAACCAACAGAGAGCTGCATCTACAACAGGTGTCTGCACAGTCCATGATAATGCCTCAAAAAATCAAGGGAGAGCTGAGATTCCAGACTGACATCACCTCATGCCTTTTAGAAAAGTTCGGCCTACTTCCGAGTTATTTCCCTGGTTAGCTGATGGTACACTTTTCTGCCTATTTTATAATATTCTTCTGCTCCACAACCTTTAGAAACATTCTACCGTCTACAGTATAAAGTTTAAAATTTTCCTCAAAACATTTCAGAACCTCAGCAATGTTTGACCTACTTTTTAAATTTTAGCTCTCATTGACCTTTAAACCTAGCATACAGGAATCACTCAATTAATACTTGCTGACTAAATGAAGTATTCTTGACTGTCCCAAGTACCTAAGCTCATCTCTAACTCATTGCTCATCCTATCAGTCTCCTCAGGAACACACTCCTCCTTCCTCCTACCCTCTTCTCTCCCCATCCAAACTTATCTTTAAGGTCTAACTCAACCTCTTCCTCTTGAAATGTTCTCTGTGCCTGCAACCCTCAGAGAGCTATCCTTCACCAAATCCTACAGCAACTTTGGTCCGCACTACTTATTTTGACCTCTAAATAAATACTGGATTATGTTTTTTATTTAAATGTTTCCTATAGGTAATGAGGAAACCCTGGTAGTACAGTGGTTAAGAGTTTGGCTGCTAACCAAAAGGTCGGCAGTTTGAATCCAACAGGTGCTCCTTGGAAACCCTACGAGGCAGTTCTACTCTGTCCTATAGGGTCCTAATGAGTTGGAATCAACCTGACGGCAATGTGTTTCGTTTATAGGTAAGGAATATTTATTTATTTTTGACTACCCCTTTCTTATGTTTCTGAATCCCTTTCTTGTGTTTGGAGAATCTTTCCCCTTATGGAGCAACGCTGGCATTACACTAAAGAAGATGAAAATGGCAGAGAGTTGATTTTCTAATTAGCATTGTAACTTCAGCACTAGGTATGTTACCCAGACCTCATCAATCAGACACACATACCTTCAACTTTTGAATGGGAAGGTAGTGATGTGCAAACATAGGCACCATGCACTGTGGCAAGGGGGAGGGCAGTAGCAGCTTCTGTACCCAGTTTCTAGAGGCAGCAGGGTTTGCAATTCTAGAATCAACGTTCAGTGGCCGATGCTGTGGTATTGTTGGTACCACTGCAGTGGCTGTGTGGGACAGCAACAGCAGTAGTTTCTTTCATGGTGAGATTTGGCAATTGGTCTGCTGAAGACCTCCAGACAAATTCTCTTGCCATTCGAGAGATGTTTGTTAACTACCCAATATCATATGATAAAATCATATTTTGTTTTAAAATTTCAGACTAATTTATTTCATTCAAAAACTAGAACTCTGAATTTTAAACTATATTACACAAAGCTCTTTGAGGGCAGAGCTGTGCTTTATACTTCTTTTTTTACCTTTCCATGATATTTGGAAATCATTAAATATTGATGAGATTGATTTAAAAAAAAAAACAGATGTCCAGCAAAAAGGCTCTCTAGGCAGAAGCACCACGCCGTCCCTCCACAGCAAAGATCCGAAAAACTAAGCCAAACAGAGAAAACAACAATCCTGAAACCCTAAAACATCAAATGAAGAGATAAGAACTCAGCCAAGCACCAAATGGAGTAAGAAAACTGACAGAGAATGGAGAGTGAGGAGAGATTCATGCAGAGGTCCCCTATCAGCTAATGCAGCGTGGATCCGCCATCTTGGACTCCTATCGGAGACCAGCAAATGGGGGTATGAGAAAGCAGCTTCGCTGAGCTTCCAGCAGGAGAAAAAACAACCAGTAATTTTCGATATATGTTTTCCCACCCCCCCACCCTTCTTCACCCCCACTCGGCCTCCTCTGCTTCCTGCGGCCACAATCTCTTGTCCGGGAAGCACCGGCTGCTTGGATTCCACCCACCTGAATGGGCTGGCTCTCTGACTGCCATTTGTTGGCTGCTGGTTTTGCTTTTTTCTGCTTCTTTTGATTTCTTCCTTAACTCTCAACACCTCCCCCTCCTTTCGCTCAAATACCTGGCTCCGTGCGCCATCTTTGCTTCTTCCTGAGGGGCTGTGGAGCTCTGGTAATTTGTGATATACACTTTCCCACCCCCAACCCTTCTTCACCCACACTCGGCCTCCTCTGCTTCCCGTAGCCACAATTCCTTGTCCAGGAAGCAACGGCTGCTTGGATTCCACCAGCCCTCACTAGCTGACCCTCTGAGTGCCATTTGTTGGCTGCTGGTGTTGCTTTTCTTCTGCTTCTTTTGATTTCTTCCTTACCTCTCACCACCTCCCTCTCCTTTCACTCAAATACCCGGCTCCATGCACCATCTCTGCTTCTTCCTGAGGGGCTGTGGAGCTCCGTTCGAGTGTGGAACTGCTTCCCGGTCTGGGTTGCTGCACTGGTGGGATCCCGGGGCTTTTGTTTGTTTGTTTGTTTGTTTTCTTTTCCTTTTCTTGAGTTGGGAGCCCGTTCTGGCCAGGTGGTGCTGCGTGGCTTGGAACCTACCCCCTCAGCTTGCACAGAAGTGCAGAGGGATCCCTAAGGGCATTTCTTTTCTCATTGGGTTTTTTTTTTTTTTTTTTCTGTTTTTTGGGGGCTTTTCTTGTTTTTTTTTTTTAAATTTGTTTTGTTTTCTTTTCCCTCTTTTTCCCTTTTTGTCTTTCTTCATTACTCAGTTTCTCATCTCTCTATATCGTCCTTCTCTTTCTGTTCCCTAAATACCTGACGTTGTATACCTCTACACCTTCTAGCCAGACTGTACTGCAACACCTGAGAACAACTTCCAGAGACCTCATAGCCGCCCTGGCGGGATCCCTGGGAACTTTGCTGTTCTTTTCTCTTTCTGATTTTCAATTATTCATTCTTTTCTTTTCCTTTTTTTCTTCCTCTTCCCGTTTTTATTTTTCTCCACTTCATAGTCTCTCATCTCTCCACTCCAACAGCAAGCTCGCCTAGCATTCTTTTTTGTTTGTTTGTATGTTTTTGGCAACTTTTCCTTTCTCCTCTCTCCCATATCCATCTTAGCTCCACACATAACAATCTCCCCACTACATTCTGCCTACCTGCACCGTCTGCTTAACATCACACCACCAAGCAGCACAGGCACGGTTTACTTGAACCTGCCCTGCACTGATTACCGACCCACCCTGGTGGCTGTAGTGAGTGCCACAAACAATCCGTCCCAGTAACTCCTTTTCAGCTAGACCTGCTGTGCCGTACCATATCTGAGTGACTGACCCTGCCAATTGGAGAAGAAGGCGAAAAGTATTGTGCCCACAGAAGAGCAAGCAACAAAGAACACACAGCCCACCTGCTCAGACATAGACATATTTTAACAAAAGGGATGAAAAAAACAAACCTACCATCAATAAATGAGAAAAATAACTACTGAATGCCCCGAAGACAGCAGACAATATCAAAACATTTACAAAAACAGGACAGGATGGTTCCAGTAGGTGTCCAATATAAAACACCAGATGACTTTCCAATGGAAGAAAAGGCACTAGAACTACCTGATAGAGAACTCAAATCTCTAATTCTCAGAATTATCCAAGAATTGAAGCAAAAAGCAGACAAAAATTATGAAAAAGTAGACAAATTCATGGAAAAGACAGACAAAAAATTGGAATAATTAAGGAAAATAATGCAGGAACAAAATGCCAAAATAAATTCACAACTAGAAATTATACAAAAACAATAATTAGAAATCCAAAAGATAAACAACAAGATTTCAGAAATGGACGGTGTCATAGAAGGGCTGAGAAGCAGATTTAAAATGGTGGAAGACAGGATCAGTGGAACTGAAGACAAACACTTGGATACAACTCTGTTTCAGGAAAACTCAGAAAAAAGAGAAATGAAGAGACACTGAGAGTTATGTGGGATACAATCAAAAGCAAAAATTTTCGAGTTATTGGAGTTTCAGAACGGGGGGAGAAAACAGAAAACACAGGGAAGATCACTGAAGAACTACTGACAGAAAACTTCCCCAATATCATGAAAGATGAAAAGCTGGCCATCCAAGAAGCTCAACGAATCCCATATAGGATAGACCCCAAAAGAAAATCACCAAGGCATATCATAATCACACTCACCAAAACCAAAGACAAACAAAGAATGCTGAGAGCAGCTCATGAAAAACAAGAAGTCACATACAGAGGAGAAACAATAAGACTAAGCTCAGATTATCTGGCAGAAAATATGCAGGCAAGAAGGCAATGGGGTGACATATATAAAATCTTGAAAGAAAAGAATTGTCAGCCAAGAATAATATATCCTGCAAAACTCTCGTTCAAATACGATAGTGAAATTAGATCATTTCCATATAAACAGAAATTAAGGGAATATGTAAAAACCAAACCAAACTTACATGAATTATTAAAGGGAGTCCTTCGATCAGAGAACAAACACCTTCAGCTCACAGGCAGAATCTAGGACACGGGATCGTACCAGCCAGATACCAATCTAGGAAATCAGCTCTCAAGGACTGTCCAAAATCAAAAGAAATACAACAGGGAATAAGAGCAGTTAATCAGTAAATGACAACGATATCAAAACAATAAAAGAGGGAATAAACAGCATAGGTATAGAACCTTCTAATGGAGAGGAAGGCAAGGCGATACCAAGTGATAATAGACTGCTTAAAACTTAGAAAGATAAGGGTAAAATTCATGGTAACCACAAAGAAATTTAAGAAACATACTTATAAAAATAAAGAGGAAAAACTTAAAGCCTCAGCAAAAACAAAACCTACAAAAACAGAAAAATGAAAAAAAAAAATCCACAAACAAAAGTAACTCAGCACAGGAGAGTAAAGAGAAAAAAGAAAACATCAGCACCACAGAAAAAAGCACTACACAATGACAGCAACAAACTCACATCTATCAATAATTACACTGAATGCAAATGGACTCAATGCACCCATAAAGAGACGGAGAGTGACAGAATGGATAAGAAAACAGAATCCATCAATATGCTGTCTAAAGAGACACACCTTAGAAACAAAGATGTGAATTTATTAAAAGTCAAAGGTTGGAAAAAAAAATCTCAAGCTAACAACTACCAAAAAAGAGTAGGAGTGGCAATACTAATCTCAGATAGAATAGACTTTAAAACAAAATCCACCATGAAAGACAAAGAAGGACACTATATAATGATTAAGGTGATGATCCATCAAGAAGACATAACCATAATAAACATCTACGCACCCAATGACAGGGCTCGAAAATACATACAACAAACTCAAACAACACTGAAAAGAGAAATTGACAGTTCCACAATAATACGTAGGAGACTTCAACACACCACTCTCAGTAAAGGACAGAAAACTAAAAAGAAACTCAGCAAAGATACAGAAGACCTAAAGGGCACAATCAGCCAACTTGACCTCATAGACATATATAGAACACTCCATCCAACTGCTGCAAAGTACACATTCTTTTCCAATGCGCATGAAATGTTCTCCAGAATAGACCACATGTTAGGCCACAGAGCAATCCTCAACAAGATCCAAAACTCTGAGGTAATTCAAAATATCTTCTCTGACCACAATGCCATCAAGGTAGAAAATAACAACAGAAAGAGCAAAGAAAAAAAATCAATTACATGGAAACTGAACAATACCCTGCTTACACATCAATGGGTAATAGAAGAAATCAGAGATGGAATCAACAAATTCCTAGAATCAAATGAGAATTAAAACACATCATACCAAAACCTTTGGGACACAACAAAGGCAATCCTCAGAGGACAATTTATAGCAATAGATGCACACATCAAAAAAGAAGAAAGGGACAAAATCAAAACATTAACTACACAACTCAAACAAATAGAAAGAGAACAGCAAAAAAAGCCCACCACAACTGGAAGAAAGGAAATAGTAAAGATCAGAGCAGAAATAAATGAAATAAATAACAGAAAACAATAGAAAGAATCAACAAAACCAAAAGTTGGTTCTTTGAAAGAATCAACAAAATCGACAGAGAAAAGAAAAACAAGAGAGGACGCAAATAACCCAAATAAGAAATGAAATGGGGGACATTACAACAGACTCAACAGAAATAAAAAGGATTATAACAGAATATTATGAAAAACTATACTCCTACAAATTTGAAAACCTAGAGGAAATGGATAAAGTTCTAGAAACACAAGGCCTACCCAAGCTACAACAAAGTGATGTTGAAAATCTGAACAGATCCATAACAAGAGAAGAGATTGAAAAGGTAACAAAAAAACTCCCAACCAAAAAAAGCCCTGGCCCAGGTGGCTTCACTGGATAATTCTACAAAACATTTACAGAAGAGCTTGTACCAGTACTACTCAAGCTATTTCAGAGCATAGAAAAGGAAGCAACACTTCCAAATTCATTCTATAAAGCCAGCATAACACTGATACCAAAACCAGGAAAAGATGTCACAAAAAAAGAAAATTATAGACCAGTATCTCTCATAAATACAGATGCAAAAATTCTCAACAAAATTCTAGCCAGTAGAATTCAGCATCATATCAAAAAAATAATACACCACGACCAAGTAGGATTCATACCAGGTATGCAAGGATGGTTCAACATTAGAAAATCAATCAACGTGATTCACCACATAAATAAAAGGAAAGAAAAGAATAATATAATTATCTCAATTGACGCAGAAAAGGCGTTTGACAAAGTCCAACACCCATTCCTGATAAAAACTCTTAATAAAATAGGTATAGAAGGGAAATTTCTCAACATAATAAAGGGCATCTATGCAAAACCAACGGCCAACATCATTCTTAATGGAGAGAGGCTGAAAACATTCCCCTTGAAAACAGGAACAAGACAAGGATGCCCTTTATCATCACTCCTATTTAACATTGTGCTGCAAGTTCTAGCTAGAGCAATAAGGCAAGAAAAAGAAATAAAGGGCATCCAAATTGGTAATGAAGAAGTTCAACTGTCCCTGTTTGCAGAGGATATGATACTATACATAGAAAACCCTAAAGACTCCACAAGAAATCTACTGGTACTAATAGAAAGATTCAGCAGAGTAGCAGGATACAAGATAAACATTCAAAAATCCGTTGGATTCCTATACACCAGTAAGGAGAATGATGAAAAGGAAATCAGGAAAACAATACCATTTTTAATAGCCCCTAAAAAGATAAAATACTTAGGAATAAATCTGACCAGGGATGTAAAAGACCTATACAAATAAAACTATAAAATACTACTGCATGAAACCCAAAGAGATCTACATAAATGGAAAAACATACCATGTTCATGGATAGGCAGACTCAACATTGTGAAAATGTCAATTCTACCCAAAGCAATTTACAAATAAAATGCAATCCCGATCCAAATACCAACAACATTCTTCAAAGAGATGGAAAAAGTAATCATAAACTTTATATGGAAAGCGAAGAAGCCCCGAATAAGTAAAGAAGAAGAAGAATAAAGTTGGAGTACTCACAGTACCTGACTTCAGAATCTACTATACAGCTACAGTAGTCAAAACAGCCTGGTACTCGTATAACGACAGATACATTGACCAATGGAACAGAATTGAGAACCCAGATGTAAATCCATCCACCTATGGTCACCTGATCTTCGACAAGCACCCAAAGTCCATCAAATGGGGAAAAGACAGTCTTTTTAACAAATGCTTCTGGCAAAACTGGATATCCATCCACAAAAAATGAAACAGGACCCATACCTCACGCTGTATACAAAAACTACTTCAAAAGGGATCAAAGACCTGAATATAAAGCCTAAAACTATAAAGTTCATAGAAGAAAAAATAGGACAAACACTACAGGCCTTAATACACAGCATTGACAGGATACAAACCATAACCATCAATGCACAAACGCCAAAGATAAGCTAGATAACTGGGATCTTCTAAAAATCAAACACCTATGCTCTTCAAAAGACCTCACCAAGAGAGTAAAAAGAGAACCTACAGACTGGGAAGAAATTTTTGGACAGTACAAATCAGGCAAATCTCTAATCTCCATAATCTACAAGAAAATCCAACACCTCTACAACAAAAAGACAACCAATCCTATCAAAAAATGGGCAAAGGAAATGAACAGACACTTCACCAAAGAAGACATTCAAATGGCCAACAGACACATGAGGAAATGCTCGAGATCACTAGCCGTTAGAGAAATGCAAATTAAAACTACAGTGAGATACCATGTCACCGTGGCATTACTGGCACGAATCAAAAACACTGGAAATAACAAATGCTGGAGGGGCTGCGAGGAGATCGGAACTCTTATGCACTGCTGGTGGGAATGCAAAATGATACAACCATTTTGGAAAATGATATGGCGCTTCCTCAGAAAGCTAGAAATAGACATACCATTCGATCCAGCAATGCAACTCCTAGGAATATATCCTAGAGAAATAAGAGTCATCACTCAAATAGACATATGCACACCTATGTTCATGGCAGCATCGTTCACAATAGCAAAATGATGGAAACAACCTAGGTGCCCATCAACAAATGAATGGATAAACAAACTTTGGTACATATACACAATGGAGTACTATGGAACGAGAAAGAACACTAATGAATCTGTGAAGCATCTCATAACATGGATGAAACTGGAGGACATTATGCTGAGTGAAATAAGTCAATCACAAAAGAACAAATATTATATGAGACCTCTATTGTAAAAACCCATGAAAAAGTTCACACACAAAATGTAACAATCTTTGTTGGTTACCAGGGATGGGAGGGGTGGGGGGGAAATACTAAATAGGCAATAGATAAGTGGTATCTTGGGTGAAGGGTGAGACAGTACACAATACAGGGGAAACCAGCACAACTTGTACAAGGAAAGGTCATGGAAGCTCCATAGACACATCCAAACTCCCTGAGGGACTGAATTGCTGGGCAGAGGGCTGTTGGGACTATGGTCTTGGGGAATATCTAGCTCAATTGGCATAACACAGTTTATAAAGACAATGTTATAAATTCTACCTTGGTGAGTAGTGTCTGGGGTCTTAAAAGCCTGTGAGCAGCCATCTAAGATACTCTGCTGGTTTCACCCCTTTGGGAGCAAGGGAGAAAGAACAGAACAGGATACAAGGAAAAGATCTGTCTGAAGGACTATTGGACCACAGCTACCAAGGCCTCTAGCAGACTGAGTACAGTACATCTAGATGGTGCCCAGCTACCACCACTGACTGCTCTGACCAGGATCACAACACAGGGTTCTGGACGGAGCTGGAGAAGGATGTAGAGCAAAATTCTAACTCACAAAAAAAAGACAAGATTTACTGGCCTAAAGGAGACGGGAGAAACCCCACGAGTACAACCCCCAGTCACCATTTGAGCTCAGTGGTGATGTTATCTCCAAGGTTTACTGTTCAGCCTGGGAGTGGACAGCCCCATAAAACCAAATGGGACTAATGAGGTACAGCGGTCCAGGGACAAGGGCCAGAAGGCAGAAGGGGACAAGGAAGCTGGTGATAGGGAACCCAAGGTTGAGTAAGGATAGTGTTGATGTGTTGTGAGGTTGTTAACCATTGTCATAGGGCAACATGTGTAGTGTTAAATGAGAAACTATTTTGTTCTGTAAGCCTTCATTTACAGTGAGAATAGCAGCACAATTGGAAGAGCGTAGTCGATGTAACTGAACAGTGCATGTAGAAATTTTTGAAATTGTGTATCTTTGGCTATGTATATTTTTACCAAAAAAAAAAAAAAAAAGGTTGAGAAGGGAGAGGGTTGACATGTTGTGGGGTTGTTAACCAAAGTCATAAAACAATATGTGTACTACTGTTTCATGAGAAACTATTTGTTCTGTAAGCCTTCACCTGAAGTACAATAAAAAAAATTTAAAAAAACCAATCATTTATGCTTTTTTTCTGACAAAGCCATAGAGCAGAATTTGAAAGCTGTCTATCCAAATACAACTCTAGTCCACGGGTGTAATTTTTTTTTTTTTTAATCTTCAATTGTATTTTGTTTCTTTTTCTTTTTCTTAATTGAGCCAAGAATTTAAGATTTGGATATTTCATGATAAAAATCAATTTCCAGCTTTTCTTAGAATCAGGTCTCATTTAACATGATAATAATCAGCAGAAGTAGTGTAGGGGCTGCCCTATTTCCACAGGGCATGGCACGCTCCAGTGTGCCAGTGTCCACACCTAGCCATCTCACTGACTTTTGTTACTAGTCTGTTGTTGTTAGTTGCCACTCTAGTCAATTCCGACTAACAGAGACCCCATATGTATCGAGTAGAACTGCTTCATAGGGTTTTCAAAGCTGTGACCTTTCAGAAGCAGATTGCCAGATGTGTCTTCCTAGGCACCTCTGGGTGAGTTTGAACCGACAATCTTTCAGCTAGTAGTTGAACACTTAACGATTTGTGCCATCCAGGGACTCTGCTTCTTCTCTAGCTCTGTAAATATTTTACTGAAGTATTCCATTTTTATAGAGTTTAAAATTCAGGCTATTTCTCTGGTCCAAAGGCCTGAAAAGATTCCTTCACTCTGGATTAGTTTGCACACTCGTATTTATCACAGATCTAACTTGAAAGTAACAAGCAAGACATAACCATAATTAAAAGCATGAGACCAGGAGCCAGAGTGAATAGAATCCAGGCTTTGCCATGAAAGCCCTCTGTCCCTCTGTTTTTTCATCTGTAGCATGGAGATAATGCTTCAAAACTGGGAGATTTCTGTGAAGCTTAAGTTAATCTAACAAACAAAGCCTCAATAAATATTACTTATCATCACAATATCATTTATGACCTTCTGTCCAAATGAAGTACAGTGACTTCTGTGATTTCACTTATAAATTGTGCTTTTAGGAAACTTCAAAATCTTTAAAATCCTAAAAACAGGTATGCATAAGAGAATCTTAAAACTAAATGTTATTCAGGAAAACAAATAAATTTGTAAATTAGCAAGAGTATCATTTTTACACATTGACTTGAGAAAGAAGATTTTGTAATAAGTTGCCTATCTAAGAAAATAATGGTGTAAATCCCAAGGGTTTCTTTTCCTCCTTGCCTTCCTCTTCCTTAGAGATAATTATATTATTGCTCAAGAACACTACCCACATGCTCTATCTTTGTCTAACCCTAACCGAAACTTATACAATGGCTGTTCCCCCGTTTTAGTCATCTAGTGCTGCTATAACAGAAATACTGCAAGTGGATGGCTTTAACAAACAGAAATTTATTCTCTCACAGTCTAGTAGGCTACAAGTCCAAATTTAGAGCATCAACACCAGGGGAAGTCTTTCTCCCTCTGTCAGCTCTGGAGGAAGGTCCTTGGCATCAATTTTCCCCTGGCCTAGGAGCTTCTCAGGTGCTGGGACCCCGGATCCAAAGGAAGCGCACATCTGGTTCTTCTTGCTTGGTGATAATGAGGTCCCCCTGTCTCTCTGCTCATTTTTCTCTTTTATGTCTCAAAAGAGATTGATTTAAAACACAACCTAACTTGTAGATTCAGTCCTGCCTCATTAACATAACTGCCTCTAATCCTGTCTCATTAACATCATAGAGGTGGGATTTGCAACACATAGGAAAATCACATCAGATGACAAAATGGTGGACAATCACACAATACTGGGAATCATCATGGCCTAGCCAAGTTGACACATATTTGGTGGGGTGGGGGGCACAATTTAATCCATGACATCCTCCAACCCCAATAAACCAAAAAAACCAAACCCGTTGCCGTCAAGTCAATTCCGACTCATAGCGACCCTATAGGACAGGGTACAACTGCTCCATAGGGTTTCCTGGGCTGTAATACTTACAGAAGCAGACTGCCAATTCTTTCTCCCATGGAGTGGCTGGTGGATTTAAACAGCCAAACTTTTGGTTAAGCCGACCTCTTAACCACTGAACCACCAGGGCTCCCCAACCCCACTACCTCACCACAAATAAGTTAATAAAACGTGGCAAAATTCCAACTAAGTGCTCAACATGGTATACGTGTAAAGAGAATCTGCAGGATTGTAGAGATGAACTCCTTATTCCTAAGAACACAAAACCAAGAACAAGCATAAAAGGCCAAAGGAAAGAAATGAGCCCAGCTTCTCACCTTTCTAGTTATATACAGTATTTCCCTAGAACATTCCCAGAAATGTAATAAATTTATTCTTCTTCAAAGTTAAATGTTTTTCAGACTACCTTTAAGTTTTTTAGTCAATCTCCAGTGCAATAATATATGCTTATCATTTGTGCATCCAGAAGGAGCTGTTCAAAATGTAATTTTCTCCCTAGTGCCATTCGGTTCCAAGGATTTTGTTGTATCTTAGCACATTCTCTAGAAAATAAAAATAGAACCTGCTTAGTGGCAGGCATGACAGGTGAAGTTCACTATTTTTGCCAGTAATCATGAAATTTTTTACACATATGATTTCTCCAGAGTAATATCTTAGGCTATGGTTAAAATCTGTTTAAAATTTCTATGTGTTTTTATTTTCACAGAATTCCTTTAAGGCTGGTAGATAGCAAGTTCTATCATATTGATTTTATGTATAAAAAAACTGACGAAGAGGTTAATTGATTAGCCCAGGGCCACACAAATGTCTAGTTTGGAAGTGAGATTAGAAACCCGGTTTTTCAGCTTCCAGTTTAAGGTATCTCACACATACATAGTTTACAAGTGGTGTGTAGCTTGCAAAACTATTTCAAATACCTAACACGGTTCTAGGAAAGCTGACCAGTTGTAACTGCTTTTTTCCCCCTTGCTTTAGCACCTCAGAGTGGAGGTCACATACATAGTTTACAAGTGGTGTGTAGCTTGCAAAACTATTTCAAATACCTAACACGGTTCTAGGAAAGCTGACCAGTTGTAACTGCTTTTTTCCCCCTTGCTTTAGCACCTCAGAGTGGAGGTTCTCACAGCTGTTTCTTGTCTGTAAAGACTCAGACTTTGGTCTTCCCACAAAAATAGTGCCAACACCAAACTTGGAAGGAGAGAACTAAGTACCAGAAAAATGTAAGTAACTTGTCCAAGATCACAGCTACTTGATGACAGAATATCTTAAAATGTACCTTTTATACATATAGAATATTCTGGAATAAAAGCCCTGCTGTTATAATCTCAATAATGATTTCAGTAATGACCTTTGTTAAGCAAGGGCCCAAATGTGTATAAAGTATGATCTGGATAATAGAGCATCTCAAAACGAACTTACTAGACAGTTCTGGGTCCCCGTTCAATCTGGAGACCTACCATCTCACCCCTAAACAGATCCAAAATCTCAGAAGAGCCACAAGATGGGGTCTACTTTCTTCAATTTTCAGATCAGGATCCCCTGTGGACCTGATCAGCTGTCTTGTATTTGCCCCTATATTCTCTGCCTCAGCATAGTCCTAACCCAAAAGCCCAGGGAAGAACCACATTTGGACAGTGTATGCAGATATGGGAGTAGGTGACATCTATCCTTTCTTCCTATCAGTGCAGGTATTCTGAGGAATCAATTCTGGCTAATCTGACAGCAATGTATTTTGGCAATGCTTAGAAGGGAGACACCTTCTAGGAACTTAATAAGATTGATTCTTAGTTTTAATATCTTCAAAATGAGGATATTGAAATAAATAAGGATTAAAGTCCCTTTGAGTTCAAATTCTAAATTCTTAAATTCTTCCAGAACAGCAAGTATATCCACAGAATTTTAGAGGTCATGAGTGCCTTGGAAGAGGCTTGGATGGTGGTTAGAGTCCACCCAGATACTCCATGGAAGAAAGCCCTGGTGAACTGCTTCTGTAAAGATTATAGCCAAGGAAAGCCTACAGAGCAGTTCTACTCTGAAATACTTGGGGTTGTCATGAGTGGGGCTGCTCCATGGCAGCTAACAACAACAGGTGCCTTGGAGAATATCTGGCTCAATGCTTTTGAAACCATGATCCAAACAAGTCCCTCAGAGGCCACCATAATTGTGAGAAGACATGAAGGAAAAAGTAAACTGGGTTCTATACTTCCCAATAATCATTAAGCCCTCATTTTATCAATTTTACATATTGTCCTTCCTCAGCTTAAAATATAAAGGCTTGAAACAACTAAGGAAATCCGACACCGAACTTGGAAGGAGGAAACTAAGTACCAGAAAAATGTAAGTAACTTGTCCAAGGTCACAGCTACTTGATGACAGAATATGAGTATTAGATAAAAATTGACAGCTCTGTTTTCCTTCGAATTGTGTTTGAAGGAATTTTAACCTCAGTGGGTCAGCTTGTTGAAATCACAGACTAACATTCCTTCCCAGTGTCTCATTGTCTAGTGCTGGAAAATGTTGAGAAGAAAAGGATGGAAAAGAAGTCTGTATATTTAAGAGTGTGAGCTAGCTACTGGGAGAGAAGTGAAAGATTTATTTTTCTAAATTCTAAGAACTCATTTCAACAGAGTTTCTCAACAACTCATTTTAATTGTGTAATTAGCAAGTGATTAACATGTACTACCAGAGTGGTTTAGAGTTCATTTATCTCCTACTACAAATATGTATTCTAAAGAAAAATGTGGGAAAATAGACTGGGAAAGAAAAACTAAACAAAAAATTACACTAAACTGCTTATTCTGTTCCTTCCAGCTTCAGAGGTCTTGTGAAGACTGGATGTGACACTGAGAAAGACAAACATCATACCCAAAAAATTTACAACGAGTGTAAGGGGCAATAGAAAAAGCAAAGCTAATGTTTTTTGGGTATTGTTTTTGTTTTTGTTTTGTGTGTGTGTGTGTGTGAATGGAAAATATATTTATTGGTTTTCCTCAGAGAAAGCTGTAATTTGGCATTTACAAAGAGACTTGACCATTATTAAGACATAATTCAGGAATATTCTTAAATTTTGTTTTCAAAATGTTCATATACATGCACACACAGGATACTGAAATCTTTGAAGCCTTGGGCAGATGAAACTAATATTTTATACAAATACCCATTGCCTTTATTGCTCTTTTCTTCTCTCTAGTCTTTTTTTTTTTCACTCAAAATTTTTCAGTAAACATTAGAACATCTGGAACACTTGTGTTTTTATTAGAGTTCTGACAATATACCAGGAAAACTCTGAAAACTCACAAATTTTCTCTAAAAAAGATATGAAATATGTCCATTTTGAAGACAAATTTTAGTAATGCTTAAAAAAACTTTTACGTTAAAAAAGTAGTCATAAATTTATCATTTGAATTCACAAATACCAGTTTCTCATAGAAGATATTTTTAGACTTTTTTTTAAGAATTGATGCTTATGATGTTACCTCAGTAATGCGGATTGGAGCTGCCTGCCGCAATAGCCAATTCTGAGACAAGGGTGAGGTAAGCAGCAAAAGTTTCATTATATATTGATATATAGGAAACAGAAGGGAATAGATTCCTCCAAAACACCCATTTCCCCCACTGGAGATTGGCTGAAGGCTTTTATAGGGACAGGATTAAGGGGCTTAGAAGTTTGTGTTAATTCTCCCTTGAGGTGGTCACATCCCAGATGAGTTAATCTTTTCTTGGGGGTTCTCTGGCGACATCCTGGTTTTCTTGTCCCAAGATGGGTGCTTTGTTTGGTTTGTCATTCCTAGATCATTATCACTTGTTTTCCACCCTCCGAGGAGGAACATCAGTTAATCTTAAACCTTTTGTAGAGACTGGAACTGGAGGAAAAATCAAGATCATGAGACAATGTGGCGGTTAGCAATGGGGAGTAAATAATAGTGAGCTGGGCCTATGCAGCCTCTTCCAATGATACCCAATGCTGACAAACAAACATTTGTTCTTGAGCTCAGTTTTGGTAAATCCTCGTGGTATTGCTCTTTGTTCCCTAGACAATTGGCTAATGAAATATACATATTGAAGTTCATATGACATGGAAGGAGCCAGCCTTTGAAATGAACTTCCTTTCCTCACTTGTTCAGCAGTTATTCCTCTGGGACAGACGCTTCTGGCCTGACTGATTCAAGCTGCTTTCTACCTGCCTGGAGGCAGTTTATAATCCAATTTCTAATCTAAATCCAGGATTTTCACTGCTGTTGATAGTCATAGACTCTCTCAATGTGAAGAATCAGTTTGCCTTTGTTTGAGAAAAAAGTTATCACTGGAGTTTTATAAAACCTCATTGTTTGTTTTAGGAGTCTAAATTTAAAAAACACCATTGACATTGACTTGATTCTGACACATAGCGATCCTATGGGACAGAGTAGAACTGCCCCATAAGGTTTCCAAGGCTGAAATCTTTATGGAAACAGGCTGCCACATCTTTCTCCTGCAGAGCAACGGGTGGGTTTAACCACTGACTTTTCAGTTAACATACGAGCACTTTAACCACTGTGCCACCAAGTTTCCTTAGGAATCTAAATAAGGGGCCTGTCTGCTCAGGGGAGACCTGGTGGCTCAGGGGTTAAGGGCTTGGCTGCTATCCAAAAGGTCAGCAGTTCAAATCCACCAGCCACTCCTTGGAAACCCTCTGGGGCAGTTCTACTCTGTCCTACAGGGTCGCTCTGAGTCAGAATGAACTCGAAGGCAACCAGTTTTATATGCTCAGGGGGCTGTAATCTAGTATGGAATTGTTGTTATGCCTTGCAGGCCTTGCACTAGGTGAGTCTGCTGAACCAGCAGTATAAGAAAATATATTGCTATAAATCCAAACGGATGTATTCTGTAAAAGTCTCTCTCACACACACCGTATTGCTGTTCCCTTACATACACTAAGTATGTAAAAAGTTATGCTTCTTGGCTTAGTAGCAGGTACTGGACTGAAATATAAACTTGTGTTAAAGAAATTAGGCAGAATGTCTTCTCCAGACAGTATGCTTACCACAAGAAGCCCTTGTGGTGCAGTGGTTAAAGCATTCTGCTAACCACAAGTTTGGCAGTTTGAACCCACCAGCCGCTCCATTGCAGAAGGATGTCATAGTCTGCTGCCATATGATTTACAGCCTTAGAAACTCTATGGGGCAATTCTATCCTTCCCTGTAGGGTTGCTAGGAGTCAGAATCGACTCAACGCCTGTGGGTCCAGTCTTATGCTGACCACAGAAGAAAATGTGCCCCAAATAGGACAGATTTGGCTGCAGAAGGAACTTCCTGAGAATTCCTGTTGTATTTCATGAGAAAGGAAAGAAAAAAACTTTCCAAGAAGCTGTGAATAATTTTCTTAATATTTTAAGCAGATGAATAGCTAACAAAGGAAAAATCTACCCTGGGACAGACTGACAAATGGGAAGGACAAAGGCCTGACATTTCCTGGAAATCTTGACAATTTTAAAGAAAGCCATCAAAAACAAATCCAAAATAGTTATCAGTCTCTCCTTTATGCCAAATTACCATCATAATTTAATAGAAAATTTTAAGCAAGAAGTTTTAGTTCAAATGTTTGTTAAAAAGTACCCTCAGAGGGAAGAATTACCTCGTTTATCTCTGTATGTTAAACGTGACCTTTAATTTTTTTTTCATACAAAATTCTTTCTGAGTCATCAAAGTCTAAGAAACAAATGAAAGACCTTTATCATCCCTGAACTTTTAAATGTTTTTTTTCTTTTCTGGTTCTTGTATAACTTTATGTGTTTGGATAATCTCAGAAATTGCCTCAATTCTCTTGTTAAAAGACAACTTTAGCATCCCTGATTCTGGAAGAAAATGATTCCCACCTGGACTAAAACAAAAAAGACCTGGGCAGTTCTACGCCATGTGCCCTTATTATGTCAGCTCTAATCCCTCCCACTGTACCGTCTCAACAAATTGTCGATTTTTCAGAAAATATCCTGAAAAGTGTTGATATTAAGAAAAAGGGAAAAAGTAAAGCATACTCAAAATTCTTTAGAAAATCTTCTACAATCTTAGCCAAGATTCCTACTATGTCTAAAATACAGTTTCCTGTCTGACTGTTTTTTGTTTGCTTTCTGTTTACCATTGTCATCACTTATGGTACACAAACATCCCTTTTTGTATGCTTCTCTTCATGTTTCCATGAGAATATTCACTGCACTCTCAGGCAACCTACCCTGTGGTATCAGTGAATCATGGTAGATGATGGGAGTTAGAATAGAGACAAACTAATACAACTTCCCTTTCTGCTATATGACTTATGAAGTTTGAAAAAGTTAAATCTGAAGACATGTCATAGTCAACTGCAAGGTAAAAAGGTAAACAGAATTAGAAAAATATCAGTCAGCGAAGTAAAATAATATTGCAGTTTGGCAAATAAAGAGAAATAGTTTCTCGTAACTTCTTCTATACCACTATAATTCTTTGTGAATATATTCATGTACTTTTCTCATATGCATGTTTTGTAAAGTTGTAATCATAGTGCCTATATGTGTGTATTTACAGTATTTATTTTTAATTTTATTCCATTGAATAAAGAGGTCACAAAAGTTCTCAAATTTTGAAAATTTGGGTTATTTCCAGATTTTGATTTTAGGAAATGAAATTCTCCTGTGAACTTCATGCTTATAAGCATGCTTATACATAAGGATATTGAGTTAGAGATAATGATCATTTGTACACTTCTTAATATCTATTACCAAATTGCTTTCCCAAAGGGCTGGGCTGGTCTATTGTTTACAATGTAGGAAAGCACTAATTTAGCTGATCCTCAAAGACAGATTTTTGACCTTACAGATAATCAAACAAACAATATATGAGATTTCATAACATTGGTTATTCACACTCAATAATAAATTTTAAAAAATATATATGTTTTGAAACTATTCGCCTATCATTCTTCAGGAATCATGAGGATAATTTTACTCATTCATTTATTCACTTAAACATTCATCTATTCATTCAAAAACTATTTATTGAGGCCTTCTGCAAAAAAAGGCACAATATTAGATATAACAGTGAAAATATAACAGTGATGATATAGTGAAGATGCAATACTGGAGATATAATAGTGCCAAAGAAAGATCCAGATCAAACTCTTGGTGCAGATTATAGTGAGGTAGACAGAAATTAAATTATTATATTATTTCAATATAATAGTTATAAAAGCAGTGGAGTTAAAGACTTACTACATATACTGAAAAGATAAAACACAGTAGCCTTAAATTGATGTGGGTGGACTGGAAACTTTCCCTGAGGAAGTTTTACTTAAAATTAAGCCTAAAGAATGAGAAGGAATTCATCATGTCAAGGGCAAATAGATAGAAATAGGGGTTAAATGAAAGTCATTTTCCTGATACAAAGAACATGGAGAGGTTTAAAAAAAAAAAAATTGGTCATATTGGGTGGAACAATAGTGAGCAATTGGGAGATTTTAAAAAATATGGAGCCTGAGAGGTAGTCAAGGAATAGGTCATGCAGGGTGTTAGGACCAGACTAAGGATTGCTGATTTTATCCTAAATCCAGCAGAACTTTAATGCAAGAGTCATGGGGAGCTATAAAAGAGTTTTAAGCAGCAGAGTGATAAGATTAGATTTGTCTTTCTTTAAAATTATTCCAAAAACTATTTGGAAAAGAGACTAGAAGCAGCAAAGAAAGTAGATAAAGACACCATTTAGGAGGCTCTTGAAGGAAACTAGAACGTCTGTAGCTTTAGTTATGGAAGCCGCAGGATAGATTGAGGATCTATTTCGGAAGATTCTTAACAGAATTTGGTATGTGGAGAAGAAAGTGGTCACAGGGATGACAGCCAGGTTTCGGGCATGAGCCAGTGGATGAAAAAAACCAAAACCAAACCTGTTGCCGTAGGGTCAGTTCCAACTCATAGCGACCCTATAGGATAGAGTAGAACTATCCCATGGGGTTTCCAAGGAGCGGCTGGTGGTTTCAAACTGCCGACCCCTTGGTTAGTGGTTGTAGGTTGCCGTAGCTCTTAACCACTGTGCCACCAGGGCTCCAGATGGATGACTACTGGTGCCATTTAGTAAGGTGAGAATCAAAGTGAAAATGCTGCCATATCTTTCTCCAGAGGAGTGGCTGGTGGGTTTGAACTGCCAACCTTTTGGTTAGGAGCTGAGCACTTTAACCACTGGGCAACCAGGGCTCCAATGAGAACATCTTTATAATTACTCAGTTAGAGTAAATATGTTGATAGTTGATATGTTCATGAGTCAGAGAAGAGGTCTGGGTTGAAGATGTAAATTTGCAATCATAAATGAAGCCATGGCAGTGGCTGTGATCATCTCAGAGGAAAGCATAGTGAGATGAGAAAGATGTTAATAGAATCCTGAAAAATTCAATGTTTATTAATCAGATGTACAAGGAAGACATCCTGCAAGGATATTGAGAAGAAGGAACCAAAGAGGTCGAAGAAAAATGGAAACTGATTCCCAGAAATAAAAGGAAGATATTTTTTAAACGTCAGTTGTGGCAAATGCTAATGAGTTGACAAGTAAGACAAAGAAAGAGAATTGTAAGCCCAGGTGACTTTCAAAGGCAATTTTGATAGAGTGAGATGGAACATTCAAATGGGATAGACTGCAACTACCAAAACCAGTTGCCCTTGAGTTGATTCCAACTCATGGTAACCTCATGTGAGAGTGGAGATGGCGTGGAATACTTTCTGAGTGATTATTTGAAATGACATTTTTGATGTCTGAATCATAATATTAAAAGCTAAAGAAATCATCAAAAAAATGTATTTTAAAGGCCATTTCAGGATGTCCAACCATTAGAAAGCGCTTCATAATCTCCAAAAGACTCTGACCCACTCCAAACAGCATTTTTAAACGTCTTGTTTATCATATTACAAGCTCAAGGGAATAGAACACCAGTAAATTTTGACTCAGGGAGAAGAAAGAAATGCTTGGAATATCAGGCAATGCCAAGAGTCATTTATAAGATTTCCTCAGGGACTACCTAATGTGCCCTTTATAAACAAGGGCCTTACATTTGCAGCCACTTAGGCATACTTACACATGCAATGCATTTTGTATACAATGCACTTATCTAATAAGGTAAAACGAAGGCATAAGGTCTAATTTAGCCAGGTCTACCACTCAGGGACTCAATATCCTTACTTATCTTCTTGGCATGTCACCTTGTATACTGCTTTACTAAAAACACCATTTTCAGTGCAAGTACTATTTACTTAAACCAGTCAGAAATCTTAGGCCCAAACTATCCTCAACTATTCAATTGTTTAGCAATTAACGTATTAAACTTCCAGTTTAACCTTTAAGATACATCCTTGCTTCTACCTTTGACCTGGAATAGTCTATTTTAATTCCTGGGTTCACCAAGGCCAGGCATTTTGCTATTTTTCTTCTGCGTGTTCTTCTTTTATAAGGTGGATTGATTATAACTAGCAAACCAGTACTACCACTGTAGAAATCCTCCTCAACCGATATATCTCTCTTCTAGGTTCCTTCTTTTTAGACAAATTCCTTTCAGCAGCCCATTTTAAAGGATTTTCTGGCTTAACTGCTTCTGATCAACCAATGTTTGTCTTTCAGGCTACCCCAGCAGAACTTCCATCTTTATCTACTCCATCTGTTTTCTATTTCAGTTCCTCTCAGCTCCCTTTTACTTGTCAGCCCTAATCTCTCCCCTGCCACATCCCCCTCCACAGCTTTAGTTTATCTGGGCTTCCCAAGAGGAGACAGCCATGTAGGCCATTTGTCATGATTTTTCCCTCTCTGTCAAATACTCATAGTGACATTTCTAAGCCTATTTTACAATGAATGATTTTATTTTTTATATGAAGTGAAAAAAAGATGAAGACAAATCCAAAATGTGTACCTGCAGAAAACAATTTTCACCAGAGTAGACAACTGAATTTCCTAAAGTTAATACTTTGGCTTTTACTTTCGAATTCCAGATTCTGAGAGGAAAGAAATCATTTTCATATCTCATCCATCTTTTCTCAGAGAAAATAACAAATGCAGGGTTTAGTCAGAATTGAAATGTAAATGTTAAGACATTATGTCACCGTTAAAACTATTTACCAGATGAGTAAAAATAACACATTTTTATGTGGTGAACCACTTAACAAGAACTATATAATTCTACATTGTTTGCCTTTTTCTTTTCTTTTTTTAAAGAAGCCAAACATTTCTAGAAAAAACATTTTCCCTGTGTCGATTGTATTTAGAGTGCCAACAAAGTTGTTTCATTTCTTTAAAGTGTATTTATTTTTAGACTTTTTGATCCACTATTGCAAACAGATGTGCTCTTTTTTTTTTTTTTTTTCTTCCCATGGAAGAAAATAAATAACTAAGGTTGCAATTCTCTTTAAAAACTGAAAAAAAAGAAGGAAAGGAAAAAAAAATCGGCATTTTATTTCAGAATTGTCTCTGTGCCAAGCATCCAGTCTGTAAAACATGTTGCTCCCGTTGGTTTAGGGGTGCACGCAGCATCAATCTGTTCTTTTGAAACACAATTCCAGTTTACAGAGCTTTGGTCTGTTGAATGATAAACACAATTTTCTGAAGCTATTCTTTTTTAAAGGCAGAAATATTGATAGTCTAATAATACCTTAAGACGAGGTTTTACCCAAACAAAAACAATAATAATAGCAATATTTTTTGAAGCCTGTGAGTCAGACCCTGAGAAAACTACTAAATCCACATTACCTTGGGCGATATTCACCTTTCAAGACAGGTGACAATATTCTGCATTGTACATATGAGAAAACTGAGACGCAAATGATTGACATTTTGTATAAATCACTTAGCTAGAGTCACAACCAGGTGAAACATCCACATTTTTGCCTCTCAGGCCTAGCATCTTTTCTCTAAAATTAGATACCTCCCTCATCCAAAGTACACATTGGATTAAAAAGTTGAGACCTCAGTGTGAGTCAGATTAGATCACAGCAATAAACTTTCTTTTAGGTTCAGCTGGGGACTCAGAGGAAGAGAAAGACTGGAATCTATCTACTGTGTCTGCAGGAATTCAGGGACTACCTGCTAGCTTTATCTAGAAAAAGCTTTTTTATTGAGCAGAAACAATGGTAAAACAGACATCTACTTGGCATCCATTCAATACGCATTTACTACATATAAAGAGAGGTTTTCTTATCATTTGGATTCAGCAGCATAGAAGGGTCTATAGTCCAACAATTCCATTCTTTGGGGTTGGTTTAGGGCTCTGAAAGGTCATTCTTTAATAGTCAGGCAATAAGTCTTACCTCACATTTAAATCCAGCCTTTCTCCCTAAGAGCTCTGAACACTATTACATGCATTATCTCATTTATCTTCTCAACATCTTTATGTAATGAGGAGATGAACTTCAATTTTTATACCTCACTCAGTGCTAATCAATGGGTTTGCATTTTTCACATTCCTATTTAATTTTCCATGAATCTTTCTAGAAACTAAAATAAGAATTCTAAGATCCTGGTTCTGGTTTCCCCACTAACCAGCTGGGTCTCCTTGGCCAGTCTCTCAGCTTCCTTGGGTTGGCATTCCCTCTTGTGTATAATGTAACTATCAGCCTATTGGGTTAAAGAAGCATCAACTTCCCTCCCAGCTATAACATTCTAGGATTCTAAACTAGTGGAATGTTTCAGTGGTATTTGGTGGCAGAATGATCTTTAAGTCTGAGGAACGTTTGAGTTATATTCGCCTCTTCAGGTAGTACAATTGCTATGTGCGTTTCTCTTAGCATCCACACTTTGTTATAACACAGCAAGGTTCCCAGAGGGTATTGGCAGAACTGCAGCTTAGGTAGTAAACGCTGGAAGAAGAGGTGAGGAAAAACCAATGGAACTAAGAATAGAAAGGAGAGTGATTAGGGAGAGGAGGAGGGGAAGCGAGGGTAAGAAAGAGCAAAGGTCAGGAGGAATGGAGGAGAGGGAGCAGGGGAAAAAGAAAAGAGGGAGAGGGAAGAAGGCAAGAATGACAGAGGGGAGTTGTAAGGTTAATGCTGCCCACACTGTGTTTTTCCTTTACATTATCATTATGATGATTAATAATGTCATTGTTACATTGGAGAGCATGAGCTTTCGAACTAAACTAGACTTAGGTTCAAATCCTGGCTCTTCCACAGGCCAGTATTTTGTCCCCGGGCAAGTGACTTAATTCTGCTCCAAATAAGTTTTATTTTAATCTATAAAACAGGGACACCATCTCCCCTCCAAGGCCTTTATTAGAAGCACAAAACACATACACAATATTATTATTTATTATATAAGTGATATGTGACAATCATTCTTAAACTACCAGCATTGATATTAATTATACCTAATAAGGAACACATAAAGTATACTTGGTATGTCACCACTGGTCCCGTTACGCTTGTCTGTCTTTCATATGTCAGTCATTAGTTTCTGCTGAGACATGTATGTGTGCTAATGGCCATGGACCTTACATTTTGGGGACGTTCCTTATCAGCAGATGAAATCACATATGGAGAGAGTAGAAAGGCATAATTGAGATTCTGCTGGCTTTGCCTTTTCTGTGAGAACGTCCTATGTGTTCTGAACTAAAAAAATTTAAAAAATATTGAACCTTAAGACAATGTGAACACTCTGTGGCCTGTGTATCTACTAACTCACTCATCTGTGCACAGTGATTCCCACTTCAATTAACCCCCGTGACTGCTCTGTGTTTTCTAAAATAAGGAGCTACGCATAAGAAAAACAAGCATTTTAAGCCCAGATCTCTAGAGAGGCAGGCAGTTGCATTGGAAGTTAAATTGCACTGTAAGGCTATATTTCTAAACAAAAAGAGTATAACTTACTGCTAGGAGAAGTGATACAATATCTGGGCCTCCTGTTCAGAATTAATATGTACAATCTCCTAATACACCAAATCATTATGCTTTCAGGTTTTCTTTTTCCTGGACTTCTTCATTATTAATTCATCTGGCAAGAAGTATTAAGGTAAGTGACAGATTTAAGCTTGTCACTGGGGAAAAGGAAAGATTATGACAGTCTATAATACATGGGCTTTGCCCTCAAGAAACTTGCGGTTTAGCTGAAAGCCTTCAAGTTATTTAATTCTTTCATCAGTTGCATACTGGTTGACACCATTTAGTTTATAACTATTAGGTCAGCCCTTCAGATTCCTTATGGGCCCACTCAGTTCATGATGAGTGTGTAAATGACAAGGAATAGTCTAGCACAGCGATTTCCAATGGAACCAGAATGCAAGCCACACATGTAATTTTAAACTTTCTGTAGACACATTAAAAAAAGATAAAGAAACAAAAAAAAATTAAATATAATATTGTATTTCATGTAACTCAACATATCTAAAATATTATTGTTTTAACATGTAATCAATATAAAAAATTATTCATGAGTGTTTACATTTTCTTTTGTACTGAGTTTTCAAAGTCCAGTTGTGTATTTTATACTTACAGCATATCATAATTCAGAGTAGCCACATTTCAAGGGTTTAATAGACACATGTGACTAGTGGCCACTGAGTCACCAAGTAGTTTATTCATTTCCATTATGTATCTATAGTCAACTGTTCTCCATCTGCATTTACCCTTACATTCAAATCCCCATTGTTTTTTGGATCAAAGGAGTACTTGCCTACGTCTCTAATACCAGGGAAGACAAGGCAGGGCTCAGTTTTCTTAAATTTTGCTTAAGTGCTTTAACTTGTAGTTTACTGTTTCAATATCTCTTACTAACTCTATTCAGAAAAGTTGTAGCATTCAGGGCAGAAGAGCCATAATGGCAACATAAAATTATGGTTTTGGACAGGAAGTGTCAATGGGTGCTCTAAATCACTGAAAGGACACCCAGAGTTTAGGAAAGCAGAGGGTATAATTGGTGTACCCATGGCAGCAATTAGCTGAAGACTCTCCCTCGCATTACCTTGTAAGATCACCAGCGGTGGAACATCAACATTTATATACTAGTTTGAAAAGAATATGAAGTGTGGGACTGTGTCTTCAGTTAAAACATACTTCCAAAATTGACTAGGAGGTACACCACCTAGGTAATTTTTAATCCTATTTCTTTGGTTAGTCATGGTGTTTCTTGGGGTTCCTTATCAACCCACTCAGTTTGGGTCACTAAGGTAGGTGACATAGCTAAAGGATAGGAAATGTAGTGTTTGAACATAGATAATGCCACCCTTGGGTGAGAACTATGAATAGTCTGAGATTATACCCTGATTTCATTCTAGTAAATTGGTTTGCCACAGTTGGATGATGCTAGCAGATAACACAAGACTCCTGGATAAAGACAAGGACTTTATTACACTTACTACATGTTCTTATCAGTTCCTTTGCCCCTCAACTCCTGTGGGGCAATGCAGAATGGCCCAGATGGATACAGTGTACAAAGTGAGTTAGAGTCACTTCTGAGGGACCTCAAACAATCTTTTAAAGGGTCTGTTAGTAAACCTGCCCAACTTTTGCCCTTGAAGAAGACATTATCATTATTATTCTAGGCATTATCCTTGGTTATTTTTTTACTGTATCTTCTTATTACCCTGGAGGGAGACATTCTCTCTGTCTTTCAAGATTGTTTGCCATTCAGTCATCCTTGAAAAGATAATTAGGAACAAAAGCTATATCAATGCCTTTGCTCAAAAAATGTGCGGAAATGGAAAACACCCGTGGAGAAATGTCTCCCAATACCCTTTACCCTTATATAAAATCCCTCAGTGACCCTTTATTATCTGCTAAACAAACTCCTCCCTTTCTCATTTATGCAACTAATATGTGTTTACTGCTTTTATGTGCTATTAAAATTGAATGATTGTCAGATATTTGAGAAAAATAAGATCAAATAGACATAAAAGATTCAAAAAGTACTTAAAGTGTTAATCAAGAGAAGTATTCTGATCATTCCCACAACTAAGGATATTGAGGACTTGATGAATCCTGTTTTATATGAGACCTTAGTTTCCCCAAGTTTCTGACAATCATAAGAACTGGACCTTTGAAGAGTCCAAGTTTCACATATTATATTTTCTTACCATGTGCCCTGATATGGGGTTTGAAAAAAAATATGTTTATTAGAAAAATATTTAATCTCTTGCTTTCACGTGACATTTTTTCACATTCCTCTTTTTTTCTCACAGCAAATGATAACAGAAACATAAATCTAAAATGGCTTTTAACACCAATATATTTCATAAAACATGTATAAGTTGTACAAACTCATATTGAAACTTTCATATGTATGTACGTTATATTCAAACATAAAAGCAGCTATTTTATGAACTACTAATATCTTGAAAAAACTGTACAGAATCTACAGTTTTTTAAGCAGTTGGGCAGTAAAGCTACCTAATTTAGGAGAGCAAAGGAAATTGGAAACCACATGCAGTTTAAATTTTCAGGAGACAATAGGTCAGTTAGAGGTCATTCTCCAAAATGGAATCAAAAAGGACTCCTAGAACTATTGCCCAACCAGAACCCACTTTGGAAGACAAGTTAAATTTATTCAGTACTCTGTGATTTGTGGAGACCTCAGAGGAGCCCAGGTTTGGCTCACTTTTCAGCTGACCATAAAGAAGACTTGGGGATAGACTGTCACAAGGCAAAGAGTGCTACCCGCTAAATGAATCGCAGCCTGTTTCCTTAGTGTTTTTAAATAGTCTAGTCATGAAAACCTCAACTCTTATGGGAATCAGTTTGCAAAACTCATGTAGATTGCAGTCCTGAGTGATTCTGATAACTGTTTGCCCTAATTCAAAATAATCGGTCAGCATTTTGAAGTCACTGTTGGTGGACTATACAGTGTATGTAAGAGTACTGGATGGAAGTCAGGTGTCTTAGTTTTGTCATTAGTTAGCTAGAGCAAGTCACTGAAGCTTTCTGGTTTCCTCACCTATAAAATGGCAAGAGGGAGGAGGTGTGATGATGCAGTGACCTTTAAAGTCCTATCCAGTCTAGTCTTTGTATGATTCTATCTCGTAGAAGACCTGGCCTTGTAAATTATGTACTGAGAAGAACATATTTCCCATCTCTCGGCTGCTGCTGTTATTGCTACTTTATGAAATAAGTTTCTGGTAACCCATTCTGAGAGCACCATATGTAGAGCTAAAGAAATGTGTGTGGCTGTTTGTCAGTGTCAGTAACTTCTCAGTGATACTTGGATCACACAACTCATTTCTCTTTTCTTGGGTGACTCAAGCTCTTAGGGTCATCTTCCTGGGTGACATGTCATATGGTGATATAAAACATGTGGCAGATATTGTCAGTTTAACCAGAATGTAAAGGAAAAATAGAATCATTCTTCCAGTCCATTCATTCTGAATATTCTCACAGCATCAAAGGGAAGCTCAGAGACAGATTTCTTGTGATTTTCCCCCTTGACATTGTAGCATACCTCAGTCAGATGAATAATACATGCAGTTGCAAGGAACACAATTTTAAAAGAATCTGAAATTTACAAAGCAGCTTTACTGGTGGAAAGAGTAAAGGATTTGAATATTCTGTCAGCATGAAAAGAGGTTCTGTGTCACCCTATCAGGTCACACAAACCATCTGATCAACTGCCACTTGATGAAAGCATTTATTAAAGTCAGAGTAAGGAAATATCAGTTTGAATAATGGAAAATAGGCTAGGGGATTTATTTTTAAATCTCCGGAAATGGAAAGGAGTGGGGGAATTTCTGTTTCTAGAGTGAAATACAATATGAAATTTTGTTCTGATTGACTAGAGGAACTATAAGTACTAAAACAATAAAGATTTATTTTTTAAAGTCTGAGATTTCTGCTTCCGGGGAGATGGAGTAGATATACTTTCCCCTATTCCTCCTGCTAAGTAAAATTACAAACCATAAGTATTATATATAAAACAAGTGCAAGAAGACCCTCAAGGGAGAAAGAGAAAAAGACAGACCAGCTGGGGACATTAGGATCCAAGTAACAGCACAGTGGTATGTTCCCGGGGTTTTCTTTTGGCCTCATATATTCCAGACCTAGAGATGAGGAAGGTGGCAACCCAGAAATGCAAACAGGTGCAGACAAAAAAAGGTCCAACAAAAGTCTGCTCTCTTTAGCCAAAGGACCACTAAAGGGGCATCCTAGCAAGACAGAAAACTTTTAGACAATAACTGCTCTTCTCTAGCCAAGCACCACAGAGAGAACTGTGACCCCACCCTCACCCGTGCTAGACTTCCACCTGTGCTAGGCTGTAATGAGGCACCGCCACACCTAGACCAGTGTGGTGTCAGATAAGGCCAAGTAGGAAGCTGGGAGTTTCATGCTCCCACAGTGGTGTGAGGTTACCTTGTCCCCTCCAGTGGCAATGGAGACCACACTGGGTAAGGAGCCTGGGGTGTCAGAAGAGGTTCAGCGGAAAGTTAGGATGTTCACCATCAACCAGCAGTAATGAAGCAACCCCCACTGCAGATTAGTAGATAATATGTGGAGAGCTAGAACTTCTATATTCACCCAGCAATATTGAAATTCTCCCCAACTCAGGTGTCAGTGGAGACCAAGTGTTGAATCCAGACTTCGATCTCCACCTAGCAATAAAGAGGCACTCCCCACTTCCTCTATCAGAGCAGTGTCAGAGAAATCCAGCTAAAATATAAAGTTAAAATAAGATCCATATAGAAAGTTCTTTCAGAAAGCACAATGATCAAGGTAGACATTCCTTACTAATTAAGCTAAACTATTGTCTGATTTAAAGAAGACTTTGGGGGTATTTTTCACTTAAGGTTTAAAGATATCTCGCGGGAATAGTTTCCAGAGTCATCCGGCCTCAATGGCTGAAGAATGTCATCAAATTGACAACAGCAACTCGAAAGGTTAGAAAAAAAGCTTAGGGGGCAGTGAGTTTATGTTAAAATGGAGAATGGTTGCACAACTTGAAGAATGTAATCAGTGACATGAAATTGTACATGCAGAAATCGTTGGTGTATATTTTGCTGTGTATATTTTCAACAACAAAATTAAAATAAAATAATTTATTTAAAAAAATAAGACCTAGAGTCTTATAATAAAAAGTCCACATTTCAATCAGAAGCCACTCATTATTTCAAAAACTAGACATATTTAAAACTGAGTTTTAAAAAATGTGATCATTATATGTCAAAGTCTAGATAACAGCAATGTACAAATTATCAAATGACAAAGATTTTAAAGGAGCCATGATAAAAATGCTTTAATTGGAAATTATGAACATACTTGAAATAAATTAAAAAACAGAAAATATCAGCAACAAATAGACAATCTTAGCAAGAAATAAAAGATATAAAGAACAAAATAGAAATTGTGGAACCAACAAATACAATAACAAAATAAAATACTCAGTGAGAAGGCTCAACAGGAAGATGGAGGGGCTAGAGAAGAGAATCAGTGAATTGGAATATGGAACAATAAAATTAATCAATGCAAAAAACACAATGAAAGTAGACTAAAAGAAAGAAAGGACAGAGTTTCAGTGACTTCAGGAACTTTAAGAAAAGATCTAACGTTTGTGTTGCTGGAGTCCCCGAAGAGAGAAGGAAAAGGGTGGGGCTGAAAAAGTACTTGAGGAAATAACAACTGAAAATATCTCAAATGTGGTAAGAGACATAAACCTACAGATTCAACAAGCTGAGTGAGCACAAACAGGATAATTCCAAAGATAGCCATGCCAATTCATATCATAATCAAATTTCTGAAAACCAATGACATAGAAAATATTTAAAGCAGCAGAGAAAAATGCCATATCTAAAAGAGAAAATAAATTCAGATGACAGTAGATTTCTCAGTAGAAACCATGGCGGCCAGAAGGAAGTGGCACAATATTTTTCATGAGCTGAAAGAAAAGAACTGTCAGTTCAGAATCCAATAATCAGTGAAAATATCTTTTAGGAATAAAGGGAAAATCAAGACATTCTCAGGTGAAGAAAAACTAAGGTATTTGTTGCCAGCATACCTACACTAAAAGAACAGCTAAAGGAAGTTTTCTAAACTGAATGGAAACAATAAAAGACAGAACCTTGAAACATTAGGAATAGAGAAAGAATACAGTGCCAAGATGTGGGTAAATACAATATACTTTCCTCCTCTGATTGTTGTTAGTTGCCATAGAGTTGGCTCTGACTCATAGAGACCTTAGGTATAATAGAGCAAAACGTTGTTTGATCCTGTGCCATCCTCACAATTGTTATGTATGAGCCCATTATTGCAGCCACTGCACCAATCCATCTTATTGAGGGTGTCCTTTTTACACTGACCTGCTACCCCTACTTTGAGTTTTCTAAACTACGTTTGATGACTGAGGAAAAAATTATAACATTGTCTAATGTAGTCCTAAAGATAGATAGATTATATAGATAGCTGGCTGCCATCAAGTCAACTCCAACTCAGGGTGACCTTATATACAACAGAATGGAATATTGCCCAGTCCTGTGCTACCTTCATGACACCTGGCATGTTCAAGTCCATCATTGTAGCTATTGTGCCAATCCATCTCACTGTCTCACTCACCCTTGTTGACCCTACACTTCACCAAACATAATGTCCTCCTCTAGCAAATGATCCCCCCAATGATGTACACAAAGCAAATGAGTCAGACGATGTTCTGTTGTGGTCCATAGAGTTTTCACTGGCTAATATTTGGAAGTTTATCACCAGGTGTGTCTTTATCTGAAAGCTCTGCTGAAATCTGTCAATCATGGTGACCCTGCTGGTATTTGAAATACCAGTGGTATAGCTTCCAGCATCACAGCAACACACAGGCCACCACAGCATAACAAACTGACGGATGGGTGGTGAAATGTATATAGAGGAATTATTTAAAATAATTACATTATAAATGAAGGAAGGTAAAGGGATATAAAAGGAGGTAAGACTCTATATTTATTGAAAATGGCAAAATGACAACACCAGTAGAATGTGATAAGTTATGACTACATAATGTAATGCTTACAGCAACCAGTAAAAATTCTTTGCAAAGAGATACTTTCAAAAACATTATGGATCAAGTAAAATGGAATTCTAAAATATATTCAGGTAACAAATAGAAAGGTAGGAAAAAGAAAATAGATGAATAAAAAACAGGGGAAAAAAAACCCAGAAATGAAAAATAAAATGGCAAACTTAAGCTCTAACATATCAATAAATACAGTAAATGGAAACAGTCTAAAAATACAGATTGGTAGAGTACATTTAAAAACATGACTCAGGGACTGAATTGCTGGGCGGAGGGCTGTGGGGGCGGAGGGCTGTGGTGACCATGGTCTCGGGGTATATCTAGCTCAATCGGCATAACACAGTTTATAAAGACAATGTTATAAATTCTACCTTGGTGAGTAGTGTCTGGGGTCTTAAAAGCCTGTGAGTGGCCATCTAAGATACTCCACTGGTTTCATCCCTTCTGGAACAAGGGAAAATGAAGAGAACAGGATACAAGGAAAATATTAGTCTGAAGGACTAATGGACCACAGCTACCAAGGCCTCCACCGGACTGAGTCCAGTACAACTAGATTGATCCCAGCTACCACCACTGACTGCTCTAACCAGAATCACAACAGAGGGTTCTGGACAGAGCTGGAGAAGGATGTAGAACATAATTCTAACTCACAAAAAAAAAAGGCCAGATTTACTGGCCTAAAGGAGACTGGAGAAACCCCAAGAGTATGGCCCCCAGACACCCTTTTAGCTCAGTGGTGAAGTTACCTCCGAGGTTCACCGTTCAGCCTGGAAGTAGACAGCCCAGTAAAACCAAATGAGACTAACAAGGTACAGGAGTCCAGTGGCAAGGACCAGAAGGTAGAAGGGGACAAGGAAGCTGGTGTTAGGGAACCCAAGGTTGAGTAAGGATATTGTTGATGTGTTGTGAGATTGTTAACCATTGTCGTAGGGCAACATTTGTAGTAATTGTTAAATGAGAAACTATTTTGTTCTGTAAGCCTTCATCTTAAGTGAGAATAACAGCACAATTGGAAGAGCGTAGTCAATGTCACTGAACTGTGCATGTAGAAATTTTTGAAATGATGTATCTTTGGTTATGTGTATTTTCACCAAAAAAAAAGGTTGAGAAGTTAGAGGGTTGACATGTTGTGGGGTTGTTAACCAATGTCATAAAACAACATGTGTACTACTGTTTCATGAGAAACTTTGTTCTGTAAGCCTTCACCTGAATTACAATTAAAAAAAAAAGAAAAAAGAAAAAAAAAAAACATGACTCAACTATATATTGTCTAGTAGCAACTTACTTCAAATATAAAGATATAGGCAGGTTGGAAGTAAAAGGAGGGGAAAAAATATCATGTGAACATTAATTTAAAAAAAAAACTATATCAATATCAAATAAAGTAGACTTCAGTGCAGTGAAAATTACCAGATACACAGAGGGATATTATACAATGATAAAAAGGAAGACATAGCAATCCTAAATGTGTATGCAACAAACTACAGAGCTACAAGATATGTGAAGCAAAATTGATAAAACTGAGAGGAAAACTATACAAATCCACAATTATAGTTAAATACTTCAACACCCCTCTCTCAACAATTGATAGAATAACTAGAGAGAAAATCAGTAAGGATATAGAAGAACTCAACATCACAACCAAGCAACAGGATCTGACAGACATTTATAGAACACTCAACCCAGCGATACCATAATACACATTCTTTACAAGTGCCCATGTAATATATACTAAGAGAGAGAATATTCTAGTCCATAAAGCCTTGAAAAAAATGTAAAAGAATTGAAATCATAGCACAATAAGGGAATTAGACAGTGTTCTCAAACTACAATAGAATCAAACTAGAAATCAATAACAAAGATAATAAGAAAATTTCCAAACACATGGAAACTTAACACACACTTCTAAATAATCCATGGGTCAAAACAGAAGTCTTAAGGAAAATTTTTTAAAAATGAAATGAAATAGTAGTGAGACACACACTAAAGCAGTGCTGAGGAGGAAAATGCATAGTACTAAATGCATCCATTAGAAAAAAGGAAAAGTTTCAAATGAATAGTATAAGCTTTCATAATCCTAGGGGAAAAAAAGAAAGCAAAATAAAACTGAAACAAGAAGAAGGAAGAAAATACTAAACGTAAGAGCAGAAATCAATGAAATTGAAAACAGAAAAACAGTAGAAAAATCAATAAACAAAGAGCCGATTCTTTAGAGAGATCAAAAAAATTGACAAATCTCTAGCAAGACTGATAAACAACAAGAGAAGACAAATTACCAATATCACGAAGAATCAAGGGATATTACTACAGACACTGCAAACATTAAAAGGCCAATAAGGGAATACTATGAAAAACTCTTTATACATATATTTGATAAATTAGACAACATAGGCCAACGCTTCAAAAAAAAAGACAAACTACTACAACTCATTCTATACAAAATATATCATTTGGATAGACCTATTAACTATTAAGAATATTGAATTTTTAATTTTATAACTCCCCAAAAATAAAATCTCCAGGTCCAGATGATTTCACTGGAGAATTCTTCAAAACATTTAAAGAATTAACACCAGTCTGCACAAACTTTTCCAGAAAGTAGAATAGGATGGAACACTTCCCAACTGATTTTATGATGCTAGTATTACTCTCACACCAAAACCAGACAAAACAGCACAAAAATGAAAACTGCAGATCAATATCTCTCATGAATATAGGTGAAAAATCCTTAATAATATATTAGCAAATAAAATTCAGCAATATGCAAAAATAATTATATAAACCATAACTAAGTGGGGTTTATTCCATGGATGCAAGGCTGGTTCAATATTCAAAAATCAATCAATGTAATTCACCATATTAACGTGCTAAAGAAGAAATATCCTATGATCATCTCAAATGATGCAGAAAAAGTATCTGACAAAATTCAACGAATATTCATGATAAAAACTCTCAGAAAAAAGGAATAGAGGAGAACTTCCTCAACTTGAAAAAGAACAACTACAAAAAACCTACAGCTAACATTACACTTCATGGTTAAAGATTGAATATTTTCCCACTACAACCAGGAACAAGACATAAACATCTGCTTTCACCTCTCTTAGTTACAGTGCTGGAAATTCTAGTCAATACAATAAGGCAAAAAAAAAAAAAAAAGGATTTAAAACAGGAAAAAAGAGAAAAAAAGACATACAGACCAGAAAAGAAGAAATAAAACTGCCCCCATTTGCAGATGACATGATGGTCTATGTGGAAAATCACAGCAAATCTACAAACATCAAGAACTGGTAAACGAGAGCAGCAAACTTTCAGGATATAAGGTAAACATACAAAAAATCAGTAGTGTTTCTATATACTAGCAATAAACACATAGACATTAAAATTAAAAACACAGCATCATTTACCATCACTCAAAAAATTAAATATTTGAGTGTAAATCTAAAAACAAAAATATAAGCACAAGACTTGTATACTCAAAACTATAGAACTCTGATGAAAGAAATCAAAACAGATCTAAATAAATGTGAAGACATATTGTGTTCATGGTTTGAAAGACCCAACATAGCAAAGATTTCAGTTCTTCCCAAACTGATATACAGGTTTGTTGCAATTACTATCAAAATCTCAGCAAAGTTTTTTGTAGACAGACAAGCATATTCTAAAATGCATATGGAAAGGCAAAGGTCCAAGAATAGTTAAAACAATCTTGACAAAGAATATGTTGAGGGGAATTGCTCTACCCCATACTAAGGCTTACTATATAGCTAATCAAAACTTTTGGGTATTGGTTGAGAAAGAGACATATAGATCAATAAAATAGAGCAGAGGATCCAGAAATAGATCCACACAAATAAGCTTAGCTGATGTTTGACGAAGGTACAAAGATAATTTAATGGAGAAAAGGTAGTCTTTTCAAAAATGGTGCTTGAGTAACTGCATAAAACCCATTGCCATCAAGTTGATTCGAACTCATAGTGACCCTATAGGCCAGAGTAAAACTGTCCCATAGGGTTTCCTAGGCTGTAGTCTTTATGGAAGAAGACTGCCACATCTTTCTCCCTTGGAGTGGCTGGTGGGTTCATACCACTCCTTTAGTAGACCAGCACTTTAACCACTACACTACCAGGGCATATGTATAGGCAAACAAAAATGAATAAAATGCATATGTATAGGCAAACAAAAATGAACCTCTAATTAAGTCTCACACCTTATGAAAAATTTAACTCAAAATAGATCATGATATTAAATGTATAACATGAAACTACAAAACTTTTAGAGAAAAAAATAGTAGAAAATCTTCCAGATCTAGAGCTAGAAAAATAATTTTTAATCTGACACTGAAAACATGATCCATAAAAGAAAAAATTGATAAATTTGACTTCATTAAAATTAAAAACATTTTCTCTATTAAAGACTGTTAAGAGAATGAGAAGTAGGCGGTCCAAGATGGTGGAGTAGTCAGATGCTTCATAATGTCCCTCTTACAACAAAGGCCTGAAAAAAACAAGTGAATTGGATATAGAGGAAAACTTAGGAACCCTAAGCATCAAAGACAAGACTGAAGAATTGGACTGAGCACTAAGGGGAAGGAAAGACAATGAAAAAACAGCAGATACAGAGAATTTCAGATCTCTGGCACCCTGCCAGCCAAACCTGAACAATGTGAATATATTGAGACAAAGCAAGCAGCATTCCCAGCTGAAACCCCTACCATCTGGTACAGCCAAGCATAAGCGACTCTGCATGCATGTCCAGAGCAAGACAGGAGTGCTTTCTGTCCTGCAAAAGTTAAGCGTACGCACCCTATTCACAACACCCACCCAGCTCCCTGTGCCAGAGGTACACAGGCCTGTGGGAAACTCCTACCCCCTTGACCATCCCCCCACCCGGCTCTCAATTACAGCCCTGTGGCTAGCACTACTACCCTGCCCCCTAAGCCAGGAGACTATGGTGGGGAGGTGCTCACCCATTCACTCAGCCGGTCGTGATGGGAGCCCACAGTTCTACAGTGCCTTCTGCTCCCTCCAGTCACCTGCACCAGAGTCCTGCTACTCAAGCCTGCACAGCACAGCCATATCGAAACAAAGAAAGCAGCATTCCCTGCCAAAACCCCCACCACCTGGTGCACCCAAGCAGGAGTGACTCTGCACTCATGGCCAGAGCCAGGCAGGGCTACTTCCTGCTGTGGGAAAGTCAAGTGCAAGCACCCCATTCACTATGCTACCCCAGCCCCCTGTGCTGGATGTATGCTGGCTTGTGGGGCATCCCCACCTTCATCTCCCATCCCCTCTCCCCACTCATGAGTACAGTCCAACAGCTCTCACGAACTCTCTGCTCTCTAAGCCAGGGGCCCGTGTTCAGAAGGCACCCACCACTTCTCAGCCACTCGCACTGGGGGCCCACAGTCCTGCACCACCTTTTCCTCCCTCAGGTCACCTCCGCAAGCACCCTACTAGCTAAGCCTGCACAGCGCGGCCATATTGAGACAAAGCAAGCAGCATTTCCAGCCGAAAATTCCATCACCTGGTGCAGCCAAGCAGGAGAAATGTTGCACTCAAAGCCAGAGCCAGGCAGGAGTGCTTTGTGCTCTGCAAAAATCAGTTGCATGCACCCCAATCACCAAGGCCACCCCAACTACCTGTGCTGGAGGTACACAGGGTTGTGGGTCACCCTTACCCTCCTTGTCCATTATCCCTCCCTGATCACAAACACAGGCTGGCAGCTTTCAACACCATTCAGCCCCCTAAGCCGGGAGCTCACAGTTTAGAGGTGTTTGTCCCATTACTCAACCACTCACACTGGGAGACCATGGTCCAGCACAGCCTTCTGCCCCCTCTGGTCACCCACACGTACACCCTGCTAGCCAAGTTGCACAGTGTGGCCATATTGAACAAAGCAAGCAGCATTCCCAGCTGTAACCCCCATCACCTGATGCAGCAAACCAGGAATGACTCTACACACATAGCCAGAGCCAGAGAGGAGTGCTTCTTGCTCTGCCCACACCAACAGCTGCCCTGCTACCTGAACATGCACAGTATGGCCATATTGAGGCAAAGCAAGCAGCATTCCCAGCTGAATCCCCATCCCCTCATGCAGCCAACTAGGAGTGACTCCGCACTCATGGCCAGAGCCAGCCACCTGTACCAGGATCCAGAAGACCAACAGTGCTGCTTACTTTCTATAGCCACCTGCACAGGGGGCCCAAGGACCAGCCGCACAATCTCACCTATGATGCACTCTAATGGACAGGGGTACACCCTCCAACTGGGATCTTGTGGACAGGCAACATCCCCTGTCTTATCCCAACATTGTGCCCCCTGCAACCAGAGGCTTGTGCCCATTTTGAACACCCCTGTAAAGCCCTGCCCGCCCAGGACCATCAATGAGAGTTTCCACACAACCTACCTGGTGATCGACAACCTGGGCACCCTAGCCCCCGACCAGCTGGCAATAGGTACAGCACACACACAACACCCAACCCAGCAATCAGGGAGAAAGTCCCCTACATCCAGCAGCTAAATGACTAGCCAGACATACACCACCTCACCAGAAACACAACCGACATCCTCAGCAGCCCCACAAGACTAGCCAAAAGAGACTATGCTCCCACACCTAGTTGCTGCTATACCCACCTGGAGATAGGAGGTGAGAGTTTCAAAAAAGCCAGATTACTGACCAGAGTACGCACACCCAGCCTACTAGGGTATATCAAAACAAAACAAAGCAAAAATTCAGGATGCTGCAGACCAATATACAATAAATAAATAAATAACTATAATAACTTCTTGATGCCTTGGAGACAACAGACAATATCAAATCACATAAAGAAGCAGGACAAGGTGGAACCAGCATGTGACCAACACAAAGAACCATAAAACCTCCTAGAGGAAGAAATGGCAAAGGAACTGCCTGATTAAGAATTCAAAAGATTAATACACAGGGCTCTCTTTAAGAGCTCAAGAAAGAGATCAATGAAAACACAGACAAAACAAAGGAAAACACAGATAACACCAAGGAAAATAGAGAAAATCAAGGAAAGCACAGACAAATCAATAGAATTCAGGAAAACAATACTAGAACAAAACGACAAAATAAATAGACAACTAGAAACCATATAAAAACAGCAATTAGAAATTCAAAAGATTAACAATAAAATCTCAGAAACAGAAAAATCAATAGATTATAGAAGCAGAATTTAAACAAAGGAAGAAAGAATAAGAGAAATTGAAGACAAACCCCTTCACAACAATTTGAGGAAAAACCAGAAAAAAGAATGAAGAAAGCCTAAAAATTATGTGGGATATTATCAAGAGGAAAACTTGCATATGATCAGAGTTCCAGAACAGGGAGGGGTAGGGGGGGATGGAAAACACACGATTGTAGAAGAAATTGTGGCAGAAAATTTTCATAACATCTTGAAAGATGAGAAAATATCCATCCAAGAAGCTCAACACACCCCATACAGGATAGACCCCAAAAGAAAGTCACCAAGACATAACATAATCAAACTTGCCAAAAACCAAAGACAAAGAAAGAATCCTGAGAGCAGCAGATAGGGAAAAACAAAAAGTTACCTACAAAGGGGAACCAATAAGACTAAGTTCTGATTACTCAGTAGAAACCATGCAGGCAAAAAAGCAATGGGATGACATATATAAAACCTTGAAAGAAAAAAAATTACCAGCCAAGAATTATATATCCAGCAAAATTGCCTCCCAAATAGGATGGGGAAATTAGGACAATTCAAGATAAACAGAAATTAAGGGAATTTGTAAACACCAAGCCAAACTTACAATAAATACTAAAAGGAGTCCTTTGGATAGAGAACCAACAACATCAGCCAACAATCTGAGATTTGGACACAGGACAAACCACCCAAACACCAACCCAGATAAAAATTCTCAAAAATAACCAAAGCTAAAGGACTGAAAATAGGCGACCAGAGATGTCAATATGTAAATGATGACAACATCAAAATAAAAAAGAGGAAATAAACAGTGTAGTTATAGAACTTTCATATGGAGAGGAACAGAAGGTGATATCAAGAAATTAAAGACTTTTAAATTTAGAAAGATAAAGGTAAATTTCAAGGTATTCACAGAGAAATTTAACCAACCTACCCATCAAAAGAAAAAAGAAGAAAAATATACAGACTTGGTAAACACAAAAATGAAAGAAAAGAAAAGATCCATGAACAAAAGAATTCAGCACAGAAAATTCAGCAGAACAAATAAACAATTAACACCACAAAAAAGTACAATAAAATGACAGCAGTAAACTCATACCTGTCGATAATTACACTGAATGTAAATGGGTTAAACATACCAGTAAAGAGACAAAGAATGGAGAATGGATAAAAAACAAGACCCATCAATATGCAGTCTACAAGAGACACACCTTAGACACAAAGACATAAACATATTATAAGTTAGAGTATGGAAAACAACATATCAAGAAAACAATAACCAAAAAAGAAAAGGAGTGGCAATATTAATCTCTGAAAAAATAGACTTTAAAGCAAAATCCATCAAATAAAGATAAGGCAGGAAACTATATAATGATTAAAGAGTCAATCCACCAGGGGACATTAACCATAATATAAATATATGTGCATCCGATGAGAGGACTCCAAAATACATAAAACAAAGTCTAACAACACTGAAAGGAGAGAAATAGACAGTTCCACAAGACTAGTAGGAGACTTCAACACACCACTATCAGTGATGGACAGGTCCACAAAGAAACAGAAAATCTAAATGTCACAAACAACTTGACCTCATAGGCATATACAGAACACTCCACCCAACAGCAGCAAAGTATACATTCTTTTCCAACACACATGGAACGTTCTCCAGAATAGACCACATTTTAGACCACAAAGCAAGCCTTAACAAAATCCAAAACATCAAAATAATACAAAACACTTTCTCTGATCACAATGCCATGAAAGTAGAAATCAATAACAGGAATAGCAAGGAAAACAATCAAATACATAGAAATTGAGTAAAACTTTACTTAAATACAACTGTGTAATAGAAGAAATCAAAGATGGAATCAAAAAATTCCTAAAATCTGATGAGAATGAAAACGTATCTTTGGGACACAGCAAAAGCAGCTTAGAGGTCAATTTATAACAAAATACATACAATGAAAAAGAAGAAAGGGCCAAAATCAAAACTTTATCCCTATAACTTGAACAAATAGAAAGAGAGCAGCAAAATAAGCCCAGATTCATCAGAAGAAAGGAAATAATAAAGACTAGAGCATAAATAAATGAAATAGAGAACAGAAAAACAATAGAAAGAATCAGTCAGACCAGGAGTTGGTTTTGAAAGGATCAACAAAATTGACAAACCACTGGCAAAATTGACAAAATAAAAGCAGAAGAGGAAGCAAACAACCTGAATAAGAAATGAAATGGGCAATATTGCAACAGAACCAACCGAAATAAAATATGACATAACAGAATACTATAAAACTGTACTCCAAAAAATTTGAAAACCAAGAGGAAATGGACAAATTTCTAGAAATTCATGACCTACTCAAACTATTTCAGAGCATAGAAAAGGAAGGAATACTCTGGAATTCATCCTATGAAGCGAACATAAACCTGATACCAAAGCCAGGTGAAGACACCACAAGAAAAGAAAATTACAGACAAATATCCTATATGAGGAGCCCTGGGGTGCAGTGGTTAAGACCTCAGCTGCTAACCAGAAGATCGGCAGCTGGAATCCAACAACTGATCCTTGGAAACCTTATGAGGCAGTTCTACCCTGTCCTATAGGGTCACTATGAGTTAGAATCAACCTGACAGCAATGGGTTTGGTTTTTGGGTTTTGGTATCCTTCATGAATATACACGCAAAAATTCTCGACAAAATTCTAACCAATAGAATTCAACAGCATAGCAAAAAAAAATACATGACAACCAAGTGGGATTCATACCAGTATGCAAGGATGGTTCAACATTAAAAAATCAATCAATTTAATCTACCACATAAATAAGACAAAAAAATAATCACATGATCATCTCAATTGATGCAGAAAAGGCATTTGATAAAGTCCAACACCCATTCTTGATAAAAACTCAGCAAAATAGGAATTGAAGACAAATTCCTCAACCTAACGAAAGACATTTATACAAAACCAACAACAAATATTATTCTCGACAGAAAGAGGCTGAAAGCACTCCCCTTGAGAATGGGAACCAGACAAGGATGCCCTTTATCACCACTCTTATTCAACACTGCAATAAGGCAAGAAAAGGAAATAAAGGGTATCTTACATTGAATTGTGTCCTCCAAAAATATGGGTATCAATTTGGCTAGGCCATGATTCCCAGTACTGTGTGATTGTCCACCATTTTTTCATCTGATGTGATTTTTTTATGTGTTTTAAATCCTGCCTCTATGATGTTAATGAGGGGGGATAGGCAGCAGTTACATTAATGAGGTAGGACTCAATCTACAAGATTGGATTGTGTCTTGAGCCAATTTCTTTTGGGATATAAAAGAGAGAAGTAAGCAGAGAGACAGGGGGGCCTCATACCACCAAGAAAGCAGTGCCAGGAGCAGAGCGTGTCCTTTGGACCTAGGGTTCCTGCGTGGAGAAGTTCCTAGTCCAGGGGAAGACTGATGAGAAGGACCTTCTTCCAGAGCCAACAGAGAGAGAACGCCTTCCCCTGGAGCTGATGCCCTGAATTTGGACTTCTAACCTACTAGATGGTGAGAAAATAAATTTCTCTTTGTAAAGCCATCCACTTGTGGTATTTCTGTTATAGCAGCACTAGATAACTAAGACAAAGGGCATCCAAATTGGTAAGGAAGAAGTAACTTTCCCTATTAATAGACAATATGATCTGTACATAGAAAACTCCATAGAATCCACACTAAAGCTACTGAAATTAACAGAAGGATTCAACAAAGAAGTAGGATACAAGATTAACATATAAAAAATTAGCTGGATTCCTCTATACCAACAAAGAGAACTTCAAAAAGGAAATCAGGAAAACAATATTATTTATAATAGTCCTCCAAAAGATAAAATACTTAGGAATAAATCTAACCAAGAATGTAAAAGACCTATACAAAGAAAACTACAAAACACTTCCACAAGAAACCAAAAGAGACTACATAAAAGGAAAAATATACTTGCTCATGGATAGGAAGACTCAACATTGTGAAAATACCAATACTTCCCAAAGCGAGCTACAGATGCAATGCAATCTGATTCCAAATTACAACAGCATTCTTTAACAAGATGTAGAAACTAATCACCAACTTTATATAGAAAGGAAAGAGGCCCCAGATAAGGAAAGCATTGCTGAAGAAGAAAAACAAAGTAGGGAGCCTTTGGAGTCCACTGGATCTAGGAACTTACTACACAGCCACTGCAGTCAAAACAGCCTGGTACTGGTGCAAGGACAGACACATAGACCAACAGAACAAAATTAAGAACCCAGATGTAAATTCATCCACCTATGGGAAGCTGATCTTTGACAAAGGGCCAAAATCCATTAAATGGGAAAAAAAACAATCTCTTTAACAAATGGTGCTGGCAAAACTGGATGTCTGTCTGTACAAAAATGAAACAGGACTCATACCTCATACCATATATAAAAACTAAGTCAAAGTGGATCAAAGACCCAAATATAAAAACAAAAACTGTAAAGATGATTGAATTAAAAATAGGGACAACTCTAGGGATCCTAACATATGGCATAAACAAAATACTAAGTAAAGCTAAAAATGCACAAACAGCAGAAGATGAATGAGATAAATGAAACCTCCTAAAAATTAAACACTTATGCTCATCAAAAGAGTGAAAAGAGAACCTACAGACTGGGAAAAAATTTGCTATGGCATATCAGACAAGGGTCCAATCTCTAAAATCTATAGAAAACTTCAACAGCTCAACAACAGAAAAACAAACAACCCAATGAAAAAATTGTCAAAGGATATGAACAGACACTTCAGACAAAGAAGATGTCCAGATGACTAACAAACATATGCTCATGATCATTAGACATTAGAGAGATGCAAATCAAAACTACAGTGAGATACCATATGACCCCGACATTACTGGCACTAATTAAAAAACCAGAAAATAAAAATGTTGAGAGGTTGTGGAGAGATTGGAAATCTTATATACTGCTGATAGGAATATAAAACAGTACAACTATTTTGGAAAACGATTCGGCACTTCCTTAAAAATCTAGAAATAGAAATACCATATGATCCAGCAATCCAACTCCTGGGAATATATCCTAGAGAAATAAGAGCCGTCACACAAATAAACATATGCACACCCATATTCATTGCAGCATTGTTCATAACAGCAAAAAGATGGAAACAACCTAAGTGCCCATCAACAGATGAATGGATAAACGATCTATGGTAATACACACAATGGAATACTAAGCAACAATAAAAAACAATGATGAATCTGTGAAACATCTCACAACATGGATGAATCTGGAGAGCATTATGCTGAGTGAAATAACTCAATCACAAAAGGACAAACACTGTATGAGACCACTATTTTAAAAAACACATGAAAATGTTTCCATACAGAAAGAAACAATCTTTGATGGTTATGAGGGAGGGGAGTGGTGGAGAAGGAGGGGAGTGGTGGGGAGGGAAAAACACTAACTAAATAGTAGATACGTGGTAACTTTGGTGAAGAGCAAGACAGTACACAATACTGGGAAAGTCAGCACAACTTGTCCAGGGCAAAGTCATAGAAGCTCTATAGACGCATCCAAATGCCCTGAGAGACTGAGCTACTGGGCTGAGGGCTGGGGGGACATTGTGCTCAATTGGCATAACATAGTCTAAAGAAAATGTTCTACATCCAACTGTGGAGAGTAGCAACTGGGGTCTTAAAAGCCTGTGAGTGTCCATCTAAGATACATTTTCTGGTCCCATCCCAGCTGGAGCAGAGGAGAACGAAGAAGAAAGACCAAAGACATAGGAGAAAGATTAGTCCAAAGGACTAACGGGCCACAACTACTACAGTCTCTACCAGACTGAGCCCAGAGCAACCAGATGTTGCCCGGTTACCACCACCAACTGTTTTCGCAGGTTATCACAATACAGGGTCCTGACAGAGCAGTAGAAAAATGGAGAACAAAATACAAATTCACAAAAATAAAAATAAAAAGACCAGGCTTGCTGGTCTGACATAGACTGGAGAAACCCAGAGAGTATGACCCCCAGGCACCCTTTTAACTCAGTACTGAAGTCACTCCTGGGGTTCTCCCTTCAGCCAAAGATTAGACAGATCTATAAGGCCAACAATAACGCACGTAAGGGACGTGCTTCATAGTTCAATCCTGTATACGAGACTAATGGGCACACCAGCCCAAAAGCAAAGATGAGAAGGCAGGAAGGGACAGGAAAACTGGATGAATGGAAACAGGGAATCTGGGGTGGAGAAGGGGAGAGTGTTGACACATTGCGGGGTTGGCAACCAATGTCACAAAACAATTTGTGTATTAACTGTTTAATACAAAACTAATATGCTCTGTAAACTTTCACCTAAATTGCAATTTAAAAAAAAATTACATCACAATATAAAAAATGAGAAGACAAGCTACAGACTGAGATAAAACATTTTTAAACCACATATCAGACAAAAGAGTAGTAACCAAAATATATAAACTACTCTCAGTACTCAACAGTAAAAAATAAACTATTCAATTGGAAAATGAGCAAAGCATATACACATGTATTTCACTGAAGAGAATATACAATGTACAAAGGCAAATTAACACTTAAAAAGATGTTTAACATCATTAGCCATAAGAAAAATGTAAATTCCAACCACAATGAGATGTAACAATATATTTATCAAATAACTAAAATATAAAATAAGCAAAACTACCAAACGCTGGCAAGGATGCAGCTAAACTGGGTCACTCATACATTGCTATTCCCAGATAAAATAGTACAACCATTCTGGTAAAGAGTTTGATGATTTCTTTTTAAAACTAAGCATACAACCACCACACAACCCAGCAATTGCACTCCTGGACATTTATCACAGAGAAATGAAGGTTTATGTTTATGGAAAAACCTGTAACCAATGTTTATAACAGATTTATTTGTAATAGCTAAAAACTAGAAACAACCCATTTGTCCTTCAACAGGAGAAACTTCAGGCATATTATGGTACATTCATACCATGGCATACTACACAGCAGTAAAGAGGATGCAGTTATTGTTACGTGCCAAAACTGGGGTTAATCTCTAAAGAACGGAGCTGAATGAAAAAAACCAATCCCAACAGGTTACATGCTGTATAATTCCATTTATATAACAATCTTAAAGTGGCAAACTATAGAAATCGAGAACAGATTAGTGGTTGCCAGGGGCTAAATCTGGTGTGAAAATGGGAGTTAAGTGGATGTGGCTATCAAAGGGCAATGTGAGGGATGCTCATGTTGATGAAATGTCTGCATCTTCACTGTATCAATGCTGATATCCTGGTTGTGATGTAGTAGAGTTCTGCAAGATGTTATCATTGGAAGTGAACTGGGTGAAGGGAACACAGGCACTCTGCATTATTTCTTTTAAGTGCGTGTGAATCTATAACTACCCTAAAACAAAAGAAAATCTTTGTTTTAAATTCTTTGGAATTTTCTCAAATCTCATGATATTTTATGTAATCTCTGTTTTGAATGCAATAAAAATAGAGGTTAGTATAAGTTTTTCTTTTGGAACTATGTATCACACATATTTTTCAATAGGTCTTACAACATCATATAAACTATTAGAATCCCATTTAGTTTATGAATGTGTAAATACATTTCAGTAAAATAATGAGCAGTATGCATACTTTGGAGATGCGTTTTTACATAGGAGAAGAGTGTTAAACACACATGTACTCCTCTCATTGGGACAGTTAGAGTATGTCTTCTGCAGAGAAATGAAAATACTTTTTAAAAAATATGCTTCTAGGGCAATATGTGTGCTAACTGTTTAATGAGAAACTTTGTTCTGCGAACCTTCATCAAAGGTACAAAAAAGAATTATCTATGTGAGATCAAACTGACAACAGCAACTCAGAAGGTTTGACGGGAAGCCTAGGGGACAGTGAGTTGAACATAATGGTGATCGTATAATTTGGAAAAGGATAGTGAGAATAGCAGCACAATGGGAAGAATGTAATCGATGTCACTGAATTGTACATGTAGAAATTTTTGAAATGGTTTAACTTTGGCTATGTATATTTTTACCAAAAAAAAAAAAGGTAAACCAAGGTCAAGAAGGGAGAGTCTTGACATGTCATGGAGTTGTTACCCAATGTCATAAAATAATAGGTGTACTGACTGTTTAATGAGAAACTATTTGTTCTGTAAACTTTCATCTAAAGTATAATAGAAAAAAGTGCACAACATCTATCTTAAAATAAACTTAAGGAATTTCAATGATGAAAACAAACCAAAAAAAAGTTTCTTCAATTATAGACATAAAAAATCAACAATAGATAGTAATAGGCATTCTTCTTTTTTTATGCATTTCCAAGTTTAAACCATCCATTATAAATCCAGAACCCGAAAACATACATACGTATGCATGCATACACAAATACAGACATACGCGCTCTCTGACACACACACAGATTACCTCATATAAAGCCAGAATCAATCCCAATAATTTTAGAAACAGAAGAGGAATCCAAGCAAGTCAATGCTTCTTATTTTCCCAAATTCTTACAGAATGCTGAAGACCAAATTCTTTGAGGAAACAATGAACAAGAGTGGGCATTAATTCTTCTGTGTATGTGCATTTTTTGTGCTGTTATCATTGCTTTATAAATACAGGAAGCAAGGCACAAGACTACTGCGACTAATAGAATGTCATAGTCCCAAATCACAGCAGAACTAGATATATGAAGAGTTTTCCATTTCACTTTCTGTCATTGGTTAATTACAATATACTCCTTTCAATAAAATCTAAGCTTTATCCTGTAATGTAATGCTTTTATCTCCTGTTACATAACATGATTGAATTTTTTTGTTCCTTTAGAATTTAAGTGTAACTTACATTCAGAATTGCAAGTGTAAGAGATTTACTGGGGAAATGCCTATGAAGGATAAACAGGAGAGGCAGCAGGAGTAGCCAGGAAGAGCCTCAGACAACACTGACACCTGTGAAGGGACAGAGGGAAGGAAAGAGCATTGGCTACGAGGAGACTCACACTGCAGTGGTGCAGACAGGAAGCCCAGAGCTAAGATCATCTGTTGTAGGAGTCTCACGTTGGACGGAAATAGTCTGACTCTTGTACTCTTGCTGTGTTCATTCATTGACTGGGAGCAACCTGGTGAGAGCTATCTGTAAGCTAATTGTATTCCCCACAGCAGGTTCTCTCTTGAAGGGAGGTTTGAGCAGCACATTTCTAAGCTGTGACAACGTTCCATGGCAAAACATACAGTTTTTACCAGTAACATGCCCAGAATTGCTTTTGAAAGGTATATAATTCTTTGTTATAGATAACATGGTCATTCTACAAAACTCAAAGGGCCTGCACAGCAATTCTCTTATTAGAGCTTTCCAGAGACTCTACACGGCATCATTTTCTACTACAAAAAACAAACAAACAAAAAACTCTGATTAATGGGATCTACTGTTTCATACGACCCAAGGAACAGTGTTCCTTGCAGCAGAGCCTAGGCCTGTTTCAGAGCCTCTAGCTCCCTGGGCCTCAGTAAAAATTAACAGCTTTCCACACCATGTGGAATATGCTGCCTCTATGACATTAAGAGTACTACCAAGCATTGTGCTACTTTCTGGACATAGGAAGTGTAATGCGAAATAACTTACTTACTTAGAAAAAATCTCCTACCATGTTTAATACCACTGGGACCCCTAAAAACTTTATCAATGTGTCACACCCCTGAAGATTTTTAGGCTTTATTTCCCATCCTCTGTGGTTCTGTGTCTTACCATATCACCCAGAGCGCTTGCCATTTCTTGCTCATCTGGTCTGATTAATATGTTGTCTTCAATATAATCAACCAATATGATGGTCTGTGGGACTCCAGATGGTTTAGGTCCCTGTAGACTATATTGTGACAGAGAGAGAAAAAAAAATATTAACATAGCACATAAGCCAAACTGAACGTATACTGCTTTGCACCCCACGTGCATGCAAATTGTATCTGATCTTCTTTTCTGATGGTTATTGAAAAGAATGCATGTATCAAATCCATAGCTTCTCTGTAATAGAGGCTATCTATGTTAATCAGCTCAAGTCAAGATACAAATCTGGCACAGCAGCTGCAACTGGGGCTACTACTTGCTTAAATTTGAGGTAGTTCTCTGTCATCTGCCATGATTCGCCTAATTTTTGTAGAGGACAGAAAGAGATTTTAATCTGGATCACTCACTACTCCTATAACTTTTATGTCTCTGAGGGTGCCACTAAATTTCTACCACTTCCTCTGAGATATAATACTGGTTTTTAGTGAGCAGCCATCTAAGATACATCTACTGGTCCCACCCTGTTTGGAGCAAAGGATGATGAAGAAAACCAAAGACACAAGGGAAAGGTTAGTCCAAAGGACTAATGGACCACAACTACCACAGCCTCCATGAGACTGAGTCTACAGCAACTAGATGGTACCCGGCTACCACCACCAACAGTTCTGACAGGGATCACAGTAGAGAATCCCAGACAGAGAGGGAAAAAATGTAGAACAAAATTCAAACTCACAAAAAAAGACTAGACTTACTTGCCTAACAAAGACTGGAGAAACCCCAAGAGTATAGCTTTGGAACTCTGAGTCAGTATGAACTTGGATTCTATGACCAACAGCTCTCAAAACATCTTATCCCTAGTACATGATTACTCAAGTAAATGGCCACAGATGATTTATGGAAGGGCTGGGAACTCACTACATACAAAGCCCATGATGGTTCAGGCCCTTCCTCAAGGGAACCTGGTCCATCTTTCAATCAGAGGATTTTGATTCTGAGTCCTGAATGAAATCTGGAAAAGGAGCGAGGAATTGTGACTGTTGAGCCAGTCTTAACTTCTGGTTATATAATAAGCAGCATCCTTATTGACTGCACATCTCCCTTGCCCCTAGAAAAGTATTTCTATTAGCCATTTTGAATAGAGACTTGAACATGAGATTCCTTGGTTGCCATTATGACCGAGTTTCCCGTTACAGCAGCAATACTTATTTGACTTTTGATGGTTAAGTGCTGTTAGCTCATCTCTGCTACTCCAGGATTCTATCATTCCCATTGCTGCTAAGAAGCTGTAATAGCATGTAATACCTACAAAGGTAGCTACTACTAATCTTCTTAATGGTGCTGATGGCCCCCTTACACACACATAAAATATATTTCTTACATTGTTTGGCAAATGCCGTTCGTATGATTTGGGCCCTCCCGAGGAAGGTAATTGGGAGAAGTTTGTGAGGAAGTAAAGAAATCAGGATAGGGCAGGAGAAGCAGCTAAACAAAGATGTAATGTCAGCTCCTGACCCTTGGGAGCTCTGGAGCACTAATGGGACCACAAAGTCTCCAAAAAAGGGTAGAGGTATGATTCACTGAGTGTCTTCTTTTGTTAAACAGTCTGTCTTTTTCATTTAGATACTATATTTTAATTAAATCAGCCTGTTGTCAGTATTTTTTGTTGTTTTCAAGTCAGCTTGTTTGGCTATAAGATCCAGATTTTCTACATACTGACAGCTAATAAGCTCTGTACCTTCCAGCTGACAAGCTATGTCTTCACTATTTTGTATTTTAATAAGATTTTTAAAAATATAAAACACAAATGCAGTACCTTGTATTTTTATCTTTTTGATATCATCTTGTCGAGTTTAACCTGTATTTCAACCTATTCTGATCATTTTTACATTGTTTAAAATAATTTTTCTTACTAAAAAGTAATACATGTCTTATAGAAAGTGTTGAAAATCTGGGCAAGGAAAATAAAAGAAAATAAAAATAACCCCTATGCCTGTCACTCAAAGGCAATCATTTATTTTGAATATTAACTCTGTCACCTTTCATATTAGCCAGACCACACAGAATCGAGTCATCTCGGAAATTTGATAAATATGCTTTCTCTAAGACTTTATTTATACTATCAAAACATTAATAATGTCAGGCAGGCTTTGCGCTTTTTCTCTCTGCTTCTTTTCACTTGGCAATTATCAAGTAAATGGATAGCAGTCAAAATCCTCCATGTGGGTGCTGCAAACTCTTTTCTTCCTAGGGCGGGATGTCTCTGTAGTTTTGAGGAGTGATGAAGAATTGTAGATCTGGAATTCTCAGTTTTGGGGGAGTGATTAATTCTTGCAGATGGGGAATATTGAGTTATTTGGGCTGGCTCTGGGACAGAACATTTTCATAAAAGCCAATGGAGAAAGCCAAATAACAGTCACTGTGGAAAGCCAAGATACCACAACAGAAAAGCTATCTGTAAGTATGAAGCCTGGAATGCAAGCGGAGGTTCACGTAGAGAATGCTGAGTTCAGAGCCACATCAAGGCAGGATCAAACCAAATGTTTTTCAGAGGAGGCAAAAGTGAAGATGTGGTTAATTGCCTTGAATATCTATCTTGCCCTTGTGGGTCAGTATCTTGCCCTTGTGGGTCAGGAACGACTTACCTGGGCCAGAGAGGACTCTGCAGTACAAGGGCTTTCTGGCCTCTATCGTAGCCATCTGAAAGCCTCCTGCATCCCCTCTTCCTTGGATCTACTCTGATAGGCGTTTCATAAAGAGGTTTAAATTTATGGCTGAAAATAGAAAACTGAAAAGTAATAGTACAATGTTATGTAATGATGCTTGAAAGAGTTGCTGCTTGCCTGTTACTACATGTCTAATAGTATTTACTAATTTTGGTGAAGTTCCATAAATTTCACCAGCAAAAGCTTCTAAAGTAATATCCTGGTACCTGACTATCAATGTCTGATATTCAGAACCCAATCAGAAGAATTTTACATAGAGAAACTCATGCAGTTAAGTCTAAAACTCAAGAGATATATGATTGAAGGCTTCTTTCTGATCCCTGAAGCTACTCAATTTTTGCTTGCCATCTTGGTCTCCCTCTCCTTTTCAATTGCTCAGCTGCAAATTCTTTGAGTAAGTGATCTGGGTTAAATGCAACCTAGCCATGCAATTTGTTTTCTGTCATGACCTATGACATATAAAACAATTTTCTTTGTATTTATTTCTAAGCTAGTTGTCTTGTAATTTTGACAAATGCCCTATGCCTGTCCTTGTAAAGGAAAAGACCATGTGGCAGTTTTCCTAATGAGAGTCCCTATTTGTATCATCTTCACAGTTCAGAGGATTATAGTGACAGTTGATTGACAGAAGAGAAATAGAGCATATAAAATGTTTATTTCACAAAATAAAACCATTGATGAGGTCCTGAACTAGACTGTGAGTTTGGATAGAAAAGAAGACATTTAAGACATGAAGAAAAGGAAAAACTGACAAGGTTTAAGAATTGACTGGCTTTCAGGGGCAGGGAAGGATACAGGGAAAGAGAGGAGTCAAAGACGATTAACATTTTGAGTAAGCTTGAAAGAAATGAGATTTTAAAATTTTTATTTGTTGCTTGTTTGTTTTTCTGAACCATTGGGACTTCGAAAGATGAACAAAGAGTTTTGATAAACATCATTGTCATGGAATGAAAACCATAATACATGAACATGGAAACAATAATACATGAACAAACCAGATGTCAAATTTACCATACTAGACTTGTTGAAAATACTAAGAAAAGAAAATACAGTGTAATTTCTGATATAAATATCTTATATTTGCTATACGGTTATGCTGGCAACTACAGGAAATAATCCATTTCAATTTCTTCCATATGCTTTTCAATAAAGAACCATACTTTAATAAAGAGGTCGCCAAGCAACAGCCTGTGTGTGGTACAATCTGATCTGCCTCCTGCTTTTGAATAGTCTGCAAGCTAAGAATGGTGTTTGTGTTTTGAAATGGTTTTAAAAAATTTTAAGAATAATATTTTGTGACATATGAAAATTATATGAACATGAAATTAAAGTTTTATTGGAACACAGCCACTCTCATTTGCTTCTTTACTATTTGCAGCTGCTTATGCTACAATGCAGAGTTGAGTAGTTGCAACAGAGGAGAAATGGCTTATGAAGCCTAAAATGTTTACTATCTGACCCTTTACAGAAAACATTTGCTACCCCTGCCTTACTATAAACTATAGAACTAAAGATAAGTTAGGGAAGAAGGGTAATTAAAATTTAAAGTGTGACTAGAAAAAACAGTAGTTTAATTTTTATCATTTCATTGTTGTTGTTCATCAATTACTCATTCAATAAATATCTGGAGAGCCTACAACCTGTCAGTTGCTGTGTGAGGTGCTACAGATACAAAAGCAAAACAAATGTCAACATTAGTCCACTTCTTACAAATGAAACAGTCTGAAAATAACTCCTCCTTTCAGTTAGTTCTGATAAGAGGAAGGAAAAGAAAAGCATTGCAGTTAGAATAGAAGGCTTCTTCTTAATACTCAGTGTAACTTGCCAGAATTTTAGAGTATTGGCAAAAGGAGGGGGAGGATGTATAGCAAATCCAGCTCCCAAATTCATAGATGGTTTTGGACTTGTACTCATTAACAGCAGGTAGCAGTTTTGAGGAATCTACTGCATTTCTAGTACTTTCCCAGTATTTATTTTTTATTTCTAATCCTTAAAACATTTCAGCAGAGTAGTATCATCTCCCTTTTATATATGAGAAAACTGAAACTCTGGGAATAAGTTGCCAATTTTTTCGACTCAAAGCAGCCCTATAGGACAGAGTAGAACTCCCCCATAGGGTTTCCAAGGAGCAGCTGGTAGATTCCAAATGATGAACTGCCAAAATTTTGGTTAGCAGCCTGAGCTCTTAACCACCGTGCCACCAGGACTCCTTTCAAAATAGTGTACTTAGAATATAGTATCTATGTTTTAACATTGAAAATAATCTCATTCATTGTAGAAAAGAAAAAATAAATAGAAATCTAACCTGTAAGTATTTATGGATAATGTCGACTTTGTGCAAAAATGGACAAGTATTATTGTATCACACATTAGACAGTCAAATTGTAAACATCCTATTTTTCCTTAAAAATCCTAACAAGTTCTCACTTTTTATTGTTGCTGTTGGTATTTTTTGCTAATACATAGGGAAGCATTGACAGGCCAATTTATCAATGTCTTACAAAATTTCTTCTATATCAATTTCATATGTGTTTTTATTTCTTACATAGAAATAGTCTATCCTCCTAGTTATATTCAGATTACATCATTTTGGAAAACTTAGAAAAATTACATCCAGAGACTCAGTTTCCTTATATGTAAAATGGATATGCTACCTATGCTGAAAGGAGCCCTGGCAGCACAATGTTTAAGCATTTGACTGCTAACTGCAAGGCTAGTGATTCAAACCCACCCAGTAACCTGCAAAAGAAAGACCTGCCTACCTGCTCTCATAAATATTACAACCTAGAAAATCCTATGGGGCAGTCCTACTCTGTCACGTGGGGTTGCTACGAGTCAAAATTGACTTGATGGCACGAAACAACAACAACCTATGCTGACAAATTATTTTATGAATCGAAAGAGAGAAAGAACAAGAGAAAGAAAGAAAAATCAATATTTAATTAATCCTAGCAATGTCTTAGTTTCTACCTATTTCCTAGATCAACAAAACAAAAGATCTTCAGGATTGATTCTACTCTGAAGGCTGTAAAAGGTGGTGAAATAAATTACAAATGGCTGCACAATTAACTTTTATTTTTATCATACTAGAAAACAACAGGACAGGATTAAAATCCAGGTTCACCTATTTCCGTTTCATGAAGCCAATGGCTTTTACACTCAGTTCTTCAGAACCTGGGGGTTCAGCAGTGGTAATTTAAAATTAAAATTTAAAATTTAAAATTCAAAAATATTTTATTAAAATATGTACATATACATATACAGTTATACCAAAATAATAATAATAATAATCATACTTCCAGTTAAACAGATAGATTGTCCATATATATTTATCTCCGTTCCATAACAAAACCATTTTAAAAAATGGTAAAGAGATTTTAAAACATCAACTCGCAAAGATAAAGAGAAGAATAAAACAGATTAGGAATGACTTTTTGGAATATGAACTCTACTAGAATAAATGGTAATTGATACATAAGTCCCAAATATGCTGAAACCTAATCTAAAGTGGGGAAAACCAAGAAACAATCTCTTTGTTGCTCATAATTCCTAAAAGGCTCAGAAATGGCAACAGCATATATATCTGGAGGTTAGGGTAAAGGTGTGGCTAAAAAAAAAAAAAATACGGATTTGATAAAAATACATTTGAAAACAGTTAGAACTCCAAATCCAAACCCACACCTCAGCAGAAGAATGGAGGTTTATTCTCTGGAGAAAGAAAAATGAAAAGACCCTGGATCTCTCAGTAGGCAAAATTGTGGGAATGGTACTATACCCAAACCAGGCGCAGCCTATGAAAGTTTACATGCATTACTTACTGGTAATGTCCAGGTCTCTTCCACTACTCTGTTCCCTGACAGCCAGGCTTGTATCTTTAGGCAAAACTATTCTAGGACTCTGACAAGACCAAAAGAAAAGATACTGTCCTTGAGGTTTTCCAACAAAAAATCACAACCAGATCACTCTACATTTAAGCTCAAATTCAATAAACCTGTAGCTTCCCAGCAATTCTTAGTGCCCTACTTAAAGCAGGAGCAGATAACAAAAGATCAATAGATATCTGATTAAAGCCTGTAACATGCATGATAGAACAAAAACATACAAACAGTGAAAAAGAATTAGAAGGAAACAGACTATCTAAGGAGATGAAAACTTCAAAAACATATGTATCAATAATCTGGGAGACATAAAAAGAGATATTGTATTCATGAAATACGAATAGAATGGTATTATATATGTGCATATATATATGTATGGTTGGAAACCACCAGCCACTTCATGGGAGAAAGATGTGGCACTCTGTTTCCAATAAAGATTTACAGCCTTGCAAACCCTGTGGGGGTAATTCTATTCTGTCCTATGGGGTCACTATGAGTAGGAATCAACTTCACAGCAGTGTTTTTTATATATGTGTATATATGTATGTGAGTGTGCATATACATGTATATACATATATGTATATACATATGTGTATTTGTGTGTGTGTATATATATATATGTGTGCTCAGAGAACACAAAAATTAAAAATATAACAACAAAAAAAATCTCATTGCCACAGTTGAAAGATAAAATCAAGAGAATCTCCCAGAAAGTAGAGCTACGAAATAATGAAAGCTAAGTGGAAAAAAAAAAAAAGACAAGAAAATTTAAGAATTAATCCAAAAGAAACAGCATTCAAATAACAGGAGTCCCATGAAGAAGAAGGAGAAAAAACAGAGTATGGGAAATTATGAAGTAAATAATCAAGAAAGTTTTCCTGAACTAAAGCATATGAATTCCAAGATTGAAAGTGGTCATTAAGTCCCCACTGAGAGGCTATAATACATCCAGTCCAGAGCACTTCAGAGTGGAAATTCAGGACTATGGGATACATAGAGGATTCTAAAGCTTCCAGAGAGATAAAATAGGAACATTCAAAGGGACAGAAAGCAGAATGGCTTTGGACGTCTCAAGAGCAGTGCTGTAACCTGAAAGACAACGAAGAAATAATTTTAAGACTCTGAAACGAAATGATTTTGATTCTAGTTTTCTATTTTTGCCAAACTAAGAAATGAAGGGTAAGGACGCACTAAAGACATTTTCAGACATTCAGGGTTTCAAAAATTTACTTCCAATGCACCCTTTCTTGGCAGCTTCTGAAGGAGTGTTTCAGTAAATCGAGGGAGTAACCAAGAAAGAGGGAGATATGAAATCCAGAAAATGGGATTTTCTTTTTCTTAAGAAAGAGGCAAAGACTATCTCCAGGATGAAGATGAGAGGAACACACCAAGTGACCAGACAGAAAGGGCAGCCAGTCCAGACTGGAGCAGCTCAGAGTTTCCAGGAATGACAAGTCTCTTAAAATATGAAAAAGATAGAATACCTGATTGATAGATGGTAGAAAATGATATAATACCTCTCTCGGGAGAGTTTAGTTATCTTCCCGTGATCAGTACACAGAAAATAAAGCCAATAACATAATGATATGATTACTGACTACAGAGACAGTGTTTAGGAAAGGAAAGAATCAGTTTATACAGCGCTCAGCTGTGAGTAGTGCTTGAGTAGGCGTAATAATGTACCCTGAATGATCCTAATCAAAGGCATGCAATACCCCTTTTGGAGGAAAGAGAAATTGTGAAGTCTGCATGTTCTTATCAGAGTCTTAGTGACCGAAAGAAGGCTAAATGCTCATGTTCCTTTGTGGGAAGTCATAACGCATAAAATGTAAAGATCAACAAATAGCACTTTTAGTCTATCTAGTGGAGGAAAAATACCAAAAGTAACAGCTAAAAGAGTTCAAAGGAAGTTACCACTGAAAAAATTAAAATGAGAGGAAGGGGAAGAGAATATTTTTCTCAACAAGAATTGTAGGACCATTTGATTCTTTCAAATGTGTGCAAGACATAACTCTGTCAATCATCAAAATCAAGTTTAAGAGAATGGTTACATTGAAACCATTGACATGGTTAATTTGTACAGTCAGAAACTGATTCATTGACTTATGCAGCCAAGGTAACTGATTTTTACAGAAATTTCATGATATAGCATCTCTTAAAATATCTCTAATAGCTGGCCTTTAATTAAAAGACTATAGCTTAGTGCTAGTATTAGTATCATTATTATTAATGATGCTATTATCAAACTCAGGCATACATATGTCCACTCACCTCAATTTTATAACCGATTACCTATTAACTGCTTAGGTGTGTGAGACAGACTTTTCACTGGTAACTAATAAACTCCACTGCCATAGAGTTGATTCTGACTCGTAGAGACCCTATGGGACAGAGTAGAACTGCCCCATAGGGTTCCCAAAGCTGTAGTCTTTACGGAAGCACACTGGCACATCTTTCACCTGCAGAGCAGCTGGTGGGTTTGAAATACTGACTTTGTTTTAGCAGCTGAGCTCTTTAACCAGTGTGCCACCAGGGCTTCTCCATATTAACTAATAGCTAAATATAAAAGTAATATAAAAGAGGTAAAAATGTGAATGCAGCGAATGATATGAAGGTGCCACTGTCATTCATAATCTTCTATTTCAGATGTTTACATTTATTAAAAAAGTAACCTTGTTGTTGAAAATACAGAAACATAGAATGCTAGAACTCATTTGGACATATGGACGTTGAGAACCAAGAGGAAAATTGTCCCACCCACACTGCCACAGCTATGGGAAATACAAGTACAAGAAACCTGCCTTTTCTTTGTTAGCAGTGTGAATATATGATGATTGTACTATCTAGGACCAGTACAATTTTTAAAATAATTTATTTTTTTATTGTTATTGTTAGAATATGCACATCAGAAACATACACCCATTCAAGTTTTTATATGTACAATGCAGCAACATTGATTACATTCTTTGAGTTGTGCAACCATTCTCACCTTCCTTTTCTGAGTTGTTCCTCCTCTGCTAACATAAACTCACTGCCCCCTAAGGTTCCTATCTAATCTTTTGAGTTGCTGTTGTCAGTTTGATCCCATATAGATAAATCTTAAAAGAGCATATTGCTCGAGGCAGACATTCTTTACTAGTGAAGCTAAACTATTATTTGGTTTTATAAAGCCTTCAGAGGATATTTTTGGTTTAAGGTTTAAAGATTATCTTACAGCAATAGTTTCAGGGGTTCATCCAGCCTCCATGGCTCCAGAAAATCTGGATTCCATGAGAATTTGAAATTCTGTTCTGCATTTTACTCCTTTTGATCAGGGTTCTTCTATAGAATCTTGGATCAAAATATTTAGTAATGGTAGCCAGACAGCATCCAGCTCTTCTGGTCTCATGGCAAAGGAGGAAGTTGTTCATGGAAACAATTAGCCACAAATTCGGTTTTCTCCTCTTATTCCTGACACTCCTTTTCCTCTGTTGCTCCAGGTGAATAAAGACCAATTGGGTGCCCTGGAGTGCCACTTGCAAGCTTTTAAGACCCTAGGAACTACGCAAAAAACTGAGAGGTAGAACAGAAACACTAAGCATATTATAAGGCTAATTAACTTGGATGTCCTATGAAAGACCAATGAAGTTTGAATGGAAGTACTTACATAAGTTTTCAGCTGTCCCAAGTAAAACATAAATAACCAGTAATGAAGGTCCCAAGGAGCCTAGATGGCGCAAGAGGTCTGAGATCAGCGGCTAACCCAAAGGCTGGTGGTTGCATGGTAACTGCTTCTGTGAAGATTACAATAAAGAAAACCTTATGGTGCAGTTTTACTCTGTAATACATGGGGTTACAATGGAATTGACTCAACAGCAACTAAAAACAGCAACAATGAAGATCTCAAGAAATGATGAGATGTGCCATCATTAAACAGATAGAGCGAATATTGGGGCCAGTCTGAGCAGAAAGTGATTTACCTCCAATCCTATTCCCCTTGTTCAACAAAAAGTTTGTACTGCTACCTTATCTCTCGGAAGATTAATATCAGTGTAATTTTTGGAAGGTGCATGTGATCACAAAGAGTGGTTTGCACAATAAGAATTGGTGCATGATAATTGTCATACTTTTTGCAATTTTTGCAAAATATACTTCGTGTCATTTATTAGTTTTTGATTGTAAGCAACGGAAACTGACATGAGATAACCCAAGCACAAGAGGGTTTACTGAACAGATACTAGGGATGCATACTGTAGACAGGAAGGATATAGAACTACACTTAGGACTGGGAGAATCAAGGAAGTTGCAGAGGGTTGGAAGCAGAAACCATACGCCCGGGCAAGTAATGAGAATGTTCTGATCAGGGTAATACTGCTGTAAAGAGGAAGTGCTAATCTGTTCTTCTCTTTTGCACCACTTGCTCAAGATTGCAAGCATGTCGATATGGCTCAGTTGAATGAACTTAGGTCTTTTGCTATCTCCTTGGCTTACCAAGGTGGTGAGAGGAAGGATCTGGCTCTCTGTTCTTTGGTAGAAGACCAGCAGATTGACTTCTCTGCCACCAGACTATATAAATATACTGGAGAAGAGCCAGTAGGAAATGGTGACACTATTAGAAATGCTAAAAAGTAGCAAGTATCTACTATATCCATTTGTTAAATATGCCTAAACCATCAAGTTTACTCAATAATCTACTGGCAGTGTTTTTAATTGTCTTTAAAGCAACTGGTTTAGAGTAATTATATTTTTGACCAACTGAAAGTGAAAAACTTATCAAGGTGACATAAGTCTGGCAAGACCTAGCTCCTTTCTTTTTATATATTGGAACTCAAATGAAACACAGGTAAAACTACTTGTTTAGATCAAGTGTATTATAGATACATAGACTGCCAAAAGAAAAATAGGGCATTTACCCAATGGTAAGGATTTCTTTGTGTATAACCGTGTGTGTGTGTGTGTGTGTGTGTGTGTGTGTGTGTGTGTGTGTGTGAGTGTGCATGCTTAACTCTTCTTGTTGTGGTTGATGTTAGGTGCCATCAAGTAAGTTCTGACTCATATCAGCCCTATGTACAACAGAACGAAACACTGCACAGTCCTGTACAATCCTCACAATAGTTATGTTTGAGCCCATTGTTGTAACCACTGTGTCAATCCATCTCTTCAAGGATCTTCCTCTTTTTCGCTGACCCTCTACTTTACCAAGCATGATGTCCCTCTTCAGGGACTGGCCCCTCCTGATAACATGTCCAAAGTACTTGAGATGAAGTCTCACCATCCTCACTTCCAAGGAACACTCTGGCTGTATTTCTCCCAAGACAGAATTGTTCATTCTTCTGGCAGTCCATGATATATTCAATATTCTTTGGCAACACCATAATTTAAAGGCATCAATGCTTCTTAGGTCTTCCTTATTCATTGTTCAACTTTCATAGGTATATGAGGCAATTGAAAATATCATGGCTTGGGTCAGGCACACCTTGGTCCTCAAAGTGACATCTTTGCTTTTTAACACTTGAAAGCGGTCTTTTGCAGCAGATTTGCCCAATGCAATAGTTTAACTCTTAGAGGGATAAAAAGAACTGCAATTGCTTAGAAATTCTTTAAGTATATTCACATCATGGTAACAAGTTTTGCCTCTTTTAAAAAGCTCTCATTTACTATTGGTCTCCAAAGCTCACTGTTCCTTTAGAGTGTTTGCTTTATTGTTTTTTATTTCATGGTGAAATAACAGGAGGAAAAGTCACCTCCTAATCAGAAAAAAAAAGGAAAATTGTGATTAGTAAAATTCGAAGAATTGCAATGCCAACACAAACACTGACTACACAATTAGACTTTGCCAGATGGAATATACAGGAATCAAATTGACTACATCTATGGAAAGAGACAATGGAAAAGCTCAGTATTGTCAGCAGGACAAGGCCAGGGGCCGACTGTGGAACAGAATATCAATTGCTCATATGCAAGTTCAAGTTAAAGTTGAAGAAAATTAAAACAAGTCCATGAGAGCCAAAGTATGACCTTGAATATATCCCACCTGAATTTAGAGACCATCTCAAGAATAGATTTGATCAAAGACCAGACAAGTTGTGGAATGGCATCAAGGACATCATACATGAAGAAAGCAAGAGGTCATTAAAAAGACAGGCAAGAAATAAAATTCCAAAATGGATGTCAGAAGAGACTCTGAAAGTTGCTCTTGAACATAGAGTAGCTAAAGCAAAAGGAAGAAATGATAAAGTAAAAGAACTGAACAGAAGATTTCAAAGGGCAGCTCGAGAAGACAAAGTAAAGTATTATAACGAAATGTGCAAAGACCTGGAGATAGAAAACCAAAAAGGAAGAACACACTCTGCATTTCTCAAGCTGAAAGAACTGAAGAAAAAATTTAAGCCTCAACTTGCAACATTGAAGAATTCTATGGGGAAAGTACTAAGTGACCCAGGAAGCATCAAAAGAAGATGGAAGGAATACACAGAATCACAGTACCAAAAAGAACTGGTCAATGTTCAATCATTTCAGGAGGTAGCTATGATCAGGAACTGATGGTACCAAAAGAAGAAGTCCAAGATGCACCAAAGGCATTGGCGAAAAACAAGGTTCCTGGAATTGACGGAATACCACTTGAGATGTTTCTACAAACAGATACAGCATTGGAATGCTTACTCATCTATGCTAAGAAATTTGGAAGACAGTTACCTGGCCAATCGACTGCAAGAGATCCATATTTGTACCCATTCCAAAGAAAGGTGATCCAACAAAATGCAGAAATTATTGAACAATATCATTAATATCACATGCAAGTAAAATTTTGCTGAAGGTCATTCAAAATCAGTTGCAGCAATATATCAACAGGGAACTGCCAGAAACTCAAGCCAGATTCAGAAAAGGATGTGGAACGAGGGATATCATTGCTGATGTCAGATAGATCATGGCTGAAAGTAGAGAATACCAGAAAGAAGTTTACCTGTGTTTTATTGACTATGCAAAGGCATTTGACTGTGTGGATCATAACAAATTATGGACAACATTGCAAAGAATGGGAATTCCAGAACACTTAATTGTGCTCATGAGGAATCTGTACTTAGACCAAGAGGCAGTTGTTCAAAGAGAACAAGGGGATACTGCATGGTTTAGACTCAGGAAAGGTGTGTGTCAGGGTTGTATTCTTTCACCATACTTATTCAGTCTATATGCTGAGCAAATAATCTGAGAAGTTGGACTATATGAAGAATGTGTCATCAGAATTGGAGGAAGACTCATTAACAGCCTGCATTATGCAGATGATACAACCTTGCTTGCTGCAAGAGAAGAGGACTTGAAGCACTTACTGATGAAGGCCAAAGACCACAGCTTTCGGTATGGATTACACCTCAACATAAAGAAAACAAAAATCCTCACAACTGCACCAATAAGCGACACCATGATAAACGGAGAAAAGATTGACGTCAAGGATTTCATTTTACTTGGATCCACAATCAACACCCATGGAAGCAGCAGTCAAGAAATCAAATGACGCATTGCACTGGACAAATCTGCTGCAAGAGACCTCTTTAAAGTGTTGAAAAGCAAAGCTGTCCCCTTGAAGACTAAAGTGTGCCTGACCCAAGCCATGGTATTTTCAATCACATCATATGTATGTGAAAGCTGGACAATGAATAAGGAAGACCAAAGAAGAATCGATGCATTTGAATTATGGTGTTGGTGAAGAATACTGAATATACCGTGGACTGCCAGAAGAATGAATGAATCTGTCTTGGAAGTACAGCCAGAATGCTCATTAGAAGCCAGGATGGCAATACTTAGTCTCACATACTTTGGATGTGTTATCAGGAGGGACCAGTCCCTGGAGAAGGACATCATGCTTGATAGATTAGAGCATCAGTGCAAAAGAGGTAGACCTTCAAAGAGATGGTTTGACACAGTAACTGCAACAGTGAGCTCAAGTATAACAACTATCGTGAGAATGGCACAGAACCAGGCAGTGTTTTGTTCTGTTGTACATAGTGTCGCTAGGAGTCGGAACGACTCGAGGGCACTTAAAAACAACAGCAACAGGGAAGAACAAACAAGCAAACAAAAATCCAAACATGATGAGTCGAGTTGATGCTGACTCATAGTGACCTTATAGGACAGAGTAGAACTACCCCACAGTGTTTCCTAGGCTGCAATCTTTAAGGGAGCAGATTGCTGGGTCTTTCTCTCAGAGAGTTGCTGATGAATTCGAACAGTTGACCTTTCAGTTAGCAGCCAAGCACTTTAACCATTGCACCACCAGAGTTCCTTGCCTAGGGAAGACCAGGAAATAAATACTAGAGAGGGTGGAGGAAGGGGGAACAGTGAGGGAATAGGCAAGTTTTTTGCTTCAACTTTTCCAAAACAGTAACTTGTACAACATTGTCTTTTAATAGTTCTGCAATCTTTTCTGCGCTCCAGATCCTAGTAAGAAATTTACTGAAATAGCAAATCATCTCTACTACAAACCAAGGGTCACAAAGCTCATTGAAGTGTTTAGAAATAATAAAAGCAAGTGAGAAGAGAAAAAGAAACTGATAATGAGGTGAAAAGAAAAAAAAATATTTTCAAATAAGCTTTAAAATCAAGAGAGGAAAATTTGAACTAGATCTTGAAATAAGCAAGGATCAATGGAAGTCATTTAGGAAACTTGCAACTAAACAGTTTACACACTTTATAGAAGTGAACAATGTGACAGTGAGTCTCTTAAATTTGATAAATATTGTTTGAAGTCAAATCTTCTGGTGAGGTGGGAAAATCTAATCACATTGTCACTCCTTCTTCAGTCATTTCTCTGTACTGCAAATGAAGATAGCTGGCTTTTTCTCTGTTGCATGCAACATCAGCACATCCTGAGGTCACTGACAAAGTTATAAATGGCCAAAACTTAATCTTAGTTTGCCTTGGTATGACAGTTTTGTGATGCAACAGGCTTTAAAAAAAATGCAATGAATCCTCAGTCTATTTATGTTAGATAGACCATAGATAACTTTTGAAAATAATTGTATCAATTATGTATTGCACAAAGAGAAAAGCATCCAATCAAAAACAAAACAAGATAATTCTCAAATGTAGATGAAAATACTCAATTTACATTTAGGGTCTGCACCCAAAAGAAGACTGTAACTAAAGTGAACCCAGGTTAAAAGCTATAATAAAATTTAACTAATGTTAGCTGGCTGGGTTTTTGTTTTGTTTGTAATTAAGTTTTTATTTCAACAGAGATGTGTATGTGCGTATGTGATTTAGAGAGTCAAGTACTTCTGTAAGAATTATGAAATGAAAGTTAATCATCTCTCCTTCCCCCATTCTCACTTTTCCCACACTTCAGAAGCAACTACTCTCAACATTGTAAATGTTTATTTACTTCCACATTGCAAAGTAACATTGTTATATTGGTGTCTTTTAAACATTTTTAAATTTCAACCTGTTGAATTTTCACTATGAGAAATGTGGATTTAGCATCATTTTCACTCTTTAATCCTCCTTAGTGTATAACTTTCTCTATATAGTTATAACATAACTTTAGTTATATCAGTATTTAAGGTTTACATTATCTTATTTTTGTAAACACTGGCTGGACTACATTTCACAATATGATTACTTTTCCTTTTTTGAACAACTTTTTGTATACTTTGTTGGTATGAAGGGTACCGCTTTATTGCTGACTTAGTTTTAACCTTCTCTGGGGAGTACCTGGCTGGTGCAAACTTGTACACTATTGGCTGTTAATGGAAAGACTGGAGATTTAAGTCTACCCAGAGCCACCTCAGAAAAAAGGTCTGGTAATCTACTTCCAAAAAATCAGCCATTGAAAACCTTGTGGAGCACAGTTCTACTCTGGCACATATGGGTTGCCATGAGTCAGAGTCAAGTCAACAGCAACTGGTTTTAAACGTCTCAGAGTTGTTCAAAATAGTTAAATCTATTAGGGTTGTATCAAGTTTTCCTTCTTGGAGATAACTCTCTTGAGGCTTCTGGTTGGCTACAACTGGAATGATTGTGCTCTGTTATGGACTGAATTGTGTCTCTAGAAAAAGTATATCAACTTGGCTAGGCCATGAGTCCTAGTATTGTGTGGCTGTCCACCATTTTGTGATCTGATATGATTATCCTATGGGTTGTAAATCATAATTTCTGCCTGTGGTTAATGAGGCAAGATTAGGTTATGTTAAAGAGGATTAGGATGGGATGCAACACCCTTACTCAGGTCATAGCCCTGATTCAATGTAAGGGGGATTTCCCTAGAATGTGGCCTGCATCATCTTTTATCTTTTAAGAGAGAAAATGAGAGAGAGGCAAGCCAAACTTATTACCACAAAGCAAGAATGCAGAGCTTGTCCTTTGGACTCGAGGTCCCCGTGCTGAGAAGCTCTTAGATCAGGGGAAGATCAATGACAAGATCTTCACCCAGAGCTGAGAGAGATAGCCTTCCCCTGGAGCTGGTGCCCTGAATTTGGACTTCTATCCTTCTCAACTGTGAAAGAGTAAATTTCTGTTTGTTAAAGCCATCAACTTGTGGTATTTCTGTTTTAGCAGGACTAGATAACTAAGACATGCTCTTTGCCTTGGAAGTGCCATGATCCTGAGACCTACCTTCAACCTCCACCTGGAGAGAAATTTCCCTGAGTTGGAACTCCCATTTCCTGCATTCTATATTTTCCTCTTTATCCGTTTACTCTCTCAGTGTGAAGCAACTTCTCTAGTAGTTTTGTGAGAAAAACTATATGGGAAATAAACTTTTTGGGAGGTTTCAAGTCTGAGAATATCTTAAGTCTACCCTCACTATTGACTGATAGGTTTGCTAGATATAGTGTCATCAATTCAAAATATTTTTCTTTCCAAATTTTAAAGACATTTCTCCATTGTCTTCTAGTTTTAAGACAGAAAAAAACTTTCTAATTATTGACCCATTTGTCTTCTCTCTGGAAGCTTTCAGAATCTTCTTAGGCTCAGAATTCCCGAAACTTCACAATTTTATGCGTTTATGTCATTGATTTTCAGCTATTGTGCTGCACAAAATCTGTAAACTCATATCCTTAAATTCTGGGAATCTTTAAAAATTGATTTCCTACATTCCAGTTTTTGTTTGTTTCAAAGAGTGGGGTTGTGTTTTGGTATTTTATATGTCTGCTGTTGATTCAGTTCTGACCCATGGCAACCCCCTGTATTACCCTTCAAAGTTTTATATTGTCTCTTTCTGGATTTCCTATTAGTCAGATGTTGGACCTGGTAAACTGGTCCTCCAATTTTCTTAGCTTTGTTTCTTTGTTTTTATTTTCAATGTCTTAGGATTGTTTTTTGTTTGTTTGTTTTGTTGTCATTGTTGCTATTTTTTAGTTTTGTTTGTTTTGCTCTACTTTCTCTGAAAATTTCTTAATCTTTCAAAACTTTTTCTGAAGTTTTTATTTCTGTTGTTTGAATTTTTTTTAATATTCTTTATTGTATTTTAGATGAAAGTTTACAGAACAAATAGTTTCTCATTAAACAGTCAGTACACCTATTGTTTTATGACATTGGGTAACAACCCCATGACTTGTCAACACTCTCCCTTCTCGACCTTGAGGACCTTTTTTTTGGTGAAAATATACATAGCCAAATTTACACCATTTTGAAAGTTTCTACATATACAGTTCAGTGACATTGATTACATTCTTCCAGTTGTACTGCTATTCTCACTATCCTTTTCCAAATTATACAATCACCATTATCTTCAACTCACTTTCCCTAGGCTTCCCATCAAAACTTTTGAGTTGCTGTTGCCAATTTGATCTCACATAGATAATTCTTTTTCTTTTCTACCTTAGATGAAGGTTTGAAGAACAAATAGTTTCTCACTAAACAGTTAGTAAACATATTGCCCTATGACAATGGTTAAAAACCCCATGACATGTTAACACTGTCTCTTCTCAACTTTGGGTTCCCTATCACCAGCTTTCCTGTCCCCTCCTGCCTTCTAGCACCTGTCCCTGGACTGCTGTACATCATTAGCCCTGTTTTGTTTTATGAGGCTGTCCAATCCCCGGCTGAACGGTGAACTTTGGGAGCAGCTTCACCACTGAGCTAAAAGGGTGTCCAGGGGCCATACTCTTGGGGTTTCTCCAGTCTGTCTGGCCAGTAAATCTGGTCTCTTTTGTGAGTTAGAATTCCGTTCTACATCCTTTCCCAGCTCTGTCCAGGACCTAAATTGTGAACCCGGTCAGAGAAGTCAGTGGTGGTAGCCGGGCACCATCTAGCTGTACTGGACTCAGTCTGGTGGAGGCAGTGGTAGCTGTGGTCAGTTAGTCTTTTGGACTAATCTTTTCCTTGTATCTTGTTCTCTTCATTATCCCTTGCTCCCGAAGGGGTGAGACCAGTGGAATATCTCAGATGGCTGCTCACAAGCTTTTAAGACCCCAGATGCTTCTCACCAAAGTAGAATGTAGACCATTGTCTTTATAAACTGTGTTATGCCAATTGAGCTAGAAGACCCCCGAGACCATAGTCCCTACAGCCCTCCACCCAGCAATTCAGTCCCTCAGGGACTTTGGAACTGTCTATGGAGCTTCCATGACCTTTCCTTGTACAAGTTGTGCTGGCTTCCCCAGTAACGTGTACTGTCTTACCCTTCACCAAAGTTACCACTTATCTATTTAGTCCCCCCCAACCCCTCCCATCCCTCATAACCAACAAAGATTGTTTCTCTTTGTGTGTAAACTTTTACATGAGTTATACAGTAGAGGTCTCAACAATATTTGTCCTTTTGTAAATGACTTATTTCACTCAGCATAATATCCTCCAGTTTCATCCATGGTATAAGATGCTTCACAGATGCATCATTGTTCTTTATGTTTGTATAATACTCCACTGTGTGTATTACTAAAGTTTGTTTATCCATTCAGCTGTTGATGGGCATCTAGATTGTTTCCATCTTTTTGCTATTGTGAACAGTGCTTCAGTGAATATGGGTGTGCATATGTCTGTTAGTGTGACAGCTCTTATATCTCCAGGAGTGGGAATGCATTTTGTAGTGCTTTATTTGTGGTGCTGACGTTTCCTTTGTTCCTCTTACTCTCCTGTGCTGAGTTCCTTTTGTTTGTGGATTTTTTTTTTCATTTCTTTTGTTTTTGTAGGTTTTGTTTTTACTGAGACTTTATGTTTTTCTTCTTTATTTTGATGAGTAGGTTTGTTAACTTTCTTTGTGGTTACCTTGAAATTTACCCTTATCTTCCTAGATTTGTACCAGTCTATTATTACTTGGTATCACTTGACTTACTCTCCATTAGAAGGTTCTATACCTACACCGTTTATTCCCTCTTTTATTGTTCTCATACTGTTGTCATTTACAGATTAATCCCTCTGGTTCCCTTTTGTAATTCATTTGGTTTTGCATAGTCCTTAAGAGTTCATTTACTAGGTTGTTATCTGGATAGTACAATCCCATGTCCTGTATTCAGCCTGTGGTCTGATATTGTTTGTTCTCAGATAGAAGGACTTCCTTTAATAAGTCTCGTAAGTTTGGTTTGGTTTTTACATAGTCCCTTAATTTCTGTTTAGCTGGAAATGACCTAATTTCACCATCATATTTGAATGAGAGTTTTGCAGGAAAATATTATTTTTGGCTGGCAATTTTTTTCTTTCAAGGTTTTATATGTCACCCCATTGCCTTCTTGCCTGCATGGTTTCTGCCAAATAATCCGAGCTTAGTCTTATTGTTTCTCCTCTGTATGTGACTCTTTGTTTTTCTCAAGCTGCTCTCAGGATTCTTTGTTTGTCTTTGGTTTTAGTGAGTGTGATTATGGTATGCATTGGTGATTTTCTTTTGGGGTCTCTCCTGTATGGCATTGGTTGAGCTTCTTGGATGTTCAGCTTTTCATCTTTCATGATATTGGGGAAGTTTTCTGTCAGCAGTTCTTCAATGATCCTCTCGGCGTTTTCTGTTTTCTCCCCCTGCTCTGGAACTCCGATCACCCGTAGATTTTTGCTTTTGATTGTATCCCACATAATTCTCAGGGTTTCTTCATTTTTCTTCATTCTTTTTTCTGAGTTTTCCTCAAACAGAGTTGTATCCAAGTGTTTGACTTCAGTTTCACTGGTCCTATCTTTAATCATTTCAAACCTGCTCCTCAGCCCTTCTATGACACTGTCCATTTCTGAAATTTGTTGTTCATCTTTTGGATTTCTAATTGTTATTTTTGTATAATTGCTAGTTGTGAATTGATCTAGCATTTTGTTCTTGTATTATTTTCTTGAATTCTTCCATTTTTTGGTCTGTATTTTCCATGAATTTGTCTACCTTTTCCATGTATTTGTCTATTTTTTTCCTCTTTTTTGTCTACTTTTTGCTTCAACTCTTGGATAATTCTGAATATTAGTGATTTAAATTCTCTATCAGTTAGATCTAGTGCCTTTTCTTTTACTGGAAGGTCATCTGGTGTTTTATTTTGGATGCCTACTGGAACCATCCTGTTCTGTTTTTGTAAATGTTTTGATATTGTCTGCTGTCTTTAGGGCATTCAGTGGTTATTTTCCTGGTTTATTGATTGTAGATTTGTTTGTTTCATCTGGCTTTTTTGGTTTATTTGGTTATGTCTGAGCAGCCGGTCTGTGCGTTCTTGGTTGTTTGTTCATCTGTGGGCACGATACTACTCACGTCCTTCTCCAATGGGCAGGGTCAGTCACTCAGGTATGGTACAGCAGGGCAGGTCCAGCTGAAAGGGAGTTGCTGGGATAGGTTTTTTGTGGCACATACCAGGACTGACAGTGGGGACCAGGAATCAGTGCAGGGCAGGTTCCAGTAGGCCATGCCTGTGCTGGTTGGGAGTGTGAAGTTCAGCGCACAGTGCAGGTAGGCAGGAAGGAGGGGGTAGACTGTGATATGTGGAGCTAAGATGGGTATGGGAAAGACAAGAGAGAGGATAGAGGAACAGGAGCCAAAAACATTTACACAAACAAAAAAGAGTGCAAAGCAAGCTTGATGTTGGAGTGGAGAGATGAGAGACTGAGAAATGGGGAAAAACAAAATAAAAAAAAAGAAAAAGGGTAAAAGAAAAAAATGAATAAATCAAGAAACTGGAAATGAAGAAAGATAGAAAGCGAATAAGAAAGAGAAGAAAACTAACCAGGAAATGAAAAAAAAAATAAGAAAAAAGAAATGCCTCCAGGGATGTCCGTGTGCATCTACGCAGAATAAGAGACTAACTTCCAACCTGTGTGGTACTGCCTTGCTAGAAGGGGCTCCCAAGCTGAGAAAAGAAAGAGAAAATAAACAAACAAATCAAAACAGAACAAATCAGAGCAAGCAAACAAAAAAGCCCTGGGGATCCTATCAGCGTGGTGGCATGGGCCCGGAAGCAGTTTCACAGTCGAGAGGTGTTTCGCAGTCTTTCAGGAAGAAGCAAAGATGGCATACAGAGCCAGGTATTTGAGAGAAAGGAGGGGGAGGTGGTGAGAGGTAAGGAAGAAATCTAAAGAAGTGGAAAAAAGCAACACCAGCAGCCAACAAATGGCACTCAGGGAGCTGACCAGTGTGAGGAGGTGGAATCCAAGCGGAACTAGGGGGAAGCTCGTTCTTCCTGGCCAATAGGCTGTGGCTGCAGGAAGCAGAGGAGGCTAAGTAGGGGTGAAGAAGGGTGGGGATAGGAAAGTCTATATCTTGGTTGTTCTGTCTTCTGCTGGAAGCTCCATGAAGCTGCGTTCTCTACCCCCTGTTCACTGATCTCCTATAGGAGTCCAAGATGATGGATCCATGCTGCCGTAGCTGATCTCTCCTTGCACTCTGTTCTCGGTCAGTTTCTCACTCCATTCGGTGCTTGGCTGAGATCTTTATCTCTTCATTCAATGCTTAGGGTTTCAGGATTAGACGTGTGACTCTGTTTGACTTAGTTTTTCTAATCTTTGCTGCAGAGGGATAGCGTGGTGCTTCTGACTAGAGTGCCATGTTGCCTGGAAGTCTGTTGTTTATAATTTTTAAGAACAATTATTTTCTGTTTGGTTTATATACCAAAAAAAAAAAAAAAAAAAAAAAAAAAACCAAACCCTTTGCCATAGGGTTTTCAAGGAGCAGCTGGTAGATTTGAACTACCGACGTTTTGTTTAGCAGCCAAGCTCTTAACCACCTTGCCACCAGGGCTCCAACAGCATCCAATTATTTTTTCATGGATAGACAATTTTTTCTTAACTCTGAGTATACTGCTAACATTTTATTTCAAAGTTTTCTCATCCTGCTTAATATCTGCTTCCTCCAAGTTACTTGTTCATTTTGTTCTTTGTTTGTTCACATTATAAGTTGTGCATTAAAATCTTTTTTGGAAACACATGTGGATAACTTTCCTATTGCAATCTTTGTAGTAGGAAGATCTTGCTGGACTGTTTTATTGAGAGACTCTGAATTTTAGTGTTTTAGATTTTCCTCTTGGTCAGTTCAAATTTCCCAGAGAAGGATCTACCAGATACATGTTTGTTTACCAACATTCTGGGAACTGAGTTGAGGCAGAGGGCTTAGTTTGTGCTTCCTTCTCTGTGCTTAATCTGCTCTTTTTATATCTCAAAGATAATTGGCTTAAAATACAGTCTACACTGAGATGGTCTCATTAAAAAGGTCCTATTCCCAAAAGGGATTACATCCACAAGTATAGGGGTTTAAGATTTACAACACATATTTTGGGGGGATATCTTAATCATCTAGTGCTGCTATAACAGAAATACCACAAGTAGATGGCTGTCTTAGGCTGCATTTTCTAGGGAAGCAAAACCAGTAAAGTGTATAAATATATATATATACAGAGAGATTATATCAAGGAAACAGCTCACGTGATTGTAGAGGCTAGAACATCCCAAGTTCGTGGATCAGGGTAGAGGCCTCTCCTAAGTCACACAGCTGCGGAGGCTGGCAAGTCCAAGATCAGAAGGTCGAAGAGCAGGGCTCTGGCTCACAGGCTGTGCAGATAGAAGAATCCCAGGTTCAGCAGATAAGCTGACAGCTGAAGTCCCAAGAACGGGAGATGAGACGACAGGAAGCAGCCGCAGGATCCAGAGAGAGCAAAAAGCCAGAACGTCTGCTTATATACAGATGCGGGCCACACCCCCAAAGAGACTCCCTTTCATCTGATTGGCTACTCACAGTATATTCAATCATGGGAGTGATTACATTAAAACAGGGAGAATCATGGCCCAGCCAAGTTGACACACATACTTAACCATCACAATGGCTTTAACAAAGAAAAATTTATTCTCTCCCAGTGCAGTAGGCTACAAGTCTAAATTCAGGGCATCAGCTCCAAGGGAAGACTTTCTTTGTCAGCTGTAGAGGAGGGTCTGTGTCATCAATCTTCCCTTGGTCTGGGAGGTCTCAGCACAGGAATCCCAGGCCCAAAGGATGCGCTCTGCTCCTGACATTGCTTTCTTGGTGGAATATGAGGTTCCCATGTGTCTCTGCTCGCTTCTGTCTTTTATATCTCAGAAGAGATTAGCTTAAGACACTATCCAGTCTTTTATACCTCATCAGTATAACCACCACTAATCCATCTTATTACATCATAATGATAGAGTTTATAACACATAAGGACATCACATTAGATTACAAAATGGTACACTATCATACAATACTGGGAAGTAGCATGTGTAACACTTAAACACTTTTAAACCATTAAATATTCTCATGAGCATCACAAAGTAGCATCCCTATGTGTTTGTTATTACAAACCATTGTATGTATTTAACCCAAAATTTTAATATAATAGGCTTTATGACAGTCTGTTCTTTTTTTTATTCTTTTTTTATTGTACGTTAGATGAAAGTTTACAGAACAAGTAGTTTCTCATTAAACAGTTAGTACACATATTGTTTTATGACTATGGTTAACAACACGACGACATCTCAGCACTCTCCCTTCTCAACCTTGGGTTCCCTATTACCAGATTTCCTGTCCCCTCCTGCCTTCTAGCCCTTGTCCCTGGGCTGTTGTGCCCCATTAGTCTTGTTTTGTTTTATGGGGCTGTCTAATCTTTGGCTGAAGGGTGAACCTCGGGAGTGACTTCATTACTGAGCGAAAAGGGCATCCAGGGGCCATACTCTCAGGATTTCTCCAGTCTCTGTCAGGCCAGTAAATCTGGTCTTTTTTTGTGAATTAAAATTTTGTTCTACATTTTTCTCCAGCTCTGTCTGGGACGCTTCTGTTGTGATCCCTGTCAGAACAGTCAGTGGTGGTAGTGGGGCAACATCTAGCTGTACTGGACTCAGTCTGGTGGAGGCCGTGGTAGTTATGGTCCATTAGTCCTTTGGACTAATCTTTCCCTTGTATCTTGTTTTCTCCATTCTCCCTTGCTCCCGAAGAGGTGAGACCTATGGAGTATCTTAGATGGCTTCTCACAGGCTTTTAAGACCCCAGACACTACTCAACAAGGTGGAATGTAGAACAGTTTCTTTGTAAACTATGTTATGCCAACTGAGCTACATGTTCCTCGAGACCATGGTCCCCACAGCCCTCTGCCCAGCAATTCAGTCCCTCAGGGAGTTTGGATGTACCTATTTAGCTTCCATGAGCTTTCCTTGTACAAATTCTGCTGGCTTCCCCAGTATGGTGTACTGTCTTACCCTTCACCAAAGTTACCACTTATCATTTGTCTGCTTAGTTTTCCCCCCCACCACTTCCATCCCTCGTAACCAACAAGGATTGTTACTTTTTGTGGGTAAACTGTTTCATGAGTTTTTACAATAAAGGTCTCATACAATATTTGTCCTTTTGTGATTGACTTATTTCACTCCGCATAATGTCCTCAAGTTTCATCCATGTTATGAGATGCTTGGCAGATTCAGCATTGTTCTTTATTGTTGTGTAATACTCCATTGGGTGTATGTATCATAGTTTGTTTATCCATTTGTCTGTTGATGGGCATCTAGTCTGTTTCCATCTTTTTGCTATTGTGAACAATGCTGCAATGAACATGGGGGTGCATATGTCTATTTGTGTGGTAGCTCTTATTTCTCTAGGATATATTCCTAGGAGTGGGACTGCTGGATTGTATGTTATTTCTGATGCTAGCTTTCTAAGGAAGCACCGTATCGTTGTCCAAGATGTTTGTATCATTTTTATTCCCACCAGCAGTACATAAGAGTTGCAATCTGCCCACAACCTCTCCAACATTTGTTATTTCCAGTTTTTTTTTCATTCGTGCCAGTAATGCCAGGGTGAGATAGTATCTCATTATGGTTTTGATTTGCATTTCTCTAATGGCTAGTGATCTTGAGCATTTCCTCATGTGTCTGTTGGCCACTTGAATGTCTTCTTTGTCAAGTGCCTGTTCATTTTCTTTGCTCATTGTTTAATTGGATTATTTGTCTTTTTGTTCTAGAGGTGTTGGATTTTCTTGTAGATTTTAGAGATAAGACTTTTGTCTGACTCTCAACGTCCAAAAATTTTTTCCCAGCCTGTAGATTCTCTTTTTACTCTTTTGGTGAAGCCTTTGAATGAGACGAAGTGTTTAATTTTAAAAGATCCCAGTTAGCTAGTTTATCTTCTGGAGTTTGAGTGTTGTTGGTTATGGTTTGTATCCTGTTAGTGCCGTGTATTAGGGCCTCAAGCATTGATCCTATTTTTTCTTCTGTGAACTTTATAGTGTTTGGTTTTATATGACAGTCCATTCTTAAGCACGAGTTGTTTGTAAGTCAAACGTTCATAACCCAGGGACAGCCTATATATAATATGGTGTTCGCACAACATCCAAATCACATAATGTCCTATTTCACAGAACATATTGTGGACGTTAAGCAACACATGACTGTATATGTATTCTTGCTTAAATAAATCTTCTATCACACTGCTCCATTGAAAAAATCATATGTGAAATCAAAAGGTCAACAATTATTTTAAAACTAAGATGAGAAGATAAGGGGGCACGGAAACTAGAGTACTAGAAACTGAACAACCAGAGCACAATTAAAGAGAAGGTTGACATGTTGTGAAAAGTGTTACTAATATCAGCAAGCAATTTGTGTAGAAATTGTGAAATGGGAATCTAATTTTCTATGTAAACTTTCACTGAAAACCCAATAAAATATTATTAAAATAAAATAAACCTTCTATTAATCATTTAAAAAACCTGATGATTTCCAGGCAACATGGGGCTCTAGGCAGAAGTGCCACGCTGTCCCTTCACAGCAAAGATCTGAAAAATTAAGCCAAGTAGAGAAAACAGCAATCCTGAAACACTAAGCATCAAAAGAAGAGATAAAGAACTCAGCCAAGCACCAAATGGAATAAGAAACTGATAGAGAACAGAGAGTGAGGAGAGATACATGTAGAGGTTCCCTATCAGCTACTGCAGCACAGATCTGCCATCCTGGACTTCTTTCAGGGACCAGCGAACATGGGGTATGAGAAAGCAGTTTCATGGAACTTCCAGCAGAAGAAAAAACAATCGGTAACTGATGATATACACTTCCCCACACCCCACACTTCTTCACCCCCACTTGGCCTCCTCTGCTTCCCACGGCCACAGTCTCTTGATCAGGAAGCACCCACTGCTTGTATTCCACCCGCCCGCATGGGCCAACTCCCTGAGTGCCGTTTCTTGGCTGTTGGTGTTGCTTTTTCTGCTTCTTTTTATTTCTTCCTTACCTCTCACTGCCTCCCCCTCCTTTCTCTCAAATACCTGGCTCTGTGCACCATCTTTGCTCCTTCCTGAAGGGCTGTGGAACTCCGCTCGAGTGTAGAGCTGCTTCCCGGTCCGTGTTGTTAAACTGGTGGAATCCCAGGCCTTTTTGTTTGTTTGTTTTCATTGTTTATTGGTTTTCTTTTTCTTTTCTTGAATTGGGAGCCTGTTCTGTCTGGGCAGTACTGCACAGCTTGGGACCTACCCCCTCTTTTTTGTGTTTTTTGAGGGGTTTTTCTTACTCTTTTTTTTTAAATATGTTTTGTTTTCTTTTCCTCTTTTTCGCTTTTTGTCTTTCTTCATTGCTCAGTTTCTCTTCTCTCTATACTTTCCTTCTCTTCATGTCCCCTGAATAGCTGGCACTATGCCTTCTAGCCGGGCTGTACTTCAACATCTGGGAGCAAATTCCCCAGACCTCATAGCTGCACTGGTGGGATTCCTGGGAGCTTTTATTTTCTTTTTTCTTTCTAATTTTAATTTATTCATTTTTTTATTTTGTTTCTTTTTTTCTTCTTCTTCTCCATTTTGTTTTTCTCGATTTCATAGTCTATCATCTCTCCACTCCAACAGCAAGCTCTCCTAGCACTTTTGTTTGTTTGTTTGTATATTTTTGGCTCCTGTTCCTCTCTCCTCTATCTCCTCTCTTCCATACCCATCTTAGCTCCACACATAACAATCTCCCGCCTCCTGCCTACCTGCACTGTGCACTTAACATCACACCACCAAGCAGCACAGACATGGCCTACTGGAACCTGCCCTGCACTGATTACTGACCCGCCCTGGTGGCCGTAATAAGTGCCATGAACAACCCATCCCAGCAACTCCTCTTCAGCTAGACCTGCCCTGCTGTACCATAGCTGAGCGAGTGAACCTGCCAATCGGAGAAGAGGCAAAAAGTATCGTGTGCACAGATGAGCAAACAACAAAGAACACACAGCCTGCCTGCTCATACATAGCCAAATAAAACAAAAAAAGGATTAAACGGACAAATCTACAATCAATAAATGAGAAAAATAACTACTGAATGCCCTGAACAGCAAACAGTATCAAAACATTTACAAAAACAGGACAGGATGGTTCCAGTAGGTGTCCAAAATAAAACACCAGATGACTTTCCAGTAGAAGAAAAGGCACTAGAACTGCATGATAGGGAATTCAGATCTCTAATACTAAGAACTATCTAAGACATGAAGCAAAAAGCAGACAAAAATTAAGAAAAAATAAACAAATTCATGGAAAAGGCAGAGAAATTCATGGAAAATACAAACAAAAAGAATGGAAGAATTCAGGAAAATAATGCAGGAACAAACTACCAAAATAAATTCACAACTAGAAATCATACAAAAACAACAATTAGAAATCCAAAAGATAAACAACAAGATTTCATAAATGGACAGTGTCACAGAAGGGCTGAGGAGCAGATTTGAAAAGGTAGAAGACAGGATCAGCGAAATTAAAGACACAAACTTGGATACAACTCTGTTTGAGGAAAACTCAGAAAAAAAAACAAAGAAAAATGAAGATACCCTGAGAATTGTGTGAGATACAATCAAAAGCAATAATCGGCGAGTGATTGGAGTTCCAGAACAGGAGGAGAAAACAGAAAATACAGAGAGGATCATTGAAGAACTGCTGACAGAAAACTTCCCCAATATCATGAAAGAAGAAAAGCTGGCAATCCAGTAAGCTCAACGAACTCCATATCTGATAGACCCCAAAAGAAAACCACCAAGGTATATCATAATCACACTTGCCAAAACCAAAGACAAACAAAGAATCCTGAGAGAAGCTTGTGAAAAACAAGCAGTCACATACAGAGGTGAAAAAATAAGAATAAGCTCAGATTGTTCAGCAGAAACCATGCAGACAAGAAGGCAATGGGATGACATATATAAAATCTTGAAAGAAAAAAATTGCCACCCAAGAATAATATACTCTACAAAACTCTCATTCAAATATGATGGTGAAATTAGGTCATTTCCAGATGAACAGAAATTAAGGCACTATATAAAAACAAAACCAACTTACAAGATTTATTAAAAGAATTCCTTCGATTTGAGAACAAACAATATCAGACCACAGGCTGAATCTAGGATGCGGGATCGTACCTGCCAGATACCAATCTAGGAAATGAACACTCAAGGACTATCCAAAACAAAAAGAAATACAACAGGGAATCAGAGCAGTTAATCTGTAAATGACAACAGCATCAGAACAATAAAAGGGGGAATAAACTGTGTAGGTATAGAACCTTTTAATGGAGAGGAAGTCAAGCGATACCAAGTAACAATACACTGGTTCAAATCTAGGAAGATAAGGGTAAATTTCAAGGTAACCACAAAGAAAGTTAACAAAACCTACTCATCAAAATAAAGAAGAAAAACACAAAGTCGGAGCAAAAACAAAACCTACAAAACAAAAGAAAAGAAAAAAAATCCACAAACAAAAGGAATTCAGCACAGGAGAATAAGAAGAACAAAGAAAATCTCACCACCACAAAAAAAAGCACTACAAAATGACAGCAATAAACCCACATCTATCAATAATTACACTGAATGTAAATGGCTTCAATGCACCCATAAAGAGACGGAGAGTGACAGAATGGATTAAAAAAACAGGATCCATCAATATGGTGTCTACAAGAGGCACACCTTAGAAACAAAGACATAAATTATTAAAAATCAAAAGTTGGAAAAAAAATATCAAACAAACAACTTCCAAAAAAGAGTAAGAGTGGCAATACTAATCTCAGATAAAATAAACTTTCAAACAAAATCAACCATAAAAGATACAGAAAGACACTATATACTGATTAAGGGGATGATCCATTATTAAGACATAACCATAATAAACATCTATGCACCCAATGATAGGGCTCCAAAATACATAAAACAAACTCTAACAACACTGAAAAGAGAAATTGACAGTTCCACAATAATAGTAGGAGACTTCAACACACCACTCTCAGTAAAGGACAGAACAACTAAAAAGAAACTCAGCAAAGATACAGAAGACCAAAAGGGCACAATCAGCCAACTTGACCTCATAGACATATATAGAACACTCCATCCAACAGCTGCAAAGTACATGTTCTTTTCCAATGCACATGGAACGTTTTCCAGAGTGGACCAAAACTTAGGCCACAGAACATTTCTCAACAAAATCCAAAACATTGAGATGATACAAAACATCTTCTCTGACCACAGTGCCATCAAGGTAGAAATTAACAGCAGAAACAGCAAGGAAAAAAAATCAGTTACATGGAAACTGAATAACACCCTACTTACAAACCACTGGGTAAGAAAAAAATCAGAGATGGAATCAAAAAATTCCTAGAATAAATGAGAATGAAAACACATCATACCAAAACCTTTGGGAAACAGCAAAGGCAGTCCTCAGAGAACAATTTATAGCCAATAGATGCACACATCAAAAAAGAAGAAAGGGACAAAATCAAAACATTAACTACACAACTCAAACAAATAGAAAGAGAACAGCAAAAAAAAAGCCCAGAGTCACCAGAAAGAAGGAAATAATAAAGATTACAGCAGATATAAATGAAATAGAGAATAGAAAAACAATAGAAACAATCAACAAAACCAGAAGTTGGTTCTTTGAAAGAATCAACAAAATCTACAAATCAATGGCCAGACTGACAGAAGAAAAACAGGAGAGGACACAAATAACCCAAATAAGAAATGAAATGGGGGACATTATAACAGACCCAACTGAAGTAAAAAGGATCATAACAGAGTATTGTGAAAAACCATACTCCAACAAATTTGAAAACCTAGAAGAAATAGGTAAATTTCTACAAACACAATACCTACCCAAACTACAAAAAAGTGATGTTGAAAATCTAAACAGACCCATAACAAGAGAAGAGATTGAAAAGGTAATAAAAAAAACAAAACTCCCCACAAAAAAAAAGCCCTGGCCCAGATGGCTTCACTGGAGAATTCTAACAAACATTCAGAGAAGAGCTTGTACCAGTACTACTGAAACTATTTCAGAACATAGAAGAGGAAGCAATACTTCCAAATTCATTCTATGAAGCCAGCATAATCCTCATACCAAAACCAAGCAAAGATGCCACAAAAAAGAAAATTACAGACCAATAGCTCTCATGAACATAGATGCAAAAATTCTCAACAAAATTCTAGCCAATAGAATTCAGCATCATATCAGAAAAATAATACACCACGACCAAGTAGGATTCATACCAGGTAGGCAAGGATGGTTCAACATTAGAAAATCAATCAACGTAATCCACCACATAAATAAAAGGAAAGAAAAATCTCACATGATCACCTCAATTGATGCAGAAAAGGCATTCGACAAGGTCCAACACTCATTCCTGATAAAAGCTTCCAATAAAATAGGTATAGAAGGGAAATTTCTCAACGTAATAAAGGGCATCTATGCAAAACCAACAACCAACTTCATTCTTAATGGAGAGAGGCTGAAAACATTCCCCTTGAGAACAGGAACAAGACAAGGATGCCCTTTATCACCACTGCTATTTAACATTGTGCTGGAAGTTCTAGCTAGAGCAATAAGGCAAGAAAAAGAAATAAATGGCATCCAAATTGGTAACGAAGAAGTTAAACTGTCCCTGTTTGTGGATGATATGATACTATACATAGAAAACCCTAACGACTCCACAAGAAATTGACTGGAACTAATAGAAGGATTCAGCAGAGCAGAATACAAGATAAACATACAAAACTCAGTTGGATTCCTATACACCAATAAAGAGAACGATGAAAAGGAAATCAGGAAAACAATACCATTTATAATAGCCCCTAAAAGAATATAATTCTAAGGAATAAATCTAACCAGGGAATTAAAGACCTATACAAAAAAAACCACAAAACACTACTGCAAGAAACTGAGAGGGATCTACATAAATGGAAAAACATACCATGCTCATGGATAGGTAGACTCAACATTGTGAAAACAACAATTCTACCCAAAGCAATTTACAAATACAATGCAATCCCGGTCAGAATACCAACAACATTCTTCAAAGAGATGGAAAAACTAATCATTAACTTTATATGGAAAGGGAAGAATCCCTGAATAATAAAGTAGTATTGAAGAAGAATAAAGTAGGAGGATTCACAGTACCTCACCTCAGAACCTACTATACAGCTATGGTAGTCAAAACAGCCTGATACTGGTACAATGACAGATACATTGACCAATGGAACAGAATTGAGAACCCAGATGTAAATCCATCCACCTATGATCACCTGATCTTCGACAAGTTCCCAAAGTCCATCAAATGGGGAAAAGACAGTCTTTTTAACAAATGGTGCTAGCAAAACTGGATATCCATCTGCAAAAAAATGAAACAGGACCCATACCTCACACCATATACAAAAACTAACTCAAAATGGATCAACGACCTAAATATAAAGTCAAAAACTATAAAGTTCATAGAAAAATAGCACCAACGCTACAGGCCCTAACACACATCATTAACAGGATACAAACCATAACGATCAACACACAAACTCAGGAAGATAAGCTAGATAACTGGGATCTTCTAAAATCAAACACCTATGTTCTTCAAAAGACTTAACCAAAAGAATAAAAAGAGAACCTACAGACTGGGAAAAAAATTTTGGACAGTACAAGTCAGACAAAGTTCTAATCTCCATAATCTACAAGAAAATCCAACACCTCTACAACAAAACGACAAATAATCCTATTAAAAAATGGGCAAAGAAAATGAACAGACACTTCGCTGAAGTAGACATTCAAGCAGCCAACAGACACATGAGGAAATGCTCACATTCACTAGCCATTAAAGAAATGCAAATTAAAACCACAATGAGATACCATCTTACCCTGGCATTACTGGCACGAATGAAAAAAAACTGGAAATAACAAATGTTGGAGAGGCTGTGCGCAGACTGGAACTCTTATGCACTGCTGGTGGGAATGCGAAATGATACAACCATTTTGGAAAGTGATATGGCGCTTCCTTAGAAAGCTAGAAATAGAAATACCATAGGATCCAGCAATCCCACTCCTAGGAAGATATCCTAGAGAAATAAGAGCCATCACATGAATAGACATATGCACATCCATGTTCATGGTAGCATTGTTCACAATAGCAAAAAGATGGAAACAAACTAGATGCCCCTCAACAGAGGAATGGATAAACAAACTATGGTACATACACCCAATGGAGTATTATGCAACAGTAAAGAACAATGATGAATCTATGAAGCATCTTATAACATGGATGAAACTGGAAGACATTATGCTGAGTAAAGTAAGTCAATCACAAAAGGACAAATATTTTATGAGACCTCTATTGTAAAAACTCATGAAACAGTTTACCCACAAAAAGTAACAATCCTTGTTGGTTACGAGGGATGGAAGGGGTCGGGGGTGGGGGGAAACTAAGCAGACAAATGATAAGTGGTAACTTTGGTGAAGGGTAAGACAGTACACCATACTGGGGAAGCCAGTAGAACTTGTACACGGAAAGGTCATGGAAGCTCCATAGACACATCCAAACTCCCTGAGGGACTGAATTGCTGGGCGGAGGGCTGTGGGGACCATGGTCTCCAGAAACATCTAGCTCAATTGGAATAACACAGTTTATAAAGACAATGTTCTACATTCTACCTTGGTGAGTATCATCTGGGATCTTAAAATCCTTCGCGCAGCCATCTGAGATCCTCCATAGGTCTCACCCCTTCAGGAGCAAGGGAGAATGAAGAGAACAGGACACAAGGAAAAGATTAGTCTGGAGGACTAATGGACCACAGCTACCAAGGCCTTCATTGGACTGAGTCCAGTACAGCTAGATGGTGCCCGGCTATCACCACTGACTGCTCTGACCAGGGTCACAGCAGAGGGTTCTGGACAGAGCTGGAGAAGGATGTAGAACAAAATTCTAACTCACAAAAAAAGACCAGATTTACTGGCCTAAAGGAGACTGGAGAAACCCCGAGAATATGGCCCCCAGACACCCTTTTAGCTCAGTGGTGAAGTCACTCCAAGGTTCACCGTTCAGCCAGGGATTGGACAGCCCCATAAAACAAAACTGGACTAATGAGGCACAGCAGTCCAGGGACAAGTACTAGAAGGCAGAAAGGGACAGGAAAGCTGGTGATAGGGAACCCAAGGTTGAGTAAGGACAGTGTTGACATTAGTGGGGTTCTTAACCATTGCCATAGGGCAATATGTGTACTGTTTAATGAGAAACTATTTTGTTCTGTAAACCTTCAGCTAAAGTGAGAATAACAGCACCACTGGAAGAACGTAATCAAAGTCACTGAATTGTACATGTAGAAATTTTTGAAATGGTGTATCTTTGGCTATGTATATTTTCACCAAAAAAAAAAGGTCCTCCAAGGCCAAGAATGGAGTGTGTTGACATGTCATGGGGTTGTTAACCAATGTCATAAAACTATATGTGTACTGACTGTTTAATGAGAACATATTTGTTCTATAAACCTTCACCTAATGTACAACTAAAAAATTTTTTTAAATAATTAAAAAAAAAACCTGATGAGTGAATGACAACTTGTTGAAAAAAGATCATACATAAGAGCAGAGTCATGTCATCATTATTCTCAGATTAATTTATATATATATAATAACTCTATATAGTAAGTACATCTAAGTATGTTTTGCTGATTGTTTTCTATGTATCAGGCCTGTAATTAAGTCCTTTCATGCATTATCTTCTTAAATCTTGATGAAAATTAGGAAACTGCTAGTATCCCCATTTTACACATGAGAATCTGAGGCCCGAATAGGCAAAATTCAAACTCAGACAGTCTGACTCCATAACTGGAGCTCTTTTCTACTAAGATAAAATTGCTTCTACCTAAGGTAATGTTACAGAGTCCCTGGGTGGTGCAAATGGTGGCGCAAATGGTTAATCAATCGACTATTGGTGGAATGGTTGGCAGTTCGAACTCACCCAGAGGTTCCAGGTAAGACAGACCTGGTGATCTTCTTTCAAAAGGTCACAGCCTTGAAAAGCATATGGATTAGTAGTTCTGCTGTGCACATGGTGGGTCACCATGAGTCAGAATCAACTCAACAAGAAGACAATGCTAAAAAATGTTTATTTTCAGAGCTAGATTTATTTTTTATTTAATTTCAAGAAAGGGCATTAAAGGCACAATGGGAAGAGGTACAGTCATATATGGTGAGAATTTGACTTGATTTTTAAGACATTTCTTCACATATATAAAAACTAACCAAAGTCTCATGAAACAGGACCGGGCAATGTTTCCTTCTGTTGTACATAGGGTCACTAAGAGTTGGAACCGACTCAAAGGCACCTAACAACAACACAAAAAAATCTCATGAATCTCACCATGTTTGTGCAAGTATAGTTTTGTTGGTACAAGCTGCATATTAATTCTCCTCTCAGAGTTTCATGGATTGTTATCTTTGAGTATTGATAATATCTTGCATTATTTGCATTACTTTGTGTTTGCTCTTCTGTTTCTTGTTTTGTTGTTTATATTGAAGTTCCAATTTCATAAACTTTGAGAATTATATGTAAGTATTGTTAGTGAGCATGGTCTTAAGTGTAATGTATTTGTATAGGCAGTCCCTGGGTTTTGAACAAGATCCATTCCTAAGACACTCTTTAAGTCAAATTTGTAGGTAAATTGAAACAAGTACATACTGTTCTTATTTAGTGTCAGTTAGTCAAATGTTTGTCTTAGTATATAGTATATATTTTACCTTTCTGCACATATAAAACATTTAAGGAACGTTTACAGACTGTGCAATATTTTCATGAGCATCACAAAATAGTGCATGTGTTCATTATTACAAACCATTGTATTTCTCAAAATTTTGATGTCACAGGCTTTATGGCAGTACTAGTTGTCCATAAGTCAGGCATTCATAACCTGGCGACTGCTTGTACTATGAAAAAGCTAAAGAAACTCAGGAGACAGCCACAGATTAAGACATATGAGGAAGGAAAACTGTTTTGCTATGCGAGTTTTGATAACCAGTATTACCCACTGAAGTAATTTTGTCCAATATTTTGACATTTAGTGTTTTCATACAGTGGATGTTAGGTATGGGTCTCAGGAAAGCATAAAAATATTTGGATTGGGGCCAAGAGCTTTTAGAGAGGGCTACTTACCAAAAATCAGTGTTTTGGGGCTCTTCAAATTGCCCCAGGGAGTTTAAATCATTGGTTCTCAAAAGGGCCACTGGCACCTTCTTTGGAAATCTGAGGAGGGGGGGAGCCCTATTGTCTTTGGTTTTCACACTGACTAAGAAATGTTACTGGCAATTATCATGGGGGCCATATATCTTATAACGGACAATGACAGTTTGGTCCACAATCTTCTATGCCATTATCTCCTTTAACTGAAGGCCTCTGGGAAAACCATTTTTTAAGAGCAGGTTCCTCTTGTAGGTTACAATTCCACACATGATGAAAGGAAAAAGCCAACAATAATTTGCCTTAATGGATTCATTTCCTTTTCTACAATCATGATTAAAATAATAGGGAAAATTGCCTGAACTCTGAGCTTCACTCCTAATAATCCAGTAATATAAGATATAACCTTGGGCTAATTATTTACTCCATTTCTCCATCTGTAAAAATGAGAATAATGCTAATGGTACTGGAAGAGCATCTGAATTCAGTAACAATGGTGAATTATATTTGAAAACAGAATGCCATGTTACAATGTATAATGCTATACTTAGCCTGTGTGCACGAGCTCTCCCACCTCATGAAAGAGTGTGTTTCTGATTTATAAGCCTGAGAGTTTTCCGTAAGTTGCAAGTCAACAAATTAAAAATAAATGATGTAATTGCCTAATGTGTCTTCCACAGTCCCCATTTTTAGCCTCAGGGAGGAATGAGCTTTCAGACTTTTCCATAACAATGGTCTTCTTCAGAGTTAATGATCTACAGATATATTTGGAAAATAAAAACAAGACCAATTGGTTTGAAAACAAGCATAGATTCAACTAACAGAATGTTGGCTCCCCAGAGGCTAGCTTACATTACTCCTATGTCAAAGTCTCCATTTTTTTAAAGAATACCAGGACTACCAAAATTCTGGAAGCAAATGCTCATATCGAGGCACTTGTTCCTTCAAGTATACATACTTGACAGTGATTCACTCAAATGAACACCATCCTGTAAGTCAAGGGCACTGGGTTCTTGTCCCAGCTCTATCTTCAGTTAGCTTTTTGGTTCAAAGTAAGTAATTTAACTTCTCTGAGTCTCAGCGTCCACAAACGTATAATAAGAGGGTTTTTTGTTGTTGTTTTTTTTAAAAAAAATAATAATATACTGATGGTTAACAAATATCAAGCTCTAAGTATCTGTAGGCACTAGACCAAGTGGTATCTAGTTTCATTATACTCATTGATTTTCTTAACAATTCTATGAGATAGAAATTATTTTTCTATTTTTGGGGGTAATAAGCAGTTGAATAGGGGGACAGTGGTGGTTCCGTGATAAAATTCTCACCTTCTATGTGGGAGACCCTGGTTCGATCCCAGGCCAATTCACCTCATGCACAGCCACCACCCATCTGTCAGTGGAGGCTATGATGATGACTAGGTTTCAGCAGAACTTTCAGATTAAGACAGACTAGGAAGAAAGGCTTGGCAATTTCCTTCTGAAAATCAGCCAATGAAAACCCTATGGATCACAATTTTCCGATCCACAACTGATCATGGGGATGGTGTAGGACCGGGCAGCATTTAGTTCCACTATGCATGGGGTTACTATGAGTCAGGGGCCAACTTGACGGCAGCTAACAAAACAACAAGTAGTTGAGTAATCCCAGAGGCTGTGCTTTTAATCACTACTATAAATCATTTCGGGACGTTACAACTTGTCCTACACAAAATAAATTTAGTTTAATAAATGAACATACTTTAAAAGTAAAAAAGACTTCCATAAATTCAAGTTATTATTCGAGGTGTTAAGCCAGTAGTCTGTTAAATAGAACCTAGTGGTCCAAAAGACAATGCATTTGATTTAACTGTAAGTTAAAATACTTAGATTAATAACTACAAACTAAAAAATTTTAGATCATTTATTATACTGAGGTCTTTCTGAGTCTCCAGTTTTTGTAAACTGGAAATATACCTGAAGGACCAAAGTCCTCAAGTTCCTTATAGGGTGTCAGAGCCATGTCCTCTCAAGGCTTTTCTTTCATGGTAAACAGCTCTTACGTGGCCTCTGACATAAAAGACTCCATGGCCTTCCTTCCCAGAAAGCCCAACAGGTCATCCAAGCACCATCTCCCACCACTCCCCGGAGGCCATGTCCACACTAGGCCCTGTCAGACGTGCTGTAGGACAAAATCCAAGCTCCAACTCAGCTGAAGCTCTGTCTGTGGTAGCAGGTCCAAGGCCTCACAGTCACATCACAGAGCAGTAATTCTTAATAATTTTTTTTTTCTTAAGGCATAGGTACTTTTGAAAATCTGATGAAAATTCTGGACCCCAATCTACAAAAAAAAAAAAAAATATATGCACAGAAGTATGTATATGCATAATATATTCATCCACTTCAGAGAATTTGAGTACTCACCGAAGCTAATCCATGAACCTAAGTCAAGAAAACTTGTCTTAGAAGCTTCCTGATCTCTTCTATCATACTGGTCAGCTTGTGGCCTAGAGCACATTATGGGCATAAATAATATTCCCTGGAAAATAGTAATTAAATGTCTCTGACATTCCCCACTCTTCTAATATATATGTTCCTCCCTACCAGCTTCTTACTACCCATATCCTATGGGACTCTATACATCCCACTTCCTAATGTCAATGCCCTCACTTTACAAGTTTTGAATCCTTTACTAGACTATTTTCACAAATTCTGAGCTTTTAGTTTTCAAGTAATCACTCAACAGACCACCAAATTCAGCCCAGTTGGTCTCTAACTTAGTAAGCTCCATAACCTAGAAGTCTCCAGTCCTGTTCCTTTCCATTCCTAATTCTTGGCACCTCAAAGCAATTATCTTTGTAGGTACATAAATCAGTGTTGTGACTTAATTTCTCCAATACTAAAGCCTTCATATACTTTTATAGAAAAACTAAAATATCTCTGATGCAGAAATGCTTTAAAGAAAATTGAAAAATAATGATAGTAGAACTAAGTAGAAAGCTAAGATACAGGACAAGGACATACAGATGCAAACCTCATTCAGTATTAGCTGAGTTACTTCATTTACTGATAGTGCATTTTAATATTTAATATTGTTAACAGACTATCATGATTGTAAGTAAAAGATCTAGGTTTGTTAGGGGAGAAGTAAAATTTGTTGTTGTTGTTTTTCAGTTTTTACAGTGGTATGATTGTGAGAATCCTCATATTCTCACAATTCATTGGTGTAATTCCCAGTAAATAGACAGAAGCTTTAAAATACAGTCTTGATTTGCTTGCTTTTCTTTTTCAAAATAATACCTTTCTTTTTTTTTAATTTAACAATACGGTTGAACTATGCTCATAATAGAAGCCAGTGTTGCTTCATTTCCTTTGTGCCACCTAAAAGAATCTTATAAGATGTCTTGCAAGCAGACTCTTTGTACTAAAACTCTGTTAGGAATTGGTAACAAAGGGCTCGAGCCTTAGGAGAGATGGGAAAACTCACCATTGTGGCATCTATAGTTACAGTGTGAAAGCTAGAACTCGATATTCCAGGCCACCCATTAATAGGGAATCCATAGAAGTTGACTCAAGCTATGCTTTTGGCCTCATGTCCTTAAAAGCTAAAGAGTAAACCACAGTCTACAGCTTTCATGGGGAAAAATGTATGGCCTCTTTTCTGATTAGCTTTGCAGTAAATTAAAAATATCTTATGATATGTCAACGCATACAATAACTAGGATATATTCCATTTTCCTAAACAAAGTAAGAAGCATTTAAATTTACATTGATTTTTTCCTTGGTCGTTAAAAATTTATTTCTGTTTTTATGATTACTGAATTTTTTTCAGGTCCAAATAACAAGTTTTTGAATATTTCTTATGGGTGTTATCTTGTCCTGGACTCACTGGGAGATGATGTCATATACATGGGGCTTGCCTTCAAAGTATTTACAATCTAGAGTTTTATCTCCTATACAGTAGCCACTACCCATATGTAGCTATTTAAAATGTAAATCTAATAACACTAAAAATTCAGTTCTTCATTTGAGTTAACTATTTTTCAAATGTTCAATACGCACACGTGGCTAGTTACTACCATATTAGACAATACAGATTAAGAACATATTTATCATCACAGAAATGTCTTTTGGACTGTGCTGATATAGGGTACAGGTATTTAAAAACAATAAAACAAAAATGAAAAATTTACAGTTTGGTTCAATAGTTTATTTTGAAAAGGTTAGAGATAGAGTGGAGACCTGTTGGTACAGTGGTTAAAGCGCTCAGCTGCTAACTGAAAGGTTGGCGGTTTGAACCCACCAGCTGCTCCACGAGAGAAAGATGTGGCAGTCTGCTTCTGTAAAGGTTTACAGCCTTGGAAACCCTATGGAGCCGTTCTACTCTGTCCTACAGGGTCGGTATGAACTGGAATCAACTCGAAGGCAGTGAGTTTTTTTGAGTTAGCAATAGAGTCAGCATGTTTGTAATGCATAAAATACAAAACTATTTTCTCTAGAGTTGGTTGAATGTGTGAAAAAAAGGACGTGACTTACAGTCATACCAGACCTTCCTTATTTTCCTCTTTCCTTCTCTCTTCTTCAGTTTCCAGAGAGTAGTATGGGTCATTTACATGGATTTATGTGAAAGAGAGAGGGGAAGTTGGAGTGTCTCTATTGGGAGGAAACAAAGAGCAAGTTGTAATACTGGTTTTACACACCTTCTGTTACTGATGTGAGGTGACCCTGGATACTCCTACTTTTACTTGCTGTCTGTGAGTGATCGCTGTTTATTTACCTAGCCTAATGAAAATGGCCTTTTTGTTTTTCCGAAATGAATTTACTTCAATTGCTAATTATTCTATTTCTTTCTTTGCATTTTCTTTTCTCATTGTTGTTCCTGTGTGCCATTGGATCGATTCTCACTCTTAGTGACCCTATATGACAGCGTAGAACTGACCCATAGAGTTTCTTAGGCTGAAAATATTTACAGGAGCAGATCACCAGGTCTCTTCTCTCAGTAGAGCTGCTAGTGGGTTCAAAACTCCCGCCTTTCAGTTAGCAGCTGAGCACTTAACCATTGTGCCACCAGGACTCCTTTATTTTCTCATACCAGTCTTCAGTTTGAATCTATGCCACATCTTAGATATCTCCATGTATGTTTTCCACCATTCGTCTATCAGTTTGTCATATTGTGGTGGCTTGATGTTGCTGTGATACTGGAAGCTATGCCACTGATATTTCAAATACCGACAGTGTCACCCATGGTGGACAGGTTTCAAAGGAGCTTCCAGACTGAGACAAAGGAAGAAAGACTTGATGCTCTACTTCTGAAAATTAGCCAATGAAAACCCTATAGTTTTCACAGAATATTGTGTGAGATTTCGACTCTGTTACTTTGGATGTGTCATCAGGAGGGACCAATTGCTGGAGAAGGACATTAAGTTTGCTAAGTGAAGGGCCAGTATTAGCAAAGGAAACCCTCAATGTGATGGACTGATACAATAGTCACAACAATGGACTCAAACATATCAATGGTCATGAAGCTGGCACAGGACCAGATGACATTTCATTCTTTCATACGCTGGGTCCCCATGAACCAGAGCCGACTCAACAGCAATTAAAAACAACAATGTATATTATGCTGTTAGTTGAGCACCTAATATTTGTTCAACAAGATATTTTATCACAGGACCTAGCAGAGTGCTGGAACAAGCTAGGTTATTAATAAATATGGCTTATTGTTTAGAACCCCTAATTATTCTTAGAAACTGGAATGATTACTGACTCATCTTAAAGTATGATTAAATGTTTAATATTACTATTGTCCTTTCAAAACACATAATGCAATCCAGCTTGCTATTATTAAAATGTAGTCTTTCCAAATAATTATACAAATCCCTTGGTGCCTTTTCTGCTGTAATTCCTGACAAAATGAAACTGCCTCTTAAAAAAATATCATATACAAGTAATACTCATATTCTGCTATATAATTGTACCATAATTTTTTTCATACCCACTTGCTTTACATTCATCCTCAATTGGTAGCACTGAATGTATTAAGCCACTTTTTAAGTATTATAATCTCTCCAGTATATTAAAACTCAAGTCTTTGGTATAGCAAAGACTTCAAAGTTATGCCAGCTCATCTGTATTTTTCATTAAGTACATATGTTTCCTATAGTTTTGTTCATTCTAATATCTATAATATTAAATATAATAGAATAATGTACATACACCTACAAGGAAGACCAGTAAACATGACTATTATTCAAATTTACACACCAACCACTAATGCCAAAGATGAAGAAATGAAAGATTTTTACCAGCTTCTGCAATCTGAAATTGATCAAACATGCAATCAAGATGCACTGGAATTTGAACTTTGGAAACAAAGAAGGATCAGTAGTTGAAGAATATGAACTTAGTGAAAGACACAATGCCAGAGATCACACGATAAAATTTTGCAAGACCAATGACTTCTTCATTGCAAATACCATTTTTCAACAACATATACAGCCACTGTACACATGGACCTTCACAAATGGAATACACAGGAGTGAAATCGACTACATCTGTGGAAAGAGATGATGGAGAAGTTCAATGTCATCTGTCAGAACAAGGCCAGGGGATGACTGCAGAACAGATCATCAGTTACTCATATGCAAGTTCAAGTTGAAGCTGAAGAAAATCAAAACAAGTCCACGAGAGCCGAGTACAACCTAGAGTATATTCCACCTGAATATAGAGACCATCTCAAGGACAGATTTTACGCGTTGAACACTAATGACTGAAGACTAATGACATCAAGGACATTATACATGAAGAAAGCAAAAGGTCATTAAAAAGACAGGAAAGAAAGAAAAGACCAAAATAGATGTCAGAAGAGGCTGTGAATCCTTGTCCAGTTTCCATTTTCAAAGGGAATGTTTTTAGTCTCTCTCCACTGAGAATAATGTTGACTGTTGGTTTTGCGTAAATGCCTTTTATTATATTGAGGAATTTCCCTTCTGTTCCTATTTTGTTGAGAGTTTTTATCAAGAACAAGTGTTGGACTTTATCAAATGCCTTTTCTGTGTCGATTGAGATGATCATATGATTCTTTTCTTTTGTTCTATTTATGTGGTGGATTATATTGACTGATTTTCTTATGTTGAACCATCCTTGCATACCCAGTATGAATCCCACTTGGTCACAGTGTATTATTTTTTTGTATGTTGTTGAATTCTATTGGCTAGAATTTTTTTGAGAATTTTTATCTATGTTCATGAGGGATATTGGTGTTTTGGGGATGTCTCTGCCTGGCTTTGGTATCAGGGTTATACTGGCTTCATAAAATGAGTTTGGGAGAATTTCTTCCTCTTCTATGCTCTGAAATAGTTTGAGTAGTATTGGTGTGAGCTCTTCTCTGAATGTTTGGTAGCATTCTCAGTGACTCTGTCCAAGCCAGGGCTTTTTCAGTTGGGAGTTTTTTTTTTTTTTATTACCTCTTCAATTTCTTCTTTTGTTGTGGGACTGTTCAGACTTTCTGTGTCAGTTTGTGTTAGTTTGGGTAGATATTGTGTTTCTACAGATTTGTCCATTTCCTCTAGGTTTTTAAATGTGTTGGAGTACAATTTTTCATAGTATTCTGTTATCCTTTTTATTTAAGTTGGTTCTGTTGTAATGTCACACATCTCGTTTCTTATTTCAGTTATTTGCCTCTTCTCCTGTTTTCTTTTGTCAGTTTGGCCAGTGGCCAGTGATCCTTTCAAAGAACCAGATCCTAGTCTTCTTGCTTCTATTTTTCTGTTCTCTGTTTCATTTATTTCTCCTCTAATCATTATATAATATCTTTCCTTGTCTTTTACGGTAGATTTTGCCTTAAAGTCTATTTTGTCAGAGATTAATATTGCCACACCTGCTCTTTCTTGGTCATTGTTTGCTTGTTACATTTTTTACCATCCTTTGATTTTTAGTTTATTTATACTTTTGTGTCTGGGGAGTGTCTCTTGTCAACTGCATATTAATAGGTCTTTTTTTTTGAAAGTCCATTCTGCCACTCTCTGTCTCATTGCTGGTGCATTTAATCCATTAACATTCAACATGATTATAAGTTTACTGCTGACATTTTATTTTTACGCTTTTTTTGTGATATTGATGGTTTCTTTGTTCCACTTAATTTTTTGTGCTGAGTTCTTTTTGTTTGTGAATTTTCTTTCATTTCCTTCATTGTTGTTAATCTTGTGTTTACTGAGTCTTTATGGTTTTTTTCTTTGATTTTGTCTATGTATTCCTTGATTTTACCTGTGTTTTCCTTGATCTCTTTCTTGATCTCTTGAAGGGCTCTAAATATAAATATCTGGAATTCCTTATGCTGTAGTTCAATTACCTCTTCTTCCTCAGTGAGGTTTTCAGGTTCTTCATTTTGGTCCTTTGCTTGAGCCATGTTGTCTTGCTTCTTTAGGTGATTTTACAATGTCTGTTTTGATATATCTGGGCAGGCGGTGCTAGTGTGCTACTCTGTTCAGTAGTTCAGCCACTCTTGAGCACTTGGCACCTGACTCTGGGTGAGTGTGGCAGCAGCTGGAGTGTGAGTGTGGGTCTCTGTTCACTAGTCTTGCTGGGCAGCTGAGGACAGTCTAGGCTGAGGTTGGCCACTGTCTGTCATCATTCTGGTGGTACAGAGCAGGGTGTAGTCCATGCTGAGTGAATGGGGTGGCAGATGTGGTGGGTGTGTTTTGCAAGCATGGTCGTGGTCATCGCCACTGGCTGGGTGAGGAGGTTGGGTGGTGGGGAGGATGTATTGTGAGTGGGTGTGTGTGCAGTCCTGCAGACCCCACCTCACACCAGGCAGGGAGGGAGCTGGGTAGCAGCTAGCAGGTGTGCATACTGTTGTGCTCCTGGTGCCTCTCTCCAGGTGAGGGTGGGGAAGGGAACAATGAATTGGCATGCTAGCAATCATGATGCCAGCACCTCATACTGGGTAAGGAGAGGGGGAGTGGTGACAGGTGTGTGCACAGTCGCTCCACCAATGCCTCTCGCTGGGCAGGGAGAGGGGGGAGGGAGTAGTATATGGGCTTGCACACAGTTGTGATGCACACTTCTCTAACTGGGTTGGGGGGAATGGGGAAAAGTGGTGGGCAGGCACTTCTGGGGGGGGAGTAGTGGTCATGCTCATGAATGAGGCACTGGCGCCTCTTGTAGGTCGATAGAGGGGGAGAGAGTGGCAGGTGGACACATACATGATTACAGCACTGGCACCTCTCACCAGGTGTGGGGGGGGACAGTGTGCATAGGAGCACGGGATTGTTCCACCTGGGCTACTCACCAGACAGGGGAGAGAGGAGGGAGCAGCAGGCATGCACACAGACTAGCCACTGGCATCTCTCATAGTACGGGGAGAAGGGAGAGGGAGCAGTGGGTGGGCACACATGCAGTTGTGTTTCCATTGCTCATCTCGTGCTTCCGTTGCTCATTGCCAGGCCAGGCTGGGCACTGGCGTAGGGTTGGCACATGCACAAGAGGGTGCCTACCACTGTTCATCAGGTGGGCAAAAGGGAGTGGTAGATGGGGCTGTGAGGCAGAAGGAGGGGGCTCATGTTGAGATCCCCAGTCAGGCAGGGTGTCCTGGTATGGAGTCTGCTGCCACTTCTGTTCAGGAGGGTAAGGGTAGGGGGTGAGCGCTCCTCCACTTAGTGGATATAGGTGCCCAGGTCCTTCACATCCACTGCAGCCAGCAGAGGAGACCTGCTCCCGACCAAGTGGTAGCGTGTGCAGAGTCCATTTGGGAGGGAGATCTTCTGCCACTGCTCTGAGTCTCCACCTCCTCTTGCATGCCACTCAATTCTGAGGTCAGGGTCTGTTGCTTTTGAGTACCTGGTTCTTGATCTCAGCTCTTTCCCTACTTGCTTCTCTCCGAGTATGTCTGCATGGTTTCTCTGTCTCTTATGGGACTGTTGTGGGGTTGCCTCCATGTGTTCTCCCCCCAGGGTTGCTCCTGGATTTGTCTTAAGATGGCCACATTGAGCCAGGGCCATTGGTAGAGCCACTCCATTTAGTGTTACTCCTCTCTCACTGTGCTCATTCACTTTTTTGCTCATTCAATGTTCAGTTCAATTCTTTATCCTTTTTTGATGTTCAAGGTTCTAGGATTGTTATCTGCATTTGTTTCACTTAGTTTTTCAAGTCTTTGCTGTAAGGGGAAGGTAAGGTGCATTTGACTAATCTGCCATCTTGGCTCTGCTTCCTCAGCATATCTTTTTAGGTGACACAATTCAATCTGTAACAACCACTAAATTGTTAATAATTATCTTGAGCACGAATCCTTTTCATATTTTTTTCCACAAATCAGACAACAGTATTGACTCACTGAGTATAATTGTCCATTCATTTGATACAAAGATCCTACAAATTCAGGAATTTAGTTATTCACAATTTTAAATATTTGCTGTGTCCAGAATCATAAGTATTCAACTTTATTTTGTTGTTTGCTGTTACTCTGGTAGCTACTACCATCTGTAGTTAACTCCATGGTCTCTTAAAAGTAAACATATAAAGCATTAAAGATAGGCATTAAGGACAGATGAGCACCCAACGGAATCATACAGTAAATAAGAGAAAATTTTCAAGATAGAAGTAGTTTCATATACTGTTGGTGGAAATGCAATTTGCTACATTTTGTCCAAGTGCAATTTATGCATCCTAAGTAGCCCTTTTAAAAAAGTGTTTAGGGTTTGGTTTTGTTTGTTTTATCCCAAAGAAAAGGGTATAAATTCTGTACAGAATATTAGCATTGAATTTCTTACTTGATGGATTTTTTTTCACTGTAATTCATGTCTAGAAAACAACATCTGTTGAATTACTCACTCTCAACCTTTCCAGTATCCCAAAGGTTATTAACTCTACTTCTTAGTCATTTAGTGCTGCCATAACAGAAATACCACAAGTGGATAGCTTCAACAAACAGAAATTTATTCTCTTACATTCTAGTAGGTTACAAGTCCAAATTCAGGGCATCAGCTCCAAGGAAAGGCTTTCTCTGTCAGCTCTGGAGGAAGGTCCTTGTCATCAGACTTCCACTGATCTGGGAGCATCTCAGCGCAGGAACCTCAGGTACAAATGATGCACTCTGCTCCCAGTGCTGCTTTCTTGGTGGTATGAGGTCCCCATGTTGTCTGCTCACTTCTCTCTTTTATCTCTCAAAAGAGATTGACTTAAGACACGATCTAATCTTGTAGACTTCATCAATATAACTGCTGCTAATCCATCTTATTATGTCATAGAGAATAGCATTTACAACACATAGGGAAATAACTTCAGATGATAAAATGGTAGACAATCATACAATACTGGCAATCATGACCTAGCCAAGTTGACAGACATTTTTGGGGGACACAATTCAATCCATGACACTCTACTATATTAAATAATGTGTTTATGTTTAATATGCATCCGCAAAGAATTTATTCCTCTTTAAATCTGAATCTGTCACTGTGGAGCATAAAGGACAAGAAAAAGAACCACAAATCTATTTGGCAAAATCTGCACAAATATTTGTTGAATAATTTTCTTAGCATTTCTTTGCATACTTTGAATCATTATCACAGTCTGAACTTGGAGACTGAAGTTGTAGGGACTCAGACCTGCTGCTCCTGAGAAGCTATATATATATATTAGAGGTCAAGGTTACTCACCTATTTTGTAGATCACAGAATGTTCTGAATGGGTTCTGGAAATAGTCCCTCATATAAAGCCTTCTGAGAAGATCTCTTATTCATTGATATTCACTGATATGTTCAAGGATTCTGATACCAAAACCAAAAAAACTCATTGCCATCGAGTAGACTCTAACTCATAGCAACACTATAGGACAGAGTAGAACTGCCCCATAGGGTTTCCAAGGAGCAACTGGATTTGAACTGCTGATGTTTTGGTTAGCAGCTGTAGCTCACCATACCTCTTAACCACTGCACCACCAGGGCTAAAACATAATGTATTCTGATAGATGCTCTCTTGTTCACCTTTATCATTTCTGCCAGCATGATCCTTTGTGATCAGTACCATGCTTTCAGTTACATATTTCTTTCAAATAAACTTTTTTTCTCCCTCTTAAATGACAGATGCATTATTGTATCAAAAATTTTGCCCAATAAACTGTTTCTTGCTTCTTTAGCTGCTAAAATGGACTTATCAGACCTATGTTTTACATGTGAATTTAGGAAGCTTTGGGCATAGTGATTCCATTATATACTATAACTCTGCAGCAAAATCTAACAGTAATGAAATAATTGAAGATTTTACTGACCTTTTTTCAGTCTTTGGATGTTAACTGGCATTGGTTAGCAAAGCTGCATGAATTTAACATAGATTATTAATTTTTTCTGTTACTTAAGAAACTGTAGTAGTCAGTGATATCTTGATAATCAGTTGGTGACTTCCAAGGTGTTTTTTTAGACCTGCACTTCTTTACCCTTTTAAATATTTTCCTCGGCTGCCTGATAAACCTTTGGCATGAACTGAACATACATCTTCCTACTATAAAGAAAGATATTCTTTTATACTCAGATGTTGTATTTTCACCATTAAAGCTTACTGTAATATTTTTTGTGGAGCCCTGGTGGTGCAATGTTTAAGAGCTTGGCTACTAACCAAAAGGTCAGCAGTTTGAATCTACCAGCTTCTCCTTGGAAACTCTATGGGGCAGTTCTCCTCTGTCCTGTAGGGTCGCTATGAGTCGGAATTGACTTGATAACAATGGGTTTGGGTTAGGTATAGTTATTCTGGTTGCTAAAAAAAGAAAGAACGATGGGCCTGGCCATAAAATTTAATAGGTTCTGTCTCAAAATTTGACTAAAAATTAATTATATGAAATCAAATGTATTGTCTTTGAAAAACAGCCCCCATATATAACTATTTTGTAAGCAATAATCCCCTCCTGCAAATAATCTCACTCAAAAACAATGGTGTTATGTTTTGCTATAGTTTATCTAATGTGGTGCAGTAACTTTTTGTATGTTTGGGACCTTAAAACTACTTATTTTTGAATTATTCCATTTTGCTATATTTTATGAGTCAATGTGAGATGCCTCAAATTGTTTTTTGAATAAGTAAAAATATTAACAAAAAAACAAACTTTCCTTATTTTTATTTCCATATTCTTAGAAGTAACCTCTTCTTGTCAAGTGTTGGTGAGGAGGGGAGAGAAAAATAGAAAAACTAGATTTCAAGATTTTAATCATGAATATTGTTTTCAATTTTTTTCTATTAAAATTTAATTTATTTAACTGTAAATAGTCCATTACAATTAGAAGAGTAATTATTTATACATCTATAGAATAAAAGCATTATGCTAAAAATTATAAACCAACAATCTAAGAAGGTCTATTAACCTCAAGTTGCATAAGAAATTGTAAACAGCAAAATCTTAGAGAAAATTATGACATCTTTAATTTTAAATTGTTTCCTGCGTGCCAATATGTGCAAAAACTATTCTCACCTATTTTTGGCAATGTAATATAGTCAGTGTTGGGTTCATCTTAATGGTGCAGTAGAAACTACATGTTGGGAAGATAAAATCTAGAGACAGGAAGATATATTGCCTTGGACAGGTTGTGAGTCTTTAAATAATTGCTCTCATGTGTAAGGTTTAGGGCTATGCATTGACATAAAACCAATAATTGAAATACTTCCAGTTTTCTGCAAGCTAAAGAGTCACTGACCCAGATAGCAATCAATACAAGCTCAGTGTGGATATTAAAAAAATAAAAATAAAAAAGAAAGGCAATGTGTTTATGTGTGTTTGCATGAGTTTATATATGTGTGTGTGTAATGTCTGAATTTGGAAAAGCAGACTGCTAACACAGAAAAAGCACTGGACAAAGACTGAAAATAGGGGTGTTCTGTTTTTGAGTCTCACTTACTGGTTAAGTAAACTTGGGTAAAGGATTCATTAACCCTTTGTGAGCCCTCATCTCTTTCTCTACCAAGGGAGTAATGGCACCTATCTTGTCCACCTTAGGGAACTTTTGCGAGTATGGAAAAATGCATGGAAAGATACATATAAAATGGAATTTTTATACAATTGTTCTTCATTTTAGGATTCAAAATGGAAGCAAGAATTTTAGAGTTAAATAAAATCTTAGAAATTACTATCCAACATGATTTTAATTTGAGAGGCGAGACACCAGGAAGATAAATAACTTCAAAAAGGTGCCAGTCTTCAATTATAGGGCCTATAATTTCTGATCCAGAGCTATTTTAGAATTGCAATTGCTAAATATTTTCACTTGTGGAGACCGTTTCCTCAGACACTAAACCTAATTATTTTCCCCTATGACTGAAAGATTTACTATACTAGGAGAAATAGAAATAAATTGAATCCCTGTTTATTATATTATTCAACGTCTTTATTCTTTTATTTATTAATCATTTCTTGAAAGCTTCTGACAAGAAAAAGAAACACCTAATTTATTTTAGCTAATGATTAAATACTAAAATAGAGTACATAAAAGAAAGAAGTAAAAAATGCAAAGATCTTAGATAGTCTGTAGACTAAACACTGAAATCTCAGTTAATCAGGATTTAATTTGTCATGCTTTCTCTTCAAATGCTCTAGAGGATGGGGGTGGTACATAGAATCTGGGATTGTTCCTTCCTTCAGAGAAGTTTTCTTATCTATATCAATCTTTTCTGTTAGGCATATATCTTGATTCAGGATTTAGTAATTATCTTAATAATTATCTGATTGAAATAATAATTTGTGACTTAATAATAATTTAATCCTTGAGTGAAATGAATCAGAAGACTGTAAACTGTGGCAGAGAACACATCCACTCATTCATTTAGACAAACTCTTTTGAGCGTCTACCACTTGCACCATGAGAGCATCTTATGGATACAGACATGAACCAGATGGATGTTCTGTCCTCAGGGAAATTTTATAGTCTAGTGTGAGAGTTTAAAAAGAAAAACAAGAAGAAGAAGAAGAACACAAGTAAACATAATAATTTAGAATGCATGAAATAGGTAAGAAAGCAGTTGAACTATTTCTTAAAGCCTAGATAAGATGTGGGCATGTAACTGGTACCATAACAAGATACAACAGAAGAAAGCCAGGGAGTGTGAGTGCAATATAGCATACAAAAAAACAATGAGTAGGAAAGAAGTATATTTTCCAGTTGATTCTTTGAGTCTGATCCCCATACTTACCTTGTTTGAGTTTTATTCTTTTAGTATGTTCTTTACCATGAGGGCAGAACAGACTATTAAACTGGCAAGTTAAGAAATTGTGTATCACATGGATAGGTAGAATCAACATAGTGAAAATGTCAATTCTACCCAAAGCAATCTACAGATACAATGCAATCCTGATCCAAATTCCACCACCTTTTTTTAATGAGATGGATAAACAAATCACCAACTTCATATGGAAAGGGAAGAAGCCCCGAATAAATAAAGCATTACTCAAGAAGAAGAACAAAGTGGGAGGCCTTACACTACCTGATTTTAGGACCTATTATGCTGCCACGGTAGTCAAAACAGCCTGGTACTGGTACAACAATAGATACATAGACCAGTGGAACAGAGTTGAGAATCCAGATATGAGCTCATCCACCTGTGAGCAGCTAATATTTGACAAATGCCATAAGTCCATTAATTCAGGAAAAGACAGTCTCTTTAACAAATAGTGCTGGCATAACTGGATACCTATATGCAAAAAACTGAAACAAGACCCATACCTCACACCATGTACAAAAACTAACTCAAAATGGATCAAAGACTTAAATATAAAATCAAAAACAATAAAGATCATGGAAGAAAAAATAGGGACAATGCTCGGAGCCCCAATACAGGCATAAACACAATACGAACCATAAGTAACAATGCACAAGCACCAGAAGAGACTAGATAATTGGGAGCGCCTAAAAATCAAACACTTATGCTTACCAAAAGACTTCACCAAAAGAGTAAAAAGACAACCTACAAACTGGGAAAAAAATTTTGGCTACGACAAATCCAATCTGCATTTCATCTCTAAAGTCTACAAGATACTGCAAAACCTCAACAACAAAAAGACAAAAAACCCAATTAAAAAATGGGCAAAGGATATGAACAGTCACTTCACCAAAGAAGATATTCAGGCGGCTAACAGACACCTGAAGAAACGCTCACGATCATTAGCCATTAGAGAAATGCAGATCAAAACTACAATGAGATATCATCTCACCCCAACAAAGCTAGCATTAATCCAAAAAACACAAAATAATAAATGCTGGAGAGGTTGTGGAGAGACTGGAACACCTATACACTGTTGGTGGGAATATAAAATGGTACAACCACTTTGGAAATCGATTTGGCGCTTTCTTAAAAAGCTAGAAATAGAAGTACCATATGATCCAGCTATCCCACTCTTTGGAATATATCCTAGAGAAACAAGAGCTGTCACACGAATAGATATATACACACCCATGTTCATTGTAACACTGTTCACAGTAGCAAAAAGAGGGAAGCAACCTAGGTGCCCATCAGTGGACAAATGGATAAACAAATTATGCTTTATACACACAATGGAATATTATGCAACAATAAAGAACAACGATGAAGCTGTGAAACATCGTATAACATGGTGGAAGCTGGAACTTATTATGCTGAGTGAATTTAGTCAGTCACAGAAGGACACATACTGTATAAGACCACTATTATAAGAACTCAAGAAAAGGTTTAAACACAGAAGAAAACATTCTTTGATGGTTATGGGGGTGGGGAGGGAGGGTGAGGGTTATTCACTAACTAGATAGTAGATAAAAATCATCTTAGGTGAAGGGAAGGACAGCACACACTACAGGAGAATTCAGCACAACTGGACTAAACCAAAGCCAAGAAGTTTCCTGAATACAATCAAATACTTTGAGAGACAGAGTAGTAGGGATGGGGGGTCTGGGGACCATGCTTTCAGGGGACATCTAGGTCAATTGGCTTAACAAAGCTTGTTAAGAAAATTCTCTGCATCCTACTTTGGTGAGTGGCGTCTGGGGTCTTAAAAGCTTGCAAGCGGCCATCTAAGATGCATCAGCTGGTCCCAACCACTTGGAGTAAAGGAGAACAAAGAACACCAAAGACACAAGGAAAGTATTAGCCCAAGACACAGAATGGGCCACATAAACCACAGACTTCATCAGCCTGAGACCAGCTGGTGCCCGGCTACCACCAATGAACATCCTGACAGGGAACACAACAGAGGGTCTCTGATGGAGCAGTAGAAGGATGGGGTGCAGAACTCAAATTCTAGTAAGAAGACCAGACTTAATGGTCTGACTGAGACTGGAGGTGCCCCGGAAAGCATGGCCCCTGGACTCTCTATCAGCCCAGAACTAAAACAATTTCCGAGGCCAACTCTTCAGACAGGGATTGGACTGGACTGTCGGACATAAAGTGATACTTGTGAAGAATGTGCCTCTTAGTCAAGTAGATACAAGAGACCAAAGGGGCAGCTTCTGTCCAGAGGTGAGATGGGAAGGCAGAGAGTTAGGAGCTGGATGAATGTCTATGCAAAAAAAAATTTGTATGGGAGACTAACTTGAAATGTAAACTTCATTTAATTACAACAATAAAAACAATTGCTTCTCATAAATAATATACAGGTAGCCCCTGACTTATGACATATTGGAGTTACTACAAACTGCACTTAAGATTATCCTTTTCTCTTTTTTTGATAATCTTACTGTTAGTAATATGTACTACATGTGATGTTGCAGCTTGTAATTTGCTGATGCTATCATGCTAATTCCAACCCACAAAGACAAATAAAGATAGGATTTATAAAGATACTGAGAATAAAAGGCAATAATAATGAAAACTAAAAAAAAAAAAAAAAGAGGTATTCTACTTACATCAGAACCAACTTACAATGGAGTCATCGGAATGGAACCCCGTAGTAAGCTGGGGACTACCTGTACTTGGGTCTTGAGTTTTCATTCATCCTGACAATCTCTGCCTTTGAATTGTAGACTTTACTGGATTCGTACTTAAAGTAATTATTTACATGGTTGAAATACATCTATAATTTCACCAAAAAAAAAAAAAGAAATTGAGTATCATTTGATTATATACCAAAAAAAGCACAGAAAATTCTTTTTAAAATAATTAAAATGTGTATTTTTAAAAACACACTAGCCAATATTTGTAGAGTATTTGGTTATTTTGCTTTAAGAAAAAAAAAAGTAATTTTATTCCCCATGGCCACAGCAAGAAATCCTCAAACGATAAAGTTAGATTTCTGCTCTAGTACGCAGTTTTAATCTTACCTCCTCTATCAGCAGTTTACACCTCACAATAGAAATTACATTGGGGTGGGAAAGAAAAGGAGGTGAAAGTGGCTATACAAATTGCTAGAGGTGAAAAAAGAAACATCAGAAAGGTTACAACCCCATAAATATTTTTTATGTACCTTTCTATCATTATTTTGAAGGTAACAAAATTTCATACACCTCCAAACTCAGCTGTAGAATAGTCTTCTTTTCTCTGGGAAACAAGGCAAGTTTATGGGACAGTCAATGGTGATTTTCCTGTAAGATATGTGAAGAAAAGAGAAACTGGACACATTAGTATAGCTTAACTGCTTCACATTTTTTGCTAGCCGTAGGAAATACAGGGAGATGAATCTGTTTCCAGTTTTCTTTACATTTTGTATAGGTAGAACACATTTTTCATGCCTAATGCTAAATATCCACATTTTAAATAAAAATAATTATTATTATGACAGTTTATGACTTAAATAAAATGCCTTGCTAGATTGAAAGAACACCAAAATGTTGTAACTGCTTACCTCACCTATGGATACTCATATGTACTCAATGCTCAGTATTAGTTGAAACAACAAGTACACGTGCCCAAACCAGCTTCTACAAATAAGACCAGATCACCACCAAGTGATAGGCTGTAAATGTGTGTATTCCCTTTAATATATAATGCACTCTGACCAAATTTAATAAGGAAGATACCAGCAGTTGTCAATAATAATGATGGAGAGTCCACTACAGTCAGGTACCTCCATATAGGAATAACTTAAGTGTTTTTTTAATTTCATGTTTTATAAAGATGACACAAAGATTGATTGAGAATGACCGTTAATAAACTGTACAGGCTGTATAGTGTGCTTTTATATCAGTCAGTGATTCCTCGCCACAAAACTACGTATACTCCTTGAGGATAGAGACTCTACCTTGTTCACTATTACATTCCTAATTATATTCCTAACTTCTATCACAGTACCTGAAACACTGTAAAGCCCTCAAATACTTATTAAATGAGTACATGAATAAATGAGCAAATAACCAATGAAAGAAATTAAGAATGCACAATGATCTGTAAACAATGAAGCCATGGGATTAGTTCTCTCCAACGTCCAGTTCTCTTCCATGTGTCCCACATGTTTGGATCTGTATCCATACATTCATTCCTCCCTTCTGATCTCATTACCAGTCAGAGCATATTTTTACCTTTCTTTTTACTTGAGAATGGCAGTGTAATGGTGTAGCTCTGTCTCTCATTCCTATATTTGTAGACACCAGAGTATAATCAAGGCTCTGAGAAATCCTTTTTAATTTTCCTATTATGACTTGGTTTCAAAGAAGTGTCAATATTCTTTAGCTCTAACAGGTGCATTTTCCTTTGCGGTCCAATACAATTAGGAGGACAGGGATGTTGAAGGGTGATATGGAAAGCAGAATGCTCTCTAGAGGGAAAAGTCTCCGCTGGAAGTCTTTTCTCAACATTAATCTACTGTTTACCACACCACAATTATTTCTATGTGGTCAAGAAATGAGATGGTTCACTCAAACATTTGAGAAGAGTTTAATAAAAGATTATTGTCGAAGGCAAGGTTTAAGGAAACCAGAAAGGGATAGAGTAATACCCTGAAGGGCTCCTAACAGTACAGAGCTGTTACCACCTAGGTTTCAAGGGCAACCTGACAAGGGTGGCTTTAAGGGAGTGTAGCCTGACAAGAGCCATGACCTGTGGTACAGGGACACAGTCAACACACAGCAATCTGAAAGAGAGGGGCCCAGTAAATAAATACTCACTGTCTCCTCTCTACTTCCCAACTCCTATCAGTATCAAGGAGAAGCCAGAGAGTGATGAAGTCCAACTTCCCCATACTCAGAGCAATGTAGGTCATGAATCTGGAAGGGCAAAAGTTAGCAAGCTCATTAAACACTGCTTTCCACCAGTCTACCTCCAGTCCCAAACTAGGCCCCCAGGAGTAGCTATGGGAATCTTCAAAGAAAATTTTGCTCTTTCATTATGTGGGTAATTCCTGATTTAAGAAAGTATGGCGTACCACATTCTGACATCTAGAACAGATCAATGAAAATATGAGTACTTACACTGTGAAAGGATTTACAACAAGTTCCCTTTAAAAAGGAGTTCCTTTAATGAGGTTATGTAACTTAGATTTACACAAATGATTTTCAGTACATATTAATTAGAAAGTACTGATAGGCAGAAATCCACTGCTTATGCATTAAACAATTCTATCTGTATCAAAACGTCTTCTTGCTTCTATGACTGTGTCACTATTGCCAATTTCAGGTGCATAAAAAGCATATTTATGCTTGTTCCCATAAAAAGCATAAACTCTACCTGCTGATTTCACTTCTCCTAGCACTAGCTGAGGGCCTTTTTATGGGAGTAAGTGATTCAACATTCATCTTTTTTTTTCTTTTGCTTTGAGCTGTATTAGGGTGAGAAAAAGGGCTGTCATAACTTCAGAAATAAGAGTAGAATGCTTGTCTCCTTTTGACTTTTTGTTATTTGAGTTGAAGGCTAACTCCCCAGTGATCTATTCTCAATGTTAAGAAGAACAGTATCTAATTTGAAATCTGAAGAGAATATGGCTGATGCAAGCCACCTCTAACAGTTTAGTGATGTTCCTTTTGCCAAAAAAGAGTGATGGAATAAAGACCCAAGATAAGGAATATACAGTATGACTCCATAAGAATTGGAGCTCCAGAGTTTTATAGATTTTTAATGGTAAAAAAAAAAAAAAAGCAACTTTTTTTTTTTGCTGCCCTTTTGTTTTTCTATTTGCCCTCCCCTTCCAGCAGCCCCGTGTTGCTCATGATAACCTGTATTAGTTTCAGCTACTATGCAATTCCTCTCTTATTTCCTTCAAAAAACGGGCAATTTCTCCTGAAAAAAAACAAGGAGACAGAAAGATGCTAAAAATGGGAATACGGAATAGGTGCCAAAACCAGAATCAGTATTCATAAATTCCTAATGATGCTGTAATTCCCAGAGGGACTATTTCTTTATATGAGGACTTTCAGTTAATTATTTACAGAAGTAAACCTCAGGACAATTCCACTCTCACCATTTTTGATATGCTTACACTCTCCCCATTGGTCTGTCTCCTGCCTTGCTGGTTTCCACTCTAGGAGTTAGAAAAAATCTGCGTTTGTTCCTGACCTTAATATTGTCTGTTTTTAAAGTGAAATTTGGTGGTAGCAATAACGACGCTGGTTTTCTCTGTGTGTATAAAGCTCGTTATTATTAAAGACCGATTGTTCTTTAAAAAAAAAAAAATGCTTTTTTCTTCTATTTATAGAGGAAAAACATAGATTTGGAATGTGTTCATGGAGTTCAAAAGCCAGGATCAACTATATGTGCTCATCTGGCCAGCAGCACAGATGAAGTGACGTCATTCAGTATCTAAAACTTAATAGACTTGCCTTACATGCTTGGTTAATGCCTAGCACAACTGGGTGCTCCAGAGAGTTTAGAGAAAGACACAGGTAATATCGTGCTTCGATGATGGGAGGGGATAGAAGAGGAGGGTGGAGACAATCGTTCGTTTAAAACACATGGAGGCTGGGACTCTCTTTTTGCAGTAAACGAAGAACGAGGAGCTGTTAAACTATAGCAGGTTTTTGATGGTGAAAGCATTCTCAAAATATCAAGTGTCATATGACAATATTTCCCATAAAATTACAGAGTCCCTCAAACAACAAAAGCTCTTCCTGCATGAGTGGCTTCCACCTTTCTACATCCCATTTCTTTTTCTGTGATTTTTTTAAAAATCTCTATTTGAAAATTATAAACCTATAATAGCCACTTAATGAAAGTGCTAAGAGGAATCATCGAATGCAATGAGAATAATGTTCAAGGGTGCAGACTGTTCCCACTCACTCTGCCATTTCACTGCCAGGTTCTTTAGGGATAATATTGAAAATTATCAAAAAGAGTACGATTAGTAGTTATTACTTATTCAAAAGCAAATGTGAAAACATAACGATCCAAAACATTTTATTAAAAAGATTTCAGCTTTTAACAAAGACACACAACTTCATTGTGCCTTTCATATAACCAATAATTCCTAGTTCAATCAGCTGAAATAATATCTTATTAAAAAGATTTCAGCTTGTATCAAAGACACACTTTACAGTGCCCTTCATATAACCAATAATCCCTAGTTCAGCCAAATGACTTTCACTTGGTCTGGGGAAAATAAAATGATTTGTCTTCTTTCTGATGTAAAATAAGAAGATCACTACTATCTTTATTTATATCTTTCTAGTCTGATGGAGGTTGCATGCAAGACACAAATAAGGGCACTATTATGATTCTAAACTTTGAAGCATGTTGGACAGGGTCCTGTACTGCCGAAGATCACTTTCATATTTCCTGGAACTACCCAACATTGCACAATTCTGAAGGAAAGTGATGAGGAAAGCAAGCCAAAACTGTGGGCTGAGTATGGCTTTTCCTCCTTCAAACTGTGACCTTCTACGTGTTGCAGTGGAATGCCTGAAGCTGTCAAAAGGGAAAGAGGAAGATGCTTGCCAAAGTTGTGAAACTGGTGGCTTGGGATAGAATGACATTCGGCCAGTAGGGGAAGGTGTTATCCTCATAAATAATTACATTTCTTGGAAAATTTACTTATTGTCCAAAGATTCACCAATCTTAACATCAGCTATGCTTTCTTCTTTAGAAACACTACAAAAATACAATACTAAACTCTAAAATGGTATGCCGTTAGAGGTTTTTCAAGTAAACTCTAAAACTGTATGTTAAGTTCTACCCTCTCTGGTGATTTGGAAAATACTTCTGTGGGCAAGAATATTTCAAAAATATAATTGGCATAAATAATCAGCTGTGATGGGTGACCTTTGGCAAGAGAAGGGATGATAATCCAAGAAAACAAGGAACTGGAACCAATACCAAGAGAGGAAAGAAGTGAACTCAACTCAGGTGAATTGAAAAGAAAATTCCTGGATTTAGCTCATGCAGTGTAATTCTGGGAAATGCTGAGAGATTGAACAAAGAAGTAAAAATACCTCCAACCTAACGAAACTGCACAAGAAAAAAAGTAGGTTTGGGTAAATTTCAACAATTTTCATACTGAGTTTTTCTAGGAATCTTGTTCTCTGTAGATGGTGCTGTTAAAGTTTGATAATTTAGGTCATATTTTCCTTTAATTAAATATTTTAATGATGGGGCTAATAGAAGTTATTGTCAAGAGTACCTGAAATTGGGGGGGCGGGGGATATGCCATATTCCATAAAATTAATTTTCTGGAAAAATTTAGGAAAAAGTGTGAAGAAGTATACATTGAAACAGGTATATTTGAATCCAAGGTAGGTGATTATTGCTACCAGTGCTTTCATATTCATCATCACATTTTATTTGCACATGCAAGAATATAAGTCACTTAACTAATATCACACACATTCTAAGTGATTCCAGTCAAATTCAAAGTCATATTTAGACTCAAAGTCTGGGTGCTGCATGCAACTATATAATGAATTGTGTTCCAGGGTATAGAAGGGAATTGCATATATCATTGTGGAAAAGACACTAATGATAGTTTGGCTATTTTTTTTAATTATTTTATTAGTCTCAGAAAGAGATAAAATATGGATTCTGTTAACTATAAAATTTGAATTCTAAATAAAAAACTAAAACCAAACCCATTGCCATTAAGTCGATTCCAATTCATAGCAACCTTATAAGACAAAGTAGAACTGCCCCATAGAGTTTCCAAGGAGCAGCTGGTGGATTCGAACTGCTTGCCTTTTGGTCCGCAACCAAGCTCTTAATCACTGCACCAACTCAAAAATATTTAGGGCAGGATTTTAAGTATATGAGTTGTTAATATTTAACAAAGGAAGCTGGTGCTTACCAGGAAGCAGTAAGGATTCCTTAAAGACATAAATAGTCATTAGTTCAACAAGGCATCTGAGAAATTCTTCCCTGAAGATAAGCTAGAACAACACATGCAGTTACATAGGCTTGTAAGTAGGTGAATAACTTACGTAGAAAGAATTAATGTCAACCTGTAGCTTATGTCCTAATGGGACAGCAAAAAGACTCTCTTCCCTATCCTGTTTTATTCACATATAAGTACACAAATGATCAAGAATCCTCAAGAATCAAGATCGAGTTCAAAACTAACAAGGTAAAATCCAAAATCCTTCATTACTCTTTAAATGATTCAGTAAAACAGTTCACTTGGAAGAAGATGTAAACATTTTGGTTAACTGAAACTCAATATAAACCAATGAGTGAATTAGCTACCAAAAGCTTACATTAAATCCTAATCTTTACTAGGAGAAGAAAGACCATAGTTAGACCACTTTTCTCTATCATAGCACATGTAGTGTGTTTTATGCTACCTTATTGTGTTCTAGTTACCTTATTGTAAAATGCACTGGAATTAACTCTAGATGGTTTTGAGAACGGTGACTAGGATGCTGGCTTAGTTTCCTAGGACTGCTGTAACAAAATGCCACTAGTGGGTGGCTTTGAATAATGGAAATTTATTTTCCCCCAGTTCTGGAAGCTAGAAGTCAGAATTCAGGATGTTGACAGAGCTGTTCTCTCTCTCTCAATCTCTTCTTCCTTGCCTGTTTTAGCTTCTGGTGGGCCCAGATGTTTCTCGGCTCTCCTTTGCTTGTAAACAGGTCCTTGTTTGGTATGTTCCCCCTGTGTGTGTGACTCTGTCTAAGTGTCTATTCTTCCTTTTTATAAGACCTCTCAGAAGAGATTAGGTTTAGGACACACCCTATTCTGGTATGGCCTTATTTTAATTTAACTGATAACAAAACAAAGCCCCATATTTCCAAACAAAGTCAGATTCACTAGTACAAAGGTTAAGACCTCAACATATCTTTTTGGGGAACACAACTCAGTCCATAACAGATACTAGGGGAACTTGCCATAAGGCATGTTGAAAGGAATCAGGGATGTTTACCCTGGAGTTGAGAATTAGTGGGGTTAGGAGAGCTATCCTCAAATATTAGAAGAGAGCTCAGGTGAAAGTGATAACAGAATTGCTTTATAATTGGTACCTCAAAGTCTAGATCAATGTATGGAAGTTTAGAAGTAGATTGCATTTCAATATCAGGGGACACTTACTTATATTTAGTTATTATTCAAAATTGGGATTGTTTCCTTTCAAGTCTGTGAGCCCCCTGTCACTGGATGATCAAGTGGCAGGTATTCTATTAGAGAGAAGCTGAAAACGTGTTCTATAGGGTCCCTTGCAAAGCTAACGGTGTTTTAAATGTGTTTTGATTCTGCCTTTTTGGAGGAGGAGGTTATTCTTCCAGGGCGTCTGTTTCTCTATTGTTTTACACACCACTTCCATGCTGCCTGCAGCACCCAGCAGGAAAAAAGGACCTTAATATCAATGCCAGGCAAGTCACTCAGGGAGCAAATGATCTGAGGAGTCCCAGCGGTTTGAAGCCAAGTCTTTGAAGAGCCCTTCTGTGTGGCAAGCCTCAGATCTGATTTTACTGGTTTGCGGCAACCCTGATTAGATGAGATTTCGTGAAGTGAGAGGTCTGCAATTTAACTCTTCCGTGACTTCTCCTTCTATCCAACAGCCTTTTTAGCTCTTTCAGGCAATAAAGATAAAGCCCAGTCCTGTCTGTTTTACAGACCATCCTCTTGGCACCCTCCCCAGCTCACCTCCTCACACACACACACATCTATCTACACAGCCTTTCCAATTGACGGGTACCTGGGCAACTTGAGACAAAACTTTTCTCCTTTCATCGAATCCATTGTGCTTAGGTAAAAAATAAACCTTGTAGGAAGAAACTGCAGGCTTTAACTGTTGATGAGCCAGTGGCATTCTTCTTATAGGCCTCTTTGAATTTTAATGATTCGGCAGACTATCTTTGCTAGCACCACTTTGTATTGCCATATTTAGAGAGCATCATAAGGGAAATCGATTTATTAAAAACAATCCCAAGCATTCTGAATCTGTTTATCAGAAGAATGTTATCTTGGTGCAAGGTGTTAGTGGGGATGGATTTTTGGTTTGTTTCAGGTTTTTTTGTTCGTTTTTGGTTTTTTTTTCTTTGGTTGGTTGGTTTTTGCTAACAGTCCTTGAAGAAAAATACTGCTAAAATTTCAGGGTAGATACTTTCAAAATTTAAATTATACATTCTTGTTCAGGTTAGTGAGAAATCATCTAAGAATAATATTCAGATATATGTCTCTTTTTAAAGAACTGTTCAAAATTAAGACCAGAACATAACAATAGCTTCCTGCCTTTGAGCAATTATTATACAGGGGAATCACTGCAGGCTTAACACTGTTCCAGTGACCTCTCAAAACAATGAAGATACTCTACCTTCCATACCTTCAACATCTTTATCCTTCAGGTCAGAGGTAAGCCTTTCCAAAGACAACATAACTCTTGGGAGCTTTTTAAAGAAATTTTATGTAGGATGGATGACTCTCCTTATGCTCTGAGACTGTAAACTGGGTTCCTCTGAGCTAATTTGGGGCAATGTCAATGAAGGAAGTCATCAGGGTATAACCAGGTGAGGCTCTGTTCATCATACCCATCCCTAGCAAGTTTTAGGCATCTTGATGTATGAAATGTCCATTCCCAAAGGTAAAGGAAAAAATCAATGCACCATGTAACAATAAATCCTTAAACATCCTTGATCTGAAGTTTAAAAAAAATTCTAACCTCACGGTGATCATTTTAACTGCCTATTTCAATTCAATTGAACAAATGTTTAACAATTTTCTGGTGCATGATTTGTTTGGGTTTTGTTGCCTAGAGTTATGCTGTATCTTCTCTAGTTCTCTACTTACTATTATGACAAGGCCTCCGAATTCTAGTTTTTTCCCTCTGTGTGTTCCCAGGCTCACTATCCAAGGGTGCCAGCCGTCTTGTCCCTTGCTATTCTTAAACCTAGTTACCACCCCACTTCACTCTTTTCATTCCTTGGGTGAGAGTTGCTGCTGTAGAGTTGGGAGAGAATTTTTTTTTTTTTCCTTTTATTCCTACAGCACTTTAGGTTTCCAAATTGCCACCTGAAGTTTCACCTTTATAGTCTTGTTTATTAAGTAATAAAAGTTCTCTAGAAATAAGATCAAAGAGAAGTAAAGGGTAGAGCTCCATGCTGCATATTTTTCTTATTGATCACAAGCTAGTGTCTCAGGCCAAAGAAAAGGCCTAAAAATCCCCACTCCACTTTCCACCTCGGGATGTTCTTTTACACAATCTTCTCACAGCCATTTCTTCTTTTTCTGGTGTTCTGAGGAGCCTATCAGGCACCAAATCTCTTTTGCTTGCTCCCAGTGAGCTAACGAGATACTCATGAAAATGGGGCTCCCAATAACCTCAGAAACCTAATTGGGCATATCATACAATGCATTGTTGCCTTCACTTAAATATCCAAAATTCCTTCATAGTTATAAATATGATTACCTGTAAATAGAAAAATTAAGAATAGAGCAACACCTTCTCATATTTCAAACACATTGCCTTGTTTTGAACCATAATCCTGATATTAGATACCTATTGAACCAAAAATGGCAATCATTTTTACTCATATGATACTATTTCTTATATAAAACCAGTATTTCCAATTCTCTTTTTTATCTTTACTCTGATTTCTCATATTTCACAGTATTTGAAAACAATAGAGAGATTTTGTTAATCCCTAAAATTACCTCTTAATTCCCTTGATCTACAACCTAGAATTGAAAATGGCAAATGATCTGACATGATTTTGATAATTTTATATAATATGTTGAAACTGAATTATTATTGTTTCCAGAGTAAAACATAAAGTTAAATATATTTTATTCCACTGAAGTAATATATCCAGGTCATGTGGTACTTATCAAGGAGCCCCAGCAGTGCAGTGGTTAAGCACTCAGCTGCTAACCAAAAAGCAGGTGGTTTGAACCCACCAGCTGCTCCTCAGGAAAAAGATGTGGCAGTCTGCTTCCATAAACAATTTATAGCCTTGGAAACCCAAAGGGGCAGTTCTACTCTGTCCTATATGGTTGCTATGAGTCAAAATCGACTCTACAGCAACAGGTTTGTTTGTTTGTTTTTGGTTTTTTGGTTTGGTTACTTATCACCCAAACCCCTCTAGCTCCAACCCCAAGCTCTAAAAATATCTTGTTTGGCCACTTGCAGTGGAGTCCATTTTTTTTAATTAAAATTAACAGTTACTTCTAACAAAGTGGGAGGCCTCACACTACCCGATTTTAGAACCTATTATTATACTGCGACACTGTACTGGTACAACAGATACATAGACCAGTTGAACAGAATTAAGAATCCAGACATAAATTCCTCCACCTATGAGCAGCTGGTATTTGACAAAGGCCCAAAGTCCATTAATGTGGGAAAAGACTGTCTCTTTAACAAATGGTGCTGGCATAACTGAATATCCATCTGCAGAAAAAATCAGACAAGACCCATACCTCACACCATACACAAAAACTAACTCAAAATGGATCAAAGACGTAAACATAAAATCAAAAACAATAAAGATCATGGAAGAAAAAATAGGGACAATGCTAGGAGCCCTAATTCATGGCATAAACAGAATACAAAACATCACTAACAATGTGCAAACACCAGAAGAGAAACTAGATAACTGGGAGTTTCTAAAAATCAAACACTTATGCTTATCAAAAGACTTCACCAAAAGAGTGAAAAGACACCCTACAGACTAGGAAAAAATTTTTGGCTATTACAAGTCCAATCGGCATCTAGTCTCTAAAATCTACAAGATACTGCAAAACCTCAACAACAAAAAGACAAATAACACAATTAAAAAATGGGTAAAGGATAGGAACAGGCACTTCAAAGAAGACATTCAGGCTGCTACCAGACACATGAGGAAATGCTCATGATCATTAGCCATTAGAGAAATACAAATCAAAACTACAATGAGATACCATCTCACCCCAACAAGGCTAGCATTAATCCAATAAACACAAAATAACAAAGGTTGGAGAGGTTGTGGAGAAACTGGAACACATACACTGCTGATGGTAATGTAAAATGATATAGCCACTGTGGAAATCGATTTGGTGCTTCCTTAAAAAGTTAGACATGGAAGTACCATATTATCCAGCAATCCCACTCCTTGGAATATATCCTAGAGAAATAAGAGCCATCACACGAATAGACATATGCACACCCATGCTCATTGCAGCACTGTCCACAATAGCAAAAAGATGGAAACAACCTAGGTGCCCATCAACAGACAAATGAATAAACAAACTATGGTATATTCACACAATGGAATACTATGCAACAATAAAGAAACGATGAATCTTTGAAACATCTCATAACATGGATGAATCTGGAAGGCATTATGCTAAGTGAAATTAGTCAGTGGCAAAACGACAAATATTGTATGAGACCACATTATAAGAACTCAAGAAAAGGTTTAAACACAGAAGAAAATATTCTTTGATGGTTACAAGGGTGGGGAGGGAGGGAGAAGGGTATTCACTAACTAGACAGTAGATAAGAATTATCTGAAGTGAAGGGAAGGATGACACACAATACAGGGGAAGCCAGCATAACTGGACTAAACCAAAAGCTAGGAAGTTTCCTGAACACAACCAAATACATCGAGGGTCAGTGTAGCAGGGGCAGAGGCCTGGGGACCATGGTCTCAGGGACATCTACGTCAATTGGCATAACAAAGTTTATTAAGACAATGTTCTTCATCCCTCTTTGGTGAGTGGTGTCTGGGATCTTAAAAGCTATTGAGTGGCCATCTAACATGCATCAATTCGTCCCAACCCACCTGGAGCAAAGGAGAATGTAGAACACCAAGGACACAAGGAAAATATTAGCCCAAGGGACAGAAAGGGCCACATAAACTAGAGACTGCATCAGCCCAAGACCAGAAGAACTAGATGGTTCCCAGCTACCACCAGTGACCACCCTGACAGGGAATACAACACAGTCCCCAACGGAGCAGGAGAAAAGTGGGGCACAGAACTCAAATTCTAGTAAAAAGACCAGACTTAATGGTTTGACTAAGACTGGAAGGACCCTGGAAGACATGACCTTCAGACTCTCTGTTAGCCCAGAACTGAAACCTTTCTGGAAGCCAGACCTTCAGACAAAGATTAGATTGGACTATAAGACATAAAATGATCCTCATGAAGAGAGTTCTTCTTAACCCAAGTAGACAGAAGAGACTAAATGGGCAGCTCCTGTCCGGAGGCAAGATGAGAAGACAGAAAGGGACCGAAGCTGGTTGAATGGACATGGGAAATCAGGGGTGGAAAGGAGGAGTGTGCTGTCACATTATAGGGTGAGCAGCTAGGGTCACATAACAATGTGTTTATAAATTTTGTATGAGAAACTGACTTGAACTATAAACTTTCACTTAAAGCACAATAAAATAGTTACTTCTGAAAAGAAAATAGAAATACAAGATTTTTGTAGAAATACACATTGACATATCAGTAGGATGTTTAAATATCTCAATAAAACATATTCCAAATGATTATTTATTTATCATTAACTGTCAAGGTGAAAACCATTGGGAATAATAGAGTTGAACAATTAACAGTGAAAAACTAAAAGGACATCCAGTATGTCTTAGTCATCTAGTGCTGCTGTAACAGAAATACCACCAGTGGATAGCTTTAACAAACAGAAATTTATTCTCTCACAGTCTAGCAGGCTACAAGTCCCAATTTACAGCCTCAACTCCAGGGGAAGTCTTTCTCTGTCGACTTTGAAGGAAGGTCCTTGTCCTCAATCTTCCCCTGGTCTAAGAACTTCTCAGCCCAGAGACCCTAGGTCCAAAGGGCACGCTGTTCTCCTGGCTCTTGTTTCTTAGTGGTATGAGGTTCCCATATCTCTGCTCGCTTCTCTCTTTTATATCTCAAAAGAGATTGATTTAAGACACAATCTAATCTTATAGATTGAGTCCTGCCCCATTAACATAACTGTCACTAATCCCATCTCATTAACATCATAGAGGTAGGATTTACAACACGTAGGAAAATCACATCAAATCAAAAAATGCTGGACAATCACACAATACTGGGAATCATGGACTAGCCAATTTGGTACACATTTTTTTGTGGGGGGGGCAGAATTCAATTCATGACAAGTAGAAGCCTTCACTGAAAGAACTTTTTATTTAGCATAATTTTCAAGTAGCTAGAGCTATGTACTTATTTCAAGTATTGGAAGAGGGTCACATTTCAGACTAGAGGAGAAAAGGAAAATTAGACATGATTAAAAGACATCTGCCTTAAGGATAAAGGATACAGTCATTTAATTGTCTGAAATACTTCTGATTCTTGGTTCTGCCAGAGATATTCAGAATCCATAAAGAAAAATCCGGGATGTCAAGGTTAGGTTTCTGAAACTATTGCCCAAGGATGACCTAAAGACTTAATTTAAAGATCATGGAGCTGTTTCTCATGTAACATCTTTTTCTGGCAACACTTTTTCAAATTGGAAGTAATGATTTTCCAAAACTCAGAAATATTTTATAAAAACTGCAGCTTTTTTTTTTTTTTTGCAGTTAGAACAACAATTATACAATCATCACCAAGCACATGAGCATCTCATTTTTAGCTAATATTAAATAAAACTTAGTTGCATTAATGCTCTCTGACATTTCATGAATTTCTTAATTATCCAAAAAAAAAAAAAAAACCGTTGCCATCGAGTTGATTGTAACTCACAGCAACCCTAAAGGACAGAGTAGAACTGCCCACAGAGTTTCCAAGAAGCACCTGGTAGATTCGAATGGCCGATCTTTCGGATAGCAGCCGCAGCTCTTAACCAATACACCACCAGGGTTTCCTAATTATCTACATGTTTACTATTTTCTCAATTATTATGATTATATCAAATCTATAGCAACATAATAGCTTATGTTTGTATTAATCTCACATTTTCCAATATGTGTAATCACCTATTTATCCAGGAAAGCATTACTATTTCCATTTTAAGACAAGAAAACTAAGAACCAGAGGAAGTAAGTGATTTCCCAAAGGTACTACAGGTACTGGAGATAGAGTTCAAACTGCTGACTTCAGTCTGAGTTATTAACCTACTTTATAGTCATGTAAAAGGCTTAGACTCTTGGTTATCCGTTCCAAAAAAGTGTCTAAATTGGCACACTGATTCAATATTACCGTTAGGAAATCAGGTTATTAAAAGAGCATTCTACTATTAAGAATGTATCTTATTTGAATTATGAAAACCTGTATGCCCAAATAAGTTTATTACAGTGCTGTTTCTAACAGAACAAAAGATAAATAAGCAGAATGCTTAACTGTATAGGAATTATCACTAAAATTATGCACATGCTTGTGGTGGGATACTAAGAAAAGCATGTAACAGCAGAGTAAAAAAAGTTTCTGATAGAATATTAAGTGAAGAAAACTGACTACTATCTAAAATGGACAATGAAGTAAAGTCGGAAAAAAATACCAGCTGTTAGGAGTTTGTATTTTTTTTAATTTTTTTATTATATTGTGATAAATATGTGCTATAAGTACTTTTAAAAAAATACATCAATGATGCTTTCATATACAAGTTGACAGCTTTGTAACAGTCTTGGGAATAAAGTAGAGCTTATTTCTTACAGATTTTGTTTAAAATTTAGAATCATAAGTATCAGTTTTTGAGAGGAATACAAATGTCAGAGTTTACATGGCAGAGTATGCTAGCACAATGGATGCCAGGTTGTCCCTCTTGCTGTAAGAGGTACTTAAATGAATGGTTCACCAGAGGCTTACAAAAATGGCATTGCATGTTAGCTTATCACTATGAATTTATGGTGCAACAATGTAAAGAATAAAAGGAATCCAACACTGGACAATTTCTATAGAAAAAGGAGTTCAGTCATATGGTTGGGTACACGGCACCATTAATGCAGCCTCATTCATTCAGCACATACTAAAAAATGCATGTGCCTAAATCCAAGAGAGTAGATAAGTCTGACTTGAAATGTGTTTCTCTCTTTGGTGTAATGCTTTTCTTTAGTTCTTTTTCAATAATTCCTTGCAGCTCCAGCTCACACACAATGGATTGTTGGCTTCTTTATTGAAAAGGAGGGGGAAGGGGAGAAAATATCACCTTTTAAAGCCAATACAAAGAAAACAACTCTTTTTATGTAAGGAAGGAAAGATAATGGTCTCTGTGTTCTTTCTATTGCTTGTTTGTATTTTCTATTGATATGAAAACCTAGACATTTGGCTTTCAGTCTTGTTAATTTTCTTTTTTACAGAAAAATAGAAAAGAAAGCAGAATTATTTTAACCACCCTTGACCTACTTCTAAAAAAATTGTATTCTCCTAATACACACATTCCCAGCAACAACAGCAAATTATTGATGTAAATCTGCATGCCAAAATATTTCCTAATTTAAATTTTTTTATTTTCTCTAGGTCAATAGATACAATTACGAAAGAAATTTAACTGAATTATTTTAAGATCAGGAATTGGCAACCTTAATAATTATTTACTTGTAGCCATCTCTACTTTTAATTACTGTAGGAAAATGATCGTCTCACTTTGAATTGGCTTTAAAGCACTGAACTAGGGGACCAAGGTCATTGAGAACCACCCAAATCAATGGATGCTGAATAGAATAGAAGCATTTTCCCTCCATTGTAATCAGCTTTTTCCACACTTGGACCCTGATTGATTTTGTACCAAACTGGGAATGGATATGCCTGACTCCATTGGAATGACTCGTTTCATCAGGAGCATTATGTATCAAAAGCCATTTTGCATCAGAGGTTTATGAACTCAAAGGACAAACAGAAAATAGTAAATTGCTACTTACATAGACTGAAGGGTTGGGTTTAATAACTTTGAAATTACATTCAGTAATATCTACCTGAGTTTAACTTATCTTTGGGTCAATTATAGCAAAATTATGTTTTAAAAAATGGCTCATATGAGGAAAGTAACCTAGATAGTGCTGTGATTGAAAACACTGAACTTGTGTATTCTTTCATTTATTCAACAATATTATTCAATATATACTATGTGTCAGGCACCATACTAGGGACAGTGGATGATGTATAAAGAAAACAGGCATTATTCCTACCTTCACAGAGCTTAAAACTAACAGACAAGTATAATATAAAGTGATACACTATATAGAGGGATGAGAAGAGAACTAAGGGCATAAGTTCATAGGAAATGGAATTAGTGGGTGAAGTCAAGGTTTCCTGAAGGAAGAGAAACCTAGGCTGAACACTGAAGGACGATGTCTCATCAAAAGAATATTAAGTCACTACCTATAAGGTATACGATACTTATGCACCTTCAGAAATGCAATGTTGCATTAGTTTCCTAGGGCTGCCATTAAAAAAAAAAAACAAACCCACCAACTGGGTGACTTATAAAAACAGAAGTGTATTGTCTCACAGTTCTGGATAAATCAGGGTATTGGCCATGTTGGTTTCATCTGAGGACTCTGAGACAGAAACTGTTGCATTCCTCTCTCCAAGCGCTGGTGGCTCCAGGCGTTCCTTGGCTTGCAGCTACAGCATCACATGGTATCCTTTGTCTGTCTCCCTGTCTCAGTGTAACATCTCCTCTTTTATAACGACAGACTGTTGTTATAAAATTAGGACTCACCCAACTCTAGTATGACTACCCATTAACCTAACTGATAACACATTCAAAGACTTTATTTCCAAACAACGTATCTTTGGGGCGGGGGCAGAGAACCCAAAATAAACGCTTTTCTCCATTTATCGGGAAAATTATTGGATCTTCATTAGGTTCAGTGAGGATCCTCTAGGTTAAAAACCTGAAGAAGCCAGTATTAAAATTGAAATTTATAAAATGAATGTCTCACACAGCATATTGCTATTCTACCTATAGAATTACAATTTAAATTCCACAGGACGATATAGTTTACAAAACGTTACCATCTACATTATCTTATTTTAGATTTTTGATGAGATATTTCACTACTAAGAAACACTTATATTAAAAATATTTTATTGGAAATAAATTTTTCAACTGGTCACAAAAATAATGGGAATACAGAGCTCTTACCCTGATATGTGTGGTTAGTGTTTGAGCACCCTTTATAATAGTTTAGGGATATAGAGAAATCCCAACTGGGATAACTATTAGGAGCCAAGGTTTTATTTCAGCAATTACAGCTAAAAGACTAAAACTCTAGTACAACCCTTTTGGAAAACAATACAGTACTTCCCTAAAAAGCTAGAAATAGAAATACCATACGATCCAGCAATCCATTCCTTGGAATGTATCCTAGAGAAATAAGAGCCATCATAGAAATAGACATATGTTTATTGCAGCGTTATTCACAATAGCAAAAAGATGGAAACAATCTAAGTGCCCATCAACAGATGAATGGATAAACAAACTATGGTACATACACACAATGGAAGACTACACAATGATAAAGAACAATGATGAATCTGTGAAACATCTGTCAATGCGGATGACTCTAGAGGGCATTATGCTGAGTGAAATAAGTCAATCACAAAAGGACAAATACTGTATGAGACCACCATTATAAAAACTTATGAAAAAGTTTACACACAGAAACTACCTTTGATGGTTACTGAGAAAAAGAGGGGTGGAGAGGGAAAAACACTGACTAAATAATAGATAAGTGATAACTTTGGTAAAGGGTAAGAGTACACAATACTGGGGAAGCCAGCACAACTTGACCAAGGCAAATTCATAGAAGCTGCATAGACACTTCCAAACTCCCTGAGGGACCCAGTTACTGGGCTGAGGGCTGTGGGGGCCATGGTCTCAGGGAACATCTAGCTCAATTGGCATCACATAGTTTATAAAGAAAATGTTCTACATCCTACTTTGGTGAGTAGGGTCTGGGGTCTTAAAAGCTTGTGAGCAGCCATCTAAGATACTCCACTGGTTCCACCCCATCTGGAACAAGGGAGAATGAAGAAAACCAAAGACACAAGGGGAAGATTAATCCAAAGAACTTATGGACCACAACTACCACAGCCTCCACCAGACTGAGTCCAGCACAACTAGATGATGCCTGGCTACCATCTCTGACTGTTCTGACGTGGATCACAATAGGGGGTCTTGAACAGAGCTGGAGAAAAATGTAGCACAAAATTCTAACTCACAAAAAAATACCAGACTTACTGGTCTGACAGAGACTGCCCCAAGAACATGGCCCCCAGACACCCTTTTAACTCAATACTGAAGTCACTCCTGAGGTTCACCCTTCAGCCAAAGATTAGACAGGCCCATAAAACAAAATGAGACTAAATGGGCACACCAGCTCAGGGGTAAGGACGAGAAGGCAGGAGGGGACAGAAAAGCCAGTAATGGGGAGCTCAAGGTTGAGAAGGGGAGAGTGTCAACATGTTGTGGCACTGGCAACCAATGTCACAAAACAATATGTGTATTAATTGTTTAATGAGAAACTAATTTGCTCTGTAAACTTTCATCTGAAGTACAATAAAAAAATAAAAAGGCAAACTCTAAGGACACCTGGTAGCACTGAGGTTAAAGCACTCATCTTCTACTGGAAGTTTGGCAGTTGAAACCCACCAGCCATTCCATGGGAGAAAGATAAAAGTCTGAGGCATTTCTCCTTTAAAAAAATAAAGCAGACTAGGGGGCAAGATGGCGCTGTAGGCAGAAACACCACGCCGTCCCTCCACAGCAAAGATCCGAAAAACTAAGCCTAACAGAGAATCAACAATCCTGAAACCCTAGAACAGCAAATGAAGCGATAAAGAACTCAGCCAAACACCAAACGGAGTGAGAATACTGGAGGAGAACGGAGAGCGAGGAGAGACTCAGGCAGAGATTCCTTACCAGCTAACTCAGCGCGGATCCACCATCTTGGATTCCTATCGGAGACCAGCAAACGGGAGAGCAGCCTTGCAGAGCATCTGGTCGGAGACAGAACGACCGGTAAACTGCGGTGCGCGCTCTCCCACCACCCACCCCTCTCCGCCTCAGCTGGGGATCCCCTGCTTTCCGTGGCCAGGGTCTCTGGGCTGGGGGGTGCTGGTGCTTGGATTCCGCGCGCCTGGGCTGGCGGCTTTCTGGGAGCCGTTTGCTGGCAGCTAGCGAACCTTTCTCTGCCGCCTCCCCCTCCTTTTGCCTGGGTGCCTGGTTCCGAGTGCCGTCTCTGCTCTCTCCTGCGGGGCTGTAGGGCTGCGTGCGGGCGTGTGGCTGTTTCTGGGTCTGGGCTCCCGCGTGGGTGGGATCCCGGGGCCTTTGTTCGTTCGCCCCTCTGCTTTCCGTGGCCGGGGTCCCTGGGCGGGGGGGCGCCGGTGCTTGGGTTCCGCGCGCCCGGGCTGGGGGCTTTCTGGGAGCCGTTTGCTGGCACCTAGCGGACCTTTTTCTGCCGCCTCCCCCTCCTTTTGCCTGGGTGCCTGGGTCCGGGTGCTGTCTCTGCTCTCTCCTGCGGGGCTGTGGAGCTGCGTGCGGGCGTGTGGCTGTTTCTGGGTCTGGGCTCCCGCGTGGGTGGGATCCCGGGGCCTTTGTTCGTTCACCCCTCTGCTTTCCGTGGCCGGGGTCCCTGGGCGGGGGGGCGCCGGTGCTTGGGTTCCGCGCACCCGGGCTGGGGGCTTTCTGGGAGCCATTTGCTGGCACCTAGCGGACCTTTTTCTGCCGCCTCCCCCTCCTTTTGCCTGGGTGCCTGGTTCCGAGGGCCGTCTCTGCTCTCTCCTGCGGGGCTGTAGGGCTGCGTTCGGGCGTGTGGCTGTTTCCAGGTCTGGGCTCCCGCGCGGGTGGGATCCTGGGGCCTTTGTTCGTTGGCCCCTCTGCTTCCCGTGGCCACGGTCACTTAACCCCGAGACTATCGCTTCTTGGAATTCGCGCCCCTGAGTGGGGGCTCTCTGGGTCCCATTTGTAGGCACTGACTGCTGGTGTTGCCCTTTTTTTCTCAATTTTATTTTTCTTCCTTTTTTGATTAGTTTTGTCATATTTTACCTCTTTTTCTCTTTTGTCTTTCTTCATTGCTTAATTTCTTGTCCCTCTATCTCTTCCTTCTCTTTCTGATCCCTGAATACCAGGCGATGTATGCCTCTGTACCTTCTGGCCAGGCTGAGCTGTGAAAATTGAGACCGACTCCCCCAGACCTCATAGCTGCATCGGTGTGATCCCTGGGAACTTTGCAGTTTTTTAACTTTTCTGATTTTCATTTGGTCATTCTTTCCTTTTCTTTCTCTTCCCCCTTCTGGTTTCCTCCATCCCATAGTCTCTCATCTGTACATTCCAACTACAAACTCCCCTAGCATTCTTTTATGTTTGTACGCTTTTTGCTCCTCCTCCTCTCTCCTCTCTCCCATATCCAGCTTAGCTTCACACATAACCATCTTCCCGCTGCACCCTACCTACCTGCACCGTGCACTAGACATCACATCACCAAGCGGTGCAGGCACGCCCTATTGGAACCTGCCCAGCACTGACTACCGACCGTCCTGGTGGCTGCGGTGAGTGCCACAAGCAACCCATCCCAGTGGCTCCTCCTCAACTAGATCTGCCCAGCTGTACCACAAGAACGAAAAAAAAAAAAAAATCTACAATCAATAAACGAGAGAAATATCTACTGAATGCCCCGAAAACAGCAAACAATATCAAAACATTTACAAAAACAAGACAAGATGGCTCCAATAGGCGTCCAAATTAAAACACCAGATAACTCTCCTGTGGAAGAAAATGCACTAGAAGTACCTGATACGGAACTCAAATCACTAATACTCGGAATTTTCCAAGAACTGAGGCAAAAAGCTGACAAACATGAGGAAAAAATAGACAAATTTATGGAAAATACAGACAAAAAATTGGAAGAATTCAGGAAGATGATGCAAGAACAAAATGCCAAAATAAATTCACAACTCGAAATTATACAAAAACAACAATTAGAAATCCAAAAGATAAACAACAAGATTTCAGAAATGGACGGTGTCATAGAAGGGCTGAGAAGTAGATTTGAAACCATGGAAGACAGGATCAGTGGAACTGAAGACTTGGATACAACTCTGTTTCAGGAAAACTCAGAAAAAAGAACAAAGAAAAATGAAGAGACCCTGAGAGTTATGTGGGACACAATTAAAAGCAAAAACTTACGAGTGATTGGCATACCAGAACAGGGGAAGAAAACAGAAAACACAGAGAGGATCATTGAGGAACTGCTGACAGAAAACTTTCCCAATATCATGAAAGATGAAAAGCTGGTCATCCAAGAAGCTCAACGAACCCCATATAGAATAGACCCCAAAAGAAAATCACCAAGACATATCATATTCACACTCGCTAAAACTAAAGACAAACAAAGAATCCTGAGAGCAGCTCGGGAAAAACAAGAAGTCACATACAGAGGAGAAACAATAAGACTAAGCTCAGATTATTCAGCAGAAACCATGCAGGCAAGAAGGCAATGGGATGACATATATAAAATCTTGAAAGAAAAAAATTGTCAGCCAAGAATAATATATCCTGCAAAACTCTCATTCATATTTGATGGTGAAATTAGGTCATTTCCAGATAAACAGAAACTAAAGGAATATGCAAAAGTCAAACCAAACTTACAAGAATTATTAAAGGGAGTTCTTCGATCTGAGGACAAACAGCTTAAGCCCTCAGGCAGGACCTAGGACCTAGGATGCAGGTTAACATGAACCAGATACCATTCTAGGAACTGAACTACAGAGGACTTTCCAAAAACAAAAGATATACAACAGGGAATCAGAGAAATCAATCAAAGGATGACAACAACATCAAAACAATGAAAGAGGGAACAAACGGCATAGGTATAGAACCTTCTAAAGGAGAAGAAGGCAAGGCGATACCAAGTAACGGTAGACTGCTTCAAAATTATAAAGATAAGGGTAAAATTCATGGTAACCACAAAAAAAGTTAACAAACCAACTCATAAAAATAAAGACGAGAAACATAAAGTCTCAACAAAAACAAAACCTACAAAAACAAAAGAAATGAACACAAAATCCACAAACAAAAGGAACTCAGCACAAGAGAGTAAGAAGAACAAAGAAAACTTCAGCATCACAAAAAAAAGCACTACAAAATGACAGCAACAAACTCACATCTATCAATAATTACACTGAACGTAAATGGACTCAATGCACCCATAAAGCGACGGAGAGTGGCAGAATGGATAAGAAAACAGGATCCATCTATTTGCTGTCTACAAGAGACACATCTTAGAAACAAAGATGTGAATTTATTAAAAATCAAAGGTTGGAAAAAAATATATCAAGCTAACAACTATCAAAAAAGAGCAGGAGTGGCAATTCTAATCTCAGATAAAATAGACTTTAAAACAAAATCTACCATAAAAGACAAAGAAGGACACTATATAATGATTAAGGGGATGATCCATCATGAAGACATAACCATAATAAATATCTATGCACCCAATGACAGGGCTCCAAAATATATTAAAAAAACTCTAACAGCACTGAAAAGAGAAATTGACAGTTCCACAATAATAGTAGGAGACTTCAACACACCACTCTCAGTAAAGGACAGAACAACTAAAAAGAAACTTAGCAAAGATACAGAAGACCTAAAGGACACAATCAGCCAACTGGGCCTCATAGACATATATAGAACACTCCATCCAACCGCTGCAAAGTACACATTCTTTTCCAATGCACATGGAACGTTCTCCAGAATAGACCACATCTTAGGCCACAGAGCAATCCTCAACAAGATCCAAAATGCTGAGATAATTCACAGTATCTTCTCTGACCACAATGCCATCAAGGTAGAAATTAACACTAGAAAGAGCAAGGAAAAAAAATCAAACACATGGAAACTGAATAATAATCTGCTTACACATCAATGGGTAATAGAAGAAATCAGAGATGGAATTAAAAAATTCCTAGAATCAAATGAAAATGAAAACACATCATACCAAAACCTTTGGGACACAGCAAAGGCAGTCCTCAGAGGACAATTTATAACAATAGATGCACATATCAAAAAAGAAGAAAGGGACAAAATCAAAACATTAACTACAGAACTCAAACAAATAGAAAGAGAACAACAAAAAAAGCCTACAACCACTGGAAGAAAGGAAATAGTAAAGATCAGAGCAGAAATCAATGAAATAGAGAACAGAAAAACAATAGAAAGAATCAACAAAACCAAAAGTTGGTTCTTTGAAAGAATCAACAAAATCGACAAACCACTGGCCAGACTGACAAAAGAAAAACAGCAGAGGGCACAAATAACCCAAATAAGAAATGAAATGGGGGACATTACAACAGACCCAACTGAAATAAAAAGGATTATAACAGAATATTATGAAAAACTATATTCCAACAAATTTGAAAACCTAGAGGAAATGGATAAATTTCTAGAAACATACGGCCTACCCAAACTACAACAAAGTGATATTGAAAATCTGAACAGACCCATAACAAGAGAAGAGATTGAAAAGGTAATAAAAAAACTCCCAACCAAAAAAAGCCCTGGCCCAGATGGCTTCACTGGAGAATTCTACAAAACATTTACAGAAGAGCTCGTACCAGTTCTACTCAAGTTATTTCAGAGCATAGAAGAGGAAGCAACACTTCCAAATTCATTCTATGAAGCCAGCATAACGCTGATACCAAAACCAGGCAAAGACATCACAAAAAAAGAAAATTACAGACCAATATCTCTCATGAATATAGATGCAAAAATTCTGAACAAAATTTTAGCCAATAGAATTCAGTATCATATCAAAAAAATAATACACCACGACCAAGTAGGATTCATACCAGGTATGCAAGGATGGTTTAACATTAGAAAATCCATCAACGTAATCCACCACATAAATAAAAGGAAAGAAAAAAATCACATGATTATCTCAATTGATGCAGAAAAGGCATTTGACAAAGTCCAACACCCATTCCTGATAAAAGCTCTCAATAAAATAGGTATAGAAGGGAAATTTCTCAACATCATAAAGGGCATCTACGCAAAACCAACAGCCAACATCATTCTTAATGGAGAAAGGCTGAAAACATTCCCCTTGAAAACAGGAACAAGACAAGGATGCCCTTTATCACCACTCCTATTTAACATTGTGCTGGAAGTTCTCGCTAGAGCAGTAAGGCAAGAGAAAGAAATAAAGGGCATCCAAATTGGTAATGAAGAAGTTAAACTCTCCCTGTTTGCAGATGATATGATACTATACATAGAAAACCCTAAAGACTCCACGAGAAATTTACTGGAACTAATAGAAAGATTCAGCAGAGTAGCAGGATACAAGATAAACATTCAAAAATCAGTTGGATTCCTATACACCAGTAAAGAGAACGATGAAAAGGAGATCAGGAAATCAATACCATTTTCAATAGCCCCTAAAAAGATAAAATACTTGGGAATAAATCTGACCAGGAATATAAAAGACCTATACAAAGAAAACTACAAAACACTGCTGCATGAAACCCAAAGGGATCTACATAAATGGAAAAACATACCATGCTCATGGATAGGCAGACTCAACATTGTGAAAATGGCAATTCTACCTAAAGCAATTTACAAATACAATGCAATTCCGATACAAATACCAACAACATTCTTCAAAGAGATGGAAAAACTAATTATTAACTTTATATGGAAAGGGAAGAAACCCCGAATAAGTAAAGCACTACTGAAGAAGAAGAATAAAGTTGGATGACTCACACTACCTGACTTGAGAACCTACTATACAGCTACAGTACTCAAAACAGCCTGGTACTGGTACAACAACAGAGACATTGACCAATGGAACAGAATTGAGAACTCAGATGTAAATCCATCCACCTACGGTCACCTGATTTTTGACAAGGGCCCAAAATACATCAAATGGGGAAAAGACAGTCTTTTTAACAAATGGTGCTGGCAAAACTGGATATCCATTTGTAGAAAAATGAAACAGGACCCATACCTCACACCATATACAAAAACTACTTCAAAATGGATCAAAGACCTGAATATAAAGCCTCAAACTATAAAATTCATAGAAGAAAAAATAGGACCAACACTTCAGACCTTAATACATGGCATTAACAGGATACAAACCATAAACATCAACACAAAAAACCCAACAGATAAACTAGATAATTGGGATCTTCTAAAAATCAAACATCTATGCTCTTCAAAAGATTTCACCAAAAGAGTTAAAAGAGAACCTACAGACTGGGAAAAAATTTTTGGACAGTACAAGTCAGACAAAGGTCTAATCTCCATAACCTACAAGAAAATCCAACACCTCTACAACAAAAAGACAACCAATCCTATCAAAAAATGGGCAAAGGAAATGAACAGACACTTCACCAAGGAAGACATTCAAATGGCCAACAGACACATGAGGAAATGCTCGCGATCACTAGCCATTAGAGAAATGCAAATTAAAACCACAATGAGATACCATCTCACCCCGGCATTACTGGCACGAATCAAAAACACTGGAAATAACAAATGTTGGAGGGGCTGCGGGGAGACGGGAACTCTTATACACTGCTGGTGGGAATGCAAAATGATACAGCCATTTTGGAAAATGATATGGCGTTTCCTCAGAAAGCTAGAAATAGACGTACCATTCGATCCAGCAATCCCACTCCTAGGAATATATCCTAGAGAAATAAGAGTCATCACTCGAATAGACATATGCACACCTATGTTCATGGCAGCATTATTCACAATAGCAAAACGATGGAAACAACCTCGATGTCCATCAACAGACGAATGGATACACAAACTATGGTACATACACACAATGGAGTACTATGCAACGAGAAAGAACAATGAATCGGTGAACCATCTCATAACATGGATGAAACTGGAGGACATCATGCTGAGTGAAATAAGTCAATCACAAAAGGACAAATATTGTATGAGACCTCTATTGTAAAAACCCATGAAAAAATTCACATGCAAAATGTAACAATCCTTGTTGGTTACCAGGGATGGGGGGGGGGGGAATACTAAATAGGTAATAGGTAAGTGGTAACTTGGGTGAGAGATGAGATAGTACATAGTACAGGGGAAACTAACACAACCTGCACAAGGAAAGGTCATGGGGGCCCTATAGACACATCCAAACCCCCCGAGGGACTGAGTTGTTGGACGGAGGGCTCTGGGGACCATGATCTCGGGGAACATCTAGCTCAATTGGCATGACACTACTTATAAAGATAATGCTCTACATTCTACCTTGGTGAGTAGTGTCTGGGGTCTTAAAAGCCTATGAGCGGCCATCTAAGATACTCCACTGATCTCATCCCTTCGGGAACAAGGGAGAACGAAGAGAACAGGATACAAGGAAAAGATTAGTCCGAAGGACTAATGGTCCACAGCTACCAAGGCCTCCACGGGACTGAGCCCAGTACAGCTGGATGGTGCCCGGCTACCACCAATGACTCCTCTGACCAGGATCACAACAGAGGGTTCTGGGCAGAGCTGGAGTAGGATGTAGAGTATAATTTTAACTCCCCAAAAAAAAAAAAAAAAAAAAAAAGAAGACCAGATAATACTGGCCTAAAGAATACTAGAGAAACCTCGAGAGTGTGGCCCCCAGACACCCTTTCAGCTCAGAGGGGAAGTTACCTTCAAGGTTCGATGTTAAGCCTGGGAATGGAAACCCAGTAAAACTAAATGGGACTAACGATGTACAGGAGTCCGGTGACAAGGGCCAGAAGGCAGAGGGAGAGTAGGAAACTGATGATAAGGAACACAAATTGAATAAGGACACTGTCGATGTATTGTGAGATTGTTGACCACTGCTATAGGGCAACATTTGTAGTAACTATTAAATGGGAGGCTGTTTTGTCCTGTAAGCCTTCATCTTGGGCGAGAATGGCAGCACAATTGGAAGAGCATAGTCAATATCACTTAAATGTGTAAGTAAAAAGTTTTGAAATGGTGTTTAAATAAAATAAAAATAAATAAATAAACAAATGAGACTAAAGAGGTACAATAGTCCACTGACAAGGTCCAGAAGACAGAAGGGGACAAGGAAGCCCCCTGGTGATAGGGAACACAAGGTGGAGTAAGGATATTCTTGATGTGCTGTGAGATTGTTAACCATTGTCATAGGGCAACATGTGTAGTAACTGTTAAATGAAAAACTATTTTTTCTGTAAGCCTTCATCTTAAGTGAGAATAACAGCACAGTTGGAAGAGCGTAGTCAATGTCACTGAACTGTGAATGTAGAAATTTTTGAAACGGTGTATCTTTGGCCATCTGTAATTTTCATCAAAAAAAAAGGTTGAGAATTTAGAGGCTTAATACGTTGTGGGGTTGTTAACCAATGTCAAAAAACAACATGTGTACTACTATTTCATGAGAAACTATTTGCTCTGTAAGCTTTCACCTGAAGTACAATAAAATATATATTAAAAAAAAAAATAATAAATAAAGATGAGAAAAAAAAAATAAATAAATAAAGCAGCATTGAGAAAGCATTAAAGAGTTTTTTGTTTTCGGTATTTGACATGAAGAACCAGATCCATGTGTTCAAAATGACCCAATTGCTTGTAAAATACATTTCATTTTTTCTGCTCTGTGTCTTCCAACTTTAGCTTTCTTCACTGCAGAGTTCTTGTGTTAAAAAGTGTACCACACCTTGTCGAAACACAATAAACTCTACTGTAATTGAAAAGAAGCCAGAGGTTGCTATCCTCTTCGCTGACCTGAACACCGTTGCTTTCCTTATTTTTTCCCTTTATTTCTTTTTGCTGGAAATAAGCTGTACAGATGTTTTATAATTTATTGAGACTGTTTTACGGCCCAAAATGTGGTCTATTCTGCTAAAAGCACCACTTCACTTAAGAAGAATGTATATTCTGCAGTTATTTGGTATAGTGATCTATTAAATATCAATTAAGTCCAGGTGGTTGATAGTGCTGTTCAGATCTTCTATGTCTATATTGATTTTTTTTTTTTGTCTAGTTATATCAATTGCTGAGAGAGGGGTATTAAAATTTCCAATGGTGACTGTGGAATTGTTATTTATCCCTTTAATTATGTCAATTTTTGATTAATGTAATTTAAAGTTTGGTTTATAATTATTAGGTCTTCCTGACTATTGACCGTTTTATCATCATCAAGTATTCCTCTTTATCTCTGGTAATATTTTTGTTTTGAAATCTGTTTTCTCTGACATTAATATGTCCACTCTAGACTTCTTATTCTTAAGGTTTGCATGGCATAGCTTTTTCATCCATTTACTTTCAAGCTATTACGTATTTTATATTTAAAGTGTGTTTCTTAGTGATAGTATATAGTTGGATCTTATTTTATATTTATTCACAGACCTCTGCCTTTTAATTGGAACATTTTGATCATTTGTGATCAATGTAAATATTGATAGAGTTGGCATGCTAGACAGAAAAATGACCAGGAAAAGACGTCCATACCCTAATCCCTGATACCTGTGAATATGTTACATTGCATGGCTAAAGAGACTTCACAGATGTGATTAAGGTTAAGTGTATGAGATTGGGAGATTATCCTGGATTATTCTGGTGGACCCATTCTAATCACATGAGCCCTTTAAAGCAGTAAACCTTTTTCAGTTGTGGTCAAAGAGACCGTAACAATGATGGAAGAAGGGTCAGAGAGATGTGACATGAGAAGGACTTAACCCTCCTTTGCTAGATTTGAAGATGTAGAAAAGAGGCTAAGAGATTTGAACTCTGGAAGCTGGGAACAGACCTCAGTTTACAGCCAGCAAGAAAGCAGGAACCTCAAAGTTACAACTGCAAAGAACTAAATTCTGCAAAGAACCCAAGTGATCAGGAAATGGATTCTCTCCTAGAGCCTTTAGAAAGGAACACAGCCTGCCAACACCTTGATTTTGGTCCAGTGAGACCCATATCATACTTCTGGCCTACAGATTATAGTAATAAGTTTGTGTTGTTTTAAGCCACTAAATTTGTAATAATGCATTTCAGCTGCAATAGAAAACTCGTACAGATTTTGGTGCCTGAAAGTAGGATGCTACTGCAACAAATATCTAAAAATGTGAAAGTGGAATTGGCTTTGGAATTGGGCATTGGACAGAGGCTGAAACAATTTGAGGAACATGATAGCAAAATCCTAGATTGCCTTGAACAGACTGTTGGCAGAAATATGGATGTTAAAGGCACTGCTAGGGAAGGCTCAGAAGGAAATAAGAAACATGTTATTGGAAAATGGAGGAAGGGGTTTACTTCTTACAATGTAGCAGGAAGCTTTGCAGAACTTTGTCCAACTGTTATGTGGAAAGCACAACTTATAAACAATAAATTTGGAATTTAGCTGAGGAGATTTACAAGTATAAACATGTTGCCCAGTTTCTTCTTGCCACTTGAAGTAATGCAAAAAGAGAGAAATCAAAGGAGGGGAAATTGTTAAACAAAATGGAACCATGACTTGATTTTGTAACGTTTCAGCCTATCTATACTGAAAAAGATGCCAAAATTAATAGGTTCACTATCAAGAAAGCATGCTCTAGTGAAAAACCTGAGGTTATGGCTGTACAACCTTTTGTTAATACCTCAGAAAGATCGAAAAAGTTCAGAGTATTCAGTATCACAAAAGAGTCTTTGATAAGATTATGGATGTGGCTCACAGATTCCCTCAATCAAACAAGAGAGCATCTCAGAAGTTTACAGATTTGTCCCACTAGTCCAGAGGCATAACTAGGGTACAGCAGGTATGGCAGTATTGCACCTCTCTGGACATGTGGCACCACTAAGCAGTTTCTATTAACTCAGTACAGCTTGCAGCATATCTATGGAAAATGGTGCCTATGGCAAGCACTGAAATTATGACCCTGTCCAAACATTGGACACCCCTTTATTGATAACTGTACCATAATATCAGCTCAAATATACAAGTCAAGCTTGTTAACCTTTTAATTAACACATTACTCTGCTTGAGAAAGGACATTGGGCCCTACCAGGTTAATAGAAACTGCTCAGTGGCACCACGCCCAGGGCTGGTGCAATACCCTAGACACACCACTGTGGCCTCTACTACCTCAGAAAAAGTCAAAAGTCAAAATTAGAGGGAGGATTATCTAGGAACATCTGTGGACTAGCCTCTTTTCTAACAGAGTGAATCCCTGTGACATGCACGAGAGACCCATAAGGTTTTTGAAAATTTTATATCAGCAGAAACTGCCAGCTTGAACTGAAAGGGACAGAAAGAATGTGAAATGAAAGAAGGCTATCAGACCCAAAAAATTATGTAGGCCAGAAACAGACTGATAAAAACTGTGCAGCTGCAAACATGCAACCCAATGGGAATGGGACCAGCCCAGTGTGACCCCTTGAGTCAGTTGAGAGACATCAGGCCTTTGAGAAAGAGAAAGTGGACTTTATCGCAAGCCCCTCAAGCAAGGCACTCGGAGACAAAGTCTCAAATCAAACTCCCTGAAGTTGGGAATTTTAGGGCAGTTACAGGGTTCGGGATAGGAAACTTATGCATAATTCATGAAGTTTCTGGGAATAGGTGGGCAACTTTAGGAACTAATTAACATGTATGGGGGTACAGTGGGGGTGCAGTACAGCAGCTAGGGGCATGTATGACACATGAAGTTTATCTAAGGACAGCTTTGTGGCTTATTGCTCATGTCCGAATTGGTAGGAGAAGGGGGTGATTGATTAGCAGTGAAGCGGCCATGAGCAGAGAAGAAGTAAGATGACCTTGTGTTTTCACACAGAAATGTCTTACTAGGAACTCAGCCTGGCTGTGATGGGAGGAGAAGAGGAGAATAATTTAACCCAGTTGGCTACCTTTCAGAAGGGGGAGCAGTTTAACCCTGTCAGTTACAAACACATGCTACTTTCATGAAAAAGGAAGGATGACTCTGAGGAAAGAGCCTCAGCCCAAAGTGGGGAGCCTAGTGCCACAGAAGATTATTCCCAGGTCTTTAAACTAAACAGAGTTTGCCTGGTTGGATTTCCAAATGGGTTGGGACCAGTGACATCTATTTCCTTGTAATTTCACCCTTTGGGGGTGAAAATTCTACAGCCATTATCCTATCCCTATCCCACCACTGTATTTTGGGAGCAGATAATTCTTTTTTGGCTTTAAAGATCCAAAAGGAGAGAGGAATTATGTTCCGTGATGATTATACTCAGAGCCTCATCCATACCTAATTTAGATGATTTAGATGATGAGATCTGGGGTTTTTGAGCTCATGAGATTTTGGACTTTGCGTTGATGCTAGAACAGATAGAGGCTCTTTTGAGTACCCTGAGATGAGGTGAATGTATTTGGCACATGGGGTGGACATGAGTGTTTTGGAGTTAAAGGCACTGTGGAAGACAGAATAATGCCCCTCAAAAATACCCACGCTTTAATCCCTAAAATCTGTGACTATGTCCTTGTATCCCAAAAAGGAATTTACATATGTAATCAAGCTTAAAGTCCTTGAGATCAGAATATAATCCTTTATTATCCTGGTGGGCCCAATCAAATCACATTTCTCCTTAGAAGCAAGAAACTTTCTGAGCTGCAGTGAGGGAGAGGAGATGAGAGGAGGAGGAGAAATTCAGAACAGGAGAGTGACTCAATCCACCATTGCTGGTTGTGAAGATGGAGGAGGGTGCAAAGAGCCAGGATGCATGACCTCTAGATGCTGGAAACAGCCCTCAGTTGACAACCAGAAAGAAAACACGGATCTCAGTCCTACAACAAGGAATTGAATTCTGGCAACAACCCAAATGAGCAAGAAAGAGGGTCTTCCCTAGAATTTCCAGAAGGGAGTACTAACCTGCAGAGATTTTGATTTTATCCAAGTAAAACCTATGTTGAACTTCTAACCTATAGGACTGTAAAATAATAAGTTTGTGTTATTTAAACCACTAAATGTATGCTAATTTGTTATGGCAGTAATATCAAAACAATGTAAATGGGTTTGGTCTACCCTTTCATTTTTTGTTACTAGTTCTCTCCTTTGATTTTTGTTCCTCTGTTTATTCTTTTCTGTCATTCAGAAATATATTTGAATACTTTTTGAATTCCATTTTAATTTTCTTCAATAGTGTGGCACTCTGCATTCTAATAAATCGATGGGGGAAAAGGCAATAATATATCTAAGGATCCAAAAGCAATTTTAAAACTGACCCATAAAACCCAAAAACCTCATTGCCATCGAGTTGATTCTGACTCATAGCTACCGTATATTAAGTCTGAAATTGTCTTAGTTACATTTTACTTCTGACTCCAACTTAATTCCATCATGAGAGGCCATCCATTTCAGAGACCTCAAATGAAGTGTAATTATGCTTTTTCTGTAACGAATAAAAGACCATAACTGTAAAGATCAATGAATCTTCCATAAGTGAACACACCTGTTTCAAGAGACCACAAGCAAAAACTAGAATATTAACGGAACTCCAGGTGAGCCTTCTTTTGTCCCCTTTTAGTCACTATCTTGAGCAAAGCTATGCGCTATTCTGACTTCCAGCAGCACAGATTGGTTTTGGCTGTTTTTAACATTTGTATAAATAAAGTCATGCAGAAAGTATTCTTTTTTGACTGACCTCATTTGATCAGAATTATGCTTGTAAAAGTCATTAATATTGTATACAGCAATAATTTATTCATTCTCATTGATGTACAGTATTTTATTGTGTGAATCTGCACATTTTTTACCTATTCCACGTAAGCTGGACATCTAAGTTATTTGCAGATTTGAGCTCTTACAAAAACATGATTATAAAAATCCATGTACACATCTTTGGGTACAAATTTGTAAATGTAACTGTTAGGAGATACCGAGACCTAGGTATTACTAGGTCATAAGATTAGCGTAAGTTCAACTGTAGTAGATACTATCAAACATCTAATAAAGTAGTTCTATCAATCTACACTCCCAAAAGCAGTGTATAAGAGTTCCAATTGTTTCAGATTCTTTCCAACACTTGATATTGTTATTTATTTTTTATTTTAGCCGTTCTAATTGGTGTGCCGTGCTCACAAATTTAAGTTTCAGTTTGCATTTCCCTAACGAATAATGAAGGTGAGTGTTTTTATATAGGTTCATTGGACACATTTGGGGAGTGCCTTTTATGTCTTTCGACCATTTTGTTGAGTTTTCTTTCCTTTAATTATTTTTTAAGAGCTCAGCTGCTAATCGAAAGGCTGCCAGTTCAGATTCACCAGCTGCTGCTTGGAAACCCTATGGCCTTCTGTCCTGTAGGGTTGCTATGAGTCGGAATCAACTCGAAGGCAATGGGTTTGGTTTTATTTTTAGGAATTATTTACATAGTATGTATATATTCATTTTATATTACAAATCTTTTTCTACTCTGTGGCTTGCTTTTTTACTTTTGATAAATATAAGTTCTTAATTTTAATATAGCCCAATTTACCAATATTTGCCTCATAATTAGTGCTTTATACACTTTTAAAGAAATCTTTAACTGCACCCAATTCATGAAAATATATTCCTGTATTATATTTTAGAAGCTTTATTTTATATTATTTTTAACTCACTTATTTTATCTTTTTGTGGTATAAAGTAGGGATCAAGATACATTTTTTTTCATAATACCATTTTTTTAAAAGACCATTGTTCTCTGCGTTATACTGCAGGGTCACATTTGTGATAGTCGTATAACGGTATGTATGGATTTGTTTTTATAATTTCTGTCTTTTACATCTCTGTTTTCAATTATTTATTTCACTTTATGCCAATAACATAATGTCTTGATTATTGTTGCTTCATAATAAATCTTGATAGCTAATAGCATAAGTTCTTATTCAAAAAAATTTTTTTAAAGAATATCTTGGATAATTTTAAAATCAATTAATTATTTTTGTTCAGTACTGGGATTTTTATTGGAATTGTATTGAATCCATAACTCAATCTGAGGAAAACTGACATCTTTTCAATAGCTTCTTCAAACCATGAACTTTCTACTGTTGTTGTTAAGCTGTTACGTGACATCGAGTTGACTTTAATTCATAGTGACCCCATGTGATAGACTAGAACTGCCCCACAGGTCTTGGCTGTAGTCTTTACAGAAGCAGATTGCCAGGTCTTTCTACCTTGGAGCCACCAGGTAGGTTCTAACTGCCAACCTTTCAGTTAACCATTTGTTTGAGCCACCAGGGTTCTTTAAAACTTTCTATATCCTTTCAATTCCTATGTTAGCTTTAATCCCTGTTAACAAAGTTTAGTTATTTTCAGTGTAAGAGTATTATACATCTTCTATTACATTTCTTTCTAGGTATTGGTTATATTATGCTATTATAAATAGTATTTTAAAATTTTGTTTTCTAATTGTTTATTGACAATACATTGCAATAAAATCCATGTATGTTGAAGCTGTACTTGACAATTTTCCAAAATTAACTAATAATTCTTATATTTTCTCTGAGATTATTTTCAATTTTCAACATTCACAATCATGCCATCCATGATAATAACAACTTTAATTCTTCTCTTATTCTTATATCTTTTTTATATTTTTCTTGCCTTATTGTACTGGCACAGACCTCCAGTAAAATGTAAAAAAGAGGTAGTTGTTCCCACTGTCTTGATCTCAGTCTTAAAAAGAAAGCATGGAAATGTCACTGCAGGCATACCTCAGGTATACTGCAGATTCAGTTCTAGACCACTGCAATAAAGAGAGTCACAGAATTTTTTGGTTTCCCAGAGCATATAAAAGTTATGTTTACACTGTACTGTGGTCTGTTAAGTGTGCCATAGCATTATGTCTAAAAAAAAAAAAAAAAAGTACATACCTTAATTTAAAAATACCTTATTATTAAAAAATGCTAACCATCATCCTGCGCGTTCAGCAAGTTGTAATCTTTTTGCTGGTGAAGGGTCTTGCCTTGATGTTGATGGCTGCTGACTGATCAGGGTGGTGATTGCTGAAGGTTGGGGTGGCTGTGGTAATTTCTTAAAATAAGATAACAATGAAGTTTGCCACATCAGTTGACTCTTCCTTTCATGAAAGATTTCTCTGTAACATACAATGCTGTTTGATAGCATTATACCCACTGCAGAACTTCTTTAAAAATAGGAGTCAATCCTCTCAAATCCTGCTGCTGCTTATCAACTAAGTTTATTTAATATTCTAAATCCTTTGTTGTCATTTCAACAATGTTCACAGCATCTTCACCAGGAGTAGATTCCAACTCAAGGAACCACTTTCTTTGCTCAAACCATAAAAACCAATTCCTCATCCATTAAAGTTTTATCATGAGATTGCAGCAATTCAGTCACGTTTTCAGGCTCTACTTCTAATTCTAGTTCTCTTGCTATTTCCACCACATCTATAATTACTTCCTCCACTGAAGTCTTGAACCCCTCAAAGTCATCCATGCGGGTTGGAATCAACTTCTTTCAAACTCCTGTTAATGTTAATATTTTGACCTCCTCCAATGAATCGTGAATGTTCTTAATAACATCTAGAATGGCGAATTCTTTCCAGATATTCCATTTATTTTGCCCAGATCCATCAGAGGAATCACTATTTATGGCAGCTATAGCCTTACAAAATGTATTTCTTAAATAATAAGACTTGAAAGTCGAAATTACTCCTTGCTCTATGGGCTGCAGAATGGATGTTGTATTACAGGCATGAAAACAACATTAATCTCTTTGTACATCTCCATCAGAGATCTTGGATGACCAGGTGCATTGTCAATGAGCAGCAGTATTTTGAAAGACATCTTTTTTTCTGAGCAATAGGTCTCAACAGTGGGCATAAAATATTCAGTAAACCATGTTGTAAACAGATGTGCAGTCATCCAGGCTTTGTTGTTGCATTTATAGAGCACAGGCAGAATAGATTTAGCATAATTTTTAAGAGTCCTAGGATTTTTGGAATGGTAAATGAGCATTAGCTTCAACTTAAAATCATCAGCTGCATTAGCCCCTAACAAGAGAGTCAGCCTGTTTGTCGAAGTTTTCAAGCCAGGCATTGACTACTCCTCTCTAGCTATGAAAGTCCTAGATGGCATCTTCTTCCAATATAAGGCTGTTTCAACTACACTGAAAACCTGTTGTTTGGTGTAGTCACCTTCATCAATTATCTTAGCTAGATCTTCTGGATAGTTTGTTGCAACTTCTACATCAGCATTTGCTGATTCACCTTGTACTTCTATGCTATGGAGACAGCTTCTTTCCTTAAACCTCAGGAACCAACCTCAGGTAGCTTCAAACTTTTCTTTTGCAGCTTCCTCATGTCTCTCAACCTTCATAGAATTTAACAGAGTTAGAGCCTTGATCTGGATTAGCCTTTGGCCTAAAAGAATGTTGTGGCTAGTTTGATCTTTTATCCAGACCACTGAAACTTTCTCCATATCAGCAGTAAGGCTGTTTCACTTTCTTATCATTCGTGTGTTCACTGGGGTAGCACTTTTAATTTTCTTCAAGAACTTTTCATCTGAATTCACTTCTTGGCTGTTTAGTGCAAGAGGTCTAATTTTTGGCTTATCTCAGCTTTCGACATGCCTTCCTTACTAAGTTTAATCATTTCTAGCTTTTGATTGAAAATGAGAGACATGCAACTCTTCCTCTCACTTGAACACTTAGAGGCCAGTTTACAGTTATTGATTGGCCTACTTTCAATATTGTAGTGTCTCAGGGAGTAGGGAAGCCCAAGTAGAAGGAGAGAGATGGGAATGGCCAGCCAGTGGAGCAGTCAGAACACACACAACATTTATCGCTTAAGTTTGCCTTCTCTTTATTCTGTTAAAGTGAGTTTCACTGAAGGATTGTTAAAAGCTAATACAACTTTATTGTTGTTAGGTGCCATCGGAGTCAGCTCCAATTCACAGCAACTTTACGTATAACAGAAGGCTGGCTGGTCTTGCACCATCCTCACAATTGCTGCTATATTTTAGCCTATTGTTGCAGGCACTGTATCAATCCATGTAACGGATGTTAACCCTCTACTTTACCAAGTATGATGTCCTTCCCCAGGAATTGATCCCTCCTGACGACGTGTCCAAAGTAAGTGAGAGGAAGTCTCACCATCCTTGCTTCTAAGGAGCATTCTGACTGTACTTCCTCCAAGACTGATGTCTTCCTTTTTCACTGTCCAGCTTTTGCATGCATATGAGGCTATTAAAAAGACCATGGCTTGGGTCAGGCACACTTTAGTTAGCAAAGTGACATCCACGCTTTTTAACACTTCAAAGAAGTCTTTTACAACAGACTTGCCCAGTGCAAAACATCCTTTAACTTCCTGACTGCTACTTCCATGAGCATTGAATACTGATCCAAGTAGAATGAAATCCTTACAACTTTAATTTCTTCTTTTTATTATTATTTATTTATTTCACAACTTCAATTTATTGATGGTTTACCAAGCACAAATTGGTTGTGATGATTATCCTTGGTGTGTGTGTTTTAGATATAGGAATATTCAGGTTTTCTCTTTTATCTTGTAATGACTGGTAAGTGGTATGTTTTTAGTCTATGTTATCTAAATTTTCAAATTTAGTTGCCCAAAATTACTCATGATATTCTATTATTATACTAGTAAAAGCTATATAATCTCTAATAATAGAGTACATATCTATTATTTGCTAACATACATCACTTAGCATTATTTTAATTTATGACAATTAAAAAGCATGAGATTACAAGAACTAGCTGAGGCCTGGCTACCACCAATGACCGACCTGACAGAGAACACAACAGAGAGTCCCTGACGGAGCAGGAGAAAAGCATGGTGCAGAACTCAAATTCATGTAGAAAGATCAGACTTAATGGTCTGACTGAGACTAGAATAACTCCAGAAGACTTGGCCCCCGGACTCTCTGTTAACCTAGAACTAAAACCAATCCCAAAGCCAACTCTTCAGACAAAGATTAGACTGGACTAGAAAACATAAAATAATACGCATGAAGGGAGTGCTTCTTACGTCAAGTAGATACACAAGACTAAATGGGCAGCTCCTGTCCAAAGGCAGGATGAGAAGGCAGAAAGGCATAGAAGTTGGTTGAATGGACATGGGAAACGGGGGGTGGAAAGAGGGAGTGTACTCTCACATTATAGGGATTGCAGCTAGGGTCATATAACAATATGTGTATAAATTTTTGTATGAGAAATTAACTTAAGCTGTAAACTTCCACCTAAATAAAGCACAATTAAAAAAAAAAAGGTGTGAGATTAAACAAAATAGTGTTTATTCTGTCAACATAAAAGTTTTTGTTTTGTGGTCTCCAATAAATCAACGAGGCTTCTTTCATCTTTGTATCCTGCCTTCCCCAGTATAACTTTTATCTTCAAGGCCACCTCTTAGTCCAGGAAGCTGGCTGGAACTCCAGCTCTATCAACTAATTTCTAGGCTTCAGGAAGAGAGATAGTTATCCTAGTAAAAGGACACATCTCTTTTTGTGGAGTATTCCAGATAGTCCTACAAGATGCTTTTGCAGCAAATCGTTGACTAACAGTCACATTGCCATACTTGTCTGAAAGAGAGCTGGAAAATATAGTCTTTTAGCTAGATAATGTATCACCCAAGTAATTGTTCAATTACTATACAGTAAGGGAAAATAGATGTTGGATTGGTACCTAGCAGTTTATGCCACATCCCTGACTATGTTATGAGCTTTGGAAGGATTGTTTCTTATATATCTTTTTATCCCTTGTGAAAAACCAGTGCCTGACATAGCAAAAAAAGAAAAGAACCACTTGTCATTGAGTCAGTTGTGACTTATGGCAACCCCATGTGTATCAGAGTAGAACTGTGTGGCATAAGGTTTTCAATGGCTGATTTTTTGGAAGTAGATCACAAGGCTTTTCCTCTGAGGCTCCTCTCTGTGGATTCAAACTTACAACCTTTCAGTTAGCAGCTGAGCACTTAACCCTTTGTGCAACCCTGGGGCTCATTAGAACTTTATTGAAGAACGCATTTCACTGGGCAGGGCCAGGATGGCGGAGTAGTCAGAAGCTCTGGTGAACCCTCTTACAACAAAGACCTGAAAAAACAAGTGATTCAATTATATATGGCAGTCTGGGAGCCCTGAACACCAAAGGCAGAGTTGAGGAACCAGACTGAGTGGCAGGGGGAGGGAGAGACAATTCAGAAGCAGCAAGGAGTTGCCAGACCTGACCCGGCGAGAGCCTGAGCCCTTCAGGACTGATCAGCTCAGGGGTGAGCAGTGAGGCAGGCAAGCATCAGTGCTCGGGAGGCATATTCGGCACCAGGAGAGACCCAGCCCCTGAAAGTCTACTCGACCACGCAGAAACAGTGAGAAGCAGCCATCAACGAAAGGTAAGTACTTGCATACGGCTTACTGCACAGATCAAAAACACCCCCCTTAAGGAAAAACCTCTCTCCCATTTACCTCTCTGCTCCCTGCTCTACACTAGGTCCCAGACCAGCTTCAGCAACTACCGAGTCTTCTGGGCTGGAAGCAGGATCCATCACACCTGGGGCCATTCTCCTTGCCTTGGAGAGTGAACAAATTAACAAACAGGAAAAAATAAACTGCCGGCTCCCCTGAGACAGGAACCCAGGGTAGGCGCAGCTCCTTTACCTAGGCACAGGCATGAGGGATCCACAGACTTTAAGTGCCTTTCCCTCTGCATAGACTTGTGTAGGCCCATCTCTACAGTGTAGGCCCTCATTACCACAGTACAACAGGGTATATGCTGGAACTCTAACTTCAACTGTTTAAGCTGTGAAGTGGCAGGTCCTTGACATTTGACACTGCTCTGACCATTAAGCAGAGTCTTCACCTACCCACATCAGGGGCCTGAGGACTTGTGACTCCATCCATGCCAGCTAACCACCTGCGATAGGGACCCATGAATAAGAGGTACCCCCCAGTCCTTACAGCCAACAGCATTAGCTGCTCGTAGTCCAGCTGCAAAACCCACCCCCCTAAGCAGTCTAGAGAACAGGGACACACCTTCCTCCTGGACTATCGAAGGTGGCCCATCAGCCTGCAGCCTTGCACAAACTGTGTCCCCCTGCTGCAGCCCGATGCCTATGCCTATACCAGTCACCCATGCCTGTCAAGGACTGTAAGTGAGAAGCTATGCCACACACTTGGTAGCTATCTACCTGGGCACCTGAGCTGAATCCATACAGGAGGAGTGGGTGGACTCCTGAGCTCACATACCTAGTAACAGATCTAACCACCTGGTGACAGGACATTAGAGCTTCAAACGTGCCAATAATCAAACTAGCTCATACGAGCAGCCTATTTGGGCATATTAAAACAAAAGAAGACGCTAGGAGACAGTAAGCAAACATAAAATAAATAAATATAATAACTTATTGATGGCTCAGAGACAACAGTCAATATAAAATCACATAAAGAGGCAATCCATGATGGCTTCAGCAGGCTCCCAAAATAAAGAACCTAGAAACTTTCCAGAAGAGGAAAATTTCTTGAAATTACTAGAAGCAGAATACAAAAGATTAATTTACAGAACTCTTCAAGAAATTAGGAAGGAAATTAAGCAAAACGCAGAACATGCAATAGAGGAAATTAAAAAGATAGGGAAGAGCATCATGACAAATTAAACAGGCTGCAAGAATCCATAGAGACACAGCAATCAGAAATCCAGAAGATTAACAATAAAATTTCAGAATTTGACAACTCAGTAGAAAGTCATAGAGCAGAATTGAGGCAATGGAAGTCAGAATTAGTGAAATTGAAGACAAAGCACATGACACCAACTTATTTAAGGAAAAATCAGATAAAAGGATTTTAAAAAATGAAGAAATCCTAAGAATTATGTGGGACTCTATCAAGAGGAATAACCTACGAGTGATTGGAGTACCAGAACTAAAAGAAAATACAGAGAGAATTGTTGAAGATTTGTTGGTAGAAAACTTCCCTGATACCATGAAAGATGACAAGATATCTATCCAAGATGTGCAATAAACCCCACATAAGATAGATCCCAAAAGAAAGTCACCAAGACAAATTATAATCAAAGTTGCCAAAACCAAAGATAAAGAGAGAATTTTAAGAGCAGCTAGGGATAAACGAACAGTCATCTACAAAGGAGAGTCAGTAAGAATAAGCTCGGACTACTCAGCAGAAACCATGCAGGCAAGAAGGCAATGGGATGACATACAGAAAGCCATCAAGGAAAAAAACTACCAGCCAAAAATTATATATCCAGCAAAACTGTCTCTCAAATATGATGGCAAAATTAGGGCATTTCCAGAAAAACAGAAGTTCAGGGAATTTGCAAAAACCAAACCAAAATTACAAGAAATACTAAAGGGAATCCTCCAGTTAGAAAATCAGTAACAAGACTAGAACACAGGACAGAGCACCAGATATCAACCCAGACAGGGAAGTCACAAAAGGAAATCAAAGCTAAAACACTGAAAATAGGGAAACAGATGTCAATATATAAAAGCTGACAACATTAAAGCAAAAAAGAGGGACTGAAAAAATGTAGACATAGATTTTCATATGGAGAGGATCTCAAGGCGATATAAAGAAATAAAAGACTGCTATAAACTTAGAAAAATAGGGGCAAATATTAAGGTAACCACAAAGGAAACTAACAACCCTACAAGTCAAAATAAAAAACTAGAAAAATATAAAGACTCAGCAAACACAAAATCAACAACAATGAAAAAGATGAAAAGAAAATACATAAAGAAAAATGATTCATCACAGAAGATCAAGTGGAACGAAGAAACTGTGAACAATGCACAAAAAAGACATCAAAATGACAGCACTAAACTCATACCTAGCAATAATTATGGCGAACATAAATAGACTAAATGCACCAATAAAGAGACAGAGAGTGGAAGATTGGATAAAAAAACATGATCCATCTATATGCTGCCTACAAGAGACACACCTTACACTTAAAGATACAAACAAACTAAAACTCAAAGGATGGGAAAAAATATATCAAGCAACCAACACTCAAAAAAGAGCAGGAGTGGCGACACTAATCTCTGACAAAATAGACTTTAACGTAAAATCCACCACAAGGGATAAGGAAGGACACTATATAATGATTAAAGGGTCAATACACCAGGAAGACATAATTATAATAAATATTTACACACCCAACAACAGAGCTCCAAAATACATAAAACAAACTCTAACAGCACTGAAAAAAAAGATAGACAGCTCCACAATAGTAGTAGGAGACTTCAACACACCACTTTCGGTGAAGGACAGAACATCCAGAAAGAATCTCAACAAAGACACGGAAGAGCTAAATGCTAAAATCAACCAACTTGATCTCATAGACATGTACCAAACACTCCACCCAACAGCAGCCAAGTATACTTTCTTTTCCAATGCACATAGAACATTCTCCAGAATAGACCACATATTAGGCCATAAAGCAAGCCTTAACAAAATCCAAAGCATCGAAATATTACAAAGCATCTTTTCTGACCATAAACCAATAAAAGTAGAAAACAACAACAGAAAAAGCAAGGGGAAAAAAATCAAACACATGGAAACTGAACAACACCCTGCTGAAAAACTACTGGGTTATAGAAGAAATTAAGGAAGGAATAAAGAAATTCATAGAATCAAATGATAATGAAAACACATCCTACCAGAACCTTTGGGACACAGCAAAAGCAGTGCTAAGAAGTCCATTTATAGCAATAAATGCACACATCCAAAAAGAAGAAAGGGCCATAATCAAAACATTAACCCTACAACTGGAACAAGTAGAAAGAAAGCAGCAAAAGAAGCCCTAGGTGCCAGAAGGAAAAAAATAATAAGAATAAGAAAGCATTTCTGGTAGTTGAGAGATAATGTGAATATAGGTTGCAGGAATACCTATTTCAAAGGACTACTAGCATACAATACTTGAAAAGAAAATACTTTAGATCTTAACCTAAGTAGCTTAGTTTTGCCTTATTTTTGAAGAATTGTGAGATTATAGTCCTGAAATGTTGAGTGTTCTGAGCTGGTACGGATTTTATTGATTTGAAGTATATTAAGGCACATTCAGCCACTAAAAGGATTAGAAAAAAATTCCAAAAAGAAATGAGATACTTTGTCTATGAAAGTATATATAGTTAGTAACTCACTTCAACAGAATTTAGGAACTTTCCCATTTGGAAAGAACTTGTACTCACAATTGTACATATTTCAATGATAAAATAACATGTAACAAGATAAAATAATGAGATATAAATGAAAAAAATGAAAGTTCACAAAATATTAATCTTGTCTGTGGTCTCTTTATAGCATGAGTGGGTGGAATAAGGTCACAAAAATTACAACATCAAGAAACTATTACTAAATTTTAGAGTTCTGAGGCTAATTACATGGCCAAATTTTATATGAAAAAAAAAATTGGCCAAATTTTAAATTAAAATAATACTGTGATAGCATGGAATAAAGGATCCCAGCCCAAAGGAAGAGGGAGGAGTTTTCACAGAAAACTTCCCTGAGAACATGACTTTAACACCATTTTTGAGAAATACAGAGAATTAGCTGTCATTTGGGAGGCTTTGATTATTCAGTTGTATCATTTTAATTTACACAGTAGACAGGTTAGTGAGAAAAAATCTTTTTACTTCAAACAGCTGTATAACCAAAGCATGTAGATGATAGCAGGCACTCTACACATTAATTTACAACAAATTTTCAGTAGGAAAAAATGTCTACCAAATAGCTATATTTTATTCTGAAGAATATGTTTATAGAGCTTTATCATAATCACTGTTTTCACCTATATTAGGGATTTTTCTTTGCTGTAGTTTAGTGTATGTTGGGTGCTAGAAATAGAAGGACACAGACTGTCTTCAGAGTTGGTCTTGGAATAGATGACTTTAGTCTGGATTTCTTAGTTTACTAAAGCATCACCTCTGCCACTTTAGAGCTATGCTGTTCAGTATGGTAGCTGTTAGCTCAATGTAGTTATTTAAATTTGGATTAAAACTGATTAGAATAATTTTTAAAATTTAGTTCTTCAATCTCACTAGCCACATTTCAAGTGCTTAATAGCCACATGCGGCCAATGGTATCTGTATTGGACAGCAGAAAACATAAACATCATCAACGAAATCTCTATTGGACAGTCCTGGTCTAGAGTACATAAAGTGGAGTAGGTTCTGTAACGTAGAAGAAAATGAAACTTTCAGTAATCAAATAACTGCATCAAAATCTATTCTGGTTTGGCAATTAGGAGCATAGGGACCCCAATAACTTGACTTGAAATCAAGTAAAGAAAACCTTAAGGAGGATGTCATTATCATCTGATATAAGAATGATAATCAGTTCATCAGCTGATAATCAGATCATCAGCTGAGAATGTGGAGAAGTGAGAAGGCTTTGGAAGTTTGATGAGAAAGGATATGATGTGTCATAGTCATGCAGGATAGGGAAATATGGTAGCACAAAATGTGCACTTGAGGATTTTTAATTTAAAGTGAAACCACTAAGTGTGGTTTATGTTTTCATCCAGCCATGTTCAGTGGCACTCAAGTGGGCACAGTGGGTTGAATCTTTTTAGAGTTGTATTTTGCTAAATGGTTAAATATAGGAAAAGAGGCATGGGAGATGAATATGACAGAGAATGATCTTAGAATCTAAGCTGAGTTGGGAGGTAAGATAAGATATGAAGTAAGTAAACAAGAGTACAAAAATAGCAAATACAATATCCTAGTGGAATCAAGGATTTGTTGTAGACAGGTGTTTAGTTGGAGTGAGCTAGAAAGATAGGTGATACTGATATAGTGAGACAGAAGCTTGAGATGGATCCTGGGGTGGAGGTGAGGTTGATAGTTACAGACATCCATAGTGTCAAGATCTAGGATATGAACATGAGTATGCAAGAGTAATGTTGGAGTGAAAGCAATTTAAAGTCTGATTCAGTTAGTTAAATCTCTAGAGAATGAGGAAGACTACAATAAGGAGAAGTGGTGTTGTTTGGTGGCATGATCTTCAAAGAAGATGGGGATTTTTAGGAATAATGGAGGCAGAATGTTCTAGAAGGTGCAATGAAGAAGAAAGAAAAATAATGGAGAGAAAATAGCCACCACTTGAAAAGGCCTCAGAGAAAGCAGTATCTTCAGATAAGACATTTTTGTGTTAAGATAAGCAGGGGAATGTAAACTTTACCAGGCATTGAATGTGTAACATAAGTTGTTAATGGCATACCTGAATTCCAGGCAACAGAGTAGAAGGGTTTGATGGGTTGGAAGAGGTGTAAGGCTGGGTCAGAACAGAAGATATACATAAGAGCTCTATGGGAATCAATGTTTGGATGTCATTGAGGAAGGATTTAGGAGTGAGGGAAGTCTTGTAGTGATTGACTTAGGTCTTGGAATATAGGTCTTGAAAGGATTTATAGTCTCTTAGGACTACTGTGGGATAAGGCTATAAGTATTGGAGGGTGTAGGATGGGTTGGGTCTTGCAGTAGTATGCAGAGCTCTATGTGCCCTCTCCTCAGATATGTCTGTAACTTGGGCTATGTGGATAGGCAGAGGAGACAAGCACCTAGAGTACAAAGGACTCCAAGGGAACCCCATCTCCAACCCACAGCTTTTCTGATAGCATTATTGAATAGAGGAAGGGTGGTATTGCCAGAAGGGTCTGGATGGGAAGCAGGGGATGGGTTCCACCACATTTCACGGGTTTTTTTTCCAGCAACTTTAACATTTGTATGTGTCCCAGTTGAGAAATATTTAACACTGATTTATATGTTGCTATCTTGTAGACAATAGCAGTTACTCCAGTGATACTACCAAACTATATATATAAAAGCCCCACTGTAACCATCTTCAGATTGATCATTGTGTAGCATAGGATTCTGGTAGTTTATCTTATCAGCCCTGCCTGGAAGAAAGTGTATGAAGTATGGGAGTTATATTTGGTTGTGAAGAACATCATCGTCTTGAGGGTTCCTTCAGTTTCTGTCAGACCAATAAGTCTGGTCTGTTTTTTGTGGATTTGAATTTTGTTCTACATAAAAACTAACATGGAAATCCCAAATGGTATTATTATCCAAGGAGCAGAGAAATTTGAAGTATGAAGACATCTTTATTTTTCTGGAATGAATGCTTTAAAAAAAAAAAAAGGTAACTTCACAGCTTTAGTCATTTCTTGCTGTTATTGATGTTGTTAGGTGCCACTGAGTTGGGCCTGACTCATAGTGACCCCATGTTTAACAGAATGAAACCTTCCCCAGTCCTGTGCCAGCTTCACAATAGCTGGTATGTTTGAGCCCACTGTTGCAGTCACCGTGTCAATCCATCTCATTAAGGGTCTTCCTTTTTTTCTGCTCACCCTCTATTTTATCAAACATGATGTACTTCTCCGGGGATAGGTCCCCCCTGATAATGTGTCCAAAGTAAGTGAGACAAAGCCACTCTCACTTTTAAGGAGCATTCTGGTTGTACTTCCTCCAAAACAGATTTGTTCGTTCTTCTGAAAGTCCATGGGATATTCAATATTCTTCACCAGCACCACAATTCAAATTTGTCAATTCTTCCTCAGTCTTCCTTTTTCATTGTCCAGCTTTCACATGCATTTAAGGTCATTGAAAATACCATGGCTTAGGTCAGGCACACCTTAGTCATCAAAGTGACATCATTACTTTTTAACACTCTAAAGAGGTCTTTTGCAGCAGATTTGCCCGATGCAATACATCATTTGACTTCTTGACTGCTGCTTCCATAGATGTTATCTTAGTCATCTAGTGCTGCTCTAACAGAAATACTACAAGTTTTAACACAGAGAAATTTATTTTCTCACAGTCTAGTAGGCTAGAAGTCCAAATTCAGGGTGTCAGCTCCAGGGGAAGGCTTTCTGTCTCTGTCGGCTCTGGAGGAAGGTCCTCGTCATCATCAGTCTTCCCCCGGACTAGGAGCATCTCTGCACAGGAACCTCGGATCCAAAGGATGCACTCTGCTCCCAGTGTTTCTTTCTTGGTGGTTTGAGGTCCCCCATTCTCTGCTTGCTTCCCTTTCATTTTATCTCTTGTAAGGTAAAACGTGGCGCAGGCCACACCCTAGGGAAACTCCCTTTACATTGGATCAGGGATGTGACCTGGGTAAGGGTGGTGTTACAATCCAACCCTAATCCTCTTTAAAATAAAATTACAATCACAAAATGGAAGCCAACCACACAGTTCTGGGAATCATGGCCCAGCCAAATTGATAGACATATTTTTGGGGGGACATAATTCAAACCATGACATTCCACCATCTGACCCCCAAAATGTCACATCCTTGCAACACGGAAAACATATTCACCCCATCATAGCAAAAGTCTTAACTCCAAGTCCAAAATCCAAAAATTCCTCTTTGTCTATGAAATATAGAATACAAGTTATCTGCTTCCAAAGGTACAATGGCAGAACAGGCACAAGCTAGACAGTTCCATTACAAATGGGAGAAACTAGAGGAAAAGAAGGGATAACAGGCACCAAGCAAGTCAGCAGAACAGATTACATTAGCCCTCAAGGCTTTGAAAATAATCCTCTGTTCTCTGAGACAGTTTACACAATGGCCCTGCCCTCCAGACTCTAGGTGTTGACCATACTCTCCAGATTCTGAGTGGAAGCCCCTCAGCCCTGGGCTTCAGCTCCACCTTCCAGGTCCACTTGGACAGAAACTCTGCTCCCTCGGGCTTCAGGCGCACCATTCTCCTAGTCCATCGGAGTGGCATTTCCACCCTTAGAAGCACCAGAGGCCATGGCTCCACCCTTTGAACCCCCCTGAGGTTGTGCCATACCTTTTGAGACTGAGGCATCTCGGCTTCTTGTGTTCCTTGTCTCTTCAGCTTCTGCTTCCTGTGGCCTCTCAGCCCTCAGGCCTCAAGCCCGCATCTGCCCTGCTGGGGCAAGTGTTCCAAAGCTCTGTAGTTCCAGCAGTAAGTGCCCAGAGGCACCCCACTCCGCCAGGAAGACTCCAGCACACAGGCACTCAGCTCCCTCACTCCGTGGGTCGGCAAGCCTAGTTCCACTGGTAAGTGCTCGGAGGTACCCACTCAGCCAGGAAGCCTCCTGTGCACAGGCACTCAGCTCTCTCGCTGTGTGGGTCGGCTCCAGTGCCATCTCGCACTGGTCTTCTGATTCTGCTGCTATTGGTTCTCTGCCACTGCCACTCCTCTATCCATTCACAGTTTCAAAACCGCTTCCACATTTCAAGTATCTGTTAGAGCAGCACCCCACTCTATCGGTACCAAGTTTCTTAGGCTGGGTTCTCTAGAGAAGCAAAACCAGGAAAGCATATAAATATATACAGAGAGAGATTTATATCAAGGAAATAGCTCACGCAATTGTAGAGGCTAAAACATCCCAAGTCCATGGATAAGGGTAGAGGCTTCTCCTAATTCAAGGAGCCGCAGAAGCTAGTGAACCCGAGGTCGGCAGGTCAGAGAGGGGCTCCCACTCACAGGCTGTGAAGGTCAATGAATTCCAAGATCAGCAGACAAGACCACAAGGTTTCTCCTGATTCACATACCTGCAGGGGCTGGCGAACCCAAGATCAGCAGGTTGGGGAATTGGACTCTTGCTCTCAGGCTGAGAAGTTCAATGAACTCCAGGATCAACAGGTAAGCTGCTAGCTCAAGTCCCAAGAACCAGAGGTGAGACAACAAGAGGCAGCTGCTGAGTCTGGAACAAGCCAAAAACCTTGGCAAGGCGAGCAGGCAGAACGTAACCAGTGGAAGGCAGAAAGATGAAACTGAGGGGGCGGTGAGCGGCCACAGGCCCCACTTCTACCAGTACCACTCAGCAGATTCCATCATGGGGGTGATCACAAAATTACACAGCTGCTAAAACACTGAGAATAATGGCTTAGCTAAGTTGACATACAATCTTAACCATCACAGTCCACCCCTTTTCAACTTGACACCTGTACACATCTCCTGAAACCATACATTATCTCTGAATAAAGATGATTACAATTGCCTCTAACATGATACAACTAACACACGTACAATTGAAAATGCACTAGCCTCGTTTACGTCTTATATTTTATAAGTGAAGGAAACAAAAATATTAGATGCACACACACAAAACAGAAATATTCATAGCAATTACAGTCCCCGTTTCTGCAACTTGTCATGTGGCCATAACTGATATTTAGAACTACCTTCTTCCACCACCCAGGTCATTTATGCGGCACTTGAGCTTTGACTCTGAAGCGCTGAGCACATCTCTTTCTTTCATTAGTTTGTCTAGCAAAAGTAGGATTAACCAACCAGCTTCCCTATACTTCTCATTCTGACAAAGCTGTAGAAAGATATCACACATGTGTTCACCCAGAGTCTCGCCTTTCACCAATACCTGATCTAGTGGTGGTGATATTTTGCATATTTGTATCACCACCTCACTCCATGGAATAGCAGTGCCCTCTTTACTGCTGTAAGCAGAGTCATCAACATCTTTAAGACTAACCAGACTTAGGAAACAATTTAGAAAACTCATCCTTACGATTTTGTTTCTCTAGACCCCACTCCTGGTACCAAATTCTATCTTAGTCATCTAGTGCTGCTCTAACACAAATACTACAAGTTTTAACAAAGAGAAATTTATTTTCTCACCATCTAGTAGGCTATAAGTACAAATTCAGGGTGTCAGCTCCAGGGGAAGGCTTTCTGTCTCTGTCGGCTCTGGAGGAAGGTCCTCGTCATCATCAGTCTTCCCCCAGACTAGGAGCATCTCTGCACAGGAACCTCAGATCCAAAGGACACACTCTGCTCCTGGTGCTTCTTTCTTCGTGGTATAAGGTCCCCCATTCTCAGCTTGCTTCCCTTTCATTGTATCTCTTGTAAGGTAAAAGGTGGTGCAGACCACACCCTAGGGAAACTCCCTTTACATTGGATCAGGGATGTGACCTGGGTAAAGGTGGTGTTACATTCCCACCCTACTCTCTTTAACATAAAATTACAATCACAAAATGGAGGCCAACCACACAATTCTGGGAATCATGGCCCAGCCAAATTGATACACACATTTTTGGGGGGACATAATTTAAACCATGACAGATGTTGATTGTTGATCCAAATAAAACGTAATCCATGACAACTTCAATATATTCTCCATTTATCATGATGCTACTTATTGGCCCAGTTGTGAGGATTTTTTTTTTTTTTAATGTTCAGGTTTAATCCATACTGAAGGCTGTAGTCTTTGATCTTCATTAGTAAGTGCTTCAAGTCCGCTTCACTTTCAACAAACAAAGTTATGTCATCTCAATATTACAGGTTGTTAATAAGTTCTCCTCATCCCCTGATGTGATGTTCTTTTTCATATAGTCCAGCTTCTCGAATTATTTGCTCAGTGTACAGATTGAATAAGGCATTATTTACATTATTATACACTTTCAAAATGACAAAAAAATCTCAAATATATCAGAAGCAGGCATGCCAAAACATGTATGTTAAATCTAGTTACCAATGAAGTTTTTCTAATATTTTCCCCTTTATTGACTTTTAGAAAAGATGTTTACAAAGTGCCATTACATAATTTATGTTGTTGTTATGTGCTGTCAAGTTGATTAGAACTCATAACAACCCTATAAGACAGAGTAGCACTGCCCCATAGGTTTCCTAGACCATAATCTTTTTTTCTTTTTCTTTTTAATTTCCTTGTATTTTAGGTGAAAGTTTACCATGCAAGCTAGTTATTCTTTCAAAAATTTATATGCAAATTGTTTTGTGACACTGGTTGCAATCCCTGCAATGTGTCAGCACTCTCCCCCTTTTCCTTTTCCACCCTGGGTTCTCCATGTCTATTCGTCCAGTTTTCCTGTCCCTTCCTGCCTTTCCATCTTTGCTTTTTGGCAGGTGTTGCCCATTTAATCTCATATACTCAAGTGAACTAAGAAGCACATTCCTCACCTGTGTTATTGTTTGTTTTATAGGCCTGTACAATCTTTGGCTGAAAGGTGGACTTTGGGAGTGGCTTCAGTTCTGAGTTAGCAGGGTGTCGGGGGGCCATCTTCTCGAGGGTTCCTCTAGTCTCTGTCAGACCAGTAAGTCTGGTCTTTTTGTGTGAATTTGAATTTCACTCTATATTTTTCTCCCACTCTGTCCAGGATCCTCTACTGTGATCCCTGTCAGAGAGGTCAGTGGTGGTAGCTTGGCACCATCTTGTTCATTCTGGGCTCAGGCTGGTAGAGGCTATGGTTCATGTGGTCCATTAGTCCTTTGGACTAATATTTCCTTTGTGTTTCTGGTTTTCTTCATTCTCCTTTGCTCCAAACATGATGGGACCAATAGATGTATCTTAGATGGCTACTTGCAAGCTTTTAAGACCCCAGATGCTACTCATCAAAGTAGGATGTAGAACATTTTCTTTATGAACTATTTTATGCCAATTGACCTAGATGTCCCCCAGGACCATGGTCCCCAGGCCTCAGCCCTAGTAACTTGGTCCCTCAAGGTGTTTGGATGTGTCTAGGAAGTTTCTATGACTTTACCTAGGCTATAATCTTTACAGGAGCAGATCTCCATGTCTTTTCCCCTGTGGAGCCACTGGCAGGTTCCAACCTCCAATCTTTCGGTCAGCAGCCAAGCACTCACAGTAACCCTAAAGGACACAGTAGAACTGCCCTATAGGGTTTCCAAGGCTACAAATCTTTATGGAAGCCGACTGCCACGTCTTTCTTTTGTAGAGCAGCCTGTAGGTAGGAATCGCCAAACCAACCTTTTGGTTAGCAGCCAAGTGCTTTAACCAATGTGACACCAGGGCTCCTACATAATATATACGGTGGTATTATTACACAAATATTAAGTGTCTCTATTTGTGCTAATCAAAATGCGTAGGAACATAGCTTATCCCAATCCTCAAGAAAATTACAGACAGCCTGCAACATGTATAGGTATCAATATTCTTTATAGATATGGAAGAAAATTATCTTTAGTTCAAGTGACCTTATATCCCTTTCTGGATGCATGAAGAACCTTTTTAGAACTAAATAAATATTATGTTTATTTAGCTCAAGTGTCTTTATATATTTTTTTGCATGTGACTATTTTCTTCACTTTATCTGCAACACTCAGGTTCAGTTTAGGCTGCTAAAACACCTACTGTTTGAGAATTAAAGGGAGCGTGAATTCAAACTGATACCAGACTGTCATTTCCTTGCTATTATAAAATTTCTGATTTTAGCTCTGAAAGGAAATATTCTTAGGTAGGATACACATTTAAAAACTGCTTTAACATTCAGGAAATGAACTGAGGAATAGCACAAGAATGCATGTTCACTACAGGCCACTGGCTCCCAAAGAGAGGAAAAAGGACTAAGTTATAGTCAGGAGAGGAGTAGTCGAGGTAGACACAAAAAGCCAGGAATATTTAGGAGAAAATACCTTTCTTGAAACCAGAGGAACAGGGATAAAACAACTTTCCTCTAATAACAGAGCAGAAAAGCAGGCATGAGTTACAACTAGAGAGTAGTCTGAACTGACTGCAAACAAACCATCACAAAACACAACGGTGGATTTGGTTGATTAGTTCATGTCTTGAAAAAAAATTTGAAATGTAGAAAATTCCAGAAAATCACATACACACATCCACTACTCAGGATGATAAATATTAACTCTGTGCCATATTGGGATCATTTATATTTTCATAAATGAAATGAAATTATACAAATAAAATTGAAGTCTCCTTTGCTCCTCTCCCACATTCTATTAATCCACAGGTAACAATTACCGTAACTTTTCATAGTCAGTCAGATTACGCTGTTGCACTTTTATCTCATATATATGTAGTCACTCTTAAAATATCATATTTTTCTTAATATCATAAGTCATTAGGAAGATGCAAATCAAAACCATAATGAGATACAACTTCACCCCCACTAGGGTAGATTTTACAAAAAAAGAAAAAGAAAAATAACAAGTGTTGATGAGAGAAATTGGAATCCTCATGCAATGCTAATGGAAATGTAAAATGGTGCAGCCACTGTAGAAAACTTTTTGGTGGATCCTCAAAAAGTTAAACACGGATTTACATAAAAACCAAAACCCGTTGCCGTAGAGTCAATTCCAACTCCTAGTAACACTATAGGACAGAGTAGAACTGCCCCAGAGGGATTTCAGAGCTGTAATCTTTATGAAAGCAGACTGCCACATCTTCCTCCTTGGAGCCACTGGTGCTTTTGAACAGCCAACCTTTCAGTTAGCAGCCAAGCACTTAACCCCTGCGCGCTACCTGGGCTCTTTAGACTTACCATATGACTCAGCAATTCCACTTCTGGGTACATACCCAAAAGATTTGAAAGCAGGGAATCACAGATATTTGTACACCAATGATGATAACAGCATTATTCACAATAGCCAAAAGGTGAAACCCAAGTGCCCACCACTTGAATGGATAAGCAAAATGTAATATACAGTAGAATATTTTTTCAGCCATAAAAAAGGGAATGAATATTCACACATATTACAACACAGATGAATTTTGAAAACAGGCTAAGTGAAAGAAGACAGACACAAAAGAACAAATATATGGTTCCACTCATATGAAAATCTAGAATAGGCAAATTAATAGAGACAGAATATAGATTAGAGATTACCAGGGGCTGTGGCTGTGGGGAGGGAAATGAAGACTTACTGCCTAATGGGTATAGAATTTCTGTTTGGGGTAATAAAAATGTTTTGGAAATAGATAGTGGTGATGGTTGCTCAACATTGTGAATATAATTAATATCAGTAAATTGTACTTAAAATTCATTAAAAGGGCAAATTTTAGATTATATATATTTTACCACAATAATTTTTTAAAATTTCTATGAATAGTATCATTTGCAACTTTTTTAAACTCGGTATTAGTCTTTTTAAATCTATTCATGTGGATGCATGTCATTTATAAGAATATATCACATTTATTTATCCACTCCTCTCAATATTAATTTATCAATTTCCAGTTGTTCACTATTATAAATTACACTGCAATAAACATCCTTATTTATATCCTTGTAAAATGTGCAGAAGTTTCTTGGTATAAAAACTTATGAGTGGAATTGCTGAGTCAGAAGGTAGGAACATCTTTATCTCTGTGACATATTGCCAGGTAAAATTGGTCCTTGTATCATTTTAAACTTTCCCCAATATGTGTTTTTATTTATCCACATCCTAACTGATACTTTGAATTGTAAAATGTAAAATTTTCCCAATCTTATGGATATAAAATAATATTTTATTTTTATTTAAATTTCTATTTTCTTCATTAGTTATGAGGTTGAGCATCACTTCAATTTTTTTAACATTCAAGTTTACTCTCCTTTGAATCGCTTGTTCATATACTTTTGCTACTACTTGCTTACTAGGTTTTTGTTTTTTATTTTTCCTATTCACTATTAGAAATTATTTTAACATTGTAGTTGCATATTATTAGTTATATATGTTAAAATTTCTCCTCATACATATTTTTTAGCTTTACGTGTCAAGTCCACCCATAGTTTTGCTTGTAGCTTCTTGTCTTAAGAAATTTTTCCCTTACACATTGAAAGAAAAATAAGTTGCTTAGATTTTCTTCTAATAGTTCTAAGTCTTTGCTTTTTATCTTTAGGTCTTGGATCAAACGAGATTATTTTGTCAGGTATGATTTGTGATGGGACATCACACTTTATTCCTACTAAATGCAAAGAAAGTTGACCCAGAACCAGTTAGTACAGAACCAAACTATAATGCAGCTTCTCTCATACACTGTGTTCCCTTATGGGTTTGGGTCTGCTTTTAGGTTCTGTTTATTAGCTCAGGTCCCAGTAAAGTATTGTTTAACATGGTGGCTTTAAAATATGATAGGTGAGGGTTCAAGCCCTGTTTCTCTGTGTTTCACAATTGTCTTAAAATAATATTTAGTCAGGATCCAAGACTTTGACTGAAATTACAATGATTCTATAGATAAATTTGGGAGAGAAATTGCTTATTTATGATATTAACTTTCCCTATTCATTAACTTGATATATCTTTCGATTTCTTCATTTTTGAAAATATCTTTTATTAATATATTATTTTGTTATAAAATCTTACATATTTCACTGTTTATTATTCTGAAGCATAGATTTTTATTATTACTGGGAGGATTTTATCATTTTCTAATTGTATAGCTAGTATATAAAAATATTGTTAATTTTAGTATCAAGATCTTATATCCAATTAACTTGTTAAATTACCTTATTCATTCTAAGAGTATTTTCATAGTTTTTTTGGATTATTTATGGACCCAATCATATTGTCTGCAATTAAAAACACATTTCTAAATATTAAAAAGTAAGTATGATGCTTACAATAGATTATTGGTAGTTATCTGCTATAAAATTAAAAATCTATATAAATTTGTTAACAATTTTTCATCTTGAACCAGTATTATATTTTATCAGCTGGGTTGTTTTTTTCTTCTCCTGTACTGAAATAATCATATGATATTTATCCTTTAATCTGTTAATGTGATAAGTTATATGGATAGAGTGTTCAGAAATGATCTAAATTGTCAAGGCATATTAGTATTTTTTTATGCATTGCTGGTGTACATTTGCTAGTACTTTATTCATGTTCATAAGTAGTATTGCTATATAATTTTCCTTTCTTATACTATCTTTGATTTTTATTTTAAGGTTATATTTGCCTTCCTTACCAAATGATTTGTGCATTTTCCTTTTTTTATTGTTTCATACAGTTTTCATGAGGTAGAGATTAGGTGTTTCTTGACTATTTGGTAAGACTTACCTGTTCAACCTTCTGAGCCTGGTATCTTTTCTTTTTCTGTGGGTGAGAAGGGAAGTGGGGTTAGGAATGATTTAATTTTTGATGCTTATCGTTCCATTCAAAATTTCTTTTTCTTCTTGCATCACTTTTAGTAATATATATATTTTCAGAAAGTTCTATATTTTGGCACTAAGTCATTCTTATTTAGTTGTTATGATTCTTAAATTCCTACCATAACTCTATTAATAACTCCCTTTTCATTTTCTAAGAAGCCCTGGTAGCGCAGTGGTTAAAGCAATCAACTCCTAACTGAAAGGTCAGTGGTTTGAAACCACCAGTAGCTCCTCTGGAGAAAGATGTGGCAGTCTGCTTCTGTAGAGATTTATAGCCTTGGAAACCCTGTGGGGGTCACTATTAGTAGGAATTGACTTGATGGCAGTGGGTTTTGGTGTGTTTTCATTTTCTAGTATAGAATGTTTGGGCTTCTCTGTCTTCCCTTAAGTAGTCTTGATAAAAATTCCATTTGTCTTTTTTTTTTTAATTGTACTTCAGGTGAAGGCTTACAGAACAAATAGTTTCTCATGAAACAGTAGTACTCACACTGTTTTATGACATTGGTTAACAGCCCCACAACATATCAACCCTCTAACTTCTCGACCTTTTTTTTTCTGGTGAAAATATACATAGCCAAAGATACACCATTTCAAAAATTTCTACATGCACAGTTCAGTGACATCGACTACGCTCTTCCAATTGTGCTGCTATTCTCACTTAAGATGAAGGATTACACAACTAAATAGTTTCTCACTTAACAGTTAGTACACATGTTGCCCTATGACAATGGTTAACAACCTCACAACACATCAACACTATCATTACTCAACCTTGGGTTCCCTATCACCAGCTTCCTTGTCCCCTTCTGCCTTCTGGCCCTTGTCACCGGACTGCTGTACCTCATTAGTCCCATTTGGTTTTACGGGGCTGTCCACTCCGAGGCTGAATGGTGAACCTCAGAGATGACTTCACCACTGAGCTAAAAGGGTGTCTGGGGGCCATACTCTCGGGGTTTCTCCAGTCTCCTTTAGGCCAGTAAATCTGGTCTTTGTTTTGTGAGTTAGAATTTTGTTCTACATCCTTCTCCAGCTCTGTCCAGAACCCTCTGTTGTGATCCTGGTCAGAGCAGTCAGTGGTGGTAGCCGGGCACCATCTAGCAGTACTGGACTCAGTCCGGTGGAGGCCTTGGTAGCTGTGGTCCATTAGTCCTTCGGACTAATCTTTTCCTTGTATCCAGTTCTCTTCATTCTCCCTTGCTCCCGAAGGGATGAGACCAGTGCAGTATCTTAGATGGCTGCTCACAGGGTTTTAAGACCCCAGACGCTACTCAACAAGGTAGAATGTAGAACATTGTCTTTATAAACTATGTTATGCCAGTTAAGCTAGATGTTCACCAAGACAGCTCTCCACCCAGCAATTCAGTCCCTCAGGGAGTTTGGATATGCCTATGGAGCTTCCATGACCTTTCCTTGTACAAGTTCTGCTGGTTTCCCCTGTATTGTGTACTGTCTCACCCTTCAACCAAGATACCACTTATCTATTGCCTATTTAGTACTCCCCCCACCCATCCCAGGTAACCAACAAAGATTGTTACATTTAGTGTGTGAACTTTTTCATGGGTTTTTACAATAGAGGTCTCATACAATATTTGTCCTTTTGTGATTGACTTATTTCACTCAGCATAATGTCCTCCAGTTTCATCCATGTTATGAGATGTTTCACAGATTCCTTGTTGTCCTTCCTCGTTGCATAGTACTCCATTGTGTGTATGTACCTTAGTTTGTTTATCCATTCATCTGTTGATAGGCATCTAGGTTGTTTCCATCGTTTTGCTATTGTGAACAATGCTGCCATGAATGTAGGTGTGCATATGTCTATTCAAGTGACGACTCTTATTTCTCTAGGATATATTCCTACGAGTGGCATTACTGGATCAAATGGTATGTCTATTTCTAGCTTTCTGAGGAAGCGCCATATCATTTTCCAAAATGGTTGTATCATTTTGCATTTCCATCAGCAGTGCATAAGAGTTCCCATCTCCCCGCAGCCTCTCCAACATTTGTTATTTCCAGTTTTTTTGATTCGTGCCAGTAATGCCGGGGTGAGATGGTATCTCATTGTGGTTTTAATTTGCATTTCTATAATGCCTAGTGATCGCGACCATTTCCTCATGTGTCTGTTGGCCATTTGAATGTCTTCTTTGGTGAAGTGTCTGTTCATTTCCTTTGCCCATTTTTTAATAGGATTATTTGTCTTTTTGTTGCAGAGGTGTTGGATTTTCTTGTAGATTATGGAGATTAGACCTTTGCTGACTTGTACTGTCCAAAAATTTTTTCCCAGTCTGTAGGTACTCTATTTACTCTATGGGGAAGTATTTTGAAGAGCATAGGTGTTTGATTTTTAGAAGAGCCCAGTTATCTAGCTTATCTATTGGGTTTTCTGCATTGATTGTTATGGTTTGTATCCTGTTAATGCCATGTATTAAGGCCTGAAGTGTTGGTCCTATTTTTTCTTCTATGAACTTTAGAGTTTTAGGCTTTATATTCAGATCTTGGATCCAGTTTGAAGTAGTTTTTGTGTATGGCGTGAGGTATGGGTCCTGTTTCATTTTTTTGCAAATGGATATCCAGTTTTGCCAGCAGCATTTGTTAAAAAGACTATCTTTTCCCCATTTGATGGACTTTGGGCCCTTGTCAAAGATCAGGTGACCGTAGGTGGATGGATTTACATCTGGGTTCTCAATTCTGTTCCATTGGTCAATGTATCGGTCATTGTACCAGTACCAGGCTGTTTTGACTACCGTAGCTGTATAGTAGGTTCTAAAGTCAGGTAGTGTGAGTCCTCCAACTTTATTCTTCTTCTTCAGCAATGCTTTACTTATTCGGGGCTTCTTGCCTTTCCATATAAAGTTAATGATTAGTTTTTCCATCTCTTTTAAGAATGTTGTTGGTATTTGGATTGGGATTGCATTGTATTTGTAAATTGCTTTGGGTAGAATTGTCATTTTCACAATGTTGAGTCTGCCTATCCATGAGTATGGTATGTTTTTCCATTTGTGTAGATCCCTTTGGGTTTCTTGCAGTAGTGTTTTGTTGTTTTCTTTGTATAGGTCTTTTACATCCCTGGTCAGATTTATTCCTAAGTATTTTATCTTTTTAGGGGCTATTGAAAATGGTATTGTTCTCCTGATTTCCTTTTCATCGTTCTCCTTATTGGTGTATAGGAATCCAACTGATTTTTGAATGTTTATCTTGTATCCTGCTACTCTGCTGAATCTTTCTATTAGTTCCAGTAGATTTCCCGTGGAGTCTTTAGGGTTTTCTGTGTATATTACCATCATCTGCAAACAGGGACAGTTTAACTTCTTCATTACCAATTTGGATGCCCTTTATTTCTTTTTCTTGCCTTATTGCTCTGGCTAGAACTTCCAGCACAATGTTAAATAGGAGTGGTGATAAAGGGCATCCTTGTCTTATTCCTGTTTTCAGCCTTTCTCCATTAAGAATGGTGTTGGCCACTGGTTTTGCATAGATGCCCTTTATTATGTTGAGAAATTTCCCTTCTATACCTATTTTATTGAGAGTTTTTATCAGGAATGGGTATTGGACTTTGTCAAATGCCTTTTCTGTGTCAATTGAGATAATTATCTTATTCTTTTCTTTCCTTTTATTTATGTGGTGGATTACGTTGGTTGATTTTCTAATGTTGAACAATCCTTGCATACCTGGTATGAATCCTACTTGGTCGTGGTGTATTATTTTTTTGATATGATGCTGAATTCTACTGGCCAGAATTTGTTCAGAATTTTTGCATCTATATTCACAAGAGATTTTCGTCTATAATTTTCTTTTTTTGTGACATCTTTTCCTGATTTTGGTATCAGTGTTATGCTGGCTTTATAGAATGAATTTGGAAGTTTTGCTTCCTCTTCTATGCTCTGAAATAGCTTGAGTAGTAGTGGTACAAGCTCTTCTGTAAATGTTTTGTAGAATTCTCCAGTGAAGCCATCTGGGCCAGGGATTTTTTTGGTTGGGAGTATTTTTATTACCTTTTCAATCTCTTCTCTTGTTATGGGTCTGTTCAGATTTTCAACATCACTTTGTTGTAGTTTGGGTAGGCTGTGTGTTTCTACAACTTTATCCATTTCCTCTAGGTTTTCAAATTTGTAGGAGTATAGTTTTTCATAATATTCTGTTATAATCCTTTTTATTTCCATTGGGTCTGTTGTAATGTGCCCCATTTCATTTCTTATTTGGGTTATTTGTGTCCTCTCCTGTTTTTCTTTTGTCAGTCTGGCCAGTGGTTTGTCAATTTTGTTGATACTTTCAAAGAAACAACTTTTGGTTTTGTTGATTCTTTCTATTGTTTTTCTGTTCTCTATTTCATTTATTTCTGCTCAGATCTTTACTATTTCCTTTCTTCCGGTGGTTGTGGGCTTTTTTTTGCAGTTCTCTTTCTATTTGTTTGAGTTGTGTAGTTAATGTTTTGATTTTGTCCCTTTCTTCTTTTTTGATATGTGAATCTATTGCTGTAAATTGTCCTCTGAGGACTGCCTATGTGGTGTCCCAAAGGTTTCGGTATGAAGTGTTTTCATTCTCATTTGATTCTAGGAATTTTTTTATTCCATCTCTGATTTCTTCTATTACCCAGTGATGTGTAAGCAGGGTATTATTCAGTTTCCATGTAGTTGATTTTTTTTCCTTGCTCTTTCTTTTGTTAATTTCTACCTTGATGGCATTGTGGTCAGAGAAGATACTTTGAATTATGTCAACGTTTTGGATCTTGTTGAGGATTGCTCTGTGGCCTAAGATGTGGTCTATTCTGGAGAACATTCCATGTGCATTGGAAAAGAATGTGTACTTTGCAACGGTTAGATGGAGTGTTCTATATATGTCTATGAGGACAAGTTGGCTGATTGTGCCCTTTAGGTCTTCTGTATCTTTGCTGAGTTTCTTCTTATTGTTCTGTCCCTTACTGAGAATGGTGTGTTGAAGTCTCCTACTATTATTGTGGAACTGTCAATTTCTCTTTTCAGTGTTGTTAGAGTTTGTTTTATGTATTTTGGGCCTTGTCATTGGGTGTGTAAATGTTTATTATGGTTATGTCTTCATGATGGATCATCCCCTCAATCCTTATATAGTGTCCTTCTTTGTCTTTTATGGTAGATTTTGTTTTAAAGCCTATTTTATCTGAGATTAGAATTGCCACTCCTGCTCTTTTTTGGTAGTTGTTAGCTTGATATATTTTTTTCCAACCTTTGACTTTTAATAAATTCACATCTTTGTTTCTAAGGTGTGTCTCCTGTAGACAACATATTGATGGATCCTGTTTTCTTATCCATTCTGTCACTCTCTGTCTCTTTTTGGGTGCATTGAGTCCATTTACATTCAGTGTAATTATTGATAGATGTGGGTTTGTTGTTGCCATTTTGTAGTGCTTTTTTTGTGTTGCTTATGTTTTCTTTGTTCTTCTTACTCTCTTGTGCTGAGTTACTTTTGTTTGTGGATTTTTTTTTTCATTTCTTTTGTTTTTGTAGGTTTTGTTTTTACTGAGACTTTATGTTTTTCCTCTTTTTTTTTATAAGTACGTTTGTTACCTTTCTTTGTGGTTACCATAAACTTTACCCTTATGTTTCTAAGTTTGAAGCAGTCTACTATTACTTGGTATCGCCTTGCCTTCCTCTCCATTAGAATGTTCTATATCTATGTCATTTATTCCCTCTTTTATCGTTTTGATATTGTTGTCATTTACTGATTAACTGCTCTGATGCCCTGTTGTATTTCTTTTGGTTTTGGATAGTCCTCAAGAGTTCATGTCCCAGACTGGTGTATGGCAGGTATTATCCTGCGTACTAGGTTCTGTCTGTGAGCTGAAGCTGTTTGTCCTCAGATCAAAGAATGAGCTTTAATAATTCTTGTAAGTTTGGTTTCACTTTTACATAATCCCTTCATTTCTGTTTATCTGGAAATGACCTAATTTCACCATCAAATTTGAACGAGAGTTTTGCAAGATATATTATTCTTGGCTTGCAATTTTTTTCTTTCAAGATTTTATATATGTCATCCCATTGCCTTCTTCCCTGCATGGTTTCTGCCGAATAATGTGAACTTAGTCTTGTTTTTTCTCCTCTGTATGTGACTTCTTGTTTTTCACTAGCTGCTCTCAGGATTCTTTGTTTGTCTTTGGTTTTTGCAAGTGTGAATATGATATGCCTTGGTGATTTTCTTTTGGGGCCTCTTCTATATGTGGTTCATTGAGCTTCTTGGATGGCCAGCTTTTCATCTTTCATGATATTGGGGAAGTTTTCTGTCAGCAGTTCCTCAATGATCCTCTCTGTGTTTTCTGTCTTCTCCCCCTGTTCTGGAATTCCAATCACTCGAAGATTTTTGCTTTTGATTGTGTCCCACATAACTCTCTTTTCATTTTTCTTTGTTCTTTTTTCTGAGTTTTCCTGAAACAGAGTTGTATCCAAGTGTTTGTCTTCCATTCCGCTGATCCTGTCTTCCACTGTTTCAAATCTGCTTCTCAGCCTTCTATGACATCGTCCATTTCTGAAATCTTGTTGTTTATCTTTTGGATTTCTAATTGCTGTCTTCGTATAATTTCTAGTTGTGAATTTATTTTGGCATTTTGTTCCTGCATTATTTTCCTGAATTCTTCCAATTTTTTGTCCGTATTTTCCATGAATTTGTCTATTTTTTCCTCATGTTTGTCAGCTTTTTGCATCAGTTCTTGGAGAATTCTGAGTATTAGAGATTTGAATTCCCTATCAGGTAGTTCTAGTGCATTTTCTTCCAGAGGAGAGGCATATGGTGTTTTATTTTGGATGCCTACTGGAACCATCCTGTCCTATTTTTGTAAATGTTTTGTAATTGTCTGCTGTCTTTGGGGCATTCAGTAGTTATTTTTCTCATTTATTGATTGTAGATTTGTTTGTTTTGTCCCTTTTTTAAAAAAAAAATTTGACTATGTCTGAGCAGGCAGACTGTGTGTTCTTTGTTGTTTGCTCATCTTTGGGCAAATACTTTTCGCCTCCTTCTTCAACTGGCAGGGTCAGTCACTCAGATATGGTACGGCAGGGCTGGTCTAGCTGAAGAAGAGTTACTGGGACAGGTTGTTTGTGGACTTACTACAGCCACCAGAGGTGGTCAGTAATCAGTGCAGGGCAGGTTCCAGTAGGCCGTGCCTGTGCTGCTTGGTGGTGTAATGTCAAGCGCACAGTGCAGGTAGGCAGGATGCAGCAGGGAGATTGTTATATGTGGAGCTAAGATGGATATGGGAGAGAGGAGAGAGGAGCAGGAGCCAAAAACATACAAACAAACAAAAAAGACTGCTAGGGCAGCTTGCCGTTGGAGTGGAGAGATGAGAGACTATGAAATGGAGAAAAACAGAAAGAGGAGGCAGAAGAAAAGAAAAGATTTGAATAAATAAGAATCAGAAAGGTTAAAGAACCGCAAAGTTCCCTGGGATGCCACCGTGCAGCTATGAGGTCTGGGGTAGTCGCTCTCAGGTGTTGCAGCACAGCCTGGCTAGAAGGCGTAGAGGTATACAATGCCAGGTATTCAGGGAACAGAAAGAGGATGATATAGAGAGATGAGAAACTGAGCAATGAAGAAAGACAAAAAGGGGAAAAGAGGAAAAACTAAACAAAACAAATTAAAAAAAACAAACAAACAAGAAAGGCCCCCAAAGAAACAGAAAAGAAAAACAAAACCACCATAAAAAGAAATGTCCTCAGGGATCCTCTGCACGTCTGTGGAAGCCAAAGGAGCATCTCCCTGCCACGCAGCTCAGCCTAGCCAGAAAGGGCTCCCAACTCAAGAAAAGGAAAAAAAAACAAACTATTCAAAACAAACAAATGAACAAAAGCCCTGGGATCCCACCAGTGCGGCAGCCCAAGCCAGGAAGTAGCTCCACACTCAAACGGAGCTCTGCAACCCCTCAGGAGGAAGCAAAGTTGGCGCACGGAGCCAGGTACTTGAGAGAAGGGAGGGTGAGGTGGTGAGAAGCAAGTAAGAAGTCAAAAGAAGCAGAAAAAAAAAAGCAACACTAGCAGCCAACAAATGGCACTCAGAGAGCCAGCTAGTGTGGGCTGGTATTTCTGGACAAAAGACTGTGTCCATGGGAAACAGAGGGCGCCAAGTGTGGGTGTAGAAGTGTAAGGAGTGGGAAAGCGTATATCACAAATTACCAGAGCTCTGCAGCCCTTCAGGAAGAAGCAAAGATGGTGCAGGGAGCGAGGTACTTGAGCTAAAGGAGGGGGAGGTGGGGAGAGGTAAGGAAGAAATAAAAAGAAGCAGAAAAAAATCAACACCAGCAGCCAACAAATGGCACTCTGACAGCCACCCGTTCTGTTGTGTGGAATCCAAGCAGCCACTGTTTCCTGGTCAAGAGACTGTGGCCGCGGGAAGCAGAGGAGGCCTAGTCAGGGTGAAGAATGGTGGGGGGTGGGAAAGCATATATCGCAAATTACCAGTTGTTTTGTCTCCTGCTGGAAGCTCCGTGAGGCTGCTTTCTTGTACCCCCTGTTTGCTGGTCTCCGATAGGAGTCCGAGATGGCAGATCTGCACTGTGTTAGCTGGTAGGGGACCTCTGCATGAATCTCTCTTCGCTCTCCGTTCTCTGTCAGTTTTCTCACTCCATTTGGTGCTTGGCTGAGTTCTTTATCTCTTCATTTGATGTTTTAGGGTTTCAGGATTGTTGTATTCTCTGTTCGGCTTAGTTTTTCAGATCTTTGCTGTGGAGGGATGACGTGGTGCTTCTGCCTAGAGCGCCATTTTGCCAGAACTCCTATTGTTTAGTTTCAATGACTACTTTTTTTATTTCTAATATTTCTCTTCATTACTTCTTTATAGCCACATGTTCCTGATTCATAACCTTTTGTTTTGGTAATAAAATCCTTTGTCCCCCTTCTTAACAGGTACTCCTTCATATATTTTAAGATCTTAAATATTCACATTTTAAGTCTTTTTATCATATTTATATCATCAGGAGTAATGTCTCCTGCTTAATGGCTACCTTTCATCATTATTTTTTTCTCCTTGTATTCTTTGAAATTTTAGTGTGTTTCTTGAATAGGCATTTCCTAGTCAGTTTGTTGGTTTGGTTTGGTTTGGTTTGACCCCTCCTTTTCATATCTTCATATCTGACAGTTTCACTTGCTTTGGTCTCTTATTGATAACCAGAGCTTTCACAATGCGTGGATATTATGGAGGTGTTACCAAACTATTTGAGGCTTGGCCTAGCTCTGGGAGAGCAACTGTTTGTGCTTCCTTCCACATCCAGGCAAAAACTTGATATTGGCCTCCATTTTGAACATGGTAGCAGCTACTTTTGTCTGTGACCATGGTAGCCTTGACCTAGCTCCCTGTTTCATAAACTAAACCTGGCTCTGTTCTCCCACCATTTATTTTAATCCCCAGGAGTTGAATTCACAGCCACTTCTGCCTGTTTCTCATCCTAGAACCCAGTATGCCTGTGATTTAAACCACAGCTACTGCTATGACTTTTTATTCAGCTTCTGGTCTTCAGAGATATTATTGTAGCCATGTCTTTTTAAAACATATGGGATATATCAAGAATCCTTGCTGTGCTCTTGGAGGAAGGGTATCAGAAATATTCTACATAAACTTCAAGTGCCAACCTGACGAACAATCTCATTTCAGGTGGCTTCATATGAGCAAAGGCCATCAGTAGCAGTTACAAATCTAAATACAAGCTTTACATGAAAGCGACAAAACATCAGTCCTTCTGTTAAAATTGCAGTTCTGAGTGCCACGTGTTTAACTGGCAAGATCATCAATGAGATTTAATTTTGTAGTTGTAGTTAGTTTCTTTACCCACTTATACCCTAGCGTCTGAAATTTCAGGAAGAGTTTCATTCATTTGATATAAATTACAGATAGTCTTTTCCCCTGGTAAAATACACATCTTAGGTTCCACATGACTTTAAGCCCTCAAAGTCATTTATGCCCTACCACATTATTGTGAATCAGTTTGTCAGGTTCTTTCCTGAGACCAAGATTTGATTAGAAGGACATTAAGAATACAGCCTGCATGGCTGTTATTGAGTTGTGTCCCCCAAAAAGATATGTTAAAGTCTTAACCCTGCACCTATGAATGTGACCTTGATTGGGGATATAGGATCTTTCTTTGATGATATTATCAATTAAATACCAGAGTAGGGTGGATTTTAGTCCTAATCCCCTCTTAGTGGTGTTTTATAAAAGATGAGAACAGACACAGGGAGAGAGACAGTCACACAAAAAGAGGTGGACAGCATCTGGATCCAGCTACAAGCCAAGGAGCACCAAGAAACTCCAGGGCTACCACAGCTGAAAGAGGTAAGGAAGAATCTCCCTAGAGCCAACAGAGAGAAAGTGTATTCCTGGTGACTCCCTGAATTCGGAATTTTTGCCTCCACAGCTGTGAGACAATGTATTTCTGTTCTTTAAAGTCACTTGCTGTCTTAGTTAGCTAGTGCTGCTATGACAGAAACACCACAAGTGGATGTCTTTAGCAAACAGAAATTTATTTTCTCACAGTTTATAAGGCTAGAGGTCCAAATTCAGGGTGCCGACTATAGAGGAAGGCTTTCTCTCTCTGTCGACCCTAAGGGAAGGTCCTTGTCTCTTCAGCTTCTCTTTCTTGTTTCCTTGGTGATCTTCATGTGGAATGGCATCTTCCCTCCCCCATCTCTACTTGCCTGCTCCTTGCTTGATCTGCTTTTTTATATCTCATAAGAGACTGATTTAAGACACACCCTACAGTAATTCCGCCTCATTAACATAACAAAGAAAACTCATTCCCAAATGGGATTATAACTGCTATTAAAAAAAACCTGTTGCTGTTGAGTCGATTCCGACTCATAGTGATCCTATAGGACAGATTCGAACTGCCCCATAGAGTTTCCAAGGAGCACCTTTTGGTTAGCAGCCGTAGCACTTAACGACTATGTCACCAGGGTTTCCATAACTGCTATAGGGGTTAGGATTTACGATGCATATTTTGGGGGGACACAATTCAACCCATAACTCTACTTTGTGGCATTTTGTATGGGAGCTGTAGGAAATGAAGACACTGACATGTGGACTTGGATGAGAAATTATGTTGTATTTGAAAGGATGCTGGCCTAGTTTGCAAGTAGGAGGTGCCACCACTTACAGATGTGTCATTTTGGACAGATTTTTAAGTTCTGTGAAGTTCAGTTACTGAATGGAATCTTTATAAATTTTACATGCAATTACTTATGCGGTAGCCTTGGAAATATAGGAAGTACTTAAATATGTCAGATGAAAGAGAGAAAGGTGGAAGAAACTGGTGCTTCAGAAACTAAAAAGAAAATGCATTGCCTTCAAGTCAATTCCAACTCACGGTGACCTATGGGGTTACAGAGTAGAACCGCTCCACAGGTTTGTCTTTCTTTACTATAATCTGTACGGAAGCAGATCTCCAAGTTTTTCTTCCATGTAACAGAAAGAGGTTTCAAAAATCAGTTAATTAGTTTTGCCCTGGTCTGTCACAAATTCCATAAATCTAATCTATATAAATAATTTAGAATCTATTTACTGTAAAATTAGACATGTGATCCTTAATTTTAGGGAAATACTTCAGGTGTGTAGATTTTATAATCTTGACTTCATAGGAAAACTTCAAATTGAATCGGCTAGGATTAATACTGATTTATCATTAAAGTCAGAGATACTAAATAAATTCATTGTCATAGCACATTCATTCTTTTCATTGACAATTCATTTTAAGTGGAGACTCTGCGAGCTAACACATCTGCAAAGATGAAAACAAATCACTTTGCAGAACGGTTAAGTAGGCAGCAAAGGGCACCTAAATTTGTTGTTAAGGCTGTTTGCTTTTATTAGTCCTAAGAGAATTTTTATGCCCAGGATATTCCCATTGAACTAAACCCTAAATTACACCTACAGCTATTTTAAACTGACAAATTAGCCCTAAATCCCATACTACTCCGAAAGCTAATCACAATTAATTGTCATGTTATCGAAATTGAGTCCAAAGGGTATTAACCGTATCTTATACTTTCATAGTCCTTTGCAGTTTCCAAGTCACTTTTATAGGTATTATCTGATTTGAGCCTCACAATAAATACATAAAGCAAAATCACAAATAGAGAAACTGAGATTAGGAGAAGTGAAGTGATTTTCTCAAGTAATTTGATTCTCCTTCGATGAGACTGTAGTGTCAGAGGCTGGTCAGAATTTCCAGTGCCTAGTACCGTGTCATCTATACTATGGGTGTTTAAAATTTTATTGTATGTTGTAAAATTAAGATTTATTGAATCCAGTGTTATTCAATATATTCAAAATAGTATTCCCAAGATCACTTAGAAGATTCATGTTACAGACTACAAATAAACGGTATACTTTTGGCATATGATGGTAATAAGGGATTTCTAAATTTCTGTCTCTTCAGAAATTATATTTTATATATTTTTTTAGATTTCCAGCACTTGACAACTTGTTAAATAACTCTAAACCTGCAGTGAAAGCAGTTTATAAAATAATTTTGTACAATGTCACACAACCAAGTAACAAGAAAGGAAAGACTTCTCCTTATTCTTGGTTTAGTGTAATAGGTCCTGATATGTTCAAAATTGTCTTATGAGACATTAGATACTTAGCTCAAATTACTAGAGCAAAGGATTATGCATGGGGCTTCCCTTAGCAACAATTTGAAATTCCTTTTGCTTAGATGTTGTATTTCTGTGTTGGCATGTTTTAAATATAATTTAGTCCTCTTAAGCTAAGGGGCTATTATAATATTCATAGCAACGTACACTATTACAAATTTACATTTTAACTATCCATTGGATGTCTAAAATTATTATTATTATTTTAAATGAGGTATTGTTTCTCATATAGAAAAAAAGAACAAAAATAGTTTCTATCTCTAGTACCCTTCTCCATTTTTTATTGTTTCCTTGTCTTATTCACCTATGTTTCCTTCCAATGTGCTCTTCCATATGCAAGTACTAATTTTATTGCAATGATATATGTCAATATCAGTCTAAGAAAAGCTTGCTTGGTACACTCTAACAAGGTAAATGTCACCATTCCACTTAGTCACACCCCACCCCCTCAAACAAACAAACGGTAAATGACCAAATGAAACTCTGTTCTCTTTTTTAGCTAGTTCTCTGTGTTACCTGGAGAAAATTCTACTAGCTGTAGTCTGGTATTACATTCTAAACACAGCTGTATTATGACTTTCATGGCCTTTGGCTGTTTTGCCTTCCTGGGTCTCCTCCTCCTTAAAAAAAATTCAAAATGATATTTTATGGTTGTGTTGTTATACAGACAAAGATGTTGATATTACATATAAAAACATGTTAATCTAAAAGTTCTTTTTTTTTCTTATTTTAAAAAAAGATAAAGTATGTTCATGATCACCTAAAGCTATTGGGAGCCCCATGCACCAGGCCTACTGTACCCAATTGATAAGTCAGCCCTGATTCTAAGGTCAAGTGTTCCTCAGAAAAAAAGAATTTTATAAAATGAATTTAAGGAAGATTTCCTCAAAACCTTTATGTACAGTCATACGTTGCTTAACATCCACGATATGTTCTGTGAAATAGGATGTTATGAGATTTGGATGTTGTGTGAACACTATATTATGGATGAAGCTCCTTTCAGGCATTTGCTTCCAGAATAAGGAGGTTTTGTCCATATTAAAAATTTGCTGGGGCAAATAATCCCCTCCACAGTCAGTTTATCTAAGGTTTCAATAAATTCTTCTGCTGCCTTCAGTTCAGCACTCGAAGTCTCAACACTTACTTTCAAGTTATGCAGGGACAGTTAAAGTACTCAAACCACCCAGAGCTTTATCTTTAAGCTTCTGAAACATGCTTCATGCCTTAGCAGTGATAATCAACCTTTTGTGTTTGGTCCTCAATCCGCATCATTAACAATGTCTCCATATCTGACATATGTCCCTCTCACATTTTTGTTAGCCTTGTAGATTTCATTGGAACCAATACTTTAACAGCTTGGAGAATTTTTTCTTTGTTTTTGAGAATCGTCGTGATTGTCGAGTTAAAGATCTTCATGATTGTCAAAATTATTGGGGCTTTTCAGCATTCAAGAAGTAGTGATCTCCCTGCAAATAAAATGAAAACCAAAAATAATTAATTTGCCTAATTTCACACAAAAGTTAGTCTAACATTTATTGAAGTTTTACAGTGTGCTAGCACTATGCTAAGTGTCTCATATGCATCCACATTTAATCCCAAAACTACACCAAGAGGCAAGCAGTATTATTATAATTGTTAATTTCCATTTTACATATGCAGAATTTGAACTTCAGAAGGATGAAGCGATGTGCCTAGAACCTAACAGGAAATAGACAATAGAAGAAGTATCTAAACTGACATTTAACTGAGCTTTAACCACAACACTTATCTTAGATGGTGTTAATATAGTCTTTTGACGATGTATGATGTACTAAACATTACTTTTACAATGTAATACACAATTTCCTCTTTTAAATATCTCATTGCCGAAATTAGAAAAGTAAAGATAATCTGCTTCTACTATTTTATATAATAAAGAGAAAAAAGAAACCCTAATTATAGTCTGGTTTTAATCCACCATCCTCCCTACACACATGCACACATACTTGTGTGAGCACTTTGCATACCCACACATACCCACACACACACACACACACACACACACACACACACACACACACACACAATCTCCCCTATCCTCTCCTACCTTGCACTGTGTTAGACTCTTTATAGACTATTCAGCCTCTCTTCCTTTTAATATTAATGTCTGCAGTTCAACTTCTAAATCCTATATGTTATGAGTTGAGTTGTGTCCCCCATAAAGATATGTTGAAGTAAATGAAAAAAGATTACACATTTTTAAAAAATATTTTATTTTTATTTAGTGAGAGTATACACAGGTAAACAGATTCACATTGAATAATTTCTACAAATAATAGTCAGTGACATTGGTTACATTCTTCAGTGTGTGTCAACATTCTCATTATTTCCATTCTAGCTGTTCCACTCCCATTAATTTAGTCTCAGTGCCCCCTGAACTTCTCATCTATGTTTTAGAGTAATGGTTGTCCATTTGGTCTCATAAGAATAATTTTTAAGAGAGTGCAGTTCTCAAGGGTGAAATTCTTTACTCTCTGAGCTAATCTGCTATTCAGTTAAAAGGTACTTTCTGGAGATAGTTTCTGTTCAAGGTTTAAAGAATATCTCAGGGCCATCATCTCAGGGAATCCTGCAGCCTTGTTGGGTCCAGTAAGTCTGGATTCTTTGAAAATTTGTAGTTCTGTTCCACATTTTTTTCCCTTTCTGTCAGGATCCAAGAACATTTCAAGACCTATCCTGAAATACAACGCTATCAGTGATAAGATAATATCCATACCCCACAGGGAGGACCAGTTGATACGGCTATTATTCAAAATTATAAACCAGCCACTAATGCCAAAGATGAGGAAATTAAAGATTTTAGCAAACTTCTGCAGTCTGAAATTGATCAAATATGCAATGAAGATGCATTGATAATTACTGGTGATTGGAATGTGAAAGTTGGAAACAGAGAAGAAGGATCAGTAGCTGGAAAATATGGCTTTGGTGGTAGAAATGATGCCAGAAATTACATGATAAAATTATGCAAGATAATGACCTATTCATTGGAAATATCTTTTTTCAACAACGCAACTGGCAACTATACACATGGATCTCACTAGATAGAATACACAGGAATCAAATTGACTACATCTGTGGAAAGAGACAATGGAAGAACTCAATATCATCAGTCAGAACAAAGCCAGGGGCCAACTGTGGAACAGATGCAAGTTGAAGTTGAAGCTGAAGAAAATTAAAAATTAAAACAAGTCCATGAGAGCCAAAGTAGGACCTTGAATATATCCCACCTGAATTTAGAGACTGTCTCAAGAACAGATTTGACGCATTGAACCCTAATGACCAAAGACTACACGAGTTGTGGAATGATACCAAAGACATCATACATGAAGAAAGTAAAAGGTCATTAAAAAGACACACACACCCCAAAAAAAAAAAAAAAAAAAAAGACCAAAATGGGTGTCAGAAGAGACTCTGGAATTCACTCTTGAAAAAACAGTAGCCAAAGGGAAAGAAAGAAATGATGAAGTACAAGAACTGAACAGAAGACTTCAAAGGACAGCTTGAGAAGATAAAGTAAAAAGTATAATGAAATGTGCACAGATCTGGAGTTAGAAAACCAAAAAGGACGAGCACTCTAGGAATTTCTCAGGTTGAAAGAACTGATGAAAAAATTCAAGCCTTGAGTTGCAATGTTGAAAGATTCTATGGGCAAAAAATCGAATGACACAGGTAGCATCAAAAGAAGATGGAAAGGAATACAGAGTCACTGTACCAAAAAGAATTAGTCAACATTCAACCATTTCAGGAGGTAGCATATGATCAAGAACTGATGGTACTGAAGGAAGAAGTTCAAGCTGCACTAAAGGCATAGGCGAAAAACAAGGCTCCAAGAATTGACAGAATATAAATTGAGATGTTTTAACAAATGGAAGCAAACCTGGAAGACAGCTACCTGGCAAACCAACTGGAAGAGATCTATATTTGTGCTCATTCCAAAGAAAGGCGATTCGACAGAATGCTGAAATTATTGAACAATATCATTAATATTAAATACAAGTAAAATTATACTGAAGATAATTCAAAATTGATTGTAGCAGTACCTCAACAGGGAACTGCAAGAAATTCAAGCCAGATTCAGAAGAGGACATGGAACAAGGGATATCATTGCTGATGTCTGATGGATCATGACTGAAAGCAGAGAATACCAGACAGATGTTTACTTTTGTTTTATTGACTATGCAAAGGCATTTGACTGTGTGGATCATAACAAATTATGGGTAACATTGCAAAGAATTGAAATTCCAGAACACTTAGTTGTGCTCATGCAGAGACTACATAGACCAAGAGGCAGTTGTTGAAACATAACAAGTGGCTGCTGTGTGGTTTAAAGTCAGGAAAGGTGTGCATCAGGGTTGTATCTTTTCACTATACTTATTCAATCTGTATCCTAAGCAAATAATTCAAGAAGATGGACTATATGAAGAAGAACAGGGCATCAGGATTGAAGGAAGACTCATTAACAACCTGTGAATATGCAGATGACAAAACCTTACTTGCTAAAAGTGAAGAGGACTGAAGCACTCACTGATGAAGATCAAAGACTACATCCTTCAGTATGGATTACACCTCAACATAAAGAAAAAAACAACTGGACCAGTAAGCAACATCATGATAAATGGAGAAAAGATTGAAGTTGTCAAGGATTTCATTTTACTTGGATCCACAATCTACAATCACAGAAGTAGCAGTTAAGAAAACAAATGACATATTGCATTGGGCAAATCTGTTGCAAAAGACCTCTTTAAAGTGTTAAAAAGCAAAGATGTCTTCTTGAGAACTAAGGTGTGCCTGACCCAAACCATAGTATTTTCAATCACCTTATATATCTGCAAAAGGTGGACAATGAATAAATAAGGAAGACCAAAGAAGAATTGATGCCATTGATTATAGTGTTGGTGGAGAATATTGAATATACCATGGACTTGTAGAAGAACAAACAAATCTGTCTTGGAAGAAGCACAGCCAGAATGCTCCTTAGAAGCAAGGATGGTGACAATTCCTCTCACATACTTTGGACACATTATCAGGAGGGACTAGTCGCAGGAGAAGGACATCATGCTTGGTAAAGTAGAGGGTCAGTGAAAAAAGAGGAAGACCCTGGAAAAGATGAACTGACACAGTGGCTGCAACAATGGACTCAAACATAGCAATGATTGTGAGAGTAGCTCAGGACCAGGCAGTGTTTCATTCTATCTTAACGCAGGGTCACTATGAGTTGAAACCGACTTCATAGCATCTAAGAACAAGAACAACATCAGGATTCCTCTATTGTGACCCTGATCAGAACATATGGTAGTGGTAGCCAGAAACCACGTAGTTCTTCTGGTCTTAAGGTAGAGGAGGCTGTGGTTAATGGAGACAGTCCTGTAATTTGGTTCCTCTTCTGATTCCTGGATTTTCTTCATTCTCTTTTTCTCCAGATGAATAGAGATCAATAGTTAGATGGCTGCTTGCAAGCTTTTAATATCCTAAATGCTACTCATCAAACGAGGATGTAGAACATGAACTTTACAAACTGTTATGCCAATTGACTCATTTGACCCATGAAACTATGACCCTAAATCTTCAAAACAAGAAAACTAACCCCAGGAGGTAATTGGTTATGTCAGAAAAGGATTACATATTAATTGCCAAAATGAAAACAAATGATAATACAAGTGGGCAGATTAGTAAGTGTGCCAGGTTAAGAACCGTCACCAAGGGCCTCAAGTTCCACAAACTATTTGGACTACATGGACTCTAAGATCCAACTCTGCTGTGTCAAAAAGAAGCATGATGGATAGCCTGGATATCTAATGTTTAATGAAATATGCCTAAAATTCTGTTCTTATCCACAATAGTATTATTGCTCTAATTCATACACCCTGCTCTCTTTAGGGGAACATAACATGCCATAATGGATGTTTAGTAAGTAATATCATTAACTTTGAGAAGAGGAAGGAAAGAGGATAAAAAGCAATATGTCCCCTGTTTATTATTTTGCTAAGGTTTGCCATCCATTTGTCAGTTTGTTAGTTTGTTATACTGGTGACTTGCATGTTGCTATGATGTTGAAAACTATGCCACCAGTATTTGAAATACCAGCAGGATTACTCATGGTGGACAGGTTTTAGCAGAGCTTCCAGACTAAGAAGGAAGTCCTGGCACTCTACTTTGAAAATTAGCCAATGAAAACCCTATGGATCACAACAGAATATTATCAAATATAGTGCTGGAAGATGAGCCCCCTACATTGAAAGGCACTATACAATAGCCACAACAATGGGCTCACACATATCAATGACCAGGAAAATGGCTCAGGACCAGGCAACATTTTGTTCTCTTTTACATGGCATCAGCATGAGTCAGAGCCAACTAGTAGGCAACCAACAACAACAAGAAGAACGTTCAACCTGTAAGTATTTAGACACATTTAAGCAGAACAGCGGTAAATTCAGGTTACATTCATTAAATGTCCTGAATATGTGCTAAGGGAAGGATGGTGCATTAAAACATTTTAATTGATTTGCAAAACTGCATTTGCCTCAAGGAAGTGCCTCTAAACAAACCCTGCTATTACATTGAGGTTATTTCCACTAGGGTGGATTAGGATGGTGAAAAAGGAGCACAATGCCAATTGTACTCATTTCCTCTTCCTATTCATGTCCATGCGAGCAGAAGCATCCTGCCTCTGGAATGAAAGGCAATTCTGGAACAAATACCTCTTTTCTAGGAAAGGAAAGTTCTATGTTAAAACAAAACAAAACAAACAAACAAAAACCCTACTTAAAGGCAAATAAAATATTTTACCCAAGAAATAACTAAGAATTGCCAAGGTTCCATAGAATTATTTTCACTGAGGGATACGTAAAATTTCTTCTTCCTGAATCAGGTTTATTTTAAGCCTTGTGCCTTTCCCACTATTAGGTGGAGTAAAACTGACATAGGAAATGGACTGAAAAAGTAGAGCACGATGATACTGCAGTGGTTTTCCAAACTTGTAAACACTCATGTGCAAAAGGATTTGATTTCAATTTGAGGTCTGGATTGGAAGTATCTGTGCGTTCTATCTTCAGACCAGTCTCATCCAAATGCTGGGACTATTGAGTGACTTTTCCCACAAAAGGAGGCCACCTTAAGGGCCACTTTGTTGATCAAAACTACCCTTAGTGCTGGACATACTTTCTGAACTGTCTGCCATTCCTTTTTAGCAGTTAGTAATTTGTATTTAGTCTTCTTGTTTATTTTTATGGTTTCTTGTCCTAATTGGCAATAAAATCTCATATTTATAATACATATCTATATTTAAGAAGCCTGGTGGTACATGGGTTAAGCATTTGGCTGCTAAACAAAAGGTCGGCAGTTCAAATCCACCAGCTGCTCCTTGGAAACCCTATGGGGCAGTTCTACTCTGTTCTATATGGTCACTGTGAGTCGGAATTGACTGGATGGCAACAGGTTAGGTTTTGGTTTTTTATGTATATTAAAATCAATTGTAATTTGGACAAAACCGTAATATTGTTCTTAGGTGTTATCCAGTCAGTTCAGACTCATAATGACCCTATGTACAACAGAACAAACACTGCCCAGTCCTGAGCCATCCTCACAATTGTTGTTATGCTTGAGCCCATTGTTGCAGCCACTGTGTCAATCCATCTCATTGAGGGTCTTCCTCCTTTTCACTGACCCTCTGCTCTACCAAGCGTGATGTCAGTCTCCAGTGACAGTGACTGGTCCCTTCTGATAATGTGTCCAAAGTATGTGTGATGAAGTCTCACCATCCTTGCTTCTAATGAGAATTCTGGCTGTATTTCTTCCAAGACAGATTAGTTTGTTCTCCTGGAAGTCCATGGTATATTCAATATTGTTCACCAACACTGTAATGCAAAGGCATCAATGCTTCTTCTGTCTTCCTTATTCATTGTCTAACTTTCACATGCATATGAGGCAATGGAAAACACCATGGCTTGGGTTAGGCACACGTTAGTCCTTAAAGTGACATCTTCGCTTTTTCACACTTTAAAGAGGTCTTTTGCAGCAGATTTGCCCAGTGCAATGCATCATTTGATTTCTTGACTGCTGCTTCCATGAGGCTTGATTGTGAATCCAAGTAAAATGAAATCCTTGACAACTTCAATATCTTCTCTGTTATCATGATATGGCTTATTGGTCCAGTTGTGAGGATTTTTGTTTTCTTTTTGTTGAGGTATAATCCATACTGAAGGCTGTGGTCTTGATCTTCATCAGTAAGTGCTTCAAATCATCTTCACTTTCAGCAAGCAAGGTTGTGTCATCTGCATATCGCAGATTGTTAATGAGTCTTCCTCCAGTCTTGATGCTGAGTTCTCCCTCATATAGTCCAGCTTCTCAGATTATTTCTTTAGCATACAGATTGAATAAGTATGGTGGAAGTGTACAACCCTGATGCACACCTTTCCTGACTTTAAACCATGCAGTATCCCTTTGTTCTGTCTGAACAACTGCCTCTTGATCTATGTACAGGTTCCTCATGAGCACAATTAAGTATTCTGGAATTCCCATTCTTCCAGTGGTATCCATAATTTATTATTATGCACATAGTTGAATGACTTTTCATAGTCAATAAAACACAAGTAAGCATCTTCTGTAACTCTCTGCTTTCAGCCAGGATCATCCGACATCAGCAATGATATCCCTTGTTCCACATCCTCTTCTGAATCTGGCTTGAACTTCTGGCAGTTTCTTGTCAATGTACTGCTGCAACTGCTTTTGAATGATTTTCAGCAAAATTTTACTCGTGTTTGATATTAATGATATTGTTCAATACTTTCCACATTCTGTTGAATCACCTTTCATTGAAGTGGGCACAAATATAGATCTCTTCCAGTCGGTTAGCAATAATGTAATAAAGTACTATTAGATATGTAGATGTTTGGAAAGGTAATCAAACATTACAGTATGGATGTGTGAGAGGCAGTGTACTTGTGGCTACCATGTACTCTGTGTGTGTTCCACACGTGAGGCACTATGTTATTAGTTTATCTACAATTTTCAAAGAGTTTCTTAAGATCACACAACAAGAAAGTTGCAAAGCTAGGTCTATTGGCAATACAAAAAGCAGAATGAAAAGAAAACTGGATTCAACAGAGAAAGTGTGACTTACAAATCAGAATAAAACAACAACCAAAAGAAAAGAAAAACTAATATCAGAAAGACCAGATAAAGAAAAATATATAAATTGTTATCAAGAAGATAGTGTATTTCAAAAGAATTCTTAATCCAGGGAAGCGACCATACTCCCTTCTGTCTTGTTCCTCCTTTTGACTCATGTCCACAATTTCCTCTGCCTTACCCAGTATGTTAGGAATTGTTCAGAAATTCCATGACTTTCACAAGGTATGCCAAGACCCTTCTCAATCAGAACTCATTTTTCCCTCCTCTGTCCTCATGTTGCACTATGGCGTCCTTGTGCACAGTAATTTGCCCATGTTCCTCCCTCTCACTAGACTGAAGGCAGCAGGGCTCATTCCTGTCTGTGGCTTCACAGTGCCGAGGTCAGAGTGAGGACCCAGGAAGGATTTGTTGAGGTGAAATCAGCTAAAGTGAACTGAATTGAAATTAAAGTGGTGAGCAGGTATCTTAGGCTGAGTTCTCTAGAGAAGCAAAACCAGTAAAGTGTGTAAATATAAATAGATTTATATCAAGTAAACAGCTCACACAATTGTAGAGGCTAGAACGTCCCAAGTCTGTGGATCAGGGTAGAGGCCTCTCCCAAGTCATGCAGCCTCAGAAGCTGGCAAGCCCAAGATCGGCAGGTCAGAGAGCAGGGCTCCCACTCACGGGCTGTGCAGATCCACAAATCCCAAGTTCGGCAGATAAGCTGACAGCTCAAGTCCCAAGAATCAGAGATGAGGTGACAGGCTACAGCCGCAGGATCCAGAGAGAGCAAAAAGCCAGAACATCTGCTTATATTTAGATGTGGGCCACACCCCCAGGGAGACTCCCTTTCATCTGATTGGCTACTCACAGTATATTCAATCATGGGAGTGATCACATTAAAACACTGAGAATCATGGCCCAGCCAAGCTGACACACAATCTTAACCATCACACCAGGTATTCAGAATCTTAGGGGGAAAAAAATGCAAACTGAAATTAAGAGAGAATTGAAACCAACGATTTAAAGATTAAAAAAAAAGACACTCTTTGTGCTAGATTTTGAGATCTTACTAGGGGCTGAGGTTGACACAAATTAAAGCGTTAGAGCATAAGAAAACCCATTGCCATCAAGTCGATTCCAACTCATAGCGCCCCTATAGGACAGAGTAGAATTGCCTCATAGGGCTTCCAAGGAGCAGCTGCTGGATTTGAACTGCTGACCTTTTGGTTAGCATAAGATAGCAAAAGCTTAACTCATATGTTAACACTTGCCAGCCTGGACTAAAATTTGGACTGAGTTGGTCACTATATGTTGTATATTCTTTGCATTATTAACGTCCATACAGTGTGATAGTTTGCACAGTGACCAATTATGTAAGGCTGAATTGCTGAGAGGATGGTGTAGCTAGGATCCCAGACTCAGTCTCTGAGCAGAAATCCTTAATGTACTAGAGGAAGTAGGAATTTATCATTCAGGAAATCTAGTGAACTTATCATGGGAGCATTCAGTCTGGGAGCTGTGTTTTCTCATTGTTGCTGCCTTTTCCTCTGATGTTAATTTTGTCACCTCTTTGAAAACAATTTCTAACCTTGACTACAAACTCCTGACTCACTGCAGCTTAAGCTTTCCCCTTTCCCCACTGGCTGCTTCTGATGTCTGGAGAGTAGAGGCCCTAAAAACAGTCAACACCAACACGGAACAATCCCCAAGGCTCAGGGAAGATATCTGGAAAGTCTTCCGATCTTCCTCTGCAGAAGGAAAAACAGGAAGTGACACCTTTCAGATGTGTGCACCTGAAAGTTATCAAATCGGTATCCAAAGTGCAAAAGTGGTTTGATCTGGTGCTTGTGTACCTTTTATTGCTACAGATGTTAATCTTATTAGTTTCATCAAAGTATCTAACACTTCTTATGTTGAGATGATAAAGAGCAAACATAATGGGAGAATGATGCTTTTTTCTCCCCCAGTGGAGTAAGAACTAATGGCAAGAGGCAGTATATTGATTCTAAAAGGAATAGGACATGTCGTTTGGGACAGATCCACTTAGAAATAGCAGACAAGCAAATTATCTTAATAATCTAAACAGAATGTGCTCTTGCTTTCTCTTGTAAATTTGTCCTCCCTGCATCTCTGGATTTGCTCAAAGTGAACCACATGACTGGAATGGCCTGCACTGAACCTCATCTAATCAGATAAGATTCAAGCCCCCTGTCCTCCCTGAAGCCATTCCTGCCCCTTCGGACCCAGTTAACTCTTTCTGTCCTGAATTCCTATGAACTGCATCAGATATTTTAGCATGTGAATACTTCTGCCTTGTCCCATTTTCTAATTACTTTCATTTTGTGTTCGTGTCTTTTTTCTCAATACATCAGTGCCTTAACAGCAGTAAGTGTCTGTCTAATTCTAACATTGCCAAACAGAGATATACAAATACAAAATACCCAAGGTGTGTTGATGTTAATAAAAATAAAAAATTATCTGTCCGTATAATGCCCAATCTACTCTATTACTAACCCTTCTGATGAAGACTTATATGGAGCCCTGGTGGTGCAATAGTTAAAAGCTTGATTGCTAACCAAAAGGCTGACAGTTGGACTCCACCAGCCGCTCCTCGGAAACTCTATGGGGCAGTTCAACTGTATCCTATAGGGTCGCTATGAGTCAGAATGGACTCGACGGAACCAGTTTGGTTTTGGTTGTTATATATGTACGTAATTTGGATTCTAATATGTTTTGGGGCAGCTCTGCTTCTTTCGTATTTTTATATCATGATAATGTTTATTCACCTTAGTGTATCCTTACTTGATATTTCTTTAACCTGAAATTCTCCCCCAATATAGCCTCCCTCTTTACTATCATTATTACCGCTGCTGCTGCTGATGCTGCTGCTACTACTATGACTACCATACTATGACTATTACTGCCGCCATCACCACCGAGACCACCACTACTATTTCTTAGCTTTATCTAACGTCCCAGGCAGGGGTAGTCCTCAAATCAGAGCTTTTCTACCATTTGCTGTAGCCTAACATGAGTTACTGATGTGCTGAGGTGTTGATCCCTCCACCCAAAGAATGCCTGGAGCAGGCTTGCTGATCCTGGGCTGGTCATCTCTAGCAGCATTCTCAGTGTGCTCATCAGACACCATCATATACCACCACGTGTAATACAGCGTGTCCTGACAGGAAAACATGTTGTAAATCTCGCTCACATTGCTCTCTCTTATTGCTCTCTCTTTTTTCTTCTTACTGCAAATCATAATTATTTCTGCAATTGTTTAATACTAGGCAGACAGTGACATGAGGGCAGTAACCTAGCCCCATTGCCCAGTGTAGTATCACGCATGCTTAGCAGAGTACTTGGTACTTAGTAATCAAAATATACTTGTCAAATGAGTAAATAAATTGGGCCATCTCTATATCTCACAGCCACCATAAAGACAGAATTATTTTGGGTCCCATCCATTTTGTATGGAGATTTTATATGATAGGACCAAAAGAAGAGGTCCCACACTAGTTATCAGAGATTGGGGGTTTTCAGAGAACAGCAGGGCTACTGAAAAGGATAACAAAGTAATAAGATTTAAGTGGAAACTGAAAGGCGGTCAGAAAGCATTAAATTAAGCCCTGGCTAAGAAAAATGAATGTTCTGCTTAGCATTTTTCACAATAGGTAGTGGGGTGGTATTGCTGGGGCTTGGGGGTGGATTTTAAACAAAGGGATGAGAAAAGACACAGGACACAGGAAACATGCATTAAGCTTCTCAGTACTTCAGTGGAGCTCTACTTGATTTTCTTTACGTCAGATTTATTGAGGTATAATGTACAGACAGCAAAAAATCACCCTGTATAGTACATACAGTTCTATCAAATTGGACAAACACAGAGAGATATGACCACCACAAATCAAGTAGAGAACACTTCCATTGCTTCCAAAATTATCCCCATTCCCCTTTGTCATCCTCCTTCCACCACCCCCATTAATCTGCTTTCTGTCACTATTGAGTTTTCCAGAATGGCATACAGAATGAGTCTGGCTTCTTTTACTTAGCATAATGTATTTGAGATTCATTCATGTTATTCCATGTATCAGTAGTTCATTTTTCTTTTTTTCTGAGTAGTAGTTCATTATGTGGCTGTACCACAGTTTATCTATTCATCAGCTAATGAGCATTTGAGTTATTTTCAGTTTGGGATTATTATAAAATACAAACTTTTGTGCACAGGATTTTTAGGAAATATATATTTGCATTTATCTTGGGAAGGCTGGATCATATGGTAAGTATATGGTTAACTTTATAAGAGACTTATTCTGTTTTCCAATCTTCTGCATAAATTTTAATGTCTTAAATTGGTTTGTGGATAACAGTTGGCATGACAGAGATCCTACAAATGGTATATGACAGTTGTTAGGGAAAAAAGGGCATGTAGATTTGATGGGAAGGAAAACAGATCATATGTGAAAGTGTTGGTACTAGGCATCTTTTGATATGGCCTCACATTCTATTCTTTAAAGATGTAAGTCATAATGAAGTCAAGGTGGGACAATATTGCCTGTGAGTTACCGTTTGCAATTATCTATTCCCCCACTTCTGGCCCTGTACTTAGGTTCTGCACATCTCTCGGTGAAATTCCCACATCCAACCATCACACATCCTGACACTGACTTCTATCAAGGGGATTGAGAGCATAATACTAAAAATTTAACTTATGTCAAGAAAAAGCAATTATACCTCTGTGTTGGACAGTATTAACAATGTTCCTGAAGGCTCTTTAAGGAGAGAAAAAAGAAAAAAAATCTTGCTCATATAATTTTTTAAAAACTTATTTATTTATTTTTCTGGCACATTTTCTCATCCTAGCCAGAACTAGAAAAGCATGGGCCAAAATATTTCGATTTGGAAGAGTGTTCATATCTGTGGCCGTTTGGGCCCTGACTGGAACCAGGAAGTAGCAGAAGACTTAAATGTGAATGAGTACCTCCCTGAGCTTTCCAAACCAATTCTACAGTATTATTTTGCCATACATTATTGCCATCCAAAGTTCTAACCTCAAGTTTCCTGAGATACAGTTTCAAGCAGGATGGGACTACTTACATTAAATCAGAGATTAATGAAGATTAGGTGAAGGACGGAGAATGTTTCTGTACTTCTGGTTGCTGACACAGTCAGAACTTTGTATGAAATTTATAAGGCAAATGCCTTCCGGAAGAGGGGAAATGATTTAAGCGACAGATGAACTCTGTTCCTGGAGACCTTGGAACACTGGTTTACAGACGTTCCTGTGACTTACAGGTGTCAATAAGCTCCTGTCCATGCCTAATTTTTGAAACTGACTACAGCTAGAGGGGATCCAAATAATTTAGTGATGAGAGAGCCACTTAAAATAACTTTTCACATAATGAAAATATCACTCTTGATGAGTAACTCTTCACAAATACTGGTTGAGATTCATACATAAGTCACCAGAGATGACCTATCATTTATGACTTGCAGAGTGCAGCTGTTTGTGAGTGATCTCTGGTGATTTGTCTTAAAAGGAGAAGTTGAGCAAGTAACTTATGAGCTTGTTGCTTATTAATTCCTTCTTCAAACTATGTAAGAGAAACTATCCAGAATTTAATACTCATAGAATAGTTGTCATAGACCTATGAAAAAGGGATAAAAACAGAGAAATGGAGCCATTTAGAGTCTGACAGAGCAGAATGAATTTCAAAAACAACCTGTTTCATTAAAAATTTATTTATTCAAGTTTAAAGTACTTTAAGATGAATTTACATTTTATAAAGAACAGAATATATTTTCATAATACTTTATCAAGGAAATACAACTCCAGAAAGGTCATTTACATGCTGTGACAATGTCAAGTGGGTTATGTCTGAATTTGACACGCTTGAGTATTAAATTCTTTTCCCATAAATTATTACTCATGATAGCTTTTTGCCTTTATCATGTAACATGACTTGATCAGAGCCTTCTTAAAATACTCTCTGCGTTTCAAGCTCGTTTAATCTGAATATACCCATTCTTAATTCCTATCAAAGATAAATGTGTAATACATTTCCTGAAAGTGCACATAGTAAGAAAGATAAGAAATTAACATTTTTTGCTTCTGAAATAATCTTAAATGCTAAATGGTTGTCATGCAAAATTGGGGCTTACAGACTTGTAATTCTAGTTTTCTGGCATAGAACTTTAATTTGTTACTCAAACCACAGATTATTTTTGTAGAATGTTTTCTGTGTTTTTATAGGAGAGTCATAAACTGATAGGCTATTAGGGTACTCTAAGTACTATCTAACTCAGAGATCTGCAAACTCTGGTTCCTGGATGACCACCTGTTTGGTAAGAAAAGTTGTATTGTAACCCAGTCACATCCACTTAGTTAAGCAGCATCTATGTCTACTTTTACACTATAGTGGCAGAGAAAAGTAGTTGCAGCAGAGCCCCTACACTCCACAAACGTAAGATATTTACTATCTAACCTTTTATAATAAGATTTGCAACTCCTGATTTAGTGCATCCCCTACATTTTACGAAAAACAAAACCCAAAATATTTAACATTTTCTGCTACTATTTTGGATGGTAGGAGGGGAATAGATTATCATATTATAAAATCTTAAAATGCCAAAAATATGTGCTGGTTTGCCTTACAATATTTAATATCAGTGTGGAAAGATTGCCTTATATTTCTTGTATTAAAGTGGAATTGAACCAGTATGCCCTATAGAAAAAGAACACTACCCTTATCATCTCTTTCAGAGCCTGGAATATAAAAGGTTCAGAAAAGGTTCAGTGACTTAGTATTTTATAAACTTAAACAATATATGTTGAACTAAGTTATTAATCAGAAAAAAGTAAAGGACTTTAAAACAAATTAGTCACAGGCAATGAAGAACTATTACTCCCTTCAGATAAATTATAAGCTGGCAACTTCCTCACAAGGAGCCTAGTGCTATACTTGAAGCAATTCTACAAAAAAGTTTGACTCCAAGCTGCCCCTGAAGCCAAGAAGTATACGGTTAGTCTTGAACTTAAGTATACTTGGAAGGAACTTTTAATGCCAAGTGAAATGTGGTAGAGTCATACCATCATCTCAGTGAACAATGTCCCCTGGGGTTTGGCAGTGCACAACCTGTTTGAACATACATGACCTGACTGTTTCTGACGTCCTGGCACTCACACTTTTAATGTGACAAGTTTTATGAAACAGAAAATATAAATTTACAAAGTAGAAGCAATTACGATATAAAAGTACTCTTTGCATTACTGAAGAGACATTCTAGGTTTTTAAGAAAGCATTTCAATTCAAAATCAAATTTGCATCACCACCATTGTGTCCATCATCCTTCTCAAAAGCTTCTCTCTCACATAATACAATGTATATTTCCAACTCCAAGTATTAAACATATTAAATAAAAGCAGTTAACATCATTTATTTTTTTATAATCATACTTTATTTTTTTGAAACATTCCTGAGGTATAATTTACATACAATAAAATGCACCCATTTTAAGTCTACAGTTTGATGAGTTTTGACAAATGTAGACACCCTTATGACCTCCGTCACAATCAGAATATAGAACATTTCCTTCACCCCAGAAAGGTCTCTCATGCCCCTTTACTGATATTCCCAGGCAATTATTGATCTGCTTTCAGCCACGAAGAATAGTTCTGTTTCTTCTAAAAATTCATATAAACAGAATAATACTATATATAATTGTTTTGTCTGCCTTATTTTACTCAGAGTAATGTTTATTAGATTCATCTGTGTCGTTGCAGGAATCCGTATTTTTGTGTTATTGCTGATGGCATTCATTGTATGGACACAGCTCAGTTTGTTTACCCATTCACCTTCTGACAGATACTTTGTTATTTTTAGCTATTATGAGTAATGCTGCTATGAACATTCATGTAAAATCTCTCTGAGGACATATATTTTCATTTCTCTTCTGTACATGACAAAAAGTGGAATTTAAGTTTTAAATAGTCATCTGACATTTTCAAGGCTTATTCTACTTTTTTTTTTTCTGACAAGACACTCTACTCCCAATTCTCAGTATGCTTTCACAGCTAGGTTCCCATTTGTATTGATACTTACTGAGATAAAATAGAATGAAATAAAATGCACGTACCAGTATATGATGAAAAGTCATAAGAAAATGAGAAAATATTTCCAAAACATCTGCTTTTTCCACTAAGTGTTCCCCATAGTGGCTCAGCTAAAACCCTCAGAACAAAATTTAAACCTTGGAGACACTTATTTACATGAATTATTTTATATGGTGAGGTCACAAAACAAAAATGAAACTCAGGGGGTGGTGCAAAGACTGAATGGAAAAGGTTTTCCCCACGTGTGAGAGAAATGAAACTTCTAAGCTTTCTGGAGTCTTAATGACACATTTTCATGACCTATGTGGTGTGAAACATTACTTGTTACAATTCTTGGCAGAAAGGAAATAATAAACCAATAGAGATATGAAAGGATAATATAAGAATCTGAACTATCAAGATGACATGAGCTTAATGGTCTCATGCCCTAGAAGATGGCCTAGTTGAGAATGGGTGCTTCTAAAAAACCACAGAGATCTTTAAAGCTTGAAACACACATTATGAGACAACTCAATACTAAAATAATGTACTCATCAACAAACAAGTAAACTACAAATGGGTACACAAGGCTGTCAAAAACTGTGAAGGAAATGAGATTTACCCTACTTTCAAGTTATCAAGTTATCCTACCACAGTTTCATGAGTGTTGGCAGTTTCATGAGACTCCTGGGTAGAGACAAAGGATGTTATTACTCACATCAATATCAGTAGCCAGTGTATCAGCGTTTGCGCTGGTTTCCGGAGTCCCAATTCCCCACAGTGAAATGCAAAAGAGCCAGGGGACACCAGCACATGCAGCGGGTGGTATTACAGGAGAGAAACTTTGAGCCTAAGGAAGCCAATTGTTTTATAACAGATAGTAAGCCTGCCTGATACTGACCTTCGAAAGCAAATACTATCTTTATTATATTAGACAATAAACAGACCTGTCTTTTACATCAGGGAGAGACATTATCTCTATTTTCCAAGGTTCTTCGATATAGAAACAATTTGAAAAGACACTCCAGACAAAGATTTCTGTTCTAAGGTGCAGAAATGCAAGAGACCCATGGAGACTTGCCTCTCAACATGGTTATTTGGTTTTCCTTGGGAAAATATTCTGTCTCTACTGGGGCCCTCTAACATACAAACACTATGGATAGGATAGGCTTGTTCCAGAATCCCCAAGGCCTGTGTTGTGTCCCTTTCACTGGAGCTTGTCCATAATTTTGATTCTTTATCTTTTCCTACCATTAACATTTCCAATGCTATAAGGTCTGTGCGGTGTGATTAATTACTTTTGTGCGTGACCTTTTTAGCCATGGTTTTGTAACTCCCACTCAGGTGACTGTATGATAGGGTAATTGTGGCCTACTAAGGGGATTGATCAGTTTTGGCTTAAAAAGAGCCAATTCCAGAGCAGGGAGGAAGAGCCTACCACCAAGGAAGGCGAGACTAGCAGGAGAGACCCAGCAACAGAGGCAATGGCAGCAGGAGACGGTGTGTTGGGCTTCTTGGCACACAGAGAGAGAAAGCTGAGTGCCTTTGGGCAGAGACTGAGGGCCAGGGAGAGGCATGCCTTTGAGTACAACTGGGAGGAAGCTATCCTGATGGAAGAACTGTATCCTGAGCATTCTTGAGCCTGAATTGTAACTGTTACTTCCCTAATAAACCCCATAACTATGAGTATGGTCTATGAGTTCTGTGTGGTCATTGTAATGAATTATTGAGCCCAGTACAGAGTGCTATGGGAGGGGTAGTTGGTGTCAGAACTGATAGAGATGGTGGAGAGAGGAAGCATGTCTGACCTCCACGTCATAGGAATCAGCCTTGGGCTGTTGATCTTGCTTCTCCTTCCCCCTTGTGGGGTTGGAGGAGTTCAGACACCTCCCCCATGACATTTTTATAGTCTGCCAATTGTATGACTTACACAGGGGGGTGACTGCACTACAGTCTGGACCTGCTCTGGGCCCCACTCAGATCTATCAGCCTTCCACACCGTCTGGTATATGGACTGGATTGGTATTTCTAGGCGTGAAATATGTTGCCTCCAGAATCCAGAGAAGCCTACCGGACTATTTTGTGATAGGAAACAGAAGATGCAGAAATTTGTCTTTTACTTTGGAGGGAATATCCTGGCATGGCTCTGAATACTAGACCCATAAAACTTCACTGAAGTGGCCATTCTCTGAATCTATGTACGATTTATCTCCCACTTTCTGGGAGATAAAGGCCACCAGCATACTTGCTTGCCCTATCGATTCAGCACCATGTCATCAATGGAAAGGAGTGGTTCTAAATCAAGGATAATTTTGTCCCCCAGGGTACATCTGGTGGGTAGAACCCAGGGATACTGCTAAACATCCTACATGTTCAGGTCAAGTTCCCACAACAAAGAATTATGCATCCCAAAATGTCAGAAGTGCCAGGAGGAACCCTGATGTAAAAGATAATTGTGTTTTGTGGATGTATAGCTGGTCCAGATATCTTCAAACTATATTATGACAGAGTTACAGAGGGTGGAGAGTTTATTGATTTGAGATAAACCTATAAATGAACATTGTCTTCCATCTGTTAATGCAAACTGTTTCTTATCCTTTTATCTACGTGGAATGGAAAAGAATACATTTTCTAAATCAATGGCTGTATACCATGTTCTTGAGGACTTATTAATCTGTTCTAGCAAAAATATCATATCTGGCGGAGCAACTGTAACCAGGGCTACTTCATGATTAAGTAAGAGGTAGTCCAAAGCCATTTTTCAGGATCCATCTGTTTTTTGCCATGGCTGGACTGGCAAATTAAATGGACAGAGTATAGAGACCACCACCCCTGCCCTTTTTCGTTTTTAATGGTGACACCAGTCTCTGCCAGAACCACAACCCTTACCCTGGGATATGATATTATTTCTGATTTAATAGCTAAGCAGATTGACTTTTGTCTTTTACCATTGTCATGAATATGTTTTATAATTTACATGATTAATTTTAAAAACTAATATTTATCCAGTGGATTCATAATGATCACATTGTTTACAGTAAATATCTGCCCTGACTCATTTCCTCTACCTTCCCTAGTCCTCGAAACCCAAAAAAAACAAACCCACTGCCATCAAGTCAATTCTGACTCACAGTGACCCCACAGGACAGAGTAGAACTGCCCCATAGGATTTCCAAGGCTGCACGTCTTTACAGAAGCAGACTGCCACATCTTGCCCCCATATGGTTCCTCAGCAGTATATAATTCAGAGATGTACAAATAGCCTACATTCACACAGTACCTGGAATACATTGTGGTGCCTCTTTCCAAGTCTTTTCCTTTCAACAATATGTCTTCAATACATTTTTATTGAGTCAGCTCTATTCCAGGCACAGTGCTTAGAGCTCTCCACTGCAGCACTCAGTAAGCTTCTGAAGGAATTCTGATACTCAGATGTTTCTGTAGCCCCTCACTCTTAGCCTGCTTCCTCTTCTCACATCTCATTACACAGTTGACAGTTCTGATAATCTAAGTGATTATCTCAAACACAATTCAAACTCCATACCCTCCACAGAGTTAACCTCCACCCTGAACAGTAGTACATTTCACGGAAATTCTCATACTTACTATTTCTTCCAGGTTGTCTTTTCTAAGTCTGAGGTCAACTTCCAACTTTCTCTGTCATTAAGAGACAATAGTGAACAGGCTGCATATGATTCCTGCCACAGTTGCTTTCTATTTCTATGAACTTGGTGAAGACACTTGACCTTTCTGGTCTCAATCCTGAGCTAAAAATGGTGATAATAGCACCTACCTCAAAAGATTGTTGAGTTTATATATGTAAAGCACATAGAACAGTATCTGGAATACAGTAGGCATGAAATAAACATTAGCTACTATTATTATTTCTTAGAATAATAGAAACCTGCTTCCAACGATCTGTTCAGCATATGGATTCTAATGTACTAGATGTTGTGTCTCAGTCATAAGTTCAGATGCCCTTAGTTCCAACAAATTTGCAAACAAATTTCACACTTGGGCCCTTTTAAACTCTTGGCCTGGACTACCATTGGCCTCTTCAAGGCAAATGTCTGCCATCAGGTCCCTTTGCCCTGTCCTGGATTCCTCTTTTCCACCTTGCTCTTTGCTGGTTGCCAGCCCTATGTCTACAAAGGACTGGACCCAGCTCCCTCATGAGACAACCCAGCATGTAACAGTAACATTAACAAGGCCACTAGGAAGCCAGTCTTTGGCTCCTGAAGTGGCAGCAAAGCCCCAAAGTGCCAGCCATGATAGTTTGCATAAAAATTGATGAGAACAGAGAATAGGAGGTGACACGCAAAACAAGCAGAGATTTGTGTATTTGGCCCTAAAAGGAAAAAGAAATAAGCAAAGAATTCATCTTGGTCAGAGTGTGTTCTGAAAGAATGCAATGCATTCAATATATATTTCCATAAACTAAATTGTAATGATACAATCTGTACCTTAGAGAAGCAACCCATTTGAGAATCACTGGGATTTAGTGTGTGACTATAGGTAAAATTTAAAGTCTCGTACACAAATAAGTAAAATAAATCAGTCTTATTTTATTGATAAAACAGATATTTATACCCCCAGTATAAAGCACAGACTTCTGTGTCAGCTGGAGGAATTATAAGTCAGTAATGTATTTTATAAATCAAGTATGTGAACCATTCATCATCTCCTGAGATTATAAATCAGTCAGGCTCACAAAGCGGTTGCATGACTTGGAAATAACTCCCTGGATGAATAGATCAGTCATTTCCAGATATATGAATAAGTGGCATGACCCATAAATCACATGGCTACATACTTAGGTTTTATCAGTCAGAAACTCTTATTTATAATTGAAAATTTAAAAACACTTATTTGAACAATTTACTAAACATCAGTCCCAAATTCCCATAGCACTGTACAATGGTATGCATAAGAAATGCAAAAGTTTTCCTTTGCCAAATAGTGTTTTCCAACAAACAACAAATTGATATGTTTGCTAGTATTTGTGCCAGTAGTAGTATCTCACTGACCTGCATAGACAATGTGGACAAGTACAACTAACTGATCTACGATCATCTTTCAAACAGTGTCTTTTGAGACATATGGCTATAAATGCATCAACTTTTGAAAACTGCTATTTGTTTCTTTTGGAGAATGTTTTTGAAAATAGGTAAAGCAATGAAATTATAATTCAGTAGAATTATTCTACCAAAAAAATAAATATTAACTTAGATAATTATGATAAGACTACACATTTACATTAAATTAATCAGCCATATCAGACCAAACAGTCAACATTTACCTTAAAACACAAATGAGAAGCTAAGGAGAGGCAGGGAAGCTAGATTAATGGAAAACAGAACAAAAAGAATGGAAAAAAATATAACCAATGTCATGGAACAAATTGTATAAAAATTGTTAAATGGAAACTTAATTTGTTATGTAAACTTTCACCTAAAACACCATTAAAAGAAAAGACTACACATTAATGTCCTAATTAGCACACGTAAATTTTATTAATATAATAATGTTTTGTGTTTGCATATCATTTGCATATGCATTTCACATATTTATTATTGTCACATACAATTCTCACACTGTGGTTATCACCATTTTACAGATGATAAAACTATGCAAGATAATTAATATCCAATGTCACATGTCCAGCCCAACGAGAATTCACATTTCCTATCTTCTATTTCTGTATTCTTTGGGCTTTACCATGTTGCCTTCCATACATTTTGCTGCTATCGGAAGGGCATGGATAATTTTTAATCTTCCTACAAATATAAAAAATTTCTTAATTTAGTCTTAGAGTTCTTTTAATTTTATCTTAAAGTTTACTATTGTACACTTACTTATATAAGCTTATATAGACACCGTATTCTGAAGCACTTACCAATTGCTACTTTTGTAATGGTGTAATAATCACATAAATATTTATTCTTACCCCCATTATACACCTGACATGAGCTGAATCTTGAATTTTATATTGGTGATGGTGAATGCCTCTTTTCTGAATAGATTCCTTGTAAGTCATTACAAGTTTAATGACTTTTGTCATTGAACTACCACCAATCACCATTGAAATGTGTAATTTCAGATTTCTTCTAATTTATTTGATTGAATAGTCACAAACTACTGATAATTTAAAATCTACCTAAACGTGTCCACACATATTATCTGATAATCTCCAAGGAATGTCAGGCCACTCACTGCTTATTTCTGTGACTTAATGTGGGTAAAAGATCAAATGCTTCTACTTCTCTTCATGAGATGGGTGGTTAACACAAAAGCAATTGAAAGCCTAGCAGGGAAACTGATTTTCTACCTTCATAAAGAGTACCATGTTCTATGTAAGCCATAAAAAGGGCTAATTTGAAATCATTTTCACTTATTAGCTTGAGAATTCATTTTGACTTTAACCGTTCAATTTTAGTTTCAGACTTTTTTTCATTAGAACTGTTGTTTTAATCAGCTCATAGACTGTGTTTTGGCAACACATGTCATTTTCACATCAGTTAGCATTAGGGAAGGAGAAAGTGAACATAGTACCATAGAATTTACAACATAAACTACAAAGTAGGGCATTTAGAGTTATATTCTTTTCGAGTTGCTGCGTAGTAATTTACTAAAGAATAATAATGACACCTCCTTCACATTTCTGTTGGGGCAGATATCACAGTCATTACATTTTGCATAGTTAGCATAATTATATGATAGTCAGCCTTGTTTCTGTTTATCAACAGAATTCGTCACATGAGAACAGTATGGACCGTGTGATCAGGGCAGGGGGAGATTGCAGGTCTGGAAACAAAAGTTAATCCCATTTCCAGCTCAGGTGGTGCGTTCCTGATCTTGGCATGTCACTAATTCTCTTCTGGTCTCAGTTTTTCTATCTTTAACTTGAAGATTAGATTACCCCTCCTAAAATTCTTGAGAATATTGTGAGCAAGCATTAATAAAGTGGGTGTGTTCTTAGTTTCTCAGAAGAGCGAGACTATGCAAGTCTAAAAGCATTATGATAGAGTCATGAGGGTGTTTGGGGCTTCAAGATTCCATTTAGTGTACACAGTCAGGGAAATATAACCCGTGTTAACAGTTGAGAATCTTCTGCTTTTAAGATTTCTTGGGTAAGTCATGCCATTCACTTCAAACCTGCCCCACACATTCCTCTTTTGTTTCTTCTTTTCTTAGCAGTGGAAGCATAGGACTAGTCCTTATCTTTGTTAGACTTGTCCAGTAAATGCTATTCCCAAATATGGTAATAACCTTTGTGGCACTTCTACGAAGTTCCTAGATTTGATGAAGTTCATGGAGAGCTTCTACCTCAAGCTGAAACACGTATTACCACTGTACTATGCATATAACAAATATTCAATAAGTACTAGTTAAAAAAACTATTAAATACAGTGTTAAGGTGAAGGATTTTTTTAAAACAATAGTATCAATAGAAAAATTAATGAAGTTCTATTTAGGTGCAATGCCATAAATCTGCCTTGCTTTATGGTATCTAGACATTCTTGCGTCTATGGCCAGATTGTATTCCTTAGGTCCCTATCCCTGCTCCTACACCCGCAAAAAAAAAGAATAATAAATAATCCTCATTTACCACCCCATATGCATAGCCCTTCCTGCCCCATAGGAATGTCAGATGGAAGCAAAGAGATCCACTACACTTTGAAGTAACTATGATGGCCTGGGTAGCATTTCATAATGCAATTTATAAAACCAGGTTCTAATATCCACATCTCTGTTTGAACTATTACTAAGTGGATAATGAATGGCACATTTTCCTCCACAGACACTGTATTACCAGCATTTTCTAATTCATTATTCTTGAAGTGTTTCAGGATAGCTAGAATAGAATTAAATTTTATGTAATGGCCTTCATCCTCCAGCAAAATGCATTTCAGAATCATCTTCTTTAAGCCTTTAACCTATTCCCGATGGAAATACTTACCTTGCCTCTTCTGAGTCAGCCTACGCTTTCACGCTGAATTTCTTATTCTTAGAATGCCTGCCTGAGACAAACCAAAAAATAAAACCAAACCCATTGCCTTTGAGTCAATTCCGACTCATGGCCTGAGACAAAGGTTTTAAAAGAAAAAGAAGAAAAAAAAAATGGAAAAACGAGCAAGGTAGCATAGTCCTAAGAAAGTAGCTGGAAGAATATAGGAGAAACAAATTTGTCAACTCCTCAAAATTTATAAGCTGCCTCTGAGAGATCTGTCAGAATAATTTGAATGCCTTAAGAAAAGTTGGGCAGAATCCTGGGGTACTTCAGTAGTCAACAGAACTGCTCTGGTTCTTCGTGCTCCAGGTTCATGACAAGACGGCCATTTTCTGACTCTGTGTTTGTCTGGGGCCATGTAACTATTCTGGCAAATGAGGTGTGAGCAGAAGTGAAGAGTGTCACTTCTGGGCTAAAGTGAGACACTCTGGAGTTGCCTTCTGCCTCCAGCAGAACAGACAATGTTAAAAATGTCTGCTCAATTAGTCTGGGTCCCTGAGTACTCATGATGAGTGCCTGCCAATGTCCAGTCCTCAGTTAGCGTGGGCAAGAAATAAACTTTTATTATTTTAAGGCACTGAGGATATGGGGTTTTGTTTTTAGGACAGCATAACCCACATTATTCTGGCTGTTACAGGTATCCAGCTTTGTTAAGAAGAATCATATTTTAAAGTCTAGTCCTCAAAGAGCACTTCCCAATGCTTCAGGCAACTTTCAACTGTATTCTTTCTAGTTCTTAGACTTTGATTTTAAATGGAGGAACAGCTTAGATCCATCTACTAATTGATGCTCATTAGATTTGTAGAGACAATGGGGATTATTCCTATGTAGTCATGAATTGAATGCCTTATGAATTTAGTAGACCTGTTCAGTAAGCCATTCAGTAGGTCCATCCATACGCAAAATAAGATCAATCCCAGCATGACAAATTTCTTCTTATACTGTGGAATGTATTAGTTCCCCTTATACTAAGTCCTCAGATAAAAACTTCAGTGAGAAAGAATGTTGAGTCTCCGTTGTTATGCCCATTTGTTCATGAGCCCTTTGAGCATGAACTGGAATGGTTGAAGAAAGAGACTGGCATCCACAGCATGGGTCGAGTGTTCTACCTGAATGAGAGCCTCTTCTGTAGAGGAGACCATTTGGTGATCTTTACATGGAACACAAATAATCTCCTATTCTGGTCCCGTTTGGAGAGGTCCATTTATGTATCTCCTTCCCAAAGCTCATTGTAACAAATCTTGTAAATTTATCTCCAATACATTGCCCATTTGGTCAAATGAATTCTTTCCTGTTCATGAATCACTACAGATCCATACTTCTAACAATCTCTCCTTCCAGGCAAAGTAGTTACATTTTGCTTCCCTCTCAGAGAATATTCACGCTCCACTTTTCTTCAGAGCCATCCCTGAGTGGGACTGTAATGCAGCAGCTGTCCACCTTTGCATGGTGCCATAAATCTTTCAGAAACAAGCTTAAACGCTTCGTTCTTAGTCAATGGTTTATAAGGAACTTCCCTTTAGGAACTAAGAGTGAACGGGGCGGGTAAGGGTGTGCAGGGTGTGGGAGGAAGGAGCTAGCTGGGAAGTGTGATGGCATTGCAGCAGAATCAGGTGCATTGAAAATATAGCTCATTTAGTTTGCTTTTGACTTCGGAACCCCCTTGAAACCAATCCCAAATACACTCCTTCCTTCTGATTGACTGAATTCACTGAGTACTCAAATTCTGACTCAGTGTTTGTAATAGATTGCCCACAATTCTTCCTACTTGCCCCACCCTTGACATGGCTCCCTTGTGGGAATAACATACTTCCCTGTACCTTGACTTTAGACTTGAACATGTAACTTGCTTTGTCCAGTAGAATTAGGTAGAAGCATGTATCAGTTCTGAGCTGAGGCTTCAAAAGGTATAGTGGGTTTTCATCATACGTTCTTGAGTTTTTGATTTCCACCACAAAAAGGGGATGTCATAAGCACCTGTGCTCCCTTAAAGTGAGACTTGGAAAAAAGACACATGGAGCCCAGAGTCCAGACTATACCAGCTGAGCCCAGCTGAGCCCTGGAGAATCAGCACTTGACCCTCAGAGGTAGAAACAAGAAATAGTTGTTTGTTATTTTAAGTCAGATAGGGTTTATGCAGCATTATTGCAATATCAACTGATTAATATTCTGAATCAGAGAACACACAACTCATGGTGGGTAGTTCTGGTTGTACAATCACCTAGAGACCTACAGTTATGCATTCAGTCCTCTCCCACTGCTGTTCAGTCGATTCCGACTCATAGTGACCCTATAGGACAGAGTAGAACTGCCAATAGGGTTTCCAAGGCCATAAATCTTTACAGACTGTCACATCTTTCTCCAGCCAAGTGGCTGGTAGGTTTGAACCACTGTCCTTTCTATTAGCAGCCAAGCACTTAACCACTGCACCACCAGGGCTCCTTATTCAGTCCTTGGCAGGGCCAAAAGCAAACTAGGGGCTATTGTTCATAAGGAAAATAGTTTTTCATAGTGATACATGCTGAAGAGGGCATGTTTTTGCTTTAAATCTCTAGGGGCCTTCCACTGAGATTCTCCTATTGGGATCTATCACAGGATCCATCTCAGTCTGCCACAGGCATTTAAATCACTATAGATCTTATCTAAGAACCAATGGACAGAGATGTTTGCACTATAGCCTGAATCAACCGGAGAACCTTCTTTTTCTCTGAGCCCCACTTAAATTGGTCAGCCTTACAGTTAAATCAACAAGTTAATTGAAAAGGTATAACTCTGGTCCATTTATGTTGCCTCCAAAATCAAATGGATATACCATATGGTGTGCCTCTTTTTTGGTGGTAGGGAAGTGTGAAGTCAACACAGTTGGATGGGTGATGCTCTGTAGTATAGTAAGATGATCAAACTCCCTGTGGACAAAAGTATGACATCAAGTCAGAAAATTGAGATAAAGCTGAGTCAAAATGGTGAAGGTTTATAGCTCTCTCTACTAGGTGTAAGCAAACTATTCCTAGTGCTCTTTGCACATTTAGATAGAAAAAATAATAATAAACCTTATTTTTAAAAGATCAATAATGCCTAGTAGAGGTTTTATTGATATACTCTACTAAAGAAATCACATATAGAATAGGAGCTGTCACTGGAGTCATGATTAAACTTGTAATAATTCATTCTCATTTTCTGGGATCTATCCATCTTCTGTGTAGCAAAATAGTTAATTTTAAGGGATTGTGTTAGGGATCACCATCCCACCATCTTACAAGTTTTTACTGATGACACCAATCTTCATGATTCACCTGCTGTTGTGGTTAGGTGCCTTCAAGTGGGTTCTGAGTCATAGTGACCCTATTATGTACAACAGAATGAAACACTGCCCGGTCCTGTGCCATCCTCATAATCATTGTTATGCTTGAGCCCATTGTTGCAGTCACCGTGTCGATCCATCTCATTGAGGGTCTCCCTATTTTTCGCTGAGCCTCTACTTTACCAAGCATGATGTTCTTCTCCAGGGATTGATCCTTCCTGATAACATGTCCAAAGTTTGTGAGAAAAGTCCCGCCTTCCTCATTTCTAAGGAGTATTCTGGCTGTACTTCTTCCAAGACAGATTTGTTCGTTCTTCTTAAAGTCCACGGTATATTCAATATTCTTCACCAACACCATAATTCAAAGGCATCAATTCTTCTTTGGGCTTCCTTATTTATTCATTGTTCAGCTTTCGCATGCATATAAGGCAATTGAAAACACCATGGCTTTGGTCAGGTGCACCTTAGTCTTCAAGATGACATCTTTGCTTTTTAACACTTTAAAGAGGTCTTTTGCAGCAGATTTGCCCAGTGCAATGCATCTTTTGATTTCTTGACTGCTGCTTCCATGGGTATTGATTGTGGATCCAAGTAAAATGAAATCCTTCCCAACTTCAATCTTTTCTCCATTTAACATGATGTTGCTTATTGGTCCAGTTGTGAAGATTTTTGCTTTCTTTATGTTGGGGTATAATCCATACTGAGGGCTGTGGTCTTTAATCTTCATCAGTAAATGCTTCAAGTGTTCTTCACTTTCAGTAAGTCTTCCTCCAATCCTGATGCCCTGTTCTTCTTCATCTAGTCCAGCATCTCAGATTATTTGCTCAGCATACAGATTGAATAGGTATTGTGAAAAGATACAACCCTGACACACACCTTTCCTGACTTTAAACCAGGCAGTATCCGCTTGTTCTGTTCAAACGATTGCCTCTTGATCTATGTACAGGTTCCTCCTGAGCACAATTAAGTGTTCTGGAATTCCCATTCTTCACAATGTTATCCATAATTTCTTATGATCCACACAGTCAAATGCCTTTGCATAGCCAAACAGGTAAACATCTTTCTAGTATTCTCTGCTTTCAGCCAAGATCCATCTGACATCAGCAATGATTCAACTAGAGATGTTATTTTTTAAACTGTTTTGATGAGTAGGGAAAATTCAAAAACCTTCTACTTTGCCTTCCTAACGTAATAGCCCATAAACCATTGGTCAGGGAGCTAATGTTAGCTTTCTTCTGGTTGCTGGGTATGTTCATCCAACTAAACACTCAATAACTAGGGAAATTAACACAAAATGGGTTCATGCATCCAGGTACAGAACAGAGGAAAAAAAACTATTCACTGTATGGTCCCTGTAACCTGAGCAGTTGACCCTACTGCCATTCAGGTTCCCAGTGGTTTATTAATCCCTGAAGACTGAGCATTGCTGTCTAATTTGTAATTTGTAAATTGCCATCATTCATTTGGTAGCAACCAGAGAAAATTTAATTTTTTATACTCAAAGTTTTATTTCAGGATATATCTACAAGGATAATGTCTATCATTCAGGGGGTTCTGAGTCTGGGATTTGGTGACAGAACATTATTCTAATTCATTGTGGCTTAATCCAGGCCTGTATTTCTCAGAATTAAAATTTTATTGTTATAGAGAACAAGTAGGACATTAATGGGTTTCTCAAATATTTCAGTCCTAGGAATTCCATGACCAATTAATTACTACCAAAAATAACTGCAGATCAAAGCACTTCTATTACCTCCTTGGCTTTGCTGCATATTAGAATAATTATTACAGTCTTGTCCCTTTTCATTAAGTGCTGCTACTTAGCTTAGCTTCTGTCACCCAGAGATGCCATAACTCTATTGAAATTAGGGAGTCTGTTTCAGTATTAGTATTTTCCACCTTCATCTCTGGCCTACAGAGAACGTACACTACAGGGCTTAGGCTGATGTACTTATCTGCACTGATGTATTCTCATTGCTGTGGTGAAGGCAGTATAAACTAGGTGCTCTCAAAAGACCAAATCAAGACATGACTGAGGCATTTGTATGTTTTAAAACATCCACTTCAGCAGTCCTGTTCCCCTAAGATTTTGGATTTATTTTACATTATACTAAGGAATTTTTCACATCCCAATTTCATTCATCATAAGACAGTATTGAATCTAGGTTTAAACCAACCCACTGAGAATACATTTAGAAGCATATCCAGCTGCTCACTAGTGCTCCAAATCAAGAGTCTCTAGTTAATAATATCAAGCCAATCTAAAATGATATCCTTCCCATCCTTGTCTAGACTCCCAGAATCCATTCTCATAAGTATTCCCCAGATTTTTCCTTTCTATACTAGCAAAACTGGCAATCTTGTTGTTATTTTTGTGTCTGACTCTTCTTTGTCCTTGTTACTTTGTAACTGTCTTCCTGAGAAATATTGAATCCTGACTTCATTTATAGAAAAGGCATGGAAGTGGAGATACAGAATGAGAATAATTTGTATCCTGTTGCAATATAACTAATTCAATAAGGCATTTACCAGGACATCATAAAAGAAAGGCTCAGACACATAAGCCAGAGAAGGAGAAGTTGCTTCTGTTGGCAAGAGAGGCAGAATGGGATTTGGAGGGTGAGGGAACTCATTAAAAAAAAAAAACCTTTGCTGTCGAGTTGATGCCGACTCACAGCAACCCTATAGGATGGGGTAGAACTGCCCCATAGAGTTTCCAAATAGAGCCTGGTGGATTTGAAATGCTGACCTTTTGGTTAGCAGCCATCTAATTTAACAAATGTCATTTTTCAACTCTCAAGGTCCTTCTGTTTTCAAAGCATTGTCTTAATTTTCACTCAAGAGACATAGTATGGCTGTGAATTCAATTTATGTTGTAATTCAGCTACCCTGGAAATCATGTTTCTGATTTTTTACTACTTCAACTCTGCTGATATAACAAACACAATATCATTTGAGGACAGTCATAAAAATGTTTTGGTTCCCTGGTGATATTTTGAGATGTTTAAAGTACTGTAGTGCAATGAAAAGCAGCCACTTTTTCCACATAATTCTTTTGTGCTTGAACCACCACAATGAACTATTGAAATAGTCACTCAATCTAGGTAGCTTCGTCACAAGAGATAATTTAAATAATTACCATGAGAGATGATTTAAATAATTATATGCAACCATTGGTTGTTATGGACTGGATAAAAATATCCTATCTTCTAATGGTAACTGGATCCTGGCTACACAGCTAACCCAAGATTCACTTTTTTTTTTTTTTTTTGAATGTTGATTACCTGCAACCACTTTGGGAAGCAATTATTGTGTCATTCAAATTTCACCTGCAAATAGACAACAAAATTCATTCAAGTTAGTTCAAACAGAGGAGATTTAATAGAGGGACTGAGTGAATACAAAACTGTTGGAGCCGCCCTAGAGGGGCACACTCTAGACAACAATCAGAGGAAACATCCTCACGCTCCAGAATCCCTCTGCCTCCATCATAAGGCCACTGCTGTAGAAGGTTGAAAATTCAGAATCTTGTTGCTGCTCCTGATTGTAAAACCACATCATCTCTGCCATGATATACATCAGAAGAAAAGGATAGTTTATCCCCACCTCCTCTCAACATGACTCAGCTTCTAATTAAAATATTTGGAGACTGATTCTAATTAATTCATCAATTCATTCTCAAAACAGGTGTTATGATCTTGGTCACTGATCAGGGTGCTGGTGATACAGCAGTGAACAAACAAGTAAATCTCTGCCTTAAAGAGTCAAGCAGTAAACGAAAATTTCTTTATACAGTATGCCATATGATGATAAATGATTTTGAGAAAATTAAAGTAGGATAAGGAGTAGTGTTAGAAAAGGAGGGATTACTATTCTAGATCAGTCTATCAAGCAATGACTCAATGATAAGCTTGACACTTACGTGGAGATCAGGAAGAAGTGAAGGAGCAAGACAAAAAGATACTTGAAAGAAGGGGGTTCTAGGAGAAGAGAAGAATGAGTTCAAAGGCTCTGAGGCAGGGGTATCCCTGTTCAAGAAACAGCAAATACATCTAGTTTTACACGGGGAAGAGTGAGTAAGAAAGTGGGTAAAAAAATGGTCTCAATTAGTTTTTAGAATGATTTAATAGTTCCCAATTAGGTAGGGCCTTTTAAATCATTCTAAGAACTTCAGCTGTTTTTCTGCATGCAATAGGAACATTTTGGGAGGCTCCAACCAAAGGAGTGACATGACTTGAAATAGTTTTGAATAATCTCATTCGGGCTGCTCTGTGGACAATAGATGAGGGGGATCAGCAGAGAACTAGAGAAACAAGTGAAAAGGCTACAGTAATAATTCAGTCAAGAGATGATGGTACATTGGAGCAGGATTGTGGTGATGAAAGTAGTAAGTTGTTGGCTTCTGTATGTATTTTGAAGACAGAGTCTATAGGATTTGCTCACAAATACAAGATAGTAAGATAAAAGATAAGTCAAGAATGACACCAACATTTTTGGCCTGACAAAGTGGAAGGATAACATTACCATTAATTGAGATGAGGAAGACAGGAAGTAAAACATGTTTGGTGTAGGAAAAAGACTAAGAGTTCCATTTTGGATATGCTAAGTTTAAGAAGCTTAATAGACATCCAGTAGAGATGTTGAGTTGGTAATTCTTAATACATTTGGAGTTCAAGGAAGATGGCAAGGCTAGAGACATAAATTTGGGATTTATCTACATATAGAAAGTTTTTAAAGCTATGAAACTAGATAATATCACCTAGGAATAAGTGTAGATAGAAAAGAGGAACAAGAAGTGAGTCCCAATATACTCTAAGATTTAGTGCTTTAAGAACAGATAAAACTGTAGAAAGAAAACTAAGAACGCTAAGAAGATAAACCAATAGTGAAGAGTTTTCTAAATGCTAACAAAGAACATGTTTCAAGAAGAAATGATAAGCTGTATCAAATGCTGCTGACAAGTCAAATAAAATAAGAATAGGGAATTAACTGTTGGATAAAGATATGTTGAAATCATTGGTGATTTTGACAAGAACTTAGTCAAGAGAATTGCAAGGATTAAATTTTGATTACAGTAGGTTCAAGAAAGAATGGAAGAAAAGGAAAATAGAAGACAGCAAGCGTAGACAACTCTTTCAAGGGGCTATAACTGAAGAGGAAGTGGGTCAAATTAGTTTTTGAAATAGGCAATATTATAGAATGTTTATCATCTGATGTAATGATTCAGAGGGAAAATTTGATGTTGCCAGAAAGAACGAGGAACAAAAGTAAAAGGATATCTTTGAGAAGTCAAAAGATCATAGAAAGCAAATGGGCTTCATCCAAACTAACAGATGACAAGAAGAATACATGGTAGGGGTGTTTGTGAAATCTTTTTTGATTGTTGATATTTTCTCGGTAAATTAAGAGTGAGGATCAGAGGTCAAGGAGGTACGTTATGATTAAAGTTCTGAGGAAAAAAAGGTATGACTTTTATGGTAGCCACTTGAAGTGAATGGCCATGGATTTAAGTAAGACTAGTTACCATGGTTATGTGATTTTTCTGAAGCCTCTTTTACTACTTAGGTGCTAGTATAGTATGATGAGAGTTGGACTTAACCAGGATTAGCATTTTTCCAAGTGAGCGTGAAAGAGGAATAGTAAGACAATTTAAGGCATAAACAAGGGTGTGCTTAGAAAGGTGAACCATGAATAACAATAATAATGAAAAGTTAATAGGATTTTTGGTCCTAGTCATATATTTTTGCAATTGGGATAACAGAAGCAGTACACTAGGAAGATAGGAGGAAGTGGGCAGAGTGGGAGGCTTGAAATTTAGAATATGGAGTTAGTGCAGTTTAGGGCAGTGACACAATCTAGTATATGACCTTGATAATTGAGGGCTGAAATAAGGTCAAGGAGAAAATCATTGGAGGAGAGAAGGTCAAGAACCAAACATACTGAAAGGATTATACGAGTATATTACCCCTCACCCGTTGACGTCTGGTCGATTCTGACTTGTAGCTACCCTATAGGACAGAGTAGAACTGCCCCATAGGGTTTCCAAGGAGCAGCTTGTGGATTCAAACTGCCAACCTTTTGGTTAGCAGCCCAAGCTCTTAACCACTGTGCCGCCAGGGTTCCACTACATATGAATATAATAATCGAAATAAATCAAATTCTCACTTTTTTACTTCTCAATTCAATTCTGACACCATTCGTCCATGCAACATTTCTTTCTATGATCAAAGTCATCTGAAGGTGTATTAGATCTCACAAGTTAAAAGGACACTGTCCTTCAGCCCAAGACTTCAGATACCAGCTGTCCTTGCAGCACTTCTTTCTCTAACCCTAGCCACTCAAAGCAGGTAAAATCTCACAAGTTAAAAGGAAAACTTTCTTCAGACTGTCAAATAGATGGATGTCAGGGCAAGTTTGGGAGTACACATGACACCCTCACTTCTGACCTGCTGGCTACGAGTTTGAGGTTTCCCTCTACCACTTCAGGATGCCAGCTGCAAGCTTGAGAGACCACTTCTGGGCTTCTTCAATTCTGACCTTCTGGCTCCTACTTCTCTTTTGGGTTTGATAATTCACTAGAATGATTCGTAGAACTCACAAAAGTGCTGTAGTTATGATTACAGTTTTATTATAGCAAAAAATGGACACAAGTTATGAGATGCACAGTGTGAGGTCTGGGAGGGTTCCCAACATGAAACGTCCATGTCTCAAAGGACACTCTACCTTCCTTTATGCACTGATGTCTTTCACCAACCAGGAAGCCCATGGAGCTCCTGTGTCCAGAGCTTTTATTGCAGTTCTCACTACATAATGCAAACTCCAGCCTCCCTCATCTGAGTCAGTGGATAGTAGGAGGTGATCATGTGGTATTACTTGGTAGGTGTTTTTGGCCTGGCCAGCCCCTACTCCAGAGTCACCTCATCACCTCACCTAACCTGTTATTTAGGTGTGGTCTGGAGTCCTTACCAAAGACATTTAAATTCCAAGGTTTGTTTTAGAGATTATTTCTCAGGAACTGAGGACAAAGATCAAATTTTTTGGGTAAAGTTAGTGTAAACCCCACAGATTATCTATGCATGAATAGTGAAAGTTCAATGAGTATGAAATTGGTTATGTTGATAAGTAAGCTAGGAGCTAAAATCTTCAAGTAATGCCAGGAAGTGACTCCAGGGTCTGAGAATGGCTATAAGAAGGAGGGATAGTAGATCATATATTTTGAGAAATAGAATTCCAAACTGGAGATGAAACACTGCAAATAAGTCTGCAAGAAAAAAAAAAAATAAGATTTTTAGCCTCTGTACACTGGAATGGATTGGGAATAAATGTTGAGTATGCCAATCCAAGTGTCCACCTCAAGTCCCATTAAATTATATGCAGAATTTTTTGTACATGTGTTTTGTATTTTTGTTTGGTTTTGGTTTGTTTAAGAGAGAATATAGGTTTATATCTTTAATCATGTTCTCAATGAGTCCACAATCCAAAGAAGTTTAAAAAACACTTGTAAATATTTAATTCAGTATTTATGGGGCATCTATTTGGCAGGTGCTGTTCTTGGAATTAGATCCCAAAGATGTGTGATGCAGAATTTCTATGGTAAATGTTCTTAGCTTTTGGTTCTCGTGGGATGGGAGTGAGGATAATCATGAGGGTAAAAGCTGTATTTTAAGGTTAATTTAAGTAAGTGCTAAGTGGAGCAGGAAGGGCATGCTACAAGATTGTAAGTGAACAATTTGTTCATTGTGACTGGATGGCTTGGAGAAGCCTTTGTGGAAATGGTAAATTTGAATTGGACTTTAAAAGGTCAGGGGTGTTTTTATATATAAAAAGATGAAGAAAAATTCAGGCTCAAGAAATGTGAAAAATAAATAAATAAATAATCGTAGGTTTTTGGAATTTCATCATCACCTCAAAAATGACCAAAAATAATAATAATATGACTGAATTCAAGGATGCAATAGAAGGTAAGCTTCCTTTTGGACCATTTCAGGAAAAGTTTGGAATACAATGAAAAGGTGTATAGACTTTCTTCTGTAGACAACAGGAAACCACTTAATATTATTTGAGAATACAAATGACATATGACATGATCCAAGCTGTGATTTTGGGAAAAGTATTCCAACAGCAGTGCAAAGGAAAAATTTGAAAGGCGATTAGAAGCAGGAAGAGACTATTAGATGACTAATGCAATAGTCTAGACAAAAAAAAATTATGAAACTTAAATTAGTATAACCACAGAGAGGCGTGGACAAAAGGATATACACATAAAAAATAAGGTAGAGTAGAATCTGTAGTACATGGCCACTTATAAATTTGCTCAAATGAAAGAGGTTGAAGGAAGGGAAACAATGCAAAATGATTAGCTTTTGAGACTGAGGCCCCAGTGATAGCATTACCAGAGAAGATACAGCATGGGAGAGATTTTCTGTGGATACTAAGAGTTAAAGTGTTCAGTCTTAGTGCACAGTCTCTGAGGTAGCAGGAAATTGAGCAGTCAGGCATAGAAATAGGGATTTGGAAGTCCTTACCTTTGAAGTAAGGAGCCCTGGTGGCACAATAGTTAAGCACTCAGCAGCTAACCAAAAGTTTGGTGGTTCAAACCTACCCAGGGGCTCCATGGGAGAAAAGACCTGGGGATGTGCCGCCGTAAAGATTACAGCCTAGAAAACCCTATGGGAAGATTCTGCTCTGTCACGTGGGGTCACTATGAGTCAAAATCAACTCAACGGCACTTAACTTCAACAGCTTTGAAATACTGTTAAAGTTATTTACTTCATTTGATAATTTAGTTCATGGAAAAAATGTAAAACACAAAAGAGGGCTAAGACAGTACCTTAGAGATTAAAAATAACAATAATAATAATAAAAATGACACTTTTCCAGGCTGATATTTAGCCAGCACTACCTGGTAAGGAAAGCCCTGGTGGCGCAGTGGTTAAGAGCTCCACTAATAACCAAAAAGTCAGCTGTTTCGAATCCACCAGCTCCTCCTTGAAAACCCTATGACACAGCTCTACTCTGTCCTATAGGGTCGCTATGAGTTGGAATCAACTCAATGGCAACATGTTTACTAGGTACGGCCATTGCCATTGTGGCTGTTCTCATTGGGTGGTGCATCTGCTTTGCAGGGCATGTGACACACTGGAGGTTACATAGTCATTCTCAGCTACTACGGACTGGAAATTGTTATATTTAAGAAGCATGTTGAAATGAAGATCAAGTGAAATGGACCATCAGTGAAATAATAGGAGGAGAGCATCATAAGAAGGTGCCAAGTATACATGCTGATTAGGCGATTATTGGTAACTCAATAAAAGCACTTTCAGAAGAGAGGAGAGGGGATTAATGTCAGCTTGCTGTGTCTTGTGCACAAGCAAGTGTAGTTGTGGAGAAATAGAGGCAGCACAGTCTTTTCACAAGTTGATTAGGGGAAGCAAAGAAAGGTGATATGTCAGGATTTTCTTGGTTATAAGTGACAGAAAGCCTGGTTCAAATAATCTTAAACAAAAACAACAAAAGCAAAAATAGGGTGTGAGAGGTAACCGAACATACCAGGCTTGTAAACACTCTTTAAACAAGTCTAGACCCAAGGTCTTTTAGTGATGTGATAAGGTTTGAATTTTTCTCTCTCCTTAAAGCTCCTGGGGCTAAATCATGTCTGGTTTCTACCCAAGAGAAAAAAGAAGGATCACCTTCCCAGGATTCCCACAAGTTTTTTTGTTTTTTGTTTTTTTTAAAACCTCAGGTGCAGAAGATTAAGTTTAATCCTGTTCTTCAATCCATGACACACTAACATTGCCCTTGAAAGGCCCTTAATTTATTGTATGTATTTATGCATTTATCTATATATTCCCATTACTACGTGCCAATACCGTTCCATTTTCCCTGTAGAAAACCATTTTGATTTGTATAATGTGTACCACTTTATTTTAATGTGTTTTTGCAGATATGTACTGTTTTGTGTGATTGGAATGTAACTTACCCAAGTTTCGTCATATATCCCATTTTTTCATTAAGCACTATGTTTTTAAGTTCTAATTATGTTACTAGTGTACATCTAATCCATTGATTCTATTTTTTTATAGCATATAACCCTCCATAGTGTGTATCTACCATGCTTTCCCTATCTTTCTCAGTGATAAACACTCAGGTGGCCCCCACTCCACATGTCACAAACAACTTACTTATTCGCTAACATGTTGGGCACTGTTTTGGGTACATGGGACACATCAGTAAACAAAACAAAAATTTCTTCAATAAACATATAAACATCTTTATACATGGTGCCTTGAGGATGTATATATATACACACATACATACATACAATACAGGAAAATCCTTAATGCATTGGGTTCGATTAGGATATATGCCTCATCCATGGACCAATTACTGTATCAGGGAAATATGATGGGCTAATTAGCTTAGGCTAGATAAATGCTCATCCCTAAACCAGTGGATAAGGCGTTGTGGAATATAGTTCACTCAGAGAAAATGAGTATGGGGTAGCCTACAGAAGTAAATCGGGGTAAGTACATGGTGAATGAATACTGAGCAGCAAATATAACAGATATCCTGTATAGATGCAAAATTAACTGGTAGGTGACACCTCCTTGGCCCCAGAAATTTGAATTACTGAAGAAGAAAAGCATTTTTATATCAAAAAAAAACTCCTTGAGTTTCTGATTCAGTAAGTCCGGGAGCACCAAGATTTTGCATTTCTATCAACTTGCCGGCTGCTTTTAATGCTGCTGGTATGGGTACCATATTTTGAGAACCACTGCTCTAGTCTAAAGATTAAAAGTTATTAAATGTCATAATTTAACAGTTTTGTGAGGGTCAAAGGAAATAATTGATATTAAAGTCCTTGATAATTATAGCCATACAACTTAAAATATGTTGACTATTACTGTTTTATTTGTTGCGTGGAATTTAAGGTGAATAATTACACTAATCTTTGATGAGGTTTCGAGAAAAAGAAAATATAAAGAAAGAATGGTAAACAATAAGCCTGAGTATTCTAAATATAAATTTCATTTCCTTCACAAATTTTCCAGTGAACATCTAAGTTTTTGTTGATGGCTTTGCTGATTCTTATTAGAATTCTCAGAAAGACTGTGTAATCTTATATTTAATTTAGTGACAAGGTCAGGTTAAAAAATCTCACCCTTTGAAATATAACCTAATAAAATCAATATAAAATGGATAGGCTCAGCCATCTATAAGATGGTATCTGAAAGATATTAATGAGACTAGCAAGCCTTTTGCAACATGATCAAGTCATCTCTTGAGTCTAATAAAAACATGGAGTGCCTCCCAATCTAATTAAGGTGACTAGACTACAACCCCAAGGCTACAATTTAACCATGGGAAAAAGAAGCTGTGTGGTCACCTGCTTGATTTGATGATGTGCTAAAGTAGGGAGGCGGTCTGCATGAAGAACACAAAAACAAATAATTGGGCAGTAATAACTTGTTGGTATATATCCAGCACTGTCCAGAGAAGAGAGTGAATGTGTCTGGTGGATGTAAATCACTAGAGAGAGATAGTTTTTAAAACAAGGAAAATTCATCAGGATTACCCTTCTTGTTGTTGTCAAAAAAATACCAAACCTGTTGTTGTCGAGTTCATTCCAACTCATAGTGACCCTACAGGACAGAGTAGAACTACCCTACAGGATTTCCAAGGCTGTAACTCTTTACAGAAGCAGATTGCCACATCTTTCTCCCCCAGAGAGGCTAGTGGGTTCGAACCTCCCACCTTTCGGTTGATAGCTGATCATTTAAGCACTGTGCCACTAGGGCTCCATTTGTTGTTGTTAGGTGCCCTCAAATCAGCTCCCACTCACAGCAACCCTATGCATAATAGAACAAAACGTTTCCTAGTACTGCACCATCTTCACAATCATTGGTATGTTTTGGTCCATTTTTGTGGCTATTGTGTCAATCTATCTCATGGAGGATTTACCTTGTTTTTGCCGACCCTCTACTTTACCAACCATGATATCCTTTTCTAGTAAGATATCCAAAGTAAGTAAGCTGATGTCTTGCCATCCTCGATATTAAGGAGCATTCTGATTGTATTTCTTCTAAGATTAATTTGTTCGTTCTTCTTAGTTTGTAACAAATAGCTAATAAGACATGAATAAATGATTTTCTTGAATTAAGTTATATTCTGGTTATTTCTTTGGCCTTGTGGATGGCTGGAGAGATAAAAGGTGGTACCTTGGATCCTAGTCATTGATATCTCTGTCTCTGAGGAGGTTTTCTGACATTACAGAATGTTAATTCACTTCTTGGTGCACATGTCTGTCTCTTGGTAGTTCGGTTAAAGAAAGTCCATTTCCAAGAGGCCGCTCAATTTTGGGTTAACTAAGAAGTTTGTGTTTCTGAAATTGCTAAACTAAGGGCCACACTGGTGCCCTGAGGACCTGGCCAGGTTATCACTACCCTGACTTCACAGCTCACTGACTTCTTTCTTTAACATCGCCATTGAAATGCAAGAGTTGGTGCATTTTCTTTTCTTCTTTTTTATGTTTAATATATTAGAGTCTTTATATTTCCCAATTTGGTGAAAAAATATGCTTGGGATTTGAGGAGCATAAATATTACAAATATGACAGTAAATCTCTGGCTACAAATAAAGTCATTCTAGTGTGTGTGAATATGTTAATGATATTAATTCAGAACATTCATCTTAATGCATTTTATATTGGTACAGTAATATACAGAAAATAATAATAAACCCCATCCAATTCTTAAACATTAATTATGAGGCAAATCATCATGATAAATCTCTGCATTTCGGGGCCATCTAGTTAAGTACCCAATCCTTGAGATATATGTCAGTGTCAAACATAGCTCCATAATTAACTATAAGACTTCTACAGTGTCAGAGAGAAGACTTATTTTATTTGGCTTCAGAGGGCAGAGTAAGGGCCAATTAGTGCAATTATAAGGAGTCCAATTTTTTTTAAATTAAAATGGCATTTCTAAGAAATAGAGCTGCTGAAAAATTTAATAGCCTTTCCCCAAACAGAAAATCTTTAAGCAATGATTATATGATCACTTGCAGGTGATATTGGGGGCATTTGGCCATCACATAAGGAGTTAACCAAGTGACTTTTGAGATCCTATCCCATCTGGAATCCATAATTCTGTGAAAATATTAGTCTGAGGAGTTTTTAATAGTTTGACTTCATTTAGTCCTGAAATACAAAAATCTAAACAGGCCTACAAAAATTATACTCTGAATATAAATTTATTCCTTGGGACAGGTCCTCTTAATTCTTTATATTCTCCTACAAGACTATCAGAAACCTAAGGCATGGTGAATGTCTTGCTCATCTCTGAATTCACAGAGCAAGGCTTGGCACATTGCGCATAATCATCACTGTCAAATAGAGGCTGGGCGACACTTGGAAATGTTCACATGTTCTTTTTAAAAAATATATTTCCTACTGTTCCTTCCTGCCATTCAGCTAGAAGCTGGATCTCTACTACATTGCCTCAGAGGAGGCATGCGATAACATCTAAGCCCTTTTAAAAAGTACTTTAAAGGTTGTAAAAGAATTAAAGAGAAAAAAGGGGGATTATTAGGAAATGAAAATGTGACTTGGAGAAGCAAAGGATAGAGGGGGATGTAACTTATCCCATGGTTTCTAGAAACAAACTCTCCTGGGCTGTGGGTTCAGCTGGAGGTTCCAGTCTACCCAGAGGCACCTTGGAAGTAAGGCCTGGCAATCTGCTTCCAAAAAATCTTCCATTGAAAACCCTACTCTGACACACATGAAGTCACCAAGAGTCGGAAATGACTCCACAGAAACTGGTAGTACCCTGTAACTCAAGACCAGGCCCTGTCCCCTGGTAGTGTAACTAAGAGGCACAGTCAGCAGAGATACAGTAAATTGTCAAGGGTGAGTAAGAAGACAGGCCCTCTGGCAGGTCTGTCCATGAGTCTGTCCTTCTCCTCTTGTTGTCTGGGCTCTAGTCACCTTGTTTCTTTCTAGTTTCTCCGCAGTGCTGTGATCTTTCCTATCTCAGGGCTCTCAGCCAGGCTGCTCACTTGGACTGGGAAACTAGCTCTCTCCTCTTGCTCCTTTCTCCTCTGCAAGTGGGAGTAGCCAAGACCTTCTGGACCTGACAGGGTTATGCAGATAGAAACAACAGCACATGCCAACCAGAACAACCAAAAGCAGCAGTAACCATCAACGTGGACCAGTGACCCAGAAGCAGAGGCAATGCATAAGTCCTCAAACGTCGTGGCCCAGCCTTGGGGAAGAAGAGCCCCAGGACTGAGGTTAATGTTTTCCAACAGCCCAATGAAATAGGAAACTCAGTGTCAGAAATTACACGATTATGGAAAATAAAGGGATTCCTCTTTTATACCCAAAGTATGTACTGATAGTCATACCAACCTGTAGTGAATGAAAAGAACTGAGTAAATTAGATCAGCAGATACTAAAATTGCAAGGTTTTATTCAGGCCATTTGTTTCCACTGGGCATTTGTGCTAAAGAATTTTTTACTCACTGACTGAAGCTCCACAATGCCAAAGTCTCTGCTTCTAATTTCTGTTTTAATTAGTGACAGCACAATCTAAATGATGTTGCAAAAAAATTAAAGAATTTGGTTTATTTGGTGCATGCCCTCTTTCCCTGCATCTCCCCATTGATAATAAAGATATAGTCAAAGGGTTTTTTTGGTTTGTTGGTTTTCATTAAAGACAGTTCATTCTAGCATGCAGGGGACTTTTGGTTAGTTTTACTTAAAGAATAAATGCCAAGTTTTTGTCTTAAAAATTTAGTGTAATAGTGACTTCTCAACTCTCCAGTGAATTTTCACTTAAATGTTCCTTACGTTGAAATTTTCTCTGTGTTTGACCTAAATTTTTCCTACTGCAGGTCATGATAGTTATATCCTATTCCTTTCCCCTTGCCTGGAAGACAAAACCCTGGTGATATAGTGGTTAGAGCTATGGCTGCTAACCAAAAGTCTGGCAGTTTGAATCCACCAGGCGCTCCTTGGAAATCCTATGGGGCAGTTCTACTCTGTCCCATATGGTTGGTATGAGTTGGAATCTACTTGATGGAATCTACTTTGGTTTTTGGGTTTTGCCTGGATGAGCTAATGGCTCCCCGGCCTCCAGTGCTCATATCTCTTCACCTTGACCTCTTGCTCTCACTTTTCAGCCTTTTGCCTGTGTAACATGCAGACTCTCCCACCATCATCCATTTTCACCTCAAGTGTACATCTCTTCCAGAAAGCTGAGGCCACGGGGATCTTACCGGAAATTAAACTGAAGGACAGCTATTAATCCCAAAGTGGCACTTCTGAATTTCAAAGTCAATTTGAAATAATCAGCCTTATCAAGAGCTTTTACGAGGTTTCCAGAGCCATCTGAATTAAAAGCATCTTGCTTCACAGCATGATAGATATTCACTGTTGAATCTGAAGTTTGCTGAGGGCTGTGGAATACTTGACTGCTTTGATCACGTCACTCCCTTGCTCAAAGTTCTCTCCCTTACCTAAAAAATAAAGCCGGAAGTCCATACCCTGGGACGGAAGGCTCTAGCTCTTTTCAGTTTTACTGCGTACTGCTTCTTATGCAGAAGGCTTCATCTTGGTCTCATTGAGCTACTTAGTATACCTGAGTGAGTCTCACTCATTCCAGGTTATATTTACACATTCACGTTTAGTACATAAAGTACTGAATACACAAATTTAGCCTTAAATTGTGTTATATAAATCCTATGCTGAATTGGTATATTGGTTTTTCCTTTTATCTCATGCTTCAGAATAAGGGATATTTGTCTTTTAAAATTATTTCTGAAGGTATTAAGTGATTTTAGGATTGCATCAAGAAGGAATAAAACACCTGATGCTGATATGCCTCTTTTCATCCCAATGGTACAGCTCTAGTCCACATCAATATCTCTTGCTCTTCTGCTTAAAGCCAATATGGTTAGTGTATTACAGGTGACATTCCTGGGAGTTCTCTGTCTCTGCGCCTAGTAGGTTCCTATGAATAAGAAAATTGAAAGATGAAAGCAAGGCCCTCTATTAGGAGAGAAGAAAGGAATATGTTTTCCTCACTCTGACACACCTGGGGTGGCCATGAGTCCAGAGTTGACTCATAAGCAATTTTTTTTTTAACAATTCATTTATATCGCTGGTCTTATGAGGGTCTTTTTTAAGGGCCGTCTGAGACCTATCAGCAAGATCTGTGTAACATTTGACTCTACATTAAAATCCTATTAATAACATCAAATAACTAGACCCACTTAATATCAACTCCTCTAGTAAAGAAAGTGCCTCAAAGGGAACATTTTTCAAGGAACCAGTATGTTTCACACTAATTCAGGCCAATTGTGCCCATTTAGAAGTTATTCCAAATGTACAGGAGCAAGAGAAATCCAGCCTTCTACGAAATAGCAGCATGGACCATCTGGGGCAAGCATTTGATCTGGATTTTTGTACAGGGTAGGAAACAAGAGAGAAAAAATGTCTGCACTTTGGGGATTTCATTCTTGAGTTGGCTAAAGGTCAGAGCCCTCAATGGAAAATCCCTGAAAAGGCCTAGAAAAGTTCTAGCCAAGTTATATTGCCATTGAGTGGAATCAAATGCATTCTTTAGTTGTGCAGGGAGTTGCCATTGAGTTTCTAAAAGTAATGTTTAGATTATTATTTTAACATACCTTTGTTTACAAACTGTCTTAATAAATTTAAAAATTTATTATTGTTATTTAAGAAATCATTAGGGCTATATTTTACATTTTCAGTAGTCTTTTCTCTAAGGATTATAGGTATCATATTTGATCCACTGAATGAATAATGTTCAAGTTATAAAGAAACATTTTTAGATAATCACCCTACTGAAATCTATCAATCTCAATGATTTCACATTTTAAAAGCAATTAATTTTCATGTTTTGCTATAGAATTGCATGTCTAGTCAACCAACTAAGGACCTGAAATTATTTTATCAACAAGTTTTATTTTCAAACAGTGAATGTTAGATCTCCTTAGCCATCATAAATGGTCTCAGGTTACTAGAGGCAAGAACAAAAGATAGTACTGAGCCATCAGTCAGAAGATTTTGGAACTTGTTAAAACCCTCTTGGCAAATTTAACACAGGTATTGTATACCTGGGCATTTATTCAAAAAACAACCAAAACAATATGCATAATAATATATTACAAGTCTGGTTTACAAGTATGGGCTTTTTCACTAAGCATTTTCTACCGATTTCAAATAGTCCTGCGAAGAGATCCATAATACATAGTGTCTTGAGTTGCAAGTGACTTTTAAAACATTGTATATGTATATAACTCACATATATATGACTGTCATGATTAAAACGTAAGCAGAACATTTAGTGCTAAAACCTTACAACCCAGGTATATTGGTTCTTTTCTCCCCCGCAATGGAAAGGGGTACAAAATAGAGACTAAAATAGACAGCTAAGATCTGCCATGAAAATATATATGGTCATGAAAAGAATGGATATTTCTACCAGTTTGTATTTAAATTACTAACTTTCATGAAGAGTTTATCAAATTTAAAAAGGTACTTTTTCAGGCAGAATGAGATACATAGGTGCACCTCAAAAGTCTGCCTAGCTTCACTATTTCACTGAGCCTTTTTATACAGAAAAATTGTTAAGGGTATAAATCTCTAGATTACTAATGTTTCCATTTTTTATTCCTTGGCACTTCTCTTCCTGAAAAACTTTTCTCTTGGATAGAGGTTTTTGCAATGGGTAGGAACAATACAGGGGAGAATGGTCCACGGAGTGAAGACTAGAACAAGTGTTCACAGGTATAAAAGAAATGAATAATTAACCATGCAATATTAACAGAGCATCTATTACTCAAAACTGCACCACACCCAGTGGAAGATGTTAGCAATGTCAAATACATTGTCCCAGCTGTCAAGGAGCTTGCACATTTAATAATTATTACTGATTATTAAAATCTATTATTTTGGTTATGTTTTGGCTATTATCCAAATACCAAGTATATTATTAGACTCTGAAGATGCAGGTCTAAAAGGCACAGTTTGGCCTCTAGGAACTTACAATTGAGCAGAGAAAGAAGTTATAAGTAACCAAACACAAAATCGAGAAAGGGGCTAGGGTAGAAATTACCATTCTGGTGCTCTGGGTGCAGAAACACTCAGCATATGAGTGACATTGGTCAGCGGAGTGGGAGATGAGCAATCAGTTGGTGGACAGTCATAGAAAGCCTCTTAGAGGGAAAGCCAAGAGCTGAAAGAGCAGTTGGTGGTAAACAGCCAATGAAGGTGGTGGGAGCATCTAAGCACAGAGACAAGTATGTGCAAAGGTGCCAAGGTGCTAAGATGAGAGGAAATATGATATGGTTCAGAATGGGCAAATTGATATGCACTTCTGGGCTAGAGGAAATTTATGCATGTATATATTTATTAATTCATTCAAGAAACATATATTAAGTAATGACAACAGGCCAACACCCTTGATAATGCTGGAGACAAAATAGTGAAAAAACCAGAGAATCCCTGCTTTTATGAAATTTAAAGCATGTCAGTTTAAGTAAAATTTATACAGGCAATTACAGAAATAAGTAATGGTTATAATAATGACAAATGCAACAAAGGAAAAGTGTGGGTACTCTTAAAGCAAGGTGCTGGGAGGTGGCTAAGCTGGTCTAGAGTTTGAAAGAGTGATTAATTTAGGATGAGCAGGAGTTATCTAACAGAAGACGAGGGTCAAGGGGTAGAGACTGAGCATCCCAGTCAAAGTGCACATGGTGTGTGAGAGCCTGAGGCAGGAAGGAGCACATGCCAGCACCTCTGAAAAACCAGAAGAGTGTGAAGGTGGCTAGCGCTCTGAGAGCAGGGCAGAGAAGCATGAGATCAAATGAAGGAGAAAAGTCAAAGTCAGGTCATGCAAAGCCTTACAGACCTAATTAATACTTCGGGCCTAATTCTAGGAGCATTTGGAAATCATACGAGGATTTTAAACTAAAGAAATGACATGATCCAGTTTCCAAATTTGAAAGATCACTCAGTCACAATATGGTGAATACGCTGTATTTGAACAAGAGTAGATATGACATTCTACTTTAAATGCTATTTCAGTGAGTCACATAATGCCATAAACCAGGACTGTAGCTATAAGTTGGAAGTTGATAAAATCAAAGAATATTTAGAAGCAGTCATCAGCAGGTCTCAACAATTGATAGAATGTGAAGAGTGAGAAATATAAAAGTGTTTAGTAGTCACTCTTTGGTAAATGGGTCGTTTATCATTTACGGATATGGGGAACGCTGGAAATGAAGAGGTGTTGGAAGAAAAGTAATTATTTTCTTTTGGATGTATCAAGTTGAGGTGCCTGGAGATATCCAAGTAGGAATTTTAAGCAGGCTATTTGGTTGGGAACTTAAAGAAGACTTGTAACATGAAGATGTAAACTTGGGAGTTATCAAAGGATAAATGATAAAAAGGTTATAAAAGGGAGTGGATAAGATCACCTAAGAAAAAATGTTGAATAAAAAGAGAAGGGGGCCTTGGCAAGAGCCTTACAAATCTTCAGCACTTCACATTAGACTAAGGAAAGATGAGTTGGAAGAAAAAAATTTAGAAAAGGAACAACTAGTTAGATATAAAGAAAATCAAGAGAAAGTATTTTCATGGAAGTCAGAGCCAGATAATATTTCAGGAAGGGCGCAGTGCTACACTGAATCTAATGAAAGAGCAAAAAGATTAGAACTTAAGAAGAGTATGGTAAACTTTCTAACATGTAAATTATGCCTTATTAAGGGCTGTTTCAGTTGTATATTAGTTGTGGAAAAACATTTGGAACATAGAGAAGAGTGAGAAGTGAGAAAGTGGAGATGGAGAGAAAGAAAAATATTTTGAAGAGTTTGACTCTCAAGAGCAGAACAGTAGTAGAGCAGTAGGTGAAGGGAATATGGAGTCAAGAAGGAATCGTGGAAAGATGCAGAAGTCAGACAATGCAGAGCCTTGCACATCATGCTAAAAAGTATTGATTTTTATCCTCAAAGGAAGGTGAAAGTAATGGAGACATAAAGCATGTCTCTGAAGTTTCTCAACTTGGAGTTTGTACTATTCAGTAAGACAGAGAATAAGAAAGAAAAATGGACTTGGGGAAATTACATGCTTTTACTGAGTTTAAAGTGTCAAAGGGACTTCTGAGTGTGTTATCCAGTGGTTGATACATTTGTAAGCTTCTCAAGAGAAATATCTTGGTAATCAGGTTGGGTAGAGAAAAGAATAAGTAAATACTATGTGTAAAACTGAGCTGCACTTACCGTAAGTCTGTAAGGAATTCAAAGAAGGGAATATTTATCACTAACCAGAAATGTAAAAACTGTTTTCATTAAAGAGGTGAGATTTTAGTCAGCTTGGGAGGAAACGTAAAATCTGTAAAGGGATAGAAAAAGTGGGACTAGGACTTGTTAGCAAAAGGCAGAACAACATATACAATGGAGGAAGAAATAAACCAATGGCCAATAGGAAAAAAAGGAAGTCAGGTGGAAAGATTTCCAGAATAATTTTGAGTTAAATTCCACCATCAACACATCCTTTGATTTATAAAGAAGTGTATACACACACACACACACATGCACAAGCATGTACTCTCACACTAAATTAAAGCTAAAGAATGGGAATTTGCGGGGGAATGAATGGGACACCTGGCCAGTGAGTCATACTTTTACCATGCAAACCAAACTGCCAATGAGTCCCTTTCAACAGATAGTGACCCTGTAAGACAGAGTAGAGCTGCCCTAGAGTTTCCAAAGTAGTACTCTTTACGGAAGTAGACTGCCACATCTTTCTCTGATGGGGCGCTGATGGGTTCGAACCACCAACCTATATAAACTGAAATGAGAAAAACAAGTGATTTCTAACAAAATGCTGGTTCCTTCTGTCATGATTAAAGTTTTCAAAATGTCTTCATATCTGTACCTTATTTTATCTTCCTATCAACAGTGTGTTTCAGAGAGGCTTAGCAATTACCTAAGATTATACAGTTAGTAAGTGATGGAGAGATTTGAACAGAGGTCTTCTAACTCCCATTCCAGAACATCTCCACAATTCAGCTGCATTTTGGCCATGAAGATCGGTCCTTTTAGACATTTTGAGGATGGAGTTAACCCATTTCATTTTAATTTTGTTCTTTGTTTTTTGTTTGTTAGTTTTTGTTTTCTAACTAAATGCTTCAATTACTCTAATGGAGAAAAAGATACATATTTTTCAAAGGTAACTCCTTAGCAACTTCCGCTAAAGAATCAGTGATGGCTGTAATAAACAGCTTATCTGTAGTACCCTCACTGCGTTAAATAACAAAGATGTCCTTAGAGAGGTAATGCTATTTGAAAATGCTTTCCAGATCTATGAACACGTAAAAATCCATGTGTGATTACAGTGGTAGCCTGGGCTCAGATGTACCTGTTATTGGGGTTTCCATGGAAATGGAGACACTTTCCATTTTTATAAATTCATTTACAGAGGCGTATGGAACTCAAACAATGAGAGGATTCTTGATATGTGTGTGTTTCTCCTCTGAAAAAGACACACTATGTTCATGCTTCAGTGAGTGGCAACCATGGCAGTGACTCTTAAAAAATAGGTTCTTAAGTCTGTTTGATGAAAATTATATCTGAATTTAAGAAACATTCATAATATCTGCATAATAAATTCTGGTTTCTTACAGATATTTTGGCAGCATGTGTTTGATAAATATTAATTTTTAACCAATTTCTCTCATTGTTTTCTTCTTTAGGCAATTTTTCTTTTTTTGGATGACTAATAGGTAACGCCGTTTATAAAAACTTTCTAACATTTATTTTTGTTAACTAGACCCCTAAGAGAGCCATAAAATGTCATGAATTCAAAGCAAATTTCTTTCACTTATCTATTAATCACATTCAACATAAAACCAGGGCAGTACTTAAAGAGGGAGTTAGGAAATAGAGCGCTATGTGTTGACATACATATTTATGTAGAAGACAATAATATTAAAATTAAACTCTAAGAGCCAATTTTTTTGCTAATAAAAGTCACAGTGGCAGGCAGTAGAGTAGAGATCTAGGCCCCTTTGATCTGAGGGTCGTTTTCAGTGTAATGCAGGAGTTTAGAGAGACGCGGCTTCCAGTTCCAATGTGCTACTTAAAATCAATGTAACAGATAGACATAAGTTTCCAGCCAAGATAGAGTAATAGGGACTGGATTTACTCTCCTGCCTGCAACAACCATTAAAACCAGAAAAAGCATATGAAATTATGGTTTTCATTAGCCTGGAGATCTGGCAACAAATGTCATTGATCCCTGAGAGATGGGAAACAAAAGAGGCAAGTGCTACTATTGCCCTGGTATAGATAATAAGATAAGAAGAGAGATAAAATTTAGTCATAAAAATTATTAATCCAGAAAAAAAGAAGAAAAAGGAACAAAGGAAAAAATGGACAAATGGAAAACAAAAAGCAAGATGATAGACTTAATAACTATATTAATAATCACATTAAGTAATATGCATAATAATTAATAATCACATTAAGTAAAATGTATAAATGCCCTAAACACCCAAATTCAATGCAAAAATTATCAGTTCAGGTGAAAAACAAGATCCAACTACCATGCCTAGGTATTTTCCCAAGAGAAATAAAAGCATATGTACATACAAAGACTTGTATAAAAATATTTATAGCAGCTTTATTTGTAATAGCCAAAAATTATAAACAAGACAAATGTTCATCAACTGGTGAATGAATAAACAAATTATGGTATATCTATACAATGGAATACTACTCTGCAATAAAAAGGAATGGACAATACATGCCACACTGAATTAATTTCGAAATAATTACGTTGAGTGGAAGAAGTCAAACAAAGTAAAAGTACATACTTTATGATTCCATTTACATAAAATTCTAGGAAGTACAAGCTAATGTATAGTGGCAGAACACAGATCAGTAGCTGCCTGGTAAACGAATGATTTCTTTTATAAGGATCAGCGCAAAGCTTGTTCCTGTGAGGCCGGAGGTTAAAGGTGTCCCAAATGTTCAGCTTTTCCAAGCTGCTGTGCCACACCATCATCTCTAACATCAACCACTCCCTCTCCCCGCAGTACTCTCTGCCCTGTCTTTGGGTTCCCTAATTCTCTGCAATGTCTCACAAAACTCACAACCAGAACCATATAAAGGAAATGGCTCCCGAGGTTGTGGAGGCTGGCAAGTCCCAAATTCATGAGTCTAGCATAGGCTTCTCCCAACCCACGTGGCTGCAGGGGGTGTGAACCAAACCAGTGGTTCAGAGCACAGTCTGCTGGCTCACAAGGCTGCAGAAGCTGGTGAATCAGGTCACATGATAGGGCAGCAGCCCAAGGGGCTGTGGAGTCTGTAGAATCCCAGAATCAGCAGGTCAGACAGCAGGCCTCTGGCTCAAGTCCCAAGAACTGGAAGTCAGTTGATTACAAACGGGATGCAGGATCCAGAAGCAGAGAGAGAGAGCCTCGCCAGGATACACACATAGATCTTATATGCGGGCCACACCCCAGGGAAGGGTGTAACTTTAGTAAGGGTAGGACTTGAGTCACATCTTCCTGCAAGGCTGCAACCCAAGACACACCCTACACCAATCCTGCCTTATCAACATGTAGAGGTCAGGACCACAAAACATAAGATGAAGGACAACCACCCAACACTGGGAATCATGGCCTAGCCAAGTTGACACATAACCCCAACAATCACAGGTCCATATAACTTACCTGTATAGTCTCACTCAATCTTTTTGTGTGAGTCACAAAGACCATCGCTAGAAGGGCCATATTAAGTAAGTCATTGCACCGCACATGGGGATATGTGTGTATGTGGGAAAAGGGTGGTATGCAGGGAAGGGTAGGACAGAGGGCTTGCAAAGGGGCATGAGAAACTTTGGGGGGCAGTGGGTATGTTCAATATCTTGACTGTGCCGGTAGTTTCACAGATGTATACACATGTCTAAACATACCAGATTGTCTCCTTTGAATATGTGCAGTTTATTTTATGTCAATTTTAATTATTAAATAAAGCTGGAGCCCTGGTGGCATAGTGGTTAAGACTTCAGCTGCTAACGAAAATGTAGGCAGTTCGAATCCATCAGTAGCTCCTTGGAAACCCTATGGGGCAGTTCTACTCTGTCCTATAGGGTCGCTGTGAATCGGAATCAACTCAATGGCAAAGGGTTTTCTGAAAGCTGTTTTAAAAATCAATATGACTTTGGGCAAGCTATTAAACCTTGTATCTGTAAAATGGTGATAACAACTGTACCAACTTGCATGGATTAAATGAAATATTAACGTGTAAGATGCTTAACACATTGCCTAGCATGTTGGAAGGGCACAGTGAGAGCCTTGCAGCTTCTTTGCAGAGTACCAGATGGTATATTCTCCTACCTTCTACCCACCCCCCACTGACAGTAGATAGTATGACCATGAACTTTTATCATGCCCCACAAGACAAGTCATCACGAAAGCTCCTCTGTGAGTTTGTTGGCAAGAAATTAATCTTCCAGCATTGCAGGGCTGTCTAATGTTTGGCTGCAGTAAATTAACTCTTGTGTGCTCTTCCTGCCCTGCTGCCTGTCTCTGGGAGCCTGACTGCTGCTGTGCCAAGATTTCTAGACAGAGTGACAGGCGCAGGATGGAATGGAAGGGAACTGTAACTGGAGTAATTCTGATGGGCATTTTGAGATGCCAAGGCTGAAGTGATGGAACTTACCAAAGACCCCAGTGTCTTGGCTATTTTTACGTAGCTAGCACATATTTTGGTGATACTAGAAGACACAAGTCTGTGAGAGACACTTATTATTGTTCTTAGAGATGACATTTTCATTCTCTTATCTGTTAGTACTTACAATATTCTTTCAAGCCCAGTGAATTCTTTTTTTTTTTTTTTTTTTGCTTTGGAGTACCCTTCATATCTCTCTATATATTTTTCTGTAGGCTTATAAATTGTCCTCAACATTTCTCAGTCTCCTATGTAGTCTCTATGTCTGTGATTTTCCTTTGCTAATCTCTTTCTGACTTTGCTTGCTGCTGATTGTTTTTCTCGGACGTGTTGCTCATTCTTTGGCCTTGCACCATGCTCACATTAGGAGCACAGTTTTCAGGAATCTTCCTCCTCTTTTCCTACAAGTAACTATTTGGGTTTACTCACTGAAATATTTTCCTCCCACTCATTCAATTTAGGAATGTTGAATTTGTGAAACAATAAGATGCAAAACTTTCTTGCAAAACATCAAGCAAGCTAAAAAATAAAATATATAAATTGCCATTTTTTTAATTGTGACTTTCACCTATAACTTCACTTAATTAGGAATCCCTGGGTGGCACAAACGGTTGACCCATTCAGCTGCTAACCGAATGGTTGGTGATTCGAGCCCACCCATTGGTGCCTTGGAAGAAAGGCCTGGCTCTCTACTTCCTAAAAATCAGCCATTGAAAACCTTACGGTGCACATTTCTGACACACATGGAGTCGACATTAGTTGAAATCAACTTGATGACAACTAGTTTGTTGGTTAATTAATTAACAATTCAAAGAAGTTATATATTGGCACCAAAATTGAATAATTGAACTGATATTGGAAATAACTGAAGTGAGGGAGTCCTCTTTAACTGACTACTAAATTAAGGCTTTTCCAATAGCTCTTTTTTGCAGGGAGAAGCTGGGAAGGAAGAAGAAAAAAGGGGGAAACAGAGTGTCTCAGAGGAGGAAGGAAAGAGTGGGGAGTAAATTTAGTGGTTAAGATTATTTGTTCTCCTCTTTCAAGTCATCTTCTCTGTTTACAGGACGTTTATACCAAAGCCTTTAGTGTTTTTGTGCTACACATTATTAGCAAAGTAGAAACTAGGACTATTCCTTACATCAATCATTCTCAGACCATGGTTTACCATCCTCCTGCCTCAAAATTACTTCATGTCATTGGTGAAAATGAAAATCCCTGGGCCACGACCAGTATATATCTCATACTAAAAAAAGGTTGAGTAACAGACCCCTAAATCGGAATCTTGAAGAGGTTATGGCTCAGGTATCTGCATTTTTATCAGGCTTTCAATGCCTTTTTTTCCCCCCACTTTAAGAACCACTTTCTAAACAACCTAGGTGCCCATCAATGGACAAATGGATAAACAAATTATGGTATAGTCACACAATGGAATACTACACAACCATGAAAAACAATGATGAATCCATGAAACAGAACATGAAGAAGTCTGGAAGGCATTATGCTGAGTGAATTTAGTCAGTCATAGATGGACAAATATTGTATAAGACCATTATTATAAGAACTCAAGAAAAGGTTTAAACACAGAAGAAAACATTCTTTGATGGTTACGGGGGTGGGGAGGGAGAGAGAGGGTTATTCACTAACTATATAGTAGACAAGAATTATCTTAAGTGAAGGGAAGGGCAGCACACACTACAGGCGAATCAGCACAATTGGACTAAACCAAAGCTAATAAGTTTCCTGAATACAATGAAACACTTGAAGTGACAGAGTAGCAGAGATGGAGGTCTGGGGACCATGCTTTCAGGGGACATCTAGGTCCGTTGGCACAGCAAAGTTTATTAAGAAAACGTTCTGCATCCTACTTTTGTGAGTAGCATCTGGGGTCCTAAAAGCTAGCGAGTGGCCATCTAAGATGCATCAATTGGTCCTAATCCACCTGGAGTAAAGAAGAATGAAGAACACCAATGTCACAAGGATAGTATTAGCCCAAGAGACAGAAAGGGCCACATAAACCAGAGACTCCATCAGCCTGAGACCAGAAGAACTATATAGTGTCCGGCTACCACCAATGACCACCCTGACAGAGAGCACAACAGAGAGTCCCTGACGGAGCAGCAGAAAAGTGGGATGCAGAACTCAAGTTCTAGTAAAAAAACCAGACTTAATTGTCTGACTTATACTGGAGGAACCCCAGAAAGCATGGCCCCTGGACTCTCTGTCAACCCAGAACTAAAACCATTCCCAAGGCTAACTCTTCAGACAAAGATTAGACTGGACTATGGGACATAAAATGATACTCGTGAAGAGTAGCTCAAGTAGATACATGAGACTAAATGGGCAGCTCTTGTCTGTGGAGGAGATGAGAAGGCAGAGAGGGTCAGGAGCTGGTTGAATGGACACGGGAAGCCAGGGGTGGAAAGGAGGACTGTGCTGTCACAGTATCGGGAGAGCAATTAAGGTCAGATAACAATGTATGTATAAATTTTTGTATGAGAGACTAACTTGAATTGTAAACTTTCGCATAAAGTACAACAATAAAAAAAGATGAAGTCAAAAAAAAGAAGCACCTTCTTAAGTTCTGTGACACAGGGAAAAGGAGATGGTGATAACAATCCCCAGTTATTTAAAGAGACAGGTGACGAGGTAGTAGAGCACAGGAAAGTGGCAGCAAATAGAACAGTTAAGTCCAGTGGCATTCTGTTGATGTCATTGTAGAGGAAGAAAGTAGTGTGTGGATGAAAACAATTTCCTGTTACAAATAGGAGGACTAGTTCAGAAACATGCTTATTAGTAGTTCAAAGCTCTCAAGAGACAAATATTATTATTAAATAAGTCCAATATGACTATTTATAATTCAATTTTATGATATTTAAGAGTGATCCTTGAAAATATTTTAGGTTCCATACAGAGGCTGATATTTTCCTTTTAAATCAAGAATTAAAATATATTAATTGCATAAAGTGCTTTGAGCAAATAAAAATTAGAATTTTTCTGGTACTTATTAAAAAAAGAGAGAAAAAAAGGAAGCGTTCTTTCATGGATTGAATTGTGTCCTCCAAAAATGTGTGTCACCTTGGCTAGTCCATGATTCCCAGTATTATGTGATTGTCCACCATTTTGTCATCTAATGTGATTTTCCTATGTGTTGTAAATCCTACCTCTTTGATGTTAATGAGTTGGGATTAGCAGCAGTTATGTTGACGAGTCAAGACTCAATCTACAAGATTAGGTTGTGTCTTAAGTCAATTTCTTTTGAGATATAAAAGAGAGAAGCGAGCAGAGATACATAAGGACCTCATACCACCAAGAAATAAGAATCAGGAGAATAGCACATCCTTTGGACCCAGGGTCCCTTCGCTAAGAAGCTCCTTGACCGGGGACGATTGATGACAGGGACCTTCTCCCAGAACTGACGGAAAGAGAGGGCATTCCCCTGGAGCTGATGCCCTGAATTCAGACTTCTAGCCTCCTAGACTCTGAGAGAATAAATTTCTCTTTGTTAAAGCCATCCACTTGTGGTATTTCTGTTATAGCAGCTCTAGATACCAAGACACACTCCGTTAGTGGGGATTTTAGAAATTACGAAGACACTTTCAAGAAAGACCAACCAGAAGTCAGCAGCTAATTATTTTCTCCTCTGAAAAAGAATAAGTTAGATGAACACTGCCACATCATCAAGTACTAGGCAGGCATGTGTCCATTCAGTTAATATGATTCTCTGACTCCCATGTTCACTCTGTAAAAGTCACTCTTGGAACTATTGCTCAGCAATTCTTCTAACAAATGTTATAACAAAAAATGTCCCTTTTTTACTCACTACCTACCTTGTTCTTTAGAGAGTCAAGCCTCAATCTATCATGTGTTTCCTGATCTGTGTTACCGTCCTGGCAAATCTTTAGGGCCATAACTTGTTTGCCAATTTCTTTACACATAAAAGAGGAGTGGGGAAATTCCTACCTGCTGAAAGACGTCTCTGATGTCAGTTAACTGCCTAGATTTCTAAACGTCTCCTCTTCCTGAAAGCCCTATGACTGTGTCCCACTAGCCACTCAGTTGAACTCCACTCCTCTTCTTTGGATTCCTTTATGCTTTCTACCAGCTACTATTACAATTTTCTTTGGATGCTCTATGCCCTAGCTGTCAGGCTCTGCTCACTTGGCTAAACTTAATTCCCCAAACATATGAGGGGTCTGTTCCTACTCCAAGGATCAGTTTCATACTTAAAGAAGGCTGAGTAACAGCCCCTGCCTACCCTCAGTCTATCCATTCTGCTCTAGAGAATCTTAACTACACCAAAGTCTGTAGCAGCTGGAACATGATGTTTAGTTTTTTGAATAAATAAATGAACAAATTGCATAAAGTAGCATCACAAAAGATGAAGTCCATGTTTTACATATTCACACATCTTTAGAGTTTGTAGAAGAATTTTATGTATATTAACTTATTTTTTTGAATTCTTGAAAACAATAGAACTCCCTGATTCTGATCTAGAACTGGGAAAAATCAGAGACTGTGTTTAAATTTACATTAATCCTAAATTTCAACTACCTTTTAGCAGCAATTTGCAAACAGACCATGTATGGGAACAGTAGAGGAAGTCTCAAAATGTTTCTCGGCTTCCATTACTACATTAGTCGGGTAGCTCTCCCATGATGTCAATTTACACTCGCTTGTTAAAACACACTTTTTAAAAAGTCTACCTTGAGTGGATTAGAGGGAATGTATCTCTACCTTGAATTCAGCTTTCTTACTGTCTATTAAAAAAAAAAAAACCAAACCCATTGCCGTCAAGTCGATTCCGACTCATAGCGACCCTATAAGACAGAGTAGAACTGCCCTATATGGTTTCCCAGGAGCGCCTGGTGGATTCGAAATGTCAACCTTTTGATCAGCAGCCATAGCTCTTAACCACTATACCACCAGGGTTTCCTACCTTCTATAGAGAATGCAATATGTGCACAAACATCACTAAAACCATCTGAAGTTAGTACAATGACACTTAAGCAAAATAATAAAGGTCCAATCTCTATAGAAGCACAGAGAATGGAGAGATTTAGTCTGGCTTTGGGATATGGGGTAAATGCTAGGAAGTCCTTGGTCTACCAATGGTTCTCAGCAAAGGGAAACTCTCCCCCAGTCAACACTTGGCAATGTCTGAATACATTTTTGGTAGTCACCACGGGGGGTACTATTTTCATCTACTGGGTTGAGGCCAGAGATGCTGCCAAATATCCTATAATGCCTAGGACAGCCCCCACAACAAAGAATCATTTGGCCCAAAATGTCAATATTGGAGGGATTGAAAAGCCCTTTGATAGACTGTAGCATTTGAGCTGGGCCTTAAAGAATTGGTAGGAATCCAAAAGATGTAGATAGAAAAAGATTTCTTCTAGGCAGAGGAAATGTGGAAAAAGGGCTAGCAAAATATGGAGTTAATATAGAAAGCTGTAAATAATCAAATTTGTCTAAATGCAGAGAAAGTGGAATATGGTAAGTTGCAAAAGGTGGGTTGTTAAGGTTTAGAGCAGTGCTTGTGAAATTTTAGCATATCAGAATCACTTGGAGGACTTTGGTAAAATACCAATAGCTGGGCCCTACCCCAGAGTTTTTTATTCTGTAGGTCTGGAATGAAGCCTGAGAATCTGCACTTCTACTAAGTTCCCAGGTGATGCTGACAGAATGGTCCAGGGACCACACTTTCAGGACCACTGCTTTTAGACAGTCCAAGAGGTCTGGAGAGAGGTTAGGAATTAAATTTCTAGGCGAGAAACAAACAAACAAACAGAAATTGCTGTGAAGTCGATTCTGACTCATGGGGGCCCAGGTGTATCAGAGTAGAACTGTGCTCCATCAAGTTTTCAATGAATTATTTTCTGGAAATCACCAGGCCTTTCTGCAGAGGTGTTTCTGAGTGGACTCAAATGGCCCACCTTTCAGTTAGAAGAGGACTATTAATCAGAACAATTCTTTAGGAAGATTATTCAAATAGCAACACATACGAGCCATTGGATTAGAGAGAAAATCAGGACAGAGAAACAAACTGATTGGGAAATTAATCCAGTCATCTGGGCAAGAAGTGATAGGACCTGCTTTAGAGTAGTAGCTTTAGAAATGGAAGAAAGGAAATAATACAAGAGACACTATAGAGGTAAGTAGAACTCGGCATCTGATGGAAAGGAGATATTAAAAAAAAGAAAAAGAAGGAGGGAGGAATTGAAATGACTCAAAGTTTTCGAGGCTAGAAAAGTGAAAAGATCGGAATTTTACTAACAGAGACAGGAATCTTAGAAAGAATATGTTAAAAACGTAAAAGTTTTTAACTTGTAGCTTAAAGGTAGAGAAGCAATTGTTTAAAAATGCAAGAAAAGACCTCTTTTAATGCATTTTTCATTTATTGTAATTGTTTATGTGTCAGTTTCCCTCGCCCCTACAGCGACTCTAAGTTCCTTGAGAAAAATACGTAACCATCCTATATCTCTAGTGCTCAACAATACCTAACATGGTGTAGGAACTAAATAAACATTGAATTGAATGGAATAGAATTAATTACATTAACATATTTAATGTCCTATTATAGTATCACTTCTGCCCCTACACTCTGCCCCCACCTCACATTAACTCATGATAATTTGTCTGTCTACAAATCCTACACAGAACAAACATTCTTGTAAGAAGTTTGCTAATTATCTTTGTTTTAAAATGTTTAAACTGTCCAAATGTTGCCAAATAGCATCAGGATTGTATAGCCTTCAAACAGAAACCAGCCAAGTCCAATATATGAAAGCTAAGGAATGATGGTTTCCCTACCCTGCCTACAAGCCTGTCCTGTCCAAGAACTGCTGTCATTGAAGGCTCTGTCAAGAGGCAGTGACTCATGTGAATCCCCTGCATCAATGACTTGGTAAGCTGGGTGCTCTGGGGCGATGTGCTTCTACACAGAAGTCTCTTTTGACCTCAGCTGTGTAGTCATGGTTTGCCCAGAGTTTAGTCTTAGCCACTTACACATGATCCTTGGTTGTTAGTAATGAATCTCCTGGGATAAACCCTAAACTGACAGTCTTCAGACAGGCTGCCTGGGCTGCACTTAAGAAGTGGGATTGAGGTCAAGAAAGCTAGGTGATAGGGCAAGGAGAAGCCCCCATAGATAACCAAATCATTAGAAATTGGATTTCTTCCTGCATCAGTAAGGAGCAAGAACTATTGCCTTTGCTCCTGCTTCGTCTCATTGTCTAAATTATGCCTAAGGGGCTTGGATAAAGTTCATACAACAAAAGGCATTGGTGCAATAATGCAAAATTTGAAGGGACTGTCAAACAGAAGGTCTCTTTTAGAATCACACACAACACTTAGAACTTCTAGCAATCAGAGTGACTCCATTGGAATGGATTTGAATGTTTCTTCCAAACACAATTTTCTGTTTCTGGCTAGAAAAAATGACTTTCTTTATCTGTACTGCTTGGTACTATTAGCCCTAGAAGAAAGGAAAAAAAATAAATTTCTTCTAACCAACTGATCTGACCTTCTTGAGGCTAAGGAGCTTTTATCATCTAACTGAGGCCCTGCAGATATGCAAGCTGGAGGCCGCTGCTCCTGCTAAGGAGCCCTTCTGCCTCAGTGCTTCTAAATGTAAATAGACAGTAAAAACATTAGACAAGTGGGACATACATCAAACATGTTTGTTCCAGCTTTTCTTTCCACAGATTTTCACCCTCTTTCTGAAAGGGACTGTGTGTCTTCCTCCTCACTGCTGGTGAGACTGCGACTAGCACCTCTGACCAGGACTGCTGCCCCACCCTGTTGTCCTTGTTTTTCCTACTCAGATGCTGTGGGAACCCCTCCCAAGTGCTGCCTCTTCCTTTTGCCAGCTGCTCTGCATCGCCCCGAGCTGCTGTGGTCTCTTCGGTGTGCCTCACTCTAACAGCTGCTTGTGGAGACATCAATGAACAGAATACTAATTGATTTTTCTAGTAAAATACACATATTATTTTAATATCCTGACTTAGAACCTAAATGGTGAAAGTAAAGGAAGGAAGGGAAGAAAGGAGGGATGACGGGAGGGAGAGAAAGAGGCAGCTACAATTAAAACTATGCAATATAGCAAGTTAACAATTTGCCTGTAACTCTTCAGTGGTTCTCGAATTTTGATGACCTTAAGTAATACTTGGAATACTATTACCTGCCAATTGTCGGCCCCAACCCTGGAGATTCTGACTCCACCGATCTAATGTCGGTCTCTGGAATCAGCACTTACTACATTCCCCCCAGGCATTTCTGGCATTGTTAGCCTAGGGGAACTGCACCTTGAGAAACGTTGCCAGTTTAGATTGTCCCTAATGAACACCAAATCTTGATGAACATTGGCAGGGTAAAATAACCTATGCTTGGTGTCAGGACTTGCCAGACGAGAGGAGAGAGATGTGATAAATAGCAGCTGTTTAGGCTCCAATGTCTGAGGAAATCAGCACAGATGGTAGGAGACTTACCAGCCTGCTCCTGAGGCTCCCTGTATCAAGATGCTCATCTGATGTGGCCGGCCAGCAGGCATCCCCTACCCAGGTGTGCTCTGTTCCTGCCCCCAGCTATTGGACTGTTTTCTCAGGATCCTCCCAGCTTTCCTGTGCAAAAGCCTCTCTTCAAACCTTGTTCAGGTATTCCTCAGTCAAGAGATCATGCTTCCAGGCACCAAACCCTTAACGCTACCTCATCGCTCAAATTTCAAGGGAACTCAGGTTTCAGATAGCTGTGGGATATGATTCAAGAACCCTAAGGAACTGGGATGGGGGCAGGGACTCAAGATACCATAATATTCTTTCTGTTGAAACATGAGTTAAACAGGAATTTTAGAGGCCTGGCTTGTAATCTCATAGCCTTTATTATATTGTTTTCATAAGAAATACGTCCCATAATCCAGATAGCTGAATTATAACCAAATTTTCTAAGTGTGGGATGATTGTTTTCCAGGAGTTCTGGAATAGTTGTGATTAAAACATCCTATCGCTTTTTCCTTGTAAGCATGCTCATATTTATCAGAGCCAGGAAAGACAAAGGAAGGGAAAGAAAGAGGAAGGAAGGCAGGAAGGGAAGAAGGAAAGAGGTCATTGTATCTGATAGTTCAATTTATTCAACAAATAATTGCTGAGCACCTATTACATGCCAGGCACTGTTGAAGATACGGAAAAACAAAGATAAATGAAACAGACTAAGTGGAGAGACAAAACAAGGGAGTATTTATTAGCCAGGTAATGATAACTGCTACAAAGAGAAAGCATGGGCAGGAGAATGGTGGGAGGGTGCTAGTTTATACCGTTGTTCCCAGAAAGCCTGTCTGACGGGAAAGTGCAGCAGAGATCTGAAAGAAGAGTGAGATCCAGCACATGCACTTCTGAGCAGAGATCATTTCAGAGAGAGGGAACTATGTACGAGAAGATTCTTCAGCAGGACCATGCTTGATATTTTTTAGAACAAGGCACCCAGTGCAGCTAGAATCAAGTACATGAGGAAGAGAGTTGAAGTCAGACAAATGTCTGAGAGCCAATCTTGCGAGGTCTTCCAGGCCATTGCAAGGATGTTGTCTTTACTGTGAGAAAGATGGAAAGCCATTGAAGGGAGGAGAGCAAAAGAGCCACATGATTTGACTTATGTCTTTAAATGATCCGTTGCTTTTCATATGGAGAATAACACATATGGAGTTGAGAACAGAAACAGAGAAACCGGCTGAAGGCTATTGTGTTATTAACAATGATTTAAACTAGGATAGTGGGGTACTTATGGGAATTGGTCAGATACTAGATATATTTAAAAGGTAGAAGCAACAACATTTGCTCATGGAATGGATATAATGTGTCAAAAAAGGGAAGATTAAAAATGTTGGGACTTAGGTGAATCTAATAGACCTTATTGGCATTAACTACTTCACTAAATAGATGAATGTTATCTATCCATCTGTCTATAACACACCAAAATAGCAACAGTGGTCATTTCTAATTATGGAGTTATACAAAATATTTATTTGCTGCATTTCACTTATTTCTAATGAAAATATGTCATTTGTATAATTTTTAAAGAGGACATTTGTGGTTCACTGGTGGAATTCTTGCCTTCCATATGGGAGACCCAGGTTAGACTCCCAACAATGCTCCTCATGTGCAGCTAACACCTATCTGTCAGCAGTGGCTTGTATATTGCTATGATATGAACAGGTTCCAGCAAAACTTACAGACTAAGACCAACTAGGAAGAAAGGCCTGGCAATCTATTTCTGAAAATCAGCCAATGAAAACCCTATGGATCACAATGGCCCGATCTGTAACTGATCATGGGGATGGCAACGTAGCAGGCAGTGTTTTGTTCCATTGCGTATAGGGTCACCATGAGTCAGGGGCAAACTTGCCAGCAGCTAACAAAGACAACATCATTTTTAAAAGTTTCAGATACATTAAAAAAAAAATTTTCTAATAACTTAAATCTTATGGGATCTAAGGTAACAACACTGTCTCAAGGTGACCCTTCTGATCTGTGTGACTGAAGTAGAGTTACCTGAAGTAACTGATTTAACCCTTTTATCTCTTAACTGAGGATAAAAGACACTAATATAATGCTGTAAATTCAAGTGTTTTCATGGTATTAGTTTGGAAGTCCGAAGGAAAATTTTGACTGGTGAATGAAATAAAATGAAAAAAGAAAAATAAGGATATAGTCTGTGAATCTTTTTGAAGAAGCTTTCTTTCTTTTCTAAAGTGTTATTGCCTCCAGCAATTCTCTGCATCCTAGAGATAAAATCAAATGCATGACTCACTCTCACTTTGAAAAGAAAATGAATCATCCTTTAAACTTTGTATTTTTGTAGCTTGTCTTTGCATTTTTATTTGTAATATATATTTACACAGCTATAGTATTTGTATTCATGGACACCTGTTTTGTGGTGGTTTTGTTATCACTGATACAGAAGAAATAAAGTTTCATGAATATCAGATATAAAAGATATGGGATTCTTGATAGACAATGAGGAGTAATAATAGGCTTTATCTTAGATTCATATAAAAGCTTTATTTCAAACATCACACAATATTTGCAGACTTTTTTAAAAATATTTAAAGTTTCACCAGAAAAAAAATTACCTTGAATAGTAGGGGTATTTTTATTACGTTAATGGCTTCTTCTTAGTATTATAAGTAATCCACACAAGAAAGAAGCTAACTATAAAATTATCTTCCTTGAAATAGTCCTACTATTAAACAGGAAGGCCAAAGGACATGTCCCTTGAAGAAATAAAATGAATTGAACCTTAGGAAAAATAGACATCAGTGACACAGTGAATGAATGAAGGAAAAGTAAAAAATAAATTGTTGGAAAATATAATCAGGTGAAAACCTCCAAGTGAAGATGCTTGCTAGAGAGATAAAGGAATTAATAATTGATTCAATCCCTGAATTATAGCTGAATTATATTTCTAAAACAGTCACATAGTACAAAGGAGTCAACATAAAATTGAAGATAAACAAATGTGGCATAGCACTGTAAAACAGAAAGCAGAAAATCAAATTCAAAAGAGACAAACACATTCCATCAAAATATTAGCAGGTATCTTGAGGATGTTGTTGTTGTTGTTGTTAGGTGCCATCATAATGACCCTATGTAGAACAGAATGAAATGCTGCCTGGTCCTGCACCATCTTTTCCATCATTGTTACGCTTGAGCCCATTGTTGCAGACACTGTGTCAATTCATCTCATTGAGGGTCTTCGTTTTTATCGCTGACCCTCTACTTTACCAAGCATAATATCCTTCTCCAGGGACTGGTGTCTCCTGACAACATGTCCAAAGTACATGAGACAAAGTCTCGCCATCCTTGCTTCTAAGGAGCATTCTGGCTGTACATCTTCCAAGACAGATGTGTTCTTTCTTCTGGCAGTCCATGGTATATTCAATATTCTTTGCCAACACCATAATCCAAAGGCATCTATTCTTCTTTGGTCTTCCTTATTCATTGTCCAGCTTTCACATGCATATGAGGCCATCGAAAACACCATGGCTTTGATCAGGTGCACCTTAGTCCTTAAAGTGACTTCTTTGCTTTTTAACACCTAAAGAGGTCTTCTGCAGCAGCATAGTATGGTTTAAAATAATATTTTAGCGAGTGTCTTAGTCATCTAGTGCTGCTGCAACAGAAATACCACAAGTGGATGGCTTTAACAAAGGAAAATTTATTTCTTCACAGTAAAGTAGGCTAAAAGTCCAAATTCAGGCATCAGCTCCAGGGAAAGGTTTTCTCTCTCTGTCGGCCTTCTCATCAATGTTACCCAGACTAGGAGCTTCTCCTCACAGGGACCCTGGGTCCGAAGGACTTGTTCTGCTCTTGGCACTCCTTTCTTGGTAGTATGAGACCCCCTGTCTCTCTGCTCTCTTCTTTCTTTTATATCTCAAGAGATTGCCGCAGGATAAAATCCAGTCTTGTAGATTGAGTCCTGCCTCACTAGCACAACTGCTGCCCATCCTCCCTCATTAACATCATAGAGGTAGGATTTACAACATATAGGAAAATCACACCATACCCAGAATCATGGCCCAGCCAAACTGATACACACATTTTGGGGGGGAAATAATTCAATCCTTGACAGTGAGAAAAAAAATCATGTTACAACAAAGTTTTTTTTCATATAAAATAAATAAATGGAAAAAAAAAGTTAAATCACCTAAATATTTCCCCAATTCTTTTTTAGGGATTCAAAAAGAGGAAAACAGAAACAGAACACTAGTTGTGGTAATTCACAAGATTCATCTGAAAAATTGACTTATCAAGATGAACCATATGTTGCCTGAGACCAGAAGAACTAGAAGGTACCCAGCTAACACCAATGACTGCCCTGATAGGGAGCACAACGGAGAGTCCCTGATGGAGCAGGAGAAAAGTGGGGTGCAGAACTCAAGTTTTAGTAAAAAGACCAGACTTGTCTGATGGAGAGTGGAGGAACCCCAGAAAGCATGGCCCCTGGACTCTCTGTCAACTCAGAATGAAAACCATTACAGAAGCCAACTCTTCAGACAAAGATTGGACTGGACTGTGGGACATAAAATGATACTTGTGAAGAGTGTTCTTCTTAGCTCAAGTAGATACATGAGACTAAACGGGCAGCTCCTGTCCGGAGGTGAGATGAGATGGCAGAGAGGGTCAGGAGATGGTTGAAAGAACATAGAAATCCGGGGTAGAAGGGAGGAGTGTGCTGTCACACTATCGGGAGAGCAATTAGGGTCATATACCAATGTACATATAAATTTTTGTATGACAGACTAACTTGAATTGTAAACTTTCACTTAAAGACAACAAAACAATTAAAAAAAAAAAGATGAACCATATGTTGCACCATAAAATGATTTTGAATAAATTTAAAAGGACTCAAGACATACTAAGTATGTTCCCTGACCACAATGGAATTAAATTAGAAATGGACTTCAGAAAGAATCTGGAAAATTCCCAAATATTTAAAAACTAAATAATATACTTCTAAATAACCCATGGGTCAAAAAATACATTAGAAAGTATTTTAAATTAAATGAAAATGAAAACACAAAATATAAAAATTTGCAAGATTCAGCTAAAAGAGTGATTAAAGGGAAATTTATACCACAAACCCACTATATGAAACAAGAGAAAGGTAACGAACCAATGACTTTAGTTTCCACCTTAAGAAACTTGGAAAAGAAGAGCAAATGAAATGAAAAGTAAAAGATAAGAAAAGAAATAATCAAAATAAAAGTGGAAATCACTGAAATAGAAAGCAGAAAAACAATTTAAAAAATTAGATCAATAAAATACCTAGACTGGTGAAGAAAAAAGGCAGAAGAATAAATTAGCAATACCAGGTATAAAAGAGGTGACATCACTACAGATTCTATAAATATTAAAAGAAAATAAAGAAATATTTTGCACCACTGTAGACCAATACATTTGATGAATTAAATTGAATACACAAATTCTTTGAAAGATACAAACTGCAAAAGCTCAATCAAGAAGAAATAGATAACCTGAATACCCTTAGATCTAGTAATAAAAACTGAATTGGAAGGGAAAAGGGTTGGGGAGAGTAACAGTGATGCAAGTATAGCATTGAATTGATTAAGGGTAGGGTTGAACAGTGACTTATTGTAATTGCTGTCAATAAGTTGTATACCTGTAAAAAGCTGAATTTGCAAAAGTGTGTGATCAATATATTTACAACAACGACAAAAAAATGGTTACTGAGGCTGCTTACGTAAAATCAAAAACCTCATGGAGTTGGCTTCTTGGTCTGGAGGTTTAGGGTCATGGTTTTATTGGACATCTCAGTTCATTGACCTAATAGCATATTTAGTGCTTCTATTCTACCTCCTAGTTCTTTGCATAGTGCCTGAGGTGTTATACTCTTGTAAGTGGCCATCCAAGACACAACAATTGGTCTCTATTTGCCTGGAACAACAGAGAAAGAAGGAGTGTCAGGAATAGAAAAAGGATATGGAATGTGTTGGTAATTGCCTCTATGAACAACTGCCTCCATTTCCATGAGACCAGAAGAACTAGATGGTTGGTTCACTAGTACCATTACCGAACATTTTGATCAAAGATTCTATAGCAGAACCCTGATCAAAAAGGGAAAATGCAGAACAGAATTTCAAATTTTCATGGAATCCAGACTTCCTAGAGCCATGAAATTTGGAAGGACCCCTGAAACTATTGTCCTAAGATAATCTTTAAACCTTAAACCAACAATATCCCCTTAAATCTTCTTAAAACCATACAGTGTTTTAGCTTAACTAGTAAAAAATATCTGCCTTGAGCATTATGCTCTTTTAAGAACTATCTATATGGGATCAAACTGACAACAGCAACTTGAAAGATTAAATAGGAACCTTAGGGAGCAGTGAATGTATGTTAATGGGGGAGGAACAACTCAGAAATGAAGGGTGAGAATGGTTGCACTACTAGAAGAATGTAATCAATGTCACTAAATAATACATGTAGAAACTGTTGAATTGGTGTATGTTTTGCTGTGTATAATCTCAACAACAACAAAATTAATGAAATTAAAAAAAAAAAAATTTCCATAAAGAAAACTCCCAGATGGTTTCACGGGGAAATTCTACAAAACAGTTAAGGAAGAAATAATACCATTTCTTCACAAATCTTTCCAGAAGAAAGATGAAGAGTAGAGAATATTTCCCAATTCACTCATTTAGGCTGGCATTACTCAATAACAAAACTAGAGACATTAAAAGGAAAGAAAACTGCAAACTAATATGCCTAATAATCATACATGCAAACATTTTCAATAAAATTGTAACCAAGCAACTCAAACAATGCATGAAAAGAATAATAAATCATGACCAAATTTACCCAGGCATGCAAGGTTGTTTTAACATTAAAAACCAATCAATATAATTCTCAATATTAACAGAATAAAAAAGAAAACAGCATATGATTATCTCAACACATGTAGAAAAAGCATTTGTCAAAACTCAACATCTATTTAATTTAAAAAAAAAACCCTCAGAAAACTAGGAATAGAAAAAAATTTCTTCAACCTAATAAGAACATCTGCAAAAAACCTACAGCTAACATCAACATCACACCTAATGGTGAAATATTGATTTTTTTCCCCGTAAGATCAGTAATGAGACAATCCTATACTAATTCTTATCATTTCTTTTCAACATTATACTGTAGGTTTTAGCCGTTTCAACCAGACAAGAAAAAGAAATAAAAAGCACCCAAACTGGACAGAAAGAAATAAAACTGCCTTTATACACAAACAATAAGTTTATTCATGTAGAAAATCCTATGGAATCTACAAAAAAGCTACCAGAACTCATAAGTGAGATCAGAAAATTAACAGGATACAAAAGCAATATACAAAAATCAACTGTATTTCTATACACTAGTAATGAACATTTGGAAACTAAAATTTAAAAAACTACCATTTACAGTATCATAAAAAACATGAAATATTTAGGGATAGATCTAACAAAATATATACAAGACCTGTACTCCAAAATCTGAAAAACATTAGCAAAAGATATTTAAAAAGATAGAAATAAATGGAGAAATATATTACATTCTTGGATCAGAATACTTAAAACTGCTAAGATGTCAATTTTCCCCAAACTGATCTACAGATGCAGTGAAATCCCAAGCAAAATTGCAGCATGTTTCTTTATATAAATTGACAAAGTTATTCTAAAGTCCATATGGAGATGGAAAGAATCTAGAACAGCCAAAATCCTTTGAAAGAAAAAAACAAAGTAGGAGGGCTTACACTGCTTGACATCAAGACTTATTGTAAAGCTACAGTAATTAAGATAGCATGGTATTGGCCTCAAGATAGATAAACAGATTAACGCAACAGAATAATCTAGTATATACCTGTTATGGGTTAAAGTGTACCCCCAAAAAATTTGTGTGTCAACTTGCCTAGGCCATGATTCCCAGTACTGTATGATTGTCCACCATTTGTCATCTGACATTACTTTCCTATATGTTGTAAATCTGACCTTTATGATGTTAATGAGGTAGGATTAGAGGCAGTTATGTTAATGAGGCAGGACTCAATCTACAAGATTAGATTGTGTCTTAAGCCAATCTCTTCTGAGATATAAAAGAGAGAAGCAAGTAGAGAGACATGGGGACCTCATACCACCAAGAAAGCAGTGCTGGGAGCAGAGTGCATCCTTGGGACCCAAGATCCCTGCGTCTGAGAAGCTCCTCAACCAGGGAAGATTGATGACAAGGACCTTCTTCCAGAGACAACAGAGAGAAAGCCTTCCCCTGGAGCTGGCATCCTGAATTTGGACTTCTAGCCTCCTAGACTGTGAGAGAATAAATTTCTTTTTGTTAAAGTCATTCACTTGTGGTATTTCTAGAAGACTAATACAATACCCAAATATATATGGGCAACTTATTTTTGGAAAAGGTGCAAAGGTAATTCAGTGGCAAAAGGATAGTCATTTCATCAAATGATGAACAATTTGATATGCTAAAGGATTTTTTTCCAAAGGATGGAATGAGGACAGAAGGAAAAAATGATTTGTCACTGGAGGAGAGACAGAAACATTTGTGAAGGCCACACCTCTGAGACACAGGCCTACTGTAAGACTGAGCATTAACTAGAAGATTATAGAACACTCCTCCCCACAACTCACTTCCACACCAATAAGTCTGCAGTATAATAACAGTGGCTTACAGCTGAAAAACTACAACTCACAAACTGTCTCTGAGGAATAGTACATAAGGACAAACCAAAAAGAAAAGACAAAGACAAAGGCAATAGAGGAGTTTGAAACCTCTGGTACTTGTAGCTAAAACAAATATTAAACACAGCTCAATCCTAAATAGATTAACATAAATTGTCAAACAAAATGCCTGCTTACTTTAGGTTCCATAATCCGATATAAATGCCTGACTTTAGCAAAAGATTACAAAGCATGCCAAAAGGCAAGAAAAAATCACAATCTGAAGAGACAAAGCAATCATTATAACCAGATAAAAAGACAAAGTAATCATTGTAAGTAGACTCAGATATGACACAGACATTGGAGTTATCAGACAGGAAATTGAGCATAACTATGATCAATATGTCAAGTACTTTAAAGGAAAACGTAGTCAACATGCAAAAACAGATGGGTAACATAAGGAGAGAGGAGGAAGCCATCAAAAAAAGATCAAAAGGAAATTCTAAAATTCAAAAACACAATATAAGAAATGAAGAATGCTTTTGTGGATTGACCAGTAGACCCAGCATGGATAATGAAAGAACCTCAGTGAACTTTTAGACAAGTAAATAGAAACTTCTGAAATTGAAATGCAAAAGAAAAAAGTATGGAAAAATAGAGAGAGAACAGATTATCCAAGAACTGTGGGACAATATCAAATAGTGTAACATATGCATAATTTTATAGCAGAAAGAGAAAGAATGGAGTAGAAGAAATATTTGAAGTAATAATGGCCGAGCACCAGGGGTTCAATCAGAGGACCCAAAACAAGATAAATACAAATGCAAAGAAAACCCTAAGCATATCATATTCAAACTATAGAAAACCAAAGACAAAGAGAAAATCTTGAAAAAAAGCCAGAGAAAAGAATCATCTTACTTTTAGATTTAAAAAAAAGGTAAGGATTACAGCAGTATTTTCATCAGAATTTATGCAAGCAAGAGTGGAGTTAATTCTTTATAAGTGTTAAAAGAGAAAAAAAAATCACAAAACTAGAATTCTATACCCTTCAAAAGTAAAAAAAAAAAAGCAAAATAAAACAGGGAATTTATTGTTGGCAGGCCTTCCATTTAAGAAATGTTAAGAGAAACTCTGTAGGCATATCAAAAATGATATAGTTCAGAAACTTGGATCTACGTAGAGAAAGGAATAGTATTGGGGGAAGGATAAGTAAAGGTAAAATAAACTCTTTTGTTTTCCTTATTCTTAATTAATCTAAAAGATAACTACTTATTGAAAGCAGTAATAGTAACAATGTATTGGTTGATAATAGCATACGGTTAGATGAAATAAATGACAGTAATGTCACAAATAACAGAAGGGAGAAATTAGAAATACTCTGTTATAAGGTACCTGCATTACATGCGGAACCGAAAAAAAAACCCATTGCCGTTAAGTCAATTCTGACTCATAGCAACCCTATAGGACAGAGTAGAACTGCCCCATAGGGTTTCCAAGGAGCCACTGGTGGATTCAAACTGCAAGCTTTTGGTTAGCAGCCAAGCTCTTAACCACTGCACCACCAGGGCTCCACGTGTGGAACAGTATAGTGTTATTTGAAGACGAAATTTGATTATTATTAAATGTATATTGCAACTACCAAAAAACTCTTAGAAAGAAATATAAGTGATACACTAAGAGAAGAGATAAAAAGGAATCAGATAAAATGCCAGATTAAAAGCAGAAAAAGAGGTGAAAAACAAACAACAAATATAACCAATAGAAAACCAATCCAAAGATGGTAGATATTAATCTAATCATACCAATAATTACTTTAAATGAGAATGATTTAACCTGACCAATTAAAAAGGAGAAATTGTTAGCGTATATTAAATTTTATAAAAGACCTTTTGTGTTTACAGGAAACCAACTTTAAATGTTAAGATTGTAACTAAAAGATATACCATGTTAACATTAATTAAAAAAAAAAAAAAAACTAGAGTGCCTATGTTAATTTCAGACAAAGTTAACTTCAGAATAAGGAATATTTTATCAGTAATAAAGAGTTGTTACCTAATGATAAAGAGATCAAATTTCAAAGAAGATATAGGAATCATAAATATGTATACACGTTAACAAGAGAACATCCAAATACATGAGGCAAAAACTGATAGAATCAAATGAAGAAATAGACAAATCCACTCTCATGTTGGATACTTCAACACCCCTTTATCAGTTAATTGATAGATCAAGCAGGAAGAAAATCAGTAATTATACAGATGACTTGAACAGCACTATCAATCAATATTATCTCGTTGACATCTATAGAATAACCCATTAAATAAGAGAAAAATATACATTCTTCCAAGCTCACATGGAAGTCACTAAAATAGAACACATTTTGGGTCATAAAATATATCTTAACAAATTTAAAAGGATAGAAATTTTACAAAGTATGTTCTTAGACTACAATGGAAATAGACTAGACATCAAAACCAGAAGATATCAGGAATTTCCCCAAATATTTGGAAATTAAATTCTAAATAATCCACAGGTCAAAAAGGAAATCTCAAGAGAAATTTAAAAATATCTTTAATTAAATGAAAATGATAGTACAACTTATCAAAATTTGTGAAATGAAGTAAAAGTAGTGCTCACAGGGAATTCTATAGCATTAAATATACATATTTGGGGAAAAAAAAAGAGAGAGAGAGAGAAACCTAAACTCAATGAGCTAAGCTCCCATCTTAGGAAACTAGAGAAATTAAACCCAAAGCTAGCAAAAGAAAGGAAAAATAAAATGAGCCATTGAAAACCCTATGGAGCGCAGTTGTACTCTGAATCACACGAGGTCACCATGAGTTGGAATCTGTTTATATATACACAGTTTAGCATACACACATATATTTCCTTGCTCTGTCAGCTGAGAAGGCCTAGAATTAATGACACCCAGCAGTAGATCTTGGTTTACAATACCATTCTCCAATACAAAGAACCAGAATTCTTGGGTGAAATGTCTGATTCTAGAGAAGGGACACATACAAGATGAACCTGAAGAATCTTATAGTGCCAGAAGGTAATGAAGTACTCAAAAAAAAAAAAAAAAAAAAAAAACCTGCAGAGATGGGAGATGTTAAGAGGACAGAGGAACCAACTGAAAAACCACCCAAAACACAAAGCTGGGACAATTTAAGCAATAAAATAAATAATGTAATATTGAGTTGTAATTATAACCCAAAGTAACAAAATAAATATCTATGAGTCCATACTGATACATACAGTATATTGTCCCACACCGAAAGTGTGGGTTACACCTGATGGCTTCCTTCCAAAGAGTAGTGTATATAGAAAGGTCGTGGGGGAGGAGTAACTTTGCATGGAGAAATCTGACAAATTTTACCCCAGCCTGGTACTAAGACACTACCAAAGTCAATGTTAAGAGTGATAAACTGTGTTGATAGTATGGGTACCCTTGATAAGGATGTGATACAAATGGCACTTTACCTCTGTGACCTTTCCCTCATAAACCTATAACCCCAATCTAATCAGGAGAAAATATCAGATAAATCCCAAATGAGGGACATTCTTCAAATTATCTGACCAGTATGTCTCAAAAATAACAAAATCATCAAAAAAAAAAAAAGGAAATTCTGAGAACTGTCACAGCTAAGAGAAGCCTAAGGAGGCATGATGACTAAATGTTATATGGCATTTTGGGTGGAATCCTGGAACAGAAAAAGGACATTAGGCAAACACTAATGAAATCTTAATAAAGTATGGAATAATAACAATAATAATGCATCAATATCCATTCATTAGTTATGACAAATATACCATGAAGATGTTAACAACAGGAAAAACTGGATGTAGGACATATAGGAACTAAACTCTCTGTACTGTCTGGGCAATATTTCTGTGAATCCAAAACTATTCTAAAATACAATGTTTACTTTTTAAAAAGTTAAAAGCATACACCTAACATATTACCCAGCTATTACACTCCTAGGAATTTATGCATAAGAAATGAAAACATATGTCCATACAAAGACTTGCATGCAACAGCTTATATCAACTTTATTTGTGTTAGCTCCAAGTGGAAACAATGCAACTGTCCATCAGCGGGTGAATATATAAACAATCCATAGTACATTCATATACATAATTGCATACAACTCAGTCGCCAGAAGAAATGAACTATTGCTACACAAAACATGCAAGAATCTCAAAATAAGTCTGATGCATGAAAGAAGCCACATGAAAATAATACATACAGCATGATTCCATTTATATAGAATGCTAGAAAATGCAAACTAATCTGTAGTGTCAAAAAGCTGATGTGAGACTGCCTAAGGATGAGAGGGAGGGAGCTGTGGAAGTGAGGGATTGGCATGAGGAAACTTTTGAGGGTGATAGATACATTCATTGTCATAATTGTCATGCTGGTGTAACAGGTGTATACATACATTAAATACTATGCAATTATACACTTTAAATATGTGTATTTATTATGCTTCAATAAACCTGTTAAAAGTACCTGAATAAGAATTCAATACTAATTTTAATAATATGAGTTTAATATTGAAATTGCAATTTATGATAAAGAATAATAACATTCCAAAGTAAGAAAATCATTTTAATAGATTTCAATAGATTGAGTTCATTTTTGGAAAAATTTATCCTGATAAAAAACACATTGCAGTCTGATAGTATTTGGAGGTTTTGTTTATTTGTTACTTGTTAGTATAAATTAAATTGTTATTTAAGGACCTGACAGGGACCTAAGCCTTTTTTTTTTTAACTTGATTGCTGTTAGGTGCCATCTAGTCAGTCCGATGGCATACCAGCCCTATGTACAACAGAATGAAACAAAGCCCAGTCCTGTGCCATTCTCACAATCATTGTTATGTTTGAGCCAATTGTTGCAACCACTGTGTCAATCTATCTCATTGAGGATCTTCCTCTCTCTCGCTGAGACTCTACTAAGCACGAAGTACTTCTCCAGGGACTGAACCCTCCTGATAACTGGTCCAAAATACATGAGACAAAGTCTCGCCATCCTTGCTTCTAATGAGCATTCTGGCTGTACTTCTTTCAAGACAGATTTGTTCGTTCTTCAGGCAGCCCATGATATATTCAATATTCTTCCCCAACACCATAATTCAAAGGCATCAATTCTTCTTTGTTCTTCCTTAGTCATTGTCCAGCTTTCACATGTATATGAGGTGATTGAAAACACCATGACTTGGGTCAGGCGCACTTTAGTCCTTAAACTGACATCTTCGCTTTTTTAACACTTTAAAGAGATCTTTTGCAGCAGATTTGCCCAATGCAATGCATTGTTTGATTTCTTGACTGTTGCTCCCATGGGTATTAACTGTGGATTCAAGTAAAATGAAATCCTTGACAACAACTATCTTTTCTCTGTTTATCATGATGTTGCTTATTGGATCAGTTGAGAGAATTTTTGTTTGCTTTATGTTGGGGTGTAATCCATACTGAAGGCTGTGGTATTTGATCTTCATCAGTAAGTGCCTCAAGTCCTCCTCACTTTCAGCAAGCAAGGCTGTGTCACCTGCATATAACAGGCTGTTAAATGAGACTTCTTCCAATCCTGATGCCATGTTCTTCTTCATATAGTCCAGATTCTCCAACTTATTTTCTCAGCATACAAAAATAAATAAATATGGTGAAAGGATACAACCCTGATGCACACATTTCTTGACTTTAAACCATGCAGTATCCTCTTATTCTATTCGAATGACTGCCTCTTGGTCTAAGTACAGGTTCCTCATGAGCACAATTAAGCATCCTGGAATTCCCATTCTTAGAAATATTTCCCGTAATTTGTTATGACCCACAAGTGGAATGCCTTTGCATAGTCAATAAAACACAGATAAACATCTTTCTAGTATTCTCTGCTTTCAGCCATGATCCATCTGACATCAGCAATGATATCCCTCTTTCCATGTCCTTCTCTGAATCCGGCTTGAATTTCTGGCAGTTCTCTATTGTACTGCTTCAACCGCTTTTGAATGATCTTCAGCAAAATTTTACTTGCCTGTGATATTAATGATATTGTTTGATAATTTCCTCATTCTTTTGGAACATCTTTCTTTTTAATGGATACAAATGTATATCTCTTCTAGTCAGTTGTCCAGGTAGCTGTCTTCCAAATTTATTGGGCCAGACTAGTGAGTACTCACAGCTCTGCATCCATTTGTTGAAACATCTCAATTGATATTCCATCAATTCCTGGAACCTTGTTTTTCACCAATGCCTTCCATGCAGCTTGGACTTCTTCCTGAAGTATCATCAGTTTTTGATTGTATGTTACCTCCTAAAATAGCTGAATGTCGACCAGTTCTTTTGGTACAGTGCCTCTGTGAATTCCTTCCATCTTCTTTTGGTGCTTGCTGCATCATTCAATATTTACCCCATAGACTCTTTCAATATTGCAACTTGAGGCTTTAATTTTTTCTTCAGTTCTTTCAGTTGAGAAATCCTGAGCGTGTTCTTTCCTTTTGGTTTTCTACCTCCAGGTCTTTGCACATTCCATTATAGTAGTTACTCTGTCTTCTTGAGCCACACTTTGAACTCTTCTGATCAGCACTTTTACTTCATCATTTCTTTCTTTCCTTTTAGCTACTCTGCATTCAAGATCAACTTTCATAGTTTGTTCTGACATCCATTTTGGTCCTTTCTTTCTTTCTTGTCTTTTTAATGACCTCTTGCTTTCTTCATGTATGACATCCTTGATGTCATTCCACAACTAGTCTGGTCTTCGGTTGTTAGTGTTCAATGAGTCGAATCTATTCTTGAGATAGTCTTTAAATTCAGATGAGATATACACAAGGTTGTACTTTGGCTCTCCTGAACTTCCTCTAATTTTTGTCAACTTCAACTCAAGACTGCATAGGATCATTTGATGGTCTATTCCACAGTTGGCCCCTAGCCTAGTTCTGACTGATCATATTGAGCTTTTTGGTCCTCTCTTTCCACAGATGTAGTTGATTTGACTCCTGTGTACTTGATCTGGTAAGGTCCACATGTATAGCTGCCATTTATGTTGTCTAAAAAAGGTATTTGCAACGAATAACTTGTTGGTCTTGCAAAATTCTATCATGTGCTCTCCAATGTCATTTCTATTACCAAGGCCATATTTTCCAACTACAAATCCTTCCTCTCTGTTTCCAACTTTCACATTCCAACATCCAATAATTATCAATGCATCTTAATTGCATGTTTGATCAATTTCAGACTGCAGAAGATGGTAAAAATCTTTTTCATCTTTGGCCTTAATGGTTGATACATAAATTTCAATAATAGTCATATAAACTGGTCTTTCTTGTAGGCATACAGATACTGTCCTATGGCTGACAGCATTGCACTTCAGGATAGATCATAAAATGTTCTTTTTGAAAATGAACAAGACACCATTCCTCTTCAGTTTGTAATTCCCAGCATAGTATATTGATAATCATATAATTATCTGATTCAAAATGGCCAATACCAGAGGACTTCCAGCAACATGGCACTCTAGGCAGAAGCACCATGCCGTCCCTCCACAGCAGAGATCAAAAAAACTAAGCCAAACAGAGAAAACAGCAATCCTGAAGCCCTGAACATCAAATGAAGAGATAAAGAACTCAGCCAAGAACAAAATGGAATAAGAAACTGACAGAGAACAGAGATCGAGGAGACATACATGGAGAGGTCCCCTATCAGCTAATGCGGCATGGATCCGCCATCTTGGACACCTATCAGAGACCAGCAAATAGAGGATACAAGAAAGCAGCTTCATGGAGCTTCCAGCAGGAGACAGAACAACCGGTAACTGCTGATATACACTTTTCCACCCACCACCCTTCTTCACCCCCACACTGCCTCCTCTGCTTCCCACGGCCACAGTCTCTTGGTCAGGAAGCACCAGCTGCTTGGATTCCACCTGCCCACATTGGCCAACTCCCTGAGTGCCATTTGTTGGCTGCTGATGTTGCTTTTTTCCTCTTCTTTTGATTTCTTCCTTACATCTCACCACCTCCCCTCCTTTTACTCAAATACCTGGCTCCGTGTGTCATCTTTGCTTCTTCCTGAGGGGCTGTGGAGCTCCATTCGAGTGTGGAACTGCTTCCTGGTCTGTGCTGCCACGCTGGTGGAATCCCAGGGCTTTTGTTTGTTTGCTTGTTTTCAATTGTTTGTTTGTTTTCTTTTTCTTTTCTCGAGTTGGGAGCCCGTTCTGTCCGGGCAGTGCTGTGAGGCTTGGGACCTACCCCCTCAGCTTACGCAGATGTGCAGAGGAATCCCTGAGATCATTTCTTTCTTCATGGGTTTTTTTCTTTTTTCTGTTTTTTTGTGGAGTATTCTTGTTCTTTTGTTTTGTTTTGTTTTCTTTTCCCTCGTTCCCTCTTTGTCTTTCTTCATTATTCAGTTTCTCATCTCTTTATACCTTCCTTCTCTTCCTGTCCCCTGGATACTTGGCACTGAATACCTCTACACCTCCTAGCCAGGATGTACTTCAACACCTAGGAACAACTTCCCCAGACCTTGTAGCTGCACCGGTGGGACCCCTGGGAGCTTTGCTGTTCTTTTTTCTTTCTAATTTTTATTTATTCATTCTTTTCTTTTTTTTTCTTCTTCCTCTTTTTCTTTTTCTCCATTTCATAGTCTCTCTTCTCTCCACTCCAATGGCAAGCTCCCCTAGCTCTCTTTTTTGTTTGTATGTTTTTGGCTCCTGTTCCTCTCTCTCAAACCCATCTTAGCTCCACACATCAAAATCTCCCCCTTCTATTCTGCTTACCTGCACCGTACACTTAACATCACACCACCAAGCAACAAAGGCACGGCCTACCGAAACCTGACCTTCACTGATTACTGGCCCACCCTGGTGGCTGTAGTAAGTGCCACAAACAACCCATCCCAGCAACTCCCCTTCAGCTAGACCTGCCCTGCTGAACCATAACTGAGCGACTGACCCTGCCTATTGGAGAAGGAGGTGAAAAGTATTCTGCCCACAGACGAGCAAAAAACAAAGAACACAGAGCCCGCCTGCTCAGACATAGCCAAATTTAAAAAAAAAAAAAAAAGGAGAAAACAAACAAATCTACAATCAATAAGTGAGAAAAATAACTACTGAATGCCCTGAAGACAGCAGACAATATCAAAACATTTACAAAAACAGGACAGGATGGTTCCAGTAGGCATCCAAAATAAAGTACCAGATGACTTTCCAGTAGAAGAAAAGGCACTAGAACTACCTGATAGCGAATTCAAATCTCTAATACTCAGAATTATCCAAGAGTTGAAGCAAACAACAGACAAAAATGAAGAAAAAATAGACAAATTCATGGAAAATACAGACAAAAAAATGGAATAATTCAGGAAAATAATGCAGGAACAAAATGCTAAAATTATACACAACTAGAAATTATACAAAAACAACAATTCAAAATCCAAAAGATAAACAGCAAGATTTCAGAAATGGACAGTGTCATAGAAGGGCTGAAGAACAGATTTGAAATAGTGGAAGACAGGATCAGCAGAATTGAAGACAAATACTTGGATACAACTCTGAGGAAAAATCAGAAAAAAGAACGAAGAAAAATGAAGAGACCCTGATAATTATGTGGGATACAATCAAAAACAAAAATTTGTGAGTATTCGGAGTTCCAGAACAAGGGGAGAAAACAGAAGACACAGAGAAGATCATTGAAGAATTGCTGACAGAAAATTTCCCCAATATCATGAAAGATGAAAAGCTGACCATCCAAGAAGCTCAACCAACCCCATATAGGATAGACCCCCCCCCCCCGCCCTAGAAAATCACCAAGGCATATCACAATCACATTCGCTAAAACCAAAGACAAAGAATCCTGAGAGCAGCTCAAGAAAAACAAAAAGTCACATACAGAGGAGAAACAATAAGACTAAGCTCGGATTATTCGGCAGAAACCATGCAGGCAAGAAGGCAATGGGATGACATACTTAAAGGCTTGAAAGAAAAAACATGCCAGTCAAGAATAATATATCCTGCGAAACTCTTGTTTAAATATGATGGTGAAATTAGGTCATTTCCAGATATACAGAAATTAAGGGACTATGTAAAAACCAAATCAAATTTACAAGACTTATTAAAGGAAGTCCTTTGATCTGAGAACAAACAATATCAGACCACAGGCTGAACATAGGACACAGGATTGTACTAGCCAGATACCAACCTAGGAAATGAACTCTAAAGAACTATGCAAAACCAAAAGAATTACAACATGGAAGCAGAGAGGTTAATCTGTAAATGACAACAGCATCAGAACAATAAAAGGGAATAAACAGTGTAGGTATAGAACCTTCTAATGGAGAGGAAGTCAAGTGATACTGTGTAATAATAGACTTGTTCAAACCTAGGAAGATAAGGGTAAATTTCAAGGTAACCATGAAGAAAGTTAACAAACCTACTCATCAAAATAAAGAAGAAAAACATGAAGTCTCAGTAAAAACAAAATGTACAAAAACAATAGAAATGAAAAAAATCCACAAACAAAAGTAACTCAGCACAGAAGAGTAAGAGGAACAAAACAGGAGGACATTATGCTGAATGAAATAAGTCAATCACAAAAGGACAAATATTGTATGAGACCTCTACTGTATATAACTCATGTAAAAGATTACACACAAAAAGAAATGATCTTCGTTGGTTATGAGGGATAGGAGTCAGAGGGAACTAAATAGATAAGTGGTAACTTTGGTGAAAGGTAAGACAGTACACATTGCTGGGTAAGCAAGGAAAGGTCATGGAAGCTCCATAGACACTTCCAAACTCCCTGTGGGACTGAATTGCAGGGCAGAGGGCCATGGGGACCATGGTCTCAGGGAACATCTAGCTCAGTTGGCATAGCACAGTTTATAAAGACAATGTTCTACATTCAACCTTGGTGAGTAGCATCCGGGATCTTAAACGCCTGTGAGCATCTATCTAAGATACTCCCCTGGTCTTACCCCTTCTGGAGCAAGGGAGAATGAAGAGAACAAGATACAAAGAAAAGATTAGTCCAAAGGACTAATGGACCACAGCTACCACGGCCTCCACCAGACTGAGTCCAGTACAGCTAGATGGTGCCTGGCTACGACCACTGACTGCTCTGACCAGGATCACCATAGAGGTTCCTGGACAGAGCTGGAAAAGGATGTAGAACAGAATTCTAACTCACAAAAAAAAAAGACCACAATTACTGGCCTGAAAGAGACTGGAGAAACCCCGAGAGTACAGCCCCCAGACACCCTTTTAGCTCAGTGGTGCAGCCCCTCCCAAAGTTCACTGTTCAGCAGGGGTTTGGACAGCCTCGTAAAACAAAACAGGAATAATGAGGCACAGCAGTACAGGGATAAGGACTAGAAGACAGGAGGGGACAGGAAAGCTAGTATAGGGAACCCAAGGTTAAGAAGGGACAGTGTTGACATGTCGTGGGGTTGTTAACCATTGTCATTGGGCAATATGTGTACTAACTGTTTAATGAGAAACTATTTGTTCTGCAAACTTCATCTAAGGTAAAAAGAAAAAAAAAGAATTATCTATGTGAGATCAAATTGACAACAGCAACTCAAAAGGTTTGATGGGAAGCCTAGGGGACAGTGAGCTGAAGACAATGGTGATGGAATAATTTGGAAAAGGATAGTGAGAATAACAGCACAAATGGAAGAATGTAATCGATGTCACTGAACTGTACATGTAGAAACTTTCAAAATGGTGTAACTTTGGCTATGTATATTTTCACCAAAAAAAAGTCCTCAAGGTCAAGAAAGGAGAGTGTTGACATGTCGCAGGGTTGTTAACCAATGTCATAAAACAATATGTGTACTGACTGTTTAATGAAAAACTATTTGTTCTGTAAATCTTCATCTAAAGTACAATAAAAAATTTTTTTTTAAAATGGCCAATACCAGTCCATTTCAGTTCATAAAGCCTAGAATATCAATCCCTATGTGTTCCGTTTCATTTTTGACAGCTTCAAATTTTCCTGCATTCATACTTCATATATTCCACATTCTGATTATTAATGGATGTTTGCAACTGTTTCTTCTCATTTTGAGTTGTGCTGCATCAGCGAATGAAAGTCCAGAAAGCTTGTCTCCATCTACATAATTAAGGTTGGCTCTACTTTGAGGAGGTAGCTCTTTCCAAGTCATATTTTGAGTGCTATTGTGGATTCAGCCATGTCCCCTGAAAATGTGTGTCAACTTGGCTAGGCTATGATTCTCAGTATTTGTGATTGTCCACCATTTTGTCAACTGATGTGATTTTCCTATGTGTTGTAAATCATATCTCTATGATGTTAATGAGGCAGGATTAGAGGCAGTTATGTTAATGAGGCAGGACTCAATCTACAAGATTAGGTTTTTTCTTAAGTCAATCTCTCTTGCGATATAAAAGAGAGAAGTGAGCAGAGAGACATGGTGACCTCATACCATCAAGAAAGAAGTACCTGGAGCATAGCGCGTCCTTTGGAAACTATGAGAAGCTCCTCTACCACGGGCAGATGGATGACAAGGACCTTCCTCCAGAGCTGACAAAGAAAACCTTCCCTTGGAACTGACACTCAGAATTCAGACTGTTAGCCTACTAGACTGTGAGAGAATAAATTTCTCTTTGTTAAGCCATCCGCTTGTGGTATTTCTGTTATAGCAGCAGCACTAGATAACTAAGACAAGTACCTTCCAACCTAAGGTGCTCATCTTTCGGCACTATATCAGACAATGTTCTGCTGCTCTTTATAAAGTTTTCACTGGCTAATTTTTTCAGAAGTAGATTGCCAGGTCCTTCTTCCTAGTCTGTATTAGTCTGGAAGTTCAGCTGAAACCTGTCCATCAAGGGAGACCCTGCTGGTATTTGAAATACTGGTGACAAATCTTTCAGTATCTCAGCAACATGAAAGCTGCCTGCCACAGTACAACAAACTGACAGACACGTGGTGTTTTTTTTTTTTAACAGAAATGATTAAAGTAATTCATTTAAAAATATGATTATATTTCCATATCCAGAATCACAAATGTCATTACAATACCTTAAGAGAAAATCAGAAACTCCCTGTAATTAACCAACTCCACAGTATGTTTCCATGAACAGAAATTGATATATCTTTTTTAAATATTAACTGAAACAGAAGTTCTGAAGCAATTATATTTTAATGGAACCATTCAAGATTTAGCATCAAGCCTCAATGCAAACTCAGAAAGAGAGCTAAGAGTTCTCTGTTAAATAGAAATGTAAAATATTAATGCTATTTTACTTTTTTTCCTATAATATCAGTCTTATGTATAGGTGGTACAATACTTGTTGTAAAATGGAGACAATATGTTAAGGAGAATAACCAAAAAAAAACAAACCTACAGCCCTCAGCCCAGCCATTCGGTCCCTCAGTGAGTTTGAATGTGTCTGTGGAGCTTCCATGACCTTGCCTTGTACAAGTTGTGCTGGCTTCCCCACTACTGTGTACTGTCTTACCCTTCACCAAAGTTACCACTTATCTATTGTATTCTTAGTGTTTTTCCATCCCCACCCCTCCTGTCCCTCGTAACCATCAAAGATTATTTCTTTTTGTGTGTAAACTTTTTCATAAATTTTTATATTAGTGGTCTCATACAATATTTATTTGCCCTTTTCTGATTGAATTATTTCACTTAGCATAATGCTTTCCAGATTAATCCATGTTATGAGATGCTTCACAGATTCATCATTGTTCTATCATTGCATAGTACTCCATTGTGTGTATGTACCATAGTTTATCTATTCATTTGTTGATGGGCATCTAGGTTGTTTCCATATTGTTGCTATTGTGAGCAATGCTGCAGTGAACATGGGTGTGCATATGTCTATTCATGCGATGACTCTTATTTCTCTAGGATATATTCCAAGGAATGGGATTGCTGGATAAGAGGGTATTTCTATTTCTAGCTTTCTAAGAAAGAGCCATATCTTTTTCCAAAATGGTTTTGCCATTCTGCATTCCCACCAGCAGTGCATAAGAGTTCCAATCTCCATGCAGCCTCTCCAACATTTGTTATTTTCTGTTTTTTTGATTCGTGCCGGTAATGCCCAGGTACGATGGTATCTCATTGTGGTTTTGATTTGCATTTCTCTAACGGCTAATGATCTCGAGCATTTCCTCGTGTGTCTGTTAGCCACTTAAATGTCTCTTTGGTGAAGTGTCTGTTCATTTCCTTTGCCATTTTTAAATTGGATTATTTGTCTTTTTTGTTGTAGAGGTGTTGCATTTTCCTGTAGGTTTTAGAGATTAGGTTTTTCTTGGATTTGTAATAGCCAAAAAATTTTTCCCAGTCTATAGGTTCTCTTTTAACTCTTTTGTTGAAGTCTTTTGATGAGCATAAGTGTTTAATTTTTAGAAGATCCCAGTTATCTAGCTTATCTTCTGGAGTTGTGTGTTGTTAGCTGTGGTTTGTATCCTGTTAATGTCGCATATTAGGGCCTCTAATTTTTTCTTCTATAATCGTTATAGTTTTTGGCTTTATATTTAGGTCTTTGATCCATTTTGAACTCGTTTTTGTGTATGGTGTGAGGTATGGGTCCTGTTTCATTTTTTTGCAGATGGACATCCAGTTTTGCCAGCACCATTTGTTAAAAAGACAATCTTTTGCCTAAGGGCTTTGGGCCCTTGTCCCAGATCAGGTGGATGGATTTACGTCTGGGTTCTCAATTCTGTTCCTCTGGTCAGCTCATCTGTCATTGTACCAGTACCAGGCTATTTTGACTAGCTGAGCTGTATAGGTTCTTAGGTCAATGGAGGGTCCCGGACAGAGCTGGAGAAAAATGTAGAACAAAATTCTAACTCACAAAAAAAGATCAGACTTTCTAGCCTGACAGAGACTGCAGAAACCCCGAAAGTATGGCCCCTGGCCACCCTTTTAGTTCAGTAATGAAGTCACCCCTGAGGTTCACCCTTTAGCCAAAGGTTAGACAGGCCCATAAAACAAAACAAGACTAAAGGATAACACCAGAAAACAAAACAAGACTAAAGGAGAACACCAGCCCAGGGGCAAGGACTAGAAGGCAGGAGGGGACAGGAAAGCTGGTAATAGGGAACCCAAGGTAGAGAAGGGACAACGTTGACATGTCTTGGGTTTGTTAACTGATGTCATAAAACAATATATGTACTAAGCATTTAATGAGAAGCTAGTTTGTTTGCAAACCTTCATCTAAAGTACAACAACAACCAAAAAATACTCGTTGCCATCAAGTCAATTTTAACTCATAGCGACCTTATAGGACAGAGTAGAACTGCCCCCATAGGGTTTCCAAGGCTACAAATCTTTATGGAGGCAGATTGCCACATCTTTTCCCCATGGAGATGTTGGTGGGTTCAAACTGTCAACCTTTCAGTTAGCATCCAAGCACTTTAACCACTGCACCACCAAGGGCTCCTTATTAAGGAGAATATCTTGCATTAAATCATTTATTATTTTTATTTCAAAAATCAGTCTCATTACATTAAAAAAAAAGGTAAAAGAATAAGAAAAATGCTCAACTCATATTGTAAAACTTTTACTATGGAGAATTTATTTTATAATGTAGAAATAAAAGAGGAAATATACAGCATTTAATCAGGGACAAGAGAAAGAGAGAAAATTACATATAAACCTTATGGTTCCAGACAGCTGAATGATGATACAAAAGAAGAGAGTAATAAACAAATATAAGTCCAGATTCTAATTCTATGACTCTAAGTACGTAAATACTATATCTTTCTAGCACTTGAGGAAGTGACATTCATGCCTAAAATACAGCAATGAAAGAGTTTTCTTTACTCAACAGGAATAAAACTGCTGCAAATGGAAATAACTTGTCTTCTGGAAAAATACAGTTTTAATTTGGTTAAAAAACACATCTGATAAATTCTTGAAATACCTTATAGGCAATTTTGTTCTTCACAAGATGGATGTTTTGAGTAACAGAAGGAACTCTAGACTTAATTCAGACCAACTATGACAAAGTATTTGATATCCTGGAAGAAACAGAAACCTTGGGCAAATAAGAGAATGGTAACTTAGAAAGGGCAGCCCTGGTGGCACAGTGGTTAAGAGCTTGGTTGCTAACCAAAAGGATGGCGGTTCAAATTCACCAGCTGCTCTTTGGAAACCTATAGGACAGAGTCCTGTAGGGTTGCTATGAATCAGAATTGATTCGACAGCAATAAGTTTTTAACCTTAGAAAAGAAGGGGGATACTGGTCACGTAATAGCTGCCTAATTGAAGGAGACACACTTCCAAAAGTTATAAGCTGATACCATGACCTGATTCAAGAGGAAAATTTAATGCTAACAGATAAAATTATGGCTAATAACTGCAAATGTTCCTTTATTAGAGAAAGAGGAAAGACACATAAAGAGAAAAACATGATAAACAGCTATATCTCTAAACATACACAAGGTGAATGGAGGGACTCAGCTGAATCAGCAAGGCAAGATCTTTAAGAACAATGTAAGAAATAAAGTGCCAAGAATAAGCTGTGACTAATGAAAAAGTATTAAGTATGACAAAAGGGTTTTTTAAAAAAAAAATAATTGTATGTGCTTGGAGCAAGAAGAATAAGAAAATAGAGATCTCTTACTTGGAGCAGTGATGTTAGTTATAACAACTAGAATGCTATACCCCATATCTCCTCCTTTATCTTGTCTGTAATAAGTACACTTTTCTGAGTTGATCTCTACGGGCCAGGTGTCAGATTACGTACTTTAGACAGATTATCTCATTTGAATGTAGAAATAACCCCATGACGTGGATATTGCTATTATCAGCCCTTTTCTAACAAACAGGAAATTTGAAATTAGAAGAGGTTAAGTAACTTGTCCATGGTCACACAGCTATTAAGTGGTAGAGCCAGAAATTGAACCCAAGTAGCCTAACTCCGGAAGCCATGCTTTTAATCACTATACTATTTGTTCCATCAAAAGAAAACATTTGTCAGAATGGAAATGATAAAATAAGCAAGAGTACAAGAGTATTAAAGTCCAAAATAACTGAGGATAATCTAGACACTCTAAATGAATTTTATCCTCCTGCCCAAGACTAACTACCCTTCATGGAACTAAAACAACATACCAGTGGGATCACCATACATCTCACAATGACCTATGAAGAACACCAGAACACCCTTGTGGGGTGTCAGCATGAAAGTCAGGCAAATAACTTCTCAAGCTTCCAGAAAATGGAAAATTTGATGCTACATCAAATAGGGAAATTATATTATGTCCATCAGCAGGTGAATGTATAAACAATCTGTGACATATTCACATACATACAACAGAATACAACTAACCAATAAAAGCAAAAAGGAAAAATTAGTCTACAAAAAAAAGAAAAGATTTAGGAAGCAATTAGTTGTTTAGCCTGTGTTCATGAATGAGACATGGCACACTAAAATATATATATATATATATATATATATATATGTATATATGTTAAAATTTAAAAAATATACTAAACTAAATTGTAACACTTAAAATTAGAATCTTCTGATCAGAGGAATGCAATAAACAGCATTTCTGAAATATAGGAAAGACTATGGGCTGAATAGCATACTCCAGTGGATTTTTAAGTGGTTGCACAAGTTTAGAGAAAGAGAGTTTAGTGGCAGGTCATTGCCAACCAGAAGAAAGCTTTTTAATGACTTGATTCAGAGATTTCCTCTCAGTCCTTTCAGGATCAAAGGTTTTATCAACAAAGTTACAGAAGACTTATTTAACGTAGTTCAGAATGTTTAAAAGGGAAGGAATAGCATGTACAGTTTTCTAAGAAGGACTTTTATATTATCTCAACAAGATAGGAAGGGGCACTGAATTTAACCAGATAAAATTTAATAAATGAAAAATCCTGCACTTTGGTTATAAATAAAGAAGCAATTATACAGTTACAGGATGAAGGAGATATGGTATTCCAGGAGCAAGTACAAAAATGCTTTGGCACTTTGAGTTGACATGAAGATCAACATGAGTCTGTACTGGCCAGCTATAAGGAACTACGAGTTACTTTCAATCCTGGGATTCAACAAATTAAAAAGCATCAGAGGAGTGTGACCAGGATAATGCAGGCTCAGGAAAAAAAGGCATATGAAGAAAGTATGGAGGGGAAAAAACACCAAGTATGCTTAACTTAAGGAGCACTGGTGGAGCAATGGTTAAGCGTTAGCCTGCTAATTGAAAGGTTGACAGTTCGACCCCACCAGCTGGTTTGCAGGAGAAAGACCTGGCCATCTGCTCCAGTAAATATCACAACATAGAAAACCCTATCGGATAGTTCTACTCTGTGGCATGGACTTGCTATGAGTAGAAAATTCACTCAGTGGCACCTAACAACAACAACATGCTTAACCTAGAGAGAAGTGTATGCTCTCTTGGGTGCAAGTAACAGAAACTCCAACTCAGATTGGTGTAAAAAATATGAAATTGTATTTTTTTCACGTAATAGGAGGTCCAGAATTAAAGGAGCCTTCAGACAGTGGCAGTAGGTCAAAGCATCAAAGCATCAATCCCAGAGAATACATCAAACAACAATACCTCTTTACTAAGTATGGCTCTTTACTAAGAGAGAGAAAGAAATCTTTTTTGGCAAGCCTCCCAAAAGACTTTGGCCTCGTGATTGCAATTGTCAGAGTTCTGTCTCATAACTGATTTTTAATTCACCACTGGCAAGGGAATGAGATTAGATCTACACTAATCAGGACATTCCAGAACTGGCGAAGGGTCATGTTCCCCTGAGACATAAGGGCTTAAGAGGGAGGGGGTGAGTATTTAAGAAAAATTGGAAGTTCTGTTAGAAATAAAAGAGAGAACACCAGCCAGGTCCACCACAAAGTCTTCGGAGAGACTCAGTTGTGGTTTGCAATAATTTAGGGATTACCATGTGGAAACATGTCCCATGGCTTCAGAGGAGGAAATCTAAGATTCATGTTTAGAAATTAAAGGTGCTCATACAGCAAGCCAGTAAGAATAATTTTCTACACCCCGAGCTACTTGCAAATGGAATTTGCTGCATAATGAGTGAGTTGCTCATTCTGCCCATGTTCTCTGGAGGGAAAGAACTAGACTACATGCTCTCCAGAATGTCTTCCCACGAAAGCCAAGCCTATAATTCTGCAAGTTGCGTCCCTCTCAGAAGCCAAACTGAAGAGGTGGTGGGAAACTGAAGTGCTGGACATTGTTCACCTGCCAGACAATGCAGTGCTCTCAGGGAATGGGCTGCCTAGATTAGACCAAGAGGTCCTATATGTGCCAAGCTAATCCTCCAAGTATTAACTTCCCCTGGGGGAGACACCTTTCTACAATTTCCACAAAGTTAAGCTATTCCATGGGCACAGAATGTATTCAAATATCACAATAATGGTCTCTTTCCAGCATTTGATTACCAATAGAAATCAAATTTGATTCACATGTATGTTCCAGTTATGACTGTAGGAAAAAATCAGCTCTGGTGTTATATAGATTCACATATCTGCCTTTACCCTCACACAGAGATTTTCACAATGATCCAGTAAGGAAATAACTTGGATTAAGAATAACTTTTTATACGAAATTAAAGTTCTTGTCAAGAATTCAGTATATCTTGGATTTATTATTAATATATCTGCTGTCACACAATGAATGACTGCAATTTCCTTTTCTTTATTAATGTATTACTTATAGCCAAATAAATCTTAGTGCCACTTTACTGAAACTGAAGTTGAAGGACAGAGAAGTGGTCTTTTTATATGCACAAGTCTGTAGGTCAGCTTTATATTAAGAAATAAAAGGGCAAGAATAATTGCAGGATGGCGGCAGGAGCTGGGAACTATGGGATAGGAAAACAGCAGTGTAAGGAAGACTTTCCACTGCCTTCCTCTTTAACTTTAAAAAAATATTAAAACCACGTAAATATTTATTTATTTAAAGGGACAAATAAATGTTTCAAAATCAAACCAAAAAAAAAAAAAAATAGATAAATAAGTAAAAGAGAGATGGAAGGAAGTAGGGAGGGAGAGAGAAATGAAGCGGGAAGAAGAGAGGAGGAAAAAAGGGAAGAGGAAAGAAGTTGCTTGCTGACACACATTTTGCTTGTTGTGTGCAGTCAAGTAAATTCCAACTCATAGCGACACGATAGGACAGATTAGGACTGCGTCATAGGGTTTTCTAGGCTGTAATCCTTATAGGAGGAGCCCTGGTGGCGCAATGGTTAAGCACTCTGCTGCTAACCAAAAGGTCTACAGTTGGAACCCATCAGTCACTTCGCAGGAGAAAGATGTGGCAGACTGCTTCCGTAAAGATTACAGCCTTGGAAACCCTATGGGGCAGTTCTACTCTGTCCTATAGGGTGGCTATGAGTCAAAGTCAACTTTACGGCAGTGGTGTTTTTTAATCTTTTTGGGAGCAGATCACCAGGTCTTTTCTCCCACGAAGCGGGTGATGGGTTTCAACCACCGACCTTTCGGTTGGTAGCCAAGCACTCAACCATTGCATCACCAGGGCTCCTTACATTTTGCTTAGGTACTAAGTAATCTCACAAAGTAATCCAGAAACACTGAAGAGCTGTTAGAAGTGTCTTAAGAATTCTTAGAAAATATTTACAGATTATCCAGGCCTTTATGAACTGAGGAGGAGAGTGGAGATGGGGAGTCAATTTTGGAAAGAAGAAGAGAAATAAACTTGGGATTTATAAGTATTCCTGAACCTTTTCAAGTCATTTGGGCAGACCTTATATTTTTTGAGACATGAGAAAAGAAAATGGAGAAACAATTGGCTGGATGTAAATCAACTGAGATACTTTGAAGAGAGTGAAATCCTATCTACAAATTCAAAGGTGTACGAGAGACTTACTGGGCCTCCGTGGAAAATGCCTTGGACCAAAAAGGATGAAGCACAACTGAGATCACAGACTGCACCACAAAAACTGACCCCATCTAAACACAGGGCACAGACACGTGGCTTATGTGATGGCCAGAGAAACGAATGAAAATATATTTTACGATGCTTTGTCAATGTGCAGTATCTACTCATCCACAAAATCAGGACACCTCAATAGGATTTCATACTCAGTCCCTTCCAGGCCAGAGATTGGAAGATAATTGGTCCCAAAGAGAATTTCTGTCCGTTATCTTCGAGGATAAAATCAGAGCTAGACTTTAAGTAAAAATTCAGAGTTAAAATATTTTAGTAAAGAACACGTTAAAATGGTTAACGCATGTACATGTCTATGTCACTTCTAATATTTTGCATTTCTTCATTATCATTCTAGATTCTGACCCACTCTTTTGCTGCTCTTCTGCCCAGAAAGTCTATTTTTTTCTCCCCCTCCCCCTCTCCCTCTTTCTTATTTGTTTATGTATTTATTATGTTTACTTAGGAGATTTAGCAAAGAAGGATGGTAATACCATTTCTTGCCTTACATGTGTTAACATACTATACAGAAACCTGAAAGTTCTTTAATAGTGAGGATCCAAATTCTATAAACAAACACTTTAGTGCCTCTGTGCTACCATTTCTCAAAGCTGAAAATTCTGTAATATTTTACTGAAAACGAAACCCTATGAACAGGAGCCTATTTCATGCCTGTCAGAGTCCATACAGCAAATGAGTTCAATTTACAACTGTCCACTCTATTTCATTTTTTGGAATGCTAGACCCCAGAAATATAAAGTGTATTTTATTAATCTTTATAAAATACACTGAATTTTCAGTTCAGTAGAGGAGAGAGATCCAAAAACACTTCGTGTCAATGCAAAGAGCAGTGGCAGCCTCTGCATGCATTCTTGATGTGATGAGAGTAGTCAGGACGAGCAGAGACCCAAATTCAAACGAGCCCCCTTCAATGACTATTCTACACTCTTTAAACACCTGTTCTCAGGACATTGCAACACACACAGGCCTTGAATTTGAAAAACTTTGGCATCCTGACACCCTGTTCTTGACCTCTTCATTGCAGACTACTATCTATTCCTTGTTTTTAGCCTTTTGTTGATTCTCCTTCTAATTTTGTATATTGATATATTACTTCTTAAGCTTTCAAACAAATTGTGGTCACTGATATTGTCTCTCCACCTCAAAATGAAGATTCTCCAGGTTTTGAAGAAGAGCACAGATTCCACCTGTGGCGGAGACTACTCCATTCTTTTCCTCCTGTACACATAGCTAAGCTAGTTTTGCCTCTCTTCCTACGGTTATGTGTGGCCATCTGAGTTCTAGTCAATGAAATGTGGATGCAAGTGATGTCGCCACTTTCAGGGACCCATAAATAATCCTCCATGCTCTTTCAGGCAGACTGATGCAAAATAAAGAAAATTAATAATAATAACAAATGTTGGCAGACTAGAGCCAAAAAAAAAAAAACTCTAATCCGTTGCCATCAACTTGATTCTGACTGATAGTGACCCTAATAGGACAGAGTAGAATTGCCCCATATGGTTTCCACAGAGCCTCTGGTAGATTCAGACTAGCCACCTTTTGGTTAACAGCTGAACCCTTAACCACTGTGCCACCAGGGCAGACTAAAACAAAAAAAACCAGACCAATTGCCGTCAAGTTGATTCCTACTCATAGCGACCCTATAGGACAGAGTAGAACTGCCCCATAGGCTTTCCAAGGAGCAGCTGGTAAATTCAAACTGCTAGCCTTTTGGTTAGCAGCCTGAGCTCTTAACCACTGCAGTAAAATAAACTTCTTTTGTATCTAATGAACTTCACCTCATTAGAAAAAAGAACCCCCTGTGAAGGAGTCCTACCCTTCACACATGGGGTCACCGTGAGTCCCAACAGACTAACAGCAGACAAAAGAACAATTTATTTACATTTTTGCAACAAAAGTTAACAAGGAGAGATAATTTGTTGTTCCCTGTTTGAATAGGGTCTGAAAATTTTTCATTTGCATCTGCATAGTTGCCTTTAGGTTTAAAGCCAGAATTGTAGGCTCTTACAATTACTGGTAAATGATCGGAATAGTTAAGGGATTTCAATGCGATTTTCCTCATTTCTTTTCTTGGTTCCATGAGGAAAGGAAATACACAATTTAACTGCTTTCAGAATTTTCATCACCTTGTGATTTAATTACAAGTTTTTATGGCCACAAGGCATTCTTTGAAATAAACCGAAAATGATGTGAAGAGGAGCAGTTTTTGGTATTTGCTGCTTATGTCAGGAATTGTAAGCCGTATTTCTAATGCAGCCACAGCCTCATTAGATTACCTTATATGTTAAGCAAGTTAGAGTTTCTTTGCCAGGCAGTTATGTAGGGCGACATATTAATACTCTTTTAAAACAATTTTTTACTGTAACTGGGGAACTCCTGTGGACACTTAAAGAATCGAGAATGTATTCCTGTATCCTTGATTTTATCTTTAAAGTTATTCTCTCTCACTCTTCTGGTTCTTCTATCTGACTCTCTGTCCCAGATTTTTTTCCTATAAAAGAATGATAATGCTACCCTACCTGGCAGCTGTTTGACAGTGAATGGAAGAGGTTTGGGAAATTCTCTGGCAGAGTGACACTACCATTTGTGTCATCTATGACAGAAATATAATTATTATGTTAATATAAATATAACCCTTTTAAAGTGTCAAAAATGTTCTTCAAACTTTTCCATTTATTTTAGATTATTATAAATGATAGTGGTTCTTATCTCAAGGGAGCCATCGTTCTCCAGCTTCTGTGAGAGATCTAGCCCATATTAGAGCGTAAATATTTCAGATAATATGTGCAGAGGAAATAGATTCTTAAGTTTTTAACATAAATCTAAAGTACTTCACAAAAAAAACATTAATAAGCTTGCAATGGAACAGTAGCAAACCTTGCCTTTGTCAAACACAGCAATCTCTAGCTTCCTTTTCTTAACTGTTTTAGGCTGCCAAGACCACAGCTTCCATTGATTCGTTAATTAGCTGAGGCTTAAATATTTACTTTTAATGATTTACTGCTTTTTTGCAATAGCATTTCACTTTATCATTTCTTATATACTACAGCACAATTTCCTTTGAAAAGATCTATAAAAGTAATTAAAGACATTTAATTAAAGAGTACATATTTTTCATAACTTTCCTAAGTGATAGGCTAGCTCATAAGGAGAGGAAATTGATGAATGAAAAGAAGCAAAACAGATGGTTGAGCTGCAAACACGTGCCAACACACTCTAGCCTGCAGTCTGTTCCAGATCCTGCTAAGGCCAGAAGCATAGTGAAAGTAATACTGAGAACTTGATCCAGCAGAAAAGGCCCATTGCCCCCTTGGGTCCTTAAAAGTAGGCTTCTGGCTCCAACACATGTAGCCCTGTGCAGAGCAGTATTCCAAGGAAATGTTGTCTTCTGACCTTCCGGAAAGTTGTATGCTAAAGTATATGGTCATTTTCAAGAGAGGAAAAAGAGTCCTCTCTAAATAATCGTGAAGGCAATCAATGATATAGATAGATGGATTAAAAACAAACAAACAAACAAAAAACCTGTTGCTGTCGAGCCGATTCCAACTTACAGCAACCCTATAGGACAGAGTAGAACTGCCCCATAGGGTTTCCAAGGAGCACCTGGTAGATTTGAACTGCTGACCTTTTGTTTAGCAGCCAAACTTTTAACCACCACGCCACCAGGTCCTCCAGATAGATGGATAGAGACAAAATTATTCTCTTTTTCTTATGTATAGCTGTAAATTTTTTTTCCTAGTTATAAGTGGACACTCTTTGTATTTTGCTAATATGTAGTGGGAGGCCCCACTAATCTCTCAGTTACACAGGTGATTAAAATGATGGTTCTACTTATACATTCATCACCACTTCAGTCCACTAAGAAAAGTTTTGAAGGAACGCTATTGTGACAAATAAAAGGGGTAGTGAAGTGAACTGAAAAAGGAAAGTAAATCAGGGCAATTTTTTTTGAAAATTATAGATAGTATAAGTGAAACTAGTGGGGGACAGATTTTGGTTAAGGGAAATATCTCCTTTTGATGGACAAGCTTTTAAGGTGGATGAGGCAGAGGGAGCATTATAAGGGTACTTATTGGAGAGGAGAGGACTACTATGGGATTTAAGTTCTGACAATTAGTAGTGAATGGTTAAGTGACACCTCACAACTGGTTTGTTCAAATGGTACCTCAGTCAACCAAGCCTCCCTGGAACAAGTAAACAATTATTTGGGGTACCAGAACAGTAAACCATGACAATCATACAAGGGTAATTGACCCAATGGCCCTCATTGGCATTGCAATATAGGGTATAAGCAGTCCATGACTGTATCTTTGTACTGGAACCAAAGTCCAAAATTGTGACATAGGTGATATATGTCTTTTCTTTCTTTTTACTTGTCTGTCCACAGCTCCTCAATTAATCAGCCACTTTTCTCTTTCTATATGCCTAGTGGAAAGTGTACTTCATTTGATCAAGTTAAACAAGTAAGCTAAGAAGGTTTTGGATAAATTCATCCTTACAACTCTCATTTTATCCCAGAAGACGCTTCATAACACATAAAAACTACTATAACAGAATTTGTAAATTATCTGTTTACATAGTCGTTCAAAAAATAAAGAGGGGTCACTAGAATATATAAGAAAAATGAGTATGTGAGACAGAATATAAGCATTAGTGCTAAATACAGACTTTATAGATTTTGAAATTCAATGGGGCCGTCTCTGGCCACCACTCTAGCCCAATCCCAGATAGAATTTTGATCCCCCTCCAGAAAATTCAGCCCAAGAAGGATGAGAGTCTCATCTAAGAGATTCATTCCTCTGTTCTGGAACCCAGAATATGAGAATTAAGTAGGTAGGTTTATGGTTAGTAGTTCAGTGTCAGAATTGGCAATAATATGTTCCTTAAGCCCATGTATTATCTCAGTTAAATGATCCTATTATTGATACTTGATAAGGTATCAATAATTCAGAACTTCCTGTGCAATATAAATTACTTTGGATAATCAGACTAATACCCAGCACAAACATTTAAGAAAAGTGAGTCTTCACTGGGGAGATGTTGGAGTGAGAGCAGAGAGAGAAAGAAAACAGGGACCTGAGGACTTTCTGGAAAAGGCAGAACTAGTGTGAGGGCTTTATGTGAAGATTTTAAATCCCTAAGGGCAACAGGAGGAGCCCTGGTTGTGCAGTGGATAAGTGTTCGGCTGCTAACCAAAAGGTCAGTAGTTTGAATCTACCAGTCACTCCTTGAAAACCCTGTGGGGCAGTTCTACTCTGTCCTGTAGGGTCAATATGAGTCAGAATTGACTTGACAGCAATGGGTTTTTTTTTTGAAGGGCAACAGGAAGACCCTGGGAATCTTAGGAGTGCGAATGACATACAGAGTGGGAAGTGAAAGAAAACAAAAACCCATCTCACTTTTTAATTGTTTTCTAGAGCCCAAAGCTGGTTTTCCACAGAAAATAATCTCTATTATCGGACAAGACATTAGTACTAGTTTTTAAGTAACACATTTATTAGGGCTCTGATCATACTGAGAACTCCTAATAAGGAGGGTCTCTACCTTACTCATCTTTTTTGTCCCTGGCATATAGTGAGATAAGTCGAAGATAAATAAAGATTAAAAATGATGGTGACTTCCTTCAAGAAACTTATGGCCAAAAAGAAGGAGTTAATAGTTAAAGTTTATAACGGGCCTATGTGAGGTGGGGACAGAAAAATGAGTAGGCAAGGGTAGTCAACTTGTTTAGGGAAGGATAAGTCAGGATAGGCTTTATTGAGAAAGTTATGTCTAATATTAGGTTGGGAAGAGAAGAACAAAAGGTATTCCAGGCAAAAGGAGAAGCAATGTAGGCTAAATTCTTGAGTCTTACTGGGGTCCAATTGTACCTCTAGCTCTACCTCATTCAATTTCAACTCAACTCCAAACCAAAACCAAACCCACCACCATCGAGTCCATTCCAACTCATAGTGACCTTATAGGACAGAGTGGAATTGCCCCATAGGGTTTCCAAGGCTGTAAATCTTTATGGAAGCACACTGTCACATCTTTCTCCCTCAGAGCAGCTGGTGGGTTCCAACACCCAACTTTCGGTCAGCAGCCGAGCACTTTCGCCACTGGACTACCAGGGCTCCTCATCTCTTAAGTAACACAGTAATTTGTGAAATTGTCTTACTCCAAAGTTAATCATTAGACAGCTAACACCATATCCACAAATAAGCTCTATATTTATGAAGCATCTATCTGTCTGATCAAGACTTGTTCTGTCAATTCACAAACATTGTGAATATTTCTGGGACTGAGACATGTATCTGTATTACTGTTTCATAAGAATAGAAAGACTAGGCATAAAACTTCCTTCTCCTATATTATAAAATGAGCCTGTGACATCTTATGGTTCTTAGTACGTCATGTTTCAACATAGGAAGTTTCTTTACATTGAATTATAGGTGGCCTCGGGAACAGCTTTGCTGTCAGACTTGCATTTGTGAACCTCATTTGCAGACTGTTATTTCCTGGCTGTGGATTAAACTTTATCAACAGTAATTATGTAATCATGCCAAGCAATCTGGCAGATATTCTACAACACAGATACCTTGAGAGATGGTGGTGCCGTCCATTGGCACACTGGTACTTTCAAAGTTAAAAGACTTATTGTAGCGGTAACAAACACATTTGGTTTGTTAGGTTGACTACAGGTTCATATATTTGGGATTTTATCCACATTCCCAGAGTATCCTTTGGGAACTTCCAGTATATGAGCACAGACTAAAGCTCAAAAAAAAAAAAAAAAGGGAAAAGTCCAAAATATTCTGTAAAATGACTTCCTTAAGGCAGCGACAGATAAGGATAGACCAGGTGTGTATTTGTCTTTCTGAAATAGCCTCTCGTAAAGTAGAAATGTTTTACTAAATAGGCACCTGTGATAGTGAAGGAGCTGTTATGCAGAGTTCTGTGATTCTTTGCCAAACCTAAATGTTGAAGTGATAAGGGTGTTCAGAAAGTTAAATGCTTGCTTTTTTTAAGCACTTGCCCATGCATGTTTTTATTCTCTGACTAGGAGAAACCACATATGCTCCTTAGGAGTGGGGAATGGGTGAAAGTTAAGGATGTGGATCTGGGCTGTTAACCTTCAAACATCATGCTAGCAACTTAACACAGCAGAAGGCAACTGAGAATTAAAATCCTCTGCTTCCAAGGAAGGTTATTTTTTCTAAAATTGCCACAAAAAGATACGATTTTCTTTAATTTTTAATATAGAAATCATAGACCATCCAATTCAACCATTCACTTAACCCTTTGGGGAACTGAGGCCCAAAGAAGTAAAGTGGCAGAGCCACAAGGCCAGGATGAAAGATGTTCCTGGACTCCTAGGATGTCAGCCATGCTGGGGACAGCTGGAGGTCATCTACCAAGGCAGTGTTAACCTCACCACCAAGAGCTTCCTTCATCATTGTTCTCTAGAGACCTCAAGTTTAAAATAATCTATTGACTCCAAATATATTAAGTAATCATTAATTTCCCATATTCTATGCAAGGTTATACATAAGTGTCCTTCATTCACTCTTTCAACAAACATGTTTCTAGTACTTGTTATAGGTCAGACATTATACTGTGAATAATAAATGGCATGACCCCTATCCTCATGGAGCTTAGAACACTCTAGGTGTACTGCATAATGCAATTATACTTTGTATTATATACAACTACATACCATTATGTACCAATACATACAGTTCCAATTTGTATTAAGTTCTATAAAGAAAAAGAACAGTGTGCAATGAGAGAAAATAATAAGGGACTAGTAACTTGTTTTAGACTTGATGACCAGAAGAAGCATCCTCAAGGAAGGAATGTTTGACCTCAGATTGCAATGATTAAAAGAGATTAATCAAATGAAGAGTAGTGGGGGTGGGGGTGAAAATTTCTGGCAAAGGGAACAGCACATACAGAGAGGTTTTGGCATGCTTGACAGCATTAAAGAGAGGCTAGTGTGAACGGAGAATGGGCAGTGAGGGGTAGACTCATGACGTGAAATTGAGGAGGTCAGCAGGAACTAGACCACATAAAGCCTTATAGGAAATGTTAAGGAATTTAAATTTTATTCCAAGTTTAATGGGAAGCTATTGAAGCATTTTTTTAGCAGGGTTTGACATGATCAAATTTTTACTGTTAAAAAGCTCATCATTACTGACTAAACCAAACCAATTGTCATCGAGTCGACTCCTATAGGATCCTATAGGACAGAGTAGAACTGCCCCATACGGTTTCCAAGGAGCAGCTGGTGGATTCAAACTGCCGACCTTTTGGTTAGCAGCCTGAGCTCTTAACCACTGCGCCACCAGAGCTCCTCATTACTGATTAGCATTTGATAATTTCTAAGGTTAATACAGAGAGTTGGAATGTGATCAGAATGAAAGAAACTTTAAATGGCACTGCCTTGTTGCAAGCTGTTGTACAACTTCCACAAGCATGATTTGGTGTATTTAAGAGGCCATTCCAGCCCACCAAAGCCCCAAAGGCAGGACCTCAGCAGAGCAACCAGTCAGCTACTGAGTTTTCATGGACAAAGCTTCAAAAATTCACCATTTCACTTTTCTTTCATTGACTTCCAAACTTGTACCCCCGTCACTAGTTTAATTCCCTTCACTTGACTTCCATATTGGCCCTTCCCCAGCTACTGAACTTCACATTTCTTGTCTGGCTTTGAATCTTATCTATCCCATCTTCTTGTTATTTGTATAACCTGAGGGACCTGGACAGCCCCTAGCATAGAATATTTTTATGCTTTTTGAAAGAATAAAGGATGAATGAATATTCTTAATAAGAACTTGAATTTTGTTAACAACATAGAATACCATACATTGTAATGCCTGGTGGTGAGGAAATAAAAGTGAAAAATAAAACTTTATTATTTTCCTTTAGTTAGCTGCTCCTGATTAACTAGGTGGATTGAGCAAACTCTTTATAGTTTGTCTTTCTTTTTGCCAAATCATCACAGTTGTCATCCGATTCGAAATTATTGATGATCAGTAGCTGACTGTATAACACTTCTAAATCAAACCAAAGAGACACTGTAATATGCCCATATTCTGTTCCTGCCTTTAGAGAATACTTCTGGGGTGTGATTTCTCCTTGAAGGTTTTCTTTTGACTTAGGACCTCCTTGACCCTTTCTCCAACTTTTTTTTTCTTTGAATGAGAGAGCTGTCAGATAGCAATGTCATTTAAGTGTAGTTCAACCTAGCCAAAACAGTTTCCTGCTGTCTTGGACTGCTTAAAATGGCTTCTTATTCATTTTCCCTTCTCCTGAGGTCATGTATACTGCTGTGTGTTTGTGGCCTCCCTGCTGGGACTCATTTGACCTTGATAGAATGCACATTACCAGGAGTGAACACACCTGACACATCGGAACTAGAGAGGCTTTTTAAAAAAAAAAAAAACTAGGTTAAGACATTGTAAAGCCCAATGCTTACTTTATTAAATGATTTCTGTGGCAAAATGACAATATCATGTCAAAAACTAATATTTTTCTAAAGGTCAGAATTGATGCCTGTCTACGTACTGAGCAGATAAAACTTGATAAACTGCAAATAAGTGAAGTAGATTGTTTCCCACCTCACATCTCTTTTACGGCTCTGTCATCATTACCTATTGCTTCCCTTCCCATGGGAAGACCTAAATCACATCCTTTGTCCTGATTCCTTCGGACTATGCTCTCTGGAATCTGTCACCACTGGAAATGGTTCAGATCAATAAATTCTCTAAGGTTTTCTTGATATTGACTTAAAGCATAACACTCTAGGGAGTATTGATATTTTGCTAAGGGATTCTTAAAGACATAGAAGCCAATGAGAAAGATCCTAAGGACTAGATATAAAAGCAAAATGGCAGCTTTTCAGATAGGAATTTGTCCTGGAGCTGGTCAGGTTTGTGTAAGCCATCCTAGTGCCCCTCGACTCAACCCGTAAGCCCACCGTGCCATGTCGCCCCCGGGGAAGAGCGTCAAGGCAGGTTGTCTGTTTCTTCTGACACCATCATTAATAAAGTCTGAAAGCGTGAGATGTGGAAACAGTTCATAATTGCCAAGTTCTGACTTAATCTTCAAAGTGTATTCGTGTGTGTGCACCAGTGAATGTGTCGGGGGAAGGGGGGGCTTTATTTAACATCATTATTTCAGTACCAGTTCTGCCACGGACTATCTGTAGATTCTCCTGCACTTTACTCATTCATCTTGAGACTCATTATTCTCAGATCTAAAATAGAAACAGCAACCTCATCGTTGTTTTAACTTGAATTAAGTTAAATAAAATATACATAGCAACATGTATATTGCCTGACACATACTAGGTAGTCAATATATGTTAGTTTCCATTCTTGAATAAAAAGCAACCTCATTTATGCATCCCATCTCTTTGAAGCTAGCATAAACAAAATTTTATTTTTGTAAATAAAATGTATCAATATGATTGAATTACAAACTGAGAACAAGCAAATTTTGGTAGGCATGTGTTGGTATTGTTGAAATGATTTATTGCCGTTCTTATACTTAAAGAAATGTTGATGAAAAATAAGTCAAAGAAAAAAAGCTGCATTATGTGTATTCAAAAACATGTCAATTAAAGTTGTAGAGGCAACAAAATAATCAAAAGCAACGCGGAGTTTTCTATAGATTATAAGAATCCTCATCTTGAAAGTTGCCTTGGAATTTTACAAACTAGAGCTTGAGTCAGAAGAAGAAAAGAAGTTATTCAATGACAGCGAACATTAAAAGGAAAACACCTGCTTTCAGTCATGCATGACTAAGGCCAGGAACTGGTTAGCCAGATGCTTATAACAAATACTCAGGGAATTCTCTAGCATATGTTCTTTGTAGGTATTTTAGGGGAATCATAAAATCTTAGAGTTAAAAGAGATCTAATATTCAATCCATTCTTCGAAACCTTCCTGATCAGTGAACTTCCAAATGTGCTCTCAAAGTCAATGGAAAGCTTTGCTGGTTAGAAATTTTTTGCTGACTATGGTGAATATGGCCTGCTGTGAGTTTGGTGACACAATTAGAAATAGCACAGTGAGTTAGGTAACCAGGGCACTGCAGGAACTTGCCTTCTCCACCTGGTGTTTTAAAGTCTAGCAGAGCCAGAGCCCTGTCACCCTCTGATCTGGTAGATTCCTCATTCCAAAACAGCTGCAGTGACTGGCTCCAAGGAGAAATAGGCAGACATTAAGAAGCTTTTGCATGTATCTTTAGTACGTTATTTCTACTGCTTTTGCTAGCTTAGTAGTAAACTGGATTAAAATTAATCTCAAATTAAATCTAAACCACCAAACTGCAATTCTTCAAACCCAGTGAGGATGCTAATAAATGCTGAGAAGTAAGTGTACTTCCAACCTATTTTTAATTCTTAGATGAAAACTATAAAGTCAATATACCTTGAAATATTTTTAAGTAATTGTTAAAACCACCTAACAAAGTGATCTGAGTCATGACATTTTTTGTTTCTTTTCTTTTGTTTTTTGTTCACTTCTTTATTCCAAGCAACGAGATCAGTGTTTCTAGCATCTATTACAGGCTCAATAAATATTTGTTGACCGCCTAGTGGAATGAATGAATAGTAAAAGCAGAATAAATGTAAGACTTCAGAAGAGGCGGGTGTTTGAAGTATCCTGGTTGCGGAGGCATTGGTAGAACGGAGGCAATACTACCTCAGGGTAGAGAAGGTAGGAAAAGGCAGGATTCTAATGGAGATATGGAACATGAAACCTACAGAGGGAGGCTACATGTCATAAATTAGGAAGAAGTGCATACATCTAAGTCAAGATAAAGGAAGGGATGGTCACATAGAATATAGAGGAAGGAGCTAATAGGAAGGGCAGAACCATACAGAAATGCGAATATGGAAAGAAATGGCTAAGAGTCACATTTTGTCCTTGGAGAAAAAGTATTTAATAACTGAGAAAAAATAGTGGTAGTTGGAAGTTAAACTGGAGATAGTGTTGGGGATAGAGAGGGAAGAAGAGAAAGAAAGTTTAACAGTTTAAAATAACAAAGCACGAAGTCCTATGAGCCATGTTCACCTTTCGTAGCTTCTAGGAGCTGCAAACTGAAATACAGGTGACAGGTAATGAGTGACTGGGGATTAACGGTAAAATAGAAAGCATATGCTGCTTCTAAACCCACTGCCATGGAGTCGATTCCAACTCTTAGGGATGCCATGGGGTTTCCAAGGCTTAATCTTTAGGGAAGCAGAGTGCCACATCTTTCTCCTGCGGAGCAGCTGGTGGGTCTGAACCGCCGACATTTTGGTTAGCCGCTGAGCACTTTAACCACTGCGCCACCAGGGCTTCTTGCTCCTTTTAAAAGCAGCAGTAAACGCAGCCCCCATGCCTGCTCACCATGCAGAAATGCAGACCCAGAGAGAAGCCGGCAATCTGGATTTGTGTGTGAAAACTTCGAATTTGTAAATGCTGGAGACTGATTCAACTTTTGTAAAAACATGTATGGCATGTATCAACATAATTTTGTAAAACATAGCATTGAATTTAAAAAAAAAGAAATGGAAAGAGATTTTCAGTATAATATAATTTATGTAAATTAAAAATGCATTCGCATTAAAAACAACATATTCTACAAAGTTCCATGTGTATTGAATGACATGTATCAAACACATGACGGTGCTGCCTTGGTTGTTGGAAACAAAACTGAGTGAGAAATAAGAGGGAAATACCAAATATAAGAAGACAAATCAAGAAGAGTGTTAAATAGACACATGACAGTGACATGCTACGGACTGAAGAGTATGATTACCACAACTTTCTATACAGAAGATCCAAAAGTAAATAAATAAACAAAATTAAAATAAAACACACAACAAAGGTCAAAAAAGAAACATAAAAACATGTTTGTAGTTGAATTTGATCTGTGGACCATAGGTTTGAAAAGCCTTATGTACACTTGTCTCTCAGGGGCTGACCCAGAACGTGGTCAGGAAATTGGAGGATTTTGGAGAAGACTGGCTGAGGGAAGAGTTCAGAGAAGATGGTTTTTGAGCAATAAACTGCTATTGCTGTTGCTATACCATCTGTTGGTGTTCCTTCTGATGGTTTCGTTCATGGCCAACCAAAAGAGTGAGGAGCAAAAGACCAAGAAAAAATATCTGAAATATCAGACAAAATTTGCTTCTAATGACAGTGATAAATACTTCAAAGCATTTTCATGTATTTCCATGCAAAATATTTTATTAGTAAGGTATCTGATTTATCTCTTTAAACACTTACTGTAAACTCTTTCTGCACACACCTTGGTGGTCAGAGGTGGTAGTGTTTAGACCAATACTTATTTCCAACTACTGATATCTTTTTCCATGTGAAGATATATCTGTTAAATTAACACTCTTGGCTTCTCTTTATCCTCTCACTCACTCCTCCCCAGGAATTAACAAATGCTGTAACTTTGAGAAGGCTGCCTGGGTGGTGCAAACAGTTAAGTGCTCGGCTACTAACCTAAAGGTGGTCAGTTCAAATTCACCCCACAGCACCTCAGAAGAAAGGCCTGCCAATCTACTTCCAAAAGGTCACAGCCATTGAAAACCCTATGGGGAACAGTTCTACCTGGACACACATGGGGTCTCCATGTATCAGAATTGACTCCACACCAACTGGTACTGATATATCATTGAGAGGAGAAATACGGCATGAAATGGCTTGCCCTTTCTTCCCTCTTCCACTTTAGCAGGAAGGCCTGCAGATTCTCAGCACTGTCTATATCTTGGCTGGTATGTTTGACTAGTTTTTGACAGCTGTGTCCCCAAAATCTACTTGCTGAACAGACCTAAAACCACGTTGTCCAATAATTATTGCTGTCGTTGTGTGCTGTCAAGTTGATTCTAACATAACAATCCTACAGGACAGAGTAGTAAACCATAGGGTTTCCTAGGCTGAAATCTTTACAGGGGGTGGGGGCAGGTCTTTTCTTCCATGTAGCCGCTGGTGGGTTCAAACAGCAGACCTGTCCGTTAGCAGCAGAACACTCAATCATTGTGCCATCGGGGCTCCTTAATAGTGATTGTTAGTGGTAAAAAAAATTGGTATTTTGTTCTTCAACTGCCTTACTCCTTTAACTCAATTGATTCAGACCACAAGCAGAAAAGAGAGGTGCTGTATTTAAGGGGGCCTGTCAAACACCAACAATAAATGGAATTATTTTTTTAAAGTGATTTGTTTGAGGTCAAGGGTCTTACTATTTAATATTGTGCTTTATCAACCCATATCAATCAAAATTTACCTAACGGGGAGATGAATACTGCAGATTCTTACATCTTGTTTCATGTTATAAGACTTTAAAGAGAATATATAAATTGAGTAGATTTTCAAGAAATTTTTGTGTGGAATCATTATGCTAAAACATTTGAAGCATTCTTATTTAATTCCTTTATACTTTTAAATTTCCTAAATTATGTAAATCCTTACTGTTTGCTTTTGAATTTCTCATTCACAAATAATCCTTCCAAGAAACTGTTTAGTCATTATTTAATCATTGTCTATACATTTATTTTATTGTTCATCAGCTCCAAAAATCATATAAATTTAAAGCTGCAAAGCAATTGTGGCAGTGTATAAGTCAGCACCCTTATTTTATAGATGACATAATTTTGATTTAGGGAGATTTCGTGCCTGTCCCCAAGGCCATGTACAAAGTTAACAGGAGAATTAAAGCAATTGTTTTTTCTCCTCAATCATATTTCCTCCAAGAACGACCTGAAAATGATGGCTTTTTGTTGTTATCAGTTGCCACTGAGTCAGCCTCTGACTCATGGTGATCCCATGAACAACAAAACAAAATGCTGCCCAGTCCTGCATCATCTTCGCGATCGTTGGTATGCTCAAGGCCATTGTTGCAGTCACAACGTATTTTGAGTGCCTTCCTATCTAAGGGTCATCTTCCAGCAAAATAGAAAATATTTTGTTGTGATCCATAGGGTTTTCATTGGCTGATTTTCAGAAGTCTATTGCCAGGCCTTTCTTCCTAGCCTGTCTTCATCTAGAAGCTCCACAGAAACTTGTCCACCATGAATGACCTATTGGTATTTAAAATACCAGTAGCATAGCTTCCAATAGGCACTTCACCATAGTACAACAAATTGACAATGAATGATGGAGAGTGATGGCTAGAATTTTTTAATTTTATTCCAAAGAAAATATTTTTAATAATCCATTCAGTAAAGATACACTGAAATACTACTTTGTCTCATATGTTCTACTTGGGTTCAAAGACAAATAAAACATAGTTTTGACTTCAAGGAATTCACAATCAACTTGACAAGACATATGGAAACTAATAATAATTGGAGAAAATACATTAACAGCGGCACAGATTATTTGTAAATCTGGCCTGAGAAATAAAATGATCCATTCTGATTAAACAGCTTGTTATGGATTAAATTTTGTCCCACAAAAAGATATGTTGAAGTACTAACTTTTACACCTGTTTGGAAATAGGGGTTTTATTTCATTATGTTAATGAGGTTATACCAGAGTGGGGTATGTCCTAAACCTAATCACTTCTTTCTATTGCCATCAAGTCGATTCCAAATCATAATGACCCTAGAGGACAGAGTAGAACTTCCTCACAGGGTTTCCACAGCTGTAATCTTTACAGAAGTAGACTGCCACATCTTTCTCCAGTGGACTGGCTCATGGGTTCAAACTGCTGACCTTTAGGTTAGCAGCCGAGTGCTTAGCCACTGCAACACCAGGGCTCCTTAATCACTCCTAAGTGATGGCTGATTAAAAAGAGCAGAACAGATACAAAGATACACAGGAGAAAGAGAAAGGACCCCGTGTGAGTATTTTCTACAAGCAAGGAACACCAAGAACTTCTGGCAGCCATCAGAAACTAGGAGAGAGGTCCACAGAAAGAATCTACGTGGTCCAGATCCTAATTTGGACTTTTAGCCTCCAAAATTGTGAGAAAAGAAATGTCTATTTTTTAAAGCCACCCACTTGTGGTATTTCTTGATGTGGTGCACTGGGTAACTAAGATGTAGCTTAAGGGAGGTTTTACTAGATCTTGAATCAGGATTTCACCAGGTGTTTGTGACAGCGTGTCTTAGGCTGAATTCTCTAGAGAAACAAAATCAGTGAAGCATCTATGTATAGAGAGAAAGCGATGTATATCAAGGAAATGGCTTATGCAGTTGTAAAGGCTGGAAAGTCCCAAGTCCATATGTCAGGCTGGAGGCTTCTCCTGACTTACGTAGCTGCAGGGGTTGGTGAACCCAAGATTGGTAGGTCAGACAGCAGGCCTCTGGCTCACAGGCTGCAGAGGCCTACAAATCCCTATATTGGCAGGTAAGCTGCTAGCTCAAGTCCAAAGAACTGGAGGTCAGGTGAACAGGAGCCAGCTGCAGGATGCAGAGTAAACAAAAGCCAGCAAGCCTAACCAGAAAAAGTCCACCTGTACTGGATGCAGGCCACACCCCTAAGGAAACTCCCTTTCAACTGATTTCTTTATTTTGGACATCTGGCCTCCAGAAATGTAACAGATTAACTTTCTGTTGTTTTAAGCCAGCAGGTTTGTGGTAATTTGTTACGGCATCCCTAGGAAGCTAATGTTTTTGTTGTTGTTAGCTGCCCTTAAATGGTCCCTGACTCATGGCAAGCCCATGCACAACTGAACAAGTCACTGCCCAGTCCTGTGTCATCCGCATGACTGGTTGCAGAGGGGACGATCGTGATCCATAGGGTTTTCATTGGTTGATTTTTAGAAGTCAATAGCAACGCCTTTCTTACCAGTCCTTTTAAGTCTGGAAGCTCTGCTGAAACCTATTCAGCATCATAGCAACACACAACCCTCCACTGATGAATGAGTGGAGGCTGTTCATGGGGTGCATTGGTCAGAAATTGAACCTAGGTCTCCTGTACGGACAGTAAGAATTCTACCACTGAACCATCAATGCCTCACTTTCTTTCTAATAATTCAGTGTCTTCCCACCTGTTATAAACCAGCCCCCAAAACCTGTGCCTGCTTGAGTCCTCTGGGACCTGGCTCTGTTAGTCATCTAGCATCTTTTGCCTCTGTATTTTCAACCTCTTCCTCTTAACTGACTGCTACCTCTTATCCCATAAAAATGCTCAAGTCTTCCCTATTATAAACAATACCATGACAATAGAAAGTTAATCTCTTACATTTCTGGAGGCCAGATGTCCAAAATAAAGAAATCAGCAGCGTCACACTCTCCCCAGAGGCACTGTGGGAGAATCCGTTCTTTGCGTCTTCCAGGTTCTGCTAGCTGTTGACATTCCTTGACCTGTGGTTGCATCTCTCCAACGTTTGCCTCCATAGTCGCATTGCCTCCTCCTCTTCTGTCTGTCAAATGTCCCGTGTGCATCTCTTATAAGGACACTTGGTATTGGATTTCACCACTGTAAAGCAACAAAAAACAAGCAAACTTTCGTTTAATGCAATATTTTTTTCTAAGGACCATCCAATCTTTCTCCTTCCTTTCTCATCCAGACTTTCAGAAGATTAGTTTATACTTCTTTCTCTACTTTGTCATCCATATAATCATCCCTAATATATAGTAATAATGATTTTCCCCATCACTACTTTGAAAAATTTTCTCACTAATGTATCAATCAATGACTTTCTTATCACTATATCTAATAGGCAAATAATGTTCCTCATCCTGCTGGACTTTTCTGTGGCAATCAAAATTAATAAATGCTCTGTCCATATTTATATGAAAAAAAAATGAAAACACACAAAACTTCCTCCTCAGTAGGTTTCATTGACACTTAAGTCTCCAGCTTAAATCTTTTCATACCTTCTATCCAATCCCATTCTGTCTCCTTACTGGGCTTTTCCTCCTATGATCATTTATTTAAAACTATTTCCAAAGGCTGTATCATTGGGCCGCTGGTATCATTCTACAGTGAAACCTGTGGGAGCCAGAACTCAACAGGACTGCCTTGTTTTTGGGGGTCTCACAAGTTTTCCTCCTTTGGGAGGAAAACTTACCACTTTTCTATCTCTAATTTGTGTGGAAAATATAGGAGTTTTCCTTCTCTGACAGGTTTCTGCTTTACACAGTTTCCAGGCTTCACAGGTTTTACTGTATAATGTGTTGCTGGGAGATCTCAGCCCACTCTTGCTAACCACCAACTATATAAAAATGATCTCTGAATTGATAATTCCAGTTCCAAATCTCCTTTGAGTTTTCACCTTGTATATCATAATGCCTTCCAGATACTTCCATAAGGGTGGCTAACCCCTCTCAAAAAGGGAAATGTCTCAACTTTAGTCACCATGTTCTTCAAATCTACTTCTCCAGGGAATCGACTCGATGGCACCCAATGACGATAACAAATCTTTATGTCTTAGCGGTGTTAGTAGAGTTCCCTAATTACCATATGTTTCAAGCCTCTCTGTCTTTGTTTACTTTATTCCTGGTCTCAAATGCCTACCCAGTCTTGCTCATCACTTAAGAAACCTCCTTTAAGAAGCTTTCACAAAACAGATCTCCACCATTCCTTATAATCCTGATTCTGGGCTAGTTTCCTAGGTAGTATTTCCACCACTGCTTTTACTCAGCTGTGCCTGGCTCCTCATTGGACCATGGCCTCTCTGAGAGCATGGACGTTAGTTTCCTATCACCTAACATGATGCATAATGTTGTTGCTGTTGTCAAGTGTTGCAAGTGAAATCCACTCACAGGGACCCCATGTGAACAGTGTAGAACTGCCTGCCCTGTAGGCTATAGGGTTTTCTTGGCTGTAATTTTACAGAAGCAGATCACCAGGTATTTCTCCTGCAGAGCCTCTGGGTGGGTACAAATCGCCAACCTGTGAGTTAGCAGACGAGTGTTTAACCACTGAGCTACCAGGGCTCCTTAGGATGCATAATAGACCCTCAGTCAATATTTTAATAAATTAATCAATAAATAAATTTGTTCTGCTAAGGACAATAATGTGATGAACCAAATTTAAGCCAAAAACTTCTCTATAAATATCTTCCTTTAAAATGAGCTACCACTAGATATCTTTGTATCTTATTTATTTATGCATCTATGTATCTAATTGTCATATAGGTCGATTTTGATAAACTAATGGTGAGACCTCATGCTTTTTTTCCATGAATGCTCATTGTCATAAGATCATAACAAGTATAAGATAAATAATAAGTTACCTTTTAAATAAAAGGATGCAAAATAAAAACACTCAAGTCATCTAAAAGTTTATTGTTAACCAATTGTTATTTCTTTCTGCAGCTTCTTACTCAAGATAATAGTTGTGATTTTTGTTTTTAATTTTCTTTGTTTTCCTTTCCTAGTGGTTTGATGACATACAGATTACTCTAGTGAGAATAAGGAGAAGTAAAGAGTCCAAATCATTGAAACCAATTTATGAATAATCTTTCCAAAGCATTTATATATTAGGTGTGCATTAGAAGGATACCATGCTACCCCAAAAATGTGGGTAGAAACTGAATAGTTAATCTTAATGAAAAAATGATGAGCATCTCTCATTTTGTAAAACAAGGCCCCAGTAGCCCAGGCAGGCCGTTTATGAAGTAAATAATGATTGGTAGGGGCAGGACCTGAATTTAAAGACAAACTATATATTTGAGTGATGTCAAGTTAAAAGATACCAAATCAACAAAAATCTATTACTTGAATTTAATAGCTGAAATGAGGTCATCTAACTTTTCACACATTGTAAAATGTCACACATTGTAAAATTGCAACAGCAGCAGCACCATTCAATATCAACAGACGTATTATTGTAAACATTCAAAATGCTTTGTTGTTGAGAGAAATAGAAATTACCTTTTACATTAGCACATATTTCTAGAAAGAAACTATCAGATAACATTTTATCTGTTGCTTTAAAATGAAAAACCACTGACAAATTAGGTTAATATATATCCAGTCTAATAAAATAACAAAAAAGAAATAAGGAGGGTGAATTAATTTTATCAGTTTTTCACTCGTTAAGCCCAACTATAATTATTTGTCAGGAAACAATTAGTTTCTATGCAGTTTCAAAATAATACTTTCTGTAATTTGACATATTTTAAGAAACAAGTTTGTGATAAGAACCATTCTAAGACTTATGAACAATTTTGTCAATCTAACCAAGTAACATTTAGAACTTCCCGTATCCGTATTCCAGGAGTGGAGATCTTGAGGAGAGCAGGGCATTTTAGTACCTTGAACTTTCAGTGGTGTTTAGATCCTCTCTGAGAAGGAAGTGGGGGTGGTGACTTCTGTGTTTTTGGTTCCAAAGGCCACCATGATGTCACAGAAGAGGAGCTAGACAAATCCTTCCAGCTTTCTTCAGCTTGACTCAGCATTATCACATTTAAATACGTGAGAAATTAATCATTAAATACCTCTCAATATCCATCAACCACTAATAGGCTTTCTGTATTTGCCTTTCTGAGGAAAGTTCCAGTATCTTTAGGGTGCCTATTTTCCTTTCCTGGTCCAGAGTGACTTTCTTCTGCTATCAAGAGCTATTAGTGATAATTCAGGTTTTATTAGGAACTAACTAGGCAGGTGGAGCTGTAAGAGGAATCCAAAAGGAACAACCAAGTCAGATTAATGGACAGGGCTTCCTGGTAGATTCTAAAAGAATGCAAGCAAATAACCGTTCACTTGAGGGATGAATTTAACATGTTACTCTAAAACTTTACTCTGAATATTGGTGTACTTTTTAAAATTTGCACTTCTCTCCTGCATTTTTCCCAGTTAATTTAAAAAATAATTGTGCCTTTGCTTATTATAACTTAATTTAGTTAAGATAAAACAGCATTATAAAGATGATGGTTTAAAAAACCACAAGCACACAAAAGCCATGATCTCATGATAATTGTTTTAAGTTGGAACAAATTACAATGAACTGATTTTATTAATTTTTAACATGATAAATTTTAGATCCTAAGCGTCTTTGCTGAATTATTTTACGGAACTGAAACCTTTCTGAAAAGGTTGTGATGCCTTTAAATTGGACAGAGGGAAATACAATGTTTCTCTGCAAGCCCTTCTGACCTTATAAGGCTCCCGGAAGCGTACAGAGGTAAACTCTTTCCTGAGATTTCACAGTGTCTGAGGGTAGAAAGGAGATCCTGTTGCCAAGTGATACTCTATTTCACATGGTTGGCCCTGCTGTCTGGAGAAAAAAAATCATGTCCCAATTAGTAATCCAAGTGTTTCTTCCTGTTCCTGTAAGTGAAAGGTCCAGGAGTGAGGAATGCATTCATTTGTCAAAAAAAAAAAAAAAAAAGGACTAGAAATATCTACCCAGTGGGAAGGAGCCATTTATAGAACTGCCTAAAATACGCCTTTCTTTGGGCAAGTCAGATAATAATCCACAATATTACTGAAATGATCATTAGGCTTGTATACTCGTCTTGTACATGTGTTCATTTCTAAAGCAGGAGTCATTTTGAAGAAGTAAGAAAAGGGGATTGCCAAAGAGAAAAATTGTTATACGGCTAATTTCTTTGTATCAAGTTCAAACCAGCTCCCCCAAACAGAATTTACGGACATCTGTGAAATTAAAATAGTAATGCTCTCCTTAGGATTTCTTACCTATGGCATTATTCTCGTAATATAGTCTTACAAGTTATAGTCTTTTTAATTTAGTATATAATTTTATGACTTATTAAATAGGTCATAAAAGTATCTGGGCCAGAGAAAACTGAGTCATTGCATGAGAAACCCAGGTCATGGAGCTCATTGGGCACAGCTGACTAGAAACTAATAACTCTTGGACTTCGATTGCTGATGTGGTACAAGGAGAGGTTTCTATCACATTAATAGGAGCCATTTGAGAACAGACACAGGATGTAGTGTAAGGGAACCGACTGTAGACAGGACTCTCCATTTCCGGCCTCACCATAGTTTTACTACTCATCACACAGAGTATGACCTTGAGACAATATTTTAATCTTTTGAGACCTCAGGTTTAAAACCCGGAGTGAAGATTGAATAATTTCTAAGGCTTTTTCTGGCTTGAAATTCTGTGATTCCCTGTTCTATTTTCTTTGTCTCTCTCTCAATCGTGAAGAAAGACCGTGTTTTGCCTGAAAGATTTTCATGTTCATTCAAATCAATACTCCACCTGCAAATTAACCACATTTTTATTTTCTAAAATTTATTGTTCAACTTTATAATTTACATTTATTTTTATCCATGAGCCAAACAGGATGCATTACACCCTCTCCTTCAGAGGAAAGCTGCATCTTGCTTACGAGAAGAGAGGTACCACTGAGGTACCACTCTTTCTGAAATGATGCTCACTGCCTCATGGGAGGCTGCTTTCTCTCCATGGGCATTAGCAAAAAAATCGGGGTGGGAGTCAGATAATCCTACTTCCTTACCACCTCAACCCTTTAACTTCCCCAAGTCCATTATGCTATATGTGCAGCTATATGTGATTGTCTTTATGAAGTGTTGGGGCAATTTAAGAGGATAACTAAGCAAAGGAGGAGAAATATTAGAGCTTTAGGGTAAATAGATTATTCTCAGGTTCCAAAGGAAAAGCACAAGAGATTTGAGTCCTTCACAAAAGAGTCCACTCATAGGTATTCACCACTACACATTTTCTCACCTTATTGTCCGCACCCCCATGTCATAATGAAATTATGGCACTCTATCCCAGTGTGCCCTTTTACAAAACTTCTCTTGGATAATCTTCGCCCATTTCTCAAGACAGCTTAGCTCTACCTATTCCCTCTATATATCCTTCTTCTTCATTGGCTTTTCCCAAATCTGAGTCATTCATTCATTCTTGAAGAAGGAGGTTTGTTACCATATAATGAAGAAACGGGGCAAGCTAACTGCTGGAATAAACAACCTTCCTTGGAAAGGGGGGTGGGGAGCACCATCTCCAGTCTAAAGTCCTTTTCTTTGTCCTAAATTAGAAAAGCGAAGTGATGATCATGTTTAGAGTGAGAGACATCATCCTGCCTTTTTCCACTACCCTGGTCATTTGGGGGAAGTCTGGCCTGCATGAAAGAAGGACATGTTACATGACCTTTGCCATCCAGTCAATTCTGACTCATAGTGACCATATAGAACAGAGTAGAACTGTCCCATAGGGGGTTTCCAAGGAAAGGCTGGTGGATTCAAACTACTGACCTTTTGGTTAGCAGGCAAATGCTTAACCACTGGGCCACCAGGGCTCCTACATGAGAGTAGGTCAGGGAAAGAAGAGCTCAATAAAATCCAACTTTAGCAACAAGTGCAGGAGCCAAATGACCAGTCATATAAGGGGGGCCAGGTCTTGAGTAGCAATGTCAACCACAAAGAGTAACATTGCTGGAATGTCTAAAGGGTTTTCAGTCATCTGGTGGTAAGGGAAAAGAGTTGCATAAAAATGTTGCCAGCTCTGATTTCTGTGATTTGAATAGGTTTCTTGGGGACAAAATCTAATTACTCTCTTTCTATGGAATATCTCCTACCAGTTCACCCAAGTAACCCTTAGCTACATTTTGATTCCAAAATTTAGTGTCTCTGGCATCAGGGATGCCAAAAGATTGCTTTACCACATGTGAATATGTGCATTAATGAAGTTTATTGAGTATTATTTGAGGGTGCTATTTCTACTCCACACAGACAAATTCTGTACCATTGAAAAATAAACATAGGAGTCAGATATAGATCAAAAATACTACTAGTGCATACCTGATAAAACTGGATTAGAAAACCTCTCTTGCCTCTGAGATCAAAATTAATTTCTTCACACATCTAGACATTGGGACTTAACATTTGGAGATAGTTGGTTCTTCAAAGCAGACACCTACTCCATCGGCTGCTTCACATGTAGTTGCACAGAGAGATCAAGAGAAAAAGATCCCATATGCTCAGCAACCTTGGATGTATTGTCATTGTCCAGTAGAAAAAAAGTGAAGGTCAATGTAAGTCAGACTTCCACATCTCACCATTCATGTTAATCACTCCTCCTTCCAAGGAAAAGAACAAGTGAGAGATCAGAGAAAGGTGGGTGGCCTCTTTGTAGTACTTCTGAGAGACTGGACCTGTTATGTGAACAAAGTAGAACATTGGAAGAGAGAGAAGATTATTTCTCCTACAATGATAATGAGACTGATAACTTTAACGAATTAATCTAAACATTGCTATGAAATGAATGTTCATTTTTCCAGATTACCGATAATAAAACATGGATTCTATCTAATAATTTTAATAGTGCTATTTGTTTCTTTCTTCAGAGCTTGTGGTAAATTCATTCCTTTATTTATTTAACAAACCTACAGTTCTTAGTTTGTGACAGATATTAGAGAAGAAATAAAAAACAAACAAAACAATGACTGTTGAGTCGATTCCAACTTATGTAGACGCCTTGTGTGTCAGAGTAGAACTGTGCTCCATAGGGTTTTCAATGGCTAATTTTTTGAAAGTAGATCCCCAGGCCTTTCTTCTGAGGTGCCTCTGGGTGGACTCAAACCTCCAGCCATTCTGTTAGCTACTGAACACTTCAACCGTTTTCACCACTGAAGGACTCCTAGGTTACAATAGTGCCTTCAAAGATAACTTGATATACTTGGTGAGATAAACTTGAGTAAACAACTTCAATATACTGTGGAAAGTGCCACAACAGAGGAGAGTAACTAACTATACTTAAAGGAGGAAATGATGGAAACCTTCACAGAGGTATAGATAGCTCCCATCAAGTCAACTCTAATTTATGGTGATCTTATGTACAACAGAATAAAATGTTGCCCAGTCCTGCTTCATATTCATAATTGCAGGTATATTCAAGTCCATTGTTGTAGCTACTATGCCAATCCACCTCATTGAGGGTGTTCCTTGCCAGACCTCCACTTCACCAAACAGCGATTGATCCCTCCTGACAACATGTCCAAAGCAAGCAACAATGTTCTTTTGTGGTCCATGAGGTTTTCATTGGGTAATTTTTCAAAGTAGATCACCGGGTCTTTCTTCGTAGTCTGTCTTAGTCCGCAAGCTCTGCTGAAACCTATTTATTACGGGTAACCATGCTGGTATTTGAAATGTCAATGGCATAGCTTCCAGCATTACAGCAACATGCAAGCTATCACAGTACCACAAACTGACAGATGAGTGTGCTACTTAAATATAGAAACTGGAAAAAGGAATAGGAGTTAACCTGTAAGACACAGAGAGGGGAAAGCATTCTAGGCAGAGAGCAATGTGTCAAAAGAGGTGAGAAAGCTATACATACTTCTTCAGAGCAATTTCCTAAATCCAAGGGGCATTGGGAAGGTAGATTTCTTTACCTGTCTCAGTTACCATTGTTCCACTTCCTTCCTAGGAAAGCTCTTGATCCTTTTGTGCAAATTACTTACTGGACCCTCTGGCTTTCCCTTCAAGACCAAGATGATAATAAAAAGGAAGCCATATTATACTTTAAATTTTTTTCCCTAGTTTCACAAAAAGAAAAGTCTATTCTAGCAAAGTCTTGGGTTTTTTTTGGTAGCCTTTCCCTTAATATCTATCTTTGGGGATAAAAATGTTTTCTTATGCTTAGACTTTCATATTTAGTCATGTTACAGGGGTAGCCCTAATTTTTTCCATATGTCGTTTCAAACTATTTACTGTGTGTCTGTTCCTTGGGGATATTTGCAGAAGTTCTTCCCTGAGACTCTTGTTTACACAGCTACACTGTAAACTCCCTGAAGCAGTAGAGAAATTGTGTTATTCAGGACATCATAGGTCATGAGTATACCACACCTGAGATTCAGGACATGCATGGAAACAGGGCAAAATTTGATCATGGAAATTTAGGCAAATGGTACCTCATGAAGAGCCTTGAAAGCTTCAAAGAAGTTATTTGAAGGAGGTAACATGATCATATCTGTGACTTTTAAAAAATCTGTGAGAGATGTACTTTAGGCAAAAAGACTGAAATCATGGAGACTAATTATTAAACTAGTCAATATTCATGGGACTATGTTGTTACAACTAAGACAGCGCTAGTGGGAGAAGAGAGAAGGGAGTGGATTTAAGAAGTGTTTAGGAGGCAAGTTTGACAGAGGCAGAGGACATGAAGTGATTGAGGGTAGTGAAGGACAGAGCTCTTTGCTGAGATTAGAACTACAACAGGGAAAGCAGTAGATGGGACAGTGAGTGGGAAAAAATACTGAATTTAATTTTGGAAATTTTTAGTTTGAGGATCCTATAGGACAATTGAGAGCAGTGGTGGTTCACAGGAAAAATTCTCTCTTTCCATGTGGGAAACCCAGGTTTGATTTCCTGCCAATGTACCTCAAATAAAGCCATCATTCATCTGCCTGCATGTTGCTGTGATGCTGAACAGGTTTCAGTGGAGTTTATAGAATAAGGTAGACTAGGAAGAAAGGCCTGGCAACCTACTTCTGAAAATCAGCCAAGGAAAATCCTGTGGATCACAAGAGTCCAATCCCATTGTGCATGGGATTGCCAAGAGTCAGGATCAACTTGATGGCAGCTAACAACAACAACAATATGAGACGATCAGATCATCATTCTTTTGGAGTATTTTCAAAGCTAGTAAAATGTCCTTTAAGAGTTTATCCGAGTTTTCAGAAAATGACAAAATTATTTCAGAAGTGGAACTTCTATGGAAAGTAACTATCAGGTATCCCAATGCTCTTGTTTTTATTTTCAAGCAGTGGGACTATAAATCAGTTATTTGTGTGGTTGACTCTATAATCTTACCATAATGTATTAATGGTAGCACAAATAGAGGCAACTTGACATAGATTAAAGGCCAATAAAAGATAGAAATGCTTAATCAAAAATAAGATTAAAAAAAATTGGAGTCAGCAAATTACCAAAAAAACAAAAAAAATTCCTAGCTAACAGATAGACTATTTCAGTCAAATCTCCACTTCCCCCTCATCCGCTTACTCAGTGCCAGGACATATTTTTATTCTGTCAGACCTCAGGTAATGTTTCCAGTGAAACATTGTTTCTTGACGCTTCAACGTATCTTCCACAATGAGATAAAATTTCCTTACTTAAGATCCATCTCCTTTTTGCAGACTCTAAAATAAGAAGACTCTTTAAATAACAGAAATGTATTCTTAAATATATAAATCCAGAAAATGGCTAATCTCTTAACATTTTATGAATGGCCTACTTTCATGGGCTATCATCAAGAATTATCTGAGAATTACTCAGAATATTAAATTGCAATTATCTACATGACTAATGATGAGTTCTTAAAACGATGTATTTTCCTTCAGGGGATTAAGAATAAGCAAGTGAATGTGTTCAGCATCTCCCTTGAGTCACGAAGTCAAGGTCATCAATTGCTGTAGGGAAGCTATTCACATTCAGTAAATATTGCATTTCCGAAAGTAACCAAATTGAATCTCGCAGGTTTTTGTTTGTTTGTTTGTTTTCCCCCAGATTGGGCAATGGCTGCTGTTCCCAGGAGACCTCTGTTTTGGCAGCATAAGACAGGGATGAGTTGAAGTTTATCTAGATGCTCAGTAGTCTAAGAAAGGGAAAATAAATAGATGATGGCAATACAAAGTAGAATTCTAGCAAAGTTTTAAATTCACAAATAATCATTTTTAAGAATGTAGAAACTTTTTCCCTAAAAAGATAGAATTCAGTATTTTATTCTCTAAGATGGCCTTGTAGTCTCTTATAGTCCCAAATTCTGTAAATATGTTGTATATTTGAAATGGGATAATAATCTTAATTTAATAGATTCAATGTAAAATAATTATTTGGATGCCTCATAGCAACCATTTGCTAAAGAAATAAGTTTTGCCTTATAACATATGTCATTTCATAAAGCATATGGAGTGACGTGCATATTTTCTAGCTTAAACAATCATAATATATTTGTATTATAAAAATATCAAATAGAACAACAGGAATTAAACAAGAATTAAGTCTTCCTCCTGCCCCCGGTGCCCAGTACCCATCCTCAGCAGCCCCCTTAGCCTCCCCATCCCCCATCCTACCCAGAGGCAAATACAGTTTTCAGTTATCAGTTTCTTGCATATCCTATTGAAACTTTCCCTAGATATAACTATGTATATATTATATATATGCATATATGTATATATATATATGCTTTCTACAATGCTCTCAAACCACATATGTCAAACCACATATGTATAAGTCACAATGTGATATTAAAAATACAAAAATTCTGAATTTAGAAACAGAAAGATAGAAGTGTATAAGGTATATAGTAAACAAACCCTCTAAGATAGCTGTGCGCCTGCATGCTGTAATAAAGAAAATGTTAACACATAGTTAAATCTCTGTAAAAACCTGTTCCCTTCGAGAAAATTTCAACTCATAGCAAACCTATAGGACAAAGTAGAACTGCCCCGTAGAGTTTCCAAGGAGCACCTGGCAGATTTGAACTGCCAGCCTTTTGGTTAACAACCATAGCTCTTAACCACTGCACCACCAGGGTTTCCAAATCTGTGTAAGTTGGCCTTGAAATATTAAGTAAGACATAAGTAACTCCCTTAATTTCTAACCTTAAAGAAAAGATGTTGTATATGGCTGACATTAAAGAAAACATGTAACACACTAGTCTTTGTTAGACATTATATCTCCTGGCCTTTATTGTGCAATACCAAGGTGAGAAAATAAACTCATCACATTCACTGGGAGAAGGCAGAGACAGAATCTTCCTCTAGAAACTGACTCACTGTCTTAGAAGACTGAGAATTCAGACCAAGATTCTGTCCACTGCCACCCTTGGACCCTAGCTGCAAGGGACCTCCACCAAGGACAAATCTTGGTCAAACCTTCTTTCCAAGACCACTTGTTAAAGGCAAAAACCTGAAGTCTGAAGACTTGGGCTCTAACCATTTGACTGACTTTATATCGTCATGATTCTCTGGTCCCAACTGAATATCTTTTGATCTTACCTGTGTGCCTTGCCATGACTACCTTGCAATAAACAAAATGAGCTTATGCATGATAAACTTGAGCATTTCTTCACTTAATTTTAAAATTAAACCCACAGGGCATACACATACATATTATTGTTGTTAGTTGCTGTCTAGTTGGCTCTAACTCATGGCTACCCGATGTACAACAGAATGAAACATTGCCTGGTCCCGAAGACCATTTTCATGATTGTTGGTGTGCTCCAGTCCATTGTTGCTGCCACTGTGTATTTTGAGTGCCTTCTAGCATATGGAGCTCATCTACCAGCACTATAATGGACAATATTCTGCTGTAATCCATAGGATTCTCATTGGCTAATTTTCAGAAGTAGATCGCTAGGCCTTTCTTCCTATTCTGTCTTAGTCTGGAAGCTCCGCTGAAACGTGTCCACCATGGGTGACCCGGCTGGTATTTAAAATACCAGGTGCACAGCTTCCAGCATCATAGCAACACTCAAGCCACTACAGTACCACAAACCAGTAGATGGGTTGTGGACTTATGTATATCTTTTTTTACACAAATATGAGCACACCATAACCATAGTCTGCTGTTGAATTTTGTTTTCAGTTAATGTATCTTAAATATTGTTTCATATTAATGAATAAAAAACTACTTTTTTCCCATACTGAAAGCATAGTGTTCCATTGTATGGATGAGCTATAATTTTAGAAAAAGCCTTTTCCTAAACATTATACAGGTTTGGTTAGAAACTATATTGGCCTTTGAAGACTCAAGAGAAGATAATTCTACATGCTGTTGAGTCCCATCTCAATTCAATTTCACGTCTCTAAAGAATTTTATAGGAAAGGAAGATACTCTGCTCTCTCTTATGGAGTTTTAATTTTGAGAATACAGTCTCCCAAAAGACTGAGATCACTGACATGTTAAACTGAAAAAAAATCAATGTAATTACAGATATTTATTTCCTCCCTCTTTACACTTAATCTATACCTTCAAAATGTTTTATATTCATAACATATGACTTTAATAATTAGCTTTTATAAACTTAATAATAAAATAAAAAATTTTAAGAGAATGGCATGGTCAGGGAAAATTATTGGTCAGAGAAAGATCTTGCATCTGACCTCAAGCGAGTCATAAATACCGTCCATATTCCTCTGTCTGTTGCTTAATAGACTGGGATTCCTGAGTCAGAAAGTAAATTCCAGAGATAAATAATCTGTGGGAATTTTTCATGACTTTCTTGGATTCTTATATGAAGGCCATCAGCAGAAATAACTTACCATAATGGAATTTAGAGAGAGAAGTGATCTCAAAAGTTTACTCATTTCCTAAGCCTGTATGTCATGAACCAACCAAGTCAACACCCACTATCTGAGCTCACAAGCCAATGTAAACCAGCCATATTACAGAAGCCCTGCAGCCACCTTCCAAACATCTCAGCTTCTCCAAGACAGCTTAAGTAGGCCACAGCCCACAACTTTATTTTAATGAAACTGTAAATCTCTGCGGGATTGTGTGCTTCTCAGACAATGCTTTTCCACTGAGGTTTCACCCTTCACTCTCAGGTGGTTAATCATTTAACAGCATTTTACTGAAAATATTACTAAAACATGATGATGTGGGGCTATATTTTGAAGGGTGACAGATGGAGAGAAAGAACTTACTGTATCTTGAAGTATACTTTAATTTGGGAGAAAAGAGTACCCCTAACTAGATCCTGGATTCAGAGTAGCTGGTTTCTGAAATGAGTCCTCTTCTTCAAAACATAGCTGTCATTCTACTCTCTCTTGACCCAGCTTGTAAGATAGGATTCAACTTGTGTTTCCTTCCCTTGGATTCTATTGTATGCTACTCCACCTGGACTTTAAAATGCGTTGCCATCGAGTTGATTCCACTCATAGTGACCCTATAAGACAGGGTAGAACTGCCCCATAGGGTTTCCAGAGAGGGACTGGTGGATATGATTAGCAGCCATAGCCCTCAGCTACTGCACCACCAGGGCTCCACCTGGACTTTAGTGCCTTTCTGTTTGAGGAAAAGGCCTACTGACTTTAAAGCCAAGGGCTGTGGCCATGAAAATCATCTAGCCCTTGCCAGCTCTCTTTTCCCAAGTGTGATCCAGCCTCCAGTATTTCCTGCCCATAGTTCTATGACTAAAAAGTTTTCCTAAAGTCCACCACTTCATTCAGAATTCTCTGCTGCACTGCCCCACCCACGCAGCTTGAGCTCCTGATAACAATGAACGCTTTATATTCAGGGGAGCTTGCTATGCCTGTTAGGCACTATGTATTGGGCCTCTTGGGCATAGGGCAGATCTGACGCAGTTATCCATAGCTATAAGAGTTTCCTCAGGTCCTTCCCCACCTTAAAGATTTGTCTTTAGCTGGAGCTTGGTTACCCCTTTCTTAACACCTTGCATTGTCCAGATGGTGGAATGTTGTATGCTTGAATCTGCCTGAGTTACCAAATTTAAATTGGAAGAAATTCTTTACAACAGCCAAATCTTACTTTTCTGGCCATCCATTCTCATCCTGGGCCAGCAGTATTACAGTTACAATTGATGAAGCCATGTTCTCAAGAAAGTGTTTTTTTTTTTTTTTTTTTTTTTTTGATCCCCTGACAGGATTGATGCTCCCTGTTATTTCTTCCATAGCACCATGAATTTATGGCAATCCAAACACTTAATCACATTATCTTGTGTTCCATTCACCATTAGAATCCAGTGTTTAGCACACTGCCAGGCATATAGTAGGTGCTCAATAAATGTTGTCAAATGAGTAAATGAGTGAAAATTGGAGCAGAAGGAGAAAGAAAAATCATAGAGGGGGTTATATGAACAAGCAGAGAGGAAAAGAGATGTAGTATAACCACCACAGATAATTCTCTAGAAGTCGCTCTTTAGAAATCAGTCTGACACATAGCCATGAATAAACCTTGTGTAAACTTGCCCAAATATGGCAATATGATAAGAGTTGATGGAGTGAGAAGGATTCTGAACCAGAAAGACAGGGTAGTTTTTGAGAGAAAGAATGCGTTATAAAGAACAATTTGAGAAGAAGTAATAAGTTCACTTTAACAAAGATTGTTTTAAAGGTATTAACATGCAGGATAGTAAAATGATATTTAAAGAATATATAATCCTGTGTGTCTTGGTGTGTGTGTGTGTTTCTTTTTAAAAGTAATGGCTTTAATGAAAAGAGTATAATATAATATAAACTAGAAAACAATGATGCAAAAATGTGTAGTGATTCAAATAACACCACACCACTCCAAAAAAAAATTGTTTGTGGGGCAGTAGAAGGGAAACATCTCAAAGCAGTAACAGTATGTTTGATGAAAGAGTGATAGGTGACACTCTTAGGCTTTTTAGTATCTCCCGAAATTGTATCTATTAAGTATATTGCTTTGACAATTACAGAGTGTATCATTTCTACATAGATTGATTTAGTGAACACGGGATGTAGCTCCGGTAGCAACTGTATGTTCTGCAAATCTGTGTCCCTTAGTCAACATAACTTTAACCATTGACACTTTTCAACATAATAGAGCAGTGAAACTGTATCTTAAGAGAAGTATTAGTGCTAAAAATTAAACATATCATCATACCCTTAAGATGAGCACTAATCATGGTGGTGGTGGTTGTTGTTAGGTGCCACTAAGTTGGTTCCAACTCATAGCAATCCTACGTACAACAAAACGAAACATTGCCTGGTTCTGCGCCATTCTCACAATCATTGTTATGCTTGAGCTCCTTGTTGCAGCCACTGTGTCAATCCATCTTGTTGAGGGTCTTTCTCTTTTTCACTGACCCTCTACTTTACCAAGCATGATGGTCCCTCCTGATAACATGTCCAAAGTATGTGAGATGAAGTCTTGCCATCCTTGCCTTTAAGGAACATTCTGGCTGTACTTATTCCAAGACAGACTTGTTCGTTTTTTTTGGCAGTTTATCATATATTCAATATTCTTCACCAGCACCATAATTCAAAGGTGTCAATTCTTCTTCAGTCTTCCTTATTCATTGTCGAGCTTTTGCATGCATATGAGGCAACTGAAAACACCATGGCTTGGACCAGACGCACCTTAGTCCTCAAAGTGACATCTTTGCTTTTCAACACTTTAAAGAGGTGTTTTGTGGCAGATTTGCCCAATGCAATGCATCATTTGATTACTTGACTGCTGCTTCCATGGTTCTTGATTGTGGATCCAAGTAAAATGAAACCTTTGATATTTTTTTACAACTTCAGTATTTACTCCATTTATAATGATGTCGCTTATTGGTCCAGTTGTGAGGATTTTTGTTTTCTTTATGTTGAGATGTAATCCATACTGAAGCCGGTAGTCATTATCAGTAAGTAGCTCAAGTCCTCTTCACTTTCAGCAAGCAAGGTTATGTCATCTGCATAATGCAGGCTGTTAATAAGTCTTCCTCCAATCCTGATGCCCTGTTCTTCTTTATATAATCCAGTTTCTCAATTATTTGCTCAGCATACACATTGATTACTTATAGTGAAAGGATTCAACCCTGACACACACCTTTCCTGACTTTAAACCACACAGCATCCCCTTATTCTGTTCCAATGACTGCCTCTTGGTCTACGTACAGGTTCCTCATGAGCAGAATTAAGTGTTCTGGAATTCCCATTCTTCACAATGATATCCATAATTTGTTATGATCCACACAGTCGAATGCCTTTGCATAGTCATTTTTTAATGATTAAGATCCTTGAAGGCCATTGTTTTTCTTGTTAAGTGCCGTCAAGTTGATTCCAACTCATAGCGATCCTATGTACAACGGAACAAAACACTGCCCGGTCCTGCGCCATCCTCACAATCTTTTTTATGCTTAAGCTCATTGTTGCAGCTACTGTGTCGATTCATCTCATTGAGGGTCTTCCTCTTTTTCGATGACCCTCTACTTTACCAGGCATGATGTCCTTCTCCAGGAATTGATCCTTCCTGATAACATGTCCAAAGTATGTGAGATGTAGTTTCTCCATCCTTGCTTCTAAGGAGCATTCTGGTTGTACTTCTTCCAAGACAGATTTGTTCGTTCTTTTTGTAGTCCATGGTATATTCAATACTCTTTGCCAACACCACAATTCAAAGGCGTCGATTCTTCTTCAGTCTTCCTTATTCATTGTCCACCTTTCCCATGCATATAAGGGAATTGAAAACACCATGTCTTGGGTCAGGCGCACTTTTCTCTTCAAAGTGACATCTCTGCTTTTGCCTCAGATTTGCCCAGTACAATGCTTCTTTTGCTTCTTGACTGCTGTTTCCATGGGTGTTGATTGTGGATCCAAGTAAAATAAAATCCTTGACAGCTTCAATCTTTTCTCCATTTATCATGATGTTGCTTATTGGTCCAGTTGTGAGGATTTTTGTTTTCTTTATGTTGAGGTGTAGTCCATACTGAAGGCTGTGGTCTTTGACCTTCATCAGTAAGTGCTTCAAGTCCTCTTCACTTTCAGCAAGCGAGGTTGTGTTTTCTATAGCAAGTACCTCCAAGAATGTGGACCACTCCAACATGAGTCCTTACCTTCTATCATTTTCGATATATAAATACATAATAATTTAATAATTTATGTATATATATGATCTTATGTATATGTGTGTATATATACACAGAGAACACATATGGTTAATGTCATATACAAGTCCAGAGCTAGTTTTGAAAAAGGGGAAAGTATATAATTGGGTTTACTTGTGTAACGAAGCTATAGAAGCACCGTATTCATACTCTGAGTAGGTGTCAGATGGAAGAGCAAACACTCTATCTGTGGGCTTGATGTATGTGTGTTAATGGATGTAAATACATATATACCTGCATTCAAGAATCCAAAACAATGCTGTAACATATATAAGAAGATAATCATTTAACTTTTTTATTAAACAATAGCAAGGGCACTGAGATTTTTGGTACTATCACAACTTTTCCCTGCATTTTACATTTTGTCCATTTTACTTTAAGAATGAAGTTATTGTAACTTTAAAATCAAATTCTAAATATTTGTATAAAAGAAACAGCTATTGGCTCTGGTCATAATATTGTAACTAAAATTGCAGATGATATCATTTGAGGCAAATTCTGAAAGACAGTCCAACCTATATTAACAGAATATTGCTCTTGAGCAAGATTACTAGAACATCAATTACTAGAACATCCTTCCTTTTAATTAGTTTTTAAATTGTAAATTTCTGTTATGACTATTCATTTCCAAAAAAAAAGGAAAAGCTCCAATTATAATAGCTTCTGCAATCCATTCTCTGGCTGCAATAATTAAGATTCAAATCCACCGAAATTAACTGGGCTTCATGAAGAAACCTCATAGAAGTTAATGTTTTCAAACTGCATAGAAGGGATAATGTAATTATGTTAAAATTTATTTTTAAGATTTACTTAGAAAATACATGAATATCAGTATGTCCTAACCAACTTATAAGAAAAATCTGACTTTTACTTTTAGCTTATGTGGTAAATATGAATTTTATTATATCACTTTTATAAAACATTTTGACAAATGATTGTTGCTGTTGTTAGGTGCTGTCGAGTTGGTTCCGACTCATAATGACCTCATGCATGGCAGAACAAAACACTGCCCAGTCCAGCATCATCCTCACGGTCACTGCTGTTTGAGTCCATTGTTGTAGCCACTGTGTCAGTCCATCTCGTTGAGGGTCATCCTCTTTTTTGCTAACTCTCTACTTTACCAAGCATGATGCCCTTCTCCAGGGACTCGTCCCTCCTGATAACATGCCCAAAGTACACAGGACAAAGTCTTTCCATCCTTGCTTCTAAGGAGCATTCTGGCTGTACTTCTTCCAAGACAAACTTGTTTGTTGTTCTCGCAATGCACGGTGTACTAAATGTTCCTTGCCAACACCATAAATCAAAGATATCAATTCTTCAGTCTTCCTTATTCTTTGTCAAGCTTTTGTATGCACATGAGGTGACAGAAAACACCATGGCTTGGGTCAGGCGCATGTTAGTCCTCCAAGTGACATCTTTGCTTTTCAACACTTTAAAGAGGTCTTTTGTAGCAGATTCACCCAATGCGTTACGGCGTTTAGTTTCGTGACTGCTGCTTCCATGGGCATTGACTGTGGATCCAAGTAAAATGAAACCCTTGACAACTTCAATCTTTTCTCCATTTTTCATGATATTGCTTGTTGGTTCAGTTGTGAGAAATTTTGTTTTCTTTATATTGAGGTGTAATCCACACTGAAGGTTGTGGTCTTTGATCTTCATCAGTAAGTGCTCCAAGTTCTCTACACTTTCAGCAAGCAAGGTTGTGTCATCTGCGTATCGCAGGCTGTTAATGAGTCTTCCTCCAATCCTGATGCTGCATTCTTCTCCATATAGTCCAGCTTATCGGATTATTTGCTTAGTATACAGACTGAGTAAGAATTGTGAAAAGATACAACCCTGACACATACCCTTCCTGATTCTAAACCATACAGAACAACTGTAAAAATTGTGTGGTGGGCGTGTTTGACCGCTTCTAACTTCACAAAGAGGAAGAAGAATAGAAAGATCAGTAGTCCAAGGCTGATTCTGATGAGGCAGAGGTCAGACATGCCTCCACCCTCCAAACTTTTAATCAATTCTGACACCAACCGTCCCTACACTCTCTCTTCTTCTTTGCTGAGTAGAGGTTGATGACTAGTTGCAATGGCAACACAGAATTCACAGATAATACTGACAACTACGGGGTTTATTAGGGAAGTAACAGATTACAATTCAGGTTCAAGAATACTCAAGATACATTTCTTCAATCAGAACAGCGTCTTCTCAGCTGTAACCACAGGCATGCCTCTCTCTGACCTCTCAGCCTCTACCCTGCTCAGGCAAGTGTTACAAAGCTCTTTTCGCTCTACCGATAACTGCCCCAAGGCACCCCATTCCACCAAGAGCCCAGAGGCACCCTACTCTGCCAGCAAACCTCCCGTCCAGAGGCACTCAGCTTTCTTGTTCTGTGGGCTGGGAAGCCCACCATGCTGTCTCCTGCCAGTCTTCTGCCAGTTTCCTGCCTCTGCTGCAGTCGTTTCTCTGCTACCACTTCTTGTCATCACTGATGTTACAGCTGTCTCTCTTGGTCTCCTGGTTCCAGGAGCCTCTCAGCACAGGGATCTTGGGTCCAAAGGAGATGCTCCACTCCTGGCTTTTCTTTCTTGGTGGTAGTGAGATCTTCCCTTCCCACCTCTGGAAAGTCTCATTTTAAGCCTAGCAGGATGGCAAAACTGATCTAACCCCTTGTAAGTGTTCCATACACCTTATTTGTATGGTCCCACCCTGACAAAGGTGCTATACACCTTAATTACATTATTTGCAAGCTATCGAATCCCATTGGTGGCCGTAAGCACCTCATTTGCATAGTCCCACCCAGTCATTTGGTGGGAGTTACAAAACCTATTGCTAGAATGGCCATTTTAAGTAATTCACAGGCCACCCCTTGGCTCTTCTAGCCATTGAGCCTTTCATACTTGAAGGATTAACTTATCCCTCCCAATCATTTTACCAGTCCAAAACTGTCATTAACAAGACAATGGAAGTCCTGAAAGCTTTACTCCATCTAAGTCATTAAAGTTGACTCTACTCTCTGGAGACAGCTCTTCCTTATGCTTATTCTTGTCAATCCCATTTCTTTATTTTCATAGTTCAAATTATTTCTTGACTAGTAAATGTTTTCAAGTGCTGATCTTAAATGATGAATAGTAGAAATTCAATTGCTATGTCACTTTTTTAAATCATGTAAACAGGTAATGGAATTAGTCAGTTTTCTTAGACTAATTATACCAACACTTCTGATTTAGATAATTTTAACCTAAGGATTTTAGTAATTTTCATCACTCTGCTTTAGACTTGAGCAAATTAACAAAGAGATTTCTATCTTCTTGATTCTGAGTAGTCTGCTTTAGGTCATTTAAAAAACATTGTTTTGGAATGACTGAAAATTTCCCAAAATACTGAAGTTATAATTTATAACAGACTAGTTAGAGAACACTTAAAAAAAAGCACATATTAAAAATATGAGATCAGTATTTCTTTCTTTCATTTCTAAATATTGTCATTTGACCTTCTGTAATTGATCTCATCAGCCAAATAATTGAAGTCAGTGTTTATAATGTTTGTAATTTTATAATGTGTTGAATCAGGTTTGCACTTGGCTGTAAGCAACAGAGGACACCATCTATAGTGGCTTAATCAGATAGGCGGTTCATTTTTCTCATCTAACAAGATGTCTGAGCGTAGCAATGCAGAGCCAGTGAAGCAGCTTCATAATGTCAATTCCTTGGGCTCCTATTTTTCTGCCTTACCATCTTAAGCCTTCATCTTCATGGTTGCAAAATTGATCAGGAAGCAGTGGAAAATTCAAATGCCAGAAATGCTTTGTACTAGCAAGGCTTTGCCTCTTTATTTAGGAAGGAACACTCTCCTGCTACATCTTATTATCTAATAATGGGTCACATTGCCACTGCTAGCCGCAAGACAGTCTGTAGTTGGATACATAGTTGCCTCAAATAAAAATCAAATTTATCTAAGTAAGAAAGAAAGGTTCAATTAGTAGTTGTGTATTTCATGTGTTAAGAACCATATTTAACACTATCCCAATTTCTTTTTAAAGTCTTACATTTAAAGTTAGACAAGCATGCAGCCAAACCTTCCTGAGTGGGAAGAAATTATACCTTTGACATCTTCCAGATATTTGCAAATATATTACAAATTTCACTTTAATATATTATATGGTTTGCAGAAATTATTTTATTGCCATTTTTACACTTTCCTGAACAAGCTAATTTAACTCACAAAACACTTACGTAAGGATCCCTGGTTGTGCAGTAGTTAAGCGCTTGGCTGGTAACTGAAAGGTCAGTGGTTTGGACTCACCAGCTGCTCCATGGGAGGAATATGTGGCAACCTACTTCCGTAAAGATTACAGCCTTGAAACCCTATGAGGCAGTTCTACTCTGCCTTATAGGGTCACTATGAGTTGGAATCTACTTGACGGCAATGGGTTTGTTTTTGGTTTTTTTTGAGGGAGAGGTTTAACATTTAGAGTCCATTAAAAATTCTGTCCCATTGAAAACTTAATTTTAATTTCTGAATAAGTTATTATATCAGCCTCTAGATGGGTTTTATTGCTTTGAATAGTATTTTTAATTTTTATCAAAATGCTTTGGTATGTTACATATCTTAGGCTATGTTTTGCAGAGTTTGGCATGTTCTAATTGCTAGCATTCGGTATGTACCCAAATAATCACAATGCAGTAAAATAGTGGCAAAATAGAAAGCATAGATATTCATTGCCTTTTTTCACCTGCTTTTTTAGAGAATAAGGATAAACAAGTTAATTTCACATTTCATAGAACAATCATAACTGTATGTTCACAAAGATGAAAGTACAGCTTTCACTGTAAAAATCATTAAAGCAAGAGTAGTTGAAGATTTTGTGTGCTGGGGTGCAAAAACTTAAAAAGAAGATGCAGTTTCGAGATAATATCTGTATTTGGAGTGCATGCCTTACCATCATGGTTAATGGAGCCCTATCTCTAGCACAGCAAGCCCGGTGTCCTAACTCCTACAGGTGCTGGGGAGGCTCACTGCACCCTTGTCTGGGCTCTAGATTTAGACTATAGAAACCATTCCTGAGCATATGACAACATAAAGAAAACAAAAACCAGGATTTATTTGATCAATAAGAAGCAGTGCTTCTTTTTTTAGTTTAAACCTTGAGAATTGTATCTTCCTTGAAAATATATAAATTGGCATTAACTAGCTCCAAATAAAAGTTCAGGAAAACCATGGTAGTTATTTCCAGTTCATATCTGATTATTATTTAAGATAAGGAGGGGGGAGGTGTTTTTAGGGATTAGCAACATGTTTAGGTTTAATTCTTTGTAGATGCTCTCAAACATTTTCCTTATAACTAATACTTAAATACTCATTATTAGCATGGATAAAAACTTAACCCCAGAAGTATGAGAAAATTTCAAACTTCGCAATTTTTATCAACTTAAGTTCTCCTTGGTTTCGACTGAATATTCATTACTATACGTTGTCCTATATATAAATAGGCTAATATGTGTACTGATTGGTTATCAGTATCTTTCCTAGCTCTATTTACATGGACGACAATAGAAAGATGATAATATTTACCATTTATCATGTGTTTTCAATACCTCAAGTCTTATGCTAAGTACTTTACATGGATTATCTCATATGATTCTCAAAGTAGCACCATGAAGTTAGTTCCACTATTTATCCATTTTTCAGATGAAGAAACTAAAGCTAAGAGAGATAAAATAAGTTGACCAAAGCCATAAACTGGCAAGAAGCTGAGCCAGAATTTAAACACAAGCAGAATAGAGTTTACTTCTAATCAATCAAACTTGATAATAAAATTTGCTTGAGGTCAGAGAGGTAAGTGATGGGGAACATGGCGAATAATTTCTAAATCATCTTCATCCTGCTGATTAATAAACTATATTAGGAAAGTTTTGACCATTGTGTCTAAACTCTAAGAAAAATCAAGGAAATATGTGTAATAAAAGCTGCTCAGCAGGCATAAATGTGTATTAGTTATAGATCAATGTCTTTTCCTAATCAGGTAACTTTGGGAGTACCCACTGGATTATAAAGACAGTATAGGACAAGAGAAAAAGAATATATATAGGGAAGATCTATATCAATTCTAGGGAGCCCTGGTGGCATCCTGGTAAAGGGATTGGCTGCTAACGGAAAGGTCTGTGAATCAAATCCACCAGGTGCTCCTTGGGTGAAAAAACCTGGTGAACTGCCCCAGTAAATATTACAGACTAGGAAACCTATGGGGCAGTTCTACTTTGTCATATAGAGCCAATATTAGTCAAAATAGACTTGATGGCACACCATAACAACATAGCTATTCTACAAGCCAAAGGAAAATTTATTTTATTGACTGATTTTCCGAAGCCCAGATATTATTCTACCAAATTCAAAGACTAGTTTAGGAGTCTACATAAATGACATCTTGTTATAGCCTCAGATCCTATAATGTTTGGGGGAGCAGAAAAGGGTGCAAGGAGTTGCTTCAGAATCCTCCAATCTTAGCTAGGCAGCTTAAGGTGGTACTGAGGAAGCTTGTCTTCCATAACTTCCGTCACAGACCTTAACCTGGGGAAGGAAGTTTGATTTTGAAAGCCTTTGGGCTGTTTGTTGTCTCATGTTACCGAGAGAGCGAAAAAGCTAAAGCTTTATGTCTTGGGTTGTTTGCCCAGACTATGAACTGTGACTTTAAACTCATTCCCTTTTGACTTAAGTCAGACTCCTATTTCTCTAAATTTGGATTTACTGACCTGTGAATGTCACAACATGACCAATAAGATGTAAAACAGATTCACTGCAGAAAGGTTGGTGAATGAGTTTACATTTTCTAAATGGAGAAAAATAAAGTGAGAGACTGGCATGGATGCATGGTAAAATATTTTTCCAAAACGATTTAAACGGTTGGATTTCATCTTTATTTTTAGGCAATTTGAGAGGAAGTTAAAGTAAATAGAAATAGAGTAACTAGGAAAAATATCACCTTAAAGCAAGAGTAAGAATAAAAAAATTTTGAGTTCTACATTGCATGTGGCTGAGCTACTTTGCTTGGAAATCCAGTTTATAATGAATTAGAAGATTAACAATGCGGAATAAGTGAAGTTATCAATTGAGTTCATTTAGTAATTGAATACATTTTAAGATTTTTCATAATGTTTTCTTTTTATATTACTTAGGAAGTCAGGATAGTAGAGTTCAATAATGACTGCACTGTCCATATGGTAGCCATTCGTCACATGTGGCATTTAAATTTAAATCTTAATTAATTAAAATTAAGCAAAATTTAAGGCATAGTTCCTCAGTCACATTAGCCACATTTCAGTAGTCACATGTGGCTAGTGACTACCTTATTAGACAGCACAGAAGAGACTATTCCCATCGTTGCAGAAAGTCTTATTAAACTGGTATAGTGTAGACAATACGTATTCTAAATTCAGTTAAACCTTGGTTTACGTCTTCAGCTCTTACACTAATTTTTAGGAAGCAAATTTATTTGTCTGAGCCACAATTTCATTTGTTTATACATAGGTAACTTTTTCTACTGCACATCATTGTTGCTAGGATTAAACACTGTGCCAGTCTCAGGTCAGGAAAGCCCTGTTTATGGGGGCAGTATTGTGTGAGGGTTAGAAGGATGGGCTCTGGAATCAGGAAGGCCTGGGTTTCAATCCACATTCTGCTACCTACTGGCTGTGATTTGGGAAAACTACTGAATTTCTAAACATGAGTTCCTTTAAATCAGGATAATAACACCTACCTCATAGGACTGTTGTAGAGATTAAAGAATTATCTGAGAAAATAAAAAAAAAAAAAGACACTACACAGTGTATTGTAACCTTTAAATGTTCAATAAATGCAAGTTAATAAATTGTCAAAATGTTAGCTACCTAGCCTACTCATAGCAAACTTGAATGCTACAAAACAACATCCATAAATTCCATAAACCAAACCATGAGAACTATAAAACGTTGCCAAATACAGAAATAACAATAACGGTAACAATTGTTTTTGCTGTTCTTACCAAGGCTTGAGATATTCCAATAATTAAATTCCACTGTTATGACAATTAGTTCTTTTTCTCAATATTCTACTGGTCATCAGTGTTTAAAACAATGCTTTTAACCTCATAAATTACCCTGGTGCCTTTGCCTAAATGGGCAAGAATTAACAATCAAAGGTTAAATTAATATTAAAATATAACAATAGAGTAGTGTTTCTTTACTACAATTTCACTTTTGGGTGAATAAACTTGCTTCTACATCATACTAAGGCATCTTACTAGATAATGAGTTGTTTCCATAGCACACCTCAATTTTGAAAGATGACATTCATTCCAAGTTTGGTGACTACAGAGTTAAATTTTTTAATGATGCAAAGACGAATTATTTTACTTTTAGACAATTTCATGCATTCACATTTTTTACTCCCCAGAAAGACCTACAGTGGTTTCAAACTCTGGAAAAGGCTAGGAACTTAAAAAAAAAAAAAAAGTTATTTACATGCAATGATTGGTTTGTGGTTTGACCATCATGATTTTCATACATGAAGATTATTTAGAGATAGTATTTAAACATCATACTACATGCTTTTCATGTTCTTATTTTAATCTATAAATCTTTTCTACTGTGTGCACTTTGCTAACCATACTGAAGGGTGTTTTGGGGGCTGGGGGACAGCTTGGAGCAATGAAGAATATAAAATACATTTTAAGGTAAAAAAATAAGTGAATATCTGCTTGGTAAAAATAATCATTACATTTATATGGTTTATGTAGAAAGAAAGTTTAAAATGGAAGATAAAAACTGTTTGTAGAATATAGAAGAAAATATTTTGCCAGAAAATGTTTGCCAAAATGTATGCTTTTTGTAGAAAATGAAAAAAACTATGACTTTAGAAATTCATAATTACAGTTTCTAGGTTGACTAACACGTAAATGAATTCTGGCATAAGTTTTTCTGCTTAAAGCGTCAAGAACATCCATACTGATATATTTCCTAAGAAGGAGGATGTCTATTGCTCTAAAAGCCACCTTAAATTTTTCCAGGGCTACCATTTTAACACTTGAAATATATACTATTAATTTTGATCAACTTCATCTTTTTCTAGTCTTGGACCAGATCATGAATTGCATGTAGTCTTCAAGTAAAGTACAAAATTTTAACTAATGTTTGTGTGCATCGTGCGCATATGATACATTTAAATACCGCTCTTATCATTTTGTCAGTTTAGGGGAAAATGAACTTTTCTTAAAAGGCAAAGGAGGCAGACTTCATAAAACCTTATGTTTGCTTATCTTTAAAAAAAAAAAAAAAAAGACATGGAAAAGCTCTAATAGAAAAACAGAAGATACCTAAGAAGTATGTTTAACTTTGATAGACTAAAGCTACATAGGAAACGTAAAAGAAGGAATGAAGTAACTGATTAAATGTACTTATCTACTGAGCATCAGTTGTGTTCTAAGCCGTGACAGTCAACGTTATATGTCAACTTGACTAGGCTATGATTCTCAGTGGTTTAGCAGACTCTATGTAATACTTTCATTTTGTGATCGTTGTGCACAGCCAATCAGTTGGGGGTTGGGTGTACGGAGATGGCCTACCTCCAGTATATAAATGGATGTTCTGGCAAAGCTAGTTTTTTTTTTTCCCCCCTCAATCATGCACTCTTCTTGTTTCCTGATTTCCAGTTCTTGGGATGTAAGCCTGCAGAAGTCTCTGGCCCACTGCCTGACCTGCAGATTTTGGATTCACCAACCCGTGCAACCCAGTGAGTCAGCAGAAGCCTCCAGCCTGCTGCCTGGCCTGCATTTTTGGGTTCATCATCCCCTGAAACTACATGAGCCAGCAGAGGTCTGCAGCCTGTCACCTGACCCACAGATTTGGGACTTGCCAGCCCTCACAATTGTGTGAGCCATTTTCTCACAGTTCCATGAGCTGTTTCCTTGGAGTAAATTTCTCTATATATATATTTATATACGCTTCACTAGTTTTGATCCTCTGGAGAACCTAGACTAAGAAAAAAAACCTTGGTGTTAAACACTATAATCTATACAATGATAAATAAGGGAGAGTCCCTGAGTGCAAGAAGATCATCTAGAAAAGAAGATAAAAGATAAAATCAAACAACTATAACACAAGGTGAATGATGTTGTAGAGGTTCATATGATCAGGGAAATGTCTGGCTGGGAAGATCATAAAAGACCATGAAGGAAGTATAATTTGTGCTTGGAGGACAAGGAGCTATAGGGGAAAAACATCACAGATCAAGTTCTGAAAGTTGTAAATACAAGGCATGCACTAGGTATACAAGTTGGAATATAAGATGCTAAAATGAGAGTGTTTAGCGATAATTGGGAAAATGTGCCTTTAATCAAGATCATGTTGTTGTTGTTAGGTGGTATCAAGTCGGTTCTGACTCACAGCGACCCAATGAGACAGGGTAGAACTGCCCAGTAGGGTTTCCAAGGAGTGTCTGGTAGATTTGAACTGCTGAACTTATGGTTAGCAGCTGAACTCTTAACCACTGTGCCACCAGGGCTCTAAGATCATAGAGGACCAGAATGCTGGATACTACCTTCAATAGACAGGGGGAATCCTAATATGGTTTTGATTACTGCAGCAACATGAGCAGTGCTTGGGGAAAACTAGAAGAAAACCGAGGCAAGAAGAGATTAGATATGGAGTCCAGCTGGGAATTTTATAAAAGGTCAGGGTGGATTGGGGAGGGCCTTCATCAGGAAAGATCAGTAAGTGTGGGGTTGAAATGTTCCTGGGAAATGTGCTCTGGAGGTAGAATCCATGGCATCTGGCAAACAATTAGATGCAGGTGGCAAGAGAGGAGAGAGAAGCCAAGGAAGACTAAAAATTTGGGCCCTGTGTCCATGAGAAAATGATAAAATTAACAGAAACACGTGACTCAGAAATGCAAGCATTTTTGAGGTGAAATGGTATGTTAAAATGGTGATGTTAACTTTCATTCAAATTAACAAATGTTTATTGATGTACTACTATATGCCATAAACCGAGCTAGGTGCTAAAGCAACAATATATGGATTATAGACTATTGGGGAACACAGCCGGGCTATTTAATTATGCAAACAAACATAAATTTATAAGTGGAACAATGTGACAAGCATATTATGTGTGCAAACCAAAGATACCTAGTTACACTTGAGGTTACTGTCCAGCCCTAAAATGATTCTTAAGCTGAAATCTGAAGTATAAGAAACCAAAAAAACCTGCTGCTGTTGAGACAACTCCAACTCATAATAATCCTATAGGACAGAGTAGAACTGCACCATAGGGTTTCCCAGGAGTGGCTGGTGGATTCAAACTGCCAACCTTTTGGTTACCAGCCATAGCTCTTAACCACTGGGAAGTGGGAGTTAATTAAAAGAAGGCAGGAAAAGGCCTTCTAAAGAAGAGATCCTGTGTGTGCGTGTGTGTGTGTTGTATAAACAACCATCATCACCTCTAAAACACTTTTTGGAGAAGAGGGGAGAATAGAAAGAGGCATGATCCCAGGCAAGTGTGAGAAGAAATGATTAAATGATGCAGGTCCTTGTCCTAAGTCCTTTATCCTGACACAATAGGATGCCATTAAAAATATCTAAGCATGAAAGTACCGTAATCAGAGAGTAAGGTGTGAACACCGACTAGTGTGGTGGTGGGAGACCGGGTGAAGTGAACACATTTAAGAAATATGTCAGAAGTGAAAAGAGTAGGATTTTTATAATGAATTAGAAATTGGGCATGAGTAAGAAGGATGGTCAGAGGGACTTCCGTATTTCTATATTAACCAACTGGGTGGGCGAGATAGGGAATAGTGGAAAAAGACCACACAAGAAAATGGAACTATGAGCTGAAGTTTGGACATATGCAGTTTGAGGTACCCAGTGGATTTCCAAATAGACACATCTATAGCTGTTGAAAATGAATAGGTGTTCCTGAGGTAGTGAAGGTTCAAGGTAAAGACGTGGAAGTCGCTGTCAGGAAATAAGTAGTTGAAGCCATCAGAGCAGACGAAATCTTAAAAGAGAATACAGGTTGAAATTTGGCGAACCAAAGACAGAGGTTTAAGAAATATGCACGTATATCTGAGAAAAAATAAAAAAGACATCCTAGGGAAGGTAGCAAAGCAGAAATGATCACAGAAATAAGAGTAGAATCTGAGTAAGAAAATCTATAGAGTTTTTTGATGACTTAATTGCCCACATTGTTCACTGTAATCTCTGTTATTTATTTAATGATACGAGCAACATTGAGATGTACAAACATTGCCTTTGGTTGTCCTTCTGGATATCTTCTGCGGCTTCTACAAACACACAACATCACACACACACACACACACACACATGACATGCACACAACACACAACATACACCATATACACACACCACACACATGCCCACACACGACACACCACACACACAACACCCACACACACCACACACACACTCCGCACATACCACACACACACACACACAACACCCACACACACCACACACACACTCCACACATACCACAGACACACACAACACCACACACACACACCACACACACACACTTGCTACCCTGCTATGTTGGGTATGTATGAGGTCAATAGTTACGAAGTTACTCTTTATATTCCCAGTAACACTTCTGTGTTTAGACCAATATACCCTTGCTACATTCCCTTGAGATCAATAAATAAATAAATAAAAGTAAGTGAAAAATTATCTCTAGCATTAATATCAAGAAATTATAGGAATTGTTTTTCTGAGCTTGGCTTGTTTAGATACTGTGGCATAGGGCCAGGTTAACTCAACAATAGACAGTATCAGCAATGCAACAGAGAAGTCTCAGGCTTACATGATAACTATAAAAGGATACTTGCTGTGTTGTTCTTGCCCTTGGAATGCTCCTTCCTTTCCTGTTTTGTTGCTGCCATAGGATGTCAACTCAAATTTACTGTCATTGTTGTCATTTGGCCAACAAATTTCATGAAATGTGTGAGTCCACAAGTAGGCAGTCTGAAGTGTGACTCCTCTAAGTAGGTTATCAGATTGGCTGAGCGATCTTGGAATACAAATGACGACGAGGTTTGTCTCTTTTTTTTTTTCCCTCCAAGTGAAATGTACCTTTTAGAATTACTTTGCATCTCATACAAAATTTATGGCCTTTAAAAAACATAATTTTCTTTCTCACAGGTTTTCAAAATTAGTCTATAAATGTACATAAGCATCCTGAAAATCCATGAGAATTTTGCTAGAGACAAAAACCTATTTTCAAGGAAAATAACCTACGGCAAGATTTCTTAACCTTAGCACTATTGTCATTTTTTTTTCTTTTTTTCCCCATACAAAACTTATACATACGCTGTTATGTGATCCTAATTGCTCTCCCCATACTGTGACAGCACATCCCTCCTTTCCACCCCGATTCCCCACGTCCATTCAACCAGCCCCTAACCCTCTATGCCTTCCCGTCTCACCTCCGGACAGAAGCTGCCCATTTAGTCTCTTGTATCTACTTGAGCTAAGAGGCACCCTCCTCACGAGTATCACTTTATGTCCCACAGTCTAGTCCAATCACTATTGACATTCTGAAGCAGAGAATTTTGTTGTTGTAGTGAGAGTGCTGTCCTGTATGTTATAAGTACACCTCTCTATCCACTAAATGCCAGCAGTACTGCCCACCGAGGTGTGACAATCCAAAAGTTCTCCAAACATTGAAAATTTCCCCTGGGGGAAAACCATCCTACACTGAGAACCACTGACCCAACAGAAGTGTTTTAATGCAAAGCAAAATAAACATAATTTGTAAAATACATATTGTGTAAACGTGATTTAAATTTCCTTTTCTATTTATGTCATTATATAGAATTATCCCTAAGGAATAAATAGAAAATAGTAAAATCACCTATTTATAGTACTAATTTTCTAATCTTTCTTGTCATAATGAAAAATTAGATAAGCTCAGAGGGGGTATTTTGATTTTTATGTAGTCATTTTTAATTTTACATATCAGTTTCACTCATAAATTCATTCAGTAAGTACTTGCCAAGCTCCCTGTCTGCTCCAAGCACTGTTCTAGTTGTTAGAAATCAAATAATGTGTAAGATAAGCAAGTTCTCTACTGCACCCACGGAGTTCAAATTCTAATGGAGGAAAACACAGTGCACCAATAACATTGTGCTAAGAAGAGAATCAAAATTTGATGATATGACAGAGCAAGGATCTGGCCTGTTTTTGTAAAAAAAAAAAGTTTTATTGGAACAAAGTCACACTCATTTATTTAATTATTGTCTATGGCTGCTTCCTGCTACAACAGCAGAGTCCATAGTTGTGACAAAAACTTATGACCTCCAAAGCCTAAAATACTTGCCATCTTGTCCTTTACAAGAAGTATTTTCAGGCCTCTGCAATATAGAGAGATTGGCTGGTCATTTATAATTGGGTAATAGGAGAATAACCTTCTGTGCAGATGACATTTAAACTGATAGCTCTCAAGAGGGAATCAGTCATAAGAACATACAGGGGAAGCACAGACAAAAGGAGAAGCTGGAATAAACCTCCTAAGGCAAAAATGAGCTAGTTTTGGTGAGAAATAGCAATGGTTGGAGATGAGATCTGTAAGATAATGGGGGACAGAACATGTAGGGCCTTGAAGGTACGACTAGAGGTGAGGGCTTTCACTCCAGCTGAAATAGAAAGCTGAGAAGATTTGAGAATTTTGTGTGATATGATCTAAGATACATTTTCAGTAGGAACAGTCTGGCTGCTCTGCTGAGAATAGGATATGGCAAGGCAAGGGCAGAGCAGCTGGCTAAAAATTAAGCCTAAAGACAATAGTCAATGGTGGAGATTGAAAGAGACAATGAATTTGAATATGTTTTGAATGTATAATTTACATGACTGCACAATAAATTGGAAGTTAAGGACAATGAAAGAAACAGTGAATAAGAATTCCTAGGTTTTTTGCATAAATATTTGCATGGGTTGTAATGCTGTTTACTGAGTGGGGGGAGCACACAAGGAAGAAATTGAAATATTAAAAGTTCTGTTTGAGGTGTCCAAGACTTCCGTGTGGAAATATCAAGCTGATACTCGGATATATATGAACCTGGGTTGCAGGGAGAGGTCAGAGCTGGAGATGGGTATTTAGGATAGATATAGAGATGACATTAAGACTACAAGATTTGATGGACATGTTTAACGAGATATCGTAGATGAAGAAGGTCAGGAAGAGGATACAGGTCACAGCACTTGTCAATTCAACATTTAGAGATCAACTTTGAGCAGAGGATGCAGCAGAAGACCTAAGAAGGAGTAACCAGTGAAGTAGTAGTAAAACTAGAAAAGTGTGTTGCCTTGGAATCATCATTTGATCAAAAGAAAACTCCATCACCTTGTGAGACCAACTGTTTATATTCCCGCTTTATAAGAAATGGAGAGCTAATGAGATTGGGTGACTATTTACAAGGTAATGATTAGTATAGTCGGGACTAAACTCATGCTTTCTTATTTGTGTCACCTAGAGAACTCTTACAACACAAGATATCTGAGGTGGAAATTTTTTTTTTTTTTTTTTGGTCTAGTTACATCTCTTTGGAGAACCACCTTTGCACTCTATTCTCACTTCATATGTCTGGAATGAGGCCCCTGACCAGTCTTTCATGCCTCTGGCTCCAGCAACAGCTTCAGGAGTGGATTAATAACCTAAGCCAGGCTAATTGAGCTGTCCCTGAGAGTTTTCTGGAACCACTGGAAAGAAGAGACTCTCTTTTCAGAAGGATAGTAAGCTGTGAACATAGGAGTCATCATCATGGCTCCATTTTCCCCCTTCTGAAATTACAGACATTCTTACCTTTTCTATTACCAGAGGGAAAGTCATTCACCCTTTTCTGGGAGTACCTTAAAGACCAAACCAAACCAAACCCATTGCCCTTGAGTCAAATGAGTGGCTGGTGGATATCAACTGCCGAACTTTTGGTTAGCAACAATAGTCCTTACCCGCTGCACCACCAGGGCTCCACCTAGACTTTAGTGCCTTTCTGTTTGAGGGAAAGGCCTACTGAATTTAAAGCCAAGGGCTGTGGCCATGAAAATCATCTAGCCCTTGCCAGCTCTCTTTTCCCAAGTGTGATCCAGCCTCCGGTATTTCCTGCCCATAGTTCTATGAATAAAAAGTTTTCCTAAGGTCCACCACTTCATTCAGAATTCTCTGCTGTACTGCCCCACCCACTCAGCTTGAGCTCCTGATAACAATGAGTGCTTTATATTCAGGGGAGCTTGCTATGTCTGTTAGGCACTATGCTTTGGGCCACCTGGATGTGGGGCAGTATCTGTAGCTGTGAGAGTTTCCTCAGGTCCTTCCTCACCTTAAAGATTTATCTTTAGCTGGAGCTTGGTTACCCTTTTCTTAACACCTTGGCGTTGGTTAGCAACCATAGCTCACCATAGCTCTTAACCATCATGCCACCAAGACAGAGGTGGTGAAATTTCCGACCATGTGGGGTCTTCCACTGACGGTCAGCAAAAATGAGAGGAATTCTCAATGAGATGGATTGATAAAATAGCCACAACAACGGTCTCAAATATATAGAAGATCATGGAGATGGCGCAGGACTGTGCAATGTTTTGTTCTGTTATATATAAAGTCGCCATGAGACAGGGCTGACTTGACTGCAACTAACAAAAACATGGAATCTTTACTTTTAAGTGCCCAACTCCAGGCCTACAAATACTCTGATTTTACCTGTCAGGGTGTCTATGTTTCTAATGTCTTTACTTCAGAAACTGTAATAAATCTGGTTTGAGGCTATGAAAAGAGTGTCCTTCATGGAAGTCCATAAACCATGAAACCACAGTTACTTTAGTCACTGCAGAGTTCATTTCTTCCACTGCTTTGTCTTTTCTGCCCCATCAAAAGTTATTAATTCAGGTTTTATCTGCAAATTTTCTGGCTTCATCTGACCCAAGATTTTTTTTTTTGGTGTCAGGTTATTAATTAAATTTCCCCTGATATCAAGCAGTTTGCTTCATTCTCAGCATCTTTCCCCAACTTTTTAACTATTTGATTAAGCTAGAATTTATAGAATACTTAACTTTCAAACATTCTGCTTTAATGGCTATTTTTAACTCTTTTTCTATTTTTAATGTGGATTTTATGATACACTTATCACTAAGGCGCCTTTGGAATGAATCCCACCCAATTTAGTCCAATTTACACTTCAGGTAAACGTTTTTGTTTCCACCTTGATGGGCTTCCTTAACTAGTTAAGTATTACACATTGGAAGCTGCTATGTATGAAATAAGTACGAAACCCTAAAACACACCAGAAAAAGAATGATAGCTGTTGTTAGGTGCCATCAAGTCAATTCCTACTTGTAGCCACCCCATGTGACAGAGGGTTTTCAAAAGTTGTAATCTTTGTGGGAGCAGATCCCAAGTCTTTCCTCCAGCAGAGCCACTGATGGGTTCAAACCGCTAATCTTTCAGTTAGCAGCCGAGCACTTAACCTTTCTGCCACCAGGGCGTCTTAGACTATCCTCCTCAAATCCTGATTCAGCATACCCATTTATGTGTTGTATGTGACACGATTGTAAAATTTCTTCTCCTATTAAATTTCTATTTCTTATTAAAGCTTAACCTTGGATCATGCCTCAAGAAAACAGTTGAGGCATTTCCAATATGTTTACCCATTTTGAGCATTAGATAAAATGTCCTCCAATGTTGTGTGTCACATAAAAGCTGACATTAATCAGTGACAGAAATTGTCTACAGTGGATTTGAGGCCTCTCCTCCAATACTGGTGATGAGGTCCTTTGAGGTAAACTTGAAAATCTTTGTTAGATTTGGGCTTGCTCCTAATAAAGCAGTAGATGTGGTAAGTGATCTACAGTTTGGGTGAATGCATATTTGTGTATGCATGTTTTAACTGATGGTTGGTGAGAAAATTACAATTAATGACTTTATTTAACAACCAAAACTGGGAGAGAATAACTTAGTAACATTTTTTGGATGAAACATACTTCAGCTTAAACCAGATAAATGAGCCAATAGTCTCCAATCTAATGCTTTAGAAGGCGGCCGCAATAAACTGAAGGTCTGTAAAACCTTAAAGTTGGCCTGTAAAGTGACTAAGTGCAAATATACTATGTAATGAGATTATATCTGCAACAGTATTCAGATCTGAACACTATGTTTTAAGACAGATACAAACAAATTGGAGGATGTCAGAAAAGAAACACCAGAAGGTCAAGGGACTGGATAGAAACCAAATAAAATTAACACCAGTTTAAGAAACTAGAGTAATTTATCCTAAAGAACAGGAAATTCAGGAGATTTTATGATGTTACATTAACATAATGTGAAGAGCTTCCAAGCAAAAGTAAGATTACATTTTTCTCTATGGCTCCAAGTAGCAGAATCGAGGTTACTGAAATATCTCTATTTTGGTTCTTTGTAAGGAAGAGTTTTCTTTAGATAATCAGGAATGTCCAAGTGGGAATGGAATTTATCTTGGTATGTTTAAGAAAAGGCTATTATATTACAAGGGGACATTGGTAGTTCAGTGGTGGAATTCTCCCCTTCCATGTGGGAAACCTGGATTAGATTTCTGGCCAATGCACCTCATGTGCAGCTACCACCCATCTGTCTACCATCTGTCATAGAAAGTGAAGGCTTGCTATGATGTTAAACAGGTTTCAGTGGAGTTTACAGACTATAATGGACTAGGAAGAACGGGCTGGTGATCTACATCCAAAAATTAGCCAATGAAAACTCTATAGATTACAATGGTCCAATCTGCAACCGATCATGGAGATGGTACAGGACTTGGCACCATTTCCTTCCATTGTGCAGGGGGTCACAATAAGTTGGGGGCTGACTTGACAGCACTAACAACAACAACATTATATTACAAAATATGGTTGTATATTTGGAATTGAAGAATTGGATTTTCTTAACCAGAGTTTGTCTTCTATCCTAAGATATTTCCCCGTGGACAAATTTTGTTATTTCCTAGATATTGTTATATAGAAGAAGGCAGTGAACCTCAGTGAAAAGGAGTTTTTTGTGGCAGTCTGCTTCCATAAAGATTTACAGCCTTGGAAACCCTATGAGGCAGTTCTACTCCATCCTATAGGATCACTATGAGTCAGAATTGACTTGATGGCAGTGGGTTTGGTTTGGTTTTTTTGGATTTAATCTGGCCTCAAACCAAAGTGTATAAAAATGGACTCATTATATCCCAAAGTCTGTTCCCCTTCTTGATTTATCTACTTATCTACATATGTATGCATATATATTTACATACATGGATAGAAAGACATAGAGAAATAATATTTTTTATTTTTTTTGTTAACTATATTCTATTAGAGTCCAAGTCATGGTCCTTCTTCTTTTAAATATACCCAACCTTTTTATTTATTCCCTCTGCTAGTGCTAAAACATAATTCCAGATCCTAAACTGTTCAAATCTAAACCAGGTAACCAACCTCTTAACAAGAGTCCTTGTTACCAGTACCTTCCTTGCCATATTTTCTTAGATATTTGGTCATACTAATATCCCTCAAATATGAGGGGTTTTTATAATTTTTTTTTTTACCTTTCCCCTTTTCAGTAACTTTAAAACTTAACTGGCTACAGAGTTAGTGCACACTCCTAATTATGGCTTTCAAATTCTCCATAATTTTAATCATTACTATTGGTTGGATTTTATCATTTTCAATGTAAACTTTCTGGCATAGGGACTGTTACCTTTCTTTCACATGGACGTATAAACTTGATTATTAACGCCTTCTCTGTGCATTCTGTCCTACAACCGTTAATCCCCAACTTTGAACTTATATTTTTTTGCCTCAGTGTCCTTAAAGGTCTAGCTTACTTTATCTGTGGGGAATCCTCTGACTTCTTTTGTCTATGTTAAATGTCCATTTCTTTCTTACTTTTATTATAGGCACTGTAATTATATATTTATATTAAATTGTTTAATAAACTACTCGGACCCAACTTACAGTGTGTATGGGAGAAGCTCTGGAATACATAACATGGTCCTGTAGATTTTCTATCAATAACACGGTTTAATTGTGCATATGTAATCTCAATTCCACTGTAACATTTATTACCTACATCATTAGACCGTGAAAAAAAAAAATGTGATTCTCTGTCAATATTTGTAGGTATAAGGAAATGCTTCCATCAGTCGCCTTAAGGTTGAAGAGGCACAGGATATGCTATCTACATTTGGATTTAGCAAAGAAGCCTGGTTGAAAGCTGGATGAGCCATGGTAGTATTTCATGCACTTTGTTATTTTTATCTCTGCCAAAAAATAGCTAATTTCATGCAAGAATTACCTCACACCTGATCCAGGGAAAATGCTTTCTGGCTATTCTTTATATACTTGTATGCAACAGCAGAATTGTTTCAAGCTTTAAAAACCAAGTAAGGAAGAACATAAGAAAAAGAAAAGCAACTTGTAGGACAAGTAAACAGTTTTGCTTTTATTTATTTATTTATTTTGCAGACTAATTTGTAACTGAAGGAAAAAGAAGGCTGTCAAGAGATTTAGCAACTGGAAAAAGTTGAAGTGGTTATTTCTCCAAGAATTTTTGTTAACTTCCCCCCTCCCTACCTCCTTCAATGTTTCTTTAGGAAATTGACCCTGGTGGTGTAGTAGTTAAGAGTTTAGGCTGCTAACTAAAAGGTCGGCAGTTCAAATCCACCAGGCAGTCCTTGGAAACCCTATGGGGCAGTTCTACTGTGCCCTATAGGGTCGCTCTGAATTGGAATCGACTCGACAGCAATGGGTTTGAGTTTGTTTTTGGTAGCAGGTGGTAGTTGGGCCTCTGTCTCTCTCATTCTCTTTCTCTCTCTCTATTGTTCACACTCAATTCAAACAATCTCCTCATTTATCCTTTTATGTACATTTAAAAAATCAGTGTCCACAATTTTGATTGCCTTCTCAACAATCTTCTTGTGACTTGCTAGAATAAGATGGAAAATTGAAAAGAGGTCATTTAGAGAGCAGGAAACGGGGAAGGAGAAGAGTTGAAAATCAATTGTATTCATCACCTCAGTCTTTTCCCAGAGACTGCCTTCCAAAACGCCGCCTTTTATTTTCAAATTCATTTTTCTTTATATTTCGATGCAACTGTAATTCGTAGGAGAGGCTTTCATCTGCTTTCATAGGTAAGCATTATTCATGTGAATACTCCATTCCAGTCCTATAGAAAACATAAGCTTCACACATCTCCTGATATCATCCTGCCCATCATCCTTGCTTGTTTAGGTCATAAAATTATATTAAAAAGTACATCTGTTTCTTCATTAATACCAATGTTTAAATAGTAACCTAAAGTTGTCTTGATCTTCTTTTTTAATATAAAAAATATCTGTTTTCTTATAGTCACCAGGCAAAAGAAAATAACACATGACAGGAAAACAAATAAAAATAATGTGTATAAATGGACTAAGAAACTCCTTGTGGCATGGGGGGTACTCGATGGGGGGGCACATTAGATAAAGAGGTTCATTAATCCCACCTGAGCCTGACACTGGCCTAAAACATTCCCCTTGAAAACTCATCCTATTATCCTTGAAAAAAATGAAATTATTTGGTGAAGAATAACACATTGAGCTAAAATACCCCTTCATGTGTGAAAGTTTATCATAAATTTTCAACGAGGCAACTGGTGAAGGGGAGAGAGAACTAGGTGACTGAAAAAACTGAATACAATGTTGTTAAGTTCATAAGTTCTGACACTGAAGAGGTTAGAGAGGTGTGTTCTGGGAACTTAAGAATGTTTAAGCAAAGTAGGCTTGGTCAGAGTGGCAGAGAGGGGCCATATAAAGGCACTGTGAGAAATGATAAAATGGAAAACCATTGAAATCGTACCAAGAGGCAGCATTGACTGGAATACTTGAAACCCAGTTCATAAATTACTAGTAAAATGTCTGTTGAAAGATCCTGACAGATGGAAGACAGAAACAAGAGTTGTTTTTTTGTTGTTTATCTGTAAATAGATAAAAGTACATACTTTTAGAAATCTGGGGTTTGATTACTATGCTGATTTCTTAGTATGCAACACTCATTAATAATGAAAATGAATCTCACTAATGAACATAAACTCTTTACTCGTAGATTTAGAAATTTAAATGGCACTTGAAAAATGCATATAGTAGTCCAGAAAGTTGTCCTTGGTGTATCCTATACTTTTGCATGTCATCTTATAAGATCGCTTTATGCTCTAGGTTATTACTGATCTCACATAGCTTTAAAGGGCGTGCACACAAGTTAGTGATTACAAATGAATTAAAAGTAAACAAAACCCCCCTTTTTTTTTTACTTCTTTTGATTCTTGAGCAACTCATTCACTTACAAATATTAAAGTGAATTTTTTTTGCATCTTTCATTATTTTAAAAAAATATTATTATGAGCATTTTAAATCAATATTTTATTATTATGAGAAATAGCATTTTATTTCCTGTTTCACTTTGGTTACTGGAAAAGAAAATTTGCTGTAAAAGACAATTAGTATTTAAATATATCTAACTATACATAAAACTATACGTGGAAGTATATTCAATGACATAAAATACCATGCATATCTATGTAAAATTTTACACATGCACACACACATACACACAACCAGAGAGGAATAATTTGTTTTGGGGCTAGATTAATATAACATGGCTTTTCTGGCAAGTAGAGGCATGTACTCCATGTTAACAAAATTACTCTCTTTTGTTTTCTATCTACTGTCTCTTCTTTCCTGGTCCTTCTTGAACCCCATAGTTGACCATCTGAAATACTCTCTTACCAAAACATTTGATTTCTTTCGTTCTGGTGGTTCTGCTATACCTGTTCAATTGAACAGCAAACCTGTTTTAAAGCTACAATCTTCCTTCCCAGCACACTACTAGAGAAATTCACAAATTTTTCCAAGTTGGCATTGCTATCCAGCTTGGAAGAATTTGTGAATTTCTCTTTGTATTCCACAAAGTCCACTATGACCTCAATAGATTTTCAGTCCTATTCTTACTTGTCCTTTCCCTTCAACTCGAAACATTTATCGCTCTCAATTTGAGAGGATGATTCTGTCTACTACTTCATCTAGTGGAAATGGAGCATGATCAAGCATGGGGGTATAATCACTCAACCTCTCACCACCATGAGAGATTTATGTGCATTTAAATAAACCCATGTCTCTTCCTTTTCATTCTCAAGAGTTCTTTTTTTCATTCTGTAAGAATGAGATGCCCCTTAATCTCTTTCTTTCTAATTCATCTCTCAATATATAAACTTATGCTTAAATTTTTCTCACTCCAAAGTTTTGTTCCCCTTACCCCAACCTGAAACCACATTTACATATAAGTACTGTATAAACTCTCTTCTCCATTCTTACACAGATTTCTTAGAAGAATAATCTCTACTTTTTTTCATTTTCTCATCTCCCATTCTTTTCAACTCACTTTTCACTTGACATTACTCCCATTAAGGTTGCAAATGATATCTAAATTGTTAACCCCAATGGATATTTTGACAATTATTTATTTATAAATAATGGGACTTCCCTCCTGCATTTCAAATTGTTGCTCCCTGCCTGGAAATACTATACTCCCTTGGTTTCTTGTGTACCACACTCAACTGGTTTCTTTGTGATTCTCTATTCTGTCTTCTGTCTTGTGATCTCTCTCTTTTTTTTCTCTATATGTTGATCCTCAGGGTTCAACTCAAAATTTAATGTTATCTTTATCCTATATAATGTCCCTTTATGATTTCATAACTCTCAGGTATCAGGTGTGAATGTTAATAAACCTCTGTTCATACATATTCAACTGCCTAATTAAAATGTCCCTCTGCTCATTCAATAGATGCCTTAAACTTTCCATTTTCAAAACTGAGTTCATACTCCCTTTCCCTAAATAGATTGTTCTTTGAAATTCTCTACCTTGGTTGTTAGAGCTATCCTTCACCCAGTCATTAAAGCTAAAATATTTACATTTCACATATTCATGCAATTGTCAGTGACTACTAAATTTACTAATCAATGATTCTCCACCCTGGTTGCTAGTTAGGATCATTGGAGGGGCTTTTAAAATATCCTATATCAATTAAAACAGAATCTTTAGAGATTGGGGCCTGGGAACTTCTATTCCAATGTGCAGAGAATTTGGAACCACCCATTGTTGCCCTGTTAGGGTCTGTGCCTGGAGCAGTTGAGCCAATGAAATGTACTCCAAGTCAGAAAGAGTGAGAAAGTTTATTTAGGAGCTGTCCACCAACAGGGAATCTGACAGCAACACAGGCTGTCTCTATGGAGTCCCAAAATGCATTTTTACATTACAGATTATATATGATTTTCATAAGAGTTAGAAGCGTCTCTGTAGTCCACAGATGGCACAGCCAGATTATTTATTCATTACAAGGTAATTACAAGAGACTCTTTATCAGACTAAAGAGATACATGCCGGACATCTCCTTATCAGGCTAAAGATATATATGCCAGACATCTGGGCTCTAATCTTCCTGTGGGTAGTCATAAGTCACAGGTGGCTGGATAGAGCAAAACAAAGTCATTAACAGAGGTATGCGGAAAGGAGAAGGCAGGAAGGAAAAAACTTACAGGTTCATTATGGCATTAGTTATGCCAAGCTGTCAATCGCCCATTCTGAAAAGGAGAAAACATGCTGTGGAGTATTCGGGTCACACCATACTTGTCAAATATATCACTTATTTTTCACCTCTACCACTTCTGCACATTTCAGGTTCTCCTTGTCACCCTTTTATTTACCATTCTCTGCTTCCCATCAAATGAACCTCCTTATTCCCTGTGCATACATAGATGATTCTTTCTTTTACGTCCTTATTCATGAAGCCTTCTGAGTAGAATGACCCTCTTATAATTACTGTCAAATCCTATTTATTTTGTATATCTCAGCTTAGTAATTACTTTTTCCAAACTGGGTTAGATGTCTTTCCTCTGTGTTCTCATAATGATTTCTTCTACAGAAATCATTGTTCTTACCCCTTGAGTTATAATAATGTCTTTATGTGCCTACCTTCTCTTTCAGAACAATGACTGTATTCCCTGGTGTCTAGCTTAGTGCTTGGCATATATTAGATGCTCAAAAAAGGTTTAGTGAATAAATGAGTGTGTGAGCAGTTAGAAGAATAGCTGATAAAATAAGGATAAATAACTAATAGATGTTGTCTCCTGAAGCCATCAAGAGATTTAAAAAACATAGAAAAAGAAAATTCTTGTAAATTGAAAATGGGGAGCTTGGAAACCAATAGGGAAAACTTTCTGTATACTTGGAAGATATTTAATCTCTAGTGACATTTTTGAGTTACTGTTATAAGTAATTTCCTTCTTCTGATTGATACATTCATTAGAGCTTTCTGGTCTTAATTTGGCTTCCTGGGTATAAAAATGAATATATAACTGGCCTGTGTTAATACTGGTTTGATTATCAGCTATATTTCTCATATAATTTAATGGTTTTGTACTATAAATTATTCTTTTGTGAGTTTGAGTTTATGACCTATATTTTTCAGGGTCCAATCACCCTGGAAAAAGAGTGGTTTTCACATCTGCCAAATGGAATGATGAAATATTAGAAATGAGATGGGGTACAACAAGGAACATTGCCAGGACAAAGTAGGTTTTCTCCATGTTTTGAACTTACTGTATTTAATATTCCGGTATCCCACTTGAATTTAAAGACCATTTCAAGAATAGATTTGAACCATTGAATGATAATTACCAAAGACCAGACAAATTATGGTAAGACATGAAGGACATCATGCATGAAGAAAGCAAAAGGTCATTAAAAAGACAAGAAAAAAAGAAAAGACCAAAATGGATGTCAGAAGAGACTCTGAAACTTGCTCATGAACGTAGAGCAGCTAAAGTGAATGGAAGAAATGAAGTAAAAGAGCTGAACAGAAGGTTTCGAAGGGCGGCTTGAGAAGACAAAGAAAAGTATTATAATGAAATGTGCAAAGACCTGTGTCTTAGGCTGGGTTCTCTAGAGAAGCAAAATCAGTAAACTGTATAAACATATATACATATAGAGAGAGATTTATGTCAAGGAAATGGCTCACGTGGTTGCAGAGGCTGGAATGTCTCAAGTTCATAGGTCAGGACAGAGGCGTCTCCTAATTCATGTAGCTGCAGGGGCTGACAAAGATCGATGAATCCCAAGACCAGCAGGCAAGACTGCAGGCAAGCTGCTAGCTGAAGTCCTGAGAACCAGAGGTCAGATGAACAGGAGCCAGTTGCAGGATCCAGAGGGACCAAAAGCCCATGAGCCCTGCCAAAATATCCACTTATATTCGATGCAGGCCACACACCCAAGGAAATTCTCTTTCAACTGATTGGCTACTCACAGCAGATCTCATCATGGAGGTGATCAAATTATATCAAATCTCATCATGGAAGTGATCACAACGTCGTATGACTGCCAAACCACTGAGAATCATGGCTCAGCCAAGTTGACACACACCTTAATCATCACAAACTGGATTTAGAAAACCAAAAGGAAAAACACACTCAGCATCTCTCAGGCTAAAAGAACTGAAGAAAAAATTCAGCCCTTGATCTTCAATATTGAAGGGTTCTATAGGCAAAATACTGAATGATACAGGAAGCATCAAAAGAAGATGGAAGAAATACACAGAGTCACTGTACCAAAAAGAATTGGCCAATGTTCTACCATTGCAGGAAGTAGCATATAATCAAGAACCAATGGTATTGAAGGAAGAAGTCCAAGCTGCGCTGGAGGCACTGGCAAAAGGTTCCAGGAATTGATGGAATACCAATTGAGATGTTTCAACAAATGGATGCAATGCTGGAAGTACTCACTTGTCTATGCCAAGAAATTTGGAAGACAGTTACCTAGCCAACTGACTGGAAGAGATCCATACACATCACCATTTCAAAGAAAGGTGATCCAACAGAATGTGGCAATTACGGAACAATACCATTAATATCACATGCAAGTAAAAATTTGCTGAAGATAATTCAAAAACAGTTGCAGCAGTACATTGACAGGGAACTATCAGAAATTCAAGCCGGATTCAGAGAGGACTTAGCATGAGGGATATCACTGCTGATGTCAGATGGATCTTGGCTGAAAACAGAGAATACCAGAAAGATGTTTACCTGTGTTTTATTGACTATGCAAAGGCATTTGACACTGTGGATCGTAACAAATTATGACTAATATTTCGAAGAATGAGAATTCCAGAACATTTAATTGTGCTCATGAGGAACCTGTACTTAGACTAAGAGGCAGTTTTTCTAAGAGAACAAGCGGGTATTGTGTGGTTTAAAATCAGGAAAGGTGTGCATCAGGGTTGTATCTTTTCACCATCCTTATTCAATCTGTATGCTGAGCAAATAATATGAAGAAGAATGGGGCATCAGGATTGGAGAAAGACTCATTAACAACCTGCAATATGCAGATGACACAACCTTGCTTGCTGAAAGTGAAGAGGACTTGAAGCACTTACTGATGAAAATCAAAGACCACAGCCCTCAGTATGGATTACACCTCAACATAAAGAAAACAAAAATTCTCACAACTGGTCCAATAAACATCATCATGATAAAAAGAGAAAATATTGAAGTTGTCAAGAATTTCATTATACTTGGAGCCATAACCAACACTTATGGAAGAAGCAGTCAAGAAGTGAAAGGACATATTGCATTGGGCAAATCTGTGGAAAAAGACCTCTTTAAAGTGTTAAATAGCGAAGATGTTACACTAAGGTGCGCCTGACCCAAGCCAAGGTGTTTTCAATCACCTCATACACGTGCAACAGCTGGACAATGAATAAGGAAGACCAAAGAAGAATTGATTCATTTCAATTATGGTGTTGGTGAAGAATATTGACTATACTATGGACTGTAAGAAGAATGAACAAATCTGTCTTGGAAGAAGCAAAGCCAGAATGCTCCTTAGAAGTGAGGATGAAAAGACTTTGTCTCATGTACTTTGGACATGTTATCAGGAGGGACCAGTTCCCGGAGAAGGACATCCTGCTTGATAAAGCAGAGTGTCAGTGAAAAATAGAAAGACCTTCAACGAGATGGACTGACACAGTGGCCAAAACAATGGGCTCAAACCTAGGAATAATTGTGAGATGGCGCAGGACTGCGCAGTGTTGTTCTGTTGTACATAGGGTTGCCATGAGCTGGGACCAACTCAAGGACACTTAACATTGACAAACCTGTACATGTACGTGGGTACATACACACATGTATTATATACATGTGCTTATACATATAATAACCACATACCACAAAAACTGTCATTTGCATCAACATATGCTTGATACCATAGGCAGTGTCATTTTCCCATTGTCATCTCTTGAAGGTGCATAACGTAACATAAAAGGAATGACATATGTTATAACATGTATTTTAATTATTCTTCATTCATCCAGATATGAATATGAGTCATATATTTAGTTATAATGTTACCTTAAGGCACTGTCTTGCTATGCCCTGAAAATCTTCTGTACATAGTTTTTCCTCTTTTTAGACTTAGTTTAAAGGTGACCCAGTAAGTTTTTCTCTTTTGTACTCTCCCCTTAGTAGATGTAGGTGCTATTTCTATTAGTAAAAGGAAATATGGATGGATGTAGGACATATTGAGAAGCTGAACACTTTTGCAGATAAACACAAAGTGAAAACAAGGAACTAATCTATAAATATTGGCATAGAAATAATGACAAAGAAAAAAAACAGAACTTCCACAACCACATTTTATCTTCTGAGTAGTTGGAAAGAGCACATTTTTTCTTTTTCATAGAATGAAAATCTTATCTAAATTTAGGGTTGTAAAGCATGTTTATAGTAAGTCAGGAACCTTCACAGAAATAATTACAGTATTAAAGTACTTATTTAGTTTCAAAGTGTTAGCACAATTGAGAAACATTTAATCAGGTTAACTGGTTTGAGAAACGGTAGAGATAATAAAAAACAAAACAAAACATCACAATATCTGAGAAGCCCAAGTTGTAAAGTGTATTCAACACTATTAATTGTAAAGTAAGTTCCCTAGACAGTCTAGAAGGAACTGTAAGTAGCATGTGTGGTAGGGTAGAAGATAAACAGAAAGACAAGACATTTGTTTAATCTGTAATCTCGTTGAAAGAAGGGTCCCAGCACTGTAGCTATTTCCTTTTAAGACTAGCCCGATGTGAGCTTTTCAAGTAGGGAAAGGATGGAGCCACAGAAAGATGGAAAATGCTGGCAGAGAATGGCAGATGTAATAAGGTTGTTTTTAAAATTGAAAAAAAATCCATGTAGAGCAAAGGCGACTCAGACGAAATACAAAAGCTGTTTTCTCTTCTGTCAATTTATGCAGAAACCTGTGCTAAACAAAAAGGTGCAACGAGTCTACCAGAAATTACTTGGATTTTGGTTTTCCCACCGTGGGGGCTTTTTATAATCTGCACGCATAATCAGCAGAGGATATTTAGCTAGTATTGTCAATCTATTTGCAATCCCTCTAGGAACTAACGGTAAAAGAGAAACAATAGTCCGTAATTTAGGAAGTTTTGGTTGGCAGTTGGCTATTACCTCGGTCCTATTCTAGGTGAGGATTACACTTCATTTTAGGAACTTGGTGACTTGCCCTTCCTTTATAGTCGACAAGAAGCAATATCTTAGTCACGTTTGGCAGCTGTCCTGGGTAGAAGACTTTGGCAGCCCTAAGGAGATAAATTTCTTCAGTCTCGGACCCGCCCAGACTAGAGAAGCAACACCCTCCCAGCCACTACTCCGTTGCTATGAGACAAAAGACTAGGAAGGTAGGTGAGCGAGGCAGGAAGTCCCGCCTTTTAGCCCCAGTCCGTTCGGCTCCCCCTCCCGGCGTTCACGCCCACCTGCACACCTATTATTGGTGAGTTCCCTAATGCCTTGCATCCCTTCTTTCACTTCCTTTCCCTTTTGCACTTTCATTCCAGGGCGAGTGCAGGCCCCGCCATTTCCCTCCTAGTTCCTTTTCATTTGGGACGAGCGGCGAGCGGGCCTTCCTTTGGGGCCATTGTGTACGGTGGAAGACGTGGAGGGGGCGGTAGTGCGAGGAGGCGGGCGCCTCACGTCCATTGGCGCCGCCCGCTGTCGGGCAGCCTGCTGGCGCCCGGAATTGGCCCAGCTGAGCGCGGCCCCGCCCCGGCCCCGCCCCGCGGCTGGGTCTCAGTTTGTGTTACGGGGTGGGGTGTCCAGCGAATGGTCTCCTTCTCTGCTAGGGCTGCGCGGCGTCTCGTAGCCTTCGGGAGAGTCTTCGGGAGCGGAGAACGGCTGTAGGTTGGTCTGGACAGTAGTTGTTGAGTCTCCACGTTTCGGTGGCCTGTGCTCCGGGCTGCTCCTTCCCGGGGACGGTGACAGTACGGTGAGTCCACACTCCCGGCTCGCGCTGCCCACGCTCCCTGGGCTGCGTGCGCGTGGGGCCGGACCGCGCACTCTTGTGTCCCTGGACACAGACAGCGAGGAGGGTAGGGGCGTCGGAGAGGTTGGCGCTGCTTTCCGGCCGGGCCGGGACAGCCAGGAGAGGGCTACGGAGGCTGAGGGACAGCCAGGGCTCCCAGCTGGTGTCGCGGCCGTCGGCACAGTTTGCAGAGGGGTATTTAACACCCGGAACCGGGCAGGGCCCTGGAGGGGAGCCGGAGGAGAGGGAGCCGGAGGGCTGGGATCACTGGCGTCTCGGGAGTGCGCTTCCGGCCGAGTGCGGAGCGTGGACCGCCTGCGGGTGCTGGAGGCGCGAGGGCGCTTCGTTCTCCGGTGCCCACTGTCCTCCCCTCAGCGAGGCCCGGGGTGGCAGCGGAGGGGCTGTGCAGGGAGGGGGCCTGGGCGTCCCGAATAAAGCTCAGTACCTCCCCTCCTCCGCGCCACCCCCGTGGGCGAGAAGAGAGCTGGGAGCGAAAGACGTGCGCTCTCTATTCTGCGTCCTCGTTTGTGCGTTCTCACTTTCTTTTAAAATGGTGTGTTGTTTGTTGGTTTACTTGGTTCTTAATTTGGGGGTACCTACTCACCGCGTTAGTTCAGAGAACTATGTGTGTGTCCGTGCTTGCCGATTTTAGCCAGGAAAATCCAGCTCCTCCGCCTTTGTTGACAACAGAGGTGCCCCTTCCTCTTGTGTGGAGTGATCTTTACGTTTCTGTAACTTGGCGAGAACTAACAGAAGGAAAGGGAGGTTTCTTAATGAGGCTCCCAAGGTATTTGCTGTGGGCTTCAGTTGTTCGAAAATTTTGAACTGGGATTAAGGCAGGGAGGGGGAGAACGCTGTGTTTTTATCTAGTTGGAGGAGACCTATTTAACTTGATTTCTTGTTATTAATTGGAAATTAAGCCTTTGCTACTTGAAATGTGGGAGGATACATCTTTGTTAACATTCTAAAAGCAAAGGTTAGGGTCACTGCCCCTAAACTCACTGTGTGTAAAGATTGAGAGTGTAAATTCACACTTTCATTGAAAAGTTGGATTTGGAACCCTGAGTTTAGTTCTCATTGATGGAGGATGAAATGGGTATGAGTAAGCCTGTTCAGTTTCTGTGGGGTAAATATTTTCATGACAAACTAACTTTTGTTTTGTTTTTTTTCCTTTGTCGTTCAAAGAACTAAGATTCCAGATGGCAAATTCTATGAATGGCAGAAACCCTGGTGGTCGAGGAGGAAACCCCCGGAAGGGTCGAATTTTGGGTATTATTGATGCTATTCAGGATGCAGTTGGACCTCCTAAGCAAGCAGCAGCAGATCGCAGGACTGTGGAGAAAACTTGGAAACTCATGGACAAAGTGGTGAGTTCTGCCTGACTGTGCCTGTACTTAGTCCTGTTCACCCTGGGTATGGTTTTTCCAGATTTATTTATACTCCTAATTTCAAATAGTTAGCATTATGGCAACAGTCTTTTGATTTTGGGTGACTGTTTTCCTTACATTCACTCTCTGAGTTTTGGAAAGTTAGATTCAGAACAGAGACTTTTTTTTTTTTTTTTAACTTTTGTCCTGCTCTTCAAGGTTCAGAGTTCCTCTGTATGACTCAGATATGCAAAGCTTTTACTGTTGGCTGCTTTTGCTGGTGTATGGTGTTTGCAAGTGTTTATTGTGTCTCATGTGAAGTTGTGTTGCTCTAAGATAACAGAGTGCAAACAAGTAATTTAAGAAAAATCTCTGACAGAACGCTCCTGACAGCCAAATGTGTGCTGCTGAGAATATTGAAAAAAAATCCAATTAGCCCTTAAGCAAGGAAACAAACACTTGAGAGAAATAGTTTCCATTTTGATATTTGAGAGTTCATCTTCATTAAGAAACTTTTCTCTTGTTTTAATGGTAGAGTTACAGTTGCTTTCATCTATGATTCCATTTTCAAACAGGAAACCTTTTTGATTCACATTGTTTATTGCGAAAGGAAAATTTATGTTGGGGTGGTGGGACTGAGACTACCAGAAACCTCTGTGGTTTCTGCATATTGACTTCAGATGAACTAAAATTTCACGAGAAGAAATGAAGCTAGATGTTAGTGTTCAGAGAACTCCAGTTCAAAAGGCAACCTGAATACTTTACAGGGATCTGCTCAGAAAACTGGAACTGTCAGTGTCCTGTCTTACTAAGTAGGAATGTGCAATAAATATGATGGAGATGTGGCTTGCTGCTTTGCGTTCATAGCATCTCATGGCTTTACTTCGTAGATTTTTAGGGCTTATTACAAATTTAGTTGAGGATTTTCATATCTTTATAACGACAGAAACAGAGGTCCCCCCACCCCCGATTCCTTTGTAAGGATGCGCTAAACCCTCCATGAAGTCCTGTGGTGGCATTCACCTTTGCTTTGGCTTGCAGCTGTGCACAAATACTGGCCACAAACAACTGCTGTCAGTAGGATTAGTACTACAGGAAGGTGACAAGATTTACTTTATTTTCATATATTTGTGTAAAAAGTGCAGACAGATAGATGGATGGTAAGCCTGTCATTCTGTGGCCTGTGGTGGTATATGCAGAGTCAGGATACTTTGGCCAGAGAAATATCCTTCATTTTCGGCTTCAGTGTGACCTATTTAAGCATCTTCCAGTTTATTCAAATTGTTGTATTAAAGTGCTCCAGACAAAATGATGTCATGGTGTCAGAACATTGAAACTTTCTGCTTGGGATCAGGTTTTGATTTTAGCATTGGGTATTTAAGAATGAGAAGTATGCACTTTGGCAAAGTGAATCTACTTGGCAGGCACAATGCTAACTCTCTTTGCTTTTCCAAAGATTATGCAGTTGAAGGTTACCCTTTTTGTCTTAATCTTACTTGGGGGTAAGAGAAGGAATTCAAGGTTTCTCTATACTTATCTGTTATATTCCAAAAATCCTGTTGCTTACTAGTCGATTCCGACTCATAGTGACCCTATAGGACAGAGTAGAACTGCCCCACAGGGTTTCCAAGGAGCGCCTAGTGGATTTGAACTGCCAGCCTTTTGGCTAGCAGCCAAGCTCTTAGCCACTGCGACACCAGGACTCCAATCTGTTATACTAATGGGCAACTAACTAATGGATCGGATTTCACAAAGGGAGCTACCCCTCCCTCTCCATCCCCTTCTTTGAGTAGTCAACACTTGTACATTTGTGAGTATTGGTTAGAACATCAAATCAAAAAAGATTTATATAAGGAAGTGGTCAGATGTAGTAACTATAAAGTCACCACTTCTGAAACATTAAAAAATGGATGGTGTGCATAGTTTTGGTCCATAATGGATTGTTAACATAAATTTTATGCACTTTTAATTATTTAACCATGAGTTGTGGTAAAATAGATGGTTAGTTGATAGTTAAGCATCTGCCATTGTTTATTTTACCAAACCCTTTTGCGGGTTTGGGTTTAGCCTCTCTACTTGAGAAACTCGACTCACAAGATAATCTGTTATCTGAAGTCTCCACTTAGTGGAATGTGGGTGCGGTGTTGGCAAAGGCGCATTGCTGTGGCTTTTCAAATTTGTCTTCATTATTTGTCAGAGATGAAAATTGTGTTCATTTGTGAATGCATCTGTCCATCGGCTTTGTGGAGGGAAATCCCATAAATTACTGTGAAACAGTTCTGTATGTTTATTCTACTCTATCACACAGTAATATAAAGGCATTGGTAGTTTCTTATTTTACTGTGTAATGCAGAAGCATTCCCCACATGTGTTTATCATTTATTTGTCAGTAGTAAAGGAAGTGGTTCATGATATCAACACGGTCCTGATGATTACATCAGAGCTTTATTATTAGTCCAAAAGTTAATTCCTTGACACATTACCTGTTTTGTAAAATAACTGCCATAGCATGAATTTAGCTAGTCAGTAGCAGAAAATAATAAGCTTCAAGTCTAATGGGTAGTGATATAAAAGGGAGCATTTAGTGCATAGGGTTAGGAGCCCTGGTGGCGCAGTGGTTAAGTGCTCACCAGCTAACCAAAAAGTCGGCAGTTAAAACCTGCTGGCCTCTACAGGAGAAAGATGTGGCCATCTGCTTCGGTAAAGATTTACAGCCTCAGAAACCTTGGGCAGTTCTACCCTGTCCTATAGGGTCATTGTGAGTTGGAATCGACTTGATGCCAGTGAGTTTGGGTTTGTGTTTTAGTGTATAGTTAGCATTTTTTCTTTATGAAGCATTTTCACAAGGGCAGATAATACAATATGAGGTATAATATGAAAACAAACTCCAAATTCACTTTGTCTTAGCTACTTAAAAGTAAAATAACTGGTTTTACCGGGGATAGTAAAGCAGTCTTGAACTGTAGAAAAAATATGTAGTAAGTGTGTAGTTTCAATGTTCTTTGGCCTCTAGGATTTAAAATGGTCAACTGAGATTCCAGTTCCAACTAATGGTTATGTTTTCATAAGGCAGGCTTTCTGTACTAGCTCACTGATAGTAGGAGACAGTAACTACTGAGTTATAGTCCTTGTAAGATGTGAAGTGTTCTGTAGCAGAATATCAGTAGCGTGGGGTTGACATGGTACCTGTATTGGGGGAAAACAAAAGATTATTAAGATATCCAAAAGCATCCCATTTAGACATATTTTCTGGTTTTAACCATATATGCCATTGTAAATCTGGCCAAAATTTCCTCAAATTAGGGGATCCATATGTGATACAGTGACAGAACTGTTAGTCATGAATCTACATCTAGGTTCAAATATACTCTGAATGTGGTCTGTTCCAAAGCTACTTAGGTAGGTTTCTTAAGTAATTCATAAACTTAATATTTACTGAGGACCTACTAGGTTCCTGGAGCCCTAGTGGCGCTATGTTTAAGAGCTCAGCTGCTAACCAAAGGGTCGGCAGTTCAAATCCACCGGTTGCTCCTTAGAAAACATATGGAGCAGTTCTACTCTGTCCTGTGAGGTCACCTTGAGTCAAATTGACTTGATGGTAACTGTTTTTTTTTTAATAGTATATTCCTGCTGAGTGCTTGTTATGGGAGATGCAAAGCTAAACCAGACATAACTCCACCCTTGACGCAGCAAGGAGCTCAGAGAACAGCGTAAGAGCCAGGCATATAAATGGATAATTGCCATGTAGTATGGAAAGGGCTGTAATACAGACTTTTACAAAGTGCATTGGGAGCAGAGTAGAGAGCATCCACCTGCCATTTAAGAAGCCTTGTTTTTCTAGCCACTGTTCAGACAGTTGTGTGTCTGGATTCCGCTGGCCATTGCCTTTTAAGAACAGCATTGTTGTGCTCTCATTGGAATTGCTGAGGTGTGAGGGTAAGGAAGTGATTGCTAATCAGTATGGTAGGAGTGATAATTTATTAATGTGAGCTTCCTGAGCGTGGTTTCCACAGGCGTCTTAGCCAGGTGATGGAAGAGAGAAGGAACATTTTTCCATCTAATAGATACTTAATGTCCTGAGCATACATGGATGTTTGGGAAATTAAAAAATAATTAATTGATGCTAAAGAGCAGTACAGGTTGAGTATTTGCCTACATTTGGTCTTGCTGTCCTTGTTATTTATTTGAAATTACATCAGTGAAAGACTTTTTGAAAGCATTTAAAAAGTGAGGATGCCAAATAGCCTTTTCCTGCCTTGTACTTTCAGTACATTTAATACATTCATCAAGCTTGGAATATAATTTTTGTCTCTACCTTTATAACTTCAATGTGACCATAATGTAATTTTAAGTTTGTCAGTCAAGAATGAGTAATTTAGATACTGAAATTAAGAAATATAAGAGTAAATATTCTTTTTTAAGTTGAATTCTTCATATCGCTGAAAAATGCTGCACGTGGAGTAAAGCGTTGGTTTTGGATGCCTGTTGATTGTTGGCCTTTTTAGGGCCCTTAGCAAAGGAAATAGCTTTTATTTGAATTTTTCCCCATAAATACTCCCACTTACTCATAAGTTATTCTACGTTAGCAGAATCATGGGCACTAGTACACTTGGATACGGGGTTATAGCACATTAAATGTCTAGGTAATTTTGTTTAGTACTGAGTTAGATTTTGCTTTTGTGCTGAAAGATGTGAATTGACCCTAAAGTTGGCCCCTTGTAACTTCTAGGAAGAGCTTTTTGATAAAGCAGAAGATATAAAGGAATTCTACCAAAAGGTATCTTGATTTATCCCTGTGCTGTTAGGCATACATATAATGGAAGTCTTAATCAGTTTGTAATCTGTTAACTTCACAAAATTTTTACTATGCAGAATTTGAATCAACTTTTTTTCTTTCTGAGTTGCTTTATATGCTTTGTTGATTTCGTCTTCGTTTATCAAATCCTAAGTCTGGACAGACAGACAATTATAAATAGCCATACCATACAGTAGAATAATAAATGCTATAATATAGTAAAGTGTTTTGACATAGTATGGGGTGGGGGAAGAGTGCTGGTGGCTAGGGGTGAAAAGTTGGTGTAGAATGAAGCATAGAGGAGGTGTTATCCAGCTGTTCTTTAGAGGATGGTTGAGTGAGTTGGAGGACATATCAGGCCAAAAAAGTGATGGGTAATGGGAGGCTGTTGAGTGAGAGGAGGTAAGTTAGGGAAAGATGATAGAAGGTTTGAATTCACCATCAAGGAATTTGGCTTTTATTTATCTTGTAGACAGTAGAAAACTGTTGAAGGCTTTTGAGTAGGAAGACAGAAACTCAAGGTTATTCTTTGGTAAATTATTGTCTTGATTCTGGAGGATGGGTTGAAAGAAAAGAAACTAAAAATAGGGCGAACGATCAAGAGGAATTAAAGCAGTCAGCAAGAGATAATGAAGAGCTGAGCTAAATAATTGGCAATAGGTATAGAAAGTGTTGGATCAAATGAGGGAGTCATTCTGGAGGTTAAATCTGCATGTCTTGCTGACCCCTCGTAGATAGAGGATGAAAGAGAAGGTTAAGTGAAAATGACTCTTGAGGTTTTCAGCCTAGTTGACTCTGAAGGCAGTGATGCCATTAATGAGATCAGGAAGGGAGAAAGAAAAAGAGGAAGCTTGGGGATTGGTGCATGATACGTTTGTTTTTGACCATGTTGAGTTTGACATGCCATTTTTGAGCCAGAAAATTGTGTAGTTCAAGAGATAAGTTGAAACTACAGATAACATAATGGTAGATAGGTATATTGGAGTAGTATTTCAAGATACAGAAATGGATGGAATTTCCAAGGCAGAGTAGAAGGTGAAACTAGAAAAAGTCACAGAATTACTTTTTCTTTTTTTATTTTTTGAGAGGTGTGTGTGGTGTATTTATAGTTAGATGGCAAAAAGGAAGGAGGAGCCTGCAAAAGAAAAATGGTAAGAGGGATAGGAAAAAAATTAGAGCATACTGATTTCTTGGATAGAAAGGAGGTAGTTTAAAGTTCTGTAGAAAACACCAATGTGGGTGAAAATTTAAGAACTTTTCACTATCATGGTTAGAGGCCCTTTTTGGCCTTTGTAAAGTAGTTTCAGTCATGTGATGAGTGTGTGGATAGTGTAAAAATTGTTCTAGAATTGTGACAACTCATGGAAAGAACGTTCTAATGGCTTCAGGGTTTGAGCAGATTTGAAATAATTTTGTTGTTGGGGTGCTGTAGGACAGGTTCATGGATTCATGGGAAGGGTTGTAGGTAGGAAGTGATTTAAGATGTAAGGGAAGAAGGAATAATTGAAGTGGTATCTTAGATTATGGGAGGGAAAGGTTAAGAACAAGTAGGAGGATTAACCTTGCTAGGTTAATGTAGCTTCCACTGAGACAGGAGAAAATCCAGGGAATAGACAGAGAAGCTTTGAGGGAATTTGTAAATTTTTGTATTGGGTTGTTAGGAAGTGATTTAAGCCATCAAATGTGAAACATTTAAAACTTTTTTTTTCCCCCCATTTGAGAATATCATATGTCTTTTTTTGTTGTTGTTGTAGTTAAATGAAGTTTACATTTCATGTTAGTCTCCCATACAAAATTGTTATACATACATTGTTGTGTGACCCTAATTGCTCACCCCATTCTATGACAGCACACTCTTCACGAGTATCACTTTATGTCCTACAGTCCAGTCCAATCCCTGTGTGAAGGGTTGGCCTTGGAAATTGTTTTAGTTCTGGGCCGATAGAGAGTCCAGGGGCTGTGCTTTCCAGGGTACCTCCAGTCTCAGTCAGACCATTAAGTCTGGTCTTCTTACTAGAATTTGAGTTCTGCATCCCATCCTTATGCTGCTCCATCAGGGACTCTCTGTTGTGTTCCCTGTCAGGACACTCACTGGTGGTAGCTGGGCACAGTCTAGTTCTTCTGGTTTCAGGCTGATGAAGTCTTTGGTTTATGTGGCCCATTCTGTCTCTTGAGCTAATACTTTCCTTGTGTCTTTGGTGTTCTTCATTCTTCTTTACTCCAAGTGGTTGGACCAGATGATGCATCTTAGATGGCCGCTTGCACCACCAAAGTAGGCCACTACTTTGGCCACTCACCAAAGTAGGATGCAGTACATTTTCTTAAGCTTTGTTATGCCAGTTGACCTAGATGTCCCCTGAAAGAGTGGTCCCCAGACCCCTACCTCTGCTACTCTGTCTCTCAGAGTATTTGATTGTATTCAGGAAACTTCTTAGCTTTGGTTTAGTCCAGTTGTGCTGACTTCCCCTGTAGTGTGTGCTGTCCTTCCCTTCGCCTAAGGTGATTCTTATCTACTATCTAGATGGTGAATAACCCTCACCCTCCCTCCGAACCCCTGTTAACCATCAAAGAATGTTTTCTTCTATGTTTAAACCTTTTCTTGAGTTCTTATAATAGTGGTCTTATACAGGATTTGTCCTTCTGTGACTGACTAAATTCACTCAGCATAATAAGTTCCAGTTTCTACGATGTTATATGATGTTTCACAGCTTCATCGTTGTTCTTTATTATTGCATAGTATACCATTGAGTGGATACACCATAATTTGTTTATCCATTTGTCTATTGATGGGCACCTAGGTTGTTTCCATCTTTTTGATGCTGTGAACGGTGCTGCAGTGAACATGGGTGTGCATATGTCTATTCGTGTGATGGCTCTTATTTCTCTAGGATATATTCCAAGGAGCAAGAATGCTAGATCATATGGTACTTACATTTCTAGCTTTTCAAGGAAGCAACAAATCCATTTCCAAAAGTGGTTGTACCATTTTACATTCCCACGAACAGTGTGTAAGTGTTCCAGTCTCTCCACAGCCTCTCCAGAATTTATTATTTTGTGTTTTTTGGATTAATGCTAGCCTTGTTGGGGTGAGATGATATCTCATTGTAGTTTTGATCTGCATTTCTCTAATGGCTAATGATCGTGAGCATTTCACGTGGTAGTTAGCTGCCTGAATATCTTCTTTGGTGAAGTGTCTGTTCATATCCTTTGCCCATTTTTTAATTGGGTTATTTATCTTTTTGTTGTTGATGTTTTGCAGTATCTTGTAGATTTTAGAGATTAAACGCTGATCGAATTTGTCGTAGCCAAAATTTTTTTCCCAGTCTGCAGGTTGTCTTTTGACTCTTTTGGTGAAGTCCTTTGATGAGCATAAGTGTTTGATTTTTAGGAGCTACCATTTATCTAGTCTCTCTTCTGGTGCTTGTGCATTGTTATTTATGGTTCCTATTGTGTTTATGCCATGTTTTAGGGTTCTTAGTGTTGTCCCTGTTTTTTCTTCCATGATCTTTATTGTTTTCAATTTTATATTTAAGTCTTTGATCCGTTTTGGGTTACTTTTTGTACATGGTGTGAGGTATGGGTCTTGTTTCAGATTTTTACAGGTGGATATCCAGTTATGCCAGCACCATTTGTTATAAAGAGACTGTCTTTTCCCGAATTAATGGACTTTGGGCCTTTGTCAAATTTTAGCTGGTCATGGGTGGATGAGCTTATATCTGGATTCTCAACTCTGTTCCATTGGTCTATGTATTTGTTGTTGTACCAGTACCAGGCTGTCTTGACTACTGTGGCAATATAATAGGCCCTAAAATCAGGTAGTGTATGGCCTCCCACTTTGTTCTTCTTCTTGAGTAATGCTTTATTCATTCGGGGCCTCTTCACTTTCCATATGAAGTTAGTGATTTGTTTCTTCATCTCATTAAAAAATACTGGTGGAATTTGGATCCGGATTGCATTGTATCTGTAGACTGCTTTGTAGAATTGACATTTTCACTGTGTTGAGTCTATCTATCCATGAGCAAGGTGTATTTTTCCACTTATGCAGGTCTCTCTTAGTTTTTTGCAGTAGTGTCTTGTAGTTTTCTCTGTGTAGATCTTTTATGTCTCTGGTTAGATTTATTCCTAAGTATTTTATCTTCTTGGGGGCTATTGTAAATGGTATTGATTTGGTGACATCTGCTTCAAGGTTCTCTTTGTTGGTGTAAAGGAATCCAACTGATTTTTGTATGTTTATCTTGTATTCTGAAACTTTGCTAAAATCTTTTATTAGTTCCAGTAGTTTTTTTGTGGATTCTTTGGGGTTTTCTGTGTATAAGATCATATCATTTGCAAATAGAGATAGTGTGACTTCTTCCCCTCCTGATTTGGATGCCCTTTATTTCTTTTTCTAGCTTAGTTGCTCTGGCTAGGACCTCCAGCACAATGTTGAATAAGTAGTGGTGATAGAGGGCATCCTTGTCTTGTTCCCATTCTCAGGGGGAATGCTTTCAAAGTCTTTCCATTTAGGATGATTTTGGCTGTTGGCTTTGTATAAATGCCCTTAGTTAGATTGAGGAATTTCCCTTCTATTTCTATCTTATTGAGAGTTTTTATCATGAATGGGTGTTGGACTTTGTTGAATGCGTTTTCTGCATCGATTGATAAGATCATGTGTTTCTTGTCTTTTGTTTTATTTATGTGATAGATTCCATTGATTTTTTTTTCTAATGTTGAACTATCCCTGCATACCTGGTATAAATCCCACTTGATCGTGGTGAATTAGTTTTTTGAAATGTTGTTGAATTCTCTTGGCTAGAATTCTGTTGAGGATTTTTGCTTCAATGTTCATGAGGGATATCGATCAGTAATTTCCTTTTTTTTGTGTTGTCATTTTGTGTTTTTCGTATCAGAGTTATGCTGGCTTCATAGAATGAGTCTGGGAGTATCCCATTCTTTTCTACGCACTGAAATACCTTTAATAGAAGGGGTGTCACCTCTTCTCTGAAAGTTTGGTAGAATTCTCCAGTGATGTCATCCGGGCCAGGGCTTTTTTTCTGTTGGGAGTTTTTTTTAATAACCTTTTCAGTCTCTTCTTTTGTTATGGGTTTATTTAGTTGTTCTACCTCTGTTGTGTTAATTTAGGTAGATAGTGAGTTTCTAGAAATTTTGTGCATTTCCTCTAGGTTTTCAAATTTGTTAGAGTAGAATTTTTCATAGTATTCTGTTATGCTTCTTTTAATTTCAGTTGGGTCTGCTGTGATATCACCCATTTCATTTCTAATATGGGTTATCTGCTTCCTCTCCTGTTTTTCTTTTGCAGGTTTGGCCAGTGGTTCATCAGTTTTGTTGATCTTTTCAAAGAACCAGCTTTGGACTTGTTAACTCTTTCAATTGTTTCCCTATTCTCTTTTTCATTTAATTCTGCTCTAATTCTTTTTATTTCCTTCTTTCTGGCACCTGTGGGCTTCTTTTGCTGCTCTCTCTCTACTTGTTCCAGTTGTAGGGTTAATGCTTTGATTATGGCCCCTTCTTCTTTTTGGATATGTGCATTGATTGCTATAAACTGACCTCTGAGCACTGCTTTTGCTGTGTCCCAAAGGTTCTTGTAGGATATTTTCATTATCATTTGATTCTATGAATTTTTTTATTCCATCCTTAATGTCTTCTATAACCCAGTAGTTTTTGAGCAAGGTGTTGTTCAGTTTCCATGTGTTTGATTTTTTTCCTTGCTTTTTGTGTTGTTTATTTCCACTTTTATGGCTTTATGGTCAGAAAAGATGCTCTGTAATATTTTGATGTTTTGAATTTTGTTAAGGCTTGCCTTATGGCCTAACATGTGGTCTGTTCTAGAGAAAGTTCCATGTGCATTGGAAAAGAAAGTATACTTGGCTGCTGTTGGGTGGAGTGTTTGGTATATGTCTATGAGATCAAGTTGGTTGATTGTAACATTTATCTCTTCCGTGTCTTTGTTGAGCTTCTTTCTGGATGTTCTGTCTTTCACTGAAATTGGCGTGTTGAAGTCTCCTACTGTTATTGTGGAGCTGTCTATCTTTCTTTTCAGTGCTGTTAAGAGTTTTATATATTTTGGAGCCCTGTTGTTGGGTGCGTAAATATTTATTATAGTTATGTCCTCCTTGTGTATTGATCATTTAGTCATTATATAGTGCCCTTCCTTATCCTTTGTGGTGGATTTCACTTTAAAGTCTATTTTGTCAGAGATTAATATTGCCACTTACGCTCTTTTTTGAGTGTTGGTTGCTTGATATATTGTTTTCTATCTTTTGAGTTTTAGCCTGTTTGTGTCTTTAAGCCTAAGATGCGTCTCTTGTAGGCAGCATATAGATAGATCATGCTTTTCCGTCTAGTCTGCCACTCTGTCTCTATTGGTGCATTAAGTCCGTTTACATTCAGCGTAATTATTGATAGGTATGAGTTTAGTGCTGTCATCCTGATGTCTCTTTTTGTGTGCTGTTCACAGTTTCTTTGTTCCCCTTAATTTTCTGTGCTGAGTCGTTTTTCTTTATGTATTTTTCTTTCATCTTTTTCATTATTGTAGATTTTCTGTTTGCTGGGTTTTTATGTTTTTCTACTTTTTTATTTTGATTTGTAGGATTGTTAGTTTCCTTTGTTGTTACCTTAATATTTACCCCTATTTTTCTAAGTTTATATCAGTCTTTTATTACTTTACATTGCCTTGACTTCCCCTCCATATGAAAAATCAATGTCTGCATTTTTAAGTTCCTCTTTTTTGTTTTAATGTCGTTTTTGACATATTGATATCTGTTTCCCTATTTTCAGTGTATTTAGCTTTGGTGTATTTTTGACTTCCCTATCTAAGTCAATATCTGTCTGCTCTGTCTTGTGTTCTAGTCTTTGGTTGTTATATGACACTATTAATTACCTAACCGTAGGACTCCCTTTAATATTTCTTTTAATTTTGGTTTGGGTTTTGCAAATTACATGAACTTCTGTTATCTAGAAATGCCCTAATTTTGCCATCATATTTGAGAGACAGTTTTGCTGGATATATAATTCTTTGCTGGCAGTTGTTTTCCTTCAAGGCTTTATATATGTCATCCCATTGCCTTCTTGCCTGCATGGTTTCTGCTGAGTAGTCTGAGCTTATTTTAATTGATTCTCCTTTGTTGACGACTTTTTTTTTTATCCCTAGACGCTCTTAAAATTCTCTTTTTAATCTTTGGTTGTGGTAAGTTTGTTTATAATATGCCTTGGTGACTTTCTTTTGGGATCTACCTTATGTGGTTTCGATGACCATCTTGGATAGATATCTTCTCATCTTTTATGATATCAGGGAAGTTTTCCATCAACAAATTTTCAACAGCTGTCTCTGTATTTTCTGTTATCCCCCCGTTCCTGTACTCCAGTCACTCGTAGGTTATTTCTCTTGATAGAGTCCCGCATGACTCTTAGAGTTTCTTCATTCTTTTGTCTGATTTTTCTTCAAATAAGTTGGCGTCAAGTGCTTTATCCTCAGTGTCACTAATTCTAACTTCTGCTGCCTCAGTTCTGCTCCTATGACTTTCTTTTGAGTTGTCTAATTCTGAAATTTTATTGTTAATCTTCTGGATTTCTGATTGCTGTCTGTCTATGGATTCTTGCAGCCTATTGAATTTGTCATTATGTTCTTCGATAACTTTTTTAAGTTCCGCTACTACTTTCTCTGTGTGTTCCTTGGCTGTTTCTAGCATTTTGTCGGATTTCCTTTCTAATTTCTAGAAGAGTTCTGTATATTAATCTTTTATATTCTGTTTCTGGTAATTCCAAGAAATTCTCTTTCTCCAGAGAATTTATTGAGTCTTTATTTTGGGAGCTTGTTGAAGCCATCATGGACTGCTTGTTTATATGATTTGATATTGACTGTTGTTTCTGGACCATCAATAAGTTATTATAATTTTATTTTATATTTGTTCAGTGAGTCTTAGCTTCTTGTTTTGTTTTGTTTTGATATGCCCCAATAGGCTGCTTGTGTGTGCTAGATTGATTATTGGCGTCTTTGAAGCTCTAATGTCCTGTTACCAGTAGTTAGTTCTGTAAGTACGTGCACACAGGAGGCCGTTAAATTTTCCTGTATGGGTCCAGCTCAGGACTAGGCAGTCGGTCACTGAGTGTGTGGTGCAGGTTCTCACCTACAGTCTTAGAGAGGCATGGATGATTGGTGCAGCCACTGGTATCTGGCTGTGGTAGGGGGTCACGTGCTGAGCCAGGCAGGGGGCTTACGGCTGCCCTTGAGAGTCTGAAAGGAAAGCGTGTCCGTATTCCCTAGGGCATGTAGTTAGGTGAGTTTTGCAGCTGAACTATGAGCACCCTACTCTGTTGGCTGTAGAGACTCGAGGGCACCACTTTTTCTTGGACTCCTGTAGCAGCTGACTAGGTGGTATAGGTGCCGTCACCAGTCCTCAAGCCCCTGTTGTGGATCAGTAAAGGTGCCTGCTTAAGAGGCAGGGCTGTGAGGAGGGTCAGAAATCTTCCCCTACACAGCTGAAACAGTTGAAGTTAAACTTCAGGTGTTTACCTTGTTGTACTGTGGTAGTGAGGGCTAATGCTGTTGAGATGGTTCCCCACAAGTCTGTACAGGGGTGTAAGGCATTCACAGTCTGCAGATGCCTTATGCCTGTGCCTAGCAAAGGAGCTGTACCAACTCTGAGTTCCTGGCTTAGGGGAGCCAGTAGCTGATTTGTTCCCTCTCCAAGGCCGGGAGAATGGGTCAGGGCGCCTTTTGGGATCTACTTCCCGCCCAGTGGACTCCTGGTGCAGAGCGGGCAGGGAGGAGGTAAAAGGGAGGGAAGTTTTTCGCAAATGGGCTTTTTTTTTTTTTAAATCCCCACGAAAGGCCGCAGGCATGTGCTTATCTTTAGTCACTTGGGAGCTGCTTTTCACTGGTTCGGAGCGTCCAAGTAGAATCTCTGCTGCTGGATCTCTCTTGATGTGGAAACTGCCTCTGGAGCGTGTGCGCAGCTGTTTGCCTGCTTCACTGCGGAGCCAGAGCAGCTGAAGAGCTGCAGTACTGCCGTGGCCACCGCTCTGGCGCTCCTCGCTTCTTCTGAACCGTCTCCCTCTCCCCCTGCTACTCAGTCCGATTCCTCAACTTTGCCTTGTTCAGGGCTCCTAGATATTCATATACAATCAAGTCACTTGTTTTTCCAGGTCTTAGTTGTAAGAGGGATATAGGAAGCTGTCTGACGAATCCGCCATCTTGGCCCCGCCTCTAAACCTTATTTTCAAATTGTATATTATAACCAGTATTTTGGCAGTTGAGTGCATAAATAAGTAAAAAGTTTAATGGCAATCTGTTCTCACTTTTTGTATGAAGATCATCTGAAACATATGTTGTGACTTAAATGATGCCACAGTACTATTTTTATCTACTGTTTGGATTTTATTTAATGTTTCTTATGTGTTTAGTAACTAAAGAAGCATTTTGAAAGCATTAGACTAAATTTTGTAGCTTTATAACACATTAATATGTAAATAATCATTAGCTCATGCACATTGTATTACCATAGCAATGGTAAACGTAGTTATTAGTGTTCTACTTCTTAAAAGATTTGGTAGTTTAGCCCGAAATCTTTTCCTGAGAGTCTCTTGAATTGAAGGGACAAGAAGATTTTACAAGAATGGAAAATTACTGACCTGGCCTTAGAAACCCTATTTCCTGCTTTCCCATGCAGAACAACCAGACTTTTACAGGGTTTCAGGTAGTATGAATAACTTTATGAGATAACAAGACCTTTAAACATCATTATGATCATCGCAAAGTGGTCATTGCCCTTGGTTTACTTTTAATTTTTCCTTGACAATGGAATATAAAGGAGTAGACAAAATACTAAAAAGTGGTATGTATCTGCTGTGTGCCAGGTACTGTGCAGAGCACTCTGCGCTTCTCTTCTAAGAACTGTACTGGTAAGAGTCTCCTTGGGGCAGTTTTACTCTCTCCTGTAGGGTCACTGGGTCGGAATCGACACAACTACACAACAACAACAACAACAACAACATGATGCTTCCAGAAGAAGAAACCTGCCCAAGTTTGTAAAGCAGGTAAATGGCAGGACCAGAGCCTAGGTTTGCTTGATTCTAATATCTATATTCATAGTATAAAGAGAGTCAAACGCACTGCTCCATGGAATACTGTGATTCTTCCTCTTTTCCGTGGGGAATAAATCAAAAGGGTATTTTCCTCCTATATTTGGTATTACCATTTTTTATACCAATTTTTTATTCCACTCCACATTTTGTACTCATTTTTTGATCGATCTGTTCAATATTGATAGGGATATCTTGTTTGTAATATTACATATTTCTTCCGAGAATTTTCTTTCTTTGTTCCTTTCCTCATTTTCTTCCTGCTTCACGCCATCAAATATTTATTGAGCATCTACTGTATGTAAGGTTATATTAGGTGCTGGGGATTGACCAGTGAGGAAGACAGATATGTTTTTCACCATTAGGGAAGTTCCATTCTCATTTGGAAGAAAGATAGTGAACAAATGAATATATACTTGATAATTTTTATTATAATTTTGTGGTTATTTAATGAGTATTCCTAAATGAATCTTCTCATGAAACCTTCATTGAAAACCACAAGCAAATTGGTAGTTTTACCCAAATCCTACTGTTTTTAAATAGACTAGAGACACAATATGGGGCCTTGGTGGTGCAGTGGTTAAGTGCTCGCCTGCTAGCCAGAAGGTCAGTGATTCAAACCCACGAGCTGCTTCATGGGAGAAAGATGTGACTGTGCTTCTGTAAAGATTATAGCCTTGGAAACTCAATGGGGCAGTTCTCTCTGTCCTATTTGGTTGCTATGAGTTGGAATCGACTCGATGGTAATGGGTTTTTAGACACATGACCAATTTAATGTGTTAGCCTTCTTGTTTTTAGGCAGTTAATATTCTGTGTAGAAAGAACTTTTTAATATTTTTGTACTTTAGACCATGCAAGATAGAACTGAAAGAGCTCTTAGATGCTTTTTTTTTTTAACCACAATTACGTGTCTTATGTAACTTCAGTAAGAAAACTCTTACATTTACAGGATGGGGCCAGGACAAGGAGTATTTCAGGCATCCCATACTGTCTTAAAGAATGGAATATTTCACTTTGAGGGTACATGATTTAATTCAGTGTAGTTTAATGCTCCATAAAGTGAGTTTTTTGTAATGAGAGTATGCTACAGTACAGACACAATTCCTTACTATTCAAATTTTCATTTGCTTCACTAGCATTTCTTTCATGCATTTCAGGGGCTGGTTTGAACCTTGTTTGGAAGAAATACGTTAGCTGATCTTATACCTCTTTTTTACCTTTGGATGGAAATTTTAATTAAGGCACAAGTCAGGAAACACTGAGTGCAAGTGTATTCTATGAACAGTTAATGGCTTTGAAAATTCTTATAGCACTAGTAAATCCTCTTTTTAGATTTATGCCATTGCTTTGAAATGATGCTTGAATATATGTTTTGTGTATGTGCATATTTAATACATATTTATGTATTTATTGAAATACCTATGTAGTATATGTATATGTATTAGACATATTGTTATGCACGTGATACAATGCAGACATGTACAAAGAGATCTACTTAAAAATCTTTAAATTTGTCTTAGGGTTCTCTAGAAAAACAGGACCAGTAAAATACATAGATTTTTTTTTAATGAACTGTTTCATATGATTGTAAGGGGGCTGTAGGTCAGACAGCAGGCTGGAGACTCCTGCAGTCATGTGTCTCAGAATATATAGGGTAGGTGATGGGAAGAGTGAAGGAGTTCTGGCAAAATGTCTCCTTATAGTCTGGGGACAGAATACTCCCTAGGGAAAACTCCCTTTTTGCTTTTTAGTCCTTCAGTTGATTGGATGAGAAACCCTGCCTCCCCCCCCCGCCCCCCCCGTGCACGCGCGCGCGCGCACACACACACACACACACACACACACACACACACACACACACACACACACACACACACACACACACACACACACACACACACACACACACACACACACACACACACACACACACACACGCTTTGCAGGGTCATCTGATTTACTTAAGGCCAACTAACTTACATTTACTTTTTTTTTTTAAGCATCTAGCCTAGTATTTTTCCAGACACCAAACAACTGGGCACCATAACCTACCCAAATTGATATATAAAATTAAGTATCACATATGCTTTGATAAATACATATGTGTTTACAACAGTCATAAGTTAGATAAAACTAACATTTTTAACAACAACAAAAAAAACAAAAACTTAAAAAACATCACAAAGTTTAAGCAAGTAAAACAAGCAGTTACGTATTGTAATGGAGAGAGTACCTGACTTGTAAGTCCAGACATCACAGTTCTGATCAGTGATCTTAGCTAGGTTTCATTTCTGTGTTTTAGTATTGTCATGTGAAAATGAGGGAGTTTGTCCTGGTGATCTCCTAGGTCTTTAGCTCTAGAATCCTTCCAGTTACATGACTATAATGAAATTGTAAGCCTAAATCCAATACTAAATGTTTTATCTTTTCACAAAAGAAGAGTAACATTGTTATCAAACTGGGTCCTTTTACACACTGGTTGGTGCACCAGTGAGTGTATGATGTGAGTGCAGATTTGTTCTTTGTGAGGGTGCTTCTGTGTTGGACCAGCTTTCATTCTGGGAAGAGACTTAGATGTTTCTGGAAGAGATCTACGTCACTTGAATCTGAACTTGAACTTCGTGGTGAGCTTGATTCCCACCCACCCCCAACCCCCAGCCCCATATAGTGCTTTTGGAAAGGCAGTTTTTCTTTCCCAGCCTTTCTCAGTACTTTCTTACACATAGCAGGCACTCAGTAAATATTTATTGAATTGAATTGAATTTGACCTGCTTACAAGTCATAGTTCTAGTGTAGGGTTATTCATTTTCGGCAGGAGCTGTCGTAAATCACAGGGTTTAATACTAATCCAACTGATGAACTGCACACTCAGCAGTATCTAGCAGCTCAGTGTTGTATGTTGCACTTCCCCAAGTACAATTTTAGAAAATGGTGTGGCCTACAAGGGCCTTGATGAACTGACCCCAGCCCGTTGCAGATTTGGTACCACTCATGCACAGACTTCCTATACTCACACCTCACGAATGACTGTTTACTTCTTTCTTAACATGCTGTGCTCTCTTGTGCCTCTTAAGCTTTCCGCACCCCTCTACCTGGAATATTCCCTTTTGACAGATTCAGATACACCTTTTGTGACAATCTCATGTAGGTATGAATGAGGTTCTTCCTTTCTTCTGTAGTACTTTGTAGTCTTCTCCATTACAGTACTTAAATTCTACTTTAATTTTTTTTGAGCCACTTGTCTCCCACTAAGGAGCCCTGGTAGCGCTGTGGTTCAGCACTTGGCTGCTAACCGAAAGGTCGGAGGTTCAACTAGCCACCCCGTAGGAGAAAGATGTGGCGGTCTGCTACCATAAAGACTACAGCCTTGGAAACCCTATGGGGCAATTGGGTTGCTGTGAGTGGGAATCAACTTGTCAGTTGTGGGGTTAGGTCTTCCACCTTCTTGAGGGGGCAGGTTTGTGGTGTATTCCTTTCTGTGTTCCCCAGGGCCTGAAACAGTGCCTTACACGTAATCAGTTTTTTGAATTAAAAAAATAACTCCTGAAGTTCATGTAATTTGCAAATAGAATAAAATAAAAATGTAAATGAGTTTAGCAGCATCATTCATTATATGCCTAATTCTAATTAAATCGTGATATATTTAGAAAGGGGATCAGCTGAAGATTCAGAAGATACAGGCTCTTGTGTTGGATTAATGATTTTATAATAGTCCCTTAATCTTTGTGGTTCTTAGTTTCTTCATCTGGAAACGAAGGGACTGGATGGGATCTTTACTCAGATCCCTTACAGCAAGAATTATATTGTTCCTAAGTTAATTATACAGAACTAGGTCTCTTCTGCCAGACTCCTTGAGGCAGGAAGTATGTCCTAATCATCTGTAATGTCTTGGCACTAAGGTCTGTACCAGGTATATAGTAGTTATTCAAACAGTTTTACTGAATGAAGCATTGAATTCCTGGTTGGAGCTACAATTTTAAATAAAGCAAATGTAATAAAAAATCACGTAGAGAATAATGAATTAAAAATCTGTAAAACTTAAATTTTCTGTTAAAGAAAATTTATTTGCAATATCTGAAAAAAATACCCTAGAGACTTTTTTTTTTATATATTAGTTAAAAAATTCACCGTTGGAGGAAATCAATTTGAAGCTACTTGGTTTCTAACTAGAAGTTAATAATATATCTATGTAACATTTTTAACCAAGTTTAATGTTGCTGAGTTTAAGCTGTGCCTGCTGTAGGATGTTGGTTGCTGAATTTGTGAAATTTATGTGTACTTTTGATAGTATCTTTTAATCTAAAGAATTGAAAAACTGTATCCTGTTTCAACCAGGGTTTGTTGTATCATTGTCATATTTGGGACTTAATCATTCTTTAGGGCAAAATGAGAGTCTCTAGTTATAGAAAAGTATCAGGAAAAAAAAAGAGGAGGGGGAACTTTGTCAGCTCATTTAATTATATCTTTGTAAAAATTCGGCATTATTTAATAATTGAGATGGTGTCCTTCCTTTATAAGAATTTCTTTAGGAAATCATGTTTGGGTTATTAATTGGAATACTATCATAGTTTAATCCTGAAAATAAAGAAAATAATACAATCAAAATATTTGTGTACAGTGTACACATCAAGTGTTCTGGAATCTGTCAATCAATTCATCCATCTATCCATTCATTCATGTATTATGTGCTGTGTGCTAAACAGTTCTGCTTTAGGCAGTGTATACAAAGGAAGATGTGAGAATGCCCTAGATTAATGTGAGAAATGGTTGCCTTAAACTAGGGACAAGGGGCTGAGGCTTGTTTAATTTGAACTGGATTCTTCTCTTCACAAATAAAATGATGTGGTAATTTCTTAAAGGAAGTAAGTAAGATATATTTAGTATAAGGGTACTTGTTTTCATTTTGTTGTTTCCTTGATTTATTATGTTTGTAATTCTTGAAATTATTACCATTTAGCTGTTTTGTTTTAGGCCCAAGCGCTTTTATAAGTATCCAATGGCACATCCATGTTTTGTGAATCTGAAACGTAACAATTTGAAAGGGTCCTTTTAAAGAAAAAAGAAATACAAATGCAAAGTACAAATATAAAATTGGATATGAAAATCAGTTTTGTTTAGAATGAGAAAACAGTCACAACAAATTATAAATTTTTAGAAGCTGCTATCTCCACAAACATACAAATCCAGAGAAATAATGTAGACTAGTTTGATCACTTCCACGGTGCACGTGTTTCCGGTGCTGGGTGCCATAGGACACGGTCAGTTGCCAAATGTGAGTTGGACCATCCTGTCCCCCTGCTGGGCTAGTTGGTACCGTGGGCACTTGAAGTAGTCCTGAAGACGTTATTTTAGCAGGACTGCTGACAATAATTAACTGTTTACAGAAGTGATTCTGTCTTCCACTAAGCCCCAACTAAACATTTCTCCAATTCAAATTCACATTAGCCATGTCACACAAATGCCTGTGGCCATACCAGTGCCACCCAGTAGGAGGTTAAGTATAACAAAAGAGAAGTTATAATGGAAAAAGACAGTAATCTTAACCAATTGTGCATATAATATCTTGTTCTTGAAAATTTTATTTAAAAAAAATTATGATTCAGGCCTTAGAAGAGGGCCAAGTGTGTGAGGGACCCTGACGTTTAAGAAGCTTCCTTAGCTTCGCTGTACCTACCCCTTGCTGTCGGAGTTGATTCTGAGTCACAGTAACCCTGTAGGACAGAGTAGAACTAGCTTATAGGGTTTCCAAGACTGTAAATCTTTACAGAAGCTGACTGCTACATCTTTCTCCCTTGGGGCGGCTATTGGGTTTGAGTTGCCGACCGTTCGGTTAGCAGCCGAGTGCTTAACCACTGCACAACCGGGGCTTGCTGTAAACCCCTTTATGAGTACATACTGCTTTTTATAAGAGTGCTGTGCAGTTGGAGTGTGTATATTCTTGTGCAATTCTCAGTGATTTACTTAATTTTTTTTTTCCTTCCAAATTTCAGGATTCTTCTTGTCTTAACTAGAGGAGTAAGAATGAGCTGGACTTCTCTGGGATAAATCCCGTGAATACATACAAATGAATATAGTAGAACAGCTACTTTTTCTTGCTGGCAGAGCATATCTTCAATTCTGCAGGCAGTTCTGAATGCCCCAGTGGTTAAGTGCCACCTGATGGATGACTGAACCCTTGCATAATACGTTTATGGGTGTGGTAGAAAGTATGGGGAGATGAAAAAGACTAGTTCTGGCCTGACCTATTTACTGCTTAATGACTCAGTTATTAAAATTGTACCTGTTTGTTTTATTCTCCTGAGGGTTCAGGAACAATATGCCAAAACATTAATTAAAATCTATGAAAGAGTTTTAGCTGAGTGTTCAGTGCAGTAAAATAATGTTTAAATGTGAGATACTGGTTGCCAGCAGAAAAGGCCCATTTCCCCATTTTTATTTAAAATAAGACTATTAGTGGTATACAGTGATTAGCACACAGGTGTTCTCTGAAGCTATGAACAATCAGATGTTATAGAAGAGAGAACAAAAGCATTAGGGGTCGAAAGTAAGAGTGATAATAGAAAAGACTGAATGGGAGAAGAAAATAGGATTTAATTGCATTAGGACAGATGTGAATATTTACCAGTTCTTTGTATATAGTAGTAATTAAGATAATTTTTCTATAGAAAATGAATAAGCAGTACTTAGTTCTATAAATTTATAATTTTTCTGTGAAATAAGGTATTGCGGTTTATATGAAAATGTTTTATTTCTGTCTTTTTTTTTTAGGTGAGACTGTGCCAAAATCCCAAACTTCAGTTGAAAAATAGCCCACCATATATACTTGATATTTTACCTGATACATATCAGCATTTGCGGCTTATATTAAGTAAATATGATGACAACCAGAAACTTGCCCAACTCAGTGAGAATGAATATTTTAAAATCTACATTGATAGTCTAATGAAAAAGTCCAAACGGGCAATAAGACTCTTTAAAGAAGGCAAGGAGAGGATGTATGAAGAACAGTCACAGGACAGGTAAGAATACTTAACTTGTTTTCTTATTGTTAAGGTCATTCATGTTGCTTTTTGCGTCATAGTTAACATAAATGTCACTTTATGTTTGCTTTGGAGGAAATGTCATTCAGTTTGTGTATTTGCTTTTCACATTCTTTAGACCTTGCACATCTACATACGTTTATTTATGGTAAGAGCTAGTACATGAGATAGTGTTCTTAAGAACGGTCTTGATTGGATGTGTGGGCATGGAAGATGTGTGGTGGGAGACTTAGCTTCAATCTCTAAACTTTGCCTGTAAGTGAGAAAGTGGTCTTAGGACTTGTGGACCAGAGTAGCAAAGACGGAAGTAACATCAACTGAATCTGCATTATATAGTCAGGGTACTTGACTTAGGGATTGCTCCTTAAAGTCTGTTGTTTGGCTGTTTCAACGTGAAATGTCTTGATCTCTCTTAAACCAAATATAGTAAGTAACAGAGTTTTTTATTTCTGGAATATTTTAAGTATATCTAGAATAGTTGTTGATGGTGATAGCCCATTTAGGTTTCCAAATTGAAAAAAGATAAAATAATTAAAGCATAGTCTTACCATCATTAGTTAAGTTGAATTTTAGTGTAAGACTCTTAATCTCTCTGGATGTTGTTGTTGTTAGCTGCTGTTGAGTCAGCCCCTGACTCATGGCAATCCCAAGCACAATGGAAAAAAAAAAAAAAAATACTGCCTAGTCCTCCACCATCCCTCTGATCAGTTGCTGATCAGACTTTTGTGATCCATAGGGTTTTCATTGGCTGACTGTTGGAAGTAGATCACCAGGTCTTTCTTTCTAGCCCATCTTAATCTGGAAGCTCCACTGAAACCTGTTGAGCATCATAGCAACATGCAAAACCCCACTTACAGTGTGGTGACTGCACATGTGGTGCATTGGCCAGGGGTTGAACTCTGGTCTCCTGCATGGAAGCAGAGAATTGTACCACTGAACCACCAATGTCTTCTCTGGATTTTAATTTTCTTGTATATAGGAAAACCTCTAAGAGCCCTCTAATTTTTTTTCAGATCTGAAAACTAGCCTCATTTAGTTTAATATAGCATAGGACTATACCATAGAAAATTCAGTAATCTAGGTATATAAACTCAAAAGTTATTTGCAAATACTGGCCTAACAAATATGCAGAGCGAGTAAAACCATCAAATCCAAACATAGAAAAACCCTCTGCCTAATGTAAAATGGAATATATGTTTACTGATTTATAATTTGATACCTGAACTAGTGATAAACTCCAACATAATCACAGGTACCTAACCAAGTATGTACCCGTGGGCATGTCATTTGATATTCTTGGACCACAGTTTACTAATCTTGAGGGTGGTAGATGCTTAACTTGCCTTTTAGCTTCAAAGCTATAAGACTGTCTCCAGTACTACCAAATGGAACTTGAATTGCCAAGAGGTACCAGATGTAAGTTAGATAGCGTAGTGATTATTTATTTGTACAGGCTTTTCAGGAATAGCCAAGGTTAAGTGAAACAAGATGTTTATATTAAAAACTATATTTTTACTTTGTAGTTCTACCATTGATCAAATAAAGTTACAAATATCTTTATAGTTAATATTCAGTTTATTGGCACTGTAATTCTTCTTGTTTCAGCAAAGTATTCTATTCGTTTTTACTTTATAGGGTATGAGGGCACTGAGAAGGTGTATGACTTCTAGGCCTAGGAATTTGTAATAATACATGATGCAGTAAACTTTATATCCCACATTTACAACTTTCTTAGAAACTTGAAACATTTTGTGACTAAGTAGATATTTTATAATTACCATCGCATTTGTATATTTTAGTATTTTTTGCTTTTTATATGGAAACATTTCATGGGGAAATCCTGTAAATTTATGTTGATTATGTATAGATTTCTGTAGAAGATGGTAGAGCAAATAATGCAGACCAGTCAGGTGAGGCAGCTCAGTAAATTCTTTGTGTGTTTGTGTATTTTACATGTCCAGGTAGATTTTGGTCGCTCTTCTAGATGCAGCCCTAAGACAAAGTGTATTTGTTCTGTGTTGGTGTACAGCACATCCCTGCTTGGATATTACTGTTATCCATGTTCCATTTTCTGATAGGGTTCTGAGGACAGCTGTGTTCATGTGAAATTTACATTTGATAAGTGTCTAATCATAATTCAGAAGAACCCTGGTGGTGCAGTGATTAAAGCGCTCGGCTACTGACTGAAAAGCCAGTGGTTCAAGCCCACCAGGCAGTTCGATCCCACCAGCCACTCCTTGGGACAACGATGTGGCAGTCTGCTTCCATAAAGATGTACAGCCTTGGGAACTGTATGAGTCAGTCCTTCTCTGTCCTGTAGGGTCACTATGAGTCAGAATCAAATTGATGGCAGTGGGTTTGGTTTTTGGTAATCATAATTCGTAGTACTGTACCATTTTTAGTACCCCACAACAGGGTGAAAGACATAGACTTTTGTTGTGGTGGTGGTAAAATATATAACAAAACATTTGCCATTTCAACATCTTTTACATGTATAATTCAGTGACATTGTTAGGTGCTGTTGAGTCAGTTACAACTCATAGAGACCCTGTGTACAACAGAATGAAGCACCGCCCAGTCCTGCATCATCCTCACAGTCCTTGCTATATTTGAGCCCATTGTTGCAGCCACTGTGTCAGTTCATCTTGTTCAAGGTCTTCCTCTTTTTCACAGACCCTCCACTTTACCAGGCATGGTGCCTCCTGATAACATGTCCAAAGTACGTTAGATGAAGTCTCACCGTCCTCCCTTCTAAGGAGTCTTCTGGCTGTACTTCCAAGACGGATTTGTTTGTTCATATGGCAGTGCATGGCATATTATCTATTCTTCACAAACATCATAATTCAAATGCGTCAGTTCTTCTTCAGTCTTCCTTATTCATTGTCCAGCTTTTGCATCATATGAGACGATTGAAAATACCATGGTTTGGGGTTAGGCACACCTTAGTCATCAATGTGACATTTTTGTTTTTTAACACTTTGAAGAGGTCTTTTGCAGTAGATTTGCCTGATGCAATATGTGTTTGATTTCTTGACTGCTGCTTCCATGGGCATTGATTGTGGATTCTAATAAAATGAAATCCTTGACAGCTTCAATCTTTTCTCCGTTTATGGTGGTGATGTTTTTTGGTCCAGTTTTGAGAGTTTTTGTTTTCTTTACGTTAATGTGTAATCCATACTGAAAGCTGTAAGTGCTTCAAGTCCTCTTCATTTTCAGCAAGCAAGGTTGTGTCATCTGCGTATCGCAGGTTGTTAATAAGTCGTCTTCAATTCTGATGCCGTGTTCTTCTTCATATAATCCAGTTTCTCAGATTATTTGCTCAGCACACAGATTGAATAAGTATGGTTAAAGGATACAACACTAACACACACCTTTCCTGATTTTAAACCATGCTTTATCCCCTTGTTCTGTTCGAACAACTGCCTTTTGGTCAGTGACATTAATTTTGTTCATCATGTTGTATCACTATCACCCTTATCCATTTCTGAATTTTTCCATCACCCTTAACAGAAATTCAGTGCTGCCTAAACAGTGACACTCCCTTTCTTCTTCCCTCCTACTCCTGGTTGTTGTTAGGTGCAGTCGAGTTGATTTTAACTCAGAGCTACCCCACGTGACAGAGTAGGACTGCTCCGTAAGGTGTTCTTGGCTGTAATCTTTACAGAAGCCGATCACCAAGTTTTTCTCCCGTTGAGCCACGGGGTGGTTTCGAGTTGTGGTTTCGAGCCTTTGGTTAGCAAGTGAACCCTTAAGTGTTTGCCCCACCTGGGTTTACTCCTTCTACTCCTGGTAGTCACTAACAAACTATGGTTTGTGTGCATTAGCCTGTTCTAGATATTTTGTGTAAGTAGGATCATACAATGTTTGCCCTTTTGTGACTGATTTATTTCACTCAGCATAATGTTTTCAGGTTTCATCCATGTCGTTGCATGTATCAGAACTTCATTTGTCTTTATGACTGAGTAATTCCATTGTAAAGGAGCCCTGGTGTCATGGTGGTTAAGTGCTCAGCTGCTAACCAAAAGGTCGGTGGTTCAAATCCACCAGATACTCAGTAGGAGAAAGATGGTGGCAGTCTGCTTCCGTAAAGATTACAGCTTTGGAAACTGTATGAGGCAGTTCAACTGTGTCCTATAGGGTCACTGTGAGTCAGAATTCACTATGGCAATGGGTTTGGGGTTTTTGGAATTCCATTGTAAGTATATATGATGAATTGAAGCCTTTGAATTATGGTGTTGGTGAAGAATATTGAATATATCATGGACTGCCAGAAGAGTGAACAAATCTGTCTTGGCAGAAGTACAGCCAGAATGCTCCTTACAAGTGAGGATGGCGAGACTTTGTCTGAGTGGGAGCAGCCTGGCCCTGCCCCACCTTCATGCAACCGCACCCCTTCTGGCCCCCCCCCCCCCCCATGGCTCCCTGCAGCTCCTCTCCTTGCCTCTTGGCCAACGCAGAGACCCTCTGCCTGGCCACACCCTGACTGGCAGGTGATGGGGTGTGGGTGACCACTTACCGTACTGGGTGAAACCAACCTTAGTGACTGCAGGTGATTGAGGGTTTGTGACGATTACTGCACTGAGTGATGGGTGTTACCAATTCTAGTGACACCACTGCCTTAGTAATCCCTCCCCTGCAATGCAGGCCCACTTTCTGCTGCTGCAGACCCTGGGGTCATTTTGGTGTCACTCCCTCTTGAAAGTGTCAGGGGGTATGGTCCACACCCTCTGCATCCCTTAGTGATGCCACTGCTTTCTCTCACGTACTTTGGACATGTTATCAGGAGGGACCAGTCCCTGGAGAAGGACGTCATGCTTGGTAGAGGATCAGTGAAAAAGAGGAAAATCCTCAATGAGATGGATTGACATAGTGGCTGCAACAAGGGGCTCAAACATAGCAACTTTTGTGAGGATGGCACAGGTCCAGGCAGCGTTTTGTTCTGTTGTATATAGGATTGCTATGAGTCGGAACTAACTCGATGGCACCTAACAGCAACAACAACAAACAGCAACAACAACAACATTTTCTGTATGTACCACATTTTGCTTTTATGCATTTATCGCTTTCTGGACATTCAGGTAGTTTCACCTTTTGGCTGTTGTGAATAGTGCTGCAGTGAGTATTGGTGTACAAGTATCTGTATTGCTGCTTTCAATTGTTTTGGGTATATACCTATGAGTGGAATTACTGGGACATACCGTAATGCTATGTTTAACATTTTGAGGAACCACCAGATTGTTTTGCACAGCGGCTGCACCATTTTACAACCCACTAGCAATGGATGAGGGTTTCACTTTTTCCACATCATTACCAACATTTGTTGTTTTCCATTTTTTCTGATTGTAGCCATCCTAGTGGGAGTGAAGTGGTATTTCATTGTGGTTTTGGTTTATATTTCCCTAATGACTAATGACGAGCATCTTTTTTATGTGCTTATTTCACTTGCATATCTTCTTTGGTGAAATGTCTATTCAGGTCCTTTGCCAGTTGTTTTAATTAGGTTGTTTGCCTTTTTTTGTTATGTTGTGGGAGTTCTTTATATAGTCTGGGTATTAAACATTTATCTGGTGTACGGTTCCCCCACATTTTCTCCTATTCTGTAGTTTTTCTTTTCATTTTGTTGATAAAGTCCTTTAATGCACAAAAGTTTTTGGTTTGATAAAGTCCAGTTTATCTATTTTTGTCTTATGATACTTTTGCTTTTGGTGTATATATAAGAAAAAAAAAACTTTGTTGGTGTTGAGTCGATTCTGACTTGTAGCTACAACCCTATAGGACAGAGTAGAACTGCCCTGTATCTAAGAAACCATTGGCAAAAACTAGATCCTGAACCATTACCGCTATGTTTTCTTCTAAGATTTTTATGGTTTTAGTTCTTACATTTAGGTTCTTGATCCATTTTGAGTTAATTTTTGTATACGATGTGAGGTATGGGGCCAGCTTGATTATTTTGCATATAGAAATCCAGCTGTCCCAGGGAGGCGGGACGAAGATGGTGGAGTAGTCAGACGCTTCCAGTGGACCCTCTTACAGCAAAGACCTGAGAAAACAAGTAAATCAATTATATATGACAATCTAGTAGCCCTGAACATCTAAGGCAAAGCTGAGGAACTGGACTGAGTGGCAAGGGGAGGGAGAGATGGTTTGGAAGCAGTGAGGAGTTGCCAGACCTGACCTGGTGAGAGCCTGAACCTTTCAGGCCTGAGCAGCTCACAGGTGAGCAGTGAGGGAGGCAAGAAGCAGTGCTCGGGAGGCATGTTTTCCACACTGGGAGAGACCCAGCCCGAGAGTCTATGCAGGCACACAGAACCAGTGAGGAGCAGCCCTGGATCTGCGAGAGATAAGTATTTGCGTACGGCCTACTCGTGGATCAGAAACAACCCCCTTAGGGAAAAAACCTCTCTCCCATTTACCTCTCCGCTCCCTGCTCTGCACTGTGTCTCGGACCGGCTTCAGCAATTGCTGAGTCCCCTGGGCCAGAAGTAGGATCTGTCACATGCCCTGAGCCATTCTCCCAGCCTTGGAGAGTGAACAAATTAACAAACAGGAAAAAATAAACTGCTGGCTCCCCTAAACCAGGAATTCAAAGTTCCTTTGCCTAGGCACAGGCATATGGGATCTTCGGACTTTGGGTGCCTTTCCCCCTGCAGAGACTTGTGTGGGCGCATTTCAACAGCGTAGGCCCTAATTACTGCAGTAGAGCAGGGTATATACCTGAAGTCTAAATTCAACTGTTTCAGCTGTGAAGTGGCAGGTTCATGATATTTGACACTGGTCTGCCCATTAAGCAGGGTCTTCACCTATGCACATCAGGGGTTTGGGGACTGGTGGTTCCACCTATGCCACCTAGCCACCTGTGACATGGGCCTATGAATAAGAGGTGTCCCCCAGTCCTTACAGCCAACAGCATTAGGTGCTCATAGTCTGGCTACAAAACCCAACCACACCTACGCACTGTAGGGAACAGGGACACACCTTCCTTCTGGACACTTGGGGACTTAACAAATGTAGACATAGATTTTTTACATGGAGAGGAAGTCAAGCCGATATAAAGAAATAAAAGACTGGTATAAACTTAGAAAAATAGGGGTAAATATTAAGGTAACGACAAAGGAAACTAACAATCCTACAAGTCAAAATAAAAAACTAGAAAAATATAGAGTTTCAGCAAACACAAAATCAACAGCAATGATAAAGATGAAAAGAAAATACATAAAAACGACTCAGCACATAAAATTAAGTGGAACAAAGAAACTGTGAACGACACACAAAAAAGACATCAAAATGACAGCACTAAACTCAAAGCTATCAATAATTACAGTGAATATAAATGGACTAAATGCACCAATAAAGAGACAGAGAGTGGCAGTTTGGATAAAAAAACACGATCCGTCTGTATGCTGCCTATGAGAGACACACCTTAGACTTAAAGACACAAACAAACTAAAACCCAAAGGATGGAAAGAAAATAAGCAAATAAAACTCAAGAAAGAGCAGGAGTAGCAATATTAATCTCTGACAAAATAGCCTTTAAAATCAAATCTACTACAAAGGATAAGGAAAGACAGTATATAATGATTAAAGGGTCAATACACTAGGAGGACATAACTGGAATAAATATTTACGCACCCAACAACGGCGCTCCAAAACATGTAAACTAACTCTAACAGTAGTGAAAAGAGACGGCTCCACAATAGTAGTAGGAGACTTCTACATGCCACTTTCGGTGAAGAACAGAACATCCAGAGAGAAGCTCAACATAGACACAGAAGAGCTAAATGCTACAGTTAACCAGCTTGATCTCATAGACATATACCAAACACTCCACCCAATGGCAGCCAAGTATACTTTCTTTTCCAACGCACATGGAACATTCTCCAGAATAGACCACATTTTATTCCATAAAGCAAGCCTTAATAAAATCCAAAGCATCGAAATATTACAAAGCATCTTTTCTGACCATAAGGCCATAAAAGTAGAAATCAACAAAAGAAAAAGCAAGGAAAAAAAAATCAAACACATGGAAACTGAAGAACACCTTGCTCAGAAACTACTGGGTTATAGAAAAAATTAGGGATGGAATAAAGAAATTCATAGACTCAAACAAGAATGAAAACACATCCTACCAGAACTTCTTTTGACACACCAAAAGCAGTGCTCAAAGGTCCGTTTATAGCAGTAAATGTACACATCCAAAAAGAAGAAAAGGCCGTAATCAAGACATTAACCCTACAACTGGAACAAGCAGAAAGAGAGCAGCAAAAGAAGCCCTCAGGTGCCAGAAGAAAGGAAATAAAAAGAATTAGAGCAGAATTAAATGAAATAAAGAACAGAAAAACAGTTGAAAGAGTTAACAAGACCAAAAGCTGGTTCTTTGAAAAGATCAACAAAATTGATAAACCATTGGCCAAACTGACAAAAGAAAAACAGGAGAAGAAGCAGATAACCCGTGTAAGAAATGAGATGGGTGATATCACAACAGACCCAACTGAAATTAAAAGAATCATAACAGAATACTATGAAAAATTCTACTCTAACAAATTTGAAAACCTAGAGGAAATGGCACAAATTTCTGGAAATTCACTACCTACCTAAACTAACACAAACAGAGGTAGAACAACTAAATAAACCCATAACAAAAGAAGAGATTGAAAAGCCAGTTAAAAAACTCCCAAGAAAAAAAAGCCCTGGCCCGGATGGTGTCACTGGAGAATTCTACCAAACTTTCAGAGAAGAGGTAACACCACTTCTATTAAAGGTATTTCAGTGCGTAGAAAAGAATGGAATACTCCCAGACTCATTCTGTGAAGCCAGCATAACTCTGATACGAAAAACACAAAATGACAACACACAAAAAAAAGGAAATTACAGATCGATATCCCTCATGAACATTGAAGCAAAAATCCTCAACAAAATTCTAGCCAAGAGAATTCAACAACATATCAAAAAAATAATTCACCATGATCAAGTGGGATTTATACCAGGTATGCAGGGATGGTTCAACATTAGAAAAACAGTCGATGGAATCTATCACATAAATAAAACAAAAGACAAGAAACACATGATCTTATCAATCGATGCAGAAAACGCATTCGACAAAGTCCAATACCGATTCATGATAAAAACTCTCAATAAAATAGAAATAGAAGGGAAATTCCTCAACATAATTAAGGGCATTTATACAAAGCCAACAGCCAAAATCATCCTAAATGGAAAGACTTTGAAAGCATTCCCCTTGAGAATGGGAACCAGACAAGGATGCCCTTTATCACCACTCTTATTCAACATTGTGTGGAGGTAGAATCTAGCCAGAGAAGTTAGGCTAGAAAAAGAAATAAAGGGCATCCAAACCAGTAGGGAAGATGTCAGAGTATCTCTGTTTGCAGATAATATGATCTTATACGTAGAAAACCCTGAAGAATCCACAAGAAAATTAATTGTAACAGAAGATTTCAGCAAAGTTTCAGGATACAAGGTAAACATACAAAAATCAGTTGGCGTCTTTACACCAACAAAGAGAACCTCGAAGAGTAAATCACCAAATCAATACCATTTATAATAGCCCCAAAGAAGACAAAATACTTAGGAATAAATTTAACCAGAGGTGTGAAAGACCTATACAGTGAAAACTACAAGACACTATTGCAAGAAACCGAAGAGAACTCTGTAAGTGGAAAAACATACCTTGGTCATGGATAGGAAGACTCAACATTGTGAAAATGTCAGTTCTACCCAAAGTGATCTACAGATACAATGCAATCCTGATCCAAATTCAAACAGCAGTTTTTAATGAGATGGAGAACCAAATCACCAACTTCATGTGGAAAGAAGAGAGGCCCTGGATAAGTAAAGCATTACTGAAGAAGAAGAAGAAAGTATGGGGCCTCCCACTACCTGATTTTAGAACCTATTATACTGCCACGGTAGTCAGAATTGCCTGGTACTGGTACAACAACAGACCAATGGAGTACAATTGAGAATCCAGACATAAATTCATCTACTGTGAGCTGCTGATACTTGACAAAGTCCCAAAGTCCGTTGGTTGGGGAAAAGATAGTTCTTCAACAAATGGTGCTGGCGTAACTGGATATCCAAAAAACTTTAACAAGACCCATACCTCACCCCATGCACAAAAACTAACTCAAAATGGATCAAAGACTTAAACATGAAATCAAAAACAATGAAGATCATGGAAGAAAAAATAGGGCCAACACTAGGAGCCCTAATACATGGGATAAACAGAATATGAACCGTAAGTAACAACACACAAGTGCTAGTAGAGAGACTAGGTAAATGCGAGCTTCTAAAAATCAAACACTTATGCTCATTATAAGACGTCACCAAAAGAGTAAAAAGACAACCTACAGAGTGGGAAAAAGTTTTTGGCTATGACAAATCTGATCAGCATCTAATCTCTAAAATCTACACGATAGACTGCAGAACTTCAATAACAAAAAGACAAATAACCCAATTAAATGGGCAGAAGATATGAACAGGCACTTTGCCAAAGAATATATTCTGGTGGCTAACAGACACATGAAGAAGTGCTCACGATCATTAGCCATTAGAGAAATGCAGATCAAAACTACTATGAGATACCATCTCACCGTAACAAGGCTAGTATTAGTCCAAAACATACAATAAATGCTGGAGAGGTTGGGAGAGACTGGAACAATTATACACTGTTGGTGGGAATGTAAAATGGTACAACCACTTTGGAAATCGATTTGGCACTTCCTTAAAAAGCTAGAAATAGAAGTACCATATGATCCAGCTGTCCCGCTCCCTGGAATATATCCTAGAGAAATAAGAGCCGTCTCATGAATAGATACATGCACGCTCATGAATAGATATATGCACACCCATGTTCTTTGCAGCACTGTACACATAGCAAAAAGATGGAAACAATCTAGGTGCACACCAACGGATGAATGAATAAACAAATTATGGTATATCCACACAATGGAATACTACGCAACGATAAAGAACAACGATGAAGCTGTGAAGCATGTTATAACATGAAGGAATCTGGAGGTCATTATGCTGAGTGAATTTAGTTAGTCACAGAAGGACAAATACTGTATAAGACCGCTATTAAAACACATGAAAAGGTTTAAACACGGAAGACAACATTCTTTGATGGTTACAAGGGTGAGGAGGGCGAGGAAGGGTTATTCACTCACTAGATAGTAGACAAGTTTTATCTTAGGTGAAGGGAAGGACTGTACACACTACAGGGGAAGTCAGTACAACTGGACTAAACCAAAGATAAAAATTTTCCTGAATACAGACAAACACTTTGAGGAACAGAGTAGCAGGGGTAGGGTTGTGGAGACTATGCTTTCAGGGGACATCTAGGTCAGTTGGCATAACAAACTTTATTAAGAAAGGTTCCTGCATCCTACTTTCGTGAGTGGCATCTGGCGTCTTAAAAGCGAGCGAGTGGCCGTCTAAGATGCATCAGTTGGTCCCAACCACTGGGAGTAAAGGAGAATGAAGAACACCAAAGACTACAAGGAAGGTATTGGCCCAGGAGACAGAAAGGGCTGCATAAACCAGAGACTTTATCACCCTGAGACCAGAAGAACTAGATGGTGCCTGGCTACCACCAATTACCGACCTTGACAGGTAACACAACAGAGAGTCGCTGATGGAGCAGAAGAAAGGTAGGGTACAGAACTCTAATTCTAGTAAGAAGACCAGACTTAATGGTCTGACTGAGCCTGGAGGAACCCCAGAAAGCATGGCCCCTATTCTCTATCAGCCCAGAACTAAAACCCATTTCCGAGGCCAGCTCTTCAGACAGACATTGGACTGGACTGTGCGACATAAAGGGATACTCGTGAGGAGTGTGCTTTTAGCTCGAGTAGATACAAGAGAGTGAACGGGCAGCTTCTGTCTGGAGGTGAGATGGGAAGGCAGAGAGTGTTAGGAGCTGGTTGAATGGACATGGGGAATCGGGTGGAAAGGAGAAGTGTGCTGTCAAAGCGTGGGCATAGCAATTAGGGTCACATAACAATGTATGTATAAATTTTTGTATGGAAGACTAGCTTGAAATGTAAACTTCATTTAAACTACTATAATTAAAAAAAAAAAAATCCAGTTGTCCCAGGATCATTTATTAAAGAGATTATTCTTGCCCCAGTGAATGGACTTAGCACCCTTTGGAAAAGCTAATTGACTGTAGATATATGAGTTCATTTCTGGAGTGTCAATTCTATTTTATTAGCATATATGTCTGTCATTATACCAGTACCAGATAGTTTTGATTACTGTAGCTTTATAGTATATTTTGGAATTGGGAAGTGTGAGTCTGCCCACTTTATTCTTCTTTTTCAAGATTATCTTGGCTATTCAAAACCCCTTGTAGTTCCATATAAATTTGAGGATTTGCTTTTCCATATCTACAAAGAAGGCTGTTGGAATTTTGATGGGGATTGTGTTGAATCTGTATATTGTTTTGGGTGGTGTTGACTTCTTAACAATGTTAAGTCTTCCAGTACATGAACATGGAATATCTTTCTATGTATTTCGGTCTTCTTAAATTTCATTCAGTAATGGTTTACGGTTTTCAGTGTTACAGGTCTTTCACCTTTCTGGATAAATTTTCTCCTAGATATTTTATTCTTTTAGATGTGATTGTAAATGAAATTGTTTCCTTTGGTTACCTTTTATATCTTTTTCTTGCCTCATTGCTCTGGGTAGAATTTCTGGTACAATATTGTATAGCTGTTGTGAGAACAGGGATCCTTGTTTTGTTCCTCAGTCTTTCTCCATTGAGTATGATGTCAGGCTGTGAGTTTTTCATATATTCCCTTTATCATACTGAGGATTTTCACTTCTCTTCCCAGCCTGTTGAATTTTTTTTATCATGAAAGTATGTTGGGTGAAGATAGACTGTTGATTTGTTTTTTTTCTGGTAGAATTGATTTGTGCACATTTACTTCTGGATTATCTTAGGATCCCATTTGCAAACAGACGACAGTGAGCCATTGCATGTGGAACTCAAGATGTTTTGTTGTATAGAGCAGAAAGGAAACTTTTTATAATGTTCTCATGTTGGTTAGACAACAGAATATTCTGTTTCGTAGAATGATTTTATCTAACATGTACGACATTGTGATTTTTGGGAATATTATAGGTCCTCTGAACACTCTTTCTTTGATTCTGAACAAAGAGCCTACTAGGGACATTAGAATCATTAAGATAAAAATGAAGGTTAGTAATAGTAAATATGGTAATTTGGTGTTCATTTTCTAGACTTACATTGCCACAAGTTATTTTACACTTTAGTGATGAAAATTGTGCTGAATACATGAATGAAAATGTTTATTTTAATTTCCTTGCATCTATGTTATGTCAAAACTAAACAGAATAATAAAATATTCTGAAGAAATACATTTAAAGAATAAATAGTTTTGCTTTAAACATATGGGTAAATGGAAAAAAAATCATGTGTCAATTTTTAAATACCTCTGTTTTAGTTGATGGCTGAAGAATGAGTAGTCTGAATTTTTAAAGCAGTTTCACATAGAAGAACATAGTAAATGACACTGAATACGTATCCTAGCTACTCAGATCTTGTGTAATAGATGAATTGAAATTATAGTTAGATAAACTTATTTGCTACTGAAATAGATGCTAAGGCATAGTGGAATCATCTTGCTCAGCAGTGGGACTTTCAGAAGGGTCGGGGTAATGATTTCCAGTAGAGGAAAGACCTGAGTAGGCTGCATGTCACACAGGACTTCTATAATGGAACTCCTTCTCTTGCATCAATTTTCCTTAGTTTTTTCCTACAAACAATTGAAACTCACCCTGAGTTGTTGCTTAGCTGGGTGTCTAAACCATGGAGCTGGTATTTCCGGGAAGAGTAATCCGTTCAATTCTGGCACACATAAAGTTTGCTTGTGTGTGTATTGGGAGGGGGGTGAAGGTGAGTATTGTGTACAGAAGGAGAATTGTATCTGTATTTTCAAGCACAGAGAAAGAGAAACTTTATCATATTGCTTAAAGTTTTAGTGACCGAGGGAAAAATGTATGTGAGGGTCGTTAAAGCTGACAAATGAAAAATCAACAGAAGGCTCATTTCTTCTATAATTTGACTGGCAACTTCATCAGTTGTTCATTTTAATAGTAATTTTTACCCTTTCATGTAGAAAGTATGTATTATTCATCTGCTCTGCAAGGCCTGATGTTGGACACTGTATTTTGCAGAACACCCAGAGATGATGGCTTATCAGGTTTTCCATATTTAGAACTGCCTTAGTGAACCAGAGAGTTAGCTGTAGCCCATTTCTCTCTCCTGTATTCTGGTTTACAACTGCTGAGACCAAACCAAACGTCACCTGAGGTGGAAAGAATAACCCTGTGTTTGATAAACTACCCATGAAGAAAATAAAAGCTTTTAAAAATTTTATGCCAGAGAGTAATACAAAGATGTTGACATGTTCTTAATGTCGTTCTCAGAGCTCCTGAACTATTCTTTATGCACTGACTGGTGCTGTAGAAAAGAAATCAACTTCTGTAGACAGAATGTGTATGGGGGATGGGTGAACGTTTTTGCATGTTTTGTACAGTAACATTTGTACCGATTGAGGTAAAAAGCATGTCAGCATAGAAAAATTAGTTCTAGAAGATGCTAGCTTATATTTAAAATCCTTCAGGAGCATCAGGCAAAAATCTTTTTCTCCATTGACCATTTGGCTGAACAAAGAAAATCTGCTACATTAATAGTGTGTTTCTCTCTATGGTATCAGACATCACTACTTGCTCTGTATGCCTGTGTTGTAATTTATGAGCTAATGTAGGAAGAAAATTTTGGAACTGATTAAAGATACTTGGTTAAGTTAAAAGTTGAATCACAAACAACAGTAGCTGCAACAGTAACACCATCACCACTAACAACAGCAAAACACAAAGCTACAAACAAACGTCATACCACTGTGTGTGACATCATTGCATTGGGCAAAGGATAATGTGATATTGATTTAAATGTTTAAATTTGTGTAAACAGAAATACATGCTGATTAAATATCCATGATGCCATCAAAGTAGTATTGAAATTCTTACGGGTTTTCAGTTCAGTACTTAAAGTGATTTAGCTATAGGTACAACCGGGGCTTTCTTTAATAGTTTTAATGACTAGTGAACATCACAGATTAATGACTTTATTTATAATGCCATATTGAGTACTACATTTTCTCATAAGACACGGTATGTTGTGTAAAGAAAGTGAGGAAGGAGTGCAGTTTGAATACAGGAATGCAGTTTGAGCATAGGAATGCAGAACCAAGAGAGCTCATGGTCTCTCACCATTTCTGCTCCAAGTGTCCACTGTAACCTTGGTTGGTTTCCTGACTCCACTCTATGTTTTTCTGTCCTTAAATTGTTTTCTGAATATTCACAACTTTTTGCCTCATAAAACAAGATGTACGTGTTTGTTTGAGACTAAATGTTTTGTTGCTCCATCTGGCTCTTTGTAATTTGTCCTGTATTGAATGTCTTACATTTAGTTCATGAACTACCTGTTGTTCCATCGTACATGGGAGGTAATGGTTTATATTTATTTTACAAATAATATTACATTTAAAAATTAAACTAGCTTTTCCATTTGTTTTTGTTTGTTTGTTTACTAATTGTGATAATTGCAGTTATCTTGCATTTCATGAGGACAAGGAATAAGTTGCAAGTAGAACAATGAGTGCTAAATTAATCAAAATAGGTCACTGATCTACTTTAAATACAAGTATTTATATACTTATACAAATATTTTAATTTAAACATATCCCATTGCTTTTTTTTTTCCCTGTATTTGTCTGCATTCTGGGTTTTTTTTTCCTTTCTCCTTTTTGATGAAAGACTAAAAGAAGATTCATTTTTGAGATTTTAATATAGTAATTAATATATAACTTCGATTCAGAGGACAAATAGTAGTCAATCCTTTTATGTACAAGTGTGTCTGCGAGATAGGAAATATAATTTCCTTTAGAAAACTAAATATCTTCCTTCAATTGATTTATCATTAATGAATAAAAAGTTTATTTTGTCTTGAGAATGCTTTCATTCATATTTCAAGCATCTGAAGGATGTGAGTTTGGAAATGAAGGGCTTATTTCTTTAACACACCATGAAAGTGGAGGCCACAAGAAAGTTATTTAGACAAATGTTTTCAAAGTTAAACAAAGGGAGTCTGTTAGAGTGGGCAGGTGAGAGCTCGCAGAATCTTGGACTGTGAAGGACTTTAGGGCCCTGTGCATTTGGTTAACTACATCCCTGCTGCTTTGCTAGCTAGATATGAAGGAATTTTCTTGTTCATTTTTGTTTAAGTGAAAAGGGTTTCTCCAGCAATTTCTTCTTTAGAGTACGTTTTTCAAAATAAAAAAGAAAATAATAATATTTAGATATAATTTAAAACTAATTTGTTTGTTTTGGTATTTTAAATAAAAAGTTTACATCTAATCTATTTCATTTTTTATTTACCTATTTTGAGCCCTGTGTTAATAGCATTCAGCCCCTAACTCATGGTTTCTTAGTTATTAAAATTTTATTGCAACTTAAACTTCTTCCAAGTCATATTATATATTATTATGCACATGGAATATTTTTATTTTTAGGAGGGGAATTTTTTTTCCTGTAGATTAGTTTATTAAATATTTATAAATTCCTGAGGATAACTATTGTGTTGTAAAAGAGTAAGAAAACTCACAAGACTCAAGTGAACTTGACTTTATGGTTGAATACCGATTATGTTTTTCAGTCTTAGGGCAGCTTATTAAAATTGATGTTTTCCTTTCAGTAAATATCTGGTGACATTCAAATTCGATAATTAAAATCCAGAAGCATTCAAGAAAGAATGCCTGTTTTTAGTTTCATGATAACAATACTCCCACAAAGAAGGTTGATGAATGATGTCTTTCAAGTGGCAGATTTGTTATTTAGTTAAAGAAAGCTCCTTTGGCAATTTTCTTACAAAACTAAATTAAAGCCCGTTTATAAAACAGAAACGCTGCAGTGATAATCCTATAGTCTGAGGAATGCTTGGAAATGTAGCTCAAGAAGAGTGTTGTTTTTCAGTGGTTTAACAAAGCAGTGGGATTTCCAGGAATCTAAACAGATTAGCATCCAACACTAATTGGGTGGAGTGTAAAATAGGACTCGTGTGCCTGTTTTGAAATAAAGTATTTCAGAAATATTAAGTTTGCTAAATTCATTTTTAATAGCAATCTTTTCTCTTTTTAAACTCATTGTTAGATTATGTCTTATTGTTTGAGTATGCATTTATACATCAGTTATTTATATACATGGTAATTTATAGCAGGGTAGACATATGTGATCATTAAAAAAAGTACTCATTTATAGATTAAAACAATAAAGAGAAAACAAAGCTGTCTGTCTTGTTTCGGTGGAACCACAGAGGAGCAGATTAAACTGAGACATAATTTAGACTGATTATTGAAGTATATTACTTTGAACATCTGATTATGTGGTCATAGGATACCATTTTCACATTTAATCACAAATATGTAATCAGATAGGCAGTGTAGAATTTATACTAAAAGGAAGAAAGTCAAAACTCATTAGACTATATGTCTTAAAAATATGAAAAACTGCTTGATAGAAGATAGCGCTAAACAAAATGGCTTAAAATTATTTTTTTAGAAGGGCCTGTAGTACAAACCAGAAACCCTGGTGGCACAGTGGTTAAGAGCTATGGCTGCTAACCAAAAGGTCAGCAGTTCAAATCAACCCAGGCGCGCTCCTTGGAAACACTGTGGGGCAGTTCTGTGTCCTGTAGGGTCACTGTGAGTCGGAATCGACTTGATGGCAGCAAGTGTGGGGTTTTTTTTTTTTTTGTAGCACAAATAATTTTTATTTCAGGTTTATAATTAAAGCTTTGTGGATTTATTTGTTAATTGTTTTTTATGCATATATTGAAAAACATGGTGAATTTGACAGTCATTGGTAATACAGTTTTCATATATGTATTAACATAAGTGGTTTTTTGAATCTTACAGCATAACAAACATTACTGATTCTAATGGATATGTCATCATCCTTTAAAATTTATCAATAATATAAATATATTTAATTTAAAGTTGTATCATCAATACCCCAGATTATTCCTGGATCAAGGATCCCTGTTTTGTTCTTTTATTTTGTGATAAATTCTGGAGGATTAATTAAAATAGTTAATTATAGCTTGCATCATCATTATTAAATCTGTTTACAAAGAGGAGGGAGGTTTTTCCATACTGGTGGTGTAGAGAAGGCTGTGCTTCACATTTACTTTTTGTCTTCAGTATTACAATTTGTTAGGGAATGCATTGTGTCCCTCAAAAATATGTATCCTAATTCCTAACCTCTGTGCCTTTGATTATAATCCCATTTAGGAATGGGTTGTCTTTGTTATGTTAATGAGGTAGGATTAGTGTAGGGTGTATCTTGAGTTGGTCTCTTTAGAAATATAAAAGAGATTAAAACAAGCAAGGGAGAGAAGCAGAGATGGGGGAAGAGATATGGCAAGCCATGTGAAGATTGCCCAGGAGCTGAAGCTCAAAAGAGACAAGAACCTTTATCCAGAGCTGACAGAGAGAGAAAGCCTTCCCCTGGAACACCCCCGAATTCAAACCTCTGTGTTCCTAAACTGTGAGAAAATAAATTTCCGTTTGTTGAAGACACTCACTTGTGATATTTCTTTTACAGCAGCACTAGATAAGTACAACACAATTTAAAGTATTATAATAAAGTGTGGCTTCAGATCAAGTTTTAGGGAATCAATTCAAAGGTTTTGGTTTAAACAAGAGCGTGTGTTGTTTCTAAGAGTGGCATTTTGAGTAGTTTAAACAGGGTTGGCAAACTGTACAGAGCCAGATAGTAAATATTTTAGACTTTCCCAGATGGTCTCTGCCGCAGCTACTCAACTCTGCCTTTGTAGTGGAAAAACAGTTAAATTATGTAAAGGAATGGGCATGACTGTGTTCCAGGAAAACTTTGTTTACAAAAACATGTGGTAGACCAGATTTGGCCCATGGATCATAGTTTGCCAACCCTTGATTTAAAGTATTAATCTAATTTTTTCCTCATACGAAAATTTATACACATAATGCATTTGACATTAGTTGCAATCCCCACAGTGTGACATCATACCCCCTCCCCCCTGCTACCCTAGGTTCCCTGTGCCCATTTGACTAGTTCCTGTCCCTTCCTGCCTTACCATCCTGACTCCAGACAGGAGCTGCCTGTTTGGTCTCGTGTATCTGATTGAACTATTAAGAAGCACACCCTCGTGTATTATTTTTTGCTTTATGGTGCTGTGTAATCTTTGTCCGAAGAGTGGGCTTCGGGAATTGTTTCAGTTCTAGGTTAACAGTACATCCGGCGGCCACATTTTCGGGAGTTCCTATAGTCTCTCAGACCATTAAGTCTAGTCTTTTTACGTGAATTTGAGTTTTGCTCCACGCTTTCCTCCCTTTCGTTCAGGACTCTTGTTGTGTTCCCTGTCAGGGGTAGTCATTGGTGGTAGCCAGGCACCATCTAGTTCTTCTGGTCTCAGGCCGGTGGAGTTAATCTGATTTTTTCACAATAAAAATTTAAAGGTGTTTTATTAACACGGACTGAATATATATGTTATACCAAGGAGGGATGTATTTGTCTAAAAGCATCAATATCCAAGTAACGGTAGTTTTTATACAAAGGAGTATGTATTTTTCAGCAGCTGCCCGAGACCCAAGCTCTTTCTAACCTTGTAATCTCCTTCCATGGTCTTTGGCTTTTGTCCTCATTCTCAGTCACATCACCATTGTGGAATTCTTCCTGCAGCTTCGTGTTTTTAAGGCTGGAATTCAGAAGAAGGGAAAGGACAGCACTGAATGTGTCTGTCCCCTTTTTATCAAAGACCAACAAACTGCCCCAGAACCTTTCCACCCCACCTGCTCCCTCCAGCACATTTCTCTTGGGTTTTATTAGGACACGTTCGCCCCGTAGTTAGAAAGATGGCTGGTATATTGAAGATTTTATATGTCAGCCTCCATATTAGAGGAAGGCAAGAGAGAATGAGGGGTGAGAAAAGGTGTTGAGTCAGTCTACAGGCTCTGTTAAAAGAGATAAGACATCCACAAATGTAATCTATTTAAACATATGGTGTAACTTGCCTTAGGGGTATTTCTTTAAGAATATATTGTCAAGGACTATGAAGAGTCTGAAGTTAGTCTGCATCTGGAAGTTAGCATCTTTCATAGAAGGTAGTAGAAGACACAAGAATATTTGTTCAGAGAAAAAGGAGAGTTTATTAGTCATGGCAATAGCATTGGACAAAGGGTCTTTATTTGTGCTGGGTCTTCAACCCCCAGTTTGTACAAGGTGATGTGAAGGCCAGGTCACACGTATACATGCCATAAGTTGCGTTACAGGAGAAGAACCCCTGGCTTAGGGAGCCTGAATCTTCTATAATGAGCACTAAGCTTGTCCTGGAAGAGAGTTTATTATACTGGACTGTAAACAAACCTCCCATTTGTTCCAGAGGAAGATACTGTCTCTGTCATCCAAGGCTGATTGGTATACAAATATTCTTGAAAGGATAGTCCAAAACAGAGGCCATCAGTATCTCTGATTACAAGACATGCAGAAATGTAAGAGACCAATAGGGAATTTTATCCAAAAATATATATGTTCTTTCCTAGATCATAATTGTGTCTTAAGTTCTTGGTTTTGAATCCAGCTTAAGAGTAAGGATATTATGACACTATTTTAGATTGTTAGACCACAATCTTGGTTTTTGCCATTCTAATCTATCTGAATATATTATTTATATGAACTATTTGATATATATTAGAAATATCTAATATGTATATATTAGAAATCACATACACATGCAAGCACACGCACCCAGAGATACAGTTGATCCTCATTTGTGGATTCCGTATTTGCAAATTTGCTTACTTGCTAAAGTTTATTTGTACCCCCAAATCTCTTCTTGTGGCACTTTTGTGGTCATTTGCAGACATATGCAGAGCAGTGAGAAACTTGAGTTGCCCCATGTGCAGGTTCCCAGCTGAGGTCAGACAGAAGTCTCTGCCTTCTTGTTTTAGCACTCACACTGTAAACAAGTGTCTTTTTTACAGTCCATTTAGTGCCATGTTTTTTTGCATTTTTGTACTTTTTGTTGGTGAGTTCACTGTTTAAGATGGCCCCCAAATGTAGTGCTACAGTGCTTTTTCCTAAGCACAAGAAGGCTGTGATGTCCTTTATGGAGAAAATGCGCATGTGTGATAAGCTTTGTTTTAGGCATGAGTTATAATGCTTTCAGCTGTTAGTTCAGTGTTAATTAACAATGTATATTAAACAAAGTATCTTTAAACAGAAGCAGACATAAAACACTGTTATGTATTGATTGGCAGATGAGAATATTGTGACCAGAGGCTCCCAGGAACCTAGCCTTCTGCCTTCCCCTAGGACAGTGGTGGTCTCCTCATTCAGCGTCTACAGTGACTGTAGAACAACACACACACCCCACATACGTGGATGAAAATGTGATGTTCAGAATAACAGCGAAAACTTCTTAGTGTCAACTTTTTCTATACTTTTTGGCCTTCTAGGAAAAAAAAATGCTGAATAAAAGAAGGGACAAAGACTTTAAAAATAGTTCATCTCAAGCTCATTATCCTTTAAAAGATAGTTCTGTTTTTTTTTTTTTCCCTGTAAGAGTAGTACCACATTTTCTTTTAAACTTTACTACTATAAACTTGTTTAGTCTCAAATAATTGGTTTCAGTAGGTAAAGAAATTTAAAATTTCTGTATTATAAGGATGATACTATTGTTTATCTTTGTTATCAGTGTCTATACTGATGAGTCAAGTATTCCAATTCAGTTTTCTACCTGGAGAAGCTGAAATGATTGATGGTTACATGACTTGACCAGAGTTGTATTCACTCACGTGAGATGTATTTCTGAATGGTGTCTCATTCTCCTTACCAGTTGGCATGTCTGAGCCGGCAGCTGTTGGCCTCTGAAGGGCACCATGATCAGCATTTTAAACTTTTTTTTAGACTTTGTTTCAGGAGAACTCATTTGAACAATTAGAACATTTATGGTTGTGAAAATGAGGTGTTACCCCATCTTCATTAACCCAGCGCTAATATTGTATGTCAACAGTTTCTGCCAGTCAATGTCACTTTTTTTTTTTTATTAGCTGTCTTGTATTTATTAGTTAAATTTAGAAGGACCATTTCTTTAAAGTTTCATTTCTAATCATACTTTTCCATGTATATGTGTTTATGTGTGTGTGTCTCTGAAATGTCGCCAGTGACTTTTTTTAGCTTTTAATTTGTCTAGATCAGCAAAGTAGTTATTCTTTCCATGAAGGAAATAGGAAAGGTAACCTAAATATTTTTTTTCCTAAAATGTATTAATGAAAATAAAAAGTTAGCTCATTTTACAGATGCTGCAAACACTTCAGGTTTTTTCTTGAAGTTTTTCACTAGAGTATGTTGATTTTCTAGGATTGTGACAACACCTGAATATGTCAAATCCATTCTTTCCCCGAAATTTCAGGAAAAAAATTAATTTGACTGTATATTTCCGTAGCAGCCAGCCGAATCTGATTTATCTGGTTAAATAGGTTTGTACTGATTCAGGTCCTAGGAAAGAACAACTTATCCTTACCAAAATTTTTGTGTTCTTTTTTTTTTTCAGTATAATTCTAGTCTTGGTTTGTTTTCCCCAAATGTGTACATAAAATTTATGTTTAAAAAGCAACTGAAGTATGAGGTTGGTGATTTACCACAGTGCTTTTTCCACTACATCAGGACTTGACAAAGTATAGCCTGTAGGCCAAATCCAGCCCGACAATTCTTTCTGTAAGTAGATTTTCCCTGGCACACAGCCACGCCCACTCATTTATTTATTGTCTGTGGCTATAAAGGTAAAGTTGAGTAGTTGCTGCAGAGACCAAATGGCCTGCAAAGCTGAAAATATTTACTGTCTGGCCCTTTTAGAAAAAGTTTGCTGACCCCTGCACTATATGAATATAATCTCTTCCACAGCAGTGTTAGAAACTTTCAGCATTTTAAAATGTAAACATTTTCTTCTTTTTTGCTGTTTTCTTTTCTCCTGTTTCTGCCAGTGATGCTTTATGAATTACTGACCATTGTGCTCTTAATAATGGCAAAAAACAAAAACAAAAAAACAGGTCCTGTTCAACTCTCATTTCCTATCTTGTGTCAGTAATCAGATACTTTTTTAAAATGCAATAAATTTAGGCCTTTTCATTGTTTTGTTTTTAACAGAAAGTCTCTCACTGAAGCCTTTGACGATCATTTAGTCTAGTGGGTTCCTTGCGCTGGCCATGGACCAGATGCACTCTGATTCTCCGGAATGGGTGTTAAAACAGTTCCGTAGGTTTCATGCACTATTGGCTGAATTTACCAAGTGGCGTCTGAGCATCTGTATTTTTAAAAACTTCCCTAGTTGTTTCTGATATCTTGCCTGCTGTTAGAATCCACAAGAGTCAAGTCATCTCATTTTATGTGTAAAGTTACCAAGGGCCACTGAGGTGGCATGGATGGGACTAGAATCCTGGCTTCTGTTCAGAACTCAGTTCAGAACTCTTTTCACTTTACCAGGCTTCCTTTGTCACCATTTTAGGGATCAGTTGTAAGTAACTTTAAAGTATCCCCAAGAAGGATACATTTCTATAAGGTCTGAGAAGGAGTTTTGTTGGAAAAGATGGATTGAATTTACCTTTGCATGCCAGCCTTTAATCCTGCCTTTTTTCTTCACCTTCCTGTTTCTTCTTTGTCTGTGCAGGTCCTCTTCATTCTTACAGGTACAACTAAAACCAGTGCCGCACTGCCAACCCCTGGTTCAGAACTTTCGATCACTCTAGCCAGACCATCACTTTTTCCCTTGGCTGTAACATTTATCAAGATCTTTCATGTGACATTTACTATATTATCCAGTATGTGGCACTTAACTATATAATACCAAACTTTGCTATATTTTTCAATGGTGATAAGACATGTCATCTTAAAAGCCCCATTGTAAGTTCTTTAAAGGAAAGATCATTTCTTCTCCTTTGAATCTCCCACAGTATGCAGGACAGTGCTTCACACTTGCAAAGCTAACTAAAATAATATATGATTATTTCTCCAGAATTACTGTAGGCCTGTTGAAATTACTGTAGGACTTATTTTTAGGTTATGAGCTAGTGGGGCCTAGAAATGGGAAGGGGAAAATGTTATATTGGAGAACATCTGGTGAAGAGGGTCCAACAACTAGCTTTTTTTAAAAAATAATATTTTATTGTGTTTTACACAGCAGATTAGGTTCACCTTTAACAATTTTTATACAGATTGTTCCATACCATTGGTTACAGCTTTTACACTGTGTAAGCATTGTCATTATTTCCATTCTATTTGTTCTGTTTCCATTGATCTAGCTTCCCTTCCTCTCATCTTGGCCTTTGGGTAAATGTTCACCATTCAGTCGTATATAATTCATTGTTTAAGGGAGCACATTACTCATGGGTGATATTGTTTATTTTATAAGCCAGTCTATTGTTTGGCTGAAAGGTGACCTGCAGAAATAGCTTCAGTTCCAAGTTCAAAGGGTATCTTAGGGCAATAGTCTTAGGGGTTCCTATAGTCTCTGTTTGGTCCAGTAGATCCATGTAGATTCCTTTTTCAGAAATTTGAGTTTTGTTCTGTATTTTTCTCCCATTCTATCTGGGACCTTTTATCATGTTCTGGTCAGAATAGTTGGTAGGAATAGCTAGACATCATCTAGTTATTCTGGTCTCAGGTTAGAAGAGGCTGTGGTTGGTGTGGGCTGTTAGTCCTGTGGACTTGTTTGAGCTTTCTTCTTTAAGCCTTTGATTTCCTTCATTCTCTTTTGCTTCATGTGAGTAGAGACTAATAGTTATGTCTTGGATGACCACCTGCAAGCTTTTAATACCCCAGACGCTACTCACCAGACTAGGATGTAGAACATCATCTTTGTGACTTGTTATGCCAATTGATCAAGTTGTCCCCCAAGACTGTGGTCCCAAGCCTTTTAACCCAGTAAACCAATCCCACAGGTTATTTGGATGTGTCTAGGAAGCCTCCATAACTGTGCCGCCTGTGTGGTTTGTTATGTATGTTGATGTATATACAGCGCACACAAACACATATATACATATGCTTACAGATATGCCTGTACATGCATGTACATTTACTTCCATATGCTGTCCTATACACATATATACATCTGTATCTACCTACATAACCACACACATATTTTTTTGGCTGTTTTTACACTTGTTGCAAAATTGTGTATGTTATAGCATTTTCCAAAATTGTCCCTTTATCTTGTGTACTTCTTGGTGTCTTTATATACCTTGGTCTAGTTGTGCTGACTTCACCCATATTTGGGATTGCCTTTCCTATCACCAAAAGTAACAAGTGTCTACTACCTAGAAAGGGATTCCCCCTCCTCCTCCTTCCCATCCCTGGTAACCATCAAAGAACTTTGCTTTCTGTGTGTATATCTGTCTTGACTTTTTATAATAGTGGGGCTGTACAATATTTGTATTTTTGTGAATGACTTATTTCACTCAACATAATGTCCTCAAGATTCATCCATGTTGTGAGATGTTTTATGGACTCCTCATTATTCTTTATAGTTGCACAGTGAATGCAACAATGGCTGAAGCATAACAACGATTGTGGATGGCACAGGGTGGGGCAGTGTTTCGTTCTGTTGTATCTAGGGTTGCTCGACTGCATCTAACAGCAGCAGTATTTCATTGTATGTACGTACCAAATTTTGTGTATCCATTTATCTGTTGATGGGCACTTAGATTGTTGCCGTGTTTTTGCTGTTGTGAATAATGCTGCAGTGAACATAGGTGTGCATATATCTATTTGTGTCACAACTCTTATATCTCTGATGTATACCTAGGAATGGGATTGCTGTATCATAAAATATTTCTATTTCTAGCCTTTTGTTTTCCATAGTGGTTGTACCATTTGACAATCCTACCAGCAATATATAAGCGTTCAGTCTCCCCACAACCTGGTCAATATTTGTTGTTTTCTATTTTTTTGATCATTTTTGCATGGGTGAGATGGTATCTCATTGTGGTTTTGATTTGCATTTCTTTAATGGCTGATGATCACGAACATCTGCTTATGTATTTGTTGGCTGCCTGAATGTCCTCTTTTATGAAGTGTTTGTTCATGTCCTTTGCCCATTTTTTGATTGGACTGCCACTTTGTTGTTGACTTGTTGATGTTTTCTATCTATTTTAGAAAGTAGACCTTACCAGATATGTCATTGCCAAAGGGTTTTCACAGTCAGTAGGTTCTTTTTTTACTCTTGGTAAAATCTTTTGATGAGCATAGTATTTAATTTTTATGAGGTCCCAGTTATCTAATTTATCTTCTGTTGTTCGTGCATTTTTAGTTCATTGGTTATTTATGCTGAATATTAGGTCCCCTAGTTTTGTCCTTATGCTGTCTTCTAGGAACTTTGAAGTTTTAGCTTTAACATGTAGGTCTTTGATCCATTTTGAGTTAGTTTTTGTGCATGGTGTGAGGTATGGATCCTGATTCATTTTTCTGCATATATGTTATCTGGTTTTGCCAGCACCATTTGTTAAAGAGACCGTTTCTTCCCCATTGAATGGATTTGGATTCTTTGTTGAAAATTAGCTGCTGTAGATGGATGGATTCACTTCTGCGTTCTCAATTCTACTCCATTGGTCTATGTGTCTGTCATTGAATCAGTACTGGGCTGTTTTGATTACCATGGCTGTATAGTAAGTTTTGAGATTAGAAAGTGTGAGGGCCTCCTATTTTGTTGTTCTTCTTAATATTGCTTTAGATATTCAAGGCCTCCTTTCTTTCCATATAAAGTTGGAGATTAGTTTTTCCATTTCATTAAAGATTATTGTTGGGATTTGGATCAGGATTGTTTTATATCTGTAGATTGCTTTTGGTAGTATTGACATTTTCACAATGTTAAGTCTTCCAATCCGTGAGCATGGGATGTTTTTCCATTTCTGTAGATGTCTTTTAGTTTCTTGCAGTAGTGTTTTATAGCGTTCCTTGTATAGTCTTTGCGTCCCTGGTTAGGTTTATTCCTAGATGTTTTATCCCTTTGGGGGCTGTTGTAAATGGTATGTTTTCTCGATTTCCTTTTCAGAGTCCTCCTTATTAGTGTAGAGGAACCCAACTGATTTTTGTGTGTTCTTATACCCTGCCACTTTGTTGAATCCTTGTATTAGTTCCATTAACTCTCTTGTGGAGCCTCTGGGATTTTCTATGTATAGGATCATATCACCTGTGAATAACAGTAGTTTTACTTCTTCCTTTCCAATTTGTATACACTTAACTTCCCTTTCTTGCCTTATTGCTCTGGGTAGGACTTCTGTACAATATTGAATATGAGTGGTGATACAGGGCATCCTTATCCCATTACCATTCTCAAGAAGAATGCTCTTAGTCTGTCTCTGTTGAGAATAATGTTGGCTGTTGGTTTTGCATATATACCTTTAATTATGTTGAGGAATTTCCCTTCTGTTCCTATTCTGCTGAGAGTTTTTATCAGGAGAAAGTGTTGGATTTTATGAAATGCCTTTTCTGCATTAATTGAGATGATCATGTGATTCTTTTCCTTTGTTTTATTTATGTGGTGAATTACATTGATTGACTTTCTATTGTTGAACCATCTTTGCATCCCTGGTATGAATCCCACTTGATCACAATGTATTATTTTTTTGATATGCTGTTGCATTCTGTTGTATAGAATTTTGCTGAGAATTTTTGCTTTTGTATTCATGAGGGGTATCGGCCTGTAATTTTCTTTTTTAGTGGTGTCGTTGCCTGGCTTTGGTATCAGGGTTATGCTGGCTTCATAGAATGAATTTAGGAGTATTCTTTTCTTTTCTATGTTCTGGAATAGTGTGAATAGAATTGGTGTCAACTCTTCTCTGAATGTTTGGCAGCATTCTCCAGTGAAGCCATCTGGGCCAGGATTTTTTTTGTTGAGAGTTTTTTTTTTCCTTTTTTTTTTAAATGACATCTTCAATTTCTTCTGTTCAAATTTTCTACCTCTATTTGTGTTATTTTAATTAGGTAATGTTTTTCTAGAAATTTATCCTTCTAGGTTTTCAGATTTGTTGGAGTACAGTTTTTCATGGTATTCTGTTATGATCCTTCTTATCTGACTTGGTTCTTTTGTAATGTCCCCTGTCTCATTTCTTATTTTGGTTATTTACATCTTCTCTCTTTGGTCAGTTTCATCATTGATTTGTCAATGGATCCTCTCAAAGAACCAACTTCTAGTCTTGTTGATTATTTCTGTTGTTTTTCTGTGTTCTATTTCATTTATTTCTGCTCTGATCTTTATTATTTCCTTTCTTCTGGTGACTGTGGGCTTCTTTTGCTGTCTTTTTCTATTTGTTTTGGTTGTAGGGTTAAGCTGTTGATTTTGGCCCTTTCTTCTTTTTTGATGTGTGCCTTTATTGTTATAAATTCTCTGCTGAGTACTGCTTTTGCTGTGTCCCAAAGGTTTGGTATGTTTTGCTTTCATTCTCATTTGAATCTAAGCATTTTTTAATTTCATTTTTAATGTCTATTACCCAGTAGTTTTTTAAGTAAGGTGGTATTCAGTTTCCATGTATTTAACTTTTTTCCTTGCTCTTTTTGTTACTGATTTCTAGTTTTATAGCATTATGATCTATGAATATGCTTTGTACTGTTTTGATGTTTTTGAATTTATTTGAGGGTTGCTCTGTGGCCTAAAATATGGTCTGTTGTGGAGAATGATCCCTGTGTGTTGTAGAAGAATGTGTACTGTAATGCTGTTGGTGGTGTTTTCTGTAATACCTCTATGATGTTGAGTTGGTTGATGGTGTTATTTAGATCTTCTGTACCTTTGTTGAGTTTTGTCGTAGTTGTTCTGTCCATCATTGAAAGTGGTGTGTTAAAGTCTCTTCTTATTATTGTAGAACTGTATTTCTCTTCTCAGTTGTTATGGTTTGTTTTTTGTATTTTGGAGCTCTGTCATTACATGCGTAAATACAACAATTAGCTTTTAGAATTTGCAGGTGAACTATGAATATAAGCTTCTTCATGTTTGGCAATGAGAGCCATTGTTTTTAGGAGGAAGAAAATGCCCTCTGATTATAATAATACCATTATTTATTATAGAGTATATTTTAAAGTAGCTCTTAATTCTGTGTACATACAAAATGTGTATAAGGTAGTAACTATACTTACCAATGAGTGTATTTACAACCTTCCTATTGACTTATTGGTTCTCTATCTGAGTTCTTATGAGTGTTTTCACTTCCTCTTATTCTTATTTTAACATTTCTTGAAAAACTGTTTTTCTTTCTGTGCTGTGTTGTATTTAGGACTCTGAATACCCAGAACTTTTCAGCAACTGGGGAATCCTCCAAAAATCTATGCTTTCAGCATTTATAGTTCAATTTTATTGGGTACATGTTATTGACAGATGTAGTTTATCCTCTTTATAGCTTGATGTGCAGCAAATGGTCATTATATTGTTCCATAGCTCTTCAGGGAGTATGTAAATACACATATTGGAGTAAAAAGATGTTTTGTTGTAGGAATCACTTTCTGTCCTTGTTGTTGGAGTTCTCTGATACAGACGAGGATGTTCAAAAAAGAAAATTAGTTTTCAAATTTTAGATGAGGTTTTTTTTTTTTTTAATTTATATTTAAGTGTTCAGTTAACTGCCATCTCTTTGTTTCCTTTTAAAAAGCAAGGTTGGTGGGTTGGATCAGGTTTCCGTATATCTGTTGCATTTTTTTTTTTTTTTTGCATAAGCATACCAGCTCAGAGGGACATCTTGAAATATTTTGAATATGGAGACAGGGCTTTTAAAGAAAGGAATTGCTGTTCTCTTACATCAACCATGCAGACTTAGAAACAGACTTTAAAGGAAAACAGAGGCATGTGTGTTTGCACTGTGTATTATTATTACGCCCCCTCACATAGCTGTTAGGATTTGTCAGCAGTTTGTTTTGACTCAGTATACTAAGGTGGGGGTGGTTTTGTGTGTTTTTGTAAGTTAACTAGTGTGGGATGTCAGCAATGTTGACTTTACAATTTTGGTTGGCCGTACTCTGTGTAAGGAACTGTCATATTTGCCCTATTTTCCAGGACAGATTTTGGTACAGATACTCGCCCTAAAATATTTACCAGATAGTATTTCTCTTTCTGTAACCCTGGAGCTCAAAGCCTAACCTTAAGATTTATAGTCTTTCTTGTTTCATTTTCGTATGGTGTTTCCATGGTATTGCCTCTGTCTCATTTGGAACCTCTTTGTGTTGCCTTTTTCAATTTATCTGTTCTTGGAATATTCCTCATACATAAGAAGATTTAATTTTACTTACTGTGGCAAGATTGGGTCACTTTGAAATACACAGTTTTTAGGGGAGGTCCTTTTTGACACAGATAACCGTGCTACTTTGTTTTGAGCAGGAATGTTGAAGTCTTTGTAGATCTGTGTGAAATGAGGAGGTGGGGGTGGGGCTCTTGGGCCTGATTGAAAAGCTCTTGAGATTTCAGAAATCATCAATAAAGAAGTGTCCTAGGCAGATCTGTCTTGACCCTTTTACTGTTTCCTAAGGAACACCTCCCAGAGTTGTGCAGCATGGTGGCCCTGGTACATCTTTGACATGGATGTCCTACAGAATAAAAGTTGGGAAGTAAGTCTTTATAGACAAGACGCAAAAGGCAAACAGTGTCCTCTAGTTTACCTGAGGTGATTGTTACGTTTAAAGATCAGTGCAGATATCAAATATTTCAAATAACTTTTCAGCCTGTAACTATTCTTTATTTACTTCCTCTATTATAAATGAGATATTGTTCCAGCAGCTGATTAAGTTTTTCTTTTTATGCATTTATTGTAAACTGTCTCTTATGTGGAATGAAAATAACTGGAAATGCTAAATAACTGGCATTCTTTAGCATTTTCAGTACTTGATATTTAAGAGAGAGAGATGACAAGTAAACAGGGTGGTTGCAGGACTTTATTTGCTGTATGACAGTCTCAAACTACTGTAAAGAATTTTAATTAGATGTTATTTTAGGAAGTTTCCAATTTACTGCAGGCCACTGAAGCTTAGAGAGAAGCAGAATGTTCGCCAAGTATTTTAACATATTAACAGTTCTCTGCACGGTGGTTGAAAGTTCATCAGGGGCTACTAGGTAGATTTTTATTTTTAAGAGTATGTATATATATATATATATACACACACACACACACACATATACATATGTATATACGTATATATATATAAAATACTGGGTCCCAAGGTAGCTTAGAATCAAACTATTTTTCTCTTTTTAATTAAAAAAAAAAAAAAAAACTTGTTAGACTTCAGAATAAAGTTGGTTTAGTTTAAAGATTTAAAAATTCCTCCTGATTTTTTACCTCTTCTCTGTTGTAAACTGGTTTTCATTTTTCTATATGGTGCTTATTTCTAATTTCCCATAACTCCACTGCAGATTTTCTTCACTGTGAGATAATACTTGTTACACATCATTCCAAAATCAACTCCTAAAATTCTCGCAAAGGTTTTCTGTCAAATATGACTTCGGAGTATTTTATTTTCTCGACTGAAGCTGGTTTTTAGAACTATTTGTGGTATAGGAAAATAATTGACATATGAAGCGTTTCAGATTATTCTTTATAGAATTACATGATGCTTTTCGATGTGGAAATATAATGTGCAAATATAATCATGAAGAATTTGTAAGAACAGTTGCAGTCTCACCAACTGAAAATAAAAAAGCCTTGAGAAGTGGTTGGTGCTGATAAGTTTCTTGGGCGTTAACAAGCAATATGGAAAAAGTAGACTGTCCTTCCATTGCAAAATGTTACATAGTTTATACAACTCATCAGCTCCAAGCGTGTATTCATAGGCTAGTTAGTAGACAAGAAAAGCTTCCAGTAGAGAGTCCTGTAGATGATTTATTTTCTCCTAGATTGCAAGAATATAAAGTATCTCGTGATATGGTAGTTGTAAAGTTAATATTGAAAGACTACTTTCTATAATTTTAGGAAAGGTAATGTTAGACCTTTGAAAAAGACCTATTACCATTTTTTTTTTTTTAGCATAAATGATATGTTTTCTTTTCATTTTGGTTTCATAGACAACTTGGTCAGTGAATTTTGTGCTAAAATTTGTGAATACAGTATAATACCGGTGTTATTTTTTTTCCAGTTAATTATGTTAATGATATGTTTATGTTTTCTGCTTTTTCTATAATTGCTGGAAATACATTTATATTTCCTTCAGCCCCTTTTGTTGTTACATTTTTTAAAATTTGTCTTTAATTTTAATTGATCATGGAAATTAACAATCCTGTCTGCCCCAGAGAAATGTATTTGTTCTGCTTTCACCATTGTATTTGAGGCAAGACCCCGGAATGCTCTACAAAACCATCCTGCTGGGTGAATTTTAGGGGTTTATTTGTTAGCCTTCAAATCCGTTCTTATTATACGAGATCATATGATTGAAATGAATAGAAACTGATGGCTAGAACCTAGAAAAGTGACAGGACTAAAAGCATTGTTTTTTTACAGGAGTGTTTTATCATTTATGTTTATCCATTATCTGCCTTTCTAGCTTTATCTCAAGACACTTGCCCCCAAGTCTTTCATTTTTCAGTTTTTTGGGTCTTCAGGGCCTGCACATCTGTAATTCCATCTGCCTGAAATTTTCTTCAGCTGCCTAACTGCTACTGATCCTTCAGTTCATTGCTTAAATGTCAGTTCCTCAGAGAGGACTTCTTGACCACTTATTGTAAATTATTCTGCCCGTTATTCTCTCCCTTGTTAATCCGTTTTATTCTTTCCAGAACCAGCTACAATTTATGTAAGGTTATTTCTTTTCTTTACCACTCTCTCCCCAGTGTCCATCTGAGTTCTCACACATAGTAGTTACTCAAAAACACGTGTTAAAGGAATGAGGGATGAACGGCTGCCTAATTTCATCTGTATACTAATAAAGGAACATTGTAAAACTTGGCAGACATTATTAAACCGATATATGGAGAGGAGGTGTTGTTTTGTTCTTCTTGTGGCTGTTGGTTTGTTTTTGTTTCATTCAGTTTTGTTTTCTTTCTTGGGGTGGAAGGAGAAACTTAATAGTGCTTATGCCAGAGAAATTTAATTAAATTGGGTGTGTTAATCTGATACGCACTAGAGACAGTTCTTTTAACTAGTTGTAGCTTATATTTTCATGTGACATTTTAGAAAGGATGAAAAGGGCCTTGCAGCCATATGCATCGCTGATTTGCCTGCTAATCCGTAATTATAACCAGTGTCTAGAATTTGTCTTAGCATAGAGCTGAACCATCAGAATTACAAGTGGAACCACTTTCCATATATTTAATTATTCGTTGTACATTTACTGCATAAAATTAGCATATTTAAAAGTTTTACTCAGAACATGAAATTGGAACCTAATGTATCCGTGTAATATTTCTTCTTAATAAAAATTAAAGTAAAATTTCAGAATTCCTGTAACAAAGGTGCTATTGGGTGGTGTCTTGGTCTTGACTCTTAAGTTAATGAGCATCATATTACAGATATGTTACCTATGAGAATCTTTGTATGAAACACATCTCTTTTCATGAAAGAGTGGATAGTATCCAGGCATTATGTTATACTTTCTTGAAAAAATTATCTTCTTTTTGTTTTAAAAAAGTTGTTTTATAACAGTTTTTAATGCTTCCTTATTTCTAATTGTTTCAGCCTGTAACTAGTTTGACCAGCATTTTGGGCCCTGCCTAATTTTCTTAACCATATTCCCTACCCTCACCCAACTACTCAATGGCCCATGCCACAGTATTCCTTCCTTCTGGCTTTGCTTATGTGGTTCCCCTAATTTGAAATAATTTAAAAAAAAAAAAAAAAAAAGTCATATTGTTATTCTCTTTCTTAGAACCTGTCAGTGCCTTTCCAGTACACTTAAATAACATTTACTCTTCAGCCTTGTCTTCTTTCAATTCCTGAATAGTGCCAAAATCTTTTCCACCATGTTGTCTCTTTAAATTGTTTCCCCTGTCTGAAAAGCTCTTAACCTGACTCTTGACATTTTTAGGGTGGGGACAATGACATAAGTGTAAGTATTACCTCCTTGGAGCCCTGGTGGCCTAGTGGTTGATAGCTCGGCTGCTAACCAAATGGTCGTCAGTTCGAATCCACCAGCTTCTCCTTGAAAACCCTATGGGGGCAGTTCTGTTCTGTCCTGTAGGGTTGCTATGAGTCCGAATCAACTTGATGGCAACGGGTTTGTTTTTTCCTGGTCAGAAGGACCTCCTCTGACCACCCTATGTAAAAATGGTCATCCCGGTTCCTATTTTTAATGTTTGAAGGTGGTGTCTTCCTTTTTCTACCTATGGTGTTTGTCTTTCAAGCTATAATTGAAGTTAGAACTTCTTCTTGAAGTATTTTCTGAGTAATCAAGTCTTAGAATTTGAGGTTTTTTTTTTAGCTTTTCCTATTTGTCCAAACGCCATAGTTGGTGGTATAGAAACAGAAGTTGTTCCTAGTCCTTTGGATGGTATGTTTAGTAGAGGAACACTCAGGGTCCTGAGACTCACAGAAGAGGCCGTGTGAGCCCACCTGTGGGTCGGGGAAGACTTCCTCTGGGGAATTACGTTTGCTCTGATGCTCAGGGTTTGAGTAGGAGTTATATGTAGGCAGGGCAAGAGTGACATGAAAGACATTTTAAAGAGTGGAAAGTGCATGTACATACCTCAGACATCTGTAAAAGCACATTGTGTTTGGCGTTCTTCAGTGGTATATATCTGGTAGTGCGACTAGAGGGATTTCAGTTTTTTTTTTTTAATACTTTACTTTTTCTCTTCTGACTTTTCAACCATAAGTATGATTATGTTTATGATCTGGGGGTGCAGGTAGTATATATAGGGGAAAGAAGTAGGAAGTTATTCTGACAGTGTATTGCACAATTTAATATTTAAATGAAAAAGTTTTGTATTTTTGATATTTCATGTTTTAGCTGTGTCTCAGCAATGGATTTCTAATCATTTAAAGTTCGGTACTACTGATTCATATTCTCTTTGTTTTTAGCTTTGTGCTAGACCACATGCCATAGGTGCTATGGGGCTCAGTTAACACCTGAATGGATGAATAGACAACTTCTGAGAACAGAGCTTGACTTGTAAATTTGGTGATTTACCTTCTTTGTGCCCTACTTGAAGATGCCCTAGACGTTCCCCTTCACATTAGGCTCTTTGTGAGGTAGGCGCTATTAGATGCAGTTGTGTGCCTTACTTTGATATTCTGTCATAGATCAGATATTTTATTGTCTTACAACTTCAACTTCAAAATTTAATCTCACACTGCATTTTTTTTTTGAAACAATCTTTTCAAGATAGACAAGGTTCTTTAAAAGGAAAGAAAAAACCTACTTCTCATCTGTCTCCTTCTCTCACAACCAAATCTGATTGATCTTTTTGTTATTATCTGATGCATCATAAAATTGATCCTGTATCAGGGATACCAAAACTTCCCTGTAACGGTAGAAGGACATTTGATTCCAGGTTGTCCTGAGCCAGGGGGAAGTATTACATACAGAGGAAAAGCCTTTGATAGGAAGTATTGCTTCCTCTAGGAAGTAAAGCACAAAGCGCTGTCATATGAAAAAGGGACAACCTTATAAGGCAGTTTTAGACATCTATTTAATGGCTTTATTAGAATGCATTTCCCATCACAATTCTCTATGATTTATAAGGTAATGACATCATGGATATCTTACAAGTTGTTTTGATGTTGACATCAGTTTATTATGGGGGCGGAGGTAGTGAGTACAGAGTACAACTGTACATTGTTCTCTCTTCTTTGCCCTTCTGTTTGTTTCTTAACCTCTAATGCATTAGAATCCCCCAAGTAACAGTTGTAGTGAAAATTGAGGAAAGTTAAATATACCGGATAGTTGGAATTCTTGGGTTTGCAGGTCTGCTGACTAATTATATACAAAGTAGGATATCCCTTTAAATTAAAACATTTGAAGATAGCATTGCTCTGTTAGTAGGACTACTTTTAGTCAATTTTTCAGAAGTAATGGATGATTTGGCCTTCTTATAATGGTTTTCAGTAGCAGGAATTTCTCTTGCAGAGGGATAATCAACTGGAAATGTGAAGAAATGTTTCCAAAATAATAACAATTTGTTGGTGTTTATTTTTGTTTTGTGATACTCTGCACTAATGCACTAAGTAATATAAAAGTTTTAAGTTAAAATAAATGCTTATTAACATTTAAAAATTTTGAGCCATCCTAAAGATAATTGGAAGAATTATGATGTGACTCATGGCTAGGAATTACTGATAATAGGGTCTTGTTCCATCATAGAAGTTGAGAAGTTAAGGATAGAAACCGTTGATTATAGAAGGAGATCTTCCTTATCATAAAGATAGCTGCAGTGTTGTGTGTAGAAGTTCATCTTCTGTCTTCACTATGAGAAAACATCGGTACAGAAAGATAAACAGTATTCGTTACATTTATTTCACATTTGTGTTTGATACTAAAGTGTTTATTTTGTCATAAGCTATAAACACAGATTGGAGAAGTAACTATATTTCCTAAGTGAGTTTATTTTGTAAGCTGTATAAAAGTAGTATTTTAAAACATTTTATAATTAGGAAATACCATAGTATCTCTTTAATAGTTGCTACATAGGAAGTAGAAGCTAGAACAAAATTGATTGCTACTTAATTTTTTTTTTTTTTTTTCAGGAAGAACGTAGCTTAAAAGAGAAGGGAAGCAAGGGTATATGTTAGCTTTTCTGGTCTAGAAATGTGGCATAGAAGTTCCCTAGAAGCTTTTGTTCCATTGCGGTTGAAACGTTTTCTCACCTTTTTGAACTACCTCATTACTGCTGATGTATGTGATATGTTGAAATGTGCCTAGAGAAAGTTGTATTAAAACTTCCTTTGACCTTTATGGCTCCTAAAAGACCTTAGACCTGCTGAATAATTTAAAAATCAAGTAGGTTATGTTCATAAAGGCGAAGAATATTGAATATACCATGGACTGCCAAATGAATGAACAAAAGAAGTACAACCAGAATGCTCCTTAGAAGTGAGGATGGTGAGACTTCGCCTCACATACTTTGGACATGTTATCAGGAGGGACCAGTCCCTGGAGAAGGACATCATGCTTGGTAAAGTGGAGGGTCAGCGAAAAAGAGGAAGACCCTGAAACAGATGGATTGACACAGTGGCTGCAACAATGGATTCAAGCTTAACAACGATTATAAGCATGGCACAGGACTGGGCAGTGTTTCTTTCTGTTGTACATAGGGTTACTGTGAGTTGGTACCGACTTGCCAGCACTGAGCAACATGTTTATAAAAGAAAGTTTATTTGTAAAAATACTTTAATTTAGATTTTATACATAATAATCTTCCTCTTATGAGTTTTTAACTCAAAAGATAGAGAATATTGTGCCCCAAGGTCAAGAGTAATAGTATTTAAACTTATTGATGTACACTTATTTATTTTTTGTTCTGTGCTAAATGTGTGAGACTAAAAGGAGAAAGAATCATTTTGGTGTTAGTTTTAAAAAATGTTTAATATTTAGTGTAACCATAATACTTTTGATGTCTATTGGCTTCCATGTTAATATTTTTTTCTATAATGAAAGAAAAAATTGAGAATCTTCTAATGTGGCTTAATTCACACAGTGAAACATCTATGATAGCGAATGAAAATCATTTTGTAGTTTCCATTGTCATCTGTTTGAGATATTGCTACTTGTCCCCAAAATTCATTTTGCCTCTTTCCTATCATAATAGATTCTCCCATTTTATCTACTCAGTAGGTATTTCCTGGCTCACATGGAGCTAGATATGGCCTTGTGAATTAGTTCTGACTTAATTGGATGTGAGTAGAAGTGAGGTGTTCAGCTGCTAGATCATGCCCTTAGAGGGATGCAACATGTGTTCCTCTTCTTCTTTTTCTTGCTGCCCACTGGCTGGAATGTGTACGTGGTCATGAATTATCTTGGTACACGTGGAGGAGAGAGAACGGTGGCATAGGGATGGCAGAACTTCAGTGGAGAATGAGCTTGAATACTCAGCAACCTGGACTAGAGCTGCTATGCTTTTTGTAGAGAGGGACATTCGTAAACATCAGTATAAGCAATTTTTATTCAATGTCTCTATTACACACATCCAAACTGTACGTGAAAATACATGGCCATGCTGTAAGTATTCACTATTCTGGCTACATTTTTTTGGAGGTTTAAATGCCAATTTGTATATGGTAATACTAAGTGAAGGCATTTTCATGTGAAATAAAGGTTTTAAATTAACCATGCCTTACTTAACTAAAATCAAGCACTGAATTCATGCTTTTGAGGTTCTTTAATATATATTTTGTGATTTATATTAGATAGTTATATTGAAAAGCCCTTTGTGACTATCTCTAACTCTCTTGGGTTTTATGATCCATCGAGTGTTAAACAAGATGCTGTCTATTGATGGTTTAGATTTCCTTTGTTTTCAGTCTTCGTGCCAGCCCTGCTGGACCTTCCTTACTTTATCTTCTTACCCCCATCTCTCCCTTCCCTTCTGCATTTGTGTCTGGGGAAGCTCTGCTGCAGCTCCGCCTGGCCAGTCCACTAGAGCTCCTGGCCTTAATAGAGACCAGATGCCTGGCGTTATTCCTGAACACACACATTGGTGAAGTCCAGTGACTTGCTTGGAGAGTTTGTGGGCTTAAATTATACTGCATGGAAAAATGCCCTGTGCTTTGCAACCTTTTAGACTAAGTAATACCCCTTACAAGAAACTGTGAGTGTTTGGGAACCAACTTCTGTGTGGCAGATGAGTACTAGGAAGACGAAAAGTTTCATAATGAATGACAAATTTTCTGAAAGCATTGTTTGGATTGTCATTTTCAGTCCTGAAGATAATTTTACATCATCACACTGGGGACAGGCTAGAGCGTCACAGAAGGATGGGGTTTGGCCTGAAGGTATTTAGTTATATTTCATTGTATTGAAATTCTCTGGCCTTGGTAGAATTATTGCAAATTACTTGTGAAGCTCTAGGTGGGGAAAAGTTGAAAGAAGGGCAGTATTACATTACAGGAACAGTGCATGTCCTTCTGCATATCCTTTGCAAGCTCTATATTTGTGGCTGTGCCAAATTCCATCACATTCTACATGTGTAGCTGTAGCTGCGTGAAAAGTACTGTACCAGGCATCTTGCTTTTTAAAGGAAACGAAAGGGTGGCCACACAGAATCTTGCCTGTGATTGATTCATAGGTAAAAATTCCTGTTAAATATGAATGGAAAAGTAGAAGAACATTTTCTTCCTTGTCAATATAGAAAACCTTCTAGCACCTCAGCCCTATTTCCCGGTCATTGGAGTCCTATTGCGTTCTCTTGGTTAACTGGACCCAATCATGTACCATTACTCTTCCATTCACATTCAAAAACCTTTCCTGCCAAAGGTCAGGGAAGCCCCATAGACAAGTCCAAACTCCCTGAGGGGACTAAATTGCTGGGTGGAAGGCTGTGGGGACCATGGTCTCAGGGAACATCTAGCTCAATTGGCATAACACAGTTTATAAAGACAGTGTTCTACATTCTACCTTGGTGAGTAGTGTCTGGGGTCTTAAAAGCCTGTGAGTGGCCATCTAAGATACTCCACTGGTCTCATCCCTTTGGGATTAAGGTAGAATGAAGAGAACAGGATACAAGGAAAAGATTAGTCCGAAGGACTAATGGACCACAGCTACCAAGGCCTCCACCAGACTGAGTCCAGTACAGCTAGATGGTGCCTGGCTACCACTGACTTCTCTGACCAGGATCACAACAGAGGGTTCTGGACAGAGCTGGAGAACGATGTAGAATCTAATTCTAACTCACAAAAAAACGACCAGATTTACTGGCCTGAAGGAGACTGGAGAGACCCTGAGAGTATGGCCCCCAGGCACACTTTTAGCTCAGTGGTGAAGTTATCTGCAAGGTTCACCATTCAGCCTGGGAGTGGACAGCCCTGTAAAACCAAATGGGACTAATTACGTACAGTAGTCCAGTGACAAGGGCCAGAAGGCAGAAGGGTACAAGGAAGCTGGTGATAGGGAACCCAGGGTTGAGTAAGGATAGTGTTGATGTGTTGTGAGACTGTTAACCATTGTCATAGGGCAACATGTGTAGTAACTGTTAAATGAGAAACTATTTGTTCTGTAAGCCTTCACCTGAAGTACAGTTAAAAAAAAAAAAACTTTTCTGCCAAGGTTTCCTGAATCTTTTGCCTGCTACCTTGCCACTAGCAGGCCCATCCTTGTAGATGTCAATACCTGTCTTGTAGCATTCCTCAGCATTTGAATGGAAATTTTTCCCACATACTTTTTTCACTCCAAATGTTACCTTCATTCTTAAAAAAAAAAAAACAACAACAAAAAACCATTGCCCTGGAGTCGATTCTGACTCATAGTGACCCTATAGGTTAGGGTATTTGAACTGCTGACCTTTTCCTTAGCAGTGGAGCTCTTAACCACTATGCCACCAGGGCTCCACCTTCATTCTAGGCAACTGTAATACCTGCCTGGTTGACTTAACTATCAGGGACTCAGCAGTGTATCCCTGGCCACATCTTGCTACCACACACATTCCACCTCTCTTTTTCCTTTGTACCCATGAAACCAGCTTTGAAACTTCATTGGAATTCTCTCATTCCTATTTCTTTCTTTCAGTTTTTTTATATTCTTTAGTCTGCACTCATTTCTATATCCAGTTTGGATCCCATTAATCATTAGGCAGGCAGACTGACTCCAAACCCTGGCTCTCCAGGTGACTAAGAGTATAACTTGGATAATTTACCTCAACTCTGAGTCTCAATATCCTTACTTGTAAAAAGGTTATTATAATATTCACCTAGTGGAGTTGTTGAGGTTTAAAAAGATAATAATGGTCAACTGCTGGTATAGCTCCAGCTGCTTAAAAAACTAACCTACTGCCATCGAGTGGATTCCAACTCATAGCGACTCTATAGGGTAGAGCAGAGCTGTTCTACAGGGTTTCCAAGGAGCGGCGGTTGGATTTGAACTGCTGGTCTTTTGGTTAGCTGTCATAGCTCTTAACCACTGTGCCACCAGAGCTCTTCTAGGTACTTAAAACAAACACCCACCACCCACCCAAACCCTATAGAACAGAGTAGAACTGTCCAGTAGGGTTTCCAAGGAGCAGCTGGTAGATTTGAACTGCCAGCCTTTTGGTTAGCAGCCCAAAACTTAACAACTGCACCACCAGGGCTCCATTTCCAGGCACTTAGTGGTTACTAAATAAGTATGAGCTGCTTGGATCATTACTGTGATTATTATTTGAGAAAATAATAAAAAGTTTGAATAAAGGTAGATGAATTTGGGGACAAAATAATGGAAGGTTAAGGAATATAGATTTGATCTTATAAAAGTTGTGGGGAACTATTCTAGATTGTTAAGCAGTGAAGTGGTATCATTTATAATGCATATGAAAGACTACTCTGATACAGTTTTTGAAATGATGGTAAAGACTGAAGAATGGAGTGGAAATTTATTGGATTTTACACTGAAGATGTGTGGTGTTTCCATGTCTTGTTATCATGTCTTGTGTAATATTTTGTCTCTTTTTAATGAAGATCATGTTTTATATTCGTTGCATTCTTGTACCACATGGTTTTATTACTTCTATATGAAAGACTTAATAACACTTTATGCGTGTAGTAAATATAAGTGTCTTTGTTTCTCTGGTCAAGGGGATGATAGATTTTTTTGTTCTTAAGTATCTACTATCTTGTTGCCCTAAATGAGCTGTACAGTGAACTTGGGTCTTCATAAACAACATTGGGCACATGTCATAGTGGTGCCATTCAGAAGCCTTATGTGCTTGGTTTAAATTTCAAAAGCATTTGGATTTGTTTAGGTGCTTAATTTAAATCATCTTCTTAAGAATTTAAATCTTATTAAATTGGTTTTGCTTAATTTCCAGGAATTTGTATGTTATCAAAATACTCTGAAAGATACTGTTGAGATTTGAAACGAAATATGAGTGGAAAGATTGGAGTTCAGTTGATGATATTGATTTTGTGCATTTTCTATTATACTAGAAAGTGAAGGCTTTAACACCAGCCTATGATGAGGGAGAGTGGTAGTTCAGTGGTAGAATCCTCACCTTCCATGTGAGAGACCCAGGTTCAGCTCCCCAGCCAGTGCACCTCATGCATAGCCATCACTCGTCTACCAGTGGAGGCTTGCATGTCCAGACTAAGACAGGCTAGGAAGAAAGACCTGGCAATGTACTTCCAAAAGATAGCCAGTGACAACCCTTTGGATTACAGTGGTGTGATCTGTAACTGATATTGGTGATGACACAGGGCCAGGCAGTACTTTGTTCCATTTGCATGGGGTTGTCATGAGTTCGGGGCAGACTCCGTGGCAGCTAACAACACTAACATGATGATGACATGATGCATTCTTATTTTAACGTCTTCACATCTTTTCACAAGGAACAGTCTGTCAAAAGCAGATAGAAATTTCAACTAGTAGCAAAGTACTTCGTACCTTTAAAACAATTTAATGAGGAGCTGTTTTATCTGGAACATAGGCAAGAAATTCATGGCAGTGAAATCTATTTTTAATTTACCTTACTTTGAAAATCTTATTTATTCATTGGTTCATTCAGCAATTATTTGATGTGTTCCTACTGTCTTCCAGCAATGTTCTGGTCACACAGATGATTATGAGTTACTGAACCTGATTCCTCTTCCATGTGGATTAGAGAGTAGACATAAAATATCAGGAAATCTACAGTGTCTACATTTTGCTTTGAATGTTTTTCTCCTCTTCTCCGCTCATCCTCTCCCTCGTCTCCTTTCTTTCCCAGCTCCTTCTTTCTCCTCTGTTTAAGGAGGAAAAGAGGAGATGGGAATGTGGAATGGAAGGTTGGTTTAAGAAAACTCTTTTCCCAGCCTGAGTTTGAATCTCGGCACAGGGTCTGCTATGATGTTAGCTAATGTGATGTGAAAAGAAGACATGGCCATGGATGGATTGATTCCTTCATCCCACTGTTATCTTTTGAGGGCTCTCAATGTGCCATCTATGTTCTTAGGTGTGAGGAGTTTAGTGATGAACAACTCAGACACAGCTCCAGTCCTCATGGAGTTTACTTGCTAGTAGGGGAGGCAAACAACGATGAAATCAACATATACAAAAATGTTATATGAAAATCAGTTTCGTGAAGAAGAGCAATCTAGGGTAAGAGGGTAGAAAAAGAGAGGATATTTTAGAATAATGCTCCCGGTACTTTCTGGTTATGCTGTAGGATCGTGTGCATGGCACTCTAATTTTCTAACACTTCCACAAGGAGTGGGGATATTTTTCCTTCTTGTAAGTCTGCATCTGAAAGAGAATGCAGAACAGGGAAATCTCCCTCTCAGTGGCTGGTGTGAAGTGGAAGGATGTAGGAGAGTCCTCTGCCCTGAATGCCAAGTGTTTTTCTTTCCTACCTCGCCTGGGTCAATCAGGTGTTTTTCTTTGCTACCTCACCTGGGTCACCAGGTGTCCAGGCTGAACTGTCAGCTTTTTGTTCCAAATGATCATTTACACCACCTGGAATTTGTCTAAACCAAACCTGTTGCAGTTGAGTTGATTCCGACTTATATAGCGACCCTGTAGGAGAGTAGAACTGCCCCATAGGGTTTCCGAGGAGTGGCTGGTGGATTCAGACTGCTGACCTTTTGCTTAGCAACCAAGCTTTTAACCACTGTGCCACCAGGGCTCCTGGAATTCGACAGTGGGTGTCAAAATCCTCTTGGAAGTTGTTATTGCCTTAAGCTAGCTGTGAATAGGAACAGGCTGTGCCATGGCACACCTGTGAAAAGGAATGGGGCCCAAGGGAGAGCACAGAGAAGAAAGGGCCCAGAGAGGGGAGGTTGGCATTCACTTAAGGCAGGGAAGGTTGGCATTCACTTAAGGCGGGCTTGACTACTTCACAGTTTCCTGAGCTAGGACTGTGTTTGTAGTGTTCGATCATCTTACGTGTCAGAAGGATGTGATAATTGGTTTAGGTTCTAGGTCTGTCTTTGGTAAGTAAAGTAGGCTTGCTTGTTGGCCTGTAATCCATTCTGCATACATGAGTATGGAAAGTGTTTGGCATTTGAATTTGAGTTCTTTGTAACAGTTTCCATCATTACCCCACACTGTTCCCTGAAGAGCAATCAGGACTGCAGAGGGAGTTCTGGTGGATTTCGCAACCTGCAATCTGTGAATCTGGAGTCACATGAATGCTGAGGGTGCAGGTAAAAAACACTTGGAGGCTTGTGTTTATGATTCCCAATAAGCTGTGTGTTCTTCAGGAGGATGGACGATGGGGGAAAGAGTTCTAAGGGGAAGTTTTAGGGAACTCGTGAGTTCAAAAGGCAAAGTAGGAATGGCGTCAATTTGGGGAGAAATGTAAAGCAGTTATTATTATTATTTGTTTTTGAAAAAGAAAACATTGAGCACAGTGGGAGATCCAGAGTCAGCTATTTACAATTAGTAGTAGGGCCGGAGTTCGGGGAGGGGGCGAAATGAGGAAGAAGAGTAGTGGAGAATTTATAAGAATGGAAGCTCAGGGGAGTCCTGTAGGGTGCTTTGCACCCTGGGCGGAGGACAGTTTTCTCGGACAGAGTTTATGGGGCCTTGGCAAGTTAGAGCTTAGGTAGCACAGGAGAAGATTTGTTGCAGCTAGAAACTGTGAGAAGATAATTGTAACGCAGACAGAAAAGCGTCCTCCTCTTCAAAGGTCAAGGTTGCTAAGGGGCCTAGTTCAGCTCACAGTCAGCAGTAGAAGAGTAACCCAATATCTGTTGCCGCTGAGTTCATTCCGTCTCATAGTGACCCTATAGGACAGAGTAGAACTGCCCCCTACGGTTTCCAAGGAGCAACTGGCAGATTTGAACTGCAGATCTTTTGGTTAGCAGTTGAGCTCTTAACCACTGTGCCACCAAGGCTCCATCTTGAGTAACCCAATAGGAAAGGCAAACCCAATGCCATTGAGTCGATTCTGACTTACAGCAACCCTTATAGGACAGAGGAGAACTGTCCCATAGGGTTGGCAAGGCTGTAAATCTTTATGGAAGCAGACCATCACATCTTTCTCCTGTGTAGCAGCTGGTGGGTTCAAACCGCCGACCTTTCGGTTAGCAGTTGAGGGCTTTAACCATTACACCACCAGGACTCCATAGGAGAGGCAGTAGGTAGCCTGTTTATCAAAGGATGCAGGGGGATTTGGAATGGATTCATTTGGAAGTAGGATAAGCTAATCAAGCAAAGTGAAATCTGTGTGTTCCTTAAATTGTGACTACTTTCAACTTCAAATTCTCTTGTAATGTTGTAAAAATAGTTTGTGTATCTTAAAATGCCTTTGCTGAACTGTTGTGGCCCTGATGGGGGATGGGTGTAGCCAGAGAAATGCAAATCTAGTGGTTCACTTTCCCCTGCTTGGTGTGGATGGAACATCTCTACGAGAAGCGGAGAAATTAGCCCTGGAGCCTTCTGTTTTGGGGCTGCCCTGTTCTGTGTGGTTTTGTTTCTCAGTGGCACTGATCATAGCCAGAAACAGCTGTTTCAGTGAAATTCAAACTTGCCATCTATTTTGGGTAGAAGCAGGAAGAATGCCGGAGGCAAATGTTTGAATTTCAGTGCCTCTTAGAAGGGCCTAAGATGAAGCTGTTTAGACCTTCTGTCCTCTGTCATTTCACTTATCAAATTCAAGCATAGCCTTTTAATTTCAACACACATAACTTCTGGGGATGAATAGGACATTGAGCGAATTCTATAAACAGGAACTTTTCTGAACCATAAACAGGAACACAAGCAGCACAAAGATAACATGTCAGCAAGGCAGACCATATGATGAGAGGCCAAGGCTGAAGAGCTTTCTCTGCTCTCATTTGGGGAAGCAACTGTGTTTTCTTTGAATTTAAGAAGCAGTGAAGTTATGAATAGCAGAACATGCTGATGTACCTAATGTCCATTATTCAGTTCTTCAGGCAGTGCTACAGAAGAATATTGTGTGTTGATTAAGGAAATGTTGCTTTTTAAAGAAACTGTGTGCCTTAGTTTCTAAGGGCCACTGTAACAAATATACCAGAAGTGGGTGGCATTAAAGAACAGAAATTTATTGTCTCATAGTTTCGGATGCTGGGGTCCAAATCAGGCCATCTGCTCTCGGGGATGGTTCTTCCTTGTTGACAACTCCAGGAGTTCCTTGGCAGTTTGTAGATGTATCTCACATGCTGTCGTCTCCCTGCCTATGCCTGTGTCTGTTCTGGTGTTTTTATAAGACACCACTCAGAAGAGATTAGGTTTAAGATTCACCCTACTCCAGTATGGCCTCATTAACATAACAGAAGAAAACCTCTCTTTTGAAACAGGGTCATATTTACAGGTACATGGGCTAGGACTTCACCATAACTTTGGGGAACAAATTTAGCCCACACCCCCACAAGGGGAAAAAGCAAAACATAATGGAGAGAATTCCGTGGGTGCTAAGAATACCAGAGGAGACTGAAGGATATTTTACATCCTATCACATGGGAGGCTTGTTTTCCCATCCATGTTAGAAGAGCCGTGGTGTTATCCCTTCATTCTGTTTTAGCTTTAATTTGTTTAGTTTGGCCCTGAGTGTGCCTGAAGAGATACTCCCCTCCCCCCACCCCCACCAGCAGATATAATCAAGGGAGAACATTATTTTAGTTCACTTACAAAGGGAGGAGATCCAGTCACATTACCCAAAATAGAGAACAGAAGTTAGTTCCAGAATTGACCCAGTATGGAAAAACAGATCCTTTGCCATTTAGAATGCTTGTCCTAAGAACACAACCTGAGCTCCTACAGGTATTAGAGAATTGGCACGCCTCAGAACTGTTAAGGCATTTCATTTTTCTCACATTTAGCCAGCTTTTCTTGAGCTACTTTCTCATGCCTGTCACCTTTAGAGGTACTTAACACATGCTATCCCATTGAAAAGTATCTTTTATTATTAAATTGGTTAAAGACCGTGACTGTTTGTGTGTGCATGTGCACATGTACGTGCGTGTGAGAACACCTGCCATATCCATATATAAATGCATATGAATAAAATAATTGTAAATAAATATAAATTGTAATTTATAACAGCAGATGACAGAATGGAGCATTTTTCCATTTGTGAAAATAATGAGTTGTTTCTGTTTATGCTGGTACGGAGCAATCTTGAGTGTATAAAACAAAAAGGAAATAAAAACAAGGTGCAGAAGAGTATGGTTGATGTGAACAGGGATATATTCAGACACACACTTTTACGTCTGTGCTTGTTTATATTTGGAGTGTCAGGAGGTGAGAGGGATGGAGTCATGATCTTGGAAATGAGAAACTGTTTCTTCCTCTGAGATAGGAGGGAAGAAGAAGTTGAGTAAACATACAGAGACATTTTGAAATGATGAAAAAAAATAGTTTAGGAAGGAAGGGAATTCAGTGAGCACAAACTTTTTTTCCCCCCTGTACACTCAGCAGTACCTGGGATCTGGAGAAAGCTGCAGTCATGGGCTTGGCAATTGCTGTTCTTCCTGGTGTGTTGAGGGAGGAGGACAGAGATGCACACTTGGCATTATTGCTTCTGAAATGTTGCTGACTTTTATAATCAGCTTTTTCCACCTGCCCTGCACTAATTTTTTCTTTTTTTTTTAGGAGGGGAGAGGTGCCTAACATTTATGTGAATCTGTACCCTTTTTGTGACATTTTAGCAACGGGTCTGTAGACTGGTTTTGGGGATTCTGTCTAATGGTAGAACTAGAAAGAATCTGCTGGTTAGATCCTTTGCTCTGGCACTGGGCTTTTAGGAAGGTGATTGTGTAAACTTTTGAACTTTTGTCATTGAAAGTTCTGGGTTTGTTAGGCAGATGTGTCACCATTTCATTAGTAGGTTTTATGTTTCTTAACTTTAAGGGACCAGGATGGTAGAATAATGCAAGCTGGGCACCAATTATTATAACAGTATTTTGTGTTTTGAAGTAAGGGACAGTAGAAGTACCTAGATCAATTTTCTTGAATACTATACAATTAGAAAAAATAGGGACAATAGGATATTTAGTTCTTATTGGGCAGTGTAAGGTTTGGGGATCATGTTGTCTTCTGTTGCCTCAAAACCAACACTTCATGTTCTACTTCTAAGGATATAAGTTGGTAAGGTATTTTTTCCATTTTGAAATGTTGAATTTTTAGTTTTTCTAGAATTAAAAATTCTCTTTTAGTAAAGAGCAAAAGGGAATAGGAGTAGTAGCAAAGATAGAAAATAAACTTTGTAGGGCTTTTTAAGCTAAAATAATATTCAGGCTATCAGTTCTGTTGATTTCCTTGTAATGGGGCAGAGTCTAGTTTTTCTGTATGTGTTTTCTTGTTTTTATGGTATAAACTTCTTAAACATTATCTCAAAGAATTCCTTTCTAAACTCTGGCATTTTACATTTAAAATTTTTATGTCTGAAATTCATACCGCTTAATTATGGGGAGGAGTTTAAAGCAAATGACTTGTTGCTCTGTGCTCCAAAAACAAAAAACCAAACCCATTGCTGTTTGGTTGCTGAGTTGATTCCAACTCATAGTGACCCTGTAGGACAGAGTAGAACTGCCCTATAGGGTTTCCAAGGAGCGCCTGGTGGATTTGAACTGCAGACCTTTTGGTTAGCAGCTGAGTTTTTAACCACTAAACCACCAGGGTTTCCAATGGCTAGTTTCCTCACTCATCATCAGAACAAGAAGTGAATGAGGGGAGGAGGACTGCTGAGTGATTAGCATGAACTTTGATACCCTGGCAGCTGATTTTATATGTTAGAAATTTTTCCTTGATTCAAATTAAATATGTGCCTCATCTTGCTTCTACTACTTTAAACTCTTTCTGCTAGCTGCTGCTTTTCAAACCCGAATATGCTTATCTTAGATAAGTGGGCTTTGACATATAAAGACAACATTTTTCATTTTAGGATTTTTTTTTCTGTGTATTATAGGAAAGTTATGTGTCAGTGGAATTTTGCAATCAGTTAATACTCTATATGTAAAGTTGAAATTGACAAGAATTGTGGCATCCATTTAACAAATTTTGTTATGCAGCAACTGGTACAAAGTTGTATTTCTAGAAATGAGAGTTAAAACTTCGCTTTTCAGGGACAAGGAGACAAACGCAAAGGAAACACAACAAAAAACAATAATATTACTTACTTTTGACCGTAAGATGAGTAGTTTTTGTATTACTTACTTTCTCATTATGTTTTTTTGATGGATATATTAATTTGACTTTTCAGAGAAGCTTCTTGCTCTAACTTAAATATTTATATTTATACTTTTCAAGTGGTTTTCACAATGGTTGACTGTATTTAACTGATGCATGAATTTAGACTTAGGTTACATCTAACATTTTGCCAAACATGTTTGAAGCATAATTTGGTTATTGTATATATTATGTATAAGTAGTATGATTTTTTGTTTTGCAGATTGACTGATGCAGTTGTGAAGTTTATGTCAGAGAGAGTTGTGTTAAAACAAAGTTTCCTTTCACTGTAATTTCACTCACTGCTGTAGCCAGTTTCATGAATAAGAAAAGTGCTTATATTTTTCGTACTCTGAACATTTTCCAGAAGTCAGTAGCACAGGGCAAATAGCCTTACCTCTATGAATCTAAATCTGGACCTTAATTTTTTTTCTAGACTTTGTACTTCATAAACTACTAAATGTATTGAAGTGACAGAGTAGGTTAAAATAAACTATATACACTATTGCTTATAATTGTTTGAAACCTTCACATGATCCATTCTTTCTAAACCACTGTGGAGTTTTCATATTTTAATTTGTTAGTTGAAGAGTTCTTGCTGTTTCTTTTGTGTTTAGAATTATTTAAAGAGAGTATTCACATTAAATGCAGTGATAATAAGTTGTCACTCTTATGATGTGTTTATTATCAGAAGGGATCAAAAACATACATTATTTTTGTTGGTAGATTAATTTTGAATTTTTTATTTGTTGTCTTAATTTCATAAAAATCAGTGTACTTTCTTAGCATTTGTATTGATTTGAAAAAATCACAATCATTGTGCTTTATTTTTAAATTGCTCTTTAACTTGCAATTAGGGATACTATTAACATATACCTATTTCATTACTCTTTAATTATGCCTTTCTACTTCCCCTAACTTGATTGTAAGTACCTGGAGATTTTTTTTGGTCTCAAGCCTTCTTTTTATCAGTGCAGGGAGCACAATCTCAATAAGTGTTGATTGTTGTTGATGATGAACTGTGAAAATTAATGAATTATTTACTAAATGGAATTATTATAGAATGAAAGGGTTTTGCTTTTATGTCTGCAGTCCACTATGACAAGATTATACCCATAAATACATTTTATTATTACTAACTTATTAGTTTCTATTCTTTGGAATAAGTATTGTCCGAAGTTTTTGTTAGGATAAGTTTTCACTAATTCTGATGAAATTTGTGGTATTTTTTAAAAAGCTACTTTAGTAATATTATGACATATTTAAGGGAAAGCACATGGATTTCTGGAAACCAGAATATTTAAACAAAAGATAATAAAGTCTTTTGAAATAATAAATAATAATTTATTTGCAGGAGTTTATTTTTATTCCCGGAAACTAGTTTCAGCATAATGATTTAAAATGATAAATTGATGGACATAAAACAATTATGCAAATTAAGTGTTACCATTTGTGACAATGTGTTTTGCTTTACTTTATATGTAATAGTTTAGTATGTAATAGTTTTACTTACTATGTTTGTAATATCTCTGGTATCCAAAATGCTTATTAAATACCAGCTTCCTTCTCACATCATCCTGAAAAGTTTTCTTCCTGCCTTTATTGCCAAACTAGGTGGTGTACACAACTTTTGCATTTTTTCCAGTCAGTGCATTCTGTTATTTCTTGGATTTAGGCTTTGAGGTGTTCCTGTTTTCTGAACTTGCTCTACTAAGATTTCCTTTGACCTTATTGTTCAGCTCAATGGCTTGGTCTCTGCTACACCTCGCACCACTTTTTTTGAAATACTCATCATCTCTTTGGTTTTCAGTAACATGAACTGCCCCGGTGGTTCTTTTCTTAGCTCTGAAACACTCCATCTGCATTCATTTTGTTGTGTCCTCTCTCCTGAATGCCAGTATCCCCAAGCTCAGTCTTTGACCCAAGTCTACACTCTTTTCTTGATGATGTAATTTAACCCTTAATTATCATTGTGATGCTTATGGTTCTTCTGTCTCTAATTCATTCTTTTCAACTTAGCTCTAGTTCTGTATTGCCTGTGTAGTGGACACTGTTGCTTGGAAATCACAACTCAAGTTAATGGACCTGTACTCTTTCTGTGATTCTCCAGTATCCTTGCTTCTGTTAGTGCTATCAAACTTCAAGTTATCTATGGCGACGCATCCTTTTACTCTGTTTCCTTTTTTTACTTGTCCCGAATTCTCTTCAGTCCCCTCTCCCCTTAAAAATAATCTGTGCTTCTCCTTCTTATCCGCTATTCTTGCAACTGTAGTATTTCAGCTTTCCCTCACTCATGGCTGGCTTACTGTTAATGGCTGGCCTTTTAGTTGTTGATCCAGTGTACTGAATCTTCTAGTCTTCTTTAGCACTTTAATCCCCATCGTAGACGTTGGCTTTTGTTATGAAAGATTAAATGTCCTCTTTGTTTCTTGCCACTTCTCAGCTTTCTCCATTTTGTGTATCTTGTTAACCTCACATAGCCCGTCTCATTTTCTACTACTCCATGTTTCTTTCATTCCCTCACAGTCCTAGAAACATGCCATGCTAATTCTTGTCTCTGTGCCTTCGGTCGTGATTTCCTCTCCCACCCATCTGGAATCTGTTCCTCCTACCTTCCCAATTCATGTCCCATCTCTTCCGTGTGGCATTCGGCCTCGCTGATTTCTCCTTTTCCTGAACCTGCCTTAGCTCTTAAAAGTATGAATATCAGTGTATGCCAAAGTATACATTATTTTACATGACTAGCAATTGTGGTAGTCTTGTTATTTCAATTGAATTTTTAAGTTCTTGGGGGATAGGCCATATTTTTTGATATCCATTGCAGTAGTGCTGGGCTCATATCTTGGTAAACTTGGTGGTTGGTTGATTTAGTTAATTAAAAGGTTAAGGAGGTGATAAATATATCCATTGCAGTAGTGCTGGGCTCATATCTTGGTAAACTTGGTGGTTGGTTGATTTAGTTAATTAAAAGGTTAAGGAGGTGATAAATCACCTTTCAGGTAGAGACTTTGTTTTTTAAAAGCACTTAGCTATACATTAGGTGAGCAGCTCGTGTACATGGATACATAAAGTAGAATTTAGTTTATGCCCAATTTGCTCTTATAGTTACTTCTAAAATGAGACAATCTTTTGCTTCTGTTTTTTGCACACTACTTTCTGGGCAACTTTCGTTTTTTAAGGATGTATTTTTAAGCATAAGGAATAATGAAGTGTATTTATGAGCGTTCCGTTAATTCACCTGTATTGAGGCTACTCAGAGGCACCTTGGAAGAAAGCCCTGGTGATCTGCTTCTGAAAAATTCAGCTGTTGAAAACCCTATGGAGCACAGTTCTCCTCAGTCACTCATGGGGTAGCCATGAATCAGAATTGGCTCAACAGCAACTGGGAACCTTAGGTATGCCCAGGAGTTTAACACAGCAAAATTAAGTTTTTGAAGAAAGCAAAGCTTAAGTGCTAGATATGAAGACTGGGCAAACCTGCTTAGTAGTTGTCAGCAGGCTTACATCAGACTGACTGACAAATTTGTTTCAAGTTGCTTTGGGGCAGTCAGTTTGCTGTTCTTAATTTCATTATTTTGCAAAGTGGTGGAGTCACCATGACTTGGAATCAACTTGGCGGCATCTGGTATTGGTTTGCAAAGTGAAAAAATTAAATCAGATGATACCATGTAATCTTTGCCCTGAGGGAGTTCTCAAATTAGGGAAAATAGTGTAGGTATTCAAAAGGTAGCATCACCATGCAGAGAGTGATGCTGGGAGTTGCTTTGAAAGAGGTGTAAACAAGGACTCCTAAAGAGGGAGAGATTTCTTTTGCCTGACTAGGCTGATCATAGAGAGTTTGGTGGAGAAGCTACCGTTTCAGTTTGGCCCTGGTGGTTAAAGTGTTCGACTGCAACTGAAGGGTTGGTGGTTCGAACCCACCAGCTGTTCCATGGGAGAAAGATGTGGCATTCTGCTTCCATAAAAATTACAGCGTTGGAAACGTTACGAAAGTTCTCCATCCTGTAAGGGTCGCTATGAGTCAGAATTGACTTGATGGCAACGGGTTCGGTTTTGGTTTTAGAAATAGATGGGATATTAATAGGAGTTGGAGGGACTGTACTTTCTAAGGCACAGGTGTATGAGATACAAGATGCATCTTCATGATGGTGCTCCAGGTAGCATGGCATATACCTTATATGTGATGGTTGGAGGGAGTAGAAAATGTGGTTCTGGAGTTGGGTATTACCAGATCTTGGAGATACTTGAATCTTAGATTAAGAAATTCATCTCATATTCCTTAGGGCATGAGAAGTAATTGAAGAGTAGTGATGTGGCAAGAGATACCTTTTTGCACATTTGACACCACCATGCAGATTAAATTGGAGTTTGATAAGATCGGTAATGAGGACACTCCCGAAGAGGTCATTTTGACGGTATAACTAAGAAGGTGGAGAGTTTTAAACCTAGTATATTGGCTGTGGGAATGGGAAAGGATGAACGGGCACCAGAGGGATATAGAGAAGTGAGCAGAACTTCGTGATACATCCCTTTATGTTTCCATGAATCCATTTAGTCATTGTTTCAGCCTTTACTATACACTTACACTGTTCCTTCAAATATATTCAACAGTGGAAGAAACTTAATTGGTTTAAAACACCCAGCTGTGTCATCAAAGTTTGTTTACTCATGACACTTTAGTTACATAATTTAAATAGACTTAAACATACTGATTTGCATAAAATAAAACAAAATGAAAGCTGGTCGGTTGATTTAGGTTTATTGACAAATCCTTATGTCTGTGTTCTGTCTTGTAAATCTTATTTTCTGTTTTATTGTATTTTTCTTACTATTTTTGATGCACACAAACACGTGATTAATGTAAAAACTTTGGTTGAAAGACACTATTCTGTCCAAAAGTTTTATTCAGATTCTGGGTCTAACTCCTTGATTTCTCAAATTCTGGGTCATAAGTGGACATACAAAGTCAGATAATCTTTCTTTTCATTTTCATTAGAGGGAATTAAAAACAATCAAAATGCTTAATTGAACTTGCAGTTTAAGTCAAACCACAGAGGTGATTTCAGTGCCATCAGTCATCTGTTCCTACCTTAAGATCTTTCTCCACGGAAGAGTCTAAGAGGCTTTGCAGACAGCATATAAGGCAGATTCTCCTCATTGTAATTCTGCAATAGTGAGAAGGAGGAGAGCAACACATTTCCTGTGAATGGTGTGAAGATAGAACAGTCACAGTTTTCTAAGAGCAGTTTAGTAATACCCACCTTGGAGGTCTTGCTATTGGCGTTTTTTTGGGTAGGCCCACCAGTGATCGCTTGATATTGGTTCTGTTTGTATAGAAGCTTACTTGTGCCTCAGATATGAGTCTTTCTCTACAAAACTGTAGGTTCTTTAATATTTCTGTGATAAATAATAAATGCAATATTATTTTGGACCCATAAGTCATAACCTTACTGACCTTAAAGGACTAATCTTTGATTGTGATTGGGACTCATATTTTCATCGAATTAGCCAAATGCCAGTGTGTAGGAAGGGGAGAAATGGTGGCTTTGTATCACCTTATCCAAATGACCTCTGCGTAAAAACTACATAGTAAATAATGATAAAGTGATTAAGGAGAGCCTGCTGTGTGTTTAGTAATAACTTGGAATAATCAATAACTATTGTTTTTAAAGTGAATTTTCATTTATTCTCATGTCTATCATTACCAATCTTTTAAAATATTTTATTCCATGAAACATGCCAACAGAGATAAGCCCCATCATACCCACCTTGGACATTTTGTTTGGTCTGGTTAATTTGCTGTCTTTCTGTTTCATGTTTGTACTTGTAACTTAGAAGGAAAGAGTATACTTTCCATAAGGTGAAATAGTCTCTACAGTTTTTTTCTTAATCATTTTATCACATTTTTGCTTCCAGAGAAAATGTTCTGCCATTATTTCTTTCCTGAATTTGCTGAGTTATCTGAATTTTACCCATGTAAAAATATTGTTTTGGTGGGTTAGCTTTAATAATATATGAAGTATCATTTTTGAAGATATATAGATTCTTTTATTCTATGCTTCATCCTTTAAAATGCAGTTTCTCATTTAATTCTCTCAGTAGCTCTCACATATAAATGAGGTAGATGATTTTATTTACATATTATAGATAAGAAAACTGATACACTGGCAGTTTGTGACCAGCCCATGATGACTAAATTGAAATAAGAAATAAGGACTCTGACATTAAGATACAATTGATTTTATTTAAAACAGTAGTCAAGTAGAAGCTTAACAGTTATCCTACGTAAAACTTATATAGAAATGGGAAGAACAAAGTGTAACAGTTCCATATCTTTGATTGGTCTTAAAACTTTAACATAACCTCTAAGACCCTCTGGAGCCCTGGTGGCACAGTGGTTAAGAGCTCAGTTGCTAATGAAAACGTCCGCAGCTCGAATCCACCAGCCGCTCCTTGGAAACCCTGTGAGGCAGTTCTACTCTGTCCTATAGGGTCGCTATGAGTTAGAATCGACTGAATGGCAATGAGTTATAAGGCCCTCATGAGTCTGGCCTTTCCCTACCTCTCTAGCTTCATTTCCTATCAAGTTTCTGTTGTTCTTTGCTGTATCCACACTGATCCTTTTTTCTAGTTCCTTGGAACTGCTCTATTCCCTTTTATCACAGAGCCTTTGGCCTTGGTCATTTCTGCATGAAGCTGTTATTTCTTCCTGTCAATATCAATAAAACAAACAAAAAAACAGTTGCTGTTGGGTTGATTCTGACTCATGGTGACCCCATGTCTTAGTCATCTAGTGCTGCTGTAACAGAAATACCACAAGTGGATGACTTTAACAAAGAAAAATTTATTCTCTCACAGTGTAGGAGGCTAGAAGCCTGAATTCAGGGTGCTAGCTTCAGGGGAAGCCTTTCTGTCTCTGCCGGCTCTGGGGGAAGGTCATTGTCATCAATCTTCCCTGGTCAAGGAGCTTCTCAGTGCAGGGACCCTGGGTGCAAAGGATACACGATTCTCCTGGCTCTTGTTTCTTGGTGGTATGAGGTCCCCGTGTCTCTCTGCTCGCTTCTCTCTTTTATATCTCAAAAGAGATTGACTTAAGATATAGTCTAATCTTGTAGATTGAATTCTGCCTCATTTACATAACTGCCACTAATCCCATCTTGTTAACATCATAGAGATAGGATTTACAACACTTAGGAAAATCACATCAGATCACAAAATGGTGGATAATTACACAGTACTGGGAATCATGGCCCAGTGAAGATGACACATTTTTGGGGCACACGATTCAATCCATAATAGCCCCCATATGTGTCAGAGTAGAACTGTGCTCCATAAGGTTTCCAATAACTGATTTTTTAGAAGCAGATCCCCAGGCCTTTCTTCCCACGTGCCTCTGGGTGAACTTAAACTTCAACATTCTGATTACCAGTTGAGCCTGTTAACCATTTGCACCACCCAGGGACTCCCTTAATATCAATAACTTCAGTTTATTTCTCAAGTCTCTTCTTCTTCAGGGAAGCAGTTCCAGACGTCAGTAAGTCAGATTTCTTTGTATAGCCCTTGTCAACAACTGCAGTGTGTCTTAGCTTCCTAGTGCTGCCTTAATAGGAACACACCACAAGTGGGTGACTTTAAAGAACAGAAATTTATTTTCTCACTGTTCTGGAAGCTGAAAGTCCAAATCAGGTTCTTGGCTGTGTTGATTCCTTCCTAGTAGGTAGCCCTGCATGTTCCTCGGTTCCTTGGCTTGTAGATGACCCTCATGTGGGATCTGTCTTCCTCGGTTTGTGCAGGTCTCTGTGTCTCATCTGCTCTTTTTATAGCCAGCAGTCATTACATTTAGAACCCACCCATAATTGTGTGTGATATAAATTATAACTTGGAGAAAACCTTATTTCCCAATAGGATTACATCAACAGATAACAGGGTTTGGTATTCCAACACATATTTTTGTGAATGCAATTTAGTCCATAATATGGTGTTACTGTCATTTGAATTGTAGTTTGATTCCTGCCTTTGTCTGTACTGGCTCATAAGTTCTCAGATGACAGTGGTATGCCTAGGTCTGTTTCTATTTACTGTTGTCTCCCGGTGACTATTATAGATGCTAAGACTTAATAACTGCTCAGTAAATAGTTGTTAGATGAATTGATGAATTTATGAACGATCTTTGCTGAAATTTTTAGTGCAGTCTTTTAACAGTTACAATCAGCCATTCATGTTTGTCAGTTTCCGCATCTCCTTGTTTGTCCTCTTTCACTCTGTGTGCCACTGGCAGCAAAGCAGTGAGGTGGGTATTAATGGGTATTAACGGTAGGCTTTAGCCACTGGAGGGTAAATTAAAACAGCAAATAAATAAACAAGATTAAGAAGGAACAGTGGAAGAATGAGGGCTAGAAACCAAATAGGAAAAAAGGGAAATGATTTTTACAGGATTACAGAATTTTGGAGCTGGATGGATGCTGGGGTCTATCTGGGCTAGTCATTTTTTTCTTTTCCCCTTAACGTTTTGTTTTGAAACTTTACTGAGCCTCCACCGGTGTTCTTGTCTTTCATAACTATAGTACATTATCAGCAGCAGGAAATTGACATTGGTATAATCCACAGAGCAGATTCAGATTTCATCAGTTAATGCATTCGTGTGTGTGGGTATGTGTACACCAATCATTTTTTCATGAGAAAGTAGAGGTTCGTAGATTCTCTTCAGTGACTTGCTCAAGGTCACCAAGCCATAAAGTGAAAGAATTGATTCTTGAGCTCCCTGCTGCTCTCTCTACCAGCCATGAGTTCCATCATATTATTCGACAAGTATCAGGGATTGTTCATTAGCATTAGTGTCAGAATTTGACTCATCTTCTTGTATTGAAAGATACTAACTTGGCCTTTTAGCCAAGTGTGTTCACACAGACTTAAAAAATTTAGTTTCGTCAACTTGGATCTATCTCAAAAATAGGAATTAAAGCCCTACTTTTGTTTTTGCCCAGCAGGACCCCTCAACAATTCAGAGAAAGGCCTAATTAAGGTTTCCTGAAACTACTCTTTATTGACTTGGACTAGAATAAAAAAGAAATGTTTTTAATCACATATATATCTCTAATGCTTTTCTTCTGGTGTCTAATTGCTTTAATAATAAAAAGTAGTTATAAAAGTAGAGACTTAATGGATTTTAACGTGGTTTCTGAACTATGTATGTTATCGAATATGTATATTTAATGCTTTGAGTAGTATTTTAAACTTATACCTGTGGGGTACTTAGGGTTTAATATTGATCACTGGGTGGCAACCTTAGTATTTCCTGGAAGCAGCAGGACCTTTGCTACTAACAAGAAGGACAAAGAAATCACCACCTTAAGAGTTTGGTTTGGTGTTGGAATCTGATAAAAAAATGATCAAACTTATTTTGTTGCAAGCAATTCTTTTTAATCCTATCTACATTTTGTGATTGTGGAAAACATGGTTTATAACAATGAATTGTTTTTTCTGAGTGGGGAATATCTTTGATTAGGATCAGGTAAGTTGTCTAGTGTTTGATATGATTAGAACAGTGTTTAGGCTTCCTCTCATTTTTAATTTTGAAGCTTAGAAATAAACTATTATCAGGATTGTCTGTTTCTCCCCTAAGTGGTTCAAGTTATACCTGTGCAGTAGTTTCTTATTTGATTTTGTAATTTCACTAGGATAGGCTAGTTGGTGGACTATGGAATATAGCTTGTCTTTTTTAATGTGTAATTCTTATGAATTTACAATGCAAGTATTTAACTGTGTTAAATACATCTGATTCATAAAAAATATTTCTGGGATATTTTAATTGAATGTTTTAACTTTTTACAAGAAAGTTTTTTTCTAAAATATTGTACCCAAAACTTCTGGTAATAAAATAAAGCAAACTGTGTCATTAATTTGGTTGACTAAAATGAAGAAAAAACATTTCCCAATGGAAAATGTCTTTTAATTGGCAAGATTTCCAGGAAATTATTGATTCCAAACTGGCTTAAATCCGTAACAGAACCAGTTTCACTTAATTTGTAGAGTTTGTAACAACGACTTTTAAAGCATGTTTCTAGGTGACTGCTTTTTGTACTTTGTAGAATATTAGCTTTTATTTCTTCTTTTTGTAGTCACTGGAGAGTTTTAATGTACCTTTCTTTTGTTCTTCTGTTGTCTGTAAACATGTTTCTTTGGGAATATTAGGCTTGTTATATATTCAGTGCTAATCCCTGGATGGTGCAAGGGATCTGTGCTCAGCTACTAATGGAAAGGTTGGTGGTTCGAATCTACTCAGTGGCACTGTGGAAGAAAGGCCTGGCAGTCTGCTTCCATAAAGATTACAGCCAAGAACATGCTATGGAGCAGTTCTACTCTGTAACACATGGAGTTGCCATGAGTCAGAATTAACTCAAGGGCAGTGGGTTTGGTTATTTGTTTATTTTAGGTTATACTTTGTTGTTAGGAGTGCTGAGTCCCTGTTTCTAAATGCCCCATTTCATTTTTCACTGCATCTCTTCTCTTCAGAAGCTTCATAATGGGATATTAAAACCACAGGTGTAGCTTACCATAGCTTTATTGTTTTGTTCCATAGCTTCAAATAGTGTATATGCCCTTTGCCCCCTCTGAGCCCTCATCTGTTTGAGAAAGCTGTTAACCAGCAGGGATTTGCTGAGGAAAACAATAAGAACAGTGTTTAGCCTTTTGCCCGGCTGGCCTGGGATTTGTACACATTTCTGTCTCCCAGCCCCTGGTTTTATGACTCTAATGACCAGAAACAGGAGTGAGCAGAAAGCAGACCTTTAATTAGATATATTGTAATTTAAAAGACAAGTCAGGATGGTGGTGAGGTTACTCTTTTTCTTGTTATTCCTGACAGACTTTGTATATACGTAAAATAAGAAAAGTGCTTTATGCAATATATTATTTCTGCTTTCTGGAATGAAATTATATTTTCCCTTAATTGTATGTGTTTCTGTGAGCATTGTGATATTATTTCTAAAATAAAATTATATATTGAACTATTAAAAATGCTTACTGAGCACATACCAAGTTCTCAGAATTTTTTGCCACATTTTGTTGCTAGTTTGTACAACAGTTGATTTGCTTGTGTTGGAAGATATCTCTACTAATCATGCTTTCTATTGATGAAAAGTGGAATCTTTAGGAAAGTTATTAATCATCCTGTAAAATTTTATCTGGTAAAATTTATTTCAGTGAAATTTCAATGTATTTCAACCACATTGAAATTTAAAGTTTTCTTTATGTAGTGGTATTCTACTAGATGTGTGTATGATGTTACTGTTCTAAGTACTAATTGATTTAAATATTTAGCGTTTGTGTTAGTCAAAACTAATTCACTGCCATAGTTAGAGAGTGAGTAAGTCTAAACGAATATTGTTCTGAGTCCCTGAACAGCTCAATAACAGTAGCCTAGCAATTCATGTGGTTCCAGTTTAGGTTTGTAATGAAAATGTGAGTTACTTTTTAAATTTTTGTTTTGTTTGGATGCAGCAATGAATGTTTTTTCACAAATCTATAGCTAGAATTGGCTCTGTTTCTTTATTTCTGGTTAATTAAGATTTTGTTTTCTAAATATTTCCATATTCCCGCACCTATATTTTAAACAATTTTCAGAAATTTTTGGCTGTATCTCCTTTTTGGAAATTTTTACCCATTCATTTTCAACTTAAAAATAAAAGTAACCTGGTATAACATGTGCTACTTCCTGTGTTACATCTTTTTTCTTTGAGTTGCTTTTTAGCCAGCTGTTTCGCAAAGCTTGAGTGAGAGATTAAGGCTCATCATATTTTTGTGACCTTTTAAAAAGAATATCCACTTGCTGATAACAGATGGGTATCTCAGTACTTACTATCACTGTCTTTTATGAGAAGTTTCAGTGAATCAGTTCATTAAGTCATATAAATAAAATAATTCTACTTTTGTTTAGAAGTGCAGTTTCGTGAATATTTGAACCTATAAACAGCTTCCCTTTCAGGACTGTGTTCGTTGCCCTTCAGTTTTATTTGCACGGTGAATATGGTTAAATTTGTTAGAGATTTTCCAGACACAGGGTATTTTACCTGAATGTTTATAGAGGTTCATTCATTCAGTCAACTCATAACTATGTATAACGGCTTGTTAAAGTGAGAATTAAAAATCTCTCTGAATTTCTGGGTTTTTAAACCAGAACAAATTTCATTGACATAACTCTTCATTTAACAAACATCCAATATGCAGATCATGGGAATAGGTACTGTGGGAACATAGTGGTTATCATGACATGGTTCCTACCTTTAAGAATCACTTTTTTTCTTTCTCTTCCTCCCTCCCTCATTTCATTCTTTCTTTTTCTTTTAAAGAATCATGCAGAGGAGACAAATCTATAAATATAATTCAAGGGAAGAAAAACGTAAATGTTGCACAATTGATACTGATAAGGTGGTATGGGACTTCAGAGGGGTGGAGTGATTAATTCCAGTTTCGGGACCTGGAGATGGCTTCACTGAGGAAGGAGTTGGATTTTGATATACACCCAAAGGAGGGAAGGGTCTTGCCATCTAAAGTAATAGTATGTGTCAAGATAGGGGTTCAAATGGACATGTCAGTCCAGGGAATGACAAATAATAGCATAAGAAGTTGGGTCATATGTTTTGAGGAGAGATATAATGAAAAATGGGGCTGGGATCGTCAGTACAGGCCAGAGAATGAATGCCTGCTTAAAAATGGGAACTGTATAGGAATTTAGGGTACCATTGACGTCTATTTCAGGACGCAAATAAAGTCTGCACTGTGCTATAAAAAAATGATGATTGTGGGAGAATGGAAAATACATCAGAGGAGATAGATTGGAGGCAGGGGGACCATTAAGTGGCCATGACTATCGTTTGGATGAGAGACGGTGACGGCCTGACCTCTGAAGAAGCAGTTATTGGGGGGGCGGGGAGGGATATGGAAGTTAGTATGTTGAGAAAGAGGAGCCAGTGAGTACAGTGTAGCTTATTCTTCTGAGGTGGTTGCATGTGAAGGGGATTAGAGCTAGAATGCTGTCTCACCAGGGAGTGAGGATGTAGGGAAGGGTATTCTACTACAGGGAATATCTGTGTGGTTTTCAAGGATCCTTGAAGAGGAGACAATCGAAGAGAAACAGAAACAAGGCAATGGATATAATATAAGGTGAGAGTGGGTGAGCTCACAGGACAGCACAGTCCAATAGAAATATATATTGAAGAAGCTTGTAATTTTAAATTATCTAGTATCAATATTAAAAAAGTAAAAAGTCAAAGGTAAATTTAATTGTAATAGTATATTTTACTATACTATTATTTACTATAATATCTAACATATTATTTCAACTTTTAATCAATATAAAATTCTTTGTGAAATATTTTACTTTTTTTATCATACCGAAACTTCAAAATCCAGTGTGTATTTGTACTTCCAGCACATCTCAATCAGACTTGCCACACTGGAGGTGCTGGATAGTGCATGTGCCTAGTGGCTACTCTCTTTCTTTAGAAAGTCGATTCTTTAAGTCACCTACAGTTTCTGCATATGAAAAGTTTTGGAATTAGGGAGTATAGATGTGCAGTCAGAGTGCCATGTTATAACTGCTATTTTGTGTAGTAAAGGAGGTAGTATAAGAGAAAAACACATAGTTCTTGGGTAAAGAACTTTCTCACAGCATTACCCTAAAAAGCGCTCCTGCAACTGAACATGTTGCTTCTTCCAGAAATACTTTGTTGAGGGGGGAATGTAACTTTAAAAAAAAGATAATAGTGAAAAAATAAGTAACTACTTCAAAAGGTAAAACTTGAAACAAATTTAAATTCATTCCCTTATCTTAAAGAATACAGACCCAGCTTTAACTTTTGTCATATTCATCAACTTGCAGATTTTTTACATTTGATTTTCCTCTTAAGAATGAACTGCCTTTTTTCCCCCCTAGTTGGAATAATAAAACAAATAAACTATAATTTCAGTTAATTCTGTGCTGCGTTGGAGGGTACAATTGAGCCATGACTCTAACCCTCACTGTGGCTTCCAGTGTGAGAAAATGGAAGGTACTAGCAGAGAGCTTTGAGGTAGGCTACTTTTTCCTTAGCTTTAAAGAATCATGAGGAGGTGGTCCACTCCATGAAAATAAACTCTGAATGTTTTGATGGTACCCTTGACACTTTAAGAAAACCTGGTGACATAGTGGTTAAGAGTTTGGCTGCTAACCAAAAGGTTGGCAGTTCAAGTCCACCAGATTCTCCTTGGAAACCCTATGGGGTAGTTCTACTCTGTCCTATAGGGTTGCTGTGAGTTGGAATTGACTCTGACAACTGTTCGGTTTTGATTTTGACACTTTAAAGGAGCTGTATTAAATAGCAAACTGCAGTTATGGAGGAGAATCTGAGACATATAAACTGCAATCCAAAATAAATCAGTAGGGGCTTGAAAAATAAATCCCAGGTCTGTAAGTTCACAGCCCTCAAATACTAAGCCTATAAAGAAATAAATAGGGGTTCCATAATTATTCTACAACTTGTGTATTCTAAATCTCTTGGGTAATTATCAAAACTATAAATATATGTTATAATATAAAACTATAAATATAAACTATAAATATAAAACTATAAATATATGTTATAATAATTACAACTAGAAAATTACCTGGAATTGCTTGCTCAGTGAAAATCTTTCTGTAACCAGAATTTGTAAATAAAATGACTATGCATGAGAGCTATTTATAATGGAGTGCTTGTTCGCATCAACTGGTGGGAAGACTTCTCTGATTTCTCTAATTTAATTTTCATCAACACTGCAGATTTAAATGTTGCCTGCCTCAGTGTCTAAGTCAGTTACCCTATTCTTAGAAGAAAGCAGTTTAATTATACTGATGAAATGGAATACTATATTAAGATATATGCATATGCATGTATAAATTAAAAAAAAATTTTCTTCATTCATGTTAATCACCTGATAACTTATTATTTTTTCTATTATTAAACAAATATTTCAGTGTCTTCTAAGTGTTTTACTGAGCAATTAATTTAATAGTAGAATCCACTGATGACTATAAAACATCTGGGCTTCAATAATAGTTGCATCCTGAGGTCCTAATTGAGGGTATGTTTATATGGGGCCAACTCTCTTATCTTCTTCCCTTCTTCTAACTTTCCCTCCCAAAACACAGGGACAAATGAATGATTCTTATGGGCAGACCCGTTTAGAAGTTGAACATTTAGTCCTCTTTTGGCCCTTGGCTGTTTGGCCCTTGGCTGTGCGCTCCTTGGAAATCCTGTGGGGTCTGCTTGGTGGCAAGTTTAGTGTCTTGTTCTTCCGTCTGTTGTTTGGCACTCATGCATTAGATGCCTTTCATTTGCATGTTTAGTTGTCAGCTCTGTCAGAGCCGTGGTTCCTAACCTCTCTTGGGTCACAGACACCTTTAAGAATATAGATTCTGCAGATTATTTTTCCCAGAAAGATGTGCATAAGCACATGAACATTTTTGTAAAAGGCCAAGGAGGAATTAATGATGCCAAGAAGCCAACTGGGAACTGGTCCAGCTGGAGGGGATGGGTGTGAGAAGAGATGATAGTGATTGAAACAGCATCATCTGCCTTGTTGCTGTTGGGTGCCATCTAGTTGATTTTGACTTACAGCGACCCCATGTGACAGAGTAGAATTGCCCCATAGGATTTTCTAGGCTAGAGTCTTTAAGGGAACAGATCACCAGGTCTTTCTCCCGTGGAGCTGAATCACTGGTTTTTTTGGTTTGCAGCTGAGCGATTAACCACTGCACCACCAGGACTCCAAGGTAATTGCACATCTTGTCCTTGGACATTGCAGTAAGGAATGAGGCTAGAGTCAGGGACCAAATAATAAAGAAGGGAGAGGGATCTACGTCTTGTGTGTGTGGTGTGGGTTTGTGTGTGTGTGTGTGTTTCTCCTGAGGTATTTCAGATTTATGGCACATTAGTGGTTTGCTTACTGGATTATGTTGAAAATTATTACTGTGATTCAGTTAATTCTTTTTTAAGAATTGATATTCCTCATTACCTCTGGTTCAAATGTATATATCCTCTTATTTGTAGATTAGAAGAAGGCTGTTCCAAATCCCTGTTAGAACCCTGTTACAATCATTATCTTCCCCCAACATCCCTTGGATCTTTCAGGATTTTATTTTAAGTTACAGCCGAAAGTGTCACTTTGGCAGAGGTGGAGTCCTAAGCGTGTTGGCATTACTGAAACATTCTCACCCTAAGTAGTTTTTAGCAGACTTTCTGTTGTTGTCAGCAATAGGTTAAGTTTAAACAGTAGTGACAGAAAATTGCAAAGGAGTCTTCAAAATGGGCAGTAGGTAAGGCCTAGCCTGTTTTAGGAAGTCCCCTAGCTGCTCACCATACCATACGGTGAAGGAAGAAGGCCATTTCATGTAAATGAATGCAATGATGTGGTTAAGCACATCAAACCTCTTTGTAAAATGAAAATTAAAATTGTTCAGACCTGTCGTCATGCTTAATGCTTACTTAAAAGGCTAAGTGACTAATTTGACTAGCCATTTATTAGAGGATTACTCATTTTAACCTTGGAGCTCATTGTACTTTAAGTGGTTAAACACATTTTAAATAATCTATGATACATTTAAATATTAAAAATATGTGTTTTCTCATTAAAAATGCTATCTTTTACCACTTTTATAAGACAGTATTTAAATAATAAACACAGTGATTAAGTATCATTTTATTCCTTGTAGCGCAGTGGTTAAGCGCTCAGTTGAGAACCAAAGGATTGGCAGTTTGAACCCACTAGCCTCTGTGCAGGAGAAAGATGTGGCAGTCTGCTTCCAGAAAGAGTACAGCCTTGGAAACCCTATGGGATAGTTTTACTCTGTCCTATAGGGTCACTGTGAGTCGGGAATTGACTCAACGGCATCGGGTTTGGTTTTCTTGAGCCTTGAAACAGGAACTCTCTTCCCCCGACCCCTAGTCTCAATCTGTAACATCTGGTTCTGACTACAGATGAGGGAGGAAAAAAAAAAATGACTTAAATCCTCATTCTGCCTGCTCTTGCTCCTGAACAGTTTGATTTTTGATAATATTTCTGTTTTTATTGTGGTCTGTACGGTCAGATGTTTTTTTTAATGGCTTGCAACTAGAAACCTGAAGGTTGTGCCTAATACTTTATACTTATCTGAGCGGTTATAATGTACATGCTGTCAATTCAGATTTTTAGATGGGGTTAGAATTAATCATTCCTTAATGAAGCCTTGAAGGAAAAAAAATTATTGTTGAAACCCAGGTGTTTTTCTTTTATTTTAGATACAAAACAATAACAGACTCATTTTATTCATCTCTTGATGCTGTTTTTAATTTTTATTTTTAAATTTTAATTTATTTTCGTTTTTGAATAGCTAATAAATTCACATGGACAGAACTCAAGCAGTGCTATAGAGATTCCTGTGTATTTTTTAATACTTCACGTTCTTGCTTGTTTGCTTTTAAATTTTAATTAGGGCTTTACATCTTCTTTTTTCAGTGTAACAATTTTAAGTGGCATTTTTGAAAAATAGATGTATTTGTAATTTGCTGAGATTATTATGTACATTTATTTGTCTCTTAAGAAGACTAAATTTCTGTCTGCTGCTGATGTGTGTGGCCTTAAAATTTTGGAATGACCCAAATGGATATGCTTTTCATATGGTACCTGAGGACACCTTAGTAGTTAACCATTGTCAGGCTTCTATCATTGTACTGTTGAGCTTGAATAGGTTAATGAATAGGCTAGAGCTTCCACTTCCCATAATTCTCCTTTCTGCTTTAATGGGCATATTAGAGAATGCCCAAAGAAGAGGGAAGGAGCCCTGGTGGCACAGTGGTTAAGCGCTCAACTCCTTACCGAAAGTTTGGTGGTTCTAACCCATCAGCAGCTCTGTGGGAGAAAGATGTGGCAGTCTGCCTCTGTATAGATTACAGCCTTGGAAACTGTGTAGGGCAGTTCTACCCTGTTCTGTAGGGTCACTATGAGTTGGAATTGACTGGATGACAGTGAGGTGTGGTTTTTTTGTTTTTTTTTTTAAAAGGAACAGAGATTCATGTCCGTGAAAATCAAGATGTAATTTTACATACATTGTTTTGCATACTTATTTTGGAAATTTGTAAACATTTTAGGAAAAAGAATTTTGATTTAAAATCCTGAATTTATTTTCTGAGGTTGGTGATTGAATTTTTCTGTGGAAGGGAAATGGATTTAAAAAATCATGGTATTATGATAATCACTATGGAGGTTGAAAAAACGATGAGCCAGCTTCTTTCTGTTCTGATATTAGCTTCAGTTCATGAACTTTGACAGTTTCACATGTAGCTTTTGGAGGCAAGCTTTGTCAGAACAGTAGCTGGCATGGAGATCAGTCTCCTGAGGTCCGTAAGCTTCTGTTTCAAGGCATTAATATTAAGAATGGAGCAGAAGTCTCTTCCTTCTTCTTTAAGTAGTGAATGGAGGGAGATGTATATTTTATACACACACACGCACACACCACCATCCACATATAAATATGTTCTTACATATATTCTTATATATATCCATATATATAATACAGTGAAACCTGTGAGAGCTGGAACTTGATGGGACTGCCTTGTTTTTCTTGGTCTCACAAATTTTCGGCCTTTGACAGGCCGCAGTCACCACTTTTCTGCCCTTTCTGTTCAGTGGAAAATCTTTGCATTTTCCTTCTCTGACAGGTTTCTGCCTTAAACAGGTTCTGGCTTTTGCACGTTTCACTGTATAAATAAATATTAATTAGATAAATAGAGTCACATGGCATGTATTTAGGTGTCTGTCTTGTTTCGCTCGACATTATGATTGTGAGATTAATTTTTATTGTTGCATGTGATTGTAGTTTATTTGCATTACTGTTCCTGTTCAGTATTCTGTTTTTGAATATGGCACAGTTTATCCATTCTGCTGTTGATGGACTTTTAAGTAGCTTCCTTTTAAATAATTTTGCTGTTAATTTTCTAGTTCGGGTCTTTCGGTACACATATTCATGCATTTCTTATAGGTATATATGCCTTAAGAATGGGATTGGACATTCACAGGGTTTGCTCGTCTTAGTTTTAGTAGAATACATGTATATGTTTTTAACATTTTATTTGAAGTGTTTTTCTGTGATATCTATTATTAACCTTCTTGGTCGTTTAAAAATGATTTATGGCTTCTTGATTGGATCAAAAAAAAAACAAAAACAAAAAAACCCACTGCCATCGAGTTGATTCCAACTCATAGCGACCCTACATAGGCCTACATTTCCAAGGCTGTAAATCTTTCCAGTAGCAGATTGCCATAGCTTTCTCTCGAGGAGCAGCTGGTGGGTTTGAATCTCTGACCTTTTGATTAGCAGCCAAGTGCTTAACCACTGGACCATCAGGACTCCTTATTGATGGAATAGTTCACAAAAAAGTATTCTTATTTATACTGGGGGCAAAATTACAGGAAATGGGTAGTTTCATGATAAATAGTAGTTCAAAGACTCGATTTTAGCCCCTAGTTGGTGTGTGATATTAGGCCTGTCAGCCTCTTTGAGTCTATAAAAGAGAAGATAGAAATAAATAAATTAGTTCTAAGGTTTCACCTCTACTTTTCTGTGTTTGGTTTGAAACAGCCTAAAGTAAGGTTATGAAAGTGTTCTTTTCTTAATATCTGCTAGCTTGGGATTGGGGTGGGGGGCAAAACTACCTGTGAAGGTTAAATATTACTGGAATAGGTGTACATCTGTTTGGGATTTTCAGTAAGTGAGCAGGACGTTTAGTAACAAGCTAATTCACAGAAGCATGCTAAAATAGCGATTTTCTTCCTTTACATGGTAACAGTTGACAGGAAATTTAATAGGAATATTTGAAATTACCTTACAGCACTAACATTTTTACTATTCAAATAATTTGATATCTTGGAATTCTGTGTCCAAATAGTTCTTTGTATTTTGTGTTCAACTTTCAGTTTGAGGTAAATGAATTAAATGTGAACTGCTGTCTCTGGTTTTATTTTTAGTGTTGGCTAGATATATGTTAATAGTCCATTCTTTATCCTCATGGGCTTTCTCAAATATAATCTGTATTTGCAAGTCAATTTCAGAATTAGGAAAAAAAATGAGCTAATATTTCATAGCTGAATAATGACTAGTTATTAGCATCATATTTTATTTATTTTTGTGATCAGTTTCTTTTCACTTTTTATTTCATTTCTTTTCCAAAGCTTGTAGTGTATACCTCGCTGACTCCTTTAACTGTGATTAGAGGTGTTTGGAGGCACCTCAGGATGAGACGTCTGCACTCTGCACGATTCTCTGAGTTGTGTGCAGGGCTGTTCCTCAGCACCAGTCTGTGGACTGGAACTGGAAGTTCCAGCAGGCATTTTAGTGAGTTTTTCATGAAGTTAAATTATTCAATTCAACCGAATTTTTTTTTTTTTCCCCCCACTGAGATTGCGCCTTTATTGTTCTTTTGGTCTGAAAATGCTGTTTAATGACAGGTGGGTGATAGGTTGTGTGGTAATATCTGTGTTAGTTTCCCAGGGCTGCCCTAACAACTTACCACAGACTGTGTGCCTTAAAGTAACAGAAACTTATTCTCTCACAATTCAGGAGGTTAGAAGGCTGAAATCAAGGTATCAACAAAGTTGGTTCCTTCTAAAGGATGCTGATGTATACTCTCTTCCATGCCTCTCTCCTGGCTTCCGAGGCTTGTCAGCAGTCCTTGGCGTTCCTTGACTTGTAGATGCATCACTCCAGTCTCTGCCTATGTCATCACGTGCTGTTCTTCCCTGTGTGTCTCTGTGTTTGTGTCTCTTCTCTTCTTCTTGTGAGGACATCAGTTATATTGGGATTTAGGGCCTACTCTACTCCAGTATGACCTAATCTTAACTAATTACGTCTGCAAAAATCCTGTTTACAATTAAGGTCATGGCATTATAGGTACTGGTTAGAACTTCAGCATATCTTTTTGAAGGACACAGTTCAACCCATAACAATACCCTTATAGGTGAAATAAATAGACTTCTGTGTTAGTTTCCCCTATTATTATTTTTTTATTACTCAACTCTTTTGTTGTTGTTGTTAATGCTTTAAATGAAGGTTTACAGAGCAAATTAGTTTCTCATTAAACAATGTATACACATAATGTTTTGTGACATTGGTTGCCAACCCACAACATGTCAACACTCTCCTTCTCGACCTTGGGTTCCCCATTACCAGCTTTTCTGTCCCCTCATCTTCTTGTCCTTGTCCCTGGGTTGGTGTACCCATTTAGTCTTGTTTTGTTTTATGGGTCTTTCCAATCTTTGACTGAAGGGTGAACCTCAGGAGTGACTTCAGTACTGAATTGAAAGGGTGTCTGAGGGCCATACTCTTGGGGTTTCTCCAGTCTCTGTCAGAGCAGTCAGTGTTGGTCTTTTCTGGTGAGTTAGAATTTTGTGCTACGTTTTTCTCCAGCTCTGTCCAAGACCCTCTATTGTGATCCCTGTCAGAATAGTCAGTGGTGGTAGCCAGGCATCATCTAGTTGTGCCGGAGTCAGTCTGATGGAGGCTGTGGTACTTGTGGTCCATTAGTTCTTTGGACTAATCTGTCCCTTGTGTCTTTGGTTTTCTTCATTCTCCCTTGTTCCAGATGGGGTGGAACCAGTGGAGTATCTTAGATGGCCACTTACAAGACTTTTAAGACCCCAGACCCTACTCACCAAAAGTAGGATGTAGAACATTTTCTTTATAAACTATGATATGCCACCTGAGCTAGATGTCCCCTGAAACCATGGTCCCCAGCCCTCAGCCCGTTAATTCTGTCCCTCAGGGAGTCTGTGAAGCTTCAATGACATTGCCTTGGTCAAGTTTTGCTGGCTTCCCCAGTATTGTGTATTGTCTTACCCTTCACCAAAGTTATCACTTATTTATTGTCTAGATAGGGTGTTTCCCTCCTCACCCCTTCCCTCCCCTCCCTAGTAACCATCAAAGATTGTTTTTTTCTGCGTGTAAACCTTTTCATGAGTTTTTATAACAGTGGTCTCATTCAGTATTTGTGCTTTTGTGATTGACTTATTTCACTTAGTATAATGTCCTCCAGATTCATCCATATTGTGAGATGTTTTGCAGATTCATCATTGTTCTTTATCATTGCATACTATTCCATTGTGTGTATGTACCATAGTTTGTTTATCCATTCATCTGTTGATGGGCACATAGGTTGTTTTTGTCTTTTTGTTATTGTGAATAATGCTGCAGTGAACATGGGTGTGCATGTGTCCATTTGTGTGGTGGTTCTCATTTCTCTAGGCTGTATTCCTAGGAGTGGGATTGCTGGTTCATATGGTGTTTCTATTTCTAGCTTCCTAAGGAAGCACCATATCATTTTCCAAAATGGTTGCACCATTTTGCATTCCCACCAGCAGTGCATAAGAGTTACAGTCTCCCTTCAGCCTCCCCAACATTTGTTATTTTCTATTTTGTTGATTTGTGCCAGTAATGCGAAGGTGAGATGGTATCTTAACTGTGGTTTGGTTTGCATTTGTCTAATGGCTAGTGATTGTGAGTATTTACTCATGTGTCTCTTAGCTGCCTGAATGTCTTCTTTGGTGAAGTGTCTGTTCATATCCCTTGCCCGTTTTTTAATTGGATTATTTGTCTTTTTGTTGTAGAGGTATTGGATTTTCCTTTAGATTTTAGAGAATTAGACCTTTGTCAGATTTATCATAGCCAAAAAACTTTTCTCAGTCTGTAGGTTCTTTTTTTATGCTTTTGATGAAATCTTTTGATGAGCATAAGCGTTTACTTTTTAGAAGATCCCAGTTATCTATCTTCTGGTGTTTGTGTATTGTTAGTTATGTTTTGTATCTTGTTAATGCTGTATATTAGGGCCTCTAACGTTGACCCTATTTTTTATTCTATGAGCTTTATAGGTTTTGGTTTTATATTAAGGTCGTTGATCTGTTTTGAATTAGTTTTTGGGTATGGTGTGAGATATGGGTCCTGTTTCATTTTTTTGTAGATAGACATCCAGTTTTGCCAGCATCATTTGCTAAAAAGATTGTCTTTTCTCCATTTGATGGACTTTGGGCCCGTGTCAAAGATCAGGTGACCGTAGATGGTAATCCAGATTTACATCTGGATTCTCAGTTCTGTTCCATTGGTCATTGTGTCTGTCATTTTACCAGTATCAGGCTGTTTTGTCTATTGTAGCTGTATAGTAGGTTCTGAGGTCAGGTAGTGCAAGTTCTCCTACTTTGTTGTTCTTCTTCAGTAGTTTTTACTTCTCCGCAGCCTCTTCGCTTTCTATACAAAGTTAATGATTAGTTTTTCCATCTCGTTAAAGAATGCTGTTGGTATTTGGATTGGGATTAGTTTCCCCTATTTTTGTTGTTAAAAATTTCAAGTTCCTTTAAATGAAAACATCAGGAAAGCAGTGATTTGTAGGATACATCCCTTCACCACGTCTTTCATATTCAAATGCTTGCTTCTCTGCATCACAGTTTTCCAGAGGTCCTTATTCATTTTACCCTTGCTTTATATTACTCCGAGCTGGCCTCTCAAGGAGTGCTGAAAATGCTTATATTCTCTGCCAACAGAGTCTCTTTCTGCCTTTCACTTTTCTTCTCTCAGGTGCCAGAATGCATCAGCATCACCCTTAGGATTCTGCAGCTGCTCCTTTCAAACCGCATTGCTCCCTGGCTTGGTTCCAGCCTGTGGTGTTGTGTTCATCACTCCTCCCCACGCTGCACCAAGCTCTTTCCCTCTTTGATTAGAAGTTCTCATGATAAAATTAGTTAGCTGGGCTTGACTGACATTTTCCAAGGATATTTATGCTGGTGGGATAGGCAGGGTGGTGCTGATTGCTCTTTAATTATTAAGTTACATGGAGATATATAGCAGTGGGAGAGATCTGTTCTAGGTGAGAAAGACGCTCAGTGGCATTTGGAGAAGATATTTTTTATTTTCTAGCTGGCAGGTCTTTTTAAATTTTTTTTTTTCTTTGCTGATCAATCATAGCAGATGAATTGCTTGCATTTAAGAATCTGAGGAGTTAATGACACTGAGCAAAATTATTGAGAGGCAAGCTAATTTGCTACACTTTACCATTAGGCCTAGGTGGGCCACCCTTACCCCAAGCTAGTTATGTGTGTGGTCAGCTTCTATTTCCTGCAGTAGGAGGAAGCAAGGAAGCAGCAGCCCTTTCTCTGACCTCTTACAATTTGTTAACCAGTCAGAAGAATTTAGTTCTCCCAGGCTAGAGATGTGGGGTGACCTGGTGTGTGGTGATGAGGGCATTGTCAGTCTGATGTTGATATTTACAAACGTGAAAATTACAGACTATCCCAGGACAAAGCTATCAAGGACTAGGGGTGGGTTCTTTAGGATTATTGAGCAAGAAGGATGACAAATGAAAGCCTCATAAGTAGATGCCTTTGAGACCTGTCCTGAAGGCGCAGCTCAGTCACTCTAAAACAACGATGTTCCAACCCAGTAATGATGTTTGCAGACTCCCAGCACATTGGCAGTGTAAGGAGAGAGACTGAGAGATATGTGGTTTGGGAGAACACGGTGGAATCTCTGTCATAAATCTTTAAAGTTGTACTTGAATCTTGAGGCTGCTGTAGATGCAGTTTAACAGAGAGACAGAAAAATGAAAAAGGTTATTTTGAGGTTCCTCTTAAACCAGTGTGGGTCAGATATGTGAAACAAGCATATGAATCGCCTGCAGATTCTGATCCAGCAGTTTTGATGTGGGGCCTGAGATCCTGTATTTTTAACAAGCTTTGAGGTGGTGTCTATATTGCTGCTCTGAGGACCCAATTTTGAGTATCATTGTTACACTTTTTTGTTCTTGCCCCGAAAGCCGCCATCCCAAAATCCATTGCCATCAAGTCAATTCCAACTCATAGTGACCCTATAGTACAATGTAAAACTGCCCCATAGGGTTTTCAAGTTGTAATCTTTACCAAAGTAGACTGCCACATCTTTCCCCCATGGAACAGCTAGTGGGTTTGAACTGCTGACCTTTTGGTTAACAGCTGAGCTGTCACTCATTCTTCTGTGTATTTTGTCTTTCTGCCTTATACTTGAATATGAAAATGCTATTCAAAGTGAAGAAGATAGACATTATTATTCCCTGTGATATATATAATCATATTATGGGAATAATGGAGGCAGTGGTAGTTCAGTCATAGAATTTTTGTTGTCCATGTGGGAGAGCTGGGTTTGATTCATGGCCAGTATACCTCAAACACAGCCACCACCCATCTGTCAGTGGAGGTTTGAGTGTTTCTATGATGCTTAACAGATTTCAGGAGAGCTTCCAGACTAAGATGGACTAGGAAGAAAGGCCTCGCGGTATACTTCTGAAAATCAGCCAGTGAAAACCTTATGGATCACAGCAGTGTGATCCCATTGTGTATGGGGTCGCCATGAGTCGGGCTGACTCAACAGCAGCTAACAACAACACCGTGGAGGAATAGTGATAAATGATAGATATTAATAGGATCCAAATTAAATCTGCCAGCTAACACACTTGAAATTCAAATCAGAAGTCATGTGGCAGGCTACACAATACTATTTGCAGATATTTCCACACGGTACCATATTTACATGTGTATAACATCAAACAGCTGGTAAACAATTTTGTGACAGATTTTGACACAGCAAGTACATCCAACCTTCATAAAACTTAGTAGAAAAATGTATTGCTTAACTACCACCCATTTTCAATGCACAGATTGCAGTGTATCCAGTGGAATAAAACTGGGCTTATTCTTGAGAGCTTCAGCAGTGTCTCCCCATCTGGGGAATTACCTAAGAGAATGTCAGCTGGTGACATGGTACTTGGTTGGTTATTGATAAGGTTATGGTTTGGGTTGGCCATATTCAGCCCAGTATTCTATTTTAGATTATGGAAAAAGGATACGTTTCTTTATTACACTAACTATTTATCTGGTGAATCATTTCTGGAAGTGAGTGAAGTACTGTGGGATTTTGAAATGGGAACGCGTCTTTTCAGAAGTGCATCAGCAATGTGATCTCCAAGTCTGTTTCAAATGGTAATACACCAGGGGCTCAGAGTCTGCTGAAGGAGAACATCTGCTTCTAAGACATAGGCTTCTGGTGCATTCCTCTCTGTGCACTATTGTTTTCTCAGTTTGTTAGACCTAGATTATATTCCATCCAGAACACAGGAAAAAACACTCAGAAATGCACTGATTATTTTACAAAAGTGAAATATTCTTCAGCAGAAGCTTTTAAATTTGGTCAAAGGTCTAAGCCATCCTAGTTATTAAATAATACCTTTTGATACATTTTATTGAAAATGGTTTTTACTTTTTCAAATTCCCTCCATGTGCAGTCTTACCTAGTGGAAGGAATCATGGTTTGTTACGCTGAGCTCTGTTTCCTCTAGCGGTGTGAGTAGATGAGTAGCCTGAGTGGGAAGGCAGTTTAATATCTATGACCTGGCTTTGCTTCCCTTTCAGCCTCTTCCTGTGAATGCAGGTCACTCCTTACCCAGCTGTCTGTCATATTGCCAGGCTGATCTACACTTACATGCCGTATGTCTACCTGGTTTGCTGCTTTTGTCTGGCCCATTCATCTGCCTTTGCTCTGCCTCTCTAAATCCTTTCTGAGAGGCCCCCAGAGTTGAGCACTTACTTTCTCTAGCACCTGTGTTCTTATAATACCTTGAATGTTCCTCAGTTCTGCAAGTACACTGTGGTGTCAGTCAGTTTTTTATATCTAAGTACTCACTTAGACTATGAATTCCCAGAGGACAGGAACCTAACTGGTGTTCATCTTAGATCCCCAGTGCTGATCATAGCAAGTCATCAAAAACTGTTAAAGTCACTGCAATTCCATATCTATAGATCATAATTCCTGTAAATATAAAATCATTTTGAAGCAAGGAGAACTGACATTTGTGCAAGCAACTTAGACTTTTAGACAGAGAAGTGGCCAAGCTGTGTCAAGAGTAAGATATACCAGAAAATGAAAATATTAACTAGTTCTGCTTTTACTGCCTGATCTTTGAGCATTATGTGTAGTTTTTTTTCTTTCTTTCAATGTTTAATTCTTTAAGAAATATTTAATTAAGCGGGAAATAATCAAATAAGCAGGAAATAAGATTTGTATAAATTAAAGATTCCTCTCCATCATGCTAATGTTTAACTGAAATATTAAAAATGGTTTCTTCTTAAATATTAGGATTTCTTATTTATATCTCCAGGAGAAGAATAGTGACTGATTCTGGTGCTTACTGTATAAACTAGTTTCTACAAGTAAGTCTTGGGTTTAGCAGTGCATCTATTGAATTACCGTTTCCCTAAAAACAATTACCTGGGCAGACAGGTACAATGATCTCTTCAGAAGTATGTCTTCTCAAGGTTATTGTAATGATGGTTCTGCTACAGCTGGGGACCAAAAAGAATTACGCTAAAAAAACACATCAGTGTGTATACTTCAGTGTTGATAAGTAAGGGATTATTAATAGAGCTTGACTTTTAAAAAGCAACCCCAGTGAATAGAACTAGACAAGCCAACATCCAGGATGATTTCTTATCTAGACACATGTCAAATCTAGTTACGTTAAACCATCTTCCGGAAATACATGATTTAAATGGCAGCTTAATTAAAAGGCTCTGCAGTAAAGTCTCTGAGCATTCCAGGTCTTTGCTTCCATTTTACCTAGTTATAGTAAAAGGGGATTCTCTGACTTTGACTGAGTATTTAAGAAGTGGAAAATTAAGTGTATTGTTTTGTCAGCATAAATTAGTGGATTAACCTAATGGTATTTTCACAGTTCAGTTCATGGTGTGGTTATCTAAATGTGTTTGGGGAATTACTAACTGTAGCAAATTCCTTCTGATCCAAATCTGGGTAGGCTGCTTTCCAATTAGCATAGTCCATATTTCTGCTAAAAAACTTTCTTGGTTGCTTGGTTTTAGTATTAGAGAAAATATAGAGCATAGAAAATATATAATTTCCAACATAAAAATGCTTTGTTAAATTAGGAATAAGGTTTTTAAATAATGTCTTTGATCTGTAATCCAAGGGTTATTTACTTGGTCATATTGGCAGAGAGCACAGGGTACTATTTTTTAACTTCTAATATTGATGATGGTAATAATAATACTAATAATATATTGGTAGATTAATAGCAGCAGTAATAATAACTAACATTTCTTTAACACTTACTATATGTTAGTTTCCTAAGTCAGTTATTATTCGCTGTGAATCAAACCAGCCCAAAACTTAGTGGCTTAATACAACAGCAATTGATTATATTTCACTATTTTGTGGGTTGACTAGAAGATTCTTCTGTGTCATGGCTGGAGTGCTGCTTAAGCTGGAAGGTCTAATGGCCTCACTCACATCGCCGGCATTTAATACTGCCTTGCAGCTAAGAGCTCACATGGACCTTTCCACGTTGTTGCTTAGGCTTCCTTACAGCATGGCAGCTAAATTCCAGGAGTGTTTTCTAGGAAGCAAAGCAAAAAGCAAAAACTGCAGATGAATTAAGGCATAACCTTAGAGGTTACATGCTATCATTTCCACTGCATTTTATTGTCAAAGCAAGTTCTAGATGAGCTCAGATTCAAGGGGAGGGGAAGTAGACTCCACTCCATGAAGGGAAGAATGGCAGAAAAATTTCAGCCATCTTTAATTCTCCACAAAGCCTATGAGATAAGTACTGTTATAATTAATATTTTATAGATGAAGAAGCTGAGGCTTAAAGAGGAGAAGTCAGAGGCCAAGGTCGTAATAGCTACTAAGAGGCAGAGCTGAGTTCAAGTTCAATTTTAAATCAATATTACTCTAGAGCTGGAGCTTTTCACCATTGTAATATACTCTCTTCAGTGATGTGGGCAGATATGTTTATCTTTTTATCCCAAGCCAATGTATGAGGTTAGTTTTATTGATGTGGACAATTTTCCATTTGCAGTTAGAGATAGTAAAGGGTTTGATTCATAATCTTGAGCACTCATTATATGGTAAACATTGCATCTCTTTAAATTTGGATATTTCTGAACTGTTGATTGAGATGAAAGTTAAAATTCTTAGACCTGGTATTATCCTGTGCCTCCTCCATATATTAGCACATTTCTTTACCAAGAACAAATTAATAAACTTTTTTTTTAATCCATAATGTTTCAGTGGACATACTGTTCTAGTGCAGTCTACAGTTTTCATATGATTTCAGTATTCTGGTGTTTACTGTTCATTAACATGAAACATAGAGCTTTTAAATTGACTTTGTGTGTACTTATGTTATTTCTGCTGTCTTGTGGTTTTCTTTGTTTTGAAAGCCAAAATCATTCATGGATTTTTCTTTGATGAAAAAGAAAAGAAATAAAATCATAGATGCCAGTGATGATAGAGAACTTAATTAAAGCAAAGCTTCCAGATATATTAATGAAACATTTTAATACTTAACTACAATTTAATTTTTTGTGCTAGATTCTTGACATCAGGACTTCTGGCTTTCTGTAGTCTAAGACTGAGGCATATTGAGGAGAGTCTTTAAGTTGAAAAAGTTATGTACATGTTGTGTCTCCGTATCAGCTGGATTCACAGTTTCTACCTAAAGCATATGGGCTTTTTAGTGCCAGAGCTATCTAGTCACCGCTTGGTGACCAGAGTAAAATGGATGATAGCAACAGAATGTTATGGGACTTCAGAATTTATATGTGCCACAGCCGTCTCATTTTATAGAGGAAAAAGCTTTGTATAAAAGAAACTTTCAGCTTTTATTCACATCATGGAGTGATGATATGGACAGAGCTGAGTCTAGCGCCCAGCACTGTGTTTTCCCCTGCTCTATCTCAGTATTACTTTAATGAGGCTTATTATTAGAAATGTGAGAAACATTTATCTAGACAGTCCTCTCGCCACTGCTCAGCTGCAGAACAAGTTCCATCCAGTTTGTTTGCCAGTTAAGAAAGTTGACTTTATGTACGTATATGTATGCATCTGTTGTGGTTGCTGTATTCAGAAAGTTTAAGGCTTTTATACTGGTCTAGCGATACTGTATTGCTTAGAACTGGTGGAAAATTGAATCCATGTTTTTCTATTTCTCTGCCTTTTTATTTTTCATTTTGAAAGACCTGTACCCGAAATAGTCTCACTGCTTAACAAACAAGCACTTCTCTATGAGGCTATGTTGTTGATGTTGTTGTTAGGTGCCGTGGAGTCTGTTCCAACTCAATAGGAACCCTGTGTACAACAGAATGAAACATGCCCGGTCCTGCACCATCCTCACAATCGTTGTTATGTTTCAGCCCATTGTTGCAGCCACTGTGTCAGTCCATCTTGGTGAGGGTCGTCCTCTTCTTTGCTGACCCTCTGCTTTACCAAGCATGATGTCCTTTTCCAGAGACTGGTCCCACGTGATAACATGTCCAAAGTATGTGAGACATAGTCTCGCCATCCTTGCTTCTAAGGAGCATTCTGGTTGTACTTCTAGGACAGATTTGTTCGTTCCTTTGGCAGTCCATGGTGTATTCAATATTCTTCGCAAGCACCATAATTCAAAGGCATCAACTCTTCGATTTTCCTAATTCGTTGTCCAGCTTTCGCATGCATATGATGCCATTGAAAACTTCATGGTTTGGGTTAGATGCACCTTAGTTTCTAGTTTTCTTAGTTTTCTAGTTTTCTAGTTTTCTAGGTGACATCTTTGCTTTTTAACACGTCAAAGAGGTCTTTTGCAGTAGATTTGCCCAGTGGATTGTGTCATTTGATTTCTTGACTGCTGTTTCCAGTGTTGACTGTGGATCCAAGTAAAATGAAATCTTGACAACTTTAGTGTTTTCTCCATTTATTATGATGTTGCCTGTTGGCCCAGTTGTGAGGATTTTTGTTTTCTTTATGTTGAGGTGTAAATCCATACTGAAAGCTGTAGTGTTTGATTTTCATCAGTAAGTGCTTCACGTCCTCTTCACTTTCAGCAAGCAAGGTTGTGTCATCTACATAACGCAAGTTGTTAATGAGTCTTCCTCCAATCCTGATACCCCATTCTTCTTCATATAGTTCAGCTTCTAGGATTATTTTTGCTTAGCATACAGATTGAATAAGTATAGTGAATGGATACAACCCTGATGCACACCTTTCCTGACTTTAAACCACGCACTTGTTATGTTTGAACAACTGCCTCTTGATCTGTATGCAGGTTCCTCATGAGCACAATTAAGAGCTCTGGGATTCCCATTCTTCTCAGTGTTATCCATAATTTGTTATGTTCCGCACAGTCAAATGCCTTTGTGTAATCAATAAAACAAAGGTAAATATTTTCATGGTATTCTCTGCTTTCAGCCAAGATCCATCTGACATCAGCAATGTTATCCCTGGTTCCACATCCTCTTCTGAATCCAGCTTGAATTTCTGGCAGTTCCCTGTTGATATACTGCTGCAGCCGCTTTTGAATGATCTTCAGCAAAATTCTACCTGTGCATGATATTAATGATATTGTTTGATAATTTCCACATTCTGTTGTATCACCTTGCTTTTGAATAGGTATAAATATGGATCTCTTCCAGTCGGTTGGCCAGGTAGCTGTCTTCCAAATTTCTTGGAATAGACGAGTGAGCACTTCCAGTGCTGCATCTGTTTGTTGAAACATCTCAATTGGTATCCCATCAATTCCTGGAACCTTGTTTTTCGCCAATGCCTTCAGTGCAGTTTGGACCTCTTCCTTCTTATGCCACCTCCTGAAATGGTTGAATGTCGACCATTTCTTTTTGGTATAGTGACTGTATATATTCCTTCCATCTTGTTTTGATGCTTCCTGTGTCATTTAATATTTTCCCCTTAGAATCCTTCAGTATTGAAACTTGAGGCTTGAATTTTTTTCTTCAGTTCTTTCAGCTTGAGAAATGTCAAGTGTGTTCTTCCCTTTTGGTTTTCTAATTCCAGGTCTCTGCACATCTTATTATAAGACTTTAGTTTGTCTTCTTGAGCCTCCCTTTGAAATCTTCTGTTCAGCTCTTTTACTTCATCAATTTTTCTGTTTGCTTTAGCTACTCGACATTCAGGAGCAAGTTTCAGAGTCTCTTCTGACATCCATTTTGGTCTTTTTCTTTCTTTCCTGTCTTTTAAATGACCTGTTGTCTTTTTCATATGTGATGTCCTTGATGTCATTCCACAACTCATCTGGTCTTCAGTCATTAGCATTCAACGCATCAAATCTGTTCTTGAGATGGTCTCTGATTTCAGGTGGGATACACTCAAGGTTGTATGTTGGCTCTCGTGGACTTGCTCTTATTTTCTTCAGCTTCACCTTGAACTTGAATATGCGCAATTGATGATCTCTTCTGCAGTCATCCCCTTGCCTGGTTCTGACTGATGATATTGAGCTTTCCCATCACTCTTTCCACAGATGTAGTCGATATGATTCCTGTGTATTCCATCTGATGAGGTCCACATGCACAGTCACTGTTTATGTTGTTGATAAAAGGTAGTTGCAATGAAGAAGTCGTTGGTCTTGCAAAATTCTATCATGCAATCTCTGGCATCGTTTCTATCCCTGACGCCATATTTTTCAACTACCGATCCTTTTTCTTGGTTTCCACATTTGCATTCCAATCACCAGTAATTATCAATGCATCCTGATTGCTTGTTCGATCAATTTCAGGCTACAGATGTTGGTAAAAATCTTCAATTTCTTCATCTTTGACCTTAGTGGTTGGTGTGTAAATATGGATAATAGTCGTTTTAACTGGTCTTCCTTCTAGGCATATCGATATTATCCTATCACTGACAGCATTGTACTTCAGGATAGATCTTGAAATGTCCTCTTTGACAGTGAATGCAATTCCATTCCTCTTCAAGTTGTCATTCCCAGAATAGATTCTGTATGGCCAATATCAGTCCATTTCAGCTCTCTAATGCTCAAGGTATTGATGTTTATACATTCCATTTTGTTTTTGATGATTTCTAGTTTTTCTAGATGAATACTTCATACATTCCGTGTTCTAGTTATTAATGGATGTTTGCAGCTGTTTCTTCTCATTTTGCTTTGTGCCAGATCAACAAATGAAGGTCCCGAAAGTTTGACTCCATCCATGTCATTAAGGTCGACTCTTCTTTGAGGAGACAGCGCTTCCCCAGTTGCATTTTGAGTGCCTTCCAACTTGAGGGACTCATCTTCCAGCACTATATCAGACAACGTTCCACTGCTATTTATAAGGTTTTCACTGGGTAATTCTTTTCAGAAGTAAAATGCCAGTTCCCTCTTCCTAGTGTGTCTTAGTCTGAAAGCTCAGCTGAAACCTGTCCACTATGAGTGACCCTGCTGGTATTTGAGTACCGATAGCATACCTTCCAGCATCACAGCAACACGCAAGCCCCTACAGTACGACCTACTGACAGATGCGTGGGGGTTGTGAGGCCATAGACATATACATTAGCCCCCTTCTCTTGGGCCATTATCATATATATATGATATGATATATATAATATGTATAATATATATAATATGATTATATATATATATATATATATATATATATATATATATAAAAAACCTAATCCTTTGGTCGTGTGTATCTGTAGATTTCATCATGATGTTGTAGTGAGTTCCTGGGTGGCGCAAATGGTTAAGCACTCAACTACTACTCGAAAGGTTGGCAGTTTGAATCCACCCAGAGGCACTTAAAAGACAGGCCTGACGATCTGCTTCCAAAAAGTCACAGCCTTTAAACCCTATGGAACAGTTTTACTCTGCACACATGGGTTCGCCATGAATCGGAATCGATTGGACAGCAGCTAACAACCACTAACAACAACAAGATGGAGAATACGTGCGATGTGCTAATTTATCTGTATAACCATTCAGGAGCATTGTTGCACCTCAAAATAGTGTAACTTGACTTGCATTTTTTACGATACTATTATAAAGGTATAAAGGAGACTTGATGGGACAGTGGTTAAGCACTTGGCTGCTAACCGGAAGGTCGGTGGTTTGAACCAACCAGCTGCTCCATGGGTGAAAGATGTGGCAATCTGCTTCCATGAGGTTTTACAGCCCTGGAAACCCTATGGGGTAATTCTGCTCTGTCCTACAATGTTGCTGTGAGTCAGAATTGACTAAGCAGCAATGGGTTTTTGGTTTATTATAAAGATACAGCAAGTAGATTCAAAGATCCAAAGTCCTCTTTCTCTTTAAACAATCCCTGGACTATACAGCCAGCCTTAACTCTTTGACCTTTATTTTCTCTGCTTTTTATTGTAAAACTGAAATTATGATTAAGTGTCCCTCTTTGAAGGAGGATTCTGAAAAACACTGATGTGTTCATTTGTGGATGTACTATGGGTGAATGGCTACTAATTTTTAGAAAATTGGAGAATCAGTGCTGAGATAAATGGGTTGGGGTGAGTACGCCAGAGAGGTCTTTTTGACTTGAAAGTCAAAACAGTCTGGCTGCCAGCGAGGCCCTTCCGAACATGGGGGACATTGCAGCGAAACTGGAAATCTATTAAGTTTGCTCTGGCACATTTCATGTTTGTCTGAGAAAATCAATATAATATCTTTTCAATGGGATTTTTCTTCTCTTGTTGAAAATAGGAAAACTTTAAGAAAAGAAAAACCATTTATAGTAATTCTACTACCCAGAGGTTACTTGTTTTAATGCCTTTTTTTTGTATATCCTATATTTTTTGGTTATTTATTATCTATAATGTGACATTCATACTTTTAATAGAACTAAGATTATACTAGGTATACTATTAATTTTATTTTTTGATATTTTATTGTGATTTTGGAGATAATTTACATAGCAGATTAGATTCTCATTTAGTATTTTCTATACATATTATTCAGTGATATTGGTTACACTATTCACAATGGGTCAGCATTGACATTTCCATTTTGGTTGTTCTGTTTCCATTAATCAGGTTCCTTGTCCCCCCTCATCTTTATCTTCTCATCTTTGGTGTAGGGTAAATGTTGATGATTAGGTCTTATTTATTTCATTCTCATTTGATTCTGTGACTTTCTTTATTCCATCCTTAATTTCTTCTGTAACCCAGTAGTTTTTGAGCACGGTGTTGTTCATTTTCTATGTGTTTGATTTTTGTCCTTGTTTTTTCTGTCATCTCCTCCATTCTGGTACTCTCATCACTTGTAGGTTATTCTTCTTGATAGAGTGCCACATAATTTTTAGGGTTTCTTCATTTTTTTAAATTCTTTTATCTGGTTTTTCCTCACATAATTTGGTGTCAAGTGCTTTATCTTCAGTCTCACTAACTCTGACATACATTGCCTCAGTTCTGCTCCTGTGACTTTCTATTGAGTTGTCTTAATTCTGAAATATTATTGTTTATCTTCCGGATTTCTGTTTGCTGTCTCTATGGATTCTTGCAGCCTGTTAAGTTTGTCTTTATGTTCCTCTGTAATATTCTTAAGTTCCTCTGTTGCTTTGTCTGTGCGTTCCTTGGCTTGTTCTTTGTTTTGCATGATCTCCTTCCTGATCTCTTGAAGAGTTCTGTATATTATTAATCTTTTGTATTCTATCTCCAGTAATTGCAAGAAATTCTCTTCCTCTGGAGGATTTCTTGATTCTTTCTTTTGGGAGCTTGCTGAAGTTGTCATGGTCTGCCTCTTCATGTGATTTGAGATTGACTGTTGTCTCCGAGCCATCAATAAGTTATTATATTTATGTATTTCATGTTTTCTTACTGTGTCCTAGCTTCTTGTTTTGTTTTGGTACATCCAGATAGGCTGCTCTTATGAGCTAGTTTGATTATTGGTGACTTTGAAGCTCTAACGTCCTGTCACCAGGTGATTAGATCTGTTACTAGATATATGAGCCCAGGAGTCCATTTACTTTTCTTGTATGGATTCAGCTCAGGTGTCCAGGTAGTTGGTCACCAAGTGTGTGCTACTGGCTCTCATCTACAGTCCTAGATAGGCAGGGGTGATTGGAGTAGGCACAGGTATCTGGCTGTAGTAGGGGGTCACGCGGTGAGCAAGGCAGGGGCTGATGGCTCCCCCTGAGTGGGAGAAAAGCATGTCTCTGTTCCCTAGAGTGCATAGGTGGGTGGATTTTGCAGCCGGACTATGGGCAACCAGTGCTGTTGGATGTAAGAACTGGGAGGCACCACTTATTCTTGGACCCCTGGTGGCTAGGTGGTATGGGTCAAGCCACCAGTCCTCAGTCCTATCATGCAGGTAGGTGAGGTGCTTGCTTAATGGACTGAGCAGTGTCAAATGTCATGAACCTGCTATTCCACCATATAGCTGATACAGTTTAAGTTAGGCTTCAGGTATATACCCTGTTGTACTGTGGTAACGAGGGCCTATGCTGTTGAAGTGGGCCCATACAGGTCTGTGTAGGGGTGAAAGGTATTCAAGGTCTGTGGAACCCTTATGCCTGTGCCTAGGCAAAGGAACTGTGCCTGCCCTGAGTTCCCATCTTAGGAGAGCTGGCAGAGTATTTTTTCTTTTTGGTTAATTTGTTCCCTCTCCAAGGCCAAGAGAATGGCTCAGGACACTTGATGGGTCCTACTTCTGGCCTGGGGGACACGGCAGTTGCTGGAGCCAGCCGGGACCTGGTGCAGAATGGGGAAGGGGCAGGTAAAGAGAGATTTTTCCTAAAGAGGGTGTTTATTGATCCATGCAGTAGGTTAGACGCATGTACTTATCTTTTATCAATTTAGTGGTGCTTTTCAGTGGCTCTCTTGAAGTGGAAAACATCCCGAGCACCACTGCTTGCCTCACCTTTCACACCAGCCAATCTGGACTGCAGGGTGCTGGTTCCCTTCGGGTCAGGCCTGGCAATTCCTCACTGTTCCTGAAGCATCTCTCCCTCTCCTGCTGCTCAGTCTGATTCTTCAACTTTGCTTTTGTTGTTCAGGGCTCCTAGATTGTCATATATAGTCGATTCACTTGTTTTTTCGGGTCTGTGTTATAAGAGGGACCACAGGAAGCGTCTGAGTACTCCGCTATCTTGGCCCTACCTCCGATTAGGTCTTATTTAGATGATTGCTTAGAGGAACACTGTACTCACAGGTGGTATTAGTTATTTTATGAGCACCCACCCCCCTTTATCTTTTTGCTGATAGGTGACCTCCAGGAGTGGTTTGAGTTCCAAGTTTAAAGGGTATCGCAGGGTGATAGTCTCAGGGGTTCCTCTGGTCTCTACTGTTCAAGTAAGTCTTGCCTTTTTTAGGAATTTGAGTTTTGGTCTACATTTTTTCTCATTCTCCCTGGGACCGTCTGTTGTGTCCCTGGTCAGAACGGTTGGTACTGGTAACCGGATACAATGTATTTCTTCTGATCTCAAGGTAGGTGAGGCTGTGGTTCATGTAGACTATTAGTCCTGTAGACTAGTTTCTTCTTTGAGTCTTTGGTTTCCTTATTTCTCTTTTGCCCCATATGTTAGAGACCAATAGTTGTATCTTAGATGGCTGCTGGCAAGCTTTAAAGACACCAGATGGTACTTACCAAACTAGGATGTAGAACATTATCTTTATGAGCTATGTTATGCCGATTGACAGAGCTGTACCCTGCGGCTGTGGTCTTAAGCCCTCAAACCCTGTATACCAATCCTGCGATGTGTTTGGTTATGTCTAGGAAGTATCCATAACTGTGTCCCCATGTGCTTTATTTTATATTTGAATGTATAAGCAGCAAACACAAACCTGTATATACATTTGCCTACAGAAACATTTATACATGTGCACTGGTATATTCATATGTGCTCACCTATACGTATATAAGGATATACCTGTGGTAACCACACACATATTTTTTGATTGTTATCACTGTTGTTGCAAAATTGTATATTTTGTGGCATTTACCAAAATCATCCTTTATTCTTGTGTACATCTTAGTGTCATCTTTTACCTTGGTCAAGTTGTGCTGACTTCACCCTTATTCATGACTGCCTTACCCATCACCAAAACTAACAAGTGATCCCCACTCTCTCTCCCTCCCATCCCTGGTAAGCACCAAAGAATGTTACTTTCTGTATGTATACCTATTCTTGTCTTTTTAATTAGATCATACAGTGTTTGTCGTTCTGTAATTGACTTATTTCACTCAGCCTAAGGTCCCTCCAGAATCATCCACATTATAGCATATTTTGAGAACTCATCATCATTCTTTACGGCTGCATAGTATTCCGTTGTGTGTATGTACCACAGTTTGTTTATCCATTCATCTGTTGATGGGCAGGTGGGTTGTTTCCATCTTTTTGCTGTTGTGAATCATGCTGCAGTGAACATAGCTGTGCATATATGTTTGTGTCAGTAGTTTTAGTTCTCTAGGTTATATACTTAGGAGTTGGATTTCTGGATCATAGGGTATTTCTATTTCTGGCTTTTTGAGGAAGCGCCATACTATTTTTTCCATAGTAGTTGAACCAATATACAGTCCCACCAGCAGTAGAGCAGGGTTCTAATCTCCCTGCAACTTTGCCAGTATTTCTTGTTTTCTGTTTTTTTGATCAGTGCCATTTTTGTAGGGGTGAGATGGTATCTTATTGTAGTTTTGGTGTGTATCTCTCTGATGGCCAATGATTGCAAGCATTGTTTCATGTGTTTGTTGGCTGCTTGGATGCCCTCTTTGGTGAAGTGTCTGTTTATGTCCTTTGCCCATTTTTTAATTGGGTTGTTTGTCTTTTTGTTGTTGAAATTTTCTGTATATTTTAGAGATTAGACCCTAATCAGATATATTATTCCCAAAGACGTTTTCCCAATGTGTAGGTTCTCTTTTTACTCTTCTGATAGATTTGATGAGCGTAGGTATTTCATTTTTATCTTTATTTGTTTTTTCTTTATTCACTTCACACTTTCATTTTTTGCCACAACATTTACACACACACACACACACACACACACACACACACACACACACACACAGAGTTATGATTTAGTATAAATGTCACATTATGTCTAAAATAAGTGGAAATTGCTTGGCAAAATTGTGTTGTTTTTATTTTTGTATTTGCCAGCCATTAGAATAAAGGGAACTTTTACCCCAGAGGAAGAAATGGAATAAATCTCATGATTTTTAGTTTTCTTCTGTCAGTACTCAACAACATGAGCAAGAGGAAGATGAACCGTCTTTTTCCTCCCTCTGTGGATAATTTGTCTTTCATTTGCTCTGCTCCAATAAAGCTGTGCTGGAGAGAGACAAAGGTATCAGTAAGGAAATTTCCAGAGCCAAAAGGCAGTAGTAATTGTCAGGGAACAATTAGTGTGATGGAAAACTATGTTATGCTGCCTCAGAAAGCATGAGCAATGTGTTCCATTTACTTGAGTTTCTGGAAACCACACGAGGGATATAACATTAATTTTCTTTATCTTACTGGTATTGTATTTTACCATTCATGAAGAAATTAAAAGGAAAAAGAGGGGGGTTAAAAAAAAATCTCAGAGCTCTGAGAGCATAGATTTTTGTCTGATTTAGAGGGTCAAAACCCAGATTTCCAGTTCTCTGTTAAAATGGGGTTTGGTAGAGTTCCTTTTCACCAAGATTAGGACATCAGATGCCTTACTATGTTGTGTTTCTAGAAACTGTTTCGATATACTGTTCCTTGCTTACTGTTCATTAGTACTGTTTTGGGATCAGCAAATCTTTCTGATTTCCTGACATTCCTGATATTCTGAAGAAATGAACAGTTTTTTTTCAGATCTTTTTATAGTCCTTGAAATTAACATTTACTGTAATACGTTTGTGTGTAAGAAGCTGTTATTAGGTAATAGACTGTTCTTCTCCAAGGAGGAAGACCTTCACTATGGTAGAGATCGCTGAAATGCATCGTGTATGTGAAAGAACTGTGATGTCTCTAGAAACCTTTGTGTTCTGGCAGATAAAAGCTTGTGATGGAAAGTGCTGGGGAAGGTGAAGTGGTGTGGCCTTTAGTATCCTGATGGATCACATCTGGGAAGGGATATGGAAAAGAACTTTGACTTAAAGCCTGTGTGGGTGAGATTTCAACAGACTGAGACATAGGAACATTGTATCAAAAGAGGAGGGGGGGAGATGGTTTAACTCCAAGTGTGCAGAAAGCAGGAGCCATTCAGATTATTTTAAAGAGAGTCTAGGGAAGTGGTGTGAGGAATGATGGAAAGGTTACTTGGTCCTGTGGATGGTAGAAATCCTTGAAGAAAATGTAATTTGAGGAGACTTGTTAACTGTATTCTGTTGAGTAAAAGGAAAACAGAAGTCATCCTTGCAGTGTCAAAAGTGAGAAATAAAGATGGAGAAGGAGGGAATGTTAGAAGTAAAAGATAATTAAGAATTTTCCCTCTGGGCTTGGGGCAGAAATTGAAAAGAACTGACCAATTGTATCCTTTCAGTTTATATATTTAAAAATATGTTGGAGAGTCAGAAACAGTAAATAATGACTAAATGACATCATTCAGATTGCTTTGTGTGTGTGAGTGCGTGTGTGCGTGCGCATGCTTGCACGTGTGTGTGTGTGTTTGGTACACTGCTGGGGATTCAGAAGAACCAAAAAGTGGATCTAGCTTCTTGTTGTTTCAGGTCAGTATGGTTTTGCTGCATATGCTGATAAGATTCTTCTTTTTTCTTTCTAAATCATTCCAGGTCATAAAAGTATACTTTGAATTTCTAATGTTTCTTTTGAGAAAGACACTAGGAAAGAAAATCAAGAAAACAAAGTTCTTCCATGTTTTGGTTTCTTCCATGTGAATATCAAAGCAAATATGGCTCCCCACCAAGTTAACAGAAGTTTCATTGTATTTTATCTTAAATAAAAAGGAATGTGAGTTTTTTGTTGGTTTTGGTCTCAAGTAACAGACCAATCTAAATTTTCCTTCCTTCCTCCCTCCTTCCCTCTCTCCCTCTTTCCCTTCTTCCCTCCCTCCCTGGATTTGCTTTTCAAAAGGATACTTGTAAAAGATTAGGTTTAATCAAAAGAAGTCCAATAACTAAGACAAAAGACTTTTCTTGACTGAAGTAGATATTGTTAAGCTTATAAACCAGATGAAAGTATGAGTGATCATATCGTATGGTAGTAGATTTTTGAAATAAATTTTCCAGATAAAACTGTTTGTTGAAATCATCAAAGGGATGGTGTTAATCCTACCTTGACGTTATCGCACAGTTAAAATCACTGACATTAAAAAACAAAACAAAACAAAAACCTATTGGAGAGGATGAAAGCTTTATTGGATATATTGAGATAACGTTTATTATAGTCCTTCCCTTCATCCAAACTGCTGCCATAATTCTAAGAGATTTTGAAATCTATATAAGTGACCCCATTCAACCCCGGAGCCATCAGTGTAATTCCTGACCCACACCACCTCCACGGGCCACATTCTGGTCCAATCTCATCACCCCATACTTGGGAAATTCCTCTGTCTCCCTCACGGACTACCACCTTTCATTTTTATGGTTTTATTTCAGCTTCACTCCCACTGCATTGTTCTTTAACTTCGGAGATCTCTAAGCCCCTTTATTCTCCCCTCCCCTCCAGCCCATTAACCTTTTCAATTCATACAAAAACTAATTTGAAATCCTGACAGTTTGACTTCCTAAGTATTTCCGATTGTTTTTCTTCTTTATCCATCCCTAATCTTATAATCTTTTTGTTTAGTTTATGCCTTCATCATGCTAAGGTCTCTCTACCTCTCATCTTGTCCTCCTGAAACTCATCCTCTAAACAGCTGCCCTGATGAGTTGTCTTAGACTCAAATCTGACTTTTCCAATGGCTCCTTCTCTCTCACAGGATGAAGTCCCCCTCCTTAATATCATATCTGAAGCTCTGAATGATTGTCCAGGCCTCCCTTCATCTCATGAACGCACATTTTCCACCACAGCAACATTAATCTTGTGATTCTGCTGCATGCACTGTGCTATTTCTCGCCTTTGTGCTTCTGCTCAGGTTCACCCCAGAATGACTCCTCCTCTCTGTGTTCTCACTGACTTGTGTTATTTAATACTTAGCTCATATATTTACCTTCAGGAATCCTTCTTATATGCCAGACTGAAATAGGTGAGTCTTCTCAGTGTTCCCAGGACTTGCTTCATGTCTCTTTCTCCCATGATATATATGATAAACATTCCTTAATGGTAGAATTGTATCATCTTCATCTTTGTTTTCATCAGTGCCTAGATTGAGCCTAGCATATAACAGGCCCTCAGTCAAGATTTGCTGAATAAATGACTGAAAAGATGAATCAAGTATTTGCCCATTGTTTGCTGTTTATGGAATTCTGAAAGGCCATATGCATGAATGAGGATTCTAACCTTATTACTAAGATGATCATCAGTTTATGGACAAGAATGTTATATGTGAAAAAGAAGAAACACTGCTATGATAAATTTTTCTAATTTTGAACAGAGGTGAGAGGTAAAATTAACAATAATAATAAAAACTCTTGTCTATTAAGTATTTTAAATAATTACATATGTTAGGCTCTCACCTACATATTTTATTTATGTTTCACAACAACTCAGCAAACAGGCATTTTTGTTTAAGATTTTTAGAGATGAAACTGATTCAGAGAGGTTAAGTAATTTGTCCAAGACTACCAGCAGTGTAAGAATTTAAATCTGGGACTCTCAAGTGTAAGGCCAAATTCTTTAATATAAAATCAAAAATTAAGCAGAGTATGTTTTGACTATATCCTGGCAATTTCTCACAGGGCATTACATTTGAACATCAGGAAAATAGGGGGCTCTACAAATGATAGGTGTATCATTGCACATTTGAGTTTAAATAAGGCATTTGTGAATTGTCTGTTTAATCATATATAGTAGAAAGCAAATATCTTAGCCCTGTGAGCAGCATCCTTATTTTGTTTTTAGTAGACCTTGGTAGATAACATGCTGACGAGTATACTATAGAGAGGTCAAAGATGCCCACCTTGTCCAGCCTGACTGTCTGGCTTCTTCTCCCTGGTCATCCCAGTGGTGGAAGACTGTGCTCTTTAGCAAAGACAAGGTAAGACCTTCTTTTGGTTATCTATATTAGTGAAGTTTTTGGACTGACGTGGTTGTATAAATTCCTCTTTTAGCAATTCAGCTTCCAAGATTTAAATGGAGCAGGTTTAAAAATTGTCCTGCCTGTGTCTGCAGTTAGATTGTTTCTGGGCACACTTCTGACTTTTTCTTATGACTTGAGGCAAACTCAAAGTCTTCATTAGTTCTTGTACTTTACAGATCTGCTTCACACTCTCCTTAGAGGTATTAACAGTGTTAAAGCAGTTGGGTTGTGGCCGGAGGTGTGTAAGGATCCAATTTTATTTAAGACTCTCAGGACCCAGCTTAATAAGTGACTGTTCCCAAAAGAGAGAAATGAAAAGCAAGGCTTACATCAGCCTAGTCTCCTTACCTACTTAAGGGATCAAAATGTTCCCAAGGTCAGAAACAGTGTGAAATAACGCTCTAAACCTATCGTGGACAGCACTTCATCAGAAATACAGGGAATGGAAATTACTCTTTAACTGAACATGAGTTTCATTTTAAGTGCCACTGTTTATCTCTTTTTATCTTGAATTTTTTTAACCTTATAAAGATTAAGAAGAGCATGTTCTAGCTTTTAAAGGTAAGAAGTGAATTATTTATAGTTTTTGGATAAAAATGGTCTCCATTTCTGCTATTAAAAGCCATACAGTTTTGCAAACTTGGGACCTCACTGAAATGAAAGTGTCATTGAAAGTTTTTCACTAATCCAGCATTCAAAACTTTTCATTTCTTCATTTATGGCACAGCTGTTTCTTGAATGGAGAAAATGCAAGGACCACATGCAATCTAAGTAGATTACCGTCTTCATGTGTCTCCTGCAGGTTATGGTACTACTAATCAAATCTTGATATATTTTTATTCATCTTTCAAACCTTATCTAACTCCAGTCTTCTTATAATGTTTGCTGGTGATCTGCTTCCAGAAGTCACAGCCTTGAAAATCCTATGGCGCAGTTCTACTCTGCACACATGGAGTAGTCTTGAGTCAGAATCTACTGGATGGCAATTGGCAACTAACAACAACTCTAGTTCAGCTTCACATTCTGTTCAGTAATGTAACTTGCCTTTTGGAGAAAGTCATTCATACGCTTAAAGATAGATGATCGAATCCCAGGATAAAAGTAGTACGTTGCTTCTTAGATGATATTCTTGACATTGCAAATGTATTTCACATATATGTATGTATGTATGTATGTGTGTGTGTATATATATATATATATACATATAATCTAGCTGGTTTTCTTTCTTTTCCTTCCCTTCTCCCATGTGTTTTCTCCTCCCTCCTCCTTTTTCAAGGATCCTCTAATAACATTATTACTAGTTTACCTGAGATTGACATCTAGAAGGTACTTTTGAGTTCCTGATATTTTGAAAGACTTTTATTCTCAAATTATTTCTTATAAACAAAATCTCACACAAAACATATTAAAAAATAGCTTATATTGTGATGCTTAATGGAAGGTTCATAATAATAAATTGTTTAAATACAGTATATCTTATCAGTGAAAGAAGTAATGCTGCAAAATTCCACATAAAATTAAAGTTATATTTTACTGAATCTTTGTGGACAAACTCTTATTTCTTTAGTTGTTTTGGGATAGAGGAGTTTTAGTAAGAGAAATATATTCTTAATTAGTGAGCATCAAATCCTTTATTAAAGAGTCATCATTTTGACCTTGAAGTGAGGGAAAATCCTAACTAGTGGGTCTGGGAAAAATGGGCTAAGCATGGTAAATTTTCATAATAGGAAAATACATTTCATCTGCAAAGAAGATGTATAGTTGTTGCCTCTTTTCCCTCCTATGTCTAGATGGTTAGAATGACTGTATTCTTGGATATTATTTTCCAAATTGAGTACAGAGTAGGGTGGAAATTAAAGAAAATATATACTGGATAACAACATATAGAAAACAAAAGGAACACTAGACAATAATAGAAAAGAGAAAATCTTTTTACTATGATAATAAATTAAAATGACATCAGATAGTAGAATTAGCTGTCAAGTCTTTTCATGTCTTGGTGTGGATTGCAACCTAAGTCAATGTTCTAAATAATAGATTTCCAGAATAATTATTTACATATATATGTATGACCCTTTGCTGTCGAGTCGTTTCGGACTCATAGTAACCCTATAAGACAGAGTAGAACTACCCCACAGGGTTTCCTAGGAGCAGCCGATAGGGTTTCTAAGGAGCAGCTGGCGGATTCGAACTGCCGACCTCTTGGTTAGCAGCCAAGCTCTCAACTACTATACATATAAATTAAATGTAAAATAAATATACTATCAATATAAATACATATCCTAGTATATGTGAATAATAAGATAATATAGAATTGATGCATTCAAATATTTTTAAAACATGAATTTAATTTAGTTTCTTTAAAAACTAAATGCAAAATATATTTTTTCATTGCTTTGGCTTATGCAGAAAGACAAAAAATATGGTGATCATTTACAATAACAAGAAAATGGAACTGTAATCACAGTTTATAATTAAATAGTGAATTGGTTATATAGTTACTAATGTTTACTAGTGCTTCTAGGCCCTAAATTATAAAGATAAAATGTTACTGTTTCTGTTTTTAAAGTTGAATCTTTCAGACCCAGTGGATCAGCCATCCAATATGATTAATCATTGGCACTGTGCTTCAGACTTACAGATCTAACAAGTAAAAGTGAAAAACACTTGGATGTGATTAAAGAACAAAGAAACGAGGGGACAGAGCAATCAGTTCAGAAAATAAAGAACAGTTGGCTCACCCTGATTGTAGCCATCTTGATTTTTTGTTTTCCTTTGTATGTATAAATTGGACATTTGGTGAAAAATTAAGCTTTTAGCCTAATTAGAGAAATTAAATTCAATGCAGATTTCCTAAAGTAACTTTATGCTCTTCCTTATACTCAAATCTCAGAAGTGAGTTGCGTTTTGCCTTTGTCCACAAGTCTCTCCTTTGACATAAGTAACAGTTCACTTGTCATTTCCTCATACTGAATGTCTTATATCTACCATCATTTAAATGAGGATGTATTGACATAAATTGGAAGATCAGGTCAGTAACAAAAATTCAACTATGACAGGGCTTTTACACTTGGATCAGGTTGAGTTGTATAGAAGTGCAGATGAATCTTAAAATAATGAAACATCATGTATAACCATAACAGTTTTGCAAATTATTTATTATTGCTTTTCAAACACTAAAATAAGGGCTTAAGTGCTGACCCCCTTTTTCTATATCTTATCATAGAAAACATAGGTTATGGAAATAACACATTTGTTTTTCAAATAGCAGTGAATTTATTGAGATATAAAATACTTGGTACTTTGTTGCTTTCCTTCTATCTTTCCCACTTTTTATCATGAATACCTTCCTTTATTCTGTATTCATCTTATTTAGGAAATGATAGATTATAGATTTCCTTCGTAAATGTATTAAAAAGAGTGAACGTACCCATTGACCTTATTTACAGGTACATTGTATATGGTCTTTTTGGTTCCATATGGGTTTGTGTTTGTGTGTATGTGTTCTTTGAGAGTAATTAAACAAAAGTACACCAGAAAAAATGGGAAAATGAACTGTATCCTTCAGCGTTAAAAGTTTGTTGAAATGGCACAGTTTCATATTCATTGCACATTTGCTGCGTTTTCCTATGTTAATTTTCCTTTGTATTTTTTTTGATCTCCTAAGTGATTGCCCCACCTACCCCCCCTCCAAAAAAAAAAAAAAAAAAACAAAGGCAGCTGAAGCCTCAGAGTGGAAATATTAATGTACTGGTTGAATTATAGGAGCCCTGGTAGCACAGTGGTTAAGAGCTTGGCTGCTAACCAAAAGGTTGACATTTCAAATTCACCAACCGCTCCTTGGACACCCTGTGGGGTAGGTCTACTCTGTCCTTTAGGGTCGCTATGAGTCAGAATTGACTCTAGAGTAGCGGGTTTGGTTTATTGAGTTATATGATTCTGAGTAAACAGGAATTTAAAGCAAGGTCAGTTTAAAAAAGGCCAGTTTCTTTAGTAGTTTTTGTTTCAGTTGTTTCTTTAGTGTCTAAACTCTTGCCGTAGAGTCTATTCCGACTCATAGTGACCATCCGACAGAGTAGAACTGCCCCATAGGATTTCCAAGGCTATAAATCTTTATGGAAGCAGACTGCCACATCTTTCTCCTGCTGAGCGGCTGGTGGATTCAAACCACTGACCTTTCAGTTAGCAGCCGAGCTCTTAACCACTGTGTCACCAGGGCTCCTTCTTTAGGGCCTAGCACTAGCAGTTTTGGCTGATTAACGTAATTAATGTTGTAAACTTACAGAATGATTTGAATGACTGGAGTGATATACTATGTTGAATTCTGAATCATATTTTAAATAATGTCAGAATCCCCAGAACTTTAGATGGAAATTAAAATAGAGGGGACATCTGCCTTTCCCTCACTTCCGATCCATTTAGCATATTGTTACAACCTTTTCTTCGTAAAATAGAGATTTGATCATGTCTCTGTTCTTTTTAATCCATTCGACTCCCAGTGGAGTAATAGTAGCTCTTAACCAGAGAAACACGTTCACATAGGGCAGGTTGCTTCCAAAATTTGCCCATGTCTAGAACCTATCATTGGAAAATCTAATTTTTAGGATGACTGGCAAGTATATTTGGTAAAACTTTACCTGTTGATTCAGATGTCTCTTTATGTCCTGTCCCAATCAAACTTTTGCATCCTGTCTCATGTCCTTTCCTCTTGTCACCGTCCCCTCTGCCCTAGCCATGTCAAGTTAGATATTATACAAAATACTTAGTTCTGTTTCATACATCTATACCTTTGTACATGCTGTTCCTACAGCTTGAAATACCTTTGCCTCCCCTTACCTCCGTTACCTCCTTTCCCGATCTTTCATCTCGCAAACAACTACTTAGCTTTCTAGATTCTCCTCTGATGGCAAATCGTTCCTTACTCCCCCCCAGTAGAGTTAGGCACTCCATGAGTCCCTCCATCTTTTGTGTTTAGCATATATATTCAATTATGTTTTTTTACAGGTATACATGTCTCCCATTAGACAGTGAAATCAGTGCCATCACATAATTTATCTTGTGTTTGCCTGTATTAAATGAATACATGGATGGATAATAAAATGATAATCTATTAGAAATGTGAATGTACATTGTTTTTTATGAACAGTGTTTAGGGGCATTACTAAGTTGAGGTCATGTGGTGACCACCAACACATAGGTGGGTACATACTGTGCATAATTTTATTTTTCTTAATATCCATTCATGTTAAAATTTTTATGCATATGTATATTGAATTTTTCCCTTCATTTTTCCCCCTTATGTCTACAGAAGAAATCTCACAAAACTCTCCCTCATCTTCAGTCATATGCTGGCAGAAATCAAAGCAATCTTTCCCAACGGTCAATTCCAGGGAGATAACTTTCGTATCACAAAAGCAGATGCAGCTGAATTCTGGAGAAAGTTTTTTGGAGACAAGTAAGCAAAAATTGTTCTTATTGTTTGGATATATCTTTGAAGAGTGACCTAGTCTGCCTCCCTTTACACATGTAGATTTTATACTTTTGTGTTTCGGTAATGTGCTTGAGTGTTTTTACTGTTTTGATTAGTGGTTTTTCTGTTTAAGCACCAGAAGTATGCCTCAACATTTTATAACTGAATAGTTTTATGATATTGCAAAACAGATACCAGTTTATACAGCATTCTTTTAACAAGGATTCACTGACTTAAATAGGGTGACTTAGATAGTCTCTGGGAGCCCTGATGGTGCTAACCAAAAGGTTGGCTCTTCTAATCCACCAGGCTGCTCCTTGGAAACCTTATGGGGCAGTTCTACTCTGTCTTACAGGGTTACTATGAGTCGGAATCAGCTTGACGGCAATGGGTAGATAATCTCTATACATGAGAAGCTTGTGACTTTTTTAATTAAAATTTTGTTTGTTTTTGGTAAAAGTTTACACAGCAAATTAGGTTCCCATTTAACAATTTCTGTATATATGATTCAGTGACGTTGGTTATATTTTTCACAATGTATCAACATTCTTATTATTTCTGTTCTGGTTGTTCTGTTTCTATTAATCTAGCTTCCCTGCTCTCCCTGACCTTCTCATCTTTGCTTTAGGGTAAATGTTAACAGTTAGATCTCATATAGATGATTTTTAAAGGAGCACAGTACTCACAGATGATATTGTTTATTTTATTAGCCAGTTTGTTACTTATTTGAAGAGTGAACTCTGAGTGTGGTGTTAGAAAAAAGTTTAAAGGATATCTCAGGGCAGTAGTCTCTGGGGTTCCTTTAGTCTCTACTAGTCCAGTAAATTTGGCCTTTTTTTTTAAAAAATTTGAGTTTTGTTCTACATTTTTGTCTCATTCTACCTAGGACTATCTATTATGTCCCTGGTCAGAACGGTCAGTAGTGGTGGCTGGACATCATCTAGTTCTTCTGGTCTTAGGATAGATGAGATCATCGTTCATGTAAGCTGTTAGTTCTTTAGACTAGTTTCTTCTTTAAGTCTTTAGTTTCCCTCTTTCTCTTTTGTTCCAGACGTGTAGAAACCATTAGTTGTATCTTACGGCCTCTCCACGAGCTTTTAAGATTCCAGATGCTACTCATCAAACTAGGATATAGCACATTATATTTATGAGCTATGCTATGTTGATTGACTGTGTTGTCCCACAAGAGTATATGAGCCTAAGCCTTCAAATCCAGTAAACCAATCCCATGAGGTATTTGGTTGTATCTAGGAAGCATTTGTAACTGTGCCCCCTATGTGTTTTATTGTATATATGAATGTATATGTAGCACAAGGAGCCTTGATGGCACAGTGGTTAAGAGCTTGACTGCTAACCAAAATGGTTGGCAGTTCAAATCCACCATCTGCTCCTTGGAAACCCTATGGGGCAGTTTTACTCTGTCCTGTAGGGCTGCTGTGAGTCAGAATTGACTCCACAACAACAGTTTTTTTTGTTTTTTTTTGTTTGTTTGTTTATGCAGCACAAACATACATACATACACATATATATATATATGCCAACAGATACACCTGTATTTGCACCCGTATATACACACGTATACCTTCCTATACACATACATGCATACATATCTACCTGTGTAACCACACCCATATTTTTCGGTTGTTATTGCTGTTGTTGCAAAATTGGGTGTGTTATAGCATTTACGAGAATCATCCCTTGTTCTTGTGTACTTCATAGTGTCATCAGTCACCTTGGTCAGGCTGTGCACACCTCAGCCACATTTGGTATTGCCTTACCCAGCACGCAAAATAACAAGTGTCTACTATCTAGAGAGCGATTCCTCCTCCCTACCCCTCCCAGCTTCTTATAACTTAGTCCATATATAAGGCACATGTACAAAATAAAAGGCAGAAAGGAAATCCATACTTTAAAAATGGCATAAGTAACTTGCTCTGAGAATTCTAAGAGGGGAACAGGCTTGCAGGAATCAGAGAATGTTTCCAGAGGAGGTGGTGTATATGCTTGTTTGAGATCTGAAATTGAGGTGGGAAAAGGCCCTAGCACCCTGATTCAGGCTTTCTTTGTATCATTGCACAGAAAGTATACATCAGTGAACAAAATATAGAAATGTGGATAATTTTATCACAAAGTTGCATTTTACAGATAAAGATGTTTTTTCTTTAGGTTCTGTCTTAGTTATCTAGTGCTCCTGTAACAGAAATATCACAAGTGGATGGCTTTAACAAAGAGAAATTTATTTCTTCACAGTAAAGTAGGTTAAGAGTCCAAATTAAGGGCATCAGCTCTAGGGGAAGGCTTTCTCTCTTTGTCGGCCTTCTTATCAATGTTCCCTAGACTAGGAGCTTCTCCACGCAGGGACCCCGGGTCCAAAGGACGCGCTCTGCTCCAGGCACTGCTTTGTTGGTGGTGTGAGTTGCCCCCTCTCTGCTTGTTTCCCTTTCCTTTTTATCTCTTGAGAGATAAAAGGGGGTGCAGGCCACACCCCAGGGAAACTCCCTTTACATTGGATCAGGGATGTGACCTGGGTAAGGGTGTTACAGTCCCACCCTAATGGTTTTTAACATAAAATTACAATCACAAAATGGAGGACAGCCACACAATACTGGGAATCATGGCCTAACCAAGTTGACACATACATTTTTAGGGGGACACAATTCAGTCCTTGACAGGTACTTTCTATTTAGACAAAAACTCACACAAGCTTGATGAATAATAGTAATTGAATGTCTGAAGTCAGTGTACCTTGAATGAAACTTGCAAAATCTTTGTTGGAATCTCTCAGTAAGTTGATCAAGAACTGAGTATCAGGAGGCACGTGTCCCAGTAACCTTTCAGTGACCCCCTTGAATCTGAGAGCACCCTCAGAATACCTTTGAATATAGGCTGAAACCTGACCGAGTAGTAAGGAGGAAGAGTGACAGCTTATACATTGACTGTTGTTTTAATCCTGTATTTAAAGGTCTGTCTTTATCCCTTAACTGATAAAATTAGCCATATCAAATGTTGGGAAACGCTTTTGATGATTTTAGTGCTGTGACAGATGATGAATTAACTAGCATTTCCCTTTTTATTTTTTCATGAAATATTATGTTTATCTGTAGCTATCATCATGATTAGAACACACTTAGAGCAATGTATATTTTATTACATACGTTAACTTTTTTGGCTTAGAAAATATCAAAGCCTGTCTCTCACTTCTTATAGTTGGAATTGACTCCAGGACAACTGGTTTATACTAAAATATATTCAGAATTATTTATTGACACTGAAGGAGGACATACTGTTATTGCCATTAAAATGGACATTCTGTATTCCAGAAACTTAGCTATTTGTAATGTTCCTATATCCGTTCACAAATCAGAAATTAGTAATAAAAAGTTCATTCTCATCTGAATCAGTAATAACTGCCACGAATATACTGACTAAACATTCGTGAATGGGAGGAAGCACAGAGGAGTTGTCCAGCTTCAGGGGTAACAACTGAGAGGACTTCCTGCAGCTGCAGCTCATGTAGCTCTTGTGGGCCTAATGCAACCCATTGGTAACCTTAGAAATAAACTGTATCTCAAAATTTTAAGAAAATCTCCAGGTCAGATAAATTGTTGGTGGTATTTGTCTTTGAAAACTGAAAATTCTGATGAGTTAAAAAATGCTGTTGACTTGTCATAAGATCAGTGAAAGATGGAAAGATTGTTCACACCTTTTTCAAAAGGGAGTTTGTTTTGCTGGCACCTCAAGCCACAGAGAATTATGCTTTTGAGACATCTTTATTTCTCTTTATTTATAACCACAGACATCAAAGGGCTGACATTTCTGTTTAACTGATACATGAGTGAAATCACTACTAAATCAAATGGGGGTTCTTGAAATACTGACACTCTCCCTACCTCCCAGAGCATTTTCACTCTGTGCCCTGTTTTCAGATTTGAGGAAGCCGCTTAATTTGTCTTTAACATGTTTATGTTTGGAATGAGAGCCAAATGTCAAGCTGTTTTAAAACTTATATATATGCCTATAGTTATCAAAATTAATAATTCCTTTGTTAGATCATTAGAGAAACCATATTTTTATTCTCCATGGCTTTTCACCCAGTAGTTCCACGATATTTTATTGAATAAACGAAGAAATGAATGAATGATGTGACCTTTCAAAGGATGAAATTCTTTTAACAGTTCTCCAATACTAGTTTGTGTTTTCCCACGACTTAGTTCTCATATTAAAGCATTCCTGTCATTTGTCCCACAATACAGTGAGGCCATGTTAGAATGCTTTCAATTGACCTAACCAATGCTTTTAAAACTGAAAGTAGCATTGTTTCCAGAAACAGAACGATTGAGAGGTTGGTTCTAAAAATGGGCAGATTGTGATTTTTATAAAGCAGCTCTTAATTTAGGACTGTTGTGATTTTCTTTACAAAAGGAACAGAGTCAACAAGGAATTAAAGTTGGGAACAAGCTGTTGTTCAAAGGCCTTTGAAAAACTTCTAAAAGCAGTTTTAGGATTGAGACCTCATAAAAACAGGGAGGAGAAAGAAAAAACTTGAGGTGTCATATGCCTAATGCTTCATTTCAGTGCTTTTCAACCCTTTTGAAGATATGGCAGAACCCACCTCTCTGCTCAGGGCCCATGCCCAGTGGTAGAGAGGCTCTTGGTGCACTGACCAAGGCAATTAGTAACACTTAGTGTGTCAGGGTTGCTATGAGGAGGAACTGTCTGGGCGTGTGTCAGGGTTGCTATGAGGAGGAACTGTCTGGGCAGCAACGGGTTTGGGTTTTTTTTTTTTTTGGATAGCATGTCAGGGAGTCCTGGTGGCACAGTGGTTAAGAGCACAGGCTGCTGACCAAAACGTCGGCAGTTCAGATCCACCAGCTACTCCTTAGAAACCCTATGGGGCCGTTCTACTCTGTCCTGTAGGGTCACTATGAGTCGGAATCGACTCGATGACAGTGGGTTTGGTTTAGTGTGTCAGGGGTGGTGCAAATGTTTAAGTCCTCAACTACTAGCTGAAAGGTTTGAACCCACCCAGAAGCACCTAAGGAGACAGGCCTGGCAATCTGCTTCTGAAAGGTCACAGCTTTGAAAACCCTATGGAGCAGTTCTTCTCTGCACACATAGGGTCACCATGAGCCAAAACAGATTCAATGGCAGCTAACAACAACAACAACAGTGTGTCAGGGCAAATTGGTTGGGAAGTTCTACATTTATTAGATTTTTATGTGAATTCATTTAATCTTTTAATAGTTCAATCCTGCCTTTTGCTTTCTTGGTCTTTTGACCCAAGATACAGCGGAAACATCTAGGAAGAGAGACGTGACATTAATGAATAAATATATTTCAGTACGTTCTGCAAAGTAAAACCAATACTAAACTGAATCTAACCACTAGGGAATAGTAGTTTATAATCTAGAAGGTTTTAAGCATGAGGTTCAAAAACTGTATTATTTGCTGTTTAAAAAATAAAATGACACATTAATGTGACTGAACTCTGGTGACAGTTACTTTTCTAAGCAAGTCAAGTAGCAGTTCCTGGGCTATTAATGCTAACCACTTTTTGACACTGAGGAGACTTAGACATGAATTTCCAATCAAATAAAAATTCAACATGCATCATAGATTAATAGCTTCTGAATCCTCTTAGGCGGCCTTTCCTCCTCATCCTTACTTCACTTCTTCTCCTGATCACTGCAACAGCCTTCTGACTCATCTCCCTATCTTCAGCAACACCCTATCCAGTTCTTAGTGCGACCAGCAAACTTTCTAAAAAGCAGGGCTAATCATGTCAACCTTTTGCCTGAAGTTCTTTCATGAATCCTTACTGATTGTTTGTTAAAGTCTAAGAATCTCATTAACATGACAAACTTTAGGAACTATTTTTTCTAGCTTCATCTCTTTGTACTCAGCTAATCCTCAAGGAAACAAAGTACTCAGCATTCTTATTTCCTGATGTACTTCTTTTTTTTCACACCTTGGTGTCTGTTTTCCTAATTTGCACCAATTGCTTGGGAAGCCAGTCACATATGTTCCACCCAGTGTTTCCTCTTTGTAAACTTTCCTTCAGTACCATAATCTGAGATGGATATCGCTACTCTGTGCTGCTAGGTACCTGTGCTCATATTTATCGTACTAGATTCCAGTGTACTACTGACATTTCTGTACTTCCCAGTAGACTAGGAAGCTTCCTAGAAGGCAGGGACTGTGTCTTGCCTATTCTTGCTTCATGGAGTATGGCACATTCCCTGGAATGTGTAGGCACTGATAAATGTTAACCGTTTATATGAATAGTTGAATGGATGTGCGGATGGATGGATGATATCTATCTCTACTGAAAATTTGAAGTGATTTATTATCTACAGATTGATTTTTTTGAATCAGTTCTTACTCCCTCGAATACTTCTTCTCTTCTCCTTTCTTTTCTACCTCCCCGGAATTTTGACACCCTTCTGCAAGTCTAGTTCAGAAATCCCTTTTTCTGGGATCTCACTAATACACACCCTCCCGCATGTCCAGCTCTAAATACTCCATTATTTATGTTTCTGTCATATTTTGGTTAAGTGCTAGGCTGCTAACCGAAATGTTAGTGGTTCGAACCTTCCCAGTCACTCTGTTGGAGAAAGACCTGACGATCTGCTCCTGTTAAAGATTACAGCCAAGAAAAACCTATGGGGTAGTTCTCCTGTGTCATGTGAGTTGCTGAGTCAGAATCTACTCAACAGCACCCAGCAACAGCAATTATACTTAGTCACATTTATATGGGACTAAAAATAAGATACTTAGATCTTCCTTGTCCAATTGTGAAACTCCTTGATGTCTTTTTATTTAAAGATTAGTACAGACACATTTATTATGTCAAACTCTTTGTTCAGTGCTTTCACATATGCAAAATCCATTTCCAGTAAAATCTTTAAACAATCTTGAAATGGTCATCGAATGAATCCTTAGGGGAGTGTACATATAATGCGCTCTGTAGTTGTTGGTTGAATATGTGAGTACATGGATGCATTTTTCCAGCATTTAAGCTCTCAGTTCTTTTACTTATGTCTTGTTCTTCAGTCATGTTGAATTATTTGGCTTTTTCATGACACTTCAATTACAGGCTTCTAAGTTTTTCTTCATATTGTCCTTCCACTTGAAGATTTTTGTAATCTCTGGCATACATATCCTTACTAATCTCTCAGAGTTCCATCTCCCTTATGGTCCTTTGCCTTATTGTTACAACTCAATGTCTTACTTTCTTCAACTCCTCTAAGATCTTGGTTACCTTATGCTTTCATTATTTTTGTTGTTTTTTTTTTGAAATAATTTGTATATGTATTTTATTTCCCATTAGATTATGAGCTCTATGAAATTAGGCTTATTTATCTTTGTGTTTCCTAAAGTAGCTCAGCACAGGATCAAATATACAGACTTTCAGGAACTGTTGCTAATTTAATCCAGATGAGTTGCTCAGAGGAACGAATGAGATGTGTATGTTGGAAATAGAGAGGACTTGGATGCTTGATTGGGAGGCAGCATGGCCGGTAGTTATGTATGCAGTCTCTGCAGCCACATTGTCTGTGATCAGGTTCTGGCTGCATCATTTACTAGCTTTGTGACTTTAGGCAAGCTGTTTTATTCCTCCACACTTCCACTTCCTCATTTATAAAATGTGGATAATAGTAATACCTACCATCTAGGGTTACTGTGATGATAAATAAACTTAAATCTACCTGTAAGGTGCTTAGAACAGTGCCTGGCATATAATAAGCATTCTATGTTTAAATCCTTATATCTTGCTCTAAATTCCATGAGTAAGTTTATTAATATTAATTCTACAGATAATATTAGACCTTGTATGATGGAGTGATCTAAAAGCAAAACCCCCAAAATTATTTTTCTAAAATTGTTTGTATCCCAATACAGAACTAGGAGAGAAGATTAGAAACTGTCCTGCTTACCATAGGAAAAAATGATCTATTTATAGCCCAGTTCATTGCTTCTACCTTTGATTTCCTGGGGAAGTGGCATGGACCTTCTTTGGTTTCCTGTATTTTCCTTTCACTTTTAATAAAAAAGAACAGACAATTTCTTTACCTTTCCAATGTGTGAAATTTTTCTAACATGTTCGCTAGATTGATTTTCTCTCTAGTCAAAGAAAGGAAACTTCATTATATTCAATAAAAAGAGGAGGTGCAGAATAGAAAATAAGTACTTTTAGAAGAAAGCTATGACAGCAGGAACTTTAGAAAGAAAGAAAATAGAACTGAAACAGAACTTAAAAGCTAGTTAGTGATTGTTACTATTTACCCAATTCCTATTATTACTGTTATTTTTCTTATAAATTGAAGTATCTTTATATTAGTAGGGAAAAATAAAACTTACTTATTACAGTTCTGTTTTGTTCGACTCATTGTAAAAAGATCCTAGATGCAAAAAACAAGATAGCAAATTATAATTTTCTGCTTATAAGTAGTATGTATTCAAGTTGGGAAGTCAATATACAAAGATGATAAATATTTAAAATGTAGAACTGCCCCATAGGGTTTCCAGGGAGCAGCTGGTGGATTTGAACTGCTGACCTTTTGGTTAGCAGCCAAGCTCTTCACCACTATACCATCAGGGCTCCATATAGTTAGAAAAGTGCCTAAGGAATGTCACAAATAGTATGTTAATTATTTTCTAGAGTGGCTTTAGGTTCCATAGAGGAGGTGGTATTTGAATTGGATGTGTATGTATTTAAAAAAATCTAGAAATCTATTCAGTGAGAAATGATGTGAGTGGTGACTGAATTTTGTATTGTGTCTGTTATAGTTCAAAGAAAGAAAAGTATGCAGTAACCTCAAGGCGACACACAAGACTTTTATTTTTTCTTTTGAATTTTTTTTTTGCCCTTCTCCCGTTTAGTTAACCCTCTGCCATCAAATCAGTTTGGCTTATATTGACCATATAGGACAGAGTAAAGCTGCCCCATAGGGTTTCCAAAGTTGTAATGTTTATGGAAGCAGACTGCCACATCTTTCTTCTGAGAAGTGGCTCTTGGGTTCAAACTGCAGACCTTTGCCAAGTGCTTTAACCACTCTTCCCTTTTATTCAGAGCCCCTGAAAAAGTGACACTTACCTCAGTAAAATCACTGTAGTTTTGTTTCTGGTTCTGGTTCTGGTTCTCAGTCTTGAAACCTGATGTTTCAAGAGCATGTTTAGAGGATGGACCCAAATTAACTGAGCTTACAAACTCATCTATAATCCAGAATAATGTTTTTATTAATTCACAGTGATTAACGCAGATGGCAATGCTTGTGACACTGTAAATACATCATATGCGAAGCCATGTTATGCCCAGAACATTCCTTGGTGAACGTGGAGTAAAAGTAAGAGGTGATGGTTTATGATCCACAATAGGCACTCCCCTATCACAGGAACCAGAGTACTTGGAGCTGTTGACTCTGTTTCTTGAAATATGCTTTGAATGCTTTTATCTATTTTTGGCCCTCTGTACTTTCTTATTCCATATGCAAAGCTGCACTTTTAAAACTCTAATTTCTTCGAGTACCAGAGGACAATGAGGACCCATTGATGAGTTTTAAGTAGGGGAGTAGTCACACTTGCATTTTAGATGGGTCACTTTTACTGCCATGTGGATGGATTTGAGCAGCGTTCTCCAAACCTGTTTGGTTGTATGTCCTTATTCCTAACTTACTCTGGAAAACTTTTTGACCACATAATCTCCACCTACACACCCAACCATCCATCCCTCCCTCCCTCCCTCCCATCCACATACATACATGTATAAATTATGCACATCTCCTACTATACAAATAAAGTACATTTATATATTTATAATACAAATAAAGGACACAATAAAATATGCAATTTTAAATTATATGAAAATTCAAATATAGTTTCAAGATATTCTTCTCATCTGGAAAGGATCATCTCATGTACTCCCTGGGGTCTGTGATTCACTTTAGAAATACATGCATTAGAGGGAGAGAAATAGGAGAGAGAGGTAGGAGACTGAGAAAACTAGGTAGCGAGGACATTATGTAAATTAAGAAGCCCATGATTTTGAGAATATGAATTTAACAAGACTTGATTATTAACAAGATGTGTGAGGTGAGACAGGCGTGAAATGTGATGCCTCAATCTCTGATTTGAACAAGTGGGTAAAAGCCAATGAGATAGGGAAAATAGGAAGAAGGAAGAGATTTGACAACCAGATAAGTTCAGTTAGGCATATGATCAGTTTTGTGTGTGTAGATAGATTCAAGTGGAAAGTTATATATTAGAAGGTTGGATATACAGTCATAAGACTATGGAAATATAGAATAGAGATTGTAAAATTGTCACTCCATTTATCAGAATTTGCATTTTGACAGCCTGTGGAATGTTTTCTTGGCCTCGTGCACTATTTTTTTTTAAAAAAAACTTTATTTGTTAACATTTAAAAATTATTGATTTTACATAAAAATTTCTGGCCTTCATTGGAAAAAATTGGGAGTTATGGTAATATAACTGAATTCTAATGGGACAGCAGTTGGCTGGACCTGGGTGCCAGTTACCCCGTTTAAATGTGCCCTCCTCAGACTCATCACTCTATTTACCTGAACCACTTTACTCATTTACATCATCTTGATACATGAGTTTTTAATCTCTGAAAGATATGGGTAACATTGGACTAATTGACACAGACCACAAAAAAAGGTGGAGTGCAAATGAAAAGGGGAGACCCTTGAAAAATTTCTAATGAATGAGGTATGCATAGTGGAAATTTAAGAAAGTGAGGAGTTGCCATGAAAGTAAGGGAAAAAACGTGGGAGACTGTGGTGTTATAGAAGCAAAAGGAAGACAGGATCTAAAGAGAGGTAATTGCCAAAACAGGTAATGGTACGGAGAGGCGAAAGTAAATGAAGAGTTGAAAGCTTTCATTAGGTGTATTTACAAAGAAGCATTTATAACTTATTTTTTTCTCTTTTTAACATTCTGCAAGTCTCATTTATTACCAAAGCCTCAGTAGTCTCCACGTGATGGATTTTTGATATGCTCTGAGTAGGTGCAGTGGGTTTTTGATGTTGTGTTAGTGAAGCCAATTACTAAAATTTCCAGAAATTGTGTTTCTAAATTATCTTTTAAAGACTTTTTCTGTGCAGGGCCCTACTTAAAAAACCAACAAAAACAGTATCTTCACAGCTCTCCATTTTTTAGTTCTAATTAATTCATCACTTTTGACTTAATTCATTAGAACAGAATTTTTTAATTGCTTCTATTCTCGTTCTCAGAAGGTCTTATACTGTACTTCTTTTGTTCCTGAATAGCTAATATTAGAGAAACTTAAGACGCGACACTTCTGAAAATGTTTGAATACAATGATTCATAGCTTCGTTATAATGTTAGGTTTATTTCAAATTACTTTAAAAGGAATTTTAAACTATATTTTGTTAAAATTACATTTTATTAAAAAAGATACCCCATATGAAAAATATCTAGAGAATGAATTAATTTATTTCAAAGTACTTAGTAATGTGTGTCTGGATTCAAACAGGCCCAGGTTCTTAATCCTTTCAAACGTTCATACCCTTCTCTGTAAGATGCGTCTACCTTGGAAAGGTAGAGAGAAATAGTTTCTCATTCAGGAGCAAAAAGCACATATGCTAACAGCCTTGAAAGACAGAGGCAGTGTTTCTCTCCAGAACTAAAGGCAGGCATACCTATCACCCATTATAGAAGATCTGGCCTCCCTAAGTTCTAGGTTCCTCTCCTGTAACAAAACCCACTGTGTGTGTAGATGTCATGGCCCTCTTTGCATTGCCTTGTGGGAATTAGGGCTCAGGGAGCAAGTGTAAGAAGATGTTGATACTTGACCACTGCTCTTAACTGTGAGTAATAAAGTCCTTTGACCTTGATCCAGACGCACTGTGTCTTCTGCCAGCATCCTTGAAGTCTCTCTGATGGGCTAACTCATTGTGTTACAAGCAGAGTGGAATCCCAGATCCTTTACAGTTCTTTACAACCATAATCGTGTTCTGCTGGTAGAAGTATTATTTGTGGCTTAATAATACAGTAACTCAAGCTTTTTAAAAAATCAGTATGTAGGGATTTATATTTCGTTAATAGATTGCTAATAAGTAACCTTTCTATTCTTCCTTATTTTGAATGTTAATTATTTTTTTAATCCAGTAGGAACAGAATTGTAATTATTTTCCTTCAATAGTTTTGTTTTTTGCTTGCTACTTTGCAGTTATTAATAGTCTATCTTATTAAAAGGCCTTTTTAGGGGTCTTACTATGCACGACAGTGTATACACTAATTCTCCTGTGAGAGTTTTACAGGTGTTGTTGGAAGTCATATTTCTCTTTTGCCCCAGTTTAACTTCTTTTTCTAGTAGACTTCATCCATTGCTTATGAACCTAATTGGCCTGCTTAGATATATGAGAATTTTTGTTTTATTCCTGATTTGTTTGTTTGTTAAGACAGGTTGAGCTATTAATGCTAAAGGAAAGATCATTTTAAATCCTCACTTAAGCCTTCTGTGACAGGACTTAATAATTTTTGGGTATATGATACCCTAGTTCCACTTACTCTAACCTCAGTAGATCAGAGACTTCTTACTACAGCCCATGAGCTATTGCATCTCATGTATCTTGTGAATTACTAAGTATTATTGAACTTTCAGAGAAAATATACTGAAGAACAGTGGTGCGTTAGAAAGAAAAGTGCAAATGAGCATTGTTTTAAGATCAGAATTCTGTGATCAGTAACTACCAGGTGGAGAAATAAAAAGTAGAATTTTTACACATTTTTTGGAATGTATTCACAGCTCCTCTTCTTAGTCCTTTCCACCAGTAAGCTTTATTTTTAAAACTGGAAAATAAATGTTATTATGTACAAAGTAATTTTATGGCTACAGTAAATTTACTGTTTATTACATTCAAAAGTTAGGATATAAGACCAGCAATTAGAAAACATGAAATTTATCACATGGATGATATTATTAAGAAAATTAGGAATAACAATAAGATGATATTTTCCTTGTTTCTGGAATCTAATACAAAAATATATGACTCTAGATTTAAAGTTTCAGAATGTAAAAATGAGAATGATACTTCTCCAGTCTGCAGAGAAATGGTATTTTTCTACGCGCTGAAGAAAATGCTATGCCTTTTTGGAAAAGGAAAAAAAAAATCTATCACAAATGCCGAGCTTTTGTGTTTTTCTCCATGAGAGCCAGGAATATTCTTTTATGGGGAAGAATGGGTGGATTTAATTATGAATATCCTTGGTAACCATAGTTAGCATTCTACCAAAGATGAGTTGTTGTAAGGCAGTTTATTTGCCCAGAGTGTTTTTGATATGCCTTTTCTGTGGGTTTCTGGAAAACAGTTGTTTTTCCCTTATTGATAGAACAGCAGTGATAGTCCAAAAAGTATCTATTCTACTTTCATATCCTTTAAGAAATAGTCATTTTAAAATAAAAGATAGGATTTAAGAAATAAATGTAAACAAAATGTCAACAGACTATATGAATACTGATTTGCATTCATAATAAAACCAGAACATATCAAATATCTTATGAATAACCTATTATTTTTCTGAAGAAAACTAGCCCTCTGTTTAAAGGTATTGACATTTAAGATATCTTTGTTGAATAAGCTGACTTTTCCGTCAAAGTTCAGATAAAACTAATAAGTAGGGATGGGTAAATATAGATAAAAGGGATTTTCTTTTCATTTAAAGTCAAAATGACATTTAACATCTCTGAGCTTGAATAGATTTTAAGCAACTCTAACCACCAATACCACCTCTGCCTCAGTTAATACAAAAATCATAAGCTTGTCAGTGTTGTTTACTTAGGGTTGTCTTGGTTATTCTGGACTCTGCATTTCCCTGTAAAGTTTAGAAAGTTTATCAACTCCTACTACAAAAATGCCTCATGGGATTTTTGACTGGAGTTGTATTGAATCTATAGATCAATTGGGGAAGAACTGACATCTTTACAGCATTGAGCCTGCCAGTCCATTAAAGTGGTATATATTTATTTATATCTTTTATATCACTGATTGTGTGTATATGCGTGTGCATGTGTGCGTGCCTGTGGGTTTCTGTTGTGTCCTTGCATATCTTTTGTTAGCCTTATTTCTATTTGATGTTTTTAGATGCCATTGTAAAAGTCAGTATTTTTTTAGTTTTATGTTCCAATTGTGTATTACTGGTATTTAGGAATACAACTGATTTTGTATTCTTAAATACCAGCAACCCTGTTAAATTTTCTTATTATTTCTCAGTTTACTCTATATATTCTTTTCTATTTTCTGTATGTACAGCCATGTCATATGCAAAACATGTTCAGATTTATGTTTTTAATTGATTCTTTGATTAATATATTTTAAAACACTCTCAGTATGCCTTTTATTCCTTTAATACATTAAATCTATTAGAAATATAGAAAGATTTAAAGACCATAAATAATTCCAGAAAATAAAATACAAATTGTGTATAATTCTACCAAAATCCAGTTATCATTAGTTAAAATTTATATGGATCTCTTCAGGGCATTCTACATAGTTTTTAGCATTGGATCATAAAGGACATGCAGTTTTTAAAATGCTATAATAATATACTATAGATCCTTTCCATGGCAAAAAATATTTTCTGAATAATTTTAATAGTTAATATTCCAATCTGTGGATGTACTATATTTGTCCTGTTATTGCTATGGGGCATCCGTGTTTTGAATATTTTGCTATTATAAACAGTGCTGCAGTGAAGAGACTTGTGGATGAGTCTTTGCATTACTGTGCACTTATTTTCTTGAGGAAATTTTCTAAAGAGAGGAAATTCCTAGAAGTAGGCTTTCTGGGTCAGAATGTGTAGGCTTTTAAACATGCTGCAAAATTGGTTCTAGAAATGCTGTGTAAATTCTTATTCACACCAGAAGTATACAAAAGTTCCTGTTTCCAAACACCCTAGTCTTTGTTGATACTCACAGCATTGTTATATGGAATGTTTCTGTTTCTTCCACATCAGTTAAAAATAAAACCTGTAGCCTTTTATGAGCTGGTGGTTTCATGAAAATGTTTTACCTTTTTAAAAAACCAATCTTCTGACATTTTATGTCTTCCATTTCTTTTACTCCTGTCTTAAAAATGGAGGATTTTCAAGTTAGAATTTAATACACTCCTCCAGTTTTTAGGGAGGAGGAGACAGACTTGGAAGGTTGAGTGATTTGTCAGTTGTTGACCTGTTGATACCCTTTTCATTGTTGTTTTCATACATCAGATTGGTCTGATTTTCTTTACCTTTCAAGACTTTAGAAGATAATTACTCTTGTTTTTTGGTAGACTGATTAGGATCCATCATTTCATAACAGATTTAAAAATAGCCTTATTAAGATTTTCTCTCTCGTTACGTTCCATGAACAGAGCTTTCGCTGTTCAAGTCATCCAAAGATTTCTGTATTAGTGGTAGCATAGTCAAATCTCGAAGACTCCTCTTCCATGAAACACTTCTTTGCCTTCCATAGGCACAATTTAATTTAATTACACAAATTTTAGCAGTATACCTCATTGCTCTTGGGCCAAGGTGAATAAGATAACAATCCGTGACCTCAAGGAGCCCATGGGGTCTCCATGGCACATGCATCTTTTTCTATGATAGCCTTAGCACATGGCTGGCATTATTTATTTGTCTTTCCACATAATTGATTGTGACTTCCTTTTGGCTGAGATCTCTTATTTATAATTGTGTTCTGAACCTAGCACGATGCCTACCACATGGAAAGTTCCTTTGTTGTTATCTCTCTAAGTCTCAGTTTCCTCGTCTGTATCATGAGGAAATAGATCATCTGCCTCATAGTGTTACTGTGACAAACACAGATAATACATATGAAGTCCTTAACTTGGTGATTGGCAGATAGTAAGCCATCAATAACTGGCAAATCTTAAACTCTTATGGGAATTCTAAACCTAAAACTTGTTGTTGTCGATTCAGTGCAGACTCATAGCAACCCTACGTGTGTCAGAGTAGAACTGTGCTCCATAGAGTTTTCCATGGCTGATTTTTCACAAGTAGATTGCCAGGACTTTCTTTTGAGATACCACTGAGTGGACTTGAACTGCCAACCTTTGGGTAACAGCCAAGCTTGTTAACTGTTTGCACCACCTGGGGACTCCACTGGAAGTCTGAAGATCCTGAAATCATATTATTACAAGTGCCTGGCCACCTGTTGGTCTCTGTTGGTCCTGTATTCCATTCTTTGTGAATTGACAGTTACCTGTGATTTTCAGTGGATTTTAAGTTAATTCAACCTGTAATTAAAGTGGCTTATAATTGTAAGTGGCAAATAAAAGAGAATAAAAGACTTCTGTGTTGATGAGAGTTTGAAGCTTAGTTCGGCCTTTAATATTCTCTTCCTTTTCTTCATTTTCCCCTTCCTTTTGGCGCTTTTATTTTCCTAGGTATCTATTAGCACACTGAAATTTCTACATATTTGTAAAAAAAAAAAAAACCTGCCATTAATATTTTGTTTCTCTTGATCTCTAGGGGAAGAGGTAGTAGAAACCACCACTCTTGTCTTGTTGCTACAGTTTCATCAAAGGTGCAAATATTCATGTTCTCCGTTGTCCTTTCTCCCCATACATCTCAGGAAAGAATGTGATAGCAATTTGTAATTTTTCATGAAAAGTTCAGATCCTTATAATGGTTTTAGAAGAATCTTTTTTTTTTTTTGTTGGTTTTTCAGAACTCATTGTACTTATTTCTCTTCTTCACTCGTGAAAACACTCCCTACACACGAGAGCCACGCACACATCACCACATTCCCATTCTTAAACACCCTCTCTGAGGTGAGTGTTTCACTCAGCTGATCAGACTAGGGTTGTCTCTTACACATACTTCTGTATACACATTAACCAAATAATGGCCTTTCTTCTTAATAGCTCTTCCTACCCTTGATTGTGGTTCCAGTGAATGTCTGTTTGGAGCTTAGATTTATCAGAGGTGAACTGTGACGAAGTCTTACTTATACAAAACCCATTGCCGTCGAGTCGATTCCAACTCATGGCGATCCTATAGGACGGAGTGGAATTGCCCAGGGTTTCCAAGGATAGCTAGCTGGTGGATTCAAACTGTCAGCCATTTGGTTAGCAGCTGAGCTCTTAACCACTGTGCCACCAGGTCCGAGTATGTATACAAGTACCGTGGAAATGTAGATTGTCCCTTTGAAAATGGTTATTTGAAGTGGTATATCATAGTAAAATTTTAGACATCTGCACATTTTTCACAATTTGCTCTGGGAAATTATTGTTTGCCCAAAGGAGTTAAGATTTGTAAGCACCTTAAATACTGATGAGGATAATCTTGATTATGGCATCAAATACAGAAATGTATATTTTGGAAGTGTATTTACTTCATATACTTTGTGCACAAAACAAATTCCTCTTAAGTTTTTCATACAAAGGATAAAATATTCCATTCTTAAAACAGTAGTTCTTCAGTTATTTTATTTTAGTTTTTTATTTGAAACATCATGGTGCTTGTCCCTTTTCTGTGTTGAGTATTTGAAAACTTTAATTTGGAAATGAAGAATGTACTTCTAAGGTACTACTTTAATGATAACTGTAATACAGCTGGGCATGATTGCATGTTTACATTTCTCATCATAAATCAATAGCATTCTAATGTTATTAAAGGTTTCCCTTGTTCTTTTTAAAACAGCGGCATTTTGTTAACCTTAATCAGAGTCTGACGTGTTTTTCTTCTAAATGGCATCTGATGTGGTGTATTTCTTCAGTTCTCTGTGGTTTCCTGTTTTTTTCATACATAGAGTTTTAAAAGCCTTTTGAGGTATTAAGCCTCAGTTTTTTTCTTTTAATGGTACATAAGACCTAAAATTCTTATGAACACAGCATGGTAAGTCTGCCTCACTGAGTGGCGTCACTAGAGGGGTTCGGGGGGTGCAGACCAGCCGGGTGACACTGTCAGAGAGGGTGACACCAAAATGACTGTCTGTAAAATTTCTATACAGTGTTTCAGCAGTATTTATTACTTTTTTATAAAAATATCTTGTAGTTAGTTTCAACAACAAAAACATTTTTCATAAGCTGAGCTTACATGTATCAATATACCTACAAGGCTAAAACTCTATGCTGATTTACTTTTTGGACCTTATAAATGCGCTGCAGGTCAGAGTGGTCATTGTTACCCAAATATAATAATGGTTCGAATCACATGATTTCATCTGCACATGCTAAAAGCATGTGCTGTTATTTTCATTGCTTCTGGTGTTTGTATAGTCTCTGATTTTGTCAAATTTTCTGATGTTTTAGCTACAATATTGTGATAATTAGTATTTGTGGACCTATAGCAATAACTTTTTTTGAGAATGAAGTAGTAATTAAAGGGAAAGGAGTGATATATGGGAATTACAGTTTATAAGTAACATTAGTACAAAAAACGTTACTCAGGATTCTGTATGATCTGGTATGGGCAGAGGTCCATGGGGGGAGTGACACTATGACTTAACCACATTGGATGGCACTAAACTAGTGATGCCACTGACCTCACCATTCATTTATTCCATTTCCCACAGTCCACTCCCCTACCCTCAAAATTCCTTCAGCCCTTACTTTGTATTCCATTAACCAGCAGTTCCTTATATACCGCCCCACATTCTTTAACCTTATGTGTTATTTCTCCCCCTAAAGTGTGTTCTTCAAGGACAGAGATGGTATTTTATATTTCCGTAATTGTATTTCCCCACAGTACCTTGCCTTAAACCAAAAAGCAAACCTACTGCTATCTAGTGAGTTCTGACTCATAAGGACACTGTAGGACAGAGTAGAACTGCCCCAAAGTGTTTCCAAGGAGCGGCTGGTGGATTCAAACTGCCGACCGTTTGGTTAGCAGCCAAGCTCTTAACCAGTGTACCACCAGGACTCCGGTGGTTAAGAGATTGTCTGCTAACCAAAAGGTCGACAGCTCAAATCCACCAGCTGCTCCTTGGAAACCCTATGGAGCAATTCTGCTCTGTCCTGTAGTGTTGCTGTGAGTCAGAATCGACTTGATGGCAACGGGTTTGGTTTTACCTTGCTTTAGCAATTAATAAATGCGGTAGATCAGTGGGTCTCAGTGTATGATCCCCAGACCAACAATGTCAGTATCACCTGGGAACTTGTTAGAAATGTTAATTCTCAGGCCCCACCCTATTCCTAATGAATCAGAATATCTAGGGTTGGGTCTCATGAATGTGATAAAGTTTGGCAACCCTGCACTAGGTAACTATTGAAAGAATAGGAAATTTGTGTATTTATGGTGATGCTTCTCAGAGAGGATCAGCATAGGAGGGGCCAGGCAGGAAATCCATATACACTTAGTCCAGGAAGTCTGTATCTTTCATTTGTCAAGAGACACTGGTGAAGAAAATCCTAAGATTTACATATTTGCAGTCTTATAAGAGGAGGGTGGAGGGTGTGTATAGCTCTTATGCTGTCATTTTGTGAAAACGGTAATAAAAAAACTATATATATACATACACACATACATACATACATTTATATTTATAGTAATTTTTTTCTCTGCCTATTCAGGAATTGGCAGTTAGCATCCTAAAAGCCAGGAGGTTAACTCAGAAATGAGTAATGAGTATTTCCTGTTTTCCTGGTAGAGGCAAGGTGGCTGAATGTTGGAAACTGCTCAGGCAGGGGATAGGTTGAGAGAGAGATTTTCTTCTGGATGGCTTTCTGTGTGGTTCGAAACTTTTGATCTATGGAAATGCATTATCTATTCAAAATTTTGATACGTGATATTTAATAAATTAATGACTAAATGTTGACTATATTCCCATAAGATAGCCAGTGTGGTTATCTTCCTCTTTGCGTTAATAGTGAAGATTAGATAACATGTGCCTTTCATCCATGCAGAAAACATTGGAGTGAAGGCGGAAAAGTCTCGATAATTTTCCACCTTAACTATCTGGAAATGGTAGATACACATTACTCTTTTATGCAGTGAGTAAGCAATTTTTTCTATTATGTGGACCCATCATTTTATAACTTTTTCAGGAAATAAATGTTGTTGTTGTGTGCTATTGAGTAGATTCCGACTCATAGCAACCCCATGTGACAGAGTAGAACTGCCTCGTGGGGAGAATTTAACCTTGATTTTGGTTAACTAACCTTGTATACACAAATGAAGACTTTCTGACACACAGGGCTTTGACCTAATACCTTCTTTCTGATGTATTTCTAGAGATACCATGATAGCCAAGGGCTGTTTTGAGTGAAAAATTCACTTAGATTTTTATCATATTGTAAGTGAAAAATAATCCAGTTAGCAGAAACCATTGCATGTGTTCTGAATTATGAACAATGTTCTCAACTATTTGCTTTTTAATACAGTTATAATTGTATTAATAGTATGAGTGACTTGTACTATTTGAATAGAAAGTATGTCTTAAATGACACTTAATTTCTTTTTTTGTTTTTGTACAGAACTATTGTACCATGGAAAGTATTCAGACAGTGCCTTCATGAGGTCCATCAAATTAGCTCTGGCTTGGAAGCAATGGCTCTAAAATCAACAATTGATTTAACTTGCAATGATTACATTTCAGTTTTTGAATTTGATATTTTTACCAGGCTATTTCAGGTAAGTTTTGTATTGCTTAACGTGTCCATCCCCATTTCCCTCTCCCTCCCTCCCTTCGTCCCTTTTTCCATCCCTCCAGCCTCCTCCTCCTCTGCTGTGTCTTCCTCCTTTTTCTCCTCCTCTCCATTCTCCGCTCTTCTCCACTCCTCTTTTTCACTCCCCTCCCCTTCCTTCTTTGTCTCTCACACAAATACGCACCTACAGAAAGCAGTCAAATCCTTGGTAGTCTAATTTTAAAGCAAGCCGTTGGAGTAAGTTTTCAGGCATTGCTATAAGTTTAGAGTGAGTCATTTCGTTTAAGTTTGTCGTATCAGTGCTGTCAGTCTAGTAGTTGCTTGTCAGCTTAGAGGATTCATGCAAAGGAGCTTTATTTTAAACTCCGTATTTAGTTTCTCGATCCCTGGTGGCACAGTGGTTAAGTGTTAGGCTGCTAACAAAAGGGTCGGAAGTTTGAACACACCAGCGACTCCACGGGAGAATCTGCTTCTGGAAAGATTACAGCCTTGGTAACCCTGTGAGGCAGTTCTGCTCTGTCCTATGGGGTCACTGTAAGTCAGAATCAACTCGATAGCAACGGGTAGTTTCTCACTTTACTTTTTTGATGTTTTCAGCCTAGTAACTGATAGAATGCAGCGTTTAAAGGATTGGTGGTGTGCAGTTGCTAGAGTTGTATCCCATCTTCTCTTTTTGTCTTTCTCATTCATTAGGAGAAAAGGGAAGTAGGAAACAGCAATAGCAGACTATTCTGTATAGAATTGTATTGTGGTGGGTACTGTTTTAAAACCGCTTTTCTCATTCAATCATATGAACATGTTCCATGTCAATAAATATTTTTCATCAATGTAATTTTCAATTCTCAGTTTCTATATAATATTCCATAAAAATAACGTATCAGTCTTAATTTAACAAATCCCTCTTTTGGAAAACTTAGATTTTTTTTTCTGCTTCTCCCCTAATATAGTTAACACTGAAATGAACATTCTTGCTCTGTTTATTGTTTTGTATTTTAATCATTGCTCCACGATTACCTCACTTAACTATTCAGAAGCAGGTATAATCATATGAGGTAAGGCAGATGCTATTATTTTGTTCTTTTACATGTTTTAATGGAATTGTCTTGATTTTGAAGACTTGAAATTTGAGTTTCGAGTTTGGCTCTGCCACAAAATTGTAATATAATCTATGGAATTTGATCAAATATTCATAGAATAAAAGATTCCTACTCAAAATTTCTAATTAATATTATAAATTATTGGCCGAGGTAAACTGAATAGAAAGCCAGGCTTATATTCTGACTTGACTTTTTATTATTTTAATCTGAAGTAAGATTTATTCTACTTGAAACATGCTTTCAATAAATGTTAGAGTGTAATATTGGTTTTCATGTTTACCACATCGTAAGAATTTTTCTTCTCTGGTTTATAACTTTGCTTGGCGCTAGTGTGCAAGGATTGGGGTGATTGATTTATTTAAGAAAACAACGTTGCATGGGATTAATTTTTAATTTATGAAAGAACTCATTAACAGAAGGCAAATTAACTCTTGTCGAAAATCCTTCCTTACAGGATACATTTTACTTTATTACAATTTCAAAATCATATTTCTACCTACACATCTAGGGCAAGAAATTATATACATTACTCTCCAGAATGTGAATTTTTGTGTTTTTTCAGATTTTATAGTTTCATGATTATCCCCTTGGTGTATATGTGCTGTCCGCTTATGCTTTTTCAATGAATTAAGATACATTTTAGAAAATAATTGTGTCACTTGAATACTGATCATTTTGTAATGGAATCTCTCCTTTTTATTAAAGGTTTTTGGTACTTTTACTGAATAAATACTCCATTTATTTAACATGATTCAAAGGTATTCTAAATGGTAGCTTTGCTACTCAACCTTGTGAAGGAAGAGAGCAAAAGTGATTTTCATGCATGATACCTAACTGCTCATTTGAGGAAGAGCCTGTTTCTGGGAGAAGTCTGAATGCCTTTTTAGTGTGCATATTACATACTAGAATGCCTTAGAGTTATATATATATTAAAGGTATGAGGATAACTTAATATGAATTAAAAGCTTATCTAATCTACACACATTTGCTAATGAGCTGTTTCACTTTAACACAGTCCTTACTTCTCTAATAGTGCCCTTATTGCTCTAAGCTTGTGGACATTATTTATGTTCAATAGAATAGAAGAGGAAAATTAGTTGAGCTACTATATAAAGTTTTTCATAACAAAAAATCACAATCTTGCCTGTGAACTAAAAAGTGCCTGTTGTTATTGTGTGCTGTCGAGTTGATTCTGACTCATAGGGATCCTATAGGACAAAGCAGAACTGCCCCATGGGGTTTCCAAGGAGCCAGCTGGTGGATTCCACCTGCCAGCCTTTTGGTTAGCAGCCTGAGCTCTTAACCACTTCACCGGCAGGGCTCCAAAAAGTGCCTAGTCACTTTTAAAACATGTTAATTACAAAAGTAGCTAAAAAAAAAAATACTAATGTCACTATATGTTTCTTAGATTCTTCCCTTCCATTGGTTTCTATACTCATTATTCAAACGCTTCAACTGTATTCTAATACATCTGCCTTGAGATACAATAAAATTGGTTTTATGTATAGAGAAGTAGATCTTTTAATTTTACACAATTAAAAAAAATACACCATTTCAAAAAAGTGAGTAACAATTTTCTTAAGGTATATCCAAGTATTCTATATAAACATATGCATTTTGTTAATATTGGAATTACCTGAACATATATTCTGTTGCAGCAATGATTTTGGTGATTAGTTGGCATTGACTTCTTCTAGTTCTGAAATATTTGAGGCTAGGATATTTTAACAGAGTTGGATCTGAAAGAGGATAAGGTATACTCTCAGAATTTGAAGTCTGGAATAGTGAAGCTGGCATAAGGATTTAAAGGAGTCAGCAGAGGCCAGGAGATAAAGTTGAGGATTGTTTAGGAACTGAAAAGAGTAAGAGCGCTGGATGCTTATTACCTTTCTTCTTGTCTTCCCTTATCCTGATATCTAGCCAGAACTTGAACAAATGCTGGGTAGTGATCAGAAGGATTTTGTAGTGGTTATCTTGCTCATTCTCTCTTCTTTCTCCTGCTCAATCACCTTCTCATTCTTCTCTCTAGGTAGTTCAGTGATGCTGGGATTGATTGGCAGGAACTAAAATCCTGGAATGGAAGCATTTGGAATTTACTTCTTTCTTCCGTCTCCCTGGGAATGCTGCTCCTTTTCTCCCCATTTTCCCCACTACTGGAGGAGACTGGGTTGTTGAGAAATGGATGGCTGTATTTGAGATGTGGTAGAATAAGGAAAGAATGATCTGAGAATGGAGTTTATTGCACCAGTGGAATAGGGAGAGAGAAAAAAAAGGGGGAAGGTTACTGATTGTAGCAAGGAAGGAGAGAGAGTTTCTGGGCAGACTAGCCAAGGCCTCCCTCTTCTATATAAGTTATAAGTCAGTAAATGGCTATTCTTGAAAATAGTAGCATTTGGGAGAATGGATGCGTAAATCTCCTTAATTCACTTCATTAATTTCTGTAGTCATGTAAGAATGTAGAAATAATTTTGTTCTGGTATGTGTGAAAATATTTCTTTTAATCTGAAAACAAATTACGAAAATAATTTTGTTCCTGAAACACTTTGTTTTGCTTTTTTAAACCATGACTTGACAAAATAATTAAAACAAACAAAACATAACTACCACATGTTTCTGACTGTTTTGAGTGGGTTGCATTTACAAGAAAACTGTACACAGACTCTATTACATAAATATTTTTGTAGTAAGAAGCTGGCTTTCTGGGTGATGTACTAAGAAATGATTGCTAAATACTGTAGCCGTTGGCTCAAGGCTTCACTTGTATTTTGATTTGTGTTTGGGTCTCTGCATTTTTAGAACATCTCTTCAATTAATTTATATGGACTTTTATTGAAGTGATGCAAGTATTTGGTATTATTTTCCGTCCTTGTCCTTTGTAGATGGGGGAGTAGATCAAAACAAAAACCAGTGCCTAAAATAGCATTTTATCTCTCTCTCACTTTTTTCTTTTTTTCTTTTAAACATATGGTTGTATTCTTCCAGGTATTGTTTTATGCAGTTTTGAGACATGCCTTGAACAGAAAATTAAAAAACATTTTTATTTTATTTTTTCAAGCACATAGCCAGAGCCTCTCATAATGGTGTTCCACAGAGATATCCCCCACACCAGTAGATTTTTTTAGTATGATAGGGAAATACCCTGAAGATTTTTCCTGTTATGTTCAAGCTTTCTCTTCATGACTAAATCATTCTTTCCCTTGTTATCCTCATCCCAAGGGCTATATCCTTGAAGAATTCTGCCTCGTAAATTTGAAACTTGCTTAACAATAATAAGGAACAAGTCTCAGAACAAACAAAAGCACGATTCATATCTAGGATGACTATTTCAACTACTTTAATTTGGCAACTGAAAATGTCTTCTTTTTCTTTTATGGAGAAGATTTGAATTAATAATTTGGCACATCGGATAGAGTATACTGCCAATTCCTTGGCTTTAATGTGGCTTCAGCCTTAAAAGTATTGCAGAGATGATTCATCCATACCCTCAAGCAAAATTGTCTGTCACCAACTGCCTTTTTCTCTTGCCTTGGCAACTGGAGGGACAGCTAGTGACATTGAGAGACTCGTAGACTGATACAAACCAATGCATTTCTGTAAAAGATTGCTACGTACCTTACTTTTAAACCCTAAACCTTTTGTAATTTTAATTGTCTAAGGATCAATCTACTGTGAGTACAATAGTATGTTACCATGGGAAGAATACTCACCAGGAGTCACGGCCTTTGTGACAAATCACTAGTTAGAGGATCTGTTTAATAACAGTTCTTGCTGCCTGATTACTGTGTATCTGATACTATGCATGGGTGCTGTTATCCCATTGGCAAGCAAGACAAGCATGTTCCTTGCCCTCATGGACCTTACGGTTAATGTGTAACCTTTGTCAGATCACTTAAGTTCTGTTGTACAGTTTCTTGTTCTATAAAATGGGGGAGCCTGATACTGATAATCATGATGATAATAATTGAGTTTACTGAATACCTACTATATGGCATTACTGTGTTAAGTGTTTTTCCTGTATTATTTCATTTAAGCCTCACAATAACCTTATGAAGTAGGAACTAATACTCATTTTCAGGGAAGAAAATTAAGATTAGAGGACAAATAACATGTCCATGATCATATAGTAACTAGTTGTTGACGGAATTCATATTTAAAGCAAATTCTCTTAGACAAGACACCCATATGTTTTATAGCCTTTTATTCATCCTTGCCTTCTTTCTTCCTTCTCTGTTCATTCAGCAAATATTTATTGAACAGCTATTAGCTTTAGGTGCCAGACTAGATGCTGAGGGTACAATCGTAAACCAAACAAACCCCTAGGGAGGTAAGAAATACGATGGGAGGTTGCAGTTTTAAATAGGGTGGTCATTGAAGAAGTGACATTTGAAGAGAGGAATCAGGTAGATATTTGGGGAACAATAATTCGTGTGGAAGATCAACATATACAAAGGTTCTAAGGTGGGAGAGTGCTTTCCCATCAAGCCAGCAGCAAAGAGGCCAGCAGAAAGGGTGAGAGCTGTAAGCAGAGGGGGTCAGAGATGAAACCAGGGAGCTAGACTCTGTAGTCCTTCCAGGCTATTTATAAGGACTTTGGCTTTTACTCAGAGTTAGAGGATTTTGCACAGAAGAGTGATGTGATTTATGTTTCAAAATGATCACAAATGCTCTACTGAGAATAGACTCAGTTGAGAAGAGATTCTCTGATTTTTCTTCTGTTCTCTGTAAATCTATGTTCTACCTAATCATATTTCTCCAAAAAAGAATAAGCTGTTAAATGTGTGCTATTAGATGACAGAAGTTGACCTAATCCACATAAGCTTATTAAACTTCAATAGTATCGAAGAGAGTTTTGCAAGTGTGTTAGATGATGGATTCATATGTAATAAATAGGTAGTTGCTGTTCTCTGGATAATTCCTTTTCATTTATTTATATTTTCAGCCTTGGGGTTCTATTTTACGGAATTGGAATTTCTTAGCTGTGACGCATCCAGGCTACATGGCATTTCTCACGTATGATGAAGTCAAAGCACGGTTGCAGAAATACAGCACCAAACCTGGAAGGTGAGTCTTCGCAGCAGTAATACCACGTCGTATACCTAAGAATGAAGAATCCTCCGTGGTCATTCCTCAGTGAATCAGTAACAGCCCTGGGGGTAAATAATGCTCATAAACCAGAATGCTGCCTCTTAATGGAGTCCTTTAATTTGATCCAATGTGTTTATTCCTAAACTAATTGTTGATAAAGTGAAAGGGAATGTGGTACTATCATTGTTTGAGAAACTTAGAGATCCATTAATCGTCTGACTTCCTAAATGGGGTAGGGCATTAACATATTGACTGTTTTTATGACACCCATGTTTGTGTATAAAATCATAACGATAGATTTGAATACTTAACTTGAATATGATGCTAAAGATGAATCACTTTTGTGTTCATTCCTGTAAGGTATTTTTCAAGACATATGCAGTTTGACTCTGATAAACATACTTAAGTTCATGATACAGCTCAGCGTTAACATCCTAACCAGTTTCATGTCTTTGCAGTCTTCTTCCATAATACCTCATGCTTCTTTACAGCCTCAGAATTTATGTTTTATTTCTAGACAGTGAAACTGAGCAAGGCTCAGAGAAGCTGTTTGGTCAACCTCTTTGGCTTTTGACAAGGAATTATACCTCATTAATAGCAAATATGGGACCAGAAAATATGTCTTTTCTCTGGTTTGGTGTATTTCCCCATATATCCCTTCTAGAAATGTATTAGGCACATAGTGGGCATTTTTGCTATGGGACCTGCACACTATGGCATGCAGTGTGCTGGGTATAGCAGTAATGACAGTGGGGACCTACCCTTTGAGTGTTGACATTTTAGTCAGAGAGGCCATTCCAGTGTCCATTAGTGCACTGGTTTTTATACAGGGGTGATTTCATTTTAGGAATGGATTTGATAACTTAAAAGTCTTCCTTGTTTGTAACCTCATTTTTTTAAAACTTGTAGTGCATATGGGGTTTGTTCTTTAATACTGTTTTTAAGTTGATTCCTTTTTTCCCCTACTACAGTGAACATTTGTATCTTTGTTTTACTTTATTTCTTTTCTTTAAAGAATTATGTGTTACGTTAAAAAGGAGGCAGTGGGTACTGAAAATGGTTCTACTCCTCTTGAAGTCTTCTGTTTAGATTAAGGAGAGTTGATTCTCATTGTGACCATTAGAGCTGGTCATATATTTTACATGTTAACAGTGGCTTAGACAAACCATTTTGTTATTCCAGTTTCTTTCATGACCTTTTTTTATGCATATTTATTTTTTTTATTGTATTTTAGATGAGGGTTTACAGAGCAAATTAATTTCTCGATTTTTGCATAATTTTTACTCTCTTGATTGGCATCATACCAAGTATCTTCTTGTTCCTGGAATATGATCGAAAGATGTGATGTGATTGGAATTATGGAGCGATACAAATTTAACGTGAGAGTTTTGGGGAAATTATTTTGTTTGATCTGCTAAATGTAAACTAAAGCCCTTTGTGTGATATTTTCTCTTTAGCTTCATGGTAAAGAAGATAGTTTGGCCTATTCTATACTTATTTAGGTTCTTTAGCTTGTGCTTCATTGGGATCCAACTGACAAAATCATTAGTTACCTGATGAAGTTATATTTGGGAATTGGAGTGAAATATTCACTGAATAATTTTTAGTCTTACCAAGTAGCCTTGAACTGTCAACTGCCCTCCAAACATAAATTTATCTGATTAAGATAAGCATGTAACTTAAGAGACCAGGGTGCTAAAATTAAAGCAAAAATTTACTTCATGACGGTGGTGGTGGGGGTGTTAGCTACTAACAAAAAAGGGTCAGCCTCAAATGATGAAAAAGTGCCATGCAAGTGAAACCGAATTGGAGAAAAGTGTATGAGAGGAAGAAATGGCTCTAAAAAACCATATTATGGTTCTCACTGATCTCTGTTAATTGCTTGAACCTTCTCTGTAAGCGTCAGTTTTAGAAACACCATCTAAAACAGATAAGGGCATTGGTTAAAAACTGAGCAACTTCACAAATACGCTTTTGTGATTCTTAATATATGAATAAACCTAGAATTACTTTTAAAACTACTGTAATGCAGATTTGTGATTATTTTCTCCATTTTAATAGCATACTCTTGAAGTCTTGCTGAAATCAGTAGTGCACACACGTCTTAAAGATTTCTATTTGACATTTGACTTTTTATGTGAAAAGAATTTTATCATATTAATTTCTTAATGTAGTAGTTTAAAAGTGATCTTCCCAATTATAATTTATTTCAACTTCCTTTTATTTTTGGTACTTTACAACCGTAAGTCTGTGTAGAATTATTTTATCTGATTTGGATTAAGAATGCCAGCAGTTGACAGAATGATACTGTATTTTCAGGCTAACTAGATGAATATGTTTTTAGACTTCTTAGAAAAGCCCTTTACAAAGGTTCTGTAACTTACACAAGCTCTTAAAATTAAGAAAATCACTTCTCCCTTTCTTTAAAGACCGAATTTTCTTGAAAGACAAAATCATATTACACTATTAAATATGCAAGTTAATTAGATCCAAAGACTATATAGCTATTATATACGGGATATTATCTTGTAAAATTACTTTTACAGTATACTTGATTCATCAATTACTAATGTATGTTAAGAGATATTTATATCTGCCACATACATACAGCAGCTAAAATGAACATCGGTTGTTGGCAAGTTGATTCCAACTCATGACAACCCCGTGTGTGTCAGAGTAGAACTGTACTCCGTAGTGTTTCAGTGGCTGGTTTTTTGGAAGTAGATCCCCAGCCCTGTCTTCTGAGGTGCTTCTGGGTGGAGTAGAAACACCACCAACCTTTCTGTTAGCGCTGAGCACATTAATCATTTTGATTAGCCAGGTATACTCAGGGACAGCAGCTAGAGTACCAAAATTTAGCCAGTTGATTAAGTTGACCTACTTTTGGTCCACTTAATGGGTTATGAAATTCAGATATGGATTAACCAGTTGATTAAGTTGACCTACTTTTGGTCTGCTTAATAAGTTATGAAATTCAAATATGGACATCATGATGACAAGTTTGAGTGCAGTACACTTAAGTAAAGAGAAATGTCTAAAATGAAGTAAGTAATAGATAGCTGAAGAATAAATAAACGATAATGCTGAATTTAAAGCCAAGTCAGTGTCTTTTGTTGTTTGGGATTAATTTTAAGGGAATTGTCTTACATTTGATTATATTTTTGAACTGTTTTAACTTTCTAAAGCTGATACTGAACTTCACATGGTTAAATGGCATCCATGAACATATCTAGTTTGCCTTCTCATTAATGTGATTCAGCTCTTTTGAGCTTTTGTTTAAAGATGGGTGGCTGGAATGCTTGAAAGGAAAAATATTATTTTTAAACAAGCTATTTAACAATTAAATAACACATCATTTTAATATTAAAATTGCAAGTCAGCATATTGAATTCTGTAGTGGAAACTGGCTCAATTTCTGTCTGAGGTGGACAAATTAAATTTTTACTTACTTGTTTTATTTTTACTTGACTGTTTCCAAAAATGATTTATGTCAGAGCGAATTCATCCACTAGCGCTTTCATGTACAGCACTCCTGATGGGGATGGCAATAAATCACCTTATAGATTACAATCGCAATTTTTTCTTCACATTACCATAGAGTAATTTAAAAAAGTATATTATCAGTGCTTCTTTTACAGATAGATACATGGAGTACAGTGGTGTTAAATAAATTAAAACACAGAAATTTATCTCAGGTCTTCTAAAGGATTGTTTTTTTCTTTCCTTTGCTCAAAAAAACCTGAATAAATTGTTTAGCAGTTAGCATACGTTTTGAATGTGATTACACATCATTTTCTCATGTTTTTCAGCTACATATTTCGGTTAAGCTGCACTCGATTGGGACAGTGGGCCATTGGCTATGTGACGGGGGATGGCAACATCTTACAGACGATACCTCATAACAAGCCCTTATTTCAAGCTCTGATTGACGGCAGCAGAGAAGGATTGTAAGTATGAGAAATGTGAGAGTCAGAGTGCTTATTGCTCACAAATTGGAAAAATCGAGAATGCTTAGTGAAACTGATGATCTGGCTGTTAGTTTTTTTTATTTCAACACTAAGAAATAGATGTTCCTGTTTTCATTATTTATTAAAATAGGCATTTTAAAGTAACCTAATTATTTGAATCTAGCTGTGTGTTATAGCAAGTAAATTTCAGCATCAAATTACAACATGAGTTAATGTTTTTTGTAGGAAAATGGGACTTAAAAGTAGTTTGAAAATAAATATAAAACTATGTATATATTGTTGTGTGCTCTCGAGAGCCTATTTTGACTCAAAGCGACCCTATATTACAGAGTAGAAATGTACCATAGGATTTTCTAGGCTATAATCGTTAGGAGATCACCAGGTCTTTTCTCCCATAGAGCCACTGGGTGGGTTCAAACCACTAAGTGCTTAACCGTTGCATTACCAGGGCTCCTTATGTATATATTATTATTGTTGTGTGCCATCAAGTTGACTTTGACTTGTAGCAACCCTAGAGGACAAAGTAAAACTGCCTCATAGGGTTTCCTATGTTATAATCTTTACAGCAGCAGATCTCCACGTCTTTTCTCCCGAGGAGTGGCTGGTGGGTCTGAACTGCCAACCTTTCGGTTAGCAGCTGAGCGCTTAACTATTGCACCACCACAGCTCCTTATATATATATTGAGAGGTAATTATTTCAGGTAGTTGACTTCTCTTGCCTTGTATACCCCACAAATTGCTAGTTTTACTTTTTGTTTTAATTGGTTGTGCTAGATGTTCTTCTTCTCATCCTTTCTTTATTCACATCTTTATTGCTTTTCGCTTTGTATCCTCTTTTATTAACACGAATAAGAAATTGATAATCCAAATTTATATAGCAATGGCTATGTTTAGTTTATCTTCTGTTTTTTTAAAACTTAAATACAAGTAAGTCCCTCTGCTTTGTTTCTCAGACTTATGATTTTTTTGCCACACACACAGTTTGGACCAAGTGATAGTCCCCTTCATAGTAAATATATCAGGTCCTTCTCATTCATTTTCATAGTGTACAGTTTCCTCCGTCCTTTCTTGGTATTTTAGCACCACTTCATGCTGCCTTCCTCTGCCCTTGCCTTGCTGGGTCACTCAAGGACATAGTGAGGTCCAGCTTGCTGCATTGTGGATTGTGATAGGAATCTAGGAAGAGAAGGCTCACTGGAGTTAGAAAAGAGCAAATGATTTAAGCTTTTCCTTTTATAAAGTAATTGTAAAACACACACACACACACACACACACACGTATATATATATATATATATATGGTGGAATTTATGTGCAGAAAAACAACTCATTTTTTTTTCTTCAATCTATGAGCTGTCAAGATACAGTTACATATGAGGTATATGGCAAGCTGTATGTAGTACCAGATGTGTTTCTTTTCTTTTTTAATTTTCATAAATTTGCTGTTCTCAGTTATTTATTTCTTACCTCTGGTGTATCAGAGATTCATATCTGTAGCTTATGATTAATCACTATTACAGGCTTTTTATTTTTAGAAGAAAATGTATTTAAAGTTTTAATTAATTAATAAGAGGGTATGAGTGGACAAACCTGTAGATGGAGTATTGTGATATAGTGTGTTTGTGTTGTTATAATACCTTTAATCTTTTTTTCAAAGTGAGTCAAAGTAGCAAGTTACAATACTGTGATCAGTAGAGTCTAGCTTATGAACTCCTTTGCAGATTAACTCCTTTGGAAGTTAACTGTAATATTTACAAACACACACACATAAGTCTTCAGAGGGACTTGGCTAGTTAAATTTAAACTTTAGAGATAGAGTAGATTAAAACAGATTTTATTATATTAAATAAACATTCTTAAGATCAGTGACAACATGATATCATCTGGCACAGCTGTTATAAAAAATACACACAAAAAACGCACTGTCCTCAAGTCGATTCTGACTCATAGCAACCCTGTAGGACTGGGAAGAGCTGCCCCATAGGATTTCCAAGGCTGTAAATCTTTTTGGAAGCAGGCTACCACATCTTTCTCCTGCAGAACAGCTATTATCAGGGTCAGCTATTCTTTTAGTTAATACAGTATTTTATGACCTAAGTGTTAAAAAAGGTTTATTTTGATAACTAGTCAATGTATTTACTCCTTCACTGCCATTGAAGGATGGTCATCAGCAGCACCCTTTTATATGAGGACAGTAATCGTGGAATTGGCTTCTTGTAGGTTAAATAGAACCTTTTAACCTTTCCTCTAGCAATCTTATTATCATTAATATAATCTTTAATTTTTAATTTCTTTCTTGATTTTTCACATATTTTTGAAATGTGATAAAATATTATAAACACATATGATATTTATAGATATATATGTATCTATATATTTACCATCATGCATGGTAAGGTAGAGGGTCAGTGAAGAAGAGAAAGACCCTCAGCAAGATGGATTGACACAGTGGCTGCAACAATGGACTGCAGCATAACAATGATTGTGAGGATGGTGGGTGGCGCAGGACCAGGCAGTGTTTTGTTCGGTTTTACATAGGGTCGCTGTGAGTTGGAACCTACTCGATGGCACTTAACAACAACAACAGTATATTTAATGGAGCCCTGGTGACACAGTGGTTAAGAGCTTGGCTGCTTACCAAAAGGTTGGCAGTTCGAAATCCACCAGCCACTCCTTGGAAACTCTAGGGGGCAGTTCTGCCCTCTCCTATAGGCTCGCTATGAGTTGGAATTGACTCGATAGAAATGGATTTAAAAATTTTTTTATTTAATAATATGTAGAGAATATATCTATATATTGTAATAGATGTATTTTCAAATGGCCGTTTTAGGATATAGAAAGAAAGTTACTTATCAGCTTTTGCTCCTCATTTAATATGTTTAGAAATTTGCTGCCCCCCACCATAATGACACACTAAATTTGTTTCATAGTCAGATGTAATCAGCTCCATTTCCTAAGTGTTAAAAAAGAAAAACATTATCTCACTTACCTGTCCCTAACCATATGAGAATTGTCTGTCCTATACATTCATTTTTCTGGTTTCCCTGGATAAATTTTAAGACTGACTTCTATGGAATTTACTAAAGTGTAGACTCTTCATTTAAGGACAGATATTTTTGTTATTTCACAGATTAACTTTAGTATACTTTTATCTTTGAAAATATTTACCTCCCTAGTATTATATTCTTAATTTTTCACTTATGCCACATAGATTAGAAAAGTATTAAAAAGAAGTAAACAGAATTTAATGATTTGGAAAAAAATCTAACCTTAATATTGCCATTTATTTTTTATTTAATAACACATTAGTTTTTCATTTCTAAAAATAATTTATGAGTAAGGGGTAGACTGATTTTTAATACAGCAAGATGGCATTATTACTGTAACTTTTATTTCAGACTGCAGTTCTCTATTGTAATGGAACTTACGTTTCTAGGTTCTTCGTTTCTAGCTTGATTTGAAGTAAATGGAACATGAAATTATATAATTTTGTTCTATTTTTTCTTTAAACGGTGTGTTGGGCTGAGTGGAGAGGAGTCAGAAGAATGAATTGGGAAGCTGGAGAACGGGAACACCACAAGGTGTTAGAATTATTTTGGCAGGAAAATTGTAGTTTTAATACTGTTTTTCTCTCCATGTGGTGTTAAAGGTGGTATAAAATGATGCAGATAACATTAACCATGCTTCAAGTGACAGACATAATACTTGCAAATACACATATATTCAAAGTATTTTTGAAATAGTACATAAGTGACTACTGAAGTAAACGTTTAACTTACCTAAAGGATACATATTAAAGGTATTTAATTGAAAATGATTTCTTAGATGCTGAGCTCATATTTATTATGCGTTTCTCATAGGAAAATGATTTCTAGATTCCAGATATTCTAAAGATTAACTTGTAATATTACGAGAATGGTTGGAGAAGTTACAGCTTGAATGAAAAATAAACATCAGACTGTTTGAAAATAGATTATATAACCTTAAATGCAATTAAAAAGGTTTATATTTCTAATAATGTTTATGTTTCAAAATTCAGCTATCTTTATCCTGATGGGAGGAGTTATAATCCTGATTTAACTGGATTATGTGAACCTACACCCCATGATCATATAAAAGTTACACAGGTAAGCACAGTTTCTGGAAAACTATCATAAATAACTATGTATAATGCTTCCAAAGTAAATCAATATTCTCTACTTATACTGTGGTTAAAATCATGCACATATATTTAATGCAAAATATATTTAAGGAATTCTGAGAGTATTTGAAAAGAAATTATATTATTTTTTCTATTTTTGGAGCACAGTTTCTGCTGTTACTACTCTTATAATAATGACATTTAAATGGCAGAGATGGGTAGATAAATAAATAGGTAGATAGAACAGCCTTATGTTTAGAAAACTACAAAAAAAGATTAGAATAACTTTATGCAATAGCTTTTAAAAGAGTCAAATAGGTAATTGAAACTTATTAAAGGTAATAATTACTTTTTTTATAAGTCCATTATTGGCACCCTTATAGGTTATGAGTGAGAGTGTAACTTGGTAGGGCATTTCTTGAGGGCAGTATGTCAGTAATTATCAAAATCTTTAATGAGTACATCATTTGACTCAATATTCCATGTATAAAAAAAGATCTGTACACCAAGGCATTCACTGTAGGCATTTTTCATAATGGTGAAAAATTGCAGAATACCAAAATGTTCAATAATAGATTAAGCAAACCATGCTATACTCACACTATGTTATAGTATGAAAATATTAAAAGGAATGAGGTGGCTCTCTACATACTTACGAAGTTTTGTATTTTGTTATGTAAACAAGTTTCATTTGTGTAAAACTCCCATTATGTAACATTCCCTTTTGTAAATGTTCTATCATGTAAGTTCTGTGTTTATAAGTAAATGGGAAATTACCTATATATGAACATAGGAAGGTATTTAAAAAAAATAAAAAACACCAAACTGCTAACAATGTTAACTCCTCTGGGGAAGCATAACAGGGTGAGAAGGAAGAGAGAACTTTAATATATTTCATTTTACATACTATCTAATTTTAAAATCCTTTATAATTTAGATATATTCATGCTTTGTATAATAAATAATAAAAATCTAAGAAAAACATAGGAATTATAAATTTTGGGGAAGACTGTAGATAATGATTTACTTCATTTCCGGATCTCCAGATTTTAGTCCTTATAGTTATGATACTATTTTGTGAAACACACTTGTCTACATTTATATTTACTGTTTATAGACAGATTTTAATTTAATATATAACTGCCATTTTTTTAAATTAGGTACTGATTCTGTATTTTCTAATATCTGTAAAAGGTCACCCACTAGAGATAGTTCCTCTTTATAAAGCCATTAAAAAAAAAAAAATCAAACTTTAGAGTTCTGTAATTCCTAGTACTTATTCATATGATTTATCCTTTAGGTTGCATTGAGTTCTGCATCTATGATGTTAGTTTATTGTAATTTTTTTTTATAATTGCAGGTGGGCCCTTTGGGTGGTCATAACCATTATTTTTATTCATGGACTGCAACAATTTATAATTTATTTTTGATTAATTTCTTTTCTATCTCGATCCATTCATTCTTTACGTTTTCCTTGATTACTTTAAAAAATATTTATATGCATATGTACACACACATACATGCATATCATGGTAGACAGAATGTTTGTATGTGTTTGTGCATACATGCATATTTTTGTTGTTTTTTCCATAAGAAATTTAAGATATTTTTGTAGGTTAGGGAATAAATCTTGTCACTTATTTATCCTACCCAGTGTTAGGTACATTGTAGATTCTTACTGGACCGCAGCATTGCTTTATTTCCACTAATTTTGACTTCTTAATTCATTTTATTTTTATCCCTATTAACCAACACTTTTCGTACTTTCTTTATCTTTACTAATGTATACCTTTTTTGTGATATAGATCTTTTTAATAACTGAACACTGAGATAGATTTTTACTACTCCAAAGCATTCTAAGCTAATAATCCTAGTGAAACAAGAGAATAGAAGTTTAATAAGAACACTTTGTTGCTTAAGGGATTATAACCCTTATCTCAACAGTGTTAGGTATACATTTTAGTAGAGTACACATTTTAGAGCCAGAGACCTAGTTGAGAATTTGGGGAAAACAACTAAAACTTAATAAGACTCTGTTTTTAATTGAATATATCTGTTGTGTTGTGGAGATTATATGAAATAGTAAGTGTGCATTACATACCTAGCATGCAGGAAGGACTTAACAAATGTTACTTTTCTTACATTCCAGAATTTCTAAAAATAAGTAAAATTTTGTGTTCCCTCAGAATCATAATTTATTTTTATATACTTCGACATAAAAGTAAATGAACATATGGATTTTACAAACTAATTGAAGTCATTTATATTGTTATTTGAAACCGTGAGTTTTGTCTTTTGGATGTCTGTAGCTGTTAGAAACAGTTCCCTTTCTAAAGGAATAGTATGAAACACTAAATAATCTGAAGCTTTAAAAACCCAAAACCAAACCCACTGCCATCAAGTAGATTCTGTCATAGCAACCTTATAGGACAGAGTAGAACTACCCCATAGGGTTCTCAAGGCTGTAAATCTTTACAGAAGCAGATGCCACATCTTTCTTCCACAGAGTGGCTGGTGGGTTCACACTGCTGACCTTTCAGGTAGCAGTAGAGTGCTTAACCACTGCGCAACCAGGGCTCCCTTGCAGCATTAATGAACCTTATAAAATTTCTAATAAAAGTGCAAACCTTTTTAAAAAACTGATTTTTTTGTAGACCAAAATTGTGATTTATCAGTTTAAAACAAACCTTAAAGTTAAAATAAACTTGACAAGATTAAGTGTGAAGTATATTTACTGTAAGTCATTGTATTTGAGAAAATTCAGTATCAATGATCATGTTAGAAATACATAAATACATTAATATTGGTTTTTTCCCCCCAAATTCCAGGAACAATATGAGTTATATTGTGAAATGGGCTCCACTTTTCAGCTTTGTAAAATCTGTGCAGAGAATGATAAAGATGTCAAGATTGAGCCTTGTGGGCATTTGATGTGCACCTCTTGCCTTACAGCATGGCAGGTAAAATTGTAGTTTCATTAACAGCATGGATATCTTCCTTCTATTCTGTATTCATATTTCTCTTTTCAGTTTTCCTCATCATAGTGTTGAGGAAGTGATACTGATGGGCTCTTTATCTGAAATGATTGTTAAAAAATCTGAAGTGTTTGTATTTCCTTTACTTATGTAATTTGATTTGTTTACTGTGTTTTATATATTTGTATATTTTTATATATTTGTATATTTGTATTATTTATATATTATATATTTGTATATTTATATATTTGTTTCATTTGCACGTTTACCTTAATTTTATGATATTAACCATAAGTATAGGGTCACTATGAGTCAGAATTGACTTGATGCAACGGGTTTGGTTTTATTTTTACTTTTATAGCAGTATTGATTTCCGCATGTCATCATAGATACTATCAGCCAAATTTATGTGATTTATAGTAGGTCAGATTCTGTTTATAGTAGCTGAGATTCTGAAGCATTGTAAAGCCTAGTACTGTATTTTTATGCAAATAACATACTCCTTCTACATTTGTTTGCCAGTGGAGCTCTCCACCCTAGAGGTATTTTCATAAGTGCTGCTATGCCAATTTTTTTTTACATATTGTAAAAAATTAGCATAGCACATTTACGAAAATACCTCAAGGACGGAGGGCGCTGTTGGCTAGCAAACGTAGAACGTTCGTATTATTTGCATAAAATACGGTAAATAAATCTTATATTGGTGTTTCCAACCAACCTTCTTTTCCCTTCAGAAGGCATGGCTCCTGCCTCACATCTGTCTCTAAAAAAACCCAAAAAACAAACCTGTTGCCATCGAGTCGACGCAACTCTAGTGACCCTATAGGACAGAGTAGAACTGCCCCATGAGTTGCTCTCTGAGGCTAAAATAAGAATCAGTCAGGAAAAGTCTCTAAAATAGTTACAGTTCCCTGAGAAACAGACAGACAGTACATTTTAAAATTTACAGAAGCAGAATAAAGGCCAACTGCTTTCCTTCTGCAGACAGACATTAAATAAATATAAATTAATTTAATGTTTTATAATAAGACCTAGAGGATAACTGATTACCCCAAAGGCTTTCTTATATTTCTTTATCTATAACAAAGATTGGAGATTTAAAAATAGATCTTTGGACAGATTGCCAGTTTTGGGTATTTGGAGTTTTTTTTTTTTTTTAATATATCTCTTTTATTTTTTATTATACTTCAGGTGAAGGCTTACAGAACAAATAGTTTCTCATGAAACAGTAGTACTCAGTAGTACACATATTGTTTTATGACGTTGGTTAACAACCCCACAACATGTCAACCCTCTAACTTCTCAACCTTTATTTTGGGTGAAAATATACATAGCCAAAGATACACCATTTCAAAAATTTCTGCATGCACAGTTCAGTGACATCGACTATGCTCTTCCAGTTGTGCTGCTATTCTCAATTAAGATGAAGGCTTACAGAACAAAAGTTCCTCATTTAACAGTTACTACACGTTGCCCTATGACAATGGTTAACAATCTCACAACACATCAACAATATCCTTACTCAACCTTGGTTCCCTGTCACCAGCTTCCTTGTCCCCTTCTGCCTTCTGGCCCTCGTCACTGGACTGCTGTACCTCATTAGTCCCATTTGGTTTTACGGAGCTGTCCACTCCCAAGCTGAATGGTGAACCTGGTAGATAACTTCACCACTGAGCTAAAAGGGTGTCCGGGGGCCATACTCTTGAGGTTTCTCCAGTCTCCTTTAGGCCAGTAAATCTGATCTTTATTTGTGAGTTAGAATTATGTTCTACATCGTTCTCCAGCTCTGTCCGTAACCTTCTGTTGTGATCCTGGTCAGAGCAGTCAGTGGTGGTAGCTGGGCACCATCTAGCAGTACTGGACTCAGTCCGATGGAGGCCTTGGTAGCTGTGGTCCATTAGTCCTTTGGACTGATCTTTTCCTTTTATACTATTCTCTTCATTCTCCCTTGCTCCTGAAGGGTTTAGACCAGTGGAGTATCTTAGATGGCCCCTCACAGGCTTTTAAGATCCCAGATGCTACTGACCAAGGTAGAATGTAGAACGTTGTCTTTATAAACTGTGTCATGCCAGTTAAGCTAGATGTTCCCCAAGATCATGGTCCCCACAGTCCTCCGCCCAGCACTTCAGTCCCTCAGGTAGTTTGGATGTGTCTATAGGGCTTCCATGACCTTTCCTAGTACAAGTTGTGCTAGTTTCCCCTGTATTGTGTACTGTCTCACCCTTCACCCAAGATACCACTTACCTATTGCCTATTTAGTATTTCCCCCCCACCCCTCCCATCCCTGGTAACCAGCAAAGATTGTTACATTTTGTGCTTGAAGTTTTTCATGGGTTTTTACAATAGAGGTCTCATACAATATTTGTCCTTTTGGGATTGACTTATTTCACTCAGCATAATGTCCTCCAGTTTCATCCATGTTATGAGATGCTTCACAGATTCGTTGTTGTTCTTTCTTGTTGCATAGTACTCCATTGTGTGTATGTACCATAGTTTGTTTATCCATTCATCTGTTGATGGGCATCTAGGTTGTTTCCATCATTTTGCTATTGTGAACAATGCTGCCATGAACATAGGCGTGCATGGTATTTGGAGTTTTTACAAAACATTCTTAGCACAGTCACATTGAAGGTGGGAATGTGTTGACAAGGCTTAGTAGAAATCTACTAATTAGAATTTCAAGCCTTTTTAAAAATTGCAATTGTGTATATAATTGGCATTCCTACCCCATTCCTGAACCTTCTCAGTCCTTATCCTGTCTCCAGCTCAGAACCTCTGTGCTGCCTGAGGAAGGATGGGTTTAGAGGGGCAGGAAAGGGGGATGTTGATGCCTGTTGAGCTCATTTCTTGGAAATGAAATACAGTGGTTTAGACATCTTAACAATCTTATGAAAAAAGGCATCTTTCTTCCTTTGAGAAGGTTTAAAAATGGATAAAGAAAAAAAGAAGAACTAGGAAATACATTAAAAAACATCAATGTTTTTAGAGGCCTTTCTGAATCCCCAGACATCTTTGCTGTCTTAGTAAAAGTTGTTCAAAATCCCTTTACTTTGTCTCCTTTTTCATATACATTTGCTTTATATTTTACTTTAGGTATGCATTGGTATCTTTGTCCTTACTTCCCTGTATCCTTTCATGTGGTGAACTTGGGGTAGGAGTTGGGACGTGCAAGCTGAAAGAGTAATGCAGGGAGAAGTTGGAGGAAGAAGGGTGTTCAGTGTGGCATCAGCACTAATCATTCTCAGCATACAGGTATCCGTAGTCATTTAAGTCATCGTTAGTAGTAATAGTCCTGCAAACTTAGCAGTGTTTTTGAAAATCACTAACTTTCAATTAATTTAGTTATGCTAGTAGAAGACAGGAGAAACCCTGATGATGCGGTGGTTAAGCACGTGGCTGCTAACTAAAAAGTTGGTGTTTCGAACCCACCATCTTCCGTAAAAAATTAAAAAAAACAAACAAACAAAAAACAAACCCATTGTCATCAAGTCAGTTCTGACTCATAGCAACCCTGTAAGACAGAATAGAGCCGCCCCATAGGGTTTCCAAGGGGCGGCTGGTGGATTCGAGTTGCTGACCTTTGGTTAGCAGCCAGACACTTAACCAGTGTGTCACCAGCACCTCCCGCCCCCGTAAAGATTACAGCCTTGGAAACCCAATGGGGCAGTCCTTCTGTGTCCTGTAGGGTCACTATGAGTCGAAATAAACTCGACAACAGTGTTTTTTTCTTGTTTTTGTTATAGTGGAAGACCAAGCCTTCTGTTTGCATGGGTGATTCATACATATCAGTGGAAGGGATAACAGACATGTTAGTGACTCAGTGACTGACTGTGAGGGACTGTACTTTAGGATCCTTTGCTTTACCTGATACTAGTACAATATTTCAGTATAAGAATTAAATTCACGAAGTGGTCAAATTGTGTTTGTTGCCTCTTTGGATTGATTTTGTGCCTTCAGTGTGGTAGTGTGGTCCTCACAGGTACAAAGAAGCCAGAAGCTTTGCATTTCTCCCTAAAGAAAACCAGAATTCAGGGCTGATGCCAACTGCCAGTTCTGTCTGCCTCTCCGTGGGGGCTATGTCTCTCATCTGCTTCTCCTGGAAAGCATACACATACATACATGTTACAGGACTTTGCATTTTTAACTTGAGAATACGTTTGGTTTTTGGTGGTGTCAAGGATTGAATTGTGTCACCCAAAAATGTGTGTATCAGTTTGGCTAGGCCATGGATGCCAGTGTTGTGTGGTTGTCCTTTATTTTGTGATTGTAATTTTACATTAAAGAGGATTAGGGTGGGATTGTAACACCACCACCCTCACCCAGGTCACATCCCTGATCTAGTGTAAAGGGAGTTTCCCTGGGGTGTGGCCTGTACCACCTTTTATCTCTCATGAGATAAAAGGAAAGGGAAGCCCGCAGAGAGTTGGGGACCTCATACCCCCAAGAAAGAAGCACCGGGAGCAGAGCGCGTCCTTTGGACCCAAGGTTCCTATGCAGAGAAGCTCCTAGTCCAGGGGACGACCGATGATGATGAGGACCTTCCTCCAAAGCCAAGAGAGAGAAAGCTTCCCCTGGAGCTGATGCCCTGAATTTGGACTTCTAGCTTACTACTGTGAGAAAACAAATTTCTCTTTGTGAAAGCCATACTAGTTGTGGTATTTCTGTTGGAGCAGTGCTAGATGACTTAAGACAGGTGGTTAAGTGTGTTAAGAGACAGAAGTTCCTATGAGTTTGGCAGAAACTTTGATTAGCAGAGTTATTGTTTAAAGCATCATACCAAATAGCTCCTTACCTTGTGGCCTAGGCTAAGTAAAAGAGTATGCCTGAATATAAAACTAAACAAATATTTTATTTATTTTACTTTCTGTATACCTCTTGAAAAAAAGTGTACTTTTTAAAAAAATTGCAGGGCCAGTACTGTGTATTTTACTTAGTAAGTTTGTGAGCTATTTGCAATAGGTACATTATGTGTAAAACCCAAGGAATATTCCCCAGCTGTCATGACTATGATATTAAAAGTTTGTCCTTTCTGTCAGCACAACTTTTCTATATATTACTTTGCATTCTCTAAATGGTACACTTTTGCTGGTAAGAGTCAATTCTTTGATTGACTTCATGGTTTTTCATATTGTCCTAATGAACTTATATGAAGATCTGTCCAATAACATTTGTAAGTTGCTAACATTTGCTACTTCATTTTTTTTTACTCTGAAGTAATTCTCAGTTTTATTTTTAGACATTGAAGAAGTACATAAATTCTCAACCATTGAAAATAGAGTGAGTAAAATTTCAGCAGCTGGATGTGGCACAGTAACAAAATGACAAATCTGGAAGTATTCAGAAAGTCAAAGTCAAATTACTCTCATGTCACTAGTGAATAATATCATTATTCTAATTTTATCATAGAATTTTGCGTATTGATTAATAACAAATATGCAAAAAGATTTTTTTCAGTAATATTTTAGAATTTCCTCATACAAGACACTTTGCTGTTCATATTCTGATATACTTTGTATGTGTCTCTGTAAGCTATTATTTCATTATATCTGTATTTTAAATATTTACGTATTTGTCTCTTTCTCCCTCTGGAATGCGAGGAAGGGTTCAGATTATTTTACCTACTTTAGAATCCCTCTCCCTTTATTTAATACCTACGCATTGGTACTTACTCTATAAACACCATATTTTCATGCAGATAACACACACCTTCTGCATTTGTTTGCCAACTGTGCCCTCTCCTGTGAGGTATTTTGATAAGCGTGCTATGCTAATTTTTTTACAGCAGCACGTTGAACCATGTTATTTTACTTTCATTGCTTGCATGAGTACCAGCACTAATACAGAGGCAGTAAGACCAAGTTTCTGTGCATACCGACTCCTCGCTTATCAGCATGGTTAGTTTCTAAAGACCAGGCCCCTATGTCAAAATGAAGTAAGACCACAACGGATCAAAAAAAATGGAGGGTGACTACATCATTACACAACCGCCAAATTTACATCATTACTTAACTGCCAATTTACATCATTACATAACTGCCAAACCACTGGGAATCATGGCCCAGCCAAGCTGACACATAACCATAACCATCACAGCCCCCGCTACTTTTCGCCTTGCACCTCGGCATTTGTTACTGCCAGACGTACGTTGTTAATGCTCAGAATAGTCAAAAAGACAATTTCACTATTGTCGTAGATGCAAAATGTCAGATAGCAAGATAGTCGATAAGTGAGGAGTAGGTGTATTGCTCTTCTACACCAAGAGACATGCACAGTGATCCCTGGTTCAAGTTTTCTCTACCCCTATAGAAAAATCTTTGGGAGAGCCAACATTTGAGAATTCCAAAGTGATATTCTATAAACACTAGGTCTCAATAGTGATTAAAGGAAATGTTAACTTTTGAGCATTTTCATTTTGGGGATAACTCACATATTTCTACCTTTACATGTAGATTTCACACATATTTCTACCTTTACATGTAGATTTCACATAGTGTTGCTTCTGCCAACCAACAGATGTGTTTGGCAACTTACCTGTCATTGTATGAACAGCAGCACTTGGCAGTTATTTAAACGTGCTATTGCAGAACACCCTGTTACTGAATAAACATAAAAGTCTTATAAACTTAATCTAATTAAAATATAGTTGACAAACATTAGATATGGTAAAAGCCTAACATCTGTAACCTCAGTTAGATGCTCACTGGACTTAACCTAACTGAGAATGAATATGTAAAGGAATAACACAAAATTATAGAACCTTTACATAATTCTGCAATATATTGTCAGACAGGTATCTAAACTTGACTAAGTAAAGCAAAATCATGTGAGAATTTAAGGTCTCTGGACGTGGATGCCTGTAGTAATAAAAAGAAAAACGAAACCCATTATATATGTCTCTTATTTCAGTGTTTTCCTTATTCAAAAGTGGTTCATGTTTTGGGGAAGGAATTATTTATAAAAGTGGGGGATTTCTTGTATCTGATTCAGCATCCTTGTTTTGTGGAAGAACCTAAAGCACAGTGAAGTTCACGGCTGTATCATGTAGTTGTATTTAAGTCAGAAGTGTTGTTTTCTTGTGCCATCGAGCTGATTCTGACTCATAGTGACCTCATGTGTTACAGAGTAGAAGCACTCTATAGGGTTTTCTTGGCTGTGATCTTTACAAAAGTAGAGTCACAGGTCTTTCTTCCATGGTGCCACTGGGTGAATTGGAACCACCAACCTTTCGGTTACCAGCTGAGTACAAACCATTTTTGACTCCCAGGGACCAAATCAGGATTAGAGTCCATGTTTTCTGACCTTAAAGCCAGTGTTTTGTTTTCATTTTGTGTGTTTGTTTATTCGTTTTTCTTATCAAAGAAAAAGTTAAGCTTTCAAAATCAAGTGCACTCAAGGATAATTTGGTTTTTGCCTCCTCTAACTAGTTTGAGAGAAACACATATGATTATTGCTTTATCCACCCTTCACTTAAGATTTTTAATCCATTCACTCACTAATTTATTCAGTAAACATTTTGTGAGCAGTTGCTATGTCCCAGGTTCTGTACTAACCTTGGAAGCTATGAAGAACACTGAGACGTAGCCCCTAACCTCAAGAAATGTAAAGTTTTATAGAAGGGCATGATATTAATGATTATTTGAATTGAACATCCTCCTATCCTTCAAATTTAATTATGGATACAAGTTATTTTTTGTTACTTTCTACTATGGTTGGGCAGGCTGATATGAAAATGATTTTAAAGCTTTGCATGTGTACCAAGAAGCTGTGATAAATCAGAGTCCAATAGTCCAATATTAAACCTTGACCAGAAAGCATTATGTGTTCAGCTAGTGTGCATTTTTAGCAAGTTGTTCTTTACCAACTTTTCCCTCTATTTGAGGCTGTACTTTGGTTTAATTGAAATTCACTGGAGATGTAAGTTTTATGTAATTAACAGAAACCCAAAGAAATGCAGGATAGCAGTGTCAGTCTGTTGTTGCTGGCTGCCAGTGGTTACTCTTCATTTGCTGTCATAATGGGCCATTAGTCATGCTTCCGAAGAGGTGTCACTTTTTTCTCCTCCTGAAACATCTGTGTTATTTAACAAATGGAGTAAGTAAGCCAGAGTTTGCACAGAATTCTGAATGAGATGAGTAATCACCTCTCTAGAGGCATTCTTTGAAGCACTATCACTCTGGGCGCGACATTTCTGTTCTTCCTTGGTAGTAAAAGTTGGAGCATTTTCTTTTGCTTCCAGGTGTTAACGGATAATAACAAAACGGTTTTTCTTCTGAACTCTGAATTCCTTCCAGCCTTCCTTTTTGTAGTAATAGAGTGTGCAGCAGTGGAGCTGCAGGGTTACCAAATAAGGTGTGAAGTAAGGAATTGTTTTCTTTCTGTGTGAGTGTGTGTGTGTGTGTCTTTTCCCAGGAAGCTAAAAAATGGTTTCAGAGCTCTAGAATGGCACAAACTCTATACTTTTGTTCTTCGGGTCTTTCTTTCAAAATAAAAATGATTATCTGTGTCAGTTAGATAGACAACCATGTTTTGAATTACTGCCAAGGACTTTAATTCAATTAAAAGAGAAATTAATTTTTCCTGTTACTGTTCTTCCTGTATATGTTTTATAATTACGTTAAATGAAAGATACTAGAGTATTCAGGAGAATCATTCACCAAGTCAATAGATGAAATCAGCAAGTTCTGATTTTCACATGACATGTTATTAAAGAGTTTTGTAACCAGACCATGGGTATCCAGTTGATTCTGACTCCTGGCAAACCCCATGTGTGTCGGAGTAGAGCTGTGCTTCATAGGGTTTTCAGTGGCTGATTTTTTAGAAGTAGATCACCAGGCCTTTCTTTTGAGGCACTCTGGGTAGACTCGAACTTCCAAACCTTTCAGTTAGCAGCTGTGCACTTTAACTGTTTTCAGTACCCAGGGACTCCTGAAGAAATTTATAGATGCCCTATATTTAGAGAGCATTTTTTGGGGGAAAAATATAATTGTTTAAGAGAAGTGAGAAGCAATCTAAAACAATCACATTTAAGGCACTAAGGAATAATCCTTTATTGTATCTTCCTTCAAAAGCAGTCAACCTTCAAATTTCTAGCCTGAGTGACATTTCATAACCTTGGGCTACAAATAAGAAAATAATATTACCTTTAAGAATGTTATAAAGTGGTATGTCTGTCTTTGATTATACTTTGTGTCTTTTTGTACAAATGTCATAAAATAAAATGTTGGAACTACTCTTTCACTTTTGGACTAACGAAGGGGTTACTATACCCAAAAAACAAAAACAAACCCATTGCCGTGGAGTCAGTTCTGACTCATAGGGGCTACTGTAGTTGTCCAGAAATGTTACTTTGACGTCATGGACTAGAGTGATGGCAGTGGGGATGAAAAGAAAAAGCCAGATACAAGAAATTACAGTCTGCTTGAGCAAATGGTTGACTCTGGGTTTGGTGAATAAAGTAGAGGTATTCTCAGTGTATCACAATGTATCTAGAAAAACAGCTGAAGTTGGCAGTTTGGAAACATCTTCTATTGTCTCTAACAAGGGCCTCTTACAGGTGTGTTGAAAGTTGAGCCCATTAGATAAAAAGTCTTCAGAATGCAAATTCACAAATTTCATGCATTCAAATTTTAGACTGGATTCTAATAACAAATTTTTTAAAAATAAAAGCTCTTATTATGTAAGGAATATGTGTCAACAAATACTATAATTACTAAAACAACTTTTGCATCACTCTATTAAAAAGCTAAAACTATACCATTAGCACCAACATAAGTGTCAATAATTTTAGCAGTTTTCTGTAATGGATTGAATTATGTCCCCCCAAAATGTGTGTACACTTGACTAGACCATGATTCCCAGTATTGCGCAAGTATCCACCATTTTGTCATCTGATATGATTTTCCTATGTGTTTAAATCCTACCTCTATGATGTTAATGAGGCAGGATTAGAGGCAGTTATGTTAATGAGACAGGACTCAATCTATAAGATTAGGTTGTATCTTGAGTCCATCTCTTTTGAGATATAAAAGAAGCAACAGAGAGACGGGGGAACCTCATTACCACCAAGGAAGAAGTGCCAGGAGCAGAGCACATCCTTTGGACCTGGGGCTCCTGCACAGAGAAGCTCCTACACCAGGGGAAGATTGATGACAAGGACCTTCCTTCAGAGATGACAGAGAAAGAAAGCCTTCCCCTGGACCTGGTGCCCTGAATTTGGACTTCTAGCCTACTACACTGTGAGACAATAACTTCTGTTTGTTAAACCCATCCACTTGTGGTATTTCTGTTAGATGACTAAGACATTTCCTTAATTTTGAAACTTGCAATCTAAAGAAATAGTTTATTACTTTTTTTTTCCCCATTTTTGAGTGACCAGTAACAGGCAGCTTTTTTTTTTTTTAACTCCATTTTAACCTAGGCTATGAATCTGAGATTGAAACACTACTACATCCTAATACTACTGGGCACTGATGACATCCTAATACTATAGGGCAGTGATGAAAAGATTAGGATCTTGAGACAGACCTACTGGGTGTGATTTTCTGCTGAGCCACTCCTTCATTAAATTACATAAACTCTCAATTTTCTTACTTGTAAAATGGAGATAATAATTACTTGTACTCCGTAGAATTAAATGAGTTAATGTATGGGAAGTGTTTTCAGCAGTGTCTGAAATTGTAATTATTCCTGTTCCTAATTTACTAACTGATACTATCACTTTGGAGATAGCTCATATTTCTGATTATTATTAATCTGTATACACTGATAATATGTAGTTTTAAAATTGTATTCATTTCATTATAAGATGGAGTTCTTACAGAAATACGAATTTTCAGATGCTGAGATATGTTTCCTCAGCTATCTTACTACATTTCTTTGTTCTTGAGTCTCCTTTTATAGTAATTATACCAACTGGAATTTGTATAGCACTTTGTAGCGCTTTGAACTCATTTATCTCATTTAATTTTTAAGATGCCCTTTAAGGTGGGCATTATTTCATTATGCCCTGAAATAAGATAAAATGACTTGTCCAGTGTCTCATAGCTGGTGGAGGTGAGATTCCAATCCAAGTGTCCTAATTCAGAAAGTCTACTTCTTTTCTGAGTAACTTTGCATGTTTTTATGGACCCAGTGTCTTCTTCCCTTGTCTATCATAAAAGAGCACCAAAACCAAAGATCTCTCCTAGTCTGGGGCATTTAGCCTAGGGATGTAATTAGCTATCCTTATTCATTCACTCGTTCATTCTTTCTTTTAATAATACGTTATTGAGTTTCTGCCTATGACGGATAAGGTTATGTGTCACCTTTGATAGGCTGTGATTTTTAGTGGTTTGGCAGTTATGTAATGATGTAATCTGGCAGTTATGTAATGATGTAATCATATTCCATTTTGTGCTCTGAGATAGTCATCTCCTATTTTGTGATCTAATGTGAACAGCCCAGTCAGTTGAAAAGGGAGTTTCCTTGGAGATGTGGCCTGCATCCAGTATGTATGGATGTTCTGGCAAATCTCATGTGCTCTGGATCCTGTATCCAACTCGTTGTCCTCTGACCTCCGGTTCTTGGGACATAAGCCAGCAGCCTGCTACTTGACCCGCAGATCTTGGGATTTGCCATCTCCCGCAACCCCATGAGCGAGCAGCCTTCCGTCTGACCTGCTGATTTTGGTTTGTCAGCCCCTGCAACCACGTGAGTCAAGAGGAGCCTCCAGCCTGACACTTGACCCACAGATTTGGGACTTCCCAGCCTCCATAGCTGTGTGAGCCATTTTCTTGAGATAAAGCTCTCTCTCTGTATATATATTTGTATATATACACTTCACTGAGTTTGCCCCTGACTCAGCCAGGACAGTGCGTTTTAGGAGGTACTGTGCTCTGAAAATACTTAGTGTGAACCCAATCTACTCTCAGTGTATGTATGTATATAGGTATGTATGGTTCTAAATAAAATTGTTTGCCATGGTGAAAAGAAAGATTGATGGTAACTGATATCAAAGTGGCATGAAGTAAAGCAAGGTAATGTATTTTAGAAGTTACTGAGAGGAAAACACACATGGTAAACATATAAAATGTACTCCAAAATGAGACTCATGAAGTTCTGTATATTCTCTATGGCTGTCAAAGTATATTGTGCATGAGAAAGCATGAAGTGATAGACCTTAAGTCATAGCATACCCTCAAATAATGAATCATTCTGAAAATGAATACATTATACTGCACATAAAGTTTATCTTAACTTTGACATGTAAAAGAAAGTATTTATTTAGGATATAGTTTTCATCTGAACAATAATTAAACACAATATGGAAAGTGATTGATAGATGATGATGATGATATTGATAATACTCAGATTTTTGTATAGGATGTTTGTAGGAGATGGAGAACTTGTTTTTAAGACTGTTTTGGTTATTTTTCTATTTTTTCCCCAGGTTGTTTAGTTTGTTATCATGTTGCCTAAAGTTAAATTCATATTTAAAAATCATAAAATCATTTTAGGGCAGAAATAAGATAAATTGTTACGACTTTAGAGGTGAGACAGGAATGGCCAGAGAGTTAACGTCTTTAAAGAAGCCATTCAGTCTGTGCCATTCACTTGTCATGCCTGGAGCTCAGTGATGTACCTGCTGTTGCAGCACCACTGTGACCAGCAGGTGGATTAGCTCTCTTGCTCTCCTGTCACTGGACAACTACTGAGCATGCACTTTGTGGTAGATCCTGTGGTAGGTAGTTTATTCTTTCTCAGGCTTCATTCAGATTGACAAATACAATATTGCTTTTACCACACATGTTCAAAAAAAGCAAATAAACTTCGGATTGCTTAATGAAAAAAAATTACACATACTGTATTCATTTGCTGTTGTAATTGGAGAAAGATACTTGGAATGGTAAGATGGTTGAACTAAGGTGGTGTGAAAAAAATACAAATGTGCTAACACAGAAAACTTGATATATACCGCCATGTACACTCAGATTTGGTGGATGTCAGGGCATCTTAAATATCATTTGCTGCATTATTTTATACTTCATAAAACTCAGTTCTTTTGTTTGGATAACCTCATCACATTGACATTTTCTAGCACAGAAGTAAATCTTCAAGGGAAAGCTTAAACTTTCCTCCTATCGTTTGGTAACAGACACATTATATTTAAGAGTATATTCAATATATGCTGTCATCTAGGTAAAATCTCATTATCATAATAGTCATAAGGGATCTATATTGTGTACCTTTGGTGGAATTTTACTACTATATATATGAAAAATAATTTCATAAATATATTCCCATTATATAAGAATAAACTGAAAAAGCTGATGTTTCCTCTATCTTTAATGCATGAAGAGTGTAAAGCAATATTTTCAGCCCTAAGGAGACCATTCATTCATACATTTAAAATATTGTAGCATTTCAAGCATATGTGAAGGTAGAGGGAAAAGTATGATGCACTTGTGTCTGTCTCCCAACTCCAGCAGTTATCAACTCATACCTCACCTACTCCATCCATCCTTGAATTATTTTGATGCACATCCTAAACATCATATCAGTTCACCTTTAAATGTTTTAGTATATGTACCTAAAATAAATTGCTGAAAGACCTGACTACAATGTAATTATCGTACCTAAAAATTAATCCACTAAACCTAAATTAATTAAAGTCATTATTTTTGAGTGCAGTGTCTGCAATGTATAAGTCACTGTATTAGGCTACAAAACGTTTCTCTTAGAACGTCTTAGATCAGTTTGCATGCTGTTATGATTAAGGGTGTCTTTGGAGTTAGTGGCCTATTTCCTGGAAAGGGGTAACTGAAAAGATTGTGTTTAGAAAGGGTGAAGGTGAAAGGCAAAAATAGCATCTTGATAGTCCAAAAAAAAAAACTGGGAACAGTTAATCTAAAATCCAATTTTGTTTTTTCTGTATTCCTCTTACCTACAAGTTTAAGGTTGTACAAATTACTGTGTTAGTGTAGCTGTTATATAAGTAGATAACACAAAAAAAAATCTTCCATTCAGTTTTGTCTGTTGTAGAGAGTTTTAATTACTCACAGATACACAAAACTTTTGCAATGAACATACACTCTGATTTGCAAAAATAGATCACATTGACTGTGTCTTGTTAATGGTATTTAATATGGCTTCCCCCATCATTCTCTGTGAACTGACTACTGTCATATACAAATTAAGTTCAACCATAATTTATCTAATGCTACTTTGGTTGCTCTGCTCTAGTTTCTGTCAGATGAATGATTGAATATACATGAAGAATGTCTTCAGTAGACATCAGGATTGTGCCTCAGTAATTAAAATAGTGTTTTGTCAACATATACTTAATGCAGGATCAAAGAGCATGTGTTAATGAGGAATAAAGCCCAATAAATAACTCCTTTGCTAGTCACCAACATACACTCTGAGAAAGTTAAGAGGAAGTACTCAGGACTCCGTCCATTCTCATCAACTCAGTCGATTGCACTTCCTCAAATAAATACTTTCAAATCGAAGGTTACAGAAGTTATCAGAGGGTAGTAACATGTACACATGCATCTAACGATTGTGTAATATGCTCTTGAAAAACTAATTCAGACTCATATCCTAATCAGTAATACTATAAGTTCATGATACTAATAACGCACTGCTAAGGCCAGAGTGTAATGCAAAAACAAATCTGGTGGTGAATAGCATATACCATGTTTCTCAAAGACAGCATATCTGCAGGATGAGAAAAACCGCCTTTTTTTCTTTTCCCTGCCAGTTGTGAATTCTTAATGTAGTTTGTTTTGAGGAATCAATTTGACAGACTTTGAACAAAAGCTTCAGTTATTGCCAATAAATGAATTTCTGGCCAAAAGTATTTGTGCATGAGGAGCAAAACTTAATATCTCACATGGTATTATAATCCAGATACCTGTGTCAGGATGGCAGGCTCTCATGACATATAATGGTCTACAAATGTAAATTTACCTTTTATTTTTTTCCTGCTTCTTCCTTACAGAGCAATATTTAAATATACCTAGGCAATGAAAGTGGAAGTATTTTCCCATAGTTTTATGTACGAGAAGTTTTCCAGAATGGGTTTTGAAATGCATTGTTCTCATTGATATTAATGCTATATTTATTATGAATTTTTACCAAAATGCCCTTTTTATAGAATATCTAATTAGCACTTTCATTTTTTAATTACACGGGGCGTAGTTTAATTTCTGGTGTTAAATGTCAGACTCTGAAGCTATAATGCATGAAAAACTGTAAGTGAACATTCAAGGGAACAAGGACTTAATGCTCTTTTTCTTTGGCAAATTGCACTGTTTTAGACATTTTTCTCTTCCTTGGGAAATCTGAAGAGGAACAGTTCATCATACATTTTGTTGGCTCCCTGTTCTCCTCCCCACTACCTATTCAGGACTGCTCTCAGCCCTTCCTCACCCCCCTAAAAAAATAAATACTTACTTTTGCAACTCTTTTAATATTGTAAAACATTGGTTCAGTGCTGTTTGTTTTGAGCAAAGGCCATTCATCACATTTTCTGTGTTTCTTTAGGAGTCAGATGGCCAGGGCTGCCCCTTCTGCCGCTGTGAAATAAAGGGAACAGAGCCCATAATCGTTGATCCGTTTGACCCCAGGGATGAAGGCTCCAGGTGCTGCAGCATCATCGACCCCTTTGGCATGCCGATGCTGGACTTGGATGAAGATGATGACCGAGAGGAGTCCTTGATGATGAATCGGTTGGCAAATGTTCGAAAGGTAAAACTAGAGACCATAGGTGTAGTTAGGGTGTCGTGTGGGCATGTAAAAGAAGTGATGCCATCACAAACATAAAATGTAAGTAATGTTGACAGGCTGATAAAAATCATAGACTGAGAAAGGACTGGATTCAGCTATACTCAAAGTACTCTCTCTAGTTTTAAACTTGATAATCAGAGACAATGAGAGTTTTTGAATAAAATTGAACCTCTAAGATTGGCAGTAGCAGATCAATGAAGAAAAATTTAAGAAAGAAAATGATTAAAATTGGAAATGATGCGATTGGACTTAAACAAAATAGTATTTGTTGAAGTCTAAAGTCTTTGTTTGAGTTGTTTTCTCACCAGAAACCCAGTTTGATGTTTGGCTACTATGAGGTCAAACAAGATTGACCTTTTTGAATTTACCATAGTCTGGGGCTTCATCAATATTTTGAATTCAGAAAATTGACTGTCAGTTCACTGAGAATGGATGCTATGCCCAGTTGAAGTTTATTTAAACAAGCGCACAAAAGACAAGCTAATGAGGGAAACACATAAGAATGCCAGTTGATATCAGTTACAAACAAGAAATACAGTAGACAAGAGAACTGGGCTCCCGACTCTCAGGCTGTTCTCTCAACACAGAAAGATACATGACATTCAGATTACAATTAGCAGTTTTGTACCCAGAATCAAAGCAATGGGAGTGAGTGGTAGGAAAGGGTCTGCAAATGCTCTGTCAAGGTGCCACCCTCCTCTTGGCTCATGGCAGACATGGCTAATCAGTCATAGCACACATGCCTGCTGAGCTCAGACTTGGCCTACAAATCCTTTCAGCGTAGCCCTATATACCCTCTGCTTCGATTCTTTAGGATTTGGCAGGTAACATAGACCTATTTGCCATATGCATCTATCTCTATATTGGAGAAGCACTTTGTGCAGAGAACAGGAGATACTTTTCTTTGGGTTACCTTCTTCTTCAAGGATATGTCAAATTTAGCCTTTGGCCTCCTATATTTTCTGTGTTCCATGATGATCAGAGACATTCGTTAGTATTTTTCACATACAGATTTTTGCATATGGAGATGTAAACATGGCTGCTTTCAAACTTTGATCTGGGATGGCTTTTGTTCTACACCTCACTGGTTTTTCATAGATTTCATAATTTAACTCTCAGAGAAACTACTTGATTTCACCTTTTTAATCCCATCTGCTACATTTAGTTTTTAAAGTGTGTGATCCCTTTGACCTATGATATGAAGGAAGAAACCAAACCCCAAATTCGTTGCCTTCGAGTCAGTTCCGACTCATAGCGATCCTATCGGACAGAGTAGAACTGACCCATAGGGTTTCTAAGGAGCGATTGATGGATTAGAACTGCCAACCTTTTGATAAACAGCCAAGCTCTTAACCACTGCACCGTCAGGGCTCCATGAAGGAGGAAAGAAGATAATTATTCCTCAGCAACCCTAAAGAATGAACAAGAAAAAAAAAAAAATCACAAATTAAAGCAAGGAGAATTGAGACTTGATTTTAAGATGAACACTTAATCAGTTTAACCAATATTAATGCCTTCTTATATGTGAACAAAGATTTTTCACATATATTGTTTCATTCTCTCAATTAATTGCCTGTGAAATTTTAATCAGAAATTAAAGATCATGTGACTTATAATTTGTTGGTATTAAACTATAAAAATATATTTGTCATTCATCTAATGGGTCGCCAAAAACCTTAGCAAATTAAATTGCATTGGGATCTGCTAATTGATATGTAAGTGACTATTAGATTTGTATTGTCCAAAATACTACGCACATGTGGTTATTTAAATTTAAAGTAATTAAAATTTTTAAAAAACTAAAAATTTATTTTCTGAGAAATTTAGTTTCTCCGTCACATTTGAGGTGCTCAGTAGCCTCTTGTGTCTAACCTGTTGCCGTTAAGTCAGCTCCAGCTCAGCGACCCTTAAGGACAGAGTAAAACTGCCCCACAGGGTTTCTAAGGAGCCGCTGGTGGTTTCGATTTGCTAACCTTTTGGTTAGCAGCTGTAGCTCTTAACCACTCTACCATATTGGACTGTGCAGAAATAGAACATTTTTTATGGATATGGGAATATCTGTTATAGACAGATTTAATAGAATTATCTATTACCCAATAGATAATTCTACTGGGCATAGCTTTATTAGATCATTCCTCTTGCTTCTTATTGGAAGAAGCTTGGTCTTGGTGCAAAAGACCTTTTCTTATGCTTTAGTCATGTAATGGTCTTAGCATGGCCTGGGTATTTGGCTGTAAGCTAGCATAGGGTCTAGAGCAGGAGTTAGCAAAGTATGTCCTGTGGGCCAGATATGGCTGCCACCCTTTTTAACAGTCTGCGAGCTAAGAATGATTTTTTATTTTTAAATGGTTATATATTTTAGTGATTACATAAATACCTACCTATTTCCTTCATTTTGGCCTGCAAAGCCGAGAATATTTAATGTATGGCTGTTTAAGAAAATGTTTGCCACCCCTGGTCATACACATAGTGAGCATTTGTTGTTGCCATCAAGTCAATTCTGGCTCATGGCAACCCCGTGTGTTCAGGGTAGAACTGCTGCATGGGGTTTCCAAGGCTGTGACCTTTCGGAAGCAGATCGCCAGGCCTGTGTCTCAAGGTGCTTCTGGGTGGGTTCCAACTGCCCAGCTTTTGGCTAGTTGTTAAGAGCTTAACCGTTTGTGCCACCAAGGGACTCACCATAATAATTTAAAGAATGTTCATTGAATGCAAGGATAATAGGGAATGACAGAAAAATATATTAGGAACTCCCAATAGCTCAAGTAGTTCAAATGACATAGTTAGTAATGTTTTCTACTAGGGAAAAGGCATTTTAATTTTCTGTAGTAAATGGTTTTTTTTCTCTCCATAATCCATGTCAGAAGGTGAGGGTGAGGACATAGAGTAATTCTTTGAAGAACTTTGTATGCCCTTCTGCTTGTATGTGTATGAGTTTGTGAAAAGCTGCTGTCTCCTCCTGTTTTCCCTTGAACCAAGTTGAAGCTTGAGCCTTGTTTTTTTTTTTTTTCTTTCTTTTTTTTTTTTTTTAGGTCATGACACTGACAATTGATAACAATCATTGGTGATATAAAATGAGGAGCAGAAGCAGAGTTTTCAGAGGTCACGCTAGTGCTTATCTCTGATCTTTTCTCCACCTCACAAAGCCGTCCATGCTATGTTCTCCTTGGCACCCCACTGAGCTGCCTGTCAAAGTCACTGATAGATTTTTACATTGATCCTCCTCTCTCATTTACCCGAGAGAAGAGTGATGTTCTCAGGCAGTATTGTCCCAGAAGTCACACCTCAGTGGCTTGTTTGGCAGTCAACAGAGTTATTTCATAAAGCTTTGACTGCAGTTAGTGTTATTTATATACTTTGCTATAGCATTTAGATATTTGAGAAATATAAAGAACTTGTGATTAATCATTTTTATTTTAAGGAATCATATTTCAATTAAATGTCTCTATGTGCATTGATCTGTCACTAAGGAATTAAACTGACTTTTATATTTTATAAATCTGTTACTCAACTTTCAGTAAAACCCAGATTTTAGTGTAAATACAAGCATCACTTCTTTCAAAATAATTGAGAAAAATATTGCTGTGGCATAGTGTTCCCAAAGCACTTTCAATGTACTTCTATTTCAGGAGTTACACTAAATTGTTATGTTTTATTTGGAGGACCATCTTTTCCACTAGGCTATTAATTTTTAAGCCAGAAACAATGCCTTATTTATCTGTGTGTCCCTTGGCACCTAAATGTGTTCAGTAAATATTTATTAAATGAGCTAATTAAATGCACATACATGCACACATGTTCCTGAAGAGAAATGACTGTATTTATCTTTTGTATCCTCAGTCCAACCTAAAGACTTAATATATATGTATACTATGTATTGTCAGGTTAATAGGTTTTTTTCCAGTTCTGCCATACTGCCATGGTTACAAACAAATGTCACATGGTCCTTTTGGCACAATAGCTTTTCTACTTCAGTGTTTTTCATCTCTCTCTCTTTTTAATTGTTCTTTTGCCTTATTTGTTCATTCATTCTTAAAAATTTCATTCTCCCAACTCCAAAAGTTGTTGTCGGTCATTGTCCAACAGAATAGACAATTTCAAATACTCTTCTCATCTTCTCTTTTATGAGCAGGTTGATGACTGTAGGGTGAAATCATTTCTGCCTGTTTTAAGCATATTGCATTCTCTAAATTAGTAATGCTTCTTTCATTACTTGGTAGAGTACTGAGCTGCTTGTATGTTCCTGTTACTGTGGTGATAGCCATTATCTGGAGTTTATAAACAGTAACATACTGGACATACAGAATATATATTTAAATTACTTTATATGTTGTGTGTTTAAAATGCTAATTTGTACAGAAACAAAAAGAACCTATAAATCTATCATATACTGTTTTTGCCTCCTGGACAAAAGTTGTATTATAATTTTAAGTAGAAGATGTTTTAGGTTTTGCTTGAAACTGTGCCATTGCCTGATTCCTGAGCTGTCAGAATGTCTAGGATAATTGGATCTGATGTGAGCCTTCAGAGGAAGACTGGGTTGTGATTGGTAAGCTCACATCCTTCTCTCTGACTTCAGTCAGATCAGATCTAAAAAAAAAGTTATCTGTTGCCCTTCAGAGTTTTACTTCATTTTGCCAAAGGTGTAAGGGGAGTCTTACCATCTTATTAGCAATTATGTTGTTGTTGGGTGCTGTTGAGGCAATTTCAACTCATAACGACCCAATGTGACACAGTAGAATTGTCCCATAGGGTTTTCTAGACTGTCTGTAATTTTTATGTGATCAGATGGCCAGGTTTTACTCCCACAGAGCCGCTGGGTGGATTTGAACCGACAGCCTTTAAGTTAGCAGCCAAGCACTTTATTGTTGCACCAACAGGGCTCCTTAATTCTGTTAATAGAACATATTAATTACCAAATATATAAAATTACATACAAGATATATGCCAACAGACTGACCTACTGAATGACTTTAGATTAACTCCTTTGGTCTTAAACATTGTATTTTTTTTAAAATAGTGTTTTAAAGTCTGAATGAAGAACAACATAAAAGAACAAAAATATGTGTGACCAAAAGTCAAGAGAATCCTTTTTAAGACCTTGTCCTAGTGTTGCCTTCATCAGTTAAAATATATTGCGAATTAAATTTTTAATTCGTTATCTGTATGTTATTACTTTTCCTAATGAGAATAAGTGTGAAGAAAGATTCTGTAGTACTCCTGGTCCTGAAGAAAGATGTGTGGGTATGGTTCACAGTGTTTTTAGGAGGGTGTTTCTTTCTAATGTTATATTTATTTAGTTTCCAGCCATGGGGCTACAGTACATGTTGGAGCAGTAAGGAAAAAATTTACAGCAGTGAAATACAAAAATTAAAATAAACATTCAAAATGTAGAACATAGTTCTCAACTTGGAGCAGTTCTTCTCCTCAGAGTATTCAGAAATATGTGGGGACGTTTTTGATTTTCACAGTGACTGGCAGGAAGTGGGGAGTACTGCTGGCATTTAGTGGGCAGCATCAGAGATGTTAAACATCCACCATCCATGGGACAGTTCCACCCAGGAGGAATTACTCCCACTGATCTGCCAGTCATCTTTTCCTCCCTCTCCCCTTGTGCAGCGCATACGTAAAGCCGTGTTGGCATTAAGCCAGCAAAGACAGAAGTTCGTTATTAGCCATTTAATCACTTTTTTTTTTGCTGATTTTCCTTAAAACTCTCCATGAAAAAAGGAGAAGACTGCCTCCTCAAAGAGCTGTATGATGTTGATGGGAATGTTGAAGACATAAATGCCTGAAAAATGTTTTGAATATGTGGTATTTTAGGATAAACAAGCACTTGAACTCTGGAACTCTGGTTTTAGGTCTGGCTTATCTAATAGACTGTGAATTGCTTGAGTGCAGAGCCTGTGCCTTGTTCTTCTTTTCATTCTCAGGCCTTGCACAGTGCCTGGCACACAGGGAAGCCCATGAGAAAGGCGTTTGGCTGAGCTATCAGTGCTGACACTGTCTTTAACTATGCTGTTCCTGAGCAGAGGTCTCTGGAGTCCAGCTGCTTAGGTTCATGTTCTAGTTTTGCATAGTCTGTTTAACCCCTTTGGTGTCAGATAAGGAACATTGGTGTTACAGTGGCTGCTAACTGAAAGGTCGGCGGTTAGAACCCACCAACTGCTCCATGGGAAAAAGATGTGGTAGTGTGCTTCTGTAATGATTGTAGCCTTGGAAACCCTATGGGGCAGTTCTGCTCTGTCCTGTAGGGTCACTGTGATCAGAATTTAACTTGATGGCAATGAGTTTGGTTTTTTTTTTTTTTTTTTTTTTTTGTCTCAGATTTGTATTTGAAATTAATTGAGTCAATGCATATAAAGCTACTAGAATGATGCTGGCATGGTAAATGCTAAGTATTAGTTGTTATTAATGATATTTTTCATAAATTGTGTTTAAGACTCCTGAAATCTTGCTGTATTCCAAGAATTAAGTATCAGTATTTTGGTGATGTCTATGCAAGTTTTTCTTATAGATATTATGACTTATATCATTTTTATAGGAAGAATTAGAAATCAAAGCTAGATTGGATTGGCAAGTATTTGGTCGCATTTCTTTAATATATTAATTGCATGACTGCATTAACATAATTTACTATTAACCCATATTTTAGGTTTGAAATTCAGAGAAAATGCCAAGTTGCCAACATGTTGGCTAAAATACTATTTTAAATATTAAATACTTTAGATAAGCTCCCAGTATTCTTATTTTCTATATAAGTAACCTGAAATGATTTATTCTCTGAGGTAGGGTGAAGAACTATGGTAACCAAATCATAATTACTTATTGTTCAAACAGCTTTACCTGGTATCTTGAGAGGAATAAGAGTTTTCATATGAGGACATTTTTCAGTGACTGAAGTTTATTCCTTTAATTCCCAGACTGTTCTTGTGTCTCAGCCATTTTTATGGAAATGTTTCTGAATTATGTGTCACCCTTCCCTGCCTTCTCAGAATTGGCTCTGCAGCTGAGCGAACAAAGGCTGTAAGAAGCCACTCAATCAACAGAGCACACTGCTTGAAGCTTACATTTTGCTACAGGATTTAAGGGTGGGTGGCATGAGGAGAGGGGAAACATGAATTTAAACCAAAATCACACATATATTTAGATCAGGAAGCAAAATGCATAAAAATATTTAAAGTAAAATATGAAACTTCAAAGAAATTTCAGTTATGGTGGCTGGTCAGAGGCTGTGAGATCAGGTCCCTCTAGAAAAGGTACTTCAGCAAGAAGCTACAGCTCACTGTGTAGTTAGCAATGTTGAACATTTTAATAGAGTTCTGCCCTCAGGGTTATTCCCATGTGTGATGCTGTTTGTACTATAAAGTTGACATTGGTGGTAATTTCACTGACCACTTTCCTGTCAAAGTTCAAGAGGAAGTCAGCTCTTACTCCATCCAGTCTTCTGTCTATAACATCCCATTGCCCCAGCCAGTACTGCTCAGAGTATAAGTTTCGTCTTCTTCATTACTTCTAATTTGTAGTATCTGATAATTTCCCAAAGGTACTACTGGAAAGTAGACGAAAATTCTGCCATTAATACAGTGAACCTCATTGTACACACAAGCCAGCTATCTGTATTCTTAGTAAGGTGCCTGTATCCTGTTACTGTAGGGAAAAGCACAACAGATTATTTTTTACCTCTGTTTAGAGGACTTTTCTTTTTAATTCTGAGTTTCTCCCTAAATTCTTACTGATTGAAGCTTCTGGAAGTGTGACAGTGGATGAGCATGTGATAATTGTATTGCTCTTTCAGAATGTTCCTCATGTAACCTTTTGTTTATTATCTAAAAGGGAGCATTGATACAGGTACTCCAAAATAGATGACAATCATTTATACTATGCACTACATGTGGATATGTGAGTTTGTGTATACCTTCTGAATAACATGCTGTATAGGCTATTATGTTAAATACTTTTGATTTTGTTATCTCTACAGATTAATTATAAGTAAAGAAGAACCAAGAGGATATTTATAACAAGGAAAATATTCTTAGAATATTATATTTTATGGGAGAAAAGTTTTCTCAATGTCCTTCATTAATTTTCATGCATTTAGAAAAAAAGTTGATTTTCTAAGAGTCCTTCCCATCACCCCTGTTGTGATACTTGTATCTACCTTGTTCAGATATGAAAATTCATTAAGTAAAAATCTTGTTAGAAGTATTATAAAATTGACTTGGATTATCCCTGGGGTTGTCAGAACTCTCATCTTACTAGTAATTGGAGAAGTTTTCCTCTTGGTCTGTTTTTATAATAGTCTGGCTGGGCTTGAAGTTTCTTAAATGTTTTTCCATTTCCATAATAATGGATCTTATTTAAAGCTTTTATAAAATCATTCTTTAAAAGGTGTGGAGAAAATGAAGAGTGACTAAAATAAAATGAGCCTTTATTATTGGTAATTGCTGAGTGTGCTAAGAAAGGCCTTCGACTACTTTACTTCTTGGGCTTTTTCTGTCAGGATTTTCTGTTAAAGTTGCAAATGTGGATTTCTCTACTCATTATAGTAGTCATTAGCATCCCATTCTAAGTACTAAAAGAGCTCTAAATTTTGTCAGAGAAATAAAGAATAGTATTTATTCATTTCATGAAGTACAGTGCTGGAAAAAATCGGTGAGTATGTAGACATAAAGAAATCAAACGTGGTCCTTAAATTTCTGGAGCTCCAGGATTCCAGTTTGTAAAAGATGTACTCATCAGCTACCAGTATTAAAGAATTTAAGAGAAATTGTTAGACAGATATGCTGGTGTGATGAGGTGGGAGTAAAGCAGGCCTAGCCTTTGTATTTTGAAAGGAGCTGAAACGATGAAAGCACATTTATTCTAGTTCTAAAAGCAAGTTTAATACTAGAAAAAAATCGAGTATTACCCTAAATCAAGATAAAGGAATGGAATTGATACTGATCAGCTGCCTTATAACTGGAAAAGATGGTTCCATCCTTCCCAAGTCTTGCAGTTACTTCTACTTCAATAATTTTGGATATTGTGCGGTAAATTCAGTAGAGTTAATTCTGTATCTGCAAATTACATCCTATCCGTTTCTAGCCAATTTTTCCATAGCTTTTCTAAGTTTTTTAAAATCCTAATTTTCTAGAGTAGACAGATAAAATGAAAGAAGTGAGAAAGAAAATTCATTTGAGACGGTGGCAAAAAAGAGGTAATTATTTTAAGATGATTATTTTAAGAATCCCTTAGTTAATGTCTTTTTTTTACTATGTTAACTAAATTTTATTTCCTTTACTAGATGCTCATTAGTAGTGCAAAGCCAGTTGAGCAGAGGTGCAATCTCTGCCATAAAAATTGTTTTTAAAAAGAAATTAAACTGGGGAAAAAGTATTTGCAGCAATTCTAACAGATAAAGAGTTGCTATACTAATGTATTCATAGTGAATCATCTTGATGGCAGTGGGTTATATTAAATGTACAATGATTTCATTCAGATCAACAAAGGAGAAAAAAAGTTACTGTGGATAATGGAGAAAAGAATATAAAAAGTCAGTAAGCTGGGGGAAAAAATACACATGGCTAACAAATACTGCAATGTTTTTTTCTATTTGTCAAAGAAATGCAGATTTGAACATCAGCATAGGCCATTGGAATGCCAGTCAAGTATCAAAGTCACAAAAAGCGAAAACTAAAAATACTCAATGTTTATGAGGTTTTTGAACTATTTACCATCTTATAGGACTGGTAGAAGAATAAACTGCAGTGTCCTTACTGGGCAGCAAAACAGCCTAAAGATTATTCATAAACTTTGATCCAGTTATGAGTCTATTATGCTGTCCTCAAAGAAAATTCTGTGGTTCCCTCCTTAAAAAGTATGTATGTTCAGTTTTTTTATGACACATCTTTATAATAAAGAAAAATTGTGAACAGCAAAGGAGTGGTTATATAAATGCTGATATGTCCATAAAATGTACCTTTTAAAATTATGTTCAGGTAAAATGTTTAATAGCAGTTAAACATTTTTTGGTGCAATACAGATTATATTAAAAGTTGTATATGTTATTAGTGATCAGTGATGAAAATAGTACTTAGAAGAGAGACTGGAAGAAACCATATCACCGTCACCTCTGGCTGTGCATAGGTGTTTCAAAAAACATCTTCATACATTCCCATAATTCCAAAAGTATCTACAGTGAAGTTATGTTGTTTATAATGAGGAGATACAAGTGAATGGAATGAAATGAAAACAGAAGTGAAAAGACACAGAGAAATGCCAAAACCAGTTTTCCAGTTGCCATTAAGCCAAGTCCTACTCATGGTGACCCCATTTGTGTCATGGTAGAACTGAGCTCCATAGGGTTTTCAAGGCTGTGACCTTTCAGAAGAAGAACATCTTACCTTTCTTCCGAGTTGCCTCTGTGTGGGTTTGAACTGCCAGCTTTTCTATTAATAGCCCAGTGCTTAACCATTTGCAACACCCAGGGGCTCCTCCAGAACCAGTAAACCTCACTTATTATGGTAAACAGTTCTACAACATGCAAGTCCCTGAACTCATGAACCTTCTCCAACTCCCAAACCACTTTTGCCTTTACTATTTATTATTTGTGCATTCAAGGTACTCTTTAGAGCAAGAAGGAAAAAGAAAAATTTGTGCTAAAGTCAATTCTAGATATTTAGACTAATGGGAATGAATGACCAATGTTAATTACAGCAAATAATCCAAGAGGCGTTTCTGTTTGACTTTTCGATGCATTGTAAGACTTTTAGTTTCATTCTTTTTTAGATATTTGATTTTATTAGTATTGCTTCATTTAGGCTTGATAGAGGAATTGTCTTGGACAAAATAATGTGTGGGCACTTTGTTTAAAGATTTATCTGATACTGAACATGATGGGACCTTTACAGATGTTGTAATCGATTGCATTTTACTTTTTATATCAAAATAATCATTTTTACTAAGCGTGTCATCCAAAAAAAATTTGAATATTTTATAGCAGCCTTTATTTTATCATATATTATTTAATTATATTAAACCACATAATGTCTTCATGAAGTGGATTAACTTTATTCTGCATACTACAGGTAACAATATCAGTAGGGGGTGGCATGCCCAAGGCAGTATAGCTAAAATTGGTATAGATAGGAAATACAGTTATTTGAAGTCAGATTACACATTTAATTAATATGTTTTTAAAGATCCTTGTTATTTATAAAGAGTTGGTATTAGAGTCTGTTTTGACAGTTAACCACACTTAAAATTCACATATTCCAATCAAAGAAATATATTCCTATTTAAAAAATACTTTCTTATTATTCACAATTGTAGTCTTCTTTATCTTTTTTTGGCTTTAACAAACAGAAATTTATTCTCTCACAACTTGATCTTTCTTAATCTTCTGCCCAAGATGTCTTACACATACGGTCTAAGTCTGCATTACTGTACAGAATGGAGATGGTTTTAAAAGTAGTAATCGTGAGCAATACTGGACAAATCAGTAAGAGATGATTAAGTTACCACACTTCACATTGTTAGAATTTCAGCCTGACCCAGATGTTTGGGTCCATGTTTTGTTTTGGTTTTTACTTTTGTTTTTATATTTTCCCCCAACAACTTTTTATCACAGCATCAGAAGTAAAGTAATGGCCTGGGTGATCTTGGGGTGTGGATTAAAATTGTGGAAGGAGAAGGCTGAAAGCAAGGTTGCGTTTTAGGGATATGTCTGATTTTGCAGTGACCTCTGGGGAAGATATAAATTGGTAGCCTAAACATGAGTTGTCACATCCCTTTGCCCCAACTTTAGAGATATTTATGGTACCTGTTGACTGCCTGTACAGGGGAAAATTCTGTTACTCTAGAATTCAACATGAGGAAAACAAAAATCCCCACAACTGGACCAATAAGCAACATCATGATAAACAGAGAAAATACTGAAGTTGTCAAGGATTTCATTTTACTTGAATCCACAGTCAACACCCATGGAAGCAGCCATCAGGAAATCAAACAACATATTGCATTGGGAAAATCTGCTGCAAAAGACCTCTTAAAGTGTTAAAAAGCAAAGATGTCACTTTGAGGACTAAGGTCGCCTGACTCAAGCCGTGGTATTTTCAGTCGTCTCATGTGCATACGAAAGCTGGACAATGAATAAGGAAGAGTGAAGAAAAATTGATGCCTTTGAATTATGGTGTTGGCAAAGAATATTGAATATACTATGGGCTGCCAGAAGAACGAGCAAATCTGTCTTGGAAGAAGTACAGCTAGAATGCTCCTTAGAAGCGAGGAAGGCAAGACTTTGTGTTATGTACTTTGGACCTGTTATCGAGGGACCAGTCCCTGGAGAAGGACATCACGCTTAGTAGAGTGTCAGCCAAAAAGAAGAATACCCTCAACAAGATGAATTGACACAGTGGCTACAACAGTGGGCTCAAACATTGCAACTATTGTGAGGAGGGTGCAGAACCAGGCAGAGTTTTGTTCTCTTGCACATAGGGTCGCATACATTCTCAGTATGCATAGAAAAAATTGATTGGGCTAGAAACCATGGATAGCTATGTTTCTTGATTCTTCTTTGTAAAGAGTCTTAGGTAGGTCAACAAAGCATTTGTGTTAGGTAACAGTTTTGCAAGTTCTCAGAGAATGTAATTTATCCTAATGAGAGTTGTGGGGAATTGGATATCCTCTGACATCTCATTTTCTCCTATATTCTTACATCAGCCTTACATCAGGAATTCTTTCTGTTCCCTCTGTGATAATTTTTGGATAGATTTTACGCCCTGAGGTTTGCAATTATGATCATGTGAGGCCCCATGACTTTCTGGATAGGATTGCTATTTTGTTAAGAATCACTGACTACGTTAAAATCAGTTGAGACTATAGAGTTTCTACTTTTTCTCCTTCAATTTAGCAACAGTTGAAAAACAATTACCTTATCAGAAGCTAGGAGATATGAAGAAGAATCAAGAAATTACTAAAAAGGAAAGGTTCTTAATATTCTCATGTTAAAATTATACTTAATTTTATTGACCTCTTTTATTTGGCACCAGTTGAGAGAGACAAAGACTTGATAGTTTAGTAATATCATGGTAGTATTCAGGTCTGATGTTTTATCAGAGGTATGGTCTAGAAGCTTCTCAAAACTTTTTTAAAAGCCTTTATAAGCATAGCTTCCCATCTTTACTATGGGCTGCACATAGTGACTTCCTTACTGAGAGTACAGTATGGTCAGGGAAAAGGAAAAAAAAACTTCTCAGTGAAAAAACCTGACAGCTACTGCCTCAGCCAGATGATCAAAGTTGACATCAACAGGGAGAAATCATGTTGATATTATGTACCTTTAATATAATATGGTCAAAATGGCATGTTACTTCTGTGGTTTTCCTCCCCAAAACACATAACCCCAGTCTGGGTCCTTGGGTAGTGTAAAATGGTTAACGCTCTCGGCTGCTAACTGAAAGGTTGGAGGTTCAGAGTCACCCAGAGGCATCTCCTAAGAAAGGTCTGATGATCTACTTCCAAAAACCAGCTGTTGAAAATCCTATGGTGCACAGTTCTACTCTGACATACATGGAGTCACTGTGAGTGGGAATCGGCCTAATGGCAGCTGGTTAATTGTTGATATAACCATGAGGAAAACATCAGACTAATTCCAACAGAGGAACATCCTACAAAACATTTGACCTGTACTCCTTAAAACTGTCAGGGTCATCGAAAACAAGAAAAGAAACATGACAACTAAGTGTAATGTGGTATCCAGGATGGATGGAATACTAGAACAGAAAAAAGGATATTAGGTAAAAACTAAGGAAATCTAAACCAAGTATGGACTTTGGTAAATTAAAAAAAAAAAAACTTTATACAGTATAACTAAGTGTGGATATATACACAAATCTTTTTATCTTATCAGTCGGATTAAAGAACAGTGAGTACATAAAGACCAAACCAAAAAGCCTTCAGGATAGCTTTCTGGTTTTCTTAAAAAATACAGACAGGTTTCTTGGAGAATGGGTTTGATTATCTTTTAAACTACACTTTTTGCTATTGTTTTATCCTAGGCCCTTTCTGCAGTATGTAGGAGAACCTGATCAGTTTATTCTTCATGTAATACCGCCCTTGAGGGACAGTACAAGTTCTTTCCATCTATCAATCAGAGTAAACCAAGGGAGCTTATTTTAACAGATGTTCAATGGCAGACACCTCTGCAAGTCTAGATGTCTTCCTTAAGAGCTGAAAGGCGTACGCTGAACACATGAAATAAACAGCAGTGTCCTGCTTTTTCTCTGTTCCAGTGCACTGACAGGCAAAACTCACCAGTCACATCCCCAGGATCTTCTCCCCTTGCACAGAGAAGAAAGCCCCACCCAGATCCTCTTCAGATCCCACATCTAATTCTGCCACCAGTGCCTCCTCGCCTGGATCTCATTCAGAAAGGGATAGTTCGGTCTCCCTGCAGCAGCCCAACTGGTTCGCCAAAGGTAAATCAATTTTATTAGAAACACAGAAAATAATTCTGTGTGACAATTATTATTGCTTGCTTAGGTTCTTTTAAGTTCCATTACTCATATTTCTTGTGCTTTTCATTATTTATAAACAACTGTAATGGGTGTCTAGTTTTATAGATAGTGAGCCCCACTGTCAAATGTCTTACTTTATTACCATAAAGTTACATAATTATTCAGAGAGCTCACCTGTCTGTAATAGTCTCCTGATTTGCTAAAATAAATAACAGAGTAAGTGTAGTTATTCTGTAAAATAGATTTAAAAGGTCATTATATGCATTATACTAAATTGCAAGCTGTTATCAAATGATATTTTACACTCATTTTCATAGTGTCATGACAAGATGTGATGGGAGTATATTTGCATAAATTCGTACGGTGTGATAAATTACCGTCCATGTTTCAAGGTGACTTAGCAAAGAGAATTGTATGTACTTTTTATACCTGGAGGAATTAATTACAGAGAATTAACAATATTTGTAAAGTAATTACATTACTGTTTAACATTGAATACATAATTTTAACTCTATAAATTTAAACCCATGGTTTACTAGTTTAGTTCTATACAGAATTTTTCCCAAATTTAATAATAAGTTTGTATTTTGCTTTATTAAATACAAGATTTTTTAAATTAATCTTCCATTTGGTAACATGCTTTACAGTCTAAAATTAGTAGTAAGCACAATATTCTTAGCAGTATTTGATTTTCATGCATTGTAGTTAACTTGGTATTAATTATATGTACACACACATCAGATTCCTTTTTTCTCTCATATTTCCTAACAAAAGCAGAAGTCATTTATCAGATGAACTGTATAAATAAAAATCAAAAGCTATGAAAGGTACATAGATTCAATTCAGGGGCCTATACATTCATATTTCCATGTAAGAATCAGACTGATTTTTTTTTAATTTTAGGAGCCATAAAATTCAAGCATGCTCTCTAAACAATGTTGTCTTATTATTTGTGATTTTTTTTAACTATACTAGTAATAACCGATAAAAAACTAACATATTTGCTTCATGTGAGTTTCTCTATTACAGTGGAAAAAAAACCCAGAAAAACAAAAAAACACAATTTTCATTCTTCCAGAAATACTAAAAATCAATTTGCTCTCTTAAAAATTGTGATGACAACAACTTTACAAGTTTCTGGATGATGAGTTTCTCTATATTTCCTAAGTCATAGACATGTGCAAAAAGTTAACTATTATCATGACATTATTTAGTGTCATTCATTCAGACCCATTATATAATTTTGATATTCTATTACTTTTTTCTGTATCATTTTTATAAACATAACATTGATTTTATGTACTCATTTCTACAGGAAAATCCTAATGAAATATATATGTACATTTTTAAATTTTTCATTCCTTTTTTAAAAAAAATCATTAAATAGCTATAAAAAAATACCTATTAAAATATGGCATAGAAACCTAGTAAGTCTCCAGTATGGCTTAGAAAACAAAAGCAATAAAATGCCAGTTCAGAAGTCATTGAAGTGCGTGGCACAACTTTAATTTTTTATTTTTCTCTTGTGTCTCTGTAGTCATCTCCTTGCATGGTGAGGAAACAAGATAAACCACTCCCAGCACCACCTCCTCCCTTAAGAGATCCTCCTCCTCCTCCACCGGAGAGACCTCCGCCAATCCCTCCTGACAATAGACTGAGTCGACACTTCCATCATGTGGAAAGTGTGCCTTCCAGAGACCAGCCCATGCCTCTTGAAGCCTGGTGCCCTCGAGATGTGTTTGGGACTAATCAGTTGGTGGGATGTCGACTACTAGGGGATGGCTCCCCCAAGCTTGGAATCACAGCGAGTTCAAATGTAAATGGCAGACATAGTAGAATGGGCCCTGACCCAGTGATTCTGCGGAAACATAGATGCCATGATTTGCCTTTAGAAGGAACCAAGGTAAGAAATATGTAAAGCAGAAGTGAAAGAATCTGCTTATAAACTCTTCTGATATGAGGTAGCATAAAAGTCTGGGCAGTGTTTTTTGCTTAGTGTAGCACTTCCCTGCAGGTCTTTAATTATCTCCAAGTTATAAATAATCAGAAGCTCATTAAAACTTGAACTTAAAAGAAGTCAGGAAGAAGATTCTAAGTAATGATTTAATTTTAATGTGCCACAAGACAATTTTCCAGAGATTTATTTCACCTTTCCTTATTTCATCTGCGAAAAATTGCTCCCCATTAATAACTCGTTGGTGGGAGAATCAGTGCTGTACTTTTTTTAACTATTTGGAAAAAAAAGTTTCCTAATCATAGCAGATAATAAATCAGTTGTTGGAATTAGTTGTTTTCTAGGACAGTACACCCTATGCAGCCAGATTAAATGAACTCATGTACTTAAAACTGCCAAACCCAGTTCACTCTTACAAAGCAAGTTATTTTCCCATAAAACTGAAAAAAAACTCCCACACATCTTGAGTTCTGTCTTGGAGGATATCACCACCATCATTTATGTATCTGAGAGAGAATTTATGCATTCTAGAAATCAAAGAGCCAGCAACAGAAATAATTCAGTCCAGAACTATTATTACACCCTTGGCAGAGTGGTAATGTAGTATTTTTCTGTATTTGCTTTCATGGTATTTTTGCTGTGAGATCAGATCATTCTCATATTCCTTCTGCCCAAGGAATCTTTGTCTCTTTTGAAGATTGTAATATTAGAAATCTGTTGCTCTCTGTTTATCTTAAATTGTATTTTAGGGGAGTAATCTATTCCTTCAAAATAGTGCCCTGCAGTTGGTGAGCTCACCCTATAATGTATTCAAGAAACAAGGAAGAAGTGTGATGTATGACATACACTCAACTCCTGTGTTTGTTTGGTTCTATGTGGTGTATGTGAAGGTAAAGTTATAATGAAAACTTTGGGCAACAATATTTACCCTCGGTGATAATCTAGAGTAGCTAGGATAGGAAGAGTCAAGACTCTAGTGTATCATTTAAAAAAACAAAGGAGGTGGTGGGTTGCCATGACTCTTTGCCAATCTGAGTAGGATGTAAATAGAAGAGAAACTAACAACCAAACCCGTTGCCTTCGAGTTTATTCCGACTCATGGTGAACTTGTGTGTAGAATAAAATTGTACTCCGTAAGGTTTTCAAGTCTGTGGCCTTTCAAAAGCAGATCACCAGGCCTGTCATTTGAAACACCTCTGAGTGCATTTGAATCGCCAGCCTTTTGGGTAGTAATCAAGCACTTCTATGTTTGTACCACCCAAGAGAAAGCACTTATAAACGCATTTTATAATCTTCTCTGAAAATGGAGAGTTTATTATCCTCAAAAGAATTTTTCTATGATCTAGAATCCTGAATAGAGGGATCTACTGTTATTTAATTTTTAGTGATTTCTTTTTCCTTTTCCTTTAGCCTCTGCTACTTTTCATTCATACATGATCACATTTGTCTTGAGAAGAGAGTAGGAATGAGCTCTGACATTAATTGACTGGCTATATTTTAGTAGCATGCTATAATTTACTTCCTGACTGGACTTCAGAAATAGTTAAAATTATAATAATTATCACAGCCAATTCACTGAAGACCTTTTATTTTGGGGTTCTTTTAGATAATATGTTGTGCAATTTCAGTATGACTATAGACCTAATTTCTCGGTCCTAGAACACTGCTAATTTTTCGGGGGGGGGGGGGTTACCATTTCAAAAATTGAGGTTACAGTTTCTTGGATTATGGGTGAGATTTTTATTATATTTACTGTAAGTGTGACTTATTAATACTGACTTCAGTTATGAAGATTCCTTTTAATATTTTTTCTGGAACTTTTTTATTCCAATCATTCATGCTAACTAGTATCAAAGAGAATATTGAATGAGTTGCAAAGTTTATCTCCTCCTGAAAGCTTCCTTTTAATCTTGTTTAAAAACCGAAACCAAACTCGTTGCCCTTGAATAGATTCCGACTCATAGTGACCCCATAGGACAGGGTAGAACTTCCCCGTAGGGTTTCACTCAAGCTAAAAGAACTGAAGAAAAAATTCAAGCCTCAAGTTGCAGCATTGAAGGATTCTATGGGGGAAAATACTGAATTATGCAGGAAAGAAGATGGAAAGAATACACAAGAGTCACTGTACCAAAAAGAACTGATCAGTGTTCACCCACTTCAGGAGGTGACATATGATCAAGAACTGATGGTACTGAAGGAAGAAATCGAAGCTGCACTGAAGGGAATGACAAAACAAAAAACAAGGCCCCAGGAATTGATGGAATACAAATTGAGATGTTTCAACAAACAGATGCAGCACAGGAAATGCTCACTTGTCTATGTCAACAAATTCAGAAGACAGCTTCCTGGCCTACCAACTGGAAGAGATCCATATTTGTGCCTGTTCCAAAAAGGTGATCCAGCAGAATGTGGAAAATCATTGCTGATTTCACAGACAAGTAAAATTTCGCTGAAGATCGTTCGAAGGCAGTTATGGCAGTACACTGAAAGGGAGCTGCCAGAAGTTCAAGCTGAGTTCAGAAGAGGACATGGAATGAGGGATGTCATTGCTGATGTGAGATGGGTCTCAGCTGAAGCAGAGAATAGGTGAAAAATATTTACCTGTGTTTTATTGACTATGTAGAGGCATTTGACTGTGTGTATCATAACAAATTATGGATAACATTGCGAAGAATGGGAATTCCAGAACACTTAATCATGCTCATGAGGAACCTGTACTTAGACCAAGAGGCAGTTGTTCGAACAGAACAAGAGGATACTGTGTGTGGTTTAAAGTCAGGAAGGGTGTGCGTCAGGTTTGTATCGTTTCACCATACTTACTCAGTCTGTATGCTGAGGAAATAACCGAGAAGCTGCTCTGTATGAAGAACACGACATCAGGATTGGAGGAAGACTCATTAACAACCTGAGACATGCAGATGGTACAGCGTTGCTTGCTGATAGTGAAGAGGGCTTGAAGCACTTACTGATGAAGATCAAAGACCGTAGCCTTCAGTATGGATTGCACCTCAACAAAAAGAAAAGTCACAACTGGATTAGTAAGCAACATCTTGATAAATGGAGAAAAGTTTGAAATTGTTGAGGATTTTATTTTACTTAGATCCACAGTCAACACCCATGGAAGCAGCAGTCAACAAAGCAAACAAAGTATTGCATATGGACAAATCTGCTGCAAAAGACCTCTGTAAAGTGTTAAAAAGCAATCACGTCACTTTGGGGACTAAGGTAAGCCTGACCCAAGCCACAATATTTTTAATCACCTCATATGCATGCGAAAGCTGGGCAATGTATAAGGAAGACCGAAGAAGTGTTAACAACTTCAAATTATGGTTTTGGCGAAGAATATTGAATATACCCTGGACTGCTGGGTGAACTAACAAATCCGTCTTGGAAAATTACAGCCAGAATGCTCCTTAGAAGCAAGGATGGTAAGACTGTCTCATGTACTTTGGACATGTTATCAGGAAGGGACAGTCCCTGGAGAAGAATGTCATGCTTGGTAAAGTACAGGATCAGGGAAAAAGAGGAAGACCCTCAATGAGATGGTTTGACACAGTGGCTGCAACAATGGGCTCGAGCATAACAACGATTGTGAGGATGGTACAGAACCGAGTATTGTTTCGTTCTGTTGTATGTAGAGTCGCTGTGAGTCAGAACCGACTCTTTGGTACCTAACAACAACGTTTACGTAAACATACTACCACCTCTTTCTCCCCTGGAGTGGCTGGTGGGTTCGAACTGCCAACTCTTCCTTTGGTTAGCAGTTGAGTGCTTAACCACTGCACCACCAGGGCTCCTTCAATCTTCTTTATACCAAAGCCAAACCCATTGCCCTTGAGTAGATTCCAGCTCAATAGCGACCCTGTAGGACACAGTAGTACTGCCCCATAGGGTTTCCAAAGCTGTAATCTTTACAGAAGCAGACTGCCGCATCTTTCTTCCTCGGAGCAGCTGGTAGGTTTGAACCGCTGACTTTTCAGTTAGCAGCCGAGTGCTTAACCATTGCACTGCCAGGGCTCCTTCCAGTCTTGTTTAGGTCTATCTAAATAACCTTCATTAAGATTTTTAAGACCCAATCTCATATGTGGTGTGTGTATTATTATTACAGTGCTTATATTCTCAAGGTCAATTTCATTTTACAACTAACATTGGTATTTCCACCAAAATTGGACTTCTAAGACTTATAATTTAACCTAGTTGTTTAAAAGACTTCTAAAGTTAATTACAATGAAGCACTTATATATAGTTAACAAATGCTATAAAACTATGAAACAGAACATGTCTCTTTTATTAATTTTATGAATGGAAAAATGCTTCCACTGCGTTTGACCACAGGGTGTGTTACAATTTACATAAAGGATAAAAAACCAAATTCCTTTTCTTCTTTCTGTGTGGGAGACCTCAGGCTGGCTTTACCTAACAATGGGCATAAGGCTGAGTCTCTCTAGGGTTCTGTAGTTCTCATTTTCTTATAATTCTAGGTTGGAATTTTTATCACACCTTAGGGTTTCCCCTTTTTTGGTGTGGTTCCTCAGTCCAAATAGATTTGATTAGACATTTTTAAGTACTTTCTACACGTAGGTCTCGCCTGGTGTTCATAACCAGAATCCTGGTGTTCCTTCCCTTTCAGGCTTCACAAAATGTATTCGTAGAAGGGGAAGTGACAGCTCCTTCAGGCAGAAGTAGAAGTGATAAGGCTATGTGATACCTGCATTTTAACAGACCTAAAAAACCTATCAACATGCATCAGTTAGGCCCTGGAATCAGACCTGGAGTTCTCTTCTTGCTCGTGAATTTATTGGCGTTGTAGGTGTGAGCAGTTTACGTCATTTCCACTCCTGCTGCACTTAATTTCCTTACTTTATGAACTGGAGTAATAATAGTACCTAGGGTATTGGAGTTACTCTCCAAGTGTCTAATTCCCGTACCTCTCTGTTAAGGAATAAAACCAGAGATAATGTGCTAGACATGGAGTGTAAGAATAAGTTGTAACAGTTGCCATTTTCATTAAAAATAGTAGGTTTTTTTTTTTCTGAACCAAAATCGCCTTTACTTCCCCCTTCCCTTTTATTTAGCGTAGTTCCTAATATATATATTGTAAGCACTCAATAATGTTGCTATTATTATAATAATTAAGCCGATGACAGAAATCAAAGAATGTATGTGTGCTGAGGGTGAGGAGGAGAAGGTAGGAAGGAGAAGAGGGGGCTAGGGGAAGAGAATGTTCATGGTGCACAAGAAGTATAAACACGTAGACAGCTTTTTCTGTATTTTGAGAGCGCCGGCCTAGAGCCTATTGCAGAACATAATTTTCTTGTGTAAAGTAGGATTTTTTTTGTTTTTTTCTTTTTAGAAGAGTAGTGGTTGTCTACTGGTAAACCTCATACTTACAGTAAGGAAAGGAGAGGGGATTAAATGAAAGGGGAGATGATTTGGATTTTAAAAAAAGACATAATTTCAGTGAAAATGTTGAAAGTTGCAGTGCGCTCACAGCCTCCATACTTAGTGTGCTGTATTTTATTTTATCATAGGAACAAAGTGTGTGGAGACTTAGATATTTGGGCAGTTATCTCTCAGCTTCCCATAACCCATTAGTCTCTCAAAACTTAAGCAAACACACATTCTTGTCAAAAAGTAACAACTATGGTTTAGGTTGAATTGATTTCACTAGAGGTAATGCTTCAAATTTAATATTACATTCTCACTTTAAAGGTAAGAAGACTTAAGCGCTAGAAGTTTAAGTAAAAATTAAATGTGCATACGAAATACTGCAGGTGGTATTAGTAAGACTTGTCATGTTACTTAGAATGACATTGTTCTAAAGATGACCCTGTCTGTATACAATAATCTTTTGAAGATATGGCTAGATAAGTATATCTTATGTTTCCCCTTTTTAAGTTTGTGGCTTTTCAGAATTTTGGTGGAGAGGCACATGTTTATGTGGATGACCGTAAGCTTATCTGTGTAACTCAGGGCTGTCCTTCAGAAAATAAGTACTCTGTGTACTCTCGTTTCTTTTCTAGTCTGACATTGTTGGAGGTCAAATGATAGGGATATTTAGGGTAGTGTTTCTGGGTGTGCATGTGTGCAGTGAGGTAAAGCGTTTTATTTAAAAAAAAAAAAAGTTTTCTTAATTGTGTTCATATTGTTGTGAAGGTATTTATTTTTTTTCTGTATCTCAAGTGTCCCAAACTTTTTAAGTTCTTAGGCAATATCTGAATCCTGAAAAAAACATGACAAACTTCAAGCTTAGGAATACATGCTACCTTGAAGAATGTAGAAAAATACTCATCTAGGTAGACTAAAATTTATAATGCATTCTATGATATCTCAGAATAATACTTCTACCACAAATGTAAACTTCCCCTGATATATTTTTATCCCTTTAACCTAATACAGTACACAGACACACACACATACACACACACACACACACACACACACACACACACACTCTCTCTCTCTCTCAGGATGTGCAAGACACTGTGAGGAGTAGAAGGATGGATAAAGCACAGTCCATTAAATAGTGCAAATGAGATGTGTATGTGATTGATTAAGAGATGAGGCATCTAGTGAGAATAGCAGCACCACTGGAAGAATGTAATCTGTGTCACTGAATTGTACATGTAGAAACTTTTGAAATGGTGTAACTTTGGCTGTGTATATTTTCACCAAAAAAAAAAAAAAAGGTCCTCCAAGGTCAAGAAGGGAGAGTGTTGACATGTCATGAGGTTGTTAACCAGTGTCATGAAACAGTATGTGTACTGACTTCAATGAGAAACTATTTGTTCTGTAAACCTTCATCTAAAGTACAATTAAAAAGAGAGAGAGAGAGAGAGATGAGGCATCTAAGAAGCATCCAGAAAATATAGCGTGGAGTCTGAAAGAAGAAAAAAGATTTTTCTAATTGAATTGTGGTGTGGAAGAAGGAATAAAGAAAACTTTATACAAGAGCGTCACTGGCTGTAGACATTAAAAGATTGGTAGGTGTGTTTTTGGAGACATGAGAGGAAGGAAGAACATGGAGGTGGGAAAATCACAGAGTGATAGGAAGTCTGCTTTGGGTGGAAAGAAGAGCATATAGACAAGTAGTCAGGGGAGGTAAGACTAGAAATGTAGGTTGGAACCAATTATGGACCGATTAAATTCTACACTTAGTTATGTTCATTTGGGAGGCAGGGAAGAGCTTTTAAAGTTTTTTGGCAGAGGAGTGATAGGATGAGAATTACGTGCTTAGAAGATTTTAAATTGGTAGCGTTTCAGATGGAATTGTGGCAGATTTGGGACAGTGAATTAGAAGGGCAGAGGAGCATAAAGATGTTCCTTAGCTGAGTAGTTAATGAAGGCCTGAACCAGTGTGGTTTCAGTGTGCTGCTTCACTTGATACGGATCAGTTTGCACATTTGAGGAGCTATTGTTTCGTACCATTTGCAGACAGGATTTCCAGATTTCCAGAACACATAAAATATTGATTTCTGGCTTAAGAAGTTGTGGCTTATTGTCCTTCCTCAGGTAGGGGCAGCTAAAATGATTTTAGGTCTGATGAAATGGGTGCCAGTGGGAACATGAAATTCAAAATGACATAAGGTTAAATCTTGTCATCCAACCACTATTATGAAATGTAAATGAGTTCTTCAGACAAACAGAAATACGTCCATCACTTTCGTACCTGCACATTGGGTTCTTAGCTGTTTGCATGCATTTGTTGTTGCAGTCCTTCAATTAGGAAAGAAATACGGAGAACTCACATTTAGTGTTTGGTATGTTGTTCAGTCTCACTACCTACGTACTTTAGAGCAGTATAAAGGAAGATGAGCCATTAAATGCAGTACATATGTTTACTGAGAATATTTCCATTCAGTAAATTAATAGTTTCTTCCTGCTGTACTAAAGGGAAGTCATGTATCAAAGAAGTCATTGGTTAATGCCTCCATTAATAAGATCATTTAAGCCAGTCAGCAGTCAGTATTCATTTAGCCAAGCCCTACTGTGTAGAAAGCAGGAGCCCTGGTGGCACAGTGGTTAAGAGCTTGGCTGCTAACCAAAGGGTTGGCAATTCGAATCCACCAACCCCTCTTTGGAAACCTTAGGAGGCAGTTCTGCATAGTCCTTTATGAATTGACTTGATGGCAACAGGTTTGGTTTGGTTTTGGTGTGGAAAGCAAGGAGCCCTGGTGGTGGCACAGTGGTTAAGTGCTCGACTGCTAACCAAATGGTTTGGTGGTTCGAAACTCACCATCTGCTCCACGGGAGAAAGGTGTAGCAATCTGCTTCTATAAAGATTACAGCCTTGGCAACCCTATCGGGCAATTCTCTTCTGACCTATTCGGTTGCTATTTGTTGGAATTGACTTGATGGCAAAGAGTGTGGAAAGCAATGAAAGAATGTGCTGTGAAAATAATAAAAAAAGCTTTGTCCTGAAGGAGGCTCAATGTGGGATGAATGTTCTTCCGTAGAACATATTGTTAGTTGCCATTGAGTGTATTCTGACTCGTGGTGACCGCATGTGTTACATAGTAGAACTGCTACATAGTATTTTCTTGACTGTAATCTTAAAAGAAGCAGATCACCAGTCCTTTTCTTCCTCAGTATCACTGGGTGGGTTTGAACCACCAACTTTTAGGTTAGCAGTCAAGCACAAACCATCTGCGGCACCTGGGGACCTTCCACAGGACATAACTAGCAAAATATCAGCAAATGACAAATACTGAATGAGTGGTTCAGAAAAAACACACTGAAATTTCAGAGGCAGAAGAAATTTTCTAGTTACTACATGTCAGTAACAGTGTGGTTCTAAAGCAGTTAAAGACAGTGCTGTTTTCGTTTTAGAGCATATTAATAGATTGTTACACTAAATTATTAACAAGTCAGTCAACTTTCTTAGGTTATTGCCCTCCTAGAGAGTAAGCTACATCATTAACTACATGGTTTTACCAGTGATAGACATTATTGCCTGAATGATTTATCTTCATGAAATTTAATTGTAGTACATAAAAATGTTCAGGCTCTGTTATTAGTATATTTATTCTCTCATTTACCTAATGTTCAAGTTTTTTTTTAATATCACAGTAAACATTTGAGTGTGTTGATATACTTTTTCAGATATAACCTCAACATTCTGATTATAAACTTGTTAAATTTGAGCCAGTACAACTAAAACTGTTATTCCTGTATCTCTTCTTCATTATATTATTGCTGAAATTTCAACAAGTTCATCTGCAGTATATTAAGAGGAAGTATATTAGATACTTCCTCCTAAAAGAGCAAGTTGGTTGCATATAAAATCCATATTTCATGCTCCAGAATAAATTTTAGATGTATTTGTGACAGAAACATTAAGGAGATTTGATTGCAAAAATCTTAAATTGTGTATATTCTGGCAACATGGTCATGACTCCAATTAAGGACGACTTAAAATACTCAGGATCCCAATGAGAATTCCAGATCTGATACATGTATTTGTCAGTTAAAAGGCATTTTTAATGTAAATGGGTTTCACTGAACTTTGCAATAATTAATATCTGTTAGAAAATTTCTTCTCTCTAGAAAAGTTCCAAAAACCCTGCCTTATTCTTTTATTTTACCCATGGTCAAAAACTTATGATAAACCATTTTATTTAAAGATATATTTTGTCATGGCATTACTGCAGTGTATTGAATCTAATGAGGGGAGACATGAAGATGAGAAATTGGAGCTAAAGCATAGGATCTAGTTTTAGAGTGAAACTTTAATGTTATAAGGTATTATGTAGCTTTGAAATGCAAGCGTTGCTGTATTTCAAATGCATTCTTTAAGCTTGTTCCTTGTCTTATTTTAAGTCGATGGGCAAGGGTACAGCCTTTTTGATTTGGGATTCTAAAGCTTCATACCAATTTATAACTGTCAGGGCTGGAGGAAGAATTCTTTAGGTCTCTATTGGGTTATCTAAGACTATGCAAGCTACATTACATCCTTTCTGCCCTGACAGCAGTCTACTTCTAAATATGAATGAATAAGGGATAGGAAAGACCTCTGTGAAAAAAAATTTAGTGATTTATTTAAAAGTCTCAAAATATGCTTTTAAATCTTTTCATGTGAAATGAGTAATTGCAGTGTTATTTCTCGTTCCTTCTTTTTTCTGCCTCCTCCTCCTCAGGTGCTTCAGTTTCAAGTCATTGGATAAGCAAAGAGCAGTTGTTCAGGCAGTTACTGTAGTGAAACTGAGCAACATGGAAATCAGAATTTCCTAATTCTGAGTAATTAAACACAGATTCTCTGTGGGTACTTAATGAGCAACTCAACTGTTTTCTTTTGGTCACAAACTGAGAATTATATTTAAAGTTGCCTTCACTTTGAAAGCCAGAACAAGTCTCTAGTTACTATTAGTGCCGAAGATTTCAACCTTGAAAGAACATAGGCATTTCTGATTATAGTCATGTACTCAGTTTTATTGATAAGATTAAGACTTTTCTGTTAACTCTGGAGAGATATAATTTACTATGCTTTTATTTACAAGAAATTGGAATAAGAATTGCTCCAGTGCTGTTTTTCTTTACCAGATCCTTACAGAGAATGCTTAATATTTCAATGAGAACTTATTTGGGAATTTTAGCTATCTATATTTGATTTACATAAATTATAGTATTACCTCTGTGTTTAGGGATCATGCTTTACCATATTTTTTTTTACATATAACATGGTTCCACTTTAGGGGGTGGTGAATAATCACTATGGTACTGTTGTTGTTAGGTGCCATCAAGTTGGTTCCAGCTCATAGTGACCCTATGTACAACAACGAAACACTGCCTGGTCCTGAGCCATCCTCACAATCGTTATGTTTGAGGCCATCCTTGCAGCCACTGTGTCATTCCATCTCATTGAGGGTCTTCCTCTTACTTGCTGACCCTCTGCTTTACCAAGTGTGTTGTCCTCCTCCATTGACTGGCCCCTCCTGATAACATGTCCAAAGTGCATGAGACAAAGTCTTGGCATCCTTGCTTCGAAGGAGCATTCCAGCTGTACTCCTTCCAAGACAGGTTTCTTCATCCTTCTAGCAGTCCATGGTATTTTCAGTGTTCTTTGCCAACACCGTAATTCAAAGGCATCAGTTCTTCTTCGGTCTTCCTTATTCATTGTCCAGCTTATGCATGCATATGAGGTGATTGAAAAATACCATGGCTTGATCCAGGTGCACCTTGTTCCTCAAGGCGACATCCTTACTTTTTAACACTTTAAAGAGTTCTTTTGTAGCAGATTTGCCCAGTGCAGTATGTCATTTGGTTTCTTGCTGCTTCCATAGGTGTTGACTGTGGATCCAAGTAAAATGAAATCCGTAACAACTTCAGTATCTTCTTCGTTTATCATGATGTTCATTATTGGTTCAGTTGTGAGGATTTATGGTTTCTTTATGTTGAGGTGTAATACATATAGAAGGCTGTAGTCTTTGATCTTTATCGGTAAGTGCTTCAGGTCCTCTTCACTTTCAGCAAACAGGGTTGTGTCATCTGCATATCACGGGTTGTTACTGAGTCTTCCTCCAATCCTGATGTGGTGTTTTTCTTCATATAGTCCAGCCTCTTTGATTATTTCCTCAGCATACAGATTGAATAAGTATGGTGAAATGATATATCCCTGATGCAAATCTTTCCTGATTTTAAACCACGCAGTATCCCCTTGTTCTTTTCAAACATCTGCCTCTTGGTCTTTGTACAGGTTCTGCATGAGCACAATTAAGTGTTTTGGAATTCCCGTTCTTCAAAATGTCATCCACCATTTGTTATGATCCACACAGTCAAATGCCTTTGCATAGTCAACAAAACACAGCTAAACATCTTTCTGGTATTCCTTCTTTCATCCAAGATTCATCTCACATCAGCAGTTATATCCCTGGTTCTAGGTGCTCTTCTGAATTTCTGGCTTGAATTTTGGCTTAAATTTCTGACAGTTCCCTGTTGATGTACTGTGGCAACCATTTTTTAATTATCTTCATCATAGTTTTACCTGCATGTGATAGCAGTGATATTGTTCAATAATTTCCACATTCTGTTGGATCATCTTTCTTTGGAATAGGATCTCTTCCAGCAGTTGATTGGCCAGGTAGTTGTCTTCCAAATTTCTTGGCATAGACAAGTGAGCACCTCTAGTGCTGCATTTGTTTGTTGAAATATCTCAATTGATATTCCATCAGTTTCTGGAGCCTTGTTTTTCACCAATGCCTTCAGTGCAGCTTGGACTTCTTCCTTCAATACCATGGGGTCTTGATCATATCCTACCTCCTGAAGTGGTTGAACATCAACCAGTTCTTTTTGGTATGGTGACTCTGTGTATTCTTTCCATCTTCTTTTGATGCTTCCTGTGTCATTCTGTTGTTTGCCCATAGAATCCACTTCAATTTGCTGCACTTAACAGCAGGTTTCAGAGTCTCTTCTTACATGCATTTTGGTCCTTTTTTTTTCTTTTCTGCATTTTAATGACCTTTTGATTTCTTCGTGTATTATGTGCTTTATGTCCCATCCCACAACTCAATCTGTTCATTGATCATTACTGTTCAATGCATCAAATCTGTTCTTGAGATGGTCTGTAAATTCAGGTGGAATTAACTCAGGTCATATTTTGACTCTCATGAACTTGTTTTAATTTTCTTCAGCTTCAGCTTGAACTTGGATATGAGCAACTGATGATCTGTTCCGCAGTCAGCTCTTGGCCTTGTTTTGACTAGTGATATTGAGTCTCTCCATCATCTCTTTTCACAAATGTAGTCAATTTGATTTCTGTGTATTCCATCCGGCGAGTTCCACATGTATTGTTGCCTTTTATGTCATTGAAAAAATGTATTTCCAATGAATAAGTCGGTGGTCTTGCAAAATTCTGTCATGCAACCTCCTGCCTAGTTTCTATCACCAAGGCTGTATTTTCCAACTACTGATCCTTCTTTGTTTCTAACTTGTGCATTCCAATCACTAGTAATTATAAATGCATTTTGATTGAATGTTTGATCAATTTCACCCTGCAGAAGTTGGTAAAATCTTTTGCATTACTTTATTTCACAAAATTCAATGATACTCGTATTAACTGGTCTTCCTTATTAGGTGTATGGATGTTTTCCTATCACTGACAGTGTTGTATTTCAGGATAGGTCTTGAAATGTTCCTTTTGGTGATGAATGTGATGTTGTTCCTTTACAATCTGTCATTCCCAGCATAGTAGACCATATGATTGTTTGATTCAAAATGGCCAATACCATTTCATTTCAACTCATTATGGTACTACTAACTCCTAAAGAATTTATATGACGTTTCACTTGTTCAAATAAGCTGAAATTATATATGCTGTTCAAAATTGTAGGTTTTCCAAGAGCTGCTATTGTTTTGATGTCTTCCAGAAGTTAAATTCTTCAAAACTAACCATTTAATTTACTTTCAGGTTTTTTCCAATGGTCACCTGGGAGATGAAGAATATGATGTTCCTCCCCGGCTCTCTCCTCCTCCTCCAGCTGCCACCCTCCTCCCTAGCGTAAAGTGAGTTTTATTGAATTTGGAAATTTGCTCATGAATAAAGATATGGTAAATGGTGGTTTTGAGATTCTCAATACAAAAGCTATAGGTGAATAAGAAACAATTAATAAATATGATGCAGCCAGATATATGTACCATACTTAATATGTATATTAAGTACCAGACATCAGGATCCTTTCCAATTCTTTGCTGGTAACCACAGCTTCTATGAGACTTACCTAAACTCTGAGTTTTTAGATAGAGCAACAAGGAGAGAAAGTTCTCCCTACACTCTAGGAAAGGGATAGCATAGCATAACAAGCACACCCTTAAAATTTACCTCTCTTCTTCTGGGGTATCATTTTTTATCCCAGCTATCCAGTTTGACGTTATAAAAGAATTATTGGTTCCTCCAATTTTCCTATTTCTCATACCTACTCTGCCGCTAAGTCCTGATGATTGTTCTTTTGAGCTTTTTCTCATTCAGCTATTCTTCACCATTGTCCTAGTCTCATCTCATAACTGGACAACTGAAAGAGCCTGATCTCCCGATATGAACTCAGAATTAGTATCAATGGATTTTAATACTAGAAAAATGGATTACTCCGGGTGTAGGCACACTGGACATATAGGTACACTGGATAATTAATTGATGTGTCATTCCCAGTCAAACCAACATAAAATCAAGTCTCCCATTTTCCATTTCTCTACTCTTTATAAGATTGCCTATTCCCGTGTGGTTTGTTCACTACAGCCTAATTAATTTAAACTGTTTTCAACAGATCACTGTTCTACTCAAAAACTGACATTGTTTCCTCTTTCCTACTAAATTAGTTCTGTGTTCTTCTGCTAGCGTTAAGGTTCTACAGAATTTTACCAAACTAAAATATTTTTCAGTAATTCCTAATGCTTACTCTCAAAACTTGTCTTATTTTTTTTCTGTCTTTTTGAGTTTTTTATGCTGTTCTCTCCTATGCTTGATTTTTTCAGAATCTTTATCCTAAGGGTCCATGTTTCAGGGTCCATATTAAAACTTATCTGACTTCAGCCTTAATGAAGGCTGAGTCACACTCTTCTTCCTACAGTTTATTTTCTATACATTTAATTATGTACTCTCCTATACTGATTTTTAACATGGCTCTCAAAAAAGATTTTTAGGTTTTTGAGAGTAAAATCTTCTCTTGTATTCTCTGATTCTCCCACAACACTGAACTGTATTGGATATATAGTGAATACACTAAAAAACCTTAATTTGTTGGCTGATTAATTTTATCTGATGAGATCCTCATTTGCAGTTGAAAGTCTTAGTGCTTCTTCACTCTTTCATCTACTAGCCACTGAACTCCCACTGTGGGTTCAGCACTAGTCAATATATGAATGTAAAAGAGGGATAAGTTGGGTGTCACACCCCTAGACATTTCCGGCTTACTCAGTTTACTTTAGAAAAAAAATTAATATATATGATAGAACATTATGCAGTAAATGACATGATGCTAACTTGTTAGTTTTATATGCAAGTGGAGGAGAGGCTGTTACGGGCTTTGTAAGTCATGGATGCTTCATAAAGGGGTGGGTACAGTTGGAATAGGCATTGCATTAAAAAAACAAAAGTGTGAAGAGTTCCCACTAGAAAATGGTCTAGTTGAATTACTAGGAACTTTCTTGGAACTGCCAGAGATGTAGCAGACACGGGAGATGGAAGCAAATACACATATTCTATGAAGGCTCTAACTCAGTGAGAACATAAGATGATATTCTAGCCCCAGATGCACTCTGTATATATGTATATGTAATAAAACATCTAAACTCAGTTACCTCCAATAATTCCAAGAATATTAGAAAATGAAGTAAATGAAATCTTGCTGATTGGAGATTACATGTTCACCTATTGTTTATTAAATTCTTGTTGGCAAATGCTGTGAGAGGTGGAGGTTGTGGGTTGCTTCATTTGTAATTAAAGTTAAGTGCCTGCATTTTAGTAAATAATGTAAGTATAAAAATTCATAATGAAATATATTTTATTGATATTTTTCTTATACTTCAGTTTATAAGTGCATCTAAAATTAATGCCAGTAAATATACTTTCTTCCCAATGATTTGATTTTTCCCACAGAGATGATGAGATTGCTTTACTTAACTAGAAAAATATTTTAAACCTGTATGCTTAACAGCACATTAGTTTTCTGTTTTGTATGCTTTAAGTTAAGCATAGTATGATCACTCCAGTTTATTTATTCATTTTTTCTAACTATAAAGGTAGCAGTTGCTCATTATAGGAAAAAAAAAGGAAAGTATATAAAAGAATGAAAAATTAAATGAACAAATACATAAATATAGGAATATATACACCCCAGCCACCACTCATCTGTCAGTTTGTTGTAATATGGTGGCTTGCATGGTGCTGTGATGCTGGTAGCCATGCCACTGGTATTTTCAATACCAGCAGGGTCACTCGTGGACAGGTTTCAGTGGCGCTTCCAAACTAAGACAGACTAGGAAGGAGGACTTGGTGATCTACTTCTTAAAAAAAAAAATTGGCCAGTGAAAACCTTATGAATAGCAGCGGAATGTTGTCTGATAAACAGTGCTGAAAGGTGAACCCCTCAGGTTGGAAGGCACTCAAAATACGACTGGGGAAGAACTGCCTCTTCAAAGTAGAGTTGACCTTAATGACATGAATGAAAGCTTTTGGGATCTTCATTTGCTGATGTGGCACAACTTCAAAATGGGAAGAAACAGCTGCAAACATCCATAGTAATTTGAACATGGAATGTATGAAATACCAATAATCTAGGAAGATTGGAAGTTGTCAGAAATGGAATGCATAAGCATCGATATCCTAGGAATTAGTGAGGTGAGATTTACTGGCATTGGCCATTTTGAATCAGACGATCATATGGTCTCCTATGCCAGAAATGACAGTTGAAGAGGAAAGGTGTTGCATTCATGGTCAAAAAGAACATTTCGATATCTGTCCTGAAGTACAACACTGTGAGTGATAGGATAATATCCATATGCCAAGGAAAACCAGTTAATGTGAGTATTATTCAGATTTATGCTCCAAACACTAAGGTGAAAGATGAAGAAGTTGAAGATTTTTACCAGCTTCTGAAATTGATCAAACACACAATTAAGATGCATTGATAATTACTAGTGATTGGAATGCAAAAGTTGGAAACAAAGAAGAAGGATTGGTAGTTGAAAAATAATGGCCTTCATTATGGAAACTAGGCAGGAGGTAACATGATAGAATTTTGCAAGAACAATGACTTATTCATTGGAAATACTTTTCTCGACAACATAAATAGCTAGTATACACGTGGACCTTGCCAGATGGAATACAGAGGAATCAAATTGACTACATTTGCGGAAGGAAATTATGGAGAAGCTCAGTATCATCAGTCAGAACAAGGCCACGGGCCGAGTGCAGAACAGACTATCATTTGCTTGTATGCAAGTTCAAGTCAAAGCTGAAGAAAATTAAAACAAGTCCATAGGAGCCAAAGTACGACCTTGGGTTACTCTCACCTGAATTTAGAGACCATCTCGAGTAAATTTGATGCACTGAACACTAAATGACAAAAGACCCAGATGAGTTGTGGGATGATACAGAGGACATCATACATGAAGAAAGCAAAAGGCCATTAAAAAGACAAAGGAAAGAAAAAAGGACCAAACTGTATGTCAGAAGAGACTCTGAAACGTGCTCTTGAACATAAGGTAGCTAAAGCAAATGGAAGCAATGTGAAATAAAAGGGCTGAACAGAAGATTTCAAAGGAAGACTTGCATAGAAAAAGTAAAGTATTATGATGAAATGTGCAAAGACCTGGAGTTAGAAAACCAAAAGGGAAGAAAACACTTGGAATATCTCAAGCTGAAAGAAGTAAAAGAAAACCTCAAGCCTTGGGTTGCAATGTTGAAGGATTCTGTGGGCAAAATAATGAACAACTCAGGAAGCATCAGAAGGAGATGGAAGGAGTACACAGAGTCACTGTACCAAAAAGAATTGGTTGACGTTCAGCCGTTTCAGGAGGTAGCATATGATCAAGAACCAATGGAATTGAAGGAAGAAGTTCAAGCTGTACTGATGGCATTTGTGAAAAACAAGGCTTCTGGAATTAACAGAATACTGAGATTTTTCGACAGACGTGTGTGCTAAAAACGTTGGAAGATGGCTACCTGTCCAGTCACCTGGAAGAGATCCATATTTGTGCTCATTCCAAAGAAAGGTGATCCAACAGAATGTGGAACTTATTGAACAGTATCATTAATATCACACGCAAGCAAAATTTTGCTGAAGATAATTCAGAAATGGTTACAGCACTGTCGACAGGGAACTGCCAGAAATTCAAGCCAGATTCAGAAGAGGATGTGGAATGAGGGATATCATTGTTGATGTCAGATGGATCTTGACTGAAAGCAGAGAATACTAGAAAGATGTTTACCTATGTTTTATTGACTATGCAAAGGCATTCAACTGTGTGGATCATAACAGGTTATGGATAATATTGTGAACCTGTACATAGACTGAGAGACAGTCATTAGAAAGAACAAGGGGATACCTCGTGGATTAAAATCAGGAAAGATGTGCATCAGAGTTGTATCCTTTCACCATACTTATTCAGTTTATATGCTGAGCAAATAATCCAAGAAGCTGGACTATATGAAGAAGAATGCAGCATCGGGATTGGAGGAAGACTCATTAACAACCTCTCATATGCTGAGGACACAGCCTTGCTTGTTGAAAGTGAAGAGGACTTGAAGCACTTACTGATGAATGGATTCAGTATTCATGCCTTCAGTATGGACTACACCTCAACATAAAAAAAACAGAAATCCTCACAACTGGACCAATAAGCAACATCATGAAAAAGAGAGAAAAGACTGAAGTAGTCAAGGATTTAATTTTAGTTGAATCCACAGTCAATGCACATGGAAGCAGCAGACAAGAATCCAAACAACATATTGCATTGGGCAAATTTGCTGCAAAAGATCTCTGTAAATATTAAAAAGCAAAGATGTCACTTTGAGAACTAAGGTGCACCTGGCCCAAGCCATGGTATTTTTAGTCGCCTCATATACACGTGAAAGCTGGACAATGAATGAATAAGGAAGACCGAAGAAAAAAATTGATGGCTTTGCATTATGGTATTGGTGAAGAATATTGAATATACGATGGACTGCTAGAACAAACAAATCTATCTTGGAAGTATCGCCAGAATGCTTCTTAGAAGGGAAGATGGCAAGACTTTGTCTCACATACTTTGGACATGTTATCTGGAAGGACCAATCCCTGGAGAAGGATGTAATGCTTTTAGTGAAGTTAGAGAGTCAGTGAAAAAGAGGAAGACCCTCAACAAGATAGGTTGACACAGTGGCTACAACAATGGGCTCAAACATAGCAATGATTCTAAGGATGGCGCAGGACTGGGCAGTGTTTCATTCTGTTGTATATATGGTGGCTCTGAGTCAAAACCAAATTGATGGCACCTAACAGCAACAGCATACACCCCAGATCTCAAAACCCAGAGTTAACATTTTTTTTCCTTTAGACATTTTTATGCCATTTAGATTTTATTGTAGCAATAATTCTTTGTTCTTCTTTGATATTTATTGTATAAATGCTTTCTGTTAAGCATTTAGACACTGTATTTATCCTGAAAGTAGCATGGAATTCTGATGCAAACAGAATAAAATGAGACCTGGTTCCAGCTCTGACTTCAAAATTATCTGTCTTACTTTGAACATGGTAACTTCACTGGACATCACTTTCTCTATTTGATACATGAGGGGCTAGTTTAACTTAAATGGTCTTTAAAGTCCTTTTGATGATTTATGTTCTATGCAATGTGTTTTTCAAGAAGTATTCTTTGTGTTAATTATATATAAAATACTTAGCAAATAAAATGTTCATTTTTAGTTGGTAGGGCACATTCCATTGCTGAAGGCAGTATGAGTCAGATCACTGTTCTAGTTTTTTTGTCAACTTTGGCCTCATTAGTGGGTACAGCCAGCTAGATGAGAGTAGACCCTTGGCTCTGGAGGGACATGGAGCAGAGGTCGTAGCAAAATATCACATTCATCCTCACCACTCACTGAAACAGGGATGTGGACTTTCAAGTAGCCCATTTCTACATAAAACTGAGTGCATGTTTCAAAATCAGGCCAAAACAAAATTACAGATTACTACCTTTGTGGACTTTGGGAATTCTCACAAATAATTGAAAACAAAATGTCAGGTTAAAGAATGTGAAAGCCAACATTTAGCCACACTGTGTTATACATATTTACTGAAGCGCAGTTATATTGCCTTTGAGTAGTGTAACCAGTTAACACGCTCAGCTGCTAACTGGAAGTTGGTACGTTCAGTTTCTCCCAGAGGTGCCTCAGAAGAAAGGCTTAGCAATATACTTCTGAAAAATCAACCATTAAAAATCCTATGGAGCACAGTTTTATTCTGACACACATGGGGTTGCCATGAGTCATAATTGACTTGATGGCAACCTGTATAATTGTTAAATGATTTATTATTGTTGCTCTGATTCTCATTTACTTGATGTAAGAAGCTCCTTGGTGATAGTGTTTCCTTTCTTATAGAACTATCTTTGCATTTATTTTTGTTGCGTGATTTATCTTGAGACATAGAAGAATGCTAGAATTTATTTCTGAAAAATATACTCTTGTAAGATGAAACTTTAATTGTATAGATATATTTTTCTTGGTTTCCATTTAATTATCGTCATTGACATTTAGCTGTAAATGTACAAGTTTAAGTAAAAACTTGAAACACAAATAATTATTCTTTTTTAGGGTAAGAATGAAAAAATATTCCTATGTGGATTATTTTTACTTTGTCATATAAACTATTTACTAAATTATATTTATTTTGAAATAACTTTATTTTTCAAAATTAAACTAAATGAAATTCTAAACAATTAAAAATATTTATTTTGTGTGACTCAGGATGTTGGCAAATAAGCAGAGGCATTATTATAATAAAAATGGAGTAATTCCAGGCCAGTTAATACTCTGTAATGCTGAGGAATGCCATTTGTTTGAGAAGATTTTTCTTACGCCTTTGGTTTTAGAAATGGACCTGTTGTACTTTTGACTTAATTATCTTAGGTTTTCAAATATCTGTGAACCAGTATTACTCAGTTCTTATTTTTGTAAAAAGAGTTTTTGATTGGTGGTGGTGGTGGTGCTGTCGGTGATCCATATACATTGTTCTAAACAGAATGCTGTTATTTTAGGTTCAGTCAATAGAGAATTCAGAATTCTAACTGTTTTCGTTTAGTTGCATGTATTAGCTGGAGGTTCAACATGAACAAGATAAAATTCTTCTCATTGGATTTGAAGCTCTAATCAGGGAGAATAGAAAGTAAGCAAATAACTGTATTATGTCTTGCAGCATATAATATTCCTCACTGTTGTACTTTCTCGATATCATGAAAAAACTTCACAGTTTGCATTTACGTTATAAAACTCTGTCAAAAAGCTCTGTTTTGTTTTACCACTTCTCTGGAATGTGATTTGTCTGAGTTAGGCAGTTCCCTTATTAGGATTGGTGTAGTGTAACACAACAGATATGGAATAATGTATATGGCACATTCTGAAGATTCCATTTTATAAAAGATATTTTATAATCTCATCTTCAGCTATTAAAGGGAGAGAGATTCTTATATGTAAAAAACAAGCAAAATGATGTATCACTTTTAAAGTGCTTTTCTAGGTCATGAATGGATCCTAAAAATTTAGTTTCTTTTCCCTAATGGCTTGGACCTGTACTTCTCTAAAAACCACTCATTATTTTTGTCTAAAGGCTTATTAAGTACTCACCTGCACGTATACCATGCTAGGAACTTGTTGAGTGAGGGTTTGCCCTTTAAGTATTTTGCAATTCAAGACACAAAGATGAGAGAAACACAGATGAATCTATAGAAAACACAAAATTAATGAATGAACGTGTACTAAATGCAAATAATAGAAGAAAGTTATAATTAAATATTGAATTAAATATTGAATATTGAATTATAATTAAATATTGAATATTGAAAATCACAGAATTTTCATATATCAACATATATATCAACACCTAGGAAAAGTGATGGATGAAGTGAGGTGTCAGAAATTGCTCAAATGAAGGAAAGAAAAGTACTTGGCAAAAATGATGTCTGAGGTGTACGTTACATAGGTTAAAGTCAATGGGGTGCGCAGGTCAGCCCTCTGATTTTATGCCTCTCACACGAGGAATGTAGAATGCTTCCAAGGAATGCCTTTGTGATCCTTCAGTTTTAAAATGTAACAACCGCTAATTAAGAACACCCTTAGAGAGTATCTCCCTTTGTCTGAAAATTCACCTGTTTCTTGGTATATTTCAAGTGTGCAAGTGTAGAAATGAATGTGTTTTGCACTGTAGGCCCATGTTACCAATGCACGGTGAATTTAGCAAGATGTGCAGGTTGTGGGAGGGTGGCTGTGCATCTTTGAGAGCAGGTGTCTTTGTGCATTACCTGTGTATTAACTCAGGAGTGACAGCCACAGTGCAGAACACTCTGGATGCATAGTGATCATACAAAGGGAGTGAAGTAATGGATGTGAATGGTAGTATGGTTTACTTTGCAGCTTTAACTTGGAACCAGCCAGATCCTAGTGGTTATACTTTATTCCTCGGGCATTTTTGAAAATTCTCCTTAGGTGTTCTATGGAATAAGTTAGATACTTTCTTCATTGACAAAAATAAATATATCCATTAATAAATAAAGACTAAATCTTTAATTATCTTACCACTTATTTAGTTCCAGGTAAAGTTGAACCTTCTTTTTGAATGAATTTGTGGGGAGAAAATCTCACATGTAATTACCAACTACCTAAACTATTTTATATACGACTTCTTTATATATCTTATTTGTACTTTCCTATTTATGTATTTTTATGGCAGAAAGTGCTTTTATTTTTTGTTTCAAACTGAATGAGATCAGTTTTGAATAAAAATATATCTAATATTGAATAAAATGCACTGTAATGATAGTCTTATAAATTGATATAAAAAGCTTACATCCAAAAAATACAGTAATAAAATAATTTCTGACACTTAAGAACTTTATTAACATGGTGATATTTTTTTCTCATGTGGTTATAAGTGTGACTTGAAGACTTTTTTTTTTTACACTTCTAGATATAATTCAATAAAATGCATTTATGCTAATAATCTAAAATTAGTTAGCTTTTAGCAATAAGCCCTTGTTTTTCCATAAAATGTTACATGAGGTTTGCTTTTCATTTCCTTTAGAAGTACTCCCTCTGGTGATTTTCAGCAAAGTGAAAGAGTAGGGGGAATTACCCAGCTGAAATTCTCTATCATTGAAGGTAAATAGAGAATCAGCCACAACAGGTGTGATTTCCAAAACTGGCCATTCTTGACTCATAATAAAGTGGTTCTTTGGAAATTTATAAATCTTTGTATTTAAATAGTAAAGATTTAAAATATTCCTCATACTGAAGTGGCCATTGAATATTTGGTCAAAAAGTTTGCTTTGTTCTTTTTCTTTTATACAGTTTATGCTAGAATTGCATACAAAAAAAAAGTTTCATTACGAATGAAAGTATTTTAGGGCATAGGAGGGATTATGTATCTCTCTTTTCATTTGTAGTAGACCACATCTGGTCTTTGAGTTAAATTGGTGTCCTTTTTGCAGTCCGTCTGTTTCCCTGCTGTCATTTGGACAGTAAATCTTCGAGGTTAACCCACGGTCCGTGAAACCCTCAGCATCTAACTGCGTTCTCTAGGCAGTGACATTGGACCTTGGGTTATTGCGTCCCTGTGCTTTCATCTCACCGTAAACTTTCATTTGAATTCCAAGGTCACGCAAACAAACAAGAATTCAAAGATTGGTATTGGAAAAATTCTTCAAAGAAGGATAAGAATACACTTTTGAAAGTCTTTGGAGAGATTTTTCTTTGATTTTTGAACTTCCTTGAGACTCAGATATATGGTTGAAACTTAAAAATTTTAAGGTTTTCAAAATATCTTTTTGTAATGGGATCAAAGAAAAACCCAGAAAGTTGTTTTCATTCTAACTAATGAAGAATCAAAATAAAAAAAGTTCTTTCAGTCTTGATGACTTCATATACCAAAGGCCTCTTGCTTTCCCTACAGAAGGTGCTTCAAAATTGCAGTCCTTGGGTTTGGGGTTTTTTTTGTTTTTTGTTTTTATTTGTTTGTTTTTAAATGAAACATGTTCCTCAGAGGTTCATGATGATTAACAAAAAGCTTTGGATCTACATGTAACTCAGTGTCCTGCAAACTGTTGGTTCTCCCAGAGTTGCTGAGGAGGGAGGGTTTGTGCATTTCTGTTAGCGTTTTTCATTGGCATTAGTAAGGATTAGATTAAACTCCTGTAGCAACAAATATGAAAACAGTGGTTTTTTGTTTTTCCGTTTTGTTTGTTTTATTTTGTTTTTTAGGCTTTATGGATGAGTAAAATGCTTGAAAATTTCTTTAGCTATTAGATGATTGTTTTACCCATTGCATTCTTTTTTTTAAAGCCAGGGATAAAAACAGTATATTCTGTTTTCAAAGATATTTAACAATAAGTTATCCTATTATCTGCTTCTAATTATTATAGTCATTTTCAATTCTTAGTTGTTCTTGGCATGGGGAGTTGAAACACCTAGTAATTGTGATTATAACTTCAGGGGAAAGAATTAAGATCCACTGAATTAAATTGGATATTTTTTTCAACCATAGGTGATATCCACAAGAGATTAAATGCTTGACCCTTGTATAAAGACTTCATTATTACATCAAACTACTACACATATATTTTTATCACCTTAATTTACCCATTTAAATTTGAATAAAATGCTAATATTTTAATAGCTTTGCTTTAACTAATTGTGTGTATTGCATTTCCCTTTGTAACTCCAGAACCTTTTTGTTTTATTCGACAGGTCACCAGTTTTCCTTATTATACCATTTACAATTATAAGTATGAAATTATTGTATGGAGAGAGTCTTAATAAAAGATTGAGAATTCCATTCATGTCTGTTTAGTGTGAGAACAGCTCCTCTGATGTTTCCCTGTAATTGAAAAATGAACATAAGTGACAAAGTAGCTGCTTTTGAGTGTGTCACATCAGACTCACCTGTTTTGAATTATTATGCTTAAACTAGACTGGATTTTTTTTTCCCTGGTAGGTGTACTGGTCCTTTAGCAAGTTCCGTTTCAGAGAAAGCAAGAGACCTAGTAGAGGAAGATGACAATGAATACAAGGTTCCTTCATCCCATCCCGTGTCCCTGAATTCACAACCATCTCATTGTCATAATGTAAAACCTCCTGTTAGGTAAGGATTGGGCAGCTTTTTATCACCTTACGTCTGCATAAGCATCATCATTTGTGTGTGTTTTTTTTTTTAAGTGATTGAATAACATCTATTTAACTTCCATTTTTTAATTCCTGTTAACAGCTTTATCTTCCTATATGCTGTATTCTGTGTTCCTATTTTCTGTCTTTCTTTCAGAGAAAACTAAAGGATGTAGACTTCCCATTAATCAGAAAGTTATTTGACTAAATTAGTTAACTAATAAGTAGAATAGAACATTCTGTTGCCCAAAAATACTAATTATGTGCTAATAAAATTTTGTTATAGGTTACATATAGTGACTATTAATTCATGTGTTTTCAATAAGCTATTTAATGCTTTCTATCTATTCTAAGCACGTATCTCATGAAGAAAAATTACTGCTTAGAAACTCTAAGGTATTATGTGAACCTTCCTCGGAATTTTTTTTCATGATGTAAAGCCTAGTATAATTTATATTCATTTCCTCTCTTGATACGCTGCCTACTTCTATTCAGATCTTGGAGAAGTTAAAAAAAAAAAAAAAAATCCAGAGAAGTTGTTTCCCTTAACTTTTTTTTTTTTTTTTTTAAATCAGGTGCTGTGTATCTTTTACTGCAATCATTTTTTTTCTGTGTGTTGTTCGTTTATACTGAATATAATGGGGACGCCCTTGCTCTTTGAAGTGACAGCCACATTTAGGTATAAAAGAGATATTAAAAATGTGCATTGAAACATTAGCTCGTCTTTAAGTAAAAGGATGACTTATATAATTAGTATGTTATAATCTAATATTTTTTTTAATCTGATTGACATATGTGAGGTATTCAGTAAGTCATAGCCCAGCTCCAAAACTTAACTTTTTAAGCTTCGTTTTGTTTTTTTGGTCTGTAACATCCCTGGTGCTGTGCTTGACACTTAGAATAGGGCACAACCACTGCTGGTGGCCCAGCCTTCCTGCCTTTCAGTGTCTCTTGAGTGAGGGTAGGAGAGCATTGAACACTTCAGTCAGTGACATCATCTTTACTTACTATGCCATTTCCTTCTGAAGTCAGGTCAATCAGCTGAAAGCATTTTATAAAAGTGAAGTATTCTCTTCATTTTAGATGAAAAAACTAAAAATGTTTTAATGTCTTTTTTCAAGTATCTCACTGAGATAGAAGATGTAATACTTGAAAAAGATAAGCAAACATTCATTTTAACCAGCCTGTCTTAATGAATGAATTGGATTAGAATGATCAGCTCTTTGCTGAATTATTAACTAGACCTATTAATATTCTCAAGTCCGGGGCTTCATATTGCAAAACAAAAAGCAAAGCACTTTTTGCCACTCACTGGTGTCTAAGACTTCTGTTGACAAAAGAGTATCATTGAAGACACAAAGAAATAACTGGGAGCCATTTTGTTGTGTCAGACGAACCAAGTTTCTACTAATCTATTAGAAAAGAAATGTATTCCTTCCCATCAAATATAGATCGTTACAATTTTCAGTTCCCTTTGGCTCTTACAAATGTGTAGTAATTTTACAAAACTGAAATAAGATGACCTTTTTTGGTCTCCTTGGGATTCTCATTTTTTTCATTGCTGAAGAATTGAAGGGTATAATTTTAATACTTTAAATTTTAATCGTCACATCATAGTAGATGAGATTTTTGGTGGCAGGCCTCCCAAATCCTAAAAATAAATTTGAATTATGACTACCATTACCATCTTTCTACTGTTAGAAGTGATAAATGTTGATAATCCCTAAACTTAATTGGAGTGAATCCCTTATGTAATTTGTTCTTGAAAGCTGATGGGTGAAGTATTGTCTTATGGCCTTTCCAAAGCACTCTTTCAGCTTAACGTGCCCCCTCCCTTTTTCCTTTGGCATGTCACGGGAAGTAAATTGTCAATATGTGGGAAAATTGAAACAGTAGATGAATAATTCAATTCAGTTTCAGTAAAAATCCATCATTATTATGAAAATTCAATACTTGATAACTATTTTTAAATGAACCATCCTCTGGCCCCTTAAAGAGAAGTGGCCACCAGAGACAATGGAAATGAATTTCAGATGAAGCATTTTTGCAATAACTATTTAAATATCCACCATCTCCTCCATTATGCATGTACTTTTACTTTGCTCCAAGAATTCAGAGTAAATCAGAGAAAAGTAAAATGTAAACTTTTGCTTCCCATAGGTCTTTGTGAGCGGAGGAACTTTCCCAGGGTTCATTGTTGCACAGCTATAGCTATATGCTGAAGACAAAATATGTTGTTTCTTCCGTTCCTGCTGGTGTCTTCCCATGCCCCAGTTTTATCTTTTTTGCTCATAGTATGATTCCAAAATATTAATGCCAACAAGAAAAATAATTTTTTAGTAAACGTGACTCTTTCGGATACCCAGATTAAAATACTTGTCATGCTGGAGTGTGTACCCTGGGTCTTTGCTGAAGTCATTTTCCTACAATGGCAGTTACACGTCCAAGGTTGTTTTCTTCACAGCGGTGGTGGAATTGGACCATAGGCTCTGGTTCTTAGCATACGCCTGTCAGACATATACTGGAATTACTTCTTTTATGGGCTCTAGCTTATTTTTGTTACAAAAAACCCTGTTGCCATCGAGTTTATTCCAACTCCTAATGACCCTATAGGATAGAGTAGAACTGCCCTGTAGAGTTTCCAGGGAGCACCTTGTGGATTCAAACTGACAACATCTTTTGTTACAAGAAAAGCTTAAAATACGGAAACAAAAATATAGCAGTAAATATCATTAACAAATCATGAAATTGATGGGACTGTGACACCTTTTTGCCTTGATACATGTTTTCTTCCCCCACTTCAAAAACGTGACAAGGTATTATTGAACTCTTCCAAAAAGATATATTTATTTCTCAGATGTGTTTAAGGTACTTTTTTTTTTGGGGGGGGGGGGTGGCCCTTATAATTCTTGTTTTCAGTTTAAAAAAGAGAGAAACTATCTTTTATGGAAAGAATATGTAGGTATCATTACTTGTACTTTTTCCAGTAAAGGACACTAACTATTTATAGTCAACCTTTATTATTATATGGCATTACTGTATGGCCAGGGCTCCAAGTTCTCTGTACCTCCTTGCATGAGTTTTAAATGGAAAGTAATTATCCATATATAATTTTTGTCCTTTTATCTATGCTTTAGATCTTGTGATAATGGTCATTGTACATTGAATGGAACACATGGTACCCCTTCAGAGATGAAGAAATCGAACATCCCTGAATTAGGCATCTATTTAAAGGGTATGTATAGAATATGTTCTTACATGTTTTCTGTATCTTAATGGTGAGAATTTAAAGGCAAAAGTCCATCGCATTGTTGTACTGAAAATACATTAAGGTTTTGTGTTATCCTCTAGGAGATGTTTTTGATTCAGCCTCTGATCCGGTGCCATTGCCACCTGCCAGGCCTCCAGTTCGGGACAATCCAAAGCATGGTTCTTCACTCAACAGGACGCCCTCTGATTATGATCTTCTCATCCATCCATTAGGTTGAAATCTTTAAAAAATTTGAAACAAAGCAACCCTGCCTTTCAGTTAAGAACTGAATGATCAGAATTCAGAGTTTATTGTAACGCAGACTCACTGGACTGAGGATTTGCCAGAAATTAAAATGGGTTCTCCATGTGCTGGTTGGTCTCAGGTTCATTTGGCCATTATCCCATTTAGATGATTAAAACAGTGGTGTAAATAGCTGGCCATCGGTCAGAGTTTTATGTAGTTGACTCTTCATGTACTAAATGCAGTCTATAAAAACACATAAGAGCATTGTTCCTTCCCCAGGGTGCTTGAATTCTAGTAGTTTCCAAGTGATGGTTTGATGTGTTCCTCTGAGATTGTCTTAAAGTATAATTCTTTATGAATAGGAACTTCTTTTTCTCTCAGTTCAAAAGGACACAGTTCCACGTAAGTTAGTTGTGAAAAATTATAATGATTGTAACAAATTGAGGATCATTTCTGTCTTATCCTAATCATTGCATCTACAGCACGTTGAATGAATCTCATTTTTTATTCCAAATTATAAAGAAGTACACTGATGTGTGTGTACACATGTGAAGGCACACACAGATGTGTACAGATGTTAAAGTTGGCTGATGCCAGTGTCAGCATTTATTTCCTGAATTCCAGGTAGGAAGCTTCTGACCCTATTTTTAGAAGAGAACAATTAGAAACATTACATTTGTTAAAGTTTCACAGTAACAAGTTACCATACAAAAAAATAATGTATGATGTAGGCTCATCTGAAAGCTTATCTGAATTGGTTATTGCATCACCAGAAATATGAAGTGAATCTTTCTATTTTTTCCACACACAACTGAATAGTGTTTGAGTTATACCCTTACCATATCTTTGCTCCAGTTCTCTTTGTAGCCATTTTTTAAAATTACTTCTGAATAGATTAATTAAAAGAGCTTCCTAACTTTCTTCTTTAACTCTAGTGTTTTTCTCTCTGTACTTTATCCTGTTTGTTAGTTCTTGGCCTGGTACCTTAGGGTTCATGATCTAGATTAGCACTGACCTGTAAAACTTACACTGTGATGATGTAAAGGATCTATATATTCACATATGCCTATTGAGCTGGTAGGCAAATGCAGCTGTGGAACTAAATTGTAATTTCAATAGCCTTATGTGATTAGGGGCTACCATGTTGGACAACACAAACAAATGTTCCAAACTGTTTTTTTAACTTGACCTTCCTCTAGCTCTTGCATATCTCATGCTTTGTTCATACCATGCACCCTGCTTAGAAGACACCACCTTGCACTTGATGAATAAATGTTTTTGAGTCCCCTGATATCCCAGGCCTTCCTGTTCAACCAATCAACACCTCGGTGAATGTCATTTTCTGTTTTTCTCTTCCATCTTCCAATGCATATCTTTTTTTTTTTTTTTTTTAATGTACTTCAGGTGAAGGTTTACAGAACAAATAGTTTCTCATTAAACAGTCAGTACACATATTGTTTTATGACATTGGTTAACAACCACACTACATGTCAACACTGTCCTTAGTCAACCTTGGGTTCCCTATCATCAGCTTTCCTGTCCCCTTCTGCCTTCTAGTCCTTGTCCCTGGACTGCTGTGCTGCATTAGTCCCATTTTGTTTTATGGGGCTGTCCAATCCCTGGCTGAACGGCGAACCTCAGAAGTGACTTCATCACTGAGCTAAAAGGGTGTCTGGGGGGCAATACTATCAGGGTTTCTCCAGTCTGTTTCAGGCCAGTAAATCTGGTCTTTTTTTTGTGTGTTAGAATTTTGTTCTACATCATTCTCCAGCTCTGTCCAGAACCCTCTGTTGTGATCCCAGTCAGAGCAGTCAGTGGTGGTAGCCGAGCAGCATCTAGCTGTACTGGACTCAGTCTGATGGAAGCCTTGGTAGCTGTGGTCCATTAGTCCTTTGGACTAATCTTTTCCTTGTATCCTGTTCTCTTTATTCTCCCTTGCTCCCGAAGGGGTGAGACCAGTAGAGTATCTTAGATGGCTGCTCACAGGCTTTTAAGACCCTGGATGCAGGGTCTTAAAAGCTTGCAAGCAGCCATCTGACATGCATCAATTGGTCCCAACCACCTGGAGTAAAGGAGAATGAAGAACACCAAAGACACAAGGGAAGTATTAGCCCAAGAGACAGAATGGGCCACATAAACTGGAGACTTCATCAGCCTGAGACCAGAAAAACTAGATGGTGCCCTGCTACCACCAGTGAACATTCTGACAGGGAACACAACAGAGTCCCTGATGGAGCAGCAGAAGGATGGGGTGCAGAGCTCAAATTCTTGTAAGAAGACCAGACTTAATGGTCTGACTGAGACTGGAGGTATCCCAGAAAGCATGGCCCCTGGACTTTTTAAGATCACTATTATAAGAACTCAAGGAAAGGTATAAACACAGAAGAAAACATTCTTTGATGGTTATGAGGGTGGGGAGGGAGGGTGAGGGTTATTCACTAACTTGATAGTAGACAATATTGTCTTAGGTAAAGGGAAAGAAAGCGTACACTGTAGGGGAAGTCAGCACAACTGGACTAAACCAAAGCTAAGAGGTTTCTGAATACAATCAAACACTTTGAGGGACAGAGTAGCAGGGTTAGGGATATGGGGACCATGCTTTCAGGGGACATTTAGGTCAGTTGGCATAACAAAGCTTATTAAGAAAATGTTCTGCATCCTACTTTGGTGAGTGGCAGCTGGGGTCTTAAATGCTTGCCAGCAGTCATCTAAGATGCATCATTTGGTCCCAACCACCTGGAGAATGAAGAACACCAAAGACACAAGGAAAGTATTAGCCCAAGAGACAGAAAGGGCCACATAAACCAGAGACTTCATCTGCCTGAGACCAGAAGAACTAGATGGTGCCCAGCTACCACCAGTGATCACCCTGACAGAGAACAGAACAGAGAGTCCCTGATGGAGCAGGAGAAAGGTGGGGTGCAGAACTCAAATTCTAGTAAGAAGACCAGAGTTAATGGTCTGACTGAGACTGGAGGAACCCCGGAAACCATGGCTCCTAGATTCTTTATCAGCCCAGAACTAAAACAATTTCCGAGGCCAACCCTTCAGACAGGGATTGGACTGGACTGTGGGATGTAAAGTGATACTCCTGAAGAGTGTACTTCTTAGTCAAGTAGATACAAGAGACCAAAGGGGCAGCTTCTGTCCAGAGGTTATATGGGAAGGCAGAGAGGGTTAGGAGCTGGTTGAATGGTCATGGGGAATCTGGTGGAAGGGAGGAGTGTGCTGTCGCAGAAGGGGGTGAGCAATTAGTGTCATGTGACAATGTATAAAATTTTGTATGGGAGACAAACTTGAAATGTAAACTTCATTTAACTACAACAATTAAAAAAAAAAAAAAAAACCCCAGATGCTACTCACCAAGGTAGAATGTAGAGCATTATCTTGATAAACTGTGTTACATATATCTTTCTTATGGGATCAAACACTTACACTTTTGAATCATACCTATTTATGAACTTGCCTTACCTTCTCTTCTGAAATCTAAGCTCCTTGGGTCAGGGCCTTGTGATTTTGATCTCTGTATCTCCCAAGTGCCTAGTATGGTGCCTGAAACTTAGGGGCTGAAAAAGGATTTGGATGAATATGATCATATAGCCAATAGATGAAGATTGGAATGATAGCAAAGCTCTGTCTCCTATATCTTTAAATATTTTAAATAAGAAAAATACTTATTTTCAAACCAGAAAATATTCTGAATATTTTTTTTTTGCAAGTAAGCTTGATGAATGGTAAAACCATTTTTTCCTTAAATGTGTCTTATTTAAGTCACTAAACTTAATTACGTATTAATTTTTTGTTAATTGGAGTATGTAGGTGTTTCTTTAACTATTTTGCCTCATTTAAATTATATTTAATGCAGCTTACAAAAATACACTGCAGTTTAATCAAAGTAGAGGAAAATATGAGTAGAATAGTAAGATGGGGCAGGGGAAAAGTAAATACACATAAAAGCATACTGTAAAATTCTGTAGTTACTAAAGCTGAGAAATAGCAAATATAATAATGTTTGGAACCCCTCAGCTCTTCTATATTTAATGTTTCCTCTTTAGTGATATCAAAGAATAATACTCGTATGCTCTAGGAGTAGTTTCTGCATCATTTGATAATAAATTGAAAATAGAGGAAATTTGTTTAAATAAAGTCCAGTAGAATGAATATTAAGGGGCAGTCTATTCTGTGACATCAAATTCTGTGTGTGCAGTATGATTTTATATTTAGAGACTGAACTGTTTTTGTTACACAGAGAATTTTGTTTTGAATGTGTGACCTATAGTACTTTTTATTTTTAGTTCAATCTTTCAGTGTCTTAATATTTTAAAGGTTACAAGTAACCATAAGCTGTTTCCTAACCTGCAAAGCTGCTTTTTAATAGAAAGGTCTGGAAGAGAGAAAATGTGTGTGTGTGTCTCCAAACACTGCCACAAAATAATTGGATCCCATTGTCAAAGTCAGTGAACTGCCGAATATACCCTGCAAGTGAAGCTCTTTTTAAGCAACCAGAGAAAAATCAATCATTGCTTCCATTGATACTGTGTATTTTGATTAATGAAGTTCTGCTTTTGATATTGACATTTCTTTAAATGCAGGTGAAGATGCTTTTGATGCCCTCCCTCCATCCCTTCCACCTCCCCCACCTCCTGCAAGGCATAGTCTCATTGAACATTCAAAACCACCTGGCTCCAGTAGCCGACCATCCTCAGGACAAGACCTTTTCATTCTTCCTTCAGGTAGGAGGGGAAAGGCAAAGAAAATTCTTCACTTAAAGCAAAAACATCTCTAACTTACACTGTCAAATAAACATTACCATAATAATTCATTCATTTCTAGCTTGCTAGCAGAAGAATCCCTGGTTGTTGAGAGTGGCATTGGGGTGGGCCCATTTGTTGGTGGGTTTAATGCTAAAAGGATTTCAAAGACTGAGAGCAATAGGAATCAGAGGATAGAAATGGTGCTGTAGAGGTTATCCAGTGCAGCTGACACCCTCATGCTACGAAAGACATTCCTGAGAACGAGAAGAGCTAAGTAGTTTGGCTAATAGTGATGGGAGCAAAATTTAGACTTCGTCTCTTAACTCCTAGCATATTTTTTTTCTAATAATAAGTGTTTACATTTTTACTGGGTATCTTTTAGGGCCATAATTTTGTTCAAAAAAAAAAAAAACTTCTGGTAAATTATGTTGATACAACACACACAAAACCAAGTTTTTATGCAATATGTGTATTGTTTTGCTGTTATTTTTATTTCTAATGTCTAAATGTATCCACTCCACAAATACTGGTATTCAAGAAAAGTTAATACATAGCTTTAAAATTTTTTTTAAAGCGAGTAGTAGAAATAAAATGAATAGACTAGAGAGAACCTTCTATTCCATTTATCACAGTTATGAGGAAATAAAATAAATTCAGTTATGTTGAGTCTGCTGATTTGAACTGTTACAATCTGTCCTGTTAGTGATAGTATGATCTACCCTGTGCACCGTTTGCCTCCATGATTTGGTTTGGTTAAATATAAGGTAAAGATTCTCTTTCTTGAGGCAGAGCCAACATGACACCCTAGACAGACAACATCATGCTGTCCCTCTACTGCAAAGACCTAAAAGACTAGGTAAAACAGATATAAACGTCAGTCTTAGAACTGTAAGCATCAAATGAAGGGGTAAAGAACTAGATCAAACACTGAATGGAAGAAGAAACTGAAGGAAAACACAGAACAAGGAGAGAGATGGAGTAGAGGTCCCCTGCCAACTAACACAGCACAGGGTCGCGATCTTGGAGCACAGCCAGCAACAACCCTAGACAGACAGTATGGGAAGGCAACTTCAACGTGAGACAGAGCACCTGGTAACCAGAAGAACACTTTCCAACCCCTCACCATTCTGCCACACATACCACCCCTACCCCTTCCCGACGGGCCATGCTGCATTGCTCAGCAAGAGAGTTATCGGCCCTCTGTCACCCCGAGTTCTCCCTGTCCCCACCTGCCAGCTACTGCTGTGCCATATTTTTCCCTCCCTTTTCTTTCTACTTCCCACTGTCACTCTGGTTCCACCCTGCCCCCAACTGCTGGCTCCTGCTGCTCCATTTTTTCACCTTTTTTCCCCTTCTTTGTTTTCTTTCTCCCTCCCACCTAGCCCTGTATGCCACCTCTACCCTTCTTGCTGGGCCACACAGCGCCACCATAGCTAAAAAGCCACTGGGTCCACCCTGCTGCCACTCACTGGCTCCTGCCATGCTGTTTTTTTTTTTTCTTTTGCCCTTTTCTCTCTCCCACCCACATAGCCCCGCATGCCAACTTAGCTCCTTCCCACCGGGCTTCAACACATTGCTGCAGGTATAGAGCTACTGGCCTGCTGCCACACCAGGTGCCTCTAGGCAGCTCCCACCATGGCATTTTTTTCCCCTTCCTTTTCTTCCTCTCACCTAACCCCTGTATGCCACCTCTATCTCTTCGAGTCGGACCATGCCGCACTGCGTCGGATAGAGAGTCACTGGCCCATTGCCACCCCTGGTCCACCCCACCCCCCACCTGCTGGCTCCCACCTCACCATTTTTTCCCCTTTCTTCCTTTTTTTTTCTCTCTCCCACCAGCCTCATACAACAGCTCTACCCCTTCCCACCGGATCACGCTGCACCACTGTGGCTAGAGAGTCACTGGCCCACCACCACCCTGGGTCCACCCCACTCCCACCACACCATTTTTTCCCCCTTCCTTTTCTTTCTCCCTCCCACCTGGCCCTGTACCCCACCTTGCCCCCTTCCCGCCAGGCCATGCTGTACCACCACTGCAGGAAAAGTCAGCAGCCTGACATTTTCTACCTCCCACGTAGCCCCGTACACCACCTCCCCACTTTTCCTGCCAGCCCCCGGGTCTACCCCACCCCTACCCATCAACTACCCCCCTTTTTTTATTTGTCTCTCTTTGGTCCCCCCACCTAGCCCTATATGCCATCCCACCTTTCTACGAGCCCTCACCATGCCACCATGGCTATACTACCCCTGGTTCAGGCCCACTGCTATACCTTTACCACTCTTCCTCTGACACCCCCACCTATCTGGTGAGGGGCTATTAATGCTCCCACACCACTGGATTTAAAGACCAAAATCAACCAACTTGACCTCATAGACATATATGGAACACTCCACCCAACAGCAGCAAAGTATACATTTTTTCCCAACGCGCATGGAACATTCTCTAGAATAGACCATATTTTAGGTGACAGAGCAACCCTCAATAAAATCCAAAATGCCAAAATAATACAAAGCATTCTCTGAGAACAAAGAAGTAGGAATCAATAACAAAATAAGGAAAGAAAATCAAATACTTGGAAATTGAATAGCACCTTGTATAAAAACAACTGGATAATAGAAATCAAAGAGGAAATAAAAAACAATTCTAGGATCAAATGAGAATGAAAAAATACCATTCAAATACCTTTGGGATGCAGCAAAGGCAGTGCTCAGAAGTCAGTTTATAGCAATAAACACATCAAAGAAGAAAAGTAGGCCAAAATCTAAATGTTAGCCCTACAACTTGAACAAGTAGAGGGAGAACAAAAGAAGCCCACAGCCACCAGAAGAAAGGAAATAATAAAGATTAGAGCAGAAATAAATGAAATACTGAACAGAAAAACAATAGAATTAAACTGACCAAAAGGTGACTTTTGAGAAGATCAACAAACCATTGGCCAAACTGAGAAAAGAAAAACGGGAGAGGAAGCAAATAACCCAAATAAGAAATGAGATGGGACACATTACAACAGTCCCAACTGAAATAAAAAGGATCATAACAGGAATACTATGAAAAATTGTACTGTAACAAATTTGAGAATCTAGAGGAAATGGACAGATATCTAGAAACACACAACCTACCTAAACTAACACAAACATAGGTAGGACAACTAAATAAATCTATAACAAAAGAAGAGGTTGAAAACGTAATTAAAAAACTCTCAACAAAAAGAAGTCCTGGCCTGGACAGTTGCACTGGAGAATTCTACCAAACTCTGAGAAGAGTTAACACCATTTCTACTAAAAGTATTTCAGAGCATAGAAAAGGATAGGATACTCCCAGACTCATTCTGTGAAGCCAGCATAAAGCTGATACCAAAACCAGGTAAAGACACTATAAAAAAAGAAAATTAAAGACCAATATCTCTCATGAATATAGATGTAAAAATTCTCAACAAAATTCAGTCTGGTGGAATTTAGCATCATATCAAAAAAAAAATGCACCATGATGAAGTGGGATTCATATCAGATATGCAAGAATGGTTCCACATTAGAAAATCAATCAATGTAATCCACCACATAAATAAAACAAAAGTATCACATAATCATCTCAATCTGTGCAGAAAAGGCATCTGATAAAGCCCAACACCCATTCCTGATAAAAACTCTCAATAAAATAGTAATAGAAAGAAATTCCTCAACATAATAAAAGACATCTTTATGAAACCAGCAGCCAACATCATTCTCAATGGAAAGAGGCTGAAAACATCCCTCCTGAGAACACGAACAAGAAAAGAATGCCCTTTATCTCCACTTCTATTTAACATTGTGCTGGAAGCCCTAGTTAGAGCAGTAAAGCAAGAAAAATAAATAAAGAACATCCAAATTGGAAAAGAAGAAATAAAACTGTCCCTGTTGGCAGATGATATAATCCTATACATAGAGAACCCCAAAGATTCCACAAGAAAACTACTGGAACCAATAGATTCAGCAGAGTAGCAGGATATAAGATCAACATAAAAAATCAGATGTGTATACACCAACAAAAGAGAACTTTGAAAAGGAAATCAGGAAAACAATACCATTTATAGTAGCCCCTAAAAAGATAAAGTACTTAGGAAAAAATCTAACCAGGGACGTAAAAGATCTATACAAAGAAAACTAAACGCTATAGCAAGAAACAAAGAGAGACCTACATAAATGGAAAAACGTACCATGCTCATGAATAGGAAGACTCAACATTGTGAAAATGTCAATTCTGCCCAAAGCGATCTACAGATATAATGCAATCCCAATCCAAATACCAACAGCATTCTTTAATGAGATGGAAAAACAATCAACTTTATATGGAAAGGAAAGAGGATCCGGATAAGCAAAGCATTATTGAAAAAAAAGAACAAAGTAGGAGGCCTCACACTACCTGATCTCAGAGCCTACTGTACAGCCACTGTAGTCAAAACAGCGAGGTACTGGTACGACAGCAGACACATAGACCAGTGGAACAGAATTGAAAACCCAGATGAAAATCCACCCACTATGGCCAGCTGATCTTTGACAAAGGACCAAAGTCCATTAAATGGGGAAAAGACAATCTTTTTAACAAATAGTGCTGGCAAAACTGGATATCCATCTGTAAAAAAATGAAACAGGACCTGTACCTCACACCATATACAAAAACGAACTCAAAATCAATCAAAGACTTAATTATAAAACTTAAAACGATAAAGATCATGGAAGAAGAAATAGGGACAACACTAGGGGCCCTAATACGTGGCACAAAGAGAATACACACCATAAGTAACAATAATGCACAAACACTGGAAGAGAAACTAGATTAACTAGGACTCCAAAAATTAAATACTAATGCTTATCAAAAGACTTCACCAAAAGAGTAAAAAGAGAACTTACAGACTGGGGGGGAAAAAAATTGGCATATCTGACAAGGATCTAATCTCTAAAATCTATAGAAGACTTCAGCACCTCAACAACAAAAAGACAAGTCAGTTAAAAAACAGGCAAAGGATGTGAGCAGACATTTCACCAAAGAACACATTTAAGTAGCTAACAGACACATGAGGAAATGTTCACAATCATTAGCCATTAGAGAAATGCAAATCAAAACTACAATGAGATACCATCTCATCCTGACATTACTGGCACTAATCAAAAAAACAAAAAACGAAATAGCAGGTGTTGTAGAGGTTGCGAGGAGATTGGAACTCTTATGCATTGCTGGTGGGAATGTAAAATGGTACAACCACTATGGAAAATGATATGGCATCCCCTTAAAAATCTAGAAATAGAAATACCATATGATCAAGCAGTTCCACTCCCAAGACTGTATCCTAGAGAAATAAGAGCGATCACATAGACATATGCACACCCATCTTCATTGTAGCATTATTTCACAATAGCAAAAAGATGGAAACAACCTAGATGCCCATCAGCAGATGAATGGATAAACAAATAATGGTACATATACACGCTGGAATACTACCCAACGATAAAGAACAATGGTGAATCTATGAAACATCTCACAACATAAATGAATCTGGAGGGCATTATGCTCAGTGAAATAAGTCAATCAAAAAAGTATGCCTCAGTGTGAATCTGGGCATCTTAACCATTATCATGTCCCACAGTTAATTTTTATCATTCACCTTTGTTGTTGCTGTTGTTGGTTGCCGTTGAGTCAGTTCCATCTCATGGCAAATCCATGTGTGCAGACTAGAACTTCTCTGTAAGATTTTCAAGGCTGGACCTTTCAGAAGCAGATTGCCAGGCCTGTCTGCCTAGGCACCTCAGGGTCAGTTTAACTGCTAACTTTTTGCTTAGTAGATGAGTGCTTAACCATTTGTGTCACCCAACTTGATAATTTAGAATGTTTGAGAAAATGTGTGGATAAAATACAGAAGTGTTGGGACATACACACACACACACAACTTGGAGTATACAGTGATAACTCTAAAATACTTAATCCCAGTGTAGTGTATGGGTCATCTATTGTGTACAGGCTGACTGTATCTTAACAAAACGTGAAGAGTTCTCGAAAAGGCTTTTATACTTTTTTGTCTCCAAACTGAAGGTTACATCTAGCATTTTAGGTGATTTTGTCTGAATTAGAAAAAGGCACTTCGTTTGGGATGGCACTTGAAATAGAGATCCCTCTCTCCACCCTGTGCGAGGTCTGGTGGCTTGGGGATCAAAGAAAGGCTGCATTTTAGCCCCGCTCATGCCATTACCAAGTGCGCTTGTGCAGTGTACTAATTGCACAACATATTTGACAACTATCTCCACCTTTCTTTCACTATATCTCTAACCTGAAATCCCTTCTTTACTTTTCTCTGAAATCCTGTCTCTTATTTTCCAATCTTCAAATCACAGCTCAACTCTGAATGCTAGCAAAATGGACTTTATTAGAGATAAATGGAAGTTTTCCTTTTGGATGCAGAAATACAATTACATGAGGGAAATACAGATCATTAGCAACAGTTGTTGAAAAGGATGTAGGGAGTTGTGTTGACAAGGACCTTTGTGAAGCACTGTCATGATGTGACTACCAAGGGAGCTCATGTCATGGGTGGTTGTGCTCACAGAATTCTGATCGAGGAGTGGGGTGAGGCCACACAGTGGTCAGCCACATGGGGACCACTGTATTTAGGTCTTGACAGATTGATGGATTACAACAGTGGTTATCAAAGTTTGGTTTCTAGACCACCAGCATCAGCCCCACATGGGGGATATATTATAAATACAAATCCTTGGGACCTACCCAGGACTTAATGAAATCGGAAACTCTGGTAGTGGGACCCAGTTATCTGTGTTTTAACAAGTCCTCAAAGTGATTACAATGCATGCTCAAGTTGGAGAGTCATTCGGCGGGTATGACTAGAGTAGTGCAACCAGAATGATAAAGGTCATTCAGACCACATCAAGTAGATTACAGGAAATGAGGATGTTTAACCCAGAGAAGAGAAGACCTTGGATATATATTAGAATTGTCTTCAACTACAGTATTTGTGAAAGAAGGATTAGATTTATTTCCATGTGTCCCTTAACAGAAGGTAAAAGTAAGACCAGTGAGAAGTGTTAAAAAGGAGAATTTCATTCATGTTAAGAAAAAGCTTCCTAAATTATTAAGAATTGTTCAGAAGTAGAAACAATATCAGAGGGTACTGAGTTCTCTAACACTGGAGGATTTTAACTACATATTGGGAGTTTTATGAAGGGGAATTAAAGAGTGAAAGCAAAGAGGGGAGAAACTGTTCCGTCTAAACAGCTTTTCAAACCCTTTCCAGCAGTTAGACTCGTCATTGATACTTTTTAAATTTTGGCAACAACTGATAAATCCTCCAGATGTTTTTTTTAAGACCCCTTGAGGAGACATGCCACTGTTTTAACTATTCAATTTTATTTGCTTCTTTTTGTACACTTGAGTAAAGATTTGGGAGTGTTTCAGATAGAGGGAAGAAAAAAAATAAGAAAAATGCCATGCTTCCTTTTCCTAGAGAGAACTATTAATATGTTTCCTTCCTCGTTTTGTCTGTGTGTATATATATGTATATGTATATATATGTTCATATATATATATAGAAGTGTTTATGTAAACTTTATTTCACATAATATATGCTATTTACAACTTTTTTACACTTAATGTACCATGAACTTCTTCCATGCTATTAAATATTCTTACACACCATAATTTTGATTGATGCATATTTTTCCACTTAATTTTGTAGTTACCAAACCAAACCCATAGCTGTCGAGTTGATTTCGACTCATAGCGACCCAATAGGACAGAGTATAACTGCCCCATAGGGTTTCCAAGGAGTGGCTGGTGGATTCAAGCTGCTGACCTTTTGGTTAGCAGCCAAGTCTTTTCCTAGTTTTTTATAATCACTAAAGTAAGTATTAAATTGTCCATCTTATATTATTATACTATAAAACATAGATGGTGGCAATAAAAGATTATCTTTGCTTTTTAGAGTAGGTTAATTACATTGTTTATTCATTCGTTTCTCAAGCATTTATTGCTGTGCTATCTATATGGTACACTGGCTGTCGTGTTTTCATTTTGTATGTTTTTGTGGTAAATTTGGATATAAAAATGTGAAGAGTTTTTGAAGAATTAAAAAAAAATAATAAAACTATTGGTTTTCAAAAGTTCCTTATCAAGGAACAGTTGAAAATTGTGTTCTTATTGTATTCTGTAGTAATTGTGTTGTGTATAATATCTTCCCCCTTTAAAACTTGAATGCTTAATTAAGCACCGTTTTATAACTTGCTACCAGTTTGCCTGCCCTATACCTGACCAGTAGCAAACTTTGCATGAAGACAGACAGTGGGAAGTGACTCAGAACTAAACCATAAATAATTATTTTTGCTATTTATGGCAGTATTTTTAGTGTATCTTTGACTTTTTAAGTAAAATAGATTAATGGAGCAATGTGGTACACCCATATGGTTTTCTAGTGTGCCAATTTATGACTCTGAAATACATCCAGAATTTACTCTTTAATCTTAATTAAGTAAATAATTAGAAATAGCACGAGTATTTCTAATAAACCTTTAAGTTACCTCTAAGGAAATTAAAAAGTTATGTATTACAAAAGACAGTCTTTCATCTGACCTAATGTTATATTGGGGGCATTTTAGAAAGCACAGTAACTGAGTGTAATTCTTTATTGAATATGTAAATCCTAATCTTGGGGAAATTTATAAATTTATGCAGAAATCACCATATTTAGTTTCTTTGGTCCCTCTTGCAAACCAGAAGATTAACATTTGTTTTATGGGATTTGATTTCTGTACTCATTCTCTCTGAGCTCTACCTCTTAAAATGTTTCAGCAAAATTAATGCGGCTGAACCTTTGACTCTTCAAATATTGAAAGCTCAAGTCTTAAGAGTTATTTCAATATTGGAATTAAATGAAAGCAAGTTGAGTAACCTTGCTTAGGTCAGAAAGTTCCCATCAAAGCTGGGGATAATTAATATACTCAAAAAAAGGGGGAGTGGGAAAAATAATGCATGTCTTCAACGCCTGCCTTACTTAACCAGTCACAAATTAATATAAATAGTAGGCAATTTTTAGGCACAATTTTTCTTCTTAAATAAGCAAATTCTTACATATTCTTAATGTCAAGCTCAAATGCAAGTTAACACAATGAAATATAATCAGATCTGATATAATATTTGCAATTTTGGCCTTCTGGTAGCAATTCAAATTTTGATGATTTGAAATTTATAAAAAAAAAATCTGAATCTGGCTGAGTGGAAGTTTAGTGTTGGTAGTAAAAAATCAGTGTTTATTTAGCACAGACGCTGCCAAGCAATGTACTAGGTACTGTGTTTTTGTTAGGGTATGTCATACAAACATGATGACTAAGACAAAGCCCCCTGATCTCAAAAGACTTTACAGGTCCTTTGGAAGTACTGGCAGACATAAAAGAAAGTAATATGACAGAGTAAAACAGGAGGTTGAGGTGGAAGAAGTGGCTCAGTAAATTATCAGTGAAAAACAGATTGTACTCAAAACAGGAATCAGTTCTAAGGATTTAAATATATATGCTGCTAATATAAAAGTTAGATTTAAGGTTGACGATTTAACATGGCAACGTTGACAAAATCTCTTTTTCTCTCGTTAGTTCGATAACCTATAACTGTTAGTTGTATATCTATAACTATTGTTGCTGTGTGCCATTGAGTTGATTCCAACTCATGGCAACCTGATATGACAGAGTAGAACTGCCCCATAGGGTTTCCAAGGCTGTAATCCTCATGGGAGCAGATTGCTAGGTCTTCTCTGTCACAGAGGAGCTGGTGGGTTCAAACCACTGCCCTTTGCGTTAGCAGCCAATCACTTAACCACCGGTCCACCAGGGCTCCCAGTACCTAGAATTACAAGTAGTAAAATATTTTTAATTTGTTTACAATTCATATTTTTCACTTTATTAACAGATGCTGTCTTACTGGTTGGTTATCAGGGTAGTAAAAAAACCACATTCAGCTGTATGGTCAAACCTTAACATTAATAATAGCACAATTTTTAACAATTTATTATTCAGTACATCAACTAACAATAATTATTTTTCCCATAGAATGTTCAATATAATACTATCTTGTGTAGGAGATTTCACATATATTCATTCTCTTAAACCTCACAGATGTCAAATCTCGGTTCCATTTTACAGATAAGTTTGCCTATGATGGAGTCCCTGAGTGGTGCAAACAGCTAAGCACTCAGCTACTAGCCAAAACGGTGGTGGTTTGAACCAACCCAGAGGTGCCTCAGAAGACAGACCTGATGGTCTGCTTCTGAAAGGTCAAAGCCTTAAAAACCCTATGGAGCAGTTCTGCTCTGTACACATGGGGTTGCCATGAGTCGGAATTGACTCAGTGGCAACCAACAACAGTGCTTCAGAGATATTAAGTGATTTGATAATATTCTTATAGTTGATTGTAAAATCCAAAACCAATTTTTTTCACCTTTAAAACAGTTTTCATTCATTGTATAGGACAGATATGGACAGAAGATAAAATTTAGAAGCAGGTTTTATTATAAATGAACTGATAATTAAATAAGAGATGTGAAAAATATAAACAGTATTCCATATTATCTATAAACAAATGAGAAGAGCACATTTTGAGCAAGTGTTGCATAAATGAGAAAATATATACACAGATTAGAAAATGGTTAACATCAGTCATGAACTTTCTAATTCATTTTCAAAAACTGTGATCCTTATAGAAAATTTCCGAAGTTTTTTTTTCTTTAGTCAGTTGTTAGTTATCATCCTTTTAATTTGAAAATTGTCTTTATTTTTAAGATCCATTTTTTGATCCAGCAAGTGGCCAAATTCCTCTGCCTCCTGCTAGGAGAGTACCCGGTGAAAATGTCAAATCCAACAGAACATCACAGGACTATGATCAGCTTCCTCCCTGTCCAGGTGCGGTTGACTAATAATAGTAGTAATAATACTTTATGTTCCTGTAGTGCTTTTTGCTTTTAAGAGTAGCTTTTTATGTTCTATATCATGTAACGAGCATTGCCAACCTAAGAAAGTATTTTTATCACCTTTGTATTTTACTTATAAAGTTTGTATCATGAGGGGAATGCCTACAAAATTGCTTCATGGAATAAAAAATCAGACTTCATATTATCTTTGATTCATCAGTACAACCCATTCTTTAATTCAAGATTTATTCATTTTCAAGCTCTTCCCTTATCAGATATGAGAGAAGGGGTAAGTTCCCTTTATACAGTGAAATGCTGTGTTCTCTTTATTTCTTCATTAAGGGAAAAAATCTCTTTAGAATGTATACAAGCACCAAACTATTTTCATAGCTTACTTGAGGCTAGAGTGCACTGCCCCACTTCCAGCCATCGAGTAGAAGGATATACCATTTTACTAAATGTAAATTACTCTCATGGCCATTGATAATGACATACTGCTCTTCCGCTTGTTTGAGAAGGCTTTCCTGACCACTATGTCTGAAGTGTCTTGCCTTACTTTTGCAGTCACTTTCTACCCCCTTGTTGTGCTTTATTTTTCTTTATAGCACCTGTCACCTCCTGAAATTCCATTATTCATTCCTTGTTTCTTTGATCACTGTTTACTCATCTGTCTCCTTGACTAGAGTTTTAATGCTTTGAAGACAAGAGTTGTTGTTTGGTATCTCCAAGTATCCTATCACATGCTTCTTGGATAGGTGGATGGATGGATGGATAGGAGGGAGAGAGAGGAAGGATAGCTAATGTGTGTATTGGGCTAAACATGTTTTTTGAGCAATATGAGCAATATTTTATCTCAGTTGTTTAAGTTTTTCTGACATATATTTATGTCTTATGTTAAGATCTTTGCATTTTGTTATTAAAGTCAAACCTCAGTGCCTTAGTTTCTTGGTGCTGCTATGACAGAAATACCACGGGTAGGTAGCTTTAGTGAACAGAAATTTATTTTCTCACAGTTTAGGAAGATAGAAGTCCACATTCAGGGCACTGGCTCTAGGAGAAGGCTTCTCTCTCTGTCAACTCTGGAGGAAGGTCTTTGTCTCAGCTTCTGTTCCTCGGCGATCTTCGTGTAGCATGGCATCTATCTTCCCCCATCTGTGCTTCCTTGCTTCTGTGCCTAATCTACTCTTTTTTATACCTCAGAAGTGATTGGCTTAAAACACACCCTGCACTGATACTACTTCATTAACATAACAAACAAAACCCTATTCCAAAATGGGATTATATCCACAGATACAGGGCTTAGTATGCCAGCACATGTTTTGTGGGGACACAGTTCAACCCATAACACTCAGTTCAGGGAAATTTTGTTAATAGTGATATCCATACATTCTGTAACTGAGGATAATTGATGGGCTGCTTGGGAAATTATCAGTGTGATAGTTTTATGTGCTCAGTGCCATGAAATCCTCCTGTGTTTTTGTAGGTTTAACACTTGCAGTTAACTCAGAAAATCATAGAAAATTGTATTAACCTTTTCAAATTTTGTCTGTTTACTTCTAGTCATACAAGATTTCAAATATATCAATGTATAGCCAGTGAAACCCTGTGGTTCCAGTAGGAAGGATAGATTAGAGGTAAAAATGTACAAAGTCAAGAAGAAGGAGAGCCAATATCTGACAGCCTCTACATAACAAAAGGAGGCAAATCCCTTAAGGAAACAAGGTTAAAATCCAATTTGGAGAAAAGTACCATGAATAATTTAAAATAATATATTCAGTACCTCTAACACTGGATTAAAAGAAACATATACTCATATTATGGGAAGAGTTGTGCCCAAAACACACTATTTTCACTGCTTCTGTGGCTGCTTTAGAGCCCAGAGAAATACCATTCACATGTATGATTTCAGGCTATATGAATTCTGATTAGTATTTTCTCTAGAAGTTCCAAGGAAGAACTTTGAGTCACAAACTGTGTTGAAATATTCCTAAATAGACATTTACCAGAATCCTGAACTGTCTTTTACCCAAGTGATAGAATAGTCCTGATTGAACTAAGAAGCATGTTCCTCATGTGTGTTATTTTTTGTTTTATAGGGCTGTCTGATCTTTGTCTGAAAAGTGGGCTTCAGGAATGGTTTCAGTTCTGGGTTATCAGAGCATCTGGGGGCCAGAGTTTCAGGGGTTCCTCTAGTTTCTGTCAGACCAGAAGTCTGGTCTTTTTATGTGAATTTGAATTCTGTTCTACAGTTTTCTCCTACTCTCTCTGGGACTCTTTGTTGCGTTCCCTGTTAGGGTGGTCATTGGTAGTAGCCAGGCACCGTCTAGTTCTTCTAGTCTCAGGCTGGTGGAGTCTCTGGTTCAATATGCTATAGTTTTATATTAATGAAATTTTATATTAGTACCCAGTATTCTGTAGTTATCTTTATTAAAATCATAATTGGAAATAATGTCTTCACTTCACACAAGCCTTGGACTATGTATTGTCATTACTGGTAGGAAGTTTTCAGGTAAATTATGTCTGCTTACGATTTTGTTTTGTGTTTCAGCAAAGGAAGTTGCAGTGTTGTAGAGTATTACCACAGTTCAACTACCTGAGATGTTTCTCCTTACATAGTTTTCAGTTGGAAACTGGCATATTATTTCTTACAAATCTACATTCAGTAGTCTAACATAGTTCTTTTATCACCATTTTCTAGATAGATTCAAAAAATTATGTTATGACTTTAGCCTTAATTATCATAATTATCTACCACAATGTATGAGAAGATTTTTTATTTTATTTTAATTTAATGAAAACTGTGAGTTAAATCATTCTCTTCCATAGTTGGACAGTTGTATCGGTAGCAGCAGTAATTCAAACTTACGGGATAAATATGTCCAGAATGCAGTGTTTGAGATTTCTTTTATGCATTGATCAGCTAAATTCATGTTATTTTTTCTTCTAATTCTCAGATACTATAGCTGGGGAAAATCAGTGGTCTAAGAATCTTGATGTCTATCCCAAATATTGACAATGAACTGCTCAATAACTTGAGAGAGTATGTCTCAGATTGTACATAATAATAATTTCTGAAATTTGTTAAGTGCCTCCTATAGGTCAGGTGCTGTGCCAAGTATTTTAGATATAGATGTAATTTTAATGTATATAAATACAGTATTTGATAGATTTACATGTATAAATATAGATATAATTTTATTCCTCACAACAACTCTGAATTAAGTATTACTAATGTCATTTTGTAGAAGAAAGTAGGGCACAGTTTAGTAGTGTACCCAAGGCTCCATAGCTAGTATCACTATGATAGTATTTGAACGAGTTCTTTTTTCAGTAAGCTATGCACACATTTATTTATTATTTGTTTACTTGTTAACAAACTTTGTGTTATTTTCCCACCAGTAGCTAGGCCAAAATTAAGTGGTAAAAAAAATCACATATGTATGTAGCAACAATTGCTAAACTGGATTTCTGTAGATGGTCACTGATAAAAATAGTAAACAAAGGAATAGTAGTGATGACAAAGGATGGAGGGCATTAGAAATAGTGAAACTCTACTGAAGATTTCAAAACCTGGATTCTGACCATGTTTTGAATGATCTTAGGCAAGCCACTTATCGTGTGTCTCCTAGACTTTTCCCATCGGGAAAGTCAGTCTTGTGTTCTCAGTTTTCTATCCTTAGGCAGCCCAAGCTGTGAAACTAGCAGAGGAATCTCAGGCTGTTTTGTTTGTGTGTGTGTGTGTTTGTGTGTGTGTGTGTGTGTGTGTGTGTGTGTGTGTTCCCCTAAATATGTTTAAGTAGTGCATGTACATTGAAGAAAAAAATGGAGTTACAGAAAAAAATCAACAAGATAAAGAAGTCACCTGTATTCACTCTATTGTCCAAAAGGAAATTCACTGCCATTTTGGAGCACTTCCTTCTAGTGTTTTGTCTATGCACATTTTCACATAGTTAGGAACATAGTAAATATGTCAATTCTCTCTCATTTCCGTTTAACATAATATCATAAGAATCGTGCTGCATCATTAGATTTTTTAATAAATGTCATTTTAATTTAGTCTATGATGACCCATCATTTTTATGTCCTGTCAAATGCTGTTTTAAATATTTTAAAAGTCTAACAGAAACCATAACTTTATATGCATGAAAATGCATACACATCAAATGCCTCTACTTCTGCCTGGTAATAATGGAAACTTGGTGTGCTTAAGCACTGTCGAACAAGACTTAGAATAACAAATATAAAATGGTGAAACGTATTCGTCAATATGATGACATTTGCTTATTAGACACATCTTTCAAAATACAGAGTCAGAGAAAAAAAGAAAATCAGCTTCGGATCATGAGGGAAATAATAATGGCGCTTGTGGTTAAACAGTTGGCAGCCACTGAAGGGAAAGTACCGGCAGCTCTTCTGCATGTCTGCACACAGCAGTGTGTCTCAAGGTATCTCTCAGGAGCCTTTTTAGACATTTTTTTCCCTAAATGCCACCCCCCCTATGAAAGTTTAATACCACAAATACACTGAATATCTTTGTATACTGTGGGTAATTAAACTCATAGCCATCGAGCCAGTTCTGACTCATAGCAACATTGTAGGACAGAGTAGAACTTCCCCGTAGGGTTTCCAAGGCTGTAATCTTTACAGAAGCAGACTACCGCATCTTTCTCCCACAGAGCAGCTGATGGATTCGAACCTCAGACCTTTTGGTTAGCAGCTGAGCGGTTAGTCACTATACCAGCAAACCAACCCCATTGCCATCAAACCGATTCCAACTCATAGTGCCCTTATAGGACAGAGTAGAACTACCTCATAGGGTTTCCAAGGAGTGGCTGGTGGATTCAAACTGCTAACCTTTTGGTTAGCAGCCAACCCCTTAACTACTGAGCCATCACTGCTTCACTGGGGCTCCTTTTTTGTGGCTTCTTGGAGGGCCACAAACCATTGGAATAGTCAAGACTTGTTCATCCCCCAAGAACCAGTTTTTGCCCTCTTGGGGGCGATATTGTCCCCGTTTAGAATGCATGATGGAGCACAGTCACTGAAGGTCTCTTCCAGCATGGTTTCACCAGGCTGTCTCCCATGCCAGCCAGGACTTCTGTGTGTCTCTTTGCATAGTGTATCATCAGAAAATGAAAATGGAGTTAAGATTTGCCCTAAACCACTACTTGTTAAATCTTCCTTCTCCAAGAAAAGTTAACTGTGAATGACACAAGAACTAGGGCTTTAGCTAAAAGTGAACAACCACATGCAGGAAGTTTCTTCAGAGTCTGTTTTATCTAGAAGATTCATGCAAACTTTGCATTTCACTCTTTGATTTATCTGTATCCCTTTTGATATTTAAAAGTATTTTCCTCACATCCTTGAGTAAAACTGATGTTCCAGGAAGATGTCCTGTTTATATTCTACAAATCCACATTCTTGCATTTATTTTGATAGTGTTGCCTGGTGGTTCACATGGTAATAGTTCTGCTTGTTAATACCTTACTTGAAGGCTTTCTGGAGATTTATTTATCTTTTATTATTTTTTTTTATTGTACTTTAGATGAAGGTTTACAGAACAAATAATTTCTCATTAAGCAGTCAGTAAACATATTGTTTTATGACATTGGTTAACAACCCCACAATGTCTCAACACTCTCCCTTCTTGACCTTGGAGAACCTTTTTTTTTTTTTTTTTTTTTTTGTGAAAATATACATAGCCAAAGATACACCGTTTGAAAAATTTCTATATGTACAATTCAGTGACATCGATTATATTCTTCCAGTTGTGCTGCTATTCTCACTGTCCTTTTCCAAGTTATTCTATCACCATTATCTTCAACTCACTGTCCCCTAGGCTTCCCATCAAACCTTTTGAATTGCTGTGGTCAGTTTGATCTTACATACTTTTTTTTTTTTTTGGTACTTTAGATGAAATTTTAGAGAACAAATAGTTTCTCATTAAGCAGTTAGTACACATATTGCCCTATAACAGTGATTAACAACCACTTTCTGTAGATTTAGACACAACAAATTCTGTGTTTTTTCCTCTTCCACACATCTCTGATATTCCTTTAATTTACAGTAATTGCTGTTCTATAGCATTTGAGTAGAGCAGTTATCAGTATACATGTGAATTCATTGTCCTTTCTTTTTAATGGTCACATCAGCTCATATACTGTGTATATATACACATTAGCTCATATAAATTTAGGCTTTTGAAATTAAATGCCAGTATAGACATGTGGAAATCCATTATAAAAGTACGCTCTCAAATTAGCCAGCCTGTGCCCTGGGAATCTATGTGGAATTGTGGCCTATAATTAATTTTCTTTTCTCTTAATCAAAGTATTCTCCATTCATGGACACCAGTGTCATTTGTTTTACTTTGAAAAATTATTGTCATTAAGGAACTTACTTGGAACCCAATTGTGTTATTCCCCACTCCTAATGTTTCTGGTGGGTTTGATTTTTCTCAAGTAAAACTTCTACATCGGAACCTGGATTAATTAGTTGGAGCAGAGCACCAAGTTTACTTCTGTTCAACCTATTAATAAAGTCGCATTAGCTATTGTAGTTTTTTTTTTTTCCTTTCTTTTCATAGCATCAGTAAGGCATCACTTCAAAATATTATTAACTTGAAAAAGCAGAGAGGAGACCCTATATTTCTGGGACCCATATTTCTCAGAGCATTTCTGCTGAGACATGGGGTGAGACAGAGAATTTGTCAGGGGTTGTTCTTCCATGAATGCCTGTGAGTTTGTAACAGTTGAGGTTTTTCTAGGTAGAAATCTGAGATTTCTTCTGGGGAACAATCAGCCAGAACTAGTGTCGTGGTGAGAAGTGAAAGCCTTTCGTAGACTGTTCTGTTTCTCCTTATCTGTATCTTTTGTTCCATGCGGCTTGAAGGATAAAATTTGGAATTGGGAAACAAAGGGTACAATATTCTTAGTGGTGCTACCAACACCTTCTACCTCAAAGTGGGGATAATATTACCTACCCGACAGTGGTAGGTAAATATGGAAGAAAGCTTATTTGTAAAGGATAATGAAAATACTAGCATTTTTGTAATAATGAGGTAATAGTATTGTGTTAGAATGTCTTTATTCTTATCTCACTGCTTCAATGAGATCTCTCTTTACAAATCTACGCAGATGGTTCACAAGCACCAGCCAGACCCCCTAAACCACGACCCCGCAGGACTGCACCGGAAATTCACCACAGAAAACCCCATGGGCCTGAGGCAGCATTGGAAAATGTAGATGCAAAAATTGCAAAACTCATGGGAGAGGGTTATGCCTTTGAAGAGGTGAAGAGAGCCTTAGAGATAGCCCAGAATAATGTCGAAGTGGCCCGTAGCATTCTTCGAGAATTTGCCTTCCCCCCTCCAGTCTCCCCACGTCTCAATCTATAGCAGCCAAGACTGTAAACACCAAAATGTAAAGCAATCGATGACTATTCCAGGAGTGTGGAATGGAGCGCAGAAATGAGATGTGATTCAGGAAAGACGAGGTCTCCTCCTCATCTGGCATCTTGAGAAGAGAGACTTGAGAAATGCAGCTTCTCAGAAGAAGACAGCTGCTTGTTCAGGATGTCCACGCCTGCCACTTGCTTATTTTTGCTAGCCATACTTTTAAATCAGGGTTGAACTGACAAAAATAATTTAAAGACGTTTACTTCCCTTGAACTTTGAATCTGTGAAATGCTTTTCCTTGTTTACAAGTTGGTGAAGTTGCAGTTTGCTTTTGTTTTTGTGTTGTTGTTTGGATACCTGTACTGTGTTCCTGACGAGCCCTTCGTAGTGGTCAGGTCTGCTGTGACATTTCCCACCACATCCCTTGCTGTCCACATCAACAGCTAAATCATGTATTCGTTTCAATCTCTCCCAGTCCCCAACCCCCAGAGGTCCAGTTCCATTTCTCGTTTACAAGACGATTCTGATTTTCAACTTATCAAACTAATGCAAAAACAAAAACCGTGTGTGGCCTTCATTACTGAGTCTTTTCTTTGGAAGCCATTGCTGTTAAGAGATGGGGAAAATCTGAAGGTACAAAGGATTTTTTTTCAATGAGCTGCCTTTTCTGAGGGCCCTTCACAGTGTTATAGAGAGCACTTCCCTTTTTTGTGTAAGTTTTGTTACTTTTAATCCTCCATATTCTCATCTCTGTCATTCCAGGGTGTCACGACTCTGCAAAAATCTAAAATATTAGAAAGCAGCTACTGTAGATGTGGAGAAATACACTTGCATATGGCAGCGCTGTACTGAAGTCATGTAATGAGGTCACCTGCTATTTACGCCTTCATTGCTTTGGGACATGCTGACCAAGAAGGCTGTCTCCCTGAAGTATAGTAATAATCTTCAGATTAAATTATGGTCACACCTTTCCCAAAGTGGAATAGAGTCCATCTTCTATTTGAGTGATTACACTCTGGTTCCTAACAGCTTCAGGAGCGATTCCATACTGCAGTGGAAATGTTAAACCTTTGATGCACTGTTAAGTGCTAATGCTACTGTGGCAATGTTTTTTGCAAAGGTCTTAGTAATTTTCTCTCTGCAATCAAATTAAGAGTTCATATCTAATTTCTAGATTCTCTCATTTATTGTTCCATCCAGTCAGGTGAAAGAAACTAGTTTTGCCTTTTTTGCAAAATAGTGGTTGGTTCTTCAGAAACTGCATTACTACTTTTAATAAATTTCCAAATATTTATTGAGCATCTGTAATGTGCTCATCTATATTAGGCACTGTGTTTTTAAAGCACAAACTGTCACAAGCAGATTCCAGTATAATGTTTCATTATTCTTTATATACATTTTTGATGGCAAAAATCTAATGGACAAAGCCTAGGAGTTTCAACTAGAGCTTCTGAATTTTCATGCAACTTGCTTTTTCCTTCTTTCCTAGTGAGAAGTTAGTGGAAAAATGAGAGACAAAACCATTTCTCTTTAAAATGCATGAACCCGTAGAAGGGTTTCTAAATATGGACTAACTGTGGGTTTGGGATGTTTCTGCCACTCCTTTCTCTGTCACATATATCAGAGCGAGCCTCTCTACAGGACTGGAAAGGATACAACCAAACATCTAGCATGGGTTCAGAGAAAAGAGCTGACCCAGTGGAAATTAATGTTGTACAGAACTCATATAGACAGCCAGGTTGACCTGGGGAGGGGGCTGGACGCATTCCTTTACAAAGTGGCATGTGCCCTTTCTTTAAGGTTTTGCTTTCATGAGATGAGGTGTAGCTTGAGAAGTCACGGGCCTGCATAGTTGTGCTCTTGTTGGAATTTCTTCAGGTGATCCCAAGCTGGTTATGTGCCTAAAGGGGGACTTTTAATTTGCCTTAGATGTTCTTCCTGTGAGTATGTATTTGAATGCAGATTTTTACACTTTTTATAATTTCTTTGTTGCCATATGAATTCCCATGTCACGTCGTCATGATTTTTCACTTGTTTTATCAGTCTTCGGTGTCACATGGAAAGGACCGTATATATTTTGGCCTTTTAATGTCTTGCTGATCATAGGCACAATCTAAAAGTCAAAAGCTGCCACTTCGTTGTGATAACATTCTTAATGGATTAGGGAATAATGCTAAATAAGAATGTTAAAAAAGTACATTCTCATTCAAAAAATAACTATTTAAAAATATAAAAGTTTGGTGAAGATGTAGTGAATTTGAACCTCTAGTTTAAAAAAATTTCTTTTGCAAAGAAAATTCAGCAATTTAAACCAACATATCTCTGCCTGTTGTACTCAATAGTAACCTTTAATTTTGTCATTAAAGAATTAATCAAAAAACTCCAGTGTAAATGGAATGGAAAGAGGGAAGCTTTCTAGCAAACACTGTGATCAATAACCGATAATTGATTGCTACAGCAGTACATGCCATCACCACCACCTGCTGCACAGGTCTTAGGGAATTAAAAGTTTTGAGAAAAACCAAAAAAAATTTTTTTTCATTATAAAAGTTACTATTAATGTTTGGAAATGATCCCAACTTTGTTTCACTGTGATCCAAGAAGTTAGACATTCCTACTATTTCTCAACACTTGGTAAACATGATTATTTTATAAATCAATATTCCAGATAGTTAAATCATGGCTAACACAGAACAGCCTCCCCTGACCCCCACAACAAAACACATTCTGGGGTAGAAGGACGTACCTTAAATGATATTCCAGTAAATTAAGTCTTCATAACCTGATTATTTTTAATCTTCATGTCTGATACATCCTGGCCAAATTTTCTAAAATTAAATCAGTGTTTGTGCTTAACTTGAACTTCCTTCTACAGAGATGACCCTTAGCTCGCCCCTATTCTTTTCCTCTTACCCACATTGAAAATAGTCTTAATAATAGAGCCCTAATTGCAACTTCAAAGGGCCTATTTGTTAACTCAGTATTTCACATACCAAGAACACTTGCAAAGATTTCTTCATAATGTGAATTTTTTTTTATTTTTCAGTTCCAGAAGCATTTCCTACAGTTTAAACATTTATTTTTCCTCCAAGATTTTCAGCTTGAAGCTTTAATTTGCACTGACTTACCTAACCTGGTTAAATTTTTAATTTCTCAAACTGACAGCTTTGGAAGCAAATTACAGTATGTTTTAACAATACAGGTCCTGCCTGTTGACCTGGAATTCTAGTGCTTTGAAGAAAAGTTTCCAGAAAAAGCGATAGAGTGAAGGGTTTTCTTCCCAATTACTATTGTTTCTCAAAATGCCTTTTAAAAACTTGTCTGATGTGGCAAAATAGTTACGTGTTCAATTAATTTATATTTTATTCATTCTTTTTCAACTCTGGTTATTATTTAACCAAGTATTTTATCTGTTCTTTCAAGGTATTTTATAAAATGAATGTTAACAAAATGCTGAGTTGGTACTTTATTTTTCAAGTAAACACAAAAAACATTTCTTTCAGAGCACTTCCATGTTGTAATCTTTCTTCACGTTAAGCAGATTAACCAAAAGACATCCGATTTAAGAACTTCCTGTACAAAGTGGTACAGAGTTCCCATCTCAGATGATTTTAGTTATTAAATACCAAAACCATATCATTTTAAGATAAGGCTAATAGATAAACTCTTATGCCATAGAACTGAAAGTGAAGATTTTAAGGTTTCTAGTAAGAAATAGCATATCTGGGAAAGGCTGTAGGTCTTACAGGTGATGTATCACACAACTGCTAATTCCTGATCAGCAGGAACAGGGGTTCTTTAAATTTCTTGGTTTTTCTAATTTGTTACTGGTCAGTGGATAGTGGGGAGAGGAGAACGGAGATAAAAATAATTGCGTTTATTTCAAGAACCACAGCAGAATGTTGTGGAGTTTATTGGTACATGCAAAGTCTCATACATAGTGGTAGTTATTGTACTCTCAAAGCAGAAATAATTGAATGGGAGATACATGTAAGCAAGTAATTCCAATACAATACATTATGCACATCAAGTTATTACATTGTACTGGAATTACATGATTATTCTTAAAAGCTTTTATTGGGCCCTTACTATGTGATAGGCACAGTGTATTAAAGCATTTAATACTTTAAACATCCCTGCCTCCTAGGACTACGGAAGGAAAGTAGGGGGTGACAAGTTCCTTCTGGTAAGGTTTGACAGTTGATAAGCCTGTGTGGCATTTTGTCAGGCTAAAATGGGCAAGATTTTTTGCTTTTTGGTTTTGCTTTCTTTAAGAAATGTTCCAACGAGGAACAGCACACATGAGCAAACATTGCTGTTTACGCAAAGACGTGGAGTTCTGTGGGGCCTGAAGAAGATAGGAGAAGAGACACAAGAGGGTATGTTTCTGACAGAATGAAGGACCTTGCTGGCCACTCTAGGATCATGGGAACCACAGGATTAACCACTAGAGGTCAGACAATACTCTGCTGCTATTCATAAGGTTTTCACTTGCCAGTTTTTTCAGAAGTAGAGTGCCAGGTCCTTTTTCCTGGTCTGTCTGAGTCTGGAAGCTCCACTGAAACCTGTGCACCATTTGTGACCCTGCTGGTATTTGAAATAGCAGTGGCATAGTTTCCAGTATCATAGGAACACACAAGCCACAGCAATATGACAAACTAACCGACACGGAGGGTGAGACTTAGTCTCATGTACTTCGGACGTGTTATCAGGAGGGACCAGTCCCTGGAGAAGGACATCATGCATGGTAGAGGGTCAGCAAAAAAGAGGAAGGCCCTCAACGAAATGTATTGACACAGTGGCTGCAACAATGGGCTCAAACATAGCAAGAACTGTGATGACAGTGCAGGACTGGACAGTGTTTCGTTCTGTTGTACATAGGGTCGCTAGTTGGAACCGACTCGACGGCACCTAACGAGGTCAGAGATGACGGTAAGCATGAAAATAGGTGGTGACCTCTGGACCCAGAGGAAACTGGGATGCGCCTAACAGGAATGCTGCGTCCAATGCCAGTCAGGCGGTCCGTGGATGAAACCTTACGGTTTTCCTGCGGCTTTGTGTGTTATCTCTTTTTTTTCTTCTCAAGACAAACTTGGAAAATATTTGTAATTAACTATTTTTCATCCCTACTGCCACTACCTTCTTTCAAGTCTGAATGATAACTCCTATAATTTTAAATTAGTCCCAGTTGGGATCCCTCAATGAGATGGATTGATGCAACCGCTGCCAACAGTGGGCTCAAATACACCAATGATCATGAAGATGGTGCAGGACCGAGCAACGTTTTATTCTGTGATACGTAGTCAGCGTGAGTCAGGGCCCATGCCTCTAGTGAAAGACGGAATGAAATTTCTGAAATTCAACTCCAACATAACTCCTCTATTTAAAACCTTTTATGGCTTTCTCTGGAGCCCTGGTGGCGCAGTGGTTAAAGCTCTCAGTTGCTAACCGAAAGGTTAGCTATTCTAATCCACCAGCAGCTCCGCAGGAGGAAGATGTGACAATCTGTTTCCGTAAAGATTTATAGCCTTGGAAACCCTGTGGGGGAAGTTCTACTCTCTCGTATAGGGTTGCCATGAGTTAGGATCGACTGGACAGCAGTGGATTTGGTTTTGGGTTTTATGGCTTTCTAGATTAGGCATCCCGTGTCTGCATACCTCTTTATGCTTATTTGCCTCCACCACCCCTCTTCACATGCTGTGCTTACAGTAGTCTAAATGCGCTCCACATCTTTGCACTTGATATTCCTTCTGAACATCCCTTTCCCTTTTTCCAGCCTGACCAAGTGTACGTCAAAATCCAATTCAAGCATTGCTTCTGTGAAGATTTCCAATTTATTCTACAAGTTGAGTTGAGTACACTGTATTTCACATTCCACCCAGCATCCATATTATAAATACTCACCATGTAATGTTGCAGTTACTTCATTCGTGTATGCCCCTGACTAGACTGAACTCCTTTAGGAGAAGAAGTGTGTCTGATTTATTTTCTGTGTCCCAATACAGAGCCCAACACATGGTATACAATAAACTGTTTCAAATATCCACTTTATTGTATAAAATATATAGAGTATATTGTATAGTGTATTTTTCAAGCATTTTCAAATAGCCAGTTAGCAAAAACAGCCCTGATGTCTTATCCCAGCTCTGCCACTAGCTACCCATGTGCCATGGCATCTCTTTAAGTTGGTCCTGTTAGCTTCACTTATGGGGGACATGGACTAAAAGATATATAAGGCTACTCATTAATGTGATTACAGTAGGTGCCTTAGTTTTCGCACACTGGATGGGGACCAAAAATTATAAAACAAAAATATCAAACTCACAAAGTAGTAGGGTATTTAAAACTTATTTTAGTAAAGCCCAAACCTACTTTTTAGTGACTTGACTGAATGAGAGAATGCTTATTTTCTTTTAAAAGAAGTTATGGTAAACATACTGTCTTTTCACAATATTACTACTCTCAAATTCCCATGACATGCATATTGGTTAGGCATGCAGGCTCTAGAGCCAGATTGCCTAGGATCCATTCCAACTTCTATAACTTCCAGGCTGTGTAACCTCGGGCAAGTGTACTAACCTGTCTGTGTTTTGGTGTCCTCATCTGTAAAACAGGAATAACAACCATATCTACAGTAAAAGTTTGATAGTAGTATTCAGTGAGTGAATACAAATACAGAACTTAGAACGGTGTGTGGTACTGAATGAATGCTCAGTAAAAGACAGCTCTCATTCTCATCTATCTTACCCAGGGAACTTCAATCAGAATCCCAGAGTCAATAGCAAAGAGAAGCATGCCTGGTGAAGAATGCCTGGTGTCCTGTTACTTCATACAGCAAGGGGTTCCTGTGGCAGTGTTTAGACAACATTGGGGAGAAGATCGTTCTGGTTAAAGTGAGGGAAATTGAAACCATGAAGGGTGATGAACTACACACCCTGCCAGCCAATTAGAAGGCTGGATTTTGAACATAGAACCTTTGCTACCATCGTGGACTCTCCCTGCTCCTCAAAGCTCTGTGTAATGAAGGCAGAGGTTGGAGAGTGTGCAAGCTGGAGCACCAAGGCCAGTCTGGGTCCCTGGAGAGTTGCTTTCTCCCCCACTGACCACCACCTAGACCAAAAATTCAGAAGCTCTCTACTGTACTGAATAATAGATGAAATCTAGTTCAATACAGAAAAAAAATTATATGTTTGTTTTTGGAGTATGGAGAAAAGTATCATAAATGTTTTTCTTCTCTCATACCAAATGTAACAAGTTATTGAAGAGGACTTCTCCTTTTTTCCTGGAATTGAGGTTAAAGCCCCAACGATGAAAATGACAAATGCTAACTAAGTGCCTTTGTATTCTTACAACCCACCTAGTCAGCCTCTGCAGGATCTATTAGGCTGGAAGCGGAACCATCTCTCCCATAGTCCCCAAAGTATCTAGGCAGAAGACAGTGCATTTGCGGGTTTACCTGGGAGAAGTGAGTGATGGGTGAGAATGTATGGATTGGGTCCACCTCCCCCAATTCAAGTGATGATAGCTCCTGAAGAAAACCAATTACAGAGATTTGAGAATGGACATTTTATTCTATTGGATGTCTATTTACAAAAGGACTTACTGATCTTCCATCTGTGAGTACATGAGCAAAATAAAAACAGAACAGTGTAGAGGATGCAGCAATGACTCAGCTGACAAGCATTCCCACCATTGGGAGAGTGAGTACGCATCACATTCCCACAGGACAAGCAGATCCGTCAAGGAAGCCAGGCTTGAGACATCTTGACAGGAAGAAGGCTGCCTGCTGGGCAAAATAACCCAGGCAGAAGAGGACATTGGGCTGTGCGGCACTGTACTAGTGATGAAGGAGTGGAACCAGGAGACATCCCCTGGGTCAGACAATAACCTATGTGCTCCATGACAAAGTCTGTATTTAAGAACTTACCACACAGATGAAGTCAAGAATCAAAGGAAGACTACAATAACACCAGTAAGTTAAAAAGGAAAAAAAAAATTACAAAATTGCTGCCTTTTTTAACCCTCTTCCCCTGTCTCAACCCTGAAGAAGCAGAAACACAAGCATGAAGATAATTGGTAGAAAATAGTAGATCTTGTTCCTTCTGTACCGCTAGTCCCTGAGGCTGAGACCTCCCCAGGGCTGGGAGACAGACAGGAGGAGAGGGCTAACATGGACGTAAAGCTAAATCGGATTAGAACACAGGTGACCAGACAAGGAAAGAGAATCAGCAGTCGAAAGCAGTGATTGGAGAAAAAACATCAAACCTCACCATGTTGGCATCGCATCAGTTTCAAAGTGTTCTGTAAATTGGTTACCAAAAAAACAAGACAAAAACCTTTCATTTTGATGAATTTTGGTAGTTTCTCTAGATTAAAAAAAAAGTTTTCAGTCAGGTAGCCATCACTAGAGAGTTCTTTTCTGAGAAGATGCTGTAAGCTGGACAGAACATTGGGTTTTCTAGAAACACTAAACATTCCTGCCTGGAAAGCTCAGTTCTGTCCAGTCCTCCAGCTGCAAACTCTGGCCAACCTCTCTTGCAGGCTCTTCAGCAGGGACTCTGTCCTCTTTGTTACTCAGCAGTGCAGAGTCCAAGCTCATCACCCAGCTCTCCCTTCACTGCAGACAATCCGCCCCAAGTAAACCATTCAAACCTCATTTGTTAGCTTGTTTACAAAACAGGTACGTGGCATACGGCAGCAGCCTACCTAGAACTTCAGAAAAGTGACCGTGCTGAAACTACTCTCAAAAAGAAATGCTGCATTTCTATAAAGAACTTGGCAATGTAAGATGCAAAGTATCTTTGCAGAAAATTAATAACCACAAGTGCCTAGACCCTAGACTACTCAGACATGAATCAAAACCAGCACTTATTTGTATAAATGTTTAATAAAGGGTGATGTGCAATGTCTATTTATCTGGAATTTCTTGCAAAATAAGGTAGAATAGAAGATCTAAATCAAGACTAATGTATCTCTGCTGGGCATTTTAATTAGTGCTAACATAAACATCATTTATATAGCACTTTGGGTTTGGGAAAAATTTTGTATTTCATTTTCAAATTTACATTTCTCAGAACTCTTGTGAAGTATGTACCTTAGACTTGATATCTTCTCTTTGCACACAGAGAGAATTTATAAGCCAGAGAACATAAATTCCCCTAGATCACTCAAAAATTTACAAGAAGAGCTAGAATTTAATCAGTCTCACTCCACACGTTGTTAGTTGTGGTCGAGTCAATTCAAACTCGTGGTGACACCATGTGTGCAGAACAGAACTGCTCCCTAATGTTTTCAAAGCTCTTACCTTTCGAAAGCAGACTGCCAGGATTGTCTACGGAGGCACCTCTGGGTGGGTTTGAACCATCATCCTGTCAGCTAGGTAGTCCAGCGCTTAACTGTTTGTGCCATCAGGGACTCCTCACATCTTAAAAAAAAAAAAAAAAAGACAATATATAAGCAATCCTTTTGTAGGCAAGGAAGGGATTTTAAAATAAACAAGCAACTTTCATCTATTACTGTTACTGCAGCACGTATGAGCCAGAAAGATAAAAGTGTTTACTCTTGACCTGTTTTGTTTTGTTTCTTTTTAGGAATGCTTTGTTAGTTGATCCCCACTTTGTTTAGGAATGCTTTGTTAGTTGATCCCCACTACAGAATCATGTAGTTGACGCTGATCCTCCCACCCCAAAATTCTCTTTTTTTATTATTGTTGTAGTTAAATGAAGTTTACATTCAAGTTAGTCTCCCATAAAAAATTTTATACATACATTGTTATGTGACCCTAACTGCTCACCCCATTCTGCGACAGCACACTCCTCCTTTCAGCCCCTGATTCCCCATGTCCATTCAACCAGCTCCTAACCCTCTCTGCCTTCCCATACAACCTCTGGACAGAAGCTGCCCCTTTGGTCTCTTGTATCTACTTGACTAAGAAGCACACTCTTCATGAGTATCACTTTATGTCCGACAGTCCAGTCCAATCCCTGTCTGAAGAGTTGGCCTCTGAAGTTGTTTTAGTTCTGGGCTGATAGAGAGTCCAAGGGCCATGCTTTCTGGGGTACCTCCAGTCGCAGTCAGACCATTAAGTTTGATCTTCTTACTAGAATTTGAGTTCTGCACCCCATCATTCTGCTGCTCCATCAGGGACTCTCTGTTGTGTTCCCTGTCAGAGCAGTCATTGGTGGTAGCCGGGCACCATCTAGTTCTTCTTCTCTCAGGCTGATGAAGTCTCTGGTTTATGTGGCCCTTTCTGTCTCTTGGGCTAATATGTTCCTTGTGTCTTTGGTGCTCTTCGTTCTCCTTTACTACGGGTGGTTGGGACAAATTGGTGCATCTTAGATGGCCACTTGCAAGCTTTTAAGATCCCAGACGCCACTCACCAAAGTAGGATGCAGAACACTTTCCTAATAAGCTTTTTTATGCCAGTTGACCTAGATGTCCCCTGAAAGCATGGTTCCCAGACCCCCCATCCCTGCTACTCTGTCTCTCAAAGTGTTTGATTGTATTCAGGAAACTTCTTAGCCTTGGTTTAGTCCAGTTGTGCTGACTTCCCCTGTAGTGTGTGCTGTCCTTTGCATTGCCTAAGATGATTCTTATCTACTCTCTAGTTAGTGAATAACCCTCACCCTCCCTCCCCACCCCCATAACCATCAAAGAATGTTTTCTTCTGTGTTTAAACCTTTTCTCCAGTTCTTGTAATAGTGGTCTTGTGCAGTATTTGTCCTTCTGTGACTGACTAAATTCACTCAGCGTAGTAAGTTCCAGCTTCCACCATGTTATACGATGTTTCACAGCTTCATCATTGTTCTTTATCATTGTATAATATTCCATTGTGTGGGTATACCATAATTTGTTTATCCATTCATCGGCTGATGGGCACCTAGGTTGTTTCCCATCTTTTTGCTATTGTGAACAGTGCTGCAATGAAAATGGGTGTGCATATGTCTATTCGTGTGACGGCTCTTATTTCTCTAGGATATATTCCAAGGAGCAGGATAGCTGGATTGTATGGTGCTTCTATTTCTAGCTTTTTAAGGAAGTGCCAAATCGATTTCTAAAGTGATTGTACCATTTTACATTCTCACCAACAGTGTATAAGTGTTCCAGTCTCTCCACAACCTCTCCAGGGTTTATTATTTTGTGTTTTTTGGACTAAGGCTAGCCCTGTTGGGTAAGATGATATCTCATTGTAGTTTTGATCTGCATTTCTCTAATGGCTAATGATTGTGAGCATTTCTTCAGGTGTCTGTTAGCCACCTGAATATCTTCTTTGGTGAAGTGCCTGTTCATATCCTTTGCCCATTTTTTAATTGGGTTATTTGTCTTTTTGTTGTTGAGGATTTGCAGTATCTTGTAGATTTTAGGGATTAGATGCTGATCGGATTTGTCGTAGACAAAATTTTTTTTCCCAGTCTGTAGGTTCTCTTTTTACTCTTTTGAAGTCTTTTGAAGAGCATAAGTTTTTGATTTTTATGAGTTCCCATTTACCTATCTCTCTTCTGGTGCTTGTGCATTGTTACTTATGGTTCCTATAGTGTTTATGCCATGTATTAGGGCTCCTCGTGTTGTCCCTATTTTTTCTTCCATGATCTTTATTGTTTTTGATTTTATATTTAAGTCTTTGATCCATTTTGAGTTAATTTTTGTACATGGTGTGAGGTATGGGTCTTATTTCAGTTATTTGCAGATGGATATCCATTTATGCCAGCACCATTTGTTAAAGAGACTGTCTTTTCCTGAATTAATGAACTTTGGGCCTTTGTCAAATATTAGCTGCTCATAGGTGGATGAGCTTACATCTGGATTCTCAACTCTGTTCCATTGGTCTATGTATTTGTTGTTGTACCAGTACCAGGCTGTCTTGACTACCGTGGCGGTATAATAGGTCCTAAAATCAGGTAGTGTAAGGCCTCCCACTTTGTTCTTCTTCTTGAGTAATGCTTTATTTATTCAGGACCTCTTCCCTTTCCATATGAAGTTGGTGATTTGTTTCTCCATCTCATTAAAAAATGCTGGTGGAATTTGGATCAGGATTGCATTGTATCTGTAGATTGCTTCAGGTAGAATTGATATTTTCACTATGTTGAGTCTACCTATCCATGAGCAAGGTATATTTTTCCACTTACACAGGTCTCTTTTAGTTTCTTGCAGTAGTGTCTTGTAGTTTTCCCTGTGTAGATCTCTTATGTCTCTGGTTAGATTTCTTCCTAAGTACTTTATTTTCTTGGGGGCTATTTTAAATGGTATTTATTTGGTAATTTCCTCTTCAAGGTTCTCTTTGTGGTGTAAAGGAATCCAACTGATTTTTGTATGTTTATCTTGTATCCTGAAAATTTGCTGAAATCTTCTATTAGTTCCAGTAGTTTTCTTGTGGATTCTTTGGGGTTTTCTGTGTATAAGATCATATCATCTGCAAATAGAGATACTTTGACTTCTTCTCTACCAATGTGGATGCCCGTTATTTCTTTTTCTAGCCTAATTGCTCTGGCTAGGGCCTCCAGAACAATGTTGAATAAGAGTGGTGATAGAAGGCATCCTTGTCTGGTTCCCATTCTCAAGGGGAATGCTTTCAAAGTCTCTCCATTTAGGATGATGTTGTCTGTTGGCTTTGTATAAATGCCCTTAATTATACTGAGGAATTTCCCTTATATTCCTATTTTATTGAGAGTTCTTATCATGAATGGGTGTTGGACTTTGTCTAATGCCTTTTCTGCATTGATTGATAAGATCATGTGGTTCTTGTCTTTTGTTTTATTCATGTGATGGATTACATTGATTGTTTTTCTAATGTTGAATTATCCCTGCATACCTGGTATAAATCTCGCTTTGTCATGGTGAATTATTTTTTTGATATGCTGCTGAATTCTATTGGCTAGAATTTTGTTGAGGATTTTTGCGTCAATGTTAATGAGGGATATTGGTCTGTAATTTTCTTTTTTGTGGTGTCTTTACCTAGTTTTGGTATCAGGGTTATGCTGGCTTCATAGAATGAGTATGGGAGTATTCCATCTGTTTCTATGCTCTGAAATACCTTTAGTAGAAGTGGTGTTATCTCTTCTTTGAAAGTTTGGTAGAATTCTCCAGTGAAGCCAGCCAGGCCAGGGCTTTTTTTTTGTTGGGAGTTTTTTAATAACCTTTTCAATCTCTTCTTTTGTTATGGATTTATTTAGTTGTTCTACCTCTGTTTGTGTTAATTTAGGTAGGTAGTGAGTTTCTAGAAATTTGTCCATTTCCTCTAGGTTTTCAAGTTTGTTAGAGTACAATTTTTCATAGTAATCTGTTATGATTCTTTTAATTTCAGTTGGGTCTGTTGTGATATCACCCATCTCATTTCTTATGCAGGTTATCTGCTTCCTCTCCTGTTTTTCTTTTGTCAGCTGGCCAGTGTTTTATCAATTTTGTTGAACTTTTCAAAGAACCAGCTTTTGGTCTTGTTAACTCTTTCAATTGTTTTTCTATTCTCTATTTCATTTAATTTCTGCTCTAATTCTTATTATTTCCTTCCTTCTGGAGCCTGTGGGCTTCTTTTGCTGCTCTCTTTCTACTTGTTCAAGTTGTAGGGTTAATGCTTTGATTATGACCCTTTCTTCTTTTTGGATGTGTGCATTTATTGCTATAAAATGACCTCTGAGCACTGCTTTTGCTGTGTGTGAAAGGTTCTGGTAGGAAGTGTTTTCATTCTCGTTTGATTCTATGAATTTCTTTATTCCATCCTTAATTTCTACTATAACCCAGTAGTTTTTCAGCAAGATGTTGTTCAGTTTCCATGTGTTTGATTTTTTTTTCTTGTTTTTTGTGTTGTTGATTTCCACTTTTATGACTTTATGGTCAGAAAAGATGCTTTGTAATATTTCGATGTTTTGGATTTTGTTAAGGCTTGCTTTATGGCCTAATACATGGTCTGTTCTGGAGAATGTTCCATGTGCGTTGGAAAAGAAAGTATACTTGGCTGCTGTTGGGTGCAGTGTTTGGTATATGTCTATGAGATCAAGTTGGTTGGTTGTAGCATTTAGCTCTTCTGTGTCTTTGCTGAGCTTATTTTTTGATGTTCTGTCCTTTACCAAAAGTGGCGTGTTGAAGTCTCCTACTACTATTGTGGAGCTGTCTATCTCTCTTTTCAGTGATGTTAGTTTGTTTTATGTATTTTGGAGCCCTGTTGTTGGGTGCATAAATATTTATTATAGTTATGTCCTGCTTGTGTATTGATCCTTTAGTCATTATATAGTGCCCTTCCTTATCCTTTGTGGTGGATTTCACTTTAAAGTCTGTTTTGTCAGAGATTAATATTGCCACTTATGCTCTTTTTTGAGTGTTGTTTGCTTGATATATTTCTTTCCATCCTTTGAGTTTTAGTCTGTTTCTGTCTTTAAGTCTAAGGTGCATTTCTTGTAGGCTGCGTATAGACAGATCATGCTTTTTTATCCAATCTGCCACTCTCTGTCTCTTTATTGGTGCATTAAGTCCGTTTACATCCAGTGTAATTATTGATAGGTATGAGTTTAGTGCTGTCATCCTGATGTCTCTTTTTGTATGTTGTTCACAGTTCCTTTGTTCCCCTTAATTTTATGTGCTGAGTCATTTTTCATTATGTATTTTTTTTTTTTTATCTTTTTCATTGTTGTAGATTTTGTGTTTGCTGGGTCTTTATATTTTTCTACTTTTTTCTTTTGATTTGTAGGATTGTTAGATTCCTTTATGGTTACCTTAATATTTACCCCTATTTTTCTAAGTTTATACCAGTCTCTTATTTCTTTATATCGCCTTGACTTCCCCTCCATATGAAAAATCAATGTCTGCATTTTTAAGTCCGTATTTTTTGTTTTAATGTTGTCCTTTTTTACATATTGATATTTCTGTTTCCCTATTTTCAGTGTTTTAATTTTGATGTATTTTCGATTTCCCTATCTTAGTCAATATCTGGTTGCTCTGTCCTGTGTTCTAGTCTTGCATTGTTATCTGATGTTATTGATTATCTAACCGGAGGACTCTCTTTATTATTTCTTGTAATTTTGGTTTGGCTTTTGTAAATATCCTGAACTTCTGTTTATCTGGAAATGCCCTAATTTCGCCATTATATTTGAGAGACTGTTTTGCTGGCTATATAATTCTTGGCTGGCAGTTGTTTTCCTTCAAGGCTTTATATATGTCATCTCATTGCCTTCTTGCCTGCATGGTTTCTGCTGAGCAGTCCGAGCTTATTCTAATTGACTCTCCTTTGTGGATGACTTTTATCCCTAGCTGCTCTTAAAATTATCTGTCTTTGGTTTTGGTAAGTTAGATTATAATATGTCTTGGTAACTTTCTTTTGGGATCTACCTTATGTGGGGTTCGATGAGCATCTTGGATAGATATCTTCTCATCTTTCATGATACCAGGAAAGTTTTCTGTCAACAAATCTTCAACAATTTTGTCTTTATTTTCTGTTATCCCCCCCGTTCTGGTACTCCAATCACTCATAGGTTATTTCTCTTGATAGAGTCCCACATGACTCTTAGAGTTTCTTCATTCTTTTTAATTCTTTTGTCTGATTTTCCTCAAATAAGTTGGTGTCAAGTGCTTTATATTCAATGTCACTAATTCTAACTTCTACTGCCTCAGTTCTGCTCCTATGACTTTCTATTGAGTAGTCTAATTCTGAAATTTTACTGTTAATCTTCTGCATTTCTGACTGCTGTCTCTCTGTGGATTCTTGCAGCCTATTAAATTTGTCATTATGTCCTTGAATAACTTTTTTAAGTTCAGCTACTACTTTCTCAGTATGTTCTTTGGAAATCCCTACATTTTGTAGAATTTCATTTCTAATTTCTAGAAGAGTTCTGTATATTAATCTTTTGTATTCTGCCTCTGGTAATTCCAAGAAATTCTCTTCCTCCATAGAATTTATTGATTGTTTATTTTGGGAGCTTGTGGAAGCCATCATGGACTGCCTCTTTATGTGATTTGATATTGACTGTTATCTCCAAGCCATCGATAAGTTATTATAATTTTATTTTATATTTGTTTAGTGAGCCCTAGCTTCTTGTCTTGTTTTGTTTTGATATGTCCCAATCGGCTGCTCATGTGCACTAGTTTGATTATTGACGCCTTTGAAGCTCTAACGTCCTGTCACCAAGTAGTTAGTTCTATAACTAAGTATGTGCACACAGGAGTCCGTAAAATTTTCCTATATGGGTTCAGCTCAGGTGTCCAGGCAGTCGGTCACCAAGTGTGTGGTGCAAGCTCTCACCTACAGTCTTAGAGAGGAATGGGTGATTGGTGTAGGCACCGGTATCTGGCTGCAGTAGGCCACCCCAAATTCTGTGACACTATCAGCAACTTGAAAACTTGGAAGAGCTACATAAACTGCATTCCAAAGAGGGGTAGCACTGTGGGTCACTCTGGCAAGCTGTTTTTGATGTATATGAATACCTAATTTTTATTAATTTGTTTTGATTATTAAACAGAGGAAGGAACATACTTTGTTACAGGTTACAGCCTGCAATTTCTTACCAAAAAAACAACAGAGATCTAAATGCTTCATTCAATGAAATCCAAAAACAGGGAAAGAAAATAAATAAATATCTTCACAGGTTAGATAAAAGAGCATCTGTTTCATCTGAGAAGCTCAGATGTGTCAGCACAGAAGCACTTTTGGCAGCTGTGCTTTTAATCTCTAGGAGGCTGGAAACTTGTCGTGGTAAAGACTGCAAATTCAGCTTCAGCGTACTTTGCTTTTCACATGAATGGCTTGTAAGGACACTTACGCCTCTCATCATCGCTTTGGCACCTTAAGAAGACCAGTGTTCTTGTTATTTTCTCAAAGGACCACTCCCACTTCAGTGCGTGACTCGTCAATCCTTTATGATATTAACCCCTTAATTAATTAAACTCACTTGGATTTGAAGATGGCAAGGAGAACGCTTGTTTCCTTTTAGGGGCCACACAACATCATTCCAGTTGGAAAATTCAGAAGTGCTCAAACTCTTCACTACTAATTAAAATCAGTTCATGTATCAATAAAGAGATTCAAGATTCACTTCTCTGAGGAAAATGGCCAGGGTATTTGATAAAACATTACAGAGAAAATACTAAATCACAGAATAGATTTAGCAGAATTCAATGCTCTCTTTTAGTTCTTTAGATAAACTCTGGTATCCTTATATTTTACTGTAATTATAAATTTTTTTCACCTAGAAAGAAGAGTTAATATATGTCTCAGGATATTATAAAAAATCCACAGGTGAGTTGATAAGGCTTTAAATGGCTTCAGTGAAATGTAGTATTTGCATTCCACATTTAAAAATACATATATATTCTTAAACCTGTTACGTTTTTTACAAAGATCAGGAACCGGAGCTATATTCTGTTGATTGTTTCGAGGTTCTTTTTTTCCCCCCACTTACCTCATACACTGCTCCTACATATAATTCCATCTCATCCAAGTTCTTAGAGGGAAATTCTAAGGAATTGGTTGTCTTCGTGGGAAAAGCCCCCAGAGTTTCTGCCCTCTTAACTTTGTTCACCCATAACTTCAGAAGTCATTAGTCCCTGATCTCATTCTACTATTAACTTCCTCTTCATATAAAGACACAAGAGAAATGCTGTATGCTCACTCTAATCAGATTATTGGCTGCCATTTTTGGTTTTAACTATTAACCAAAAGGTTGGTGGTTCAAAACCACCCAGAGGCACTTCAGAAGACAGACCTGGAGATCTGCTTCCGAAAGGTCACAGCCTTGAAAATCCTATAGAGTAGTTCTAGTCTGCATGCTGTGAGTCAGTGTCTTAGTTATCTAGTGCTGCTATAACAGAAATACCCAACTGGATGGTTTTAACAAACAGAAGTTTATTTTCTTACAGTAAAGTAGGCTAAGAGTCCAAATTCAGGGTGTCAGCTCCAAAGGAAGGCTTTCTCTGTCTTGGCCTTCTCATCAGTGGTCCCCTAGACTAGGAGCTTCTCAGCACAGGGACCTTGGTCCAAAGGACGCGCTCTGCTCCTGGCACTGCTTTTTTTCTTTTTTTATATTTTATTGGACTTCAGGTGAAGGCTTACAGAACAAATAGTTTCTCATGAAACAGTAGTACACATGTTGTTTTATGACATTGGTTAACAACCCCACAACATATTAACCCTCTAAATTCTCAACCTTTTTTTTTTTTTTTTTTGGTGAAAATACACATAGCCAAAGATACACCGTTTCAAAAATTTCTACATACACAGTTCAGTGACATTGACTACGCTCTTCCAATTGTGCTGTTATTCTCACTTAAGATGAAGGCTTACAGAACAAAATAGTTTCTCATTTAACAGTTCCTACAAATGTTGCCCTTTGACAATGGTTAACAATCTCACAACACATCAACAATATCCTTACTCAACCTTGGGTTCCCTATCACCAGCTTCCTTGTCCTTTTCTGCCTTCTGGCCCTTGTCACTGGACTCCTGTACCTCGTTAGTCTCATTTGGTTTTATGGGGCTGTCCACTCCCAGGCTGAACAGTGAACCTCGGAGGTAACTTCACCACTGAGCTAAAAGGGTGTCTGGGGGCCATACTCTCGAGGTCATACTGGCACTGCTTTCTTGATGGTATGAGGTCCCCAACTCTCTGCTTGCTTCCCTTTCCTTTTATCTCTTGAGAGATAAAAGGTGGTGCAGGCCGCATCCCAGGGAAACTCCCTTTACATTGGATGTGACCTGGGTAAAGGTGGTGTTACAGTCCCACCCTAATCCTCTTTAACATAAATTACAATCACAAAATGGAGGCCAACCACACAATTCTGGGAAATCACGTCCCAGCCAAATTGATACATAAATTTTTTGGGGGAAGTAATTCAAACCATGACAGTCAGAATCAACTCAACAGCAACTAATAACAATAACAACCACTTAAGAAATTCATGTCATCTCTCTAGGCCAGTTTAAACATATCAAGTTGGGACTAACTTTTTTCTAAAGACTTTTGAAAATTTAATGTGTTGGGAAAATATTTTATGTAAACTAGCTAACTTCTTGTTCAAGATTGTGAATCAGATCAAACCTTACACTTCTTTTAGGCTAGAAGCTTGTATTTCCTTACCATTAGAAGACTAATGGGGCTAGCATAATGATAAAAAAAAAAAAAAAAAAAACAGTTGTGTCCAGTCAATTCCGACTCATGGTGACCCCATATGTGTCAGAGTAGAACTGTGCTCCATAGGGTTTTCGTGGCTGATTTTTCAGAAGTAGATTGCCAAGCCTTTCTTACAAGGTACGTCTGGGGGGACTCAAACTTCCAACCTTTCAGTTGGCAGAAGAGCTGCTTGCAGCACCCAAGAGACTGGTTTAGCCTAATGATACATGAGTTGTAAACATCTAAATCTGATTGTTTGTACTCCCATGAAAAGTAAACCTGTAGCTCTATGAGTGATGCTATTTAGACAAGAGTACACTTTCAGCTGAATTTCAGTAATGCAGGAATTTGGAAGCCAACACAATTTAAGGGAGAATCCTGGGAGTCTTTTGCATCAGCTTTCTATTTGCTACACTGCTAACTTTGGTGTGTTATTAGAGACGTTAACTTCAAGCACTTACTGGTGTAGCTCTGAGCAAGATGAGTGACCTTTTGTTTCCAGGGCAGTGGGTTTGCTACAAATCCCTAAGTGTTAAATTCTGGGGAACCATAGATAAACAGCTGTAGAGGGCTTTACATACTCTCCTGCTATCTTAAAATACCCAGAGTGTACACTACAAAACCTATCCACTTGAAGAAAACTTTAAAGCCCATGTGCTCAGTGTGGACTTATTTGGGGCACTGCTTATTAGCTATTTTCATAGACAGATAGACCTGGAAAGGCCCTCAAGAGGTGATCCAGTTAAACTCCCGGACCTTATGGCTTTGTCCCTATTATCTTAAGAGATTTACACACCATATGCTATCTAGCTACAAGCTTGCCTGGGTTTCAGACTGTGAGCTGATTGCTATTCTTGGTCATTTCATAACATTCCTTCAAACCAGAAAGAGGGGTTCAAAGTGCTCAAATGTTTTTTATTTATGTAAACCTAAAGCAAAAACATATTCTTGGCATTTTGGAAGACTACTCAACATCACTGTCCTGTTCTACTTTTATAAATTTAGACACCATTAAGTGTCCCTTAGGTTAAAATATATATAATCTGGATACCTATAATTCAAATAGTATCCGTGAGTGTTTCTAAAATTTAGGTCAAACCACTGCACCAGCTGCAGTCTCATGCTTTTTAGTTGCAAATGCCACTTCCACTGTTCAAGAACCAAAGGCAATTGCTTCACACAAAAATGTCTACATTAGGGACTCACAGGGTAATGGAATGGAATGTATGAATCATCCCAACAAATCCCACACTAAGGATCCTTATTAACAAACTTTAATGTTATTGTTAGAGACAATTTGTTATTAATTACCTCTTACTGCTTCATTAATTTTACATTAATTAACTTTGTATGTGTGTATGTATCAGTGTGTGTGTGTATGTGTTGGGGGTGATGTGTAGTCTGAAATTGGTTTAATGGAAAAATCCCCTACAATTCTAATGCTGTCGTTATTAATGACTCTTACCAGTGATGATGAAAAAGATAATTGAAGTATTTGTAGCCCAGCTTCCTTATCTATAGAGAAGGATGACAGTACTGCCTCCGGTTTATGTAATAGAACTTGGAAAAAATTAAATAAGCATTTTCATGAAAAGTCCTGAAAAGATTGTACAGAATCAGTTAATAATCTATTGAAAGATAGATTGCTTTGACCACTGTGAATGAGTGCAGATGTGGTGTTAGTGACTCCTTTTTTTAAGAGGAAAGGAGGCATGTTTGGAGAGATAGTCACATCCTCATTTAACTTCCCACCCCCACCCCCAATTAATCAATGCACAGCAAACCTGCCCTTTAGTCAGTGTTAAAATTGTGGCCCAGCAGTTACAGTGCTAGAACAAGACATTGTTACCAATCTCCACATGCTGGACCAGTGACAGCGCTCCAACAAGGGAGCAGATCCAGGAAATGGAAGGAAAAGACAGAGAGACAACCATACAGAGAGGAAGGGACCAGGGGAGTGTGAGAAGCAGAGATAAAATAAAAGCTCCAAAGATGAATACAGATAATAAAAGGACAGAGACAATATGGCAGCAAAGATCCACTACTGGGCCACATTATATTTTCAACAGGCATCTTTGGCAGATTTTGCATATTTGATTAGCATTAATAAATAAAACTCACAGAACCTGGGAAGCAAAATGTGAGCCGGTGAATTTCTTTTTTTCCCATTATAGGTGTGAGAGGAGAGTAAGATTAGTTTTACGTGAAGAAAAGTAAAGCAGGACAAGGTCCTTTTAGAAGATCTTTCAGTCCTTTCCTATAATTCAACTCACATTCACTGAACAACTGCTTATGTCCCATATCATGTATAGCCACTTCCTGTTGAGTCTGTTGCGACTCAGGATGACCTCATGTGTGTCAGAGTAGAACTATGCTCCTCAGGATTTTCAGTGGCTGATCTTTTGGAATTAGATCATCAGGCCTTTCTTCCTAGGCATCTCTAGGTGGACTCAAACTACCAAACATTCAGTTAGCAGCTGAGGGTGTTAATCATTTGCACCACCCAGGGACTCTACCACATAAAATTATAGAAATAAGACACAGTCCTTGCATTTCAAGGAATTCAGAGTCTGGTGTTCTGGTGGGAAACATTTATAACTAATTAGAATGGAATGAGTCAAACACCTAGAAGTTTGAACAGCAGCCTCTTCCCTATGGCTGACACTTAACCCAGAGGCCACTGCTCTTAGGGTGTGCATGGTCATTCCAGCCCCCCATACTAGAGGCCCATTTAACCCTACTCTTTTTGACAATACCCCATGCTCTAGAACTTTTTCAGTGACCACATCCCAGAACAGTCCTGGCCATTTCTACAGAAACATTGCTCTCTGCTAGCTAACTAAATGAAAGAAACAGTGTAATAAATATAGTGTAGGAATTAAATGTACAGACTTTGGAGTCAGGCAGCACAGAGTCAAATCTCAGGACTGTCTCTTAATACCTTAGAGATTTGACGAGTTAGTCTTCTTTTCTAAGTCTTATCTGTAAAGTAAGGACAATAATTTTACTTACTTCATAGTATTGTTGAGAGGATTAAATGAACATATACTAAACACTTAAAATGTTTGCTATTATTTTTGTGATATAATATGCTTACAGTAAGTTGCACACATATACTCACAGCTGTGTGACTACTGCCCAGAAGATGATGTAGGAATTTTCCAGCACCCCAAATCCTCCATCATGTGCCTTCCCAATCAGTCACCATCCCCTCCTCCAGAAGTAACCACTATTTTGACTTCTGTCATGATAGTTAAGTTTTGCTTGTCTTTGAACTTGATATAAATGAAATCTTACAATGTGTACTGTTATGTCTGGCTTCTTTTACTCAACAATATAGCCGAACACATTGTAAGATTTCATTTATATCAAGTTCAAAGACAAGCAAAACTTACCTATCACGATAGAAATCAAAACAGTGGTTACTTCTGGAGGAGGGGATGGTGACTGGGAAGGCACACAATGGAGCCACTATGAGTTGGAATCAACTCAACAGCAGTGGGTTTTTTGTTTTTTTTTAATAGCTATAAAATTCATCCATCTGGTTTAATGAAGCAGCAGTTTGTTCTTTTTTATTGCTACGTGTAAATATACCATAATTTTATTCATTCACACTAATATATGATTATTTATATATACATATACATATATATAATTGCTGGGGCATAAGGTAGGTGTATATTTAGCATTAATTGATATTGTCCATTTTTCATAGTGACTGTGCTGACTTTCAATACATGCTGTCCCCAGGTTACCAACGACCGACATACATTCCTAGTTAAAAACCAACCCCCTATTGTATTAAAAATTCGAGGTATATACAGTGGTTCATAATAACAAATGGGTGCTACTTTGCAATAGCATCAAAACATTGTTATTATTATTACTATATTATTATGTTAAAGATGTTTTAGTGTACCTGGAATTGTTTTTTTAATGCTTTTTATGCATAGAAAACCCGCTGCCATGAAGTCGATTCCGACTCATAGCGCCTCTATAGGACAGAGTAGAACTCCACCGTCTGGTGGATTCAAACTGCCGACTTTTTATTAGCAGCCAAACTCTTAACCACTGTGCCACCAGGGTTCCCAATTCATAGAAAGGTACACTGTATTCTATATCCTAAGACAAACATTTGACTAACTGATGTTAGATATCTAACTGTTGCGGTTTACATATAAACTCAGCTTCAAGAAGAGTCAGGAACGGAATTCGTTGATAATCTGGGGACTGCCTGTGCCATCAGCAATGTCTGAGAGTTTTATTTGTTCCACATACTTTCCGCTTGGTATCATCAGTATTTATTATTGTGGCCATTCTAGAGGGGTGTATAATGGTACCTCATTGAAGTTTTTATTTGTATTTTCCTAATGACTAATGAAAGGAGCCTGGTGGTGTAATTTTTAAGAACGCCGTTGCTAACTGAAAGGTCAGCGGTTCGAACCCACCAGCTGCTCTGTGGGAGAAAAGACCTGGTATCTGCTCCTGTAAAGATTTCAGCCTAGGAAACCCTCTGAGGTTTCAGCCTAGGAATGTCTTTTAGGGTCATTATGAGTCAGAATCAACTCCATGGCACACAACAATAACAAAGACAGATGATGTTGAGGCACCTTTTAGCCATTTGGATATCCTGTTTTGGGGAAGTGCCTTTTCAAGTCTTTTTTTTTTTTTAAATCAGATAGTCTCTTTTTTTATTTATGTGTAAGAGTTATTTAGCTTTTATGGATTCAAGGCCTTTGTTGGATATATGCATTGCAATACATTCTTACAGTTTGTAGCCTGCTTTTTTATGCATTTGTTGGTGCATATCAATGCCTACAATTCTTAATTTTAATGACGTCCAGTTGATCAATCTTTGCCTTTGTAGTTAGTGCTTTTCGCATCCTATGAAAGAAATATTTGCTTAGTCCAAGGCTATGAGGATATTCCCCTATTATTATCATTTTTTTCATTTACACTGTTTTCTCTTTCAGATTTAGTTCTATTATCAATTTGAATTAATTTTTCTGTCTGATAGGATTAAGGGTCAAGAATTTTTTTTTTTTTAATATAGAAATCTGACCACTTCTGCACAGTTTTTAAAAAGATTATCCTTTACCCACTGAATTACACTGGCACCACTGTCATAAATCAAGTTAACATATGTGTATGGGTTAGTTTCAGGAATCTCCATTTATCTATCTTTGTGCTTAGACCAAATTATCTTAATTATTGTAGCTTAGTAGTGAGTTTTGGAATCCAGTAATGTAAATTTTCTTTAAGATTTATATGGTTATTCAAAGATCTTTGCATTCATATATAATTTTAGATTCAACTTGTCAATTTCAATTAAAAAAATAACCTACTTGGATTTTGGTTGGGGTTGTGATGAATCCATAAATAAATCTGGGGAAAATTTACAACTTAAAATATTGAGTCTTCCAATCCAAGAACATATCCTAGCTATCTATTAATTTAGGTCCCTTATAATGTTTCATCAAAATTTTATAGTTTTCACTGTAGAAGTCTAACAGCATATCTTCTGGTAGATTTATTTCCAGGAACTTGGTGATATTATTTTATATTTCATGTTCTAATTGCTTGATTTTGTATATTGTTAGATAATTATATTGACCTTGTATAAAGCTGTGCTGTGGATTCTTTTAGAGTTTCTAAGTACACAATTGTAATAGCTACAAATAATGACACTTTTTGTCTCTTCCTCTCCAAACTTTACGGCTTATATTTCTTATTCTTGCTTATGTCACTCGCTAGAACCCCCAATTCGATGTTAAATATAAATGATGGTAATGACACCTCTCTTTTGTTTTCAAAATTAAGAGGCTAGTGAATTATTTCACAATTAATATGATGATAGCAATGGTTTTTTCAATACCATTTATTATATCAATGAAGTTAATATTAATTATATTCATTTTAAAATTCATTTCTGAAAATATCAATATCTGAATTGTATATATGTATTTTTCTATTATCTGTTGTTTTTCTTGGTATCCAGTCAATTGGTAATTTTTTTTAGCTTATCTAAAAATTTCTGATTGGAAATTACTGCAACTGACAAAATGCCAATGTCTTCCAATTCTTCATCATCTGAGTAAATTTTTATGATTTCTATATTTTTTATGTATGTGTGTATTCAAATATATCTGTAAGTTTGTATATAATGTTTCAAACCCCCAAAGACAAGTAAAGTTTGGATTTATAAAGATACTGATAATAAAAGGCAATAATAACGAAAACTAAAAAAAAAATAAAAATGGAGTATTCGACTTATGTCAGAACAGACTTAACAACAGTCATTGTAAAGGGACCCTATTGTAAGTTGGGGACTAACTATATATGTATATATATATATGTATATATACACACACACACACACACACACACTTTTTCCCATTACACATTGTGTGTGTTAGTTTTTTGATCAATGGGTTTGTTCTATACAGTGACTCTGCCATGAAGGGACCAGGTACCTCTGAGCCACTTTTTAAACTTTATTACTGTAGTTCCTCTGAGATTAAATGTGAAGTTTAACAGTAGGTAGCCTTTACTGTGTTGGCCTGGTGGAGTCAAGGAGTGTGGATGTGTGGTATTATGGTGGTCCACAGGAAAATCCTTGATGCTTCTAGGAACATTGTGGATAGATATGAGCACAAGGATAGTGCTCAGGTGAGACACACATGCAATACCATCTCTATGATCATCTAAGGTTTTATGAAAATGTACAGTGAAAAAAAGAATAAACAAATGGACTGAGTGAAAGAAAAAAAGTGGTGGTTGTATGGAAAGAACATGTCAAATAAAGGACATGAAATCAATCAAACATTTATGGAGTACCCATGTGTTAATGCTATACTAGATACAGTGGTAAAAATGGAAAATATTTAAAATGTAGTATTTGACCCTAAAACATTTGTAGTATTCTTTTTTTTTTTTTATTGTACTTCAGGTGAAGGCTTACAGAACAAATAGTTTCTCACGAAACATTAGTACACATAAACTGTTTTATCACATTGGTTAACAACCCCACAACATGTCAAACCTCCCCCTTCTCAACCTTTTTTTTTTTTTTTTGGTGAAAATATACATAGCCAAAGACACACCATTTCAAAAATTTCTACATGCACAGTTCAGTGACATCGACTACGCTTTTCCAGTTGTGCTGCTTTTCTCACTTTAGATGAAGGCTTACAGAACAAAATAGTTTCTTATTTAACAGTACACATGTTGCCCTATGACAATGGTTAACAACCTCACAACACATCAACACTACCCTTACTCAACCTTGGGTTCCCTAACACCAGCTTCCTTGTCCCCTTCTGTCTTCTGGCCCTTCTCCCTGGACTGCTGTACCTCATCAGTCCCATTCGGTTTTATGGGGTCCCAGGCTGAACAGTGAACCTTAGAGATGACTTTACACTGAGCTAAAAGGGTGTCTGGGGGCCATACTCTCAGGGTTTCTCCAGTCTCCTTTAGGCCAGTAAATCTGGTCTTTTTTTGTGAGTTAGAATTTTGTTCTACATTCTTCTCCAGCTCTGTCCAGAACCCTGTGTTGTGATCCTGGTCAGAGAAGTCAGTGGTGGTAGCCGGTCACCATCTAGCTGTACTGGACTCAGTCCAATGGAGGCCTTGGTAGCTGTGGTCCATTAGTCCTTTGGACTAATCTTTTCCTTGTATCCAGTTCTCTTCATTCTCCCTTGCTCCCGAAGAGATGAGACCAGTGTAGTATCTTAGATGGCTGCTCACAGGGTTTTAAGACCCCAGACGCTACTCAACAAGGTAGAATGTAAAACATTGTCTTTATAAACTGTGTTATGCCAATTAAGCTAGATGTTCCCCAAGACAGCTCTCCACCCAGCAATTCAGTCCCTCAGGGAGTTTGGATATGCCTATGGAGCTTCCATGACCTTCCTTGTACAAGTTGTGCTGGTTTCCCCTGTATTGTGTACCTCACCCTTCACCCAAGATACCACTTATCTATTGCCTATTTAGTATCCCCCCCCACCCCTCCCATCCCTGGTAACCAACAAAGATTGTTACTGTTTGTGTCTGAACTTTTTCATGGGTTTTTACAATAGAGGTCTCATATAATATTTGTCCTTTTGTGATTGACTTATTTCACTCAGCATAATGTCCTCCAGTTTCATCCATGTTATGAGATGCTTCACAGATTTCATCATTGTTCTTTCTTGTTGTGTAGTACTCCATTGTGTGTATGTACCATAGTTTGTTTATCCATTCATCTGTTGATGGGCATCTAGGTTGTTTCCATCGTTTTGCTATTGTGAACAATGCTGCCATGAACATAGGTGTGAATATGTCTATTCAAGTGATGACTCTTATTTCTCTAGGATATATTCCTAGGAGTGGGATTGCTGGATCGAATGGTGTGTCTATTTCTAACTTTCTGAGGAAGCGCCATATCATTTTCCAAAATGGTTGTATCATTTTGCATTCCCACCAGCAGTGCATAAGAGTTCCGATCCCCCCACAGCCCCTCCAACATTTGTTATTTCCAGGGTTTTTGATTTGTGCCAGTAATGCTGGGGTGAGATGGCATCTCACTGTGGTTTTAATTTGCATTTCTCTAATGGCTAGTGATCGGGAGCATTTCCTCATGTGTCTGTTGGCCATTTAAATGTCTTCTTTGGTGAAGTGTCTGTTCATTTCCTTGACCCATTTTTTAATAGGATTATTTGTCTTTTTGTTGTAGAGCTGTTGGATTTTCTTGTAGATTATGGAGATTAGACCTTTGTCTGACTTGTACTGTCCAAAAATTTTTTCCCAGTCTGTAGGTTCTCTTTTGACTCTTTTGGTGAAGTCTTTTGAAGAGCATAGATGTTTGATTTTTAGAAGATCCCAGTTATCTAGTTTATCTGTTGGGTTTTTTGTGTTGATGTTTATGGTTTGTATCCTGTTAATGCCATGTATTAAGGCCTGAAGTGTTGGTTCTATTTTTTCTTCTATGAATTTTATAGTTTGAGGCTTTATATTCAGGTCTTTGATCCATTTTAAAGTAGTTTTTGTATATGGTGTGAGGTATGGGTCCTGTTTCATTTTTCTACAAATGGATATCCAGTTTTGCCAGCACCATTTGTTAAAAAGACTGTCTTCTCCCCATTTGATGTATTTTGGGCCCTTGTCAAAGATCAGGTGACCGTAGGTGGATGGATTTACATCTGGGTTCTCAATTCTGTTCCATTGGTTAATGTATCTGTCATTGTACCAGTACCAGGCTGTTTTGACTACTGTAGCTGAATAGTAGGTTCTGAAGTCAGGTAGTGTTAGTCCTCCAACTTTATTCTTCTTCAGTAGTACTTTACTTATTCGGGGCTTCTTCCCTTTCCATATGATTAGTTTTTCTATCTCTTTGAAGAATGTTGTTGGTATTTGGATTGGGATTGCATTGTATTTGTAAATTGCTTTGGGTAGAATTGTCATTTTCACAATGTTGAGTCTACCTATCCATGAGCATGGTATGTTTTTCCAGTTATGTAGATCCCTTTGGGTTTCATGCAGTAGTGTTTTGTAGTTTTCTTTGTATAGGTCTTTTACATCCCTGGTTAGATTTATTAATAAGTATTTTATCTTTTTAGGGGCTATTAAAAATGGTATTGTTTTCCTGATTTCCTTTTCATCGTTCTCCTTATTTGTGTATAGGAATCCAACTGATTTTTGTATGTTTATCTTGTAACCTGCTACTCTGCTGAACTTTTCTATTAGTTCCAGTAGATTTCTCGTGGGGTCTTTAGGGTTTTCTATGTATAATATCATATCATCTGCAAACAGGGACAATTTAGCTTCTTCATTACCAATTTGGATGCCCTTTATTTCTTTTTCTTGCCTTATTGCTCCAGCTAGAACTTCCAGCACAATGTTAAATAGGAGTGGTGGTAAAGGGCATCCTTGTCTTGTTCCTGTTTTCAAGGGGAATGTTTTCAGCGTCTCTCCATTAAGAATGATGCTGGCCATTGGTTTTGCATAGATGCCCTTTATTACGTTGAGAAATTTCCGTTCTATACCTATTTTATTGAGAGTTTTTGTCAGGAATGGGTGTTGGACTTTGTCAAATTCCTCTTCTGCATCAATTGAGATGATCATGTGATTCTTTTCTTTCTTTTTATTTATGTGGTGGATTACATTGATTGATTTTCTAATGTTGAACCATCCTTGCATAGCTGATATAAATCCTGCTTGGTTGTGGTGTATTATTTTTTGGATATGATGCTGAATACTATTGGCTAGAATTTTGTTGAGAATTTTTGCATCTATATTCATGAGAGATACTGGTCTGTAATTTTCTTTTTTGGTGACATCTTTGCCTGGTTTTGATATAAGTGTTCTGCTGGCTTCATAGAATGAATTTGGAAGTGTTGCTTCCTTTTCTATGATCTAAAATAGCTTGAGTAGTACTGGTACAAGCTCTTCTGTGAAAGTTTTGTAGAATTCTCCAGTGAAGCCATCTGGGCCAGGGCTTATTCTATTGGGAGTTTTTTTTAATTACCTTTTCAGTCTCTTCTCTTGTTATGGGTCTGTTCAGATTTTCAACATCACTTTGTTGTAGTTTGGGTAGGTAATATGTTTCTATAAATTTAACCATTTCCTCTAGGTTTTCAGATTTGTTGGAGTATAGTTTTTCATAATATTCTGTTATAATCCTTGTTATTTCAGTTGGGTCTGTTGTAATGTCCCCCATTTCATTCCTTATTTGGGTTATTTGTGTCCTCTCCTGTTTTTCTTTTGTCAGTCTGCCCAGTGGTTTGTAGATTTTGTTGATTCTTTCAAAGAACCAACTTTTGGTTTTGTTGATTCTTTCTATTGTTTTTCTGTTCTGTATTTCATTTATTTCTGCTCTGATCTTTACTGTTTCCTTTCTTCCGGTGGCTGCGGGCTTTTTTTTTTTTTTTGCTGTTCTCTATTTGTTTGAGTTGTGTAGTTAATGTTTTGATTTTGTCCCTTTCTTCTTTTTTGATACGTGCATCTGTTGCTATAAATTGTCCTCTGAGGGCTGCCTTTGCTGTGTCCCAAAGGTTTTGCTATCATGTGTTTTCATTCTCATTTGATTCTAGGAATTTTCTGATTCCATCTCTGATTTCTTCTATTACCCAGTGATGTGTAAGCAGGGTATTATTCAGTTTCCATGTAATTGATCCTTTTTCCTTGCTTTTTCTGTTGTTAACTCCTACCTTGATGGCATTGTGGACAGAGAAGATACTTTGAATTATCTCCATGTTTTGTATCTTGTTGAAGATTCCTCTGTGGCCTAAGATGTGGTCTATTCTGGAGAACGTTCCATGTGCATTGGAAAAGAATGCGTGCTTTGCAGCTGTTGGATGGAGTGTTCTATATATGTGTATGAGGTCAAGTTGGCTGATTGTGCCCTTTAGGTCTTCTGTATCTTTGCTGAGTTTCTTTTCAGTTGTGTCCTTTACTGAGAGTGGTGTGTTGAAGTCTCCTACTATTATTGTGGAACTGTCAATTTCTCTTTTCAGTGTTATTAGAGTTTGTTGTATGTATTTTGGAGCCCCATCATTGGGTGTATAGATGTTTCTTATGGTTATGTCTTCAGGATGGATCATCCCCTTAATCATTATATAGTGTCCTTCTTTGTCTTTTATGGCGGATTTTGTTTTAAAGTCTATTTTATCTGAGATTAGTATTGCCACTCCTGCTCTTTTTTGGTAGTTTTTAGCTTGATATATATTTTTTCCAACCTTTGACTTTTAATAAATTCACATCTTTGTTTCTAAGATGTGTCTGTTGTAGACAGCATACTGATGGATCCTGTTTTCTTATCCATTCTGTCACTCTCCGTCTCTTTATGGGTGCATTGAGTCCATTTGCTTTCAGTGTAATTATTGATAGATGTGAGTATGTTGCTGTCATTTTGTTGTGCTTTCTTCTGTGGTGCTGATGTTTTCTTTGTTCTTCTTACTCTCTTGTGCTGAGTAACTTTTGTTTGTGGGTTTTTTTTTTTCATTTTTTTGTTATTTTAGGTTTTGTTTTTGCTGAGACTTTATGTTTTTCTTCTTTATTTTTATGTTTGTGAACTTTCTTTATGGTTACCATGAATTTTACCCTTATCTTTCTAAGTTTGAAGCAGTCTACCATTAGTTGGTATCACCTTGCCTTCCTCTCCATTAGAAGGTTCTATACCTATGCCGTTTATTCCCTCTTTTATTGTTTTGATGTTGTTGTCATTTACTGATTTACTGCTCTGATTCCCTGTTGTATTTCTTTTGGTTTTGGATAGTCCTCGAGAGTTCATTTCCTAGATTGGTATCTGGCTGGTACGATCCTGCATCCTAGATTCTGCCTGTCAGCTGAAGTTGTTTGTTCTTAGATTGAAGAACTCCCTTTAATAGTTCTTGTAAGTTTGGTATGGCTTTTACATATTCCCTTAATTTCTGTTTATCTGGAAATGACCTAATTTCACCATCATATTTGAACAAGAGTTTTGCAGGATATATTATTCTTGGGTGGCCATTTTTTTCTTTCATGGTTTTATATATGTCATCCCATTGCCTTCTTAACTGCATGGTTTCTGCTGAATAATCTGAGCTTAGTCTTATTGTTTCTCCTCTGTATGTGACTTCTTGTTTTTCATGAGCTGCTCTCAGGATTCTTTGTTCGTCTTTGGTTTTGGCGAGTGTGAATATGATATGCCTTGGTGATTTTCATTTGGGGTCTCTCCTATATGGGGTTCGTTGAGCTTCTTGGATGGCCAACTTTTCATCTTTCATGATATTGGGGAAGTTTTTTGTCAGCAGTTCTTCAGTGATCCTCTCTGTGTTTTCTGTTTTCTCCCCCTGTTCTGGAACTCCAATCACTCAAAAATTTTTGCTTTTGATTGTATCGCACATAGCTCTCAGGGTGTCTTCATTTTTCTTTGTTTTTTTTTCTTTCTGAGTTTTCCTCAAACAGTGTTGTATCCCAGTGTTTGTCTTCAGTTCTACTGATCCTGTCTTCCACCATTTCAAATCTGCTTCTCAGCCTTTCTATGACATTGTCCATTTCTGAAATCTTGTTGATTATCTTTTGGATTTCTAATTGCTGTCTTTGTATAATTTCTAGTTGTGAATTTATTTTGGCATTTTGTTCCTGCATTATTTTCCTGAATTCTTCCAATTTTTTGTCCGTATTTTCCATGATTTGTCTATTTTTTCCTCATTTTTGTCTGCTTTTTGCTTCAGCTCTTGGAGAATTCTGAGTATTAGAGATTTGAATTCCCTATCAGGTAGTTCTAGTGCATTTTCTTCCAGAGGAGAGTCATCTGGTGTTTTATTTTGGACACCTACTCGAACCATCCTGTCCTGTTTTTGTAAATGTTTTGATATTGTCTGCTGTCTTTGGGGCATTCAGTAGTTATTTTTCTCATTTATTGATGGTAGATTTGTTTGTTTTGTCCCTTTTTTATTTGAATTTGGCTATGTCTGAGCAGGCAGGCTGTGTGTTCTTTGTTGTCTGCTCGTCTGTTGGCACAATACTTTTTGCCTTCTTCTACAACTGACAGGGTCAGTCACTCAGATATGTTATGGGAGGGCAGGTCTAGCTGAAGAGGAGTTACTGGGACGGGTTGTTTGTGGCACTTACTACAGCCAGCAGGGCAGGTTGGTAATCAGTGCAGGGTACATTCCAGTACGTGTGTCTGTGCTGCTTGGTGGTTTGATGTTAAGCGCACGGTGCAGGTAGGCAGGATGTAGTGGGGAGATTGTTATGTGTGGAGCTAAGATGGATATGGGAAGAAGAGACAGGAACTGGAGCCAAAAACATACAAACAAACAAACAAACAAAAAAGAATGCTAGGGGAGCTTGCCTTTGGAGTGGAGAGATGAGAGACTATGAAATGGAGAAAAACAAAAAGGGGAAGAGGAAGAAAAGAAAAGAATGAATAAATAAAAATTGGAAAGGTTAAAGAACAGCAAAGTTCCCAGGGATCCCACTGGTGCGGCTATGAGGTCTGGGGAAGTTGTTCTCAGGTGTTGCAGAACAGCCTGGGTAGAAGGCATAGATTTATACAATGCCAGGTATTCAGGGAACAGAAAGAGAAGGACGATATAGAGAGATGAGAAACTGAGTAATGAGGAAAGACAAAAAGGGAAAAAGAGGGAAAAGAAAACAAAACAAATTTAAAAAAAAAACCAACAACAGGAAAAGCCCCCCAAAAAATGGAAAAAAAAAATAAACCAACTGAAAAAGAAATGACCTTAGGGATCCCTCTGCACGTCTGTGCAAGCCGAGGGGGTAGTTTCCAAGCCACGCAGCACTGCCTGGTGAGAACGGACTCCCAACTCAAGAAAAGGGAAAGAAAACAAACAATTCAAAATGAACAAAAGCCCCAGGATCCCACCAGTGTGGCAGCCCAGACCGGGAAGCAGCTCCACACTCGAACAGTGCTCCACAGCCCCTCAGGAAGAAGCAAAGGTGGTGCACGGAGCCAGGTATTTGAGTGAAAGGAAGGGGAGGTGGTGAGAGGTAAGGAAGAAATCAAAAGAAGCAGAAAAAAAGCAACACCAGCAGCCAACAAACAGCACTCAGAGAGCCAGCTAGTGCAGGCTGGTGGAATCCAAGCAGCCGGTTTTTCCTGGACAAGAGACTGTGTCTGCGGGAAGCAGAGGAGGCGGAGTGTGGGTGAAGAAGGGTAGGGGGTGGCGAAGTGTATATCACAAATTACCGGAGCTCTTCAGACCCTCAGGAAGAAGGAAAGATGGAGCACAGAGCCAGGTATTGGAGGGAAAGGAGGGGGAGTGGTGAGATGTATGGAAGAAATCAAAAGAAGCAGAGAAAAGCAACACCAGCAGCCAACAAATGGCACTCAGAGAGCTGGCCCATTCGGGTGAGTGGAATCCAAGCAGCTGGTGCTTCCCGGACAAGAGATTGTGGCTGTGGGAAGCAGAGGAGGCCGAGTGGGGGTGAAGAAGGGTGGGGGGCGGGAAAGCATATATCGCAAATTACCGATTGTTTTGCCTCCTGCTGGAAACTTCATGAAGCTGTTTTCTTGTACCCTTTTTGCTGGTCTCTGATTGGAGTCTAATATGGTGGATCCGCGCTGAGTTAGCTGATAGGGGACCTCTGCATGAATCTCTCCTTGCTGTCCATTCTCTGTCAGTATTCTCACTCCATTTGGTACTTGGCTGAGTTCTTTCTCTCTTCATTTGATGTTTTAGGGTTTCAGGATTGTTTTCTCTGTTCGGCTTAGTTTTTCAGATCTTTGCTGTGGAGGCAAGGCGTGGTGCTTCTGCCTAGAGCACTGTTTTGCTGTAAGTCCTATAATATTCTTGAGGAAAAAAATCAAAGGGAAAATTGTAAATAAAAATGCAAGAGCTATAATAGCAGTTTAGATTGGCATATTAGCTAACATTAAAAAAAAGTATAAAGTAGAGCTCATCACACTTACATGTCTCTCCATTTGAAATAAACTGAAGTAAAAAAATAAATAAATAAGACATTCTCTTTTAATTATCAGCAGGGAAAAATTTTAAGTTTCCTTACCCTTCAGAAACTAAATGATGTCTTGGGCACTCTACCACACAGGGTGGCGGGACAGAAAACAAGAGTTTGCACAACCTAAATAAAAATGTTGTTACCGCAATAACGTGGATTGGAGCCACCTGCCGCAATAGCCAATTCTGAGACAGGGGTGAGGTGAGCAGTAAGATGTTTATTATATATCGATATATAGGAGACAGAGGGGAATAGATTCCTCCAAAAAACTCATCTCCGCCACTGGAGATCGGCTGAAGTCTTTTATAAGGACAGGATTATAGATCTTTTGTGGTCGTTTCTCCTTGAGATGATGATACCTTAGATGAGTTAACCTTCCAAGGGTATTCTTAGAGGTTATCTGGTGACATCTTTGGAGATTATCTAGTGACATCCTGCTTTTTCTTGTCACAAGTTGTGTGCTTTGTTTGGTTTTTCATTCTTAGATCATTATCACTTGTTTTTCACCCTCCGGGGAGGAACATTGGTTAATCTTATCCCTTTTTGTAGAGACTAGAACAGGAGGGAAAAATTACGAGACAATAGTAAATAATAGTGAGCTGGGCCTATGCAGCCTCTTCCAATGTTGTGGTGGGAATGACAGCTTTCTGTTTTTATTTTTTCCCTTTTACCAAATTCTAGAGGTAACAGGGTTATTTATAGCAACATTTTAGACTGAGTGGGGTATAAGATTTTTCAGGCCATGATGGTTTCAGGACATTTTGTTGTCTGAAGTAGGATTAAAGCTTAATTCCACTTATACATGGCTGCACCCCATGCTTACTGAATCACAATCACAAATTATTTTCACTGAGCTCTAAAGATGTTTCTGACATAGAGCCTTGTTTACAAACCACTTTTTTACAGCAGGAATTAAATTTTATTGCATGTTAATTTTCACAGTGGTATTCACAAACTGAACACAGAAAATAAAAATTTATACTTCTGCACGTTCTACTTCAGTAAGATTTTTTTGTAAATAAAAAAATACAGAGAATATATTCTTATAAAAATTAAATTAAAATAGATAATTCTATAGACAGGGAACAGTTAGAAAATCTTTCTTGAATATAATGAACCTCAGATTCATGTGAGAATCAATTTTCATTTTTTACAATTTTGAGAAGAATGTAGAATTTCATGTCAGGAAATATGTTGGTCTATGATAGTGGAAACATTTTCTCCTGAAAGTGAGTAGAGATGCTGGATACAATAAAACAAAAATTATTTTGAATTCACAACTGAACTTGCAAGAAAGAAAAGGAAATCTCAAGGTGCAAGAAACAAATAGTGAACTGAAAACTAGAGTAATAAGCAAGTGAACTTATGTCGTGGCTGCCCAAGGGGCTGTTATTGTTCTGAATAATGAAAGGGCTGGTGTTATAAAACACGTGCAAAAAGAAGGAGAAGGGGTCTGGGGCCCATTTAAAGAAGGAGCTAAATCTCAGATTCTTGCATAAAACTGGGATCTCAAAGGGCTAAAAAGTCAACAAAAAGCATATTGGAAAAAAGTCCGTGTACAAACACAGGGAATTGAAAGAAAACTTACCTGCCTCCGGCCAGGATGTAAGTAGACAACAAGTATCCCTTGAAACTTTGAAGGGCTGAGTTTTGAAAACCCTGCCTATTAGATCTTGAAATGAAAATACCCTAGAGTTCCATGACCTTTAAAGCCATTTGCTTTAAAAGTTTATGACCAAACAGTAATGTCCCTAAAATTTCTGTCAGAAACACTAAGTCCCACAACCCAGGCTATGTATCTTTTGTGCAGAAAACAAGGCCCCAATAGAGAAAAAATATTGTACAACACATAGGGGGAAAATACACCGAGACCAAGAGTCAGAAGGTAAACAATATGATCTTGAAAACAAGATAATATATATATGCAGATGATATAATTATTTATGTGAATAAAATATAAAAACTGTAGAGGATAAAATAACAATAAAGTATTTTAATAAGGACCATTAGAACATCTAGAAATGACATTGAATAACTAGAATGTAGGAGGGAAAAGAGGAATCAGAATGCAGCAGAATATGATAGAATAAGAGACTGGAAGCTAGAATAACAAGGTGCAACAAAAACTTGAAAGGAATTCCACATGGAGAAAATATAGACATTTTTGAAAGCTAATGTTCAAAGGATAAGTGGCTGAGAATGTTAAAGAAAGGATGGAATAAATAAATATTAGATTTGAGAAGCATAAAAAAAATGCCAAAGTGAGATTTAACAAAAAATTCTATATCTAGATACGTTATAGTGAAATCCCTAATAGGCCATGGAAAGCCATTTAAAAGCAAATATAGCAATATAACAGGTCATATGCAAATGGCTAAGTAGACTAATGAAATTATTTAAAGAGTTGACTTCTGCTTCCAGTTATGAAGAAATTCAAGAACCAGATTTACCTCTTGCCATAAAGAAACAGAAAACTGGGCAAAATATATGACACAACATTTCAGATATTTTCTCCCACAGAGTGGCTGGTAGGTTCGAACTGCCGACTGGTTAGCAAGAGAGTACTTTCACCACAGCGTGATCAGGGCTCCTTTATTAACAAGTAATTTCAGAACATAGACACAAGGAAGTGGAAACCAAAGAGTGTAAGAGTGTGGCTATCTGACGGAGTTGAGGAGTTGGAGACCAGTGTTCAGTGAGACCAATGCAGATAAAATTTGTGGTGGCAGAGTTCCTAAAAGAAGTGACAGTTACATAGGAAAAAATGTTTCCAGAAATCTGCACTGAGTCCACCTTGAGTTTTGCTAAGGACTGTGCCACACATGCATTGAGTAAAACTCCACAAACCAGAATAAAGAATGACCAGGGAGCTGTAAGTCAAGAAATTTCCAGAGTTCAAACACAGTAGTGGGGGGGATTGGAGTTCCAACCAGGGCAGAAAGTCCTCAGTGATCAGCAGGTCATTCAGTAGTGAGCAAGCAGTATCGTGAATTAGAAGTAGCACTAAACTATCTTTAGAGTGTAGGATACTCCAGACCTACCTTAAAACAAAGCTTAAAAACAGGACTCAAAGGGATAAAAACGATCAGCAAATTCTTATTTCCTTGTTAAAGGAAGTCCAACACTCTTTAAATTTACTCAGCAAAAATTAAGATGTTAAATAGAGTAGCTACCTCAATGTCCAACGTCTAATTAAAATTACTAAACATGTCAAGAAACAAGAAAATGTGACAAAAACTAGGAGGAAAACAACAACAACCACAGGGAACAACAACAAAAAAAAGTCATATGCAGAAATGCCAGAGATGATGGAGCCAGCAGAAAAGTATATGACACTAACTATCAGAACTACATGTTGTTATTGTTAGCTGCTGTTGAGTCATCCCACAACTAATGGCAACTCCATACACAACAGAACAAAAAGCAGCCCAATTCTACACCATTCCCATAGTCATTTGTAAATTGGGGGCATTGTTGGTTCAGTGGTAAAATTCTCCCCTTCTGTCTTAAGCTGGGTTCTCTAGAGAAGCAAAACCAGTAAAGTGTATAAATACATATACAGAGAGATTTATATTCAAAGAAACAGCTCATGCAACTGTAGAGGCTGTAATGTCCCAAGTCCGTGGATTAGGATAGAGGTTTCTCCCGATTCACATAGCCACAGGGGCTGGAGAACCCAAGATCAGCAGGTCAGAAAGCAGGGCTCTTGCTCACAGGCTGTGAATATCGACAAATCCCAGGATTAGCATGCAAGACTGCAAGGTTTCTCCTGATTCATGTAGCTGCAGGGGTTGGCGAACCCTAGATCGGCTGATAGCTCAAGTGCCAAGGTCAGACGAACAGGAGGCAGCCGCAGGATCCAGAGTGAGCAAAAAGCCAGAATGTCTGCTTATATTCGATGCAGGCTACACCTCCAAGGAAACTCCCTTTTAACTGATTGGCTACTCACAGCATATTAAATCATGGGAGTGATCACATATAAACACTGGGAATCATGGCCTAGCCAAGTTGACACACAATCTTAACCATCACACCTTCCATGCAAGAGACCCAGTTTTGATTCCCAGCAATGCCTCTCATGCACAATCACCTCCTGTCTGTCAGTGGTAGAATACATGTTGCTATGATGCTGAACAGGTTTCAGCGGAGCTTCCAAATTAAGATCTATTTCCAAAAATCCATAACAGAAATGCTAGGGATCACAGTGGTCTGATTAACACTATATACAAGTATTTAAAGCAAAGCATGAATATAATTTAAAAGAAAAAGTTAGCCATAAAAAAAAAAAAAAACAAATGGAACTTCTGAAGATAAAAATTACAATACTGAAATAAAAATCTTACTGAATTGACTTAACAGCATATTAGACACAGAAGAAGAAAATATAAATTTGAAGATATATTAATAACATATATCAAAATGAAGCATAGAGGATAGTTGTAAAAGAAAGGCATCAGTGACCTGTGGTCAAATAACAAATGTTCTAAGATATGTTTAATTGGAGTCTCAGGAGGACAGTAGAGAGGAAAACAGAAAAAAAAAAAAAAAAAAGAACAAATAAAAGAAACCATATTTAAAATTTTCTGAAATTTGATGAAAACTAGAGAAATTCTTTGAAAGTTAAATAGCTTTGAAGTTAGAGGAAACATAGTCCACATAAGACTGTCCTCGCTTCAATTTCGGGGTCCCCAAGACCATACTTAGGTTCAATAGTTCACTAAAAGAACTCTCAGGACTCACTGAAAGTTGTTATGCTCATGGTTACAGTTCACTATAAAGAAAGAATACATATTAAAATCAGCCAAGGGAAGAAACGCATAGGGCAGAGCCCCAGGGAAGTCCCAAATGTGGAATTTCTATTGTCCTCTCCCAGTTGAGTTTTAGACTGCATTACTATTCCAGAATTTATGTGTAACAATATACACTGGCTATTGCTACTCAGGGAACCTCACCTGAGCCTTGATGTCCAGAGTCTTTATGGGACTCCATAGTGTTGGAACTTTTGACTACCTATGTGGCTGATCTTAGATTCTAGCCTCTCAGGATTCTGACTCAAAGTCAACCCTACATCACGGTGTTGGTATGGCTAAGAGCCCTGACCCTAAATCACATTGTCACTATCTGACCAGCCTAAGGCCACCATGCAAACAGAGATTCCTGTCAGACATGACAATCCAAGGGTTTAGAAATTGCCTACAGGAAGCTGAGGGCAAATCTAGACATCTCTTTGGGCAAAGTTAAATTCTTTACTACACGCATGCTGGTCCCAGAGGCTCAATAAATCCCCAAGATAAACACTAGTAAAACCACACCATGGAGCACCATCTTTAATTCTGAAAAACAGAGATTAAGAGAAAATCTTACAAGCAACCCCCTTCTTCCCAAAAAGAGACATTACATATAGAGTCACATATAAATTAAAAATGGAAGACTTTTCATTAGAAAATATGCATGCCAAAAGAGGATGGAACGGTATTTTTAAAGTGATGAAAGAAATAATCTATCTTCTAAAAGGCTATGTATTTAGAAATAATCTCCAAAAAAAAAAAAAAAATGAAGGCTAAACAAAATCTTTTTTCAGACAATAGCTGAAATAATTTATTCTTATAGCTGTGTACTAAAATCAATTCTAAAGGAAGTTCTTCTTTAAGCAGAAGGAAAATTGTACCCAATAGAAATTCACATCCACACAAAGGAATGAAGAACTCTGGAAATAGTAAATATGTGTATTAATATAAAAAATGTTGATTGACATTTATAAAGTTTTTAAATTATAACCAACATCCTAAAGCAAAAACTATAACAGTGAATTGGAGATAATAACATATGTAGAAGTAAATTGTGCATAAATTTGAATAATAGTCATATTAACTGTTCTTCCTTATAGGTGTATACATATTATCCTATCACTGACAGTGCTGTACTTCAGGATAGATCTTGAAACGTTCTTTTTCACAGTGAATGTGATGCCATTCCTCTTCAATTTGTCATTCCAGCATAGTAGACCATATGATTGTCCGATTCAAAATGGCCAATATCAGTCCATTTCAGCTCACTAATGCCTAGGATATCGATGTTTATGCATTCCATTTCATTTTTGACAATTTTCTTTTTTCCTAGATTCATACTTCTTACATTCCATGTTCCTATTATAAATGGATGTTTGCAGCTGTTTCTTCTCATTTTGAGTCATGCCGCATCAGCAAATGAAGGTCCTGAAAGCTTGACTCCATCTACATCATTAAGGTCGACTCTACTTTGAGGAGCCAGCTTTTCCCCAGTCATATCTGTGTGCCTTCCATTCTGAAGGAGTTCATCTTCCAGCACTATATCAGACAACGTTCCGCTGTTATTCATAAGATTTTCACTGGATAATTTTTTTCAGAAGTAGACTTCCAGGTCCTTCTTCCTAGTCTGTCTTAATCTGGAAGCTCAGCTGAAACCTGGCCACCATGGGTGACCTTGCTGATATTTGAATACTAGTGGCAAAGCTTCCAGCATCACAGCAACAGGCAAGTCCCCACAGAATGACAAACTGACAGATGCCAACCACTAAGGCCAAAGATGAAGAAATTGAAGATTTTTAACAACTTCTGCAGTGTGAAATTGATTAAACATGCAATCAGGATGGATTGATAATTACTGGTGATTAGAATGCAAAAGTTGGAAACAAAGAAGAAGGATCGGTAGTTGGAAAATATGGCCTTGGTGATAGAAATGATGCTGGATGTTGCATGATAGATTTTGGAAGACCAGTGACTTATTCATTGCAAATACCTTTTTCAACAACATAAACAGTGACTATACACGTGGACTTTGCCGGGTGGAATACACAGGAATCAAATGGACTACATCTATGGAAACAGATGATGGAATAGCACAATATCATCAGTCAGAACGAGGCCAGGGGCCGACAGTGTAACAGACCATTAATTTCTCATATGCAAGTTCAAGTTGAAGTTGAAGAAAATTAGAACAAGTCAACAAGAGCCAAAGTACAACCTTGAGGATACCCCACCTGAATTTTGAGACCATCTCAAGAATAGATTTGAAGCATTGAACACAAAGATCAGCCGAGTTGTGGAATAACATCAAGGACATCATACATGAAGAAAGCAAGAGGTCATTAAAAAGACAGGAAAGAAATAAAAGATCAAAATAGAAGTCAGAAGAGACTGTGAACCTTGCTCTTGAATGTCAAGTAGCTAAAGCAAATGTAGGAAATGACGAAGTAAAAGAGCTGAACAGGAGATTCAAAGGGCAGCTCGAGAAGACAAAGTATTATAATGACATGTGCAAAGACCTGGAGTTAGAAAACCAGAAGAGCATTTCTCAAGCTGTTTTTCACCAATGACTTCCGTGTAGCTTGGACTTCTTCCATCAGTACCATCAGTTCCTGATCATATGCTACCTCTTGAAATGGTTGAACGTCGACCAGTTCTTTTTGGTATAATGACTCTGTGTATTCCTTCCATCTTCTTTTGAGACTTCCTGTGTCGTTTAATACTTTCCCCATAGTACCCTTTACTATTGCAACTCGAGGCTTGATTTTTTTCTTCAGTTCTTTCAGCTTGAGAAATGCGAAGCAGGTTTTTCCCTTTTGGTTTCTATCTCCAGCTGTTTGTACATGTCATTATAATACTTTGTCTTCTCGAGCCACCCTTTGAAATCTTCTGTTCAGCTCTTTTACTTCATCATTTCTTACGTCCGTTTTAGCTACTTGATGTTTAAGAGTAAGTTTCAGAGTCTTTCCTGACATCCATTTTGGTTTTTTCTTTCTTTCTTGTCTTTTTAATGACCTCTTGCTTTCTTCATGTATGATGTCCTTCTATAACTTGTCTAGCTTTTGTCAGTAGTGTTCAATGCTTCAGATCTATTCTTGAGATGGTCTCTAAATTCAGGTGGGATATACTCAAGGTTGTACTTTGGCTCTTGTGGACTTGTTCTAATTTTCTTCAGTTTCAACTTGAACTTGCATATGAGCAATTGATGGTCTGTTCTGCAGTCGATCCTTGGCCTTGTTCTGACTGATGATATTGAACTTTTCCATCATCTCTTTCCACAGATGAAGTCAATTTGATTCCTGTGTATTCCATCTGGTGAGGTCCATGTGTATAGTCACCGTTTATGTTGGTGAAAGAAGGTATTTGCAATGAAGAAGTCGTTGGTCTTACAAAATTCTATCATGCGATCTCCGGCATCGTTTCTGACACCAAGGCCTTATTTTCCAACTACTGATTGTTCTTTTTTGTTTCCAACTTTTGCATTCCAGTCACCAGTAATTATCAATGCATCCTGATTGCATGTTCGATCAATTTCAGACTGCAGAAGCTGGTAAAAATCTTCAATTTCTTCATCTTTGGCCTTAGTGGTTGGTGCATAAATTAGAATAATAGTCGTTATAACAGGCCTTCCTTGTAGGCATATGGATATTATCCTGTCACTGACAACGTTGTACTTCAGGATATATCTTGAAATGTTCTTTTTGATGATGAATGCAACAACATTCCTCTTCAGGTTGTCATTCCCGGCATAGTAGACCATATGCTTGTCCCATTTGAAATGGCCAATAGCAGTTCATTTCAGCTCACTAATGCCTAAGATATCGATGTTTATGTATTCCATCTCATTTTTGACAATTTCCAATTTTCCTAGATTCATACTTCGTACTTTCCATGTTCCGATCATCACTTATTTTATTTTTATTGTACTTTAGATGAAGGTTTACAGAACAAATAGTTTCTCATTAAACAGTCAGTACACATATTGTTTTATGACATTGGTTAACAACCCCATGACATGTCACCACTCTCACTTCTCGACCTTGGAGGACCTTTTTACTTTTGGTGAAAATATTCATAGCCGAAGATACACCATTTCAAAAATTTCTACATGTACACTTGAGTGACATTCATTACATTCTTAAATTCCATCACCATTATCTTCAACTCACTGTCCCCTAAGCTTCCCATCAAACCCCCTGAGTTGCTGTCATCAATTTGATCTCACACAGATAATTCTTTTTTTTTTTTTGGTACTTTAGATGGAGGTTTACAGAACAAATAGTTTCTCATTAAACAGTTAGTACACATATTGCCCTATGACAATGGTTAACAAACCCACAACACGTCAATACTGTCCTTTCTCAACCTTGTTTTCCCTATCACCAGCTTTCCTGTCCCCTTCTGCCTTCTAGTCCTTGTCCCTGGATTGCTGTGCCTCATTAGTCCTGTTTTTGTTTTATGGGGCTATCCAATCCCCAGCTGAATGGTGAACCTGAGGAGTGACTTCACCATTGAGATAAAGGGTGTCCAGGTGCCATAATCTTGGGGTTTCTCCACTCTCTGTCAGGCCAGTAAATCTGGTCTTTTTTTGTGAGTTAGAATTTTGTTCTACATCCTTCTCCAGCTCTATGCAGAACCCTCTGTTGTGATCCCGGTCAGAGCAGTTAGTGGTGGTGGCCTCAGAGCAGTTACTGGTGGTAGCCGGGCGCCATCAGTCTGGTGGAGGCCGTGGTAGCAGTGGTCCATTAGTCCTTTGGACTAATCTTTTCCTTGTATCCTGTTCTCTTCATTCTCCCTTGCTCCCGAAGGGGTTAGACCAGTGGAGTGTCTTAGATGGATGCTCACAGGCTTTTAAGACCCCAGACGCTACTCACCAAGGTAGAATGTAGAACATTGTCTTTATAAACTGTGTTATGCCAATTGAGCTAGGTGTTCCCTGAGACCATGGTCCCCACAGCCCTCCGCCCAGCAATTCAGTCCCTCGGGGAGTTTGGAGGTGTCTATGGAGCTACCATGACCTTTCCTTGTATAAGTTGTGCTGGCTTCCCCAGTATTGTGTACTGTCTTACCCTTCTCCAACGTTACCACTTATCTATTGTCTATTTAGTTTGCCCACCCCCACCCCTCCAATCCTTCGTAACCAACAAAGATTGTTTCTTTTTGTGTGTAAACTTTTTCATGAGTTTTTACTGTAGAGGTCTCATACAATGTTTGTCCTTTTGTGATTGACTTATTTCACTCAGCATAATGTCCTCCAGTTTCATCCATGTTATGAGATGGTTTACAGATTCATCGTTGTTCTTTATCATTGCATAATACTCCATTGTGTGTATGTGCCATAATCTGTTTATCCATTCACCTGTTGAGGGGCATCTAGGTTGTTTCCATCTTTTTGCCATTGTGAACAATGCTACCATGAACATGGGTGTGCATATGTCTATTCGTGTGACGGCTCTTATTTCTCTAGGATATATTCCTAGAAGTGGGATTGCTGGATTGGATGGTATTTCTATTTCTAGCTTTCTGAGGAAGCACCAAATCATTTTCCAAAATGGTTGTATTGTTATACATTACCACCAGCAGTGCATAAGCATTCCGATCTCCACGCAGCCTCTCCAGCATTTGTTATTTCCGGTGTTTTTGATTCATGCCAGTAATGCCAGGGTGAGATGGCAGCTCATTGTGGTTTCAATTTGCATTTCTCTAATGGCTAGTGATTGTGAGCATCTCCTCACGTGTCTGTTGGCTGCTTGAATGTCTTCTTTGGTAAAGTGTCTGTTCATTTCATTTACCCATTTTTTAATTGGATTATTTGACTTTTTGTTGTAGAGGTGTTGGATTTTCTTGTAGATTTTAGAGATTAGATCTTTGTCTGACTTGTAATGTCCAAAAAATTTTTCCCGGTCTCTAGTTTCTCTTTTTACTCTTTTGGTGGAGTCTTTTGATGAGCATAAGTGTTTAATTTTTAGAAGATCCCAGTTATCTAGCTTATCTTATAGAGTTTGTGTGTTGTTGTTTATGCTTTGGATCCTGTTAATGTCATGCATTAGGGCTCTAGCATTGATTCTATTTTTTTTTAATGAACTTTATAGTTTTGGGCTTTAAATTTAGGTCTTTGATCCATTTTGAAGTAGTTTTTGTGTATGGTGTGAGGTATGGGTCCTGTTTCATTTTTTTGCAGATGGACATCCAGTTTTGCCAGCACCATTTGTTAAAAAGACTGTCTTTTCCCCATTTGATGGACTTTGGGCCCTTGTAGATCAGGTGACTGTAGGTGGATGGAGTTACATCTGGGTTCTCAATTCTGTTCCATTGGTCAATGTATCTGTTGTACCAGTACCAGGCTGTTTTGACTAGCATAGCTGTATAGTAGGTTCTGAAGTCAGGTAGTGCGAGTCCTCCTACTTTATTCTTCTTCTTCAATAGTACTTTACTTATCCAGGGCTTCTTCCATTTCCATATAAAGTTAATGATTAGTTTTTACATCTCTTTAAAGAATGTTGTTTGTATTTGGATTGGGATTGCATTGTATTTGTAAATTGCTTTGGGTAGAATTGTCATTTTAACAATGTTGAGCCTACCTATCCATGAGCATGGTATATTTTTCCATTTATGTAGATCCGTTTGGGTTTCTTGCAGGAATGTTTTGAAGTTTTCTTTGTATAGGTCTTTACATCCCTGGTTAGATTTATTCTTAAGTATTTTATTTTTTTTAGGGACTATTATAAATGTTTTCCTGATTTCCTTTTCTTAGTTCTCTTTATTGTTATATAGGAATCCAACTGAACTTTGTATTTTTATCTTGTATCCTGCTACTCTGCTGAATTGCCAGTAGTTTTCTCTTGGAGTCTTTAGGGTTTTCTATGTATAGTAGCATATCATCTGCAAACAGGGACAGTTTAATTTCTTCATTACCAATTTGGATGCCCTTTATTTCTTTTGCTTGCCTTATTGCCCCAGCTATGACTTCCAGCACGATGTTAACTAGGTGTGGAGATAAAGGGCAACCTTGTCTTGTTCCTGTTCTCGAGGGGAATGTTTTCAGCCTCTCTCCATTAAGAATGATGTTGGCCATTGGTTTTGCATAGATGCCCTTTCTTATGTTGAGAAATTTCCCTTCTATCCTATTTTATTGATAATTTTTATAAGGAATAGGTGTTGGACTCTGTTGAATGCCTTTTCTGCATTGACTGAGATGATCATGTGTTTCTTTTCTTTCCTTTTATTTATGTGGTGGATTATGTTGATTGATTTTCTAATGTTGAACCATCCTTGCATACCGGGTATGAATCCTAATTGGTTGTGGTGTATTATTTTTTTGATATGATGCTGAATTCTATTGGGTAGTATTTTGTTGATAATTTTTGCATTGATATTCATGAGAGATACTGGTCTGTAATTTTCTTTTTTTTGTGGCATTTTTGCCTGGTTTTTGGTGTCAGGGTTATGCTGGCTTCATAAAATGAAATCGGAATTATCCCTTCATTTTCTGTTGCCTGAAATAATTTGAGTAGTACTGGCATGAGCTTTTCTCTGAATGTTTGGTAGAATTCTCCAGTGAAGCGGTCTGGGTAAGGTTTTTTTTTTTTTATGGGGGGGAGTTTTTTTTTTTAATTACCTTTTCAATCTCTTCTCTTGTTATGAGTCTGTTCATATTTTCAATATCACTTTGTGGTAGTTTGGGGAGGTAGCATGTTTCTAGAAGTTTATATATTTCCTCTAGGTTTTCAAATTTGTTGGAGTATAGTTTTTTCATAATACTCTGTTATAATCCTTTTTATTTGTCTTGGGTCTGCTGTAATGTCTCCCATTTAATTTCTTATTTGGATGATTTTTGTCCTCTCCTGTTTTTATTTTGTCTATCTGGCCAGTTATTTGTCAATTTTGTTGATCCTTTCAAGGAATCATCTTTTGGTTTTGTTGGTTCTTTCTGTTGTTTTTCTGTTCTCTAATTCATTTATTTCTGCTCTGATCTTTATTATTTCCCTCCTTCTAGTGGCTGAGGGCTTCTTTTGCTCTTCTCTTTCTAGTTGTTCTAGTTGTGTAGTTAATGTTTTGATTTTGTCCCTTTCTTCTTTTTCGATGGGTGCATCTATTGCTATAAATTGTCCTCTGAGGACTGCCTTTGCTGTGTCCCAAAGGTTTTGGTATGGTGTGTTTTCATTCTTGTTTGATTCTAGGAATTTTTTGATTCCTTCTCTGATTTCTTCTATTACCCAGTTGTTTTTAAGCAGTGTGTTATTCAGTTTTCATGTAATTTTTTTGTTTCCTTGCTCTTCCTGTTGTTACTTTCTACCTTGATGGTTTTGTGGTCAGAGAAGATACTCTGTATTATCTCAACATTTTGGATCTTGTTGAGGATTGCTCTGTGGCCTAAGATGTGGTCTATTCTGGCAAATGTTCCATGTACATTGGAAAAGAATGTGTACTTTGCAACTGTAGGGTGGAGTGTTCTATATATGTGTATGAGGTCAAGTTGGCTGATTGTGCCCTTTAAGTCTTCTGTATCTTTGTTGAATTTTTTCTAGATGTTCTGTCCTTTAACGAGAGTGGTGTGTTGATGTCTCCTAGTATTATTGTGGAACTGTCAATTTCTCTTTTCAGTGCTGTTACAGTTTGTTTTATGTATTTGAAGCCCTGTCATTGTGTGCATAGATCTTTATTTTCATTATGTCTTCATGATGGATTGTCCCCTTAATCATTATATATTGTTCTTCTTTGTCTTTTATGGTGGATTTTGTTTTAAAGTCTATTTTATCTAAGTTAGTATTGCCACTCCTGCTCTTTTTTTGTAGCTGTTTGCTTGATATATTTTTTCCATCCTTTGATTTTTAATAAATTTACTTCTTTGTTTCTAAGGTGTGTCTCTTGTAGACGGCATATTGATGGATCCTGTTTTTTTTATCCATTCTGTCACTCTCCATCTCTTAATTTATTGGTGCATTTAAACCATTTACATTCACTGTAATTATTGATAGGCATGACTTTATTGCTGTCATTTTGTAGTGCTTTTTTCATGGTGCTGATGTTTTCGTTGTTCTTCTTACTCTCATGTACTGAATTCCTTTTGTTTGTGGATTTTTTTTCATTTCTTTTGTTTTTGTAGGTTTTGTTTTTACTGAGACTTTATGTTTTTCTTCTTTATTTTGATGAGTAGGTTTTGTTAAGTTTATTTGTGGTTACCTTGAAATTTATCCCTATCTTCCTAGGTTTGAAGCAGTCTATTATTACTTGGTATTACCTTGCTTTCCTCTCCATTAGAAGGTTCTATACCTACATCATTTATTCCCTCTTTTATCGTTCAATGCTGTTGTCATTTACAGATTAACTTCTCTGCTTCCCTGTTGTAATTCTTTTTGTTTTGGATAGCCCTTTAGAGTTCATTTCCTAAGTTGGTATCTTGCTGGTATGATCTTGTGTTCTAGATTCAGCCTGTGGTCTGATGTTATTTTTCCTCAGATCGAAGGACTCCCTTTAATAATTCTTGTAGGTTTGGTTTGGTTTTTACATAGTCCCTTAATTTCTGTTTATCTGGAAATGTCATAATTTCACCATCATATCTGAACAAGAGTTTTGCAGGATATATTATTCTTGGCTGGCAATTGTTTTCTTTCAAGGTTTTATATATGTCATCCCATTGCCTTCTTGTCTGCATGGTTTCTGCCAAAATAATCTGATCTTAGTCTTATTGTTTCTTCTCTGTATGTGACTTTTTATTTTCTCAATCTGCTCTCAGGATTCTTTGTTTATCTTTGGTTTTAGCGAGTGTGATTATGATATGCCTTGGTGATTTTCTTTTGGGGTCTATCCTATATGGGGTTCATTGAGCTTCTTGGATGGCCAGCTTTTCATCTTTCATGATATTGGGGAAGTTTTCTGTCAGCAATTCTTCAATGATCCTCTCTGTGTTTTCTGTTTTCTCCCCCTGTTCTGGAACTCCGATCACTCACAGAATTTTGCTTTTGATTGTATCCTTCATAATTCTCAGGATTTCTTCATTTTTCTTTGTTCTTTTTTCTGATTTTTCCTCAAAAAGAGTTGTATCCAAGTGTTGGTCTTCAATTTCACTGATCCTGTCTTCCATCATTTCAAACCTGCTCCTCAGCCCTTCTATGACACAGTCTATTTCTGAAATCTTGTAGTTTTTCTTTTTGATTTCTAATTGTTGTTTTTCTATAATTTCTAGTTGTGAATTTATTTTGGCATTTTTCCCCTATATTATTTTCTTAAATTCTTCCTTTCTTGTCTGTATTTTCCATGATTTTGTCTGCCTTTTCCATGAATTTGTCATTTTTTCCCCATTTTTGTCTGCTTTTTGCTTCAACTCTTGGATAATTCTTAATATTAGAGATTTGAATTCCCTATCAGGTAGTTCTAGTGCCTTTTCTTCCACAGGAAAGTCATCTGATGTTTTATTTTGGCTGCCTACTGGAACCATTCTGTCCTGTTTTTGTATATGTTTTGATATTGTCTGCTGTCTTTGGGGCATTCAGTAGTTATTTTCCTCGTTTATTGATTGTAGGTTTGTTTGTTTCATCCTGTTTTTTTTTTTTTTTTTTTATTTGGTTATGCCTGAGTAGGTGAGCTGCACATTCTTTGTTGTTTCCTAGTCTGTGGGCCCGATACTTTTCACCTCCTTTTCCAGTGGGCTTGGACAATCACTCAGCTATGGTACAGCAGGGCAGGTTCAGTTGAAGGAGAGTTGCTGGGATGGGTTGTTTGTGGTACATACTTGGGACAACAGGACAGGCCAGGAATCAGTGAAGAACAGGTTCTGGTAGGCTGTGCCTGTGCTACTTGGAGGTGTGATGTTCAGTGCACGTAGCAGAAAAGTAGGAAGGGGGGCAATTGTGATGTGTGGGGCTAAGTTGGGTATGGGAAAGAGAAGAGGGAGGAGAGGAACAGGAGCCAAACATATACACAGAAACAAACAAACAAGCAAAAAAGAATACTAAGGGAGCTTGCTGTTGGAGGGGAGAGATGTGAGACTGAGAAATGGAGAAAAACATAAAGGAAAAAAGAAAAAGCGTAAAAGAAAAAAATGAATAAATAAAAATTAGAGGAAAAAAGAAAAAAAGCCCCAGTGTGGCTGCGAGGAGTGGGGAAGTAGCTCCCAGGGCATGAAGTACAGCCTGGCTAGAAGGGGTAATAGAAGTGTCACACAGCACCAGATATTCAGGAGACAGGAAGAGAAGGTAAGTGTAGAGAGATGAGAAACTGAAACTGAATAAAGAGAAAAAGAGAGAGGAGAAAACAAAACAAAGAAACAAAAGAAAACCCCAAAAAAACAAAACCACAAAAAAAATAGGAGAAAAAAGAAATGCTCCCAGGGATGTCACTGTGCATCTATGCAGAGTAAGGCTCCCAAACTGCACAGTACTATCAGACTCGAAGGGTCTCCCAAGCCAAGAAAAGAAAAAGAAAATATACAAACAAACAAATCAAAACAGAACAAATCAGAACAAAGAAACAGAGAAACAAAAAAAGCCACAGGGATCCCACTAGTGTGGTGGCATGGGTTGGGAAGCAGTTTCACAGTCGAGCAGTGTTTCACAACCTTTCAGGAAGAAGCAAAGATGGCACACAGAGCCAGGTATTTGAGGGAAAGGAGGGGGAGGTGGTGAGAGGTGAGGAAGAAATCAAAAGAAGCAGAAAAAAGTAACACCAGCAGCCAAAAAATGGTACTCAGTATGGGCAGGTGGAATCCTAGTGACACTGGGATGAAGCCAGTGCTTCCCAGCCAAAAGACTGTGGCCACAGGAAGCAGAGGGGGCTGAGCGGGGGGTGATGAAGGGTGGGAGTTATGAAAGCATATATCACTGATTGCCGGTTGTTCTGTCTCCTGCTGGAAACTCCATGAAGCTGCTTTCTTGTGGCCGCTGTTTGCCGATCTCTGATAGGAGTCCAAGATGGTGGACCCGTGCTGCGGTAGCTGATACGGGACCTCTGCATGTATCTCTCCTCGCTCTCTGTTCTCAGTCAGTTTCTTATTCCATTTGGTGCTTGGCAGTGTTCTTTATCTCTTCATTTGATGGTTAAGGTTTCAGGATTGAAGTGTGTTTGACTTAGTTTTTCATATCTTTGCTGCGGAGGGATAGTGTGGTGCTTCTATCTATAGAGCCTTGTTGCCTGGAAGCCCACATTCCAATTATTAATGGATGTTTGCAGTTGTTTCTTCTGATTTTGAGTCGTGCCCCATCAGCAAATGAAGGTCCCAAAAGCTTGACTCCATCCACATCATTAAGGTCAACTCTACCTTGAGGAGCCAGCTCTTTCCCAGGCGTTGTTTGAGTGCCTTCCAACCTGGGGGACTCATCTTCTTACACTATATCAGATAACGTTCTGCTGCAATTCATAAGGTTTTCACTGGCTAATTCTTTTCAGAAGTAGACTGCCGGGTCCTTCTTCCTAGTCTGTCTTAGTCTGGAAGCTCAGCTGAAACCTGTCCACCGTGGGTGACCCTGCTGGTATCTGAATACCAGTGCCATAGCTTCCAGCATTACAGCAACACACAAGCCCCCACAGAACGACAAACTAACAGACATGTCAATTGACCAGAGATTGTTAGAAGTATAAAAATGCAAGACCTAATCATATGATGTGTACAAAGAGCCCCTTCTGTATAAAAACACAGATAAATTAAAAGTAAAAGGATGAAAAAAAATTATACCATGCAAATTATTTTTTAAGCAATTGAGGAGACTATACTAATACGGGGAGTCCCTGAGTGGTATAAACAGTTAATGGACTCAGCTGCTAACTGAAAGGCTGGCAGTTCCAGTCCACCCAGAGGTACCTCAGGAGAAAGGCCTGGTGATATGCTTCCAAAAAATCAGCCATTGAAAACTCTGTGGAGCACAGTTCTACTTTGATACACATGGGGTTGCCATGAGTTGGAGTCGACTCGATAGTAACTGGTTATACTATACAGAGAGAGTAGACTTTAGAACAAGCATTACTGCCAGTGATAAAGAGGACTATTTCATAATCATAAAGCATCAATTCATCAAGAAGTCATAACACTTTTTTTCGGGGGCAAGATGGCGCTCTAGGCAGAAGCACCACGCCATCCCTCCACAGCAAAGATCCGAAAAACTAAGCCTAACAGAGAATCAACAATCCTGAAACCCTAGAACACCAAATGAAGAGATAAAGAACTCAGCCAAACACCAAACGGAGTGAGAATACTAAAAGAGAACAGAGAGCGAGGAGAGACTCATGCAGAGATTCCTTACCAGCTAATGCAGCGCGGATCCACCATCTTGGATTCCTATCGGAGACCAGTGAACGGGAGAGCAGACTTGCAGAGCATCCGGTGGGAGACAGAACCACCAGTAAACTGCGGTGCACGATCTCCCACCCCCCACCCCTCTCTGCCTCAGCTGGGGATCCCCTGCTTTCCGTGGCCAGGGTCCCTGGGCTGGGGGGTGCTGGTGCTTGGATTCCGCGTGCCTGGGCTGGCGGCTTTCTGGGGGTCGTTTGCTGGCGCTGGCGAACCTTTTTCTGCCGCCTCCCCTTCCTTTTGCCTGGGTGCCTGGTTCCGAGTGCCGTCTTTGCTCTCTTCTGCGGAGCTGTGGCGCTGCGTTCGGGTGTGTGGCTGTTTCCAGGTCTGGGCTGCCGCACTGGTGGGATCCCGGGGCCTTGGTTCATTCGCCCCACTACTTTCCGTGGCTGGGGTCCCTGGGCTGGGCGCCGGTGCTTGGATTCCGCGTGCCCGGGCTGGCGGCTTTCTGAGAGCCGTTTGCTGGCTGTGGGCGGGGCTTTTTCTGCCGCCTCCCCCCTCTTTTGCCTGGGTGCCTGGTTCCGAGTGCTGTCTTTGCTCTCTCCTGAGGGGCTGTGGGCCTGCGTTCGGGCGTGTGGCTGCGTCCGGGTCTGAGCTGCTGCGCTGGTGGGATCCTGGGGCCTTTGTTCATTCGCCCCTCTGCTTTCCGTGGCCGGGGTCCCTGGGCTGGGGGACGCCGGTGATTGGGTTCCGCATGCCTGGGCTGGCTGCTTTCTGGGGGCCGTTTGCTGGCCGCTGGCGAGGCTTTTTCTGCCGCCTCCCCCTCCTTTTGCCTGGGTGCCTGGTTCCGAGTGCCGTCTTTGCTCTCTCCTGCGGGGCTGTAGGGCTGCGTTTGGGCATGCGGCTGTTTCCAGGTCTGGGCTGCTGCGCTGGTGGGATCCCAGGGCCTTTGTTCGTTCGCCCCTCTGCTTTCCGTGGCCGGAGTCCCTGGGCTGGGGGGCGCCGGTGCTTGGATTCTGTGCGCCCGGGCTGGCGGCTTTCTGGGAGCCATTTGCTGGCAGCTGGCGAACCTTTTTCTGCCACCTCCCCCTCCTTTTGCCTGGGTGCCTGGTTCTGGGTGCCGTCTTTGCGCTCTCCTGTGGGGCTGTGGGGCTGCGTTCGGGCGTGTGGCTGCTTCCAGGTCTGGGCTGCTGTGCTGGTGAGATCCTGGGGCCTTTGTTCGTTTGCCCCTCTGCTTCCCGTGGCCACGGTCTCTTAACCCCGAGACTGCCGGCTTCTTGGAATTCACGCACCTGAGTGGGGGCTCTCTGGGTCCCATTTGTTGGCACTGACTGCTGATGTTGCTTTTTTTTTTTTAATTTTATTTTTCTTCTTTTTTTGATTAGTTTTGTCATCTTTTCCCTCTTTTTCCCTGTTGTCTTTCTTCATTGCTTAATTTCTCGTCTCTCTATCTCTTCCTTCTCTTTCTGATCCCTGAATACCAGGCGATGTATGCCTCTGTACCTTCTGGCCAGGCTGTGCTGTGAAAACTGAGACCGACTCCCCCAGACCTCATAGCTGCATCGGTGGGATCCCTGGGAACTTTGCAGTTCTTTAACTTTTCTGATTTTTATTTGTTCATTCTTTCCTTTTCTTTCACTTCCTCCTTCTGGTTTCCTCCATCCCATAGTCTCTCATCTGTACATTCCAACGACAAGCTCCCCTAGCATTCTTTTATGTTTGTATGCTTTTTGCTCCTCCTCCTCTCTACTCTCTCCCATATCCAGCTTAGCTTCACACATAACCATCTTCCTGCTGCACCCTACCTACCTGCACCGTGCACTAGACATCACACCACCAAGCTGTGCAGGCATGCCCTATTGGAACCTGCCCAGCACTGACTACCGACTGTCCTGGTGGCTACGGTGAGTGCCACAAACAACCCTTCCCAGTGGCTCCTCTTCAGCTAGATCTGCCCAACTGTACCACAAGGACGAAACAAACAAACAAAAAAATCTACAATCAATAAACGAGAGAAATATCTACTGAATGCCCTGAAAACAGCAAACAATATCAAAACATTTACAAAAACAAGACAAGATGGCTTCAATAGGCGTCCAAATTAAAACACCAGATAACTCTCCTGTGGAAGAAAATGCACTAGAAGTACCTGATACGGAACTCAAATCACTAATACTCGGAATTTTCCAAGAACTGAGGTAAAAAGCTGACAAACATGAGGAAAAAATAGACAAATTTATGGAAAATACAGACAAAACATTGGAAGAATTCAGGAAGATGATGCAGGAACAAAATGCCAAAATAAATTCACAACTCAAAATTATACAAAAACAAAAATTAGAAATCCAAAAGATAAACAACAAGATTTCAGAAATGGATGGTGTCATAGAAGGGCTGAGAAATAGATTTGAAACCATGGAAGACAGGATCAGTGAAACTGAAGACAAACACTTGGATACAACTCTGTTTCAGGAAAACTCAGAAAAAAGAACAAAGAAAAATGAAGAGACCCTGAGAGTTATGTGGGACACAAAAGCAAAAACTTACGAGTGATTGGCATCCCAGAACAGGGGGAGAAAACAGAAAACACAGAGAGGATCATTGAGGAATTGCTGACAGAAAACTTTCCCAATATCATGAAAAATGAAAAGCTGGCCATCCAAGAAGCTCAACGAACCCCATATAGAAGAGACCCCAAAAGAAAATCACCAAGACATATCGTATTCACACTCGCTAAAACTAAAGACAAACAAAGAATCTTGAGAGCAGCTCGTGAAAAACAAGAAGTTACATACAGAGGAGAAACAATAAGACTAAGCTCAGATTATTCAGCAGAAACCATGCAGGCAAGAAGGCAATGGGATGACATATATAAAATCTTGAAAGAAAAAAATTGTCAGCCAAGAATAATATATCCTGCAAAACTCTCATTCAAATTTGATGGTGAAATTAGGTCATTTCCAGATAAACAGAAACTAAAGGAATATGCAAAAGTCAAACCAAACTTACAAGAATTATTAAAGGGAGTTCTCCGATCTGAGGACAAACAGCTTCAGCCCTCAGGCAGGACCTAGGACCTAGGACGCAGGTTCACATGAACCAGATACCATTCTAGGAACTGAACTACAGAGGAATTTCTAAAAACAAAAGAAATACAACAGGGATTTAGAGAAATCAATCAAAGGATGACAACAACATCAAAACAATGAAAGAGGCAACAAACGGCATAGGTATAGAACCTTCTAAAGGAGAGGAAGGCAAGGCGATACCAAGTAAAGGTAGACTGCTTCAAAATTATAAAGATAAGGGTAAAATTCATGGTAACCACAAAGAAAGTTAACAAACCAACTCATAAAAATAAAGACGAAAAACATAAAGTCTCAACAAAAACCAAACCTACAAAAACAAAAGAAATGAACACAAAATCCACAAACAAAAGTAACTCAGCACAAGAGAGAAAGAAGAACACAGAAAACTTCAGCACCACAAAAAAAAGCACTACAAAATGACAGCAACAAACTTCCATCTATCAATAATTACACTGAACATAAATGGACTCAATGCACCCATAAAGAGACGGAGAGTGGCAGAATGGATAAGAAAACAGGATCCATCAATTTGCTGTCTACAAGAGACACACCTTAGAAACAAAGATGTGAATTTATTAAAAATCAAAGGTTGGAAAAAAATATATCAAGCTAACAACTATCAAAAAAGAGCAGGAGTGGCAATTCTAATCTCAGATAAAATAGACTTTAAAACAAAATCTACCATAAAAGACAAAGGACACTATATAATGATTAAGGGGATGAGCCATCATGAAGACATAACCATAATAAATATCTATGCACCCAATGACAGGGCTCCAAAATACATAAAAAAAAAAACTCTAACAGCACTGAAAAGAGAAATTGACAGTTCCACAATAATAGTAGGAGACTTCAACACACCACTCTCAGTAAAGGACAGAACAACTAAAAAGAAACTCAGCAAAGATACAGAAGACCTAAAGAACACAATCAGCCAACTGGACCTCATAGACATATATAGAACAATCCATCCAACCGCAGCAAGTTACACATTCTTTTCCAATGCACATGGAACGTTCTCCAGAATAGGCCACATCTTAGGCCACAGAGCAATCCTCAACAAGATCCAAAATGCTGAGATAATTCACAGTATCTTCTCTGACCACAATGCCATCAAGCTAGAAATTAACACTAGAATGAGCAAGGAAAAAAAATCAAACACATGGAAACTGAATAATAATCTGCTTACACATCAATGGGTAATAGAAGAAATCAGAGATGGAATTAAAAAATTCCTAGAATCAAATGAAAATAAAAACACATCATACCAAAACCTTTGGGACACAGCAAAGGCAGTCCTCAGAGGACAATTTATAGCAATAGATGCACATATCAAAAAAGAAGAAAGGGACAAAATCAAAACATTAACTACAGAACTCAAACAAATAGAAAGAGAACAACAAAAAAAGCCTACAACCACCGGAAGAAAGGAAATAGTAAAGATCAGAGCAGAAATAAATGAAATAGAGAACAGAAAAACAATCAAAAGAATCAACAAAACCAAAAGTTGGTTCTTTGAAAGAATCAACAAAATCGACAAACCACTGGCCAGACTGACAAAAGAAAAACAGCAGAGGGCAAAAATATCCCAAATAAGAAATGAAATGGAGGACATTACAACAGACCCAACTGAAATAAAAAGGATTATAACAGAATATTATGAAAAACTATATTCCAACAAATTTGAAAACCTAGAGGAAATGGATAAATTTCTAGAAACATACGGCCTACCCAAACTACAACAAAGTGATATTGAAAATCTGAACAGACCTATAACAAGAGAAGAGATTGAAAAGGTAATAAAAAAACTCCCAACCAAAAAAAGCCCTGGCCCAGATGGCGGAGAATTCTACAAAACATTTACAGAAGAGTTTGTACCAGTTCTACTCAAGCTATTTCAGAGCATAGAAGAGGAAGCAACACTTCCAAATTCATTCTATGAAGCCAGCATAACGCTGATACCAAAACTAGGCAAAGACATCACAAAAAAAGAAAATTACAGACCAATATCTCTCATGAATATAGATGCAAAAATTCTGAACAAAATTCTAGCCAATAGAATTCAGTATCATATCAAAAAAATAATACACCACGACCAAGTAGGATTCATACCAGGTATGCAAGGATGGTTTAACATTAGAAAATCCATCAACGTAATCCACCACATAAATAAAAGGAAAGAAAAGAATCACATGATTATCTCAATTGATGCAGAAAAGGCATTTGACAAAGTCCAACACCCATTCCTGATAAAAGCTCTCAATAAAATAGGTATAGAAGGGAAATTTCTCAACATAATAAAGGGCATCTATGCAAAACCAATGGCCAACATCATTCTTAATGGAGAGAGGCTGAAAACATTCCCCTTGAAAACAGGAACAAGACAAGGATGCCCTTTATCACCACTCCTATTTAACATTGTGCTGGAAGTTCTAGCTAGAGCAGTAAGGCAAGAGAAAGAAATAAAGGGCATCCAAATTGGTAATGAAGAAGTTAAACTCTCCCTGTTTGCAGATGATATGCTACTATACATATAAAACCCTAAAGACTCCATGTGAAATCTACTGGAACTAATAGAAAGATTCAGCAGAGTAGCAGGATACAAGATAAACATTCAAAAATCAGTTGGATTCCTATACACCGGTAAAGAGAACGATGAAAAGGAGATCAGGAAATCAATACCATTTTCAATAGCCCCTAAAAAGATAAAATACTTAGGAATAAATCTGACCAGGAATATAAAAGACCTATACAAAGAAAACTACAAAACACTGCTGCATGAAACCCAAAGAGATCTACATAAATGGAAAAACATACCATGCTCATGGATAGGCAGACTCAACATTGTGAAAATGGCAATTCTACCTAAAGCAATCTACAAATACAATGCAATCCCGATACAAATACCAACAACATTCTTCAAAGAGATGGAAAAACTAATTATTAACTTTATATGGAAAGGGAAGAAACCCCGAATAAGTAAAGCACTACTGAAGAAGAAGAATAAAGTTGGAGGACTCACACTACCTGACTTGAGAACCTACTATACTGCTACAGTACTCAAAACAGCCTGGTACTGGTACAACAACAGAGACATTGACCAATGAAACAGAATTGAGAACCCAGATGTAAATCCATCCACCTACGGTCACCTGATCTTTGACAAGGGCCCAAAATACATCAAATGGGGAGAAGACAGTCTTTTTAACAAATGGTGCTGGCAAAACTGGATATCCATTTGTAGAAAAATGAAACAGGACCCATACCTCATACCATATACAAAAAACTACTTCAAAATGGATCAAAGACCTGAATATAAAGCCTCAAACTATAAAATTCATAGAAGAAAAAATAAAACCAACACTTCAGGCCTTAATACATGGCATTAACAGGATACAAACCATAAACATCAACACAAAAAACCCAACAGATAAACTAGATAACTGGGATCTTCTAAAAATCAAACATCTATGCTCTTCAAAAGACTTCACCAAAAGAGTCAAAAGAGAACCTACAGACTGGGAAAAAATTTTTGGACAGTACAAGTCAGACAAAGGTCTAATCTCCATAATCTACAAGAAAATCCAACACCTCTACAACAAAAAGACAACCAATCCTATCAAAAAATGGGCAAAGGAAATGAACAGACACTTCACCAAGGAAGACATTCAAATGGCCAACAGACACATGAGGAAATGCTCGCGATCACTAGCCGTTAGAGAAATGCAAATTAAAACCACAATGAGATACCTTCTCACCCCGGCATTACTGGCACGAATCAAAAATACTGGAAATAGCAAATGCTGGAGGGGCTGCGGGGAGATGGGAACTCTTATACACTGCTGGTGGGAATGCAAAATGATACAACCATTTTGGAAAATGATATGGCGTTTCCTCAGAAAGCTAGAAATAGACATACCATTCGATCCAGCAATCCCACTCCTAGGAATATATCCTAGAGAAATAAGAGTCATCACTCGAATAGACATATGCACACCTATGTTCATGGCAGCATTGTTCACAATAGCAAAACGATGGAAACAACCTCGATGTCCATCAACAGATGAATGGATAAACAAACTATGGTACATACACACAATGAAGTACTATGCAATGAGAAAGAACAACAATGAATCTGTGAAACATCTCATAACATGGATGAAACTGGAGGACATTATGCTGAGTGAAATAAGTCAATCAGAAAAGGACAAATATTGTATGAGACCTCTATTGTAAAAACCCATGAAAAAATTCACTTGCAAAATGTAACAATCCTTGTTGGTTACCAGGGACTGGGGGGGGGGGGAATACTAACTAGGTAATAGATAAGTGGTAACTTGGGTGAGAGGTGAGATAGTACACAGTACAGCGGAAACTAACACAACCTGCACAAGGAAAGGTCATGGAGGCCCTATAGACACATCCAAACCCCCCGAGGGACTGAGTTGTTGGACGGAGGGCTCTGGGGACCATGGTCTTGGGGAACATCTAGCTTAATTGGCATGACACTACTTATAAAGATAATGCTCTACATTCTACCTTGGTGAGTAGTGTCTGGGGTCTTTAAAGCCTATGAGCGGCCATCTAAGATACTCCACTGGTCTCATCCCTTCGGGAGCAAGGGAGAATGAAGAGAACAGGATTCAACGAAAAGATTAGTCCAAAGGACTAATTGTCCACAGCTACCAAGGCCTCCACTGGACTGAGTCCAGTACAGCTAGATGGTGCCCGGCTACCACCACTGACTGCTCTGACCAGGATCACAACAGAGGGTTCTGGACAGAGCTGGAGAAGGATGTAGAGCATAATTTTAACTCCCCCCCCAAAAAAGAAGACCAGATTTACTGGCCTAAAGAATACTAGAGAAACCTCAAGAGTGTGGCCGCCAGACACCCTTTCAGCTCAGAGGTGAAGTTACCTTCGAGGTTCGATGTTAAGCCTGGGAATGGACAGCCCAGTAAAACTAAATGGGACTAATGAGGTACAGGAGTCCGGTGACAAGGGCCAGAAGGCAGAGGGGGAGTAGGAAACCTATGATAAGGAACACAAATTGAATAAGGACACTGTCGATTTACTGTGAGATTGTTGACCACTGCTATAGGGCAACATTTGTAGTAACTATTAAATGGGAGGCTGTTTTGTCCTGTAAGCCTTCATCTTGGGCGAGAATGGCAGCACAATTGGAAGAGCATAGTCAATATCACTTAAATGTTTAAGTAAAAAGTTTTGAAATGGTGTTAAAATAAAATAAAATAAAATTAAAAAAAAATGAGACTAAAGAGGTACAGTAGTCCAGTGACAAGGTCCAGAAGACAGAAGGGGACAAGGAAGTCCCCTGGTGATAGGGAACACAAGGTGGAGTAAGGATATTCTTGATGTGCTGTGAGATTGTTAACCATTGTCATAGGGCAACATGTGTAGTAACTGTTAAATGAAAAACTATTTTGTTCTGTAAGCCTTCATCTTAAGTGATAATAACAGCACAGTTGGAAGAACGTAGTCAATGTCACTGAACTGTGAATGTAGAAATTTTTGAAACGGTGTATCTTTGGCCATCTGTAATTTTCATCAAAAAAAAAAAAAAAGGTTGAGAATTTAGAGGCTTAATATGTTGTGGGGTTGTTAACCAATGTCATAGAACAACATGTGTACTACTATTTCATGAGAAACTATTTGCTCTGTAAGCTTTCACCTGAAGTACAATAAAATAAAATAAAATAAAAAAAGAAGCCATAACAGTAATAGATGCAAAATAAAGATAAAATATCTAGAGACCACCTGAAACATAAACTGACAAAACAGAAAACCTAATGGAAGCAGATCACCAGGCCTTTCTTCTGTGGTACCACTGGGTAGGTTTGAACCACCAACCTTTAGGCAAGTAGGTGAGTCCAAACCATTTCTGCCACATAGGGACTTTGAAAGAAGATTGGGCAAACACAAAATCTACTCTCCATACTATTAACTAACCTGACCTAATTGACACATATAGGACACTCCACTAGTAACAGCACAACACAATTCTGTCTGAAGTGCTCATGGGACAGACACCAGGAAGAAATACATGCTAGCACAGAAGATAAGTCTTAATAAATTAAAATGACTGAAATCACAGAGTAGGTTCTCTGACCATGATGGAATTAAATTAGAAATGAATAACAAGAAGACATCAAGGCATGCTACAAATATTCAGAATTAAACAACAGGTTTCTAAATATCACATACATTAAAGGCTAAATCACAGGAGAATTAGCAAATATTTTAAACTGAATATAAATTAAAAAAACTAGTTGAATGCAACAAAACAGATCTTAGGTAAAAAATGTATAACTTAAACACTTATATTATGAAATTATAAATCTCTCCAGTCAATTACCTAAAATCAGGGGTCAGGAAACTTTAAGCCTGATGCTGTCTTTGTATGGCCAACAAGAAAAGTTTTATTTTAAAATAATTTTAAATGGCTAAAAAAATTAAAAGCATAATATTTTTGACACTTAAAAATTATATGGAATTCGAATTTCAATGTCGACAAGTAAAATTTTGTTGGAAAGCAATCTCATTCATTAATTTGTGTATTGCTTATGTTTGCTTTCATGCTACAAGGGTTGAATTGAGTAGTTGTGACAAGAGATTGTATAGCCCACAAAGATTAATATTTACTATCTCACTCTTTACATAAAAAGTTTGCTGACTCCTAAATTCTACCTGAGTCACTAGAAAGAGAAGAGAAAATTAATCGCAAAATAAGTGGAAGGAAAAAAATAATAAAGATCTGTGCAGAAGGCAATGAAATAGAAAAAGACAAAAGAGAAAATCAATAAACTCAAAATCTGGTTCTTTACAAAAAATCAAAAATTGATAAACATCTAGCTAGACTGCTCAGAAAAGTAGAAAGGATATAAATTATAATGGTAGGAGCAAGAGGAAACATCACTGCAGACCCTATAGGATTTAAAATGATAATAAAGGAATGGTATGAATTGACTAATGCTAGTAAATTCGACAACTTAGATGAAATGGACAAATTCCTTGAAAGGCACAAACTACCAAGACTGATTCAAGAAGAAATAGAAAATCACAATAGCCCTACATCTGTTAAACACTTTCATAGTTAAAACCTTTCCCATGAGAAAATCCCAAGCCCAGAGGGCTTCACTAGTCAATTCTATTAAGCATTTATAAAAGAAACAACACCAATCTTACACAATTTTTCCCAAAGGTAAAAGACAAGCAAACACTGCCCAGACATTACCCTGATACCAAATCCAAAGATGGATTAAAAAAAAAAAAAGCAAACTATAGACCCATATCACTCATTAGCATAGACAACATAGTTGCAGACTGAATTCAGTAATGTATTAAAAGGACCAGATAAGCTGTATCTCAGGAATGCAAGATTGTTTTAACTCTGGAATATCAGTCAGCAGAATTAAACATGTTAAGAGAATAAATGAAAAAATCTGTATGATCCTCCCTGTAGATCAAGATAGAGCAATTGATGAAATTTAATATCCTTTTATGAAAAAAAAAAAAACCCTCAGCAAACAAGAAATAGAATTTTCTCAACCTAATAAAGAGAATCCACCAGAAACCTATGGCTTACATCATACTTAATGGAGAATAACTGAATGCTTTCCTTTTTACTCGCTATTTTGTCAACTATTTTGAGTCTATATATATTTTTAAACTCCAAATGAATTTATTGTTGTTTATTTTTACAGTTAATATTGATTTAGATTTTCCCACATTTTTACTATTTTTATTCCTTCTTGTGTACTCATCATTACTGGGGCTACAGTAAAGCAGTGAGCAGACCAAGTTCACAAGGACTAGTAAGCAGAGGGGAAATCAGGTAGCAGGCATTTAGGGTACATTAATAATCAAGACTCAGCTCTGGTGAAATGTGCCAGTGCAAGTCAGTTTGCCAGTACGAGTCTCCAAAAACTGAGGCAAATATTAGGGGCACCCCCATAACTCATGTTTTCTGCTTTCTCTTATACATCCCAAAAAGTTTTACCTGAACCATGCCTGTGAGTGAACAACCAAATGCATGATATAAATCAATTCCATGTAATTCATTTCCTAAAAACTTTGATCCAATTGATGACTTCAGGCCAATTTTAACCTTCAGTTCCTTTTAACTAGACTTCTAGTTCAAATAGTCACTCCAGCCTTGTTCCACTCTATATAAAATACACTGTGGTTAAAATAAAAGCAAAGCTTTACAGTTTACTCATTTTTTATTATTCTGTCCTAGTAATGTTAAGGTGTCACTAGTTGCCACTGTGTTGGGCTGGCATGGGACATTTACATTTTGGAATGCCCATGAAATTGCGATTGCAATGCATATGGGAAATGCAAATTTTGGCCAGCTAACTTGGAGTTGAAAGGTAAGTTGCTGAATTGCATTTTCTTTAAGAGTTACAAGTGAAAAGAGAATATTGTTGCTGTAATAGACTGAGAAGTTTTCATGGAGATAAATGGATGAATAGATTTTGAAAATAGATAAACTTGAGTAGGTGAAGAGTCAAAAGGAGGACACTCTAGGAGGGTGAGCACACATTGTGGTAAGTAAGCAAATAATCCACCCCCTGAATTCAGTATTCTTAAGATTTTATATCCAAAATGACTAGGGGGACATACATTTCCGCAAGAATATCCAGAGGATAAAAAGTACTTCAGGTTTAGAGTTCAAGACCATTTCATTTGATGTCCAAAAGACAGGGTGAGCTTATCTGATATCTGGAGTGCATACATTATACGTTTATATCCATGCAGGGCAGCTAGACTATTCAATACGGTTGTGGGACAACTAGCAACATTTCAAAAAGAGTAAATTTAAATTTCTATTTCACACAATAATAACTGTGCACTGGAGTAAAGAAATAAGAAAGGTGAAACCATATGTGCTAGAATACAATGTGGCAAATATATAACTCTGCTTTGGAGAAGTACTTTTGAAACAGGACATTAAAGTCAGAAAACGTAAAGAAAATGTTGGTTTGTGGGGGTTGGGGACAAATACTTAACTCCTCTCTCACCCATCCCCCTTTCAGAACTATTTAAGATACAAGACACGTAAGAGGAAGATCAAAATTCAGTTTTATTACTGATCCATCTGACTGGAGGATACGCCTTTGTTCTTTGGCCAGTTTGCTTCCTGCCGGGTGTTAGAATTGACTGGGTATCTGCCTCTGTGGGGGAAACTTGGAGCAAGGTGCATAAGAATTCTCCCCAACAGATAAAATACATAAACATGATTAAATAGAATAACATAAACAAATTACAGACAGAGCAAATATCTTTAATGCATTTAACTAGGGACACTACTCCCAAACTCCCATAACATATGGGCTCTAATTGGCTTCAGATTATATTTCTTGTGCCTGAAGTAAGGATGTGGCTGAACATTTTGGGAGGATTCATGCTTGGCTGACTCTCGAGGGAGGAGGTAGCTTACCCCTCCCCCCATCCCATTTCCTCTTCCATCTCATCACTCCACAACTGTTTTCATCAGATAACCAGTAGGTACCCTGTTTCTCCGGTGAGATAAAGCCAAAAATCAAACCAGTTGCTGTCAACTTATGGCCACCCAATGTGTGCAGAGTAAAAATGTGCTCCATAGGGTTTTCAAGGCTGTGACTTTTCAGAAGCAGATCACCAGGCCTTTCTTCTTAGGCGCTTTTGCGTGGGTTTGAACTGCCAACCTTTCAGTTGGTGGTAAAGCACTTAACCATTTGCACTACCCAGGGAATCCCAGCGAGATAAAGAGAGCAGCGTATATAAAAATGACTCCCCAGGGAGAGAGGGCAGCATATACATGGATAGTTTTTGTCACTGACTCTACTATGCTTTCCACTGAGTATGGATAAGTATCTTTAAAAGTCTGCAAGAACACACTGAAAATGTTATCATTTGTGTTATGGCAGGATATTGATTCATTCTTACTTTTTTCCCAGGCCTCTTTATCTCCATCTACAGAGGTCAAGAGGTACTCGCAGGCCCCACCAGCCCTAAAGCTCATGGAATTAGATTCAATCACTGACTTCCTTTCATTGATGCAGTCCTCTACCAACTCCTGGGTCATTCCCCTTCATTTCTCAGTCTGTTAGGTCCTAGATGAACAAAACCCTCTTGCACACTACTATTGTTGTAAAGCTTCGATGATCCCTCCAGCACAGAGACCTCTTAACTTTTGACTCTCTTTTCTCCAATTATCTTGTCTTCTACCATACTTCAGCCACTCACTCCTAGGGTCACACCCAAACTTTGTCATTGCCAATAACTACAGCCCTCCATAGTCTCAACTGCAGCACATCCTCTGACCATCATCTGCTCTTTCCAGCTCACGCCCTCTAATATCCTGACTCCTGATCCCGCAAGCCTACCAGGACGGCCAATCTATTGACCCAAACACCTTTTCATCCTCCCTCAGGCCCTTTATGTCCCCTTTGCTCTCATTCCACAGCTTATATTCCCTGCCAACCTTTATATTCACCTCATTACATACACTCTGCATCCCCTTACCCCACTCTTGTTATCACATTTTCTAGATGAACTAAATGCTGGCTAAACAAAATTCAAAAGCAAACCCCAGCTGGATAAAATTTAAACCTTAGTTAAATCAAGTTATCTGCTAACTCCATACTTTCACCTATTCAGCTAAACACAGCAAAAGAAAAATACAAACATATAGACTGATGTCAGTTTAAAATCATGGCCACAAATCTCAAGATAGCCTTTAACACTGGCCAGAAATCCTGCCATTCCTACCCGGGCCATTTACTCTGTCTAGCAGATAGTTATTTTATGGCCTCTTTCTCTCCTCAAACTTCCAAAATCTCCTGTCCCATCTTCACTCTCAGGTGATGATTTTGTTTCCATTTAAGATCTCAGCTGCTAACCGAAAGGTTGGCAGTTCGAATCCACCAGCCACTCCTTGGAAACCCAATGGAGCAGTTCTACTTTGTCCTATAGGGTTGCTATGAGTCGGAATCCACTCGACGGTAATGAGTTTGGCTTTGGGTTTTTCACTGAAAAATCAGAAAGGTGAAACAATCATAAAAATTATTTCTAATACGCCCACTACCACATCTTTTGTTGTGTGCCATCAAGTCGATTCTGACTTACAGCGACCCTATAGGACAGAGTAAAACTGCCCCATAGGGTTTCCTAGGCTGTAAGCTTTACCGAAGAAGCCCTTGTGGTGCAGTGGTTAAGTGTTCCGCTACTAACCAAAAGGTCAGCAGTTTGAACTTACCAGCTGCTTCTAGGGATGGCAGTTTGCTTCCATAAGGATTACAGCCATGGAAATCCTACAGGGCAGTTCCACGCTGTCCGACAGGGTCGCTATGAGTTGCAAAGGACTCGATGCAATGGCTTTAGTTTTGGTTTAATCTTTTCTTCCGTGGATTTGCTGGTGGGTTCAAATTGCCAACCTTTGTTTATCAGCTGAGTGCTTAAGCATTGTGCCTCCAGGGCTCCTTCTATGACGTCTGCCTACCTACCAGTATCTATCCCCTATCAGCATTTGCAGAAATATACTCAGCCTTCCCACCTGACATCATAGAAGAGCTCTTCTTGCTCCTGTGTAAAGTCTGTCCTTCTCCACGTGCATTAGCACTCGTCTTTTCATTCCAGGCCTTCCTCTAATAATGATGGGTGCAGAGCTAGAATACAAATGGAAGCGACCCTCACCTACATATATGCACAATATATAACATATATATAAATTCATATATATTATTTATTGAGGGCAGTGGCGGTTCAGTGGTACAACCTGACCCTACAAATGCCAGTAAATTTCCATTAGTCCTTAAACTAGCCCAAGTCAGATTTGGCCTTCCCTGCATGCACAGAAGTGCCAGCTGTGACTGCTAGTTGACCTCAACAGAGGATGCAGCAACAGGTGGAATGAATCAGAAAGAAAATCATTACTGGGATCCCATTCTGAAGCAAGAAGTCAGACAAGAACCACATCACCTCCTGTTTCCTGGCCGCCATAATTCCTGCAATGTCTTCCTTCTAGAATTTTCCCTCTCCAGTCTGCCTGTGCAGCCACCATCTTGCCGCCCAAATCACACATAAGCCCTGCTTCCCCGTACTTCGGGGAATTGGATACGAGGAACTTCCTCCAGGCTCCTTGCTCTGTGTATTGCAATAAAGTTACTTTCTCAAAGGCCATTGTCCAGATTATTGGCAAGTCTGAGCATGCTGGACAAGGAGTCACCTACTCCAGTTTGGCAACAGTGGTAGAATTCTCACTTTCCATAACAGAGAGCCAGGTTCGATTCTCGCCAATACATCTCAATTGCAGCCACCACCTGTGGAGACGATTGTGTTGCTACTATGCTGAACAGATTTCGGTGGAGCTTCCGGACTAAGATGGACTAGGAAGAAAGACTTGATGATCTACTTCTGAAAATCAGCCAATGAAAACTCTGTGGATCACAATGGTCAGATCCCATTGTGCATGGGGTTTCCACGAGTTGGGGGCTGACTTGACAGCAGTTAATAACAACAATATTTATATGCATATATACATACATATGTATATATCATGCATTTATACACATACAAATACACACACACACATATATAGGGTAATGGTGAAGAAGACACAAATATGAATAAGAATCAAAGTTTGGTATACAGTAATGTTTAAAAAGAAGGGACAATTTCTCCATCAGTAAGGAAAAGAAGAAAATTAACATTTACTAAATATCTGCTCTGTCCCAAGCACTGGGCTAAGGTCTTATATCACTTCATTTACTACCAAAACTAAAACATATAAGAAAACTGAGGTTTTGAGCAGTTAAGTAACTTGCCTGAGATCACACAGTCAGAAAATGGTCAAATTGGGGTTTGCAGCCAGTATTGTCTGACTGCAAAGCCCATGCTATCTTCACTATGCTACGAGAGAGAAACACCATGATTGCCCAAATGGCTCGTCCTAATGTATTTTCCAAGAAATTCTCATTTTAAGACCACTCTGTATAATACAAGCTCTGTGGCATTGAATCAGGAGCTATTGTGTTGTTTGGTTAGGACTGGACCTCATTGCCCCTCTCCGAGTGCACCATGGCTATCGTCTGCTAAAGAGCTGCCACGACGGCCCCAGAGGTGGCTGTGTTTCCATTGTGGATGCAGCAGCTCCTGTATGCGTGCTTTTTAATCCATTTATAAAGTGCTCTGGGATTCCTCCAGATGAAAAGTATCCTATAAATGTGATTTGTAGTTTTATTTGCCTTATTAGTTCGGAGCTTCCTGGTGATTTAATTCTCAGCCACTGTATTTTTAAAAGTATATTTAAACAGCATCTTATATTTAGTGGTGAACTTTCTAAACTGCTGTGTTCAGAAGTATCCAAAACAAAGAGGAAGTTCTACAGAAATTTTTATAAATAACCATTTCTTATTTGTGGACTTATTCATGCCTAATACTTCCCACATCCTTGCTATTCCCCCTCCTCCAAATTGCTTTGCATTGTAGTGCAAGGTACTTTGAGGTTAGATGTTCAGAAGAGTGTGTTTTTGCCTTATTCAAAGTCTCTAACTCTGCAATTTAAAAGCATTAATGTTTTCTACAGTAACAGGAATGGCAATATAAGCATACACACATATATGTGTGCATGTATATATATATATATATATTAGCGTATTTATTTCCGAAAGCACAGCACGTTAAATAAACAGTCTCTTTTCCTTAAGGGACCATAACTTAAGGTGCAAGAAAGGTAGTAGAAAAATGGCACCCCTTACCTTACCCGGTTTGCAGTTCTACCACTTTAACTGCATATGGTTCTATGAGTCTAAGCAAATCTCGTCAGCATTCTCACACACTTTCAATGTGGTGATCCAAAGCACAAATTTCCTCATCAGTAAATTGTGGGGGATATATACTACATGAGTCGATAAAGCTCACAAATTGACATTAAGATATATAAATATTCAGATAAGTTTATGGTACACTCAGGTGGATATTATTTTACAGTCCATTGACTGAAAAATTACAATTTTTTTTTTTGTGAAGATAGAATTTTATGGTAGAAAAGGGTTTTCTAAGTAACTTAGTTTAACCCAATTCTTATACTTAAGTGTTCTCCACAGAACTCCCATCCAGTGGAAATACAGCCTCCTTTAACTTGGCCTTCCATTTTAGGACCACCCTTATTGTACTATTTTATCTGACTTTGCATGGTTTCGCCATAGTCTATAAGTTTCTTAATCTATCACATCTGCCTTCCCTATCATAGCATTAGCACAAGAGAGAGGTTATTGAGCCCACAAACTTAGTTGATTAGATTTAGTTTCTAAGGCTAATTTTTTTTCCCAAAAGTGTTTTTATTTTTACCTAGTCTTTAAATTATTGTTGTTGTTGTTAGTTTCCGTTGAGTTGATTCACTCATGGTGACCCCATCAGTGCAGAGTAGAACTGCTCCGTAGGTTTTCAAGGCTCTGACCTTTTGGAAGCAGATTACCAGACCTTACTTCCGAGGTGCCTCTGGGTGAGTTTGAACCACCAACCTTGCAGTTAGTAGTCCAGTGCGTAACAGTTTGTGCCACGTGAAACTGACAATTGAAAAGGCATTGTCACATGCTGGATATGGCAATGATCCAGCTCTCCTTATTACTTTTGGCTCTTTGCACTAAATGTTTGAAACTAGTTTTCAGATATTATTTGATTAGAGTTCTTTTCATCTCACTTAAAGAAAGTCACAGCCTTCTATGTATTATACCAATTTTAAGGTGGGCAAAGAGGGCTTTACAGACTGTAGTTATGTAATGCATTTTTGAATGAATGAATGGTCTCAGTTGTGAATGTGAAACCAGCTGGTTGATTTGGAAATGAGGGCAGAAAGTCACTCAGGTAGAAGATTTCATCTTCTCAAGTTCAGTGTCTCACTGGGAGGCATCTCTGATTCTTTTCACAACTGAAGAATTATAAAAAAAAAATTCTCATTTATCTTACTGTTAATAAACCCAGTATGATGTATCTGTCTCATTCTTTTGGGATTTTGCTGTTTTTTTAGATGTGAATAACATGAAGCTCTTTATCATAAATACAAGATAGAAACATTACTTTATTTAGACCCAGGATAGATTTCTTTGCATTCAATATTTGGTTGCACAATATCTGAAGAAAGTAATATAAAGGCACTAACTTATAAAGAAGACTTTCAAAGGCACACATTTGTCTATTTTAGCAAAGCACCACCAAATGGAAAGTAGGTCTGTATTTGAGTATTGCTCACAAAGAAGAAAGAGCGATAGTTCAGTAATTTCATTGTAATGTAAACCAGGACCATCTAGGGGCAGTTTATGTGTTTAGAAGTGAGTCCAGGCATAGGTAGATTACCTTTGAGAAAGAACTGAACTTCTCTTGGCGCTCTATGCTTTTCAAAGAGGCCAAGCATCGTTTTATTTATGCTGAAAATATCCAGTTTTATTTGTTCGTTCACTGATTTAACAACTATTTATTTTAAAATGCTCACAACGTGTCAATCTGAATGCAATTACTACATATTGGGGATATAATAATGAGCAAAAGTATGTAGGATTCTGGCTTTTATGGATCTTAAACAGAAAGACACTATACAGATAATCATGCTGATGGATATCTATTACAAACTGAAGCAAGTTCTGGGGAAGAAAAGACAGGTTAGGTATATAATCAGCAGCTTTCCAAAGGTGACCCAGTTAGCCAGTTTGGAAATCCAAGACTGACACATCCCTTATTCCTCTTTAGACAGGGGCCATAGAGATGGATCAAGCACCTTGAATCAAGTACCGCTGCCTATCCCTCTAACTCTCTAGTCACGTGTACCAGCTTCAGAACTACACTGAGGGGCAGTACCAATATGCCTCAGTTAACTCCTGGGTCAGCCAAAGTTGTAGCAAAGTGAACTCTTTCTCTACCCTGCTAGGAAGCTAGAGGTCAAATGAGGTGCCAGAGTCTGCTCTTAAAAGGCTTGCAAGACCTGATTATGTGCATCTCTTCTCCTGTTTAAGGACATCAGGATGGTAGCTTGAAATCAGCCATGGTGGAAGTATGTATACTCCAAAAACAATACGTGCTACAAATCAAGGCTTCCCCCTCCCAAAGATTTGTTTTGCCACTCCATTCCTGCAGAGCTCCTCAAATTTTATGTGTACTAGGGTGCTGCTGATAAAAAGGAGGAATGTCATATATGAGGTGGAGGAAGATTAATGTGCAAGGTCTACAGGCAATATTCCTACTTATTCAATAGGGAAGGCTGCCCTGCCTAATGAAATCTGGGTAGTGTTCCAGCACAGCCCCTAAGAATGAGCCCAGAGTCCTTGATAACCGTCCTACCTCCAGTCTACCGGCCTTGCACTTTCCTGGGCACAGATAGAATTGGGCATCATTATCAGGATGAGGGCCAGGTATCTACTAATCTACAATCAAAATTTTAGTGTTTGAATAACATGTAACTCCCATGTGACTTCTAAGGCAAGGAGGGTTGAGTCCTTAGCAACCAACTTCACATGGAAGGTTTCCACTGCACAGGAAATTTCTATTTGTGATTAAAATTGTGACAGGGCTTCCTCAACACTTATTCATGAAATTGGAAAGCTAAAAATCTCTATTTTCTGGAATCCTTTGCAACTTAGATTTTTTATGTGAATTTGCTTTTCCTGTTAGATGGCTAGATTAAGATTTGGAAGGCATAAAAGGCACAAACATTATGGAGAAATGAGATTTTCCTGCTGCAATGTTTAAATATCCATTTTTGTTTCTTCCTGAGTGTTAAGGGGCAGTTTCCATAACAGCTTCTCATTTCCAGTTTTCTGAAGCCCCATTCAGAGTTCCAGCTCTAGTATTGGCCTCAGGGGAAATAATGCTCTTGTAAGTCAGTCCTGTGTGTTTTTGGAAATCATTCCTATAAGCCAAGCCTAGAATAGGCTCCTTACGCTCGTTCAGTGATTTTCTAACCACCTAACCTCCTGTATTAAATTTTTCTTTCTGAATATAGCTAGCATGGTATCTGTTTCCAACACTGATAAAATAGTTTGGGCAAGGTGACACTTAAGAGTGAGCATATGAGATTGTCTGACCTGGTTTGGATTAAAGGTAGTCATGATGTAATACCACTGGGAATTGGAATACACATAGTAGATTGCACGAAATGGCAAAAGAAGTTATTTAAATCACCACCCAGTATCACTTGGAACAAAGGCTAGGCATTGCTAGAACAATAGATTTCTAAAATTGGCCTTTATGGAGACAACAAAGAGTACAAAGAATGTAAATTGGGTTGGCAGTTCTACCAGATGAAGAAGGAGAAGGAGAAGAAAAGGAACAAAAAAAGGAAGGAAAGGATGAAGGAGAGAAATAGAGAGAGGTAGGGGGATGGGATGGAAGAATGGAGGAAGGAAAGAAAAAGATGAGATGAAGGTTTTGAATTCTTAGCTTGAGGTATTGTCAAAGTCCAGGAATCTTCTGTGACTGCCTTAAAATATTCTCTTTTCAGGATTATAGATCTAAAAATCACAATAGTCTAGCTTAATAAGTAAAAAATATCTGCCTTGAGCATTGTGCTCTTTTAATCTCTATGGAATCAAACTGACAATAGCAACTCTAAAAATTAGATAAGAAACTTAAGGGGCAGTGAGTTTATGCTAAGGTGGGAGGAACAATTTGGAAAAGGAGGGTGAGAATGGTTGCACAACTTGAAGAATGTAATCAATGTCACTGAATTGTCCACGTAGAAACTGTTGAATTGGTGTATATTCTGCTGTGTATATTCTCAACAACAACAACAACAAAAGATAAAACAAATTTTAAAAGGCTGTCCTAATTATCACATGTAATTGTTTTAATTTCTTTACTCAGAGCAAAAAAAAAAAAAAAAAAAATTAAAGGCAATGTCTGATCATGTAGGCTGCTGATTTACAATGTAGATGGAAATATGGCCTCATTAGGTCTTTTGCATAACTTAGAGCAATTTTTCAGAGAGAGCTGGATCTTCATGATTGGAATGAATACACTTAGGTGAATTTAAATGAGGCTGAGTTATCTGACCCTCCAAATCCTACTAAACCTCTCGGGTAGGCAAAAGCCACTCATCCTCCCTGTCATATTGGGCTGATCCTACTTCATTTGAAGACATTGTAAGACCTTACTTGAGGTAGTTACCTTGCAAGCAAAACTAAGTTGTATTCATGAATCATCCCACTTCCCACAACACCTCATTGCTTCTAGACTTAGAATAAAGTCAAAATCCAGCATGCTTAGAGACAAAAAACAAAGTCTTACATGAGGTAAAATGACTTTTACAGCAAATTTTTTTCAAGTTTTGCTAATTTATTTGGCAAAAACCTGAAGAATATGTATGAGAATGAATTCCTAGACTCCTAAATGAGGTCAACTTTATCAATGTGTCTGTACTTTCCAGAGATTTCTAGTTCAATGTGTTAACTCTACCATTTGGGATTGGGTCTGAACTAAGACTGGATGACACAGAATGATTTAAAGATTCCAGAAAATTCTCAGCATATTATAGAAGGAAGAATCCAAAGACTTAGGAAGATAGAAATGAGCAAGTAGATTTTTTATCTATATATAGCTCTCACTCATCCAACCTGTAATTAAGTCAGTGAAAGAACCCACAGGACACTCTCTTCAGCAAAGTGAAGAGAAATGCATTGGCGTTGTGTGCCATCAAGTTGATTCTGACTCATAGTGGACAGAGTAGAGCTGCCCCACTGGGTTTCCTAGGCTGAAATCTTTATAGGAGCAGATCGCCAGGTCTTTTCTCCAGCAGAGCAGGTGGTGGGTTTGAACTACTGATCTTTTGGTAAGCAGCCAAGAGCTTTAATCTTTATGCCACCAGGGCTCCTTGAGAATGCATTAGTGAGAGGAAAACTAAAGCTATATCAGCCATAATTAAGATGGGGATATGCTGTCATTTAAGGAGCCCTGGTAGCCAGTGGTTAAGCACTCAGCCGCTAATTGAAAGGTCAGAGGTTCAAACCCATCAGAAGCTCCAAGGGAGAAAGATAAAGCAGTATGCTTCTGTAAAGATTTACAGCCTTGGAAACCCTATGGGGCAGTTCTACTCTGTCCTACAGGGTCGGTATGGGTCGGAATCTACTCTATGTCAATGAGTTTGTTTGTTTTAATGCTGGCATTTAAATTATCTGACTTACTTCCCTGAGTTGACAGGATCCCAGAATTCAGATCATTTAACCACCAGAATGAAGTAAGCATGGATAGAGTAGTACAAAGTAAGTTCAGAGTGGTAATCAAAATGCTTTAATGTATGGAATCATTTGCAGTGGCTGCAAATATTTGGGCAGACCACTGTTGTCCTATAGATTTGTGTAAAATTTGAAAACAAACAAACTATAGGTCTGGCCTGTGTGGACCTGACTTGAATCACTATGATGAAGAGTTATTACCTCTTATCCAATTTCCAGACCTATTTCAGTTCCGGACTGGTTCATCTAGAGGCCTTCGAATAAAGTGAGAATACAACTGCTGCACGTATGTAATGTGAAGTATTCTTCAGGCCTTCGCCAAATGCTCCCGCAGCTATTTACTACAGTCACTGTCATCTTGGAAAGGACAATACTCAGGCAGTGTCTCTAGGGAGAAAGGATACCACTGTGAGACCAGTCAGAGTGGTGACTCATGGGAGATCAGGAGATAAATGGAATTTCAGCCTAAGTCCCCATCAGAATGGACATAATGAGTTTGCAAATATACCTGAGGTTATTTTCCTCATTTGTGAATGCATAGTTAGTATATGCATAAACAGTAACAAAAAAAATCCCAATACTGGCTCCCTCACCAATGGAGTGAAGGCCATTAAAATAGAAAAAACAAATTTGAAGGCCCTGAAGCAGTGCTTATCTACAGTACACAATACTAAATCTTTAAGGATATTGTATAAATGCATATCAACATTAAAGTCTTGAAAAGATCATTTAAAAGTTGTCGCAGAGTCGATTCCGACTTATGGCAATGCCATGTGTTGCAGATAGAACTGCGCTCTATATGGTTTTCATGGCGGTGATTTTTAAGAAACAGATTATAGGCATTTCTTCCATGGTGCCTCTGGCGGGGGGGGTTCAATCTGCCAACCTTTTGGTTAGTAGCTACGCACTTAACAACTGGTACCACCCAGGGCCCTCTCAAGCGGTGTAAACCAACATAGACTTTAGTAACTTGTATGAGGCTATTGAAATGGCAAATGATTAAAAATAAATGCCAATAAGCAAAGAATATCACAATCAATTTTCATTCACCTGGTAGAGACAGCATTATTTCTTCATAATTTTAATTCACCTCTATATTAAGCCTGATGGATTGCTTTCTGTCCCTCAACGCACACATTTTGTTTCTTGAGGAAGTTTCCTATGACAAGTTGACTGAAAAATAAAAATTGGGAGCCTGGTTTACCCATACCCTCCTAGAAGACTTGTTGCTTTATGCCTATTTGACTGTTTCTCTTGGCAGGATTGTCCCAGCATGACAATTGTTTATGTTTGGAATATGGCATTATCCATTCTCAGAGTTCTAATTTGAGCTATAAAACACGCATATAATCTCACTGGTAATTAATTTCTGCTTTAAAGATAATATTTAGCTTGGCTTGTTTCTATAATCAAAGATGGAGTTGCTAAAGTCGTGGTAATTGATTCTGACAGATTCACAGACCACTGGCAAAGCTGAAGGAGTCAAAGACATGTGGGAGAATACTAAGCTTGGAGAAAAAAAGTCTAAAAACAAAATGGGAAATGAAAATCATTAGTAGAAATAGAGAGGGACGCAGAAGTGAAGATAAATGCCTCAGATGTTCTAAGGATATAAGGTCAAAGTGGCAAATGTGCAGTTGTCTGGAGGGGACAACAAAGGGAGGTTCAGGACAGGTAAGGTGGAACTGACTGGGAAAAAAAATATGAAAAGTAGTTACCAGGGAGATTTTTCAGAAGAAACTGGACAGACAAGTATTTGAAATTTGGGGTCAGGTTGGATATTATTGACTGCTTTTTCTAATAAATAGAATACGTACCAGAAGGTACGCAAACCTCCCAAAAGAAGTGAACCTTTGAACTTCTTTTTTTTTTAAAGCTGTGAAATCTTAACTGTAACTCTAATATTTAAAATAAACAAAAGCAGAGATGATCTAGCTGAATGGGAGAAATGGTGGAAGCAGAGAGCTGTCTTGTCTTGGCCTCCTCCTTACCCCTAAGCTTCCCCTGTATTAAAAACTGGTTGTTTATCCAAGTTTTTATTGAGACCAAGATCACTGCTGCATTTTAAAAAATATTATTAACTTCAAATGGAGTACAACTAAAGTTTTGCCAAAAATGTATCTGAAAGCTGTAAAAGCTTGTAGTTATAAATTCTTCTATAGCTTCCACCATTTTATTAGCTGTAAGACTCATTGGTCGCACTCTCGCTGTGATTCTAGAAGTACAGAACAACATGAATGCTTGAAATAGGAGGAAAAAATATTTGTTTACCAATTGTGTCTGGGCTCTATGAGGCCTAATACTTTCACCCTACACCTACCTTAGAGAAAGACTCAACATTTCAGTAAAAACTGTAGTAGTTTCTAAGGCTTTGTAGAATTAGATTTGTTTGGGGAATGCAATGAAGATTTTGTAAAAAAAGATAAGGTTGCATTTGTTTGCCACGCAGAATACTTAATATAATTCCCCATACAGACATCTCAGTTATATTTCCAGTGTTCAAATACATTTACAATCACACCATTTCCCTCTCTAACCTTCCTGCACCCAATTTTCCAGCTCCATTGGCTTCAGTTTTTCCCACCACTTCTACCTTCTCTTGCTGTCTCTTCTTCCAAGCACAGAGCAGTTCAGCACTCATTTCCAGCCTCACAATTTGCTCAGCTAAGAGTACAACCTCCTTACTAAAACCAAACCAAACCCATTGCTGTCCAGTGACTCTGACTCATAGCAACCTTATAGAACAGAGCAGAACTGCCCCATGAGGTTTCCAAGGCTGTAATCTTTATAGAAGCACACTGCTTCATCTTTCTCCTGAGGAGCTGCTGGTGAGTTCGAACCACTGACCTTCCACTTAGCAGCTGAGAGCTTAAACACTGCACTACAACCTTGTTAGACTCCTCTTTATGAAAAGACAGTGAAAAGCTGATTATTTTTCCATGCTATATTTTTTAGTATCATATCTTCACATAAATAGTGGGAAAAACCTTTTTTTAAAATTACGTTTCTTTTTGTGTTTTAGATGAGGGTTTACAGAGCACATTAGGTTCTCATTAAACAATTAATAAACATATTGTTCTGTGACATCTCAACACTCTCCCCTTCTCGACCTTGGGTTCCCTGTTACCAGCTTTCCTGTTCCCTCCGGACTTCTTGTCCTTCCCCCTGGGCTAATGTGCCCAGTTAGTCTCATTTTGTTTTGTGGTCCTGTCTAGTCTTTGGCTGAATGGTGAATATCAGGAATGACTTCAGTATTGAATTAAAAGGGAGACTGGGGACCATGCTGTCACAGTTTCTCCAGTCTCTGTCAGACTACTAAGGCTGGTCTTTTTGTTTGTGTGTGTGAGTTAGAATTCTGTTCTACAGTTTTCTCCAGCTCTGTCCAAAACCCTCTATTGTGATCTTTGTCAGAGCGGTTGGTGGTGGTAGCCAGGTACCATCTAGTTGTGCTGGATCCAGTCTGGTGGGGGCTGTGGTAGTTGTGGTTCATTAGTCCTTTGGACTAATCTTTCCCTTGTGTCTAAGGTTTTCATTATTCTCTCTTGCTCCAGATGAGTTGAGACCAGTGGAGTGTCTTAGATGGCTGTCCCCAAGCTTCAAAGACCCCAGACACTACTCATCAAAGTAGAATGTATAATATTTTCTTTATAAACTATGTTATGTCAATTGAGCTATGTGTTGCCAGAGACCATGGTCCCCAGCCCTCAGCCCAGGAATTTGGTCCCTCAGGGAGTTTGGATGTGTCTATGGAGCTTCCATGACCTTGCCTTGGTCAAGTTGTGCTGGCTTCCCCAGTATCATGTACTGTCTTACCCTTCATCATAGTGACTGCTTATTTACTGTCTGCTTAGAGTTTTTCCCTCCCCACCCCTATTCTTCCTCATAACCATCAAAGATTGTTTCTTTCTGTATGTAATCCTTTTAATGAGTTTTTATAATAGTAGTCTCTTACAACATTTGCCCTTTTGTGATTAACTTATTTCACTCAGCATAATGCCCTCCATATTCATCCATGTTGTGAGATGTCTCCCAGATTCATCATTGTTCTTTATCGTTGATTAGTATTCCATTGTGTGTATATACCATAGTTTGTTTATTCATTAAGCTATTGATGAGCACTGAAGTTGTTTCCATCTTTTTACTATTGTGAATAATGCTGCAATGAACATGGCTGTGCATACGTCAGTTCATGTGACGGCTCTTATTTCTCTAGGATATATTCCTAGGAGTGGGATTGCTGGACCATATGGTGTTTCTATTTCTAGCTTTTTAAGGAAGCACCATATCATTTTCCAAAATGCCTGTACCATTTTCCATTTCCACCAGCAGTGCATATGAGTTCCAAACTCCCTGCAGCCTCTCCAACATTTGTTATTTTTTGTTTTTTTGATTTGTGCCAGTAATGTTGGGGTGAGATGGTATCTTACTGTGGTTTTGATTTGCATTTCTCTAATGGCTAGTGATTGTGAGCATTTCCTCATGTGTCTGTTAGCCTCTTGAATGTCTTCTTTGGTAAAGTATCTGTTCATTTCCTTTGCCCATTTTTTAATTGGATTATTGATCCTTTCGATGTAGAGGTGTTGGATTTTCCTGTAGATTTAGAGATTAGAACTTTGTAGGATTTGTCATAGCCAAAATTTTTTTCCCAGTCTGTAGGTTCTCCTCTTACTCTTTTGTTGAAGTCTTTTGATGAGCGTAAGTGTTTATTTTCAGAAGAGCGCAGTTATCTAGCTTTTCTGGTGTTTCTGTGTTGTTAGTTATGGTTTGTGTCCTCTTTATAGCGTGTATTACGGCTTCTGGGGTTGACTGTATTTTTTCTTCTATGATCTTTATTGTCCTTGGTTTTATATTTAGATCTTTGATCCATTTTGAATTAGTTCTTGTGTATGGTGTGAGGAATGGGTCCTGTTTCCTTCTTTTTACAGATGGGCATCTAGTTTTGTCAGCACCATTTGTTAAAAAGACTATCTTTTCCCCATTTAATGGACTTTGGGCTTTTGTCAAAGATCAGGTGACTGTAGGTGGATGGATTTACATCTGGGTTCTCAATTCTGTTCCATTGGTCAATTTCTTGGTCATTGTACTAGTACCAGGCTGTTTTGACTACGGTAGGTGTATACTAGGTTCTGAGGTCAAGTAGTGCGAGTCATCCTACTTTATGCTTCTTCTTCAGTAGTACTTTACTTATCCAGGGCTTCTTCCTTTTCCATGAAAGTTAATGATTAGATTTTCCATCTCTTTAAAGAATGCTGTTGGTATTTGGATCGGGATTGCATTGTATTTCTAGATTGCTTTGAGTAGAATTGACATTTTCACAATGTTGAATCTACCTATCCATAAATATGATATGTTTTTCCATTTATGTAGGTCTCTTTTGGTTTCTTGCACTAGCATCTTACAGTTTTCTTTGTATAGGACTTTTACATCCCTGGTTAGATTTATTCCTAAGTATTTTATTTTTTTAAGGGCTGTTATAAATGCTATTGTTTTCCTGATTTCCTTTTCGTAGTTCTCTTTATTGGTATATAGGAATCCAGTGGATTTTGGATGTTTATCTTGTATCCTGCCATTCTGCTGAATCTTTCTATTAGTTCCAGTAGCTGTCTTGTGGAGTCTTTTGGGTTCTCACTGTATAGTATCATATCATCCACAAATAGAGACAGTTTTATTTCTTCCTTACTAATTTCAATGTCTTTTATTTAGTTTTCTTCACTTATTGCTCTAGCTAGGACTTCCAGAACAATGTTAAATAGGAGTGGGGATAAAGGGCAACCTTGTCTTGTTCCTGTTCTCGAGGGGAATGTTTTCAGCCTCTCTCCATTAGGAATGATGTTGGCTGTTATTTTTCTATAGATTCCCTTTATTATGTTGAGGAATTTCCCTTCTATACATATTTTATTGAGAGTTTTTATCAGGAATTGTTGTTGGACTTTGTCAAACGCCTTTTCTGCATTGATTGAGATGATCATGTGATTTATTTATTTATGTGGTGGATTATGTTGATTGATTTTCCAGTGTTGAACCATCCTTGCATACCTGGTATAAGCCCCTCTTGGTCGTGTAGTGTTATTATTGTTTTTTACATGATGCTGAATTCCATTGACTAGTATTTTGTTGAGAATTTTTGAATCTATATTCATGAGAGATATTAATCTGTAATTTTATTCTTTTGTAGTGTCTTTGCCTGGTTTTGGTATCATGGTTATGCTGGCATCATAGAATGACTTTGGAAGTATCCCTTCCTTTCTATGTTCTGAAACAGTTGGAGTAATACTTATGTAAGCTACTCTGTAAATGTTTGGTAGAATTCTCCAGTGAAGCCATCTGGGCAAAGGTTTTTATTTGTTGGTAGTTTTTTAAAATTATTTTTTCAATCTCTTCTCCTGTTATGAGCCTGCTAAAATTTTAAACTTCAGTTTTTGTTAGTTTGAGTAGGTAATGTGTTTCTAGAAATTTGTCCATTGCCTCTAAGCTTTCAAATGTGTTGGAGTATAGTTTTTCATAATACTCCCTTATGATCCTTTTTATTTCAGTTGAGTCTGTTGTAATGTCCTGCATTTCATTTCTTATTTGGGTTATTTGCATCCTCTCCTGTTTTTCTTTTGTCAGTTTGGCCAGTGGTTTGTCAATTTTGTTGATCCTTTCAAAGAACCAACTTTTGTTTTTTTTTTATCTTTTCTATTGATTTTATTGTTTTTCTATTCTCTATTTCATTTATTTCTGCTCTGATCTTTATTATTTCCTTTCTTCTGGTAACTGTGGGCTTCTTTTGCTGTTCTCTTTCTATTTGTTCGTGTTGTGTAGCTAATGTTTTGATTTTGTCCCTTTCTTCTTTTTGATGTGTACATCTATTGCTATAAATTGACTTCTGAGGACTGCCTTTGCTGTGTCCCAAAGGTTTTGGTATGATGTGTTTTCATTCTCATTTGATTCTAGGAATTTTTTGATTCCATCTTTGATTTCATCTATTACCCAGTGGTTTTTAAGCAGGATGTTATTCAGTTTCCATATATTTGATTTTTTTTCCTTGCTCTTCTTGTCATTAATTTCCACTTTATGGCATTGTAAACAGATAAGATACTTTGTATTATCTCTGTGTTTTGGACTGTGTTGAGGGTTGCTTTGTGACCTAAGATGTGGTCTATTCTGGAGAACGTTCCATGTGAGTTGGAAAATAAAGTACACTTTGCAGCTGTTGGGTGGAGTGTTTTGTATATGTCTATGAGGTCAAGTTGTTGATTGTGGCCTTTAGATCTTCTGTATCTTTGTTGAATTTCTTTCTAGATGTTCTATCCTTTTCCCAGAGTGATGTGTTGATGTGTCCTACTATTATTGTAGAAGTATCAATTTCTCTTTTCAGTGCTATTTGATTTATGTATTTTGGAGCTCTGCCATTGTGTGTGTAGATGTTTATTATGGTTATGTCTTCATGGTGGATTTTCATTTTAATCATTATATAATGTCCTTCTTTGGCTTTTATGGCGAATTTTGTTTTAAAGTCTATTTTATCTGAGAGATCAGATTTTATCTGAGATCTTGCTCTTTTTTGGTAGCTGTTTGCCTGATACATTTTTTTCCATCCTTTGGTTTTTAATAGATTTATGTCTTTGTTTCTAAGGTGTGTCTATTGTAGACAGCATAATGATGTGTACTGTTTTTTCATCCATTCTGTCACTCTCTGTCTCTTTATGGATGCATTTAAGCCATTTACCTTCAGTGTAATTATTGATAGGTATGTGTTTACTACTGACATTTTGTAGTGCTTTTTTGTGGTGCTTCTGTTTTCTTTGTTCCTCTTACTCTTCTGTGCTAAATTCCTTTTGTTTATAGATTTTTTTCATTTCTGTAGATTTTGTGTTTACTGAGACTTTGCTTTTCTTCTTTATTTTGATGAGTAAGTTTGTTAACTTTCTTTGTGGTTACCTTGAAAGTTTGAACCAGTCTTTTATTACTTGGTATTACGTTGACTTCCTTTCCATTTGAAAGTTCTATACCTACACAGTTTATTCCCTCTTTTATTGTTTTGAAGTGGTTGTCATTTACAGATGGACGTCTCTTGTTCCCAATCATAAATTTTTTAGTTTTATTTTATCCTTGAGAATTTATTACCTAGGTTAGTATCAGGCTGATATTACCTAGGTTAGTATCGGTCTTGTGCCCTAGATTCAAGTGTTGATTCTGTAATCGAAAGACTTTAATAATTCTTAAAATTTTGGTTTGGTTTTTACATATTCCCTTAATTTCTATTCATCTGGAAATGCCCTAATTTCCCATCATAATTGAGCAAGAGTTTTGCAGGGTATATTATTCTTAGCTGGCAATTATTTTCTTTCAAGGTTTTATATATGTCATTCCATTGCCTTCTTGCCTCCACAGTTTCTTCAGAGTAATTAGAGCTTAGCCTTATTATTTCCCTTCTGTATGTAACTCTTTGTTTTTCTTAGGTTGCTTTCAGGATTCTCTCTTTTCGTTGGTTTTAGCAAGTGTGATTATGATATGTCTTGGTGTTTTTCTTTTGGGGTCTATCCTATATGGGGTTCACTCAGTTTTTGGATGGTCAGCTTTTCATCTTTCATGATATTAGGGAAGTTTTCTGTCAGTAAATCTTCAAAGATCCTTTTCGGGTTTTCTGTTTTCTCTTCCTCTTCTGGAACTCTGATCATAAGCAAATTTTCGCTTTTGATTTTATCCCACTTCATTCTCAGAGTTTCTTCATCTTTCTTCATTCTTTTCTCTGATTTTTTCCTCAGACAAAGTGGTATCCAAAGATTTGTCTTCAATTTCACTGATAGTTTCAAATTTGCTCCTAAAATGTTCTATTATACTGCCCACTTCTGAAATCTTGTTTTTTTATCTTTTGGATTTCTAATTGCTGTTTTTGTATTATTTCTAGTTGTTTGTTTATTTGCATATTTTTTCCTGTATTATCTTGAATTCTTCCATTCTTTTGTCTGTCTTTTCCATGATTTTGTCTATTTTTTTCTTATTTTTGTCGGCATTTGCCTTCATCTCTTGGAGAGCCTGGAATATTAGAGTTTTGAATTTCCCATCAGGTCGTTTCAGTACCTTTTCTTCTACTGGAAAGTCATCTGCTGTTTTATTTTGGACACTTTCTGAACCAATCTATCCCATTTTTTAAGCATGTTTTAATATTGTCTACTGTCTTCAGAACCTTCAGGAATTTTTTTTTTGTTGTTGTTTATTGATTGTAGATTTGTTTGTTTTTGACCTTCTTTTGTTTTATTTGGTTATGTCTGGGCAGGCGGGCTGGGTGTTCTTTGTTGTTTGCTCATCTGTGGGCATCATACTTCTCACCACTTTGTCCAGGTGAGCAGAAATGGTCGCTCAGCTATGGTGCAGCAGGGCAGGGCCAGGAGGGGGGAAGGGTGGGGATAGGTAGTTTTTGGCACGTACTGAGGCCAACAGGGTGGGGCTGGGGGGCAGTGCAGGGTGGGGTACTGAAGTCTGCACCTGTGCCACTTGGGGGGTGCAGCACTCAGTGGATGGTGCAGTTAGGCAGGAGGGAAGGGGGAGGATGTGATGTGTGGAGTTAAGTGAGTGTGGGAAAGAACAGAGAGAAGAGAGAGAAAAAGAAGTGAAAAGCAAAAAAAAAAAAAAAATTAAAAAGTTAAATAAATAAGAATAAAAATTTAAAAAATTTTAAAAATGCCCCTGAGGGACCCCACTGGTGTGATGATGTTGACTGGGGAAGCTACGTGACACTGCTCCTTAGCCAAGCAGTGTGTCACAAGCCTGTCAAAAAGTGGTAGAGATAGGACACACACCTAAATGTTTGAGAGAAAGGAAAGGAAAGAAGGTAGAGAGAGACAAGAAACCCAAAGAAAAAGAACATTTAAAAAAAAAATGCCTCAAGTGTGCTCATCGGTGTGGCAGAGTGAACCTGTAAAGCCATGTGCTGGCAGTTCCCCAGCTGAGCAGTGTGGAACAGCCCATCAAAAAGCGGCAGAGACAGCACCTGGAGAAAGGAAAGGAAGGAAGTTAGAGAGAGTCAAGAAACTGAGAAAAAAAAAAAATGCTGCAAGGGGGCCCACCAGTGTGTTGTTGTGGACAGGGGAAGCAGCTCCCCAGCCTGTCAAGAAGGAGCAGGGATGGTACATGGCATCAGCTAGACGGGAGAAAGGAAAGGAAGGAGGTGAGAAAGAGATGAAACAAGAAGCCAAAAACAGGCTTCCTGCAAAAGGGGACTCTAGGCAGAAGCACCATGCCGTCCCTACACAGCAAAATCCAAAAAACTAAACCAAACAGAGAAAACAGCAATCCTGAAACCCTAAAACATCAAATGAAGAGATAAAGAACACAGCCAACCACCAATGGAGTGAGAAAACTGACAGAGAACGGACAGCGAGGAGAGATTCATGCAGAGGTCCCCTATCAACTAACACAGCATGGATCAGCCATCTTGGACTCATATCAGAGACCAGCAAATAGGGGGTATGAAAAAGCAGCTTCACTGAGCTTCCAGCAGGAGACAGAACAACTTGTAATTTGTGATATATGATTTCCCCTCCCCCACTCTTCTTCACCCTCACTCAGCCTCCTCTGCTTCCTGCGGCCACAGTCTCTTGTCCAGGAAGCACTACCTGCTTGGATTCCACCCACCCGCATGGGTTGGTTTTCTGAGTGCCATTTGTTGTTGCTTTTTTTCCACTTCTTTTGATTTGTTCCTTACCTCTCACCACCTCCCCCTCCTTTCGCTCAAATACCTGGCTCCATGCACCATCTGTACTTCTTCCTGAGGGGCTGTGGAACTCTGTTCGAGTGAGGAACTGCTTCTCGGTCTGGGCTGCCATGCTGGTGGGATCCCAGGGCGTTTGTTTGTTTGTTTGCTTTGAATTGTTTGTTTGTTTCTTTTCCTTTTCTTGAGTTGGGAGCCCATTCTGGCCTGGCGGTACTGCGCTTCTTGGCTTGCGCAGATGTGCAGAGGGATCCCTGAACTCATTTCTTTTCTCGTGGGTTTTTTTTTCTTTCTGTTTTTTGGGGGGCTTTTCTTGTTCTTTTTTTAAAAATTTTTTTCCCCTTTTTGTCTTTCTTCATTACTCAGTTTCTCGTCTCTCTATACCTTCCTTCTCTTTCTGTTCCCTGAACATCTGGTGCTGAATACCTCTATGCCTTCTAGCCAGGTTGTACTGCAACACCTGATAACAACTTCCCCAGACCTCATAGCTGCACCGGTGGGATCCCGGAGAGCTTTGCTGTTCTTCTTCCTCTCTGATTTTTATTTATTCATTCTTTTCTTTTTGTTTTTTTTCTTCTTCTTCCCCTTTTTGTTTTTCTCCATTTCATAGTCTCTCATCTCTCAGAACCAACAGCAAGCCCCCCTAGCACACTTTTTTGTTTGTTTGTATGTTTTTGGCTCCTGTTCCTCTCTCCTCTCTCCCATATCCATCTTAGTTCCACACATAACAATCTCCCCCCTCCATCCCGCCTATCTGCACCATGCGCTTAACATTACACCACCAAGCAGCACAGGCATGGTCTGCTGGAATCTGCCCTGCACTGATTACCCACCCGCCCTGGTGGCTAGTAAGTGCCACAAACAACCTGTCCCAGTAACTCCTCTTCAGCTAGACTTGCCCTGCTATACCACATCTCAGCGACTGACCCTGCCATCTGGAGAAGGAGGTGAAAAGTATCGTGTGCACAGACGAGCAAACAACAAAGAACACACAGCCCGCCTGCTCAGACATAGCCAAATAAAAAAAAAGGACGAAACAAACAAATCTACAATAAATAAATGAGAAAAATAACTACAGAATGCCCCAAAGACAACAGACAATATTAAAACATTTACAAAAACAGGAGAGGATGGTTCCAGTAGGCATCCAAAACAAAATACCAGATGACTTTCCAGTGGAAGAAAAGGCACTAGAATTACCTGATAGGGAATTCAAAACTCTAATACTTAGAATTCATCAAGAGTTGAAGCAAAAAGCAGACAAAAATGAGGAAAAAATAGACAAATTCATGGAAAAGACAGAGAAATTCATGGAAAATACGACCCAAAAAATGGAAGAATTCAGGAAAATAGTGCAGGAACAAAATGCCAAAACAAATCCACAACTAGAAATTATACAAAAACAACAATTAGAAATCAAAAAAATACACAACAAGCTTTCAGAAATGAACAGTGTCATAGAAGGGCTGAGGAGCAAATTTGAAACGGTGGAAGATAGGATCAGTGGAATTGAAGACAAACCTTGGAGATAACTCTGTTCGAGGAAAACTCAGAAATAAGAAAAAAGAAAAATGAAGAGACCCTGAGAGTTATGTGGGATACAATCAAAAGCAAAAATTTGTGACTGATTGGAGTTCCAGAACAAGGGGAGAAAACAGAAAACCCAGAGAGGATCATTGAAGAACTGCTGACAGAAAATTTCCCCAATATCATGAAAGATGAAAAGCTGGCCATCGAAGAAGCTCAACGAACCCCATATACGAGAGACCCCCAAAAGAAAATCACCAAGGCATATCATAATCACACTCGCCAAAACCAAAGACAAAGAAAGAATCCTGAGAGTAGCTTGTGAAAAACAAGAAGTCACATACAGAGGAGAAACAATACGACTAAGCTCAGATTATTCAGCAGAAACCATGCAGGCAAGAAGGCAATGGGATGACATATATAAAACTGTGAAAGCAAAAATGGTCACCCAAGAATAATACATCTTGCAAAACTCATGTTCAAATTTGATGGTGAAATTATGTCATTTCCAGATAAACAGAAATTAAGGGGCTATGTAAAAGCCAAACCAAACTCACAAGAATTATTAAAGGAGGTTCATTGATCTGAGAACAAACAACTTCAGCTAACAGGCAGAATCTAGAATGCAGGGTCCTACCTGCCAGATACCAATCTAGGAAATGAACTCTCGAGGACTATCCAAAACCAAAAGAAATACAACAGGGAATCAGAGCAGATAATCTGTAAATGACAACAACATCAGAACAAGAAGAGAGGGAATAAAAGGTGTAGGTATAGAACCTTCTAATGGAGAGGAAAGCAAGACGATACCAAGTAGTAATAGACTGCTTCAAACTTTGAGAGATAAGGGGAAATTTCATGTTAACCACAAAGAAAGATAACAAATCAACTCATAAAAATAAAGACGAAAAACATAAAGTCTCAGCAAAAACAAAACCTACAAAAACAAAAAAAATGAAAAAATAATCCACGAAGAAAAGTAATTCAGCACAAGAGAGTAAGAAGAACAAAGAAAACGTCAACACCACTAAAAAAAGCACTACAAAATGACAGCAACATACTCACATCTATCAATAATTACACTTAATGTAAATGGACTCAATGCACCCATAAAGAGAAAAAGAGTGACAGAATGGATAAGAAAACAGGATCCATCAATATGCTGTCTACAAGACACACACCTTGGAACAAAGATGTGAATTTATTAAAATCCAAAGGTTGGAAAAAAATATATCAAGCTAACAACTACCAAAAAAGAGCAGGAGTGGCAATTCTAATCTCACATAAAATTGACTTTAAAAAAATCCACCAAATAAGACAGAGAAGGACACTATATAATGATTAAGGGGAGGATCCATCATGAAGACATAACCATAATAAACATCTACGCACCCAGTGACAGGGCTCCAAAATACATAAAACAAACTCTAACAACACTGAAAAGAGAAATTGACAGTTCCACAATAATAGTAGGAGACTTCAACACACCACTCTCAGTAAAGGACAGAACAACTAAGAAGAAACTCAGCAAAGATACAGAAGACCCAAAGGGCACAATCAGCCAATTTGACCTCAAACACATATATAGAACACTCCATCCAACCGCTGCAAAGTACGCATTCTTTTCCAATGCACATGGAACATTCTCCAGAATAGACCACATCTTAGGCTACAGAGCAATCCTCAACAAGATCCAAAACGTTGAGATAATTCAAAGTATCTTCTCTGACCACAGTGCCATCAAGGTAGAAATTAACAATAGAAAGAGCAAGGAAAAAAAATCAGCTACATGGAAACTGAATAATACCCTGCTTACACATCACTGGGTAATAGAAGAAATCAGAGATTGAATCAACAAACCCCTAGAATCAAATGAGAATGAAAACACATCATACCAAAACCTTTGGGACACAGCAAAGGCAGTCCTCAGAGAACAATTTATAGCAATAGATGCACATATCAAAAAAGAAGAAAGGGACAAAATCAAAACATTAACTACCAAACTCAAACAAATAGAAAGAGAACAGCAAAAAAAAGCCCACAACTACCAGGAGAAAGGAAACAGTAAAGATCCGAGCAGAAATAAATGAAATAGAGAACAGAAAAACAATAGAAAGAACCAACAAAACCAAAAGTTGGTTCTTTGAAAGAATCAACAAAATCGACAAACCACTGGCCAGACTGACAAAAGAAAAACAGGAGTGGACACAAATAACCCAAATAAGAAATGAAATGGGGGACATTACAACAGACCCAACTGAAATAAACAGGATCATAACAGAATATTATGAAAAACTATACTCCAACAAATTTGAAAGCCTAGAGGAAACGGATAAATTTCTAGAAACACACGGCCTGCCCAAACTACAACAAAGTGATGTTGAAAATCTGAACAGACCCATAACAAGAGAAGAGATTGAAAAGGTAATAAAAAAAAACTCCCAACCAAAAAAAGCCCTGGCCCAGATGGCTTCACTGGAGAATTTTGGAAAACATTTACAAAAGTGCTTGTACTATCACTACTCAAGCTATTTCAGAGCATAGAAAAGAAAGCAACACTTCCAAATTCATTCTATGAAGCCAGTATAATGCTGATACAAAACCAGGGGAAGATACAACAAAAAAAGAAAATTACAAACCAGTATTGCTCATGAATACAGATGCAAAAATTCTCAACAAAATTCTAGCCAATAGAATTCAGCATCATATCAAAAAAGTAATACACCACGACCAAGTAGGATTCATACCAGGTATGCCAGGATGGTTCAACATTATAAAATCAATCAACGTAATCCACCACATAAATAAAAGGAAAGAAAAGAATCACATGATCATCTCAATTGACACAGAAAAGGCATTCAACAAAGTCCAACACCTATTCCTGGTAAAAACTCTCAATAAAATAGGTATAGAAGGGAAATTTCTTAACGTAATAAAGGGCATCTATGCAAAACCAATGGCCAACATCATTCTTAATGGAGAGAGGCTGAAAATATTCCCCTTGAGAACAGGAACAAGACAATGTGCCCTTTATTATCACTCCTATTTAACATTGTGCTGAAAATTCTAGCTAGAGCAATAAGACAAGAAAAAGAAATAAAGGGCATCCGAATTGGTAATGAAGAAGTTAAACTCTCCCTGTTTGCGGATAGTATGATACTATACATAGAAGACCCTAAAGACTCCATAAGAAATCTACTGGAACTAATAGAAAGATTCAGCAGAGTAGGAGGATACAAGATAAACATTCAAAAATCCATTGGATTCCTATACACCAATAAGGAGAACGATGAAAAGGAAATCAGGAAAACCCTCTAAGTTCTCAACCTTTTTTTTTTTTGTGGTGAAAATACACATAGCCAAAGATAACACCGTTTCAAAAATTTCTACATACACAGTTCAGTGACATTGACTATGCTCTTCCAATTGTGCTGTTATTCTCACTTAAGATGAAAGCTTATAGAACAAAATAGTTTCTCATTTAACAGTTACTACAAATGTTGCCCTAAGGCAATGGTTAACAATCTCATAACGCATCAACAATATCCTTACTCAACCTTGGGTTCCCTATCACCAACTTCCTTGTCCCCTTCTGCCTTCTGGCCCTTGTCACTGGATTCCTGTACCTCGTTAGTCTCATTTGGTTTTACAGGGCTGTCCACTCCCAGGCTGAACAGTGAACCTCGGAGGTAACTTCACCACTGAGCTAAAAGGGTGTCTGTGGGCCATACCCCCGAGGTTTCTCCAGTCTCCTTTAGGCCAGTAAATCTGGTCTTTTTTTTTTTTTTTTTTTTCTGAGTTAGAATTATGCTCTACATCCTTCTCCAGCTCTGTCAAGAACCCTCTGTTGTGATTCTGGTCAGAGCAGTCAGTGGTGGTAGCCGGGCACCATCTAGCTGTACTGGACTCAGTCTGGTGGAGGCCTTGGTAGCTGTAGACCATTAGTCCTTCGGACTGATCTTTTCCTTGTATCCTGTTCTCTTCATTCTCCCTTGCTCCCGAAGAGATGAGACCAGTGGAGTATCTTAGATGGCTGCTTACAGACTTTTAAGACCCAAGACGCTACTCACCAAGGTAGAATGTAGAGCATTGTCTTTATAAGCTGTGTCATGCCAATTGAGCTAGATGTTCCCTGAGACCATGGTCCCTACAGCCCTCTGCCCAGCAGTTCAGTCCCTCAGGGAGTTTGGATGTGTCTATGGGGCTTCCATGACCTTTCCTTGTACAGGTTGTTTTAGTTTCCCCTGTATTGTGTACTGTCTCACCCTTCACCCAAGATACCACTTATCTATTGCCTATTTAGTATCCCCCCCCCACCCCTCCCATCCCTGGTAACCAACAAAGATTGTTACTGTTTGTGTGTGAACTTTTTCATGGGTTTTTACAATAGAGGTCTCATACAATATTTGTCCTTTTGGGATTGACTTATTTCACTCAGCATAATGTCCTCCAGTTTCATCCATGTTATGAGATGCTTCACAGATTCATTATTGTTCTTTCTCCTTGCATAGGACTCCATTGTGTGTATGTACCATAGTTTGTTTATCCATTCGTCTGTTGATGGGCATCTAGGTTGTTTCCATCGTTTTGCTATTGTGAACAATGCTGCCATGAACATAGGTGTGCATATGTCTATTCGAGTGACGACTCTTATTTCTCTAGGATATATTTCTAGGAGTGGGATTGCTGGATCGAATGGTATGTCTATTTCTAGCTTTCTGAGGAAGTGCCATATCTTTTTCCAAAATTGTTGTATCATTTTGCATTCTCACCAGCAGTGCATAAGAGTTCCCATCTCCCCGCAGCCCCTCCAACATCTGTTACTTCCAGTGTTTTTGATTTGTGCCAGTAATGCCGGGGTGCGATGGTATCTCATTGTGGTTTTAATTTGCATTTCTCTAATGGCTAGTGACCGCGACCATTTCCTCATGTGTCTGTTGGCCATTTGAATGTCTTCTTTGGTGAAGTGTCTGTTCATTTCCTTGGCCCATTTTTTAATAGGATTATTTGTCTTTTTGTTGTAGAGGTGTTGGATTTTCTTGTAGATTATGGAGATTAGACTTTTGTCTGACTAGTAGTGTCCAAAAATTTTTTCCCAGTCTGTAGGTTCTCTTTTTACTCTTTTGGTGAAGTCTTTTGAAGAGCATAGGTGTTTGATTTTTAGAAGATCCCAGTTATCTAGCTTATCTGTTGGGTTTTGTGCGTTGATGGTTATGGTTTCTATCCTGTTAATGCCATGTATTAAGGCCAGAAGTGTTGGTCCTATTTTTTCTTCTATGAACTTTATAGTTTTTGGGTTTATATTCAGGTATTTGATCCATTTTGAAGTAGTTTTTGTATATGGTGTGAGGTATGGGCCTGTTTCATTTTTTTGCAGATGGATATCCAGTTTTGACAGCATCATTTGTTAAAAAGACTGTCTTTTCCACACTTGATGGACTTTGGGCCCTTGTCGAAGATCAGGTGACAGTAGGTGGATGGATTTACATCTGGGTTCTCAATTCTGTTCCATTGCTCAATGTATCTGTCGTTGTACCAGTACCAGGCTGTTTTGACTACTGTAGCTGTATAGTAGGTTCTGAAGTCAGGTAGTGTTACTCCTCCAACTTTATTTTTCTTCTTCAGTAGTGCTTTATTTATTCGGGGCTTCTTCCCTTTCCATATAGTGTTAATGATTAGTTTTTCCATCTCTTTGAAGAATGTTGTTGGTATTTGGATTGGGATTGCATTGTATTTGTAAATTGCTTTGGGTAGAATTGACATTTTCACAATGTTGATTCTGTCTATCCATGAGCATGGTATGTTTTTCCAATTATGTAGATCCCTTTGGGTTTCATGCAGTAGTGTTTTGGAGTTTTCTTTGTATAGGTCTTTTACATCTCTGGTCAGATTTATTCCTAAGTATTTTATTTTTTTATGGGCTTTTGAAAATGGTAGTGTTTTCCTAATTTCCTTTTCATCGTTCTCCTTATTGGTGTATAGGAATCCAATGGATTTTTGAATGTTTATCTTGTATCCTCCTACTCTGCTGAATCTTTCTATTAGTTCCAGTAGATTTCTTATGGAGTCTTTAGGGTCTTCTATGTATAGTATCATACTATCCGCAAACAGGGAGAGTTTAACTTCTTCATTACCAATTCGGATGCCCTTTATTTCTTTTTCTTGTCTTATTGCTCTAGCTAGAATTTTCAGCACAATGTTAAATAGGAGTGATAATAAAGGGCACATTGTCTTGTTCCTGTTCTCAAGGGGAATATTTTCAGCCTCTCTCCATTAAGAATGATGTTGGCCATTGGTTTTGCATAGATGCCCTTTATTACGTTAAGAAATTTCCCTTCTATACCTATTTTATTGAGAGTTTTTACCAGGAATAGGTGTTGGACTTTGTTGAATGCCTTTTCTGTGTCAATTGAGATGATCATGTGATTCTTTTCTTTCCTTTTATTTATGTGGTGGATTACGTTGATTGATTTTATAATGTTGAACCATCCTGGCATACCTGGTATGAATCCTACTTGGTCGTGGTGTATTACTTTTTTGATATGATGCTGAATTCTATTGGCTAGAATTTTGTTGAGAATTTTTGCATCTGTATTCATGAGCAATACTGGTTTGTAATTTTCTTTTTTTGTTGTATCTTCCCCTGGTTTTGTATCAGCATTATACTGGCTTCATAGAATGAATTTGGAAGTGTTGCTTTCTTTTCTATGCTCTGAAATAGCTTGAGTAGTGATAGTACAAGCACTTTTGTAAATGTTTTCCAAAATTCTCCAGTGAAGCCATCTGGGCCAGGGCTTTTTTTGGTTGGGAGTTTTTTTTTATTACCTTTTCAATCTCTTCTCTTGTTATGGGTCTGTTCAGATTTTCAACATCACTTTGTTGTAGTTTGGGCAGGCCGTGTGTTTCTAGAAATTTATCCGTTTCCTCTAGGCTTTCAAATTTGTTGGAGTATAGTTTTTCATAATATTCTGTTATGATCCTGTTTATTTCAGTTGGGTCTGTTGTAATGTCCCCCATTTCATTTCTTATTTGGGTTATTTGTGTCCACTCCTGTTTTTCTTTTGTCAGTCTGGCCAGTGGTTTGTCGATTTTGTTGATTCTTTCAAAGAACCAACTTTTGGTTTTGTTGGTTCTTTCTATTGTTTTTCTGTTCTCTATTTCATTTATTTCTGCTCGGATCTTTACTGTTTCCTTTCTCCTGGTAGTTGTGGGCTTTTTTTTGCTGTTCTCTTTCTATTTGTTTGAGTTTGGTAGTTAATGTTTTGATTTTGTCCCTTTCTTCTTTTTTGATATGTGCATCTATTGCTATAAATTGTTCTCTGAGGACTGCCTTTGCTGTGTCCCAAAGGTTTTGGTATGATGTGTTTTCATTCTCATTTGATTCTAGGAATTTGTTGATTCAATCTCTGATTTCTTCTATTACCCAGTGATGTGTAAGCAGGGTATTATTCAGTTTCCATGTAGTTGATTTTTTTCCCTTGCTCTTCATTGTTAATTTCTACCTTGATGGCACTGTGACCAGAGAAGATACTTTGAATTATCTCAACGTTTTGGATCTTGTTGAGGATTGCTCTGTGACCTAAGATGTGGTCTATTCTGGAGAACATTCCATGTGCATTGGAAAAGAATGCGTAGTTTGCAGTGGTTGGATGGAGTGTTCTATATATGTGTTTGAGGTCAAATTGGCTGATTGTGCCCTTTGGGTCTTCTGTATCTTTGCTGAGTTTCTTCTTAGTTGTTCTGTCCTTTACTGAGAGTGGTGTGTTGAAGTCTCCTACTATTATTGTGGAACTGTCAATTTCTCTTTTCAGTGTTGTTAGTTTGTTTTATGTATTTTGGAGCCATGTCATTGGGTGCGTAAATGTTTATTATGGTTATGTCTTCATGATAGAGCATCCCCTTAATCATCATGTAGTGTCCTTCTTTGTCTTTCATGGTGGATTTTGTTTTAAAGTCTATTTTATCTGAGACTATAATTGCCACTCCTTCTTTTTTGGTAGTCGTTAGCTTGATATATTTTTTTCAACCTTTGACTTTTAATAAATTCACATCTTTGTTTCTAAGGTGTGTCTCTTGTACACAGAATATTGATGGATCCTGTTTTCTTATCTATTCTGTCACTTTTTGTCTCTTTATGGGTGCATTGAGTCCATTTACATTGTGTAATTATTGATAGATGTGAGTTTGTTGCTGTCATTTTGTAGTGTTTTTTTTTTTTGTGTTGCTGAAGTTTTCTTTGTTCTTCTTACTCTCTTGTGCTGACTTACTTTTGTTTGTGGATTTTTTTTCATTTTTTTTTTTTTGGTAGGTTTCGTTTTTGCCGAGACATTATGTTTTTCGTCTTAATTTTTATGAGTTGGTGTGTTATCTTTCTTTGTGGTTACCATGAATTTTACCCTCATCTTTTTAAGTTTGAAGCAGTCTACCATTACTTTGTATCGCCTTGCCTTCCTGTGCATTAGAAGGTTCTATACCTATGCCATTTATTCCCTCTTTTATTGTTTTTATGTTGTTGTCATTTATTGATTAACTGCTCTGATTCCCTGTTGTATTTCTTTTGGTTTTGGATGTCCTTGAGAGTTCATTTCCTAGACTGGTATCTGGCTCGTACGATCCTGCGTCCTCGCTTCTGCCTGTGAGCTGAAGCTGTTTGTCCTTAGATTGAAGAACTCCCTTTAATAATTCTTGTAAGTTTGTTTTGACTTTTACATATTCCCTTAATTTCTGTTTATCTGGAAATGACCTAATTTCACCATCAAATTTGAACTAGAGTTTTGCAGGATATATTATTCTTTCGTGGCCATTTTTTTCTTTCAAGATTTTATATATGCCATCCCATTGCCTTCTTGCCTGCATGGTTTCTGCAGAATAATCTGAGCTTAGTCTTATTGTTTCTCCTCTGTATGTGACTTCTTGTTTTTCACAAGCTGCTCTCAGGATTCTTTGTTTGTCATTGGTTTTGGTGAGTGTGAATATGATATGCCTTGGTGATTTTCTTTTGGGGTTTCTTCTATATGGTGTTCGTTGAACTTCTTGGATGGTCAGCTTTTCATCTTTCATGATATTGGGGAAGTTTTCTGTCAGCAATTCTTCAATGATCCTCTCTGTGTTTTCTGTTTTCTGCCCCTGTTTTTGAATTCCAATAACTCGCAAATTTTTGCTTTTAATTGTGTCTCACATAACTCTCAGGGTCTTTTCATTTTTCTTTGTTCTTTTTTCTGAGTTTTCCTGAAACAGTGTTGTATCCAAGTGTTTGTCTTCAGTTCCACTGATCCTGTCTTCCACCATTTCAGATCTGCTTGTCAGCCCTTCTATGACATCATCCGTTTTTGAAATCTTGTTATTTATCCTTTGGATTTCTAATTGTTGTTTTTGTATAATTTCTAGTAGTGAACTTATTTTGATATTTTTTTCCTTCATCATCTTTCTGAAGTCTTCCAATTTTCTGTATTTTCCATGAATTTGTCTATTTTTTCCTCATGTTTTTCAGCTTTTTGCCTCAGTTCTTGGAGAATTTCGAGTATTAGAGATTTTAATTCCCTATTAGCTAGTTCTAGTGCATTTTCTTCCACAGGAGAGTCATCTGGTGTTTTATTTTGGACGCCTACTGGAACCATCCTGTCCTGTTTGTGTAAATGTTTTGATATTGTCTGCTGTTTTCGGGGCATTCAGTAGTTATTTTTCTCATTTATTGATTGTAGATTTGCTTGTTTCGTCCCTTTTAAAAAAAAAAAATTGACTATGTCTGAGAAGGTGGACTGTGTGTTCTTTGTTGTTTACTCGTCTGTGCGCTCAATACTTTTCGCCTCCTTCTCCAACTGGCAGGGTCAGTCACTTAGATATGGTACAGCAGGGCAGGTCTAGCTGAAGAGGAGTTACTGGGACGGGTTGTTTGTGGCACTTCCTACAGCCATCAGGGCTGGTCGGGAATCAGTGCAGGGCAGGTTCCAGTAGGCCATGTCTGTACTGCTTGTTGGTGTGATGTCAAGCACACAGTGCAGGTAGGCAGGATGCAGCAGGGAGACTGTTATGTGTGGAGCTAAGATGGATATGGAGAGAGGAGAGAGTAACAGGAGCCAAAAACATACAAACAAAAAGGAATGGTAGGGGAGCTTGTTGTTTGAATGGAGAGATGAGAGACTATGAAATGGAGCAAAACAGAAAGGGGAAGAGGAAGAAAAAAAAACAATGAATAAATAAAAATCAGAAAGGTTAAAGAACCACCAAGTTGCCAGGGATCCCACTGATGCAGCTATGATGTCTGGGGAAGTCGCTCTCAGATGTTGCAGTACAGCCTGGCTAGAAGGCGTAGAGGTATACAACGCCTGGTATTCAGGGATCGGAAAGAGAAGGAAGATATAGAGAGACAGGAATTTGAACAATGAAGAAAGACAAAAAGGGAAAAAGAGGGAAAAGAAAACAAAACAAAGTAAAAAAAAAAAAAAAGAACAAGAATGGCCCCCCAAGAAAACAGAAAAAAAAAAAAAATAACCAACAAAAAAAGAAATGATCTCATGGATTCCTCTGCATGTCTGTGGAAGCTGAAGGGGAGTTCCTTGCCATGCAGCCCTTCCTGGCCAGAAAGGGCTCCTAACTCAAGAAGAGGAAAAGAAAACAAACAAACAATTCAAAATGAACAAACGAACAAAAGCCCTGGGATCCCACCTGCACGGTAACCCTGTCTGGGAAGCAGCTGCACACTCGAATGGAGCTCCGCAGCCCCTCAGGAAGAAGCAAAGATGGTGCACGGAGCCAGGCACTCAAATGAAAGGAGGGGGAGTTGGTGAGAGGCAAGCAAGAAATCCAAAGAAACAGAAAAGAAAAGAAAAAAAAAAAGCAACACCAGCAGCCAACAAATGGCACTCAGAGAGCCAGCTAGTGTGGGCTGGTGTTTTTGGACAAGAGAGTGTGTTCATGGGAAGCAGAGGAGGCCGAGTGTGGGTGAAGAAGGGTGGACAGTGGGGCAGCGTATATCACAAATTGCCAGCACTCTGCAGCCCCTCAGGAAGAAGCAAAGGTGGCGCATGGAGCCAGGTAATCGAGCGAAAGGAGGGGGAGGTGGCGAGAGGCAAGTGAGAAATCAAAAGAAGCAGGAAAAGAAAAAGCAACACTAGCAGCCAACAAATGGCACCCAGAGAGCCACCCGCTTCAGTGTGTGGAATCCAAGCAGACGGCGCTTCCCGGTCAAGAGACCGTGGCTGCGGGAAGCAGAGGAACAAACGTACAAAAGCCCCGGGATCCCACCAGCTCAGTAACCCAGACCGGGAAGCAGCTCCACACTGGAATGGAGCTTCGCAGCCCCTCAGAAAGAAGCAAAGATGGCGCATGGAGCCAGGCACTCAAGCGAAAGTAGGGGGAGGCAACGAGAGGCAAGCAAGAAATCAAACGAAGCAGAAAAAAGAAAAAGAAAAAAAAAAAAAAAAGGAACACCAGCAGCCAACAAATGGCACTCAGAGAGCCAGCTAGTGCGGGCTGGTGTTTCTGGACAAGAGAGTGTGTTCATGGGAAGCAGAGGAGGCCGAGTGTGGGTGAAGAAGGGTGGACAGTGGGGAAGCGTATATCACAAATTGCCAGCGCTCTGCAGCCCCTCAGGAAGAAGCAAAGGTGGCGCATGGAGCCAGGTACTCGAGCGAAAGGAGGGGGAGGTGGCGAGAGGCAAGTGAGAAATCAAAAGAAGCAGGAAAAGAAAAAGCAACACTAGCAGCCAACAAATGGCACCCAGAGAGCCACCCGCTTCGGTGTGTGGAATCCAAGCAGCTGGCACTTCCTGGTCAAGAGACCATGGCCACGGGAAGCAGAGGAGGCCGAGCTGGGGCGAAGAGGGGTGGGGGGTGGGAAAGTGCACACTGCAAATTACTGGTTGTTTTGTCTCCTGCTGGACACTCCGTGAGGCTGCTTTCTTGTACCCCCGTTTGCCGGTCTCTGATAGGAGTCCAAGATGGTGGATCCACGCTGTGTTAGCTGGTAGGGGACCTCTGCATGAATCTCTCCTTGATCTCCGTTCTCTGTCAGTTTTCTCACTCCATTTGGTGCTTAGCTGAGCTGTTTATCTCTTCATTTGATGTTTTAGGGTTTCAGGATTGTTGTATTCTCTGTTTGGCTTAGTTTTTCGGATCTTTGCTGTGGAGGGACAGTGTGGTGCTTCTGCCTAAAGTGCCATTTTGCCGGAACTCCTCTTCCTTAGTTTTTCAGGTCTTTGCTGTAGAGGGATGGTGTGGTGTTTCTGTTTATAGTGCCGTGTTGGCTCTGCCACCTGGGAAAAATCTCCATGGCTCCCAGTTATACAGTTTTCTATCTCCTTCATGAATTATGTAGTTTATGATGCTAGCTCTAACTATGGCCTCTCCATGGAAGGCTATCACAAACTTCCTAATGTTATATAGGTCAGTCAGGAGAGGTTAGATTATTTTACAATAACAGAAAATACAAAATCTTAGGAAGAGGAAAAAAAATCAGTTTGTGTTTCTCGCTCATTCTACTTGTCTATCATGGGCAGCTGGAGCTCTGTGTCTTGTCACCTCACTCCAAAGCCCAGTATGATCAAGCAGCCACTGTCTCAGTATTGGTGGTCATACTGGCAGAGAGAATGAGAGCTTTGGGGAATCTGGCAGCGATAATTAAATGCTTAGACTCAGAACTGATACATATCTTCTTTTCATACCTCATTACTCATCCACAAAGGGGCCAGAAAGTACAACATTCTGTGTGCCCAGAAGATGGAAAGTCAGAAATACTTGTAAACAGCACTAGTGGTTACCACACTGTGTTATAAACTTCTTAATCCACCTCTCATCTTTTCCACCACAATATACAGAAGTACAGTTCTAAGGTTTTGCACAGTTCATTCTTGTTCACTTATTTTATTTCTAGCAGAGATGCATTGCAAAAACAGCTCTTTCTACTCTGCCATCCATATCACCTTCCTCTTCTCTTCCCAGTCTCCAGTTTCCTTTTCTTAAGGATTATCAAACATATCTTAACCATGCTATAAAGTAGTCTGAGACTGAAATGTGAAATTTTGCCAAATACACTCTAAAATGCTGTTTGAAAACTTTTTTGCATGAGACTTGTCTGAAAATAATCATCATACTCTCAGTCACTTCCAGTCCGTTATTCCAAGGAATCATCAGAATTAGCCAGATACAGATTTGTGGTGGGCAGAAACCAAAATTAATTTTTGTCACCTGTATCATTACTCTACTTGTTAGAGGAGCAGTAGTAATTCATGACTGGGTTATAGTTGATTTAAAAAAGAGGGTTTCTATCTACTATTTGGAGCCCTGGTCGCACAGTGGTTAAGAGCTTGGCTGCTAATTCATATCTACCAGCTGCTCCTTGGAAACCCTATGAGGCAGCTCTCCTCTGTCCTATAGAGTCTCCATGAGTCATGAGTCAGAGTCGACTCAACGGCAATGGGCAGGTTATCTAAGATTTAGATTGTAGATGATTGGTACCTGGCATCATGATTTACTTATTCATTTATACCAGAGCAGCCAATACTGATTTGAACATCATAGGTGATGCATAATTGTCTGTAAAATTGTATGATGAGGCACTGATTAATTACTTATTAGGAACATCTATGTAGGTCATTCCAGAAGGAGCAAGACTAAAATTTGTTTTGCATCCCCTCCCTCCATGAATTTATAGTTACTGTTGGTCCTCTAAAGCATATAATGCACTTTTCTTGTATAATTTCATACTTAATTCTCACAACCTTACAAGTACATATTATTTTCCCCAGTTTTAAAATAGAACAAACAGATTCTCAGAAAGATGAAATTACTTTCCCAGTTTTAAGTGACAGCGCTTATCAGGGAAACCTGAAAGAGGGACTCTGAATACAAATTCAGCATTTTTTCCCCATTAGTAGCTTTCTGTCTACAATTTTCGAAGCCAGGTATATTTGTTAGGATTAGGCTCACCTGCATATAACAACAACAAAAACAACAGCAATAGGATAGAAGTTATGTCTCTTTTACATATGCCTGTATCTGGAGGTGGGCAGTCTTAGCACTACCATGGTGATGCTATGGAATCATTAGAGACCAGGGTCCTAGCTGTTTGCTTATTCATCCTAGTACATGACTGCCATCTTGAGAAACACTCTATGGTCCAAAAGGGCTGCTGTATTTCCAGGATTTCCAGTTATTACCTCCTGGCACATGGTGGCATGGAGAGTAGTCAGAAGGGCTAAAAGTGAACCCTCTGAATTGAGTAGCATTCTCTGAAGTCCTGGAGGATCACAGAACACACCAATCTTCATCTCATTGGTTAGAATTTAGTCACATGACCACACCTAAACTTACTCACATGACCACATCTACATACAAGGGAGGCTGGGAAATCTAGGAAATGCAGTTTTTTATTCTGAGAGGTAAAATGCTCAAGGTAAAAATCTGGGTTTTGTCATTAAGGAGGAAGGGAAAAATAGAAATTGCATAGGAAAATGACAGTCTCTGCCCAGTCATGCACCTGATTTTAATCTGAGTTCTTTTCTTCCATCTTCAACCTCAGGTTTACAATAATTAACTAGATCATAAAAATAGATAACACTGAATTTGATCAATTCTGAGGCTTACTTTTCCACACACATATTCTAGCATAATGTGACTTACTATCAACAGAATCAATAAAATTGGTGAGGAGAATTTTGGTTGTTGTTACTTGTCAACTATCATGACAGCCTCGAGTTCAGCTTGCCTTATTTTATCACAGATAAATTCATAGATGCTGCCAACATGCAGGTTTGCAATGACCCCAGGACCTGAGCCACTCCTGTTGAGGCAGGGCAGAGTTCTGCACCCTGCTCCAGCTCCAACTCAACCAGCTCATTCGTTACCTTATTGTTCTTTTGTCTGCCCAATGATTCAAAAGTATTTATTTACTCATTGCCTAAGGCCAAGTACTGTTATGGACCCTGAGTAATCACCAGGGAGCTATGTCCCTGCTGTCATGGAGCTTGCATTCTTGTGAGAGTTAAAACATGACAGAGAAAATAAACTATATAAAAAATACACCAGAGATGATAAGTGTAAAGAAAAACAGAGCAGGGCAAAGGAATTGTGAGGAGTTTGTTTGAGGAGGGCAGGAGGCATTTTAGATTTTATAGTCAAGGAAAGTTTCTGTGATAGGTAACATTTTAGTGGCTTCTTAAGTGAATCAAAGAGTGATCCACATGCATACATGGAGGAAAGACATTCAGACAGGGTTCATATATACATAGAGAGCCCTGGTTGCACAGTGGTTAAGCTCTCAGCTGCTAACAGAAAAGTTTGTGGTTTGAACCCACCAGTCACTCTGCAGGAGAAAGATGTGGCAGTCTGCTTCTGTAACAATTAGAAACCCTATGGGGCAGTTCTACTCTGTTGTATAGGGTCACTATGAGTTGAAATCGACTCAATGGCAACAGTTATATATGTGTATGTGTGTGTACATATATACATAGATAGATAGATAGAGAGAGAGATTTTGAGGAATTGTTGTTGTTAGGTGTTGTTGAGGCTGTTCCGACCCATATTGACTCTATGTACAACAGAATGAAACGCTGCCCGGTCTTGCGCCATCCCCACAATCATTGCTATGCCTGAGCCCATTGTTGCAGCCACTGTGTCAATCCAGCTTGTTGAGGATCTCCCTCTTTTTCACTAACCCTACCTTACCAAGCATGATGTCCTTCTCCAGGGACTGATCCCTCCTGATAACATGTACGTGAGATACAGTCTTGCCATCCTTGCTTCTAAGGAGCATTCTGGTTGTACTCCTTCCAAGACAGATTTGTTCTATGGTCTATGTACAGATTTTGCATTAGCACAACTAAGTATTCTGGAATTCCCATTCTTTGCAATGTTATCCATAATTTGTTATGATCCACACAGTTGAATACTTTGGGTAGTCGATAAAACACAGATAAACATCTTTATGGTATTCTCTGCTTTCAGCCAAGATCCATCTGACATCAGGAATGACATCCTTCATTCCACATCCTCTTCTGAATCTAGCTTGAATTTCTGGAAATTTCCTGTTGATGTACTGCTGCAACCCTTTTTGAATTGTCTTTAGCAAAATTTTACTTGTGTGTGATATTGATATTGTTTGATAATCTCCACATTCTGTTGGATCACCTTTCTTTGGAATGGGCACAGATACAGATCTCTTCCAGTCAATTGGCCAAGTAGATGTCTTCAAAATAAGTTGGCATAGACAAGTGAGTGCTTCCAGCATTGCATCACTTTGTTGAAACATCTCAGTTGGTATTGTGTCAATTCCTGCAGCTTTGTTTTTCACCAATGCCTTCAGTGCAGCTTGGACTTCTTTCAATATCATTGGTTCTTGATCATATGCTACCTCTTGAAATGATTGAAAGTTAACTAATTATTTTTGGTACAGTGACTCTGTATATTCATTCCATTTTCTTTTGTTTCTTCCTGTGTGACTCAATTTTTTGCCCGTAGAGTCCTTCAGTATAGCAACTTGAGGTTTGAATTTTTATTTCAATTCTTTCAGCTTGAGAAATGCTGAGTGTGTTCTTCCTTTTTGGTTTTCTAACTCCAGGTCTTTGCATATTTCATTATAACACTTTACTTTGTCTTCTTGAGCAGCCCTTATAAATCTTCTGTTCAGCTTTTTACTTCATCATTTCTTTCTTTCACTTTAGCTATTCTACATTCGAGGGCGGGTTCTGAATCTCTTCTGACATCCTTTTTAGTCTTTTCTTTCTTTCCCAGTTTTTTAATGACCTTTTGCTTTTTCCATGTATGATGTCCTTGCTGTCATCCCACAACTCACCTGTTCTTCAGTCACTAGTGTTCAAAGAGTCAAATCTTATCTTGAGATGATCTCTAAATTCCGGTTGGATATACTCAAGGTTAAACTTTGGCTCTCATGGACTTGTTTTAATTTTCTTCAGCTTCAGCTTGAACTTGCATATGAGCAATCGGGTGTGTTCCAAAGTCTGCGCCTGATATTTTTCTGACTGATGATATCAAGTTTCTCCATTGTCTCTTTCCACATATGTTGTCAGCTTGATTCTTGTGTATTCCATCTGGCAATGTCCACGTGTATAGTTGCCATTTATGTTATAGAAAAAAAGATATTTCTAATGAATAGATTGTTGGTCTTGCAGAATTCTATCTTGCAATCAATGGCTTCGTTTCTATCATCAAGGCCATAATTTCCAACTACTGATCTGTGATGGTTAAGATTGTGTGTCAACTTGGCTTGGCCATGATTCTCAGTGTTTTAACGTAATCACTCCCATGTTTGAATATACTGTGAGTAGCCAATCAGATGAAAGGGAGTCTCCTTGAGGGTGTGGGCCGCATCTGAATATAAGCAGACATTCTGGCTTTTTGCTCTTTCTGGATCCTGTGCCTGCTTCCTGTCGTCTCATTTCCTGTTCTTGGGACTTGAGCTGTCAGCTTATCTGCCAAACCTGGGATTCGTCGATCTGCACAGCCTGTGAGTGGGAGCCCAGCTCTCTGACCTGCCTATCTTGGGCTTGCCAGCTTCTGTGGTTGTGTGACTTGAGAGAGGCCTCTACCCTGATCCACGGACTTGGGACTTGGGACTTGGGACTTTCTAGCCTCTACAATCATGTGAGCTGTTTCCTTGATATAATCTCCCGCTCTATGTATATTTATACACTTTACTGGTTTTGCTTCTCTAGAGAACCCAGCCTAAGACATGATCCTTCTTCTGTTTTCAACTTTCAGTAACCAGTTAATAAGAAATGCATCTTGATTACATGCTTGATCAATTTCAGACTGCAGAAGTTGATAAAAACCTTTAATTTCTTAATCTTTGGCATTAGTGTTTGGTGTGTAAATTTGAATAATAGTTATATTAACTGGGCTTCCTTGTAGAAGTACAGATATTACCCTATCACTGACACCATTGTACTTCAGGATAGATCTTGAAATGTTCTTTTTGGCAATGAATGTGATGCTGTTCCTCTTCAATTTGTCATTCCCAGAATGGTAGGCCATATATAAACGTCTGATTTAAAGTGGTCAATACCAGCTCATTTCAGCTCACTAATTCCTATGATATCAATCTTCAAGCGTTCCATTTCTTTTTTTTTTCAGTTGAATCGATTTCCACTCATAGAGACCCCATGTGACAGAGTAGAATGGCCCCTTAGAGTTTTTTTAAAGCATTTTATTGTGATTTAGGTGAAAGTTTACATGCAAATTAATTTCCCATTCAGCAATTCATAGACAATTTTTTCCATGACATCGATAGCTATCCCTGCAATTTGCAGTCTCCCCATTTCCACCCTGTCTTCCTCATTTCCGTCCCTCCAGTTTCCCGGCCACTCCTTGACTTCTCATCTTAGCTTTTGGGCAAATGTTGCTCATTTGGTCGTGTTCAGTTGATTGTTCTAAGGAGCACATTCCTCACAGGTGTTATTGTTTCTTTTACAGGCCAATTTATTATTTGGCTGAAAGATGACCTCCAGGAATGGCTTCAGCTCCAGGTTAAAAGAACGTCTTTGGGTGATAGTTTTGGTGGTTCCTCCAATCTTTATCATTCCACTAAGTCTGTTCTTTTTTACAAATTTGGGTTTTGCTCTACCTTTTTCTCCCATTCTAATTGGGACCTTCTATTGTGTCCCTGGTCTGAGCAGTTGGTAGTGGTAGCCAGGTACCATCTAGTTCTTCTGGTCTCTGGCTAGAGGAGACTGTGGTTCATGTAGGCCATTAGTATTTTGGACTAATTTCTTCCTTGAGTCTTTGATTTCCTTTTGCTTCAGATGAGAAGAGACCAATAATTGTATCTTAGATGGCCGCTTGCAAGCTTTTAAGACCCCAGACACTACTCACCAAACTGAGATGTAGAACATTATCTTTATGAACTATGTTTTGCCAACTGAGGTAGGGGTCTGCCAAGACTATGGTCCTTAGCCTTCAAGCCCAGTAACTCAGTTCCATGAGGTGTTTGGATATGTCTAAGAAGTTTTCATAACTGTGCTCCCTATGTGCTCTATTATAATATGAATATACATGTAGCAGTACAAACATGTATATACAATTACCCACAACTATACCCGTATATGCACGTGCATGCACTCCCTTACACCCTCCCACATCAATATAACATACATATATATGTGTGTAACCACTCATAAATGTTAGGTTGTTATTACTCTTGTCACAGATTATATGTGATATAGTCATTGCTGTAGTTGTCCTTTATTCTTGTGTACCTCTCAGTGTCTTCATCTGACTTGGTCACATTGTTCTGACTTCCCCTATATTGTGTATTGCCTTTCTTCTTACCAGAATTAACACATGTCCACTCTCTAGTAAATGATTCTCGCTCCTTCCCGTTCCCATCCCTGGTAACTGTCAAAGAATGTTGCTTTCTGTGAGTTAACTTATTCTTAACTTTTTATAAAAGTGGTATCATACAGTATTTGTCCTTTTATGATTAACTTATTTCAGTCAGCATAATGTCCTCCAGATTCATCAATGTTATAAGATGTTTTGTGGACTCATCATTCTTCTCTGTTGTTGCATATTATTCCATTGTATGTATGTATCACAATTTGTTCATCCATTCATCCAGGGATGGACACTTAGGTTGTTTCCATCTTTTTGCTATTGTGAATAATACTGGAATGAACATGGGTGTGCATATGTCTATTTTTGTCACTGCTCTTATTTCTTTAGGTCCATTTCATTTTTGACAACTTACAATTTCCCTAGGTTCATACTTCATACATTCCATGTTCCAATTACTAATGGATGTTTGCAACTGTTACTTCTCATTTTGAATCTTGCCACATCAGCAGATGAAGGTCCTGAAAGCTTGACTCCATGCATGTCATTAAGGTCAACTCTACTTTGAGAAGGCAGCTCTTTTCCAGTCATATTTTGAGTGCCTTTCAACCTGAGGGGTTCTTCTTCTGGCACTATATCTGACAATGTTCTTCTGCTATTCACAACGTTTTCACTCGCCATTTTTTCAGAAGTAGATCACCAGGTCCTCTTCCCAGTCTGTCTTAGTCTGGAAGCTCTGCTGAAACCTGTCCACCACGGGTGACCCTACTGGCATTTGAAATACCAGAGGGCATAGCTTCCAGAATCACAGCAACATGCAAGCCACCACAGTACAACAAACTGACAAACGAGTGGTGGAGACCTAGCCTTATGTATTTATTCATTTGTATCTTTTTTTGTTTCAATAAAACTGCAATTATAAGTATACCATTTTCCTGAGTTCTGTGAATTATTCTTAATGAATTATCCAAACCAAGGGAGTAATGGGTGCCAGCAGGTCAGAGTGAATGGGACCTGGAACCCCTGAGTTTATGACTGGTATCCTGAGGATGTAGAGGGTAACCATAAATTTGTAGTCAGCAGGTCAGAAGTGATGGCGTTATGGGGACAACCAATTTGACCGCTGGTGACCGAGGTCTTGGGTAGACTTGGCAGTCTAGAGGATTGTGAGCTTTGATTTGTGAGCTATGACCTGGTGAGGATGAAAGGAGAAAGTACTGCATTTGTAGGTAGGAACAAGATTGAATAGATTTGAATTGGAATTGAATTCCTTTATCTCAATTGATGTCAGAGAATTGGGGTTCGACTTCTGTCATGTATTAACTTGTGTCTCTCAGAAATACCTGTCAGCTTGGCTGGGTCATGATTCCCAGTGTTGTATGATTGTGTAATCTGATGTGATTTCCTTATGTGTTGTAAACTCTGTCACTACGATGAGATTATATGTGATCTCCTTATGTGTTGTAAATTCTGTCACCGTAATGAGGTTATACTGATGAGGCTGACAAGATTAGATAGTGTCTTAATATAATCTCTTCTGAGATATAAAAGAGAGAAGCGAGCAGTGACACATGGGAATCTCATACCACCAAGAAAGCAGTGCTGGGAGCAGAGGGTGTCCTTTGGACCTGAGGTTCCTGTGCTGAGATGCTCCCAGACCAAAGGAAGACTGATGCATCACAGGGACTTTCCTCCAGAGATGACAGAAAGAGAAAGCTTTTTCCTGGAGCTGACGCACTGAATTTGGACTTATAGCCTACCGGACTGTGAGAGAATAAACTTCCCTTTGTTAAAACTATCCACTTGTGGTATATCTGTTGCAGCAGCACAAGATGACTAAGACAATTTCATAACAGCGTTCATCTTGTTTGCTAGTGTGCCATAGTCCTGCCAAGCCTGGCTTCAAGGGGTAGAGAAATAGATACAATGTCTTGCTGGGAGGAGCTTCAAAGTCATTAAAAAGGGGTTTGCGTACAGAGATGAGAAGAATTTGTGGGTACTTTTGCAATTTACTACATCATCTAAGATCTTTCAAAATCTGCCAAATCTAACTCTCCAGACTAATCTCCTAGTTCCGCATGCCACCTGGTCCAGGGATTTCAAAATGTGCAACTTATTTCCTAAATACAACTGCATTTTTATGACCCTGTTTATTTGCTTATTCTCTTCCCTTGGCTAGGAGTCTCCAACCTTCTCTTTGTAAATTAAAGTTCTTTTCATTTCTTAAGCCAGACTTCATTACTCTTTCCGTGAGTTCTTTCAATGTTTTCAGCCAAAAATAATTCCTTCTTCCTCTGCATTCCCTGAATTCAAGTACCTTCTCCTGACTGGCCTTTATACTCAATTTTCACATCTCTCCCTCTGTTCTCCTTGAGGGCCAGTGCCTTGTCTTAGCTTTTTTTGATTCAACTGTGTCTAAGCACAATGCAAGGCACAAAATTGGGGCTGAGGGAATACTGATTGGAAATAGCAATTAAACATACAAGAAATGTGGTAATTTAATCATGAAAGTCCTGTCTTCTTGTCTTTTTTCTGAGTAGTTTTTATGTCATGGTCTCACTTCACTGCTAATGGTCCAAGTGCCATTTCATTTATGAAATAAACAGTGTGGGGCAAGTTATTAAATTACACAAATGATAAAAACAGTAAATAATTTCATGGAAAGTATGTGGTAGACAGGAGAATCAGATCTATTGCATATAAAGAATGTCACATTTAACTTAGGACTTGTGGCAAGGAAAAAATATAGAAATGAGATTAGTTATTAGGGCTATTAGAGCCGGCAGATTTCTACCATAATTGGCAATGCTAATACTGTAAACTGTGCATTAGACATAGTTTGATAGGAATGAATTTCGTGGTCAATACTCTACCATTTGTGGGTACATTTTTCTCTATTACCATGGTAATTGGAACCAGTGGGGATTTGGGTTTCTAATTTTAATTGATTAGCAGATTTCTTCCTGCCAAATATTGAGCTCTAATGGTCCAAGGTTTGCTCAGTTTTTCAATATCATTTCTATGCAATTGAAATAAAATGATCAATTAATCTTTTAAGCACAGCATCTGTGTTTCGAGGGCAAGTTGAGAACGTAAGTAAAAATCGATTTGGTGGATGCGTCTCAGAGAGGTGGTGGCTTTTTCCCTTCAGGGAAATTCCCATCTCTGTGCAGAAGGCAGCTGGCAGAGTTAGGGGAGAAGTGACAGATATGCATAAGTTTAGTACACAACCCTGTGATGGAGTTTTAAACTGGTAACAGTTGAAATAGGTGAGGACAATTCTACTGCTAAATTAGTTGAGAGGTACACATTGACCGAAGGAGATAACTATTTAGTGTTACACACCTGGAAGAGAAAGAAGGACAAACCAAAACTAAAAGCAAAGCCAATCATTGCCATTGAGTAGATTCCGACTCATGACCACCCCATGTGTTACAGAGTAGAACCGCTGCATAGGATTTTCTTGGCCGTAAGTCCTGGTGTGGTTAAGTGCTTGGCTGCTAATCGAAAAGTTGGTGGTTCGAACACAGCAAGCTGCTCTGCAAGAGAAAGACCTGGCCATCTGTTTCCGTAAAGACTACAGCCAAGAAGACCCTATGGGGAAATTCTACTCTGTCACATGGACTCGCTGTAAGTCAGAATTGATTGGAGGGCAAACAATAATCTTTACAGAAGCAGATGTGTGGTTCTAGTGGATGGGTTGGAATCACTAACCTTTAGGTTAGTAGGCGAGCACAAATTGTTTGTGCCACCCAGGGACTTTTGAAAGAAGGCCAGGGCCCTAAATATACACAGGATAAACACTGCTATTATGAAGGATGAACCAGGCTGTGGTAGGAACAGAGGAGAGAGAGAATCTCCATCTCCAAAATTAGAGAATGGCTTCACATCAGCCTCTGGGTTTGTAATATATACTTGCAATACAATTGTTTGTAGGGATATCCTTAATGAGTACTGTTTATTTAGAGTAGGGTGCAACAACCTCAGAAATATATGTCTTTTAAAGGATTGAGGTAATTAATGTAACACCAGAAAAAATAATCTGTAGCAATAAATAACAGTCTTAGGTTAATGCATGTAACCCAGAATACAGGAAAAATGAGCAGGGCCGTGATACAGACCCCACAGGCTCTGAGAGCCCTGTCCAACTGGGAGGCTAAATGCTCAAGCAAGACACTCCAAGTTGGGAAGCTTCATATACTTATGGACACTGCAAATTTTGTTTAAAAAGATGCCCCACCGTTGCTTATTTTTCAATGATGGAGCCCAGAACTCATCGGGCCTATACTATTACCATCAACACTAGCTCAAGCAGTAACCGCTCTCTCCCCTCCCTTACCCTCCATACACACTCCAACTTCAAGGGAGAGAAAAGAGGAAGTTCTTCATATCTTGAATCATAAAAAATAATTTGGTCATTTTGTCCTAAACATTCTGTATGAGAGCCTCCACTCTAGACAAGAGGATGCGGCACTTGAATAAGTGGGCTGTAGCCCCAGACATCACTTCCTACTCTGAGTGATTGATGGAAACCTGTTATCTGTTTCAGAGGAGCAGTTGCTGCTGACTGCTACAAAAGTGTTCCCTGGAACATGCTGACGGCAGATAGCAATGCTTCATTGCCTACAGTCAGCTGACCATTTCTCTGAAGGAATAAGGAAACCCCCCTCAAAAAAATGTTTAAGCCAATACTGCCAACTGATTCAGAATAGAGTTCTGGATGGATACAAAAGTGATCACATCCATAACTGTGCCATTCCCAGCAACTTTATAGGCTTATGGCATTGAATATCCCACTCATTATAATTGTACACCTAAAGTGTCCCATTTTTGGGGGTTTATCTTTAAAGCCAATTATGTTCCTAAATTTCTTTTGCAGGTTTTCTTACAGGAAATTTCCAGCCATTCTATAGTTTTCAGCTATTGTATGAACTTTCCCTTTTACCACAATCCTTTCTCTATCTCCCACCAGGGTGTTGGTTATGAGATTTTAAGTGAATCCTATGTTATGAAAGAGGTGGAGTGATTGTGGAAGGAAGGTCATGGATTTTGCAACCTGATACAACCTTATTTATTACCTACCTGTATGGGACCTACGTCAGTCAGTTAAGCCTCAGTTCTCTCAGCTGTGAAATGGAGATAACTGTGCATACCTATAAAGGATTACTGAAGCTTAAGAATGAATGAATGGAAGATGCCTACCACATAGTTGATGCTCAATACTTTTTAATGATTTCTCTCTTTCACACACACAGACATTCTCAGTCTATCTTCCTGATCTCCCTTCTGTAAATCTGTTACTTTCCCTTGTTTTTTCTACTATCTCACTGTATGTTTTTCCATAGGTTAGAGTCCATCCAGCTGTGTTTCTCATCCCTTGTCTGTCACTTTGCTGTACTGTGGTGGCTTGTGTGTTGCTGTGATGCTGGAAGCTATGCCATAAGTATTCAAATACCAGCAGGGTCATCCATGGTGGGTAAGTTTCAGCAGAGCTTCTAGACTAAGACAGACTGGGAAGAAGGATCTGACAATCTACTTCAGAAAGAATTGACCAGTGAAAACCCCATGAATAGCAGTGGAACACTGTTGATATAGTGCCAGAAGATCAGTCCCTCAGGTTGGAAGGCACACAAAATATGACTGGGGAAGTGTCGCCTGCTCAAAGTAAAGTCGACCTTAATGATGTGGAGGGAGTCAGGACCTTCATTTGCTGATGTGGCACGACTCAAAATGAGAGGAAACAGCTGCAAACATCTATTAGTTAATTAGAATGTGAAATGTATGAAGTAAGAACCTAGGAAAATTGGAAGTTGTCAAACATGAAATGGAATGCTTGAAGATCAATATCCTAGGAATTAATGAGCTGAAATGGACTGGTTTTGGCCATTTTGAATCAGACAATTATATGGTTCTACTATGCCAGGAATGCAATCAATATGCATTGATAATTACCTGTGATTGGGATGCGAAAGTTAGTAACAAAGAAGAAGGATCAGCAGTTGTAAAATACGGCCTTGGTGATAGAAAAGATACCAAAGATTGCATGATAGAATTCTGCAAGACCCATGACCTAGTCATTGGAAATACCTTTTTTCAACAACATAAATAGCGATTATACACGTGGATCTCACCAGATGGAATATACAAGAATCAAATCAACTACATCTATGGAAAGAGATGATGGAGAAGCTCAATGTCTACGGTCGGAACAAGGCTAGGAGCCAACTGTGGAACAAGCCATCAATTCCTCGTATGCAAGTTCATGTTAAAGCTGAAGAAAATTAAAACAAGTCCATGAGTACTACACAGAGTATATCTCACCTGAATTTAGAGACCATCTCAAGAATAGATTTGACACATTGAACACTGTTGACTGAAGACTAGACTAGTTGTGGGATGACATCAAGGACATCATACATGAAGAAAGAAAAAGGTCATTAAAAAGACAGGAAAGAAAAAAAAGACCAAAATGGATGTCAAAAGAGACTCTGAAACTTACTCTTGAATATAGAAGAGCTAAAAAGGATGGAAGAAATGATGAAGTAAAAGAGCTGAACAGATTTCAAAGGGTGACTCCAAAGACAAAGTAAAGTATCATAATGAAATGTGCAAAGACCTGGAATTAGAAAACCCAAAGGGAAGAACATGTTAGTCATTTCTCAAGCTGAAATGAACGAAGAAAAAGTCCAAGCCTTGAGTGGCAATATTGACGAATTCTACGGGCAAAATATCAAATGAGGCAAGAAGAATCAAAAGAAGACGGAAGGAATATACAGAGTTACAATACCAAAAAGACTTTGTCAACATTCAACCATTTCTGGAGGTAGTACATGATCAAGATCTGACGATACTGAAGGAAGAAGTCCAAGGTGCACTGAAGGCAATGGCAAAATACAAGGTTGTAGGAATCGATGGAATACCAACTGAGATGTTTCAACAAATGGATGCAATGCTAGAAGTGCTCACTTGTCTATGCAAACAAATTCGGAAGACTGCAACCTGGTCAACCGACTAGAAGAGTACTCATTCCAAAGAAAGGTGATACAATGGATTATGGAAATTTTCAAACAATATCATTAATATTATACAGAAGTAAAATTTTGCTGAAGATAATTCAAAAAGAGCTGCAGCAATACATCAACAGGGAAGTGCCAGAAATTAAAGTCGGATTCAGAAGAGGATGTGGAAGGAGAAATATTGCTGATGTCAGATGGATCTTGGCTGAATGCAGAGAATACCAGAATGATTTTTACTTGTGTTTTATTGACTATGCAAACGCATTCGACTGTGTGGATCATAACAAATTATGGATAACATTTCAAAGAATGGGAATTCCAGAACACTTAATTGCACTCACGTGGAACCTGTACATAGACCAGGAGGCAGTCCTTCGAACAGAACAAGGGGATACTGTGTGGTTTAAAATCAGGGAAGGTGCCTCAGGGTTGTATCCTTTCACCATACTTATTCAATCTGTATGCTGAGCAAATAATCAGAGAAGCTGGACAATATGAAGAAGAACACGACATCAGGATTGGATGAAGACTCATTAACAACCTGCAACATGCAGATGACACAATCTTGCTTGCTAAAAGTTAAGAGGTCTTAAATCATTTCTGATAAAGATCAAAGACTACAGCCTTCAGTATGGATTACACCTCAACATAAAGAAAACAAAACTGGACCAATAAGCAACATCATGATAAATGGAGAAAAGATCGAAGTTGTCAAAGATTTCATTTTACTTGAATCCACAATCAATGTCCATAGATGCAGTAGTCAAGAAATGAAATAATTTGCATTGGGCAAATCTGCTGCTCTTTCAAGTGTTAAAAAGCAAAGATATCACATAGAGGAGTAAGGGGCACCTGACCCAAGCATCATATGCGTATGAAAGCTGGACAGTGAATAAGGAAGTTCGAAGAAGAATTGATGCTTTTCAATTACGGTGTCGGCAAAGAATATTGAGTATACCATGGACTGCACTGCAAGAAGAATTAACAAATTTGTCTTGAAAAAAGTATAGCCAGAATGTCCCTTAGAAGCGAGGATGGTGAGACTTCATCTTACGTACTTTGGTCACGTTATCAGGAAGGACCAGTCCCAGCAGAAGGACATCATGCTTGGTAAAGTAAGGGAACAGCGAAAAAGAGGATGACCCTTAATGAGATGGAGTGACACAGTGGCTACAACAATGGGCTCGAACATAGCAATGATTGTGAGGATGGCACAGGACTGGACAGTGTTTAGCTCTGTTATATACAGGGTCACTATGAGTCAGAAGTGACTTGATGGCACCTAATAACAACAATAGTGGTGCTTCAGAAAAAAGCTTGGCAATCTACTTCCAAAAAATCAGCTACTGAAAACACTATGGAGGGCAGTTCTACTCTGACATACGTGCGATTGCCATGAGTCAGAATCAACTTCATGGCAACTGGTTGGTTACCTTCTGCTAGATTCTCCCTACCACAACTATGGAGTACTTCAGAGAAGTGGGGTCAGTAGGCTGCTTATGAAACTCCTCCAGTGAGATATTGGAAGCCTCAGTGCTTATTTGGGGGAAATGGAGAAAATGGAGCCTTCTTGGGTAAGAGGCCACACTATAGTCCAACTTCTGTTTGGCCACAGGTGGCCTGACAGCAAGAACATTTCCTGGGCACCTAGTTCACTCAAAGCGCCAGATTAGGATTGTTGAGGGATTACAAAGGAAGGAGATGATCTGTCTCCTATATGGCCGCTGAGATGGCCAGCCACTCAGAAGACTCTAGCACTGAGAGAAGCTGGGAGTCAGGGTTAGCTGGAAGTATGTCACACCACAATGTAGTCTATTCAAGAGGAGCTAATTTTAAGCTGGCAAGAATTCTATCTTTTAGCACAGAAAATATTCATTCCTGCAGCAAAGAAATTGGGGGTTGCCCAGATCCAAGGTACCCAGGGGACCTTGTAAATCACAGAGCTGCTGAAACAACCTGGAAACTCTGCTGAGAACCTTGAGAGTACGGATTCCAGTCACAAAGGAGCACAGAGGCCTTTTGTCAGCCAAGGCAGCTGAGGGAGGGAAGATGCTCCACAGAGAGGACAAAATTTACTGCAGCAGTTACAATAAAGCCAGAGCTAAACGCCTCCTGTTTTATTTTCTCAGTTCTCCTTTTAACATGCTCTGATTTGTTATTTGTCATTTGTGGACATTGTCTGATTAAAAGAAAAATCTCTGTTGGACCATAAAGAGGTGGGTTGGCCTAGGGAGGCGTGTAGCTGGGGAGGGGGGAGCGTTGGTCTGCTCTGCTGCGGATCTGGCGCTCTGCCTGGCCAGGGAAGCCCTCTCCGTAGCAGGTTGTTCTGCTCAGAGATGATGCAGAGCGGGATTTCCCTGCTGTGTCAATTATTTCTGAAATGCAGACTTGCAAGGGCTGATTCACGTGCTTGCGTTTCAGAAAAAAAAACCCAAGCCCTTCCCCCAGTCTTGAGCTTTGTTCTCCCAGTTTGCGCTGTGGGTTTCACTCTCTCCGGGGTAACTAGATTCTTGCAGAAACTCAATGGAAGCTGGAAGGTTAGTCCAGGTGGGTTATATGTCAGTCATTTTACACCAACCGTTGAAGGTGGATTTGTGACAGGCATTTCTAATTATTTATAACGACACTTGTATTATGATGACTCTTTATTCCAAGGATTTTGTGATTTCAGAGTGTTTTAGAAGGTTACTGCAGTCATCACAGCTTTTTTACTTAAAATTTGGGAGGGGGTGATATGTAAAACAAGCAGCCTAAAACTTTCTTTTAAAATTAAATTTTATACACGACTCCATCATTACATTTTTATATTCTCTACATCAAATGCTTTCCTGTTTCAATTGCATTTTCTCCAACTCTCTTAAAGGCATATTTCAAAGTTATAGCTTAAAAAAATAATTAAATATGACCAGCAGATTCGATAATGCTTTCAAGCAACTTTTTTTGAGTCAGAAAATTGAGGTTCAGTTTAGGTATACTGCTCGGAAGATATTTAACCTTTCCAGCCTCTGTGTCTCTATGTAAAGGACAAGGGTGATGATGCTACTTGACTGCACTGTGGTTGTAAGGACTGAATGCGATCAAGTATGTCACCAGCTCCCAAGAGAAATCGTTTATGATAATGACTGTTTTCCTAAACAAATAGATAAAGCAACTGGTGTTCACAGAATTGAAGGATAGCTTAGAGAAGAGGTTCACATTTCATGTCTGTGGATCCAGTATATCAAGTTGCCATGGAGTTGATTCCAACTCATGGAATCCTATGTGTTGCAGAGTAGAACTGCACTCCACAGGGTTTTCAAGGCTGTTACCTTTTGGAAGCAGATGGCTAGGGCTTTGTTCCAAGGCACCTCTCAGTGAGTTTGAACCACCAACCTTTTGGTTTGTACCTACTTACGCTGCTCAGGGACTCTTGTCTGTGGATAAGTGTCCAAAAAAATCCTGACATACACATGTGCACACAAATTTTTGCACATTGATCCATGGGCTTCCTGCCACTCCCTCCTTTTTCTGTCTGTGGATAAGGATTTGAAAATGGGCTTTAGGAAGCCCACAAATCCCGTGAAACAATGTGCAAAAATTTATGTGCACATGTGTATGTGAAGATTCTTTGGCTTGCAAGTGTCAGAAATCGAACCAATGCTAGCTTATTCATAAAGGAGTTTAAATAAAGTACAGGGGAAAGCTTGGGTACCTTGGGGACAGCAGGAATCAGGGCCTGGAGTACAGCCAGGACTCTTGCTTCCTCTAGTGGTTTTGGTTTCTTCCTTAGGTTCACATTATTCACTTTTACACAGCTGATGAATTTCTACATTTTGGGAATGTGGATTCCAACAATTAGATCACCTACACTAGAGAACCCCCCATCTGCTTGTCAATTTGTTGTACTGTGGTGGCTTGCATGTTGCCATGGTGCTGGGAGCTATGCCATCGGAATTTCAAACGCCAGCAAGGTCACAGGTTTTAGAGGAGTTTCCAGACTGAGGCAGAGGCCTGGAGATCTACTTCTGAAAATTAGCCAAGGAAAACTTATAAATGACAATAGAATATTGCCTGATATAATGCTGGATAATGAGCCCTGCCTTACTTTCTCAGTGCTAAATATCACAAGTTGGGACTTTAAGGAAGAGAATTTTATTTTCTCGCAGTTTAGAAGGCTAGAAGGCTAGAAGTCCAAATTCAGGGCATGGACTCTAGGGGAAGGCTCTCTCTCTGTATTGGCTCTGGGAGAAGGGCCTTTTCTCTTTTCAGCTTCTATTCCTCAGTTCCTTAGCGATCTTCATGAGGCAAGCATCTATCTTCCCATATCTGTGCTTTCTTCTCTTTTTGCCTAATTTGCTCCTTTTATATTTCAAAAGTGATTGGCTTAAGACACACCCTACACTGACATGGCCTCATTAACATAACAAAGAAATCCCTATTCCCAAATGGGATTACATCCACAGGTATAAAACAAGACAGAAACAAAATGTTGCCAATGAGTCGATTCTGACTCATAGCACCCTTACAGGACAGAGTAGAACTGCCCCAGAGGGTTTCCAAAAATCAGCTGGTAGATTCGAACTGCTGACCTTTTGATTAGCAGCCTTAGCTTTTAATCACTGTGCCACCAGGGCTCCTCCACAGGTATAGGGGTTAGAATTTACAACCCATGTATTTGGGGCACACGATGCAACCCATAACAAGCACCCTAGGTTGGAAGCACTCAAAATACACAGTGGCTGCAAAGTGGATTTGAGCATACCGAGGCTCATTAAGAGGGCACAGGACCAGGCATCTTTTCCTTCTGTCATACATGGGGTCAACATGAGTCGAAGCTGACTCTGCGGCAACTAATAGCAACATACTAGAGAGGAAATGAAACTTGTTTTCTGTCTTCCCAAGTAGCCCCAGGAAAGGTCACTGATCATTCTCTGTTGGATCAGAATCAATCATTGTGGCCAAGGAGGCAGAGTGTATAAGATGACATAGTTAGAATGGGGAGAGGGGGATCATTTCCTACAAAGTAATGGACTTGGGTGTGGCTCTGGGGAGATAGCATTCACATATATTGACACATATATTTTGTGGGGATTTATTCTCAGAATTTCAAATATTTTTACTCACATAGCTTAAGAACCACATACCCATAGACTTGAGATTAAAATGTTTCTCCTATTGTGACAAATATTTGTTAAAAAATCCAGTGCTTCTGTGAACATATAAAAAATATTTAACCTCAGTCCTATGATTGTAAAATTCATGCAAATTACTGTTTTATTAATAACCTTCACATAAACAAATTATTACTATTGCAATTGAGGTGTACAGAAGACTCTAATAATTCTCAGTGGGCATCTTAGCCTCTGTAAAAATAGATAATATCTGTAAATAAATGTCTATTTAACTCAACAAATATCTGAATACTTACTATATAAAAGATTTCAAGCAAGACAATGTCAAAAGACAGTTGGCAACTTGGGAAAAATACATTTACTGTCCCTAACTTATAAAGAATGCCTAAAATTGAGAAGAAAAATTTCAATAACCCAACAGAAAAATGAGTGAAAGCTATAAATTGCCAATTTACAATGCAAAGGATATTTAAAGATGCATCAATTGGTCCCAACGTGCTTGGAGCATAGAAGAACAAAGAACACCAAAGACACAAGGAAAATATTAGCCCAAGAGACAAAAGGTCCACATAAACCAGAGACTCCACCAGCCAGAGACCACAAGAACTAGATGGTGCTCGGCTACCACCAATGACCGCCTTGGCAGGGAACACAACAGAGAGTCCGAAATGGAGCGTGAGAAAAGTGTGGAGCAAAAGTCAAATTCATGTAAAAAGACCAGACTTAATGGTCTGACAGAGACTTGAGGAACCCCCGAAACTATGGCCCCTGGATGCTCTGTTAACCCAGAACTAAAACCATTCCCAAAGCCCACTCTTCAGACAAAGATTAAACAGGACCATAAAACAAAAAATAATACACGTGAGGAGTGTGCTTCTTAGTTCAATTAGATACACGAGACCAAATGGGCAGCCCCTGTCTGGAGACAGGATGAAAAGGCAGGAAGGGACAGGAACTGGCTGAATGGACAAAGGGAACCCAGGGTAGAAAGGGGGAGTGTGCTGTGACATTATGTGAATTGCAACTAATGTCACAAAACAATATGTATATAATTTTTGTATGAGAAATTAACTTGAGCTGTAAACTTTCACCTAAAGCATAAAAAAAAAAAAAAAAGAAAAAGAATGAACCAATTGGCCTTAGAGAATGTACAGCCGGAATACGTCTTAGAAGCAAGGCTGGGGAGACTTTGGCTTACTTACTTTGGACACGTTATTAGGAAAGACCAATAACCAGAAAAGGACATCATGGTTGGTAAAGTAGAGGGTCAGTGAAAACGGTGAAACCCCTAATGGGATGGATTGACACAATAGCTGAAACAATAGACTTAAACATACCAACAAGCAGGAAGATTGTGCAGGACTGGGCAATGTTCTGTTCTGTTATACATAAGGTCGCCATGAATCAGAGCTGGTCCATGGCAACTAACAACAACACCACCCTGTTTACAGGAACCCAGGGCAACAAATGAGCTAAATGTTGAATGATAAGCAGGATTTTTAAGTTTGACATAAGTTAGGGAGAGGCTGAGAAGAAAGCATTAGAAGTAGGGAGCAAACCACATATGCAGATGCAGAGCAAGTATTTCTCTGGGAGGTAATAGATACTAAGGCTGTAATCTGGAAGACTTTGAATGTCTGGCTAAGGAGTGGGTAGACACTTGTGATTGCTTTGCAAGCATCAGGCACCGGGTTTTTTGTTTCCACAATCCTTTCTGGAAGGCATTGTTTGCATTGTTTTACTTGAGAAAAGTTAAATAATTTGTCCAAGGGCACCTGAACTTAACCTGGCAGAGAAGGCTTCAAACAGATCCGATGACATTGCTCTCTCCACTGTAGTATAGCAACCTCATTGAACAGAGAGATGCTTATACTTGTTTAGCTAATGCTAATCACTCTTTGTGATGGGAAATTTCCTTGGTTATTTATTTTTTATATACCGTATTTCAGTGACTCAAAGTACTATCTGTCACAAGAGGGTCGTTATGAGTCAGAATCTACTCGACGGCAACGGGTCGAGTTTTTAAGAAAGAAAAGGAGCCCTGGTGGCACAATGTTTAAGTGTTCGGCTGCTAACCAGAAGGTTGGCAGTTTGAATCCACCAGCCAGTCCTTTGAAACCCTATGGGGCAGTTCTACTCTGTCCTGTAGGGTCGCTATGAGTCAGAATCAACTCGACAGCAATGGGTAAGAAAGAAAAATGCTGTGAATTAAGCTATAACATAATGTTTTATCACTTAGTATTTTTATTTCCTACATGTGGAGAGAGCGCCTACAGAATCATTTAGATGTAATTTTTAAATCATGTATCACTCTTGCCATACATAAAGTCAACAATATTAGCAAACTACACTGGCTAATATTTTTAAAATTTCTTAATATTCAGAGTGTGAGTCTTCTACATTGCTTTTCAATTTGGAGTCATTGAGGTCTACAAATCTCCAGTTTCCTCTGGGCCATCAAGAGCCAGAAAATAATTAAAATGGTGCTGGGCTCTTAAGCTAGTTTTGTGATGATATAGCATTAGCCTACTCTCGAGTTCCATTTAGAAATTGCTAAATCCATGCCTCCTTACCTCCCCCTATAATTGTTTATGCCTTAGAGGTTGAAAGAGTGCTTTGCTATTACTGTCTCTGTAAGTTTTCTGCCAAGCTGCTGAAACAATTTTGCAAGTTTCAATGCTGGAGGTTTTGATGTTTTTTTCCTAAAATGGCAACTATGTCATAACTACTGCCAGGTAAAGCAAGATCTCATTGGGCATACATGCATCCTGATTTTAGAGATGTTAAAATGTGAGAAAGAAAAATGCACGCCTTATGGTTGCTCAAATATGTTGTGGTTGTTGTTAGTTACCCTTGAGTCAGTTCTGATCATGGTGAACCCATCTGTGCAGAGTAGAACTGCTCCTTAGGAATTTCAAGGCTGTAATCTTTTGCAAGCTGATTTCCGGGCCCATCTTCCCAGAGACTACATAGCATCCCAAGATGCACACGGTCATTTTGAATTAGAACTATTTCCCTGTATCCTTCATATAGGAACAGATCTTTTATTTTGTACATGGAATATTTTATTTTGCTTTCCTTGATATCACAGGTGAAAGAGCATTATCATTTCTTAGCAATTTGAATTTAAACGAATAAGTGTGCTAACTTTGATTCGTCTGTATTCCTTCACAGCCACGTATAGTAATTTGCATTAATCAAACTAATAATAAAGGCATTAAAATTGCTGGTGTCTAAGGGAGGGACATGTCAGTGGTATTAAACATTGCATTTGGAATGATTGTCCTTGCATGTTAATTATAAGCCCCCTAAGAGTTGCAGAAGAAGTTCAAGGAAATGATACTGTTATCTTAATTTTGTAAAAGATCCCTTACAGAAAAGATGACTCACATTTAAATGTGCTTTCTAATCAGACCATGCATTAATTTAGATCGATGACCCTGGGTCCTTTAAATCCACTATCACTGGCGGTAATTGCAATAGTTCTATAATGCTCTGTTTACCAAGTTACCTATCAGGATACAACAGAAGATGGATTTGTTTACAAAATCAAATTTGTAATGGTGTACAATAGAAAACTCATTTCATTAGTTGTAATGGTGATCAAATAATTCCTGTCAGCCTCTATTGGGTGTGTGACTAGTATAAGAGGAGAAAAGTGTGAGGAACAGTAAGAAAAACAAATTATCACTAACACAGTTCTTATCTACAATTGTCTAATTTCTTCTGGCAGCCTAGCCTGGGTCATTTACGGACTCCCTGTCAGAGGTGATCATTTTTTCTTTTTTAAGCTCAGATAGGAAAATAATTTTGTGACAGAATTTGCGATCGTTTTGGTTGTTGTATTGCCCACTCAATGATTTTCTGTCTAAAGAACCAGACCCCAGACAGAAAACCACCTCATTTTTAAGTTTCCAGTCCCTGAAGGGAAACTTGGGCAGGACCCATGAATTTTTGGTTCATCTGTGGGTAATAGAAAGTTCTGCATTCACTTGAAATCACAACACACAGTCTCAACTCAGTAAGTAAAAGTCTCCAGTCCAAGATATTAATTAACAATTCAATCTTCGTTGTAAGGTGAGGTTATGTTTTTCCATTTTTTGCTTCAACTAAGGCTTAGGCTCAGAAGTGAAGTACAACTGCCTTCTTCTCCATCCCCATCCCCTCCTTGTTCTGCATCCTCAGCATCAACCCTTTTGACTTGGAGCATGGAAAAGGAGCAGGAGCCTTCTCAGAAGCCTAGAGAGGTAGGTCATTTCTTACTTGCTGATAGCTTCAAGCCTTGGAGAATATTTAAAGCTTTTGTCTTTAATTATGCATTTATTTTTCCCCCTCCATCTAGATAGCCTATCAGGTCATGGAGTTGCAAAATACTATGATAAGAAGTAAGAAAGTAACTGCACTGATTTAATTGGAAAAGGTGAGGTCACCCCAAATGTCAATTGATCTTAGCCCTACGGGGTCACCTATGTCCACATCGTTAGTCAACATGGTAGACAAAAATAAAAATGAACTCAGATACATTGAGTGCTACTATGCTTGAGGTACTGTGAACTTTTTGCCTGTGATAAGCATTGACTTGCCCTCAAGCCTGCTGATAGAAGCACAAAACTGAACTGGCTAAAATGACAACTGCATGCTATAGTCTCTAAACAGGCATTTTATATATGCAGAGAAGCTCATTTCCAGGAATAGCCACTAAGAGCCAGGCCAGTCCTTTGCACAAGGACCAATCTACTAGACCAAACATCACCAGCCGGTCAGCAGCTTTCAGTGACTTTGCTTTCCCAATGTGGGAAAAGACACAACTCGTAATTTTCATATTTAAAAAGACTTACCTAGTCCTTTGCCTAGTTTCATTCTTTGGAACTTACCTTCTCTGTTGGATTAGATTTCCCTACAAAAATCTCCAATATGCACTCAACAGGTCCCAAAGTCTTTATTTTCTCTTTAATGTATTAATTTTATTCTTTAAATGACAACAAGTTCTGATATAAGCAATATAGCTGTCATTTTACAGATAAGCTAACTGAGGCTCAGGGGGTGTAGATGATATACTCAAGGCTTCACTGCTAATATTGACGATTCCCACACATTTAGAAGTCCAGTGAAATATGCTTGTTTCTAAGACCTTTTCACTAAGTCAATAAATTCTTCTGCCCCTCAAGCATAACTTTTGCTGTTTGGAGAAAACAAAAAACAAAGTATCCCTCTCATCTGTGCATACACCATTACCATCATTACTTCATCGAGGATGTGGTGGACAGTCAGGGTCTGCAGAGCTTGCAGGAAGTTGGTGATAGTCTATGCATATGTTGTTGTTAGATGCCATCAGGTCGATTTCTACTCATAGCTACCCCATGTGACAGAGTAGAACTGCCCCATAGGGTTTTCTAGGCTGTAATGTTTAATGGTGATGCAGTGGTTAAGCTCTTGGCTGCTAATCCAAAGGTAGGTTGAAACCCACCAGCCACTCCACAAGAGAAAGATGTGGCAGTCTGCCTTTGTAAAGATTCACAGCCTTGGAAACACTATGGGGCAGTTCTACTCTGTCCTACAAGGTTGCTATGAGTTGGAACCGACTGGAGGGCAATGGGTAGTCTTTACTCAGAGCAGACCACCAGGTCTTTCTCCTGAAGAGCTGCTGCATAGGTTCAAACAGCCAACCTCTTGGATAGCAACTAGAGCTTAACCTTTGCCCCACCAGGGCTCCGTTATGCACTTACAGGTGTACTTAGGAACTCCTTCCCAACTGTTTGTCATTGAAATAGTCATGTTCATGTTTCCATTTCCTTCCCTGAATCTTTAAGCTGAGCAATTTTATTGGTCTAGAGAACCTGTGCCTGAAAAGTGAAAATATAGGAAAAAGGTTAATGAAAACCATGAGAAAACTTTTTGAGTTTCTTCTAGGAAGAAACTTGCTTGTGGTCTTTTAAATTCATGCCCCGATTTAGTGCCTGGGCACCTAAGTGCTTGCTGATTTGTATGATTTTCCTAATGACCAATGACATGAATTACTGAAAACCTAATTAGGCCTTTTGAGCTGAGAAGATTTTTTAAGAGACTCTGACATTTGGTGAGGAATACGGTGTCAGCGGAATATCTAGCCTGAATGTAATTTCTAATTTGGGGAAAGGTATTGGCATGTAATTATGTGGGCATAGAGAGAGCAATTATATCATCTTGTCTTGAATGCTGCACTTTTGGAACAATGAGAAAGGACAAATGTCATCCAGAGCCAGGCATAACATATAATGTGCCCAGTCTGCCAAGGAACTTGTGCATGATTGATGCACTTAAGAAAGATATCTAAATAGCTACCTGCCATTACTATAATTAATCTTTCTGGGTTGATACCAAAGTGTATTTGATAGCAGATAGCAGAGTTGGGTGCCCTGGGTAATAAACATTATTCACAGGAAGGTTAGGGAGAAGGGGAGCATTTCAAAGTCACAGAAGACTAATCACTGGGATTTTTAATGTCTTTGTACTTTTGTGGAAAGAATGTTCTTAGTATTATCTTGACCTGATAAGTTAACCAGAAACTCCATTGCTCTGAAGAGTTGTACCAGTTAGCTACTGCTGCTTAACAACAATCTCAGAACTCAGTGACTTAAAACAACAATCATTTATTATTGCAACCTATGTGTCTGTGGTCCATTTGAGAGAGCTGATCTACACTGGGCTCAGCTGATCCTGGCTAGGTTTGCTCTTGTGGCTGTGGGTTTGTTCCAGGCTAGGTGTTGCTGAGATCCCTTACTTGGCACAGATCTGCTCTTGACCTCCTGGGATTAGTAGGCTTGCCCTTCTCATGGTGATGACAGAAATACAAGAGGGCAAGTAGAACCATGCTGTACCTCTTCAGGCCTAGACTCAAAACTAGCAAATAGTCACTTCCAACTGATTCTATTGGCCAAAGCAAAGCATATAACTGAACTTAGTGTCAAGGGTAGATCTGTGGTGGAATTCTCGCCTTCCATGCCAGAGACCTGGGTTCGATTCCCAGCCAATGCAACTCTTGTGCAGCCACCACATATCTGTCCATGGAGTCTTGCATGTTGCTATGATGCTGAACGGGTTTCAGCGGAGCTTCCAGAATAAGATGGACTAGGAGGAAAGACCAGGAGATCTACTTCTGAAAACCAGCCAATGAAAATGCAATGGATCACAACTACCTGATCTGCAACCAAACATCGGTATGATGCAGGACTGGGTAGCCTTCTGTTCCAATGTGCTTCCAGTATGCATGGTGTCTCCAGGAGTTGGGGCCAACTCCACTGGCAGCTAGCATCAAGTGCCCAGGAGTGGGAAAACATGCTGCGATCCTTTTGTGGGAGGAACTGCAAAGTCATATGGCAAGGGGTATGAATGCAGGTAAGGGTAAGGAATTAGGGAGATTAAAGCAACAAGTAGACCATAAAAGAGACAGGAACAGGATAATTTTCTCAACAATTACTGCTGAAAGGTTAAACTTCAGAAGTCATCCTTTGGCACATGCACAGAGAGGGGTGGAAGGGAAGGAACCATACTGTGGTAGTGTCTTCTAAGGAGAAAATGTGAGCCGAGACAAAGCCAAAGGCTGTGCAGACTGCTGCTGAGGATTTGGTTGCATGCCTTATCACAAAGTCATCTTGTAGCAAAAGCTCAGTTAACTGCAATTGCAAATACATATGCTTTAAGTCTGGAAACTCGAGCTTATTTGTACACTCAAATCCTAACTGAACAGCTCCCTCAGCTTATCCAAGTTTCCAAAACTTGGAATGCTCTATCCTGGTCTTTAATTTCTGAATTGGAATGTAAACTACTTTGGTAAAGCCAATTTGACTTTGCTCCCAACCAGATGATCTCCCCATTGGATTAAAAGCCAAGAAAAAAAGTTTAAAAGAGAAATTGAGAGGCAGAATCCTCACCCGTCAAACTGCACATGCGCACACATCCTACTTCCAATAGTAAGGCAGGGGGACGGGGTGGGTGGATCAACCAGTAAGCACGGTATGCACCGGCTTACAGTAAGCAAGGTACACACAGGTTTAATTGTGTACTTACTAATTTGTAGTGCGCAATTTCACCTGGGTTTCACCACATCTTTGATGATGTGCGTACCTTGCTTATTGGGTAAACCATCCCTGGAGGGTAGTAACAGAGCTGAACCAACACAAACTGCCTTGCCAAGTTCTCTTCTATGTAACGCCAGGAGCCACTGGGCAGTGATATTGAGGGACCCAATGTAAATTTCACTCCATCTATGTTACAAAAACCCAGTAAAACTATAGTATTAATGTTTATAAATACGCATAGCTCATTGAATTGAACATTGACTACACACATTGCCATTATCATCAGGACAAGAAAAAACATAACTGGTGATAACTGTGAAGTACATAGTGAATATTTTAATGACTTTATTTTATTACTTTCAAGAAAAATTAAATCCAAAGGAATGAAAAAGTAACAAAGCCACTACAGGCAATCTTTTAATCACATTTCTTTCAAAACAGGTCCACTAGTTAGGAAACTGGGGCAAGGCTATTTGTTGTTGATGTGTATGTTGTAGCAAAGCACCCAAAAGCTCATCTTTTTTTAAACAGCTTTTATGAAACTACTATTTATAAAGCAAAAAGCTTACTCAAAAAGAAAAATCACAAGACAGTGACTGTAAATGAACCTGCAAATGTTTTTTTTTTTTTTAAATCTTTCCTCTTGGAATCAGACTCAACAATTAATAATGTCTATTCATCTTTCAATACAAAGGCTACATTAAAGCTTTTGGTAGGCTTTAATCAAATTAAAAAAGGAAATTAGCTGTTATTACCAACAATATAGAAACCAAAATTTATAAGTAAATTGGGTTTTTAGTAACAGTTTAACATCTGAGGAATGACTGTCACGCCTAGATATAAACCTTTTCTTAGCATAAATATTCTGTTTCCCTAATAAGCCATTCCAGGCAGAGTGCCGTGAATCAATTTTCAAGCACTCACTACATCTTATTTCACCAATAATGTGGTTCTCTTACTGATGAGAATTCAGAGAATTGTATAAGGCTTCTTAAATTTCATCCTCTATTTCTGCGGAAGTAAACATCTCAGATGTTGTGGAACTCAAGCCATCAATTTAAGATGCTAATTGAAGTTCAATTTATCCTGGACTACCTAGGAATATAGAATCAGAAGGAAAATATTTAAGGGGAAAGTTGAGATTTCATTTTGATTATTTAGCTCCCAAATGGTCCAAATTGAGTTTCTGACAGCTCCCATAGGCACATTTGATTAAATGCTGTACCTTCTGGAGACCATAGCCTCTGCTCGCTGCTAACACAGGGCTCGCAGAGATTCTAATGATTTATTTTGAGCCTCTATCATGTTGAGGTCCTTATTTGCTTTTCTATAGTATAGAGTCTATAAAATCAAGGTGTACGCATACAAATTTCATTGCAACTATTGGGTCTAATGTGCTATTGTACCTGTTATATTTAAGAATACTTTCCATCAAAATATTAATATTTTACATTCTATCAATATTAATACATATAGGGACATTTCCACCCCATAGCTGCTATTTGCCAAGTATTTTATAGTTCTTCAAATAATTCCTTTCCTGATAAACAAATCATGTCCTCCCATGCAGGAAAATGAGGTAAAATAGCCCACAATGTGTGCATGCATGCATGCATGAGTGTTGCATGCACTCGTATGCATGTATTTATGTAATACAGCATCTTACCCCTCATTCAGTTACTGAGCCATCACAGGGTAAAATCGTTCCCCAGGGCTGATTCATAAAAGGGGGTGAAACAAATAACTTGAGAATGGACTCTTCTTTTGGAGTCACATGCCTGTGTGCTCATTCCAAAGAATATCTGTGTGCATGAAGCATTTGTAAGGAAAAATGAGAGAGGGGCAGAATTTGGGGGAAGGAAAAGAAATCGAATTAGAATGAGGATGACAAATAGATGAGACAGGATGGTGGGGAAAAAAGAAAATAAGCTCCAGTTTTCTTGCCTCATGTGTCCCCAAGACAGTGTGTTTTAAAACTAATTTTTATCAAGGAGCTTAGATAATAAAAAGAAATGTATGTTTAGCTGAAGTATTTTTTTGTTGTAAAGTGATGCCTGTGAAGTCAAATCTACTACACTGATTTTTTAAATAGTACAGTTAGTTTACATTTGATTCCTTAGACATAGGGTTAATAAAACAAAAAAACCCTAACATTTATAAAATATTATTTTCAAAGCAGTCTGCATGTATTTCTCATTTATTTTCATGCTATTTTGAATATGAATGCCATCCTCATACAAGGAGGAACAGTAGATGATTCAAGGCAAATCTATCATTTTGGTACCCTGTGCAAGCAGAGATAAATGTACAATCTTAGAATGGGAATGACAAACAACATAGTGAATACAGCTCCTTGGACTTTGGTGTCTTGCGTGTCGGTTCTCACTCAACCATCTCCTATGTTAGTGATTATAGACAAAGTTGTTTGCATTGTCTTCATCTGTAAAATGGAAATAGCAACACCTCTATCAGGATGTTGAGATTTAATGAAATGTTGTAAATTAAACATCAGTACAGTGCCTGTCTCATAATAACCAAACCTGTTGCCTTCGAGTTGATCCCAACTCATAGCGACCCTATAGAACAAAGTAGAACTGCCTCACAGGGTTTCCAAGGAGCAGCTGGTGGATTCAAACTGCCAGTCTTTTGGTTACCAGCCAGGCTCTTAACCACTGCACCACCAGGGCTCCTGTCTCATAATAGGCACTTTGTATATGATAGCAATATATGTGCATGTAAAAATAATATATATATGTGTTTATATATGTGTGTTTATATATGTAATATATACTAATAACTTTAAATAGAGTTGAAAAATTACACAATATGGCCTGTTACATGACTTGAACATCTTGGAATTTTCCTTTATAGCTGGAACAACTTATTCATGTGTCAACTAATATTTCTCAGTTTTACATGTGAAAAGGAGGGTTTCTTTAGAGGAAATTTGGGAACTACAGTCGACTGGGCCAAGCATGGACTTTGGAATCCTACCTAGTTTGATATTCAACTTATCTACTTAGAAGCTAAGTACACTTAAGAGTTATGGAAGCTCTCTGGACCTCAGTTTTTCAGCTGTCAAATGGGGGATATTTAATACTATTTATAATTGTTAAGGAATAAATAAGATAATGTATGCATGGCCCTTGCACATAGTATGGGCTCAATGAATATTTATTTCCCTCTCTGATGTACACTACTGACTTTACCTTTTTTTTTTTTTTTTTAAGAATGGAAAGAATTTCCATGAAAGTTCATGCCTAGGTAATTTCAAATGGTAAGCCATTTGGTGTGTTAATGACAGGTGTGAAGAATTAGGAAAATGTCCTCTTAATTAAGCTCTCAGTGCAGCCCCACAGGTCACCCACAATAAGTATGATCCTACCAAATGAAGATTCGGAGACACATACATTACAGAACCAATCACTGGTGGAATCCAGGACTAGCTAAGGTGGCCCACCTGGTAAAACAGGCAGGCATGGACAATTTTATTTTTCTGTATTCCTACTCCAGAGACATGAAGAGTCACTGTATATATTTCCACTCTTTAATAAAGACAATCACTTTCTATACAGGAGTTTCCTAGCTTAGACAAAAGGCAGACAGCTGTGAGAGATATGTGAAGACATATTTCAGTTTTATTATGTTTTAGGCATAGACGGGTATGTTAATCCATTTCCACATACAATTCCTGTAATCACAGACATGGAGCAAACTTAGAACTGGCAAAACCTGTCTCCTGTTGTCAAAGAGTTAAATTGGAGAGACGAAACCTCCAAAGCTGAGGAGTGTGAATTACCTTCTTCCCAGCACTACAGTGTACACAGCTGCCATTACACAACTGAGTCTTGCTCTCTGTCCAGGCATCCATTCAATGGTAATAAGGTTGTCCCTTTTTCCCAGCCAGCTTTCTGCTTTTTGCCCATGGCTCTCCGTTTCTCATGTTCTGCTCTGTAGGTTCTGACAGCTGTTTTTGGAATTAGTTAACCATTGCAAGTGGAAGCCAAGAAATAATTATAGTATAACCCTCTCTTTCTATTGTCACATTGCTTCTTTCTGCAAATATACCTTAGGAATTAGACTTTGAAGCTTTGATCTCCCACACCAAAGAAAAAAGGAAAAAATATTTAGATGGAAGAGATTTCTTTGTAGTGTTTATGGTTTATTGTGGAAAGCTGGTGTTTAAAACTTTTAGAATTTCTTTAACAAAATTCTAAAGAGAAATGGAAAAAAAAAAAAAGAGAGAGAGAGAGAGAGATCCCAGTATTTACAGAGATAACAGAATGGCTTTGCCATGCAAAACAAATAACTTTGGTTTTTCCCCCTTTACTTTGGTTTAAATGTTGACCAAGATTCAATTTTTTCCTGCCAAATAAAACTTCAATAAATCAAAGTTTAGAGGCAAAATAACATATTTTCTTTTTTCCCATAATATTTTATACAGCATTTAGTCTAATAGGATATTTTATATATTTAATCCATACCAATGCACTACAGAAAGCTTTTATTAAACTCAGTTACTATTGCCCAGACAGTAAACAGTTTACAAATGTACAATAACATGTGTTTCTAAATAATGCAGAAGTGGCAAATACTATTCCTAACTGTCTTCTGATTTTAATCTTCAATTTCTTTCCATTGTCTTCTGATTTTTTATTCCATTGGTCTAAAAAACAAACACCAGTTTTCCTGCTCCCCCTAAAGAACACAGTTATATCCCTGGAAATCTGATGTTCATTTTTTTTTCTTTTCCTATAAAGTTACATAAATCCTGGAATAAAAATGGCTGTGCAGTGTTCTCCCAGAAACCAAGCTACTGTTTGAAAGAACAAAGTTTGAAAGTCTAATCACAAGTAACTACTGGCCCATATCCAGTCTACTTCAAAAAGTTTCCATTTTCACTACCACCCTAAAAAGTTCCTCAAGCATAAAACATGTTTATAAAGTTACAAATTTGAATGTAACTAAGGATACATAGACACTTTATTATTATACTTTCATGTACTGCTTGATAAATTATGTACCAGTTAAAAACACTAAATTATCTCAAGGTGCATTCAATATCTGTAGCGTAGTTAACAAAAACACACACGAAAAAAATATATATTCTATATTCTGTGGAAAATAACACAGCTTTGATAATGACTACTGTTAAAAATCTCCAATTCTGACTGATATCTTTTTTAAAAGGAAATAGCTATAATTTTAAGGCAGTGGATAACCCAAAGGATTTAAAACCAACTTTTAACTACAGTAATTTACATTGTGATTTATGGAAGTGGCGATATTATCCATGACTTTGCCAAACTGTCTCTCACATATTGGTTTGCTTTTTCTTTTGAGGGAAAATAATTTACTAGCAGGTGTCTTGCAAGGTAAGTGCCACCCAATTCTGCTTTTTTTTTTTTTTTTTCCCCAGAATAGGCAAAATCATCAGTTTGGAAGTACCATTTTAATATACATGTGTCCATATGCATGTGTGATTTGACTTCTGAGAGTCACAGAATAAACCCACATGGTGTTTTTAATCTGACTCTCTGCCTCCCCCTCTTTTGCGATAAAAATCACAACTTAGATTAGTGAAATGTGTGTGTCCCCAGTCTTCACAAGCTGCCACCTTTGGGTTCAAGGTGCTTGTGATAAAGTTTGGGGCAGTACTGACAGCAATCAGAATCAGAAATGTACCTGCTCAGATTATCCATACAAACAATTGAAATAAAAACATTCCATTATACATCAGATCAACAGCAACTCCCAGAACAAAGCTTACAGTGTATAAAAATAGCTACGTAAAAAATTTACATAAAAGGCAAACCAAAAAGAAATCCTCAGTGCAGACATTTACAGGGAAAAAAAATCAAACCAAACACAACATACGACCTATTATCATGGCTGGCAAAATTTATTGTTATTGTTTGTCATTTCCCTTCATTGTTTTACTTGAGATAATTCTCTAAAATCCTGTGACAGCTTGGTAGAATGAACAGCTTAATACTTGAACCATGAATTGCTGTCAATGTCTTTATATGTGTCTTAAATACAATCCATGTTCATGCTTCAATTGGTCTATACGGGTTTTTTTTCCTCTGAAATGATGAAAAAAAACAAAACAAAACCATCATTTAGATAAGTTACCACAGCAATCGTTTTCACTATCCACAGTGGCATTGTACTAAAAGTGATAGGAATTACTTTAATAGGAACTTTTTTATAAAACTCTTGTCCCTGAGTCCACCTTTAATGCAAGCATTGCTGCATCCCTTCTACCACACACACACACATACACACAAAATAGAAACTGTTGAGGGCTTTTTAATTTTATGGAAATGGCTTAATTCATACTAAGATTATAAATTTTTCAAGAAAAATATTTAATTTCTCTTCAGGCCAAAAAGAATGCACTTATTCTTTCAAATACCACTCTATTTTGTGGGGGTTTGACTTCAAGCTCAATTTTTCTTTGAGAACTTACTCTACCCAATTCCAAAGAATACAGGGTAAAAATCTATGTTACAAAAGTTTGGGGAGGAAACTCTAGAAAAGCAAGAAAAAATAAAATCTAGGTCAGATCATCGCATGCTTGGCTTCCAATGGAAAGCACGATGGGAAGGGATTCCAGTTTCCACCTTTTTTGCCCAATCAGTTTCAGATCTTAGTTTTTAGATTTTGAATGTATGTTCTTTTTTCAGTTATTCTATTTTTCTCTTTTGTGTGAATTCTCCCAATTACAATTCCCATGTCCCCCATTCTTATTAAGGGATTAACTCAGGCGACCTACTAAAGTTGAGCCTTGTGGTTTATTTATAATGAAGCCAAGGTTTACTGTGGTTGTTGTGGATTTTTACATCATAGGGAGTACGACTCAGTAACAGTCATTCTCAAGGACACACAAAATAATTTGTACAAATGGCTCCTTTTTTGGCTGGCTCAATGGAACATGAATAAACAGAGAAAGCTTAAATTGCAAGTGACAACACTGTCTCCTTGAGATTGTGTTAAAAATCACATATATATAGCTATAATATATATGCAACATACATAACATTGATAGTAGGAATTCTACACATATACATGCTTATATACATAGAAATACATATGCTGTTATTCTTGTGTTGTTATTCCTTGAGTTGATTCCGACTCATAGCGACCCTACAGGACTTAGTAAAACTGCCCTATAGGGTTTACTAGGCTGTTATCTTTATGGAAAGAGCCCTGGTGGCACAGTGGTAAAAGCTCAACTGATAACTGAAAGGTTGGTGGTTTGAACCCACCAGCTGCTCCAGGGGAGAAAGATGTGGCAGCCTACTTCGATAAAGACTGCAGCCTTGGAAACCCTATGGAGCAGTTCTACATTGTCCTACATAGTCACCATGAGTTGCAATGGACTCGGTGGCACACAACAACAACAGTCTCTACTGCGGGAGATTGCCAAGTCTTTTCTCCTGCAGAAGTTGCTGGGTGTATTCAAACTGCCAACCTTTCAGTTAGCCACTGAGTGCTTAGCTATTGAGCCACGAGGGCTCCTTACACGTACATATATACATGCATATATGTGTATACACACACATGCACATATATATGTACTGTAACTACATATTCACAAGCTTGTCTTTTCTTTAAAATGATTTGGGAGATGGGCGTATAAATGCACTCATTCATCTCATGTTTATCTGTATATTAAATCCTTAGATTGAGATTTTTATATTTTAAACTATTCTCATAACTGTTAAAGCATTAGAATCTACTCTTATTCTAACAATTCTATGCCAATTTATAAAATAAAGTTACTTTGCACCAGAACTTGGAATCAGTTCTGCCTGGTAGGTCCTGGCCAAGGAAGTGAAATCAGAAGAGATATGAATTATTAAACATTGGGTGAACTGGCATGATAACTGAACGAGAAAAATTACAGGTCAAAGTCTTGCTAGATACCTAATCTCCCTCTTAGAAAATAAGGCCAGCATATGCATTGCATAGCAATCAAATCTCTGGCCCCTTGGATTTTGGGCAAAGCTAGAAACAACGGTGTTCCACTCAAAGATGGCGCCGACCACGCTGCTTTGAATGTGTGTCATTATTCACAGTTCTGCCAATAATCCAATGTCACTCATCAAGCTCCTGAAAGGGCCCCACTATACCTCTTCCGAGTCTCCCACTCTAGGGCTTCCACCCATAATTTTTCCGGAGCACCCAAATTGTAAAAATTCTGATCTGTTCTGGTTTCGCTTCATTGGCCATGACTGAACCGGTTCGAGCTAGTTTGAAGCCCTGCTTTGCACTCAGCAAAATGTTGGCATTAGAATATAAAATGTTAATTGGATGTTAAAATATGAAAATTGATTTTGATTATTTAGAAGATAATGTTTATTTTGGGGATGACTGGGAGGCTTGTGAGATTCTATTCTTCTGAGTCACAATGTTTCCTTTTGAAAAACTCCTCCTGTTTTGAAAGCTGCAATTATGAAGATCTTAATCTCAAGCCTTTCCCTTTCATCTCCAAGAATGTTTCACACTGGGAATCATTTCTATAACCCTCACACAGCCTACCCACCTGGACAACTAGAATAATTTCTCTTAGGCTTCTGTTTTGTGATTGTTTTCTTCTAACTTTTTGTTTTCCTCCAGATTACCAAGGTCCTTGTTCACATGTTTTGATGCAGTCCTATAAGAGAATTAAATAAATATTATCATATTGACACACACATATATAAGTTTTTAAAAATTTTAGGGTCAAATTGACATATACTTGAAAAACAAATATTTTAAATCTATTACAGGTAAACCACTATGGCAACCATTTCCACATCTGAGAGCCTGGGTTGATAACAGAACACATTCCAGTGAAATCAGCTTGGTAGTGGAGTTGCAATTACATGGTTAAGAGGAAAACACACACACACACACACACACACACACACACACTCACACCATACATATGTTGCATCTTATTTTTGGTTGGGCCATTTTACTCTCCACTTTATGGGAAGCAATCATTATCATTTGACACACAGTGATAAGTCACTTCAAAATATTTTTGCCATATAATTCAGAGTAGCATTTCCTACTTTTCGGAATTTATGTAACACCACATGTGTCTCTTGATTGAGGAAGCTGGGGTATAAAACTCCATTTTCGCTAAAAGTATTTCTATGCTTTAAATAGAATTCCTTAACTCATTTGCAAAGAATCACAACTTTCCTAAGGAAAGGGATGTAATGGTGTATCATAAATACTCAAGTGAAATAAAAGCATTTGGCTCATTCAAACTGGGACATTCATTATAGGTAGCAGAAGAAGCATTTGTGATTTTAAAATGCTTAACTTAGCTTAAAGTACAGCTTTCTAAATCTATTCATAGGTCAGAAGCGTAATCTCACCAACATGTTCAAGTTTTATAATATGTGATAACAGTTTACAAAACAAATTTTAAACATGTAAATGGGACAACATTGTAAATAAGTTCAGGAGTGTGTTTTCAGTTATACCATCATATCAAAAAATATTCTCTCTCTTGTACCAATAGTGTACTGCATAATAAATGACAACCTCTTTCTCACTTATATCTTGTAGACAATGAAAAGAACGTGTATGAAGAACTGATTATTTGAGGTCTAATCTCTTTTCTGCTAATATGAACTGCAACATTAAGTTACTTGACTAATAAGGTCTTGTTAAACTTAACTGTAAAAAGGTGGGAGATAGATTAGGATGATCTCTGAAGATTTTTTGAAGTCTGTTCTTCCTACAAGTCTACAAATCATATAAAAATGTTTTATTAAAGAATAATATCCATACAAGATAATGCACCTAACACGAGAGTACAATTCAATGACTTTTCAAAAACTGAACACATCCATATAAGTGGCACTCAGCTCAAGAAATAGAAGAGTCACAGTCCTAGAAGTCCCTCATCATATTCCCTTCCAGTCACTGCCACTCCCCAAGGGTTACCACACCCCTGAATTCTCTCAGAATAATTTTAACTGTTCTTTTAATTTGTGTATAGGTGAATCACACCATATGTATTTATGTGTCTTTAAAAAAAAACAAAACACCAATCTTATATTTGTGGGATTTAGACAGAACATTACATGTAGTTGTAGATTCATTTTATTCACATTGTTGTATATAGCACAGCATTGGGTGAATAACCATAATTTATTAATTTAATCTGCTGATGATGGGCATTTTTGCGCTTATTGCCTTCTGGGATTTCAATTATATTTAAATTAGACCATTTGTGTGTGTCCTATGTGTCTCTTATGTTCTTGTCTGTCTTATCTATTCTTTTTTAATTCTGTACTGTTTTTTTTTTAATTGATCCATATTTCAGTTCCCATCTCATGTAGTTTGCTATGCATAATCTGTGATTAAATTCATCCACTAAATACTTAATTTTTAATATTATGTTTTTCAGTTCTAAAATGTCAATTTGAATCTTAAATAGATTTCAATTTTCTGGTGAAATTCTGCATCCTTCTATGTATTTTAACCATCTTTCTTCTACTCTTCTAATATTATTACTTATTATTATTTTAATATCCTGTTAACTACATTATCCAAATCATTTATGGGCCTGTTTCTCTTGTCTAATTTTTCTCTTGATTATTGCTTGCATTTTTTTGATTTTTTGCATGTGTGATCCTTAATTTTTTTTTTTTTTGCCTGGCAGTATGTATAAAAGAACTGTAGAGATTCCACATAGAATTATTTTCCATCAGATAAGCTTCCCCCTTTCCTTTGTTAAGCAGATAGAGTGAGGAGCTGCTCACTCCAATTCAGTCAGGGACTGAGCTAGTTTGTGATTCCGTTACAGTTTTTTCTAAGATTTAGTCTACCTCTGGTCCATGCAATTCCTAAGGTATGGCCCTCTTGGACTTCTGTTTGAGATGACAGGGGGATCCCACTCTTCATCCCTTAAATACAGAAAGATTTGGGTTTTCCTTTCAGACTCTCAGCCAGGCTTTCCAGCCATTTGCCCCATGCAGCTTTAAAATATAGTCAGTCTTATTAGTCTCGTAGAGTTAACTATAAGCTTATTGAGAATAAGGGCTACATTTTATTTATATTTTATTCACAGCACATACTATAATGGTTGGCATATGATACGTATGCAAAAGATTCTTATTTAATTGAACTAACTGACCTTATTACGGTTTATATCTGTTTATGTATACTCTTCTTTATGATATTAGTGTTTAGTAATATGATGTTTATACAGAGTTGATATAGATAGGTTAAATAGAGAGAATATCACATTGAAATGACAGAACATGAGTGATGTCTTACTCCAACCTCTTCAGAGAGGACTGCACCAATTATATGCATAAACATGTACCTTGATTATTCTAATATTTATACCCTACAACTTTACCAAAAACAGAAGTAATTGCAATGACAACCAAAGATAATTGATAGTAATTTGTCTTGGATTCATTCTACTGCAATTATGAGAATTAGAGCATTTATAATGAGTGAGATTCAAAATGCCTGTGCTGTCTGCATAGATCAGACCTGTGAAATACTCACATTCTCTGTGCATATGGTAAAATTAGAAAATGAAGTCATAGTAGTTAGAATATATAATTATCTGTTATTAAGACACCAGGTATTAAGCAATTGCAAAACAAGACTATGAGAACTTTTCTTCCTGATGGGAGTCATTGAGCAAACAAGTGAAAAATGTTTCATAAATATCTATTAGTTATTTAGCAACACCACTGTAGGGATTCCTATTTCTGTCAATAGAACAAATAATTGCATAATATTGGTTAAATGTATTTATTTATTATTTATATCCATCTGCTTCTAAAGAGGATTTAAGATTACTAAAGATTAAAAAAAAGTTACTATTGATGCAGGGGAGATAGATTTGAACCTCATTCAGTTACAAACCAAAAGTTTGGTAGTTTGAATCCACCCAGCAGTGCTGCTGAAAAAAATGCCTGTTGATCTGCTTCCATAAAGATTACAGTCAAGAAAACCCTATAGTAGTCAATTTTACTTTGTAAGACATGGGGTCACCATGAGCTGGAATCAACCCAAGGGCACCAAGTTTGGTTTTTTTGGTTTAAGGCAGGAGAGCCTGGCAAACACTTCAGTCTTTCTACTGAAACCCGAGAAAGGCCAAATAAAGACTATGTCAGGATTAAGCATTTGCCCTAAGACACATGTGCCATAACAAAATGTAAAACTAATCCTCACAAGATCAAGACAATCAGCATGTAATCTAACAGGCAGCTAGGAAAACCAATCCACATTCTTAAGAAGAAGAACCCAGAGTCTCTACAACATATTACCCACAAAGTCCGGTATATAGTCAAAACATTACCAGACATGAGAAGAACAGAAATATGTAATATTGTGTCCAGAGAATGTCCTTGAATGATACAGATGTTGGAATGAACAGGTAAGACCTTTAAATGAGCTATTACACATATAATCAATGACTTAAAGGAAAGGATGCCAATAATGAGAGGATAGATAGGAAATGTCAGCAGTGACAAATCTAAACAAAAAATTGGAGGTTCTACAACTGAAAAATACAATATTTGATGTGAAAAATTTATTGGTTGGTCTTAACATCAGATTGGAGGTGGCAGAAGAAAAGGCCAGTGAATTTAAGGACAAAGAGATATAAATTACACATTTTGAAAAATAGAAAGAAGGTAGGGAAAAAATGAACAGGTTCTCCGTGACCTGTGGAGCACTATCAAGTACTGTAATTGGAGACTCAGGAGGAGATGGGAGAGAAAATGGGGCAGACAATGTATTTGAAGAAACTGTGATCAAAATTTCCAAGATTTGGTAAAATTCATTAACTTGCAAATAAAAAATGCTCAGAAAACCCATACAGGAAGGATAAAAAGAAAACTACACCTAGATACCTTATTGCTAAACTAACCAAAAGCAAATATAAAGTGAAAGTCTTGAAAGGAGCTACAGAAAAATTATTAAGAGAAATAAACAATGATAGGAATGATAACTGATGTTTCCTCAGAAGAAAAATGTAGACCAGAAACAATTGTGCATCTTTAAAATGCTGAAAGAAAAAAACAAAAAACAAAAGACTCTCAATTCAAAAATTTATATCCAGTGAAAATATTCTTCAAGGCAAAATAAAGGTATATTTAAATAAACTAAAGAAAACCAAGACAATTAATCACCAGCAAACCTGCATTATAAGACACATTAAAGGAAGTTTCTTGGTTGAAGGGAAATGATATCAGGTGGAAACTCAGATATACAGGAAATGAAGGAAATAGAGATGGCATATATGTGGTTAAATATAAGATACTATTTCTAAAATTTCTTTAAAAGACAACCAATGGTTTAATGCAAATACATATATATATATATCCTGTTGCCGTCACGTCGATAGTGACTGATAGCGACCATATAGGACAGAGTTGAACTGCCTCACAGGGTTTCCAAGGAGCAGCTGGTGGATTCAAACTGCCGACCTTTTGGTTAGCAGCCCAACGCTTAACCACTGCACCACCAGGGCTCTGATATATATATATATGTGTGTGTGTGTGTGTGTGTGTGTATATATATATATATATTCATTTTAGTGTGAGATTTATAATACATGTACATATAAGACATATAACAACAATAGCAACAAGGATAGGGGAGGTTAAATGAAATTGCAATGTTTCAAGGGTCTTAGATTTTATATGAATAGACTGTTATAATTAAAGAATTCTTATTTTGATTTCTAGAGAAACCAATATAATATAATACAAAGAGGTATAGTTAAAAAATGTAGAAAAATTAAATGTAATACTAAAAATATTTGAATAACTCGAAAGAAGGCAGGAAAAGGGGAACATAGGACAACTAGAAAACAAATAGGGAGATGGTAGTCTTAAATGCAACCATCTCAATTATGTTCCATGTACCTGGGCTAAGTACTCCAATTCAGAGGCAAAGATTGTCAAACTGCATCAAGCAAGCAAGACTCTACTAAAGACTTTATACCAGTGGCTGCAAACTTTTCTTACAGAACTAGATTGTAAATATTTTAGGCTTGCAGGCCATATGTTTCTTGTTCCAACTATTCAGCTCTGCCATTGTAGTATGAAAACAGCACAGACAATATGTAAACAAATAGACATGCTGTGCTCCAATAAAATTTTATTTACAAAATCAGATAGTGACCCAGGGGTCATAGTTTGGTGACCCCTACTCTATATAAGTCTTGTTTTTCACCAGTGCTTTCAGTGCAGCTTAGATTTCTTCCTTCAGTACTACCAGTTTCTGATCACATGCTACCTCTTGAAATGGCTGAACGTCGACCAATTCCTTTTGGTATAATGACTCTGTGTATTCCTTCCATCTTGTTTTGATTCTTCCTGCATTGTTTAATATTTTCCCCACAGAATCCTTCACTATTACAACTCGAGGCTTGAATTTTTTCTTCAGTATTTTCAGCTTGAGGAATGCCAAGCGTGTTCTTCCCTTTTGGTTTTGTATCTCCAGCTCTTTGCACATCTCATTATAATACTTTACTTTGTCTTCTTGTGCTGCCCTTTGAAATCTTCTGTTCAGTTCTTTTACTTCATATTTACTCCTTTTGCTTTAGCTACTCTATGTTCAAGAGCAAGTTTCAGAGTCTCTTTTGACATTCATTTTGGTCTTTTCTTTCTTTCCTGTCTTTTTAATGATCCCTTGCTTTCTTCATGCATGATGTCCTTCATGTCATTCCACAACTCGTCTGGTCTTTGGTCATTAGTGTTCAATGCATCAATCTATTCTTGAGATGGTCTCTAAATTCAGGTGGGATATACTCAAGGTTATACTTTGGCTCTCTTGGACTTGTTCTAATTTTCTTCAGTTTCAACTTGAACTTGCATATGAGCAATTGATGGTCTGTTCTGCAGTCGGCCCTTACCCTTGTTCTGACTGATGATATTGAGCTTTTCCATCGTCTCTTTCCACAGACGTAGTTGATTTGATTCCTGTGTATTCCATCTGGTGAGGTCTATGTGTATAGTCACTGTTTATGTTGATGAAAAAAGGTATTTGCAATGAAGAAGTCATTGGTCTTGCAAAATTCTATCATGCAATCTCCAGCATCATTTCTATCACCAAGAGCATATTTTCCAACTGCCGATTCTTCTTGTCTCCAACTTTCGCATTCCAATCACCAGTAATTATCAATGCATCCTGACTGCATTTCAGACTGAAGAAGTTGGTGAAAATCTTCAGTTTCTTCATCTTTGGCCTTAGTGGTTGGTGCGTAAGTTTGAATAATAGTCATATTAACTGGTCTTCCTTGTAGGCATATGGATATTATCCTATCACTGACAGCTTTGTACTTCAGGATACAACAGAATTGATGGACTATCAATTGAGATGTTTCAACAAACGGATGCAGAGCTGGAAGCCAAGAAATTTGGAAGACGGCACCTGGCCAGCCAACTGGAAGTGATCCATATTTATGTCTATTCCCAAGAAAGGTGATCCAACTGAATGTGGAAATTATCAAACAATATCATTAATATCATACGCAAGTAAAATTTTGCTAAAGATCATTCAAAAGTGGCTGCAGCAGTACGTCAACAGGGAACTGCCAGAAATTCAGGCCGGATTCAGAAGAGGATGTGGAACCAAGGATATCATTGTTGATGTCAGATGGATCCTGGCTGAAAGCTGAGAATACCAGAAAGATGTTTACCTGTGTTTTATTGACTGTGCAAAGGCATTCGATTGTGTGGATCATAACAAGTTATGGATAACATTGCAAAGAATGAGAATTCCAGAACACTTAATTGTGCTCATGAGGAACCTGTACACAGATCAAGAGGCAGTTGTTTGGACAGAACAAGGGGACACTGCATGGTTTAAAGTCAGGAAAGGTGTGCATCAGGGTTGTATCCTTTCACCATACTTATTCAGTCTGTATGCTGAGCAAATAATCCAAGAAGCTCGACTATATGAAGAAGAACACGACATCAGGATTGGATGAAGACTCATTAACAACCTGTGATATGCAGATGACACAACTTTGCTTGCTGAAAGTGAAGAGGACTTTAAGCACTTAACTGATAAAGATCAAAGACTACAACCTTCAGTATGGATTACATCTCAACATGAAGAAAACAAAAATCCTCACAACTGGATCAATAAGCAACATCATGATAAACGGAGAAAACATTGAAGTTGTCAAGATTTTATTTTACTTAGATCCACAATCAACGCCCATGGAAGCAGCGGTCAGGAAATCAAAAGACACATTGCATTGGGCAAATCTGCTGCAAAATACCTCTTTAAAGTGTTGAAAAGCGACGATGTCACCTGGAAGACTAAGGTGTGCCTGACTCAAGCCAGGGTACTTTCAATCGCATCATATGCACGTGAAAGCTGGACAATGAATAAGGACGACCAAAGAAGAACTGATGCCTTTGAATTGCAGTGTTGGCGAAGAATATTGAATACACCATGGCCTTCCAAAGAAGGAACAAATCTGTCTTGGAAGAAGTACAACCAGAATGCTCCTTAGAAGGAAGGATGGCGAGACTATGTCTTACATACTTTGGACATGTTGTCAGCAGGAATCAGTCCCTGGAGAAGGACATCATGCCTGGTAAACACTGGGCCAACGAGAAAAGAGGAAGACCCTCAATGAGATGGATTGACACAGTGGCTGCAACAATGGGCTCAAGCATAAGAAGGATGTGAGCATGGCTTAGAACTGGGCAGTGTTTCATTCTGTGGTGCACAGGGTCACTATGAGTCAGAATCAACTTGACGACACCTAACAACAACTCTTTATAAGAGACATACTTTAAGTATAAAGAAATAGTTGAAAATACAAGGATGGAAAAAGATATACATGTAAACAGTAAGCATATGAAACCTGGTGTGGCTATATTAATATCAGACAATGTAAAATTCAAGAAAAGACATATTAGCAGAGATAACTAAGGGCATTTCATAATTATAAAAGGTTTAATACATCAGGAAGTCATAACAATTGTTTAAGTGTTTGTACTAATAACAGCATACTGCAAAAACTGACAGAACTAAAGGGAGAAACAGGCAAGTGCATGATCTTATTTGGAGAATTTAACATCCATTTCTCAATGGGTCAACTAGACAATTTAGTATGTGCAGTCGTGATGAAGTAACTGCTACTGGGCTAGCCCTCTTGTCATAGGCATCTAAAAAAGAACTGGGGATGGAGGGAATAAAACAAATATTTTCAGTCATTGGACAACAGGTAGTAAAAGATTATGATTTCCAAGAGAACAGAAATAAATGAGTTAAAGCCTATGAACAGCCAGACTTTGTGACTGGAGGCAGTTTTTGGATGGTGGTGTCAGCGAGGGGAACCCAAGCACAGCAACAGTGTTTCCACTGAGCTGGAAAGCTGCCTGGCAAATTTTTGCGAACAGATATCTACCCTACGACTTGGCAATTCCACTCCTAGGTATTTACACAAAAGAATTAAAACATATGTCCGTAAAACACTTGTATGATCATATCCTTATTATTTAGCCATATTAATAATTTAGTCACATTGTTCATAACAGCCAAAACTGGAAACAATCCAAATGTCCATCAACAAGACAATAGACTAAAAAATGTGGTACATTTTTACAACAGACCACTACTCAGCAATTAAAAAAAAGGAAATCATTAATATATGTAACAACCTAGATGAATGTCAAAAACATTATGTTAAGTAAAAGAAGCCAGACACAAAAGAGTATATTCTGTATAATTCCATTTATATGAAGTTCAAGAATAGGCAAAAATAATGTCTGGTGGTAACAATCAGGATAATGATTGTCTAATGGGATAGGAATGGTGGGTCTTGACTGGAAGGGAGCCCAAGGGAACTTTTGGGGGTAATGTTGTTATTAGGTACTGTCTAGTCGATTTTGACCCATAACAACCCCCTGTGATAGAACATTTACATCTTGACCAGAGTAATGACTTCACAGGTACATATATTTATCAAAACTAATTTAATTATACATTTAATGTATGCAAACTTTACCTTAATATAAAAAAAATTATACAGGAAATACAAATAAACAAACAAAAATAAAGCATGATCCTTGTGGCTAGAAATTAAAAGAAGCAGGCAAAAGGTGCAATGAGAAACTGGAAACTACTTTTATTTACCATTTTATTTACTTTGTAGGTGGGTATATTCTTCCAAAGATTGAGGGTAGTTTCTGTGGTTTCATAAAGTTGTACAAAACAGAAGTAGGTATTGAGAAGAAGGGAGTGACAAGAATTCTCTCTCGGGTACTGAGGGCAATTCACAGTACCTTTCTGCGTATCTGCACAGGTAAAATCAGGCTAAACCTATCACTGTTCACAGATCAGAAGAGAATAAAAGTTAAGGGTAACATGCAGCCTGAAATATATTTGTAGAATAAGAGTTGGGTAGCTTCAAACTGATTATTTTTCTTATTGCAAAATTTACACAACACAACAATAAGAAAAGGTAAACACTGAACACAAAAAATCTCTCCTCTTCTTTCCTTATTCCCACTCCAGAATAATAACTGCTAACACTTATAAAATGCCTTCACGTGCCAAGCACTGTTCTAAGTACTGTATAGATACTAAATTATTTTATCCTTACACAATCCCCATTTCACAGTGAGATGAATAACCTTGCCTGTGGTCACACATCTAGGGAGCAGCAAAGCCAGGATTCAAACTCCAGCAGCCTGACTCCCGCATCCAGACACCATGTTAAACAGTTAAACCACTTATAGGATGCTAAACTGTATATTATGTGGAACTGTTAACCACTATTAAATGTATTAAATATAAACACTTAACACCAGTAGGGGAGGGAGTAATCATTGACTGAGTATATGTATGTAACATTTACATACAAGTTATTAATTTCTCCACTTTTCTTACTTAAGAGTCCTCCCTGCTTAGCTGGGAAATTATATTAAGAAATTATTCTGATTACTTTTGACTTGATTTTGAAACTGACATGGTAAAAAAGAATATACGTTTATGGAATAAACATGATTATTTTTATTTTGGAAAAGAAGATATTTGAAAGAATTACAGAGAACAAAAATTTATTTAATCATTCCCTTCAGAAACATGTTTTTCAGTCAATTGAATTGAGGGGCAATGTTAGGAATTTATAGACAGTGCTTGAATTAAAATATAAATCATGATGGTTGCTTTAAACTTTCTTCATCAGTGCACTTTTTTAGTAACTCCAAATAGAGAAAATTTAAATAAAAAAAATTGTAATAGTTAACCTGGAAAGAATCCCTAGAGCTGATCCTCCAGTCTAATCTGGAGGCAAAGAGAAAAGTCTTGGTCCTGGGATTAGCAGTCCTGGGTTTTCATCCCTGTGTGTCAAGTCCAGTCCTTGGACAAATCACTCCTCTTCAGCATGCTTTCTCATCTATAAACAGGACAACAACAGGATCTACTCACAGGCTGGTGTGGGGGCAAGTGTGACAGTATATGTGAAAGCACCCAGCACATGACAGGGACTCCTCAAATTTAAGGTGAATCATGGAGGTGCTGTCCAAGGCCACAGAGATACTGAGTAGCAGAAGATAGTTTGAATCTAGGGCTCAGCTAGATCCTCATACTGTGTTACTTTGAGAAGCATAGTACTTATTAAGGGTTAAGTTGCTTTCAAATAACTGTTCAGTTGATTCTACAGTCTTTTTTTGTGAGATTTTCCCCAATACTATCTATCTGTTTAGAGACATCCTCTATAGGAGATAAGAGGCTAATCTTGTGGTGCCCTGTAAGTGTGCCTTTCTTCTACAATAATTTAGGGGAGATGGAGAAGATAGGAGAAGTGGGGGTAGGGGGTAGGCATAACCAGTATATCACAATCTTGGAGATGGTATCATTTGAAAAGATGTTGCTGTTGTTAGGTGCCACCCAATTGGTTCTGAGTTACAGTGACCCTATGTACAACAGAATGAAATACTGCCCAGTCCTAAGCCATCCTCATTATTCTAGTTATGCTTGAGCCCGATGTTGCAGCCACTGTGTCAATCCATCTCATTGATAGTCTTCCTCTTTTATTGCTGACTGTCTATCAAGGAGATTGTCCTTCTCCAGGGACTGGTCCCTCCTGATAACAGGTCCAAAGTGTGTGAGACAAAGTCTCACCATCCTTGATTCTAAGGAGCATTCTGGTTGTACTTCTTCCAAGACAGATTTGTTCATTCTTCTGACAGTCCATGGTATATTTAATATTCTTCGCCAACACCATAATTCAAAGGTATCAATTCTTCTTTGGTCTTCCTTATTCATTGTCCAGCTTTCACATGCATATGAGATGACTGAAAACACAATGGCTTGGGTCAGGCACACCTTAGTCCTTGAAGTGACATCTTTGCTTTTTAACACTTTAAAGAGTTCTTTTGCAGCAGATTTATCCAATGCAATACATCATTTGATTTCTTGACTGCTGCTTCCATGGGTGTTGATTGTGGATCCAAGTAAAATGAAATCTTTGGCAATTTCAATCTTTTCTCCATTTATCATGATGTTGTTTACTGGTCCAGTTGTAAGGATTTTTGTTTTCTTTATGTTGAGGTGTAATCCATACTGAAGGCTGTGTTTGTTGATCTTCATCAGTAAGTGCTTCAAGTCCTCTTCACTTTCAGCAAGGAAGGTTGTGTCATCTGCGTATCACAGGTTGTTAATGAGCCTTCCTGCAATCCTGATACCCAGTTCTTCATATAGTCCAACTTCTCGGATTATTTGCTCAGCATACAGATTGAATAAGTATGGTGAAAGGATACAACCCTGACACACACCTTTCTTGATTTAAACCATACTATCTCCTTGTTCTGTTCAAATGACTGCCTCTTGGTCTATGTACAGGTTCCTCATGAGCACAGTTTAGTGTTCTGGAATTCCCAGTCTTTGCAATGTTATCCATAATTGGTTATGATCCACACAGCCAAATACCTTTAGATAGTCAATAATGCTGGTAAACATCTTTCTGGTATTCTTTGCTTTCAGCCAAGATGCATCTGACATCAGCAATGATATCTCTTGTTCCACATCCTATTCTGAATCTGGCTTGAATTTTCTTTGTAATATTTTATCTATCTTTTTTAAATTTATTGAGAAGATAGATAAAATATTATAATTGAATTTTATATTTGGAAAACAAAAACATAACTCACTTTAAATAATTTACATATTGATAGAGTTCATAAGATTTTCAGTTTTTCAAAAGCAAGCATATGTATAACAAATTTGAAAACTATCTTGGAGGAAGCATGAAGAATCATGAGCTCTTTCTAGATAGAAGGGGTGTTTTCTGTAATTTCTAGTTCATAGCATGTCTGGGACCCACCACAGAAGAATACTGGGGCTGTGGGTATTTAAGATTGGGATCTTGGGCAGTGTAGAATTATCACTTTAAGCAAAATGGCTATTGACACCTATCAGGTAATCAGGGTCATGTCCAAGAAAATACTTATTTTTCCCTCTTTCTTGGTCACTTCTGACAGCAGAATGAGTTTTCTCTTGAGTCAAGCTTAATGAAGAGCTAGAGCTGGAAAGGACAGCTCTACTCCCTGCTTCTCAGGAGAACAGCTGTTAGCAATTTCAGGATTTGAAGAAGAAAAGACAAGACTAAATAATTGGTCTTATCACTACAACTTTCAAATTTATATCCTTAGGATTTCCAAGATTTTCCAAAAACAATAATTCAATAAAATATGGAATCCTTAAGTCCTCAGTACATATTAGAAAATGGCCTTTCCATCTAGGCTTAAAGATGAATTAGTCAATCCATTAGGTAAACGATTAGGGGATCAAAATCAATGTAACGACACTGTATATGCACAAAACCAGGCTGCCACCTGTATGTATTTAGCAGCATGGTTCAAAGTGTTTCCTGAGGGAGGTAACACTGGGTGGGGGAAGCCTGGCTTGCGGCAAGTGCTCAGTGAACAGAACTTCCCCTCATCTTTGGAAAAGATAATTAAAACAAACACTTGATATTTTAAAATTAAAATTAGATGCATATATACAGGTAGCTGGAATTTTTTTTTTTAAAGAAAATCCTTTCCTCTGGAGATATTTCAAGTCACAAGCAGTGGGAGGGGAGCATGTGACAGATACTGCCCTCTGAGTGACCAATGACCCTGTGATTAACTAGACGGGGACTCTAGCATTTCCATATTATCTTGTTTCCTCTCTAGTCCACTCTGTTCATCATGGCTGGATAGAACAATGGGGTGTTTTTCCCTTCCTCCCTCTGGCTTCTTGCCAGCTTAAAGGCAGAGAAACAAAAGGAAACCAGAACTTGGGTTAGCCAGACTTCTAACACAGTCGAGAGGCCATGTCATAGTGCATTTTAGCGCATATCCCTCCCACTAGAGCACTATGCTAAATGCCAGCAAGCAATCAAAGTCAGAATTTAAATTTTAATTCCAAAGAAGTCCTGGTGAAGCAGCAAAGCATATTTGAAAGTATATGGGATTTGGAGTAAAATACTACTTGTGATATATTGGAGCCCTAGTGGTGCAGTGGTTAAGAGCTTGGCTGCTAACCAAAAGGTTGGCAGTTCAAATCTACCAGCCACTCCTTGGAAACCCCATGGGTCAGTTCTACTCTGTTTTATAGGGTCACTATGAGTCAGAATCAACTCGACAGCAACTGTTTATTTATTTATTTATTTTTTGATATATTGAACAGGCTAATCTCACTGAACCTTGAAATGGCATTGTGTTTACATCGTTAAATTGTTGAAGATGTCAGTGAAAGTAGAAAAAGTGCCTAGTCCTCTGCCTGGTGAATAGTAGATGGTCTTACAGTGATAAATGGAGAAAGTCATTGAAACTGTGCTACAAATGGCCCTCCAGCCCAATCTCACTATCTTTTCAATTTATTCAGTGGGGAAACCCCCCTCCTTCATGGGGACATATATTTGAACTCAGAATGAGTATTATTGGAAAATAGAATTCAGTTAAAATCAACTTTCTTTCAAGATCCTGTTTTCTCTCTTTCTCTCTCTGTATATATTATATGTATAGTTAGAGATACTAATTGGAAAGTATTTTAGAGAGGCTTAATATAGTATTGTTTCTTGAGGTTTCAGCGTTACAGGTGAGTTCTATTTAGTCCTAAGCCAATTTAGGACTGTGTTTTTTGTTTTGTTTTGTTTTTCTGAGAGAATACTGCAATACAGTTGCATTACATATGGCACGACTAATATGTGATATTTGTGGCTTTTAAATTTCCAGATTATCTAATATCACACAGTAATTTTCATAAAAACTGTCATGAGGTCCATAGTTGCGAACAATAAATCTTTTGGTAAGTTTCCAAAATTCACACAATGTATATTTTTAATTAAAAATATATGGTTAATACTTGATTTTGGTTGACTGATAAGATGTATAGTGGTCAGGGGTCTTATAAATGCAACCAACCTGGGAATTATGATTGTAATAAACTTCTGAATAAATATATGGCTACATTATACTTTCATTACATCTTTCCTTTATCTTTGGCTCTTTTAAATTTTTATTAATTCTTGTACTAAGATATGTGGGAGAGGATTTGAAACTTAAGGAATACTTTTCAAGTTTCTGCGGTGCTAAAAAAAGATGTTTGGAGAACAGAGTAGAGAGAAATGAAAAATAATAAGGATTATTTCTAGTTAACTAATATTCTACTACCTGTTAAATAACCAGGCATGAAGTGGGCTTAATCAGTTAATGCCTTTTGCTTGGCATGGTCAGTTAATACCCTCCATATATGGGAGATGACCAGAGTCATCCATTCTCTTTATCAAACACCTCTAGCTTTAAAGAACTTCCTGTGAGAAGTTGTGTGAATCAATGCAGCAGAGGTGTCACCAGTCCTTAACCTTCAGTGAATCTATCAGATCACAACGAGCTCTTAAGCGTTCCCTTTTGTGGCTGAAATAGACATAAAATACGTGGCTGTATCAGTGGAATGGGAAGTGCATGTCAGCTAAGTGGCCACCAAGAATATTTACAAACTTACTCTTAAATTCTGTTTGGAAATAAAATATTTTTCTCATCTCTCTCCAGTGGCTTTTAAAATTACCAATGCAAAGAACTTCCCATAAATGTTGCTAATACTTTACTGCTTAGCTAGGTGCATCACTGAGGCTTTTAAATAAGTGCTTGGCTATAATTTAATTGTTAAGCAAGCTGTATGCAGGAATGTATGACTAAGATTGTTGAAGGTGTTATTCTGCGAGATGGTAAGCACAGGGCTATATTTCTTTAGGTATCTAGGAAAAAGTCTGGGCCATACCTTTGTTACAAATTTCTCATATCCGTGTAAAATGGTAACAAGTTAGCTAAAGATAGAAATGAAACCCTCATATTGATTTTTAAAGTTGAAGGAAATATCTGAAAGAGAAAAAGGGAAAAGAATATAGTAGATCCAAAAACGGCCCTAGCATTTCTTAACTTATAAGCCCTTATTGTGAATCATCATGTACTCATACTGTGGACAAGTGGCTTCAGGGGTTAACAACACAAACTCACATTGCTAAACTGCTGGCTTATCTCAGGGCACTAGCAAGGAATAACTAATCAGGAATGCAAAGCACTTAGTAAATATGAAGTGTTCCACAAATTCTTAATAAAAACAGTTTGATGCTTGTGATTTGAATTGCAGTTTATTACTTTGATTACCAGTAATATTAACTCTATCAAATTTGGTGCGCTTTTCAATTAAATAACAGTTATTTAGATGGATGTTCAAGTCAGATGGTAAAAGCTGCACTTAATTTAATGATACTTAAAAGGAAATGGATGAAGCCTTAACTGAAGGACACTGTGAAGCCAATTGTCCAGCATTTATTTATTCCTGATCTTAATTTTGGGTCACCATATGGTAATAACCAATGAAATAACTGTAAAACACACACACACACACACACACACACACACACACACACACACACACACACACAGTAATTTATTCTATTCATAGGAGGACAAACTCTATCTGATAAGATGCTGGCAATCAGAATAGGATGATTCAGGAGGCTTGGGGTGCTTTAAGAATTTAACATGCATTTGATCATAATGCACAGAACTACAGTTTATTTTTCAGGATTCAGAAAGATTTTTCAGGATTCAGGGAGATTTTATTTTCATTCTTCTAAGAAATGAAATTACTTATATATCTTAAGTACATTAAATGGTAATATCTCAGAGCACAAGCTGTTAAGACTTACGAGTGCCTTAGTGTGGACTATAAAGGGAGGGCCAGATTTTGATCACCAGGAAACTTGTACACACAGAAGGAGAATTTCTGTAAGATAGACATGGCCTCTGGGCAACTGTTTGCATTTCCTTTCACTTACTTGGTCCAGGCAGTCTTCTAAATTTTCCACAGACATCATGGGCACAAACACATATGACAGGTTTTTAGGTAAAATGTTAATCGAGAAAAAGAACGTATTTGTTATCAAGTGATGATGGAGACCTCTTAGGCCAGGAGTGAAGTGGTGAGATTGGGGTGGCTGTGCCCCAGTGTGAGGACAGACATGTACAGCAGCACACAAGAGGAAACATGTTTTTGTCTCATGTGGCAAAGGGATAGAAAGTAAGGCATAGTAAGAGAAAATAAGGCCTAATGATTAAGCACAAAGATGCCCAACATCACTGCTTTAAATCAAATAACCCTCATGAGTTGTGAAACTTTAAGTAAATCACTGAACCATTCTCTGCCTTAGTTTTCTAAGTGGAAAATATGAATAATAATAGTATATACATCATAGATGTGTTGTGAGGATTAAATACATGACAATACTTAGAGCTCAAGTCATGCTCATATTGTTATGTGACTTTAAAATTTCCACGCTACTGATGCCCTTTGATGGCAATTGAAAATATGGTATAATATTTCTTCATTGAAACTGACATCTTTATAGGGTAAAATCATGGTTCCTGATCTGAGTTGGCATTTTATTTGGATTTTAAGTTAACTTATTTGTGTGGTCTAAAGGGGTTATATCAGACATCAAGAAAATAAATAAAATTAAGTCCAAAGTTGCAACTAGCTGTCCACACCCCTGTGCAAAAGTTATCTCCCCTAGCTGTAAGATAAGAGTGTTTAAAACCCATGTTTGAAACTAGGGCTATGCCACAGAATTACCAATGTAAATTTTAAAAAATACATACGCTAGGACTCCATCACTGCTCAACTGTATCTGAACCTAGGGTTGAGGTAGGGCAATGAGGAATACTAGGTGTGTGCATGTTAAGAGTCTTCACTGGTTAACCAGATTTACATAATAAACCATGCTAGATGATTTGTAAGGTTCATACTATCTGCATTATTAGATAACTCTAACAATTGTAAACCTAAAACACCACCTAAAGCAATTTTAAAAGTAGTCTTGGTACCTTGTCTAATCAATTATTTTAATTAAATCCAAAATGATAGTGAATTGTTCTCTGAATTAGATCCTTACATGGAGGAAACCAGAACAGGGAGTAACTAAAACAGGGAAACTCTGATAACATGCTCCCCCTCCCTCACCAGCAACTCCTTTGCTGGCAAAACCTATCACTGCCAAGACACCTGGAAATCCCTGTGGATAGACTAACTACTTTTAATTAATCTTCACCAGCCTCAGCCAAACCATTGAGAATAGTTGCCCTTTGGGCAGTAACTTTAAAAAAAAAAAATTCACCCAAGTATTGTAAAATCAAATACTTGAATTCAGACTAGTGACTGAGAAAAGTAGGTGGACACATGTGAATTCACACCCCAGGCCATGCTCCCGACGTTGGCAAAGGGGTCACTGTTGATCTGGGGAGATCTCTTTCTTATTGTGGACATCATACACACAGCCGGAGTGAGCATAATAAACACTGTTTATTTTCTCCTAGTGAAAGTCAATGAACAATGAAGATTTTTTTCCCTAACTTACTTTGATTTCTTCATATACAACCAGTAGACGACACCAGCAACGAGGGCGGCGAGGAGGAGGCCAACGACGATTCCCACAATTAGCTTTGCCTGGTCATTCACCTTTTCTCTGTTTTCATCTACAACAAAGAAGAAAAGTCCATGCAATTACAGACAGTGCCAAGGATTTTTGAGAGAAGGCAATCTAGTTACTACTTAGGAAATGTGACTAAGGCTTATTCTATGATTAATACGCAAACTTTACTTGTGATTTTAAAGGGTAAAAGTCTAGCATTCTTACTACCTTGTCTCATTTGCTCTTTTAATTAAATCAGATTGGTGGAGAGCTTAGATAATTACTGATACAATAATAATTCATAAGTCTTGAGCTAATCGACAAGGAAGAAGAGTCGGCAGCATAGTACCTACCACTTATCTCGTCTGTTTCATCGTGTTCTGGAATACTTACTGAAATGAAAAATGTTAATATGAAATTAAAAACAAAATTTGTTGATATATGAAAGTCACCTTTACCATTACAGTATGATGTAATAACACTCAAACATAAAATATCTATTCTACAGCTATGGGTAAAAAAAAATTCTACTTAATAGAGCATGAAATTCCCTACAAAGGAATTAATCTTGTTTTAAGAAAAAGGAAAGTAGATAAAACCGCAAAGGCATGTAATCTATCACAGGAAATTTCACAACTGACAAGCTGGAGTATTAATCTGAGATCCATGTTAATTTCCCCACTATCTACCACCTTCCATAGTACTCCATTTTTAAAACAAACAAGTTACCACATATGAAAATCTACAATTCAGTCTTTCCCAATTTTTTTTCTTCCTGTCCCAACACAGAAGAATTCATTTTCCTCCTCTAGTTCTGGAACTTATACCTAGAGAAGTTCTCAAAGTGGTGCAGATAGAGTTTAAAATTGGGACTGTCTCAGAGGTTAAGAGACGAGATCTGTCATGTTTGTAAAAGCTCTCCAAATGACTGTGACAGCCCATATCCTTGGTCCATTTTAATAATCACTGCCGTCCGTGATTGTCATCTGATATTAAACTACATAAATATTCCTCAAAAATGTGGTCCATGGGTCCTCATAGGACTTCCTGTGATATTTGTTAAAATGCAGATCCGCTGGCCCCTCTATATTCACACTAAATTGTAATCTCAGGATGTGCCCACTGAATTTGAAAATGACTGTATTCATGTTGATCAAGCCCCTGCAAGGTCTAGAAAACCGAGACACTATTCAGTGGGTTAGGATAAAAACAGATACTTGTGTTCAGGAAGAAAGGATAGGTTCCCTTTCTAGGTAGGAAAAATCAATACTCACTGAATTGAATTCTGAGAAGTTAATGCTCCTATTTTAGAGCTAAATTTGTTTAGTTCTTTTCTCTTGTCAATCTATCAGGCTTTTTACTCCAGTCATAACCTTTTTAAGACCATAATCTATATACAATTGTTTTCTCAGAGCTCCAGCTAATTCCTAGCCAGTGTGTCCCTAGCCTGCTAATGTAACATACAAGATTCCAACTGGACTGAAGGATAATAGTCCTGTCCAGAACCAACCCTTATTCTATGGCACTTCTGATTTAAAGTTAGTATAGCAATAGGGACAATATCAGAATTGAAAATGATGGATAATTTCACATTAAATGACAACTGTATTCAGCAGAAGCTGCTATTAGTACGTAGTAGTTAGAGCTATTTCAGTTCTAACAGATTTTTCACTCTATGAGATAATTTTCTTTATCTGATTTTTAGCTATGGCTTAAATATGACTGTGACAAAAAGAACAATTTCACAAATTCTATTAGCTCTGCTATAAGTCTGCTAACTGAATTCAAGCATGTGGCACTCCTGTATAAAAGAAGGGTAGGATAATTACTACACAAAATTAGAGGCAAAATAATAGATTAAAAGAAATAAATATTTACCAAGCTTAAAACTTAGAAAAATGTTGTGAGACATCTTTGAATTATTTGTACTCTGAATGCAAAACATGGCATACAAAAAGAGCAACTCAGCTCTCATCTGTTGCTGTTGGGAAATATTCCTGTACAGGATAAAGTCTCTGATGCATAAAACATGAAATGATTTAACTATCAAGACAAGGATAGTGCAAGAATGGATGCACGAGGGTGGGGGGAAGTCTAATGATGATGATAGGAAATGCAAAATAAATAAATAAAACTTACCATAATGTAGAACAGGAAGATGGAACTGAAGATTTTAAACTAATGAAGTATAACTTCAAATTTTCTTACTTTTTTTTAATGCCAGAAATAAAATACTCACTAGCAGAGACATTCAAGGAGTTTACTGTTCTCTCCAGCTGGTTTTCTGCTGTGCATGTTAGTGTAACATTCTCTTCGGGGGAAATGATAATTTTACTAGAATACTTGCCATTAACATAAGGAGATTCCTCTGTCTGCAAAAAGAAGGGAGATGGATTTAGAAATGGAAAAGGGTTTAAAGGCATGGGAAAGAGTACTACCGAATACACTAGGTTAGGTGTGCTTCTCTGCAGTGCTGTGTGGTGTCTGGATGTGTATGATCATCAATAATGACCAAATTCAGGCTTCCATCTACAGCAGGAAAGAGAAAGATTAGTAAATTCATGATAGGATATCTATTTATGCTTCTATTGTGCCTTCTAATAATTTATTCTTAATTAAGATCTTCTCTTTCAATAGGTTCTCAGGTTTAGTCAGTATTTTGACATGATGGCACTTGTCTCAAAATGATTAGTGATAATTCTAATCACCAATTTTACCTCAGTAAACTTAGGAATTTAATTCTTATTTGTGAATTTTGTCATTGTTCTTCGCTACAGAGTTTAATTCCTTTATCTTAAATTATTATTATCTAAGTGCATATGCATATGTGATTTACTAATGGATAAACCAAACCATTTTTCTGAATTTTCCTGAGCTAAATGCAGAAGATTGTTTCTCTTTCAGTGGCTGGTTCTCTTTCATTTGACTTTTGCAAGGTGTTAACGAGGGCAATCACTGTATCTAATTTCTCCAAATTTAAGGGACATATTTCACTTTAGTCTTCCCCAGGCCAACATGACTCCTAAGTCCATCACCACTAAAGTGGATACGTACTGGCGCTCCTTCCTCAAGCATATTATACCAATCATGGCCTATGTTCTTCTCTGTGTGCTTTCTCCTCAGCTACATTGTAAGCACCTTGAGGACAAGAGCTAGTCTTATGCTTTGGGATAACTTCTCATCCCTGGGTGTGTGAGGGAGGTATCCACCAGATGTAAAGTAATAGATTCAGTATGTGATTGAGGAAGGAACAAATAAAAGATTACGAATGGGTCAGCACAAACCTAGACAAGAAAATTAACGTATATCCTAGCAGAGGAGAATCAATCCTTCTCCTTGACAATGAAGAATGGTATTATTATTTTTATCCTCATAGTAAATTCACCTGCTATTTTTCCACTTCACAGTAGGATTTTTCATATGGATTTCTCACTGAGTTTTTGTTACTTTTATTGCCACAAAACGTATTTGTTCATTTTTAGGATGGTCTTTTAGATCTTTGTATCCTTTCATTCATCAAATATTTATTGTGTGCTTATTTTCCTCTTTTCTATGCCTGCATTATCATACCTAAGGGTTATCGATTAATTCTGATATCCTCTTGTTGCATTTATCAATTAATTGAACTAAAGAGCAAAAATAATACAGTAGAAAAGATAATGTTATTTTTGATGTTAAAAAATTGATCTGTATATTGTCAGCAATTCAGGTGGTTCAGATATTTATCCTCAGTCGAAAAAATTGCATTTCCTCAGTGTTGAAGGGACCAGAGCTCCTTTGCCCTCCTCTTACATGTGTATTTCCATCATACTTAGTCAAATCAGGAGTCTCCTGCTTCAGTTGTGCCTACTCATTTGGGGGCTTTCCATACCTGGAGCCATATATATATGGTTTTCACCCATAGGTAAAGGAGCCACAATATACTTTGCATAAGCTGGACCAATGGCACACATATTTTGGACAGAAGAAGATTGGAGATTTGAATTTAAAATTAAACAGCACCTCTTCGTTGTATGCAAGACTTCTCAAATTTTAACTGGGTTCAAAGCTGGGAAGGCAGCTCCTAAAATTCAAATAATCAAATGGCACCTCTGAGTGCACCTAAAGAGTCTTCAACTGGCTCCACTGAGAAGAGGGTGTATGGCAACTGTTGTAGAGAAAATGGAATTAATATGTATGTCAGTAACCTAATCAGATAGGAAATTTAGTGGGATTACAACTCTGAACCCCTAGTGACAAGCCAGATTCTTACCTTTTTTAGTCAAAGACTTAGTATTAAGAGAAATTACTGGTACAGGTCATACTTTCTTAGCGTACTTTACTAACATGTCCTGTCAAGTTTACAAATATTAAGGTTTGGTTTAATGCCCCCTTTTGTTCAAAAGGTCGTGGACGCTATATATTTAGCTAGTCTTATTCTGGCCCGAGCCCTGGCACTGGCAAATCAGAGTAGATGTTCACAAGCAGTGACTTGTTCTTCTCGACCACCAGGGCCCAGTTGTAAGAAGAGCTATCCTTTAACATGCATAAGTAAGCAAAGTCATGGAGGCTACTCATACTCAAATGTGTAGGTTTATGATGCAGGAAAGTGTATACCTTAATGTTTTAATCACCCAAGTTTCAAAAATTAATGAGTATGGAATAACACACAATTTACATTCTTTTAAAAGCAGATACTGACAAAACATAGTGGTTCTTCCATTCTCCATGATTTTGGGATTTAAAAATTCTGAGTCCTGTTTTTTTGAGAAAATAAATATGTCAGCAAAAGCTCCCTCTGAGAATATACTGAGAATTTAATGTTGGTAACCAGTCAGCCTAGAGTTTAGGTACTTAAATAAAACCGCATCTTGAAGCAGGCACAGCATATAACAAGAAGACAAATACTTGCTTGGTTTATGACGCTTCCGCTGCCAGTAATTGTCCACTGTATAGCTGGCTTTGGAAAACCTTCCACGTGGCAGGTTATTGTTTTAGACAGTCCACTGGGATCAGTTTTCTTTGTCATTTTTATTTGAGGTTTTCCTAAAATATTATTACAATTAAAATAGAGTGTTGAACTAAGATCATAAAAGAAACGAAAAATCAAATTTTCAAAGAAAAAGTTGAATTGCTGTCCAAGGATTTTATTACCTTCTACAACAAGAGTCAATGACTCTCTTTTCTTTAGCCCTTCAACCTCTCGCAGAGCAGTTTCACAGACATAGTTTCCAGCATCCTGATACCGAAGACTGGAAAATGATGGGCTAGATCGAAGCCTGATGTTATCCTGATTAAATGAAAAGTGAATTACTTCACACAGCACAATTATAACTCTCCAGGTATTTATTAGATAACACACCTAAAACTATTCTTCATTAGAAAATGTAAGCCCTTTTTTCTTAAGATGCTTTCAAAAATAGATGTCTTTTCTCCTATGTAGTTTTGGAGTCAGATATATCAGAGTTTTATTTTAGCTCTTCCTTTAGTTAGAATTTGGAGCAAGTTCATAAACTTCTGAGACTCAGTTTATTTGTGAATCGTGGTAATAATTTTACCATGTAGAATTGCTATGAAGATGTAATTAGAAAAATAAAGTAATGTGTTTACATTAAGGAAATTTCTCAGTAATACTAACTCCCCATTGCAGTAGATGCCAATGGTGTAGGATTAACAGACATGGAAACTTGTGGCATGTAATCAATGAAAAGTCTAAATGTCTAGAAGTTATTTTATATGATAGGATTCTCAAGATAAGGGATCCATTATTGAGCCATGACAATTATGGCAAGGATGCTTTTGTAAGAGGACTTCAATAACAGATTAGTAGCCTAACTCCTATCAACAACAGAAATGTAATGCTTAATTTAACAATTACTTGATATACAGAAAATAATCCTATTTATTTTACCTAGAATTGAAATACTCCTAAGCAGACAACTAAACACAATCCTAAGATTGTGTGATCTCTGTCCACTATGATTTTTTTCCCACCCTCCATCAACTAACCAGGCAACACTGAAAAACACTACTGACATTAAAAAAATTAACTGCCATTGAGTTGATTCTGACTTGTGGTGACTCCATGTAGACTGCTTCACAGGGTTTTCAATGGCTGATTTTCTGGAAGTAGATCACCAGGACTTTTTCCTAGGTGCCGCTGGGTGGACTCGAACCTTCAGCTTTTAGGTTAGCAGCCAAGCATGTTAACCAGTTATTTTCACCACCCAAGGACTCCACTACTGACATTAGGTGTCAATTAAAACTAGTGACTATAGGCAATGCAGAAACTGGTTTAGTAAAGGCGAACTTACTTTCTCTAGAACTATAATAAAACAAATTATTATTATAATGTGTTCATACGATTAGTGATTCATTGTCTAGAACTTGTCCAGCCTTTTGACCATTGACTACTACAGATATACCATGTTAACTATGCAGCCAAGAGAGTGACACTTTAATTATCAGAGGGAACAAGAAGCTGGGGTGGGGCAATGAGAGTGTGGCGACAGGAGGTGAACTAAGGAACTGAGCTCCGAGAGTGAGAAGGCAATCAACGGGGGAACTGGTATTAAAAGGAGCCAAATGTCTGATAGTAGCATAAAACAAAATAATTTATATCTTCAAGGAGAAACTCTTGCAATACATTTCTCCAAAAATTTTTATGAGAGTATTTTCAACTCCTGTTTCAAATGGTTTGTGAGGGACCATAGCCATAAACTTTTCCTTCAGTAATATCCTTACCTCAATCACTAATTACCAATCTTACTTTCTCACTCTAAGCACAAAGCAGCGTGTGGGTCTCCAGGTAATGGTTTACATTTCAGACAATTACAAGAATATAAGCACTCACTCAGGACATACTGATGAAACTTCTAGTATGTTCCAGGTATTCTACTATGGCCCAGGGAAGAAAAGGGACCCTACTTTCAAGGCACTCCTAAGCCAATGGAACCTGCATTCAGAAACTTAAGAGTAGTTTTCAGTAGCATGCAGGCAGAGAGGTATTTGACCACAGCAGGGTATTTAAAATCAGTGAGGCCTGCGCTCCAAGTTCTGTTCTGTCACTTGTGAGCTTCCTGATTTCTCTTGCCTCAGTTTCTTTAGGAGTAACATGGGAAAAATAATAAACCCCCTGTATATTTCAAAGGTTATTGAAGCATAAGGTGAGAACAATGTAAGTTAAAACACAAAGTAAATTATTAAGACCTAAGCTATATAACTGTATATGTGTGTCTTTGAATAATTATTAAGTATATACACATAATGACAGTAATGCCACAAACTAACTTCAGAGCATCAATTAAGGATACCACACTGTTATTGAGTACTTCTAAAATTGCATTGGGGCTTGATTTGTATTATTAGAGAGACAGTGAGAGACAATGTGTGAGTGTGTTTGCATACGAGTATGTGTGTATAAACATTACCCATGAATATACATTTTTGGCTATACCGCAAGATGCAAAAGGAACCAGTTCCAACAGCAAGATATTGCCAAGAACTCTGACTTACTTTCAGCCACACCACAGTTGCATTCCCACTTGCAGATATCGTGCATGACATGGGCAAGGCATCACCGATCTGCTTGGTGACTTCTCCACTTGGATTTAAGGACAAATCCAAATCTGTGAAGCAGAAAATCTGTTTGAAAGGCAAGCTCCAGGAAAGTAAGATAGTCAAAATATTTTGGAGAAGACAAGATGAAGGAACAAAATCCTTCTAACTGCACTTGAAAATTCAGAACTCATTTATGTGACTGAAGTAACCAGTCTGTAGCATAATCAGCCTTGACAGCGAATAGATAAGTGATTTTTAAGGATGCTGATGAATTTCAGAAATTTTGATGAAGAACCTATATGCGCATGAGTTGGCAGAGGAATTGTAGATGTTGCATCAACAATGATGTATCTATGGGCTGGGAGTGCTGCTGAGAGGTCTGTGCAAACTCATGTGGGTATGTGGGTGTGGGTTCTGCTTCTCTACTCAAACTCCCTTTAGTCACACATGGAAACGAGTCTTGTTTTTGAAAAATAACCCAAAAAGCACAATTGGGAAAAACAGGATTTTTGTGTCTTCTTTTTATATAGAGTAAAGCATTGATTTACTTGCAATATATTTTTTCAGTTTTTAATGAGAAACAAAGACCTTAAATCCCAGGGTTGCAATCTATCTGTCAAAACTGAAACATATTTTTTAAAAAGCACTAAAATCCAATTAAATGGTTTCATTCTTTTGTTTTAATTATATATCCTATCACTGATGATCACTGAGGTACTATGCGACTACATTCAAGACCTTTGCCTTAGCAGCCTGCATCTATTCCTCTCTGCCTGATCTACAAGTAAAAGCCCTCTCATTTTCGAGCTCCATGTAGCCGACATGTTTTAAACATCAGCATGTCATACCATCTCTCAGGCACTGGACTCTTGGTTACTGCCACAAAGATCTTATGAACAATGATATGAGAGAGCTATTCCACAGGCAAGTCTATCTGTTAGCTATATTCCCTCACTTCAGTTTTTTTTAACAGCCCTGGGTAAATGGTCCCATGATGACTGGTCCTCAGAGAAGCAGCAGCACTACTGTCATTCTGAGAGGTCACTGCTTTCTCTCTAACTAGCCCTTGATGACAGACATACTCAGATCATGGAAACATGAACATGGAGCAAAGAGAGAAATGGCCTGGCTGTGAACATTTTTGAACAGACCAGTATTTTCACAGGCCTCCCCAGGTTGTGCTCCCAATATCAAATGCCCACAAGCAACCATCTGGTTCCAATATTCCCAAAAGTACCTCCTTGTATCTCCCTCAGAGTTTCAGCTCTTATTTCATGTGTTTTTCAAGCATTACGGGGATAGTGAAAAACTTAGAACCATTACCCCAGGACAGTTTCTAAAGTATCTGTCAAATTGTAAGCCAAGAAACACCTCACACTCAATGGGATTACAGCGAGTCATGCTTAGGGGAAATTTTAGTGCTGGTACTGTGGGTGCAAAGGACTTATTAGAAAGTTTGGCCTGTGTCTCCAAGCAATCTGCGCGTTCCTGATGTCCCCAGGGGGCAGTTCAAACCAGATTCCTGTTTCCATGATGCCCATCTCCACATACATCAATAGTATGGAGCTTCATGAATTACAAAATAAAGAATTCAAGTAAAATGTGTGTTTTGTATATATCTCTGGATATCTCTCTTCTGCTACACCTGGGTAAATGTAACTTTTTTTTTTTCATATTTGGAGATTAAACACAGGTTAAAAAGTAATAAATAGGAATGTTCGAGGTGATTTTGAAGAGAATCAGTTTCCAGATTTTTTTATCCTTTTAGATAGTGTCCATTAAACCAATGAAAGACTTTCAGTGGTCTCTACTTCCCTTGTAAATCCTGAGTCTACAGTAACTTTATGTTGCTTGGTTTGGGGTGGTAATATTGTAATCTAATAAAAAGGATACTTAATCTAGTCTTTTCTCTGACAACTGCAAACCTTGTGAGCTTCAAGAATGTCTAAATATTTTCTTAAAATAAATGGCTTACTTCTTTAAGAGCCATGTAAATAATGTTTATTGATGTCACAAATTGAAGAGATTTAGAAAGAAGATGGAGGGTACCACTGCCAAAAGGTGAAATTGTCAAACCCATGCGAGGCTTAAGCATCGCAGTGCAAACCTGGACCAAAGTGAGCTGACTGTTGGTCTCCAGTGAGTCTATAGACACCAAGTAATTTAAGAGATAGCTACAATTTACTTGAAAACATAGCCAAGCTAGGATATCTGGGGCCTTTCAGGTAAAGCTGGTAATGAAGAAGAAGGTGACTTACAGTGCACTGTGACGGCTGCTGAAGCAATCATGCTTCGTTTGTCTATCAGGGAGCATTTGTAGTCTCCTGTTGCATTGCGTCTCACATCTGTCAGTGTGTAAGCACTTGAGCTTCTTATTCCTTCTGGCTGGCCCTTTTGATAGAGGCAAAATGTCAGATGATTACACTTGGTAGCTACAAAGAGAACAGTTATATTTATTGATGAAGATGGTATTTTCTCAGATAAGAAAAAAGGGGGGAATGTGTTTCTTTGACTGGAAAAATAAACTTACATGTTTCTGATTCCTGGAGAAATAATTAGTATTTTGGGTCTAAAGAAGTTGAGGAGCTAATTTATATGGTATTCAGGATATCTATTTTATTGACAGCATGGCTTGTGTTTGACTTTTAAAGCAAAACTTTAAAAATTCCAATATTTTATTTTTATATTTATGCCCTAACTGCTCTAAGAGATTTGAGGCAGCATAAAGAAAATATGCCAAACATCCAAATAAAAAAAAAAGGAAGGAAGAAATGAATGAAAGAATGGAGGAAAAAAGAGAGAAATAAAAAAATGCAAAGTAAAGAAAAGGAAAAAAAATTAGTAAAAAATTGAGACAAGGAAACATATAGGTTAACTAGATGCAGATGTTAGCCAAAAAAAAAAAAAAAAAAAAAAATTAAAAGAAAATAATCCACAGATACTGTTGCTAAAACTGAGACACAAATGTGGCTATGACATCCCTGATAGCCAAAGTGGAAACATAATTAGTTCCAAAATTTCATTTGCACATGAGACAAAAAACAGCATGCCAATTTAGCAAGAGAAACAGAGAGTTTTCTGTCAATATTTAAGTCTCGAAGAAATTACTTTTACCAGTCTTCTGTATAATGTAGTGGATGATATTCATAAACTCTGCTGAATAATGTAGTGGATGAAATTCACAAACATATCCCTGTATATATTTAATGTAGTAAATGCAGTATTGGCTTGAATATATCCCTTAGTGTAAGGTGATGTCACACCCAAACCCAAATGAAACCCAAAAGGAAGGCAGTTCTGTGGGAGAGCAAACAAGTACCCTCAGACAGAACTCTCTCTCAGTCAGGCTCCATATCACTATGGCATCTAGAACACATTCTAGAGGAATGTTCTAAATTATCCTCTAAGCATATCATTTCTCTCTGCTAGGATATGGATGAACATTGAGAAACTGGCATTTCAAGATGACATGCTCTGAGAAGAAATTGTCCACAGCTTGATTTTATGAAGTTACAAATAATGTGCAACACAACTCTCCCTGCTTGAGAGGGTCCGAGCTGTGTTCAAGATGACAGGGTAGGTAGAGTTAGAATCCACGTCAGACCATTCTGCCATCATCCTTCTTTATGTTATAGTTATCTGCTTCTGAAGAGTAGCTTCCTATAATTTCTTTGGGTAATTAAACCTTGAGTTTTTGTAATTATGGTTTCTTGTGGTTAGTATTTTTTTTTTTTTTCCTCTTTGTCCCTGAAACATCTTAACATTGAGGAAAAAAGGCAACAGTACTGGCAGATACTGAAAAGCCTCAAAGTCACATTCTACGGGTGTCCCTTGTCCCCAAGAATAACACTCTCTCTCATTTAAACTACACAAGTATATAAGTTCTTAATGTCAACCAGATACCAAATAACAGGACAAAATTTCAGTAGTGTACCTCAAGTAATAATACTGAAGCACTTACTGGTAAGTAAAACAAAAACTCCTCAGGAGGCGGGTTACCATTTCCCAAGCATTTAAGAGTAATATTGTCCCCTTCTTTGATGGCATTTTTTGGTGGCAACACTTGTATTGTCACCTGCTCTGTTGGATCTGCAAATCACAGATACAAGTTAACCATTTTTATCAAATACCAAATTACTTTGTATACACAATGTAAATGACTAAATTATACACAACTTTCTCAAGAAGGTAGTAATGGTAATTAAATGTATCATTTTATAGACGGATTGAAGTTAATAGCTACTTGCCATAACAAGTACTAATCTTGGTTAGGGAAAACTACAAAGTGACACTGTTATATAAAAATCAATTTCCTCTTAACAAAATGTCTTTAACTGAGGTAGGAATGACCATAATCATTTTATGTGTGAAAGACCAGTTGGAACAATCTCACTGTATGATTTCATTATAAGGAAAATTAACTATATTACATGAATCTTACAGTTTGGAAAGACGGAATCAGCTAGCAAAGGAGCTAAAGCTATTATATTAAATGAAAGGGGACATGAGCTAAACAACCAGCATGCATTTGGTATGTAGAAGAGTATATATACTTTCTAAAGAATGAATCCCGTGAAATGAGGGACAGTCTCAACCCTACCAACAGGACTGTATATGCATTCTACATCTGTCCTGCTCCCTGAAGCCAAGGTGCAACTTTCTTGTTTCATTTTGGTCATTTTCATGGAGAAAATATGGCTCAAGGGTATTCTTTAATACAGGCTGCTGCTCAACAGTAGAATGCCAATGAAATTAAAGGCTGCAGGGACCATATCTAGCAAACAGGAAATAAAAGGGATAGTGGTGGCAGTTATAAATGACCCATTTTCTAACTTATCCACTAGTTGTAAAATACAATGAAAAGTGAATTCTGAAAGCATATAATGCAAAGGTTAAATTTAGAGAACTTTTCTCCCCACAAGCTTTAATAACTATTGAGGCATGTGTCTGTATTTCCAGACCGGTAGCACTACAAATAATCTACCTATAAAGGCCTGTTTTGTTATTACCTAGTAAAATGAGACACAGAAGCAGTAGATTTGGAGGCTGCTTTCTATCTTCAGCAAATATTTATTTACCTTTCTAAGATTGAAGTGCAGAAAAAACTTTGCAGGGTTGTTATAAATTGCTCTTTACCTTTTCTCTATGGTTGGACATCTCTGAATATTTATCCAGAATGTTCTCAGGCTAAAGAGTGATTGGTTTAATACACTTCTTGTTTCATTTTATGAAATTTCCTGAGGTAGTATCCTGGCGGGCAGTCCCCAGAAAAGGTGGAAAGTAAATAAAGTTTGCTTTGGGCCCCCATTGACCTCTACTTTCTGGGTCTCCTCACTCTTTTACACAGCCTTCCTCTCACTAGTCTGGCCTGTAGCTTATTGTTGCTGCACTTCTCTGATCATGGCTCCACCAGAAGAGCCAGGGTTCACAACCCGACTGAGTTCCTTCTTCATTTTTTCAAAAATTCTCTTCTCTGTGTCCCTTTTTTGATAAGCTTTTCCCTTTATCGAGCATTGAAGAACTACAGTGTGAGTACAGGGTTAATGAAATACATTTGGGTTTTAACGGTAACTTTCTGGATATCCGCTAACACGCCTAAACCAAAAATTAATGATTTCTTTGATCTCCCTTTGCCCGTGACCTTGAATTTCATTTTGACTATTAGTGAATCATCATTCTGCCAGTTACTCTGGCTTCTCCTCTGCCCTCTCTTGTTCACTCAATCACCAAGTCTTCATGATTAACACTTCACAATATTTTTTGTATCTGATTCTCCCCTTTTATTTCCACTAACATCTCCCTAGCCCAGGCCCTAATTAACCTACACCTGAACCACTGCTATCAGTCATTTGGACCCTCACCTTAAGCCTTTCTCCTTATTACTCCTTCATATATATTCCTGTTGAATCAGTCTTCTGAAACAGTGTTTTGGATACTATATTAGTATTAAAACTCCTTCACACATACCCAATATCTAAAGATTGAAATAAAAATTTCTTAAACTAGTAACCACAATTTGACTTAAAGCTAGCTCTTTAATCTTATATCATTACTTTATATAAACCCCCACATGATAACCAAGCATCTACTCAACTGTTTTCCTCTCATCTATCCATCCAGCCTTCCATCTAGTCATTCATTACTTTAGTCAAATTCATTGAACGTCTATTTTGTGCTGGCACTAAATGAAGGGATTAGAAAGTTAAATAGAGCATATTCTCTGCTCTTAAGTCTATTTATGACTATCAGCCACCAAACTTAACAATTAAGATCATATCAACATAAAAACTACATGTGATGTAAACACACAATCACTGGCAGTCCACAGAAGCCTGAAATTGTGAAACTTTCAGGAGGAAAATACCCTGGAGCTGGGTTCTGAAGGATACATAGGTTCTAGTTAGATGATAAAGGGGAGACAGTGACAGTACTGGGGAAGACATGTTGTTAGTGTTCTACAGGAGGAATTTGGAGAATAGAGCACAGGTATAGTGGAGAAGTGACAAAGGTCAAGACAGTGAAAGATCAGAGCTAAAAGGCATATTGGACTTGGGAGTGAGAAGATTAACCAGAGAACTCTGGGAGTCATTGAAGAATCTTAAGCAGAGCAGTAACCTGATCAGATTTGTGTTTTAGAAAGATAGTTCTGGCAGCAACATGGAGGGTAGTTTGTTCCAAGTGAGTAGAGAGAGGTGGACACACAGGAGGAATATCATTTAGGAAATCATTGCAGAAATACAGGCAATGAAGAATGATGACACAAACTTAGGCAATGTCAGAAGGCAGAAATCAGATAAACGCAAAGATTAAAGAGCTAGACTCTATAGGACTTTACTGCTGATTGGGTAGGTTAAGGAAGGAGTGGACAAGTGCTTCTTTCTCAAGCTGTCTCAAGATGAATTCCTAACATTTCTTTTTCTGGAATATATTCCTCTCCATTTAGCTCCCTCCTTCCCTGATCTGTTCTGCCTAGTGAGGTGGTTTTCCAAATCAGAAACTCCAGGGCAGGGTCCAGAAATCTGTATTTTAACAAGTCTTTCAGGAGATTCTCATGCACAGTGAAGCTTGAGAACCACTGTCCTGGAGCATTTGAGCTTTCAGGACCTTTGAGGAGTTTCTGTGGCACTTACCCCTCTAACCCTGTCCTGACAATTTCCTTCCAATGCAGATGTCTTGTTTTTTTTTTTTCTACTGGGGGTAGTAAACTCCTTGAATATTAAGCCTATGTAGTAAATCCCTGGCGTCTTCACTGTAAATCCTAGTATTGCATAGGTGTACCTTCTCAAAACCATACCAAGTGTACCTCACAGGGCCAGCCATGGTAACATCATTTCCTTTTCATTCATCCAAGGACTTCTCTGCCCTCCCTCCCCCCACCTACCCATGCCTGACACCCACATACATTCCTGTTCTTTCTTAATTTCCCAGTTTTTGTTATCCATTTTACCTTTCTCTCCTGTCTTGTACCTTTTCACTAACACCAAGATGGTTTATTTTCAATTCAATCTTTTTGAACAGACGGAATTCTGCCTTTGCTTAGAGAAATAATAGCTTTATTTTAGATAAGCTATATAGGCAGAAACAATCTAATGTTTCACTTTTAAATCAAATTGAAACGTCTCAACTATAAGACAAAACAATTCTTTAATGCTAGGGTTTTCATTTTTTTTTTTTCCTTGTGTAAGAATTTGTGCTTTATAGAAGCAAAATAAAAATGTATATGAGGGAGTTTAAGTAAATGGAAGTGAAACAACTAGAACAGAAACAATGAGAATGTTGAAACAATGTGAAGAATACAACCAACGTCACAGATCATTATGCCTAGAAACTTTGGAATGGGAGCGTGTTTTGCTCTGTACATTTTCACCAAAAATAAAGTTAAATATTAAAAAAAAATATGTAGAAGAGGCACAACTCTCCAAAGGTTCAGCTGGCATTTCTGCCCTTTCTCCAGAATAGATGTAGAAGGGTTAGGTTATTTTAGAACACACAGCAGTGTTACAATAATTTTTTATTCATTTTAAGTAATATTAATTAAATCCTTTCTTGCACTTTTTCCAAAAATATATCTCTAGCTGTATGTTTATGTGTAGTGATATATAATATTTTTGCACTATATCTTGACCTTCATCACTTTTCCACTCTCCCCACTGTATTCCTATGTTGACCTAATGATGGCCATAGCACTTAATAATGAGCATTTCCTGTGTAGTGTGCTAACACTTTCAGATTTATTATTTCACTTAACCTCTGTAACAACACTATGAATTAGGTATTATATTTTTCCCATTTCAAGATAAGAAAACTGAGCCCTAGAGTGGTTAAGTTACATTTCGGAAAACACATAGTAATTAACAGCTGGAATGTCAGCATCTTTACTCTTAATTGTTCAATTATCTTGGCACCTGCTGTACAGGAAAGAGGATAGCATTGGCAAAAAGGATTGTAATCTGGTCTCTACAGCTAAATTAGGACAAATCTCTGAGCCTCACTTCACTCCACAGTAAAATACTGGAGTTAGACCAGGTGACCACAAAGGCTCCTTTGTAGCCTAATACGCTATGTTTCAAATCTGTGATAAAAAGTGAATAAAATTAACCAAACCATCTTGGAATATAACTTCCTACATAAGTTATTCAATTCATCTAATTATTAAAATAAATATTTTTATTAAAACAGAAATTCTTGTCTAGAAGGCCAGTCAGTCATAATCCTGTATTTGTCCATCATTCATTCAGAAAACAACTAGAAAACATTTTGAACTCCTACAAAATTTTGCACACAAAAGTGTGCAACAGTTGAGGACTACCAGAAGGAATGGACCACGGTAGATATCTTGCCTTTAAGGAACTTAGAGTGTAGCAGAATACAGAAGAGATGGTCTTAGATAACAAAGTAGGGAATAAAAGATACCATAAGATGAGTGGTAAGCTTTTGAGCTATATGTTTTCCAAAGAAGAAGAGATTATTTGGGTGTCACGGAGTGGGGTGGAGAATTGAAACAGAATCCAAAAAACCATTTGATTTGGGACTTAAAAGATTAATAGCATTTGAATATTCTTTCCAATACATGATAATTGCATATTGAATTTATATATTGAGTAACTTACAGTAAATATCAAAGACTGCTTGTTCAGAATAAACTGTGTTCTGGCCAGATGGTCCATAATATGCCACAGAGCAGGTGAATGGCATCTGTATATCAGCCTTGGTTGCCTTGTACTCCAGGGATGAAGTCATGGTATAGAGCTGAGTTACTGGGTCCATTTCCTTATTAAAACTTATGTTCACCACTAAAGAAAATAAGGAACACTAATGATATAGTCTTTCATCTGAAAATCACAATCCTTAATTAAATGTCACAACACCACTGAAAAGTGGGTTTGTCCTTCTAACTGTGTTTACCAGGAAGGAAAACTGGCATGCAATGAGGTGGAATGTCTTCTCAAAACCATGAATCAGAGGCATAGACAGAAATAGAATTTTGGAACCCTATCTCCCACTCATTTTAATGAACTTCTAGAACATGCCATGTACAGAAATAATTTTCTCTGCTCTTGATTGTTCTACACAAGGGCTAAAATGCTATTTAAAAAAAAACACTTTATGATTTAATGACTGCTTAAACTAACAAAGCATAGAGTCATCGATCAAGAGAGGGCAACACATTTGAACGCAAGAGACTCTAAGGAATACCTAGACAAGACAAAGTCAGAACAGGTCATCTGGATTCATTGCCCAACTCATACCCACCTCCTTCAAGGTCTTGCAGCACTCTTCCATTCCTGTACCATGTGATGTTGCCATATGGATAGCTGTCTTTTGAAATGCAGTCACCCAACTGCAAAACAAAGAGGAAATGTTACTGCCTTGTTGCAATCTGTGTCTGTCAGTTTGGGAGCCACAAACTCCTCAGGGGCTGCAGAGTTATCAAAAAGGTTTCTGGACCCATTAGTTTTCCAAGCACTAAGGACAGAATAAATGCTCTCTTGTATAAAAATAATCTTTTGTACTTAAAAATATAGTCTTGCCCATTTTTAAAAGTGCAGTAGATTATCCCACTATTAATAAAATCACCTTCATTTAAAAGCATTACCAAATTCATTTTTAATGTTACTTAAATAACACAACTGCATTAACATTGGCTATTACCAGGGTTCACAGATCGGTGTGTGCAAGAATCATTAGTGGTGCTAAAATTGGGCTGCCTTTCCAGTTTCATACTATGTATATTTCATTCTATGTATATTTACCATGATGTATAATCTCCACCATTTTTCTTCAAAAGTGTTTTAATTTTAATATTTAGCATTTATCAAATAATATTATGTTGTAAAATTTAATATTATTCAGAGACTTTCTTTCCACCACAAAGGAAACACTAGGTGTTTTAATCTGTGAAAAGGAAGCTATTGGTCAATGGATGTGCTCTTATCTGTAATTCCAGCCTCACCCCTTCACTCCAACCTCTCTTCACCCCTCCACTACTGTGATATTTTAAATCTGATCTTCTTACTCCTTTACTTAAATCTTTCAACTGTTTAATTTGTCTGTAGAATAAATTCCAAACTCCCTACACAGCATATGAGGCTTCTCATGATCTGGCCTCTTTATACCTCCCCAGATTCATCTTTTACTGCATTCTCTTGCCCATGTCCATGGTGTTACCCCCTAAATGTTCAGCAATGCAAACAACTTGAAGTTTCCCAAACTTGTCATTCTCTTTCACATAATATTATTTCATATTGTTGGAAAGCCCTTGTCTACCCTTGGCCCAGAGAAAATCTACTCATCCTTCATGACTCCATTAAACATTCAGCTCATGGAAACAACAAAGGCTTCTGTTTTTCATGCCCACATCCCCCACTTCTCCCTTCAGGAACAACCACGTCTTACTGTGGTCCCCACCATACCTTGTGCAGACTTTCTGAGTGGCAACTGCAACACTGTCAACTCCTCAAGAGCAAAGTCTGTCTTATTTGTTAAGGCATCCAGGGCCCAGGAAAGGCACTTAGCACCAGACTAAGTAAAAGCAGTTAATCAAAAAGAAGTTCTTACCTGTTTTAGCTGCTCTGTTTCCAGAAAGGGTGCTTTGCGTACAATTTCAGGTTTAGAGGGTTGCTCTAAAGTTAAGTAGAAAAAAGTTTTAAGGACACATAGGAAAAAAAAAGGTGTTTGTTATTTGATTTATAGCAAAACAATTCATTTACCCAAGCAGAAAAACAAGCAACAAATTAATGAATAGATTTCCCATGTAATCTGTAATTAAGAAATCTGGTTATTCCATCCCCTCCAAATATTTGCTTTATTATTTTAAATATTATTTTAAGTGCTTATAACTAACTCCTTTGAATAAAATATCTGTGATGCCTTCTCAGTGCTGTATAAGCAGTAAACAGATTTGATAGTGAAACACAAGTTAATGTACTAAAAACAGCATTGCCTCCAATTGATTATCATGTGAACTTTCTACTTATCAAGAACCTCCAACTCATTAGGTAAAGGCCTTAACCCACATGAATCAGAATCACCAGGATACTTGTTTGAAATACAGATTTCCGAGCTCTACCTGGCCTACTGAATCACAGTATCTCGGGAAAATCCCAGAAATCTACAATTTTTAAGTTTCTTTTTAACAAATTCCCAAGGGGATTCTCGAGCACAATGAAGTTTAAGAATCATTGTTCTAAAAACATGGGAAATAGAAACCTAATTAAAGGATGCAGAAGCTCAAGTCCAAACCTTATCTTTAAAGTTAAGTCATATTAAAAAAAATAAACAACCAAACCCATTGCTGTAGAGTTAATTCTGACTCATAGCGACCCTACAGGACAGAATAGAACTGCCCCATAGAGTATCCAAGGAGAGTCTGGTGGATTCGAACTGTCGACCTTTTGGTTAGCAGCTTAAGCACTTGACCACTACACCACCAGGGTTTCCCAAGTCATATTAGGAAGCTATAAATGTGAGGAAATCTTTTAAATTTGGAACCTGAGATAGAATGGAAGGAAACATTTTAAATATAAGTTCTAAAAGCATAAATTTTAATAGTGGCTTCAGAGAAGAAATGATTAAAAATTGCAGCAACAACATATGATTTAAACTGATTTTATTTTAATCTCAGTTTCTAGTTTTCTATCATTCATAGATTTTTTTAATTAGCTCCAACAATTAATGTACAAAAAACGTATATTGCCTAATTGCCATTCATTTTTATGAGTCTCATGGAACAGAATTAGTCTATGCTCATGTAAACAAATAAAAACAACCCAAATATTCTTTCTTTCAGAGTCTTATTGCTTATCAACTCCAATACTATTAATTTTGCTTACCAAATGAAACTAAATTGGCTTTTGTATAATTATCACTCAGTCTGAAATTCAGTTATCAGACATGTTACCTACTCAGACCATTATAGAAAACTAGGAAAAAGACTGCTACGTATTGTATTGGGCAAATATGCTGCAAAAGACCTCTTTGAAGTGTTCAAAAGTGAAGATATCACTTTGAGGACTAAGGTGCACCTGATCCAAGCCATGGTATTTTCAATCGCCTCATATGCATGTGAAAGCTGGACAATGAACAAGGAAGACCAAAGAAGAATTGATGCCTTTGAATTATGGTGTTGGCGAAGAATATTGAATATACCATGGACTGCCAGAAGAACAAACAACTCTGTCTAGGAAGAAGTACAGCCAGAGTGCTCCATGGAAGCGAGGATGGTGAGACTTTGTCTCATGTACTTTGGACGTGCTATCAGGAGAGACAAGTCCCTGAAGAAGGACATCATGCTTGGTAAAATAGAGGGTCACCGAAAAAGAGGAAGACCCTCAAGGAGATAGGTTGACATGACATGGTGGCTGCAACAATGGGCTCAAGCATAACAACGATCATGAAGATGGCGCAGGACCAGGCAGTGTTTCATTCTGTTGTACACAAGGTCACTATGAGTCGGAAGCAACTTGACGGCACCTAACAAAGGAAGTAGACTAAAATATCTTTGGATCAAACAAAATGGATAGCATCAAACTGATACAAAAAAAAAAAAAGTAACCTTCTTCAGGTTAACATCTATAATTAATTTCCACTTGGCAATTATGTTTTATATTAGAAATTAGAATAATGAGTAATAACAAATCCAGCTATGTGTTCAACTCATGCATTTTAATTACAAGAGAACCTATTTACTATTAATTCTAGAAATCCAATTCTATTAACACAATTTTCACAAGGTGATTTTCTAGTTTCCAAATACATAGGTTATACACATAAGAAAGATAGAAAAATTGAAAAAAATATAGAAATATGGAGAAACAGAAAGGCACAACAGAGACAATTACCTTAACACAATCACAATGATACCTGACTACTTGATTATTATAAAAGTGAAGGAAAAATTATCAATGCTGACAAATAACTGAAAATAGACAACATATGTCATGGGAGTTAAAGTCTCCCACATATCAATAGTGTCATCACTATTTTAATGTAAAGTCAATGTTCATCATAACAACTCTGAGTTGTTGATAAACCATTGAATTCTATTTGAAATTCATGTTTAAAAAGGCAAATGTCTCAAATACATCTGAGAGAGGCCTGCATCCAAAATATTTAACTAAAATGAAAATTCTTGGGGCTTAAGTAAGAAAACTAAAGTTCTCTGGGAATTGAAATCAGTAATTCAGTGACCTTCTCGGAGAGCTCAAGAAAGCTAAGATATTAAACTAACTTAGGTGGTCCATCAAGAGTCAAAATTAACAAGAAAAAAGGAAGAAATGATTTTTAGGTTCTTCTTGAGCAGTATCTATGCATGAAATATATGGAGAGATTTGAAAAACCCCTGAAAAAAAAATGAGGCTCTAAATACAAAGAGTTGGTGGGCAGTTTTGCCAAGTTGCACTAATTTCTAGTCAACTAAAGTCATATAGCAAAACAGCCGGGCTCAGTGTCACTTCTTCTTACATAGCATGTCTACTACTACTTTGCTTCAGAAATCCTGTGATGTTTTATCAGTGTGCACATAATTATTAACAGATTGTTACAATCTCTGGTTCTTTGGTCCACACAATCTTTGGTCCATGAATATTTTCTAAAATTCTTTTTTTCTTTCAATAAAATGAAACTTCAGCAAAGCTAGGGAAGCTTGATTCTGAAAGGCTTAAAGTTTAGTCCTCTTTATATTGTTATTCTTATTCCTGTTTGGAAGAGACATCCACAGTGAGTATTGTGGAAATAATGGTAATACCTATTGCATTTCCTTGAGTTATTTTCTCCTTAAACTTTTGTTTCAACCATCTATATTAACTACATATTTTGTATGCAATTTTCTCTTATATTAGATTGTAACAATTGATGGGTATTAGTTGGAGGACACACACTATTTCAGTAAATTTGCATATTGGTTTTAAAGTGTTTTTTAGAACTTTATGTGAACTATGTCTTAATATGATTCAAGAATTCATAACCAAGTATAGAATTTAAAGGAAAAGTAATGATGCAAATTTATTTGCATTATTAAAGTAATTTAGTCAAGGGCACCAATTTAAGCCAAATCTTGCTTCTGAACATTCATGACTAAGTTTCTCTAAAACCACTTCAACTGAACATTTATCAAATGGTAGAGTCATGCTTTATTTCATTTTCTTCTTCCTCATTGGCATGGTTGTCTTAATTGAAGTAGCTAGGAACTACAATATCATAGGTCTGCACTGCAGTAGTTTAAAATTAGGGAATAGGAGAATTAAAAAAGTGTTATGCTCATTGTAAATCTGATAGCACATTATAGGGTGTATGTGTGTTGGGGGAATGGGCAATTGACATCCAGACTTTATTCTTAGCAGAACATAGCATGCCCATAGCTATAGCAATGGTATATAATGCTAAAATTCAAATGATTTATTTTTTCACCAAATAGATTTTAGGGTTTTCACTAGTATCCTTTGAGGTCTTACTATATATAATTAAAGTTAGGCTACACTTAACATTTAGTGCAACTTGAAACATTTCCTAAGATAGCAGTCTTAACTCTTTTAGTTTTCTATTAGCTGGAGATGTTACACAGTAGATTCTCATGTTAGGGTAGAAGGAAATTGTGGCAAGGAGATGGGGAGTTATCAGGAAGAAATATACTACAATAAACATCTCCTCTTGCTTTATCACGCAGGCTATTGTTAATGAACGTTATTAATATTAGCTTTTGGAGAGACTAGAAATCAGCAACTTACTAAAATATATATTTTTTGGCATCTAGCCATCTCACAGCCAGGTGAAGATTAAGTGATGAATGCAAAACTGCTATTATATCACTCACAAGGTACTAACGTTACTGTCAAAAACCACTCGCAGCCCAGCTCGGTTTGCTACAGGAGGAGAACAAGGAACGGCAGATGCACTGGTTATGCTGATTCAAAAGTGCCTCTGTCAGTACTTTGTGAGCAATCACCCCTCATAAATCCTGAGGTACTTTCAGTAAACCATTGTATGTGTGTGCAATCATGGTGTATTTTCCTCATGGAATGGGAAATGGCATTTATATATTTAAAGAATCAAAATGAAATGCACGGTTTAAGTCTCATTTGTAAAACAGGTCATTTTCTGCTTCCCTGCGCCCCCCCCCCCAAAAAAAAAAAATCAGCACCATTTACTTGTAGGTTGAATGACTTTGGGAAGGAGTCAATGCTCAATTCTGATAACACTTGCAGAAAAGTATCCAAATGAAACGTACCTCAATAAACCAACCAAACCTGTTGCCGTCGAGTCGATTCCGACTCGTAGAGACCCTATAGGACAGAGTAGAACTGCTTCACAGGGTTTCCAAGGAGGAGTTGGTGGATTCGAACTACTGGTTCTTTAGTTAGCCAAGAAGCTCTGAAATAACTATGTGTGTGAAGCCAGCAAACACTGCCCATCACCAAGGGGAAAACATGTACAGGAGACTCTCCAGCTTGGAGATAGTCTTTGTTTTAACAACACAGAATAAGAGACTAAGACGAGCCTGACTTGTGGTTTGCAAATGCTTTTTCAGAATTGGAGCCTTCCCTTTTTTTCTGAATAAATTACCATGATGGTCTTCGAAATACTGAATTGATGAAGACTAGTTGAGCAGTAGAGCAGCTCCTCACCTTCCCTAGCTCTCCTCACTGGCCCCTGAAGAGGATCCTAGCTACAAGGTGGGACTAGCCCTGACTGGTCGAAAGCACTCATTTTACCCACGAGGAAATCTTAGCCCAGACTGGCAAAGTCACTTGCCCACGGTCAGAAAACAGCAGCAGATCTAAAAGCGCTAGGTCTCCCGATGATCAGCTCAGTGATTTCCCCATCACACCACAGCCAGCCATTTGGTGCTCTGGGACACATATCACCTCTAAGACTTTTTCACAATCACTTGAATGAATCGCTGGAAACTTTTAAAGGTCTACTCTCACTTATGGACAGTTTTATTAACCTCAAATGTGCACTAAATGCAACCAAGAACTAAATGATTTTGATGCCATTCAATTACAAAAAAAAGAAAAAAAAACTTCATTAATGGTGACAGAATGTTACTTACTTGGATTTGGACTGCTTTATGGGCATGATTTCTTGTTTCTGAGGTACAGCTTAAAACTAAACAAACAAAGCTACATCACAGGTAACAGAGTCATCAGTCATGGCCTCTAGTTTGAATAAAAACAGTCTGACTTGGCCCCTGAGGATGGCCCTATGCAGCAGGCTGCTCTGTGATGGGCTCACAGTAACCATCCTCGGGTTTGTGGTACAGGGTGCATGTTGCTAGGTGATTCACCAGAGGGAAACAGAAGACTGATTGATGAGCCCAGTAACTCTTAAGTGACAGCAATGTGTATATGCAGAGAAGAAAGCCTCCCTGTCACAGCTGCTGTTGGCTTTACAAAAAGTGACCTAAAGTAAATGCATTATATTTGTGAAAGCAAAGCCCCTATATGCTCTTGCAAACACTGTCTTTATCATGAGCTCTGATGCTCATTTTATTAGACTGGAAGGGTCTCATGAGTTGTGGTATAAAACACCATTTTCCAGAGTGTATAACTTGTCTATTTAAATTCTCCCTGGCTCAGAGCCTGGAATGCAAATTCTGTTTCTGAGAATTACTTTGTTTTCAACATTTAAAGGAGAAGTGGGTTGGGGGTGCAGGCGGTATGCGGGGTGTGAGTTTGTTTTCACACTCATAGAAATCCTCTGTACTCTAAAACAGCTTGCAAATTGTACTGAATTAGACCAACTGGAATTTTCTTTTTCAGATTGCTACATGGCATTTTTTTAAAAAAGAATATTTGGAAAACCCTCACTAGAGATTCTTCTAAATGAAACAACTTGAATTTTCTCAACATCCATGTATGCTATCTTGATATTCTGTCATCTTAATTGGAAAAAAGAAACCTGCCAATGACAAATTAATGCCCATAATCACTGGAGTGCTTGACTTCATCTCTGTATCTACTGGGGTACATTCTTTTTTCTTTTCTTTTATATATATATTTTATTATACTTCAGGTGAAGGCTTACAGAACAAATAGTTTCTCATGAAACAGTAGTACACATGTTGTTTTATGACATTGGTTAACAACCCCACAACATGTCAACCCTCTAACTTCTCAACCTTTTTTTTTGGTGAAAATACACATAACCAAAGATATATCATTTCAAAAATTTCTACATGCACAGTTCAGTGACATTGACTATACTCTTCCAATTGTGCTGTTATTCTCGCTTAAGATGAAGGCTTACAGAACAAAATAGTTTCTCATTTAACAATTACTATAAATGTTGCCCTACGACAATGGTTAACAATCTCACAGCACATCAACAATATCCTAACTCAACCTTGGGTTCCCTAACACCAGCTTCCTTGTCCCCTTCTGCCTTCTGGTCCTTGTCACTGGACTACTGTACCTCGTTAGTCTCATTTGGTTTTATGGGGCTGTCTACTCCCAGGCTGAACAGTGAACCTCGGAGGTAACTTCACCACTGAGCTAAAAGGGTGTCTGGGGGCCATACTCTTGGGGTTTCTCCAGTCTCCTTTAGGCCAGTAAATCTGGCCTTTTTTTTTTTTTTTTTTTTGGTGAGTTAGAATTATGCTCTACATCCTTCTCCAGCTCTGTCCAGAACCCTCTGTTGTGATCCTGGTCAGAGCAGTCAGTGGTGGTAGCCGGGCACCATCTAGCTGTACTGGATTCAGTCCTGTGGAGGCCTTGGTAGCTGTGGACAATTAGTCCTTTGGACTAATCTTTTCCTTGTATCCTGTTCTCTTCATTCTCCCTTGCTCCCGAAGGGATGAGACCAGTGGAGTATCTTAGATGGCCGCTCACAGGCTTTTAAGACCCCAGACACTACTCACCAAGGTAGAATGTAGAGCATTGTCTTTATAAGCTGTGTCATGCCAATTGAGCTAGATGTTCTGGGGTACATTCTTGATGTCTGTTTATAATTATGACATCATGGCCTATAATAAAAAAAAATGTTTAGGGGGTTGTTCTCTTTTAGAAAGAACATCCTGAGCAGTGCACTGTTGTTCCTCCTAAAAATGTTGAAGTGAAGCAAAAGAAAGAAAAAATACATGGGTCATTTGCAAACACGTGGTGCAGGTTTTTGGGGGATGCTTATGAAGGAGGCATGACTGGCAAACACCTGGTACTTGGTTAGATTTGTGAAATGGTTGAGAAGTGTGGTTGGTTTCTGGAAAGGGCCTTCTAAACTGAAAGGTAATCAACTGAAACATGCAATGTGCTTTTATACGGTTCTTCTAGAGAACAAAGGTTTCCTTTGATAGCATAAGCACTCTTTGAATCTGCGTCATGAACCCACAGAAGCTTTGAAGTCCATATAAATACTTAAGGGGCAGTCCTACTTAGTCCTACAGGCTATTACCAGAGAAACTGACATACTCCACGGTTAATGGTGCAATTGGAAGGCCCTCTGGGTTTCTTCATTCCCTATTTATTTTAATAACTTCTAGTTGCTGTCAAGTTATCAGAAAACAGAGGGGAAAAGTTGAAAGTGAGACCTTCTTCCCTAATTAAGAAAGACTGGCATTCTGAAACTTTTGAGACCTATTTTTCCTCCTATAATTTCTAAAATTTTATTATGTAACGAGGTGGGACTTTTTATTTGAATTTTAAAAGATAAAATGCTTTAATTAGAACTTCTCAAGTCATTCATTTGCAAAGTTATTTGCACAGCAACGTTAACTATATATTATCATTAGGCAAAGTAACTTTGCCATAATGACTGCAGTAATGATTCCAAATTTCTTCTACAACTTTCTCCTTCCATTTTTTTCCCTTGGTGTATCCACATGTGAACTTCTTTACTTTTGGACAATATTCTAAACTGAACACTTTAAAGAACTAAGTTAGCAAGCATTAAAGGTCAGAAGCTATATTTAGCTATATTTAGATATCTAAATCATAGTTTGGATTTGCCTATATGTGATGGTTTTTAAGTATCAAAAATGGCAATTTCATCAAAGCTAGGAGCCCTAATACATGGCATAAACACAATACGAACCATAAGTAACAATGCACAAGCACCAGAAAAGAGACTAGATAAATGCGAGCTCCTAAAAATCAAGCACTTATGCTCATCAAAAGACTTCACCAAAAGAGTAAAAAGACAACCTACAGACTGGGAAAAAAATTTTGGCTATGACAAATCCGATCAGTGTCTAATCTCTAAAATCTACAAGATACTGCAAAACCTCAACAACAAAAAGACAAATAACCCAATTAAAAAATGGGCAAAGGATATGAACAGGCACTTTGCTAAAAAAGATATTCAGGTGGCTGATAGACACATGAAGAAATGCTCACAATCATTAGCCATTAGAGAAATGCAGACCAAAACTACAATGAGGTATCATCTCACCCCAACAAGGCTAGCATTAATCCAAAAAAAAAAACACAAAACAATAAATGTTGGAAAAGTTGTGGAGAGACTGGAACACTTATACACTGTTGGTGGGAATGTAAAATGGTACAACCACTTTGGAAATTGATTTGGCGCTTCTTTAAAAAGCTAGAAATAGAAGTACCATACGATCCAGCTATCCCGCTCCTAGGAATATATCCTAGAGAAATAACAGCCGCCACAGGAATAGACATATGCATACCCATGTTCATTGAAGCACTGTTCACAATAGCAAAAAGATGGAAACAACCTAGGTGCCCATCAACAGACAAATGGATAAACAAATTATGGTACATTCACACAATGGAATACTACACAACGATAAAGAACAATGATGAAGCCGTGAAACATCTTGTAACATGGAGGAAACTGGAAGGTATTATGCTGAGTGAATACAGTCAGTCATAGAAGGACAAATATTGTATAGGACCACTATTATAAGAACTAAAGAAGAGGTTTAAACACAGAAGAAAACATTCTTTGATTGTTACGAAGGTGGGGAGGGAGGGTGACGGTTATTTACTAACTAGATAGTAGATAAGAATTATCTTAGGTGAAGGGAAGGACAGCACACACTACAGGGGAAGTCAGCACAACTGGACTAAACCAAAGCTAAGAAGTTTCCTGAATACAATCAAACACTTTGAGGGACAGAGTAGCAGGGGTAGGAGTCTGGGGACCATGCTTTCAGGGGACATCTAGGTCAACTGGCATAACAAAGCTTATTTAGGAAATGTTCTGCATACTACTTTGGTGAGTGGGGTCTGGGGTCTTAAAAGCTTGCAAGCGGCCATCTAAGATGTATCAATTGGTCCCAACCACTTGGAATAAAGGAGAATGAAGAACACCAAAGACACAAGGAAAGTAGTAGCCCAAGAGACAGAAAGGGCCACATAAACCAGAGACTTCATCAGCCTGAGACCAGAAGAACTAGATGGTGGCCGGCTACCACCAATGATTGCCCTGACAGGGAACACAACAGAGAGTCCCAAATGGAGCAGGAGAAAGGTGGGGTGCAGAACTCAAATTCTAGTAAGAAGACCAGACTTAATGGTCTGACTGAGACTAGGGGTACCCCATGGATTCTCTATCAGCCCGAACTAAAACAATTTCTGAGGCCAACTCTTCAGAGAGGGATTGGACTGGACTGTTGGACATAAAGTGATACTTGTGAGGAGCGTGCCTCTTAGCTCAAGTAGATACAAGAGACTAAATGGGCAGCTTCTGTCCAGAGGTGAGATGGGAAGGCAGAGAGGGTTAGGAGCTGGTTTAATGGACATGGGGAATCTGGGGTAGAAGGGAGGAGTGTGCTGTCACAGTATGGGGAGAACAATTAGAGTCACATAACAATGTACGGAAAAATTTTTGTATGGAAAAAATAAAAATAAATAAATAAAACAGGCCATATCACACACACACACACACACACACACACACACACATACACAAAACATGGAAATTTCATATGTCCATCTTAATACATATATATATAACATATGCATGATTTTATATATATATATATATATATATATATATATCATCTTTAAAAACAAAACAGAACGATACCTGTTGCTGTCATGTTGGTTCTGACCCATAGTGACCTGATAAGACAGAGTAGAACTACCCTACAGGGTTTCCAAGGAGCGGCCGGTAGAGTCGAACTGCTGACCTTTTTTGGTTAGCAGCTGAGCTCTTAACCATTGTGCCATCAGGGCTCCTGTACAGCTATGTACACATCACATCACATTTGCCCATGTCAGTGAAACTTAAAGATCATGTGCCAGTTATCACTTAGGAGTACCCCTTTATCACAGGAAATTTTACCCGTCAAAACAGAGTGTTCTTTTAGTTCCTCACTGCAAACCTGCTATTTAAATTTCAGGCTTCTTGTTTTCCTGGCTGACAGCATGCATGAGCAGAATGCAGACCTCTACAAGTCCTCTTATACAGAAGCCGGTTGTGGAGCTCCTAGAGTTCAGCCTTCTTCTTAAAGGACATTTTCTAGTACCAGCCATTAATCCGACTTAGCAATTACACTGCAGACTACTTACTGAACACCTTTACTACTGTAGGTGCCTCCAACACGTCGTCCTCAGTCACTAGCATGCACACAAATCTCTTCTCATCACTGATCCTGGCACTACTAATAGACAAAGTGTAGTCTTCCGAGAGGCTCAATCTGTCTTTGTATTCTGGTACATCATCGTACTGCACACTTTTCTTGGTAGAGGACCTAAAGGCAATAAATACTGGGGAGCCGTCGGGTTTTTCCTAAAAATGGAAATAATAATACATTTTAAAAACAAGCATATGCAGATGTTTCAGGATGTTACACCCAGAATAACAAGATTTTCTCAGTCACATTCTTCCACCAATATTTGTATATTTTGTCAAAGAAGAATAATTTTGGATATGATCCTCACACAAATTTTTGGTTGCTGGAAACTACTCCTCATAAGAGGAGAGGCTGTAAGTTCTTTTACAGGTATGGGTACAAGTGTGTGAAAATTAAGGGACAGAGCCCTAGGAATCTCAGCTTTTCTTGCATCTGGAAAACAGAATTAATGACTCTTTTGAAACTAGCAAGGGCTGGTCTTATGTCTAATATATATCTAAAAAGATAAAAACAAATGTACAAATGCACAAAATGATCTATTTGGGTATAAGTGATAATTATCTTCTGGACAATTATCTTTGGCATTTTTAAAAAAAATTTTAATTTTTAAATGATTTTTTTATTGTACTTTAGATGAAGGTTTACAGAGCAAATAGTTTCTCATTAAACAGTCCACATATTGTTTTATGACTTTGGTTAACAACCCCATACATGTCAACACTCTCCCTTCTTGACCTTGGGTTCTCTATTACCAGCTTTCTTGTCCCCTGCTGACTTCTAGTCCTTGTCCCTGGGCTGTTGTGCTCTGTTAGTCTCGTTTTGTTTTATGGGGCTGTCTAATCTTTTGCTGAAGGGTGAACCTTGGGAGTGACTTCATTACTGAGCTAAAAGGGTGTCCGGGGGGCCATAGCCTCGGGGTTTCTTCAGTCTCTGTCAGGCCAGTAAGTATGGCCTTTTTCTGTGAGTTAGAATGTTGTTCTACATTTTTCTCTAGCTCTGTCTAGGACCCTGTGTTGTGATCCTGGTCAGAGCAGTCAGAAGTGGCACCATCTAGTTGTACTGGACTCAGTCTGGTGGAGGCCATGGTAGTTGTGGTCCATTAGTCCTTTGGACTAATCTTTCCCTTTTATCTTGTTTTCTTCATTCCCCCTTGCTCCCGAAGGGGTGAGACCAGTGGAGTACCTTAGATGGCTGCTCACAGGCTTTTAAGATCCCAGATGCTACTTACCAAGGTAGAATGTAGAACGTTTTCTTTATAAACTGTGTTACGCCAGTTGAGCTAGATGTTCCCTGAGACTCTTTAGCATATTTTTAACTTTAATCCACACACTTTAAACATCCACACCTTTCAGCCAAAAGTGACATAGCTGAGCTTTACATGTAACATTGTTTAATGAGATTTCATGGAAGAAAGATACATGTTCTTGTAAAATAGTCATGCCCATTAAGCAATAGACTCAGAGTAATCACTAAAATCCATAGTTTGGCGATTTGAGGCATAAAGCTTGGCTCAAAAGCCTTACATATTAAAACTGATTATCAAAATACAATCTAATTTGCATATAGCACATACAGTGCATTTCTTCCTCTGCTCCCACAAAAATTCTCTTAGGTAATAATCAATTTAGTGTAAAATAGTGGCCAATCCCTCTTCTACTTACCTCACAAGACCTTTGGGAAGACAGAATATGATAAAGCATGTTAAACTGCATGGCAAATGTTAAGATGTTATGAAAGTTTCAGTTTTAGAAATTATTAATACTGATTACTAAGTTAATCTTGAAGAGTCCAAAAGTTTTAGCTGGTTGGATATCTAAACCTATCAATTATGTGCTAATTAAATCTTCCAATTTTCTTGCAGGTTTACAACACAAATCCTTGCCTTAAATCATTCTTTTGTTAAGAGAAATACATAACCTTAAGTTTCCCTATTTTTTATTTAAGAAATAAATAAACAAGTCATTAATTTCTAAGCACTTAACTATTTGCCAGGCTCTTGCTTTGGGCTTTCCATGTATTAAGTGATTTAATTCTCATAACAACCCAGTAAATGAAAGTTATAGCATTAGCTCCACTGACAGATTAGAAAATGAAGTGAGAGTGTGAACAAATAACTTTCCAGGTCACAGCTAGTAAATCAAGGCAGAGCTGAGATTTGAGCTCAGTGGCCTAACTCCCTTATGATTACACTCTCCCGCTCTCCATAGCTGACACCTGTTCTGTCCCAGACCTGTGGTAGATACCGGTAAAGAGCAGACAGCAGCGGGCTGGGGAGGGCGGCACAAGGGAGCCATGATCTCTACTCGGGAAGCTCAGTGTGACAGGGCAGACATTAGCCCATCCTTCTTCTGTGTTTGCTTCCTTTCACCTTTTCCAAATGTTCCCATCATCTTTCAGGAGGTTACACTGAATTAGAGCATGTACATTAACAATTTATGCAAATTAAGACTGCTTTTGGAGCACCAGCACCTAAAATGTATCTCTCATCGTTTATTGCTGAAGCTTTTTGCCTAACTGACAAACTGAAAATTGCCATTATTGTTTGGATTCCAAATATCATTGTGCTGGGTCAGCTTAGGGAAAAATTACTCCCTTGGTTATACTTAGAATTTCCCAGGATGCCAGTTTTTCACCACCTGTGTTCGATTTATTTTGGTTTGATCCAACAGGTGAGTTACTTCAATCTCTCAGTACCTCAGAACTTGGGGCTGCTAATACACTTTGCTCCCATAGGTCTTAACTTCAAACTTCCACCTCCATAGGAAAAGAGAAATAGTGCAAATTTACCCAGCATGAACTGGATAACAGCAGGAGAGTACAGAGAAATACTATGCAGCCTCACCTCCCTTCTTTCCTTTTATATGCATACTCACACAAGCATAGAGTTTTCCCATTTGTCAGCCCCACAGTCCTAACACATTTCTCAAGCAATTACCATATACCAAGTACTAGATAAGTATTTTCAGAGGAACTGCTTCATGTAACTCTCTCAACAACACTATGAAGAAGATTTAATTATTATCCTCGTTTCACAGACGAGAAAATGGGGATTAATTCACTTGCCCAGAATGCCACAGCAAGTATATGGTAAACCTGTCAGCCAGACTTCAGAACCCACATGTTAAGACTGTGTTATACATATCACCCGTTGAGTACAACCTTAAGCACATTTCCCAAAGTGTGTTCTGCAGAATACTTACTCTTGGAGATATTTGAGGAAAAAACTTGTGTTGATCAAGTAAGCTTAAGAAATGAGTTAAACTCTGGCCCTCAGACAATTCATAATGTAAATGTAAAACATTTGAAAGACTCCACGGGGTCTTGCAATAAAGAAACTTTTAGAAAATTATTTGACCATCAAATTCTTTTCCTGTGCAAATATCTCTCAACATTTCAAGGAACTAGGGAAAGTTTGTTCACTCTAAATGAGATTGGTAATAGCTATTGTGTCCACGGAGATATGTTTCTACTTTAAGCTTGCAGGCTACCATGGGTTTCATGTGGTCTGGCATTGGGAAATTGTGCCACTGAAATACCTTTCATTGGTTTTGGTAATTAAATTGAGACATTTTATCAGTCCTAGTTACCTAACCCTTCCACATCCAACTACCTGGATATCTATCCTCTATTTCCAGTCCCGTTTACACCTCCATTACTGAGAAAATATGATTTGCTATCTACAAGAAAAAGATAATATCCACAATGTTAAATGTAAAAAGGCCCTAAACATCAACACAGTTCTAAGGCAAAACACCAGAAAAAAGATTATAATGCTGATAAGTAATTAATGGGATATTTACTGGGATATCTTGCCTTTGCAATAGCCACACTAAGCAAAAACCAGTATGTGGAGAAAGGCAGTTGTCTTCCACTAAGCTCTTCCCTATACTTTACTGATTGTAGTGTGGAACTCTGCATATTTCTCTGCCTCTAATACTTAAGGTTAAATTGTCAAATGAACATGATCTAAGAATTACATGTTTATTGGCTTTATTTAAAAATAGCATTTGTTATGTAAGACTTAGGAATGATTCTTTTGGCATACTCAACAGATTAATTCCACCTTCCACATTCGTACCCACAGTCAAATATTGCCATTGTGCTAATGGGAAACTCACATTTACTCACATAAAAATTTTTATTTCAAAAATGGGAAGCTATTAGGTAAGCCAGAGGTCAGTCAAACTTACATATTTCCATTTGCCAAACATGAGATTCTGAGGTACGTCAAGTCGACAAGGAATGATAATGGTATCTCCATATGCTGAATTTACTGTATAGCTTCCAAGGCCTTTAGAAGAAAGGGGAAAAAGAGGGAGACAAAAGTTTAAGTGTTTTCTTGAACTAACAAAACTATCTATGTCTGTATTTTTAACTTGAAAAGATTGTCAAATATATCATCAGGAAAATTCCAAACATTATTAAAATCTGAATTTTATTTATAAAGTTAAAAATGGTTATTTTCTAGTAGTATAGGTACATATAACAGTTTTTAAACAGTTGCATAAAATAGTAACATGTTATACATTCCTAGTATGAAAATTCTTTCTAAAGTATTGTTCATGAAAATATCCCACTCCATTTTTTGTAGACAATCTAACCTAAATCACACTTTGTACCAAGATATAGAATATTTGTTGACTTTATTTAACCTTTTACTCAAAATATGTAAAAGAGAAATACATAATTATATTGCAGGAAAAAAAAATTCTTGCATGAGTATGTAGCATACTAATCTGTATATATTTATGACATTTAACCGATTCAGGCATTTAACTTGGTAATAGTACTTAAAACTAACCAGTGAGCCACCAGGGCTCCAGTACTTAAAAACATCTCAGGTATTTTATACTTTCTTTTGTTTATAATTATCTATAAAATTTAATGCCATTAAAATTAGATATCTCAAAATGTCATAATTGGATATAGCGTGTGAAGGTACTTTTAAACTGTAGAGAAAAAAATAAACAAAGGATATTTTGTCCACCAGGTGGTGCAAAAGTGCAAAGCTAAGGCACTATGCAGCCATAAATAAGACCATCTTATGACTTTCTGAAGAAACAGGATAGTGTGGATGCCATCTTTCACTGTTATCCATCTGTCACAACATGCACAAAAATTTTATATAAGACAAAAATTATTAACTTTAATAAGGAAAAAAGACACTACAACTCCTATTTTAAAATTCTGTCAACTGAGGAGCTACTTTCCCTTTAAGCAATTTTGCCTCAGTGAACAAAAACATCACAAAGAAAAAACCCACATTACATGTAAATATGTAACATAACAACCAGAGTTGTCAGCATTTTTAACATTAGTAAAATTTAACATACAAAGTATAAGCCATGAGAATGTGTTTTTCACTTACTATTTGAGACAAAGATTTACTAAAATTGCTTTTTGTGTGCTCAGAGCCATAATGAAAAATTAGCTCAATAAGTCTTTGTTTTGTATGCCCCACTCTGGAACTTCCATCCCTTTTTACTTCAAACCATCGACAAACATAAGACTGTAAATGAAGGAATGGTCTCTTCGTAGTGGAGGTTTAGATCTGTGGTTGCAAACATGCAAACTAAGGACAGTTGAGAAGATGCTTTATTCCCCAATACAGTGCTTGTTTTCTTCAGTACTTTGGCTCCTAAGTGTGGAATTTATACCACTTGTTTTAAGACCTGTTCAATGCACTACAGAGGTGCAGGTCTGCCAAGCCAAGAAAAACTATTTTGTAATTTAGTATTTTGTTTTTCATCAGTTTATAGCAAGGCACTTGAATATATAAATAAATCTAAGACCATCTGGGCCTATAACTTAAATTACGGCAAGAAATGCATCTCTGTCTCCTGTCATTATACAAGCACACCTTCCTTTGACAAGTAAGGGTCCTTTTATGGTTGGCCAAGGAGTGAAGACAGTTTACACAGCTTAGGTACCAGTGAGGTGAACCCTTAGCCAGGTACAGGGAAATTTAACAACAAAAAAACTCCTTCTCCAAAAAATTCAATGCTTTGCTCTTTCTCACTGATTGTTTTTCTTTTCTCTTCCCTATAGAACTTCAACATGCTAGATATCCAACACATTTATAATAGGTTTTGAAGCTGTATAAATTTTAGATACATAGTTTATGAGCATGATGAAAGCATAACTACGACGGGGAAGAAGCCATGAATTTTAATCTCTGCATTTCCAAGACTGGCATTTTTATGGTCACCTAATAAAGTGATTTCTGATTTGAATGTGGTGGAGTCCTTTCCATGGTGGATATCAAACTGACGTCATCGAAAACCAGGGAGCAGCCGATACCACTGGAACTTCGAGAATTCTTATTCCTACCATATACTCTGCAAAGGCTGTCATGTTATTTTCTTGGATGTGTAAGTAATTTGAATGTTGTCAGTGCTTGGTACTCTCTGTTTGGATGAGCGACAAACAGAAAGCAAACACATTTTATAAGGGTTCATGGGTGGAACTACAGTAAAAGAGAAATGAAGCACCATATATGCTCTGTGATTTGCGAATGGTACTTAAATGCCTCTTATTTTCCTCTTGTAATGGCCATAAAACAACAAGCAAAGAGCTGTTTTTGCTGTTCTTTAAAGCATTTGAAGATTTGTGGATTGGGTCTTTAATGACAACCTAAAATCCAAATCAGCCGGGACGATGTAGATAGAAATCTGAAGAGCTGAATGAGCATGACAGAAATAAGACATGCTGACAGGAATGAGGGCAGGAACAAGAATAGCATGTAAAAGGCCAACAGGTACAGACATACGCTCTGCTCCACAGACACAGGGCAGAATGAATGACAATATGCTGGATGGCATTAGGGACCATAACCATGATTATTTCAGAAACAATGTTCAAGTCTGCTATAATCATCATCTTTCTCGTTTTGGTAAGAGATCCTGACTCCCAGGTTTATCTGAGAAAAGACTCAAGGCTTGGATCTGTGGAAGAGCTGGCTGACACTAACACTCCCCCGTGGTGAAGGAGCTTGAGACCACTGTGATCTGGTGATGAGTTAGTGTCCTAATCCCTACAGGTATCTTCAGCTTTGATATGAAGTGTCAGTGGGACCCAAAGCACCTGTCCACAGGAATGATCTTGTTTGCACCATTCACAGAAGAGCTTTTTATCTTTGACTTGCTAAGACTGAATTTAATTTAGTTTACTAGAATTCCCCTGCAATTTTCTTTCTGCAATACTGGTTGGTTAAATTATTCATGTTTTGCAGCCTAGAGACTATTGGGCACTACTGCAAATATAGAATGCCTATAATGTCTTTCTGCAAAGAAGCTACAGGCAGAATGTGAAAGCACTGTGTGTGTGTATGTGTATGTGTGCAATATGTGCATCTGTGTGTGATACATGTTACATTTATGTGTATATGCATGTTATATGGACACTTCAGACTGTGCTGGAAATCTTCTGTATTAAATGTGTTCTAGAGGTATAAGATATTATAAATTATTGTTACTAATGTAACTATCAAAATGATCTGACATGCAATAAAATGCAAAAAATGTATATACTTGAGGATCAATATACAGATATTTCAACATTTTTTAAAGTAAAGTTTATTAACCAAAGAGTAAAACAAAAAATAATAGAGCTAGAAAAGCCAAATAGGAGAATTAAATGGAAAAACAATGAGGTAAGCAAAACTTAGGAAAAATATTTTAACTAAAATAATTATGACATATAGAATACCAGACCAAAACCAAAAACCAAACCTGTTGTTTCTATTAAGTCAATTCTGACTCACGGCAACCCTGTGTGCTACAGAGTAGAGACACTCCATAGTGGTTCTAATGGTTATCTTCACAGGGAGCCCTTGGCTGGCACAAATGGTTAAATGCTCAACTACTGACTGGAAGATTGGCAGTTGAAACCTGCCCAGAGGCACCTGGAAAGACAGACCTGGTGATCTGCTTCTGCAAGTTCACAGCACTGAATGCCCTACATGGGGTCACCATGAGTCAGAACTGACTTGATGGCAACTAACAATAATAACAAGCTAGTTACATAGCGATTTAAAGGGACACTGGAAACAGTCTCTAGTAAAATTTAGAAGTTAGGTGAATACTTTTTATTTCTAAGTCAAATAATTAACATTTAATAATTTTTCCAATATTGGTGAGAAATACTTCTTTCCTTATAAATGACTTTTTCAAGGCTGTCGAGTTCAGAGAAATCACTGCCTTTGCATTCCTAACATACAGGCATTTGGGTTGGGGTAGCTTAAAATTCAGAATCTGCTACTATATTTCAAGCAGAATTATAGCAAATCGAATAGAAAATAGGATGAGAATTAGTCTATTTTTTCGTGTTCTAATTTTGCATGACTAACTATTATTTATTGCACTGATACTTTAATAGCATCATCATCCTCAAAAGCATTTATCGAGCTCTGCAGCTTTGCTAGGTACTGTAGAAGTGTTAAACATGATTACAACTGGCTCACAGCTGTGAAGAATACAGACTAAAATTGAGTTTTACATAAATGTTACAGAGATTCATTTGCACAAATGAGTTGTTGGGGAGTGTCTCAGTTATCTAGTGATGCTATAACAGAAATATCACAAGTGGACGGCTTTAAAAGACAGAAATTTATTTTCTCACAGTTTAGGAAGCTAGAAGTCCAAATTCAGGGCACGAGCTCCAAGGGGAAGGCTTTCCCTCTCTGTTGGATCTGGAGGAAGGTTCTTTCATCGATTTTCCCCTGGATCGAGGAGCTTCTCAGAGCAGGGACCCTAGGTCCAAAGGACATGCTCCACCCCTGGCTCCTCCTTCTTGGTGGTAGGAGGTCCCTCTCCTCTCTGCTAGCTTCTCTCTTTTATATCTCAAAAGAAATTGACTCAAGATACAACCTAATTCTAGTAGATTGTGTCCTGCATCATTAACATAACTCCCTTTAATCCTGCCTCATGAACATCATAACCAAAAAAACAAAAAAAAAACTCCAAACCCACTGCCATGGAGCTGATTCCTACTCATAGCAACTCTATAGGACAGAGTAGAACTGCCCCAGAGGGTTTCCAAAGAGCAGCTGGTGGATTTGAACTGCCGACCTTTTGGTTAGCAGTCATAGTTCTTAACCACTGTGCCACCAGGGCTCCCATGAACATCATAAATGTTAGGATTTACAGCACATAGGATAATTAAATTCGATCACAAAATGGAGGAGAATCACACAATATTGGGAATCATGGCCTACCTAAGTTGACACCCATTTTTGGGGGACACAATTCAATCTATAACAGGGAGAGAGTGGATAAAAATGAGAAATTTATCCTTAGAAATGACTTTCATATTTTATTTTACTAATTTTAACACTTAAAAATGCTAGCATTCCTTTTTGCTTTATTAATTTATTAGAATACAGACAACTCTAATTAAAACATGTAAACATCTTATAAAATCAGTTTGAAGTAGGGTTTCTTGACCTCAGCACTCTAGACATTTTGGGCTGAATTCATGTTTACTGTGGTGGCTGTCCTGTGTGTTATACAGCAGCATCCCTGGCCTCTACCCATTAGAGCCAGTAGCTGCTTCCCCTTGGTTATGGTATCTGAAAATGCCTCCAGATATTGCCAAATGTACTAAGCCTTCTTCCCAAGCCCCACCTAGTTGAGAACCACTGGTTTAGACCTTCAACCGTTAGTTTCTTTTTGTTCAACAGAACTGTGGTTTCCAATAAAATTATCTTCAGTACAATAGAATTTTAGTGTGAGACTAAATAATCACTGAATAAAATGAAGGTATGGAGGCAGAAACGGCACTTGTAACAACTGGTTATGTTTCTTGAAAAAGTATTATAACTAAAAATAACAACAAAATTTGTTTTCCCCAAAGAAATGACACACATTGTATTAAATTATAATAAGGAGAATTTGATTTCCAATCTCTTTACAGAAATAACAAACATTTGATTTTAGCAAATACACTTCATTTATCACAATCAAGTACAAATTATCCACACTATATAAACTTTCTAAACTATACATACACATATATTTTTATTTAATATGATACAATATCATAGTTTTACTGATGGAGTGGGTGTAGCAGATGCTTTCCAAACCCGTTATTTATGATTTATTGACGAAGTTATTTTATCTCACAATTCCTCTCATACTTTTATTGCATTAAACAAGAGATAAGGTTTTTATTAAAATCATGAAATATATAAGAAGTAAATTTACTTTTGTGTGTATGTAGTATAAGGACCTGTAATTCCCAAGTAATATGGAATGGATGGCACATGGGAGAAGGCATCTGATAAAAACTAATGACATTTTGAGAAATAGAGAAAAGAGCTTTTTCTCACTTTCTTTTTCTTTGTCAAATTTCCTTTAACAAACTTGTGTACTTGGGGGCCAAATTGGGTCATTACTGAATTAGAAGTAAGGATACATTTTCTCAAAATTCTCTGTCTGCATTGCCTTGCACATGTGTCATACATTATATTATAGGTATAATGAAAGAATGCCTGCAAACAAGCAAAACAATAATTCTTCCTTTCTCTTTCTTCCATCAGTTCCTACAGTTCTATAAATGTATTACTTTACACCTATTGGATGAATGATTATGGTGTGCAAGAACATTTAGAAGGCAAAGGGTCGTCTTGCTAGATTATAAAATACTGCTAGTGCCCAAGAGTATGTTTCAAGATATATGCTCTTCACTTCACTTTCAAGCTTAGTATCTTACAATGCTCTCAATCTTTCTCTTTTTATTAGTCTGTAGGTCAATGTAATAGGCCATATTATATCATAGAAACATCTGCACATTGAAATTTTTAAAATACAATGTCAGGATTTGCATTACCATGCTGAAAACTGCCTCCTCAATTTACCATTGTCTGGTATCTCTTTACACTACAAGCATGAGATGGTCTCTGAGGCTGGATAAGTCACAATTCCTCCCAATTAGTCTAAGCTTTCCCCCTTCTCCTCTCCATTTTTTCATTTCTTGGGCCTGTTTACTCTGGCTGAGTTCTTATGGATCCTTTAAGGCCTGTCTCAAAAATCATCTATTTATACATTTAATCATTCATCAAATATTTATTGAACACCTATCACATGCAAAGTGCTAGGTGTGCTTTGCAGGAAAAATATATAAAGAAAATATCAGTTCTTTGTCCTCAAATAACAAAGTGGCATTCATATGAACTGCCTAATGGCTAAACTAAGAGCTGTGTGGGGATACATAAAAAGGAATCTCAACAATTAGCCTGAGGATATTGGCCAAGGCTTCTTGGTGGGGATTTCATTTGTCCTAAACCCTGAATTAAGGTTTCGGTAGATAGGAAGATAAAGGCTGCTGCACCCACTGTATGACAGAAGGGGACCATGTAGAGCTCCTGAGTGATACTTGGTTGTCTCGCTTAGCACAAACTCCAATTTTTATCACAGTTATTTCTACAGATAGATCCTGATCTTCATAAGGAGCATATCCCAAGACTGGCAGTGTTCCCAAACTCATAAATGCACATAAAATTCCCCCAATAAAATGCAATAAAACATTAGACCTCTTTGCTTTCACTTTATGTTCACCATCAAACTAGCATTTGGCTTCCATTTTAAGCCATTTTTAAATTATAAGCAAAAATTTTATTTAGAAATAATTAAAAAGCAACAGAAGTGATTTAAGTTGGGGACCTAATTTTTATTTTTTGAGAGCTACACTGTGAATTTTAAAATCAGCAAATGTGTAGATTCTACTGTAATTGTTAGCATTTCTTAACTTGGGTTAAATTAAAGAAGTGAACTTCATGCCATCTCTGAATCCTCTAAAATTATTAACACAATTTGTGGTGTACTGAAATGTTTACTTTTATAGACAGAAAGAGGATTTAAAGCTTTCTTAAGACTGACAAAGTTGACTTTGAATCAAAAATTAAAAGTGTAAGGTTGACCCTAAATTGAATAAAAACTATCAAAGCACAATTTGATGGTCTCTATCAAATTTTGAGATGTTAATGCCTGTTGAGCCATCAATCTATTTCTGGGAGTCTATCCTGTAAAAATTTTTGCAGAAGTGCAAAGATAACTTAATACAGCAACCAGAAGAACCTAAATGTTCAGTACGGTAATGATAAAATAAACGTATATCCACACAATCAATTATATCAACCCACTGAACAGAAGTAGTGGGAGCCAAATATACTGTTTTATTAACTTAATGTATTTTGGTATTTATAATTTTATTATTCATTTTTTCATTAATTAATTGACTACTGAATGCCCGCTCTGTTCCAAGCATGGTTCTAGGAAGGGTGATGCAAAACCTGCTTTCATAGGGCTTAAACTCTAGTGATATATACTAACTCGTGTATTTATTATTAACAAGTTTAATTCTTTATAAATAGGGGGAAACTATCACTTTAATTCGTCCTCTGTGATGCATGCTACTTAAGGGAAATGCCTACATTTTTCTCATTTTGAAATCCTACCAGCACTCTGAAGGCTGCAGTAGCTCAATAACAACACGTAAAATAAAGCCCTACTGCATTCCAGTGAAAGGAGCTCTGTACAATTAGCCCATATTCTTTCCTCTGCATTTAGCATTGCAGAAAACTACATACTCTTCTTTGAAATTCTAGGGACTCCAACCAGGAGGTTGGTTGTATTTGTGGGGATTAGAAATTAGTATCTTAAAGTTGTCCCCCCAAAGCTAGATTTGCCTTTAAAACATTTTAATGGAACATAATATACATATAAAAAAAAAGTGCATAGATTTGGACATATTTTTGAAATGTCACTAAATCACCAGGCTTTCAGGTTTCTTCAGCAGCTATCCTCACAGTGTTTGTTCTGAGGAGGAGACTGATTTTCCCTCTCTTGTCCCACAATGGGACCTCTGTGTTACCAAGTCATCATTTCAAGAGCTATGCTGATATGCCGAGCCACAGGTCCCTTTGTGGGGACAAACTTACATAAACCAATGAAAAACATTTGATGCTTTCTAAATGTGTGTGTGTTGGGGGTGTCATACTCTGAATCCCAAATTAAAAATTTTGAAAAGTACATTGAAAAATGTGAAAAGTACTTAAGAATGTATACTTTAAAGTAGATTTTATAGTGAAGGATACTGTTTACACGTTTTCCTTTATAGTGTATATTTGGCTCATTATAAAAATCAAGAAACATTTATGTAATTAATAATTTATGTTAATTGAATTGCTAAAGTTGACTACGTTCCACTATCATTCTTCTCCTAATTATCTAGAACTTGAGGCTGTATCTCTAAGATGCCCATGTAAGGAGGCTTCTCTACTCTGTCAGACAACTGATCAATGGCATGAAAATAATCAGTTAAAATATCATTCCTTCTCCCCACTCCCTTCTAAAGGAATTCAATTTCTTGCATTAGTTTTTGTATTGTCTGTATACAGATTCTGAGGATTTCAGTTGGGAACTAAGATAACTAAAGAGGTAGGTGGAAGAAACTAATATTGGAACACTCTCAGGTTAAAATAATCCAAAGAAAGATGAATACATTTATGCTCCATTGCTCTGAACATTTTCTCAGCATGAAGGTCCAGGTTTAACTATTTAAGAGTATCAGTTCGATATAAATGGAGAAAAACTTGGATTTTCCTGTGCATTTTACCATATAAATTGTATTAAAATTGTGAATACAATTTAATTATTTTAGCTAGAAGAATAACTGTACTGTATTCAGGAAAACACTATCAACAAGAAAGCAGGCAAAATGCTTCACAAAAGCCCTTAATTGTATCGTCTGAAGTAATGGAAACTTTTGGAAATTAGACTAGAGTCTGTATTCAGAAAGAGTTCATAGTTATTGTGACACTACTAAGTTTGTTTTCTACAAATAATTTAATGCCATGACAACAAAAAGACCTCAATCTGAGAAATTTCAAAGCTGTTCTTTATAATACTATACCCCAAAACAATGAATTCCTCACATCTTTAATATTCCTCAAAATGCCTTAGAAAAAAATACATCATAAAGACTTTTAGCCAATAAGTTCATCACTGTTTTCATAGAGAGCTCCTGTTAATAACAGCTTGTGCCAATTGTATTACTTTGCATTTAAAGTAATATTCAACCACATTAGAATTACTGACTTACAGAATTTTATTTTATAATTGGTCTAGACGATTACTGGAAATAAATAATTTGTTAGGGCTATTGCATAAGCAGATTATTAGTCTCTTGCTTCTGAATTGGTTGAGTGATCTTGTTCAATATGTTTGCTTCTGGTATATTCCATATTAAGTATCTAACTTGGTACTAAAAAATGTTTACATCCTTTGAAACAGCTTTTTGCTCTTTTCATCACATGAATCCCAATTAGTATTGCCTATGTCTCCTGAGGATATAGATTTGTACAATCAAACAGAGTAAGTAATGAAGGTTAAAAAACTATTTAATAGGTTTTCTACATAGTCAGTGCATCTTACTGGCTGATTTCAGGGACTTAGATTTGTGTAAATTCCGTGCTTTTAATTGACAGCTCCCCAGAGGGGTTGCAATTTAAGTTAAGGTCATAGGAAGAAAAGGATGGTTTACTACGGCATTTTCACCATTTTAAGAACTAAACTCAGCTTACCATAAGATCTGTTTTCTAGCTTTGACAAAGAAAGAGAAATAGAAATGTTTGCCCAAGATAAATTTTTTTGAAAAAGATTAAATTCACAAGAAAAACAAAATTAAAAAAATAATACACACACAGGCAACACACTTAGAATATCAGCATAATCCATGATGAAACCATCTTGCTGCCTTCAGAGATCTTGTTCTGCCTCAAGGACAGAATGGCCATGGAGAGTAATACCCATTGTAGCTTGTTCACAGTGGGAGCTCACTGGAGTAGCTCAAGAATGCATGAATTTAGAGAGACAATACTGTCATTTATTAATATCTTAAAAATAACTTTTCATACATTCCATTTTCCCTGTCATTATCCTTAACTGATGAGTGGGAGTAAATGTGGGAAAGAGAAGATAATTTAGGTAGGCAATGAGGAGATACGAGAAATATAGGAAAATGTATCTAAAGGTAGTTTTTTCATTTCTCAGGTTGTCAGAACGTTGGAAAGCTTTAAAGATCTTATGAAATCTGGACATGAATTTGTCTCCAACTTTGAAACTTTTCCTTCCTCCCCAATAATTTAACTCTCTGGAAGTTTCATTTTAAGCAAAATCAACCTCACTAAATAAATGCTTCTTCTTTATTACTCAGGAGAAAATGTGTGTTTGATTATGAAGTATGGTGGACATGAACAGGCACCTCCGGGACGCCCAACTGCAGGGAACAGAACTCACCTAGGGCCCCAGCTGTTGCACTCTGACATCTGTCCCCAGATCTGTGCTAAGGCCACACTTGCTACCAATGTTCCCAGCTAATTAATGAGTGAAGCACAAACAGTAAGGCAGCCGAGACTCTGGGAGACAAGGAACTCCTTTGAGGGCTGACTGTGGCTCAAGGATGCCTGAGAGCTTTGCTGAACCTCCTTTAAGCTGTGTGGTCATCCAGGATACTTTCACCCAACCTTCCTTCCCCTCCCTTTCATTTGAGGTCAGAATTGCTTTGCAGTCTGTTTTCCTAGCCTGCTAGTCCCTGCTCTATTTTTTTTTTTTTCCCCACATAGGTGTTTCCTCTAATCCAATCCTAGCACTTTTATTCTACTCTGGTTCCTGCTTGTTAGAAGTGGATGACGTGGGGAAGTCAGGCTGGCCATAATTACACAGACCCTCTAGAAAATTAGAATTTCAATATTGATGTAGTGAAAAATATTACACTTTGATCTAGAAAGGAATATCTAAATTAAAAATAAAATAATACATTACAGTAATAATAATAATTATGGATACTGTTATGGTGCTTTACAGTTTGCAATATTCTTTTACATGCATTCTGCCTTTATTTGCATTTGAGCCTCACAATAATCCTGTACGCCGAAACAAAGAAACCTGTATGGAGAGCAAATATTATGATACTTCATTTTACTGATAAGAAATGTTTGCCCAGCACAGCCGAAGGACTAGGCTGACATCATCAAGCCAGTATGTGGTGGAGCGAGCTCAGAATTAATTACTCACCTCAAGTCTAAGTCTCATCACTGTCAGGTAGAGATAAAATGATTACATGTTCTTATTTCACTTTACATTGTAGCTAATTTAGGAATATTGTTTGAAAAGTAATAAAATGCTTACCATATTGAAAATTAAATACAAAAAACAAGAACAAACCAAAAAACCCTATAGATTGGAGGGACTAGAAAGAAAATAAAGAAGCTAACATAAACCCAGACCTGAAAACACTCCTGAAGCCCACTTTTCAGACAAAGATTAGACAGGCCTGTAAAACAAAAAATGACACACATGAGGAACGCGCTTCATAGTTCAATCAAAGATATGAGATCAAATGGGCAACTTCTGTCTAAAAGCAAGACGAGAAGGCAGGAAGGGACTGGAACTGGACGAATGGACACAGAGAACTCGGTGTAAAGGGAAAGGGGGAGCATACTCTCATATTGTGGGGAATTGCAACCGATGTCACAAAGAATATGTGCATAAGTTTTTGAACGAGAAATTAACTTGAGCTGCAAACCTTCACCTAAAGCACAATCAAAAAAGAAAAAAAAGAAGAAGAAGAAACTAACATATTTGATTCCTGCTCTTTCAATTGAATATATAGCAATTGAGCACTGATTGCCAGGACATACAGAACTCCTGTCCATGACAGCTTATGTAATTCTCAAAGTAAAAAAGAAAATGCCCAAATAACCTAAAAGGTAGGCATCTTACAAGAAGCCCTGCTGGTGTAATGGATAAGAGCATGGCTGCTAACCGAAACGTACGCAGTTTAAACCCACCAGCGACTCCATGGGAGAAAGACCTGGCAATCTGCTCCTATAACGATTACAGCCTAGAACACTCTATGGGGCAGTTCTACTCTGTCATATACTGTCCCTCTGAGTCAAGGAATCGACTCGACAGCACACAAAAAAAGCAGGCATCTTACAGATCAGTAATCGAAGGTCTAACGAGCATCTTCAAGGAAGCGAAGGCAGTCAGCAGGTAGAGTAACATTTTATCCATGCACTTCTGCCACCTAGCAACACAGTAGCTCCCCTCCCCAAATGCTGCTCAATGATTTAAATGTCAGGATTGAGATTCAATTCAAATCTTTCTGATTTCAAAACCTGTGCCTTTTTGTCACTATTAAAAAATACCTTTTACAACTATGATTTAAAAAATTGACACACACACTTTCTACAACCCATGAAATACATTTTCTATGTAGACGACTTCATCTGTATTCACTTGGTTTGGGGAAGGAAAGGACATAAAAATCTTGAAGGACGAAGCCTTGCCCTCCATCAGCAAAGGTGTTTATTTGCATCTGTAGTAGGACCTGACTCCCTAGACAGATGTCAGCAGGTGCTGACTTTCCTACAGTACGACTTCTGATGAACTGTGTGTCCTGGGTGGCTGGGCCGCAGCCCAGCAATTGCTGTTTTATGATTTTGTCTCTCACATATTCCCAATTCCACCGAGGTGCTGATACATTTGGCTCATCTTTCCATTTAAAAGGGACAATGCATTTGATAATTTGTTCCTGGTTACCTCTTAGAGAGAAAATGACACTCAAAACTCCCTAAATGAATATTATAATATTACCTCTCCTCCTCTGCTATTTTTAACAACTTTTAAAGGCAAGAGTGTCATTTAGGTTAAAAAAAAAGTTCACTCTTCCTACACTTTAAAAGAATAATAGGTTACAGAGATGAGCTGAAAGAATCTCAGCGGGGCTTTAGATTAAATCATGTGTTTTATTTATGTGAATCTCCTTTGAGTTTTATAACTGAAAGTACTATTTAAGCTTCCCCTCCAGGAAGTGATTAACAGGAAACCAAACAAACAAATCAAATAGAAAAAAACTGAAATGCTTAGACTGTGTCACTTTCTGAAAATCCAACAGTAATTGTCAAGTTCATTCTCTTTTAAGAGTCCTACAAAAATATGTTGTATGTGTGTGTTCTTCAACTACAATTGTTACCTCCCTGTGTATATATAGCAGAATGACAAGAACATCTCTGGATCCATTTTAAAATTTATCTTTTTCCTTTTTTTGGGAATTTCAGGTAGTGTCTACATGAAAAAAATAAGATTATGATACATGTTCAATTAACAAGCATTTATTAAATACCTTCTATGTGCCGTACATGCTTTTAGAAAGTTTGTTATTCAGAAAGCCATAGATTTTTATTCTAACTTTAAAAACTGGTAGTTATTCTACTTAGGACATTTCTAACATAACATCTTAACTACCAGTCACCAAGGTAAACATACATGGTCAGTACAAATAATTGATATGAATGTACTTTAGAAAGTTACCATTATGGAAGTATACTAATTTACTCAAAAACCTTTGTAGCTATAAGACAATTTATGACGATATATGGGGAAAAGCCAGTGCAATCTATTGGAAATGGAAAAACTGAATGTGCCTGATGAACAGACCATAGCAAACATGGGTTAAGCATTTATCCACTATTGGTGATAGAATCAAGAAGTGTAACGGATATATGCTAAACATCAAGAGCAACAGACTGTATCTCATTAAAATGAAATGTTTTTTGTTAACCTGTGCCAAACCTTCCTTATTTTTTTCTAAAAAGAAAAAAGTTAGAATTTTGTTTCCTCTAAACTTTTGAAAATCAAATTTCATCTAATCCAAAAGGTTATAATTCATATTAATTCAAATAAATTTGATATAAAACCACCAACAGGCCACTATATGTCCATTATTATGTTCCTGCTGGACATACAATCATAAGTAAATCATCTCTTCCAAGGGGATTAAAATCTGTTGTTGTTGGATACCTTCAAGTTGATTCTGACTCAGAGAGGCCCCATATGCCTGAGTAAAACTGCCCCACAGGGTTTTCTAGGCTGTAATCTTTATAGAAGCAGATTGTGAGGCCTTTCTCCCTAAGAGCCACTGGGTGGGTTCGAACCACCAGTCTTTCAGTTAGCAGCCAAGCACTTAACTCATTGCACCACCAGAGGTCTTTGATTAAAATCCAGAAGGAGATAAATGAAACAGAACTGGCAACACAACACAGCATAGCAGTTAAGACACGGTCTCTGGACTCAGACTGCCTGGGTCTGATTCAGGCTCTGCCACTGATAAGCTAGGTGATCCCCAGAGAATTAAACCCATATGTGCTCATGTTTCCCAACTATAAAATCAAGCATAATAACAGCATCGAACTCACAAGATTGCTGTGACTATTAAATAAATATGTGTAAGTTGCTTAAAAAGTATTTTTCATGTAATACCTACTAACCCACTGCCGTTCAGTTGATTCCGACTCATAGCAATCCTATAGGACAGAGTAGAACTGCCCCACAGGGCCACTAATCTTTATGGAAACAGACTGCCACATCTTTCTCCTGTGGAGCAGCTGGTGGATTTGAACCATCAACCTTCTGGTTAGCAGCCGAGTACTTCAACCACTGCACCACCAGGGCTACTTTTCATATAATAAGTGCTCAATAAATGTTAGTTATTATATACCTGTGGTTTTTATTTGGTGGAATTAAAGAGATTGAGTGCCAGATGCTAGAGGATCAGAGACTGATAAATAGGCTGGAAAAAAACTTTGCCTAAAAAGGACATTTAAATTGAATCTTCAGATGAGGATTTCTCCAAGTGAATGACAGAATGAAGGCATCTCCACGCAGAAGAAAGGCTGGGAACAAAAGGTGTGTGTGGCCAGTGTGGCTGAGGCTTAGGGCGTAGAAGAGGCAATGCAGGGAAATAAAGTGGTGATATTTTGAAAGCCCTTGGAAAATAGCATAAAGAACTTGGATTTTATCCTGTAAGGAATATGGAGGTAAGAAGAGGAGGATTTTTTTTTTTTTTTTTTTAATGATGGCAAAGACATGGTCAGAATTTTGCTATTGAGCCTTGCCTTTGGCAGCAGTCTGGAGGGATGACAAGCTGGAGAAGGAACTAGGGGAAGGTAACCTTGTTAGATAATTAGAAAGTTTAGAAGGGTACCTATCATAGTGAATTGGGAAGTGGGAATGGTGAAGAGGATTCATTTCCAAAGCAGAATCAATTGGACTTCTCTAAGTTTGCTGCATCCTGCCAACTACAAAGATCACCTTTCCCAACATAGCTAAGCACACTGCTCACGTGAAAAACAGCTAATACTCAGTCTCCCTAGAAGCATTTCATACACTATGTGTGAAATCACACACTTGCAAGGCAAATAAGAAAGCTGCCTTTTTGTGTTAGCTCTTTGGAAAAGCTTGGGACTAAATTAACAGAACAGTCCAAAGCAAATATTAGCTCTGGGGCTGTTAGGTGCCTGGCTATCTAAACACAAATTGTTAATGTAAAATGAATTTTGGCTTTAACCCGTGCAAGCCCTCTTCAGTATACACTACAAACTAAGTAAGAAAAGAATCCAGAGATCGAACTTAAATGGCCCTAAAAAAATTTTGTGACTTGTCGTCGTTTTTTAAGCTCTGTGCTCGACAACTAGAGATGTGTGACAAAGAAAGCACAAAAGTTAAATGTAAAAGAAAAGGCCCAGGGTATTGTGCTTTCTGTCAATACTGATTTTTCTTTTTTAGAGAAATTTCTGAATTGATTTGGGCCCCTAGAGGTGTTTCTGAAAACACTGATGAGTGGATCAAGGGTCCCACACAAAAGTATGATACAAAATGTAAAGCCATTGTGCTATTACTGTTTAAATATTCCAACTCAAGGTGACAGTGTGACAAACGATACTTACCAAGGAGTACTGCCACTAACATTGGTTACTCCTGAATGACAGTGTTGACTTGGTATACCATACCTCTTCTTTACAGGGAGGGAGTGGAAAATACGACACGTATCTTTCAAACATATCTTTCAAGTTACTGGTAGCTAGGAGTTAGCAGTTATTCCAGTGTCCCTTTCTTGTCCAGCTGTTTACAAAAGGGTCATTGAGCAAGCTGTGCTCTGGAATGCCAGGAAGTCAACCCACCCAACCGACCTGGACCTGCCCAGATGATGGCCTTTCTTGTAGTCACCATTCAGTTGCTCTTTGGACTTCTGCTGTTGTGTACACTCCTGAAATGTCCTGGCTCTGGGACATGACTTCTGAAATCATGGCCTTACCCCACAGGATGGACTGAGATTTCCACCCAGGTCTTTGTTCTTAAAAATGTTATGTAGCAGATGATAAAATAGCTATGTTAAAATCTCAGCATAAAATAGTAGTTCTATAACTCACCGTTCAAAGAACACAAGTGTGAGAGTGTAGAGACCCAAGTTTGTGTCTCATCCTTACCTGCAAATCACTGTGACCTAGCTTTCCTGGGGCTCAGCTTACTCACACATAACATGATGGGAAATAAGGCATAAAAATTCTGAAGTCGACATTCCCCAACATAAGAAAAGTATACATTTAGTTTTCAGTTGGGATTTGAAGCCATATTACTTTTATGTTTGGACTTAAAGAAAGAAGCAGTATTTCTTTTTTTCTTATTTTCACTTTATATTTTAATTTGCTGTTGGACTATCCAAAGAATGTTTTACTGACTTGACATTGAACAAAATCTGGTTTTGATTTCCAACTCTGCATCAGTTGAAGAATGTTTTTGGGTGTTTTCATGGATTGAACTGTACCCTGCCAAAATATCTGTCAACTTGGCTGGGTCATGATTTCCAGTGTTGTATAACTGTGTACCATTTTGTAATCTGATATGATTTCCTTATGTGTTGTAAATTCAATCACTATGAGCTAATAAGATGGATTAGTGGCAGTTATACTTACGAGGTTTACAAGATTGGATAGTGTCTTAAGCCAATCTCTTTTGATATATAAAAGAAAGAAGTGAGCAGAGACACATGGGAACCTCGTACCACCAAGAAAACAGTGCTGGGAGCAGAGTGCACCCTTTAGACCTGAGGTTCCTGCGCAGAGAAGCTCCCACACCAAGGGAAGAATGATGACGTGGATCTTCCTCCAGAGCTGACAGAGAAAGCATTCCCCTGGAGCTGATGCCCTAAATTTGGACTTGTAGCCTACTGGACTGTGAGAGAATAAACTTCTCTGTTAAAAGCCATCCACTTGTGGTATTTCTGTTATAGCAGCACTAGATGACTAAGACAGCTGTAATTTGGGTTTGTTTTAGGTTGGTTACTACTATCACTTAAAATTATTAAAATTTTTATTACATTACCTTAGCATGTCATATTTTGAATATTGGCACGTACCATGTTTTATATCTTTCCAATAGTACTATCACAATAAGCTTGTGAGTTCAGAACCCATGTTGTAAAAACTTGTGATCCAAGCTTAGTATTGTTTTGTTTAAACATGGAACAAAATGAATTAATATGATTTTATCCTAATTACTAAGGAGTCTTGGTGGCACAATGGTTGATGCTTAGCTGCTAACCAAAAGATTGGTGGTTCAAACCCACCCAGCGGCTCTGCGGGACAAAGATCTGGTGATATGCTCCCTACTGTAAAGATTACAACTTAGAACACCCTATGTGGCAGTTCTACTCTGTCACATGGGGCCCGTATGAGTTGAAACAGATTCTACAGCACCTAACAAAAGCAACAATCTTAATTACTGTCATTATAGATAATAAAAAAATTAACTTCATTTCAAAATTAGAGTAATATTTCATATGTTCAGGATGATAGAAAAAGGTGGAATATCAGATAAAATTTTCTAGGTAAGTAAAATGTGACTCCTTATGTACCACATAGATTATTAATTTTTAATTAGATGGAGAACTTTTGGACCACATTGTACATGCACTTGACTCCAAATCAAGTGATATAATAATAATTTACATTTATATAGTACGTAAATGCACTTTCCAAAGCATCATCTGTTAAACCAAATATTATTCAGAATGTAACTGAACTTTTTCTTGATAACTCAGTTATTTTTGTGAGCGTATACTTGGCTATAATTCAGTGAGGTTCTCAAGAGCTACTGAAGTGATTAAAACTATGTGCCAGGATACTAAAAGGCCCCACCCAACAAGAACTTTGAAATTCTTATGTGTGTGTCTGTGTTTTAACGATTTGTCTGTGTGTTCTCTAATTATTTCTCAGTTGTCAATTTTGATAATGGTAACAGCTCACATTTGCATAGTACTTCAGTCTACAAAGCATTTTCCATACATGGCTCCATTTGGTGATTGTCTTGTAGTCCTGTCCAATTTGCCCTTAAAGTGCCAGGCCTTTGAAAACAAAATAATCAAACTTAGGAGAATCTATTGAAAGAGTAAACAGACTCTGAATGAGGACCCCGAGGAGTTTTCTTAAGAATAAAGTTTAGTTCATGGGCATCAGCATTTATTTTGGCTGCTCAGACCCTTTCTGTGTTTCCCACGGGTTCTTGGCTGGGCTCTGGATGGATGAGGCTGGCAGACAAGCAGCCTCTGGCTCTATGAAATGTTTTTGTTTTTGGACTTTCATAAAATGTCTAGCAAACTAGAGATGTACGTTAGAATGAGAGATGGCCTTAGAGGTTATTTATCATATATATAATAAGTGCTGGTTACTTACCATGATGCAGGAGGCTGAGGACCAGAGAATTTTAGGTGATAAAGAAACAACTGAGTTTAGGAAATGACTTTTCTGACTCTCAGTTCAATATTCTTTTTATTAACACCACACCATGTATTTGTTCTAAATAGCCTTAGTTTCTTTATTATACTGAGTTTCTGGGAATTTGGCACAGGTGATATGATGAAGATGATATATTTTCAAGAGTATGTACACATACTGGGGCATGTAATAGAGAGATTATTGCTAACTCAGTTTCCTACTATTAAATTGTAAGTATTAGTTATTTTCTCATAGTTTCCAAAATCAGAGAGAAAACATATAAAAAAAGAGATTGACTTTTTAAAAATGCCATCTGTCTAGCACAAAGCCTGTGTCTTAAAAATGTAGAATCCATACAAAAAAAAAAGAAAGAAAGAAGAACTAGAGGATATCTTAGTAATTATTTGCATGTTAATGTTAATAAAGTATGACACTTTTTGTTTTAATATTTTTTCCCATCCTAATACAAATGATAATTTGTTTGTAGTAAATTAATTATAGATATTTCAATTGTAGCTTTCTGGCAACAAGGCATTGGGGGTCAAATTGGTCACATCTATTCTAAATGGTATTGTGACTGAACAGACCTATTACTACTCCCCCCAAATACTTCATATTCATCCAACCAACACAATTACTTTCAAACATTTTGGCATTCAAGTGAGTGCCAGCTTTGACTTGATATCTAATTCTCCTGGGATTCAGAGTAAGAAGAAAATGGTTGCTTATTACAATCTGTAGTGCATTTTCATGTTTGTCAAATGACCACATTGAAACAGAAGCAAATGGAGCAAGCATCCTGAGATTATAATCTTTTATTTTAATGGAACATTACCTACTGGAGTAAAATTAGTCTATATATCTCACTTTAGAGAAGTTAGACTTGTAGCTTTTTAGTACCAAACCACTTTGCACCATGTTTATACTTTACAAATAAATAAATAAAGTCCAAGTAGGAGAAACTGGCTTCAATATTTGCAGATTTATTCTCACAACAAATTCACGATGACACACATACTTAGCATTGGAAGTAGAATTCTGAAGAAGAAATTCTACTGTCAATTAATGTGAAAACTGTGGTGATAAATCAGGTATGACATTTAAGAAATAAATTGGGAGATCTTAATCAACATGAGCCCTAAGCGAAACGTATAAGGGGAAGACCCTGGGTAGACTGTGTAAGAGAAGCCAAACTGATGCACACTGACCTCCAACAAATTAGTTCTGAAAAACAAAGTGGTTGTTAGGTAGAGCAGCACATACACTGGCTTAGAAGGAACAGTATTTATTAAGGGTATAGCAATTCTAAAAATCCAATTAAAAAAAAACAAAAAACAGTTCTCCCCAGGGATTCCTAGACTTCGGCAGAGATGGGTAGGGGAGAATGTAGAAGCAAGGAGTAGCCATGTTTAAACTTTGATTACTCGCTGTAGAGATCATGTCAGCGTTCTGTCAGAGGACCATAAGGAAGTACATTTGACTCTGTTTGTCATCCCTGCTAATGTTTACCCAACTTAAACATCTGTGTTTAAACTTGGTAGACCATCATGCAACCACTTCTCCATTCTCCAGCAGAGATCAATGAACAGAAATTGGTATGTTGAACGACAGACATGAACTGATTTACAGAACATAATCTTAAGGCAAAAAAAAAAAAAATATATATATATATATTTTTTTTTTCTAGTGAGATAGAGTTAAAGAATTTCTTTATACATGGTTGAAAACCAAAACCATGTTAAAGTTATAGAAGATTTATGGCCTTAAAAAGTTAGAAAGAATTAATAAAACATATCTTACCACTAGGCTGGTTTACTAAGCTGGAAATATTATAGTATGAAGAAAAATCTCACATAATTTCTAGATTCATCTTAGCTGTAATTTAATGTTCTAGTCTGACTTTTGTTTTAACTGGCTATTCACTTACTCATATTTGGTCTCCTCTTGCTTAAAATCATCTGTTGTTGTTGTTGTTAGGTGCCCTCAAGTCGGCTCTGACTCATAGTGACCCTATGTACAACAGAACGAAATACTGCCCAGTCCTGCGCCATCCTCACAATTGTTGTTATGCTTGAACCCTTTGTTGCAGCCACTGTGTCAATCCATCTCATTGCGAGTCTTCCTCTTTTTTTGCTGACCCTCTACTTTGCCAAGCATGATATCCTTCTCCAAGGACTAATCCCTCCTGATAACATGTCCAAAGTATGTGAGATGAAGTCTTGCCATCCGTGCTTCTAATTAACATTCTGGCTGTACTTCTTCCAAAGCAGATTTGTTCATTCTTCTGGCAGTCCATGGTATATTCAATATTCTTTGCCAACACCATTACTCAAAGGCATCAATTCTTCTTAGGTCTTCCTTATTCATTGTCCAGCTTTCACATGCATATAAGGCGACTGAAAACACCAAAGGCTGGGTCATGTGCACCTTAGTTCTTATAGTGACATCTTTGCTTTTTAACACTTTAAAGAGTTCTTTTGCATCACATTTGCCCAATTCAATGTGTGGTTTGATTTCTTGACTGCTGCTTCCGTGGTGTTGATTGTGGATCCAGGTAAAATGAAATCACTTCTTAAAGGGTATGAAATACATGTATATATATATACAATTATTTTCTAGTTCTTAGATATTGAAGATAGAGGGTTTTCACTCCACATGGCTTTGAAAAACCTACTTGGCCTGGTTTTTACAGTGATTTAAACATTACTGCTATTTGGTTGGTATATTTTAATCACTTTTATCAATAAGATTAACAAAATCCTAAAAGACAATAATATTTATATAACATATGGGAGAAACTGTTTCACTTTATTTTAAGGTAGTTTCTGATAGAACTAATCCTCTGGGGAAAATACTAGAGGCACCATAAAATTTCTCATATTGTATTAATGTATCTCATGATACAACAGAGATTTTACAAGGGGTCATGTTCATTGTTAAACTAAATGGTTTTCCTTAACTTTTGTTTCATTAATGGACTATTCTGTGCCTCTGAAAGTTTTTAAATTGGAGTGCATTACTTGATTTCTTAATAGCCAGTTGTCTCTCTCGCAGAGCTGAGTTCCATGCACAAAACTTTCAAGTACTATACAAAGAGGAACTACCTGTACTCCTCGATGTTAGAGCAAAGCTAATATCTTACTTCACATTGACCCAGATGGTAGCAAGACAGGTATTATTATTTTATATTAATAAACAGATAGATAAACACACACACACAGAGCGGACAGACAAATCACATAATGGTAACAAGGTTATCAAATCTGAGACAAATTGCATTGTGATTCTTCTTCTTTTAATGTGGAGGCTCAGGTCCTGAAAATCATAACGAAATATTCCCACATGAAATTTTTAGAAACCATTCAGTTGGGCTGATGTTCACATTTTCCTTTTTCTGACTGTGCAGTAAAGAATGGTGAAACAGAGTGTTACAGAAAGTAGAAAAAACCCAGGGATTTGGTAAACCAAAAAGCCAAACTCGCTGCCATGGAGTCAATTCCTACTCACAGAGACCCTACAGGACAGAGTAGAACTACCCGATAGTGTTTCCAAGGAGGACCTGGGGGATTCGAACTGCCGAACTTTTGGTTAGCAGCTGGGCTCTTAACCACTGCACCATAGGTTTGGTACTTAAATTATTTTATTTTGAACCTTTGCACCACAACTTCATAGCTGTAGAACCTTGAATATATATTTTTAACCTCTATATCTCTCTGCTTTAAAATTTGTAAAGTGAGTATGACTGTACTTATCTTTCAAGGTAACTGAGTGTTAGTAGGTAATGAATTTAGGGCACTAATCACTCTCCTTGGTGCATGATACCAAACCAAAACCAAATCCACTGCCATAGAATTGCTCTCTACTCATAGTGACCCCATAAGGTTTCCAAGGCCGTAAATCTCTACAGAAGCAGACTGCCACATCTTTGTCCCAAGGAGCTGCTGGTAGTTTGAACTGCTGATCTTTTGATTAGCAGTCCAGTGCTTTAACCATTGCGCCACCAGCGCTCCTTATTTGTACTTCAAAGTTTAGTACAATTTCTCCCTTACCAAATGTAAGAGCTATGGCAGTTCTGATTGGCAACATATGGGTTTAGTGACCATATTTTCCAAATGAAAAATTGGGACATAGTCTGCACTTACAGTGACACTTATGAATGAATGCACTTATGGTGACAGCAGGGCAGAATATTTGAGACTGGAAATGTCACTGGGAAACCCCCCCAATTTTTTTTTTTTTTCGGGCTTTGGAAATGCAGACATCAGGGAAGCATCCAAGCACATTTGCAGTTTTCACTAAAAAAAGTGAGACTAATTAGAGCACACACATATCAAGTAAGACATTTTCTCTGAAAAAGACACACGCATTCTACATTTCATGTTATCGTAAACTGCAGTAATGGTTGATTCGAAAATATACACAGATTCAAAAATAAAGACAAAAAGAACTTAGAGAGACTTCTATTTTGTCTATATGGCTGGGGGATGTCTCTTTGATTTAGTTTCTAAAGAAAAATCATTTTTTATCTTCAATATATGCTGTGACTTTTTTTTTTTAATTGTGCTTTAAGTGACAGTTTACAGTTAAGTTAGTTTCTCATACAAAAATTTATACACACATTGCTATGTGACCCTAGCTGCTCTCCTTATAATGTGACAGCACACTCCTTCTTTCCCCCCGGGACTTCCCGTTTCCATTCAACCAGCTCCTGTCCCTTTATGCCTTCTAGCCTTCTATCTCACCTCCGGACGGGAGATGCCCATTTTGTGCTGTGACTTTTTTGTTTTTTTTTATTGTTGTAGTTTAAGTGAAAGTTTACAATTCAGATTAGTCTCTCATACAAAAATTTACACATACATTGTTATGTGACCCTAATTGCTCTCCCTGTACTGTGACAGCACACTCCTCCTTTCCACCCATGATTTCCCGTGTCCATTCAACAAGCTTCTGACCCTCTCTGCCTTCTCATCTCACCTCCAGACAGAAGCTGCCCATTTAGTCTCATGTATCTACTTCAGCTAAGAAGCACACTCTTCATGAGTATCACTTTATGTCCCATAGTCCAGTCTAATCTTTGTCTGAAGAGTTGGCCTAGAGAATGGTTTTAGTTCTGAGTTGACAGACAGCCTGGGGGCCATGCTTTCTGGGGTTCCTCCAGTCTCAGTCAGACCATTAAGTCTGGTCTTTTTACTAGAATTTGAGTTCTGCATCCCACCTGTCTCCTGCTCCATCAGGGACTCTCTGTTGTGTTCCCTTGTCAGGGCAGTCGTTGGTGGTAGCTGGGCACCATCTAGTTCTTCTGATCAGGATGATGCAGTCTCTGGTTTATATGGCCCTTTATGTCTCTTGGGCTAATACTTTCCTTGTGTCTTCGGTGTTCTTCATTATCTTTTACTGCAGGTGGGCTGGGACCATTTGGTGCATCTTAAAAGGCTGCTCACTAGCTTTTAAGATCCCAGATGCCACTCAACAAAGTAGGATGCAGAACATTTTCTTAATAAACTTTGTTATGCCAATTAACCTAGACGTCCCCTGAAAGCATGGTCCCCAGACCCCTGCCCCTGCTACTCTGTCCCTCAAAGTGTTTGATTGTATTCAGGAAACTTCTTAGCTTTGGTTTAGGCTGTGATCTTTTTTTAAAGTCTTCCTTTCTTAGTGAGAATGATTCATTATTATTATTATTATTTCTACTGAGAAGAAAACATCCTCACGGTTTTCTGGATTTTTGTGGGAAGTACATTTTATAAGAGATCTTTCCTCATTGATTCAATTCAAAAACAGAGTAGAGGACTTTCTTCTTCAGCTACTAAGAATAGTTATAAAGAGGCAATAAGGTGAAAGAGGAGATGGAAAAAGCCTATACAGTTCTTTCCATATTTAAGGGCTAATCTTTACTACTTTCCTTCATTCCTCCTTCTCATCTCTTCCTGATATTTGTGTGTGCAGGCACGCACGCACGCACGCACACACACAGACTTTATTTTATTTTTTAGTTGGACAACTAGGATTTCTAACTGCACAGAGCAAGGGGAGAAGTAATCACTTTATAATGAAACTTTTCTGTTAATAATGAAGTACTCCAATACTTTACATAAAGATAATCTTATCTACCTCGATCTCTGTTCTGTTAATGTGCTTAACACCAAGAATGTCAAAAGACTGTGTAGAGGATAAAGAATGGGGGTGGGGGAGGGACGTGAGGTGTAATGTCTAGAGTGACAGGTATGCCATGCCTAACAAAATGGGAGAAAGACAAAATATACATTTCCTCTTCAGAGGACAACATTTTTAAAAAAAGCCAGTTTAGGTGCTGGTGTTTAAATTATTAACTTTCTTTCTCTGTCTCTCCATCCTTATCCCATTGATCTCACTTTCTTTGCATGCATACAAACTAAAAAGCCAAATGCTCTTTAAATTCTTAGAACAGATTCGATTTTCCTTCTTTCTTTTTTTGGTGGCGGGGAAGACTACCAATTCCTTTACTAATGAACATCAAAAACTACAGCCTTCAGTACAGATTACACCTCAACATAAAGAAAACAAAAATCCTCACAACTGGACTAATAAGCAACATCATCATGAGAAACGGAGAAAATATTCAAGTTATCAAAGATTTCATTTTACTTGGATCCACAATCAAGGTCCATGGAAGCGGCAGTCAAGAAAGCAAATGACGTATCGCATTGGGCAAATCTGCTACAAAAGACCTCTTCAAAGTGTTAAAAAGCAAAGACGCCACTTTGAGGACTGTGATAGTTAAGGTTCTGTGTCAACTTGGCTGGGTCATGATTCTCAGTGGTTTGGTAGTTATGATGCAGTTTGGCAGTCTTATGATGATGTGATCACTGCCATGATGAGATCTGACATAATGTGATTACCTCCATGATAGGATCTACTGCGAGCAGCCAGTCAGTTGAAAGGAAATTTCCTTGAGGATGTGGCCTGCATTCAATATACATGGACTTTCTGGCAAGGTTCACAGGCTTTTTTGCTTGCTCCGGATCCTGCAACTGGCTCCTGTTCGTGTGACCTCAGGTTCTTGGGACTTGAGCTAGCAGCTTACCTGCCATCTTGCTTACCCATCTTAGGATTCATCAGTCTTTGAAGCCTGTGAGCAACAGCCCTGCTGTCTGACCTGCCGATACTGGGTTTGTAAGCCCCTGTGGCTACATGAATCAGGAGAAGCCTTTATTCTAGCCCACGGACTTGAGACATTCAAGTCTCTACAACCACATGAGTCATTTCCTTGATATAAATCTCTCTCTATATATATTTATATATATATAAATATTTTGTTTCTCTAGAGAACCTAGCCTAAGATAAAGACTACAATGACTGAAGACCAGAAGAGTTGTGGAATGACATCAAGGATATCATACATGAAGAAAGCAAGAGGTCAGTAAAAGGAAAGGAAGGAAAAAAAAAGACCAAAATGGATGTCAGAAGAGACTCTGCAACGTGCTCTTGAACATTGAGTAGCTGAAGTGAAAGGGGGAAATGATCAAGTAAAAGAGCTGAACAGAAGATTTCAAAGGGTAGTTTGAGAAGAAAAAGTAAAGTACTATAATGACATGTGCAAAGACCTGGAGATAGAAAACCAAAAGGGAAGAACACACTTGGCATTTCTCAAGCTGAAAGAACTGAAGAAAGCCAGAAGAACTAACAAATCTGTCTTGGAAGAAGCACAGCCAGAATGTTCCTTAGAAGTGAGGATAGCAAGACTTTGTTTCACTTACTTTGGACATGTTATTAGGAGGAACCAGTCCCCAGAGAAGCACATCATGCATACTTAGTAGAGGATCAGCAAAAAAGAGGAAGCCCTTCAATGAGATGGATTGACACAGTGGCTGCAATGGTCTCAAATAGAGCAACAATTGTGAGGATGGCAAAGGACTGGTCAGTGTTTTGTTCTGTTGTACATAGGGTTGCTATGACTTTTAACCAACTAGATGGCATATAACAACAACATCAATCTATTTTGAATGGCTTTAAGACAATAATATAAAATATTGCTATGTAATGAAGACGTACTAGCAGAGCTGTAGCTTTATATAAACTAAAAGCATTGACTATGAAATTACTCACCTGGTTTGCAAATTTAATTCAATGAATATATCACATAAACATATTCGTTTATGTGACAAACATTATTGAATGTTAAGAAACTACAAAGTGACTGCTGGGTAACATGGTGCTATAGTCAGAAGCACCACGCCATCCCTCCGCAGCAAAGACCAGAAAAACTAAGTCAAACAGAGGCACACATCAATCCAAAAATTGTAAGCATCAAATGAAGAGATAAAAAAATCAGCCAAGCACCGAATGGAATAAGAAACTGACCCAGAACAGAGAGCAAGGAGAGATACATGCAGGGGTCCCTTATCAGCTACCGCAGCATGGATCTGCCATCTTGGACTCCTATCGGAGATCAGCGAACAGGGGGTACGAGAAAGCAGCTTCATGGAGCCTCCATCAGGAGACACAACGACCAGTAACCATTGATATATGCTTTCCCACCCCGCACCCTTCTTTACCTCCACTTAGCCGCCTCTGCTTCCTGCAGCCACAGTCTCTTGGCCAGGAAACACCAGCTTCACCCCGGTGTTGCTTGAATTCCTCCTGCCCGCAATGGCCTGCTCCCTGAGTGCATTTTGTTGGCTGTTGGTATTGCTTTTTTCTGCTCCTTTAGATTTCTTCCTTAACTCTCACCACCTCCCCCTCTTTTCTCTCAAATACCTGGCTCTGTGTACCATCTTTGCTTCTTCCTGAAAGGCTGCAAAACACCACTTGACTGTGAAACTGCTTCCCGGCCTGTGCCGCAATGCTGGTGGGACCCATGGGGATTTTTTGTTTGTTTGTTTATTTGCTCTGATTTGTTTGTTTTCTTCTTCTTTTCTCAGCTTAGGAGCCCTTCTAGTCAGACAGTACCGTGTGGCTTGGCAGCTACTCTCTTAGTCTGTACAGACACACAGGGACATCCCTGGGGGCATTTCTTTTCTCTGTTTTTTTTTTTTTTTTCTTGTTTCCTTGTTTTGTTTTCTTCTCTGTTGTTCCCTTTTTGTCATTCTTCATTTCCAGTTTCTTGATTTAGTCATTTTTTTCTTTTACCATTTTTCTTTTTGTTTTTTACCCATTTCTCAATCTCTCATCTCTCCACTCCGAGAGCAAACTCCCTTAGCACTCTTTTTTGTTTGTTTGTTTTTGGCTCATATTCCTCTCTACTCTTTCCCATAACCATCTTAGCTACACATCACAATCTACACCCTCCTTCCTTCCTGCCTGCACTGTGTGCTGAACATGACACTCCCAAGCAGCATAGGCACTGCCTACTGGAACGTGCCCTGCACTGATTCCCAGTCCACACTGTCATCCCTGGTACTTGCCACAAACAACACATCCCAGCAACTCCCCTTCAGCTGGACCTGCCCTGCTGTACCATACCTGAGTGACTGACTCTGCCCATTGGAGAAGGAGGTGAAAAGTATCGTGCCTACAGATGAGAAAACAACAAAGAACACACATCCTGCCTGCTCAGACATAACCAAATAAAACAAAAAAGCAGGACAAAATAAAGAAATCTACAATCAATAAATGAGGAAAATAACCACTAAATGCCCCGAAGACAGCAGACAATATCAAAACATTTACAAAAACAGGACAGGATGGTTCCAGTAGGTGTCCAAAATAAAACACCAGATGACTTTCCAGTAGAAGAAAAGGCACTAGACCTAACTGATAGCGAATTCAAATCTCTAATATTCAGAATTATGCAAGAGTGGAAGAAAAAGCAGACAGAATTGAGGAAAAAATAGACAAATGCATGGAAAAGGCAGACAAATTAATGGAAAATACAGACCAAAAAAAAGGAAGAATTCAAGAAAATAATACAGGAACAAAATGCTAAAATAAATTCACAACTAGAAATCATACAAAAACAACAATTAGAAATCCAAAAGATAAACAACAAGATTTCAGAAATGGGCAGTGTCATAGAAGGGCTGAGGAGCAGGTTTGAAATGATGGAAGATAGGATCAGTGAAATTGAAGACAAACACTTGGATACAACTCTGTTTGAGGAAAACTCAGAAAAAAAGAACGAAGAAAAATGAAGAAACCCTGAGAATTATGTGGGATACAATCAAAAGCAAAAATCTGCTAGTGATCGGAGTTCCAGAACAGGGGGAGAAAATAGAAAACACAGAGAGGATCACTGAAGAATTGCTGACAGAAAACTTCCCCAATATCATGAAAGATGAAAAGCTGACCATCCAAGAAGCTCAACAAACCCCATATAGGATAGACACCAAAAGAAAATCACCAAGACATATCAAAATCACACTTGCTAAAACCAAAGACAAACAAAGAATCCTGAGAGCAGCTTAAGAAAAACAAAAAGTGACATACAGAGGAGAAATAATAAGACTAAGTTTGGATTACTCAGCTGAAAACATGCAGGCAAGAAGGTAATGGGATGACATATATAAGACCTTGAAAGAAAAAAAAAAATGCTAGCCAAGAATAATATATCCTGTAAAACTCTCATTCAAATATGATGGTGAAAGTAGGTCATTTCCAGATAAATAGAAATAGGGACTATGTATAAACCAAACCAAACTTAAAAGGCTTATTAAAGGGAGTCCTTAAATCTGATAACAAACAACATTAGACCATATAGGACACAGAATTGTACTAGCTAGATACCAACCTAGGAAATGAACTCTTAATGACTAGGCAAAACAAAAAGAATTACAACATGGAACCAGAGAGGTTAATCTGTAAATGACAACAGCATGAGAACAATAAAAGAGGGACTAAACAGTGTAGGTATAGAACCTTCTAATGGAGAGGAAGGCGAGGCGATAACAAGTAATAATAGACTGGTTCAAATGTAGGAAGATATGGATAAATTTCAAGGTAACCACACAGAAAGTTAACAAACCTACCCATCAAAATAAAGAAGAAAAACATAAAGTCTCAGTGAAAAGAAAAACTACAAAAACAAAAGAAATGAAAACATACGCAAACAAAAGAACTCAGCACAGGAGAGTAAGAGGAACAAAGAAAATGTCAGCACCATGAAAAAAGCACCAGAAAATGCAATCCCACTTCTAGGAACATATCCTAGAGAAATAATAGCCATCACACAAATAGACATATGCACACTTATATTCATTGCAGCACTGTTCACAATAGCAAAAAGATGGAAACAACTTAGATTCCCATCAACAGATGAATGGATAAACAAACTATGGTACATACACACAATGGAGTATGATTCAGTGGTAAAGAACAGTGATGAATCTGTGAAGCATCTCATGGATGAAACTGAAGGACCTTATGCTGAGTGAAATAAATCAATCACAAAAGGACAAATATTGTATGAGACCTCTAGTGTAAAAACCCATGTAAAAGTTAACACACAAAAAGAAACAATCTTTGTTGGTTATGAGGGATGGGAGGGGTTGAGGGGGGAACTAAATAGGCAATAGATAAGTGTTAACTTTGGTGAAGGGTAAGACAGTACACAATACTGGGGAAGCCAGCACAACTTGTACAAGGAAAGGTCATGGAAGCTCCATAGACACTTCCAAACTCCCTGAAGGACTGAATTACTTGGTGGAGGGCTGTGGGGACCATGGTCTCAGGGAACATCTAGCTCAATTGGCATAACACAGTTTATAAAGACACTGTTCTACATTCTACCTTGGTGAGTAGTGTGTGGGGTCTTAAAAGCCTGTGAGCAGCCATCTAAGATATTCCACTGGCCTCACCCCTTCAGGAGCAAGGGAGAATGAAGAGAACAAGATACAAGGAAAAGCTACAATGGCCTCCACCAGACTGAGTCCAGTATAGCTAGATGGTGCCTGGCTATCACCACTGACTGCTCTGACCGGGATCACAATAGAGGGTCCTGGACAGAGCTGGAAAAGGATGTAGAACAAAATTCTAACTCACAAAGAAAAAGACTAGATTTACTGACCTGAAAGAGTCTGGAAAAACCCTGAGAGTATGGCCCCTGGACACCCTTTTAGCTCAGTGGTGAAGTCACTCTCAAAGTTCACCGTTCAGTAGGGGATTGGACAGCCTTAGAAAACAAAATGGGACTAATGAGGCACAGCAGTCCAGGGACAAGGACTAGAAGGCAGGATGGGACAGGAAAGCTGGTGATAGGGAACCCAAGGTTGAGTAAGGACAGTGTTGACATGTCATAGGCTTGTTAACCATTGTCATTGGGCAATATGTGTACTGTTTAATGTGAAACTATTTGTTCTGCAAACCTTCATCCAAGGTAAAAAAAAAAAGAAGAAGAATTATGTATGTAAGATAAAATTGACAACAGCAACTCAAAAGGTTTGATGGGAAGCCTAGGGGGCAGTGAGTTGAAGACAATGGTGATAGAATAATTTTAAAAATGATAGTGAGAATAGCAGCACAACTAGAAGAATGTAATTCATGTCACTGAATTGTACATGTAGAAACTTTTGAAATGGTGTAACTTTGGCTATGTATATTTTCACCAAAAAAAAGTCCTCCAAGGTCGAGAAGGGAGAGTGTTGACATGTTGTGGGGTTGTTAACCACTGTCATAAAACAATACATGTACTGACTGTTTAATGAGAAACTATTTGTTATGTAAACCTTCATCTAAAGTACAGTAAAAAAAATTAAAAAAAACTACTATGTATTCTTAGAAGTGAGAATTATTATGTTGTATTATGCTTCATATGTGTAGAAAACTTTTTCTAATTATATTTTCATAGATCTTGTAATTTTTTTATAACAGAAAAATTTAGAAATCCACATATTTCATGAAAGTTAATGTGAAGCCGTTAGTACTTCTATTAAGCATTTAAAATTTATAACGAATGGAGTTATTTAGGCTTGGAGACTAGCCAATTATTGAAAGTTAAGAAAAATACAAAAGAAATAGCAGAACTAATTTAGTTCCCCTGTAAAACAGTTTATATGCATTGTTTAACTTCAGACATACTGTGTAAACCTGTGATTTTCAACGCTCTTAAATCTTCTCTTTTCTTTTACCTTTTGGTAGAATCATTAACCCATTTTCAGTTAATCATTTGTTTGTAACCATAGGTAGTAAAAGGCACTTTCATCTTGCTTGCTAATTTTAGACAAAAACTGACTTTGAGTTCTTGCTGTGTAAAATGCACTCTACCCTGCTTGCATACAGAAGTTAAAAAAAAAACAAAACTTGTTTCTTCATGCAAAACTATGTTTCTATTTATGTTGCTTTTTTGCTTTTTGAAAATTCTGTGTCTCAATCTGCCACTATCTGACTCTGAGTCTGTCTTTTTTTTTTTCCCAACCAGAACTCTTTATCCGTCACAGATTCTCTTTCTGTATATGCCTGTCTTCATGTTCTTTGCCCCCCCTTGTAGGACTAAATGAGTTTCACCCTGTTTATTCTCCCCTTCTACACACCAAAATGTCCCTCTTGTTTGGCAGTTCACATCAAAGAGATTCCTGCTTACATAAGACCCTAGATTCCCATCACACCGTGTGTGGCATCACGGGTTTGCAGCTACAAGGGTGGAAAACCAGAGAGCTAAGTTACTTTTTGGTTCTCCAGCTTCTGAAGTGGAATCTGGTGCTTTCTGAAGTAGAAGCAGCGGCAAAGAGAATGCAGAGCTCTCAGGAACTCATCACCGGAGATGTCCTTCAGACATGAGAGAAGTGGTGTCATTTTGGTAAGGAGGTTATAAAATGTTCAAAGCTTCCAGGCAAAAAGATTTCTCCTGGCCTGACTGAGTAAAGAGGGAATTAGGAAAGCTTTTGAAAGAAGGAGAAAAGGGGCATTAAAGCACCAAAGAGAGGCAGGCATCTGGGAGTAGAAATCAGATAAAGGGAGAAGATAAACAGATGGGGGCATCTTAAGGGGAAAGAGAATGTACGGTTTCCTGACAAATCAGCTTAAGAGGGAGCAGTTGTTTTTCCTGTTTTTCTTCACTTTTCTTCTTTTGAGGTAAATGTGTTGCTGCTTAGGCTGAATGAAAGAAAACAAAAACAAAGAAGCAAACAAACAGAAAAAAATGGTAGGAAAGAAGGCAGAGAGAGGGAGAGAGAGAGGACAGAAGGAAGAAAGGCATAATCTAAGAAAGAACCTATGAAAGAAATAAACCGCCATTATTTAACAAAAAATCTTTCGCTACTTTACAATTTATTTTTTCCTTATAAAATACTAGTAAATTACTCTGGTTACAATAAAACTGAAAGTTGATGTATTTAGAATCAGAAATAGGACCAATTTTATGCAAAATATATAATAACTTTTTTTCTAAAGTGCCCAAAAATCTCACAAAAATATCCTCATTGACCCTTCTTTCTTGAATGCAGTTGAAAAGAAAAATCGCTTTCATTCTACAGTACAGAAAATGAGACACGAAACTCTTAAATGGTTTTAAAATAGGGAGATTTTAAGTACATCATCTTTAATCAGACAAACAGTCCTGGGTTCAAATGCTGACGTCATCATTTACAAACTGTAGGCTTCAGAAGTTACATAATAAACAACCTAAACCTCAATTTCTTCATGTGTAAGTTGGGGATAATTATGTCCTTATTTCTTAGGGTTGCTATGAGGTCAAAATAAGTTAATTTAAAGCAGAAAGCCTAGTACATCAGAATATGCTGCTATAATATTACATTTATTATCCTATAGTCCTGGAGATCAGAAGTCTGACATAGGTCTCAATGGGCTCAAAATCAAGGTGTCACAAAGTGGTGTTCCACTCTGGAGGCTGTAGGGGAGAATCCATTTCCTTGCCTTTTCCAGCTTCCAGAAGCTGCCTGCATTTCTTGGCTTATGGCCCCTTCCTGCATTTACAAAGTCAGCAACATTGCATCTATTCTCTTTCTCATTCCAGCTGGAAAGGCTCTCCACTTAGAAGGACTCATGTGATTAGGCTCAGCCCATGTGGATAATCCAGGATAATCTCATCTCAACATCCTTAACCTTAAATCCCTTCTACAAAGTCCCCTTTGTCATGTAAGGCAACATATTTATAGGTTACATGGTTTCAGAGGTGCCCTGGTGAAGCAGTGGTTAAGAGAGCAGCTGTTAACCAAAATGTCGGCAGTTTGAATCCACCAGCCTCTCCTTGGAAACCCTATGGGGCAGATCTATTCTGTCCTACAGGGCTGCTATGAGTCAGAATCAACTTGACGGCAGTGGATTAGTTTTTTTGCTAGGGTTTAGGAAGTGGATATCTGCGTCTACCACAGCTTGGCACACCAGAATGAATTCAATCAATGTTATGAATTTATTATTATTACCATCATTACTATTTTATTGGAATTAGTATGGTCATACACCTTTAGACTCTCATAACTTAGATAGTATTTAGTGCCCCCATCACACACACCCTGCTCATTTCCCAGCTGAATCATAGACTAAGTGATGTGACACTTGATTTGCAAAAGTCATCCTGCTAGTTAATACTGATGTTCGTACAGCTCATAGTTCTTGACACATCCCAATGTTTCCCTTATTCAGTGCTAAGGACATTAATCTAAAGCATATACTTTAAATGTATTTATACCTCATTTGAAATTTAATTCATATAGAACCTCAAAAAAGTCAAGCTAAATTAAGCTGTATAAACCAACAACATGAAAAATTAAACACAATGCTTTTTTTTCTCCTTTACATAGAAATACTCTAAAAATATTAGGGAGAATGTTTATAACTGCTAAACTACACTGAAGTTCAGTTAGCATTTAAGTTTTGAAAAAAGTGTTTTTAGAGCACAAATGTTCTATCTTTATGTCTACCTTTTCCCATACTTGCTTTTTCTTTTCTTTTCTGATTTTGCTAGCATAGTTCTGAATAAATATTCCTGTTCAGCAGGAAAAAGTAATACTCAAAGTACTTCTTTCTAATTTATGATAGCATTACATTGCTAACCTATTATTTCATTTTCCTCTAGGATTTTCCACATTGATTCAAATGAGCATCCACCACATTTGTTTGAAATATGCTAGGTTACAGTTTGAAAACTTCTGTCCATATATCCTGCTAGAGGGAAATAAGCATAGACTATGGGGCAGTTAGTTCTACTTTGAACATGGGGTCACTACGAATTGGAATAGACTTGTGTACACCCAACAACAACAATAAAGGTATCTCAGAGTCCCTGGGTGGCACAACCAATTAGTCACTTGACTACCAGCCAAAGAGTTGGCAGTTCGAACCCATCCAGAGATGCCTGGAAAAACAGGCCTGGCGATCAGCTTCTGAAAGGTCACAGCCTTGAAAACCCTAGGGAACAGTTCTACTCTGCACACATGGGGTTGAGTTGAAACTGACTATACAGCAACTAACAACAACAACAAAAAGGTATCTCATGAATCTAATTAACATAAACTAATAGCTCTATTTCGTTTTGATGAACATTTTATATAGATAAATCTAGGCAACATTATGTTTCTCTTATAACATGTTCAAATCAAAATTATAATAAGGGGTTTCATAGTTATTGTCTCTTATTCCCCCAATAAAATTATAAACGTCTATACTTTTTAGTTGTTCCTTTCAGGCAAACTTTTCAAACTTTCTAGACATTTGACACTTGGCCGTCTTAAACTTACTTGAATAATGAAAAATACTAACAGAAAGGTTCTATCAGTATCCAAAGAAATCACTCTCAGTTATTACTTTGTTTTGTAAATTTTGCATTCTTTTTCTCTTTAGGACCTCAGGGGGAGAGATGTGTTTCATCAACAGATAAATGGTACTCTCTAACTGTAAGTCTATTCACCAATAAATTTAGCTGTTTGAAATGTGCATAGGTGATGACATTTCATGTTTACATGTAACTAATAGAAAATTTTTTTTTCTACAATGTCCCAGCCACATTCAACGTATCTTATATCCCCTAATGTTACATCCCCTAAAGTACAAAGGATCTAAGCATCAACACAAGCACTCATGAGGCTCAATGTGTCTATTATCCTGTTACCAGTTGTCCTTTCTATGGGGCATTTTTTCCCTATTAATTTGTATTCAAATTGCAGGTTATTATTAGGTAGAGACTACAGATATTAGAACGTCATTTTTTGTTTATGGGAACTGTCTTAGTTATCTAGTGCTATTATAACAGAAATAACACAAGTGGGTGGCTTTAACAAACAGAAATTTATTTTCTCACAATTTAGGAGGCTAGAGTCTGAATTCAGAGCACAAGTTCTAGGGGAAGGCTTTCTCTCTCTGTTGGATCTGGAGGAAGGTCCTTATCACTTCAGCTTCTGTTTCCTGGTCCCTTGGACATGTCCATGTTTCTTAGCATCTATCTTACCCCATCTCTGCTTCTCTTGCTTGCTTGTTTAATCTCTTTTATATCGCAAAAGAGACTGACTCAAGACACACCCTACACTAATCCTGCCTCATTATAACCACAAGGCATAGATATTAGGAATTACAATATATATTTTTGGGGGACACATTTCTGGGGGACTCATAGGGTTACAAATTACAATACATATTTTAGGGGGCCACAATTCAATCCATAATAGGAACCCATACAGATTCAAACATAATGGCACTCATCTGAGATCTTCAAAAGAAGGATTTATTCAGTGCAATAGAAGGGATGATTAAGAAGGAAAGAATGCAATAGAAGTATATATTAATTTAATTTTACATGGAGAGTGCATTTAGAAACCACAATCCTAAATCCTAATCTATATCCTGCTTTCTTCTCAGCCACCCTTCTAGACACACACGCACTACATCTCAAATATCTACGGAATACATACAGGAAGTAAAGTATCACAGGACACAAGTGTGTACTTAAGAAAGAACAATACTTTTACTCCTGTTCTCAAAGGTACTACAGGCTAAGAGGATTCAGTGTCACAAGGCAAACATGAACAGATATATTTATAGGATTTCTTTTTTTTTAACGTTTAAATGGTTTTATCCAGCATAGTCAGTCACTTGACTGACTATGTACTGAGACATCAACTAAATGTTTGTGAAAGAGTAGGGATAGAAAAGGTTCAAACAGCTGGCATTTAGAAAATGGATGATGATAAAAACTTTACTCCAACACTTGAATGAAGATGACACTGGCAACCTAGAAACTCTGAATAAAGAAAACTTTAGATGAGAGGCCATCTGCAACCTAAGACATAATAAGTTTTTGAGTCTCACCTCTCCAAATTCCTTCTTAGTTACTTTTCTAGGTAAACAACTATCTTAAAATGTGTGCTGGAATCAGATCCAAGTGGTAGCAACTGATAGCCGTAGCACTAATTCTACTTTCAAAAGTGCCACTGGCAAACGACTGGAATGTGAAAAATAACACAGGTGAAAAGCATTAAAGGGTGAACAAGCTGAGTGGTTCAAGTGATCCATGGAAAAAATACCCAGTTCAGTTTTTTGTACAGTAATAAGTTTTTACTCTATGCCAGCACAGCCTTCAGAGAATGTAGTTTATATTTAGTCCAATAAAACAGATTGAATTATGCCTAAAGGCAGCTTAAATGTGTGTATTTATGCTGACACCTCTTTTATCTATTTTCCCTGGGGGTTGAAATGTTCTGGATGAGAAAATTTTCAAGATAATAAAACCATTTCATTATAAAACTATATATATGTATACACACACACACACACACACACACACGCATATATACATATATATAAATAATGCTCCCACATTTTGAATGGCAATTTTTCTAAAATGCACTGAACACTGAAATATCCATCAAATTTAATAATATGTTGAGCAGAATCTATCCTACTTTTGATGATGTGGGGGTCATAACTATTACCCTATATTTAAGAGAAAGAATCCCCTGGGAAGTACTATGTTGTTTGAGTGTGCTGGGCCATCCATTAAATGCCTTCTGAATTCTGTGCTTCTCTAGATTCTGTAAGCGCCTCCATCACTCTCAACAGGCATTTCTTAGTGTGTCTGCTTTAACCATTTTCCCTTCCTCTCCCAGCTATTTCTAAGCTGCCATTAATTAAGATGCAGTAAATCATAAGAGGGAATCAGACAGCTAAGACTTGAAAACTAGTAGTCTTTTTTGTTACTTAAGAATCCAAGTCAGTCAGCTCTTATTTATTTATATTTTTCACTACCTAAGTCCTGGCAGCTCTTTTCATCTTTGTTTAAGAATATCCTTCCAGACAGAGGGCTGGTTCTGAATCAATAGGATTGTCAAGATTGCCCAAAGTCTGACTTATGAAAAATATGCTATACATGGATTTATTTTTTTGCCTTAAACCATCAGTATTTAATGTGTACTTTGATATGAAAACAAAGTGGTACTTACTAGCATCATAATAGGAGCATGTAAGTAATAAAAAATGTCAGATCTCCCCTACGCCAAAGACCTACTGAAACAGAATTTTGACAACAACTCTGCATGATTTGCATGCCTGTTTAATTTAAGAAGTACTGGTTTAGAACACAATATTCTCCAACAGAAGCCTCTCCCATGACAGACTTTCAGTACCATGTCCTAACAGATCAATCAGTTTTCTGTTCTTGGATTTCAATTTTTCCTTTAATACTCTCCAGTCAACCATCAAGTGTCTTCAGTGTATAACATAACCTTAGGAAAAATAAAATTATCTTTAAGATGAAATCTCAGGTCTTAAATAAGTTCCCCAATGCAGTTGAGTTGATTCCAATTCATGGCAACCCCATAGGGTTTCCAAGGCTGTAAATCTCTATGAAGCCCACTGCCATATCTTTCTTCCATGGAGCCAAAATGTTGACCTTTCGGTTAGCAGTTGATCACTTGAACCACTGTGCCACCAAGGCTCCTTCTTAAACAAGTTAGCTGCTGTTAAATAGCTGCACTATTCAACTCAGTTTAGAACTATGGATCATAGTCTTTTCAAGCCTAAAGGAGAATTATAAATCTTTAAGTTCAATCTCCCTCATGTTGCAGAAGAGAAAACTGAAATCAGAGAGGTGAAGTGATTTGGTTTACCACATTCATCAAGCATTAACATGGTGTACTCTATCTTAATCACAAAACCACACAGTCATTTAACCAAAAACCCATTGGTGTCGAGTCGATTCCAACTCATAGTGACCCTATAGGACAGAGTAGAACTGCTCCATAGAGTTTCCAAGGAGCATATGGTGGATTCAAACTGCTGAACTTTTGGTTAGCAGACAAGCTCTTAACTCATTTTTTTTTTTTTTAATACTTTGCTTCCTGTTAAAATTCATGCACTTACTCTTTTTCCACACGTGACTAAGTCCTCTTTCAAGGGTTTATCCTCTCTTAGATTCCTCTCAACACGTCTTTATGAAGATTTATAGTAAGGTCCCCATTTATTCACATCTGACACTTAGTTTTATCTTTGCTACTGGGCCTGGTCTAGGTCAGTGTTTTTTGTTTTGTTTTCCCCTGGGGCTCCTCAGATCTCCATTTATGTCTGGATTGACCTTTACATTCAGGTCGGTGGCACTACGTGTAAGCCCTGTGACCACTGGTGGCTCAGTTTAGGGACTCTTCTTAAACTAGCAACTTAATCTTTCCTCAGTACGTCCTTGGCTTTTCTGACCTGTTCTTGCTCTCCATCTGTAAGCCTTTGCATTCTTATCTCTGGAGTTAGCTTAAACATGTCAACTCTACCTCCCTCTCTGATCTCATCCCTACTCTTAAGAAGAAGTACTAATATAAGTCTGGCAAAGGCATGATTATAATTTCTGGTGAAAGGAAACAAAAAATTAAAAGTTCTTTTTTAAGGTCCTCTTCCTTGGAATCTCTTGGAGTTCTTGGATTACTTGCCCTAGTTTTTCTCTTATTCCTCCTGTGTAGCTGATAGAGAAAGATGGGCAGGAGCACTTCATTTCCACCTCAGAAGTCCACAACAAACCAGGAACAAGGAAACTCAGAGTTGGTCCCGCAAATGTACTTTTAGGCTAGGCCTTACATTAGGTGGACGTAAGAAGCTCACCCCAGCTAGGCAAGGGCAGAGGCAACATGAAGATTTAACGCTAACTGCTAATTAGTAATAAAAGGCATTCATTCACCTGGGCTCCTCTTGGGTATAACTCTCTGAGGAGCTGGGTGGAAGATGGGGGTGGGAGAAAAGAGTGGGAAGAGGCCTTCTTATGGAAAATGACAATGAGCCTCAGAAAGTTTTGCAAAGTTAAATTTTTTAAAAACAGTTATTCCACTTAGAAATTTGAGACTCCTGAATTCTAGCTGATTTCCCTAAATGAAAGCTTTCCTTTTTATAGGGCTTATAGATAAAACTCTTCCAAAACTAGGCAAAAATACTCTTCCTTTACTGGCAAACTATTCTGAATCTCAGCCTAGCAGAGCAAGTGAAGAAATAAATAAATATGTCTTATTCTCTGCTCAGAGAGATAGCATGAGAATAATTCACTGTTAAAAATAACCTAATTTTTAATGCAAGTGTTTATTTTCAAAATGTAACTCACATTTTAGTTAGATCTTACACTACTCAATTTGAAAATCAAGTTGGAAAGATAAGTGGAAGTTTTTTCCTAATGCAAGTTTTCCATCTATATTTTTAGGAATGTCTTTGCCCTGGTTAACTGTCAGAAGCTGACCTTCCTAAATGCCCCAAATCTAGTGAATCAATTTAACTGTATAGGCAGCTTGTTCTGTGGTAAATTACATAGCAAACAACCAATGCAATTATAACACATGCAGGCTCATTCTGATGCATAAGAAGATAATTTAAAATGATGCAGAACCCTTTCTCCCCTTACTAAAAAAATGCTAATTCCCTTTAATATGGACTTGGCCATACAATTTTCTCTCCTCCCCCTCCCTTCAAGAAAAATTACTGAGTTACAGTTAAGTATAATATAAAGACACAATTGAAGTTTGTGGAATGCCCATTTGGAAGGCGCAAAATATGGAAGGCTTTATAAACTGGGATAACAGTCTTATTCAGAGAGCAACAATTTATGTGAAAATTTAGTAACGGCCTCAACACCTCAAATAGTTGAATACGATAAAGTATCCACTATGCATGAAAGCATTTTTTAAAACTCAAGCTGACCTTTAGAAGCATCTATCACTTAGAATCTTCATTCAGTAAATTGGACTGGTGTCTCCCCCGGTGGGACTATCATTGTAACAGCACTGCCTAGCAGGAACGCTGTTTTATAAAGCACGCTAGGGTCAATGCTTCCACCTACAAACATTATATTTAGAAACATTCCCAGTTACTATAAATAGTTGCTATAAATGGATTAACACTCTCAGTGCTTTAGTTAAAAGATATTTAAATAACTGTTTATGCCAACAAGTTTTATAGGCAATAACTTTTTAATAAGAAATCTCATTATTTTGGCAATGGGTGAAACTTCAAGGGAGCACCTCTTTGCTTGATTCAGATTTTCAGGATTATTCTTTTTGGTAAATTTATATACTTTGTGTTAATTTGTATAGCACAGTCAAAACTTAAATTTATAAGCCATTATTTTGATTCAAAGGAGCCCTGGTGGTGCAGTGGTTAGTGGTTAAGCACTCAGCTTCTAACCAAACGGCCAGCGGTTCAAACCTACCAGCCGCTCCACGGGAGAAAGATGTGGCAGTCTGCTTCTGTAAAGCTCACAGCCTTGGAAACCCTATGGGGCAGTTCTACTCTGTCCTATAGGGTTGCTACGAGTCAGAATGGACTCAACAGCAATGGATTTGGTTTTTATTTTGATTCATATAGATTTGTGTTCTTCTTAAGCTCTGTTTACAAGCTGTTGAATTAGCATTGATCATTAGAGCACTTAGTGATAAATCAAATATTATGTTGAATCATATAAATAACTCTTCTGAGGTTAAAAAATAACAACATATTGGCAAATTCATAGATTCAATCTACAACCAAGGTTGGCAGATACATAATATGACAGCTATCAGTCAATAACACAGGTGGTTGATATGCAATATATAATGTTGAATGAATGAATAAATGGTAGATAGCTGGTACAGCTCTATTTTCCCTAATCAATCTTTTTAGAGACATTCAGCTTTGGTTAAAATTTCTGGGTAAATTGTATTAGTTTAATATGCCTCTTTTGCACTCTAGGAAGCAGAGGAGTGTATGGATTTCTTCTATATTTTTTGGTTACATGCAATTGTATTACTCCCTACATTATCTCTTCATTTTTCTCTCTCAATTTCTCACTCTCTCTCCATCTAAATGTAATCCAGTCTGAAAAATAAACTAGATTTTCTGCTAGCCTTCCTTTCAGGACTGTAATTGCAAGATTTCTTTCAAACATATATCAATGGAAGTACTCAAGGCAAAACACAAGGGCATTTTTTGACTAGGAGCAGTCTGTGTGTGAGAGTTAATGCAAGCAATTTGGATGCACCAGCCACAGGCTTCTTTTCATGACACATTAGAGATGCAAGACCTGGTCTTGCCAGTATGCCATACTTTTATTTTTATCCCCAGATGTAAAACAATGTGGACTTTATTTTCATAATTCACGATTTAACAGTTGAAACTTGGACAGTGAATGAAAGGTTATTAATATTTTATTTTATAACAAATATTTACGGCATTCTCAGTGAATACTGCAGAATATTTTCCAGACTTCTAATATCTTCCAAGAAAATCCTCTTCGTTTTAATTTGTCAGTGTGTTCAGTGGTATTTGCTTTCCTAAGATGTGAGAACATGCCGGTTCACTGACTTCCCAATTGTTTCTCTGGCTGAGCAAAGCTTTTATTCCGGTGGCACATATCCATGACAGCTGTTTATTCCACATGTTTCTGTTGAAAGCATATTAACCTCAGCACCTGGGGATAATTATCATTATGTAAAAATGCCTTTGGATGTTAATGGTTACTCTTCTACCCACTCTCTTGATTCTCTTGACCCTGGTATCACTATAGACTAATACCATGTGTGTTCATGGTACTGTTAACACCCGGAAAGTCACCCACATTGGCATTGGTTAGGAACGCTTTCTGGGCTTTGGTAAATATTATTTAATTAGCTATGTAGAAATCAATAAATAAATCTATCTGTCAGCTCCCACTCCCTGGGCAGTATTAACATTGACTAGTAGTAATAATGTGATTCATTGATCTTTATTTACCTGGCATCACCTAGATAAAACCTTTTTTTTTTTTTTTTTTTGAGTTCTGGGTGTGGCAATAGTATGACAAGCTGGTGAAAAAAATCATCAATATTCTGATTATAGATATATTTGATTTGATTTCCCAATTTTTAGGTAATTAACTCATACAGTAGAGTAAAAAACAGTAACAGTTACTTTCTAATTTCCTTAGCCTTATAATTTCAACATTTTCTTGTGTGGTTGATATAATACATAATATAAATTCACATATTATGACTATATTTGTTTACTTTATTCCCTAGGAAACTGCTTCTGTCCAAGGGTAGTTCCCTGCCTGTTTCCATTACCATATGCAGAATATTAGACCCAGGAGGGAGCATTCAGATCACTTATCCAATCTCTTCATTTTACCAATAAAGAAAAATAAATAAAGAGATCCCAAGAGAAGAGACCCTAGAAAAGTAAAGCAGTACTGAAGAAGAACAAAGTGAGAGGTTTTACCCTACCTGATTTTAGAACCTATTAAAACCACAACAGTAGTCAAAACAACATGGTACTGGTCCAACAACAGATATATTGAACAATGGAACAGAATTGAGAATCCAGATGTAAATTTATCCACCTATGAGCAGCTGATACTTGACAAAGGCCCAAAGTCTGTTAAGTGGTGGAAAAGACAGTCTCTTTAACAAATGGTGCTGGCATAACTGGATATCCATCTGCAAAAAAATGAAACAAGACCATACTTCACACCATGCAAAAAAACTAACTCAAAATGGATCAAAGACCTAAATATAAAATTGAAAATGATAAAGATCACGGAAAAAAAAATAGGGACAATGCTAGGAGCCCTAATACATGGCACAAACAGAATGCAAAACATAACTAACAACACACAAACACCAGAAGAGAAACTAGATAACTGGGAGCTCCTAAAAATCAAACACTTATGCTCATCAAAAGACTTCACCAAAAGAGTAAAAAGAGAACCTACAGACTGGGAAAAAATTTTTGGCTAAGACAAATCCGAACAGCGTCTAATCTCTAAAATCTATAAGACACTGCAAAACTTCAACAACAAAAAGACAAAAAACTCAATTAAAAAATGGACAAAGGATATGAACAGACACTTCACCAAAGAAGACATTCAGGTGGCTAACAGATACATGAGGAAATGCTCATGATCATTAGCCATTAGGGGAATGCAAATCAAAACTACAGTGAGATACCATCTCACCCCAACAAGGCTAGCATTAATCCAAAAAAACACAAAATAAATGTTGGAGAGGTTGTGGAGAGACTGGAACACTTATACACTGCTGGTGGGAGTGTAAAATGGTATAACCATTTTGGAAATCGATTTGGTGCTTCCCTTAAAAGCTAGAAATAGAAGTACTGTAAGATCCAGCAATCCCAATCCTTGGAATATACCCTAGAGAAATAAGAGCCATGGCACAAATAGATATATGCATACCCAAGTTCATTGCAGCACTGTCCATAATAGCAAAAAGATGGAAACAACCTAGATGTCCATCAATGGATAAATGGATAAACAAATTGTGGTATATCCACACAATGGAATACTATGCAACGATAAAGAACAACGATGAATCCTCAAAACATCTCATAACATGGATGAATCTGGAAGGCATTATGCTGAGTGAAATTAGTCAGTCGCAAAAGGACAAATATCATCTGAGACCACTATTATAAGAACTCAAGAAAAGGTTTAAACACAGAAGAAAACATTCTTTGATGGTTATGAGAGTGGAGAGGGAGAGGGGATTCACTAACTAGATAGTAGACAAGCATTATCTTAGGTGAAGGGAAGGACAACACACAATACAGGGAAAGTCAGCACAACTGGACTAAACCAAAAGGTAAGCAGTTTTCTTGAATATAACCAAACACTTTGAGGGACAGAGTAGCAGAGGCTACAGAGTAGTCTGGGGACCACGGTTTCTGGGGACATTGTCATGGTTTGAATTATGTCCCCCCAAAAATGTGTGTATCCATTTGGCTGGGCCATGATTCCCAGAATTGTGTGGTTGGCCTCCACTTTGTGATTGTAATTTTATGTTAAAGAGGATTAGGGTGGGATTGTAACACCACCCTTACCCAGGTCACATCCCTGATCCAATGTAAAGGGTGTTTACCTGGGGTGTGGCCTGCACCACCTTTTATCTCTCAAGAGATAAAAGGAAAAGGAAGCAAGCAGAGAGTTGGGGACCTCATATCATCAAGAAAGTGGGGAGCAGAGCGGTGTCCCTGGGCTGAGAAGCTCCTAGTCTGGGGGAACACTGATGAGAAGGCCGAGAGAGAGAAAGCCTTCCCCTGGAGCTGACAAGCTGGATTTGGATTTTTAGCCTACTTTACTGTAAGGAAATAAACTTCTCTTTGTTAAAACCATCCACTTGTGGTATTTCTGTTATAGCAGCACTACATGACTAAGACAGACATCTAGAACAATTGGCATAACAAAGTTCATTCAGAAAATGTTTTGCATACCACTTTGATGAGTGGCATCTGGGGTCTTAAAAGCTAGCAAGTGGCCATCTAAGATGCATCGACTGGTCCCAACACACCTGAAGCAAAGGAGAATGAAGAACACCAAAGATACAAGGAAAATATTAGCTCAAAAGACAGAAAGGGCCACATAAACCAAAGACTGCATCAGCCTGAGACCAGAAGAACTAGACGGTGCCCAGCTACCACCAATGACTGCCCTGACAGGGAACACAAAAGAGTCCCTGATGGAGCAGAAGAAAAATGGGGTGCAGAACTCAAGTTCTAGTAAAAAGACCAGACTAATGGTCTGACTGAGACTGGAGGAACCACAGAAGACATAGACCCCGAAGTCTCTGTTAACCCAGAACTAAAACCACTCCCGAAGCCAACTCTTCAGACAAAGATTAGACGGGACTATAAGATGCAAAATGCTACTAGTGAAGAGTGTGCTTCTTAGTTCAAATAGCTACAGGAGCCTAAATGGGCAGCTTCTGTCTGGAAGCAAGATGAGAAGGCAGAAAGGGATAGGAGCTGGCTGAATGTACAAGGAGAACCCGGGGTGGAAAGGAGGAGTGTGCTGTCACATTATAGGGATAGCAACTAGGGTCACCTGACAATGTGTGTATAAATTTTTGTATGAGAAACTAACTTGAGCTGTAAACTTTCACTTAAAGCACAATTAAATAAAAGAAAGAAAGAAAGAAAAAAGAGAGACCCCAAGAGACTTGTTTAAGAACACACAGCTTGATAAAAAATACTGGTAACTTAATTGGGTTTTGTAATACCCTAGACAGGCTAAGCTGTAGCATTCAATGTATAGAAACTATAAATTTGATAAAAATCATTCATTATCCATATAGTTCCTTTACAGCTATGTAACTTGTGTTCACATGTGTTCCATAAGTAGAAAGTGTTTCTCTTTGGCACAGGTTCCATCACATTCCTTGTTTGATTGCCAGAGTATCTAGCTCTCCTCCTTCTCTGCTGAATTTTCTAAGTGATCCTTCTTTCTCCTTGCCTGCTTGGCAAACAAGGTTCTTCACTGGGTATTTAGGTTATATCAACTTCAACTACTCCTATGCATATCTGTAAGTCTGTATTTCCAACCCTGATCATACTCCTGAGATCCAGATCCACATTTGCAATTGTTCACAAGTACTCTTGACCTGGATATCAGACATGTTACACTCAACATGGCCCAAACTAAACCAAAATTGTCTTATTCTCCTCACCTTACTTCTCCAGACTTCTTCTGTTATATTTTCTATTTGGTTACTAACTTAACAATCTATGTTGTTGCTGTTGTGTACAGTCAAGTCAATTCCAACTCATAGCAATGCTGTATGACAGAATAGAACTGTCCTATAGGGTTTGCTAGGTTGTAATCTTTATGGAAGCAGATCTCCAAGTCTTTCTCCTGCAGAGCCACTGGGTAGGTTCAAACTACCAACCTGTCAGTTATCAGCTGAGTGCCGATAACTATTGGGCTTCCTGGGCTGCAACAAGCTATATAGGCAATCAAATTAGATACTTTAGAGTCACAGTGGGTTTCTCTACCACTCCCACCTCCACCACATCTAATCAATCACGAAGTTTTCACAACATCCTGTATTGATACCTCTTATTTATCCCCTCCTATCCTTCCCCATTCTAATACAACTCATTATAATGCATGACACTTAATAGGTGCTCCACCAATATTTATTGATAAATGAGAATTATAAATCAAGAAATAAGGAATGAGTGAATGGATGATAACTAAGACACAGTTTCCATCCTCATTTAGCATCTTGCCTGGTAGTTTGAGAGAAATAAATAAAGAGATATTTATATGATGCATGCTATGTTTGAGGAAAGAAAGAGGACATATATAAGAGGCACTTTACCTAAGCTGGGGGCTCAAGGAACTCCTTTTGAAAAACGACTGTCTAAGGTAATGAACATATATTTTTTAATCCATTTATGATCTACCCCATTTTGTACTAATCTCTTTAGATTGAGTAGCAGGAGAAAATTGGATGGAAACAAGATGGAATTTAGTGATTTCTATAAAGACCAGTTGCCTTTTCTACTCCCCAGACAGCCATGATTACTTTAATGTTGTTTACTATTTTTCCTAAAGGACTTCAGATCTCTGTCTCACAAAACTAATGACTCACAGAGAAACGCTTTGTCCCAAACTTACACTAACAAGTTATGAAACATGAAGTTCCAATTAAACAGCAGATTACATTGTTTTATAAACTTGAAAGAATTCAAATGGATCTTATATATTACAGAAAGTATAGACTATATAAATGTACTGATAGAGCCATAGGCTGAGCTCAGCCATCTTATGAGGTATGAGATCAATTCTGCGTGGGTCTCCACTATGCAATGACATTCAAAATAGACAGGCTTTTCTGGCAGTCTTTTCTGGATTTATTTGTTCTTTAATGAACAAACCATCACTAATAATAATGGCAATAATAATAATTACTCAACTTTTGCTAATGCATCATCTATAAAAAGACTCAATATAGAATTTAGAAACATTCTTCCTTCATAATATGAAATAATATCAGTAGGAAATAATCAAGGTTCTAAAGTATACAATTAATATAGAAGAAACATTTTTTTGCTCTTTTAAAAAATTGTTTCCCCTTAAACTTTTGTTTCAGTGTTAATTGGTCTACAGTTATGAAACAAAAACATCAAACAATAATCTTGTTTACTTTCTACCTTCCATATATGATTCAGTGAAGAAACCAATGGATTTAATCCTCATTTGCAAGTGAAAAGTACAAACTACTTATACTTATTTAATTAATCAAATAGCTCAAAAAACACCTTTATGAGTTTAATACAGAAAAGACTAAGAAATATCTAAGTAACAAGCAAACATAGCTGTATTTTCCCCCATTCAGTTTATTTTTTCCACGAGGAAGAAAACTCATCCCTAAATATAAGCCACTATGTCTTAATTCACTTCATGTTATATGTGGAGAAATTCACTAAACAAAAAATTGTCCCCTTTCATTCCCTTTTGTAAATGGACCACTTAAAATATTTAGTCTGAACTTCTTCTAGAAACAGTCTTCTTGGAAAAAAAAAAAGAGAGAAAAACCATCTAATTCAGATTACACACAACCTTTTGTGTAATTTTCACTTATTTTTAAGTCATTTTAATGCCTGAGATTTCATCTTTAACTTGTTGATCACCTTTAACTTGGTGCTAATGAATGTGCTAGTCTTCAGAAAGGAAGGTAAAAGGTAAAGCCACCACTTCCTTCAGTGAAAAATGCAATTTCATTGTTTCTCAGTATGGAAAGATGTATAGCATTAAGCTATCCACAATCTAAATCTGCTCTGGTTCCCCTTGCAATCAGTAAGTAACATTTGTAAGGTGATTATGGGCTATAGTTATGAGCACATTTTATGGTTTTGGAAAGCAAAATATTTTTATGTGTCCCATATAAGTGCTAAGCCTGAGGGCATTTGTTTATTAGCCTCATTAAACAACTTGAGCTCACCAATTTTCTATTAGCTTTCTGAAAGATGCATTCCACTTTTCATTATCATGGCTGCTGATGGTTCCTATTTTTGTAAGCAGCGTTAAGAAAAAGACAAGAAAACTTCTTAGGTCCCAAGGTTGTGCTACTCTCAGCCTCTCTGGGGGTCAACAGATAGGGCAATGAGAGGAGTTATGCACTGTCACAGTCTGAACAAAATCTCATCAATCAGACAACAGGATTTCACTCTCTGGTGCATTCTTTCCACTAGAGTGGAAACAAAGGAAAAGAATCCCCAAACAAGCAATTCTGTTGAATTACTGTGTAAGACTAGAGAAACAAATGAAGTAGTTGTATCTCCAGCAAGTACTTTACAACATGAATAAATTGTGCTCAGAAAATACATTTTATGTGGAATTTTTTTCATAAACACAAGGGGTTCCAAATGACAGCACATAAAAGTTTCAAAAAACTGAAGTCAAGCTCTCCACTACTTATGAGAAAGACAAAAATTCAGAGCAAAGAATTAAAATCTCTCACACTGTCAAAGTCTTTTTTGTGGTTGCTGTTGCATGTTAGCCTAGCCTGCCCTTCCACAATCCCAGATGACTGCCGTGCTAAAACCATGCTTTGGGGGAAGTGAAACGGAGCCCTACGGTTTTCTGTTACGTCAAAGGCTCAGAATCCTCTCCCTTCTCAAACTCCCCCTTAGGAACCGTTTAAAAAACTTCACAATACATACACACATTCATATTCTCTCTCAACAAGAGTTCTAAAAAACACAGGCTAGACCAGAAATTTGAGACCTATGATTAAACACACTTTTGAAATATTCTCACATCCACTTTTTTTTTCAGGTATCTTCAATTTGTTTGTTAACAGATTATGCCAAAATATGCTTGTTCAGGCTATTAGCATACCAAAAAAAACAAACTCATTGCTGTCAAGTCAATCCTGACTCATACTGACCCTACAGGACAGAGCAGAACTGCCCTATAGGGTTTCCAAGGAGCAGCTGGTGGATTCGAACTGCTGACCTTTTGGTTAGCAGCTGAGCTCTTAACCTCTGTGCCACCAGGGCTCTGCTACTAGCACAGGTGGTAAGTAATGCAGGGATGCTACAAACAGATGCTGACTTTCAGACTCTGCTGGTGTGTGGAAGGAGAAGAATGAACTGAATGGAATCACCATCGCATAAGATCTGGTTCAAAACTTTGCAAGTACAGAAATTAGTTGGACTGGGCTTTAGGGAACAGATTCACAGCACCTAAATTCATAAGAAATGGTTGTTTGATCCAGAATCTCAGCAGCTAATTTTCCAATAGACATAAAACTGAGAAGTGGGTGGGGATGAAGTCGCACCTGAACGGGGGCATGCAAACAAAACAAATGGTGTGTGATGATCATTATAGATGTCAACAAGTTAAGGGAGTGACATATGTATATGTAAGCATATATATATACTTATATATATATACACATACATAATCTCCATCAAGTGGTCCACAAGTCTGCAGATGAGGCTCATTGTCCCCTCTACTATAAAATAATGAGGAAACTCATAAATTCTTACATGTCACTCTCTATGCTGAGTTCCAATTATTTTATCATTAAAATATTAATAATTTAAATATTATATTTTATTTATGACAATTAATAGTTATATTGATGACATCTAGGAAGTTTCCTTAAACTCATCAATAAATTATCTCCATTTAAACTGCTGATTTTTGTTTTAACCAGATTTAGATAGTTACACTTTCTGACCGTGTCCCATATTTTAAAATTGCCTCTTTCTGGACAAGGTTTTTCTATTAATAACATTAATTATTAGAAAGAAAAATTATCGTAGGTTTTAAATATTGCATATGCACAAACTACCAAAGAAAAAATGTTTTATAGTTATTTACTTCTATTTTAATAAATAATTTTTGAAGTCAGACAGAATATGCACTTTTTTAAAGAGTTTCCCGTGATCTTACCCTAAAATATATATACTAGTATTTTAGATATAATCATATCAAACTTTATTATCTTGTTTCCCCTAGCTGTTATAGACTAAATATAAGCAGTACATTATAAGGAGCTTCGTATGGGCTAGGCCTAGTTTGTCGACGGAATAGGTACACCAATATGATGGAGGGAAGAAACGTGACAATCCAACCACAAAGTAAGAGGCTAGCAAAGTTATAAGAGTTAATTCTTAAAAAAGCCAAACCAACTGGAGGCTATTTATTATAAGATCAAACAAATCTAAATTTTGTCTGCCTCCCACGAAACATAATATTTACTTGAAGAACAAAATCATGATTTGGAGAGTTTTCACAAAAGAGTCTTTCCCATCCTTAGGTATTCCTTTAGGAAGATGAGAGAGAGAACTAGTTTTAATTGTAACCAAAATGGCTAAAAATATATTTGTTGAGTTAGTAGTTTCTACCGTTATTAATGGCTGGACAAGCTTCTATTGTATTGAACCACCTACAGATACCAACTATAAACTCTGGGCAACATCAGAAGAAACAACTACTCAGAGACACTGGAGTATAACCAAAAGCAGGCAGATTCTACAGAGCAGTTAAGTCTTGAAAGAAGGGAATGGCACTGGGTGAATTTTCCAGTTTTTGTGGTTTTTCCAGTCCAAGGACAGGCTCTAGTTTGTATCATGAGCCATTGGCCAAATCTCAGAAAATGTGAAGTCTTGCTGGCTTGTAGAACCAGAGGACACAGTTTAGGGCAATCACAGTTGCTGGAAACTAAAGGGTAGTGGTGAATCCTGGGAAAAATAGAGCCATAGAAAAAAGACTAAAATTATGTTAATAAACTCTGGTTCTATAAAGTATGACTGAACTCATAACCACACATATGTCAACAGACTCCATGAAGCTTACATAAGATTAAATAACTGAACAGATATTTAAATCACTGCAAATAACAGTTTGAGTCTAGCCAAATTAATTGCTTGCTACAACAAACAAACAAAATTAATCACTTTAAAGATACTACAACAGATTCCAAAGGAGCTGTAACATAACAATCACAATGTCAGGGATACAATCCAAAATTAATAGACATCAGGAAAAAAAAAAAAATCATCCATTACCAAGAGGAAAAAAAAAAACAAGGGAGAGTGACCCCAAAATGACTCAGATGTTGGCATTAGCTCATAAGACTTTAAAAGAGTTATAAAAAATATGTCCGATGATGTAAAAGAAAAAAAAATGCTTATAATGAATGAAAAGAGAGTATAAATACAAACAATACCATACCTAAGCACATCATGGTTAAATTTCTGAAAACCAAAGATAAAGAGAAAATCTTGAAAGCACTAAGATAAAAATGACCTGTTACGTAAAGAGGAATAATGGTTTAAATTATCACTGCCTTCTAATCAGAAACAGTAGAGGCAGGAGGACAGTAAACAACATCCTCATAATGATGAAAGGAAAAAAAAATCCTGTAAACCAGAATTCTATACTCAGAAAAAAAAAAAAAAAATCCTTTAAGAATGAAAGCAAAACAAAGACATATTCAGATATACTTACACTACAAGAAATGCTAAAGGAAGTTCTTCAGACTGAAGGGAATTGATATAAAATTAACTTAGAACATCAGAAAACAATGACAAGCATTAGGAAATGTAACTGTGTTCAAATATAAAAGACACTTTTCCTTTCAATTTCTCTAAAATATATATGTATCCATAAAGCAAAATTCATGGCATTTGTCCTATGGGATTTATTACATATGTAGATGTAATACATATGAAAACCATAGCATAACACAGAGGCAGACCAGTGACTGTACATGGTTTCAAGGTTTCCATTTAAATCTAAGTAGACTGTGAAAAGTTAAGTAGATTGTGGAAATTTCAGGGTACATATTGTAATCTCTAGAGGAACCACTTTAAAATAATGCAAATATGCCTAGCTAAAAAGCCAATAGATAAAGTAAAAATTTAAAAAAATCACATAATCAAAATAAAGCAAGAAGGAAAGACTAGAGGTACAGAAAACAGAAGGGACTTAGAGAAAAAAAAACAATGAAACATTAAACATAAGTCAAACCATAGCAGTAACCACATAAATATTAATAGACTAAACACTCCAATTTAAAGGCAAAGAGTCTTCGAATGGATAAAGAGGCAAGATCCAACAATGCCATCTACAAGAGAAACACTTTAAATAGACACAATAAATTCAAAGTAGATAAATGGAAAAAGATTCTAATAATAAAGATGCAAACAGTGACAAAGATGGTACAGTAAATATTAGAAAACTGCACTGGCTATATCAATATCACATCCAGTAGACCCAAGATAAAGAGTATTACTAAATATAAAAATGACATTCAGAATGATAAAAGAGTTAACTTATCAGGAAGATATGCTGTTGTTGTGTGCCATCAAGCCGATCGCGACTCATAGCAACCCAATAGGACAGAGTAGAATTGTCCCATTGGGTTTCCTAGGTTGTAAATCTTTTACAGGAGCAGATCACCAAGTCTTTTCACCTTCAGAACAAGTGGTGGGTTCAAATCACCAACATTTCAGTTAGCAGGTGACTGCTTAACCACTGCGCCACCAGTACTCCTTCAGGAAGACATAAGAACTCAAAAAACCCACTTCTGTCAAGTTGATTCTGACTTGTAGTGACCCCACAGGGTTTCCAAGGCTCTAAACAGAAGCAGACTGCCACGTTTTTCTCCCGTGGAGCCACTGGTGGTTTTGAACTGCCGGTCTTTTGGTTAGCAGTCAATTGCTTTAACCACTGCACAACCAGGGCTCCTTCAGGAAGACATAGGAATCATAAATATGTACTACCTAACATACACAGAGATTCAAATTACATGAAAAAAAAATTTTTTTTATTGTACTTTAGATGAAGGTTTACAGAGCAAACTAGCTTCTCATTAAACAATACACATTGTTTTGTGATACTGGTTGCCAACCCCATGATGTGTTAACAGTCTCCCCTCCTCTACCTTGGATTCCCCATTACCAGCTTTCCTGTCCCCTCCTGCCTTCTCATCCTTACCCCTGGGCTGGTGTGCCCCTTTAATCTCATTTTGTTTTATGGGCCTGTCAAATCTTTGGCTGAAGGGTGAACATCAGCAGTGACTTCATTACTGAGCTAAAAGTATGTCCAGGGGCCATACTCTCAGGGTTTCTCCAGTCTCTGTCAGACCAGTAAATCTGGTCTTTTTTTTCTTTTTTGGAGTTAGAATTTTGTTCTACATTTTTCTCCAGCTCTGTCTGGGACCCTCTATTGTGATCCCTGTCAGAGCAGTCAGTGGTGGTAGCTGGGCACCATCTAGTTGTGCTGGACTTAGTCTGGTGCAGGCTGTGGTAGTTGTGGTCCATTAGTCCTTTGGACCAATCTTTCCCTCGTGTCTTTGGGTTTCTTCATTCTCCCTTGCTCCAGACAGAATTGAAGGGAATGATATACAATGCCACAGTCATCTTTGAAGATTTTAACATCCTTCACTCAGCAATTCATAGAAGTAGACACACACATACAGTCACACACAACAGTAAAGATATAGGTAATCTGAAAAACACTATGAACCACCTTGACCTAATTGGTATTTATATAATTCTACATTCAGTAATTGCAAAATATATTCTTTTCAAGTGCACATTGTATATACACTAAGATAGGATATGCTGGGCCATAAAACAAGTCTCAGCAAATTTAAAAGTTTTAAAATCATAGTGTGCTCTCTGATCACAATGAAATTAAATCAGAATTGATAACAGTAAGATATCTAGAAAAATCTTTTGCTACTTAAAGTGATAAGCTTGAAGTGGTAAGTTCTCTTCTATAAATATATTTATATAGAAGAAAACTTTCCCCAACAATGTATGTGATGTGTTGTTGTTTGGTGTTGTCAAATTAGCTCCAACTCATAGAAACCTTATATTCAGCTGAAGGAAACATTGCCCAGTCCTGTGCTATCTTCATGATTATTGGTATGTTTGAGACCATTGTTTTGGCTAGTGTGTTAATCCAGTTTATTGAGGGTTACCCTCATTTTCACTGACCCTCTACTTTACCAACCATGATGATGTCCTTTTCTAGTGATAATATTTCCTGTCCTAAGTAGGGGAGCTGAAGTCTAGCCATCCTTGCTTCTAAGAAGCATTGTGGTTGTATTTCTTCTACAACTGATTTGTTTGTTCTTCTGGCAGTCCACAGTATATTTAAAATTCTTTGTCAACACCACAGTTTGAGTGCATCAATTCTTTTGTCTTTTTCATTGTCCAACTTTCTCATAGCTTGTGTCAGGCAACCTTAGTCATTAAAATGACATCTTTGCTTTTTAAAATTTTAACGTGATCTTTTGTAGTAGATTTGCCCAGCGCAATATGTCATCTGATTTCTTGAATGCTGCTTCCATGGACATTGACTGTTGATCCAAGCAGAATGAAATCAACAACTTTAATTTCTTCTTTATTTATCATGATGTTGTTTATTGGTCCAGTTGTGAGCACTTTTATTATCATGTGGTGTGTTCATAGAACTTAAAAGATGAAAGAGAACGCAAAGATCAGCAAACACATGAAGTTTTAGTGCCAAGTGTACTTAAAATATTTAGATATATGTAGTCAATGAGCTAGTTAGTGAAATCTTTTCAGAGTTGGTTTGTAGGGTTTTGTTTTACAAACTTTAAAGGAGATCTGAATGCAAAAATGATTGTGGAATTGAATCTCTATTTTTGCTATACTTTCAAAAACACAATAGAAAATGTAATTTGAAAAACATATTAATCAAACTTTGGATTTCAGCATTTTTCATTGATTGTACCTATTTATACATCTATTTGTTAATATACAACTGACTAATATTATTATTATATAATGGTGTATATTATATATATGTATGATATTATTATACAATAAAAAAGGAAGTTTTATATAAAATATTAATTCCATAATTTAAAATACAGTAGCTACACAATTTTAACCTGGACAACAATAACAACAAAAGTTTTAGTTCAAATCTGTAAGTGTGAATGGCAGGAATTTTTAAAAAAATTCTTAATAGCTAAAGCTCTAAACATCTATTTTAACAGATTTAAATAATCAAATAATAATTTTATATTCTATATTTTAATTTTTGAATCATTTGTATTTTTAAATCTTATTAGAGAAAACACATTTTTATTTATTATTTACTCATTTAACAACTATTTTTAAAATACTACGTACACGTGAAACATTCTTGTAACAGCTAGGAATATAATTGTATTCTCTGCTCTAATAACTTTATATTCTAGTAGAGAAGTAAGAAAGTAAACAAGAATTACAAAAACAGTTAAATATTTCATTATAACAGTGTAATGGAAGCAAAGTCATCTGTGCTTCAAAGCATATAGCAAGAAGTATCCTTAATTTATAGAAAATTGAACTGAATTTTAAATAAAAATGAACTAATCAATGGAGAAAGTTTTAGGTAGGGGGAAGAATAATGAGACATTGAATATGAAAAAGGAAAATGTATTTGAAGGAACTGAGAAAAAGTGTCTGTCAGTAGGGAACAGAGAGAAAGGAAGTGTAGTCTCCAGGTGAAGCAGGCAAGGTAAGCTGAGCCTGGTAGAACAAGCAAAGGATTTTTTTTTCCCCCTAGGTTCAACAGCCATTTAAACCATTTTTAGGCAAGGCATTTAAAGTTGAAAGGACAATTATATATTCTGAATTCGGAGACTCAAAGAGAGAAAGGAGTAAAAAATGATTTCCAGGTTTCTAGCTTAAGGAACCAAATGGATGGTGATACCCTTTGCTGAGATGGAGAAGATGCAGAGAACAGCAGAAGAAAGTGGAGTGCTTATTGGGACATACCAGCTTTTAGTGGAGAACATGTAAGACATTCAGAACATGATGTTATGTAGCTCTATATAAAGGTCTTGACAAAAGAAAGTGTTTTGTTCTACGATTGAAATGTTGAAGATCATTAGCAGACAGATGACAGTGGAAGCCATGATTGTGAGTGAAAACATATAAAGAGAAGAGAAAACTATTACAGAAACATGCCAACTAAGCCTCAAGCAATCCCAACATTTGAAGTTCAGGCAGATAGAGAGTGAGCCAGCAAAAAACCCAGGGGTAGGAAAGGAACAAGTGCTGTGCAGTGTTGTAAAAGGCAAGAACATAGTGTCTTAACTAAGGAATCATCAGTAGATTGTAATGCACCAGAGAAGCCATGTTAAATGAAGACTCATAACTCCCACTGGATTTAGAAATATAAGCCATTAACAGGAGGAACTATTTTTGTGGAGGACTGAAGCTTAGAGTAAAATTAGACTCTAAAGAGAAAGATGTGAGTAAAAAATGAGGTAATATAAACAGTAATTGTAGATAGCCATGTGCAGTAAGTTTGTCTGTAAAAGGGGAAGGAGAGAGAATGTGGTAGTTAGAAAGGTGGAGGAGGGTGGGATTTTGGAAATACATTTTTTTTAAGATGGGAGAATTCTGAGCACCATGATGATGGCAATGATCCAGTTCAGAGGAAGAGAAGGTAAACAAAAGAAAGTGTAAAGTTACTGAGAAACTGGGAGAAGCCAAGCCAGAAATCAGAGTCAACACTTTAGAAGAGATTTTAAAACTTACTCAAATGATCATATATTTTGCAGAGCATGAAATTTATAAAATATATTTATACTCGATGCTAAAAAACTTTACTGCCAAATTTTGTGTATGTGATTAAATCTTCTGTATTTAAAATTTATTCCCTAGTTAATGAAAAGTTATATCTTTTATCTACCCAGCAAAGACCATTTAAAAGGAAAATGCCAACTTAACCAGTAAATTAGTTGTAATTACACAACTGAAACAGATGAACAGAACACATATTGCCATTTAGTGTTTTATTTCTGTAGATCTACCTGAGTGATTTCTCCTCAGAGCAACCAAAGTGTTTTTTAAATCTCATTTTAGATTTTGCTAAGCTCACATGACACCTGTTATATAGAGTTATCTGTACCAGGTTAAAATACAGTCACTGAGAAACTATAAACTTAAAACCTGCTATATTAATAGACTTTTCTTGATGGTTTAAATTCAAAATCCTGGTTTCAAAAGAAACTCATCTAACCTACTGACAATGTTATCACACACCCACCCTTCAAAGACAGAAGTAGGTCAGGAACTGCCTTGCCAGTTTTTCAACAACAGGGGGCTAAGTAGGTGACCCTAGATATATCTACAAGAACATGGTGGAGCAATTCTAACTATAAGATGAGATGAACCCGTCAACCATAGTCCATCTGCACAGCTGTTAGACAAGCAGGTATTACTTGCTCTGATTGTGCTGCTACAGGGATGGTCTTCAATTGGCCAGCTGAATAAATGGACTGGATGAAACCTGCAAAGCGAAATATGACAAAAATGGAAGGAACTGGGGATCTAAACAAGACTTAAAAAAGAATAATTCTTTTAAATATGTTAGAACAATAATTAAAATATTATAACTTATAATTTAAAATTATACTATGTCCACTGTCAATGACCTATACTTTCTTCATTATCAAGGTAACAGCTAGATATCACTTACCACCCAAATATGAAAAGAGAAAGTGACTCACCTTGAATGTAAAATAATAATAAAGCTTCCCTTCTTTCTTTTCAGGAGCCCCAGTGGTGCAGTGGTTAAGAGCTCGGACACTAACCAAAAGGTTGGCAGTTCAAATCCACCAGCCACTCTTTGGAAACGCCTTGGGGCAGTTCTACTCTGTCCTATAGGGTCTCTATGAGTCAGAATTGACTTGATGGCAATCAGTTTGGTTTTTTTGTTTTCTTCCTTTTCAAAAAAGAAAAGCCTCAAATCTGAACATCTTCATTTGCCATTTAAGCAGAACTACTTAGCAAATTAGACCAATTACAAATTAGTTATGTATGGTCATTGTAAATCTCTTAGGTATTAACCTCATATTCTGGGGACAGTTTAGTTGGGCTGACCACTCTCTCACAGAATAAGAGGAAATACTTTCTCATAAAACTTTGCATATAATACATCAATCTAGTCTAAGAATGCTTAATGGAACAAGCTGGAACACACACAGAGCACACGGAGCTGCTTCCTGCACACCACAGAGAGGAGTTGACACGCAGAGTGCACACCCACAGTTCTATTCAGTATCTGATTACATCTTTAATTGAAAACTATGGGAGAGCAAATAACGGAACAGCATCAGAATTCCTGTAACAAAGTCTCCATAATCTATTTGATGTTGTTAGAAAACAGCATATGTTTCAGGTAATTGCTAAAACCTCAAAGGATACTTTCCCATTACTGACTGTGAAACCAAATGCTACAAAACCTAACCACTACCTGTGGTACTGACAGAACCACAGGTACATATCCACAGTGATGAGATTGGTAATTAAGTAGTCGTTGACCCTTAAAAACATGGTTTCAACCTTGAGAGTAATCTTTTGAGTAATTGGGTGTGAGACTTGAAGGCAGCCACCTTAACTTTTTAAAGAAAAATTGTCTGGTTCCTCCTTATTATCTATAGCTGACTCTGGCTATTGGCTTAATTGACTGATACATCTTTGCAGGATTTTGGTGGGGGAGAATGGTGTGGGAGATGGAATATGCCATGAAACCCTGGGAATAGGAGTCCAATCCACACACTCCTTAGTCATAAGGAGCTTTGGTGAAAAAGCCTCAGTATATTGGAAAGGAAATTAAAGGACACACACTAGAACTCCGAAATAGTGTTGAGTGTTCATCTGAGAGCTGTGGTCATGCAGTTTACATGAGATAGTCATAACGTGATTTTTCTCCAGCTATGCTCACTAGTTTGTGTTCAAGTCGAGTAAGTTGATGGATTTATAGAGGTTTAGAGTTTTTCCAGGTGAGTAAATGGAAGATGAAAGGGATAAAAGAGTTATAGTTTGTGAGGACCTAATTACAGTGAAGACCATGGGATCTAAGTTGAGGAAGGAGGAAGTAAGAACAAGATGAGGGACAGATGCTGACTGATGGATGCTGAAAAGAAAGTATAATCCTTTTGTCAAGAATTTTTGGAGTAAAATATTTACAAACAGTAAGACAAGATACTTTGTTGTAGAAGAATACTTGGTTGTAGTCAGAGAATGAGATGCTTTAAATAAAGATTTTGAATGTGTAGCAGCTAATGATAATGAAAATACAAGTGCCTACCTAGGTACCAGGGTCTGTGCTCACTGCTGGGAACACAGGGTAACTAAGACAAATGTGGTCACGCGGATTTTTACATACTTTGCTTAGTCCTCTTGGACATCAGTTTCAGACACATGAATATTGCAACATAACAATGAATTGTTTATTTTTAAAATGTAGATATATACAAATACTTAGATACCAGAAAACACAGTTTTAAGCATAACAGTAGTGTAGATAAAACTGTAGACTAAGTAAAAATGTACCACTTTGCCCCATTGCTTAGTGAAGAGAATGGACATGATATCTTTCAGTATAGTTACATATTCTTCAGACTTTTCTAACATTCCTAAATATTGATCAAAACAATTACAACGAAAAACTTTGTGATATGAATGGTTTTACAACTTTAGATTATGGAGACAGCTACAGAAAGACTCTCTTGTAACACATCTCTATGCCATATGCATTGCAAATTAAATATATTCTCCTTGCAAATTAGTGTACCTCCCTCAAATTTTGCAAGGCTTAGATAATGTTAATTATTCCATGCTCATTTTTATTATAAATATTATGCCCAGCCAGGACCACAGTTCCTTACATTCACTAAAGAAAACCACCTATAAATATCTACAATATTTTGACCATCCTTAAACATTTTTACAGCCCAACCATACAACTAATTGAAAACACTGGTCAAATCTCTCCCTTGTTTTTCTCACAAGAGGAAATGACAATATGCATGTCATAGCTAGTCTAGCCCCTTTTCCTAAAGGAACCAATATACTCTTCTAGTTCCCAACCCCTGTCTAATTCCGTTCACAGCCAAATGCAATATCTCCATTCTTACTCCTTTATCTAATACAAGCTGGTTTTCTGCAGTTCTACAACCAGAACCATCCTTGCCCATTTCAAAAAGCATCTTTGAGTTGGGAAATTCAACAAATACTCTTTTGTCCTCATTATGTATGACTTTGTCTCTGTTCAACACTCTCACTATATTGATATTCTTTACTTCCTTGGATTCCATATTCAGTAAAGACCTAGACCAATTTGATAGCTTTAAGAGGATCTCTTCATATATTAGTTGACTTATTAATAATAATTTTTGAAAGATTTTCTTTTGTCTTCAGAAATACAACTTGTTGAAAAGTAGTTCATTCAGCATATTTACTTACTAGTTGGTAATATTTTTAAATTATTCATTCCTGAGTTTTTAAATTCTCTTTGGCAGGGATTTGGTTAACATCAGTAGCTTGTTAGTAAGTGATCAGAAATAATTTTTTGAAAATGTTTTTAACATGTATTGGATAAAATCTGATAATGAGGTTAATATACCATATCTAAAACTAAGTCTTTTCATTTATTTTTTTATTCTGTTGATAAATAAAAATGTTGATGAATTTTAAGAAAATCATTTATATTTTAAGAAGATAAGTTAAAAATTGAAACTACTATTTGTCAGACTTGAATCTATTTCTGGCTATACCTTATTAATACCCTCTGTTACTAAAAGAAAAACTTTAGTGCTTAACTTATTAGTATTAATACTTTACATTTATATAGTACCTTATATTTTACTAGGCATTTTTCATGCATTATTCAATTTAATCACCTTAATTATATTATTAGTTATACATTATTATCCCCATTTTACATATGAGGAACTTAAGGAACCTTAACCCATTGTCCATTGCCAATGAGTCGATTTCGACTCATAGTGACCCTATAGGCCAGAGCAGAACTGCCCCATAGGGTTTCCAAGGAGCAGCTGGTGGACTCGCCTGCCAACTTTTTGATTAGCAGCGAAACGCTTAACCACTGTGCCACCAGGGCTCCTAAGGAATCTTAGGGAGATCAAAAGGTAAGCCTGGTATTAAAAATAGTACTATACTTTGGAACTTGCATTCTAGTTCTCATTACTTGAACTATACATAAGCTTTGGTAAATAACTCAGTGTTTCAGGTTTCTAGTCATCTTGATCTATAAAACGGAATGACAACACCTTGCCTGGAACAAGAGGCTGAAAGTGATCTTTTGATGTTTCCAACCTTATTCGTACCTCAATTTCTAAACCCATAAAACAAGTATATCGTCACATTTTTCTTCTTTGTTCTAGATGGAATAAAAAGAAATGAGTTATATGCGACCAGGAGTACACTACAATTAGGAGGAACCAGCTGGTGTCCTAAGCTCAAGTGTTAGTAATTCACGTGTATATTAGCCTTCCCAGCACTATGAGAGTTTCAAAGTAAACTGCCAAATCACAAATGTTAAACTAAAGAAATTAATTCATAAGGAAATGAGACTCAGAGGCACTGCCTGGAGATAAAGCTAAGGCTATGTGGGGGTGATGGTCTGGTTTGCATCAACAGCTCTCAAGTAGGTATAATCTTCTACCCAAATGTGTCTGCTAGTTCTAACTCATAATCTTCAGCCTTATCCAGAGAACTTCACAATCCATATAGTGTTATAACCTCATCAGATAAACAGACAGACACTAATCAGCTTTCCAGGATATGTTGTCTTTTGTTTTGTTTTTTGTCCGCCATTCCCTGGGAGAGAGCTGGTGAAGCTGCAAGAATATCATTTGTACATAATTACCATAAAGTACATAATCCAATACTAAAAATATGTGATCATTAAAATAAATTTAAGCCAAAGAATAAAATTGGAAGGTAAATTATAAAGTTTTTTTCCTCTAAGCATGACATTGTAGCAGAGTTCAGGTAAAAGATTCATTTTTCATTCATTATGTAATTAGGAAGAGTAGTGATATAAATGTTATTTTCCCCTTTGCAGATGAACCTATCCTGTTTCTGACTTAGTCATTTCCTATGAACGAAGGAGGAGGTTAAAAAAAAAAAGAAAGAAACTTGTTGGCTTCAAATAAGTTGTTTGTTTTAATTAATCCATTAATATTGTTAAAAAAGCACATACTGAATCATTTTCTAGTTAACCAACAGAAAAACAGTGTTTTGAATTACAGCTAACCAACGCCATCACCGATTTTGCAAGTCAACTCTCCGTAACAGCTTTCTCCCCGCAAGATGACAAGTAAATAGTAAGTGGCAGTTACGTATTTCTCCACAACACCACAGTCGTCTTGCCTAAAGTTAACTCCTTTTATTTAGACCCACTTTCCACTTGCCAATCTTTTCATAGGATAAGAATCAGGCTTTATACAGCCTAGAAGTTCTTAGAAAATGACATTATTCCTTCTCATATATTTATTTTTCACATGATTTTTTTTTTCTTAACAGTTTGGCCAGGTTAGATTTAAATTCTAACTCTAAAAGAGAACAATTCTATATTCAACAATAAAGAATCTTATTCTCCACACTATCAAGTTTGATCTGTTCTAGACTAATAAAATCTTCCAAGCAACATTCAAATTAAATGAAGATAAATGAATAAACTGACCTTCTTGTATGAGATTAAAAGGCTCTCCTATTTCACTCCCTCTCGTTTCCCCAGTCCTATTTTTTGGCATTTGAAGTTGAGACGAAGGTCAGGAAAACAGCATAAAAGTAAACGTAACACTTCACAGAGCAACTTGGAGGTTTAAAAACAAGCAAACCTGTATACACCAATAAATAGTACAATGCTCAGAAAATGGGATGTTCTAATTAATTTTTTTTTTTTGTTGCAAACTTAAAGTAATCCAGGGAGGAAAAACATTTTTTATTTCATTCCTTCTTTAAACACTTTTGAAAATGATTTAATCCTCTCTTTCGCTTATTAAGTATAATTTATGCAGGAAAATGAACATATTTGATGAGTTAGATGGTATGACTCAGGATCATCGTTATGAGTAACAATTCTTATTGTATATTTGTGGGATGTTACAGGAGTTTGGATCAATTACATATAATCTTCAAGAAATACCATGAAAGGTTCTGTTCTGAATAAACCTTGTTTTTCACTGGCTATCTTCTCAGTTTTATCTTTCCTTCAAGTGTAAGTACATAAAATTATGATAAACTGAAAATTATAGTTATTCCTACTTATAATAATATTAAACCATTTTTACAGGTACAAACAATTTTAAATTAGGAAGAGATGAATTATGTTAATCATAATTTAACCCCTAAAAATTTGTTTCCTAACACCTACTGTGACATGGTTGCTTATCCTATTAATTAATCATTTCTTGACACAGATACATTCATTATTTACTGTGGCACAGAAAAACGTGGAAGAAAGGTTCTTTTGACTTATAAATTGTATGAGTTCCTTCTCATCCTATAAGGATATGAAGAACGTTTAGGATGAAAAAGATTACATATCTTCTTAATCTGCAGTACAGAGAAGGTGGAATGATTACACCAGGAGAGGACAGGAAAGCTGCATAAATATTCAGGTTTTTCTTAGAATGATTTTCAGGATATCTATTTATTAAATGGAGCCCTGGTGGTGCAGTGGTTAAGTGTTCAGCTGCTAACCAAAATGTCAGCAGTTTGAATCCACCAGCTGCATCCTGGAAACCCTATGGGGCAGTTCTACTCTGTCCTATAGGGTCGTTGTGAGTCGGAATCGACTCAGTGGCAATGGGTTTGGTTTTTTGGTATTTACTAAATAATAGTATTAAGATCCTACTGTGTAAAAACCGCTCTTGAATCTTGGTACCTGGTTATTGAAAAAAAGCAGGACTTTCATTTAAATAAAAATTTGAAGATAGAAATTAAAGCTATCATTTGCTGTTTACTTTCCGTTTGCCAACCATGTTACAACAGTATATAAATACATATTTGTGCTCCTGAAGAACCTGTACATAGACCAAGAGGCAGTCATTTGAACAGAACTAGGGGATACTGCATGGTTTAAAGTCAGGAAAGGTGTGGGTCAGGGTTGTATCCTTTCACCATACTTATTCAGTCTGTATGCTGAGCAAATAATCTGAGAAGCTGGCCTATATGAAGAGGAACGAAGCATCAGGATTGGAGGAAGACTCAGTAACAACCTGTGACACGCAGATGACAGAACCTTGCTTGCCAAAAGCAAAGAGGACATGAAGCACTTACTGACTGAAGATCAAAGACTACAGCTTTCAGTATGAATTGCATCTCAACGTAAAGAAAATAAAAACCCTCACAAATGGACCAATAAGCAACATCATGATAAACAAAGAAAAGACTGACATTTTCAAGGATTTCATTTTACTTGGATCCACAGTCAACGCCCATGGATGCAGCAGTCAAGAAATCTAATGACCTGTTTGTTGCATTGGGCAAATCTGCTGCAAAAGACCTCTATAAAGTGTTAAAAAGCAAAGATGTCACTTTGAAGACTAAGGCATGCCTGAACTAAGCCATGGTATTTTCAATTGCCTCATATGCATGCAAAATCTCGTCAATGAATAGGGAAGATCAAAGAAGAATTGACACCTTTGAATTATGGTATTGGCAAACAATATTGAATATACTGTCAGAAGAACAAATAAACCTGTCTTGGAAGAAGTACAGCCAGAATGTTCCTTAGAAGTGAGGATGGCAAGACTTTGTCCCACATATTTTGGACATGTTATCAGGAGGGACCAGTCCCTGAAGATGGACATCATGCTTGGTAAAGTAGAGGGTCAGCAAAAAAGAGGAAGACCCTCAACAAGATGGACTGACACAGTGGCTGCAACAATGGGCTCAAACAAAGCAACGACAGGGCAGTTCTATTGTATACAGGGTTGCTATGAGTCAGAACCAACCTGATGGCACCTAACAACCACCACCACAACATGTACATATGTGTATATATCTGTGTATATATGTACATGCACATATGTCTGTGTTGTATGTAGTATTACTAATACTTATACTATTTCTATGAGATGAGAATTATTATTTCTTTATTTATAAATATGATAACTGAGGTTGAGTAAGTCAGGGAATTTAAGTTCCAATATGAAATGGGGATCACACTGTCAGATAAATCAGTAAGAAAAGAACTCTTTAGGACTAGACTTGGGTACTAAATGGTAGGAAACAGAGAAAACTTGAAATAAAGCTGAGGAGTATTAAAAAAAAGTAGTCCAGCAAGATAAAACAGCAGTTTAAGAGCTGGAAATGGAGTTCTGCTTCTAGTAATTGTGGAGTGGTTCCAACTGGACCAATCTTCCTGCACATAAAAACTATAAACTCAGATGAAAATGTGTGTGTGTGTACACATAAACTCCAAAAATTCAAACTTGCCATCGAGTAGTTTCTGACTCATGTTGACTCCATGTGTTACAGTGTAGAACTGTTTTATGGAGCATTGGATTTTATTAGCTGTAATCTTCACAGAAGTAGTTCACCAGGCCCATCTTCACTGGAGTCACTCGGTGGGTTCGAACTACCAACCTTTAGTTTAGCAGTCAATTGCAAATCACTTGTACCACACAAGGTCAGCACACACACACACACACACACACACACACACACACACACACACACACACACACACACGTACATATATTACACATATTTATGTTTTATACACTCATACTGTATCTGTCTGTTGGTCTGTCCATCCATCTGTCCGTTCATCTGTCCATCCATTCATTCATCTATCTATCTAGCAGGTTCATGAGTTGATTTTCCTACAAAGCTTGATGGGCTGCACTGATGATTCATGTTTTTTTACAAGTTAATCTAAATGAATGGATGCTGGTGAAAGTTACAGATACAGCCTGGCCATGAAAAAGAGTTCGTTATGAGTCCGACTCGACTGGAGAGCAACAGGTTTGGTTTGGTCAGGTTTATTTATTTTCTATTATCGTACTTTAGATGAAGGTTTACAGAACAAACTAGCTTCTCATTAAACAGTTAGTACACATATTGTTTTGTGACACTGGTTACCAACCATGTCAGAACTCTCCCTCCTTGAACTTGAGTTCTCTATTTCCAGCTTTCCTGTCCCCTCCTGCCTTCTAGTCCTTGTCCCTGGGCTGGTGTGCCCTTTTAGTCTTGTTTTGTTTTATGGGTCTGTCTAATCTTTAGCTCAAGGGCAAATGTCAGGAGTGACCTCATTACTGAGCAAAAACGGTGTCCAGGGGCTATACTCTCTGGGTTTCTCCAGTCTCTGTCAGGCCAGTAAGTCTGGTCTTTTTTTGTGAGTTAGAATTTTGTTCTACAATTTTCTCCAGCTCTGTCCAGGACCCTCTATTGTGATCCCTGTCAGAGCAGCCAGTGGTGGTAACTGGGCACTTGGTGGAGTTTTATATGATATTACTTGGAGAAGTCCAAGCTATGTCATTGGATCACTTAACATTATTATCTAATCCACCAACGGTTGCTCAACCAAACTTCTTACTAACTTATCTTTAGTAAGTGGCAATTAACAAGACAGTTTTATTATTTGTCTTTTATAATTATCCTGCTTGTAACAGTGCCAGACAAGAAAAGAGTAAAGCCAAGAACTGGGTATAAGGTTGTCTCATTATTTCCTTGCTTATCTTCAGGTTCATGTCCAGCCTGAATTAGACTCTTCACTTCTCCTAAACCTTCATTTTTTTCCTTCTACCACACTGTATACATAGCTCAATGATAAGCTTAGCACGTTCTATCGTAACTATTGTTTGATTGCCTGCATCTCATACCATACTCAAACTTCATGAGAGTGTGCATGAATTATCACTACTTGTCATGGGCAATAGATGACACTGCATGAAAAGGATCTCCCAGACTTGATTCTAACTTCCAGCCCTCAACAAAGCAGAAAAACTCAATGTAAGAGATGAAAAATAAGAAAGGAACTTACACAGGATGTCTGAGTCTGTGGTGGTGAAATGTCTAATATTGTAAGAGTCACAGTATTATTTTGCAAAATGAAGTACATCATTTGGAATGTTCATAAGTGTAATTTTTTGCTGGGTACGTTGTAGATACCAAATAAGTTTCCCTACTCCAGAATCAGGATTTGAAATTGAAGTTAATGAGAGCCAACATAAATCAGTAGAAACCACACCCTATTCACTCTTAGTAAGTCTAGGTATCTCTAAATCTCACGGAAGACCCTAAAATATTTTCCTAATCAAAAATGTGTCACAAAAGATTAGGGTCAAATTAAATAGGAATGCCATGTTCTAGGTCAGATTATAATATGAGAAGTGTGCAACTAGTAAGGGATATTGAAAAAGGAGAGTTGTATGGTAAAAAAATTCCCACAGTTTTCTCACATTTTCCATGGAAGAGATTACCTAAGGCTAGTGTTCAGTATTAGTTATCGAGCCAGAAATATTCCTGGGTTGAAATCTGTCAATTCATTAAACTAGTACAAGATGAAATATCACTCTTCATTTCCATCTGTGTTCAGAAAATAATTACATAATTCCTAAATCGCTTTTGAGTGCATCAAAGTTTACTAGTTAAACTGAAACATTTTTTTTTCCTTATAGGAGTGAAGAAAAAAAAGACAAACTAATGTTTACTTAGCAAGTATATATTCCAGTGAGGTTCCTATCCACTTTTCATATATAGCTTATGTAATTCTCACCAGGATCCTAAGCATTATTCCCATTTTACAAACGAAAATTAAATCCAGAGAGATTAAATTACATTGTCAAAGCAACACAGATATTAAACTGTGAGACTGTGAATTAAATTCTATTCTATATGGTTCCAAAGTCCATGCTCTTCTCTTCCTCCTGTAAATTGATAAAATGCTACTTTGCTCTAGAAATTAGTTTCTGATAAGCTTCTTTAATGTAAATCACCTCTGCAGAGCCTACTCTCCCTATGCAGCACTGAAAAATCAAAAGCCTAACTCCTTCAAGCTGTTGAGACAAGACACAACAGCCAGGCTTCTAGCATCTACAGCTGGAAGTCAAATATTCACTTGCTCATTTGACCTGAATTGAGACAGAATCAATTGAGGTCACTTGTCATTAATTAGTATGTGCTAAAACAATGTTCTAAACAATCAGGGTTTATAACCTTTTCGTTGTGCGTGTCTCAGGGATACCAGAGCACAGTCACCTCTTGATTAAGCTGGATGGACCAGTAACCTCTGAGCCACATCCTGGCACATGAAAAGGAATGGCTTGATAACAAATAAGCTGGAAGGGTTTTTTAAAATTATAAAAAAGAATGAATGGGTATACGAAAAGCACTAAAACACATCTTAAACGAGAAGATTCTTCAGAACACATGGAGCCTTAATAAATGAGTAACCATTGAATAAAAATGTGAAGATGGCACAATGTTAAAGAATGCTTTTGCCTGATCTCTGGCCCCTGATTACTAATGGCTGCTATTTGCACTGAAGAGCATAGTCGCCCTGGACTATTCATCCACGCTTTCTTGGAGAATATTCAAGATGACCAGAATGTCATCTTATTCGGTGGAGAGAGCTTTGAAAATTAGAGGAGTCTGCACCTACAGGGTCCAGAGCTTACAAAAAATTTTGAACATTTAGGAATCCATAATCATGGAGCAGGCATAAAAAGGCAGCTGTCACCATGTTATCTGAGTTAGAAATTAAGGAACGAGAAATAAATGGTGGAAGAAATCAGAAAACTGATATCAGGGAGTGTGTATAAGAACTGCTTTCAACTAAATGCACATGCAAAATTAGTGTTGCATGGAGTGGGTGGCATATTAACGTGGCAATTTAGAAACTGGCATAGCTTAGATTGTTAGTGAAACCACTGTAGATCTGAGTTTCTAAGGAAAACAGTTGCCTTCTTCCAGTTATATTTTTCCTTGTGTTTTAAATCAGAACTGATTTAGCTCTGTTACCACAGAGGTTGTGGTCTAGATTCCTGACATATTTAATCTGAGATACATACAGGTGTTTTTGTGAAGGATTAAAAACTGCAAAATGTCCACATTTTTTAAAAGATTTCATTAACAAATGCATTTTAATGATAACACTATGAACTTATGTTGATGCATTTTCAAAATCATGCCATTATTTATTCCCTCTTTCTTGAAACTTTTAGCTCTTTGTCTCCACAGGTTCTTTTCCCGGAGCCTATGAATGATACAAATGAGTCTCTTCTATCAAAATTTCACATGAAATTCAACAACAGACACAACTAATCTATAATGATGAAAATTAGAACCTTGTTGTGACTGGGCAGGGGATAGGAGAGATTGACTGGAAAGGGACGTGAGGGAACTGGGTGGTGACAGAGATGTTCTATATATTGATTAGGTTGTTGGTTACACTGTTGAATGCATCTGCCAAAACTCATGGAACTGTACAAGAAGACCATTATGCAAAATAAATCTCAAAAATACTCTAAAAGGATAGTGCGTTTTCTGAAATTTCCTCTAGAAACCACTCTCTTATATTTTCATTTCTTGTTATCTCTTTATACCATAGTATTATTTTATAGCTACCTCTCCAAAGACGACATGAGCCTTCATATTAAAACTCTGTTAATCAGCAAATGTCGTTACCTCTTCTGGGAAGGGCTGGTTACTCCTTGATACGACTTTTTCTCCCTTTTGATGGTAAAATACAGCTTCCTAAAAAGTAGAAAGCATGCTACTGTTTGTCCTTGTGTGCTTACAGTTATGAAGGAGAAAATATAAAGAAAAAACTAGATCCTGTACTAGAAGATACTTGTAATCTCTTTGTGGGTTGAGATATGTTTGCCATAAGTAACTAAAATTCATTCATAAATGTTTATTAAATATAACTTTTTCTAAAATGCTCACTATTTTCTCTAACTAAAAGCTCTGCATGCAGAAATTTTGTGTTTAGAAAGCAGGAACATGCACAACAAAGTGTTAATTTTCTAAATATTGTCAATTATTGTTCCATTATATTGCATTTCATATAATCAAACATCCTCCAAGTAGAAGCTTCAGTGAAAATTTTGATGAACAAATATCCACATTTTATCCATGCTTTATGATAATATATATCCTTTGCCATCGAGTCAATTCTGACTCACAGGGACTCTATAAGACAGAGTAGAACTGCCACCATAGGGTTTCCATGGCTGTGAACTTTATGGAAGCAGGCTACCACATCTTTCTCCTGGGGAGTGACTGGTAGGTTCGAACTGCCAACCCTTCCGTTAGAAGCCAAGCGCTTAACCACTGCGCCACCTGGGCTCTTTATTATAATATAGTGAGACTACAAAAGAAGTGCATTTAAGTATCTAAGATGTGGTTGTCCCCTGTTATATGCACTATTTAGCACTGATATAGAGGTTGACAGATTGGTTCTTTGACAGCAGCAGATATTTCACAGGCACTAGACGTGACAATAAAACCCTGGTGGTGTAGTGGTTAAGAGCTACAGCTGTTAATCAAAAGGTCAGCAGCTTAAATCCACCAGCCATTCCTTGGAAACCCTATGGTGAAGTTCTACTCTGTCCTATAGGGTCGCCATGAGTCAGAATAAACACAATGGGTTTGGTTTTTTTTTGGGTAGATGTCACAAAACAGGTTGCGTGTTTTACTTAGCTTGTTTGAATTGTGCTTGTGGTGAACAAACTGTGAATTATGAAAATCTTCTTTATGAGAGATGCAAATTTTATAAATTGCCAATCATCAGGATAAAGCAATTTGCAGTCCCTGGGTAATTGCTATTCTTTCCACTGACTAAGTGACTTCATGGAAAATACCTCAGTAACAAAACAAAATCTCTCAAATATCCAAATAGCTTTATTGCATCTCTGAATCTACGGCCTCAATATTCCACAGTTAAATATTATTACGCATTCACCATGAAAAATGTAACATACATCTGTGTTATCTCCAAAAGTCAACAAAAGATTTTTTTTAAGTAATTGCAAATTTCAAACTTTTTAAGAGAAGTAGTCTTGTCTTATTATGCAGGTGGTACCCGTTGAATAATCCTTTTTTTCTCTCAAAATCCTCCAAACTCCCAATTCTTGTAAATTGCAGACCAAAAAAAAAAAAAAACTCAACAAGAAAGTTTTATTTTTCATTAAGTTGCCTTAAGAAAGTGTGTTAAGTTGTTCAGTGTTGAAAAATTCTGTTTTTAAGTTTTTTAAAGTTATATAACATACAGCCACAACTTTAACTTGTTAGCATATAGACTAAAGTTTACTGGACAGGAATAGACAAATTAGGAAACGCATTTGTGAAGATAAAAATTCCATCAGTGCAGGTGGTAAAATGTATGCAAGAGGGCCAGCATTAGAGAAGAAAACAGCCTAATGGCTGTGACTGGAGATAATGTTGTGCTGACACAGAAAAATAGGACTGCTGAAGGTGAAATATTACTGGAATTCAAATCCTGAGATGTTCCTTTTGGGTATACATTTTTTAATAAAAAAAGTATTAAGTGACTATTGATCCGTACCTTTTTTTCATGACTGAAATACGGTTTTGTGAAAGGTATGCAACAAAACAATGTTAAATTGCATTACTTTTTTATGTAGTGTGTCACTTATGAAGGGGTAGCTTTTAAAAACAAAATCCAATATACAGTTTTAAGATGGTCACGCTGACACTTTATTTTTCTTGCACATATGGATCTGATCTCTCTCAATTTTCAAGTTAAATTTAGAGAGTCCACAGCTAATATTCTGTGTGTCTTGGAAGTGTGCCTGGATAAGGAGACTGTGAGAAACGAATGGAAAGGTTAGGCCAGCTACATAGTATTTTTGAACTGAGTGTCACTATGCAAATGAAGCTTTGTAAGTGAATATTTTATATTAAGCTACCTAGACTTTTAACTGATGCTTTTGGCAAGACTTTCAACTGTTTGATCCTATATTAAAAGTGATACTGGTTTAAAACAACATAGACTTTTTGTTAACTTTACGTTCTACAATTTACTCTGCGTTGGGCAATGAAGAATTGAAAGAAGTGTTTTTTTACAAGTACTCACTCATATTCATTGATTAACAAGGTAATCACTCTTTAAATTCATTACATTGTACACTATCAAATATGCATCCTGTAATATATAATATACTTCAATTGTAAATTAAACTGCCATACTTTTGAAAGAGTATAAAGGCATTTGCTGAAGCTAGAAAGTCAAATAATTTTTACATTGTTACAAGTATATTGTTTTTTCATAAAATGAAATGTCATATATAATATATATATAATATTTTTGCAATATACCAGTATCACCCTCTCTCCAAAAAAAGTTTCTTCTCTCGTTTATTCTGTCTTCCTATTTCTCTACAAATCTACTTGCCTACCTTCTCAAAGAACATTAGGACAGAAGAAGCAAAGTATAAAAATACCATTATTTATTTTTTATATTTGTCCTGATGATAAGTATTCATTCCATAACTATTGAATGGCAAGTACTCATTAATTAACCAAACTCTTATTTCAGTTTGGCTACCCACTTCTAATTTTTTATTTTCAATGAACATGATATTGTTTTATACTCATTTGCTTCTAGAAATATTTGATACAAATATTTGACACCTGGTATAGAAGGCCAATATTCAAAACTTTTATTTTTTACTGTATTTTTCCAGGGTTATGGAAATTCTCAAGTAACTCCACTTCCTTCTAGAAGTAACTAAACTATATCTATTGTGACTGCTCATGTAATCAATTTGTAATAAAACTGTATTTGATGTGTGTCTGTATGTATGAGAGAGCATGTACATAGCATGAACATACATTGTACTACAGAAACTGGAGTAGTTTTTGGCACAAAGTGTGTACTCAATAAATATTTACTTACTTACTTAATGAAAACCCCTATTTTTCCATAGGTTAAAATGGGAGGTGGTAGAGCATGGAACAAACAGAAATGGAGAAGGAGTTAGAAAACATGGTTTTAATACTTGCCTTGTTTCGACTCAGAACGAGCAATCCACTGTCTTCCTAAATTATCAGCTTGAGGCTCTATATTATTTTCTTGCTTGAGATGCTTTCTCCTTTGCCTACTGGCACTAATTGCCACTCATCTTTCAAGTTTCAGATAGAGCGCTACTTCATCACTTAGTTCAGTTTTAACCTCAGCTAACATTTATCTTTCCCCTCCAGAATGGTTGCCAACTGACACCTCATTTTATTTACCTTGTCATCTAATTATGTAATGGCTTATGAAACTCAAATTGCTTCACATGTTATAAGTCTTTTTTTCCCCCAATAAGACTCTAACCCAGAAGTCTCAAACTTGTAGCCTGTTATGCTGAATTTGTCTCATAGACCTATTCATTGCAGATATTCACATGATACTGCATGGATAGCTTTATAGTTTCTCTTGGAAAAACACAGGATTTTGTCACATTGGGCCTGCATCCTTGGTTGGCAGTAATTAACTAGAGCTGAGTAGCTACTGTCCCTTTAGTCCAGACACGTAATCCTCAGGTCAGTCCTCACCTGTTACTGTTAGGTGTCTTCCAGTTGGTTCCCACTGATAGAGACCCTATGTACAACAGAATGAAACACTGCCCAGTCCTTTGACATCCTCACAATCCTTGCTATGTTCCAGCCCATGGTTGCAGCCACTGTGTTACTTCATCTCTGTGAGGGTCTTCCTCTTTTTCCTTGACTGGCTACTTTACCAGGCATGATGTCCTTCTCCAGGGACTGGTCCCTACTGATAACACGTCCAAAGTATGTGAGACGAAGTCTCGCCATCTTTGCTTCTAAGGAGCATTCTGGCTGTACTTCTTCCAAGACAGATTTGTTTGTCCTTTGGCAGTCAATGGTATAATCAATATTCTTCACCAACACCCATAATTTAAAGGCATCAATTTTTCTTCTATCTTCCTTATTCACTGTCCAGTTTTGATGCATATGAGTCCATTGAAAGGAATGGCCTTGACTGTGGATCCAAGTAAAATGAAACCCTTGACAAATTCACTATTTTCTATGTTTAACATGATGTTGCTTATTGGTCCAGTTGTGGGGATTTTTTTCTTTATGCTAAGGTGTAATTCATGCTGAAGGCTGAAGTCTTTGATCTTCATCAAATTGCTTCAAGTCCACTTCAGTTTCAGCAAGCAAGCTTGTGTCATCTGTATACTGCAGGTTGTTAATGAGTCTTCCTCCAATCCTTATGCTCTGTTCTTCTTCATGTAGTTAGGTTTCCTGAGTTATTTTGCTCAGCATACAGGTTGAATAAGTATGGTGAAGGATACAACCCTGAGTCACACCTTTCCTGATTTTAAACCATGCAGTATCCCCTTGTTCTGTTTGAATGACTGCCTCTTGGTCTATGCGCAGGTTCCTCCTGAGTACAATTAAGTGCTCTGAATTCTATTCTACGCAACGTTATCCATAATTCGTTATGATCCACACAGTCTAATGCCTCGGCATAGTCAATAAAACACAAGTAAACATCTTTCTGGTGTTCTCTGTTTTCAGCTAAGATACATCTGACATCAGCAATGATAGCCTTTGTTCCAAGTCCTCTTCTGAATCTGGCTTGAATTTCTGGAAGTTCCTGGTGAACATATTGCTACAACCATTTTTGAATTATCTTCAGCAAAATTTTACTTGTGTGTGATATTAATGATATTGTTCAATAATTTCCACATTCTGTTGGATCATCTTTCTTTGGAATGGGCACAAAAATGGATCTCTTCCAATCAGTTGGCCAGGTTGCTGTCTTCCAAATTTCTTGGCATAGATAAGTAATCACTTCCAGCATTGCATCAGTTTGTTGAAACATCTCAGTTGGTATTCTGTCAAATACTGGAGACTTGTTTTTTGCCAATGCCTTCAGTGCAGCTTGGACTTCTTCCTTGATCATATGCTACCTCCTGATAAGGTTGAATGTCAACAAATTCTTTTTGGCACAGTGACTCCACGTATTCCTTCCATTTTCCTTTGATGCTTCCTTCATTGTTCAATATTCTTCCCACAGAATACTTCAATATTGCAACTTGAGGCTTAAATTTTTTCCTTCAGTTCTTTCAGTTTGAGAAATGCTAAGTGTGTTGTTCCCTTTTGGTTTTCTAACTCCAGATCTTTGCACATTTCATTATAATAATACTTTACTTTGTCTTCTTGAATCGCCCTTTGAGATCTTCTGTTCAGCTCTTTTACTTCATCATTTCTTCCATTTGCTTTAGCTACCTGACATTCAAAAGCAAGTTTCAGAGCCTCTTCTGACATCCACTTCAGTCTTTTATTTCTTTTCTTTCTTTTTAATGACCTTTCGCTTTCTTCACGTATGAAATCCCACAACTCATTTGGTCTTTATTCATCAATGTTCAAGGCGCTAAATCTATTCTTGAGATGGTCTCGAAATTCAGGTGGGATATACTCAAGGTTGTACTTTGGTTCTCGTGGACTTGTTTTAATTTTCTTCAGCTTCAGCTTGAACTTGCATATGAGAAATTGATGATCTGTTCCACAGTCAGCCCCTGGTCTTGTTCTGACTGATAATATTGACCTTCCTCATTGTCTGTTTCCATAGATGTAGTTGATTTGATTCCTGCATATTCCATCAGGTGAGGTCCATGTGTATAGTTGCCACTTTATGTTGTTGAAAAAAAGGTACTTGCAATGTAGAAGTCGTTGGTTTTGCAGATGTGATCTCCTGTATCATTTCTATCACCAAGGCCATATTTTCCAGGTACTGACCCTTCTTTTTTTCCAACTTTTGCATTCCAATAACCAGTAACTATCAATGCATCTCGATTGCATGTTTGATTAATCTCAGACTGCAGAAGTTGGCAAAAGTCTTCAATTTCTTCATTTTTGGCATTAGTGGTTGCTGTATAAATTTAAATAACAGTCTTATTATCTGGTCTTCCTTGCGGGCATATGGATATTGCCCTATCACTGACACCACTGCATTTCAGGGTAGATCTTGAAAAAAAAATTTTTTTTTTTTTTTTGGATGATGAATGTGATGCCATTCCTCTTCAATTTGTCATTCCCGGCAAAGTAGACCATATGATTGTCTGATTCAAAATGGCCGATACCAGTCCATTTCAGCTCATGAATGCTTAGGATATCGATGTTTATGCATTCCATTTCATTTTTGATGATTTCCAACTTTCCTAGATTCATACTTTGGAAATTCCACATTGTGATTATAATGGATGTTTGCAGCTATTTTTTTTCTCATTTTTAGTCATGCCACATCAGCAAATGAAGGTCCTAAATGCTTTACTTCATTCACATCATCCAGGTCAAGTACACTTTGCAGAGACAACTCTTCCCCAGTCATATTTTGAGTGCCTTCCAACCCGAGAGGCTCCTCTTTTGGCACTATATCAGACAATGTTCTGCTGCTATTCAAAGGTTTTCACTGGCCAATCCTCCTCATCTGTCTTAGTCTGGAAGTCTGCTGACACCTGTCCACCATGGGTGACCCTGTTGGTATTTGAAACACCAGTGGCATAACTTCCAGTATCAAAGCAACATGCAAGCCACTGCAGTAAGTCAAACTGAAAGATGAGTGGTAGCAGTCTCCACCTAGCTTGTTGTATTTATGTCTCCTGCCTGGAATCTGGAGGCTAGATGAATTTTAACATCTACATAATATGCATACTAATATACCCCATTCCAACACACAAACACAAACAACCAGAGACTTCATACCTATATGTCTCCTAGGCATTTTGTACTAAAGATGTTTAAATTCTAAAAAAAAAAAAAAAAAAATTTATCTGCATGGTCAAGTTTTTCTCCTGTTTTCTGTATATCAGTATAATAAAGTGGGACTCAAAGAAGAGGGATGTTAAACTTACTCCTTCTTTAATTCCTATCTTCACTAATGGCATGTTGGGTCATTAGGAATTGAAAACCACTTTGACTTCATCTTCTATATCCCTGTATCCAACTACTTCCAAAGGTCTGTCAAATTCACCTGCAAAGAGAACAGTTAGGATGGAGAGGCAAGCAGGACTCATTTACCTCTTTGAATTCCCACTGTCTCTGCCTTCAGGGTCTGCAGTTGAAATGGTGTCTCGCTCTCCTCAAAATTAACAGAGACCCACTAGGAGACTCCATTGAGTTTTGACTTCAGAGTCCAGAAATCAGAGTGAATTTACAGTTAACAGTGAAAGAGTTGTTTTAGAGCCAGAATTCACTTTCATGGAACATACAAAATGGCACTTACGTACACTTACAATGATCTAAGAGATGACTGGTAAAATGTCTTGGCACCAGCAAGTCTGGCATCCAGCCCTCAAGACAAGCAGCATATCAACGTATATCCTACTTGACTTTCTGTACTAGAAGCACTGTATGTGAGAGAAACAGGAAGTCTGTGCAGCACTTTTAAAGCAATGCGGTGAATTATAAATTAATGAGGGTTTAGTATGAGAAGGGAATAATATTTTCAGAAGAGCAGATTTCATAAAGACAAAAGGGAAAAAGGTTTCCCTTAATAAAACATAACCTTTCTGTATGCACAATCAATTCTCAATTAGTCATATCATACAGAGTACCCACCACAGACTGTCAAAACTGCCTTACTCTGACTGCTCCTTCCCCTGACTGCGCTCTGATTCTGCTTCCTCGCACCCACCATGCTCCCTGAATTAATGTTCCCATCAATTTTCTTCAGGGCCTTTTAGCCAACAAATATCCAATTTACTTTTTATTTCTATGGCGCTTCTACTACATGGCACAAATTCCCTTCCACAGTTTGCTGCCCCTTCTCTGTCAAGCCTAATGCTGAGTCAACCGAGAGTGGGTAAGAAGCCAAAGAGTAGGAGCTAAGGGGAGAAATGATTTCCCTAGGAAGTTCTCCAGTTCCTTCTTCCTCTCTCTTTAATGAACACACAGCAATGAAGTCATCACTTTGGCAGTTCAAGCACACTGTAGGGATATTTGCGGAGTGCTTTTAATATTTAATTCAACAACTATGGATTGAGAACTTACTACATGAAAAGGCTTTTACTAGGTACCACAAGGGGAGATACTTACCCTAAGGGGCTTACAATCTAGTTGGGAAGCAAAGTAGAAGACAATTTTACAAATAACCATGAAACAAAACAGAGCTTGCAGCATAGTAGCACCAACAAGCAGGTGGCATTCAGTAATTTATTCCATAGATATTTAACTGAACATTCACTATTTGTCAGATGTTATGTAAACCCGTGGGGATGAACAAGAGAATACCCTTGTCTTCACAGTCTATTAGAAAAGTAATGCAAGGAAACAAAGAGTTACAAATATTATGATTAAAATTATCATGGTGGTATAGAAAACATAGTTGTAGGAGTACCAGAGAGAAGGTTTCTATCTCAGCCCAGAGATGGTGAGCAGTGGAAAGGAAGGTCTTACAGTGGCAAGGAAAGAGATGACTCCTGATGAGCAAGGAGAGAAGGGCATTTCACGCTGATGCTCCCAGATGTGTAGAAGTTTGGAAGTGTGACAGAACATTCTCAATTCTGAAAGGGTTAATAGTTCTTGACAATGCATATGCTCATATGATGTGACTGGGTGAATGCTAGAGGATTAAACAGGAAAAAGATCTTGGAAAGTTTGCATGTGTTGTTAAGCATCTAACATAGTGCCTGATACATAATAGGTGTTCAAAATTTTATGTTAATAAATGCGTGAATAAGGAGCTTGACTTTTATCCTACGAGTATTAGGTATTTTTAGAAGGATTTGCATCTAAGAGGTGAGTATACAGGCTGGATTGGAGGAGTTGAAATTAATGGTAGAGAAACCAGATAGGATATTCCTATAGCCCAAACCAAAAACCAAACCTGATGCTGTCAAGTCGATCCCAACTCATAGTTGACCCTATAGGACAGAGTAGAACTGCCCCATAGAGTTTCCAAGAAGCACCTGGTGGATTCAAACTGCCAACCTTTCGGTTAGCAGCAGTAGCTCTTAACCACTACACCACCAGGGTTTATTCCTATAGTATTCCATGTAAAATGACATGAGTCCCAGATAAAGAGGTAGTCAAAAACTGAAGGGGAGATACTTCAAAAGTGAAATGGCATGGCTTGAATAACTAGATATAGAGAATTAAGAGAAAGGTCAAAACTGAAGATCTCTTGAGAGTTGTACTTTGGATAATTAAGTGGCTGGTGGTGCTCTTCATCTAGATAGGAAATCCAGGCAGAAAATATCTCCCTTGATACGACACACTCATCAGAAAGTCCTCAAGGACCTATTTGAGGTAGATCTTATTTTTACCTTGATAATCTTAAAATAAGCTTAATTTTCTGGTTTACAAACCCAACATAAATTACAAATTGAATTTTTTTTTAGTAGGCAAGTATTCAGAGAGCAATAAGAAGTAATATTCAATAGCTTAATCCATGAAAGAGGCAAAAATATACTTAAAGATTAAAAAAAAAGACTAATGCAGTCTTTGTTTATAGCATGCGTAATGAATTTTAACATTAAGGTCCTGTCATAGGATCCTTCCTTGACTCACGTATAGGTACATGTCTGGTTTTCTTACAAAAGTCAATGAATGGTGCACCCAGTTTCTCTGACTAGTGAACTGCATCGCCTGGCACTTAAAAGTGCGACATAGAATCATTGCACTCGAGGAAACTTGAACTCATCATTCTTACAATATATATTGAATATTTGACTGAAAAACTCCTAATGATTTATAATGATTTGCAATCCATCCATTCCTCTAAAATTTATCTCTGAATTAAAGCAAATTCCCTAGTTGCAGACACTGGACTAACTGTATTGGTTCAAACACAAAGTATTTTTTGAACCAGATATACAATAAGAAAGACTGTAAGAAGCAGCTTTAAGAAACAGATTTTCTATATTTATAATAAGTATGTTGTTTAGGAGATTTTACAGCACATTACCAGTATCCTTTCATTTATTCAAGATGTATTCATTGATAGTCTAAAATTTGCTAGACACTGTGCTAGGTGTTAGAGACACAAGGATGAATAGCACATATCCCTGCCATTAAGAAGCTTTCAGAACTATGGAGGAGAAAGAAGATTAAACAAATAATTGCAATACAATGTGGTAAGTGTAATGACAGTCACATGACTCAAATGACTATACTGCAGAGGAGGGGCACCTAACAATACGACTCAGGGAATGGATGAAGGGTTTCTGAGCAGAGATTTCAGGGATGAGTTAGCCAAATGAGGAGTGCTGGAAGGACAGTCCAGGTAGAACAGAGGGCATGTGAGAAAACTTGGAGATCCTGGAGTTCTTTTCTCAGTACCAGAAATAGTTCTGATTCTTCTGCACATCTGAACACTGAGACTGGCAGCATTAGGACATATCCCTGTTTTTATGGGCTATTCGTCACATGTGCCTTCTTCTAGCAAACGGACAGCTTCTCATGACACACACTTTGTGTAGTAATCTCATCCACAGCCTCATCTTATAGGTTTTACTTAATGCATCTGTGCTCTGATTTCCTTACTTTCTGAACATTGCTTTCTAAATTATTTTTTAATGTATCTTGTAAGGAGCATTAAGTAAATCCTTTGACATATGGCAGAATATAAATGAATATCTCTAATGAGGGCTGGGGTCACAGCATTAAGATCATTTAGAACAAAGAAATAATCCTACATACCAGAAATAGCCCCTAACAGCATCCATGTGTAATTAATACTTAAATAATCATCCTTGGATGGTTAAGAAAAGTTTAAAATTTGTATGTTTTATTATTTAAGAAAAAAAAAACCCATCGCCATTGAGTGGATTCCGACTCACAGTGACCCTATAGGACAGAGTAGAACTGTCCCATAGGGTTTCCAAGGAGCAGCTGGTGGATTCGAACTGCTGACCTTTTTGTTAGCAGCCATGGTACTTAACCACTGTGCCACCAGGGCTCCTGCTTTATTATAGAAACACATTATTTTAAAATACTCAAATACTTTTAAATGGTTAATTTTGTAACTATATATGTGAATAAAGTTACAGACCTTTAGATAAAGAGAAAACTTGCCCAACTAGAATTTTTATTTCAATAAGGCCATGAAAAGCAGAAGTTTTCATGCATTTGAAATAGCTTTATTTTAATGTAATGTGGTTAAAAATTTACCTGTGGACTCTGCCGTCTTCATACTAAGAAGAAATATGTAATCTTTCTGAAGTTGAATGAGTTTAGTTGACTATATATCCACATGTAAAATTTAAATAGGAGTCCAGGGAAATCTTATGTAACTACTGCTTGATAACTCTTATTCAGGCTTGTATAAACAATTATTCTCCCAACTATGAATATGCTTTTCTCAAAATGCATAGAAACACAGCAGGAAAAGACGTACTGGATCTAATATAACACTGAAATCAGTTTTAAGGACTCAACTTAGTTAATAGCTTATCAGTATCAATTTGCATTTTCTCATTGGCAATTTGTAACTTTTCAAGTCATTCAATTCATATTTGTACCATTTTCACATTCTCTTTATATATTCTGAACATATCTCTAATAAATAATTCCTTACAAAAATCAGACCTTGAGTAAAATCTCACTGTACATATAACTAAGTTTATGAATAACATTTTGGTTTAAATATTTTACCCTTTCATGGCCCGTCGCACATATGGTATTCTACCCACTTTTTCTGGCTCTCAGGTTCTTTGAGAGTATACTTTTACCACTGAAAGTATTTTCTGCCCTCCAGTGGGACTTATGTAATGGCAAAAGGTGAAAGAAATATTAGCTGAAGCAAAATAGCTGGGGTATGAGGCTTGCAAGTGAGGTAATGCAACCAGGAAGTGTTACTGCGTAAAAATTATGTCTATTTTGGCTTTTTTACACCTAGAAAAGCCTTGTAAGAATATTTATGGTTCCCTGTGTGACAGTTAGGGAGCCTTGCTGGGTTTTGTTTTGCTTTTTTTGTGTTATATTTGGAACACCAGAGGTTCCCCATGTATCCTAATAGAAGACACCATGAAAAACATCAGCAACCAAGGTCCAGAGGTACAGATGGGCATCTGCTAATTATGAGGTTTGAGAACCTTGAAAGTTCTGTCGTAACCATGTAGTACCAGATAATATTTCTCAAAATCCATATTACAAACCAAAAATTTAAACACACTGCATGACTTGGTATACTTCCACTAATGAAAACACACTATATTAAAAAAAAAAAAAATTCAAAGCAGAAAATAATTGGGTCTTGAAAGAGTTAAAAAGACAGAGGTTTAGCTTGACCTCTCCTAATAATCCAACAAGAATTTGTCTTCTTATGATGTCATTTATTCAACAAAATTTAGTAAGCATTGACCGTGGGCCAGAACTGATCTAGGGGTTAGCTGGCAGTGACCAGTGGAGAACAGCTTATTCAGAACTTCTACTTCTAACTGGATGTCACTGAGAATTATGTTCCCCTGTCCCATTCATAACCAGAGACTAATTGCACAAAATTATTCAAGAGATTATCTATAATATAAGATAGGGCTCTTTTAGCAACAACTGACAGTAAACGCACTATTTTAAGCAAAAAAAAAAAAAAAAAAGAGAGAGAGAGAGACAGAGAGAAAGAAAAAGAGAGATAAAATTTACTGGCTTGGAGTACTAAGAACTAGGAAATACAAGGGTACAAATGACCCCAGGACTGGCAAGACTCAGGTATTGAAATATGTCATCCTCTTCTTCCTGGGTCTGTTTCTGGATCCGCCCTTTCTTTTCTTCCTCTATTCCTGAGAAATGGCTTCCCTGATCCCCTTTAATTGAACATCAGCTATTGTTACAAATGTATTGTTTCTTTCTTCCCTAGTCCATTATGCAGAATCCCTTTATATAGTTACTTCCTCAACCTTCTGTTTCTAAAGCCAAGCATGCACAGTAAGACAATGGTTCCCTTCCTAGCTGCCACACGTTGAACCAGTGATAGTTTATGTCAGTTTTTCAGTATTTCAAGCATATTGTTGAGAACAGCATGACAAATTATTTGCAGAGCTATATTTATTCAATTTTGATAAATTTATTTTATCTCTTGCATTTTGATTTTTATATCTTTTTTTGAGTACTACTCTATATATTTTTGGTGTTAAAATTTTAAAATGCTCTTTTCCATAAAAATTATGGTGAGAGTAGATAGCAGTTTTTTGTTTTTTTTTTAATCCTTACTAAAAGCTGACTATCCTATATTGGTGTTGTTATGTAATAATTTGAGAAAAAATAAATTACATACTAATAGTTGAGACCTACTGTTTTACACGTGTTTGCAGCAATTTGATGGAGTAAACAAATGGAGTAAAAGTCTCCTCCTTTATCCCTCCCTCACTCTTTTTTTTTCTCCCTGTTCCAATTACTTAGGGAAAGAAAGAAACATAGATAATAATTATGAGAGTCTGGGAATCAAAGAACTGAAGAATATTATCAGAGGAAACAAGTTAGATCAAGCATTGTTACACTAGGATTCCTTAAAGTATTTAAGAGTTACTGCCATCTAGAAATGTTGACAATTTTTGCATATGTATATTATTCTTCTGGGGAAAGGAACCAAAACTTTTGGGATGCTGAGCATCTCAGAGGTTTAAGAAAGTGGATCCTGGAGTCAAACTGCCTATGTCCTAGCCCTGGCTTCTTCATCTATTAATTGTGCATTCTTGAGCATATTATTTACTATTCTAGTGCCTCAGTTTCCTCACCAGTATAATAGTAGCACCTAGGGATGATTTGAAGATAAGATTAAATGAAGCAATACATATGTTGTTGTTGTTAGGTGCCTTCAAGTCGATTCCAACTCATAGCGACCCTATGTACAACAGAATAAAAGACTGTCTGGTCCTGAGCCATCTTCACAGTCATTACTATGTTTGAGCCCATCGTTGCAGCCACTGTGTCAATCCATCTCGTTAAGGGTCTTCCTCTTTTTTTGCTGACCCTCTACTTTACCAAGCTTGATGTCCTTCTCCAGGGACTGGGACCTCCTGATTATATGTCCAAAAATATATAGAACTTAAAATAATACCTGGAAAATTAAGAGTATTCAAGTATTTACAACTATAATTATTACTATTAATATTCTCAAAGGGGACTTAGGCACCCATACAGTTGAAGAAATACTATCTTATTGTTTCATGAATATTTTATTTTAAAAGCCATGTGGGATAACAAATGATTGATTCTAAGTGTTTTAAATCCTTCCTGCAATGCTAAGCATGTCTTAGCAACACACTAAGGTGTGGTGGTGTTAGAAGATAAAAGCTGGCCTAGGGCATTGAGAAGGTAGAGGAGATGGCATGGAACCTGGGTCACAACTTTCACCAAAATGGCTCTGGTTCTGAAGAGTCAAAGGGAGTAACAATGAGGGATAACATGGAACCTCAAACGATAGCAGAGGAAAAGAGAGAAGAGACAGATTCTAAGTGTGGGGAACATATTGTTATTGTTGTTAGGTGCACACAGGCTGGTTCAGACTCATAGCAACCCTACATACAACAGAATGAAACACTGCCCAGGGACCTTGTTTAAGGCTTAGAGAAAGGGAAACTGCTGTCTCCATTTTACTTAAAGGATATTTGGGGGATCAGTGGAAAATGCCACAAAGGAAAGATTAAGATGTGGCAATTGGAACGAAGTTTTAATCAAATTCTATAATATTAATTGCTGAAGACCAGTTAACTTCATAGCAGTAATTCCTGGTGTTGTTGTTAGGTGTCACCATCAGTTCCGACTCGTAGTGACAACAGAACAAAACACTCCCCAGTCCTGCACCATCCTCACAATTGTTGCTATGTTTGAGTCCATTGTTGGAGCCACTGTGTCAGTCCACCTCGTTGAGGGTCTTCCTATTTTCACTGACCCTCTACTTTATCAAGTATGATGTCCTTCTCCAGGGACTGGTCCCTCCAGATAACATGTCCAAAGTACGTGAGATGAAGTCTCACCATCCTTGCTTCTAATGAGCCTTCTGGCTGTACTTCTTCCAAGACAGATATGTTTGTTTTTCTGGCAGTCCATGGTATATTCAGTATTCTTTGCCACATTGTAAATCAAATGCATCAATTCTTCTCCGGTCTTCTTTATTCACTGTTCAGCTTTTGCACGCATATGAGGTGATTGAAAATACCATGGCTTGGGGCAGGAACACCTTAAGCCTCAAAGTGACATCTTTGCTTTTTAATACTTTAAAAGAGGTCTTCTGCAGCAGATTTCCCCAATGCAATAACACATGGTTTGACTTCTTAAATGTTGCTTCTATGGGCACTGAAGGTGGATCCAAGTAAAATGAAATCCTTGACGTCAATATTTCCTCCATTATCATGATGTTGACTATCGGTCTAGTTGTGAGGATTTTTGTTTTCTTTATATTGACATATAATCCATACTGAAGGCTGTAGTCTTTGATCTTCATCAGTAAGTGCTTTAAGTCCTCTTCACTTTCAGAAAGCAAGGTTGTGTCATCTGCGTATCACAGGTTGTTTATGAGTCTTCCTCCAATCCTGATGCCATGTTCTTCTTCATGTAGTCTAGCTCCTCAGATTATTTGCTCAGCATACAGATCGAATAAGTACGGTGAAAGAATACAACCGTGACACACACCTTTCCTAATTTTAAACAATGCAGTATCCCCTTCTTCTGTTTTAATAACTGCCTCTTGGTCTATGTACAGGTTCCACATGAGCACAATTAAGTGTTCTGGAGTTTCCATTCTTCATAATGTTATCCATAATTTGTTATGCTCCACATCCGTATGACTATGAATACCTTTGCACAGTCAATAATACACAAGTAGACACCTTTCTGGTATTCTCTGTTTTCAGCCAACACCCACCTGACATCAGCAGTGATATCCCGCATTCCACATCTCCCTCTGAATCAGGCTTGAATTTCTGACAGCTCCCTGTGGATGTACCGCTGCAACCATTTTTGAATTATCTTTAGCAAAATTATTACTCGTGGGTGACATTAATGATATTGTTCAATAATTTCTGCATCCTGTTGGATCACCTTTCTTTGGAATGAGCACAAATATGGAAGAAGCACGTGGTAGTGTCTCATAACAGACTACTTGGGGTTCAATATGGCAGTGTGTTTTAAATTCATCATTTGGAAAAAAGCAAAAAAAAATATTCATTTGATGAAAGTACCATGCTGCTGTTGAGGTATATAAACATTGCTCCATTCCCCTGGTGATTTTCCTCCTCTATTTCTCATTAGTTTCAACCCATTAAAATTTTCTGACAAACGTAAATTCTATAAAGCTGATTGGTTTGATTAACCTAATAAAGAAAAAAGTCAGCCACTTGTCAGCTTTCACCTGACACTGACATAAAGTCTTTAGGTGGTATAGTTCCTGGGTTTTGTCATTCGAGTCAGGAGAGGGGATTGCTAGTAGAATTAATAGGGTTGCGGTGCAACAGATTAATTAAGCAGCTCTCAGGAATAATATTGAAAGGTTCAAATTAATTGAACATTGAAGCCATCTAATCAAATAGTGGACACAATAAATATGTTTCTTCAGAGACGAAGATTAGCATATTCATCTATACAGCTGTGTTAACTCTTTAGGTGCCTTTAAGCTCTGCCCAGCTGAAAATGGTCACTGGTTGTAGGTTCTCTTTTATGTCTTTCTAAAAATGCCAGGAGAACTTGTGTGTATTCTTTCATGATTTATTCATTAAAAATGCATACGTTTTGTTCACAAAAAGGTGAAAAAAAATCACCGAATAAATGAACTGTTATCCCATACAGCCTACAGTCATGCAGAGTACACAATAGCACGGAAGATGGATCTTCAAGGACTAATTTTATGTGTTAACTCAGGGCTTGATAAAGAGGGAACATATAGTTGTGAAAACATTAATGCCAAAGATCCATCAAGCCATTACTATATGAAAATATGTCTTTCATCGTATGGAACCATAGTTTGTTGTTGTTTTAGTTTTCCATATGAGTCTACCGAGAAGACGTCCACTTTACGAGTATGAAATTTCAGTAAAATAAAGGATGGAACTTAAATCTTGGGGCAAGTGGGGGGAAATAAATTAAGACAGTCTAAGTCTGTTCATTTGTACTCAAACCATCTTCTCTTTGGCCTAAACTGGAGCCCTGCCCCCCATACTTGACACTGGGCAGGATCCAGTTGACACAGCTGTGCAGCGCTCTGAATAGCAGAGTCTGCTCCTTGTGCCTGTGGATGCTCATTATCAAAGGGGGTCTGTCACCCTCTTGTCCAGGGGTGAGTTCCCTGCCAGCATGGAGGCACAGGGCTTCATGGGAGAAGGGCGGAAAATCCCAGAGATAAGAACTTTGCCTTGTCAGCATCTGAGAGCCTGCAGCTTCGTGAAGAATCCTCACTGGATTCCTGTGTCAGTGACTTTCTTAAGAAATCCAAAGATGCTCCACCTGAGGGAGCACTCTCCAGGAGCGAGGTCCTGTTAATGCATCTGCTGCCACAAATGTCACATGAACGATCCGATGGAATCCTGGTTACACATCTGTCTATGCTAGCTAGGACTGGCCATAAAGCAGAATCACATATAAAGGCAAAATGTTACAGAGCTGCTGGCTGAAAAGGGACTCAGAAGATGACTGGATTTTTTATTTTTATTTTTTAATGCAAGTGACATTTTTCTTATAGTTTAAAGGAATTTGATCAGTCATTAACTGACCAAGAATTTTATACTATATGTTATTTTTTTCTGTTTAGAAAATATATATCTTTAGGGTTTTATAAAAGATAGAGATGTGGTAAAATTCTATATATCAAAATTGCTTTAAACTGATCAGAAAACATAGACCTGTATATTGGGGACAAATGCTCTCAAGACTTTTTCTGAAATGATTATAGTTCACCTTGCGATACCTTTAAAGAACTCACCTCACCTCTTAAAAAAAAAAAAAAGTCTCTCACACAATCGGAGCCCACAATTCCCACTGCTAGTTGTGCGTGTTTGTTTTGCTGTCCATATATCAAGGGCATTTCCTGCTCTATGATGGGCATATCAAGCTGTTCTTACAATTTTTTAAATAACTCTTTAAGAAACTAAAGGTGGTTTATGTAGTTTGATTTGAAAGACATAACATGAATTCAGCATTTATCCTGTGCTATAAAATTACCCCAGATTCTCTTTATCATATCAGAAACATTATAAGAACTTCAATCTGTGTTTCTGGCGTTTTGACAGCAGTCCTCTCTAATTGGGTGTGGATTGATTGAAAGTAAGCATTAAAGAAGCATTTGATCTCTCTCTTTAACACTGTGAAAATAAGAGAGTTTTGAATTTACTTCAAAGAATCAAAGCTATAACTGACCTGATTTGAAATTAAGCATGTCAGCAAGTTTATATACAGAACCATTTGAAACCAAGCTAAGCCTATTTTAAAGAGTGAAGAAAATTAGATTTATATTTGCCTAGTATTTAAGAATACAAACCTACATGTTTTATTATAATTTCAAAAGAAACAAATTTTAAATTAGATACATTTTCTTGGTTTAAAAACTCTATTATTTTAGGACAAAATCCACCTATGGTGTTTTATCAATGAATTATTACAGTCAAACTCTATTATATATCTCTAATTATTATTCAATGGATTTTAGATAGCTATAGTTTGTTTAAGTCTCAGCATTTTCTTAGCTTTTAGAAAGCTCCCTTGTGCAAAATATTCCACTGAGAAAAGCTGTACACTGCACAGTATGACTTTAACACAATGGCAGTGGAGGGAACAGGAAGGAGGAATATCAAGATGTGGAGAGGTGAGGGGAGGTATAACTCAGTTTAAAAAAAAAACAAAAAACCTCTTGTTGTAAGTTGCCATCGAGTCAATTCTGACTCATCGTGACCCCATTTGTAACAGAGTAGAAATGCTCTGTAGGGTTTTCTGGGCTGTAATTTTAACAGAAGCAGATCTCTAGGCCTATCTTCTGTGGTACCGCTGGGTGGATTTGAACCGCCAAACTTCAGGGTAGCAGTCGAATGCAAACCGTTTGGACCACCTAGCCCCTGGCAGATATGTGTTGTCCTCATATGGGAATCAGTGATTAAACAGATAATGTTTTAATCTGGTGTTCCAAATTTTATACATGTAGCATTTTAACGGTATATTGGATATCTTAGACATGGTACATTCAAAATATGGATAAGAATAAACATCTTTAAAGTTTAAGGCACTATTTTTTAGTAAACATTGTAATTTCTACTTCATATAATAATGTTTTGATATCTTAAATGCCTCTCCCAACCTGAAAACTTGGACTTTACTCATTTTCATGAGTAACTCTTTTTTTTTCTTTACATTTGTTCTTGACAGTTTGATATGTTTTTGACTTATCCAAAGCTATTTTCATTATTCATTCACAGTAAGAAAAATAAGTTTAAAAAGATATTTGACCAACATCTTGCAATGCTTTGATGCACTTTGAAAAAAATTAATTCTAACTAAGCCCATAATGTCTCTAAGAGGTAGGATGGCCCTAAGTGGGTCTGAGACCTGTAACCTGAGAGTCAAACAAAGGGGAATAAAGCCCAAGATAAACTGGTTCTGGTCACATTCTAATCCTATTTACCGATATAAAATATTGTCCAGTCTCAATTCCAGCATCCACCTATTTCCACTTGTACTCTTCCCAATACACTTAGAAATATATAGACAGAACAAAAAACAAACAAACACTGGTATGTATTAAATACTCTTGGGTTATCTTTTAAAGCTCATGATGAAAAGGCTATGCCAGCAGTAAAGAATGCCATTGCAAAGGAACAACAGCAAAAACCTGTGTGCAATGGCAACACTCCTACAATTAATTTATTGCCACTCAGGGTGACTGCTTGAAAGGATGCAGCATTCAAATATTTAAGTTGAGTTAGGTTTCTTAAAAAATCTTAAAATATCAATCTTATTAACTCATCACTCTATAGCCATATCTCAGTATTGAGGAGAAATGCTAAGCTCTTTTATAAAACTTAAAATATAAAGAGGATTGGAGCCCATTATAGGGGAAAAATGTTTTACAGAAGCTTACATGATGTGGAAAAACATGTTTGAAGGTGAGCTGTGAAGAGGCTAGAATACGGTTTCATTTATTGATCACAGGAAGCAACTCAGGAAGGATGCATAGTCAAGGTCAACTGCACCTTTACATATAAGTTCACACATTATTACTGATGAGCTGTAGCTCCATATGTTTCTACTAGAAATCTGTGAAGACTTTTTCTTTCAGTTGATTAAAGGCAAAGTTGACAAGGGAATTAATGAGCTGTACATAATGAATAGGGTGGTAATTTTCTCATCTAGTCAATCTTCCCATTTATGAAAATGGTAGCAGAAGACTGATTCAATGCATTGGCACAGACTCTGTACCATGAACTTCAGCCAATGTAGCAACTACACTGTTGAGACCATTATGTCACCATAATTAAATAAGATAGGAAAACATGAAAATCAGAATCAATTACCTGGTCTAGACTTTAAAAAAAAAAAAAAAAAAGCCACTAAAGTCAGATATTTGGAATTTACATATTTCTTTTTATTTTTGTTTGGTCACCTAGGGTCCTGAGCCCATGGCAAATACTCAAATGATATTTGGGCCTCTGTATGTAATTCAACAATTATGGCTGATGTACAGAATCAAGTCATGAAATCAAGTCTTATTACTTTACTTTAGCGCAGTCATCAGCAGTTGAGAACAAATATTCTGAAAAAGGTATTCTGACTCCTGGAAAGACCCTGGGTAAAAATAAAAGAGAGTTTCTTTTTGGTGCTTTCTCTCTGGTCTACTTTCACTTTCCCCCTTATTTCCGCATCCTGATTCTGTGCCCCGTTCCAGATCCACCAAGACCCAAATAGCCTGGGCTCCCAAAGGAGCTCACCCCTCTCCTCTACTGCCTGAAAAAAAAAAATCCTACTTTAGAAGATCGGAGATAGTCTGAAAAGAAAGGCAATCTGTTTGGTTATCTGATGGAGGTAATTTATGTAGAAGCGTGAATCTACTTAAATTTCCTGCTGGACTTGCTTTTAAAAAGCAGATTATTACGGTAAATTGATCTTGATTAGTGACAGGAGGTGGTAGGCTTATGCTCTTTGCTAACTTCTTCCCTAGGGCATGCCAGAGATAAGAGGTCAGTAACTGGCAACCCCTTAAATACTGTTAAGCATTGCACTTTTTTTTTTTTTTTTTTAACTGAAAGTTTCCTGTTTGCTGGCCCCTGAGCTTAGTACTGAGGCCACAGACATAAGGCAGACACTCTCTAATCTCTGAGAAGTTATAACTTGGTGATGTTTTCTCCCAATCCAGAGCCCCAACTCCTGCCCCAATCTCCATTACTATTACAAAAAATTAAGCAAACTAAAACAACTCTGGCACAGATCTGAAAAGACCCTGTGTGCTACTCTAGTATGGGCAGTAGATGATCACTAAATATTTTGCTCTTTAAATTTAGAATTGTTCAACAATTGGTTTATTTTTCCCAGGTCAATTGCCACCTCCCAGGAGGCACCTTCCTTCCTGTTTCCTCTGTTGACTTTCCTGGCCCTAAGGTGCCTTAGGTGCTATTTCTGTGCACCCATAGCTTGGCTACTCTCAGGTACTTTATTTACCTTCAGATTTTGTTTTCTCTTTGCTCCCTAAAGTGTTGTATCCAGATCACTTTAAGCTTCATTGATTAGCAGAATTCCATTTAAATATTGTTGAATGAATGTTGTATAATTCATATTTTCCCAGAGGAAAGAAATAATACAATGGATCTAAATAACCTTTAGAAATGAGAGCTTTACCCATGCGACCCTAACTGCACATTCTTTTGAATGCAAGATAATAAGCCCAATGCTTGTGTTTTAATTCATATTAAGATGGAAGGAGAAAAGAATTTAAAACAAGCATTAGTGAAATTATGCAAGTTTTACTAAGCCTCTGACACAGCAAATTGATGAAAACTGGCTCTAAGGTATTAAATTTGATATTGCTTATCTTTATAAAGGCACTAGTGAAAAAGTACATATTCTAAATTCTGTCTTTTTATTTGTTTAAAAGAAAAGATGTACAAATGAGATTAATATCAAGGACAGCACTTCAAGTGACCATGACAATGTTTTCTGACCAAGTTCATTAAAAATTTTATCTGCTTAGGGCTAAATGTCGTTAGAACGATTTTTAAAAATTATTTACAATACCAATGATCAATTATTAGGAAATAATTCCTAGGTTTTTTTTTTAATTGGTACAATTTTTAATCATATAATTATAAATGAAAAGAACATGATAGTGTGTCTCACTTGGTATTTTGAATTCCCAAAGCTAAAGAGGTGAAGTAACAGCCACCTTTATGAGTGTCATAGGTTGAAGATTTTTATTCAAAATGTTTATTTATGCCCTGAATTAAATAATGATGAAGTGAGAGAAGAGAGATAGCACATACATTCAGAAATTGTAGAATATAATGTAAATATTTGAAAACAAAACTGCAAAGATGTGGAAATGAAGTAATTTTCTTTTTAAAATATTGTCATATAAAAACTTATTTTTAGAATTTTTCATGAAAACACTTGATTCTTAACGTCAAGAATTTTAAATGTTAAAAACTAAAATCATTATATTTTTATTTTCATTTCTTTTCATCTTTTTTCAAAAAAGAATTAGAAGAACTGATTATATTTACATAATCTAAACTAGTTTTCTTTTTATTTATATTACTTTTAGCAGCATCTTATCATGGAAACCTTAAACTTAAATTACATTTCTTATGATGATGTAGAACAGCAAGAAAACAACAAAGAAAACTAAGAGTGTGGCCCATGTTGTATAAATTCTGCTAGGAATGTTCACAAATCTAATTTTATTAAAGAAAAATTTAAAATCAAGAAGGAGAGTTGGACAATTATATGGTCTGCTATACCAGGAATGATAATTTGAAGAGGAATGATGTCACATTCATCTTCAAAAAGAACATTTCAAGATCTACCCTGAAGTACAATGCTGTCAGTAACAGGATAATATCTATATGTCTACAAAGAAGACCAGTTAATACGACTACTATTCAAATTTATGCACCAACCACTAATGCCAAAGATAACTATACTGAAGATTTTTACCAACTTCTGTAGTCTAAAATTGATCAAACATACAATCAAAATGCATGGATAATTACTGGTGATTGGAATGCAAAAGTTGGAAACAAAGAAGAAGGATCAGTAGTTGGAAAATATGACCTAGGTGATAGAAATGATGCCTGATATCACATGATAGAATTTTGTAAGACCAATGACTTATTCATCGGAAATACTTTTTTTCCAACAACATAAACAACGACTATATGCACAGACTTCATCAAATGGAATACACAGGAAATCAGCTTAACTTCATCAGTGGAAAGAGACAATGAGGAAGCTCAATATCATTAGTTAGAACAAGGCTAGGGATTGGCTGCAGAACAGACCATCAATTGCTCATATGCAAGTTCAAGTTAAAGCTGAAGAAAATTAAAACAAGTCCACAAGAGCCAAAGTACATCCTTGAGGATATTCCACCTGAATGTAGAGACCACCTCAACAACAGGTTTGATGCACTGAATGCTAGTGACCGAAGACCAGATGAGTAGCAGAATGACATCTAGGACCCCATATATGAAGAAAGCAAAAAGTTATTTTAAAAAAATGGAAGAAATAAAAGACCAAAATGGAAGTAAGAAGAGACTCTGAAACTTTCTCTTGAATGTAGAGTACCTAAAGCAAACAGAAGACATGGTGAAAAGAGTTGAACAGAAGCTTTCAAAGGGCAGCTCGAGTAGACAAAATAACGTATTATAATGAAAAGTGCAAAGACCCGGAGTTAGAAAACCAAAAGTGAAGAACACAGTTGGAATTTTTCAAACTAAAGAACTGAAGAAAAAATTCAAGCCTTGAGGCGTGATACTGAAGGCTTCTATGGGCAAAAAAATTGAATGATGCAGGAAACATCAAAAGAAGAAGGAAGGAATACACCGTGACTGTACCAAAAAGAATTGGTTGATGTTCAACCATTTCAGGAGGTAGCATATGATCAAGAACCGACAGTATAGAAGCAAGAAGTTCGAGTTGCACTGAAGGTATTGGCAAAAAACAAGGCTCCAGGAATTGACAAAAAACTAGTTGAGATGCTACAACAAATGGATGCAACGCTGGAAACACAGACTTGTCTACGCTAAAAAATGTAGAAGACAGCTACCTGGCTACCCGACTGGAAAAGATCCTTATATGTGACCATTCCAAAGAAAGGTGATTCAAAGGAATGTGGGAGTTATTGAACAATATCATTAATGTCACATACAAGAAAAAATTTGAAGATAATTCAAAAATGACTGCAGCAATACACCCACAGGGAACTGCCAGAAATTCAAGCCAGATTCAGAAGAAGACATGGAACTAGGGATATCATTGGTGATGTTAGGTGGGGTTTGGCTGGAAGCAGAGAATACCAGAAAGATGGTTACCTGTGTTTTATTGACTATGGAAAGGCATTTGATTGTGTGGATCATGGCAAATTATGGATAACATTGAGAAGAATGAGAATTCCAGAACACTTAATTGTGCTCATGTGGAACATGTACGTAGAGCAAGAGGCAGTTCTTCGAACAGAACGAGGGGATACTGCATGGTTTAAAATCAGAAAAGATGTGTGTCAGGATCGTATCCTTTCACCATACTTATTCAATCTGTATGCTGAGCAAATAATCTGAGAAATTGGACTATATGAGGAAGAACATGGCATCAAGATTGGAGGAAGACTCATTAACAACCTGCAATAATGCAGATAACACAACTTCGCTTGCTGAAAGGGAAAAGGACTTGAAGCACTTACTGATGAAGATCAAAGACTACAGCTATCAGTATGGATTACACCTCTACATAAGAAAAACAAAAATCCTCACATCTGGACCAATAAGCAACATCATGATAAATGGAGAAAATGTTCAAATTGTCAAGGATTTCATTTTATTTGGATCCACAATCAGAACCCATGAAAACAGCAGTCAAGAAATCAAACAACATATTGCCTTGGGCAAATTTGCTGCAAAAGTTCTCTTTAACCTGTTAACAAGCCAAGGTATCTTTTTGAGGACTAAGGTGTGCCTGACCAAGCCATGGTATTTTCAATTGCCTCATATGCATGCGATACCTGGACTATGAATAAGGAAGGCTGAAGAAGAATTGATGCCTTTGAATTATAGTGGTGGCAAGGAATATTTAATATACTGTGCACTGTCAGAAGAACAAACCAATCTGTCTTGGAAGAAGTATAGCCAGAATGCTCCTTGGAAACAAAGATGAGGAGACTTCATCCACTTACTTTGGACATGCTATCAGGAGAGACCAATCCCTGGAGAAGGACATCATGCTTGGTAAAGCAGAAGGTCAGTGAAAAAGTGGAAGACTCTCAAGGAGATGGATCAACACAAAGGCAGTTAACAGTGATCGTCAACATAGCAATGATTGTGAGTATAATGCAAAACCAGGCAACGTTTCGTTGCGTTATACATAGGGTTGTTATGAGTTGGAACCAACTAGACAGCACCTAACAACAACAAACAGACTACAATGCATGATACATTGTAGGTTTAAAAATCCTGTTATTAGTTTTCAAAGATTTGTAACTATTATGAACAATAATCAATTGTAAGGACAGTAAAACAAAAATTCTTAATATTTTCCTCAAAATTATGGAAGGTCGAAGTGAGAAATGAGCTAGTCAAGAAAAGCCAGTCTTGAACCAAACTTGAATCCAAATAGTTCCCATATAATAAAGTATATTACCCCAATATTTTGCCAGAGGGTAGCAAAACTCTACCTGTCCCACCACAGTAAGCTACACAAGAAGAGAGTATTTTTTTTCTGTTTTGTTGATTTTTGTATCCTGATGACTTCATACACTTGGGATCAGATTGTTGGGATCTATAGGGTTTTCATTGGCTTCTTTTTCTGAAGGAGATTCCCAGGCCTTTCTTCCTTATCTGCCTTAGTCTGGAAATTCCGATAAAACCTGTTCAGCGTCAAAGCAACACACAAGTCCCCACTGACAGACAAGTGGTGGCTATGCTTCAGGTACATTGGCAGGAAATTGAACCAAGGCCTCCTGCATGGAAGGCGAGAATTCTATCACTGAACCACCACCAGTGATACTCAAAACATACTTGTTGAAAGAAGGGTACCGCTTTTTGTGAGTTGTTTTCTTCCTCTTTTACTCTGCATTCAAGTAGTATCTATCTATTGCTAGCCAGCCCAGCAGTCATCCACCATCTGGGAACAGCACCCTGATTGTCATTTGTGTCCCCACTCCTTCCCAATCCTCAGTTTACGTAGTTCAGATGGGCTGATCTCCTTCCCACGCTCAACCCTGACGGGCTCCAGAGATGAGTACACACTTAATTTGGCCAACTGGAAGAGTTCATCCCGCTGACTTTAGTGATTGGTTCAGATGTGCATATGATCCACACCAGGCCACGGAGATTCAATTGAAGAACTTTTACTGGAACTATTAAGAAAAAGAATCATTTTACTGAAGTTGCTGAGTGGGTGGATTTTGATTTTGACCATTCTAACATTCCATGGTAAGAAGCTGCCCAAACAAAGTCAAGACAAAGGAAAAACAAACTAAAACTAAGAGTACTCTGATGGCATTGTCTTAGCCCTGGATTCTCAGCCTGCAGGAAGTCCTACTCCATTACTTTGCAGCCATGTGACCTAATAAATTTTACTTTTCACATAATCCAGTTTGAATTTGCTACTGTAAGAGTCATAACAAATACATCCTTGAGTATCATTGAATCAATTGCTTAGGGCCATATACATAGTAGAAATGAATAGCACTGGGCTACCATTGAGTCATATTATAATCATGGGAGAAAAATAGTAATAGCCTTACTATATTCTCAGAAAAGTCCAGCAGTGCTTCTGTTCTCCTTTTAATTAAAATAAAATTTAGAGGGAGAAAGAGTTGCATTTATTTTTTAACAGCACTAGACAGTAGCGTTTTTCTTGTGTGACGTGCCACTAGCTGCTTTAGCACTGCTGACTGCAGAACTGAAGTAAATTATAATTAATCATTAATTTTTCTCCAATAGGTAACAACCATAGGCATTGTTTGGAAAAGAAAAAACAACCCATACTTTACAAAGAGTTGTTGTTACTGTTAGTTGCATGATTCGGCTCTGACTCATGGTGACCTTATGTACAACAGAAAGAAACACTGCCCAATCCTGTGCCATCTTCATGATAATTGCTATGTCTGAGTCCATTGTTGAATCCATGGATTGTGTGACAATCCATATCATTGAGGGTTTACAATTTATTAACAATATGGAAGCCTAAAATGACTTTAGGGATCATCAACATAAATGCCCTCAGGTTACAGGTGAAGAAAGAGAAGTGAAAGGACTTGCCTAAGGTCATATCTGTTAGTAGCAGAGCAAAGACAAAAATATAGCAAACTGTACTTTGATTTTACTTATTGTAATACCATATTTTTTCCATATACTTGCTTTTAAATCATATAATACAGGTATTTATTTAATAAATATTTATTTAAGCTTAGAATGCTATTCTCATGCAGATAACTGGTTCACAGTTCCTATATGCATATATTGCCACTGGGAGAAATGGCAAGGTATTTCCAAATGTGCTTTACTAAGTAAGAGTTCATTAAACAATGATTTCATTAACACCCTCAACACTCCAATATAAACATACACAAGAGTTAAGAAATAAACAGCTTCATTTCTAGAGAACTAGCTATTTTTTAGGTCAGTGGAATATAATTTATCTAATGCTACTTCAGTGTCCTGACAAATTTAATTTATCCCTACTTACCAGTAAGAACAGGCGCCCTGGTCATGCAGTGGTTAAAACACTTGACTGCTAACCGAAAGGTCAGTGGTTCCAACCTACCAGCCGCTCCGTGGGAGAAAGATGTGCCGTCTGCTTCCATAAAGATTTACAGTCTTGGAAACCCTATGGGTCAGTTCTACTCTGTCCTATAGGGTCACTGTGAGTCAGAATAGATTCAAAGGCAGTGGGTTTGGTTTTTGGTCTTCCAGTAAGAACAGGTCTACTAACTAGTAATTGCCCAAGAGAATTAAAAAGCCAACGTAGAATACATTAGCTTATATTAAGATACAGAATTTTTAGTGAAAGAAACTCAAAAATCTAAGGCAAAATATTCTTCATAGTATATTTTTTAAATAAGAACAAGCCTTTCTAATTTAAAAGAAACAGATGTTAGTAAGCTAACTTTCAAGTCGAAGTATATTTCATTCTAATTTAGCACAGGCTATATACAACTAAGGTAATTGTTTAAATTATTAAATTGTTAAAATTTATATAATTTTACACAGTTACACTTTACTTGCTTTTCTTGATGTTTTCTCACTCCAATATCAATCATAAACACAATTTATTGTCACATCAAACAACCAAAACATGTGAAAAATAAACAGTGCTTTCAAGTGCTTTGAAGAAAGAATTTGTATTAATGCAACATATTACTAATTCTATAAATACCAAAGAATGTAAAAGAGAAAGTCACTTTTCAGGGAAAATAGAGAAGATTTTAAGGTTCATGTGAATCATAAGAATTTTTAATATCAAGAGCACCTTAGTCTTAATATCAAGGACCAGTCTGTCTTATAATTAAGACCCTTCTGTATGCTCCCAGTGGCGGACAATGAAGGGGCATTTAGGGGAGGGAAATGGGAGTACAAAGAAACACCCTCATGACTTGTAATCATGCAGTCTTCTTCCTGGCAACAGACCCAGGAGCAGTTTTTCACAGCAGGATAAGGCTTTCGTTAGTAGAGTCACCCTAACCAGCTCATCACATGTCCATCATAAACTTTAAATACACTGTCTATGGCCCAGTTCTCAGTGTGTCTGCTGGTCTGGGAGTATGCACGTATTTCTTACAGTGAAGGAAGAAGCAATGCCAAGGTCTGCTTAAAAAATCTAAGCCTTTTCTTTGGTGCCATCTGTCAGAGGTGTAGGACGAATCTGGTGGCTTAGATATAACCTTTATTCATGAGCTCTATGCATATGATATTCAGGATGCTGTAGTGAAAAAACTCATTGCTGGCCTACCAGAACCACCAAGGGGATAACCTGATTTGAAAAATGGACATCAAACATTTGTTTATTGATTGAATGAGTTTGTTTCTCCTATACAGACTGTGCAATAGAAAACCTGGAATCATCTAAGACATACTGGGTCAAGCATCTGGCAATAGCAGAAGACTATAGCCTGTTTTTTTTTTTTTTTTTTTTTAGCAATAAACAAGAGTCTTCTTTGTCTCTGGAAGGAGGAAAGAGTGACATTAAAACTAAATTTTAATATTTGAAGTTGTTTGCTTTACTAAATAGACATTTCTCAAAATGTTCTGAACAAAAGTCTCCAGCTTAATACATATGTTTATTTATTTACACATACCCACATAAACACACTCACCATCGAAAATCTTTTTAATGCCAATATTAGTGAGCCAAAATGGTTGTATCAGGCTGGTTAATGTATGTTCCTATTAAATTTCAGGGACTATGATTAGAACAACCTGACCACATATGAGTCAAAGTGCTAGATAAATGGCAGATAACCTAAGAGTGAGGATAGTAGATGCATGTACCCCAGCATTTGGCAGAAAGACTTTTTTAAAAGTAGCTGTTAGGAAGAATGGTATTAAGTAAAGGTAAAAGTATGTATCTTGAAAGACAGACATATCAAAATATTAGGAAAATATTAGGAAGGAGTTCATTATGTGTGAAGCACTGGTCTATGTTTGATATTTGATATATCATTAAATTCTCATAATAACCATACGAGATAGACAATATTACTTCCTTTTTACAAAAAAGAAAACTGAGGCTCACAGAGGTCAAAACTTGTTAAATCAATTTTACATAGGAATCAGGATTTTGACCCAGGTTTGCAAGGTTCTGAAACTCATAGTTTTTCACTACAAAATGTTGCCTCAAACATAAGCAGCTTTCTAAGACAAGCGTAATATAAATGCATCTTTCAGGATGGTATTTGAAATATGAGATGTAAACAGAAATGTTTATGTTTAATTACATCTCAAAAATTATTTTCAAATGCTTTGAAAAAAGAGATTTATTTTAGATTGTTTTATTTGTGTTTTTCTACAGAACAAATTCAGATTTGATATGCATGAATTCTTAAAGGTTTATTTTATTTTTTATTTACCTCTAAAATAACAAACCTGTGAACTGCATATTTTGCAATTGCCAATAACTCTATTTGAAGGACTTATTACCAAGGTGATCTCTCTATAAATAAGAGTTTATCCTTTCCTGAATACTCACTAAGAATGGATTATTCATATGTCAAATTCTGGCATAAATATATAAGGAGGAGATTTACAGGCTTAGCTGATTCATGTTAGCGACCTGTTCATTATTACATTTTAATTTTTGCTGCATGAAATCCTCATTCATACTGGAAACATATCTCTATTAAAAAGCATTTGTTCAGTAAGATTTCATTATACTCCAAGATGTGCACAGAATTGAAAAGTAAATTACTATCTTATACTTTTAAATGATTTGTCGTCAGTTTGGAAAGAACAGCTTCTGAAATACGACACAGTTAATAATAATCCATTGTCATGATTCATAACAAAAATGGGGTGGAAACTTCTTTCAACACAATGAACATACACCAGTGAGGGCTTAGGCATGTTTCCTTGCCTAGTTATGAACGGTAAACCAATTGCTTTAATGGGCCCTATTCTCCACCCCTTCCTTAAACACTCCTTTTGCATGTGACCTCATAGTTCCTCTCACTAAGGAGACTCAGTCCATTTCCTACTTCTTGAATTTGAGATCACCTTGTGCCCTGCTCTGTCCACTGGATGACAGTGAATGTGATGCAACCAGAGGCTTGAGAGAAGCATTTGCACATTTCTGTTCACTTCTGCCCCTGGCCATCACCACGAGAATATACCCCCACTGGCCTCCTTCATGGAGCCCTGATGGCACAGTGGTTAGGTGTTCAGCTGCTAACCAAAAGCTCGGCAGTTCCAATCTACCAGCTGCTCCTTGGAAATGCTATGAGGCAGTTCTACTCTGTCCTATTGGGTCAGTATGAGATGGAACCAACTCGATGGCAATGGATTTGTTTTGTTTTTTTTACAGTTTTGACCTCCTTCTCATTAAGAGGCAATTGTGGGCAAGAGTTGAATTTCCCCAGTTGTGCCATCTGAGGCATAACAGGCACCAGTTAACTCCCTCAGCATTACACTCACCCCCACACACAAACACACACACACACACACTCACATGTGAGCCCAGCCAAGACCAGCCAAACTCAGGCCAGAACAGTTGAACCCTACAGATTCTTGAGCTAAATAAATGTTTATCGCTGCTTGCTGAAGTTTTGGTGGTTGTAATGCCACATTATTGTAGCAATATCTAAATGATATACTACGTCTCTCTCTCTTTTTTTTTTTTTCTTTCTAAGGCTACATGTGAGGATCTGCAATTAAGGATTAGGTGCATCTCAGTAAAGTACATTTCCTGTTTCTTAATTAAGAAATAGCCCATGAGTATATCTGTACATTTAGATTCACATCCAGTTACCATTAACTGAGCACATACTGCGTTTCTGGCACTGTGCCAGGAACTTCCAAATATAAATAAACAGTTCAAAAGATATCTATTTGAACAATACAATAAAACAGTAATGGATTATGTACTCAAAGTAAAAAGAAAATGAATTCATGCTAATATAAATGATTGAACAAATAAATATACGGGAGAGATAATCTCCCATGTCAGATAATTCCAAATAATTTAAGCAGAAACTCTTAGAACCCAACTTCTTAAGTATGGGCTAAGTGTAGTGGCATCTTTCAGGTAGTACAGTATGGGAAGGAGGGGAGAAAGAGTAACTTTACAGTGGAGAGGAGTTCCTGAATAGTGCAGATGGTTAATGTGTTTAGCTGCTCATTGAAGGATTGGAAGTTCTAGTCTACCCAGGGGCACCTTGGAAGAAAGGCCTGACAATCCATTCTGAAAAATCAGCCATTACAAACCTTATGGAGTGCAGTTCTACTCTGAAACACATCAGGTCACCATGAGTTGGAATTGACTCCATGGTAACTGGTTACAGTGGAGAAATCCATAATACACTACTGTCTTAGTTATCTAGTGCTGCTATAACAGAAATACCAAAGGTGGGTGGCTTTAACAAACATAAATTTATTCTCACAGTTTAGGAGGCTAGAAGTCTGAACTCAGGGGGCTGGCTCTAGGGGAAGTCTTTCTCTCTCTGTCAGTTTGGAGGAAGGTCCTTGTCTCTCTGAGCTTCTGCTCCTAGGCGATCTTCATGTGGCTTGGCATCCCTCTTCCCCCATCTCTGCTCTCTCGTTTGCTTGTTTAATCTCTTTTATATTTCACAAGAGATTGATTCAAGATACATCCTAATCTTACCTCATTAACATAATAAACATAACCTAATCATCACTGACATAAACTAATCCTGCCTCATAAACAACAAACACAACCCATTCACAAATGGGATTATAACCACAGGCAGAGGCTAGGATTTACAACCCGTATTTTTTGGGGCCACAATTTAATCCATAACCACTACCTCAGCCAGGTGATCAAGGTTAACATCAACAGTGACAAGTCATATTGATACCATGTACCCTTGATGAGATGAGAATGGCACTTCACCACTGTGGCCTTCCTCCTCGAAACCCATCACCTCAGTCTAATCATGAGAAAAACATCACACAAACCCCAGCAGATGGACAGTATACAGAATACCTGACCAGCAAACCTCAAAACTGTCAAGATCCTAAAAAAAAGAAAAGTCTAAGCATCATCACAGCCAAAAGAAGCATAAGGAGACAAGTTGACTAAATGTAATATGGAATCCTAATGTTCCATAAAAAGTGTATTACTTAAAAAGGACATCTGAACAAAGTATGGACTTTAGTAATAAAAAATGTCAGTGTTGGTTCATTAACTGTGAAAAATGTTCCATAGTAATATAAAATGTTAATAATAGGGGAAACTCGGTGTGGAGCATATAGGAACTCTCTCTTCTATCTTCGAAACTTTTCTATAAATCTAAAATTATTTTAAAATTAAATTTTTATTTAAAAAATTTCGTCCATAAAAACATATCAGTAATGTGTGTTCATTTAAATTATCATTCATTGTTGTACTACATAAAGTTTTGCAGGATTGGTTATACACAACCTGTTTATTCATGTGTTGTTGGTTCATTTGTTTCAATTTTCATTACCTAGTCAGATTCTCTTGTACAGTCTAGTGTAGTTTTTTTCAAAAAAATCCACAATATTGCAATTTCCCAAATAGTACTTTAGAGAAATAAACTTTAACAGACTTTTAACTTAATGTATATAATTATGAAATAAATAGCAACTCATTCTGAAACACAAAATAAATTTTGGAGGACAAAATAGTTAACTTTAATTCTGAAATGCATTTGAGTACATTGTGCACTATTTTAATATTGTTTTGGAAATAAAACGCAAATTGTATAATAGACTGGTTTTCACTAACATTTTCTACAATTATTGTTAAATATCACTTCTCGTCACACTCTGAAAGAGATTAATGGTAGGATCACAGAGATACCAGCTGTTTAAATATTCTTTTTATTTACAGTGCCTGCTTAATAAATAACCAACCTGCTTAGCAACTATAAGCTTTCTTTGGTCAGTAAACTTTCACGGAGATTCCCTACATATGAAACATTATTATTATTTTTAACATGAGGCCATTATCCTTAATAATTTAATATTTTTGAGAGAAATGTACAGTGCAATGACAAAAACAGCTACTAGCTCATATGCCTGGGTCTTTAAAAAAAAATTAAGGGTACACATGGGATTTCGCAAACAAATCTAAACGATAAAGGAAGCAGGTGCAGAAGACATTTAATAAAACATGCCTTTCATTTTTATTCCTTTTCTGTTTGGTTTCTTGGGAATCTCTTTGACAGTGAACACCAATGAATTTGCTTCAGGCAGATGCTTTTATTCTATTAGTCTACTTATGTGGCAACCAAAAGAAGGGTGAGAGAAAGTGTGGTTGAAACCTAATATTAAGTTTTAAAAAGCAACATAGACTTTTCACAGATAGAATTATAGTTTTAAACTATTTAAAATGTTGGTTTAATATTTTAAAAAGTTTATTATCTTAACTTGGGCACAGTATCAAAGCGTAGATTATAAATTCTAATCACAAGTAATGATATATCACATGGCATTTACTTTTTTTTCCTGTAAATAAGAATATCAATACATTTTCATTGAGAACGTTTCTTTTGGGCTCAGTGTGAGGCTCTATTGAGGTCAAATACATGAGTTATTGAGTCATAAAGATTACAGATTCATTTCACCTTTTCTAAAGGGCCTGTTTATGCCAACTGCAGTCTAGAGACCAACTCCAGTGCATTGTAGCACCACCCTGATTTCTTTCATGCCCTCATAATCACACACTACCTCGTTTTAATACATTATTCTTGATTAATGATTTCAGAAACTGGTAGTCTAACTTTGCTTTGTATAATGGTGCACATACCGAATACCATGTCTCTATATGAATGACAAATAAAGGACTTATTAAGCAATATATAAATGAAATGTTTTATGAATTGCCCTTTAAAAGTACCAATTCTAAAATTTTTATTAGAATTGTTGAGATATTTATTAAATTCAGGACTGTAACAACTATTTCTTGCACTTTGCTAAATATAAAATTCTATTATTAATAAGATTAGCAGAAAGTTAAATAATGGTATTTGTATATATGACATTTCTAATATTTATAATATCTATCTTTAATATATGCATTATATATACAATTTTTTTTTAAATTATAAAGTATTTCTCTAGTCTCTTCCAGAGTCAGAAAACATATTAAAAATTCTTGGAGAGAGGAATTTTTAGAATCCTCTTTTCTTTTCAAATCAATGGTGCAAAGATATACAAGGGTAAAAATTAAAGTTAAGAGATAGAAAACTCTTGTGTGCATAGTTTTCCTTTTAAACTTTAGTGTTTTTAGATGGGTTAAACCTCATGAGGAAGATTGTTCTATTGGAGGGGGCTTTTAGCCGTGGAAAATCTTCAGGTCAAAAAACCCAAGCTTCTAATTCTAAGGTTTGATAATATTTACTTGGTCATGGGGCATTTACAAAGGATATGAGTAGTGTAATCCCAAGAGCACATAGCAACTCCAAGCCTTTCTAGGCATTCAAATATTTAGTTCAGTTGCTTCAGGGTTACATATGAAGGGTAAAAATATCTTCTTCTTTTTCATAGTTTTTTTTGTTTTTTTGGTAATATATTTATTATCTCAATCCAGCATTTGATTTCCCCACTTATTTTACTTTAATGAGTATTACAGGTCGTCTCCAGTCTTGAAATGATTTGTCTGGAAACTTCCTTTGTATATCATTTGGAGGCATTTTCCAGTAGGAAGACCTTTGTGCACATGGTAGGTAGGTTTTTAGGAGAGCCCACAGAAGCAAAGTAAGGGTTGCTAAAGACTTGGAGATAAGAAGCCAAAAAAAGTTAAAAAGCACAAGTGGGTTAGGTTATGCAGACCCAAAATGAAGTCCAGTGAATATATAAGAATCTTATAAACTCTATGGACTCTCTCCCCACAAAACCCTCAAAACACCCCAAACTTTGCCTACAACTTCAGGTAGTAAGGAACATTACAGAGCTCACTTAAGAACACCCCAGAAGAAAGATTAGTTCAAAGGACTAGTGACCACAACTACCACGGCCTCCACCAGGCTGGTCCAATATAACTAGATGGTGCCCAACTACCACCGACTGCTCTGACAGGGATCACAATAGAGGGTCCCACACAGGGCTGGAGAAAAATGTAGAACAAAATTCTGACTCACACCCACAAAAAAGGCCATACTTACTGGCCTGACAGATACTGGAGAAATTCTGAAAGTATGGCCCCGGATACCCTTTTAGCTCAGTAATGAAGTCACTCCTGAGGTTCACCCTTCAGCCAAAGATTAGACAGGCCCATAAAACAAAACGAGAGTAAATGGGTACATCAGCCCAGGGGCAAGGACTAGAAGGCAGGAGAAGGCAGGAAAGCTGTTAATGGGGAACCCAAGGTCAAGAAGGGAAAGAGTTGACATGTCCTGGGGTTGTTAACCAATGTCATAAAACAATATGTGCACTACCTGTTTAATGAGAAGCTAGTTTGTTCTTTAAACCTTCATCTAAAGTACAATAAAAAAAAAAGTTATTAAAAGAAAAGAACACCCCAGAAGCTGCAGTTAAGAGCCCTTGCTTTAGGGTGAGACAGTACACAATACAGGGGAAACCAGCACAACCTGTACAAGGAAAGGTCAAGGAAGCCCCATAGACACATCCAAACTCCCAGAGGAACTGAATTGCTGGGAGGAGGGCTCTGGGGACCATGGTCTCCAGGAACATCTAGCTCAATTGGCATGACACAGCTTATAAAGACAATGCTCTACATTCTACCTTGGTGAGTAGTGTCTGGGGTCTTAAAAGCCTGTGAGCGGCCATCTAAGATACTCCACTGGTCTCATCCCTTTGGGAGCAAGTGAGAATGAAGAGAACAGGATACAAGGAAAAGATTAGTCCAAAGGACTAATTGTCCACAGCTACCAGGCCTCCACCGGACTGAGTCCAGTACAGCTAAATGGTGCCCGGCTACCACCACTGACTGCTCTGACCAGGATCACAACAGAGGGTTCTGGACAGAGCTGGAGAAGGATGTAGAGCATAATTCTAACTCACAAAAAAGACCAGATTTACTGGCCTAAAGGAGACTGGAGAAACCTCGAGAGTATGGACCCCAGACACCCTTTTAGCTCAGTGGTGAAGTTACCTCCAAGGTTCACTGTTGAGCCTGGGAGTGGACAGCCCTGTAAAACCAAATGAGACTAATGAGGTACAGGAGTCCAGTGACAAGGGCCAGAAGGCAGAAGGGGACAAGGAAGCTGGTGATAGGGAACACAAGGTTGAGTAAGGATATTGTTGATGTGTTGTGAGATTGTTAACCATTGTCATAGGGCAACATTTGTAGTAACTGTTAAATGAGAAACTATTTTGTTCTGTAAGCCTTCATCTTAAGTGAGAATAACAGCACAATTGGAAGAGCGTAGTCAATGTCACTGAACTGTGTATGTAGAAATTTTTGGAACACTGTATCTTTGGCTATGTGTATTTTCACCAAAAAAAAAAGGTTGAGAATTTGGAGGGTTAATAGGTTGTGGGGTTGTTAACCAATGTCATAAAACAACATGTGTACTACTGTTTCATGAGAAACTATTTGTTCTGTAAGCCTTCACCTGAAGTACAATAAAATATTTAAAAAAAAAAAAAAAAAAAAAAGAGCCCTTGCTTTAGGGAAGGTGTCAGACAAGGCAAGAGAATTATGTGAAGAACAGTAGACACTGAGCAGGCCTAGGGCTTTCCTGTCTCCAGATGCCCTTTTATTTCTCTCCCCACATAAAGGCAATCTTCAGACTATGGTAATAAGCAGTGGAGACAGAGGGCAAGTGGCAGCAAAGGAAGTTTTAAGCACTGTAGATTAGGGTTTTCCTCTCCTCCCCTCCCCTTCCCTACTCCCTTCTCTACCTCTTTATTACAGATGAAAGAAATACACCCAGCAGAGGGCAGTGGCACCTGAATCTTGTCAGGGAAAGATGGAGCCCAGCCAGTGGGAGCCCTGTGATAAAAGGGTGGTGAAGATTCCCTTTGCCTCTCATTCTTCCCTCCTATTTACCCTGGCTTCGCTCTCTCCACATAATCTCTCCTGCCTGTGTTTGCTTTCTCTCCATTTCCCCAGTGTGCAAGGAATTACTAAAAATTGGAGAAAGTTCTTTGGAAAGGATGGGCAGTGGTGATGATAAGGAAATGATTTCTCCTTTTCCGCTTTTTATCCCCACTCCCTAAGGATCCCTCCTCCTCACACATGATAATCCCACCTAACACTGGGGAAGGCAGCAGAGTTTTCACGTCTCCCTGGATAGAAAAACTGTTTACATGTAACAGGAATATCTCAATTATGGTATTAAAAAACACAAGACTGCCTATATTCTGTGAAATTTTGCTTTTGTCCAATCAAGGAACGGAAACACTAAAAAATAAAAAAGTTAAAGTCTTTCCAGCGATTCTTTTTTGTTAATTTTAGCCATGTTCTTGAATGTCCAGGAAAAAAAATACCTTTATGTTAATTTATATTTTGCATTTGAAGTAAGGGGTAGTTCTATATTGCCCTTTGCTCTCCTTTAACACATCCAAGGTTAGAGGAAAGGGACGTGCAGTGATATACATCTTGAACTTTTTTTTTCAGCTCTTACATTCTTTATTTTCTGTTAATCCTAAAAGGAACTGAAAGGTGTAAGTAATCATCATTGTCCCAGTAGAGGCATCCAGGGACTGAGCACCTAAATCTTAATGAATTCTGTGTGGGCTTAAGAATTTTATAGCATTTTGTTCAATGAGATCCAAAGTCTAATTCAGAAGAATCCTATCTGCTTAAGAAGTTAACAAGCCAATCCGCAAATTCAATGTTTTTCTCCTTGTCAGAATATTGGGAAATTTCTTTTAAAAACATTTCTAAGTATTTTTTTTTATTTACAAGATATTATAGAAAGAATTTAGGTGTCAAAAATCTTCAAAAACAGACTTGATATAGAAATAGGATCCTTATGATTTCACACCAACTATACAGATCATTTAATTTAACCTTCTAACTTTACCAATTAGAAAACAAAGACCCAGAGAGTTCACATGACTTGCCCAAGGTGACTCAGCAAGTTAAGGTACTAAATATAGCTTGAAAAATGCCCTGACTTTCACTCAAATTAAGTTTCCAGTTTATAATCCTCAAAATGTGGAACAGACACAAGAAAGCTCCTATAAAAATAGCAAAATAAGAGTTTATAGTTTTGCTAGGATCCTAAGGTTAGCATTCTCTTCAACTGGAGGAATAGGTCTCCTATAAAAAGTAGTAACAGAAGTCAAATCACGTAAGATTTCATTCTTGAAAGAGAGTCTCCCCATTTTCTAAGAGATAAACAGATCACCAACCACATAGCCAACTAGATGAAGGCTATTTCTCAAGAAGTTCCGAAAGAAGATTTTTGCCATTCCAATAGTTATGTGAATACCCCAACTCTATACAATTTACCTCCATTTAGAGTGAAACATATTAAAACTTTGCCAGCAAAAATGCCTTGAAGCGTGGTATTAAACTTTTTATCATGTACATATTAGTGGCTATTTAATTTGTCTACTTATTATAAGGTACTGCATGGTACATTTAAAACATAAGCTTACAGTTAATCAGAAGCTAATTAAAAACTTTACACTAAAATTTTCTGTGCTTGCTTTCATCTGTAGTTTTACAGGAGTAATTATATGATTTTTACAGTGTAATGCATTTAATTTTTTATAATATATTATTTTTTAAATCACTGCTAGAGAACAAAAATCAGTTTTCTCGGATTGGAAGCATTCAGCAGAGGCACAAAACCCATCAGATTCCTCTGATGCACACTTCTCCTCTGACAGACTCAGAGGGTCCACTCTGGAAGAGGGAGGAACACCGGCTCCCCTGCCCTGCCCATAGCTAGATACTATACAATAAAAACAATCAGGGCAAATAGAACCAATGTGCCATCAAACATATGGCACAGCCTGAACTCAAACAAGAAAGTAATTTTTTTCCAGAAAAATTAGTACTTAACACTAAAAGGATTGTAGAAGTATTTAATAACTGTGACATACAGAACAAGATTTCAAAGTTTTTGAATTTTAACACTGGATTCTCTATTTATTGTTTAAGCAACTTGGGGCATCTTTGAGCCTCATTCTTCCCATCTCTAGACATCATCATCATCATCCCGTTGCCCTCAAGTCAATTCCAACTCATAGCGACCCCATAGGGCAGAGTAGAACTGCCTCATAGGGTTTCCAAGGAGCAGCTGGTGAACCTGAATTGCTGACGTTTTGGGTTAGCAGTCATGCTCTTAACTACTGTGCCACCAGGGCTCCCCCTTCTCTAGAGTGAGACTCAAATAAGCTAAGCATGCTTCCATCCACAGTTTGGAGGTAGTATAGTAAGATTGTTAAGAATAAAGGACTTTCATACATAACACCCCAGATTTCAAGTTCTAGTTCTGCCACTTACTCCCTCTTGGGAAGGTGACTTTTTAACTTTTCTGTAAAATAGAATAAATACTGTAGCTAAGTCACAGCATCATCACAATAATTAAATGAGATAAAGCACATTAGCACAGTGTCTGACATAAAGTGAACACAAAAAGTAGCACTCATTATAGGGAAAATGTATGTGGATAAGTTCTATAAATCATAGAATACTATATATTGCATAATATCTTTAGGATACTCTTGAGTTGCTGCTGCTACATCAGTGGCAGTTACTTGGGAAATGTCACTTACTAGCTCATTAAGCTTTTATCCTCGGCCACAGTAGAACATCAATAAAACATAGATGCAGGTTCAAAGTGAACATTTTTAGAACTCTGGGAAGACAGAAGAGAGTAGTAAGTATTTATCATGGTCCAAGGAATAATATTATAACTGTCTTCCAATCCCTACACACAGTGTTCTTTTCATCATTCTTACCTGCCCCATTCTCTCCCCAGGCTCTTCTTCCTCCTCCCCTTTCCTGTGATCGGTCTCAGATTCTGTCCTTTGTTCCTGCCCCTCTCTCTTCAGCCTTGGTACTCAAAATGTGGTACTCAGATCTGTGTCACTTATATTACACCTGGGAACTACCGTGTTTTATGCAAATAATGTACACCTTCCTCATCTGTTTGTGCACTGTGGCCTCCCCTCAGGGAGATATTTTCATAAGTGCACTATGGTAATTTTTTTACAGCAACATGTGAAAAAAGAATTGATGTAGTGGTGCTTATGAAATACCTCTCAGGGGGCGGGCATGGTTGGCAAACAAATGTAGAAGGCACATGTTATTTGCATAGAAATATGGTAGATAGAAATCAAGAATCTCAGGCCCCATCAGAGAACTAAGTCAGAATCTGTTCCAAGACCTTCAAGAACATATATTCAAATTTAAAAATGTTGCTCTAAGTTTATTTAATAGTGTGAGTTGTTATTGCTAAAAGGGTAACTCTTCCTTAAAATAACATTTACAATATTGATCTCATACCAGTTCATATTTTCAAGTAATTTCAGGATATTTAAAGTTCAATACCCACTGCCGGCGCCACTGCAAATTCAGCAGTTAAAAATGACAATGTCATTCTCTCCCACCAACCACATTTTACTTAAACTTTGCTGTAACTGGAGTCTTCCTCCTCAGCACTTCTTATGACTCCTTCCCATCCTTCTGTTGTTGTTGTTGTTGTTAGGTGCTGTCGAGTTGGTTCCAACTCATAGCAAAACTACATAGAACAAAACACTGCCTGGTCCTCTGCCATCCTCACAATTGTTATGCTTGAGCACACTGTTGCAGCCACTGTGTCGATCCATCTTGTTGAGGGTCTTCCTCTTTTTCACTGATCCCCTACTTTCCCAAACATGATGTCCTTCTCCAGGGACTGGTCCCTCCTGATAACATGTCCAAAGTATGTGAGTCAAAGTCTTGTCATTCTTTCTAAAGAGTAATCTGGATGTACTTCTTCCAGTACAGATTTGTTCATTCTTCTGGCAGTCCATGGTATATTCAATATTCTTCACCAACATCGTAATTCAAAGGCATCAATTCTTCTTCGGTCTTCTTTATCCATTATCCAGCTTTTGATTGCATAAGAGGCAATTTAGTCAGGCGCACCTTAGTGCATCCTTCTAGTTTCTGTTTAAATGTCACTTCAGAGGGAAGCTGTCCAACCACTCATCTGAAGTAGATGTGTTCCCACCATTAGCTTTTTCTTACATCACCCTATTTATTTCATTCACAACATGTATCGCAATCAGTCATTTCCTATTTATGGATGTTTATTTGTTTATTTTAAGCCTCCTTCACTAGTGTGAGTTCTGTGTATGGGAAGACCTCATCCGCCTTACCCACAGCTGAATCCATAGTGCTTAACACAATATGTGGCAGACACATAGTAAGTGCTCAATTAGCTTTGTATATTAAGTGAAAAAGAAGTAAATCTCCCTATCTATGATAGACTATCTTAGTCAGTCTATCAACAAATCATTTATTCCTTTGAAATGCCCATGGCATTCTGCATATGGTTTCATTGTCTGATTTTAGTCTGATTGCAGAGCTTCACAGCTAGAGTCTATAAGTCATCCTCACTTCTCTTGCTAATCTTGTCCCTTTTAAAACAAACTTGTCTTTCACTGTCTCCTTTAGGCATATCCAAACATTATCAATTCTTTCAAATATTGACCTCTAGAAATACCAAATTATAATGCCTGACAAGGACCCTCCTCCAGAGCCAACAGAGAAAACCTTCCCCTGGAGCTGACACCCTGAATTTGGACTTCTAGCCTACTATGCTGTGAGAGAATAAACTTCTGTTTGTTAAAGCCATCCACTTGTATTTCTGTTACAGCTGAACTAGATGACTAACACAGAATTTGGTACCAGGAGTGGGGTGCTGCTCTAACAGATACCTAAAATGTGGAAGCAGTTTTGAAACTGTGAATGGATAGAGGAAACAGAAGGAAGTGAGGAGAGCTGTTACACTGGAGATGGCACAGACTGTGAGAAGCAGTGGCAGAGAACTGGCAGTGGCAGAACCAGAAGACCAGCACAAGACAGTGCTGGAGCCAACCCACAGAACAAGAGAGCTGAGTACCTTCTGGCTGAAGTTTACTGGCAGAGTGGGGTGCCTTCAGCACTTATTGGTGGAGTTACAGAGCTTTGGAACACTTGCCCCAGCAGGGCAGACATGGGCGTGAGTCCCAAAGGGCCAAGAGGCTAAGGAACCAGGAAAAGCAGAAGCTGAGGAGGCAAGGAACACAGGAAGCTGAGCTGCCTCAGTCTCAAAGAATATGGCCATGACCTCTCAGATCTCAAAGGGTGGAGCCATGGCCTTTGGAGTTTCTAATGGTAGAGTCACCACTCAGATCGACTAGGAGAATGGCGTGTCTAAAGCCGAGGGAGCTGAGTTGCTGTCCCAGTGGGCCTGGAAGGTGGAGCTGAAGCTCAGGGCCGAGGGGCCTCCATTCAGAATCTGGAGAGTGGCCAATACCTGGGTCTGGAGTGCAGGGCCGTTGGGAGACTGGTTTCAGAGGACAGAGGATTATTTTCAAACCTTGAGGGCTAATACAATGTGTTCTGTTGATTTGCCTGGTGCCTGTTATGCCTTCTTTCTCTCCAGTTTCTCCCATTTGTAATGGAAATGTCTAGCTTGTGCCTATTCCATCATTGTAATTTGGAAGCAGATAACTTGTATTCTAGATTTCACAGATGAAGAGGAATTTGAATTTTAGATTTGGAGTTGATTTAAGTCTTTTGCTATGATATGATAGGGTGAATATGTTTTACATGTGGCAAGGGCATGGATTTTGGGGGGCCAAATGTTAGAATGTCATAGATTGAATTGTGTCTCCCCAAAATATGTGTATCAATTTGGCTAGGCCATGATTCCCAGTACTGTGTGATTGTCCACCGTTTTGTCATCTGATGTGATTTTCCTATGTGTTGTAAATCCTACCTCTACGATGTTAATGAGGTAGGGCAGGCGGCAGTTATGTTAATGAGATGGGAGTGAATCTGCAAGATTGGACTGTGTGTTGAGCCAATCTCTTTTGCGATATAAAAGAGAGAAGCTAGCAGAGAGACGGGGGACTTCATACCACCAAGAAAGCAGCGCTGGGAGCAGAGCGCATCCTTTGGACCCGGGGTCCCTGTGCTGAGAAGCTCCTCAACTACAGGAAGATTGATGACAAGAACCTTCCTCCAGAGTCGACAGAGAAAGCTGTCCCCTGGAGTTGATGCCCTGAATTTGGGCTTTTAGCTTACTAGACTGTGACAGAATAAACTTTGTTAAAGCCATTCACTTGTGGTATTTCTGTTACAGCAGTACTAGATGACTAACACAATGCCTGTCTAAGACATGTTCTAAACTAGCTCTTGAAAACTATTCAGTATTACTTATCTGCACTGTAAAATCATGATGCCTATGTCAAGTAAGGTTAATTTTCCATTATCCAACCATAAACATTCTTATTCCTATATCAACATGCTTTTGCTCATATTATTTATTTTACTTTAAAAAAACCTTCTCATCTTCAGTATAGTAGAAAGAACATGGTTTTTGGATTCAGTCAGATCTCAGTGGTAATCTGAATTCCACTACTTTACTAGCTATGTAATTTAGGCAGCTAGGTTCCTTGTAAAACAGGAACAACAATAAGTACCCAGTATGTGTTTTGAGAGTATTAAATGAGAAAATAATGGTTAATAATATCTAAAATTTACTGAAAGCATAGTGTGCCTCAGGCCCTTTTCTATACCTTTTACTTGTATTTATGCATTTTTTTCCTCACAATAACCCTACGAGGTACATACTATTTCTCACACACAAGGCAACTGTGGCATGAAGAGTTGGAGTAACTTCCTAGTATGTATTGTCTGACTTCTGAGGTGGCACCCTTAACTACTAAAAGAAAATATGTGTGTCTAGAGCAGTGTCCATGGCACATGCATCAAAAATATTAGTGAATGATTGAGTAATTTGAAACTTTTAACAAAATGAATTTGTTTGAAAAAGTGCCAGTTGGGTTTTCTCCAAACTATTCAAATAAGGGTAGTTCATTTGATTCAAGATAAAATGTCATCATGAATCAAAGGTACTGACTATATAATTAAGGCCTCACTACCTCTGTTTCCCTCTATGAAAGGTCTGTGAACCCTTTACTGCAAGCTCAAGGTTTTTATTAAAGTGGTGATTGTTTTGGACTTAAAATATTAAAGGACTTTTTCTTTATGTTATAGAATTAGAACAGAATTAGTTTGTAGAATAAAACACTATCATTTTACAAATACGTGTATATAGTTTTCTAATTAAATGTTTGAAAATACTATGTTACCAACCAAAATAACATAATACTGGTCTAATATAAATCTTAATCACTAGAGAAGCAAACATAGTCTTGGCAGAGAATTAGAAGCACACTGTGCAGAAACGTAAGAATACCTGATTATATGTTGTTTTCTTCTTGAAAGAACAAATGTAAAAAAAAAAAAAAAAAAGCCTAGTATAATGTGATTAAATACTCCCCATAGTTAAAAATTTATTCAATTCTGAAATCTATGATAACTGATTCAGTCTAATGTCTTTATTAAGCTCTTGCTCCATTTGTCCCCCCAGTGAGGGAATTTGTACACAAATGAGACTCCATCAACAAGGTTAATAGTCATGTCTAACAATAGGCCCTAATAAAATGCAGCAAATATTTTTATTGAATAGTGGGTAGAAACTTCCCAAAGAACCAAGGATATTATAGTAAAGAACTAAGACTATTACAATATAATCTTTGTAATAAATTATTGTAATAAGGTTGCTCTAAAGACTTTTTAATTTTCCATCTGCAATATTGGAATGTAGACCTTATAAAAATTTCATCTTTTTCTTTCAAAAATGCACCAGTGACCAGTTGTTTCTTTTATTGCTAACAGTAGGAATGCATATTAGAAGAATCCAGTAAAAGTATATGACTTAACTACATACTATGTTGTAAAAGGGTATGGCTGCTATAGTTTCAGTACATAACTAGCACAGCTGTTAGTTATGAGTCTCATCATTTCTGAAAAGCATGCTCAATTGCTGAACTATATCCTTCCCTAGAGTAATGACTACACTTGCTCTTTCTGTCCATTAGTGCTCTTTCCCACTTGAACACTGTCCCCCACTGACACGTTAGAAAGAGAATGGAGAACAAAATAAGTTTATCTGGCATAAGTTCATAACTGCCAGTGGCTTGAACACGGGCTGTTGAAAAGCTGTTCTAGCTTATTATTGCTCAATATTCTGCTTGTAATACTCCAAAGAAATCCAATACTGTACCATGATAATAACATCCAGCATGTTGCATGCATTAAATGATTACTGCAGCCCCTGTAAGAGGAAGAAAGACACTATCTTCTCCATTTATCACTTGTGGTCTGAAATAGCACACACTTTGCCCACAGCTATAAAATATCCCAGAGACAAGGCAAAAATTCAGAAGCATTAATTCATTAATCAGTGTTCATAAAGTGTATTGATCCAAGTAAAAATGAAGAAAGTCAAACAAATATTCTGCCTGGTGTATCACCTGGACCACTGAAATTAATATTGGAATCACTAGTTGTTTTAAAATATTTTCATCCTGGAAAGGCCACAATTGTTCAAAACTTACTCCCTAAAAGTCGATTAGAATGTTTTTAACTGCATCAAGGTCTTTGACTAAAGAATCAACAAAAATCTTCAAGGAATTTTCTCAACTAGAATATCTTTTCTTGAGCGCTCCACCATAAATGCCACGGGTTGGGCAAGGCTTTGGGACCTAGGACTTCTACGGGTGATAAGTCTTAATCCACTTTTCAGCGTGGCATTTTTCTATCATAAACTATCTCCTTCTTGATACTTCATCAGGATAGAGAAGGCTGAGGAAAAGAGCAGATAATAATGAAAGTGATTTCTTTGGTATTCCTATATCATGCTCCTTCTTGTCCCTATTTTTAAAATACTAAAAGATATAATTCATAAATAGAGTATGTGGTCATTAAGACCTGGTATTTTCAATGTTATGTTCAAAACAAAAGCCTAATTTTTTTTTTTATGGGCCACAAAGGAAAAATAATCAGCACAAATACTATCTCCTTTTCCTATCAATCCGAGAATTTGGTCTCCTTATTTTTTATGATCTCCTCTTACATTCAATTAAATCAGCTAGAACATTGGTGGTGATTATTTAATGTGTAAGTCAAACCATTCATTCTCTCTGAAGCTATTTATTCACCTCCAAAATAAAGCTAATGACTTTATCTCAGAGGGTTACTGTTATGATTAAAGGAAATAACATAATAAAATACCCAAAAATGTTTTAAATGGAGTGTAAGGAATATGAACACACGTACTAAATCACTGGCTCCCAGGTTGCCAATCCTTAAACAAAAACAAACAAAAAAAAGTGCTATGAAGCAAAGTCACTACTAATCCATCATTGATTTGCAAGCTTAAAATACACCCAGACTAAGTCTAAAATCCCTGAATCCTCTTCCTCCATAATTCCTCAGGGATGATAAATCTCCCGGTTTTTATCTTCCTCTTTTCAGTGCATACACCTTCCACACCTCCACCAAAATACATTTGTTCCCTCTTTGATGTTCCCTAGTTAGTGAGTACCCCTCTCCCTCCCTCCCCAACCTCGCAACCATCAAAGAAGGTTTTCTTCTGTGATTAAACCTTTTCTTGAGTTTTTATAATAGTGGTCTTATATAATATTTGTCCTACTGTGACTGACTAAATTTACTCAGCATAATGCCCTCCATATTCCTCAGTTTTATAAGATGTTTTCCAGCTTCATCATTGTTCTTTTTCGTTGCATAGTATTCCATTGTGTGGATATACCGTAATTTGTTTATCCATTCATCCATTGATGGGCACGTAGGTTGTTTCCATCTTTTTGCTATCGTGAACAATGCTGCAATGAACATGGGTGTGCATATATCTATGCATGTGACAGCTCTTAATTCTCTAGGATATATTTCAAGGAGTGGGATTACTGGATCGTATGATACTTCTATTTCTAGCTTTTTAAGGAAGCACCAAATGGATTTCTACAGTGGTTGTACCATTTTACATTCCCACTAGCAGTGTATAAGTGTTCCAGTTTCTCCACAATCTCTCCAACATTTATTATTTTGTGTTTTTTGGATTAATGCCAGCCTTGTTGGGGTGACATGGTATCTCACTGTAGTTTTGATTTGCATTTCTCTAATGGCTAATGATCGTAAGCATTTCCTCATGTGTCTGTTAGCCGCCTGAATGTCTTCTTTGGCGAAGTGCCTGTTCATATCCTTTGCCCATTTTTTAATTGGGATGTTTGTCCTTTTGTTGTTGAGGTTTTGCAGTATCTTGTAGATTTTGGAGATTAGATGCTGATAAGATTTGTTGTAGCCAAAATTATTTTCCCAGTCTGTAGACTGTCTTTTTACTTTTTTGGTGAAGTCTTTTGATGAGCATAAGTGTTTGATTTTTAGAAGCTCCCAGTTATCTAGTTTCTCTTCTGGTGTTTGTGCATTGTTACTTATGGTTTATATTCTGTTTATGCCATGTATTATGGCTCCTAGCATTGTCCTTATTTTTTCTTCCATTATCCTTATTGTTTTTGATTTAATACTTAGGTCTTCGATCCATTTTGAGTTAGTTTTTGTGTGTGGTGTGAGGTATGGGTCTTGTTTCATTTTTTTGGAGACGGATATTCAGTTATGCCAGCACAATTTGTTAAAGAGACTGTATTTTCCCCAATTAACAGACTTTGGGCCTTTGTCAAATATCAGCTGCTCATAGGTGGATGAATTTGCATCTGGATGATCAATTCTGTTCCATTGGTCTATATATCTGTTGTACAAGTACCAGGCTGTTTTGACTATCATGGCTGTATAATAGGTTCTAAAATCAGGTAGTATGAGGCCTCCCACTTTATTCTTCTTCTTTGGTAAATGCTTTACTTATCCAGGGTCTCTTCCCTTTCCATACGAAGTTGGTGATTTGTTTCTCCATCTCATTAAAAAATGTCGTTGGAATTTGGATTGGGATTGCTTTGTATCTATAGATGGTTTTGGGTAGAACTGACATTTTTCACAATGTTGAGTCTACCTATCCATGAGCAAGATGTGTTTTTCCACTTATGCAGGTCTCTTTTGGTTTCTTGCAGTAGTGTCTTGTAGTTTTCATTGTATAGATCTTTTACGTCTCTGGTTAGATTTACTCCTAAGTATTTTATCTTCTTGGGGGCTACTGTAAATGGTATTGATTTGATGATTTCCTCTTGGAGGTTCTCTCTATTTGTGTCAAGAAATGCTACTGATTTTTGTATGTTTGTCTTGTGTTCTGATACTTTGCTGAAATCTTCTATTAGTTCCAGTAGTTTTCTTGTGGATTCTTTGGGGTTTTCTGTGTATAAGATCATATCATCGGCAAATAGAGATACTTTGACTTCTTCCCTACCAATTTGGATGCCCTTTATTTCTTTTTCTAGCCTAATTGCTCCGGATAGGACCTCCAGAACAATGTTGAATAAAAGTGGTGATAAAGGGCATCCTTGTCTGGTTCGCATTCTCAAGGGGAATGCTTTCAAACTCTCTCCATTTAGGATGATGTTGGCTGTTGGCTTTGTAAGAATGTCCTTAATTATGTTGAGGAATTTCCCTTCTATTCTTATTTTGCTGAGAGTTTTTATCATGAAAGGGGACTGGACTTTGTCAAATGCCTTTTCTGCATCAATTGACAAGATCATATGGTTCTTGTCTTCTGTTTTACTTATGTGATGGATGACATTGATTGTTTTTCTAATGTTGAACCATCCCTGCATACCTGGTATAAATCCCACTTGATCATGGTGAATTTTTTTTTTGATATGTTGTTGAATTCTATTGGCTAGAATTTTGTTGAGGACACTGAGCACTTTTAAAAATTTATTTATGTCTTAGGCTGGGTTCTCTAGAGAAGCAAAACCAGTAAAGCATATAAATATGTACATATAGAGAGAGATTTATATCAAGGAAATAGTTCATGCAGTTGTAGAGGCTGTAATGTCCTAAGTCCATGGGTCAGGATAGAGGCTTCTCCTGATTCACATGGCCACAGAGGCTTGCAAACCCAAGACTGGCATATCAGAGACCAGGGCTGTTGCTCATAGACTGTGACAATTGATGAATCCCAAGATAGACAGGCAAGACTGCAGGTAAGCTGCTAGCTCAAGTCCCAGTAACCAGAGGTCAGATGAACAGGAGCCAGCTGCAGGATCCAGAATGAGCAACAGCCCCTGAGCCCTGCAAGAATGTCCACCAACACTTCATGCAGGCCACATGCCCAAGGAAACTCCCCTTCAACTGACTGGCTACTCACAGCAGATCCCATCATGGGAGTGATCACATATCAAATCTCAACTGGGAAGTGACCACAACATCACATGACTGCCAAAATACTGAGAATCATGCCCCAGCCAAGTTGACACACCATCTTAACCATTACAGTCCACCCCTTGTCAACTTGGCACCTGTACACATCTCCTTAAACCATACATAATCTCTTAATAAAGACAATTATAAAGTTATACTTGCACCTAACATGATACAACAAACACACATACAATAGCCCTGTTACATCTTATACTTTATAAGTGACGAAAACAAAAAGTTTTGATGCACACATACAAAGCAGAAATACTCATAACAATTACAGTCCTCATTTCTGCAAATGATCATGTGGCTATAACTGTATTTAGAACTACCTTCTTCCACTACCCATTCCATATTCCCTTTGCCCTCAGCAAGCACCTAAGCTGGTTGTGGTTTATTGACTGGTGGGGTGACCCAAATATTCATTCCTGAAGGGTCTGGGCCATTAGTAGTCATGTCAGAATTGAGTTTCTGTAGTTTTCCATTGACTTTAATCACAAGGCATGGTAGTACTAAGAGTTACCCTCAGGGATCTCCTCCATTTGAGACATACTCTTCTTTACCTCCATCATGTAATATCAATTCGATTTCCCTCCTCTTGGTAATCAGGATCAATCACACAAGCCAGGATGGTAACTCCCTTCTTTGACTGTTGATCCAGAGGAATAAGGAGCCCAAAGTGGCCAGGTGGCATTCTTAGCTTCCAGTTCAATGGAACGAAAAGACACCTACAGAAGTGGAAAAACATACCTTGCTCATGAATAGGAAGACTCAACATTGTGAAAATGACTATTCTATCCAAAGCAATCTACAGATACCATGCAATCCCGATCCAAATTCCAATGGCATTTTTCAATGAGATGGAGAAAAAAATCACCAACTTCATATGGAAAGGGAAGAGGCCTCTGAAAGTAAAGCATTACTGAAGAAGAAGAACAACGTGGGAGACCTCCCACTACCTGATTTTAGAACCTATTATACCACCACGGTAGTCAAAACAGCCTAGTACTGGTACAACAAGAGATATATAGACCAATGGAATAGAATTGAGAATACAGGTGTAAATTTATCCACCTATGAGCAGCTGATATTTGACAAAGGCCCAAAGCCCATTAATTGGGGTGAAAAGACAGTCTCTTTAACAAATGGTGCTGGCATAACTGGATATCCATCTGCAAAAAAATGAAAAAAGACCCACACCTCACACCATGCACAAAAACTCACTCAAAATGGATCTAAGACCTAAATGTAAAATCGAAAACAATAAAGATCATGGAAGGAAAAACAGGGACAATGCTAGGAGCCCTAATACATGGCATAAACAGAATACAAAACATTGCTAACAATGCACAAACACCGGAAGAGAAACTAGATAACTGGGAGCTCCTAAAAATCAAACACTTAAGCTCATCAAAAGACTTCACCAAAGCAGTAAAAAGGCAACCTACAGACTGGGAAAAAAATTTTGGCTACGACAAATCCTATCAGCATCTAATCTCTAAAATCTATAAGACAGTGCAAAACCTCAACAACAAAAATACAAATAACCCAATTAAAAAATGGGCAAAGGATATGAACTGGCATTCACCAAAGAAGACATTCAGGCAGCTAATAGACACATGAGGAAATGCTCACAATCATTAGCCACTAGAGAAATGCAAATCAAAACTACAATGAGATACCATCTCACCCCAACAATGCAATAAACACAAAATAATAAATGTTGGAAAGGTTATGGAGAAACTAGAACACTTATACACTGCTGCTGGGAATGTAAAATGATATAACCACTTTGGAAATCGATTTGGCACTTCTTTAGGAAGCTAGAAACAGAAGTACCATAAGATTCAGCAATCCCACTCCTTGGAATATATCCTAGAGAAATAAGAGCTGCATATGAATAGATATATGCATGCCCATGTTCATTGCAGCACTGTTCACAATAGCAAAAAGATGGAAACATCCTAGGTGCCCATCAATGGATGAATGGATAAACAAACTATGGTATATTCACACAATGGAATACTATGCAACAATAAAGAACAGTGACGAATCTGCTAACTTCTCATAACATGGATGAATATGGAATGCATTATGCTGAATGAAATTAGTCAGTCACAGAAGAACAGATATTGTATGAGACCACTATTGTAAGAACTCAAGAAAAGATTTAAACACAGAAGAAAACTTTCTTTGATGGTTATAAGGGTGAGTAGGGAGGGAGAGGGGTATTCACTAACTAGATAGTAGATAAAAATTATCTTAGGTGAAGGAAAAGGACAACACACAATACAGGGGAAGTCAGCACAACTGGACTAAACCAAAAGCTAAGAATTTTCCTGAATACAACCAAAGACTTCAAGGGTCAGAGTAGCAGTGGCAGGGGTCTGGGGACCATGGTTTCAGGGGACATCTAGGTCAATTGGCATAACAAAGTTTATTAAGAAAATGTTCTGAATCCCATTTTGGTGAGTGGAGTCTGGGGTCTTAAAAGCTGGTGAGTGGCCATCTACGATGCATCAATTGGTCCCAACCCACCTGGAGCAAAGGAAAATGAAGACCATCAAAGACACAATGGAAATATTAGCCCAAGAGACAGAAAGGGCCACATAAACCAGAGACTCCATCAGCCTGAGACCAGAAGAACTAGATGGTACCTGGCTACCACCAATGACCGCCCTAACAGGGAACACAACAGAGAGTCTCTGATGAAGCACAAGAAAAGTGTGGTGCAGAACTCAAATTCTAGTAAAAAGACCAGACTTAATGGTTTGACTGAGACTGGCGGGACCCCGGAAGACGTGGCCCCTGGACTCTCTGTTAGCCCAGAACTGAAACCATTCCTGAAGCCAGCTCTTCAGACATAGATTAGACTGGACTCTAAGACATAAAATGATACTTGCGAAGAGAGTGCTTCTTAGCTCAGGTAGATACATGAGACCAAATGGGAAGCTCCTGTCCAGAGGTGAGATGAAAAGGCAAAAAGGGACAGGAGCTGGCTGAATGAACATGAGAAATCCAGGGTGGAAAGGAGGAGTGTGCTGTCACATTACAGGGAGAACAACTAGGGTCACATAACAATGTATATACAATTTTTTGTATGAGAAACTAACTTGAACTGTAAACTTTCACTTAAAAAAAAAAGTTTTTGTATATGTGAGTGTATGTAAATATAGATATAGAATTCATTTCTTTCTCTGACTCATCCATTTACCATAGACATATCCAGACTGTCAGAACAGTGAGCCCATAGCCATGCTGGGCATACCGTAGGCACTCAATGCGTGTTTATTTGGGGGACAGAATTGAGTTCCATCTTCACAATCTGACCTTCTTCAGAATGTGAACTATGTGATACTATAATTACTTGTATGTCACTATTATTTACTTATTCTCCAGGAAAATTTACTTTCTTATAACCACCTGCTTTTTCAACCACAACAAGCTGTTAAGCTCAGATCAGAAGGAGCTACTTCCACTGGAAAAATAAGACTCCTTTCGGACTACTTATAATTTCTAGTCAGCTACTTTTTTTTTAATTTCCTCATGGGAAACTTTATTACCAACTACTTTAAGATCTAAAAAATCTGGCCCTTTATGTTTGTTTTCCTTCTTGGTCTCTGGACCTTGTCTTTCAAAATGACTCTTGAAATGTCACAGTTATTATATTCTCTGCGACACAGTTGGGGCAACACCTTTACCAGCTGTCAAGGTGACTATAAAGTAGCCTTTACTGACTTATTACCTCATTTTTCCATTAGCACTTGAGAAACAGTAGTGTTTCCCTGACCCCTGTTCTTTGTTTTTATTTTTATTACTCATATCTTATGTAGTCTGAACTTAACCATTTTACACTAAAATGCAGCAATTCAAAGAAATGCCACCAAACCTGAATGTGACTCAGAAATCAAGTTCCCTATTTAACATACATTTTCCAGAACTCTTCCTTAAATTTAATTTCTTTGCCCTCACTGTAGCCTTTCAGGAAGTAAATAAGGAGCACCTACTTCTCCAAAAAGGAAAACCCATTGATGTTGAGTTGATTCTGACTCATAGCGACCCTACAGGATAGGGCAGAACTGCCCCATAGGGTTTCCAAGAAGCAGCTGGTAGATCTGAACTGCCGACCTTTTGTTTACCAGCCGAGCTCTTAATCACTGCACCACCAGAGCTCCCCAAAAAGGTAAATGGGTGGTTAATAATGTAAACTTAGACAAATTACACTACCACATTTTTTGCTTTCTGAGAAAAATGAGAATAAATTTACTGTTTTATAATAAATAGGAGCCCTGGTGGTGTAGTTATTAAGTGCTTGGCTGCTAAATGAAAGGTCCGCAGTTCAAACCCACTAGCTGCTCCTCAGGAGAATATAGCACCCTAGAGTAGTTGACTGTTTGGCTACTAACCAAAAGCTTGGCAGTCTGAATCCACCAGGTGCTCCTTGGAAACTCTACGAGGCAGTTCTACTCTGTCCTATAGGGTCACTATGAGTTGGAATCAACTGGATGGAAATATGTTTGGTTCAGTCTTGGGCTTTAAAGGACTATTAAAAATGAGATATATTATAGATGCACTGGGACTTTGAGGAAAAAAAGGATCTTAGAAGAAAACAGAATCTATCAACAGTTCAAGGATTCAGAAATTAACAAGAAGGGTTTATTTTCAAGCAAGAAAGAAAACAGCAGAAACAAAAGAGTAGGTGTAAGAAATCCAAAGAGGTGCTTTGGTATTTCTATTAAAAAAAAAGGAACTCAGTAAATATTTTATTAGTGACAAATAGCGTTTTGGGGTGTGTGTGTGAGTAATTAAAAAACTAAAGAAACTGGAGATAAAACTGAATAATATAAATATTTAGCTTTTTTTTCTGTAAATATATTATTTTTTATAACATTTCCCCACTCATTTTTACTTTGGTCACAAATTTCTGATGCTAAAACCCCCAAAATTCTAAGGCAGGTGAGCGTTAATGCATCAAATTAATTTAGTAGCAAAACACACACACGAAGAAAAAAAAAATCCCGTTCCTCAATCATTACGAGCCATAGTTTTAGAAAAGTTTGCTCTATAAAGTAAATTTCTACTGTCATTAACTTTTTTTTTAATCTCATGGTAGTGTAGACAAATTGAAAGAAGTACATCTGCTTGACTGCAGATTCAAGGAGAAATAGTATCATACTCAACCTCTCAGCTGTTTCTAAATGGAGTGTTAACATCAAAGCTTTTTGAGCATTCTTACCCTAAATTCTTACTCTAAAGCTAGCTAACACATACAGTGCCCCATGTGAGAAACTGAAATCTACTTTAAAAAAGAACAGCTGGTGAAAATTGCATTTTACTATTCTTAAAAAGTCACCTCTTTAACCTCCTTACTCTCTGTTTTTCCTTTAAAAACTAGAGTAAGACATTTTTTAAAAGCACAAGGTATACATTACAACTTACACTTGATAAATTAAAAACAACAACAAAATACCTTTCTAAGAATGAGAAGAACCATACAAAAGTAGAAGGAAAAGAGAATGAAACACTTTTCTTCACTCAGGGTGAGTCAGCACCAATGCACCACATAATCAAACCCCTCAAATCAATGAGCAAAAGAATAATTTTTTTCGGGTACTTTTAATCATTAGATCAGCCCTTATTATGCTTTAGCAAAGAAAAGAATATTCATTTCTGAAAGAAAGAAAGCAGTAACTCCTCCATTCCCAGAGACACTAAAATGACTCATCATCAATCATTTAAAGAGTATTGACAAACAGGAAACAAATTATATTCTGTGTATCCTAAGAAAATGTACAAGAAAAGGGCATGGATGCTGCATGCTAATCAAAATCACAGCAACTACTTCAAAAGAACAAATATAAATATTGATGAGGAAAGGAGGAAGTAACATTTATAGAAAACCCATTGTGATTAAGTGCTTTACATACGTTACTCCACTTAACTTCCATAATAATCATGAAAAAAAAAAATTACCTTCAATTCAATTCTGACACATGGCAACCCCATGCATGTTAGAGTAAAACTGTGCTCTGTAGACGAAGATTTCAATGGTTAATGTTTTGGAAGTAGATCACCAGGATTTTTTTCCAAGGTGCCTCTAGGTAAACTTGAGCCACCAACATTTTGGTTAGCATTCGAGCCCAGTTAACTGTTTACACTGCCCAGGAACTCCATGGTAATCCTATGGAGGGTGTAATTATCTCACAATTTCCTGATAAGAAAACTGAGGATAAACAAATTTGTTCAAAGTAATAAATACAGTTAGTAAGTGGTCCAGCCTGGATTTGAGCTGTCTTTACAGTTAACAAAGTTGACCATCTTCTCATTATAATTCATTCAAAAATTATTAACTAAATATGCATTCTTCAGCTATGGGCCAAAATAGTGGGAGAAAAAAAGGAATATTCCCTTCTCTCATGGAACGTAAAATCTGTTGGGGAACACTAGACCCTGAATGAATTATATACGCTGAAATATAAAGTTCTAGAGGATGTGTGTTAGTTTTATCTAGTGCTGCTATAACAGAAATACCACAAGTGGATGGCTTTAACAAAGAGAAATTTAATTCTTCACAGTAAGGTAGGCTGAAAGTCCAAATTCAGGGCGTCAGCTCCAGGGGAAGGCTTTTTCTCTCTGTCGGCCTTCTCATCAGTGTTTCCCTGGACTAGGAGCTTCTTGGCACAGGGACCCCGGTCCAAAGGACATGCTCTGCTCCCGGCACTGCTTTCTTGATGGTATGAAGTCCCCCTGTCTCACTGCTCATTTCTGTCTTTTATATCTCAAGAGATTGCCTCAGGACACAACCCAGTCTTGTAGATCAGGTCCTGCCTTACTAACACAACTGCCACCCATCCTCCCTCATTAACATCACAGAGGCAGGTTTACAAGATACAGGAAAATCACACAGTACCAGGAATCATGGCCTAGCCAAACTGATACACACATTTTTGGGGGGACATAATTCAAACCATGACAATGTGGTAACAGGTCAGTAGGGGTAGAGTGGGGAGAGTGGGAGGTATCAGGAAAGCTTCTAAGACAAGTCACTAGAGCTGAAGATTAAGAGTTAGCCTGGCGAAACAAGAGAGTTAAAGTGACTTTCAGAGAGTGGAAATGGCATGTGCAAAGCCCCTGGGTAGGAATGGGGCACAGGGACTTTTGGGAAGTAAAGGAAGCTCAGTAAAGGTGAATCTTAGGAACAAAGGAACAAAGGAGGGAAAGGGGAGATGAATGTCACTAGGTAACTGGGTAAAGAACACATCATACTGAGTTTTTATTAGAGCTCATTTCAAGGATTTTATACTTCATATTAGAGGTTATGAGGTGCTATTGAAATGTTTTAAGCAAGAGATAACCTGAATTTTCTAAAAATATCTCTAGCTATAATGTGAGAATGGACTCTAGGATCTGCAAAAGAAATGTGGGGAGATGAGTTAGGAAGCTCTTGCACTTCAAGGACAAAATGATGGTAGCTTGAAGAGTGTGGCTACGTATGGAAATGAATAAAAGGAGTTGAAATACAAGAGCTATCTCAGAGGTAGAATTAACAGAATTCATTGTGGGATACAATGGATGGAAATGTGTCAAGGATAATGCAGGATACTGACCTGAGAAACTATTGGATGGTAGTGCCACTAAACCAGATTGGGAACACAGAACATTGCTATTATTATCAATAATAATAATGATGACAACCAATTGTTTCTGAACTCTTACTGTGTGCCAGGAACCGTGCTAAGTGCTTTTCATATATTATTTCATTTTCTCATAATATCTCCTCTGAAAAAGTCACCTCAATTTTATAAATCAAAATATTAGACACTAAAATGTTTAGTAATTCAGCCAATATCATACAGCTTGGTATGTGGCAATGCCAACTGGACAGCGTAGAAAAAAGAGAAGGATTAAATAGAAATGAAATGCTACATTTGGAAGAATCTAGCTGAAGGCACGGTCCAAGTATCCTCTTAGACACCCAAGGACCTAAGTGGGTATTCTAGTGAATTTCTTCTTAAGTGGAAACAGTTGATAAGAAGAGTCTACATGACATTCTTAAGAGGGAGAAACTTGAAGTTGGAGAAACCCAAATATCGTGGAGAAGTCCCCCTCCAGAAGGATAAGAAATGACAGATGGAGCAAAGAATCAGGAGCCAGGTGGAAACTACTGGAAATGCACTGAATTGGAGGACAAGGAGTAGAGTTGGCAGATTTTGTCAAAGAGCATTACCCAGCATATCTGGCTTGTCTGTTGGAGGGTAGATAGTGCATGAGACTACTAAACTGTGTTACAAGCACAGAGATGCAACAAAGAATATCAGTAGAAAAACTTACCCCCCAAACTCACCATATCCTTACTTGAGGGCTTAAAATGTCTAGGTTTATAATCAGTATTTTGAATATAACCTACAGCCTGACAGTAAACCTTACAGGATGAATATTTTATTACTGTAAAGTCTAATGTTTATCACTATGGTTGTATCAAAGACAAGCCATTGGTAAAAGTACAATGAACACCTGTCTTTTGACATAAATTTGTAGGGATGATTTAAAAAGAAAGAGAGGGTACAGAAAACAAAAAGCATGGCAAGGAAAATACAATAGGTAATTCTATAAATAATAACTAAAAGGTTACAGATTCAAATAAAACTAATTTGTATGTAACCACTTTGATTTGACATGCTCAGTCTTATAGTTTCCAGAAGAGAACCAGCAAATGTTTCCATGGATGGCATTAATGTGGCTGTGGGACTTATCAAGAAGAGCCCTGGTGACATGGTGATTAAGTGCTCAGCTGCTAACCCAAAAGTTGGCAGTTCGAACCCACCAGCTGCTCTGTGGGAAAAAGATGAGGCATCTGCTTCCATAAAGATTTACAGCCTCGTAAACCCTGAGTCGGAATCGACTCAACGGCAGTGGGTTTTTTGGTTTGGGGCTTTCCTGTAGAGTATACCTATAACCTATTGTCAATGCACAGCAAAAGGCTAATCCTTGGGGGCTTATTATATGGTGGTCTCTGTCTGCTTATCTTTCACTTCACACAATTTCTGCCTTTCTTTTATTTAGTTCCAAAGCACAGACTGAGAGACACCTGTAAGATTTATTTGTTTCAGGAAAACCATATGCTTCACAGTTCTTTCTGAAGAACTTTCATTTCTACTAATTAATCCTTAAACCACTCTGAGACCAAAGTGATGAAGGCAAATAATTCATGTATACCGAGGAAGAGCAAATTTAGGCACCTTGCCCAGAGTCTCTCATAAATAAGCAGAGAAAAATGTGCATCCATCACCTACTCCGACATGCTCCCTAAAGAGGACTGTGCAGCATTTTCAGGCTACTAACCTGACAATTTGTGCAAAACAGTACTTTACACTGAGGCCAAACCTATCTAAGCTGGCATGGATCTTGCTGGTGCTTCGTCTACAATATCCTGTGAGTCAGCTCTACTCTCACTGCTGATGCTCGAGGCCACACCAAGTTTGCCTCTTGCTCTTACCCGCGCCCTAGCTCCCTGAATGCCTGCCCTGCTATGAAACTCTCGCAAGTAGATCTGAAACACTAGATCACATTTACCTTCCCAGATACGAATCTAGTCTTTTCACTCCCCTGGTTAAAAGCTTTTGATACTTTTCCAATTTATACAAAATAAGCTCCAAATCCATTAGTCTAGAACTCAAATTCTTGTTCAATTTAATTATAACGTATGCTTTTGAACTTTATCTCCCATTATACCCTGGCCCCTAACCCCTTTCTCACAAACAAACACAATCACACATGCACAAATGCACACCCACCCCACTGCCATCAAGTAGATTCTGTCTCAGTGACCCTATAGGACAGAGTAGAACTGCTCCATAGGATTTCCAAAGCTGTAAATCTTTTAGGGAAGCTGACTGCCACATCTTTCTCCAGTGGAGCAGCTGGTGGGCTCGAACGGCCAACCTTTCAGTTAGCAGCAGAGCACTTAAGCACTGCTCCACCAGGGCTCCTTCAAATGCACACATGCACCCTACATTCCAGTTCCCTAAACATGCTCTGAGCTTTCTCAAAACTAAGTCTTCCTTTGTTCAAACTGTTTTTCAGAGTTCCTTAATTTCCTAGCAGCCCTCCCATCCTTCAGAGGTCAGCTACATAAGGGGGCTAACCAATCCATCCTACTTAGAACAAATCTGTATTTCTCTCCCAATCTGAAAGTGCATTGAATATGCATCTCTTCAAATACTTGTACTACTTATCCTAACCTGTGTTTTTCTTCAGCATTAACTTTAAAGTCACTAAACAGCAGAACTGTATCTAATGTATTTTACAGTTACCCCCCTACACACAGCATGGAGCATGATGTTTTGCATGAAGTGGGCATTAAATTTGCTAAATTGAACTGAATAATGTTCAATAAATAATGTCACAGCACATTATCATTTTAGGCCTAAGTAAAGGTGATCATTTACTATACCCATTCTCCCCCATTCATTAAGTGCAAAATTCCAGTCAAAAAACATTACACGAACTATTTTCTGAATATTTTCTTTTACTTTTTCTCAATAAAAAGAGACTGTAATTAAAAGGAAGCATACAATGATCAAATACACATTGCAATAAGGACAAACTGAGGACCCAAGTTTGCTTTATGTCAACTATAGAGATTCTTGACATTTTTATATCTGGAATTCCAACAGCAGAAAAAACTACTATACAAATATGCCCCTTCTATACCTGTCCAACATGTAACATGTAACCTAAACTACATCATGTTATCATCAGATTTTTTCAATCATATACTAATTATAAAATATAACCTTCACTAACACATATTAAACAGCAATCACTGTGCCAAACATTTAACTTCATTAATTAATTTAGAATACTGAGGTTATTACCATCACTATGCACGTTTCACAGATGATGAAAATGAAAACTTAGAGATGTTATTACTCTGCCCAAGGTCACAATACTAGTTAGTAGAACTTTGATTTGAACCAGAGCTTTGAACTGGTTCATTCCAGTTCAACTCCCTGCTGAGAATTTACATTCCTAACAAGTTCCCAGGAAGTTATACATAAGAATCACCTGGGAATTTTGTTAAAACGTAGATTCTGATTCAGTGTATCTGGGGTGGAAATGCAAATTATCAGCAGAGAACTTGTTAGAAATGTAAATTCTCAGCAGGAGTTCAAACCAGAACAAACCAGTTGGAAGCCATGGTTTGAATAGCAGGATACACTTCCCAACTGCATGAGAAAAGTCACCTAATCTAAGCAAAACTTATACAGCTGAAAATGTGATATTGTAAGTGAACCTATTATTATTGCTTATTATATGATGAGGAATATGTATGTGCATTAGATTTATGGTCGTTTACTTTAAAATGTTTCATCACAGATATTCTAATCAATACCCTTGCTAACATACTCACCAGTTAATATTGTATATTTGATATAAAATATTAAAAATATTGAATGAAGTTTAACATATATTTCATATTTTTGTTCATATGTTCTCCTTATAGTTTCCGAAATTATGGAGCCAGGGAAAGTTTTCCTAAAACTAAAGAAAACACCATTTGTTTTCTGCTCATGCTGACTCTTGGCACTGCGTGGGAGTCATTTTTCTTCCGAAAAGCATAGCATTTGAGATTGTAAATCATCTCATGTGTAAAAGAAGCAGTATGGCACTTTCACAGTTATAATTCTGGATTGCAACCCAGGTACTTCCCAAATACAAAAGTACAAGAAAAGATAAATAATTTGCATGAAAACAAGTGCATATGGATTACTAATTTTACTACTTTTAAGTACAAAATCACTTTACTTTGTTTTACCTGTAATTTTTTTTAACCACTGTCATTGTGAGTGGGATATATTTGTTTAAATTTTGAGTACAGCTTTTCAAATTAATTATAATCATACAACTTAAGCATTACCTACCATATCAGTTTACAGGGAGAATTAAGCACATTTGTTTCTAAGGTTTTTTGACCTTCATGGTCTTTTCTTTCACCACAAACAGTCATCAAGGTTGTTACGATGGAATCCTGAGGGAAACTGTTGTACTAATTATCTGAATAAAACAATCTATTTCTCCTATTTTGAGTGCTGTTTTTAGATATTAACTTTTTTTAATTATAAAATCATAGGTCTGAAAAGGAATGTTGTTCAGCCCTTCGTTGCCCAGATTTTACTCATATCATTATATACTGATGCCATTATCCCTGACATTCAGTGTCTCCAGGGGAAAAGATCATATCTCCTCTTTAAGCAACCTGTCTCAGTTCATAAAAATGCCCTTATCACTATCAGATTTTTTCCCTCTGTTCTTGTTTACATACTAAACTTCAAAATGTGACTAAATAATTTATTATACTTTTCTTCTCTAGGGTAAAGTTATTTCACTCCTTTTTAGATTATGTTTCTCTCCTAGCTTATAGGATCCCAGAGAAGACAGGACTGGAGAGCTTTCTAGATATTCTTCTCCAGAGCATCAGAAGCTCTTCATACCAGCAGGTGCTCAAAAAGCCACCTGAGGATTTCTCTTGCCTTTCAAGGCAGTGTTGCTGTGAAGTCCTGGTAAGCTCTGCTGTGATCTACCAGCCCCTCTAAATTTGAGTACTATGCTGATTATTATTTTTCTCATAACCAGTAACCCCTAAAATGGAAATAGCCCATGTTATAATGTTATTGTGAGAACTGAACAGTACGTGGCATATAGCAAATATTCAATAAACGTTAGCTGTTGGTGGCGCAGTTGGTTAAAAGCTCAGTTGCTAACCAAAAGGTCAGCAGTTCAAATCTACCAGCCACTTCTTGGAAACCCTATGGGGCAGTTCTACTCTGTCCTATAGGGTCGCTATGACTTGGAATTGACTTGACAGCAACGGGTATTAATCCTGTTACCACTGCTACTACTTCTACTATTAACTGCTGCTGCTGCTACTACTATTATTTCTACTGCTACCGTTCTACTACTAAAACCAAACACCGACTGCTGTCGAGTCGATTCCAGCTCATAGTGACCCTATAGGATTTCCAAGGCTGTAAATCTCTCCAGAAGCAGACTGCCACATCTTTCTCTCATTGAGCTGCTAGTGGTTTGGAAGCACTGACCTTTCAGTTAGCAGTCGATCACTTTAAATTCTACTACTACTATTATTACTACTGCTACCACTTCTGCTGCTACTACTACTTCTACTGCTGCTGCTACAAGTACTAATACTACTATCATTGCTGCTACTACTAGTAGTAGTACTACTACTATAGTTGCTGCTGCTGCTGCTACTACTATTCTAACACTCTCCTACCAAGTGGGACATCCAGAGGTGAACCAAAACGCCTTGTGGGTTTAGGGATCACCTCCTACCAACTCCTAGCTCCTCTTACTAAATGCAGAGTCAGGTTGGGTTCTGCCTGATCACATGGCCTCTAATTCAGTTATTATCAAAGTCAGCAAAGATACTGCAGCAAATTTATGCCAATCAGGAACTCCAGGTTTGCGAGATCTTTCTGATACTCTGTCATTTTTTAAGATCTACATTAATGTTCTTCCATTAACATGAATAATTGAAAGCTCATCTAACAGAAACATGTTTCAATATTGTATGATGTTTACCAACTCCATTAATGGATTAGGAAGAGTATGGCACACAAGTATGTAAAAATTATAGGTATAATCAGATATCCTTAGAAAGGTCTATAACAGGATATATTACACCTTTTCTCTATAAATTGATGTCAAAGGACATTTTGAAAGTAATTAGCTTTTTTATAAAAACTTGTATTTCCACAGTGCCCCAGAATAATTTGCAATATTTATTCCTCAAAATAAATAAATAAACCATGGAGGAGTGTGGCATCATCACGTTTTTTTCTACAGATGAAGAGTCTAAAATGTGGAAATGAAGCAATTTAAGAATGGGTCAAAACGTGATTAGATTTCACAGTCTCTGAGTTGCTAGCACACTGTTTCGACATCTGAAGCTTGCCTACCTCTGAAAGGTAACCACGATGAACAAGTTAGCGTTTAGATTTACAAATGACTCAACAGTGGATTATAAACCAAGTTAGAAAAGTCTATTTCCAAGGAGGGAAAGACAATACTGCGGTGTACATAAACACAAGTACCACACACACACACACACACACACACACACACACACAATAACATTAACTCTCTTGCCCTAATTCACTTTGACCAAACTTTAATTCTCTGGTAGATTCTATGATAGACCTCACAGCAGACACTATCTTCTTTACTCCAACTTAAGACAACTTGTCTTTGTGGTTTCTAAGGAAGCCTGCCCAACTTGCCTTTCTCATTGTGCTAATTCTGGGTGACCCAAATTGATGATCTTGGAAACTAAGTCTGCACATGGTACGACTGTTCAGATGACCCTGTTATAACATCAACACAGTGACTGTGAGGGTAAAACAAAACCAGTAATTTGAAATTACGAATGTCAAATTCAAATTCATGCTAGTATCATTATTTTAAAAACATAGATTAATCTGGTCTAAATTAATCATAATCATGTAGCTGCTGTACTGGCACTATATGATACAATACCCATTTATTGTTAGGACAGGAGATTTCTACCAATATAATAAAGTGTCTAGAATTGACACATTTCCTGACATAAAACTTCCACTGAGCTTAAATGAAATCACTGGATTGGCTAGTGTGAGAGTAAGAGTTAGAGCAAGCCTGTTTCATTTACTTTCTGTACAAGCCATATACTTAAAACCTACGAAGGCAGGTTTTGTAATGTTTCCAAAGCATTTTTATCAATCTGTTTCCTTAGTGTTTGTTATTATTCACTATCACAGAATTATATAGTGGTTGTTTCTCCTCTGTTTTGTTTTTTGTTTTTCCCCAAACAGTGGTGCTTAATCATGGCCAAAACATTAGAATCAAACTTAAAGCATTTAAAGAATACTGATGCCCGGGCCCTCCCTGGGTGAGTCTTATTTAATTGTCTGCTGTGAAACTAAGCTATTGGTATTTTGTAAAGCTCTCAAGATGTTTCTAAGGTTTAGCCCAGGTTGAAAACCACTAATCTGGAGGCTTTTTTTTTTTTTGCTTCAGGCAATCTAACTAGTCACCTGTTTATATCTAATAATGAGAAAGGCAGAGCCCATTGAAAAGAATAGTGTGGGGGTGGCAATTTTACTTGATTTTTTCTACCAGTAAGAATGGTTCTTTCAAAATTCTTTAGACCCATTATAAGTTTCATGAAAGCAGGGACCATAACTATCTTCATCACTACTGTATTTCAAGGTGTATTTTCATGCTGGTAACAAAATAAACACTTGATAGCCATCTACTGGATCAGTAAATAAACATACAACTGTGTTATAGCAGCCATGAATGAACTGGGAAAACAAACACATTTCTAATGACAAAGCTATCTGAATATTATCTTCTCCTGAAAATTCTGTACCACTTCTCCACTGTGTTGCTCCTGTGTCATAGTCCCTAAAGAAGCTTTCCAGATAGTTGAATGTAAGAGTCAGCAAGGTTTCATAAGTTTCATTGGCTCTCCATCAAATGCAAGACATAAATTCCAGAGAAACAGCCTATATCTCAATTTGTCATTTAGTGTCTGGTTATGGTGGTGTACAATGGTTAGGCACTTGGCAGCTAAACAAAAGGTTGTGGGTTCCAACCTGCCAGTGGCTCTGCAGGAGAAAGACCTGGTGATCTGCTCCCATAAGATTACAGCCAAGAAAACTCTATGTGGAAGTTCTACTCCGTCACATGGGGTCACTATGAGTCAGAATCAACTTGATGACACCCAACAACATAGTCATCTCTATTCAACACAAAAGGGAGTCACCAACTACCAAGATGTGGGTCTTCCTGGTGTAGTCAGTAGCCAATTACCAAGAAATTATCAAGCCTGCAGCACTTCTTTATCATACTCTAATCAAGGCTCAAAATCTATGGGAAACATACCTGTTGTACAATTCTGTCAATTCAAAGTTTGTTCTCTTTTCTTTAATAATAGAGTCTGCTTTGTTTTCTTTAGTAATAAGAGATTTTAATAACGGCTCTTATTCTTAAGTGACCACTTGGTGTATGAAATGCTGTAACATTTTTTTTTTAATTTAATTATCCAGTAACTTCATAAAACAGATATTAACATCTCCATTTTACAGATGGAAATCAGAAGTTTAAAAGGCTGAAGTTACCTACCTAAAGACAAATGGCTAACAGGTGACTGAGAGGAATTTAATCCCTGGTGTACCTGACTCCAGTCTCTGTACAATAGATTAGTTTCTACTCTTCTTCTCCCTCAATGAATTCCACCACCATCTCCCCCATCATCACCATCCCATCTTCAGAAAATCTTTCACTACTTGTGTATTTCTTTAATTCTGTCTATGAAGAGTTCTTTCTCTCTATGATACTCTTGAAGGCCTTTTATTCTTCTCTGAAACTAGGGCTAAACAATGTTAAGCATTCTTAGTACTATATTACTATTCCAAATCTGTATTAAAGAAGGTTATTAGTAAAATAATTATATAAGTTATAAATGATACATTATGCTCTATCAATCTACTAAAGTTCTGCTTCAGCACTATCAATGAATAAAATTGAAACTTTTATTTTAAAATTAAAATTCTTTTAAAGTATTTGTACATGTAGAAAATAATAATGTTTTATTTCTATTTGTTAAATATAAATTAAATGACATTTACAGCAAATATAAAAAATAGTTTTCAAAATCTAATAATAAAACATGTTTCACCAATGTCAAATTAAAATCTTTCAGATATGTGTAAGTATACTAGAAGAAAAATACTTCATTATTTTATTAATGCTCCGAAAGAGAGAATTTTCTTTTCTCACTCTTTCTCTGAATGTTCAGTTCACATAAATAACTTCATCAACCTTCACAGGTCAATGTAGTTACTCCTTCTAGCTATTATGCTTTTAACTTCAATTTATTTGAAAACAGAAGTAGGGTCAGTATATAAAATCTATATACAGGTATAAAGGTATGAACAAGTCAATGACAAAAAGTACATGTGTGACGGTGGCAGAGGATGTGACAAGAGGATTTAGGACAATATTTGCCACTTTTTAAGAACATTTTTTATGCAAAGAAATGTAGGCTGTCTACTACACATGTCAAATTTAGCCAGTGGGTAAGAATGTGCTGTATTATCAGGCCAGTGGCAACTCCTCTGAAAGAGATCCAAAGTTTTCCAAACAGTGTGACCCTTGTTGTCTTTGTGTAAACTGACCAGTTCTTTTGGATTTTCCAGGGAGGAAAGGTTTTCACAGTGCGGGTGGTGAGAAATGTCTAGTCCGCAAGACTGGACTGAAAGCATGATACAACCCATTAAGATACAGAGAAATTAGTGACAATAACTGGGTATAGTCTTCTGCTTATTTCATTCTATTTTTCTTCATATTGAAATCTGATATGTACGTGTAAAGAGTTGCAGAAAATAAATCTACTTCCGCCTAATATGAGCGTAGGAGCACAAGGATTTTATTGCCATTCTTTCTTGTTAACTATTCTGAATTGTTTTAACTAGTTATTTGATATATTGATACTAACTAAACTAATATTATGGCATGGTATTACATTTTATCTTTTAGTATTTACAAAGCAAAAGATGAGTAATATAAATGTAGCAACATTTCTAATCAGAAAAATAACAGGCATGCAGTTTCGTTTGAAGTTACACTATAAAGACAAAACACAGTCAAGTCAGCAAATATTCACCGAAATGTATTAAGTTCTATGACAGATACCAAGAAAAGATGACCAATGTCCAAACCTTATCTGCATAATTTTGGTTGAATCTGAAGTGTACTTATTTTTGAAACGGAAAGTAATACCATCAAACTCAAGCAGTTTAAAAAAATGATAAAAGTCCCTTGATGTTTGTGTTTTAAAGGAATTTCCAATATGCCTTGTAACAAACTCGCGTTTGGGGCTGCCCTTCCATGTATTTCCTGTGAACTGCCCAAAGTCACTTAAGATTAACAAAGAAAAGGAGTGAGAAGTAGAATAAAAAAGAGGAAATGTAAAGGTAGTGAAAAAAAAAAAAGTCTAATGAGTCCTAGAAGGCCTTTCTGTTGTTTTTTGGCAGAAGGACCAAAGAGAAAGGCAATCTCCAGTGCTGAGAATAATGCAGACATGGATTAATGGTAATTAAAAATTGGTAAATATGATCAGCAACTTTATAAATAGCTTCCCTAAAAATGCTGTGGTTAATAGTTTAGAGTACAAAGTACATGACCAAAGAAAAAGCCATAAAAGAAGCTTTCCTACTGGGAAAATATACAACAAACACAAGTGCACTCATTCCAGCTGGCATGCTGTTATCCATCTTAATTATGGCAATAAATGAGCCACTAGCCATCAGTTTTAAAAGACTATGGAAAACTGGAGGGTTACCAGAAAATCAGAAAGAAAGGTTTATATTAAAATAAAGTGATGATTAAATTGGAAATAAGGCTATAATGCTGATGGATACATTTTCACTGGGATAAACAATGTAGCTTTGTCTTGGAAAATTGAATCTACCTGACCTTGTATGTATCTTGGTAATTTAATAAGCAACTATAGATTTGTGTGCTATGCACACATCAGTTTTAATTTATAGAAAGCATTTTTTCATCTGGAAATAACTAAAAAGTGGGCCTGCAGTGGGTTTGGGTTGGTGGAGGGTAGGCTAATTAGGTACCTAGTAGGCAAACAGGATTGCCTTCCTCTAGCACAGTGGTTCTCAAAGTGTAGTCCCAGGACCAGCAGCATCAGTAACATACGGGAACTTGTTAGAAAAGCAATTCTGGGGACCTACATCAGAAGTACTGAATCTGAAATTCTAGGGGTGGGGCCCAGCAATAGATGTTTTCATAAGCTCTCCAGGTGACTGTGATGCATGTCCATGTTTGAGAACCACTCCACCGAAACCAAGCTTCACGAGGCGCACATACCATGTTTTCTTCCCTGCTGCATCCCCACACTAACCTAGCACAAAACTAACCTATGGAAGGCACTCAATAAATATTTCCTGAATAAATTAATTCAAAAGAAACCTTTTTCTCAGTAGATTAAAAAAGATATCCAAACCATCATTTTAAATGCTGTTAGAGTTGGCAAATAAATTCATTTAGAAAACAGAATTTACTTTTTTTTTAAAAAAAAGCTTCCTTAATTTGGGTGTATTCTTACTAGCATTTAGAGTCAATCTGAATTTGAAAAGAAAAGTGTTTGTTAAAAATATAGTGTGACAATCATTACATAAATAGTTTTGAATGTGAAAGTGGGTGGTCTGTTGTTTTTGTTTTTGTTGGAGGGAGGACTGTTTGAGAAGGGGTTGCTCTGGAAAAAAAAGAAATCTATTACCTATTATCTTCTATTGACTAACAAATATTTTTTAATTTAGTCATCCATTAAAACTTACGGCTATCACTTCTTGCTATTCAGCATAACATTGTATATTCATACAATTCTGTATCACTAGCCTCTCTAGCACTTTGGATAGCTTCACTTCATATATACATGTATACAACCCAAAAAAGACATGCTTTATTTTCCAAAAACATCACTTACAATGAATGAAGAAAAATCAAAACGTAAAAAAATGTATGATTTGTATCTGTAAACTCTAAACTTATATTACCAGTTAAATAAGGGAACAGATGCCGAAAGCAAACTTTATTAACCTCAAGGGACAGAGTAATGGTGATCATCATTTCACAAAGGACAATTTTAGGAGATGCATTTTATTGTATTTTTTGGTTTGAATTATACACTTTAGTAGAAAATGGGAAACTGGGCAAAGTAATACATTATAACTCTAGTATACCGTTTGATATAGCCACACAAAAATGTTATTTTAAAAAATTAATTCAATTCATTTGCAATAAGAAACCTGTCACCATGAACTAAAAACTGGCTGAAAGCCCACAAAAAGAAAGTTAAGAAACACTTTAATGCCACCTAAGTATATACAATGGATTACACCTCAACATAAAGTAAACAAAAATCCTCATAGCTGGACCAATAAGCAACATCATGGTAAATGGAGAAAAGATTGAAGTTGTCAAGGATTTCATTTTACTTGGATCCACAATGAACACCCATGGAAGCAGCAGTCAAGAAATCAAAAGACTCACTGCATTGGGCAAATCTGCTCAAAAGACCTCTTTAAAGTGTTGAAAAGCAAAGGTGTCACCTTGAGGACTGAGGTGCACCTGACCCAAGCCATGGTGTTTTCAATTGCCTCATATGCATGTGAAAGCTGGACAATTAATTAATAAGGAAGACTAAAGAAGAAATGATGCCTTTGAATTGTGGTGTTGGCAAAGAATATTGAATATACCATGAACTGCCAAAAGAATGAACAGGTTTGTCTTGGAAGAATTACAACCAGAATGTTCCTTAGAAGCAAGGATGGCGAGATTACGTCTTAAATATTTTGGACATGTTGTCGGGAGAGATCAGTCCCTGGAGAAGGACTTCATGTTTGGTAAAGTACAAAGTCAGTGAAAAAGAGGAAGACCCTTAATGAGATGGATTGACACAGTGGCTGCAACAATGCACTCAAGCATAACAACGGTTGTGAGGATGGCACAGGACCGGGCAGTGTTTCGTTCTGTTGTTCATAGGGTCGCTATGAGTCAGAACAGACTCAATGGCACCTAACAACAACAACAAGTATATACATATCATATTTCTAAAAATCACCATTTATAATGGCTGACATATAATAAAAGAACTATAAAACTGATAAGAAATGAATGCAGAGACTATGGTCTTTGGAAAGGTATGATAAGCCATGAGGAGGGGATATCTCTCTATTCTAGAATGCCATCTGTGGGGTCAACCATGCCAATAATTGCTGAAAAGATAATGTGAGAGTGAGTGGAAGAGAAGTGAAGTTTAAAGAGAGAGGGTGGAGGTATGGAAGTGTATGAAACACAGGAAGGAAGAAAAGAACCAAAGAAAGAGAGGACTATGCAATGGGGAAGTTATGATTCCACCATACTTAAACTCCTCAGTAGATACTGTTGAAGAATATCATAAAACCTTATTAATTTAAGCCCACTACAAATTAATTCTACATAAAAACTCAGCTGCACTAATGTCTTTACCAATCTGCAAAGGGTTGAATAGTTGCCCCCCAAAAAAGATGTATCCAAGTCCGATTCTCTGGAAACTGTGGAAGTGACTTTATTTGGAGAGTCTTTGCAGGTATAATTAAGGATCTCTAGATGAGCTCATGCTGGAGTTAGGGTGGGTCCTAAGTCTGATAACATGAGGAGAGGACACAGAGACTCATGGGAGAAGGCGATGTGAACATTCCTGTGAAGATGGCGGTAGAGAATAAGGAAAGCCAAGAACTGCCAGGAGCCACCAAAAGCTAGAAGAGAGGCATGGAAAGGATTCTCCCTTACAGCCTCCAAAAGAAACTAACCCTGCTGACAGCTTGATTTTGGATTTTGGCCTCCAGAATGCCAGAAGAATACATTTCTGTTGCTTTAAGCCAACACACGTTGTAGTTTGTTATGGCAACCCTAGGACCAACATGACATCTTTTGTTTCCATCTGTAAGGAAGAAGCCTAGTGAGTTCCTAAGTGCTACTGTCCCACTGCTTTCCTTCTCCTCCACCTTGAAGAAAGTGCTCAATCAATCCCCATTTACTTCCAAGCTCAGTTTGGCCTCTTCAACTAGACTTTCTCCTTCTTTCTTCTTGGCCCACACACATACTCAGATTTCTTCTATTCCAAACATTCTCAAGAGGATCAAACCTCCTATCTTCTTAGGCGATTTCTCCCTTTGTGATCATCATCAAACTACAATCTCTGCCTGCATTGTACTCCAGTGATTGGTGCACCTCCCATATCATCTTGACCATTTTGAATGCAGACACTAGATCTTACTCACCTTTATTCAGCACAACAGCTGTATGCAATGTCCTGCTCATAATGGATGTCCAATACATATTAATTTAATGAAATAAAAAGTGCTATAGTAAGCAAGCATTATTTTTTCTACCCATTCCTTTTTGCTAGCTCATCTCTAGTATTTTAGAAATCCCACCACCACCACTGTTGATTTGTCCTAAGTGGATACTTAACCCAACCTGGGCCAATCAGAAGCCCTTCCCTGTGAATTTAGTTACGGGACAAGGCAAACCATGCTGGCTGGTTTACAGAATGGAGGATAACTAAACTGAGGAGTGATGGGCTACCTTATTGCCAAAGAATCAGAACATGTTGGTTGGCAGTGAAAGAGAAGGCGGAGTAAAAGAAAGAAGCAGAGTTAAGAAATGGAGACAGTGTTCATGCCCTTAATTCTAATCAGTTCTCCAGTCCTGGGTCCTGGCTGCATCATCTCCTTTGGTTATAAAGATTTCTTTTACAGTTCTAATATATCTTACATTTCTGCTTAAGCCATAGGCTCTGGGTGCCACAAACACTTTGCACTTGACTAGTAACTGAAAGTTTGGCAGTTCGAACGACCCACTGGCACCACAAAAGAATGGCCTGGTGATCTGCTTCCATCAAGATTGCAGCCAAGAAAACCCAAGGGAGCTCAGTTCTACTCTGCAACACATGAGGTTACCATGAGTCCAAATCAACTTGAAGGCAACAGGTGTGCTTAAGCCAGATCTTGTAGGCTCCTGTCACGTAATAAAACATCCTAATTAACACAGGTGACGCTGATGCCTGTGTTATTTAACTTTATAATTAGAGAAAAACACATTTTCAGAGGAAATAATCTAAAAGAGAGAGGTAATGTGGAAAGGTCACTTGCAATTAAATGTAACAAATATATCACATCACTATACACAAGCAAAATTTTAATAAGGAAAGTTTGCTTATTAGAAATGAGAACTTATTTGTTGTGAATTTCTACATTTTAGTTTATTCTTCAAGGACAAAAAGTTACATATAACTATTATACTATGTAGGTTTAGCATGCTAATATATGGTATCATCCTGATAAAGTTCCTTTTAACTTTGTTCAACCTGAAATGGAAAAATATACTCTGTTGTTGTCGCCAAGTGTATTTTTTAATGGAGAGAAACAAAAGAGTCTAAAGTAATCATTAAAATTTTTAATGGCCCAAATCCTTTTTTTTAATAAGTTGGAAGCAAGGTCATTTGATTAAAATTCAAATCACATATGCTGATTGTTAACTTCTGATAAGCTTTGGACATAATTTTGCAGCATGAGGTGTACGCTCTATTTATTGCATTTTCAACTGTACTGTTATGAAAAAACTCTATGGGTACTGTGGTCTTTATTACCTCGCCTGTATTTGTCTCTCCAATTATAAAACTACTTCTACTTCCACATTAATGGAAAGGATAACTACATAGAGCAAAAGCTTACAGGGCCACTATGAAGGATTCAGGAAAGGCAAAAGCAATCTCTGTAAGCTACTGAATTATTAAATAATTTCCAAAAATATAGTCATTGGCTTGACACACTTTCTGTATGGCTGCAGTGTACAGTTAATCTTAAAATGGAAAAAATAAAAATTGCTTCCCAGCCTAAGTGACTTTGCTCACAACAATAAATGAATGGGTTCTAGGAGGAAAGGATAGAGTTGTATAGCTCTAAATGTACACAGCGTAATTGTGAAATAAGTAAAATAATTTTTAGAAGTAGTTGTCGACTATTTCATGTCTTGTATTTTCTTAAAAACAGGGATAACTTATTAATAAAGCCTCTAGAACAAAGGTTTGTTTTACAAAGTCAGCCTAGGTTGAAGGAGATGAAGGAAAAGTACAAGGAGATGGCAAGAAAGAAGTGGAGAAGTTTCTCTGTGTCTCTTGAAGATGAAGCCAGGGATTTAGAAAATAGTTGCTGGGTAGTGCAAATGTTTAACACACTCAGAGGCTCACCAAATTTTGGAGGATTGAGTCTACCCAGAGGCTCCTTGGAAGAAAGGCCTGGTGATCTACTTCCAAAAAATCAGCCACTGAAAGCCATATGGAGCACAATTCTACTCTGTCAAGGTTCCCAAGAGTCAGAGTTAACTCAATAGCAACTGTTTTAGGCATGTGGGAGTAAGGGCGGCAGTTTCCAGATCATGGCTGTGTGTAGTCTGCAGCAGGGAACTGTAAATGTTGCAAGAAAGGTAGAGATGCTCAATGAACAGATGCTTGGCCAATGCAGGGCAAGGTGGGAGTGGGGACATTCCTGTTCTCAAATGTCTGCCTGTGCTTCCTCACTTTTGACAAGTCCAGTTAGGTGCCGACATTTCAGACACAGGCATACCTACGTAGGGAGTCACGTGTTACGGGCACACTTGGATAAGTAAAAGGGGAACTAGACACAATCCACCTACTGCTCATAACCGTACTCTACTTTCTTAGCGGGATCAGTCATCTACAAATTAAATCCTAGTTCTTTGAGCTTTAGGTGTTTTACATGCATCTGCTATGCGATAAATGACCACTACCATACTTAGTAAAAGTGTCACAGCACTCTGCCTACTTATGTGGCACTCTTGAGGAAACAGATTACAACTATTTTGGAAAACATACAGTATCTTTTATTTTTTCCCTGTAGCTGTTGGATTACTACTGCAATTTGAGGGGATTCATAGTGCCCCCTTTATATGCATCCCAGCTCATAAACTGAAAACACTTTTCACTTAAATCAGCTTCTTTTCAATAGTTGATGAGTGAGGTCAGTTAAAATAGTCTCGAATTGATGATTACCTACAAGCAGGTGTTCGTTTTACTCTTAAATGAGAATATATATGTGTATATATATAATATATTTTAATTTTAGTATCTTATTTTTTTATTTTTTTTAAAAACAGGTCTGCATATGTTTAAAAATCGAATCTCTTTTGAATTAGTTCTTCACTAGCTGTGAACAAAATGTCACATACAAAGAATGGCCTATAAATCTGAACAATTTGGATTTCTAAATGCCAGAATACAAACTTAAAGCATGACACCATTACCTGGATGCCAGCATCTGAGTCATTTTATGAGTGATGTTTCTGAAAAATGCCAGGGAGACTAGCTATAGGGAGATCATGGCCAAATGGTGTCTCTTTGAATGAGGTAAGTTACAGAATTTATATTAAAAAAGGAAAAGGTCGAGAAGGGAGAGGGTTGACATGTTGTGTCAACTAATGTCATAAAACAATATGTGTACTACTGTTTAATGAGAAACTATTTGTTCTATAAACCTTCACCTGAAGTACAATTAAAAAAAAAAAAAGAATTAACCCTGATGTTGCAAGGATTTGCAGGAGTTAGCCCTTGTCTCACAGAATTTAGCCCTGCTAAATTCCTCCAATAAGTCTTCCATGAAAAGATAATATTTAATATTCTTGCATTCATCTAAGCAGTCTCTAAAATAGAACAACAAAAAATTTTACTTTTAAAGGTATCTATGCTTTGAAAATTTCTATGATAGATAGAAAAAGTTTGGCAGTACTATTTTCTGTTTTTGTGTAGTTAGTTCCTTGAAAATCCTAAGGCCTCTAGCTTCCATTTATAAGGTGCCTATTCAGTATACAAGGCAAGATATAATATTATGTTTATTATTGGCTACTTCCCAAAATGTATAACTATCCATATTCAAGTGATCTTAAAATTAAAATGTGGCTTATATAAATTCCAAATCATGCAGAAATCTTATATGCATCCTCATGGAAATGAACAAGTTTATCTTGTTTTTATTTGTTCTTCTGTTTTTGTATTTTTATTTATAATGCAATAATAGTTTCCAGAAGGTACCACAAATCAAATAATCCTAAATCTGGATAATATATTTTATTTGTCAACATTACTAATTGTTCCTAAGCATTAATTCTCCAGTGTCTCACCAGACATCAGATTAAATAATGTTAAACAAATTTCTTTACATCAGGAATTCTGACTGCCTGTTGCCCCAAGAGGGCATAAACATGTAGCATTTCCCAAATGAAAATGACCATGGTCTAATGAATGAGACCCCTGGAATCTGAGACTCATTGCTCCCGGACTGACATGCCATAAGCTTCAAAACCATCCATTCCTTTAACGGTGGTTCAACAACCTTTAGTGTCAGAAAAGTGTTACTGATAGAAAATTTAAATTCTCCCTATGATTTATTTTCTTCTCATACTAACTTGCCTATCATCGCATGCATGAATCTCTTTTCCTTAAAGAAAATATGCTCTTTGGTTAAGTGTCATATATATTTGGGCCACTTCTCAGTAGTCATCAGATAGGCTTTCGTTTTTATATTTGCCAATCACTTTAAAAAACCAATCAATTAGCAAACTCTGCAACCTTATCTTAAATGTGAATTAAACTTAAATGCAAACTAGTATTTTTAAAAATACCAATGAAAATGAAGGGTCATTTTAATTCCAGTATGTTCACAGGGTTTATTGTAATAAATCAGAATGTTTTCATGTGCCTACAGAAGGGAGAGAGAAACAAGGAACATATAAAAATGAGTAAAACTGTTACTGCAAAATTTCAAAAGCATAGAAATTCTATATCAATTAAATGCTGCAATTTCTCAATTCAAAATAAATAACCTACTCAAGAAAAATCTTTCTCTCCTAGTTTCAGTAGTATCACTATTGTTATTTAAAAAAATTATACACACATATTGTAAGGATTCAAATCACATGAAAGGGTATATAGTAAAAAAAAAAAAAAAAAAAAAAAAAGGCTTCCCTCCTACCTCAGAACCTCCAGAGATAGCTATTATTAAATATTCTTGTGTGTTTTTCAGGAGAAAAAAATCCATGTATTTGTATATACAAGCATGTTAAGTGATGGTCTGTGTGTGTTTATATACGTATTCCATTTTCATGCAAATGTTCTGTCCACTCATTTTCTTACAATTAATTGTTGCATTTTTAATAAATAAGGATAAAAAATTGTAGTGGGATAATTTTCTATTTTACCTGGAACTTTTTTTCTCTTTTCCATTAAATTTAAATATGTGTCCTATTTGCACCTTTTCTTGGAAGGCACAGTATACTAAAATTGCTAACATTTCTGAAACCTATACTACTTGTGATTCATTTGCTTAAGCTTTCCAAAGATTATCTCAGTTCCTTTAATAAACCTCTGATTTAACTACAATTATTTCTTTCATTTTACAGATGAGGAAACTGACTTAGAGACATCATATGAATTGTCGACTTAAATAACTTATTTCAATTATTCTTTCTTTCTCTTGTCTTTCATGAAATCTTTAACATATCCATTCAATTTATCATATCTAAGCAATAACTGTAAAGTCTTATGGCTTTGAGCCCTCAAGAGCTAAAGACATGCAGGGTGCCATTAGAAAAATTTGGAATATAATTATTAAGTTCAAAATGTATCACTTTATATTTTAAAAGAAAAAAACCTCATTTCTTAACTTTAAATAACTGTTCTTAGAAGAGTATTTCCATAATCAAATATTAAGCTAAGATTCAAGCCCCACCACCCAACACTCAAAAATTATTGGCTATTGGAAGCAGAAAGAAGATTAACTGGGGTGGCACAGTGGTTAAGCTGCTAACCAAAAGGTCAGTAATTGGAATCCACCAACTGCGCCTTGGAAATCCTACGGGGCAGTTCTACTCTGGTCTATAACGTTGCTATGAGTTGGAATCGACTCTATGGCAACGGGTTTGGTTTTTGTTTGTTTGTTGGTTTCTGCCTATCACTCTGCACACAGGAGATCGCCATGAGTCAGAACTGACTTGATGGCAATTAACAACAATATCACTTTACGGATAAAAACAGTGAGGCTTTTATCACTAAATTTATTATCCTTTCATACTGATGTCTAAGTTGAAAAAGACCTCAGAAAATCTCTTCCCAGAGGTACAAGTGGCTATGACATTTTGGAACTCCATCAGAGGAGCCAGGAGAACAGCACGTCCTTTGGGCTTACGAATCTTGGAAAATTGGAAATCGTCAAAAATGAAATGGAATACATAAACATCAATATCCTAGGCATTAGTGAGCTGAAATGGACTGGTATTGGCCATTTTGAATCAGACAATCATATGGTCTACTATGCTGGGAATGACAAATTGAAGAAGAACAGCATCGCATTCATCATTAAAAAGAAAATGTCAAGATCTATCTTAAAGTACAATGCTGTCAGTAATAGGGTAATATAAATATGCCTAAAGGCAGACCAGTTAATATGACTATTATTCAAATTTATGCACCAACCACTAAGGCCAAAGATGAAGAAAGTGAAGATATTACCAACTTCTGCAGTCTGAAACTGGTCAAACATGCAATCAATATGCACTGATAATTACTTGTGATTGGAATGTGAAAGTTGGAAACAAAAAAGAAGGATTGGTAGTTGGAAAATATGGCCTTGCTGATATAAATGATGCCAGAGATTACATGATAGATTTTGCAAGACCAATGACTTCTTCATCATAAATACCCTTTTTTAACAATACAAATGGCGACTGTACACATGAACCTTGCCAGATGGAATACACAGGAATCAAATCAACTACATCTGTGGAAAGAGACGACTGAAAAGCTCAATATCATCAGTCAAAACAAGGCGAGGGGCCGACTATGGAACAGACCATCAATTGCTTTTATGTAAGTTCAAACTGAAGTTGAAGAAAATTAGAACAAATCCATGAGAGCCAAAGTAGGACCTTGAGTATATCCCACCTGAATTTAGAGATCACCTCAAGTACAGTTTTGATACACTGAACATTAATGACCAAAGACCAGAAGAGTTGTGAATGACATCAAGGACATCATACATGAAGAAAGCAAGCAGTAATTAAAAAGACAAGAAAGAAATGACTAAAATGGATGTTAGAAGAGACATTAATAGTTGCTCTTGAATACAGATGAAGTAATAGCACTGAACAGAAGATTTCAAAGGTCAGTTTGAGAAGACAAAGTAAGTCTTATAATGAAATGTGCAAAGACCTGGATTTAGAAAACCAAAAGGAAAGAACACGCTTGGTATTTCTCAAGCTGAAAGAACTGAAGAAAAAATTCAAGCCTCGAGTTGCAATACTGAAAGATTCTATGGGGAAAATACTAAACGATGCAAGAAGCATCAAAGAAGATGGAAGGAATACACAGAGTCACTGTGCCAAAAAGAATTGGTTGACGTTCAACCATTTCAGGAGGTAACATATGATCAAAAACTGATGGTACTGAAGGAAGAGGTCCAAGCTGCACTGAATGCACTGGTGAAAAACAAGGCTCCAGGAACTGACAGAATACAAATTGAGATGTTTCAACAAACGGATGCAGCTCTGGAAGTGCTCACTTGTCTATGCTAAGAAATTTAGAAGACAGCTGCCTGGCCAAACGAGTGGAAGAGATCCATATTTGTACCCATTCCAAAGAAAAGTGATCCAACAGATTGCGGAAATTATGGAACAATATCATTACTATCACACATGTAAAATTTTGCTGAAGATCATTCAAAAGCAGTTGTAGCAGTCCATAGACAGGAAACTGCCAGAAATTCAAGACAGATTCAGAAGAGGGCATGGAACAAAGGATATCATTGCTGATGTCAGATGCATATTGGCTGAAATTAGAGAATACAAGAAAGATATTTACCTGTGTTTTATTCACTATGCAAAGGCATACAATTGTGTGGATCGTAACAAATTATGGATAACACTGTGAAGAATGGGAATTCCAGAACACTTAATTGTGCTCATGAGGAACCTGTAGATAGACCACGAGGCATTCATTTGAACAGGACAAGGGGATACTGAGTGGTTTAAAGCCAGGAAAGGTGTGCGTCAGGGTTGTATTCTTTCAGCATACTTATTCAATCTGTATGCTGAGCAAATAATCTGGGGAGCAGGACTATATGAAGAACAATGGGGCATCAGGATTGGAGAAAGACTCATTAACAACCTTGCAGATGTTAATAAAGACTCATTAATGACCTCGTCTGCTGAAAGTGAAGAGGACTCAAAGCAGGAAGCACTTACTGATAAAGATCAAAGACCTCAGCCTTCAGTAGGGATTACACCTTAATGTAAAGAACACAAAAATCCTCACAACTGGACCAACAAGCAACATCATGATAAATGGAAAAAAGACTGAAGTTGTGAAGGATTTCATTTTACTTGGATCCACAATCAAGTTCCATGGAAGCAGCAGTCAAGAAATCAAACAAAGCATTGCATTGGGCAAATCTGCTGCAAAAGATCTCTTGAAAGTGTTCAAAGGCAAAGATGTCACTTTGAGGATTCAGGTGTGCCTGACCCAAGCCGTGGTGTTTTCAAGCACCTCATATGCATGGGAAAACTGGACAATGAATAAAGAAGATCAAAGAAGAACCGATGCCTTTAAATTAGGGTGCTGGCAAAGAATATCAAATATACCATGGACTGCCAGAAAAACAAACAAATCCGTCTTGGAAGAAGTACAGCCAGAATGCTCATTATAAGAAGCAAGGATGGTGAGACTTTGTCTCACATACTTTGGACATGTTATAAGGAGGGACCAGTCCTTGGAGAAGGACATCATGCTTGGTAGAGTAGAGGGTCAGCGAAAAAGAAGAAGTCCTTCAACAAGATGGATTGACACAGTGGCTGCAACAATGAGCTCAAGCATAGCAATGATTGTGAGGATGGTGTAGGAGCACACAGTGCTTCATACCCTTGTACACAGGGTCGCTATGAGTCAAAATCGACTCAACGGCACCTAACAACACAACAACATTAGAGATAACGGTCCCTGAGTCTCACACAAAAGGAACATTTTCAAAATCAAGGAAGAAGCTTTTTTTTTCAACAGTTTAATCCTATTTTGCTGTTGTTGTTCTTGGGCTGTTGTCTGTGGAGACGGAGAATCATTGGTCAGCATTCTCATCACAGCTACTAAGTAATATTTTATCCCTTCCTTCTCCAGCCCAGATCTTCCTCACAGGACCTGTATTCTATAAGTTTAATTGTTTTTATTGCTTTTCTCTGAACCACATCCAAATTTTCTGTATCTTTACTTAAAATATGGAACTGAAATGTAATACTGTATTCTCTTGAAAAGTTTGTTCCACTTTGAGTAGAGTAGAGGTTTTACCTCTCCTTGCCTATTATAATTTCACACTCTGATGATGCTTGTCTATATTGTATTTTTTATTTCTATGGCTCAATTATTTAATTTATGGTCCACTGTGACTGGGGAATCTCAGTCTCCAAAATATTCCATGCTCAGCTCTTAATTGTGTGTACTGATGATGACAAAAGAAGTATAAATACCACAAAAAAGAGACAATGCAAAGATCATTTTTACCTGACAGTTGAATAAAATCAGGCAACATACGCAAGCACGAGGAAGGAAACCCACTTAGTCTAATATTGTCATGGAGCAAATAATGAAACACAAAACAGAAGCATGAAGTAACTAATCAAATTCTGAGGGCTGCTGGTAAAGTGAGAACTGAAACCTTGGTCTCCTCTCTCAGTAATCTATATCACTCTGTTGCTGGTCACTGGTAGCCAGGTCACACTGAAAAGGAAAGTCCCTAGTCACTGTTTTCAACTCAACAATGAACCTAGTTACCTTATTAATTCAACAAAGATAAAACGAAACTCACTATTCAGTGCATTCTAGTTTAATAAACAAATAATAAAGTTAGTAGAGTGTATGGACTATTTGTGTAGGGTGTGTTTTCTTTTTTATTTTATTTTATTTTGTTATTTGTGAAGTATCTATACTTAATAGCGTAGGTATGTGGTTAACAAGAATACACTGGTTCTATTGTGAGAATCAATATTATTTTATAAACGTTAGTAGTACATTCTGTACCCTGCAAACACCTAAAGATAAAAAGCTAATGGATTATGCAATATTTCCAGAAGGCAAAGTGAATTAGCAAAAAAATGTAAAGCAAAAGATGATCTTATGTTTGATGTGTTTCTGGGGTTTGTTTGATGGTTTCCTTTTTTTTTGGAGGGTGGGGAAGACTGTTTATTTTATTTTTATTTCCGCCTGCTGTGTCCTGTAGTAACCTCATCTGGAAGCTCAACCTGTTAGATGACTCTATACTGCCGTGGAAAATGTAACTACTACTCAGTTATTCCAAGTATTTCTCTTATGGAGGAATCTCTAAATCTCTATTTAGAGAATGACCTGTGAAAAAAGAAGGGACAAACCATAATTTGTCAATCTGAAACATCATTAACATCTAATATGGTGTTAACTAGAGTGAGACTGAAACTATCAGAAAATGAATGCTTCTTGGCTAATCTGCTCATGCTACTTTTGATGTCTGCTTTCACTTTAAAGGATTAAGTAAGAATAGAGACCTTTCCAAACATTGGGTTCTGTGCTTAAAAAGGAAATACAGTAATACTAGTTACTTGGTATTTCCTGGATTAGGATTTTGTGTTCAAAAAAAGTATGCTTCTTATAAATGTGCCTAACTTGGTAGGAAAGAATATAACATACTTTTCCACATAATTTTATTTATTTTAAAGAAAAAGAAAACAATGAAGTACATACATGTAATCTGGTATGATGATAGGCCTTTCTTGCTGTCAGGAAGCAGGATCATAGGGAATAGGGATAAGAAAGTTAAATGTGGGGAAAAAATCTTGGAAAAACTAGAATGAGGAGTAATGTCCTAGCCAACAAGAATATGTTTAATTATGCTCTGTTTGTAAATAAACTAAGAGAGACAACCAGTAACTAGGATCAAGTCTACAGTGTATGCTGGCCTTGATTCTTTCTCTTCAGTTGGCCCATGCATGAACCATCATAGAGCTGACTGAAAACAGTAGATAGTCACCAGTTTTAGTAAAGGCATTTCACTGGTTTACCTCTGTCTTCCCAACCCTGCTTGTCTAAACCCATTTCTTCTTCCATCAGATTCATACTTCCCTTTTCAGTTTATGAGCAACTGCCCACTCATCTCTGTTTTATACTCATTTCTCTAGTTTTAACTTCCTCTGCAGTATTGGGAGGCAAACTCTGTATTTCAGTCTCAGCTCCACTGGCTACAATATTTAGATATCCTTTGAGTGGACGGAAACAGAAGATCAATGCTCAAGTCTTATCTCAAGCCTACTGATCCAGGGTGCAGAGCAGATCATTCAGTATTATATGCTCTACCCATCTTTGGGGAGGAGTTTCTAAAATACTGTCTTATTAGCTTCTTATTGATTCAGGTGTGGAATTGAAGCTTTATAGACAAGCTTTCAGCACTAACCACAGGTCTGAGTATATTTAGATACACTCAGGCGGAAATGGATAAGTACATTGTATATTTATGCAATGTTACTACTAATTAATATTTTCTATCATTAGTTAATTTAACTTTAGTTTACTGCAGAATTAAGAAAACTAATACCATTCAGAATTCCTAAAATTTGATATAGAATCATGAATCCACATCAGCTATGGTAGAATCTGACAAGCACTGCTAAATTTGGCCAGTAATACTCTGGTTTCCAAGACAGCTTTGCATGAAAATTCCCCTGTATGAAGTTTCTTTCCACCCATTGCTCTTCCCTCTTCAAGATTAAAAATTAACTTATTGTAAATTACTGAGAGGAGTGATTCATATCTGGAATTATTAAAATGTACTATCATCTAGGTTTCACAACAAAGCAGAAAGAGAATTATTCTGAAGAATGATTCTTATGGGTCACACAAAAAGTCTATGGTAATCTCTCTTTTTCTAATAGCAATTTCCCTTCATGCTAGTGTCTGAGTCTTAACTTTCTTTTCTCTTTGCAGAGAGGCCCTCTCATTCCCTTCCTTCCCCCCTCTCATCAATACAAGCTGTTCTTATAATCACTTATCCTCCTCAGCATTTACAGAATACTCTCTTTTATTGAGATTACATCTTTTATCATAAAACTTAACTTTTTAAACCAGTTTACATAGAATAAAATAAGGCTTGTTAATAATAAAAATTATTTCATCACATTAGCCCCTGGGTTCTGTTTCCATGGAAAATTGAGAGTTACATTATTTATAAATTGTCTTACATGTTTGCAGAAAGATTACTTTGTGGGGACACACTCTTGTTAAGGTAAAACCTATACCAGATGCCAAGAATCCAGGAATTCAGGCAATATTTGCCAACAGGAATAAGTAACAATTTTTCAAATTGGAAAGTAAGACTTAAAAAATATTGTCAGGTAGCCTATTTGATTAATCCAGTTTATTCACAGGTCCCTGATAATAGATAGCCTAACCATTTGATGTATTTAAAGAAAGAGAAATTCCCACTTACTTGGCTTTATTTGATACTGCCTTTGCTGTGACTACTTTTTGAGGCATATGCTATCCTGCCTTCAAAGCCTCATATTGAAAAGGCTGAAAGTAAGATTAGATTTTGTAATTTAAAAATAAAAATAAAAAAAAAGGAGCACAGCTTTTCAACATAAAATTGGTTATATAAATGTCTTAGCCATTCCTTTCTAAAGTACCACTCCACATGGAGAATAGCAGGTGTTCAATAAATGGGAGACATTAGTGACAATGTGTTGGATTTATACTGGTCTATTTGGACAACTACTTTTATAATACATTAGAAAATATAAGAATTTCTCGGCAGAAATTCAGGATATAGCTTGATTATCAGACCACAGAAGTAAAAATTTCCAAACAAGGTTGTCTATGTATGGGGAATGACAGAGTAAAACCATGAGCAAACCAAAAACCCAAACCCACTGCTGTCAAGTTGATTCCGACTCACAGTGACCCTACAGGACAGAGTAGAACTGCCCCACAAGGTTTCCAAGGAGCAGAGGGTAGATCTGAACTGCTGACTTCTTGGTTGGCAGCTGAGGTCTTAACCATTGTGCCACTGGGGCTCTGGTAAAACCATCATACAGAAGTTAAAATTCAGAACAAGTGGCAAGGATCTAAAGTAAAAAGATACTAAATCAAGGCTTATAAAAAAGGCTTTAAGTAAAAATGTTATAAGAATTACAATGGTTTTTCCTAGAGAAGAGAGATTAAATAGACTTAAAACTGTGTTTTCACTTATCAAATACCATCAAATAATGAGATATATTGAGAAATACAATTTAGCATTGGTTTTATCAGTAATGACCTGTTTCTTAAAATGCCATGTCAGTTTCAAGAGCACAAGGCTTATTTTTTTTAGTAAAAATAAAACACTGTTTGTTTGCAAACATTCTTGTTCATGTATTTTTCTTACATTTATGACTGAAATTTAACATTCTTCTTCTATGGACAATACTTTTGCAAAAACAGCACCAGATTTTCTTTAAATTATTTTTAATATTTTTACTTTTTAACAGCATTCAAGGAACATTCCACAATACACATATTTTTCCTGTGGTACAAATATATTTAAGATTGCCTGCCTGATTGATCAAGCGGCTCATGAAGTCTTCTATAGTATTTTTGCCATATTCTGGAAAATGCCCTGATCCATAGGTTTAATCTCAGAGTGAAAAACAGGAATTATAAAGATATTAGCAGTTACTCACTGCCTTTGAGACTGTGCTCCCACCACTATCCTGGAAAAAAGAATAGCTTTAGTATCTTCAGAAAACTACAATTCTTACAAGAAATTAATTTAAGTAAATTTCTGTATTTCTTTAGATGATCTCAGATTTCATAAATAGGTTATGTCCAGTGTCTTTGGAGGCTCTGGAAGAGTACTTTACAGTTATCAAATTTTTATTTTATGTAAACAAAGATTGGCACCTAGAAGAAAACAAGCATAACTTCATTTCATTTAAAACTTTATTTGCATTTCTTGGGTAGAATATGGTAAATACTGACTTTTTTAAAGGTCATAATTCAAGAGATTTATCATTCCCTAAATTTCTAAATGCAATTGAAAAAGTGTTTCATTATCGATATCTCTTATTCATATGTGAATATATGTTGCTCTTTTAAATAGGCCTCATTAATAATTAAGAATTCTAATTCTGACTAGTGCATTTATTCAATTATCATATGTGTACTGAGAAAATACTAGATATCACTAGACAGTAGGTAGAAAAAACAGCCCCTGCCTTCTAGGAACACAAAAATCCACTAAGAGAGAGAGACAAAAATAAATAAGCAATAAGAGTTCAACATTATAAATGAATTAAATTCTGGAACATTTGGCATCTAAACTGTGCTCTGAAGTATGGCAGTATGTTATTCAGGTAAAGAAAAGATGTTGGGGAGTTGAAAGAGAGAGTCTTCTAGAATAAGACAGTGATTTGAATAGCAGCCTAGGGAACAAGAAGGGCATGGCATACTTAGAAGTATGGCTAAAATCAAAATTAAACCCATTGCCGCTGAGTCGATTCCGACTCATAGGGACCCTAGAGGACTGAGCAGAACTGCCCCATATGGTTTTCAAGGCTGTAATCTTTACAGAAGCAGATTGCCACATCTTTCTCCCATGGAGTGGCTGGTGAGTTTGAACCCCCAAGCTGTTAACAGCTGAGCGCTTTAACTACTGTGCCACTAGGGCTCCTCGAAAAGTATGGCTAGAATGTGGAATTCCAAGAAAGGCTGTGTTGAGGAGGTAAGAAGGATCATCTTAGAAGTTTGTATTTTATCCTGCCTATAACAGGGAGCCATTGAAATGGTTTAAACGGAGCAGTTAAAAGATTCTACTCAATTTATATCATTCTGTTGACAGAAAGAAGACATTGAAGGAAAGCAAGACCGAAGTTTGGAAAACCTTTCAGACTGTGTTTACTTTTTCACTTCCTTAAGAATACTATGCTCACTGGGCTCTATTTTACTCTGAATGTATAGAATCTACATAAATCTATCTTTTAAGCATGCACACTTTTAGACTCATAAGTGACCCCTGCACTACACACACTAATGAGCTAAAACAACAACATGCTCTCAGACACTGTGAACTGCGCCTGCAGTGTGCTTGTTTTTTGGTTAAAATTTACTTTTAAATTCAGTTTTTCAACCTCAGTATTGCAATGCAATGATATTTCATTACCAGATGGGAACTGTGTCACAGTGAACATACTAACAATTAATGGATAAAGTCTCAGAGTTTCTGAATTATTTATTTTATAAAGTGAGTAGATTCAAGGTTTTACCCAATAAATAATATGCTCAGTGGAGTAATTCTTGAGTAGAAAAAAAAGGAGGGGGAGCTACAGCTGGCAATTTTATAATTTTGAACCTGTGGTCTCTCTTTTTGATGTAGCAATGGGAGTAAATTAGGTATGCAATCATATTTGAGGGTAGGAGAGAAGATTAGCTGAGATTACTTAATACTTGAATAATACTAACAATTATTGTGAATTTACTATTTAACAACCACACTGTTGAATAAGCTTTACATTTATCAATTTAGGGTTTCCAAAGAATGGTGGTGGATTCAAACTGCTGACCTTTTGGTTAGCAGCCGAGCTCTTAACCACTATGCCACCAGGGCTCCAAAAATAGAGTGATAGGTATTAGATTGAATAATACAGTGGGAGTTATCTAAATCAAGGCAACATCTGGGTAAAAAAAGAGAGAATAAAATATGTGAATAGAGACTGTAGAAACCTATAAACATTTGTTTAAAAATCTAGGCAGATTAGTTATGAAAATTAAGTAATTTTTCTTCCCTATTCAAATATAAAACAATTTTAATTAAGTAGCTACTACAAAATACCAAAGCATGCATTATTGCATCATTGGGAAGAAACGTTTTTCTCTTTGATGCCTTGCTGTATTAGAGTGAAGTATGATTCTCAAGAATATAACTACTTTAATTTTTTTTAGTCATTTATTATCCAAAAGGAACCAAAACCTGGGATTTTAAATCATGTATTATTTGAAGAAGCATTTTTGAATCCTATCAATAAAAAGGTATTGTTTCCAAAATAATTATCTTAATATTAAAAATACAGGTTTTTAATAATTTTCACTATTAAATTAGAAGTCACTAGAAAGTCATCATAGAGGCATCCTACAGTGCTCATAAAAGGAAAGTAGCAGAGCTCCCTCTATTGAATTACAGTTGAGAAAACGTGCTTTGTATTTAAAATCATCATTCTATCATCAAAATTACCAAATTATAATAATTGGAAATATTTTTTCTCTTTCTAAGCCCTAATATCTTTCAAATTATAGAAACGCACCTACAATCTTACTTTCTAAAAATAATATAGCAAATTGCATGTGTTCCTATAATTTTAGAGCTAGTGATGTATTGTTTTTCCTTTATAGTTTTTGTTTATGGAGTAACACATTTTAAAGCTACAAGTTTCAACCCATGTTTTCCTGAGTTAATAAAACTATAAAGGTAACTTGTCAGGCATTTGGACTATGAAACATCCTAATGAGAATATGCCTTACAATTTTGGTATGAAAATCCAAAAATGGATTCAGATGAAACTGAAACATATCCTTCAATCAGTAAAATGAGGTATTTTACATACATGTTTCTGATAAGAGGAAACTGATATTATTATAATATTATGGATACTAAAAATGTGATTTGTAACAAGTGTTTTTGTTGAGAGCTTACGTGTCAGGCACCGAGAAAAGCACTATATACTCATGACCTTCTTGAATACTCATAACAAGTGAAGTTAGTAGTATTGTTATCCCATTTTACAAACGAGAAAACTGATAGAGAAGAGCTGAAAAACAAACTAACACTCAGATCAAGAGCCCAAGCTCCTGAGGGCTTATGTAATGGAATCCACGCTATGCACTGACAGTCTGTGGAATCCGTGGGCACTAACAGTCGACAAAAAATTATGCAGAGAATGCATCTTTTTTAATATCATGAAGGTATAGCCATACTGTCTACAAAAAAATCACTTCTCAAGCAGCTCTTAGATCCTTTCTAACCAAACATTTTAGACCAGTTCTAAACAATGATAACCTCCAAAACATCCTGAAACTCTATTATTTTCTACTATTTTATCATTTATTTTTAAAAGGGGACATATTTCTTATCAGCAAAGAGAAAAACAGCTAAGCAGATGCTGGGGTTGTTTTAATAAAGATACTTATTTGCCACTCTAGTATGATAACAAAAGCAATTTACTCTCATACTAAACAAACATTTCTCAAAGAAATTTTCTATTCCAGGACTAGATTGGCAACCACTGGAGTTGGGTTGAGTAGGAGATTAATCTAACAGGGTAAATCCAAATATGTATTACATTTTACTCTCAGACCTAATAGCAAAAGCATTATTCATATACTGAGCTATGCCCGCCTTTGCAAAAATTAAAGCCTGTGTCTTAATAATCAACATAAACATTGTTCTTATGTAGTCATACCTATCATGAGATAGAGAAAATTCCTGCAGAATAAAGCATACATGCCACAAATTTGAACATTTAAAATTAAATGCCAGGAAGAAACTGCTTTATTCATAAAATTGCAGTATACGTATACTAATATCAACTCTACTATAAATATTTGTTGCATTGTTTTGAAAAAGTACTTCCAGCATATACTTGTTAAAAATATATTTTTTCACATAAAAATGGCTATAAAAACAGAATTTACTACTACTTTCATAATAGGACCAAGAATTATAGGATGAAACATATTCAATGGTACTGATTTTTTTTTTTTTAATTTGTAAACAATGGTACTTCTATCAGCTTGTAAATAATTGTGACAAGCCTATTAAAACAAACTTGTTGGATGAAATGCTCAAAATACAATTTACCTAAAAATTACTTAAGTTGTTTAGTAAGATTTATTATGTAGGGTTTACCAAATGGCATTAGTTAGACCATCCACACAATGTATATTATACCTCAAATGAATAAGCACTAATATTTGGAAACCATGTTTTATGATGAAAAATAATACCAACATCATTAGAGCTCACTCATTGTGGTCTCTCAATCCACCGTTTTATTTCAGCCAATGTGATTTCACAAATTATGGATCTTCCAAAATAGAAGAAAATACGGTCTACAGTCACACAGTTAGCCATATTACGTGGAAAGAGCAATGATAATAGCTTTTATCATTAATAATGATAGTAGTATCTTACCAATAGATGCTCTTCTTTTCCCCATTGGTGGTCCCATCTCATGTATAATAAAATCAGACACCTGAAGCTTTTGCTTTACATGTGAATGGGTGTGCCTGTTACGTGAAATTCTCATTTTTCCCCATAAGCTTTATGAATAAGAACCAACCTATTAGTCTGGTTTAAGTTACATTAGTAGTGCAGAATTATGGAGAGAGTATGAGGAAGAGGCATTCCCATATACTTTTGTTGGGATTTTTTAGAGGTGGATACTCTTTAAAGGTTAATTTTTAATTTACTTTTCAAATTAAAAATTCACATATTCTTTGACTCAGCAATTTCACTTACAGGGAGTTCTTCTACCAACAAACTTGCAGATATGGACAGTAACATGAATTAGATTGTTCACTGCTGTACTACTTGTAACAACAAAAGATTGGAAACAATCTACATTTCCAAGAATGGGAGAACTGGTTAAATTAATTATAATACAAAATCCAATACTATCATTTAAAAAACTGAGATAGAGGGTCCCGGACAGATCTGGAGAAAAACATAGAACAAAATTCAAACTCACAAAAAAAGACCAGACTTACTGGTCTGACAGAGACTGGAGAAACCCCAAGAGTACTGCCCCCGGACACTCTTTTAACTTAGTACTGAAGTCACTCCTGAGGTTCACCCTCCAGCCAAAGGTTAGACAGGCCTATAAAACAAATAGTAATACATGTAGTTCAACCATGTATATAAGACTAAATGGGCACACCAGCCCAGGGGCAAGGACAAGAAGGCAGGAGGAGACAGGAAAGCTGGATGAATGGAAATGGGGAACCCAAGATCAAGAAGGGGAAAGTGTTGACATGTCATGGGGTTGGCAACCAATGTCACAAAACAATATGTGTATTAATTGTTTAATGAAAAACTAACTTGCTCTGTAAACTTTCACCTAAAGCACAATAAAAAACAAAATAATTTAAAAAAATGAGATAGAGCTATATGTGCTAATATTTCACAATCTCTAAATCTCCAGTGTGCTTGTAAGTGAAAAAGAAAAGGTGCAAAATGGTGTGCATGGTATATTCCCATCCAATTTTTTAAAAAGAGGCGTGTGTGTACAATTGTTTGCTTGTACATGCATATTTGAATAAGATCAAAGGGATCCTCTTCTGAACCCCACAACTGGTTGGCAAATTTGGGAAATGCTAGGAAAGCATTTAAACAACTTCAGTGAATTCCTGGTTTCTGCCTCAATCTCAGAAATTCTTCAGTTTTCCTCAAGAGGGGCATGTATCTCCAGGAGTTACAAACCATGTTCTTTTCCACCTCACCATACTCATTCATGTTATTCCCTCAGCCTCCATCTTTTGCTTAATTATTCTTTCGCACATACCTCAAACATCTCTTGCTTAAAGAAGCTTTCCTATTTTTTCCTAAACCCTAACCAGGTCTGGCCATTCTGATTTAAAATCCTCTTTATTCTTCCTTGTAGCACTTAGCAAATCTTCTATTAAATAATTATATAACTGTTTGATTGATGTCTGCTTCCCAGAGAGAACTTAACTTCTTTGAGTTATAGGGCCTTGACTGTCTAGTATCTAGTTTATTGTGAAATTCCCAGCACCAAGCCACAGTGCTTTGCACATAGTGGGTGTTCAATGAATATTTGTTAAATGCTATTTTATATGTTGAACCTTCAATTCATATGAGTTCTAATCTTGAATGAATAACCTTGGGCAAGCAGCTAAGGAATTTTAAGGTTCTTTATAGTTCCAAAATCTTGAATCTGTAAGTCCAGGCACAAGTAACACTAAGAACATTGTTGTCTCTGACAATTATGTCTAATAAGCTATTGAATTTCAGTAATCTTTTAACCTGTGGCTTTAGTTATCTCAGCTGTCAAATAAGAGGACTGAAGAGGATGAACCTCTAAAGCACCTTTTCATTTTCTCCAACAACCCCTTTCCTATCACTTTTTAGCATCTGACCATGAACTGCATACCTATAGCCCTCCAAAAGTTCTCTCCTGCAAACACATACATACAAACACATACACACATTGAATTTTCCATAATTTTATTCCAGGGAAAGTTGAGGTTTCAGCAACAGGAAATAGTAGCATTACTGGATAGAACTTGAGCCTCTCCAACCTGACATATTTCTGGCTCAAGGAACTAGGAGACAGTGTAAGTTGTGACCATGGGGCTAAGGATCTGCAGGAAGGGTCCTTGCTACTATCACATCTCCCACTATTACTCTAGTTGTTGACTGATTGCACTATTTATCGACACTTGTTGCAAAGTGACTTTGCAGCTCCTTCCATTCAAGAGGTGGAGGCTATTTCACAATCCCTTGAATATGAGCTGGGGTTATGACTTGTCTTGACCAAGAGAATGCAGCAGAAATGATAGTTTCCCTGTTCCAAGGCTATGCCTCAAGAAGCATTGCACGTTTCGGCTTTCTCTCAGAACCCTGCTTCCACCAAGAGAACAAGCCTAGGCAAGCCTGTAAGAGAATGAAAGACATGAAGGAGAGCCAAGTTGTCCTGGACAACCCTCAGAAACAGAGCTGCCTGGGCTGACCCACAACTGACTGTAACAGAATGAAGCCTAGCTGAAACAAGAAAAAACACCTAGCTGAGTCCAGGCTAAACTGCCAACTTAGAGAACAATGAACTAAATAAATAGTTGTTTAAACTAATTATGTTTAAGGTTGCTTTATCATGCAGCAAATAGTTATTGATACACTATGGTTCAAAAATTTAGAAATAGCAGGTAGATTTCTTTGTGTCTTCTTCCCCTGATTTGGAGCTAGGTGAATTCCATACCCAGAAATGTTCAAATTCTTAGGGAAACTACTTGGGAAGATATTGAGAAGAGTCCATGGTGCCAAGACTGTCTCTCCTTCATTCTGTTCTATTAATGAGGCCAAAACCATAGCATCTCTTATCTTGTCTTATCTTGTGTGTTCACCTTTCATTACCTCCTTTGTGTTTGGGGGTTTTCTGAGTACCTGAGATACTCAGAGATAGATGAACCAAATAACATGTGGTTGCCTTATTAGGAATGACCAGCTGCCCTCATCAAACTATTGAATGCCTGAGGTTAGATCACCATTTCTCATTGACACAACTCTAACAGAAAGTACAGAAAGATTTGGGGGTTTCCTTCAATTGTGTAGACATACCTGGTATTTCTTTTTAGATCCAAATTCACAGTAAAGGTATTAAAAGACCTCACAGAAGACCAGAACGGAAGTTGTTCAACTGGCTTGTAGTTTCAAGATCAGAATGAAATAGGCCTTCCCTAAACAGCTGACTCATAGCCATAGAACCACCCATTAGGGTTTCCAAGGCTGTAAATTTTTACAGAAGCAGACAGCCACATCTTTCTCCCGTGGAGCAGATGGTGGGTTCCAACTGCCAACCTTCCGTTTAGCAGCCAAGTGCTTAACCACTGCACTATAAATGCCCTTTATGAATATGCTATCGGGGGTCATCATGTCTTACTGGCCTGTGAATCTTTCTGTTCACTAAGGCAAGTATGCATATACAGATCTCCCCGTGCTATCCGAAAGTAGAGTGTTCCTATGAAACATTTCGTAAGCCGAAATGGCATAAAGAGAAGAAATGGGAAAAAATTTTTTCCCATTAATTTACATGGGAAATGTTTTTTAGCGTTCCCAGACCCAAAAAATAACTTACCAAATCATACCAAATAACACATAAAACACTAAAATAACACTAACATATAGTAAAAACAGGAATGTACAGAATAAATCAAGATAAAGCACAGATGCTCACAGACATAGTTGAAAGTTATGGTGGCATGATACTGAGACGCTGAGTGTAGTTCCCAAGGAAGGAGCTTGGCGACGCCACTCTGGCTGCTCGGGGTGCGTGCTGCCTCTTCAACGCTCACTGCAAAACAAATGCTGAACGCTATTCTGCTTTTTGCCTTTTTTCCTAAAAGTGAAAATCCTCTTCAGATTTCCTTCAGTTAGCAAAAACAGGTACTAATATAGGTCTTTTGTAAAAGCAAAGTGGCATAAAGCGAACTTTTGAAAAGCAGGGGATATCTTATCTGTTTTCTCATCAAGTTTTTATTTTCAAGTTTATTTCTCAGGAGGGGGGGAGCTATATTACATCCTCAATTCCCAAGTTCTCCTGGAAAGTTTCTTGGTAGCCCATGAATGAGTGGTCTTGCCATATGGGGGAACTCAATTCACCTTTTTTTGCATTAATTACAGTCTATTCAATGCAAAGGGGAAAAAAAAAAAAAAAAAGTGAAGCAGCTAGCTTCTAGATGCCAAGCTCTTTGCTAGACTAAAGGATACCCAGATGGAGATAAAACTTGGTATTTCAAAAGCTCATGGTCAACTGAGTAAATATTTTTTAAAAAGAATGAAAATATAATAAAATGTGATAAAAGCTAAAGTGAAGGTATACACAAGGAAAAGGTAACAGGGCATGCTGGAGCTATTCCTGACGTTTCAATGCTGATTTTGCATCAAAGGCAGAGTGGGGGAAAGTTATCTTTTCTCATTCACAGATCAAATAAGGTAAGTTAGACTCTCTAAAACTAGATCTATAGATGAAAAGAATAAACATCTACTTATTTACATCAACTTCTAAAGTAAAGTATTTTGGACATTTATCCCAAGAAAATGTTGCATCAGAGTGCTGGTTGGTATCTTAATCTGCAAATGTATTTAATTTTTTTTTGTTAACATCATCACAACTGTTAGTGCTTGCAATAAGTGAAAGTAAGCAAAAAGGAAGTCTCTTTAATTCAAGCCCCAATCTGCCCCTGGCATTTATGAATTGGATATTACTGGTTTCCACTGCTTGCAGTGACCTCAGAACTATTACAAGTAGCAAGGTTTTTGTTTGTTTGTTTGTTTTTTAATTAAGCTGAAGTGTGAATATCCTGCTGAGGAGTCAATCTAGTTGGCTGCCAATCCAACATATATCAAGAAAAGTTTGTTGTTTCATTATCCATTCATTTATGGAAACTCATAGAAAGTGCTGAAATTGAACACTTAAGAAAAATGGTCACCATGTAAGGATAAAATTTAAGTAAGAGTTGATGATGTGATTTTGTAGAGCTAAACAAATGACTCTAGATGGAAATGTAATTGGAGAAAAGCTGGGAGAATATACCAAATGCTATGGTCATAGGATGTTTCCTTTGTGAAATTAATTGTGAACATTAAGGTATTTCTATGATTTTCAAATATTACTTAATTTCCTCATCTTAAGGATGTTTTTAGTCTTCGGTTAGGATTTTGCGTTAAGCTTATGGGATGATAGAGGAAAGAACTACAAAAAAAAGCGTGTGTGGGGGGGAGGGGGCAATCAGAGAAGCTGGACATCTAATTTCTGATTAATCCTAGCCCTGCCCACACACACAGTTTAGGTTCATTATGTTGAATCACTATGCCTTCTTAGAAGACCAAACACAAGCATGTTCATGGAAGTACCTCACCTCAAAGTCAAATTAAGTAATCCTTTGATGAGAATTGGTTTTGGACTATGCACAGCTCGGACTTCCTCTTCAATGAAACAGACAATTGAGAGCTAACTGGATAAATAAAAGAGGAAGTACTAAAAGCTAATTTCATTCTTGGAACATAAATGACAATAATGAGCTATGGTAATAGGTTACCATACAACAATTAGTGAATACCAGAGCACATTTGGAAATACTGCTATCTGAAATATATGGTATTCCATTCAATAAAAACTGAGAAAAGAGAATATAATTTTGTTACTTAAATAGAGAAATTAACTGGATGAAAATATCAGTAAGTCCAAATATATTATAATACTTTGTACAGTGTAGAAATACTATCATCACTGAAGGATCTAACCTTATAAAAGAGTCTATAATATCCTCTTCATAAATATAAGAGATACATTTTAGTCTTGACTTTATTCTACATAGGAAAGGGAAAATTCTGCATTGATTAAAAAAAAGTAATGAAATGTATAAATGGATATTTTTCTTGTTTTTAAATTTCTTATTAAAACTAAAAAAGAGCTAAAATCCAAAAGTTATAAACAAATAAATGTCAATTCATCTCCAATCACTCCCAAGAAAACATTCTTTAGTATTCCAGTGAGTGAGCTCATTTCTCCATATGTCTCATACATTCATGTGTGAGAAATGAGATGGGCCTAACAACGAAGAATAAAATTAACACTTTGAGAGGAGTTCAATGTAAGTTTGTATGTATACACAGAGGCACAGAAATACTATTTTACCAATTTTACCTATGTGGCTCTCTTGCATAGTTGGAATATATATTGCATGTGTCTACTTGAGTTAATAGCTGCAGGGAGCTAGAACTCTTTGATGATGTTTTATGCTAAATAAATGGCCAGAAGAGAAAGAGGCGTGTTTGGGAAAATGAGACAAAATGATTACAAAAGTATTTAAAATACCACCTGGCAAATGCTGCCATGCTGAAACTCATTGCTCAGTTTTGCAAAGGCCCATGTTTTAGTGGCAATGAAAACTTGAGGGGGGAAAAAAATAAAAAAGAAAAGAAGTGTTTTTTGCCTGCTTTTAATTATATGGTCAAAGTGATAATTAAGTAGAATAAATTAAAGAGTGTTAGTCTAATAACAACGTGGTAAAAGTTTTGATTAATGTAGTGTGTTTTATCTGAAAAACTCAAAATGCTGAGCAAGGGAATTACTAATCTCATCACTTATCTATGGGTCAAGTACAATCAGAACCATGCATTACCTAGAGAGAGAATTTTACAGATGGGAAATAAAAGGAGCAGAAAAACAACTCTCCCAAGGTCATAACTTTCTTAAATGGCATAGCTAAACACTGAACACAAGAGTCCTGACTCCAATAACAAGAATTTTCTGATAATACTTGACTATTAAAGTAGGGTTTTACTGATTTCCTTCTTTTTAATAAGTCAAGAGTAGACTCCCATTCTCTCTGCAAAGCTATCATTTAAAATAACAAGACGTTTTTATTACAAAAGATAAGCTAGTTTGAAGTTGCTGAAGAATCAGACAAAGCTTGGAATCTGGTAATGCAAAATCTTTTGGATTCCTGTAGGTTTTAAAACAAAAGGAAAACATTTATTTTACCTTTCCTTCTACATTACAAGCATGATGCAAATCAAGATCCATGTTTAAAAATAACTTTAGTGTACATTTAAGGCATTATCACACAAACTCATTAGCATCAATCATCATTTACATCTCATTCTAAAAACTACATATGCTGCATATGAACTGTAAATATAGGCAGACTTTCAGGAGGGATAGACCACACTAAGTGGGGTTTTCTGAAACCTAAAAACCTCTCCCACTTCTGGGGTCTTTTTTTCCAGGAGAGTGGGAGGCTAACTCTTCTCCATCATCCTCCCCTCTACCCCAGCTTTTTTTTTAAACCCTACTCATACCTGTGGGGTAAGCACAAGATATTTATAATGAATTTATAAAAGTAGGAGAAAAAAAAAAAGCTGGTAAATTAGCAGTTGGGCTCCACTGACTGTCTGAAAGCATTAGAAAAACACAATTGGAAATACTCCCTGGTATGCAAATAGACGTCTTACCTTAAGACATTAGAGACAAATATTTTTTGAACTGAAAGGGATCTCAGAGACTAGATCCTTAGTCCACACTTTTGTTTGACATATGAGAAAGATTTAGCCCAAAAAGGTTAAATGACTTGCTCAAGTGCCTGAAGTTAGATGGCCCTAAGCCAAATCTAGAAAAGTAGATTGTTGCAAAGAGTGTCCCATTAAATTGTAAATTGCTATTGGATTAAATAAATCATCAAGGAATAAAGCAATAGTTACTGGCTACAACGCAGTTCGCCGTTTTTAAAATAATACATTTTAAAAGTCTTACATTAGACAGCCAGAAAATGACGTTATTAAAGATGATGCATTTTCCGAGGTCTCTTGAGCTAAACTGACACGACTCAAACCTAATATCCCCTTGAAACAAAGCTCCAAGTGCCCTTACGTCCTGGAGTGAACCTTGTACCAGTGAGCAGTTAAGAAAACTTCCACAGAAGGCTGCACACAGAGAACCCAAGTGAAGAAACAGTTAAATGCTGCGTCTCACCTCCTAGTTGTAAATAATCCAGGAAAGCCTTTTATAGAGCAATACAAAATGTCACCACAGGCTGACGCTCTTTCTACAAGAATAATGAGATTTTCGCTACCTCAGATGCTGAGCACATACTTTATTGTCTTCATCTCCGAATTCGGTTTTCGTGGTTCATATATATCCCCCCTCGCTTTAAACAGGAGCACGCCATGCCTAAAATCTATCCGTGACTAGGTAGCGACTCCAGGCCAAGCAAGGCGGAAGTATGCAGAGGGCGGGGCAGTTTCACAAACTCGAGTTTTTGTCCTCTAGACCTGAACACACACTACCGACAATCGCTCGGGAAATGAAGGGCGGCAGGTGGAGAAGTCAGTTAGCCCCTTGGATGGAGACAGCCATTGGCACCGCAATCCCACGGGGCTCAGCTCTGTTCAGGACTTGCGTCCGGAGGGTGGACACGGCGCCTTTTCGTGGCACAATCCTTTCTTTTAATGCACACCGACACAGCACAGAGAATTTCGCGCATATGCAAATGGGTAATGTCAGGAAAACCACTGGACTATGGGTCTTAGACATCTGACTTCCGCGCAGCAGCAGCTGGGGGCAAAGCGAGCCTTCTCCTCCCGGTTTGCCGAGTTCCGCGCAGCTGGGTGCCCGCTGGAAACCCGAGCCAGCGGGACCAAACGAATTGGGGCTGCGAAGGAAGACTGAAGGCGAAACCTCTCCCCTTTAGCAGTTAAATGTGCGGAAAAAAAACGTCCAACTGAAAAATAAATTCCAGGGCAACCGCAAGGAGGGAAACAGGATATACGCTTGTGGCCCGGGGTGTGGGAGGTGGGTGAGATCTCACTCTCAAAGTCGCGAGAGGGTTAAACTGAAAACGAACTCTGGACGTGTTGATCTTTGCATTTTACAAACTACATCATCTCTTCCCCCATTCTCGCTTCTCATTCGCCCCAGCTCTAGACTGCCCTTCCTTCCTTCCCCATCCGACACTGGGATCATGGAAAAGTAAAATCAGTGTTGTGCCAGACCCAAGGGGGTCTCCCCTTCCCACCTCCCGGGTGTTCTTACTCCGCCCCCGCCTGCTTTAAATCCGGTTCAACTCGCGTTTCGCCGTGCCCGCCACAGTGCCGGAGATTCGTCACAGACGCCTTTTTTCCTCCAGCCTCAGGACAGCAGGTGAGCTCATCCAGAAATGTAACTTTAATAAACAGATCAGGAGAGGGCACCCCCCACAATACACACACACACGCACACACAGCAGCAGCAGCTCACATACACTTAGAGTCTCTCCCTCAGGATCTGGACGCCAGCCGCTCTTTCCCCCGTTCCTGGGAGAGATTCAGAGATTTTTCAAACCTCTTCCGTGGCCTCAGCTTGCCAACAACTGAAGAGATGTGTAGGAAAGAAAGATGCAAAAGGAAATGAGCCTTTCTTTTAGAAATGCTAAAGGATAGGGTAGGAACAAACAGAAGCGAAACAACAGGAGGTGGGACTTCAGCTTGAAACTGTCTACGAAGGGCTAGAGATCAAAAGTTCAAGGACAAAAAAAAAATGTTTCCAAAAACCCTACAAGTCACAGGAGGGAATGAACCTGCTGCTCGGTCAACTGCCGGCGAGCGTGCAGAATGCCTTGTTAGGACCAATTCGGGTCAGCCGGCGGGCAGGTGCCGGGATGACAGGGCCAGGGGACGTCCCTGGGGGTAAAGGAAGGGATTCCCGGGAGTATTTTAGTTGTTGGGGGTTTTGCCTTTTTTTTTTTTTTTCCCTGAGGCTCAGTTCAGAACTGAGAACTGAGACTGAATCGCAGGTCCTGGAAATCCACAGCCGCTCACTCACTTCTCACCAACCTGGCTGCTAATTCCAGGTGAGGCTGCAGTTTTTGCCTACCGTCACCCCCACACTCACCAACCACCTCCCTGGGAATTCGGGGTGGGGAGGCGTTAAAACCACGGTTTCAGGTTTTTTTTTAAGGGGTGACTGAAGTCCTCCGTTTCTCCTCATCCCTTCGTCACCTCCTACCAAGGGGAAGTTACTGGGGAATTTATCACCAAAAAGTGCGGGCAGTTATTTCCTTCGAGACGTAAGCGAAAGGAAAACTGCCTGGGGCGCAGAGAGGTGGACTTTGATACCGAGACAGGACAGTTGGTCAGAGGGCGAGGTCCGGCTGCCAAGCCAGGAGCCGCAGGGGAAAGCGGGGACGGACGAATCCTTCGCGTGGGCCCCCGCAGCCCTGACCCTGGCCGCACCCAGAGTTCCTGGAGATTCACCCACTGCCCGCGCTAGTGCCCAAACTTGAGCCAACCAGCCGAGCCCATGCGGCACAGGTGACCGAGCCCCGGGCCATCTCAGCGCCAGGATGGCCGCCCTCTTACCTCCCGCACGCGCCTGGGCACACAGCCCCGAGGGGGAGAGGCCGGAGCCGGGGACCCAGCACACGGCCCCCCGTGCCCGCCGGACCGGGGCTGCTCCGTGGTCCTTGCTCACCTGGTCTGAGGACAACGGCGGAGATCAAGAGGCAGAAAACCAGATGGCAGGAGGGGGCCGCCTCTGAAGCCATATTCCTCCTCCTCCCGGGCCACCGACAGAGTCCGCGCCGCAGGAGGGGGCGTCGTTCCGGGCCCCGCGCTGCCCGACTGCTCGCGGGTCAGGACGCTGGGGGCAGCGGCTTCTCCCGCACACACTGCCCCCGGGGCTGGGGCGCGGCACCTTCGGGCTTCCGCCTCACGCAACTTTCTAGCAGGCGCTGTCCCCCAACTCCTTCTCCCTGCCCCTCAACACCTGCCCTCAGCCCCTGGCTGCTCCTGCCGGGCCGGGCGACCCGCTCTTCCCAGGAGACACTTGAGTAATTCGGGAAGGTGTGCGTGGCTCTCTTGGCTGGTCTCTGATTTTTTTCTCTCGGAATAATAAGAATAACGGCAGTGGCGGTACCCGTAGAAAGCCAGGTGCTAGGAGGAGTCTTTGGGGCGGTCAGGGAGGCGGCAGGTCCAGGCTGTCTCCTCAGGTGGCAGCGGCGGCGGCAGCGACGGCGGCGGCGGCCCTGGGCTGCTCTGAGTGGAGGGACTGGAAGGCGTCTGTGAGCTGCCTCTCTCCTCCTCCCGCCTGGTCCCTCCCTCTTCTCCTTTAGCCGCTTCCCTGGCCGCAGCGCCGAGCAGGTGGTTGGAGCGCTGATCCGCAGCCTAGAGGCGCTGCAGGACCGAATCCGAGACAGGGCCCGAGCCTGGGAAGCGGCGGAGAGGCAGCCGCGGCCCAGGCGCCAGGTGGGCGGGTTTCCGCTAGGCCCCGCCCGCCCCCACCAATGAAGAGCGGGTGCCGAGCCGCGCGCGCCTGGGCGGGCTCTGGCCACTGCCACTTCCCCGGGGCGCTCCCGTCGCCCTCGTGATTCGGCCTCTCACTCCCCACTGCCCACCTAGCCTCGCCGCGGCTCAGGCAGGCTAGCTGCCTTGTTCTTGCCCCCAGATTACCATGCCACTGGCTCACACTCCTCCTGGACTTCCTCCGCGGTGAGGTTGCAGCCTCCCCCTGCTATAAAGAACGTGGTGGGCACGGGGGGTGCTCAACGGGGACAGGCGCTTTTGGTCCAAGGGCAGGAACGAAGGAGGAGAAAGGAGCAGGAGAGGGTGGCAAACCTGAGAATTTTCCTGGGAGCTAACCCGCCAGAGCTCCTGGTTGGCCGGGGCAGGGGGAGGAGAGCTGGGTGATACCAAGTACCAGTTTAATTCCCACCCACCCTTCCGCCTTCGCCGCTAACCTAAAAGGTCGGCAGTTCCTAGGCACCAGCCGTGCCTTGGGCATCCCATGGGGCAGTACTGCCCTGTCCTATAGGGTCGCTATGAGTGGGAATCGACTGGAAGGGAAAGGGTTTGGTTTTTGGCTCCCCGTACACACATTTTCTGTTGGAGGCAGACCACTAGGATCGACTGCCCAGTAGTAAATACGGATAAGATATTGGCTTTTTCCCGGGGGAAATTAAATCAGGAATTTCTAGACCATATTTCATCACACAGATTTTCCCAATGTCTACAAAGACCGAGCGTGTGTCTCTTGTATTTTGAATTAAGCGGCGAATTTAGAGTCACACACAGAAAATTCTCAAGTTACTTAGATTAAAAGACAAACTCCTCCTGGTCCGTTCCAGAAAGCCAGGCGCCTCAGCAGATGGACAGGCTTCTCAGACAATTTCTAAAGATTGAACCACCTCCTAAGCGGAACATCGGGAGGCTATGTTGCTTTCTGATCAGGCGGAGAGCATGAAGGAATATTTTCCTCTGGAACACCGTGGTGGAGCTGTCGGAGTCTTTAAGTGGCTCTAAATCAGGGATGCCGTATCACAACTCTCATCCCAAGCACAATAAAATCTTGGTCCCTGAACCACTTCGCTGGGGTATTAAATAGCCTTTCGCGCATCACGGGATCACCCAGTGTGAAGCTGGTCTCCGGCAGAGAATGCCAACTAGTAATCCTCACATACTGTGCTTTCATCAGAAGGCACTAACTACATGGGCAGAAGAAGCTTCAGCAAAAAAAGAAAAAAAGAAAAAAGCACAGAGACAGATCTTGGAATTCTTTATCTTTTCATGCTTGAGACTCTTAAGCCTGATTTTCATTTGTGGTTTTTGTCAAAATCTTGCTATCTTGTCCTCCCGTTTATCTTTACGTTAACAGTATTCTAGAGTAAGCTCTTATATTTTTCCTCTCAAAATAAGTAGTTTCTCCTCTTTGGTTTTAACATTTACATTTCATTTGCATCTTGTGAACCTGCAGGAAGGTTAATTAAAAACAACAAACCCTGTTGCCGACTTAGGGTGACTCTATAAGACAGAGTAGAACTGCCCCATAGGATTTCCAAGCAGCAGCTGATGGATTTGAACTGTGGACCTTTTAGTTAGCAGTCGAGCTTTTAACCACTGTGCCTCTAGGGCTTCAGGAAGGCTGATGCTAGGAGGCAAATGCCTTTTAACAGTACCCCATGAACTAAGTTTGGCTGAATTGCTAGCATTCTGGTGGGATCCTGTAGGATTCCTTTAGGGAATTACTTTTCTTTCAACAGTGGCTTTAAGTGGAGCATATTAGAAGAAATCATCCTATCTATGTATTTAACCTGGATACCCATCCTCTGTCTATCTGATTCCCTTTATTTTGAAATGAGAGTTAATACAGCATAATTGTTAAGAAGTAGGCCTGCAAAGACAGACTGTCTGATTTGGGTTCTGACATTTACTACTTGTATGCAGGGTCAAGGAGCCCTGGTGACACAGTGGTTAAGCTCGACTGCTAACTGAAAGGTCATGGTTTGAATCCACCAGCCACTCCGCAGGGAAAAGATACAGCAGTCTGCATCCGTAAAGATTTATAGTCTTGGAAACCCTATGGGACAGTTCTAGTCTGTCCTGTAGGGTCACTGTGAGTCGGAATCGACTCTGGAGGCCATGGATTATGCAGGGTCAACTAACTCTCTCTAAGCCTCAGTTTCCTTACTTATAAAAAGTGATAACAATAGTGTCAGCCTCCTGGGATTGCTGTGAGAATTAAATTAAATGAGGTCATGCAGATAACTGACCAGGTAGAGAAGGAACTTGGTTTTGGGGAGTAGACAGCCTTGTTAGACTCTGGGTTTGCTCAGCAAGTGACCTTGAGCAAAAGTCAGCCTCTCATCAAAATGTGGTGACACATTAGAGTACACCCTTCCAAGGTGTGCAGCTAATTAGGACCAACACATGGTATATAAATTGGAGTATTTCACATGTACAGGCATATATATGCATAGTAAGTTGCTTCCAGAATTGCATCTAGAGAGGAATATGTCCTAATTCAATAAAATGCCTTGATAAGCTACTTGGAGCAGTAATTCCAAAGGACATTGGTCATATTAGCTAAGACAAAAAATGATGGCTAAATTGCTCTATGTTAAACAAAATAATAAAAATAGAAATTTGGTAGTGGAGTGACAGGGCATGCTTCAGAGGAAGGAACAAGGGACAAGCCACACAAACATGAGTTTGTGGAAATTGTCAAAGGCCTTTAAATATATTTTAATTAATTAGAAACATTTATTGAATGCATGCTATATGTTAGACTATCCGAAGCAATTTACATGAAGTAATGGGTATAATCCTGCCTCAGAAAAATCCTCTGTTATAAAAGCTATTACCATCTCTATTTTACTCATGGAGAAACTGAAGTCCAGAGACATGAGGGCACTTTCCCAAATTCACACAATGATTAATTAAAAAAGAAACCCCTTGCTGTCGAGTCAATTCCGACTCATAGCGACCCTATAGGACAGAGTAGAACTGTCCCATAGAGTTTCCAAGGAGCGCCTGGAGGATTCGAGCTGCCGACCTTTTGGTTAGCAGCTGTGACTCTTAACCGCTATGCCACCAGGGTTTCCCAATGGTTGATAGTAATAGTAAACTCAGGATTCTGCCCAAGGCAATCTGATACTAGACTTGCATACCTATCCACTTTGCTCATCAGAAATGTCTACAATAAACCTATGACTCTAAAAAAAAATTGGGGCTTATTTGAACATAAATTCTTGCATCTTCCCAAAACTTTAATAAAGTTCTCCTTGAGGATATTAACTAATAGAGCAATGTACTCAATCTGTGTGGCCAGGTACAGTGCACATGAGATGATGAGACAATTTCTAAACTGAAATAATTCAGCATAACAAGAGCACAGAGCCAGAGATAAACATGAGTGTGTAAGCTCCACAAAAAAATGTAGTGGAGGGAGAGTATTTTTCTTTCAAAATCTATACAATAGGGGTTGGATCCACCTTAGTTCTTAAGGAGAGTGGTTCCAGCTGCATTTGAATCACAACTGGTTTGTTACAACTGAAAATACGTAGTATTACAATGACATTATCAGACAGGTAAACCATGAATCAGAGCATCATGAAGGGCACTTCTTATTGCAAAAGGTAAAATGAATAACGCTCACCCAAGGGAAAAATATTTCAAGTCATCTGAAACATGAGAAGAACTCTGCATCCTAAGTATAAAAGAATTAGTCATCAATCAGGACAGTATGTTCAAAGCAGTGACATAGTACAGTAGACAAATTTCCTACGTAGCGTCTGTTGGGATCAGAACTCAGGACCCATGAGGCTCAGGCCAGAACCTTTCATCCTGTACCAAAACATAAACCCCATCAGTATGTGACAACATAACCAGATCAGGTATGAGTGCACTTGAAGTGTTGAGGGCAATGGAAACGACACACTGATTTCATGTTAATTTTGCATTTTGAGACTAAGAGATGAAATAGAATTTTTTTTCTCCTGATTAACCTAAAAAATTTCCCACTAGAGATGAAATTTCACCAAAGATGGTGACATTCGTCATTTATCACCTTACATCATAGTATTCTGTGTGCCTTCCTTGTTTTTGAACAAAATTTTATGCATTTCAGGAGCATGCAACAAATCTGATTCATACTTTTTTTTTTTTTCGCATCCAGTGATGACACATTTCTAGCCAGTATTTTGAAAAAAATATCAGGATGTATTTATGAATGAATGCTAATGAAAAAGCATTCTTTAGAGAATATTGGATAAAAACTAGTAAGAGGGATGGTATAACAAGATGAAACGGATTTCCACTGGGTCTTCAATGATTGGAATAGGGATACTAAGCTTTAGGAAAGGGAAAAAAATGGGTCAAGTACTAGTTAGTCGCCATAGAGAAAACGTTGAACTATCAAGTGAGGACACTTAATCTATAAGAGGAAGAGGCTTATAAAAATGATTTGCCATCAGTGAGAATAAAACAGAAAAGCTCATGCTGAGAGCAGAAATCTGATTAGTAAAGGTTCTAAGTGACCAGGTGAGAGATGGGCAACGGCCTGGGATAACGTAGTGATAAGGAGTCCTGGTAGTGCAATGGTTCAGCACTTAGCTGCTAACTGAAGGGTTGGCAGTATGAACACACACAGCAGACCTACCGGAGAAATACCTGGTGATCTGCTTCTTTAAAAATTATAGCCTAGAAAACCCTATAGGTCAGTGCTACTCTGCCACGTGGGGGCTCTATGAGTTGAACATTGACATGACAGCATCCAACAACAAAAAAGTGACAACGACAAAGATTGAATAGAGGGCTAAGTGGGATTTATATGAAATCTAGGAAGATAAAACTGTTCTAAAGAGGCATGGAGATTACATATGCATAAGATAAAACTCATTTCTGTCCCCAAGGTTCTTTAAGTAAATGATTCCTACAATCACTCTAGGTATGTACTGCAGGACAGTCGTCCTCCTAAGAAATATTCCATTGAATTCTGCAACTTACATCTTCAATACTGGTAGCTAATAAAGATACCAGTGGAGCTTGGAAGAGCAAAAACTTTCAAAGCCTGTGGTAAACCTTATGTTCTTATTTTAGACTGTAGATTGCTCAAAGTCTGGGTACAGACAGAAATGCATAGCTTTTTCAGTGGAACTGGAAATCCACTTAGTCACTTTCCTTCCTGTGTTAGATATGAGGAATGGAGAAAGAAATCTAGCTAAGCTATTTGACAATAAAACTTACACTATACTTACATAATGGATGTCAAACCTCTCAGTGTATTAAAAACTCATAATTCATAAGTGATTTCAGTAGGTGCATAAAATTTCATTAAAAAAAACACAAAAAACCAAAACCTTAACAGTGTGGGTTTACCCCACTACTTAGAAGTTTCTCTTCAAAGGTCACTATATGTTTTTAAGTTTCATCTGAAAGATGTAGCTCTTTTTAGTTTTGAGTAAGTAGAAAGTGAATCAGAGTGAGGTTATTCAGATGTGTGATACCTTAACAGAAATTTCAATTTGATTAGATATTCTCGAAAAGTTCTTGAGAGTTACCTCTACTTGCTTAGTCATGTATCTACTAGCCATTATGTTACACAATAAATTTCATTCAGGAATATGAAGTGGACAAATAATGAATGTAGAAATATGAAAATAATGTATACTTGGTCTTCTAAAGCAAACAAATAAAGCATGGATTTAATGAACTTCTAGAAAACCAAATTAAATGTTAGGCCCATGTTATTCATACTATTCCCTCTTAAAATAAGTAAGATAGTTGAGTTTACAGAAAACTATTAAGAAGCAATTCTTGTATCAATATAAAATGGCTGAAGAGCAGAAGATCTTCAGTTATTAGCCTGCCAAAAAAAAGAAAAGGTTTAATACCAATGGACAAACACTCATTGATTATGCAATATAAAAAAGAACCTTAGTAAATGCTTCTCAGGGCCTAAAGAACAAATTAGATAAAGTTTACAGTTTTTATTTAAATGTAAACCATTTTCTTTTAAGTTAGGCATGTGCTGAAATCCAATTTCCTATTTCCCTCTTGTTCTATCAGCTCTAACCATACTATTCTCCTCACTGCTCCTAAATACACTTGGCATTCTCCCACCTCAGGGCCTTTGCACTGCTGTTTCTACTTCCTGGAACTCTCTTTCCCCAATTATCAGCGTAGCTTAGTCTACCATTGCTTTGAAGGTATTGCACTGAAGTCTTCTGTGCATAACTATTTAAAATTTCAACCCCAAGACCCAATACTCCTTATCTCCATTTCCCACTTCATTTTTCTCCATAGAACTTATCACCATATAACATAATATATAAGTAACTTATATATCTTGGTTAGTGTCTATCTCTTTCAAAAATGAAAGCTCAGTAAGATTTGTGCCTGTTTTGTTCCTGCTAATGGCCCTGGGTGGTGCAAATAGTTAAGCACTGGGCTACTAACCAAAAGACTGGTGGTTATATGCCACCCAGAGTACCTCAGAAGAAAGGCCTGCAGATCTAGTTCTGAAAAGTCAGCTATTGAAAACCCTACAGAGAACAGTTCTACTCTGACACACATGGGGTCACCATGAGTCAGAGTCTAGTGGAGGGTAACGGGTTAGGTGCCTAAAATGTTGTTGTTGTTAGGTGTCTAGAAAAGACAGGCACATAGTAGGCACACAATATTATTTGATGAATGAATGCATGAATACATGAATGAATAAGAAACTGTTGTGCAAGGTAATTAATGTATGGATAAAAGTGAGGCTCCTTTGACTGAATTTTGTTGAGCAGCCTGAAGCCTCACCTCCTCATGTAGACACTCTAAGGCTTTGAAGCATAGTTAAACAAACAACCACCAGGGTAATCTAACTACTTTTATGGCAAATGAGGTAACAGAGGTGCCAGCAGGCAGAAGACTTACCAAAATTCACACAGTGATGGGCCCTACACTGGTTTAAATGCAAGTGTACTCCTTCAGGTTGAGCAAATACACAAGATAACCTGTCATTTTTAAGTCAAATTATCAGGATAATAAAAAAATTTGGAGGCATATCAGACAGCATTAATCGATTTCAAATACAGTGCATTTATCCAGACTCTTTTCAGAGCAAACGTTCTCAATAATGTTCTGTATAACATTTCACTAAGGCATGATTATGCATGCAGTACTAACATTGCAAAGTCTACAGAGTTAGTTCAGTATTATTTAAGATTTTAAACCTCAGTGTTCTTTATACTCTGTTCTTTACAGGGTGAATTTTGCAGTTATAATTCTAAGCAATGCATTCCACAAACATAGATGATTCATAACCTATTCAGCTAACAGAGCTATAGGACAAATATTTAATTTAATTTAAAGTCCAGCATTTTAACATTACGTGAAAGTGTTTATTGTGTTTACTTTTTTTTTTTTTTTTTGGTAAGGGCAAGAAATTCATTTAATAATTGCACCTCAAGGTAAACAGCTTATGATAAAACATAATACATATTGAAACAGCTATGTAAGCCAATGCATAAAAAGATTTATAAACATTCACATACTTTCACTGAAATCACCAGAATCTGTATATGTTCTAGCTGGCAGGGAGGTGTGTTAAATGATTTTTGGCTATTGCTTCCAGTTTTAAAATTCAGTTAAAACTAGTTAATTGACAAATCTCTTAAGGAAAATGACTTGCCTTTTTATGAAGAATGACATCCAAGTTACAGAGTGAAGCATTCTGTCCAAGAGTGGGTAACATATCCAGTTAGAAAAGAATCCCCCAACAGCATAACTCTCAATTATTTTCTCCTAGACTCAAGGACATTTCAAAAGAGTGCAAGGTCCAGGGTTATTCCATAGATTATTCAGGGCTGAGACAAATCGTGAGTCCAGGATTAAATAAACACTAAATTCAACCTTACAAGGCAAAGTAATATTGACAGACAGCTTGAGAAGTGTATAGAGAGGGAGACTCACTCTCATTTAGTCTGGCTGAGAACGTGGGCCTTAGTTACTCGCATTCTTCCCCACACCAGCAGCTGACTCACATTTGATTCTCACTTCTCCCCTCTCACTATCTCCAGCTGCTGAGATCTTCCCAGAAGGACTAAAAGAAAACCCGGATTGCTCTTTCTTGAGTTGGCTCTTCACCATTTGCTCAAAATCCTTACGGTAAATTTAAGATAACAATAACTTGGCTAGTGCTGATTTGTCCTTCCAGTTCCAAAATGATCAACATCTCCTTTTCCTTTTCCTCCAATCTTAATACCTTGACTTTTGTCTGTTCTGAAGGATTAGCATGTTGAGTTAAATAACAAAGCCACTATAATTTATGAATGAAGGAATGAGGAATGAGTGTATTGTGGTCTGTGTGCCAACGAAAGAAGGAGATGGCCAAGGAGAGATGAGTCATAGATCAGAGAAACAAAATAGAATACATTAGCATATCTTAGACTATAAGGCCAAGAAAGAAATTTAGCTCTTGGTGTTTCCCCATCCTCTCTTCTCAGCTTGTTTAAATTAGGAAGGGATTATTTTTATAATCCCAATCAGTCAGCCAGCAGGAGTCTGTCATCAGATTGGGAAATTTTTACTAAGGTTTTTGTATTGGTCAGCATACTTTCAGCTGAAAGTGACAAAATCCCCACTACAACCAGTTTAATAAAGGAAAAAAGAAGAGGGGTAACTTACTGGTTTAAGTGACTGGGAATTCCGAAAGTGTGTCTATGTTTATACATAGCTGGATCCAGGCATTTGAGCAAGTTGTTAGCCTTTTGCCCTTCTCTCCTTATCTTAGCTCTGCATGCCTTTGCTTATCTTTGTTTAATTTTCCTCTGTTGCAGCCCAGCTCCCTCCACACTGAGAAGATGGTTGCTTGAAGATCTGAGCCTATAACCATAGAAATTAAAATTTCAGAGGAGGAGAGACTCTCTCTCTCATAGTAGAAATTTGATTGGCTCTCCCTACTTCTTGAGTAATTCACTGTGAACAAGTATGATTGGTAAGCCCTGGGGCATATCTCCACCCGTGCAGCCATGGAGAAGATGGGACATCATGTTTCACAGTACCTAAGTACCTCAAGGGTAGGGGTGGTAGGCAGTTCCCCAATGAGCAACAAAAATATCAGAAATTCACTTTATTTCCTTTATATTATGTTTTTTAAAATCAAGAAAGGTGTGCGTCAGGGTTGCATCCTTTCATCGTATTTATGCTGAGCAAATAATCCAAAAAGCTGGACTATATGAAGAAGTATGTGGCATCAGGATTGGAGGAAGACTCATTAACAACCTTCAATATGCAGATGACACAACCTTGCTTGCTGCAAGTGAAGAGGACGTAAGGCACTTATTTATAAAAATCAAAGATTACAGCCTTCGGTATGGATTACACCTCAGCATAAAGAAAGCAAACATCCTCACAACTGGACCAAAAAGCAACATCATGATAAATGGAGAAAATACTGAAGTTGTCAAGGATTTCATTTTGCTTGGATCCGCAGTCAACACCCATGGAAGCAGCAGTCAGGAAATCAAACAACGTATTGTCTTGAGCAAATCTGCTGCAAAAGACCTCTTTAAGGTATTCAAAAGCAAAGATGTCCCTTAGAGGACTAAGTTGCCCCTGACCCAAGCCATGATATTTTCAGTCATCTCATATGCGTAGGAAAGATGGACAATGAATTAGGAAGACCAAAGAAGAATTGATGCCTTTGAATTATGGTGTTGGCAAAGAATATTAAATATACCAATGAAGCATTGACGCCTTTGAATTATGGTGTTGATGAAGAATATTGAATATACTAGCCTTGCCAGAAGAATGAAGAAGTCTGTCTTGGAAGAAGTACAGCCAAAGTGCTCCTTGGAAGCCAGGAAGGCAAGACTTCATCTCCTGCACTTTGAACATGTTATCAGGAGGGACCAGTCCCTGGAAAAAGACATCATGCTTAGTAAAGCAGAGGGTAAGTGAAAAAAAGGAAGACCCTTGACGAGATGGATTGACACAGTGGCTGCAACAATGGGTTCAAACATAAAGATTATGAGTACGGCTCAGGACCGGGCAGTATTCCGATCTGTTGTATCTAGGGTAGGTATGAGTCAGAACCCACTTGACAGCACATAAAACCAACCACAACATTATGTTTTTTATTGAGACTAGGACTAATGTGCTTTTGCATCCAAATTGTGTATAATAGGATCTTTTCTTTGGCAAGGGAAAAAGAAATAGGTATATTCTACAACATGTGTAACCCTGTAAACTTCATTTTTGTCCTTTCTCCTATTACAGGCAAGTTTACTGGCACAGAGGGAAAGAGAGCATCACTTGCAGGCACTACCTAATATTTTTCTCTGCACTGTCTTAAGCACAGGAGCCCCGGTGGTGCAATGGTGATGTGCTCAGCTGCTAACTCAAAGGTGAGCTGTTCGAACTCACCAGCTGCTCTGCTGGAGTAAAGACCTGGCAACCCACTTCTGTGAAGATCGATGCTGTTGTTGTTGTTGTTAGATGCTCTCAAGTCGGTTCCAATGCATAGTGACCCTCTGAGCAACAGAACAAAACACTGCCCTGTCCCACGCCAGCCTAGGAAACCCTACAGGGCACTTCTATTCTGTCCTATAGGATCTCTATGAGTTGTAATCAACTTCACCGCACACAACAAAAATCCTATGCACTATCTGATTATGTGGAGAATAAGGTAAGCATTGGTATTGTTTTATGCATAGAAACCAAAAACTCGTTGCCATCGCGTCAATTCTAACTCATAGGGACCCTACAGGGCAGAGTAGAACTGCCCCATAGGGTTTCCAAGGAGCAGCTGGTGGATTTAAACTGCCGACCTTTTGGTTAGCAGCCAAGCTCTTAAGCACTATGCCACCAGGGCCCCTTATACACAGGATGTGAAATAAAGTGATAAAATAAATATTTGGAGTTATTTGCAAATATATTTATTTTCCCTGGATAGAAGGTCAATGTAAGATACCCTCAGACAGTTGAACAAAACAGGCAGGTATTTCTTCAGAATCTCTTTTGAAGGTGAACACTAAGTAGCTCTATAATTTTATTGGGCATATTTTGCTAAAGTTCATTTTTCACACATGTATCACCTTCATTAGTCTGCTGTTGTCCGTTCCATAAAGAATGAAAAAAGTAGATGAATAGCCAGAAATTTATACTGATCAATCTTTTTGATTCATCTAGCTCTGATTTCAGTCTCTTAAGTATGTTTTCAGTTTTAGCAGTCATTAAGACAAGTGCCTTCCAAAAGTTTCAGATAAAGTAAGTTATATTTAAGTCTTTTCTCTAAGTAAATTGCCACTCCTTAAGAATTGTGATTTTCACCAACTGAGTGCCTCCAGCCAATCTTAAATCAGTCTTTCCTCTTGATCCAATGGCGATCAACTCAACCTACAACCTTCCTTGAATGTAACTAACCCAATTCCCACTCCAGTCTTCATTTCTTACCCTCCTTTTTTTTTTTCCCTCCCAAAATTTTCTCAAATATCTTCCACTTCTCCTCTAAAATATTGCCCCAGCATCTCTTTCTCCCTGGTGTAGCTGTGTGCCGGAAGCTCTCCAGAGCTGACTGTGCACATCAATTCCCCATGCTGCAGTCAGTGATGTCACCTTGGCAGCTTGAAATAGGTCATGTTGGAGTTATTTACACCATGGAAATCTGAAATTGCCGAGTACTATCAAATCAGGGCTTTTTTTTTAAGGGCTGTTTGTTAAACATTTACTAGCATCCACGAAACTGACTTTGGCCTTCACTAACCACTCTAATAGCAGCAACAGGTAGTGCTTAGGAGCTTAGGTTTGGTGTCAGGTAAAGTGTCATTTGAGTTCTGGCTCATCTACTGATATTTATGAGACAGTGAGCGAGTTATTTCACCTCCCCAAATCAGTTTTCTTATTATAAGTGTTACAATAACTACACCTACCACACAGAGGCTTAAGTAAAATAATACACACAAAGCCCTGGCACAGGAAAGTGCTGAATAACATTAGCTCTTTCTCTAAAAGCCCTTAATCCTTCACCTCTATACTATACAAGATTATGATTACTATGTTTCTGGTTGTGTGTTGATGTCAATTATCTGCTCTGTCTTTTACCATTAAACCCCCAGTTCTTAGAAAGGATCATCACAGTACCTTGCTTAGTATTTTGTAGATAATGAATCCTTAATAAATGCTACATTAGGGCGTGCTGGTAGAGCAGAAAGCTGCATAGTCTGAAGGATGTGCCCAATGACGTCTGAAGTGCATTTAAAAGAGCATGGAGACAGCAGAGACTAGTGAAGAGAACACTAGATCAGGGAAGGATGTCTAAGTTTTAGTCTCAGCACATAAAAACTGCATGAATTTAGCTCCTCACAAAAGACAGCTATTCTTCCACTAGTTGAGTGCATGGAGCCCTGGTGGCACAGTGGTTAAGGGCTTGGCTGCTAACAAAAATGTCAGCAGTTTGAACCACCAGCTGTTCCTTGAATATCCAATGGGGCAGTTCTACTCTGTCCTATCAGGTCACTCTGAGTCGGAATTGACTCGACAGCAACACGTTTAGTTTGGTTTTAATTGATTGCATGGCTTACTCTTCCTAAAATTAATAGAATTTAACCACAAATGATTAAGCTCTCAACTACTAGCCCAAAGATAGGCTCTTCAAACCTACTCAGAGGCTCCTTGGAAGATAGGCCTGGCAATCTGCTTCCAAAAGGGCACAGCCTTGAAAACCCAGTGGAGCAGTTCTAGTTTGCACATAAGGGTCACCATGAGTTGGAGTAGACTCGATGGCAACTAACAACAACATACAAGTACAGGGCTGTATTGTTGATCTCTTAAGAGTCTTCCTATTTTGATTGAAATTATTTGTGCTTAAGCCCTTTATTCTAGAAACAGAGCTAAACCTGATGACAATATTCTTGGGAGAACAAAATCCTTCCTTTTCAATCTCCCTAAGCCTACCCTAGGCCTCAGCATCTATCACATCTCTACAGTATCTTTCCAAACAGTCTCTCTACCGTCTGGTTCTCTCTCACTCCATTCTCTAGGTTTTCTCTGGTCATCTTAAGGAAAGACAACACACACACACACACACACACACACACACACACACACACACACACACACACACACACGCCTGATTATATTACTGCCTTTCTTTAAGATTTCTGCTGGAATATTTTTACCTACAAGATGAAAGCTAAACTTCCTAGCAAGATCTCTAAAGTCCTGACATGTTTTACTCCTAGTTTTATATTTGCTTCTCTTCAGCTTCATTTCAGAACTCTCTCTCACAAACCTTATGCTTCTGTCACACTGAACGCACTGTTTCCTAGACATACAACGTGGCCTTTCTCAACTAGCCTCATTACACATATGGTTCCGTCAGCCTGAAAGGCACCTTCCACCTCCATCCTCTTGTTTGCCTGAGATACTGCTCATATTTCACGACCCACTTCGTATGTCAAGTTGTCTCCTAATAAGCCTTTCCTGATTCCTCCTAGGCAATGTTAGTCACTACTGTCTTTTTATTTCCACAGGTCTAGCACTTACCACTTTGGATTGTATTTATCTGTTTACTAGTCTGCATCCTCCATTGAAACAGTGCACTCCTTAGTAGTGATGTGCCACAACTCTGGAGTCAGCCTGTCTGGTTTACAAACCTCTGCATTACCATATACTAGATGTATGATCTGGAGGAAGCTACACCACTTCTTTCATCCCCAGTTTTCTCACCTATAGAATGGAGCTAATATAGTACTGATCTCAAAGGGTCCTTCTAATAATTAAATGAGAAAATGCATGTAAAGCTTCTAGCTCTATGGTGGCATATATTAAGGTCTCAATAAATATTATAAAAGATTATTTTCATGATGATGATGATGGAGGTGGTAAATCAGGAAGAGAGAAGGTGAATAAAAAGAAACCTCATTTTCTTTGGCACCCCTGAAGATAATAGGTGTTTGGCACTTATTTACGTGTTCGATGTTTGTTTTTTGAATGAATAGTTGATGATACACTATGTTAACTTTACAGCAAAGCCCAATCAGAGATACTACTTGCTAGCTACTATCTCATGGCAACCCCATGTGTGTCAGAGTAGCACTGTGCTCCATAGGGTTTTCAAAGGCTAATTTTTTGGAAGTAGATTGCCAGGGCTTTCTTCCTAGGTGCCTCTGGGAGGACTTGAATGTCCAACCTCCAACCTTTTGGTTAGGGTTAGTGCCCAGTGGTTAACAGTTTGCATCATCGAGGAAATAAAGTGATACTTGATTCTTTCTCATGTCTGAGTCAACTATGTTAACTTTTGGAATGCCAGAAACTTTAGTACTGGTGGTGGGGGGGGGGGGAGTAGATGAGGAAAAGGTGAAGGAAAAAGATCTTGGGAAATATTTGTTGGGATGCAGAGTATAGGTCAAATTACTCTACTTCACAGCTTTGTCTAAGCATTTCGGTTGTTTTGATTACTAGGAACTGAAATAATCTTAAAAAAGAGAAAGAAGGAGAGAGAGAGAAAAAAAGAAGGACGGAGGGAAGAAAGGAGGAAAGGAGAAAGGAAGAAGGGAGGGAGGAAGAGAAGGAGGGAGGGAAGGAAGGAAGAATGGAAGGGAGGAAGGGAGGAAGGAAGAAAACAAGTTAAAAGAAAAGAAAAAAAAGAACGAAAATGTGCGAATTACAAATCTAGAGAGCTGCTCCACAAATAGGCACCAACTCAGGGTTGAAGGGCAGTCAATGAACAACTCGCTTGATGTGCTCCGAGAGAGCCGAGAGCCGAAGGCAGAACAGCTACGCAGCGAGGGGTTGGAATGTGGCTTGGAACGAAAACGTGTGTTCCTGTAGAGGTGGGCGTGGAAGGAGGAAGGAGCAGACCTCACCTATTAATGACGCCTTTGGACTAGAAAGGACTGAAACATTGGGAATGGAAGTTCAAATTAGCGAAATAGTATACTCTAAAGACATTTAAGCTGATAAACTTCCGATACGCAGGACATAAAAACTGAGACAAATTATTTCAATTAGTCCAAAAGGCCAATCCGGAATTAGGCTGAAGAGTGCAGTGGGAATGGTGTACAAGAGAATAGATTGGGACAGGTTTAAAAAAGAAAGGAAGAACCAAGAGAGAAGTGCAGCTGCGTTTATTTCAAAGAAGAAGAAGAAGAAGAAAAAGTGCTCTCTTGTTTTTAATTAAATAATAGATGCCCCCACCCTGGGCTAGAGTCAAGTCTGATTCCCTTCTGCGCTTGGTGGGGGAAATTCAAATAAAACAGCCAAACAAATGCACGAGGAAAAAGAGGGGTGCTTTCGTTTTCTCTTTTTCTTTGTGCCTTCTTCCAACCAATTCTTTCCTTTGGCCCCAGAGCTCGCGCGCGAGTTTTTTTTTTTTTTCCTTTGCTGTCCAAAGGCCTGCGTCCTTCCGCGCCTCCATCAGCGTGCGATCGCTTCCATCCTCCTAGCCAGAATAGAGTTTGTTCCCGAGATCGCACAGGCTAGGAAGCTGACCCAGTCCCCTCCTGCCTGTCTGCTTTGCACCGTCACCAGATGATTTTGGCTATCACAGCCATACCAGTTCTGACTTCCCCAATGCCTCCAAGTCAGAGTCCCACCTGGCCCAGGTCGCGTGTCTGCTTCCACTGGCTGCCATTTAATGAGCACCCTCAGAATGTCTGGAACCGCGCTGAGGACTTCACAGGCATTGCTTCATTACTCCTCACTGCCCCTTAAGAACTGGGTATTATTATTGCCATGATAAATGAAGACACTTCGACTGCAGACGTTATTGGCTTAAAAATAAGCAAGTCTACGTCACAAAGAGTGAACACTAAACTATGAACTTTAGTTAATAACCTCCCTCCCCTCCGCTTTCTTCCCCTTCCTCCGCTCCTCTCCCCCGCGGTCACCTTCTCCCCGGGGCGTCTCCGAACTTGCCGGCCCAGAGAAGCCCTTGATATTCCTGGGGAGCTGGGAGGGTCCCCGCACCCTCTTCTCTTCAAGAAACTACTGTCTCTGTGAGTGGAACGTGATTTCCAGGTCCAAGGAGCATCCTTCTGCATCCCGCGGGCAGACGCCGCGCACCGTCCAGCGCTCGGGCGCCAGGTGTGTAGCCGCGAGGGCGGCCAGCACGCTCTGCGGCCGCGGTGGCGCTCGCTCCCAGCCGCTCCGCCAGGCCGGGCTAGCCACCTCCCGGTCCCCGTGGCTCCTGCCAGCGCCAGAGAAATGGTGGTTAGGGTGTGGCCCCTGCAAACCGCCCTGGGATTCCGTTCCTCCAGCTGAAGAGCCAGCCTGGCTTGTAGATAACAATCGGACAGACCGACCTACAAGGGCGGAATGCCTACGTGCCTACGTCTTACCATTATCCCTGGCAAAAAGAAGTCCAAGATTTTCCCAAATCTTTGGCCGGCAACGCTCCTGGTACCCCGCCCCCGCCCAACTTTAATTATAAACGGAGCTCTATATTCTAGTTAATGTTGTCTAAAAATAATGATTGCTCTTAAATCAATACCTGAACCTAACAAGAGTAAAATGACAATTTTTACTGTAAGGAGTTCCTCAGCAACCAAGAATGTGTAACTTCGAAGGCTACTGCTAGAATTGCTTCTCCGGAAACCGGGTGAAGGCATTGGAAAATCCTTGAAGATCCAGCAGAATTGGTTGCGAAAAGGGAAAGGCCTCCTCACTCTTAGGGCTTCTGGGGCATTGTTTTATATTTAGGTGAGAAGGCTGATCTTGGCATAATTGATACATAGAAAGTTATTCAATTGATGAGGAAAACAAAATCGTAAGAAATCCTCGGGCAATATCTGAAAGGGAGCATTTAATTCTCTGTCACTCAAGAAAAAGGAACAGTTCAGCTTTCAAAATGTATCCTCATTATACAGTCAACCAATAAAATATAATCCCCACTGAAGCTATTAGAGTAGAGCAGAGGATGGCAGTTGGGATTTTTAGCTTGGTTGAAGCAAATAAAAGACGGTAGAAGACATGAAATCAAACTTGTTGAAACTTGGTTTTGCAGAAGTATAAGACAGCTTGGAGAAGATGAATTCAGGTGGAAAATGACCTTTTTAATTATGTTCAGGAAGGCATTAGAATGTCAGGAGAAATGCTGGAAAAGAGATTTATTACTGTAAGCACAGTTGACATGTTCTATTTTGTCGAGTCTCTTGGACGGAGGAAGGAAACCAGTATTTCAGGAGGTGATTAGAAGGGTTCTGAGAAGTCTTCAGTAACCCAGGGAGAGCTGAAAGAAGGAATGCGTTGCTCCAGTTGGCTTAGAGACCAGGGGAACCTCAAAGGATCTTATTTTGAGGTTTTTCACCACAGATTTCCTTGTGAGAGTATTTATACAAGTAGGGCTGTGTGAAATGGTCTGGATCCAACATGTATGTGTGTGTATCCTTCTCACATCCAAAAGAAAATTTCTGGCATCTGTCTCTGAAGGAGATCTGTCTCTCTCCCTATACATATACGTATATACAGAGAGAGATTCAGAGATGAGATTTTCAAAAATACAAATCATTTTTGTAGTAAGGTTATGCTGCATGTATATATTGTTAGACATTTTGAATGCTATATTCAAGTTCAATAGCTCATTTGAGAGACGCATCTGTCTTGTGTGGAAAACAGGGTTGCTGTTAGGATTCCTATATCATAGATGAGGAAGTGAAGGTAAGAAAAGGGAAGTGAGTCTCCCCAGTGTTCTTTTCCCTTTGTCACAAGACCTTTCATGGTATTTGTGATTCATTAGCATGAGCTAAACTCACATGGTGCTCAACACATCCCTTTTTTTGTCCATTTTTCCTCTCTCCTTTTTAGTTTCAACATGCCCTATACACTCTCACTTTATATTCATCTTCCCTGCTTCCTTTTTCCGCTTAGCCCTTCTAAATATTTAACACTCCTTACAATCTTATATACTCATCGTGTGTGTGTGTGGGGGGGGGAGGGTGTGTGTGTCTGTGTGTGTATGTGTGTGTGGGGTGTGTGTGTGTGTGTTTGTGTGTGTATCCAGAGAATATACTAAATGAAGTGAAGACGGAATTTCTAAAAGGGGAGAGCAACTTTTTTTTTCTGATGTACTTCCTTTGTCTAGAACCAAACCCACAGTGACCCTATAGCCTGGTAAATAATGGGCACCCAGTAAATATTTGTTATATGAATGCATGACTGAATCAATGAACAAATTCATAAAGAGAGTCCATTGGATCTAATCAGCATTTTTTTTTTTTTTTTTGTGGCTACTTTTTAAAGAGAGGGGTGCTATTTAATTACTCACAAGAAAAATAACGAAAGGCAGCTCACGGCAGGACCCACTGCACCTGGCATGGAGATGATATGCCTTCCTTATTTCCTTTACCTCTTTCTGGTAACTAGCAAAATGTGTTTGGGACCTCATTTTATATCATTGAAAGAGGCTTCTGCCAAGTCAGAGAACGTTTTTGTATGTCTTTGCTGCCTCCTACTCCCCATTCAAGGAGCCCTGATGGCACAGTGGTTAAGTGCTGAGCTGCTAACCGAAAGGTCAGTGGTGATTTGAATCTGCCAGCTGCTCTGAGAGAAAGATGTGGCAGTCTGTTTCAATAAAGATTACAGCCTTGTAAAACCTGTGGAGCAGTTCTCTTTTATCCTATAGGGTTGCGATGGGTCAGAATCAACTCAAGGGCACTTAACAACAACAACAACACGACCCATTCAAAGGTGCCTGAAAAGTGTGCGGTTGGAACCCACTAGCCACTGTGGGAGAAAGATGTGGCAGTCTGCATCAGTAAAGATTACAGCTTTGGAAACCCTATGGGGCAGTTCTATTCTGTCCTATAAGGTTGCTAGGGGTCAGAATCGACTCCACAGCAGTGAGTTTTGGTTTACTCCCATTCACCTTTTTCTCATGTATGCACCACCTTCAGGAAATACCCCCTGCCTACACCCATGCCAGGAATGTATTTTTCTTGGAGCAGAGCCCTGCACTTAGTATCTTTCCAAACACTTTCCTCCCTCATTGAATTTTACCTGTCCCCTTTTTCCATCCCCTCTGGTTTCTGCTTTCCATAATGTTTTATGCTTTCAAGGTTATATATTTTTATTTTGTTCCAGTCGTGTAGTCTCAGAATTGGAAAGCCATATACAACATCTCCTCTCCCAGTGCAGCAAATCTTTGTACCGCATTGACAAATGAGAAGCGACGTGAGTGAGAAGTCAGTCTCTGAAGACAAGACAGATGTGCTTTTTGCCTTTTAGTAATTGTGTGACTTTGGGCAAATTGTTTAACTCCTCTAAGCTTCAGGCCCTTCATTTAGAGAATAAGGACAAAATAGTTCCCATCTCCTAAGGACGCTGTGAGGGTTAAATGGGAAAATGTAGGCAGAGAGCATAAAATAATTCTTTGCTAGTAGTAAGGATTAACAAATACTAGCTGTTACTGGTCACATCCCTGATAAATGGTCTTCCAGCATCCATTTCAATGCTATCAGTGTTGAGGAAGAAGACTACTACTTTTTTGAGTCAATGGGTTCTTTTTGAAGACATGTTGTCCAACTGCTATAAAGATCCTTCATAATTAGCTGAAATCTGCTTCTTATAACTTCCATCCACTGGTCCCTGGTCTTTTTTGGAGAAATATAGAGTACCTATGTGTCTTTTCTTTCATAGGGCTACATTTAACATTGTTAAATGCAGGTATAATGGCTCTTCTGCATCTCCATTTTGAATTAAGTTTTCCCATTTCCTTCAGTCCTTCTTGTGATGAAGTCTGGTTTGCCTATGTGCCTCTTCAAGAGTGGCACCAGAATTAGATGTAATAGCCCTATTGTTGTCTAACTAGTATAAATTACAGAGAGATATTATCTCTCACAATCTGGACGTTCTATTTTGAATGGAGGCTGAGATATCATTAGATGTCTTAGCAACCATGTCACACAGTTGGGGGCATGTCAAGTTTGTCAACCCCAAGTTAAAAACAGAGTAAGTACTCCAGGTCTTTTTCACATAAGTATTGATAAGCCATTTCTAGCCTGTTTTGTGCATGAGAAACTAAAAATGTATCTAACAGTAAATTTATGCCAATGTATGCCAATGAAATAACACTGAGGGAACTTCTGGAGAGAATGCCTTTAAGCTGTTGTTCCCAACCTTTTTTTAACCTCTCAGTACACATGAATGACGGTATTCACATGAAATATATAATACTCATGGGAACGCCCATGAATTATTTACAATTCCCATATGCTGGTTACAACTCCACCCTTTACTCTTCTGTGCAAAAAAGCATATCAGAACTTGAGTGAGTGAAAGTGAGGTATTATAGAGATAATATAGATAAACTCAATTTTTTTGTCAAATAAATAATCTCCAATTTAATTCAGATGAACAAAAGAACTGAATATGAAAATAGCCTAAAGCTTTTAGAAGATTACATAGTGAATAGCTTCATGATATTAGGGAAGAGAAAATTTTCTTTAAACCTCCCCCCAAAAAAGAAAAAACAAACCAAAAGAGAAAGGAAGGAAGGAATCACAAATAATAAAAGAAAAAGCAGAGATATTTGACATCATTAAAACAAACAAATAACAACAAAAATATCACCAAGGCTCCAAAAAGAGAACGAAAGTTATCTGCAACACATGTAACAGACGAAGTACTAGTATACCTCCCCAAACTATAAAGAGCTTTTACATATTAATAAGAAAAAGATAATCAAATAGAAAAACATAGACACAAGACTTAAATAGGTACTTCAGAAAAGAAACCTGATTGAACAAAAATCATGAAAAAATTTAGCATCAGTGATCACCGTAACATAACTTAAAACTCAATGGATATCATTGATACCTACTAGAGTTGTAAGGGGGCATTGGTGGTTCTGTGGTAGAATTCTCACCTTCCATATAGGAGACCTGGATTGGATTCCTGGCCAATGCACCTCAAGTGTAGCCACTATCCATATGAAGTCATAGGTGTTGCTATGATGCCAAACAGGTTTCAGTGGAGCTTCCAGACTAGGAGGAACTAGTAAGAAAGGCCTAATGATCTACTTTCAAAAATCAGCCAGTAAAACACTACGGATCCTGTGTGTATGGGATCCCTCCGAGTTGAGGACTAACTCGATAGCAGCTAACAACAACAGAGGTGTAAACATTAAAAAATGAACAATACCAAATGTGAGGGAGGAGTTACAGTGGTGGGAACACTCATAATCTGCCAGCAGGAGTGTAAATGGATACGCCCACTTTGGAAAACATTTTGACATAATCTAATAAATTAAACAAGTACAAACCAAAACCTATTGCTGTCCGGTGGATTCGGACTCATAAAGACCCTACAGGACAGAAAAGTACTGCCCCACATGGTTTCCAAGGAGCAGCTGGTGGATTCTAACTGCCAGTCTTTTCATTAGCAGCTGAAGTTCTTAACTGCTATACCACCAGGGCTCCTAAACATGTACATGCCCTGTTTATTACACAGGATAGAGGCTAAGGTGCCATGAAAAAAAAATTCCAAAAAGCCGTGGTATTTATCTCTCATGTAACAGCCCCAAGTGAGTGGTCCTGTTTGGGGAGAACCTAGTCATTCAAGGATCAATGATTTTTCCATTTCATTGCATGGCCATTTCTTAGGTCATTGTCCACCTTTTCATGGTCAATAAGACAGATTGCAGGAATGTTCGTGTCCCTGCATGTGAGAAGGCAAAAGAGAGCACAGAGGAGTACACACCCAGTGTTTTAAGGACCAGACTAGGGTGCGTCTTAGGTCCTTTTCACTTAGACTCCGTTGGCAAAAACTTAGTCACATGGCCACAAATAGCTGCAAGAAGGCTGGGAAATGTCATCTCTAGTGCTCTGTTATTATGGAAGAAGAGGAGAATGGAATTGAATAGTAATCTCCACCGTACAACAGTTCTGCTTCTAGGTTGGACACCAAGAGATGCACAAATTTATTCAAAGCAGTATCATTTGCAGTAACAAAAAACTCAAAACAATTCAAATATCCATCAACAATAGACTGGATAAATACATTGGGGCACACAATGAACTAACTAAAGTTACACTTCAACATAGACAAGTGTTATAGACATGTTAAAAAATGAGCAAGTCACAGCATATACACAGAATGAATATGTTTGCATAAAGTACCAAAGAGGCAAACTAAAAAATATGATGTTTAGGGATATCTACATGAGTGGTAAATTGAAGAACAACAAAATAATGATATTACAAAATTAGAATAATGTATAACTATCCTTAGAGGAGGTAACAGGATGAGATTGGGAAGGATACTTGATAGCACTTGAAATGCTCTATTTCTTAACTGAGTGGTGATTACATGAAAGTTTGCTTTATGCTTTAAACTGTACATATATGCTTGCTATAATTTTCTGTCGAACATGTTGAGCATCTTTTTATATTTTTTTTAAAAGATAGATAGATAGATGGATACATAGATAGTCGCCATTGAATTAACTCTAACCCATAGTGACCTTATATACAACAGAACAAAATGTTGCCCAGTCCTGCATCATCTTCATGATCACCAGCTTGTTCGAGACCATTGTTGAAGCTATTGTTCCAGTCCATCTCACCAAGGATCTCCTTGCCCTCACAGCTCTTATACACCACCAAACATGACGTTCTCCTCCAGTGACTGATTCCCCCCTGATAACTTGTTCAAAGAAAGTGAGTCAGGTGATGTTCTATGATCCGTAAGGTTTTCGTTGGCTAATTTTTGGAAGTAAACCACCAGACCTTTCTTCCTAGTCTGTCTTAGTCTGGAAGCTCCAGTGAAACTTGTCCATCATGGGTGATCCTGCTGGTATTTGAAATACTGGTGGCATAGTTTCCAGCATCACAGCAACACACAGTACAATATACTGACCAATGGATGGTGCCGTTCTCTAAAAAAGAAATTAAAAAAGGAAAGAATTTCTTAAATTCTGTATTTTAAGTATGTAAGTAATTACTTGTGACATATAGTTTACAACACACATGTCAAAACAACATAATCTTTGCTTTCGCCCAGAGGATGGATTCATAGTGAGAACTTCAGCCATTCTGGGACCAGATTTTAGGGAAAATATTTTGGGGATATTGTGGGATGAGTGTGACTTCCATCACATAACATAGATTTTTTTCTTTCTCTTTTCTGTCCTCTTGATAGGTCAGCTCTGATTATGTGCCTTCCTGTATGCAAATCATACAACAGAACATGATCTCCTTACTAAGCATATAACAACATTTCTGATTTTAAAAAGTGGCAAGTCTATGTAGCACTGTGATGACAGCATGATTTGAAAATCCGGCTGCCTGGGTTAAGATCCTGGTTCTGCCCTTTACTACCCCTGTAGCCGTAGATAATCTTCTTAACTTCACCAAGCCTCCATTTCTTCATCTATAATATGGCAATTTTAATAGTACCTACTTTATAGAATTATTGCAAGTGTTAAACAACACAGTGTACAATAATTTTATACAAGTCTGTTACATAGCAGGGGCTTTAAAATGTTAACTTAAAAAATATAGTAATAGAGATTTTTTTTCAGCTAGTAATTACATATCACCAAGATATGTAATAATGTTACACAAAGCTTGCTAAAATATAAAGTCTTTTTAAATTTGTTTAAATATGTGCAAAAGCTAGTCCTAACATGGGGCAGATGTGGCATGAAATGGGCACTCAATAAATCTTAGCTTCCTTTTACTTTAAGGTATTTGGAAGCTTTGTCCTGTTTCTTCAATATATTATTATACATGAATCTACTAATTAGAGTCAGAAGTTGTAATTGAGAGATAGAACATCCTTCAAGAGAAAGTCAATCTTCTATAGCGTTGTGAACATTTTGTTCAGAAAATTTTGCTTTTATCTAGAGTTCATTCTCCCAAGTGGTCAATGATATAATGTAAAATAATGTAAAATTATATGGAACCTATATACAAGGTTCCTGTACTGTAATGGTTCTTAAAAGGAACTTTGTACACTTAAGTGTTCTTTTCCTCATTTGAACTTGCTTTTGGATGCTATATAAGACATTGTAAAACATATCCTTAATGTATTTTTGTCTTTGGAGTGTGAAGCTGATTTTTGGAAATAGCAAAAAGCCATTCAGAGCCAAGTGTGGTGAATAATGTGAGTGAACAAGTTGTGTAATACCATTTTTGGTAAAAAATGAGGAGTGACAAAATTAATTTTTTTTTTTTGTTTGTTTGCACAGCTTGCAAACTGGCTTTAAAGGCAATTCCAAAAAGGAGTTCCACAAGTTAGGCGGTGACAATATCTTTGGAATGATTTTAAAGTCTCTTTTTCATCCCATTAAGCCATGTTGACATTAGCCATATACACCGGTACAGCCATATTAGTTATAAAAATATTGAAATATTTATACGCCTGTTACTAAAAATCTTCCCTCAAAACCTGCTTTAGCACTTTGGTTAGTGTCAATTCTGATTGGTTGGTATCACTGTCATTCAACTTGCTAATTATTTTCAATATTACTCCTGTGTACAAGCACAAGGTAGTATCTGACCAGCAATTTCATAGTCCTGGCAATCCTCATTTGGATGTTAATATCAACAACAATATCTTTCTGAGATTATTAGAACAGAAAATTAATAGTTCTTCTTTAGAATAACTGATTGCCCACACAATTATTTCTTTAATCAGGTTCTACATGCATCAGATTAAGACTTCAGTTATATCTCCCATTAACAAACAGACGCTTTCTCACTGTTTGCCATACAGAAAAGGAAAGATCCCGAATACTTCCAGACTTATTCCAACACCCTGATAGATGTTAAAGTATAATTAATTCTGCTAATGATAATTCCATAGGATTCCTAAGTGTGATAAAAATACTTAGAATTAATTCCTGTGTGCCAAAAAAGCAGATAGTGCAGATCAATCAAACTCAGAGACGTAGTAGGGAAAATCTTTAAAACTCAGTTTGGGTATTTATGGTCTGTCTATGTCACAATTTTCAGTTGTTCCTGATTGTATTCCCTTCATTGATATTTTTATTGGTTATGGCATGGTGATTGTTTCCTCAGTGTTATAAAAAACCCCTACCTGATTGGGAATTTTCTATCAGAGTTTCATTTGGCATTAATTATAATTGCCAGCTGTTGACATCATGTGATGGATCACATATGCAGGTCACAGGAGGAGTTCACCCACTCTAATCCCTAAAAAGCAATAGTATGAAGTGAGTACTATATTGCAAATAGTAAGTTATGACATTTTTCTTTTTTTTTCTAATTGTACTTTAGAAGAAGCTTTTCAGAACGAATAGATTCTCATTAAACAGTACACATATTGTTTTACAACAGTGGTTAACAACACCATGACATGTCAATACTGTCCCTCTTCAACCTTGGGTTCCGTATTACCAGCTTTCCTTTCCCTTCCAGCCTTCTAGTCCTTGTACCTGGGCTATTGTGCCCCTTTAGTCTCATTTTGTTTTATGGGGCTGTCTAATCTTTGGCTGAAGGATGAACCTGGAGAGTGACTTCATTACGAAGCTAAAACGGTGTCCGGGCTCCATACTCTTGGGGTTTCTCCAGTCTCTGTCAGGCCAGTAACTCTGGTCTTTTTTCATGAGTTAGAATTTTGTTCTACATCCTTCTCCAGCTCTGTCCGGAACCCTCTGTTGTGATCCCAGTCAGAGCAGTCAGTGGTGGTAGCCAGGCACCATCTGGCTGTACTGGACTCAGTCTGGTGGAGGCTGTGCTAGTGGTGGTCCATTAGTACTTTGGACTAATCTTTTCCTTGTATCCTGTACTCTTCATTCTCCCTTGCTCCCGAAGGCGTGAGACCAGTGGAGTATCTTAGATGGCTACTCACAGGCTTTTAAGACCCCAGATGCTACTCACCAAGGTAGAATATAGAACATTGCCTTTATAAACGGTGTTATGCCAATTGAGTTAGATGTTCCCTGAGACCATGGTCCCCACAGTCCTCTCTCTGCCCAGCAATTCATTCCCTCAGGGGATTTGGATGTTGCTATGGAGCTTCCATGACCTTTCCTTATACAAGATGTGCTGGTTTCCTCAGGGTTCTGTACTGTCTCACCCTTCACCAAAGATACCACTTACCTATTGCCTATTTGGTATTTCCCCCCACCCCACGCCTCCCATCCCTTGTAACCAGCGAAGATTGCTTCTTTTTGTGTGTAAAGTTTTACATGAGTTTTTACAGTAGAGGTCTCATACAATATTTGTCTTTTTGTGATTGACTTATTCCACTCAGCATAATGTCCTCCAGTTTCATCCATGTTATGAGATGCTTCACAGATTCATCATTTGTCTTTATTGTTGCATAGTACTCCATTGTGTGTATGTACCATAGTTTGTTTATCCATTCATCTGTTGCTGGGCATCTAGGTTGTTTCCATCGTTTTGCTATTGTGAACAATGCTGCCATGAATACGGGTGTGCATGTATCTATTCGAGTGACGGCTCTTATTTCTCTAGGATATATTCCTAGGAGTGGGATTGCTGGATCGTACGTATTTCTATTTCTAGCTTTCTAAGGAAGGGCCGTATCATTTTCCAAAATGGTTGTATCATTTTGCATTCTCACCAGCAATGCATAAGAGTTCTGATCTCCTCGCAGCCTCTTCAACATTTGTTATTTCCAGTGTTTTTGATTCATGCCAGTAATGCCAGGGTGAGATGGTATCTCATTGTGGTTTTAATTTGCATTTCTCTAATGGATAGTGATTGCAAACACTTCCTCATGTGTCTGTCGGCTGCTTGAATGTCTTCTTTGGTGAAGTGTCTGTTTATTTCCTTTGTCCATTTTTTTAATAGGATCGTTTGTCTTTATGTTGTAGAGGTGTTGGATTTTCTTGTAGATTATGGCAATTAGACCTTTGTCTGACTTGTACTGTCCAAAAATTTTTTCCCAGTCTGTAGATTTTCTTTTTACTCTTTGGGTGAAGTCTTTTGAAGTGCGTAGGTGTTTAATTTTTATAAGATCCCAGTTATCTAGCTTATCTTCTGGGGATTGTGTGTTGATGGTTATGGTTTGTATCCTGTTAATGCTGTGTATTTCGGCCTGTAGCGTTGGTCCTATTTTTTCTTCTGTGAACTTTATAGTTTTTGGCTTTATATTTAGGTCTTTGATCCATTTTGAATTAGTTTTTGTATATGGTGTGAGGTATGGATCCTGTTTCATTTTTTTGCAGATGGATATCAAGTTTTGCCAGCACCATTTGTTAAAAAGACTGTCTTTTCCCCATCTGATGGACTTTGGGCCCTTGTCAAAGATCAGGTGACCATAGGGAGATGGATTTACATCTGGGTTCTCAGTTCTGTTCCATTGGTCCATTTATCTGTCATTGTACCGGTACCAGGCTGTTTTCACTACCTTAGCTGTATAGTGGGTTCTGAGGTCAGGTACTGTGAATCCTCCAACTTTATTCTTCTTCTTCAATAGAGCTTTACTTATTTGGGGCTTCTTCCCTTTCCATAAAAAGTTAATGATTAGTTTTTCAATCTCTTTGAAGAATGTTGTCAGTATATGGATTGGGATTGTATTGTATTTCTAAATTGCTTTGGGGAGAATTGTAATTTTCACAACGTTGAGCCTACCTGTCCATGAGCATGGTATGTTTTTCCATTTGTGCAGATCTCTTTGGGTTTCTTGCAGTAGTGTTTTGTAGTTTTCTTTGTATACGTCTTTTACATCCCTTGTTAGATTTATTCCTAAGTATTTTATTTTTTTAGGGGTTATTATAAATGGTATTGTTTTCCTGATTTCCTTTTCATCGTTCTCTTTATTGGTGTATAGGAATCCAACTGATTTTTGTATGTTTATCTTGTATCCTGCTACTCTGCTGAATCTTTCTATTAGTTCCAGTAGATTTCTCGTGGAGTCTTTAGGGTTTTCTTTGTATAGTATCATCTCATCCGCAAAAAGGGACAGTTTAACTTCTTCATTACCAATTTGGATGCCCTTAATTTCTTTTTCGTTCCTTACTGCTCTAGCTAGAACTTGCAGCACAATGTTCAATAGGAGTGGTGATAAAGGGCATCCTTGTCTTGTCCTGTTCTCAAGGGGAATGTTTTCAGCCTCTCTCCATTAAGAATGATGTTGGCTGTTGGTTTTGCTTAGATGCCCTTTATTATATTGAGAAATTTCCCTTCTCTACCTATTTTCTTGAGAGTTTTTATCAGGAATGAGCATTGGACTTTGTCAAATGCCTTTTCTGCAGCAACTGAGATGATCATGTGATTCTTTTTTTTCCTTTTATTTATGTGGTGGATTACATCAACTGATTTTCTAATTTTGAACCATCCTTGCATACCTGGTATGAATCCTACTTGGTTGTAGTGTATTATTTTTTGATATGATGCTGAATTCTATCGGCTAGAATATTTTTTTAATTTTTTAAAATTTTACTTCAGGTGAAGGCTTACAGAACAAATAGTTTATCGTGAAACAGTAGTACACATGTTGTTTTATGACACTGGTTAACAACCCCACAACATATCAACCCTCTAACTTCTCAACCTTTCTTTCTTTGGTGAAGATAAACATAGCCAAAGATACACCATTTCAAAAATTTCTACATGCACAGTTCAGTGACATTGCCTACGCTCTTCCAATTGTGCTGTTATTCTCACTTAAGATGACGGCTTACAGAACAAAAGAGTTTCTCATTTAACAGTTACTACAAATGTTGGCCTATGACAATGGTTAACAATCTCACAACACATAAACAATAACCTTACTCAACCTTGGGTTCCCTATCACCAGTTTCCTTGTCCTCTTCTGCCTTCTGGCCCTTGTCACTGGACTCCTGTACCTCGTTAGTCTCATTTGGTTTTATGGGGCTGTCCACTCTCAGGCTGAACAGTGAACCTCGGAGGTAACTTCACCACTGAGCTAAAAGGGTGTCTGGGGGCATACTCTGGAGGTTTCTCCAGTCTCCTTTAGGCCAGTAAATCTGGTTTTTTTTTGTGAGTTAAAATTATGCTCTACATCCTTCTCCAGCTCTGTCCAGAACCCACTGTTGTGATCCTGGTCAGAGCAGTCAGTGGTGGTAGCCAGGCACCATCTAGCTGTACTGGACTCAGTCCGGTGGAGGCCTTGGTAGCTGTGGACAATTAGTCCTTTGGACTAATCTTTTCCTTGTATCCTGTACTCTTCATTCTCCCTTGCTCCCAAAGTGATGAGACCAGTGGAGTATCTTAGATGGCCACTCACAGGCTTTTAAGACCCCAGACACTACTCACCAAGGTAGAATGTAGAGCATTGTCTTTATAAGCTGTGTCATGCCAATTGAGCTAGATGTTCCCTGAGACCATGGTCCCCACACCCCTACACCCAGCAATTCAGTCCCTCAGGGAGTTTGGTTGTGTCTATGGGGCTTCCATGACCTTTCCTTGTACAAGTTGTGCTAGTTTCCCCTGTATATTGGCTAGAATTTTGTTGAGAATTTTTGCATCTATATTCATGACAGATATTGGTCTGTAATTTTCTCTTTTTGTGGCATCTTTGCCTGGTTTTGGTATCAGCATTATGCTGGCTTCATAGAATGAATTCGGAAGTGTTGCTTCCTTTTCTATGCTCTGAAATAGTTTGAGTAGTACTGGTACAAGCTGTTTTCTGAATGTTTTGTGGAATTCTCCAGTAAAGCCATATGGCCCAGGGCTTTTTGTGTTTGTGAATTTTTTTAAATTACCTTTTCAATCTCTTCTCTTGTTATGGGTCTATTCAGATTTTCAGCATCACTTTGTTGCAGTTTGGGCAGGTAGTGTGTTTTTAGAAATTTATCTATTTCCTCTAGGTTTTCAAATTTGTTGGAGTAGAGTTTTTCATAATATTCTGTTATGATCCTTTTTATTTCAGTTGGGTCTGTTGTAATGTCGCACATTTCATTTCTTATTTGGTTTATTTGCGTCCTCTCCTGTTTTTATTTTGTCAGTCTGTCCAGTGGTTTGTCAAGTTTGTTGATTCTTTCAAAGAACCAACTTTTGGTTTTGTTGATTGTTTCTATTGTTTTTCTATTCTCTATTTCATTTATTTCTGCTCTGTTCTTTATTATTTCCTTTCTTCTGGTGGCGGTGTGCTTTTTTTGCTGTTGTCTTTCTATTTGTTTGAGTTGTGTAACTAATGTTTTGATTTTGTCCCTTTCTTCTTTTTTGATGTGTGCATCAATTGCTATAAATTGTCCTCTGAGGACCACCTTTGCTGTGTCCCAAAGGTTTTGGTATGGTGAGTTTTCATTCTTGTTTGATTCTAGGAATTTTTTGATGCCTTCTCTGATTTCTTTTATTACCCCGCGGTTTCTCAGCAAGGTATTATTCAGTTTCCATGTAATAGATTTTTTTCCTTGCTCTTTCTGTTGTTTATTTCTACCTTGATGGCATTGTGGTCAGAGAAGATACTTTGTATTATCTCAGTGTTTTGGATCTTGTTGAGGATTGCTTTATGGCATAAGATGTGGTGTATTCTGGAGAACGTTCCATGTGCGTTGGAAAAGAATGTTTACTTTGCAGCTGTTGGATGGAATGTTCTATAGATGTCTATGATGTGAAGTTGGCTCATTGTGCCCTTTAAGTCTTCTGTATTTTGGCTGAGTTTCTTTTTTGATGTTCTGTCCTTTACTGACAGTGGTGTGTTGAAGTCCCCTACTATTATTGTGGAACTGTCAATTTCTCTTTTCAGTACTATTAGAGTTTCTTTTATGTATTTTGGAGCCCTGTCATTGGGTGTGTAAATGTTTCTTATGGTATGTCTTCAGGATGGATCGTCCCCTTAATCATTATATAGTGTCCTTCTTTGTCTTTTATGGTGGATTTTGTTTTAAAGTCTATTTTATATGAGATTAGTATGCCACTCCTGCTCTTTTTTGGCAGTTGTTAGCTTGATATTTTTTTTACCACCTTTGATTTTTAATAAATTCACATCTTTGTTTCTAAGGTGTGTCTATTGTATACAGCGTATTGATGGATGCTTTCTTTTTATCCATTCTAGCATTCTCTGTCTCTTCATGGGTGCATTGAGGCCATTTACATTCAGTGTAATTATTGATAGATGTGAGTTTATTGCTGTCATTTTGTAGTGCTTTTTTTTTTTTTTGCTGCTGAGGTTTTCTTCATTTCTTACTCTCTTGTGCTGAATTCCTTTCGTTTGTGGACTTTTTAAATTTGTTTTGTTTTTGTAGGTTTTGTTTTTACTGAGACTCTAAGTTTTTCCTCTTTATTTTTATGAGTATGTTTTTTAACTTTTTTGTGTTTACCGTGAAACTTACCCTCATCTTTCTAAGTTTGAAGCAGTCTATTATTACTTGGTATAGCCTTGCCTTCCTCTCTATTAGAAGGTTCCATACCTACACCATTTATTCCCTCTTTTATTGTTCTGATGTTATTTTCATTTACAAATTAACTGCTCTGATTCGCTGTTGTATTTCTTTTGGTTTTGGACAGTCCTTGAGGGTTTATTTCCTAGATTGGTATCTGGCTGTTATGATCCTGCGTCCTAGATTCAGCCTGTGAGCTGAAGTTGTTTGTTCTCAGATCGAAGGACTCCCTTTAATAATTCTTGTAAGTTTAATTTGGTTATTGCATATTCCATTGCTTTCTGTTTATCTGGAAATGTCCTAATTTCACCATCATACTTGAGTGAGAGTTTTGCAGGATATATTATTCTTGGCTGGCCATTGTTTTCTTTCAAGGTTTTATATATGTCATCCCATTGCCTTCTTGCCGGTATGGTTTCTGCTGAATAATCTGAGCTTAGTCTTATTGTTTCTTCTCTGTATGTAACTTCTTGTTTTTCACAAGCTTCTCTTAGGATTCTTTGTTTGTCTTTGGTTTTGACGGGTGTGCTTATATGTCTTGGTGATTTTCTTTGGGGTCTATCCTATATGGGGTTTGTTGAGCTTCTTGGATGGCCAGCTTTTCATCTTTCATGATACTGGGGAAGTTTTCTGTCAAGAGTTCTTCAATGATCCTCTCTGTGTTTTCTGTTTTCTCCCCCTGTTCTGGAATTCTGATTACTCACAGATTTTTTGCTTTTGATTGTATCCCACATAATTCTCAGGGTTTCTTCATTTTTCTTTGTTCTTTTTTCTGAGCTTTCCTCAAACAGAGTTGTATCCAAGTGTTTGTCTTCAATTCCACAGATCCTGTCTTCCACCATTTCAAATATGCTCCTCAGCCCTTCTATGACACTGTCCATTTCTGAAATCTTGTGGTTTATCTTTGGATTTCTAATTTTTTATTTTTTGGTATAATTTCTTGTTGTGAATTTATTTTGGCATTTTGTTCCTGCATTATTTTCCTGAGTTCTTCCACCTTTTTTGTCTGTATTTTCCAGGAATCTGTCTATTTTTTCCTCATTTTTGTCTACTTTTTGCTTCAACTCTTGGATAATTCTGAGTATTAGGGATTTGAATTCCCTATTGGGTAGTTCTAGTGCCTTTTGTTCTACTGTAAAGCCATCTGGTATTTTATGTTGGAGGCCTACTGGGCCCATCCTGTCCTGTTTCTGTAAATGTTTTGATATTGTCTGCCATCTTCGGTGCATTCAGTAGTTATTTTTATCATTTATTGATTGTAGATTTGTTTATTTCGTCCTGTTTATTTTTTTTTTTAATTTGGCTATGTCTGATGCAGGTGGACTGTGTGTTCTTTGCTTTTGCTTGTCTGTGGGCACAATACTTTTCCCCTCCTTCTCCAATTGGCAGTGTCAGTTACTCAGATATGGTACAGCAGGGCAGCTCTAGCTGATGAGGATTTTCTGGGATGGCTTGTTTGTGGCACTTACTACAGCCACCAGAGTGGGTTAGTAATCAGTGCAGGGTAGGTTCCAGTAGGGCGTGCTTGTTCTGCTTGGTGGTGTGATGTTAAGTGCATGGTGAAGGTAGGCAGGATGGAGGGAGGAGATTGTGATGTGTGGAGCTACGACGGGTATGGGAGAGAGGAGAGAGGAACAGGAGCCAAAAACATACAAACAAAAAAGAGTGCTGGGGGGCTTGCCACTGGAGTGGAGAGATGAGATACTATGAAATGGAGAAAAACAAGAAGGGGAAGAAGAAGAAGAAAAAAAAAAAGAAAAGAATAGAATGAATAAGTTAAAATTAGAAAGAAAAAAGAAAAGACAAGCTCCCAGGGATCCCATCAGTGCTGCTATGAGGTCTGGGGAAGTTGTTCCCAGGTGTTGAAGTACAGCCTGGCTAGAAGGCATAAAGGTGTCACTCAGCACCAGTTATTCAGGGGACAGGAAGAGAAGGAATGTATAGCGAGGTAAGAAACTGAGTAATGAAGAAAGACAAAATAGAAAAAAGAGGGAAAAGAAAACAAAACAAATTAAAAAACAAGAACAAGAACCGCCCCCCCCGGAAAAAAACAAGAAAATAAAAACCATGAAAAAAGAAATGCGCTCAGGGATCCCTCTGCGTGTTTGTGCAAGCTGAGCGGGTAGGTCCCAACCCATGCAGCACTGCCTGGCCAGAACAGGCTCCCAACTCGAGAAAAGAAAAAGAGAACAAACCAACAATTCAAAACAAACAACAACAAAAAACCCTGGGATCCCACCAGAGTGGCAGCACAGTCCGGGAAGCAGTTGCACATTTGAGCAGAGCTCCACAGCCCCTCAGGAAGAAGCAAAGATGGTGCACGGAGCTAGGTATTTGAGCAAAAGAGGGGGAGGTGGTGAGAGGTAAGGAAGAAATCAGAAGAAGCAGAAAAAAGCAACACCAGCAGCCAATAAATGACACTCAGGAGTCAGCGAGTGCAGGCGGGGGCAATCCAAGCAGCTGGTGATACCTGGCCAAGAGACTGTGGCTGTGGGAAGCCGAGGAGGCCAAGCAGGGGTGAAGAAGTGTGGGGGGTGGGAAAGCATATATCGCTGTTTACAGGTTATTCTGTCTCCTGCTGGAAGCTCTGTGAAGCTGCTTTCTCGTACCCCTATTTGCTGGTCTCTGATAGGAGTCCAAGATGGCGAATCCAAGCTGCATTAGCTGATAAGGTACCTCTGCATGTATGTTTCCTCGCTCTCTGTTTTTTGTCAGTTTCTTATTCCATTTGGTGCTTGGCTGATTTTTTTATCTCTTCATTTGATGTTTAGGGTTTCACGATTGCTGTTTTCTCTGTTTGGCTTAGTTTTTCAGATTTTTGCTGTGGAGGGACAACATGGTGCTTCTGCCTAGAGAGCTGTGTTGCTGGAAGTCTCTATTTTTTACTTTGAGAGAATTGGATGGTATAAAATATGCAGAAGGTTTCTAGTATTTGATGTCAAAGGCCTTTTCATTTTGAGGAAAAAAACTTTTTTGCAAGCTATGGAATGAAATAAATGTTATGGGAATGCAGTCTAGACTAACATATGCCTACGTCAATGCTGTGTTTGAAATAGCTAGTACATCCACTCCTCACTTATAGGCATAGTTTGGTTCCAGAGACCAGGCAGTTATGTAAAAATTGGCATTATGCGAAAAAGGATGATAACCACATTAATCACAAAATGGAGGATGACTACATCACTACATAACTGCCAAATGCCATTATTATGTAACTGCAAAACCACTGAGATTCATGGCCCAGACTAGTTGACACATAACCTTAACCATCACAGCCAGCTTTACTCTTGCCTTGCACCTTGGCATTCATTACTGCCAGACACACTTTGTTAATGCAAAAAATGTTAGGATAGAAAATTTTTTACTTTTGTTGTAAATGTGAAATGTTGGATAATGAGTTAGTCAGTAAGTGAGGAGTAGGTGTATAAACTAATAAAACACGATGAAGGAAACAGAAACAGAAGGATGATCTGATGTTCGTTGTCAAAAGGGCTAAAATCTTGTTTTGGCTTGGAGTCTTTTTTACAAAGCGACAGAATCCAAGTGGTTCTCAATTTAGTAGCAAATTGAAATACTAGGAAGCATTGCATAACTTCCTTTGTCTCTACCTTATGAATACAAATTTAGTGTTTTATTTTAAGTTTATTATGGTTTTGTTACTTGGGAAAAAGTCAAAGTAGAGTGATGCATTAGTTATTTATTTCTTCATAACAAATTACCCTAATACTTAGTGGCTTAAAAAAATAAAAAAGTTGTTGTTGTTGTTAGGTGCCTAAGAATTTTTTATCTCTATAAGTTTTTGTGGGTCAGGAAGTCATGAGTAGCTCAGCTGAGCAATTCTGGCACAGGGTCTCTCATGAGGCTGAGTCAAAATGTGAGGGGGGCTCTAGTCATATGAAGGCTTGACTGTGCCTATAGGATCTGCTGCCAAAGTGGCTTTCTCAGGTGACTGGCAAATTGGTGCAGATTGTTAGCAGGAGGTCTCAGTTCCTCTCCATATCGACCTTTCCTCAGTGCTGCTTGAGTGACCTTATAACATGAGCGATCCAAGAGAATACAAAAAAGCAGCAGTGTCTTTTATAACCTAGCCTCAGACATCACACACCATCACTTCTTTAATATTCTATAGGTGAAGCAGATGAATTTTACTCATTGTGTGTGGAGGAGAGGGGGACTACATAAGGACATGAATCTCTGGAAGGGAGTATAATCTGGCGACCATCTTGGAGACTAGCTACAACACTGGAGGGCTGGGCAATGGTTGTAAATTTGCCTGCAATTCTCCATCTTTCTAACAGCTTTTATTAATTTCATACCTACTAAAATTATCTCATTCAATTCTCAGCACAAAACTGTAGGTGAGCTATATTATTGACATCATTTTCATATAGGGAAATAGAAACATATATAGTGAGTAAGTAACTTACATTAGGCTGCACAACTAGTAAGAGATTGAGTTGGGATTTCAGTTTACTGTCACTCATTGCTTCTATTTAACACAGTGCACTAAAAACAAACATCACTAAAAATATACATCAAAGCACTACAGATTTTTAACTAATAAATATAAGAAGATGAGGGAGAATCAGATGGTTTATGTTCATATGTGGACTTCTACTCAGGGCAGAACTTGCCTGAGTTTCTATCAAAATTAACAGCTCTAGCTCCTACCTGTAAAGCTAGGGTGCTCCCCCAGATCTAAGCAGTAGATTTACATGCTAAAGGCATGATTTTGCCTGAGTCTCAGGATCTTAGACACCAGCGTACTCCCTCAGAGTTTTAAAGCTAATGAATAATTGATAGGTAAATCAAATTCTAGGTAATTCCCTTATACTATGAAATATACTTGTCAGGCCAATGAGGCATTTACTTTGTCCAGACTAGCACATTCTCTCTCTGTTGGGAGTTACTTATTTAACTGTATCAGTCAGAATAATCTAGGTTATGCTGCTGTAACAACCTCAACATTTCAGTGGCCTGAAACAACAAAGGCTTATTTCTTCCTCCTCATTGCAGTCCTTCAGGGAACTAGGCTGAGTCAGGCTCTGTATTATCACATTCTGCCAGTGCCTACTCCAGGATTTGTGGAGCCTGAGGCTTATATACTTTTAGATGCTGTCTTTAAGAAAAATAATTCAAAATTCCATACACAGAATTCGATATAGAGCCTTGAAATGAGCCCATGCAAATGACAGTGCGTAAAGCTTAAGTTTCATTAGCTTCACAATAAATCAGTCTCATGCTTCAGTGATTTCCTGGTCAGGGTAAAGGAATATGGGGAATCACACAGTAACTATCCAGGCTTTAGCCTGGAGGTGACACAGCCCAACTTCAAAGTAGGTTGGGAAACATAATTCTACCATGGCTCCCCAGGAGGAGAGCTGAAATATTTGGTAAACAGCTGTAATGATTATCACAGTAATCAAGCAGCAGAGGGAGGGGAGATACCTGATTTGAATCTATAATAGTATCAGCTTTTATACTTTGATACTTCCACTTGAACAAAACAGAACCACCTGCCTCTCAGACAGACTGCAAACTCAAGTTAGCTCTCTTGGGCCTCCCTCCCAAGGACAGTATGAAGTTGGATATTGTCAATGCTTACTTCAGGGATTTTATTTTCTTTTTCCTTTTCTTTTAAAAGTGATCACTTCCTTTTCAGATGCATACATTCTTTTTTGATATGACAATATCTTTTGCCATGTTACAGACCAGTTTTTGTTTGTCTCTTTCAGATGACTTTGCATATAGTCTTTATTCTTGTATACTGATTTTCTAGTTTGTTGCAAAATTGTCTTATTTTCAAGTTTTTGGAAATGTGCTGCCTAAAATACCTTCTAATAATGATGCCCAGACCCCAGATTAGTGAGTACGATGGCTCCAGGTTCCTGCTGCTCCACTGAGGGCCTGAAATCATCATCAGAACCAAGTTCAGTAAAAAGAGAAGAGGATCATATTCATCTAATGTTGGAGGTTTTTTTTTTTTTTTTTTTTTTTAATTGGTTATATTGGTAAGGCAGAGTATAGAAAAAGGATTCAGAACTGACTACTGTCTTTGAAACACTGATTACTTGGCTATATTTCATAGTGGTATATTGATAATAACTATAATATTATTTGAAAGACAAATCATGGTGTTTTCTTGCAGTTAATCTGGAAATACATTAAAAAACAGATATACGTTCCAGCACATGGCTATGATATCTATCAAAGAAATTACGTTAGACTGCTTACTTTCTCTGTTGTGGTTTCTTATACTAAGCTCTCAATCATGTCCGGTAACAAAAGGGAGCTGTGGCTTGGGTAATTTTTAAAAGAATAATAATAGTAATCCTCAAATGTATCGAGTTTCACTAAGATACTAAGAAATGGTGATTTAAATTCCTGCTACTTAGCTGTAGGTCACAGCATTTCATAAAAGACAACTTACTTTCTCTATTGCTTGGATTGAGTTTTACTGAACTTTCAATATCCACTATAATAAAAGAGAGACTGGCATAAACATTTGAAAAGGAAAAATAATGATAATGGTTAAAATGTGTGTTAGACACTACAGTACTTGGTGTGTGTAATCTCATTTCATCTTCACAGTTACTCAGTGGGGTAGATTCAGTTTTTCTCATATATTGATGAAGAAGCTGAGACGCAGAGATTAAGGAATTCAGGATCACACAACTAAGAATGCTGAAGTAGGTCAGCTTGATTCAAAACTAAAATATATGGTTTAATAAATTGCATTATTCTTGGTTGTTGCTCCTAGGTGCTATCAAGTTGGTTCTGACTTATAGGGACCCAGCAGGGCAGGGGAGAACTGTCCCATAGGGTTTCCAAGGAGCTGCTGGTGGATTTGAACAGTTGACCTTTTGGTTAGTAGCCAAGTTCTTAAACACTATGCCACCAGGGCTCCCATTATCCTTATGCTCTCCAAATCCTGAATAAATGAGTGGCCAGTAAAAGGAAGGTAATTGAAAATCTTATATAATGAGAAAATGGTTCATCTGTAGATAATCTACATTAGAGAATTAATTTTATGTTTTCTTTTAAGAAATAAGGAAAACTAGAACAAAGGACAGAATATAAAAATAAAGATCGTTCAGTATAGCTACTTGTAGAATATTCAGAACTAGATTTTCAATGGAATCGAAATCCTGTTTGAACTGTTTTCTAATTTTCTGAGCTATGGTTACAGAAGGCAACTGTGATTTTGAGATATTACTTGTAATTATTGGTACAGATAGGGGTATTAGAAAAAAAATCTGTAAGATTCATTGCTGTTTCTTCATGCATTGAGAATTAAGTACAGATTACTTAGAGTTTGCCTAAAAGATCTTTGAATTAATGTTATTGTATATTATTTATTTTTCCTGTTTCTTCTTTATATTAATATGAAGAAAAAATATTCAGAAGGAGTAGGGAAGAAGAGAAAGAAATTTAAAACCACAAGATACGTTTTATAAAATTAATCTTTCTACCATCTGTTCTACTCCAGATAGTTTCCCATAACTCCAGATATCTAGCTGTAGAATACACAGATTATAGTTTATTCAAATATTTATTTTACTGGTATGTGTTTAATACTCTTACCAGTTCACTTGCACATATTTTTGGAGCATTTAAGATGAAATCACTAGTATATATAAAAAGATAATATTATCTTATCATTAATGTCACGTCCCTGGGTGGTGAAAATGGTTAACAAGCTTGGCTGCTAAATGAAAGGTTGAAGGTTCAAGTCTACTCAGAGGCACGTTGGAAGAAGGGCTTGGTGACCTACTTCTGATAAATCAGCCACTGAAAACCTTATGGACCACAGTTTTACTCTGATATATATTGGGTCGCCATGGGTTGGAATCGACTAACGGCAAATGTTTTTGTTTTTTGAATTAATGTTTCAGGACCCTGTTCACTTTAGACACGAATCACCTGACAGATTATATGGATTCCTAATTACAGTTGGAATGTCCTTTCAGCTCTGTTTATGATACCCGTATTCTATGTATCAACTTCCTATCAGGTCAGCTCATCGCAGTTTCTTACTCTAAGCTCTTAGAGCATAATTACTCGTAACCTTCATTCAAGTCACATCCCTTTTTATTTAAATTTCCTAAGCAAAGTTACCTCTCCACCAAATTATAGGAAGTTAGTTGATGTATGGAAATATGTACTTAAAAAAAAAAAAAGAACACCTCCCACTGAGCCCAGCAATTAATATTTGTTGAATGAACTAATGAAAACACAAAACTTTTTTGGCCAACATACAGCCTCCTCAGAACTTGTGTTGATGGTACATACATTGATGTATGAAAAATATTTTTAGTCACAAAACTGTAGGTAAAACCATTTTTTTTCTTTGGTACTTCTGCCTCTTACAAAGCAAAAAAAAAAAAAGGTTCATGGTAAAAATAATTTCAGAGGAATGATGATTAAAAGAAGTGAAGACAGCATAGAGTTGCAGCACTGGTAATTGTTCAGTGTTTCATAAAGCACAAATGCAGATTATTTTAATAAAAAAGTAAAAACGGAAAAACACAAATGTCAAAACATGTATTTCGGTCAAGTTGGAGATTTGATAGCTGGATGACTCCTTGTACATTATTAAATTAAGTCATCAGTTCATTTTCAAAAATCCATTTTCCAGGCAGTGCAACAGTTGTTTACTAGCCAGTTTTAAATGGAAATGCATATTAAAATATTTCAAATCATTAACAGCAATACAGTTTGTCCAAAGATGAAAATGACTAGATAAGTGGCAATTTCAAAGTACTTGTCTGAAAATAGGATTTTTAAAGTATATAGGGCATTCACAGAAGTTGATAGGGAGGCCTTGTTATTTGTCAGACATTTTCCTAAGTGCTTTTACATGTATTTGTTCTTTTAATACTCTCTAGAATACTACGGGTTATTGTTAGTTGCTGTTGAGTCCACTCGGACTTATGGAAACTCTATGTACAACAGAATGAAATGTTGCACAATCCTGTGCCATCTTCATGATCGTTAATAAGTTTGAGTCTGTTGCTGTGGTCACTGTGTGTTTTGAGTGCCTTCCAACCTAGAGGATTCATCTTCCATCATTATATTGGACAATGTCCTGTTGTGATCCCCAGGGTTTTTGTCGGCTAATTTTTGGAAGTAGATTACCAGGTCTTTCCTTCTAGTCTGTCTTAGTCTGGAAACTCTGCTGAAACCTATCCACCATGGGTGAGCCTGCTGATATTTGAATACCAGCAGCATAGCTTCAGCATCATAGCAACACATAAATCACCACACTATGACAAACTGACAGGTGGTGTAGACATTATTATAATCTCCATTTTAGAGCTAGAAAGATATTTAATCAGACACCTTGCAGAGTGTGAGGATACAGTAAGCTCTTCTTTTTTAAAATGCACTGTATATTTTAAAGCAGTTTTAGGTTTACAGAAAAATTGCTCAGAAAGTAAACAGTTCCCATATAGCTCCTCTGCTCCTGATTATCTGATTACTAACATCTTGCATTAGTGTGGTACATTTGTTACAATTGATGAATCAATATTGATACACATATTGATAACTAAAGTTCATAGTTTACATTGAGGTTCACTGTCTGTGTTGTATAATTGTATGTGCTTGACAAATACATAATGTCATCTGTCTACCATTGAAATATCATGCAGAGTAGTTTACAACCCTTAAAATGCCTTGTCTTCCCTCTTTCAATCTCCTCCCTTTCTGCCTGCCAGAGAGCCCCCAGACTCATGAACCATTGGTAACCATTGACAAAGATTAATCTTTTTACTGTCTCTATAGTCTTGCTTATTCCAGAGTGTCATAGTTGGAATCATACAGTATATATCTTTTTCAGACCGGTTTCTTTTACCTACCAATATGCATTTAAGTTTCCTTCATGCCTTTTAGCAGCTTGATGGCTCATTTCTCTTCATCACTTAGTAATACTCCATTGTATAGATGTACCACAGTTTCTTTATCCATTCACCTACTGAAGAACACCTTGATTGCTTCCAATTTAGGGCAGTTATGAAAAACCCATTGCCTTTGAGTTGATTCTGACTCATAGTGACTCTATAGAACAGGGTAGATCTACCCCATAGGGTTTCCACAGCTGTACTCTTTAGAGAAGCAGATTGCCACATCTTTCTCCCGTGGAGCAGATGGTGGGTTCGAACCACCAACCTTTTGGTTAGCAGCCAAGCACTTAACCACTGTGCCATCAAGGCTCCTTGCAATTATGAATAAAGCTGCAATAAACATTCACATACAGGTTTTGTGTGGACATGTTTTCAACTCATTTGGGTAAATAAATACCTAGGAGTGCAATTGCTGGGTTGTATGGTAAGCTTATGTTTACCTTTGAAAAAAAACTGCCAGACCGTCTTTCAAAGTGGCTGTACCATTTTGTCAGTAAGCTCCTCTTGGTGATGTTTCCTGTACACACCACCATGCTTTTGTTCCCTCTTGCTATTTCTCTGCTTATAATATCCTTAATTTGTTAGCATCTGCCTGCTTTGTCTGTAAACCCTTTTTCATTCTTCAACCCAGTCCAAGGAAGTTTTCCTGATCTTGCTTCGTTCTTCTGTAAATGCTCATAGAAAGAACACTTACCACATCAGACTGAATTTATCTATCCCAGCAGTCATTTGGCCTAGTGGTTAAGAGCTACAGCTGCTAACCAAAACGTTGGCAGCTGGAATCCACAAGGCACTCCTTGGAAACCCCATGGGGCAGTTCTACTCTGTTCTACAGGGTTGCTATGAGTCAGAATTGACTCAACAGCAGCGGGTTTGGGTTTTTTTTTTTTTTTTTTTTTTTTGGTTTAGTAGTCATTTGGCTGTTTAACTGCTTGAGGTTAAGGATCATGTCTTACTCATCTTTAGTCTAACTTGAATTTCATACAAAACAGAACCTGTTACATGCGATACTTTATGTGAAGATGCAATTTCAGGAAAGAAAGTGGGGGTGAGAGGGAATGTGGGGAAAGGAAGGGAAGAAAACAAATACAAGGCCATTATTCTGGGCTGACCACAAGTTCACAAGAAAACAGCTGATTACTTGGCTACATGGGATGTCTCCTAAGGGGCCACATGGAAATAGTGTACCTTAGAACATTCATGTTGGGAGAAGGAAGGGGTTTAGAATATGTCTACCTCCCTTCTTCTTGTCTCTTGTGTTTCACTGCTCAAAGTTTGACCCACTGAACTTTCTCTCTCTACACTTCTAGATTGGGCAGGGCAGCACATAATCTGATTCCTCAGATGGTGGGAGAAACCATCATTTAACATTTTGATTTTGTGTTTATCATGGAAAGATTTTGCATTAATTTTGTTTTTTTAAAATATTCCATTAAAACATGGTTATCATATTACAGTGCTTTTGGTACATCCTTACATTTTGTGCCCAAGGTAAGAGCCTCACTCGCCTTCCCTAGTCCCAGCCCTGTTAGGCAGTCATATTCCCATATATGTGGGTTACTCTACATAGCACTAGTTTAAAGTGAATTATTTGCATATCTTGGAATCACCAGATACAGGACCTTGAAAATCCCGATACCAGACAAAGCCAAAATCATCCTAAGGTTATTTTTTTTCATTCATTTATTCAATAATTTATGTGTTAAGATTCTATGTGCCAGTAACTGTGTTAGCAGACAGCTACAAGATTGACAGACTTGAAAATATCATATCATAAAATTTAGTTCTTATTGTGATACCCTTCAGTTTTTTTTTTCCTGGAAATTTGTACAGTAGATACCTAGTCTCTGAATAATGTACTTATGTCTCACCTGTTTTCTCTCACATCAAAATAATCAATTTATAGAAGAATATCAAGAACTAACTGTATAAGCATCTCCCATTTATAACGTATATATTCAACCATATTTCAATTTACAAAAAATTTTTTTTGGTAGATAGGACCCTCAGATTTAAGTACATGTAATATTGTAGGAGCCTATGTATAGCACTTCTAAATTTTTCTTTATACATCATATATGACTTCTATTAAAAGTAATATTTCTTTTAGTCTGAATATTTCTTTTGTCCTTCACTTTTTATTGTACATGTTTCATGAGCTGTGAAACATGTGAGCTTAGATAAAATAGACATACAGAAAAAATGGATAGATACACAGTTTACTATATTTCAAAAGCAACTAATAGAGAATACAGTTCAGAGAAAGGTCATGGTTCCTTGAATTTCCCTGTAGGTAAATTTACCATGTTGAAACACTGTATCAAAACTCACTTCTAAGTATACTATGTATACTAAGTACTTCTAAGCATACTAAGTATACAGATACTGTTGTAATTGTCTGTAAGGGGGAAAGTATTTTGAAGCAGAAGTTGATTCATTATTGAAACACATAATTATTTAAAACTTAAACTCCAATTGTTTTCAAGTTGATATCTAGGACATGCTATACTAGATAACGAGCAGATGTAGACTTGAATGAGTGACTAACAACATACGGTAAGAAGAAACTCAGAAAGATAAGCTGCATATCGTTGGGAATCTTAAATGAGTCAGGAAAACAAAGAAAGAAAAATCACTGGATTTTTACAACAAAGAAGGTATGAACAGGGTATTTTGATAAGATAAATAGGAATACCTGCAACAGCAAGCTGCTTTCCCTTATGCTAATTGAAACCTCCAGATGATATATTTTTGAAGAACAGTAAATACGTCTGCAAGATTATGATTGTTGATGATGTAGTAAGATACAGACACCACTTTATCTTCATATTTTATTTTCAAGACAATAAGGAAAAGTTGAGGCACTGGAAAGGAATTGTACTGAAAGGATTCATCTAAAACTGGCCTGCCTCGTTGTCCTTATGAAGGAGAAATATACTAAAGCATTAAAGTAGAAGATTGAGTATAAATCCCCAGAATGTGGCAAACAGAATTAGAAAATGTATTAGGACTGATCATGGAAAAAAGTACCCGTAATAGCATTTGCTCTCTTACGAACATCATGACATGAGGAAACTTAAGCTAAAAATGGGCAAGAGTTATTGCTGATAACCTGTATCTATTAGGTGTGCTGCACGTATTTCCTAATTTTCTTTTGATGAGCCACTTTGTGTTATAAACTACTATTTATTCTAACAAGACAATGCATGTCAATTACCCATATATTTTCTCATGTGATTAAGATTCTTTGTACATTGTAGATAATCAACCCTGATTAATCTGAATAAATTAGTGAAGTTAAATCTGTTCACATATATCATCCCCTGTTTTCATATTCATATTTACAGACATCAGAGCCTAAAACAAACCTTTAATCTTCCATTCACTTGCCCTTTTAAAAACAAGACTCCAGTCAAATAATTGGAGAGATAAAGCTTCATTAATTTCTATACAGATATATATTGAGTTTTTATGGACTATTTTAGACATTAAATTAAAGAGAATCATTTAGTAAAAATTCCATATTTCTGGGAATTTAACATTTTTCAATACATTTTTCTCCAGTGTATTACAAAACAAAGGTATAGCTTATACTCATAATGTAGTAAATAATAATGAATATAAGCATGTATTACTTTATTAGCAGGGGATTAGGGTTCATTGAAAGCACTGCTAAGGGGGATACTCAGATTATAAATCATTGTGACTGAATATTCTATGATTGTCAAAGTTTTAAGTGATTTAAGCTGTTTAAGAAATAACATTATTATTTCTGCAGTCTCCTTCATTTTAAAAAGAAAGTAAGGGAAAACTTTTTTATTTTATTGGAATGATTTATTTTGAAACTTTCCATATCATCATTTACAGCAAAACATTTTAGAGATACCATATTAGACCACTGGTAAAGTTGTTTTCCTGATGTACAAACTATAGTACCTCTCACTCACAAGAATAGTGATAGATTGGAAAAAAAATGCCTTACTTGCTTCTCAATATCTGTGTGATAATAAAAGGGATTCTGAAAATTCTTTTAGATGGAAGAGAAATTTCAAAGATATTTTCATTCAAATCCCAGTTATTTTACCATTGCTCAAAAGAATTCTTTTTAAAAGCTCAATTTTGAGAAATCATTAAACCATTTATAGAAGAAGAAGTTAATGGGTCATCCTAGGGGAGTAACTTTGAAGATTCTTTGTGATTATTCAAGAGTAATAACATGAAAAATACTATCATGGATACTGTTTCTGAATCATTTTGTACTTTCTAAACTCAACAACTGGAAAGATCAAGCACAACAGAAAAACTAACATAGCAGTAATATGGGAAGACAACTGCATTCTGCTTGGATAGGGCTTGGAAATGAAAGCCCAGGAAAGCAACAGATAATGGAGGGCTGGTGTGACCCATGAAACTTAAAAGCATACTGCCTCTGAAAGTAGAATATTAGCCTAATTATTAGAGGAAAAAGAAAAATCATGTCAAGTTACTAGTTTTACATACATAGAGTCACACAGTCTTTGTAGACCAGATAATTTTTTGAAATAAAGACTCACAAAAATTACTGAAACACTCATATATCTATTTTGTTAAGTTCTCCTTCTCCCAGGCTATAGAAACTGTATTTCTTTATTCTAATTGTAAAAGACTAACATTCATATTGTTCTCATAGCTCATTTAAAAAATGAAGAAAAAGACTCATTTTCTCTCTCAGAGTATCCTTATCAATCCCTGTAAACAACTCTGACTAGTTTAGTTGTGTCATGTTCTCACTACTGGACCAGTTACTGTGTCAGGTTAATGAGGTATTCTAGTTGACCAGCCTGGGTTGAGGGCGACCATGGTTTGATAAATTCCTATGCCATAGAAGTGGAGAAAAAGCACTTACCCAAAGAAAGGGATAAAGAGAAAACTAAGAAAGTGCAATATGTCTCCTCCAAATATGGGTAAAATCACCTCTGAAAGCAACTGAAATTTAAAGATTGACTTGTGAGAATAGAATTTTTTTTTATCTTCCAGCAAACAGCCTGATTTTTTAAATGTTATTCCCTACCAAATTTTGATCTGTGCAGGGTTTTCATTCAGAAAAGAAGAAATATTTCTGTCTGCCCAATGCTCTTAACTCTAGAGAGATCGGAGGCTGCATCATTCAGTGGAGTGAAAACAGCTCAGAGCCAGAGTTTGAAAGGCAGTCCTGACTGATCAGTGACCTGAGGAAGGTAAACCTGAGTAAATCATCTACAGTTATATCTTCTTCAGTGTCTATAGCCTAGTGAAAGCTGTATTTGATATCATGGACTTGTGGACAGATTGTAAAGATTGATGTGAGAATTGAAGAATTACAGTCTTTAGAAGAACAGTAGTATATAAAATATCTGTGCAAAGGGAATAGTCTGAGTAGTATGTCTAAATTTCAATCCTGACCTTTCAGATATTTGCTCCTTTATACAGGTCACTTCTCTCAGAAACATGCTCCTCAATACCCTTTACCACTTTAACTTTTGTAAATCTGACTTCACTCCTCACCAGTCTACTGAAATTTTGTTGTGGTTTCCTTCTTGCCAAATCCATGAACAAGAACATTTCCTTGTTCTTGAACTTTCTGTGGTCTCTCTAGACTGTTCTACTTTTTGAAATTCTGTCTCCTTTAACTTCAGTATCGTTAATGTTTTCTTGCTTTATTTCTGCAGCTTTGATCCTATTTTACAGCTCTTTTCTGGCTCCTTCTCATTCTTTATTCTCTAGCTAGGGGTATTAACAAAGACCTCAGACATCTGTTTTCTGTCCGTTTCTTAGATAGTTGTCTTTCTCCTTTCTTTCCATTTCTTCCTGGATCCTTCCCTCCCTCCCAATCTCTTTGTGATGCTGGTGTTATTTGTTTGTTTTGTTTTTGGTGAGAGGGTCATCTTACTTTAAACTAGTACCCTTGTTGAATTGACCATGGCTCACATCTGTTTAAGTATCTCCAATCTATACTATTAACCCTAAATTCCTGTCCTATTGGCCAGTTCCAGTTGAATGTCTTACCATTGTTGTTGTTTTTGTTAGGTGCTGTTGAATTGGATTCAACTCATAGTGACCCAATATAAAACAGAAAGAAACACTACCCGGTTCGGTGCCATCCTCACAATCATTGTTATGTTTGAGCCCATTGTTGTAGGCACTGTGTCAATCCATCTTGTTGAGGGTCTTCCTCTTTTTTCTGACCCTCTACTTTACCAAGCATGATGTCCTTCTCCAGGGACCGATCCCTCCTGATAACATGTCCAAAGTATGTGAGAAGAAGCCTTGCCATCCTTGCTTCTAATGAACATGCTGGCTGTACTTCTTCCAAGATAGATTTATTCATTCTTTTGGTAGTCCATGGTATAGTCAATATTCTTTGCCAACACCACAATTCAAAGGCGTCAATTCTTCTTTGGTCTTCCTTATTCATTATCCAGCTTTTGCATGCATACAAGTCAATTTAAAACACCATGGCTTGTGTTAGGTGCACCTTAGTATTCAAGGTGACATCTTTGCTTTTTAACACTTTAAAGAGGTCTTTTCCTTCAGGTTTGCCAAATGCAATGTGTGGTTTGATTTCTTGACTGCTGCTTCCATGGGTGTTGATTATGGATTAAGTAAAATGAAATCCTTGATAACTTCAATCTTTTCTCCATTTATCATGATATTGCTTATTGGTTCAGTTGTGAGGATTTTTGTTATCTTTATGTTCAGGTGTAATCCATAGTGAAGGCTGTAGTCTTTGATTTTCATCACTAAGTGCTTCAACTCCTCTTCGCTTTCAGAGAGGAAAGTTGTATCATCTGCATGTTGCAGGTTGTTAATAAGTCTTCTTCCAATCCTGATGCCCAATTCTTCTTCAAACAGCCCAGCTTCTCAGATTATTTACTCAGCATACAGATTGAGTAAGTATGGTGAAAAGATACAACCCTGACACACACCTTTCCTGACTTTAAACCATGCAGTATTCCCTTGTTCTGTTCAAACGACTGCCTCTTGGTCTATGTACAAGTTCCTTATGAGCACAATTAAGTGTTCTGGAATTTCCATTCTTTGCAATGTTATCCATAATTTTTTATGATCTGCACAGTCAAATGCCTTTGCATAGTCAATAAAACACAGATAAACATCTTTCTGGTATTCTCTGCTTTTAGCCATTACTTACCATTACTTCAGTATAAACTTGCATAAAACAAACAGTATCAACATTGTTTTACCATCACACTTTCCATTTTTGTCATTGTCACCAGATTCAAGTCAATTTATCAGCTCTTAAAAACTTTTCTATTCTACTTCAATGTTTAATCTATTACAAAACAAGCAAGCAGACAAACGAACACTCATTGGTTTAATCCTTCGAAATTCCTCTCAGATCTCACTGCTATCACTTTTGTCTGATACTTATTACCTCTTCACAGCACCAATTGCTACAATTCTCTATTTGTTCTTTCTGCTTTTTGTTTTTCCCTTTCTCGCCCCACCTTACATACATTATAGGACCCCTGTGTATGGTTCCACCACTTGCCTGTCAGTTTGTTGTACTGTGGTGGCTTGCATGTTGCTGTAATGCTGGGAGTTATGCCACCAGTATTTCAAATACCAGCAGGGTCACCCATGCTGGACATGTTTCAGTGGAGTTTCCAGACTCAGACAGGCTAGGAAGAAGGAACTGGTGGTCTATTTCTGAAGAAAGTGGCCAGTGAAAATATAATGAATAGTAGCATAACATTGTCTGATATAGTACTGGAAGATGAGCCCCTCAGGTTGGAAGGCACTGAAAAGTAGAGGGTCAGCAAAAAAGAGGAAGACCCTTAATGAGATGGATTGACACAGTGGCTGCATCAGTGGGCTCAAGCATAACTACGATTGTGAGGATGGCACAGGACTGGGGTACGTAGGGTTACTGTGAGTTGGAACCAACTTGATGGCACCTAACAACAATAACATGTATGGTTAATTCCTTTAACACCTCTCATGTGAAAACTGACCATTCTGGATCACTGATTTATTCATGGTACACCCAATTGTCAAATATTTTTATCACTTCTCTTTGAATTCAGTCTCCTCAGTGAGACATTCAAGAAGGTCCATAATCTGATCTCAGGTTTAATTTGCTTCTACACTCTGTTCGCACATTTGTTTGTGTCAAATTCTGTTCATGCTTTAAAGTTCAGTAATGATATCTTTTTCATGAGATTTTCCCCAGTAATTCTAGACTACATGCTGTCTTCTTTGTCTTAAACCTATGATTTCTGCCACACATTTAATGTACCTCTTTCCAGCTCTTATCTATTCTATAATATGTAGTGTTTAAATATACTAAACAAATATGCTCTCTCATTTAATCCTCAAAATAGCATTATTTTTACACATATTCTAAAAAGTAGGAAACTGAGTGTTACAGTGTTTAAACAATTTCCACAAATCAAAAGATAAGGGACAGAGCTAAAATTAAAATCTTTGATTTTAAAAGCATGATTTTTGCACTACATTATACTGAAATATTTTACATCATCTTATTATACCAGCACTTAATAAAATCTTTGATTATATCGGTGCACCAAAAACATGAATACAATGATTAAATGAGTGTATCCATATTTTAAGGTTTTATGTCAAATACTCCAAAATGGATGATAAGCAACTTGCAGTCTAGGGTCATGATTAATTATGACCTGTATATCTCTAGTGGCATTATAATTGTAAACACTATATTGTTAGTATTTTTTGAACCCTTACTGTCTTCCAGAGTCTATAACATTGTAAGTATATATATATAATATTTCAATTTGTATATATAACATTTCAATTTATATATGTATATATATACACATACATATATAATTTCATCATCAGAGAAAACCTAATTAGATAGTAGTTTTTCCACTTTGCATATGAGGAAACAGAGGTTCACAGAAATTAAATAAGCTGTCAACATGCATCCAGTAAATGTCAGAGCCAAGGATGATATTCAGCTACATTTGCCCTTCTTCTTGTTCACTGTATTATGCAGCCACTCAATAAATACTGGGTGATTAAATACATGCGACCTTCCGAGCTCTCCTGGGGGCTCCCAAGAACGGAGAGCCAAATGTTAACTGAAAACAAGCTGAGGCATACCCTTTACTATGTAGACCAAAACTGCTGACTCCAGTGCTATGACAGTGTCATCTTTGCCTCTGCTGGGGCACTAGACATGGTGCTCGAGGGTCTCCTTTTCCAAGTCTGCTTGTTTGAGAGGCCACTTAGTCTTTTCTTGGTTTCCTTATGGAAAGAAGCTGAAGTCATCACTGTTTGCAGTGTTGTGAGTCCGGGGTGAGTCAGAAAGCACAGGAAACTATGTGCATACAGAATCAGAGTGAGAACATAGGGAAAAATAGAGTAAGTGGATGAAATGAGTGACATAGTTATGTATTTATGCATGTATATCATCTTTGTTATGGTCAAATTGAAAACATAACCTGCATTTGTGAAATGTTTACTTTCAGTTACTGGTATTTGTCATTTTGTTGAAAACAACGTAACTTTCAGTTGGCTTTTTTTTTTTTTTTTTAATCTACATTGTGGTCTATGGACTGAAATGTTGAGAAGAAATATAAACTATTGTAAATTACCTGGAATAATCAAAGCTTCACAGAAGTATTTAAGAATATCACAAAGCCTCTGGTATGTAACTTCCTATGCTATAACTGGCTCTGGAATGTTGTAGATAATGAATGAGCCTAAGTTGTTGACAAAAAATAGGAATTTTCTAAACATCAAAAAAAATCACTTAAGAGAATAATGATTAAGTGGGAGATAAATTATGTTATCCTTAGCAAAAATAATTTACTGAAACTTTTGGAAAATTGAATGTCAGCATGTAATTTGTTTTGTTTTCACGTAATTTGTTTTTTTCCTACCCTAAGCACAATGAGAAGCATATATTTTTCTTTTTACCATAACGTAATTACTGATATTTAATATTAACAAGATCACAACCGTTATATCATCGCTTTTACATTTCTATTCCTAGTTCAGTGAGTAATGAAAGTAAATAATATTATGCTCAGTTAAATGTTAAAATGCAAAAGAAGTATAAAACATGCAAAATGCTAGCGCATCCAATATTTATGAGCAAAAGTGTTTGGCTGGTCTGCATGACATTAGCATTTTTCAATGATCACAGAAGCTCAAGCCAAAAGAAACAAACAAAAACTGTTTAAAGCAAATCAAAGGATTTCAGTCAAATCTAACAAACTTAATATTGGCAGGTAGGGTGGGGAACCTTGTGAAGCGTACTGGGGGCAAGGTAGATTGAGAAAAGCACGTGCAACTGTGGCAATTTCATTTGAAATATTTTGGCTTAGTATGAGTTTATTTCAATTCTAACCCTGCAGTTAATGTTCTAGCATTTCATTGCAAAGTCTACGTTGTAAAGAGTGTGCCAAAGCTTGTTTTCAGATAACTGATGGAAGTAAAAGCTGTACTAAAGAGATCAGAGTGCAAATCAATATGAGGACATATTTTCAAATAGATGAAATATTTTGGTATATGTTGTCGTCAGTTTCAACACAAATGTTGTTCAGGGGTCTTTCATGGCATCAAAGTGGCATAATTTATTAGGAATTATTGTTTGTCAGTTATATACAATATGCAAGTTTCCATTTCCCCAAATTTCCATTTTTCAAGTGCGAAGATCAGTGTAGTGAAATGAAATGTAAGGGCTATGACTACCCAATGAAGACACTATGGTAAAGAAATGTTGATTGAGTCCAACACTGCTGGATACATCTTCTTAGCAAGAGCTGAATTTATTTTTTATCCTAGAAATGTATAAGGACAACAGAATGATTAGCCAATAAAATCATAATAAATGCACTGTAATCAATTACATAAAACTAGAGTTAATATAAATATACCAAACAAATTATATATATATATATATGTATATATACTTGTAAAAAATAAGGTAGATCTGGAGATGTCTGGTTACAAATGACAATATGTAATGATGAAATAATTTCCTAATTTGTGCCAGGACATTCACAAATAGCATTTTTTACAGACATAAAAACTGAGACTCAAAAAGGAAAAGAGTTTTGCTAAAGATCGCACCACACTCTTGAGTGGTTTGCCTGACTTAGATTTTAACCTGAGGCCCATTTGTAGTCCAAGAAAACTCCATGTTCCATTCACTGTACTGCACAGGTTTTCTACACAAAATAACTCCCTACTCACATGGTTTGGTGCGGTAAGTTACTTGATATTGCTCTTCTTGCCATTCATGGTCTTGTGATTCCCACAAGATGATTGCGTAGGACTTTGCAAATAAGGTACTGTGGCCCATCAAGGGTACTGAACAGCTTGCTAGCAATGCAAATAGGCTGCACGGAGCCCTTGTGGGGGTGGGACCATGCAAATAAGGTATATGGAACCCTAACAAGGGGATTGGTCAGTTTTGCCATCCTGCTAGGCTTAAGAGTCATTCCAGTAGAGGGTAAAGGGAAACTCACTACCACCAAGAAGAAGAGCCAGGAGCAGAGAGCATCCTTTGGGCCCACTATCCCTGTGCTGAGAACCTCCTAGACCAAGGAGACAGATAGCTGTAACACTAGAGAAGGTGTGAGATGATGAGAAATGGTGGCAAGTGTGGCAGAGAAATGGCAGCAGCAGAACCAGGAGACTAGCACAAGACAGGCCAGTGGGCTTCCCAGACCATGGAAGAGGTGACTACAGTGGGTGTGCCCATCCATGGAGTGAGAGAGCTGAGCCTTCTGGTTGAGGCTTATTGTCAGAGTAGGGTGCCTCCAGGTACTTTTTGGAGGAGCTAAAGAGCTTTTTAACACTTTCCGGAATAGGGCAGAGGCCTGGTCGAAGGGCCAAACAGCCGAGGGTCTGAGAGAGAGGCCTGCCTACGGGCATGGGCGAGAAGCTGTCCTGAGCAAAGAACTGTATCCTGAGTCATTCCTGATTCTGAATTGTAACCAGGGCTGGATTAAGGCATGTGAGGGCCCTAAACACGGATAATTTGTAGTTCCTCTTCCTCTGCTTACTCACGCATTTGAACGGAATATGTGGGTTATATATATGTGTGTGTGTGTGTGTGTGTGTCTGTGTGTTAGCTATCATTGATGCAAATTCTTTTTAAATATGACCATAATATTAGAGATTGAACACAAAAGGGGTGTATGCCATTTCAGCAGAATGAAGTGAACTGGATTATAAAATTTTTAGTGGATGCGAGATACTAAGATTTTTATAATATACCACATCTTCTACAAAAAAAATATGCCACATATTCTACAACAAAGAAAATGAGTCCGTGAATTTAGTTGTTTCAACAATCAATGTAAAATTCTGTTGATCTCCCAAAATGAAAACTGCCTTTCACCAATTTTGTTTTAAATGGCTCATACTTCAATTTTGATGCTTGTTTTGTAATAAATGCTATAATTACAAATGAACAAATGAAAAGTGTCAAAAGAAAATTTAATGACCAGAAAACAAATATTCCAACAAATTACTATATTTTAAGATAGATCTTTCATCTCTGACATGTTATAATTAAAAACATTTCTTTCTATTCTTCGCTCTTACAAATTCTTCAATAATTTCATCATGCACTGGAGCTGGTATCAATTTCATTTAGTGCCCTGACAGGTCCCTTCCACTGTGGCACTCGCTTTTCCTTGTGTCCTGTCTGCTTGGCATCTATGGGTCTTTGCTTTGGACAACTGGTGCCTCTGTTTTGTTGATGCACTATGCATGTGCTTACCTTGCTTATTGGGTAATCCATCCCTAACTGTAACCTGTTACTTCCCTAATAAATCCCATTGCTGTGAGTCTGGTCTGTGAGTTCTGGCTGACCTTTGCAACCGAATTACTGAACCCAGCAGAGAAGTAGAGAGTGCTGTGGGAGTGACTGCTGGTGTCAGAATGGGTAAAAAGTTTGGAGACAGGAGGTATGTCTGACCTAAATCTCATAGGAATCAGTCTTGGGCTGTTGCTGATGATGGTGATTCCTCTCCCCTGCTGAAGTTAGAGGACCTCTGAGGCCTCTAACACATGGTGAATCTAGTAGTGTCTCTGTCCAGCTCTGTATCCTCATACGTGTTTTTTGGTCATTTTCCTTTTGATTCTTCCACCCGTGTTGTTACTTCTATAGCCCATGTCATTCACACTGGTTTATTCCAAGTTGATATATTCACTGTAATGGGTGTATTTTCTCTATTTTCAAGTGCTTCAAATTCAGTTCCTAAAATATTAGACTTTTGGCTTTAGCAATAGAGGCTGTGTTAGTGTTCTCTTTTTCTCATGTTTGTACTCAAATCTTGGCAAGCAGACAGAGGTGATATATTCTATGCCTCTGATTGTCTTCTCTTGACTTGAGATTACTGCTATTCTGGAAGGGTTTGATAAGCAGAGAGATGACTACAGATGGGATTGTCTTCTTTCTCTTTCTTCCCTTTACACTACCTCTCTCTCATGTTGCCCTCATTTTATTATGTAGAGGATAACAGCTATAGCTGTCTGGGAACCCTAATGTTTCTCATCTGAAATCCCCACTTTGGCTCATCAAGGAGTTTCCTCAGAAAAAGTATCTGCCATCAACTTTTGATGTAAATAGGATTTTTTTTCTTTCCACTAAGTTGTGAAAAGAGTATGTCAACTAAGTTGCCAACCTCTTTTTTCTTCAAACTGAACAGCTGAAGAGTCTTGCCCTGTAGATAAAGGGACAGTGACTGAAGGCATCAGTGAGTGTTTTAGTATTTTCTGTGAAGAAGACTAGTTAGACTTGAAAAAGCCAGGTTCAAGCCACTTAAAATATTTTTTGAGGAGTACGGTAAGTGGCTCAAACTCGTATGTGTCCCTAACACTATAACAAAGTTACTGTAAAGGTTTATGGCTCAATGATTCACACAAATATATAAAATAAGGGAGGTGACTTAAATGGTTAGATACCATGAAAGATACGAAGAACACTGTTCATTATATTGACTTGATTCATATAATCTTTTCTGGATCTTCCACGATGTGCATTCATTTAACGGGTTTTGTAAAATACAGAAGAAATTATAACGAAGTCCATTTTAATGAAGGTTTTGATTTGCTCATGAGGGAGTGAGCAGGGTTGGGGAGGGGAAGAATTATGTGATCAATTGCTCAGTTCCAGGGCTCCATAACCTTCTTCATGTCCTGGAAAACATAGGAAATTGTAATATTTGCATGAAGTGTTGATGCAAACAAAGTTGCTTCAAACAGGTTTTGGGTGTAGGGTTTGGGTGTGTAATTTTTTTTGTTTTTGCCTATCTCAGACCTGACACAAAGCAGCTCAGTATTTTAGCCCACCTGTAACCATTTATAGCACAATGATTATGCAACTCTGACAGAATATATCTGAATTAGAAAATTTACATTTGCTTGAATGGGGTTGAAGGATAGAAACAGCAATTCTTTTAGGTACCTGCATCTTCCAGAAATGTGAAGGGACCAACAGCCTGAAAATTTCTTGCTTCTTTTTTCCTCAATTGTACAAGGTAATTTTACAACAGATAGTTTATATTTCATTTTAATAAACAAGAAGGGAGTTCTTTCTCAATTGAATCAATTCTTTTCAATCCTTTAAGAGACATCTCCCAAAAAATCTCTTGGATCATAACAGTAGCCATAGTACCTCAGCATGGTTTATAGCCAAAATATCATTCTTCTCTATTACCCCTCTGCTGACAGAAAGAGAAAAACAAGCAAGCAAGCAAACAAACAAACAAACAACATTTTTTCACCAGAGTGCTCTGACCTACTATCAGGATGTTGTTCACTCATGTTCAAGATCATTTACTTTCAACATCAGGAAATCCTAAATATTAAAAAAAAAAAAAAAAAATCTGCTTTTTTTCTATGATAAAGGCCATTGTAGAAGACAAACTGTTAAGGTGACCCTCATTATCCCATTCTCCTGGTGTGCACAGTCTTGTGTGATTACCTCCTCTTGAGTGCGGTTAAAAAAAAAAAATGCCGTCAAGTAGATTCTGACTCCTAGCAACCCTATAGGACAGAGTAGAACTGCCCCATGGGGTTTCCAAGGAGAACCTGGTGGATTCAAACCACCAACCTTTCGGTTAGCCACCATAGCTCTTAGCCACTGTGCCACCAGGGCACCTGAATGTGGTAGGGACCTGTGAACTGTTTCTAGCAAATGGAACATGGCAAAGGTGAGGTGATGCATTGTGTCTACGCTGGCTTTGGTAAAGCAGGCTTTGGAAGGTCACAAAGAAAAGACTGATAGCAGCTTTACTTAAAACCCTTTTGTGGGCTGTGGGACATACATCACCCAGAAACATTTTCCACCTCTGGGGTTTCTCAGAAAGCTGCTTTCCCACTGGACGTGTATAACTGAAATCTAAGAAATGGGTGTGTGCTGCAAATTACTGTTTTTATAGGGTATTAGGTGGTGCATCCTGGAGATGTGATCATGCAAAACTTTTGTCTCTTTTGGCTTTGGTACAGTGAGATAAGTCTTGTAAATATATTTCCAGGTTCCTTTGTGTTATTTGGAAGTTGTGTTTCTCTCGATAACTCCATGTATGCATGAACACTGCAGCTTCAGACGCCATACGTGGTTTGCACCTGTCAAGGGATCTAGAAGGCAATGGAGAGTGCAGAGGGACATGTGCCCAACACAATCTTACCTCCAGAGCACAGAGGGATATATGTGTCCCACACAATAAGTATCAAAATCCATATTTCATAACAAAATTTCAGAAACGCTCCTTAATTCAGCATGCCTTCCATTAATAAAAACACATAATGAAAATATTCAAAGCAGAAAATAATTGAGTCATGAAAACTGAGGACGGTTTTCAGTCAAAAGCAGCAAGAAAATGAGGCACTTGTTTCTGCAACAAACTGCATTCGGCCAATAATTGTGTGAGCAGGAAGAACCCATTCGACCTCCAAAGGAGAACCAAGCCTGGCTGATACCTTGACTGCAGTCTCAGAGGGAACTCATATAAGCTCTGCCCAAACTCCTGAAGCACAGGTACTAAAAGAAAATAAACATGTGGTGTTTTAAATTGATAAATATGTAGCTTAAAGTAATTTAATTTGATTTAAAAAGTATTTTAAGTAGAAGTAAACTAAATATTACTGCTAAATAATATTGTTACTCTGCTTAGAAAACTAATACAGCCATTTTGTTTCCCACTATATCCCCAGGATCTAGTGCTGTGTGAGGCACTCATTAAGCAGTCAACCAATGTTTGTTCAGTGTATGAATGAATTTTAGTGACCATGACTTCAAATATTATTATTATTTAAAAAAAAGAATTTTTATTGTACTTTAGATGAAGGTTTACAGAACAAATAGTTTCTCATGAAACAGTCAGTACATATATTGTTCTATAACACTGGTTAATAACCCCACGACATGTCAACATTCTCCCTTCTCGACCTTGGAGGAACTTTTTTTGGTGAAAATATACACAGCCAAAGTTACACCATTTCAAAAGTTTCTGCATGTACATTTCAGTGACATTGATTACATTCTTCCAGTTGTGCTGCTATTATCACTATCCTTTTCCAGATTATTCCATCATCATTATCTTCAACTCACTGCGCCCTAGGCTTCCCATCAAACCTTTTGAGTTGCTGTTGTCACTTTGATCTCACATAGATAATTCCTTTTTTTTTTTTTTTTGTAACTTAGATGAAGGTTTGCAGAACAAATAGTTTCTCATTAAACAGTACACGTATTGCCCTATGACAATGGTTAAGAAAGCCAGGACTTGTCAACATTGTCCCTTCTCAACCTTGGGTTCCTTATCACCAGCTTTCCTGTCCCCTCCTGCCTTCTAGTCCTTGTCCCTGGACTGCTGTGCCCCATTAGTCTGGTTTTGTTTTATGAGGCTGCCCAATCCCCGGCTGAACGGTGAACTCTGGGAGTGACTTCACCACTGAGCTAAAAGGGTGTCCAGGGTCCATACTCTCGGAGTTTCTCCAGTCTGTCAGGCCAGTAAATCTGGTCTTTTTTTTGTGAGTTAGAATTTTGTTCTACATCCTTTTCCAGCTCTGTCCAGGACCCTCTATTGTGATCCCAGTCAGATCATTCAGTGGTGGTAGCTGGGCACCATCTAGCTGTACTGGACTCAGTCTGGTGGAGGCCATGGTAGCTGTGGTCCATTAGTCCTTTGGACTAATCTTTTCCTTGTATCCTGTTCTCTTCATTCTCCCTTGCTCCCAAAAGTGTGAGACCAGAGGACTATCTTAGATGGCTGCTCACAGGCTTTTAAGACCCCAGGTGCTACTCACCAACGTAAAATGTAGACCATTGTCTTTATAAACTGTGTTATGCCAATTGAGCTAGATGTTCCCTGAGACCATGGTCCCCACAGCCCTCCGCCCAGCAATTCAGTCCCTCAGAGAGTTTGGAAGTGTCTATGGAGCTTCCATGACCTTTCCTTGTACAAGTTGTGCTGGTTTCCCCAGTACTGTGTACTGTCTTACCCTTCACCAAAGTTACCACTCATCTGTTGTCAGTTTAGTTCCCTCCCACTCCTTCCATGCCTCGTAACCAACGAAGATTATTTCTTTTTGTGTGTAAACTTTTACATTATTTTTACAGTAGAGTTCTCATACAATATTTGTTCTTTTGTGATTGACTTATTTCACTCAGCAAAATGCCCTCCAGTTTCATCCATGTTATGAGATTCATCATTGTGCTTTATCATTGCATAATACTCTGTTGTGTATATGTACCTTAGTTTGTTTATCCATTCATCTGTTGATGGGCATCTAGGTTGTTTCCATCTTTTTGCTATTGTGAACAGTGCTTCAATGAATATGGGTGTGCATATATCTATTTGTGTGATGGCTTTTACTTCTCTAGGATATATTCCTAGGAGTGGGATTGCATTCTGTAGTGCTTTTTTCTGTGGTGATAATGTTTTCTTTGTTCCTATTACTCTCCTGTACTGAGTTCCTTTTGTTTGTGGATTTTTTTCTTCATTTCTTTTGTTTTTGTAGGTTTTGTTTTTACTGGGACTTTATATTTTTCTTCTTTATTTTGATGAGTAGGTTTGTTAACTTTCTTTGCAGTTGCCCTGAAATTTACCACTATCTTCCTAGATTTGAACTAGTCTATTATTACTTGGTATCATCTTGCCTTCCTCTCCATTAGAAGGTTCTATCCCTACACTGTTTATTCCCTCTTTTATTGTTCTGATGTTGTTGTCATTTACAGATTAACCTCTCTGGTTCACTGTTGTAATTCTTTTGGTTTTGCATAGTCCTTAAGAGTTTATTTCCTAGGTTGGTATCTGGCTAGTATAATCCTGTGTCCTATATTCAGCCTGTGGTCTAATGTTTGTTCTCATATTTGAAGGACTCCCTTTAATAAGTCTTGTAAATTTGGTTTGGTTTTTACATAGTCCCTTAATTTCTGTTTATCTGGAAATGATCTAATTTCACCATCATATTTGAACAAGAGTTTTGCAGGATATATTATTCTTGGTTGGCAATATTTTTCTTTCAAGGTTTTATATATGTCATCCCATTGCCTTCTTGCCTGCATGACTTCTGCCGAATAATCCGAGCTTAGACTTATTGTTTCTCCTCTGTATGTGACTTTTTGTTTATCTTGAGATGCTCTCAGGATTCTTTGTTTGTCTTTGGTTTTAGTGAGTGTGATTATGATATGCCTTGGTGATTTTCTTTTGGGGTTTCTTCTATATGGTGTTCGTTGAACTTCTTGGATGGTCAGCTTTTCATCTTTCATGATATTGGGGAAGTTTTCTGTCAGCAATTCTTCAATGATCCTCTCTGTGTTTTCTGTTTTCTCCCCCTGTTCTGGAACTCTGATCACTCGCAGATGTTTGCTTTTGATTGCATCCCACACAATTCTCAGGGTTTCTTCATTTTTCATTCTATTTTTCTAAGATTTCCTCAAACAGAGTTGTATCCAAGTGTTTGTCTTCAATTTCACTGATCCTATCTTCCATCATTTCAAACTTGCTCCTCAGCTCTTCTATGACACTGTCCATTTCTGAAATCTTGTTGTTTATCTTTTGGATTTCTAATTGTTGTTTTTGTATGATTTCTAGTCATGAATTTGTTTTAGCATTTTGTTCCTGTATTATTTTTTTAAATTCTGCCTTTTTTTTGATCTGTATTTTCCATTATTTTGTCTGCCTTTTCCATGAATTTGTCTATTTTTTTCCTAATTTTTGTCTGCTTTTTGTTTCAACTCTTGAATAATTCTGAATATTAGAGATTGAATTTTCTAGCAGTTAGGTCTAGTGCCTTTTCTTCTACTGGAAGGTCATCTGGTATTTTATTTTGGATGCCTACTGGAACCATCCTGTCCTGTTTTTGTAAATGTTTTGATATTGTCTGCTGTCTTTGGGGAATTGATTGGTTATTTTCCTTGTTTATTGATTGTAGATTTGTTTGTTTTGTCCTGATTTTTTGTTTTATTTGGTTATGTCTGAGCAGGCAGGCTGTGTGTTCTTTGTAGTTTGCTCATCTGTGGGCACAATACTTTTCACCTCCTTCTCCAGTGGGTGGTGTCAGTCACTTAAGTATAATACAGCAGGGAAGGTCCAGCTGAAAGGACGTTCCTGGGATGCATCGTTTGTGGCATGTACCAGAGCTGACAGTGTGGACCAGGAATCAGTGTAGTGCAGGTTCCAGTAGGCTGTGCCTATGCTGCTTGTGAGTGTGATGTTCAGCGCATGGTGCAGGTAGACAGGAAGGAGGGTGTAGGTTGTGATGTGTGGAGCTAAGATGGGTATGGGAAAGATGAGAGAGAGGAGAGAGGAACAGGAGCCAAAAAGATACACACAAACAAAAGGAGTGCTAAGGGAGCTTGCTATTGGAGTGGAGAGATGAGAGACTGAGAAATGGGGAAAAACAACAATGAAAAAAGAAAAAGGGTAGAAGGAGAAAAATGAATAAATCGAGAAACTGGAAATGAAGAAAGACAAAAAGGTAATAAGAGAGAGAAGAAAACAAAACAAACAAACAAACAAACAAAAAAAACCCCAAAAACAAAAACAAAAAACAAGAAAAAGGAAATGCCCCCGGGGATGTCCCTGTGGGTCTGTGCAGAGTAAGGGAGTAGCTTCCAAACCATGTGGTACTGCCCGGCTAGAAGGGGCTCCCAAGCCAAGAAAAGAAAAAGAAAACAAACAAACAAATCAAAACAGAGCAAATCAGAGAAAACAAACTAAAACAAAAAAGCCCCAGTGGTCCCACCAGCGTGGTGGCATGGGCCAGGAAGCAGTTTCACAGTCAAACGGTGTTTCACAGCCTTTTAGGAAGAGGCAAAGATGGTGCATGGAACCAGGTACTTGAGAGAATGGAGGGGGAGGTGGTGAGAGGTAAGGAAGAAATGTAAAGAAGCGGATAAAGCAACACCAGCGGCCAACAAAAGGCACTCAGGGAGCCGGCCTGTGTGGGCGTGTGGAATCCAAGGTGTTTCCTGGCCAAGAGACTGACTGCAGGAAGCAGAGGAGGCTAAGTGGGGGTGACGAAGGGTGGGGGGTTGGGAATGCATGTATCACTTGTTACTGGTTGTTCCGTCTCCTGCTGGAAGCTCTGTGAAGCTGCTTTCTCATACCTCCTGTTTGCTGATCTCCGATAAGAATCCAAGATGGCTGATCCGTGCTGCCGTAGCTTATGGGGACCTCTGCATGTATCTGTCCTTGCTCTCTGTTCTCGATCACTTTCTTATTCCATTAGGTGCTTGTCTGAGTTCTTTATCTCTTCATTTGATGTTTAGGGTTTCATAACTAACGTGTGACTCTGTTTGACTTAGTTTTTCTGATCTTTGCTGCAGAGGGATGGCGTGGTGCTTCTGACTATAGCCTGTGTTGCCTGGAAGTCCTGACTTCGAATATTATTAAGAAGGGAAAATGAGAGGTTATAACCAGAGAGAACACTTTAATATAATCCCATAAATTATTAGCTCCCTGGCATAAATGAGTATTATGCAACGTTGGTGCAACTTAAAGGGATACTTTTAGCTGCAAGGAAGATAAATCAGTTTAAATATATGTATGTATTACCTCATTTAACAAAACTTGAGCTGCAGTTGCTCTAAGGTTGGATGATTTAGCAGTTTAACAATGTCATTAAGGACCTAGTTTTTCTCATCTTTATGTCTGCCATCTTTAATATGTTGCTTTTTCTTTGGCTCATTCTCTAATGGTGGCAAGATGGCTGACACAGTTCTGAGTATCAAATGCAAAGAAATATCCAGGAACAGATGAGGGACTGTCCCTTCTTTTTGAAAACAGACATCTTTCTCAAATCCCTCTGTAGATGTCCCATCATGCACTATTAGTAAGAAATAATTGACAGGCTCAGACTTAACCTAATTACCAGAAAGGGGTTTGGAGTTACGGCCACTCTTTGAAAATCCTTATTTTTATTAAGCTGAGGACACAGTCACCTTCCTTGAACACATGACAGCATGGGAGAAAGTAGAAACCCAAATGAAATTGGAGCACTAAGCAAGTAAGGTGATATAGGTGAGTACAGTTGGGAGGCAGCTGATGAATTTTAAGTATACAGTGAAAATTGTGTCCCTCCTACACATGGCCTATAGGATAAATCCAAAGAATTATCTCTAACTAAGAGCATAACATTTTTCCTTAATGATGATCATCCTTTTTTGTTTGATCCTCTAAAAATACGTATTTTAGTCAAGATTCAAAATGACCACAATCCTTGTACTTTTTTTTTTATTTCTGAATTATTTATTCTGCTTGCTGTTAAGGCTTCTGTTATGAATTGAACTGTGTCCTACAAAAATGTGTGTCAACTTGGCTAGTCCATGATTCCCAGTATTGTGTGGTTGTCCTCTATTTTGTGGTCTGATGTGATTCTCCTATGTGCTGTAAATCCTAACCTCTGTGATGTTAAAGAGACAGGATTAGAGGCAGTTATGTTAATGATGCAGGACACAATCTACAGGATTAGGTTGTATCTTGAGTCAATCTCTTTTGAGATATAAAAGAGAGAAGGGAGCAGAAAGGAGAGGAACCTCATTACCACCAAGCAAGAAGAGCTAGGAGTGGAGTGTGTCCTTTGGACCCGGAGTACTTATGCTAAGAAGCTCCCAGACCCAGGGGAAGATTGATGACAAGGACCTTCCCATAGACAGAAAAACTTTCCTTGGAGCTGGCACCCTGAATTTGGACTTCTAGCCTCCTAAACCCTGGTGGCGTAGTGGTTAAGAACTATGGCTGCTAACCAAAAGGTCTGCAGTTCAAATACACCAGGTGTTCCTTGGAAACCCTAGGTGGCAGTTCTACTCTGTCCTATACGGTCACTGTGAGTCGGAATCTACTCCATGGCAATAGGTTTTTAAACTGTGAGAGAATCAGTTTCTGTTTGTTAAAACCATCCACTTGTGTGGATGCAGCACTAGATAACTAAGACAGCTTCTTTTCTTTGCCTGTGAAAATACATGCTTTTTTAAAATTGTTGTAAATATATATATAACACAACTTTTGCCAATTAAAAAATTTTCAGGTGTATAATTTAGTGACATTGATTAGTTCTTTTACTCATAATCTAGTTCTCCATATTGTGCTTGAGTCTGACCGAAGGGCAAAAGAAGGTTAAAATAGGGGAAAATCTTCCAAGTAATGTTCCAAGTCTAAGGAATTATGACAAATCCTCTCTGTTGACTTTTAGAAGGAACTTTTGATAGGAAAGCTTAAATTAATTTTGATTGCTCTGGGCTTAAATTTGCCTCCCAACCCTAATTTCTTGATCGAGACTTCCAGGAAGATAAATACAATATAATCAAAATAATTGGCAAAGTTAGAGAGACAACACCTCAAGTTGAATTCAGATGAAGTTGCACATAAACGTATCATGTTAAAATCCTTTTATAAGTTACTTATGCTTTAAAAAGTATAATTAAATCAGTGGGTGGCCTGGGCTTAGCCATCAGGGCCAATCTAGTGATGAATGTATAGTGGGGCATGTTATTTCTCATGGAATTATTTCTGTAGGATGAAGGATTGAGATCATCTAATGATGACCAGGCATATTATTTTTCTGAGTTTTAAAGTTTTAGGACATACTTGGAACTCAGATGGTGCAGTGGTTAAACACTTGGCTGCTAACCAAAAGTTCAGCAGTTCAAACCCACCAGCTACTCCACGGGAGGAAGATGTGGCAGTCTGCTTCCATAAAGATTACAGCTTTGAAAACCCTAGGGGGAAGTTCTACTTTGTACTGTATGGTCACTATGAGTCAGAATTGACTGGACGGCACACAACAACAACAATATGACATGCTGAATACTCCTTGCCATCTAATTGATTCTGACTCATAGTGACCCTATAGGACAGAGTAGAACTGCCCCATAGGATTTCTAAGGAGCAGCTGGTGGATTTGAACTGCCAACCTTTTGGTTAACAGCCTGATCTCTTAACCACTGCACCACCAGGGCCTAAGAAAATATTTTTTTCAAAGGGATTTCTCAGTCTCGATACCAAACAGTGGTACCATATCTATGTTATCCTAAATTAAAAATTGAGACATATTTTTCTCTGAACTGACTCAAAATTTAGTATACTTTATATTCATAGGAAGTGCTTTATCCACCCCAAATTAGAAAGTTATGTTTTCCTGAACATTCTCTCAAACTCCAGTGCTAACATCTTTCACAACAAATTTTAAGATTGAATTTTTTGATCTTCCACAATTACTATATACATAAAATCCATTAATGACTATTGCCACACTGTGAATATATAAATACAGGAATTGTACATAAACATACAAGAAGTATATTAAAGCTATGTATAAAGGAATATAAAAAAAAAGTATAAGTGTTTTCTCACAAGTTTATTAATATATAGTTAGGAACCATCTATTGGTTAATGTGTATAGTCTTGACATGAGTTAACCATAATATTTAAGTTAATTCTATCTGATTCTTCTTGAAATAAATTTGAATTTCTGCCCAATTTTGTTTGCCAATAGGACAAAACCATCCCTACCACACTGGAAAGTTTCAAGTAATGAATGCATTGTCAAAAGCTCTTAAATTCCTTTCTTTTGGCATGAGGCCTGCGGTCTTATTTTAATTTTAAGTAAATCCAAATAGAAGATATTTGAAGTTTATAATTCTTAATTTAACCTGTGCTAATAAGATTTTATTTTAAAATATCTCTTCCATATTTCCCAGAATAAAAATTCTTGGCAGTGGGGGCGGTAGATGTGGTTCAAGTGAATATTTTTTCCAGGACCTGATCAGATTCTATGCGAGTAGGCTTGTCACAGCTAACAACTCCTTTCCTCAGTTACATGGGGCATGGGGATATTTAAAAATGAACTGTTAGCCCCAGCACCTCCTACTTGTAGTTTGGAAGTTCTTTATCCACTCTGATAACTTTTCCTTCTGTCTTGCTGACTTTTATTGGAATTTTGCTTCTCTGCTGAACGCCTTGTGATGGATACCTCAGTAAATCCTTCCTTGTGTTTTACTCTTTGACACTGTCCTGATATCCTTAGCTCTACAATCTGCCCCTTCAGAGCCAGTCGTATGCAAACTCAGACTCAGGGTCCAGGGGTCTTGCTTGTCCATAAAAGAAATTTAGATGGAGTCTATGTCTATTTGAAAGTAAAAAAAAATGAAGCTAAACCCTATGACTGAGAGTCACCTATGCAAGGGTGGATTACCCATTAACAAGGTAAGCACAGGCTTACTTGTGTTTGCTTTCACATGTGAAATTGTGCATTTCAGGTTAGTTAGTAAACACTATTAAGGCCCTGCACACCTTGCTTACTGGTTATCTGCCCCTGCACCTATGTAAAGTTTGGTATGTTTCTCTTGCTGAGAATATGACAGCTTCTATATTTTTAAAACAGATCTGTCAGCTACCTGATTGTTCAGCATCTAAAGTGTAAGGATTTCTTTCTAATAAACATAACATAATATCACCTCCTTAGGCAATGTCAGGAAGTCTAATCAAGAGTTGACTGTGAGCCAGCACTTGCCATCAGTTCTGTGGAGACCGAAGAGTGGAGGCTAAGAATATATTAACTATTCAGTTCTCCAGGTTCTCCAAGCTCAGTCTCTGTACAAGTGAGTTCACCCAGAATAACATATCTAAATGATATAAGCTCAGTTCCTTTCAGAGATACTTTCATGGAGATATGATTTAATTTTTTGCCCTAAGATTTTATAGAGAGTCGATATAAAAAATGTCCACTTGGACAACATTTCTTTATTGTTTGAAAAATGGCAGTTGAAGGCATTGTCCATTACATAGCTTAGAATATTTTATGTAAGATTCCACATGATACAGACTTCCTTAAATTTTGTGTCAGGGAAAAAAATGTGTTTTACCAGGCAAACTTACATATATATTTTTTTAATCATACAGTGAAAGGAATATAAGACAGCAGTTTTCTTTTACAATGATAGAGTGTAAAAAACAAACAGAAAATTTCCTCATCATTGAAAATGAAGCTTCTCCTGGCAGAGCTTAATAAGGAGTCTCCCAGAATAACTTCTCAAAGTGGTAAACATTGATTTTGAACACAACCCCAAAGCTTTTCAACCTCATCCCTCAGGGAAATGGGAATTCGATAAAAAAGAAAATAGCAAGTGAGGCCTCTCAGAATGATGTTCATCATGGTACTCCCTTATACAGAAACTTGATAGGAGGCAGTGGAGTTTTACCGATGAGTGGTTAAGAGTTGGGAGAGACTTTCTGGGTGTAAATTCCAGATGTCCCCACTTATTGGCTCTGACCTTGGGCTATTTACTCAACTTCTTAGTTTCAGTGTCCCATCTGTAAAGCGGAAATAATATAGTACCTACCTCCCAGGATTGAGGTGAAGATTCAAGAGTTAATTTTTGTAAAGTACTTAACACAATGCGTGGGATATAATAAGGTTCAAGATACAGTAGCTGTGGGTATTGCATATATGGATATAGTAGATGATGATGATGATAGTGATGACATCACTCAGGGTAACCTAAGAAACAGCAACTCTCTTCTTTCACCCTCTCTTTGACTCATATCAAGATGTTGCATTGTAGCTTTCTGCTGAGAAAATACCTGATCTCTGAGTTTGAATAGATCCAAGTTGGAAGAAGGAGACCTCCTCAGGAATGGTTCTGGACTGTGTTTTCAGGGAAAAGTATAAAAAATGTTAGAGCTTTTCTTTCTCCAACTGGAGAAATAAGCCTTAGACTGAATGAACTTTGAGTCTCTTGCTTCCTTCATGAAGACAAGTAAGACTGGGTTAATCGTAGGCAAAGGGAGAACCTAGCTTTATTTTGTCTTTTGGGGAAGAAAGATAAAAGAAATTCTTTGAAGTTCATGCTTGGTCTAGCCTACAGCTTAGAGATGGGAGATCAGATAGCAGTTTGTGCAGAAGACCCAGCCAGAATAAAAAATAATATTGCCTGGAGCAGTGATTCTCAAACTGATAGTCACCTATATGAATAGGAGGCTACTGTTGCTCTGATAGACTGTAGATCTGACTGTGGTCTGCTCTTGTAGACTATTTTAAAGCCCTGATATTCAAAGTGCAGTCTATAAACCAGCAGCATGAACATCATCTGAGAGTATATTAGAAAGCCTTGGGCCCTACCCTACACCTACTGAATTAGCATCTACATTTAAAAAATATATATTTTTGTATGTTTGTTATACACAGTAAAGTTTGAGAAGCACTGCCCTAAAGATATATATCTAGGAAGACATAACATTTTCTTTTATTAGATTCAAATATTATGTAAAAAGAAAAGGGTAAGAATTTCCTGAAATTTTGTGCAACGTGTAGGACTTTTCCAAGCCCCACAAAATACACTTGTTTTTGAAATCATTTTCACAATGTTTCAGTCACCAGGGTGACACTATATTTTGCTTGACACTTGACTTCTTTTTTCTAGGAACAATCAAGACAGTCCTTCAGGAAGCGATGACATTTCTCTTTCTGTGTCAATGCATGATGAGGACGAAGTATTTATTACTACAGGAGCCAAAAAGAAAGAAAAACATTTATGTGTGTTTTGAACAATTGAAAAGTTTTCTGACTCCTGCTGTTTTCAATTTTTTTTTGTAAGTATTCAGTGATGATATCCCCAAGCCCACTACACTTACAATGTATTTGAGTCCCTGCTTCCTTGTTAGATCACTACTAAGTTGTATGCCTGTACCAAACTGCTTCACAAATTAGTGTGTTGAGTCCAGGCTGAAATCCAGCTGGGCACCACAAACTGGTAAATAGCTGGATGTCTTAGAGAGTTATCCTGTAGCTTTTGTAGATGAGAATTGAATACATTTCCCCAGTAAGTATACTACTGTGAGACTGTAAGAGTCTCTTGGAAATCTCTCCTGTCAGCAGAAGTGTTCAATCTGGACATAGAGATTTACTTGGTGAGAGCACTTGTCTAATAGTAGCAACACCAATAACCTGTCAAACTGAAAAAAAAAGTGTTTTTCATCTTCATAAAGTGCTGCCATTGCAAGTTCTTTCTGAAGTTGTTGCCAGCAGTATCATTATATTTGTAGATCCTAAAATAATGCATGCTGGCATAATAGCTGTAACTGATCTTTATCCTGTCATATGTTGTCTTTTATTTTGATGACAATACTAGCTTTTAGCAATAATTTCTCTAAGTGGAATTTATTTGCACTCTTAAGTTTGTAATGGATGTACACTGTGAGGATGAATTTAAACTTAACTAATCAGTTACATGGTTCTATAATAAAAGTATTCACTGCTAATTCTATATCTTGACCTCCATAAATTAAAACAATAGTCTTCTGACCCCATATATCGACATTCCACAAGCCAGCTGGTCTAGCTCATTCTTGGAAACCGGTATCGTGTTTTGTGTCCTCCCAGATGTTCCTGGTAGATATTTGCCAAAACTTGCCCACATAAAAATGAGAGAATAAGTGATGTATTTGAGATCATTCCTATAAACTGTGGAAGAAGCTTACTTTGATACTTTTCAACACAGTCATTTCTAAGACGATGTAATCATTAAACATTGGAACAATTATAAGATGGTATGAGATAAGGATCATTGGTATTTTTCAACTTGAACAACAGTTCATTCTGTTTGGAGGGGCTGACCTTGGAATGTATCATGGACGAGTTGTACAAGGTTCCAATGGTTTTTCAGTGGTTGCGTTTTCAATGGCTAGCTGTACTTCTACAAAAATAAATTCAAACACACGACAGTGTGTTATGACTCAATACCTATTTTCTTTTTACAAAAAAGAATGAACTTAGGCACCTGCTATTAACTCCTTCTCAAGATTATTTTCTATGGAAAAGCCCTAAATCATTAATAGAGGAATTTATGAATTCATTAGAAATTTGTATCAATGTGCTAGTTAAAAAATTTTTACAAATACAAAAATTAGAAGAAATATAGTGAACCCTAATTTTCTATTTTTTTAAATCAGCTTTATTGAGTTATAATTTAAATAAATGGGATGCACATTTTTTCAAGTGTAGAGTTCCATGAGCTGTTTAAAAAATGTATATAGCTGTATAACAACCATCACAATCATCATATAGAATATTTCCATTATCCCTCAAAAGTCTCTCCTGGCTCTTTGCAGTCACCCCACCCCTAACAACCCTCAGTACCTAGTAATCACTGATCTGATAACTTTTTCTAGTTTTGCCTTTTCCACTACAGAATGCCATATAAATGGAATCGTACAGTATGTAGCCTTATGAGTCTGGCTTATTTCACTTAGAATAATGCTTTTGATACTTATCTCTGTTATTGTGTGTATCTGTAATTTGTCTTTTTTTTTTTTTTATTGCTGAGTAGCCTGCCATTGTTTAAATTACCACAATTTGTCCATTTATTAGATAGGTTGTTTCTACTTTGTGGCTATTATGAATAAAGCTGCTAAAAACATTCACAAACCGGTCTTTTGTGTGGACATCTGTTTTTATTTCCCCTTGTAAATACCTAAGAATGGGATTGTTGAGTCATATAGTAAGTGTATTTTTAACTTCTCAAGAAACTGTCAAAACTGTTTTTCAAAGCAGCTGTACCATTTTGGATTCCACTAGTAAAATATGAGAATTCCAGTTGCTCTACATATTCATCAGCACTTAGTACTTTTAATCTTTTTAATTTCATTCATTCTATTAGTGGGTGGTAGTGTTCATTTCCATTTTCCTAGTGACTAATGATTTTGAGCATATTTACATGTACCTACTTATCATCTATATATGTCTTTGATGAAGCGTTTGTTTAAATGTGCCCCTTTTAACTGTTGATTTTTGTTTGTCTTTTCTTCTTCTAAAAGTTCTTTGTATGTCCTGGATACAATATTTTATTAGATATATGTTTTATGTATATTTTCTTCCAGTCTGTGGTTTGTCTTATAATAATATTAACAGTATATTTTGAACAACTTCAGAAGTTTTTAATTTTCATGAAGTTCAATTTATATCAATTTTTTAATTTTATGGTTCATGCTTTTTCATATGCTGTGGTATAATTTTCATTTGGTTCCAAGTATTTCCTAGTGTCTTCAGTGTTTTATGATGGCTCATCTTGGTGAATGTTCCATGAGAACTTTGAGAAGCACATGTATTCTGCTGTCATTTGGTAGTGTTTTATAATGTTAATTAGGTCAGTTTGGTTAATATTGTTGTTCAAATTGTCTATATCCTAACTACTGTTTTTTTGTGTGCCTGGGTGGGAGGGTGTATTCTATCATACTCTGAGAGAGAAATTTTGAGGACCGTCTTGATTTTTTAGTGATTCCATGAAAGAAATAACACAAGTGAGAGGCTGCGGTGCAATGGATTGCCTTTGTGTGGTCTTTCTTGCCTTGATCTTGTAACTCTCACCCAGGTGATTGGGTGGAACTGTGCAGATAGGGTAATTGTAGCCCACCAGGGAGATTGGTCAGTTTTGCCATCCCCCTGGGCTTGAAATAAGCCATCAAGAGGTGGGAGAGAGAAGATACCACCACCACCAAAAAAGAAGAGCCTGTGCGTCTTTTGGACCCACGCGATCTCTGCACTGAGAAACTCCTGGAACTAGGAGATAGAGAGAGAACTGTAGCACTAAAGGCAGCGAAAAGTAACAGCAGAGACCTGGCAACAGAGACCCGGCAGCTGAGACCTGGCAGCCGGAGACAGTGTGGTAGGCTTCCCGGCCCATGGAGCGAGAAAACTGTCTTTGTGCAGAGGCATAGGGCCAGATAGAGAAGCTTGCCTGCAAGCACGGCTGGGAGGAAGAACTGTATCCTTGAGTGTTCCTGAGCCTGAATTGTACCTGTTACTTCCCTAATAAACCCCATAATTGTGAGTATGGTCTATGAGTTCTGTGTGGCCATTGCAATGAATTATTGAACCCAGCAGAGAAGTAGAGAGGGAGGGACAGTTGGGATCAGAATTGGTAAAGATGGTGGAGAGAAGAGGCATGTCTGACCCTTGCTTCATAGGAATCAGCGTTGGGCTGTTGGTCTTGATTCTCCTTCTGCCTTGTGATGAGAAAGGAGATCAAACACTGCCCCCATGTCATTTTTACACAGGCTTTAAAGAACAGAAATTTATTTTCTCACAGTTGTGAAGTCTAAAAATCCAAATCAGAGTCTTGGCCATGCTGATTTCTTCAATGGGCCTCTTTCTCTTAGTTTCTGGTGACTTCCATCAATCCTTAGCATTCCTTGGTATCTGTCTTTCCTTTGTGTGTCTATTCTGTTCTTTTTATAACTCAGAAGTGATTATGTTTAGGACACCCTGAACTCTGGTAAGGGAGCCCTGGTAACATTGTGGTTAAGCACTTGGCAGCGAACCAAAAGTTTGGTGGTTTGAACCCACCAGCCGCTCTGTGGGAGAAAAATGTGGTAGTCAGTTCTGTAAAAATTTACAGCCTTGGAAACCCTATGGAGTAGTTCTACTCTTTCCTATAGGGTCATTATAAGTTGGAATGGATTCTACAACAATGAGGTTTTGTTTGGGGACTCTGGTATGACCACATTAAGATAACAAAAGAAAACCTGTTTCCAAACACGGTCACATCCACAGTACAGAGGCAAGGACTTCAATACATATTTTTTGGGGACCTAATTCAATCCATAACCAAAACAAAACCCATTGCTGTCGAGTTAATTCCAATTCCTAGTTACCCAATAGGACAGAGTAGAACTGCACTACCGGGTTTCCAAGGCTGTAATCTTTACAGAAACAGACCACCACATCTTTCTCCCACGGAGTGGCTGGTTGTTTCAAAGCACCAGCCTTTTGGTTAGCAGCTGAGTGCTTTAACCACCGCACCACCAGGGATCCTTGACAATGTCTATAATTGTGGATTTGTCTGTACCTCTTGTTACTTCTATCAGTTTTTGATTAGGTATTTTGAACATCTGTTACTAGATGCATACAACAATCTCAGTCTTTCAAATTCTTAAAAAAAAATGGTATTCAGTCAATGATTTTGAAGTGCACCCACACAAACACACACACAAACAAGCAAAGAAAAGAAATTACCCATTGTCAGGAAAAGAAGTAGTCAACAGAATCAGACCCTGAGATTACCCAAACACTGGAACCATCAGACAGAGGTGTAAAATAACTGGAGTGGATATATTATAACATCTAGTTGAGTGAGTGAACAACACACATGAATAGAGGGATAATTTCAGTGGCAAATGGAAACAATAAAAAAAAGTCAAATGGAAACTACAGAAATGAAGAGATAAAAATTTCTCTAATGATCTTATCAGCAGGCTAGATATAGCAAAGAATCAGTGATCTTGAAGGTAGGTAAACAGACACACAAAGGGGAAAAAAAGAGAAAGAAAAAAGAAGAAGGCACACAAAAACTGCAGAATAATATTGCATGGTATAAAAAGCATGAAATTGGAGTTTTACAAAGAGAAGAAAGAGAGAAAGGAAGACAGGACATACGTGAAGGGAAAATTGTCAAGCACATTCCACAATTAAAGAAAGACAATAAACCACACATCCAAGGAGATCAGAGAACCCCAAGAGGATAAATGCAAGAAAATCACAGCAAGGCACATTATAGTTCAATTGCTGAAAACTAAAAATAAATAGAAAATCTTGAAGGCTACTAGAAAAAAAGTAAGAAACTTACAGAGGAGGAAACAAGAATATCAGAAGGGTACTCCTCAGACTATGCAAGCTAGAAGATAATGGAGCAAAACTTACCAACTAAAAGAAAAAAAAAATCTATTAATCCAGAATTCTACACCCAGGGATAATGTCTTTTAATATAAAGGTGAAAGAAATACATTTTCAGACAACAAAAGTAGAGACAGTTCTTTGTCAGCTGACCTACACTACAAGAAATGTTAAAAGACATTCTTTAGACAGAAAGAGTAAGATACCAGATGGAAAATTGTACTGACACACACACAAAAAAGCATTATCAGTGGAAGATATATATTGTTGTTAGGTGCCCTCAAGTCGGTTCTGACTCACAGCGACCCTATGTACAACAGAACGAAATGCTGCCCAGTCCTGCGCCATCTCACAGTCTTTTCTATGCTTGAACCCATTGTTGCAGCCAATGGGCCAGTCCACCTTGTTGAGGGTCTTCTTCATTTTTGCTGATCCTCCACTTTACCAAGAATGATGTCCTTCTCCAAGGACTTGTCTCTTCTGATAATCTGTCCAAAGTACATGAGACGAAGTCTTGCCATTCTTGCTTCCAAGGAGCATTCTGGTTGTACTTCTTCCAAAAAAGATTTGTTTATTCTTTTCGCAGTCCATGGTATATTCAATATTCTTTGCAAACACCACAATTCAAAGGCATCAATTCTTCTTTGGTCTTCCTTATTCATTGTCCAGATTTTGCATGCATATGAGGCACCTGAAGACACCATGACTTGGGTCAGGCACACCTTAGTCCTCAAAGTAACATCCTTGCTTTTCAACACTTTAAAGAGGTCTTTTGCAGCAGATTTGCCCAATATAATATGCCATCTAATTTCTTGACTGCTGTTTCCATGAGCCTTGATTGTGGATCCAAGTAAAATGAAATCCTTGAAGACTTTAGTATTTTCTCTGTTTATCTTTATGTTGCTTATTGGTCCAGTTGTGAAGATTTTTGTTTTTGTTTTTATGTTGAGGTGTAATCCAAAGGCTGTAGTCTTTGATCTTCATCTGTGCTTCAAGTCTTCTTCACTTTCAGCAAACAAGGTTGTGTAATCTCCATATTGCAGGCTGTTAATGAGTCTTCCTCCAATCCTAATGCTGCATTCTTCTTCATACAATCCAGCTTTTCTAACTATTTGCTCAGCATATAGATAGAATAAGTACAGTGAAAGGATACAACCCTCACACATACCTTTCCTGACTTTAAACCACTCAGTATCCCCTTGCTCTGTTTGAATGACTGCCTCTTGATTTATGTACAGTTTCCTCATGAGCACAATTAAGTGTTCTGATATTTCTATTCTTTGCAGTGTCATCCATAATTTGTTATTACCCACACAGTCAAATGCCTTTGCATAGTCAATAAAACACAGGTAAACATCTTTCTGGTATTCTCTACTTTCAGCCAAGATCCACCTGATATCGGCAATGATATCCCTTGTTCCAGATCCTCTTCTGAATTTGGCTTGAACTTTTGGAAGTTCCCTGCATCTGCTTTTGAATGATCTTCAGCAATATTTTACTTGTGTGAGATATTAATAATATTGTTCAATAATTTCCACATTTTGTTGGATCATCTTTCTCTGGAATGGGCACAAATATGAATCTCTTCCAGTCAGTTGGCCAGGAAACTGTCTTCCAAATTTCTTGACACAGAGGAGTGAGCACCTCCAGCACTGCACCAGTTTGTTGAAACATCTCCATTGGTATTCCATCAATTCCTGGAACTTTTTTTTTTGCCATTCCCTTCAGTGCAGCTTGGACTTCTTCGTTCATTACCATTGGTTCTTTTTCATATACTACCTCCTGAAATGGTTTAACATTGACAATTCTTTTTGGTACAGTGAGTCTGTGTACTCCTTCCATCTTCTTTCTGTGCTTCCTGTGTCATTCAGTATTTTCCCCATAGAATCCTTCAATATTGCAGGTCCAGGCTTGAATTTTTTCTTCAGTTCTTTCAGCTTCAGAAATGCAGAGTGTGTTCTTCCCATTTGGTATTCTAACTCCAGGTCTTTGCACACTTCTTTATATGTTACTTTGTCTACTTGAACGCCCTTTTAAATCCACTGTTCAACTCTTCATCATTTCTTCCACTCGCTTTGGCTACTGTATGATTGACAGCAAGTTTCAGAGTCTCATCTGACATCGTTTTTGGTCTTTTCTTTCTTTCCTGTCTTTTTAATGACCTTTTTCTTTCTTCATGTATGATGTCCTTTATGTCATTCCACAACCTGTCAGGTCTTCGGTCATTTAGTACTCAGTATGTCAAATCTTCTCTTGAGATGGTCTCTAAATTCAGGTGGGATATACCCAAGGTTGAATTTTGGCTCTCATGGACTTGCTCTAATTTTCTTCAGCTTCAACTTGAGCTTGTGTATGAACAATTGATTTGTTCCGAAGTCAGTCTCTGGCCTTGTTCTGACTGATGATCTTGAGCTTCTCCATCTTCTCTTTCCACAGGTGTAGTCAATTCAATTCTTGTGTATTCCATCAGGTGAAGTCCACGTGTATAGTCACCATTTATGTTGTTATAGAAAGGTGTTTACAATGAATAAGTCCTTGGTCTTGCAAAATTGTATCATGTGATCTCCAACGTCTTTTCTATCACCAAGGCCATATTTTCCAACTTCCCATCCTTTTCCTCTGTCTTCAACTTTTGCATTCCAATCACCAGTAATTATCAATGCATGTTGACTGCATGTTTGATCATTTTCAGACTACTGAAATCGGTAAAAAATATTTAATTCCCTCATCTTTGGCATTAGACGTTGGCATGTAAATTTGAATGACAGTTGTATTAACTGGTCTTCCTTGTAGGCATTTGTATATTATCCTATCACTGATAGCATTGTAGTTCAGGATAGTTCTTGAAATGTTCTTTTTGACGATGAATGTGAAGCCATTCCACTTCGATTTGTCATTCCCAGCATAATCGACCATTTGATTGTTAGATTCAAAACGGCCAATACCAGTCCATTTCAGCTCACTAATGCCTTGGATATCTAAGACCTAGGTACATAGTATTTTCTTTTTTTTGGAAATGGGGTATGCCTTCAACAGAGGTGTGTTACTGTTACTTTTTAATTGCTTGGTGTGAGCACTATGGTGGTGACAGAGGATTTTTCATTGCCTAATCAGTTTGAGGCTGGCCCTGTGATCTTCAGCCTCAGGGTTGGGACTTCGTTAACATTCTTACACACTGCCTACCGTCCCTGCCCAAGCAGCTGAATTTCGTCTTGTATTATGATAACAAGACGCAGGAACTTGTTCTGTTTGCACAGGAACATTTTTCCTGCCCCTCTCCCAGAAGTAGTTGACCTCTGCTTTGTATTTGAGCAATATCCTAAATGTAAGCAGTTTCCTGCCCCTCCCCATAGCGGGTGGTTGTGCTTCTGTTTCTCCTGCAGAGACAACATAACTTTACCTGGTACCAGCAGCAGGAGGTCTTCCAGCCCCTCCCCAAGTTGCAACCTGCTTTTGCATATATTGCTACCTAAGAAGCAGCAGATCTTTTCCTCGTTCCTAAAGTTGGGGTGGGGGGTGGGGTTCCTGCCCTCCTCCAGCAGCCTATACTTTTGCTTCTTTTGAAAGAAGAATCTGAAAAGCTAGCGGTGTTTTGTGCCCTTGTGCCACTGAGAAACCCTCTCTCAGGCCTTTTGCCCTGGCTGTGCTATTTCCTGTACACACCCAGTGGAGGACTATAGAAAAGAGCTACTGAGTGAGTGCGGACTGCCCTTCCTTCTGGAGCTTGCAGGCATTCTACACTGTCAGGCTAACAATGATTTGCTCTTAAATAATCATTATAATTTCAACACATTTTTTCTTACTCATTTTTTCATGGTGACTACCTTTTCTTCCCATACTCTGCCAAAAGAAAAAAATTTCTTTATCCTGTTTATCCTTTGAAGGACTTGCCAAAGGTTGAATTCAGTTCACCTGATTAGCTGCAATCTCAGCTCTCAGATGGACTCAAGTAGTGTTACGATTTTATAGACTGTCTGGCTTTTCCTTGTTATTAGAGGGGGAGTTTTGCTCTCCCCTGGCTTTCAATATCCTAAGAGAAGTGGAACTTACTTTGTTCTATTCTTGAATGAGTTTTTAATGTAAATTATATTTCATTTTGTATAGTAAATGTGTCCTATATAAATTTTAGTTGTATCCATGTTCAGTAAATTGCATTATGCCTTGACAGCTATATTGATGCATGTAAATAATATTCATAAAATAACTCCTTCCTTTTTGAAATAATAACTTGTATCCTTACCACTTGTGCAAACTCAAATTTTTTAATTGAGGATTCTAACCCCTGGCTAACACCTACCTATGATTTTTCAGGCCTGACCATAGGCAATTACCGAGGCTTTACCTGGCAGGTCTCAGTGGGAAAGCTGCCCTCCCTAACCAGACTTAGTGCACAGTTAATGCATTGAAAAACTCAGGACTCCCTGACCAGCCATGCTTTTTTACATATCTGCATTCCTAGGCTAGGTGCCTCAATAAGGAAGCCTCTTTATAGGGCACCTTCTGTAGAGGCCTTCCTCAGGCACCTATGTGGAAGCCTCCTTATTATGGGGAAGGGCTGGGGAACTTGAAGACACTTTTCCCCAGTCAGACTCAGTATTTAGTATTTTTCCACTCCTGGATTTTCCCCCTCCTCCTCCCCACAGCCCCAGAGTCCATAAAACTGCAGGAAGCTTTCGTCTGGGGTTCCTTAGACAGTGAGATTGTGCCCACATCTGGGCTAATACAGCTGACCCTTGCCTGGGTGCCACTACTGGGGAAATATGGAACAGGTGGGAGCCAGTGGCATTTCGAATTTAACCTCATGCTTATAATATCATAGTAAGTGATTAAAGGCTGACTATTATTTTATTCTGGTTTTTGGTCTTAATCAGCTATTCTGACACCTGATGGCTCAGCTCAGCTCTCTCCAGCTCAGCTTAGCCATCTGAGATTAAGGCATTGTTTCCCTTATAAAGTGAAGAACATTTACCCAAGAATATCCACTTACAGTCAACTAAACAATTATTGAGCATTATGTGCCAGGGATTGTGCTGGGGACTTTCATGCTATATTTCTTTGGTAAAGTACAATGACTGAAGTTTGATTTTGTATGATGCACTTTGATTGATTGTATTTGTGAAGAGAAAACAAACACGATTGACCAGAGATGTATGTAACTGTGAATAATGAGAAATTGTGTTGTCTGGCATTCTATTGTATTTATATAGAGATACTTTTTTTGATCATTCAAAAGATTAATTCATAAATTAGCCTCATTAATTATATATTAGCCTTATTAATTTCTCTTCTTTTTTTTTTTTTTTTTTAACTTCTAGTTTACATTGCTTACTAAGAGTGAATAGTGAATGATTTGGAGGTCAATGATTAATAAAGTTAGGATTACCTGGATTTTAATAATTCCTGAGTAAGATATTTCATTTATTAATGTGGGTGATTGGTATCTTATTTTATTTTTATGAAAAATTATTTTTTACTCCACAATTTCCTGTGTTAGGTGGTAAGATACATACAAGTGATGACTCAGACTCAGATTTTTTAAAAAGGACTTGCTTCTGAGAATGGCTATAAAACACATACTTTAAATAATTCAAAAAAGGAAGAAGTTTTATAACAGAAATACTGATAAGTTGTAGAGTTCCAAAGAAAGGAATGGTGGCTGGAGAGATGAGAAAATTTGTAGGGTTGGTGGTGTTTGAGTTCCACTTGAAAGTTGGGCAGGAGTATGGACATGTGACAATCGGCAGAAAGCAAGATGGGTGGGAAATATTTAGGAAGAAGAAAGTACACTATTTCTTTTCAGGGTAAGCTATAGGGCAATCTCAAGAACTTAAGCTGGAAAAGTTTGTTGGACTTAGATGATGGAGAATTTTGAATGTTAGACTGAATTTTGAAATTAATATCATGGGCTCTTTGGAGCAAAAAAATGTCATGATCAGGACTGAGACTTAGGATGATTAGCCTTGGCAAGCAGTATATAAGCTGGACTGGAGAGAGGAGAAATTGGAAGTGAAGAGGTCTATTGTCAGGTGTTTAAATATTTCAGGGAAGACATGACCAAAGTTGGAAGTGAGGATGAAGTGAAAGAAACAAATATAACAAATATTTTAAAAATCTGATTGACAGGACCTAGCAATTAGCATTCACTTAGTACATACTTTGTTTTATCACTACTTTCTTGGGTGTATAAATGTATGAGTCAGAAAAGTCAAGGGATTTATGATATGCTGGATCACACATACATAATGTTATGAATTAAATTATGTCTTCCAAAAAGATATTTTTATGTCCTATCTCCTGGTACCTGTGAACATGACCTTCTTTGGAAATTGGGTTTGTAAATATGCTATAAGTTAATGTGAGGCCATACTGCAGTAGTGTGAGTTATAATGGTGTCCTTATAAAAGAAGAGAAGAGACAGACAGATTGAGGGAAAATGTCCATGTGACAAGGGAGAGATACTGTAGCTGCAAGCCAAGGAATGCCTGGGTCTACCAGAAGCTGGGAGAAACAAGAAAGGATCCTCTCTTCAAAGGATCTTGAAGAGAGCAAGTCTCTGCCAACAATCTGAATTTGGTATAGTAACCCCTAGAACTGTGAGAAAATAATTAGTTCTTGTTTTAAGCCACTCACTTTGTGGTACTTTATTACAGTAGTCCTAGTAAACTAATACACATAAACACAATACAAAAAGAATATAAATAATTTAAGAGAAGTACATAGAAATATAAAGGTGCTATATCAAAAACATTCATCTATCTCATCTTCCTTCAAGGTCCTATTGGAATGGCAAACAATATGTAGATTAAAAAAAGAATAAAACACAAACTGCTGAAAAACAAGAAAGTGAGCCAGAGCAGAGCAAAAATCTTGGGTAAAACTTAGAAGACAGAGAGCAGAACTAATAGAAAAAACAATTGAGGAAAAACAATAATTTAAAGCATCAGAGATGTGGACAGTCATTTCCAGGTTGCCCCTCTTAAGAGGAAAAATCTACAGTTTTACCATTTATGAGAACCGTGTTGGAGAAATAGACTTCTACGACTGTAAATGAAACCTATGGCATCTGCCTGTATTAATCAACAGTCTAGATTTATCAATTTGAACAAATACTCGATGAATATTCATAGCATGAATGAGAGTATTCAAGATAAACAAGTATCCCTGCAGTAGACAGGAGAAAATTTAAAATCATCTGAAAATTTTGAGAAAGCATTTTACTAGTAAAATGAGAAAAGGCTGCTATGAAAAAGAAGCAATAAACAATGAAGAGACCTTTGAAATTAAGAATATGATTACCAAAATCAAAAGTAAAATAAGTGGACAGATAAAATAATAACTTTGGATGAATGAACAACTTAGTGATTTGGAAGTTAAAATCAAGGAAATCTTCCATATCATAGGTAAAAATGTTAAAGAGATGGGAAATATGAGAGAAAATAAAGCTATTGAGAATGGTTCTATAGGGCCAACATCCTGCTAAAAAGAGTTCAAGAATCAGGGAACAGAGACAATGTAGGAGAGGACATCACTTTTATAAATAGAAGAATATTTCAATGTATTCATAAAATTTACTATCCATGAAAACATTTCTTGGTAACATATTTTATAAAAATGAAAAATGACTGCTAGATTGACTCTAACATCAAAATCAGGACAGCTAGTTATGACTTAGAAAAAAGCAAAGCAAACTAAACATTCAGATAATTGAAACGAATCAGAAATGACAGAATTTTGTGGAAGGAAAGAGTGCAAGACAACAAGAAAAAAACAGTTGCCGTTGAGTCGATTGCAACTCAGAGTGACCCTATAGAACAGAGCAGAACTGTCCCATAGGGTTTCCAAGGAGTGGCTGGTGAATTTGAACGGAAGATCTTCTGGTTAGCAGCCAACCTCTTAACCACTGCACCACCAGGGCTCCAAGAGGAAGAAGTTAAAGCAGATAGAGAGTGTAAATCCCCGGAAGAATGGTAGAAAGTATGGAGGAAAAACTAAAGTAGTAAGGAAGGATCATAGTAACACCTTTCATTACTTGCTAAAGTTTTTCTTATTGGCCACTTATTTGTTGTTACTCAAAAATTTCAAAACAATTCTTGAAAATAAAATATTTTTAATTTTTAAAATGTGTTTTTTAAATTATACAGTAAATTGTAGAGATAATTTAAAAAAATTATCTATACAGTAAAGTGGAGCCCTGGTGGCATAGTGGTTAAGAGCTACAGCCTATAACCAAAAGGTCAACAGTTCGAATCCACCAACAGATCCTTGGAAACCCTATCGGGCAGTTCTACTGTGTCTTATAGGGTTGCTATGAGTTGGAACTGAGTCAACAGCAACAAGTAATGGATATATACAGTAAATTATAATCTTTGCTAAGGACAGGTAGCCACTACTATTTGTAGTGTCTTTTCTCTCTGCGTATGTTGCTTTTATTAATGCCATGTATCCTGCTTTTTTCACTAATCACATATTCCCATATTATTAAAAACCCTAACAAAAAATGTTTAACATCTATCCAATATTCCATTTTAAATACATCTCATTAGTTGACCCTGAATTCTTAAACAACTCTAGCCCAGTCAGAGAGTCATGAAAGGTCATCAGCAAAAAACTCTGTTGAAAAAAAATATGAGATATTAAGCCTTAAGATAATAAAATCAGAATTTGAGAGTTTAGGGAAAAGTTGGGAGTCTCCAACTAAGTGATCTCTTACAGGTAAGGCCGTTAATGAGCTGATGTTAAAAAGTTACGTATTTTGAACTTAACTGTTTTAGGCTCAGTTGGGACACCTCCGTTTCACTATTTTTCTGACCCGAGTGTATGCTAATAGGTGCATCCTTCTGATTTTTGTATTCTGTGCTTTTGGCAATAAAGCAATTTGGTAGAGAATGAACGATTGAGCAATTCCTCCCAAACCAACTTCAAATCCCAAGTCTCTAATTATCTAAACAGACAGTAATTTATTTAACAGTTATTACATGTTAAAGTTGTTTCAGTTGCTAAATAATATAAATAGAATTACAGTAAATACCTGCTTTAAAATTATTAGTTTATTTCATGCGAACAGATTTATAGAAGTGGATTATTTGTCAAAAGTTCTTAAATATTCCCTGATCCTTTTCTTTGTAGATAAAAATTGACATAAGTCTAGTCCCCAAGATATAAAGATCAATTAAATCTTCACTTTCCCACTTCTCCGTCATTTCTCACACTAGCTGCCCATGCGGCACTGATTTCTCTGACTTTAACCACCTGGAGTTAGGTCAGACCTGACGAGTTAGAAGGACATCATCCTTTAGATTGTTAAATAGGCAGGTGCCAAACACAGGTTTGGGAGTCCACATGTCATCCTCATTTCTGACCTGTTGGCCACAGATTTTGAGGTTACCTATAACCCTTTCAGGATACCAGCTGCAAACTCATGGGTACCCAGCCCCCTAAATTCTGACCTGTTGTCTCCTTCTCTTTTGGGTTCAATAATTCACTAAAATAACTCATAAAACTTGCAAAAAGTATACCATAGCTATGACTGCAGATTTACTATAATCAAAAAGAATACAAATCAGGATCAGCATAAAGAAGATATGTATGGGGCAAGGTCTAGGAGGGTTAGTAACTAGAGTTTCCATTTTGCCAGGGACATGTGACTCTCCTAAGAGCAAATGTTCTCACCAACCAGGAAGCTCCTGGGAACTTCTGTATTATATAGTCCTGATTGGGGCCTCATTGCATAGTCATGATTGGGGCCTCATTGTAGTGTCATGATTGATTAAATCATTGAATATTCATGATTGACTAAATCATGCCCCACTCCTTTCCTGAGGTTAACTGACCAGGTGTGGTTGGTGTAGCCCCCACTCATTTGCACAAATTCTCAAGTGTGCCTGGTGGTTTTAGGTAACAAAGATGTTCTGATTACCTGGGAAATTCCAAGGGTTATCTTTCAGGAACCAAAGACAAAGGCCCACTTTCCTTTAAATATGTATATAAGGAATCAATTTGATTTCAAATCTGTTATCACTGATAACTCATATTTTAAAAATCTTTGTTAATTAATTGGAGGGATTGTTATAATACTGTCTTAATTTGCATTTATCTGATAATTAACTAGAGAGGATTTTTCTCACATGTTATTTACTTACTGTATTTTTTTTTATGAATTGCCCCTTTGTATTTATATTCTATTACTCAATTTGTGTCCTGATGTTTTTATTTCTCATGAGTGACTTTTACCATATATTCAGTTCTCATATAGAATAGGGCCTATCTTCAGGCCTTAGTTTTAAATATTTTGATATGTCTATTCTTCTGCAAGTTTTACAGTGATTCAATTTTAGTGGCTTCAGATTACTTGTAAAATCTTCTTGAGTTAACTTACCATCATTACTACTGTTTAATTTTTATTAGTTATTTCTGCATGATTATTTTTTCAAATAAACTGGAATAATATCCTTTCTAAATGAAAAAAAAAAAACTCTTTAAAATGTTGGTTGTAATTTTCCTAATACAAAGAAATTATTTGAGAAAAAGTGGTAACTTTTTATAATTAGTGTTGTAAAGAAGCATGGCCAGCCCTTGAAATTGAACTTTAGCACACCAATCTGAATACATCAATGAAAGTTTACAAGCCATTGGTACTAAAGAGACCCATGGAAATAGAAGCTGTGCGTGCTTGAATGCCAGCCATCCCTGAGGTTCTTTCTTGGCCACTGACTTGGATTTCCTGGGATCTCCTAACTAATTCTTCTGTACTCTAAAGGAACACATCCAAATATCAATATCAATATTTTTCTTTTATGTTGTCTGTAAAAGTAAGATATGTGGCTGCTATTTTCTTTGTTATGCTAGAAGAACTACAATTTTGTCTTTGACCTAAGGATGTTGCCAGTCAAGTGATTTGTTGACAGTTTGCTGATAATTGTTAATGATTATTTCTGGCCTACTGGAGTAAAACAAAGCAGAGTAATTAAAAATACTTCTGTTCTATCACAACTCTCTTTTAATTAGTCGTCTCAGGTCTCGGAGGGAATTATTGAAGTGAATTAGATATCAGAATTTTTGTGGCTAATTTCAACAACCATTTATTTAGCTCACAATTTTGTGCCTTGGCTGTATGGGCTGGGCTCAGCTGGGTGGTTCTTCTATTGATCTTGGCTAAATTAACCCATTCTCTATAGTTAGCTGCCAGTCAACTAGTTATCTCTGCTTCGGGGATTGGCTAGCTATTAATTGGTGTGAAATGGGTCATCTTTTCCTCATCATTCTACAGGCTAGTCTGAGCTTCTTCACCTGATGGCAGTTGCTGAAGTCCTAAGAGCCTCAAGAGAAGAAACTGCAAAGAGTTTTGTGGTGATGGTTTGTAATTTTCACAGCGCTTTAGCACATTATACAGGCTAAAGGCAAGTCACAAGTTTAGCCCATATTTAAGAAGTGGGGAAAGAGACTCCACCTATTCATGAGAAGAACTGCAATTATTGTGGCCAATTTTTTAAATCTACCATAAACACCTAAGAACTGCATTTGACAGCAGAGGCCTAAACTAGAGGCAAGCAAACTGAATATAGGTCCTAGGGGCTTAAAAGTTTGTGCTGTGTGTTCTCTAGTATTGAAAGACTTCATCCCATGAGTGTGTAACACTAGCTTACAGTACCGTTTGAGGAAAGTATTCTAAAGATCTATAGCAAAGCCTGTCTTAGGCTAGGTTCTCTAGAGAAGCAAAACCAGTAAACTGTATAAATATACATATAGAGAGAGATTATATCAAGGAAACAACTCATGCGATTGTAGAGGCTAGAACGTCCCAAGTCCATGGATCAGGGTAGAAGCCTCTCCCAAGTCACACAGCCGCAGAAGCTGGCAAGCCCAAGATTGGCAGGTTGGAGAGCAAGGCTTCTGCTCACAGGCTGTGCAGATCGATGAATCCCAGGTTCGGCAGATAAGCTGACAGCTCAAGTCCCAAGAACGGGAGATGAGACGACAGGAAACAGCCGCAGGATCCAGAGAGAGCAAAAAGCCAGACTGTCTGCTTATATTCAGATGTGGGCCACACCCCCAAGGAGACTCCATTTCATCTGATTGGCTACTCACAGTATATTCAATCATGGGAGTGATTACATTAAAACACTGAGAATCAAGACCCAGCCAAGCTGACACACAATCTTAACCATCACAAAGCCCAAGATTCTCCATTTCTAACAAGCTTCGAGGTGATGCCGAGTTTGCTGGTGTGCAGAGCACACTTTCAGAGCAAGCTTCTAGAACAGTGCTGTTCAAGATATGGTGGGTGGACTGACAGCATCAGCATCACTTGTGAGAAATGCAAATTCTTGATCCTCATCCCTGACCTAATGAATCAGAATTTCTGGGGATAAGACCCTGAAATCTGTGTTTTAACAAGTTCTCTTGGGAATTTGAATATATACCAAAGTTTGAGAAGCACTGCACTAGTACAATGGGAAGAAAATGAAGCTGTGTACTTGAAGAGGAAGAGAATTAAAAACAAACAAACAAACAAACAAACTAAACCACTGGACCTATATAGTAGAGGCAAAATTTGTTCCATCAAATGTAAACCTAGGCCTTTTGAAGAACACATATAAACTATAAAGAACATTGCCAAACACTAAAAGGTGGATGTAAATGTGATGCTTGCCCTGGAAGAAAAAAATGAGTAATGGTGGTTGGCGGTACCTGTAGAAGAATTACCTATGCTTTCTTTATATTTTGGCAGCAGTCTAGAGCTGACTTTTCCTGGGTTATGTTTTTATTAATGTTCTCATAGTGAACATTGAAGGAAAGCCTCCCTGGTGTATGACTGTGAGTTTAATCAATCAAAGTTCGGGTATGTTATACTACTGTCAGCTATGATTTGTTCTTCTCATTTTCTTGCCACAGAATTCTGATAAATTCATTCAAAGTGGTCCAGGTATATAGCAGTACCATAATAGACTTATATATTTTTTCCAGTGTGCTAGTCCTTAGCACAGTGCCAGGCACGTAGAAGGTATTCATAATATACTTGAAGAATTATATAAAATTTATAGCATTCTATGAGACCTAGTTAGTGATCTGCTTTCACAAAGATTACAGCCTAGGAAACTCTGTGGGGAAGTTCTACTTTGTCATATAGTGTTGCTATAAGTTGGAATCGATTTGACAGCACACAACAACAACATCAACATGACATATACAATTGAAATTTAACCCAAAATTAGAGCTATTTAAGAGTTTGAGTACTCACTTAGAAAGAGCTACTGCTTTGTGGTGCAGGGGTGAGGCACCACGGGAAAAATGAGGAAACATTTCAATTACTTCTCAGATTTTTTCTTATACTTTAATATTTCTTTATGGACCTTTCTGTCAGCTGATTAAGATAAGACTTGTCTTCAAACTGTTTGTTTTTGGACCATTGAACCACATCAAACATACAGGCTATACTTGTAGTTATCTGTGGTTTTCTTCAGAGTTCACAAAACAGAATGGCCTTTGATTCCTCTCATGTAATTTTTATCCTATTCACTGACACAGTCGACAGATTTGATGCACTAAACATGTTTAAATTTTGAAGACTCTACCATATTTATAACAATGTGGGAAACCCTGCACATGATTTTTTATTTACTGTAAATCACTTAACCTCTCTAAGCTTCTTACTTGATGGAGATGCTTAGGAGATATTCCTGACTGGTCTGAATGCCATAAAAAATTGTACTTCCTCTAAGTAATTGGTTCGTTTTTATCCCATGGACATGGTGAGTATTGTAACTGATTATGTTCTTTTTGTTTGGCTCATAGAAAATATAGAAGTAAGTTAATGGTCTCCCTATAGTGAGTATATCTGTCTTTATGGCATGCATTTTAGCTGTATTTCTGCCTCTACTTTGTGGATATATGTTTGTCTTCCTCCTCTTTCTTCTGTTCTTTCTAATCCCCTTGCATAATTTTTAATTTATCATATATACTAAAATGATTATAAATTATTAAATAGGTAATTAGGAACCTGGCTAGATAGATAGATAGATAAAAACTAGCTATATTACCAACTTAAAGACCCTGACTCTCGCTTTCTATATCTCAATATTTAGAAGTTTTGTCTAAATTATTTTTAAGGTCATTTCCAATAAAACAAATAAACAAAATGTTGTTCCCAAATTTTGTAGTTTTACAAAAATTCAAGAAGTCAACATTCAGAATTTTTCTGTCTATTTCTATGGTGGCTAGTATCTGGGTAGTAGTTAAAAATTATCCAGTGATAATTTTTTATAGCTATTATATGGTATTTGGCATTGTGTACATATTTTCTTAATTATTTTCTATTTTCTATCATGTCCTTGGAAACTAAAAGGCTAAGTGTGCATACATAATGTCATTAAAAATTGTTTTTGGAAATGCTCAGCCAGTATGATGCTTAGTCACAGTCATCACTGTGACTTAATCTCAACTCTTTCTTTTGATTATTATATTTCATTTCTTGAATGGTGAGGGACTAAAAGAAGTATCCTACTGAGTTGTGATAACTTGTTGTTGTTACTTCTAGGTGCAGTGGAGTTGGTTCTGACTCATAGCAAACCTATTTACAACTGAATGAAACACTGCCCAGTCTTGCATCATCCTCATTTGTAGCTATGTTTGAGCCCATTGTTGCACCCACTGTGTCAATCCATCTTGTTGAGGGTCTTCCTGTTTTTCACTGACCCTCTACTTTGCCAAACATGATGCCCTTCTCCAGGTACTGTTCCCTCCTAATAACATGTCCCAGGTAGGTAAGACAAAGTCTCATCATTCTCGCATCCAAGGAGCACTCTTCCAAGACAAATTTGTTGGTTCTTCTGGCAGTCCATGGTACATTCAATATTCTTCGCCAACACCATAATTCAAATGCATCAATTCTTCTTCAGTCCTTTATTCATCATGTATATGAGGTGATTGAAAATACCATGACTTGGGTGAGGTGAACTTAGTCCACAAGATGACATCTTTGCTTTTTAATATATTAAAGAGGTCTTTTGCAGCAGATTTGCCCACTTTTTGCATTTTATTATATATATTTTTCATTTGTTTCATGTATTTCTTTTTTTTAATCTAGTTCTTTGGAAAGTGATAAGAAGCAACACTAGTAAATTTTTCTCTCCATCAAACATATATATTACCCACTCCATCTAGAATGTCTCTCTAATCTCAATGAATTCAGTTATATTAGTTTTCAGTCTCTACAAAAGCAAAAATTCTAATAGAAAATGGTTTACAAATCATCACAATGCATAATTGAATGCAAGAAAATACCTAGAAAAATCGTGGAGCAAATAATCCATTCCTTAAAATTACCAAAATGAATCAATCAGGACATCTTAATCCTAGAAACTTTTATTTCCATACAACAGATCTGTGCCAGAAGTTGTTGGAATCTTTTTTTATGACTCTTGTAGGCATAAATTCTAGAAAATTATCTTAAACATTTCATAAGTTTTTCCCTTTTTATTAAATAACCACAATAGAAAAGAGGTAAGAGAACTTTCATATATGGATACAAGAGATGACTAGATATGCTCTCCTTAGAACAGACATATTGTTTCAGCAATTAGAGCACAGTATCAATAAGACAGCTTTCATTCCATCATCAAAGGAAAGGGACAGACTGTCAAACTCTCATTCCATAGTGCCACCCTTGTATTTTTCTGTCAATCTTTTCCTCATTGAAGGCAGTTGTTTATAGTCCCTTTAGGTACATTTTTCTATGAAAAAATGTAGGGGTCAGATATTTTGTTATGAATTATACTCCATATTATACATATATTAGTCTTTGCTGTAAAAAAGAGAAGTAAAAATTAGCAAAAACTAAACGAAATCTGTTGCTGTTGAGCAAGGCCTGTCTAAATCCTTATGCCTTCACTTTGGTAACCTATCACTTATGATGCTGAAGAGCTCACCATGCCATAAACTTGAGCAAGTTAACTGTATGATTCCTGGATATTTTTCTTTAAATAAGATTCAATGCTGATTACAGACTGTTATTTAAAAAATCACTACTATAAAAAAGAAAAGAAGAAGTTATCCCATTATTTGTGAATATATCTAGTTTCATGCAGTCTTTCCTTGCCTCTTTTTAAGAAGCTACATAGAAGGATTCTCATTTTGCCGTGTCTTGATAAATATAAACTGTGAATAAAGTTCAGCTTCTGCTAAACTTGAAGTGTTTGACTTACAAAAATGACTCAATAAAATGTAAATTCTGTTTTCCATGTAATTATCTGAGAGGTGTGTTTATCCTAGACAGTTATTTCTTGATTTGTCTGAGAAAAGCTTGGACATAACATCAGTCCTCAATTTATGTTTGCTGTAAAATTGGATGCATAGAAAACCATGACCTGATGCAGTAAGGAGAGAGAATCTACAAGTTTCTCCTGCTGTCTCAGGTTTGAGTAGGAGATAGGGCAAAGGTGAGCACTCACTAGATTCTGAAAGGAGATGTATTATTTAAAAGGTTTAGCATGTGTTCAGAGACTGTTATTTCACGTGTGTGCTCTGTGGTGCTGCCATTCTGTAAGCAGTTATGGCACAGAAGGTGCATTGCATCACAGCACGTATGCTCTACAGCCATGTTTTCCGAGAACATTAAGCTAAAGTTCTGGAATTAATTTTCTCTGAAAGTTGTTGTTGTTTTTTAATTAACTTTAAACTCTGCAATTATTTTAACTTACTCTATTCATACATGTTATCAATTTAAGTGCTACTTATGTTGGAACTTGTTTTATTTCAGATTAAAATTTGTACATTCTGAGTAGGTAGTTGCGTCTAAATCACAAATGCAAACCGCTGGTTTGTTTTTCTAATTTATAAGAATGATGACCAATGTCCCCTTTGACCTTAACTTCTTTCGTTTCCAATTGCAAAACTTTTGACTTTGTTGGTCTTGGAATCGTGGCTAATTTGAGGCTAAAAACTCTCTAAGGTCCTAAGATAGTGCTAATACTATTTTAACCCACTTTTTGTTTTTTGCAGAACTATAGCATATCCAGGTAGGAACTGTCTGTTTATTCTTATATACCTACAGCAGCTTCAGATGTGTGTATACTAGATAATAGGGATGTAGTTTAACAGTGTTACAAATGGTTAAGCAATGGGCTACTAGCTGAATACTAGCTGAAGCCCCAGTGGTGCAGTGGTAAAGAGCTTGGCTGTTAACCAAAAAGTCAACAGTTTGAATCCACCAGCTTCTGCTTGGAAACCCTATGGGGTAGTTCTACTTTGTCCTATAGGGTCGCTATGAGTCGGAATCCACTCGATGGCAATGCGTTTGTTTGTTTTTTTTTGCTAGTTGAAAGGTTGACAGTTCAAATTCACCCAGCGGCACCTCGGGTGAAAGACCGGTGATCTGCTTCTGAAAAACCTATGGAGCAGTTCTACTTTGACACAGAAAGTCGCCATGAGATGAATAGACTCAGTGGCAACTAATAGCAAAATTTTAAAAGCAATGGCAAGCTTTCTTAGTATGTAGCATGTCCTGGAACAAGGGTGGTCCCTGGTGGAAGATGGCACCTTCAAAAGGGTGAGTGAAAAGAGTTAATGAGAGGACTGTTTGTATGCAGATTTAAGGGAAACTATCAAGGATGGTAAAGTATCCCAGGGCTAGCAAAAGCAGGAAGATAGTACCATCTCTGGGGCTGAAGGACAAAGAGAGGGAGAGTTTAGCAGAACCCAGGGAGAGCTGTCACTGAGAGAGCTGGCTGCCTGGCAGGAGCTTTGGCCTATGGGATAGGAACTAGCCAGTGTCAATATTTCTCTTCCTGCCCTCTGATCTCCTTCTAGTGCCTCCCATTGACTAAACTCATCCAGAAGCCACAAGCAAGGGAACTTCCCAGAGCAAAGAAAGGGGTGAAGAAGGATAGAGGTCAATCTGGTGGGGCAGAATATCCATCAGAGACTACCCTTTTTGCCTCTCAACATTCATTCTTGATGCTTTGCCTGAAAGAATATATCGTGTCCCTTACACAGGGAACACAGAAATTCCCATCACCTACTATATGATTAAGGGTGATATAAATTTAATCACACTTCCATGTGAAACATAAATCATTAACTATCACTAGCAGTTCTTTATAAATAGGGGTGACCTAACCCCTAGGATATAAATATTTAGTGGTTCTATCTTTACTGGATTATTTTTTTATTGACCAGGACTATTAGTAAGAGAATATTGAGAGATGCCCCAGTAAAACCCCAAGTTCCAGACATAGTCTTCCTTGTGCTTATTGTGAGGCAGCAAAGCAATCTCCCCTTGGTAACGGAGATAAATTACATAGCCAGTAGAATAATGTCCTTTTCTGCTTATTGTGTTAGTAAGGAGCCCAAAATGGCCAGCTTTCATTCTCAGCTTTCAATTTAATATAACCATAACTATGTTCCCTAGTGGAAGCATGCCTCCCTTAAGCACAAGGACTGACAAACTGATCAAGCCCCACGTTTCAGAGACCAGAAGCATACATTTTTAATGGTAAGAAAGGGTAATTCCAGCTCCATCTATGTTCTATTATCTCTGATTACATTCATGACACCACCATATACCGGCTACTGATCACACATTTCTACTACATCCAAAAGGACAGTGTCTTAGTCATCTAGTGTGCTATACCAGAAATTCCACAAGTGGATGGCTTTAACAAAGAGAAGCTTATTCTCACACAGTCCAGTAGGCTAGAAGTCCAAATTCAGGCTCCAGGGGAAGGCTTTCTCTCTCTATCGGCTCTGGAGGAAGTCCTTGTCATCAGTCTTCTCTTGGTCTGGGAACATCTCACCAAAGGAACCTCAGGTCCAAATGATGCACTCTGCTCCTGGTACTGCTTTCTTGGTGGTAGAAGGTCCCCACTTCTCTGCTTGCTTCCCTTTCCTTTTATCTCTTGTAAGATAAAAGGTGGTGCAGGTGACACCCTAGGGAAACTCCCTGTACATTGGGTCAGGGATGTGACCTTAGTGAGGGTGTTATATAATCCCACTCTAATCCTCTTTAACATAAAATTACAATCACAAAATAGAGAACAACCACACAATACTGGGAATCATGACCCAGCCAAATTGATACACAATTTTTGGGGGGACATAATTCAATCCATGACAGACAGCATCCCAATATCACAGGGAAGTTTCTCAAATGTACAGCAAATGAGCCTTCAGAAGTCCATTCCACTGTATGTTCAAGCCAGTTGTTTTTCAGTGATAAGGCACATAGTAAAATATTGGTGTGAACCCATTATCACAATTTCTTCAACATAAAATTCCTGTGTCGGAGGGAATGTTATGTGGGTGCCATGGTGAACGAGAAGGCATTGTGAAAGTCACAGATCATGGAACTGGCAAAAGCTTTGCAGGCTTTGAATGTATATCTCTAATGTATCTGTATTGGTTTGCTAAGATTGTTATAACAAAATATCACAAACTGGGTGGCTTTATCACAACAGGAATTTATTGTCTCATAGGCTGGGAGTCCAAGATCAGGGTGGTGGCCATGTTGATTCCATGAGACTTTGAAGAATATAGACAATCCCCAGGTTAGGATCATCTGATTTACGTACAATCCATAGTTATGAACCAACTCCTGTAAAGCCTATTATATTAAAAATTTGAGGGACATAAAAATGATTTGTAGTAACAAATGGGCCTTACTTTGCAATTCACTTCAAAACATTATTATTATTACTGTATTATTATGTTAAAGATGTTTTAGTGCATCTGGAAGTGTTTCTTTAATGTTTTTTATGCATAGAAAAGTACTCTGTATATACTAAGACAAGCATTTGACTAACTGATGTTAGATGTGAACCTTACCTGTTTCAATTTATGTGCAAATTCGATTTGAAGACAGACTTAGGAATGGAACTCTTGTAATCTGGGGACTGCCTGTAATCTGTTCCATGTCTCCCACCTAGCTTCTGGAAGCTCCAGGAATTTCTTGGCTTGCAGCTACACCCTCACATGGTGCTCTTTCTCTGTCTCTCTGTATATGTTCTCTTATAAAGACATCAGTCACATAGGGTTAGGAACCACCATACTCCAGTATGACCTCATGTTACCCTAATTAATAACATCTTCAAAAATCCTTTTCACAAACAGGATCACATTCACAGGCACAGAGGTTAGGACTTCAGTTTATCTTTTTGCAGGACAAGCTTCAAACCATAATAATATTTACTCCTTGATAAAAAATAATTGTCCCTTCCCTGATGGAAGATATTCAAAGTGTCTACTTGGTCCTCCAGCTAATGGTGCCATATTAGGGGTTCAGAATTGGCCTCAACAATCATTGCAAAGGGAAAAGCTAAGAAAGGGTTACTAGGACTCATTGAGGCTCTAGCATACAGGATAGTCTAGGAAAAGACAAAGAAAAACTGCCACTTACACCACCAGTGCATCAATGAAGAAGCTGAGAAATCAGTACTCTGGCACCGATTTTCTCCCACTTTTGCACCTCCTTCTGGCCAAACCCAACCAATAGCCATAAGGCAAGGGATCCAGGTTGATGCAGATCATAAAATAAATATCTACAGTACATAGTGGGTTGGAGAATGGTGGAGAGTGGATCTGAAGAGGTAAACGGTCAACGTTCAAAACTATCAAGAAGTACATGGAAGGAGCGGAGTCAAATCTGGATGTAGCTAAAATTCTTAGAGCCTTATTCAAGTTCTCAAACTCAACAAACCACACTGAATTAATAAGGGACATAGAAGGATGTCAGAGAACTCGACTTTAAACTCTGGATCTTCTATTTATTAGTTGTGTAACTCTGGGCAAGATTCTTAAACAACCTGATTCCGAATTTCTTAAGTTTCAAATTGGGGGCTAAAAATACTACCTTCCCATAGAGGTTGTACACATGATATGAAATAGCCTATGTAAGTGTGAGGCAAGTGAGCTGCTTTGGTTGCAAGAAGCATATAATCTAACTCAAATTGGCTTATACAATAAAGACTTTTTTTTTCTTTTTTTTTAATTGTACATCAGGTGAAGGTTCAGAACAAATTGTTTCTCATTAAACAGTAGTACACATATTATTTTATGACATTGGTTAGCAACCCCATGACATGTCAACCCTCTCCCTTCTTGAATTTTTTTTTTTCTTGGTGAAAATACGCATAGCCAAAGATACACCATTTCAAAAATTTCTGCACGGACAGTTCAGTGACATCGACTATGCTCTTTTAGTTGTGCTGCTATTCTCACTTTAGATGAAGGTTTACAGGACAAGATAGTTTCTCATTTAACAGTACACATGTTGCCCTGTGACAATGGTTAACAACCCCACTAAATGTCAAAACTGTCCTTACTCAACCTTGGGTTCCCTATCACCAGCTTTCCTGTCCCCTTCTGCCTTCTAGTCCTTGTCCCTGGACTGCTGTGCCTCATTAGTACCATTTTGTTTTATAGGGCTGTCCAATCCCCGGCTGAAAGGTGAACCTCAGAAGTGACTTCACCACTGAGTTAAAAGGGTGCCTGGGGGCCATATTCTCGGGGTTTCTCCAGTCTCTTTCAGGCCAGTAAATCTGGTCTTTTTTTGTGTGTGTATATTAGAATTTTGTTCTACATCCTTTTGCAGCTCTGTCTGGAAACCTCTGTTGTGATCCCGGTCAGAGCAGTTAGTGGTGGTAGCCAGGCACCATCTAGCTGTACTGGACTCAGTCTGGTGGGGGCCTTGGTAGCTGTGGTCCATTAGTCCTTTGGACTTATCTTTTCCTTGTATCCTGTTGTCTTCATTCTCCCTTGCTCCTGAAGGGTTGAGACCAGTGGAGTATCTTAGATGGCTGCTCACAGGCTTTTAAGGCTCCAGATGCCACTCACCAAGGTAGAATGTAGAACACTGTCTTCGTAAACTGTGTTATGCCAATCGAGCTAGATGTTCCCTGAGACCATGGTCCCCACAGCCCTCTGCCCAGCAATTCAGTCCCTCACGGAGTTTGGATGTGTCTGTGGAGCTTCCAAAACCTTTCCTTGTACAAGTTGTGCTGGTTTCCCCAGTATTGCGTACTGTCTCACCCTTCACCAAAGATACCACTTATCTATTGTCTATTTAGTATTTCCCCCCAACCCCTCCCATCCCTGGTAATGAACAAAGATAGTTACTTTTTGTGTGTAAACTTTTTCATGGGTTTTTACAATAGAGGTCTCTTACAATATTTGTCCTTTTGTGATTGACTTATTTCAATCAGCATAATGTCCTCCAGTTTCATCCATGTTATGAGATGCTTCTCAGATTCATCGTTGTTCTTTATTGTTGCATAGTACTCCATTGTATTTTCTTTAGCCATTCATCTGTTGATGTGCATCTAGGTTGTTTCCATCTTTTTGCTACTGTGAACAATGCTGCCATGAACATAGGTGTGCATATGTCTATTCAAGTGACAACTCTTATGTCTCTAGGATGTATTCTTGAGCTCGGGATGGCTGGATCATATGGTATTTCTATTCCAAGCTTTCTAAGGAAGTGCCATATCATTTTCCAAAATGGTTGTATCATTTTGCATTCCCACCAGCATTGCATAAGAGTTCCCATCTCCCCGCAGCCCCTCCAACATTTGTTATTGCCAGTGTTTTTGATTTGTGCCAGTAATACCAGGGTGAGATGGTATCTCATTGTGGTTTTAATTTGCATTTCTCTAATGGCTAGTGATTTCGAGCATTTCCTCATGTGTCTGTTGTCCGCTTGAATGTCTTCTTTGGTGAAGTGTCTGTTCATTTCCTTTGCCCATATTTCAATAGGATTATCTGTCTTTTTGTTGTAGAGGTGTTGGATTTTCTTGTAGATTATGGAGATTAGACCTTTGTCTGATTTGTACTGTCCAAAAATTTTTTCCCAGTCTGTAGGTTCTCTTTTTACTTTTTTGGTGAAGTCTTTTGAAGAGCATAGGTATTTGATTTTAAGAAGATCCCAGTTATCTAGCTTATCTTCTGTGGTTTGTGTGTTGATGGTTATGGTTTGTATCCTGTTAATGCCATGTATTTGGGCCTGTAGCATTGGTCCTAATTTTCCTTCTATGAACTGTATAGTTTTTGGCTTTATATTTAGGTCTTTGATCCATTTTGAATTAGTTTTTCTATATGGTGTGAGGTATGGGTCCTATTTCATTTTTTACAGATGGATATCCAGAGTTGCCAGCTCCATTTGTTAAAAAGACTGTCTTTTCCCCATTTGATGGACTTTGGACTCTTGTCAAAGATCAGGTGACTGTAGGTGGATGGATTTACATCTGGGTTCTCAATTCTGTCCCATTGATCAATGTATCTGTTGCTGTACCAGTACCGGGCTGTTTTGACTACCATAGCTGAATAGTAGGTTCTGAGGTCAGATAGTGTGTGTCCTCAAACTTTATTCTTCTTCAGTAGTGCTTTACTTTTTCAGGGCTTCTTTCCTTTCCATATAAAGTTAATGATTAGTTTTTCCATCTCTTTCAAGAATGTTGTTGATATATGGATCGGAATTGCATGGTATTTGTAAATTGCTTTGGGTAGAATTGTTATTTTCACAATGTTGAGTCTACCTATATGCATGAGCATGGTATGTTTTTCCATTTATGTAGATCCCTTTGGGTTTCTTGCAGTAGTCTTTTGTAGTTTTCTTTGTACAGGTCTTTTACATCCCTGGTTAGATTTATTCCTAAGTATTTTATTTTTGAGGGGGCTATTATAAATGGTATTATTTTCCTGATTTCCTTTTCATCATTCTCTTTATTGGTGTATAGGAATGCAGCTGATTTTTGTATGTTTATCTTATATCCTGCTACTCTGCTAAATATTTCTATTAGTTCCAGTAGATTTCTTGTGTAGTCTTTAGGGTTTTCTGTGTATAGTATCATATCATCTGCAAACAGGGACAGTCTAACTTCTTCATTACCAATTTGGATGCCCTTTATTTATTTTTCTTGCCTTATTGCTCTAGCTAGAACTTCCAGCACAATGTTAAATAGGAGTGGTGATAAAGGGCATCTTTTTCTTGTTCCTGTTCTCAAGGGGAATGTTTTCAGCCTCCCTCCATTAAGAATGATGTTGACCATTGGTTTTGCATAGATACCTTTTATTATGTTGAGAAATTTCCCTTCTGTACCATTTTATTGAGAGTTTTTATCAGGAATGGGTGTTGGACTTTGTCAAATGTCTTTTCTGTGTCAATTGAGATGACGTGATTCTTTTCTTTCTTTTTACTTATGTGGTGGATTACACTGATTGGTTTTCTAATGTTGAACCGTCCTTGCATATCTGGTATGAATCCTACTTGGTCATGGTGTATTATTATTTTTTTTTTTTGATGCTGAATTCTATTGGCTAGAATTTTGTTCAGAATTTTTGCATCTATATTCATCAGAGATATTGGTCTGCAATTTTCTATTTTTGTGGTGTCTCTGCCTGGTTTTGGTATCAGGGTTATGCTGGATTCATAGAATGAATTCAGAAGCACTTCTTCTTTTTCTATGCTCTAAAATAGCTTGAGTAGTACTGGTACAAGCTCTTCTCTGAATATTTTTGTAGAATTCTCCAGTGAAGCCATCTGGCCCAGGGGTTTTTTGGTGGGAGTTTTTTATTACCTTTTCAATCTCTTCTCTTGGTATGGGTCTGTTCAGATTTTCAACATCACTTTGTTGTAGTTTGGGTAGGTAGTGTCTTTCTAGAAATTTATCCATTTCCTCTAGGTTTTCAAATTTGTTGGAGTATAGTTTTTCATAATATTCTGTTATGATCCTGTTTATTTCAGTTGTATCTATTGTTACGTTGCCCATTTCATTTCTTATTTGGTTCATTTGCATCCTCTCCTGTTTTTCTTTTGTCAGTCTGGCCAGTGGTTTGTCGACTTTGTTGATTCTTTCAAAGAACAAACTTTTGGTTTTGTTGATTCTTTCTATTGTTTTTCTGTTCTCTATTTCATTTATTTCTGCTCTGATCTTCATTATTTCCTCTTTTCTGGTGGCTGTGGGCTTTTTTTTTTAGCTGTTCTCTTTGTATTTTTTGAGATGTGTAGTTAATGTTTTGATTTTTTCCCTTCCTTCTTTTTGATGTGTGCATCTATTGATATAAATTGTCCCTTGAGGACTGCCTTTGCTGTGTCCCAAAAGTTTTGGTATGATGTGGTTTCCTTCTCGTTTGATTCTAGGAATTTTTTTCTTTCCATCTCTGATTTCTTCTGTTACCGAGTGATGTGTAAGCAAGGTATTATTCAGTTTCCATGTAACTGATTTTTTTTCCTTGCTCTTTCTGTAGTTAATTTCTACCTTGATGGCTTTGTACTCAGAGAACATACTTTATATTATCTAAATGTTTTGGATCTTGTTGATGATTTCTCTGTGGCCTAAGATGTGGTCTATTCTGGGGAACTCTCCATGTGCATGGAAAAGAGTGTGTACTTTGCAGCTGTTGAATGGAGTGCTGTATATATGTCTATTAGGTCAAGTTGGCTGATTGTGCACTTTAGGTCTTCTGTATGTTTGCTGAGTTTCTTTTTAGTTGTTCTGTCCTTTACTAAGAGCGGTGCGTTGAAGTCTACTATTATTGTAGAACTGTCAATTTCTCTTTTCAGTGTTGTTAGAGTTTGTTTTATGTATTTTGGAGCCCCGTCATTGGGTGCGTAGATGTTTATTATGGTTATGTCTTCATGATGGATCGTCCCCTTAATCATTGTATAGTGTCCTTCTTTGTCTTTTATGGTGGATTTTGGTTTAAAGTCTGTTTTATCTGAGATTAGAATTGCCACTCCTGCTCTTTTTTGGTAGTTGTTTGCTTGATATATTTTTTTCCAACCTTTGATTTTGAATAAATTAATGTCTTTGTAAGGTGTGTCTCTTGTAGACAGCATATTGATGGATCCTGCTCTTTTATCCATTCTGTCACTCTCCGTCTTTTTATGGCCATTTACATTCAGTGTAATTATTGATAGATGTGAGTTTATTGCTGTCATTTTGTAGTGCTTTTTTTGGGGGTGCTGACGTTTTCTTTGTTCTTCTTACTCTCCTGTGCTGAATTCCTTTTGTTTGTGGATTTTTTTTTCATGTCTTTTGTTTTTGTAGGTTTTTTTAAATTGAGATTTTATGTTTTTCCTCTTTATTTTTATAAGTATGTTTGTTAACTTTCTTGGTGGTTAGTATGAAATTTACCCTTCTCTTTCTAAGTTTGAAGCAGTCTATTATTACTTGGTATCACCTTGCCTTCCTCTCCATTTGAAGTTTGTATACCTACACCGTTTATTCCCTCCTTTATTGTTCTGATATTACTGTCATTTACAGATTAACTGCTCTGATTCCCTGTTGTATTTCTTTTGGTTTTGGATAGTCCTTGAGAGTTCATTTCCTAGATTGGTTTCTGGCTGGTATGATCCTGCATCCTAGATTCAGCCTGTGAGCTCAAGTTGTTTGTTCTCAGATCAAATGACTCCCTTTAATAATTCTTGTAAGTTTGGCTTGGTTTTTACATATTCCGTTAATTTCTGTTTATCTTTAAATGTCTTAATTTCACCATTGCATTTGAACGAGAATTTTGCAGGATATGTTATTCTTGACTGGCAATTTTTTTCTTTCAAGGTTTTATATATGTCATCTCATTGCCTTCTTGCCCGCATGGTTTCTGCCAAATAATCCGAGCTTAGTCTTATTGTTTCTCCTCTGTATGTGACTTCTTGTTTTTCACAAGCTTCTCTCAGGATTCTTTGTTTGTCTTTGGTTTTGGCGAATGTGATTATGTATGCCTTGGTGATTTTCTTTTGAGGTCTATCCTATATGGGGTTTGTTGAGCTTCTTGGATGGCCAGCTTTTCATCTTTCATGATATTGGAGAAGTTTTCTGTCAGTTCTTCAATGATCTTCTCTCTGTTTTCTGTTTTCTTCCCCTGTTCTGGAACTCTGATCACTTGTAAATTTTTGCTTTTGATTGTATCCCACATAATTCTCAGGGTCTTTTCATTTTTCTTTGTTCTTTTTTCCGAGTTTTTCTCTAACAGAGTTGTATCCAAATGTTTGTCTTCAATTTCACTGATACTGTCTTCCATCATTTCAAATCTGTTCCTCCGCCCTTCTATGACACTGTCCATTTCTGAAATCTTGTTGTTTATCTTTTGGATTTCTAATTGTTGGTTTTGTATAATTTCTAGTTGTGAATTTGTTTTGGCATTTTGTTCCTGCCTTATTTTCCTAAATTATTCCATTTTTTTGTCTGTATTTTCCATGAATTTGTCTGCCTTTTACAGGAATTTGTCTATTTTTTCCTCATGTTTGTCAGCTTTTTGCCTCAGCTCTTGGAGAATTCTGAGTATTAGAGATTTGAGTTCCCTATCAGGTAGTTATAGTGCCTTTTCTTCCTCTGGAAAGTTATCCAGTGTTTTATTTTGTACATCTACTGGAACTATCCTGTCCTGTTTTTGTAAATGTTTTGATATTGTCTGCTGTCTTCTGGGCATTCAGTAGTTATTTTTCTCATTTATTGATTGAAAATTTGTTTGTTTCATCCTTTTTTTATATTTGGCTATGGTGGGTAGTGTGTTGTTTGTTGTTTGCTTGTCTGTGGGCATGATACTTTTTGCCTCCTTCTCCAATAGGCAGGGTCAGTCGCTCAGACATGGTACAGCAGGGCAGGTTTAGGTGAAGTGGAGTTGCTGGGATGGGTTGTTTGTGGCACTTACTACAGCCCCCAGGTCGGGCCAGTAATCAGTGCAGGGCAGGTTCCTGTAGGCTGTGCCTGTGCTGCTTGGTGGTATGTTGTTAATCACATGGTGCAGGTAGGCAGGGGGGAGATTGTGATGTGTGGAGCTAAGATCTATATGGGAGAGAGGAGAGAGGAACAGGAGCCAAAAACAGAGAAACAAGAGTGCTAGGGGAGCTTGCCGTTGGAGTGGAGAGATGAGAGACTATAACGTGGAGAAAAACAAAAAGGGGAAGAAGAAAAAAAAAGAAAAGAATCAATAAATAAAAACGAGAAGAAAAAAGAACAGCAATGCTCCCAGGTATCCCACCGGTGGGGCTACAATATCTGGGGAAGTTGTTTCCAGGTGTTGCAATATAGCCTGGCTAGAAGGTGTTACAATAAAGACATTTTAATGGCTTTTGTGGCATATTATTTTTTCCAAAGAGAGATCTATCAATACTTACTCCACATGGATACTCTTCTTATAATGTGATGTTGACACACTTCTATAGACAGATGGAGATTTCTGTTCCCAATCCTTGAAACTAGGTATACCTCTGAAATAGCCTCAACCAACAGAATGCAGCAGAAGCCACACTGCCTGAATTTGAAAGGCAACAAAAGCAGCATAGCTGCCACATCTCTCTCTTTGTCTCTCGATCTCTAGTCCTCTGTCTGTCCTTTCCTTTGGAACCTAACTATCAAAGTGGGAGGAAGCCCAGTCCACATCAAAAAGACGTATGTAGGTGTTATGACCAAGAGCACCATCTAGGTCCCCAGCTGGGAGTCAGATCAGTCTCCAAATGTGTGAATGAATGAGCTTTCAAATGATTCCAGCCCACCCCCTCCAAGTCTTCAAATCTTTCTGCTGAAAACCTCTAATTGTGGAGTAGACATAAGCCATGTTCGCAGCATGCTATCTGAACTCCTATATAGGAATCATAAAAAGCTAAAAAACCAAACTCGTTGCCGTCGAGTTGATTCCAACTCATAGTGACACTTTAGGACAGAGTAGAACTGCCCCATAGAGTTTCCAAGGGGCGCCTGGTGGATTCAAACTGCAAACCTTTTGTTAGCAGCTGCAACTCTTACCCACTACGCAACCAGCTTTTCCAGGAATCATATAAGTAATTATTGTCATCTTAAGCTAGTAAATTTTAGACTAATTTGTTACACAGTAGTAGATGATGGATATAGCTTTATTGAACATGTATCATAAGGTAGTATTCATGATCTGATCATGAATATAACTATGTTTCTTTGTGATTTTTTTCCAAACTCTGTTCGCCTTTGTGTGTTGGCTTTGTCCATTCATGGAAAAAAAAAAAATGGCTACATTCATTCCATTTCCTAACATCTGTATAATATATGGTCCAGGGTAAAGAGATCACTTTTATTCCAACCTTCCCAGAAGGAATCCTGACATTCAGTATGATTGACCTGCCTTAATTGGCATGTTCACCCTTGAAATAATCTTTGTGTCCAGGGATATGGAATGTAATCGTTGGCTTATCTTGGCATGTGTCCCATTCTTGGAACCACATAAATTACAAAACCTGTATCAGGAACTCTCAGAAAAAGGAGATTAGATGCTGTTGAGGAGGCTACAGCTTTCCACTACAAGCATCTGGCATAATATTTGACATACGGGACTCTTTATACATGACAGTTTTCATGATTATTACTATCTTCTCCAGTTCATCCTTCATATCAAATGTTTTCCAATAAAGTCTTTGTGCCTTTAATTATCCCTTTAGTTTTAAGGCTAACCATTTCTGTACAGCTTAGTAAATGTGCCTATCTCTATCTGAGTCAGCTACAGCGTTCACAAGCAATGTTTAAAATTAAGCTATTCTATACATTCTTTCTGGAAATTATCTTCAGAATACTTGGCAGTGTTAGGTGACAGCATATGTTTAATACTGTTAAAAGCAGAGTCATTTTCACAAAGATCTGGAATAGCTCTTTAAATCTAAAAAAATACACCCTCCAGAGGTCCCAGAATAGCACATAATAAGTACAGAAGGAAGAGAAGTTGGGGTGAATAACATTAGTGATGTAAGATATGAAGAGTTGGTATTAGTGGTTAGAATATTTCCAAAATTGTGTTCTGAGGAATTTCAGTTTTATGGGGGATCGGGGAAGAAAAAGGTTTTAGAGGTTAAATAAATTTGGGAAATGCAATATAAAGTATTCTGCTTTTGGAAATTTATAATACAGATTACTATAAATAGATAGCTGCCATGGAGTTGACTTCAACTCATGGTGACTGTTATGAACTGAATTGCATCCCTCCAAAATATGTATTGGAATCCTAATCCCCATACCTGCTGATGTAATAATTTTCCATAATGCAATAATGAGGCCACACTAGTGTAGAATGTGTCCTAAACCCAATCACTTCTGAGCTGTAGAAGCAGTAGATTAGATACAGAGACAAGCACACTTTGGGGAAGACAGATGCCATGTCAGAACTTTCTAAAATCCAAGGAAGCACAGAGCACCTTGGCTACTGACAAGAAAGGAATTGGCCTGGCTGAGACACTGATTTGGACTTTTAACTTCCAGAACTGTGAGAAAATATATTTTTGGTCTTTAAAGCCACCTACTTGTGACTTTTGTGTAACAACAGAGCTTTAAAATACAGAACGCAAAAACTGATATAACTGAAATGAGAAATAGACAAACGCACAAGTATACATGAAGAATTTAACATTCCTCTCTCTGTAATCAACAGATCAAATAGATCAAGAATCAGAAAGTATATAGCAGACCTAAACAATGCTGTCAAACAACTTTATATAACTGACATTTATAGAACACTCTGTCCAACAGCAGCTGAATATACAGTATTCTCAAGTGTACATGGAACATTCATTAAGATAGATCGTCTCCTTTGTTCCCAAATTTAAAAAACAATTAAAAGGAATTGACATTATGCCAAGATATGTTCTCTAACCATATCAGAATTAAACTAGAATTAAACTGCAGAAAGATGTATGAAAAATCTGCAAATATTTAGAAATGAATATACTTGTAAATGATCTATGGGCTAGAAAGGAAGTACCAAGGGAAATTATGAAACATTTTGAACTAAATTAAAATAAAAATAGACCATATCAAAACTTCAGCTGATGAGATGCAGCTAAAGATTTCAAAGTACAATTTGTAGCATCAGAAGCTTATACTAAAAAAGAAGAAAGTTTGCAAATCAATAATCTAAGCATCATTCTGAGCACTCAAAGACTGAATGGCTTCCTTCTGTCATTTGGGGAACAAAACAAGGATGACTGCTCTCAGTACTGCTATTCAGTTACCTACTGGAAGTGCTGGCCAGTGCAATCAAGAAAGAAAAAGAAATAAAAGGCATACAGATATTAAATGAACACATAAAACTGTCTCAGTTCACAAATGACATGATTGTCTAAATAGAAAATCCTAAGAAATCCACAAAAAGCTCCTAAAACTAATTGAGTTCATCCACATTGCAGAATACAACGTTAAGGTTTAAAAAAGCAACTGTATTTCTATAAACTAGCAAAGAACAATTGGAAACCCCTCTCCCACCAAAAAATGTTTCAGTTATACTAGCTCCAAAAAATAAAAAATAAAAACTTGGGTATAAATCTAACACCAATGTGTAGAACATCTGTTTGCTGAAAACTACAAAACACTGATTAAAAAAAAGAAAAAAAGAAGATCAAATAAAAGGAGAGACATACAATGTTTATGGATTGAAATACTCATGTTGTGCTGATATTTCTCCCAAACTGATCTACAGATTGAAAGCAATCCCAAATCAAAAGGCCAGAAGGGTTTCTTGTAGATATTGAAAATCCATACATAAAAATATTAATCTCAACAAAATGTCATGCTTTTTATAAAAATAAGTTCAAAATGAATTATATACCACAACATAAAATAGAAAACTATAAAACTTCTTGGAAAAAAAAATTGGAGCATATCTTCATAGAATCCTTAGATATCACCCCCAAAGCAAGATTTACACAAGGAAAAAAACCTGATAAATTGGGCTTTATCTAAATTTTGGGTAGTGAGGGAACTGTTTCTTTATCCTGATTGTGATGGTAACTGTATGATTTTATGCATTTTTCAAAACTCACATAATGGTACTCACAAAAAAGTGAAATTTTATATATGCAAATTAGGGAATGCATTCAAAGAAAACAAAATAGTTTGAAACAGCATTAAGTATAATTGAGTTAAAAACAAAGGTTGGCACAGGCTGTGCGTGTCCATGTGTATGAAAAAAAGCAGCAACTATTAAATTTTGGGAGCCCTGGTGGCACGATAATTGAGCTACTTCTCAGGAGAAAGGTGTGTGGCACTCTGCTTCCCTAAAGATTGTGGAAAAAAGCCTTGGAAACACTGAGGGGCAGTTCTGCTTTTCTGCTTTGTCCTATAGGGGCGTTACGGGTCGGAATCAACTCCACAGCGACAGTTTTGATTTTTTGGTTATTAAATTTTGGAGGTCAAAGCCCCTTTTGAGAATCTCATGAAAACTATGAACCCTTTTTTCTGACTGTGTCCTGTTACATGTTTTCTGTGTGTTTGTGTACATGTGTGTTTATATTCTAACACATATGTAGAACACAATGTAAGTTCCATATTCAGAAGTTTCCCTGATGCCCTGAGGTTTATTCTTGGACAACTTAGGGGTCTGTGGACTGCATACTAGAACTCCTATGCATGTAATATATTAACCAGGCTTCTGTTCATGCTCAGGAATATAGAACATTCTACAGGCTCCTTGTTCTCCAATAAATATTTCCCACCTGCTTATTGAGAAATGTTATTCCTTTAATGGATGAAAATTGATTTTGTTTGTTTTATTAATTCTCAAGTTGGTAAAGATAGAAAGGATCTATTGCCAAAGATGATTGGTTGCTAATTTTTTTACTTCTTCAACAGAGGAAAGAGAATGAAAGGCAAGGCTCATGAAATCTTATCTTATAAAGAGATTTTTATACTTGGGAAAAAATTGAGGCAAATGGAAAGACAAACCTTACAAACTTCATAAATTTGATCAGGGTTAGTCCTGCTTACATTTCCCTGAACTAGGATAATAAAAGCTTTGAATGCACACATGCACGCACACACACATACCTTCAAACAAATTCAAACAGAAGAAAGTCTGCCTTTATGTGTTATGCTAAGGGTTTGTTTTTAATACAGCTGAAATCATTTTCACACAAAAGAGATGTACTCCAGAGGATTTGCATATCAAGGTATCACTGGAGATGTTTTTATATTAACAGAATTACAGGAAGATTGAAAGAGTTCTTTTTGGAATTTAAGCCTCCCTAATTTTTTCTCCTTACTCTTTTTGTTCCTGCTTCTATCTGGAGGACTTCCTTAATAAGATAAATCTAAAGAGTTTGCAAATGAAGGTAAATAAATAACCCAACAAATGCATCATTTATTTGCATCTACAATTCCTGTATTTTATTTTATCACTACTAACTAATCCTCTGGTTTATATAATTCTTTTGACTATCTGTCAAAGTTCTAAAACTAAAATGATATGTATTCTATATACACACTTCTAAGCATACATATATTGCATATGCATCTGTATGTATATACACGTACATGAGTTTCTATATGGAAATTTACCAATCATAGAAACATGTTCATCTGGCAATGATTTGCAGCTGGATATACTTAGTGATCTTTTAACATGTTGGAAATGGCTGTAGTCCTGAGGGGGTCTGCCTGCTTAGTAATATTGGGCAGCTACTGTACATTCAGTTGATAGGAAAGACAAAAAGTTATCCCAAGTTTTCACAGGAAAGGTAAGATGGTTGGAGGTAGCTGATCAGGGCGTATTTTGGTGACTTGCAATGTGTGAAACACAAGCTATGAGATCGTATTTGGCGACCCAGAAATAAAGCGAAAAGCTTTGCCATCCAACTGAGAGAAAATAAAAAAAAGTACAAAGATAATATTGTAGCTTAATGATGAAATATCTTCCTAGTCATGATCTTTTTTAAATGTTGTTTTATCTTGTAAAATATTACATAAGAATCTCTGTGCAAATGACTGCATTTATATTTATGCACAGTATATTTTAAAAACAAGAATAAAAATTTTGTATATTTCAATTTCCAAACATTTTTTCAAATTTAGATTAGACCTAATTATTATCCTTTTTAAAGGATTTTATTTCTTAGTTTTAGCAAATATTTATTAAATATGTATTGAGTGTTAAGAAACTATGGTCTTTGTACTCAAAGATTTCATAATTTAAACAGGAAGATGCTGTTCTTTTTTTTGCAACATCTCTTTTGACCAAAATGATGTTGTTTTTTTAATTTCTTAAATAGAACGTATGAAATCCCAGTATCTTTAGAAAAAGACCATTATTTTCTCAAACATTTAGAGGACAATAGCTTCAATACTTCTCCTTTGTCCATTGTAGAGATTGGATCCATGACATTATCCAAGAAAAAAGCATTGTCAGATAATAGTTGATCACAATCAATGTGGGTGGAAGTACTACTTAAAGACACACTGCTTTACCACGTTAAACTATGCAGCATAATTGGGACTACTAGAGTAAATATAAGAAGACCTTGTAGCATAGTGATTAAGTACTCGTCTGTTAACTGAAAAATTTGTGGTCCTAACCCAACAGCCGCTCTGTGGAAGAAAGAGGTATCAGCCTAGGAAACCCTATGGGGCAGTTCTGCTCTGTCCTATAGGGTTGCCATGAGTTGGGAATCAACTGGAAGGCAATGGGTTTGGACTTTTCAGAAAAATTATTATTAGGGTACACAGGGACAAATCTAATTGTAGTGTGTGAAGTGACATATTTTCAGGAGAAGAGTAGTTGGAAGGAGCATGGTTATAAGCAAAGGTACAATATTGCTCTGGTTTGATAGATTCATTGATTTGTTCATTTACTCAATAAAACTTGTTGAATACCTACTTGCTCTGTGTCTGTCTAGGCCAGAGTTTCTTAATCCTGGCTGCACATTAAAATTAACTAGGCACTTAAAAAAAATATATAGATTCCTGCATCCTGCCCTACATTTTTGCAGCCCTAGTGGCACGGTCCTTAAGAGACCGGGTGCTAACCAAAACATTGGTAGTTCAGATCCACCAGCTGCTTGGCAACCCTATGGGGCAGTTCTACTCTGTCCTATAGGGTCATTATGAATCGAAATCAACTTGACAGCAAGGAGTTTGTTTTTGTTTTTTTTTAATCCTACATTTAGGAGCCTTGGTGGCACAATGGTTATGCAGTCTGCTGCTAACTGAAAGGTTGGCGGTGTGAACTCATCCAACAGCTCCCTGGGAGAAAGACCTGGTGACCTGCTTCTGTAAAGACTGCAGCCAAGAAAACCCTATGGGACAGCTCTACTTTGTCACATGGGGTCATTATAAGCTGAAATTGAGGAAACACACCTAACAACAACAGCCTACATTTATTACATCAGAATCGCAGGATGTGGGTAGTGTCAAGTTCTGGGAATCTATATTTTTAAATATTCCCTAGATGATTCTAATGAGTTGAGCACAACTGGTTTAGACCTTTATGATTAGATCCAAGATTAATGAGACAACGTTTTTGCCTTCTAAAAGTTTTCAGCCTCCACTTTTTCTACAAGAACTTTTAGATAGCATAGCATTGTACAATCAGCTCATAACTCTGTGGATGAACTTCTCAATGTGTCATTTTAACTTCCAGGAGACAAATATAAAAATATATGATTAAATAAAACAAATGTTATAAAAAAGCATCTATGGACTTATGAGAGAACACAGGTTAGAGACGAGTTGCCAATGACCTTATACACAATACCAAGAAGGTCCAACATTAGAGTGTCCCCCTTTACAAACTTATTCCAGAACCAAGTTATTCCTGTAATATTAGTTTACCTTTGTTTGTTTAATTGTTTTCCTAAAGCCTAAGCCAGGTTGGGAACAAAATGCTGGATGAAGGGCATGGACCAGCAGGCAGATTTGAGCTCCATATTCACAATGTCAAGTGTTCTGAGATAGCTACTCTGGGGCTCTCCTGGGCTCTCAAGTACAGAGAGCTTCCCCTACCCCCATGACCCAGAAAGAAAAGGAGACTTCAGGCTCATCTCTTCTTGGAGCTTCTTGGGAGTTTGTGAGAAAGAAAATTCTGTGATATATAAAAGGCTTAGAACCCATTCAATAATTAGATTAACTCTGTGTGCCCTAACCCTAGAAAAATGAATATTTCTGCATTCACCCAAAATTCTTCTTATAATTTCATGAGTTCCTGGAGCATCTAAATCCCCTTCAAGTACTGTAATTCGAGTACTGTAATTTTAGTAGGTCTACTTTACCAAGCATGATGTCTTTCACCAGTGATTGGTCCTTCCTGATGACATATTCAAAGTAAGTGAGACTTCTAAGGCTATACTTCTTCCAAGACAGATTTGTTCATTCTTCTGGCAGTCCATGGTGTATTCAATATTCTTCACCAACACCATGATTCAAATGCGTCAATTCTTCTTCGACCTTCTTTTTCCTTGTCCAGCTTTCTCATGCATATGAGATGATGACTTGTGTTAGGTGCACCTTAGTCATCAGTGACATCTTTGCTTTGTGACACTTTAAAGAGGTCTTTTGCTGCAGATTTGCCCAATGCAATACATCCTTTGATTTCTTGACTGCCATGTCCACGGGCATTGATTGTTGATCCAAGAAAAAAGAAATCCTTGAAACTTGAATTTCTTCACCATTTATCATGATGTTGTTTATTGGGACAGTTGTAAGAATTTTTGTTTTCTTTATGTGGAGGTGTCATCCGTACTAAAGGATGTAGTCTTTCACTTTCATCAGTAAGTGCTTCAAGTTGTTTTTACTTTTGGCAAGCAAAGTTGTGTCACCTGTATATCTCAGGTTATTAATGAGTTGTCCTCCAATTCTGATGCAAAGTTCTTCTTCATATAGCCCAGCTTTTTGGGTTATTTGTTCTGCATATAGATTGAATAAGTAAGGTGAAACAATGCAAGACACTCAATCAGATAGGCTGACACAGTGGCTGCAACAGTGGGCTCAAACATAGCAACAGTTATGGGGATGAAGTAGGACCGAGCAGAGTTTTGCTCTGTTGTATGTAGGATCCCTACAGGTTGGAGCTAACTTGACGGCACCTAACAACAACAATAGTAATTATGGAATATTTAGTACAGACACTTCCCTGAAGAAGTCAGCATGGGCTGTTAACTTATTTGTAAAACAGCTACATTGACCTAGGTCTCTTCACCATGTCTTAATCACCTGAATGGGGTTGGTGAGACTAAAGGCCACTTGCTGATCAAATGCCCTGATCCTAGACTGACAACATGGGGTTGGGGTATGGAAGAAGAAATAACTAGATCTTAGTGACAAAAATGTTGAGTGGAAGACATATCAGCAACCACAAGGAATTAGGGGCAGAGGCAAAGACAAGGCTACTGCTTAGGCTACACTGAGTTTGAATGACCTCTGGTCTTGGTGCCTTGTTCACCAGCCGACCCACTGTTGCCACAGTCTACATCCTGGCTCAGCATGGGCTTGAGCTTTGAGTCAAATCCCTGATGCTGACTGACTTCGCAGTGTAGAATGAGCACTGTAGGCCTCTAAACCAGGCTACTGCGAGTATCTCCTTCTAGTCTGTCGTCTTCTTCCACCTGCATTATCACCATCCTTACCCTGGCCACTCTGGAAACCAAAATACTAAAACGGAAAGTGTTCATCAACATATCATCGAAAAACCAAACTTCCTTACAAATACTACACTTGGGAATAGTGAAAAATTTTTCAAGCAGAAGGATTTTTAGTCAAATATGCATTTTATAAATGTCAACTTAGTATGTAAGATTGATTACAGGGGGAGAAATGAAACCCAGAAAAACTAGTTAAAAAGTGGTGTCTGTGAAATACTGTCCATAGTCATAGTTTCAAGGACAACACACATTTCTATGTAAACTCTGTGGCAAAACATTTTAATAACACATGTATGTTACAAAAGTCCTTATAGTGTTCAATATCAGAGGTATCATCTTCTAATCCTAAGCATTAGATAGCCATTCATACGTGTACTCAAATACACACACAAAAGCATGTCATGTTCTTTTTTTTTCCGTTTAAAAAAAAAATTTTTTTTATTGTACTTTAGATGAAGGTTTACAGAACAAATAGTTTCTCATTAAACAGTTAGTACACATATTGCCCTATGACGATGGTTAACAACCCCATGACATGTCGACACTGTCCCTTCTCAATCTTGGGTTCCCTATCACCAGCTTTCCTGTCCCATCCTGCCTTCTAGTCCTTGCCCCTGGACTGCTGTGCCTCATTAGTCCTCTTCTGTTTTATAACGCTGTCCAACCCCCGGCTGAACGGTAAACTTCAGGAGGGGCTTCACCACTGAGCTAAAAGGGTGTCCAGGGGCCATACTCTCAGGGTTTCTCCAGAATCTTTCAGGTCAGTAAATCTAGTCTTTTTCTTTGTGAGTTAGAATTTTGTTCTACATCCTTTTCCAGCTCTGTCCAGGACCCTCTATTGTGATCCCGGTCACAGCAGTCAGTGGTGGTAGCCAGGCACCATCTAGCTGTACTGGACTCAGTCTGGTGGAGGCAGTGGTAGCTGTGGTCCATTAGTCTTTTGGACTAATCTTTTCCTTGTATCTTGTTCTCTTCATTATCCCTTGCTCCTGAAGGGGTGAGACCAGTGGGATATTTTAGATGGCTGCTCACAAGCTTTTAAGACCCCAGACTCTTCTCACCAAAGTAGAATGTAGACCATTGTCTTTATAAACTGTGTTATGCCAATTGAGCTAGAAGTTCCCCGAGACCATGGTCCCTACAGCCCTCCACCCAGCAATTCAGTCCCTCAGGGAGTTTGGAACTGTCTATGGAGCTTCCATGACCTTTCCTTGTACAAGTTGCGCTGGCTTCCCCAGTATTGTGTACTGTCTTACCCTTCATCAAAGTTAGCACTTATCTATTTAGCTCCTTCCCCTCCCTTCCCATCCCTCGTAACCAACGAAGATTGTTTCTTTTTGTGTGTAAACTTTTACATGAGTTATACAGTAGAGGTCTCATACAATATTTGTCCTTTTGTGATTGACTTATTTCACTCAGCATAATGTCCTCCAGTTTCATCCATGTTATGAGATGCTTCACAGATTCATCATTGTTCTTTACCTTTGTATAATACTCTGTTGTGTGTATGTACCATAGTTTGTTTATCCATTCTTCTGTTGATGGGCATCTAGGTTGTTTCCATCTTTTTGCTATTGTGAACAGTGCTGCAATGAACATGGTTGTGCATATGTCTATTACTGTGACAGCTCTTATTTCTCTAGGATATATTCCTAGGCATTGGATTGCATTTAGTAGTGCCTTTTTTTTGTGGTGCTGACATTTTCTTTGTTCTTCTTACTCTCCTGTGCTAAGTTCCTTTTGTTTGTGGATTTTTTTTTCATTCTTTTGTTTTTGTAGGTTTTGTTTTTACTGAGACTTTATGTTTTCTTCTTTATTTTGATGAGTAGGCTTGCTAACTTACTTTGTGGTTACTTTGAAATTTACCCTTATCTTCCTTGGTTTGAACCAGTCTATTATTACTTGGTATCACCTTGCCTTCCTCTCCATTAGAAGGTTCTATACCTACACCATTTATTCCTTCTTTTATTGTTCTCATGTTGTTGTCATTTACAGATTAACCTCTCTGGTTCCTTGTTGTAATTCTTTTGGTTCTGAATAGTCCTTAAGAGTTCATTTCTTAGGTTGGTATCCAGCTAGTATAATCCTCTGTCCTAGATTTTGCCTGTGGTCTGATGTTGTATGTTCTCAGATCAAAAGACTCCCTTTAATGAGTCTTGTAAGTTTGGTTTGGTTTTTACATAGTCCTTTAATTCCTGTTTATCTGGAAATGTCCTAATTTCAGCATCATATTTGAATGAGAGTTTTGCAGGATAGATTATTCTTACCTGACAATTTTTTTCTTTCAAGGTTTTATATATGTCATCCCATTGCCTTCTTGCCTGCACGGTTTCTGCCGAATAATCCAAGCTTAGTCTTATTGTTTCTCCTCTGTATGTGAATTTTTGTTTTTCTCAAGCTTCTCTCAGTAGTCTTTGGTTTTAGTGAGTGTGATTATGATATGCCTTGGTGATTTTCTTTTGGGGTCTATCCTGTATGGGGTTCATTGACCTTCTTGTCAGCATTTCATCTTTCATGATATTGGGGAAGTTTTCTGTCAGCAAATTTTCAATGATCCTCTTTGTGTTTTCTGTTTTCTCCCCCTGTTCTGGAACTCCGATCACTCACAGATTTTTGCTTTTGATTGTATCCCACACAATTCTTAGGGTTTCTTCATTTTTCTTCATTCTTTTTCCTGATTTTTCCTCAAACAGAGTTGTATCCAAGTGTTTGTCTTCAATTGCACTGATCCTGTCTTCCATCATTTCAAACTTGCTCCTCAGTCCTTCTATGACACTGCCCATTTCTAAAATCTTGTTGCTTGTCTTTTGGGTTTCTAATTGTTGTTTTTGTATAATTTCTAGTTGTGAATTTGTTTTGGCATTTTGTTCCTGCATTATTTCCTGAATTCTTTCATTTTTTTGTCTGTATTTTCCATGAAGTTTTCTATTTTTTCCTCATTTTTGTCTGTTTTTTGCTTCAACTCTTGGATAGCTCTGAGTATTAGAGATTTGAATTCTCTATCAGGTAGTTCTAGTGCCTTTTCTTCTACTGGAAAGTCACGTGGTGTTTTATTTTGGACACCTACTGGAACCATCCTGTCCTGTTTTTGTAAATGTTTTGATATTGTCTGCTGTGTTCAGGGCATTAAGTGGTTATTTTCCTTGTTTATTGATTGTAGATTTGTTTGTTTCATCCTGCTGTTTTATTTTATTTGGTAATGTCTGAGCAAGTGGGCTGTGTATTCTTTGTTGTTTCCTCATCTGTGGGCACGATACTTTTCACCTCCTTCTCCAATGGGCAGGATCAGTCACTCAGGTATGGTACAGCAGGGCAGGTCCAGCTGAAGGGGAGTTGCTGGGATAGGTTTTTTCTGGCACGTACCAGGGGTGACAGTGGGGACTGGGAATCAGTGCAGGGCAGGTCCCGGTAGGCTGTGCATATGCTGCTTGGAGGTGTGATGTTAAGTGCATGGTGCAGGTAGGCAGGAAGGAAGGGGGTTAGACTGTGATGCATGGACCTAAGATGGGTATGGGAAAAATGAGACAGAAGAGAGAGGAACAGTAGCCAAAAACATAAACACAAACAAAAAAGAGTGCTAAGTGAGCTTGCTATTGGAGTGGAGAGATGAGAGACTGAGAAACGGGGAAAAACAAAAATAAAAAAAGGGTATAAGAAAAAATGAATAAATCGAGAAACTGGAAATGAAGAAAGACAAAAAGGGAATAAGAGAGAGAAGAAAACTGAACAAAGAAATGAAAACAACAAAAACAAAAACAAACAAGAAAAATGAAATGCCCCTAGAATTGTTCCTGTGCATCTGGGAAGATTAAGGGACTATCTTACAAGCAGCATGGTACTGCTCAGCTAGAAGGGGCTCCAAAATCAGGAAAAGAAAAAAGAACAAACAGACAAATCAAAACAGAACAAACCTGAGCAAACAAACAAACAAACAAAAAAGCCCTTGGGGTCCCACCAGTGTGGCAGCATGGGCCGGGAAGCAGTTTCACAGTCGAGCGATGTTTCACAGCCTTTCAGGAAGAAGCAAAGATGGTGCATGGAGCTAGGTATTTGAGAGAAAGGAGGGGGAGGTGGTGAGAGGTAAGGAAGAAATCTAAAGAAGTGGAAAAAAGCAACACCAGCAGCCAACAAATGGCACTCAGGGAACTGGCCAGTGTGGGCAGGTGGAATCCAAGTGTCACAGGTAGGAAGCTTGTGCTTCCCAGCCAGTAGACTGTGGCTGAAGGAAGTGGAGGAGGCTAAGTGGGGGTGAAGAAGCATGGGGGGTGTGAAAGCCTATATCGTGGGTTACCGGTTGTTCTGTCTCCTGCTGGAAGGTCCGTGAAGCTGCTTTCTTGTACCTCCTGTTCACTGATCTCTGAGGAGCCAAGATGGCGAATCCATGCTGTGGTAACTGATAGGGGATCTCTGCACGTATCTCTCCTGGAGCTGTGTTCTCGGTCAGTTTCTTATTCCATTTGGTGCTTGGTTGGGTTCTTTATCTCTTCATTTGATGCTTAGTGTTTCATGATTGACATGTGACTCTGTTTGACTTAGTTTTTCTGATCTTTGCTACGGAGGGACGGCGTGGTGCTTCTGACTATAGTGCCATGTTACCCGGAAGTCTTCCTATGTTCTTACAAGTAAGTTAGCATCATTTTGTAAGCTTAATTCAAATGTTCATTAAAGTTAGGTTTAATGTAAGATCTATTTATTCTCTTTTAATGTGGTGAAAATCTCTTCCTCTTTCACCTCTTCTAACGTTTCTCTCCTCTTTCTTTCTTTGGATGGGGCTAAGGTTCATTGAGCCATTTTATTAATGTATTCCTTTATTCACCATTTATTAACCTTTTTATAATGTGCCAGACACTGTGTTAATTTGTGATACAAAAGATTAACTAAATAAGAGTAAGTTGTTCTCTCCCATTATAGTAGGAGCCTTATAAAATACAGGTAGCCCCCAATTTTACGATGGAGTTTCATTCCAATGACTCAGTCATAAGTTGGTTCTGACCTAAGTCAAATACCTCATATTTTTAAGTCATTATCAGTATCTTTAAAATCTGATTTTTAATTGTCTTTGTGAGTTTGCATGAAAATGATAACATCAGCAAATTACAGGCTGCAACGTTGTATGTAGTACATATTACTAACAATAAGATGAGAAAAAAAAAAGTCATCCTAAGTTGGGAACACCTGTAATTTAATAATATAAATGAAAATCATAAATATCAGCCTTTATTTTAATTTGTTTTATTTTATTTTAAATACCATGCTTTCTTGGGTAACAGTTCTTGAAGCAAATTTTAAGGACAAATTGTCCCTGCGTGTACACTGAATTCTGAGCAGAGAATATTGCTACCTTTGGTTAATGCACTCATTTTCTCCAATCTTTACCTAGGTCAGAGTGTCAAAGTTATTTGTTATTTCCAAAAAAGGGTTAAAGCAAAAATCACTGTGCAAGATTTGTTTTCCATATTCTTGAAATGGCTTTCTTACTTATTTTGAAGAAGTCTTACTGACATACTAGACTGAATGAATTTATAAATATTAAGCTAACTAAACTTTTTGAAAGTTATATATTTATACAAATTCAAAAACTTTTTTGGCTTTGATAATATTTGATAATATAATATAATATTTATTACTTTTGTCAGTTAACATTTATCTCATTTTATTAAAACAAGGAAATTTCAATTATCTATTGTCATGGTTAGGTTTCATAAATTGAGACTTTTTTTTTCTCTTTCTTTAACCTGAAAATGTATACCTTGTGTTTGAAAACACCATTGGGTCACAAAGGAGGATCTTATAATTGGAAAGTATTTCTTGATTCAATTGACTTAAGCTTCCTGATTTCCGAAGCATCAATTCTGAGAAGGTGGCAGCTCTCCATAATTTCTTCCTGAGGAAGCTCATCCATTCATTTGCCTGAGCTGGCAGAATTTGGCTGCTGCTACCAAAGTGAAAAAAATTGGCTGCATTTTAGTTAGAAATATAAGCTAATGTATAGTTCATGTTATTAATTACCAACAATTTAAGAAATTCTTTTTGCTTTCTTATTCTTGACTTTGTATTTTAATGATTTTCTTTACCCACATGAATTTGTTGAAAAGAAAGCAATATATTTTGTTCATTACTCTTGCAAGTGTTATAATTAAACCCAAAACCAAACTGGTGGCCAACAAGTCCATTCTGGTGACCCTATAGGACAGAGTAGAACTGCCACACAAGGTTTCCAAGACTGTAATGTTTATGCAAGCAGACTGTCACATCTTTCTCTTGGGGAGCAGCTGGTGGGTTAGAACTGACGAACTGCTGGTTAGCAGCCCAGTGCTTAACCACCATGCCACTAGGGCTCCTCATGTTATGGTCATGATTATTCTGTATATTTTAACATATTCTGATTTTGACCTTTTAGAACTTTATTATTATTTAAAAATGAAACAAACAGGTGATCAGTTTTATGGTTTTACAGAAAACATCACAGTGTATGCAACAAAGCAGGGTATTTATGGTGATTCAAATTCTCCGTTTAAAACATTAGTGTCTCAGTCATTCATCACTACTCAGGTTTATCTAATTTTCACACACATGTAGGTAAGGATCTTTATATTCCTCTGATTTATTGGTTGTGGCTCCGAGTGTTGGATCTCATGATATAAAACAAAAATTCTTTACACAGACTATGTTCTTATCTCAATCGTCTATCTTACAAATATGTGCCAAGTCTTGGAAAAGAAAATGGTCTAAAACAGAGTCTATGTATAATTCAAAACACTCTATTCACTTTTATTTAAAGTCAGTATTCAACTCACAAGCAAGTATTCACTTTACGTGTGAGGAAGATTGCACTGAAATATTAACCAAGACTCTGGATTTTAAGTAATAGACACTCAACTTGAAGTAGCTTAAGTAGCTCCCTGATAGTTGTAGCTGAAAAGTCATGAGATGACTCTGGTTGAGATCATGTGCCAAACCTTGAACTAACTTATCAAGGGGATGAAATATTCTGATTAGCAAACATGACCACAAATCCATCATGTTTTGGTGGTGGAAGGTAGATGAAGATCAACTTTTTTCAGAATTTATAAAATGTGATAAGAGTTTATGAGAGAGATTCTGTTACTTAAGCAGTAAGATCCAATATTGGACAGAAAGAAAACAACCACTTTTTATCACAATAGGTGATGCAAAAAGAAACATGCATGCACAGACACATACATGCACGCAAGCAAATTGTCCTTCTAACACTAAAATACTAATTTTAAGAATCAAACCTACATTTTAATTTTCATCCTATTTAGGACCCATTGGAAATTCTGTTAGAAACCGTGAGCAGTGGTGTTTGTAGGGTATTGCACTGGCCCTGGGCAGGTATAGTCACTGAGCAGTTTCTATTAACCTGGTAAGGCCCAACATCCTTTCTAAAGCACTGCAATGCATTAATTAAAAGACTAACGAGCTTGACTTGTACTTTTGAGCTGATATTATGGTAAAGTTATCTAAACGAGGGGTGACAGATGTTTGGACAGGGGCTCAATTTCAGTGCTTGCCATAGGTGCCATTTTCCGTGGATACACTGCCGGCTGTACAGGGTTAATAGAAACTGCTCAGTAACACCAAGTGCCCAGGGCCAGTGCAATACCTGCCATACCCTAGTTATGCCTCTGACGCTGAGTATCTCATTCTCATTATAGAAGGCAGTAGAAAGAATTCAACAATTCTAAAGAACATTTGCATAGACTTTCTTGATATTTCTAACAGATCAGATCCAAATAATGATGCTACTTTTACAAAAACTCATGAATAGAGAACAGAAGGTTAGTGTCTTTGATAAAATGTAAAGTGGAAAGCATTATAGATAATGGTATTTTATGCTGTTTTTCATTTCTATGTATACCTAAGTTTATCTTCTATTCTTTTTATTTCTCCTTTTTTTCCTTAATGATGTTATTGGTGCTATTGCATTTGGAAAGAATCACTCAGTAGGGAATGTAAACTAGGCTTTTAAAAGTAGAGGTTGATAATATGTGAGTAGCAAACTATTCTTTTAGGTTTCTGTTGATTTTTCTAGTTAATTACTGTAAACTTTCGTATATTAATCCTATGAACTTATGACATCTTTGTTTTATGTGTCAAAAAAATTAAAAGTAAAGACTTGCATGTAAAGAATGATCTAAATAAGTTTACTTTAATTAAAAAAATTTAGGAAAATAGAGGAAACAAACTGTATGGATTACTTAAGGGAGGATACTCTACTACAGCAATGTCTTGAAGAACTCTAAATTTAATATAGCTAAGTGACACAACTATAATGTCACACAGTTATTGGGTGACAAATAATTTAATAATTAAAGACTAAAAAAAATCAGTCCTGTCTTAGTTACCTTTTGCTGCTGTAACAGAAATACCAAAAGTGAGTGGCTTTAAAGAACAGATATTTATTTTCTCATAGCTGGAGGCTAAAGATTGAAATCAAGGTCTCGGCTGAGTCCATTATTTCTTGCTTGTTATATGTAGTTCTAGCATTGCTTGGTTTCTTGCTTTGTAGACAATACTCACACAGTGTCTGCTTTCCCCCAGAGCATCTAATATAATCTGCTATTTTTATAACTCAGAAGTGATTAGATTTAGTACCCACTCTGTCTAATTGCATTGGGCAAATCTGCTGCAAAAGACCACTTGAAGGTGTTAAAAAGCAAAGATGTCACTTTGATCCATCAAATAGGGAAAAGATGGTCTTTTTAACAAATGGTGCAGGCAAAACTGGATGTTCATCTGCAAAAAAAAAAAAAAAAAAAGAAAAGAAACAGGACCCATATCTCATACCATACAGAAAAACTAATTCAAAATAGATCAAAGACCTAAATATAAAGCTAAAAATTATAAAGATCATAGAAGAGTATGATCAATACTAGAGGCCCTAATACACAACATTAACAGGATACAAACTGTAACTAACAACACACAAACTCCAGAAGATAAGATAGATAACTGGGATCTTCTAAAAATTAAACACTTAGGCTCATCAAAACACTTCACCAAAACAGTAAAAAGAGAACCTACAGTCTGGGGGGAAAAAATGGCTATTACAAATGTGACAAAGTTCTAATCTCTAAAATGTACAGGAAACTCCATCATCTCTTCAACATAAAGACAAATAATTCAATTAAAAAATGGGCAAAGGAAATGAACAGACACTTCACCAAAGAAGACATTCAAGCGGCTAACAGACACATGAGGAAACGCCATTAGAGAAATGCAAATCAAAACCACAATGAGATACAATCTCACCATGGCATTAATGGCATGAATTGAAAAAAACAGAAAATAACAAATGTTGGAGCAGCTGCAGGGAGATTGGGACTCTTATGCACTGGTGGTGGGAATGCAAAATGGTACATCCATTTTGGAAAATAATATAGCACTTTCTTAGAAAGTTAGAAGTAAAAATACCACATGATCCAGCAATCCCACTCTCAAGAATATATCCTAGAGAAATAAGAGCTGCCACAGGAATAGACATATGCACACCCATGTTCATTGCAGCATTGTTCACAGTAGTAAAAAGATGGAAATAACCTAGATGCCTATCAACAGATGAGTGGGTAAACAAACTATGGTACATACACTCAATGGAGTATTACACTGTGATAAAGACCAATGATGAACCTGCAAAGCATCTCATAACATGGATGAATCCAGAGGGCATTATGCTGAGTGAAACAAGTCAATCACAAAAAGACAAACTCATGGAAAGCTTTACACTCAAAAAGAAACAACCTTTGATGGTTACGAGGGAAGGGAGGGATAGGGATGGAAAAACACTAAATAGACAATAGATAAGTGGTAACTTTAGTGAAGGGTAAGACAGTACACAATATGGGGGAAGCCAGCAAAACTTATACAAGGCAAGGTCATGGAAGCTCCATAAACTCATCCAGACTTCCTGAGGGACTGAATTGCTGGGCTGCAGGCTGTGGGGACCATGGTCTGGGGGAACATCTAACTCAATTGGCATAACATAGTTTATAAAGAAAATGTTCTCCATTCTACTTTGGTGAGTAGAATGCTTGTGAGCAGCCATCTAAGATACTCCATTGGCCTCACTCCTTCTGGAGCAAGAGAGAATGATAAAAACTAAAGACACAAGGGAAAGATTAGTCCAAAGGACTAATGGATCACAACTACCACAGGCTCCACCAGACTGAGTGCAGTACAACTAGATGGTGCCCAGCTACCACCACTGATTTCTCTGACAAGGATTACAATACAGGGTCCTGGACAGAGGTAGAGAAATATGTAGAACAAAATTCTAACTCACAAAAAAAGACCAGACTGAGAGTATGTCTCCCGGACACCCTTTTAGCTCAGTAATTAAGTCACTCCTGAGGTTCACCCTTCAGCCAAAGATTAGACACTCCCATAAGTGGAAAAAAGAAAGAAAAAAAGATGTTACTTTGAGGACTAAGGTGCACCTGACCTAAACCATGGTGTTCTCAGTTGCCTCATATGCATGCAAAAGCTGGACAGTGAATAAGGAAGACTGAAGAAGAATTGATGCTTTTGAATTATGGTGTCAGAGAAGAATATTGAATATTCCAGGGACTTCCAGAAGAACCAACAAATCTGTCTCAGAAGACATGCAGCCAGAATACTTCTTAGAAGCAAGGATGGCCAGACTTTGATTCAAGTATTTTGGACATGTTATCTCGGGACCTGTCCCTGGAGAAGGACATCATGCTTGGTAAAGTAGGGGTTCAGCAAAAAAAAGGAAGACCCCTAACAAAATGGATTGACACTGTGGCTGCAACAATGCACTCAAGCATAACTATGATTGTGAGGATTGTGCAGGACTGGGCAGTGTTTCATTCTGTTGTACATAAGGTAGCTATGAGTCGGAATTGACTCGACAGCACCTAACAGCAACAACTACCTAATTACTGTGAAAAGAAAACCCTGTTTCTAAATTGGATTGCATCCAAAGGTATAGGGGTTAGAATACCAACACATATTTTGGGAGGACACAGTTTAATTCATAACAGGCTCTAATGCTGGAAAAGGCATGACACCATAGATAAGACAGAAGAATTTTCTGGAAATTACCGAACCTGTTCTTTAATTGAAACTACAAAACTTACTATGCTAGTGTAATACATCACATAAAATATAATATTCAATGTATTCTGAAGGATATACAGTGCTTCCTAGTATCAATTTCCAACTCTTTCCCTCAAAAAAAGTAGTATTATTTCTCTACTAGTGTGATTAGTTGAACTGTCACAGTATTAGTATTGACTCAGTTCTCTTCTGGTTTATTCTTTTCTCATGATACCTTGTTTATGGTCTCATGTCTTCTTCCAGCTTTAAGGCTTTTATTACTAAACCTGATATGTTTTAGTTTTTAATTGTTTACTTCTGAATAGCTATGTGCCACTACAACCCTGTCTCCCAAATCTGAGTGCTGTATCTATGCTTTTTGGGTGGTTTCATTCCCTTTCTAGGATCAAAAACTGCTGCTAGAAACTAGGTAGTGTGTATGAGTTTATGCTGTGAAGACAGTAGATTAAAGTTTCCTTTGGGAGCAATGAGTATGAGATGAAAGAACTTTCTCCATTTGCATAGCACCTTGACCCTTCTTTGTAATACCTTAAACATCCCCCAAGCAACAGTGGCTTGTAATAGTATTATTTAAGTAATGTTATACATCTGCAGGGAGTCACTAGGTGGTACAAACAGTGACACACTCAATTACTAGCTGAAAAGTTAGTGGTTTCAATGCACCTGGAGGTGCTTGGAAGATAGGGTTGGCAATCTGTTTCCAAAAGCTCACAGCCTTGAAAACCCTGTGGAACAGAGTTCTATTCTGCAACACCTGGGATTTGGTTTTGGTTGGTATGTATCTGCATGTACTGACAACACTTTAATCCTTATTAACCTTTTGACCTTACCGTGCCCTCTCCCACAAACCCTTTTTGAGATATTCTTCACTATTCTTCATTATAGGAGGAAGAAGAATGGGAAAGAGAATGCAAGCATCAGAATAAAGATATGGACTTCCAGTGAGTCCTCTAATAGCCTTCTCCAGGTGCCAGAATCCCTTGAAATAATGTGTTCATTGAAAATCAATTCACAGATTCTTAAATGGGCCTTTGACCCAAAAAAGGCTAGGAGTGCCTTAAAAATAAGTCTTTATTCCTAAAATTTAATGCATTGAACTAGTTAGATATTGATTAACTAGAAGGCATCTTGAACTTAAGCATGATAAGAAATCAATTTCTTAAACTCATTCTTTGGTAAAGAATGAGTTTAGGAAATTGAAGAAGATAATAATTATGATTTTCTTCCTTTCTAGCCAAGAATTCGTCCATATATACTGTGTGACTGACACAGGTTCTCTTTTGTGGCTTCAAGAAGGAACTTCATTACCTTGAAGACATATTATGTCTTTTTCTTATCCTAATATTGTCAGTCCCCATTCATCTGTCAGTTTGTCGCACTGTGGGGGATTGTGTGTTGCTGTGAGGCTGGAAGCTATTCCACCAGTATTCAAATACTAGCAAAGTCACCTATGATGGACCCATTTCAGCTGAGCTTTCAGATTAAGAGAGACTAGGAAGAAGGACCTGGCAGTCTACTTCTGAAAACAATTAGCCAGTGAAAACCTTATGATTAGCAGTGGAACATTGTCTGATACAGTGCCAGACGATGAGCCCCTCAGGTGGGAAGTCACTCAAAATACAACTGGGAAAGAGCTGCCTCCTCAAAGTAGAGTCAACCTTAATGATGTGAATGGAGTCAGACTTTCGAGACCTTCATTTGCTGATGTGGTATACAACTCAAAATGAGAAGAAACAGCTGCAAGCATCCATTAATAATAGGTACTGGGAATGTACAAAGTATCAATCTAAGAAAATTGGAAGTTGTCAAAAATGAAATGGAACACATAAGATTGATATCCTAGGCATTAGTGAGCTGAAATGGACTGGTATTGGCCATTTTGAATCAGACAATCGTAAGGTCTACTATGCTGTGAATGACAAATTGAAGAGAAATCGTGTTGCATTCATCGTCAAAAAGAACATTTCAAGATCTATCCTGAAGTACAGCGCTGTCAGCGACAGGATAATATCCATACGCCTACAAGGAAGACCAGTTAATACGACTATTATTCAAATTTACGCACCAACTACTAAGGCCAAAGATGAAGAATTTGAAGATTGTTACCAACTTCTGCAGTCTGAAATTGATTGAACCTGCAATCAGGATGCACTGATAATTACTGGTGATTGGAACACGAAAGTTGGAAACAAAGAAGAAGAATCAGTAGTTGGAAAATATGGCCTTGGTGAAGAAAACTATGCTGGAGATCCCATGACTGAATTTTGCAAGACCAACGACTTCTTCATTGCAAATACCCTTTTTCACCAACATAAATGGCAACTATACACATCGACGTCACCAGATGGAATACACAGGAATCACATTGACTACATCTGTGGAAAAAGACAATGGAAAAGCTCAATCTCATCAGCCAGAACAAGTCCAGGGGCCAACTGTGGATCAGACCATCAATTACTGAGATGCAAGTTCAAGTTGAAACTGAAGAAAATTAAAACGAGTCCACAAGAGCCAAAGTATGACCTTGAACATATCCCACCTGAATTTAGAGACCATTTCAAGAATAGATTTGGTGCTTTGAACACTAATGACTGAAGACCAGACAAGTTGTGGAAGGACATTAAGGACATCATACATGAAGAAAGCAAGAAGTCATTAAAAAGACAGGCGAGAAAGAAAATACCTAAATGGATGTCAGAGGAGACTCTGAAACTTTCTCATGAACACTGACTAGCTAAAGCAAGAGGAAAAAATGATGAAGTAATAGCTGAACAGAAGATTTCAAAGGGTGGCTGAAGAAGATAAAGTAAAGTACTGTGATAACATGTGCAAAGAACTGGAGATAGAAAACCAAAAGGGAAGAACACACTCAGCATTTCTCAGGCGGAAAGAACTGAAGAAAATTTCAAGCCTCAAGTTGCAATAGTGAAGGATTCTGTGGGGAAAATATTAAATGATGCAGGAAGCATAAAAAAAAAATGGAAGGAATACACAGAGTCACTATACCAAAAAGAATTGGTCGATGTTCAACCATTTCAGGAGGTAACATATGATCAGGAACCAATGGTAATGAAGGAAGAAGTCTAATCTGCACTGAAGGCATTAGCAAAAAACAAGCCTCTGGGAATTGATGGAACACCAATTGAGATGTTTCAACAAACGGATGTAGCGCTGGAAGTGCTCACTCCTGTAAGCCAAGAAATTTGGCGGAATGACTGGAAGAGATCCATATTTATGCCTATTCCCAAGAAGGGTGATCCAACCAAATGTGGAAATTATTGAACAATATCGTTCATATCACATGCAAGCAAAATTTTGCTGAAGATCATTCAAAAGCAGATGCAGCAGTACACTGACAGGGAACTGCCAGAAATTCAAGCTTGATTTAGAAGAGGATGTGGAACCAGGGATATCATTGCTGATGTAACATGCGTTTTGGCTGAAAGCAGAGAATACCAGAAAGTTGTTTACCTGTGTTTTATTGACTATGCAAAGGCATTCCACTCTGTAGATCAAAAAAAATTATGGATAATATTGCAGACAATGGGAATTCCAGAACACTTAAATGTGCTCATGAAGAATCTGTACATGGATCAAGAGGCAGTCGTTTGAACAGAACAAGGGGATACTGCATGGTTTAAAGTGAGGAAAGGTGTGTGTCAGGGTTGTATCCTTTCACCATAGCTATTCAATCTGTGTGCTGAGCAAATAATCTGAGAAGCTGGACTATGTGAAGAAGAACAGGGCATTAAGATTGGAGGAAGACTTATTAACAACCTGTGATATGCAGATGACACAACCTTGTTTGCTGATAGTGAAGAGGACTTGAAGCACTTACCTATGAAGATCAAAGACCACAGCCTTCAATATGGATTACACTTCGACATAAATAAAAAAAATCCTCACAACTGGACCAATAACATCATGATAAACGGAGAAAAGATTGAGTTTGTCAAGGATTTCATTTTACTTAGATCCATAATCAACACCCATGGAAGCAGCAGTCAAGAAATCAAAAGACACATTGCATTGGGCAAATCTGCTGCAAAAGACCTCTTTAACGTGTTGAAAAGCAAAGATGTCACCTTGAGGACTAAGGTGTGCCTGACCCTAGCCATGGTGCTTTCGATCGCCTCATATGCATGTGAAAGCTGGACAATGAATAAGGAAGATGGAAGAACTTTTGAATTGTGGTATTGGCGAAGAATATTGAATATGCCATGGACTGCCGGAATAATGAACAAATCTGTCTTGGAAGAAGTACCACCAGAATGCTCTTTAGAAGCAAAGACAGCGAGACTACGTCTCATATACTTTGGACATGTTATCAGGAGAGACCAGTCCCTGGAGAAGGACATCATGCTTGATAATATAGAAGGTCAGCAAAAAAGAGGAAGACCCTCAACAAGATGGATTGACACAGTGGCTGCAACAATGGGCTCAAGCATAGCAACAATTGTGCAGATGGTGCAGGATGAGGCAGTGTTTCATTCTGTTGTGCATAGGGTGGCTATGAGTTGGAACTGACTCGATGGCACCTAACAACAACAATATTGTCAATGTTCTTATTTTTTACCTTAAGGACTTGAATGTAGAGTATTTTCTGATTTTTAGGTTTTTTTTTAATTCTGTTGTAATATTCCAGAGCTTTCACTATAGTGTGAGCCTGTCTGAACTAAACCAAAACCTTAGAATTTTTTTCTTTACTTAGATTTTCTTTTCACTAACATGGGAATCACCACATGGCACTAAAAGGAAATCGTATCCAATTCTTGTATGAACAATTTCTTTTTTCTCTAAAAAAAATTAATTACATAGCACTCAGTTGTTAAGTGCTTTACCACTTTCATGTATTATTCATGGTGTTCCCAGTTGTTAAGGGAATATAATATGCCTGGGCTTCATCTTGGGGAAATGATCCCATAGAAAAATGAAACTAAGGTTCCAGAGTTAAATGAACTCAATAGCCAAACTGGAATTACAGTGTGAACTTTTCCTATAAGTCATGGATGACTCCAAATTTTCTCCCTTTTTTATCCTTGAATATATTATCTTCTTAGTTTAAGGATTACCTGAAATTGGGCTTTGTTCAAAAAGTAGCAAACAAATCTCTACCCAACAAAAAAGGAAAACCAATTTCTCTTGCCTAAGTTTGTGAGATGATGACTCTGTTACTTAACTGGGAATTCAGAAGTATCATTTAAGCTATATCCATGAAAGTAATTTCCAAATTTCAGCTGAATTTAAAAGTCAGTTCAAATAGTTCCTTAGTCACCATTTCTAAGTGATCGGTAGTGTCTATTCTATAAAATGACAAATGTGGTGTTATGTGCATAGCTATAGAATATAAAAAACTAAAGTTTAAAATACAATGCAGTTTTTTTTTTTTTTCTCCCTGTGCTCTTAGCAACATGTAATTGGGAATGAAAAGTCCTGTGTTGGAATCATGAATGAAACCTCCATTATGACCATGTGAATTTGGGCAAATAACATCACCTTTCCATCTCCTTATCCACAGTTTAGGGAAAACAATTTGACCTGTTTGAGAATAAAAAGAAAGAGCATATGACAGAGTTGCTTTTCAAATCATGAGATGCTTTACAAATTTTAGACATTTTTCTCTTAAAATATACTTTTTTTGTAGGTTCTGGTAGAAGATGACTACCTATTCTTACCACATGCTTCCAACAGTTACCAGAGTTCTAGCAGTGATGAAACTAGTATTAATGAGGAAGCCTGAAAGGACACAGAACTCGTGCATTTTCGATATTAAAATTCTATTCCTACTTGTTTTCTAGTGGTGCTGTTCCTGAAAATGTAGTTAAGCCTGTGAAAATTTTCTAGGCTGTGCTAATGTCCCTACATGTCAACTATGGTAGTGCCTTCTTCTGTCTGTGGTCTCATGTGAACAAAATAACTTAGTAACACAATTTTATACTGCCAAAAATAATAACAACAACAACAAATAGAAAAATGCCTTCAGATTTTCCTGGCATGTGTTTATGCAGTCTAATTGCTTTGACTTATATGTTTGTTTTATGTTACTTCACTTATTTATTTAAATTTAAGATGTGCAAAGGGGAAAATTCTTTCTTTTACATATTCTGGTAATGACTGTAATTCAGGCAGATCGGAAGTCATACCGTAACTGTGGAATAGATGGCAGGATGAAATCCTTCAGACTCCTCATAGAGAAGAAAATCCATTTCTCAGTCAAGGTGGCTGGAGAGTAGAGCCTGAAGATTTAATTACTCTTTCCTTTCCCTCCCTGGACCTGTGGAGCCCTGGTGGCACCATAGTTAAGAGCTCAGCTGCTAACCAAAAGGTCAGCAGTTTGAACCCACCAGTCGCTCCTTGGAAACCCTATGGAGCAGTTCTACTCTGTCCTATAGGGTTGCTATGAGTCAGAAACGACTGGATGGCAAAGGTTTTTTCTTTTTTGGTGTACTTAGTATATGTGTTCATACACACTATATGTTTGTTTTGTGCTGTTTAATTTTTTTAAAATTTAAGACATGCAAAGGGGAAAGTTCTTTCTTATAGATATTCTAGTAGTTGCTATAATTAAGGCAGATTGGAAGTCATACCTAAACTGTGGAGTAGCTGGGAGGATAAAATCTTTCAGACTCTTCACAGACAAGAAAATCCATTTCACAGTCAAGGTGACTAGAGAGCTGTTGTTGTTAGGTGCCTTCGAGTCAGTTCCATCTCATACTGATGGACCCTATGTGCAACAGAATGAAACACTGCCTGGTCCTGTGCCATCCACATGATCATTGTTATGCTTGAGCTCAACGTTGAGCCAATGTGTCAATACATCTTGTTGAGGGTCTTCCTCTTTTAGGCTGGCCCTCTACTTAACCAAGCATGATGTCCCTCCTGATTACATATTCAAGTATGTTAGATGAAGTCTTGCCATCCTTGCAAAAGCAAAAAAAGATAATTCTGGCTGTACTTCTTCCAAGACAGATTTGTTTGTTCTTCTGGCAGTCCCTGGAATATTCAATATTTTTCTCCAACACCACAATTCAAAGGTATCAATTCTTCTTCAGGCTTCCTTATTCATTATACAGCTTTCCAATGCACTTGATATGATTGAAAACACCATGACTTGGGTCAGGTGCACCTTAGCCCTTACAGTGACATCTTTGCTTTTTAACACTTTAAAGAGTTCTTTTGCAGCACATTTCTCCAATGCAATGCGTCTTTTGATTTCTTTACTGCTGCTTCTGTGGGCGTTTTTTGTGGATCCAAGTGAAATGAAATCCTTGACAATATCAATCTTTTCTCCATTTATCGTGATATTGCTTAGCAGTCCAGTTGTGAAGATTTTTGTTTTCTTTATTTTGAGGTGTAATCCATACTGAAGGCTGTAGTCTTTGATCTTCATCAGTAAGAGCTTCAAGTTCTCTTCACTTTCAGCAAGGAAGGTTGTGACATCTGCATATCGCAGGTTTTTAATGAGTCTTCCTCCAAACCTGATGCCCCACTCTTCTTCAGATAGTCCCGCTTCTTAGATTATTTGCTCAGATACAGATTGAATAAGTATGGTGAAAGGAGACAACCCTAATCCACACCTGCCTTGACTTTAACCCATGCAATATCCTCTCTTTCTTTTCAAATGACTGCCTGTTGGTCTAAGTACAGGTTCCTCATGAGTACTATTAAGTGTTCTGGAATTCCCATTCCTCACAATGTTATCCATAATTTATTATGATCCACACAGTCGAATGTCTTTGCATAGTCAATAAAACAGAGGTAAACATCTTTCTGGTATTCTCTTCTTTCAGCCAGGATCCATCTGACATCAGCAATAATATCCCTTGATCCACATCCTCTTCTGAATCCAGCTTGAATTTCTGGCAGTTCCCTGTCGATGTACTGTTGCAACCGTTTTTGAAATGATTGTCAGTAAAATTTTACTTGTGTGTGACTTTAATGATATTATTTGATAATTTCCACATTCTGTTAGATCACTTTTCTTTGGAATGGGTACAAATATGGATCTTTTCCGGTTGGTTGGCCAGGCAGTTGTCTTCCAAATTTCTTGGCATAGATGAGTGAGGACTTCTAGCACTGCATTGGTTTGTTTATTTGTTTAAATATCTCAATTGGTATTCCATCAGTTCCTGGAGCTTTGTTTTTCACCAGTGCCTTCTATGCAGCTTGGACCTCTTCCTTCAGTACCATTGGTTCTTGATCATATGCTACCTCCTGAAATGGTTGAACATCAACTAATTCTTTTTGGTATAGTCCTCTGTGTATTCCTTCTGTCTTCTTGTGATGCTTCCTGCATTGTTTAATATTTTCCCCATAAAATCCTTCAATACTGCAACTTGATGATTGAATTTTTTCTTTAATTCTTTCACCTTGAGAAATGCAGAAGATGTTCTTCCCTTTTGGTGTTATATCTCCAGGTCTTTGCACATTTCATTGTAATACTTTATTTTTTCTTCTCGAGGGGTCATTTGAAATCTTCTCTTCAGCTCTTTTACTTCATCATTTCTTCCTTTTTTGCCTTAGCTACTTTTCATTCAAGAGCAAGTTTCAGAGTCTCTTCTGATGCCCATTTTGGTCCTTTCTTTCCTGTCATTTAATGACATCCTGCTTGCTTCATGTATGATGTCCTTGATGTTATTCCACAACTCATCTTATCTTCGGTCATTAGTGTTCAACACATCAAATCTATTCTTGAGATGTTCTCTAACTTCAGGTGGGATATACTCAAGGTTGTACCTTGGCTCTAGTGGACTCGTTCTAATTTTCTTTACTTTCAACTTGAATTTACATATGAGCAATTGATGGTCTATTTCACAGTTGGCCCATGGCTTTATACTGAGCTTTTCTATCATCTCTTTCCACAGATGTAGTGGATTTGATTCCTGTGTATTCCATCTGGCGAGGTCCATGTGTATAGTTGTCATTTATGTTGTTGAAAAATGGTATCTGCAATGAAGAAGTCGTTGGTGTTGCAAAATTCTATCATGTAATCTCTGGCATCGTTTCTATCACCAAGGCCATATTTTCAAACTATCAATCCTTCTTAGTTTACAACTTCTGCCTTCCAATCCCCAGTAATAATCAATGCATCTTGATTGCATGTTTGATCAATTTCAGACTGCAGTAGTTGGTAAAAATCTTCAATTTCCTCATCTTTGGCCTTATTGATTGGTGCGTAAATTTGAATAATAGTCATGTTAACTGGTCTTTCCTGTAGGCATGTGAATATTATCCTATCACTGACAGCATTGTACTTCAGGATAGATCCTGAAATGTTCCTCTTGATGATGAACGTGATGCCATTCCTTTTCAGTTTGTCATTCCTGATAAAGTAGACCATATGATTTTCTGATTCAAAATGGCCATTATCAGTCCATTTCAGTTCACTAACGCTTACGATATCGATGTTTATGGGTTCCATATAATTTTTGATGACTTCCAGTTTTCTTAGATTCATAATTTGTACTTTGCCTTTGGATATTTGCAGCTGTTTCTTCTCATACTGAATTGTGCCACATCAGCAAATGAAGGTCCTGAAAGTTTGACCCCATTGACATCATTAAGGTTGACTCTACCTTGAGGAGGCTGGTCTTCCCCAGTCATATTTTGAGTGCCTTCTGACCTGAGGGGCTCATCTTCTGGCACTGTATCAGACAATGTTCTGCTGCTATTCATAAGATTTTCACTGGCTAATTTTTTTTAGAAGTAGACTCCTAGGTCTTTCTTCCTAGTCCGTCTGAGTCTGGAAGCTCAGCTGAAACCTGTCCACCAAGGGTGACCCTGCTGGCACTTTAAATACCAGTGGCAAAGCTTTCAGTATCACAGCAGCACGCTAGCCACCTCAGTATGACAAACTGACAGACGTGTGGTGGGGATGGAAAATAGAGCCTGAAGATTTAATCCCTCTTTCCCTTCCCTTTCTGGACCTGTATGCAAAGCCAGGATTATACTTGGGAACTGTCTTCTCCACATAAATGCATAATGTCCAGGATTAGGGAAACCATTCCTTTGCCCCACTCAACATGAGAAAAAGCCTCAGGAGGAGTCTAACATTGTTTTTTGATAACTTATTCTGGCAAATCTTTCTCATTGCTTCTCCATGAATGGGAAAATCAAGTTGTTATAGTCAAGCTTTCTTAATTATAAGTAGTGAATATTCTATGAGGAGTTTATGTATTTTAAATAAACATTGTTCCCCTGGCTTTATTAGGGACTTTCTGTCCACCCTTCAAATTTTAAACATTATGATTTTGGTAGAAATAAAAACTTAAAAGATGATAGCAGACTTTTGAAATTAGAAAACTGCATTAAGTATAATTTGTTATTTTCTAAAAAGTAAATAATAGGTCATTGACTCGATTCATTGGTATATAGATGAAAGGTATAATTTTAATTTTCATATAAATTATAGAGCATGATATGTGAATTTTATTGGTTTTCAGGTAGTGAGATAACCTTTTAGTAACACAATCTAGAATACTGGACATGATCTACATCTTTTTTTTCTTTTTTCTTTCCCCTGGTGAATGAAATCAACTCACAAGTATACACACAAACACATTAAGTCCGGTGTTTTAAAGAAGAGATCTAGTTATAGTTTATAAGTAACTCAATTAAAATTTTTAAAATGTAACTCTTTTAAAATTGTTCCAATGAGCAAGAAAAAACTCTAAAATTATATATATGTGCACGTGTATAGGAGTTCAGGGTAGGTGCAAATGGTTAATGTGCTGGCTGTTAACTGAAAGGTTGGCAGTTTGAGTTCACCTACAGGAACCTCAGAAAAAAGATTTGGCAATCTACTTCTGGAAAATCAGCACTGAAAATCCCTTGGAGTACAGTTCTACACTGACATGCATTGTGTTGCCATGAGCTGGAATCAACTAGATAGCAACTGATTTGGTGTGTGTGTGTGTGTGTGTATGTACACACATAAGCAATCTTTAGTTGATAATATCTTGGATTTGAGAAAAAAATTAGTAATAAGAACTTGTTCTGACAAGGCCATCCCTGATCCAAACCAGCGCATGTACCTGGAACAGAAAATGTATTGATTTTTATTTTGTAACAGTGTGCAATGTATCCAAACCCTATCATCATTTGACACTGAGTCTTGGAAGAGGATCCTTACTTTATCCCCAAATGATAATCATGGTTACACAAGAATGTTAATGTGAAGGCCTTTTCTTTTTCTTTTCAGGAGGTAATAACTGGGAAAGAAAAAAGAAATGTAAGTCTATTTAGTAATAGAAACCACATTCCACAGTAAAGTAATTGCATATAATTATCCCTTTCTTTTCAGTTTCCAAATTTGATTTTAAGTAAATCAGGTGATTGTCAAGCAAAGACTCTCATGATAATAATAAAAGAAGCTTCTTTAATGTTTTTTTCTAGAATAACATACGAGCGATATATATGCATTAACTTTGATGTGTACCCTTCTCTTTTGGTTGACTGCTGTGACTTGGGCAGCTTTTATTTTAACATTTCTACATCTCAATTGCCCTTCTAACTGAAGGAGATAATTAGAATCTCTAAATGGACATTTAATCAGAAGTAATTTAGTATTTGTTTGAATGCTATTTCTTACTACTATCATTAGGAGACTGGCTTTAAGAAACTTACTCTTCTCAGCTTTTCAAAACAGACCTGTTCTCAAGTATTCTGTCAGATTTTCCTTAGATAAGTAAAATGTACTAGTTGTATCAGGTCTCTGAATATTGGTTCAGAAAACATGATTACCATACATACATACCATATATATGTAGCTAGAAAACGTGTTTAACATACATATAAGGGTAGCTAGAGATACTCTTTAAATACCGAAAAAAATGTCTGGGATCATGAAATGCAGGCTAACCTCTGATTTAGACAAGGCCAGTATCACTTTTCCCTTTGGATCAGTTCAGTCCCAGCTGGGTAGAGATTTCAAAGTTTGTTCTTATTCGTATTTCCACCTGTTTATTCTGTAGAAATTATACAGAGGTATATATATATGAGTGTGTGTATATATATATATTTAGTAACAGGTTTATAGAGGTATAATTCACATACTATAAAGATCATCCTTTTAAGTTATACAACACCATTGTTTTTCATATATTCATAGAGTCATACAACCATTACTAATGTCTAATTCCAGAACATTTTATTTCCCCTGAAAGAAACCCTGTACCCATTAGCAAGCACTCCTCATTCCCCTAATCCTGGAAACCACTAATCTTCTTTTTTCTCTGTGTACTTGCTTATTCTGGACATTTTATACCAGTGGAATCATACAATATGCTGTCTTTGCGTCTGGCTTCCTTCAGTTAGTATACTGTTTTTAAGATTTATCCATGTTGTAGCATGTTTCATTGCTTCAATTCTTCTTATGGTTGAATAATAGTCCATTGCACAGATATGCTGCCCTTTGATTATTTGTTCATCAATAGATGAGCATTTGAGTTGTTTCAACTTTTTGGCTATTATGAATAATGCTGCTATGAACATTTACGTACAAACTTTTGTGTGGACCTATGGTTTAAATTTTCTTGGAATAGAAGTGGAATTGCTGGGTAATATGGTAAACTTATGTTTCATTTTTTGAGGAACCACTAAACTGTTTTCCAAAACAGCTGCACCATTTTACATTCCCACTAGCTATGTGTGAAAAGTTAAATGTATGTTAGTAATATATTTAAATATTCTGTTAAAATACTAAGCAGAAAACAGGCATGTAAATCGTAAACATATTTGATTTTAATCTGAATGATGCTTAAAATTATTAATATGTTAGATTTCTTAGAAAAGGATTACGAAGTTGTCACAACTTTCTAAAAAATCAACTCCCCCCCACCTACATATTCATATTATAGCAAGGACTTAAAAATCTAAATTCAAACACTGTGGTATGGAATTTCCAGAGTATAATGCTCTGCTGGAATACATTGATGCAAATAATAGTAATCAATATCTACTTGTTGACTGAGGATATGAGAGACGCCTTTGGACCTTTTCTCAGAATGAAAGATTCCTTCCAGCAGAGAGTTTCAGGATGATATTCTTCTGAAATCGTTAGAAAATAAGTTTGCTATGGATGTACTTGCAGAAGTTCACTGGTATTTATTGTTGCTTTGTGTGTAATAGCAAAAGCAAAAACAAAACACGCCAGTAACGACAACAACAAAAACAAAAGAACAGTTTCTTTCAAGAGGATAATTACTGAAAAAGTTATATTCCTATGATTTCATACAAAACAGTTCTTGAAAAGAATGAGTTAGATCAGTATATATTCAGATGTAATAATCTCTAACAGGAGCCCTGGTGACACAGTGGTTAAAGTGCTCAGCTGCTGACCGGAAGGTTGGTGGTTCCAACCCGCCAGCCGCTCCGCAGGATGAAGATGTGGCAGTCTGCTCCCATAAAGATTACAGCCTTGGAAACCCTATGAGGCAATTCTACTCTGTCCTATGAAGTGGCTATGAGTTGGAATTCACTTGACAGCAGTGGGTTTGATTTGGTTTGGATTAATCTCTAAAATAGATTTTTAAAAAAGCAAAGAAAAGGATACTTAATATAAAATCTTTATATGTAAAGTTGTACTTGAGAATATACATGTATTCAGGTATAGTAATTCAATGAGGCCAGAATCACTAGAAACTGTGAGCAGCAGTTGACTCTGGGGAGAAGAATGAGGGAGTGTGAAGAGAGAATTTCCACTTTTCGTCTTGTCTCTTTTTGGTACAGTTTGAGCTTTATAAACTCACACATGCTATTACTTTTATTTTCCCCCCAGTAAATACCAACAGAGTTTTCTGTGTAGTTATATTATTTTCTCCATTATTTCATGCTAAAAGCACCCTGTCTATGTATAAAAACACGGGATAAAGGCTGACATGAACCCAACCTTAGAAAGATAGTTATTTATGAAAAGATAATGTCAGGATGTCCTGCTGGATTTGCCTTACCATGATGTGATCTAATTAAAATAGCAGAACTAAAGTACTGGGCTATGGTAAAGTTCAGGAGCCTTTAGGGGTGCAAGTTCCTTTTTGGGGTCAACTTGCATCCTCAGAACCTGGCCTGCATCTCAACTGGCCTGTGTTTCAACAACCTGTGGCTGATATCCAGGGGGTGAATTAGAAATTGTGCACCCTAATTGAACTCAGGCAAAGCCAGGCACCAGCTAAAACAAGGTTTTTAGTGTTCTCTGAGGGTTTTCAAATAGAAGGCTTAAGAGAGGAAAATGGCACTCTAATGAAAGATTCTGTGCCAGAAAAGCATGCTCCCCTGCTGTCCCACAGTTAGTCTGACTTTAAAGTGTTTGTCATGTAGCATGCATGTTGACCTCTGTGATCCTGTGGCCAACCCCTCAATCCTGGGCTGATAGGAAGGACCCAAGCAGCTCATATCACACAGTTGGAGGCTCCAGGGACTCTGCTCCAAATTCGAGCTAGGGTATCTTGGAGGGGTTACATAGAACTGAGGTAATGTTGTGATTTTATGAAGGTGGGTGAGGGGGAATTGGGACCAAATTATAATTTAGATGTGTTTGAATTTTGTGCAGCACAGCACCTTACCCAGGAAACATCTATTTTCTATTCTTTGCTATCTAATTTTGTAAACTGATTGGTACTAATGCGTTACTGTAGTGGCTAGGTGATTTTGCCCTCTGGGAACATTTGGTAATGTCTGGGGACATTTTTGATTGTTACAACTGAGAGGTGCTACTGGCATCTGGTAGGTAGAGGCCAGGGATTCTACTAAAAATCCTACAATGCACAGACATCCCCTCTGCAACAGAGTTATCCAGTCAAAATGTCAATAGTGCCACAGTTGAGAAACCCTGAACTGAGGAATGCATAGTCAGAGTTTTCTGAAGACCTTGCTTAAATTATGGGTAGGAAATCCTCCCAGTCAAATCTAGATCCCAACTTTCTTTGGCAGAAGGTATCCTAGAAAGTGCAATTTCACCAGCCACATCTTTGGCAACTCGAAGAAAAATTTTATTTTTCTTGGGCTACTGAGGCTGTAAATTCAGAGAGAATCTTCTGGCCTAAAATCAGGGGTCAGTCAGGATTTCCAAGGAAAATGATCATTATTCTGAAGTCAACATCTAAGAGAAGAGCAGGGTAGGACATGATCAGTTTATCTCTAACAAGTAATTCAGAATCCATTGCACTTTTCTGTATTCTCTTCCTCAGTCAGTCTCTAAATTTCACTCTTTTTTCCTCTACCTCTTCGTCTTCTCAGTCATTCTGGCTTTTTATTGCCGACCCTTTTATCTTTTCTGCTTCCCTCCTCTCTTCCTCTGAACCCCTCATATATTATGATTTCTTTCTTCTTACATTTTCACTTTTGTACTGTTTACTAATCTCTCTGTATGTATGGCTCCTCAGCTTTCTCTCTCCTTCAATTTCTCATTTTCTCTCTCTTTCTCTCCTCTCTGTCCTTTCTTTTCTTCTTCACTTTTCTATTTCTTTTATATATTTAATACAGCTAAAGCATAAACTAAGGTTTTTTTTGTGTTTACTGAATTCAAATTATGCTCCCATTTTATATTCCTCTTACTAAAAAAGCACAATTTGCATTGCCCTTAAATTTTAAGCTCTTTAAAACTCTATCATAAAATCATTCTACCTTACTGCCTCCAGCATGAACCATGGTATGTTCCACAGGGTACACATTTGGACAAATTACCTATGTAATGAATTTAATTACATGTAGTTCTTGATGTACTGATTTCCAGACACTTCCTGTCCATTACCTATTAATTTAAACACATGCATACACACACATACACACACACACACACACACACACACAGACAGCCTGTGCACAAACTGGGTTACTAAAGGGGTGTATTAATGATGGCACAGTGCTGTTAGGCCCTACTGCAAAGCTCAGCACCTCAAAAGCAGATGATTTTTGAGTTTGTTGTTGTGGCTCAGAGCTGCCATGTGGAAAACACCCATGACGGCATGTGTTTAAATCAACCCTCCTTGCAGCAGCACTAAAATATGTTGTCAATCTCAGGCTGCTAGCTGGTTACACTTACTAAGGTTAGAACAGCTAAAAATAAATGGGGGGAAATGCCATGAAGAGATGACCTTTTGAAAGAAACACTCCATGTCTGAGCACAAAAGTACCTGACAGAGCACATGAGCTGTGGGGGTCTGACAAGAAACCATTAAAAGGCATCCTTGCTGCATGAGGAATGGCTTTCATTTTTTTTTTTTCATTGCTAATTGACGTCTTTCACTATTGTTTTAAAAGAAATCTCCTTATGTCTATAGAATTCGAAGGGCTGCTTTTCATGGATAGACAAAATCTGACAGAGGGTATATTCAGAACATGAGGTACATCATGAAGGTAACAAGAACTACTTTCTTTTAAATCTATTTCTCACCCAGAAAATTTACTTATGAAAATTTACTATCTATTTTTGACTTGATTCTTTTTTAAAACTTTCCTTCAGACATTCTCCAGCCTGAAATAAATGTTCTGCATTATAAAGCTTCTCTTCTCCATGCACTCCCACCCAAGCCCCCCTTTTGATCACTGATGGCAGTTTTTGTTCCACTTTAGATAATAAGCAGGACGAGATGAAGTTTTCAAGAGGATGAGTGTTTCCACTGACAAAAACAATTAAAGGTAACCTGGACTCATTCCCTGTTTCCTTTTAACTATTTTATGGAGCCCACATATTGCCTCCAGAGAGAAATTGCATTAGAAGTTGACAGTCTAAGATGGTGACTTAGTCAGACACACCAGGCAGTCTTCCTACAGCAAAGACCCAAGAAATCAAGTGAAACAGATACAGATGACAGTCTTGGAATCCTGAGCAGAAAACAGAAGGATAAAGAATTAGACTGAACACCAAATGGAAGGAGAAATTGGATAAAAACAGTGAATGAGGAGATTTATGAATCATAGGTGCCCTGCAGCTGGTCAAGCACAGCATGGCCATCTAGAGACAAAGCAAGCAGCATTCCAGGGTGAGGGGCACAGGAAGGCAAATTCTCAGAATTCCCAACAGGAGACAGAGATACTGTATAGACAAACCCAGAGTGAAGCAAGCTGTCATCAACATCTCTGCCAAACAACGAGCAGGAGATCCTAGTGACTTTATCCAGTCTCTGCCCAGCTGCAATGTCACATATTCCATACCTAGAAAGTTCTAGCAAGCCAACTGCACATGCACTGAAACGCCTTGATCGCCCACCACCATCTACTGAGATGCCAATTCGTGCATGCATAGAGGGCCTATGGCATCCTTTTGGGTAGCTCTCCCTCACAGTAGTTATGGTGACTTCCTGCCCAGACCTCCAGAGAAGGTACTAACTGTCAGCACCAACCTGGAAGGACCCCACAGTCCCACAAGGGATGTGGAGGGACCCTGACCACGCACCACTTATCATCCAATATCTTGGAAAGAACCTCTTCTCCCACCTCAACTCAGTTCTGTATGAGCCTAATCACAGAAGACTCACACATAGGTGTGACCTACCATACCCATTAGTGAGAGGAAATCGCACCCAGTCAAATAACATCACCAAAGTCAAACATAAAACAGCAAAAAAACAAACCCACTGCTGTTGAGTTGATTCCAACTCATAGTGACTCCATAGGGTTTCCAAGGCTGTAAATCTTTACAGAAGCAGACTGCCACATCTTTCTCCTGTGGAGCCACCGGTGGTTTTGAACTTCTGACCTTTCACAGTCAATCACTTTAACCACTGTACCACAAGGACTCCTTATAAACATAGACCAGTGCCACAAAACAAGAACAATCAAAATGAGACAAAGGAAAAAAGACATTCAAAACAGAAAAAGAATAAACAAATCTGGTATATCAAAGCAAAAAAAATCATGACAAAGCAAACAAACATACAATCAATAAAGAAATATAGAAATAGATAAATTAATAACAACACCTCAGAAACAGCAGACAATAAGAAATCATATGATGAAACAGGATAAGATGGCTCCAAAAAGTGAGCAAAATAAAGGAACAGAAAATCTTCCTGAAGAAGAAATGGTAATAGAACTATCTGATAAGGAATTCAAAAGACTTATGTTTAGGCTGCTCAGAGAGATCAAGGAGCCCTGGTGGCACACTGTTTAAGAGTTATGGCTGCTAACCAAATGGCTGGCAGTTCGAATCCCCTAGCTGCTCCTTGGAAACATGATGGGGCAGTTCTACTTTGTCCTGTAGGGTTGTCATGACTTGGAACCGACTTGATGGCAACAGATTTGGTTTGGTTTTTTTAAAAGAGGTCACAGAAAACACAGAAAAAACTTAGAAGAATTCAGGGAAACAATACAAGAATGAAAGGACAAACTAAATAGATAATTAGAAACCATACAAAAACAACTAGGAATCCAGAAATTTAACAACAAAATATCAGAAATGGTAACTCAATGGAAGGATATGGAAGTAGAATTGAATTAATAGAAGAAAGAATCAATTAAATAGAGGACAAATCCCTTGATACTAATTTGAAGAAGAATCAGATAAAAGAATGAAGAAATTATAAGAGTTATGTGGGACATCATTAAGTGGAACAATTTACCCATAAAAGGAATTCCAAAAGAGGAAGAGAAAAACGAAGTACAGCGAGAAATCTTTGAAGATATATTAGCATAAATCTTACCAAATATCCTGAAAGACGAGAAGGTTTCCATTCAAGAAGCTCAAAGAACCCCATACAGAATAGAACCCAAAAGAAACTCTCTAAGACATATCATAAACTTTCCAAAACCAAATAAAGGATTAAGAATTGATAGCAACTCATGAAAAACAAAATATCACTTACAAAGGTACACCAATAAGACCAAACACAGATTTTTTATCAGAAATGATACAGGCAAGAAAGCAATGGGATGACATAAATAGGATCCTGAAAGAAAAGAATTGCCAACTAAGAATCCTGTATCCAGGAAAATTGTCTTTAAAAAATGATGGTGAAACTAGGGCATTACAAGATAAGCAGAAATTAAGCGAATATGTAAACACCAGACCAGCCTTTCAAAAAATATTAAAGGGAGTCCTTCAGCCAGAAAACCAATGACATCAGACAACAACCTGGGATAAAAGACACACGACAACATTATCCAGCTATCAACCCAAATAAAGATTTAACAAAAGTAAAATAAGAAGCCCTGGTGGCACAGTGCTTAAGAGCTATGGAGAGCTATGCTGCTGACCAAAAGGTTGGCAGTTCAAATCCACCAGTTCTCCTTGGAAACCCTATGGGGAAGTTCTACTCTGTCCTATTGGATTGCTATGAGTCAAAATTGAATCAATGGCAATGGGGTAAAGTAAAATAAAACTGTAAAACTGATAACAGGGAATCAGAGATGTTATGCTGTAAACCACAACAACTTCAGAACAAAAAGGGGGAATATATGGTATAGTTTTAAACTTCTATAAGGACAGGAAGTCAAGGAGATAACAGGATATATCAGACTGTTTTAAATTTAGGAAGATAAAGGTAATTTCAGAGTAACCACAAAGAAAATTAATAAATCAACTCACCAAAATAAAGAAGAAGAATAACAAAAAGACTCAGTAAACACAAAAACAATAACAACAAAGGATAGGAAAATAAAATTCATATATAAAAGAGTTCAACAGAGAAAATTAAGTGGGATACAGAAACCGTTAACACCACAAAAAAAGCATAACAAAATGACAGCTGTAAATGCACACCTATCAATAATCACACTGAATGTAAATGGATTAAATGCACCAGTCAAGTGACAGAGAGTGGCAGAATAGATAAGAAAACATGACCCAACAATATGTTGCCTATGAGATACACACCTTAATACAAAGACATACATAGGTTAAAATCGAAGGATGGAAAAAATATATTAAGCAAACAGTAACCAAAAGAGAGCAGTAGTGGCAATAATAATCTCTAATAAAACAAGCTTTAAGTCAAAATCCATTATAAGAGACAAAGAAGGACATTATATAATTATTAAAAGGTCAGTTCACCAAGAAGATGCAACAATAATAAATATTTATGCACTCAATGACAGAGCTCCAAAACACCTAAAACAAACTGTAACAGAATTGAAAAGAGAAATAAACGGTACTACAATAATAGTAGGAGACTTTAGCACACCACTTTCAATGATGGGCAGAATAACTAGAAAGAAACTCAACAAAGACACAGAAGCTCTAAATAACACAATCAACCAACTCATCCTCAGAGACATATACAGAACACACCACCCAACAGCAGCACAGTACACATTCTTTTCCAATGTACATGGATCATTTTCCAGAATAGACCATATTTTAGGCCACAAAGCAAGCCTTAATTAATTCAAAAACATCAAAATTATACAAAGCATTTTCTCTTTAGATAACAGAAAGAAAAAGGAAAAAATTAAATACATGGAAATGGAATAACACTTTACTTAAAAAATGCTGGGTAAAAAATAAATTAAAAATGAAAACTTAAAATTCTTAGAATTAAATGAATATGAAAACATAACAAAGTAAAACCTTTGGGACACAGCAAAAACAGTGCTCAGAGGAGAATTTAAAGCAATAAATTTACACATCAAAAAAAAAGAAAGGTCCAAAATCAATAACTTAACCCAATAACTAGAACAACTAGAAAAGGAAGAGCAAAGAAGACCATAATTACCAGAAGAAATGAAATACTAAAGATCAGAACAGATAAATAGAAAACAGAAAAACAATAGAAAGAATCAATAAGGCTAGAAGTTGGTTCTTTGAGAAGATCAGTAAAATTGACAAACCACTGACCAAACTGACAAAGGAAAAAAATGAGAAGATGCCAATAACCAAAATAAAAAATGAAATGAGTGACTTTACAAGAGAACCAACAGAGATAAAGAGGATTATAATAGAATGTTACAAAAAACTGTACTCCAACAACTTTGAAAACCTATAAGAAATGGACAAATTTTTAGAAACACACTACCTACCAAAACTAGCACAAATAGAGGTAGAAAATCTGAACAGACCCATAACAAAAGAAGAAATTGAAGATTTCATAAAAAATTACCAACAACAACAAAACCCCAGGCTTAGATGGCTTTACTGGAGAATTCTATCAAATATTTGGAGAAGAGTTGACACCAATTTTATTCAAACTATTCCAGACCATAGAAAAGGAAAGACATCAAAGCCAAACAAAAAACCAAAACCAAACCAGTTGCCCTCAAGTTGATTCTGACTCATAGTGACCCTATAGGATAGATTAGAACTAACCCATAGGGTTTCCAAGGAATAGCTGGTAGATTTGAATTGCCTACCTTTTGGTTAGCAGCCATAGCTCTTAACCACTGTGCTACCAGGTCACCACAAAAAAGAAAATTACAGGCTAATATCCTCACAAATATGGACACAAATATTCTCAACAATATTCTAGCCAACAGATTCAACAGCATATAAAAAGAAATACATCATGATCAAGTGGGATTCATATCAGGAATGCAAGATGGTTCAACATTAGAAAATCAATCGACACAATGCACCACATTAAAAAAAAAAAAAAAGAACCACATGATCATCTCAACTGCAGAAAAAGCAGTTGATAAAATCCAACACCTTTTCCTGATAAAAACTGTCAGCAAAATAGGATTAGAAGGGAAATTCCTCAACATAATTAGGGGCATATATGCAAAGCCAACAGTCAACATAATTGTTAACGGAGAACAATCGAGGCATTCTCCTTGAGAGGGAACAAGACAAGAATGACCTTTATCACCATTCTTACTCAATATAGTACTGCAAGTCCTAGTTAGAGCAATAAGTAAGAAAGGAAAATAAAGGGAATCCAAATTGGAAAGGAGGAACTAAAACTATCCTTATTCACAGATGATGTGATCTTGTACATAGAAAATCCCAGAGACTCCACAACAAAGTTACTGGACTAAAAGAGAGATACAGCCAAGTGGCAGGGTACAACATCAACACACAAAAATCAGTTGGTTCCTCTACCCTAACAAGAACTCTGAAAAGGAAATCAAGAAAACAATACCGTTTACAATAGCCCCCAAGCAGATAAAATAGTTAGGAATAAACCTAACCAGGGACGTAAAAGACTTATACAAGGAAAGCTATAAAATACTGCTGCAAGAAACCAAAAGAGACCTACATAAATGGAAAAACAGTCCATGTTCATGTACTGGAAGACTTAACATTGTGAAAATGTCAACACTACCCAAAGCTATCTATAGATATAATTCATTCCTGGTTCAAATCCCAACAACATTATTTAATGAAATGGAAAAATGAATCTCCAACTTTGATGGAAAGGAAAGAGGCTCCAACTAACTAACCCTTTCAAAACTTAAGTATTTTCTCCTTTGAATTTTTTGTTGATACATATGTTTTCACTAATGGGAGTCATACTGATTAAATTCTGACCAATTCAGAATTTATGTTATGATTTATTGATTTTGATATCCATTATCTGGGATCCCATATGTCACAGCAGACCCTGGATGTCAGTAATTCTGCCAATATGAGTCAATGATAAAATTGTTTTTTTTTTTAAATTTTTTTTTATTTCTTGAAAATTTGCAAAACATGAAGCAAAACTTGAAAGCACCTGGCAATGACTGCACATACATTTTCTTCTAGTCTCCTTCTTCTTAGCCTTCTTATTATTTTTCATGAAATTTTTCAAAACATGGTACAATGCATTCTACCTTACAGCAAAAGCTGCACTTACAGCCCAAATTAATAAAGCCAACGGATATTTTATCTCAGGAAAATTATGATTGCCATGCATTATTCATTACTGCAAAAGCAGTACTGACAGGCCAAATAAATAAAACTAAAGAAATTTTAATCTCAGGAAAATTACCACCACTATGTATTCTTCATTATAACAAAATCAATACTAACAGCTAAGAAGAAGAAACAGCTGCCCTGGAATACTGCTGAATTGCTCACAGTGGTGCATTCCACCTGCTACGTATGGAAGCAATGATTGGGCCCTAAGATTGAATGCAGGGTAAGAATAACTTATAGGAGTTTGAGTCTCTAGAAAAGTACTTTTGCAATGCATTATTTCTCATTGCAAAGACATTATTTACTGTTCAGAAGCTAGAAAAGCAGGGAGCCAATAACACCTGGAAACAATGAATGGCATCAGGGAAAAAATGGCCACTAAGACTGAATGAAGACTGGGAATAGCTTATTCTCGTGATAAGTATGTTCTCATGAGTACATAATAACTGGGAAACATAGTGAGGAGGTTTATCTCACAGAAATAAAGGCAAATCTGTCAAGTTTAGGAAGCTCACACATCCAGGAGGCATCACCTAAGACAATGCTCAATCTACCCAAAAATGAAGCTCCAACTCAGGGTTCTTGAGTTTTACGCATTTCAAAAGGCTTCCACCTTGAGGCTAAATGCATTAAAACCAGGCTGCCACTCTCCCAAAGAACTCCAGGGGCATAGAAATTGGTTGGGATACTGTATGTTTCAAGAATCAAGAGTCACGAAAGGGCTAAAGCAATATTGAAGAAGAACAAAGTAGGAGGCCTCATACTCCCCAATCTCAAAACTTACTATCCAGTCACAGTAATCAAAACAGCCTGGTACTGGTTCAATGACAGACACATAGACCAGTGGAATAAAACTGAGAACCCAGAAGCAAATCCCTCCATCTATGGGCAGCTGTGAGCCCTAGTGGTGCAGTGGTTAAGCATTCAGCTGCTAACCAAAAGTTTGGCAGTTCGAGTCTGCCAGCTGCTCCTTGGAAACTCAATGGGACAATTCTACTCTGTCGTATAGGGTCATTATGAGTTGGAATTGACTCAGTGGCAAAGGGTTTGGTTTGTTTTTTTTTAAGGGCAGCTGATCTTTGACAAAGGGTCAAATTTCATTAACAAATGGTGCTGGCAAAACTGCACAAAAATGAAACAGGATCCATACCTCACACCATGCACAAAAACTAACTCAAAATGGATCAAAACCTAAATGTTAAAGCTAAAACTATAAAGTTCCTGGAAGATAACATATGGTCAAAACTAAGGGAACTAATTTTCAGCATAAATAGCCTATCAAACACAACTAAAATGCATGATAACAGAAGATAAATTAGATAACTAGGATTTCCTAAAAATTAAATCCTTATGCTCATCCAAAGACTTTATAAAATGAGTAAAGGAGAACCTACAGGCTGGGAATATATCTGTGGCAACAACATATCTGACAAGGGTCTAATCTCTAAAATATATAGAAAACTTCAACAACTGAACAACAAAAAGATGAACAGTCCCATCAAAAAATGGGCAAAGGACATGAACAGACACTTTACCAAAGAGGACATTCAGGTGGTCAACAAATACATAAAAAAAATGCTCCTGATCATTAGCCATTAGAGAAAAGCAAATAAAAACTACAGTGAGATACCATCTCACCCCTGTAAAAATGACAATAATCCTAAAAAAAGAAAGAAAAAGAAAACAACAAATTTTGATTAAGTTATGGGGAGATGGGAACTCGTATACTCTAGATGGGATTGTAAAACGGTACAACCGGAACTCTTATATACTCCAGGTGGGATTGTAAAATGGTACAATCACTATGGAAAATACTATGATGCTTCCTAAAAAGCTAGAAATAGAAATATTTTATCATCCAGCAAACCCATTCCTAGGTATATAGCCAAGACGTATAAGAGCAATGACACAAATAGATATATGCACACCTGTGTTCATTGCAGCATTATTCACGATAGCAAAAAGATCAAAACAACCTAAGTGTCCATCAATGGATGAACGGATAAACAAATTGTGGTATACACACATAATGGACTACTATGCAACTATAAAGGCTAATGAGAAGTCTGTGAAACATCTTATAACATGGATGAATTAGGAGGACTCTATACTGAGTGAAATGTCAATCACAAAAGAACAAATATGCACAGTCCCTCAACAACTACCAAAGACCCGCAATGAGATGGATTGACAGTGGCTGCAACAATGGTCTCAAACATAGCAACGATTGTGAGGATGGAGCAGGACCAGTCAGTATTTCATTATATTATACATAGGGTCACTATGAGTTGGAACCAACTCAACAGCACCTAACAACCACAACTACTACTAAAAGTCAAGAATAAATATACATACAGAAAGCAACGTTCTTTGATGGTTACCAGGGATGGGAGGGGAATCACTTTTTAAAGAGTAGACAGTTATTTTTGGTGATGGGAAAGGAAATACCAAATACGGGCGAAATCTTCACAACTTGACCAAGGTAAATGAAAACACTAAAAAACACACAAGAAAAAGCGACAACTTCAGTAAATGCTATAACATTTACAATTTTACAACAACATCAATAATAACCAAAAAAAAAGTGTGGTTACATATGTAAGTATGTATGCATATATGTGTACAGGAAGGCTTACTGTATTTTTCACAAGTAACATGCACCTTCTGTGTTTGCCTGCCATGCCCTCTCCCCATGAGGAATTTTTTGGAAGCCTGCTATGATATTTTTTTTTACAAAAACTTGTGGAAGAGGATTGGCATGATGGCACTTGTAAAGTTGCCTTGTGGGGTGGGGGCGTAGGGTTGTTATTTGCACAAATATACAGTAAGCGAGTACGCACATGCATACATGCATGGATAGTTATATCTGTGGGCATATGTATATACATGTTTGTGTGTGCTACTTAGATATCCATACACATAATAAAGCACATAGGGGGCACAGTTATAGAGACTTCCTAGACATATCCAAATAATTTGTGGGATTAGTTTACTGAGTTAAAAGACTTAGGGCCATAGTCTCATGGGATAAATTAATCAACTGGCATAACGTAAAGATAATGTTCTAGATCCTAATTTGGTGAGTAGCATCTCTGGTCTTAAAAGCTTGCGAACTGCCATCTAAGATACAAATATTGGTCTCTACTTGTCTGGAGTGAAAGAGAATGATGGAAACTAAAGAGTCAAGGAAGAAACTAGTCCACAGGACTGATAGCCCACATGAACCAGGGCCTCTTCTAACCCAAGACCAGAAGAACTAGATGGTGCCTGGCTACTACTCCTGACCGTTCTGACAAGGGACACAATAGAATGTCCCAGAGAGCATACTAGAAAAATGTAGAACAAAATTCAAATTCCTAAAAAAAGACCATCTCTACTGAACTAATAGAGACTAGAGGAGCCTCCCAGACTATTGCCCTAAAATACCCTTTGAACTTGGCACTGAAGCTACTACGGGAGGTTATCTTTCTGTCAAAAAATAGATTGGCTTATAAAATATACAGCGCCACCTGTGAGTAATGTACTCCCTTAAACGATTGACTACATAAGACCAAATGATCAACATTTACCCAAAAACACAGATGAGAAGGCAAGGAGAGGAAGGGGAGCTAGATCAATGGAAACAGAACAAACAGAATTGGAATAATGAGAATGCTGACACCTTGTGAAAACTGTAAACAATGTCACGGAACAATTTGTATAAAAATTGTTAAATGGTAACCTAATTTGCTGTGTAATTTTCACCTAAAATACTACAAAATATAAAAAATAAATAATATTTTAAAGGAAGTGATTTGTTTCCCTTTCCAGGGATTAAACAAAAATAAGTTTTAGTTATTAGTCTGGTTCAACAGTTTAGGATATAAGATCCTACTACCAAAATAGAGACATGGCAGAGCATTTACATGACAGACACCACTGCTGCAGATGTACCTCTTGGAGCAGTCTAGATGAATAGACCCAGTAGTCTTTATTCTCCATGTGGCTTTTCTGTCCATCACCACTCCGAAATGAACAAAAGCATCTCTGAAAGGTCTTTGACTATGACCTTCCTCAGTGTTGAAAAGACATGGAGGGAATGCTCGTACTTGACCCTTTTCAGGGCACTCTTGGTAGGTATTCCACTGTCTTTCCAGGAACTTATTCCTCTATACTAACTTGCTGGTTACTCCTTTTTGTTATTGTCACATTTAACTCTACTCATCATTTTACACTGTTAATTGTTTTATTTTATTTTTTTAATTAAAAAGACAGGAAAATAACCATCATTCATATTCTCACCACCCAGTAACATCTTAATAGTAGTTTGAAAGAAAAATTGCTTCTTTTGAGTAAAAATAACTTATGGTCATGGTAGAGAATGGAAACAATACAAGAAAGAACAAAGTAAAATTAAGAAAAAACAAATCCCATGATTTGGGAATAATTCTCATTACTCTAGGCAAACATTATTGCAGACATAATCCAGATAAATAATAGAAAAATAATTTTATAAATATTCAGTTGTACTACAGATGCTCTCTCTGTCTCTCTATATCTATTAGTTTTACTTGAAATCAATAGAAAAAAAGAGACAAATAAGATTAAAGGCATTACTGAACCTCAAATTTATCTTTAACAAAAAATTATTTTCTTAAAAAATTGGTGGTGGTGGTAGGGAGTTGCATTTTTTTGTTCTGATTTAGCTTCAGTCTTCGACAGGTACTGTGTCCCTGAGTATTGGTACTGGGACTTGGTTGGTGCTGGTGCTCATGTTCCTTCTGCAGCTGTACTCCTGGGCCCAGCATGCACTCCTGCTCCTTCCTTAGGGGTAAAGTTTTTGTTTTTTCCATTCCCTTCCCTCAGCTCTAGTGGGTTTTCCCCAGTGCAGTAAGGGTGACAAGTTTTGTTGTCCTTCCCCTGCAAATTAAAGCTTTTGTTCTACAAAGGTGGTGGGAGGAAGGGTCCTGGTGGGGTTTTATACCCCTCCTGGGACGGCTGCTGTTTCCTGTCCCCAGGCCTGCACCACGAGCAACACTTTCTCAGGATTCTCAACATGTAGGGTCCACAGAACAAAAGCCTGTGGAGGGTGCAGATTCCCCTTACATCTTCATCCTCATGGACCCCACACTCTTTCAGCAGCCCGCATTCACCTCCGCTGATTTGTTAAGCTATTCTAGCTGAATTGTTCCTATTGGTCTTTGGCTGTGTCTGCCTCAGATAATCAAATGCTCCCAAGCTATCTCTCTCTGCAGGCTCCTGCCTCTATGCAGCTCTTTTCATCATCTGCCCCTACCCCCCCCGCAGCAGAAACTAGAAGTTTTGATATCTAAAAATGATTTCTTTATCCTGAAAGTTCAACTTCTCAATACAGTATGTATTGGTGTGAACGTTTTGTGACACATTTTCCTGTATGTTCCTTCAATCTCCAGTTTGTGCTCTTGTACCAAGGAAATTTTCTTGTATTACATGCTTGAATAAAGTTTGATATTTATTTATTCAATTTATGGTTGAGTTCCTTATTACAGAACGATTATCATTATAATGGAACAGCTTTGCCTTTTTTTTTTTTTTTAATATTATTTGCTTCTCTTTAATTTCTTGAAACTCACTTTATTTTCTATCTGCATTTACTTTAGTGATACAAGTATTTCCTCTATCTCAGTTTTTCGATTTTTAAGAATCTCTTTTGTGCTTGACTACTAACCTAAAGTTTGGTGGTTCAAACACAGCCAGTGGTACTGCAGGAGAAAAGTCCTGACAATCTGCTTCAGTTAAGATTACAGTCAAGAAAATCCTATGGAGCAGTTCTACTTTGTAACACACAGGGTTACCTTGAGTGGGAATCAGCTTTATGGCAACAAGTTCGGGATTTTTTTTTTTTAATTCTGTTGTTTTCTTTGTTATAATCTAACTTATTTCTCAGTTATGTAGGCTTTGATCTTCTTTTTTCATTTGTGTCTTAGGTCACCCCTTTGTATCATATTATTTTATTTTGTGATCTGATTTTAAGTTTTTGTTTCACTGAATTAATGTGTTTATAAAGTTTTTATATAACACAGAACAATTATGAAGAATGTCCTTCTTTTCTATAAGATTTATTTTTTTCTAGTTTAGATTTTCTGTCTTTTGAAAGGCACATTTCTTTCTTTACTTTTTGATGTAGTGTATTTTTATGATGTTTTGTCATGTTTTATCCAGATACACTTCTTTACCTCTTTCTGAATCGAGGGACCACATACTTGCCTGCCTAGTAAGCATAAACCACTTATGTATTCTGAAAGGCATAAAACATTTTCCAAATGAACTTATCATCCTCCTCCACCCAACTACCCAGAGAATATATAATACGATATAATATAGTATACTATAATAAATGTGTATTATGCATATATATGCATATATATGCGCATATATATATATATACATACATATATTGTTTCTATATAGCCTATATTGGTGAAGAACACTACCATTCATCCATTTTCCCAAGGCAGAAACCTAAGATTCATTCTCGAATCTTTACTTTATTCCCAAGAGGCTGTTGTTGTTATTTAGGAAAGAGATGTTGAGGGGCTGATCTTGGGCAGTGGGGTAGTCTGGATATTCAAGTGAACACGAATTTGGGAAGTATTTGTCACTTATTAGCTGTATGACCTTGGTTAGATAACTTAAATGTTCTAAGTTTTTCTTATTTTAAGATGGGGTAATATTAGCTTGCATCTCATGTTAAGGTAAAGCTTAAATTGAGCAACATAGTAAAAGCACAGAGACTAGCACGTAGTACAGTGTTTCTTGTCAGTTGCCACTGAGTCAGCTCTGACTAACGTACAGTGACCTTTATATAACAGAACACAAAGTTGCCCAGTCCTGCACCGTCTTCATGATCATTGGTTTGTTTGAGTCCAAAGTTTCTTAAAGGATAGTTATCATTATATACTTTTCAAGTTAATTAATACATTTACCCAAAGTCATTTAGTTAATATCTGGCAGCTAAGCAATTTGGAACTAGGCCAGCTGAATTCCAATATTAAGTTTGTTTTTTTTTCTTTTTCCGCTTCAACCACATTTTTTCACAGGAGGACTAGAGGAAGCAGCTGGCTAGGAGGCAATCAAATGCCTCCCTAGCAACGGGTCAGTGTACTCCTAGATTAGATGGACTGTGCTTTCTTCTTTGTCACAAAACAAATTAAGATTCTCTTACCTAACTTTTAGTCTTTTTTTGGTCAAGTTGTCTGATTTTTTTTTACATTTTGACTTCTCCTGTTTCTGTTCTGTCCATTCTAAGAAAGCTTGCTAAGAACTCATTCCTCTCACCTTTACTATATTGATAATTTAGGGAAGAGTAGGCTAGTGGCCACAAATTGTATTTATCCCTGCTGGACTAGTAGATAGACCAACAAATGCACAGTGATTTTATGCCCAGGAGGCCTCAGGAATCATAGATTAGTTTGGCAGACAGACGTGCAACATGTGATGTTTATAATGATCTGTGTTGTACAATCATATGAGATAGATTGCATATATAATGCTCATCAGTGTGGAGTCATCTGGGGAAGCATCTGCTGAATATCGTTTGCCAGCTTGAGGAGAAAATATTGCCAAAAGGTTGGCAAAGGCATTTACGTTCTTACAGTGTGAAGCAGATTTACATTTTTTTACTGTGGCTCCTGGAGTGAAAGTGAAGCAGCACCTCCCTTTAGAAGTAAACACAGGGCCACACCCGCAGCGTTGCACTCCACCCAAGAAGGGCCATATGCCACAGGATTCTAAAGGAGTTCTATGGCAGAGAGCTTTATACTAATGGAGTCATTTCCTTTAATGCAAAAACACAGCTGGAAATATTCTTCTTAAGCAATTAGAGCATCAAAGTGTGCATATTACATGTACACCTAAGGACATGCATGAGTTTACAGCTGTGGTACTTGCAGTGATTTTTAGGGACTACACAGATCTATCGATAAAAGGAAGAAGAGATTATGAGATAAAGACTGCTAGCTTTTTCCTTACTCATCTTTCACGTAAATTACATAAATACAAAATAAATTATTCATTATTTAAAATGCATCTCTGGATATATATTTTTGAAAGAACCTTATCAAAGCATAAACTCCTAGGCTCAGACAGAACCACAGCTCATTTAAATTGCTAAATTACAGCTTCTATTTCATCCATCTGATTTGAAGAAAACTTCATACGCCTTATGGTTTCCAACACAACATAGAAAATAAGTATTCTTTTCAGTCTGGCTGTCTTCACCTTGCAAGTCTGTCACATAGTTTTAATCGTCTTGAAATAAAGCAGGATTTCTATACTAGGAATCTCATTTTTTTCTTTGGCAAATTTTTTCCCTACATGGGAAGTTCCATGCCCTAGTGAAAGACTTCTTAAACCACGTTACAACTCACTATGAATAGTAATCAAACCATTTTCCATGGGTCAGTAACATTTGTTCATTTATTTCCAGCAGTGAATTCCAACAACATATTAAGCTGTTGACCTACTTCCAACCAATAGGTGTCTTGATTGGATCAATTCAAACTGATCCTCTATACTCTTCTTAGTAGAAGTAGTCCTTTTCTTTGCCTTATAGGATATTTGGAAGCTCTCTGAGATAATCTCCTTTAATAATCATTCCTGGTTCCCTTCCCAGGTCAGGGAGTATATATTGGTGAGTCTCATAGTCTTTCAATAATATCTCATTATTCTCTAGCTCAAACTTTGGAGGAAACTTGGTTTTCCCTGATCTTTGTCCCCTTAAACAGAGACAAAATAGCTTTCCCATTCTGTTTCCTGTAACCAGTGATGCCTTTAACCAGATCTTCATCGTGGAATTAACAATCAAGATTCTTGTTTCCCCCAATAATATGACTCAGTTTGGAAACTTCTTGGTCACAGAGGAATTAAGCAAATTTTTCTTCCTGATTTGTCATTGTGTTGTATATTTCTTGTCATGAGCCAATTGGACGTGGCATAATCTTAGTTTCAATTTCTCTACCAGTGTTTTGGTTGTGTTCATCTTTCCTACTGCCAGTTTCTAAACATAATACAAGTTGCTGTCTTGTCATAATTAGTTTCATCTGTCTTGGAGTAACCTTGGGCTTTATAGACTCTGGCTTCATTTTTGAGAAGTATAGAATGACAGGATATTTGGCAAAATACTACATTATGAAGTCCTCTCTTTATTCCCAAATTCTATATCCATCTTATTTAAGTCAATTAACATTTAATTATGTTTGGAAGCTAGGAATTATATAATTGTTATATACATGTGAAAGACTGATGTGTAGATTATTTTGAGTAAAACATATAGAGACACATTTTATGTAAGAGGCCAATTAAATGAGTGGAAAATATCAGAAATTCCATCTCGAGTCTATCAAAACATATTGCTTTGGGGCAACTTTGAGATCTAAAGAATGTTATTGTCAATGTAACAAGGTTAGAGTTTTAACCTTCTGATCAATTTGTAGAAAAGTGTTAGATTGTAGACCATTTAATAGCAATTAGTAAATTGCTTAAATTACATCTTAAAATTTATTTGATGATAACTGAGTAGTTAGTCTAAAAGCAGAAAATTACTACCAAGATAAAGGTTTCACCCCTTTCCTTCTTGCTCTTTGGCCATTATTTGCATGCATTCTTATTATGTTAATGTAATTGGAAGTACTATGGATTAAAAAAAAAAAAAACCCCGCTGATGTTGAGTCCATTCGGACTCATAGCAAGCCCACAGGACAGAGTAGAACTGTCCCATAGGGTTTTCAAGGAGCAGCTAGTGGATTCAAACTGCTGACTTTTTGGTTAGCAGCCAAGCTCTTAACCACTGCACCTTAGTCTAAATGAAATCCAAAATTAAACCTACCAGGAAACAAAGCTATCTAGGTTTGTAGTGTGTTCATTTTGACTGGGTTGATTTAGAAAATCATTAAAAGATGAAGCATTCTTTTCACTTTCACTGCATTCAGTTCTGGTTCAGACAGACTACAATTTATCTTCCTTGTTGTTTTATGTAGCTATGATTTCACCCAGAATAAAAATGAATTTATAAGCATTGGAGAAGATGTCAAGCCTTTGAGTACTAGAGGGCTCATGTAGCCTTTGGTAGGTATCAAAAATCATGATGACCTTCAATTATATAAAGAACAGTGCTGAAAATGTATGACATATGGTTACATTGCCAGTAGTCATACCAACTAGATATTAAAAAGTTAGATGACTTCACCAGGAAGAATCAGTATAATTAGAATAGTAGGATTACAGATGATCTTGAAACATGTGGAGAAACATTGAGATTCCTGATACTCCCAACACCATCATTACAAATAATGTTTTTTTCACCAAGTATTCTGCACATCACTCCTCCCACCAAAACAAAATGAGCAGTTAAGAGATTACTTTTCCCCTCTCTCCAAGCAGTATTTAGCAATTGTGATGGTTAAGGTTATGTGTTAGCTTGGCTGGGCTGTGATTCTTGGTGGTTTGGCGGTTATGATGTAGTTTGGCAGTTACATGATGTGATCGCCTTCACAATGAGATTTAATATGATCCTCTCCACGATGGAATCTGCTGTGAGTAGCCAATCAGATGAAAGGGAGTTTCTTTGGGTGTGTGGCCTGCATTGAATATAAGTGAACATTCTGGCAAACTTGTGGGTTTTTGCTCCCTCTAGATCCTGTAGCTGGCTCCTGTTCCTCTGACCTCTGGTTCTTGGGAATTGAATTAGCAGCTTACCTGTAGTCTTGTCTGCCCATCTTGCGATTCGTAGATCTTCTCAGCCTGTGAACAAGAGCCTTGTTGTCTGACCTGCCAATCTGGGTTCACCAGCCCATGAGGCTAGGTGAATCAAAAGAAGCCTCTATGCTGACCTGTACAGACTTGGGATGTTCCAGCCTCTACAACCATGTGAGGCACTTCCTTGATGTAAGTCTCTCTCTCTCTATATATATATATATTTATATGTTTACTGGTTTTGCTTCTCCAGAGAACCTAGCCTAAGACAGCAGTGAAGAGATTATTATTTTCATAGAAGTTCTAGGTGTAAAACTTTGAATATATTTTTCATGATGCCCAGTATGTAAAAGCCCAGTGACCCATCTGAATAAAAGGCAAGGAATGAAAACAGTAACAGGTTGCTCTGGGTAATCATTGTTAAATATTCCTATCTACTGTGAGCAAGTCATTGTACAATGAACTGACATACAGAATACACAGACACACACATACAGTAATAGTTCCTTCTTTCAAGGAACTTAAACCAAAATAAAATGAAACCAGTTGCCATCAAGTTAATAATGACTTACAACGACCATATAGATCAGAAGAGTAGAGCTGTACCATAGGGTTTCCAAGGCTGTAATCTTTACAGAGGCACCCTGGTGGTGAAGTGGTTAAGAGCTTGGCTGCTGACCAAAGGGTTGGCGGTTTGAATCCACCAGCCGCTCCTTGGAAACCCTACAGGGCTGTTCTACTCTGTCTCATAGGGTCGTTATGAGTCAGAATCAGCTTGAGGGCAATGGGTTTTTGGTTTAATCTTCATGGAAGCAGACTGCTACATCTTTCTCCCACGGAGCGGCTAGTGGGTTTGAGTCACGGACCTTTCAGTTAGTAGCCAAGTGCTTAACCACTGCACCACAAGGGCTATTCTCCAGGATCTTACAATCTATTAATTTTGCACAATGAGCCTTCTCGTATGAGAAAGTTTCATATGGATAGCAATATATAGACGTCAAACCAGAATATGGTAAGGGCTAAATGAATAGTCCTATTAAATTATTTTACAGGAATTCATAAAAACAGTGGGTTCAAGTGGTGACAGAGGCAGGATAGAACTGGAATTCATGGCCCAATAATGTGCCATTTGCTAGGTTTCTTAGGGTAGCAGTTGACAAAATCCATGGGCCAAATCCTGCTTGCTGACTATTTTTGTAAATAAGTTTTATTGGAATGTAACCACACTCATTCGTTTATATTTGTTTATGATTGCTTTGGTGAGCCCTGGTGGTGCAGTGGTTAAGCATTCGGCTGCTAACCAAAAGGTCGGTAGTTCAAGTCCACCAACCACTCCTTGGAAACCCTATGGGGCAGTTCTACTCTGCCCGATAGGGTCTCTATGAGTTGGAATCGACTCGATGGCAGTGGGTAGGATTACTTTCCTGCTACAAGGGCAGAATTTAGTGATTGCATCAGAGACTCCATGACTTGAAAGGCCGACAATATTTACTATTTGGCTCTTTACAGAAAAAATTACCAATCTTTGTCCTAGGGTATTAAAATAGCAAACACAGGGACAGTAAGTTTAGGGTAAAGTTGAGTTCATTTCTAGACGTTATGACATTTCTAGCCATCATGCCTAGACGTTTCTAGACATCATAATTGTGGGATATCCAAATGGAAACATATAGTGGATATTTGGAGATGAGGCTCTAAAATTTATAAAAACGTTCAAGGCTAAACCTACAGTTTTGATGATCATACAGTAAAGGGGCTATACTTGATATTTTATGAGGTTGGCTACATATTCTGATGGACATTTTGTAATGATAAAAAAGAAAAACAGAAGTTGAAGGACTTTTGAAAGCCCAGTTTCAGTAGAGTTCTGAAAACAGCTCAGGTTATAGGAGGATAAGTAATGAGAATTGAAAAAGTAAAAGTATATTCAGGAAGTTGAGCTGTACACATAAAAAGAAATATGAGTGTAACTTGAGGGGCATGAGAATAACTTTAGATTTATTTCAGGATAAGGGATCCAGACAAGTTAATATTTCAAGGCAGGCAGAAGAAATCACTGAAGTAAAAAAAGACAGAGTATTTTAGTGAAAGGAAAGGATAATTGAGTGTGTGTGTGGAAGATCCCAAAGAAATTGGCAGTGAATCGGATTAGGAACGCAGACGGAGGAGTGTATTAGACAGAACTCTTTTGAGTGTCTGAAACCCAATTTTAACTAGTCATGGCCAAAAAGAGGGGAACTTTATTGAATCGTGTAACCAAACTGCTCACTTTCTCTCTCACTCTGTCCTCGCATATTTGTCTTTACTTCTGTCTATGCGTTAGTTGCAGTTTTTGAATCTATTTCTAGAAAAAAAATTTAAAAAAAAATGTAACAAACCATGAACTGCCAGCAGTTCTTGGCTTTGATCTGCAGAAAGCCTCATTCTGAGAAGAAAGGCTCTAGTTGGGAAAATCAAAAGAAAATTCTGTTTGTCTCAACTTGATTCACATGCTTATATCTTGGACCAAACACCTGGACCTTAGACCTGACTAGTGAGCATAAGATACTGTCATTGTCCTAGTTTGTCATGTGTCCACTCCTTTAGCTAATCATTGCTCCTGGGACAGTGAGGTATAATTATTGACTCAACTGTGATCTAAAAACCCATTGCATCAAGTCAATTCCGACTCATAGCAACCCTATAAGACAGAGTAAAACTGCCCCATAGGGTTTCCAAGGAGTGACTGGTGGATTCAAACTGCCGACCTTTTGGTTAGCAACCAAATGCTTAATCACTGTGCCACCAGGTCTCCCAACTCAGATCAGGTGCCCCCATTTAGGCCTATCACTATGGTCAAGACAAGCTCTAGTTCAAAACCACTCTTAGAACAATAAAGAAGGAGCCTAAAAACCAAACCCACTGCCATCATGTGGATTCTGACGCATAGTGACCCTATAGGAGACAGTAGAAGTGCCCTAGAGTTTCCAAAACTGTAACCTTTATGGAAGCCAACTGACACATCTTTCTTCCGCAGAGGAGCTGGTGGGTTCGAACTGCCAAAAATTGGTTAGCAGCTGAGCACTTAACCACTGCACCACCAGGGCTCCTTTCTTAAAGAAGGAGAAAACCAACCAAATCCATTGCCTTTGAGTCAATTCTGACTCATAGCAACCCTATATGACAGAGAAGAATTGCCCCAGAGGGTTTCCAAGGAACAGCTGGTGGATTAGAACTACTGACCTTTTTTGGTTAGCAGCTGTAGCTCTTAACCACTGGATAATACAGTCTTATCCATTGATGGAATTGTTATGAGCTGGCTGCTACTATGATCTATAAGTCTTATGATCAAGGCTGATATCACCTGTATAGCTGGATTGATTGATTGTGGCTGGTGTATATTCAGATGGATTCTTTGGTATCTGTTTGAATTGGTTCAACTGGCTGTTAAATAGTTTGAATATAATTACCATTTACAAGGGGATTGTCTTGGAAATAAATTTTGTTATCTTATATTGCAAGATAGGAAGGAAGGAGAAAAGAAATACTATTGGGACAGTGCTCAGAAATTGTAGAGAAAATAAAATGAGAAACCTCCTTAGACTGGACTAGAAGAGTAAATGTACCAGCAAGTCAACTTTATTTTAAAGATAAATTGCAACACTTCAAAGAAATATAAGACTAACAGTTGACAGTCACTGTTTTAAGCACTTTGCATACTTTATTTCATTTAAAACTCAAAAGAACTTTTGAAGATGTATTGTTACTATTATTATGATTTTATAGATGAAGGAACTGAGGTTTGCAAAACCAGTGTGTAAGGTCACTATAAAGTGGTGGTTCCAGATCCAAACGTGTCCTCTCACCACTGTGTTCTGTCTCTCCTTAAAAGGGAAAGAAACTCAGTTGATTATTGTGCTAGTTAATTTTACGTGTGAACTTGGCTAGGCTATGTACTGCAGTTGTTTGGTCAAACACTATTCTAAATGTTGCTACACTTGGTAAGCATTTAAATCATTTGGCCTTAATTAGATTACTTTTCGTAATATGGGTGGGTCTTATCCAATCAGTTGAAGGCTTTAAGCAAAAGAGGAGGTTTTCCTGAGGGACGATTCTGTCTCCAGATTACAAATAGACATTTAGCCAGACTTCTTTTCTCTCCCCCACCACCTAACCTACCAAGTGGGACACGAGACTGCTGGAATTTCCAGCCTGTCACATGACCTGCAGATTTTGGACTTGCCAGCACTTGTAATCAAATAAGCCAATTCCTCAAAATAAGCCTTTCTCTCTTTCCCTCTGTGTGTGTGTAAATATATATACACACACACATATACACACATACATATATATACATATGGTACCAGTTTAAGATATATTTGTATGTATATTATATATATTATATATAATATATATTATATTTTTATATCTATCTATCTGTTACTGGTTCTTTTTCTATAGAGAACCCTAACCAAGACATATTTGATACCAAGAGTAGTTTTAGAGAAACAAAATGTTAAAAATATTAGTGTTAGAAATAAGATTTCCGTAAGATTACATTCGTGTAGGAACTCATAAGCTTTATTTGTAATTCATGATTTGAGAAGCATCTGGTCTGGAAGTCAGATAAGAGCTCAGAAGGACAAGCAGAAGAGACCAGAGTTTTATGCGCAAAGTAGTGTACAAACGCTGGGCAAAAGTGACTGGTTAATTCTAAGTTACTTTTCTTACACGGCGTTTCAGGACTATAGCTGAGGTGGCAAGCAGGACTTGGTTGACTTAGCTTTTGGCTCCAAGGAAGGTCAATTGTTTGACTTAGGTTTTAGCTCCTGGGAAGGTCAGACATTTACAGGAAATAAAAATAGCTAAGTTTCAGTTTGCTGACATGAGGCTTAGCATAAGTGACTCATCTTGGGCCTAGTATAGTGATATTAACACTAGAGAAGTAAAAACAATTGGGCTGAGAAGAAGGCAAATTATATTGGGCATTACAGAGCATTAAAAGAGTCTTTTAATTTATTTTTTTATGATTTATGTGAAAATGGAAGAAAAGTGATTCTTGAAACTTTAAAATATAAATATCACCAAGTGGGGAAGAATTTTAAGGCGATGTTATTCTTCTTTTATGATGGTGAAAAAATCACAGATAACTTGTTTAAGGTGACATGCGTAAGTGATGATGCAGCTCCCAATGAGCCTTGAGGGATGTGCTGTACTGTAATTAGATTGGCACCCTTCACAAAGTTGCTTTCTCGCTTGCTCGCACTTGAATCTTTTAATTTGATTAGCTTATAAGTGAGTCTTAAAAAAAAAAAAAACACACACACACATTAAAAACTTCTCCGTCCCATGAGCCCTGCAACTTAACATGCATGAAAATTATCACTATCTTTTGCTTATTTTGTCTTATTTTTTTCTAAGACACTGATTTTCCTCTCTGTAAACTGATGGCGCTCACAAACTGCTCTACCACAGGTTCCTCTGTGTGTGCTCATTTTATCAATGGATTTCTGCAGCAATGTTGCTGGTCCTGGAAGGTAATGCTTATGTGCACACTTCATTTGATGTGGTGTATTTCAAGTGGGTGGAGAACTTTTTAATACACAAGTTGGGGGACAGGGAACAACAGATGCCTGAGACAGAGAACAAAGAAGCTCTCAGGTAGGCTGCATATTTACCACACAGAATCATAGGGAGAGCAAAACTCTGACAAAAAAGATGAAAAGGAATTCATCTGACCCTGCCTTCCTTTAACTGCTCTCTATATATGCAAGGAAAGGATGATGAGGGCTGTAGAATAGTACAAGACTTCCAGGATGTGAGAAAAGGTTTTCCATCTGATCTAAATGTTGTTTAATGGAAACTGTCAGTGATATCTCTTGGGAATGGGAATGCTGGGTATCCGTTGGCAGCATCATAAGGAAGGCAGCTTTTATTATGCAAAGAAGAGCTATGTCTGGCCAGTCAGGCTTGCAGATTTCATTCTTCTTAACCCTGTATATTGTGTTGGCAGTCTTTAACATCCGTTTGGCCAGTCTCTATCAGGAATGATATGCTTGGGGCTGGAGATCAAGACACAGGTATTGATCCTTGGAGGTGGCCTGAACCATCCCAGATAAAACTCTATAGTAGTAGTTATAAAAACATTAGTAGCAATATATCAGTTACCAATTTTTTAAAATGCCTACTATATGCCAGAAAATATATATGCTAGGGTCTTGCTACTCAGGCCAATATTATCAGCCTCATCTAGTAGCTTATTAGAAATGCAGAATCTCAGGCTCTACCCCACACCTACCCATTATCCATTGCCGTCGAGTGGAATTAGGCTCATGGTGATGCTATAGGACAGAGTAAAACTTCCACATAGTGTTTCCAAGGCTGTAATCATTACGGAAGGAGACTGCCACATCTTTCTCCCACAGAGCAGCTGATTGGTTTGAACTGCCTTTTGGTTAGCAGCCGAGTGCTTAACCACTGTGCCACCAGGGCTCCTACCCCACACCTACTGCTTCAAAATCAGCCTTTTAACAAGATCTTCAGGTTATTCATATACACATTAAAGTTTGAGAATCACTGTGGGAGAAACTTTACAAAATCTCAAGATTTATTATCCAATTTAAGAGCACAAATTCATCCCTAGTATAAAGGCTAAGCAGGTAAGTCTTCTGGAGGTGTCAAAGTAAAAAGGAATTCACTTTGGAGACTTGCAGATTTTGGTCTGTATTCTCATTACACAGAAAAGCATGAGCTGTTAAAATATGAGGATTCTCATTCATTCATTCTAGAAGTGCTCAGTTGCTAACCAAAAGGTTGAAAGGTCGGTGGTTTGAACCCACCAGTGGCTCTTCAGGAGAAAGATGTAGCAGTCAGCTTCCATAAAGATCATGGCCTTGGAAATGCTGTGAGGCACTTCTGCTCTGTCCTATACGGTCCCTATGAGTCGGAATCAACTTGACAGCAAGGGGTTTAGGTTTTTTTTTCAGCAGAGGAGTATGCACTTCGGAGCCTGCAGATGTGTCTTAATATTAGCTGGCAGAGTCATCGTCGCCTAGTGACAGCCTGCATGAGTCACTTCCATTTCCAGAACACCCTGTGAGTGTGAGTGGGTGGGTGAGACGGGGGCGATTCTGTTAACCTTTAACCTCTGACTTCTCTGTAAACCAGAGTAATAGATCTTTTTATTCTCCTTCTTCCAGATTGAATACCTTTATTTTTGCAAGAAGCAAATTTTTTACAGTACTTAGTAATTTTCGGGGTGCAAATTCTCTGCTGCTTCCTCAAAGGTTCTGTTTCTCTAGATGTAATGTTTCTCATTCCTCAAGCCCTTCGAGCTACTTCTTTCCCAGTAATAACCGCCCATTTACAGACATTCGAAGATTGCAGCAGCAAACCTCACTCTTTCTTCAGGGGCAAGCACTGGAGGAAGAGTGGGTGAAGGAATTAAATGGAAAAAGGACAAGATGAAAATAGAAATGAAATAAGACTAAGAGACAAGCAATGAGAATGAGAAGGGATATTTAGCCGTAAGTAGCAGAAGAAAAAAGAAAAAGAAAAAAGTACAGTCTTGGTATGTGTTTCTGGCATTAACTACTTCCTATATGAATATAAATTGCATGCCTACTTTCCCTTGTATGTATGACAATTGACAGCACTACAGGGTCGCTATGAGTCAGAATCAACTCTGACGGCAACGGGTTTATTTTTTAAGAACGATATTAAACTGTAGTAGATACAAGACAATACTCCAGGTTTGCTTTAGTTCCCCTTCCTCACCACCTTCTCCTGAAAGAATAAATCCGAGCACCCCCCCTGCCCCAGAGAGGCTCCTTGGGAGGGGTTTATCACACCTTTGTTCTAATGGGGCTTGAATTATGTTCCTCTAAAATATGTATTAAATTCTAACCCCTGTACCTGTGGACGCAATTATATTTGAATCTAAGGTTTTCTTTGTTAGGTTAATGAAGCTACGTCAGTGTAGGGTGTGTTATAAACCTAATCACTTCTGGGTTATAAGGAGCAACATAGACACAGAGGCAAGTAAGCAGGAACAGGGAAGGCAAATGTCATGTGATCACCAAGGACTGGAGGGAGGTGGTGCTACAGAAGGTGAGACAAGGATCTTACCCTAGAGCTGACGGAAGGAAAACCTTCCCCAATAGTGAGTGCCCTGAATTCGGACTTCTAGCCTCCTGAACTGTGAGAAAATATACTTCTGTTCTTTAAAGCTGCCCACTTGTGGTACTTATGTTACAGCAGCACCAAGAAATGAAGACCCTGGGTTTAGGCCTACAATTTGGACCTGTTTCATTCTCCACTGAAGAATACAAGAGAGGAGGGCCAAAATGAGAGAGAATTTGACTAGTCAGCAAACCATGATTTGCTCAGTTCTTCGCATTTATGAAATGAAATAATTTCCTGCATCCCATCTGCCCTGATACAGTGTCATAAATTTGGTTATATGTCAATTATCCAGATTTACTTCTCTGGGCTTTCTCCTTTGAATATGACTGCAAATTTTAACTTAAAGCTTTCCTATGTGCAAAATTTCCCATCAGAACCGTGCTTTACCCACCATTCTGGGCTATGCTGAATGTCTTCTCTTTCCAAGGTCATCCGTTTCACTGCTTCACTGGAAATGAAGTGGGACGTATGGTGCTGTTTAATCAAATTTCATGCTCCACTGCCTCCTCCTTACCACCTCTCTGCTAACTGATCAAGTTTTCAGTTAAAGTCTTCCATCTTTGTTTTAATTCTTTGCTAAGATTTTCATTCCACGAGATGATTTCCTGAGATCTGAGCTGCTGCAAACCTCTGCTGTCTGCCTGCTTATCTGCTCAAAGTGGAGTTACTTTGGATTAAGAAATACTGTCCTCTTTTTCCCTCTGCCTTCATTCCATTTCTCACAGTTATATTTCTCTTTGGACTGGCTTTGTCTACTGTATACAGAATCTTTAAAATTTTGATTTACTTGTTCAGAAGGGTATTAGTCTACTTCATGTGTTATTGGAGATAAAAAAACAAAAAAAACCTCTTTACACACTTTTCAGCTGTCTTGTTCAGTAGCAATTAAGCAAATTGGAAGTATAGTATCTTAAGTAGCAGCTAAGAAATGATGCTAGTTACTAAGTGGGAGGCATGTGACATTCCCTTTGATGTAGGGTGCTTCTCTGTGAGGTCTCTCTAATGAGCTGTAACTTGATTACCAAGCCCATTTTATTGTTTCTGTAGATCAATTAAGTGCTAACACAACAAATATATGTAGCAGTGCATCTCCCCAGTTACACTGATTACCACTTTCATACTTGATAAAGAAAGTTTCATCCCCAAAACTGCAGTAAATCCAATCTGTCTTGAAATCCACCAACGGGGTGGTGTATTAAAACCTAATAGTTATTAAAATCAATACATTTTTTTTAAACTAAGGAAAATATGTTGATGGGATCAATTTAAATAAGCTCTGTCCAGGAGGGCTTTGCTCACTGGCAAATAATTCGTAATTTTAAAATCTAGAATTTTCACTTGGCATCTGCTACTTTCAATGTTGCGGGAGAAATTGAGACAACAAACCGTTTCAATGAAGTCTTTGCAATGCATGACAGGCTGTATTAAAGGTTTACTGTTTAGAGGTTTTACAATATGAAATTCTCAGTTTATGATAATCTTCAGATAAAGTGTGAAAGCCCATAAAATACATTTCTTTTGCCTGCTTAAGAAGTACAGAACAAGGATCCTTTGTCACCTTGGTCACCTGCATCTTAAAACAACTCGCACTTAGATTGGGCCAGTAGCTCTTGGTACTCTGTCTAAGGCATGCTGTTGATCCCGCAAGCAATGGTTTTGGAGCACGGAATCTTTTGCTTCTACAAATATGTTTTAAGAATGCAGAAACTAGTGATGATTTTAACAAAATTTGTTTATAATTTTATAGCTGCTTTTATTTCCACTCACTGGCTTGATAAAGATTTAGCTGGTTGCAGGGATCAAATGTATCAGAGTGAATTTTTCAGATGGGTACATCTAGGGTGCATGAGCTATGTGTTGTTAACCACCATGCTTCCTCGAATATGGAAAATATGGAAACTTCTAATTGTGAAATAAGTTAAAACCATATTTTGTTTTGCTGAATCAATAAAGCCACACACCCAAGCCACTGAGCACCTGAAGATATTTTCTGGGAAATGGAGGATAGAAACCTAATGAAAGGGGTAGCGGTGCGACCTACTCTAAAACTTCCCTATATTTTATGCAGATGGGCCCTGATAAAACAAAACAGAAAAAGCAAAATAACAAAAAACCCTTAGCTGAGCATTTTGCTAAGTGTGTAACTGCCTATTTTATACGAATATTCTAAAGTCTCCAGATATAAAACCCTTCAACTATCCCAGTGGTTGCTTGTCTTAACAAAAATCATTTTGTTTTAAAAATTTATGATGTGGTGTGGCTGATCAAATTGAACTATACCACATCATAAATTCAAAACCAATTTTGCCTAAGAATACACACTATCAGTTTAAAAAGCATTTCCCCTACGTTCAGTTGTTATAAGGCAGGAGCTCCCCCGACTTGAGGGTGCAGAAGGATCACTTGGGGAGACCACACCGCTACAAATTTCAATCTAATTGATCCAGGAATCTGCATTTTGTCAAGTCCTCCTTCCACCCAACATATCTTTCTGATGCAGCTAATTATTATGAAGATTCTCAGAAACGGTGCTCCAAGCACACTGTGGGAAACATGACTTTAATAAGTCAATATTCCAGCTTCTGATAAAGACCTTGAACTTGTTGGCCTGTTTACTGGAAGGGGTCAGAACTTCAGAGTTTTGTAGCTGATTATTATGGATTATATATCCAAAGACTATGGAATATTCTTCCCCCTTTTCATTATGGTTCAATTTAATATTTGTCGATAACAATCTAGAAAGGTTATCCAACCTGATTATTTTTGTTTGAAAAATTTCTGAAGACAGCCATCTTTCCAACTTTAAGTAAATCTGTTCTTAAGGACCTAAATGATCTTTTTGCTCAGTTTAAGTGATTTTTTGCAATGATCCATATCAGATAAGTATTGCTATGCCTTGGAGTGAACAAATTCTCATTATTTACTCTCATTAAAGGAAAAATAACCCCCTTCAGACTTTTTTAGCATTAGTTGTAACTTTATATTTCTATTCCTTTAAGGCAGGCTGTTTTCCTTACATGGTTCAATTTGAAATAAAGTGACAAAGTTGGAGCTCAGTTGTGTTAAATCTACATCTGTGGTATGGTCCTTCCAAGAGCTATCTTTATTGTCAGAAGGTGAGGTAGCATTTATTTCTTTCACTGTCTGTGGGCAAGTTGACTAACTGGAGGGTGGAAATGAGAGTGGTGGCTGAGATAGATAGTCACAACTCATGCGCCCAGACATGCTGAGTTGTGTTTAGTAACAGGGAGCTGGGGAAATCCAAGATTCTTATTCCTAATGAAATTCCTAATTCTTAATGAGTAATACATTCATATTATTATTCGATATTTTTCTACAGCTATGAGGGCAGTGGTGGTTCAGTGGTAGAATTCTTGCCTTCCATACAGGAGACCTGGGTTCAATTCCTGGTCAATGTATCTTGTGCACAGACACCATGTATTGGTGGAGGCTTGCATGTTGTTCTGACGCAGTACAGGTTGCAGCAGAGCTTCCAGACTAAGACAGACTAGGAAGAAAAGCCTACTGATCTACTTCTGGAAGTTAGCCAGCAATGGATCATGGGGATGGCAAAGGACAGGGCAGCGTTTTCTTTTGCTGTGCATGGGATCATCATGAATTGGGGCTGGCTCCATGGCAGCTAATCACAACAATGACATGTACAAGCCAAAGTCACTGAGAGTGTAGAAGTAGTAGGTACAAATTGCTCTATGCATTCAATGTGTAGCCATTTATAGTCCTCATCTGTTAGCTAAAGAATGTACATGGAAGCTTCCCCACAGTGGTTTTTGGGGTGGGACTACCCTCTGAAGAACTTTCCATTCATAATAGCCTTGCTGATTAATGATTCTCTCTTTTTTTAAGGAGGTTTTGCATCTGGAATGTCAGGACACTTCAAGGAATAAATCAAATTAGCACTGCTCCTTTCCATACTCGCTCCTCTAGTTCTAGCTCCAGGCATAGCAACGCGAATCTCCATACCCTGGGCTGGAGTTTACCAGCACAGTGGAAACTAGGTGGAGCATGAATTTGAAAAGGAAGTGAGAGGCTTATTTTCTTAAGTGTTTCTGCAGTGAAGTTATGTTGCCTACACCCTCATTTCCTCCTGAGCTATTTCAACTCTTTGAACTTCTGTGAGAATGATAACTGTATATATTGTTGGGGAGAGCAAGACTGAGAGGAGCAAAGGAATATCAATACCCAGGAGAGCAGCAGATTCCAGGATGGGGCTTTTTCAGTTTTAAGGATAGTGATTTCTTTCTCCTATAATTTCCTGTGTGTCCTTGGTCTTGCAAAATTCTATCATGTGATCTACGGCATCGTTTCTATCTCCAAGGCCATATTTTCCACCTAATGGTCCTTATTCTTTGCTTCCAACTTTTTGCACTCCAATCACCAGTAATTATCAATGCTCTTGATTGCACATTTGATCAATGTCAGACTGCAGAAGTTGGTAAAAATCTTCAATTTCTTCACCTTTGTTATTAGTGGTTGGTGTGCAAATTTGTATAATAGTCGTATTAACTAGTCTTTCTTGTAGGTGTATGGATATTATCCGATCACTGACAGTGATGTACTTCAGACTAGGTCTTGAAATGTTCTTTTTGACAATGAACGCAATGCCAATGTCCTCTTCAATTTGTCATTCCCAGCATAGTAGACCATATGATTGTCTGATTCAAAGTGGCCGATACCAGTCCATTTCACCTCAGTAATGCCTAGGATATCGATCTTCAAGTGTTCCATTTCATTTTTGACAACTTCCAATATTCCTAGATTCATACTTTGTACATTCCACGTTCCAATTATTAACAGATGTTTACAGCTGTTTCTTCTCTTTTTGAGTCATGCCACATCAGCAAATGAAGGTCTTGAAAGCTTTACTCCAGCCACATCGTTAAGGTGAACTCTACTTGGAGGTGGTACCTCTTTCCCAGTCATATTTTGAGTGCCTTCCAGCCTGAGGGGCTCATCTTCTGGCACTATATCAGATGATGTTCTGCTGCTTTTCCCAAAGTTGTCACTGGCCAATTATTTCAAAAGTAGATTTCCAGGTCCTTTTTCCTAGTATATCTTAGTCTGGCAGCTCTGCTGAAACCTGTCCTCCAGAGGTGGCCCTGCTAGCATTTGAAATACTGGTGGCATAGCTTCCAGCCTCACAGCAACATGCAAACCACCACAGAAAGGTAACCTGACAGACAAAGGGTGGCCTTTGTGATGGAAATGACATGGGAGGCATGAAAAATTTTGCAAGACCAACGACCTATTCATTGGAAATACCTGTTTTCAACAACATAAATGTCAACTATACACGTGCACCTCACCAGATGGAATACACAGGAATCAAATTGACTACATTTGTAGGAAGAGAAGATGGAGAAGGTCACCATCATCAGTCAGAACAAGGCCAGTGGCCAAGTGTAGGACAGACAATTAATTGCTCATATACAAGTTGAAGTTGAAGCTGAAGAAAATTAAAACAAGCCCATGAGAGCCAAAGCAAGACCTTCAGTATACACCACCTGAATTTAGAGACAAACTCAAGAATAAATTTGACATAGTGAACAATGACCAAAGACCAGATGAGTTGTGGGATGACATCAAGGACACCATACAAGAAGAAGGCAAAAGGTCATTAAAAAGACAGGAGAGAAAGAATAGACCATAATGGATGTCAGAAGAGACTCTGAAACTTGCTCTTGAATGTAGAGTAGCTAAAGAAAAAGGAAAAAAAGATGAAGTGAAAGAGCTGAACAAAAGATTCTAAAGGGAGGCTAGAGAAGATAAAGTAAAGTATTATAACAAAATATGCAAAAAACTGGAATTAAAACACCAACAGGGAAGAATACACTTGGCATTTCTCAAGCTGAAAGAGCTGAAGGAAAAAATTTTAAGTCTTGAATTGCAATATTGAAGGATTCTATGGAAAAAATATTGAACAATGCAGGAATCAAGAGAAGATGGACGGAATAGACAGAGTCACTCTGCCATAAAGAATTCATAGATGTTCAACCATTTCAAGAGGTAGCATATGATCAAAAACCGATGATATTGAAGGAAGAAGTCCAAACTGCATTGAAGGTTATTGGCAAAAAACAAGATTCCAGGAATTGACGGAATATCAATTGAGATGTTTGAACAAACAGATGCAGCACTGGTGGTGCTTACTTATTTATGCTAAGAAATTTGGAAGACAGCTACCTGGTCAACCGACTGGAAGAGATCCATATTTGTGCCCATTCCAAAGAAATGTGATCCAACAGAATGCAGGAATTATTGAACAATATCATTAATATCACACACAAGTAAAATTTTGCTGATGATCTTTCAAAATTGTCACAGCATTACATCAACAGGGAACTGCCAGAAATTCAAGCCTGATTCAGAAGAGGACATACTACAAGGGGTATCACTGCTCACGTCAGATGGATCCTGGCTGAAAACAGAAAATACCAGAAGGACGTTTGCCTGTGTTTTATTGACTATGCAAAGACATTTGACTGCGTGATGGTAACAAATTATGGATAACATTGCAAAGAATGGGAATTCAGAACACTAAATTGTGCTCATGTGGAACCTATACTCAGACTAAGAGGCAGTTGTTCAAATAGAACAAGAGGGTACTGCCTTGCTTAAAATCAGGAAAGGTGTGTGTCAGGGTTGTATCCTTTCACCATATGAACTAATCTATATGCCGAGCAAATAATCTGAAAAACTGGACTATATGAAGAAGACGCAGCATCAGGATTGGAGGAAGACTCATTAACAAGCTGTGATATGCAGATGACACAACCTTGCTTGCAGAAAGCAAAGAGGACTTGCAGCACTTACTGACGAAGATCAAAGACTACAACCTTCAGTACGGATTACATCTCAACATAAAGAAAACCAAAATCCTCACAAGTGGACCAATAAGCAACATTATGATAAATGGAGAAAAGATTGAAGTCGTTACGGATTTAATTTTATTTGGATCCACAATCAACATCCATGGAAGCAGGAGTCAAGAAATCAAAAAACAATTGCATTGGGCAAATCTGCTGCAAAAGAATTCTTTAAAATGTTAAAAAGAAAAGACATCCTTTTGAGGACTAAATTTTGACTGACGAGAGTCATGATATTTTCAATTGCCTCATATTTACGCCAATGCTGAACTATGGATAACAAAGATCGAAGAAGAATTGATGCCTTTGAATCATGGTGTTGACAAAGAATATTGAATATACCACGGACTGCCAGAAGAGCGAACAAATCTGTCTTGGAAGAAATACAGCCAGAATGCTCCTTAGAAGCAAGGGTGGTGAGACTTCATTTCACATACTTTGAACTTGTTATCAGGAGGGACCCATCCCTGGAGAATAACGTCATGCTTGGTAAAGTAGAGGGTCAGGCAAAAATGGAGTGATCCTCAATGAGATAGATTGATCCAGTGGCTGCAACAATGGGCTGAAACAGCAAAATTGTGAGTATGGCACAGGACCAGGCAGTGTTTTTTTTGTTGCACATAGGGTCGCAATGAGTTGGAACTGACTAGATGGCACCTAATAACAGTTTCCTGTGTGATGTGAATTGGGAGAAAGGGGTTGGTAAATAATAATTTTGATCAGAAGGAGTCTTTCAACAAGTAGTTAAGGAAAAAAAGCAAAGGGATCAAATGGTGCATTACCTTACATTCCTGTAAGAAAGGTCAAATCCCGTTGTTATATCACAGTGGGTCTAACGGTGGACTTGAAGTCAGAAGGACCTGGAGTCAGACCAAGGTGGCAGGGCTGAAAGAGAATGTTGTGGGGCAGATCAGCCTCTTTTCACAAGTCTCTTTTTCTTATCTATAGGCTTTTCCTAGCATGAGGAGTCATGGTGATGCAGTGGTTAAAGCACTCAGCTACTAATAGAAAGGTTGGCAGCTCGAACCCCCCAGAGAAAGATGTGGCAGTCTACTTCTGTAAAGATTACAACCTTGGAAACCCTATAGGGCAGTTCTACTCTGTCCTGTAGGGTCTCTATGAGTCATGAGTCAGAATCCACCTAATGGTGGTAGCTTTGCATTTTTTTTTTGGTTTGTCCTAACATGATCTTTCAGGATTTCTATCCCTAAAAATCAAAGATTATAAATAGAGACTGATAATGTTTCTTCTACTGCTGGAGTTGATAAAGGGTTTACCAGAATAGATGCTCGCTTGTGTGTTTCCTCTGAGGACCCAGGAGCCAGTCCTAAAGCAGGATATGTGTGTAAGCTGCCGGTGGTTTGTGGAGCTGGGAGAGCTTGTGCAAATTTAATGCATGAGTGCTAATGTGTATTTTCGTGCGGATCACAAGTTTTTGGCATTTCGAGTCAGTGTGTGTGTTCATGTGTGTGTGTTTTAGATACTATTCTTAAAGGAGTTTATAACCTCAAAAGTTTAAGAACAGTAGTTGAAGGAAAGTGTAAGAGAGGCTGTGCTTGTGCAGGCCTTGAGGGGCCTGGCAGATAAGCTGGAGAAGAGCAGGTATGTTTAGGCTCGTGTTTCCTACCTCCTTCCTGCTACATGCCTGTAAACAACATAAGGACCTGCAGGAAGTATGAAAATTTTAATATAATTTCCAGAAAGTAAGAAAGTGTCCAAAATGAAACAAAACAACCATAAAAAATACAAAATTGCATAATGAAGGGGTATGTCGAAGGGACACAGGAGCCAAATGAAATAGCTCTAAATGGCAAAAAATGGAACACGCTGAGCAATAAAATAAACGAAGCAGTATTGGATTGTATACCAAAGTATAAAATAAATATCCAAGAGTTTATACTGACATAAATAAAGGATTGAATAAGTAAATAAATTGGAGAGAATAGACAACTGTCCTGTGCAGAAGAACGCAAAAATACTTTACGTAGCTACTGCAGTCTTCAGAAGATGCTCACTCCTTAAATGTGAACAGTGTATAGTGTCTTTCTTCTAAAAAGTAGATTATGGCAAGGGAGAACAAAAAATTTCCGTGAAGTAATCCTACAGGCGCTACCTCAAGCCAGGTACTGAAGGTCAACATCAACAGTGATAAGTTATATTGATAGTTTGTGTCCTTAATATGATGCGATGAGAATGGTACTTCACCTCTGTGGTCTTTCTTCCCAGAACATGTTACCTTTGTCTAATCATAAGAAAAACATTAGAAAAATCCCAATTAAGGAACATTCTACAAAATACCTGACCAGTACTTCACAAAACTGTCAAAGCCATTATAAAAGCAAGGAAAGTCTGAGAAACTATAACAGTCAAGCAGAACCTAAGGAGATACAATGGCTAAATGTTATGTGGTATCCTGGGAAGGATCTGGCAGCAGAAATAGGATATTAGGGAATAACTGATATAATCTGAATAAAATATGATTTTAGTGTAAAAACTAAAAATTCAAACAGGTTTTTAGGTGTGCTGGTTTGTGTGTGTGTCTACATCCTTGCAGTTGTAATGAAAGTTACTGGCAAAATGATATTGCACAGTGGTTAAGAGCAGATTCTAGAACTGATAGCCAGTGATCAAATCCTGGCTCTGCCAATAGTTGTTAGCTGTGAAGCTTTGTGTAGTTATTTAACATCTTTGCTTCTCAGTTTGCTTCACTGTGAAGTTAATATATATAAAGCTCTTAAAATAGTATCTGGCCAATATCAAGGGTTCTTTATTCTTTATTAATAATAAGAAAAATGAAATACTATACAAATATGTACTTATATATCAGCCTACAGAGGACCACTTTTGTTTAATGATAAAGATTTTGACTAGCATGTTGTTGCTAGCTGCTGTTGAGTCGATTCTGACTCATGGCAACCCCATGCATGGAGAGTAGAACTGCTCTATAGGGTTTTCAAGGCTGTGACCTTTCAGAAGCAGATCACCAGGCTTGTCTTCCAAGGAGCCTCTGGGTGCATTCAAAGCACCAATCTTTTGACTAGCAGTCAAGTGCTTAACCATTTATGCCACCCAGGGATTTTAGCTAGTATGATGTTCTATAGCTTATAAAGTGATGTCACATGCATTAGTTCTTTGGAGGCTCACAATATCATTTGAGCTATTTTGATATATTATGATCCTCATTTTACAGATGGGGAAACCAGTTCAAAGAGGGTAAGCTACTTACTAGATATCATATATATATAAATGCCAGAGCTGGGAGACAACTTATATTTTAATTCCAAAGCCCATGGCTTTTCAGCTAAGACTGCCTCTTAGGCAATTTATACTTGCAAACTCTCCAGAAATTTTAAATTAAAAAATAAAAGTTCCAAAGATATTGCTGCAGTGTTTTGTTGTCAACATTTTATTACATTATTGCTCATAGCACCCTTAAGGAGATGGAACAATAAGCACTGACTTGCATATTTTGCAGATGAAAAAGTGACGCCCTGAAATGCTTTTTCTTTTCACATTACAAGTTTGTTAGAGTCTGGGAGAAAATCCACCTTAAACCAGACTAAGGTTTATTATTTGTTCCAAAAGGAATACACAGAAGGCTCTATGCTAATGTCATGGGCAATACAGTGACGATACATGAAGATTATTGCCCCCATAGATTTGGGTATGTATTGCCTGTGTCTTCTTTACATCTAAACCTAAATTAGGCAATATATCCCTCATATATGCATTTTATGATTAAATGTTAATGTGTCATAATGTAATTGTATTTTATACAACCAAAAATAGACAAAGATAACTGTTTTTTTTGTTTTTTAAAAAATAGGTGACAAAATATTATGAAAAACTATACTCCAACAAATTTGAAAAACTAGAGGAAATGGATAAATTTCTAGAAACACACTACCTACCCAAACTGCAACAAAGTGATGTCGAAAATCTGAACAGACCCATAACAAGAGAAGAGATTGAAAAGGTAATAGAAAAAACTCTCAACAAAAAAAGCCCTGGCCCAGATGGCTTCACTGGAGAATTCTACAAAACGTTCACAGCAGAGCTTGTACCAGTACTACTCAAGCTGTTCAGAGTATAGAAAAGGAAGCAACACTTCCAAATTCATTCTATGAAGCCAGCACAATGCTGATACCAAAACCGGGCAAAGACACCACAAAAATAAATAAATAAATAAATAAATAAAATTACAGACCAATATCTCTCATGAATATAGATGCAAAAATTCTCAACAAAATCCTAGCCAATAGAATTCAGCATTGTAACAAAAAAATAATACACCATGACCAAGTAGGATTCATACCAGTTATGCAAGGATGGTTCAACGTTAGAAAAACAATCAACGTAATCCACCACATAAATAAAAGGAAAGAAAAGAATCACATGATCATCTCAATTTATGGAAAAAAGGCATTCGACAAAGTCCAACACCCATTCCTGATAAAAACTCTCAATAAAATAGGTATAGAAGGGAAATTTCACAACATAATAAAGGGCATCTATGCAAAACTAATGGCCAACATCATTCTTAATGGAGAGAAGCTGAAAACATTCCCTTTGAGAATAGGAACAAGACAAGGATGCCCTTTATCACCACTCCTATTTAACATTGTGCTGGAAGTTCTAGCTGAGCAATAGGGCAAGAAAAAGAAGTAAAGGGTATCCAAATTGATAATAAAGAAGTTAAACTGTTCCTGTTTGTGGATAATATGATACTACACATAGAAAACCCTAAAGACTCCACGAGAAATCTACTGCAACTAACAGAAAGATTCAGCAGAGTAGCAGGATACAAGATAAACATACAAAAATCAGTTGGATTCCTCTACACCAATAAGGAGAATGATGAAAACGAAATCAGGAAAACAATACCATTTATAATAGCCCCTAAAAAAAAAAAAAAACTTAGGAATAAATCTAACCAAGGATGTAAAAGACCTATACAAAGAAAGCTGCAAAACCCTACTGCAAGAAACCCAAAGAGATCTACATAAATGGAAAAACATAGCATGCTCATGGATAGGTAGACTCAAATTGTGAAAATGACAATTCTACCCAAAACAATTTACAAATACAACACAATCCCGATCCAAATACCAACAACATTCTTCAAAGAGATGGAAAAACTAATCATTAAATTTATATGGAAACAGAGGAAGCCTTGAATAAGTAAGGCACTACTGAAGAAGCAGAATAAAGTTGGAGGACTCGCACTACCTGACTTCAGAACCTACTATACAGCTACAGTAGTCAAAACAGCCTGGTACTGGTACAACGACAGATACATTGACCAATGGAACAGAATTGAGAACCCAGATGTAAATCCATCTGCCTATGGTCACCTGATCTTCGACAAGGGCCCAAAGTCCATCAAATGGGGAAAAGACAGTCTTTGCAAAAAAATGAAATAGGACCCATACCTCACACCGTATACAAAAATTACTTCAAAATGGATCAAAGACCTGACTATAAAGCCTAAAACTATGAAGTTCATAGAAGAAAAAATAGGACCAATGCTACAGGCCTTACTACACGGCATTAACAAGATACAAACCATAGCCATCAACACACAAACTCTAGAAGATAAGCTAGATAACTGGGATCTTCTAAAAAATCAAACACCTATACTCTTCAAAAGACTTCACCAAAAGAGTCAAAGAGAACCTACAGACTGGGAAAAAATTTTTGGACAGTACAAATCAGACAAAGGTCTAATCTCCATAATCTACAAGAAAATCCAACACTTCTACAACAAAAAGATAAATAATCATGTTAAAAAATGAGCAAAGGAAATGAATAGACACTTCACCGAAGAAGGCATTCAAGCGGCCAACAGACACACGAGGAAATGCTTGCAATCACTAGCCATTAGAGAAATGCAAATTAAAACCACAATGAGATACCATTTCACCCTGGCATTACTGGCACGAATCAAAAACACTGGAAATAGCAAATGTTGGAGGGGCTGCGGGGAGATGGGAACTCTTATGCACTGCTGGTGGGAATGCAGAATGATACAACCATTTTGGAAAATGATATGGCACTTCCTTAGAAAGCTAGAAACAGACTTACCATACGATCCAGCAATCCCACTCCTAGGAATATATCCCAAAGAAATGAGTCATCACTCGAATAGACATATGCACACCTATGTTCATGGCAGTATTGTTCACAATAGCAGAAAGAAGGAAACAACCTAGATGCCCACCAAGAGATGAATGGACAAACAAACTATAGTACATACACACAATGGAGTACTACGCAACGAGAAAGAACAATGATAAATCTGTGAAGCATCTCATAACATGGATGAAACTGGAAGACAATATGCTGAGTGAAATAAGTCAATCACAAAAGGACAAATATTGTATGAGACCTCTACTGTAAAAGCCCATGAAAAAGTTCACACATCAAAAGTAACAATCTTTGTTCGTTACCAGGGATGGGAGGGGTTGGGGGGGGAAGTACTAAATAGGCAATAGATAAGTGGTATCTTTGGTGAAGGGTGAGACAGTATACAGTACTGGGGAAGCCAGCACAACTTGTACAAGTAAAGGTCATGGAAGCTCCATAGACACTTCCAAACTCCCTGAGGGACTGAACTGCTGGGCAGAGGGCTGTGGGGACCATGGTCTTGGGGAACATCTAGCTCAGTTGGCATAACACAGTTTATAAAGAGAATGTTCTACATTCTACCTTGATGAGTAGTGTCTGGGGTCTTAAAAGCATGTGAGCAGCCATCTAAGATACTCCACTGGTCTCATCCCTTCGGTAGCAAGGGAGAGGGAAGAAGAACAGGATACAAGGAAAAGATTAGTCTTAAGGACTAATGGACCACAGCTACCAAGGCCTTCACCAGACTGAGTCCAGTACAGCTAGATGATGCCAGGCTACCACCACTGACTGCTCTGACCGGGATCACAACAGAGGATTCTGGACAGAGCTGGAGAAGGATGTAGAACAAAACTCTAACTCACAAAAAAAGACCCGATTTACTGGCCTAAAGGAGACTGGAGAAACCCTGAGAGTATGGCCCCCAGACACCCTTTTAGCTCAGTGGTGAAATCACTTCTGAGGTTCACCGTTCAGCCAAGGAGTGGACAGCCCCATAAAACCAAATGGGACTAATGAGGCACAGAAGTCCAGGGACAAGTAGTAGAGGGCAGAAAGGGACAGGAAAGCTGGTGATAGGGAACCAAAAGTTGAGTAAGGATAGTGTTGACATGTTGTGAAGTTGTTAACCATTGTCATAGGGTAACATGTGTACTGTTTAATGAGAAACTATTTTGTTCTGTAAACTTCATCTAAAGTGAGAATAACAGCACAACTGGAAAAGCATAGTCGATGTCACTGAACTGTGCATGTAGAAATTTTTGAAATGGTGTATCTTTGGCTATGTATATTTTCACTAAAAACAAAACAAAACAAAAGGTCAATAAGGGAGAGCGTTGACATGCTGTGGGGTTGTTAACCAATGTCATAAAACAATATGTGTACTGCTGTTTCATGAGAATCTATTTGTTCTGTAAACCTTCACCTGAAGTACAATAAAAAAATTAAAAAAAAAACAAACCGGTGAACAAATCCCATTTTACATTAAACAAATTAGCTTTATTAAAAAAGGATAAAACTGCATAAAATTGAGATTTTTCTGAAAATACGTATGTGCATTTTTATAATGTATAAATTCAATATACTTATATATGTGTATGTTTTGTATAATGTATGTGTATAATTATTTATGTGTATGTGTGTAATTATATATGTGTATGTATATATTTGTATGTTTGTCAGAGAATGTATGAAGGTACTGTGAAGAATCATAATCTTGCAGGTGCGTGAACATGGCTGTTTTTCAAGTTAAGGCACAGAGGGAAGCCCAGGCTGACAGCAAAATCACAAGTTTATTAGTTATTTATTCTTGTGTAACAACTTGTCCCAGGAAGTAATGGCATAAAACAACAAACACTTATTAACCCACAGTTTCTGTGAGTCAGGAATCTGGGTGTGGTTTAGCTAGTGCCTCTGGCTCAAGGTTTCTCATGAGGTTGCTGTCAAGGTTTCGGCTGGGGCTGTGGTCTCATCTGAAGTCTGCTTCCAAACTCCCTCATGAGGTCGTGCAGGATTCAGTTCCTCAGCTATTGTTGGATGAGGTCTTCACTTCCTCAATGATTATTGGCCAGAGACCACCCTTAGTTCTTGCCACATAGAACTCTCCTCACTACATGGTGCTGCCTTTCCTCAGAGTAAAACAACAAGTGAGCACACAAGGTGGAAGTCAGTTTTTTAAAAATTTAATTCCACAAGTAACATCATATCATTTCTTTTATACTATATTCTATTTGTAGCAGTGAGTCACTATGTCCAGCCCACACTCAAGGAATACACAGCCATATGAGTGCAGGAGGTGGGGATCATGGACAGTCATCTTAGAGGCTGCCTGTCAAACAAGCATAATTTTTATGAGGAAATACTGAGAAACACTGAAGGAAAGTTGCCTTGTCTTGGCTTAGGGATTGATGGGAGTAGAAGGCAAGTCTAGTCCTGTGGGCCCAGATGATAGGTTGTATCTCAGAAGTCTTGGTGGGGCATCGACATGTAGTTCTTTTGTCAGCACTGTCAGTATTTGAAGTTCAGACATATGTTAGGGATTGGTTAGCCATTTACCAAAACCATTTTCTTTTCTTCTTAGACACAAGGCTAGACTATATTTGCAAGCATCATTTGCAGGTAGATGTGAGCATGTGACTGAGTTCTAGCCAAAGTAAGGTGAATAGAAGTTATGTGCACCACATTCAGGCTAGCGTGTGCACACACACACACACACACACACACACACACAAATCCATGCACAGTCCTCCATCTTCTTTTTCTACTTTAAACTAAATGGAATGTAGACAACATCAAGAATGACTTTGTAGGGCCCATGTTTAATCAGGCAGAGCCCAAGATGGAAGGAACCTGGGTTTCTGAATACATGACTGGATGGAGCCACCCATTGATCAAGGATGTCATTTTGAACATTATACGGGCAAGAAATAAATTTCTGTTGGGTTAAGCCAACAAGGATTTGGAGTGTATTGATATATAAGCTTGAATTACCCTAAGTATCTCAAGAGGCAATTATCTGAAGCAATGGTACTGAACCAAACAGTTATGCCCAAAAGACAAATAAGAAATGTGAGATTATGGCTTACTCCAAAATACCTAACTCAGTTCTTGGCACATGGCAGGTACTTTCCAACTGTGGTTAAATGGAAAATGCTGAACCAAGTTAGTCAGATATTAAGAGGAGCTGATAAATGGTTTAAGAGCTAGCCAAAGGAATTTGAGCCCAGAGCAATAAACTAAACAAAATTTCAGATGGTAGCATTTTTTTGTTTTGCTGTTGTTATTTAAGGCATTGCCTTCAATCTCTGGTGTGGAATTCTAGAATTTTTTAAAACAGGTAACAAAATGAAAGGCCCAAGTTTGGAGTGTTAGAATCAAATATTAGATTTAAGACCAAAGAGGTTAGAGATACTGACAACTACAGTAAATTCATCTGACTAAATATCTACCATTTTAACCAACTTCTATTATTACCCAGATATATCACAACTTCCCTTTTCCCTAAAGCATATTAAAGACTTTTGAATCCGTTACAGGTTATATAATATTTGTAAATGGGATCTTTAGGTTTTGTTTATGCTCTCATTGTATTTAGCAGTCATGTACTGAGTGCCTACTATACGCCAGGCATTGCTCCAAGTGCTGGACATATTGATTTGGATAAGATATGGGCTATGTCTTTGAGAAATTTAGTCTAGGGCACTTAAGGAAGTTAAAGCTTACCTGTTTACAGAGATGTTTTAATGCGCAACATCTAAAGTACTAGAATTAACAACATAATACATGCAAAAAATACATTAAAAAACCCTTTGCCATAGTCGATTCCAACTCATAGCAATCCTATAGTACAGAGTAGAACTGCCCCATAGTGTTTCCAAGGCTGTAATTTTTACGGAACCAGACTGCCATATCTTTATCCCATGGCTGGTGTGTTCAAACTGCCAACCTTTCTGTTAGCAGCTGAGCTATTAACCACTGCACCATCAGGGTTCCTTCAAAAGAATATAGAACATCAAAATTGATGTTAATAATTTTCTTCACCATTGCTGAATCTCTGCCTCTCAAACTCTAAGCAGTTACATACACCAGATATTTCTTCCTTTTGCATTCCTGTACAGCATATTTCTGCTGCAAAAGACCTCTTTAAAGTATTGAAAAAAGCAAAGATGTCACCTTGAGGACCAAGGTGCTCCTGACCCAAGCTATGGTATTTTCAATCACCTCATATGCATGCAAAAGCTAGACAATGAATAAGGAAGACAGAAGAAGAATTGATGGCTTTGAATTATGGTGTTGATGAAGAATATTGAATAGCCATGGACTGCCAGAAGAATGAACAAATTTGTCTTGGAGGAAGTACAGCTAGAATGTTCCTTAGAAGCAAGGATGGTGAGACTTCTCACATACTTTGGATGTGTCATCAGGAGGGACCAGTCCCTGGAGAAAGACATCATACCTGGTAAAGTAGAGGGTCAGTGAAAAAGAGGAAGACCCTCAATGAGATGGATTGACACAGTGGCTTCAATGATGGGCTCAAGCATAGCGATGATTGTGAGGATGGTGCAGGACTGGGCAGCGTTTCGTTCTGTTGTACATAAGGTCACTATGAGTTGGAACTGGAACCGACTTGATGGCACCTAACAACAATAACACAACAGCATATTTTCTTAGCCTTTTTTCTGTTTGGCTTGTTTCTACAAAAGAAAGAAAATAACATATACCACATGTAGGAACTCTATGTTGTTTTGATGAAATGTTACAACTCTGCAATCATCAGTCTTCGGCTTCCTTGTGTGTGGTAAATGATAAACCCCAAGGGGCAAAACATCTGGCTGGCAGCTTGGGGCAGAGCAGAGCAGTACAGGGTTTCTGTAGCCTGGGAAATGGGGAAAAGGGAGGTGAGGCATGAAAGTGATAGCCTCTCTCTGAACTTAAACAAGCCCTATGGGTTTGCAGATTATTCAGAATCCTGCTGAGGACCAAGGTTTAATGGAGGGAAGCAAAGGGGCCCAATGTAAGGATTGCTTTTCTCTGTTTATGCCGCCTCTTTATTTATTTATTTTTCTTCTTGCTGCTGCTGTTTCCTTCACAAGTCTCTTGCTTGGCCCTACTTAATATTTAGTAAATAACTTTTCTTGAGCACGTATGCCATGCCTGGCACCGGTTTAAGTGTTTTACTTAGTATTATCTCATTTAATACCCATAACCACTACATGGGGTAGGTACTACTGTTATCTTCATTTTACATAAGGGTAAAGGAGGTGAAAGTCCCCAGTGGTGTAAATGGTTTGCACTCCACTACTAACTCAAACGTTGGCAGTTTGAACCCACCCAGTAGCACCATGGAAGAAAGGACTGGCAATCTGCTTCCATAAAGATTATAGCCAAGAAAACCCTTTGGAGTTCAGTTCTAAGAAGTAATACTTGAAATCACCATGAGTAGGAATTGACTCCATGCAAGGGGTTTCGGTTTCTTGTTTGGTTGTTTGTAAAGTAAGTGAGGTTAAAGGAGCCCTGGTTGTACAGCGGTTAAAGCTCAGCTGCTAACTGAAAGGTCACTGGTTTGAACCAGGGCTTTGAACCAGTTCATTCTGGTTCGACCTTCTGCTGATAATTTGCATTTCCATTCCAGATATACTGAATCAGAGTCTACCTTTTAACAAGATCCCCAGGTGACTCTTACATATAGATAGTGTTAAAATGTAGATTCTGATTTAGATATCTGGGTGTTTAAGAGCTCAGCTGCTAATCAAAAGGTCAGCAGTTCAAATCCACCAGCTGCTCCTTGAAAACCCTGAGGGGCCATTCTACTCTGTCCTATAGGGTCACTATGAGTCAAAATTGACTCAGTGGCAATGGGTTTGGTTTTTATATGGGGTGGAAATGCAAATTCTTAGCAGGAGGTCGAACTGGAATGAACTGGTTTGAAGCTCTGATTTGAACCCACCAGCCACTCCAAATAAGAAAGATGTGGCAGTCTGTTTCCCTAAAGATTACAGGCTTGTTCTACATTCTACCTGGTGAGTAGTGTCTGGGTTCTTAAAAGCTTGTGAGTGGCCATCTAAGGTACTCCATGGGTCTCACCCTGTCCAGAGCAAGGGAGAATGAAGAAAACTAAAGACACAAGGGAAAGATTAGTCCAAAGGACTAATGGACCACAACTACCACAGCCTCCACCAGACTGAGTCCAGCACAACTAGATGGTACCTGGCTACCACCACTGACTGCTCTGACAGGGATCACAATACAGGGTCTCAGATAGAGCTGGAGAAAAATGTAGACCAGAATTCTAACTCACAAAAAAAATACCAGACTTACTGACCTAACAGAGACTGAAGAAATCCCTAGAGTATGGCCCCTGGACACTCTTAGCTCAGTAATGAAGTCGCTCCTGAGGTTCACCCTTCTGCTGGAGATGGGACAGGCCCATAAAGCAAAACGAGACTAAGAGGGCACACCGGCCCAAGGGCAGGGACTGTCAGGCGGGAGAGGACAGGAAAGCTGGTAATAGGGAACCCAAGGTTGAGAAGGGAGAGTGTTGATATGTTGTGGGATTGATAACCAATGTCACCAAACAATATGTGTACTGTTTAATGAGAAGCTAATTTGTTCAGTAAATCTAAAGTATAATTAAAAAAAAAAAAAAAAGATTCTTACTCAAATAGTAACCCAGTATGATCAGTGTCTGCCTTTGTCATGAGGAACTACTCAGACACACAGAGAAACTTTCATTTATTGGTACCACCTTCTGCTCCTTTCTCTCAGCTAAGTCCTATTTTAATAGGGTCTGTGTGAAGTTGGGGTCACCAGGGAGAGAGGCATGGGCACAAAGCTTTAGAGATGTCTTATCACAGAGAATACAAGTTGTAGAACATTGTAAGCTGAAAATATGTTGTTAGTATTTCCACTTACATAGATCACATAAGTTTTTGCTGGAGTCTTGTCTCACATTTATAGCTGCATGATGAAAAAAGAAGCTCCCTGGTTTCTAGAAAGATTCCTACAGTATCAAAGAGTGTTAGAACTGAAAGGGATATGATTATCCTAGCTCATTGTCTCTCAACTTTAAAATCACTGATGTTTGGGTCTCATCCTAGACCAACTGAATCCAAATCTGGGGATGAACCCAAGCCATTGGTATTTTAAAAGTACACCCTCCACCAGTGTCATTGCCAAGTGGCTCTAATGTGTAGCTAGGGTTGAAAATCACAAATCTAGCCCAAACACCTCATTTTATAGATGGAAAAATGAGACTCATAAGTTAAGTGACTTTCATAAAATCAGACGTATAGGGGCAAAATCAGACATGGCTCCTACCCTAGTGCTCCTGTTTAAAAAAAAAAAAAAAAAAGATTACAGCCTTGGAAACCCTGTGGGGCAGTTCTGTTCTGCCTATTGCATCACTGTGAGTCTGAATGGATTCAACAGCAATGGGCTTAGGCTTTTTGGTTGAAATGAAACCAAAACAAACTCATTGCCGTCGAGTCAATTCCAACTCATAGCCACCCTATAAGACAGAGTAGAACTGTCCTCATAGACAGGGCTGGATCAAGGCATGTGAGGGCCTTAAGCACTGATAATCTGTCTTGCCCCTTCCTCTGCTTACTCATGAATTCAAAAGGGATATGTATATATATATATATATTTGTGTGTCTTAGCAATCCATGATGTAACTTCTTTTTAAATGTGGCTATAATATTAATGATTGAAAAAGCGGCATATGCCACTTTAGCTGAATGAGATGAACTGGATTTTAAGATTTTTAGGGGATGCAAGGTACTAAGATTTTTACAATATACCACATTTTCTACAAAATGAATATTCCACATATTCTACAACAAAGAAAATGAGTCAGTAAAGTTAGTTGTTTCAACAATCAATGTAAAATTCCGTTGATCTCCCACAATGAAAAATTGACTTTCACCAGTTTTGCTTTAAATGGTTCATACTTCAATTTCAATGCTTGTTTTGTAATAAATGCTATAATTATGAATGAATAAAGGAAAAAATGTCATAAAAGAAAATTTAATGATCAGGAAATAAATATTATAACAGCTTACTATATTTTATTTTTAGATAGATCTTTCATCTCTAACAGGTTATAATTAAAAACTTTTCTTTCTGTTCTTTGCTCTTACAAATTCTTCAATGATTTCATTACAATTAAACTGTGAACAATATCTACTTCCATACATAATAAGGATAAATTGCTTCCATGTGTATGACAAACATGTTTTAAAGTTAAAGTTATAAATATTATTGTTTACAAAACTTAAGACACAACTCTGTATGTAAATGCTATACAGTTAAAAAGTAACTTGACTGAATTTGTTGCATTGGTGGACTGACTTACTCAAGTTCCTCACTTTTTTGCATCATCTGGGACTGGATTTCTTACCGGTTGTTTACCAGGACATGTGCAAGAGTGTACCCTTGTATTTCTATCATGGCAAGGAGTACTACTGACCCTGCTGTCTGGAGCTGCTGGATCAGCAGACGTGGATATACAAGACAGTTTTCTCAAAATGGATCAGAGACCTGTTATCTATTAATATAATCTATCAGTAACTGCTCATTTTGGATCCAGCTGCATATTGGGTGAATGTAGCAGGAGTTAGACTTGACAGCCCACCCCCACCTCTTTTTTATTAGAAAGAAATAGTATACTCCCAAGAGACCCACTGAGATAAGGAGTTTCAATTACCTGGGAGGGAATCGTAGGAGACAGATGTCAACAAAGGTGTTGAAGTGGTAGGGGCCTCATAGCTTAAACAAGCTTGCACATGGGCACCATTGTGACTCTGCTTGAACTTTTTTTCTGGCTAGCACATTCTCGCACACGGGAGCTGGTATCAGTTTCATTTAGTGCTCTGTCAATTTCCTTCCACTGCAGCTCTCACTTTTCCTTGCGTCCTGTCTGCTTGGCATCTATGGGTCTTTGGTTTGGCCAACTGGTGCCCCAATTTTGTTGATGCTCTATGCATGTGCTTACCTTGCTTATCAGGTAATCCATCCCTGCCCATAGGGTTTCGAAGACTGCAATATTTATGGAAGCAGACTACCACATTTATGTCCCACAGAACAGCTGGTGGGTTCAAACTGTTGACCTTTCGTTTGCAGCCAAGTGCTTAACCACTGTGTCACCAGGGCTAATTGCTGCACATCTGGTAATATCTAGTAAGGTTGTGGCAGTCTGACTCTAGTGACCTGCCTCTTGATAACCTTACTCTCTGAATGTTACTTCTCCTTTTTCCTAAATTCTTACTCTGTCATTATGAAAATTGTGAATTATAATTACCTCAACTATCCAGACTTATCAAATCATCTGCTTATTTTGATAGCTTTATTTTTTTCTCTTTTCAAAAGTTATTGTATCTAATTTAGAAAATACAGATAAACAAAACAAGTAAACAAAAATCAACAAGAACTCTTCCATCCAAGAACAAACATTTTGGTACATACTAAACAGAAGGAAACCATGTACCTGACATCCACTGAGCATCTATTATATGTTTAAGACTTACAATTACAGAATTTTGTTAGATTTTTTAAAGTTTCAAGTCATAGATACATACTTTGGCTAATTCAGTTGATATTTTATTGAATTAGTACAGAAGAACAAGGAAGCACAGAAAATATCTCAATAGATATATAGCCTGCCTGCGAGCTGGAACATTGTTCAGGAAACAAAAATAACTAGGAATGTAATGTTAACTCTAGGAAGCATCTACTCAGAAGCTGGTACTGCTGCTCCCTACGCTGTGAATCTTCAATTCTTCTGAGAGTTTTCAGTCTCCTCTTTTTCTGCTTCTACCTTTTGTTTTGGTCACCAAATGAATATTTCTCTTCTCTTTCTTGCTTTTTCTTTCTTATGACTTTTTTTTTTTTTTAAACCTCAAGATACCAGACTACTCTCTTCTCAGAATGACTCCCTGCTTCTCCCTACCCTTTCGCTATGTTTTTCTCTGAGTATTTTACATTCAAACCCTCCAAGAGATTACGTGAACTCACTAGCTGTGAAACAGTTGGTTTTCTTTTATGTGGCCTTTCTGGCCCTGGGTTTGTAATTCTCCCCAAATATTTTGTCTGCTAAAGTATTGGTGGGTTTGCAAGGGATTTGCTACCCATCTTTACACAGATTGGCTCCCCCCACCAGCCCCCGCCTCACTACACAGTAGTTGATTTTTACCAGGATTGGCTGGTAAACCTTTGGATAAAAATCTTTGGATAAATCTTTAGATAAAATCTTTGGATAAAAACCCTAGAATGGGGAAGCTCAGGTGAGGACTTCCTGATCAGCAAGAGCTTGGGAGTAGCACTTCGTTTGGACCTGGGGCTCCTGTGCTGAGAACCTCCTAGATTCAAGTGGTTTCCTCCTCTATGATCATAAGTGAGTTACTCATAGAGGTGGAGGGGACAAGTTCACTTCAAAACTGTTCCTATTATTTACTGTTTGCTTTCTATAAGTAATCTATTCTTGTTTACCATTTACCTTCTATAAATAATAATCATGGTTTTCAACTGCCAACTCTGTGTAAGAGTTTGTGTGTACAACCCATTTCGATTAGATAGTACAGTCCTCACCCCAGCAATCTTTTCACTGCTTATAATTTTGAGGCAACAGTTCAGTAGCCAAACAACAGCTAGTCTAGTTTAGAACATCCCTAGTACATAGATCTCTCATGTAAGGTTACCTACAGGTAGGGTAAATTTAGGGAGCTTGAGTGGCACAAGCTGTTTGCAATAGGCTGCTAACCAAAAGGTCGGTGGTTCAAACCCACCCAGCAGCTCTAAGGAAGAAAGTCCTGGCCAATGTAAAGATGAAAAAAAAAATCGAAAACCTGTTGCTGTCGAGTCAATTCTGACTCATGGTGACCCTATAGGACAGAGTAGAACTGCCCAATAGAGTTTTGAAGGCTGCAAATCTTTACAGAAGCAGACCACCACGTATTTCTCCTGTGAAGCAGCTGGTGGGTTCAAACCCACAACCTTTCAGTTAGCAGCTGAGCACTTAACCACTGTGCAACAAAGACTACTTGACCTATAAATGTTACAGCAAAGAAAACCCTATCGAGCAGTTCTACTCTATAACACATGGGGTTGCCATAAGTCGGGGTCGACTCAATCACAGCTAACAAGAGCTATAGTGTGAATTTCCTGTGTTTGTCCATAGAGTCTTGGTTTCTGTATATTGATCCAGTGTAATTATTTGCAGAATCTCTTTTCACTGTCAGTTTGGATGATACTTTTTAAGATGATCTTGTTTAAAGGCCACTGGCTACCCAGTAGAGAAATGGCTTTAAGTTAGTCAACAATAGTTTGAAAAGACAAAAATAAAGTGAAACTGTCACATTAAGATTTTCCTATTTAGATTGATAACAAGGAGACAAAAAATTAATTAAAATTCTATCTGAGTAACATGATTACTAGCTAGAATCAACCACTATTTGGATAGAAGAGAGAAGCAGGCTATAGAAATGCACTTGCTTTCAAGTGCACTAGGATCTTTTTCAAAAGGATCACATGCTGGAACGAAATTACACCTGAGTGATTTTTAAAAGGCTGATGTTCTACGGATTACATTTTAGGGCTACAATACATTAAAAATAGAAACAAATAATTACAGTGGAATTAAAATGTGCCAAATTCATGAAAACTTAAAAGACATTGTTTTTTACAAGTGCCTAGGTAAAAAAGGAATCTAGAATGTAATAACAAGAAAATGCAATGAAAATATAAATACAATATATTTATATAAAAAAGTGTGGAATGCTGCCAAAACAGCACTTAGGAGAAAATTTATCACTCAAAATACCCCTATTTGTATGAAAGAAAAGAGACAAACAGTGAACTAAGCCTCTACCTGAAGAATTTAGGAAAAGAATAAAGCAACATGCTGAAAGAAAATAAGAAAAAGGAAATGATGAAAAAATAAAAATGAAAATATGTGGGAGCAATAATAGAAAAGGGATCCAGTTCACAATACTGCAAACTTTAAATACTTAGGAATAAATTCAAGAGCTGCAAAAAAGGTGTTTAGGGAGAATACTAAAATAAATGGAAAGGCAAACTATATTTCTGAATATAAAGAAAATGATGTTCTAAATATGTCATATGGTCCCAACTTTCATTACAGCTTAGATACAGTCTCAATGAAAGTGTCAACATATTATTTATAAATTGACAAAAAATTCTAAAAAAATGCATCTGAGAATGTAGATAGGTAAGAATATCACAAAGTTTTTAGAAGAAGAAAATTGAGAGTTATTAACCCTCATGTATTAAAATGGTGAAAGGATACAACCATGACGCACACCTTTCCTGACTTTAGACCACTCAGTACCCCCTTGTTCTATTCAAACGATGGCCTCTTGATCTATGTACAAGTTCCTCATGAGCACAATTAAATGTTCTGGAATTCCCATTCTTAGCAATGTTATCCATAATTTGTTATGACCCACACAGTTGAATGCCTTTGCATAGTCAATAAAACACAGGTAAACAGCTTTCTGGCATTGTCTGCTTTTATCCATGATCCACCTGACATCTGCAATGATATCCCTGGTTCCAAGTCCTCTTCTGAATCCAGCATGAATTTCTGGCAGTTCCCTGTTGATATACTGCTGCAACCGCTTTTGAACGATCTTCAGCAAAATCTTACTTGCACGTGATATTAATGATATTGTTTGATAATTCCTGCATTTTGTTGGATCACTTTTCTTGGGACTAGGCATGAATATAGATTTCTTCCAGTCAGTTGGCTGGGTAGCCATCTTCCATATTTCTTGGCATAGACAAATGAGCACTTCCAGCACTGCATCCGTTTGTTGAAACATCTTAGTTGGTATTCTGTTGATTCCTGGAACCTTGTTTTTCTCCAATGCCTTCATCGCAGCTTGGACTTCTTCCTTCAGTACCATCGGTTCCCATACGTATGCTACCTCCTGAAATGTTTGAACGTCGACCAATTCTTCTTGGTACAGTGACTCTGTGTATTCCTTCCATCTTCTTTTGATGCTTCCTGCCTTGTTTAATATTTTCCCTGTAGAATCTTCTGTTATTGCAACTCGAGGCTAGAATTTTTTCTTCAGTTCTTTCAGCTTGAGATATGCAGAACATGTTCTTCCATTTTGATTTTCTATTTCCAGGTCTTTGCACATGTCATGACAATACTTTACTTTGTCTTCTCTAGCCGCCCTTTGAAATCTTCTGTTCAGTTCTTTTACTTCATCATTTCTCCTTTCGCTTTAGCTACTTGACATTCAAGAGCAAGTTTCAGAGTCTCTTCTGACACCCATTTTGGTCTTTTCTTTATTTCTTGTCTTTTTAACCACCTCCTGCTTTCTTCATGTGTGATGTCCTTGATTTAATTCCACAATGCATCTGATCTTTGATCATTAGTGTTCAACTCATCAAACCTATTCTTGAGATGGTCTCTAAATTCAGGTGGGATATACTCAAGGTTGTGCTTTGACTCTTGTGAACTTGTTCTAATTTTCTTCAGTTTCTACTTGAACTTGCATGTGAGCAATTGATGGTCCTATCTGTAGTCAGCCCCTGACCTTGTTCTGACTGATGTTATCGAACTTTTCTATAGTCTCTTTCCACAGATGTAGTTAATTTGATTCCTGTGTATTCCATCTGTTGAAACCCACATGTAGAGTTGCCATTTATGTTGGTGAAAAAAAGTATTAGGAAGACTCACTAACAACCTGCGTTATGCAGACGACACAACCTTACTTGCTGAAAGTGAAGAGGACTTGAAGCACTTACTGATGAAGATCAAAGACCACAGCCTTCATCATGGACTATACCTCAACATAAAGAAAACAAAAATCGTCACAACTGGACCAATAAGTAATATGATAAACATAGAAAAGACTGAGGTTGTTGAGGATTTCACTTTACTTGGATCCACTGTCAATACCCATGGAAGCAGCAGCCAACAAATCAAATAATGCATTGAATTGGGCAAATCTGCTGCAAAAGACTTCTTTAAAGTATTGAAAAGCAAAGATATCACTTTGGAGACTAAGGTGTGCCTGAGCCAAACCATAGGGTTTTCAATCACCTCATATGCATCTGAAAGCTGGACAATGAATAAAGAGACCAAGGAATTGATGCCTTTGAATTGTGGTGTTGACAAAGAATATTGAATATACCACGGACTGCCAAAAGAATGAACAAATCAGTCTTGGAAGGAGTACAGTGGGAATGCTCCTTAAAATCAAGGATGGTGAGACTGTGTCTCACATACTTTGGACATGTTTTCAGGTGGGACCAGTCCCTGGAAAAGGACATCATGTTTGGTAAAGTAGAGGGTCAGCAAAAAAGAGGAAGACCCTCAATGCGATGGATTGACACAGTGGCTGCAAAGATGAGCTCAAGCATAACAATGATTGTGAGTATGGCACAGGTTGGGGCAGTGTTTCATTCTCTTGTACATAGGATTGCTATGAGTGAGAACCAACTCTATGGCACCTAACAACAACAACAACAACGTGTATTAAAATATACAGTGAAGTGATAAAAAATAATAATGTCTTCTTTTTATGGCAATAAAATCAATTAACTAAACTTTATGTTCATTAAAATTTAAAACATAAAAACATATTGTAGAAAAACAAAAGAGGGAAAAAGTGACTATTGACTAGAATCTTGGAGTGCTTACTTTGTGAATAGAAAAGTGTAGAAAATATCAAAATGAAAAGTGAGCCACCGATTAGATTACAGAAAATTTTGAGCTTCTGTTCAAAGAGAAAATATTGCAACTAAATTAAAACAAACAAACAAACAAAAAAACAACTGGGAAAATAGTTTCAGACAAAAATTTCATATTGAGGAATACTATTCTAAAAAATAAAGGTAAAATAAAAATATGTTCAGATAAAGAAAAACTGTGATTATTTGTTACCAGAAAACCTGGTCTACAATAAAATTTTAAAGAAAGTTCTTTAGACTAAAGGGAAATGATTTGATGACAATTTGGATTTACATGAAGACATGAGAAGTGATAGAAATATAAAAGTGTAAACATTTTTACCATGTGGTATATATATATATATATAAATCTTAACAATAGCACTAAAGATGAGTATGGGGAATAAATTAGAAACATAATGTTATAAAGTTCCTATATTTTACTTGATATATTTCACTATTAACTTTTTTAGATTCAGATTATTTAAAGATGATTATTTTAATTCTTAGAGAAACCATTAAAAATAATTCAAAGAGATGTAGCTAGAAAGAAAATAAAGAAATTAAAATAGATAAAAAGATATGATTAATACTAAAAAAGGCAAGAAAGGAGAAATAGAAAAATGAAAATGAAATGTGATAAATAGAAAATGAATAGCAAAATGTCAGACCAAAAAAAAAAAAAAAAATCCATAATTATACTAAATGTAATTGGATTAATGCTTCAATTAAAAGTACTAGATTAAACAAATGATATGCTGTCTTTTAATAAACTTTATGAACTTTTAATAAAAGAACAGATAGTAAAATTATGAAAAATTACTTACCCTGCCGACTATAAGCATAAAAAAATTGGAGTGGCAATATTAAAGAGATAATATTTACTCAATGACAAGGCATCTTGCTCAAAGAGGACACTTCTAATAATAAAGGGGCCTGAACATCAGGAAGACATAAAAGTTGTAAATGTATATGCATCTAACAAGAGAGCTTTCAAACAAATGAAGCAAATATTGACAGATGTTTGACCCAAGCAATGATTTTTTTCAGTCACCTCATATGCATGTGAAAACTGGGTAAGGAAAAAGAAGATAGGAGAATAAATGATGCATTTGAATTGTGATGTTGACAAAGAATATTGAATATACCATGGACTTCCAGAAGGACAAACAAATCAATCTTCTTCTTAGAAGCTAGGATGGCAAGACTTTGGTCCACTTATTTTGGACATGTCATTAGGAAATTCCAACCACTAGCGAAGTATATCATGTTTGCTAAAGTGTCAGTAAAAACATGGGAAACCATCAATGAGATGAATTGGCACAATAGCCCCAACAATAAGCCCAAACATACCAAACATCATGAAGATGACCCAGGACCAGGCAATGCTTTCTGCAATTATACATGAGTTGGAGCCTATTCTACAGCAGCTAACAACAACTAAGAAAGAAATAGATAAATACATAATCATAGAGGGAGATTTAACATATGTTTCTCAGTAATAGTTAAACTAGGCAACAAATCAATACAAAAAAATCAGAATGAATGAATAAACAATCTTTAGTTAAATAAACTTATAGAATTCTACAAAAAACAACTGAAGAATATTATTTTAAGTGCACATGCACCTGTCATCAAATAGACCCATAGTTGGCCATAAAGATATTTCAATAGATTTCAAAACACTGAAATCTTACAGATTATACTACAAAGTACACAAAGCATAATTTTTAGAGTTTCATTCTGACCAAAACAGAATTAAATTATAAATAAACAACAATAACATATGTAGAAAGGATCTCAATACCTGGAAATTCACATTTTATTTATAGACAACATATGGATTAAAAAAAAAAAAAAAGAAATTCACAAAAACTTAAAAAATAATTGAGATTCAATGAAAAAGAAAATACAGCATATCAAAATTTGTGGACTGATACTTAATTCTTCTTAGAGAGACATTTATAATTTTAAATGCTTATATTAAACAAGAAATATCTATAGCCAATCTTCAATGCTTTCACCTTACAAGCTAAAAATAGAGGAGAAAATTAATTCAAAATTATATAGAAGGAAAGATATAAAAAAATTAATAGCAAAAATCAATAAAACCAAAAACAAATGCTCAATGGATAAAAATAAATTACAGCAAAATCTGGTTCTTCGAAAATGTAAATAAAATTGATAAATCCTTAAACTGATGTCATCAAATGTTTTCTGTAAAGGGCCAAATTGTAAATATTTTAGGCTCTGTGTGTCATTTTAGTCTCTGTTGCAACTTCTCGAATCTTCTGATGTAGCATAAAAGTAAGTATAAACTATATGTAAATGAATTTGAAATCCGAATTTCATATAATTTTTACTTGTCACTGAATATTATTTTGCTTCTAATTTTTTTCAAATATTAAGTGTAAAAGCCATTCTTAGTTCATGGGCTGCACAAAAACAGGTAGCAGGACAGATTTGGCCCACAGATCACAGTTTGACATCTCCTGCCCTCAATAGTTTAATCAACCTGAATCAACCTGAATATTCAAAAGGGAGTATCAGCATAGTGCAAACATGTATTTGACTATCATTAAGTAAATGTGATTTATTAATACTGTGAAATATTGTATACTACCAACCAACTCATTGCCATTGAGTTGATCCAGCCTCACAGTGACCCTGTAGAACAGAGTAGAACTGCCCCATAGGGTTTCCAAGGCTGTAATCTTTATGGAATGGAGCCCTGGTGGTACAATGGTTAAGAGCTTGGCTGCTAACCAAGAGGTCAGCAGGTCAAATCCACAAGCTGATCCTTGGAAACCCTATGGGGCAGTTTACTCTGTCCTATAATGTCACTGTAAGTCAGAATCAAATCTATACAGAAGCAGATTGTCACATCTTTCTCCCACTAAGCAGCTGGTGGGTTTGAACCACTGACCTTTTGGTTAGCAGCCAAACACCTTACCACTGTACCACCAGGACTCCCTAAGAAATATTACGTTGTTGTTGTGGTTGTCAGGTGCCATCGAGTCTGTTCCAACTCATAGTGACTTTATGTACAGCAGAACGAAACACTTTTGATCCTGCTATATTCTCACAATCATTGTTATGCTCAAGCCCATTGTTGCAGACACTGTGTCCATCCATCTTGTTGAGGGTCTTCCTCTTTTTCACTAACCCTCCACTTTACCAAGCTTGATGTCCTTCTCCTGGTCCCTCCTGATAACTTGTACAAAGTACATGAGTCGAAGTCTCACCATCTTTGCTTCTAAGGAGCTTTCTGGCTGTACTTCTTCCAGAAAGATTTGTTCATTCTTCTGGAAGTCCATATTCAGTAGTCTTTGCCAACACCATAATTCAAATTCATCAATTCTTCTTCAGTCTTCCTTATTCATTGTCCAGTTTTCACATGCATATGAGGCAATTGAAAATACCTTGGCTTAGGTCAGGTGTACATTAGTTCTCAAGGTGACATCTTTGTTTTTTAACACTTTAAAGAAGTCTTTTGCAGCAGATTTGCTCAGTGCAATACGTCATTTGATTTCTTGACTGCTGCTTCATGGGGGTTGATTGTGGATCCAGGTAAAATGAAATCCTTGACAACTTTAATCTTTTCTCTGTTATACATGATGTTGCTTATTGGCCCAGTTGTGAGGATTTTTGTTTTCTTTATGTTGAAAGAAATATTATACTGCTATTAAATATGAATTAGTTAGATTTTAATATATATTGACTTGTAAAGTTACATTGGATACCTGGTGGCACAGTGGTTAAGAGCTTAGGCTGCTAACCAAAGATCAGTGGTTGGAATCCACCAGTTGCTGCTTGGAAATCCTACGCAACAGTTTTACTCTGTCCTGTAGGTTCACAATGAGTAGGAATTGACTCGGCAGCAATGGTTTTTTAAAATTACCTAAAATGTATTTGTGAGAAAAGAAAATTACAGTCAATCCTTTTTTCTCCCAAGAGTAGTAACGCAGCATTTCTACCAATGTAGTTTACATACTTGCACATATACATAAGACTATGTATAAAACTACAGGCAGATACACCTGAGGATATTGTTTACTCCAAGGAGTAAGAATAGAGTGAGTAAGGAGAGATTAACTTTGAAAATCATTTAAAGCTTTACATAATATTTTTTGTTATCACATATTACTTTTACTAGAAAATCAATAAAGAAAGGGAGTGCACTGAAGACAATGGCTTAGTCAGACATACCAGGCTGTCCCCCTACAGCAAAGACATGAGAAACCAAGTGAAACAGATACAGATGACAGTCTTAGAACCACGAACAGCAAATGGAAGGATGAACAGTTAGATCAAACACCGAGTGGAAGGAGAAACTGGATAAAAACAGCAAAGAAGGAGACATACAGATTGTGGGTGTCCTACCAGCTGGCCCGGCACAGCATGGCCACCTTGAGACAAAGCAAGCAGCATTCCTGGATGAAGAGCACAAGAAGGCAGCTTCAAAGAATTCTCAATAAGAGACAGAAATACAGTGTAGTCAAATCCAGAGTGAAGAAAGTTAAGCACAACATGAACCAGATCTAAGGAGGGAAAGTGCAGGAAGGTGGGTGAGAGCTACAGGAGTCTAGGTGACAAAAGAGCAGGGAGATACCCAGAAAATAGGGATAGAAGTACTCACCAGCAGTGGTCCCTGGTCTTTTGGGTTGAAGGTGCTCATGGAGGGAAGGCTTATGGAATGGTGACTAGACATACTGGGCTATGGATAGAGCCCTCCCCCACGTTGGGTTGGGGCAGGTCCCTGATTGATGGGTACTGGAGTGCCCAGGCATCCATGCCAGTGACCAGTGACTAGAAGAATATGTCCCCCCACCCACCTGGTACCAGAGGTGTGGCCCCACCTGCCCACCTGGTGACTGGTGAAGCCACTCCCACTGCCCTTCCTTCACCCAGCAGTCCAAAGTGTGCATTCTCATGATGCCAGACAAGAGTGGCACACACACTAAGCCCATCCCCCTCCACTTCTCCCCACCACTCCTCTCCCCAGGTGGCCAGTGGTCCATACTCCAGTGGATCACATGTCACATGCCCCCATATCCACTGCCCCTGTGACTGATGGCATACACTCCTGCCCATTGCCACACTGCTCCACCTGTGACTGTTGGTACGCACACCTGCAGAGAACACAGAGTATTCCCCACCCCTCCCTACTGCCCCACCGACTGACAGGGTGCCATCTTGCCCAACACCGCCCGGCTGCCTGACAACCAGCAGCACGTCCTCCCGTGCTGCCAGACTGGTGACTGGCAGTGTGTGCACCCTCAGTCCCTTGGCAATCCATGGTGCCCTGTCATGGTGCCAAAAGGCAACTAATGGCCTGCCCATCTCAGCTACCTTCCCCTGCCACCCTGCGACTGGTGGCACTTGCTCCCATGCCACCCACCCCATGATGAGTGGTGCAATCCCCCTCCCACCCTCCCTCCTGCCCCACAAACTGGTGGTAGAAGCTACCATGTCACCTGTCCAGAGACCATTGACTCATGAACCTTCACCTTGATCACCTGGCAACCAGAAAAGCACACCCACAGCACCCATAACCCAGTGACTGGTGAAAGTGGGCCCTGCACCCACATCCAGTAACTGGCCTTCAAGGAACATCACCTCATAAGCAATAGCCATCAAATCCTGATAGGTGTCATCTGCACCTCTGCCTAAAGACAAGCAGGGGTTCCTAGTGCCTTCATCCAACGTCCACCAACTGCAATGCTCACACATCCCACACTCAGGCAGTTCTGGCAGGCAAACTACACGTTCACTGAAACCCCTGGACCCCACAACGTCTACTGAGATATCAATTTGTGAATGCACAGAAGGCCTATCACATCCATTTAGGAAGCACTCCCTCACAGTGGCTGCGGAGACGTCCTGTGGTGACCTCCAGAAGATGCGCTAACTGCTAGCACCAACTTGAAAGGACCCCAAGGTCCCACAAGGGCTGTGGAGGTATCCTGTCCACCCAATGCTTGTCATCGAATATCAGGGAAAGAACCTACTCTCCTACCTCCATTCATATTAATGTTTTGGAGACAGCAGACAATAACTAATCATATGAAGAAACAGGATAAGATGGTTCCAACAAGTAAGCAAAATAAAGGGACAGTAAACCTTCCTGAGGAAGAGATGCTAAAAGAACTACCTGATAAGGAATTCAAAAGACTTATACTTAGTCTTCTCAAAGAGATCAAGGAAAACAGACAACACAGAAAAACCGTAGAAGAATTCAGGAAAACAATACAAGAACAAAATGAACAGACAATTAGAAACCATACAAAAATAACAAATAGAAATCCAGAAGATTAACAATGAAATATTGGAAATAGATAACCTAATGCAAGGACATAGAAGTAGAGTTGAAACAATGGAAGAAAGAATCAGTGAAATAGAGGACAAATCCCTTGATACTAATCTGAGGAACTATCAGATAAAAGAATCAAGAAAAATGAAGAAAGCATAAAAGTTATGTGGGATACCATCTAGAGGAAGAATTTATGCATAATTGGAATTCCAGAAGAGGAGGAGAGGAAAAAAAAAGCATAGAGAGAATTTTTGAAGATTTATTGACAGAAAACTTCCCTAATTACATGAGAGATGAAAAAGTTTCCATCCAAGAAGACCAACGAACCCCATACAAGATAGACCCCAAAATAAAATCACCAAGACATATCCTAATCAAACTTTCCAAAACCAAACACAAAGAAAGAACTTCTTAGAGCAGCTCATAAGAAATGAAATACAACTTACAAAGGGGCACCAATAAGACGAGGCGCTGATTTCTCATCAGCAGCCAGGCAAGCAAGAAGGCAGTGGGACAGCATATAAAACCCTAAAAGAAAATAATTACCAACCAAGAGTCATACAACCAGCAAAACTGTCTTTCAAATACAATGACATACTAGGAAATTCCCAAACAGAAATAAAAGGAATTTGTAAAAATCAGACCCACCTCACAAGATATATAAAAGGAGCCCTTCAGATAAAGAACCAATGACATCAGACAACAACCTGAGATCAAGGCACATGACAGCATCACCCAGATAAAAATCCAGATAAAGTACTCTCAAAAGTAAAATAAAACTGAAAACAAGGAAGCAGAGTTGTCAGTTTGTAAATGACTGTTCTAAACTTATGAAGATAGAGGTAAATTACAGAGAAACCACTAAGAAAATTAATAGATATATTTGCCAAAACAAAGAAGAAAATAAAAAAGACTCAGTAAACACAAAATCAACAACAACAAAGGATATGAAAAGAAAATCTATAAACAAATAGAACTCAGCACAGAAAAGTAAGCAGAAAAAAGAAAACAATAACACAACAACAACAACAGAAATACACAATGGCAACAGTAAATTCATGCCTATCAATAATCACACTGAATGTAAATGGTTTAAATGCATCAGTCAAGAGACAGAGAGTGGCACAATGGATTAAAAAACACAACCCACCAATATGTTGCTTATAAGAGGCAGACCTAAGACACAAAGATATAAGTAGGTTAAAAATCAAAGGGTGGAAAAAATATATCAAGAAAATAGCAACTGAAAGAGAGCAGGAATGTTGAAATAATCTCTGATAAAATAGACTTTAAATTAAAATCCATTATAAGATACAAAGAAGGGCATTATATAATGATTAAGGATCAATCCACCAAGAGAACATAACCATAATAAATATTTACACACCAAATGACAGAGCTGTAAAATACATAAAACAAACTCTAACAGAATTGAAAAGAAAAATAGACAGTTCTGCAATAATAGTAGGAGACTTTAACACGCCGCTTTCAATGACAGACAGAGATCAACTAGAAAGAAACAACAAAGATAGAGAAAATCTAAATAACACAACCTACTCCACCTCATAGACATATACAGAATATACCACCCAGCAGCAGCACAGTACACATTCACTGCCAATGCACATGGATCATTCTCCAGAAAAAAAACATATTTTAGGCCTCAAAACAAGCCCCAATAAATTAAAAAACATCAACATAATACAAAGCATCTTTTCTGATCATAATGCTATAATACTAGAAATAAATAACATAAAAAACAAGAAAAAAAAACATAAACACAGGTAACCTGAATAACACCTTACTTAAAAACTATTGAGTAATAGATGATATGAAATAAAAAGTTTTTAGTATCAATTGAGAATGAAAACACAATATACTAAAACCTTTGGGACACAGCAAAAGCAGTGCTTAGAGGAGAATTTATAGCAATAAATGCACACATTAAAAAAGGAAGGCCCAAATCAATAACTTGACTCTACAACTCAAAGAATTAGAAAAGGAGCAGCAAAAGAAGCACACAGTCACCAGAAAAAAGGAAATAATAAAGATCAGAGCAGATATAAATGAAATAGAAAACAGAAAAACAATAGAAAGAATCAACAAGACTAGAAGTTGGTGTTTTGAGAGGTCAATAAAACTGACAAACCACTGGCCAAATTGACAACGGAAAAAAAATGAGAAGATGCAAATAACCAAAATAACAAATGAAATGGGTCACATTACAACAGTATCAACTGAGATAAAGAAGATCATAACAGAATATTATAAAAATTGTACTCCAACAAATTTGAAAACCTAGAAGAAATAGACAAGTTTCTAGAAACACATTACCTACCTAAACTAACACAAAAGGGGTGGAAAATTTAAACAGACGCATAACAAAAGAAGAAATTGAAGATGTCATTAAAAAAAAAACTGTCAAGAAAAGAACACCCTGGCCAAGAAGTTTTCAGTTCTTCCAAACATTCAGAGAAAAGATGACACCCATTTTACTTCCAGAACATAGAGAAGGAAGAAATACTCCCTAATTCATTCTATGAAGCCAGCATAACCCTGACACCAAAGCCAGGAAAACACACCATCAAAAAAGAAAATTACAGACCAATATCCCTTATGAATATAGATGCAAAAATTCTCAACAAAATTCTGGCCAACAGATTTAAAAAATATATCAAAATAATAAAACATCACAATCAAGTGGGATTCATACCAGGGATGGAAGTTAAAAATCAATCAATGCAATTCACCACATAAATTAAAAAAAGGAAAAGAATCACATGATCATCTCAATCAACACAGAAAGACATTTGATAAAATCCAACAGCTTTTCCTGATAAAAATTCTCAGCAAAATAGGAATAGAAGGGACATTAATCAACACAATCAAGGGCATATATGCAAAACCAACAACCAACATTACTCTCTACGGAGAAAGATTGAGAGCATTCCCCTTGAAAATATGAGCAAGACAAGGATGACCTTTATCACCAGTCTTATTCAATATTGTACTGGAAGTCCTAGCTAGAGCAATAAGACAGGAAAGGGAAATAAAAGGTATCCAAACTGGAAAGGAAGAAGTAAAACTATACTTATTCGCAGAAGACATGATCCTACATATAGAAAATCACAGAGACTCCATAGAAAAGTTAATGGAACTAATAGAAGGCTTCAGCAAAGTGGCAGGGTATAAATTCAACACACAAAACTCAGTTGAGTTCTTCTACACTAATAACGAGAACTCTGAAAAGGAAATCAAGAAAACAATACCATTTACAATAGACCCCAAAAGGATAATATACCTAGAAATAAACCTAACCAGGGACATAAAAGATTTATACAAGGAAAACTATAAAACACTACTGCAAGAAACTAAAAGATCTCTACATAAATGGAAAAACATTCTATGGTCATAGACTGGAAGACTTAACATTGTAAAAATGTCAATATTACCAAAAGCAATCTATAGATATAACACAATCCCCATCCAAATCCCAAGAACATCCTTCAATTAAATAGAAAAACTAATCTCCAACTTTATCTGGAAAGCAAAGAAGCCCCAAACTGGTAAAGAAACTATAATAGCTGTAGAATTGCCCCATACAATTTCCAAGGAGTGCCTGCGCGATTCCAACTGCCGACTTTTTGGCTAGCCGCTGACCTCTTATCCACTGAGCCACCAGGGCACCGGTATAACAGCTGTAGCTAATAGCTACTGAAAAAGAAAATCAAAGAGGAGGCCTCACACTTCCCTATCTGAAAACTTACTATACAACCGCTGCAATCAAACAGCGTGGTACTGGTTCAATGACAGATGCACAGACCAATGGAATAGAATCGAGAATTCAGGAGAAAATCCATCCATCTACGGGCAACTGATTTTCGACAACGATTCAAAGTCCGTTCAACGGGGATGGAACAGTCTCTTTAAGAGACTTTCAGTTACTCCACATCATCGTCCAGATTTGATGCTGTCAGTCTTTTTTATATTAGCCTTTCTGCCTATTAAAAGACATCTTTGTGATTGTAAAGAAACACCTTCTTTGGTTTAATTTGCATTTCTCTGATAGCTCATTATGTTAAGCATCATTTCAAACATTTATTTTCCTTTCATGTATCTGCTTTTGTGTAGTGCCTGTTTGAATCATTTGCTTATTTTTAAAATTGGATTGCTTTTAGTGTTATTTTTGACTTATAAGAATTTGTTACATAGCCTGGATTTGAATCCTTTGTCATATATATGCATTGCTAATATTTAATAGTAGTCTGTGATTTGTCTTGTTACTTCCTGAATAATATTGTTTGCTGAACAGAAGTTTTTAATATTGACCAGGTCCACTTTTTTTTTTTCCTTTTTTCATTTATGGTTTGTGCCTTTTGATTCCTATTTAAAACAGTTTTGCCTATCTAAAGTTAATTTTTAACAAATGCTGCTGGCAGAACTGGTTGTCCATTTGCATAAAAATGAAACATACCTCACATCATGAGCAAAAATTAACTCAAAATGGATCAAAGATCTAAATGTCAAAGCTACAACTATAAAGTTCCTGGAAGATAATATACAAACAAAACTTGTGGACCTAAACTTCGGCATCAATAGCCTGTTAAACACAACTAATAATGCACGAACAGCAGAAGGTAATGTAGGTAACTGGGACCTTCTAAAAATTAAATACTTATGCTCATCAAAAGACTTAGCCAAAAGAGCAAAAAGAGAACATACAGACTTGGAAAATGATCTTTGGCAAAGACCTATCTGACGAGGTCTAATCTCTAAAATATAAATAGAAAAATTCAACAACTCACCAACAAAAAGACAAACAACCCAAACAAAAAATGGGCAAAGGATGTGAACAGACACACAACCAAAGAGGATATTCTTATGACCAGAAAATACATGAAAAATGATCATGATTATTAGCCGTTAGAGAGTTGCAAATTGAAACTACAATAAGATATCATCTCATACCTATAAAAATCTCAGTGATAAAAACAAACAAATAAATAAACAGAAAACAACAAATGCTGGTGAGGCCGTGGGAGATTGGAACACTTATACACTGCTTGTTGGACTGTAAAATGCTACAACCACTATGGAGAATGGTATGGTGCTTCCTCAAAAAGCTAGAAATAGAAATACCTTTTAATCCAGCAACCCCACTCCTAGGTATATAGCCAAGATACATAAGTGCAGTGACACTAATAGACATATGCAGATAGATATTCATTGCAGCATTATTCACAATAGCAAAAAGAAGGAAACAACCTAAGTGCTTATAGAGGGATAAATGGATAAACTAAGGTACTTTCATACAATGGAATACTATGCAATTATGAAGAATGATGAATTTGCAAAACATCTTATAACATGGATGAATCTGGAGGACATTATCCTGGATGAAATAAGTCAATCACAAAAGGAGAAATATTGTATGGTCCCACTATTACAAAAAATTAGAAATAGATATTCACATAGAAAGAAATGTTCTTTGGTGGTTACCAGGGATGGGAGGATGAGGAAGGCGGAATCACTTTCTAGACAGTAAACACTTGTTATTTTTGATGATGGGAAAGACAATACCAAATAAAGATGCTGCCTGCACAACTTAACCAAAGTAAATGAAGACACTAAGAAGTACACACAAAAAAGGGACACCTTCGGTAAATGCTAGAACGTATTCAATTTGCAACAACAGCAATAAAAACCAAAAAATATGTATGTGGTTACATAGGTAGAAGTGTATGCATATATGTCTATAGGAATACATATGTGAGTGGATAACGTGCAGGTATAGATGTATCTATAACCAAACCAAACCAACATGTTGCTGTTGAGTTGATTAATGACCCTATAGGACACAGTAGAACTGCCCCATAGTGGTTCCAAGGAGCGGCTGGTGGACTCAAACTGCCAACTTTTTGTTTAGCAGCCAAGCTCCTAACCATTGCACCTTGAGGGCTCTGGTGTATCTATAGGCTTATGTAAATACATGCTTGGGTTTGCTGCGTGTATATCCATAGATGTAATAAAGCACATGGGGGTACATTTATGGAGACTTCCTAGACATATTCAAACAATTCAAGGAATTAGTTTGCTGGGATGAAGGGCTTGAGCCTATAGCCTCATGGGATAACTTAGTCAATTGGCATAACATAGTTAATAAAGTTAATGTTCTATAACTTAATTTGGTAATTAGCACCTGGGGTCTTAAAAGCTTGTGAGTAGCCATCTAAGATACAAATATCGGTCTCTACTCATCTAGAATAAAAGAGAAAGAAGAAAAACAAAGACTGAAGGAAGAAATTACTCCACAGGACTAATAACCCACATGAATCATGGCCTCTTCTATCCTAAGACCAGAAGAACTAGATGGTGCCTGGTTACCACTACCAAACGTTCTTACCAGGGACGCTATAGAAGGTCCCAGTTAGAATGGGAAAAAAATTTAGAGCAAAACTCCAATTCATAAAAAAGACTAGATTTTGTGCACTGACAGAGACTGGAGGAACACCCGAGACTCTCACCCTAAGATACTTTTCTAAGCTAGAACTGAAACCACTCCTGGAGGTCACCTTTCAGCTAAACAATAGATTGGATTATAAAATAAATAAAATCACCCATGAATAATGTGTCTCTTAAACAATTAACTACATGAGATCAAATGTCAACATTTACCCAAAAGATGAGAAGGCAAGGGGGGAAGAGAAGCTAGATCAATGGAAATGGAGCAAACAGAATGGAAATAATGAGAATGTTGACAATTGTGAAAATTGTATCCAATGCCATGGAACAATTTGTATAAAAATTGTTAAACGGGAACCTAATTCACTGTGTAAACTTTCACCTAAAAAACAATAAAATATTTCTTAAAAACTTCATTAAAGATGTAAAAAAATCCTAAATAAATGAAGGCATGTAACAATCTCATGCATTGGAAGACTGAAAACTACAAAGATGACAACTATTCTCAGATTGACGTATGGATTTAATGCTATCCCAATTGAAGTTTCAATAGGTTTGCTTATTGCTTTTTGAATCTAAAATATTTAGGAAAGTACTTTTGAAGAGAAGTATAAAGATCTACATAATAAAGAAAGTGTACAATAAAATTACGTGCCCAAGGTCAGAGAACTAATAAGTAAAAGTAATATGTCTATTTCCTTTCAGTTTTTAATTTATGATTCCAAATTCAAGGTTCTTCTCCTCACTATACCACACTGTCATTAACATTAATACATGTATGGACTATGTAGATATCTAAATAAAGTGAACAAAAAAAATAATGTTACTGTCTTAGGCTGGGTTCTCTAAAGAAGCAAAACCAGTGAAACTTAGCTTATATATACTCATATATATGTACAGAGGGAGAGAGAGAGAGGGAGAGGTATTTGTATCAAGGAAATGGCTCACATTTTTGTAGAGGCTGGAAAGTTCCAAGTCCATGGGTCAATTGGTCAGGCTGGAAGCTTCTGACTCCTGTAGCTGCAGGGGCTGATGAATCCAAGATTAACAGGTAAGATGGCAGGCTGCTGTCTCAAGTCCCAAGAACTGGACTTCAGATGATGTTGGGCTGAATGCAGAATCCAGAGCAAGCGAAAGCCAGCAAGCTTTGCTAGAAAGTCCATACATATTGGATGCCAGCCATACCCTCAAGGAAATTCTCTTTCAACTGCTCAGCTGCTCATAAAATCTTATCATGGAGGAGATTACATTATATCAGATCTTATCATGGAGATAATTGCATCATTTCATAACTGCCAAACTACATCATAACTGCCAAACCACTGCAAATCATGGCCCAGCCAAGTTGACACATAAAAGTAACAATCACAGTTACGATTTGATTGTAGATGTGGCTGTTATAAAAGGGAATTTTGGGAGTAGAGTTATGTATTCATTACTTTATTTTCTTCCTTTAAAATTAAATATAAAACAATAGCAACAATATTCTGAGGAGAATCTGATGAGGGTTAATAGCAGCATTATTATAGATCTCAAGAAATGTCCTGTCCTTTTCATAATACCCTGGACTAATCAGAATAATAATTTATAATGACTACCTCTTATTGAGTGCTTGTTGAGTAATTATTGAGCCAGCCACTTGACATATATAATTCCATAATACTTGAGATATTAATTTATGTTTCATTGCCCCCTGAATGGTCTTCTTTATTCATGAAGGAAGCCTGCTTCTGCTTAGTGCCTCATAGGAGAATGCAGAAGGGCATAAGGTGGAAATAATCTGCACATCTTTCTGATTTTATGTTTCATAGCCAAAGTCTTGACAAAGATTTAGATAATATTCTGATTAAGTCAGGTGTTTTGTGGTGGGTCATGTTAGTTCCCCCTCAATCTCTCACTCTCTTTTCTTTGTTTTGGGGGAGGGAAGGATGCTAACCTCAGATAGGAGCTTTGAACTGGTTTGTTCAGGTTCAAATCCCTGCTGAGGATTTGTCGTTCTTTTCCTTTTTTAAAATTTTATTGTTCTTTAGGTGAAAGTTTTGAGCAAAATTAGTTTCTGATTCAAATATTTATACACAAATCATTTTGTGACATTGGCTGCAGTCCCTGCAATGTGTCGGCACTCTCCACCTTTCCCTTTCCATCCAGGTTCCCTGTGTCCATTCGTCCAGGTTTCCTGATCCTTCCTGCCTTCTCATCTTTGCTTTTGGGCAGGTGTTGCTCCTTTTTTCTGGTATCCTTGATTGAACTAAGAAGCGCGTGCCTCACATTTTTTATTATTTGTTTTATAGGCCTGTCTAATCTTTGGCTGAATGGTGGACTTCAAGAGGGGCTTCAGTTCTGAATTAGCAGGGTGTCCAAGGACCACAGCCTCAGGGGTTCCTCCAGTCTCTGTCAGACCAGTAAGTCTGGTCCTTTTTTCGTGTGTGTGTATTTGAATTTTGAATTTTGTTCTACATTTTTCTCCCACTCTGTCCTGGAACCTCTACTGTGATCTCTGTCTGAGCAGTTGGTGGTGGTAGCTGGACACCATCTAGTTTTTCTGGGCTCAGGCTGGCAGAGGTTGTGGTTTATGTGGTCCCTTGGTCCTTTGGACTAATATTTTCCTTATGTTTTTGGTTTTATTCATTCTCTTTGCTCTGGACAGGATGGGACCAATAGACGTAGCTTAGATGACCACTCACAAGATTTTAAAACCACAGAGGCTACTCACCAAAGTTGGATGTAGAACATTTTCTTTATGAACTATGTTATGCCAATTGACCCAGTTGTTCACCAAGACCATGGTCTCCAGCCCTCAGCCCCAGGAACTTGGTCCTTCAAGGTTTTTGGATGTGTCTAGGAAGCTTCTGACTTTGCCTTGGTCAAGTTGTGTTGACTTCCCCTATATTGTGTTGTCTTTCCCTTCATCAAAGTTAACAATTGCCTACTATCTAGTTAGTGATTTCCCTTGCTCATCCCTCGCCTCCCTCATAACCATCAAAGATTGTTTATTTCTGTGTGTAAACCTTTTCTTGAGTTATGTTGTGAGATGTTTCACGGATTCATCATTGTTCTCAATCATTGCATATTATTCCATTGTGTGTATGCACCATAATTTATCATTCATCTGTTGATGGGCACTTAAGTAGTTTCCATCTTTTTGCAATTGTGACTAATGCTTCAGTGAACATGGGTGTGCATATGTCTATTCATATGAGGGCTCTTATTTCTCTAGAATATATTTCTAGGAGTGAGATTGCTGGATTGTATGGTATTTCTATTTCTAGCTTTTTATGGAGGCACCATATTATTTTCCATAGTGGTTGAACCATTTTATATTCCCAACAGCAGTACATAAAAAGTATAATCTCCCCACAATCTCTCCAACATTTGTTATTTTCTTGATCAGTGCCAGTCATGTTGGGGTGAGATGGTATCTTATTACACTTTTAACTTGCATTTCTCTAATGGCTAACCACACATCTGTCAGTTTGTTGTACTATGGTGGCTTGTGTGTTTCTGTGGTGCTAGAAGCTATGCCCCCGGTATTTCAAATGCCAGCAGGGTCACCTAGGGTAGACAGGTTTCAGCTGAGTTTACAGACTAAGATAGACTAGGAAGAAGGACCTGGCGGTCTACCTCTGAAAAAAAATTAGCCAGTGAAATCCTTATGCATAGCAACGAAACATTGTCATATTTAATGCTGGAAAATAAGCCCCTCAGGTTGGAAGTCACTCCAAATATAACTGGGGAAGAGCTGCCTCCTCAAAGCAGAGTCAACCTTAATGACATGGATGGAGTCAAAGTTTCAGGACCATCATAGGCTGATGTGGCACAAATCAAAATGAGAAGAAACAGATGCAAACATCCGTTAATAATCAGAACCTGGAATTTATAAAGTATGAGCATTGGAAAATTGGAAGTTGTAAAAAATAAAATAGAATGCATAAACATTGATATCCTAGCCATTAGTGAGCTGAAATGGACTAATATTGGCCATTTTGAATAAGACAATCATATGGTCCATTATGCTGGGAATTACAAATAGAAGAGAAATTGCATCACATTCATAGTCAAAAAGATCTATCCTGAAGTACAATGTTGTCAGTGATAAGATAATATCCATATGCCTACAAGAAAGACCAGTAAATAAGACAATTATTTGAATTTACGCACCAATCACTAATGCCAAAGATGAGGAAACTGAAGATTTTTATTAACTTCTGCAGTCTGAAATTGATAAAACATGCAATCACTATTCACTGATAATTACTAGTAATTGAAATGCAAAAGTTGGAAACAAAGAAGGAACTGTAGTTGGAAAATATGGTCATGGCAATAAAAACGATGCTGGACATCTCATGACAGAATTTTGAAGAACATTGACTTCTTCATTGCAAATACCTTTCTTCAGCAACATAAATGGTGACTATACACGTGGACCTTGCCAGATGGAATACAAGAAATCAAATTCACTACATCTGTGGAAAGAGACGATGGAAAGCTGAATATCATCGTCAGAACAAGGCCTGGGGCCAACTGTGGAACAGACTGTCAGTTGCTCATTTGCAAGTTCAAGTTGAAGCTAAAGAAAATTAAAACAGGTCCATGAGAGCCAAAATATGACCTTGAGTATACCCCACCTGAATTAAGAGACCATCTCAAGAATAGATTTGACTCATAAATACTAATGACCTAGGACCAGACGAATTGTGGAATGACATCAAGAACATCATACATGAAGAAAGCAAGAGCTAATTAAAAAGACAGAAAAAAAGAAAAGACCAAAATGTATGTCAGAAGAGACTCTGAAAGTTGCTCTTAAATGTAGAGCAGCTAAAGCAAAAGGAAGAAATGATGACGTGAAAGAGCTGAACAGAAGATTTCAAATGGTGGTTTGAGAAGACAAAGTAAAGTATTATAATGAAATGTGCAAAGTTCTGGATTTAGAAAACCGAAAGGGAAGAACATGCTCAGCATTTCTCAAGCTGAAAGACTTGAAGAAAAAATTCAAGCCTCGAGTTGCAATATTGAAGGATTCTACAGGGAAAATATTAAACGACTCAAGGAGCATCAAAAGAAGATGGAAGTACCAAAAAGAATTGGTTGTTGTTCAACCATTTTAGGAAGTAGCATGCAATCAAGAGCTGACGGTACTGAAGGAAGAGGTCCAAGCTGCACTGAAGACACTGGCGAAAAACAAGTCTCCAGGAATTGATGGAATTCTGTCTTAGTCATCTAGTACTGCTATAACATAAATACCACAAGCGGTTGGTTTTAATGAAGAGAAGTTTATTTCCTCACAGTCAAAGTAGGCTAAAAGTCCAATTTCAGGGCATCAGCTCCAGGGGAAGGCTTTTCCTCTTTGTCAGCCTTCTCTTCGGTGTTTCCCCGGACTAGGAGCTACTCGGCATAGGGACCCCTGTCCAAAGGATGCGCTCTGCTCCTGGCACTGCTTTCTTGATGGTATGAGGTCCCCCTGTCTCACTGCTCACTTCTGTCTTTTATATCTCAAGAGATTGCCTCAGGACACAATCCAGTCTTGTAGATCCAGTCCTGCCTTACTAACACAACTGCCACCCATCCTCCCTCATTAACATCATAGAGGCAGGTTTACAACATACAGGAAAACCACACACTACCAGGAATCATGGCCTAACCAAATTGATGCACACATTTTTGGGGGGACATAATTCAAACCATGACAAATACCAATTGAGAAATTTCAACAAACGAATGCAGCACTGGAAGTGCTCACTCGTCTATGCCAAGAAATTTGGAAGACAACTACCTGGACAGACAACTGGAAGAGATCCATATTTCTTCCCATTCCAATGAAAAGTGATCCAAGAGAATTCTGAAGTTATCGAACAACATCATTAATATCATACAAAAGTAAAATTGTGCTAAAGTAAAATTTTGCTAAAGTAAAATTTTGCAGCAGTACTTCAACAGGGAACAGCCAGAAATTCAACCCAAGGTCAGAAGAGGACATGGAACAAAGAATATCATTGCTGATGTCAGATGGATCATGGCTGAAAGCAGAGAATATCAGAAAGATGTTTAACTGTGTTTTGACTATACAGAGGCAGTTGACTGTGTGGATCAGAACAAATTACGGATAACATTATGAAGAATGGGAATTCCAGAACACTTATTTGTGCTCATGAGGAACCTGTACTTATACTAAGAGACAGTCGTTCAAACAGAACAAGGGAATACTGTGTGGTTTAACGTCAAGAAAGGTTAGCATCAAAGTTTTATGTTCTCACCATACTTATTTATTATGAAGGCTGAGCAAACAATATGAGATGCCGGACTATATGAAGAAGAATTCGGCATCAGGATTGGAGGAAGACTCATTAACAACCTGCAATATGCAAATGGAACAACCTTGCTTGCTGAAAATGAAGGGGACTTGAAGCACTTATTGATGAAGATCAAAGACTACAGACTTCATTATGGATCACACCTCAACATAAAGCAAAAATCCTCACAAGTGGACCAATAAATAACATCATGATAAAAGGAAAAAAGATTGAAGTCAAGGATTTCATTTTACTTGGCTCCACAATCAACGCCCATGGAAGCAGCAGTCAAGAAATCAGATGATGTAGCACATTGGGCAAATCTGCTGCAAAAGACCTCTTTAAAGTGTTAAAAAGTAAAGATGTCACTTTAAGGATTAAGAAGTGCCCAGGCCATGTCGTTTTCAGTTGCCTCATATGCATGCGAAAGCTGGACAGTGAATGAGGAAGACTGAAAAAGAATTCATGCCTTTGAATTATGGTGTTGGCAAAGAATATTGAATGTACTGTGGACTGTCAGAAGAACAAATCTGGAAGAAGTACAGCCAGAATTCTCCTTAGAAGCAAGGATGGTAAGACTTTTTCTTACATACTTTGGACATGTTATCAGGAGAGACCCAGTCCCTGGAGAAGGACATCATGCTTGGTAAAGCAGAGGGTCAGCGTAAAAGAGGAAGACCCTCAATAAGATGGATTGACATAGTGGTTGCAACAATGGGTTCAAGCATAGCAACGATTGTGAGGATGGTGGAGGACTGGGAAGTGCTTCCTTCTGTTATGCGTAGAGTCCCTATGTGTCGGAACCAACTGGATGACACCTAAGAGCAACAGCAACAAATGGCTAATGATCACGAGCATTTCCTTCTGTGTTTGTTAGCTGCCTGAATGTCTTCTTTGGTGAAATGCCTTTTCCCAATTTTTAACTGGATTATTTGTCTTTTTGTTGTTGCAGTGTTGAAGTATTAGGTAGAATTTAGAGATTAGATCCTTGTTAGATGTGTTGTAGCCAATTTTTTTCCCTGGTTTGTAATTTCTCTTTTTATTCTTTTGGTGAAGTCTTTTGATGAGCATAAGTGTCTAATTTTTAGCAGCTCCCAGTTATCTAGTTTATCTTCTGTTGTTTGTGCATTGTTTGTTATGGTTTGTATTGTATTTTTACTATTTGTTAGGGCCCTGATCATTGTCCCTATTTTTTCTTCCATGATTTTCTATTGTTCTAGGTTTTATATTTATATCTTTGATCCATTTTTAGTTTTTGTGTATTGGTGAGGTATGGGTCCTGTTTTACTTTTTTTACAAATGGATATCCAGTTTTGCTAGTGCCATTTGTTAAAAAGAATGTCTTTTCCTCTTTTTATGGACTTTGATCCTTTGTCAAATCAGTTGACCATAGGTGGATGGATTTACATCTGGGTTCTTGATTCTGTTACATTGGTTTAAGTATCTGTCGTTGTACCAGGACCAGGCTGTTTTGACTATTGTGGCTGTATTCTAGTTTCTGAGATGAGATAGTATGAGGCTCCTACTTTGTTCTTTTTCTTCACTAATGCTTTGCTTATCTGGGACCTCTTTCCTTACCATATAAACTTATTGATTAGCTTTTCCATCTGTTTAAATAATGTTCTTGGTATTTGCATTGGCATTGAATTATATTTGTAGATTGCTTTGGTTAGAATTGACATTTTGAAAATGTTGAGTCTTCCTATCCATGAGCATGGTATGTTTTTTCATTTCTGTAGGTATCTTTTGTGTTTTGTAGTTTTGTTTTGTAATTGTGTTTTGTAGTTTTTGTTGTATAGTCTTTTAATCCCTGGTGAAATTTATTCGTAAGTATATTCTCTTTTTAAAATACCAAAAACCGGTTGCCATCGGGTTGATTCCAACTCATAGTAACCCTATAGGACAGGGTAGGAATGCCCTATAAGATTTCTAAGGAGTGGTTGGTGGATTCAAACTGCCCACCTTTTGGGTAGCAGCTGAGCTCTTAACCACTGCGCCACTGATGCTGAAGTACAAATGACAGTCCATGAGGGAAATTACTGCGTTGGTGTCTTCCCCCACCATCTGTTTTTAGGTCAATCCAAGTCTTCAACTCCTAGCCTCGTCTTTAATTATAATTTCCTTTCCACCCTCCCCTCTGCAGCGAGGGGGCAATTTAGTTCCTTTCAGTGAAACTAGAAGCTTAACAAATGTTTGGGTTGGATTTATTATCTCAGTGCCTTGAAATTTCAGTTTGGTTCCCTGAAACACAAATGTCTTTGACAATCTTCAATGGCAAGGAAGGCCAAATCTCAAAACCAGAAAGCTTGGCCTTCTAACATGCTTTATTGATGCAGTCCTCTCAGGAGAAACAGCTAGTGGAATAAAAGAAGCAGGAAAGAGAAGGGGAGTAGGCTATGCAAGAATGTAGTTTTAGATAAAATCAGGTTTGGCCTGATCCCAAGGGGAGCTCTGGAGTGTAATTTGCACTGACTTGAGGCAAGGGAGAGGACTTTTTGTCCCCTCAATTCAGTCAGTAATTGTCCAAAGGCCATGGGTGTACAAGAACCTTGGCATACACCTCAGGCAATTTACGGCAAGGCTGATTTAATTGTCTAGAAAGAATCCTCAGAGAATGTTACAGATGTGACTCATTGGCATATATATCACAGGTATCAAATCAGTAAGTGAGATCCTAGTGAATTGTGGCAGAACACCAATAGCATTTGTTACAGTACACCACTTGCACCACTCAGATCTGCTTATTTCTCACATTAGATTTGTTCAATACTGCCAGAGCTTCTCCATGATTTGTATTAGTAATAATCTCTGGGAAGCTTTTCCAGAGAAGGGTTTTTGGGATGAGCTCTTGCTCCTCCTAGCTCAGTTGATTCTGACTCTACAATTGAAAGGTATCATGTCTCTCCTCTATGACTATTCTAGATTTTCCTTACTGTCAACCGGTACTTCTGATCTAAGTTGTGTGCATGTTCAGTGATCCAGACCATTGTCTCTTAGGGGCACTGAGCCACTGTTTCCCATACCTTTGCCAGGCTTTGGTGTTGTATTTGCCCATTTACAGTTAAATCCAAGCATTTACAGTTAAAGCCATGGGAGATATCCTAGTGAATGTCCTATATGTCAAACCTATTCCTCCTGGCCCTTATTAGATACCAGCATCCCTACCTCCCAATTTTGATCAGAGTGAATTGCTCCTGCCAGTATAATAACTCCTTTCTTTGTCTGCTGTCATAAGGATCCCAAAGTTGTAGCAGCTGTGACTTTACTTTCAGTCTGGCTCCTACTGTAACCTCTGGTGGAAGCATCACTCCTCTGGGAATCATGACATCCAATCTTAAAGAGCCCAAATCTGAAAGGAGCGTGTGGAGGCTGAAAAAAGGGCTTACCTACATAAGTTTATTTCCTAATCTCTGGGGCCTGTGGATATTACCTTACATGGCAAAAGGTGTGATTAAGTTAAGAATCTGGAGAGGAGGAGCTTATCCAAGATCATCTAGGTGGGCCCTATATTCAATCACATATATCCTTATAAAAGAGAGCAGATGGAGGCTTGAGACATATCCATACAGAGAAGACAATGATCTGGAGATGGAGGTAAAAATTGGAGCGATGTGGCCACAAGGTAATGAACTTCTGCAGCTACCAGAAGTTGGAAGAGGTAAGGAACAAATTCTCCCCTAAAGTCTCTGGAGGAAGTGTGCTCTGCCAACCAGTTGTTGTTGGGATTCTGGTCTCCAGAATTGTGAGATAATTAATTTTTCTTGTTTTAAGTCACCAAGTTTGTGGTAATCTGTTACAGTAGCCACAGGATATTAATACAGACAGAAAGCACAAATTCCTAAGTGGTTTGTTGAGACTGAAGATGAGTAAGGTAACTAATACTTCTACTTCTTGGTTTCTGTACCAATGAATTGTATATATTGAGGACACAGTACCATACAGTGGTCATTGGGTTAAGGTACATTGCTTTAAGCATATTGCCTTATCCTGGCAGTATGTTATTGCCAACCTGATGTCTCACCTACAACTCTAAGAGTCCATTTAACTACTCCTTCTGATTGGCTACTTCTGAAAGGTGTGGAATCGAGTATGTGATCCCTTCCCACACCATTTCTCTGACCTACTTATTTCCAATCTTGCTCCTTCTAAGACCCTGACCAACCAAGCAAGTAATAAGGCACTTCCCATGAGCCTACATAAATCCTTACTATGGGCCAATTTTATCTCCACTCAAAGTGGATGGCCAGATACACAGCCTGAAGCTTTGCCCACTGGGAAAATTTACCCTCACCATTGTCTTTCAGGGACTCCATTTAATAGGGCTATAGTACATCAACAGTCAATTTTCCGCTATATCTGGCATATCAAGTAGACCTAGTCCATCAGTTAAGATTGGGTTTAATCTGCCTCTGGGATGTGATCATAGAGAAAACCTTCCCTGAGTTCATATGTATGAGTGGAGGAAGATATATAGGTGCAAGAAGTAAGTTGCATGGGGGTCTGCACAAGCTATTTGTGCAGCTAACTATTGTCATCTAGACTCACTCAAGCTCAAACATGGATATAGTATTTCCATCTTAAGATGGATTTCCTTTGGACTTGTACAGATTTATGACTTTGTGCATCTAACAGCATAGTTATTCATGGATTCCAGTGTAAGATTTCTGAAAACTGCAAAGCATGCTCATTCTGATTTCACATTCTAAGCTGGAAAACAACCACAAGAGGATCTATATGAGACAGAGTTGGGTCAAGACTCCCTTTCTTATCTGACCTCATACAATCTTTCTCTAAAGGTGGGTCAAAATGGAGCATTTTGCCGCTAACCAAAAGGTCAGGAGTTTGAATCCACCAGCCACCCCTTGGAAACCCTATGGGGCAGTTCTACTCTGTCCTATAGGGTCACTATGAGTCAGAATCGACTCGACAGCAATGGGAATATATACATATATATACAGATATATATGTATATATATAGATAGATAAAACCAAATCCCATGCCATTGAGTTGATTCTGACTCATAGCGAGCCCATAGGGTTTCCAAGTCTATAAATCTGTTTTTTTAATTTTATTATTGTAGTTTAAATGAAGTTTACACTTCAAGTTAGTCTCCCATACAAAATTTTATACATGCATTGTTATGTGACCCTAATTGCTCACCCCATTCTGCGTCAGCACGTTCCTTCTTTCCACCCCGGATTCCCCATGTCCGTTCAACCAGCTACTAACCCTGTCTGCCTTCCCATCTCACCTCCGGACCGAAGCTTCCCCTTTGATCTCCTGTATCTACTTGAGCTAAGAGGCACACTCCTCATGAGTATAACTTTATGTCCCACAGTCCAGTCCCTGTCTGAAGAGTTGGCCTCGGAAATTGTTTTAGTTCTGTGCTGAAAGAATCCAAGGGCCTTGCTTTCCGGGGCACCTCCAGTCTCAGTCTGATCTTCTTACTAGAATTTGAGTTCTGCATCTGATCTTTCTGCCGCTCCATCAGGGACTCTGTTGTGTTCCCCATCAGGGCAGTCATTGGTGGTAGCCAGGCACCATCTAGCTCTTCTGGTCTCAGGATGATGAAGTCTCTGGTTTATGTGGCCTTTTCTGTCCTTTGGACTAAAATTTTCCTTGTGCTTTGGTGTTCTTCATTCTCCTTTACTCCAGGTGGTTGGGAACAATTAATGCATCTTAGATGGTCGCTTGCAAGCTTTTAAGATCCCAGATGCCACTCACCAAAGTAGGATGCAGAACATTTTATTAATAAGCTTTGTTATGCCAATTGACCTAGATGTCCCCTGAAAGCATGTTCCCCAGACCCCTACCCCTGCTACTCTGTCTCTCAAAGTGTTTGATTGTATTCAGGAAACTTCTCAGCCTTGGTTTAGTCCAGTTGTTCTGACTTCTCCTGTAGTATGTGCTATCCTTCCCCTTGCCTAAGATGATTCACCCTCCCTCCCCACCCTCGTAACCATCAAAGAATGCTTTCTTCTGTGTTTAAACCTTTTCTTGCATTCTTATAACAGTTGTCTTATAGAGTAATTGTTCTTCTGTGACTGACTAAATTCACTCAGCATAATAAGTTCCAGCTTCATCCACGTTATATGATGTTTCACGGCTTCATCGTTGTTCTTTATCGTTGGTAGTATTCCATTGTGTGGATATACCATAATTTGTTTATCCATTTGTCTGTTGATGGGCATCTAGGTTGTTTCCATCTTTTTGCTACTGTGAACAGTGCTGCAATGAACATAGGTGTGCATATATCTATTCGTGTGATGGCTCTTATTTCTCTAGGCTATATTCCAAAGAGTGGGATAGCTGGATCAGATGGTACTTCTATTTCTAGATTTTTAAGGAAGCGCCAAATTGATTTCCATAGTGCTTGTACCATTTTACATTCTCATCAACAGCGTGTAAGCGTTCCAGTCTCTCCACAACCTCTCCAGCATTTATTATTTTGTGTTTTTTGGATTAGTGCTAGCCTTGTTGGGAAGAGATATCTTATTGTAGTTTTGATCTGCATTTCTCTAATGGCTAATGGTCTTGAGCATTTCTTCATGTGTCTGTTAGCCGCCTGAATATCTTCTTTGGTGAAGTGCCTGTTCATATCATTGGCCCATTTTTTAATTGGGTTATTTACCTTTTTGTTGTCGAGGTTTCCTGTTTCTTGTAGATTTTAGAGATTAGATGCTGATCAGATTTGTCGTAGCCAAAATTTTTTTCCCAGTCTGTAGGTTGTCTTTTGATTCTTTTGTTGAAGTGTTTTGATGAGCATAAGTGTTTGATTTTTAGGAGCTTCCAGTTATCTAGTCTCTCTTCTGGTGTTTGTCCATTGTTACTTATGGTTAGTATTGTGTTTATGCCATGTATTAGGGATCCTAGCTTTGTCCCTATTTTTTCTTCCATGATCTTTCTCGTTTTCGATTTTATATTTAAGTTTTTGATCCACTTTGAGTTAGTTTTTGTGCATGGTATGAGGTATGGGTCTTGTTTCAGTTTTTTGCAGATGGATATCCAGTTATATCAGCACCATTTGTTAAAGAGACTGTCTTTTCCCCAATTAACAGACTTTGGGCCTCTGTCAAATATCAGCTGCTCATAGGTGGATGAAATTATGTCTGGATTCTCAACTCCATTCCATTGGTCTATGTATCTGTTGTTGTACCAGTACCAGGCTGTTTTGACTACCCTGGCAGTATAATAGTTTCTAAAATCAAGTAGTGTGAGGCCTCTCACTTTGTTCTTCTTCTTGAGTAATGCTTTATTTATTCGGGGCCTCTTCCCTTTCCATATGAAGTTGGTGATTTGTTTCTCCATCTCATTAAAAAATGCTGGTGGGATTTGAATTGGGATTACATTGCATATGTAGATCGCTTTGAGTGGAATTGACATTTTCACTATGTTGAGTCTACCTATCCATGAGCAAGGTATGTTTTTCCACTTATGCAGGTCTCTTTCAATTTCTTACAGTAGCTTCTTGTACCTTTCTCTGTATAGATCTTTTACTTTGCTGGTTAGATTTATTCCTAAGTATTTTATCTTCTTGGGGACGATTGTAAATGGTATTACTTTGGTAATTTCCTACTGGAGGTTCTCTTTGTTAGTGTAAAGGAATTCAACTGATTTTTGTATGTTTATCTTGTATCCTGAAACTTTGCTGAAATCTTCTATTAGTTCTAGTAGTTTTCTTGTGGATTCTTTGGGGTTTTCTGTGTATAAGATCATATCGTCTGCAAACAGATACTTTGAATCCTTCCCTACCAATTTGGATGCCCATTATTTCTTTTTCTAGCTTAATTCCTCTGGCTAGGACCTCCAGCACAATGTTGAATAAGAGTGGTGATAGACAGTGTCCTTGTCTGGTTCCCATTCTCAAGGCGAATGCTTTCAAAATCTCTCCATTTAAGATGATGGTGGCTGTTGGTTTTGCATAAATGCCCTTAATTATACTGAAGAATTTCCCTTCTTTTACTATTTTCTTGAGAGTTTTTATCATGAATGGGTGTTGGACTTTGTCGAACGCCTTTTCTGCATTGACTGATAAGATCATGTGGTTCTTGTCTTTTGTTTTATTTATGTGATGGGTAACATTGATTGGTTTTCTAATGCTGAACCATCCCTGCATACCTGGTATAAATCCCACTTGATTATGGTGAATTTTTTTTTTAATATGTTGCTGAATTCTATTGACTAGAATTTTGTTGAGGATTTTTGAGTCAATGTACATGAGGGATATTGGTCTGTCATTTTCTTTTTTTTTTGGTGTCTTTACCTAGTTTTGGTATCAGGGTTATGCTGGTTTCATAGAATGAGTCTGGGAGTATTCCATCATTTCTATGCTCTGAAATACCTTTAGTAGTAGTGGTGTTAATTCTTCTCTGAAAGTTTGGTAGAATTCTCCAGTGAAGCCATCCAGGCCAGTGCTTTTTTTTGTTAGGAGTTTTTTAATAACCTTTTCAATCTCTCCTTTTGTTATGGGTTTATTTAGTTGTTCTACCTCTGTTTGTGTTAGGTTAGGTGGATAGTGAGTTTCTAGAAATTTGTCTATTTCCTCTAGGTTATCAAATTTGCCAGACTACAATTTTTCATAGTATTCTGTTATGATTCTTTCAATTTCAGTTGGGTTTTTTGTGATATCACCCATCTCATTTCTTATATGGGTTATCTGCTTCCTCTCATGGTTTTCTTTTGTCAGTTTGGCCATGGTTTATCACTTTTGTTGACCTTTTCAAAGAACCAGCTTTTGGACTTGTTAACTCTTTAATTTGTTTTTCTATTCTCTATTTCATTTATACTGCTCTAATTCTTATTATTTCCTTCCATCTGGCACCTGAGGGCTTCTTTTGCTGCTGTCTTTCTACTTGTTTCAGTTGTAGGGTTAATATTTCAATTATGGCCTTTTCTTCTTTTTGGATGTGTGTATTTATTGCTATAAGCTGCTCTCTGAGCACTGCTTTTGCGGTGTCCCAAAGGTTCTGGTAGAATGTGTTTTCATTCTCATTTGATGCTATGATATTCTTTGTTCTATCTTTAATTTCTTCTATAACCCAGTAGTTTTTGAGCAAGGCGTGTTCAGTTTCCACGTGTTTGATTTTTTTCCTCGCTATTTTTGTTGTTGATTTCTACTTTTATGGCTTTATGGTCAGACAAGATGCTTTGTAATATTTCGATGTTTTGGATTTTTTTAAGGCTTGCTTTATGGCCTAAAATGTGGTCTATTCTGGAGAATGTTCCATGTGCGTTGGAAAAGAAAGTATACTTGGCTGCTGTTGGGTAGAGTGTTCTGTATATGTCTGTGAGATCAAGTTGGTTGATTGTAGCATTTAGCTCTACCACGGCTTTGTTGAGCTTCTTTCTGGATGTTCTGTCCTTCAGTGAAAGTGGCTTGCTGAAATCTCCTACTACTTTTGTGGAGCTGTCTATCTCTCTTTTCAGTGCTCTTAGAGTTTGTTTTATGTATTTTGGAGACCTGTTGTTGGGTGCATAAATATTTATTATAGTTATGTCCTCCTGGTGTATTGACCCTGTAATCATTATATAGTGCCCTTCCTTATCCTTTGCGGTGAATTTTACTTTAAAGTGTATTTTCCAGATATTAATATTGCTACTCCTACTCTTTTTGAGTGTTGTTTTCTTGATATATTTTTTTTCCATCCTTTGAGTTTTAGCCTCTTTGTGTCTTTAAGTCTAAGGTGAGTCTCTTATAGGCAGCATATAGCCGGATCATGCCTTTTTGTCCAATCTGCCACTCTCTGTGTCTTTATTGGTGCATGTAGTCTGTTTACATTCAGCATAATTGTTGATAGGTAGGAGTTTAGTGATGTCATCCTGATGTCTCTTTTTGTATGTTAGTCACAGTTTCTTTGTTCCCCTTAAATTTTTTTGCGGAGTCATTTTTCTTTATGTATTATTTTTTCATTGTTGTTGATTTTGTGTTTGCTGAGTCTTTATATTTTTCTAGTTTTTTATTTTGACTTGTAGGATTGTTAGTTTCCTTTGTGGTTACTTTAATATTTACTCCTATTTTTCTAAGTTTATGCCAGTCTTTTATTTCTTTATATCGCCTTGACTTCTCCTCCATATGAAAAACCTATGTCTGCATTTTTAAGTCCCTCTTTTTTGTTTTAATGTTGTCCTTTTTTACATACTGCTATCTCTGTTTCCCTATTTTCAATGTTTTAGCTTTGATGTATTTTCAACTTCCCTATCTGAGTCAATATCTGGTTGCTCTGTCCTGTGTTCTAGTCTCATGTTGTTATCTTGATGTTATTGATTTTCTAATCGTAGGACTCCCTTTAGTATTTCTTGTAATTTTGGTTTGGCTTTTGCAAATTCCCTGAACTTTTTATTATCTGGAAATGCTCTAATTTCGCCATCACATTTGAGAGACAGTTTTGCTGGGTATATAATTCTTGGCTGGCAGTTGTTTTCCTTTACGGCTTTGTATATGTCATCCCATTGCCTTCTTGCCTGCATGGTTTCTGCTGAGTAGTCTGAGCTTATTCTAATTGACTCTCTTTTGCAGATGACATTTCTTTTATCCCTAGCCACTCTTAAAATTCTCTCTTTATCTTTGGTTTTAGTAAGTTAGATTATAATACGTCTTGGTGGCTTTCTTTTGGGATCTACCTTATGTGGGGTTTGATGAGCATCTTGGATAGTTATCTTCTCATCTTTCGTGATATCAGGGAGGTTTTCTGTCAACAAATCTTCAACAATTTTCTCTGTATTTTCTGTTATTCCCCCCACCATTATGGTACTCCAATCACTCACAGGTTATTTCTCTTTATAGAGTCCCACATAATTCTTAGAGTTTCCTCTTCTTTTTAATTCTTTTATCTGATTTTTCCTCAAATAAGTTGGCTTCAAGTGCTTTATCTTCAGTGTCACTAATTCTGACTTCTACTGCCTCAGTTCTGCTCCTATGACTTTCTATTGAGTTGTCTAATTCTGAAATTCTATTGTTAGTCTTCTGGATTTCTGATTGCTGTCTGTCTATGGATTCTTGCAGCCTATTAAATTTGTCATTATGTTCTTGAATAACTTTTTTAAGTTCTGCTACTACTTTGTCTGTGTGTTCCTTGGCTGTAAGCTTTGATAAATTTCCTTTCTAATTTCTAGAAGAGTTCTGCATATTAATCTTTTGTATTTTGCCTCTGGTAATTCCAAGAAATTCTCTTCTTCCAGAGAATTCATTGATTCTTTATTTTGGGAGCTTGCTGAAGCCATCATGGACTGCCTCTTTATGTGATTTGATATTGACTGTTGCCTCTGATCTGTCAATAAGTTATTATAATTTTATTTTATATTTGTTTAGAGTGTCCTAGCTTCTTGTTTTGATATGTCCAAATAGGCTGCTCACGTGCACTAGTTTGATTTGGTGCCTTTGAAGCTCTAACTTCCTGTCACCAGGTGTTTAATTCTGTAACTAAGTATGTGCACACAGGAGTCCATTAAATTTTCTGGTATGGATTCAAGTCAGGTGTCCAGGCAGTTGGTCACCAAAAGTGTGGTGCAGGCTCTCACCTATAGTCTTAGAGAGGCATGGGCAATTGGGGTAGGCACAGGTATCTGGTTGCAGTAGGGGGTCACAAGATGAGCAAGGCAGTAGGCTGACGGCTGCCCCTGAGTGTCTGAAAGGAAAGCATGTCCCTATTCCCTAGAGTGAGTAGTGGGTGAGTTTTGCAGCTGGACTATGAGTAACCTACTCTGTTGGTTGTAAAGACTCAGGGGCACCACTTATTCTTGGACCCGTGTAGCAGGTGACTAGGTGGCATAGTTGCAGCCACCAGTCCTCAAGCCTCTGATGCTGACCAGTAAAGGTGCCTGCTTAAAAGGCAGGGCTACGTCAAGCATCACAAATCTGCCACTTCACTGCAGAAATAGTTGAAGTTAGACTTCAGGTGTTTGTTAATTTGTTTCTCTCCAAGGCCAGGAAAATGGGTCATGGCGTCTTATGGGATCTACTTGCAGCCCTTGGTACTCAGAGACTTCAGAAGCCAGCCAGACTGATGCAGAGCGGGGAGGGAGGAGGTAAAAGGGAGAGAAGTTTTTCCCAAATGGACTTTTTAAAAAAAAATCCCCGTGAAAGGCCTCACACATGTACTTATCTTTAGCCACTTAGGAGCTGCTTTTCACTGGTTTGGAGTGTCCAAACAGAATCTCTGCTTCCGGATCTCTCATGATGTGGAAACTGCCTCCTGAGTGGGCACGCGGAGCTGTATGCCTGCTTTGCTGCTCACCCAGAGCCCTTTGGGCTGAAGAGCTGCAGGTCCCCCAGCCTATCTGGCACTCCTCGCTTCTTTTGAACCTTCTCCTCTCCCCCTGCCACTCAGTCCGATTCCTCAACTTTGCCTTATTCAGGGCTCCTAGATATTCATAAACAATCAAATCACTTGTTTTTCCAGGTCTTTGTTGTAAGAGGGATATAAGAAGCGGTCTGACTACTCCGCCATCTTGGCGCCACCTCCAAGGCTATAAATATTTATAGAAGCAGACTGCCACATCTTTCTCCTGCAGAGCTGCTGGTACTTTCAGACTGCTGACCTTTTGGAAAGCAGTCAATCGCTTTATCCTCTATGAAACCAGCATAAAGTGTAGGAGGATCTTTTGAGGAAGGACCAAGGAAATCCCTACTATCTATAATTGCTGTTGTATTGAATCAAGGAATTCCAGCCTCTTTTTCAGTTAACCGATTCTGACTCTGAAAGATTTAGATGGAAAGATATTTTTACACATATATAATGCCTTTTTGGCAAACATAAAGTGCTACTAGTCAGTTTTTGATAAATTGTAAAATATCTTTCCAATCTCTTCTCAGTTATGGTTCTCTTTCTCACATTTGAAGCTCACATTTTTGTGTAGCTTTTGTCAGTTAGGTAGCTTTCAGCTTTAAGTAAGAGAAAGTCTCAACTCAAATGGTTTAAACAATAAGTAATTCCAATGCCACATAATAAAGTATTCTGAGGTAAAGCAGCTCTAGATTAAAGCAAAAGTGTCATCAAAGATTCAGGGCCCTTTCTTTTTTCTATTTTGTTTCCTCAGTGTATATGGCTTGCCTTCATCTGGTCCCCTTTATGATCACAATTTGGATGTTGTGGTTACAGGCCTTCTAGCAGATATGACAATGCCATCAGGAGAGGCAGAAGGGATCTCTGTACATAAGCTTTCCTTTTTATCAGTAAGGAGGCTTTTCTCAGAAGTCCCCAGCAGAGTTCCCTCATGTTTCATTTGTTAAAATGGAGACAGGGACAAGGCCACATTTCCTTAAGTTTTAAACCTGGAAAAATAAGAGAAAAAAATGAAGAATTGCATGAACTGTTCTAAATTTATTGAAACTTTCTCAAATATTATCCTTAAAACAGTAAGCTACACATTATCAGTAGGTTCTAATATGAATATATGGCCTGGGAAAAAGTACACAAGCTTTCTACCCTCTTACACACTAGCATATGCTAGAATTCAGGATGATGAATATTTATGTGAAAAGAGAGAAAACAAAAATAAACTTGACGGTTTTCAATGTTTGTTAGTATTATCAACACATGAAAACAAAATGATAACATGAAAAAAAAAGTGATAATCTTTGTCCCACCCTATTTTTTTTGATGGAAAGCTCCTTGCAGTAAGCCTTCCTAGTGGTGGCCCCACCAACAAGGGGGATCCAGTTAAGAAAGTTAATTTATTTGAGTTGGTCTGTCAGCATCATTCAACAGCAACAACAACAAAAGTGAGTGGAAATCGTATGGCATATACTGTCATTAACACCCTCTCCACGTAAGCGTATGCACATGCTTTACTGATGGAAAGTAACTTTTCTATATGAGAAATCTTAACTGACCTGAAAGTGAGGTACTCTCACATGGACTTGCCAAATAGAAACAGCAAAGATATGATGCGAGGAAGCAATAATAAAACGGCTCTGTATCCTTCATGTAGACTGGACAACTGTACAGCTGCAAGGCTGAATGCCAAGTTGTTTGCAGCCTCATTAAGGATTAAGGTGTTATTATTAACATATTATTTGCCATACGTCAGGTATAAGCACCTGAATTTGTCAGACAAATGATAGCTACTGATATTAAGGAATATATTATTTTAGAAGAACTATATTCTGTCTCTGTGAATAGCACGGTCTGATGACTGGGTCTTTGTAAACATTTTATAAGGAAGTAAATAAATCATTTGTGACTTCAAATAACAACCATTTTGAAAAACCTGAAAGCTGTTTCAGAAAGGAAAATTCACACTTATCACAAGTCAGTACAAAAGGAAATACTTTTCTGTTGACTGTCTTTCACGGAACTGTGTAGTTAGTAGTCTTTTTGGGTTTAAAACAATAGCTTGATAGTTTTGTATATTTTATTTTGATTGCTGAACATTTATGGAGCCAATAGAAGATCAAATAAAGTTTTGTGAAACTGAAAGGTTTTTAGACATTCTTTGACTGGATGATTACAAGAAAGAAAAACAAAAGGAAGTGATTTGAGAAATGTGGATAGTAGTTAACTATTTTCCTGAGCAACATGGTTTAGAAAAACAACCTACAAGTTCACTTTTTATAGATTTCACTTGCAATATACAAAAAGAGACATATTATTATTAAAACAGGCAAGTAAATTATTACATATATCACATGTGGGGCAAGATTCTGTTACTTCTTTAATATAAATATATCTTAAATAAAATTCTGTAACAAATTAGATGTTGGTCTCAAAGTATCTCCGTTACTGCAGGCTACTTCAATAAAATAAAATCTTCTTAGGTTTGTGCCATGAATGTCTGTTCAGATTATTGTTTGTAGATTGATGACTTGCTGAAATGAAAATAGGATGGCTGATCAAGATTTATTCTGTCTGGTTTTCTACATTAGCTATGGAACATATGGCCTCAGTGGCTTATGAAGGAAAGATTCTTTTCTCTGACTTCCTATTGTAGTATCTCTTCTATTGGAATTTTGCCAGTTTAAAGAACTTTAAACTGATTTGTCTTCAGGACTGGTATTCACCAAGGTTTTGGTAATACCTTATTTTTTTTTCCCTGTGAGAAGGAATAGGAGAATGGTGAGAAGGAGGTTATAACCAAATTGCTTATCTTGAAAAATAAATGATCATCCTTGTGATCTGGGCATAAGCTATATCAGAACCAATTAACATCTATTGTCATGGATCTTCTGAGATAGAAGAATAGGTGAATTTAGTATGTGAGTGCCTTATGCATCATTACTATGCATTAAAATCGAAGTGAGATGGAGGGTTTTTATAGGGTTAACCTCCAAGAAGGAAGGATGAAACAGTAAAAAAAAAAGGGGGTGTTAATTAAGGAAAGCTGAACTTTTTCTTAATCTCTGATAAACTTTTCTCACTCTCCCACCTTTGCCCTCTTCTACTCCTACTCTGCACTCTGCTGAGGTAAAGGAATCCGTCATTTCTTGTATGTCTGCTTCCCAAATTCAGTCATCGGCTACCAGACATGCTGTTTTTGTACACAGCAGCAATATTACTCTTGGAGAGCAGACGGACAGCTCAGTTTGAGCAAAAAGTCATGCTAACTGTAGAACTTGACCTCGTCCTCTCAGAGAATGACCAGTTTTAGATCTAGCTGCTACAGTTGTTCATCTACAGCTAGACCAACTTCTCTTTTAAATCTCAATCTTCACAGTCAAATTTAAAGCTAAGGAAGACAATGATAGAAAAGTCACTTTGACTTAAAGTCTACTTGGCATGAAGCTCTAAATTGTTTCTTTATCCTCCTTACAGCTGCCTATAAATAGCTTCTCAGAGAAGTTCTTTTATCTCTTTAAACTCTGTCTGGATCCCCATCATTTTTCATTATTAATTAACCCTGCTCTCAAATTTCTACATTTCTGCCAACTACACTATTACCCAAGAAGTTTCCTAAATGAACAGATTTGATATATTCCTTATGCTCTTTCACTCTTTATATGTATATCTAAAACCTTGGTAAATCTTTGTTTACAAGATTCCTTAGGATTATCTCCTTTTTAACACTGAGGCCTAGGCTCCCAATTCATGGATACCTTACCCTCCTACCTGGTCTTAATATCAGATTTTTTTTTTACTTTACTACATTTGCTCAAAGAATAGGTGCAATGTTGACGATCTGATGAAGTAAAAAGCCTGGGCAGCAACAGATATCATGTGTGTTTCTTTGACTAGTTTTATGAGAGACTATAATGATGACGATGGGCAAATTAGGTAACTCGCTGAGCCAGTTCCTTTATCTGTCACCTGAGGTTAATAATCTATCTCAGACAGATAGTGACCCTATAGCAGAGTATAACTTCCCATAATGTTTCCAATGCAGTTATCTTTACTGAAGCAGACTGCCGCCTCTTTCTCCTGTGGAGTGGCTGGTGGGTTAAAAACGCCAACTTTCCAATTAGCAGCCAAGGGCTTAACACTGTGCCACCAGAGCTCCTTTTAAAAGGTGTAACATTTGGTAAGCACTATATGTGTTTGCTATTTTTGTTGTTTTTTTCAGAAAAACTTCTAAGTAAGAGTCCCTAGTACTGGATACTCCTGATATTACTGCACACAAATTCTTTAATCTGGTTGCGCAGATTAACTCTATTGTGTCATCCTTCTTTGCCTAATTATTCTTGATCTTTTCCATTCAGTAAGGGACACCCTCATCTCTAGTCAGACTGATCACCATTCTCTCCTAAAAACCCAATACTCAAGATTACATACTCTTACTAATCTAGAGAAGCTTGTATACTCAACCCCAATTTCATGAATATCATCTCTTATTTAGAAATCTAACCTCTTTCCTTTATAACTATACTTTGCTTCATCCACAAAATATTTTCAGAATAATCGACCCCAGAGTGGTTTTTATATTACTCCATATTCTTAAAATAATTAAGCACACAATCTGTGCCCTAATCGCTTATGCTGACTTAGATATTTGCAATAGCATTTCTCTGTAGTTTTTGCATTTATGCAGCACTTCTCAAATAGATTATAAGTTCCCTGAGGGTAGAAACCATGCCTCTGCCTTCTTTTGTAATTTTACAGTGTCTAAAATAGTGAGTGGTACAGAGTAGGTGATTAAGAAGCACTTATCTAATGAGTTGAGTAATGATTGGCAAGTTTTCCATCTAGATGCCCTTGTATATACATACTTGGAAAAAAGTTGAGGGCAAAAGCAAAATGAAATTTCAAATAATTTTATCTTTAGCGTGTCTCAACTTTTAATAGCTAATTAAAAATAAAATACTCCACATAAAACTGGAAAACTAAAAAGTACGTTGTCAAGGAAAGAAGGTTTTATAAGATATGTTTTTAAATCTTGCCCAATCCACTCTTGTCTCCTCAAATTCCTCTTCTAACCAAATGCTGCAAGGTTTTACACAATAGGTCCTTTCCTAACTTCAAGCTCACGCAATCCCTTCTCCCTTTTACTCTTTTTTGTTCCTTAAACACATCAGGCTCTTTGCACCTACCTCAGGACTATCAACCTAGCTGTTCTCTTTGCCTGCTCTTTCTCTGACTCCTCCATCCATTGCTCCTTCACATACTTCAGACTAAACTCACAGGATACCTCCTTGGGGATCACTACTTTGTTCAAAGGAGCACCTTGTCCCCTTCCCATCACCCTGTATCATATGATCCTGTTTATTTCCTTTATAACACTGACCAAAACCAAATAAATCAAACCTGTTGCTCTTGAGTTGATTCTGACTCATTGTGACCCTACAGGACAGAGTAGAACAGCCCCACAGGGCTTCCAAGGAGCAGCTGGTGAATTTGAACTGCTGGTTAGCAGCCAAGCCCTTAACCACTTTGCTACAACACTGAACACAACCTGAAATCATCCTCTCTACTTTTTGCTTACTTGTTCATTGCTATCTTCCTCCCAATGGCATGCATGCATCCTAGTGGCTGGGACCTTAGCCTCTCTTTTTTACCACTGTATCTCTAATGCTTATAAGAGCACTCAGCACAGAGTGGGCACTCACATACTTACTGCATTAATGACAAGCTAGTAGTTTAAGCTGCAAAATATGTATATTTTCTATTGATGTATGGAACAAATAGTCTTAAAAGGGTGTGTAGTGAGGTGTGGATATAAAATACAGGTCGTTTATGTATTCTCCACAGAAAGAAAGTGGTCTGGAGTGAAGTTAGTCTCATGTAATAACTCAATTACTTTGGTAAAGCAGGATTTTGTTACTCCCCAGCTGTAAAAGGACTAATGGATCCTGGGCATATGTATTTTTCTTCCATGCGTTTCCTGTCTGTTGTACAACAGATGAAATGAAGAGAATTATTTTATTTATTTATTTTTTTTGCATTTACAATTTTTTTTGTTATGTTTTTTAATTTTTTTTTATTGTAGTTCAGGTGAAGGCTTACAGAACAAATAGTTTCTCATGAAACAGTAGTATACATGTTGTTTTATGACATTGGTTAACAACCCCACAACATATCAACCCTCTAACTTCTCAACCTTTTTTTTGGTGAAAATGCACATAGCCAAAGATACACTATTTCAAACATTTCTACATGCACAGTTCAGTGACATTGACTACGCTCTTCCAATTGTGCTGTTATTCTCACTTGAGATGAAGGCTTACAGAACACAATAGTTTCTTATTTAACAGTTACTACAAATGTTGCCCTATGGCAATGGTTAACAATCTCACAACACATCAACAATATCCTTACTCAACCTTGGGTTCCCCATCACCAGCTTCCTTGTCCCCTTCTGCCTTCTGGGCCTTGTCACTGGACTCCTGTACCTCGTTAGTCTCATTTGGTTTTAAGGGGCTGTCCTCTCCCAGGCTGAACAGTGAACCTTGAAGGTAACTTCACCACTGAGCTAAAAGGGTGTCTGGGATCATACTCTCGGGGTTTCTCCAGTCTCCTTTAGGCCAGTAAATCTGTTCTCTTTTCTGTGAGTTAGAATTATGCTCTACATCCTTCTCCAGCTCTGTCCAGAACCCTCTGTTGTGATCCTGGTCAGAGCGGTCAGTGGTGGTAGCCGGGCACCATCTAGCTGTACTGGACTCAGTCCAGTGGAGGCCTTGGTAGCTGTGGACAATTAGTCCTTTGGACTAATCTTTTCCTTGTATCCTGTTCTTGAAGAGAATTATTTTAATAGCCGGTAATGTTTTCAAGCAAAAGGAAAACATGCCTTGTCCCCAGAGCTTGCAGGGCTTTCTGAGTCAATCTGCCACTCCGTGTGGAGAGGAAATAAAATTCACCTCTGCAATTTCCCATAGATGTGGAAACACAACTTTGTTTCAGTTTATAGTATAAGAATTTACATGATGGCATTTAATATATAAATTACATAATCTTACTAATCTAGAGAAACTTGCACACTTCCTCCTCTGACTACTATGTATTATATTGTTCTTCTGTTTTCTGTTAATTATTACTATTCATGTTCATCCCCTGTTATAGAGCTCTAATCCTCCAGGGATATAGTCCTCAGCCTCCAACAACAGCCCAATGCTTACTCTTTTCTCCACGTCTTGGCTGGTGCTGCTTTTCCTGCCTAGATCACAAACTTTTTTTCAAGATCTGATTCAAGTCCTACATCTTCTGTACATTGTCCTCTCTCTACTCTTACATTTTTTCACTTGCATCCTTAATCATTTGTTGCCTTACAGTTTTCTACCTTATGTTATTATATATATGTGCTATATATCTAATGAGAATTTAAAGTTTTTTAGGAGAGGAAACATTACATGTATTTCTTTTTAAGCTCCCATATCTCCTAGCAGTCTGAACCCATCATGTGTTGGTGTGCAATGGATGCTTGCTGAAATAAGTTGTAAAACGGCACAGAGAGAATGGAAAATAGAAATCTGCAACGTCTAGTAAAACTCAATTAAGTCTGTACTTTAAATTGTCTAGCCCACTAAATCTTTCCAGAGAGCTTCAAAGAAATAATGAAGCTAACATTTTTAGTCTTTCTTTTCCCCTTCTCTGGTACAATTGGAGGTGTCAGTAAGAATGATCAAATGGTGAAAAGGTAATATAAAAAAATACCCCCCCCCAAAAAAAAAAACCTGGCCCAGATGGCTTCACTGGAGAATTCTACTAAATATTCAGAGAAGAGCTTGTACCAGTGCTACTCACACCATTTCAGAACACAGAAAAGGAAGCAACACTTCCAAATTCGTTCTGTGAAGCCAGCATAATGCTGATACCAAAACCAGGCAAAGATGCCACAAAAAAAGAAAATTACAGACCAATATCTCTCACGAATGTAAATGCAAAAATTCTCAACAAAATTCTAGCCAATACAATTAAGCATCGTATCAAAAAAATAATACACCACGACCAAGTCAGATTCATACCAGCTATGCAAGGATGGTTCCACATTAGAAAATCAATCAATGTAATCCACCACATAAATAAAAGGAAAGAAAAGAATCACATGATCATCTCAATTGACGCAGAAAAGGCATTCCCACAAAGTCCAACACCGATTCCTGATAAAAACTCCCAATAAAATAGGTATAGAAGGGAAATTTCTCAACATAATAAAGGGTGAGTATCATACCTAATGGAGAGAGGCTGAAAACATTCCCCTTGAGAATATGAACAAGACAAGGATGCCCTTTATCACCAGTCCTATTTAACATTTAACATTGTGCTGGAAGTTCTAGCTGAGCAATAGGGCAAGAAAAATAAGTAAAGGGTATCCAAATTGATAATAAAGAAGTTAAACGGTTCCTGTTTGTGGATAATATGATACTATACATAGAAAAGCCTAAAGACTCCATGAGAAATCTACTGGAACTAATAGAAACATTCAGCAGCGTAGCAGGATACAAGATAAACGTTCAAAAATCAGTTGGATTCCTATACACCAATAAAGAGAATGATGAAAAGGAAATCAGGAAAGCAATACCATTTGTAATAGCCCCTAAAAAAATAAAATACTTAGGAATAAATCTAACCAGGGATGTAAAAGACATATACAAAGAAAACTACAAAACACTACTGCAAGAAACCCAAAGGGATCTACAAAAAGGGAACAACATACCATGCTCATGGATAGGTAGACTCAACATTGTGAAAATGACAATTTTACCCAAAGCAATTTACAAGTACAACGCAATGCCTATCCAAATACCAACAACATTCTTCAAAGAGATGGAAAAACTAATCATTAACTTTATGTGGAAAGGGAAGAAGCCCCGAATAAGTAAAGCACTACTGAAGAAGAAGACTAAAGTAGGAGGACTCACACTACCTGACCTCAGAACCTACTATTCAGCTACCGTAGTCAAAACAGCCTGGTACTGGTACAACAACAGATACTTTGACCAGTGGAACAGAACTGAGAACCCAGATGTAAATCCATCCACCTACGGTCACCTGATCTTCAACAAGGGCTCAAAGTCCATCAAATGGGGAAAAGACAGTCTTTTTAACAAATGGTGCTGGCAAAACTGGATGTCCATCTGCAAAAAAGTGAAACAGGACCCGTACTTCACACCATATACAAAAACTAATTCAAAATGGATCAAAGACCTAAATATAAAACCAAAAACTATGAAGTTCATAGAAGAAAAAATAGGACCAACACTACAGGCTCAAATACACAGCATTAACGGGATACAAACCATAACCATCAACACACAAACCCCAGAAGATAAACTAGATAACTGGGATCTTCTAAAAATCAAACACTTATGCTCTTCAAAAGACTTCACCAAAAGAGTCAAAAGAGAACCTACAGACTGGGAAAAAATTTTTGGACATTACAGATCAGACAAAGTTCTAATCTCCATAATCTACAAGAAAATCCAACACATCTACAACAAAAAGACAAATAATCCTATTAAAAAATGGACAAAGGAAATGAACAGACACTTCACCAAAGAAGACATTCAAGCAGACAACAGACACATGAAGAAATGCTCCTGTTCACTAACCATTAGAGAAATGCAAATTAAAACCACAATGAGATACCATCTCACTCTGGCATTACTGGCACGAATCAAAAACACTGGAAATAATAAATGTTAGAGAGGCTGCAGGGAGATAGGAACATTTATGCACTGTTGGTGGGGATGCATAATGATACAATCAGTTTGGAAAATGATATGGCACTTCCTTAGAAAGCTAGAAATACCATACAATCCAGCAATCCCACTCCTAGGAATATACCCTAGAGAAATAAGAGCTGTCACACGAATAGACATATGCACACCTATGTTCGTGGCAGCATTGTTCAATAGCAAAAAGATGGAAACAACCGAGATGCCCAACAAGAGATGAATGGATAAACAAACTATGGTACATAAACACAATGGAGTACTATGCAACGATAAAGAACAATGATGAATCTGAAGCATCCCATAACATGGATGAAACTGGAGGACATTATGCTGAGTGAAATAAGTCAATCACAAAAAGACAAATATTGTATGAGACCTCTACTGTAAAAACTCATGAAAAAGTTTACACACAAAAAGTAACAATCTTTATTGGTTATGAGGGAGGGGAGGGGTCGGGGGAAATAATAAGTAGACAATAGATAAGTGGTAACTTTGGTGAAAGGTGAGACAGTACACAATACTGGGGAAGCCAGCACAACTTGTACCAGGAAAGGTCATGGAAACTCATAGACACATCCAAACTCCCTGAGGGACTGAATTGCTGGGCAGAGGGCTGTGGGGACCATGGTCTTGGGGAACATCTAGCTCAACTGGCATAACACAGTTTACAAAGACCATGTTCTACATTCTACCTTGGTGAGTAGTGTCTGGAGTCTTAAAAGCCTGTGAGCAGCCATGTAGGATTCTCCACTGGTCTCACCCCTTCCTGAGCAAGGTAGAAAGAAGAGAACAGGGCACAAAGAAAAGACAAGTCCAAAGGACTAATGGACCACAGCTACCAAGGCCTCCACCAGACTGAGTCCAGTTCAGCTAGATGGTGCCTGGCTACCACCACTGACTGCTTTGACCAGGATCACAAAGGAGGGTACTGGACAGAGCTGGAGAAGGATGTAGAAAAAAAATTCTAACACACACAAAAAAGACCTGATTTACTGGCCTGAAACAGACTGGAGAAACCCCGAGGGTATGGCCCCCTGACACGCTTTTAGCTCAGTGGTGAAGTCACTCCCGAGGTTCACTGTTCAGCCAGTGATTGGACAGCCCCATAAAACAAAATGGAACTAATGAGGCACAGCAATCCAGGGACAAGGACTAGAAGGCATAACGGGACAGGAAAGCTGGTCATAGGGAACCCAGGGTTAAGTAAGGACAGTATTGACATGAAGTGGGGTTGTTAACCATTGTCATAGGGCAATATGTGTAATAACTGTTTAGTGAAAAACTATTTTGTTCTGTAAACCTTCAACTAAAGTGAGAACTGCAGCACAACTGGAAGAACGTAATCGAAGTCACTGAATTGTACATGTAGAAATTTTTGAAGTGGTTTATCTTCAGCTACGTATATTTTCACCAAAAAAAATGTCCTCCAAGGCCGAGAAGGGAGTGTGTTGACATGTCGTGGGGTTGTTAATGTCGTAGAACAATATGTGTACTAACTGTTTAGTGAGAAACTATTTTGTTCTGTAAACCTTCACCTAAATTACAATAAAAAAAAATTGAAAAAAAAAGAATGATCAAATAGCAAGAGCCTGAAGAAGAGAAAATTCTAGATATTAGACAATTATTTCTTGAACTTATGCTCATTTGTCTAAACCTCAAATTGTGCTACTTTTGCTTTTCATGGAGAAATATACACATTCAGACCAGGAGATACAACAAAAAATAGAGATACTTGGCTATATCTTATACCAAAGAAATACAGCCAAATAGGTTAAAGCAAGGAGCCAAAGACCTCTCTGTCTTATCCAGCAGCATATATTTGAGATATCCACCCTCAAGTGATTCCTCTGTCCCTGTTCTAGACTCTCACAGAAACTTGTGTTGATCCAGAGAATGAATTAGTTAACTACTGGGTTCTTTCATGTCTTATGTGTAGGAAAACTCTTTTGTAACAACTAGGTGAATTTTCTCAATTTTGATGACGAGGACCATGTAACTGGTTGCTTTTCATTTCTTTCTTGTGGCAGAGGGGAAATTTTCATACTACCATAGGATTTTTCTTGATCTTATGTTTTCTGATGTAGTATTTTTATTTCTCCACTCCTCATTTACCAGATTTAGATTTTCTGTTTTTTTTTTTTCTTTAAAACATATCCTTAATTTCACTATTTCTTTGATTTTCATTTTCTTAAACCCTTTTTAGAAGTAGGTGGGAGAAAAAGGTATTATTTTTTAAAGATATTGACCTATGGTTATCACCAAATATCCTACTGTAGATAATCAGAAGTACAAGAAAGATTTTTATTTTCATGACATAGTTTCCCTTCTTTACTGCTCTAGACCATGCCACTAAATGTTCTTATACCTGAGACTGTGTACTTGTAGTGGAGATGGGGGTAGGAATGTGTAAATTTGTAGAGACTGTCTTTGAAAAGATGTGGAAAATGACTTCATATTTCTCTGCAACCCCATGAAGGTTAAATCTCATCATGTTAGTGGGGAAATTGAGAATGTTAATTCAGTACCACTTAATCTAATATCTAAGAGGTGAGGTAATGAATATGTGCTATACGGATTACCTAAATCCAGAGATTTACTGGACATGACTGTAGGTACTTCACATCTCTTGGGGTGCAACCTCTGAAGATAGAGGTTCAGAATGAAGGTTGAGGCAGACTGGTGGGATCCTCACAACTCACGAGCAACACTAATCTTGCTGTGTTAAAACAATCCAAAAGAAACACAAAGCTTCCTCTCCTTATGTAGATAAGTTATGGTATCTTAATTTAACACTTTACTAGTATTTTCCAGAAGCCCTTCTACCTCGTCTAAAGATAGTAAATATGATTGAGTCTATTCCAAAACAAGAAACACCATACTGAGTTTCTAGAGTTAGAATATACGTTGAAATAAAAATTTTGATAAGCATTATTATGTTGATATGTTGTTATTGTTGTTAGTTGCCATCGAGTCAGTTCTGACTCTTAGTGACTCTATGGATAGCAAACAAAACACTGGCCGGTCCTGTAACATCCTCACAACCATCGCTATGTATAAGCCCATTGTTGCAGCCACTGTATCAATACATCTCTTTGAGAGACTTCCTGTTTTTCCATGACCTTCTACTTTACCAAGCATGATGTCCTTCTCTAGGGACTAGTCTCTCCTGATAACATGTCTAAAGTACGTGAGACAAAGTCTTGTCATCAGCAATGGGTTTTTATGCTGATATAGCAATACATAATTTATTCAGCATAGTGGTGAAGAAATGATTCTAGGCCAGTAAATTTTCCTGATAACCCAAATTATCCTCTATTCATTGCAGCTTTGTATTTTAACCATTTGAGATGGAAGTCATTCTAAAATGTATTATACACTGGTTTATCTTTCTAAACGGAGCGTAATGATCTTATATACCCATTTTATTAATGGCTAACAGTCATCAGAATGAAGAATAATTATTGTTTGGTGCTATAATATAGAGATGCAATGTATAGTCTAAAGTGAGCAGGACCTTCTCAGTGAATCATTAGTGCAGTGCAATGGGGAACTCAGTTTTCTTATTGTATGATGTGGGAGAATACCATTCAGTAAGTGAGAAGTTGAAAGGTTAAATGATCAAAGCCTGGAGTTAATATTGAGGTGCAGACAATATATAGATACACTTGCCTCATGAGATCAAAACTCAGTATTACTCTGTTGTTTCAAAGTACCTCTGAGACAGGTTCACATTTTCCCTAATAATTAAATAGTTTGAAACTGGCAGACCCGGTGCAAGAACAACATCTCCCAAAGGAAGATAGTGCTAATTTTTCCATTGTTTCCCACCTTTAATTATTTCCAAATGCAGCAGTCAGTGAAAATGCACTGCTCTTTCCAGAGTTGCAAGGAAGTTCTTCCACTATTTCTGAAAGGCCTCTGTATCACCCTTCAAGTTCACTACAGCTGTTTTGATTAGATGTCAGTGGTGGGGATCCTTTCTACTAATTTTTATCTTTTGTGTAGTTTGGGAGATGAACAGAGACTAACATACCAAAATTAAAAAAAACAAAACAAAACCCATCGATGTCGAGTCAATTCCAACTCATAGCAACCCTATAGGACAGAGTAGAACTGTCCTGTAGGGTTTCCAAGGAGCAGCTGGTGGATTCAAACTGCCGACCTTTTGGTTAGCATCTTATCTCTTACCCACTGTGCTACCAAGGTTCCAGATAGTAACATAAGGGGTAACAAATGTCTCCTTTGAAGGAAAAGACATTGTTTTGCTGTCTGTATCCCTTAACCTGATTGTTCCTCTTCTCCCCAAGGAACTGAAACTTGTAACTAGTGGTACACACTGAGGCTTACTATTATGCTCTCCCAACAACTGTTCTTGCATGATTCAAACCATTTCTTTAGGGTAAACTTTAGTTTTTAAAAGTCTTTCTGTCCTAGGGTATTTATCCAGCTGTTTATAAAGTAGCATTCATTATCTCACCACACTCATTCATAAATGAATCATTAGCCTGCCAGATTGTAGTACTCTTTATACTTCTGATTTGAATTACAATGTCAAGACATTTCTGGAGAGCAAAACCACTTTCTCTCTGTTTGTACTTAATGGGAGGTAATCTTAGGGAAAAAAACAGAAGCAACAATTTTATCAGCGACAACTGTAACCTGGCAAATAATAGCTCTTAGTTCTTCATCACACTCCAACTTGCTCCTGCTAAATAACTGGAATCTCGTGCATATCTTGTTTTCCAAAAAGACAAACCTTTCTAAGAGCTTTGAAACTGGCATTGCCGAGGAGTGTGCTGTCACGCTAACTTGTAATAACTTTCTCTCTGAACCCCAAGTCCCTTTAATTGAGAGAGGGATAAAACCCTATCATCTACTTCATTTTCTTTAATTCTTTTTTCATCTTGCCTCTAGGAAAAAAAAAATTAAAAAATAGTTGGCAGCACATTAAGGATGCATGGGAGAGAAAAATGTAGGTTCCTGAAATGTTTAAGGGAGAAGGAAATCATCTACTTTTAGGAACTGCCTAACAGAATTTAGCTGGTGCATTAGTTATCCAAATTACCTCTTGCTTTTATCACACAGACAATATACAACTGAATTGCTAAATGATGTGTGCTTTTTGTTTTCTTTCCAAGAGCAAGATCGGACACTTAATCAGGTCAATAATTATTCATGCATTGGCATGGTCTTCTTCTTAAAGTGTAACAGTGACTCACTGGGTATATAGTCATTATTACTGATTAGCAGGAAATTATTTTTGTGCATCAGTGGTTCATGTGAAAACAGCTTCTTTTATTGTGCTGAGTTACTTAACAGTTGGGCCATGAGGGAATTATGGTGTTACTGTTGAGATTGAATCTTTATACATACACCAGTAGATAATGATTGACAAACTGTTCTGTGGAGTTATTCTTGCAGTTGAAGGTTGCTACTAACATGCCCAACTTTCTGAAGTTTGATACTCACCACATAAATGCATAATACACTTCGAAAATGTCATTTCTTTATAGGTAACTTATTGGAGAAATAAAGAAAAGGGAAAACAAGGAAGCAAATGAGAAGACAAGAGGACGTAAGATTTAAAAGAGAATAAATGTGAAAGAAAAGACAGGATGAGTAAGAAAGAGGAAGAATGCAATGAGAGAGAGGGGATTTCACTTTGAATTGTTAGTTGAATGATATCTGATGAAATATCTACACTTCTCTTTGGTTTACACAATTGACTTTTAATATTTTAAATGGGCCGCAAATTCTGTATTTCATTTAAATAATTTCTATGGAAAACATTCCATGAAGAAAATTTGCATGACATTACTGGTATTTTCCCCTTTTAGGGGGTGGAAAAATGCATCTTAGAGGTGATATATTCACTTGTTCTGAATCCGTATTTTTTTAAAGCAAAATTTGCTCTCAATAGTACTACTACTGCCAGGGGGAATTCCTAGGTTCCAAGAAGGTAGCAATCCCTGTGTTTGTGGGTAAGCGTAGAATGACAGCAAAAGTTCGTATGTCCCTCTCTGAGGCAATATATGTTATTTTAATACCTCAATATTCAACTTTCTTCCATAGTGCTTTTTGTAAATTTCCTTTCATGCTCTTACAATGCAGTATAATTCATTATTTATGAAATCATTTTCTCTTATGTAATTAGACTGTGTACTTGAAGCACCAACTTTATTGTTTTTACTTTTCCAGAACCTAGAATATAGTTTAAGAACTGAATAAATGTTGATGAATGACCAACCAGATGAAGATGACATCTTTTTTTTTACATATTCAAAAATAAAGAGAATAATACAATGATCCCTCGTGTAGTCATCACTCGGCTACTACAATTATCAACTCATGACCACTCTTAAAAATCTCTATGTCTATCCATTCCCTCAAATCAGAATAGAATTATTTTGAAGAAAATCAAGATATTATACAATTTTATCTGTATTTCAGCATATATAGCTAAAAGGTAAGCATTCCCTTTTTAAATGTAACCACAATAATATCTAAAGGCAATAATGATCCATTAATAGTCTCAAATAGCCAGTCCATGTTCAAGTTTCCTCAATTATACAACTTTTTTTTAAGTTGGTTTGTTAAAACCCATATCCAAATAAGGTCAACACATTGTATTTATTTTGATATGTCTCTTTAGTAACTTTTAATCTATAGATTACCCCATCTATTAATTTTTGTTTTCTAATTTATTTTTTGGAAACCATATTGTTTGTCTGGCTTTCTCTAATTTAGATTTGCTATTTTTGGAAAAAACACTTTCTATGTGGTATTTTTTACTTCCATCAGGAAGCACATAATATGTGGTTGTATTTCTGTCTTTTTTTAGGTTAGTAGTTACTAATATCACTACTTGGTTAATTATTTTCTTAGGGGTTTACAAAATGGAGGTGTATTAACATGTAATTTCTTCTTCATTTATTATTTGAGATAGTTTCATTATAATTGTTTTGTTACCGTGATTATTTATTTTATATGGGAGAGACAGATTAAATGCTTTATTTTTTTTCCTTTATTTACCAGTTTTATAAATAATTAATTAGCTATCTACCATTTTTAAAAGTGATCAACTTTTTGAAAATATAATTTTGAGCCTGTGAATTTTAACATACTTGATTGGCATCAATCCATTGCAGTTTTTGTTCTTCTTGATACTCAACTTGTCTATCTTTCCAACGGAGAATCTTTTCAACTTGGCTTCTCCATCATTTTGACCCCAAAAGGTATTGATAGATTTCTTGTTATTAGGTATGACACAGTATCCAAGTTCATCTTTAGTAGTTCCTTATCCAAACCTGGGATTAGCCGTTTCCTCAATGATTTCTGGTTCCTTTTAGTGGGAAATGATTTTGTGGCAAAAATTGGATGTTAGGTTTTTTTGTTTGCTTGTTTGTTTGTTTCAACCAATGGTTACTTATTGATTCTAGGCTTTTTGACCTTTTTAGTGGACAGGCTTAAGAATATCACTTTTTAAATTATATTTTACTGTGTTTTCGGTGAAAGTTTACACAGCAAATTAGGTTCCCTTTTAACAATTTCTAAATTGTTAATTTCTAAATTCCTAAGCCTTCAAACCCAGTAAACCAATCCCATGAGTCGGAAACAACTCAATGGCAGATAACAACAACAACAATTAACTTTTCTGATTTTATAACTACTTTTATGCTTTTTCCCCCACACATCTGCCAGTTTGTTGTACTGTGGGGGCTTGCGTGTTGCTGTGAGGCTGGAAGATATGCCACCGATATTCAAATAGCAGCAGGGTCACCCATGGTGAACAGGTTTCAGCTGAGCTTCCAGACTAAGACAGGCTAGGAAGAAGGACCTGGCAGTCTACTCCTGAAAAGAATTAGCCAGTGAAAACCTTATGAATAGCAGCAGGACATTGTCTGATATAGTGCTGGAAGACAAGCCCCTCAGGTTGGAAGGCACTCAAAAGACAACTAGGGAAGAGCTGCCACCTCAAAGTAGAGTTGACCTTAAAGACATGGATGGAGTCAAGCTTTGGGGACCTTCATTTGCTCATGTGGCACGACTTAAAATGGGAGAAACAGCTGCAAACATCCTTTATAATAGAACGTGGAATGTACGAAGTATGAATCTAGGAAAATTGGAAATTGTCAAAAAAGAAATGGAACATGTAAACATGTATGTCCTAGGCATTAGTGAAGTGAAATGGACTGGTATTAGTCTTTCTGAGTCAGACAATCATATGGTCTACTATGCCAGGAATGACAGCTTGAAGCAGAGTGGCATTGTATTCATCATCAAAGAGCTATCCTGAACTACAACGCTGTCAGTGATAGGATAATATCCATATGCCTATAAGGAAGATGAATACAACTATTATTCAAATTTACACACCAACCACTTAGGCCAAAGTTGAAGAAATTGAAGATTTTTACCAATATCTGCAGTCTGAAACTGATCAAACATGCAATCAGGATGCATTGATAATTACTGGTGACTGGAATGTAAAAGTGGAAACAAAGAAGTATTCGGAGTTAGAATACATGGCCTTGGTGATAGAAACAATGTCTGAGATCACATGATAGAATTTTGCAAGACCAAAGACTTCTTCATTGCAATTACCTTTTTTCATCAACATAAATGGTGACTATACACACTATATACGTGGACATCACCAGGTGGAATACATAAAAATCAAATCGACTATATCTGTGGAAAGAGATAATGGAAAAGCTCAATATCATCAATTATAACAAGGCCAAGGGTGGACTGTGGACATGCAAGTTCAAGTCAAAGCTGAAGAAAATTAGAACAAGTCCATGAGAGACAAAGTACGACCTTGAGTATATACCAGCTAAATTTAGAGACCATTACAAGAATAGATTTGATGCATTGAACACTAATGACTAAAGACTAGATGAGTTGTGGAATGACATCAAGGACATCATACATGAAGAAAGCAAGAGGTCTTTAAAAAGACATGAAAGAAAGAAAAGATCAAAATGGATGTCAGAAGAGACTCTGAAACTTGCTCTTGAACGTCAAGTAGCTAAAGCTAATGGAAGAAATGATGAAGTAAAAGAGCTGAACAGAAGATTTCAAAGGGTGGCTTGAGAAGACAAAGTAATGTATTGTAATGACACATACAAAGAGCTGGAGATAGAAAACCAAAAGGAAAGAACATGCTCAGCATTTCTCAAGCTGAAGGAATTGAATACAAAAAATGCAAGCCTCAAGTTGCAATATTGAAAGATTCTACAGGGAAAATATTAAATGAAGTAGGAAACATCAAATGCAGATGGAAGGAATACCCAGAGTCACTATACCAAAAAGAACTGGTCGACGTTCAACCATTTCAGGAGGTAGCATATGATCAGGAACTGATGGTACTGAAGAAAGAAGTCCAAGATGCACTGAAGGCATTGGTGAAAAACAAGGCTCCAGGAATTGGCAGAATATCAATTGAGATATTTCAACAAATGGATGCGGTCCTGGAAGTGCTTACTTGTTTAAGCCAAGAAATTTGGAAGATAGCTACCTGGCCAACTGACCAGAAGAGATCCATATTTATGCCTATCCCCAAGAAACATGATCCAACCAAATGTGGAAATTATCAAACAATATCATTAATATCACACGTAAGTAAAATTTTGCTGAAGATCACTCAAAAGTGGTTGCAGCAGTATATCAACTGGGAACTGTCAGAAATGCAAGCCAGATCAGAAAAGGAAGTGGAACTAGGGATATCATTGCTTATGTCAGATGGATCCTGGCTGAAAACAGAGAATTCCAGAAAGAAGTTAACCTGTGTTTTATTAACTGTGCAAAGGCATTCAACTGTGAGGATCATAACAAATTACAGAAAACATTGCAAAGAATGGGAATTCCAGAATGCTTAACTGCATTTATGAAGAACCTGTACATAGATCAAGAAGCAGTCGTTCAAACATTACAAGGGAATTGTGAATATTTTAAAGTCAGGAAAGGTGTGCCTCAGGATTATATCCTTTCATCATGCTTACTCAATCTCTATGCTGAACAAATAATCCAAGAAGCTGGACTACATGAAGAAGAACTGGACATCAGGACTGGAGGAAGACTCATTAATAACCTGTGTTATGCAGATGACACAATTTTTTTGCTGAAAGTGAAGAGGACTTGAACCACTTACTGATAAAGATCAAACATCACCCTTCAGTACGGATTACACCTTAACATAAAGAAAACAAAAAATCCTCACAACTAGACCAATAAACAACATCTTGATCAACGGAGAAAAGACTGAAGTTGTCAAGGGTTTCATTTTGCTTGTACACACAATCAACACCCATGGAAGCATCAGTTAAGAAATCAAATGATGCATTGCACTGGGCAAATGTGCTGCAAAATACCTCTTTAAAGTGTTAAAAAGCAAAGATGTCACCTTGAAGACTAAGGTGCACCTCACCCAAGCCATGGTGTATTCAGTCGCGTCATATGCATGTGAAAACTGGACAGCGAATAAAGAAGACGGAAGAAGAATTAATGCCTTTGAATTATGGTGTTGGCAAAAATATTGAATATACCATGGACTGCCAAAAGAATGAACAAATCTGTCTTGGAAGAAGTACAGCCAGAATGCTCCTCAGAAGCAAGGATGATGAGACTACGTCTCACATACTTTGGACATGTCATCAGAAGGAATCAGTCCCTGGAGAAGTACATCATGCTTGGTAAAGTAGAGGATAAGAGAAAAAGAGGAAAACCTTTAATGAGATGGATTGACACTGTGGCTGCAATGATGGGCTCAAGCATAACGATTGTGAGGATGGCACAGAACCTAGCAGTGTTTTGTTCTGTTGTACATAGGGTCGTATGAGTCAGAACTGACTTAAGGACACCTAACAACAACATATGCTTTTTTGTATATTTTATGCCTATAAATAATTGCTTTAACCAACTATTTATATTTTTTTCCCTTCAGCGCTTTCTGTCCTTAGATAAATTGCACTCAGGGTGAATAGGCAAATCACTGTGTTTTCTCATCAGTTGAAATTATTTTTCTTTGATAATAAAGTTACCAACTAAATATATGTTAAGATTGACTTTTCTTCTGAATTTTGGAGATTGCAGTTTTTCCATTTTGATATATTTTTATTTTATAATTGTAAAATATTTACATGGTGGTATCGAGGGGCAAGATGGCGCTCTAGGCAGAAACACCACACCGTCCCTCCACAGCAAAGATCCGAAAAACTAAGCCTAACAGAGAATCAACAATCCTGAAACCCTAGAACACCAAATGAAGAGATAAAGAACTCAGCCAAACACCAAACGGAGTCAGAATACTAAAAGAGAATGGAGAGCGAGGAGAGGCTCAGGCAGAGATTCCTTACCAGCTAACGCAGCGCGGATCCACCATCTTGGATTCCTATCGGAGACCAGCGAACGGGAGAGCAGCCTTGCAGAGCATCTGGTCGGAGACAGAACGACCGGTAAACTGTGGTGCGCGCTCTCCCACCACCCAACCCTCTCCGCCTCAGCTGGGGATCCCCTGCTTTCCGTGGCCAGGGTCCTTGGGCTGGGGGGTGCTGGTGCTTGGATTCCGCGTGCCTGGGCTGGCGGCTTTCTGGGAGCCATTTGCTGGTGGCTAGCGAGCCTTTTTCTGGCGCCTCCCCCTCCTTTTGCCTGGGTGCCTAGTTCCGAGTGCCATCTCTGCTCTATCCTGTGGGGCTGTAGGGCTGCGTTCGGGCGTGTGGCTGTTTCCAGGTCTGGGCTCCCGTGCGGATGGGATCCCGGGGCCTTTCTTCGTTGGCCCCTCTGCTTCCCGTGGCCACAGTCTCTTAACCCTGAGACTACCGGCTTCTTGGAATTCGCGCCCCTGAGTGGGGGCTCTCTGGGTCCCATTTGTAGGCACTGACTGCTGGTGTTGCCCCCTTTTTTTTTTTTTTTTCAATTTTATTTTTCTTCCTTTTTTGATTAGTTTTGTCATCTTTTACCTCTTTTTCCCTTTTGTCTTTCTTCATTGCTTAATTTCTCGTCTCTCTATCTCTTCCTTCTCTTTCTGATCCCTGAATACCAGGCGATGTATGCCTCTGTACCTTCTGGCCAGGCTAAGCTGTGAAAATTAAGACTGACTCCCCCAGACCTCATAGCTGCATCGGTGGGATCTCTGGGAACTTTGCAGTTCTTTAACTTTTCTGATTTTTATTTGGTTATTCTTTCCTTTTCTTTCCCTTCCCCCTTCTGGTTTCCTCCATCCCATAGTCTCTCATCTGTACATTCCAACGACAAGCTCCCCTAGCATTCTTTTATGTTTGTATGCTTTTTGCTCCTCCTCCTCTCTCCTCTCTCCCATATCCAGCTTAGCTTCACACATAACCATCTTCCCGCTGCACCCTACCTACCTGCACCGTTCACTAGACATCACACCACCAAGCGGTGCAGGCACGCCCTATTGGAACCTGCCCAACAATGACTATTGATGGTCCTGGTGGCTGCGGTCAGTGCCACAAGCAACCCATCCCAGTGGCTCCTCCTCAACTAGATCTGCCCAGCTGTACCACAAGAACGAAACAAACAAAAAAAAAAAACTACAATCAATAAACGAGAGAAATATCTACTGAATGCCCCGAAAACAGCAAACAATATCAAAACATTTACAAAAACAAGACAAGATGGCTCCAATAGGCGTTCAAATTAAAACACCAGATAACTCTCCTGTGGAAGAAAATGCACTAGAAGTACCTGATACGGAACTCAAATCACTAATACTCGGAATTTTCCAAGAACTGAGGCAAAAAGCTGACAAACGTGAGGAAAAAATAGACAAATTTATGGAAAATACAGACAAAAAATTGGAAGAATTCAGGAAGATGATGCAGGAACAAAATGCCAAAATAAATTCACAACTCAAAATTATACAAAAACAACAATTAGAAATCCAAAAGATAAACAACAAGATTTCAGAAATGGACAATGTCATTGAAGGGCTGAGAAGTAGATTTGAAACCATGGAAGACAGGATCAGTGGAACTGAAGACAAACACTTGGATACAACTCTGTTTCAGGAAAACTCAGAAAAAAGAACAAAGAAAAATGAAGAGACCCTGAGAGTTATGTGGGACACAATTAAAAGCAAAAAATTACGAGTGATTGGCATACCAGAACAGGGGGAGAAAACAGAAAACACAGAGAGGATCATTGACGAACTGCTGACAGAAAACTTTCCCAATATCATGAAAAATGAAAAGCTGGCCACCCAAGAAGCTCAACGAACCCCATATAGAAGAGACCCCAAAAGAAAATCACCAAGACATATCATATTCACACTCGCTAAAACTAAAGACAAACAAAGAATCCTGAGAGCAGCTCGTGAAAACAAGAAGTCACATACAGAGGAGAAACAATAAGACTAAGCTCAGATTATTCAGCAGAAACCATGCAGGCAAGAAGGCAATGGGATGACATATATAAAATCTTGAAAGAAAAAAATTGTCAGCCAAGAATAATATATCCTGCAAAACTCTCATTCAGATTTGATGGTGACAATTAGGTCATTTCCAGATAAACAGAAACTAAAGGAATATGAAAAAGTCAAACCAAACTTACAAGAATTATTAAAGGGAGTTCTTTGATCTGAGGACAAACAGCTTCAGCCCTCAGGCAGGACCTATGACCTAGGACGCAGGTTCACATGAACCAGATACCATTCTAGGAACTGAACTACAGAGGACTTTCCAAAAACAAAAGATATACAACAGGGAATCAGAGAAATCAATCAAAGGATGACAACAACATCAAAACAATGAAAGAGGGAACAAACGGCATAGGTATAGAACCTTCTAAAGGAGAGGAAGGCAAGGCGATACCAAGTCACGGTAGACTGCTCCAAAATTATAAAGATAAGGGTAAAATTCATGGTAACCACAAAGAAAGTTAACAAACCAACTCATAAAAATAAAGACGAAAAACACAAAGTCTCAACAAAAACAAAACCTGCAAAAACAAAAGAAATGAACACAAAATCCACAAACAAAAGTAACTCAGCACAAGAGAGTAAGAATAACAATGAAAACATCAGCATCACAAAAAAAAAGCACTACAAAATGACAGCAACAAACTCACATCTATCAATAATTACACTGAACGTAAATGGACTCAATGCACCCATAAAGAGATGGAGAGTGGCAGAATGGATAAGAAAACAGGATCCATCAATTTGCTGTCTACAAGAGACACACCTTAGAAACAAAGATGTGAATTTATTAAAAATCAAAGGTTGGAAAAAAATATATCAAGCTAACAACTATCAAAAAAGAGCAGGAGTGGCAATTCTAATCTCAGATAAAATAGACTTTAAAACAAAATCTACCATAAAAGGCAAAGAAGGACACTATATAATGATTAAGGGGATGATCCATCATGAAGACATAACCATAATTAATATCTATGCACCCAATGACAGGGCTCCAAAATACATTAAAAAAACTCTAACAGCACTGAAAAGAGGAATTGAAAGTTCCACAATAATAGTAGGAGACTTCAACACACCACTCTCAGTAAAGGACAGAACAACTAAAAAGAAACTCAACAAAGATACAGAAGACCTAAAGGACACAATCAGCCAACTTGACCTCATAGACATGTATAGAACAAACCATCCAACTGCTGCAAAGTACACATTCTTTTCCAATGCACATGGAACGTTCTCCAGAATACACCACATCTTAGGCCACAGAGCAATCCTCAACAAGATCCAAAATGCTGAGATAATTCACAGTATCTTCTCTGACCACAATGCCATCAAGGTAGAAATTAACACTAGAAAGAGCAAGGAAAAAAAATCAAACACATGGAAACTGAATAATACTCTGCTTACACATCAATGGGTAATAGAAGAAATCAGAGATGGAATTAAAAAATTCCTAGAATCAAATGAAAATGAAAACACATCATACCAAAACCTTTGGGACACAGCAAAGGCAGTGTTCAGAGGACAATTTATAGCAATAGATGCACATATCAAAAAAGAAGAAAGGGACAAAATCAAAACATTAACTACAGAACTCAAACAAATAGAAAGAGAACAACAAAAAAAGCCTACAACCACCGGAAGAAAGGAAATAGTAAAGATCAGAGCAGAAATCAATGAAATAGAGAACAGAAAAACAATAGAAAGAATCAACAAAACCAAAAGTTGGTTCTTTGAAAGAATCAACAAAATCGACAAACCACTGGCCAGACTGACAAAAGAAAAACAGCAGAGGGCACAAATAACCCAAATAAGAAATGAAATGGGGGACATTACACCAGACCCAACTGAAATAAAAAGGATTATAACAGAATATTACGAAAAACTATATTCCAACAAATTTGAAAACCTAGAGGAAATGGATAAATTTCAAGAAACATACGGCCTACCCAAACTACAACAAAGTGATATTGAAAATCTGAACAGACCCATAACAAGAGAAGAGATTGAAAAGGTAATAAAAAAACTCCCAACCAAAAAAAGCCCTGGCCCAGATGGCTTCACTGGAGAATTCTACAAAACATTTACAGAAGAGCTCGTACCAGTTCTACTCAAGTTATTTCAGAGCATAGAAGAGGAAGCAACACTTCCAAATTCATTCTATGAAGCCAGCATAACGCTGATACCAAAACCAGGCAAAGACATCACAAAAAAAGAAAATTACAGACCAATATCTCTCACGAATATAGATGTAAAAATTCTGAACAAAATTCTAGCCAATAGAATTCAGTATCATATCAAAAAAATAATACTCCACGACCAAGTAGGATTCATACCAGGTATGCAAGGATGGTTTAACATTAGAAAATCCATCAACGTAATCCACCACATAAATAAAAGGAAAGAAAAAATCACATGATCATCTCAATTGATGCAGAAAAGGCATTTGACAAAGTCCAACACCCATTCCTGATAAAAGCTCTCAATGAAATAGGTATAGAAGGGAAATTTCTCAACATAATAAAGGGCATCTATGCAAAACGATCAGCCAACATCATTCTTAATGGAGAGAGGCTGAAAACATTCCCCTTGAAAACAGGAACAAGAGAAGGATGCCCTTTATCACCACTCCTATTTAACATTGTGCTGGAAGTTCTAGCTAGAGCAGTAAGGCAAGAGAAAGAAATAAAGGGCATCCAAATTGGTAATGAAGAAGTTAAACTCTCCCTGTTTGCAGATGATATGATACTATACACAGAAAACCCTAAAGACTCCACGAGAAATTTACTGGAACTAGTAGAAAGATTCAGCAGAGTAGCAGGATATAAGATAAACATTCAAAAGTCAGTTGGATTCCTATACACCAGTAAAGAGATCGATGAAAAGGAGATCAGGAAATCAATACCATTTTCAATAGCCCCTGAAAAGATAAAATACTTAGGAATAAATCTGACCAGGCATATAAAAGACCTATACAAAGAAAACTACAAAACACTGCTGCATGAAATCCAAAGGGATCTACATAAATGGAAAAACATACAATGCTCATGGATAGGCAGACTCAACATTGTGAAAATGGCAATTCTACCTAAAGCAATCTACAAATACAATGCAATCCCATACAAATACCAACAACATTCTTCAAAGAGATGGAAAAACTAATTATTAACTTTATATGGAAAGGGAAGAAACCCTGAATAAGTAAAGCACTACTGAAGAAGAAGAATAAAGTTGGAGGACTCACACTACCTGACTTGAGAATCTACTATACAGCTACAGTACTCAAAACAGCCTGGTACTGGTACAACAACAGAGACATTGACCAATGGAACAGAATTGAGAACTCAGATGTAAATCCATCCACCTACGGTCACCTGATTTTTGACAAGGGCCCAAAATACATCAAATGGGGAAAAGACAGTCTTTTTAACAAATGGTGCTGGCAAAACTGGATATCCATTTGTTGAAAAATGAAACAGGACCCATACCGCACACCATATACAAAAACTACTTCAAAATGGATCAAAGACCTGAATATAAAGCCTCAAACTATAAAATTCATAGAAGAAAAAATAGGACCAACACTTCAGGCCTTAATTCATGGCATTAACAGGATACAAACCATAAACATCAACACAAAAAACCCAACAGATAAACTAGATAATTGGGATCTTCTAAAAATCAAACATCTATGCTCTTCAAAAGATTTCACCAAAAGAGTTAAAAGAGAACCTACAGACTGGGAAAAAATTTTTGGACAGTACAAGTCATACAAAGGTCTAATCTCCATAATCTACAAGAAAATCCAACACCTCTACAACAAAAAGACAAACAGTCCTATCAAAAAATGGACAAAGGAAATGAACAGACACTTCACCAAGGAAGACATTCAAATGGCCAACAGACACATGAGGAAATGCTCGCGATCGCTAGCCATTAGAGAAATGCAAATTAAAACCACAATGAGATACCATCTCACCCCGGCATTACTGGCACGAATCAAAAATACTGGAAATAACAAATGTTGGAGGGGCTGCGGGGAGACGGGAACTCTTATACACTGCTGGTGGGAATGCAAAATGATACAGCCATTTTGGAAAATGATATGGCGTTTCCTCAGAAAGCTAGAAATAGACATACCATTCGATCCAGCAATCCCACTCCTAGGAATATATCCTAGAGAAATAAGAGTCATCACTCGAATAGACATATGCACACCTATGTTCATGGCAGCATTATTCACAATAGCAAAACGATGGAAACAACCTCGATGTCCATCAACAGATGAATGGATACACAAACTATGGTACATACACACAATGGAGTACTATGCAACGAGAAAGAACAACAATGAATCTGTGAACCATCTCATAACATGGATGAAACTGGAGGACATCATGCTGAGTGAAATAAGTCAATCACAAAAGGACAAATATTGTATGAGACCTCTATTGTAAAAACCCATGAAAAAATTCACATGCAAAATCTAACAATCCTTGTTGGTTACCAGGGATGGGGGGGGGGAATACTATATAGGTAATAGGTAAGTGGTAACTTGGGTGAGAGCTGACATAGTACATAGTACAGGGGAAACTAACACAACCTGCACAAGGAAAGGTCATGGAGGCCCTATAGACACATCCAAACCCCCCGAGGGACTGAGTTGTTGGACGGAGGGCTCTGGGGACCATGATCTCGGGGAACATCTAGCTCAATTGGCATGACACTACTTATAAAGATAATGCTCTACATTCTACCTTGGTGAGTAGTGTCTGGGGTCTTAAAAGCCTATGAGCGGCATCTAAGATACTCCACTGATCTCATCCCTTTGGGAACAAGGGAGAACGAAGAGAACAGGATACAAGGAAAAGATTAGTCTGAAGGACTAATGGTCCACAGCTACCAAGGCCTCCACGGGACTGAGTCCAGTACAGCTGGATGGTGCCCGGCTACCACCAATGACTCCTCTGACCAGGATCACAACAGAGGTTTCTGGGCAGAGCTGGAGAAGGATGTAGAGCATAATTTTAACTCCCCCCCACCCAAAAAAAAAGAAGACCAGATTTACTGGCCTAAAGAATACTAGAGAAACCTCAAGAGTGTGGCCCCCAGACACCCTTTCAGCTCAGAGGTGAAGTTACCTTCGAGGTTCGATGTTAAGCTTGGGAATGGACAGCCCAGTAAAACTAAATGGGACTAACGAGGTACAGGAGTCCGGTGACAAGGGCCAGAAGGCAGAGGGAGAGTAGGAAACTGATGATAAGGAACACAAATTGAATAAGGACACTGTCGATGTATTGTGAGATTGTTGACCACTGCTATAGGGCAACATTTGTAGTAACTATTAAATGGGAGGCTGTTTTGTCCTGTAAGCCTTCATCTTGGGCGAGAATGGCAGCACAATTGGAAGAGCATAGTCAATATCACTTAAATGTGTAAGTAAAAAGTTTTGAAATGGTGTTTAACTAAAATAAAAAATAAATAAATAAACAAATGAGACTAAAGAGGTACAATAGTCCACTGACAAGGTCCAGAAGACAGAAGGGGACAAGGAAGCCCCCTGGTGATAGGGAACACAAGGTGGAGTAAGGATATTCTTGATGTGCTGTGAGATTGTTAACCATTGTCATAGGGCAACATGTGTAGTAACTGTTAAATGAAAAACTATTTTGTTCTGTAAGCCTTCATCTTAAGTGAGAATAACAGCACAGTTGGAAGAGCGTAGTCAATGTCACTGAACTGTGAATGTAGAAATTTTTGAAATGGTGTATCTTTGGCCATCTGTAATTTTCATCAAAAAAAAAAAAAAAGGTTGAGAATTTAGAGGCTTAATACGTTGTGGGGTTGTTAACCAATGTCATAGAACAACATGTGTACTACTATTTTATGAGAAACTATTTGCTCTGTAAGCTTTCACCTGAAGTACAATAAAATATATATATATATATAAAAATTTACATGGTTCTAAGACAAATCTACAAAGTAAGTACATTCAAAGAAGTCTAGTTTCTATCCTTGGCCCCTCTACCCTGTTTCTCCCTCCCCTCACAGAGAACCATTTTACTAATTTTATTGTTTAGTCTGTCATTTTCTTTTAAAATGAAACAAATATATACCCTTACACCTTCTTATGTAAATGGTAGCATGACTTTCTTTTTTCACATAACATTAAATTTTGGAGATCATGCCACAATTGTCTATGGAGCTATGATTTCTTCTGTTTAATAGCTGCATTTTATTCCATTTTTGGATGAACTATAATTTATTCATCGAGTTTCCTACTGATAAACATTGGGCTTTCTCCAATCTTTTGTTATTACAAATTGTGCTATAGAGAATAACATTGTGCATAATTTCACCTATATTTTTGCCACTGGATTGTTTGGGACAGATTCTTAGAAGTGGGATTTCTGGGTCAAAAAGTAAAAGAGTATATAATTTTTCTATATAGTGACAAATTCTCCCCCATAGATGCACTATTGCATTCTTACCTCAATGTACAAAAGTGCTTTTTTCCCTACAGCTTCACCAGCAGAGTATGTTATAAATATTTTGTATTTTTTACTATACTGATAGGAAAAAGAAAATCTTGGTATAGTTTTAATCTACATTTAACTTACTAAGCAGTTAAGCTTTTTTTCATGGTTAGTAGGCGTTTCAGTGTAGAAATGTGCATAGGTTTTCATGGCTGTGACCTTTCAGAAGTAGACTGCCAGGCCATTTTTCAGAGGTGCCTCTGGTAGATTTGAATTGCCAAACTTTGGGTTAGTAGCTGAGTGCTAAACCGTTTATGCCACCTATGTGGGTTTATTTTTCAGTGAGTAATCATATCTCAAGGCTATTTTATATTCAGTTATTGGTTTTTTGTTCTCTCTCTCCTTTTTCGTAACTCTGTAATTAAGAGTTGTGGTAAATTGCAAAAAGCCCCACAATCCTTCACTCCTTTCCCTGCCTATTGCCTTTGCTATGTTACTTTTCAGTTCTTTGTGTGAAAAGTTGGAGTCCGTTTCCCTCTTACTTTGAAATAGGTTGGGCTTTGAGCTGGTTTTGGCTAAAAGGCTGCAACACAAGTGACCTAGTATTAGTTCCAAGCCGAGGCCTCAAGAAGCTTTGCATGTTGCTCTCCTTTTCTTGGAACATTGCCTATCTGCCATGTTACAAGTCCCTGCTAGTCTGTTGAAGAAAGAGAGTTCACTTGGAGCAGAGATGAACCATCAGTGCTAAGGTCAACCTCAACCTGGCAACACGAGTGAGCCCAGCAGAATCCAGAAGAACCAGATATGCAGTAGAAAATGCCAACCTCAGAATCATGAGCTAAATAAATTATTTTTGTTTTGAGCCTTTCATTTTTTGGAGTAGTTCATTATCCAGCAAAAGCCCACACAAGAATATTAGTTTATTTCCCATGAAGTACTGCAAACACTTGCCCTAGTTTGTATATTGTCTTTATGTACAGCTAAAAAGAATGCTTTGTTTTGTTTTCTTTGCAGTTCTACTTTATTTTAAATATGCTTTTTGTTTTTGCCTTTATTTATCTTTTTGTTTTTTTCCCACATGCGAACATGGTTTTAAATAGTAGCATTCATGTTGAAACTATCTTATATTCTTCCATTTTCATTTAACTATATATCATAAACATTTTCCCATGTTTCTATACTGTGTTTATAATTACAATTTTTAATCACACCACCCTATTATGTCCTTGACTCTACCATAATTAATTTATCCTTTCTTATCTTGTTGGACATTCATTCTGTGTTTGTTGCTATTATAGATAATGCTATTATGAAGAGAAATTTGCATTGGTGAATTGTTTCTTTAAGATAAATTACCATGAAAGGAATTACTGAGTCAAAATATACAAAAATGTTTATAGTTCTTGGTATGTTTTGACATACAGATATTCTAAAAGATGTGCAAATTTGTAATGCCACCAGCAGTAGTATTACACTCTTGCTAGTCACAGATTTTTATCTTTTTATGGAAATTAATTGTGCACTTTTTTCAAACCAACTCTTGGAATTGGTTTAAATATCCAAAAGTAATATTATAAGGCTTAAAACTGAAGTTCCCTGTCTGCCCCTTCCCACAGCCATTCCCCACTCTCACAGTGGACACCATTTTCAAATGTTTTTAGCCATTTTACCTGGTATTTAACTCTAGATTGCAAAAAACAATCTCATTTTAAAATATTTCCTCAATTTTAGATATTATCTATTGACTTTCTACTATGGAAGCTGAGCATTTAGCTCTAGTATGTTGCCGTTTCACACTCTTATTACCTTCTCACAAGTATGTATTTCTCCTCTATCAAATTAACCCATTTTATAATGTTTAAGTTAAATCCTTAACCAAAGTTTTCATTATTATGAATATATATACATATATATAATTTATCCTGAAATATATATAATTTAATTCAGAGCCAAGTTGAATGCTACTATTACATTCCCCTTCTTGTACAACTTTTTGTTTGTTTCATGTCCTAAAGTTGTCCTTTATTATTGTTGTTGTGGTGGTTGTGGTTATAATCTCTAAATATTGCTAACCTATGCAATATTTCTCAGTCCCATTTTCCACTAAGTCGAATTTGTCAAATAATCTATCAGTTCTGTTCTTTCTCACAGACATCCCTCCTGGAACCTTAATTCTTCAATCTCCTGCTTCAGTCTTGCCTAGTTGCTTTCTAAGTTCATTGCATATCTGTCATCCTCACACTTATCCTTGCTGTTCTCCAGGAAATTCTCTTCGCTTCTCTCCTGTGCTGGAACTCCTATTTCCTGGATATCATTTTTAAAAAGGGCATTTATTATTTCCTTTGTATGCCCATTATCTGAATCTTTTCTGTGATTTGTGGAATCCCAGCTCTCATGAATAGTGGAGGAAGGTAAAGAGTGTCATCCTGTATAGCAGCTGAATACACTGAATTCTCATTTCCAGACTCTGTTTCATCCGGGACATAAATGTGTAAACCAGAATGACTCAGTCACATGTGTTCATGGTAGACATTAATTCAGCTCATGATACAAGAAGGAAGGGACAGGGAGTGTTCCCTGTAGTAGCAGCAGAAACAGGAGTGTCTATAAGGCAGGATTCCTGGTCTGGAAATGAAAGGGGGGCAAAATGTCACATTTCTTTGGTGACAGTATTGTGGCTTGTTTTTTGTTTGTTTTTGGTGAAAATATACACAATCAAGCATACACCTATGCAATAATTTCTACATATATAATTCAATGACACTGGTTACTTTGTGTCATCATTTGTGTTATCTCTTTCCAAATTACTTTAGCACATTTTACTTAGACTCACTGCCACCTAAACTTCTCATCTAAGCTTTAGAGTTGTCAATTGATTTCATATATATAATTCTTTAAAAGAGCTCAATGCTCAAGTCAAACATTCTTTACCAATTGAGCTAAACTGTTGTTTAGTTAAAAGATGACTTTATGGGATATTTTCGGTTCAAGGCTTAATGAGTATCTCAGGGCAATATATTCAGGCATTCCTCCAGTCAATGGGTTCATGAAACCTGGATTCCATAAGAATCTGAAATTCTGTTCCAGATTTCCACCTTTTGATCAGGGTCAATTTATGGAATCCTTGTTCAAAAAATTCAGTAATGTTAGCCAGGTACCATCCAGTTCTTTGGGTCTCATGGTAAAGGAGGCAGTAGTTCATGAAGGCAATTAGACCTCCTGTCCAGTTTCTCCTCTGATTCCTGGCTGTCTTTCTTCTGCTGCTCCAGGTGAATATAAACCAATTGTTGTACCTTGTATGGCTGCTCACAAGTTTTTAAGAACTCAGGCACTACTCAGTAAAGTTAGAGTAGAACAGAAACTCTAAGAACAATATTAGGACAATTCACTGGACTGTCCCATGAAACCATGACCCTAAACCCCAGAACCAAGAAAACTAATCCCATAGGTATTTGGTTGGGGCTCTGGTGGTACAGTGGTTAAGTGTTTGGCTGTTAACCAAAATGTTGGCAGTTCAAAACCACCGATCCCTCCTTAGAAGCTCTATGGGGGCAATTCTGCTCTGTCCTATAGGTCACTATGAGTAGGAACTGATTCAATGGCAATAGCTTTTTTCTTTTTTAAGTAGTATCAGCAGCTCCTAAGTGGTAACAGCAGCTGCTCCTTTTTGTCATTGTAAATGTTATAAGACATAACATTTGCCAATTAGACCTTTTTCTGGTGTACAGCTTAGTGATATCAGTTACGTTCGTCAAGTTCTGTAACCATTATCCTTAAATGATGCAAATTTTCCCATTACCAGAGACAGAAAATCTATACTTTCCACAGAATCATCGTGGCTTGTTATTCTAGCACTTCCAATGAGTCTATGAATAACTGATAACTTCTGGGCAAAATGTTTAGATAATATCCAGTGACCACTTTTGTTGCTTGCAACTACCAACTTTGATTGATGTACATTTGGAAGATATATCACACCTTCCTTACTTTTTTACTCCCTTATTTTGCTGAAGCAGTTTCTCCAGTGGCTTCCTACAAAGCTATGGAGAGAAGAAAACATTTTGATACCATGTATATTAAGCATGCACTTAAATTTTTTAGGTATAAGATCATGCTGGCCTCAGTTATCTAGTGTTATAATGAAATATGAGAAGTGTGTGGCTTTAAAAACAAATTTATTTTCACACAATTTAAGCAGCTAGAAGTTCTATTTCAGGGTGTCAACTCTAGGAGACAGCTTTCTCTCTCTGTTAGTTCTGGGAGAAAGTCCTTGTCTCTTCAGCTTCTATTCCTTGGCTATCTGGTGATTGTCTTAGTTATCTAGTGCTGCTATGACAGAACTACCATAAGTGGATGGCTTTAACAAAGGGAAATTTATTCTCTCACAGTCTAGGAAGCTAGGAGTCCAAATTCAGGGCGCCAGCTCCAGAGGAAGGCTTTCTCTCTCTGTCGGCTCTGGAGAAAGTCCTTCTCATCAATCTTCCATGGTCAAGGAACTTCTCAGTGCAGAGACTCCAGGTTCAAAGGATTCTCTATTCTCCTGTCTCTTGTTTCTTGGTGTTTCCCCTGTCCCTCTGTACCCTTCTCTCTTTTACATCTCAAAACAGATTGACTTAAAATACAACCTAATCTCTTCTGGCAACATGGCGCTCTAGGCAGAAGCTCCATGCCATCCCTCTAGAACAAAGATCCAAAAAACTAAGCCAAACACAGAAAACAGCAAACCTGAAATCCTAAATATCAAATGAAGAGATAAAGAACTCAGCCAAGCACCAAATGGAATAAGAAACTGACAGAGAACAGTGAGGAGACATACATCAGAGGTCCCCTATCAGATAACACAGCACAGTTCTGCCATCTTGGACTCCTATCAGAGACCAGCAGATAGGGGGTATGAGAAAGCAGCTTCACGGAGCTTCCAGCAGGAGACAGAACAACCAGTAACTGGTGATATACACTTTACCACCTTCCACCCTTCTTCACCCCCACTACAACTCCTCTGCTTCCTGTGGCCACAGTCTCTTCGCTGGGAAACACCAGCTGCTTGGATTCCACCTACCCACACTGGCCAACTCCCTGAGTGCCATTTGTTGGTTGCTGGTGTTGCTTTTTTCTGCTTCTTTTGATTTCTTCCTTACCTCTCACCAACTCCCCCTCCTTTCGCTCAAATACCTGGCTCCATGAGCCACCGTTGGTTCTTCCTGAGGGGCTGTGGAGCTCCGCTCCAGTGTAGAACTGCTTCCCGGTTCATGCTACCATGCTGATGGGATCCCAGGGCTTTTTTTGTTTGCTTGTTTTGAATTGTTTTCCTTTTTCTTTTCTCGAGTAGGGAGCCTGTTCAAGCCAGGCTGTGCTGTGCAGCTTGGAACCTAACCTCTCAGCTTGCACAGATGTGCAGAGGAATCCCTGAGAGCATTTCTTTTCTCTTTTTTTTTTTTTTCTGTTTTTTGGAAGGGTTTCCTTATTCTTTTTTTAAAATATGTTTTGTTTTCTTTTCCTTCTTTTTCCCTTTTTGTCTTTCTTCATTACTCAGTTTCTCATCTCTCTATACCTTCCTTCTCTTCTTGTCCCCTGAATACCTCGTGATGAGTGACAGCTCTACGCCTTCTAGCCAGGATGTACTTCAACAACTGGGAACAACTTCCCCAGACCTAGTAGCCCCACAGGTGGGATCCCTGGGAGCTTTGCTTTTCTTTTTTATTTCTAATTTTTATTTATTTATTACTTTCATTTCTTTTTTTCTTCTTCTTCCCCTTTTTGTTTTTCTCCATTTCATAGTCTCTCATCTCTCCACTCCAATGGCAAGCTCCCCTAGCACGCTTTTTTGTTTGTATGTTTTTGGCTCCTGTTCCTCTCTCCTGTCTCCCATACACATCTTAGCTCCACACATCATAATCTCCCGACTATCCTGCCTACCTGTGCCATGGGCTTAACATCACACCATCAAGCAGCACAGGCACGGCTTACTGGAACCTGCCCTGCACTGATTACCAACCCACCCTGAAGGCTGTAGTAAGTGCCACAAACAACCCATCCCAGCAACTCCTCTTGAGCTAGACCTGCCCTGCTGTACCATATCTGAAAGACTGACCCTGCAAATGGGAGAAGGAGGTGAAAAGTGTTGTGACCAAAGATGAGCAAACAACAAAGAACACACAGCCCGCCGGCTCAGACATAGCCAAATTAAAAAAAAAAAAAAAAAAAAAAGATGAAACAAACAAATCTACAATCAATAAACAAGAAAAATAACTACTGAATACCCCAAAGACAGCAGACAATATCAAAACATTTACAAAAACAGGACAGGATGGTTCCTGTAGGCATCCAAAATAAAACACCAGATGACTTTCCAGTGGAAGAAAAGGCACTAGAACTACCTGATAGGGAATTCAAATCTCTAATACTCAGAATTATCTAAGAGTTAAAGCAAAAAGCAGGCAAAAATGAGGAAAAAATAGACAAATTCATGGAAAAGGCAGACAAATTGATGGAAAATACAGAAAAAAATGGAAGAATTCAGGAAAATAATGTATGGACAAAATGCCAAAATAAATTCAGTACTAGAAATCATACAAAAACAATAATTAGGAATCCAAAAGATAAACAACAAGATTTCAGAGATGGACAGTGTCATAGAAGGGCTGAGGAACAGATCTGAACAGGTAGAAGACAAGATCAGTGGAATTGAAGACAAACAGTTGGATACAACTCTGTACGAGGAAAACTCAGAAAAAAGAAAAATGAAAATACCCTGAGAATTATGTGGGATACAACCAAAAGCAAAAATTTTCAAGTGATTGGAGTTCCAGAACAGTGGAAAAAACAGAAAACACAGAGAGGATCATTGAAGAACTCCTGACAGAAAGCTTCCCCAATATCATGAAAGATGAAAAGCTGACCATCCTAGAAGCTCAACGAACCTCATATAGGATAGACCCCAAAAGAAAATCACCAAGGCATATCATAATCACACTCGCCAAAACCAAAGACAAACAAAGAATCCTGAGAGCAGCTTGTGAAAAACAAGAAGTCACATACAGAGGAGAAACAATAAGACTAAGCTCAGATTATTCAGCAGAAACCGTGCAGGCAAGAAGGCGATGGGATGACATATATAAAACCTTGAAAGAAAAAAATTGCCAGCCAAGAATAATATATCTTGCAAAACTGTCGTTCAAATATGATGGTGAAATTAGGACATTCACAGATAAACAGAAATTAAGGGAATATGTAAAAACCAAACCAAACTTACAAGAATTATTAAAGGGAGTTCTTTGATCTGAGAAAAGACAACTTCGGCTCACAGGCTGAATCTAGGCTGTAGGATCGTACCAGCCAGGTACCAGTCTAGGAAATGTACTCTCAAGGATGATCCAAAACCAAAAGAAATACAACAGGGAATCAGAGCAGTTAATCTGTAAATGACAGCAATATCAGAACGATAAAAGAGGGAAAAAATGGTGTAGGCATAGAACCTTCTAAAGGAGAGGAAGGCAAAGCGATACCAAGCAATAATAGACTGCTTCAAACTTAGAAAGATAAGGGTAAATTTCATGGTAACCACAAAGAAAGTTAACAAACATACTCATAAAAATAAATAAGAAAAACATAAAGTCTCAATTAAAAAAAAAAAACCTACAAAAAGAAAAGGAATGAAAAAAAGCACAAACAAAAGGAATTCAGCAATTCAGCACAGGAGAGTAAGAACAAAGAAAACTTCAGCACCCCCCAAAAAAAGCACTACAAAATGACAGCAATAAACTCATATCTATCAATAATTACACTGAATGTAAATGGCCATAAAGAGACGGAGAGTGACAGAATGGATAAAAAAAAAAAACAGTATCCATCATTATGCTGTTTACAAGAGACACACCTTGGAAACAAAGACATGAATTTATTAGAAGTCAAATGTTGGAACAAAATATATCAAGCTAACAACTACCAAGAAAGAGCAGGAGTGGCAATACTAATCTCAGATAAAATAGACTTTAAAACAAAATCCACCATAAAAGACAAAGAAGGACACTATATAATGATTAAAGGGACTATCCATCATGAAGACATAACCATAACAAACATCTACGCACACAATGACAGAGCTCCAAAATACATAAATCAAATTCTGATAGTGCTGAAAAGAGAAATTGACAGTTCCACAATAATAGTAGCAGACTTCAACACAGCACTCTCAGTAAAGGACAGAACAACTAAAAAGAAACTCAACAAAGATACAGAAGACCTAAGGGCACAATCTGCCAACTTGACCCCATAGACATATATAGAACAGTCATTCCAACAGCTGCAAAGTACACATTCTTTTCCAATGCACGTGGAACATTCTCCAGAATACACCTCATCTTAGACCACAGAGCAATCCTCAACTAGATCTAAAACGTTGAGATAATACTAAGTATCTTCTCTGACCACAATGGCATCAAGGGAGAAATTAACAACAGAAAGAGCAAGAAAAAAAAAATCAATTTCATGGAAACTGAATAACACCCTGCTTAAAAACCACTGAATAGAAGAAATCAGAGATGGAATCAAAAAATTCCTCGAATCACATGAGAATGAAAACACATCATACCAAAACCTTTGGGACACAGCAAAGGCAGTCCTCAGAGGACAATTTATAGCAATAGATGCACACATCAAAAAGAAGAAAGGGACACAATCAAAACATTAACTGCACAACTCAAACAAATAGAAAGAGAACAGCAAAAAAAGCCCATAGCCACCAGAAGAAAGGAAATAATAAAGATCAGAGCAGAAGTAAATGAAATAGAGAATAGAAAAACAATAGAAACTATCAACGAAAACAAAAATTGGTTCTTTGAAAGAATCAACAAAGTTGACAAACCACTGGCCAGACTGACAAAAGAAAAATAGGAGAGGACGCAAATAACCCAAGTAAGAAATGAAATGGGCCATATTACAACAGACCCAAATGAAATAAAAAGGATCATAACAGAATATTATGAAAAACTATACTCCAACAAATTTGAAAACCTAGAGGAAATGGATAAATTTCTAGAAACACACTACCTACCCAAACTACAACAAAGTGATACTGAAAATCTGAACAGACCCATAACGAGAAGAGATTGAAAAGTTAACAAAAAAAAAAAAAAAAAATCCTAACAAAAAAAGCCCTGGCCCAGACAGCTTCACTGGAGAATTCTACCAAAAGTTCAGAGAAGAGCTTGTACCAGTACTACTCAAGCTATTTCAGAGCACAGGAAAGGAAGCAACACTTCCAAATTCATTCTATGAATCCAGCATAACCCTGATACCAAAATCAGGCAAAGATGCCACAAAAAACAAAGTTACAGACCAGTATCAAATGAATATAGATGCAAAAATTCTCAACAAAATCCTAGCCAATAAAATTCAACATCATATCAAAAAACAAAAAATACTCCATGATCAAGTTGGATTCATACAAGGTATGCAAAGACGGTTCCACACTAGAATGTCAATCAACATAATCCACCACAGAAATAAAAGGAAAGAAACGAGTCACATGATCATCTCAATTGACACACAAAAGGCATTCAACAAACTCCAACACCCATTCCTGATAAAAACTCTCAATGAAATAGGTATAGAAGGGAAATTTCTCAACATAATAAACGGTAACTATGCAAAACCAATAGCCAGCATCATTCTTAATGGAGAGAGGTTGAAAACATTCCCCTTGAGAACAGGAACAAGACAAGGATGCCCTTTATCACCACTCCTATTTAACACTGTGCTGGAAGTTCTAGCTAGAGCATTAAGGCAAGAAAAAGAAATAAAGGGCATCCAAATTGGTAATGAAGAAGTTAAACTGTCCCTGATTGAGAATGATATGATACTATACATAGAAAACCTGAAAGACTTCATGAGAAATCTACTGGAACTAATGGAAAGATTCAGCAGAATAGCAGGATACAAGATAAACATTCAAAATTCAGTTGGATTCATATACACCAATAAAGAGAATGATGAAAAGGAAAGTAGGAAAATAATACATTTTATAATAGCCCCTAAAAAAATAAATTCTTAGGAATAAATCTGACCAGGGCTATAAAAGACCTATACAAAGAAAACTACAAAACACTACTGCAAGAAACACAAAAGGGAGGGGGCGGGGCAAGATGGCGCTCTAGGCAGAAGCACCACGCCGTCCCTCCACAGCAAAAATCCGAAAAACTAAGCCTAACAGAGAATCAACAATCCTGAAACCCTAGAACATCAAATGAAGAGATAAAGAACTCAGCCAAACACCAAATGGAGTGAGAATACTGAAAGAGAACGGAGAGCGAGGAGACACTCATGCAGAGATTCCCTACCAGCTAACGCAGCGCGGATCCACCATCTTGGACTCCTATCGGAGAACAGCAAACAGGAGAACGGGAGAGCAGCCTCGCGGAGCATCCAGTGGGAGACGGAATAACCGGTGATATTGCGGTGTGCACTTTCCCACCCCCCACCCCTCTCCGCCTTGGCTGGGGCTCCCCTGCTTCCCGTGGCCAGGGTCCCTGGGCCGGGGGGCGCCGGTGCTTGGATTCTGCGAGTCCAGGCCGGCGGCTCTGTCGGAGCTGTTTGTTGGCTGCTGGTGTAGCTTTTTCTGCCGCCTCCCCCTCCTTTTGCTCGGGTGCCTGGTTCCGAGCGCCGTCTTTGCTCTCTCCTGTGGGGCTGTGGTGCTGCAATCAGGCGTGTGGCCGCTTCCAGGTCTGGGCTGCCACGCTGGTGAGATCCCAGGGCCTTTGTTTGTTCACCCCTCTGCTTCCTGTGGTCATGGTCTCTTGACCCAAGACTGCCAGCTGCTTGGAATCCGCACGCCTGAGCGGGGGCTCTCTGGGTGCCATTTGTTGGCTGCTGGTGTGGCTTTTTCTGCTTCTTCTGGTTTCTCGCTTGCCTCTCACTGCCTCCCCCTCCTTTTGCTCGCGTGCCTGGATCCGAGCGCCGTCTTTGCTCTCTCCTGCGGGGCTGTGGGGCTGCGTTCGGGCGTGTGGCTGCTTCCAGGTCTGGGCTGCCACGCTGGTGAGACCCCGGGACCTTTGTTCATTCGCCCCTCTGCTTCCTGTGGCGGCAGTCTCTTCACCAGGGTCCGCCGGCTGCTTGGATTCCGCGTGCCCGGGCGGGCGGCTCTCTAGGTGCCGTTTGTTGGCTGCAGGTGTTGCCTTTTTTTTTTTTTTTCCTCCTGCTTCTTTTGGTTTCTCGCTTGCCTTTCGCCACCTCCCCCTCTTTTCACTCGAGTGCCTGGCTCCTTGCACCCTCTTAGCTCCTTTCTGTGGGTCCCCAGAGCACATGTAATTTGTGATATATGTTTTCCACTCTCCACCCTTCTTCACTCACACTCGGCCTCCTCTGTTTCACACGGACACAGTCTCTTGTCCAGAAACACCAGCCCGCACTGGCTGGCTCTCTGAGTGCCATTCATTGACTGCTGGTGTTGCTTTTTTTATTATTATTATTTTTTTTATTTTTTGATTAGTTTAGTTTTCTTTTCCCTCTTTTTCCCTTTTATCTTTCTTCATTGCTTAATTTCTCGTCTCTCTATCTCTTCCTTCTCTTTCTGATCCCTGAATACCAGGCGATGTATGCCTCTGCACCTTCTGGCCAGGCTGTGCTGTGAAAACTAAGACTGACTCCCCCAGACCTCATAGCTGCATCGGTGGGATCCCTGGGAACTTTGCAGTTCTTTAACTTTTATGATTTTTATTTGTTCACTCTTTCCTTTTCTTTCTCCTCCCCCTTCTGGTTTTCTCCATCCCATAGTCTCTCATCTGTCCATTCCAACGACAAGCTCCCCTAGCATTCTTTTATGTTTGTAAGCTTTTTGCTCCTGCTCCTCTCTCCTCTATCCCATATCCAGCTTAGCTTCAAACATAACCATCTCCCTGCTGCATCCTGCCTACCTGCACCGTGCACTTGACATCACACCACCAAGCTGTGCAAGCACGCCCTATTGGAACCTGCCCAGCACTGACTACCGACCGTCCTGGTGGCTGCGGTGAGCGCCACAAACCACCCGTCCCAGTGGCTCCTCTTCAGCTAGACCTGCCCAGCTGTAACACAAGGACGAAACAAAAAAAAAAACTACAATCAATAAATGAGAGAAATATCTACTGAATGCCCCCAAAACAGCAAACAATATCAAAACATTTACAAAAACAAGACATGATGGCTCCAATAGGTGTCCAAATTAAAACACCTGATAACTCTCCTGTGGAAGAAAATGCACTAGAAGTACCTGATAGGGAACTCAAATCACTAATACTCAGAATTTTCCAAGAACTGAGGCAAAAAGCTGACAAACATGAGGAAAAAATAGACAAAATTATGGAAAATACAGACAAAAAATTGGAAGAATTCAGGAAGATGATGCAGGAACAAAATGCCAAAATAAATTCACAATTCAAAATTATACAAACACAACAATTAGAAATCCAAACGATAAACAACAAGATTTCAGAAATGGACGGTGTCATAGAAGGGCTGAGAAGTAGATTTGAAACCGTGGAAGACAGGATCAGTGGAACTGAAGACAAACACTTGGATACAACTCTGTTTCAGGAAAACTCAGAAAAAAGAACAAAGAAAAATGAAGAGGCCCTGAGAGTTAAGTGGGACACAATTAAGAGCAAAAACTTACAAGTGATTGGCATCCCAGAACAGGGGGAGAAAACAGAAAACACAGAGAGGATCTTTGAGGAACTGCTGACACAAAACTTTCCCAATATCATGAAAAATGAAAAGCTGGCCATCCAAGAAGCTCAACGAACCCCATATAGAAGAGACCCCAAAAGAAAATCACCAAGACATATCATATTCACAGTTGCCAAAACTAAAGACAAACAAAGAATCCTGAGAGCAGCTCATGAAAAACAAGAAGTCACATACAGAGGAGAAACAATAAGACTAAGCTCAGATTATTCGGCAGAAACCATGCAGGCAAGAAGGCAGTGGGATGACATATATAAAATCTTGAAAGAAAAAAATTGTCAGCCAAGAATAATATATCCTGCAAAACCCTCGTTCAAATTTGATGGTGAAATTAGGTCATTTCCACATAAACAGAAACTAAGGGAATATGCAAAAGTCAAACCAAACTTACAAGAATTAGTAAAGGGAGTTCTTCGATCTGAGGACAAACAGCTTCAGCCCTCAGGCAGGACCTAGGACCTAGTATGCAGGTTCATAGGAACCAGATACCATTCTAGGAAATGAACTATTAAGGACTATCCAAAAACAAAAGAAATACAACAGGAAATCAGAGCAATCAATCAAAGGATGACAACAACATCAAAACAATGAAAGAGGGAACAAACGGCATAGGTATAGAACCTTCTAATGGAGAGGAAGGCAAGGTGATACCAAGTAACGGTAGACTGCTTCAAACTTATAAAGATAAGGGTAAAATTCATGGTAACCACAAAGAAAGTTAACAAACCAACTCATAAAAATAAAGACGAAAAACATAAAGTCTCAGCAAAACAAAACCTACAAAAACAAAAGAAATGAACACAAAATCCACAAACAAATGTAACTCAGCACAAGAGAGTAAGAAGAACAAAGAAAACTTCAGCACCACAAAAAAAAGCGCTACACAATGACAGCAACAAACTGAAATCTATCAATAATTACACTGAATGTAAATGGACTCAATGCACCTATAAAGAGATGGAGAGTGGCAGAATGGATAAGAAAACAGGATCCATCAATATGCTGTCTACAAGAGACATACCTTAGAAACAAAGATGTGAATTTATTAAAAATCAAAGGTTGGAAAAAAATATATCAAGCTAACAACTACCAAAAAAGAGCAGGAGTGGCAATTCTAATCTCAGATAAAATAGACTTTAAAACAAAATCTACCATAAAAGACAAAGAAGGACACTATATAATGATTAAGGGGACGATCCATCATGAAGACATAACCATAATAAATATCTATGCACCCAATGACAGGGCTCCAAAATACATTAAAAAAACTCTAACAGCACTGAAAAGAGGAATTGAAAGTTCCACAATAATAGTAGGAGACTTCAACACACCACTCTCAGTAAAGGACAGAACAACTAAAAAGAAACTCAACAAAGATACAGAAGACCTAAAGGACACAATCAGCCAACTTGACCTCATAGACATGTATAGAACAAACCATCCAACTGCTGCAAAGTACACATTCTTTTCCAACGCACATGGAATGTTCTCCAGAATAAACCACATCTTAGGCCACAGAGCAATCCTCAACAATATCCAAAATGCTGAGATAATTCACAGTATCTTCTCTGACCACAATGCCATCAAGGTAGAAATTGACACTAGAAAGAGCAAGGAAAAAAAATCAAACACATGGAAACTGAATAATACTCTGCTTACACATCAATGGGTAATAGAAGAAATCAGAGATGGAATTAAAAAATTCCTAGAATCAAATGAAAATGAAAACACATCATACCAAAACCTTTGGGACACAGCAAGGGCAGTCCTCAGAGGACAATTTATAGTAATAGATGCACATATCAAAAAAGAAGAAAGGGACAAAATCAAAACATTAACTACAGAACTCAAACAAATAGAAAGAGAACAGCAAAAAAAGCCTACAACCACCAGAAGCAAGGAGATAGTAATGATCAGAGCAGAAATCAATGAAATAGAGAACAGAAAAACAATTGAAAGAATCAACAAAACCAAAAGTTGGTTCTTTGGAAGAATCAACAAAATCGACAAACCACTGGCCAGACTGACAAAAGAAAAACAGCAGAGGGCACAAATAACCTAAATAAGAAATGAAATGGGGGACATTACAACAGACCAAACTGAAATAAAAAGGATTATAACAGAATATTATGAAAAACTATATTCCAACAAATTTGAAAACCTAGAGGAAATGGATAAATTTCTAGAAACACACGGCCTACCCAAACTACAACAAAGTGATGTTGAAAATCTGAACACACCCATAACGAGAGAAGAGATTGAAAAGGTAATAAAAACAACTCCCAACGAAACAAAGCCCTGGCCCAGATGGCTTCACTGGAGAATTATACGAAACATTTACAGAAGAGCTTCTAAAAAAAAAAAAAGACCAGATTTACTGGCCTAAAGGAGACTGGAGAAACCTCAAGAGTATGGCCCCCAGACACCCTTTCAGCTCAGAGGTGAAATTACCTTCGAGGTTCACTGTTCAGCCTGGGAGTGGACAGCCCAGGAAAACTAAATGAGACTAACGAGGTACAGGAATCCAGTGACAAGGGCCAGAAGACAGAGGGGGAGTAGGAAGCTGATGATAAGGAACACAAGTTGAGTAAGGATACTGTTGATGTGTTGTGAGATTGTTAACCATTGTTATAGGGCAACATTTGTAGTAACTGTTAAATGGGAGGCTATTTTGTCCTGTAAGCCTTCATCCTGGGCGCGAATGGCAGCACAACTGGAAGAGCATAGTCAATGTCACTTAAATGTGTACATAAAAAGTTTTGAAATGGTGTATCTTTGACTATGTGTATTTTCACCAAGAAAAAAAAAAAAAGAAAAAGCTGAGAATTCAGAGGGTTACAATGTTGTGGGGTTGTTAACCAAAGTCATAAAACAGCATGTGTACTACTGTTACATGAGAAACTGTTTGTTCTGTAATCCTTCACTGAAGTACAATAAAATATTTTTAAAAAAATAAGAAACCCCAAAGGATCTACATAAATGGAAAAACATACCATGCTCATGGATAGGTAGATTCAACATTGTGAAAATGACCATTCTACCCAAAGCAATTAACAAATACAATGCAATCCCCATCCACTTACCAACAACATTCTTCAAAACGATGGAAAAACTAATCATTAACTTTATATGGAAAGGGAAGAAGCCCCAAATAAGTAAAGCACTATTGACGAAGAAGAATAAAGTTGGAGGACTCACTACCTGACCTCAGAACCTACTATACAGCTATAGTAGTCAAAACAGCCTGGTACTGGTACAACGACAGATACATTGACCAATGGAACAGAATTGAGAACCCAGATGTAAATCCATCTGCATATGGTCATCTGATCTTTGACAAGGGCCCAATGTCCATCAAATCGAGAAAAGACAGTCTTTTTAACACATGGTGCTGCCAAAACTGGATGTCCAGCTGCAAAAAAATGAAACAGGACCCATACCCCTCACCACATACAAAAACTAATTCTAAATGGATCAAAGACCTGAATATAAAGCCTAAAACTATAAAGTTCATAGAAGAAAAAATAGCATCAGTGCTACAGAACCTAATACAAGGCATTAACAGGATGCAAACCATAAACATCAACACACAAACCCCAGAAGAGAAGCTAGATAACTGGGATCTTCTAAAAATCAATCACCTATGTTCTTCAAAAGACTTCACCAAAAGATTGAAAAGAGAACCTACAGACTGGGAAAAAATTTTTGGATATTCCAAATTAGACAAAGGTCTAATCTCCATAATCTACAAGAAAATCCAACACATCTACAATAGAAAGACAAATAATCCTATTAGAAAATGGGCAAAGGAAATGAACAGACACTTTACTAAAGAAGACATTCAAGCGGCCAACAGACACATGAGGAAATGCTCGCGATCACTAGCAATTAGAGAAATGCAAATTAAAATCACAGTGAGATTCCATCTTACCCTGGCATTACTGGCACAAATCAAAAACGCTGGAAATAACAAATGTTGGAGAGGCTGCGTGGAGATGTGAACTCTTATGCACTGCTGGTGAAAATGCAAAATGATACAAGCATTTTGGAAAATGATATGGCTCTTGCTTAGAAAGCTAGAAATAGAAATACCATACGATCCAGCAACTCCACTTCTATGAATATATCCTAGAGAAATAAGAACCTTCACTGGAAAAGACATATGCACACCCATGTTCACGCCAGCATTGTTCACAATAGCAAATCGATGGAAACAACCTAGATGCTCATCAACAGATGAACGGATAAACTAACTATGGTACATTCACACAATGGAGTGCTATGCAACTAGAAAGAAAAATGATGAATCTGTGAAGCATCTCATAACATAGATGAAGCTGGAGGACATTATACAGAGTGAAATAAGTCAATCACAAAAGGACAAATATTGTATGAGACCTCTATTGTAAAAACTCATGAAAAAGTTTACACACAAAAGGTAACTATCTTTGTTGGTTATGAGGGATAGGAGGGGTGGGGAGGAAATATTAAATGGACAATAGATAAGTAATATCTTTGTTGAAGGGTGAGACAGTACACAATACTTGGGAAACCAGCACAACTTGTACAAGGAAAGGTCAAGGAAGCTCTATAGACACATCCAAACTCCCTGAGGGACTGAATTGCTGGGCAGAGGGCTGTGGGGACCACGTTCTCGTGGAACATCTTGCTCAATTGACATAGCACTCTTTATGAAGACAGTGTTCCACATTCAACCTTGGTGAGTGGCGTCCGGAGTCTTAAAAGCATGTGAGCAGCCGTCTAAGATACTCTAGTGGTCTTACCCCTTTGGGAGCAAGGGAGAATGAAGAGAACAGAATAGAAGGAAATGATTAGTCCAAAGGACTAATGGACTGCAGCTACCACTGCCTCCACCAGACTGAGTCCAGTACTCCTAGATGCTGCCTGGCTACCACCACTGGCTGCTCTGACCAGGATCACAACAGAGGTTTCTGGACAGATCTGGAGAAGGATGTAGCGCAAAATTCTAACACACACAAAAAGACCAGATTTACTGCCATTAAAGAGACTGGAGAAACCCCGAGAGTATGGCCCCCAGACCCCCTTTTAGCTCAGTGGTGAAGTCACTTCATAGGTTCACCATTCAGCCAGAGCTTGGACAGCCCCATAAAACCAAATGGGACTAATGAGGTACAGCGGTCCAGGGACAAGGGCTAGAAGGCAGAAGGGGACAGGAAAGCTAGTGATAGGAAACCTAAGTTTGAGTAAGGAGAGTGTTGACATGTAGTGGGGTTGTTAACCATTGTCATAGGGAACTTGTGTACTAACTGTTTAATGAGAAACTATTTTGTTCTGTAAACCTTCATTTAAAGTGAAAATAGCAGCACAACTGGAAGAGCATATTTGATGTCACTGAACTGTGCATTTAGAAATTTTTGAAATGGTGTATCTTTGGCTATGTATATTTTCACCAAAAAATAAAAGGTCGAGAAGGGAGAGTATTGACTTGTTGTGGAGTTGTTTACCAATGTCATAAGACAATATGTGTACTGCCTGTTTAATGAGAAAGTATTTTTTCCATAAATATTCTCCTAAAGTATAATAACAATTAAAAAAAAAGGAAAAAGAAATACAACCTAATCTTGTAGATTGAGTTCTGCCTCATTAATATAACTGCTTCTAATCCTGCCTTATTAACATATAAGAAAATCACATAAGATGACAAACTGGTGGACAGTCACAGAATTTTGGGAATCATGGCCTAGTCAAGTTGACACATATTTTTTAGGGACACAGTTTAATCAATAACATTCCACCCTTTCACCCCCACACCAAATTCACGTCCTTGCCACATGTAAAACATGTTCATACCATCATATCATATCAAAAGTTTTAAATCAACTCCAAGTCCAAAATCCAAAAATTCCTCTTCTTCTGTGGTATCTAGAATACAAGTTACCTGCTTTCAATGTACAATGATGGAACAGACACAAACTACATGTTTCCATTACAAGTGGGAGAAGTTGGAGGGAAAGAAGGGATAACAGGCAGGAAGCAAGTCAGCAGAACACTTCACATTACCTCTCAAGCCTTGAAAATAATTCTCTCTTCTCTGAGGCCATTTAAGCAATGGCCCTGTCCACCAGAATTTGGGCGTTTGCCACACACTCCAGATTCTGAGCCGAGGTCCCTGGGCTCTGGGCTTCAGCGCCACTTTCTCGGTCCACTGGAATGGCAACTCTGCTCCCCTGGTTTTGGGCAGCCCCATTCTCTTAGTCCATCTGAGTGGCAACCATACCTACTTGGCCCCAGTAAATCCCTTTCTTCTGCCTGTTGGGAATGGCAGCCCTGCCCAATCCATTTTGGGCAGCAGATCTGGCCCATCCTGCTGACAAGTGTGAATGGCAGCCCCACACTCTGGAACCAAGTTGGTGAAGATCTAACGCTTTGAAACCTAGAAGGCTGTGGCCTCACCCTTTGAAGCCCCAGAGGCCATGGCTCCACCCTTTGAGACCCAGAGGTCATGACCCTACCCTTTGAGACTGAGATAGCTCTGCTTCCTGGGTTCCTTTTCTCTTCAGCTTCTGCTGTCTGGTTTCTTGACTTCTCAGCCCCTTGGGCCTCACTGCCCACTTCTTCCCTGCTGGGGCAAGTGTTCCAAAGCTCTTTAGCTTCACCAGAAAGTGCCCAGAGGCAGCCCACTTTGACAGGAAGCCTCCTGCACAAAGGCACTCAGCTCTCTCACTTTATGGGTGGCTTCAGCACTGTCTCTAGCTGGTCTCCTGGTTCTGTTGCTGCATCTGCCGTCTGCACCATTTCCAGTGTAACAGCTCTCCTCATTTCCTTCTGAGTCCTTACCAGAGTTGTCTTTGATGTCCATAATTCCACCAACAGTCTCTTCAAAGCAATCTAGGCTTTTACTGTTAGGCACTTTAAAACTCTTCCAGCCTCTACCTATTCAGTTTCAAAACTGCTTCCGCATTTTAGGTGTCTGTTAGAGCAGAACCCTACTCTTGGCACCAAACTCTGTCATAGTTATCTAGTGCTGCTATAACAGAAATACCACAAGTGGGTGACTTTAACAAAGAGAAATTTATTCTCTCACAATCTAGGAGGCTAGAAGTCCAAATTCAGGGTGCCAACTCCATTGGAAGGCTATCTCTCTCTGTCAGCTCTGGGGAAAGTCCTTGTCATCAATCTTCCCTGGTCAAGGAGCTTCTCAGCACAGAGACCTGGGTCCAAAGGATGCACTATTCTCCTGGCTCTTGTTTATTGGTGGTATGTGGTCCTCCTGTTTTTCTGCTTGCTTCTCTCTTTTATATCTCAAAAGAAATTGATTTAAAATATAACCTAGGCTTGTAGATTGAGTTCTGCCTTATTAACATAACTGCTTCTAATGCTGCCTCATTAACACATAGGATGACAAAAAGGCGGACAATCACAGAAGATTGGGAATCATGGCCTAGTCAAGTTGACACATATTTTGGGGGGACACAATTCAGTCCATAACAGTGATCTTCATGCGATGTAGCATTTATCTTCCCCCCTCTCTGCTTGCTCCTCTAGTTTAATCTACTGTTTTTATATCTCACAGGTGATCAGCTTAAAACACACCCTACACTGATATGGCCTCTTAACAAACAAAATCCATTCCCAAAAGGGAATATAACCACAGATATTGGGGTTAGGATTTACAGTACATATTTGGGAGGACACAATTCACTCCATAACAGTGCTTCAGAATTTGAAAATAATTTTTATATTTGTTTCATTACTTTCATCATTGATGTTAAGAAGGCGTATGCTATTTTTTTTTTTTTAATTGTCCTTTGTACGTCAACTGTTTCTTAAAATGTTTATTTATTTTTTCCTCTTTGGAAACTTGCAGCAACTTCTTTATCTCCTAGGTGCTGAAATTTTGCAATGATACCTTGGTATGAATTGTTTTTGTTTTATTTCATGATTTATTTTGGTTGGATACTTCCTACTCTCTTTAATCTAGAGATGCATGTTCTTTAGTTCAATTCTGGGAATTTTCCGCGTGTTATTTATTTGAGAATTTTTTCCTCCCATCTTTTCTCTGTCTTCTTTATCTAAAACTTACTATGTAAATGTTAGACTTTCTAAATCAATCTTTTTGTTTTCTTATATTTTCCCTGCTATTTTATTTTGCTTTGTTTTTGTTTTACTTTCTGAGAGATATTCTCAACTTTATTTTCCAAACTTTCTATTATTTTTAGTTTTTGCTAATACATTTGAAATTTCCAAGAACTTTTTGTTGTTATCTGGAGTCATCCTTTTTTATAGTATTCTGATTTGGGATCATGGGTGTAGTATTTTTTATGTCTTTAAGGACTATAAACATATTTAATTTTTTTTTTATTTTGCTTTTAAATTGCTTCAGTTTCTTTTTCTGTTTGTTCTGATTTTTATGTTCCATGCTAGAGGCTTTCCACATCTGTCTGGTCCTTGGTTTCTCATTTTTATTAAGAGTGAGGCACTAAGAACTTAGTGGGACTCTGTTCTTGGGTGGTGCTGGTAGACTGGTGGGTTTTGCTCAAGGAAAAATTAGAGGGAGGGGTTATCCTACTGTCAGTAAAAGTTGGATTTTTCCTTTGATCTGTTTTTTCCTTCTGTTTCCTGCCTGGTGGATTTAGGACTGAATGCTAGTAGTTTGGTCATTAGGAAAAGGAAGGAAGCTGGTGGGCTCAGGGTTCAGTAAATAAGTTTTCCACTAAAACCCCAATTTTAGTACAGTATTTACCACTTTCCCTTACCTGTGTCTTATAGTCTTAGATGAGTTTCTCTATTGTTCAACATTTCCGGAAACTAAATCCTTCACCTTCGGAACAGGTAGAAGAGGGATAATTGCTTGGCTGATTTGGGTAAGCAAAAGGAGATATAAAAGCTCTTTTTAAAGACTGTCAACAACTTACCTTGTTATCTGTTCTGCTTTGTGTCTTCAATGAAGTAACTGATCCCTCCAATTTCTCAGGCTGTAGTAGTGTAATCAGTGAGATTCTTGTTGTAAAGCCCTCTTCTCTCCACACACCTCTTTCCAGTACATGTCTGCTAAATCAGTTACACGTGCCTATTTGGTTTCCTGTTTCCAAAATTTAGTTAACGTTTCTATTCTGTTGATACTATTGCTCTTTCTTTGATTTTGTCAGTCTATTATTTTCATTTTGATTCCTGTAATTTTGTGCTGTTTTTGATGGAGCAAAAATAAATACATACGTTAAATTTGCAGTGTTTAATCAGAAACCTTTAAGTATATTTTTTCATAAGCTGAAGAGTTATTCCATAAGCAGACTGGAAATTGAAGCCTATAGTGGAAATGGAAATTCTGAATTTTATCAACTCTCCCTAGGTTTCTTTCATATATGTACTCTTAAGAGATTGACGTTTATTATGACTGGCTTATTCTAGAACTGTTTATTTTTCTGCCTTTCCTTCTTATTCTACTCAGTATTAGAAATGTGTTGTTATTGTTGCATCTCATGCCCTTCGCCTCTAACTTGCTGTCTGTGGGTAAGATAAATATCAAAAGAATATAACTCCAGCTATTTATTCTATTTATTTTCTAACTTAGCTGAGTCCATGAATTGAATCTGTTCTCCTGAGATTATTCTTCCACATTATTTGTGTTCTGAAATCTTTTTTTATCTAAAATTTTATTTTCTTTGTAAAATAATTTTATTTTAAGATAATAATTAAGTGCTAAGTAACATTTTAATGTAGCTATTATGGATTATTAGTTATACACAAAAGGAATTCTATCCCCCTCTTTTCCTTTTTAAGCAACAATAAATTATAAGTGTTTAGCAAGTGTTAAATATTGTAGATAGAGGGAAAACAAGAGTCTGGAAATATTAGGAAATGAAGATTCATCAGGCATAAAGACAGAGAAAGATGAAGAATAAAAGAGGAAAGTATAATCAAATGATTATCTGATGAAAAAGTAACTGGATATTTATATTCATTTAAAATACATCATATAGCATATAAAATAGAACTTTTTTTCTTCTTTAAAAATGAGCTGTTGGAAATGTATTGCTAAATGATAGACGTTCTTACAGTGTCACCAGCGAAATACAGAAGTTCATAGTCACAGTGTTTCCTTAAGGAGTTAATCTAAATGGGACCAGTAGCCAGGTATATTGCATATTATGTTTCCAACATGTAGAAATATCACATGGGCTATTTGGAATGCAGTGGGTGACACAACTTTATGCTAACACTCTTCTGCCTATGAAGCTCTCTGGAGGCAAAGAGGTGGCAAAACTGCCTATAGAAATCTCTTTTATATATTCACCATTTAAATGTTTTCAGTGAATTGCTTTGTTGGTGGGGGAACACTGAGCAAAATGCTTATCTTTTTTGCAATATCTTTAAAAAGAAAATAAAACAATTAATACAAAGTAGGACAAAAAAGGAAAAAGTTATTATTACTATTTTCCTCAGATAAATGTACAACGTGTGCTTTCAAGTAAAATACAAGATTGCTATATGCCTTCTGGACCTGTTCTTAGTTCAGTATTACCACAAACACCGTAATCTAGTTAGAGAATATCAGCTTGTTTTTGAGGGAGATGGCAGTAAAAACTTAAAGTGTGTTATTTTTATTTCCAGACTGGAAAGTTTATATGCTTCATTTTCTGTGTCCTTTTGTTTTTGGAAAAGTAAATTTTTTTCCTTCATAAATTTTTATTTGCCTCATTTAGGAATCAAAATCCTAGGTTTTTAAAAAGCAGTAAGTTCATAAATCAATCAGGCTTGGGAAATACATATTTTGACCTCTTACCTCTTCTTAAAGATGATCTGGCCTTCTTACTGTAATCCTAGTGGGACCTTGCCTCTGGTCACTGAATCATTAGCTTCATATTGATTCTTCTGAAAGCACTTCATTTTCATTCTAAATACAGACAATTTTTCAGAATAGGTACTTAGAAATGTTTGCATTTATCAGAGTTTATTGTTGAAAATACATACATAAATGAATATACAAACAAATAAATAAGGAAAATAAATGAAGTGCAGTGTTCATTTCCCCTTTATTGTCAAATACTTTTCACTTTACTCTTTATCCTCACCAAATTACATTAGCACTTTCTTCCCTTTCAGACTCGGTGCTCCGTTAGGAACAGAGATTTTGTCATTGTATCTCCAGCATCTAGTGTTCTCTCTTTCACTTAGTAGGTACTCACTAATTAATCCATAATAAAGCATCTTGACCTCACCCTTCCATAAAAGACACATAGTAGTTGGACTTTCCTTTCTATATTCTGAAGTGTTGATTTAATGCTTTAATTACTGAAATCGAAGATGAAAAATGGTTATTGAGTTGACTTGCCAACCAAAAGTTGTATATGTTCAGTGAATAATAATAATAATGCCTTATTTCACTGATTTAAAAAAAAAAAAAAAACTCCCCCTTCTCCAAATACATATTGTAACATCTCTGAAATTAGAATACATCTACAATGATGGTATGTCATGGTTTAATTCAAAACTTTTCTTTCTTTCTTGGTGGTACGTAATATGTTTTAGAATCCATGCAGACTTTTACTTGATGAAATAGTATAGCTACAATTTGTTGAACTCCTACTGAATATTAATGTACATGATTCATTTTCAAAATGAGGAAACTGAGGACCAAAAGCTAAGTAACTCACCCAAAGTTATATATCTAGTAAGCAGAGGTATAAGAGTTGATACTGTTCTAAAGCTTGTGGTTTTTGCATAAACTAAAGATGTATCTGTTCACCATATGCAAAGTATCCCTAAACAGAGGTCTGGAATTGTAAAAATAGAATCATATGTGAAGAGACTATTTGGAAGGCATCTATTCCTGCTCTTCAATCTTGCAGATTAGAATATAATTCCAGATAGACTAAGTGATTTGCTATAGGTACCAAATCTAGACATTTGTAGACACAAGGCTAGGCCAAAAATCATGTATTCCTTCAGTAGCAAATCTAAACACAACAGAAATGCATAAAGAAAAAAGAAAACTCCCTCCTTTCCATTCTGGATGAATTCCATCCATCACATATATAGCATTTATCCTCTAGTCTTTTAAATAAGACTAAAGAATGGAGAACATGATGTTACCATCTGTAAACCTCACATTTAAAATTATTTCGGAAGTCAAAAGGAAAAATATTGTTTTAGATATAACTATTCAAATCTGTCTGCTGCTACTTGTATTAGGAGAAGAAGAATTAATATAGATAAGATATAAAAAGACTTTCAAAATGTCTACTACGTGCTAGCAACTCATCATACCTTAACTTATTTACTCCTTACAACAAATTTTTGAGCTGAAAATTAGCTACTTTTATTGTCATTTATGAATGAGGTAACCAGAGTTTAGAGAGGGGAAGCAGCACTCTAAAGGTATAAGGGTGGAACAACTGAGGGCTCAGACTCGTTGAGGATGAAGCTTTGGGTCTTCAAGTAAGGAAAAGAACTCAGTCCAGCTGAGATTATGGATGACAGTAGGGGGAATACAGAATGAGTAGTGGAAAAAAGGAACCCAAAGATATCAATTGCAGTCTTGTGGTCAATTAGAGAAGTGAGGATTGATACAGACTTGGATATTTTTATTTGACTTTTATATTTATGTTTATTTATCTGCTAACCATACTCTTCATCTCTTTCCTTTCTCTTATTTTTACTTTGTATACATGCTGCTGGAGGTTAAATTTACAATTTTATCTCTAAGTAACAGAATATTCAGTGAGGATGTAACTAAATTGCGATGGATACAATGACTTTTGTGACTGTTTCTCATTTTGACAAAAGGGTAAAATCTTCTTTTGTAAGAAGTTTAACTATACATTTTTGCATAGTGATATAGAGGTGTTTTGTTGTTGCTTGACATTTAAAATGTGTGTAGTCGGGAGCATGAGGAAGCTGAGAGTCAGAGGAACTGACTGTACTGCTTACTTATTTATTGCCTCTTAACTCCAAATTCACCCATTTTGACTGCCCTCTGAAAATGGATCTGGGCCCTTTCAAAATTTTCCTTTTGCCAGGTGGCACAATATTAATCTTTCTCAGTGGAGGGCAATGGAGAGACAGGTTTTGGAGTTCTTGATCAGCAGACTCCATAGCATAAACAGCTTCTCCAGCATTCACTTCCTACAATTTCGTCAATGAGCGTTGCTTCTTTGGTGCTTGAAACCTGCAGTGTGGGTGGCTTCTCCAGCATCTAGATCCTGCAGTGTATGGTAGCCAGCAGTACCCAGTGACCAGTGACTTCCCCTCCATGGTTTTGTGTGGAAAGACATCTCCCTGTGAATAGCTTTCATGGACACCCAGAGCACAGATATCCAGTCAATTTTGCCAGTGAGACACCACGGCAACTTCTCTGCAGTTCAGTGGGTTATAGGTGTGCCCAGTACAACAAGGTCTATATCCCTGGTAAATGAATGGGGGTGCTATTGCTATAGCATTCTATCCCATTCTCAGGTATAGTGACTCCTTCTTACCTCTGATATTCCTATTTTATTTAGCATTCTGTTTAATTCTTACTAGGTAATCCTTCTGTAGACCAAACCTTTCCTATAGTTAAGAATTCATTATATTAAAATTTCCCTGTTCAAATTGCTGTGTGGTTTCTTTATCTGATTAGACCCAAAATGGTCTGACTTCATTGTCCATGTTTTTAAGGTACTATCCTGTACTACCACTTCTTAGCATGAACACAGAGAAATCAATGCTGATTAGAATGTGGCTTTGAATAATTTTTAAAATGATAAATAGTTAATACTTGATGTAATAGAATCATACCATTTTAGGGAGACAAAAAATGTTAGAAATCATTCAGTACATTCATTTTGTTCTATAGATGTAGAAACTGAGGGCCAAAACAATCACTTGAATTAATATTCTGTCCATTTGAGTATCGTCTTTGCCTATCACAGAGTGAGTATTTAGCAAGTGTGTATTGAATTGGAGTGAGTGAGGCTAAATTAGTCAGGAAATATTTATTGAGCACTATGCTCGTAGGTATATATGGAATGATGATTGAGATAAACATGGTTCTTACATGGAAGAAATTTTCAGCCAAGTAGCAAATTAGAAATCAGAGTTATAACTTTGGTTACACCTAAGCCCTCATCATTTTGAATATTATGTTCAAACTGAATTCGGTTTGAACCTACTCATACCTGTTGCCATCAACACGATTCTGACTCATAGTGATCTGTAGGGAAAGGGTAGAACTGCCCCATAGGGTTTCCAAGGAGTGGCTGGTGGATTCGAATGGCTGACCTTTTGGTTATCAGCTGTAGCTCTTAACTACTGGGTTACCAGGGCTCTGGTTTGAACCTGGAAGCTTGGTTTTCTTTGTGCAGTCTTGGCACATGAGTCTTAAGTGTCATAGGCATGTGGACATGTTTAAGCTTAAGTTATTTTAACTCCAATACAGTTTTTAGAGCCCAGTATCTTCAGGAGCAAGCTTTGTATTCTTATTTGCAAAAGCTCAATTTCCAAAACACAAATATGATTATCTATAGTTTTACTTTTTCTCTTATGGGGTTGTTATCTTTGTATAAGAGGACAAAACCAAAAAACCAAACCCGTTGCCATTGAGTTGATTCTGACTCATAGCGATCCTATAGAACAAAGTAGAACAGTCCCATAGGGTTTCCAAGAAGCAGCTGGGGGATTCAAGCTGCAGATCTTTTGGTTAGCAACTGAGCTCTTAAAGCCTTTATAGATTTTAATTAGGTAGAACTTCTTACTCTACTTCTTAGAAAGTGGTGGCAGTAAATGAAATCGCCATCTAGTGCGATCAGATTGTGAATACCTTGAATATTTAGCTTACGTGATTTTATAATAAACCTTGGCTGACTTGGTTTATGAATTCTGATAACCTTTAAAAACTTAATAGATATCTATCTTTAGCATGTTTTCATGGTTATATTTCTTTAATAATGTCGTGTGTGCTAATCTAGACCGTTTTATTTTGTTTTCCTCCTTTGGAGGAGAGGTTAGGGAGTGCTAGAATCCGTTAAGTTATATTTAAGACAAATTTCAGTTGAGATTTATTCAAATGAATTTTTTTTTTCTAATTCTGGGCATGGAGATTAGGGTATTATAATTTTGCCATTTTGTTAAGTGGTTGTGTTATACTATATTTTATATGAATGTTTTGTCTCTAATTGTTGGGGGCTACTAAGTATCAGCTTATTTCATGAAACCTTGGAATAAATCATATCTTCTAAGGAATAAAAATTCTAACAATTAATTTATATAGCAGAGATGATTATTTTTTTAATGTAACATTCATTAGCAGATAAGCAAACTAAAAGGAGATTATTAATTAAGTGGATCTTGTAATTCCATTTCATAATTTTGAAATAAATTGAAAAGGTAAGAAAAATGAAAGCTATTAGGCTTTAAAATATATATATAGCCTTATCAAATAGTGGTTTTAATATTCCCATGTTTCAAATAGTAGCGTATCATAATATCTTAATTTTAACCATCGTTTTGTGTCCAGTATCATCAACTTTTTAAAAACATGTTAATACTTAAATTGGTGATGTAAATTTAATATCTAGGACATCATGAATATTTTTTTAAATTATTGCCTTGTCTGCTTCCCTGTCCTCCTCTGCTTTATGTTTCTCATGTCCACTTCTGGATGATTCTCAGTTTTTAAATTAATTTCCCCTGATGCACACTTATTTCTTACATATTCAGAGCTTCTGCTGACTTCTAAAACATCATGCCAGGTACAAATTCTATATGAATATAGAAGATTAAGGAATTGTTTTTTCTTTCCACCGGTTTCTCCAGAGAGTGTTCCTTTTATGAGGATACTATAAAAATGCTTACTGTTAAAAAAAAAATTTAAAGTACTATGTGCAAAGTATATATAAAAAAATCACCTGTAATTCCACTGATGAGGTAAACCACATGTACCATCTTTATGTATTTCCTTCTATTTTTTTTATGCATTTGTGGGACATAATTAGGACTACATTTTGTAAAAAAAATAGTAGTGTACGATTTTTATTTTACAGTATATTTTGGGAATTTTCTTATCTAAAGGTAATTTTAAAAAATCTGATTGTTATACAATAACAATATTTTGTCATACAATATTTGTCATACAGTATAGTACCTTTTAATTGATAATGTAAGTGAATTTCTAAGTAACTGCATATTTTATACAGGAGGTAGGCTGTTCCACAATGGGCCATGGGAACATACGGGCATGTTGCTTGTTCTCTGAGGAAGACAGCAGTCAGAATCCCTGCTTATTACATTATTTACCAGCAAGAACAAGCCCCTCTTGCATAAAGATTGACCTGGAGCAATCATGTACGGAGAGAGACAAAACTTGCTCACAAGGTTGTTTCATTCAGTGAACAGCTGAAACTTGTTCTTTTCTCTAATGAGATAATTACTAAAGACGAAATCCAAAAAAAAAAAAAAAAAAAGAGCAATGAAAATGTAAGACAATTACATAAATAATTAAATGGAATTTCCATTATTCACCTCTCAAAGGAAATCAATATCGGATTTTGATCCTAATGCACTAAAAATGACGTAATCTTCTTTTAAATCCTTTTCTTCAATTAATCCCCACACCCCTCATTTTTTACAACGAGGTGATATTCATCGAAGTGACCTTCCAGTTGTCATTTGTCTGGCTTACTGTAGGTGACTAATCAACGTAAGAGTTAAATGTAACTTTTCTCAAAAACAATTAACTTTCCATAACATTTAAACTATTTCTTGGAATAACAATTCTTACAATAACAAATCGAATGCTAAGTAGAAAGGGACTTTTCTAAGATGGAGACTTACTTTCCTTTCCCAGTAATAATGGCAGGCTGATACTTTCACCCAGTCTTACCACTTTCAGTAGTGTACTGATGTTGGCCAGCAGGCATTGACATGGTAGAAATCAGTGAGGCTAGTATTTGAAGACATTTGTTTTGCATATTTTGATACTTCATAATAAAAAGGTTCTGTGACTAATGTTTAGATTTGCAAAGACTTTTTATATGAGAAATGCTAGTGATTATTTCTGGTCTTAGAGTTCACAAATAGATAAGCTTTGAAAGTAAAAATTAAACTGAATGTTAATATATCAGTTCAAATGATAGAGCAATTTAATGGTTTTTATGAAATATATTTGAACTGTATTGTTTTGGGACAATGATCTATATTTATATAATGTCAATATCATGTGCTTAATAAGCACTTGAGCTATGTGAGTTCTGGTGAGCATCTTTTACTGAAGTTGACCTAGATGTCTAAATTTAACATTTGGAGTCCCGGCCACCCTCAATCTGGGGTTAGAATCAGACCGTGACTGTAATTTCAGTTTAAATATTTTTGCATAATTATTTTGAAGCTGCTGTAATGAAGGAAAACAAAAAAGCACATCTGGAGGGAGAGACAGAGATATCTAAAATGTAAGGCAGTATTTAAAAATAAAGTTTATTAAGAAAAAAGAAAAAATTGCCCCAAGGGTTAACAAACACCAATAACAATAACACATGCAGGGGTTAAAATTCTTATATATTTATTCTCTAACATCCTTACAGTGTACAATAACTTTAACAGGAAATATTTATTTGTTTGCTTGTCTGCTTTTTTATTATAAGATTCACTTTGGGACCAATCATTTCACTGCAAAGTGAATCTGTTTTAAAGATATGTGGTCAGAGCAATACATTTTAAAAAATTTCCTTTTGTGCCAGAAGAAAGGAAATAATAAGAATTAGAGCAGAATTAAATGAAATAGAGAATAGAAAAACAATTAACAAGACCAAAAGTTGGTTCTTTGAAAATATCAACAAAATTGATAAACCACTGGCCAAACTGACAAAAGAAAAACAGGAAGGGAAGCAGATAACCCATGTAAGAAATGAGATGGCTGATATCACAACAGACCCAACTGAAATTAAAAGAATCATAACAGAATATTATGAAAAATTGTACTCTAACAAATTTGAAAACTGAGAGTAAATGGATAAATTTCTACAAACTCACTCCCTACCTAAACTAACAGAAACAGAGGTAGAACAACTAAATAAACCCATAAAAAAAGAAGAGATTGAAAAGGTAATATAAAAACTCCCAACAACAACAACAACAAAAAACCCTAGCCTGGATGGCTTCATTGGAGAATTCTACCAAACTTTCAGAGAAGAGTTAACCACTACTACTAAAGGAATTTCAGAGCATAGAAAAGGATGCAGTACTCCCAAACTCATTCTATGATACCAGCATAACCCTGATACCAAAACCAGGCAAAGACACCACACAAAAAGAAAATTACAGACAAGTATCCCTCAAGAACATTGACACAAAAATCCTTAACAAAATTCTAGCCAATAGAATTCAGCAACATATCAAAAAATAATTCACCATGATCGAGTGGGATTTATACTAGGTATGCAGGGATGGTTCAACACTTGAAAAGCAATCAATGTAATCTATCAAATAAATAAAACAAAACACAAGAACCACATGATCTTATCAATCGATGCTGAAAAGGCATTTGACAAAGTTCAACACCCATTCATGACAAAAACTCTCAGCAAAATAGGAATAGAAGGGAAATTCCTCAGTATAATTAAGGGCATTTATACAAAGCCAACACCAACATCATCATAAATGGAGAGACTTTGAAAGCATTCCCCTTGAGAACTGGAACCAGACAAGGATGCCCTCTATTACCACTCTTATTCAACATTGTGCTGGAGGTCCTAGCCAGAGCAATTAGGCTAGAAAAAGAAATAAAGGCATCCAGACTGGTAGGGAAGAAGTGAAAGTATCTCTATTTGCAGATGATATGATATACACAGAAAACTCCAAAGAATCCACAAGAAAACTACTAGAATAGAAGATTTCAACAAAGTTTCAGGATACAAGATAAACATACAAAAATCAGTTGATTTCCTTTACACTGACAAAGAGAACCTTGAAGAGGAAATCACCAAATCAATACCATTTATAATAGCCCCCAAGAAGATAAAATACTTAGGAATAAATCTAACCAGAGACGGAAAAGATCTATACAATGAAAACTACAAGGCACTATGACAAGATAGCAAAAGAGTCCTGCATAAGTGGAAAAACACCTTGCTCATGGATAGGTAGACTCAACATTGTGAAAATGTCAGTTCTACCCAAAGCGATCTACAGGTACAAAGCAATCCGGATCCAGATGCCACTGGCATTTTTAATGAGATGGAGAAACAAATCACCAACTTCATATGGAACGGGAAGAGGCCTTGAATAAGTAAAGCATTACTCAAGAAGAAGAACAAAGTGGGAGGCCTCACACTACCTAATTTTAGAAACTATTATATTGCCACCATAGTCAAAACAGCTGATACTGGTATAACAACAGATACATAGACCAATGGAACAGAATTGAAAATCCAGACATAAATTCATCCAACTAAGAGCAGGTGATATTTTACAAAGGTCCAAAGTCTGTTAATTGGGGAAGACAGTCTCTTTAACAAATGGTGCTGGCATAACTGGATATCCATGTGCAAAAAACTGAAACAATACCAACACCTCACACTATGCACAAAAACTAACTCAAAATGGATTAAAGACTTAAATATAAAATCGAAAACAACAAAGATCATGAAAGAAAAAATAGGGATAATGCTAGGAGCCCTAATACATAGCATAAACACAACACAAACCATAAGTAACAATGCACAAGCACCAGAAGAGAGAGTAGATAAATGGGAGCACCTAAAAATCAAACACTTATGCTCACCAAAAGAGTAAAAAGACAACCTACAGACTGGGAAAAATTTTTTTGGCTACGACAAAAGATCAGTATCTAATCTGTAAAATCTACAAGACACAGCAAAACCTCAACAACAAAAAGACAAATAACCCAATTAAAAAAATGGGCAAAGGATATGAACAGGCACTATGCCAAAGAAAATATTCAGGCAGCTAACAGACACATGAAGAAATGCTCATGATCATTAGCCATTAGAGAAATGCAGAACAAAACTACAATGACATATCATCTCACCCCAACAAGGCTAGCATTAATCCAAAAAACAATAAATGCTGGAGAAGTTGTGGAGAGACTGGAACACTTATACACCGTTGGTGGGAATGTAAAATGGTACAACCACTTTGGAAATCGATTTGGTGCTTCCTTAAAAAGCTACAAATAGAAGTACCATATGATCCAGCTATCCTGCTCCTTGGAATATATCCTAGAGAAATAAGAGCTGTCACAGGAACAGATATATGCACACCCATATTCATTGCAGCACTGTTCACAATAGCAAAAAGATAGAAACAACCTAGGTGCCCATCAATGGAAGAATGGATAAACAAATTGTGGTATATCTACACAATGGAATACTAGGCAACGATGAAGCCATGAAACAATAACATGGAGGAAGCTGGAGATTATTATGCTGAGTGAACTTAGTCAGTTACAGTAGGACAAATATTATATAAGACCACTATTACGAGGACTCAAGAAAAGGTTTAAACACAGAAGAAAACATTCTTTGATGGTTACAAGTGTAGGGAGGGAGGGTGAGGGTTATTTACTAACTAGATAGTAGATAAGATTATCTTAGGTGAAGAGAAGGACAGCACACACTACAGGGGAAGTCAGCACAACTGGACTAAACCAAAGCTGAGAAGTTTCCTGAATAAAATCAAACACTTTGAGGGACAGAGTAGCAGAGGTAAGGGTCTGGGGACTACGTTTTCAGGGCACATTTAGGTCAATTGGCATAATAAAGCTTATTTAGAAAATGTTCTACATCCTACTTTGGTGAGTCGCATCTGGGGTCTTAAAAGCTTGCAAGTGGCCATCTAAGATGCATCAATTGGTCCCAACCCCCTGGAGTGAAGCAGAATGAAGAACACCAAAGACACAAGGAAAGAACTAGAAGAACTAGATGGTACCTGGCTACCACCAATGACCACCCTGACAGGGAATACAACAGAGAGTCCCTGATGGAGCAGAAGAACGGTGGAATGAAGATCTCAAATTCTAGTAAGAAGACCAGACTTAATGGTCTGACTGAGACTAAAGGAACCCCAGAAAGCATGGCCCCTGGATTCTCTATCAGCCCAGAACTAAAACAATTTCTGAGGTCAACTCTTCAGACAGGGATTGGACTGGACTATGGGACATAAAGTGATACTCGTGAGGAGTGTACCTCTCAGCTCAAGTAGATACAAGGGTGTAAACTGGCAGCTTCTGTCCAGAGGTGAGATGGGAAAGCAGAGTGGCTTAGGAGCTGGTTGAATGGACATAGGGAATCAGGGGTGGAAAGGAGGAGAGTGCTGTCACAGTGTGAGGAGTGCAATTAGAGTCACATAACAATGTATGTGTACATTTTTATATGGGTAAAAAATAAAATAAATTTCCTTTATATCTGAGACTAATCGCAATCAGCAGTTAAACAAACAAGTAATAAAAAGGAAAAGAAATACATTGTTGCTAGTTAGACTGATGTGAACTGCAAATCGTTAGAGTTTGAATGAACATAGAACTCATGTAGTTCAAGATTCTTTCATATATAAATGAGATTGCTACTTCCAGAGAGATTGTCTGACTTTCATAAAAGCTCTATAAAGACAGAACTGGGAGAGGTGAAGTCTTTAGAACCCCAGGCTCTTGCTTGACTAATATGCTGTGAAGATGCATTTGTTCTCTTTATTTTGTTTATTTTAAGCACTTGTGTGTTTGTAGATCTCATGCAAGCAAGTACTTTATCATAACAATTATTATAAGTACTTTATCATAACATAGATAATATATTTATTATCTATTTCTAATGATATGCATTACTAACATTTATAAATATTTTCATTTTCTTTGTTAGTAAATGGATCTCCGGGTGGCACAAAATGTTTGCACTCAACTGCTAAGCTAAAGTTGGTGGTTCAAACCCAGCCAGCAGCTCTGTGGAAGAAAAGCCTGGGGATCTGATTTCACAAAGATTACAGTCAAGAAAATGCTATGGAGCACTTCTAAGCTGTAACACATAGGGTTGCCATGAGTCAGAATCAACTCCATGGCAAGGGGCTTAGTTGGTTTTTTACTAACTGAAAGGTTAGCAGTTTGCATCCACTTGGGGGTGCTGTGGAAGAAAGACCTTGTCATCTGCTTCTGTAAGATTACAGCCATTGAAAATCTTATGGAGTGCAGTTCTAATCTGCAAAACATGGTGTTGCCGTGGATTGGAATTGACTTGACGGTAACTGGTATGTTAGATAAAATTCTCTTTAAAATCATAATTTAAAAACAAAGTATTCCAAAACAGGGTCTTTTAAATATCAAAATGAAGAAATAGGGAGATTTGTTGGCATCCAAAGGCAGGCAATATCATCCTGTGATTACAACAAACAAGAAACTAAGAATGCTGGCCAGGTCTTCTCCTCAATACCACTTGAAATTTTTAAAATGACTTTGTGTAAGTGCCTTAAGCCTTTAGTACATGTATTTCTTTATATGTGAAAAGGTGATAATAGCTGTCTTCTAGTTGTCAACCTTTAACCAATAGGCTGTGTACACACCAATTTCTCTTTTATTGGAATATTAAGATCCTTGACATGTAGAGGCAGTTGTTCGAATAGAACAAGAGGATACTGCCTGGTTTAAAGTCAAGAAAGGTGTGCATCAGAGTTATATCCTTTTACCATACCTATTCAATCTGTGTGCTGAGCAAATAATCCAAGAAGCTGGACTATATGAAAAAGAATGCAGCATCAGGATTAGAGGAAGACTCATTAACAACCTGCATTATGCAGATAAGACAACCTTGCTTGCTGAAAATGAAGAGGATTTGAAGCACTTATTGATGAAGATCAAAGATCACAGCCTTCAGTATCGATTACATATCAACATAAAGAAAACAAAAATCCTCACAACTGGATCAATAAGCAACATCATGATAAATGGAGAAAAGATTGAAAATGTCAAGGATTTCATTTTGTTTGGATCTACAATCAACACGCATGGAAGTAGCAGTCAAGAAATCAAAAGACGCATTGCATTGGGCAAATCTGCTGCAAAAGACCTCTTTAAAGTGTTGAGAAGCAGAGAAGTCACCTTGAAGACTAAGGTTGCCTGACCCAAGCCATGGTGTTTTCAGTTGCCTCGTATGCACGCAAAAGCTGGACAATGAATAAGGAAGACCAAAGAAGAATTAATGCCTTTGAATTATGGTGTTGGCGAACAATATTGAATACATCATGGACTGCCAAAAGAACGAACAAATCTGTCTTGGAAGAAGTACAACCAGAATGCTCCTTATAAGCAATGATGGCGAGACTACATCTCACGTGCTTTGGACATGTTATCAGGAGGGACCAGTCCCTGGAGAAGGACATCATGCTTGGTAAAGTAGAGGGTCAGCGAAAAAGAGGAAGACCCTCGATGAGACGGATTGACAAAGTGGGTGCAACAATGGGTTCAAGCATAACAACAGTTGTGAAGATGGCTCAGGACTGAGCAGTGTTTCGTTCTGTTGTACATAGGGTTGCTATGAGTCAGAACAGACTCAATGAACCCTAACAACAACAACAACCCAGCAGGGCTGTAGAAAGAATACTTAAAAACAACTTAAAATTAACTCTCATATTGGAATTTTGGTTATTACTGTGAACTTTTCCTAAGAATCGTCTTATCAAGTGTAAGTAGCAAATGAGAAGTAAACCTTAAAATAGAATTCTGTGATTGTCTCAGTGTGGTACCCAGACCTACAGCATCAGTTTCACCAGGAAACTCATTAGAAAGCAAATTCTTGGGTCTCATCTCAGGCATATTCAGTAGGAAACTTAGGGGCCACTCTCTGTGTTTAATCAGCTCAACAGGGCAGTGTTTCATTCTGTTGTACATAGGGTCACAATGAGTTGGAACCAACTCAATGGCATCTAAAAACAACAACAACAACAACAGGTAATTTTGATCCCTGGTGTCTCACTGGTTAAGAGCTCAGCTGCTAACCAAAAGATCAGCAGTATGAATCCACTAGCCTCTCCTTGATAACACTATGGTGCAGTTCTATTCTGTCCTATAGGGTAACTATGAGTCAGAATCAACTCAATGGCAACGAGTTTGGTTTTGTTTTGAGTTTACAGGTTATTTTGATGTATGTTAAAGTTTGAGAACCATTGGTCTAAATAAGGGGAGTCCTTGGGTAGTGCAAACAGTTAAGTGCTTAGCTGCTAATCAAAAGGTTGGAGGTTTGAACCCACCCAGAGGTGCCTCTGAAGAGCAGGCTTGTGGATCTGCTTCTAAAAGTTCACATCCACGAAAACCCTATGGAGCAGTTCTAGTTTGCAACACATGGGGTCACCATGAGTCAGACTCCACTGCAATTGGCGGGGTCTGAATAAAAGTAATAAAAGATAGACTCATAAATAGACTCATAGAAGTCATAGAAGTCAAATCATCTTGGGCTTGACAACAAAAATTATACTTTATTGGGTATATATATTTTTGACATTCACTCACAGGGACAAGGGACTTTGTATGAAGCCCACATGGATTGCTTACCTAACTTTTAAGTATCACTGAAAATGTTGAAAGCAGTCAGGAAAATCTGACAGTTTTTTGATAAGTTAGGTATCGAGAAAAGCAGATGGAGGTCATTAAGGAAAAGATGGTTGCTGCTAAGATGCAGGTATCGGAAACCTAATCATTTTTATAAGTAAAAATAAAAGCTAAGAAAGGATATAGAGCAGTCTAAAATATTTAGCACAAGTGAAAAGATTATGATCATCAGACGGTGTACTCATGTTCAGCATTTGCTTTCATAAATAAATGTTTAATTGGGTATTAAAATAATGATAGCTTTTGAGTTTGTTGTTGTTGTTAGGAGCTGTGGAGTTGGCTCCAACTCATAGTGACTGTGTACAACAGAAAAAAACACTGTCCGGTCCCGTGCCATCCTCACAATCTTTGCTATGTTTGAGCTCATTATTGCAGCCACTATGTCAGTCCATCTCACTGAGGGTCTTCCTCTTTTTCGCTGACCTTCTACTTTACCAAGCATAATGTCCTTCTCCTGAAAACATGTCCGAAATACATAAGACGAAGTCTCCTCATCCTCCCTTCTAAGGAACATTCTGGTTGTACTTCTTCCAATATAGATTTGTTTGTTTTTCTGGCAGTCCATGGTATATCCAATATTCTTTGCCAACACCACAATTCAAAGGCATCAATTCTTCTTTGGCTTCCTTATTCATTGTCTAACTTTCACATGCATATGAGGCGATTCAAAATACCACAGTTTGGATCAGGAACACCTTAGTCCTCAAAGTAACATCTTTGCTTTTAAACACTTTAAAGAGGTCTTTTGCAGCAGATTTGCCCAATGAAATGCTTTATTTGATTTCTCGACTGCTGCTTCAACGGTCATTGATTGTGGGTCCAAGTAAAACGAAATCCTTGACAACTTCGATCTTTTCTCCATTTTTCATAATGTCGCTTATTGGTCCAGTTGTGAGAATATTAGTTTTCTTTATGTTAAGGTGTAATCCATACTGAAGGCTGTAGTCTTTGATCTTCATTAGTAAGTGCTTCAAGTCCTCTTCAGTTTCAGCAAGCAAGGTTGTGTCATCTGCATATTTCAGGTTGTTAATGAGTCTTCTTCCAATCCTGATGCCATGTTCTTATTCATATACTCCAGCTTCTCAGATTATTTGCTCAGCATACAGATTGAATAAGTATGGTGAAAGGTTACAACCCTGATGCAAACCTTCCCTGATTTTAAAGCACACTCTTGCATTTAGTTCTTTAAAATTAAGGAAATCAAAGAAGCTAGAAGGATTTGCTTCATTACAAATATATTAATGCTTTACATACTTTAAACAGGTAACAACTGTTTTTTTCCATGGAAGTGGTGTTATAAAAGAAGCATCACCCATGGCAGACAGGTTTCATCTGAGCTTCCAGACTAAGACAGACTGGGAAAAAGGACCCTGCCGTCTACTTCTGAAGAGAATTAACCAGTGAAAACTTTATGAATAGCAGCAGAACATCGTCTGTTATAATGCCAGAAGATGAGCCCCTCAGGTTGAAAGTCATTCAGATTATGACTGGGGAAAAGCTGCTTCCTCAAAGCAGAGTTGACCTTAATGACGTGGATAGAGTCAAGCTTTTGGGACCTTCATTTGTTGATGTGGCACAACTCAAAATAAGAAGAAACAGATGCAAACATCCACTAATAATTGGAACCTGGAATGTATGAAGTATGAATCTAGGAAAACTGGAAGTCGTCAAAAATGAAATGGAATGCCTAAGCATTGATATCCTAGGCATTAGTCACCTGAAATGGACTGGTATTGGCCATTTTGAATTGAACAATCATATGGTCTACTATGCCGGGAATAACAACTTGAAGAGGTATGACATTGCATTCGTTGTCAAAAAGAATATTTCAAGATCTATCCTGAAGTACAACGCTGTCAGTGATTGGATAATATCCACACGCCTGTAAGGAAGACCAGTTAATATGACTATTATTTAAACTTATGCACGAACCACTAAGGCCAAAAATGAAGAAATTGTAGATTTTTACCAGCTTCTGCAGTCTGATATTGATTGAACATGCAATCAGGGTGGATTGATAATTACTAGTGATTGGAATGTGAAAGTTGGAAACAAAGAATCAATAGAAATGATGTCAGAGATCGAATGATAGAATTTTGTGAGAACAACTTCACTGCAAATACCTTTTTTCACCAACATAAATGTCTACTATACACATGGACCTTGCCAGATGGAATACACAGGAATCAAACTGACTACATCTGTGGAAAGAGACAATGGAAAAGCTCAATATCATCAGTCAGAATAAGGCCAAGGGCTGACTGTAGAACAGATCATCAATTGCTCATGTGCAAGTTCAAGTTGAAACGGAAGACAATTAGAACAAGTCCATGAGAGCCAAAGTACTACCTTGAGTATATTCCATCTGAATTTAGAGACCATCTCAAGAGCAGATTTGACGTGTTGAACGCTAATGACTGAAAACCAGATGAGTTGTAAAATAACATCAAGGACGTCATACATGAAGAAAGCAAGAGGTCATTAAAAAGACAGGAAAGAAAGAAAAGACCAAAATGGATGTCAGAAGAAAGAGCTGAACAGAAGATTTCAAAGGGTGGCTTGAGAAGAAAAAGTAAAGTATTATAATGACAAGTACAAAGAGGTGGAGATAGAAAACCAAATGGGAAGAACATGCTTGACATTTCTCAAGCTGTAAGAATTGAAGGACAAATTCAAGCCTCGAGTTACAATATTGAAGGATCCTATGGGGACAATATTAAATGATACAGGAAGCATCTGGAAGGAATACCCAAAGTCACTACACTAAAAAGAATTGGATGATATTCAACCATTCAGGAGGTAGTATATGATCAGGAACTGAAGGTACTAAAGGAAGAAGTCCAAGCTACACTGAAGGCATTGGTGAAAAACAAGGCTCCAGGAATTGACGTCATATCAACTGAGATGTTTCAACAAATGGATGCAGCACCAGAAGTGCTCACTAGTCTATGTAAAGAAATTTGGAAGACAGCTGCCTGGCCAACCTACTGGAAGAGATCCGTATTTATGCTTATTCCCAAGGAAGGTGACTCAACCGAATGTGGAAATTATAAAAAAATATCATTCATATCACATATAAGTAAAATTTTACTGAAGATCATTCAAAAGTGGCTGCAGCAGTATATTGACAGGGAACTGTTAGAAATACAAGCTGGATACAGAAGAGAATGTGGAACCAGGGATATCACTGCTTATGTCAGATGGATCCTGGCTGAATGCAGAGAATACCAGAAAGATGTTTACTTGTGTTTTATTGACTATGCAAAGGCATTCGACTGTGTGGATCATAACAAATTATGGATAACACTGTGAATAGGAATTCCAGAACTCTTAACTGTGGTAATGAGGAACCTGTACATAGATCAAGAGACAGTCGTTTGAATAGAACAAGGGGATACTGTGTAGTTTAAAGTCAGGAAAGATATGTGTCAGGGTTGTATCCTTTCTCCATACCTATTCAATCTATGCTAAGCAAATAATCCAAGAAGCTGGCCTCTATGAAGAAGAATGGGGCATCAAGACTGGAGGAAGACTCATTAACAACCTGCGTTATACTGATGACACAACTTTGCTTGCTGAAAGTGAAGAGGATTTGAAGCACCTACTGATGAAGGTCAAAGACCATGGCCTTCAGTATGGATTACACATCAACATAGAGAAGACAAACATCCTCACAACTGGATCAATAAACAATATCATGGTAAATGGAGAAAAGATTGAATTTTTCAAAGATTTCATTTTACTTGGGTCCACAATCAACACCCATGGAAGCGGCAGTCAAGAAATCAAAAGTCACATTGCCTTGGGCAAATCTGCTGCAAAAGACTTCTTTAAAGTGTTAACAAGCAAAGATGTCACTTCGAAGACTAAGGTGCACCTGACCCTTAGCCATGGTGTTTTCAGTCACCTCATATGCATGTGAAAGCTGGACAATGAATAAAGAAGATGGAAGAAGAATTGACACCTTTGAATAGTGGTGTTGGCAAAGAGCATTAAATGTACCATGGACTGCCAAAAGAACAAACAAATCTGTCTTGGAAGAAGTACAACCAGAATGCTCCTTATAAGAAAGGTTGGAGAGACTACATCTCACATACTTTGGACATGTTATAAGGAGGGATCAGTCCCTGGAGAATGACATCATGCTTTCTAGAGTGGCAGGTCAGTGAAAAAAAGGAAGACCCTCAATGAGATGGATTGACACAGAGCCTGCAACAATGGACTCAAGTATAACAACGATTGTGATGATCACGCAGGATCTAGCAGTGATGATATTGGGAAATGTGGCCAAGGCTCAGTTTAAATATTTCCAGCTGTATATCAGTGGCTTTCAAAGTGGTTGCTTTCGAGAGATGAGGGGCCAAGTGGTGAGTTTGTCAGAATTACCTGGAAATCTTCTATTGAACTGCTCATGTTCCTCAACACCCTATGTCCACCAACATCTATGTAAAATCTCATTCATAAAAACTTAACTGCCTTAGATTAAGTTAAATGTAAGAAGAACTGGTCTTTAAGGATAGGTCTTAAGTTATTTGCATTGTTGTATACTCTGTATTATTCTTGTGTCTATTCAAGGTAAGAAAAAAATTACATATTGTTTAAATATTAATATATGTTCTATGAAAATGGAGGAAGAAGGGAGAGCCCAATACTTTCGCACTCACATTTGGCCTCTCTTGTAGACTAAGATGTCAGGATTTTTGTACCTGTAATGGGTTATTTGTTCTCTAAATACTTCTACCTTTCAGTTCTTACAATCAAGTTCCAAAGGATATTAAAGAGACTATAAGTGCAGTAGAAGTCGCCAGACCTGCCTCAGCCAATCAACAGACCTCTGTAAAGAAGACTCCTTTGAATATGAAGTTACCTATTGATTGTTTAAAATCCTGCTATTGCCCCTAATCCTTTTGATTCTTAATCACTACTGGTGTGATGTAAGTTGGTTAATATGCAATTTTTTGAGGATGCTGGTTTTGTGAAAAGAAATGAAAATGACTGCTTTAGACTTCTGAATTTGAAAAGTTGGTGTAAGAGAGCTGGAGACACTCCTTAATCTAGTCTTCCGTCGGCTGCTGTCAGTGTCCTTAACTCTTGATTAACCTCTTCTTGGGTGTCACCTCCTGGGGAAATTCTACTTACTCTTCTTCACTTCAACCCTAATTAGTGCTCTAGCCAGGGCTTTCAGTCAGCCTTAGTTCTTGCCTGGCCCTTTCTCTTTTACTGACATTGTCTTAGTCCCTGTTGCTAGCCAGAGAGGTAAGGAGTGCCCAGGGGCAATCTCTAAGTTTGCATGGGGTAGGATGTGTGTGTGTGTGTGTGTAGGTGTGGGGGGTTAGGAGGGGTGATTCGACATCTGGCCTTGTCTGATGTCCCCTTGAACTTGCGCCTAGGGGCAACAGTCCCCCAATCCTCTCTCTCCCCCACTCTGCCTCTGTCGCCAGCTGCCCTCTCTTTTATCAGTGTCTTTAGCTGCTCTATCAGGCCAAGTCAAATCAAGAATTTCTTTTTAAGTATCAACTTTGTCTCTGAAACCATACTAAATGCAAATGTAATGCTGAGTCAGGGCATACTCAATGCAGATGTAGCAGATATAAATTTTGAACTTCAGCGACTTCAGTAATATACTTTCAGACACAAGATATACACCATACAATGGCAAAACACAAATCAAATCATCTGCTATGGGTTGTCCTCTTAACATCCTACTTAGTTTCTCATTATACATTTCCATGATTTTTCAATTAATTCTCAAAAATATGTTTTATAAGGGTATCATCTGTGGCTATTTGGTTTATTGTATATAGACTGATTGTGGTGCCTGACACACGATAATTGTTCAATAAATATTTGCTGAAGGAATGAATGAAAGCAGCAAAGAGTGTCACAGGGGAGTTGTGAAGAAGGAAATACCATTTAGAGATGCGGAAGCAAAGGAAGTTTCATCAAGGCAAGTTTGAATAAGGCTTGGAAGTATAGATTGTATATAGAACTGTAGGTACTGTGTAGATTCAGAGGAGATTGGCTGATAATTTCAGTGAGGAAAGCATCATGAACAAAAGGAACAAGGTCAGCATGTAAGGGATGCTATGGTCTATCCTGAGCAGAAACTTCCTGCAAGGAATAGTAGAGGATGAGGTTAGACCTGTAAGGTGGACAGCTGATGGGGCCTTGGATCAATGGTGTACTGGTACTAGCTTGAATCAGATCAGAAAACATTGTTATGCACATCTCTTTCTACCGTCAAGAAAGCAACCATAGTGTGAGTATTTACACTATGGGAATTGGAAAATGGTACTTACGAATGTCCCCCGCCCCCCAGAGAAACAGTTGATAGACAATTACTAGCAAATTACTGCTCTTGTTGTTAGGCTATAGAGGTGGTACTTGTTTGTAGGTTCAAGTACAGAGATAGCCTGATGAAACTGAAATGTTTGTAAGAATAAAAGCCACCACTTAGCACTATCATAATGTGGAACTATTGCAATAAATAAAAGCTAAAAATTTCAGATAGAAAATAACTTGGCAAAATTGATGGTTTGGGAAGATTTACTTTTTCTGTCACACCTTGACTCTAATTTTTTTTTTTTAATTGTACTTCAGGTGAACGTTTACAGAATAGTTTCTCATTAAACAGTAGTACACATATTGTTTTATGACATTGGTTAACAACCCCAAGACATGTCAACCCTCTCCCTTCTCGACCTTTTTTTTTTTTTTGGTGAAAATATACATAGCCAAAGATACACCATTTCAAAAATTTCTACATGCACACTTCAGTGACATTGACTACGCTCTTCCGATTGTGCTGCCGTTCATACTTTAGATGAAGGTTTACAGAACAAAATAGTTTCTCATTAAACAGTTAGTACACATGTTGCCCTATGACAATGGTTAACAACCTCGCAACACATCAACACTGTCCTTACTCAACCTTGAGTTCCCTATAATGAGCTTTCCTGACCCCTTCTGCTTTCTAGCTCTTGTCCCTGGACTGCTGTTCCTCATTAGTCCCATTTTGTTTTATGGGGCTGTCCAGTCCCCGGCTGAACGGTCAACCTTGGAAGTGACTTCACCATTGAGCTATGGGGGCCATAGCTCTCGCGGATTCTCCAGTTTCCTTTAGGCCAGTAAATATGGTCTTTTTCTTGTGAGTTAGAATTTTGTTCTACATCCTTCTCCAGCTCTGTCCAGAACCCTCTGTTGTGACCCCAATCTGAGCAGTCAGTGGTGGTAGCCAGGCACCATCTAGCTGCACTGGACTCAGTCTGGTGGAGGCCTTGGTAGCTGTGGTCCGTTAGTCCTTCAGACTAATCTTTTCCTTGTATCCTGTTCTCTTCCCTCTCCCTTGCTCCCGAAGGGATGAGACCAGTGTAATATCTTAGATGGCTGCTCACAGGCTTTTAAGACCCCAGACACTACTCACCAAGGTGGAATGTAGAGCATTGTCTTTGTAAATTGTGTTATGCCAGTTGAGCTAGATGTTCCCCGAGACCATGGTCCCCACAGCCCTCAGCCCAGCAATTCAGTCCCTCAGGGAGTTTGGATGTGTCTATGGAGCTTTCATGACCTTTCCTTGTGCAAGTTGTGCTGGTTTCCCCAGTATTGTGTATTGTCTCACCCTTCACCAAAGATACCACTTATCTATTGCCTATTTAGTATTTCCCCCCCACCCCTCCTATCCCTTGTAACCAACAAAGATTGTTACTTTTTGTGTGTGAACTTTTTCATGGGTTTTTACAATAGAGGTTCCATACAATATTTGTCCTTTTGTGATTGACTTATTTCACTCAGCATAATATCCTCCAGTTTCATCCATGTTATGAGATGCTTCACAGATTCACCATTATGCTTTATCGTTGCATAGTACTCCACTGTGTTTATGTACTATAGTTTATCCATTCCGTATCCATATGTTGATGGGCATCTAGGTTGTTTGCATCTTTTTGCTATTGTGAACAATGCTGCCATGAACATGGGTGTGCATATGTCTATTTGAGTGACAACTCTTATTTCTCTGGGATATATTCCTATGAGTGAAGTTGCTGGATCATATGGTATTTTTATCTCTAGCTTTCTAAGGAAGCCCCATATCATTTTTCAAAATGGTTGTATCATTTTGCATTCCCACCAGCAGTGTATAAGAGTTCCGATCTCCCCATAGCCCCTCCAAGATTCGTTATTTCCAGTGTTTTTGTTTTGTGCCAGTATTGCCGGGGTGAGATGATATCTCATTGTGGTTTTAATTTGCATTTCTCTCATGGCTAGTGATCGCGAGCATTTCCTCATGTGTCTGTTGGCCGCTTGAATGTCTTCTTTGGTGAAGTGTCTGTTCATTTCCTTTGCCCATTTTTTAGTAAGATTGTTTGTCTTTTTGTTGTAGAAGTGTTGGATTTTCTTGTAGATTATGGAGATTAGACCTTTGTCTGATTTGTACTGTCCAAAAATTTTTTCCCAGTCTGTAGGTTCTCTATTTACTCTTTTGGTGAAGTCTTTTGAAGAGCATAGGTGTTTGATTTTTAGAAGATCCCAGTTATCTAGCTTATCTTCTGGGGTTTTTATGTTGATGATTATGGTATGCATCCTGTTAATGCCATGTATTAGGGCCTGTAGCATTGGTCCTATTTTTTCTTCTATGAACTTCATAGTTTTGGGCTTTATATTTAGCTCTTTGATCCATTTTGAATTAATTTTTGTATATGGTGTGAGGTATGGGTCCTATTTCATCTTTTTGGAGATGGATATCCAGTTTTGCCAGCACCATTTGTTAAAAAGACTGTCTTTTCCCCATTTAATGGACTTTGGGCCCTTGTTGAAGATCAGGTAACTGTAGGTGGATGGATTTACATCTGGATTCTCAGTTCTGTTCCATTGGTCAGTGTGTCTGTCGTTGTACCAGTACCAGGCTGTTTTGACTACTGCAGCTGTATAGTAGGTTCTGAAGTCAGGTAGTGTGAGTCCTCCAACTTTATTCTTCTTCTTCAGTAGTGCTTTACTTATTCAGGGTTTCTTCCCTTTCCATATAAAGTTAATGACTAGTTTTTCCATCTCTTTGAAGAATGTTGTTGGTATTTGGATCGGGATTGCATTGTATTTGTAAATTGCTTTGGGTAGAATTGTCATTTTCACTATGTTGAGTCTACCTGTGCATGAGCATGGTATGTTTTTCCATTTATGTAGATCCCTTTGGTTTTCTTGCAGTAGTGTTTTGTAGTTTTCTTTGTATAGGTCTTTTACATCCATGGTTAGATTTATTCCTAAGTATTTTATTTTTTTAGGGGCTATTATAAACGGTATTGTTTTCCTGATTTCCATTTCATTGTTCTCTTTATTGGTGTATAGGAGTTGTGTCATTAATGTTTTGATTTTGTCCCTTTCTTGTTTTTTGATGTGTGCATCTATTGCTATAAATTGTCCTCTGAGGACTGCCTTTGAGGTTTTGGTATGATGTGTTTTCATTCTCATTTGATTCTAGGAATTTTTTGATTCCACCTCTGATGTCTTCTATTACCCAGTGATGTGTAAGCAGGATATTATTCAGTTTCCATGTAATTGATTTTTTTTCCTTGCTCTTTCTGTTGTTAATTTCTACCTTGATGACATTGTGGTCAGAGAAGATACTTTGAATTATCTCAACATTTTAGATCTTGTTGAGGATTGCTCTGTGGTCTAAGATGTGGGCTATTCTGGAGAACGTTCCATGTACATTGGAAAAGGATGTACTTTGCAGCTGTTGGATGGAATGTTCTATATATGTCTATGAGGTCAAATTGGCTTATTGTGCTCTTTAGGTCTTCTGTATCTTTGTTGAGTTTCTTTTTAGTTGTTCTGTCCTTTACTGAGAGTGGTGTGTTAAAGTCTCCTACTATTACTGTGAAACTGTCAATTTCTCTTTTCAGTGTTGTGAGAGTTTGTTTTAAGTATTTTGCAGCCCTGTCATTGGGTTCTTAGGTGTTTATTCTGGTTATGCCTTCATGATTGATCGTCCCCTTAATCATTATATAGTGTCCTTCTTTGTCTTTTATGGTGGATTTTGTTTTAAACTTTATTTTATCTGAGATTAGTATTGCCACTCCTGCTCTTTTTTGGTATTTGTTAGCTTGATATATGTTTTTCCAACCTTTGACTTTTAATATATTCATGTCTTTGTTTCTAAGGGGTGTCTCTTGTAGGCAGCATATTGATAGATCCTGTTTTCTTATCCATTCTGTCACTCTCCATCTCTTTATGGGTGCATTGAGTCCATTTACATTCAGTGTAATTATTGATAGATGTGAGTTTGTTGCTGTCATTTTGTAATGCTTTTTTTTTTTGTGATGCTGACGTTTTCTTTGTTCTTCTTACTCTCCTGTGCTGAATGCCTTTTGTTTGTGAATTTTTTAAATCATTTCTTTTGTTTTTGTAGGTTTTGTTTTTGCTGAGACTTTATGTTTTTCCTCTTTATTTTTATGAATGTGTGTGTTAACTTTCTTTGTGGTTACTGTGAAATTTACCCTTATCTTTCTAAGTTTGAAGCAGTCTATTATTACTTGGTATCGCGTTGCCTTCCTCTCCATTAGAAGGTTCTATACCTACACCGTTTTTTCCGTCTTTTATTGTTCTGATGTTGTTGTCATTTACAGATTAACTGCTCTGATTCCCTGTTGTATTTCTTTTGGTTTTGGATAGTCCTTGAGAGTTCATTTCCTAGATTGGTATCTGGCTGGTATGATCCTGTGTACTAGATTTAGCCTGTGAGCTGAAGTTGTTTGTTCTCAGATTGAAGGACTCCCTTTAATAATTCTTGTAAGTTTGGTTTGGTTTTTACATATTCCCTTAATTTCTGTTTATCTGTAAATGTCCTAATTTCACCATCATATGTAACGAGAGTTTTGCAGGTTATATTATTCTTGGCTGGCAATTTTTTTCTTTCAAGGTTTTATATATGTCATCCTATTGCCTTCTTGCCTGCATGGTTTCTGCAGAATAGTCTGAGCTTATTCTTATTGTTTCCCCTCTGTATGTGACTTCTTGGTTTTCCAGAGCTGCTCTCAGGATTCTTTGTTTGCATTTACTTTTGATGAGTGTGATTATGATATGTCTTGGTGATTTTCTTTTGGGGTCTATCCTATATGGGGCTCGTTGAACTTGGATGGCCAGGTTTTCATCTGTCAAGATATTGGGGAAGTTTTCTGTCAGCAGTTCTTCAATGATCTTTTCTGTGTTTTCTGCTTTCTCCCCCTGTTCTGGAACTCCAATCGCTTGCAAATTTTTGCTTTTGATTGTATCCCACGAACTCTCAGGGTGTCTTTATTTTTCTTTGTTTTTTTTTCTGAGTTTTCTTCAAACAGAATTGTATCCAAGTGTTTGTCTTCAATTCCACTTATCCTGTCTTACACTGTTTCAAATCTGCTCCTCAGCCCTTTTATGACACTGTCCATTTCTCAAATCTTGCTGTTTATCTTTTGGATTTCTAATTGTTGTTTTTGTATAATTTCTAGTTGTGAATTTATTTTCATATTTGGTTCTGGCATTATTTCCCTGAATTCTTCCAATTTTTTGTCTGTATTTTCCATGAATTTGTCTGCCTTTTCCATCACTTTGTCTATTTTTTACTCATTTTTGTCTGCTTTTTGCTTCAACTCTTGGAGAATTCTGAGTATTAGAGATTTGAATTCCCTATCAGGTATTTCTAGTGCCTTTTCTTCCACTGGAAAGTCATCTGGTGTTTTATTTTGTATGCCTACTGGAACCATCCTGTCCTGTTTTTGTAAATGTTTTGATATTGTCTGCTGTCTTCGGCGCAGTCAGTAGTTTTTTTTTTTTTTTTTTTTTTTTGTTTACTGATTGTAGATTTCTTTGTTTCTTCCTTTTTTTTTTTTTTTTTAATTTGGCTATGTCTGAGCCGGCGGGCTGTGTGTTCTTTGTTGTTAGCTTGTCTGTGGGCACAATACCTTTTGCCTTCTTCTCCAATTGGCAGGGTTAGTCACTCAGATATGGTACAACAGGGCAGGTCTATCAGAAGTGGAGTTACTGGGGCGGGTTTTTCGTGGCGCTTACTACAGCCACCAGGCAAGGTTGGTAATCAGCACAGGGCCGTGTGTGTGCAGCTTGGTGGTGTGATGTTAAGTGCATGGTGCAGGTAGGCAGGATGGAGGTGGGGGTTTGTTATGTGTGAAGCTAAGATGGATATGGGAGAGAGGAGAGAGGAACAGGAGCCAAAAAAGTACAAACAAAAAAGAGTGCCAGGGGATCTTGCCATTGGAGTGGATGAGAGACTATGAAATGGAGAAAAATAAAAAGGGAAAAAAGACTAAAAAAAAGAGAAAAGAATGAATAAATAAAAATCAGAAAGGAAAAAGAACAGCAAAGGTCCCAGGGATCCCACTAGTGCAGCTATGAGTTCTAGGGAAGTTTTGTTCTCACGTGTTGCAGTACAGCCTTGCTAGAAGGCATAGAAGTATTCAGACCAGGTATTCAGGGAACAGGAAGAGAAGGAAGGTATAGAGAAACAAGAAACTGAGTAATGAAGAAAGACAAAAAGGGAAAAAGAGGGAAAGGAAAACAAAACAAATTAAAAAAAAAAATAAACCCAAGAAACGCCACCCCCAAAAAACAGGAAGACAAAAACCAAGAAAAAAGAAATGGCCTCAGGGATCTTTCTGTGCGTTTGCGCAAGCTGAGGGGGTAGGTCCCAAGCCGCGCAGCACTGCCCAGCTAGAATGGGCTCCAAACTTGAGTAAAGGAAAAGAAAACAAACAAACAAAATAAACAAAGAAAAGCCCTGGGATCCCACCAGCGTGGAAGCCCAGACTGAGAAGCAGTTCCACACCAACCAGTGCTCCGCAACGCCTTAGGAAGAAGCAAAGATGGCTCACGGAGCCAGGTGTTTGAACGAAAGGAGGGGGAGGTGGTGAGAGGTAAGGAAGAAATCAAAAGAAGCAGAAAAAAGCAACATCAGCAGCCAACAAATGGCACTCAGGGAGCCGGCCAGTGTGGGAGGGTGGAATCCAAGCAGCTGGTGCTTCCCAGCCAAAAGACTGTGGTCATGGGAAGCAGAGGAGGCCGAGGGGGGTGAAGAAGGTTGGGGGGTGGGAAAGCATATATTGCAAATTACCGGTTGTTTTGTCTCCCATTGGAAGCTCCATGAAGCTGCTTTCTCGTACCCCCTATTTTCTGGTCTCCTATAGGATGGCAGATCCATGCTGCGTTAGCTGATAGGGGACCTCTGCATGAATCTCTCCTCACTCTCTGTTCTCTGTCATTTTTCTTACTCCATTTGATGCTTGGCTGAGTTCTTTATCTCTTCATTTGATTTTTTAGGGTTTCAGGATGGCTGTTTTCTCTGTTTGGCTTAGTTTTTCAGATCTCTGCTGTGGAGGGATGACGTGGTGCTTCTGCCTAGAGCACCATTTTGCCAGAAGTCCTTGACCTTAATTTTTGCCTTGATTTTTTTCCTTAAGTTCCTTCACATCAGTGAAAACACCTCATATTCTCAGAAAATAAGGCTGTTTTAGAATAACTATGATCCTTTTAAAAAAACTGTGAAATGGAGGTGTAAAATTTTATTTGTGTTCATATTTATTACATTTCCTTATTAAATAAGAAAATGAAATGGTTTTCTAAATAATACATTAGAAAAATTGGAAAATATATACAGGTTTTAAAGAGATTGCACTCATATAGATAGTCATTGTTAAAAACTTTTTCAGTATTTTTCTAGGAATAATCGAGTAAATCCAGTTTCCTTTCCCTGTTTCATTTTTCGTTGTAATGTTCACAAACTTAATAAAATCCTTATTTTTGTTGGTTTACTCTTTCTTCCTTGTTACAGATTGAATTATGCCTGCCGAAAATATGCATTGTAAACCCTAACTTCTGTGCCTCTAGTTATAATCCCACTTGGGAATGGGTTGTCTTCATTATGTTAATGAGTCAGGATTAGGGTGTGTTTTGAGTCAATTTCTTACAATATAGAAAAGGAGCAGATTAAGGAAGCAGAGATAGAGGAAAATACAGTGGAACTTGTGAGATCCAGAACTCCATGGGTCTGCCCTGTTTTTCTCAGTTTCACAAATACTCTGCCTTTGAAAGAGTGCATTTACCACTTTTTTATCACTCATTTTAGTGGAAAATATTTGAGTTTTTCTTCTCTGATAGGTTTCTGTCTTACACAGGTTCTCGCTGTTACAGGTTTTACTGTAGAAGCCAAGTTACATAGAGATCTTCAAGAAACCAGGAAATAAGCTGAATAGACAAGGACCTTCCCCTAGAACCAACAGACAGAGAAAGTCTTTCCCTAGAGCCGATGCCTTGAGTTCAGACTTCTAGCCTCCCAAACTATGAGAAAATAAATTTCTGTTGGTTAAAGCCATCCACTTGTGGAAATTCTGTTATAGCAGCACTAGATAACTAAGACATCCCTTTCTAGAATATTAGATTCATGATGGCAGGATGCCTGTTTATTCATTGCAGTATCTCTGATACCTACAAGAGTGTTGCGTGTAATTGTAAAATATTTGACTACTCAATGTACATATATTTGGAATATATATGTATATGTATGTATATATACATCAAATATATTTGGAAGGAAGTGCTGTATTCTGAAGATACAGCATTTGCTGAGAGACTGGATTTGGCGTGTGACAAAAATAAAAGAGTTAAAGAAAACCCAAAGATTTTATCCTAAGCTAATGATAGAATCAGAATTGAATCCACAACTCTCAAGAATAACAACAACGACAGAATGTTATCACTAGCAATGGAGAAATCCAGATGAAAGAGATGTGTGAGAAACATATTTTCTTATTTTGTTTGTTTTTGTTTTTCCAGTTAGTGTAAAAATTAGGGATTTGCTTTAAGACCTGTAAAATTTGAAATACCTATTAGACATTCCCACCACTCATCTGTCAGTTTGCCATACTGTGGTGGCTTGAGTGTTGCTGTGATGCTGGAAGCTATGCCACCGATATTTCAAATACCAGCAGGGTCACCCATGGTGGACAAGTATTAACAGAGCTTCTAGACTAAGACAGACTGGGAAGAGCGATCTGGGAACCTACTTCTGAAAAAATTGGCCATGGAAATCTTTGGACTGTAGCAGAAAGTTGTTGGATACACTGCTGGAAAATAAGCCCCTCAGGTTGGAAAGCACTCAAAGTGCAATTGGGGAAGAGCTGCCTTCTCAAAGTAGGGTTAACCTTAGTGATGTGGATGGAGTAAAGCTTTCAGGAAACTCATTTTTTGCTGTGGTAAGACTCAAAATGAGAAGAAAAAGCTGCAAACATTAATAATTGGAATACGGAATGCACAAAGTATGAATCAAGAAAAAGTGGAAGTTGTCAAAAATGAAATGGAAGGCGTGAAGATAGATACTCTAGGCATTAGTGAGCTGAAATGGACTAATATTGGTCATTTTAAATCAGAGAATCATATGGTCTACTATACCAAACCCATTGCCATCTAGTGGATTCCAATGCATAGGACAGAGTAGAATTGTCGTGTTTCCAAGCCTATAATATTTACAGAAGCAGATTGCCACATCTTTTTCCCACAGAGTGACTAGTGGTTCAAACTATCAACCTTTCTGTTAGCAAACAAGTGCTTAACCACTGTGCCACCAGGACTCCTTTATACTATGCCAGGAATGATTATTGAAAAGGAATGATGTCACATTCATCATTAAAAAGAAAATTTCAAGTTCTATCCTGAGAAACAACAGTCAGTGATAGGATAATATCCATAAGCCTACAAGGCAGACCAGTTAATACAACTATCATTCAAGCTTACACAGCAACCACTAATGCCAAAGATGACGAAATTGAAGATTTCTACCAACTTCTGCAGTCTGAAATTGGTCACATGATAGAATTTTGCAAGACCAACACCTTATTCATTGGAAACACCTTTTTTCAACAACATAAACAGTGACTATACACATGGACTTCACCAGATGAAATACACTCCAATCTGAGTGGAACCAAGATAGTGGACTTTTCAGACATACTAAGCCATTCTGCTGCAACAAAGACCTGAAAAATCAAGTAAAAAAGGAACAGACATCAGTTCTGGAACACTGAACATTAAATGAAGGGATAAAGTATTAGATCGGAAGTCACTGAGGAGAAGAAAAACTGATAGAAAATGGGGAAGGAAGAGAGACACTGAATGGAGGTTCCCAGCCAAATGACATACTCTGCACGGCCATCTTGGGATAAAACCAAAAATCCTGCACACAGAATGGCAACTCCATGGAATTCCTAATAGGAGACAGAGCTGAGTGACCAGCCCTCTACCCCCAGACAAGGTGGTAAAAACTATTGTGCTCATGACTAGCAAGCAACAAAGCATGCCTGGACCATCAGCCCAGACAACCAAATAAAACAAAAAAGTAGGACAGAATGAACAACCTACAATCAATAAATAAAGAAAACAATACCTGAATGTCTTGCAGACAGCAGATAATATCAAAACACATAAATAAAAGGACAAGATGGTCCCAGTAAGCAAATAGAATAAAGTTTCAGTTGACCTTCTGGCAAAAGAAAAGGCACTGGAACTACACGGATAGGGGATTCAAAAGACTAATATTCAGGACTCTCCAAGAGGTTAGGAAAGGGATCAAGAAAAACACAGACAAAATCATGGAAAACACAGATAAAACCAACCAAAACATAGCCAAAATCAAGGAAAACACAGACAAAACAAAAGGAGAATTCAGAAAAAGAATCCAAGAACAAATTCAATATACAAAAACAATCAGAAATCATTCAAAAAACAATAATTAGAAATTCAAAAGATATACAACAAAATTTCCGAAATGGACAACACAATAGAAGGCTTTAGGAGCAAATTGAAAACAATGGAAGACAGAATCTGTGAAATTGAAGACAAATCCATGGGTGCTACAGTGTTTGAGGAAAAATCAGAAAAAAGAATGAAGAAAACCTAAACTATGTGGGATACAATCGAAAGCAAAAATTTGCATGTGATCGGAGTTCCAGAACAGGAGAAAAGGGAAAATTACAGAGAGGATCATTGAAGATTTTCTGACTGAAAACTTCCCTAATGCCATGAAAGATGAAAAGCTGACCATCGAAGAAGCTCAATGAACACCATATAGGATAGATCCCAAAAGAAAGTCACCAAGACATACCATAATCACACTCATCAAAACCAAATCCAAAGAAAGACTCCTGAGAGCAGCTATAGAAAACTGAAAAGTCACATATAAAGGGGAAACAATACTATGCTCTGATTACTTGGCAGAAACCATGCAGGCAAAAAGACAGTGGGATGATACACATAAAACCTGGAAAGAAAAAATTTGCCAACCAAGAATAATATATCCTGCAAAACTCTTTCTCAAATATGATGGTGAAATTAGGACATTTCCAGATATACAGAAATTAAGGGAATTTGTAAAAACTGAACCAAATTTACAAGAATTATTAAAGGGAGTCATTTGGTTAGAGAAGCAACAACATCAGACAACAAATTGAATCGAGGACACAGGTCAGGATCAGCAAAATACTCACCTAGATAATGAACTTGCAAGATAAAACAAAAGTAAAAGATTCAAAACAGGGACCTACAGAAGTCAATCTATAAATGATGACAACGTCAGAACAATAAAAAGGGGACTACATGGTGTAGATATAGAACTTTCAAATGGAGAGGAAGTTGAGGTGATATCAAGAAATAAAAGACTAGTACAAACTTAGGAATATAAGAGTAAATTTCAAGGTAACCACAAAGAAAGTTAACAAACCTACTCATTAAAATAAAGAAGAAAAACAGAAAGTCTCAGTAAACACAAAATCTACAGTAATGAAAGAAATGAAAGTAAGTTTTGAAGCAAAAGAAACTCAGCACAGAAGAGCAAGAGGAACAGAAAATGTCAGCACCACACACACACACACACACACACACACACACAAAAATAAAAACACTACAAAATGACAGCAATAAACTCACACATATCGATAATCACACTGGATGTAAATAGTTTAAATGCACCCATAAAGAGACAGAGAATGACAGAATGGATAAAAAACATGACTCATGAATATTCTTTCTACAAGAAACACACCTTATACACCAAGACATAAATATATTAAGAATCAAAAGATGGCAAAAAAAGTATATCAAGTAAACAGAAACCAAAAAAGAGCAAGAGTGGCAATACTAACCACAGATACAATAGATTTGAAGGCAAAATCTATCATAAAAGACAAAGAAGGACATTATACAATAATTAAAGGGATAGTCCACCAGGATGACATAACCATAATAAATATCTATGCCTCAACTGCAGGGCTCCAAAATACATAAAATGAACTCTAACAGCACTGAAAAGAAAAACTGACAGTTCCACAGTAATAGTAGGAGACTTCAACACACCACTCTCAGTAAAGGACAGAACATTTAGAAAGAAACTCACAAAGATACAGAAGACTAAAGGCCATAATCAACCATTTGACCTCATAGACATACAGAACACTCTACCCAACAGCAGCAAAGTATACATTCTTTTCCAAATCACATGGAACATTCTCCAGAATAGACTACATCGTAGGCCACAAGGAAACTCTCAACAAAATCCAAAACACTGAGATAATACAAAGCACTTCTCTGATCACAATGCTATAAATGTAGAAATTAATAACAGGAAGAGCAATGAAAAAAAATTTAAACTGAATAACACCTTGCTTAAAAACAACTGGGTAATAGAATAAAACAAAGGTGGAATTAAAAAAAAAAATTCTAGAATCAAATGAGAATGAAAACACATCATACCAAAACAGTTGGAATACAACAAAGGCAGTGTTCCGAGGTCAGTTTAGAGCAATAGATGCACGTATCAAAAATGAAGAAGGGGACAAAATTAAAATGTTAGCCCGACAACTTGAACAAATAGAAAGAAAACAGCAAAAGAAGCCCGTAGCCACCGGAAGAAAGGAAATAGTAAAAATTAGAGCAGAAATAAATGAAACAGAGAATAGAAAAACAATAGAATTAACAAAACCAAAAGTTTGTTTTTTAAAAAGACCAACAAAATTTAAAAAACATTGGCCAAGCTGACAAAAGAAAAACAGGAGAGGAAGCAAATAACCAGAATAAGAAATGAGATGGGCGATATCACAACAGACCCAACTGAAATTAAAAGAATCATAACAGAATACTATGAAAAATTGTACTCTAAAAAATTTGGAAATCTAGAGGAAATGGACAAATTCCAGGAACACACTACCTACCAAAGCTAACACAAACTGAAGTAGAAAATCTGAATAGACCAATAACAAAAGAGATTGAAAAAGTAATAATTAAAAAAAAGCAAAAACCAAAAACTCCCAACAAAAAAAAGTCATGGCCCAGATGGCTTCACTGGAGAATTCTACCAAACATTCAGAGGAGAACATGCACTAGTACTACTCAAACTATTTCCTAACATGGAAAAGGAAGGGGAACTTTCAAATTTATTCTATGAAGCCAGCATAACTCTGATACCAAAACCAGGCAAAGACATCACAAAAAAAAAAAAAGAAAATTACAGACAAATATCTCCATGAATATAGATGCAAAAATTCTCAATGAAATTCTAGCCAATAGAATTCAGCACCGTATTTAAAAAAAAAAAAAAATACACCACGACTTAGTAGGATTCATACTAGGTATGCAAAGATTGTTCAACATCAGAAAAATCAGTCAATGCAATCCACCACATAAATAAAAGAATCACATAATCATCTCAATTGATGCAGAAAAGGTATTCTATAAAGTCTAACATCGATTCCTGATAAAAACTCTCAATAAGATAGGAATAGAAGGGAACTTCCTCAACATAATCAAGGACATCTATGCAAAACCAACAGCCAGCATCATTCTCAACAGAGAGAGGCTGAAAAACACTCCCCTGAAAACAGGAACAAGACAAGGATGCCCTTTATCACCACTCCTATTTAACATTGTTCTGGAAGTCCTAGCTAGAGCAATAAGGCAAGGAAAAAAAAAAAAAAGTCACTCAAATTGGTAAGGAAGAAGTAAAATTATCCCTATTCACAGATGATATGATACTATACATAGAGACAACTAAAGACTCTTCAAGAAAACTACTAGAACTAATAGAAATATGCAGCAGAAGATGCAAGATAAATACACGAAAATCAACTGGATTCCTATACATCAAGAAAGAGAACTACAGAAAGGAAATCAAGAAAGTAATACAATTTATAATAGCCCCTAAAAAAATATAATACTTAGGAGTAAATCTAACCATGGACGTATAAGACCTATACATAGGAAACTACAAGACACTACTACAAGAAACGAAAAGACACCCTACATAAATGGAAAAACACACCATGCTCATGGATAGGTAGATTTAACATTATGAAAGTGTCAATTCTACTGAAAGCAATCTACAAATACAATGCAATCCCAATCCAAATACCAACAGCATTCTTTAATGAGATGGAAAAAGTATTCCTTAACTTTATATGGAAAGGAAAGAGGCCCTGGACGAGTAAAACACTACCGAAGAAGAAGAAAGTAGGAGGACTCATACTACATGATCTCAAAACCTACTATACAGCTATGCTAGTCACAACATCCTGGTACAACAAAAGACACATTGACTAATGGAACAGAATTGAGAACCCAGATGTAAACCCATCCACCTACAGTTACCTGATCTTCGACAAAGGCCCAAAGTTCATTATATGGGGAAAAGGCAGTCTTTTTATCAATTGGTGTTGCAAAATAGGGTGTCCATCTATAAAAAAATGAAACAGGACCCATTCCTCACACCATACACAAAAACTAATTCAAAATGGATCAAAGACCTATATATAAAACCAAAAACTATAAAGATCACAGAAGAAAAATAGGATCAACAATAGGGGTCCTAATATACAGCATCAACAGGATACAAACCATACTTAGAAATATACAAACACCAGAAAATAAGCTAGATAAATGAGATTTTCTAAAAATTAAACACTTAAACTTATCAAAAGACTTCACCAAAAGAGTAGAAAGAGAACCTACAGACTGGGAAAAAAAAATTTGGCAGTGACATATCTGATAAAGGTCTCACCTCTAAAATCTGTAGGAAAATCCAACACCTCTGCAATAAGAAGACAAATAATCTAATTAAAAAATGCACAAAGGATGTGAACAGACACTTCACCACAGAAGACATTCAAGCAGCTAACAGACACATGAGGAAATACTTGCAATTAGTAGCCATTAGAGAAATGCAAATAAAAACTACAATGAGGTACCATCTCACCCTGACGTTACAGACACAAAAAAAAAAAAAAAAAAAAAAACAGAAAATAACAAATATTGGAGAAGTTGCAGGGAGATTGGAACTCTTATGCACTGTTGGTGGGAATGCAAAATGGTACAACCATTTTGGAAAATGATATGACATTTCCTTAAAAAGCTAGAAATAGAAATATTATATGATCCAGCAATGCCACTCCTAGGAATATATCCTAGAGAAATAACAACCATCACAGGAATAGACATATTCATACCCATGTTCATTGCATAGCATTATTCACAATGGCAAAAAGATGGAAACAACCTAGATGCCCATCAACAGATGAATGAATGGTACATACACACAATGGAATACTACGTAATGATAAAGGACAATGCTGGATCTGTGAAACATCTCACAACATGGATGAAACTGGAGGGCATTATGCTGAGTGAAATAAATCAATCACAAATGGACAAGTACTGTATGAGACCACTATTATAAAAACGCATGAAAATGTTTCCACACATAAAGAAACAATCTTTGATGGTTATGAGGGAGGGGATCAGTGCTTAGGGAAAAACACTAACTAGAAGTAGGTAAGTGGTAACTTTGGAGAAGTTTAAGACAGTACACAATAGTGGGGAAGTCTGCACAACTTGCACAGGGCAAAGTCAAAGAAGCTTTACAGACATGTCCAATGGCCCTGGAGAACAAGCTACTGGGCTGAGGACTGGTGATGATGGTCCTGGGGGACATCTAGCTCAACTGACATAACATAGTTTATAAAGAAAATGTTCTATATCCTTCTTTGTTGAGTAGTGTCTGGGGTCTTAAAAGCTTGTGAGCTCCCGTCTAAGATACATCTACTGGTCCCATCCTGGCTGGAGTGAAGGAGAATGAAGAAAACCAAAGACAAGGGAAAAATTAGTCCAAAGGACTAATGGACCACAACCACCACAACCTCAACCAGACTGAGCCTAGAACAACTAGATGGTGCCCTGTTACCACCACTGGCAGGGATCACAATAGATGGTCCTGGACAGAGCAGGAGAAAAGCGTAGAATAAAATTCCAATTCACAAAAAAAAAAAAAAAAAAGGAAAGAAATAGTGCAGGCTTGCTGATCTGAGAGAGGCTGGAAAAACACTGAGAGTATGGCCCCAGACACCCTTTTAAGTCAGTGCTGAAGTCACTCCTGAGGTTTACCCTTCAACCAAAGATTAGACAGATCTATAGGGTTTCTATGAGTCGGAATTGACTTGATGGCAAAGGGTTTGGCTTTTTTTTTGGATAGGGCCAACAGCAACACACATAAGGGACATGCTTCATACTTCAATCATGTGTAAAGACTAATGGACACACCAGCCTGAAAGCAAAGATGAGAAGGCAGGAAGGCACAGGAAAACTGGCCAAATGGAAACAGGGAGCCTGGGGTGGATAGGAGAGAATGTTGACACATCGTGGGGTAGGCAACCAATATCACAAAACCATTTGTGTATTATCTGTTTAATGAAAAACAAATTTGCTCTCTAAACTTCCACCTAAAGTACAATAAAAAAAAGAAAAAAGAAAGAAATACACAGGAATCAAATTGACTACATCTGTGAAAAGAGACGATGGAGAAACTCAGTACATCAGTGAGAACAAGGCCAGGGGCAGACTACAAAACAGATCATCAAGTGCTTATATGCAAGTTCAAGTGGAAGCTCAAGAAAATTAAAAACAAGTCCACAAGAGCCAAAGGATGACCTTAAGTATTGTTGTTGTTCGGTGCCATCAAGTTGGCTCCGACTCATAGTGACCCTATGTACAACACAACAAAACACTGCCGATTCCTGCGCCATCCTCAACAACCGTTGTTATGCTTGAGCCCATTTTTACAGGCACTGTGTCTATGCACCCCTTTGCAGGTCTTTCTCTTTTTCGCTGACCTTCTACTTTACCAAGCATGACATCTTTCTCCAGGGACTGGTCTGTCCCGATAACAAGTCCAAAGTATGTGAGACGTAGTCTTGCCATCCTTGTTTCTAATGAGCATTCTGGCTGTACTTCTTCCAAGACTAATTTGTTCATTATTCTTTTGGCAGTCCATGGTATGTATATTCAGTACTCTTTGTTAAAACCATAATTCAAAGGCATCAACTCTTCTTAGGTTCTTATTATTCATTGTCCAGCTTTCACATGCATATGAGGCGATTGAAAACACCATGGCTTGGGTCAAGCACACCTTAGTCCTCCAGGTGACATCTTTGCTTTTTAACACTTTAAAGAAGTCTTTTGCAGCACATTTGCTCAATGCAATGCTTTGTTTGATTTCTTGACTGCTGCTTCAATGGTTGTTGATTGTGGATCCAAGTAGAATGAAGTCCTTGACAACTTCAATGTTTTCTCCATTTTTCATGTTGTTGCTTTTTGGTCCAGTTGTGAAGATTTCTGTTTTCTTTATGTTGATGTGTAATCCATACTTAAGGCTGTGTCTTTTTTCTGATCTTCATCAGTAAGTGCTCAAGTCCCCTTCACTTTCAGCAAGAAAGGTTGTGTCATCTGCATAATGCAGGTTATTAATGAGTCTTCCTCCAACCCTGACCCGCATTCTTTTTCATATAATCTATCTTCTTGGATTATTTGTTTAGCATACAGATTGAATGAGTATGGTGAAAGGATACAACCCTGATGTACATCCTTTTTGATTTTAGGCCATGCAATATCTTCTTGTTCTATTTAAACAATTGCCTCTTGATCTAAGTACAGTCTCCACATGAGCATTTTTTGCAATGTTATCCATAATTTGTTCTGATACATACAGTTGAATGCCTTTGCATACTCAATATTTCTGGTATTCTCTGCTTTCAGTCAGGGTCCATCTGCAATGTGCAATGATATCCCTTGTTCCATGTCCTGTTCCAAATCTGGCTTGAATTTCTGGCAGTTCCCTGTGGATGTACCGCTGCAACTGCTTTTGAAAGATCTTCAGCAAAATTTTACTGGCACGTGATAGTAATGATATTGTCGATAATTTCTGCATTGTGTCAGATCACCTGTCTTTGGAATAGGTACAAATATGGATCCCTTCCAGTAGATTGGCCAGGTGGCTGTCTCCAAATTTCTTGACATAAAAGAGCGAGTGCTTCCAGAGCTATACGCCTTTGTTGAAACATCTCAGTTGTTATCCCATCAATTCCTGGAGCCTTGCTTTTCACCACTTTCTTCAGTGCAGCTTGAACTTCTTCCTTCAGTACCATCGGTTCTTGATCATATGATCAACACCTTGCGTATATCCCACCTGAATTTAAAGACTATCTCAAGAATAGATTTGACTCGTTGAACACTAATGCCCAAAGACCAGATGAGTTGTGGGATGACATAAAGGGCATCATACATGAAGAAAGCAAAAGGTCATTAAAAAGACAGGAAAGGAAAAAAAAAAAAAAAAGACCAAAATGATTGTCAGAAGAGACTCTGAAACTAGCTCTTGAACGTAGATTAGATAAAGAGAATTGAAGAAATAATGAATTAAAAGAACTGAACAGAAGGTTTTAAACGTCTGCTTGATAAGACAAAGTGAAATATTATAATGAAATGGGCGAAAACTTGGAGTTAGAAAACCAAAAAGGAAGAACACGCTTGGCATTTCTCAAACTGGAAGAACTGAAGAAATAATTCAAGCCTCACGTTGCAATATTGAAGAATTCTATGGGCTAAAAATTGAGCAATGCAGTGAGCATTAAAAAGAAGAGGGAAGGAAAGCACAGAATCAGTGTACTAAAAAGAACTTGCTCAGTCAACAATTTTAGGAGGGATATCATTGCTGATGTCAGATGGACCTTGGCTGAAAGCAGAAAATACCAGAAAGGTGTTTACCTGTGTTTTATTGATTATGCAAAGGCATCGTACTGTGCGGTTCATAACAAATTATGGATAACATTTGCAAAGAATGGGAATTCCAGAACACTTAATTGTGCTCATGAGGAGCCTGTACACAGACCTAGAGGCAGTTGTTTGAGCAGAATAAAGGGATACTGTGTGGTTTAAAATCAAGAAAGGTGTGTGTCAAGGTTGTAACCTTTCACCGTACTCATCCAATCTGTATGCTAAGCAAATTATCTTAGAAGCTGGAGTATATGAATAAGAACATGGCATCAGGATTGGAAGAAGACTCATTAACAACCTGCGACATGCAGATGACACAACCTTAGTTGCTGAAAGTGAAGAAGACACGAAGCACCCACTGATGAAGATCAAAGACTATAGCCTTCGGCATGGAATACACCTTAACATAGAGAAAACAAGAAAAAAATCCTTACTACTGGACCAGTAAGCAACATTATGACAAACAGAGAAAATATTGAAGTTTTCAAGGATTTAATTTTACTTTGATCCACAATCAATGCCCATGGAAGCAGTAGTCAAGAAATCAACTGACATATTGCATTGGACAAATCTGCTGCTAAAGAACTCTTTAAAGTATTAAAAAGCGACAATGTCACTTTGAGGACTAACATGCACCTGACTCAAGCTGGGGTATTTTCAATGGCCTCATATGCATGTGAAAGCTGGACAACGAATAAGGAAGACCAAAGAAGAATCGATGCATTTGAATTATGATGTTGGCAAAAAGTATTGAATACAGTATCAACTGCCAAAAGAACAAACAAATCTGTCTTGTAAGAAGCACAGCCAGAATGCTCCTTAGAAGAGAAAACAGAGAGACTTTGTTTCATCTACTTTGGACATGTTATCAAGAGGAACCAATCCCTGGAGAAAGATATCATGCTTGGTAAAGCAGAGGGTCAATGAAAAAGAAAATGCCCCTTGACAAGGTAGATTGACACAGTGGCTGCAACAATGGGCTCGAATATAGCAACGATTGTGAGGTTGGAACAGTACAGTTCAGTGTTTTGTTCTGTTGTCCATAGGGTCATCACTGAGTAGAAACTGACTGGACGACCCCTAACACCAACATTAGGCATTCACATAAAGATTTCAAAATGGCATTTGAATCAGGCAGGGGAGAAATGTTATGTAAAGTAATGTATTTAGATGCTTTTAGTATGAAGGCTATTTTTAAAGCAGTGGTATGGCACAAAGTCATCAAAAGATTGGGTGTAGATAGAGAAGAGAAGGGATCCAAAGCTGAGCCCTGAGGCTTTTCTATGTAAAGTCTTCAAGGAGGGGAGGAGAAATTAACAAAGAAACTTTAGAAGGAGCAGCCAGTGAGGTAGGAAGAAAACCTGAAGAATGGTATTCAATGTGGCAAGTGAAGGAACTTTCAGAAAGGATAGAGACAATACTATTTCAAATGCTTGCTTATAGTCCCAGTAAGAGGAGTCCTAAAAATGACTGTTAGATTTAATAATGTAGTGAACATTGGTGAGCTTAGCACAAGAAGTTTGGTTGAAGAACGGGAGTTAAAACCTGGTTTGAAAGTGGCCATGAGGAAATGGGAAGAAGTGTATTGATGACAGTCATTGCACACAACTTTCTCTGTGCTGTAAAAATAAAGACTTTGTTCCTAGATAACCTTGGTTCTTGGCTTGACTTCATAGGCCCTTTGCTCCCTAGTGTAGAACCTATTGCTGCTTGTGGCAGGAAGGAAATTTATATGCTCAAAACTCACAGTAGTATATGGTGTTACCAGGTTGTTTTATGCTGTGACTTTATTAAGTGACTGCGGTGGTGTCAAACATTGCTTGAGAATGCATTGTTTTAAGTGTTCAAATTTGTAAAAGTGGACTTTAGAATTCTCACTGTGGATTTTGGACACCCTGCCAATGTTGACATGTAGGTAACTGTCAGAGTGAAGGTTGGCCTTCTAAATACGATAAAAGTTTCATTTTATTAGTCAAGGTCTTGTATTCATTTTGGGTTGGTCAATATATAAGTCCTTTAAATAATCATTTCTTGCTAAACATAGATTTAATACTGGTATTATTTTGATGTTACATAAAAGTCAGCAAGCAATAATCTTTTCATTAACTCTGTTAAAATTCTGTCTGGGGTTCTCCAACTCAGTGGTGTTGCTCTTGGGGCACCTGAAAGCTCAGTGCAAACATGGCATATCTTTCCAGACAGTTGATTTATTTCATGACAATAAATTAAAAACAGATTTGTGTTTAACATAAACATGAATTTATTGAGTAACAAAATGTAAATTCTTATAACTTTGAAAATACACAAAAGGGACTTTATAAAATGGAATTTTCTAGACCTAGACACCAAGATGACACTTTTATTGTATTCATTCACTTATTCATATACATTGATCTACTTTGTGCAAGGCACTGTGCCAGGCAAAGAAGATAAAGGGTCAGACAAGAAAGACAAATCTTGCCCACAGAAATTAAACACATTTCTTGAAAGAAAGGAAGGGAACTAAATTCACTGAGCACATATTAAGTGTCAGTCACTGTGGGCCAGACCACTGACATGCCTTTAAGGAAAGTCACTGCTCTCTTCTTCATTGTTTAGGGCAGGTCCATGCAGCTGATGTCCACTAATAATTGAATGCCTCTCTGATTAAAAATAGTGCAAGGAATTTAGAAATGCTAGTAAAGTAGGCAGTTTCCTGTTAACAGTCAACAGTAAACTGTATTCGAAATATTCATGCAACCTGAATATTGTAGCACCTGGAAATATCAGTATGATAAAACTTTCTTCTAGATTTTACCTTTATCTTTTATCAAATAAACATTTAAGAAATACTTACAACTGAGAGTCAACTGGGATGTAAGATGTAAATAGTAAGTTATTCTTTACTTAAACTTAAAAAAGCCATTATAATTGTTGTTGTTGTTAGTTGCTGTTGAGCTGGCTCTGACACATAGCAACCTTACGTATAAGGTTCTGTGCCACCCTCACAATCACTGGCATGTTTGAGCTCATCGTTGCATCTGTTATGTCCAAGCAGCTCATTGAGGGTTTCCACTGACCCTCTACTTTACATAACATGACGTCATTTTCTAGCAATTGGTCTTTCCTGATGACGTGTCCAAAATAAGCATATAGTAATTATTCATTTTACAGAGTAGAACTGTTCTATAGAGTTCTCTTGGCTGTAATAAAATAATTACTACTGGTTAAATAATGTCAACCTATTTTTTTATCCAGAGGTTAATTACTTAGTTTGTGAACTATCCTGGCTTCATGAATGTAATTTTCTTCAACTTTTCTTTGCTTGACTTTTAACACTTCTTCTGTTTCCTACCACTACTCCTTCAGAAAGTCCTTCAAAAGTCTGTGAAGAAGAAAGCTGAATTTAATAACTAAAATTAGATATTTTGTTGACATCATGTTCTAAGTGTCCACATAACATGTATATGAAAGTTTGTTATTAGTTGAGAGAAATGACATTTTAAGTACTGTGAACTCAAGATTTTTGGGTTTCATGGAGAAGCAAAGATATCACTTTAAGGACTAAGTTGCGCCTCACCCAAGCCAGGGTGTTTTCAATCACGTAATATGCATGTGAAAATTGGACAATGAATAAGGAAGACCGAAGAAGAATTGATACTCTTGAATTATGGTGTTGGGGAAGAATATTGAATATACCACAGACTGCTAAAAGAGTGAACAAATCTGTCTTGGAAGAAGTACAGCCAGAATGCTTCTTAGAAGCAAGGATGGCAAGGCTGTGCCTCACATGCTTTGGACATGTTATCAAGGGGAATCAGTCCCTGGAGAAGGACATCATGCTTGGTTAAGTAGAGGGTCAGCGAAAAAAAGGAAGACCCTCAACAGGATGGATTGACACAGTGCCTGCAACAATGGACTCAAGCTTAACAACGATCACGAGGATGGCGCAGAACTGGGCAGTATTTTGTTCTGTGACACATAGGGTTGCTATGAGTTGAAATCGACTCAATGGCACCTAACAACAACGGCAACATGGAGATTGGGGTGACCCACCCAACCTATTGCCATGAAGACAATCTTTGAACCTTCAGCCCTGAAGAAAGTGGTCTCCTAAAAGTCACCTTAAAGTCAAATAATAGTATAGCTAATTACTAAAGACCATTTTGCCTTAGGCATTTTGTCCTTTTGAATAATTGTCTATATGCAGTCAGCTTTGAGAAACAGAAACTCCAAAGTTCAGACTAGAGCTATGTTTTAAGGTAAATCAGTAACCGTTTTAGTTGTTCTTCGAGACAATGCTGTATAAAATTCTACTGACCACAAATAGGTCAATAAGCTGAAGTATAAGAGTCTGTAAAGGATTTTTCTCCTTTGGAACATTTTGAATCCCTAATTGAGATGGTTTTGATTCCCTAGTTGAAACGTAGAGCCCTGGTGGCGCAGTGGTTAAGAGCTCGTCTGCTAACCAAAAGGTCAGCAGTTCAAATTCACCAGCCACTCCTTGGAAACCTTAAGGGGCAGTTCTACTCTGTCCTACAGGGTGGCCATGAGTTGGAATTGACTCCATGGCAATGGGTAGTTGAAATGTAGGAGACCCGGTGGCACAGTGACTAAGCACTTGGCTACTAACTGCAAGGTTGGTGATTCGAACCCATCAGGGAATCTCCAGGAGAAAGATGTGGTATTCTGCTTCTGTAAGGCCTTGGAAACCCTATGGGGCAATTCTGCTGTGTCCCATAGGGTCACTATGATTTGGAATCAACTCAGCAGCAATGGGTAGTTGAAATGTTACCACAGTTTACAAATCGTATGTTAAATAAACTTCAACCAATTTCTCTTATTTGCTTAATAGAATTTTTAGTTTTAACAGTTGAATTTTTTCCATCCAATCTCCTAGCTTTTGCACTGATGTTTCTCTTTTATTTTTTATTTATTTTTTATTGTGTTTTTAGTGAAAGTTTACCAGCAAGTAAGGTTCACATTTGACAATTTTCACATGAAATTTTCACTGACATTAGTTACATTTTTTACAATGTGTCAAGATTCTCTTTAATTGTGTTCTGGTTAAATTTCCAGTACTCTAGTTTCCCTGCCTTCTTATCTTCTCATCTTTGCTTTAGAGTAAATATTGACCTTTTGGTCTCATATAGATGGTTTTTTAGTAGAGCACTGTTCTTATGTATAATATCCTTTATACTGTGTGCCACTCTGCTTTTTTTCTCTTAAAAGTTGATCTTAGGGGATAGTTTCAGTTCAAGGTTTAAACAGTATCTCAGGATGATAGTCTCAGGGAGTCCTCTGGACTCAACTGGTATAGTTAGTCTGGTCTTTTTTAAAAATTTCACTTTTGTTCTCCATTTTTCTCTCATTCTTTCTGGAACCATCTATTGTGACTCCAGTCAGAATGATCAGTGGTGGTAGCCCTGTACCATGCAGTTCTTCTGGTCTCAGGGTAGATGAGGCCGTGGCTCATGTGGGCAGTTAACTTTGTAGACTTCTTTTTTCTTTGCTGTTTTGATTATGTTACTTACTCTTTTGCTTCTAATAAGTATAGACCAATAGTTGTATCTTAGATGACTGCTCACAAGAGTTTAAGACCTCAGACACTCCTCACTTTATAGTATGCAGAACATGAACTTTGTGAAATGTATTGTCAGTGACTGACTTGTCCCAAGAGACTATAATCCTAAGCTTTCAAACCTAGAAAACAAACCTCAGAAGGTGTTTTGTTATGTCTGAGGAGTATCTGTAGTTGTATCTTCAATGAATATATGTGCCTGCACACATATATTTGTATTTACACATACATATAGATACTTCTACCTGTTCTCACATGCCCGTACCTACCCATACAACTATATGCCTATATCCATCCATATTGGATTATATACACATTTTTTGGTCTTTGTTGGAATTGCTGTCATCTTATATATGTCAAATTCCTTAGTACAGGCATCCATTTCTCTTGATTGCTTCTCAGCAACATCATTTACTATGGTCATGCACCCACATTCGGTGACACTTTTCCCAGCAACAGAAATTAAAAAAGTCTGCAATCTAAAGCATGCTTCCGCCTCCCACCATGTTTCTCTTTCAGAAGGTATATTGTGTCATATGCAATATGTAGGAAAAAAGATTCACTTAAAAGATAATACTGAATTTCACAGTATGGAAAAATACGTGATTTTTCTTTTCAGCCTCAAAAAAAAAAAAAAAGAATGATACTGATTTTATTGACAAAAAATATGTTCAAATTATTAAAATAAATCCTGGAAAGACATAACTAATGTATACCCTTTTAATCTTCTGGCAAACCTACCTGGGTGACAAATTTCAAATAATATTAGCTTTTTTTCAAAACAGGTTCAAAACACCTGTTTTGTTATTATATCACAGAATTAACCATTGTTTTGATGTTCAGTAGTAATAACTTTTATGGACTCATATCTCAATAACCTTGAGAATGGTTTCTCCATTATGAAATGACTTTAAATTCATGACCACAACTATGGAAGAAATGAAATTTTCCAAATTAGACAGATATTTGCCAAGAAAATATTTCCTAGTCAATTGTCAGGAAGAGTGGGGTAAATTGTGGAAATATCATTTACATGTGAATAGATGAAAATTTACATCAAGCTTAGAAAACCTGAGTGTTTTCCATGACACAAGAGGTTCCTAAACCATTTTTCTTTTCTTTAAGTTGTTGATATTTTTACACTAAATACAGGTGCGATGTTGCTATAAAGGTAAATATCTCTACGTAAAGTTTGATTTTGGAAGTCATCAAAAAGAAAAGGGAAACATAAAGATCTATATCCTAGCCATTGGTGAGTTGAAATGGACTGATATTAGTGAGCTAATGGACTGGTATTGGCCATTTTGAATCAGACAATCATATGGTCTACTATGCTGAGAATGAGAAATTGAAGAGGAAGGGCTTCATGTTCCTCGTCAAAAAGAGCATCTCAGGATCCATCCTGAAGGACAACACTGTCAATGATAGGATAATACCCATATGCCTACAAGGAAGACCAGTTATATACAACGATTATTCAAATTTATGCTCCAACCACTAAGGCCAAAGATGAAGAAACTGAAGATTTTTACCAGCTTCTGCAGCCTTAAATTGATAGAACATGCAATCAGGATGCAATGATAGTTACTGGTGATTGGAATGCAAAAGTTGGAAACAAGAAAGATCAGTAGTTGAAAAATATGGCCTTAGTAATAGAGACGAGGTCAGAGAGAGTATTATAGAATTTTGCAAGACCAATGACTGCTTCATTGCAAATATAGTTTTTCAACAACATAAACGGTGACTATACACATGGACCTCCTTGGTTTGAATACACAGGAATCAAATCGACTGCATCTGTGGAAAGAGAAGACGGAGAAGCTCAATATCAGTCAGAACAAGGCCGGGGGCTGGCTGTGGAACAGATCACCAATTGCTCATATGCAAATTCAAGTTGAAGCTGACGAAAATTAAAACAAGTCCACAAGAACCAAAGTACAACCTTGAGTATATCCCACCTGAATTTAGAGACCATCTCAAGAACAGATTTGATGACTTGAACACTAAAGACCAAAAACCAGACAAGTTGTAGGATGACATCAAGGACATCTTACATGAAGAAAGCAAAAGGTCATTAAAAAGACAGGAAAGAAAGAAAAGGCCAAAAGTGAGGTCAGAAGAGACTCTGAAATTTGATCTTAAATGTAGAGTAGCTAAAGTGAAAGAAAGAAATGAAGAAGTAAAAGAGCTGAACAGATTTCAAAGAGTGTCTCAAGAAGACAAGGTATTATAATGAAATGTACAAAGACCTGGAATTACAAAACCAAAAGGGAGGAACATGCTTGGCATTTCTGAAGCTGAAAGAATGAAGAAAAAGGTTAAGCCTTGAGGTGCAATATTGAAGGATTCTACTGGCAAAATGTTGAACAACGCAGGAGGCATCAAAAGAAGATGGAAGGAATACACTTTACCCAAAAGAACTGTTTGATGCTCAACCATTTCAGGAGGTAGCATATGATCATGAACTTATGGTACTGAAGGAAGACGTCCAAGGTGCACTGAAGGCACTGGTGAAAAACAAGGCTCTAGGAATTGACAGAGTACTAGTCGAGATGTTTCAATAAACAAATGCAACACTGGAAGCACTCACTCATCTATTCCAAGAAACTTGGAAGACAGGTACCTGACCAACTGACTAGAAGAGACCCATATTTGTGCACATTCCAAAGAAAGGTGATCCAACAGAATGCAAAAATTATTGAACAATATCATTAATACTACTTGCTAGTAAAATTTTGCTGAAGATTATTCAAAAACAGTTGCAGCAGTACATTGACAGGGAACTGCCAGAAACTTAAACTGGATTCAGAAGAGGACGTGGAAGGAGGGATATCATTGCTGATGTCAGGTGGATGTTGGCTGAAAGCAGATAATGCCAGAAAGATATTTACCTGAGTTTTATTGACTATGCAAAGGCATTCAACTGTGTGAATCATAACAAATTATGGACAACATTCGAAGAATGGGAATTCCAGAACACTTAATTTTGTTCATGTGAAAACTGTACATAGATCAAGAGGCAGTTGTTTGAACAGACCAAGTAGATACTGTGTGGTTTAAGATCAGGGAATGTGTGTGTCAGGTTTGCATCCTTTCACCTTACTTACTCCAGCTGTATGCTGACCAAATCATCCGAGAAGGTGGAATATATGAAGAAGAATGAAGCATCAGGATTGGAGGAAGACTCATGAGCAACCTGCGAAATGTAGATGACATAACCTTGCTTGCTGATAGTCAAGAGGCCTTGAAGCACTTATTAATGAAGATCAATGTCTACAGCCTTCAGTATGGATTACACTTCAACATAAAGAAAACACAAATCCTCACAACTGGACCAATAAGCAACATCATGATAAATGGAGAAAATACTGAAGTTGTCAAGGATTTCGTTTTACTTGGATCTACAATCAATGCCCACAGAAGCAGCATTCAAGAAATCAAAGGACGTATTGCATTGGGGAAATCTGCTACAAAAGACCTCTTTAAAGTGTTCAACAGCAAAGATGTCACTTTGAGGACTAAGATACGCCTGACCCAACACATGATATTTTCCATTACCTCAAATGCATTAGAAAGCTATACAATGAATAAGGAAGACTAAAGAAGAATTGATGCCTTTGAACTGTGGTTTTGATAAAGAATATTGAATATATCATGGATTGCCAGAAGAATAAACAAGCCTGTCTTGGAAGCAGTACAGCCAGAATGCTCCTTAGAAGCAACAATGGTGAGACTTGTCTCACATTCTTTGGACATGTTACCAGGAGGAACCAGTCTCTGGAGAAGGACATCATGCTTGGTAAAGCTGAGGGTCAGGGAAAAAGAGGAAGATCCTCAGTGAAATGGGTTGACACAGTGACTGCAACAGTGGGCTCAAAATAGCAATAATTACGAAGATGCTGCAGGATCAGACATTGTTTTCTTCTGTTGTACACAGGGTTGCTATGTGTTGGAACCAACTCAATGGCACCTGACAACAACAACAAAGTTTGAATGCTTCCCTTCATTTTCCTTTTATAAAATGATTTGAAAAGCTGCAGTATATTCTTAGAGCTTTATGCATTTGTTTTTTAAAAGAAAACATATGTGAATAATGAACAGAATTATTCAAGTGTAGTGTGTCCTGGATATGGTTCATTCATTATATGCCAATTAATGTTATAAATTAGTAATTTATGTTGGGAAATGTAGTGAGGTCGTTTCTGAAGTTATTCTGAGTAGCTTAATTTTTCTATTTCCATATTTTGGAGTTTAATACAGTATTGCATATATATGTGTGTGTGTATATATACACAGAAGTATATATTTGTATTGTTGTTAGGTGCTGTTGTGTCACTTCCTACTCATAGCGACCCCATGTGACAGAGTAGAACTGCTCTATAGGATTTTCTAGGCTGTTAATCTTTATGGAAGCAGAGTGCTTGATCTTCCTGCTTTGGTGCTGCTGGATGGATTCAAACAGCCAACTTTTGAGTTAGCGGATGGGTGCGTAAAGGTTTTGCCACCAGGGCTCTTTTTGTGTTTGTGTGTGTATAGATAGAAGGATCGGTAGAAAGATACAGATATATGTATATACATATATCTGTATCTATCTATCTGTATGTTGTTTCTTTTTAATAAAATATAGCTTTTTGGTTTTTTTTTAAGAGAAAGTAGGCCTTGGGTTTTTTTTTTAAGCCATTTTTTTTGTAAGAAGCGTAAGTAGAATTAAATCTATAATAATATGGAAATTTGAGGTAGAAAACTTTTTTTTTTTTTTAATTAGCAAGAAGTATAAAGAGCCCTGGTTGTGAAGTAGTTAAAAGCTACAACTGCTAACCAAAATGTTGGTTGAATCCACCAGTCGTTCCTTGGAAACCCCATGGGGCAGTTCTACTCCGTCCTACAGAATCACTGTGGGTCAAAATCGACTTGATGGCAATGGGTTTGTTTTTTTGGTATACAATCTTAAAAGGAGCCCTGGTGGTGCAATCTACTTTGTCATATGAGTTGTTAGAATCAACTCAAAGGCATCCAAGAACAATAACAACATACAATCTTAAAGACATTGATTTGTTGATCTGCAAAATGGTGTCTTGACAAGGAGGCTTGGTTGCATAGTGATTAAGAGCTATGGCTGCTAACCAAAAGATCAGCAGTTCAAATCCACCAGCTGCTCCTTGGAAACTCTGTGGAGCATTTCTACTCTGTTCTATAGGGCTGCTATGAGTCAGAATCAAGTGGATGGCAACGGCTTTTTTTGGTTTTTGATAGGGAGGAGGTCTGTAGAGTGAACTAAATTACCTGAATTTATTGTCAGTTTTTATGGATTTATAAACTTCTGAGAGATGGTTTAAAGTGAGTGCAGAACTGTGCCTTTTCATAGTTCTCTAGATTGCAGATTAGTCATCTGACAGCTTCTTGCTCTCATGAAATACATATTTCCCTTCCCAAATGGACAGGTACAGGGCATTTGTATTGATGTAGTTTAGATCGTTATTGCTAGAAAACAAATTCTACAGCATTACCTATGTAACGTCCTAACAACTTATAAAATTTTAAGTAAGTAAAATGTAGGCAAGCAAGTTAATTGATAAACAAGATCATTCATGTTTTTAGTGTAAAATTGCAGCTGATTTTTCACAAACTACAGGTGCTATATTGCTAAAGAAGTAAAAATATCTATATAAAGTTTTAAATTTTCTGCTTGTCTCCATTTTCTTTCTGTAAAATGATTGAAAATTGCATTATATTCCTGGGATTTTATGCATTTGTTGTTTAAAAGAAAACTTATGTCAAGAAATGCCACCGGTAAAGATTTTCAGGTGTAGTTAAAAACAATTGAAAAAAAAGAAAACAAAATTTATTATTATCAACTTAGTTTAATTAAAAATTTAGTTTTAATAACTGGGCCACATATTCAAGGAACTGGCTTGGCTAGTTTTTTTAATCAGTGTTGATGTGTTAGTCTAGACACAGAATCCAAACATTCAGGGTAGACATGATCTCTTTGAGACAGTATTGTTTCCATGTTCCTGTGCTTAAGTAAAAGGAATGGGAGAGAGTATGGAAAAGATAGAAGCAAAAAAGGCGGGTGGTCCTCCAGAGGAAAGAACCCATGGGAACAGAAAAAGACGAAGCTAGAATATTACAGAAAAGGCAGGAACATGGGTACACACTTGTTGTTGTTAGTTGCTGTCAAGTTGATTCTGACTCATGACAACCCCATGTGTGTGGAGTAGAAATATTTCATAGGATTTTCAAGGCTGTAAACTTTCAAAAACAAATTTCCAGTCCTGTCTTCTGACATGTCTCTGGGTGGGTTCGAACTGCTAACTTTCTGGCTGGTAGTCCAGCACTTAGCCATTTGCACCACCCAGTGTCTCCATTGGTGTACACATAGCGTACATGTTATTGGGTGCCCTTGAGTTGATTCCAACTCATAGCCACTCTATGTAACAGAGTAGAACAGCCCATATGTTTCTTGGCTGTAATCTTTATGGAAGCAGATTGCCAGGTCTTTCTCCCTCAGAGTCACTGGGTGGGTTCAAACTGACAACTTTTTGGTTAGTGGCTGAGTGTTTAACTTAGGGTACAGATAGGTGTCATTTGATATTTGGAATTGAGAAAAATATTACTTTGAAACAATTTAGCATAGAGAGATGATTCATTTATATAAAATTATAAAAATGGTAAAAATACACCTTATTAAATATTCATCAATGCAGGAAATACATTTTACAAAGTGAATTATATAAAAACTGATGCAGCCGTCTGGGAGGTCATAATCTGAGATCAACAACATTGATAAAAAATACTGCAGAAAATGAATAATTATAGACCAAATACAAAGTAGTCACCAGGAAATCAGTTATTAGAATTGTTTAAAATTTCTACAATACTAAATTTTTATAAGAACTTATAAACTTTATTTTTCCATGTATGAATTGGGGAACGTCTGGTCTGGAGGTTAGACAAGTGTCCTGAAGAGTGGTTTTGTAGTCACAGACACACATGAACAAGGAAGCTACATTGGGCAAATTTTGGATTGGCTGGTGGGCATTTTCTTTCATTATCTGGGATAAATGTGAATTTTGAACTAGGTTAAATGGAGTGGGCAAGTTCTAATTGGTTAGCTCAGGTTTGGGTTTCTGAGAGATTCAATTGATTGAGTTTGGCTCCTGGGAAAGTTAGAAATTTATAAGAAATAGAAGCTTAGATTTCTGTTTGCTGACATGGGGCTTAGCATAAGAGACTCCATTTGGGGCCTAGCTAAGGAGCCCTGGTGGCACAATGGTTAAGTGCTCGGCTGCTAACTGAAAGGCCACAAACCCACTAGCAGCTCCACAGGAGAGAAGACTTGGCCATCTGCTCCCATAGAGATTTCAGGTTAGGGAACTCCATGGGGCAGTTCTAGTCTGTCATATAGGGTTGCTGTGAGGTGGAATCGACTTGACAGCACCCGATAACAACAAAACAGGTTAACAGAATTAAATACTGAGGATATTTTTCTGATGCAAAACCGTATAGCATTTTGATTAAGAGTGTGAACTCTGGGGCCAAACTGCTTCCAGGCTCCACCACCTACCCACTGTGTAACACTACTTGACTCTGCATACCTTGTGTTCTCATTAGAAAAATTGGGATGATAATACTAGGACCCAAACTCACAGTGTTTTTAGGAAGATTAAATGTGCATTGTGTGGGAATTAATATAGTTTGTGATTGCATTTGTATATGTGATTGTGTGTGCATAAGTGATTGTGCATGTGTGTGTATGTGTGTGTGCACATGAAGTATCTGACATATAATAGGTGCTCAGTGAAAGTTAGTTATCACTATATAAGTTATTTATTGAAAGGAAGAGAAGAAACAGAAGGAGGACACATTGTGAACATTTTAACTATAGTGGGATTTTGGGTAAATTCAGCAACCTTATGTTTTTGTTTGGAGCCCCTGAGTGGTGCAAATGGTTAAGCCCTTGATTACTCCGAAAGGTTGGCAGCTCAAACTCACCCAGAGGCACCTTGGAAAGCAGGACTGCTGATTTGCTCCCAAATGATCATACTTATGAAAACCCTGTGGAGCAGTTCTACTCTGCCAACATTGGGTCACCGTGAGTCAGAATCGACTAGACTGCAACTAACAATAACAATGCTTATATTCAGAGGGCTGAGGGCTGGTTAGAAAGATGAATGGTGGGGGATTAATTTAAGAGTTGCTTTAAAACAAAACAAAACAAAGGGGCACAATGTAACTCCTCAAAGGGAGGTGAATGGTAGTCTCAGACAGAAGCATTTCCTAAACTGATGTATGAGAAAATGATTTAGATCCTGTCTCTAAAAAATTTCCTTGATTTGATCGTAGGCCCTCTACCCTTATTTCTCCAGTGTAATTTTAAAGGTAGAAGATCTCTCGATTCTTCCAGTATGCTTCTATGGGTCCATATGTCGGTGTGCCAAAAACATTTAGGTTAAATGGACCTGGGGAAAAAAACTGGAATTTTTCAACAGTACTTTAAAGTTTTATTTTTGCTTTATTTTTTCTTCTGATGTCACATTCAAAATTTAGCTTATTTTAAAAGCACAAGTATATTAGTTTACTCTGCTTGCTTAAGAGCTTTAGAGTTAACCTTGGACAGCATTTATTAAATGTTTGCACTAGAAGAATTTATGTGACTACAAGTAGGGTAAATATACAATTTAAATATACCAAGGGTGACACACGATTGGTAACTGTCTTTACTTTTCTATTTGATGCTAACTTTGCATATTAAATATTATCTAGATTCTAGATGCAGAACCATGTTCTGTCAACATGTATAAATGTACCTCATTATACTATTGGCACAAATTTCTCCTATCCTGTGCTAATAAAAATTACAATATAAATCCTCTGTTCCACAGAAACCTTATAAAATGTGTTTAAATGAATTCAATAGATCTATTTACAAAGACAACCACTGAGAAAGAAGTAATAGCAACAATGAAACTTACATTTGCTGATTTTTTAAATGTCTAAAGCATGTTATATCCATTAACCAATGAGCTCAAATTTTAGTCAGTCATGAACAGTATTGTCTTCATCTCTTAGTTCAAGACAAAGACTTGTGGTTATATAAAATGCTTCCTCTAAAGAATACAAAGTATTTCTGAAAGTCACCTAAATTCCATATCATTCTCATCAAATCTGGTGAGTGGGAAGAATTAATATTTTCAAATCCGGCTAGAGGACAGGAATCAACTTCAGGTAGTGTGACTTGCTCAAAGTAATGCACTGAATCAGTGGGAGAATTGTGATTTGGGTTGGGAAGGTCAGTGACTGTGTGAGTTAAAATGGCATTTTGATGCAGAAGGCTGGTGAAAGAAAAGGGTTCATTCAGATATAATTAATGTAGCTGGTAATAAACTGTACTTTTGTATTCCTTTATAACTTTTCTCCAACATGGGAAAATATTGCCTAGCGAATTCAGTACCAACTATTTAATTTTTTGACAGATTTTTTCATATTTAATCTTCAAACATCCCAGAAAATATATTCCTTATTATTTGCAAGAGATGCCAGAATGAAAGACAAATTCTAAATCATTCATTTCAAAGACACCTACCTCTGTGTTCCCCCTGAAATATTTAGGAAGATTCCATTTAACTCTTCTATTTTAGAAAGAGTCAATTTCTAACCACCCTTACAACTGAGATGTTTCTAACAAAGGTTTTCTTATGTTGCTTTACTTAATCTGCCTAGAAGGTTGGAGATACAGGTTGGTATATATTAAATAAATCAAGAATAATTCAATACACAAATCACATATTAACATTGTCAGACATGACAATTTTCTTATAATCTCATCATTCATATCAAGAACTATTAATGAAACTATGAAGGTCAGACTCCAGAACTACAAAGAACACAAGAGACAGTGTTTCCCTTGAATGGGCTTATGATTTATTTGGAAAATGAGAAGATATACTTAAAAATATAACCCGCATAATGAGCTAGCATGTGTTAAGTACAAAATAAGTCATAGAACCAATGAAAGCTGTTGTAATTTAGTATCGGATTAAAATAAACTGAAGTAATTGGGAAGAGTTTCACTAAAAACATGGGAATAAGATGGTCCTTGAAGGAAAACTATGACCTAGAGCAGAATTGACAACTAGATTTCAACTTGACAGAAAATTCCAAATGAGAGGTAATGGATTCCCAGAGTGATGTTAAAGATTGTGAGACTAACTCAGATCAGTGTATCAAAATGTCAACTTTATTAATGAGAAAATTGCATTGTAGAATGTGACTCTTACTTGAAGCCAAAATATAGCTTCTTATTACTTCTGTCTCAAAAATTAAATCATGAGACTTGCCTATGGGAAGATGTGAGTGGACAGAACAGATCCTAATCCAGCCAGTTGTATGGAGAACCTCAGAATATTTCACAACCCTGGTGGTGCAGTGGTTAAGACCTTGGCTGTTAACCAAAAGGTTGGCAATTTCAATCCACCGGCTGCTCCTTGGAAACACTGTGGGGCAGTTCTACTCTATTCTATAGGATCCCTATGAGTTAGAATAGACTTGATGGTAATAATTTTGCTTTGTTTTGTTTTGTTTTGAGGTAGGATACAGAAATCCATAGAGAACAAGAGTGGATAAAGAATATGATCTATTTTCAATTGGACAGAGAAGGAAGAATAGGAAAGAAGTGTGCTCCTCTTACAGGCAAGTGAATTCCAGAGAAAAAGCAAAAGTCAACATGCTTGGCCATGCAGGAGCAGTGCCATTTATCTCAATCTCACTAATCAAATAAATAACTCATTTATTTAGGGCAAAGAGCAGGCAAGGGGGTTGGAGAAAATAATCAAAGGTTTCTTCTCCATTATTCTCCAGATTATAGATAGATAGGTAGATGGATAGATAGGTAGGTAAGTAGGTAGTAGGTAGGCAGGTAGGTAGGTAGGTAGACAGATGAATGGATGGACGGACAGACGGATAGATAGACAGATAGATAAAAATTTCCCAGCACTTCTCATAGGGGAAAATACATATGGGGAGTTTCTATTTTATCAACCTACATATGACTACAGAGAGAAGAATGAGTGTCCTAGTGTCTGCCATGGGTGTGGGGTGATGGGTTGACGATATATTTGCTGAATATTTTCCATCCTTGAAGAAGATCGGGAGGATATTCTAAGCATAAAGGTGAGAGAGGTGTGCAGAAAGCGACAGATGCTGCAATCCAGATAAAATACTAACTAGTTTATCTTGATTATGTGGTCAGTACTGGGGAATACTGGAAGGTATTTAAAGATTAGTTTTTACAGTTTTCTTCCCGCTCACAATGGGCTCAAAACTCTTATTCTTTGTTCACATCTCTTCCCTTTACATCTTGAGGGCACCATCAATTGGACACTTCTAATTTTGAGAAAGAAGAGCCTGTTTCTATCGTTCCATTTTTATTTTGGCTGAACAAGCTTTTTATGGATGTTCCAAACAATTCTTTCTTAATAGCGTGTCTCCTAGTTGTAAGGTGGTCAAGTGCTTAGAGGTTTTGAATGTAAAAATATAAATAGAAGAAGGGTGAGTAACTCAGGAAAGCTCTCACTAAGATTATCTTAATAGTTCTCCTTGTCTTTTTCCCCTCCTGTCTACTTATCTGTATTATAATTGTTTATTAGAGCATAAGCATTTATTTTATTTTATTGTTGTACTTTAAGTGAAAGTTTACAATTCAAGTCAGTCTCTCATACAAAAATTTATACATACATTGTTATGTGACCCTGATTGCTTTCCCTATATAGCACATTCCTCCTTTCCACCCCTGATTTCCCATGTCTATTCAACCAGCTCCTGACCCTCTCTGCCTTCTCATCTCACCTCCCGACAGAAGCTGCCTGTTTAGTCTAATGTATCTACTTGAGTGAAGAAGCACACTCCTCACAAGTATCATTTTATATCCCATAATTCAGTCTAAGTTCTGTCTGAAGAGTTGGCCTTGGGAATGGTTTGAGTGCTGAGTTGACAGAGAGTCCCAGGGCCATGCTTTCTGGAGGGCCTCCAGTCTCAGTCAGACCATTTAAGTCTGGTCTTTTTCCTAGAATTTGAGTTCTGCACTCCACTCTTCTCCTGCTCCATCAGGGACTCTCTGTTTTGTTCCCTCTCAGGGCAGTTACTAGTGGTAGCCAGGCACCATCTAGTCCTTCTGGTCTCAGGCTGATGCAGTCTCTGGTTTCTGTGGCCCTTTCTGTCTCCTTGGCTAATACTTTCCTTGTGACTTTGGTGTTCTTCATTCGCCTTTACTCCAGGTGGATTGGGACAAATTGACGCATCTTAGATGGCCACTCACTAGCTTTTAAGACCCCAGATGCCACTCACCAAAGTAGGATGCAGAACATTTTCTTAATAAGCTTTGTTATGCCGGTTGAACTAGATGTCCCCTGAAAGCATGGTCTCCAGATCCCTATCCCTGCTACTTAGTACCTGGAAATGTTTTATTGTATTCAGGAAACTTCTTAGCTTTGCTTTAGTCCAGTTGTGCTGACTTCCCCTGCAGTGTGTGCTGTCCTTCCTTTTACCTAAGATAATTCTTGTCTACTATCTAGTTAGTGAATAACCCTCACTCTCCCTCCTCATCCTCCTAACCATCAAAGAACATTTTCTTTGTGTTTAAACTTTTTCCTGAGTTCTTATAACAGTGGTCTTATACAATATTTGTCCTTTTGTGACTGACTAAATTCACTCAGCATAGTGCCTTCCAGATTCCTCCATGTTATCAGATATTTCATGGATTCATCATTGTTCTTTATCGTTGCCTAGTATTCCATTGTGTGGATATACCACAATTTGTTTATCCATTCATCAGTTGATGGGCACCTAGTTTGTTTTCATTTTTTGCTATTGTGAACACTGCTGCAATGAACATGGGTGTGCATGAATTTGTTCATGTGATGACTCTTATTTCTCTAGGATATATCCGAAGGAGTGAGATTGCTGGATCATATGGTACTTCTATTTCTAGCTTTTTAAGGAAGGGCCAAATTGATTTCCAAAGTGGTTGTAACATTTTACATTCCCACCAACAGTGCATAAGTGTTCCAGTCTCTCCACAGCCTCGCCATCATTTGTTATTTTGTGTTTTTTGGATTAATGCTAGCCTTGCTGCAGTGAGATGGTATCTCATTGTAGTTTTGATTTGCATTTCTCTAATGGCTAATGATCGTGAGCGTTTCTTCATATGTCTGTTAGCTGTCTGAATGTCTTCTTGGGCGAAGTGCCTGTACATAGCCTTTGCCCGTTTTTCAATTGTGTTACTGGTATTTTTGTTGTTGAGGTTTTGCAGTATCTTGTAGATATTAGAGATTAGAAGCTGATTGGATTTGTCATAGTCAAAAATTTTTTCCCAGTCTGTAGGTTGTCTTTTGACTCTTTTGTTGAAGTTTTTTGATCAGCATAAGTGTTTGATTTTTAGGAGCTCCCAGTTACCTAGTTTCTCTTTTAGTGTTTGTGCATTGTTACTTATGGTTTGTATTCTGTTTATGCCCTGTATTAGGGTTCCTGGTGTCCCTATTTTTTCTTCCATGATCTTTATTGTTTTCGATTTTATATTTAGGTCTTTGATCCATTTTGAGTTAGTTTTTATGCATGGTTTGAGGTATGGGTCTTGTTTCAGTTTTTTGCAGATGAATATCCAGTTATGCCAGGACCATTTGTTAAAGAGACTGTCTTTTCCCCAATTAATGGACTTTGGGCCATTGTCAAATATCAGCTGATCACAGGTGGATGAATTTATGTCTGGACTCTCAATTCTGTTCCATCCGTCTATGTATCTGTTGTTGTACCAGTATCAGGCTGTTTTGACTACCATGGTGATATAATAGGTTCTAAAATCAGGTAGTGTGAGGCCTCCCGCTTTGTTCTTCTTCTTGAGTAATGCTTTACTTATCTGGGACCTATTCCCTTTCTAAATGAAGTTAGTGATTTGTTTCTCCATCTCATTAAAAAATGCCGTTGGAATTTGGATGGGGATTGCATTGTGTCTGTAGATTGCTTTGGGTAGAATTGACATTTTCACAATGTTGAGTCTTCCTATCCCTGAGCAAGGTGTGTTTTTCCAGTTATGCAGGTCTCTTTTGGTCTTGCAGTAGTGTCTTCTAGTTTTCACTGTATAGCTCTTTTATTTCTCTGGTTAGATTTATTCCTAAGTATTTTATCTTCATGGGGGCTATTGTAAATGGTATTGATTTGGTGATATCCTCTTTGAAGTTCTCTTTGTTGGTGTAGAGGAATCCAACTGACTTTTGTATGTTTATCTTGTATCCTAAAACTTTGCTGAAATCTTCTAATTGTTCCAGTAGATTTCTTGTGGATTCTTTGGGGTTTTTCTGTGTATAAGGTCATATCATCTACAAATAGAGATACTTTTACTTCTTCTCTACCAATTTAGGTGTGCTTTATTTCTTTTTCTAGCCTAATTGCTCTGTCTGGGACCTCCAGTACAATGTTGAATAAGAGGGTGATAAAGGGCTTCCTTGTCTGGATCCCGTTCTCAAGGGGAACGCTTTCAAACTCTCTGCATTAAGGAAGATGTTGGCTGTTGGCTTTGTATAAATACCCTTAATTATGTTGAAGAATTTCCATTCAATTCCTGTTTTATTGAGAGTTTTTATCACGAATGGGTGTTGGACTTTGTCGAATGCCTTTAATGCATCAATTGATAAGATCATGTGGTTCTTGTCTTTTGTTTTATTTATGTGATGGATGACATTGATTGTTTTTCTAATGTTGAACCATCCCTGCATACCTAGTATAAATCCCACTTGATCATGGTGAATTATTTTTTAGATATATTGCTGAATTCTATTGACTAGAATTTTGATGAAGATACTTGCATCAATGTTCATGGGAGATATTGTTCTGTAATTTTCTTTTTTTGTGGTGTCTTTAGCTGGTTTTGGTATCAGGGTTATGCTGGCTTCATAGAATGAGTCTCGGAGCATTCCATCCTTTTCTATGCTCTGAAATACCTTTAGTAGTAGTGGTATTAACTCTTTTCTGAATGTTAGATTTCTCCAGGGAAACCATCCAGGCCAGGGCTTTTTTTGTTGGGAGGTTTTAAATTACCTTTTCAATCTCTTCTTTAGCTATCAGTTTATTTAGTTATTCTACCTCTGTTTGTGTTAGTTTAGGTGGATAGTGAGTTTCTAGAAATTTGTCCATTTCCTCTAGATTTTTTAATTTGTTAGAGTACAATTTTTCATAGTATTGTGTTATGATTCTTTTAATTTTCATTGGGTCTGTTGTGATTTCACCCATCTCATTTCTTATATGGATTATCTGCTTCCTCTCCTGTTTTTCTTTTGTCACTTTGGCCAATGGTTTATCACTTTTGTTGATCTTTTCAAAGAACCCTTTCAATTGTTTTTCTATTCTCTATTTCATTTAATTATGCTCTAATTCTCATTATTTCCTTTCTTCTGGGAACTGAAGGCTTCTTTTGCTGGTCTCTTTTTACTTGTTCTAGTTGTAGGGTTAATGTTTTGGTTTTGGCCCTTTCTTCTTTTTGGATGTGTGCATTTATTGCTACAAACTGCCCTCTAAGCACTACTTTTGCTGTGTCCGAAAGGTTCTGGTAGGATGTGTTATCATTCTCATTTGATTATATGAATCTCTTTATTCCATCCTTAATTTCTTCTATAATCCATTAGTTTTTGAGCAAGGTGCTCAGTTTCCATGTGGTTTTTTTTTTTTTTTTCCCTTGCTTTTTCTGTTATTGATTTCTACTTTTATGGCTTTATGGTTAGGAAAATGTTTTGTCATATTTTGATGCTTTGGATTCTGTTAAAGCTTGCTTTATGGCCTAATATGTGGTCTATTCTGGAGAATGTCCCGTGTGCTTTGGAAAAGAAAGTACAGTTGGCTGCCGTTGGATGGAGTGTTCAGTATAAGTCTATGAGATTAAATTGGTTGATTGTAGCATTTAGATCTTCCGTGTCTTTATTGATCTTCTTTCTAGATGTTCTGTCCTTCACTGAAAGTGGTGTGTTGATATCTCCTACTATTATTGTGGAGTTGTTTATCTGTCTTTTCAATTCTATTAGAGTTTTTTTTTTTTAACAAAGAGAAGTTTATTTCCTCATAGTCAAAGTAGGCTAAAAGTCCAAATTCAGGGCATCAGCTCCAGGGGAAAGCTTTTACTCTCTCTGTCGGCCTTCTTCTCTTCAGTGCTCCCCCAGACTAGGAGCTTCTCGGTACAGGGGCCCTGTCCAAAGGACTGCTCTGCTCCTGGCACTGCTTTCTTGATGGTATGAGGTCCCCCTGTCTCACTGCTCACATCTGTCTTTTATATCTCAAGAGATTGCCTGAGGACACAATCCAGTCTTGTAGATCAGGTCCTGCCTTATTAACACAACTGCCACCCATCCTCTCTCATTAACATCATAGAGGCAGGTTTACAACATACAGGAAAATCACACAGTACCAGGAATCATGGCCTAGCCAAATTGATACGCACATTTTTTGGGGGACATAATTTAAACCATGACATTCCAACCTTTAGCCCCCAGAAAATCACATCCTTGCAACATGGAAAACATATTCACCCCATCATATCATAGCAAAAGTCTTAACTCCAAGTCCAAAATCCAAAACTTCCTCTTCATCTGTGAAATCTAGAATACAAGTTATCTGCTTCCAAAGGTACAATGGCAGAACGGGCACAAGCTAGACATTTCCATTACAAATGGGAGAAACTAGAGGAAAAGAAGTGATAACAGGCACCAAGCAAGTGAGCAGAACACATTACATTAGCCCTCAAGGCTTTGAAATTAATCTTCTGTTCTCTGAGACAATTTACAAAATAGCCCTGCCCTCCAGACTCTAAGTATTGGCCACAGTCTCTGGATTTTGAGTTGAGGCCCCTCGGCCCTGGGCTTCAGCTCCACCTTCCAAGCCCACTGGGACAGGAACTCTGCTCCCCTGGCTTTAGGCGCACCATTCTCCCAGTCCATTGGAGCAATAGCTCCACCCTTAGAAACACCAGAGGCCATGGCTCCACCCTTTGAAACCCCTGAGGTCATGACCATACCTTGTGAGACTGAAGCAGCTCGGCTTCTTGTGTCCCTTGTCTCTTCAGCTTCTGCTTCCTATGGCCTCTCTGCCCTTGGGCCTGACGCCCACATCTGCCCTGCTGGGGCATGTGTTCCAAAGCTCAGTAGCTCCACCGGTATAAGTGCCTGGAGGCACCCCACTTCTCCAGGAAGCCTCCTGCACACAGGTACTCAGCTCCCTTGCTCCGTGGGTCGGCAAGCCTAGTTCCATCGATAAGTGCCTGGAGGCACCCCACTCAGCTCTCTTCGGTCCGTGAGTTGGCTCCAGTGCTGTCTCACACTGGTTTCCTGGTTCTGCTGCTGTTGGTTCTCTGCGGCTGCTGCTTCTCTGCTGCTGTAGGTTCTCTGCTGCTGCTGGTCCTCTGTCACTGCTGCACGTCTATCCATTCACAGTTTTAAAAACGCTTCCACATTTTAGGTATCTGTTAGAGCAGCACCCCACTCCCCCCCACTCCTGGTACCAAATTCTGTCTTAGTTGTCTAGTGCTGCTACAACAGAAATACCACAAGTGGATGGTTTTAACAAAGAGAAGTTTATTTCCTCATAGTCAAAGTAGGGTAAAAGTCCAAATTCAGGACATCAGCTCCAGGGGAAGGCTTTTTCTCTCTCTGTTGGCCTTCTTCTCTTCAGTGTTCCACCAGCCTAGGAGCTTCTCGGCACAGAGACCCCTGTCCAAAGGATGCGCTCTGCTCCCGGCACTGCTTTCTTGATTGTATGAGGTCCCCCTAGAGTTTGTTTTATGTGTTTTGAAGCCCTGTCTTTCGGTGCATAAAGATTTATTATGGTTATTCATCCTACTGTATTAACCCTTTAATCATTGTATGGTGTCCTTCCTTATCCTTTGTGGTGGATTTTACTTTAAACTCTATTTTGTCAGAGATTAATATTGCCACCTGCTCTTTTTTTAGTGTTGTTTGCTTGATATATTTTTTCCATCCTTTGAGTTTTAGTTTGTTTGTGTCTTTAAGTCTAAGGTGTGTCTCTTGAAGGCAGCATATACACTGATCATTTTTTTAATCCCTTCTGCCACTCTCTGTCTCTTTATTGATGCACTTAGTCCATTTACATTCAATGTAATTGTTGATATGTATGAATTTAGTGCTATCATTTTGATGTCTTTTTTTGTGGGTTGTTCACAGTTTCTTTCTTCCACTTAATTTTCTGTGCTGAGTCGTTTTTCTTTTCATCTTTTTCATTGTTGTTGATTTTGTGTTTGCTGAGTCTTTATATTTTTCCAGTTTTTTATTTTGACTTGTAGGATTATTAGTTTCCTTTGTGGTTACCTTAATATTTACCCCTGTTTTTCTAAGTTTAAACCAGTCTTTTATTTCTTTATATTGCCTGGACTTCCTCTCCATATGAAAAATCTATTTTTTAGTCCCTTTTTTTGTTTTTAATGTTGTTATGTTTTACTTATTGACATCTGTTTCCCTGTTTTCAGTGTTTTAGCTTTGATTTATTTTTGTGACTTCCCTATCTAGGTAGATATCTGGCTCTGTCCTGTGTTCTAATCTTGGCTTGTTATCTGATGTGATTGATTTTCTAACCAGAGGACTCCATTTAGTATTTCTTGTAATTTTGGTTTTGTTTTTGCAAATTCCCAAAACTTCTGTTTATCAGAAATGCCCTAATTTTGCCATCATATTTGAGAGACAGTTTAGCTGGATATATAATTCTTGGCTGCTAATTTTTTTTCCTTCGAGGCTTTCTATGTCATCCCATTGCCTTCTTGCCTGCATGGTTTCTGCTGAGGAGTCCAAGCTTATTCTTATTGACTATCCTTTGTAGATAACTTTTCGTTTCTCCCTAGCTGCTCTTAAAATTCTCTCTTTATATTTTGTTTTGGCAAGTTTGATTATAATATGACTTGGTGACTTTCTTTTGGGTCTACCTTTTGTGGGGTTTGATAAGCATCTTGGATAGATATATTCTCATCTTTCATGATTTCAGTAGACTATAAGCATTTTGAGGGCACCTGGTAGAATCTCTGGCTCATGGCAGTTTCTTAGTTATGTCTTGAAATATTTTCCTTTTTGGAGCAGTTTATCCATGTTTGTCCCCAAGAGGATGCATATTACAAAGCCTTGGGATGATGGAGGAGAGTGAATTCCTTCTTGTTACGTTTTTGCAAGTTGATAATATTGCATCCCTTATAACCTGAGTTTCAATTCTGACTAAAACTCTTAAAAATCTTAGACCTTAAGAAAATCACCAAAGCTCTCTATGCCTCAATCTGCTGAACTATTCATTAGGGATAATGCTTTGCCTACTTTACAGGCATTTATGAGATTGAAGTGTAACAATGGAAAATTAGAAAGTGCTTTACAAATCTAAGTAAGTTTTTATAATATCTCTGAGATTATTAAAGTGGGCTACAAGATTATTGATTTGCTAATCTCTAATTAAGAAATGTCCTTTCTTGTAGGAACTTCATTAAACTCTAGTATGTATTTCACCCTAAAACCATCCAAACATCACACATTCATTGGGCCCTCTAGTAACACTGGTTGATGACAGTTCAGATACCATTGTCTGTGACCTTTGACAACATAGAAGATTAAAGAAAAATTCAAATTTATGGGGGTCAGTGCCCTTAACTTAATATTTAACGTATGTGGAAGAATTACAAAATAGGAGTTTGCTTTTAGTAGCTTACATTTTCTTTTTTAACTACAAAAAATATATGAATTTTATGACTGTTACTCTTAGTGAGAAATCTTTACTGCTGTTGTTGTTGTGTGCTGTCAAGTTGATTCTGGCTTATAGTAGCCCTATATGATGGAGTACAACTGTCCGCACAGGGTTTCCTAGGCTCTAATCTTTATGGGAGCAAATAGTCATGTCTTTTATTAGTTATATATTATTATTTGATAGCTTTAGAGGATAGAACTTATATAATAAGTTAGATGTTCATGCCTAAGTGGAAGATACAGCTCGTGTGTGTTTCCTAGAAAACTTGCCACTGTCCACATTGATGATCTTAACATGTTAGTGTTTCAACTCCAGGTTGCTTTCAACCATGAACTGTATATTCTTTTAATGACTAGCCTTTATTCACACCTTTATTTTTAGTAGATATTGTTTAATCTTGAAGGAAAAAAAAACAATACAGTCATCATTCTCACATAGAGCTTGAAAAACATTCATATGAAAACGTTCATTCTTCTGCAAAGTATACTTTGACACTGAAACTGACTTGGGACCAGATTGATAATTGGCATTGTGTTATCCTCACAAAGAATTATTTTGTAACTAAATACTATAATGGTCACTGTGTGGTATAAACATAGCAGGCTCCTAAAGTCTGAGTTTTATTTTGTATTAAAATATTGGTTTGAAACGTGACTAATAAAAATCTTTCTTTAGAAGAGGTAAGAGTTGATCACTATAAAGTAATCTATCAATGATATCTATTTCTAGTACTTAACACGTATATACATTCATCATTGTAACATGCTGTGATGCAAAAGTTAAAAAAAAATACTAGTATGATACAATACTCCATTGAAGATTGCACTTTTGGAACTCAGAAAATTGAACTGGTTCTTAAAAAACAGGCACTGTTTTTCATCTTTATCACAAAATATAAAGAACAGGGATCCATTTTTCCCCTATGCTCTGTTTTCTGTGAATTCTAACTCCGTACTTCCCAGGTCTATTTGTGACTGATCCAATGAATATTATAAATGGCAGTGGGTAATCCTTGAGTCTATTTACTCCCTGAAGGACTTCGCATAGATGACCTTAACTCTTGCTTGTTAGAGATTAGAGGAGCAAATGTACTGCAGCAATGACTGTGTGACAGAGGACTCTATTTAGTACAGACTTGTTGTTTTGCAGAACCTTACAACTGGGAAGAAGTGTTAGGGTCATTACAGAGCACTGGCTCCTTGCTGTACTCTGAAGGCAGAAGGTCAAAATTTAAATCATGCAGCAAGAAGAGTGAGATGCTAGGTAAGATCCTTGCATTCTTCAGAGATCACCATAACTTGGGCCCAAACTCGATCTCACCTTTTTCTATATTGTTATGTGTATCATTAAAAATAATAAATGTTCTCATACTGAAGCAACTGGGTGTTCTTATTACTACTATTATTTTGGGCAAACTCATAAAAGAGGAAAAGTGAAACCATGTTGTTTGAACAGAAAGAAATTAGTCAAAAATGAGGACCCAAATCCTAGTAGCTAGCTGACAGATAGGAGGAGCCAAGATCAGAATCAGCTAGTCTATGAAATAGTAAATAAGCTTCTCCTCAATCAGTGGTACACAAATATTACAATAAAGATAAATGAAATAATTTTCTCATGTTATTTTTTTTTCCTGGCAGAATTTTAACTCTTCTTAAAAATTTAGACTTCCAGCCAACATGGCGCTATAGTCAGAAGCACCACGCCATCCCTCCACAGGAAAGATCAGAAAAACTAAGTCAAATGGAGTCACAAGTCAATCCTAAAACCCTAGGCATCAAATGAAGAGATAAAGAACTCAGCCAAGCAGCAAATGGAATAAGAAACTGACCTAGAACAAAGCGTGAGGAGAGATACATGCAGAGTTCCCCTATCAGCTACTGCAACATGGATCCGACATCTTGGACTCCTATCAGAGATCAACAAACAGGGATACGAGACAGCAGCTTCATGGAGCTTCCAGCAGGAGACAGAACAACTGGTAACCCACAATATAGGCTTTCCCACCCCCCACCCTTCTTCACCCCCACTTATCCTCCTCCGCTTCCTGCAACCACAGTCTATTGGCTGGGAAGCACGAGCTTCTCCCCAGTGTGCTTGGATTCCACCTGCCCGCACTGACCAGCTCCCTGAGTGCCATTTGTTGGTTGCTGGTGTTGCTTTATTCCACTTCTTTAAATTTCTTGCTTACCTCTCACCACTCCCCATCATTTCTATAAAATACCTGGCTCCGTGCGCCATCTTTGCTTCTTCCTGAAATGCTGCAAAACACCGTTTGACTGTGAAATTGCTTCCCAGCTAGTGCTGCCACACTGGTGGGACCCTTGGGGCTATTATGTTTGTTTGTTTGCTCTGATTTGTTCTGCTTTGATTTGTTTGTTTCTTTTCTTGGCTTGGGAGCCCCTTCTAGCTGGGCAGTACCAAAGCGCTTGGAAGCTAGTCCGTTACTCTGCCCAGATGCACAGGGACATCCCTGGGGCATTTCTTTTTTCTTTGCTTTTGATTTCTTTTTTATTTCTTTGTTTAGTTTTCTTCTCTCTCTTATTCTTTTTTGTCTTTCTTCATTTCCAGTTTCTCGATTTATTCATTTTTTTCTTTTACCCTTTTTCTTTTTTTTTAATTTTTGTTTTTCCCCATTTCTCAGTCTCTCATCTCTCCATTCCAATAGCAAGCTGGCTTAGTACTCTTTTTTGTTTGTGTGTATGTTTTTGGCCCCTGTTCTTATCTCCTCTCTCTCATCTTTCCCATACCCATCTTAACTCCACACATCACAATCAACCACCTTCATCCTGCCTACCTGCACCTGCATTGAACATCACATTTCCAGGAAGCACAGGCACTGCCTACCAGAATCTGCCCTGCACTGATTCTCGGTCCACACTGTCAGCCCTCGTATGTGCCACAAAAACCTATCCCAGCAACTCTCTTTCAGCTGGACCTACTCTGCTGTACCATACCTGAGTGACTAAACCTGTCAATTGGAGGAGGAGGTGAAAAATATCATGCCCACAGATGGGCAAACAACCAAGAACACACAGCCTGCCTGCTCAAACATAACCAAATGAAACAAAAAAGCAGGATGAAACAAACAAATCTACAATCAATAAACAAGGAAAATAACCACTGAATGATGCAAAGACAGCAGACAATATCAAAACATTTACAAAAATAGGACAGGATGATTCCAGTAAACGTCGAAAATAAAACACCAGATGACCTTCTAGCCGAAGAAAAGGCACTAGACCTAACTGATAGGGAATTTAAATCCCTAATATTCAGAATTATCCAAGAGTTGAAGCAAAAATCAGACAAAAATGAGGAAAAAATAGACAAATTCATGGAAAATACAGAGAAAAAAATGGAAGAATTCAAGAAAATAATACAGGAAAAAATGCTAAAATAAATTAACAACTAGAAATCATACAAAAACAACAATTAGAAATCCAAAAGATAAACAACAAGATTTCAGAAATGGACAATGTCATAGAAGGGCTGAAGAGCAGGTTTGAGACGATGGAAGGTAGGATCAGCGAAATTGAAGACAAACACTTGGATACAACTCTGAGGAAAAATCAGAAAAAAGAACAAAGAAAAATGAAGAAATCCTGAGAATTATGTGGGATATAATCAAAAGGAAAAATTTTCAAGTGATTGGAGTTCCAGAACAGGGGGAGAAAACAGAAAACAGAGAGGATCATTGAAGAAGTGCTGACAGAAAACTTCCACAATATCATGAAAGATGAAAAGCTGACCATCCAAAAGCTCAATGAATCCCATATAGGATAGACCCCAAAAGAAAATCAGCAAGGAATATCATAATCACACTCGATAAAACCAAAGACAAAGACTCCTGGGAGCAGCTCGAGAAAAACAAAAAGTCACATATGGAGGAGTAACAATAAGACTAAGCTCGGATTATTCAGCAGAAACCATGCAGACAAGAAGGCAATGGAATGACATATATAAAACCTTGAAAGAAAAAAATTGCCAGCCAAGAATAATATATCCTGCAAAACTCTCATTCAAATATGGTGATGATGAAATTAGGTCATTTCCAGATAAATAGAAATTAAGGGACTATGTAAAACCAAATCAAACTTACGAGACTTATTAAAGGAAGTCCTGCGATCTGAGAACAAACAATATCAGACCACAGGCTGAATATAGGACACAGTATTGTACTAGCCAGATACCAAGCTAGGAAATGAACACTTAAGGACTATGCGAAACCAGAAGAATTACAAAAAAGAACCAGAGAGGTTAATCTGTAAATGACAACAACATCAGAACAATAAAATAGGAATAAACGGTATAGTTATAGAACCTTCTAATGGAGAGGAAGTCAAGCGATACCAAGTAGTAATAGACTGGTTCAAATCTAGAAAGATAAGGGCAAATTTCAAGATAACCACAAAGAAAGTTAAGAAACTACTCATCAAAAAAAAAAAAAAAAAAAGGAAAAACATAAAGTCTCAGTAAAAACAAAACCTACAAAAACAAAAGAAATGAAAAAGAAAATCCACAAACAAAAGGAACTCAGCACAGGAGAGTAAGAGGAACAAAGAAAACTTCAGCACCACAAAAAAAAAAAGCACTACAAAATGCAATCCCACTCCTAGGAATATATCTTAGAGAAATAAGAGCCGTCACACTAACAGACATATGTTCACCCATATTCATTGCAGCACTGTTCACAATAGCAAAAAGATGGAAACAACCTAGAAGCTCATCAACAGATGAATGGATGAACAAACTATGGTACATACACACAATGGAGTATTATACAAAGATAAAGAACAATGATGAATCTCTGAAGCATCTCGTAACATGGATGAAACTAGAGGACATTATGCTGAGTGAAATAAGTCAATTACAAAAGGACAAATATGATATAAGACTTCTACTACATAACTCATGTAAAAGTTTACACAGAAAAAGAAACAATCTTTGTTGATTATGAAGGAATAGGAGGGGGGGGGAAATAAACAGATAAATGGTAACTTCGGCGAAGGGTAAGACAGTATATATTACTGGGGAAGCCAGCACTATTTCTACAAGGAAAGGTCATGGAAGTTCCATAGACAGTTCCAAACTCCCTGAGGGACTGAATTGCTGGGTGGAGAGCTGTGGGGACCATGGTCTCGGGGAACATGTAGCTCAATCAGCATAACACAGTTTATAAAGACAACGTTCTACATTCTCCCTTGGTGAGTAGCATGTGGGGTCTTAAAAGCCTGTGAGCAGCCATCTAAGATACTCCACTGGTCTCACCCCTTTGGGAGCAAGGGAGAATGAAGAGAACAACATACAAGGAAAAGATTAGTCCAAAGGAGTAATGGAACACAGCTACCAAGGCATCCACCATACTGAGTCCATTACAGCTAGATGGTGCCTGGCTACTACCACTGACTGCTCTGACTGGGATCACAGTATAGGGTCCTGGACAGAGCTGGAGAAGGATGTAGAACAGAATTCTAACTCACACAAAAAAGATCATATTCACTGGCCTGACAGACTGGAGAAACCCCTAGAGTATGGCCCCCGGACACCCTTTTAGCTCAGTGGTGAGGTCCCTCCCGAATTTCACCATTCAGCCGGGGATTGGACAGCCTCATAAAACAGAAGGCCTAGAAGGCAGGAAAGGGCAGGAAAGCTGGTGATAGGGAACCCAAGGTTGAGAAGGGACAGTGTTGACATGTCATGGAGTTGTTAACCATGGTCATAGGGTAATATGTGTACTAACTGTTTAATGAGAAACTTTGTTCTGCAAACCTTCATCTAAGGTACAAAAAAAGAAAAAAGAATAATCTATGTGAGATCAAATTGACAACAGAACCTGAAAAGATATGATGCGAAGCCTAGGGGACAGTGAGTTGAAGATAACGGTGGTGGAATAATTTGGAAAAGGATAGTGAGAATAGAAGCACAACTGGAAGAATGTAATTGATGTCACTGAAATGTGTCTGTAGAAACTTTTGAAATGCTATAACTTTGGCTATGTATATTTTCACCACGAAAAAGTCCTCAAGGTTGAGAAGGGAGAGTGTTGACATGTTGAGGGGTTGTTAACCAATGTCATAAAACAATATGTGTACTGACTGTTTCAGGTGAAACTATTTGTTCTGTAAACCTTCATCTAAAATACAATATAAATAAATAAATAAATAAAAATTAAAAAAATTTACAGAGCTGTGGTACAAAAAATTAGTGATAATATCCAAATAATCAAAAGATTAGCATTGCAAAAATTACATCTATTAGTTATAAATCTCTTCATTTAAACATTGCTATGTATTAGCAGCACTCTTTAGAAGCCAAGCTGAGTCCTCAGGAAACTATAGACAAATTCTTTTATATTTCATTTGACTGATATTTGGTTTCCCCTTGGAAATAGTTTCTTATTTATTTTTTATTGTTTTAGATTAAATGAAGTTTAAATTTCGAGTTGGTCTCCCATACAAAAATTGATACATACATTGTTATGTGACCCTAATTGTTCTCCCCATACAGTGACAGCACAATCCTCCTTTCCACCCCTAAATCCCCATGTCCATTCAACCAGCTCCTAACCCTCTCTGCCTTCCCATCTCACCTATGGACAGAAGTTGCCCATTTAGTCTCTTGTATCTATTTGAGCTAAGAGGCGCACACCTCACGAGTATCACTTTATGTCCCACAGTCCAGTCCAATCCCTGTCTGAAGAGTTGACCTCGGAAATTGTTTTAGTTCTGGGCTGATAAAGAATCTAAGGGCCATGGTTTCTGGGCTTCCTCAAGTCTCAGTCAGACCATTAAGTCTGGTCTTCTTACTAGAATTTGAGTTCTGCACCCCACCTTTCTCCTGCTCCATCATGGACTCTCTGTTCTGTTCTCTGTCAGGGTGGTCATTGGTGGTAGCCGGGCACCATCTAGTTCTTCTGGTCTCAGGCTGATGCAGTCTCTGGTTTATGTGGCCCTTTCTGTGTCTTGGGTAATACTTTCCTTGTGTCTTTGGTGTTCTTCATTCTCCAGGTGGTTGGGACCAAATGATGCATCTTAGATGACTGCTGGCAAGCATTTAAGACCCCAGCTGCCACTCACCAAAGTAGGATGCAGAACATTTTCTTAATAAGCTTTGTTATGCCAACTGACCTAAATGTCCCCTGAAATCATGGTCCCCAGATCCCTAACCCTGCCACTCTGTCCCTCAAAGTGTTTGATTGTATTCAGGAAACTTCTTAGCTTTGGTTTAGTCCAGCTGTGCTGACTTCCCCTGTAGTGTGTGCTTTCTTTCCCTTTACCTAAGACAATATAGTCTACTATCAAGTTAGTGAATAATCCTCACCCTCCCTCCCCACCATCGTAACCATCAAAGAATGTTTTCTTCTGTGTTTATACCTTTCCTTGAGTTCTTATAATAGTGATCTTATACAATAATGGTCCTTCTGTGGCTGACTAAATTCGCTTAGCATAATCACGTCCAGCTTCCTCCACGTTATAAAATGTTTCATGGCTTCATCCTTCTTCTTTATTGTTGCATAGTATTCCATTGTGTGAATATACCATAATTTGTTTATCCATTCTTCCATTGAGGGGCACGTAGGTTGTTCCTATATTTTTGCTATTGTGAACAGTGCTGCAATGAACATGGGTGTGCATATATCTGTTCCTGTGACGGCTCTTATTTCTCTAGGATATACTCCAAGGAGTGGGATAGCTGGATCATATGGTACTTCTTAAGGAGCGCCAAATCGATTTCCAAAGTGGTTGTACCATTTTACATTCCCACCAACAGTGTATAAGTGTTCCAGTCTCTCCACAACCTCTCCAGCATTTATTATTTTGTGTTTTTTGGATTAATGCTAGCCTTGCTGCAGTGAGATGATATCTCATTGTAGTTTTGATCTGCATTTCTCTAATGGCTAATGATTGTGAGCATTTCTTCATGTGTCTGTTAGCCGCCTGAATATCTTCTTTGGCAAAGTGCCTGTTCATATCCTTTGCCCATTTTTTAATGGGGTTATTTGTCTTTTGTTGTTGAGGTTTTGTAGTATCTTGTAGATTTTAGAGATTAGATGCTGATTGGATTTGTCATAGCCAAATTTTTTTTCCCAGTCTGTAGGTTGTCTTTTTACCCTTTTGATGAAGTCTTTTGATGAGCATAAGTGTTTTGATTTTTAGTAGCTCCCACTTATCTATTCTCTCTTTTGGTGCTTGTGCATTGTTACTTACAGTTTGTATTATGTTGATGCCATGTATTAGGGCTCCTAGCGTTGTCCCTATTTTTTCTTCCATGATCTTTATCGTTTTCCATTTTATGTTTATGTCTTTGATCCATTTCGAGTTACTTTTTATGCATGTTGTGAGGCATGCGTCTTGTTTCAGTTTTTTGCAGATGAATATGCAGTTATGCCAGTACCATTTGTTAAAGAGACTGTCTTTTCCCCAATTAATGCACTTTGGGCCATTGTCAAATATCAGCTGCTCACAGGTTTATGAATTTATGTCTGGATTCTCAATTCTGTTCTATTGGTCTATGTATCTGTTTTCCCAGTACCAGGCTGTTTTGACTACCGTGGCCGTATAATAGTTTATAAAATCAGGAAGTGTGAAGCCTCCCACTTTGTTCTTCTTCTTGAGTAATGCTTTACTTATTTGGGGCCTCTTGCCTTTTCATATGAAGTTGGTGATTTGTCTCTCCATCTCATTAAAAAATGCCTGTGGAGTGTGGATTGAGATTGCATTGTATCTGTAGATAGCTTTGGATTGAATTTCCATTTTCACAATGTTGAGTCTGCCTATCCATGTGCAAAGTATGCAGGTCTCTTTTGGTTTCTTGCAGTAGTGTCTTATACTTTTCTCTGTATAGATCTTTTATGTTACTGGTTAGATTTATTCCTAAGTATTTTATCTTCTTGGGGGTATTGTAAATAGTATTGATTTGGAAATTTCCTCTTCAAGGTTCACTTTGTTGGTGTAAAGGGATCCTACTGAGTTTTTCATGTTTGTTTTGTATCCTTAAACCTTGCTGAAATCTTTTTTTAGCTCCAGTACTTTTCTTGTGGATTGTTTGGGGTTTTCTTTGTATAAGATCATATCATCTGCAAATAGAGATACTTTCCTTTCTTCCCTATCAATTTGGTTGCTCTTTATTTCTTTTTCTAGCCTAATAGCTCTGGCTATGACCTCCAGCACAATGTTGAATAAGAGTTGTGATAAAGGACATCCTTGTCTAGTTCCCATTCTCAAGAGGAATTCTTTCAAAGTCTTTCCATTTAGGATGATGTTGGCTGTTGGCTTTGTATAAATGTCCTTAATTATGTTGAAGAATTTCTATTCTATTCCTATTTTCTTAAGAGTTTTTATCATGAATGGGTTTTGGACTTTTTCAAATGCCTTTTCATCATTGATTGATAAGATCATGTGATTTTTGTCTTTTGTTTTATTTATGATGATTTTTGATTTATTTATTACGATGGATGACATTGATTGTTTTTCTAATGTTGAACCATCCCTGCATACCTAGTATAAATCCCACTTGATCATGGTGAATTATTTTTTTGATATGTTGCTAAATTCTATTGGCTAGAATTTTGTTGAGGATTTTTGTGTCAAAGTTCATGAGGGATATTGTTCTGTAATTTTCTTTTTTTGTGGTGTCTTTACCTGATTTTGTTATCAAGGTTATGCTGGTTTCATACAATGAGTCTGGGAGTATTCCATCCTTTTCTATGCTCTGAAATACCTTTAGCAGTAGTGGTATTAATTCTTCTCTGAAAGTTTAGTAGTATTCTCCAGTGTAGCCATCTGGGCCAGAGCTTTTTTTTTTGTTTGGAGATTTTTAATTATCTTTTCAATGTCTTCTTTTGTTATAGGTTTATTTAGTTGTTTTACCTCTGTTTGTGTTAGTTTAGGTAGATAGTGAGTTTCTAGACATTTATCAATTTCCTCTAGATTTTCAAATTTGTTAGAGTACAATTTTTCATAGTATTCTGTAATGATTCTTTTAATTTTGGTTGGGTCTGTTGTAATATCATCCATCTCATTTCTTATATGGTTATCTGCTTCCTCTCCTGATTTTCTTTTGTTAGTTTGGCCAATGGTTTATCATTTTTGTTGATCTTTTCAAAAAACCAGTTTTTGGTCTTGTTAACCCTTTAAATTGTTTTTCTATTCTCTATTTCTTTAAACATCCTCTAATTCTTATGATTTCCTTTCTTCTGATGTCTGAGAGCTTCTTTTGCTGCTCTCTTTTTACTTGTTCCAATTGTAGGGTTAATGTTTTGATTATGGCCCTTTCTTCTTTTTGGATATGTGCATTTATTGATATAAACTGACCTTTGAGCACTGCTTTTGCCGTGTCCCAAACTTTCTGGTAGGATGTGTTTTCATTCTCGTTTGATTATATGAATTTCTTTATTCCATCCTTAATTTCTTCTATAACCCAGTAGTTTTTGAGCAAGGTGTTGTTCAGTTTCCATGTATTTGATTTTTTTCTCTTGCTTTTTCTGTTGTTCATTTCTACTTATATGGCTTTATGCTCACGAAAGATGCTTTGTGATATTCAAATGCTTTGGATTCTGTTAAAGCTTGCTTTATGACCTACTATGTGGTCTATTCTGGAGAATGTTCCTGTGTGCATTGGAAAAAAAAGTACAGTTGGCTGCTGTTCGGTGGAGTGTTCAGTATATGTCTATAAGATCAAGTTAGTTGATTGTAGAATATAGATCTTCCGTGTCTTTATTGATCTTCTTTCTGGATGTTCTGTCCTTCACTGAAAATGGTGTGTTGAAATCTCCTACTATTATTGTGGAGCTGTCTATCTCTCTTTTCAATGCTGTTAGAGTTTGGTTTATGTATTTTGGAGCCCTGCAGTTGGGTGCATAAATATTTACTATAGTTATGTCCTCCTAGTGTATTGACCCTTTGATCACTATATAGTTTCCTTCCTTATCCTTTGTGGTGGATTTTACTTTAAACTCTATTTTGTCAGAGATTAATATTGCCACTCCTGCTCTTTTTTGAATGCTGTTTACGTGGTATATTTTTTTCCATCCTTTGAGTTTTAGTTTGTGTCTTTAAGTCTAAGTTGTGTCTCTTGTAGGCAGCATATAGATGGAACATTTTTTTTAACTAATCTTCCACTCTCTGTCTCTTTACTGGTGCACTTAGTCCATTTACATTCAATGTAATTGTTGATATGTATGAATTTAGTGCTATCATTTTGATGTCTTTTTTTGTGGGTTGTTCACAGTTTCTTTCTTCCACTTAATTTTCTGTGCTGAGTCGTTTTTCTTTTCATCTTTTTCATTGTTGTTGATTTTGTGTTTGCTGAGTCTTTATATTTTTCCAGTTTTTTATTTTGACTTGTAGAATTGTTAGTTTCCTTTGTGGTTACCTTAATATTTACCCCTGTTTTCCTAAGTTTATACCAGTCTTTTATTTCTTTATATCACCTGGACTTCCTCTCCATATGCAAAATCTATGTCTACATTTTTTAAGTCCCTTTTTTGTTTTTAATGTTGTCATGTTTTACATATTGACTTCCGTTTCCCTATTTTCCATGTTTTAGCTTTGATTTGTCTTTGTGATTTCCCTATCTGGGTTGATATCTGGTTGCTCTGTCCTGTGTTCTAATCTTGGCTTGTTATCTGATGTTATTGATTTTCTAACCAGAGGACTCTGTTTAGTATTTCTTGTAATTTTTGTTTGGTTTTTACAAATTCCTAAATTTCTGTTTATCTGGAAATGCCCTAATTTCACCACCATATCTGAGAGACAGCTTTGCTGAATATATAATTATTGGCTGGAAGTTTTTTCCTTTCAAGGCTTTATATATGTCATCCCATTGCCTTCTTGCCTACATGGTTTCTGCTGAGTAGTCCGAGCTTATTCTTATCGACTCTCCTTTGTAGATGAGTTTTTGTTTCTCCCTAGCTGCTCTTAAATTTCTCTCTTTTGGCAAGTTTGATCATAACATGTCTTGGTGACTTTCATTTGTGATCTACCTTATGTGGGGTTTTATGAGCATCTTGGATTGATATCTTGACATCAGGGAAGTTTTCTGCCAACAAATCTTCAAAATTCTCTCTGTATTTTCTGTTATCCCACCCCCCCGTTCTGGTACTCCGATCATTTGTAGGTTATTCCTCTTGATAGAGTCCCACATAATTCTTAGGGTTTCTTCATTTTTTTAAAATCCTTTTATCTGATTTTTCCTCCTGTAAGTTGGTGTCAGGTATTTTTTCTTCAGTGTCACTAATTCTGAATTCCATTGCCTCAATTCTGCTTCTATGGCTTTTTATTGAGTTGTCTAATTCTGAAATTTTATTGTTAATCTTCTGGATTTCTGATTGCTGTCTCTCTATGGATTCTTGCAGCCTGTTAAATTTGTCGTTATGCTCTTCTTTAATCTTTTTAATTTCCTCTATTGCCTTTTCTGTGTTTTGCTCAATTTCCTTCCTAGCTTCTTGAAGAGTTCTGTATGTTAATCTTTTGTATTCTGCCTCAGGTAATTACAAGAAATTTTCTTCCTCTGGAAAATTTCTAGAGTCTTTATTTTGGGAGCTTGCTGAAGCCGTCATGTATTGCCTCTTTACGTGATTTGATATTGACTGTTGTCTCCAAGCAATCAATAAGTTATTATATTTATTTATTTTGTGTTTGCTTACTGTGTCCTAGCTTTGTGTTTTGTTTTGATATGCCCAGATAGGCTGCTGGTATGAGCTAGTCTGATTATTGACATCTTTGAAGCACTAACGTCCTGTCACCAGGTGGTTAGATCTGTTACTAGGTATGTGAGCTCAGGAGTCTACCCAGTCTTCCTGTGTGAATTCAGCTCAGGTGGCCAGGTAGATGGCAACCAAGTGTGTGGTGTAGGCTCTCACTTACAGTGTTAGACAGGCATGGGTAATTGGTTTAGGCACAGACATCTGGCTGCAGCAGGGGGACACACTCTGAGCAAGGCAGGGAGCTGACGCCCCCCACCCAGAGGGTCCAGGAGGAAGGCATGTCCCTGTTTCCTTGAGGGTGTAAGTGGGTGGGTTTTGCTGCCAGACTATGAGCACCCAGTGCTGTTGGCTGTAAGGAGTGGGGGCACCTCTTATTTTTGGACCCCTATTGCAGGTGACTAGTTGGTGTGGGTGGAGCCATCATTTTTCAGGCCCCTGATGTGGGTAGGTGAAGACCCTGCTTAATGGGCAGAGCAATGTCAAATGGTACGAACCTGCCACTTCACAGCTGAAACAGTTCAAGTTAGACTTCAGGTATATACCCTGTTGTACCATGGTAATGAGGGCCTATGCTGTTGAAATGGGCCCACACAAGCATATGCAGGGGGAAATGTACTCAGGGTCCATGGGTCCTTGTTCCGTGTGTAGGCAAATAAGCTGTGTCTACCCTGGGTTCCTGGTTTAGGGGAGCCCTCAGTTTATTTTTTCTGCTGTTTGTTAATTTGTTCACTCTCCAAGGCCGGGAAAATGGCTCAGGGTGTGTGATGGATTCTACTTCCGGCCCAGGGGACTCAGCAATTGCTGAAGCAGTGGAGGATCCAGTGCAGAGCAGGGAGAGGGGAGGTTAAAGGGAGAGATATTTTTCCCTAAGGGGGTGTTCTTGATCCGTGTGGTAGGCTGAATGCAAGTACTTATTTTTCGCTGGATCAAGGGCTGCTTCTCACTGGTTCTAGGTGGCCGAGTAGACTCTCTGGCCCTGGGTCTCTCCCGCTGTGGAAAACACACTTCCCGAGCACTGCTGCTTGCCTGCCTCACCACTGACCATTGCAGTGATCAGGCTTGAAGGGTTCTGGCTCTCTCTGGGTCAGGTCTGGCAACTCCTTGCTCCTTGGGAACCATCTCTCCCTCTGCCTGTCACTCAGTCAGTTCCTCAACTTTGCCTTAGATGTTTAGGTCTCCTAGATTGTCATATATAATTGATTCACTTGTTTTCTCCAGTGTTTGTTGTAAGAGGGTCCACCGGAAGCGTCTGACTACTCCACCATCTTGGCCCTACCTCCAGAAACAGTTTCTTATAACTGAATGTCTGTCATTCAATGATGACTTTTAATCTATTTTGTATAAAATCACAAAAAACTTGTTCCAGTTATGTTATTTTTAATATTGTTATTAGCATAGTTGATAAGAAGATCTACCTAAAATTTACATAAAATCTTACATATTAAATCTACTAAAAAGTGGATTATTTAACTTCTAATGTCAATTTACATAGTAATTAGTTTCAGAGATATATCTCACTTTAATTCTCAGTAACAAGTTTCTAAGACTGCTTAGGTCAGATTTTATTTCAAAAGTCACACAACTAAGTTGATTCATATAGATCCCCATGAACCCACATTCTACTGAAAGGTCATTGTAGTCTTAAGAATACAAAATAAGATCATCTACTTACAATATCACCAGCACAGGAATATTTGAGCCTGGCTAGCCTCAAAGAGAAATAGAGAATGATATGAATGATGTTCACTTACTGTGATGTTAAGGGACAATGATGTCATTTCAGGCCTATGTGGCTAAAGGCCAGACAAGGAAGAAAACAAAAAGGGCCGATTCATGGTAAAAAAAAGAAAATCCTAAATAATAAGGCCTCCAAAGCAGTGACCAGGAAATTACTTTTTGAGTAAGATGCTACAAGGCAAAAGTTTTTCTTTAATAAATATTGTTTAAGGCAGTGAAATCTTTTTGCCATCATTTCTTTCCTCCCAGGTGGTTAAATGCAGAAGAAAAACAGTTATTTGATAGCCACAGAAGTTGTTTACTGAAAGTATATTCTATCACCATAAACATTATTTTTATAGTAAGACTAACAAAAGATACTATAGGGGATCCCATAAAACATTTTTAAAAAGAAAAAAGTGATAGTTCCATAGATTTTCATGAGGTTTCAGAGTGATCTGTATACAGCTGTTTCCCCCAAGTACTGCCTGACATTGCAAACTCTGGTTTCAGAGCCAGATGGCATAAAATTCAGTTCCCAAATGAGGGAGAGTTCATAGGCTAAAGAACTGATTCAGGACTTAGTTTTGTTGTGTGATTAAGGATGATTTCTGATTATTATCCCTTACTTTATCGTTTATAAAATAAGATAATCTATTGTAATATAAACCCTAAATAATTGTGGAGTTTAGCCATACATATCAAAGAAAAATTACAAATAGTAAAACCTTCATGATGTATTCTCAGAATTGCAATTTTAACTCTCTCTCTCTTTTTTCCCCCTGCCTCCTCATTTTGGTGATTTGATGTAAGTAATTCTGTAGGAAAAGACTATTACATTCAGTTCTCTGTGTTTTATAAGTAGAAGCAGCAAGGTTTAAGTTGAAAGAAAAAAAGACAGAACCAAACTGTCAAGGTCCAGACTGGCCTCATCCCAGTTGCTAGCTTCTAGAAGTGTGGGGCTCTTTAGAAGGGAAGTCGTCAATGGATGCTGTGGGGCAGAATAGCTAATGTGATGAGGGGCATTCACTTAAGTGGAGCTGAAATCCTTTACTGAGGCCAACCTAAGTGACCAGACAGCTATCTAATGCTGGATCAATATTCCTTCCAATGTCCTTTTAGTTCTGATATATCTCCCTTTGTCACTTTTATTTCACCCTGTCTTCCTGGTGTCACTTCATCTCTCCTATCTTTTTCCAGTCTGGGGCATGTTTCCCCTTTTTAAACCTCAAGATTTCCCCATTAAGAATTAAATACAAAGACAATAAGAGACTCAAGAATTTTTTTTAACCAGTCTTGCAATATCACTTCCTTGAGGAGAAAAGCACTGAATTGTCTAACTCACTGTTTCTTAACATTGGTTGCACACTAGAGCCATCTGGGGGAGATTTTTATAAAAAATACCAGAGTGTGGGCCTCACTCCCTGAGATTCTCACTTCGATAGTGAAGAATATTGAATATACCGTGGATTTCCAGAAGAATGAATAAGTCTGTCTTGGAAGAAGTGCAGCCAGAATTCTCCTTAGAAGCAAGGATGGCAAGATTTCGTCTCACATTCTTTGGACACGTTATCAGGAGGGACCAGTCCCTGGAGAAGCACATCATGCTTGGTAAGGCAGAGGGTCAGTGAAAAAAAGAAGGACCCTTAATGAGATGGATTGACACAGTGGTTGCAACAATGGACTCAAACGTAGCAATGATTGTGAGAGTGGAGCAAGACCCGACAGTGTTTCATTCTGTTGTACATAGGATTTCTATGAGTTGGAACTGACTCAATGGCACCTAACAACAACAGGGAGTATTTTTTAAAAGCACTCTAGTGCAATGTTTGAAGACATCTAGGTGGCTATTTGAATGGAGAAAACGCAAAGATGAAGGAAATGAAAAAGAGATGCTGAGGACTAGTAATTGATATGTGTCTATTTTACTCCAAATGAAATCAGTTCTTTAACAGATCAAGCACACCTTCAAAAAGATGTCCGACACTACTCGAAATATTCAGAAGGGTATGTTATAGAATTGGAAGACATTTCAAGGTATTCTGAGAACCAGCAGCATTGCTAGAATGTGTGTGACATCTTCTAACATAACTATATAGAAAGCGCATTGAGTTGGAATACCATGTTAAAAATATATGTATAATTTTATTAATTTATAGTGTTGTATAATTAGTAAGCATAGTCTAAAAACCCCAGTGTAGCATTATATGAAAAAAATTTTAAAATAAAGTCAATTCAAAGTCTATACTTTTTATTCATTTATTTTTGGAGAGATTTTAAAAAGAACGTATTTATGTTGTTGTTGTGAGTTGCTGAAAAGTCTGCTCTGACACATGGCGACTTTATGTTACCCAGATCTATGCCATCTTCATGATTCTTGGTATGTTTGAGTCCATTCTTTTTAGCTATTGTGTCAATCCATCTAATAGAGGGTTTTCCTCAATTACGTTGTCCTTCTATTTTACCAAACATAATGTCTTTTTCTAGCAATTGGTCTTTCCTGATGACATGTTCAAAGTGAGTGAGACTAAGTTTCGCCATCCTAGCTGCTATGGAGCATTGTGGTTGTATTTATTCTAAGATTGATTTGTTCCTTCTTCTGTAAATCTGTGGTACCTTCAATAGTCTTGGCCAACACTACAACGACTTGGGTCAGATGCACCTAAGTCATCAAAATGGTATCTTTGCCTTTTAAAATTTTAAGGAAATCTTTTACCTCAGATTTGCCCAATGCAATGCTTTGTTTGACTTCTTGACTGCTGCTTCTTTGGACGTGATTTTTAAAAAAAATATTTTATTGTGTTTTTGGTGAAAGTTTACACAGAAAATTAGGTTCCCATTTACCAATTTCTATACATGTTTTTCAGTGACATTGGTTACATTTTCCACAATGTGTCAACATTTTCATTATTTCTGTTCTGGTTATTCTGTTTCAATTAATATAGCTTCCCTGCCCCCCACCCCCATCCCTACCTTCTCATCTTTGCTTTAGGGTAAATGTTGACCGTTTGGTTTCATATAGATGATTTTTTTTTAAAGGAGCATAGTACACACGAGTGGTATTTATTTTATGAGCCGATCTGTTATTTAGATGAAAGGTGACCTCTGGGAGAGGTTTCAGCTCAAAGTTTAAAGGGTATCTCAGGGCAATAGTCTCAGGGTTTCATCTAGTCTCTACTGGTCCAGTATATCTGGCCTTTTTTTTTAAAGAGTTTAAGTTTTGCTCTACAATTTTCCCTCATTCTATCTGGGACCATCTGTTGTGTCAGAATGGTCAGTAGTGGTAGGCATACACCATCTAGTTTTTCTGGTATCAGGATAATGATGGCATGGTTTGTGTAGGCCAAGACTATATTTTTTAAAAGGGAGAAAATGACAACTTTGATTACTCTCCCTCTGAGACTCATCCGACTGTGACTTGTCATGGAAGACTTTCTCCTGGAAATTTATCAGAAACACCCAAAGTTTCACCCATTTTCTGACATATAGATTTGCCTGACTCAGTATGTGACATTTCCTAAGCTTTAGACATTGACCCAGTGTTCTTCCTTTATGATGTTTTCCCTTAGAGTTTTTCTTCCTTTTCCACAGTTTCAATTTTCATTGTTATTTGGATGACGTTCAAACCTGTTGTAGCCCCATCATTGCTCCTAAATTCTAGTTTCTCATTTTCAATTGTTTGCTAAATCTTTCCAAAGGAAATGTAGGCATGATGCTACATGAGGGAAGACATCTGATTCCTTTTCATACAGGAAGCTTAAGAAAATAAATTTGGAATTTTAACTGCACTCATAATTGTTTTTCATGTGGCTGTCAGTGAAACATTGGAGGCAGATTATAGTTCTGAAAAAAAAAAAGTTAACCAGGACTATATGTTATTCTTAATTATATCAAAGTTGTTGTTGTTACTTCAAAATCCTTATACTAGAATTGTATTATAAATATTCTTTCAATATATTCAAAACAGCATAGAGTATATTCACTGTACAAACAAGTACAATGAAGTAATAAAATGTATGGATTTAAAAACAACATTAAGTAACCTTTTAATAAATACAAAAAATATCTTACATAACTTTGATATTTATGTTTCTTCCCCCCTTGGGAATGCTCTGAACTGCTGGAATATAACTGATGATAGATGAATATAACATACAGAGAGTTAAATTTAAGAAAGTACACTGAATGTAATCTTCTAAGAGAAGTTGTTGTTTTTTCCAAAATATCCTAATTATTTGTCGTCTAGAATATCACCCCCCTTCTCTCCCTTCTCCCAAAGCCTAGCTACTGCTATAGGAGGAAAATATTTGGATTAGTTTTTAGGTTGTTATTTATACCTAAGTGATTGTAATTAAAACAATTTAATAAGGATGATAAAATTATACTGGAAGTGTGTGTATGTGTGTAATTACATCTCTAGTTGCTAATATACTGAATAGCTTGTAAATAATAATAATGAAGATAAAATGAACTCTTAGAAAAGGAAGGCGTTGCTTGATACTACAGAGTTCTTAAATCTAAGCTCTAATTTTTTGAAGGGTATGCCATCATACAAAGGCATACTTGTATAAATGAAAAGTTAATATAGATCTGCTTTTATAAATAAATTGACTTTTCATGCTTTATTTGTCTTGAAAAAGAAACCACAACATATTTCCAACATTACTATAACCAGAGGCTATTTTGAAGGTATGGGTACACACATGGACAGCCTGAAAAACTAGGCTGGTATGCCTGCTATTTTGTTCTTTGTAAGAAGATTGTTTTTTCAGATAAATTGAACCATTTTTGACTTGATAAGCACTGACCTGCACGATGAGGGTGTGGCCTGCACTGCCTGCCCTGGAATGTTTTTTCAAAGGGTCAAGAAAACAAGATACTTAATTATGAAATTTCCTATTAGTGTTTGGTTTTGTTTTCATCACAGATGTGTACATTCTGAAAAATTGAAAATAATCTGAAACGACTTCAACAACTTGGATCAATTCTTCTTCTTCTCCATTGATTCAGATGGATGTGTGTTCCTCTGGCTTGTTCTTGCTATTCCTCTTTACCTTTGCTATTCCTCTTTACCTTTGCTATTCCTGGAATATTTCTTTGGTCACATGGTCAGATTCTTTGTCTCACATCTCCATTCTGCTCCAAGTAGAAACATGCGATATCTGCAGCCATTTGAAGGCCAAATGGAAATGTCCCAAAGACTGTTTAGCCAGAGGAAGTATATTTTCACTTCCTCAAAGAAATGTAATGATGATGATAATCATAGCAAGATAGAGCAAATATTTTGGAGTCAAAGGACTACATATACAGACCTCCATTAAATTTGAACAATAGTGATCACAGTCAGCCACTGAGAGTCCTGTCTGGCTGTAGGTAAAATGTGTGTTCCTTTAACTGTAGCTGGACTCATGTGAGTGGATGAGCATTCTCTTGTAAGAATTAAAGACAACCCCAAGGGGAGTCTAAGGCGAACACCAGAGAAACATACTCAGGGAAACTGGGTAAGAAAAAATATAAATTAAGGAAAAACTTGATGTCTGTGTCAAAAGAATCACAAATAACTATGAGAAAATAAGGGTAAATAATCAGGAATAATTTCAGCAGTAAGCAAACTTCAGTTATGCATTAACTCTAATTTATACTTGAAGAGACACTTCAACTATAAATATGCTTTTAAAACAGTTCTCTTAATCATTGTGGATGGTGAACTGAGAGAATTCTTTTTGTGCAGAGGAGGAAACGTAAGTAAGCTCAGAGTGATTAGGTCATTTTTCAAAAGTCTGGAGGAGTCATTGCTTAAAATTCCTGATCCTACAGCCTGCCTGAGACCATTTCAGAAAATACACTCCCATCCCTCCAAGTATTTTCTTTTTAGCTTGAAAGAAATTGCATTTCCCATTTTCTTTTGAAATCTCTTATTAACAAATGCAAAGTGTTTGATAATTGAATAGCCATTAATTAAGCCAACTAAGATTGAATTCCCATTTTGCTAAAAGACATTTTCAAAAGGGTGTTTGTTCCTTCTTTTCTTACTTCCTTTTTTGAGGCTTTTTCAAGAATGAACCTTTCAGTAGGGCTCCGAACATGATAGGCTCCCAAAAAGACATATGCTATGACAATTGTCCTCCTGAAGTGTGGTAGAATCAGATCTATGTTTTTATTCTTATAATCAGAATTCTGTCTCTGTGAGAATTATATTCTAAGCAGGATTAATGAAAACTTTAAAAAATGTGTATTCTGATGTTGGTAGAGCAACTCATTTGATCATTTTCCATCAGCATTTAAACTTACTCAAAATTCATAACAAAAATATCTTCCCTCATTTCAATACCCCACTTTCAGTTATCACTTCAATTTTTATTCTCTTATAGCTAACCCAAAGGTCGTCAGTTCGAACCTACCAGCAGCTCCAAGGGAGAAAGATGTGGCAATTTGCTTCTATAAAAATTCTAGCCTTGGAAACCCTATAGGACAATTCTACTCTGTCGTATAGGATCGCTATGAGTCCGAATCGACTCTACAGCAATGGGTTTAATACGTTTTCAGGCACCACCACACTAATGAAACAACTTTTAATCAGATTAACAATGACCTCTATTTTTTGTTACACTTTTTAAATTTTTTCTATGCTCAATTAGCTTGACTTTTCTAGAACATTGTTGGAAGAGGCAATCTGCAATGGGCCCTGAGAATTCCTGTATGTTATTGCTGGGTATGCCAAGAATGCAAGGCCCTGACTGTTCTTTACCAGGGCCATTACTCAGTGTGTTTCAAGCATGCAACCTTGAGGGATGAGGTATCATCCTCCCTCGCCCCTCTACCTAAAGACTAGGTTTGGTGAATCGTCCAAACTCAGTGTTTCTTTGCTGTAATGCAACTGACTGTACTATGTGTGCAAGCGTCCATCACGGGCACTTTGCCCATGATGGCATGTGGGGAAGCAGTGTGAGCATCATGCTGCCCATCTGGGTTCTGTTTTTGCTGTGAGAAATCATGTTCTCGGTCTCTTACCCAGAAGTCTCATGTCTCCTGCAGTTTATTAGTTTGCATGCAGGGTAAAATCCCAGACTTTTCATAGCTCTTAACAACCTTTTAACATTACTGAACGTTCTTCAAGTGTTTCCTCTCTGGTCTTGCCTTTTTGTTTCCTTTGCAAGCAGTTCATTTTTAACTGTGTTATCTAATATTGGAGTTTCTTCAAGCTCAAAAACAGACTCTTTCGTTACTTTAAAAACTCTCCCTAGGAGATTTCAACACATCCAGAGTTGTAGTTAATGTGGTGATGCTCAGATTTATTTCTTACCTCTGGTGTATCGGTATATGCAACTACTGACTTGACATATCAAGTATTTTGAAAACATCACTAATTCGTGATGTACGTGATCAAATTCATGGTTTTCCTCTTCAACTATTCCTTTTCACACTGAATGGCACCGTTATTTATCCGCTTGCTCTGGCCATCCCCTTCTGCACCCCTCACTCTTTGTACCTAGTTAATTACCAAGACCAATTCGTTTTTCCTTCTCAACATCCATGGAATCCGTTTTTCTTTTCATCTTTACCTTCACTCTACTCTTAGCTGCTGCTATCCCTTCATGAATGTCCTAACACATCCCTCTGCATTCTTTCTGCTATCCCTCCAGTCTGTTCTTCACACTGAAGCCAGAGTGAATGATCACTTTAAAACTCCTATGGAATCAAGTTATCCTCCTGTCTAAAACCTTTAAATGGTTTCTCATTTTAATTAAAGTAAATATCACCAGTTAACTGCTACTCATTCTCTTCATCACAGCCCATGTAAAGCCTTCAGCAGTTTCACAGTTAGTTTGAGATCCTCTGTTACATGCTCATATATAATCCTTTCCTGTCTTCAGAGCACTTTTATAGATGGTTGTTATATATCCTTAGTGTAATTATTTAATCAATGGCTGTGCCCCTCCCCAGGCAGTAAGATCTATGAGAGTAAAGACTATGTTTCAGTTTGTTCACATTGTATCTGCAGCAATTAATACAGTGTTTGTCTCCAAATTCTCATTTAAGTGTTTGCTGAGAGAATGTATGATCACTTTGGAGAATGACCATGTACTTTTCCTTACTTTAAAATTTTTATTGCACGTTAGCTAACAATTCACATAGAAGCCAAAGGAATGTTTTAAAATTGTAAATCAGTCATGTCACCCCTTACTTAAAATTCTTATGTCTTTCCATCACATTTAGAATAAATCCAAATTCCTTACCCTCGCTACAAAATCCATTATGATTAACTCCCTGGCTGACCCATGACCTTTCTTGTAGTACTCTTTCCCTCACCCACTGCTATAAAACCACACTGAACTTTGTTTGTCCTTGAACATTTCTCCCTCATTCCCACTCATAAGCCCATGTGCAAACTAATATCCCCCTTAATCTTTGCATCCTTGGATCCTTTTGTCATTTAGATCTCATTTTAAATATCATCTTGGCTTCCCTGTCCATTCAGGCTTAATCAGTTACTCAATTATTCTTTCCTTAGTAATTTTCACAATCTGGTATTTTTCGTATTTGCTTGTCTATTTATTTACAGTCGATGTTTTGTCACCCTCTCCCCCAAATATGCACCTCACCCCATTAGAAAATTGCTTGAATGTAAACTTTCTAGTTCGCTGCTGTTTCCCAAGGTATAAGAGTTGTAGACACATTGTAGTCACTCAATAAATAAGTGTTGAATAAATTAACATATTCTTAAATCAAGGGGTCAGTTAACTAACAGCAATGGTTATGGTTTAAGAAATCATAACTACTTCCTATAAGGCCAAATGTATGATCAGCATGATTTCTAACAGGACTCAAAACAATTTTTTATAATTTGCAGTTTTTCTCCAATAGTAGAGAATCAGTAGGTTTATGATTTTCTGTTCACTTCATCACTTATGTACCTTGAGAATGAGTTGTCTATACAATTTTAGCAAAGTAAAATTGAGCAAAGAATTAAACTAATGTGACAGAACCATTTGATATTCAACTTGGGGTTAGTGCAAACTCAGAGGAGACAAAGGATCCACTAACGACCCTCTGTTCTTAAATCATACCTTCCTCTTACACTCTCTCCTATATTTGTATTTGGAAGAATCAGGCTGTACAACCACAAACACTTCACAAAATTGTTAAAAGTAGAACTTAAATATTTTAACCTCTTTATCTTTCAGGTGTTGCTTAGTAATTTCTTTTCCCTTCTTTCTCGTTCTCTACAGGTACTGTTGACAAGAGCAACTCACAACTCATCTGCTTCTGCTTTTAAATGCATTGACATCACAACTATGAATTAAAGCTTGGAATCTATAAGACTCCTAAGCAAGAAGCAGACATATTTGGAATTAGGTTGGAACAAAAAGATTTTGTCTTTTTTAAGTAACTTCATAAATATTAGAGGAAGACTATACTCCTCAAACCCAGCTTAGCACACCTCTTTTCATCTACTTCCATTAGGTGAAATAAGGTGTAATTTCTTTTATACTGTTGACAACCTTTCTAAGGTTCATTTTGACTTTTTAGGTTAACCTTAAGCAAAATTTCAAAAATGTTAAAATTATTCTCACGGGTCTTAGCTGTTGTCGTTGTTGTTAGCTGTTATCAGTTGGCCCCCGATTCATGACTTACATTAGCGCTCCCCTTTATTTTGACATTCTCAATCCATTGCACCTAAGGGTCTGGAATTTTAGCTCCCCATTTTTATCTTTCCTTGGCAGTGTGCCATACTCTGGCACCTTCTTGACCTTCTCCCTCCTTCCTACCACCAATGGCTTGTTTAACCTGATCAACAGACTCAAGCTAGTTAGGAAATTTTCACTGGTTAATGTGTTACCCTTTCAAGTAATGTATTTCTATTTAAAGCAAGATCTTCTGGGCTATCCTTCACTCAAAAGTGTGACTCAAATGATCTTAGGTTTAAGACTTCGTGTGTTATTTTTTCATAATCAGGTAATAAAAAGCATTTCAGTCTGAATTAAAAAAGACATATTAGAATAAAAAGTCCAACAATCATAGTCTTGTGGAAAGGACTCTGGTTTGGCAAATGTGTTAAATAGAAGCTCCAACAAGTTTGTAAACATGCAGCCTCCATAAAGGCTCCAGATAAGTCACGGAGATACATAGACAGGTTTACACCTCAGACATGTGAAATGTAACCAAAACTTGGTGGCAAAGTGATAAGGAAAATAAAACCAAATCTCTGTTTTGAATATCAGTGAACCAAAAGGAAAACAAATAAGGCCAGTACCAATTGCAGGATGCAGTTGTGAAGGACGGCTTTGAGTAGCTCTCATGTGTGGTTGTCATAGCACAGCTTTGTGTTCCACGGTTAGATGCTTTTTCCGGAGCCAGAATCCACATTGTGCTTATTCTAATGTAGCCAGGATGTGACATTGCAAAGGGAGGGTCCTTTGGAGAATCTGGCCCACCATATGAGTAGAAACAGAAGTCTCTTGCTTAAAACTCCAGATCCAAGGTGCTTTACTGATTGTTAAATCATTCATTATTCTCCACCCCTCCTCCTTACTTTTTTTAAAATTACAACTCAAGCATAAGTGGACATGAAATGATTATATAGGAAAATCTCCATAAGCAGCCTGGATAAATTAAGCAAGACATTGTTTATTTAACTGCAGAGCACTCTGTGTGTCAATAGTAAGCATTTTGTAAATGGCTTCTGTTACCTAAATATACTACTAGTAATAATAATAGTATGATCTGCAACTGTAGGTTAGACAGTGAGGTTCAGGCTTTGATTTTTGAGAGAATCAGAGCCATATTTTCGGGAAATAATGAGTAGACTTTTAGTCAGCACTCTGTCTAGAAGATACTTCTTTCAACTAAAGCCATGGAACTCAGTAAGACAGGGACTTAGAGTAAGTAATAGCAGAACCAGGGAACCCTAGTTGCTCAATGGTTAAGCACTTAGCTGCTAACTAAAAGGTTGATGGTTCAAACCCACCAGCCCCTCTGCTGATGATGTAAAGATAACGGCCTAGGAAACCATTTGGGGGCAGTTCTACTCTGTCCTACAGGGCTGCTATGAGTCAGAATCTACTTGACAGCACACAACAACAAGAGCAGAACCACTTTGCACTGGAGAAGAGCATGATTGATAGAGTTGACAGGTCTGGTTGGGAACAATATGGATCAGGGGTAAAGTAGGTGGTGTTGGTGTTTAATGTATACTGGCTGACAAATGTGTACTAAAATATACATCTATACATATCATGGAGAGTGATTATAAAGATGGTTGTTGTTAGGTGCCATCCAGTCAATTCCAAATCACAGCAACCGTATGTACAACAGAGTGGCTGCCCTGTGCAGTGCCATCCTCACAATTGTTGCTGTGATTGAGCCCATTTTTGAAGCCACTGTGTCAATCAATCTCATTGATCGTCTTCCTCTTTTTTGCTGATCCTCTACTTTACCAAGCATGATGTCCTTCTCCAGGGACTGATCCCTCCTGATGACATGGTCAAAGTAAGTGAGACAGTCTCGCCATCCTTACTTCTAAGGAAATCTCTGAGTGTACTTCTTCCAAGACAGATTTTTTTCACTCTTCTGTCAGTCCATAGTGTATTCAATATTCTTTGAGAATACCATAATTCAAAGGCATAAATTCCTCTTCAGACTTTCTTATTCACTGTCCAGCTTTCTCATGCATATGAGGTGATTGAAAATACCATGGCTTATGTCAGGTGCACTGTAGCCCTCAAAGTGACATCTTTGCTTTTTAGCTGTTTAAAGAGGTCTTTTGCAGCAGATTTGCCCAGTGCAATGCATCATTTGATTTCTTGACTGCTGCTTCCATGGGTGTTGATTTTCGATCCAAGTAAAATGAAATTCTTGGCAACTTCAATATTTTCTGTTTATCATGATGTTGCTTATTGGTCCAGTTGTGAGGATTTTTGTTTTCTTTCTGTTGAGGTGTAATCCATACTGAGGGTTGTAGTCTTTGATCTTCATCATTATAAAGGTTAAGGGGAGATATACAGTCATATAGATTAAGGGGATATAAAGATGTATATATAATCTATGTAATTCTTTATATATCCCCTTTAAATCATTTAGAATGATTCTACCTGAAGACTACTTTTCTCATTTTATAATTAAGAAAATTGGAGGTAAATAGGTTAATACCTCAAATGAGTCCTGAAGTTATATACAGCTGTACATTATTTTAGGGTTTTCAAACTCCAAAGCTTGAGACTACTATAACAAATCAGAAGATAATGTAGAACTAGAAAAGTAGAAGAGAAAGTGAAGATGGATGCAAGGGCATAGTGGAGTAGTTTTAGTATAAGACATTCTTGGGTTTTGGTGATAGGTCCATCAGGTACCACCTGGGATATCTTGGTTGAGAAAATTTTTGTAAACACTGGTTTTCTCATCATTGATATGGAGCTGATGACACTTCCTAACAGAGTATTACAAGGATTTTATGAGATAAAATTTATAAATTGCTTAATAAAGAGTAGTAGGCATACAATAGCTAAAGAAAACAACAAAAAATCTCAAAAATAGTAGGTAGCCTATCTATTGATATAAATACTGCCAGGTAAATTGCATGCAGATAATAACATAATGAGTCAAATTGTAAGAAAATTAACCATTTTGTCACGGTTATGATATTATAAGGTAAAAGAATTCTCCTCATTATTAGGCAAAGATATTGAAACTGATGGATTCTCCAGAAATGTCAAGTCACCCTTGTATTGTCGAGCACTTTTTCTAAGTTATTGCTTGAATGGGTCTAATCCTAGGTTACCTTGTCAGTTAATATGGACCCAATGCAAGACATCAGTGTCAGCCAGCATATAGATTACTCTTCACAGCAGTCTATGGTAGGAATAAATCAAAATTGGATTTAAAAATGTAATGTCTGTGTTCTAGTGGTTTAAAATCAAAATATGTGCAAAATGGTGGTGACTACATTCTCTCCTCACTTATCTACATGCTTAGGTTCCAAAGACCAAGTTATTATGAGAAATCAGTGTTATGTGAAAATAGAGGATGACCTCATCAGTTCACAAAATGGAGAGTGACTGCATCATTACATACCTGCTAAACTACATCATTACATAACTCCTAAACCACTTAGAATCATGGCCCAAACAATTTGACACATAACCTTAACCATCAAAGCCAGCATCACTCTCACCTCACACTTTGGCATTCATTACTGCCAAACATACGACGTTACTGGGAAAAATAGTCAGATAGTAGATTTTTTAACTATTATCATAAATATGAAATATAGGATAACAAGATAGTGAGTGAGGAGAAGATGTATTTTCTATATAATGAGACATTAGCATATAGTACATACTATTTCAAATAATTCTGTCACCTTAACCTCCACCTCCCTTGGACTATATTTCCTACTTTGTATTAGAAAATATCCAGGGCTTTATTAGTGGCTTACCTTAGATCATGAACGGTTTGTATTCTTCCTACTTTCTACCATATGGCCTCTCTTCTGCTCTCAGCAGAACATTCACCACAAAGAATTCTTAAAAGATTTATGCTCTCTAATGCTCCTCCTGGCTCCATCTCTTTCTCAGAAGACATAGCCATTGCATCCAGGAACATGGTAGAACTCCACCTGCAGAGGATAAAATGTGGAAGGCTTCCTAGGTTCCTCTTCTAAAAGGAGGTTGAGTTGAAGTTTTCTCAGAAAGGGAATGGAGGAGAATTCTACACTACAGAGTAAACTTGTAGTTAGAATCTATGAAGTTTCCACAACTCACTTTATTTTGTTATATTTACCCTAAAAAATTCAGTAAAGTTTTGATTTTTTCTCCATCTTCTCAGAGCCTTCTACATGCCTTGTGCTGGATTGTTCATTAACATAATTTAAATCCTATGCATGTGGCAGGAACTATTTTCTTTCATGTCCTAGATGGCATCAAAGAACGTGCAGATATATAATAAATAATATTGCTGCTGGACTGGAGTCATTATGTGTGGGTCAAGATGTCAATGCCTATTTGCCTTTATTTGTACCTCCTTTAAACATCATTACTAGAAATTTGGCTTACTAATTCAATCTTACTCTGACATTCTGAGACCAGGTGGATCTAAGTTCTGTATTTCCCCTCTTGAAAAGGAATATTTAGGCCGTGAATACAAAATTTGTAATTTGAAATCTTTCTACTTCAAAAGACCTCATATTTTAAGTAGATGATTGGTCCTGAATTTAGGAAAAAGTGATGCTAGATGTTGAGGGTAAAAAACAAAGTTCACACACAAACCACTATGATCATAAAGAAAAGTAAAGGAGGAACTATCAAGCAGAATGTTTTTGGACTATTTATTTACAAGAATTCTCCGGACTGAATATTCTTTGTTAAGGAAATAAACGTTAGCTTTGGACTCTTAAAAAGTTATCAAAAACTAAAAAAATAGTAGAAAATATAGTATTATATATCTTGACAGGATATTTCAAAATGGCTGATTGGTCTTGATTGAGGGCTTTACTCACCAGTAGTGGGTTGGGTAAATGATGCAAGTCCACTGAGTAGTAGAAGTAGGTTAGGACATTGAGCAAGGACTTCATTCTATAAATATTTCTAGGCACATTTGCTTGATCTAAGTACCCCCTTTAGTGATCCAGTTTCAGAGATGAAGGCAGGGAATGCTGGAGGAAAGATTATGCTGGTGGTGAGGAGACAAGGTGCATTGAACTGCCTGAGAGAGTAGATTTTCTTTGACATTAAGCATCAGAGAATACCATGCATCAACCTAAAGATGTATACTTTTCTATATATGGTAGAAATTCAGAATTCTCCACTTGAATCTTGATCTTTGAAAATGCCTGATCCAACCAGCACACATCTATTTCATGTCACCAGGTATGTACTTTAGGGCTTACAGATGGACTCAAAATGTCTGGATAATAGTAACGTCTGTGCTGTCTCTTAGAAGGTAAAATACAATAGAAAAGGTGACTCTAGGTAAAAGAGAATATAATAGAAAGTTCCCTAAATTTGGAAGAACGTGTGTGTGTGTGTGTGTGTGTGTGTGTGTGTGTGTGTGTGTGTGTGTGTGTGTGCCTGTGTGTGATTAATCTAGTTCTGAGTTTTAACAGTATCACACTCAAATTTTAGGATGAGACTTTTTTTATTGTAATGAAGACGCACACCACAAAACATACAGGACAAACTTTTAATAAATCCTGTGATAGATTATTTGTAATGATGACTGCAATAATTCTTCTCATCTCTATACATATGCCCCATTGCAATGTGACCACGTCTATCAAAAGTCAGACTCTAATTTCCTACCTCTTGAATCTGGGCTGGCCTGTGATTTGCTTTGGTCAATTGGATGTGGCAAAAGTGACTGGGTAACATCTGAGTCTGGGCCTCAACAGACCTTGAAGTTTCCACCCTTGCATTCTTGGAATGCTTCCACCATAATATGAAGACCCTTGGTCTAGCTTACTGTAGGACTAGAGCCAATGTGAAGCAGAGACAATCTGTAGCAGCTGAGGCTTTCGAAACCAACCAGATGACAGTCAGTAGGAGGAAATACCAGACATGTGATTAGGCTGTTTTAGATCATCCAGTCCGAGTAGAATCACTAGATGACTTCTACTGTATGAGTAATCCCAGAAGAGACCAGTAGAATAACTGCTCAGATGAACAGCTAGCTCAAATTGCAGAACTTTGAGGAAATAAAATAGTGGTTGTCTTAAGCCATTGCATTTTGTGGTTGTTTGTTATGCAGCACTAAATGATTGAGACACATTCCTAGCATTTAACTTATTAAATCTCATTAATTTTGTCTGCCAGACACCAATGTTTACCTTGATTTTTACCTCAGATTATTAGCATGCTAATGCATTAAATAGCAACCCTTATTGAGTACTTTCTGTGTGCTTGGCATGATTATACACCTCTTACTCTCTCAGGCATTATAAATGAAAGTTGCCAGAAGAGTTTTTGTCTGTATACATTAATATAGTACTATGATGCAGGACACTTCCTTAAGAATACATAGAATAATTTATGTTATACTCTGTATATATATAGGGACATATTTGCCAAAGACCTAAGATTTGAAAGTCACAAAGAGAGGCAAATGGATATCAGAGGAGGAATCCTGAAAGATGAGTTTGTCGAGTCTTGTAGTAAGGAAAATTTGGTGTACAAATGCAATTTCGAGTGATAAACAGAGTCAAAGGAAAAGAAATTGTGCTTAAGAAGGCTTAAAGGTCTCAACATTACCAATTTCTGTTAATAAGATTTCAGCACTGTGTATATTATGTAAACTTTGTTTTATTCCCTGATGTTTGGATCATTGTTTCTACAGTACAGTGTTGTCAACATCCCAGACAAATGTTATTTGGGAGCAGAATCTACTTTTAACTTGGAAAAATTGTCTTTTTGTTGAGTAAATCCCCTTAGTATTTACCACAATCATTAGAGAAATAGTTACGCATTTTACAATGTTTAAAATCATTTTTTTAACTTTGTAGATTCCTTTCCCCCACCCCGACCCCTTATCTTACTTTCTTTTCTTCTACCATTTCAGGTTATTTTCTCTTTGTTCTGAAGGATATTTGAAGAGCAGTAGGATATCACAATTATTCCTTATTGCTGGCAAACAAATGTCTCTTTAGCAATCAACTTAGACAGCATGTTAAGTTAATTACGTTAGCACAGGAATTGTGGGACAGAAACAATAATTATCACTTGATATTAAAATTCAAAATACATCCAAAATTGCTATTCATAGGTTATGTGCCAGAATGAGAGAGTCATTATTTACAAATGGAGAAATATCAATGGAGCTACCTTAATTCAACCAGGCTTCCTCCAAAACCATGGCTTACTCTTCCTTGCTCTTCTCATTCAGGTAGAAGTTGTGAACACTTAAATCAGAGAATTGATTCCAGAGTGGGGACTAAGTGTTACTCTTAATTGTATCAAGCATTAATATCTTGCATTGCAAATAATTGTTATTTTTCTAAATGACTCTTAGTGGGCCACTCCAATTTAATACTTTGGCTTCTCTTTGGAAGCTATGTGTTGCTAGACCTAGTTGCTATGCAACATCAAGCAGTGAAATGAACTGAATTCTGAGATTTTAGTGACAGAGTCAAAAAATTCTCATGATCTGTAATTTGATATTAAATGACATTATGTCTATATTGTATGTTTGAGTTATGCAAAACAAACATTTCAGACAACACAGAGATTTTCCTGATCAAGACTTGGTTTCTTTCAAGTTATAAAGGATTATGAAATATTCACACGTGTCATCTTTTAAAAAATGGATAAGCAAATGTATTATGAACAAAATTAATGTTTTGTAGTTGTACAAACTATTGATATATACAGTTGGCATTTTAATGGTGAGGGACAGTTTGCATTTATATAATAAAGGTGTTGGGAGTCAATTCTCCACAGTCTCTTGTGTTTCTGTATGTCTTGCAAGCAGAGATACTTGTTGCCTTTTATCCAGACTCTAGTCAAAGATACTTGTATGGCAAAGAGTCTTGGAATATAGAGATCATGTCTCTCTCCAGAGGAAAGAATGGTTTTGTTGCAGCTTTGCAAGATAGTGATAGTGGCTCCCACTGGGGTAAAGGGCAAGCATGTTTACTGCCTGTTAGAAAACATTTGAGTTCTTTTCTTGTAATACAACCCACTGTGGTGCAGATATCACCTGGTCCTTGTTATGATTGTAGGAACGGGAGCTTGGGCAACCAATGCAAGAAAAAGCTAATATTCTGGCTACTTCTCTTTCTGTGAGTGTTAAAATCATTTGTCTCTAATCTAGGCATCTTGGTGTCTTTTGATGGCATCTCTAAAATTGTATCAGGGTACCTTGTAAGCTTGCAAATAGTGTAAAACCTCAGACATCTTCAAGGTTCTTAACAGAGGTACATTTTTTTTGGACAGTTTATAGTTAATGTTATATTAAGTTTGAGAAAGTCTATTAGGAGTTTTAAGAGAGAATCTTCAACTCATGATGTGATGATATCTTGTGAGGATTTCTTTTTTTTTTTTTTTCCCATCATTTTTTTCCCCTTACTAAATGAAATACTTGCTCTTCTTTTAAGTACTGGAAAAATGAAATTCATAAGAAGTACCATGCTCCTTGTTATAGAGAGGCTCACTTTTTAAATGGCTTTTTGAATGTTTGTGTGTGTGCGTATGATTAAGAATGTACAACTTAGGCCTTATTCTGAATAGTATAAAATAATTTTTTCCTTGTCAAAGAAGTTTAACCACTAGTCAAGATGTGAAGGAGAAATTCATCGGGGTAGACACCCCTTCCCAGAATCTTTAATATCATTCCATTTATAACACACTCAGACACACACACATGGAATGTTATCTATTATGTGAAAAATGCATAAATTGAGGTGAATGTCACCAATTATCCTCAAGCTCACACAGAACTAGATATGAAATAATTAAAAAACATATTCTTTTTTTGTTTGTTTATTGTTGCAGTTTAAGTGAAAGTTTACAATTCAAGTTAGTTTCTCATATTAAAATTTGTATATACATTGTTAGGTGAACCTAATTGCTCTCCATGTACTGTGACAGCACACTCCTCCTTTCCATCCCTGATTTCCCATGTCCATTCAACTGCTCCTAACCCTCTCTGCCTTCTCATCTCACCTCCAGACAGGAGATGTCCATTTAGTCTCATGTATCTACTTGAGCGAAGAAGCACAGTCCTCACAAGTATCATTTTATGTCCCATAGTCCAGTCTAAGTTTTGTCTGAAGAGTTGGCCTTGGTAATGGTTTTAGTGCTGAGTTGATAGAGAGTCCCAGGGCCATGATTTCTGGAGTTCCTCCAGTCTCAGACCATTTAAGTCTGGCCTTTTTACTAGAACTTGAGATTTGCACCCCACTTTTCTCCTGCTCCATCAGGGACTCTCTGTTTTGTTCCCTCTCAGGGTGGTCATTGGTGGTAGCCAGGCACCATCTAGTTCTTCTGGTCTCAGGCTGATGCAGTCTCTGGTTTATGTGGCCCTTTCTGTCTCTTCGGGTAATACTTTGCTTGTGTCTTTGGTGTTCTTCATTCTCCTTTACTCCAGGTGGTTGGGACCAGTTGATACATCTTAGAAGGCTGTTAGCTAGCTTTAAAGACCCCAGATGCCACTCACCAAAATAGGATGCAGAACATTTTCTTAATAAACTTTGTTATGCCAATTGACCTAGATGTCCCCTGAAAGCATGGTCTCCAGACCCCCAACCCTGCTACTCTGTCCCTCAAAGTGTTTGATTGTATTCAGGAAACTTCTTAGCTTTGGTTTAGTTCAGTTGTGCTGACTTCCCCTGTAGTGCATGCTGTCCTTCCCTTCACCTAAGATAATTCTTATCTACTGTCTAGTTAGTGAGTAAAGCTCACCCTACAGCCCCACTCTTATATCCATCAAAGAATGTTTTCTTCTGTGTTTAAACCTTTTCTTGGGTTCTTATAATAGCGGTCTTATACAATATTTGTCCTTCTGTGACTAACTAAATTCACTCAGCATAATGCCCTCCAGCTTCCTCCGTGTTATAAGATGTTTCACAGCTTCATCATTGTTCTTTATTGTTGCGTAGTATTCCACTGTGTGGATATACCATAATTTGTTTAACCATTTGTCTGTTGATGGGCACCTAGGTTGTTTCCATCTTTTTGCTATTGTGCACCGTGCTGCAATGAACATGGGTGTGTGTATATCTATTCATATGACGGCTCTTATTTCTCTAGGATATATTCCAAGGAGCTAGATAGCTGGATCATATGGTACTTCTATTTCTAGCTTTTTAAGGAAGCACCAAATCGATTTCCAAAGTGGATGTACCATTTTACATTCCCAGTAACAGTTTATAAATATTCCAGTCTCTTCACAATCTCTCCAGCATTTATTATCTTGTGTTTTTTGGATTAAAGCTAGCCTTGTTGGGGTGAGATGGTATCTCATTGTAGTTTTGATTTGCATTTCTCTAATGGCTAATGACTGTGAGCATTTCTTCATGTGTCTGTTAGATGCCTGAATGTCTTCTTTAGCGAAGTACCTGTTCATATCCTTAGCCCATTTTTTAATTGGGTTATTTGTCTTTTTGTTGTTGAGATTTTTCAGTATCTTGTAGATTTTAGAGATTAGACGCTGATCAGATTTGTCATAGCCAAAAACTTTTTCCTGTTCTGTAGATTGTCTTTTGACTCTTTTGGTGAAGTCATTTGATGAGCATAAGTGTTTGATTTTTAGGAGCTCCCAGTTATCTAGTTTCTCTTCTGGTGCTTATGCATTGTTACTTATGGTTCATATTCTGTTTGTGTCATGTATTAAGGCTCCTAGCATTGTCCCTATTTTTTCTTCCATATCTTTATCATTTTAAATTTTATATTTAGGTCTTTGATCCATTTTGAGTTAGTTTTTTTTGCATGGTGTGAGGTATGGGTCTTGTTTCAGTTTTCTGCAGATGGATATCCAGTTAAGCCAGTACCATTTGTTAAAGAGACTGTCTTTTCCCCAATTAATGGAGTTTAGGCCTTTGTCAAATATCAGCTGCTCATAGTGGATGAATTTATGTCTGGATTCTCAATTCTGTTCCATTGGTCTATGTATCTGTTGTTGTACCAGTACTAGGCTGTAAAAAGCATATTCTTAACCTTCTACTCTTTAGGGTATGTTAAGAAGGGGAGGGCTAAATGTTGGTCACAGTAACTCATGGTACTCATTTTCCCACCCAATGAGACAATTTATTATTCTTCCTAACAAAAAAGACGTGATTTTAGACCTCTCTGCCCTTTTTTCAGCCTGGTGAGAACAAAAAGGCAGTGGCCAGAGAACAGCATGCACCAATTACAGGCACAGGGCAGGGCTGCAGCCTGTGCCCTCTGAAAGGGGCCATGCCAGAGGTCAGCATAACAGGTGGCAGGCGTTTATCATGGAGACTTTGAGGACAGCAAACTTCTTGAAACACCACTGACAAGAACAAGTGTATAAGCAGCAATTAAGAATTTTCTTAGATTGGTAATCAGATTCTTGAGACAAGCTTAAAACCACTCCAGGAACAATTGCATGGGGCACTTAAAAGAGAAACAGTAGAACATGGACTACTATGAAGAAACAGTCAGGCTGGATGAGACATGGGAAGTTCTCTGAATCCAGTAGTGAGTTTTCATTACTTCCCAGCTGGGGAAATTAGGAATTAATGATAATTATAAACACTATTCATGACTTAAAGTTTGGATGTAATTATGATTTTGAAAACTGCATTCATAATAAGGGTTCTGTTATGTCACACTGATTTTTTTTTTTTTTTCTTAGTTGTCTGTCTTCATACCGTCTGAGGATAAATTTTCTTTCCAGGAATTGCTATCAATAACTATCACACTCTGTAGATGACATTGAAATGTGCAGTGCTCAGAGTGGCCAATATCAAGAAAGTAATACCTTGTGTACAAAACTTGCTTATGAATATAGGAGCTGCATGTTGCACTGAATTTAGAAACACATCTGCTCCAACGTGGTTCTACTTAAGTCCCCACTACTTTATTTATAAGCTTCAAGAGATTTCCTTATATTCACAGAAAATACTTAAAAGAAAAAAAAGCAAGCTTAGTCTATTTTTTACTCTCTCTCATTTCTCCTTCCATTTTCTTTATTTTATTTTATTTTATTATACTTCAGGTGAAGGTTTACAGAACAAATAGTTTCTCAGGAAACAGTAGTACACATGTTGTTTTATGACATTGGTTAACAACCCCACAACATATTAACCCTCTAACTTCTCAACCCTTTATGTTTTGGTGAAAATACACATAGCCAAAGATACACCATTTCAAAATTTCTACATGCACAGTTCAGTGACATTGACTACGCTCTTCCAATTGTGCTGTGATTCTCACTTGAGATGAAGGCTTCCAGAACAAAATAGTTTCTCATTTAACAGTTACTACACATGTTGCCCTATGACAATGGTTAACAATCTCACAACACATCAACAATATCCTTACTCAATCTTGGGTTCCCTATCACCAGCTTCCTTATCCCTTTCTGCCTTCTAGCCCTTCTCACTGGACTCCTGTAACTCATTAGTCTCATTTGGTTTTACAGAACTGTCCACTCCCAGGCTGAACAGTGAACCTTGGAGGTAACTTCACCACTGAGCTAAAAGGGTGTCTGGGGGCCATACTCTCGAGGTTTCTCCAGTCTCCTTTAGGCCAGTAAAACTGGTCATTTTTTGGGGAGTTAGAATTATGCTCTACATCCTTCTCCAGCTCTGTCCAGAACCCTCTGTTGTGATCCTGGTCAGAGCAGTCAGTGGTAGTTGGGTACCATCTAGCTGTACTGGACTCAGTCTGGTGGAGGCCTTAGTAGCTGTGGACAATTAGTCCTTCGGACTAATCTTTTCCTTGTATCCTGTTCTCTTCATTCTCCCTTGCTCCCAAAGGGATGAGACCAGTGGAGTATCTTAGATGCCCGCTCACAGGCTTTTAAGACCCCAGACACTACTCACCAAGGTAGAATGTAGAGCACTGTCTTTATAAGCTGTGTCTTCCCAATTGAGCTAGATGGTCCCCAAGACCATGGTCCCCACACCCCCCGACCAGCAATTCAGTCCCTCAGGGAGTTTGGATGTGTCTATGGGGCTTCCACGACCTTTCCTTGTACAGGTTGTGCTAGTTTCCCCTGTATTGTGTACTGTCTCCCCCTTCACCCAAGATACCACTTATCTATTGCCTATTTAATATTCCCCCCCCACCAACCCTCCCATCCCTGGTAACCAACAAAGATTGTTACATTTTGTGTGTGAAATTTTTCATGGGTTTTTACAATAGAGGTCTCATACAATATTTGTCCTTTTGGGATTGACTTATTTCACTCAGCATAATGTCCTCCAGTTTCATCCATGTTATGAGATGGTTCACAGATTCATTGTTGTTCTTTCTCGTTGCATACTACTCCATTGTGTGTATGTACCATGGTTTGTTTATCCATTCATCTGTTGATGGGCATTTAGGTTGTTTCCACCGTTTTGCTATTGTGAAAAATGCTGCCATGAACATAGGTGTGCATATGTCTATTCGAGTGACGACTCTTATTTCTCTAGGATATATTCCTAGGAGTGGGATTGCTGGATCGAATGGTATGTCTATTTCTAGCTTTCTGAGGAAGCGCCATATCATTTTCCAAAATGGTTGTATCATTTTGCATTCCCACCAGCAGTGCATAAGAGTTCCGATCTCCCTGCAGCCCCTCCAATATTTGTTATTTCCAGTGTTTTTGATTCATGCCAGTAAGGCCAGGGTGAGATGGTATCCCATTGTGGTTTTAATTTGCATTTCTCTAATGGCTAGTGATCGTGAGCATTTCCTCATGTGTCTGTTGGCCATTTGAATGTCTTCTTTGGTGAAGTGTCTGTTCATTTCCTTTGCCCATTTTTTAATAGGATTGTTTGTCTTTTTGTTGTAGAGGTGTTGGATTTTCTTGTAGATTATGGAGATTTGACCTTTGTCTGACTTGTACTGTCCAAAAATTTTTTCCCAGTCTGTAGGTTCTCTTTTGACTCTTTTGGTGAAGTCATTTGAAGAGCATAGGTGTTTGATTTTTAGAAGATCCCAGTTATCTAGTCTATCTGTTGGGGTTTGTGTGTTGATGGTTATGGTTTGTATCCTGTTAATGCCATGTATTAAGGCCTGAAGTGTTGGTCCTATTTTTTCTTCTATGAACTTTATAGTTTTAAGCTTTATATTCAGGTCTTTGATCTATTTTGAAGTACTTTTTGTATACAGTGTTAGGTATGGGTCCTGTTTCATTTTTTTTGCAAATTGATATCCAGTTGTGCCAGCACCGTTTGTTAAAAAGACTGTCTTTTCCCCATTTGATGGACTTTGGGCCCTTGTCGAAGATCAGGAGACCATAGGTGGATGGATTTACATCTGGGTTCTCAATTCTTTTCCATTGGTCAATGTATCTGTTGTTGTACCAGTACCAGGCTGTTTTGACTACTATAGCTGTCTAGTAGGTTCTGAAGTCAGGTAGTGTGAGTCCTCCAACTTTTTTCTTCTTCTTCAGTAGTGCTTTACTTATTCAGGGCTTCTTCTCTTTCCATATAAAGCTAATGATTAGTTTTTCCATCTCTTTGAAGAAAGTTGTTGGTATTTGGATTGGGATTGCATTGTATTTGTAAATTGCTTTGGGTAGAATTGACATTTTCACAATGTTGAGTCTGCCTATCCATGAGCATGGTATGTTTTACCATTTATGTAGGTCCCTTTGGGTTTCATGCAGTAGTGGTTTGTAGTTTTCTTTGTATATGTCTTTTACATCCCTAGTCAGATGTATTCCTAAGTATTTTATCTTTTTAGGGGCTATTGAAAATGGTATTGTTTTCCTGATTTCCTTTTCATCGTTCTCCTTCCTGGTGTATGGAAATCCAACTGATTTTTGAATATTTGTCTTGTATCCTCCTACTCTGCTGAATCTTTCTATTAGTTCCAGTACATTTCTCATGGAGTCTTTAGGGTTTTCTATATATAGTATCATATCATCTGCAAATAGGGACAATTTAACTTCTTCATTACCAATTTGGATGCCCTTTATTTCTTTTTCTTGCCTTATTGCTCTAGCTAGAACTTCCAGCACAATGTTAAATAGGAGTGGTGATAAAGGGCATCCTTGTCTTTTTCCTGTTCTGAAGGGGAATGTTTGCAGCCTCTCTCCATTAAGAATGATGTTGGCCATTGGTTTTGCATAGGGGTCCTGTATTATGTTGAGAAATTTCCCTTCTATACCTATTTTATTGAGAGTTTTTATCAGGAATATGTGTTGGACTTTGTCAAATGCCTTTTCTGCATCAGTTGAGATGATCATGTAATTCTTTTCTTTCCTTTTATTTATTTGGTGGATTACGTTGATTGATTTTCTAATGTTGAACCATCCTTGCATACCTGGTATGAATCCTACTTGGTCGTGGTGTATTATTTTTTTGATATGATGCTGAATTCTATTGGCTAGAATTTTGTTCAGAATTTTTGCATCTATATTCAAGAGAGATATTGGTCTGTAATTTTCTTTTTTTGTGATGTCTTTGCCTGGTTTTGGTATCAGCATTGTGCTGGCTTCATAGAATGAATTTGGAAGTGTTGCTTCCTCTTCTATGCTCTGAAATAGCTTGAGTAGTACTTGTACAAGCTCTTCTGTAAATGTTTCGTAGAATTATCCAGTGAAGCCATCTGGGCCAGGGCTTTTTTTGGTTGAGAGTTTCTTATTACCTTTTCAATCTCTTCTCCTGTTATGGGTCTGTTCAGATTTTCAACATCACTTTGCTGTACTTTTGGTAGACTGTGTGTTTCTAGAAATTTATCCATTTCCTCTAGGTTTTCAAATTTGTTGGAGTATAGCTTATCATAATATTCTGTTATAATCCTTTTTATTTCAGTTGCGTCTGTTGTAATGTCCCCCATTTCATTTCTTATTTGGGTTATTTGTGCCCTCTCCTGTTTTTCTTTTGTCAGTCTGGCCAGTGGTTTGTTGATTTGTTGATTCTTTCAAAGAACCAACTTTTGGTTTTGTTGATTCTTTCTATTGTTTTTCTGTTCTCTATTTCATTGATTTCTGCTCTGATCTTTACTGTTTCCTTTCTTCCAGTGGTTGTGGGCTTGCTGTTCTCTTTCTATTTGTTTGAGTTCTGTAGTTAATGTTTTGATTTTGTCCCTTTCTTCTTTTTTGATATGTACATCTATTGCTATAAATTGTCCTCTGAGGACTGCCTTTGCTGTGTCCCAAAGGTTTTGGTATGATGTGTTTTCATTCTCATTTGATTCTAGGAATTTTTTGATTCCATCTCTGATTCCTTCTATTACCCACTGATGTGTAAGCAGGGTATTATTCACTTTGCATGTAGTTGATTTTTTTTCCTTGCTCTTTCTGTTGTTAATTTCTGTCTTGATGGCATTGTGGTCAGAGAAGATACTTTGAATTATCTCAACGTTTTGGATCTTGTTGAGGATTGTTCTGTGGCCTAAGATGTAGTCATTTCTGGAGAACTTTCCATGTGCATTGGAAAAGAATGTCTACTTTGCAGCTGTTGGATGGAGTGTTCTATATATGTCTATGAGGTCAAGTTGGCTGATTGTGCCCTTTAGGTCTTCTGTATCTTTGCTGAGTTTCTTATTTGTTCTGTCCTTTACTGAGAGTGGTGTGTTGAAGTCTCCTACTATTATTGTGGAACTGTCAACTTCTCTTTTCAGTGTTGTTAGAGTTTTTTTTATGTATTTTGGAGCCCTGTCATTGGGTGCATAGATGTTTATTATGGTTATGTCTTCATGATGGATCGTCCCCTTCATCATTGTATAGTGTCCTTCTTTGTCTTTTATGGTAGATTTTGTTTTAAAGTCTGTTTTATCTGAGATTAGAATTGCCACTCCTGCTCTTTTTTGGTAGTTGTTAGCTTGATATATTTTTTTCTAACCTTTGATTTTTATTAAATTCACATCTTTGTTTCTAAGGTGTGTCTCTTGTAGACAGCATATTGATGGATCGTGTTTTCTTACCCATTCTGCCACTCTCCGTCTCTTTATGGGTGCATTGAGTCCATTTACATTCAGTGTAATTATTGATAGATGGAGGTTTGTTGCTGTCATTTTGTAGTGCTTTTTTTTGTGGTGCTGAAGTTTTCTTTGTTCTTCTTACTCTCTTGTGCTGAGTTACTTTTGTTTGTGGATTTCTTTTTCATTTCTTTTGTTTTTGTAGGTTTTGTTTTTCCTGAAGCTTTATGTTTTTCCTCTTTATTTTCATGATATGTTTGTTAACTTTCTTTGTGGTTACCATGAAATTTATCCTTATCTTTCTAAGTTTTAAGCGGTCTATTATTACTTGGTATCACCTTGTCTTCCTCTCCATTAGTAGGTTGTAGACCTACACTGTTTATTCCCTTTTCAGTGTTCTAATGTTGTTGTCATTTACAGATTCACTGTTCTGATTCCCTGCTGTATTTCTTTTGGTTTTGTATAGTCCTTGAGAGTTCATTTCCTAGACTGGTATCTGGCTGGTATTATCGTGCATCCTAGATTCAGCCTGTGAGCTGAAGTTGTTTGTTCTCAGATGGAAGAACTGCCTTTAATAATTTGTGTAAGTTTGTTTTTGTTTTTACATATTCCCTTAATTTCTGTATATCTGGAAATGTCCTAATTTCACCATCATATTTGAACAAGAATTTTGCAGGATATATTATTATTGGTTGGCAATTTTTTTCTTTCAAGGTTTTATATATGTCATCCCATTGCCTTCTTGCCTGCATGGTTTCTGCCAAATAATCTGAGCTTAGTCTTATTGTTTCTCCTCTGTATGTGACTTCTTGTTTTACACTAGTTGCTCTCAGGATTCTTCGTTTGTCTTTGGTTTTGGTGAGTGTGATTATGATATGCCTCGGTGATTTTCTTTTGGGGTCTATCCTATATGGGTTTCGTTGAACTTCTTGGATGCCCAGCTTTTTATCTCATGATATTGGGAAATTTTTCTGTCAGCATTTCTTCAATGATCTTCTCAGTGTTTGCTATTTTCTCCCTGTTCTGGAACTTGGATCACTCGAAAATTTTTGCTTTTGATTTTATCCCACATAACTCTCTAACTTTTCAATTTTTCTTTGTTCTTTTTTTCTGAATTTTCCTCAAACAGAGTTGTATCCAAGTGTTTTTCTTCAGTTCCACTGATCCTGTCTCCATCGTTTCAGATCTTCTCCTCAGCCCTTCTATGACACTGTCCATTTCTGAAATCTTTTTTAACTTTTCGATTTCTAATTGTTGTTTTTGTATAATTTGTAGTTGTGAATTTATTTTGGCTTTTTTTTTCCTGCATTATTTTCCTGAATTCTTCCAGTGTTTTGTCTGTATTTTCCATGAATTTGTCTGCCTTTTCCATGAATTTGTCTATTTTTTTCCTCATTTTTGTCTGCTTTTTTCTTCAACTCTTGGATAATTCTGAGTATTAGAGATTTGAATTTCCTATCAGGTAGTTCTAGTGTCTTTTCTTCCACTGGAAAGTCATCTGATGTTTTATTTTGGACCCCTATTGGAACCATCCTGTCCTGTTTTTGTAAATGTTTTGATATTGTCTGCTGTCTTCTGGGCATTCAGTAGTTATTTTTCTTGTTTATTGATTGTAGATTTGTTTCATCCTTTTTTTTTTTTTTTTAATGATTTGGCTATGTCTCAAGAGACAGACTGTGTGTTCTTTGTTGTTTTCTTATATGTGGGCACGGTACTTTTCACCTCCTTCTCCCATTTGCAGGGTCAGTGGCTCTGATCTTTTATAGCAGGGCAGGTATAGCTGAAGAGGAGTTGATGGGATGGGTTGTTTGTGGCACTTACTACAGCCACCAGGCAAGGTCAGTAATCAGTGCAGGGAAGGTTCCAGTAGGCCGTGTCTTTGCTGCTTGGTGGTGTGAGGTTAAGCACATGGTGCAGGTAGGCAGGATGGAGCGGAGAGATTGTTATGTCTGGAGCTAAGATAGATATGGGAGAGAGGAGAGAGGAACAGGAGCCAAAAACATACAAACAAACAAACAAAAAAAAGAGTGCTAGGGTAGCTTGCCATTGGAGTGGAGAGATGAGAGACTATGAAATGGAGAAAAACAAAATGGGGAAGAAGAAGAAAAAAGAAAAGAAAAGTAAATAATGGATAAATAAAAATTAGAAAGAAAAAAGAATAGCAAAGCTCCCCAGGATCCCACCGGTGTGGCTACGAGGTCTGGGGAAGTTATTCCCAAGTATTGCAGTGCAGCCTGGCTAGAAGGTGTAGAGGTATTCAGCACCAGGTATTCAGGGAACAGGAAGAGAAGGAATGTATAGAGAGATGAGAAACTGAGTAATGAAGAAAGACAAAAAGGGAAAAAGAGGGAAAAGAAAACAAAATAAACTAAAAAAAAAAAAAAAAAGAACAAGAAAAGCCCCCAGAAAAAAGAAAAAAGAAAAAAAAGCCATGAAAAAAGCAATGCTCTCAGGGATCCCTCTGCATGTCTGCAGAAGCTGAGGGGGTAGGTCCCAAGCCACACAGCATTGCCTAGACAGAAAGGGCTCCCAACTTGAGAAGAGAAAAAGAAAACAAAGAAACAATTCAAAACAAACAAATGGACAAAAGCCCCAGGATCCCACCAGTGGGCAACATGGACTGGGAAGCGGTTCCACACTCAAGCAGAGTTCCACAGCCCCTCAGGAAGAAGCAAAGACGGCCCACGGAGCCAGGTCTTTGAGGGAAAATAGGGGTCGGTGGTAAGAGGTAAGGAAGAAATCAGAAGAAATGGAAAAAAGCAATAACAGCAGGCAACAAATGGTACTCAGGGAGTCAGCCAATAGGAGCAGGTGGAATCCATGTAGCCAGTGCTTCCTGGCCAAGAGACTGTGGTCTTGGGAAGCCTAGGATTCCGAGTGATGGTGAAGAATGGTGGTGGTGGTGGTGGGGAAGCGTATATAGCAAATTACCAGTTGTTTTGCCTCCTGCTGGAAGCCCCGTGAAGCTGTTTTCTCGTACCTCCTATTTGTTGGCCTCTGATAGGAGTCGAAGATGGGGAATCCGTGCTGCGTTAGCTGATAGGGGACCTCTGCATGAATCTCTCCTCGCTCTCTGTTCTCTGTCAGTTTCTTATTTCATTTGGTGCTTGGCTGAGTTCTTTATATCTTCATTTGATATTTTAGGGTTTCAGGATTGCTGTTTTCTCCGTGTGGCTTAGTTTTTCAGATCTTTGCTGTGGAGGGATGGCATGGTGCTTCTGCCTAGAGCACCATTTTGCCAGAAGTAGAATTGATTATTCTTGCAGAATAATTTTCCAGAAAGAGATTTAATTCTTCATTTTCATGTAAGTCTAAATTTAATTTTAAATGTAACTTTGTACAATGGATTTAATGTTTCCTCTGACATTTTTGTAATTTTGGAAAAAACAAAAGTTGCTGCATAATTTGTATATAATTTACTATGTCTGTTTGTGCTTTCTATCGCCGTATCTCTAATTGAAGAAACATTGATTTTAAAATGGTCTTCCTCTTTAATAATTGATTCGTCTGAAGCTTCATATTAAACTAATGTTCTTTTCCATCATATGTGACAATCATTCACTTCATTTACTGTTTCTATGCCCATGGATATTTGCTTTGCAATATGGCAGCAGTTTTTGAAATCAGATTCTAAGCTCTTTGAAGAATTCTATTAAGCTACTGATAGACTTTATTGCAAGTCCATGTGTACACTTTTATTTTGTAATAATTTACTGGCAATGTTTTCTGGCTTAGAACTGCAGTTCCTGTTTCGGCACTCAGGCTGGAGAGGTAGTGTTTCTGCAGAAGTGGCAGGTATGGGTTCTAGGGATGAATGGGCAAGCTGAACTCCCATCTTTGCTGCCACTGCTGCCGCTGCTGCTGCTGCTATTTGTTTCTGCTGCTGCCATCACTGCCAGCTTCCCCTTGCAGCTCTGCAGTACCATGAACTGCCCCTGACATGAGCCCCAAGCACCCGGATCACCTGCTTAGTTTGCAGGGTGCCTGGTATGCTCACTGGCCTGAACTCTGTGTGTGATTGGCGCATGTCTTCTGTATACTCCTTTGTCTATCAGACTTCACATACAGAATCTAAGTTCAAAATTAAAATTATGGCCGATTTCAAGACAGTGAGAGGAGAGCATTAAACCAAGTGCAGGGCCCTGTATGACTACACAGTTTGCATGCTCATGAAGCCAGCCGTATCTCTATGTATTCTGGTTATAGACCTCTTCTTATTTTCCAGTATTCTGAAATATATAAGCCTTAATCCAAAGCTTCTGAGAATGCCTAGATCTCATAGATGAAGTCTGAGGTTTAGACTGTATTCAAATTTCTTTGTATAAAGCCCTTATGTATTCTTTCCCACTGTCATGCTGGTATCATTTTTGTCCTTTTTTAGGATTAGTTTGGGTGTGGTTTGCAGACAGTGATTTTGCAAGCATCAGTGGTTATGTGAAAGGCAAACTTGTTGATTTATAAATGGTGACAGTTTCAAGGAATGTAGTTAATGGCTGTTTATGACAATTATTTATTTCTGAGAATTTGGTGACTGAACTTTTTGAAAATTAATCTTATAATTTCTACTAGATAAAAATATTAAATAAATCACTTAATTTAAACTTAGGAGAGTGAATACAATTATTTATAAGAGCTATGTGCTTCTATACCATTGGGGCAGACTTTTGACATCATCTGCTTCCCCCTATGACACTGTCCTTCAGACATAGACCCTCACACATTAATCTTCCAGAGAACTGATGGATGGGGTTCAACAGGTATTCTATCTCTTGACAATTAGATTTTAAATTGCAATTATGTGTACAAATGAATGAATAAAATACACTAACACATTATTTATAACTTAATAACAGAGGGGTGTTTATTGTGTTAGGTATAAATAGTCGGGAAGGACTGGCCACAGGCATTTGTGATGTACCATTTTTCAATTAAAGCTACCCAAAGTGATTAACTGCTATTGTTCCAGTACCTGAAAAGATAAATGAGACATGACCCCTAGTTCAAAAAAGCTTAAAACTCAGGAAAACAAAAAACAAAAAACCTTGATTAAAATGATCACAACTTTTATTATAAAGAGGAGAATATTTGCTAAAACCCAGCAACACATCACAAAGAATAACCTTCTCTGATTTTTTCTATGACTTACCAATATACTTACTAATATACACTAAGCTGACTACAGCATTCAGTAGGTACTCTTTGAAGCCTAAGGAGCCCTGGTGGCACAATGGTTAAAAGCTTGACTGCTAATCAGAAGGTTGGCAGATCAAACCCACCCGCAGCTCCGTGGGAGGAAAAACCTGGTGATCTGTTCCCGTCAAGATTATGGCCTAGGAAACTCTATGGGGCAGTTTTACTCTGTCCTATAGGGTCCCTATGAGTTGGAATCAACTCTACGGCGCACAACAACACTATGAATACTTACTCTGGCTATGGGCTGAGACTTTAACCCTGGTTATCTTATTAACAATCACAACAACTGGATGAGTGAGGTACACATCATTGTTCTCTCCATTTTATAGAGGAGGAAACTTCCTCTGAGAGATTTAAAAATTGCCCTCAGGTAACTCAGTAAGCAAGTAACCTAAGTAAAAAATGAAATAAAAAACAATTCTGTTTGACTCCAAAGCCCTGTTCACTGTTCTGGGTTGTTCTTATGGCTGTGTTCTTCAGCTTATAACACTCTGAAAGTCCAGAGTAGAGCAGACCTTGTAATCTGTGCACTACAGAGTATTATCCTAGGGAAGCATTCTAGGGAGCGGGGAAGGGGCAGGCAGAGGTCATCAAATGGGGAGAATTTGTGGTCAAATGTTTTGGTTTATGTTGTATTCATTTACTTCCATTGGAAATTCACAGAAATATAGTAGCATATTAAATTATCTAAGATGCTGTACAATATAAAAAAGTAAACCAGTTGTGCTTGCTCAGATAATGCATATACCAAAAATTGGAAAGAAACACAGAATAATAACATAGTACAGTACTTGTATAGGGATGACATATACAGTTTTGAAGCACTACATATTTTTGTGTATCTTATCTGTTTTAGGATAAATTTGAAAATAGATCTCATGAACTCCAACAGTGCTTCTTACATTTATTTGATTGCATATCTTTTCTTTCCATAACACCAATTAACATATCATGGAATATTGTTTCATCAGACAAGGTTTTGTGGAAATTGATGTAAAGATATAGCTCCAGGGAAGATGTATAACTATTCAGAAGGATTAGCCACTATACTACGGACTATCAGAGAGAACACCTAAATAAGTATCTCATAAACCAAATAAAGCAAACTCATTGCCGTCAAGTTGATTCCGAGCCATAGCAACCTTATAGGACAGAGAACTGCCCTATAGGATTTCCAAGGAGCAACTGGTGGATTCAAATGGCTGACCTTTTGGTTAGCAGTATCACTTAACTACTGTGCCACCAGGGCTCCTAGTTACGGTCAATTTGTCTTTAATGCTCTTGAGAGAAATATCTTCTAATTTATAAGTAAATAAAAAATTATATTTGTCTAAAATAATAATCATGTAAATTTGGGGGGAGATTCTTTTGGGGAGGTGACTTTTGTTAACTGATCTATAAAATTGCCTTTGGAGTAGTGATGTAGAATAATAGAACACTAACAGAATGTGTTGGAGAAGTTGTGCTGTGTATGAAAAAGTGGCAACACTATAAAAGGGGACTTCAAATTGAAGGAAAAAACAAAACAAAACAAAACCAAAAACAGCGAGACTAGCTTTAAGTCTTAAAAGGCTATGACCAAAGGAAAATATCAATGACAAAAGAGAAGGAGAGAGAAAACAACAACAAAAATAATAAAAAGTAAAAGAGAAATCTAGACCCTGATATATTTTAAAAAACCAAAATTATAAGAGAATAATAATTGTTTTAATCTGCAAGTTTATTGTGTCTAGGCTCCTATTTTTAGTGGTTAGTGTTTGGCTGCTAACCAAAAGTCAGCAGTTGGAATCCACCAGCCACTCCTTGGAAACCCTATGGGACAGTTCTACTCTGACCTGTAGGGTCTCTGTAAGTCAGAATCAACTCTGCAGCAATGGGTTTATTGAGTTAAAAAAAACTCTTTCTTTTTTTTTTCCTGAATGTGAGGAAAATAAGTCTTGATGTCTGCTCTGTTTCCTGTAGGAGTCCCTGGGTTGTGTGAGTTAACATGCTTGGCTGCCAAACAAATGTTGGAGGTTTGGGTCTACCTAGAGGTGCTGCAGAGGAAGGCCTACTGGTGATCTACTCCAAAAAATCAGCCATTGAAAAACTCCTTAGCAGACTGTTCTTCTCTGATATGCATGGGGTCTCCATGAGTCTGTGTCAACTCGAGGGTAGCGGGTTATCTGGTTATATTTGCTGTATTCCTTTACCTTCCTTGGCTACTGTTTATCTCATTAATCAACTTAGGTTATCAGTTTATTTTGGAAAATAAGCACACCAAAATAAGTTATGGTTCTCATACCCAAATGCAAATTTAATGCATAGATATGATGACCTGTTGTTTCCCTTTGACCTGGCAGTTACCTTTTTCAGAAGAAGGATGGACCAGAGAGAATCTTGGTAAAGCAGGCCTTTTTTGATATGCCTGTAGATTTCCTATCAACTGTGTTTCTAAGAAGTGAAAATTTGAAGGGCATACGTTGGGAATGTTCTGAGGAACTACAGGGTTTAGTAAACAATAAATAAAAAAAAGGAAAAGAGCATTTCTTCTTTAGAAACTAGCTTATGTATTTGCTTGTGGAGTGTCATGCTGGGCACCAGGAGGGATATGATAGGGGCAGTAGGGTTTGAAAATTTTCTACTGTTTTGGTGCCTTGTAGCAATCTTTTCAGTGGGGCAGGTATTTCCAAAATAACAGTTGCCTAAAAGAATCCATAGTATTTGTCAGAGTATCGGTAGCCTGAAAACTCCCTGAATTGAGTTCTGTTATTGGAAAAAAATCCAAATGAAACTTTTGTTGAGAGAATATAGCCACTACAGGGGTCCTGATGTGGATCTCTTTATAAAAGAAATGAAGGTAGGCTGCTTTTTAGATCTCACTAAATTCCCAACTTCTGCTTCTTATTCCATTTCCTAGATCTAAGATTCTTTTTCTTTAATGCTAAATGTATATTAACTTTGTAAAAGAAGCATGGAAACGAATATACCCATGTGTATTTTATTTGAGGATAAAAATACATATGGGAAATAGAGTAGAAAAAAATAATTAAAAAGCAACATTGCTGCTGTTTTATTCTAAGAGAAAGAGCTCCAATTATTAAATTTGAACAAAGATGCCTATATACGTTGAGAAAATTATAAGGCCCAAATTAAGATCTTCTTTAACTCTTGAATAATAAGTAAGTGCTTATTTGACCTACTTAGAATATTTCCTTACTCCATCATCGTAATCCATGAGAGACAGAGATAAGAATACATAAAGCAGTATTCTCAATTTATGGTCCAGGCATCTTAGTAACAGAATTAATCACCCTAGGGGCTTCTTAAAATACAGATTACTGGGTCCCTCCCAAGATTTATTAATTAGATTCCGTATGGGGAAGGGAGGTGTTCTGGAAACTGCATTTTATAGAAATTGTTCAGCTAATTTTAAGCAATAAATTTTGCCAATTTCTGCATTAATGTTGAAGGAGGAATAATTTTCTGGGAAACTGAACCTGAAGTTTTTTTAAAATTTTTTTATTGTACTTCAGGTGAAGGCTTACAGAACAAATAGTTTTTCATTAAAAAGTAGTATACGTATTGTTTTATGACATTGGTTAACAACCCCACAACATGTCAACCCTCTCCCTTCTCAATGTTTTTTTCCTTTTTTTGGTGAAAATATACATAGCCAAAGATACACCACTGCAAAAATTTCCACATGCACAGTTCAGTGACATAAACTAAGCTCTTTCAATTGTTCTGCTATTCTCACTATAGATGAAGACTTACAGAACAAAATAGTTGCTCATTTAACAGTTAGTACACATGTTGCCCTGTGACAATGGTTAACAACCTCACAACACATCAACACTATCTTTACTCAACCTTGGGTTCCCTATCACCAGCTTTCCTGTCCGCTTCTGCATTCTGGACCTTCTCCCTGGACTGCTGTGCCTCATTAGTCCCATTTGGTTTTATGGGGCTGTCCACTCCCTGGCTGAACGGTGAACCTCAGAAATGACTTCACCACTGAGCTAAAAGGGTGTCGGGGGGCCATACACTCGGGGTTTCTCCAGTCTCCTTTAGGCCAGTAAATCTAGTCTTTTTTTGTGAGTTAGAATTATGCTCTACATCCTTCTCCAGTTCTGTCCAGAACCCTCTGTTGTGATCCTGGTCAGAGCAGTCAGTGGTGATAGCCGGGCACCATCTAGCTGTACTGGACTCAGTCTGGTGGAGGCCTTGGTAGCTGTGGCCCATTAGACCTTCAGACTAATCTTTTCCTTGTATCCTGTTCTCTTCATTCTCCTTTGCTCCCGAAGGGATGAGACCAGTGGAGTATCTTAGATGGCTGCTCACAGGCTTTTAAGACCCCAGATGCTACTCACCAAGGTAGAATGTACAACATTGTCTTTATAAACTGTGTTATGCCATTTGAGCTAGATGTTCCATGAGACGATGGTCCCCACACCCCTCCACCCAGCAATTCAGTCCCTCGGGGAGTCTGGATGTGTCTATGGAGCTTCCATGACCTTTCCTTGTACAAGTTGTGCTAGTTTCCCCTGTATTGTGTATTGTCTCCCCCTTCACCCAAGACACCACTTATCTATTGCCTATTTAGTATTTCCCCCCCACCCCTCCCATCCCTGGTAACCAACAAAGATTGTTACTTTTTGTGTGTGAAATTTTTCATGGGTTTTTACAATAGAGGTCTCATACAATATTTGTCCTTTTGGGATTGACTTATTTCACTCAGAATACTGTCCTCCAGTTTCATCCACATTATGAGATGCTTCACAGATTCATCATTCTTTTTTCTCATTGCATACTACTCCATTGTGTGTATGTACCATAGTTTGTTTATCCATTCATCTGTTGATGGGCATTTAGGTTGTTTCCATCGTTTTGCTATTGTGAAAAATGCTGCCATGAACATAGGTGTGCATATGTCTATTCGAGTGACGACTCTTATTTCTCTAAGATATATTCCCAGGATTGGGATTGCTGGATCGAATGGTATGTCTTTCTAAAGAAGCACCATATCACTTTCCAATATGGTTGTATCATTTTGCATTCCCACCAGCAGTGCATAAGAGTTTCGATCTCCCTGCAGCACCTCCAACATTTGTTATTTCCAGTGTTTTTGATTCGTGCCAGTAATGCCAGGGTGAGATGGTATTTCATTCCGGTTTCAATTTGCGTTTCTCTAATGGCTAGTGATTGCAAGCATTTCCCCATGTTTCTGTTGGCCATTTGAATGTCTTCTTTGGTGAAGTGTCTGTTCAATTCCTTTCCCCATTTTTTAATAGGATTATTTGTCTTTTTGATGCAGAGGTGTTGGATTTTCTTGTAGATTATGGAGATTAGACGTTTGTCTGACTTGTACTGTCCAAAAATGTTTTCCCAGTCTGTAGGTTCTCTTTTTACTCTTTTGGTGAAGTCTTTTGAAGAGCATAGGTGTTTGATTTTTACATGATCCCAGTTATCTAGCTTATCTTTTGGGGTTTGTGCATTGATGGTTATGGTTTGTATCCTGTTAATGTCATGTTTTAAGGCCTGTAGTGTTGGTCCTATTTTTTCTTCTATGAACTTTATAGTTTTAGGCTTTATATTCAGGTCTTTGATATCTTTTGAATTAGTTTTTGTATACGGCATGAGGTATGGGTCCTGTTTCATTTTTTTGAAAATTGATATCCAGTTTTGCCAGCCCCATTTGTTAAAAAGACTGTCTTTTTCCCATTTGATGGACTTTCGGCCCTTGTCGAAGATCAGGAGACCGTAGGTGGATGGATTTACATCTGGGTTCTCAATTCTGTTCCATTGGTCAATGTATCTGTCGTTGTACCAGTACCAGGCTGTTTTGACTACTATAGCTGTCTAGTAGTTTCTGAAGTCAGGTAGTGTGAGTCCTCCAACTTTTTTCTTCTTCTTCAGTGGTGCTTTACTTATTCGGGGCTTCTTCCCTTTCCATATAAAGTTAATGATTAGTTTTTCCATCTCTTTGAAGAATGTTGTTGGTATTTGGATTGGGATTGCATTGTATTTGTAAATTGCTTTGGGTAGAATTGACATTTTCTCAATGTTGAGTCTGCCTATCCATGAGCATGGTATGTTTTACCATTTATGTAGGTCCCTTTGGGTTTCATGCAGTAGTGTTTTGTAGTTTTCTTTGTATATGTCTTTTACATCCCTAGTCAGATTTATTCCTAAGTATTTTATCTTTTTAGGGGCTATTGAAAATGGTATTGTTTTCCTGATTTCCTTTTCATCGTTCTCCTTCCTGGTGTATAGGAATCCAACTGATTTTTGAATGTTTATCTTGTATCCTCCTACTCTGCTGAATCTTTCTATTAGTTCCAGTAGATTTCTCGTGGAGTCTTTAGGGTTTTCTATGTATAGTATCATATCATCTGCAATCAGGGAAAGTTTAACTTCTTCATTACCAATTTGGACGCCTTTTATTTCTTTTTCTTGCCTTATTGCTCTAGCTAGAACTTCCAGCAGAATGTTAAACAAGAGTGGTGATAAAGGGCATCCTTGTGTTGTTCCTGTTTTCAAGGGGAATGTTTTCAGCCTCTCTCCATTAAGAATGTTGTTGGCCATTGGTTTTGCATAGATGCCCTTTATTACATCGAGAAACTTCCCTTCTATACCTATTTTATTGAGAGTTTTTGTCAGGAATGAGTGTGCGACTTTGTCAAATGTCTTTTCTGCATCAACTGAGATGATCATGTGATTCTTTTCTTTCCTTTTATTTATGTGGTGGATTATGTTGATTGATTTTCTAATGTTGAACCATTCTTGCATACCTGGTATGAATCTTACTTCGTAGTGGTGTATTATTTTTTTGATATGATGCTGAATTCTATTGGCTAGAATTTTATTCAGAATTTTTGCATCTATATTCATGAGAGATATTGGTTTGTAATTTTCTTTTTTTTTGTGATGTCTTTGCCTGGTTTTGGTATCAGCATTATGCTGGCTTTATTGAGTGAATTTGGAAGTGTTGCTTCCTTTTCTATGCTCTGAAATATCTTGAGTAGTACTTGTACAAGCTCTTCTGTAAATGTTCTGTAGAATTCTCCAGCGATGCTATTTGGACCAGGACATTTTTTTGTTGGGAGTTTTTTTATTACCTTTTCAATCTCTTCTCTTGTTATCGGTCCGTTCAGATTTTCAACATCACTTGTTGTAGTTTGGGTAGGTAGTGTGCTTCTAGAAATTTATCCATTTACTCTAGGTTTTCAAATTTGTTGGAGGATAGTTTTTCATAATATTCTGTTATAATCCTTTTTATTTCAGTTGGATCTGTTGTAATGTCCCCCATTTCATTCCTTTTTTGGGTTATTTGCATTCTCTCCTGTTTTTCTTTTGTCAGTCTGGCCAGTGGTTTGTCGATTTCGTTGATTCTTTCAAAGAACCAACTTTTGGTTTTGTTAATTCTTTCTATTGTTTTTCTGTTCTCTATTTCATTTATTACTGCTCTGATCTTTACTATTTCCTGTCTTCCGGTGGCTGTGGGTTTTTCTTGCTGTCCTCTTTCTATTTGTTTGAGTTCTGTTGTTCATGTTTTGATTTTGTCCCTTTCGTCTTTTTTGACGTGTGCATGTATTGCTATAAATTGTCCTCTGAGGACTGCCTTTGCTGTGTCCCAAAGGTTTTGGTATGATGTGTTTTCATTCTCATTTGATTCTAGGAATTTTTTGATTCCATCTCTGATGTCTTCTATTACACAGTGATGTGTAAGCAGGATATTATTCAGTTTCCGTGTAATTGATTTTTTTCCCTTGCTCTTTCTATTGTTAATTTCTACCTTGATGGCATTGTGTTCAGAGAAGATACTTTGAATTATCTCAACGTTTTGGATCTTGTGGAGGATTGCTCTGTGGCCTAAGTTGTGGTCCATTCTGGGGAATGTTCAATGTGGATTGGAAAAGAATGTTTACTTTGCAGCAGTTGGATGGTGTGTTCTATAAATGTCTATGAGGTCAAATTGGCTGATTGTGCCCTTTAGGTCTTCTGTATCTTTGCTGAGTTTCTTCTTAGTTGTTCTGTCCTTTACTGAGAGTGGTGTGTTGAAGTCTCCTACTATTATTGTGGAACTGTCAGTTTCTCGTTTCAGTGTTGTTAGAGTTTGTTTTATGTATTTTGAAGCCGTGTCATTGGGTGCGTAGATGTTTATTATGGTTATATCTTCATGATGGATCATTTCCTTAATCATTATATTGTGTCCTTCTTTGTCTTTTATGGTGGATTTTGTTTTAAAGTCTATTTTATCTGAGATTAGAATTGCCACTCCTTCTCTTTTTTCGTAGTTTTTAGCTTGATATATTTTTTCCCAACCTTTGACTTTTAATAAATTCACATCTTTGTTTCTAAGGTGTGTCTCTTGTATACAGCATATTGATGGATCCTATTTTTTTATCCATTCTGTCACTCTCCGTCTCTTTATGGATGCATGTGTAATTATTGATAGATGTGAGTTTGTTGCTGTCATTTTTTAGTGCTTTTTTTTTGTGGTGCTGATGTTTTCTTTATTCTTCTTACTCTCCTGTGGTGACTTACTTTTGTTTGTGGATACTTTTTTCAATTCTTTTTTTTTTTTTGTAGGTTTTGTTTTTTGCTAAGACTTTAAGTTTTTCCTCTTTATTTTTATGAGTATGTTTGTTAACTTTCTTTGTGGTTACCATGAATTTTACCATTATCTTTCTAAGTTTGAAGCAGTCTATTATTACTTGGTATCACCTTGCCTTCCTCTCCTTTAGAAGGTTCTATACCTACACCGTTTATTCCCTCTTTTATTGTTCTGATGTTGTTGTCATTTACAGATTAACTCTTCTGATTCCCTGTTGTATTTCTTTTGGTTTTGGATAGTCCTTGAGAGTTCATTTCCTAGATTGGTATCTGGCTGGTATGATCGTGGGTCCTAGATTCAGCCTGTGAGCTGAAGCTGTTTGTTCTCAGAGCAAAGAACTCTCTTCAATAAGTCTTGTAAGTTTGGTTTGGTTCTTACATATTCCCTTAATTTGTTTATCTGGAAATGACCTAATTTCACAATCATATTTTAACAAGAATTTTGCAGGATATATTATTCTTGGCTGGCATTTTTTTTTTTTTCTAGATTTTATATATGTCATCCCATTGCCTTCTCGCTTCCATGGTTTCTGCCAAATAATCTGAGCTTAGTCTTATTGTGTCTCCTCTGTATGTGACTTCTTGTTTTTCACAAGCTGCTCTCAGGATTCTTTGTCTTTCGTTTTGGTGAGTGTGATTATGATATGCCTTGGTGATTTTCTTTTGGGGTGTATCCTATATGGGGTTCATTGAGCTTGTTGGATAGCCAGTTTTTCATCTTTCATGATACTGGGGAAGTTTTCTGTCAGCAGTTCTTCAATGATCTTTTCTGTGTTTTCTGTTTTCTCCCCCTGTTCTGGAACTCCAATCACTCGAAAATTTTTGCTTTTGATTGTATCCCACATAACTGTCAGGGTTTCTTCATTTTTCTTTGTTCTTTTTTCTGGGTTTTCCTGAAATGGAATTTTATCCAAGTGTTTATCTTCAATTCCACTGATTCTGTCTTCCACCGTTTCAGATCTGCTTCTCAGCCCTTCTATGACACCGTCCATTTCTCATATCTTGTTGTTTATCTTCTGGATTTCTAATTGTTGTTTTTGTATAGTTTCTAGTTGTGAATTTATTTTGGTATTTTGTTCCGGCATTATTTGCCTGAATTCTTCCAATTTTTTGTCTGTATTTTCTGTGAATTTGTCTATTTTTTTCCTCAATTTTGTCTGCTTTTTGCTTCAGCTCTTAGAATTCTGAGTATTTGAGATTTGAATTCCCTATCAAGTATTTCTAGTACCTTTTCTTCCACTGGAACGTAATCTGGTGTTTTATTTTGTATGCCTACTGGAACCATCCTGTCCTGTTTTTGTAAATGTTTTGATATTGTCTGCTATCTTCCGGTCATTCCGTAGTTATTTTTCTTGTTTATTGATTGTAGATTTGTTTGTTTTGTCCCTTTTTTTAAAAAAATTTGACATCATGCATGAAGAACAGGAAAGAAAGAAAATACCAAAATGGATGTCAGAAGAGCTTCTGAAACTTGCTCTTGAATGTTGAGTAGCTAAAGTGAATGGAAGAAATGATGAAGTAAATGAAATGAAGAGATGATTTCAAAGGGTATCTTGAGAAGACAAAGTAAAGTATTCTAATGACATGTGCAAAGACCTAGAGTTAGAAAACCAAAAGGGAGGAACACACTCAGCGATATGCAGTTGACACAACCTTTCTTGCTGAAAATGAAGAGGACTTGAAGCACTTACTGAAGAAGATCAAAGACTACAGCCTTCAGTATGGATTACACCACAACATAAAGAAAACGAAAATCCTTACAACTGGACCAATAAGCAACATCATGTTAAACAGAGAAAATATTGAAGTTGTCAAGGCTTTCATTTTACTCGGATCCACAATCAACACCCACAGAAGCAGCAGTTAAGAAACGAAATGACATATTGCATTGGGCAAATTTGCTGCAAAAGACCTCTTTCAAGTGTTAAACAGCAAAGATGTTACCTTGAAGACTAACTTGTGCCTAACCCAAGCCATAATACTTTCAATTCTGTCACATGCATGTGAAAGCTGGACAATGAATAAGGAAGACCAGAGAAGGCTTGATGTCTTTGAATTAAGGTGCTGAGAAAGAATATTGCATACATCATAGACTGCCAGAAAAATGAATAAATCTGTCTTGGAAGAAGTAAAACAAGAAAGCTCCTTAGACTCTGGATGAAAAGATTTCATCTGATTTACTTTGGACATGTTATCAGGAGAGACCAGTACCTGGAGAAGGACATCATCCTTAGTAAAGTAGAGGGTCAGCAAAAGTGAAGAAGGCCCTCAGCAAGATGGATTGACACAGTGGCTGCTGCAAAGTTGGGCTCAAATATAGCAGTGATTGTGAGGATGACGTGAGATCACGCAGTGTTTTGTTCAATTGTACATAGGATAGTTATGAGTTGGAACTGACTCAATGGCAGTTAACAAAAACAACATGGCTCATTGGAAGTCACTCTTTGGCATGTCCACCACAAATGACAATACCTACCTGCACGGCCCTTTTAGGTTTAAATGAGATATTACACATAGAGTTTATGGCACATATTATGTGCTCCTTATATAGAAGGCATTACTGAATGCCTCTGACACATCTAGTGGAGAAATGATCTTCTGATGCTGTTCCTGAGGTTTTGGCCCTACCTCATCTCAAAGAGGCTCTATCAGAAAGCCAAGGGAGTATACTCTGAATGTCTGGATAGGCTTAACACTTCTTTGTTATAAGCAGTTTATGTTAAGATCTTAGTCTGGACTGACTTTCTGGAAAAAAAAGAAAAGCTATGAAGTTGGGAATAAAGACAAAAAATTATTTCCCAGTTCTACTCCCACTCCCTATCTCAACACACCTTGATAATATAGTGACATATCTTGATAACAGATCTGTATCCAACCTTAGGGGCCTTCTGCCATCCTAAGGATGCTCTGGGACCCCCTTAGGTATTATCCTAATGTCCATTCTCCTTAGAAAAAGAATCACATACTATAAATAAAACTAACAATAAGCTTGGCTTCATCACCGTCTCCAATTGCACCCTGAGGTCTTCCACCCAGATAGCTATTGAAAAGAAGAAAATAATTCAGCTTCAGATATTTGATACGTTCCCTCTCCCCAGAAACTCTACACAAAGGAAGGGAAGAAAAGGGAGACTGAATGAACTTGGAAGCAGAATGATCCCCAGTCAAGCCTCCAGATGAGAATGCAGCCCAGGCAACACCTTGATTACAGCCTTATGACACCATGAGAAGAGGACCCAGTTAAGCCATCGTCTGCACTATAGAAACTATGTTCCTAGTGTTAATATTTCAGGCATTGTATTTTGCCTGTGGGGCAGATGTTTCATCACAGTGAGCCCTTCCTACAAATCTCAAAATCAAAAAACAGAGAGCTTCCTTCAATCAGTGTATTTTGTTTTGTTTTCCCCAGTGAAGGCTTAAGTTGTAACATACAAACCAATAAACTTCAGATAAACTGCTCAAGGTCTAAGCTGACGTTTCCTACAAATGTGTATTTCTTAGAAAGGAAGGTGAAGTAATCACTCTTGGAAGAGTAATAAATATCTTATTACTCTTTTTAGCTTACAAGACATTTTTAAATATATTCTCTTGATCTTGACATCATATATGAATGAAGTTTGATTAGTGATTCTTTAAAAGAGTTCTGTGAATTACTTTAATGATGCTTAAGATTGTCAGAAGATAAATATAAAAATACAACTAAAAATGTGTTTTTAAAATGTAAGGTATATTTTCAGTAGCAAATAGATTGAATCTATTTTAGTCTATAATTTAAGTTAAATTACACATGGCTATGAGAGTAAATGCCCCATGGCTATTTAGTGACTGTTGCTTAGTAGGAAGAGGTAGACATCTGTTGCTTTGCTGAAGTGGTTCTTGTATTGGAATGTTTAAGGAAAATTGAGTTAGAATAATGTTTTCAATGTCTTGTAAATTAAGAATTTGCAGTAAGTAGGTGTTTAATTAAGCATATAGTGTTATATTTGAGCACTTTAGGCACTGTGAACCACAAGTAGGTGGATTAAGCAGATTTGGCATGTTCAGAAATAAACCAGTGGCCCTCAGTCACCTCCAGGAGCTCTCCTATCAAGCATGAAGTTTCTAGCCTCAGATGTGTCTCTGTGCGTAACAGGAAGTCTTCAGAGCTGGAGAAGAAACAGCTTAATTGAGTCCTTTTTCATTCTTGAATCAGCTTCACTGAACTGAATCGAGTAACTGTAAAAATGAAATTATCAGTCTGATGAAGATTAAGACATTTTCCCACTTTCAGCATACATTTGATTACAAGGATGAAATGAGATGTAGTAAGCAGTATGGATTGTAACACTGGGTGTGAACAGCTAAGGTCACCCTTCTCACTCCCTGCCTCTCTCCCCACCTCAAAGTTGGAACTCTTAAAGTATATAAGGCTTGATAATTCAATTAAAACAAAACAGAAAACTTAATCATAAAACTTAAACTTAATGCACAAACTTCAAACCAAGCCCCAGGACCAGCTACATAATTTTCTGGGCACGGTCCCAAAGGAAAATGCAGGGGCCTTTTTTCAAAAATTAGTAGAAATTTCAAGATGGAAATAGCAGAGTGTTAAGTCAAGTATGGGCCCTTCTGAGCACAGGGCCTTGTGAGACTGCACAGGTCACATACCACTGAAGCCAGCCCTGCAGAATCCCCTCTGCACTCCTGCAATCTCCCAAACATCAGCACAAAACTGTCTGAAGGGTAGAATAAATATTAGTGACCAACCTGTACCTGTATTGCTCTTTAGAGGAAGAGATGGGATCTAAAGAGGCTTGGAGAGTGAGACATTGATGCTTTCTGTGAGCTGGTAGCCAAAACATCTTGAAGCTCTTTATGTTGGCTCTGGCTATCTGGCCCAATCCCAACTACACACGCACTGATCCTGTACACACACTGATTTGTGCTTTCTTCTCTCTTTCTTTTATTGTTTGATGTTTGTTTTAGTCCAAATAAACATAGAGGAAAAGGTTGGCATACAAAATAAAGATTTTTTTCCCTGGTCCTATACACTATTTCAGGTATGGTATTGGACCTCCAAAAAAGAAAAACAAAAAAACTTATTTTCTTTTGTTTCTTGGAAGCTACAAGATTTGTGTCCATCAAAAAGTGTCAAAGTGCAGTTATGAAAGCACCAGCTTTGGAGTCAGACTACTGTATTTTTACCCAAATAATATGCAACTTCTATGTTTGTGTGTCAACCGCTCCCATTTGCATCGAGGTATTTTCAGAAGCACCTGTATGCCATTTTTTTTTTTTTAAATGTTGCTGAAAAAAAAAATCAGCACAGTGTGCTTATGAAAATACCTCTTTGGGGGAGGGAGTGGTTGGCACACAAACATAAAAGATGTATGCTATTTGCGTAAAAAAGTGGTATATAAGTTTTATTACAGGTTCTGCTACTTCTGGGTTGTTTGATCTTTGGTAAATTATCTGTCCTGAGTCCTTGTTTTCTAATGTAAAACAACAATATAAACACTTATTTCATAGGGCTGTTCAAGCATTAATTGACGTAGTGTTTATAAAGACAAGTGCTCTCCATATTATAAATACTCAAAAACATGAGCAATTCATCTCAGTTTTATGATTTATAACCATATTTTGTGGACAGTATCTAATAGTTGTATCTTCACATAAAGAGTATGAAATTCAGAAGCACAAAACTGGAGAGAACTTCAAAGATTTTCAGGATTACTATCTCTTACATTTTGGGTAGTCATGAATCCTTTTAAATTTTGGCCTAAAAAACTTCACATAAATTTAGTGTTCGATTTCAGTGGATTCATTCATCACTTCTGGAACCTATGGATGCAGGTTAAAAGAGTGTATCAAACCTTGTGTTATGGTTTCTGATACATAAAACAGTGCTGAGATAGGCCTCTAAATATCCAGTTCTCTCAATTAAAAGCAACCCCCTTCATAGCCTGTTCTGTTCCCTGAATATGGATCTATTTTTTGTCTTTTCCACAGAAATGATGAGCACATCCCAGAAACTAATGAAAACATCAGATAATGACACAGTGTTTTATTTCACTGAAAATCACTGCCCTAACTTTCCGTTTGAATTCCTCTGTTCTTCTGAGAGACCCTCAGTGCTGAGAAGGTCTTGCTCTTAAATGAGTACATCTAATGTGCTCTTGCTCACAACACTAATGGTTTTATACTTGGGCAGTGACTGAGAATAATAGCTCAAGTTTTTGAAAGTAACAGAGCTATGTGGACTATTTGACATGATTGATTGTCCCATTGATTCCTATTTTGCCTGTCCTTTTTAAGGGTTCTTTTTTTTTTTTTTTTTTTTTTTTTGAGTTAATTAATTCTATTTACCCAAGATTCCCTGGGCAGCACAAATGGCTAAGTACTCAGTTACCAGTCAAAAGACTGGTGGTTCAAACCCACCCAGAAGTGCCTCCGAAGACAGAGCTTGTTATCTACTTCTGAAAGGTCACAGCTTTGAGAACCCTATGAAGCAAATCTACTCCACACACATTGGGTTGCCATGAGTCGAAATCAACTTGATGGCAACTAACAACATTGACAACAGCAATTCAATTAATCTTTATTTAGTTATTGCTTTTTATCCCTTTCCCTCCTCTCACCTGAGGCTTGGAACCAAGTTTGCACATCATTTTAAACAGTTACTGGAGAAATTAGTTTCTATCTGATCATCCAAGTTTGCATTTGACTGTCCATCTTTACTACAAATTCTTCCCTCCTACTTGGCCAGTTCCATCTTTTCTAACTACACAAAGAACTTCTGGCAGCAGCAGACACACTGATATCCTCCACAGAAAGGGCATGAAAATAAAGCCAAAAGAGAATAGAAAGGCAGAGTTCTATCATATCAATTAGTCTCATAGCTCAGATTTCATTTTGCTTTCTGTATGAATTCCATTTGATCCACTCATTCCATTCTTTCATTCCTAAGCACATACCCCAAGGTTAATTTTCATAGCTAAGGAATACATGTAGACAGTATGTAAAGAATAACTCCCAAAATGACTGTTAAGTTTCTCTTGATGGATATTTTGGCTCCAAGTCATCTCCACATTCCTTTCAGCCCTAGATCAAGTTGATGTTGATAGGAAAGCTATCTTGATTGTTTCCTCATTTCTTACAATGATGTTGCAAGATAAAATCCAGGGGAAATAGAAACATCATCCATCATGTTTAGCCAGGATGAAGTTATATGACGTTTAAAGTGCAGAAGCAGGCCTGCCAATCTGGAAGTTTCTGATCCCTACTCCTGAACACTTACAGAGGTGCCTGCTAATCCCACAGTGCCCCTGGCCTGTCTTCTGCTGACGTGCCATCTGCTCTTGTTCATGTTGGATGTAATCAGATGTGAACCTCAAAGACCTTTTTGAAGATAAACCTTGAGTCCTGAATCATTAAATTTTACACAGACTCATCACATTTTGAGGTCTGCCCGCATAGGTTTTGTTTAATAGGGAAGAAATTGATATGTGGCAGGTAAGAAAGACACACTCACAGCAAGTTAAATTAACTGTACATTTCTGCAGGGTCATAGAACTTTGACAGAATTTTCCATGCTTGTATAATTCATGTATATTTTATTTTTAAAAGTTGTATGTGAACTTGCTAAAATTTTTAGTTTCCTTTTCTCCTAGTAATAATAAAGGAAAAATGATTCTCATGTAAGAAGTCTAGTCTCCTCAGTAGGAAAGCCATAGATGAAAGGCTTGTCAGAGCTTACCTCAAGAGAAAACAGAGCAGGAAACTATTTTCTAGGAGTTGATGAAGTTTTAAGTAGGACTCTGTGTACTAAAATAATTTCCAACAGCTTCTCTTTTTGCTGTTATACATTCACTCTTTTGGTGTAAAATGTTTTCAGTCTTCAAAAGTATGGCTATTAAATCACTAGCTATGTTAGAAAATAGTAGGCAATATTTGTTAGCCTCCTGGTTGAAAGCCAATTAGGCACTGGATTCTGTAAAAATGGGACATGGAATGGTGACAGGGTGATGAGGGTTGGAGAGGAAAGCTGTTTTGAAAATTGAAGGTACATAAGGACAAAACTCATTTGCTTCCTCATTGTATTTAAATTAGACTCTACTCTTCTGGTGCACCTTCAGTAATGGAAGGTAAATAGCTGCATAGGATTGACCAATAGCAGTCTGTTCGTTTACTTACTGATGAACATCTGACTGATGATTCTGTTACTGGGTCCCTGAATAAATAAATTAACAAAGGACTCTTAGAGCTCTCTTGAGTAGACACAGTTCTTTCACAAGCACACTTTTATAATTTTCTTTACAAGCTTGTATAGAGGTAGGAGAGCTGTTACATGCATTATCATCTACAGAGGAATCATTGCTATTGCTCATACCAAGTACACATGAACATATGGACTTTATAAGCAAATACTTTTAAGACAAAAATTTAGCCTCAGGAACTGAGCTACAAATAGTTTTAGTGACTTATCCAGGGTTGCGTTAGAGATGCTTATGTGAAGTATGTATTTTTATCTGGTTAGTTTATATTGCTTAAAATATATGAATCATTTATGGCAACTTCATCACTATGACTGGATTTGAGCTTGCCATGTTTTTTTTTATTTCTAGTAATATCTGAAGTGATCTGCTGGGGTGGCTTCTCTGTTCAACGCAAGTCAATAGGGAAAAAGGAAGCACAGCAATGTTATTGTTCAAACGGAAATAAAACATATGGGATTTCTTCTTGGGAAAAGTGTTGTTCATGGTTCTCTTGGTTAGAAGAGAGACACAGGTATGGCAAAGTTGCTTCTGAAAATATATTCCTGGAAAGAAGAATAAACATAATCTAATTCAGTCGTAAGATTATAGGTTACATTTATTTTTCTAAATTTGTTTTTGTTGGAACATTAGGAGAAAACTATATACTAATGATTCCAATATTTTCTGAATAAAAATATTGGCCTCTAGTATTTATTATTATTATTAAAGGTATGGAACACATACATCACATGTGACTTTAGATTTACTGAATCTCATTTGTAGAAAAATATGAAATTACATAAATTGGGATTGTTCAAAATATTTAGAATATATGAATACTGTTGATCAGAGAAAACTTTCTGAATTTTGACAGGATAAAAAAAGTTAATAAAAAATAATGAGAGGATATAGTATTACTCTTTTTTTCTATGTTATTTTCTTTAAAAAAATCAAAACATTTTAGAATCTAATTTGATAGCCCAGAATTCAAGCTCCTACAAAAAGCATTCAATAAGATACATACATTATTGCTTTCAGAATTTGCATGGTTACATAGTCTCCTAACTTCACTAATGCTATTTATCTGATGATGCTTAATAAAGTAACACTCATTCTTCACAGGATTTTGGCTATTCCAAGCCAATGACAGTTGAATGGCCGGAACACAAAATCTCAGAAGTTTACTTAAAAAAAAAAAACCTGCTAAAGATAGAATTGTTGTTTTTCTGTGACCTTTAAAAGACTGGGAAGAACTCAGATTGTAATGAACAAACAGTAAAATGCCCTCTGGGCAAGGACAATAATAATCCATTAGCCTTACATTTTATGTACTGATTCCAAACAGGCTCACCCATGTTTCTGCTTAAGAGTAGGCAAGGAATAGAGGGAGTCATTGCTTAAGGGCCACTGAGTTTTCTGATAAGGGTGACGAAAAAGTTTGGAAACTTAGTGGTTATAATTGTACAACATGATAAATGTAATTAATGTCACTGAATTGTACGTGTAAAAAGTGTTGAAATAGAAAAAAAAAATTTTATACTTACTACAATTTTTTAAAAAAAAGAGAGTAAAAAATTTGCATAAATCTTTCCTTTTAGAAGTGATTGACAATGAATAAAGCATCCTCATATTTTCCCTCAAAAACATTTACTTTAGTTCTTAGAGGACAGTTCTAAGATTAATGGTGTTAGCCACTGTATTAAGTGCTCCAGGATGACCATTTCCCAGGGGACAAAATCTCAGGTAAAGGTGATGACCTAATTATAAGCTAGTTAGGGATCATGACCACTAGGCTGGTGTTACTTTATTGTTTTTGTGTTTCTTTGTTTTTGTGTGTTTAAAGGAATGATGGAGTTGGTGTAGCGGTATTCATATAGGTAAGACAGTGGATTTAATAGTTTATGTCATGTAAAATGACAGAAGACTAAGGTTGGAATCTAGATTCTGTTTCTTACAGATATAACCTAGATCAATTTACTAAATCTCTGAGCTTCATTTGTATTTTTACTAAAATATATGCCCAGTTCAAGCATAACATGTGCTGGAATTTAGGCATCTCAACACTGAGAGTATGTTTTGGTGATTATTGAAGCATAAGAAACCATTCCACAATTTATTGTCTTACAACAACACAGTTTATTTGTCACACTTGTGTGGGCTGGTTGAGTGGGCCTTCTGCTGGTCTCACATGGATTATTTATGTACTTGCATTTTGCTTTGGGATTACCTGGGGGCAAGGCTCAGATGGGTTTTCATCCAGGGTGATTGTTTTCTTCCACAGTTCCCCCCACCCCCATGTAGCTGTTGTTGTTAACTGCTGTTGATTTCACCCTGTCTCAAGGTAACCCTGACTCATGGTGACCCTATGCACAATGGAAGGAAATGCTGCTTGGTTCTGCACCATCCATATGATGGGTTGGGGATCAGACACTTGTGATCCATAAGGTTTTCGCCGGCTGATTTTTGGAAGCAGATTGCGAGGCCTGTTTTCTTAGTCCGTCGTAGTCTGGAAACTCTGCTGAAACCCATTCAGCATCACAGCAACACAAAAGCCTCCACTAACCAACAGGTGGTAACTGCACCAGAGGTTCATTGGCTGAAAATCAAACCCAGGTCTCCTGCAGAGAGGGTGAGAAAGAACCACTGAACCACCCGTGTCCCCATTTTCAAGTAATATCTTGGCTTTCTCACCTCATGGTGATCTTAAGCAGTGTTCCAACAAGGAGGATTTTAATACTGCAGAAACAGAAGCTCAAAGCTCTTAAAGCCTACTGTTGGAAGTTCTACAGGATTCCTTCCGCTGCATTATATTAGGCAAAGCAAATCACAAGACCAGCCTGGATTCAAGGTGTGGAAACATTTTGTTCCACTGCTTGATGAGAGGAGTGGTGAAATTTCATGGTAGAAGGTATGCAGGATGAGAGATATTATTATGACAATATTTGCAAGAAAATCTACCAAAGGAAGAGAGTGCTAAAGTTGGACTTGCACATAGGAGAGTGCTGAGCTACAGAGACTAGTATCAATCCCTCCTCTGCAATGGAAGCCCAGTGGTGTAAGTGGCAAAGTCCAAAGCCCATGCCCAAGCAGGCTTTAAATCTATTTTTTTTTGGTTAAGAGCATGGGTTCTAGAAGCAAACAACTTTGGCACTCAAATATAGCTAGACTATTTTCTGACTAGCCTATTAAGATCCTCTGTGTATCAGTTTCCTCATCTATAATATAAAAGAGAATAAAAGATTAAAATAATTATGAAATCAGCTTAGAAGAGTGACTCACATAAATACTCCAAAAAGTGTTAATTATTATTGTCATTATTATTATTACTATGTATCTAGTTACACTTTGTGTTTGGGGACCAGTGCAAAGTTACCAAGAAATTTTAGTCAGAGCTACAAATGGGAATTCAGGAGGGGTTGGTTAGCTTCAAGAAAGCAATCTCTTTGCAGAAATATAGTTGGGGAGGGCATGATGGGGACACACAGTGAAGAGTAGCTGGCCCCTTGGAGGGAGCTCAGGCAGGAGGAAGGTGATCTGTCAGTGTCTGGAATATAAGGCACGACCCTGATTCTGGGGCCATGAATTACAGGGTCCAGTAAATAGTCAGAAGCAAGAGAGGGAAATCCAATCATGTGCATAAATTTATGAAAGAGGGCAGCTCCAACTTTGTAGGGACAAGCGTATCTTAGGTTTTCCTCAAACTTAAACATTCATCTGTCCACCAATGAGTCATGGAACACCAGAAAACCCAGATATCTTGGCCAAACAGTGAGCCAAAGATACATGGCTTAAATCCAAATTCTAGGAAAATATTATTTATATTTTCTATCACTGTTGGTTGGCTCAGGAGCTGATCACAACTTTGGGCTATAAGTGGGGTCCATTAATTAATTCAGGCCTGGAAGCTAGGGAGAGAAAGATAAATATAGGGGCTATCCCACAAGTCTGATTGCCTAACTTGTTGAGTAGTTATGATGATCAAATTGGATATTTCTATAAAAGAAATTTGTAAATTACTAGCACCAAGAATCACTCCTGGTTCATATACTTTCTTTTAAACAAATGTACCTGCAAAATTTTCAAATTAAACATTAAAGAACAGAATCCATGTTGTCATGTTAAAATGAAGGCTGAGGTTAGTGTTAGGCAATCTAAGTGAGGCAGGACAGCTTAAGTTGCAACAGCGCTGAAGGGCAGCATTCAGGACTTAAGCAGTTATGAAGGAAGTGGTGGAGAATGTATTGGGACTGGCAGATCCACCTACGCGTGGGTGGATACCTCACTCATGTGTGCAGCAGAAATATGACAGCAAATCCCATGATGAGGTTTATAAATCCCTCTGCCCTGGTTTTAAGCAATCTTTCTGATGTGGCTAGATGAAGGCTCACAGGTGTGTGTTGAGCCCCAGAATAAATTCTGCAGGTGCTGGTGATTGCAGTAAAGGTCTAAGTCCCTTTAGAGAGTCTTCACCATGTGAACAAATGAAATGATTTTGAATGCTTCTGCTTGCTACAGAGAAATTTATAAAAAGATGGCACTATTTAATACTTCTTTAGATAGCTTTTCAAAAAAGACCTGGGCCAAGAAAATTATTCTCCAAAAGCCAGTTAAATTTTTATAATGGAAAAAATGTATTCCTTAATGTAAGTTACATTAATTTTCTGTTAAATTTATAATAGGGAAGAGTTGAAATTTTTATTCACCTTGTCTATGCTTCAACATTTGGTCCTTTGTGCAGCCAGTATTTGGCAAAGATGTCATCATGTACTATTTTAAAATATGAAAGTTTTAGAAATGCCATTTATTCATCATATCTATTGTTTTATATTATATTGAGAATTAGCCAGGAATATGACACCAAATTTTATACATTCTCTAATAAAATGTGACCTTATTTACAAAAATAAATTTCATGAAAAATGTTGAAATCCCCCAAACAGTTGAGATTGCCTTCAAAAGACTATTTTCCTCCTTTTTTGCTGATAATCTGCTTCTCCTTATGTCAAAAGGATGATTCCATCCTAAAAATTAACCAGTTACATGGTTCTTTTTTCAAAAAGTGGCATTAATTAAGATAAAATCAGTTTCAATTTTGGAATAAGGTCTTTTGTTCAGATTCAGCTTTATAATTTTACATTTATAATAAAGTTGTTCCAAAAATAATCTTCTTATTTCCAGGTTCATGTGATGGTTCTAAGGGAGTTGGATATTTAAAAACTGGTGGGGATTGGGAGACTGAAAGTAAAATGCAAAAAAAAAAAAAAAAAAACCCAAGAAACAAAACAGACTTTGGTGGGTAAGAAGCAAAAGCTAACAATTAACAAAGTGATAAGACAGGAGAAGGGTGGGAGTTCAGAGGAATTAGGAAAGGAATTATTGAACTTTCATAAAATGATGGAAAGTGCATCTTGACAGAAAAAAAAAGGTTCATGAACAATTCTTTTGGGTTATAAAATAGAGTGGATTTGTGAAATATTCATTTCTCTAGAAAACACCCTGGTACATTTCCAGCTGAGCTGAAAATTGCATCCCTCCAGTCAGAATATTATTGACCGAAGACAAGGGTGTTTTTTTTTTCCCTCCATGATGCAATATTACATTAGACTTAGTTTAACTGATGAGAAGAATTATTTTTCAGGCTCTAGCGCCACCTGTGAAAAATCATCAGCCACTTGAAAGCAAGCTGAATAGCATTAAAGAGATTTGTGTTTCCTGTAGGCACAGTGAATCAGTTGAAAAGAAAAAAAAATGTAAAGCCCTGTACCTTACCTCTTTGTTGTTGTTGTTAGGTGCCATTGAGTCAGTTCTGACTCATAGCAATCCTACGTACAATAGAAAGAAACACTGCCTGGTTCTGTGCCATCCTCACGATCATTGTTATGCTTGAGCCCATTGTTGCAGCCACTGTGTCAGTCCATCTCACTGAGGGTCTTCCTCTTTTCCACTGACCTCTTCTTTACCAAGCAGGATGTCCTTCTCCAGGGACTGGTCCCTCCTGATAACCTGTCCAGAGTATGTGAGACAAAGTCTCACAATGCCTGCTTCTAAGGAGCATTCTGGCTGTACATTTTCCTAAGATAGATTTATTCGTTCTTCTGTCAGTTCATGCTATATTCAATACTCTTCCCCAACACCGTAATTCAAAAGCATCAATTCTTCTTTGGCCTTCCTTATTGATTGTCCAGCTTTCACATGCATATGAGGTGACTGAAAACTTCATGGCTTGGGTCAGGGGCACCTTAGTCCTTAATGGGACATCTTTGATTTTTAATAATTTAAAGAGGTCTTTTGCAGCAGATTTGCCCAAGGAAGTATGTATTCTGATTTGTTAACTGCTGCTTCTATGGGCATTGATTGTGGATCCAAGTAAAATGAAATCCTTGACAGCTTCAGTCTTTTCTCCATTCATCATGATGTTATTTATCAGTCCAGTTGTGATGATTTTTGTTTTCTTTATGTTGAAATATAATCAATACTGATGGCCGTAGTCTCTGATTTTCATCAGTAAGTGCTTCAAGTCTTCTTCACTTTCAGCAAGCAAGGTTGTATCATCTGAATATTGCAGGTTTTTGATGAGTCTTCCTCCAATCTTGTTGCTGTGTTCTTCTTCATATAGTCCAGCTTCTCAGATTATTTGCTCAGCATACTGATTGAATAAGTACACTGAAAGGATACAACACTTTCTCAACTTTAAATCATGCAGTATCCCCTTGTTCTGTTCAAATGACTGCCTCTTGGTCTAAGCACAGGTTTCTCATGAGCACAATTAAGTGTTCTGGAATTCCCATTCTTTGCAATGTTATCCATAATTTGTTATGATCCACACAGTCGAACGCCTTTGCATAGTCAATAAAACACAGGTAAACATCTTTCTGGTATTCTCTGCTTTCAGCCATGATCCACGTGTCATCAGCAATGATAACCCTTGTTCCAAGTCCTCTTCTGAATCCGGCTTGAATTTCTGGCAATTCCCTGTCAATGTACGGCTGCAACTGCTTTTGAATGATCTTCAGGAAAATTTTACTTGATTGTGATATTAATGATACTGTTTGATAATTTTTACATTCTGTTAGATCACTTTTATTTGTAATGAGCACAAATATAGACCTCTTCCAGTTAGTTTGCTAGGAAGCTGTCTTCCAAATTTCTTGGCATAGGCTAGTGAGCACTTTTAGCACTACATCTGTTTGTTGAAACATCTCAACTAATATTCCTTCAATTCCTGGAGCCTTGTTTTTTACCAATGCCTTCAGTGCACCTTGGACTTCTTCCTTCAGTACCTTCAGTCCTTGATCATATAATACTGCCTGAAATGGTTGAATGTTGGTCAATTCTTTTTGGTACAGTGACTCTGTGTATTCCTTCCATCTTTTTGTGATGCTTCCTATGTCGTTTAATATTTTCCCTGTAGAATCCTCCAGTACTGCAACTCAATACTTGAATTTTTTTCTTCCGTCCTTTCAGCTTGAGAAATGCCAAGCGTGTTTTTCCTTTTTGTTTTTTTATCTCCAGGTCTTTGCATGTTTCATTATAATACTTTACTTTGTCTTTTCAAGCCACCCTTTGAAATCTTCTGTTCACCTCTTTTTCTTCATTTCTTCCTTTCTCTTTAGCTGCTTGATGTAAGAGCAACTTTCAAAGTCTCTTCTGACATCCATTTTGGTCTTTTCTTTCTTTCCTGTCTTTTAAATGACCTCTTACTTTCTTCATATAGCATGTCCTTGATGTCATTCCACAACTTGTCTGGTGTTCAGTCATTAGTGTTCAATGTGTCAAATCTCTTATTGAGATGGTCTCTAAATTCAGGTGGGATATACTCAAGGTTGTATTTGGCTCTCATGGACTTGTTCTAATTTTCTTCAACTTGAACTTGAACTTGCATATGAGCAGTTAATGATCTGTTCCACAGTCAGCCCCTGGCCATGTTCTGACTGATGATATTGGGCTTTTCCATCATCTCTTTCCACAGATAAAGTTGATTTGATTTCTGTGTATCCCATCTGGAGAGGTCCATGTTTATAGTTGCCATTTATGTTGTTGAAAAAAGGTATTTGCAATGAAGAAGTCGTGATCTCGCAAAAGTCTGTCACGCAATCTCCGGCGTCACCTCCATCACCAAGACCATATTTTCCAACTGCCAATCCTTCTTTGTTTCCAACTTTTGCATTTTGATCACCAGTGATTATTAGTGCATCTTGATTGCATGTTTGATCAATTTCAGACTGCAGAAGTTGGTAAAAATCTTCAGTTTCTTCATCTTTGGCATTAGTGTTTGGTGCGTAAATTTGAAATGTTCTTTTTAATGATGAATATGACACCTTTCTTCTTCAATTTATCATTCCTGACTTAGTAGACCATACGCTCGTCTGATTCAAAATGGCCAATAACAGTCCATTTCAGCTCACTAATACCTAGGATATAGATTTTTTATGTGTTCCATTTCTTACTTGATGACTTCCAATTTTCCTAGATTCATACTTCGTACATTCCACGTTCTGCTTATTAATGGATGTTTGCAACCCTTTCTTCTCATTTTGAGTCATGCCACATCAGCAAATGAAGGTCCTGAAAGCTTTACTCCGTTAAGGTCAACTCTACTTTGAGGAGGCAGCTCTTCCCCAGTGTTATTTTGAGTCCCTTCCAACCTGAGGGACTTATCTTCTGGCACTATATCAGGCAATACTCCACAGCTATTCATAAGGTTTTTGCTGGCCAATTTTTTCAGAAGTAGACTACCAGATCCTTCTTCCTAGTCTGTCTTTTCTGGAAGCTCCACTGAAATCTGTCCACCAAGGGTGACCCTTCTAGTATTTGAAATACCGGTGGCAAAGCTCCCAGTATCACAGCAACATGCAAGCCACCGCAGTAAGACAAACTGACCTCTTTGAAACCACTTAATTCAAATGATTTACCAACTTTAAAAAAAAAAATTAAAACCAAAATGAATCAGCCTTATGGTATATAATCAAGGTAATATACAGTCTTGGGTTTATATCTCTATACTAGGTCAGAATAATCTAATATTAAGATGAATGTCTTCTTTTTTAAGACTTTATCTTATTTGTAAACTGATATTCTCATTATGCGTCAGGCACTGTCCTAGGTGCAGTGCTAACATAACACATTAAATGCTCATAACATCTATATGAAGCAGATAATATTATTATCTCCATTTTACAGAATAGGAAAACAAGCACAGAGATGTGATGAAATTGCCTGAGTTTCCACAGCTCAAAAGGAGTGGTGCCAGACTAGAAATTTAAGCAGTTTGGCTTCAAAGTCTATGCTCTTAACCAGCTATATTCTTATGCAGCTGCTCATATTGAGAACATACCTTAATAGAGAATTTAAACAGAGAATGTCACTGATTAGGTAGGACTCCTAAATGTCAGAGGGTGTTCCAACTACAAACATCTCTCTGCCTATTGCCACTTCTACTTGTATTTTCCATGTTCTCTTTAAACTCAGAATTTCTAAACATGGACTCATTATCTTCCTACCCAAACATGCTTGTTCTGTATATCTTGTATTGGATAATGACTCACCAATCTTCCAGTATCTTAGGTCAAAACCTAGGAGCTATTCCAGAATTCTGTCCATGCTCAACATTATCTAATTTGTCACCGAATGTTATTGATTCCTCCTAAATATTCTTTTAACTTGCTTCTTCTCTCTGACCCATTGCCACTTTTCAGAGCTTCATCATTTTATGAGTGGCTATTGAATTGTTGCCCAAATGGCTTCTTTTTTTCCTAAATTTTTCCATTCTAGCCATCTTCCACACTACTTCTAAAGTGGTCTTTATAAAATGTTTATGCAACATGTTTCTCTTCCCCCTAAAGCATCCTCTCTCTCCCTGTTCCCTACAGTATGAAAACCAAACTCCTTGGTCCAAAATGCAAAGCATCTTTTGATGTGATTCCCCTCTTGTCTCCTGCTACTCCCCAGATCAAACTCTATGACTTATCAAATACCAAACATTGTGCTTATTTTAGCCTTTTGTCTTTGCACATGCTATTCACTCTGTCTGAAATGCCTGACTCACTACTTGTCCCACTGGAGAACTCATATAAATGTCCAATAATCATGGATCTGAGTGAAACAACCTGTTGTGTCCCAAAAAATTAGTTATGCATTTATTGATGAGTCTGTTGCTGCATTTACCACAACTTATTGTAACTATTGTTTTTACATTCTGCTTTACACTCTGAGCTTCTTGAGAGGCCAAAAAAACCAAACCCGTTGTCAATTCCAACTCACAGTGACCCTATAGGACAGAGTAGAATTGCCCCATATGGTTTCCAAAGAGTGCCTGGGGATTCAAACTGCTGACCTTTTGGTTAGCAGCCTAGCTCTTACCCACTATACCACCAGGGCTCCTCTTAAGGGGACAGTGCTGTTAAATGCTTGTGGAATAAATTAATTATGAATTTCTATTTTAGCTCACTTCAGTGTGAAAGATTTTATGCTTTCAGGGGGTGGAGAGATTTGAAAAATAACATGTTCTAACACTCACTGGTGTCTAAAGAGGAAAGATTGTAGGATATAATGGATTGAAAAATAAGGGAAGAATGCAACTTTTTGTTTAACCTGATGGAAGAATCAGTCTTATTTGGTCTGTATTCATTTTCTCTTTTAAACTGGAAAGATTATGCTTTCCAACTATTAATTTCTAGTTTAGTACAGCTCTACCTGGTGTCGTTTTGACATTCTGCTATGGAGTGCCAGTTGGCTGGGCATGCTCACATTCTGGTGTGGCCCCAAAAGTTATGCCAAGCAATGCCAGCAGAAACCTAGCCTGGTCTCTGTCTTCTCAGTAATTTCAGTGCTTGCACTGATTGTCCCTCAAGTTTTATATAGCTCCTCTACATAGTGCTATTTAACACCGAGAAACACTTCAGTTATTGGGATGACAGAATTAATTTTGTACTTGTACCATTTGAAAGCATAAGACTGAAGTCATCTTAAAAATAATTTATTTTGTTGGCAGATTCCTATCACATTTTCATAACCAAATCCTGGCAGTTGGAGTGGGCACAGAAATAGTTTTAACTTCCTTATGCACAATAAGATGCTTACTAATATACAGGTAAATTTTGTATTAACCCAAACTTTATTGTACAAACCCTGAAATATAATTCATATAGACTTTAAGGCTCGATTTGGCCTGATATTTAAGTTTTTATTAATTCAACATTGTAATTCATTTATCAGAATTTAGGAACACTGTATTTAAACTGGAAACCCTGGTGTCGTAGTGGTTAAGAGCTACAGCTGCTGACCAAAAGATCGGCAGTTTAAATCCACCAGGCACTCCTTGAAAATCCTATGAGGCAGTTCTACTCTGTCCTGTAGGGTTGCTATGAGTCGGAATCTACTCAATGGCAATTTTTTTTTTTTTTAATATTTAAACTATTTGTGGCCATCTCTTTAAGAAATCTTGGCACCATTAATGTTATATATTTAAGCAATGAGTTGTTGCGTTTTGTTTCTCTTAAGATTCCCATTAAAGGATGTTTCAAGAGTTTTAGAAAGAAAAAAAAAAAGTGTGGGGGATAAATTTCCCCAAATGGGAGGGATTATTTTCTGGATAAGTCTATTCTTTATTTTTTTCTTGGTTTCTGAGGTATTAACATTTATTCTGATTGCCTAACACTTTTGCTGACCAATATTTTCTATTTAACATGTGGGATGACTCGAAGCACTGCAGGCTAGAACAAATGGAGCTGGTCAAGCAGCTCTCTCTCTTCTTATAGTCTCAAAATCTCTCCATGATATTTGTTTATGTGTTCTCTCCACCATGATGGTTTCATGAGTGGCTGTAGTTCAGGGCCAAAGAACCCATTCCCAGAAAGTGAGGCCTTTGATGACATAGTTACAGAAATAGGTGATGAAGCATTATCATTTTGCCATATTATATTGGCTACACATGTTAAGCCCCAATTCATCCAGGCAGTGGTCTATACTAGGGCATAAATATCACAAGACATAGGTCACTGGGACACAATTTTGGAACCAGCCTATCACATTTCTATAGTGTTCTTCCTCCTCCTTATTCTCCTGCTCCTCCTCCTCCTCCAACTTTTTCTTTACTTCCTCTTCCTTTTTTCCCCCCCCTTTGGTATGATTGACATATACAGTGAAACCTGTAAGAGCTGCCTTGTTTTTCTGGGTCTTGCAAATTTTCTGCCATTGAGAGGGTGTGGGCTTACCACTCTTCTATTGCTCTCTATTAGTGAAAAATATTTAAGATTTCCTTCTCTGACAGGTTTCTGCCTTACACAGTTTCCAGCATTCACAGATTCTACTGCAGTAGAATTTTGAAAAATGTATACAGCCATGTAATCACAATTAAGATATTTAATATTTCCATCACCCAAAATGTTCCTATGTGTCAGTCCTTGAAGTCAATCCTCTCTCCCCACTCCAAACAACTGAAAACAACTTACCTGTTTTCTGTCACTATAGCTGTGCCTTTTCCAGAATGTCACAGAAAACAAATCACATCATATTTAGCTATTTGAGACTGGATCATTTTGTTTAGCATGATGTTTTTGAAATTTAGCTGTGTTGTTCCATGATTCAGTAGTGTGCTATTTTGTTATTTAGTAATATTCTCTTGTAGATATTCCACAATTATTTCATTCATTCACCAACTGAAGAACATTTGGAGGTTTTGCAGATTTTGGTAATTATGAGAAAAGCTGCTATAAAATTTTATGTACATATTTTGTGTGTGTGTGGTCACATGTCTTCTTTTCCCTTGGTTACACATCTGGGAGTAAGTTGCTGGGTTGTCTGATAAATATATATTTGATTCTATAAGAAACTACCAAACTGTTTTCCAAAGTGACTGTACCATTTTGAAATCCTACCAGCAATGTGTGAGAGTTCAGGTTACTCCACATTTCAGCAGCATTTAGTACTCTCAGGTTTCAGATTTTAGCCATTCTATGAGGTGTACAGGGATCCCTGGTGGGTAGTGGTTAAGTGTTTGGCTGCTAAGCAAAAGGTCAGTGGTTTGAATCCACCAGCTGCTCTAAGGGGAAAGATGCGGCAGTCTGCTTCAGTAAAGATTAAACAAACAAACAAACAAAAAACCTGCTGCCATCGAGTCCAACTCATAGTGACCCTACAGGACAGAGTAGAACTACCCCATAGGGTTTTCAAGGAGCACCTGGTGGATTCGAACTGTGGATCTTTTGATTAGTAGCTGTAGCTCTTAACCACTACACCACCAGAGTCTCCCAGGAACAGTTATAGCCTTGGAAACCCCATGAGACAGTTCTACTCTGTCCTGTAGGGTAGCTGTGACATGGAGTTGACTAGATGACAATGGGATTGTTTTGTTATGAGGTGTACGATGGTATCTCATTTTGGCATTAATTTATTTGAATTTCATTAATGACGGATTATGTTGAGAATCTTTTTTTTTTGTTTGTGATCTGTATATCTTCTTTGGTCAAGGGTTTAATTATTTTGCTCATGTTTATCAGGCTGTTGGTTGTTATTAAGTTGTAGTTATTATTCATATATTCTGAATACCAGTCCTTTATCAGATGTATGTAGTGCAAATATTTTCTCCCAGTCTGTGGCTACACTTTTCATTTTCTTAACAGTGTCTTCTAAAGAACAGAAATTTTCATCTTTAATGAGGTTCATTGAATCAACTTTTTGTCTTATATGGATCTTATTCTGTTGCCATGCCAAAGAAAACTTTGCCTAAAGTCACAAAGATTTTCTTCCATTTTTTTAATTTATATTTTACATTTAGATCCATTGATTAACTATTTCAAGTTAATTTCTGTATATGTTTAAAAAAAAGGCAGCAAAGTTAATGCACTTTGCATATTTCTAGCACATTGCTGAAATTTCACTTTTGTTGAAAATCATCTAACCTTATATGTGTGCCTGTATTTCTGGACTCTGTTCTGTTTCATTGAACTTTATGTCTATCCATTCACCAATGCTATACTTCAATTACTCTAGCTTTATCATAAATCTTAAATTATGAATGGGAGTCCTACAATTTTGATCTAATTTTTAAAAATTGTTTTGTCTATGGTAGGCCCTTTGCTGTTCCATATAAACTTTAGAATCAGCTTTTTATTTAAAAAACTGTCAAAAAACAGGCTTGTAGTCATTTTGATTGGGGTTACATTAACTCTAAGATCCGTTTGGTGACAAATGACATCTTAATAATATTCACTTTTCATATCCATGAACAGGGTATATCTTTTTTTATTAATTTAGGTTCTTTGATTTCTCTCATCAATTTTTGTCATATTTCAGCAGAGGAAACTTGCAAATAATTTAATGAATTTATTCAGGACTTTTTTGGTGTTATTGTAAATTGTACTCTTCCTTCTTATTATTTAAATTCCATTTGTTCACTGTTGCTTTATAAAAATACAATTAAAATTGACTTTTGTCAATAGACCTTCTATACTGTAACCTGACTAAACTCACCTTTTTAGCTCTAGTACCTTTTTTCCACTACAGTCATTGGCATATTATATGTAGAAAATCATGGATCTTCAAGTACAGAATCTTTATTTCTTATCTCTTATCTCTATACTTATTTATTTACTTATCTTGCCTCATTTTGCTGGCCAATACCTCCAATACAATGTTTAAAAGGAGTGTTGATAATTAATACCCTTGTCTTTATCCCAGTATTAAGGAGAAGGAATTCCTGATATAATGAGAGTTTCTATTACGAAAAGAGGTTAATTTAAAAAAAAAATTTTTTATTGTACATTAGATGAAGGTTTACAGAACAAATAGTTTCTCATTAAACGGTCAGTACACATATTGTTTTATGACATTGGTTAACAACCCCATGACATGTCAACATTCTCCCTTCTCGACCTTGGAGGACCTTTTTTTGGTGAAAATATGCATAGCCAAAGTTACACCATTTCAAAAGTTTCTACATGTACAAGTCAGTGACAGCAACTACATTCTTCCAGTTGTGCTGCTATTCTCACTATCCTTTTCCAAATTATTCCATCACCATTATCTTCAACTCACTGCCCCCTAGACTTCCCATTAAACCTTTTGAGTTGCTGTTGTCAATATGATCTCACATAGATAATTCTTTTCTTTTTCTTTTTTTTTGTACCTTAGATGAAGGTTTATAGAACAAATAGTTTCTCAGTAAATAGTTAGTAAACAGTTAGTACACATATTTCCCTATGACAATGGTTAACAACCCATGATAGGTCAACACTGTCCCTTCTCAGCTTTGGGTTCTCTATCACCAGGTTTCTTATCCCCTCCTGCCTTCTACTTCTTGTCCCTGGACTGCTGTGCCTCATTAGTCCCATTTTGTTTTATGGGGCTGTCCAATTCCTGGCTGAAAGGTGAACCTCAGCAATGACTTCATCACTGAGCTGAAAGGGTGACTAGCGGCCATACTCTCAAGGTTTCTCCAATCTGTCAGGCCAGTAAATCTAGTCTTTGTTTGTGAGGTAGAATTTTGTTCTACATCCTTCTATAGCTCTGTCCAGAACCCTCTGTTGTGATCCCGGTCAGAGCAGTCAGTGGTGGTAGCTGGGCACCATCTAGCTGTACTGGACTCGGTCTGGTGGAGGCCATGGTAGCTATGGTCCATTAGTCCTTTGGACTAATATTTTCCTTGTATCTCGTTCTCTTCAATCTACCTTGCTCCTGAAGGGGTGAGACAAGTGGAGTGTTTTAGATGGCTGCTCACACGTTTTAAGACCCCAGACACTACTCACCAGGGTAGAACGTAGAATATTGTCTTTATAAACTGTGTTATGCCAGATGAGCAAGATGTTCCCCAAGACCATGGTCCCCACAGCCCTCCGTCCAGCAATTCAGTCCCTCAGAGAGTTTGCAAGTGTCTATGGAGCTTCCATGACCTTTCCTTGTACAAGTTGTGCTGGCTTCCCAAGTATTGTGTACTGTCTTACCCTTCACCAAAGTTACCACTTATTTATTGTCTTTTTAGTCCCCCCCACCCCTCCCATCCCTCATAACCAACAAAGATTTTTTCTTTTTGTGTGTAAACTTTTATGTGAGTTTTACAGTAGAGGTCTCATACAATATTTGTCCTTTGGTAATTGACTTATTTCACTCAGAATAATGTCCTCCAGTTTCATCCACGTTATGACATTCTTCACAGATTCATCATTGTTCTTTATCATTGCAGAATACTCCATTGTGTGTATGTACCATAGTTTGTTTATCCATTCATCTGTTGATGGGCATCTAGGTTGTTTCCATCTTTTTGCTATTGTGAACAATGCTACCATGAACATGAGTGTGCATACATCTATTCAAGAGACGACTCTTATTTCTCTGGGATATATTCCTAGGAGTGGGATTGCTGGATCGTATGGTATTTCTATTTCTAGCTTTCTGAGGAAGGAAAATATCATTTTCAAAAATGGTTGTATCATTTTGCATTCCCACAAGCAGTGTATAAGAGTTCCCGTCTCCCCGCAGCCTCTCCAACATTTGTTATTTCCAGTGTTTTTGATTCGTGCCAGTAATGCCGGGGTGAGATGGTATCTCATTGTGGTTTTAATTTGTATTTCTCTAATGGCTAGTGATCGCAAGCATTTCCTCATTTGTCTGTTGGCCATTTGAATGTCTTCTTTGGTGAAGTGTCTGTTCATTTCCTTTGCCCATTTTTTAAATAGGATTATTTGTCTTTTTGTTGTAGAGGTGTTGGATTTTCTTATAGATTATGGAGATTAGACCTCTGCTGACTTGTACTGTCCAAAAATGTTTTCCCAGTCTATAGGTTCTCTTTTTACTCTTTTGGTGAAGTCTTTTGAAGAGCATAGGTGTTTGATTTTTAGAAGATCCCAGTTATCTAGCTTCTCTTTTGGGGTTTGTGCGTTGATGGTTATGGTTTGTATCCTGTTAATGCCATGTATTAAGGCCTGAAGCTTTGGTCCTATTTTTTCTTCTATGAACTTTATAGTTTTAGGCTTTATATTCAGGCCTTTGATCCATTTTGAAGTAGTTTTTGTATACGGTGTGAGGTATGGGTTCTGTTTCATTTTTTTGCCAATGGATATCCAGTTTTGCCAGCACCATTTGTTAAAAGGACTGTGTTTTCCCTATTTAATGGACTTTGGGCCCTTGTCGAAGATCAGGTGACCGTAGGTGGATGGATTTACATCTGGGTTCTCGATTTTGTTCCATTGGTCAATGTATATGTAATTGTTCCAGTACCAGGCAGTTTTGACTACCATAGCTGTATAGTAGGTTCTGAGGTCAAGTAGTGCGAGTCCTCCTACTTTATTCTTCTTCAATGGAATTTTATGTATCCGGGGCTTCTTCACTTTCCATATAAAGTTAATGATTAATTTCTGCATCTCTTTAAACAATGTTGTCGGTATTTGGATCGGGATTACATTGTATTTGTAAGTTGCTTTGGGTAGAATTGTCATTTTGACAATGTTGAGTCTACCTATCCATGAGCATGGCATGTTTTTCCATTTATGTGGATCCCTTTGGGTTTCTTGCAGTAGTGTTTTGCAGTTTTCTTCATATAGGTATTTTACATCCCTGGTTAGATTTACTCCCAAGTATTTTATTTTTTTAGGGGCTATTGAAAATGGTATATTTTCCTGATTTCCTTTTCATTGTTCTTCTTATTGGGGTATAGGAATCCAACTGATTTTTGAATGTTTATCTTGTATCCTGCTACTCTGCTGAATCTTTCTATTAGTTCTAGTAGTTTTCTCGTGGACTCTTTAGGGTTTTCTATGTATAGTATCAGATCATCCCCAAACAGGGACAGTGTAACTTGTTCATTACCAATTTGAAGCTTTTATTTCTTTTTCTTGCTTTATTGCTCAAGCTAGGATTTCCAGCACAATGTTAAATAGGAGTGATGAAGGGCATCCTTGTCTTGTTCCTGTTCTCAAGGGGAATGTTTTCAGCCTATCTCCATTAAGAATGATGTTGGACGTTGGTTTTGTATAGATGCCCTTAATTATCTTGAGAAATTTCCCTTCTATTCCTATTTTATTGAGATTTTTTATCAGGAATGGGTGTCCGACTTTGTTGAATGCCTATTCTGCGTCAGTTGAGATGATCATGTGAGTCTTTTCTTTCCTTTTATTTATGTGGTGGATTACGTTGATTGGTTTTCTAATGTGGAACCATTCTTGCATACCTGGTATGAATCCTATTTGGTTGTGGTGTATTTTTTTGTATATGATGCTGAATTCTATTGGCTCTAGAATGTTGTTGAGAATTTTTGCATCTATATCCATGAGAGATATTGGTCTGTAATTTTATTTTTTTGTGGCATCTTTGTCTGGTTTTGGTATCAGCTTTTTGCTGGCTTCATAGAATGAATTTGGAAGTGTCACTTCCTTTTCTATGCTCTGAAATAGCTTGAGTAGTACTGGTACAAGCTGTTCTCTGAATGTTTTGTAGAATTATCCAGTGAAGCCATCTGGGCCAGGGCTTTTTTTTTTGTTGAGAGTTTTTTTTTTTTTTTTTTAATTACCTTTTCAAACTCTTCTCTTGTTATGGATCAGTTCAGATTTTCAACATCACTTTGTGTTAGTTTGGGTAAGTAGTGTGTTTCTAGAAATTTATCCATTTCCTCTAGGTTTTTCAATTTGTTGGAGTATAGTTTTTCATAATATTCTGTTATGATCCTTTTTATTTCAGTTAAGTCTGATGTAATGTCCCCCATTTCATTTCTTATTTGGGTTATTTGTGTCCTCTCCTGTTTTTCTGTTGTCAGTCCAGTCAGTGGTTTGTTGATTTGGTTGATCCTTTCAAAGAACCAATTTTTGATGTTGTTGATTCTCTGTATTCTTTTTCTATTCTCTATTCTGTTTATTTCTGCTCTGATTTTGACTATTTCCTTTCTTCTGGTGGCTGTGGGCTTTTTTTGCTTTTCTCTATTTGTTTGAGCTGTGTAGTTAGTGTTTTTACTTTTTCTTATTTTTTGATTTGTGCATCTATTGCTATAAATTGTCCTCTTAGGACTGACTTTGCTGTGTCCCACAGGTTTTGGTATGATGTGTTTTCATTCTTGTTTGATTCTAGGAATTTTTTGATTCCATCTCTAATTTCTTCTATTACCCAGTGATGTGTAAGCAGAGTGTTACTTGGTTTCCATGTAATTGATTTTTTTCCCTTGTTCTTCCTGTTGTTAATTTCTACTTTAATGGCATTATGGTCAGGGAAGATACCTTGTATTATCTCCACGTTTTGGATCTTGTTGAGGATTGCTCTGTGGTCTAAGATGTGGTCTGTTCTGGAGAACATTCCATGTGCATTGGAAAAGAATGTGTACTTTGCAGCTGTTGGGTGTAGTGTTCTATATGTGTCTATGAGGTCAAGTTGGCTGACTGTGCCCTCTATGTCTTCTGTATCTTTGTCGAGTTTCTTTCTAGATGTTCTGTCCTTACAGACGGTGTATTGTCTCCTACTCTTATTGTGGAACTGTCAGTTCCTCTTTTCTGTGCTGTTAGAGTTTGTTTTATGTATTTTGGAGCCCCGTCATTGGGTGCGTAGATGTTTATTATGGTTATGTCTTCATGATGGATCATCCCCTTAATCATTATATAGTGTCATTCTTTGTTTTTTATGGTGGATTTTGTTTTAAAGTCTTTTTTATCTGAGATTAGTATTCCACTCCTGCTCTTTTTTGGTGGCTGTTTGCTTGATATATTTTTTTCCATCCTTTGATTTTTAGTAAATTTTTTCATCTTTGTTTCTAAGGTGTGTCTCTTGTAGACAGCATATTGATGGATCTTGTTTTTTTATCCATTCTGTCACTGTCCATCTCTTTATGGGTGCATTTAGGCAATTTACATTCAGTGTAATTATTGATAGGTGTGAGTTGTTGCTGTCATTTTGTAGTGCTTTTTTTTGTGATGCTGTTCCTCTTACTCTCCTGTGTTGAATTCCCTTTGTTTGTAGATTTTTTTTTTCCGTTTCTTTTGTTTTTGTAGGTTTTGTTTTTACATTTTTCTTCTTTATTTTGATGAGTAGGTTTGGTAACTTTCTTTGTGGTTACTTTGAAATTTACCCTGATCTTCCTTGGTTTGAACCAGTCTATTTTTACTTGGTATCACGTTGCCTTCCTCTCCATTAGAAGGTTCTATACCTACACCATTTATTTCCTCTTTTATTATTCTCATGCTATTGTCTTTACAGATTAACCTCTCTGGTTCCCTGTTGTAATTCTTTTGGTTTTGGATATTCCTTAAGAGTTCATTTCCTAGGTTGGTATCCAGCTAGTACAATCCTGTATCCTAGATTCTGCCTATGGTCTGATGTTGTTTGTTCTCCGATCGAAAGACTCCCTTTAACAAGTCTTGTAAGTGTAGATTGGTTTATTCATAGTCCTTTAATTCCTGTTTATCTGTAAATGACCTAATTTCATCACCATATTTGAATGAGTGTTTTGCAGGATATATTATTCTTGGCTGGCAATTTTTCTGTTTTAAAGTTTTATGCATGTCATCCATTGCCTTCTTGCCTGCATGGTTTCTGCTGAATAATCCGAGCTTAGTCATTTTCTTTTTCCTTTGTATGTGACTTTTTGTTTTACTCAAGCTGCTCTCAGGGACCTTTGTTTTCCTTTGGTTTTAGAGAGTGTGATTATGATATGCCTTGGAGATTTTCTTTTGGTGCCTATCCTATATGGGGTTCATTGAGCTTCTTGGATGGTCAGCTTTTGATCTTTCATGATATTGGGGAAGTTTTCTGTCAGTAGATCTTCAATGATCCTCCCTGAATTTTCTGTTTTCTCCTCCTGTTCTGGAACTCCGATCACTTGTAGATTTTTGCTTTTGGTTGTATCCCACTTAATTCTCAGGTTTTCTTCATTTTTCTTCATTCTTTTTTCTGATTTTTCCTCAGAGTTGTATCCAAGTGTTTGTCTTCAATTTCGCTGATCCTATCTTCCACTGATTCAAACCTGCTCCTCAGCCCTTCGATGACACTGTCCATTTATGAAATCTTGTTTATCTTTTGGATTTCTAATTGTTGTTTTTGTATGACTTCTAGTTGTGAATTTATTTTAGTATTTTGTTCCTGTATTATTTTCTTGAATTTTTTTATTTTTTTGTCTGTATTTTCCATGAATTTGTCTATTTTTTCCTCTTTTTTTGTCTGTGTTTTGCTTCAACTCTTGGATAATTCTGAATACTAGAGATTTGAATTCCCTATTAGGTAGTTCTAGTGCCTTTTCTTCTACTGGAAAGTCATCTGGTGTTTTATTTTGGATATCTACTAGAATCATCCTATCCTGTTTTTGTATATGTTTTGTTATTGACTGCTGTCTTCAGGGCATTCAGTAGTTATTTTCCTCATTTATTGATTATAGATTTATTTGTTTCTTCCTGCTTTTTTGTTTTATTTGGTTATGTCTGAGCAGGTGGGATGTGTGTTCTTTGTTGTTTGCTCTTCTGTGGGCACAATAGTTTTCACCTCCTTCTCCAATGGGTAGGGTCACTCAGTCAAGTATGGTACAGAATTCCAGGCCTAGCTTAAGGAGACTTGCTGGGATGGGCTTTTTTTGTGGCACATACTAGGGCTGACAGGGAGGACTGGGAATCAGTCAGTGTAGGGGAGGTTTTGGTAGGCCATGCTTGTGCTGCTTGGGAGTGTGATGTTCAGTGCATGGTGCCAGTAGGCAGGAAGGCAGGGGGAGATTGTGATGTGTGGAGCTGAGTATGGGAAAGAGGAGAGAGGAACAAGAGACAAAAACATACACATAAACAAGAAAGAGTGCTAAGGGAGCTTGCTATTGGAATGGAGAGATGAGAGACTAAGAAATGGAGAAAAACAAAACAAAAAAAAAGAAAAAGTGTAAAAAAAATGAATAAATCGAGAATCTGGAAATGAAGGAAGACAAAAAGAGAGAGAAGAAAAGAAAAGAAAGCAATAAGCAAAAACCAAAAAAACAATAAATAAGAAGAAAGAAATGCTCCAAGGGATGTCACTGTGCATCTGCACAGAATAAGGGAGTAGCTCCTAAGCCGTATGGTACTGCCCAGCTAGAAGGGTCTCTGATGCCAAGAAAACAAAAAAACAGAACAAATCAGAACAAACAAACAACAACAACAACAAAAAAGCCCTGAGGTCCCACCAGCATGGTGGCAGGGGCCAGGAAGCAGTTTCACAGTCAATCAGAGTTTGGAGCCTTTCGGGAAGAAGCAAAGATGGCACACGGAGTCAGATATTTGAGGAAAAGGAGGGGTAGTCAGTGAGAGGTAAGGAAGAAATCTAATGAAGCAGAAAAAAGCAACATTAGCAGCCAACAAATGGCACTCAGGGAGCCGGCCAGTGCAGGCGGGTGGAATCCAAGTGACACCGGGGTGAAGCCGGTGCTTCCAGGCCAAGAGAATGTGGCCCCAGGAAGCATAGGAGGCTGAATGGGGGTGAAGAATGGTCGGGGGTGGTTAAGCATATATTGCTGGTTGGCAGTAGTTCTTTCTCCTGCTGGAAGCTCTGTGAAGCTGCTTTCTCATACCCCCTGTTTGCTGATCTCTGATAGGAGTCCAAGATGGTGGATCTTTGCTGTGGTAGCTGATAGAAGACCTCTGCACATGTCTCTCCTCTCTCTCTGTTCTTTGTCAGTTTCTTATCCCATTTAGTGCTTGTCTGAGTTCTTTATCTCTTCATTTGATTCTTAGGGTTTCAGGTCTGATGTGTGACTCTGTTTGACTTAGTTTTTCAGATCTTTGCTGTGGAGGAAAGGCATAGTGCTTCTGACTATAGCGTCATGTTGCCTGGAAGTCAAAAAAGGGGTTAATTTTACTCAAATACTTTTTTTTCATCTTTTAGGGTTGTCTAATAATTTTTCTTCTGTAGTCTGGTAGTGAATATTTAGTTTGATATTTTGAAGTTGGCCTAAACTTGCATTCCTGGGATAAACTCCTTTTGGTCTTGATATGTTATTATTTTTACATATTGCTGGATTCAATTTGATAATATTTATTTAAGGATTTTTGTGTCTATGTTTATAAAGAATATTGGTTTATACTTTTCTTTCCTTGCAATGTCTTTATCTGGTTTTAGTATGAGTACAACCTTGACATCATAAAGAGCTGTGAAGTACTCTCTATTCTTCAATTTTCTAAAAGAGTTGGTGTAGATTTGATATTATTTCTCTGTTAACTGTTTGGTAGAGTTTGTAAGTGAAGCCATTTGGGTCTGCAGTTTTAATTCTGGGAAGGCTTTTAATGACAAGTTTAATTTCTTTAATTGGTATAGCAGTATTCAGGTTTTTTATTTCTTCTTGAACTTCAGTAGTTTTTTCTTTGAAGATTTTTTTCCCTAAGTTCTCAATTTTATTAACATAAAATTGCTTGTATTATTCTTTTTATAATCTTGATAAGATCTGTAAAATCTATTGTTATGTCCTCTCATTCCTGATATTGATAATTTTTATAAGTTCTCCCTCTTCTCTTTCTTTCACTCTCCTTCTTGTTGAACAGTCTGCTGGTTGATAAATTTTATTGAGCTTTCAAAAGAACCAGATTATGTATGAACAGGTTTTACTATTATTAAACTGTTTTCTATTTTATGGCTTATGACCTTATTTTTGTTATTTCCTTCTGTTTGTGTTTAATTTGTTCCTCTTTTTTTAGTTTCTCATGATGGAAGCTTTGGTTATTAATTTGAGGACTACCTTCTTTTTTAATATAGCATTCGATACTACCAAGTTTCCCCTAAACATCACTTTAGTTGCTTCCCACAAATTATGATCAGTACTTTACGCGTGTTTTAAATTTTAATTCCTTTTAGATATTTTCCGTATAGCCTTATAACTTTCTCTTTGACTCATTAGTTAATTAGAAGGTTTTTTTTTTTTTTTTTAAATTTCCAAATATTTAGGAATTTTCTAGATATGTTTCTGGATTTCATTTCAAGTTTAGTTACTTTGTGGTTAGGAATGTATTTTGTATGATTTCAATTTTCTTATATCATTTTAGTGTTTGTTTGTTTTTTAATGGCTGCAAATATGTTCCATCTAAGTAAAAGTTCCATGTTAACTTGCAAAGCATATTTATTTTTCTGTTGTTTGGTGAAGTGTTTCGATTAGGTCAGGTTGCTTGATAGTATTGTTAAATTTTTTATATTCATATAATTTTTTAAATTTATCTGTTGTATCATATACTGACAGAGAAACGTTAATCCCTATAACTAAAATTGAAGATTTGTCTATATGTAGTGTGAGTTCTGTTTTTACTTTATGTGTTCTGAAGAGTGTTATTAGATGCATGCACAGGAAGAACTGTTACATTTTTTTTGATAAACTCATCACTTGGTAATGTGATTTCCCTTTGCAATCCCAGCAATATCCTGTGTTATGAAGTTTATTTCATCCTCAAATAATATAGAAACTTCTTTTTTAAGTTTTTCTTGGTTACCTTTTTCCATTCTTTTACTTTTAACCTACTTATTACGTTTAAAGTGAGTTTCTTCTAGAAAGCGTATAAATTAGTCTTACTTTTTCAGAAATCTAATGTGACAATCTCTAGTTTAGAGTTATTTAGACAAATTAATTAAATTATTAATATAGTTGTATTTAAATGTATGTCTTGCTTTTCATTTTCTACTTGCCCTATCTGGCTTTTTTTTTTTTTTTTTTTTGGTCTTTTTCTTCTTTTAGTGTAAGTGTTTTTTAGTATTCCGTTTTGTCACCACTGTTTGTTTATTAGTTGTTACTCTTTTGTCAAGTTTTTGGTCAATAATTTTTTATAATGTTGTTCAGGTTTTCTGAATCCTTACTGAATTTCTGTTTATTTGTTCTCTCAGTTAGTGGAAGAAATTTATTGCTTTCGATAACTACACTTGTGGATTCTCTATTTCTTCTTTTAGTTCTGTTTCATGCATTTTGAAGCTCTCTTGTTAGGTATATGCATATGCAGGATTGTAATATGTGCTTGGTGAATTTTCTCTTTATCAGTAAGTAATGTTTCTCATTTTCATTGATTTGAAGTTAACTTTTTCTGACGTTAATATAGCCTTTACACTTTAAAAAAATTGTTTCAATGGCATATTTTCCAATATTTCAAATTTTTATCATTTTACTTTTAATCTAAAACTCACTGCCATTGATTCTGATTCATAATGACTCATAGTGACCGCATAGAGTTTCCAAGGCTGTAATCTTTATGGAAGCAGACAGCCACATCTTTCTCCCATGGAGCCTCTGGTGGTCTTGAACCGCTGACCTTTTGGTCAGCAGTCACGTGCTTTAACCACTGTGCCACCAAGGCTCCTTTTAATTTTTTACTTTTAAGCTATCTATGTTTAAATACTTAAAATGTGTTTCTATTAAGCAGTATTGACTGGTTTTGCTTTTTTTTAAATCCAATTTGACAATCTCCACCTGTTACTTGGCCTGTTTATATTCAATGGAACATAGTTGTATTTAAATCTATTATCTGGCTATTTGCTTTCTGTTTGTCTCAATGTTTTATTGGTAAAATTTTTCTTTTTTTCTCCATATTTTGGATTAATTGTGCATTTTTATATATATTTTATAACTCGTATACCCCTTCATAGATTTGTAGCAATTGTACAAGGTTAACAATATAAATTTTAGTGTATCACAATTAAACTTTGAATAATAAAATACAACTTTACATATTTTTTAAAATTTTTTCCATACAAAAATTTATACATATATTGTTATGTGACTCTAAATACTCTCCCCATACTGTGACAGCACACTCTTCCTTTTCACCCTGCATTCGCCAAGTCCATTCAACCAGCCCCTAGCAGTCTGCCCTCCCATCTCACCTTCAGACAGGAGCAGCCCACTTAGGAAGTCTCTTTATCTACTTGAGCTAAGAGGCACACTCCTCAAGAGTATCACTTTATGTCCCACACCAGTCCAATCCCTATATGAAGAGCTGGCTTCAGAAATTGTTTTAGTTCTGGGCTGATAGAGAATACAGGGGCTATGCTTTCCGGGGTACCTTAAGTCTCAGTCAGACCATTAAGTCTGGTCTTCTTACTAGAATTTGAGTTCTACACCCCACCTTTCTCCTACTCCATCTGGGACTCTCTGTTGTGTTCCCTGTCAGGGCAGTCATTGGCGGTAGCCAGGCACCATCTAGTTCTCGTTTCAGGCTGATGAAGTCTCTGGTTTATGTGGCCCTTTCTGTCTCTTGGGCTACTACTTTCCTTGTGTCTTTGGTGTTCTTTATTCTCCTTTACTCCAGGTGGTTAGGACCAATTGATAGATTTTAGATGGCTACTTGTAAGCTTTTAAACCCCAGATGCCACTCACCAGAGTAGAATGTACAACATTTTCTTAATAAGATTTGTTATGCCAATTGAACTAGATGTTCCCAGAAAGCATGGTCCCCAGACCCCTACCCCTGCTACTATGTCCCTCAAAGAGTTTGTTTGTATTCAGGAATATTCTTAGCTTTGGTTTAGTCCAGTTGTGCTGAGTTCCCCTGTATGTGTTCTGTCCTTCCCTTCACCTAAGATAATTCTTATCTACTATCTTATTAGTAAATAACCATCATCTTATCTCCCCACCCTTGTAACCATCAAAGAATGTTTTCTTCTGTGTTTAAACCTTTTCTTGAGTTCTTATAATAGTGGTCTTATACAACATTTGTCCTTTTGTGACTGACCAAATTCACTCAGTATAATGATCTCCAGCTTCCTCCATGTTAGAAGATGTTTCAAGGCTTCATCCTTGTTCTTTATCATTCAGTAGTATTCCATTGTGTGGCTATACCATAATTTGTATTCATTCGTCCGTTGATGGGCACCTAGGTTGTTTCTGTCTTTTTGCTATTCTGAACAGTGCTGCAATGAAGGTGGGTGTGCATATATCTATTTGTGTAATGGCTCTTATTTCTCTAGGATATATGCCAGGGAGCGGGATAGCTGGATTGCATGGTACTTCTATTTCTAGTTTTTTAAGCAAGTGCCAAATTGATTTCCGAAGTTGTTGTACCATTTGACATTCCCACTAACAGTGTACAAGTGTTCCAGTCTCTCCAAAACCTCTCCAGCATTTATTATTTTGTGGTTTTTTGATTTATGCTAGCCTTGTTGGGGTGAGATGATATCTCACTGTAGTTTTGATCTGCATTTCTCTAATAGCTAACGATTGTGAGCATTTCTTCATGTGTGTGTTGGCCACCTGAATATCTTCTTTGGCAACGTGCCTGTTCATCTCCTTTGCCCATTTTTTAATTGGGTTATTTGTCTTTTTCTTGTTCAGGTATTCCAGTAGATTTTACATATTAGACACTGATCAGATTTGTTGTAGCAAAAAATTTTTTCCTTTTCTGTAGATTGTGTTCTTACTCTTTTGCTGAAGTCTTTCGATGAGCATAAGTCTTTGATTTTTAGGGGCTACCAGTTATCTAGTCTCTCTTCTGGTGCTTGTGCATTGTTATTTATGGTTTGTATTCTGTTTATGCCATGTATTAGGGCTCCTAGCTTTGTCCCTACTATTTCTTCCATGATCTTTATCGTTTTTGATTTTATATTTAAATCTTTGATCCATTTTGAGTTAGTTTTTGTACATGGTGTGAGGTATGAGTCTAGTTTCAGTTTTTTGCACATGGTTATCCAGTTACGCCAGCACCATTTGTTAAAGAGACTGTCTTTTCCCCCAATTAATGGACTTCGGACCTTTGTCAGATATCAGCTGCTCATAGCTGGATGAGTATATGTCTGGATTCTCAATTCTGTTCCATTAGTCTATGTATCTGTTGTTGTACCAGTACAAGGCTGTTTTGACTACCCTGGCGGTATAATAGGTTCTAAAATCAGGTAGCGTGAGGCCTCCCACTTTGTTCTTCCTCTTGAGTAATGCTTTACTTATATGGGGCCTCTTACCTTTCCATATGAAGTTGGTGATTTGTTTCTCCATCTCATTAAAAAATGCCAGTGGGATTTGGATTGGGCTTGCATTGTATCCATAGATCGTTTTGGTTAGAATTGTTATTTTCACAATCTTGAGTCTACCTATCCATGAGCAGGGTATGTTTTTCCATTTATGCAGGTCTCTTTTGGTTTCTTGTAGTAGTGTCTTATAGTTTTCATTGTATAGATCTTTTACGTCTCTGGTTAGATTTATTCTTAAGTATTTTATCTTTTCAGGAGCTATTGTAAATGGTACTGATTTGGTGATTCCCTCTTCGAGGTCCTCTTTGTTGATTTTTGTATATTTATCTTGTATCCTGAAACTTTGCTGAAATCTTCTATTAGTTCCAGTAGTTTTCTTGTGGATTCTTTGGGGTTTTCTGTGTATAGGATCATATCATCTGCAAATTGAGATACTTTGACTTCTTCCTTACTAATTTGGATGCGCTTTATTTCTTTTTCTAGCCTAATGTTCTGGCTAGGATCTCCAGCAAAATGTTGAATAAAACTCATGATAAATGGCATCCTTGCCTGGTTACCGTTCTCAAAGGGAATGCTTTCACAATCTCTCCATTTAGGATGATGTTGGCCCTTAATTATATTGAAGAATTTCACTTCTATTCCTATTTTGTTGAGAGTTTTTATCATGAATGGGTGTCGGACTTTGTCAAATGCCTTTTCTGCATCGATTGAGAAGATCAAGTGGTTCTTGTCTTTTGTTTTATTTATGTGATTGATTACACTGATTGTTTTTCTGATGTTGAACTGTCCCTGCATACCTGGTATAAATCCCACCTGATCATGGCGAATTATTTTTTTTGATATGTTGCTGAATTCTACTGGATAGAATTTTGTTGAGGATTTTTCGTCAATGTTCATGAGTGTTGTTGTTCTGTAATTTTCTTTTTTTATGATGTCTTTACCTGGTTTTTGTGTCAGGTTTATGCTGGCTTCATAGAATGAGTTTGGGAGTATTCCATACTTTTCTATGCTCTGAAATACCTTTAGTAGTAGTGGTTTTAACTCTTCTGTGAATGTTTGGTAGAATTTCCAGTGAAGCCATCCGGGCCAAGGCTTCTTTTTTGTTGTGAGTTTTTAAATTACCTTTTCAATCTCTTCTTTTGTTATGGGTTTATTTAGTTGTTCTACCTCTGTTTGTGTTAGTTTATGTAGGTAGTGAGTTTCTAGAAACATTTCCTCTGGGTTTTCGAATTTGATAGAGTACAATTTTTCATAGTATTCAGTTATGAATTTTTTAATTTCATTTGGGGCTGCTGTGATATCACCCATCTCATTTCTTATACGGGTTATTTGCATCCTCCCCTGTTTTTCTTTTGTCAGTTTGGCCAGTGGTTTATCTTTTTTATTTATCTTTAAAGGAACCAGCTTTTGGTCTTTTTAACTCTTTCAATTGTTTTTCCATTCTCTATTTCATTTATTCTGCTGTAATTCTTATGATTTCCTTTCTTCTGGTGCCTGAGGACTTCTTTTGCTGCACTCTTTCAACTTGTTCCAGTTGTAAGGTTAATGTTTTGATTATAGCTCTTTCATCTTTTTGGATGTGTGCATTTATTGCTATAAACTGACCTCTGAGCACTGCTTTTGCTGTGTCCCAAAGGTTCTGGTAGGATATGTTTTCATTCTCTTTTGATTCTATAAATTTCTTTATTCCATCCCTAATATCTTCTATAACCCAGTAGTTTTGGAGCAAAGTGCTGTTCATTTTCCGTATGTTTGATTTTTTTTCCTTGCTTTTTCTGCTGTTGATTTCTGCTTTTATGGCTTTATGGTTAGAAAAGATGCTTTGTAATATTTCGATGCTTTGGATTTTGTTAAAGCTTGCTTTATGGCCTAATACGTGGTCTGTTCTGGAGAATGTTCCATGTGTGTTGGAAAAGAAAGTATACTTGACTTCTATTGGGTGGAGTGTTCGTTATATGTCTATGAGATCAGTTTGTTTGATAGTAGCATTTAGCTCTTCCGTGTCTTTGTTGAGCTTCTTTGTCAATGTTCTGTCCTTCACCAAAAGTGGTGAAGTCTCCTACTACTATTGTGGAGCTATCTCTCTTTTCAGTGCAGTTAAAGTTTGTTTTATGTTTTTTGGAGCCCTGTCGTTGGGTGCATAAATATTTATTATATTTATGCCCTCTTAGTGTATTGACCCTTTAATCATTGTATAGAGTCCTTCCTTATCCCTTGTGATGGATTTTACTTTAAAGTCTATTTTGACAGAGATTAATATTGCCACTCCTCCTCTTTTCTGAGTGTTGTTTGCGTGGTATATATTTTTCCATCCTTTGGGATTTAGTTTGTTTGTGTCTTTAAGTCTAAGGTGTGTCTCTTGTAGGCAGTGTATAGATGCAGTGTGTTTTTTTAATCCAGTCTGCCACTCTCTGTCTCTTTATTGGTGCATTTAGTCCGTTTACATTCAGCATAATTATTGATAGGTATGAGTTTAGTGCTGTCATTTTGATGGTTTTTTTTTGGGTGTTGTCCACAGTTTCTTTGTTCCACTAATTTTCTGTACTGAGTCGTTTTTCTTTATGTATTTTCTTTTCATCTTGTTCATTGTTGTTGAGTTTGTGTTTGCTGAGTCTTTGTATTTTTCTAATTGTTTATTTTGACTTGTAGGATTCATAATCTCCTTTGTGGTTACCTTAATATTTACATCTATTTTTCTAAGTTTATACCGGTCTTTTATTTCATTATATCGCTTTGACTTCCTCTCCATATGTAAAATCTATGTCTACATTTTTTTAAGTCCCTCTTTTTTGTTTTAATGTTGTCATCTTTTACATATTGACATCGGTTTCCCTATTTTCAGTGTTTTAGCTTTGATTTATTTTTGTGAGTTCATTATTTGAGTTGATATCTGGTTGCTCTGTCCTGTGTTCTAGTCTTCGCTTGTTATCTGATGTTACTGATTTTCTAATTGGAGGACTACCTTTAGTATTTCTTGTAATTTTCGTTTGGTTTTTGCAAACAAACTTATATTTATCTGGAAATGCCCTAGTTTTGCCATCATATTTGAGAGACAGTTTTGCTGGATATATAATATTTGGCTCACAATATTTTTCTTTCAAGGCCTTTGTAGGTCATCCCATTCCCTTCTCGCCTGCATGGTTTGTGCTGAGTAGTCCAAGATTATTCTTATTGACTATCCTTTGTAAATGACTTTTTATTTATCCCTAGGTGCTCTTAAAATTCTCTCTTTGTTTTTGACAAGTTTGATTATAGTATGTATTGGTGACTTTCTTTTGGGGTCTACCTTCTGTGGGGTTCGATGAGCATCTTGGATAGCTATCTTGTCATCTTTCACAATATCAGGGAAGTTTTCTGCCAACAAATCTTCAACAATTCTCTCTGTATTTTCTGTTACCCCCCCCCCCCCCCGTTCTGGTACTGCAGTCACTCGTAGGTTATTCCTCCTGATAGCGTTCCACATAATTCTTAGGGTTTCTTCATTTTTAAAATCCTTTTATCTGATTTTTCCTCTAATAAGTTGGAGTCAAGTGCTTTATCTTCAATCTCGTTAATTCTGACTTCCATTGCCTCAATTCTGCTCTTATGACTTTCTATTGAGTTGTCTAATTCTGAAATTTTATTGTTACTCTTCTGGATTTCTGATTGCTGTCTCTCTATGGATTCTTGTGGCCTGTTAAATTTGTCATTATGCTCTTCTCTTTTTAATTTCCTCGATTGTGTATTCTGCGTTTTGCTTAATAGCCTTCCTAATTTGTTGAAGAGTTCTGTATATTAATCTTTTGTATTCTGCATCTGGTAATTCCAAGAAATATTCTCCTCTGGAGTATTTCTAGATTATATTGGGAACTTGCTGAAGCCATCATGGATTGCCTCTTTATGTGATTTGATATTGATTGTTGTCTCTGAGTCATCAATATGTTATTATATTTATTTATTTTATGTTTGCTTACTGTGTCATAGCTTCTTGTTTTGTTTTGATATGCCCAGGTAGGCTTCTCGTATGAGCTAGTTTGATTATTGGCACCTTTGTGGCTCTAATGTCCTATCACCAGGAGGTTAGATCTGTTACTAGGTATTTGAGGTCAGGAATCTGCCCACTCCTCCTGTATTGATTCAGCTCAGGTGCCCAGATAGATAACCACCAAGTGTGTGGTGTAGGCTCTGACAGTCCTAGAAAGGCATGGGTGATTCATGTAGGCACAGGCATCTGCCTGCAGCAGGGGGACACACTCTGAGCAAGGCTGGGAGCTGATGGCCTACCCCAAGTGTCCAGGAGGAAGGGGTGTCCCTGTTCCTTAGAGCATGTAGGTGGGTGGGTTTTGCAGCTGGACTATGAGCAGCTAATTCTGTTGGCTGTAAGGACTGGGGGCCCCTCTTATTCATGGGCCCCTATTGCAGGTGGCTAAGTGGCATGATTGGAGCCACCAGTCCTCAGGCCCCTGATGTGAGTAGGTGTACATCCTGCTTAATGGGCAGAGCAATGTCAAATGTCAAGAACCTGCCACTTCACAGCTAAAACAGTTCAGGTTAGAGTTCCAGTATATACCCTGTTGTACTGCATTAATGAAGGCCTACACTGTTGAGATGGGCCCACACAAGTCTATGCAAGGGAAAGGCACTCAAAGTCCATTGATCCCTTATGCCTGTGCCTAGGCAAAGGAGCTGTGCCTACCCTGAATTCCTGGCTTAAGGGAGCTGGCAGTTTATTTTTTCCCGTCTGTTAATTTGTTCACTCTCCAATTCAGGGAGAATGGCTCCAGGCTTGTGACGGATCCCACTTCTGGCCCAGGGGACTCGGCAATTGCTGATGTCTGGGACCCAGTGCACAGCCGGGAGCAGGGAGGTAAATGGGAGAGAGGTTTTCCCCTAAGGGGGATGTTTTGATCCACGCGGTGAGCCATACACAGTTACTTATCTTTTGCCAGATTGAGGGCTGCTTCTCACTGGTTCTGGGTGGTTATGTAGACTCTCTGGTGCTGGGTCTCTCCTGGTGCAGAAAATGCACCTCCTGAGTATCAATGCTTGCCTGCCTCACTGCTCACCCCTGAGCTGCGCAGGCCTGAAGGCTCAGGCTCTCATCAGGTCAGGTCTGGCAACTCCTTGCTGCTTCTGAACCATCTCTCCCTGCCCCTGCCACTCAGTCTGGTTCCTCAACTCTGCCTTTGATATTCACGTCTCACAGATTGCCATATATAATGGAATCATTTGTTTTTTCTGGTCTTTGTTGTAAGAGGGTCCACCAGAAACATCTGACTACTGTTGTCAGACATGTTACATATACATATGTTAGAAGCCCCACAATAATAATTTTTATTATTTATTCCTTAAAGAGTAAACTATTACTTGGAGAGATGAACAGTAAGAAAAAATATTTTTAAAATTTACTTTCATTTATTGACAATGTCTGGAACTTGTACCAGATTCTGCTGGTTTCATATCCCTTCTGTCTGAAGAACTCTTTTTATCATTTTTCATATTATAAGTCTGCTGGTAATGAATGCTTCCAACTTTCTTTTTTTCCTAAAAAAGTATTTCTCCTTTACTTTTGACATGTATTTTGGTGAGTATAGGATTCTGGGTTGACAGTTTTTTTTCATTAAAAAGCTTTGAAGATATCACTGAATTGTCTTCTGGCTTGCATAATCTCTAGTAAGATTCTGCTTTAATTCTTACCTTTGGTCCTCTGCATGTAATCTTTCTTTTTGATTAGTGCAGTCTTTATTCAGAAAAGTAGTTCAGAAAATATTTGCTGAGGGCCTGTTTGGCCCATCACTGGATGTACAGCCAAGAGTGGAACAAAATGTCTGTTTTCATGGAGGTTGCAGTCTCAAATGTCTTTCTAAGCTAGTATAAACAATCATGCAAGTTTGACCAAGACTGAGATGTTTTCCAGGATGTGGGACTTCCAGGTCTAACACTGGGAAACTTCAGGGCAAACTGAGATGAGTTTATCATCCACCATAAAATGTAAAGGTATGAGTTGACACTTAAGCCTAGTCCCAACATTCCCTGGTCATAGCTTTCACTCATAAACTTGGACTCATGAGTCCATAAATATCAAGTTATTCTTCTTTAATCTGTAAAACTGTGCTGTTGAACACAGTAGCCACTAATGGTGGCCACATATGCATACTGAGCTCTGGAAATACTGGATGTTGAAAGAAAACTTAGAAACTGAGAAAACTCAGTGATAGGATGGAAAAGGAGGTGTAGTAGACTCTTTTGACCAATAAATATATGATGAGTAGGGTTTTTTTTTTCTTTTTTCTTTTTTTTGAAGGAAGGGATAATGAGGTTAAAAAGTTTTTATCAGTTTTAAAATAGAAAGAAAGACTAAGGGAAGAATATGAAGGACACTTTGTTTAATATTTCTCACATCATCTCAATCTGAGGAATGGTAAAATCAGGCAATACATTCTCTCAGCTTTTGTTTTTCTAAAAATTCTTTATTTTGCTTCATTTTTAAGACTTAATTTCTTTGGGTATAGGATTCTGGGTTGACAGCTTTTTTCTTCTAGATACCTTGGAGTTATCATTCAATTGTCTTCTAGTTTCCATAATTTCTAGTGAAAGTCTGCTGTAATTCTTATCTTTGGTCTTACATATGTAATATGTCCATCCCTCATCTGTCTTTAACATTTTGCTTTATATTCGCATCTCAGCAGCTTTACTATGATGTGTTTGAGAGTGTGTACTCACAAGTGTGTGTGTGTTTGTATCTTAATTGGAATTCTTGAAACTGTCATTTGATGTTGTTCGTTATTCTAGAAAATTATCTATCATTATCAATTCATATATTTCCTCTGTTTCGTTATCTTTTCATTCTCTCTGGGTTTCAAATTACACGTATATTATATCACTGAAAAATTCCCACAGCTCCTGGATAATCTGTTTGCTCAATTTTCCACTTTTTTTCTCTTTGTGTTTCAGTTTGGATAGTTTCTATCAACCTATTTTCAAATTAATTAATTCTTTATTTAGTTGTCTTGAATCTATTTATGATCTTGCCAAATGAATTCTTCTTCTTTATTTTAATTTCCATAATTTGCATTTGAATCATATATTTTACACCTCCCTGTTGAAATTCTTCATTTGTTCGTGCATGTTTTCACACTGTATTAAAAAACAAAAATCATTTTGGCCACAGTTTTTATAAAATATTTGTCTAATAGTTACAACATAGCATCATCTCTTAGGTTGGTTCAGCTTATAATATTTTATATATAGATATATATTATCTATATATGTCATCGTTGTTATTGTTTAGTTTTGTTTTTCTTTTTTTGCTTTTTTAAGTATCTTTTAATCTTCAGTTGAGTGCCTGACATCATACTAAAACAGTGAAGGTGGAGGTCATTATTTTTTATGTCTGGAAAAGTCATGCTTTTTCTTCTGTTTAAATTTTAGTGACAAGGGGAGATTGAAGTTATCTAGTCAGGAGTTGAATAGTATGTGGAATTTATTATTGCTGTGGTTATTTTCAGAGTACCACTGACTTCAAATTTCTTTAGTTTTGGGCTGCTATTGTCTTGTTCTTAGGATTTGGGTTAGGATGCTGGATGAGTTCCCCTGTCTAAATACTCCATTTTCAGCTTTCAGGTATTCCTGCATACCTGTGTCACAGCTATAGATCTCCCTCCATACTCTTGCCTCTCCCTCAGCAGTAAGCTGCTGCTGCTGCTGCTTGCTGTATGTACTAGGATTGTTTTTGGGTAGGAGATTTCACTCAGTGTTTTGGGTATTGGAATGTGTTTTTCTCAGAATTCCTGTCCCTCATCACTATGGCAGTCAAACACTGTCATATCTGCGGTTCATCTTGGCAGAATTTTCTTGCCCTTGAACTATCAATAAGAGACCTCTACTTGATATCAGTATAAGATCTCAGGTCTGTGAACATTTCCTGACCTCTTCCAGAGGTAAAGAGTTTGTTCTTCTCTTCTTCCCCGAGCCACAGGGTCTTTGCCTATGCTCTAGGTGTGACAGAATCTCTTGCCCTCTATCAATAGGCTTAAAGTTTTTGCCTCACAGGAGAGAAGAATCTACAGATATTCATGTATTTTATGACCCTTCCCTCAGAGCACCCAGTTACCTTCTACATACCTGCATCGTTCTCTCTAGTTTAATGTTCTGCCCCTAATCCTTCTTGTCTCACCTGGTAGAAATTTATGAGAAAGTTTTTTTCAAGTAAGTATAGAGTTCCCTCGTGGCTGAGACTCAGCTATTTCAGACTAACAAAATTGCCTGCATTTGAGCTCTGGCATTTCATCAAAATTTTAGCTAATTTCTTTTTACCTGTTTGCATTGTGCATGGAATCTCTTCATCCTGTACTCTGCAACAAAAATAACAGTTTTTCTATCTTGTCTGTCTTTGAAGAAGCTTGTTCCTGTTTGGAATTTAAGTTACTTGGTTGCTTTGAGAATTTTGCTATCTGATGGGCTCAACAAAAGTTGTAATTTTGTACTTTGTCCAACTCTTTTTCATTACTGAGTGGAAGCAATATTCTTTACAGCTTTTTGCATTTAAGCAGAAGAACCAGTCTGATACCTCTTATCTCTTGACCTGTTTATAGATAGTACAAGTTCATTGGCCAGAAGCTAAATCACATAGTGAACTTATGGAACTATTGAACTTAAGAATTAATTTATTCAATTATTTTCTAACACATATAATAAATTTTTTTATTTAAAGAGAGCCAACTATATATAAATATAAAATCTTATTTGCTAATCATAGTCACACAATTAGATACACGTTATAAGCCCTGCATTATAAATAATTGCACTAACTATGCAGTTGAATTATTTTCTTACATCTGGTCAGTGTTGCATCTGGGATTTGAATTTAATGAGAGAGTTGGATTTTCAGCTTATATCTTTATGATTTGGAATTTTATGCTTTTTTCTGCCATGCCATCAATGATTTTCCAGAAATAGAGGTAAGTATCTGGGATATAAATATATAGACGTTTTCCTTGAAGACAAAGGGAAAGAGACATATAAGAAAATAATAAACAGCCACTATGAGTGCTATAACAGAGGAAAACACATATTAGAGTGCAGTTAGTATTTCTACATAATCCAGACATGGATGAATTTATGGTGGAGGTTTTATCTAACCTGTGTCTTTAAGGACTAATGAGTTTTTAAAGAGGGAAAATGTGCTGAGATGCTTTTGTTTATGAGAAGATATATATCTGTACAAAGAATGTGCTGTATGCAAGGGGCACAGGATATTCTAATGAGGCAGGATGCAATGTGTATAACATAATTGAGTAGGTATGAGGCTGAAGAGGAAGAATGGAATCAGCGTGTGAAGATTTTCTGATGCCAAGTTAAGGTTATAATAATAAAATATTGGAATGTTTCAAGCAAGAGGGTGACAAAATAATTTTTATGTTTAAAAATATGCTGATGGTGTTAGTAGGAACAATGAGAAGTCATGTTTATTGTTGAAGGCATGATAAATAATAAGACAGTCATTATAATATTCCAGATGAATCCTAAGCTAAGAAAAGATCCAGAGGAAATGAAAAGAATGTGAAGTTTCACAGGTTTTTCTCAGGTCAAATTTTAGATAAATTGTTAGATAATTAGCTGAGGCAATAAGAAAGAGAGAGTTATTAAAATTTGGGGTCATTTCTAACATATAAGTTAGGATGACAGTGTTGACTTAGATATATTTAAACGTTAGTGGCACCAAAATGAAGTGAATTTGTGGATGTTATGATGGATTAATAAAAGTCAGTAGAGACTGGAGAAGTCTACACATGTTCATACAACAGGATCAATATACATTTACTGATTGTCTATTGAATCAAAAACAATAGTTCAGGTAATTAGAAAGACACACAAACTTATCTACGCCTTCCTCGCACACGCACAATAGTATCCTCCAAAAAATACAATTGATTTGGAGAGATGAGACAGTAACTTGTGATTAAAAGCAATACTAGAAAACAATAGAAAAGATTTTCCAAGGCAGTACTTGATTAATTGCCTAATGATTTACACAATTTAAGAGGAAGGAGGTTAATTAGGAGTGGCTGGTAAGAAAAGTAATGGGAGTTAGAAGAAGTATTCAGTATGGCAGTGTTCTCTAAGAGATAGCAAAAGGGTATCTAACAATAGGGTTTTTTTTTTTTTAAAGTTTTTTTGTGTGTAATGAGATTGCAATTTAAAATGTTGATGCTTGAAAACTGCTATTTTGGGGTTTACTGTGAGTTCCTGTGATCTAAGTGGAAATTGGACTTTGTGTTTGTTTGCATTGATTGAGGATCTTCATGCCCTAGTTTGTCTTTCACTCATACATATATGAAACAAGCACCTACCCTCTCTTTACAGAGTAACTCTGAAAAAGAGAGGTAGTCAAACTGCAGCTGCTTCCAAACAAGATGTGTTTTGTTGAATGTTGTAAGTTAGGTGTGTCTTACACAACACTATGTTCCTGATACAATAGAGAAATGATTTTTTTTTTCTTGGATCTGGATTTATTCTATGTCATGACTAAAAAGCATTATTTACTCTTGGGAGAGGGTGTGCTTTTTAACCAAATATCTGCTTACATTTATTGAAAGAACAGATTGCTCCAGGAGGGACAAGGGAGACTGGTATTATCTTCATTCCATATTAGAATTACTGTCAATCTCGATTGATGCCCTCACAGTGCATTTTGTGCTGTTGTCTTGGTGTGCCACATGCAATGCTATTTAAGATTTAAAAACTCACATTAAATAAATATAGTTTCAAGTAGTATAATTGTCTTGATTCCCAGACCTTATTTTCTAGTATGGGTGAGCATTTCCCTAAAAAAGAATTAAAATCTGCTTCTCCTGAGAAGCGTTGAATCTGGAGTAAGAAAAGATGAAGTCTTGGATTGAATCAGAGAGACTTTCTTTCTAACTCTGGAGTGGAAGCAGAGTTGGGCTGTGGCTCTAACATGGGGAGATAACTTTGGTGGAGGCTGAGCTGGCTTTCTCATGTGTTTGCTAATAGACAAGAAGAGAAGTAGTCAAAATGGCAGAGACATAGGGATGTGAGCTATTCTCTCAGCTGTGCTTCTCTTATCCTTTGGTAAAAATATTTTAAAAATATTATGATCTGAGCTAAGGCATGCTTTGGTGAGTGAAAAAAAACTGCTCATTATCAATGCTTGTATTGCATGAGTGGCTCCTACCCAGGAAGCCAGGTGCTAGTCTCAGGAGTTGACCTGCAGGGTTGAGGAGCATCGATGGTCCAAAATGAGAGCAGGTAGGATAGGTGACATGAAGTGGAGAATTGAGTTGTATACGTGCATGCTTCAGAGATTTCCAGAAAAATAAATGGAGAATTTGGTAGAAGAGAGGATTTCCTGAAGACTACAGAATATGGCCTCTGACTACGTTTGGGTATTGAAGAAAAATGGAAAGTTAACAACATGTAGGGTATAGTTACAGAAAAATACAAAGCTTTATTTTAATGGGCAGAAATTCAAGAGACTCTTTTTTCACCAGAGGGTCATTCATACATAAAATCACATCAGAGTTAGTTTTTCTTACTCACAAGCATATCTTAAAATGGAGTGTGCTTTTTAAACCATGTGAGATTTTTGTAATTATTAAGGCTCATGCAACCAAGCAATTAATTTCAATTCACTTTCATTTTTAAAAGTGAAAAAGCAGGGCATAAAAACAGATTATGGAAATGAAACAAAATACTTGAATAAATTGAAATGTCGAAACTTAATATTTTTCAAAAACTGAAGTATGTATTCTTCAGGTACTCAGGAGATTTTAAAGATGAACCTAATGTTAATATGAGTCTCTCAGAGACTACCTCAAGTGTTTGCTTTAGCACTCAATGAGATATCTCTATAGCACTGATTTAATTAATATTCTAACTCAAAAGAATAAATAGAAATGAAAGACTTGTTGTGGCTGTGGTGATTCACTGAATAGCTCTAGCCCTCTAACTGGCACAAGCATATGACGTGATTATTAATGGTGCTTGAAAAATGTTCATCCCAGCTTTCTCCATTTAGTGACACTCAAGACTACAATGTGTTGATAAGTATTCGAACCCTTCTTTACTCTTCCTGATTTGTAGGCTGTTACTTCCAGAGTTTGACCTAGAGATCTTATTAGCTAATCAACCTCTTTGTAATTCAGTTTTTCTTGAGTCAAAATGGAGTAAACACCATTTTACCAGGGTGTTGAAAAGTAATGATACAGGGCAGATCTCACTATATATTGCCTGTATGTCAGAGACTTAGTTAAACAGCAGGGAGAGTCTTGATTACAAAGTTACTCATGGTTCATTTATCTTATTATTAGTTAATCAAAATATATGAAAATGAAACTAATTCTCCCTAACAACTTTAAGGCTGGTATTTTTATTATTATTTAACATTAGCTGATGTATAGAAATATATTGCATCTAAATTAAATGGATAAATTTAAAAATCAAACAAACTGTTAATTAGCTCAGTCATTTAATTAATAAGTAATTTTGAGTCTGCTAATTTCCAAACACTGTGTTGAGCCTTGGAATCTAATGATGAACAAATGGTGATTTGTCCTACAGTTTGGTGGAGAAGACAAATGTTGAATTAGAAATTACAAGTGTAATGTGTTTCAAAAGTTGAAGTATAGGTCAGTATAGGAATCTATAAGAGAATAGGGTTAAACTAGTGTGGGAATTCATTAACGGCCTCCTCTGGTGAAGGTAGAGATGATTTACAGGTAGAGCAACTATCATAAAGCTGTAAGATAAGGAGTGGTAAACAGACAGAAAGGGAAAGAGGGAAAAAGAAAGGGAAAGAGGGAATGAGGGACATTCAAGAAACTGAAATTAAAAAAATATATTATACTTATAGAAAGAGTAGCATATATACAGAGATTGGAGTAAAAGACAGGATTTAAAAATGTAGAGCCTTGTATAATGATAAGAGTTTTGGCCTTTATCTTACATTTTCAATCTGAAACCATTAAAAGATTTTAAAAAGTTGAATAATATGATCCAATTTATAGTTCAAAAACGTATCTTTCTGGATACAAGTAAAAAGAAGATTGAAAGGGCTAAGATAGGAAGTGTAGACTCATTAGGAGAAGTAATGGTGTCTTGAACCAATACAGGTAGAAGGGAAAGGGGAGAAACAGAACACTTTGAAAAAGAATTGGCAGGTAGAATTATAAAACTTAGTGATTGATTAGATGGACAAGGGTGGGAAAAAAGAGAGTCTGGGAGGACTTTAGACTTACTGCTCGTATTATTTGATAGAAAATATTGTCAGCTCTTAATATGGCAAACTCTAGTATGGCGGCAGAGTGTGTTGTTGTGGGATTATTATTATTATTATTTTTGAGGAGGTGATGAATTCAGTTCTGGTCATGTTGACTTTGAAGGCTCTTGGTGATATGTAAGCAGAGATAATAATTTGGAGCTTGTTTATATAGTTCTGGGATAAAAGAGAGGGATATGGGACCCAGTTACAAATTTGCATGTTATTAACATGTCAAATGAGTTTGCTAAGGGATAATGTGTAGAATAAGTGTATCTAGGAGAGACCTCTAAGGTACAGTAAGAATTAAGGGTCAACTAGAAGAAGAATTCTCGCAAAGGACATTCGGAAAAATAAACTAGAAGGAATGTAAAAAGAATGTCTCTGGAATCAAGGGAAGAAAGCATTTTGAGAATGTTAAGTAGTTAATATTGTAGAGTACTACCAAACTAATGACTGCTTATAAGTACATACATACATGGTAAAATCTCACTAGTTTGGACTAAATATTAGAGTCTAGGTTGATTGTCTAAGTCCAGAATGATTTCCTGATTCTCCTTTTAGCTAATGCTTATTTCATTTCCACATTTACCCATTTGAAATGTCTGTATTTTGGAAGCTTTTGACCCTATACATCTAACCAATTGTGGGATCTACTTCTACCATATCTCTTCCGTTTCTTCTCTGTCTCTTCACTAATCCAGTGCCTTACAGTGATTTTCTCATAACTTCTTGCCTAGTTCACTTATGTCTCATCACCCTCTGCTTTAATGCATTCTATGTACTAATGGATTAGTCTTTCTAATTTATAATTCTAATTTGACTGCTACTCTGCTCATAATCTTCAATGGCTCATTTTCTTCTGAATTTATCATAAATTTCTATGTGTGAAAGGTTTAAGAAGATATATAATATATTATAAAATTGTAATCCCCCTCTTCAGCCCATTCAAAAGAAAATGGGTTTTTGCTTGCTGTGCTTTCTTTCAATTTATATAACACTTGCATGGGTAGGAGAAAATATAAAGAATCAAGAAATGTAAAGTTGATATATATATATATATATATCACAACATATACATACCTATATATATATACATATATATATACAGGTATATATGGTATATATATATAGGTATATATGGTATATATATATATATATATATAGGTATATATGGTATATATATATATATAGGTATATATGGTATATATATATATATATAGGTATATATGGTATATATATATATATAGGTATATATGGTATATATATATATATAGGTATATATGGTATATATATATATATAGGTATATATGGTATATATATATATATAGGTATATATGGTATATATATATATATATATAGGTATATATGGTGTATATATATATATATATATATATATAGCAACATATACGTATCAGTGATTTGAAAGAGAGAGAAAGCAGGACAGAGGGATGAAAACCTGTATGCTTTTATGTGTATTTTAGAAAGATGGATTTGGAGAATTGAAAGAAAAATGAAGAAAGAGATGTCTTAGGGTCACTATGGTGTGTGTATCAGTGAAGACTGAGAGTGAGAAAGAGGTGGGAAAATAATCTGATGAAGTTTTAAATTAGTTTCATTTTGATGTTAAGAGAACTCAGTAATTACTTGAATTTCAATTTTAATAATATAACTGTTTATATTCATTTGTAAATATGGCTTATACCTTCTTTTCTAATTTTAAACTCAATATCTTTTTCAGGAATCATAAACTACAGTTACCTTGAATTTCAGCTCACCTCATATGTTCAATTTTATCTCATCTCCATACTTTTTCTCGTTTTTCACCTATGAAACATCCTTACTTCAGTGATATTCAAAGGCAGGTTCTCCACAAAATAATACTCTAACCTCATTCTTTGTTCCATCTCCATTTTTTGAGATAGCTCACAGAACTTTATTTTTCTTATGGGTCAGATAAACCTTACTCTGTACTGATTACAGCCATTATGTACCTGCATGATCTTAACTGTCTGATACATTAAGTGTTAAGAGTGAAACTATTTTTCATTTCCTTTATATCATTCTTTCCTGTTCAGTACAATGGCCTCTAAAAAATTTACTCTTACTAACAAAAATAAATATAGACTATGCCATGTTCTAAGCAATTTTATTAATACAAGATACTGAAATTTATTAAAGCTTACTAATTTTTTCCTGTTAGTAGCAGATTAAGGCTACCCACTTCAATTAAGAGATTAAATAAATTTGACTATATAGAAATTGAGTCCCTGAGTGGCATAACCATAAGCGCTGGACAACTAACTGAAAGACTGGCAGTTTGAACCCACCCTGATGTGCCTGCAAAGAAAGACCTGGTGACATGCTTCCAAAAGGTCAAACCGAAAAACCAGATCTGTTGCTGTCCAGTCGATTCTAACTCATAGCCACCCTATAGGACGGAGTAGAACTGTCCCATAGGGTTTCCAAGGAGCGGCTGGTGGATTTGAACTCTTGACCTTTTGGTTAGCAGCTGAGCTCTTAACACTGTGCCACCAGGGCTCCACAGACATTACACATCTAAACAAATGTGTACTGTGTATTGTTACTTTTACTTCTTTATTCGTATTCTGATAGGAAATGAGATCTCTGAATCAGAGAACAGACCATTTACTACTTACAGCTTATCCAGAAGCCAGTGTTGCTTTTTATATTGGTTTTCCAAGCCCTAATACCCACAGGAGACACACTGAGAATCAGATGTATCAGTGTGTTTGCATGTGTGTGCAGTGGAGTTGCACCACAGAAGAGGAACCCCACAACTGTGAGACTCAGACCTTAAATAGGGCAGCTGGTTTGTCTGTCCTCCCCCAATCTAGAGAGCAAGAGACCTACACTCTGCAATATAACCAAATTTTCTCTGGAGAAGGGAGAAGAAGCCTCTTCATGGAAACGTAATCAAATGACTGAAGGGGGATAAGTTTTTAAATTTTCTGGAGCAATTCACTATCTATCTCTAACTTCTGAAGCATATTTGACCTTCAGGTATCCTTTAACCAGTACTCTCTTTCTCAGAAAGCCTGGACAGTGAATAAACATGAAGATATCCCTGGATGCTTGTCACCGAACACATATTTAACCGTATAGAAGCCTCACATCTAAAATACTAAATGGTGTTTTAAAAGTTTATTAGATATTTAACCATCATATCTCTCATTGCAGTTTGCTATTTTTATCCATGTGAATAAAGAAGAAAGTTCTATTTGTATACAAATAGGTATATATTTTAAATTAGTATAATCTAAATTTATGGTGATTTTATTGAGTATAGGTGTCTACCTTTTTATATAGTTACGCATTCAACTTACATAACTAATGTTACAGTTACTGTATCACAAAATCTAGAATTTAACAATGTACATAATCAGTTAAAAAAAACAACCAAACCCATTGCCGTTGAGTCAATTCTTACTCATAGCGACCCGATAGGACAGAGTAGAACTTCACAATAGAGTTTCCAATGAGCACCTGGTGGATTTGAACTGCTGACCTTTTGGTTAGCAGCCATAGCTCTTAACCACTATGCTACTAGGGTTTCCACATAATCAATAGTTGGAGTAATTTGAAAAGTCCCTGATATCAAATTTACTTTGAACTTAATTATAAATTTGAAAATCCAGCTAAAAAAAAAAGAGGGAAATTTAATTTTTTTAGCTTTTAATATTAGGTAATAATTTATATATCCCAAATCATACTATTTTATATTTATCTTTTATTATAAAATATTTGAAGTGTACAGAGAAGTGTAGAGGATAATGCTACAAATACCCATGTATGTACTACTAAGTCTTATTCTCTTGATATTTTGCCATACTCACTTTAAAACTTTTTATGATCAGTTAAGAGTGTTTAGTAACCCCAACTCCACTCCTTTCTTTCCTCTCAGTGTAACCTCTATTTTGATTGTCATATCATATGTTATTTTATTTAGCTATTGTGTTCGTAAATACTAACAAAGTTTTATGTAAATAGAATAATTTTCTATGTATGATTTTTCAACCATTTTTTGTTGCTGGTGGTGAGATTTTTAAAACATTTATTTTACTTTTGTTGTTGTTGAGAATATACACCAATTCCACCATTTTTACATGTTTAATTCAGTGAGAATGATTAATTCAAGTTATGCAACCATTCTCACCCTCCTTTTCCGAGTTGTTCCTCCTTCATTAACATAAACTCATGGCCCCCTGAGTTTCCTATCTAATCTTTCAAGTTGCTGTTGTCAATTTGATCCCATAAAGATATTTCTTAAAAGAGTAAAATGCTTAAAGCAGAAATTGTTTGCTAGTTAAGTTAAACTACTGTTTGTTTTTAAGAAGACTTCAGGGAATATTTTTGGTTTAAGGTTTTGATTATCTCAGGGAAATAGTTTTGGGAGTTTATCTAGCCTCCATGGCTCCAGATGTTCTAGATTCCACAAGAATTTTAAATTCTGTTCTGCATTTTTCCTCTTTTGATCAGTATTCTTCTGTAGAACCTTTGATCAAAATGTTCATTAATGGTAGCTGAGCACCATACAGTTCTTCTGTTCTCATGGCAAAGGAGGCAGTTGTTCATGGAGGTAGTTAGCCATTCATTCCATTTTCTCCTCCTATTCCTGACTCTTCTTCTTCCTCTGTTGCTCCAGGTGAACAGATCTTTGATGGCCACTTTCAAGCTTTTAAAACCCCAGGCACTACACAACAAATTAGGAGGTAGAACAGAAGCATTAAACATGATATTAGGCTTATTAACTGGGATGTCTCGTGAAACCATGCCTCTAAACCTCCAGACAAAGAAACCAAATCCCATTAGGTGTTTCGTTGTACATAACCAGCCTCCATAGTTGTTCTTTTCTGTTGTTTTTGTAAATATATCTATCATACAACATTTTCTAATTAAACTTTCTACAAGTTTACAACTTATTGACATCAATTACATTAATCAGCTATGCAACCCTTACACTTAGTGTGATTTTCCAACACCATAAACTGAAATTCAGTGCTCTGTAGTGGTGAGATTTATCCATATTGATATCTTTACCTATTTCTTTCAGTTTAATTGCTTTAAAGTGTTTTATTTTCTGAATAACACAATTTTTAAAGCCATTATTATGCTAATGGATAACTATGTTCTGTCTGATTTTTTACCATTACAAATGATGCTTTAGTGGAAGTTCTTGCATATGCCTTTAGGATGCATGTGTGAAATATATCTTAAGATATATTCTTAGAAGGTGAGTTTCTGAATGTTGGAGAATTCACGTCTTCAGCTTTGTTAATTAGAGCCAATTACTTCTGTACATTGGTTTTTGTATCAATACATACTCCCCAACAGTGAATGAGAGTTTCTATTAAACGTTGTTACCAAGACTTGAAATCAGGTTCTTCAGAGAAGTAGAAAGGAGTAAGGGTAAAGAGGATGCATTCTGTAGCTAGACTGCACTGATTCCAATTCCATCTCTGCCACTTACTAGCTTTGTGACTGTGGCCAGTTAACTAACCTCTCTGTACATCAGTTTTCTCATCTTCAAAATGGAGATTATAATAATGACACCTTTCTTAAAGGGTTGTTGTAAGGATTAAATGAGTTAATATAAGTATCACATTTAAAATAGTTTCAGGCATATAGAAAGTAGTCTAATTTAAGTATTTAAAAATAATTTATTATGTGGAAATGGTATTATACTTTCTCATTGTGATTTGTTTTAATTTTTAGTTCTGCAAGTATTATTGATTGACTGTATTTTCATGTGGTGTTGTTTGTATTTTCTCTTGTTTGAAGTGTATATTAACATATTTTCCCTTTTTAAGATTAATCATTTTTCTTTTTTTCAATGGTTTGGCAGACATTGGACTAATTACTCTTCCATAATATAATATAATGTAATCACCTCCACAATGCGATCTGTTGTGATTAGCCAATCATTTGTAAGGGAATTTCCTTGGGAGTGTGGCCTGCATCCAGATGTTCTGGCAAAGCTCATTAGCTTGCTCTCAATCCTGATTCCAACTCATCATTATCTGACTTCCAGTTCATGGGACATGAGCCAGCAGCCACTGTCTGATATGCAGATTTTGGGATTTGACAGCTCCCACAGTCCCGGGAGTCAATAGCCTGCCATCTGACCCGCTGATTTTGGGTTTGTCAGCCCCTGCAACCATGTGAGTAAGTGGAAACCTCCAGCCTGATGCCTGACCCACAGATTAAGGACTTACCAACCTCCACAACTACCTAAGCCATTTTATTTTTTAAAATTATTATTTTTTTCCATTGTACTTTAGGTGAAGGTTTACAGAAAAAACAGTCAGTACACACATTGCTTTATGACATTGGTTAACAACCCCACGACATGTCAACACTCTCCCTTCTTGAACTTTTTCTTGGTGAAAATATACATACAAAGTTACACCGTTTCAAAAATTTCTACATGCACAAGTCAGTGACAGCGATTACATTCTTCCACTTGTGCTTCTATTCTCACTTAAGATGAAGGTTTACAGAACAAAATAGTTGCTCATTAAACAGTTAGTACACATGTTGCCCTCTGACAATGGTTAACAACCTCACAACACATCAACAGTATCCTTACTCAACCTTGGGGTCCCTATCACCAGCTTTCCTGTCCCCTTCTGCTTCTAGTCCTTGTCCCTGGGCTGCTGTGCCTCATTAGTCCCGTTTTACTTTATGGGGCTGTCCAATCCCCGGCTGAACGGTGAACCTCGAAAGTGACTTCACCACTGAGCTAAAAGGGTGTCTGGGGGCCATACTGTAGGTGTTTCTCCAGTCTCTTTCAGGCCAGTAAATCTGGTCTTTTTTTGTGTGTGTTAGAATTTTGTTCTACAACCTTCTCCAACTCTGTCCAGAAACCTCTGTTGAGATCCCGGTCAGAGCAGTCAGTGGAGATAGCTGGGCACCATCTAGCTGTACTTTATTCAGTCTGGTGGAGGCCTTGGTAGCTGTGGTCCATTAGTCCTTTGGACTAATCTTTTCCTCGTATCTTGTTCTCTTCATTCTCCTTTGCTTCCAAAGGGTAGAGACCAGTGAAGTATCTTAGATGGCTGCTCACAGGCTTTTAAGACCCCAGATGCTACTCATCAAGGTAGAATGAAGAACATTGTCTTTATAAACGGTGCTATGCCAATTGAGCTAGATGTTCCCCGAGACCATGGCCCCCACAACCCTCCGCCAGGCAATTTAGTCCCTCAGGGAGTTTCGATGTGTCTATGGAGCTTCCATGACCCTTCCTTGTACAAGCTGTGCTGGTTTCCCCAGTATTGTATACTGTCTCACACTTCACCAAAGATACCACTTATCTATTGCCTATTTAGTATCTCCCCACCACCCTTCCCATCCCTGGTAACCAACAAAGATTGTTACTTTTTGTGTGTAAACTTTTTCATGGGTTTTTACAATACAGGTCTCATACACTGTATGTCCTTTGGTGATTGACTTATTTCACTCAGCATAATGTCCTCCAGTTTCATCCATGTTATGACATACTTCACGGATTTATCATTGTTCTTTCTTATTGCATAGTACTCCATTGTGTGTAAGTACCATAGTTTGTTTATCCATTCATCTGTTGATGGGCAACTAGGTTGTTTCCATCTTTTTGCTATTGTGAACAATGCTGCCATGAACATAGGTGTGCATATGTCTATTTGTGTGATGACTCTTATTTCTCTAGGATATATTCCTAGGAGTGGAATTGCTGGATCACATGGTATTTCTATTTCTAGCTTTCTAAAGAAGTCCCAGATCATTTTCCAAAATGGTTGTATCATTTTGCATTCCCACCAGCAGTGCATAAGAGTTCCAATCTCCCTGCGGCCTCTCCAACATTTGTTATTTCCAGTGTTTTTGATTCGTGCTAGTAATGCCGGGGTGAGATGCTATCTCATTGTGGTTTTAATTTGCATTTCTCTAATGGTTAGTGATCAGGAGCATTTCCTCATGTGTCTGTTAGCCACTTCAATGTCTTCTTTGGTGAAGTGTATGTTCATTTTCTTTGCCCATTTTTTAATAGGATTATTTGTCTTTTTATTGTAGAGATCTTGGATTTTCTTGTAGATTATGGAGATTCGACCTTTGTCTGACTTGTACTGTTCAAAAATTTTTTCCTAGTCTGTAGGTTCTCTTTTGACTCTTTTGGTGAAGTCTTTTGAAGAGCATAGGTGTGTGATTTTTAGAAGATCCCAGTTATCTAGCTTATCATCTGAGGTTTCTGTGTTGACGGTTATGGTTTGTATCATGTAAATGCTGTGTATTAGGGCTTATAGCATTGGTCCTATTTTCTCTTCTATGAAATGTATAGCTTTTGGCTTTATATTTAGGTCTTTGATACATTTTGAATTAGTTTTTGTATATGATGTGGGGTATGTGCGCTGTTTCATTTTTTTTTTTTTTTTTTTTTTTTTGCAGATGGATATCCAGTTTTGCCAGCACCATTTGTTAAAAAGACTGTCTTTTCCTCATTTGATAGACTTTGGGCCCTTGTCAAAGATCAGGTGACGTAGGTGGATGGATTTACATCTGGGTTCTCAATTCTATTCCATTGGTCAATGTATCTGTCATTGTACTAGTACCAGGCTGTTTTGGCTACGGTAGCTACATAGTAGGTTGTGAGGTCAGGTGCTGTGAGTCCTCCAACTTTATTCTTCTTCTTCAGTAGTGCTTTACTTATTCGGGGCTTCTTCCCTTTCCATATAAAGTTAATGATTAGTTTTTCCATCCCTTTGAAGAATGGTGTTGGTATTTGGATTGGCATTGCATTATATTTGTAAATTGCTTTGGGTAGAATTGTCATTTTCACAATGTAGAGTCTACCTATCCATGAGCATGGCATGTTTTTCCATTTATGTAGATCCCTTTGGGTATCTTGCAGTAGTGTTTTGTAGTTTTCTTTGTATAGGTCTTTTGTATCCTTGGATAGATTTACTCTTTTTTTTTATATATATATTTTATTGTACTACAGGTGAAGACTTACAGAACAAATAGTTTCTCATGAAGCAGTAGTACACATGTTGTTTTATGACATTGGTTAACAACTCCACAACATATTAACCCTCTAACTTCTCAACCTTTTTTTTTTTTTTTTTTTTGGTGAAACTACACATAGCCGAAGATACACCATTTCAAAAATATCTACATGCACAGTTCAGTGACATTGACTACGCTCTTCCAATTGTGCTGTTATTCTCACTTAAGATGAAGGCCTACAGAACAAAATAGTTTCTCATTTAACAGTTACTACAAATGTTGCCCTATGACAATCGTTAACAATCTCACTACACATCCACAATATCCTTACTCAAACTTGGGTTCCCTATCACCAGCTTCCTTGTCCCCTTCTGTCTTCTGGCTCTTGTCACTGGACTCCTGTACCTCGTTAGACTCATTTGGTTTTACGGGGCTGTCCACTCCCAGGCTCAACAGTGAACCTCAGAGCTAGCTTCACCACTGAGCTAAAAGGTTGGGGGCCGTATTCTCGAGGTTTCTCCAGTCTCCTTTAGGCCAGTAAATCTGGTCTATTTTGTGTGTGTGAGTTAGAATTATGCTCTACATCCTTCTCCAGCTCTGTCCAGAACCCTCTGTTGTGATCAGTGGTGGTAGCCAGGCACCATCTAGCTGTACTGGACTCAGTCTGGTGGAGGCCTTGGTAGCTGTGGACAATTAGCCCTTCGGACTAATCTTTTCCTTGTATCCTGTTCTCTTCATTCTCCCTTGCTCCCAAAGGGATGAGACCAGTGGAGTATCTTAGATGGCTGCTCACAGGCTTTTAAGACTCCAGATGTTACTCACCAAGGTAGAATGTAAAGCATTGTCTTTATAAGCTGTGTCATGCCAACTGAGCTAGATGTTCCCCAGACCATGGTCCCCAGAGCCCTCCGCACAACAATTCAGTCCCTCAGGGAGTTTGGAAGTGTCTATGGAGCTTCCATGACCTTTCCTTGTACAAGTAGTGCTGGCTTCCCCAGTATTGTGTACTGTCTTACCCTTCACCCAAGATACCACTTATCTATTGCCTATTATTTCCCCCTCACCCCTCCCATCCCTGCTAACCAACAAAGATTGTTATTTTTATGTGTGAACTTTTTCATGGGTTTTTACAATAGGGGTCTCATACAATATTTGTCCTTTTGGGATTGACTTATTTCACTCAGCATAATATCCTCCAGTTTCATCCATGTTATGAGATGCTTCACAGATTCATCATTGTTCTTTCTTGTTGCATAGTACTCCATTGTGTGTATGTACCATAGTTTGTTTATCCATTCGTCTGTTGATGGGCATCTAGGTTGTTTCCATCTTTTTGCTATTGTGAACAATGCTGCCATGAACATAGGTGTGCATATGTCTATTCAAGTGATGACTCTTATTTCTCTAGGATATATTCCTAGGAGTGGGATTGCTGGATCGAATGGTATGTCTATTTCTAGCTTTCTGAGGAAGCAAAATATCATTTTCGAAAATGGTTGTATCATTTTGCATTCCCACGAGCAGTGTATAAGAGTTCCCGTCTCCCCGCAGCCTCTTCAACATTTGTTATTTCCAGTGTTTTTGATTCGTGCCAGTAATGCCGGGGTGAGATGGTATTTCATTGTGGTTTTAATTTGTATTTCTCTAATGGCTAGTGATCGCAAGCATTTCCTCATGTGTCTGTTGGCCATTTGAATGTCTTCTTTGGTGAAGTGTCTGTTCATTTCCTTTGCCCATTTTTTAAATAGGATTATTTGTCTTTCTGTTGTAGAGGTGTTGGATTTTCTTGCAGATTTTGGAAGTTAGACCTCTGCTGACTTGTACTGTCCAAAAATGTTTTCCCAGTCTGTAGGTTCTCTTTTTACTCTTTTGGTGAAGTCTTTTGAAGAGCATAGGTGTTTGATTTTTAGAAGATCCCAGTTATCTAGCTTCTCTTTTGGGGTTTGTGCGTTGATGGTTATGGTTTGTATCCTGTTAATGCCATGTATTAAGGCCTGAAGCTTTGGTCCTATTTTTTCTTCTATGAACTTTATAGTTTTAGGCTTTATATTCAGGTCTTTGATCCATTTTGAAGTAGTTTTGTATACGGTGTGAGGTATGGGTTCTGTTTCATTTTTTTGCCAATGGATATCCAGTTTTGCCAGCACCATTTGTTAAAAGGACTGTGTTTTCCCTATTTGATGGACTTTGGGCCCTTGTCGAAGATCAGGTGACTGTAGGTGGATGGATTTACATCTGGGTTCTCAATTCTGTTCCACTGGTCAATGTATCTGTCATTGTACCAGTACCAGGCTGTTTTGACTACTGTAGCTGTATAGTAGGTTCTCAAGTCAGGTAGTGTGAGTCCTCCAACTTTCTTCTTCTTCTTCAGTAGTGCTTTACTTATTCGGGGCTTCTTCCCTTTCCATATAAAGTTAATGATTAGTTTTTCCATCTCTTTGAAGAATGTTGTTGGTATTTGGATCAAGATTGCATAGTATTTGCAAATTGCTTTGGGTAGAATTGTCATTTTCACAATGTTGAGTCTGCCTATCCATGAGCATGGTATGTTTTTCCATTTATGTAGATTCCTTTGGGTTTCATGGCGTGGTGTTTTGTAGTTTTCTTTGTATAGGTCTTTTATATCCCTGGTCAGATTTATTCCTAAGTATTTTATCTTTTTAGGGGCTATTGATAATGGTATCGTTTTCCTGATTTCCTTTTCATCGTTCTCCTTCCTGGTGTATAGGAATCCAACTGATTTTTGAATGTTTATCTTGTATCCTGCTACTCTGCTGAATCTTTCTGTTAGTTCCTGTAGATTTCTCCTAGAGGTCCAGTTGGCAGATTGTGCCATTTAGGTCTTCTGTATCTTTGCTGAGTTTCTTCTTAGTTGTTCTGTCCTTTACTGAGAGTGGTGTGTTGAAGTCTCCTACTATTATTGTGGAACTGTCAATTTCTCTTTTCAGTGTTGTTAGAGTTTGTTTTATGTATTTTGGAGCCCTGTCATTGGGTGGGTAGATGCTTATCGTGATTATGTCTTCATGATGGGATCGTCTCCTCAATCATTATATAGTGTCCCTCTTTGTCTTTTATGGTAGATTTTGTTTTAAAGTCTATTTTATCTGAGATTAGAATTGCCACTCCTGATCTTTTGTGGTAGTTGTTAGCTTGATATATTTTTTCCAACCTTTGACTTTTAATAAATTCACATCTTTGTTTCTAAGGTGTGTCTCTTGTCGACAGCATATTGGTGGATCTTGTTTTCTTATCCATTCTGTCACTCTCCATCTCTTTATGGGTGCATAGAGTCCATTTACATTCAGTGTAATTATTGATAGATGTGAGTTTGTTGCTGTCATTTTGCTTTTTTTTGTGGTGCTGAAGTTTTCTTTGTTCTTCTTACTCTCTTGTGCTGAGTTACTTTTGTTTGTGGATTTTTTTTTCATTTCTTTTGTTTTTGTAGATTTTGTTTTTGCCGAGACTTTATGTTTTTCATCTTTATTTTTATGAGTTGGTTTGTTAACTTTCTTTGTGGTTACCATGAATTTTACCCTTATCTTTCTAAGTTTGAAGCAGTCTACCATTACTTGGTATCGCCTTGCCTTCCTTTTCATTAGAAGGTTCTATACCTATGCCGTTTATTCCCTCTTTTATTGTTTTGATGTTGTTGTCATTTATCGATTAACTGCTCTGATTCCCTGTTGTATTTCTTTTGGTTTTGAATAGTCCTCGAGAGTTCATTTCCTAGATTGGTATCTGGCTCATACGATCCTGTGTCCTAGGTTCTGCCTGTGAGCTGAAGCTGTTTGTCCTCAGATCGAAGAACTCCCTTTAATAATAATCTTTGCTTTTTGACACTTGAAGGAGGTCTTTTGCAGCACATTTGCCCAATGCTATATGCTGTTTGATTTCTTGAATGCTGCTTCCACTGGCATTGATTGTGGATTCCAGTAAAATGAAACCCTTGACAAGTTCAATCTTTCCTCCATTTATCCATTTATCATGATGTTGTTTATTAGTCAAGTTGTGAGGATTTTCTTTTCTTTTTTATGTTGAGGTGTAATACTGAAGATTGTAATCTTTGATCTTTATCAGTAAGTGCTTCAAATCCCTTTCATTTTCAACAGGCAAGTTTGTGTCATCTGCATATCACAGGTTGTTAATTAGTCTTCCTCCAATCCTGATTCTGCGTTCTTTGTCATTTAGTCTAGTTTCTCAGATTATTTGTTCAGCATAAGAGTTGAATAAGTATATTGAAAAGATACAACCCTGAAGCACACCTTTCCTGATTTTAAACCATGTGTTATTTCCTTGTTCTGTTTGAACGACTGCCTCTTGGTCTATGTACAGTTTTTGTATGTGCACAATTGAATACTTGGAATGGAATTCCCATTCTAGGCAATGTTTTCCATAATTTGTTATGATCCACACAGTCAAGTGCCTTTTCTTAATCAATAAAACACAGATAAACATCTCTCTAAGGATGTGGCATTTCTGCATCATAAAGATTTACAGCCTTGGAAACCCTCTGGAGCAGTTCTACTCTGTCCTATAGGGTCACTATGAGTTGGAATTAACTCAACAGTAGAGGGTTTGATTTGGTTTGCAGTCATCTTTCTGGTATTCTCTGCTTTCAGCCAAGATCCCTCTGACATCAGCAATGAGATTCCTTGTTTCATGTCCTCTTCTGAATTTGACTTGAATTTCTGGCATTTCCCTGTGCAACTGTGTTTGAATTATCTTCTGTAAAATTTTACTTGCTTGTGATATCAATGAAATTGTTTGATAATTTCCACATTCTCTTAGATCACCTTTCTTTGGATCTCTTCATCATCTTTTTATGGATCTCTTCTAGTTGGTTGGCCAGGCAACTGTCTTCTAAATTTCTTGGCATAGACCAGTGAGTGCTTCCAGGCTTGCATCCGTTTGTTGAAACATCCTAATTGGTCTGTCAATTCCTGGAACTTTGTTTTTCACCAATGCCTTCAATGCAACTTGGACTTCTTCTTTCAATACCATTGGTTCTTGATGTAGTTGAGCATTGACCACTTCTTTTTGGTGCAGTGACTCTGTGTATTCTTTCCATCTTCTTTTGATACTTCTGTGTTGTTAAATATTTTGCCAGTAGAATACTTCAATATTGCAACTTCAGGCTTGAATTTTTTCTTCAGAGGTCCTTATTACCACCTTTATTTTGCCCAGGATCACAGCTACTTAGTGGTGGAGCTGGAGTTTGAACCCAAGCAAGTTGGCTCCAGAGCCAGAGCTGAAATTTGATTCCTCCCCTGTTTGTAGGATTTTAGCTCCTATTACCTTGTAGACACTGAAATCCCATCTGTTACTGCTTGTTTCTGAGCCTTGAGCCTAGCAAGCCTATGCATGGCTCAGCCCCACTCACCAGTGTGCAATTTGTTACATTTCTTTTTACAGAGATCATTATACTAGTTTTGAATTATGTTTTCTTTTGGGGATTTTACTTTTTATGTTTTAACCTGTCACTGCAATTTGCTTTGGGTAGATGAGTATATCAGTGTATTGACTTTCTGGGTCTCAAAGCACTCCCACATACACTCTTACTTTATATAAATATGTATCTAGATATCTATCTCTAAATAGTTATCTGTCTATATTTATCTGTCTATCTATCTGTCTATCTACCTACCTACCTCTCTGTCTATCTACCTATCAATCTATAAGTGGATCTTAATGACATTTACTAAATACTATTTAGGTGTTATTACTAAGTCAATTCTAAATTATAACTCCTTATATTTGAATTTTTCAGTAAATGCCCCTATATTCTCATTTTAGCATCCAACTTCTATTATTTTTCTTATGCTTCCATATTTTCTCGTAGTATTTTTTATCACCAATATTTGCTCCAGTCTAACAAAATCCGCTTACGTTTCTTATGTTTAGTGTCAGCCTTTTAATCTTTAGAGAATGTTTTTCCTTGTCTGAGTTGCCAATCCGTATTCCAGCGCCTTATTTGATATTTTATTCAAAGAATATATTTTTCTAGGAATTCTCCCTGGATTCACTCCCTATGTCACGTCTATCAAGTCTTTCATTTTTACAGTAGATTGTTCTCTACTGCCTGACAAATTGATTTGTAGCTGCTCTATTCAGTTGCTTTTTATTCCATAATAAGTTTTATTCTCTTGGAGGGCAAGAAACTTGTCTACTGATATATTTTTAAATTTTCTTGGAAACTATGTTATTGTTTCAGATACTAATTTCTGCTCAATAGCTGTATGTTAATTAAGTAATCCATTTTTTTTAAATCAGTAATGTTTATTAAAAAATGTAATAAAACCCATAAAATGGCAGATGAAGTATCTTCTTTTTAAGGATGTGGCAGGTTAAGTTCAAGGGGGAATAAATATTTATTATTCATTCATTATTTTCAATGAGCGTTTATTCCATGAGTTCTAGGTTCTGGGTGTTCTAGAAACTTGAATATCATTATTGAACAAAACAGACACATGGGGCTATGATTGGGGCCTGTGGGAGAAGCAGACGATGAAATATCTCTCTTAAGAGCAAAACATGAAAATTGACTTTTTGATTAAGCTCTCAATTTTTGGTGGAAAGTTAAATTATCTGCCTAAAAAAATCAAATGACTTGGGTGGTTGCTGTGGGGTAGGGATCTCTAAATAGGAAACACAAGGAGTCTAGGGATGAGGGTAAAGTATTAGCACTACTTCATAAAGGCTGGGATTCTTCAATGCAAGTTTGAGAGATTGTTTGAGGTTGCATGTAAGGGGTGAAGTTTGGGAGCCGAAGATCAAGAACAGGAGCTGTGACAATGACAGGCAGAGAGAACATAGCTTACTAGGGGCAGTAAGTATGATACATTGGATGAAATGAATGATCAGAAACAGAAATTTTAAGTAAAAAAAAAATGAAACAAGTAAACAAATTCATTTATTTTCTAAATCATGGTTTTTATTTGCTTTTTCCAGATGTCTGATGTTAAACATCTTTTCATGTACTTATGTCCATTAGTATACCTTTGGCAAAGAGTCTATTCAAATCTTTTCGTCTTTTTATGGTGTTGTTTTTGTGCTTATTGAGTTGTAAGATCCTTTTGTGTATAATTCAGTAGTAAGATTTCTTTGTATATTGTAGATACAAGTCTTTCATCGGATATGTATTTTACTAATATTTTTCCCAGTCTATGACCTGTCTTTTCAATATATGAATAGTATATTTTGAACATAAAATGTTTTCATATTGATCCATTTTATGAACTCTTTTTTTTCATTTATGGTTTGTGTTTTTTACTCCTATATAAGAAATTCTTGCACAACTCAAGTCACAAGATTTTCTCCTTTGGCTTCTTCTAGGTATTTCATTGTTTTAGCTTTTACCAGTAGGTTTATAGTCCCTTTTGAGCTAATTTTTTACATAGGGTATGAGGTCAGAGTCAAGGTTATTATTATTTTTCCTCGTCAGGTGCTCCAAAACTCTTTGTTGAAAAGACCATTTTTCTCCACTGAATAACCCTGGAAATTGGTTAAAAATTAATTGACCATACATGTGCTGGTATATTTTTGATTTTTTATTCTGTTCCATTCATCTACATGTACATTCTATGTGTGTATTACACTAGCTTGATTACTGTAGACTTATAGTAATTATTAAATAGGAGTGAGGAGAGCAGTCAGCAATGTCTTGTTTTCAATCATATGGGTAGAAATCATTCAGCCTTTCAACAGTAGGTATTATGTTAGCAATATATTTTTTGTGGATGCCCTTTGTTAGATTCAAAATCAGTTTTCTGTCTTACTGATAATTTCTATTGATTTTCTGATTTGTATTTCATTGATATTTACTCTTATTTTTATTATTTTCTTCTTTCTAATTCCTTTAGGTTTAACTTACTCTTCTTTTTCTAGTTTCTTAAGATGGAAGCTCCAGTATTGAGCTAGAGACCTTACTAATTTGAGACTTTATTTTCTAACATAATCATTCAATGCTATAAATTTCCTTGCAAGCACTGCTTTAGTGGCACCCCACACGTTTTGATATGTTGCATTTTCATGCAATTTTCTCTCGTAATTCATTCTTTGACCCATGGAATTTTTTGGGTTTAAGGTCTACTTTAATTTCATGGTAATCAGAGAACATGCCTTGTATGATTCCAATAGTTTAAAATTTGTTGCATTGTATAGCCTAGAATGTGGTCTATCTTGATAGTTGTTCGTGTGTACTTACAAAGAATGTATATTCTGTTGTGGTTGGGTAGAGTGTTCTATTAATGTCAGTTAGATCATGTTGGTTGATAATGCTTTTCCAGTCTTGTACATACTCACTGATATTCTGTCTACTTGCTTTATCTACTACAGAGAGAGGAGCTTTGAAATCTGTTATAATTGTAGATTTGTGTATTCCTCTTTCCATGTTTTTCAGTTCTTGCTTCATGTGTTTTGAAACATACATGATTATTACTTTTTTAATATTTTATTTTATTTTTCTTGTTGTTGGAAATTTATACAGCAGAACATACACCAATTCAACGATTTCTTTATGTACAATTGAATGATATTGATTACATTCTTCAAGTTGTGCAACAATTTTCACCCTCCTTTTCTATTATGTTTTCTTTATGAATTGATATTTTCATTATTTTTTAATATCCTTCTTTCTCCTTGGTAATATTACTTTTTCTTAAGTATGCTGTTGTTGTTGTTGTTGTTGTTAGATGCCGTCAAGTTGGTTCTGACTCATAGCAACCTTATGTATAACAGAATGAAACACTACCCGGTCGTACACCATCCTCACAATCGTTATGCTTGAGTTCATTGTTGCAGCCACTGAGTCAGTCCATCTCATCGAGGGTCTTCTTCTTTTTTTCTGACTCTCTACTTTACCGAGTGTGATGTCCTTCTTCAGGGACATCTTGATAACATGTCCAAAGTACATGAGACAAAATCTCACCATCCTTGCTTCTAAGGAGCACTCTGGCTGTATTTCTTCCAAGACAGACTTATTCATTCTTCTGTCAGTCCATGTTATATTCAATATTCTTTGCCAACACCATAATTCAGAGGCATCAATTCTTCTTTGGTCTTCCAGCTTTAACATGCATAGAGGCATTGAAAATATCATGGCTTGGGTCGGGTACACCTTAGTCCTCAAAGTGACATCTTTGCTTTGCAACACTTTAAAGAGGTCTTTTGCAGCCAGTTAGCCCAGTGCAATGTGTCTTTTTATTTCTTGACTTGGATGTTGATGGTGGATCCAAGTAAAATGAAATCCTTGACAACATCAATCTTTTCTCCATTTATCATGATATTGCTTATTGGTCCAGTTGTGAGTATTTTTGTTTCCTTTATGTTGAGATGTAATTCATGCTGAAGGCCTTAGAATTTGATCTTCATCAGTTAGTGCTTTAAGTCGTCTTCGCTTTCAGCCAGCTAAGTTGTGTCATCTGCATTTGCAGGTTGTTAATGAGTCTTCCTCCAGTACTGAGGACCCATTCTTCTTCATATAGTCCAGCTTCTTGAATTATTTGCTCAGCATACAGATTGAATAAGTATGGTGAAAGGATCCCACCTGACACACAGCTTTCTTGATTTTAAACTATGAAGTATCCCCTTGCTGTGTTGGAACGACTGCCTCTTGATCTATGTACAGGTTCCACATTAGCACAATTAAGTGTTCTGGAATTCCCATTCTTTGCAGTGTTATCCATAGTTTGTTATAATCCACACAGTTGAATGCCTTTGCATAGTCCATAAAACACAAGCAAACGTCTTTCTAGTATTCTCTGCTTTCAGCCAAGATCCATCTGACATCAGCAATGGTATCCTTCGTTCCACGCCCTCCTCTGAATCCAGCTTGAATTTCTGCAGTTCCTTGTTGATGTACTGCTGCAACTGCTTTTAAATGTTCTTCAGCAAAATTTTACTTGTGTAAAATTACGTTTTCTTTTTCTTAAGTATACTTTGTTAAATATAGCTACTCCACTTTTCTGTTGATTAGTATTTGCATAATATATCTTTTTTCCATTCTTTTTCTTCTAGCTTATCTTAATCTTTAAAGTGTATTTCTTGTAGACAGCATGTATCTGGGTCTTGTAACTTTTCTTTAGGGTGTTTAAATCATTTAAGTCTATTATATTCTATATTGCTATTAGTCTTCTATTCTTTGTTCCTTTTCTTTTTGTCTGCCTTTTAAATTTTTTTTTATAATTCAATATTATATTCTCTATTGGATTATGAACCATAATTTTTGCTTTAAAAAAGTATAATTCTTTAAGACAGAGTTTCTCAAACAGAATTGATTTTGTCCCCCAGAAGACTTGTGGAAATTTTTGGAGATCTTTGTGGTTGTCACATCACAGAGATGCTTTTAATATCTAGAGGGTAGAGGCCAGAGACGCTACTAAACATGTTACAGAGCACAGGACAGTCCTCCACAACAAAGAATTATCTGACTGGCAATATAAATTGTGCTCAAGTTGGGAAACCCTGCGGTAGGGTTTTAAACGTAGATAACAAGCTTATAAGAATCTATCTTTAAATAGTATCAAGCTATTTCAAGTAAAGTGTAACAATACCACTTTCTCCACATTCCTGTTTTCCTCCTAGAGGCAAACAACCAATTTCCCCTACACTAGGGATGTTCTCTGAGCTCTCCTCTATCCCCTCTTGGCTGACTGATGGCTCATTATTTAAGAGAAATACCATAAAGCTATGAGTATTCATAGCAATCTATACCTGAACACAAACATAAAGACATATACACCATATGTTACCCAACACACTACTCACTGTTTCTGCATGTGATGAATTTTGATGGTTTGTTTTACTCTATTCTATTCAAATATATTTTATATAAAAATGTTGATTTCTGCCTGATATAGTTTCCCTAGCTACTAATGGGTAAAAAAGGAGCCCTGGTGGTACAGTGGTTAAGCGCTCAGCTGCTAACTGAAAGATCAGTGGTTTGAACCTACCGGCAGCTTTGTGGAAGAAAGAGGTGTCATTCTGCTTCCAAAATGATTGACAGCCTTGGAAAACTTATTGGGCAGTTCTACTCTGTCCTATAAGGTCGTTGTGAGTCAGAGTCAGCTTGATGGCGATGGGTTTGGGTTGGTTTGGAATGGGTAAGACTATATTTAAAAAAAAAAAAAAAACACACACACAAAGCTTTGCCTTTGAAAAATATTCCTGGAAGTGTAATTGTTGTATGAAAACTGCACACTTAGATGCTTGCCTTTTAATAGACAGTTAATAAATACTTGTTCAATTCTGCTACAATAGAAACGTATGAAAAGCCATTGCCTAAGTAAAATGATGAGATGTGAGAAAAAAAGGTCAAACATAGGAAAGGGCTGAGAGTGGTGCAAATGTGTAGATTCTATACATTTTAAAAATAAAATATTTAATGCACATAATTAAAAATTAATAGAAACATATAATATGAAGAGTAAATTTCTCTCTCCCCTGACATCTTTCCCCAGTCCCACTCGCCAAAGTTATTTACTTTAATGGATTTAATGGGTTCTTGTGTATTCTTCTTGAAATTTTACATAAATTTTCAAAAAAATGCACACACTTGCACCCTTTTCTGCAAAGGATTAAGTCCTCGCTTAATTGCATTTAATTTCATATTATTTTTATAAGTTACCTTTTCTTCTAGTTAATATATCTTAGAGATACAAGCATTCATTTAGTTTATGTTTTAATCATCTGCCTAGTATGGATTTTTCTATAATTCATGCTATCGTTTTCTTAGTTATGGATATTTAGATTTTATTTTTTAACTATTGTATAAAATGTATCAATCAGTATTCTCTATTGCATATATTAACCTATATATTTTTTTGGAAATCATTGTGGAGAATTTTATTTCTTTCTTTCTTTATTTATTTTTATTGTACTACAGGTGAAGGATTACAGAACAAATATTTTCTTATGAAACAGTAGTACACATGTTGTTTAACAACCCCACAACATATTAACCCTCTAACTTCTCAACATTTTTTTTTGGTGAAAATACGCATAGCCAAAGATACACTATTTCAAAAATTTCTACATGCACAGTTCAGTGACATTGACTACACTCTTCCAATTGTGCTGTCATTCACACTTAAGATGAAGACTTACAGAACAAAATAGTTTCTCACTTAACAGTTACTGCAAATGCTGCCCTATGACAATGTTTAACAATCTCACAACACATCAACAATATCCTTACTCAACCTTGTGTTCTCTATCACCAGCTTCCTTGTCCCCTTCTGCCTTCTGACCCTTGTCACTGGACTCCTGTTCCTTGTTAGTCTGATTTGCTTTTATGGGGCTGTCCACTCCCAGGCTGAACAGTGAACCTCGGAGGTAACTTCACCACTGAGCTAAAAGGGTGTCTGGGGGCCATACTCTCGAGGTTTCTCCAGTCTCCTTTAGGCCAGTAAATCTGGCCTTTTTTTTGTGAGTTAGAATTATGCTTTACATCCTTCTCCAGATCTGTCCAGAATCCTCTGTTGTGATCCTGGTCAGAGCAGTCAGTGGTGGTAGCTGGGCACCATCTAGCTGTACTGGACTCAGTCCGGTGGAGGCCTTGGTAGCTGTGGTCCATTAGTCCTTCGGACTAATCTTTTCCTTGTATCCTGTTCTCTTCATTCTCCCTTGCTCCCGAAGGGATGAGACCAGTGGAGTATCTTAGATGGCTGCTCACAGGCTTTTAAGACCCCAGATGTTACTCACCAAGGTAGAATGTAGAGCATTGTCTCTATAAGCTGTGTCATGCCAATTGAGCCAGATGTTCCCCGAGACCATGGTCCCCAGAGCCCTCCGCACAACAATTCAGTCCCTCAGGGAGTTTGGATGTGTCTATGGGGCTTCTATGACCTTTCCTTGTACAAGTTGTGCTAGTTTCCCCTGTATTGTGTACTATCTCACCCTTCACCCAAGATACCACTTATCTATTGCCTATTTAGTATTTCCCCCCACCCCTCCCATCCCTGGTAACCAACAAAGATTGTTACATTTTGCGTGTGAACATTTTCATGGGTTTCTACAATAGAGGTCTCATACAATATTTGTCCTTTTGGGATTGACTTATTTCACTCAGCATAATGTCCTCCAGTTTCATCCATTTTATGAGATGGTTCACAGATTCATTGTTCTTTCTCGTTGCATAGTACTCCATTATGTGTATGTACCATAGTTTGTTTTTCCATTCATCTCTTGATGGGAATGTAGGTTGTTTCCATTGTTTTGCTATTGTGAACAATGCTGCCATGAACATAGGTGTGCATACGTCTATTTGAGTGACGACTCTTATTTCTCTAGGATGTATTCCTAGGAGTGGGATTGATGGTATGTCTATTTCTAACTTTCTGAGGAATCAAAATATCATTTTCCAAACTATTGTATCATTTTGCATTCCCACCAGCAGTGCGTAAGTGTTCCGATCTCCCCGCAGCCCCTCCAACATTTGTTATTTCCAGTGTTTTTAATTCGTGCCAGTAATGCCGGGGTGAGATGGTATCTCATTGTGGTTTTAATTTGCATTTCTCTAATGGCTAGTGATCGTGAGCATTTCCTCATGTGTCTATCGGCCATTTGAATGTCTTCTTTGGTGAAGTGTCTGTTCATTCCCTTTGCCCATTTTTTAATAGGATTATTTGTCTTTTTGTTGTAGAGGTGTTGGATTTTCTTATACATTATGGAGATTAGACCTCTGCTGACTTGTACTGTCCACAAATGTTTACCCAGTCTGTAGGTTCTCTTTTTACTCTTTTGGTGAATTCTTTTGAAGAGCATTGGTGTTTGATTTTTAGAAGATCCCAGTTATCTAGCTTATCTATTGGGATTTGTGCATTGATGGTTATGGTTTGTATCCTGTTAATGCCATGTATTAAGGCCTGAAGTGTTGGTCCTATATTTTCTTCTATGATCTTTATAGTTTTTGGCTTTATATTCAGGTCTTTGATCCATTTTGAAGTAATTTTTGTATACGGTGTGAGGTATGGGTCCTGTTTCATTTTTTTGGAGATTGATATCCAGTTTTGCCACACCATTTGTTAAAAAGACTGTCTTTTCCCCATTTGATGGACTTTGGGCCCTTGTCGAAGATCAGGAGACCGTAGGTGCATGGATTTACATCTGGGTTCTCAATTCTATTCCATTGGTCAATGTATCTGTCGTTGTACCAGTACCACGCTGTTTTGACTACTGTAGCTATATAGTAGGTTCTGAAGTCAGGTAGTGTGAGTCCTCCTACTTTATTCTTCTTCGTCAGTAGTACTTTACTTATTTGGGGCTTATTCTCTTTCCATATAAAGTTAATGATTAGTTTTTCCATCTCTTTGAAGAATGTTGTTGGTATTTGGAACGGAATTGCATTATATTTGTAAATTGCTTTGAGTAGAATTGTCATTTTCACAATGTTGAGTCTGCCTATCCATGAGCATGGTATGTTTTTCCATTTATGTAGATCCCTTTGGGTTTCATGCAGTAGTGTTATGTAGTTTTCTTTGTATAGGACTTTTACATCCTTGGTCAGATTTATTCCTAAGTATCTTATGTTTTTAGGGGCTACTGAAAATGGTATTGTTTTCCTGATTTCCTTTTCATCGTTGTCCTTCCTGGTGTATAGGAATCCAACTGATTTTTGAATGTTTATCTTGTATCCTGCTACTCTGCTGAATCTTTCTATTAGTTCCAGTAGATTTATCATGGAGTCTTTAGGGTTTTCTATGTATAGTATCATATCATCTGCAAACAGGGACAGTTTAATTTCTTCATTATCACTTTGGATGCCCTTTATTTCTTTTTCTTGCCTTATTGCTCTAGCTAGAACTTACAGCACAATGTTAAATAGGAGTGGTTGATAAAGGGTATCCTTGTGTTGTTCCTGTTCTCAAGGGGAATGTTTTCAGCCTCTCTCCATTAAGAATGATGGTGGCTGTTGTTTTGCATAGATTCCCTTTATTATGTTGAGAAATTTTCCTTCCATACCTATTTTATTGAGAGTTTATATTAGGAATGGGTGTTGGAGTTTGTCAGATGCCTTTTCTGCATCAATTGATATGATCTTTTGATTCTTTTCTTTCCTTTTTTTTATGTGGTGGTTTACGTTGATTGATTTTCTAATGTTGATCCATCCTTGCATACCTGGTATGAATCCTACTTGGTCATGGTGCATTATTTTTTTGATATGATACTGAATTCTATTGGCTAGAATTTTGTTGAGAATTTTTGCATCTATATTCATGAGAGATATTGGTCTGTAATTTTTTTTTTTTTTTTTTGTGATGTCTTTGCCTGGTTTTGGTATCAGCATTATGTTGGCTTCATAGACAGAATTTGGAAGTGTTGCTTCCTCTTCTATGCTCTGGAATAGCTTGAGTAGTACTGGTACAAGCTCTTCTGTAAATGTTTTGTAGAATTCTCCAGTGAAGCCATCTGGGCCAGGGCTTTTTTTGGTTGGAGTTTTCTTATTACCTTTTCAAAATCTTCTTTTGTTATGGGTCTGTTCAGATTTTCAACATCACTTTGTTGTAGTTTGGATAGGCCATGTGTTTCTAGAAATGTATCCATTTCCTCTAGGTTTTCAAATTTGTTATAGTTTTTCATAATATTCTGTTATAATCTTTTTATTTCAGTTGGGTCTGTTGTAATGTCAGCCATTTCTTTTTTTGTTTGGGTTATCTGTGTCCTCTCCTGTTTTTCTTTTGTCAGTCTGGCCAGTGGTTTGTCGACTTTGTTGATTCTTTCAAAGAACCAACTTTTGGTTCTGTTGATTCTTTCTATTGTTTTTCTGTTCTCTATTTCGTTTATTTCTGCTCTGATCTTTACTATCTCCTTTCTTCCAGTGGTTGTAGGCTTTTTTTGTTCTCTTTCTATTTGTTTGAGTTCTGTTGTTCGTGTGTTGATTTTGTCCCTTTCTTCTTTTTTGATATGTGCATCTATTGCTATAAATTGTCCTCTGAGGACTGCCTTTGCTGTGTCCCAAAGGTTTTGGTAGGATGTGTTTTCATTCTCATGTGATTCTAGGAGGTTTTTGATTCCATCTCTGATTTCTTCTATTACCCAGTGATGTGTAAGATGGTTATTATTCAATTTACATATAGTTGATTTTTTTTCCTTGCTCTTTCTATTGTTAATTTCTACCTTGATGGCATTGTGGTCAGAGAAGATACTTTGAATTATCTCAACGTTTTGGATCTTGTTGAGGATTGCTCTGTGGCCTAAGATGTGGTCTATTCTGGAGAACGTTCCTTGTGCATTGGAAAAGAATGTTTTCTTTGCAGTGGTTGGATGGAGTGTTCTATATATGTCTATGAGGTCAAGTTAGCTGATTTTTGCTTTTGATTGTGTCGCACATAACTCTTAGGGTCTCTTCATTTTTTTTTGTTCTTTTTTCTGGGTTTTCGTGAAACAGAGTTGTGTCCAAGTATTTGTCTTCAATTCCACTAATCCTGTCTGTCCATCATTTCAAATCTGCTTCTCAGCCTTTCTATGACATCGTGCATTTCTGAAATCTTGTTGTTTATCCTTTGGATTTCTAATTGTTGTTTTTGTATAATTTCTAGTTGTGAATTTATTTTGGCATTTTGTTCCTGCATTATCTTCCGAATTCTTCCAATTTTTTGTCCGTATTTTCCATGATTTTGTCTATTTTTTCCTCATGTTTGTCAGCTTTTTGCCTTAGTTCTTGGAGAATTCTGAGTATTAGACATTTGAATTCCCTATCAGGTAGTTCTAGTGTATTTTCTTCCACAGGAGAGTCATGTGGTGTTTTATTTTGGGTGCCTACTGGAACCATCCTGTCCTGTTTTTGTAAATGTTTTGATATTATCTGCTGCCTTCGGGGCATTCCATAGTTATTTTTCTCATTTATTGATTGTATATTTGTTTGTTTCATCCCTTTAAAAAAAAAAAATTTGACTATGTCTGAGCAGGCGGACTCTGTGTTCTTTGTTGTTTGCTCATCTGTGCACTCAATACTTTTTGCCTCTTTCTCCAACTGTTATGGTCTGTCACTCAGATATGGTATGGCAGGGCAGGTCTAGGTGAAAAGGAGTTACTGGGATGGGGGGTTTGTGGTAGTTACTACAACCACCAGAGCAGGTCAGTAATCAGTGCAGGTCAGGTTCCAATAGGCCGTGCCAGTGCTGCTTGGTGGTGTGATGTCTAGCACATTGTGCAGGTAGGCAGGATGTTGTGAGGAGATTGTTATGTGTGGAGCTAAGATGGATATGGGAGAGAGGAGAGAGGAACAGGAGCCAAAAACATGCAAACAAACAAAAAAGAATGCTGGGGGAGCTTGCGGTTGGAGTGGAGAGATGAGACTATGAAGTGGAGAAAAACAGAAAGGGGAAGAGGAAGAAAAGAAAAGAATGAATAAATAAAAATCACAAAGGTTAAAGAACAGCAAAGTTCCCAGGGATCCCACCAGTGCAGCTATGAGGTCTGGGGAAGTCGCTCTCAGTTGTTGCAGTACAGCCTGGCTAGAAGGAGTAGAGGTATGCAACACCTGGTATTCAGGGATCAGAAAGAGAAGGAAGATATAGAGAGACAAGAAACTGAACAATGAAGAAAGACAAAAAGGGAAAAGAAAACAAAACATATAAAAAAAAGAGAACAAGAATGGCCCCCAAAAAAAACAGAAAAAGAAGAAAAACCAATGTAAAAAGAAATGCTCTTAGGGATCCCTCTGCACATCTGTGGAGGCCGAAGGAGAGTCTCCTTGCCACGTAGCTCCGCCTGGCCAGAAAGGTCTCCCAACTCAAGAAAAGGAAAAGGAAACAAACGAACAATTCAAAACAAACAAACAAAAGCCCCAGGATCCCACCAGCATGGTAGCCCAGACCAGGAAACAGCTCCACACTCGAATGGAGCACCTCAGCCCCTCAGGAAGAAGCAAAGATGGTGCACGGAGCCAGGCACTTGAGTGAAAGGAGGGGGAGGCGGCGAGAGGCAAGCAAGAAATCTAAAGAAGCAAAAAAAAAAAAAAAAAAGCAACACAAGCAGCCAACAAATGGCATTCAGAGAGCCAGGTAGTGCAGGCTGCTGCTTCTGGAGAAGAGAGTGTTTCCACGGGAAGCAGAGAGGGCTGAGTGTGGGTGAAGAAGGGTAGAGAGTGGGAAAGCGTATATCACAAATTTCCGGCACTCTGCAGCCCCTCAGGATGAAGCAAAGATGGAGCACAGAGCCAGGCACTTGAGTGAAAGGGGGGGGAGGTGGCGAGAGGCAAGTGAGAAATCAAAAGAAGCAGGGAAAAAAAAGCAACACTAGCAGTCAACAAATGGCACTCAGAGAGCCAGCTAGTGCAGGCTAGTGTTTCTGGACAAGAGACTGCGTCCCTGGGAAGCGGAGGGGGCCAAGTATGGGTGAAGAAGTGTAGAGAGTGGGAAAGCATATATCACAAACTGCAGGCTCTCTGCAGCCCCTCAGGAAGAAGCAAAGATGGCTCACGAGTGAGGCACTCAAGCAAAAAGAGGGGGAGATGGCGAGAGGCAAGGAAGAAATCAAAAGAAGTGGAAAAAAACAACACCAGCAGCCAACAAATGGCACCCAGACAGCCACCCGCTCCGGTGTGTGGAATCCAAGCAACTGGCACTTCCCGGTCAAGAGACCATGGCCACGGGAAGTAGAGGAGGCCGAGCCAGGGCGAAGAGGGGTGGGGGTGGGAAAGTGCACACTGGAAATTACCGGTTGTTTTGTATCCCCCTGGACGCTCCGTGAGGCTGCTTTCTCTTACCTTCTGTTTGCTGGTCTCCTATAGGAGTCCAAGATGGTGGATCCATGCTGTGTTAGCTGGCAGGGGACCTCTGCATGAATCTCTCCTCACTCTCTATTCTCTGTCAGTTTTCTCACTCCATTTGGTGCTTGGCTGAGTTCTTTATCGCTTCATTTAGTGTTTTAGGGTTTCAGGATTGTTGTATTCTCTGTTTGGCTTAGTTTTTCGGATCTTTGCTGTGGAGGGACAGCGTGGTGCTTCTGCCTAGAGCGCCATTTTGCTGGAACTTAACCTACATTTTTATCTCAGCTTTTCCTTAAGATAAATACCTAAAAGTGAAATTATTAGATTAAAAATATGTTTTTAACTTTGATATTGGCATATTTCCTTCCCCAAACATTGCTCCAATTTATTGTTTTATTCCTAGCATTGAAGTATCATTACTTTGCTGTGATGAATCACTCTTATATATATATATTTATTATTATGTTAACTATGTGGCTGACGCATTTGATAATATTTTGTGAGTGTATCTGAGTGTGTGTGATTTTTCATCAATATTTACATGGGAAACTAAGCAGTATTATTATTTTTGTTGTATTTTGACATCAATATTGAAAAATATTTTCAAAGTTTCATTGTTTTCTGTGCACAGTGTTTTAGTTATGTATTGCTACATAACAAACCACTCAAAAACTCAGTGTCTGAAAACAACAGTTTATTGTTATATCCATTAATTGTGTAGGTTGACTGGTTTCAACTTGTTGGTTCTTCTGCTAGTCTTTCTGGGGGTGTGTCACGTGGTTGTGGTCATGTGGAAGGCAAGGATAAGGTTATATGGAGGTTTGACAGGCTGGAACATTGAAGATGGCATCCTCTCTCAGATATCCTGCACCTTAGTGCTACTTTATGTGTCGTCTCTGTCCCACATGATACCGTATTTTCCAGGGTGTCTCTATGTAGCCTCTTTTCCTCAGTAGCATAGTCAGATTTCTTATGTGATGGTTTGTTTCCAGAGAGTGCAAAAGCAGAAGCTGTCAGGTTTTCTCAGTCCTTTATGTTAGGCCCAGACTATCTCAGTGTCTCTTCTACCTCTTTCTTTTGCTAAAGCAATTACAGCATCACCCAGATTGAAGGAATGGGGACAACACATAACATGAGTAATAGAAAACGATGTTCATTAGGGTTGCCAGGGTAACTTTCTAACAAACTCAGAAAAGTTTTCAAATAATCTTGTTATAATTTTTTTCTTAAAGATTTAGGAAGAATTAATCTGTGAAACCTTAGGATTTGGCACTTTTTGAGATGTAGCTTTCAATTAAAATTTTAAATTTCTGTTTTGGTTACTGATGTGTTTGGGTTTTCTCTAGTTTATGAGCATAAATTGAGTTTATTTTTATGTAGAACTACTTATAAAATTTTCTAATAGTTTACGTATAATTTTAATGAAATATTCTTTTAGTATTAAAATATTCCTTACCTTTGCAATAATTTTCTTCCATTTCTAATTTTTTGTATGTGCTGTTTTTGTTATGCTAACTATGACTTAGCTAGTTAGTTTTTTTTTCCCCCTCCTTAAGAACCACTTTTGGGTGTAATGATAAATCCTACTTTTTCCTATTTTCTAATTCTCTTCTTTTATCTTTATTATTTTTCCTCTAGCTTTCCTATTTCAGTATCTTTCTAATTTCTTGTCTAATACGACGAGTTATTGACATTTTTTCCTTATTTAGAAGTTTGTGTTTAAAGAAGTTAATTTTTCTATGATGAATTTCATTCTATATGTTTTTAGATGTGTTTTCATAACTGTTGATATCTCATTATTCTAGGTTTTTTATTTCTTTTTTGATCTAATAGTTTTTTAAACATTTCTTCATTTTTTAATTTCTAATATTTTCTATTTTTTACTTTTCTATAATTAATTTCCAATATTTAATAAATTAAAGAAAATAATTAAGGCATATGGTTTATACTATCTCAACTTTTTGAATTTATTCAGAAATTCTTTGTGGCCTTATATATGGTTGTTTTTAATTTTTTAAATTTTCATGGTTCTCTGAAAAGATTTATTCTTTCTACCTCCATCCTTGCCTTCTAATCTTTCTTTTTGTTCTTTTCTTCCCTCCTTCCTTCCCTCTTTGATTTTGGTTTTATTTCACTCTTACTTTTTTTTAATATCTAAATTAAAATTTTGTTCACATCAGTATGTTTTGAAGATAGACAGATTTGAAGATGTGCCTGAGTTTTATGCCACTATCTGACCCTGCCAGTCTTCATCTACATGAAATTAAATGTTTTATTTGTATCAATGTTTTATTTGTATCTATACACACACACACACTCTATACACACACAAGATATATAAATATACACACACACGATATATACATATATTTATCAAAATGACTGAGGGAAAGATGAAATTATCTAGTTGCATTTTTTCTCATCAAATATGTAGTCCCAGTCACTATGTTGAAACAGTCATACATACATACTAATTGCTTGGAATCAAAATTCAGTGTTAAAGATCCAAAGAAAAAGCCAGCCAGCTTAAATACAAGTTAGATTAAAACTATGTTTTATAAACCCCCCTTTATTTTAGAGGTTATTAGTATTGTTCGGGGCAATTTAAGTTTGTAGAATGGAAATAATTTAGTGCTCCTGAGGCACTAATAGAGATTAAAATGATGTGAAAACTGATGTGGAGAAGGAAAATTAATGGATATGAGTACTTTCAATGCAAAAACTAATGGTCAAATAAATATTTAAAAACTATATTTCCACAAGTGATTGATTTTGGCTTATATTAGTAACGAGTAATTGCATTTTTTCTTATTGACAATCTATTTAGTATAGGGTTCCCTTAGAACAGCCTGATGGCAATATTGATAAATAGCCGTAATGTTTCTTCTATTTCCTACCCTAAGTGCCTCAATGTAACTCTGTCTACTTAGTTATTATACCATCACCTACCATCTTCACTCTGAAACACTTCCTGGACAGAACACATTCAATCAAATGTAGGCGAGGAGATGCAGCTCTGTTGACTAAGCTGATTCTTGTATTTCCCTATAAGGCACAACCTTAAAACACAACCAGAAACAATGTCTTGTTATTTAATTTATCAGCAGAGAAGTGGTTATGCTGAGATGAAATAAAGTTAGGACTGCATCGGTTAACATGACCATTCTGTACTGATAGTGATTAGAGTTTGGATTGATCAACTCCTGTTTCAAATAAGGCAACAAATACCAGTGCTGCCAAATCCATGACTTATAATTGTAAGCATTCATTCTTTTTTCTTTATTATTATTGTTTTAATTAAATGAGGTTTACATTTGAAGTTAGTCTTCTGTACAAAAATTTTTTTTTACATACATTGTTATGAGACCCCAACCGCTCACCCCATTCTGCAACAGCACACTCCTCCCCTCCACCCCTGATGCCACATGAACATTCAACCAACTCCTAACTCTCTCTGCCTTCGAATCTCACCTCTGGACAGAAGCTGCCCCTTTGGTCTCTTGTATCTACTTGACTAAGAGGCACATTCTTCACGAGTATCACTTTATATCCCACAGTCCGGTCGAATCCCTGTCTGAAGAGATGGCCTTGAAAATTGTTTTAGTTCTGGGCTGATAGAGAGTCCAGGGGCCATGCTTTCCAGGGCGCCTCCAGCCTCAGTCAGACCATTAAGTCTGGTCTTACTAGAATTTGAGTTCTGCATCCCATCCTTCTACAGCTCCATCAGGGACCTTCCGTTGTGTTCCCTGTTAGGACGTTCATTGGTGGTAGCCGGGCATCATCTAGTTCTGATCTCAGGCTGATGAAGTCTCTGGTTTATGTGGCCCATTCTGTCTCTTGGGCTAATACTTTCCTTGTGTCTTTGGTGTTCTTCATTCTCCTTTACTCTAAGTGGATGAGACTAATTGATGCATCTTAGATGGCTCCTTGCAAGCTTTTAGACCCCAGACACCACTCACCAAAGTAGGATGCAGACCATTTTCTTAATAAGCTTTGTTATGCCAATTGACTTAGATGTCCCCTGAAGGCATGGCCCCCAGGCCCCGCATCCCTGCTACTCTGTCTCTCAAAGTATTTGATTGTGTTGAGGAAACTTCTTAGCTTTTGTTTAGTCCAGTAGTGCTGGCTTCCCCTGTAGTGTGTGCTGTCCTTCCCTTCAACTAAGATCATTCTTATCTACCACCTAGTTAGTGTATAACCCTCACCCTCCCTCCCTAACCATCAAAGAATGTTTTCTTCTGTGTTTAGACCTTTTCTTGACTTCTTATAATAGTGGTCTTATACAGTACTTGTCTTTCTGTGACTGACTGAATTCACTCAGAATAATAAGTTCCAGCTTCCACAATGTTATACGATGTTTCACAGCTTCATCGTTGTTCTTTATCCTTGCGTAATATTCCATTGTGTGGATATACCATAATTTGTTTATCCATTCGTCTGTCGATGGGCATCTAGGTTGCTTCCAACTTTTTGCTATTGTGAACAGTGCTGCAGTGAACATGGGTGTGCATATATCTATTCGTGTGACAGCTCTTGTTTCTCTAGGATATATTCCAAGGAGGGGGATAGCTGGAACGTATGGTACTTCTATTTCTAGCTTTTTTTAAAAAAATATTTTATTGTACTTCAGGTGAAGGCTTACAGAACAAACAGTTTCTCATGTAACACTAGTACACATGCTGTTTTATGACTTTGGTTAACAACCCCACAACATTTTAACCCTCTGAATTCTCAGCTTTTTTTTTTTTTTGGTGAAAATACACATAGCCAAAGATACACCATTTCAAAACTTTTTACGTACACATTTAAGTGACATTGAATATGCTCTTCCAATTGTGCTGCCATTCTCACCCAAGATGAAGGCTTACAGGACAAAATAGCCTCCAATTTAACAGTTACTACAAATGTTGCCCTATAACAATGGTTAACAATCTCACAACACATCAACAGTATCTTTACTCAACTTGTGTTACTTATCATCAGCTTCCTACTCCCCCTCTGCCTTCTGGCCCTTGTCACTGGACTCCTGTACCTCGTTAGTCTAATTTAGTTTTACTGGGCTGTTTACTCCCAGGCTGAACAGTGAACCTTGAAGGTAACTTCACCTCTGAGCTGAAAGGGTGTCTGGGGTCCATACTCTCGAGGTTCCTCCAGTCTCCTTTAAGCCAGTAAATCTGGTCTTGTTTTTTTTTTTTTTTTTTTTTTTGTGAGTTAGAATTATGCTCTCCATCCTTCTCCAGCTCTGTCCAGAACCCTCTGTTGTAATCCTGGTCAGAGCAGTCAGCGGTGGTAGCCGGGCACCATCTAGCTGTACTGGACTCAGTCCGGTGGAGGCCTTGGTAGCTGTGGACAATTAGTCCTTTGGACTAATCTTTTCCTTGTATCCTGTTCTCTTCATTCACTCTTGCTCCCAAAGTGATGAGACCAGTGTAGTATCTTAGATGGCCGCTCACAGGCTTTTAAGACCCCAGACATTACTCACCAAGGTAGAATGTAGAACATTGTCTCTATAAGCTGTGTCATGCCAATTGAGCTAGATGTACCCCGAGACCATGGTCCCCAGAGCCCTCTGTCCAACAATTCAGTCCCTCGGGGAGTTTGGATGTGTCCATGTGGCTTCCATGACCTTTCCTTGTGCAGGTTGTGTTAGTTTCCCTTGTACTGTGTACTGTATCACCTCTCACCCAAGATACCACTTATCTATTGCCTATTTAGTATTTCCCCCCCTCCCCTCCCATCCCTGGTAACCAACAAGGATTGTTACATTTTGCATGTGAATTTTTTCATGGGTTTTTACAATAGAGGTCTCATACAATATTTGTCCTTTTGGGATTGACTTATTTCACTCAGCATAATGTCCTCCAGTTTCATCCATGTTATGAGATGGTTCACAGATTCATTGTTGTTCTTTCTAGTTGCATAGTACTCCATTGTGTGTATGTACCATAGTTTGTTTATCCATTCATCTGTTGATGGGCACTTACGTTGTTTCCATCGTTTTGCTATTGTGAACAATGCTGCCATGAACATAGGTGTGCATATGTCTATTTGAGTGACGACCCTTATTTCTCTAGGATATATTCCTAGGAGTGGGATTGCTGGCTCGAATGGTGTGTCTATTTCTAGCTTTCTGAGGAAACGCCATATCATTTTCCAAAATGGTTGTTATCATTTTGCATTCCCACCAGCAGTGTATAAGAGTTCCCGTCTCCCCGCAGCCCCTCCAACATTTGTTATTTCCAGTGTTTTTGATTCGTGCCAGTAATGCCGGGGTGAGATGGTATCTCATTGTGGTTTTAATTTGCATTTCTCTAATGGCTAGTGATCGCGAGCATTTCCTCATGTGTCTGTTGGCCATTTGAATGTCTTCCTTGGTGAAGTGTCTGTTCATTTCCTTTGCCCATTTTTTGATAGGATTGGTTGTCTTTTTGTTGTAGAGGTGTTGGATTTTCTAGTAGATTGTGGAGATTAGATCTTTGTCTGACTTGTACTGTCCAAAAATGTTTTCCCAGTGTGTAGGTTCTCTTTTGACTCTTTTGGTGAAGTCTTTTGAAGAGCATAGGTGTTTGTTTTTTAGAAGATCCCAGTTATCTAGTTTATCTGTTGGGTTTTGTGTGTTGATGTTTATGGTTTGTATCCTGTTAATGCCATGTATTAAGGCCTGAAGTGTTGGCCCTAGTTTTTCTTCTATGAACTTTATAGTTTGAGGCTTTATATTCAGGTCTTTGATCCATTTTGAAGTAGTTTTTGTATACGGTGTGAGGTATGGGTCCTGTTTCATTTTTATGCAAATGGATATCTAGTTTTGCAAGCACCATTTGTTAAAAACACTGTCTTTTCCCCATTTGATGGACTTTGGGCCCTTGTCGAAAATCAGGTGACCGTAGGTGGATGGATTTACATCTGGGTTCTCAATTCTGTTCCATTGGTCAATGTCTCTGTTGTTGTACCAGTATCAGGCTGTTTTGACTACTGTAGCTGTATAGTAGGTTCTCAAGTCAGGTAGTGTGAGTCCTCCAACTTTATTCTACTTCTTCAGTAGTGCTTTACTTATTCGGGGCTTCTTCCCTTTCCATATAAAGTTAATAATTAGTTTTTCCATCTCTTTGAAGAATGTTGTTGGTATTTGGATCGGGATTGCATTGTATTTGTAAATTGCTTTAGGTAGAATGCCATTTTCACAATGTTGAGTCTGCCTATCTATGAGCATGGTATGTTTTTCCATTTATGTAGATCCCTTTGGGTTTCATGCAGCAGTGTTTTGTAGTTTTCTTTGTATAGGTCTTTTACATTCCTAGTCAGATTTATTCCTAAGTATTTTATATTTTTAGGGGCTATTGAAAATGGTATTGATTTCCTGATCTCCTTTTCATCGTTCTCTTTACTGGTGTATAAGAATCCAACTAATATTTGAATGTTTGTCTTGTATCCTGCTACTCTGCTGAATCTTTCTATTAGTTCCAGTAGATTTATCATGGAGTCTTTAGGGTTTTCTATGTATTGTATCATATCATCTGCAAACACGGAGAGTTTAACTTCTTCATTACCAATTTGGATGCCCTTTATTTCTTTCTCTTGCCTTATTGCTCTAGCTAGAACTTCCAGCACAATGTTAAATAGGAGTGGTGATAAAGGGCATCCTTTTCTTGTTCCTCTTTTCAAGGGGAATGTTTTCAGCCTCTCTCCATTAAGAATGATGTTGGCTGTTGGTTTTGCATAGATGCCCTTTATTATGTTGAGAAATTTCCCTTCTATACCTATTTGATTGAGAGCTTTTATCAGGAATGGGTGTTGGACTTTGTCAAATGCCTTTCCTACGTCAATTGAGATTATCATGTGATTTTTTTATTTCCTTTTATTTATGTGGTGAATTATGTTGATGGATTTTCTAATGTTAAACCATCCTTGCATACCTGGTATGAATCCTACTTGGTCGTGGTGTATTATTTTTTTGATATGATACTGAATTCTATTGGCTAGAATTTTGTTCAGAATTTTTGCATCTATATTCATGAGAGATATTGGTCTGTAATTTTCTTTTTTTGTGATGTCTTTGCCTGGTTTTGGTATCAGCGTTATGCTGGCTTCATAGAATGAATTTGGAAGTGTTGCTTCCTCTTCTAAGCTCTGAAATAGCTTGAGTAGAACTGGTACAAGCTCTTCTATAAATGTTTTGCACAATTCTCCAGTGAAGCCATCTGGGCCAGGGCTTTTTTTGGTTGGAGTTTTTTATTACCTTTTCAAAATCTTCTCTTGTTATGGGTCTGTTCAGATGTTCAACATCACTTTGATGTAGTTTCTGTAGGCCGTGTGTTTCTAGAAATTTATCCATTTCCTCTAGGTTGTCAAATTTGTTGGAATATAGTTTTTCGTAATGTTCTGTTATAATCCTTTTTATTTCGGTTGGGTCTGTTGTAATGTCCCCCATTTCATTTCTTTTTTGGGTTATTTGTGCCTGCTGCTGTTTTTCTTTTGTCAGTCTGGCCAGTGGTTTGTCGATTTTGTTGATTCTTTCAAAGAACCAACTTTTGGTTTTGTTGATTCTTTCTATTGTTTTTCTGTTCTCTATTTCATTTATTTCTGCTCTGATCTTTACTATCTCCTTTCTTCCAGTGGTTGTAGGCTTTTTTTGTTCTCTTTCTATTTGTTTGAGTTCTGTTGTTCGTGTTTTGATTTTGTTCCTTTCTTCTTTTTTGATATGTGCATCTATTGCTATAAATTGTCCTCTGAGGACTGCCTTTGCTGTGTCCCAAAGGTTTTGGTATGATGTGTTTTCATTTTCACTTGATTCTACGAATTTTTTAATTCCATTTCTGATTTCTTCTATTACCCATTGATGTGTAAGCAGAGTATTATTCAGTTTCTATGTGTTTGATTTTTTTTTTCCTTGCTCTTTCTAGTGTCAATTTCTACCTTGATGGCATTGTGGTCAGAGAAGACACTGTGAATTATCTCAACGTTTTGGATCTTGTTGAGGATTGCTCTGCGACCTAAGATGTGGTCTATTCTGGAGAACGTTCCATGTGCATTGGAAAAGAATGTGTACTTTGCAGCAGTTGGATGGATTGTTCTATACATGTCTATGAGGTCAAATTGGCTGATTGTGCCCTTTAGGTCTTCTGTATCTTTGTTGAGTTTCTTTTTAGTTGTTCTGTCCTTTACTGAGAGTAGTGTGTTGAAGTCTCCTACTATTATTGTGGAACTGTCAATTTCTCTTTTCAGTGATGTTAGAGTTTTTTTTATGTATTTTGGAGCCCTGTCATTGGGTGCGTAGATGTTTATTATGGTTATGTCTTCATGATGGATCGTCCCCTTAATCATTGTATAGTGTCCTTCTTTGTCTTTTATGGTAGATTTTGTTTTAAAGTCTATGTTATCTGGGATTAGAATGGCAACTCCTGCTCTTTTTTGGTAGTTGTTAGCTTGATATATTTTTTTCTAACCTTTGATTTTTATTAAATTCACATCTTTGTTTCTAAGGTGTGTCTCTTGTAGACAGCATATTGATGGATCTTGTTTTCTTATCCATCTGCCACTCTCTGTCTCTTTATGGGTGCATTGAGTCCATTTACATTCAGTGTAATTATTGATAGATAGAAGTTTGTTGCTGTCATTTTGTAGTGCTTTTTTTGTGGTGCTGAAGTTTTCTTTGTTCTTCTTCTCTCTTGTGCTGAGTTACTTTTGTTTGTGGATTTTGTGTTCATTTGTTTTGTTTTTGTAGGTTTTGTTTTTGCTGAGACTTTATGTTTTTCGTCTTTGTTTTTATGAGTTGGTTTGTTAACTTTCTTTGTGGTTACCATGAATTTTACCCTTATATTTATAAGTTTGAAGCAGTCTACCCTTACTTGGTATCGCCTTGCCTTCCTCTCCGTTAGAAGGTTCTATACCTATGCCGTTTGTTCCCTCTTTCATTGTTATGATGTTGTTGTCATCCTTTGATTGATTGCTCTGATTCCCTGTTGTATTTCTTTTTGTTTTGGATAGTCCTCGATAGTTCATTTCCTAGAATGGTATCTGGTTCATATGAACCTGCGTCCTAGGTCCTAGGTCCTGCCTGAGGGCTGAAGCTGTTTGTCCTCAGATTGAAGAACTCCCTTTAATAATTCTTTTAAGTTTGGTTTGACTTTTGCATATTCCCTTAGTTTCTGTTTATCTGAAAAGGACCTAATTTCACCATCAAATTTGAATGAGAGTTTTGCAGGATATATTATTCTTGGCTGGTAATTGTTTCTTTCAAGATTTTATATATGTCATCCCACTGCCTTCTTGCCTGCATGGTTTCTGCAGAATAATCTGAGCTTAGTCTTATTGTTTCTCCTCTGTATGTGACTTCTTGTTTTTCACGAGCTGCTCTCAGGATTCTTTGTTTGTCTTTAGTTTTGGCGAGTGTGAATATGATTTGTCTTGGTGATTTTCTTTTGGGGTCTCTTCTATATGGGGTTCGTTGAGCTTCTTGGATGGCCATCTTTTCGTCTTTCATGATATTGGGAAAGTTTTCTGTCAGCAGTTCCTCAGTGATCCTCTCTGTCTTTTCTGTTTTCTCCCCGTTCTGGGATGCCAATCACTTGTAAGTTTTTGCTCTTAATTGTGTCCCACTTAACTCTCAGGGTCTCTTCATTTTTCTTTGTTCTTTTTTCTGAGTTTTCCTGAAACAGAGTTGTACCGAAGTTTTTGTCTTCATTTCCACTGATCCTGTCTTCCACGGTTTCCAATCTACTTCTCAGCCCTTCTGACACCGTCCATTTCTGAAATCTTGTTGTTTATCTTTTGGATTTCTAATTGTTGTTTTTGTATAATTTCGAGTTGTGAATTTATTTTGGCATTTTGTTCTTGCATCATCTTCCTGAATTCTTCCAATTTTTTGTCTGTATTTTCCTTAAATTTGTCTCTTTTTTCCTCATGTTTGTCAGCTTTTTGCCTCAGTTCTTGGAAAATTCCGAGTATTAGTGATTTGAGTTCCCTATCAGGTATTTCTAGTGCATTTTCTTGCACAGGAGAGTTATCTGTTGTTTTAATTTGGACGCCTATTGGAGCCATCTTGTCTTGTTTTTGTAAATGTTTGTTATTGTTTGCTGTTTTCAGGGCATTCAGTAGATATTTCTCTCGTTTATTGATTGTAGATTTTTTTGGTTTCATCCTTGTGGTACAGCTTGGAAGGTCTAGCTGAAGAGGAGATACTGGGACGGGTTGTTTGTGGCACTCACCGCAGCCACCAGGACGGTCGGTAGTCAGTGCTGGGTAGGTTCCAATAGGGCGTGCTTGCACAGCTTGGTGGTGTAATGTCAAGTGCACGGTGCAGGTAGGCAGGATGCAGCGTGGATGTGGTTATGTGTGAAGCTAAGCTGGATATGGGAGAGAGGAGAGAGGAGCAGGAGCCAAAAGCATACAAACATAAAAGAATGCTAGGGGAGCTGGTCATTGGAATGGACAGATGAGAGACTATGGGGTGGAGAAAACCAGAAGGGGGAAGAGAAAGAAAAGGAAAGAATGAACAAATAAAAATCATAAAAGTTAAAGAACTGCAAAGTTCCCAGGGATCCCACCGATGCAGCTATGAGGTCTGGGGGAGTCGGTCTTAGTTTTCACAGCACAGCCTGGCCAGAAGTTGCAGAGGCATACATCGCCTGGTATTCAGGGATCAGAAAGAGAAGGAAGAGATAGAGAGACAAGAAATTAAGCAATGAAGAAAGACAAAAGGGAAAAAGAGGGAATAGAAAACAAAACTAATCAAAAAAGACAAAAAATAAAATTTAAAAAAGAAAAAAGCAACACCAGCAGTCAATGAATGTCACTCAGAGAGCCAGCCAGTGCGGGCTGGTGTTTCTGGACAAGAGACTGTGTCCATGTGAAACAAAGGAGGCCGAGTGTGAGTGAAGAAGTGTGGAGAGTGGATAGCATATATCACAAATTGCCTGCGCTCTGGGGTCCCTCAGAAAGGAGCTAAGAGGGTGCGAGGAGCCAGGCACCTGAGTTAAAGGAGGGGGAGGTGGCGAGAGGTAAGCGAGAAACCAAAAAAAGCAGGAGGAAAAAAAAAAAAAAAAAGGCAGCACCAGCAGCCAACAAACAGCACCCAGAGAGCCGCCCACCCAGGCGCGCGGATTCCAAGCAGCCGGTGGTCCCGGGTCAAGAGACCGTGGCCACGGGAAGCAGAGGGGCAAACGAACAAAGGCCCCGGGATCTCACCAGCGCGGCAGCCCAGACCTGGAAGCAGCCACACGCCCAAACGCAGCCCCACAGCCCCGCAGGAAAGAGCAAAGACGGCGCTCGGAGCCAGGCACCTGAGCAAAAGGAGGGGGAGGCAGAGAGAGGCGAGCGAAAAACCAAAAGAAGCAGAAAAAGCAACACCAGCAGCCAACAAACGGCTCCGAGAGAGCCGCCGGCCCAGGCGCGTGGAATCCAAGCACCAGTGCCCCCCAGCCCAGGGACCCTGGCCACGGGAAGCAGGGGAGCCCCAGCTGAGGCAGAGAGGGGTGGGGTGTGGGAAAGCGCGCACCCAAATTACCTGTCGTTCCATCTCCCACTGGACGCTCCGCGAGGCTGCTCTCCCATTCTCCCATTTGCTGGTCTCCGATAGGTGTCCAAGATGGTGGATCCGCGCTGTGTTAGCTGGTAGGGGATCTCTTCATGAGTCTCTCCTCGCTCTCTATTCTCTTTCAGTATTCTCACTCCGTTTGGTGTTTGGCTGAGTTCTTTATCTCTTCATTTGATGTTCTAGGGTTTCAGGATTGTTGATTCTCTGTTTGGCTTAGTTTTTCGGATCTTTGCTGTGGAGGGACAGCGTGGTGCTTCTGCCTAGAGTGCCATCTTGCCAGGATCCTCTATTTGTAGCTTTTTAAGGAAGCTACAAGTCAATTTCCAAAGTTCTTGTACCATTTTACATTCCCACCAACAGTGTATAAGTGTTCCAGTCTCTCCACAGCCTCTCCAACATTTATTATTTTGTGTTTTTTGGATTAATGCTAGCCTTGTTGGGGTGAGATGATATCTCATTGTAGTTTTGATCTGCATTTCTCTAATGGCTAATGATCATGAGCATTTCTTCATGTATCTGTTAGCGGCCTGAATATCTTCTTTGGTGAAGTGCCTGTTCATATCCTTTGCCCATTTTCTAACTGGGTTATTTGTCTTTTTGTTGTTGAGGTTTTGCAGTATCTTGTAGATTTTAGAGATTAAACGCTGATTGGATTTGTTGTAGCCAAAATTTGTTCCCAGTCTGTAGGTTGTCTTTTGACTCTTTCGGTGAATTCTTCTGATGAGCATAAGTGTTTGATTTTTAGGAGCTCCCATTTATCTAAGTCTCTCTTCTGGTGCTTGTGCATTGTTACTTATGGTTCCTATTGTGTTTATGCCATGTGTTAGTGCTCCTTGCATTGTCTCTATTTTTTCTTCCATGATATTTATCGTTTTTGATTTTATATTTAAGTCTTTTATCCATTTTGAGTTAGTTTTTGTGCATGGTGTGAGGTATGTGTCTTGTTTCAATTTTTTGCAGGTAGATATCCAGTTATGCCAGCACCATTTGTTAAAGACACTGTCTTTTCCCCAATTAATGGACTTTGGGTCTTTGTCAAATATTAGCTGCTCATGGGTGGATGAGCTTATTTCTGGATTCTCAACTCTGTTCCATTGGTCTATGTGTCTGTTGTACCAGTACCAGGCGTCTTGACTACCCTGGCAGTATAATAGGTCCTAAAATCAGGTAGTGTAAGGCCTCCCACTTTGTTCTTCTTCTTGAGTAATGCTTAATTTATTCGAGGCCTCTTCCCTTTCCATATGAAGTCGTTAATTTGTTTCTCCATCTCATTAAAAAGTGCTTGTGGAATTTGGATCGGGATTGCATTGTATCTGTAGATCACTTTGGGTAGAATTGACATTTTCACAATCTTGAGTCTACCTATCCATGAGCAAGGTATGTTTTTCCACTTATGCAGGTCTCTTTTAGTTTCTTGCAGTTTTCTCTGTATAGATGTTTTACATCTCTGGTTAAATTTATGCCTAAGTATTTTATCTTCTTGGGGGCTATTGTAAATGGTATTGATTTGGTGATTTTGTCTTCAAGGTTCTCTTTGTTGGTGTAAAGGAATCCAATTGATTTTTGTATGTTTATCTTGTATCTTGAAACTTTGCTGAAATCTTCTATTAGTTCCAGTAGTTTTCTTGTGGATTCTTTGGAGTTTTCTGTGTATAAGATCATATCATCTGCATATAAAGATACTTTGTCTTCTTCCCTACGTATTTGGATGCCCTTTATTTCTTTTTCCAGCCTCACTGCTCTGGCTAGGACCCCCAGCACAAAGTGGAATAATAGTGGTGATAGAGGGCATCCTTGACTGGTTCCTGTTCTCAAGGGGAATGCTTTGAAAGTCTCTCCATTTAGGATGATGTTGGCTGTGGGTTTTGTATAAATGCCCTGAATTATACTGAGGATTTTCCCTTCTATTCTTATTTTGTTGAGAGTTTTTGTCATGAATGGGTTTTGGACTTTGTTGAATACCTTTTCTGCATCGATTGATAAGATCATGCAGTTCTTTTCTTTTGTTTTATTTATGTGATGGATTACACTGATTGTTTTTCTAATGTTTTACCATCCCTGCATAGCTGATATAAATCCCTCTTCGTCATGGTGAATTATTTTTTTGATATGTTTCTAAATTCTATTGGCTAAAATTTTGTTGAGGATATTTGTGTCAATGTTCATGAGGGATACTGGTCTGTAATTTTCTTTTTTTGTGGTGTCTTTACCTGGTTTTGGTGTGAGGGTTATGCTGGCTTCATAGAATGAATTTGGGTGTATTCCGTCTTTTCTATGCTCTGAAATACCTTTAGTAGAAGTGATGTTATCTCTTCTCTGTATGTTTGGTAGAATTCTCCAGTGAAGACATCTGGGCCAGGGCTTTTTTTTTGGTTGGTAGTATTTTAATAACTTTTTCAATCTCTTCTTTGGTTATGAGTTTATTTAGTTGTTCTACCTCTTTTTGTGTTAATTTAGGTAGGTAGTGAGTTTCTAGAAATTTGTCCATTTCCTCTAGGTTTTCAAATTTGTCAGAGTACAATTTTTCATAGTAATCTGTTATGATTCTTTTAATTTCAGTTGGGTCTGTTGTGATATCACCCATCTCATTTCTTATACAGGTTATCTGCTTCCTCTCCTGTTTTTTTTTTTTTGGTCAGTTTGGCCAATGGTTTATCAATTTTGTTGATCTTTTCAAAGAACCTTCTTTTAGACTTGTTAACTCTTTCAGTTGTCTTTCTATTCTCTATTTAATTTAATTATGCTCTAATTCTTATTATTTACTTCCTTCTGGTGCCTGTGGGCTCCTTTTGATGCTCTCTTTGTTCTTTTTGGATATGTGCATTTGCTGCTACCAACTAACCTCTGAGCACTGCTTTTGCTGTGTCCCAAAGGTTCTGGTAGGATATGTTTTCATTCTTGTTTGATTCTATGAATTTCTTTATTCCATCCTTAATTTCTTCTGTAACCCAGTAGTTTTTGAGCAAGGTGTTGTTCAGTTTCCATGTGTTTGATTTTTTTTCCTTGCTTTTTGTGTTGTTGATTTCCACTTATATAGCTTTATGGTCAGAAAAGATGCTTTGTAAGACTTCAATGTTTTGGATTTTGTTAAGGCTTGCTTTATGGCCTAATATGTTGTCTATTCTGAAGAATGTTCCATGTGCGTTGGAAAAGAAATTATACTTGGGTGCTGTTGGGTGGAGTGTTCAGTATATGTCTATGAGATCAAGTTGGTTGATTGTAGCATTTAGCTCTTCCGTGTCTTTGTTGAGCTTCTTTCTGGATGTTCTGTCCTTCACCAAAAGTGGTGTGTTGAAGTCTCCTACTAGCATTGTGGAGCTGTCTATCTCTCTTTTTAGTGTTGTTAGAGTTTATGTATTTTGGAACCCTGTTGTTGGTTGCATAAATATTTATTATAGTTATGTCCTCCTGGTGTATTGACCCTTTAATCATTATCTAGTGCCCTTCCTTATCCTTTGTGGTGGATTTTACTTTAAATTCTATTTTGTCAGAGATTAATATTGCCACTCCTGCTCTTTTTTGAGTGTTGTTTGCTTGATATATTTTTTTTCCATCCTTTGAGTTTTAGCCTGTTTGTGTCTTTAAGTCAAATGTGCGTCTCTTTTAGGCAGCATATAGAAGGGTCATGATTTTTTATTCAATCTGCCACTCTCTGTCTCTTTATTGGTGCATTAAGTCCGTTTGCATTCAGCATAATTATAGATAGGTATGAGTTTACTACTATCATCCTGATTTCTCTTTCTGTGTGTGTTTCACAGTTTCTTTGTTCCGCTCAATTTTCTGTGCTGAGTCGTTTTTGTTTATGTATTTTTTTTTCCTCTTTTAGATTGCTGTAGATTTTGTGTTTGCTGGGTTTTTAGGTTTTTCTACATTTTTGTTTTGATTTGTAGGATTGTTTGATTCCTTTGTGGCTATCTTAATATTTACCCCTATTTTTCTAAGTTTATACCAGTCTTTTATTAATGTATATTGCCTTAACTTCCCCTCCATATGAAAAATCAGTATCTCCATTTTTTAAGTTCCTCTTTTTTGTTTTAATGTCCTTTTTTACATATTGATATCTGTTTCCCTTTTTTCAATGTTTTAGCTTTAATGTATTTTTGATTTCTGTATCTGAGTCAATATTGGTTGGTCTGTCCTGTGTTCTAGTCTTGCATTGTTGTCTGGTGTTGTTGATTATCTAACCGTAGGACTCCCTTTAGTATTTCTTGTAATTTTGGTTTGGTTTTTGCAAATTCCCTGAACTTCTGTTTATCTGGAAATGCCCTAATTTTGCCATCATATTTGAGAGACGGTTTTGCTGGATATATAATTCTTGGCTGGAAGTTATTTTTCTTCAAGGCTTTATATATGTCATCCCGTTGCCTTCTAGCCTGCATGGTTTCTGCTGAGTAGTCCGAGCTTATTCTAATTGACTCTCTTTTGTAGGTGACTTTTCTTTTATCCCTAGTTGCTCTTAAAATTTTCTCTTCATCTTTGGTTTTGGTAAGTTTGATCATAATATATTGGTGACTTTCTTTTAGGATCTACCTTCTGTGGGGTTCAATGAGCATCTTGGATAGATATCTTTGCATCTTTCATGATATCTGGGAAGTTTTCTGTCAATAAATCTTCAAACAATTTTCTGTTATCCTCCCCTGTTCTGGTACTCCAATCACTCATAGGTTATTTCTCTTGATAGAGTCCCACACGACTCTTAGAGTTTCTTTATTCTTTTTAATTCTTTTATCTAATTTTTCCTCATATAAGTTGGCGTCAAGAGCTTTATCTTCAGTGTCACTAATTCTAACTTCTACTGCCTCAGTTCTGCTCCTATGACTTTCTATTGAGTTGTCTAATTCTGAAATTTTTTTGTTAATCTTCTGGATTTCTGATTGCTGTCTTTCTATGGATTCTTGCAGCCTATTAAATTTGGCATTATGTTCTTGAATAACTTTTTTAAGTTCTGCTACTACTTTGTCTGTATGCTCCCTGGATGTTTATGCTTTATGTCGAATTTTCTTTTAATTTCTAGAAGAGTTCTGTATATTCATGTTTTGTATTCTGCCTCTGGTAATTCCAAGAAATTCTCTTCTTCCAGAGAATTTATTGATTCTTTATTTTGGGAGCTTGCTGAAGCCATCATGTACTGCCTGTTTATGTGGTTTGATATTGACTGTTGTCTCCAAGCCATCAATAAGTTATTATAATTTTATTTTATATTTGTTTAGTGAGATCTTGCTTCTTGTTTTGTCTTGTTTTGATGTGCCCAAATAGGCTGCTCATGTGCTGTGCTTTGATTACTGACGCCTTTAAATCTCTAACGTCCTGTCACCAGGTAGGTAGTTCTGTAGCTAAGTATGTGCACACAGGAGTCCATTAAATTTTCCTATACGGGTTCAGCTCAGGTGTCCAGGCAGTCAGTCACCAACTGTATGGTGTAGGCTCTCAGCCCCAGCCCTAGAGAGGCATGGGTGATTGGTGCAGGCACCGGACTCTGGCTGTGGTGGGGGATCACGGGCTGAGCCAGGGAGGGGGCTGACGGCTGCCCCTGCGTGTCTGAAAGGAAAGCGTGTCCCTATTCTCTGCTGTGAGTAGGTAAGTGAGTTTTGCAGCTGGACCATTAGCACCCCACTCTGTTGACTGTAAAGACTTTAGGGCACCACTTTTTCTTGGACTCCTGTAGCAGGTGACTAGGAGGTTTAGGTGACGGCACCAGTCCTCAAGCCCCTGTTGGAGATCGATAAAAGTGCCTACTTACGGGCAGGGCTGTTTCGAGGGTCACAAATCTTCCACTTCACAGCTGAAGCAGTTGAATTTAAACTTCAGATGTTTGCCATGTTGTACTCTGGTAGCGAGGGCTAACGCTGTTGAGATGGGTCCCCACAAGTCCATAAAGGGGTGTAAGGCACTCAGGGTCTGTGGACCCCTTATACCTGTGCCTAGCAAAGAAGCTATGCCAACTCTGTGTTCCTGGCTTAGTGGAGCCAGTAGCTTATTTGTTCCCTCTCCAAAGCCAGGAGAATGGGGCAGGGGGCCTTTTGGGATCTACTTCCGGCCCAGTGGACTCCCGGTGCAGAGCACAGAGGGAGGAGGCATAAGGGAGAGAGGCCCTTCCCAAATGGGCTTTTTTTTTTAATCCCCATGAAAGGCCACATGCATGTACTTATCTTAGCCACTTGGGAGCTGCTTTTCACTGGTTCGGAGTGTCCAAGCAGAATCTCTGCTGCCGGGTCTCTCTCGATGTGGAAACTGCTTCCCGAGTGTGCCTGCTTCACTGTGGGCTGGAGTGACTGCAGAGCTGCTGTTTCTCTGCCGAGGCTCTGGCGTTCTTCGCTTGTTCCAAACCGTCTCCTTCTCCCGCCAGCACTCAGTCCAATTCCTCAACCTTGCCTTGTTCAGGGGTCCTAGATATTCATATAGAATCAAATCACTTGTTTTTCCAGCTCTTTGTTGTAAGAGGGATATAGGAAGTGTCTAACTACACTGCCATCTTGGCTGCACCTGAGCATACATTCTTATACAATGGATGGAACCTATGCTTGTGTCTATAGAGTGAGGAAAAAGGAACATAAACCTCAGCACAGTAAGGTTTGACTTTTCTCTGAGGAATGAAATTACAAACTCAAATTACAGTCTTCAGTATTTGAATCAGTGAAAATAACCACTCGGGTGCCCAGTCAGAGTTATGATACTTCTTTATGGACTTGCTTCATCCTAGCTGGTGTTTCTTTATGTCAGCTTAATCATGAGTCCATTGCCATGACCTCTGCCCTTATCACTTCCGCATTATTTATATGGCGTTGGAAATGCTTCACTTTGGGAGCACCAAGGAAAGTTTTTATTATGTACCTCTGCTTCCCGATATTCAGCCCTTAATTTAGTTGTGAAGAAGGGGTTGTTTTAATATTTACTGCTAACCACCGTCAGCACTGTTCTATAATCTTTGGGCTTATTTGCCTCCCTTGTGTTATTAATGAACTTAATACCTTGCAATCAAATTATTAATTTAGTCACCACTTAGCAGCATGAAGCTAAAACAGAGAGTCTGTGTTTGCATTTAAAAAATAGATCTTTAATTCTTTGAAGTAAGGTGTTAGTTATATTGTCTATAACTGTGGATAGAAAAAAACCCTACCGTTCACCTAATATTTTCCTTCTATCTTCGTACTTTGTTACAGACAAGCGGCTCTACTGTAATGATTCTTCATCTTAGACCATCTAAGCCTGCCAACAGTAAAAATCATGAAAAATACAATGTGATGGCAACTTCAGAGACAAGATGACATGCCACTGACACTGATACATGGTTTACAGAAACTGATGAGATGCTGGATTTCTCACAGTGCTCCCTAAAGTTCTGCCTGATGTACCAGGAGCCATTTAAAACTGAAGGGCAAGTCCACCAATTTTTTTTTTGAGTATGAGACTGCATATTTATCATCATATTCTCTGGCTTTGGTTACTTCCAGGTTTTTACTAGTTTTCCAATTTAAGTTCTGGGATAAATTAGGGGGTACTCAGAGGCTTTCCGTAGCCCTGATGGTGTAGTGGTTAAGAGATCTGTTCCTAACCAAAAGGTCAGCAGTTCAAATCCACCAGTCACTTCTTGGAAACCCTATGAGGTAGTTCTACTCTGTCCTATAGGGTTGCTATGAGTTGGAATTGACTGCACTGGCAACAGGTTTTCAGGTTGTTGTTTTTTTTTTTTTTTAATAAGGCCTCTTAATTCTTAATGATTCAAGAGAGAAATTTGAATATGGACTAAAACACTCACCGTGGACAATTTTATGTCTACTTTGCCTTCTGCTTATTGTTCAGCCATTTAAATATCTTACTTTTTATCTGTATTCCTCTCTATAAAAGAAAAAAAAAAGCAAACACATTGCCGTCAAGTCAGACTCATAGTGACCCTATAGGACAAAGTAGAGCTGTCCCATAGGGTTTACAAGGAGCCACTGGTGGATTCGAACTGCTAAACTTTTAGTTAGCAGCCAGGCTGTTAACCACGGCACCAGCAGGGTTCCACGTGCCTTTCTATAGGGTGATTACTTTACATGATTATGACCTCTGCATAACTGTGATGTACCTGTGGCAAAACACTTCCTTCTAGGCGCCTTATTCACTAGATCTTCAGTTTTGATTCTGTCCAATATTACTTCATATTGTTTAATTAAATTTCATACTAATGTACAATCTCTCAGTTAAGAATAACAGAAATATAATGTATCATACAATTTTGAAATTTGATGATTAAAACATGTGGAAATTTTTTTTTTTGTTGTTAAGTTCTAGAGAGTCTAAAACCCCATAGAAAACTTCCTTCTATCTGACTAATGATGTATAAGAACAATGAGAATCACGGGGCGATGTTTCCTCTTAGAAGAAATTAATTAATCTCATCCACTTGCACCCTCTCAGAATAGAATGAATGGCAATGCAATTCCAGTTGGCACAAAACCTTGCATAATATCTCCTTTTTCTGGCTAGCATTTGAGAACTTTTCAACTGAAAGAAGGCACCAAATCTTTTGTTTACATCATTTCTTCTCTCTCCCGTTTCTTTCACTGTATCACAGAAGAAATGTAAATTACACTGGATTAATTTAATCCAATTATTATTCTCAGTATTTTTGATTGACCATATTTGTAAGAATTTCAGAAATATTTAAATTATTTTTTGTTTTCTAGCTTATTTAAAATTCAGTAGGATAGCTCTGAAGTAAACTTAAAATCATGTATGTAAAATTTGAATCTCTAGCTGATGTGATGAGGCTGGTGAAGAAAGATGGAGGACAAATTCATGTCTCTTCTCCTTTAATTATTGCATCAGCCAACCTCCTGTCTCCCCTAAACTTGGCACTCAGCTAAAGCTGTAACTCTCTTGAGCGTGAAAATCGCAAATAATTGGGGTATGACGTTTTTGGCACAAGTAATCCTAAAAGAATACTTTGGAGGGGAGTACTAAAGATTCCCTTTTATTGCGTAATAGTTTGTTATAGGTTCAAATCAAGCAAGCTATCACGTACTTACCCCTGGCCAGAAATATCTATCTATTTTGAAGAAATTATGTTCCTCTAAGGCTATGAAACTTCCCACTAAACTTGTTCTTTTATTTAAAATCAATCCAAGTAAAGATTAACAAATAAATAAATAAATAAAACTTTATATGTTAAATAGATAAATGAGTCAAGGAGATTTGTAATGCAAAAAGGAGTGCTGAGGATCAGATAAACTAGAAACTAACTACATTGCTGCATCAAGTCATGTAAATTCAACTAAAACAAGTGAGACTGCTTTGGCCCACCAGTTTGCAATCTCTGGAGGGTAGATCAGTATTTTCTAAGATACATTATAAGACACGTTTTTCATCCCCTATTAGAAAAGTTATATGATTACCTACGTTAGAGGAATTCTGCATATATCACCCCTTTGCAGCTTTGTAATGTGCGCCACACTACACTGTAGCAGTGGTCTCCGAATGGTTGTAACCATATTATAAGTTGCACAAGATGACTCATTAGGAGATGGGAAGGAAACATGAAGACACCCTTTTATATTTATTTATAACATTTTTGTTTCTGTTTTGTGTGTGTGTTGTATAATGTATATGACATTAATATAATGGTGTACTTATTTAATTTACATATGAATACAAACATATGTTCGGGATATGGGCTCAAAATTGTTCTTGATGAAGAGTATCAAGAAAAAGTTTGCAGACTTCTACATTAAAGAATATTAGCATTTTTGCAATAAGGAAAAATCACTTTGAACATATATCACCATGGATAGTGACTTTATGTGATTGTTCATGACATCAGTTAAGATCCAATGCAACACACTTTGTGAAACACTGTTTTAGAAGCAAGATGCATTTTTTTTTTTTTTTCAGACAAGGGTGCCTGCATTTACTCTATTTGCTGAGAAGGAAATGATAATGATCTAAATTTTGTAGCGTGCTTTGCAAATTCAATTATTCCAGGAAAATTTTGATCAGAGAGTACAAAACCAAAGCAAAACTGTTAGCTAGGAAAGGTCTGAGATTTTCCCTTCACTTGCAACCTAACAAGTTAGCCTGCCACACTTAATGAAAGACATGAACCCCCTGTGTCAGAGACAAATGACAGCCCACGTGGTAGCCAGAGTATCAGCAGTTTTTATGCCAGTTCTCTGAGCCCCAGTTTCCACAGGGAGACATGAAAGGGGACGATGACACCTGCACACATAGTGGGCTACATTACAGGGGATGAAGCCTGAGCTTAGGAAGCCTGAATTTTTATAAGTGGAAATAAGCATGCTTGCCCTTTGCTTGGAAGAAAAAACTGCTTTTTTGAAGGTTGTCTGCTGTACAAATATTCTTGAAAACAGTGTCTGTGTCTAAAGGAAGTCAGAGCTTTGCTTGCCAGGTATGCAGAAATGCAAGATGGAAAAATGTCTCCCTATAAAACTGCTATTGTGTTTAGTTTACACAGAGTAAACCAGCATGTCTTGCACTTCCCCAATCACTTAGCCAATGATCTCTAGTCAAGGCCTCACACATGGAACCATCTTCATGGATGATCAACCAGTGCAAACACCCAAGGCCCTACTTTCAGAAGCATGCTTCCACCCCTGCATTTCAGTGGTGGTGGTTGCAGTCTTGAAAATCTTACTGATGTTATCTTTGAAGTGTGTTTTATGAGTGAAGTCCAATAGGACCATAGAGCATGCAGCCAGAGCATAGAGTCTTGGTTTATGTGTGGTCCTGTTTTCTGTCATATCGCTGCTTCCCTGATATGGGTTCTCTGTCACCTGCTGCTCCTGGTGCCCCATACTCCGAGGCTCCCCTACTCTGTGCTGCTACTGCACATAGCATTTACCTTCTCTCTGGGGCAGTGACTGGGTAGTGGTATTTGAGGGAGGGCCACGTTTATTACTGCCTTTCTCCCATGGCAGAGGTCTAGATATTAGCAACTTGGCATGCATCCAGAGAGTGACCTGCCCACTGCAGCGTGTCTGGGTGGGAGCAAATGTATCAATCACCCTTGATCCAGGTACTGAGTGCATCCCAGCAAGCACAGAGGTTTAAAGACCGTGGGGATCGCCCACTTCTGTGGTTGGGATGGCAGGCCTTTGGGAAAGGAAGATGCCTAACTTGACTTCTGCAGAGCTCACCTCAGCCAGGGAATGGTATTTCAGTCTAGCAGCTGACAGGAAGGGGAGCCTAGAATGCCCTCAGTCACAGTGTGGCACCCTCAGGTACTTGGGAGGATCTGAACTTAGCCTGTGAGTATCCCAGTGCCCACGGGAACACTCCCTCTGCTGAATCCATGCCTGGAGGAGCCTTGTCTCCTGCCTTCCAGCCCTCCTGAGTCTAGCTTGTGCTGCCTGTTCTAGCCAGTTTGAGGCACCCCTGGGGAAAACTGCAGAATAGCAATTGTGTAATTTTCATAATTATTTAAAGTAGTTAAGTGTTCTTATATTTGAAGTTAAAACTGGCATTGCACAATATAAAAATGAATGGCTAAATTCATGACAAAAATGTATTGTTTTAATTTTTATTTGGTTAGAGTGACATTAAATGACAAATTAGAAAACAAACATGATGACGAGTCAAGTGGGACAGAGAGGACTGGAGAAGAAAGAAAAAAATTTGTATTTTAGTACCTCTAACTATACTTTTTTCTTAGTTTTGAATAAGAGGAACATTCATATACATTTTGCCCTCGACTCCCACAATTTATGTAGCCAGTCCATCTCACACGAGATATCTCTGCTTCACCTCATCGCTTGCCAATGGCTTTACCCCAGCATTCTTTGAATTTGAAAACTGTTAGAGAAGATGATAGCCATACTTGGCATCTGTATCATACTCTTTTCTTCCCACTTTTCACCATGGAAAAAGAGTTCCTGCTTCTATCCTGGGCCAGCCTAGTCACTTGTGTTCTGTGCCCTTACCTCACCCTGGCAATTATCTTCTCTCTCACCTCAGCCATCAAATCTTCAACTTTTTAATCTCTCTGGTGGGATTCCCATTGGTATGCAAACATATTTTAAAATCTGCATGTTAGTATCTTTACCATACGCTAAAAAACAACAAACACATGCAAAATAGGCATCTTTTGATGCCACAAGCCTGCCTTAGCTGCCATTCCATGTCTCTGCTCTTCTTCACAGCAAGAATTCTCAATAGCTGTGCACGCTCACTACCTCTGTGTCATCACCTCAGATTCAGTCCACTCCAAATCCTGTTCATCCTCCTCCAGTGAGATGGCTTATTAAGTTACAAATGATCCTCACAATGCCAAATTCAATGCTCACTTATCTAATCCTCATCATAACTGAATTTTTCAGCAGAGTTGGCCACTCCTTCCTACTTGAATCTTTCGGTCTGTGGCTTGTCGTTCTCGCTACTCATCCACTTTGTTGGCCATTCATCAAGCTGTCTTTGCTGACATCTTCTCCTCTACCAATATTTAAAATATTGAAATGCATCCAAATATTAGTACTTGACTCTCTGATTTTCTGTATAAACATTCTCTCCCTAGAGTGTCTAAACCAATCCCAGAACATTATATCTATAATCTACATCTATATCTTTATTTATCCTTTACATCTATCATCTATACCTACATCTTTTCCAGTTTGCATCTCCAGATGTGATCATTCTTCTGAGTTCCAGACTATATAGCAAGTGCTTCATCTCAGATGTCTAAAAGGCAATTCAGAATTAAGATGGTCAAAAAGTAAGTCTTGATTTCCCCCAAGTATGTTGTGTTGTCTTTTTGAGCTCAATAAATTATATCATCATTTATTCAGCTACTCAAGCCCTTGATCCCTTGTTTTATCTTTCTGTTTCTTTCACATACAATTCATCAGCTAGTAGTATTCGTTCAACCTGTAAATCTAGATGGAATCTTTTCTTTTTCGCATCTCTCAGACACCATTACAGTCTAAGCTACAAATATCTCCTTTTGGCAACAAGCCCTTTGTTGGTCTCCTCATTTCTACACTTGTCCCTCTACAAACCTTACATCTAACAGAGTGAGCTTTTAAAAACATAAATTATATTATGATACTCTTCAACTTGTACAATGAATGGCATGGTTTGTAAATTCACACATTACTTGGGCCTGGACTGCATTTCCAACCTACTCTTGTACTGCTTTCCCAAGACTATTCCAGGCACACTGCCCTCTTGGTTGCTCTTCCAGGCAGAGAGGGATCAATGTCTTCGGGTCAGGCACAGTAGAGCACTGGCTGGCATCAAGAAAGTGCTTAGCACGTAACATTCAACAAATGCTTGTGAAATAAATAAATACATTATTTATCCATCTATCCATTATTTTTCCAATATAGATTTATTAAGCCCCCACTACATTATTATTTGGGGATACATTTTAATATTTTTATATTTAGAAATGCCACAAAAACTCTATGAGACACATACTTTCATATCTAATAGTCTGTTTTTCTTCAAACAAAAATTTATACATACATTGTTATGTGACTCTAATTGCTCTTCCCATACTGTGACAGCACACTCCTCCTTTCCACCCCTGATTCCCCATGAACATTCAACCAGCTCCCAACCCTCACCACCTTCCCATCTCACCTCCGGACAAAAGCTGCACATTTAGTCTTTCGTATCTACTTGAGCTAAGAGGCACACTCCTCACGAGTATCTGAAGAGTTGGCCTCGGAAATGGTTTTAGTTCTGGGCTAGTAGAGAATCTGGGGGCCATGCTTTCCGGGGTTCCTCCAGTCTCAGTCAGACCATTAAGTCTGGTCTTCTTAATAGAATTTGAGTTTTGCACCCCCACCTTTCTCCTGCTCCATCTGGGAATCTCTGTTGTGTTCACTGTCAGGGTGGTCATTGGTGGTAGTCAGGCACCATCTAGTTCTTCTGGTCTCAGGTTGATGAAGTCTCTGGTTTATGTGGCCCTTTCTGTATCTGGGGGCTAGTACTTTCCTTGTGTCTTGGTGTTCTTCGTTCTCCTTTACTCCAGGTGGCTGGGACCAATTGATGCAGCTTAGATGGCTGCTTGCAAGCTTTTAAGACCCCAGACACCACTCACCAAGGTACGATGCAAAACATATTCTTAATAAGCTTTGTATGCCAATTGACCTAGATATTCCCTGAAAGCATGGTCCTTAGACCCCTACCCCTGCTACTCTGTCTCTCAAAGTGCTTGATTGTATTCAGGAAACTTCTTAGCTTTGGTTTAGCTCAGTTGTGCTGACTTCTCCTGTAGTGTGTGCTGCTCTTCCCTTCACCTAAGATAATTCTTATCTACTATCTTGTTAGTAAATAACCATCACCCTCCCTCCCCACCCTTGTAACCATCAAAGAATGTTTTGTTCTGTGTTTAAACCTTTTCTTGAGTTCTTATAATAGTGGTCTTATACAGTATTTGTCCTGTGACTGACTAAATTCACTCAGCATAATCACCTCCAGGTTCCTCCATGCCATAAGCTGTTTCATGGCTTCATCGTTGTTCTTTATCATTATGTGGTATTCCACTGTGTGAATATACCATAATTTGTTTATCCATTCGTCCGTTGTTGGGCACCTAGGTTGTTTCCATCTTTTGCTATTGTGAACAGTGCTGCAATGAACATGGGTATGGATATATCTATTCGTGTGATGGCTCTTACTTCTCTAGGATATATTCCAAGGAGCACGATAGCTGGATCGTATGCTACATCTATTTCTAGCTTTTTAAGGAAGCGTCAAATCGATTTCCGAAATGATTGTACCATTTTACATTCCCACCAACAGTGTATAAGTGTTCCAGTCTCTCCAAAACCTCTCCAGCATTTATTATTTTGTGTTTTTTGGATTAATGCAAGTCTTGCTGGGGTGAGATGATATCTCATTGTAGTGTTGATCTGCATTTCTCTCATGGCTAATGATCGTGAGCATTTCTTCATGTGTCTATTAGCCACCTGAATATCTTTTTTGGTGAAGTGGCTGTTCATATCCTTTGCCCATTTTTTAACTGGGTTATTTGTCTTTTTGTTGTTGAGGTTTTGCAGTATCTTATAGATTTTAGAGATTAGACTCTGATCGGATTTGTCATAGGCAAAATTTTTTTCCCAGTCTGTAGGTTATCTTTTTACTCTTTCGGTGAAGTCTTTTGATGAGCATAAATGTTTGATTTTTAGGAGCTCCCATTTATCTGGTCTCTCTTCTGGTGCTTGTGCATTGTTACTTATGGTTCATATTGTGTTTATGCCATGTATTAGGGCTTCTAGCATTGTCCCTATTGTTTCTTCCAAGATCTTTATCGTTTTCGATTTTATATTTAAGTCTTTAATCCATTTTGAGTTAGTTTTTGTGCATGGTGTGAGGTATGTGTCTTGTTTCAGTTTTTTGCAGGTGGATATCCAGTTTTGCCAGCTCAGTTTGTTAAAGAGACTGTCTTTTCCCCAATTAACAGACTTTGGGCCTTTGTCAAATAACAGCTGCTCATAGGTACATGAATTTATGTCTGGATTCTCAATTCTGTTCCATTGGTCTATGTATCTGTTGTTGTACCAGTACCAGGCTGTTTTGACTATGCTGGCAGTATAATACATTCTAAAATCAGGTAGTGTGAGGTCTCCCAGTTTGTTGTTCTTCTTGAGTAATGCTTGACCTATTCGGGGCCTCTTCCCTTTCCATATGAAGCTGGTGATTTTTTTCTCTATCTCATTAAAAAATGCCATTGGAATCTGGATCCAGATTGCATTATATCTGTAGATCACTTTGGGCAGAATTGACATTTTTCACAATGTTGTGTCTACCTATCCAAAGGAAAAGTATGTTTTTCCACTTATGCAGGTCTCTTTTGGTTTCTTGCAGTAGTATCTTGTAGTTTCATTGTATAGAACTTTTACATCTCTTGTTAGATTTCTTCCTAAGTATTTTATCTTCTTGGGGGCTATTGTAGATGGTATTGATATGGTGATTTTGAGGTTCTCTTCGTTGGTGTGAAGAAATCCAACTGATTTTTGTACGTTTATCTTGTATCCTGAAACTTTGCTGGAATCTTTTATTAGTTCCAGTAATTTTCTTGTTAATTCTTTGGGGTTTTCTGCGTGTAAGATCATATCATCTGCAAATAGAGATACTTTGACATCTTCCCTATCAATTTGGATGTGCTTTATTTGTTTTTCTAACCTAATTGCCTTGGCTAGGACCTCCAGCACAATGTTGAATAAGACTAGTGATAAAGGTCACCCTTGTCTGGTTCCCATTCTCAAGGGGAGTGCTTTCAAAGTCTCACCATTTAGGATGATGTTGACTGTTGGCTTCGTGTAAATGCCGTTCATTATGTTGAGGAATTTCCCTTCTATTCCTATTTTGTTGAGAGTTTTTATCATGAATGGCTGTTGGATTTTGTCAAATGCCTTTTCTGCATCGATTGATAAGATCATGTGGCTCTTGTCTTTTGTTTTATTTATGTGATGGGTGGCATTGGTTGTTTTTCTAATGTTAAACCATCCCTGTACACCTGGTATAAATCCCACTTGATCATGGTGAATTATTTTTTTTGATATGTTGCTGAATTCTATTGGCTAGAATTTTGTTGAGGCTTTTTTTCGTCAATGTTCATGAGGGATATTGCTCTGTAATTTTCCTTTTTTTGGTGTCTTTACTTGGTTTTGGTATCAGGGTTACTCTGGCTTCACAGAATGAGTCTGGGAGTATTCCATCCTTTCTATGCTCTGAAATAACTTTAGTAGAAGTGGTGTTAACTCTTCTCTGAAAGTTTTGTAGAATTCTCCAGTGAAGCCATCTGGGCCAGGGCTTTATTTTGTTGAGAGTTTTTTAATTACCTTTTCAATCTCTTCTTTTATTATGGGTTTATTTAGTTGTTCTACTTCTGTTTGTGTTAGTTTAGATAGGTAGTGAGTTTCTGGAAATTTTTCCATTTCCTCTAGGTTTTCAAATTTGTTAGAGTACAATTGTTCATAGTATTTTGCAATGATTCTTTTAATTTCAGTTGGGGCTGTTGTGATATCACCCATCTCATTTCTTATATGGGTTATTTGCATCCTCTCCTGTTTTTTCTTTTGTCAGTTTGGCCGATGGTTTGTCAATTTTGTTGATCTTTTCAAAGAACTAGCTTTTGGTCTTGTTAACTCTTTCAATTGTTCTTCTATTCTCTCTATTTCATTTTATTCTACTCTAATTGTTATGATGTCCTTTCTTCTGGCGTGTCGTGGTTTAACTTGTGTCCCCCAAAAAATAAGTGTATCAGGTTGGCTGGGCCATGATTCCCAGAATTGTGTCTTTGGCCTCCATTTTGTGATTGTAATTTTATTTTAAAGAGGATTACAGTGGGATTGTAATACCACCTTTACCCAGGTCACATCGCTGATCCAATGTAAAGGAAGTTTCCCTAGGGTGTGGCCTGCACCACCTTTTACCTTACAAGACATAAAAGGAAAGGGAGGCAATCATAAAATGGGGAAACTCATAGTACCAAGGAAGCAGTCCTGGGAGCAGAGGGTGTCCTTTGGACCTGAGGTTCCTGCCAGGAGAGGCTCCTAGTCCGAGGGAAGACTGATGATGTTGAGGACCTTCGCCCAGAAAGAGAAAGCCTTCTCCTGGAGCTGATGCCCTGAATTTGGACTTCTAGCCTACTGGACTGTGACAGAATAAATTTCTCTTTGTTAAAGCCATCCACTTGTGATATTCCTGTTAAAGTAGCAGTAGATGACTAAGACATGTCGCCTGAGGGCTTCTTTTGTTGCTCTTTTTCTACTTGTTCCAGTTGTAGGGTTAGTGTTTTAATTATGGCCCTTTCTTCTTTTTGTATGTGTGCATTTATTGCTATAAACTGACCTCTGAGAACTGTTTTTGCTCTGTCCCAAAGGTTCTGGTAGGATGTGTTTTCATTCACGTTTGATTCTGTGAATTTCTTTATTCCATCCTTAATTTCTTCTATAACCCAGTAGTTTTTGAGCAAGGTGTTGTTCAGTTTCCGCATGTTTTATTTTTCCTTGCTTTTTCTGTTGTTGATTTCTACTTTTATGGCTTTATGGTCAGAAAAGATGCTTTGTAATATTTCGATGCTTTGGATTTTGTTAAAGCTTGCTTTATGGCCTAATATGTGGTCTATTCTGGAGAATGTTCCATGTGAGCTGTAAAAGAAAGTATACTTGGCTGCTATTGGGTGGAGTGTTCAGTATATGTCTATGAGATCAAGTTGGTTGATTGTAGCATTTCACTCTTCCGTGTCTCTGTTGAGCTTCTTTCTGGGTGTTCTGTCCTTCACCGAAAGTGGTGTGTTGAAGTCTCCTACTACTATTGTGGAGCTATCTCTCTTTTCAGTGCTCTTAGAGTTTGTTTTATGTATGTTGGAGCACTGTCATTGGGTGCATAAATATTTATTATAGTTATGTCCTCCTGGTGTATTGACCCTTTAATCATTATATAGTGTCCTTCCTTATCCTTTGTGGTGGATTTTACTTTAAAGTCTATTTTGTCAGAGATTAATATTGCCACTCCTCTTCTTTTTTGAGTGTTGTTGCTTGACATATTTTTTTGCATCCTTTGAGTTTTAGTTTGTTTGTGTCTTTAAGTCTAAGGTGTGTCTCTTGTAGGCAGTGCATAGATGGATCTTTTTTTTATCCAATCTGCCACTCTCTGTCTCTTTATTGGTGCATTTAGTCCGTTTACATTCAGCATAATTATTGATAGGTATGAGTTTAGTGCTATCATTTTGATGTCTTTTTTTGTGTGTTGTTCACAGTTTCTTTGTTCCACTGATTTTCTGTGCTGAGTCGTTTTTCTTTATGTATTTTCTTTTCATCTTTTTCATTGTTGTTGATTTTGTGTTTGCTGAGTCTTTATATTTTTCTAGTTGTTTATTTTGACTTGTAGGATTCATAATTTCCTTTGTGGTTACCTTAATATTTACATCTATTTTTCTAAGTTTATACCAGTCTTTTATTTTGTTATATTGCTTTGACTTCCTCTCCATATGCAAAATCTATGTCTACATTTTTTAAGTCCCTCTTTTTTGTTTTAATGTTGTCATCTTTTACATATTGACATCGGTTTCCCTATTTTCAGTTTTAGCTTTGATTTATTTTTGTGAGTTCACTATCTGTGTTGATATCTGGTTGCCCTGTCCTGTGTTCCAGTCTTGGCTTGTTATCTGATGTTACTGATTTTCTAATTGGAGGACTCCCTTTGGTATTTCTTATAATTTTCATCTGGTTTTTGCAAATAAACTTATATTTATCTGGAAATGCCCTAGTTTTGCCATCATATTTGAGAGACAGTTTTGCTGGATACATAATATTTGGCTTACAATTTTTTTCTTTCAAGGCCTTTATAGATCATCCCATTCCCTTCTCACCTGCATGGTTTGTGCTGAGTAGTCCAAGATTAATCTTATTGACTCTCCTTTGTAGATGACTTTTTATTTATCCCTAGGTGCTCTTAAAATTCTCTCTTTGTTTTTGACAAGTTTGATTATAATATGTCTTGGTGACTTTCTTTTGGGGTCTACCTTCTGTGGGGTTCGATGAGCATCTTGGATAGATATCTTGTCATCTTTCACAATATCAGCGAAGTTTCCTGCCAACAAATCTTCAACAATTCTCTCTGTATTTTCTGTTATCCCCCCCACCTCCCCGTTCTGGTACTCCAATCACTGGTCACTTATTCCTCTTGATAGAGTCCCACATATTTCTTAGGGTTCTCTATTTTTCTTTAATCCTTTTATTCTAGTGTTTCCTCAAATAAGTTGGTATCAAGTGATTTATCTTCAATCTCACTAATTCTGACTTCCATTGTCTCAATTTTGCTCCTATGACTTTCTATTGAGTTGTCTAATTCTTAAATTTTATTGTTAATCTTCTGGATTTCTGATTGCTGTCTGTGTATGGATTCTTGTAGCCTGTTAAATTTGTCATTATGCTCTCTCTAATATTTTTAATTTCCTCTATTGCATTTTCTGTGTTTTACTTAATTTCCTTCCTAATTTCTTGAAGACTTCTGTAAATTAATCTTTTGTATTCTACCTCTGGCAATTCCATGAAATTTTCCTCCTTCGGAAAATTTCTAGATTCTTTATTTTGGGAGTTTGCTTAAGCCATCATGGATTGCCTCTTTATGTGATTTGATATTGACTGTTTTCTCTGAGCCATCAATATGTTATTATATTTGTTTATTTTATGTTTGTTTACTGTGTCCTAGCTTCTTATTTTGTTTTGGTATGTCCAAATAGGCTGCTCGTATGAGCTAGTTTGACTATTGGCACCTCTGAAACTCTAATGTCCTGTCACCAGGTGGTTAGATCTGTCACCAGGTATGTGAATTTAGGAGTCTGCCTACTCCTCCAGGACGGATTCAGCTCAGGTACACAGGCAGATAGCCACCAAGTGTGTGGTGTAGGGTCTCACTTACAGTCCTAGACAGGTATGGGTGATTGGTGTAGGCATGGGCATCTGGCTACAGCAGGGGGACACACTCTGAGCAAGACAGGGGGCTGATGGCCACCCCGAGTGTCCAGGAGGAAGGGGTGTCTCTGTTCCCTAGAGTGCATAGGTGGGTGGGTTTTGCAGCCAGACTATGGGCAGCTAATGATGTTGGCTATAAGACTAGGGGGCACCTCTTATTCATGGACCCCTATTGCAGGTGACTAGGTGGCATGGGTGGAGCCACCAGTCCTCAGGCCCCTGATGTGGGTAGTTGTAGATCCTGCTTAATGGGCAGACCAGTGTCAAATGTCATGAACCTGCCACTTCACAGCTGAAAGTGTTGAAATGAGAGTTCCGGTATATAACTTGTTGTACTGTGGTAATGCGGGCCTATGCTGTTGAGGTGGGCCCACACAAGTATATGCAGGAGGAAAGACAGTCAAAGTCCATGGATCCCTTATTCATGTGCCTAGGCAAAGGAGCTGTGCCTACCCTGGGTTCCTGGCTTAGGGGAGCCGGCAGTTTATTTTTTCCCGTTTGTTAATTTGTTCACTCTCAAATGCAGGGATAATGGCTCCAGGCTTGTGACAGATCCTACTTCCGGCCCTGGGGACTCAGAAATTGCTAAAGCTGATCTGGGATCCAGTGAAGAGCAGGAAGCATGAAGGTAAATGGGAGAGAGGTTTTTCCCTAAGTGGGGTGTTTTTGATTTGCGTGGTAAGCGATAGTAGAGTACTTATCTTTCGTTGAGTGCTGCTTCTCTCTGGTTCTGCGTGGCCGAGTGGACTCTCAGCTGCTGGGTCTCTCCCGGTGCAGAAAATGTGCCTCCTAAGCACTGATGCTGGCCTCCCTCACTGCTCACCCCTGAGCTGATCAGACCTGAAGGGCTCAGGCTCTTGCTGGGTCATGTCTGGCAACTCCTTGCTGCTTCCAAACCATCTCTCCTTCCCCCTGCCACTCAGTCTGTTTCCTCATCTCTGCCTTTGATGTTCAGGGCTCTCAGATTGCCATATATAATTGAATCACTTGTTTTTTTGGGTCTTTGTTTTAAGAGGGTCCACAGGAAGGCTCTGACTACTTCACCATCTTGGCCCCGCCCCAATAGTCTCTGTTTTTAAAGTTGTTCATTTCATTCCCCTTAACAGAAAGACTTATTTGTTAATGTTGTGGTTTGGTTGTTTCCTTTAGCATATTAGTGTAATTGATTTGTAGAATTATAGTTGTGGGAAAGCGTATAGTTTAATGGAATTCTTGAGGACCAGGAATTAAAATCCATTCTCAATGTATGCCTCTATTATTCTTGACCCTGTCCACATTCTTATCTAGAAAATGGCATTAGTATAATATCTATATCAAGGATGAGCAACTTTATGAAGCAAAGACTCGTGTAGCTTTATTCTGTTTCTGGTAAAAATCAAAGGAAATAGTAAATATGAATAGTACAAAAGCACTAGACACTCATATTTTCTTCTGTTTCTCTACATTTTGGAGGTTTCATTGTACTAAAACATTTTTTTCGTGTGAATTTGGGTATCTTCTTGAGAATCATTCGATTACATCAATTTCTGTTGCTGTCCAGTTGATCCCGGCTCATGGTGACCGCATGTGTTACAGAGTAGAACTGCTCCATATAGTTTTCTTGGCTGTAATCTTTAAGGAAGCAGTTTGCCAGTCCTTTCTTCTATGGTGTTGCTGGGTGGGTTAGCAGTTGAACACAAACCATATGCACCATCCAGGGACTTAATTACATCAATAAGACTACCAAATTATTCTTGACTGTCTATTGATGATAAGCAGCGAAGAAAATAGGAAAAGAGCAGTAGTATTTTTTTTTTTTGACTGAACAAAGTTATGTGTGACAGTGTGGCACAGGGGACAGGAGTGTTTTTTGCTTTGTTTCTTCCAAGCATTCACGACTAAACCAACTCATCTTCCAGTCTTGGTTTCCCTGGGAAGACTTCCCAGATCGTTCAAATCTCAAATTCCCTTTTCAAAGTGTTTATTGTGCTGTACTGTCTTCTTACTTGTTTGTATCCACCATTGTTATAAACTCTGTGAGGGCAAGAGCTATAAATACCCTGATTATGACTATTTCCCTAGGTAAATCAACAATAGCTCAATTGAATGTTAAATGCAATAGTTCATTTCCATATGGAAGAATATCAAGAAGAAATAGCAAGAGTTTGTGATAGACCTTCTCTCAGAATTGACCTCTTTTATTTAAATCAGCAGAAGGATATGTAATGTAATGTCTGTTGTATTATTTGCACCTGAATGGGGCAGTTTGTTATAGTAAAACAGACATGGTTTTGGACAATGAGGAAAAAAAAAAGGGAGAGAGAGAAGATGGGGTGGGGGGAAACAAAACAAAACAAAAAAACAACCTCATGGTCAAAGTTCAGATCTTCACTTTACCTTTCTGTACAGTTTTGGTTATGGTTTATATAATCATGATAATAATATATGACTTGAAGCATTGATATGAAGTTATCAAAATGAGCAAAATATTAGCTACTTATTAATGGTAGACATTATTGGGTGTCAATGTGCAAAAGTTTTACAACAGAATTTAGTATTGTGACTTATTTTCATTCTTCTTCTGGACTTGAAGATCCATGCTCAGAATAAAACAATGATCTTTAGGACAACATATAGAAGAAAGCGATTATCCTTAGCAGAATTCCAATAAATTATTAATGACTTGAAAATTTGCATGTCCAAATATCCTCTTGTAGCTGTTTTTTTTTTTTAATTATTATTTGTTTGTTTATTCCTATATCAGACTTCTAATTTTAAGTTCCAAGTACTTAAATTGGAATTTTTAATTGCAAGTATACTGTACATCTCACCACTCGCACCATTGTTTAGTGTCTTTGAAAAAAGAGTAAGATGGTGTTACTCTTTTTAAAATTCCCAAAATTTCCAAATAATTTATTATTCTAGACAATGGCTCAACTTAACACCTGCTTACACTCTTGACTATATCTTTGAAGGAAACATTATCTGTCATACCCAGTACATGTCTTTTTTTAATATCATTTCTGCTATCTCCTCAATTTGCAATTGGATATTATGCTGCATGAGGTAATCTGTTTGGATAAAAACAAAAAGCTGTTGCTCCCTAACTGTATGCATAAGATTTTTTTTTTTTCCGTTGGAATTAAATCTTACATACTTATTAGAAATAATCATAAGTATTAATCTAAACAACAGTTTTAAAAAGAGATTAGGATCTTGTTTTTCAAAGGGTTAAATGGTTAATGGGATTTTAAAAAAGGCATTTTTCAGTTGTGAATCACTGGATCAAATATAGGATAAGTTAGGAATTCACAAAAGTTATTACCCTTTGAATGTTAAGTGGTGATTTTGGTTGAGATCCTAGTTTCCCCATGGCCTGGTGCCCAGTCTCAACAATTAAAATTACTTTAGCACTGCTGATGGCAGCCTCCCCTGAGAGGGGACATTTGAAATGGTCCCTGGGGTCTAGTACTTAGGAGCCTTCCTAACTAAAAAATGGAGTACAGCTGAAAACATTCCTAGTACTCTTCTGGCAATTTCACAGTACATGACTTTCTCAATTCAATTGGGTTTGATTAAACAAATACGTACCAATAACGTGCAAAGTACAGAGAAGTTAGTAAGAGTTAAGCACAATTCAAAGGACACTAGCACGCAGAACCCCGTAAGTTTCTTCTGGGTTCTATAGCTTTTTTAAGAAACCCTGGTGGTATAATGGTTAAGCACTCAACTGCTAATTGAAAGGTTGGCAGTTCAAACCCTCTAGCAACCCTGTGGGAGAAAAGACCTGGTGATCTACTCCAGTAAAGATATCAGCCTAGAAAACCATATGTGGCTGTTCTATAGGGTCGCTATGTGTTAGAATCAACTCAGTGGCACACAACAACATAGCTTTTAATTTATGGTAGTTAAAATAAATATATAACTACCTGTGATGGTTAATTTTATGTGTCAACTTGGCTTGGCTATGATATCCAGTTGTTTGGTCAAACACTACTCTAGATGTTTCGGTGAAGGAATTTTGTAGATGTGGTTAATTTACAATCACTTCACTGTGAGTAAAGGAGATTACTCTAAATAACTTAAATGGTTCTCAGTCAATCATTTGAAGGTCCTTAAGAGAGAAAACTGAAACTTCCCAGAGAAGGATTCTGTCTTAAGATTGTAACATAGATATCTGCCTGGCCTGTGGATTTCAGACTCTAGAGTGACAGAGTTTCCAGGTTGCCATCTGCCCTATGGATTTTGGACTTGTGTGAGCCAATTCTGTAAAATCTCTCTCTCACTCTCTCTCTGTGTATATCTATATCTATCTATCTCTGTCTACATATACATGTACATAAGTAGTATTTCCTGTTGGTTTTGTTTCTCTGGAGAACCATAAAAATGGTACACAACCCTTCCCCAGTTTTCTTTCCACACAGGGTAGGTTGGGTTGCAGTTGAATTATTCAGGGGGAATTGAGCCTTCCTTGGTCACTGGTATATTAAAGATCATTCCTGAAAGTTCATCAGAGTCGAGCATTTCTTTGATAAACAATGTATAATTATATTTATCAAAGTTGAGGAAAGATATTTGAGAATAAGTCAATAATTACAATATGGGGGTAACTGGAAACCCTGGTGGCATAGTGGTTAAGAGTTGGGCTGCTAATCAAAAGGTTGGCAGTTCGAATCCACCAGGCACTCTTTGGAAACCCTGTGGGGCAGTTCTACTCCGTTAAAATTGTGGTCTCTGAGTCGGGTAATTAGAAATCAAATATTATCTAAAGAATTAGAATTTTCTTTTAAGGATGAATATCATTATTACTAAATGTTTCCTGTATGAGTTTAATTTTGCCTAGCTATGCCCACCTCTACCACCCCTGCTCTATGTTTAAATAGCTGATAATCATTTATTCCACCACCCATCTGTCAGTGTGTAGTACTGTGGCAGCTTGTGTGTTGCTATGATGTTGGAAGCTATGCCACTGTTACTTCAAATACCAGCAGGAACATCAATGGTGGACAGGTTTCAGAGGAGCTTCCAGACTAAGACACATTAAGAAGAAAGGCCTGGCAATATACTTCCAAAAATTAGCAATGAAAGCCCTATAGATCACAACAGAATATCGTCAGATACAGTACTGGAAGATGAGCCTCCTAGGCTGGAAAGCACTTAGAGTACATAGTGAATGCAATATGGACTTGACCATACCAATGACTGTAAAGATGGCACTGGACTGGGCAATGCTTTATTCTATTATGTATGGCTTCACCATGAATCAGAGCCCATTTGACGGTAATTAACAACAATATAGTCACTTGTCAGGTCTGTATTCCAGTCTGTCTATGCAGGTTCTAGATTTATAGTTTGTTTTCTTTTTTTAGTGTCTTGGTCTTTGTTAATTATTTTGGCTGAGCTGATAGAGGCTTTTTGCAATGTCTTTGTTCAGGTTATACATGTATTGGAGGACCTCCGTGCTTTCTACATCTCAAAGTCAAACCATGACCACTCCTGCGCTTGCTTACCTAACTGCAGGTCTTCACACATCTCTTTATCTTTTTAGTCATTTGTTTTTTTCTCATGCTCTTGTTTTTTACTTCTCCATACTCACTTAATTTTTCTCCAGTTTTTCTTACCCATATGTGGATTGAAAACTCTTTATGTATGAGGCTTATTTTTTTCCCACTGTTTGAATGAAGAGGGGAGATTTACTCAAAATTTGGGGAGAAGTAGGAAAGTTCCGACTAGGGAGTATTGCTGTTACCAAATAAATTGAAATTGTTTTCTTAGATTATTTTTCTTTAACTTGCACCCCTTCTTTTTGTCAATTTAAAAAATATTGTATATTTATTATAGAAAAAATGAATTTTAAAACATAAAAAAGAACATAAAAATCAATTGCTCAAATTCCAGTAAAAAAGAAAAAAAAAACAAAGTTCTGTTAACTTTCTTCTAAACTGCTTTCTGATATTTTCTCAGTGTGTGTGAGTGCTCATTTGTATACATTTGAAAAGATTAAATAAAATGCCATTTGTATATACACATGCTTATATACACATACACATATATTTGCACACCTGGGATCATAGTGTATAAATAGTGCTTTATCTTGTTTCTTATTTATTATATTGTTAATAATTCCCATGTCATTAGCCATTCTATGTAAACATTCCTTTTAATACTTCTTTGATATAAAATGAAGCTGCTAATTGTAAAAGCACAGTAACCATGGACAAATGTAAAGGAAAAGACTCTCAGCAACCACACTATCCAGAGATACCTTTCACTCAACATTTTGGTTGAATTACTTCTAAGCTTTTGCATATATAAAATGTTTTAACATTAAACCCTAGTATCATACTGTAGGAGCCCTGGTGGCGCAGTGGTTAAGAGCTTGGCTGCTAACCAAAACGTCAGCAGTTGGAATCCACCAGCCACTCTTTGGAAACCCTATGGGCAGTTCTGTTCTATCCTATAGGGTTGCTATGAGTTGGACTCGACTCGATGGCTTCGGGTTTCTTTTTTTTTTAAATCATACTGTATGTACTGGATTGAATAGTGTTTGCCAGAATTCATGTCCACATGAATGTTAACTTATTTGGAAATAAGGTCCTTGCCAAAGTAAGTAGTCAAGATGAGGTCTTCCTGGAGTAATTGTTAGGTGCTGTTGAGTTGGCTCCGACTCATATTGACCGTATGTACAACAGAATGAAACACTGCCCAGTCCTGCACCATCCTCACAATCATTGCTATGTTTGAGTAGGATGGGCCCTAAATCCAGTAACTGATGTCCTTATAAGAACGCCATGTAAAGTTGTGCTTCTACAACTGAAGCCTATGCAGATACCAGAAGTCTACAAGACGATGGAGGCAGAGATTGGAGTGATGCAGCTGTAAGCTAAATAATGTCAAGAATGGCTGACAACTACCAGAAGCTAGGAGAAAGGCATGGAACAGACTCTGACTCAGAGATCCAAAAGGCACTAATCCCGCTGACACCTTGATTTCAGACTTCTAACCTCCAGAACTGTGAGAAAATAAATTTCTGTTGTTTGAAGCCACGTGTTGTTGTTAGGTGCCACTGAGCTGCTTCTGACACATAATGACTTTATGTACAACAGAATGAAACACTGCTCTGTCCTGCACCATCCTCATTTGAGCTCATTGTTGCAGCCACAGTGTCAATCTATCTCATTGAGGCTCTTCTTCTTTTCGATGACCCTCTACCTTACCAAGCATGATGTCCTTCTCCAGGGACATGTCCAAAGTCTGTAAGATAAAGTTTCACCATCCTCACTTCTAAGGAGCACTCTAGCTGTACTTCTTCCAAGACAGATTTGTTCGTTCTTCTGGAAGTTCATGGTATATTCAGTATTCTTCACCAACACCATAATTCAAAGGCATCAATTTGTGGTAATATGTTATGGCAGCCCAAGGAAATTAAAATACTGTACAAACTATTTTGTAGCCAATTTTTTAATTTAATATATTTTAAATATTATTCTATGTTTAAAAATTTTAGATGTAAACATCCATTTTAAATAACTGCATAATAACATAATACTTCATTCTTAAACTTTTCTATCAACCAAGCCAATAATTATCATGTCTTCTATTCATCCACTGGCAGAAATACCATCTGGCATCTTTTATTTTTAACTATTTGCTGTATATTGTGAGTTTTGAAAGGTCCATAAGAAAAATGAGGAAAGAAGTTTAGAATAATCTCTGCACTTTTCCCTTTCTCATTTTGGAATTCAGTATTGTATTATAAAATTATATTACAGTTATTTGAATTGCAATATTTATTCAACCATAAAAGTATTAAATCAATAACGGATTGACTGTTGGTATCTATATAGTATTGCAATTTTATTTCTTTCTCTGTAGATAGAACTCTTATTTACATAAATTTGGAGACAATAATGTAAATGACATAAAATTGATTGGCAAGTTGTAACATGGTATAATGTAGATTGTGTGTTTGGAGGAAGATGAGCTTGTGAGGAAACTAACTTTCTTGAACTTCAGATTCAAGTGCTTCATATGCAATTAATTGGTATTAATGAAAATTGAAGTTGTCAAGGATTTTATTCCACTTGCATGAACAATCAATGCCCATGAGGTGTTGCATTGGGAAACTCTACTGCAAAAGATCTTTTTAAAGTGTTGAAAAGCAAAGATGTCACTTTGACTACTAAAGTGTACTTGGCCCAAGTCATAGTATTTTTAATTGCCTCCTATGAATGTGAAAGCTGAACAATGAAAAAGAAAACCAAAGGATAATTGATGCATTTGAATTGCGGTGTTGATGAAGAATATTGAATGTACCATGGACTGCAAGAAGAAAAAGCAAATATGTCTTGGAGAAAGTACAACCGGACTGCTCATTAGAAGTGAGGATGGCAAGACTTCATCTTGCTTACTTTGGACACATCATCAGAAAAGACCAATCACTAGAAAATGACACCATGCTTGGTAAAGTAGAGGATAAGCAAAAATGATGGAGACCCTCAATGAGATGGATTGATATGGTGGTTGCAGTAGTAGGCTCAAACATAACAATTGTGAGGATGGTGAAGGACCAGGCAGTATCTCGTTCTGTTAAACATAATGTTGCCGTGAGTTGAAGCCGGTTTGATGGCAGCTAATAACAAGAACAACAATGAAGTAGGAAGTCATGGAGAAGAGTAGCTAGAAGGGGTAGACAGCAGGGGTGAGACTGGGGATAGAAATACCAATAAAATACCAGTATAACGTGGAATGGTGCAATACCATAGGAATATAACAATGGGGAGTTGTTACCACCCATAAGCCTGGCCCCTGACAGGTTATAGCAAGAGCAAATCCAAATTTTATGGGGTTTGAATCTTTTATTGTTTTGTGTGCTTATCATTAAGAAAAAAAATTACAAATTATAGTTATACAATTGGATATGAATGTGAGTATTTATTTAAAATGATAAATTAAAACAGGTTACAAATTAAAAATGCTAAAATATGACATAATCATCACCAAATCCAGAATCATAACCTAATACATTCATTAATTAAAGGTCTGAAAGATATCTCTAATCATTTTTCCCACACTGTTGATTACATACCCTTTATTGCCTTTTCATATGATAAATATTTTGCAATATCATTTTCTATGAAGAATAGAAAGATAATTAAATCCCTCTTTTAGCATGTTTAATCCAAAATTGTTGTTTATTATTTATTGTTTAGTAGGTTTTTTTTTTTCCTACTTCAAAATTCACTATTGATAATGCTGTGCAAAATTTTAGGATTGTTGTCAAATTTGGGAAAGCCTGTCCCAAACATCTTGCAAGTGTGAAAAGAATATTTAAAGTCTGTGTGTGTGTGTGTGTGTGTGCAATGAGTAATTTTAAATATTCTTTGGATTCAGAATTTGAATTGCAATATTTATTCAACCCTAAAAGTATTAAATCAGTTATGGATTGACTGTTGATAAACCACTCAGTTACCAGTGTCATAAATACCCTTGTTTTGTGACACATTGTTACCTTCATTGAATATAAGTATTTCTTGTCAAATCAGCAAGAAATTCAAATATTTTTCCAATAATTCACTTCTTTTTTTACTTAATTTTTAAACAAAAAATCCTCAAACCTGTTTATTAATTTTATTTGATATTTCTGTCTTCCACTTAATGACTGCTGTGGTATGATCTGATATTTTCTTTCCAGAGTTAGTGCAGTATGCCAAGGATGAAAAATGAAAGTAACTTTGTTCAGGTGTGTAGGTCTCAGTAGATAGTTGACATTTACCCAGTGACGTTTCCATAAGCTTTATTACTTACATAGAAATTGAAAAGGAAAGGAAAGGCTAAAATTCCATCTCAGAACAGTTCTCCCCAAAAGTTCCTTCATCCTTGAATGAGTTGACAGGGAAATATCTTCCATGCCTGTATAGCCCCTCCAATATGTCATGGGTGGAGGGAACTAATGGACTAAGGGACCCAAGGTTTATAGATTTGGGAGGGAGAGGAAATCACAGGGAGGGGTCTACATGCTGAGGAAAAGGGAAAAGGGAGGAAGAGGGAGGCTCCTTGATGCACTCTGTTCTCAAGGTGCGTGATGGTCTTGTGGTCAGTTTTGATAGCATCAAAGGAAGAACATTACCTCCTTTTCTGGAATCTAAGATTATATCTTGCCAGCATGCAATGATATAGTTAATTATATGCCTTACTACTAAGGCTCTATCATCTCTGATGTCAGATGGATCTTGGCTGAAAGCAGAGAATACTAGAACTATGTTTAGCTATGTTTTATTGGCTGTGCAAAGACATTTGACTGGGTGGATAATAACAAGTTACAGATAACATTGCAAAGAATGAGAGTTCCAGAGCACTTAATTGTTTTCATGCAGAACCTGTACATAGACCAAGAAGCAGTCATTCGAACAGAACAAGGGGATACTGCATGGTTTAAGATCGGAAAAGGTCTGCGCCAAGGTTGTATCCTTTCACCATACTTATTCACTCTGTATGCTGAACAAATAATCCAAGAATCTAGACTGTATGAAGAAGAACCAAGCATCAGGATTGGAGGAGGACATATTAATAACCTGCGATATGCAAATAACACAACCTTGTTGTTGAAAGTGAAGAGGACTTGAAGCACTTACTGATGAAGATCAAAGACTTCAGCCTTCAGTGTAGATTACACCTTAACAAAAAGAAAACAAAAATCCTCACCACTGGACCAATAAGTGATAAACGGAGAAAAGACTGAAGTTGTCAAGAATTTCATTTTACTTGGATCCATAATCAACACCCATAGAAGCAGCAGTCAAGAAATCAGACGACGTATTATGTTGGGCAAATCTGCTGCAAAAGACCTCTTTAAAGTGTTGAAAAGCAAAGGTTTAACTTTCAGGACTAAGGTGTGCATCACCGAAGGCATGATATTTTCAACTGACTCACATGCACTCGAAAGCTGGAAAATGAATAAGGAAGACCAAAGGAGAACTGATGCCTTTGAATTATAGTGTTGGTGAAGAATATTGAATATACCATGGACTGCCAAAAGAACCAACAAGTCTGTCTTGCAAGAAGTACAGCCAGAGTGCTCCTTGGAATCAAGGATGGGAAGATTTCCTCTCACGTATTGTGGACATGTTATCAGGAGGGGCCAGGCCCTGGAGAAGGACATCAAGCTGGGTAAGGTAGACGATCAGCCACAAAGAGAAAGACCCTCAATGAAACGGATTGACACAGTGGCTGCAGCAATGGGCTTAAACGTAGCAACGATTGCGGATGGCGCAGGACCATGCACTGAGTCGGAAGTGACTGGATAGCACATAACAACAATAAGGCTCTAGGAAAACCTTCAGCTAAAGCAGTAAGGGAGGGTGTCTGCTCTCCTCCATTGCTGTTGTTGTGTGTCGTAGAGTCGATTCCAACTCATAGCGACCCCATAGGATAGAGTGGAACTGCAACATAGGGTTTTCCAGGCTGCAATCTTTGGTGGGTTCCAACTGCTGACCTTTCAGTTAGCAGCTGAGTGCTTGACCATAGTCCAACCAGGGCTCCTTCCCCTTCCCCAGGGTACATTGTTTCAGTACAATTTCAGTGTAAGGGCAGTGCACGTGGTCGAGGAAGAAATGATTTCTGATGCCCTGCAGTTAGAATAATTTTATTTATTTTATTGAGGAAAATGTTTACATACAATAGAATGCAAGTATCTCAACTTGACAATTCAAAGAGTTTGAGAAACATGTACATCTATGTAACCAGCATCCCAGTTATGATATACAGCATTTTCACGAGCCAAAAATTACCCTGTATTGCTTTCTAGTCCATTCCCATCTGCACTCCTTATAGGCAACAATTTTTCTGCTTTCTAACATCATAGAGTAGTTTTCCTGTTTTGAACTTCATGCAAATTATGTTGTACGTAATTTTTTCTTTTGTGTATGGTTTCTTGTACAGAAAAAAAGTTGTTGAGATTCATCTATGCTCTTGCATGTAACATTCATTCATTTTTTTTTAAATTGGAGAATGAAGTACATTTGCATGAATGAATATATAATAATTTATCTTTTCCTTCTGATGGCCATATGGGTTGTTTTCAGTTACTTGCTATTATGAATATATTTATCAAGTTGTTCCAGCACTGTTTGTTGAAAAGACTTTCCCCACTGTGGGACTTGGTGTCATTTTAGATAATCAGTTTACTATGTATAGTAAATTTGGAGTTTGCTATCATCTCTATTCTGATTCATTGAACTATTAGTCTATCCTTACACCAATTTCACACTGTCTTGGTTACCGTAGATTATGAATAGAGCTGCTATAAACATTCTTGTACATATATTTTTCTGGGCAAAAAGTCTAATTTCTTTATAGCAAAAACTAAGGAGTGGAATTCTCAGTCCATAAGGTAGGTGTATACTTAACTTTATAGGAAAATACCAAACAGTATTTCAAAATGATCACTGTGCATCTTCAGTTGTCAGCCTTATTATTATTTTTTCATTCTCGTGGGTGAATCTTACTGTGTTTTAATTTTCATTTCCCTGATCCCAAATGATTTTAATTTCCCCAGTGATTAATGATGTTAAGCACCTTTTTATATGTTTGTTATCCCTTTCTATAATTCTTTTGTGAATTATATGTTTACATCTCTTGAAAATAATTTTTTTGCTTGTTTATGTTTTTATTGGTTTGTAAGAGTTATTTACACGTTCTAAATACAGGTCATTTTTTAATATGTGTTTTGGAGATATATTTTTCCCAGTTTCTGGCTTATTTTTCTTTTCCTTAATGATGTTTCTTTGAAGAAGCTTTTGATAGTTATGCATCCAATTTGTTATGATTTTATTGTGCCCTATAAAGAAATCTTTATCTACCTGCTGCATCTTGTGCTTGCACCAGACACCTAATATATTCTCGTGTGTTCTTTTGTAAACTTAATAGTTTTGGCTTTTAGGTTTAGAGCTACCATTCACATTGAATTAATTTTTGTGAATGCGGTGAGACAGAGGTTCAGGTTAATTTTGTTCCAACATTTATAAAGCCTTCAGAGAAACAGTTACCGAAAAACTTTCATTTTCCCATTGAATACTTTCGTGTATTTGCCTATAATCGGTTAACCATTGTTATAATCTTTTTATAATCTCTATTTTTTTTCATTGATATATTTATTTTTCCTGACACCAGTTTCAGACTGTTCTTATTGCTGTAGATTCTAAGTAAAACTTTAAATCAGGTAGCATGAGTCTTTCAACTTTGTTAGAATCGCCGTATAGATTTTTATAAAAGAAAGCCTGTCAGGATATTAATTGGGATTGCGTTCAATCTTATTATCATTTAGAGGAGAATTCACAGTTTAACAATTCTGAGTCTTTGAAGTCATAGACATGATATACATCTCCATTTATTCAGATACTCTTGTACATATATTGGGAGTTTCTGGGTGGTAGAAATGGTTAAGTTCTTGGCTACTAACCAAAAGTTTGGGGGTTTGAGTCCACCTAGACAAACCTCAAAAGAAAGGCCTGTGGCTCTTCAGACAAAGATTAGACTGGACTATGGGACATAAAATCCTTCTTAGCTCAAGTAGATACATGAGACTAAATGGGCAGGTGCTGTCTGGAAGTGAGATGAGAAGGCAGAAAGGGACAGGAGCTGGTTGAATGGACACAGGAAATCTGGGGTGGAAATGAGGAGTGTGTTGTCACATTATAGGGAGAGCAGCTAGGCTCACATAGTAATAGGTGTATAAATGTTTGTATGAGAAACTGACTTGAACTATAAACTTTCACTTAAAGCACAAAAAAAAAAAAAAAAAAAGAAAGAAAGAAAGAAAAGCCTGGCAATCTACTTCCAAATGATCACAGACATTGAAAACTCCGTAGAATGCAGTTCTACTCTGAAACACATGGGGTCGCCATGTGTCAGAATCAACTCAATGGCAACTGTTTTGTTTTGTTTTTGGTTTTATACATATTAGATGCTGCATTAGTATCCTAATGGTGCTGTAATAAAATATCTCAAAGTGGGTTGCTTTAAAGAACACAAATTTATTTTCTCACAATTCTGGAGGCTAGAATTTCAATCAGGGTCTCAGCCATAACCTCTCTCCTCGTTTCTGGCCACAGTCTGCAATCCTTGGCATTTCTTTACAGATGCATCTGCTTCTGTCATCATGCTTCCCGTGTCTGTGCATTTTCATGTCTGTGCTCCCTTCATAAAACACAACTCAGAAGGGATTAGGTTTAGGTTCCACCCTACTGTGGTATGACATCATTAACATAACAAAATAAAAACCCTGTTTCTAAACAGGATCACATTTACATGTATAGGACTTCAATATATATTTTGGGAGACACAATTCAATACGTAACAGATGTGTTAGTTTTGCGTTTGTTGTAAAATTTTTACACATCTATTTTTAAATTTACTCCTAAGGATTTTATGTTTTATGATAAATGATAGTTTTCTAAATTTAATTTCAGTTTTCAATCTTTTGCAGGGATTATACAGAAATACAAATGATTTTTTTTTAATATTGACTTTTGTCTGGCAAACTTGCTGTATTCACTCATTAGTTCTGCTAGTGTTGTTTAGATTTCTTACGATTTTCTATGTAAGCAAAAAAAATTGTCTCTTAATAAAGAGAGTGTTTTACTTTTTCACTATAATGCTGAAAATAATTGAAATGGATATTTTTGCCTTATTCTTTTTTTTTTTTTTAAGACATGGATGTTTTTTATTCTCTCACATGTACCACTCTGGAGAATTTTACAGGCTGAAAAATATTTCTAGGATACTGATCAATTTTTTGGCACTCATTTGCAAAGCTAGTTCCAATCAGAAAAGTTTTTAAAGCTATTTTTGTTGGCTTTTTCATGGATTCATCCAAAAGAGTGAGTGGATTGATACAATTGCATTGCTCAAGTGTCCATTTCTTCTCTTCCTGGATCTAGGTCAAAAATGTAAATCTTAGCTTTATGTCTTCTTCCTGAAAACAGTATTCCAGATTCACCAGGTCCTCCAAGGACATGTGAAATAATCCTAACGGAGGGCACTCTCAGCTGACGCTGTACCTACTAACTGTCTTGGGGTCCTCAAAGCTTCCTTTGAACCCCTACACTGTTGTCTCTAAGAGACATTTGCCTCTGCTTCATTTTGTGCTTCTTTGGACATTTAACTGGAGCATGTATTACACTATCTGTTTGCCTCACTTCATATACTCTGAGTGCTTTAAGGACAGGGTCTTTAGAAATTATTATGACATTAATACATGCTCAAAAAATCAAGCACTGAAGAAGTAAAAAAAAAAAACTTCAATGCCCTTGTTCTTTCATTTCTTTATTTTTTAAGTTTTATTTTGTTTTAGGTGAAAGTTACAGCGTAATTAGTTTCTTATTCAAAAATTTATACACAGATTGTTTTGTGACATTGGTTGCAATCCCACTACGTCCTCAACACTTTTCCCCTTTCCCTTTTTTACACCCTGGGTGCCCTGTGTCCATTTGTCCAAGTTTCCTGTCCCTTCCTGCCTTCTCGTCTTTGCTTTTGGACAGATGCTGCTCATTTGATCTTGTATACTTGATTGAACTAATAAGCACTTTCCTCATGTGTGTTATTGTTTGTTTTATAGGCCTATCTAATCTTTGGTGAAGATGTCACCTTGAAGAATAAGGTGTGCCTGTCCCAAGCCATGGTGTTGCCAATTGCCTCATATGCATGTGAAAGCTGGACAATGAATAAGGAAGACCAAAGAAGAATTGACACCTTTGAATTATGGTGTTGGCGAAGAATACTGAGTATTCCATGGACTGCCAAAAGAACTAACAAATCTGTCTTGGAAGAAGTACAGCCAAAATGCTCCTTAGAAGCAAGGATGGTGAGACTATGTTTCACACTTTGGACATATTATCAGGAGGGATCAGTTCGTGGAGGAGGACATCGTGTTTGGTAAAGTAAAGGGTCATCGAAAAAGAGGAAGACCCTCAACGAAATGGATTGACGTAGTGGCTGCAACAATGGTCTCAAGCGTAACAATGATTGTGAAGATGGCACAGGACTGGGTAGTTTTTCGTTCTGTTACACATAGGGTCACTATGAATCCGAACTGACTTGATGGCACCTAATAACAACAACAATCTTTGGATGAAAGTTGGAATTTGGGAGTGGTTTCAATTCTGAGTTAACAGAGTGTCCGAGGCCATAGACTTGGGGGTTTCTCCAATCTCTGTTAGACCAGTAAGTCTGGTCTTTTTTTGTGAATTTGAATTTTGTTCTACATTTTTCTCCCACTCTGTCTAGGAACCTCTGTTGTGATCCCTGTCAGAGTGGTCGGTAGTGGTAGCTGGGCACCATCTAGCTCTGGGCTCAGGCTGGTGGAGGCTGTAGTTTATGTGGTCCATTAGGTCTTTGGACTAATAAATTCCTTATATCTTTGGTTTGTTTTTCATTCACCTTTGCTCCAAATGTGATGGGACCAATAGATGTATCTTAGATGGCCACTTGAAAGCTTTTAGGACCCAAGATGCTACTCTTCAAAATAGGATGTGAAACATTTTGTTTATGAACTATGTTATACGAATTTACCTAGATGTCCCCCAAGACCGTGGTCCCCAGCCCTCAGCCCCAGTAACCTGGTCCTTCAAGATATTTGGTTGTGTCTAGGAAGCTTCTATGGCTTTGCCTTTGTCAAGTTGTGCTGACTTTTATGATGTGTATTGTCTTTCCTTTCACCGAAATTAACACTTGTTATTACCTGGTCATTGATTTCCCCTCCCCACCCTTCCCCTCCCTCGTAACCATCAAAGATTGCCTTTTTCTGTGTATAAACATTTTCTTGGGTTTTTTGAATAGTGGTCTCATAAATATTTGTTCTTTTGTGATTGGGCATAATGCCCTCCAGATTGATCCATGTTGTAATGTGTTTCATGGGTTCATCATTGTTCTTTATTGTTGGGTAGTATTCCGTTATGTGTATGTATGTACTATAATTTTTTTATCCGTTCATCTGTTGATGCGTACGTAGGTTGTATCCATCTTTTTGCTATTGTGAATAATGCTGCAATTAACATGGGTATGCGTATGTCTATTTGTTTGATGGCTGTTACTTCTCTAGGGATATTCTTAGCAGTGGGATTGCTGGATCATATGGTATTTCTTATTTCTAATTTTTTAAGGAGGTGCCATATTGTTTTCCACAGTGTTTATAACATTTTACAATCCCACCAGCAGTTCATAAGAGTTTCAATCTCTCTGCAGGCTGTGTTTTCTTGATTTGTGCCAGTAATGTCAGGTTAGATGGTATCTCATTGTGGTTTTGATTTGCATTTCTCTAATGCCTAATGATCCGAAGAATATCCTCATGTGTCTGTTAGTTACCTGAATGTCTTCTTTGGTGAAGCATCTGTTTTTTAAATGGATTATTTGTCTTTTTCTTATGGAGATGTTGAAATATTCTATAGATTTTAGAGATTAGACTCTTGTTGGATACGTAATAGCCAAAATTGTTTTCCCAGTCTGTAGGTTCTCTTTTTATTGTTTTGGTGAAATCTTTTGATGAGCATGGGTGTTTAATTTTTAGGAGCTTTCTGTTACTTAGTTTATCTTCTGGTGTTTGTGCATTGTTAGTTAAGCTTTGTATTGTATTTATGCCACGTATTAAGGCCCCTAGTATTGCCCCTATTTTTTTCTTTCATGATCTTTATTGTTTTAGTTTTTATATTTAGGTCTTTGATCCATTTGGAGTTAGCTTTTGTGTATGGTGTGAGGTATAGGCCCTATTTCATTTTTTTACAGATGGACATCCAGTTTTGCTGGCACCATTTTTTTAAAAAAAAAAACCAAAAACTATCTTTTCCCATTAGTTAAAAAAGACTGAACGTTGCTCCTTTGTCAAACATGAGCTGACAATAGGTGGTTGTAGTTACATCTGGGTTCTCAATTCTGTTCCATTGGTCTATGTGTCTATCACTGTACAAGTAACAAGCTGTTTTGACTGCAATGGTTGTATAGTTGGTTCTGAGATGAGGTAGTATGAGGTCTCCTTCTTTGTTCTTTTCTTCAATAATGCTTTGTTTATCCGGGGTCTCTTTACTATCCATGTAAAGTTGATGATTAGTTTTTCCATCTTAGTGAAAAATGCTGTTATTATTTGGATCAGGATTGCATTGTATCTGTAGATTACTTTGAATATGATTGACATTTTCTTAATGTTGAGTCTTCCTATTCACGTACATGGTTTGTTTTTCCATTTATGTAGGTCTCTTTTGGTTTCTTGCAATCGTATTTTGTAGTTTTCTTTGTATAGGTCTTTTACATCCCTGGTTAGATTTATTCCTAAGTATTTTATCTTGTTAAGGCCTACTATAAATGGTATTATTTTCCTGATTTCCCTTTCAAAATTCTTATTATTGATGTGTAGGAATTCAACTGATTTTTGTATGTTGATCTTGTATCCTGCTACTCTACTGAATCTATTAGTTCTAGTAGCTTTTTTGTGGAATCTTTGGGGTTCTTTATGTATAGGATCATACCATTTGTGAATAGGGATAATTTTTCTTCTTCCTTTCCAATTTGGATGCCCTATATTTCTTTTTCTTGCCTTATTGCTCTAGCTAGGACTTCCAGCACAATGTTAAAGCAGAGTAGTGATAAAGGGTATCTTAGTCTTGCTCCCATTCTCAGGATTATTCCCTATTTTAGGGGAAAGCATTCAGTATTTAATCATTAAATTTGATGATAGCCATAAGTTTTAATAGATGTCAAGTGTGGGGTTTACTATTAACTTTATTCAAAGAATTTGGTCTTTGTCCTTGATTCTTGAGATAATCTCTATAACCTTGGAATTTCTCCAGCAATTGAAGTGTCTTTGTTATGTATAAGGGCTCCACACCATACCTACCTGGCAGGTTATGCTATTGAGATGACTCACGTGGGGGCTGGTCATGACAGAAAGACCTACCACATGACCTCGGGGGATGAGGGTATGATTCGAATAAACATACCCAAGTAATGAGGCTCAGCAGAGAAGATCCAAGAGCTTCTTTGTTGGTAATAGACATTGATGCAAATGGGAGGATATTTGTCCCTTTTTTGGAACATGGACCCTCCATGTTTGGAATTTTCCCACACCTCATTCTATGCATTTCTTCATTTGTATCTTTTTTCCTACAGCAAAACTGTAATCATTAAGTATGGTGCTTTCATGTATTTATGTAAGTCATTCCAGGGAATTATCGAACCCAAGGGAGTTGTGGAAGGCATCAGTTAGGGAAATCTGAGCTCTTCCTCCCCAAAGCTTACAGTTGGTATTCTGAGGAAGTAGTGAAAAACCTTCAAGTTTGTAGTCAACAGGTCAGAAGTGAGGGTGTTGTGGGAACCCCTAAGCTTGTGGCTGGTATCTGAAGGGTTGTGCCCTTTAACTTGTGCAGTATGACGTACTCCAGTTGGTTAGAAACAGAGGAGGCAGTACTGCATTTGCATTTGGGAACAAACCTGAATAGATTTGAATTGTATTGATTGAATTCCTCCATTCAGTTGGTATGAGAAGTGAAATAGATTGTGTTGATTTCCTTTACACATGTATCAGGTCAAAGAAGTTCCTTTCTATTCCTAGTTTGCTGATAATCTTTTTCTTTTTAAATCATGAAGGGATATTGAATATTTCAAATACTTTTTCTGCATTGACTGAGATTATCATATTTTTCTCCTTTATTTGGCTAATATAGTGAATTACATTGATGGATTTTTGAATGGTAAACCACCTTATATTCTTGGGATATATGTTATTTGGAAATGATGCATTATGCTTTTCGTATATGGCTGAATTTGATTTGTTAAATGTTTTTCCATATATATTTTTGAGAGATAATTGATCTATAATTTTTATTATATGCAATGTAATTCTCATAGGTAAATTTCCCGGGGAAGGAGATTCTGAGATGGATGTTTGCGTACAGGATTTTTTCCTCCAAATCAACACTTGTTGGGGAGTAAAGGAACCAGGAGTGGTCAGAAGAAGAAGATGGACTTTGATGTAGTCACAAAAAAGACCTTACCTAATCCCACAGGTAGCTCTGGAGTAGAGTGGCCTTCAAAATTGTCCCAAATTGGGGAAAGGGACTGGGCTTTTATAGTCCTGCTTAATCAGTCACTTCCAGCTGCTTGCTGAATGAGTGCTCCAAAGCTTAAGGGGTTGGGGAATCTGAGCGGCACCAAAACATCCACTAGAGTCCACTTCTTCTACTACTTGGGTCCTCCTCTTTGTATAATTTCTTAAGGGATCTCTTTCAGGGTTCTGGTGTATCTCTTTTCCTAAGAAAGCTTTATAAGAGGACTGTGAGAGGAATAAATTACAGCCTCTGCAGCTGCAGCTAGTACATTAAGGATGCATTTCATACTTATGATGTCTCTGCTCTACTCTCCATCTTAGATGGAGGTTAAAAATCCATGAAGGATCTTAGCCACTGGCCACCATGTCCTTCTCAGGTTGTGGTTATTGCACTCATTTGTATACTATTTAAATAGGGCAAAGGAATTAAAAAAAGGACACCCCGTTGGATCACCTAGCTAACAAAAATATTCTTCCTTTCTCCCGTTGCATAACAACAGCCCTACCGGATCCTGATGTACAAGGCCAATTATGCTTGCCACATAGTGACTGCTTACCTTGCATCTGGTATCTCAGCACAGGACCCTAAAGTGCTCAAGGGCCAGCCATAGCTTGAAATTTAATGAGACTATTTCTGTGCTTCCTGATGAAACATTCCCCTAGATATCAAAACCTCAACTCACAATGCCTAGAGTTGCAGGATAGAAAGTTCAAATTCTCCATGAGGGTCACTGAGTGATAGTAAGTGGGGCCACTTCTGATTTCACACTTTGTATCCCAGACCCTTCCTATTGGAGACACCACACTGTATAAACATCATTGATTCAGAGCACCTCTCTTTGCAGTATTTCATCTTCAAGCTGGTATCTCAGCTGTGCCTTCATATTTCATCACCTAGCTTTAGTAGGACAAGTGTTTTAAATGGTACAGTATATGATAGGACAAGAAAACACCATTATTACATGCCTACTGCTATTCCTCTTTTGCTGTGAAGTGTATCTCTTTTTTTGATGAAATGTTACATAGGATCCCATGTTGTTGGATCAAGCATTATGAAAGCTCTCATAAAGAGGTTCTATGCATAGAAAAGGCAAATAATAAGCAGAATATATATTGATGCTAATTAAGATAAATCTCTGATCCTTCCAGAATTGAAAGGGAGGCTTGAGAAGACAAAGTAAAGTATTGTAATGACATGTGCAAAGAGCTGGAGATAGAAAATCAAAAGGGAAGAGTAAGCTCAGCATTTCTCAAGCTGAAAGAACTGAAGAAAAAATTCAAACCTCGAGTTGCAGTAGTGAAAGATTCTATTGGGGAAAATATTAAGCATCAAAAGAAGATGGAAGGAACACACAGAGTCATTATACCAAAAATTATTGGTTGACTTTCAACCATTTCAAAGGTAGCATATGATCAAGAACTGATGGTTCTGAAGGAAGAAGTCCAAGCTACATTGAAGGCATTAGCAGAAAAAAAGACTCCAGGAATTGAAGGAATATCAACTGAGATGTTTCAAAAAATGAACTTAGTGCTGAAAGTGTTTATTCATCTCTGCCAAGAAATTTGGAAGACAGCAACCTGGCCAATCGACTGGAAGAGATCCATATTTGTGCCAAGAAAGGTGATCCAACCAAATGTGGAAATTATTGAACAATATCATTAATATCATACGCAAGTAAAATTTTGCTGAAGATCATTCAAAGGTGGCTGAAGCATTACATCAACAAGAAACTGCCTGAAATTCAGGCCAGATTAAAAAGAGGATGTAGAACCAGGGATATCATTGCTGATGTCAGATGGATGCTGGCTGAAAGCAGAGAATACCAGAAAAATGTTTACCTGTGTTTTATTGACTATGCAAAGGCATTCGACTGTGTGGTTCATAACAAATTATGGATAACATTGCGAAGAATGGGAATTCCAGAACACTTAATTGTGCTCATGAGGAATGTGTACATAGATCAAGAGGCAGTTGTTCAAAAAAAACAAGTGGATACTGCATGGTTTAAAGACAGGAAAGGTGTGTGTCAGGGTTGTATCCTTTCACCATACATATTCAATCTGTATGCTGAGCAAATAATCCGAGAAGCTGGACTATATGAAGAAGAACAAGACATCAGGATTGGAGAAAGACTCATTAACAGCTTTCGTTATGCAGATGACATAACTTTGCTTGCTGAAATTGAAGAGGACTTGAAGCACTTACTGATGCAGATCAAAGACCACAGCCTTCAGTATGGATTACACCTCAACATAAAGAATACAAAAATCCTCAGAACTGGATGAATGAGCAACATCATGATAAATGGAGAAAAGATCGAACTTGTCAAGGATTTCGTTTTATGTAAATCCACAATCAACACCTATGGAAGCAGCAGTCAAGATATCAAGACGCATTGCCTTGTGCAAATCTGCTGCAAATGACCTCTTTAAAGTGTTGAAAAGCAAAGATGTCACCTTGAAGACTAAGGTGCACCTGACCCAAACCATGGTAGTTTCAATTGCATCATATGCATGCAAAAGCTGGACAATGAATAAGGAAGACAGAAGAAGAATTGATGCCTTTGAATTGTGGTGTTGGTGAAGAATATTGACTATACCATGGACTGCCAAACGAATGAATAAATTTGTCTTGGAAGAAGTACAACCAGAACGCCCCTTAGAAGCAAGGATGGCGAGACTACATCTTACATACTTTGGACATGTTGTCAGGAGGGATCAGTCCCTGGAGGAGGACATCATGCTTGGTAAAGCAGCAGGTCAGCAAAAAAGAGGAAGACCCTCAACGAGATGAATTGACACAGTGGCCGCAACAATGGGCTCAAGCTTAACAATGATTGTGAGCATGGCGCAGGACAGGACAGTAGTTTCTTCTGTAGTACACAGGGTCGCTATGAGTCAGAACAAACTGGACAGCACCTAACAACAACATAGTCAACTTAATGATCCCTGGTGATGCAGTTGTTAAGTGCTCAGCTGCTAACTGAAAGGTCAGTGGTTCAAATCCACCAGTCGTTCCACAGGAGAAAGATGTGGCAATCTGATTCCATGAAGATTGTAGCCTTGGAAATCCTATGGGGCAGTTCTACTCTCTCCTATAGAGTCACTATGAGGCAAAATTTACCATTAATTGACTAGTTGGTTGCCTCAAGGAATAATGCTGTATCTGGCAGGCTGGACATTAGGCAGTGACAATATCTAGATTAGCCTTGGTGAGTGTAAACCCATGATGCTGGACCCGTAAATAACCCCAATTCTTGCCACGATGCACTCATTTTGCTAGCACAGGGGTTGCCAACAGTAGAGGCTAACTCATGTTAACTTACAAGCTAATTCCGCTTGGTTGCTTTTTTGCCACTTCCATGAGGGGTGCTCTCTAGTGGGCATTAAAATAAGATACAAAGATCTACAACTGAGTGTTGGGATATAGATAGGTAAAAATAGATGAGGTTGTGGTCCAGCATTTCTAATGAGATACCCTCCTTACCTTCCACTTTGCCTTCTGTAGTCTGAACAGGCTATGTTGAAGTTGTGTCTCAAACTATGACTGGGATTCAAACAGGAAGAATCAGATAAGTAGAAACATTTTGTTACCTAACACCCATATTATCAGAAATAATGACTATGTTGTTGTTGTTAATTGCAATCTAGTCAGTTCCTACTCATGATGACTCCATGTGTGCAGAATAGAACTGCTCCATAGGGTTTTCAAAGCTGTGAACTCTTGGAAGCAAATCTCCAAGCCAGTCTTCAGAGGTGCTTCTGGGTGGGTTTGAACTGCCAACTTTTCAGCCAGTGTTTGAGAGATTAACAATTTGTGCCACCCAGGGACTCCTAATGACCATATAACCGTTGCCATAGAGTCAATTCTGACTCACAGTGACTCTATAGGACAGAGTAGAACTGCCCCCTAGGGTTTCCAAGGAGCAGCTGGTGGATTCGAATTGCCTACCTTTTGGTTAACAGCTTCATTCTTAACCACTGGGCCACCGGGGCTCCAATGACCATATAGAGGGGATAAAATGTTACATGGGACTTCTGGTTTCTTTTTATTTATTTATTTATTTATTGCTTTTAAGCTTAGTGTCAGACTGATATTTTCATCCAGCTAAGTGGCATTAACTAGCAGAGAGAGTAGTCCCTAGTCTTGTCAACTGGGGGAAATTATTAAATGTACCTGATACAAACATTGTTAAGTTCAACCCAAAGCTACTTCCAATAAGAAGAATGGTAAATGTTTTTGGTATGTTTCCATGTCTTCGTCCTTACCAAACCAAACCAAACCCATTACCATCGAGTCAATTACGACTCATAGCAACCCTAAAGGATGGAATAGAACTACCCCAAAAGGTTTCCAAGGAGCGGCTGGGTGGATTCAAACTGCTGACCTTTTGGTTAGCAACCGAGCTCTTAACCACTGTGCCACCAGGGCTCCTATGACCATATAAACCCATTGTCATCTAGTCAATTTTGACTCACAGTGACCCTATAGGATAGAGTAGAACTGCCCCAAAGGGTTTCCAAGGAGCGGCTGGTTGACCTAGTGCTTGAGAGCTTAACAATTTGCACCACCCAGGGACTCCTAATGACAATATAACCATCGCCATAGCGTCCATTCCGACTCATAGCGACCCTATAGGACTGAGTAGAACTGCCCCGTAAGGTTTCGAGTAAGCAGCCGGTGGATTTGAACTGCCGACCTTTTGGTTAGCAGCCGAATTCTTAACCACTTTGCCACCAGGGCTCTGTCTTCATCCTTAGAACTCTAAAAAAATGATCTGAAAGTTTCATCTATAGAAATTGTAAAGAATATTAGCTGTAACTGAATTTATGCAATACCTTGCTGCTGAATTCACACTCCGAGGAGCACACAGATTAAGGAACTAAACAATGCTCTGAAGCAAGCAAAAGAGATCTGTCTACATAAGTCGTATTTGATCAGAGATAGAACTTTCCTTTAGTGGAGTGTCAGGAGATCGCTGTCCAGTCATGAGCCCAGTTCTGAAGGAAGCCGGCTTTGGTTTTGTCTCACGAAGCCTGGAGGGCTCTTCTTGGGCTGATCCTCAGGTATGACACACTGAACTAAATCCAGACCCTCTTTACAATGGTATCATCTCCCCTGCTGGTTTAATTTATGTATTTAATTTTAGTTTCCAGGGTGCAATATGGCTAATTACTTGAGAACTGCAGAAACTTACAAGTGAAATTTTTGTTTTTATAATTTGTGGCACATCAAGGATAATAATGTACATTTAATTTCTTCAAAAAATATAATTATGATAATAGAATTATTTGAATAAAAATTTGTACTTTCTACTGGATTATGTTCTCTACCTACTAATTTATATTAATACAAGTCAGTAAGGAATTTTTAATAAGACACTTCAACCCCAAGCTGGCAAGAGAGGGAAAAATCATCATATAGGCAGCATAGGACTGTCTCACAGTACATGAGTGAGAGTCTCTCAGGAGAGGGAAAATCAAGATTTCTATTAGATAAAATTTCATAGGGAATGTTGTCTCGTTCTAGTGTGTAAAACAGATAATTTGGAAGTATGGCTTTTGGTGGTGAGAATAAACCAGTCTTTGAAAACCTGAGACCAAAGCCACATTCTTTGATTAAAAAAAAAAAATTGTGTTGGTTGTAAAATCAAAATACTAGTTGTACGTGTGGGTATTTTTGGAGAAAACATCTTATCTCTATCTGAACTGTTTAAAGAAGCGTGACTCTCAAACTTTAAAGACTTCTATAGGTTCTACACAGCCTTCTGCATTAAAAGCCAAGCGCTTTGCATCAGTTGTTGTTAGTTGTGTTGAGTAGATTCCTGCTTATGGTGACCCCATGTGTGCAGAGTAGAACTGTTCCATAAGGTTTTCAGGCTGTGACCTTTTAGAAGCAGAGTTCCAGGCCTGTCTTCCAAGGCACCTCTAGGTGGGTTCGAGTGGCCAAGCTATGGTTAGTAGTTGAGCACAACCGTTTGCGTCACCCAGGGACTCTGCTTTGGGTCTACTGCTGCCATTTTTATTCACTTACTCTTCTGCATGAGATTTTGTTTTAACAAAAAGTACCGGTGCTTAATTAAAATAAATAAATAAGTAAAACCATTAGTATAGAGGAAGGGTTCTGAGCCACCGTTGGCACAGAGTGCAGCATTCATATGCTTGCTTACAAGGCCAGTACTAGTCACTAGTCATTAGCGCGCCCACTCTCCATCAGCAGTAGTGTGGTTGGATTTTATTGCTATGTTATTAAACTAATTTGGTCTGTTCTTGTAAACCCATGCCTATCTTTTCACTTGTGTAAATACCATAGAATAGAGTGTGAATTGATTTTATTACACCCATTTTTTGTTTTTTTTTGTTTTTTGTCAGTCCACTAAAGTGTGTTGATTTGGCAAACGTGGATATTATGTGTCCATTATGAGTTTACTATATGCCAGATGCTTGTTACTTGTGGTGAAAATTATGGTGGTAAAATCAGGCCCAGTCTCTATCTTCATGGAGTGATTATATGTTTTATCCACAAAACCAGTAGCTTAAATTTAGAAATATCTGTTATTTTTGCTATCCACAAACGCAATGAGCTTTTGTACAACATCCACGTAGTACAGAACTATAAAGAGTGAAAGCCTGCTATTAGTGCTATGCCTGAAGGCTATGATTAAGAACAGGGATTTGAGCTGCGGAACCAAAAAAGGCTTAGGTACAAATCCTGTATCTGGCATGTATTAGCTCTGTGTCGCCCTCACACGAGGCACCATCCGTCGCAGCCCCTCACACGGGGCACCATCTGTCGCAGCAGTGACGGTTGTCGGGACAGCAGAGACAATAACCAATGCCACGACTCTTACAGAGAAGTGGGGCCAGGAGGGTCACTCTGAGGAGTCGAACCCCGGCTTCAGTCCTAGGAGTTTATTTTATAGTCAATACAACAAGCAGTGAAGCAAATAAGAGAACAATGGGCTTTGGGTGAATAACAATAAGTTTCGGGCAAGGGAGGAGGAATTCAGGTAAACAAGCCAATCAGTAACGGGTTTGGAAAAACAAGTCGTGACAAGTCTCAACATGTTGGGGACAAGTCTCAACATGTTGTGCAGCATAGAGGGCTTTATACATCCATATTTTAATGGCACATATCCCCACAGCTCTGTGTCCTTGGGCAAGTCACTTCCTTTCTTTATGCCTTAGTTTCATCATCTGATAATAGAGACAATTATAATACCTACCACATAAGGTTGCTGTGGGGATGAAATGAAATAATACATGTAAAGGGATTAGCAATGCCTAGCACATAGCAAACATTCAATAATCAGTGCCTTATTAAACAATGACTTGTGAATAACCTTAATAAATCTGCTAGTGTATGTAGCATGCAGATGTGTCATTACATTTTAAAATAAATTATCTATGTCAACTCAACAGAAATTTAAAAACAAATAAATAACTTCATTATACCACTGTGGGAAAAGCTGAAATCATTGTAAGAATTTTTTATTTTTATTTTAGTCACTATACCATCATGATTCACTCAGTCTTTATCTGTAATGCAGGATTTGTCACTACAGTTCTTTAAAGCAGAAAAGATAGCCGGTTACAGTGAATATCTCAATTCTCTAGAAATAGAAATAAATTGTAGAACCCCAATGGTAGTCAAACCACCTCATTTCAGAGATGAGAAAACAGGCACAGAGATGGGAAATGAAGAAAACCAAAACCTGATTTTCTCCAATTATCTTTCCGTAATTTAAAATTTGGAAGATAAAATAAATGCAATTTTCTTCTTTACTCTTTAAGCAATTCAAACCTTGTTTAACTTCATGCAATGCTCTTTAAATCCACAAAAGATAAACTCAGGAAGAGTTGAGGTAAATCTATACAAACATACCATGAATTCTGGTGACATTCTTACACTGGCTTTGCTGGTAAGAGATTTGAAATCTGGCCTCGTGTTCATGGGAAAACTCCTCCCTTTCGCCCTTTGCCTATGTTTACATTTACTATTTTTTACAAGAATTCAGCTGAAACTCAGTGGTGGCACCAATTTGAGACACTTCATAAAAGTAAGACTCATGGAGTCCATTCTCAAATAGTGTAGTCGAAGTCAGTGTTCTCTGCTGAAGGTTTTGGGTGCTTTTAAAGCAGCATGGTTGACCTCATTGCTTTCATCCTGCAGGTTCAATACATTTTTCATGAGTTTTGGCCTGTGAACCTGAAGTTTTGTTTGTCTATAAATTGCATTATAAAATTAATACTAAAGAAAATTGCTCCTGTGCTTGTGGGCCTTTGCTGCACTGCAGTAAAAGCTGGTCATGTTCTTGCTTACAAGAAGTTCTGGGCATTTGGTATATTCTTTGTCTAATGAGCACACAAGAGATGTTACCTGCTCTTTGGAAAATTATGGGTGTTTTACTAATTGTTCCTCTAAATTAGCCTATCTGAGGTTACTCTGTCCTTGGGCATTTAATTGTTCCTTTCTCTGTGTTCGCATAATACCTTGTTCACGCTATTATTGTGGCACAGGACACATCGTTTTATAATTACCTGTTTGCATTGTCTGTCTTTCCTACTAGAGTTGGGACCACGAGAGAGCAGAGACCTAGTGTCCTTATAGTTATTAGATCGGCATGTAACTCTAGCAAGAATCCAGACTAGACTTGGTAGACGGTGGTGCCAGGCACTGATACGTATTTCTTCAAGTTTGTTAAATTCGACATTTCTCATTTCTCAGTTAAAGCTCTTCTGGCAATACGATACACCAGAATAGAGGACAAGGGGAGTATTAGTCTTTATTGACTGCCTACTGTTTGCACCGTTTGTAGACTCTCTCATTTAATCATCACAGTAATATGTGCAAAGAGGTAGCATTTATATCTTCTTTTTTTTTTTAATTAGAAAGTTTTACTCAACACATTTGAAAACCTTCCCAGTTTCACAAAGGCCCTCAGGAGTCAGGATTTGAAACCATAATTCTTGCCTTAAAAGCCATTATTATATTACACAATAGTGTGATCAGACACAAAGAGTCAGGTCAAGGTTACGGATGGGTGACAGTTAAAACAGAGCTGAAAGACTCTTTCTAAAATGATAGAGTGCATCATAATTACAAGGAATTAAAGTTTTACCTATAATATAATGGAAGGAGAAGGCGTTTTCTATTTCAAGTCTTTATTGACCATGTATGCATCAATTTTTAACTATCTAAAAAATGTCAAATATTATACTGTGATACAGAGATTAACAGTAAATTATCCCTGACTTCAAAAAGAGTTTACTACCTTCACAGAAGGAGAAGGAAATGTAGTCAAATATTATTCTTGTTATGGGGATTGTAAGTATCTATGACATACATACAAGACAATACAGCAGAGTGTCTAAGGGCATGAACATTGACATCAGACAGATCTGAAGTCAAGTTCTGGTTCTGTCATTCAAATAACCATAAGATCTAGTGCAAGTTATAAACTCCTCTTAGGGTAAATTTCTTCATTTGCAATGTTGGTAAAATGCTAATAATTTATTCATATGACTTATGTAATTGTTACTACAGATGCTATATGTCTTGTGCGTAGTAAAGTATATATTATTATTATTTATTGTGTACAGACTACACTCATCATACAAAGCTAAGTAGGTGCTTTCTAGGTAGATGAAACAGGGATAAACTTTCAGATTTGCTGCTTATGAGAAAGGCAAGAAGTGGTATGAGTTTTGTTTGGTTGTAAAAAAGCAAATTAAAGATTAGGAGCTCTCTGAAAAGATAATACATATTAGAATTATACCGGTGTTGCAAAGGCCAAATTCCCTGGCCAAATGAAATAATAATTGATACGAAGACTTTTTTTTATTAACCAGACCCTGTCTGCATGATTACTTTGAGGTTGACAATGCAAGTGAGAGTGACCTTCATTTCCCCCATTTCTAATTAAAATATTTTTTTGAGATCCATTATGCATACAGGATTTAGGTGAAATGGCCAGTAAATGTGTTTACAAGTAATATTCAACAAAGTTTCTTTACCCAGGAAAGTGCAGAATGAAGTAAACACTTCAAAACAGAATCTATAGTAAGTATGTGGGAGTATTTAGTGGGAGTCTAGTCATATTCTTACATTTATATGGCTGATTGGTATGCATTCAGAGAGGCTATAATACACTAAATACATGCTTATTGAATCCATAGAGTTAGTCTTTACTCATCATAATCCATTTTGTAGACTCTTTTATAGATATGTATTTAATACTCAATGCATGCCCATATATTATTCATACTCATTTAAACTTGAACTTTCATTGTGAACTAGTAATCTTTAAAAGGCCCAAAAAGAGTCGTTACGTTTGACCAAACAAACTAAACATTTGGAATTATTTTTAAAAAGTCATAGAATCTTTGGTTTTTGATAAAAAATGATCTCAGCCATCCCTATCACTTTGATAACAATTTAATCCTTGAGTCTGGCTAATGTCCTCTCTGACCTTTCTTAGGATGTATGTAGTAAGATCAATTCATTGACTTCCCTTAGGAATTAAGAAGCCCTGGTGGTGCAGTGGCTAGATGTTTGACTGCTAACCAAAAGGTCAGCAGTTCAAACTCAGCCACTCCAAAGGAGAAAAATGTTGCAGTCTCCTTCCGTAAAAATTTACAGCATTGGAAATCCTATGGGGCAGTTCTACTCTGTCCTGTAAGGGTCGTTATGAGTCAGAATCAACTCAATGGCAAAGGATTTGGTTTGGTTTTGGGGTCCTTGGGAGTTGAGCTATTGTCCAATCATTCAAATTATTTTTTAAAAAAGGCCCCCAAATATAACCTCAGTACATTTTCTTTAGCTCTAGAATACTGATCTTTTCCCTACTCCATTCAGGGGACTCTGAATAACTCCCTGACTTCATTTATATTTTTAGCTTGGAGTTAGAGACTGTGATCAAGTGTCTACTAGTCATCTTTTGTGTGGCCTCCTAGAGAGATATTGTGCCCTTTCAGTATTCCTCTACATTTTATCATTCAACCTTTTGTTGGTTTTCTGCCTTTTCCCTGTTAGGTTTTTCTGTCCCTTTCATTAACCTGCAGGGACTTGGTCTGTATCACAATATCCCCTTTGATTGTCACACTAGGACTAGGTGGCCCTTTCTATTCATTTGTCACGCAGCTCCTTTATCATTTAGTCCTTGTATTGTGGCTCTATCGGCTGCATGTTTGTCTCTCTCTGTGATTCTAGTGATACTCAGGAGACAGTTTAAGTGCCCAAAGTCACATTCCGAAGCTTTTCAGAAATGTGTCTTTTCCTCAGGCTGCAATTCCATTTGTCCTGAGAAGGCGAATACAAATGATTCCATGCTTCTAAATTTGTAGCTAACGTTATATCATGGCAGTTTGGAGGATCAAAATGCTTCCTTGAACATTATTTGGAGAGGATTCTTTCAATATTAAGAACTTATTCTGCCTCGGATCTGTCTTTCTTAAGTCATTGTCAGCTCGGCATTTAATAAGCATTTGTGGAACAATTTATTAATATATACTATGTGAAAAGCATTGTTTGGCAAGAAATAAACAAAAATGAATAGAAATTTTTTCACTTATTTTTAATTGTTTTTCTGGGAGAGAGATGCATTTTTGCTGATGGAGCCACATTCCTTCCCCTGGGCATCTTTGCAACCAACACTACAGTTGTTTGAGAGGTGTTTTATACAGTGGAGAAGAGTTCAAACTAATCGAATTCTGAATTCACAGCTCACTAAAAGCAGTTGCCGTCAAGTCAATTCTGACTCACAGTGACTTGTGTAGATAGGTGCAAATTATCTGACCTCTCTAAATCTTAAGTTTCTTCTATGTAAAACTGAGCATAATAACGTTATCAAATCTCATGGTGGTGTTGTAAAGTTTTACTGAGGTCATCTATGTAAAATGCTTAGAGTTTTCACATAGAAAAACTTCAATAATGCTTGCTGTGTATATTTCATATATGTAGTGGACATAGGTTGTTTTGGCTGCCCAGCATCCAAATACTCTAATTACGTGAGGGAGACTGAAAAATAAGATGGAGGTCCAAATGTCCAATCTGGAGTGGGAAGAGGAAAAACATTGTTTTCTTTTTTTTTTTCTCCTCTGGAAGTTATAGCATTGTCTCCTGAGAATGACACAAAAGCACAGCATCAGTCAGAGATTAGTATTTGTAGCTGCTATAAAGTTCCAGAGGCAGCAAGTGAAATGTCCCGGCATAATGGGAGTGTTCTGTGGGGTTATGCCTTAGCAAGCACAAGGTTCCTTTGTTTCTCTGGGAACTCCCTGTTCTGCCTGGGCCCCCCACTACTGCATGGAAACTCATCAAGCAGTAAGCTGGGGCAATTTTAGGGCTCACCCTATTTGATTTTTGTTTCCAAGTGATCACTGTACTTTGTTACTTGATTTCTAGTGTTTAGAGTGTTTCTTATTTTCAAGTATTTTGTCCAGTTTTTTAGCTGTTTCAGGTAGGAGAATCAGCCTGGTCCTTGTTAATTCATCTTGACTCAAAGTGGAAGTCTATAATCCAGTTTTAGTCAAGTACACAGATGTAAATCACGGGATGTTTTCTGGGACTACGCTATGTCCTGATGACTTTGATTCCTATTTATTCTTTGCAATATACTCACAAAAAATTAATTGTTTGTATAAGCAGTGTTGGTTCCTGTTGTACAACTCAGAAACTACATCAACAAATGGTTGAAAATGACTTCTGTTGTAGTTGTAGGGCTGTATTCCTCATTTAGTCCCTGGGTGGTGTAAATGGTTAATGTGCTTGCCTGCTAACTGAAAAGTTGGTGGTTCAAGTTCATCCAGAGTTGCCTCAGAAGAAATGTCTGGTGATCTACTTTCTAAAAATCAGCCACTGAAAACCCTATAGAACACAATTCTACTTTGAGACACATGGGGTGACCATGAGTCAGAGTTGACTTAATGGCAATTGGTTATTCCTCATTCAGTTGTTGGGGATCTAGATTAAAGGTTGAATTAACAAATATTTTTTTCTCAAATGTTCTTATTGAATTCTTCCCTATTTTTTCTATTGGTCTGTTGATGAGAATGGATTGATGATAACTGTAATGGATTGAATGGTGTCCCCTCAAAATATCTGTCAACTTGGCTAGGTCATGATTCCCAGTATTGTTTGATTGTCTACCATTTTGTCATCTGATGTGATTTGCCTGTGTGTTGTAAATCCTATCACTATGATGTAATGAGATGGATTAGTGGCAGTTGTATTGATGTTATCTATAAGATTAGATAGTGTCTTAAGCCAATCTCTTTTGAGATATAAAAGAGAGAAGCAAGCAGAGAGGCATGGGGACCTCATACCATCAAAAATGAAGAGCAGGAGTGTACATCCTTTGGATCTGGGGTACCTGTGCTGAGAAGCTCCTCAACTAGGGGAAGATTTATGACAAGGATCTTCCTCCAGAGCTGAGAACAGAAAGCCTTTCCCTGGAGCCAATGCCCTGAATTTGGACTTGTAGCCTGCTAGACTGTGAGATAATAAATTTCTCTTTGTTGAAGCCATCCACTTGTGGTATTTTTGTTATAGCAGCACTAGATGACCAAGAGAATAACCTATCACCAAGATATTTTATTATTAAGTGTTCCACTTTGATGCATCAGAAATTGTAGCTTTCATAGTGATAAGTAGACTGTATGTAACTGTGACATTATTTTGAACTATTGATATTGGACATGAAGGGGACAGTTTACTCAATAGCATGAGTGCTGAAATCTCTGGCACTATCTTGGACATTTAATGAATCTGGATAACAATGAAAACTCAAAAAGAGAAAATAGGAGGAGGTTTCCCAGGACAAACATTTTTAGTACAATAGTAGTGTTTCAGTGGAAAGACTGCTGAAGATTCTTTACCTTTTTTTAAACCTTGTAATTATGTACACTTTGGAAGTGAAAGTGCTCATATAAGTGGATTCGGGAATGACATTTTAATGTTACCAGATTTAAATCACCCAGGATCACAGTGGGCACAGCTATTCTTAAGGGAATCATAGAACCTGTTCAAAAACCTGCAATGGATCCTTGTTTTCTTAAACCATTAAGTCCAAACTCCTTGACATGAAATACGGAGTCATCTAGATGCTGCCTTTGGTATTATACCTGGGATCAAATTCTAAGTCTTCCATTCTCAGACAATGGGGATTCTGTTAATCACTCTGCCTCTCAAGTTCCTTATACGTAAAACGAGGATCATAGAGTGAAGATTACATAAAGTAAGGATCCCTGGTGGCACAAATGGTTAAGCACTTGACTGCTAACAGAAAGGTTAGTGGTTTGAACCCACTCAGCAGATCTTCTGGAGAAAGACCTAGTGATGTGCTTCTATAAAAATTATAGTCAAGAAAACCGTATGGGACAGTTCTACTCTGTCACATGGGATTGTTATGAGTAGGAATTAACTTGATTGCACCTAACAACAACAAAGCTCAGTAAATGATACCTATGATTATTTTTCTCTCCTACTCTGTACAACTTTTTCTCAAAGGCCCCAAACCCAAACCCAACCCAGTGAGGTCGAGTGTATTTCAACTCACGGTGACCATATAGGACAGAATAGAACTGTCCCATAGAATTTCCAAAGAGTGACTGGTGGATTTGTACTGTTGTCCTTCTGGTTAGCAGCTGAGCTCTTAACCACCATGCCACCAGGGCTCCAAAGGCCAGTTCAAGCTATATCAAAGTGTGGTTGCAAATCCCTTACAAAAATACCTTTCAGTGTTGTAGTGTCAAAATTTCAGTGCAAAACAAGACCATGCTCTTATAGCCTTTACTTAAAATACATGTGTATGTGTATTAATTTTATTGGGTTTTAGGAGAAAGTTACAGTGCAAAATTAATTTCTGATTCATCAATTTATACACAGATCATTTTGTGGCATTGATAGCAATTCCCTCAATGTGTCAGCACTCTCCCCCTTTCCCTTACCACCCTGGGTTCTCTGTGTCCACTCACCTAGTTTTCTTGTCCCTTCCAACCTTCTCTTCTTTTATTCTGAGCAAGTTTTTGCCTACTTGGTCTCATATACTTGATTGATTTAAGAATCACGTTCCTCACCTGTGTTATTGTTTGTTATATAGGCCTGTCTGATCTTTGACTGAAAGGTGGACTTCAGGAATGGCTTCAGTTCTGAGTTGGCAGGGTGTCGGGGGTCCATAGACTCTGCGGTTTCTCTAGTCTCTGTCAGACCAGTAAGTCTGGTCTTTTTTTTTTTGTGAATTTTAATTTTTTTCTACATTTTTCTCCCACTCTGTCTGGGACCATCTATTGTGATCCCGGTCAGAGCAGTCAGTGGTGGTAGTTGGGCACCATCTAGTTCTTGTGGGCTCAGGCTGCTGGAGGCTGTGGTTTACATGGTCCGTTAGTCATTTGGACTAATATTTTCCTTGTGTCTTTGTTTTTTGTTTTTTTTCCCTTCTCCTCTGCTCCAGATGGGAGGGGACCAATAGATGAATCTTAGATGGCTGATCACAAGCTTTTAAGACCCCAGAAGCTAATTACCAAAGTAAGAAGTAGAACATTTTTTCTTTTTTTTTTTAAATTGTGCTTCAAGTGAAGGTTTACAATTCAAGTCAGTTTCTCATATAAAAATACACACACACTGTTATATGACCCTAGTTACTCTCCCCATACTATGACAGCATACTCCTCCTTTCCACCCTGGATCTCCCATGCTCCTGACCTTCTCCATCCTCCTATCTTGCCTCCAGACAGGAGCTGCTCATTTAGTCTCATGTATCTACTTGAGCCAAGAAGCACACTCTTCACAAGTATTTTATGTCCCATAGTCCAGTCTAATCTTTGTCTGAAGAGTTGGCCTAGGAAATGGTTTCAGTTTTGGGCCATGTCTTCTGGGGTCCCTCCAGTCTCGGTCAAGCCATTAAGTCTGGTCTTTTTACTAGAATTTAAGTTCTGCATCCTACTTTTCTCCTGCTCCATCAGGGACTCTCTGTTGTGTTCCCTGTCAGGGTGATCATTGGTGGTAGCCGGGCACCGTGTAGTTCTTCTGGCCTCAGGCTAATGGAGTTTCTGCTTTATGTGGCCCTTTCTGTCTCTTGGGTTCATATTTTCCTTGTGTCTTTGGTGGGTTCTTCATTCTCCTTTGCTCCAGGTGGGTTGGGACCAATTGATGCATCTTAGATGGCCGCTCACTAGATTTTAAGACCCCAGATGCCGCTCACCAAAGTGGGATGCAGAATATTTTCTTAATAAACTTTGTTGTGCGAGTTGACCTAGATGTCCCCTGAAAGCACGGTCCCCAGACCCCTGCCCCAGCTAGTCTGTCCCTTGAAGTGTTTGGTTGTATTCAGGAAACATCTTAGCTTTTGGTTTAGTCTCATTGTGCTGACTTCCCCTATATTGTGTGTTGTCATTCCCTTCACCTAAGATAATTCTTGTCTACTATCTAGTTGGTGAATATTCCTTTCCCCAACTCCCCACCCTCGTAACCATCAAAGAATATTTTCTTCTGTGTTTAAACCTTTTCTTGAGTTCATATAATAGTGGTCCTATATAATATTTGTCCTTTTGTGAGCGATTAAATTCACTCAGCACAATACCTTCCTTGTTATAATATATTTCATGGATTCATCATTGTAGACATTTTCTTTATGAACTCTGTTATGCCAGTTGACCTAGATGTCCCCCAAGACCATGGTCCGCAGCCCTCAGCCCCAGTAACTTGGTCCCTCAAAGTGTTTGGATGTGTCTAGGAAGCTTCTATGGCTTTGCCTTGGTCAAGGTGTACTGTCTTCCCCTGTATTATGTGTTGTCTTTCCTTTCACCAAAGTTGACAATTGTCTATTATCTAGTTAGTGATTTCCCCTCCCCACCCCTCCCTTCCCTCCTAACCATCAAAAATTGTTTGTTTTTTCTGTGTTTAAACCTTTTCTTTGTTTTTTATACTAGTGGCCTCATACAATATTTTCCCTTTTGTGATTGACTTATTTCCCTCAGCATAATGCCCTCCAGATTCATCCATGCTGGGAGATGTTTCATGAATTCATCATTGTTTTTATGGTTACGTAGTATTCCATTGTGTATATGTGCCATAATTTCTTTATCCATCAATGTGTATTTAGGTTGTTTCTGTCTATTTGCTACTGTGAATAATGCTGCAATGAGCAGGGATGTGCATATGTCTATTCATGTGATGTCTTTTATTTCTCTAGGATATATTCCTAGGAGTCAGATTGCTGGATCATATAATATTTATATATCCAGCTTTTTAGAGAGGTGTCTGTCTTAGGTGGAGTTCTCTAGAGAAGCAAAACCAGTGACGTGTGTGTGTTTGTATATATATATATAGAGAGAGAGAGAGAGAGAGAGACAGAGAGACAGAGAGACAGAGACAGAGACAGAGAGGAATTTATATCAAAGAAAGGGCTCACGCGGTTGTAGAGGCTCAAAAGTTCCAAGTCCATGGGTGAGGCTAGAGGCTTCTCCTGACTCACGTAGCTGCAGGTGCTAGGGAACCCAAGATCTGTAGGTCAGATAGCAGACCTGGTTCATAGGCTACAAGGGCTGACGAATTCCAAGATTGGCAGGTAAGATGCTAGCTCAAGTCGCAGGAACTGGAGCTCAGATGAAGATCCAGAGTAAGCAAAAGCCAGTGAAACTTGCCAGAAAGTACAAATATATTGGATGCAGGCCACACCCCCAAGGAAACTCCCTTTCAATGGATTGGCTGCTCATTACAGATCTCATCATGGAGGTGAACACATTATATTAGATTACATCATGGAGATGATAACATCATTACGTAGCAGCCAAACTACATCATAACTGCCAAACCACTGAGAAATATGGCACAGCAAAGTTGATACACAACCTTCACATCATAATCCACCCTTTGTCAACTTGGCACCAGTACACATCTCCCTAAGCCTTATATAATCTCTAAATAGAGACAATTATGAAGACATACTTGCAGATAACGTGGTACAGCTAATATGTGTACAACTGAAAACGCACTAACCCTGTTTACGTCTTATATTTTATAAGTTAAGAAAACAAAAATATTTGATGCACACATACAAGGAAGAAATAATCATAACAATTACAGCCCTTGTTTCTGCAACTGGTCCCATGGTTGTTGCTGATATTTAGAATTACCTACTTCCATTACCTGTTCCATATTCCCTTTGCCCTCAGAAAGCACCTCAGCTGGTCGTGATTCTTTGCCTGGTGGGGTGACCTAAATCTCCATTCATGAAGGGTATGGGCCATTAGTAGTAATGCCATAAGTGGGTTTCTGTAGTTTTCTATTGACTTAATCATAGGACACTGTAGTAAGGGATAGCCTGTATTCCAGACATACTCTTCTCTACCTCCAGTATGTAATATCAATGTAATTTCCACTTGGAAATCATGAACATTCCACCAGCCAATACACAATACAGTAAATCCTTTCTTTGCCTGTTGATCCAGAGGCATAAGAAGCCCAAAGTGCCTGGGTGGCATTCTTAATTCCAGTTCAATGGAATCAGTGTTGTGTGTCCTTGTTGCAGCATTCCTCATTTTGGGACTAAGACCTCTAGCCCTGCAGAGCATAAGATCGTGAGGACAGTAAGCAAAAATTTTCTGAGTGCATCACTAGGGGTAATAGTGAGTGGTGCTACTCCCATTTTCACTCCTTGATTCCTAGACCCGTGAATCCTGGCTATTCGAGAAACAGTACCATATATTGGACACTGGTTTAGAACGTATACAGCTTCCTGGAGAACATTACTCCAACCCTACAAGGTATTGTAACCTAGCTGGTGCTGTGATTGTGTCTTTAGAAGATCATTCCATTGTTCTACCAAGCCAGCTGCTTCAGGATGATGGGAAACAAAGTAAGACGAGTGAATTCCATGAACATGAGCTCATTGCCACACTTCACTCACTGTGAAATGAGTCCCTTGATCCGAGATGATGCTATGTGAGATACCATGATGGTGGATAAGGCATTCTGTAAGTCCACGGATGGTAGAAACATTGTATCTAAGGAAGTCACATAGGTAACTATTGCAGTAAGAACAAAACGCTGCCTTTTCCTTGATGGAAGCAGTCCAATGTAATCAATCTGCCACCAGGTTGCTGGCTGATCACCTCAAGGGATGGTGCCATATCAGGGACTCAGTGTTGGTCTCTGTTGCTGGCAGATTGAGCACACAGCAGTGGCTGTAGCCAAGTCTGCCTTGGTGAGTGAAAGTCCATGTTACTGAGCTCATGCATAACCTCTATCCCTGCGACCATAGCCACTTTATTCATGAGCCCATTGGGCAATGACAGAAGTGGCTAGAGAAAGAGGTTGACTGATATCCACAGAAGTTGTCATCCTATCCACTTGATTATTAAAATCCTCCTCCGCCGAGATCACCCTTTGGTGATCATTCACATAAGACACAGATATCTTCCTTTCTTTGGCCCATTCAGAGAGGTCCAGCCACATACTTCTTCATACCTCTTCCCCATACCTCTTGAAACCGATTTTGCAATCACGTTCCTTCCAAGTCCCTGACCAATCAACCAAACCATTGGCCACAGCCCATGAATCAGTATACAATTGCACATCTGACCATTTCTTCTCCCAGGCAAAGTGAACAACCAGGTACATTGTTCAGAATCCTGCACATTGGGAAGATATTCCTTGCCGCTCTCTTTCAGGGAGTTCTCAGCAAGGGACTGTAGTGCTGCCACTGTTCACTTTCGAGTGGTGACTACATATTGCACAAATCGGACATGAGTTTTCCCTTCCTCAGTCAACTGACCATAAGGAGATCCCCATGAAGCCATAGGAGCAGACTGGGAGAGGGCAGATAATGTGACAGCAGTGGAGACCATGGTCATTTGGGCCATTTCCTCATGCAACTTACTTGTGCCTTCAGGTCCTGCTCGGGCTCAATCTTGTATATATCATTTCCATTTAATTATGGAGTGCTACCATGCACATCCAATTTTATGGCTCTGTGGGTCAGTTGACACCAAGCTGATGGGCATCTCAGGCCACGTGGTGACTTGGTGGCCCATGATTAAGCGTTCAGTCTCTTCTAAGGCCAAGTAAGAAGCCAAAAGCTGTTTCTCAAAAGGAGAGTAGTTATCTGGAGAGGATGGCAGGGCTTTGCTCCAAAATCCCATGAATCTGCTCTGTGGTTCATCAATATGGTCCTTCCAAAGACTCCAAATAGCATCTTTATCTATCACTGGCACTTCAAACTTCATTAGATCAGCCGGATCATATGGCCCAAGTGTCAGAGCGGCTTGCAGAGTACTCTGAACCTGTTTCAGAGCCTTCTCTTATTCTAGGTGCCACTCAAAATTAGCAGCTTTTCCAATCACTTGATAAATAAGCCAGAGTAGCATTCAGATCCCTCCCCAGGGGATGACTCAGACAAACAGTCTTCAGACACAGCTGGTTTAATCTTATCAGATGGGGGTTGAGGGGCTCATGGTTTTAGTAAGAAGGGTGGCTTATCAGACTAAGATGCAGTAATCTCTTTAGATGGGAGTGAGAAGATTGGTTCTGTTGGCAGAAATAGTTCAATAGAATTTTGGGGCTCAGTGTCCTCAACTTCCTGATTGTCTCCCTATATGTCCCTATCCCGTTTCAGGATCCCATTTCTTCCCAATCAATGCTCTCACTTAACTTCAGACACCATCTGAGTCTGGAAATTCAGTTGACGTTGTAATTCAGCCACTTTTACAGTAAGTCTCTGGGTTTGGTTTTCAGCAATATCAGCTCTTTACTGCAAGAAATAAGGTTTTATTTCAAGGCACAAGAGGAAATTTTAAAGTCATTTATGCAGCACTTGATCTGTGACTCTGAAGCCCTGAGCTCATCTCTTTCTTTCACCACTTTGTCTAGAGAAAGTAGGATGAACCACCAAGCTTCCTTATTCTTCTCATTCTGACAAAATTGTAGAAAAGTATCAAACATGAGGTCACTGGAGCCTCACCTCTCACCAATATTTGATCTATTGGTGGTGATACTTTGCGTATTTCTATTGCCATCTTACACTATGGATTAGCAGTGCCCTCTTTACTATTGGAAGTGGAGTCATTAACATCTTTAAGACTAACCAGACTTGAGAACCAATTTAGAAAACTCATCCTTACAATTTTGTTTCTCTAGAAACACTCCCAGTACCAAATGTCTTCTGCTGGGTTCTTTAGAGAATCAAAACCAGTGAAGCATGTATACATATATATATAGAGAGAGGGATACAGAAAGAGAGAGAAAGAATGAGGAATTTATATCAAGGAAATGTCTCACAAACTTGTAGAGGCTGGAAAGTCCCAAGTCCTTGGGTCAGGATGGAGGCATCTCCAGGCTAACATAGCTGCAGGGGCTGGAGAAACCAGGAAAGACAAGTCAGACAACATGCCTCTGGCTTATAGGCTGCAAAAGCCAATGAATCCTGATATGGGCAGGTAAGATGGTAGGCCACTGGCTCAGGAACTGTGGACGCTGATGAATCCCAAGATCAGCAGTTAATCTGCTAGTTCAAGTCACATGAACCAGAGGTCACTTGAGGATCCAGAGTGAGCAAAAGCCAGTGAGCTTTGCCAGAAAGTCCTCATATATTGGATGCAGGCCACACCCTAAGGAAACTACCTTCCAACCGATCAGTTACTCATAGCAGATCTCATCATGGAGGTAATTACATTATATCAGATCTCATTACTGAGGTGATTACATCTTTACATAGCTGCCTAACTACATCATAACTGCCAAACCTCTGAGAATTATGCCCCAGCCAAGGTGATACCCAGCCTTGAACATCACAGCACCATATCGTTTTCCATAGTGGTTTTACCATTTTACATTTACACCAGCAGTGCGTAAGAGTTCCAATCTCCCTGCAACCTCTCCAACATTTATTTTCTGTTCTTTTGATTCATGCCAGTAATGTCAGGGTGAGATGGTATCTCAATGTAGTTTTGATTTGCATTTCTCTAATGGCTAATGATCTGGAGCATTTTCTCATGTGTCTGTTAGCCACCTTAATGTTTTTTGTTTGTTTGTTTGTTTGTTTGTTTGTTTTGGTGAAATCTCTGTTTACGTCCTTTTGCTCGTATTTAAATTGGATTATTTGTCTTTTTGTTGTTGAGGTATTGAAATATTCTATAGATTTTAGAGATTAGGCCTTGTTGGATATGTCATAGCCAAAACCTTTTTCCCAGTCTGTAGGTCCTGTTTTTACTCTTTTAGTGAAGTATTTTGATGGGCGTGTTTAATTTTTAGGAGCTACCAGTTATTTAGTTTATCTTCTAGTGTTTGTGTATTGTTAGTTATGGTTTGTATTGAATTTATGCCATGTATTGGGGACTCTAGCATTGTCTCCATTTTTTCTTCCATGATCCTTAACATTTTAACTTTTATATTTATGTCTTTGATCCATTTTCAGTTAGTTTTTGTGTATGGTATAAGGTATGGGTCCTGTTTCATTTTTTACAGATGGACATCCAATTTTGCCAGTACCATTTGTTAAAAGGACTATCTTCTCCCCATTTGATGGACTTTGCTCCTTTGTCAAAAATCAACTCACTATATGTGCATGGATTTACGTCTGGGTTCTCAATTCTGTTCCATTGGTCTCTTTGTCTGTCATTGTACCAGCACCCAGCTGTTTTGACTAATGTGGCTGTTTATTAGGTTCTGAGATTAGGTAATGTGAGGTTTCCTACTTTGTTCTGTTTCTTCAATGATTTGCTTATTAAGAACCTCTTCTCTTTCCACATAAAGTTGATGATTGCTTTTTTCATCTCATTAAAGAATGCTGTTGATATTAAATCGGGATTGCACCTTACCTGTAGATTGCTTTGGTTATAATTTACATTTTCCCAATGTTGAGTTTTCCTATCCAAGCACATGGTATGTTTTTCCATTTATGTCAGTCTCTCTTGGATTCTTGCAATCATTTTTTGTAGTTTTCTTTGTATAGGTCTTTTACATCCCTGGTTAGATTTATTCTTAAGTTATTTCATCTTTTTTAGGGGCTATTATAAATGGTATTTCTTTCCTAATTTCCTTTTCAAAGTTCTCATTGTCAATGTATATGAATCCAACTGATTTTTATATGTCGATCTTGTATCCTGATACTCTGCTGAATCTTTCTATTAGTTCCAGTAGTTTTCTTGTGGAGTCTTTGGGGTTCTCTATGTGTAGGATCATATCATCTGAAAATAGAAATAATTTTACTTCTTTCCAATTTGGGTGACATTTATTTCTTTTCCTTGCTTATTTTCTAGCTAGGACTTCCAGCACAATGTTGAATAGGGATGATAATAAAGGATATCCTTGTCTTGTTCCTGTTCTAAAGCGGAATGCTTTCAGCCTCTCTCCATTGAGAATGATAATGTTGGCTGTTGTTTTTGTATAGATGCCTGTTATTATGTTAAGGAATTTCCCTTCTATTCTTATTTTATTGAGAGTTTTTATCAGGAATCAGTACTGGACTTTTGAATTTTTATCAGGAATGGGTGTTGGACAGGGTCAGTTGAGATGATCATGTGATTCTTTTCTTTTGTTCTATTTATGTGGTGGATTATGTTGATTGATTTTGTAATGTTGAACCATCCTTGCATACCTGGTATGAATCCTACTTGGTTGTGGTGGATTACTATTTTTTCATATAATGCTGAATTCTTTTGGCTAGAATTTTGTTGAAATGTTTTGCATCTCTATTCATAAGAGATATTCATCTGCACTTTCTTCTTCTGTAGTGTCTCTGGTTTTCATATCAGGGCTATGCTGGCTTAATATCATGAACGTGGGAGTATTCTTTTCTTTTCTATGCTCTGAAACAGTTTGAGTAGTACTGGTGTGAGCTCTTCTCTGAATGTTTGGTAGAATTCTCCAGTGAAGCCATCTGGGCCCAGGGGTCTTTTAGCTGGGAGGTTTTTTTATTACCTCTTCAGTTTCTTCTCTTGTTATATGTCTGTTCAGATTTTCTATCTCAGTTTGTGTTAGGTAGGTAGATAGTGTATTTCTAGACAGTTGTCCATTTCCTGTAAAAAAAAAACCTGTTGTCGAGTCAATTCTGACTCATAGTGACCTTGTAGGACAGAGTAGAACTGCCCCATAGGGTTTCCAAGGAGTGGCTAGTGGATTCAAACTGCCAATCTTTTGGTTAGCAGATGAGCTCTTAACCACTGTGCCACCAAGGCTGCTTCTCAAATTTGTTACAGTACAATTTTTCATAGTATTCTTTCATGATTCTTTTTATTTCAGTTGGGTCTATTGTAATGTCTCCTGTCTCATTTCTTATTTGGATTGTTTGCTTCCACTCTTGTTTTTCTTTTTTTTGTTTTTTGGCCAAAGGCTTGTCAATTCTGTTGATTTTTTCCAAGAACTAACTTTTGGTCTTGTTAATTCTATTGTTCTGTTGTTTTCCTGTACTCTATTTCATTTATTTCTGCTCTAATTTTATTATTTTCTTTCTTCTGGTGTCTGTGGGATTCTTTTGTTGTTCTCTTTCTATTTGTTCTAGTTTGTTCTAAAGTTTTCATTTTGGCCCATTTTTTTCTTTTTTGATGTGTGTGTTTGTTGTTATAAATTGATCTCTGAGTACTGCCTTTGATTTGTCCCAAAGGTTTTGGTATGATGTGTTTTCATTGTCATTTAATTCTAGGAATGTTTTTATTCTCTTTTTGATTTCTTCTATTACCCAGTAGTTTTTAAGCAAAGTGTGATTTCGTTTTCATATATTCAATGTTTTTTCCCTTGCTGTTGTTATTGATTTCTATTTTTATGGCATTGTGATCAGAGAGAATGCTTAGTATTATTTTGATGTTTTGGATTTTATTGAGGGTTGCTTTGTGGCCTAAAATGTGGTCTATTCTGAAGAATGAACCACGTCTATTGGAAAAGAATATATACTTCACTACTGTTGGGTGGAGTGTTCTACATATGTCTATCAGGTCAAGTTGTTTGATTTTTGTCTTTACAGCTTCTTTATCTTTGCTGAATTTCTTTCTAGATGTTCTGTCCTTTACTGAGAGTGGTGCGTTGAAGTCTTCTATTGTTATTGTGTAACTGTCTCTTTCTCTTTTCAGTGCTGGTTGAGTTTGTTTCATATATTTTGGAGTCCTGTCTTTGAGTGTGCAGATATTTATTAAGGTTATGTCTTCTTGGTGGATTTTCCCATTAATCATTTTCTAATGGTCTTCTTTGTCTTTTGTGGTAGAGATTAGTATTGCCACTCCTGCCATTTTCTGGTTAGAGTTTGCTTGATATATTTTCTTCCATCTTTTGATTTCAATATATATTTATGTCTTTGTGTCTAAGAGGTGTCTCTTGTAGACAGCGTATTGATGGGTCATGCTTTTTTATCCATTCTTTCACTCTCTATCTCTTTACAGGTTCATTTAAGCCATTTACATTCAGTGTGATTATTGATAGGTATGAGTTTATTGCTGTTATATTGCAGTTGTTGTTTTCTTGGGGCTGAGAGTGTTGACATTTTTTTGTTCTTCTTATTCTCCTGTGTTGAGTTCCTTATGGTTGTGTATTTTCTTTTCTTATTATAGTTCTTGTTTTTACTGAGGCTTTATGTGTTTCTTCTTTTTTATTCTAATGAGTAGTTTTGTTAACTTTCTTTGTGGTTACTTTGAAATTTACCCCTTATCTTCCTAAGTTTGAACCAGTCTTTTTTTACTTGATATTGTCTTGACTTCTTCTCCATGTGAAAGTTCTAGATCTACACCATTTTTCTCCTTTTATTGTTTTGATGTCATCATTTACAGAGTGACATCTCTGTTTCACTGTTTTAAATTTTATGTCTTTGTTTTATTATTGAGCATTCTTTACAAAGGCTGGTATCTTGCTGATGGTGTTCTGTATACTAGACTCTGGTTGTTTTCTGATATTTTGGTTCTCTAACCGAAGGACTCCCCTTAATATTTCTTGTAAATTGTATTTGGTTTTTATGAATTCCCTTATTTTCTGTTTATCTGGAAGTGTCCAAATTTCCCCACTGTATTTGAGAGAGAGTTTTGTAGGATATACTATTCTTGGTTGGCAATTTTGTCTTTCAAGCTTTTATATATGTCGTCCCATTGACTTCTTGCCTGCATAATTTCTGCCAAGTAATCAGAACTTAGTCTTATTTTTTCCCCTTTGTAAGTGACTTCATTTTTCTTGTGCTGATCTCAAGATTCTTTGTCTTTGGTTTTGGCATGTGAGATTATGATATGTTTTGGTGAATAGCTCTTGGAATCTATCCTGTATGAGGTTCGTTGAGCTTATTAGATAGTTACCTTTTCATCTTTCATGATATTTGGGAAGTTTTTTACTAGTAAATCTTTAACAATTTTCTCTGTGTTTTCCATTTTCTCCCTGTTCTGGAACTCGGATCACTGGCAAATTTTTGCTCTCGATCAATTGTGTCCCACATAATTAGTAGGTTTTCTGCATACTTTTCTCTGATTTTTCCTCAAACAGAATGGTGTCCATGAACTTGTCTTCAATCTCACTGATTCTATTTTCCATTGTTTCAAATTCTCTCCTAAAACCTTCTATTGAGTTATCCATTTCTGAAATTTTGTTGTTTATCTTTTGGATCTCTAGTTGCTATTTTGTATGATTTCTAATTGGTTATTTATTTTGATGTTTTGTTCTTGTATTATTTTCCTGAATTCTTCTATTGCTTTATGTGTGTTTCCTTGATTTTGGCTAGTTTGTATGTGTTTTCCTTGATCTTCTTCTTAATCTTTTGAAAAGCCATAAATATTAGTGTTTTGTAAAAAAATATTTTATGTATATTTCTTCTACCACTTTCAGCAATACTTGAGCAGCATTGCCTGTTTTGAAGACTCTTGCCAGCTTCACCTCTTCTCTAGTAAACACTCTTTCCTCACAAGTTACCAAAACACCTTACTTCTTTCATTCAACTACTTTCTGAAATTCTACCTTTTTCAGAATTCTTCACTTACTGCTTGATTTTAAATTTGCCAACCTTTACTTTGTTTAAATATAGTCATAAAAAAATGACCTCTTCCTTCACTACTTTTAAAAGTATGAACTTTGTTTATTCTTATCTGTTTATTATCTAGTGTCTATATTTTAATATTTTGTTTGTTTTATTTAAATAACAGATTACTAATATAAATATCTGTAGATAGTGCTATTTTTAAATAGCATTATAGACTGATATTTTTATTTTATTTTAGGAAAATTTTCTATTTTTTAAATTCCATTGTGATTTCTTTTATGTCAACCTCTATATCAGAGGGTAAGTAGCATTTCTGAAAATAAAATAAGGCTATAATGAAGCTTTTCAATTTATTTATTTAATTATTTCTCTGTTTATTTTTTAAGTGTTTAAGGTTTGTAGAGAAATTAAAACTTTACATTTAAAAATAATTTAAAGCTTCTGTTGATTACTGTAATTTTTCTCCTGTGTAGTCTTCACTCAACATCTATATGGTAATATATCATTTACCTTTGCAGGGATAAAAGATGTGTATTGTTTTTACTGTGGTAAGTGTATATATATGTGTGTGTGTATATATATATATATATATATATATATATATATATATATATATATATATATATATAAAACATTTGCCAAGTCTAGATATTTTATATATGTGGGATCATACAATATTTGTCCTTGTTTGACTAACTTATTTCACTCAACATAATGTTTTCAAGATTTATTCATGCAGTAGCATGTATCAGGACTTCATTTCTCTTCATGGCTGAGTAGTAAGTCATTGTATGTATGTACCACATGTTGTTTATTGCCTGTTGATGAACTTTTAGGCTATTTCCACATTTTGACTACAGTACTGGAATGAACATTGGTCTACAACTATCTGTTTGTATTCCTGCTTTCAGTTCTTTTGGGATTATACCTAAGAGTGGAATTGTTGGTAATTCTAAGTTTAACTTTTTAAATAACTGGGAAACTGTTTTCCACAGGAGCAAAATAACTAGATTAGCAACTAAAACAATAAAAGAGAACTCTCTAAAGGCCACCATAAAGAAATGTAACTAGTTAATTAGGTGTACACTGGAATCAAAACCAATACATACTTGAAAATCTGAAACAGACCAAACCACTAGTAACTAAGGTAAACATTTAATTGACTTACATTTTTTTGAACTTTCATTTCATGTGAATTAATACATTTCAAAATACAGTATTTACAAATTGTGTTTTGTGTCATTCATTGGAGATATCTGGATAAAACCTGTTACTCAGCATTTCTGATTAGCATCATTATGCATCTACACAGCTATGTGCTTAGAGACCACCTGCTAACCCACAGAATCCACTGGCCTTTTCTACAAGGTTGCATTTGTATAGACATTTTTGCTAGTAAAAGGTAGATAATGAGGCTTTTCAGAGCTGTCAATCAAATAACAACCATTATTGGACTTTTGTTATCTTTATCACATCAGCTTAGGTGCTAGAGCAGCGTACAACATGCCGCTTGCCTGTAAATCAAAAAAAACCCAATGCCTTCAAGCTGATTCCAACTCATAGTGAACCTATAGGACAGGGTAGAGCTGCCCCATAAAGTTTCCAAGGAGCACCTGGTGGATTTGAACTGCCAGCCTTCTGGTTAGCAGTTGTAGCTCTTAACCACTAAGCCACAAGGGTTTCCCTATGCCTGTAAGGAACTGAAAATCTAGTCACATAGATATGGATATACATGCAAATAAATGAAAAAATGACCATGAATTTACTGAATGTCATGTTTTAACCACTATGCCAACCACTGAAGATATAGTAGTAAATAAAATAGACAAAGTTCATGAAATTTATAGGTAATGGATGATAATAAAGAATGTCATCAAGAAGAGCATAATTAGTTCTGTGAAAGTAGATTGTCTATCAACACAAATGTGAAATTAAGAAATGCATTAAAAGAATATGTGTAATATGAATATACATAAATACATATTATATATAACATTATATATACACAGATACATACTATAGATATGAGGGTGTGTGTGCGTGTTTGTTCAGCAAAAATAAAATAGGATGGAATCCTATAATGGGTGCATTCTTCTATCTTCTATTTAACTATTTTGACTATGTGATTTTCAACTTAATTAGATCTTAAACTCAGATGAAAAGATAACAATTAGAATGTTTTCTATAAATAAAACAATTGCCTTTTGAATATTTAATGTGATGATTTAAAAAAATCCATCTGGAGTTTGAGACTTTAGACTCAGTCTGATCTTGGGCAAATCACTTAATCTAACTAAAATTGTGTTTCCTCATGTAAAATGGAGGTAATAACTGGACCTACCATATAAAGTCATTGATAGATTAAATTAAATAGTGTAATATATCAGCAAAATAAATAACTTTTACTTATATATGTATAAATTTATATGCAAATTTATGTGTGTATATATGTTTGCATATGTGTAATGTCTTTTACATATAATATACTTGTCAGTAGTTATCAACACATTGCATACTTTTTAGTAATCTTAAAACCATAGTACCTGACAGTTGTGTTTGGTAATTTGAAGATTTTCAGATCATTTTTATTCCAGGCCCAAGCCACTCTAAGCCACAAGAGTCTATAATGTTTTTTTCAAGAGGTGAGTTTAGGAAAAAAATTTATTTGTCAGATAGAAGGAATACACAGTCTCATACATTAGGAACATAATCAGTAAATCAAATTCATAATAATCAAAAAAAACAAACCCACTGCCTTCAGTTGTCAGTTCTATCCTACTCATAGAGACCCTATAGGACAGAATAGAACTGCCCTGTAGAGTTTCCAAGGCTGTAAATCTTTACAGAAGCAGACTGCCACATCTTTCTCCTGCAGAGCAGCTGGTGGGTTCAAACCACCGACCTTTTGGTTAGCAGCCAAGCATTTAACCACTGTGCCACCAGGGTTCCTTAAATTCAGAATAACTACTATTAATTGAACTACTTTCTATGGGCTAAGCATTGGTAGTTAAAAAACTCTATGAGGCAAACATTATTGGCCCTGGATTAAAGATGAAGAAACTGAGGCTCAAAATACTTAGATGAATTGCCCAAATTCACATTACTGATAATAAAGATCAGAAACTTGAATCCAGTTTTAGCTATCTTCAAAGCATATACATCAAATTCTGAGCTGGAGGGTGTGATAGACATGGAAATGCACTGCTTGCATTTTTTCACAAGGGAAGACATATTGCCCTAGCTGCTGGCTGTACTTAGCCTTTAGTTACCAATTTCTTTAAGAGTCCCTCAGTGGCAAAGTCTCTCTGCCCAAGGGCACACCCTTTCCATGGTGGCCTACATCCGATAACTGACAGAGGTAGAGATACCTCCACCATTTTGGCCCAACACAGGACAACTCTGATGGGCTGTTTTAATCCCAGAGCTCCCTGTGTGCTTGTTTGAGACACTTGGGCTTGTCTGTATAGTAGCTTGACTTTTTTTTCAGCCCGATCTTGCTTTCCTTTCTACTCTTTCACAGGTGTTGATCCCAAGGCTACTCCCTAAAACATCCTGAACATTAAACTTAATCCCAGGTCGGCTTCCTGGAGAACCTAATCTGCCTCACAGTGGGTCAAATAAAAAATAGTCTGTCACATCCCCTGGACTACATGTTAGTCTCTCAGCTTATTTTAATTTTTTTGGAAGAGGTGCTTTGCTTTATAGTTAAAGTGTCAAATGAGATTTATACATTCCTTCTGCTGTACTTCCTGCCCTAAGATTTGATCTGATAAAGCATGTATGTGATAAAAATGACAATTCTTTATTTATAATCAAAAGTATACAAATTATGTCGTCACTCTGCAATGGATATCTTTATTGAAATGTCCCTTGTTGATCACATTTTGGCAAATTGAACTGTATGTAACCAGTTTGTAGTATAATTGATAGACTTTTAGACTGGGGTCAGGAGGCCTGGGTTTTTGCTTTGCCCATGCAAATAACTAGCTGGATGACATTAGACAGCTCATTTACCTCCCCTTTATTCCTTATCTCCAAAAATAGGATGATTTTAGCAGATCCTTTAGGTCCCTTTCAATCCCAAATTAAGAAATATTTTATTCTTCATTAAAGGTTGATGTGCTGAATTTTTTATCAGTAAGGGTCTCTGCTCCCTCTAGTTTTTCTATGAAGTAGTTAATGAGCTGTAAACAATTACTTAAAATTCTCTAGTAGAGTCTAAAAGGAACCCTGCAGTGAATCATTTGTACTGTGAATAATCACCGGCTAATTTATGTGTTTTGTAAACTCAGATTTATCTATTGAAGTATATTGCTTACACTAAGAAAATGTGACTTTTTACAGTGGGCCAAAGGTAACTTCTAAAAATGTCACTTTTTTGGAATGTAATTTCAAAGGTGAAAAACAGCACCATACTGAGGTCACATTTTAACATTCCTCACCAATAAAAATTCTCCCTCAGGCAGCTTACCAGTTTTTGCCCCTTGAGAACGCTATTTCTTAGTAGACCAGAATCTTTAGAGTTTCTGAGCTGTATTCAGAGGCAGTTAGTTACACATGTCCTTAAAAGTAGTTTTGACATCTTTAATACTCCCTGAGAACACAGAGCTACACAGAGGTCTTATTTTTATTACCCTGGAAGTAATGTACACTGTGCTTCATTCTCCAAATGAAACTATATAAAATTTATTTATTTTGTCAACTTACGTTGGAGGAAATATTTATTCTCTCTACTAATCTGGGCTCAAGCTAAATATTAAAACTGATGAGGCATTATGAAACATGAACATTTAACCAAACAAAAGATGAGAAGATAATGCAAAAGCGAAGTCTTTGAAAGAAATATGCTGAATATTATGGATTACGTATAATATCAAAATAAAAAATATAATATCTAGAATGTCTCTTAATCACAGCTGCAGAGAGAATATAAAAGTTATTTTTTTCTGTAAAGATGTAGGAAAAAAATAAATAAACACCTATCTAGACAGCCTCAAAAGATCAGTTTTAATATCTCTGAACACAGCCACCTCATCTTTTGAAAGTTCCTAGACTGCTATCATCAAAATTAATTGCTTCCTCCTCTCCTCTCTCATGTAGCTTTGTTTTCAGATCTATTGCACTCAATTCCTTCCCTTTCTATTTCATGCAGTTGTTTATATTTTCTCTTCCCTTACTAGACTATAAATTGCTGAGAGTAGGAGTTTATTCACCTCTGTATCTTTTAAAATCTGATTGCACAATGATTCTCTCAGATTAAACACAAAATAAAGATTAGTTGAAAAAATGGGCTAAATCGAGTCAGAAAAAGATTTTCACATACTGCATTATGTTTTTTCATAATAAGTTTATATCAACCAAAAATTAGGAAGAATATATCAACTAATTTTGGCGATGGGACATTTATGCCAATGATCCTGCCCTAAAAGTGGGAAGCATGGAGAGTGTTTTAACAGTTAGAACTCAAAGTGAAGTCTGAAGAGATGTAATGTTGATATTTAGGATGTAGTATATAAAACCTTGGCTTTTAAAATAAGTTCCTTGCCCTATTGTTACCTACACGTAACAGAAGAAAGAAAGGGAAATGTAGTGTAAATGAGACTTAAATTTATCCATGTTGTTGGAGATTCATGAAACCTTAATAAAGTATTGATTTAATTTATCATTGTTATTATTTATTTCATTGATATTGACTTTATTTATTCATAATCATGCTTTGTTTTCTTCTAAAGTTCTAAATAGCCTTATCTTTAAAAAAAGAGGGTTAGAAATCTTTAAAAAGAGGCGTTCTTAACCTAGTGTTCATGAATAGGATCTATGAACTCCCTGAAAGTTTATGTTCAATTTTATGTGTATGTGCCGTTAATCTGGGGAGTAGATTTGTAACTTTGACCATAATCTCAAAGGAGTCAGTAGGCCCAGAAATGTTAGGGACCAGTGCTTTAGAAAGAGAAGAAAGTTCACTGCACCAGTAACCCAGGGTAGTTAGGTATATTCTTCGATCATTATGTTTAGCTCTCGAGATCCTGGGAGCCAAAGCAAAACACACACACACACACACACACACACACGCACACACAAAGCTGTATATACTTCTTGTACAATGAAGAAATACAATTTCTTTTGCAGAGATACACTTTTCTCTAGTACTAAGATTAAAAAAGAATCAATCGCATGCTGGGTGCATGATAAATATAGCATAATCTAGTATCCAAATATCTTTGACAGCAGGATTGCAGAAGATATGAACACTTTAAATTGATATTTCTAGTGAAAGAGAATGAAGGAAAAGCTGAAGGCATAGCTTTACATCTTAACTGTGAAGGCACTACTGTGGGGGAGGTAAGCTAATACAGACCAGATGTAACAATACAGGAATATAGGTCAGGCCCAGAGGAGTGGAAATTTAACATATTTCAGTGGGCTTTCTCAAATATCAGAGAGAGCATGCGGCAAATGTCACTCACTGCATTGCTGAATTCTCCGGCACTGGCCTAAAGTGAAATTGATTAAAGAGGGATCATTTATTCTAAAAACTAGGTATTGAAATGACAACGTTGACTTCTGTTATGATGAAGAGACCATCCAAAATCTGCACAGGGTGTTGAAGAACAGGACCAAAATTTTCTTCAAAAGTAATGTCATTTTATCTTAAACACTTAGACAATTACTCAGTGCAGACATCAGATTTGATTGATAAAACAAATATAGGTTCAGCACTGTTATATCAAATTATTTTTTATGACAGTGATTATTTTATTGATATTATGTTTATTTACTAATAATGAAATTTTTTCAGCATAAATGAGATTACATCTCTTGATTTTTCTCTTAGAGGTGAGTATGTAATCAATTAATATAATAAACTTGCTGACTATTATATTTATATAATTATTTATTTTCTGCCTAGTTCCAAAAGGATGAAAAAGAGCTTATAGAGAGCTATTCAGATATAGTTTTAAGAAGTGGCGGGAGAACCTCCGATGTGTTACCTGTCCCTCCCAATATAAGATGGCCATGAACTGAGTATTTCTGAAAGATATTAGCATTAAAAAAAGGTTTCTTTGCAGTTGGTTTTTTTATCTTCAAAATCTATTATGTTGGTTCATTTACACATTAAACATAATTAATTAATTTATGTGTATACATGTACTGAATCCAAGTAACAGTTTAAATGAAGATTTATATGTATGTGTATATATATGGATATATAAATGGATATACATACATAACACATATATATATACGTACATATATACATATCTATGTATATATATACAAAAATATGTATAAATATATATAATACACACACACACTCATATATATATATACAAATACATATATCTATATATTTATATCTATATCTATATATATATATATATATATAAGCCCTGGTGATGCAGTAGTTAACAGCTACGGATGCTAACCAAAACCTTGACAGTTCGAAACCTTGCACACCCTATGGCGCAGTTCTTCTGTGTCCTATAGGGTCGCTATGAATCAGAATTGACTCAATGACAATGGGTTTGATTTCATATATATATAAACCCATTGCTGTCGAGTTGATTCTGGCTCATAGCGACCCTATAGGATAGAGGAGAACTGCTCCATACGATTTCCAAGGTGCGCCTGGCGGATTCGAACTGCTGACGTTTTGGTTAGCAGCCGAACTCTTAACCACTATGCCACCGGTGTTTCCATATATATATGGGTTTCCATATACATATATATATATATATATATATATATATATATATATATATATATATATATATATAATACTTTTATGCAAATAACTTGCCCCTTCTAAATTTGTCAACCACACCCTCTTGTTTCAAAGTATTTTCAGAAGTGTGCTGCACTAATTTTTTTTTTACAGCAACATGTAAAAAAGATTGGCATAATGGTGCTTCTGAAAATACTTTGTGGGGGGAAGGGAGTGGCTGGCAAACAAACATAGCAGGTGCACAGTATTGCATAAAAATACAGTGTATGTGTATATATACATATATATGCATATGTATAGATATAAATAAAGTCTTTGTTTGCCTAATCATAGTCACCATATAATCTATTATAATCCAGATCAAGGTTGAATGCCACTATAAATATTAGCAATAGAATTCTGTGGAAAAAGATTATTTAAAAAAATCATTACACAGAAAATGCAGATATTGATTATAATTTTGCCCCATGTGAGTTAGTAACACACAGTCAATATTTTACTTCCTTTCATGCCAATTTCAAAAACAATAGATTCAGATGTTCATAGATCCATTACATGATTTAGATTGAATAGAAGAAAATTATGTTAATTTTTTTTACATTTCTAAATATAAATATATATATATATATAGTTCAAATTGTGGTATATGAATATGCAAGGAAAAATTCAAAATACGTTTATTCCATAGCACAGAAACCTAAATATCATTACATGAGAATTTCTAAATGTTGTGCAGAGCTCATGTAACAAAAACTGGAATACATAAAAAGGATTAGTTCTCAAATATTCATAAAATTGAAAACTGAAAGGTGTTTTCCATCTCCACCTGAAATACTACAGCCTCATGACTCCTAATAGCTGTAGGTTGTGTTTGGAAAACAGTATTTGCATCTCTCAGCTGGCAGCCATGAAAATGTTCAGAAGTTCTAAGTACAACCCTGTGTTCCTATTGGCTTCTTCCACCCACTGGTTACCATGGCATCAAATCTTGACGTGTATATGTGCAAAGATCACTGTGGTGGATGAATGGCTTTTGCATGCATGCTGGCAGGGCAGAGGTTAAAATCCTACACCAAGCAGCCGTAGACCCCTGCTGATTCACTAAAAAGAGTAAGCAGATCAGCAAGGACTCAGTGGTAAAGTGCTGATGAGCCTAATTGGCAACAGATGCTAGATTCCCTGTAACCAAGGGATGAAAGCAAGTAAAATAAAAGGAAAAGAAGACATGCTAGTACAACTCATTCTAATTACATGTTTATGCGGTAGAAAACCCAAGCAGTTGCTACTGAGAGACCAGATTGATTTTTTAGACAACTTTTTCAGTTATTTAGTCCCCAAAATGAGATAAATAGACTACGTAACTTCTAAGATTCCTTCCAGATTTGGCATTCTATGCATTTACTATTAATTTCATTGATCCTTCTTGAAATTAGCTAGAATTCTGAAATTTGCATCTTAAATCATATTTAGAAAATACGATGGAATGAGCCTGTTGGAAACAGAGACAAAGGCTTGACTCATGATTATGTCAGTTAAATCTTGCACAAATTCTTTCTTCTTCTTCATTTGTGAAACTGAAAAATTAATACCTAACTTGCCAGACAGCGTTGAGATAATATAATGCTCACTACCTTCAGTCCAGAAGTATTTTCACAAGACTCTTTGAAAACATAAAAGTAAGTTAAATACAAGTTAGAAAATTTATTTTCATGTTATAAAAAAGATTCTTTACTGAGAGAACTAAAATATGATAATTTCCCTAAATATACCTCACCTGTTAGGAACTTTGATGATATATCCAAGCTTTTACACCTATGCTTTAATTTTGTTCTTTTAATTCACATATAAACGCACATTTGACAAACCTAAGTCTTAGGAATGTCTGAGGTTTCCACACACCCAATGATTTTCACATTTAGCATACCTGAGGACTGCAGTATTTATCTCAACTATATTATGTTTAACAGAAGTACATTTTGTCACTGACATCAATACTTCCTTTGTTGTTGTTTTATTTTGTATTATATGTATTATGATTGTTATTGTATGTATTATATTTAAATGATAAAGAATACAAAAAAAATGCAAAGATGGTAAACCTGAAATGTTCAGGTGTCCGTTGGCATTAAATACTGAATTTAGTGTTGGGAAGATAAAGGGACACAAGACATAGGAATGTTTGAATGGCATGAAAATCCTATAAATATGGCTTATTCCTTACACTGTGTGAGTCATTTGTTGACATGATGATTTTATTTTTCAGTTTCTTATTTTATAATTTCAAGTAAATTTGGAGCATTTCTTCATTTATTGGCTTGTTAAGAAGGATGTCAGCAAGTGGAAAGTATGAGGGGTATTACTATCTTTAACCAGTTTCCTGTTTTTCGAAGGATATTAGTTTAAAATCCTTATACTAACTTGCTTTGGTTATTTTAATGTGCAGATTGGTAAATAGCTTTGCAATTTCTTTTATGATGTGTTATACCTTTACAAGGAGCCCAGGTGGCTCAGTGGCTAAAGCACTTGGCTGCTAACCAACGGTTGGTGGTTAGAACCCAACAGCCACTCCGAGAACAGAGATGTGGCAGTCTGCTTCCATAAAGATTATAGCCATTTAAAAAACATGATCGATCTATATGCTGCCTAGAAGAAACACACCTTAAACTTAAAGACACAAACTAAAACTCAAGGATGGAAAAAAATATATCAAGCAAATAACACTCAAAAAAGAGCAAGAATGGCAATAATCTCTGACAAAATAGACTTTAAAGTAAAATCTACCACAAAGGATAAGGAAGGACACCATATAATTACTAAAGGGTCTATACACTAGGAGGACATAACTATAATAAATATTTATGCACCCAACGGAAGGTCTCCAAAATACATCTCTCTTTTCAAGAGATAGACAACTCCACCATAATAGGAGACTTCAACACACGACTTTTGGTGAAGGATAGAATATCCAGAAAGAAGTTCAATAAAGACAGAGAGGATCTAAATGCTACAATCAAACAACTTGATCTCATGGGCATATACCAAACACTCCGCACAACAGCAGCCAAGTATACTTTCTTTTCCAAAGCACATGGAACATTCTGCAGAATACACCACATATTAGGCCATAAAGCAAGCCTTAACAGAATCCAAGGCATCAAAATATTACAAAGCATCTTTTCTGACCATAAAGCCATAAAAGCAGAAATCAACAACAGAAAAAGCAAGGAAAAAAAAAATCAAACACATGGAAACTGAACAATACCTTGCAAAAAACTACTGGATTATAGAAGAAATTAAGGACGGAATAAAGTAATTCATAAAGTCAAACAAAAATGAAAACACATCCTACTAGAACCTTTGGGATACAGCAAAGGCAGTGCTCAGAGGTCAGTTTATAACAATACATGCACACATCCAAAAAGAAGAAAGCACCAAAATCAAAACTTTAACCCTACAACCGAACAAGTAGAAATATTGCGGCAAAAGAAGCCCTTGCAGGCCAAAAGAAAGGAAATAATAAGAATTAGAGCAGAATTAAATGAAACAGAGAATAGAAAAACTATTGAAAGAGTTAACAAGACCAAGAGCTTGTTCTTTGAAAAGACCAACAAAATTGATAAATCATTGGCCAAACAGACAAAAAGAAAAACAGGAGAGGAAGCAAATAACCTGTATAAGAAATGAGATGGGTGATATCACAACAGACCCAACTGAAATTAAAAGAATCATAACAGAATGCTGTGAAAAATTGTACTCTAACAAATTTGAAAGCTAAAGTAAATGGACAAATTTCTAGAAGCTCACTACCTACGTAAACGAACACAAACAGAGGTACAACAACTAAAGAAACTAAACAAAAGAAGAGATTGAAAAGGTAATTTAAAAACTTCCAACAACAAAAAAAACAAACCCTAGCCTGGAAGGCTTCACTGGAGAATTCTACCAAACTTTCAGAGAGGAATTAACACCACTACTACTAAAGGTATTTCAGAGCATAGGAAAGGATGGAATACTCCCAAACTCATTCTATGAAGCCAGCATAACCCTCACACCAAAACCAGGTAAAGACACTACAATAAAAGAAAATTACAGATCAGTATCCCTCATGAACATTGATGCAAAAATACTAACAAAATTCTAGCCAATAGAAATCACCAACATATCAAAAAAAATAATTCACCATGATCAAGTGGGATTTATACCAGGTATGCAGGGATGGTTCCACATTAGAAAAACAATCAATGTCATCCATCACATAAATAAAACAAAAGACAAGAACCACATGATCTTATCAATCGTTGCAGAAAAGGCATTCGACAAAGTCCAACACCCATTCATGATATAAACTCTCAACAAAACAGAAATAGAAGGGAAATTCCTCAATATAATTAAGAGCATTTATACAAAGCCAACAGCCAACATCATCCTAAATGGAGAGACTTTGAAAGCATTGCCCTTGAGAACAGGAACCAGACAAGGATTCCCTCTATCAGCACTCTTATTCAACATTGTGCTGGAGGTCCTAGCCAGAACGATTAGGCTAGAAAAAGAAATAAAGGACATCCAAATTGGTGGGAAGAAGTCAAAGTATCTCTATTTGCAGATGATACGATCTTATACACAGAAAACCCCAAAGAATTCACAAGAAAAATACTAGAAGTAATAAAAGATTTCAGCAAAGTTTCAGGATACAAGATAAACAAACAAAAATCAATTGGATTCCTTTACACCAACAAACAGAACCTTAAAAAGGAAATCACCAAATCAATACCATTTACAATAGCCCCCAAGAAGATAAAATACTTAGGAATAAATCTAACCAGAAACATAAAATACCTATATAATGAAAAACTACAAGACACTACTGCAAGAAACCAAAGAGAGCTGCAAAAGTGGAAAAACATACCTTGCTCATGGATAGGTAGACTGAACATAGTGAAAATGTCAATTCTACCCAAAGCGATATGCAGATACAGTGCAATCCCAATCCAAATTCCACTGGCATTTGTTAATGAGCTGGTGAAACAAATCATCAACTTCGTATGGAAAGGGAAGAAACCCCGAATAAGTAAAGCATTACTCAAGAAGAGGAAAAAAGTGGGAGACCTCACACTACCTGATTTTAGAATGTATTATACTGCCACGTCGTCAAAATAGCCTGGTACTGTTACAACAAGAGATACAAAGACCAATGGAACAGAATTTAGAATCCAGACATAAATTCATCCACCTATGAGCAGCTGATATTTGACAAAGGCCCAAAGTCTGTTAACTGGGGAAAGGACAGTCTCTTCAACAAATGGTGATGGCATAACTGGATACCCATCTGCAAAAAACTGAAACAAGACCCATACCTCACACTATGTAGAAAAACTAACTGAAAATGGGTCAAAGACTTAAACATAAAATTGAAAACGATAAATATCATGGAAGAAAAAATAGGGACAATGTTAGGAGCCCTAACACACAGCATAAACACAATATGAACCATAAGTAACAATGCACAAGGACCAGAAGAGAGACTAGATAAATGGGAGCTCCTAAAAATCAAACACTTATGCTCATCAAAAAACTTCACCAAAAGAGTAAAAAGACAACCTATAGACTAGGAAAAAAAATTTGGCTACAACAAATCTGATCAGCGTTTAATCTCTAAAATCTATAAGATACTGCAAAACCTCAACAACAAAAAGACAAATAACCCAGTTAGAAAATGGTCAAAGGATATGAATAATCACTTCACCAAAGAAGATAATTAGGAGGCTAACAGATGCATGAAGAAATGCTCACGATCATTAGCCTTTAGAGAAATGCAGATCAAAACTACAATGAGATATCCTCTCACCCCAACAAGGCTAGCATTAATCCAAAAAACACAAAATAATAAATGCTGGAGAGGTTGTGGAAAGAATGAAACACTTATACACTGTTGGTGGGAATGTGATTATGGTACAACCACTCTGGAAATCGATTTGGTGCTTCCTTAAAGAGCTAGAAAAAGCTAGAAATAGAAGTACCATACAATCCAGCTTTCCTGCTCCTTGGAATATATCCTAGAGAAATAAGAGCCATCACACTAATAGATGTATGCACATCCATGTTTATTGCAGCACTGTTCACAATAAAATATCAAGGGGTGAATGGATAAACAAATTATTGTATATCCACACAATGGAATCCTACACAACAATAAAGAACAACAATGAAGCCGTGAAACATAACATGGAGGAATCTGGAGGGCATTATGCTGAGTGAATTTAGTCAATTAAAGAAGGACAAATGTTGAATACGACCAGTATCATAAGAACTCAAGAAAAGATTTAAACACAGAAGACAACATTCTTTGATGGTTACAAGGGTGGGGAGGAAGGGTGAGGGTTATTCACTAACTAGATACTAGACAATCATTGTCTTAGGTGAAGGGAAGGACAACATACACTATAGGGAAAGTCAGCACAACTGGACTAAACCAAAGCTAAGAAGTTTCCTGAATATAATCAAACACTTTGAGGGACAGAGTAGCAGGGGTAGGGCTCTGGGGACCATGCCTTCAGGGGATATCTAGGTCAATTGGCATAACTAAGCTTATTAAGAAAATGTTCTGCATCCTACTTTGGTGAGTGGCGTCTTGGGTCTTAAAAGCTTGCAAGCAGCCATCTAAGATGAGTCAATTGGTCCCAACCACCTGGAGTAAAGGAGAATGAAGAACACCAAAGACACAAGCAAATTATTAACCCAAGAGACAGAAAGGGCCACATAAACCAGAAACTCATCAGCCTGAGACCAGAAGAACTAGATGGTGCCTGGCTACCACCAATGACTACCCTGACAAGGAACACAGCAGAGAGTCCCTGATGGAGCAGCAGAAAGATGAGGTTCAGAACTCAAATTCTACTAAGAAGACCAGACTTAATGGTCTGTCTGAGACTGGAGGAACCCCAGAAAACATGGCCCCCAGATTGTCTATCAGCCCAGAACTAAAACAATTTCCGAGGCCAACTCTTCAGACAGGGATTGGACTGGACTGTGGGACATAAAGTGATACTCATAAGGAGAGTGCCTCTTAGCTCAAGTAGATACAAGAGACCAAAGGGGAAGCTTCTGTCCAGAGGTGAGATGGGAAGGCAGAGAGGGTTAGGAGATGGTTGAATGGTCATGGGAAATCAGGGGTGGAAAAGAGGAATGTGCTTTCACAGTATGAGGAGAACAGTTAGGCTCACATAACAATGTATGTATAAATTTTTGTATGGGAGACTAACTTGAAATGTAAACTTCATCTAAACTACAGCAATAAAAAAAAGAAAAAAGAAAATGTTCTGCATCCTACTTTGGTGTGTGGCATCTGGGGTCTTAAAAACTAGCTAGCAGCCATCGAAGATTCAGCAACTGGTCCCAACCCACCTGGAGTAAAGGAGAATGAAGAACACCATGGACACAAGGAAAGTCTTAGCCCAAGAGGCAGAAAGGGCCACGTAAACCACAGACTTCATCAGCCTGAGACCAGAAGAACTAGATGGTGCCTGGCTCCCACCAATGACTGCCCTGACAGGGAACACAACATAGAGTCCCTAACGGAGCAGGAGAAATGTGGTGTGCAGAACTCAAATTCTAGTAAAAAGACCAGACTTAATGGTCTGACTGAGACTGGAGGATCCCCAGAAAGCATGGCCCCCAGATGCCTTGTCAACCCAGAACTAAAACCATTGCAAAGGCCAACTCTTCAAAGATTAGAGTGGACTATGGGACACAAAATGATGCTTGTGAAGAATGTGCTTCTTGGCTCAAGTAGATACATCAGACTAAAGGGGCAGCTCCTGTCCAGAGATGAGATAAGAAGGCAGACAGGATCAGGAGCTGGTTGAATGGACATGGAAAATCAGGGTTGGAAAGGAGGAGTGTGTTGTCACAGTATATGGAGAGCAATTAGGGTCACATAACAATGTATGCATAAATTTTTGTATGAGAGACTAACTTGAATTGTAAACTTTCACTTAAAGTACAACAATAAAAAACATTACAGCCTTGTAAAACCTGTGGGGGCAGTTCTAATGTGTCCTATAGGGTCCTAGGTCTTGGAATCGACTAGACAGTTTGATTTGGATTTCACACCTTTAAAATTTAGAACAATTCAAAAACAAAAGGAAAGACGATAGAGAAAGCAAAGATAAATAACCCAGGAATATGTAGATAGTTTTTCTTTATAACCATGTAGTAATTTATTGGGAAAATATGTGACTAAGCAATATTTTACCTAGAAAGTATTGATGTTAGTGACAAATTCATTTTACCTGTATCCACAATCAATATCCAAGGAAACAGCATTAAAAAAAAAAAAATCAAACACATTGCATTGGACAAATCTGCTGCAGAAGACATCTTTAAAGTATTAAAAAGCAAAGATGTCACCTTGAAGACTAAGGTGTGCCTGACCCAAGTCATGATGTTTTTAATCTCCTCATATGCATGGGAAAGCTGGACAAAAGTAAGGAAGACTGAAGAAAAATTGACAATTTGAATTTGGTGCTGGCGAAGAATATTGAATATACCATGGATTGCCAAAAGAATGAGCAAATCTGTCCTGGAAGAGGTAGAGCCAAAACGTTCCTTAGAAGCAAGGATGATGAGGCCACATCTCACATACTTTGGCCATGTAATCAGGAGGGACCAGTCCCTGGAGAAGGACATTATGCTTGGTAAAGTAGAACATCAGTGAAAAAGAGGAAGACCCTCAATGAGATGGATTGACACAGTGGTTGCAACAATAGGCTCAAGCATAATAACGATTGTGAGGATGGTGCAGAACTGGGCAATGTTTCGTTCTGTTGCACATAGGGTCACTATGAGTTGGAACAGACTCAAGGGCACTTAACAACAGCAACAAGCAATATTGTCACTTTTATGAATTAAGTGACACAATATGTTGATTGATGCCATATTATTTTTAAACCCTTTTTAAGAAGATACTGGTAAAAGAGATTTTTGACACAAGATCAGGAACTCATTCATCTTTTAACTCCAATGAGACTATTGAGTAATTTATCTTCATGTAGTCCCCGACTTAACGATGTATTCGAGTTATGACAAACCACACTTACAGCTTTTTTTTTTTTTTGAACATCTTACTCTTAGTAATATGTATTACATACAATGTTGCAGCATATAGTTTGCTGATGTTATCATTCTCATGCCAACTTCCAAAGATTGGATTTATAAAGATACTGATAATAAAAGGCAATAATAATGAAAACTAAAAAAAAAAAGAGAGAGAGATTCAATGTACATCAGAACTGACTTATTACAGAGGAACTCTGTCATAAGTCGTGGACTTCCCTACCCTTTAGGGAAAAAAAAATCCAGCAAAAAATAAGAACTTCTATAATTTCATTATAATGTCTTAAAAGGTTCAGAGTTACATCCTTTGTAGTAATTAAACTAACTATAAATTATCAAAATTTATACCTTATTTAAACTAAGAAGTACCATCAAGTATCTTCTTGGTTATATCAGTAAAAAAATTAAATCTATAACAGGCAAAAGTAAGTAGTCATTATTATAAAAAATATAGAGACAACAAACAATTTCAGGATTAACAAATGTGTCTCATAATTTAACATTTAAATGAGTTAGTGTTAAATGAATAAGAATCACAGAAGGGTCTTTTCTCCCTTAAAAATGTGTTTTGGTTGCCATGTTAAGGATAGAAATATTTGGCAAGAAACTGGTTGTTATTTTACCAATCCAAAGCCATAAAATCAATTTTGTGATGCTTGATAAAGACACAATTCTATCATCTCTAATAAGGTAGGAGTTTTAAAGAGGAGCTGTTAAGGATGAAAAGGCAGCTGCTATGCATCTGTTATGAGTCTTTACCGTGAATTCATTATAATGGATTATTATGAAATGACAGGGATGAAAGTAGCAATCTGGCTTGCTGAGAAGCTCCCTTCTCCTGCAATCATCCTATGGAATTTAAACCATGTTGTTGTTGTTAGGTGCTGTCCAGTCGATTCCGACTCACATCGACCCTAGGTACAAAAGAATGCAAAGCTGCCTGGTCCTGCACCGTCCTTACAATTGTTGCTATGTTTGAGCCCATTGCTACAGCCACTGTGTCAATCCATCTCGTTGAGGTCTTCCTCTTTTTCACTGACCCTCTACTTTACCAAGCATGATGTCCTTCTCCAGGCACTGGTCCCTCCTGATAACATGTTCAGTGCATAAGAGACAAAGTCTTGCCATCCTCTCTTCTAAGGAGCATTCTGGCTGTACTTCTTCCAAGACAGATTTGTTAGTTTTTCTGGCAGTCTATGGCATATTCAGTATTCTTTGCCAAACTATAATTCAAAGACATCAATTCTTCTTTGGTCTTCCTTATGGACTAATGTCAGATTAAAATGCCGACTTAAGTGTTTATGAATGATGACATTTGATGGCTTCTAATGCTCGCTGCATCTCTATATTCAGATTTTTAGGGGTGGTATGCACTGTGGTACTAATTATTTACCTTTGCAATGTCCCCTTCTCTTCTCATTTTTAAATGGTGTCCTAGTCATCTAGTGCTGCTTTAACAGAAATACCACAAGTGGATGGCTTTAACAAAGAGAAGTTTATTCTCTCACAGTCTAGTAGGCTACAGGTCCAAATTCAGGGTGTCACCTCCAGGGGAAAGCTTTCTCTGTTAGCTCTGGAGGAAGGTTCATGTTGTCAATCTTTCCTTGTTCTGGGAGCTTCTCTGGGCAGGAAACTCAGGTCCAAAGGACACAGTGTACTACTGGCACTGCTTTCTTGGTGCTATGAGGTTCCCATGTGTCTCTGCTCGTTTCTCTCTATTGTATCTCAGAAGAGATTGGCTTAAGACGTTATCTGATCTTGTAGACTTCATCAGTATAACTGCCAATAATCCATCTTATTACATCATAGTGATAGAGTTTACAACACGTAAGGAAATTACATCAGATTACAAAATGGTACACAATCATACAATACTGGGAATCATCACCCAGCCAAGTCAACAGATATTTTTTGGGGACAAAATTCAATCCATGACAAATGGTTAATATTTTGTAGAGAGTCCATTCCAGAAAAATGACAGCAGCTTAAGATAAGATTTTAAGCGTTACTTGTAATTGAACTAAGTATGTGTCATGATCTAAAATATGGTTATTTTTAATTACGTGAAGTGGATTTAACCATTATTTTAGCCTCTACATTGGTTCTTTTTTTTTTTTTAAGTAGAAATATTTAGTTACTTAGTAACAATCTAATTGGAGTCTGGGTGGTGTAGTGGTTAAGAGCTTAGCTGCTAACCAAAAGGTCAGTAGTTCAAATCCACCTGTTTCTCCTTGGAAACTGTATGGGACAGTCCTACTCTGTCCTACAGGGCCACTATGAGTAGTAACCAACTCAACTGCACCTAACAACAATCTAACTGGGATGAAAAAAAATTATTTCTACATATTTTAAAACCTGAGGACACCCAAATATTTTAAATACTTTTAAATCTCCTGTTAAATTTCTTTTTGATGGAAGAATTTTAAAAGCAAAATGAATTAAGTCATGAATTTTCATGCTTTTCTGGTTAGACTGATACTTTCTATTAAAATGTATTTCAGACTCTGTAAATAGGGAAGCTTATGTTGTCTAATTACAGAGTAATTTTTTTCTAAATAAAAGTCTTGCAGTATAGCATAGGTACAAAGCATTATCAATTCTTAATTATTCACTTCAGTGAAGAAAAAATACTACATAATACAAAACATTGAAATATATTTCATGATGTTATTAAAATACCATCGTCACATTCCTTTCTTAGGTTGTCTTCAATATAATTGTAATCCCTATAGAAGCTAGTGGAGTCTTGGGTGGTACAAACGGTTAATGTGCTTGGCTGTTAACCTAAAGGTTGGCAGTTATAGTCCATTGAGAAAGGCCTGGTAATCTACTTCCAAAAAATCAGCCACTGAAAGCCCTATGGAGCACAGTTTTACTCTCACACTGGGTCACCGTGAGTCACAGTTGAATCTACAGCAACTGCTTTTTTAATAGACACTAGTAGTCCAGTCTCTTAATTTAGTCACATTGAAGAAGGAGCCCATAAAAATAAAAACAAACAAATAAACAAACAAACCTCCCAAACTGCACTCTTTATCCGCGTCTCTAAAGAAACTTTGCCAAGTCTTTTTGCTCCTCTAACACACACCTTAAAAAAAAAGAAAAAAAAAAATTGTTCTGACCTCAGCCCACCAAGCTTTAGTTGCTTCCCTCCTCCCTGTCTTTTTTGCCCTATTTCCCTTCCTGTATTCCAGACAGTCTCAGCTTTTTCTACTGCAAGTTTCTACCTCCATGTCTGGGCTTCCTCTTACTCACTAGGCCAGTCTTCATGATAAGGCTTGAGATTGCATATGCACACACATACATACAAACATGTGAAGGAAAGGTAAGTGAGTGCCTGTCAGACATTGACAGCATTTTCCTTAGCAGGTAATTAAAGGGAATGAAACTCTGAATACTCATATCTTAATCTTTTTTGGTCTCTGTTTCAAAAAATAAATTGATAGACACTTCTTGAGGAAATTACAGAGGCAAAAACCTGATATTTTGGTTTTCTCTGTATTTCTAATTCTGGATGATTTAAGTATTTAAAATCAAGCTATAAAATTCCAGTTCAATAAAAACATTGTCAAGTAAAGTAACAGATGCTTTGTCTTGGCAATGATAGTCAAAAATATTTGTTGAATGAATGAAAAAGTGAATAAACAGACACTCCCACTCCATTTTTGAGATTAACTTCAACCCTCTACCTATTCCTTGGTATTGTCTTGTACCTGGTCTATTACTCAGTTCACTTTTAGAGACGAGACCAAGGTAATTAAGAACAATTGTTTGCATACACTTCCAATTATTAAAACAAGTATGCTACTGCATCCAAATAGCTGTATAAAGACATAAGCTAAATGCATGTTAGTGTTAATTTGCATCTGTCTTTTTAAATAAGGTTAATCCATGCACCATGTCTAAATTTTCCTTTGAGTGAAAGCTGAAGGTGAGATGAGGTCCTAGTCCTTTGTTTAATGACCTCCCGTGTTCACCATTTTCTCCCAGCCTCTTAGTTAGTATTCTCACTGATTATAGGGGTTCAGTCCTATGAATCTGTGTCCTGGATTTTGTTTTCTCAGATTTGTTGACTATAGGAATCTCTCTCCTTGCATTCTAGACTCTTATGTATATTTTTTTAAACCATTGGATTTACCCAACTATTAGAACTTGAGGTCTTTTGTAGTATACACTTCAGTCCTATTCTAATGCTAAATAGCATTGTCTTTATACGTAGATCCATTTCATTTTAAAGGGCTGGAGTTTATCAAATAAGGAAAATAAAACCAGGAGTAGGATAGAGGGAAATAAGAAACTTTGTATCCTCAGAAATAATAAAGCTTGACTGAATGGGTTGAAATGCACTCAGATTAAATTCAAGATTGAGTACCTATATAAAGGCAACTTTGAACTGACTACACTTGGCTTTTTATTGGTAAAATTGCTAATAGTGTTAATACTCTCCTACGCCAGAATAACAAGCATAGTGAGGATTAAGTGATTAACCAGAAAACAAATTAAGGACTGTTACATTTAAAGGCATCTTTTAATAGCATGTGACATACAGACTACTGTAGTAATAATTTCTGTTCAGTGAGGAAGACTAATAATGCAACTTGCCTGAAAGTTTACTTTTACAACAAAAAACTCCAGGATATTTTTAAAGCCCCCTAGTATCATCCCTTACACTACAACAGACCAGTTTTGTAGTTATTCTTGAGAAAAAAGACAGGTAAAATATAATTCTTCCAGAACTAAGTTGAAGAGTATACCTCCCTAAAATTCTGCATCGCCTGTATATATACAGTGACAAGTTAGCATTGGTAGCAGTCAAGGTAATAGAAATTTAGTTAATAAAAACTCTAAGTCTAAAATATGATCTATAAACATATAAAACATAGATCCCTGAGAATTTACTGTGATTTATATTGTGGTTCAAATGCTACATCTTCATCACTCAATGGCTGCAAATATAAAAAGCTGTTTGCCAATTTCTCTGCATTTGAAAGAATTCTGTTTTTTTAATTTTTTTTATTTTGCAGTTTTTCTCCTGCAAGTAATTGTGGGAATCCCAAGTGCCCACAGATCTGTTTAATTGTTGCTCTTTGCTTTTGAGTGAAGATGGTCATGCCAGGAGTCCCGAACATTTGCGCAGTGGAGCTCTCTCAACTGTTGCAATCAACACTGCCAACATGGCAACCTGCATCACTACTTTGTACATATAGGTGGAACTTGAAATAAACCACAACATTCCCAAAGCTAGTGGAACCAGAATGGACTCTGTGCGCCAATCACAAACATTTGTATTGTCGTTGCTAAAAAATTGAAAGAAGAGCTGGACTTCTTTGTTTCTCTTCCTTGGACACTTGCACAGCAAGGTAACTGGAGCTTCAGTGTGCCCGTGTTTAGTGATGAATTTTTTTTCAGTCACTTTCATGGTTAGTCAGGCCTATATTCTGCAGTCTCAGTTTCACAGAAGGGTGGCTTGAAGCCACAACCTTTCTGTCTTCATGAACCAAAACCCAAGTGGGAGTGGAGTATAAGTCTACTGCAGCCCTTGAGAGCTGATGATGGTAAAACTTGAATTCAGCTGTCACTGCCACCTGTGGCTATAAAGGCTTGGCTTGCTCATAATTGGTTTAAAGAAATAGAGAAGCTTCAATTATCTAAGCAAAATTTTATAAGTGCTCCAAGTATTATAGATATAGGTGTGATGTAACTCTTTTATTATACACATGCTACTACTTTTACACAAACATGAGTGATTTTTACATAGGATCGAGAATACCATTCATGATTATACTCAGTTTTTGTCACTGATAGTTTCCTCAGGCCTTACCAGCGTGCATCCCCTTATAATGAGTTTTATCTAAATAGACCTTGCAATTTTCCCTTTGTTAGGATATCCCAATCTATTAAATATATTTATATATGCCTGGACACCATTGTGGAAAGCCTTTAACACACAACTTCTCTGCCCTTCTGAAGAAAGCATCTCAGCTCTTATTGAATAAATCAGTCCTTCAACTCAACAATTATTTAGGCCTAGAGAATGCCAAGAGTGAAAAAAAGTAGGCAAAATTCCTGCCTTCATGCAGGAAGTTCCAACCCCTCCATCCCAATCAAGACATCCATTTATGGTGAAAAGAAAAATATCTACTGCAGACTAACATTAAACATAGACGTGGATCAGAAGGCTGTGAAGAACCGAAATAAAGATGGGCAAATGTGCTGAACAGAGCCAAGGTAAAATAATGTGCCTTGCCATAACTAGCTAAGATATGATTCCTCAGTAAAAAGTCATTAAAAGATAATGTAGTACTAACACATATATATATTTGTAGGCATTGACCTAAGTTGTTTGCCTAATAAGCAGTGAGTACAGTGTATAGGGTAGCAGCCTTGTTGTTGCTAGGTGCTGTCCACCCAGTTCCAACTCACAGCAACCCTACGTACAGCAGAACGAAACACTGCCTGGTCCTGTGTCATCCTCACAACCGTTGCTATGCTCAAGCCCATTGTTGCAGCCACTGTGTCAATACATCTCTTTGAGGGTGTTCCTCTTTTTCAGTGACCCTCTACTTTATCAAACATGATGTCCTTCTCTGGGAAAAGGTCCCTCCTGATAACATCTCCAAAGTATGTGAGACCTCGTCTTGCCATCATTGTTTCTAAGGAGCATTCTGGTTGTACTTCTTCCAAGACACATTTGTTAGTGCTTCTGACAAAAAAAATCAAATCAAACCCGCTGCTGTCAAGTAGATTCTGACTCATAGCAACGCTATTGGACAGAGTAGAATTGCCCCATAGGGTAGCTATTAACCACTATGCAACCAGGGTGCATCAGGCAGTCCATGGTATACTCAATATTCTTCTTCAGCAACAAATTCAAAGGTGTTAATTTTCTTTTTGGTCTTCCTTATTTATCATCTAGCTTTCACATGCATATGTGATTGAAAACACCATGGCTTGGGTCAGGCGCAACTTAGTCTTCAAGGTGACGTCTTTGCTTTTCAACACTTTAAGGAGATCTTTTACAGCAGATTTGCCCAGTGCAATCTGTCTTTTGATTTCTTGACCATTGCTTCCATGGGTGTTGATCATGGATCCAAGTAAAACAAAATCCTTGACAACTTCAATCATTTATCTGTTTATCATGATGTTACTTATTAGTCCAGTTTTCTTTATATTGAGGTGTAATCCACATTGAAGGCTGTGGTCTTTGATCTTCATCATTAACTGCTTCAAGTCCTCTTCACTTTCAGAAAGTAAGGTTGTATCATCTGCATAATGCAGGTTGCTAATGAGTCATCCTCTAGTCCTGATGCCCAGTTCTTCTCTGTATAGTCCAGCGTCTCAGATGATTTGCTCAGCGTATAGATTAAATAAGTATGGGAAAAGGATACAACCCTGACGCACCCCTTTCCTGACTTTAACCTCTCAGTATCCACTTGTTCTGTTCAAAGGACTGCCTCTTGACCTATGTACAAGTTCCTCATAAGAACAATTAAGTGTTCTGGAATTCCCATTCTTCACAATGTTATCCATAATTTATTATGATCCACATAGTCGAATACTTTTGCATAGTCAATAAAACACGGGTAAACATCTTTCCAGTATTCTTTGCTTTTAGCCAGGATACACCTGACACTAGCAGTGATATTCCTGGTTCCACATCCTTTTCTGAATCTGGCTTGAATTTCTGGCAATTCCCTGTCGATATACCGCTGCAGCCTCTTTTGAACTATATTCAGTAAAATTTTACTTGCATGTGATATTAATGATATTGTTTGATAATTTCTGCATTCAGTTGGATTACCTTACTTGGGAATAGTCATGAATAAGGATCTCTTCCAGTCAGTTGGCCAGGTAACTGTCTTCTAAATTTGTTGCAGAGATGAGTGAGAACTTCCAGCACTGCATCTGTATGTTGAAACATCTCAGTTGGTATTTGGTCAATTCCTGGATACTTGTTTTTCACCAATGCCTTCAGTGCAGCTTAGACTTTTTCCTTCAGTACCATCAGTTTCTAATCATATGCTACTTCCTGAAATGGTTGAACATCAACCAATTCTTTTTGGTATAGTGACTTTGTGTATTCCTTCCATCTTCTTTTGATGCTTCCTTAGTCATTTAATTTTCCCCCGTAAAATCCTTCAGTTTTACAACTCGAGGCTTGAATTTTTTCTTCAGTTCTTGCAGCTTTGAGAAATGCTGAGCGTGTTCTTCCCTTTTGGTTTTCTAGCTTCAGATCTTTGCGCATGTCCACTTTGTCTTCTTGAGCCTCCTTTGAAATCTTCTGCTAAGCTCTTTTACGTCATCATTTCTTCCTTTTGCTTTAGCTACTCGAAGTTCAACAGCAAGTTTCAGAGTCTATTCTGACATCCGTTTTGGTCTTTTCTTTCTCTCCTGTCTTTTTAATACCTCTTGCTTTCTTCAGGTATGATGTCCTTGATGTCATTCCACAACTCATCTGGTCTTCAGTCATTAGTGTTCAAAGTGTCAAATCTATTCTTGAAATGGTCTCTAAACTCAGGTGGGTTATACTCAAGGTCATACTTTGGCTCTCGTGGACTTCTTTAATTTTCTTCAGTTTCAATTTGAACTTACATATAAGCAATTGATGGTCTGTTCTGCAGTCAGCCTCTGGCCTTGTTCTGACTGATGATATCAAGCTTTCCCATTGCCTCCTTCCACAGATGTAGTAGATTTGATTCCTGTGTATACCATGGTGAGGTTCACGTGTATAGTCGCCGTTAATGTTGGTGAAAAAAAGTATTTGCAATGAAGAACTCATTGGTCTTGCAAAATTTTATCTTGGGATCTCTGACATCATTTCTATCACCAAAGCCATATTTTTCAGCTACTAATCTGTCTTCCAACTTTTGCATTCCAATCACCAGTAATTATCAAAGCATCTTAATTTCATATTTTATCAATTTCAGACTGCAGAAGTTGGTAAAAATCTTCAATTTCTTCATCTTTAGCCTTAATGGTTAGTGCATAAATTTGAATAGTAGTCATATATTTGCCTTAGAGGAATCAAATAATTCTGAATTATTAAAGAAATAATTGGTTAAGGTGAGAGTTTACACAGCAAATTAGGCTCTCATTTAACAATTTCTACACAAATCACTCAGTGATATTGGTTACATTTTTCACAATGTGTGATTATTCTCATTAATTCGGTTCTGGTTGTACGATTTCTGGTATTTTAGATTCCCCACCTTCTTACTTTCTCATCTTTGCTTTAGAGTAATTTTTGACCATTTGGTCTTCTATAGATGATTTTTTTTCTAAAGAAGCTCATTACTCACGGGTAGTATTCTTTATTTTATGATCTAGTATGTTATTTAGCTAACAAGTGACCTCAAGTGGTAATTTTGGTTTAAGGTTTAAAGTGTATCTCAGGACAATAGTCTCGGAGAGTCCCCTAGTCTCAACTGGCTCAGTAAGTCTGGACTTTTTAAGAATTTGAGTTCTGTTCCACATTTTTCTCCTGTTGTATAAGGATCCATCTAATGTGGCCCTGATCAGAATGGTCAGTTTTGGTAGCTGGTCATCATCTGGTTTGGGTCTCAGGGTAGATGAGACCATGGTTTGTGTTAACTATCAATCCTGTAGACTACTTTCTTCCTCGGTCTTAGGTTCCCTTCTTTTCCTTTTGTTCCAGACAAAGAGATCAAATAGTTGTATCTTAGATGGCTGTTCACAAGCTTTTAAGACCCCAGATACTACTCACCACATTGGGATGTAGAACATACCCTTTATGAATTATATTATGCCAATTAACTGAATTGTTTCATTAGACGATGGTCTTAAGTCTTCCAACTCCAAAAACCAGTCTCATGAGGTGTTCGATTATGTCTAAGAAGTATCCTTACCTGTGTCCCCTATGTGGTTTATTACATATACTGATATAAATGCATGCACACAAGTACTTGTATGTACATACGCCTATAGATACTTCTATCTCTACAGAAATGAAAACAAAACAAAACAAAAAAAATCCCAAGCCCGTTATCATCGAGTCGATTCTGACTCATAGTGACCCTGTAAGACAGAGTAGGGTTGCCCTATAGGGTTTCCAAGGAGCGGCTGGTGAATTAGAACTGCAAACCTTTTTGGTTAGCAGCTGAGCCCTTAACCACTGTGCCACCAGGGCTCTGCACAATGGAGCCCTGATGCATCAATGGTTAAGAGCTCGGCTGCTAATCAAAAGGTTGGTAGTTTGAATCTACCAACCTCTCTTGAAAGCCCTATGGGGCAGTTCTACTCCGTCCTATATGGTTACTGTGAGTCGGAATTGACTCAACGGCAACAGATTTGCATTTTTTGTGCATACATATGTACCCACATATTCATACTCATATACTTAGATGCCTATGTACATATTTGTGTAAACATACACATATATTTTTGGTTGATGTTGGTGTTGTTTCTAAATATAATTCTCAATTTTTTTAGTGTTTTATTTACTGTGGTAGCTTACGTGTTGCTGTGATGCTGGAAATTATGCCACTAGTATTTCAAATACAAGCAGGGTCACCCAAGGTAGACAGGTTTCAGCAGAGCTTCCAGACTAAGGCAGAATGGAAAGAAGGACCTGGCGGTCTACTTCTAAAAATACTGGCCAGTGAAAACATTTTGAATAGCAGTAGAACATTGTCTGATATAGTGCTGGAAGATGAGCCCCTCAGGTTGGAAGGCACTCAAAATATGACTAGGGAATAGCTGCCTCCTCAAAGTAGAGTTGTCCTTAATGCTGTGAATGGAGTAAAGCTTTCAGTACCTTCATATGCTGATGTGGCTTGATGCAAAATGAGAAGAAACAACTGCAAACATCCACTGATAATCGTGAACGTGGAATGTGTAAATGTATGATTCTAGGAAAATTGGAAGTTATCAAAAATGAAATGAAACACTTGAAGACAGATATTCTAGGCATTAGTGAGCTGAAATGGACTGGTATTGGCCATTTTGAATCTGAAAATCATATGGTGTACTATGCCAGGAAAGGCAAGCTGAAGAGGAACAGCATCACACGTATCATCAAAAGAAAACATTTCAAAGTCTATCCTGAAGTACAGCACTGTCAGTGATAGGATACTATCCATACACTTACAAAGAAGACCAATTAATATGACTATTATTCAAATTTACACACTAATCACTAATGCCAAAGATGAAGAAATTGAAGATTTTTATCATTCTCTGTAGTATGAATCTGATCAAACATGAAATCAAGATTCACTGTTAATTACTGGTGATTGGAATGCAAAAGCTGGAAACAATGAAGAAGGATCAGTAGCTAGAAAATATGATCTTGGTGATAGAAATGATACTGGAGATCACATGATAGAATTCCAGAAGACATACAACTTATTCATTGGAAATACCTTTTTTCAACAACAAAATTGACAACTATACATGTAGACTTTGTTGGATGGAATACACAGGAATCAAATCAGTTACATCTGTGGAAAGAGACTATGGAGAAGCTCAATATCATCAGTAAGAACAAGGCCAGGGGCTGACTGCAGAACAGATCATCAATTGCTCACATGCAACTTGAAGCTGAAACTGAAGAAAATTAAAACAAATCTGTGAAAGCTAAAGTATGACATTGAGCATATACCACTTGAATTTAGAGACCATCTGAAGTACAGATTTGATGCCTTGATCACTAATAACCAAAGACCAGATGGGTTGTGAGATGACATCAAGGGCATCATAAATGAAGAAAGCAAAAGGTCATTAGAAAAAACAGGAAGGAAAGAAGAGACCAAAATGGGTGTCAGAAGAGACTTTGTAACTTGCTCTTGAACATCGAGTAGCTGAAGGGAAAGGAAGAAATGATGAGATAAAAGAGCTGAACAGAAGATTTCAAAGGGCAGTTAAAGAAGACAAAACAAGAATTACAATGAAATGTACAAAGACCTGGAGTTAGAAAACAAAAAAGGAAGAACACTCTAGGCATTTCTCAAAGCTGCAAGAACTCAAGAAAAAAATCAAGCCTTAAATTGCAATGTTGAAGGATTCTATGGACAAAATATTGAATGACACAGGAAGCATCCAAAGAAGAAGGAAGGAGTACTCGGAATCACTGTACCAAAAAGAATTCATAGACATGCAATCATTTCTGGAGGCAGCATATAATCAAGGACAGACGGTTTTGAAGGAAGAAGTCCAAGCTGCACTGAAGACATTAGCAAAAACAAGCTTCCAGGAATTGATGGAATATCAATTGAAATGTTTGAATAAACCAATGTAACGCTGGAATTGCTCACTCATCTATTCCAAGAAATTTGAAACACAGCTATCTAGTGAACTGACTGGAAGAGATCCATATTTGTACCCATTCCAAAGAAAGCTAATCCAACAGAATGTGGAAATTATCAAACAATATCACTAACATCAAGTGCAAGTAAAACTTTGCTGAGGATCATTCAAAAATGGTTGTAGCAGTAGAGACTTCTGGAAACATGGCTCTCTAGGCAGGAGCACCATGCTGTCCCCCCACAGCAAAGATCTGAAAAACTAAGCCAAACAGAGAAAACAGCAACCTGAAACCCTAAACATCAGATGAAGAGATAAAGAACTTGGCTAAGCACCATATGGAATAAGAAACTGACAGAGAACAGAGAGTGAGAAGAGATACATGCAGAGGTTCCCTATCAGCTAACACAGCATGGATCCATCATCTTGGACTCCTATCAGAGACTGGCAAATAGGGGGTATGAGAAAGCAGCTTCACGGAGCTTCCAGCAGGAGACAGAAAAATCGGTAACTGGCAATATACACTTTCCCACTCCCCACCCTTCTTCACCCCCACTCGGCCTCCTCTGCTTCCCGCGGCCACAGTCTCTTGGATGGGAAGCACTGGCTGCTTGGATTCCACCTGCCCTCACTGGCCGACTCCTTGAGTGCCATTCACTGGCTGCTGGTGTTGCTTTTTTCTGCTTCTTTTGATTTCTTCCTTACCTCTCACCACCTCCCTCTTCTTTCACTCAAATACCTGGCTCCATGCCACAACTTTGCTTCTGCCTGAGGGGCTGTGGAGCTCCACTTGAGTGTGGAACTACTTCCTGGTCCGTGCTGCCACACTGGTGGGATCCCAGGGCTTTTTTTTTTGTTTCTTTGTTTTGAATTGTTTGCTTGTTTTCATTTTCTTTTCTAGAGTTGGGAGCCCCTTCTGGCCAGGTCATGCCGTGCAGCTTGGGACCTACCCCTCAGCTTGTGCAGACGTGCAGAGGGATCCCTTATAGCATTTTTTTTCATGTTTTTTTTTTCCTGTTTTTTTGGGGGGGTTTCTTTTTTTTTTATTTGTTTTGTTTTCTTTTTGCTCTTTTTCCCCTTTTTATCTTTCTTCATTACTCAGTTTCTCATCTCTCTATACCTTCCTTCTCTTCCTGTTCCCTGAATACCTGGCACTGAGTGACAGCTCTATGCCTTATAGTCAAGATGTACTTCAACACCTGGGAAAAACCTCCCCACACCTTGTAGCCGCAAAGGTGAGATCCCTGGGAGCTTTGCTGTTCTTTTTCTTTCTAAGTTTATTATTCATTATTTTCTTTTTTTTCTTCTTCTTCCCCTATTTGTTTTTCTCCATGTCATAGTATCTCATCTCTCCACTTCAACGGCAAGCTCCCCTAGCATTCTTTTTTTGTTTGTTTGTTTGTATGTTTTTGTCTCCCTTTCCTCTCTCCTCTCTCCCATATCCATCTTAATTCCACACATCACAATCTCCTCCCTCCATCCTGCCTACCTGCACCATGCACTTAACATCACACCACCAAGCAGCACAGGCACAGCCTACTGGAACTTGCGCTTCACTGATTACCAACCCACCCTAGTGGCTGAAGTAACTACCACAAACAACCCATCCCAGCAACTCCTCTTCAGCTAGACCTGCCCTGCTGCACTATATCTGATCAACTGATCATGTCAATTGGAGAAGGAGGTGAAAAGTATCGTGCCCACAGAGGAGCAAACAACAAAGAACACACAGCCTGCCTGCTCAGGCATAGCCAAAAAAAGGGACAAAACAAACAAATCTACAATCAAAAAATGAGAAAAATAACTACTGAATGCCTCAAAGACAGCAGACAATAAAAAACATTTACAAAAACAGGACTGGATGGTTCCAGTACGTGTGCAAAATAAAAGACAGATGACTTTCTAGTAGAAGAAAAGGCACTAGAACTACCTGATAAAGAATTCAAATCTTTAATACTCAGAATTATTCAAGATATGAAGCAAAAAGCAGACAAGAATGAGGAAAAAATAAACAAGTACTTGGAAAAGGCAGACAAATTCATGGAAAATACATATTAAAAAAATGGAAGCATTCAGAAAAATAATGCAGGAACAAAATATCAAAATACATTCACAACTAGAAATTATACAAAAGCAACAATTAGAAATCCAAAAGATAAATAACAAGATTTCAGAAATGGACAGTGTCATAGAAGGGCTGAGGAGCAGATCTGAAATGGTGGAAGACAGGATCAGTGGATATTGAAGACAAACACTTGGATACAACTCCATTAGAGGAAAACTCAGAAAAAAAGAACAAAGAAAAATGAAGAGACCCTGAGAATCTATGTGGGATAAAATCAAAAGCAAAAATTTTTGAGTGATTGGAGTTCCAGAACAGAGGGAGAATACAGAAAACATAGAAAGGATCATTGAAGAATTGCTGACAGAAAACTTCCTCAATATCATGAAAGGTGAAAAGTTGGCCATCCAAGAAGCTCAACGAACCCCATATAAGATAGACCCCAAAAGAAAATCACCAAGGTATATCATAATCACACTTGCCAAAACCAAAGACAAATAAAGAATCCTGAGAGCAGCTCATGAAAAACAAGAAGTCACATACAGAGGAGAAACAATAAGACTAAGCTCAGATTATTCATCAGAAACCATGCAGACAAGAAGGCAATGGGATGACATATATAAAACCTTGAAAGAAAAAAATTGCCAGCCAAGAATAATATATCCTGCAAAACTCTCGTTCTAATATGATGGTGAAATGAGGACATTTCCAGATAAACAGAAATTAAGGGACTAGGTAAAAACCAAACCAAACTTACAAGAATTATTGAAAGTCGTCCTTCGATCTGAGAGCAAACAACTTCAGCTCACAGGCTGAATCTAAGATGCAGTATCCTACGAGCCAGATACCAATCTAGGAAATGAACTCTCAAGGAGTATCCAAAACCAAAAGAAATACAACAGAGAATCAGAGCAGTTAATCTGTAAATGACAACATCAGAAAAATAAAAGAGGGAAGAAACGGTGTAGGTATAGAACCTTCTAATGGAGAGGAAAGCAAGGCAATACTAAGTAATCATAGACTGCTTCAAACTTAAAAAGATAAGGGTAAATTTCACGGTAACCAAAAGAAAGTTAACAAACATAAAAATAAAGAGGAAAAACATAAATTCTCAGTAAAAATAAAACCTACAAAAACAAAAGGAAAAAAAATCCACAAAAAAAAAAGAATTCAGCACAGGAGAGTAAGAACAAAGAAAACATCGGCACCAAAAAAAAAGCACTACAAAAAGACAGCAATAAACTCATATCTATCAATAATTACACTGAATATAAATGGCATCAGTGCACCCTAAAAGAGATGGAGAGCGACAGAATGGATAAACAGAATCTAGCAATATGCTGTCTACAAGAGACACATCTTAGAAAGAAAGATGTGAATTCATTAAAAATCAAAGGTTGGAAAAAAATGTATCAAGCTAAGAACTATCAAAAAATAGCAGGAGTGACAATACTAATCTCAGATAAAATAGACTTTAAAACAAAATCCACCATAAAAGACAAAGAAGGACACCATATAATGATTAAGGGGGCAAACCATCATGAAGACATAACCATAATAAACATCTACGCACCCCATGACAGTGCTCCAAAATACATAAAACAAACTTTAATAGTACTCAAAAGAGAAACTGACAGCCCCACAGGTATAGTGGGAGGCTTCAACACACCACTCTAAGTAAAGGACAGAACATCTAAAAATAAACACAGCAAAGATACAAAAGACCTAAAGGGCACAATCGACCAACTTGACCTCATAGACATATATAGAACACTGCATCCAACAGCTGCAAAATACAGTCTTTTCCAATGCACATGGAACATTCTCCAGAATAGGCCACAGAGAAATCTTCAACAAGATCCAAAACGTTGAGATAATACAAAGTATCTTCTCTGACCACAATGCCATCAAGGTAGAAATTAAAACAGAAAGAGCAAGGGAAAAAAAAATCAATTACATGGAAACTGAATAACACCCTGCTTACAAAGCACTGGGTAATAGAAGAAATCAGAGATGGAATCAAAAAATTCCTAGAATCAAATGAGAATGAAAACACATCGTACCAAAATCTCTGGGACACAGCAAAGGCAGTCCTCAGAGGATAATTTATAGAAATAGATGCACACATCAAAAAAGAAGACAGGGACAGAATCAAATACAGAACTCAAAGAAACAGAAAGAGAACAAAAAAAAAAAAAGCCCACAGCCACCGGAAAAAAGGAAATAATAAAGATCAGAGCAGAAATAAATGAAATAGAGAACATAAAAACAATAGAAAGAATCAACAAAATCAAAAGTTAGTTCTTTGAAATTATCAACAAATTCGACAAACCACTGACCAGACTGACAAAAGAAAAACAGGAGAGGAGGCAAGTAATCCAAATAAGAAATGAAATGGGTGACATTACAACAGACCCAACTGAAATAAAAAGGATCATAACAGAATATTAGGAAAAACTATACTCCAACAAATTTGAAAACCTACAGGAAATGGATAAATTTCCAGAAACACACTAACTACCCAAAATACAATAAAGTGAGGTTGAAAATCTGAACAGACCCATAACAAGAGAAGCGATTGAAAAGGTAATAAAAAAAACCCCAACAAAAAAAAGCCTTGGGACTTCCGGGCTATAGTCAGAAGCATCACTCCATCCCTGCACAACAAAGATCAGAAGAACTAAGTCAAACAGAGTCACAAGTGAATCCTGAAACCCTAAGCATCAAACGAAGAGATAAAGAACTCAGTCAAGCAGCGAATGGAATAAGAAAGTGACCGAGAACAGAGCACAAGGAGAAATACATGCAGAGGTCCACTATCAGCTACCGCACCACAGATCTGCCATCTTGGACTCCTATAGGAGATCAGTGTACAGAAGGTACGAGAAAGCAGCTTCACGGAGCTTCAAGCAGAAGACAGAACAACCGGTAACCTGCGCTATAGGCTTTCCCACCCCCACCCTTCTTCATCCCCACTTAGACTCCTCTGCTTCCTGCAGCCACAGTCTATTGGCTGGGAAGCACAAGCTTCCCCCCAGTGCCACTTGGATTCCACCTGCCCACACTGGCCGACTCCCTGAGTGCCATTTGTTGGCTGCTGATGTTGCTTTTTTCCACTTCTTTAGATTTCTTCCTTACCTCTCACAACCTCCCCCGCTTTTCTCTCAAATACCTGGCTCTGTGGGCCATCTTTGCTTCTTCCTGAAAGGCTGCAAAACTGTTTCCCAGCCCATGCCGCCAAGCTGGTATCACTCCCACGGCTTTTTTGTTTGTCATTTCCAGATAAACAGAAATTAAGGGGTTATGTAAAAATCAAACCAAACTTACAAGACTTATCAAAGGAAATCCTTCATTATAAGAACAAAGAATATCAGACCACAGGCTAAATATAGGACACAGGATTGTACTAGCCAGATACCAACTTAGGAAATGAACTCTTAAGGACTATGCAAAACCAAAAGAATTACAAAAGGGAAACAGAGGGGTTAATTGGTAAATGACAACAGCATCAGAATGATAAAAGAGGGAATAAACAGTGTAGGTATAGAACCTTCTAATGGAGAGGAAGTCAAGTGATACCAAGTAATAATAGACTGGTTCAAATCTAGGAAGATAGGGGAAAATTTCAAGGTAACCACAAAGAAAGTTAACAAACCTACTCATCAAAATAAAGAAGAAAAACATAAAGTCTCAGTAAAAACAAAACCTACAAAAACAAAAGAAATGAAAAAAAAAAATCCACAAACAAAAGGAATTCAGCACAGGAGAGTAAGAGGAACAAACAAAACTTCAACACCACAAAAAAAAGCGCTATAAAATGCAATCCCACTCCTAGGAATATATCCTAGAGAAATAAGAGCTATCACATTAATAGACATATGCACACCCATATTCATTGGAGCACTGTTCACAATAGCAGAAAGATGGAAACAACCTAGATGCCCATCAACAAATGAATGGATAAACAAACTATGGTACATACACACAATGGAATATTATACAAAGATAAAGAACAATGATGAATCTGTGAAACATCTCATAACATGGAAAACTGGAGGACATTATGCTGAGGGAAATGAGTCAATCACAAAAGGACAAATATTGTATGAGACTTCTACTGTATAACTCATGTAAAAGTTCACACACAAAAAGAAAAAAAGTCTTTCTTGGTTATGAGGGGTGGGAGGGGTGGGGGGGGAATAAACAGATAAGTGGCAACTTTTGTGAAGACACTACACATTCCAGGGAAGCCAGCAAAACTTCTACAAGAAAAGGTCATGGAAGCTCCACAGACATTTCTAAACTCCCTGAGGGACTGGACTGCTGGGCTGAGGGCTGTGGGGACCATGTTCTCAGGGAACAATTAGCTCAATCGGCATAGAACAGTTTATAAAGACACTGTTCTACATTCTACCTTGGTGAGTAGTGTCTGGGTTCTTAAAAGCCTCTGAGCAGCCATCTCAGGTACTCCACTGGTCTCACCCCTTGGGGAGCAAGGGAGAATGAAGAGAACAAGACACAAAGAAAAGATTGGTCCAAAGGACTAATGGACCACAGCTACCATGGCCTCCACCAGACTGAGTCAAGTACAGGTCGATGGTGCCTGGCTACCACCACTGACTGCTCTGACCAGGATCACAATAGAGGGTCCTGGACAGAGATGGAAAAGGATGTAGAACAGAATTCTAACTCACAAAAAAGCCCAGATTTTGTGGCCTAATGGACTGAAGAAACCCTGAGAGTATGGCCCTTGGACACCCTTTTAGCTCAGTGGTGAAACCCATCCCGAAGTTCACCTTTCAGCAGGGGATTGGACAGTATCATAAAACAAAACAGGACTAATGAGGTACAGCAATTCAAGGACCAGGGCGAGAAGGCAGAAGGGACTAGAAAGCTGGTGATACGGAACCCAAGGTTGAGTACGGACAGTGTTGACATGTAGTGGGGTTGTTAACCATTGTCATAGGGCAACATGTGTACTAACTGTTTAATGAGAAACTATTTTGTTCTGCAAACCTTCATCTAAAGTACAAAAAAAAAGAAAAGAATTATCTATGTGAGATCAAATTGACAACAGCAACTTAAAAGGTTTGGTGGGAAGCCTAGGGGACAGTGAGTTAAAGATAATGATGATGGAATAACTTGGAAAAGGATAGTGAGAATAGCAGCATAACTGGAAGAATGTAATCGATATCACTGAATTGTACATGTAGAAACTTTCAAAATGGTGTAACATTGGCTATGTATACTTTCAACAAATAAATGTCCTCAAGGTCGAGAAGGGACAGTGTTGACTTATCCTGGGGTTGTTAACCAATGTCATAAAACAATATGTATACCGACTGTTTAATGAGAAACTATTTGTTCTGAAGGCGTTCATCTAAAGTACAATAAAAAAATTAAAAAAAAAAAAAAGTTCTGGCCCAGATGGCATCACTGGAGAATTCAACAAAACATTTAGAGAAGAGCTTGTACCAGTACTACTCAAACTATTTCAGTGCAAAGAAAAGGAAGCAATACTTCCAAATTTATTCTATGAAACCAGCATAACCCTGATACCAAAACCAGGCAGAGATGCCACAAAAAATGAAAATTGCAGACCAATATCTCTCATGATTATAGATGCAAAAATTCTCAACAAAATTCTAGCCAATAGAATTCAGCATCGTATCAAAAAAATAATACACCACGACCAAGTAAGATTCATACCAGCTATGCCAGGATGGTTTCACATTAGAAAATCAATCAATGTAATGGATCACATAAATAAAAGGAAAGAAAAGAATCACATGATCATCTCAATTGACATAGTAAAGTCATTCGACAAAGTCCAACACCCATTCCTGATAAAAACTCTCAATAAAATAGGTATAGAAGGGAAATTTCTCAACATAATAAAGGGCATCTATGCAAAACCAACAGCCAGCATCATTCTTAATCGAGAAAGGCTGAAAACATTCCCTTTGAGATTAGGAATAAGGACGCTCTTTATCTCCACTCCTATTTAACATTGTGCTGTAAGTTCTAGCTAGAGCAATAAGGAAAGAAAAAGAAATAAAGAGCATCCAAATTGGTAATGAAGAAGTTAAACGCTCCCTGTTTGCGGATGATATGATACTATACATAGAAAACCCTAAAGACTCCACGAGAAATCTACTGGAACTAATAGAAAGATTCAGCAGAGTAGCAGGATACAAGATAAACATACAAAAATCAGTTGGATTCCTATACACCAATAAAGAGAACAATGAAAAGGAAATCAGGAAAACAATACCATTTATAATAGCCCCTAAAAAAATAAAATACTTAGGAATAAATCTAACCAGGGATGTAAAAGACCTATTCAAATAAAACTACAAAACACTACTGCAAGAAACCCAAACGGATCTACGTAAATGGAAAAACATACCATGCACATGGATAGGTAGACTCAACATTGTGAAAATGACAATTCTACCCAAAGAAATTTACAAATACAATGCAATCCCGATCCAAATACCAACAACATTCTTCAAAGAGCTGGAAAAACTAATCATCAACTTTATATGGAAAGGGAAGAAGCCCCCAACATGTAAAACACTTTTGAAGAAGAACAAAGTTGGAGGACTCACACTACCTGACCTCAGGACCTACTATACAACTATGGTATTCACAACAGCCTGGTAGTGTTACAATGACATGTACATTGACCAGTGGAACAGAACTGACAACTCAGAGGTAAATCCATACACCTGATCTTCAGCAAGAGCCCAAAGTCCATCAAATGGGGAAAACACAGTCTTTTTAACAAATGGTGCTGGCAAAACTGGATATCCATCTGCAAAAAAAAGAAAAAAAAAGATGAAACAGGACCCATACCTCACACCATATACAAAAACCAATTCAAAATGGATCAAAGACCTAAATATAAAGCCCAAAACTCTAAAGTTCATAAAAGGAAAAATAGGACCAATGCTACAGACCCTAATACACGGGATACCCTAGTTAACAGGATACAAACCATAACCATCAAGACACAAAGTCCAGAAGATAAGCTAGATAACTGGGATCTTCTAAAAATCAAACACCTATGCTCTTCAAAAGACTTCACCCAAAGAGTAAGAAGAGAATCTACAGACTGGGAAAAATTTTTGGACAGTACAAGTCAGACAAAGGTCTAATCTCCACAATCTACAAGAAAATCCAACACCTCTACAACAAAAAGGCAAATAATACTATTAAAAAATGGGCAAAGGAAATGAACAGACACTTCACCAAAGAAGATAATCAAGCGGCCAATAGATACATGAGGAAATGCTCACGTTCACTAACAACTAGATAAATGCAAATTAAAACAACAGTGAGATACCATCTTACCCCGGCATTACTGGCACGAATCAAAAACACTGGAAATAACAAATGTTGGAGGGGCTGCGGGGAGATGGGAACTCTTATGCACTGATGGTGTGAATGCAAAATGATACAACTATTTTGGAAAATGATATGGAGCTTCCTTAAAATCTAGAAATAGAAATACCATATGATCCAGCAATCCCATTCCTAGGAATATATCCTAGAGAAATAAGAGTCGTCACTCGAATAGACATATGCACATCCATGTTCATGGCAGCATTGTTCACAATAGCAAAAAAATGGAAACAACCTAGATGTCCATCAACAGATGAATGGATAAACAAACTATGGTACATACACACAGTGGAGTACTACCCAATGATAAAGAACAAGGATGAATCTATGAAGCATCTCATAACATAGATGAAACTGGAGGACATTATGCTGAGTGAAATAAGTCAATCACAAAAGGACAAATACTGTATGAGGCCTCTATTGTAAAAACTCATGAAAAAGTTTATACACAAAAAGTAATCTTTGTTGGTTATGAGGGATGGAAGGGGTGGGGTGGGAAATACTAAATAGGCAATAGACAAGTGGTGTCTTTAGTGAAGAGTAAGACAGTACACAATACTGGGGAAACCAGCACAACCTGTACAACGGAAGGTCCTGGAATCTCCATAGACATATCAAAAGTCCCTGAGGGACTGAATTGCTGGGCAAAGGGCTGTGGGGACCATGGTCTCAGGGAATATCTAGCTCAACTGGCATAACACAGTTTATAAAGACAATGTTCTACACTCTGTCTTGGTGAGTAGCATCTAGAGTCTTAAAAGCCTGTGAGCAGCCATCTAAGATACTCCACTGGTCTCACCCCTTTGGGAGAAAGGGAGAATGAAGAGAACAGCATACAAGGAAAAGATTAGTCCAAAGGACTAATAGACCACAGCTACCAAGGCCTCCACCAGACTGAGTCCAGTTCAGCTAAATGGTGCCCGGCTACCACTACTGACTGCTCTGACCAGGATCACAACAGAGGGTTCTGGACAGAGCTGGAGAAGGATGTAGAACAAAATTCTAACACACAAAAAAAAGACCGGATTTACTGGGCTGAAAGAAACTGGAGAAACCCCGAGAGTATGTCCCCCAGACACCCTTTAACTCAGTGGTGAAGTCACTTCCGAGGTTCACCTTTCAGCCAGGGATTGGACAGCCCCATAAAACAAAACAGGACTAATGAGGCACAGGAGTCCAGGGATAAGGCCTAGAAGGCAGAAAGGGACAGGAAAGCTGGTGGTAGGGAACCAAAGTTTGAGTAAGGACAGTGTTGACATGTAGTGGGGTTGTTAACCATTGTCATAGGGCAACATGTGTACTAACTGTTTAATGAGAAACTGTTTTGTTCTGTAAACCTTCATCTAAAGTGAGAATAGCAGCACAACTGGAAGAACAAAATTGATGCCATGGAAATGTGCATGTAGAAATTTTTGAAATGGTGTATCTTTGACTATGTATATTTTCACCAAAAAAACAAAAAGATTGAGAACGGAGAGGGTTGACATGTCGTGGGGTTGTTAACCAATGTCATAAAACAATATGTGTACTGACTGTGTTGAGAACCTATTTGTTCTGTAAACCTATACCTAAACTACAATAAAAAAAAAAAAAATGGTTGTAGCAGTATATCAACAAGGAACTGCAAGAAGTCCAAGCCGGATTCCGATGAGGTTGTAGAATAAAGGATATCATTGCTGATGTCAAATGGATCTTGGCTGAAAGCAGAGACTACCAGAAAGAAGTTTACCTGTGTTTTATTGGCTCTGCAAAGGCATTCGACTGTGTTGATCATAATAAATTGTGGATAACGTTTCAGAGAATGGGAATTCCAGAACACTTAATTGTGTTCGTGAGGAACCTGTACTTAGACAAACAGGCAGTCATTTGAACAGAACAAGAGGATATTGCATGGTTTTAAATTAGGAAAAGTGTATATCAGGGTTGATTTTTTTTCACCATACTTATTCAATCTGTATTCTGGGCAAATAATCTGGGAAGCCAGACTATATGACAAAGAATGCTGAATCAAGATTGGAGGAAGACTCATTAACAACCTGTGATATGCAAGTGACACAACCCTGCTTGCTGAAAGAGAAGAGAACTTGAAGCACTTGCTGATGAAGGTCAAAAACTATCGCCTTCAGTATGGATTACACCTCAGCATAAAGAAAATAAAAATTCTCACAACTGGACCAATAAGCAACCACTGCTAAAGGGAGAAAATTTTGGACAATGTTTTCAAGGATTTATTTTTACTTGGATCCACAATCAACACCCATGGAAGCAGCAGTCAAGAAATCAAATGACACACTGCATTGGGCAAATATGCTGCAAAAGACCTCTTTTTAATGTTAAAAAGCAAAGATGTCACTTTGAGGACTAAGATGTGCCTGACCCAAGCCTTGAAACTTTCGATTACCTCATATGCATTCAAAAACTTGACAATGAATAGAGAAGAATGAGGAAGAATTGACTTATTTGAATTGTACTGTTGGTGAAGAATATTGAGAGTACCATGGACTATCAGAAGAACGAATGGGTCTGTCTTGGAAGAAGTGCAACCAGAGTGGTCCTTACAAGTGAGGATGGCGAGAATTCATCTTATATACTTTGGATATGTTATCAGGATGGACTAGTCCCTTGAGAAGGAGATCATGTTTGGTAAAGTAGAGGGTGAGTGAAAAAGAGGAAGACCCTCAAGGAGATGGATTGATACAGTGGCTGCAACAATGGGCTCAAAAGTAGCAACAATTGTAAGGATGTTACAGGACAGGGCAGTGTTTCGTTCTGTTGTACTTAGGGTCATTATGAGTTGTAACCAACTCGACAGCACCTAACAACAACAAATTAAAGCACTATTGTAATTTTATCAAAGATAAGGATTTTTAGCTATGGACATCCTACTATATAAGTGCATTCAAAATTTGCTACTTTTAATAAATAGCCAAAAGAAAATAAAACCTGGCAATATTATCAGATACTGTTATAATGAGTGTCTTAGGCCAGATTCTCTAGAGAACAAAACTAGTGAAGTGTATATATATATATATATATATGTGTGTGTGTGTGTGTGTGTGTGTGTATGTATATACACATATATACTCTGTCTCTCTCTCTTTGTGTGTGTGTGTGTATATATATATGTATGTATACATACACACACACACATGCAAAAAGAGAGATTCATACCAACGAAATGGCTCATGCAGGTTTAGAGGCAGGAAAATCCAAAGTCCATGGGTCAGGTGTCAGGCTGGAGGCTTCTCCTGACTTATGTAGCTGCTGGGACTGATGAACTCAAGATCAGCAGGTAAAATGGTAGACTGCTGGTACAAGTCCCACAGTCTGGAGTTTAGATGATGATTAGCCAGATGAAAGATCCAGAGCAAAGTGAAAGCCAGCGAGCTTTGCCAGAAAGTCCATATATATTGGATTCAGGCCACACCCCCAAGGAAACTCTCTTTAAATTGATTGTCTGCTCATAGCAGTTGTAATCATGGAAGTGAGCACATTATATCAGATATCATTATGTAGGTGATTACATCGTTTCATCACTGCCAAACTACACCATAACTGCCATAACACTGAGAATTACGGCCCAGTCAAGTTGAAACACAACCTTAACATAACAATCTACCTCTTATCAACTTAGAACCTGTATTTGTCTCCTTAAATGGTATACAATCTCTAAATAAAAGCAATTATAATGTCATACTTGGGCCTAACATGATACAACTTACACATGTACAAACAAAAACTCGCTAGCTGTGTTTACATCTTATATTTTATAAGTGAAGAAAACAAAAATATTTTATGCACACATACAAAGAAGAAGTATTCATAATAATTATAGGCTTCATTTCTGTAACTGGTCACATGGTCTTTGCTGGTATTTAGAAATACCTTCTTCAACCACCCATTCTCTGTTCCCTGTACCCTCAGCAAGTACATCAGCTGGTTGTGGTTCTTTGCCTGGTGGGGTGACCAAAACCTTCATTTCTGAAGGGTATGGGCCATTAGTAGTCATGTCTGAGTGGAGTTGCTGTAGTTTTCCATTGACTTTAATCACAGGGCATGGTAGTACTAAGAGCCACCCTAAGGGATCACCTGTATTCCTGATATACTCTTCTTTACCTCAGTTATGTAATATCAATCTGATTCCCCTTGGTAATCAGGATCAATCATGGCAGCCAGTATGGTAACTCCCTTCTTTCCCTGTTGATCCAGAGGCATGAGGAGCCTAAAGTAGCCAGGTGGCGTTCTTAACTTCCAGTTCAATGGAATCAATGATGTGTCTCCAAGTGGGAACATTCCTCCCTTTGGCACTAAGACCTCTATACTTGCACAGCATATGGGTCTCAAGGACAGGAAGCAAAAGTTTTTGAGTGAGTCACTTGGGGTAATAGTGAGTGGTGCCACTTCCATTTATACCCCTTGATTACTGGACCAAATAAATCCTGGTTATGGGAGAAACAGCACCATATATTCGATGCTGAGTTATAGCATTTATGGCTTCCTGAAGAACATCGCCCCAGCCCTGCAAGGTATTGTCGCTTAGCTGGCATCATAATTGTCTCTTTAGAAGGCCATTCCATAATTTTATCAAGCCAGCTGTTTCAGTATGATGGGTAATATGGTAAGACCAGTGAATTTTATGAGCATGGTCACACTGGCTGTGAACTGAGTCCCTTGATCTGAGGCAATGCTGTGTGTGATACCATGACAGTGGATAAGGCATTCTGTAAGTTCACAGATGGTAGTTTTGGCAGAAGCATTGTGTGTAAGGAAGGCAAATCCTTGTCCAGACTAAGTGACTACTCTAGTAAGAATAAAATGCTGTCCTTTCTATGATGGAAGTGGTTCAATGAAATTAACTTGCCACCAGGTTTCTGGCTAATCACATCGAGGAATGGTGCCATATCAGCAATTCAGTGTCGATCTCTGCTGCTGGCGGACTGGGCATTCAGCAGTGACTGTAGCCAAGTCAGCCTGGGTGAATGGAAGTCCATGTTGCTGAGCCCTTGCATAACCTCCATCCTTACCACCATGGCCACTTTATTCATGAGCCCATTGTGCAATGACAGGAGTGGCTGGGGAAAGAGGATGAGTGGTTTCCACAGAATGCATCACTCTGTCTACTTGATTGCTAATATCCACCTCTACCGAGGTCACAGTTTGGTTAACATTCACATGAGACACAAATATCATCACTTCTTTAGAAAATTCAGAGAGGTCTGTCCGCATACCTCTTCCTCATACCTCCTTCTCTCCAATTTTCTAATCATTTCCTTCCAAGTCCACCATCCAGCCAAACCATTGGCCATCGTAGCACATCTGGCCATTTTTTCTTCTAAGCAAACTAAACCAACAGGTCCTAGAAGTTCTGCACATTGGGAGGATTTTCCTTCATGGAGGTCCCAGAAAGGGGCTGTAGTTCTGATGCTGTCCACTTTTGAGTGGTGCCTGCACATCGTGCAGAACCATCTGTAAACCAGACACAAGTTTTATCTTCCTCAGTCAACTGATGCTAAGGATTCCCCATGAGGCCATAGGGGCAGACTGAGACATGAAAGGTAATGTGACAAGAATGGGCATTTGGGAAACTTTCTCATACAACTAACTTATGCCTCCAGGTCCTGCTTGGGCCCAGTCTCATATATATCGCTTCCATTTAATGATGGAGTGCTACTGTGTACATCCGAATTTATGGCTCTATGGGTCAGACAACACTCAGTTGATGATGGGTAACTCAGGTTGCATGGTGACCTGGTGGCCCATGGTTATGCATTCACTCTCTACTAAGGCCCAGTAACAAGCCAAAAGCTGTTTCTCAACAGGAAAGTAGTTATCTGTAGAGGATGGACATGTCTTTGCTCCACAATCCTAAGGGTCTGCACTATGATTCAATAGGGGCCTATCAAAATCTCCAGATAGCATATCTATTTGTCACTGACACTCCAAGTACTGTAGTATTAATCAGGTCATATGACTCAAGTAGCACAGCAGCTTGCATGGCATCCTGAACCTGCTGCAGAGCCTTCTCTTGTTCTGGGCCCCACTCTAAAATAGCAGCTTTTTGAGTCACTTCTTAAATAAGCCAGAGTAGCACACCCAGATGAAGGATATGTTGCCTCTAAAATCCAAAGATGCCTACCAGGCACTGAGTATCCTTTTTAGTTGTGGGTAGGGCCAGATGCAATAACTTATCCTTCACATCAGAAAGGATATCTCAATATGCCACCCACCACTAGACTCCTAGAATTTTCAGTGTAGTGGAAGGTGCCTGAATTTTTGACAGATTAATTTCCCACCTTATAGGACACAAATATTTTACCAATAATTCCAGAGTCATTGACAGTTCTTCCTTAAAATGTCCAATCAAAATTATGTCATCAATATAATGGACCAGCATAACGTTTTGTGGAAGGAAAAGGCGATCAAGGTCCCTCCGGGCTAAATCATGACATTGGCCTGGAGAGCTGATGTAGCCCTGAGGTAGGCAACTGAAGGTGCCTTGCCATCTGAGGGCAAACTGCTTCTGGTTGTCCTTCAAAACAGGTATGGAGAAAAAGGCATTAGCCAGATCAGTAGCTGCATTCTAGGTACCAGGTGTTATATTAATTTGCCCAAGCAATAAAACCACATTTGGAATAGCAGCTGCAATTACAGTCACCACCTGGTTAAGTTTTTGAGAATCCACTGTCATTCTGCAAGATTCATCTGTGTTTTCACAGGCCAAAAAAGTAAGTTGAATGGAGATGTGGTGGGAATCATCATCCCTGCATCATTCAATTCCTTTAAGGTGGTGGTAATCTCTGCAATCTCTCCTGGAATGCTGTATTGTTTTGGCTAACTATTATCCTAGATAGAGGCAGTTCTAATAGCATCCACTTGGCTCTTCCTACCATAATAGCCTTTAGTCCACTTTTCAGGGATGCAATGCAGGGGTTCTTCTGGTTGTTGAGTTTCTCCATTCTAATTACATATTCTGATACTGGGGAAATCACTACAGGATGGGTTTGGAACACACTGGACCCACTGTAAGCCAAACCTGAGCTAATACTCCATTAATAACCTGATCTCCATGTGCTTCCACTCTGACCTGGGGTCCACAGTGATGTTCGGGTCTCCTGGAGTGTCAGTTCAGAGTCATAATCCAGTTATCCCTGAAAAGTCTGATTATTTCCTTTTCCCCATTGAATAGTCACTCTCATAAAAGGGATCTCATAGAACCCTTTGGGGAAGGCTGGGAGAAAGATTAACAATATAAATTTTGGCAGTGCATTGGGGTCCTTCAGCAGATAGATAGATAGATAGACACACACAGAGAGAGAGAGAGAGATTTGTATCAAGAAAGTGGCTTCGGTGGTTGTAGAGGCTGGAAAGTTCCAAGTCTGTGGCTCATGCTGGAGACTTCTGACTGATGTAGCTGTAGGAGCTGATGAACCCATGATTGGCAGGTAAGATGGCAAGCTGCTGGCTCAAGTCCCATTCACAGAAGGTCAGATGATGACAAGCTAAATGAAGGATCCATAGCAGAGCAAAAGACAATGAGTTTTGCTAGAAAGTCCATATATATTCAATGCAGACCACAACCCTAAGGAATCTACCTTTCAACTGATTGACTGCTCACAGCAGATCTCATCATAGAGGTGATAACATTATATTAGATTTCATCGTGGAGGTGATTATGTCATTACATAACTACCAAACTACATCACAACTGCTAAACCACTGAGAATTATGGCCTAGCCAAGTTGACATAGAATTTTAACCATCCCAAGGAGTATATTATGTTTTGAAGTGTCCAGCTTAGTGTACTTCTATTGATGTGTATCCATCTTCATTCATTCAACATTTATTTCACAAGTACCTATTACATATAAGGTTCTGTTCAAGGTGCTAGGCATAGGGCAGTGAACCAAAGAACATCCCCACCTTCATAGAGTACTAAGTGCTATAAAGAAAAATTAAAGACAGTGGGTAGATAATTTTCACAGAAGACATATCAATCAGAAAATACTGCAGTAACAAATAAAGTTCTAAACTATAGTGACTTAAAAAACAAGAATGTATTTCTTGCTCATCCTTTACATGCATTGTAGGTTGGCACCAAGCTCTGCTTATTAAAATCACTCACTCAGGCTGAAAGAGTAGCCACCATTATAGATGTTGCTGGCCACTGTGCTAAAGAGAAGAGAGTTCTGGAGAGATTTCAGCCAGCAAGTTATCAGTGATGTCACTAGGGTTGGTGTCACCCAGTGCGGTAACTCACTGTGACACCCCCCACATGCTAATTACCATAATATTGTAGCTAAAACAACAGAATATTTGACAAAATCAATGACCATGAAAACATCAGCAACAGTGAAAACAACAGCACATGCTTGTAATGTGTACAGATGAAACCACGTGATTTGAAGCATCAGTGTAATTGAATAATAATGACAGCGCTGACTGGAGCACATTAAATGGTTCAAAAAGTAAATTAGCATAGAGTTTTAGCCTTGTGGGCATATTGATAAAACTAGCTAGGCTTACAAAAAATTTTTGTTGTTGTAACTAACTACAGGGGTATTTTTATAAAAATAATAAATTTCTAGTGAAACACTGCACAACAATTTTATACACTGTCATTTTGGTGTCACTGTCTCTGGCAGTGTCACCTGGTGCTGTCTGCACCCCCTGTATTTCCCTAGTGATGCCACTGGAAAGTATAACACATTTTTATTCCACTTAAATCTCATAGTTCAGTACTAGGCTCATGGCCCACAAAATGATAAAGGAATCAGGAAGTGAGAGAAACCATTATATTTATTAAAGAGCATTAGTGATCACCACAGAAGGAGTATCAGACAAAGAAGACCTCTCTGAGGAGGTGACATTTGAGTTTAGACCTGAAGAAATGAGAGTGAGATCTATTAACAGTATTTCTAGCAAAAGGAAGTTAAGGCATACTTGGTGTGCTCAAAAAGTAGAAAATTCTTCATAAAAATTAAGAAATACAATTAATAAAATCTAACAAAATGAAAACATGAGCTACAAATGAGGAGAAAACAATTGCAGATTATATATATGATAAAGGATATGTGTCCAGTATATACAAAGAATGCTTATAGCTTAATAATAAGAAGACAAACAACACAATTTAAAACATTGGCAAAAGATTTAACAGGTATTTCACCAAAGAAGATACATGAATGGTAACTTAACAATATAAAGATGTTAAACATAATTAGTCACTAAGAAAATTCAAATTTAACTATAATGAGATACCAATACACACTCAGTAAAATAATAAACAAAAATGGTATCAAGTGTTTCAAGTTAGTGGGGAAAATGGACCCTCATTATGTCGCTTGTTGGAATATAAAATGGCACAGCTACTTTTGACTACAGTTTTGCAGTTTCTTTAAAAAATTAAACACACACTTATCATACAACCTGGAAACCCTGGTGGTGTAGTGGTTATGAGCTACAGCTGCTAACCAACAGGTCGGCAGTTCCAAAGTGCTCCTTTGAAACCCTATGGGGCAGTTCTACTCCATCCTGTAGAGTTGCTATGAGTTGGAATCGACTCGCTGGCAGTGGGTTTGTTGTTGTTTTTTTTTTTTTTTTGGTATCATATAACCCAGCAATTTCACTCTTAGGTATTTACCTAAGAGAAATTTAAAAAATACGTCCACACTAAGACTTGGACATTAATGTTCATAGCAGCATTATTTAAAAGAGCCCCAAATTGGAGACAACTCAAATGTCCATTAATTGATGAATGAATAAACAAAAGGCAGTATAGCTATAAAAACAAATACTATTCAGCAGTACAAAGGAACAAACTATTGATACATACTGCAGCATAGAAGGACTTCAAAGACATGCTAAATGAAAGAAATCAAACACAAAAGGGCTACATTCCATTTGTATCCAATTACCAAAAAAAGGCAAAACTATACAGAGAAAAAGCAGGTCTGGTTGTCTCAAACTGTGGGCAGGAGCTGGGATTGACTGTGAAAGGACACAAGGTAACTTATTGGCATGAAGGAAGTGGTCTAAAATTGGATTGTGTTGATAGTTCCACAATGGTGTAAATTTACCAGAACTCATCAAAATGTAAACTTAAAAGGAATGGATTTTGTGGTGGTAAAACATGGCTCAATTTGTTGTTGTTGTTAGGTGCCGTTGAGTTGGTTCCGACTCATAGCGACCCCAGGTACAACAGAATGAAACACTGCCCAGTCCTGCGTCCTCCTCAAAATCATTGCTATGTTTGAGCCCATTGCTGCAGTCACTGTCAATCCATCTCAATGAAGGCCTTCCTCTTTTTTGCTGACCCTCTACTTTACCAAGCATGATGTCCTACTCCAGGGAAAGGTCCCTCCTGCTAACATGTGCAAAGTACATGAGATGAAGTCTCGCCATACTTACTTCTAAGGAGAATTCTGGCTGTGCTTATTCCAAGACAGATTTGTTTGTTTTTCTGGCAGTCCATGGTATATTCAATATTCTTCACTAACATCATAATTCAAATGCATCAATTCTTCAGTCTTTCCTACTCCTCGTCCAGCTTTCACATACATATGAGATGATTGAAAATACCATGGCTTGGATCATGTGCCCCTTAGTCCCAAAGTAACATGTTTGCTTTTTAATATTTTAAAGAGATCTTTTGCAGATTTGCTCAGTGCAATACTTAATTTGATTTCTTGACTGCTGCTTCCATGGGTGTTGATTTTGGATCTAAGTAAAACGGACTCCTTGACAACTTCAATCTTTTCTCCATTTATCATGATGTAGCTTATTGATCCAAAACATGCCTCAATAAAGTAGTTAAAAAGGAAAAGAAATGGAGAGGAAGCTGGTGTGGCTTTCATAGAGTAAGAAAGGAAAAGAATTGTAGATAAACTTAGAGTTGTGGCCAAAGACATAATCACTGTAACCCTGACAGCAGATCTTGGACTTCTTTCTAAGTTTATGGAAAGCCAGTAGATGATGTTAAGTATAAGAGCAAAAACATTCAATTTATATTTTTAAAGAATAACCTATGTTGACTGTATTGTAGGAAGTAAGAGTTGAATTACAGCAACCAATTAAGAGGCTTTTACAGAGTTCAGGTAAGAAATTATGAAAACTACATGAGGAATGATGCAGTGGAGGTGGTGAAAGTCGTCTGTTTTGGGACATGTTTGAGGATTAGGTTATAGATTGCACAGATGTGTGTTTTTCCCACTAGGCTTTTGATCTTTTTATTACCAAGTGATGTGAATAAATATCATCCTTATCCCATTCCTGACCCTCAGTCCAACCCTGAGCAAAACTCTAAGTCAATAATTAAATGTGAACCCGAAGGCTCTGATAAGATGCAGTCCAGGAAAGATTGATACATAGCCAATTTAATAATTAAAAACAAACAAAAAACTATATATATATGTATATATATATTTTTTTTGTGTGTGATCATCTTTTAAAGCATTAATAAAATTGTATTTAATTAGCTGGGTCATGTTTCTTTGTTCACCCTTAAAATGATGTGTTCTTGTTTTGAACTGCAAAAAATTACCCTATGCCTTCATGATGGTCATCCAAAACAGGTGAGCAGAATTTGGATAATGGACCTCAATTTTTATAATATATGTTGTACAATTTGAGTGAATAGTTTAATACTCAAATACATCAAATATAAACCATAGACATTCCTGAGTGAAATTTCCCTTCTCAAATTTGAAGTATTATTTTTATACTACAGTAGTGCATTTCATTTTTGAAAAATAATTTCACAGTAATTATACATAAATAAATATGTTGAATGGTAATTTTGAAAATTTTATGTGTGAAGGAAATTGTTATAGCAATCTATCTTTGCTTTATATAGGTGGAATTTATGAAACTAAACATAAAATCTTTAAATTTTAAAGGAACAAAGAATTTAGGAAGAAACAAATTTTAAGACTGGCTTAAACTATTTTAGCATTAGAGTTTTTACAATTTCTCCAATTGAAGAAGATAAAGATGATAGACAAATTCACATTACTACCAATTACTGCATTGACAAAAGTTTATTTAAAAGTTGAGGAGGCTTCCTAGTGAGATAGCAGCTTGTCAGCATGGGTCAAGAGTTTGTGAACAGCAGAATCCACCCTGGGAAGTTGGTTGTGTTCATCAAGCCCACCTGCCCTTACTGCAGAAAGACTCTAGTGATCCTCTCCCAATTGCCTTTCAAACAAGGGCTTTGGAATTTGTTGCTATCACAGCCACAACTGATAGAAGTGTGATTCAAGATTATCTCCAACAGCTCAAGGAGCAAGAAGAGTACCTAGGGTTTTTATGGGTAAAGACTTCATTGGTGGATGCTCTGATCTAATAGCTATGCTGCAGAGTGGAGAGCTGTCCAAGTGGTTAGCAGATATGGGAGTTCTAAAATAATTACAACCCCCCCAGGCTGATGTCCCCTTAGGAGCTAGGTGGTATCGAAAATGTAACAGAATTTCCTGGTGGATGGATCTGGGGCTGTTCTTTCCCAGCTACAGCAAGTCATTACTTAAAATTCTGAAATACGTTAACCAAAAATAAAAAAAGTGGGGAGGATGACATTTGGCAAAAACTGCTTTTTTCTTTTGGATCATTATTAAAAAGTGGACCAACTTGACCAGAAAAACAGGGCCAAGAAGGTTAATGTACTCTAAAACCAGTTTTTCTAACCATGTTTATCCCTGGCCTCCTAGGATAACTCTATACTTGGTCTTCTGTGACTGCCCATCAGCTGAAACTATTTCTCTGATGATGATCTTATGGAGTTTGTGCTATGAAATGCCTACTGAGGCATTTTTAATATGCTTTTTCAAAATACATTCATCTCCCTCCTTGCAATTCCCACCCCACCTCACCTTGAGAATTGTGATGGCTAAGACTGTGTGTCAGCTTGGCTGGGCCATGATTCTCCGTGTTTTAATGTAATCACTCCCATGATTGAATATACTGTGAGTAGCCAATCAGATGAAAGGGAGTCTCCTTGATGGTGCGGCCCACATCTGTATATAAGCAGACGTTCTGGCTTTTTGCCCTCTCTGGATCCTGTGGCTGCTTCCTGTGGTCTCATCTCCCATTCTTGGGACTTGAGCTGTCAGCTTATCTGCCGAACCTGGGATTCGACTATCTGCACAGCCTGTGGGTGGGAGCCCTGCTCTCCAACCTTCCGATCTGGAGCTTGACAGCTTCTGCAGCTGTGTGACTTGGGAGAGGCCTCTACCTTGATCCACGGACTTGGGACGTTCTAGCCTCTACAATCGCGTGAGCTGTTTCCTTGATATAATCTCTCTCTGTGTATATATTTATACACTTTACTGGTTTTGCTTCTCTAGAGAACCCAGCCTAAGACAAGAATCATGCTCTGAACCAGTGTTTTCAACACTGACACCCCACAGATCTCATAGGAAATGTTCAACAATTCCGTGCAGGGTCTAAAGACCCAGTGTGGGAAATTCAGCATGAAAAGCTAAGCACTGTTAGTCTTCACTTGGTGCCACAGGGGTCAGAGAAACAGATGCAGGTGCTGGGATCATGTGGCAATACTCTCACAGAAGATAGTCGTCCAGGTAATCCTGAACAAGTGTGTATTAATTTAATTTAGGTTATCAGCAAAATTTAAAAAAAAAAAAAGAATTGTTGAACAATTGCAGTAGAGCAACTGGTGGGTTCAAATCACAGATATTTTAGTTAGCAGCTGAGCGCATAATCACTGCACCACCAGGACTCCTTTAAAAAAAAAAGATCTGTCCAATATTTATATAATTTCCAGATCAGGATGGGCTTCTTTCATCCTATTGTTTTCTTTCTGGACTACAAACTCTGTTACCTGAATTAAAATAATTGTTCTCATAGGATGATTCTGATTATTTTGATTTTCCTGTAATTAGGATACTAATTTAGGAATTTCCTAGCAAGAATAGTTTTATCATTAAAGAACAAAACAAAACACACTCTGTAGTAATAGATAAACTTCAACATATTAATGCTAAAAGATAATAGAAGTTTGTTACTCATTTAAATACCAAAATGGATGTTAATAATAGTTGGAGCAGCTCTATTTCGGTATTTGTTTCATTAATCCAGTTTCCTTCCTTTTGTCTATGCCATCTACTACACATGGCTTTTTTCCTGCTTCTCTGCATCAAGCTCATGGATGGGGAAAGACTATGGAGGATCTTGCATGAGAGGTTTACCTGCCAGACCTGGAAGATGTGCACATTGCTACTTTCCTTTTTATGATGGGCTTGAGCTCAGTCATATGGTCACAAATAATTATCATTTGATTCTTTGTTCAGAAATAAAAGGAAATGGGTTTGGTCAACACCTGGCAGTCTCTGCCACAACAGTCAAGGAGCTTTACTTTATGTTATGCAATCTAGAGAAAGAATCCTCATTTAAAAAATAGTCTGTTCAATATTTATATTATATCCAGATCAGAACGGGATTCTTTCATCCCATCATTTCTTTATGTGTTTTTTTTTTAAAGACAAAACAAAACCAAAAACCAACCTTATTGAGATGTAGTTCATATACCATAACATTCACCCCTTAAAGGGTACAATTCAGTGTTTTACAGTGTATTTGGAAAGTTATGCAACCATCACCTCTGTCTAATGCCAAACATTTTCATTACACCAAAAAGAAGGCCTGCACACATTAGCAGTCACTTTCTATTCTCTCCTACCCTCAGCCTCTGGCTGTCTCTATGGACTTGTCCACTGAGGACATTGCACAAAAATGGAATCATAAATATGTGGCCTTTTGTGTGTGCCTTCTTCAACTTAGCATAAATGTTTTCAAGGTTCATCCATGTAGTAGCATGTATAAGTACTTCATTACTTTTTATACCTGAATAATATTTCATTGTATGAATATACCACCTTTTATTTATCCATTCACCAGTTGATGCATATTTGAGTTATTTCCACTTTTTAGCTATGATGAATAATGTTTCTATTAATTTCCGTATATAATAATTACTGGGTCATATGGAAACTTTGTTTAGCCATTTGAGGAACTGCTAGGCTGTTTTCCAAAGTGGCTGCACCATTTTGCACATCTACCAAAAATGGTTGAGTGCTCAACTAGTAGCCGACATGGTAACAGTTTGAACTTGCCCAGAGGTACCTGGGAAGAGTGTCCTGGCAATCTGCTTCTGGAAGTTCACAGCCTTGAAAACCCTGAGGAGCAATTCTACTCTGCACACATATGGTCATCATGAAATCAAATCCACTCAATAGCAACTAACAACAGCAATGTCAGCCTGCAGGGTATGAGGGTTCCAATTTATTCACATCTTCACCAACACATATTAATGTTCATTTTTTTGGATATAGTCATTCCAGTCGTTTTCAAGTGGTAGTGCCTTGTGATTTTGATTTGCATTTCTCTAATGACATATGATGTTCAGCATCTTTTCACACACACACACACACACACACATATACACACACCCAGTGGCTCCAAGGGAGAAGCACCTGACTATCTGATGCCATAAAGACTACAGCCTAGAAAACCCTTTGGGGAAGTTCTACAATGTCACATGGGGTTGCTAGGAGTCGAAATCAGCTTAACAGCACCTAACAACTATATATATAAATACTGAGAGAGAGAGAGAAATGTTTATTTAAATCCTTTGCCAATTTCATAATTAGGTTACACGTCTTTTATTTGTATTTTTTACGTGTCTTTTATTTTTGAGTTTAAAGAATTCTTTATATATTCTAGATACAAGTCCATTATCAGATACGATTTGCATATATTTTCATCCATTCTGTGTGTTTTCTTTTCACTTTCTTGAAGTATCCTTTGAAGCACAATTTTTTTTTTAAATTTTGATAAAGTCCAACTTACCTATGTTTCATTGTTATTGCTTTTGCTTTTGATGTCTCATTTGGAAAACTTATCCAAGGTCAGGAAGATCTACTTCTTTGTGTAAGAGTTTTATAGATTTAGCTTTTATTTTAAGGTCCATAGTACATTTGAGTTAATTTTTACATGTGGTGCTAGGTAGGGTTACAACTTCATACCTCTGCATGTGAATATTCATTTGTCCCAGCACCATTTTTGAAAAGACTTTTCTTTCCTGATTGAATTGTCTTGGTATCATTGTTAAAAGTCAATTGGCCATACATTTAAGAGTTTATTTCTAGACTCTTTTCTGTTCCATTGATCTATATATCTATCCTTATGCCACTACCACACAGTCTTGATTACTATAGCTTTGAAGTAAATATTGAAATCAGGAAGTGTAAGTCCTCCAAATTTGTTCTTCTTTTTCAAGATTGTTTTGACTACTTTTGGTCCCTTGCATATTCATGTGAATTCTAAGAAGAGTTTTTTCAATTTCTGAAAAAAGGTCTGGGATACTGATTAGAATTGTATTTAATTTGTAGATCAATTTGTGATGAATTACCTTCTTAATAATAGGTCTTATTATCCATGAATATAAAATGTTTGTCAATGTATTTTGGAGCTCTCTAATTTCTTTCAGTAATGTTGTATAGTTTTTAGTGTATCAACTTTGTATTTTTTTTTTTGGTACATTTATTCCTATTTTACTATTTTCATGCTACTGTAAATGTAATTCTTAATTTTATTTTTGGGTTGTTCATTGCTATTACATAGAAGTGGATTTGAAATTGTATATTGATCTTATATTTGTCAACCTTGCTGAACACATTTATTATATCTAATAGTAGTATGTGTGTGTGTATGTGTGTATGTGTGTGTTCCTTAGGATTTTCAATTTATGCCGTCGTATCATCTGCAAATAGAGACAGTTTTACTGCTTCCTTTTACTCTTAGGCTGGGTTCCCTAGAGGAGCAAAACCAAAGAAACATGTATATACACACACATATATATATGCACACATATATGTATATATGTATCTATATGTGTGCATATATACATGTATATATTGACTAATAAGCAACATCATGATAAATGGAGAGGATTGAAGTTGTCTAGGATTTCATTTTACTTGGATCCAGAATTAACATCTATGGAAGCAGCAGTCAAGAAATCGAAAGACGCATTGTGTTGGGCAAATCTTTTACAAAAGACCTCTTTAAAGTATTGAAAAGCAAAGATGTCACCTTGAAGACTAAGGTGCACCTGAACCAAGCCATGGTATTTTCTTTCCTTTTTTTTGGAAGTAGAAAACTTACTAATTTTATTAAAGGTCAACAATTGAGTACACATTTTTCTAATCATCTGTGTCACAAAATGGAAAATATGCTTGGAGCATTTCTCTTACACAGCATAGTACGATGGTTGACTCAAAGAAGAACACGTGCGTGACTGATCAAGCTATGAGCTGAACTGGCTGATCTTTTTCATCTAACTCCATCAATTTTGACCTGCAAGAATGAGGGACAGACAAACCATGGATATTATGACTTGGATTTTTTTTCTTTTTTTATATTTTATTGTACTTCAGGGGAAGGCTTACAGAACAAATAGTTTCTCATGAAACAGTAGTACAAATGTTGTTTTATGACATTGGTTAACAACCCCACAACATATTAACCCTCTAAATTCTCAACCTTTTTTTTCTTTTTTTGGTGAAAATATGCATAGCCAATGATACACCATTTCAAAAATTTCTACATGCACAGTTCAGTGACATTGTCTATGCTCTTCCAATTGTGCTGTTATTCTCACTTAAGATGAAGGCTTCCAGAACAAAATAGTTTCTCATTTAACAGTTACTACAAATGTTGCCCTATGACAATGGTTAACAATCTCACAACACATCAACAATATCCTTACTCAAACTTGTGTTCCCTATCACCAGCTTCCTTGTCCCCTTTTGCCTTCTGGCCTTTGTCACTGGACTCCTGTACCTGGTTAGTCTCGTTTGGTTTTAGAGGGCTGTCCACTCCCAGGCTGAACAGTGAACCTCGGAGGTAACTTCACCACTGAGCTAAAAGGGTGTCTGGCGGCCATACTCTCGAGTTTTCTCCAGTCTCCTTTAGGCCAGTAAATCTGGTCATTTTTGTGTGTGTGTGAGTTAGAATTATGCTCTACATCCTTCTCCAGCTCTGTCCAGAACCCTCTGTTGTGATCCTGGTCAGAGCAGTCAGTGGTGGTAGCTAGGCACCATCTAGCTGTACTGGACTCAGTCCAGAGGAGGCCTCGGTAGCTGTGGACAATTAGTCCTTTGGCCTAATCTTTTCCTTGTAGCCTGTTCTCCTCATCTTCCCTTGCTCCCGAAGGGAAGAGACCAGTGGAGTATCTTAGATGGCCGCTCACAGGCATTTAAGACCCCAGACACTACTCACCAAGGTAGAATGTAGAGCATTGTCTTTATAAGCTGTGTCATGCCAATTGAGCTAGATGTTCCACGAGACCATGGTCCCCAGAGCCCTCCACCCAGCAATTCAGTCCCTCAGGGAGTTTGGATGTGTCTATGGGGATTCCATGACCTTTCCTTGTGCTACTTTCCCCTGTATTGTGTACTGTCTCACCCTTCACCCAAGATACCACTTATCTATTGCCTATTTAGTATTCCCCCCCACAACCCCATCCCTGGTAACCAACAAAGATTGTTACATTTTGTGTGTGAACTTTTTCATGGGTTTTTACAATAGAGGTCTCATACAATGTTTGTCCTTTTGGTATTGACTTATTTCACTCAGTGTAATGTCCTCCAGTTTCATCCATGTTATGAGACGCTTCACAGATTCACTGTTGTTCTTTCTCGTTGCATAGTACTCCATTGTGTGTATGTACCTTGGTTTGTTTATCCATTCATCTGTTGATGGATACCTACGGTGTTTCCATCATTTTGCTATTGTGAACAATGCTGCCATGAATATAGGTGTGCGTATGTCTATTCGAGTGATGACTTATTTCTCTAGGATATATTCCCAGGAGTGGGATTGCTGGATCAAATGGTATGTCTATGTCTAGCTTTCTGAGGAAGCGCCATATTATTTTCCAAAATGGTTGTATCATTTTGCATTCCCACCAGCAGTGCATAAGAGTTCCCATCTCCCCGCAGCCCCTCCAACATTTGTTATTTGCAGTGTTTTTGATTCGTGCCAGTGATGCCGGGGTGAGATGGTATCTCATTGTGGTTTTAATTTGCATTTCTCTAATGGCTAGTGATTGCGAGCATTTCCTCATCTGTCTGTTGGGCATTTCAATGTCTTCTTTGGTGAAGTGTCTGTTCATTTCCTTTGCCCATTTTTTAATAGGATTATTTGTCTTTTTGTTGTAGAGGTGTTGGATTTTCTTGTAGATTATGGAGATTAGACCTTTGTCTGACTTGTACTGTCCAAAAATTTTTTCCCATTCTGTAGGTTCTCTTTTTACTCTTTTGGTGAAGTCTTTTGAAGAGTATAGGTGTTTGATTTTTAGAAGATCCTAGTTATCTAGCTTATTTTCTGGGGTCTGTGTGTTGATGGTTATGGTTTGTATCCTGTTAATGCCATGTATTAAGGCAAGTAGTGTTGGTCCTATTTTTTCTTCTATGAACTTTATAGTTTTAGGCTTTATATTCAGGTTTTTGATCCATTTTGAAGTAATTTTTGTATACGGTGTGAGGTATGGGTCCTGTTTCATTTTTTTGCAGATGGATATCCAGAAAAAGACTGTCTTTCCCCCATTTGATGGACTTTGCGCCCTTGTTGAAGATCAGGTGACCGTAGGTGGATGGATTTACATCTGGGTTCTCAATTCTGTTCCATTGGTCAATGTATCTGTCGTTGTTCCAGTACCAGGCTGTTTTGACTACTGTAGCTGTAAAGTAGGTTCTGAAGTCAGGTAGTGTGAGTCCTCCAACTTTTTTCTTCTTCTTCAGTAGTGCTTTCCTTATTTGGGGCTTCTTCCCTTTCCGTATAGAGTTAATGATTAGTTTTTCCATCTCTTTGAAGAATGTTGTTGGTATTTGGATCAGGATTGCGTTGTATTTGTAAATTGCTTTGGGTAGAATTGCCATTTTGACAATGTTGAGTCTGCCTATCCATGAGCATGGTATGTTTTACCATTTATGTAGATCCCTTTGGGTTTCTTGCAGTAGTGTTTTGTAGTTTTTTTTGTATAGGTCTTTTACATCCCTGGTTAGATTTGTTCCTAAGTATCTTAACTTTTTAGGGGCTATTGAAAATGGTATTGATTTCCTGATTTCCTTTTCATCGTTTTCCTTACCGGTGTATAGGAATCCAACTGATTTTTGAATGTTTATCTTGCATCCCACTACTCTGCTGAATCTTTCTATTAGTTCCAGTAGATTTCTCGTGAAGTCTTTAGGGTTTTCTATGTATAGTATCATATCATCTGCAGACAGGGACAGTTTAACTTCTTCATTACCAGTTTGGATGCCCTTTATCTCCTCTTCTTGCCTTATTGCTCTAGCTAGAACTTCCAGCACAATGTTAAATAGGAGTGGTGATAAAGGGCATCCTTGTCTTTTTCCTGTTCTGAAGGGGAATGTTTGCAGCCTCTCTCCATTAAGAATGATGTTGGCCATTGGTTTTGCATAGATGCCCTTTATTATGTTGAGAAATTTCCCTTCTATACGTATTTTATTGAGAGTTTTTATCAGGAATGCGTGTTGGACTTTGTCAAATGCCTTTTCTGTGTCAATTGAGATGATCGTGTGATTCTTTTCTTTCCTTTTATTTATGTGGTGGATTACTTTGATTGATTTTCTAATGTGGAACCATCCTTGCATACCTGGTATGAATCTGACTTGGTCGTGGTGTATTATTTTTTTTATATGATACTGAATTCTATTGGCTAGAATTTTGTTCAGAATTTTTGCATCTATATTCATGAGAGATATTGGTCTGTAACTTTCTTTTTTTGTGACGTCTTTGCCTGGTTTTGGTATCAGCATTATGCTGGCTTCATAGACATAATTTGGAAGTGTTGCTTCCTCTTCTATGCTCTAAAATAGCCAGAGTAGAACTGGTACAAGCTCTTCTGTAAATTTTTTTTTTTTTTAATATATATTTTATTGTACTTCAGGTGAAAGCTTACAGAGCAAATAGTTTCTCATGAAATAGTAGTACACATGTTGTTTTTTTTGACATTGGTTAACAACCCCACAACGTATTAAGCCTCTAAATTCTCAACCTTTTTTTTTGATGAAAATTACAGATGGCCAAAGATACACCGTTTCAAAATTTTCTACATTCACAGTTCAGTGACATTGACTACGCTCTTCCAACTGTGCTGTTATTCTCACTTAAGATGAAGGCTTACAGAACAAAATAGTTTTTCATTTAACAGTTACTACACATGTTGCCCTATGACAATGGTTAACAATCTCACAGCACATCAAGAATATCCTTACTCCACCTTGTGTTCCCTATCACCAGGGGGCTTCCTTGTCCCCTTCTGTCTTCTGGACCTTGTCAGTGGACTATTGTACCTCTTTACTCTCATTTGTTTATTTATTTATTTATTTATTTTTATTTTATTTAAACACCATTTCAAAACTTTTTACTTACACATTTAAGTGATATTGACTATGCTCTTCCAATTGTGCTGCCATTCTGGCCCAAGATGAAGGCTTACGGGACAAAACAGCCTCCCATTTAATAGTTACTACAAATGTTGCCCTATAGCAGTGGTCAACAATCTCACAATACATCGACAGTGTCCTTATTCAATTTGTGTTCCTTATCATCAGTTTCCTACTCTCCCTCTGCCTTCTGGCCCTTGTCACCGGACTCCTGTACATCGTTAGTCCCATTTAGTTTTACTGGGGTGTCCATTCCCAGGCTTAACATCGAACCTTGAAGGTAACTTCCCCTCTGAGCTGAAAGGGTGTCTGGGGGCCACACTCTCGCGGTTTCTCTAGTATTCTTTAGGCCAGTATATCTGGTCTTCTTTTTTTTTTTTTTTTTTTGGGAGTTAAAATTATGCTCTACATCCTACTCCAGCTCTGCCCAGAACCCTCTGTTGTGATCCTGGTCAGAGGAGTCATTGGTGGTAGCCGGGCACCATCCAGCTGTACTGGGCTCAGTCCCGTGGAGGCCTTGGTAGCTGTGGACCATTAGTCCTTCGGACTAATCTTTTCCTTGTATCCTGTTCTCTTCGTTCTCCCTTGTTCCCAAAGGGATGAGATCAGTGGAGTATCTTAGATGGCCGCTCATAGGCTTTTAAGACCCCAGACACTACTCACCAAGGTAGAATGTAGAGCATTATCTTTATAAGTAGTGTCATGCCAATTGAGCTAGATGTTCCCCGAGATCATGGTCCCCAGAGCCCTCCGTCCAACAACTCAGTCCCTTGGGGGCTTTGGATGTGTCTATAGGGCCTCCATGACCTTTCCTTGTGCAGGTTGTGTTAGTTTCCCCTGTACTATGTACTATCTCAGCTCTCACCCAAGTTACCACTTACCTATTACCTATTTAGTATCCCCCCCCCTCCCATCCCTGGTAACCAACAAGGATTGTTACATTTTGCATGTGAATATTTTCATGGGTTTTTACAATAGAGGTCTCATACAATATTTGTCCTTTTGTGATTGACTTATTTCACTCAGCATGATGTCCTCCAGTTTCATCCATGTTATGAGATGGTTCACCGATTCATTGTTCTTTCTCATTGCATAGTACTCCATTGTGTGTATGTACCATAGTTTGTGTATCCATTCGTCTGTTGATGGACATCGAGGTTGTTTCCATCGTTTTGCTATTGTGAATAATGCTGCCATGAACATAGGTGTGCATATGTCTATTCGAGTGATGACTCTTATTTCTCTAAGATATATTCCTAGGAGTGGGATTGCTGGATCGAATGGTACGTCTATTTCTAGCTTTCTGAGGAAACGCCATATCATTTTCCAAAATGGCTGTATCATTTTGCATTCCCACCAGCAGTGTATAAGAGTTCCCGTCTCCCCGCAGCCCCTCCAACATTTGTTATTTCCAGTGTTTTTGATTCGTGCCAGTAATGCCGGGGTGAGATGGTATCTCATTGTGGTTTTAATTTGCATTTCTCTAACGGCTAGTGATCGCGAGCATTTCCTCATGTGTCTGTTGGCCATTTGAATGTCTTCCTTGGTGAAGTGTCTGTTCATTTCCTTTGCCCATTTTTTGATAGGATTGGTTGTCTTTTTGTTGTAGAGGTGTTGGATTTTCTTGTAGATTATGGAGATTAGACCTTTGTCTGACTTGTACTGTCCAAAAATTTTTTCCCATTCTGTAGGTTCTCTTTTAACTCTTTTGGTGAAATCTTTTGAAGAGCATAGATGTTTGATTTTTAGAAGATCCCAATTATCTAGTTTATCTGTTGGGTTTTTTGTGTTGATGTTTATGGTTTGTATCCTGTTAATGCCATGTATTAAGGTCTGAAGTGTTGGTCCTATTTTTTCTTCTATGAATTTTATAGTTTGAGGCTTTATATTCAGGTCTTTGATCCATTTTGAAGTAGTTTTTGTATATGGTGTGAGGTATGGGTCCTGTTTCATTTTTCTACAAATGGATATCCAGTTTTGCCAGCACCATTTGTTAAAAAGACTGTCTTTTCCCCATTTGATGTATTTTGGGCCCTTGTCAAAAATCAGGTGACCGTAGGTGGATGGATTTACATCTGAGTTCTCAATTCTGTTCCATTGGTCAATGTCTCTGTTGTTGTACCAGTACCAGGCTGTTTTGAGTACTGTAGCTGTATAGTAGGTTCTCAAGTCAGGTAGTGTGAGTCCTCCAACTTTATTCTTTTTCTTCAGTAGTGCTTTACTTATTCGAGGTTTCTTCCCTTTCCATATAAAGTTAATAATTAGTTTTTCCATCTCTTTGAAGAATGTTGTTGGTATTTGTATCGGAATTGCATTGTATTTGTAGATTGCTTTAGGTAGAATTGCCATTTTCACAATGTTGAGTCTGCCTATCCATGAGCATGGTATGTTTTTCCATTTATGTAGATCCCTTTGGGTTTCATGCAGCAGTGTTTTGTAGTTTTCTTTGTATAGGTCTTTTATATTCCTGGTCAGATTTATTCCTAAGTATTTTATCTTTTTAGGGGCTATTGAAAATGGTATTGATTTCCTGATCTCCTTTTCATCGTTCTCTTTACCGGTGTATAGGAATCCAACTGATTTTTGAATGTTTATCTTGTATCCTGCTACTCTGCTGAATCTTTCTATTACTTCCAGTAAATTTCTCGTGGAGTCTTTAGGGTTTTCTGTGTATAGTATCATATCATCTGCAAACAGGGAGAGTTTAACTTCTTCATTAACAATTTGGATGCCCTTTATTTCTTTTTCTTGCCTTACTGCTCTAGCTAGAACTTCCAGCACAATGTTAAATAGGAGTGGTGATAAAGGGCATCCTTGTCTTGTTCCTGTTTTCAGGGGGAATGTTTTCAGCCTTTCTCCATTAAGAATGATGTTGGCTGATGGTTTTGCATAGATGCCCTTTATTATGTTGAGAAATTTCCCTTCTATACCTATTTTATTGAGAGCTTTTATCAGGAATGGGTATTGGACTTTGTCAAATGCCTTTTCTGCATCAATTGAGATAATCATGTGATTTTTTTCTTTCCTTTTATTTATGTGGTGGATTACGTTGATGGATTTTCTAATGTTAAACCATCCTTGCATACCTGGTATGAATCCTACTTGGTCGTGGTGTATTATTTTTTTGATATGATACTGAATTCTATTTGCTAGAATTTTGTTCAGAATTTTTGCATCTATATTCATGAGAGATATTGGTCTGTAATTTTCTTTTTTTGTGATGTCTTTGCCTGGTTTTGGTATCAGCGTTATGCTGGCTTCATAGAATGAATTTGGAAGTGTTGCTTCCTCTTCTATGCTCTGAAATAACTTGAGTAGAACTGATACGAGCTCTTCTGTAAATGTTTTGTAGAATTCTCCAGTGAAGCCATCTGGGCCAGGGCTTTTTTTGGTTGGGAGTATTTTTATTACCTTTTCAATCTCTTCTCTTGTTATGGGTCTGTTCAGATTTTCAATATCACTTTGTTGTAGTTTGGCTAGGCCGTATGTTTCTAGAAATTTATCCATTTCCTCTAGGTTTTCAAATTTGTTGGAATATAGTTTTTCATAATATTCTGTTATAATCCTTTTTATTTCAGTTGGGTCTGTTGTAATGTCCCCCATTTCATTTCTTATTTGGGTTATTTGTGCCCTCTGCTGTTTTTCTTTTGTCAGTCTGGCCAGTGGTTTGTCGATTTTGTTGATTCTTTCAAAGAACCAACTTTTGGTTTTGTTGATTCTTTCTATTGTTTTTCTGTTCTCTATTTCATTGATTTCTGCTCTGATCTTTACTATTTCCTTTCTTCCTGTGGTTGTAGGCTTTTTTTGTTGTTCTCTTTCTATTTGTTTGAGTTCTGTAGTTAATGTTTTGATTTTGTCCCTTTCTTCTTTTTTGATATGTGCATCTATTGCTATAAATTGTCCTCTGAGGACTGCCTTTGCTGTGTCCCAAAGGTTTTGGTATGATGTGTTTTCATTTTCATTTGATTCTAGGAATTTTTTAATTCCATCTCTGATTTCTTCTATTACCCATTGATGTGTAAGCAGATTATTATTCAGTTTCCATGTGTTTGATTTTTTTTCCTTGCTCTTTCTAGTGTTAATTTCTACCTTGATGGCATTGTGGTCAGAGAAGATACTGTGAATTATCTCAGCATTTTGGATCTTGTTGAGGATTGCTCTGTGGCCTAAGATGTGGTCTATTCTGGAGAACGTTCCATGTGCATTGGAAAAGAATGTGTACTTTGCAGCGGTTGGATGGATTGTTCAATATATATCTATGAGGTCCAGTTGGCTGATTGTGTCCTTTAGGTCTTCTGTATCTTTGCTGAGTTTCTTTTTAGTTGTTCTGTCCTTTACTGAGAGTGGTGTGTTGAAGTCTCCTACTATTATTGTGGAACTGTCAATTTCTCTTTTCAGTGCTGTTAGAGTTTTTTTTATGTATTTTGGAGCCCTGTCATTGGGTGCATAGATATTTATTATGGTTATGTGTTCATGATGGATCATCCCCTTAATCATTATATAGTGTCCTTCTTTGTCTTTTATGGTAGATTTTGTTTTAAAGTCTATTTTATCTGAGATTAGAATTGCCACTCCTGCTCTTTTTTGGTAGTTGTTAGCTTGATATATTTTTTTCCAACCTTTTATTTTTAATAAATTCACATCTTTGTTTCTAAGATGTGTCTCTTGTAGACAGCAAATAGATGGATCCTGTTTTCTTATCCATTCTGCCACTCTCCGTCGCTTTATGGGTGCATTGAGTCCATTTACGTTCAGTGTAATTATTGATAGATGTGAATTTGTTGCTGTCATTTTGTAGTGCTTTTTTTTGTGATGCTGAAGTTTTCTTTGTTCTTCTTACTCTCTTGTGCTGAGTTCCTTTTGTTTGTGGATTTTGTGTTCATTTCTTTTGTTTTTGTAGGGTTTGTTTTTTTGAGACTTTATGTTTTTCGTATTTATTTTTATGAGTTGGTTTGTTAACTTTTTTTGTGGTTACCATGAATTTTACCCTTATCTGTATAATTTTGAAGCAGTCTACCGTTACTTGGTATCGCCTTGCCTTCTTCTCCTTTAGTAGGTTCTATACCTATGCCGTTTGTTCCCTCTTTCATTGTTTTGATGTTGTTGTCATCCTTTGATTGATTTCTCTGATTCCCTGTTGTATATCATTTGTTTTTGGAAAGTCGTCTGTAGTTCAGTTCCTAGAATGGTATCTGGTTCATGTGAACCTGCGTCCTATGTCCTAGGTCCTGCCTGAGGGCTTAAGCTGTTTGTCCTCAGATCGAAGAACTCTCTTTAATAATTCTTGTAAGTTTGGTTTGACTTTTGCATATTCCTTTAGTTTCTGTTTATCTGGAAATGACCTAATTTCACCATCAAATCTGAATGAGAGTTTTGCAGGATATATTATTCTTGGCTGACAATTTTTTTCTTTCAAGATTTTATATATGTCATCCCATTGCCTTCTTGCCTGCATGGTTTCTGCTGAATAATCTGAGCTTAGTCTTATTGTTTCTCCTCTGTATGTGACTTCTTGTTTTTCACGAGCTGCTCTCAGGATTCTTTGTTTGTCTTTAGTTTTAGCGAGTGTGAATATGATATGTCTTGGTGATTTTCTTTTGGGGTCTCTTCTATATGGGGTTCGTTGAGCTTCTTGGATGACCAGCTTTTCATCTTTCATGATATTGGGAAAGTTTTCTGTCTGCAGTTCCTCAATGATCCTCTCTGTGTTTTCTGTTTTCTCCCCCTGTTCTGGTATGCCAATCACTCGTAATTTTTTGCTTTTAATTGTGTCCCACATAACTCTCAGGGTCTCTTCATTTTTCTTTGTTCTTTTTTCTGAGTTTTCCTGAAACAGAGTTGTATCCAAGTGTTTGTCTTCAGTTCCACTGATCCTGTCTTCCATGGTTTCAAATCTACTTCTCAGCCCTTCTATGACACCGTCCATTTCTGAAATCTTGTTGTTTATCTTTTGGATTTCTAATTGTTGTTTTTGTATAATTTCGAGTTGTGAATTTATTTTGGCATTTTGTTCTTGCATCATCTTCCTGAATTCTTCCAATTTTTTGTCTGTATTTTCCATAAATTTGTCTATTTTTTCCTCATGTTTGTCAGCTTTTTGCCTCAGTTCTTGGAAAATTCCGAGTATTAGTGATTTGAGTTCCGTATCAGGTACTTCTAGTGCATTTTCTTCCACAGGAGAGTTATCTGGTGTTTTAATTTGGACGCCTATTGGAGCCATCTTGTCTTGTTTTTGTAAATGTTTTGATATTGTTTGCTGTTTTTGGGGCATTCAGTAGATATTTCTCTCGTTTATTGATTGTAGATTTTTTTTTTTTTCGTTCTTGTGGTACAGCTGGGCAGATCTAGTTGAGGAGGAGCCACTGGGATGGGTTGCTTGTGGCACTCACCGCAGCCACCAGGACGGTTGGTAGTCAGTGCTGGGCAGGTTCCAATAGGGCGTGCCTGCACCGCTTGGTGATGTGATGTCTAGTGCACGGTGCAGGTAGGTAGGGTGCAGCGGGAAGATGGTTATGTGTGAAGCTAAGCTGGATATGGGAGAGAGGAGAGAGGAGGAGGAGCAAAAAGCGTACAAACATAAAAGAATGCTAGGGGAACTTGTCGTTGGAATGTACAGATGAGAGACTATGGGATGGAGGAAACCAGAAGGGGGAAGAGAAAGAAAAGGAAAGAATGACCAAATAAAAATCAGAAAAGTTAAAGAACTGCAAAGTTCCCAGGGATCCCACCGATGCAGCTATGAGGTCTGGGGGAGTCGGTCTCAATTTTCACAGCTCAGCCTGGCCAGAAGGTCCAGAGGCATACATCGCCTGGAATTCAGGGATCAGAAAGAGAAGGAAGAGATAGAGAGACAAGAAATTAAGCAATGAAGAAAGACAAAAGAGAAAAAGAGGTAAAAGATGACAAAACTAATCAAAAAAGGAAGAAAAATAAAATTGAGAGAAAAAAAAAAAAGGGCAACACCAGCAGTCAGTGCCTACAAATGGGATCCAGAGAGCCCCCACTCAGGGGCACGAATTCCAAGAAGCCGGTAGTCTCGGGGTTAAGTGACCGTGGCCACGGGAAGCAGAGAGGCCAACGAACAAAGGCCCCAGGATCCCACCCGCGCGGGAGCCCAGACCTGGAAACAGCCACACGCCCGAACGCAGCCCTAAAGCCCCGCAGGAGAGAGCAGAGACGGCACTCGGAACCAGGCACCCAGGCAAAAGGAGGGGGAGGCGGCAGAAAAAGGCTCGCTAGCGGCCGGCAAACGGCTCCCAGAAAGCCCCCCGCCCGGGCGCGCGGAATCCAAGCACCGGCGCCCCCCAGCTCAGGGACTCCGGCCACGGAAAGCAGAGGGGCGAACAAACAAAGGTCCCGGGATCCCACCCACGCGGGAGCCCAGACCTAGAAACAGCCACACGCCCGCACGCAGCCCTACAGCCCCGCAGGAGAGAGCAGAGACGGCACTCGGAACCAGGCACCCAGGCAAAAGGAGGGGGAGGCGGCAGAAAAAGGTTCGTTAGGTGCCAGCAAATGGCTCCCAGAAAGCCTCCAGCCCGGGCGCGCAGAATCCAAGCACCGGCGCCCCCCTGCTCAGGGACTCCGGCCATGGAAAGCAGAGGGGCGAACGAACAAAGGCCCCGGGATCCCACCCACGCGGGGGCCCAGACCTAGAAACAGCCACACACCCGCACGCAGCCCTACAGCCCCGCAGGAGAGAGCAGAGACAGCACTCGGAACCAGGCACCCAGGCAAAAGGAGGGGGAGGCGGCAGAAAAAGGTTCGCTAGGTGCCAGCAAACGGCTCCCAGAAAGCCTCCAGCCCGGGCGCGCGGAATCCAAGCACCGGCGCCCCCCTGCTCAGGGACTCCGGCCACGGAAAGCAGAGGGGCGAACGAACAAAGGCCCCGGGATGCCACCCACGCGGGAGCCCAGACCTAGAAACAGCCACACGCCCGCACGCAGCCCTACAGCCCCGCAGGAGAGAGCAGAGACGGCACTCGGAACCAGGCACCCAGGCAAAAGGAGGGGGAGGCGGCAGAGAAAGGTTCGCTAGCTGCCAGCAAACGGCTCCCAGAAAGCCGCCAGCCCAGGCGCGCGGAATCCAAGCACCAGCACCCCCCAGCCCAGGGACCCTGGCCACGGAAAGCAGGGGATCCCCAGCTGAGGCGGAGAGGGGTGGGTGGTGGGAGAGCGCGCACCACAGTTTACCGGTCGTTCTGTCTCCGACCAGATGCTCTGCAAGGCTGCTCTCCCGTTTGCTGGTCTCCGATAGGAATCCAAGATGGTGGATCCGCGCTGCGTTAGCTGGTAAGGAATCTCTGCCTGAGTTTCTCCTCTCTCTCCGTTCTCTTTTAGTATTCTCACTCCGTTTGGTGTTTGGCTGAGTTCTTTATCTCTTCATTTGGTGTTCTAGGGTTTCAGGATTGTTGATTCTCTGTTAGGCTTAGTTTTTCGGATCTTTGCTGTGGAGGGACGGCGCCATCTTGCCCCTTAACCTCCTGTAAATGTTTTGTAGAATTCTCCAGTGAAGCCATCTGGGCCAGGGTGTTTTTTGGTTGGGAGTTTTTTTTATTACCTTTTCAATCTCTTCTCTTGTTATGGGTCTGTTCAGAATTTCAACATCACTTTGTTGTAGTTTGGGTAGGCAGTGTGTTTCTAGAAATTTATCCATTTCCTCTAGGTTTTCAAACGTTGGAGTATAGTTTTTCTTAATATTCTGTTATAATCCTTTTTATTTCAGTTGGGTCTGCTGTAATGTCCCCCATTTCATTTCTTATTTGGGTTATTTGTGTCCTCTCCTGTTTTTCTTTTGTTGGTCTGGACAGTTGTTTGTCGATTTTGTTGATTCTTTCAAAGAACCAACTTTTGGTTTTGTTGATTCTTTCTATTGATTTCCTGTTCTCTATTTCATTGATTTCTGCTCTGATCTTTACTATTTCCTTTCTTCCTGTGGTTGTGGGCTGTTTTTGCTGTTCTCTTTCTATTTGTTTGAGTTCTGTAGTTAATGTTTTGATTTTGTCCCTTTCTTCTTTTTTGATATGTGCATCTATTGCTATAAATTGTCCTCTGAGGACTGCCTTTGCTGTGTCCCAAAGGGTTTGGTATTATGTGTTTTCATTCTTATTTGACTCTAGGAATTTTTTGATTCCATCTCTGATTTCTTCTATTATCTACTGATGTGTAAGCAGGGTATTATTCACTTTCCATGTAGTTGATTTTTTTTCCATGCTCTTTCTAATGTTAATGTCCACCTTGATGGCATTGTGGTCAGAGAAGATACTTTGAAGTATCTCAGTGTTTGGCTCTTGTTGAGGATTGCTCTGTGGCCTAAGATGTTGTCTATTCTGGAGAACATTCCATGTGCCTTGGATAAGAATGTGTACTTTGCAGCGGTTGAATGGAGTGTTCTATATATGTCTATGAGGTCAAGTTGGCTGATTGTGCCCTGTAGGTCTTCTGTATCTTTGCTGAGTTTCTTCTTAGTTGTTCTGTCCTTTACTGAAAGTGGTGTGTTGAAGTCTCCTACTATTATTGTGTAACTGTCAATTTCTCTTTTCAGTGTTGTTAGAGTTTGTTTTATGTATTTTGGAGCCCTGTCATTCGGTGTGTAGATGTTTATTATGGTTATGTCTTCATGATGGATCATCTCCTTAGTCATTCTATAGTGTCCTTCTTTGTCTTTTATGGTAGATTTTGTTTTAAAGTCTATTTTATCTCAGATTAGAATTGGCACTCCTGCTCTGTTTTGGTACTTGTTAGCTTGATATATTTTTTTCCAACCTTTGACTTTTAACAAATTCACATCTTTGTTCTAAGGTGTGTCTCTTGTAGACAGTATATTGATGGATCCTGTTTTCTTATCCATTCTGTGACTCTCCATCTCTTTTTGGGTTCATTGAGTTCATTTACATTCAGTGTAATTATTGATAGATGTGAGTTTGTTGCTGTCATTTTGTAGTGCCTTTTTTTTGTGGTGCTGAAGTTTTCTTTGTTCTTCTTACTCTCTTGTGCTGAGTTACTTTTGTTTGTGGATTTTTTTTCATTTCTTTTGTTTTTGTAGGTTTTGTTTTTGCTGAGACTATATTTTTCGTCTTTATTTTTATGAGTTGGTTTGTTAACTTTCTTTGTGGTTACCATGAATTTTACCTTTATCTTTCTAAGTTTGAAGCAGTCTAACATTACTTGGTATCACCTTGCCTTCCTCTCCATTAGAAGGTTCTATACCTATGCTGTTTATTCCCTCTTTCATTGTTTTTATGTTGTTGTCATCCATTGATGGACTGCTCTGATATCCTGTTGTATTTCTTTTGGTTTTGGATAGTCCTTGAGAGTTCATTTCCTCGATTGGTATCTGGCTCGTACGATCCTGTGCCCTAGGTTCTGCCTGTGGGCTGAAGCTGTTTGTCCTCAGATTGAAGAACTCCCTTCAATAATTCTTGTAAGTTTGGTTTGACTTTTACATATTCCCTTAGTTTATGTTTTTCCAGAAATGACCTAATTTCACCATCAAATTCGAACGAGAGTTTTGCAGGATATATTATTCTTGGCTGACAGTTTTTTTCTTTCAAGATTTTATATATGTCATCCCATTGCCTTCTTGCCTGCATGGTTTCTGCCGAATAATCTGAGCTTAGTCTTATTGTTTCTCCTCTGTATGTGACTTCTTGTTTTTCATGAGCTGCTCTTTGTTCATCTTTGGTTTTGGCGAGTGTGAATATGATATGCCTTGGTGATTTTCATTTGGGGTCTCTCCTATATGGGGTTCGTTGAGCTTCTTGGATGGCCAACTTTTCATCTTTCATGATACTGGGGAAGTTTTCTGTCAGCAGTTCCTCAGTGATCCTCTCTGTGTTTTCTGTTTTCTCTCCCTGTTCTGGAATGCCAATCACTCATAAATTTTTGCTTTTAATTGTGTCCCACATAACTGTCAGGGTCTCTTCATTTTTCTTTGTTCCTTCTTCTGAGTTTTCCTGAAACAGAGTTGTATCCAAGTGTTTGTCTTCAGTTCCACTGATCCTGTATTCCACGGTTTCAAATCTGCTTCTCAGCCCTTCTATGACATCATCCATTTCTGAAATCTTGTTGTTTATCTTTTGGATTTCTAATTGTTGTTTTCCTATAATTTCTAGTTGTGAATTTATTTTGACATTTTGTTCCTGCATCATCTTCCTGAATTCTTCCAATTTTTTGTCCGTATTTTCCATGAATTTGTCTATTTTTTCCTCAGGTTTGTCAGCTTTTTGCCTCAGTTCTTGGAAAATTCCGAGTATTAGAGATTTGAGTTCCCTATCAGGTACTTCTAGTGCATTTTCTTCCACAGAAGAGTCATCTGGTGTTTTGATTTGGATGCTTACTGGAATCATCCTGTCCTGTTTGTGTAAATGTTTTGATATTGTTTGCTGTTTTCAGGGCATTCAGTAGTTATTTCTCTCGTTTATTGATTGTAGATTTGTTAGTTTCATTGCTTTTAAAAAAAAAAAATTGTGTATGTCTGAGCAGGCGGACTACGTGCTCTTTGTTGTTTGCTCATCTGTGCACTCAATAGTTTTCGCCTCCTTCTCCAACTGGCAGGTTCAGTCACTCAGATATGATACAGCAGGGCAGGGCTAGCTGAAGAGGAGCCACTGGGACGGGTTGTTTGTGGCAGTCACTACAGCCACCAGGGTGGGTATGTAATCAGTGCTGGGCAGCTTCTAGTAGGTTGTGCCTGCACTGTTTGGTGGTATGATGTCAATTGCACGGTGCAGGTAGGCAGGATGTAGCGGGGAGATGGTTATGTGTGGAGCTAAGCTGGATATGGGAGAGAGGAACAGGAGCCAAAATCATACAAACAAACAACAAAGAATGCTAGGGGAGCTTGCCATTGGAATGGAGAGATGAGAGACTATGAAATGGAGAAAAACAGAAAGGGGAAGAGGAAGAGAACAAATAAAAATCAGAAAGGTTAAAGAACCACAAAGTTCCCAGAGACCCTACCGATGCAGCTATGAGGTCTGGGGAAATTGCTCTCAGGTGTCACAGCACAGCCTGGCCAGAAGGCGCAGAGGCATACAAAGCCTGGTATTCAGGGATCAGAAAGAGAAGGAAGATATAGAGAGACTAGAAACTGAGCAATGAAGAAAGACAAAAGAGAAAAAGAGGGAAAAGAAAACAAAACAAATAAAAAAAAAACAAAAAAAATGTTCTCAGGGATCCCTCTGCACGTCTGTGGAAGCCGAAAGGGAGTTCCTTGTCACACAGCTCCGCCTGGCCAGACAGGGCTCCCTACGGTTGTTTTGTCTCCCACTGGATGCTCCGTGAGGCTGCTTTCTCGTACCCCCGTTTCCTGGTCTCCGATAGGAGTCCAAGATGGCAGATCCGCGCTGTGTTAGCTGGTAGGGGACCTCTGCATGAATCTCTCCTCACTCTCCATTCTCTGTCAGTATTCTCACTTCATTTGGTGCTCAGCTGAATTCTTTATCTCTTCATTTGATGTTCTAGGGTTTCAGGATTGTTGCATTCTCTGTTTGACTTAGTTTTTCGGATCTTTGCTGTGGAGGGACGGCGTGGCACTTCTGCCTAGGGCGCCATCTTGCCGGAACTCGGATTTTTTTTTTTAAAGCCAACATTCTTCTTCTATTTACATAATATTTTATTGTATTTCTTTTAATGTTTTTAAAAATTTTTCCCATCCAAAAATTTATACATACATTGTTATGTGACCTTAATTGCTCTCCCAATAATGTTACAGCACACTCCCTCTTTCCACCCCTGTTTCCCCATGTCCATTCAACCAGCTACTAACCCTCTCTGCCTTCCATCTCACCTCCGGACAGAAGCTATCCTTTCAGTCTCTTGTATCTACTTGAGTTAAGAGGTACACTCCTCACGAGTATCACCTTATGTTCCACAGTCCAGTCCAATCCCTGTCTGAAGAGTTGGCCTTGGAAATTTTTTAGTTCTGGCTGATAGAGAATCCAGGGGCCATGTTTTCCGGGGTTCCTCCAGTCTCAATTGACCATTAAGTCTAGTCTTTTTGCTAGAATTTGAGTTCTGCACCCCACCTTTCTCCTGCTCCATCTGGGAATCTTTTGGGTTCACTGTCAGGGCAGTCATTGGTGGTAGCCAGGCATCGTCTACTTCTGGTCTCAGGGTGATGAAGTCTCTGGTTTATGTGGCCCTTTCTGTCTCTTGGGCTAATACTGTGTCTTTGGTGTTCTTCATTCTCTTTTACTCCAGCTGGTAGGGACTGATTGATGCATCTTAGATGGCCACTTGCAAGCTTTTAAGACCCCAGAAACCACTGACCAAAGTAGGATGCAGAACATTTTCTTAATAAGCTTTGTTATGCCAATTGACCTCAATGTCCCTTGAAAGCATGGTCCCCAGACCCCTACCTCTGCTACTCTGTCCCTCAAAATGTTTGATTGTATTCAGGAAACTTCTTAGCTTTGGTTTTGTCCAGTTGTGCTGGCTTTCCCTGTAGTGTGTGCTGTCCTTTCCTTCACCTAAGTTAATTCTTACCTACTATCTAGTTAGTAAATAACCGTCCCACTACCTCCCCACCGTTGTAACCATCAAAGAATGTTTTCTTCTGTGTTTAAACCTTTCCTTGAGTTCTTATAATAGTGGTCTTATACAATATTTCTCTTTCTGTGACTGACTAAATTCACTTAGCATAATGCCCTCCAGCTTCCTCCATGATATAAGATGTTTCAGGGCTTCACCATTGTTCTTCATCGTTGTGTAGTATTCCATGTTGTGGATATACCATAATTTGTTTATCCATTCATCTAATGAGGGGCACCTAGGTTGTTTTCATCTTTTTGCTATTGTGAATAGTGCTGCAATGAACATGGGTGTGCATACATCTATTCATGTGATGGTTCTTATTACTCTAGGATATATTCCAAGGAGCAGGATAGCTGGATTGTATGGTACTTCTACTTCTAGCTTTTTGAGGAAGCACCAAATTGATTTGCAAAGGGTTTGTACCATTTTACATTCCTACCAGCAGTGTGCAAGTGTTCCAATCTCTCCACAACCACTCCAGCATTTATTATTTTGGGTTTTTTGGATTAATTCTACCCTCGTTGGGATGAGATGAATCTCATTGTAGTTTTGATCTGCATTTCTCTAATGGCTAAAGATCATGCCCATTTCTTCATGTGTCTGTTAGCCTCCTAATTATCTTCTTTGGTGAAGTGCCTGTTCATATCCTTTGCCCATTTTCTAACTGGGTTATTTGTCTTTTAGTTGAGGTTTTGCAGCATCTTGTAGATTTTAGATGTTAGATGTTGATTGGATTTGTCGTAGCAAAATTTTTTTTCCCAGTCTGTAGATTGTCTTTTTACTCTTTTGGTGAAGACTTTTGATGAGCATAAGTGTTTGATTTTTAGGAGCTCCCAGTTATCTAGTCTCTCTTCTGGTGCTTGGGCGTTATTACTTACAGTTCCTATTGTGTTTATGCCATGTATTAGGGCTCCTAGCATTGTCCTTATTTTTTCTTCCATGGTCTTTATCGCTTTCGATTTTATACTTAATTATTTGATCCATTTTGAGCTAGTTTTTGTGCATGGTATGAGGTATGGGTCTTGTTTCAGTTTTTTACAGATAGATATCCAGTTATGCCAGCACCATTTGTTAAAAAGACCGTCTTTTCCCCAATTAACAGACTTTGGGCCTTTGTCAAATACCAGCTGCTCATAGGTGGATGAATTTATGTCTGGATTCTAAATTCTTTTCCATTGGTCTGTGTATCTGTTGTACAGTACCAGGCTGTTTTGACTACTGTGGTGGTACAATAGTTTCTAAAATCATGTAGTGTGAGGCCTCCCACTTTTTTCTTCTTCTTGAGTAAGGCTTTGCTTATTCAGGGCCTCTTCCCTTTCCATATGAAGTTGGTGATTTGTTTCTCAATCTCATTAAACAACGTCTTTGGAATTTGGATCGGGAATGCATTGTATCTGTAGATCGCTTTGGGTAGAATTGACATTTTCACAATAATGAGTCTACCTAACCATGAGCAAGGTATGTTTTTCCACTTATGCAGGTCTCTTTTGGTTTCTTGCAGTAGTGTCTTGTAGTTTTCATTGTATAGGTCTTTTATGTCTCTGGTTAGATTTATTCCTAAGTATTTTACCTTCTTGGGGGCTAGTATAAATGGTACTGATTTGGCGATTTCCTCTTCGAGGCTCTCTTCGTTGGTGTAAAGGGATCCAACTGATTTTTGTATGTTTATCTTGTATCCTGAAACATTGCTGAAATCTTCTATTAGTTCTCGTAGTTTTCTTGTGCTTTCTTTGGGGTTTTCTGTGTATAATATCATACCATCTGCAAATAGAGATATTTTGACTTCTTCCCTACCAATTTGGATGCACTTTATTTCTTTTCTAGCCTAATTGCTCTGGCTAGGACTCCAGCACAATGATGAATAAGACTGGTGATAAAGGGCATCTTTGTGGTTCCTGTTCTCATGTGGAATGCTTTCAAAATCTCTCCATTAGGATGATGTAGGCTGTTAGCTTTGTATAAATGTCCTTAAATATGTTGAAGAATTTCTCTTCTATTTCTATTTTGTTGAGAGCTTTTATCATGAATGGGTGTTGTACTTTGTCAAATACCCTTCTGCATCGATTGATAAGATCACGTGCTTCTTGGCTGTGGTTTTATTTACATGATGGATTACATTGATTGTTTTTCTAATGTTGAACCATCCCAGCATACCTGGTATAAACCCCACTTGAGCATGGTGAATTATTTTTTTTGATATGTTGCTGAATGCTATTGGCTAAAATTTGTTGAGGACATTTGTTTCAATGGTACTGAGGGATATTGATGTGCCATTTCTTTTTTTGTGTTGTCTTTACCTGGTTTTGGTATCAGGTTTATGCTGGCTTTGTAGAATGAGTCTTGGAGTATTCCATCCTTTTCTATGCTCTGGAATACCTTTAGTAGTAGTGGTGTTAACTCTTCTCTGAAAGTTTGGTAGAATTCTCCAGGGAAGCCATCTTGGCCAGGGCTTTTTTTGTTTGGAGTTTTTAAATGTCCTTTTTAATCTCTTCTTTTGTTATGGGTTTATTTAGTTGTTGTACCTCTGTTTGTATTAGTTTAGGTAAGTAATGAGTTTCTAGAAAGTTTTCCATTTCCTCTAGGTTTTCAAATTTGTTAGAGTACAATTTTTCATAGTAGTCTGTTATGATTCTTTTAATTTCCTTTGGATCTGTTGTTATAGCACCCATCTCATTTCTTATATGGGTTATTTTCTTCCTCTCCTGTTTTTCTTTTTTCAGTTTGGCCAATGGTTTATCACTTTTGTTGATCTTTTCATAGAACCAGCTTTCAGTCTTGTTAACTCTTTCAATTGTTTTTCTATTCTTTATTTCATTTAATTGTGCTCTAATTCTTATTATTTCCCTTCTTTTGGTGCCTGAGGGCCTCTCTTGCTTCTCTCTTTATACTTGTTCCAGTTGTAGGGTTAATATTTTAATTATGGCCCTTTCTATTTGGATGTGTGCATTTATTGCTATAAATTGACCTCTGAGCAGTGCTTTTGCTGTGTCCCAAAGGTTCTGGTAGGATGTGTTTTCATTCACGTTTGATTCTATGAATTTCTTTATTCCATCCTTAACTTCTTCTGTAACCCAGTAGTTTTTGAGCAAGGTGTTGTTCGGTTTCCATGTGTTTGAACTTTTTCCTTGTTTTTTCTGTTATTGATGTCTACTTTCATGGTTTTATGTTCAGAAAAGATGTTTTGTAATATTTTGATGCTTTGGATTTTGTTAAGGCTTGCTTATGGCCTAATATGTAGTCTATTATGGAGAATGTTTCATGTGTGTTGGAAAAGATAGTATACTTGGCAGCTGTTCAGTGGAGTGTTCAATATATGTCTATGAGATCCTGTTGGTTGAGTGTAGCATTTAGCTCTTCCATGTCTTTGTTGAGCTTCTTTCTGGATGTTCTGCCCTTCACCAAAGTGGTGTGTTGAAGTCTCCTACTAGTATTGTGGAGCTGTCTATCTCTCTTTTCAGTGTTGTTAGAGTTTGTTTTATGTATTTTGGAGCCGTGTTGTTGGGTGCATAAATATTTATTTTAGTTATGTCCTACTGGTGTATTGACCCTTTAATCATTGTATAGTGTCCTTCCTTATCCTTGTGGTGGATTTTACTTTAAAGTTTATTTTGTCAGAGATTAACGTTGCCAGTCCTGCTCTTTTTTGAGAGTTGTTTGCTTGATATATTTTTTTCCATCCTTTGAGTTTTAGTTTGTATCTCTCTTTGAGTCTAAGACGTGTCTCTTGTAGGCAGCATACAGACGGATTGTGATTTTTTTATCCAATCTACCACTCTCTGTTCCTTTGTTGGTACATTAAGCCCATTTACTGTCAGTGCAATGATTGATAAGTATGAGTTTAGTGCTATCATTTTGATGTCTTTTTTTGTGTGTTGTTCAAAGTTTCTTTGTTCCATTTTTCTGTGTTGAGGCATTTTTCTTTACGTATTTTCTTTTCATCTTTTTCATTGTTGTTGATTTTGTATTTGCTGAGTCTTTATATTTTTCTTTTTTTTATTTGACTTGTAAGGTTGTTATTTTTCTTTGTTGTTAGCTTAATATTTACCCCTATTTTTCTTAGTTTAAACCAATCTTTTATTTCTTTGTATTGCCTTGACTTCCTCTCCATATGCAAAATCTATGTCTCCTTTTTTTAAATCCTTCTTTTTTGTTTTAGGGTTGTCATCTTTTACATACTGACATCTGTTTCCCTATTTTCAGTGTTTTAGTTTTTGATTTACTTTTGCGAGTTCACTATTTGGTTGCTCTGTCCTGTGTTCTAGTATTAGGTTATTATCTGATGTTACTGATTTTCTAACTGGAGGACTCTTTTTAGAATTTCTTGTAATTTTGGCTTGGTTTTTGCAAATTCCCTAAATTTCTGTTTATCTGGAAATGCCCTAATTTCACCATCATATTTGAGAGACAGTTTTGCTGGATATATAATTCTTGGATGCAATTTTTTCCCTTCAAGGCTTTATGTATGTCATCCCATTGCCTTTTTGCCAGTATTGTTTCTGCTGAGTAGTCCGAGCTGATTCTTATTGACTCTCCTTTGTAGATGACTTTTCATTTATCCCTAGCGGCTCTTACAATTCTCTCTTTAAAAGATTTAAACACAGCAGAAAACATTCTTTTATGGTTATGAGGGTGGGGAGAGAGAGTGAGGGTTATTTGTAACTAGATAATAGATAAGAATTACCTTAGGTGAAGGGAGGGACAGCACACACTACAGGGAAAGTCAGCACAACTGGACAAAACCAAAGCTAAGAAGTTTCCTGAATACAATCAAACACTTTGAGGGGTAGAGTAGCAGGGTTATGGGTCTAGGGACAATGCTTTCAGGGTACATCTAGGCCAACTGGCATAACAAACCTATTAAGAAAATGTTCTGCATCCTACTTTGGTGAGTGGTGTCTGGGGTCTTAAAAGCTTGCAAGCAGCCATCTAAGATGCATCAATTTGCCCCAACCACTTGGACTAAAGGAGAATGAAGAACATCAAAGACACAAGCAAAGTATTAGCCCATGAGACAGAAAAGGTCACATAAGCTGGAGACTTCATCTTCCTGAGACCAGAAGAACTAGATGGTGCCTGGCTACCACCAATGAATGGCCTGACAGAGAACTCAACAGAGAGTCCCAGATGGAATAAGAGAAAGGTGGGGTACAGAACACAAATTCTATTAAGAAGACCAGATTTAATGGTCTGACTGAGACTGGAGGAACCCCAGAAAGAATGGCCCCTGGATTCTCTGTCAGCCCAGAACTAAAACAATTTCTGAGGTCAACCCTTCAGACAGGTATGGGACTGGACTGTGGAACATAAAGTGATACTCGTGAGGAGTGTGCCTCTTAGCTCAAGTAGATACAAGAGACTAAACGGGCAGCTCCTCTCTGGAGGTGAGATGGGAAGACAGAGATGGTTAGTAGCTAGTTGAATGGAAATGGGAATCAGGGGTGGAAAGTGGGAGTGTGCTGTCACAGTATGGGGAGATCAATCAGAGTCACATAACAATGTATGTGTAAATTTTTGTATGCAGGAAAAAATTCTCTCTTATCTTGGGTTTTTGTAAGTTTGATTATAATATGTCTTGGTGACTTTCTTTGGGTATCTTCCTTATGTGTGTTTTGATGAGCGTCTTGGATATATATCTTGTCATCTTTCACGACATCAAGGAAGTTTTCTGCCAACAAATCTTCAACAATTCTCTCTGTATTTTGTGTTATCCCCCCTGTTCTGGTACTCCAATCACTCGTAGGTTATTCCTTTTGATGGAGTCCCACATAATTCTTAGGATTTCATCATTTTTTTAATCCTTTTATCTGATTTTTCATCAAAGAAGTTGGCGTCCAGTTCTTTATCTTCAGTCTCACTAATTCTGACTTCCATTGCCTCAATTCTGCTCCTATGACTTTATATTGAGTTGTCTAATCCTGAAATTTTATTGTTAATCTTCTGGATTTCTGATTGCTGTCTCTCTATGGATTCTTGCACCCTGTTAAATTTGTCATTATGCTCTTCTCCAATCTTTTTAATTTCCTCTATTGCGTGTTCTGCTTTTTGTTTAGTTTCCTTCCTAATTTCTTGAAGAGTTCTGCATATTAATCTTTTTTATTCTGCCTCTGGTAATTCCAAAAAATTTTCCTCCTCTAGAAAACTTCCAGATTCTTTATTTTGGGAGCTTGTTGAAGCCATCATGTATTGCCTCTTTATGTGATTTGATATTGACTGTTGTCTCTGAGCCATCAATAAGTTATTGTATTTATTTATTTTATGTTTGCTTCCTGTGTCCTAGCTTCTTGTTTTGTTTTGATATGCCGAAATAGATTGCTCGTATGAGCTAGTTTGATTATTGGCACCTTTGAAGTGCTAATGTTCTGTCACCACGTGGTTAGATCTGTTACTAGGTATGTGAGCTCAGGAGTCGGCCCACTCCTCCTGTATGGTTTCAGCTCAGGTGCCCATGTAGATAGCCATCAAGTGTGTTGTGTAGGCTCTCATTTACAGTCCTCGACAGCCATGGGTGATTGGTGTAGGCACAGGTATCTGGCTGTAGCAGGGGGAAACACTCTGAGCAAGGCTGGGGGCTGACAGCCACCTACAGGTGTCCAGGAGGAAGGGGTGTCCTTGTTCCCTACAGCATGTAGGTGGGTGGGTTTTGCAGGTGGAGTAAGAGCAGCTAATGCTGTTGGCTGTAAGGACTGGGGGCACCTTTTATTCATGGGCTCCTATTGCAGGTGTCTAGGTGGTGTGACTGGAGCCACCAGTCCTCAGGTCTCTGATGTGGTTAGGTGAAGACCCTGCTTAATGGGCAGTGTCAAATGTCAAGAATCTGCCACTTCACAGCTGAAACAGTTGAAGTTAGAGTTCTGGTATATACCCTGTTGTACTGCAGTAATGAGGGCCTACACTGTTGAGATGGGCCCACACAAGTCTATGCATGGGGAAAGGCACTCAAAGTCAATGGATTCCTTACGCCTGTGCCTAGGCAAAGGAAATGTGCCTATTCTGGGTTCCTGGCTTAGGGGAGCTGGCAGTTTATTTTTTCCCCTGTTTGTTAATTTGTTCACTCTCCAAGGAAGAGAGAATAGCTCAGGGCATGTGATGGATCCCAATTCCAGCCCAGAGGACTCGGCAGTTGCTGACACCAGTCCGGGACCCTGTGCAGAGCAGGGAGCAGGGAGGTAAATGGGAGAGAGTTTTTTCCTTAAGGGGTGTGTTTTTGATCTGCTTGGCAAGCCATAGGCAAGTACTTATCTTTTGTCAAGGGCTGCTTCTCTCTGGTTCTGGGTGGCCATGTAGACTCTCAGCAGATGGGTCTCTCCCAGTGAAGAAAATGCACCTCCTGAGCACCACTGCTTGCCTGCTTCACCGCTCACTCCCAAGCTGATCAGGCCTGAGGGGCTCAGGCTCTCATCTGGTCAGTACTAGCAACTCCTTGTTGCTTCTGAACTGTCTTTCCCTTCCCCTCAGTCTGGTTCCTCAACTCTGCCTTTGTTGTTCAGGGCTCCCAGATGGCCATATATAATCAATTCACTTGTTTTTTCTGGTCTTTGTTGTAAGAAGGTCCTTCTGAAGTGTCTGACTACTCCACCATCTTGGCCCCACCTCTACTCATGGAATTTTCAATCACATCATATGCTTGTGAAAGCTGGACAATGAATAAGGAAGATGGAAGAAGAATTGACTCCTTTGAATTGTGATGTTGTGGAATAATATTGAATATACCATGGACTGCTAAAAGAATGAACAAGTACAACCAGAATGTTCCTTAGAAGAAAGCATGGCAAGACTACATCTTATATATTCAGACATGTTATCAGGAGGGATCAGTCCCTGGAGAAGGATATCATGCTTGTAAAGTAGAGGGTCAGTGAAAAAGAGGAAGACCCTCAATGACATGGATTGACACATTGGCTGTAGAAATGGGCTCAAGCATAACAGCAGTTGTGAGGATGGCACAGGACCAGGCAGTGTTTTTTTCTGTAGTACACAGAGTCACTGTGAGTCAGAATGGACTCGACGGCACCTAACAACAACAACAACATATGCAGAGAAATTTATTTCCTGGAAATGACTCATACAGTTGTAGAGACTGGCAAGTCCCAGTTCTATTGATCAGGCTTCAGGCTGTAGGTTTCTCCTGGCTCACATTGTTGCAAGGGCTGATGAATCACAAATAAGCAGTAAGGTGGCAGACCGCTGGCACATGTCCCAAGAACCAGAGGTCAGATGGTGAAGAGTCAGATGCAGGATAGAGAGAGAGCTTTTCCAGAACATCTAAGTATATGGAATGAAGGCTACACCCCCAAGGAAACTGCCTTTGCATTAGATTACAAAATGGAATATAAATACATAATATGGAGAATAATGAGCTAGCCAAGTTGACACCTATAATTAACCATCATAGTTCACCCCTTGTCAACTTGGCACTTGTACATATCTCCTTAAGCCATACATAATTTCTAAAAAAAAAGACATTTATAAAGTCATACTTGTGCCTAACATTAATATACATACAAACAAAAAGCACTAGCATGGTTTACATCTTATCTTTTGTAAGTTATGAGATAAGGGAGAGAAGAAAACAAAAATATTTGCTGCATACATATGTATGTAATATATATATGTATACACACACACATACATATACAATAAAACAAGGAAAAAATACTCATTACAATTAGAGTACTTGTTTCTGCAACTGGTCATGTGGTCATAACTGGTATTTAGAAGTATCTTATTCCACCACCCATTCCATATTCCCTTTGCCCTCAGCAAGCACCTCAGCTGGTCATGGTTCTTTGTCTAGTGGGGTGACCCGAACCTTCATTCCCAAAGGGTCTGGTCCATTAGTAGTCATGGTAGAACTGGGCTTCTGTAGTTTTAAATTGATTTTAATCACCGGACATCGTAGTACTAAGAGATGTGCTAAGGGATCTCCTGTATTCCAGTTATACTTTTCTTTTACCTTCATTATGTACTATCAATCCAATTTCCCTTTGGTAATCAGGATCAACCACACCAGCCAGTACAGTAACTCTCTTCTTTTCCTGTTGATCCAGAGGCATGAGGAGTCCAAATTGGCCAGGTGGCACTCTTAAATTCCAGTTCAATGGAATCAGTGTTGTGTCTCCAGGTGGGAGCATTCCTTTCTTTGGAACTAAGACTTCTAAACCTGCAAAGCATAGGATCACAAGGACAGGAAGTAAAAATTTTATGATTCGGTCACTAGGGGTAATAGTGAGTAGTGCCACTCCCATTCCCACCTCTTTATTCCTGGACCCATGAATCCTGGCTATGGGAAAAGCAGCACCATATATTGAATGCTGGTTTACAGCATATACAGCCACCTGGAGAGCATTGTCCCAACCCTTCAAAGTATTGCCATCTAGCTGGCACTGTAATTGTGTCTTTAGACTGCCATTTCATAGTTTATCAAGTCAGCTGCTTCAGGATGATGGGGAACATGGTAAGACCGGTGAATTCAATGAGCATGGGCAATTGCCGCTCTTCATCTGCTGTGAAATGAATCCCTTGATCTGGGGAAATTCTGGTAGGATACTATGATGGTGGATAAGGCATTCTGTGAGTCCATGGAAGGTAGTTTTGGTAGAAGCATTGCTACAGGGAAGGCAAATCCATATCCAGAGTAATTTCTATCCCAGTAAGAACAAAACGCTGCTCTTTCCATGATGGAAGCATTCCAGTCTAACCAACCTGCCACCAGGTGGCTGGCTGATCACACTGAGGAACGGTGCCATATCGTGGACTCCGTGTTGGTCTCTGCTGCTGGCAGATTAGGTACTCAGTAGTTGCCGTAGCCAAGTCAGTCTTGGTGAGTAGAAGTCCATGTTACCGAGCCAGTGTATAACCTCCATCCCTGCCACCATGGCCACTTTGTTCATGAGCCCATTGAGCAATGAGAGAAGTACTGGGGGAAGAGGATGCCTGGTTTCCAAAGAACACATAATCATATCCACTTGATTGTTAAAATCCTCTTCTGCCAAGGTCACATAAGCATTTACGAGACACAAATACCTTCACTTCTTTGGCCTATTCAGAGAGGTCTAGCCACATGTCTTTTCCCTATACCTCCTTGTCTGCAATTTTCCAATCATGTCCTTTCCAACTCCCTGAACATCCTGCCAAACCATTGGCCATAGCCCATGAATCACTATACGAACACACATTTGGGATTTCTCCTTTCAAGCAAAGTGAACAACCAGGTACACTGCTCTAAGTTCTGCCCATTGAGGGGGTTTGTCTTCACCACTGTCCATCAAGGAAGTCTCAGAAGGACAGTACCAAATTTCTTAGCCTGGGTTCTTTAGAGGAGCAAAACAAGTGACACATATATATATAAATACATTTATATAGAGAGACTTATTTCAGTGGCTCACTCAATTGCAGAGGCTAGCAAATCCCAATTTATGGGTCAGGTGTCAGGCTGAAGGCTTCTCCTGACTCATGTGGTTGCAAGGGCTGATGAACCCAAAATTGGTCGGTCAGATGGAAAGCAATTGTTTCAAGGGACTGCAGCAGCTGGTGAATCCCAAAATCTACAGGTCAAGCAGCTGACTATTGGCTGACATTCCAAGAACCAGAGGTTAGATGATGATGAGTCAAATGCAGGATAGAGAGAGAGCTCTGCCAGAACATCCATGTATGTATTGTATGTGGGCCACACCCTCAAGGAAACTCTCCTGACATCAGATCACTAATTGGAGGATAATTACATAATACTGGGAGTCATGTCCTAGCCTACTTGACACATAATATTAACCATCACACTTTTCAATTTGGATGTCTTTTATTTCTTACCTTAACTAATTTTCCTGGCTAGAACCTCTAGTGCAATGTTGAATAAAAGTGATGAAAGAAAGTATCCTTGTCTTATCCCCAACATTAAGGGAAAATATCTTGCTGTTCCCTATTAAACATGATATTAGCTGTAGTATTTTCATAGATGGCCTTTATGAGGTTGAAGAAATTCCCTTCTGTTTATAGTTTGTTGAGTTGTTTTTTTTCCTAATCCTTTTGTTTTGACTGAAGGCATCCAAATGTTCTTTGAAAGACACCGTTTGTTGAGTATAAAAGGAAGTTAAACTTTTAGTGTCCTTTTTAAAGAATAACATTTTAAGGTACAGTATTTTGCTTTGTGGATGGGTCAACTTTTCTATGGCAACACTTACTTCCCAGGTACTCCTCCCACTTGTGTGCTTATTTCACAATGTCATAACATGCTAAGTACTTTTTTTTTTAAATCTATAATGGTACTTTAGGATTATTAACTAATGGATATCCAAATTGTATGGAGTGGGAATTGTCCAGTTTAGTCTTTAATTCCAGAACTAATCATTGAACTTTGCTTATTAGACAATAAAGAAAAGCGTAACAGTGAGAAAGACATTCTAACTAGACATTTAGTTGACATCATATATAAATTTTAAAGGATTGTCTAAAAAAGATATTCTATTGCCTTGTGTTCTGCATGCCAATTGGCAGTAGTTACGCATTACCATTAAGGCAAAGCAATCTATTACTTCTCTCAGTATAGTGTACATCTGGATTTGTACAAGGAGCAGCTTTAGAGTATAATTTAAGGTATGTATATAATTTGTGGGTATACTATACCCATATAAAAACCAAAAACCAAACCTGTTGCCATTGAGTCGATTCTGACTCATAGCGACCCTATAGGACAGAGTAGAACTGCCCCACAGTGTGTCCAAGGAGTGACTGGTGGATTCAAACTGCTGAGCATTTGGTTAGCAGCCAAGCTTCTTAACCACTGGGTATTTAATAAATTAATAAATATTATGTAAATGTACATAACACTGCATCTTTATGCTTTATGAATCTACAATATTAAATTAAGCATTTCAACAAAACAATTACTACTGCTTTCCATGTGGTGGATGCTGATCTATGGGTGGGGCACACTAAAAGATGTGCCAGATTTGCTATTAGAAATAAATAAATAAATAAACCATCTGCAACATGGTAGTTAAATACATAGGTTTTGAATTAGTTTATACAGAATCATTCCGTTAAAATACATATAAAAGAATTATCACTTACAGAAGATATATCCTAAAAATTAATTGCTTTGATTTTAACTCTCAGTTTCCCTGTGTATTGATTAGTGATAGACTTGTATCATTTTGTTGCAAGTGATAAAACCTGAGAGTGTCTAGCTTAAACAAATAAAATGAGTTTGTTGGTTTACCTGTTTGGCATGTTTGAATTGTGCTGTTGGCTTTAGGCAAGCTGTAGCTGGAGTGGAAATAATAACAAATGTTATCATTCACTGAATGAAGGTTTTTGTTTTATTTTATTCTGTTTAAGACTTTATTTCCCTCTCTGCTGACATCATTCTTAGGCTTTCACTGAATGTTAACAGAGTGGCTACTTGATGTGATTTCAAGACATGTATCATTCTTTCAGCTATTGATCCTGGAAGCAAAAGAAAGACTTTTTTTTCCCCCTGGTTGCCTCTCTTGGGATTATCTACCAATCCCTTTATCAAGGAATATAAAAAAACAAAAACCCTTTGTCATCGAGTCAATTCCAACTTCCAGAGATCATATAGGACAGAGTACAACTGCCCCATAGAGTTTCCAAGGAGTGGCTGGTAGATTGTTACTGCCAACCTTTTGGTTATCAGCCATAGGTCGCCATAGTCCTTAACCACTGCACCACCAAGACTCCAATAGCAAGGGTTTATTAGTCTCCTAGTGCTGCTGTAACAAAATACCACAAATCTCATTATGTTAAGCAACACACCCAGGACCTCAGATTCAGAAGGGAGCCGCATGCTTGGGGTTTAATTCTCTATGATCACCATCCTGAAATTCAGAATCATGTTATCTTCAAATGTGTCTTTTGTAAGTGAAGTTTGATGAGGCAATGGAGCACGTGCTAGGCAATTGGAGCCTCACATCAGCATGGTCCCACTTCCTACCACCTCCCTGGGATGGGTTCTCCACTGCCTGTCCCCATTTATATCCCGTTCACCAGTGCTGTTCTTTGCCCTCAGTGTGGCCTTGGGTTCAGGTTCAGGGACAGTCAAGGGAGGGCATGTGTGCTATCATGCTGGAGGTGGGGCCTGGAAATTGTGAGGGTTTGCTTTGTCCCTGTTGAATTTATTCATGCTAGAGGGAGCTCAAAATTAAATAACAAATAAAAGGAAAAAAAAACAAACAAACAAAAACAAAACCATTAGGTCATATCAGGAGAGAGAAATTGTAGTAGAAAGGTTTTTTCCCTACTTTTTGAAAAATGAGGTCCAGAATCCATTTTTCCCTGGGACCCACAAATTATGTAGCTGGACCTAATCTGGGTAAATGCAAAGGACCAACTTATTTATTTATTAAAACTGGTGCAACTTTATTTAGGGATACACTATCACAGGGGCAACTGCTCAACAGTCCAATGAATAGTATTTGATTTAACAATTTGGTTTGGATTTTGGCTGTATTTTAAAACTACTATAAAGATAAGAAACCATATTGAAATACTAAATGTGTTCCATGTATTGTCCCCTTTGTGAAGCTAAATTAAGCATTTTTCAATAACAACCAAAGATTATGATATAGACAATGAGTATAATTTTAGCTCTGTTTAAATTGTTAAATTGTTTAATTTATCATGTATTAATAATGTAATTGATGTTAGCAAGTCTCAGAATTTTCAAAGGCTGTAAGCCCTACTCCAATTAATTCCAATTATCTGAGTAGTTTTATATTCACCAGGTTGTAATTAGCAGACACCTACTTTTTTTTAACTGTGCTTTAGATGAAAGTTTACAGAGCAAATTAGTTTCCAATTCAATAGTTTGTACACAAATTGTTCCGTGACATTGGTTGCAATCCCTGCAATATGTCAGTACTCTGTCTGGTTGAGTTTCTCATTTCCATTTGTCCAGTTTTCCTGCTCCTTCCTGCTTTCTCATCTCTGCTTTTGGGCAGTTACCCTTTCAGTCTCATATAGATGATTGTTCTAAGGAGCACTTTGCTCATGAGTGTTATCGCTTATTTTACATGTCTATATATAACTTGTCTGAAAGGTGATCTCTGGGAATGGCTTCAGCTCCAAGTATGAAAGGTGTCTAAGGGCCATAGTCTCGAGGGTTCCTCCAGACTCTCTCAGACAAATAAACCTAGTATTTTTTATGAATGTGAATTTTGCTCTACCTTTTTTTCCCACTCCAACTGGGACCTTCTATTGTGATCTTCGACAGAACAGTCAATAGTAGGAACTGGGTACCATCCAGGTCATCTGGGCTCAGGCTAGTGGAGGCTGTGGGTCCTGTGGTCCATTACTCCTTTGGATTATTTCTTTGAGTCTTTGGTTTTCTTCACTCTCCTTTGCTTCGACGGAAAGAGACTGATAGTTGTGTCTTAGATGGCTGCTCACAAGCTTTTAAAACCTCAGACACACTAAGAAGGGTGTAGAAGGTTGTCTTTATAAACTATGTTATGCCAATTAACATAGATGTCCCCCAAGACGGCTAATCTAGTTTCAGTGTTTAATCTCTTAATTTCTTTATAAAACATATAACAATGGAAAAACTAAAATTTTTTTCTTTATTTTTTTTTACACTCACCAAAGTGTGACCTCAGCAGCAGAAGATTTTTTTTTTTGAAATTTTCTTTTTTATAAATTTTTTGTTATTTTACTTTAGATGAAGGTTTACAGAACAAATAGTTTCTCATTAAACAGTCAGTACACATATTGTTTTATGAAATTGGTTAACAACCCCACGAAATGTCAGCACTCTCCCTTCTCCACCTTCGAGGACCTTTATTTTGGTGAAAATATAAATAGCCAAAGTTACACCATTTCAAAAGTTTCTACATGTACAGTTCAGTGACATCAATTACATTATTCCAGTTGTGCTGCTGTTCTCACTATTCTTCCCAAAATTATTCCATCACCATTATCTTCAACTCACTGCCCCTTAGGCTTCCCATCAAACCTTGTGAGTTGCTGTCAATTTGATCTGACATAGATAATTCTTTTTTTTTTTTTTTTTGTAACTTAGATGAAGGTTTGCACAACAAATAGTTTCTCATTAAACAGTTAGTACACATATTGCCATATGACAATGGTTAACAACCCCACAACATGTCAACAGTGTCCCTTCTCAACCTTGGGTTCCCTATTACCAGCTTCCCTGTCACCTCCTGCCTTCTAGTCCTTGTCTTTGGACTGCTGCGCTTCATTAGTCCTGTTTTGTTTTATGGGGCTGTCAAATCCCTGGCTGAACAGTCAACTTTGGGAGTGACATCACCAATGAGCTAAAAGGGTGTCCGGGGGCCATATTCTCAGGATTTCCCAGTCTGTCAGTCCAGTGAATCTGGTCTTTTTTTGTGAGTTAGAATTTTGTTCTACATCCTTTTCCAGCTCTGTCCAGGACCCCCTATTGTGATCCCGGTCAGAGCAGTCGGTGGTGGTAGCCAGGCACCATCTAGCTGTACTGAACTCAGTCTGGTGGAGGCTGTGCTAGCTGTGGTCCATTAGTCCTTTGTACTCATCTTTTCCTTGTATCTTGTTCTCTTCATTCCCCCTTGCTCCAGAAGGGGTGAGAACAGTGGAGTATCTTAGATGGCTGCTCACAGTCTTTTAAGACCCCAGATGCTACTCACCAAGGTAGAATGTAAAATATTGTCTTTATAAACTGTGTTATGCCAATTGAGCTAGATATTCTCCAAGACCATGGTCCCCACAGCCCTCCGCCCAGCAATTCAGTCCTTCAGGGCATTTTGAAGTGTCTGTGGAGCTTCCATGACCTTTCCTTGTACAAGTTATGCTTGCTTCCCAGTATTGTGTACTGTCTTACCCTTCACCAAACTTACCACTCTGTTGTCTGTTTAGTCCCTCCACCACTCCCATCCTTCGTAACCAACAAAGATTGTTTCTTTGTGTGTGTAAACTTTTACATGAGTTTTTACAGTAGAGGTCTCATGTAATATTTGTCCTTTTGTGATTGACTTATTTCATTCAGCATAATGTCTTCCATTTCAATCCATGTTATGAGATGCTTCACAGATTCATCATTGTTCTTTATCTTTGCACAATACTCCATTGTGCCATTGTGTGCATGAACGATAGTTTGTTTATCCAGTCATCTGTTGATGGGCATCTAGGTTGTTTCCATCTTTTTGCTGTTGTGAACAGTGCTTCAGTGAATATGGATGTCCATATGTCTATTCATGTGATGGCTTTTATTTCTCTAGGATATATTCCTAGGAGTGGGATTGCATTTTGTAGTGATTTTTTTTTTTTTTTTTTTTTGTGGTGCTGACGTTTTCTTTGTTCCTCTTACTCTCCTGTGCTGAGTTCCTTTTGTTTGTGGATTTTTTTTTCATTCTTTTGTTTTTGTAAGTTTTGTTTTTACTGAGACTTTATGTGTTTCTTCCTTACTTTGATGAGTAGGTTTGTTAACTTTCTTTGTAGTTACCTTGAAATTTACCCTTATCTTCTTAGATTTGAACCAGTCTATTATTACTTGGTATCACCTTGCCTTCCTCTCCATTAAAAGGTTCTATACTTACACCATTTATTCCCTTTTTTATTGTTCTGAAACTGTTGTAATTTACAGATCAACCTCTCTGGTTCCTTGTTGTAGTTCTTTTGGTTTTGCACGGTCCTTAAAAGTTCATTTCCTAGGTTGGCATCTGGCTAGTACAATCCTGTATCCTATAGTCAGCCTGTGGTCTGATGGTGTTTGTTCTCAGATCGAAGGACTCCCTTTAATAAGTCTTGTAAGTTTGGTTTGGTTTTTACATAGTCCCTTAATTTCTGTTTATCTGGAAATGACCTAATTTCACCATCATATTTGAACGAAAGTTTTGCAGGATATATTATTCTTGGCTGGCAATTTTTTTCTTTCAAGGGTTTATATATGTCATCCCATTGCCTTCTTGCCTGCGTGGTTTCTGCTGAATAATCTGAGCTTAGTCTTATTGTTTCTCCTATGTATGTGACTTTTTGTTTTTCTCTAGCTGCTCTCAGGATTCTTTGTCTTTGGTTTTGGCAAGTGTGATTATGATATGCCTTGGTGATTTTCTTTTGAGGTCTATCCTATATGAGGTTCATTGAGCTTCTTGGATGGTCAGCTTTTCATCTTTCATGATATGGGGGAAGTTTCTGTCACTAGTTCTTCAGTGATCCTCTCTGTGTTTTCTGGAACTCTGAACAGTTTCAGATTTTTGCTTTTGATTGTATCCCACATAATTTTCAGGGTTTCTTCATTTTTCTTTGTTGTTTTTTTCTGATTTTTCCTCAAATAGAGTTGTATCCAAGTGTTTGTCTTCAATTTCGCTGATTCTATCTTCCATCATTTCAAACCTGCTCCTCAGCCCATCTATGACACTATCCATTTCTGAAATCTTGTTGTTTATCTTTTGGATTTCTAATTGTTGTTTTTGTATGATTTCTAGTTGTGAATTTATTTTAGCATTTTGTTCTTGTATTATTTTCTTGAATTCTTCCATTTTTTGTCTGTATTTTCCATGTATTTGTGTATTTTTTCCTCACTTTTGCCTGTTTTTTGCTTCATCTGTTGGATAAGTCTGAATATTAGAGATGTGAATTTCCTATCAGTTAGGTCTAGTGCCTTTTCTTCTACTGGAAGGTCATCTGGTGATTTTTGTTGGGTGCCTACTGGAACCATCCTGTCTTGAACAACTAAAATTTTAACACTGTCTTGTGGCATTTGTAACATGCAAAACAAACTCAAAGCAGCTCAAAGAAAGACAAAAATCTGAACTGCTACCATAGTTGTCTTTAGTTCATAGGTGACTGAATAGAAGCAGACAGCCTCTGGTGGTAAGTGAACATTCAGATGGAACTATGTAAACAGGGAATACACAGCAACCTTAAATAGTACAACTTTTAGAATGGGAATGATTGCAGTCCTCACAGTATGTGAAACAGTGGTGGTAGGAGGGCATCCTGAAAGAATTTGCCATAGTTTTGGCTGGAAGAATCAGAAAAGTGAACTGAGGAAACCAAAAATGCTGGAGTACATGAAATCATCAAACCTCTTTATCAACTTTTTTGACTAACCCTCAAAACGATTCTGGGCATAAAATACTCAAAGAAGCTCTACTAAAGAAAAATGATCAGAATAGAGACAAGAGCTGTTGCACACTAAACAAAGTATTTTATTTCAAGAATTTCCAAGAAAATTGTCTCCTAAAACAAACAAACAAATAAAAATACTAAGTGAAGTAAAATAACAGAATTCTGAACCTCCACAATTTAACAGTGATAATGTCCAAGAAAAAGTTCAAATATATCTGGCAATTAGAATAATAAAGAAAATGGAACACAATTTCCAGAGAAAAGGAAATCAATTTAATCTTATGCAAAGAAGAACCAAATGTTAGAATTAGCAGACAAGTATTTAAAAGTAGTTATGACAACCATTAGTGAAATAAAAACAAACAAACAACAACAAAAAACTATTATTAGTGGTGATATTATGAAAAATCAGCATAAAAACTGAAACAATAAAAATGAACCAAATTGAAATTCTATAATTGTAAAATAAAATTTCTGAAAAAAAAAATTCACTGGATGGACTTAAGAGCCAAAAGGGTATAGGAGAGGAAACAAGTTGAAGAACTTGGAGACAGATCATCAGAAGTTTTCAAAAGTAAAGAAAATTAAAAAAATTAAAAAGTAAATGAATAGAGTCTCGGGAATTTGTTCCATGATGTCAAATGATCAGAAGAATATGCAATTGAAATAGTAGAAGGAGAGGAGATAGAATGGGGCAGAAAAAAATATTTGAAGAAATAATTGCCAAAACATTTCCAAATTTGATGAAAGGCAAATATATGCAGATACAAGTACAAAATTAATTGAATACCAAGCAGAATCAATACAGAGAAGTCCACACGAAGACACATAATAGTCAATCTCTTAAAAGCCAAAGATAAAAAGCAAATCCTCAAAGAAGCAAGATAAAAAGTACATATTCCATACATATTCTGATCCAATTAATGGCTGACTTATCAGAAACCGTGAAGGGGAAAAAATAATAAAAAAGAGTAGACTAACATATTTAAAGTGCTGAAAAAGCTCTGTTAACATAGAATTCTATGTACAGCTAAACTTTTTCAAGAATGAAGGCAAACTAAAGACTTTTTCAGAGGAAACAAAATATTTTGTTGCTAGCAAACGTGTACTATAAGAACTGTTAAAGGAAATTCTTTTTTAAAAAATATTTTTATTGTACTTTAGATGAAGGTTTACAGAACAAATATTTTCTCATTAAACAGTTAGTACACGTATTGTTTTATGACAACGGTTAACGACCCCATGACATGTCAACACTATCCCTTCTCAACCTTGAGTTCCCTGTTACCAGCTTTCCTGTCCCCTCGTCCTTCTAGTCCTTGTCCCTGGACTGTTGTGCCCCATTAGTCTTGTTATGTTTTATGGGGCTGTCTAATCTTTGGCTGAAGGGTGAACCTCAGGAGTGACTTCATTACTGAGCTAAAAGGTTGGCCAGGGGCCATACTCTCGATGTTTCTCCAGTCTCTGTCAGGCCAGTAAGTCTGGCCTTTTTTTGTGAGTTAGAATTATGTTTTACATTTTTCTCCAGCTCTATCCGGGACCCTCTGTTGTGATTTCAGTCAGATCAGTCAGTGGTGGTAGCTGGGCACCATCTAGTTGTACTGGACTCACTCTGGTGGAGGCTGTGATAGTTGTGGTCTATTCGTCCTTTGGACTAATCTTTCTCTTGTATATTGTTCTCTTCATTCTCCCTTGCTGCCGAAGGGGTGAGACTAGTGGAGTATCTTAGATAGTTGCTCACAAGCTTTTGAGACCCCATATACTACTCATCAAAGTAGAATGTAGAACATTTTCTTTATAAACATGTTACGCCAATTGAGCTAAATGTTCCTTGAGAGTATGGTCCCCAGAACCCTCTGCCCAGCAATTCAGTCCCTCAGGGAGTTTGGATGTGTCTGTGGAGCCTCCGTAACCTTTCCTTGAACAAGTTGTTCTGGCCTCCCCAGTATTGTGTACTGTCTTACCCTTCACCAAAGTTACCACTTATCTATTGTCTGTTTAGTAACCCCCCCCATCCCATCCCTTGTAACCAACAAAGATGGTTTCTTTTTGTATGTAAACTATTTCTTAAGTTTTTGCAGTAGAGGTGTCATACAATATTTGTCATTTTGTGATTGATTTATTTCACTCAGCATAATGTTCTCCAGTTTTATCCATGTTATGAGATGCTTCATAGATTCATCATTGTTCTTTATCATTGCATAATACTCCATTGTGTGTATATACCATAGATTGTTTATCCATTCATCTATTGATCACATCTAGATTGTTTCCATCTTCTTGCTATTGTGAACAGTGCTGCAATGAACATGGGTGTGCATATGTCTATTCTTGTGACAGCTCTTATTTCTCTGGGATATATTACTAGGAATGGGATTTTTGCATTGCCACTCCTGCTCTTTTTTGGTAGTTGTTTGCTTTTTATATTTTTTTCCATCCTTTGATTTTTAATAAATTTACATCTTTGTTTCTAAGATGTGTCTTTTGTAGACAGCATATTGATGGATCATGTTTTTTAATTCATTCTGTCACAATCCTTCTCTTTATGGGTGCATTTAGGCCATTTACTTCAGTGAAATTATTGATAGATGTGAGTTTATTGCTGTCATTTTGTGGTGATTTTTTTGTGGTGCTGACGTTTTCTTTGTTCTTCTTACTCTCTTGTGCTGAATTCCTTTTGTGTGTGGATTTTTTTTTCATGTTTTTTGTTTTTACTGAGACTTTATGTTTTTCGTCTTTATTCTGATGAGTAGGTCTGTTAACATTCTTTGTGGCTAACTCGAAATTTACCATTATCTTCCTAAGTTTGAAGCAGTCTATTATTACTTGGTATTGCCTTGTCTTCCTGTCCATTAAAAGGTTCTATACCTACACCATTTATTCTCTTTTTTATTGTTCTGATATTGTTGTCATTTACACACTAACTTCTCTGATTCCCTGTTGTATTTCTATTGGTTTTGGATAGCCCTTGAGAATTCATTTCCTAGATTCCTATCTGGCTGGTATGATCCTTAGTCCTATATTCAGCCTGTGATCTGATGTTGTTTGTTCTCAGATCGATGGACTCCCTTTAATTATTCTTGTAAGTTTGGTTTGGTTTTTACCTAGTCCCTTAATTTCCGTTTATCTGGAAATGTCCTCATTTCACCATCATATTAGAACGAGAGTTTTGCAGGATATATTATTCTTGGCTGGCAGTTTTTTTCTTTCAAGGTTTTATATATGTCATCCCATTGCCTTCTTACCTGCATGGTTTCTGCTGAATAATCCGAGCTTAGTCTTACTGTTTCTCCTGTGTATGTGACTTTTTGTTTTTCCCTAGCTGCTCTCAGGATTCTTTGACTGTCTTTGGTTTTTGCGAGTGATTATGATATGCCTTGGTGATTTTCTTTTGGAGTCTATCTTATATGGGTTTCATTGAGCTTCTTGGATGGCCAGCTTTTCATCTTCCATGATATTGGGGACGTTTCAGTCACTAGTTCTTCAATGATCTTCTCTATGTTTTTTGTTTTCTCCCCGTGTTCTTCAACTCCAAACACTTGCAGATTTTTCCTTTTGAATGTACCCCACATAATTCTCAGGGTCTCTTCATTTTTCTTCATTCTTTTTTCTGATTTTTCCTCAAGCAGAGTTGTATCTAAGTGTTGTCTTCAAGTTCATTGATCCTGTCTTCCACCATTTCAAACTTGCTCCTCAGCCCTTCTATGAACACTATTTTTGAAATCTTGTTGTTTATCTTTTGGATTTCTAATTGTTGTTTTTGTATAATTTCTAGTTGTGAATTTATTTTGGCATCTTGTTCCTCCATTAATTTCCTGAATTCTTCCATTTTTCTGTCTGTATTTTCCATGAATTAGTCTCTCTTTTCCATGAATTTGTCTATTTTTTTCCTCATTTTTGTCTGCTTTTTGCTTCCACTTTTGGTTAGCTCTGAATATTATAGATTTGAATTCCCTATCAGGTAGTTCTCGTGCCTTTTCTTCTACTGGAAAGTCATCTGGTCTTTTATTTTGGACCCCTGCTGGAACCATCCTGTCTTGTTTTTGTAAATGTTTTGATATTGTCTGCTGTCTTCAGGGCATTCAGTAGTTATTTTCTTCATTGATTGATTGTAGATTTGTTTGTTTTGACCTGCTTTTTTGTTTTATTTGGTTATGTCTGAACAGGCGGGCTGTGTATTCTTTGTTGTTTGCTCGTATGTGGGCACAATACTTTTTGGCTTCTCCAATTGTCAGGGTCAGTTGCTCAGATATAGTACAGCAGGGCAGGTCAAGATGAAGAGGAGTTGCTGGGATGGGTTGTTTGTGGCACGTACTAGGGCAACAGGGGCAAGGCTATAATCAGTGCAGGGCAGGTTCCAAGAGGCCGTGCCTGTGCTGCTTGGGGATGCGATGTTCATTGCACAGTGCAGGTAGACATGATGGAGGGGGGAGATTGTGATGTGTAGAACTAAGGTGGGTATGTGAAAGAGGCGAGAGATGAGAGAGGAACAGGAGCCAAAAACATACAAACAAAAAAGAGTGCTAAGGGAGCTTACTGTTTGAGGGGAGAGATGAGATACTGAGAAATGGAAAAAAACAAAAAAGAGAAGAAGGAAAAAAAAAAGAAAAGAAAAAAATGAATAAATAAAAATTAGAAAGAAAAAAGAAAACCAAAGCCCCCAGGGATCTCACTGGTGCCACTGTAAGGTCTGGAGAAGTTGCTCACAGGCCGTGAAGTACAGCCTGACAAAAGGGTAGACGTGTCACTTAGCCCCAGCTATTCAGGAGACAGGAAGAGAAGATAAGTATGGAGTGCTGAGAAACTGAGTGATGAAGAAAGACAAAAAGGAGATACAGAAAAAAGAAAAGAAAACAAACAAATAAAAAAAAAAAAAGAACAAGAAAACTCCCCCCCCAAAAAAAAAAACAGAAAAAAAGAAATGTCCTCAGGGATCCCTTTGCACATCTTGGCAAACTGAGGGGGTAGGTCCCAAGTCGCACAGTACTGCCCAGCTAGAATGGACTCCCAATTCGAGAAAAGAAAAAGGAAAGAAACAAAGAAACAATTTGAAACAAACAAATAAAAAGCCCCGGGATCCTACCAGCACGGCGGCACAGGCTGGGAAGCAGTCCCACACTCGAGAGGCACTTCACAGCCTCTCATGAAGAAGCAAAGATGGTGCATAGAGCCAGGTATTTGAGAGAAAGGAGAGGGAGGTGGTGAGATGTATGGAAGAAGTCAAAAGAAGCAGAAAGAAGCAACACTAGCAGCCAAAGAATGGCACTCAGGGAGCCAGCCATTGACAGCGGGTGAAATCCAAGCAGCACTGGGGTGAATTTGGTGCTTCTATCTAAGAGACTGTGGCCGCTGGAAGCAGAGGAGGCTGAGTGGGGGTGAATAATGGTGGGGGGTGGGAAAGTGTGTATCTCTGGTTACCGGTTGTTCTGTCTCCTGCTGGCATCTCCATGAAGCTGCTTTCCCATACCCTGTGTTCACCAATCTCCAAAAGGAGTCCAAGATGGCTGATCCATGCTGTGTTAGCTGATAGGAAACCCTGCATGTATCTCTTCTCACTCTCTGTTCTCTGTCAGTTTCTTATTCCATTTGGTGCTTGGCTGAACTCTTTATCTCTTCATTTGATGCTTACGGTTTCAGGATTGACATTTTCTCTGTTTGGTTTAGTTTTTGTATCTTTGCTGTGGAGGGATGGCATGGTGCCTCTATAGTGCCATGTTGCCTGGAAGTTAAAGGAAATTCTTTAGGTGAAGGAAAATGATAATAATGAAAGCTTGTATCTTCAGAGAGAATGAAGAGCATCAGATATGGTAAATATCTAGATAAATGGAAAAGACATTTTTTGCCCTTTTCCTCTTAATGTCTTTATAACACCTATAACTGGTAAAAAAATAAAATTAAAACATTGTTTTGTGGGATTTATACCATATGTAGTTGTGCTATATAGCAAGTATAGCAAAAAGAAGAGTGTATACACCAATAAGTTTAAAACATTTTTATGGTCTACAAGTAGTAATTCAATTGTGTTAAGGAACTACACACACATACACACACACACACCCCACATCACATATTTCCCTAGGGAAACTACTATACAAATAATGTACAAAGAGATAGTTAAAAAGACAACAAGACAGTTAAAATTAATATGAAATCCTGAAAATATTGAATTAAATTGTAAAAAAAAGGCAGCAAAGGAGTAACAGAGGAACATTAAACAGAGTAGAGAAGTAGAAAACAAAAATTAAAAAGGTAGATCTATATCCAATGATATCAACAATTATATCAAACATGAATTAAATAAAATTAAACTCAAAAGGCAAAAAAAGATCCAACTATATGCTAGCTACATGTATTTTAAATATAAAGACACAGATATGAAGAAAATAAATGGATAGGAAAAATATATCATGCAAACAATAATTTTATGAAGACTGGAAGGACAATATTACTATCAGACAAAATAGACTTCAAAGTAAAATTTATTAAGAGGGATATTTTATAATGATAAAAGGGTCAATACAACAGAAAATCATAACAATCTTAAATGTGCATATTTATAATAATAGAGCTTCAAAATACACGGAGAAAAACTGACAGAATTTAAGGGAAAAATAAATAATCTTACAATCCTAATTTCTCTCTGAGAATTAAAAAACTAGTCAAAAAATCAGAAGAGACATATAAAGATATGAAAAGCACTATCAACCATGGTGACTTAGTTGATATTTAAAAAAAAAAAATTGCACCCTACACCAACAGAATGTGCCTTCTTTTAAAATGCATAAGGCATATTAACCAAGATACAATATATTAAGCATCATACAATTAGTCTCAATAAATTTCATAAATTTGAAATAATACAAAGAAAGTTTTCTGACCACAATGGAATTTATTTAAAAACCAGTAATAAGAATATAATGAGGCAAACCTCAAATATATGGAAACTAACAACACACTTTGAAATAATTCTCAGAGAAGAAATCATATTGTGAAATGAATAACAATGAAAACACAACATATCAAAATTTGTAGGATGCAGCTAAAGCAGTGCTTAAAAGAAGTTAATGTCTTTAAATGCTTTCATTAGAAAAGAATGGTCTCAAGTCAACTATTTAATCGTCTAACATCAACAACTAGAAAGAGGATAGCAAATGAAACCCAAAGAAAAGACATGGAAGCAAATAATGAAGAAAAAAACAGAAACCAATGAAACAGAAAAAAGAAAACACTAGAAAAATCAGTGATAGTAATAGCTAGTTCTTTGAAAATAATGAATAAAGTCAATAAACCTCTAGCGAGATTGACAGGGAGGAAAAGAGAGAGAGAAGACACAAATACTAGTATCAGGAAAGACAGAGGAGACATCACTACAGATTTTTTAGATTTTAAAATGATTAGCGAATATTATGAATAATTTTTACCAATAACTTTGACAACCTACATAAAACTAATATATTTTCTGAAAAATACAAATTAAGAAAACTGGCAGAAGAATAAGGAGCCCTGATTGCACAGTAGTTAAGGGCTCAGCTGTTAACAGAAAGGTTAACAGAACCCAATAGCCCCTCTGTGGGAGAAAGATGTGGCAGTCGGCTTCCATGAAGATTACAGTCTTGGAAACCTTATGGGGAAGTTCTACTCTGTCTTATAGGGTCGCTATGAGTCAGAATCAGGTTTTGTTTGGTTTGGCCTAAGAATAAATAGAAAAACTGAACAGCCTTAAATAAATGAAAGAATTTGAATTCGTAACTAAAATTTTTTCTCCAAAAAACTCCAGGACCAGATGGCTTCACTGGCAAAGTCTTTAAGAAATTTAGAAGAGAAATCGTATGAATTTTAGACAAAATAATAAAATGAAGTAGGAAAGAATACTTCCCAACTTATTTTATGAGACCAATATTACTCTAATCACAAAATTAGACAAAGACAACTCAAGAAAAGAAGACTACATATCAGTATCCCTCAATAGCGTAGATGTAAAAAACCCGAGCAAAATATGTACAAGTTGAATGAAACAATATATAAAAAGGATAATCATCATTACCGAGTGGTGTTTACCCCAGAAACACTAAGTTTGGTATAACATGCAAAAATTAATCAACATAATTCACCATATTAATAAAGTAAAAGAGAATAAGAATATTTCAACAAATGTAAAAGAAATAGCATTTGTCAAATTCAACACCTTTTATGTATGATACAAACTCTCTGCACACTAGGAATAAAACAGAATCTCTCACTTGATTAATGGCATCTATGAAAAACCTAGAGTTAATCTCATATTCAGTGGTGAAAAATTCAGTGCTTTCTACCATAAGGTTAAAGAACAAGGCAGGAATATCTGCTCTCATCACTGTAACATTGTTCTAGAGGTCATATCTAGAGTTATTACTCAAGGAAAAGAAATAAAATGCATAAAGATTGGAAAAAAACTCACATAAAACATAACTATGTAGAAGAATCTAATGGAAACCAGAATAAAGCTATTAGAACTAATACGCAAATTTAACAAGGCTGCAGGACACAAGGTCTATATACAGAAATCATTTTTTTCTGTATTCCAGCAATAAAAAATGAGAGAAAAAGATTTTAATTCACAAAAGCTTAAAAATGCTTTTTACAAATAAAGACCTGTACTGTGAAAACTACAAAATACTGGAGATGAAAATTTAAGTAGACTTAGATACCTAGGGAGATACATGATCATGGATTTGAAGCCTCAGTAGTGTTAAAATTGCAATCCCACCCAAATTGGCTTATACTTTCAACGCAACCCCAATCAAAATCTTAATACATTTTATATAAGAAATTGAAAAAACTGATTAAATATATATAAGGAATTGTAAATGACTCAGAATAGTTAAAACACTTGAAAACGTTGAACATATTTGAGAAACATTCTTTACCTAATTCGAGGACTTTCTATAAACCCACATCAATCAAATAGAAATATAGATTAATGGGACAGAATTGTGAGTCCAATATTAGATACAATTTACATGGTTAATGGATTTTAGACAAAGGTTTCATATTAATAAAATGAAAAAAAGATGGTCTTCTCAATAAAACGTGTTAATTTGATATCCATATGTGAAATAATGAACTTTACCCTTACTTACATGATATAAAATGTTAACTCAGGATGGATCATACTCCTAAAGGTAAGAGCTAAATGATTAAATTTCTAAAACAAAACATGGGGAGATATTTGTAAATACTGAGCTAGGCTAAGATTTCTTTTTTAACAAGAGGTAAAAAGTACATGTGATTGTAATAAAGGAGTCAGAAGGAAACACAAAATGGATAGGACAAATTGAAAGGAGATTGTAATATGGTAGATTTAAACCCAAGTACACCAGTAATTATGTATAAGAGTATGTGAGAGAGATAAAACTCATAAGTATTACAAAGAAAAATAAATTGTAGATATTTACAGACTATATGGTTGTATGTATAGAATAAATATAAAAATATTTTATGAATGACTGATTTGAATTAATAACTTAGTTTTACAAAGTAGGTGGGTACACAGTTAATATGCAAAAAATAAAACACATTTCTTTGAGCAGAAGCAAATGAAATGTAAATTGAGATTTTACTTAATATAGCACAAAATATAAAAACCCTATAAATTGTTTTACTAAAGATGTTCAAGTACTTTATATAAATAGGTTTGTATTTTAATATGTTAATATAACATTCTAGAGATAAAAGAAAACCTAAAGAAATGGAGAGATACACCATATTTATAGATTTGAATACTCAATGCTATAAAGAAATGTATTCTTCACTACTTGATCTATAGTTTCAAAGCAACCTTAATAAATAGTGCATGTGAATGTGTGTGTGAGTTTGTGTGCATGTCTATAGAACTGTTAAAGTAATTCTAAAACTCATACAAAAATACTAAGGATAAGCAAGACATTCTTACAGAAAAGTTACCAGGCAGGATAATTTGCTATACCAGATTTCAGGATTTGTTATAAAAGCTGCAATAATTTAGACCATATGATACTAGTTCAAGAATAGATTAATAGAGGAACATAATGCAATAGAGATGCCATAAACTGCCATATTTAAACACTTGATGCATGAGAAAAGGGGGAAAGGCAGTGTTTTAAACAGATGATTCTTGTATAACTGGATATTCGTATGTTAAAAAGTGAAATGCAACCTCTACCATATCTCATACACAGTAACCAATTTCAGATGGGCTGAAGTTTTAAACAGAAAGTAGTACTGGAGAATATTTACTCAGAGTAAGGCAGTATTTCCTTAACAGGCCTGCCCACACTCCCCCAAACTAAACAAAACAAAAAAAACTAACAATAAGAAACATGATTGGCAAATTTTACTCAATTTAAAGTTCAGTTTGTAAAATGTTGCAGAGGACAAGAGGATATTTGAAATGTATTACTAATAAATGGCTCATATTAACAATATATGAAGATTTCCTAGGAATTAATAAGAAAAAAAATAGACTACCTAATAGAGAAATATGCAAGAGAATTGGACACTTCACAAAATATAATTTATAAATGTAATATATGAAAAAAGAATTCAACATAATAACTAATCAGAAAAGTGGAATAACTAATGGGAAAAGTGGAAAGAAGCCCACTATAAGGCATAACAACAGAGCCTTGGTGGCGCAGTGGTTAAGAGCTCAGGCCACCAGCCACTCTTTGAAAACCCAGTACTCTGTCCTGTAGGGTCACTATGAGTTAGAATCAACTCTACAGCAATGTTTTTTTTTTTTTTTTCCCAACAATAAGGTACGATGGCTAATATTAAAAAAAAAAAAAAAACCCGACAATACCAGAAAGTAGGAAATGATGTAAAACTGCATAAACTTATAGAACCTCTTTGGAATATAGTTTGGCATTATTTACTAAAAAAGGAGATTACTCATATCTATGACCAGGAAATTTCACTACTTAATATAGCACAACAGAAATATGTACATTTAGGCAACAAGTGACATGCAAAGAATTTTCATTGCAGATTTTTTTTTTTTTTTTACTGTTAGCTTCAAACTGAAAACAATAGAAATGCTCATTATCATTGAAGTGATTACAACAGGATTCTGCACACCAGTGAAAATGAATGAACAACTACATACAACACCATGATAAATTTCACAAACATAATATTGAGCAAAAGAAGGCAGATACACACAAAATACATAATGTTTGACTCTATAGAAACTCACTAAGACAGGTAAAAAGGAACAGTAGGGGTTAAGGATGTATACTTAGTGGTTAAAGTCAAGAATGAAACACAAAAGTGATTACCAATAAAATATGAAGAGTGGTGTAGTTTGGAGGAAAGGAGATAGTGTTTGGGAGGAGGCATAAGGTAGGGTTTTGAGATACTGACGATGTTCTATTTTTTGAAAAGGATGGTGATTGCAAAATTAACATACTTCGTTGAGCTGTGCATTGATATTTTGTGCCCTTTGCTTATGTGTCGTATAATACAATAAAATAAACATATATTATGTATATTATCTTCTGAAATCTTATGTGGCAGTTCTACTCTGTCCTATAGGGTCACTATGAGTTGAAATCGGCTTGATGGCAATGGGTTTGGTTTGGTTTTACATTACATTATATTATTATATAACATTACATTACATTGCACTATACTATATTAAATATTTTAATAATTTGAAAGTCTATTTTTTTTATTACAGTTGGGAAACACAAATAACAACCCCTTAAATCTGTCTGGGGAATGTGGAAGTGTTCCAAGAAGGTATCTGAACCACCACTTTTACTTGAACTTTAGGAATAGAAAAAGAGTATTTTCATACTAAATATAAAACATAGCTTTGTATTAAAATGAACACAGACACATTATATAATTCAAGATTGTGTGGTTTTTAAAGCTCATCCTAGGCTTAAGTATTTTTCACCTATAAAAAATTTCCCACTTTCCATGTGTCACTTGAAGCTATATTCCTCCAAAACCACCAAAAAATATCCCAGCAATTCTGATGTACATACACACAGAGACAAACTCAACCCTCCAACATACACACATAAACACACACATGTGCACGTATAAATGAGAGTGACCAACTCTCTGTCTTGGTTTGCCAGGAACTCTTCTGAGTTCAGCACTGAAAGTCTTCAGTCCCAAGAATAACAAACAAACAAACAAATGAACACAATCCTGGGCAGACTGGAACAGTTGTCAGAGGTACTTAAGGAGCAAAGTTTAAAAATCTCTTTCTTATTACCACACTATTTTATGCTGTGAACATTAACTATTGTAAAACAAGGAGAGAAAATTATAATTCTGGAATCTACAACTGTGTTAAAATCAAAAAACATTTTGACCTTACATTATGTCATTCAGTAATTCAAACATGAACATTGTCTGCTATTTCATCCAAATGAAGTTTTTGCTCATGCCGAAAGATGTTGGTGAAGCTACCCACCAGTCTGCAGATTTGAGGTCAGAAAAATGCAGAGCTAATTTTAGCCAGAGGCAGGGCAGAAACAAGGTTAGGAAACAAGTGGAGTTTGCAAGGCATGGAACCATGACATGAGAGTGAAGAGTGAGACATATGAGAACGGAGAATAGAATAAGTTATTGGAAAAGTATTATATGACTCATACCTAACAGATAAAGACAATAAATGTGAGCCAGTTACTGTGGCTTTGAAACTTTTAATATATAACATTTTTATATGAGACAAGATGAAAAAATTTAGTGTTACTGCATTACATTTTGAATGACTGGCTCATTTAAACAGATTTTATTTTCCTTTATTTCTAGGTATCTTAAAATTCATTTTTATCATATTCATGTCTTTATCTTAAGTCTCTGGTACACTTTGGCATACGTTAGTATGGTCACTGAGAAGAAAATTTTAATTTTGAAATCTTAACTCTATTTCCTACTTTTCTAATTTAAATGCTCATAATTTAATGTCAATTTATTTATATTGCAGCATAAAGAAATTAATTCTGCAAAGGCTGAAATGGCTAGGAAATGGGTAGGCACAGAATAGAGCAGAAAATGGGTTTCATTTTATATTAGATTGCTCTATAAGAAACCCAGTTCTCCGGAAGGTACTGATTAATTTCAGTGAACTGGGAACCATTCACTACAATTTACTTGCACGTGCAAAGGTCAGTTTGCCTTTTGGTGAAAGAAAACTGGACCAAAGGAATTCTGTTTAATTGAATGATACAGCCCACTGAGTCTGCCGTGAGGGCTGGTGGAAAAGTTTATTTTGGAAACTTTCACTGTGGAGGAAATGTGACCAGAGACTTATAGCTAGCTATTGAGTATGCTTAAAATCTGTGAAGACCTATTTGATTCCCTTTTATTTCTAAGAAACAAAATTTCCATGAAGTTTTGTAGTAGTATGCTATTAGATCCTGATTCTTTTTATAGCACAGCTTTCAATCCTTTAGCCAAGAATGCTGTCCTAGGTGCTAAGGATTTTCTAAGCCTTCCTGGATCTTTCTGTGACTAACTTTGGGAGCTGCCAAGGCAGACAATCTACCCTGTTTTCAACCCCAAAACATCATAAAGGTGGAAACATGCTTTATAACACTCTCAGCGCTTTTTAACTTGGAAACAAGCTGACTTTCTGGCCTTAGGCCTATGGAAAAAGACAAATGAGACGATGCCTGTTTTTATGCCTGTTCCCAATGCTCCTCTGTCTAAGAATGACAAAAAAGTAAACTCTACTGTTGGAAAGAGGCCCACTTCCTTCACCAGGTCAGAAGCTTAAAGGAAAATAATTGGACACAGTCCTTAAACTGAGCATTTGCTATTTTAGTTATTTATAATGAGAAAATAAAGAATTTGTGGAGGAGTTTTAAAAATTGAAGTAAAGAAAGGAACTTTTCAAACAGAGGTCTGATTGTTTGCTTTCCTATATCATTGGCACTTTATAATACATCAAGACACAGAGTACTTAAGTCAAAGAGCACTTAACCTATTTTTGTTTGGAAAGTTTAGCGTGGACATCCATGATTTCTTTTGGTCTCCTAGAAGATTTAATCATCTGTTTCAAAAATCATGGAATGTATTAGTCTCATGGTAAAGGAAATGCCATGGAATAGTGTGTTCTAAAACCAGAATACGTAAAAACATTTGTGAGAAGTTATTCTCCTTCTACTGTCTCAAGAGTAATGGTTATAGGTTTTGAAGATATCAGAATAGGAAAAAGGGAAAGTTGAGGTATAAATGTGTAATTTATTGGTGCCTTTCAATACAACCTACCCACGTCTGATGACCTTTATAGGATTAATTGAATCTTATGCATGGGGGTCCAGATTGTAGTGGATTTACAAAAACTGGTCACAAGTTGGACAAGAGAAACTGCCTTTCATTGCTTTATTTCCATTTGAAAGACTTCTGAACAGATTGGTTCTTTTCTAAGAGTTAATTGTGCTTCATTTGTAGGGAATGGATAAGAAATCTCTATTGGGGCGTTTCCTCTATATGCTGACAGTCATAGCAAAATGGATCCCCAGAAGTATAAAACAGCCCGAATGTAATCTGAGCTTGGTCATAGTCTCTTACCACACTCTAAAGTAGAAAGACCTTTCATTCCTTGGGAGGTGCCAGTCTCCCCGATGCCTGTAACTTATTGGTGTTTTCATCTGAACATCAAGTACAATACCCCTATGAAAAATGGTCTTTTAAAATAACCTCTTTCTACAACCACATTCTGAAATAATATAGGAATAGAGTTTCAGTTAATTTTTTTTCATCTAGTGTTATGACCAATGTTTTGTGAAGAGTCTGTCAGGTTAATCAGAAAAAGGCAGCGATCATTTGCATATTAAAGAATTTTTGGTATTCTGTAATGATGTTACTTCACTCAGGGGAACACGTCATATTTTCAGAAATATCTATCATGAAAAGTGATTTTTAAGATGATAATTTATGAAAAGCTGAAATGCATACTTTTAAGTATAGCCTTCCAATGATGGTATTTTACTAGTTTAGTATCTGCAAATGCAACATATGTGTTCAGAGTACTTATATGATAGTGCAATTAACCCATTTACCATAATTAACTCGTTTGAATAGGTCAAAAACTAAATAAAATGCAAAAAAGTACAATTTCTCTCCATTTTCTTTATCTTTTAGTTTGGACGAAATCGAAATAGTTCATGAAAGGATTATTATCTTTATCCCTCTATACCAAGCAAAATGCAGGAGTGGAGCTTTGTCATTTTTTTATTTATATAATTATTTAATTAAACTTGCTAAAATTATTCTAGATACTCAGAGATTACACAAATATAATTAATTCACCATTAGTCTTCTTATAATAATGATTGTCTACTGAGTTTGTGGAATACCTATTGACCATGGGTCCCACAGCCTAATTTAGAATGAACTTCTCCTTTCACAGCCAACACCAAGAATGTCTTTAGCCATGTACAGGTATTGTATTTTTGTAATAACAAGTTATTACTAAATAAACACATTTTAAGCTTGAATCCACAAGCAAAGCAATGGCAATAGAATAAGCAATTCAATATTTTTCACTTCAAACACAACTTATAATTTTCTGCATAATAAGAATGGTCTTCATGATGATTTTTTTTAAATCCGAATTTTTTTAAACTTTAAAATATTTTAAGTATTTACACTGAATAAGTACTACCTTCTTAAGTACTATGCCCTATAATTTTCATAAGCCAGTTTCAACTTACTTTAATATGAAGTAAAATCTTCTATTTTAGACAAAATGATTTTAACTACAACATCAATAAATCCGTAGGTGAATTGAGGGGATGTCACATAGATGTTAAGAACATGAATATGGAGCCAGACTAAACCAAAACGAAAACCAAACCCACTACTGTCAAGACAATTCCAACTCATAGCGACCCCGTAGGATTTCCAAGACTGTAAATATCTATGGAAGCAGACTGCCACATCTTTCTCACACTGGAGCTTCTGGTGGTTTTGAACCACTGACCTTTCGGTTGGCAGTTGAGTGCCTTAACCACTGTGCTACTAGGGCTCCTTAATTTGGTATCATTCTGGGTTCCACCAGTGCTATCTGTGTGCACTTGGACAAGTTACTTGATCTCTCTGAGACCCAGTTTGCTATCTCTGAAAATTGGCTAATAGTCCCTACATCACAGAAGTGGATATAATGTGCGAATCATATTCAATTCATAGGAATTACTACATAAATTTTGAATACATGAAATATAACAATAACAATTTGGGCTTTTGAAAACTGAAATTAATAAAGAAGATAAAATAAACGTTCTTAGAAATTTATAATAATTTTTACGATAATTTCTATGACATTTTTAATGATGTAAAAAGTTACAATTGCGTTGGTAATGATTAGACAAGTCATTTAAATTTTTAGTTTGTATTAAGACTTTTTTTGAAGTAAGTAGTCTTTTATTTTATTTATTTGATTTAAAGTAAAAATATCAAATACATCAGCTACTTAGTCCTTAAAATTTTGTTAAGTTAAACAATGAAAAATCAACAGTAATCCCATCAGTCAATCAACCACCAAAAGCCAGTGTTTTCATACTGACTTTCAGCAAATCAAGAATCAGAAGCAAATTTTAAAGAATTTTTTCCCATACAAAAATTTGTGCATGCATTGTTATGTGACTCTAATTGCTCTCCACATACAGTGACAGCACACTCCTCCTTTCCACCCCTGATTCCCCATGAACATTCAACCAGCTCCTAACCCTCTTGGCCTTCCCAACTCACCTCCAGACAGAGCTGCCTGTTTAGTCTCTTGTATCTACTTGAGCTAAGAGGCACACTCCTCACGAGTATCACTTTATGTCCCACAGTCCAGTCCAATCCCTGTCTGAGGAGTTGGCCTCGGAAATTGTTTTAGTTCTGGGCTGATAGAGAATCCAAGGGCCGTGCTTTCTGGGGTTCCTTCAGTCTCAGTCAGACCATTAAGTCCGGTAGTCTTACTAGAATTTGAGTTCTGCACCCCACCTTTCTCCTGCTCCATCTGGGACTGTCTGTTGTGTTCCCTGTCAGGGCGGTCATGGGTGGTAGCCAGGCACCATCTAGTTCTTCTGGCCTCAGGCTAATGAAGTCTCTGGTTTATGTGGCCCTTTCTGTCTCTTGGGCTAATACTTTGCTTGTGTCTTTGGTGTTCTTTATTCTCCTTTACTCCAGGTGGTTGGGACCAATTGATGCATCTTAGATGGCCACTTGCAAGCTTTTAAGACCCCAGATGCCACTCACCAAAGTAGGATGCAGAACATTTTCTTAATAAGCTTTGTTACGCCAGTTGACCTCAATGTCCCCTGAAAGCATGGTCCCTAGACCCATACGCCTGCAACTCTGTCCCTCAAAGTGTTTGATTGTATTCAGGAAACTTCCTTAGCTTTGGTTTAGTCCAGTTGTGCTGACTTCCCCTGTAGTGAGTGCTGTCCTTCCCTTCACCTAAGATAATTCTTATCTACTATCTAGTTAGTAAATCACACTCACCCTCCCTCCCCACCCTTGTAACTGTCAAAGAATGTTTTCTTCTGTGTTTAAACCTCTTCTTGAGTTATAATAGTGGTCTTACACAGTATTTGCCCTGTGACTGACTAAATTCACTCAGCATAATCAGCTCCAGGTTCCTCCATGCCATAATATGTTTCATGGCTTCATCGTTGTTCTTTACCATTATGTGGTATTCCATTGTGTGACTATACCATAATTTGTTTGTCCGTTGTTGGGCACCTAGGTTGTTTCCATCTTTTTGCCATTGTAAACAGTGCTGCAATGAACATGGGTGTGGATATATCTATTCGTGTGATGGCTCTTACTTCTCTAGGATATATTCCAAGGAGCACGATAGCTGGATCGTATGCTACATCTATATTCTAGCTTTTTAAGGAAGCGTCAAATCGATTTCTAACATGATTGTACCATTTTACATTCCCACCAACAGTGTATAAGTGTTCCAGTCTCTCCACAACCTCTCCAGCATTTATTATTTTGTGTTTTTTGGATTAATGCAAGTCTTGTTGGGGTGAGATGATATCTCATTGTAGTGTTGATCTGCATTTCTCTCATGGCTAATGATCGTGAGCATTTCTTCATGTGTCTGTTAGCCGCCTGAATATCTTCTTTGGCGAAGTGGCTGTTCATATCCTTTGCCCACTTTTTAACTGGGTTATTTGTCTTTTTGTTGTTGAGGTTTTGCAGTGTCTTGTAGATTTTAGAGATTAGACTCTGATCGGATTTGTCATAGCCAAAAATTTTTTCCCAGTCTGTAGGTTGTCTTTTTACTCTTTTGGTGAAGTCTTTTGATGAACATAAATGTTTGATTTTTAGGAGCTCCCATTTACCTGGTCTCTCTTCTGGTGCTTGTGCATTGTTACTTACTGGTTTGTATTTTGTTTATGCCATGTATTAGGGCTCCTAGCGTTGTCTCTAATTTTTCTTCCATGATCTTTATCGTTTTTGATTTTATATTTAAGTCTTTGATTCATTTTGAGTTAGTTTTTGTGCATGGTGTGAGGTATGTGTCTTGTTTCATTTTTTTGCAGATGGATATCCAGTTATGCTGGCACTATTTGTTAAAAAGACCATTTTTCCCCTAATTAACAGACTTTGGGCCTTTGTCAAATATCAGGTGCTCATAGGTGGGTGAATTTATGTCTGGATTCTCAATTTTGTTCCATTGGTCTATGTGTCTGTCGTTGTACCAGTATTAGGCTGTTTTGACTACAGTGGCAATATAATAGCTTATAAAATCAGGTAGGCCTCCCACTTTGTTCTTCTTCTTGAGTAATGCTTTACTTATTCAGGGCTGCTTCCCTTTCCATATGAAGTTGGTGATTTGTTTCTCCATCTCATTAAAAAATGCTAATGGAATTTGGATCGGGATTGCATTGTATCTGTAGATTGCTTTGGGTAAAATTGACATTTTCACAATGTTGAGTCTACCTATCCATGAGCAAGGTATGTTTTTCCACTTATGCAGGTCTCTTTTGGTTTCTTGCAGTAGTGTCTTGCAGTTTTCATTGTATGGGTCTTTTACGTCTCTGGTTAGATTTATCCCAAAGTATTTTATCTTCTTAGGGGCTGTTGTAAATGGTATTGATTTGGTGATTTCCTCTTCAAGGTTCTCTTTGTTGGTGTAAAGGAATCCAACTGATTTTTGTATGTTTATCTTGTATCCTAAAACTTTGCTGAACTCTTCTATTAGTTCCAGTAGTTTTCTTGCGGATTCTTTGGGGTTTTCTGTGTATAAGATCATATCATCTGTAAATAGAGATATTTTGACTTCTTCCCTACCAATTTGGATGCGTTTTATTTGTTTTTCTAGCCCAATTTCTCTGGCTAGAACCTCCAAACAATGTTGAATAACAGTGGTGATAAAGGCATCCTTGTCTGGTTGCCTTTCTCAAGGGGAATGCTCTCAAAGACTGTCCATTTAGGATGATGTTGACTGTTGGCTTTGTATAAACACCCTTAAGTATATTGAGGAATTTCCTTTCTATTCCTATTTTGTTGAGAGTTTTTATCATGAATGGGTGTTGGACTTTGTCAAATACCTTTTCTGCATCGATTGATAAGATCATGAGGTTCTTGTCTTTTGTTTTATTTATGTGATGGATGACATTGATTGTTTTTCTAATGTTGAACCATCCCTGCATACCTGGTTATAAACACCACTTGATCATGGTGAATTATTTTTTTGATACGTTGCTGAATTCTCTTGGCTAGAATTTTGTTAAGGACTTTTGTGTCAATGTTCATGAGGGATATTTGTCTGTAATTTTCTTTTTTTGTGGTGTCTTTACCTGGTTTTGGTATCAGGGTTATGCTGACTTCATAGAATGAGTTTCTACTCTATGAGGAGTATTCCATCTTTTCCTGTGCTCTGAAATACCTTTAGTAGTAGTGGTGTTATCTCTTCTGTGAAAGTTAGGTAGAATTCTCTGCTGAAACATTCCAGGCCAGGGCTTTTTTTTGTTGGGAGTTTTTTAATTACCTTTTCTATCTCTTGTTTTGTTATGGGTTTATTTAGTTGTTGTACCTCTGTTTGTGTTAGTTTAGGTAGGTCGTGAGTTTCTAGAAATTAGTCCATTTCTTCTAGGTTTTCAAATTTGTTAGAGTACAATTTTTCATAGTAGTCTGTTATGATTCTTTTAATTTCAGTTGGGTCTGCTGTGATATCACCCGTCTCATTTCTTATATGGGTTATCTGCTTCCTCTCCTGTTTTTCTTTTGTCAGTTTGGTCAATGGGTTTATCAGTTTTGTTTATATTTTCAAAGAACCAGCTTTTGGTCTTGTTAACCCTTTCAATTGTTTTCCTATTCTCTACTTCATTTAATTCTGCTCTAATTCTTATTATTTCCTTTCTTCTGGCACCTGGGAGCTTCTTTTGCTGCTGTCTTTCTACTTGTTGTGGTTGTAGGGTTAATGTTTTGATTATGGCCCTTTCTTCTTTTTGGATGTGTGCATTTATTGCTATAAACTGACCTTTGAGCACTGCTTTTACCATGTCCCAAAGGTTCTGGTAGGATGTGTTTTCATTCTCATTTGATTCTATGGAATTTCTTTATTCCATCCTTAATTTCTTCTATAACCCTGTAGTTTTTGAGCAAGGTGTTGTTCAGTTTCCATGTGTTTGATTTTCTTTCCTTGCTTTTTTGTTGTTGATTTCTACTTTTATGGCTTTATGTTCAGAAAAAATGCTTTTTAATATTTCAATACTTTGGATTTTGTTAAGGCTTGCTTTATGGCCTTATATGTGGTCTATTCTGGAGAATGCTCTATGTGAGTTAGAGAGGAAAGTATACTTGGGTGCTGCTGGGTGGAGTGTTCAGTATATGTTTATGAGATCAAGTTTGTTGATTGTAGCATTTAGCTCTTCCGTGTCTTTGTTGAGCTTGTTTCGGTATGTTCTGTCCTTCACCAAAAGTGATGTGTTGAAGTCTCCTACCACTGTTGTGGAGCTGTCTATTTCTCTTTTCAGTGCGGTTAGAATTTGTGTTAGGTATTTTGATGCGTTGTTGTTGGGTGCGTAAATATTTACTATAGTTATGGCCTCCTGTTGTATTGACTGTTTAATCATTATACAGTGTCCTTCCTTATCCTTTGTGGTGGATTTTACTTTAAAGTCTATTTTGTCAGAGATAAATATTGCCACTCCTGCTCTTTGAGTGTTGTTTGCTTGATATATATTTTCCATCCTTTGAGTTTTAGTTTGTTTGTGTCTTTGAGTCTAAGGTATGTCTCTTGTAGGCAGCATATAGACAGATAGTGTTTTTTTGTCCAGTCTGCCACTCTCTGTCTCTTTATTGGTGCGTTTAGTCCGTTTGCATTCAGCGTAATTATTGACAGGTGTGAGTTTAGTGCTGTCATTTTGATGTCTTTTTTTGTGTGTTGTTCACAGTTTTTTTTTTGTTCCAATTAATCTTCTGTGTTGAGTCTTATTTCTTTATGTATATTCTTTTCATCTTTTTCATTGTTGTTGATTTTGTGTTTGCCGAGTCTTTATATTTTCCTAGTTTTTTAATTTTGACTTGTAGGATTGTTAGTTTCCTTTCTGGTTACCTTAATATTTACCCTTATTTTTCTATGTTTATACCTGTCTTTTATTTCTTTATATCGCCTTGACTCCTCTCCATATGAAAAATCTATGTCTACATTATTTAAGTCCCTCTTTTTTCTTTTAATGTTGTCATTTTTTACATATTGACATCTGTTTCCCTATTTTCCGTGTTTTAGCTTTGATTTACTTTTGTGACTTCCCTATCTGGGTTGATATCTGGTTGCTCTGTCCTGTGTTCTAGTGTTGGGTTGTTATCTGATGTTACTGATTTTCTAACCAGAGGAATCCCTTTACTATTTCTTGTAATTTTGGTTTGGATTTTGCAAATTCTCTAAACTTCTGTTTATTTGGAAATGCCCTAATTTTGCCATTATATTTGAGTGACAGTTATGCTGGATATATAATTCTTGGCTGGCAGTTTTTTTCCTTCAAGGCTTTATATATATCATCCCTTTACCTTCTTGCCTGCATGGTTTCTGCTTAATAGTCCGAGCTTATTCTTATTGACTCTCCTTTGCAGATGACTTTTCGTTTATCCCTAGCCACTCTTAAAATTCTCTCTTTATCTTTGGTTTTAGCAAGTTTGATTATAATATATGTTGGTGACTTTCTTTAGGTATCTACATTATGTGGGGTTCAATGAGCATCTTGGATAGCTATCTTGTCATCTTTCACAATATCAGAGAAGTTATCTGCCAGCAAATCTTTAACAATTCTCTCTGTATTTTCTGTTATCCCCCCCCGTTCTGGTACTCAAATCACTCGTAGTTTATTCCTCTTGATAGAGTCCCACATAATTCTTAGGGTTTCTCCATTTTTTTTAACCCTTTTATCTGATTTTTCCTCAAATAAGTTGGTGTCTAGTGCTTTATCTTCAATCTCGCTAATTCTGACTTCCATTGCCTCAATTCTGTTCCAATGACTTTCTATTGAGTTGTCTATTTCTGAAATTTTATTGTTAGTCTTCTGGATTTCTGATTGCTGTCTCTCTATGGACTCTTGCAGCCTATTAAATTTGCCATTGTGCTCTTCTCTAATCTTTTTAATTTCCTCTATTGCATTTTCTGCATTTTGCTTAATTTACTTCCTAATTTCTTGAAGAGTTCTGTATATTAATCTTTTGTATTCTGCCTCTGGTAATTCCAAGAAATTTTTCTTCTCTGGAAAATTTCTAGATTCTTTATTTTGGGAACTTGCTGAAGCCATCATGGATTGCCTCTTTATGTGATTTGATAGTGACTGTTGTCTCCGAGCCATCAATAAGTTATTATATTTATTTATTTTATATTTGCTTACTGTGTCCTAGCTTCTTGTTTTGTTCTGATATGCCCAAAGTAGACACTCGTATGTGTTAGTTTGATTGTTGGCACCTTTGAAGCTCTAATGTCCTGTCTCCAGGTTGTTAGATCTGTTACTAGGTATATGAGCTCAGGAGTCCACCCACTCCTCCTGTGTGGATTCAGCTCAGGTGCCCAGGTAGATAGCCACCAGATGTGTGGTGTAGGCTCTTACCTACAGTCCTAGACAGGCATGGGTGTTTGGTGTAGGTACATGCATCTGGCTGCAGCAGGGGGTCACACTCTGAGCAAAGCAGGGGGTTGATAGCCACTCCCTAGTGTCCAGGAAGAAAGCGTGTCTCTGTTCCCTAGAGCGTGTAGGTGGGTGGGTTTTGCAACTGGACTATGAGCAGCTAACGCTGTTGGCTGTAAGGACTGGGGGACACCTGTTATTCATGGGCCCCTGTTGCAGGTGGCTAGGTGGCGTGGGTGGAGCCACCAGTCTTCAGGCCCCTGATGTGGATAGGTGAAATATGCCCTGTTGTACTGCGGTAATTAGGGCCTACACTGTTGAGGTGGGCCCACACAAGTCTATGCAGGGGGAAAGGCACTCAAAGTCTGTGGATCCCTTATGCCTGTTCCTAGGCAAAGGAGCTGTGCCTATCCTGGGTTCCTGACTTAGGGGAGCCGGCTGTTTATTTTTTCCCCTGTTTGTTAATTTGTTCACTCTCCAAGGCAGGGAGTATGGCTCCAGGCGTGTGACGGATCCTACTTCTGGCCCAGCGGACTCAGCAATTGCTGATGCCAGTCCGGGACCCAGTGCAGAGCAGGGAGCAGGGAGGTAAATGGGAGAGAGTTTTTTCCCTAAGCAGGATTTTTTTATCTGCTTGGTAAGCTCTACGCAAGTACTTGTCTTTCCTGGAGGGCTGCTTGTCACTGGTTCTGGTGGCTGTGTAGAGTCTCTGGTGCTACGTCTCTACTGGTGCAGAAAATGCACCTCCTAAACATGGCTGCTTTCCTACCTCCCCACTCCCCCTCAAGCTGTTCAGGCCTGAAGGGCTCAGGCTCTTCCCGGATCAGGTTTGGCAACGCCTCGCTGCTTCTGAGCCATCTTTCCCTCCCCTTGCCTCTCAGTCTGGTTCCTCAACTCTGCCTTTGATGTTCAGGGCTCCCAGATTGCCATATATAATTGAATAACTTGTTTCCTTGGGTCTTTGTTGTAAGGGTCCACCGGAAGCATCTGACTACTCTGCCATCTTGGCCCCGCCTCTTCAGAAGCAATTTTTTAAAATACTTTCTAATTTGGACCAAGGAAGTTTTTTCTATGAGAAATGTGATAATACACATTGTTTCACATAATTTTTAAGACAATGACATCTCTGCATATGTCTGATTACAAAAATACTCCCAGAGCCTACCAGTTAAAAAGCTGCCAAATACTAACAATCATCTATTACCCTAGTACATCTTTCTATTTTCCAATTATAACAAAGACCTCCTAAATCCTTTTGATAATAGCAAAAACAAATGGAGTAGACTGATACAGGTTTTTGAAAAATAATGTATGAATTCTGCAGTTTAAATCTAAATAGTAGAGAGATCTCTTCAGGTAGCCTTTTCACAATCCAGCCCCCTCTTCTCTCTCTCTCTGTTTTTTTGGTTACACACACACACACATGTGTGTGTGTCTAAGTAATTTGGTCTTAAAAATGCTTAGGAATTAGAAGGATGTCTTAAATATAATTGTACAATTAGTTAAATTATTTACTTTTGGGGGATCGTATATATATACGATATATATATATACCGTATATATATATATATATATATACACAGTTAAGATACATTCCACTATCATGGAGTTTCATCTGCTGCATATCATGGAGGCTCAGGACCAAATAAAATGGTGTGCAAATCAAGTAATGTTTTCACTCAGCTTTTAGGAAAATTGAGCCAAAGCTGAATTCTACAAAACTTCAGTTCTGTTCTCTTGCTAGTGGTATCATACTTATTTTAATTTTATTAGGCTCTTCAAGGACACAATCAATAGTTTTGAAATTTTTGTGCTACCTGAGCTCCAATATGACACCTGCCTCTGTTGCTTACTTCATCCATTTGTACTGAATGAGGTCTTTTGAAATAAACACTTTAGATAACAACAAACCTAAATCTCAAAGTATTAAGCTTTTGTGAAAACTGGAAACATGAGCTATGCTCATTATCTACTGATTAGGTCATCGGTCTAAACTTTTTCATTTAAGGCTCCAAAAATAATTTTATGATTTAAAGGTTTTCTACAAAGCTTTTTCTCACATATTAAAGCAGGACTGCTATAGCAATGTGAATATTTGCCAAGGGGATTAATTTTGAAAGGTAATATCTTAAAATATTCAAATGTACTTCTGTGAAACATGGGAATATTAGGAAATTTATTTCTGATATACCGTGAAATCTGTGAGAGCAGAAACTCCATGGATTGCCTTGTTTTTCCAAGTCTCACGTGTTTTCTGCTTTTGACTGGGTACAGTCTTATTACTTTTCTATTGCTCTCTATGACTACAAAATATATGAGTTTTCCTTCTCTGAGAGGTTACCATCTTACACAGGTTCTGGCTTTCACAGGTTTTATTCTGTGTGTGTGTGTGTGTGTACATTTGAGTATGTGTGTGTGTGTATATATATATATATATATATAAATCAAATCAAACTCATTGCTGTAGAGTCAATTCTGACTTACAGTTACCTTATAGAACAAAGTAGAACTGCCCCATACAGTTTCCAAGGAGAAGTTGGTGGATTTAAACTGCCAACCTTTTGTTTAGCAGCTGAGCTCTTAACCACTGCACCAGCAGGGCTCTCTCTCTCTCTCTCTCTCTCTCTCTATATATATATATATGTCTGTGTGTGTATCTCCAAAGCATTTAAAAAGCTCATCAAAAAGCAAATACGTAGAAAGATATAAATAATTTTGATTCTTAAACTTTTCGTATTAGAGATTTAAGCATTTGGAAATGAGTGGTTTTGGGCTGTCACTTATCATAGGATGGGTTTTAGATAAACACACAAAATTCTTTTTGGTTTTTGTCTCCTCTGAAGTTTAATTAGTGTGTGATTAGTAAAGATAAATAAAGACCAGTGTAGTCATGAGGTGCTAGTTTCTCTGTATAACATGAGTCACTAACGTCAGTGTGTGTGAGAGAGAGCAAGAATAACAAAGTGCAAGGTTAGCAAGAAAAGACACTTAAGTGTAATCTTCTGTAATATTAACAAAATATTGACTTTATTATTAACTGAAGACAATGCTTCATTCAGATTTCTTTAGCTTTTACTTAATGTCCTGTTTCTGTTCCATAATCCTATCCAGGATGTCACATTACATTTAGTTGCCATGTCTCCTGAGGCTCCTTTTTGGCTGTGACAGTTTCTCAGACTTTCCTTGTTTTTGATGACTTTGGCAGTTTTGAGGAGTACTGATCAGGTCTTTTGTGGAATGTCCCTCATATAGGATTTGGCTGACGTTTTTCTCATGATTATACTAAGGTTATGTGTTTTGCAGAGAAAAAACACAGAGGTAAAATGCCAGCCTCATTACATCAAGTATTTAGAGTATGTCCATCAAGAGTACATATATATAATGACTTTTGTGTTGATATTAACCTTTATCATCTGACTGTAAAGGTATTTTTTCCCTTTTTTCCATACTGTACTCTTTGAAAAGAAGTGACTATGTATACAGCCCACACTTATCAAGTAAAGAGTTATGCTCTACTTCTTTTAGGGTGAAGTATCTATAAACATTTTTTTTTAAATTCCATTCCTTCAGAGATTTGTCTATTCTCCCTCATTTACCGGTCATTTATTTATATTAGTATATAAATAGACACATTAGTAAATCTTTGGACTCAAGGATATTTATTTTATACTAAGGGTTGTAATCCAATATTACTATATATTGTTACTAAAAATTGTCCTAACTTTGGCCATTGGCAGCTCTTTCAGTTGACTCCACTTCCATTTTGACATGTGTTGTGGCTTTTTTGTGTTTTTTATTTTGAGCTCTTCTTTACCGTCCGGTACTACAAGATGCTCCGGACTCATCTTCACTATCTCCCAGCCAAGTACTACAATCACCCATTTCTCCAAGGAGCCCTAGTTCTGTTTATTGGAGCATGGTATTAGAAACCAGTATCTAAGTGATGCGTATGTTCATTGCTTCTGGGGAATTACTGCCTCTAGGCTTTCTCAGTTAATGAAGCAAGGAAATATATGTGTGTACACTAACCATGTATACACACATATCTTTAAGTATTTCTTTGTGTAGCCATCATTATCTATGTTAAGCTAAACATTAGTTCATACCGATGTTTCCAGCTCTAATCCCTTACCACATGGATCATTCTAGCCTCCTCCCCTTGCTTCGCTGTACCCTTCTACTCCAACAGTAGGGAACCTGGCTCCCACCATCAACTATCCATTTGCTTAAGTATTCTATTCCAATATACATGGATACTTGTTTCAGAATTGTTAACCTGTATTCCTGTGGGAAAAAACTTTATCTACTAGACTACAGTACTTATACACGGTTCTTTTGTCTTTAATCTTATAGACTCTACTTACTTCCAGAATTACTTATGTCAACGCCTTTTGCCCCCATCCTCTTTAGTAATGTTAATTCATACATGTATAGTATGGTTACACTACATTGTCACATTCTGTTTTCCATCCTTGGGCTCTCCTGACTTCCTGAATTATGTTTTAAAATTTGTATGTATTAAGGCTCACTCTAAAATTCTATGGTTTTGACAAATGCATAGTGTCATGTCTCCACCATTATAGTATCTTACAGAATGGTTTCACTGCCCTAAAATGTCCCCTGTGCTTTACCTATTCAATGCTCTCACCCAAGATGTCTGGAAACCACTAATCTTCTCACCATGTCTATAGTTTTGTGTGCTCCAAAATGTCATATAAATGAAATCATAGTTTATGTGGACTCTTCAGACTGGATTTAGTATTGTAGTATATACATTAAAAGTTCTTAAATAGGTCTTGTCATGACATGGTGACTCTTATTTTATTGTTGCAGAATAATAGTCCACTCTATGGATGTGCTGCAATTTGTTTATTCATTCACCTATTGAAGGATAGCTTGGTTGCTTCTAGTTTTGGGTGATTATGAATAAATCTGCTGTAAATATTTCTGTGCACATTTTTATATGGACATAATCTTTCAAATAGTCTGTGTATTTTCATCTGATCAAAAAAAGTAATTACTTTTCATATCTCACAATATAAGATAAATATATAGTTTTATCCATTGAAAGAACAGTATTTCTAATGTATTATTATTTCATAAATAGCTCATTAATGTGACTTTCAAAGAATCCCAGGATCACAACTAATTTTAAAATTACTAAGTTGTCTATGCTGTAATGTTGCCTAAGAAAATATAATTGCTTTGACCACTAATACAAACACGTGTGCATTTAAATAATTTTGAGCTTGACAGTTACATCAGAAAACTTAATTTAGTGGTAGGAAATGTTCTTGGCAGGATAATGGTAAGTTTTAATTAGTAGAAAGCTTTAAGGTAGTGAATTTCTTTTAAATGGCTTCCCTTTACCAATGAGGTTTTGAATATGGCAAAATACATTTAGAATAGTTCTTTCTGATAAAACTAAACTGGGAAAAAAGTATTCCAACAGATATCCTTCAATCATTTTTATCACTTAGACATAAAAACAAATATTTTTAGTAGTCAAGATGGTGTACACTATTACAAACACTAAGATGAACCAGATATGACTCCTGCCTTGCACAGTTTAGGCAATATCATAGACTTGTCAACAGGTGAGTCAATGTGATACGGCCTATAATAAAGGTATGTGCAGTATGTTACAAGAGTGAAGATAAGAATGAGCTGAAGGAACATCTAAGTAGTTTTTATATTATGTGGAGTATATCTGACAGAGAAATAAAAAAGAGGGGCAAAGGAGTGAGTGGCAAAAGCCTTCTAGACTGAAAAAACAATATTTTGAAATGAATGATTTATTTGGAGATTAACTAATCATTTGGTATGACTGTAACACAAAAAATGTGCAGTGAGATTAGAGGAAATAGAATGTGGAGAGGTGGTAAAAGTTCTTACACATTTTGCCAAAATGATATTTGTTTGCTTTTAAGTTATGAAGTGCTTCACCAGTTAGTTGGAATTATTTAATATACTAGAAGTAATTTATTTAAACACAATGGGTCATATTTTCTTTTGGAAATCATGTGTTTTAGTCTTTCTCATTATTACTTTTTTTGGGGGGGGTCGGGTGGGAGTTACTTTCTTTCTCCCACCTTACTTTATTTCTTATCTATCTTTGTCTCTGTTCAAGGTATGTCGAAGTTAAACTTAATAGAGGAAAATCATTCGGTGAACATGCTTTCATGTTTGTAGACATCACATGTGTCACTCTTTCAGGAACTAAGATCTAGGCAAGGGAATTATTTTTTATCTTGCTCACAATTCTAATGGATCTTACTCACAATTCTAATGCATTCTTGTACTTTCTGACAAGCCATTTGACTCTTTTCATATTTGTTTCTGCTTTTTGTTTTTTGTTTGTTTGTTTGCTTTTGTTTTGATTTTAGATCAGCTACACTTTGTCATAATGTCTGTCTTTGTTATTATAGATTTGGATCTCTGAAACCATAACGACCTTCTTATATTTCAGGGAAGAGAGAGTGGGAAGTAAAAGAGAGCTAGCCATCAAATAAATGATTCACTGGTATTTGTTGTCTCAGCAGACTGAAGGTTCCCCAGTTTATTCACACCCTTAGTTTGGTGTTTCCAGGGGAAGGAGTGGCTGCCTCCCCACTAAGGAGAACATTCCCTGGGCTTGGCCTGAGGTGAATAGCTGTGAGAGGAGCTGTTCCAGGAACTTTCTGTTCACTTTATTAGTTAAAAATGCATAGCAAACAGAAAATATCAGTTATAAACTATGTACTTTTTTTAAAAAAAGTGCTAATCATAAAAGAAAAGGAAGGGAGAGGTGAACAGAAGAGTAACTGACAATGAATCTAATTTGATTTTGATAGAGATTACTGTAGTATAAACACATTTATATCCAATGAAATATACTTGTTTAAAAAGATTGTTTTGTGGAGAGATAAGTGCTTTTCACCTCTGAGTTATGAGTATTAAATATGACTTCTGAAATTGCTGAAGCTGCTGAGCTCTACATTCTGGATAATTTAACAAATAAGATTATCTTTCTTCACACACACACAAATATGCCCCCAAATCCCAACCCCAAAAAATGTGTGGCTAGCAACTGAGAAGGTAAATAAACTTCGAAAAGTAAATTCCTTCTTTCTCAAGACAGTATTATTAGTAATTGAAACTATGCGGCTCCCCTATGGGTATTATCATAACTTGCTTAGAAGGTACAAGTGAAATAGATGTTTGCACTCTACACGTAAGCAACAATGGCTGAGAGTAAACATTAAGTTGATGCCAGATGCAATCAGTGGAAAATGTTGGTGTGACCATGTCTGAGAGGCAGAGAACAGTAAGCAATGGTACAAACAAGAAAAAGTTATTTTTTCTCACCCATGAAATGATTACAAAAACTACTCTGGAAAGGCAGATGGTTTAACTTTAGCAACTGGCTCCTAGAAGACAGATAGTTCAAGGATCCACTGACTTGGTAGAATTACAGGGATAATATTTTCTCAAGAACAAATTGCACTTGAACAAAGTAACTGGCACAAGTAGACGCTTAAGGAGGGATGTAGCTTTGTTCTTGAGCAGAAATGTTTATATGTGGCCACTTTGTGGAAACACTCTGCTTTTTCTTGAATTTCTTTTTACTTGTCAGAAATGTCCCAGGATACACATTGAGTGCAGGATCTTCTTTCTTTCCTGCTGTGCTTATTTGATACATAGGGAACCATTTCCAACATGTCAATGTGGGTGGTGGTTAAGAGTAGACTTCCTTTCTAATCTTCTTTCAGAATTAGAAAGAAAGTATATTTTAAGTTTTGGTGTCAAAAAGTGTATTATTTATGATAATACTTTATACCAAATAAAGCAGAATATACGTATGCTAGAAGGAAGAAAAACCACCTTGGTTAGTAAATAGTGAACATAAATCACTTTCAAAAGATGAAGAGTCACAAAGTTCATCTCATCCAACTACTTACCTAGGAGCCCTGGTGGTGCAATGGTTAAGTGCTTGAATGCTAACCAAAAGGTTGGTGGTTCAAACCCACCCAGCAGCTTAGTAGGAGAAAAGACCTGGCAATCTGCTCCCATAAAGAAGACAACCTAAAAAACCCTATGGGGTAGTTCTACTCTATCACAGTGGGTCACTATGAGTTGAAAATTGACATGATGGAACCTAACAAAAATAATAACAACTACTTACCTGCTGCTTAAATTTTCTGGGGCTGCTATTGTGCCTGTGGTCTAAATTAACATTTTATCCTGATGATAGTCACAGTCCCAGAGCTACATGCAAAGGGTTAACATATATTGCTTTATATTTTAATTTTTTCCTTTACATTTGCAAAAAAAATTCAATAAATGAAAGATTAGAAAAAAGAAAAAACAGACAAATCACTCATAATCCCACTACTCTAACCCCAAAATTTTCATAGACATTTACCTTTTATATCTTAAAGACTTAAATTATTGATTTATTTTTATCTTTATCTTGTCTCTCAAGCTTTTATATTGACATGAGAACACATTGATATTTTTCATGAAACTCCACATATTTTAGCTTCAAAATATTTCAGCCTTCTTCTTGTAAAAATTATCATTGTACCTATTATTTAAATACAGATTTTTAATATGAATTCTAATTGTGAAATTGACTCTTCATTTTCTAAAGTAGGTTTATAGTTTTAGTTTTAAAACTACTGCATTAACTAAATAAATTAAGTATATTATTAAGCCAGATAAATCCTTTTCAACACTAAGAATGAAAGTAAAATTCTAATTCTCTGTATTCAGAATAATAATTTCAAGCTTAATGGGTGCTCACTGTGGCATAATTACATCTAATTTGTTCAAAGGGTAATGTTACTCTATGAAAGATACAAACATCAAGGCAATTTTCTCCATTTAATTTATCAAAATTTCAAATATGTTTCCAAGAATTGTCTAGCTTTAAAAATTGCATGAGAAAATTTACTGTCTGGGATATCTAAGAAATTTAAACAAAAAGAAAGGCAAAACTTTTTAAATGCTGAGTTAACCAAGAGCAAAGTGCACAGAATGAAGAAAACGGAGAATCTTTTATTGTTTAAATGTTTAGAATTAAAACATTCACCAAGTATGGCTGTTTCATGTACGGTTGTCGCACAATCTAAAGCATATTTAGCAACTATAATGCAGTCATAATCCAATTTTGAGAGTATATTTAATGAGGCCAATAGACAGCACTCAAAGCTAGAGTTTTTCATTTGTGGTATTTCTAGGATATTCACTTATAGAGGAGTTGGTGTACAATTTTATTTATAACAAACTTTTTCTTCCTTTCTTCCCATCTCTCTCCTCTGCTTCATTACTTGCTTTAGTTACTCTTTTGGAATATTTTCAAACTTTCTTTTACACAAAATTCTGTAATACTTTTTTACATGTCTAAATTGCCTGCCTTACTATTGCAATCAAACCAACCAAACCAAACTCATTGCCGTCAAGTTGATTCCAACTCATAGTGACCCTGTAGGACAAAGTAGAACTGCCCCCATAGGATTTCCAAGTCTGTAAATCCTTATGGAAGCAGATTGCCACATCTTTTCCGGAGGAGGGAGTGGTGGGTTCAAACTACTGACATTTGGTTAGCAGCCAAGCGCTTGACCACTGTTCCGCGAGGGCTACTTTATTATTGAAAGACTACTTCTAAATATTATTTAAATCATTCTACATCTGAACACATTTTCCCCGTTCATCCTGATAGTGTAGATGTGCAGATTTGCTCTGAGGCAAAGATTCTAAACAAAATAGGGAGAACCTAACTGGAGGCAGTGGTATCTCTTATTTATTTTAGTGACCTATAATCTTTCCTTTTTTTTTTTTTCTTTGTCACATCAGTGCTTATCAGATTTAGCCAATTTACCAAAGTTCAGTTTGTTTTTTCCTCCTTTTTCTCTTTTGTTAAATCTACCATTTTTTTGGAAACCTCTTAAATTTTTTGGCGAATAATAGGAACTTTTGAATTCTTTTCATTTTCCTTGGGTGTATTTCTGGATACTTTGCTCTAAGTGTGTTCCAGCACTTTTTGTCATGAATTTCCTGAATTGTTTTCTAGTCTCTGTATGGCCTGTATACATTTCAATAACTGCTCATGTAGCTCATATATAATGAGATTTCAAAATGCACACTGCTTCCAAAATCAGGCCCTTAAACTTCTCAAACTTCTCTCTGTCTCTCTCATACACACACACACATACACACACACACACAGACATACATCACCTCCCCATTAGCATCCTATTCCTTTTGATGTGTGGGGAAATGGAACACTTGAAGAAGTCAATGTGCTTGTTATTTTTAAAGGAAATGGTATTGGATTTGTTTTGTAAAACATTAAAAGAATGGAGCATATCATTTTCATCATTCTATTTTTTACTATCATTGAATGAATAATTTTTAATGGTAAAATTTATGTTTTGCCTTCTTGTATTTATATGTTGTGATGGAAAATAGACTAAAGAATTAAAATCTAAATATTTCTATCTATTTTCACATTTTTTTTGTGATTTGCTAGTTGATAACAATAACATGCTACGGATCATTTTGAAGCCTGCGTCATGATGGTTACTCGTGAAAATTTTTACATAAGTTTTTTCTTTCATATTGTAGGTAGTATATACTTGCATTGCATTTTTAACCTCATTACATTAAGCAAAATACAGTATACACTGGTTTTCAAACTCAGTGGCTACCAATTTTATCTTAAAATTTTGATTAAAATTTTTTAGAAGAACTGAATAAAAATTCTATATAAAGTAGATTAACTGATACATTGGAATCAGAATTAAAGCATTTGAGAGTATAATGAAAACCTCATTCCTAGGTCACAATAAACCATGTAAATTTTTGGCATTGTTGATCGATAGACATAAACTACAAACTGGTGATCAACTCAGAACTTTGCTTCTCTGATTGAAAATCACTCTGGCACTTTAGACCCTTTGCCATCCACCGTTTCCTCCCTCCCTCCTTTCTTCACCCCTTCCTTCCCTTCTTGCTTTAGCATACATTTGTTCAGTGCCTGCTTTGTGCCAGGCTCTGTTCCAGGCACTGCCAAACCAAAATCAAACCCGTTTACCATCAAGTGGATTCTAACTCAAAGTGACCCTATAAGACTGTAATCTTTACAGAAGGATACTGTCACATCTTTCTCCAGCAGAGTAGCTGGTGGATTTGAGCTGCCTACCTTTCAGTTAGCAGCCAGCTGAATGTTTTAACCCAGTTGTTGTGGACTGAGTTGTGTCCCCAAAAAATATCTGTCAGCTTGGCTGGGTCATGATTCCCAGTGTTGTATGATTGTGTAATCTGATGTGGTTTCCTTATGTGTTGTAAATTCTATCACTGTGATGAGGTTATACTGATGAGGTTGACAAGATTAGATAGTGTCTTAATGCAATCTCTTTTGAGATATAAAAGAGAGAAGCGAGCAGAGATATATGGGAACCTCATATCACCAAGAAAGCAGTGCCGGGAGCAGAGCACATCTTTGGACCTGAGGTTCCTGCACTGAGATGCTCCCAGACCAAAGGAAGATTGATGACACAGACCTTCCTGCAGAGCCAATGGAGAAAGCATTCCCCTGGAACTGAGGCCCTGAATTTGGACTTGTAGCCTACTGGATTGTGAGAGAATGGACTCCTCTTTGTTGAAACCATCCACTTGTGGTATCTCTGTTATAGCAACACTAGATGACTAAGACACCTATGTCACCAGTGGTTTAAACAGACACTTGGACAGGTTAATCCCTACGTCATACCACCTACAACATCTGCATTTGTTTGTAGTCTGTAACATAAACAGGGCCCATTGACGCTTTTATGTATGCTTTATGGTGTTAAAAATAATTTAAAAATTTTCCATTTAAGCACATTCCAAAACATGTGGGTATTTCAGGGTTGTGGGATTATGGCTATTGTATCTTTTTCTTAACAGTAACCAGCAGATTTGCATTCATATGCATAGAGATACATATGTATATGTAACATATCCATTTGCATCAGCTCAGCAGAGAGAAGCCATGTGGTGATTTAAAGAAAGTTTTGATGATTAAACTATGGTGAAAGAGTAACTACAGGGGATTAGAAAACCGTATATAGCACCTATCTTAGTTATCTAGTGCTGCTATAACAGAAATACCACAAATGGATGGCTTTAACAAAGAAAAATTTATTCTCTCACAGTATAGTAGGCTAAAGGTTCAAATTCAGGGTGCCAGCTCTAGGAGAAGGCTTTCTCTCTCTGTGGGCTCTGGAAGAAGTGTCCACTACTAAGAACGCTTAATGTGATCACTATGAAGGAGAGATGCTTAAAGGAATTCTATCCATTATAAGAAAATAATGAAGGGTGAATTTGGAGCTGAGAGGCAATAGATTGATAGCTGGCACAGTATAATCCTATTGTATATTAATAAATACATTTGGATTTTTTTATTCAGTATTATAGCACTTATGTGCTCTGCAGAGCACACTATTGAGGAAGCCTGCTCTGGGTCTATCTTACACTCTGAATGGATCATTTACCCATTCATGGCCTTATGAGACCATTGATCATTTGGAAAAAATCGGTCTGTTGCCTCATGCAGATCTTCCACTTGTTGATACATTTCATGATACAACATAAAAAATCACCTTTGTTAATATCACTACTGAGCTCATCAGAAAAGTCTGAGTATTAAGAAGCTGTCAGTTTCAAGGTGGCCAATGCAAGTTTTACAAAATAGCAATTTTATTCTGAAAGCTTGAATTTTATCATTGGCCACAAATACTCATTTTCCTTGATGTGTTAAATGCACCTCATTCTTTTTGAGACTATGTCTGCCTAATTACCAATGTTTGTCTGTCAGTCGTTCTTTCAAGTAAATATTGTGTTCCATGAGAAAAAGCAGCTACTTTAGCTTGCAACTCAGTTGCACAAGTGGTTTCCTCAATACAATCGTTATAGTTAGTTATGCAACAGACATCCTTTACGTGTACTTCCCATTTTATGTAACAGAATATTCAAAAGATGTATATTCAAGGGTCAGGATTTAATATAATTAATTTTTTTTAACTGCTTCACTAAGAACATTCTTAATGAATACCCCTTCACTGCTCCAGGGTTTGGCAATAAAAAAATACAGTGGTTTGTTGCCACTTCCTTGATTGTGCTAAATTGCCAACACTTTTACCCATTACTGTTTTTGAACCATCAGTAAATGTAGTATTATTATGAAAATAATTATGAACTAAATGATTACCTAATAGAGTCTCAGGGAGCCCAAAGATTAGTGGACCACACTTCGAGAATCTCTATTTTAGATAATAACATCGTCTCTTTATTAGTTATTTTTCCTTTAATTCAAAACTTAAAATTATTTTCAAGTAATCTAAAAATATTATTTTGATGAATAGTTCTTTTCTCAAAACATTTTAAATTCCACAGGCTGGAATTCAAGTCTGTCCATAGATTTCCCTTTCTAATTTTTTGATAGCATATTTATGGTTTTTAATCATAACTTCCAGACTAAGTTAAAAAAACTTTAAAGATACTCTTATTTTTATAATAATTTTGCTGCTGAGAATAAAAAAAGCTTACCCTGTTTTACAAAACTCATAGTTTGAAATCAACTTTCAAAATTCGTCCTAATGTAGAAGAAAAAATGCTTCAAAACTTCATTAATAGATTTTCTGATACGGTGAAATAAATCAGATTATCAATATAATTTACTTAAAAATTTACTCCAGGATTTCTGGCAAAATGGCACTGTAGGCAGAAGCACCACACCGTCCCTCCATAGGAAAGATCTGAAAAACTAAGCCAAACAGAGAAAACAGCAATCCTGAAACCCTAAAACATCAAATGAAGAGATAACTCAGCCAAGCACCAAATGGAGTGAGAAAACTGACAGAGAATGGAGAGCGAGGAGAGATTCATGCAGAGGTCTCCTACCAGCTAACGCAGCAAAGATCCACCATCTTGAACCTCATCAGAGACCAGCAAATAGGGGGTGCAAGAAAGCAGCTTCACGTAGCTTCCAGCAAGAGACAAAACAACCAGTAATTTGCAATAAAACGCTTTCTCACCCCCAACCCTTCTTTACGCCCACTCAGCCTCCTCTGCTTCCCACAGCCACAGTCTCTTGGGCGGGAAGCACCAGCTGCTTGGATTCCACCCAGCCGCAATGGCCGGATCCCTGAGTGCCATTTGTTGGCTGCTGGTGTTGCTTTGTTGGCTGTTGGTGTTGCTTTTTTCGGCTTCTTTTGATTTCTTCCTTACCTTTCACCACCTCCTCCTCATTTTGCTCTAATACCTGGCTCCGTGTGCCATCTTGCTTCTTCTTAAGGGGCTATGGAGCTGTGTTTGAGTGTGGAGCTGCTTCCCAGTCCGGGCTGCCACTCTGGTGGGATCCCAGGGCTTTTGTTTGTTTGTTTGTTTTGAATTGTTTGTTTGTCTTCTTTTCCTTTTCTTGAGTTGGGAGCACGTTCTGGCAGGGCACTGCTACAAGGCTTGGGACCTACCCACTCAGCTTGGGCAGACGTGCAAAGGGATCCCTGAGAGCATTTCTTTTTTCATGAGGTTTTTTTTTTTTTTTCTGTTTTTTTGGGAGTTTTTCTTGTTCTTTTCTATTTTTTTTTAATTTCTTCTGTTTACTTTTACTTCTTTTTTCCTTTTTGTCTTCCTTCATTATTCAGTTTCTTGTCTCTCTATACCTTCCTTCTCTTCCTGTTCCCAGAATACCTGACACTGAATACCTCTACAAGTTCTAGCCAGGCTGTACTGCAACACCTAGGAATAACTTCTGCAGACTTCGTAGCAACACCGGTGAGATCCTTGGGAGCTTTGCTCTTCTTTTTTCTTTCTAATCTTTATTTATTCATTCTTTTCTTTTCTTTTTTTTCTACTTCTTCCCTTTTTTGTTTTTCTCCAGTTCATAGTCTCTCATCTCTCCACTCCAACGGCAAGCTCCCTGAGCACTCTTTTTTGTTTGTTTGTATGTTTTTGGCTCCTGTTCCTCTCTCCTCTCTCCCATATTCATCTTAGCTCCACACATAACAATCTCCCCCTACATCCGGCCTAACTGCACAGTCTGCATTACATCACACTACCAAGCAGTACAGGCACGGCCTACTGGAACCTGCCCTGCAATGATTACCAACCCGCCCTGGTGGCTGAAGAAAGTGCCACAAATAACCCATCCCAGCGACGGATGTTCAGCTAGACTTGCCCTGTTGTACCATATCTGAGCGACTGACCCTGCTGATTGGATGAGGAGGCAAAAAGTATCGTGCCCAAAGATGAACAAGCAACAAAGAACACACAGCCCAGCCCGTCTGCTCAGACATAGCCAAATAAAACAAAAAAAAAGGATGAAACAAACGAATCTAGAATCAATAAATGAGAGAAAAAACTACTGAATGCCCCAAAGACAAAAGACAATATAATAACATTTACAAAAACAGGACAGGATGGTTCCAGTAGGTGTCCAAAATAAAATACCAGATGACTTTCCAGTGGAAGAAAAGGCACTAGACCTAACTGATAGGGAATTCAAATCTCTAATATTCAGAAATACTGAAGAGTTGAAGTAAAAAGCAGACAAAAATGAGGAAAAAATGGACAAACTCATGAAAAAGGGAGACAAACTCATGGAAAATACAGACAAAAAATTGGAAGAATTCAGGAAAATACAGCAGGAACAAAATGCCGAAATAAATTCACAACTAAAACTTATACAAAAACAACAATTAGAAATCCAAAAGATAAACAACAAGATTGCAGAAAGGGGCAGTGTTATAGAAGGGCTGAAGAGAAGATTTGAAATGGTGGAAGACAGGATCAGTGGAATTGAAGACAAACACTTGGCTACAATTCTGTTCAGGGAAAACTCAGAAAAAAGAACAAAGAAAAATGAAAAGACCCTGAGAGTTATGTGCGATACAATCAAAAGAAAAATATGCTAGTGATAGGAGTTCAAGAACAGGGGGAGAAAAATGAAAATACAGAGAGGATCACTGAAGAACTGCTGACAGAAAACTTCCCCAATATCATGAAAGATGAAAAGCTGGCCATCCAAGAAGCTCAATGAGCCACATATAGGATAGACCCCAAAAGAAAATCACCAAGGATTATCATAATCACACTCGCCAAAACTAAAGACAAACAAAGAATCCTGAGAGCAGCTCGTGAAAAACAAGAAGTCACATACAGAGGAGAAACAATAAGAACAACCTCAGATTATTCGGTAGGAACCATGCAGGCAAGAAGGCAATGGGATGACATATATAAAACCTTGATAGAAAAAAATTGCCAGCCAAGAATAATATATCCTGCAAACTCACATTCAAATATGATGGGGAAATTAGGACATTTCCAGATAAACAGAAATCAAGGGACTATGTAAAAGTCAAACAAAACGTACAAGAATTATTAAAGGCAGTTCTTTGATCTGAGAACAAACAACTTCAGCTCACAGACTGAACCTAGGATGCAGGATTGTACCAGCCAGATACCAATCTAGGAAATGCACTCCCAAGGACAATCCAAAACTAAAAGAAATACAGCAGGGAATCAGAGCAGTTAATCTGTAAATGACAACAACATCAGAACAATAAAAGAGGAAATAAGTTGTGTAGGTATAGAACCTTCTAATGGAGAGGAAGATGTGGTGATACCAAGTAATAACGGACTGATTCAAATTTAAAAAGATAAGGGTAAATTCCAAGCTAACCACAAAGTTAACAAACCTACTCATTAAAAAAAAAAAAAGAGGAAAAACATAGAGTCTCAGCAAAAACAAAACCTACAAAAATGAAAGAAATGAAAAAAATATCCACAAACAAAAGTACTTCAGCACAGGAGAGTAAGAAGAGCAAAGAAAATGTCAGCACCACAAAAAAAGCAGTGGAAGATGACAGCAACTAACTCAATCTATCAGTAATTACAGTGAATGTAAATGGACTCAATGCACCCATAAACACACAGAGTGACACACTGGATAAAAAAACAGGATCCATCAATATGCTGTCTACAAGAGACACACCTTAGAAACAAAGATGTGAATTTATTAAAAGTCAAATGTTGAAAAAAATGTATCAAGCTAACAACTATCAAAAAATAGCAGGAGTGGCAATACTAATCTCAGATAAAATAGACTTTAAAACAAAATCCACCATAAAAGACAAAGAAGGACACTATATAATGATTAAGGGGATAATCCTTCATGAAGACATAATCATAATAAATATCTATGCATCCAATAACAGGGCTCTAAAATACATAAAACAAATTCTAAAGGCAATGAAAAGAGAAACTGACACTTCCACAATAATAGTGAGACACTTCAACACACCACTCTCAGTAAAGGACAGAACATCTAAAAAGAAACTCAGCAAAGATATAGAAGACTTAAAGGGCACAATCAGCCAACTTAACCTCATAGACATATATAGAACACTCCATTCAACAGCTGCAAAGCACACATTCTATTCTAATGCACATGGAACTTTCTCCAGAATAGACCACATCTTAGGCCACAGAGCAATCCTCAACAAGATCCAAAATGTTGAGATAATTCAAAGTATCTTCTCTGACCACTATGGCATTAAGGTAGAAAATAACAACAGAAAGAGCATGGAAAAAAAAAATCAATTTCATGTAAACTGAATAACGCCCTGCTAACAAACTACTGGGTAATAGAAGAAATCAGAAATTGAATCAAAAATTCCTAGAATCAAACGAGAATGAAAACACATCATAGCAAAACGTTTGGGTCATAGCAAAGGCAGTCCTCAGAGGACAATTTACAGCAACAGATGCACACATCAAAAAAGAAGAAAGGGACAAAATCAAAACATTAAATACACAACTCAAACAAATAGAAAGAGAAGAGCAATAAAAGCCCACAACAAAGGGAAGAAAGGAAATAATAAATATCAGAGCAGAAATAAATGAAATAGAGAATAGAAAAATAATCGAAAGAATCAACAAAACCAAAAGTTGGTTCTTTGAAAGAATCAACAAAATCGAGAAACCACTGGCCAGACTGACAAAAGAAAAACAGGAGAGGATGCAAATAACCCAAATAAGAAAATGAAATAGGGGACATTACAACAGACCCAACTGAAATAAAAAGGATCATAACAGAATATTATGAAAAACTATACTCCAACAAATTGGAAAACCTAAAGGAAATGGATAAATTTCTAAAAACACACTGCCTACCAAACTACAACAAAGTGATGTTGAAAATCTGAACAGACTCATAACAAGAGAAGAGACTGAAAAGGTAATAAAAAAAACTCCCAACAAAAAAAAGCCCTGGCCCAGATGGCTTCACTGGAGAATTCTACAAAACATTTACAGAAGATCTTGTAGCAGTACTACTCAAGCTATTTCAGGGCGTAGAGGAGGAAGCAACACTTCCAAATTCATTCTATGAAGCCAGTGTAACGCTGATAACAAAACCAAGCCAAGACGTCACAAAAAAAGAAAATGACAGACCAATATCTCTCATGAATATAGATGCAAAAATTCTGAACAAAATTCTAGCCAATAGAATTCAGCATCATATCAAAAAAATAGTACACCACAAGCAAGTAGGACTCATACCAGGTATGCAAGGATGGTTCAACATTAGAAAATCAATCAACGTAACCCACCACATAAATTAAAGGAAAGAAAAGAATCACATGATCATCTCAATTGATGTACAAAAGGCATTCCACAAAGTCCAACACCCATTCCTGATAAAAACTCTTAATAAAATACGTATAGAAGGGAAATTTCTCAAAATAGTAAAGGGCATCTATGCAAAACCAATGGCCAACATCATTCTTAATGGAGAGAGGCTGCAAACATTCCCCTCGAGAACAGGAAAAAGACAAGGATGCCCTTTATCATCACTCCTATTTAACATTGTGCTGGAAGTTCTAGCTAGAGCAATAAGGCAAGAAAAAGAAATAAAGGGTGTCCAACTTGGTAATGAAGAAGTTAAATTGTCCCTGTTTGCAGATGATATGATACTATACATAGAAAACCCTAAAGACTCCACGAGAAATCTACTGGAACTAATAGAAAGATTCAGCAGAGTAGTGAGATACAAGATCAACATACAAAAATCAGTTGGATTCCTATACACCAATAAGGAGAACGATGAAAAGGAAATCAGGGAAACAATACCATTTATAATAGCCCCTAAAAAAATAAATTACTTAGGAATAAATCTAACCAGTGATGTAAAAGACCTATACAAAGAAAACTACAAAACACTACTGCAAGAAACCCAAAGGGATCTACATAAATTGAAAAACATACCATGTTCATGGATAGGTAGACTCAACATTGGGAAAATGACAATTCTACCCAACGCAATTTATAAATACAATGCAATCTCGATCCAAATAAAAACAACATTCTTCAAAGAGATAGAAAAACTAATCATTAACTTTATATGGAAAGGGAAGAAGCCCCGAATAAGTAAAATACTACTGAAGAAGAAGAATAAAGTTGGAGGACTCACACTACCTGACTTCAGTACCTACTATATAGCTACAGCAGTCAAAACAGCCTGGTACTGGTACAGCAACAGATACATTGACCAATGGAAGAGAATTGAGACCCAGATATAAATCCATCCACCTGCAGTCACCTGATCTTTGACAAGGGACCAAAGTCCATCAAATGGGGAAAAGACGTTTTTTTTTAACAAATAGTGCTGGCAAAACTGGATATCCACCTGCAAAAAAATGAAACAGAACCCATATGTCAAGCCATATATGAAAATTAATTCAAAATGGATCAAAGACCTAAATATAAAGCCAAAAACTATAAAGTTCATAGAAGGAAAAATAGAACCAATGTTGCAGGCCCTAATACAGAGCATTAACAGGATACAACCATAACCATCAACACACAAACCCCAGAAGATAAGCTAGATAACTGGGATCTTCTAAAAATCAAACACCTATGCTCTTCAAAAGACTTCACCAAAAGAATAAAAAGAGAACTTACAGACTGGGAAAAAATTTTTGGACAGTAAAAGTCAGACAAAGGTCTAATCTCCATAATCTACAAGAAAATCCAACACCTCTACAACAAAAAGACAAATAATCCTGTTAAAAAATGGTCAAAGGAAATCAACAGACACTTCACTGGAGAAGACATTCAAGCAGCCAACAGACACATGAGGAAATGCTCGCGATCACTAGCCATTAGAGAAATGCAAATTAAAAACACAGTGAGATATCATATCAACCCAGCATTACTTGGGCAAATCAAAAATACTGGAAATAACTAATGCTGGCATGGCTGTGGGGAGATCAGAATTTTATGCACTGCTGGTTGGAGTGCAAAATGATACAACCATTTTGTAAAATGACATGGCGCTTCCTTAGAAAGCTAGAAATAGAAATACTATGCAATCCAGCAATCCCACTCCTAGGAATATATCCTAGAGAAATAAGAGTCATCACTCGAATAGACATATGCACACCTATGTTCATAGCAGCATTGTTCACAATAGCAAAGAAATGGAAACAACCTAGATGCCCATCAACAGATGAATGGATAAACAAACTATGGTACATACACAATGGAGTACTATGCATTGAGAAAGAACGATGATAAATCTATGATGCATCTCATAACATGGATGAAACTGGAGGACATTATGCTGAGTGAAATAAGTCAATCTCAAAAGGACAAATATTGTATAAGACCGCTATTGTAAAAATCCATGAAAAAGTTTACACACAAAAAGTAACAATCTTTGTTGGTTATCAGGGATGGGAGGGGCTGGGGGGGTTCCAAATAGGCAATAGATAAGTGGTATCTTTGGTGAAGGGTGAGACAGTACACAATACTTGGGAAACAAGCACAACTTGTACAAGGAAAGGTCATAGAAGCTCCATAGACACATTCAAACTCCCTGAGGGACTGAATTGCTGGGCAGAGGGCTGTGGGGACCATGGTCTCGGGGAACATCTAGCTCAATTGGCATAACACAGTTTATAAAGGCAGTGTTCTACAGTCTACCTTGGTGAGTAGCATCTGGGGTCTTAAAAGCCTGTGAGCAGCCATCTAAGATACTTCACTGGTCTCATCCTTTCGGGAGCAAGGGAGAATGAGGAGAACAGGATACAAGGAAAAGATTAGTCCAAAGGAATAATGGACCACAGCTACCAACGCCTCCACCAGACTAAGTCCACTACAGCTAGATGGTGCCTGGCTACCAGCCCTGACTGCTCTGACCAGGATCACAACAGAGGGTTCTGGACAGAGCTGGAGAAGGATGTAGAACAAAATTCTAACTCACAAAAAAAGATCAGATTTACTGGCCTAAAGGAAACTGGGAAAACCCCGAGATTATGGCCCCCAGACACGCGTTTAGCTCAGTGGTGAAGTCACTTCAGAGGTTCACGGTTCAGCAGGGGAGTGGACAGCACCATAAAAGAAATCGGGGCTAATGAGGCACAGCAGTCCAGGGACAAGGGCTAGAAGGCAGAAGGGGACAGGAAAGCTGGTTATAGGGAACCCAAGTTTGAGTAAGGACAGTGTTGATATGTAGTGAATTTGTTAACCATTGTCATAGGGCAACATGTGTACTGTTTAATGAGCAACTATTTTGTTCTGTAAACCTTCATTGAAAGTGAGAATAGCAGCACAATTGGAAGAGTGTAGTCGATGTCACTGAACTGTGCATGTAGAAATTTTTGAAATGGTGTATCTTTGGCTATGTATATTTTCACCAAAAAAAAAAAAAAGTCTTGTAGGGAGAGGGTTGACATGTCGTGGGGTTTTTGACCAATGTCATAGAACAATGTGTGTACTACTGTGTAATGAGAAACTATTTGTTCTGTAAAATTTACTCCACATCTCTGGTTAAGTTGTTAAAAGTATGCATCAACCAGCACTCAGTATTAAAAAAAAAAAAGTCAATTAAGTTCTTCTTATTTTATATTGTAATTATAGTTATAAATGATTAAATATACTCTAAAAAATGTGTCCAATAGTAAAAATGTAGCATTGTTAATATTCTCACAGATTTAATTCTTTTGTAATACAGATTTATGTGTTATAAAATTTTATTGATATTGTAGAAAAAATATCAATGGTGCTATCTAGTGCTAATCCCATTGTAACTACTAATTTTAAAAGAGTCCTTGGGATTTCCACCTTGTCCTGAGATAGTTAGTAATTCACTTAGCATAGATCTATCACTTATATTCATAAAAGCAGAGTAACTTGTAACTCTTTGTGTTACAAACAGAGATATCCCAGGTGGGTGACTTTAACAAACAGAAAATTGTTCTCTCACTGTTTCGGAGGCTAGAAGTCTGAATTCAGGGGCCAGCTCCAGGAGAAGACTTTCTGACTCTGTCGGCTCTGTGGGAAGGTCTTTGTCATCCATCTTCCCCTGGTCTAGGAGCTTCTCAGCCTGGGGACCTTGGATCCAAATGATGTGCTCTGCTCCTTGCTGTTCTTGCTTGGTGGTAAGGGGGTCCCCATCTTTCTGCTCACTTCTCTCTCCTTTTTATCTCTTGTAAGATAAAAGGTGATGCAGGCCACACAACAGGAAAACTCCCCTTACATTGGATCAAGCCTGTGACCTGAGTAAGTCTGTTGCATCCCACCCTAATCCTCTTTAACATAACCTACTCTTGGCCCATTAACCACAGTCAGAAGTTAAGATTTACAACACAGGAAAATTACATCAGATCTCAAAATGGAGGAGAACCACACAATACTGGGAATCATGGCCTAGCCAAGTTGACACATACTTTTGGTGGACACAATTCAATCTATGACATTCTTCTTTATCAAGTCTGTTTCTGAACCTGAGTATTGTTTAAAGGCAATGATGCATTTTATATGTAACTCATGTATAATAATTTGAAAATATGTTGATGAATCAGAAAATATTGCTGTAACCAGATTATAAAATTTTTGATGTACTTAAGTATTGCAATAAATCTTGCAAGAATGTTATTAATGTTGGATTACCAAATAAAAGGATATGTGGCTCCTTGGTGTGACCTTTGCATCTCTTGGTAAAACATCATTTTGTGTTTTTTTGTTTGTTTTGTTTTAGTAATTTTCCTTTGTTCTTCTCTGCTGATTTTTATCACAAATTGCTCAAATAGTTTTATGTTTGTTACAATGAGATTATGGGTCCAACATTTTAATTTTTAACATAACCATACACATGCATGGACTTAGAAGAATGGACCTGGCCACACACGATCGCCTCTTTTCATTTACTGCTGTCATTTTCTGTGTGAGACCTGAGAACAGAGCTCTCAGAAGTCCTGTCTCCACCTGCCTCCTCCACTTGTCTTTTGAGAGTATGTGACTTGAGAGCTTTTAAACACTTGGTCTCAATGTCTCTGAGTAACCAGAATTGTTGCAGATAAGAAGTAAGAAGTCTGAAAAACTGAGTATTATTGAGTGGAATTTATTTATACACCACTATACCAAAAATGATTGAAGCCAAGTCCTCAATGTGGCTTCTCTCTGAAGAGCTGATTCCAAGAACTGGAGGAACAAACACGTCTGTGGTCGGAGATGAGACACTGAGAGCTCTGCTCAGCCTACTAAGAGGGAGCGAACAATTTTCCCAAGAAACATGATTTAGGGACAAATCTATAAATGCTGAGATACATGTTCTGGTTTAATAAAATTGTGGCTGAATAGGTTAGTGGAGAATTTCTTTAAAAACATATTTAAAAATGTAATGAAAATATAGAATTGGGGATTGGAAAAGGAACTCTGGTGACAGTGATTAAATGCTCGGCTGCTAAGGGAAGGTTTGGCAGTTCAAACCCACCAGCTGCTCCACAGGAGAAAGATGTGGCAGTCTACTTCCACAATGATTTACAGCCTTAGAAACCCTATGGGGCAGTTCTATTCTGTTGGATAGGGTCACTATGAGTTGGAATCAACTTGACAGCAATAGGTAATCACAATCAAGTCATCAGTATATGTTCTCATTTTGCTGGGATATACTGAAATTATGGTGGGTTTCTTATGCATTAAGTAGCAGAACAAACACTAACTTGAAATATTGAGTATGCATAACCTGAATTCTCATCTTGGGTTTGTCACTAACATGGACAATTTACTTAATTTTAGGGCATGTTGTTTTATCTCTTATGACGTCAGTTGACATATGAGTAAATTTCAAAAGTTTGATTATAAGAACCGTAAGATTCTTATTTAAATTCTTGGAATATAAATCTAGATGTTTCAGAATTCTTGCTTTTCTTCCAATTTTAAGCTGTCTCCTTTCATCCGTAACTTTCATCCACAATTTGCAACATAGTGATGTTAGATTTCTTTATCATTACTTCAAATGTGGTGCGGTAAAATGTATGTAATTAAGTCAACCAAAGAATTTAAAAAAAAAAAAAAAACCTCCATTTTGGAAAATCTAATTTATCTGTAATTATATTTTTCATGCATGAGTTTACACTCCAATTTTCTTTGATGGGAAAGAGATCTGTATATGGGAGATGGCATTAGCCTTAAGTTGGGAAGATTTGGTGATATACTACAATTTCATCATTGGTGGTTTATTCCCCTGCATTAGGATATTATACATCCATTAAGATCCTAGTCAAACTGTAGATACCTATGGGAGATATTACACATGGACTCATTACACTCTATAATAAATTAATTTAACAGATTATATAGTAGGTTCCTGAAGACATGATTTGTCATGGATTGAATTGTATCTCCCAAAAATACCTGTCAAATTGGCTGGGCCATGATTTCCAGTATTGTGTGATTGTCCAGCATTTTGTCATTTGATGTGATTTTCCTCTGTGTTGTAAATCCTGTCTCTATGATATTGATGAGATGGGATTAACAGCAGGTATGTTAATGAGGAAGGACTCAATCTACCAGATTGGATTGTGTGTTGAGCCAATCTCTTCTGAGATATAAAAGAGAGACGAGAGCAGAGAAACATGGGGATCTCATACCACCAACAAGCGAGAGCCAGGAAAATAGCACGGCCTTTGGACCTGAGGTCCCTGTGATGAGAAGCTTCTAGGACAGTGGAAGATTGATGACAAGGAGCTTCTCCCAGAGCCGACAGAGACAGAAAGCTTTCCCCTGGAGCTGATGCCCTGAATTTGGACTTCTAGCCTCCTAAACTGTGACAGAATAGATTTCTCTTTGTTAAAGCCATCCACTTGTGGTATTCCTGTTATAGCAGCACTAGATGGCAAAGACATGATTTGAACAAATAAGGATCTTTTTAAAATTTAATTTGTTGTTGTTGAGAATATACACAGCAAAATATACACCAATTCAACCCTTTCTACGTGTACAATTCAGTGACATTGATTACATACTTTGAGTTGTGCAACCATTCTCATCCTCCTTTTCTGAATTGCTTCTTCCTCATTAACTTAAGCTCATTGCCCCCTAAGATTCCTAGCTAATCTTTCGAGTTGCCATTGTCACTTTGATCCCATGCAGATAGTTACTAAAGAGCATAAATAGGTTTTAATATAAAGTGGTTCCTTGGGCTAAGCCTAAAAGGAAGACCACTAGAAATATGAGGGATGCCTATCAACAAAAAGAAGGCTTGCATCAAGGGGAATTTGGTCATTATGTCCTGTTGTTTATATTTTCTCATATTTCTGTGCACTCCACTTTATCACAACCATCACTACTCTCATCATCTCTCACTTGTATTATTACCATCATTTCCTAACTTGATATGCTGTGCCTAGTATTGCTTCCCTTGAATACTACCGCCCCACCATTGCTTTTTCAAAATACAGATCTTATTACATTATTATGGAAAAAAAACACATGAATTCTTCAGTATGGCAGACAAGGCTCCACAGTCCAACCTGTCCCTATCTTCTCTTATGACTTTTTGCCAGCCTTCGCTCCATGTTATAACCAAAATAAATAAATAAAAAACAAACCTGTTGCTATCAAGTAAATTCTGACTCATACTGACCCTACAGGACAGAGTAGAACTGCCCCATAGGGTTACCAAGGAGCGGCTGGTGGATTTAAACTGCTGACCTTTTGATTAGCATCCAAGCTTTTAACCACTGTGCCACTGGGCCTCCTGTCCACCATGTTAAAAAAAAAAAAACCAAACCCGTTGCAGTTTAGTAGATTCTGACACATAGTGACCTTATAGGACAGAGCAGAACTGCCCCACAGGATTTCCAAGGAGTGCCTGGTGGATTCGAACTGCCAACACTTTGGTTAGCAGCCGAACTCCTAGCCACCACTCTAGCCATCCCAAATTACTTGAGTTTCCTCAAATAGAACATCCTGCTTGCAGCCTCTCTGATTTACACATAATACCATAGTTGACTAAACTACCCTTCCCATAATCGCCTTTTCCACCTCAAAAATTCTTATTAATTTTTGCAGTCACAGCTAAGATATCTCCTTTTACAAGAGGATTCCTTGGATTTACCAAGGCAGAATGATCACCTATCTTTTGTACCATTTCCTTATGTTCTATTGCCACACTTTATTGCAAATAGTTAAATATTTACTTTTTCATGGCAGGGCCTGTGTCATATTTGTCTTCGCATCCTTAGTTCCTTGAATTATGAGGGACCATATATTAGATGCTTAATTAATATTTGCCTTAAGTGATTGAGTTCTGAAAATAGTCTTTGTCCAACTCTTATTGATAGAAAACTTTATAATTCTTAGTTTAATCCTGAGGAATAATTGATTAAGAATTCAAATTTCTCAGCTTACCTACTTTAGCCTCCTGGTCAATAACATTTGATTAAACAATTCATACACTTTAAAATATTCATCAGCTTCTGAACTTGACAATTAAACAAGTGTTAAATTGATCCACACCTATGTGTCATAGACTGGATTGCAAGGAGAAACAAACTCTCAAGGTAGGAATTTGTATGTAAAGTGTTTATTGGTGAGTACTCTTAGAAACAATTCCTGGGAGGAATGTGAGAAGCAGGACTGAGTCAAAAGAGAAGTTGAACTATGATGCTGTTGCAACAAAGGCCTTAGTCAATTCCAAGGGGAACTCTAGAGCTTGGATGAACATTCAGAAATAACCAAAACTGAGAGTAGGGGGCCAAGCCTCCACATAGACCAGCCATTTTTGTGTGATTTTCCAAAGAAGGGGCTTAATCCTGGGTGAGGTAGCACCCTTACTCTAAGGGCAATTTTTGAAGGGGTCTCAGTTTTGACCTCTCAGCAGCCAATATCCTCAACAGCAGAAGAATTAGGTCCTCAGTCCTGAATGGGATCTGGGAGCATACAGCAGCATCCACTGCTCTGTGGTTCTTAGAGATCTTCTAATGAATGAATGTTTTGGCTAGTTGTTGGTGTCAGCCTCTGATAAGGTTGATGATGAGGTGGATAGGACTAGCTGGTTCTTCTCTGCTGAAGCCACTGACTTTAATCTTCCTGTTATGAGCAGCAGCCTACAAAAATAATTGGAAATGGTAATAATTTAGAACCACTCTAAAACAGATAGCTCACAAATAAGTACAATTAAGCTATCATGTTTATTTACAGGCTGCTGTTAAGATAATTAAGGAGAAAAAGTAATACTGTGTTCAGACAGAAACAGTGGGAGGAAGGGTTGGGCTTGCAGAACAAATTAAGCCACAAGAACATACTTTACTGAAAAATGTGACTTTTCTCAACATATGTTTTCACTTAACTGCACTGACTAAAGCAATTTTCAATGATAGGGACTGCTTCTGACTCTTTATATCCATCACTATCTTGTTCTCATTGCAACATTTTTAATAAACAGACTCTGTTGGATGATAACTTTGGAAAAACATCATATGAATCCAAGAAGAGCTACAAACTGAGGTGAAAAAAAATCATTCCAAAGTGACTGAAATTATGATCTTTGGATTATAATTTATCATAAATGGTACATTTGGGGTCTCAGGAGTTTTTCACAAGAAGGGTCCAATTGGTAGCCAGAGAGACATAAAAGGGAAAAATATCCCAAATGAACACTCCCTTCTTTCAAAAGAAGGAAAAATGAGATTAGAGGAAAGTTTTACGATACTGTCATAGGAGCTGATGTTTTTTATGATTTGCTTTATTTATTTTCTTCAAGGCTTTATTTGTTCAATTCAACTCTCCCTTTTCACTGGGAACACAAAATTAGCCCTGAATTCTCAATACCAAAACCTGTTTGGAGAACACAAGAAATCAGCAGAATTAAGATATTTGATGACTTTAAAGTTGTTTTTTTTTTTTAATGAAAATCAGCTTGTTCTTACCAGAGTCATAACTTTCCACCACTATTAAACCTGGTGTGCGTGTGTGTGTGTGTGTGTGTGTGTGTGTGTGTGTGTGTGTGTGTGTGTGTGTGTAGTAATAGTGTAGTAATATAATTTAGATAACTCTACCTACACTGCCTTATTACCTGTCTCAGCAGAGTATCATGTGCAAAAGAATATGCAAAGCTAACATTAAAAATAAAAGGCTTGGGACTTCTGGCAAAACGGCACTCTAGACAAAAGCACCATGCCGTCGCTCCACAGCAAAGATCCAAAAAACTAAGTCAAACAGAGAAAACAGCAATCCAAAAACCGTAAAACATCAAATGAAGAGATAAAGAACTCAGCCAAGCACCAAATGGAGTGAGAAAACTGACAGAGAATGGACAGCAAGGAGAGATTCTTGCAGAGGTCCCTCATCAGCTAACACAGGAAGGATCCGCCATCTTGGACCCCTATCAGAGACCAGCAAATAAGGGGTACGAGAAAGCAGCTTCACCGAGCTTCCTGCGGGAGACAAAACAATCGGTAATTTGCGATATATACTTTTCCACCCCCCACCCTTCTTCACCCCCACTTGGCCTCCTCTGCTTCCCACGGTCACAGTCCCTTGTCCAGGAAACACTGGCTGTTTGGATTCCACCAACCTGCACTGGCTGGCTCTCTGAGGGCCATTTGTTGGCTGCTGGTGTTGATTTTTTCTGCTTCTTTTGATTTCTTCCTTGCCTCTCACCACCTCCACCTCCTTTTGCTCTAAGACCTGACTCCTTTCATCATCTTTGCTTCTTCCTGAGGGGCTGCGGAGCTCCGTTTGAGTGTGGAACTGCTTCCCAGTCTGGACTGCCATGCTGGTGGGATCCTGGGGCTTTTGTTTGTTTGTTTTGAATTGTTTCTTTGTTTTCTTTTCCTTTTCTTGAGTTGGGAGCCTGTTCTGGCCAGGCTGTGCTGCCCGGTTTGGAACCTACACCCTCGGCTTGCACAGACTTGCAGAGGGATCACTGCAGGCATTTCTTTTTTTGGGATTATATTTTTTTCCTGTTTTTTTTGGAGGTTTGCTTGTTCTTTTTTTTTAAATTTTTTTGTTTTCTTATCCCTCTTTTTCGCTTTTTGTCTTTCTTCATTACTCAGATTCTCATCCCTCTATACCTTCGTTTTCTTTTTGTTCCCTAAAAGCCTGGCACTGAAAACCTCTATGCCTTCTAGCCAGGCTGTATCGCAACAACTGAGAACAACTTCCCCACACCTCATAGCTGCACTGGTGGGATCCCTGGGAGCATTGCTGTTCTTTTTGATTTTTATTTATTCATTCTTTTCTTTTTTTTTCTTCTTCCCCTTTTTGTTTTCCTCCTTTTCATAGTCTCTAATCTCTCCACTCCAACGACAAGCTCCCCTAACACTCTTTTTGGTTTGTATGTTTTTGGCTCCTGTTCCACTCTCCTCTCTCCCATATCCATCTTAGCTCCACACGAAACAATCTCCCCCCTACATCCTGTCTACCTGCACTGTGTGCTTAGCATCACACCACCAACCTGCCCTGATGGCTGTAATAAGTGCCACAAACAACCCATACAAGTAACTCCTCTTCAGCTAGACCTGCTCTGCTGTACCATATCTGAGCAACTGACCCTGCCAATTGGAGAAGGAGGCTAAAAGTATCATGACCACAGGCGAGCAAGCAATAAAGAACACACAGCTGGCCTGCTCAGACATAGACAAATAAAACCAAAAAAAAAGGATGAAACACACAAATCTACCATCAATAAACGAGAAAAATAACTACTGAATGCCCCGAAGACAACAAACAATATCAAAACATTTACAAAAACAGAACAGGATGGTTCCAGTAGGCGCCCAAAATAAAACACCACATAACTTTCCAGTGGAAGAAAAGGCATTAAAACTAGCTGATAGGGAATTCAAATCTCTAATACTCAGAATTCTCCAAGAGTTTAAGCAAAAAGCAGACAAAAATGAGGAAAAAATACACAAATTCAGGAAAACGCCAAAGTCATGGACAATACAGACAAAAAATTGGAAGAATTCAGGAAAATAAAGCAGAAAAAAAATGCCAAAATAAATTCACAACTAGAAATCGAAAAGATAAATAACAAGATTTCAGAAATGGACGGTGTCATATAAGGGCTGAGGAGCAGATTTGAAATGGTGGAAGATAGGATGAGTGGAATTGAAGACAAACACTTGGATACCACTCTGTTTGAGGAAAACTCAGGAAAAAAGAAAGAAAAAAGAAGAGACCCTGAGAGTTATGTGGGATACAATCAAAAGCAAAATTTTCGAGTGATTGGAGTTCCAGAACAGAGGGAGAAAACAGAAAACATAGAGAGGATCACTGAAGAACGGCTGACAGAAAACTTCCCCAATATCATGAAAGATGAAAAGCTGGCCATCCAAGAAACTTGATGAAGCTTATATAGGATACCCCAAAAGAAAATCACCAAGGCATATCATAATCACACTCACCAAAACCAAAGACAAACAAAGAATCCTGAGAGCAGCTAGTGAAAAACAAGAAGTCACATACAGAGGAGAAACAATAAGACTAAGCTCAGATTATTCGGCAGGAACCATGCAGGCAAGAAGGCATTGGGATGACATATATAAAACCTTGAAAGAAAAAAATTGCCAGCCAAGAATGATATATCCTGCAAAACTCTCGTTCAAATATGATGGGGAAATTAGGACATTTCCAGATAAGCAGAAATTAAGGGAATATGTAAAAAACGAACAAAATTTACAAGAATTATTAAAGGGAGTTCTTCGATCTGAAAGCAAACAACGTCAGCTCATTGGCAGAATCTAGGATGCAGGATTGTACCAGGCAGATACCAATCTAAGAAAGGAACTCCCAAGGACTATCCAAAACCAAAAGAAATACAACAAGTAATCAGAGCAGTTAATCTGTAAATGATAACATCAGAAAAATAAAAGAGGGAATAAACAGTGTAGGTATAGAACCTTCTAATGGAGAGGAAAGCAAGGCGATACCAAATAATAATAGACTGCTTCAAACCTAGGAATGTAAGGGTAAATTCTAAGCTAACCACAAATAAAGTTAACAAACATACTCGTAAAAAAAGAGGAAAAACAAAGTCTCAGCAAAAACAAAACCTATAAAAATGAAACAAGTGGAAAAAAAATCCACAAACAAAAGTACTTCAGCAAAGGAAAGTAAGAAGAATAAAGAAAACGTCAGCACCACAAAAAAAAAAAAAAAAAAAAAAAACTACAAAATGACAGCAACAAACCCACATCTATCAATAATTACACTGAATGTAAATCGACTCAATGCACCCATAAAGAGACAGAGAGTGACAGAATGGATAAGAAATCAGGATCCATCAATATGCTGTCTACAAGAGACATAACTTTGAAAAAAAGATGTGAATTTAGTAAAAGTCAAAGGTTGAAAAAATATATCAAGCTAACAACTACCAAAAAAGAGCAGGAGTGGCAATTCTAATCTCAGATAAAATAGACTTTAAAACAAAATCCACCATAAAAGACAAAGAAGGACACCATATAATGATTAAGGGGATGATCCATCATGAAGACATAACCATAATAAACATCTACGTTCCAAATGACAGGGCTCCAAAATACATAAACTCTAACAATACTGAAAAGAGAAATTGACAGTTCCACAATAATAGTAAGAGAATTCAACACACCACTCTCAGTAAAGGACAGAACAACTAAAAAGAAACTCAGCAAAGTTACAGAAGACCTAAAGGGCACAATCAGCCAACTTGATGTCATAGACATATATAGAACACTGCATCCAACAGCTTCAAAATACACATTCTTTTCCATGCACATGAAACATTCTCCAGAATAGACCACATCTTAGGCCACAGAGCAATCCTCAATAAGATCCACAACGTGGAGATAATTCAAAGTATCTTCTCTGATCACAATGCCACCAAGGTAGAAATTAACAACAGAAAGAGCAAGGAAAAAAAATCAATTACATGGAAACTGAATAATATCCTGCTTACACATCACTGGGTAATGGAAGAAATCAGAGACGGAATCAAAAATTACTAGAATCAAATGAGAATGAAAACACATCATACCAAAACCTTTGGGACACAGCAAAGGCAGTCCTCAGAGGACAATTTATAGCAATAGATGCACACATCAAAAAAGAAGAAAAGGACAAAATGAAAACATTAAGTACACAACTCAAACAAATAGAAAGAGAACAGCAAAAAAAGGCCACAGCCACTGGAAGAAAGGAAATAATAAAGATAGAGCTGAAATAAATGAAATAGAGAACAGAAAAACAATAGAAAGAATCAACAAAACCAAAAGTTGATTCGTTGAAAAAAAACCAACAAAATCGACAAACCATTGGCCAGACTGACAGAAGAAAACAGGAGCAGAAGCAAATAACCCAAATAAGAAATGAAATAGGGGACATTACAACAGACCCAACTGAAATAAAAAGCATCATAATAGAATATTATGAAAAACTATGCTCTAACAAATTTGAAAACCTAGAGGAAATGGATGAATTTCTAGAAACACACTACTTACCCAAACTACAACAAAGTGATGTTGAAAATCAAAACAGACCCATAACAAGAGAAGAGATTGAAAAGGTAATAAAAAAATACTCTGCAAAAAAGAAAAAAAAAGCCCTGCACCAGACGGCTTCACTGGAGAATTGTACAAAACATTCACAGAAGAGCTTATACAAGTACTACTCAAGCTATTTCAGAGCACAGGAAAGGAAGCAACAGTTCTGAATTCATTCTATGAAACCAGCATAATGCTGATACCAAAACTAGGCAAAGATGCCACAAATAAAGAAAATTACAGACCAGTATCTCTCATGAATATACATGCAAACATTCTCAAGAAAATTCTAGCCAATAGAGTTCAGCATCATATTAGAAAAATAATACATCACGACTAAGTAGGATTCATACCAGGTATGCAAGGATAGTTCAACATTAGAAAATCAACCAACATAACTCACCACATAAATAAAAGGAAAGAAAAGAATCACGTGATCAATTGATGTAGAAAAGACATTCCACAAAGTCCAACACCCATTCCTGATAAAAATTCTAAATAAAATAGGTATAGAAGGGAAATTTCTCAGCATAATAAAGGGCATCTATGCAAAACCAATGGCCAACATCATTCTTAATGGAGAGAGGCTGCAAGCATTCCCCTTGAGAACAGGAAAAAGACAAGGATGCCCTTTATCACCACTCCTATTTAACATTGTGCTGGAAGTTCTAGCTAGAGCAATAAGGCAAGAAAAAGAAATAAAGGGCATCCAAATTGGTAATGAAGAAGTTAAACTGTCCCTGTTTGCGGATGATATGATACTATGCATAGAAAACCCTAAAGACTCCATGAGAAATCTACCGGAACTAATACTAAGATTCATCAGAGTAGCAGGATACAAGATCAACATACCAAAATCAGTTGGATTCTTATACACCGATAAGGAGAACGATGAAAAGGAAATCAGGAAAACAATAACATTTATAACAGCCCCTAAAAAGATAAAATACTTAGGAATAAATCTAACCAGGGATGTAAAAGATCTTTGCAAAGAAAACTACAAAACAGTACTGCAATAAACTCCAAGGGATCTACATAAATGGAAAAATATACCATGCTCATGGATAGGTAGACTCAACATTGTGAAAACGACAACTCTACCAGAGCAATTTACAAATACACTACAATCTCAATCCCAATACCAACAACATTCTTCAAAGAGATGGAAAAACTAATCATTAACTTTATTTGGAAAGGGAAGAAGCCCCAAATAAGTAAAGCACTACTGAAGCAGAAGAATAAAGTTTGAAGACTCACACTAACAGACCTCAGAACCTACTATATAGCCATGGTAGTCAAAACAGCCTGGTACTGGTACAAGGACAGATACATTGACCAATGGAACAGAATTGACAACGCAGATAAAAATCCATCCACCAACAGTCAACTGATCTTCAACAAGGGCCCAAAGTCCATCAAATGGAGAAAAGACAGTCTTTTTAACAAATGGTGCTGGCAAAACTGGATATCCATCTGCATAAAAATGAAACAGGACGCATACCTCAAGCCATATACAAAAATTAATTCAAGATGTATCACAGACCTAAATATAAAGCCAAAAACTATAAAGTTCATAGAAGAAAAAATAGGACCAACACTTCAGGCCTTAATACATGGCACTAACAGGATACAAACCATAACCATCAACACACAAACTCCAGAAGATAAGCTAGATAACTGGGATCTTCTAAAAATCAAACACCTATGCTCTTCAAAAGACTTCACCAAAAGAGTAAAAAGAGAACCTACAGATTTGTAAAAAATTTTTGGACAGTACATGTCAGACAAAGGTCTCAAATCCAAAATCTACAAGAAAATCCAACACCTCTGCATGAGAAAGTCAAATAATCCTATTAAAAAATGGGCAAAGGAAATGAACAGACACTTCACCAAAGAAGACATTCAAGTGGCCAACAGACACATGAGGAAATGCTCGCGATCACTAGCCATTAGAGAAATGCAAATTAAAACCACAATGAGATACCATCTCACCCTGGCATTACTGGCACGAATCAAAAACACTGCAAATAACAAATGTTGGAGGGGCTGCGGGGAGATGGGAACTCTTATGCACTGCTGGTGGGAATGCAAAATGATACAACCATTTTGGAAAATAATATGGCACTTCCTCAGAAAGCTAGACATAGACATAGCATTCGATCCAGCAATCCAACTCCTAGGAACATATCCTAGAGAAATAAGAGTCGTCACTCGAATAGACATATGCACACCTTTTCATGTCAGAATTGTTCACAATAGCAAAACAATGGAAACAACCTAGATGCCCATCAACAGATGAATGGATAGACGAACTATGGTACATACACACAATGGAGTACTATGTAATGAGAAAGAACAATGACGAATCTGTGAAGCATCTCATAACGTGTATGAAACTGAAGGACATTTTGCTGAGTGAAATAAGTCAATCACAAAAGGACAGATACTGAATGAGACCTCTATTGTAAAAACCCATGAAAAATTTCACACACAAAATGTAACAATCTTTGTTGGTTACCAGGGAGGGGAGGGGTGGGGGGGGAAATACTAAATAGGCAATAGATAAGTGGTATCTTTGGTGAAGGGTGAGACAGTACACAATACTTGGGAAACAAGCGCAACTTGTACAAGGAAAGGTCATGGAAGCTCTATAGACACATCCAAACTCCCTGAGGGACTGAATTGCTGGGGGGAGGGCTGTGGGGACCATGGTCTCCGGGAACATCTAGTTCAATTGGCATAACACAGTTTATAAAGACAATGTTCTACATTGTATCTTGGTGAGTAGCATCTGGAGTCTTACAAGCCTGTGAGAAGCCATCTAAGATACTCCACTGGTCTCATCCCTTCGGGAGCAAGGGAGAATGAAGAGAACAGGATACAAGGAAAAGATTAGTCCAAAGGACTAATTGTCCACAGCTACCAAGGCCTGCACCAGACTGAGTCCAGTACAGCTAGATGGTGCCCCGCTACCACCACTGACTGCTCTGACCAGGATCACAACAGAGGGTTCTGGACAGAGCTGAAGAAGGATGTAGAACAAAATTCTAACTCACAAAAAAAAGACCAGTTTTACTGGCCTAAAGGAGACTGGAGAAACTCCGAGAGTATGGCCTCCAGACACCCTTTTAGCTCAGTGGTGAAGTCACTTCAAGGTTCACCATTCAGCCGGGGAGTGGACAGCTCCATAAATCCAAATGGGACTAATGAGGCACAGCAGTCCAGGGACAAGGGCCAGAAGACAGAAGGGGACAGGAAAGCTGATCATAGGGTACCCAAGGTTGAGTAAGGATACTGTTGATGTGTTGTGAGGTTGTTAACCATTGTCAGAGGGCAACATGTGTACTAACTGTTAAATGAGAAACTATTTTTATTCCACAAACCTTCATCTAAAGTGAGAATAGCACTCAATTGGAAAAGCATAGCCAATGTCACTGAATTGTGCATGTAGAAATTTTGAAATGGTGTATCTTTGGCTATGTACATTTTCACCAAAAAAAAAAAAAAAAAAAAAAAGGTCAAGAAGGGAGAGAGTTGACATGTGGTGGGGTTGTTAAGCAATGTCATAAAACAATATGTGTAGTACTGTTTCATGAGAAACTATTTGTTCTGTAAACCTTCAGCTGAGGTACAATAAAAAAAGAAAAAAGAGAAGATAAATAAATAAAAATAAAAGGCTTGAAAATAAAAGTATGTTTAGTTGTTAATGTCATTTGTCAGCTTGGGTAGGTTATGATTCTCAGTGGTTTGGTAGACACTGGGCATGTTGTTCTTCCATAATGTAATAATCTTCTATGATTAATTTCATGTAATCAGCCAATCAGCTAAAAATGGAGTTTTCTTGGGGGTGTGTCCTGCCTCCAGTTTTTAAATGGATGTTCTGGCACAGCTCTTTCTGTCTCTTGACCTTGTACTCTTCTCATTGCCTGACCTCCAGTTCCTGAGGCATAAAAGCCTGCAGAAGTCTCTGGCCTGCCTCCTGACCTGCAGGTTTGGATTTACTAGCCCCTCATAATCCCCTGAGCCAGCAGAGGTCTCCAGCCTGCCACCTGATCCATGGATTTGGAGCTTAACAGTCTCCACAACTGCTGGAGCCATTTCCTTGAAGTAAATCTCTCTTTATATACAGGTATGCATCACTTAAAATCCACAATATGTTCTGTGAAATAGGATGTCATGTGATTTGAACGTTGTGCTAATGCCGTATTGTATACAGGAGAGAGAAATGAGGAACAGTCACTGGTAGGTCAGGGACCCACACGACTGCTGCTTCCTCCCCGACAGACTGCTTGAAAATTTAACTCTGCCACTGCTGGTCCTGCTTGGTCGCCATATGGTCTCTGAGAGCCCTCCCCCCACCCCCCCGCCCTGCTGCCCCGGCATTCACTATCTCTCAGCAGGCCACCTCCAGGCGTGCAGGCTGCTCCCTTCCCTTCCTTCTTCCTACCTGCCTTCCCTGCGGCCTGCAATGGGCTTAAAACTCTTCTAGCCCCACCCATCCCTCCTCCGCCTCCGCCTCTGCCTTCCACCTCCTCCCTCAGCCATCTTTCCTTCTCCTTACCTCAGCCCACCTGAGATGGCTGCCACCATGGAAGAAGCTGCGGTCTTGGGCCAGGTAGTGACACGCAGGGTGTGCTGGCACAGTGGGGCTGCGGCCTTGTGGGGCATCACCCTTAGAGGCTCTGGTGATGTCTGCGTGGTCCCTGCCTGAGGTGAGCACATGAGACTGGCAGCTGGGGATGGGTGCTGGGATCCCTTCCTCTTGTCACCAGAGGACTGGGGCTAACATGAGACTCAGAGAGCTAGTGAGAGACAGGTAGGATCTACAATACTTAACAAAGTATGTCCACTACATCCCATTCTCTGTAACCTGACCCTATGAAGGCCAATAAATTTCCATTAGTCCTTAAACTAGCCCAAGCCAGATTTAGCCTACCGTGCATGCACAGAGGACCTGCTGTGACCACTGACTTTAGCAGAGGACACAGCAACAGGAGGAACAAATCAGAAGGAAAATCATTACCCAGACCGTGTTCCGAAGGTCTGACAAGAACCATGTCGCTTCCTGTTTTCTTGCCACCTTCTAGAATTTTCCCTCCCCCATTCGCCTGCATGTTCACCATCTTGCTGCCCAAATCACATATAAGCCTTGCTTCCCCATGGCTCTGGGAGTTGGATCTGAGGCTTTTCCTCCCAGCTCCTTACTCTGAGCATTGTAATAAAGTTACTTTCTTTTTCTCAAAGACTGGTGTCCAGATCATTGGCAAGTCTGAGTGTGCTGGACAATGAGTCACCTTCCCGGCTTCGGCAGCATTCTGATTGGGATTTCTCAACTCTATTATAACCTTGTGGGATCACAGACGTATGCATGGTCAGACATTGCCCAAACAGACATTATGTGGCGCATACCTGTACTTGTGTATGTGTCTCAGTGATTTTGCTCCTTTAGAGAATCCAGACCAAGACTGTATGGTTACCCAAAAGAGTAACAATTAGGTAAATGCCTTGCACAATACACAACAAAATACCCTAACTTTTCCTCTTCCATATGACTTCCTGAAACCTCATTTGTCACTGTAACTGCTCCTCAAGTGTCTGTCAATCCCCCTTTACCAATTTCTTCTCCTTTCCAGTCCCTACTGTCTCTCCTGTCTTTTCTCACTCTTCCCTCTTAATTATAGATTCTATTCTGTTCTTCCATATAGCTGCTATGCAATTCAACTAACAGCTCTCTTCTTTTTTTCCATAATTCACCACCAAAAAGTACAATAAAAGGTAAACAAACTTCCTAGTGAAATGTACATTCTACTTGCAAATGGAGTGCACAGAATAGGGTTTTGAATGCTGACCAGGCATGGAGCAGTAACATGAAATTTGCCTCCAAAATTGGAGGGTGCCAAGAGACAAAAGAAAGAGGCAGGCAACTTCAGAGTGGCAGCAAAGGAGTCTTTATTAGGGAGGTATACATACTGAGGCCAAGTGACCTCTGGTGGTTGCAGAACCAAAGTAGTTCTCTGCATCCAGCAGAAGTGGGGCAGAGGTTTTACAGTGGTCAAGGACAAAGGCGGTTCTATGCCAGGGGATTATATAAAACTGCCTCAGCAAGGTCACATAACAGGGGCTTGGAAAAAAGTAGTGAACTAATGGAAAGACTTAGGGCCTCCTTTTGACTCTAGGCCTTGCAAAGCCTGTTTTCACCTTCAAATGCCCACATACCATTATTTCAGTGACTGTTACAAAAATGTTGCCTATCATTAGCATTCCACAATCTTATACTAACTAGACATTCAAGTATAAAGGCCAACAATGGGGGATTATATTCCCAAAATATTTGTAGGGAGAGGATGGTGTGAAGACATCTTTTTTTAAATTTTTTTATTTTCTCCCATACAAAAATGTATACATACATTGTTATGCGATTCTAATTGCTCTCCCCATACTGTGACAACACAGTCCTCATTTCCACCCTGATTCCCCATGTCCATTCAACCAGTTCCTAACACCCTCTGCCTTCCCATCTCACCTCCTGACAGAAGTTACCTGTTTAGTCTCTTTTATCTACTTAAGCTAAGAGGCACACTCCCCACGAGTATCAGTTTACGTCCCACAGTCCAGTCCAATCCCTGTCTGAAGAGTTGGCCTCAGAAATTGTTTTAGTTCTGGGCTGATAGAGAATCCACGGGCCATACTTTCTGGGGTTCCTCCAGTCTCAGTCAGACCAGTAAGTCTGGTCTTCTTACTAGAATTTGAGTTCTGCACCCCTCCTTTCTCCTGTTTCATCTGCGGATCTCTGTTGTGTTCCATATCAGGGCCGTCATTGGTGGTAGCCAGGCACCATCTAGTTCTTCTGGTCTCAGGCTGATGAAGTCTCTAGTTTATGTGGCCCTTTCTGTCTCTTGGGCTCATACTTTCCTTGTGTCTTTGGTGTTCTTCACTCTCCTTTATTCCAGGTGGTTGGGACCAATTGATGCATCTTAGATGGCCACTCGCTAGCTTTTAAAACCCCAGACACCACTTACCAAAGTAGGATGAGACCATTTTCTTAATAAGCTTTGTTATGCCAACTGACCTAGATGTCCTCTGAAAGCATGGTCCCCAGACCCATACCCCTGCAACTCTGTCCCTCAAAGTGTGTGATTGTATTCAGCAAACTTCTTAGCTTTGGTTTAGCCCAGTTATGCTGACTTCCCCTATAGTATGTGCTGTCCTTCCCTTCACCTAAGATAATTCTTATCTACTATCTAGTTAGTAAATAACACTCCCCCTCCCTCCCTACCCTGGTAACCATCAAAGAATCTTTTCTTCTGTGTTTAAACTTTTCTTGCGTTCTTATAATAGTGTCTTATACAGGATTTGTCCTTCTGTGACTGACTGAATTCACTCAGCATAGTGCCCTCCAGATTCCTCCATTACAAGATGTTTCATGGCTTTATTGTTGTTCTTTGTTGTTGCGTAGTGTTCCATTGTGTGGATATAGCATAATTTGTTTATCCATTCGTCTGTTGATGGACACCTAGGTTGTTTCCATGTTTTTGCTACTGAGAACAGTGCTTCAGTGAACATGGGTGTGTATATATCTATTTGTGTGACGGCTCTTATTTCTCTAGGTTATATTCTAATGAGCGGCATAGCTGGATCCTATGGTACTTCTATTTCTAGCTTTTTAAGGAAGTGCTAAATCGATTTCCAAAGTGGTTGTGCCATTTTACATTCCCACCAAAAATGTATAAGTGTGTCCAGTCTCTCCACAAACTCTCCAGCATTTATTATTTTGTGTTTTTTGGATTAACGCTAGCCTTGTTGGGGTGAGAAGATATTTCATGGTAGATTTGATCTGCATTTCTCTAATGGCTGATGATCGTGAGCATTTCCTCATATGTCTTTTAGCTGCTTGAATATCTTCTTTGGCAAAGTGCCTGTTCATATCCTTTGCCTATTTTTCAATTGGGTTATTTGTGTTTTTGTTGTTGAGGTTTTCCCTGTATCTTGTAGATTTTATAGATTAGACACTGATCAGATTTGTTGTAGCCAAAAAGTTTTTCCCAGTCTGTAGGTTGTCTTTTTGCTCTTTTTGAGAAGTCTTTTGATGAGCATAACTGTTTGAATTTTAGGAGTTCCCATTTATCTAGTCTGTCTTCTGGTGCTTGCGCATTGTTACTTATGGTTCGTATTGTGTTTATACCATGTATTAGGGCTCCTAGCATTGTCCCTATTGTTTCTTCCATGATCTTTATCATTTTTGATTTTATATTTAAGTCTTTAATCCATTTTGAGTTAGTTTTTGTGCATGGTGTGAGGTATGGGTCTTGTTTCAGTTTTTTGCAGATGGATATCCAGTTATGCCAGCACCATTTGTTAAAGAGACTATCTTTTTCTTAAAATATATTTTATTGTACTTCAGGTGAAGGCTTACAGAACAAATAGTTTCTCATGAAACAGTAGTACTCATATTGTTTTATGACATTGGTTAACAACCCCACAACATATTCACCCTCTAAATTCTCAACCTTTTTTTTTTTTTTTTTGGTGAAAATACACATAGCCAAAGATACACTGTTTCAAAAATTTCTACATACACAGTTCAGTGACATTGACTACCCTCTTCCAATTGTGCTGTTATCCTCACTTAAGATGAAGGCTTACAGAACAAAATAGTTTCTCATTTAACAGGTACTACAAATGTTGCCCTATGACAATGGTTAACAATCTCACAACACATCAACAATATCCTTACTCAATCTTGGGTTCCCTATCACCAGCTTCCTTGTCCCCTTCTGCCTTCTGGCCCCTGTCACTGGACTCCTGTACCTGGTTAGTCTCATTTGGTTTTACAGGGTTGTCCACTCCCAGGCTGAACAGTGAACCTCGGAGGTAACTTCACCACTGAGCTAAAAGGGTGTCTGAGGGCCATACTCTCGAGGTTTTTCCAGTCTCCTTTAGGCCAGTAAATCTGGTCTTTTTTTTTTTTTTTTTTGTGAGTTAGAATTATGCTCTACATCCTTCTCCAGCTCTGTCCAGAATCCTCTGATGTGATCCTGGTCAGAGCAGTCAGTGGTGGTAGCTGGGCACCATCTAGCTGTACTGGACTCAGTCCGGTGGAGGCCTTGGTAGCTGTGGACAATTAGTCCTTTGGACTAATCTTTTCCTTGTATCCTGTTCTCTTCATTCTCCCTTGCTCCCGAAGGGATGAGACCAGTGGAGTATCTTAGATGGACGCTCACAGGCTCTTAAGACCCCAGACACTACTCACCAAGGTAGAATGATGAGCGTTATCTTTATAAGCTGTGTCATGCCAATTGAGCTAGATGTTCCCCGAGACCATGGTCCCCAGAGCCCTCCGCCCAGCAATTCAGTCCCTCAGGAAGTTTGGATGTGTCTATGGGGCTTCCATGACCTTTCCTTTTACAGGTTGCGCTAGTTTCCCCTGTATTGTGTACCGTTAAAGAGACTGTCTTTTCCCCAATTAACGGACTTTGGGACTTCATCAAATATCAGCTGCTCATAGGTGGATGAATTTATGTCTGGATTCTCAGTTCTGTTCCATTGTTCTACGCACATGTTGTTGTACCAGTACCATGCTGTTTTGACTACTGTGGCAGTATAATAGTTTCTAAAATCAGGTAGTGTGGGGCCTCCCACTTTGTTCTTCTTCTTGAGTAATGCTTTACTTTTTCAGGGCCTCCTCCCTTTCCATATGCAGTTGATGGCTTCTTTCTACATCTCATTAAAAAATGCCAGTGGAATTTGGATCAGGATTGCATTGTATCTGTAGATCACTTTTGGGAGAATTGACATTTTCACAATCTTGAGTCTACCTATCCATGAGCAAGTTATGTTTTTCCAATTATGCAGGTTTCTTTTGGTTTCTTGCAGTAGTGTCTTGTAGTTTTCATTGTATAGATCTTTTACGTCTCTGGTTAGATTTATTTCTAAGTATTTTATCTTCTTGGGGGCTATTGTAAAAAATACTAATTTGGTGATATCATCTTCAAGGTTCTTTTTGTTGGTGTAAAAGATTCCGACTTATTTTTGTATATTTACCTTGTATCCTAAAACTTTGCTGAAATCTTCTATTAGTTCCAGCAGTTTTCTTGTGGATTCTTTGGGGTTTTCTGTGTATAAGATCATATCATCTGCAAATAGAGATACTTTGACTTCTTCCCTACCAGTCGGGATTCCTTTTATTTCTTTTTCTAGCTTAATTGCTCTGGCTAGGACCTCCAGCACAATGTTGAATAAGAGTGGTGATAAAGGGCATCCTTGTCAGGTTCCAGTTCTCAGGGGGAATGCTTTCAAAATCTCTCCATTTAGGATGATGTTGTCTGTTGGCTTTGTATAAATGACCTTAATTATGTTGAGGAATTTCCCTTCTATTCCTATTTTGTTGAGAGTTTTTATCATGGATGGGTGTTGGATTTTGTCAAATGCCTTTTCTGCATCGATTGATTAGATCATGTGGTTCTTGTCTTTTGTTTTATTTATGTGATGGATGACATTAATTGTTTTCCTAATGTTGAAGTATCCCTGCATACCTGGAATAAATCCAAGTTGATTAGGGTGAATTATTTTTTTGCTATGTTGCTGAATTCTATTTGCTAGAATTTTGTTGAGGACTTTTGTGTCAATGTTCATGAGGGATATTTGTCTGTAATTTTTTTTTGTGGTGTCTTTACCTGGTTTTGGTATCAGGGTTATGCTGGCTTCATAGAATGAGTTTGAGAGTATTCCATCCTTTTCTATGCTCTGAAATACCTTTAGTAGTAGTCGTGTTAACTCTTCTCTGAAAGTTTGGTGGAATTCTCCAGTGAAGCCATCCAGGCCAGGGCTTGTTTTTTTCTTGTTGGGAATTTCTTAATTACCTTTTCAATCTCTTCTTTGTTATGGGTTTATTTAGTTGTTGTACCTCTGTTTGTGCTAGTTTAGGTAGGTAGTGAGTTTCTAGAAATTTGTCCATTTCCTCTAGATTTTCAAATTTGTTACAGTACAATATTTCGTAGTACTCTGTTATGATTCTTTTAATTTCAGTTGGGTCTGCTGTGATATCACCCATCTCATTTCTTATATGGGTTATTTGCATCCTCTCCTGCTTTTTCTTTTGTCAGTTTGGCCAATGGTTTATCAATTTTGTTGATCTTTTGAAATAATCAGCCTTTGGGCTTGTTAACTCTTTCAATTGTTTTTCTATTCTCTGTTTCATTTAATTCTGCTCTAATTCTTATTATTTCCTTTCTTTTGGTGCCTGGGGGCTTCTCTTGCTTCTCTCTTTCTATTTGTTTCAGTTGTAGGATTAATGCTTTGATTACGGCCCTTCTTTTTGAATGTGTGCATTTATTGCTATAAACTGACCTCTGAGAACTGCTTTTGCTGTGTCCCAGTGGTTCTGGTAGGATGTGTTTTCATTCTCGTTTGATTCTATGAATTTCTTTATCCCAACCTTAATTTCTTCTATAACCCAGTATTTTTTGAGCAATGTGTTGTTCAGTTTCCTTGTGTTTGATTTTTTTTTCCTTGCTTTTTCTGTTGTCGATTTCTACTTTTATGGCTTTATGTTCAGAAAAGATGATTTGTAATATTTTGATGCTTTGGATTCTTAAAGGCTTGCTTCATGGCCTAATATGTGGTCTCTCCTGGAGAATGTTCCATGTGCATTGGAAATAATGTATACTTGGCTGCTATTGGGTGAAGTGGTTGGTACACGTCTATGAGATAAAGTTTGTTTATTGTAGCATTTAGCTCTTCTGTGTCTTTGTTGAGCTTGTTTCTGGATGTTCTGTCTTTAAATAAAAGTGGTGTATTGAAGTCTCCTACTACTACTGTGGAGCTATCTCTCTTTTCAGTGCTGTTAGAGTTTGTGTTATGTGTTTTGGTGCCCTGTCATTGGGTGCGTAAATATTTATAATAGTTATGTCCTCCTGGTGTACTGATGCTTTTATCATTATATAGTGTCCTTCCTTATCCTCTGTGGTGGATTTTAGTTTAAAGTCTATTTTGTCAGAGATTAATGTTGCCACTTCTGCTCTTTTTTGAGTGTTGGTTGCTTGATATATTTTTTTCATCCTTTGAGTTTTAGTTTGGTTGTGTCTTTAATTCTAAGGTGTGTCACTTGTAGGCAGCTTATAGATGGATCTTGTTTTTTTTATCCAGTCTGCCACTGTCTGTCTCTTTATTGGTGCTTTTAGTCCATTTACATTCAGCACAATTATTGATAGGTATGAGTTTAGTGTTGTCGTTTTGATATCTTTTTTTGTGTGTGTAGTTCACAGTTTCTTTGTTCCACTTGATTTTCTGTGCTGAGTCGTTTTTCTTTATGTATTTTCTTTTCATTGTTTTCATTGTTGTTGATTTTGTCTTTTCTGAGTCTTTATACTTTTCTAGTATTTTATTTTGACTTGTAGGATTGTTAGTTTCTTTTCTGCTTATCTTAATATTTACCCTTATTTTTCTAAGTTTATACCTGTCTTGTATTTCTTTATATCGCTTTGACTTCCTCTCCATATGAAAAATCTGTATTTTTTAAGTCCCTCTTTTTTTGTTTTAATGTTGTCATCTTTTACATATTGACATCTGTTTCCCTATTTTCAGTGTTTTAGCTTTGATTTACTTTTGTGACTTCCCTTTCTGGGTTGATACTGGGTTGCTCTGTCCTGTGTTCTAGTCTTGGGTTGTTATTGATTTTCTAACCAGAAGACTCCCTTTAGTCTTTCTTGTAATTTTGGTTTGGTTTTTCAAATTCCTTAAACTTCTGTTTTTCTGGAAATGCCCTAATTTCACCATCATTTTTGAGAAACAGTTTTGCTGGGTATATAATTCTTGGCTGGCAATTTTTTTCCTTCAAGGTTTTATATATGTCATCCCATTGCCTTCTTGCCTGCATAGTTTCTGCTGAGTAGTCCGAGTTTGTTCTTATTGACTCTCCTTTGTAGATGACTTTTCATTTATCCCTAGCCACTCTTAAAATTCTCTCTTTATCTTTGGTTTTGGCAAGTTTGATTATAATAAATGTTCGTGACTTTCCTTGGGGATCTATCTTATGTGGGGTTCGATGAGCATCTTGGATAGATATCTTACCATCTTTCATGATATCAGAGAAGTTATCTGCCAACAAATCTCCAACAATTCTCTCTGTATTTTCTGTTATCTCCCCCTGTTCTGGTACTCCAAGCACTCGTAGGTCATTCCTCTTGCTAAAGTCCCACATCATTCTTAGGGTTTCTTCATTTTTTTAAATCCTTTTATATGATTTTTCCTCAAATAAGTTGGTGTCAGGTGCTTTATCTTCAGTCTCACTAATTCTGATGACTTTCTGTTGAGTTGTCTCTCTGTGGATTCCTGTACCATGTTAGATTTGTCATTATGCTCTTCTCTATTCTTTTTAATTTCCTCTATTGTGTGTTTTGCATTTTGTGTAATTTGCTTCCAATTTCTTGAAGAGTTCTGTGTATTAATCTTTTGTATTCTGCCTCTGGTAATTCCAAGAAATTTTCCTCTTCTGGAAAACTTCTAGATTCTTTATTTTGGGATCTTGCTAAAGTCATCATGGATTGCCTCTTTATGTGATTTGATATTGACTGTTGTCTCTGAGCCATCAATAAGTTATTATATTTATTTATTTTATGCTTGCTTACTGTGTCCTAGCTTCTTGTTTTGTTTTGATATCCCAGATGGGCTGCTTGTATGTGTTAGTTTGATTATTGGCAACTTTGAAGCTCTAATGTCCTGTCACCAGGTGGTTAGATCTGTTACTATGTATGTGAACTCAGGAGTCCACCCACTCCTCAGCTCAGGTGTCCAGGTAGTTAGGCACCAAGTGTGTGGTGTAGGCTCTCACTTACAGTCCTAGGCAGGCATGGGTGATTCGTGTAGGTATAGGCATCTGGCTACAGCAGGGGGACACACTCTGAGCAAGGCCGGGGGATGAAGGCTGCCCCACGTGTCCAGGAGAAAGAGGTGTCCCTGTTCCCTAGAGCAAAGGTGGGTGGTTTTTTAATTGGGCTATAAGCACCTAATGCTGTTGGCTGTAAGGACTAGGGGCTTCTCTTATTAATGGACCCCTATCTCAGGTGGTTTGGTAGTGTGGGTGGAGCCATCATTCCTCAGGCCCCTGATGTAGGTAGGTGAAGACCCTGCTTAATGGGCAGAGCAGTGTCAAATGTCAAGAACCTGCCACTTCACAGCTGAAACAGTTCAAGTTAGAGTTCCTGTATATACCCTGTTGTACTGCAGTAATGAGGGCCTACGCCGTTGAGACTGGCCCACACAAGTCTATGCATGAGGAAAGGCACTCAAAGTCTGTGCATCCCTTATGACTGTGCCTAGGCAAAGAGCTGTGCCTACCCTGGGTTCCTGGCTTAGGGGAGCTGGCAGTTTATTTTTTCCCGTTTGTTAATTTGTTCACTCTTCCACACAGGGAGAATGGCTCCAGGTGTGTGATGGATCCTACTTCTGGCCCAGGGGACTGGGTAACTGCTGAAGCCTGTATGGGACCCAGTGTAGAGCAGGGTACCGAGAGGTAAATGTGAGATAGGTTTTTCCCTAAGGGGGGTGTTTTTGATCTTGCAGTAAGCAGTATGCAAGTACTTATCTTTTGCCAATGAAGGCTGCTTCTCACTGGTTCTGGGTGGCCGTGTAGACTCCCTGGCACTAGGTCTCTCCTGGTGCTGAAAACACGCCTCCCAAGCACCACTGCTTGCCTGCCTTACCACTCACCCATGAGCTGCTCAGGCTTGAAGGGCTCAGGCTCTCAACGGGTCAGGTCTCGCAACTCCTCGCTGCTTCCAAACTGTCTCTCCCTCCCCCTGCCATTCAGTCCAGTTCCTGAACTCTGCCTTTGATGTTCAGAGATCCTCAGTTGCCATATATACTTGAATCACTTGTTTTTTTTGGGTCTTCATTGTAAGAGGGTCCACTGGAATCTTCTGACTACTCTGCCATCTTGACCCCACCTCTGGTGTGAAGATACTTAATTGCTTCGGTACAACAGGAGAATGCAATATTACATTTCAAGAAGGGACCTCTGTGAAGGAGGATTTCTAAGAGAAAAATATGGATTGTTTAATTAACGTGAAAGAGATGGCCATAGTGAGTTTCCATCTGCAAAGATTGTCCTTATGTTTCATTCTACCTCCTCTAAACCTGGCTTTCCTGAGCTGAATATTTAAATTAAATATTTAAAATTCACAAAGCACTCAAATATGTTTTATATAAATCTGTTGACAATATTGGAATAAATTTTTGCCATTTCTTGTCTTTGCAGACTCGATTTTTCCTTCCGTTTAAATATGTCTTGCTTGTATCTTTTCTCTGTCACAGACTTCATTTAATCCGCATCTACCTCAGTGGTCCTTTAACTGTTATCTCCTCCCATAGACCAGGACAATGAGTCTCAAAAAATTAAGGGACATATTGATAATTCACTCTGGAATAACTGAGGAAAATTACTGAATTCCTCCTTTTATTTCCAAATCTATTCCTGTTTTCACTATACCTTAGAATTCCACTCAGATGAGCTAACTTGGACATGATGAAAATAGGCTGTGGCTGTGCATAAAAAGTTCCAAGAAAAAACAAAAAAGTTTAACAGTTGATAGAATGGGTATAGAAGGTGGAGATGCTGAATAGAGAGTCTGATCAAACAAATAAACCATATATATTGCATTTCTTACTAGATCAGTGATGGTCTTTGAGGTGTGGACTTACTTTAACATAAAATAATAAGAAGATGCATATCCTTGATTTTTTTTCTAACCGTGCTATAAGGACAGATGGATGGAGGGCGAAGGCTCACTTACAATCCAATATTGCTGGTTTAGTCATGAGTATGAAGCAGATATGTTCTCATATTTCCTGATTTGAGGACTATGTTTAGTGGAATGATAAAAATTCTGGAATAATGTACATATACTATTAAGTGATTTCTATATCTCAACTCTTTTTTATACCCAACTCCTTTTAAATGTTACATTTGCTTGTAGCCAGAAAACATATTTCAAGGAATTTCTGTCTCTATTCAATTCCATCCCCTCAGTTCTCTAACATTAATTCTCCCTTCCTTCCGTGGTGCTTTTCACTGGGATATGATCAAAAGCCTTTTCCTTTTTTGCTTTTGGCATCTGGAAGAAATTTCTTGCATTTCTCTGCCTCATTGGCACTATGTCTTCTTTTTGTATAGTTCTTAAAAGTCTCTTTCTTCACTGTTGCCTAAAGGTCTCTTAATTTTCTTGTTCCTTTGTGGTTATTTAACTGTGTAATTGTATTATTTAACTTTATAAATCATTCTGGGATTCTGTGTACATAACGCACAGTGTGAATAAACTATTCCTTGAATTTGGTTTGAGAGTTCAAGGAAAAGTTTTGCTTAAACTGCAGTTGCAGTAAGTTGTATTCTTTCTTGATCTTTACTTTTTGCAATTTAAACAGCTATGATACAGGAAAAGAAAAATTGCTTCCACACGATCAACTTAATCTTCTCTATTTTGCATATGTAATTCATTCTGCATCAAGCATGCTAACCACCTCCTGCCCTATTTTAGTGAGTTCTCCTGTAAACTTAGAAATAACATTTTATGTTATTTTCAAACTGGTTGCTGTTATATTACATAAAAAGTCAAAATAAAATTTTACTCACTAGGATAGAAAAAGTCTGTGAAGATTTACTAAGTCATATGTAATCCATAGTAGCAATGATAGAGATTCTTGTTGTTTGGTTTGATTTTTGTTTTTGCAGTAATACACTGTTGTAGATACTATTAGTTATCTACGTAATATCTGTTTCCAGTGGTTTCCTGGCTAGCAGAGCCTCAATTTGGTTGGAAAAACATGACCAGTTGCTCTCTAGGTTCTCTGGAAACTAAGTGTGCCATAGGAACTGTTTCTGGCCAATCAGATAGAACCAGGATTGTCTGGGAGAGATGTTAAAAGAATATGTTTAAAGGGAGAAAGTCGTTTGGCTTCTACTTGTTGCATTTTGTCCTTTGACCTTTCCCATTCTTCTTGACCTTTCCCATTTTTCCTGTAGAGAAAACAAACCAGGTGCTTATAAATTCAGCAACTGTGGTGTGAGTCTGAGGAAAACGGTAACACACTTAGAAGAGCTGAAAATTAGAAAAAAATCTGACTCACTGATGAATCTATGGATCTGCCATATGAACTCTAGACTATTTAGCTGAAAACTTCTTGATATATGAGAAAAAATAACACCTCACTTTTTTAAGCTACCATAGTTAGGATTCATTTATATATATCTGCATGTGAAAGTTAACTGCTACATTCTCAAAAAACTTAAACTATGGTTTAAGGGCTCCATCCTAGTTGGACCACATGGGAGACAGAGAATATAATCTCACCAGAGAATGCTACCCTGATCCCCCTCTTTGCTTCTCTACAACCTATTTGGTCTGGACTGAATGCTCTTACTATGCTTTAGTGGCACTGTTCCCACCTAAATCTTATCTTTTATTACACAACTTTATAGCTGCTTGTTTGACTTTCATCACTACTCTGGTCAGGTTCCCCAGTAAACAAAAACTGAGATGGAGATTTGCTTAGAGGAAATTTACTGGGGTGTACCCTCTGAATCAACACTCATGAGTGCGTAAAGGAAGAGGGAATGAAAAGAAGGGGGATTTGCTCTGTGATGCAGTCACAACAAAAGGCTCAGATTATCTCTGGAGAGCTCTGTTGCTGGGATAGTGCTTCACAGTGGGACCCCTCAAGGCAAGGACACTGGACCATCATATCTACACCCTCACCATTACAACAACCAATCTTTGGATGTGGGCTGCTCCCACCAAGGGAATATGAATTTGGTCAAGGAAGCTCTTTTTTGTTGAGGACAATTCCATAGGGATTCTCAGCTGATAGCCACTAGCTAGCTACCAATCCTCCAGCAGTTGGGGTTATGAATGCCAGGGTCCCGAAGAGGAGATGTGCACTGTAGTGGACACAGGAGATGCTCTGTCCAAATCTCCTTTAAGGAAGCATTTAATTCCCAGCTTCTGAGAATGCAGTCAGCAGACGGTTATCAGCTATCAGCCCCTTCAGGGACTGCCTCAGCTACAAGGAACTGCTTTGCCTAAATTCACAGCCTTCTAGGGGTGACCCCATCTGAGGACTGATGGAAGTGAGATATAAAGGTCTGTCCATTTTGACCCAAAGCTATTTCAGCTCCGGAGCTTCCCATGGAGTTGACTGAAGCTATCCAGGCATGCATCACAACTTGGCTTCTTCTCTTGTCCAATTTTGCTTTCTGTTTCTCCTTCCCACACGTGTGGCACTCCCTCATAAACATCCTGAACACTAAACTCAGCTTCAGTGTGAACCCAACTGATGTTTAAGTTGAAAAACATTTTTGCACATCTCTTCCCAACTCCATGTTCAGTGTTATCACATTTGTAGCTTGAAATTAGCCATAACAAGCGTGTTTACACTAGAGCGTTCTATTAGCTTCTCAAGGCTGCTGTGACAAATTACCACAAACTGGATGGATTAAACAAACAGAAATTTATTCTGTCACAGATCTGGAGGCTAGAAGTCCAAATTCAACATGAAGGCAAGCCAATGCTCTCTCTGAAGGCTCTAATGGAAGATCCTTCTTCACACATTCCAGTTTCTGGCAGTCAGAGTTTTATGACAGCAGAACTCTAATCTCTGCATTCATCTTCACATGGCATTTTTCCCTGTGTGTCTCTTCTCCTCTCCTTGTAAGGACACAAGAGGATGGATTAGAGCTCACCCTACTCCAGTATGATCTCATGAAATTTTAACTAATTATGTGTGCAAAGATGCTATTGCCAACAAGTTCACATTCACAAGGACCTTGGGTTGGGACTTGAACATATCTTCTTGGGAGACACAAATTAGGCATCACGACATCCATCATAGCTCAACACTTGTGCTGGTTCGTTTGCTTTGTATAATAAGTTCTAGAAATTACTTCTCCAGAATTCTAGTTGATTTCTTTTATTGGAGAAACTTACAAGAGAAAAGATGGTGGGAAAAACTTCAGCTTCACTGCTGCAATTGGTTTTGAAGCTGAAACTGATTCTCATATTCTTTTTCCTCTGCTACACATTCTAGGTTCCCCTCATGCTCAGCTATCACTTCTGTTAGCTGAAGTGGCTTATCTGGTAGTGATGCAGACCTGTGGTATGTTGCTAAACTGGCTCTCCCCTTTACAACAAAACAAAACAAAACAAAACAAAAACCCTGATTTCTAGCATTTGCCAGTTTCTGTGGTGTAAATACCCCCATGGTGGCTAGTTTCAAGTTACCAGTATGATATCACAGTGATAATAAGCAGAGCCATTTATACATCCACTTTTTGATTCCTGGATCCACAAATCCTACCTGTTGGAAAAATAGCACCACATAATAGTTAATGATTTGATTGAGGAGGTATACTACTTGGTAGATGATGGTGCTCCATTCTTAGATTCTATCATCTCTAAGCTAGTGTCGCATTCATTGTACACTCAAAGGGCTATTTTTCTGGCAGCTTCTAGGTGGTATACTATGTGATAGAACCAATGAATCCTCTAATCACATATCGTTTGACATATTTCTTTGGTCTATGCTGTCTTAAGTGGGATTGCCTGGCAGTGGGTACAATCACTCATGAGCCCTGAGACTGTGGCACTGTCTGAGACCTAGTCACCACTTAAGGCCTCATACCTGTGATTTGAGGTTATGAGGAACATTCCAGTCAAGATGAATTACTGCCCTTTCCAGGGTAGAAGGAGTTCAGTGTAACCAGCTTGCCACCAAACAGCTGTTTGATATTTTGAGGAGAGCTGTATATCAAATTCTGAGAGTTTCTGTTGCTGGCTGATTATACAATTAGCAGTGCAGTAGCTAGATTGATCCTAGTGTGTGGGAGTCCATGCTCTTGGGCCCACACATAACCTTTAACTCTACCAACTTGGCTCTAACATCTTCATGTCCCTTTGGCTGGCTCTGGGTTGGCTGATGACAGAAGCTTTGTGATGTCAATGGGCTGAGTCATTCTGCCTGTGTGGTTGTTTATTGCCTCTTCAGTAGCAAATAGTCTTCAGTGAACATTAACATGCAATGCAATGACTGCTATACTTTGCTGTACCACCAAGGGTTCATTGACCTGCCTTTTCCCCAGAATTCCTTATCCTCAGTCTTCCAACATTTCTCTTTCCACAACTCTGCAACTCTATCATATGTCCTATTAACAAAGTCATTTGCTATTGCTAAGGGTCTGATATATAGATTCTTCCCTTGGATCATTTCTATTTACATCAAAATGGGTAGCTAGTTATGCTGCCTGAAGTTCTGCCCATTCAGAGGAATTCCACTTGTTCATGCCTTTCAGGGAGACCTTGATGGGGCTATAGTATAACAACAATATATTTTTTGTTCTCACCTACGTACCAAGCCAACTGACTTATGCATCAATCTTGGCTATGCTTGTTCTACATCAGCTAGTCATAAAAAATGTAACCTTCTGACATATAGTTGTAGTTGTGAGTTGAGGAAGAGAATAGAAATGTATAGGAATAGAAATAGAAAGAATAGAAATGTAAAATAAAAGAAATTGAGTCAATTGCTTGTGCAGTTTACTTGGGGCCTCTGTTGTACCACTTCCATTTTTCAATGGATTGCTGTTTAGCTTGCCAGAACTTATGACTTGGTGGGTCTTAAAGAAAGCAGCTCTTGAGGGCAGTCAGTCATGCTGTCTCAGGGTCAGGTTCTCTGTATCTATCAGGCCCAGGAGTAGGCCATGTGCTGCAATTGCATGTCTTTGCTCCAGAACCATAAAGGTCTAGGTTATTATTCTTCTACTTCAGCTTTCCATAAAATCCATAGCATTTTTTCTATCACCAATACCTTTCATACCAGATAGTCTGCAGCAGCGAGACTGCTTGCATTGCAGCCTGATCTTGCTGCAAAGCCCTTTTAAAAAAAAAAAAATCTGGGTCCCACTCAAAGCTAACAGCCTTTTGTGTCATCTAGTAATTGGACTAGAGCAGTATATCCGCAAGGATGGAATATACTTTCTACAGAAGCCAAAGAGGCCTAATGGGCATTGTGCTTTCTTTTTTTGTAGTAGAAAATGCAGGAGGCAGTAATTTACCCTTTACTTTGTCCTGTCATACCAGAAACTGAATTCCTGAAAATCCCATTCCTCTCCTTCGGTCAGTGGGTTTTGGGTTTAAAACTGGCTCAGAATCAAACCCTGGGAAATGGACTATGAACTTTTTTGGGGTGTGCCATGGATTGAATTGTGCCCCCCAAAAAAATGTGTGTAGCAACTTGGCTAGGTCATGATTTTTAGTATTGTATGATTGTGTTGTCTGATGTGATGTCCTTATGTGTTGTAAACTCTACCACTATGATGAGATTATATGTGATCTCCTCATGTGTTGTAAATTCTATCACTGTGATGAGGTTACACTGATGAGGTTGACAAGATCAGTGTCTTAATGCAATCTCTTTTGAGATATAAAAGAGAGAAGTGAGCAGAGACACATAGGAACCTCGTACCACCAAGAAAGCAGTGCCGGGAGCAGAGCCCGTCCTTTGGACCTGAGGTTCCTGCGCAGAGAGGCTCCCAGACCAAGGGAAGACTGATGACATGGACCTTCCTCCAGAGCCGATGGTAAAAGCGTTCCCCTGGAGCTGAAGCCCTGAATTTGGACTTGTTGCTTACTGGACTGTGAAGACAATAAATTTCTCTTTGTAAAGCCATCCACTTGTGATATTTCTGTTGGAGCAGCACTAGGTGACTAAGACAGGGTGGGTGGCTACCCTTAGCCTTCTGATTATCTATTCTTAATTTACTTTAATTTTATACATTGAACAATACCTTGTGGACTGCTCATCTATCATGACCATAGGAATACAATTTTCTGTTATTTGTCTCCATAGCTTTCTTGACTCTGGCCCCCATGGCTGCAAGTTCAGACAGTTCATGGTCTCCTAGGATTTCAATTTTTTAAATGCATTTTCCTAGATGTCTCAATTCCAAATTCAAGAGCCCCACTCCTTCCCCACCAGTGCCATGATCTTGGCATAGAATGCTTGCTATGGCATGGATTTTAACTTTCTCTGGATTTTTGCTACTCTTAAAATTTAGTTCTGGCCCTGTCCCTTAGCTTTTTCAACCTTTTGGCTGCAGGAAATAAGGGTGTCCTTATGCTGCCTAAGAGATTATCTGATTTTCACAATTTGCCTTCAGTTGATGATTAAATACCCTCAGCTTTTCAGTATCTTTCTTCAATACACCAATGTCATTCAACAGGGGTGATCAGATTCCCATTATCTTTATAATTAATATTTCATATAACCTCTTAAATTCTGAGATAATGTACCTGCCAATGCATTTCCTTTCACCAATATTCCATCCCAGTTTACCACTAATGAAAGTTTTGACAATTACTCTGCTACAGCATTTCAAGAATTATCAGTGCTCTACTGAGACTAGTTATGGTGTCTTCATTGCCATGTGACTTGCTCCAAAATCCCATTTTAGCATCTGGTTTCTCAGATAACCCCTGGTATCAGCTCTCTTAGTTTGTGTTACTCATGATACAGATTTTGAGATGGAGATTTTTGTACTCAAATTTTATCCTAGGTGTCCTTGAAAGCAATATCCATTGGAGAATGAGGTATGTGGCTTTTGGCAAAGAGAGGAGGTGCACTGTAAAGCAGTTGCAACAAGGTTTCAGTCTAATTCTCAGGAAGCTCTAGACCTGGGATGGTGGTTCACAGGTATTGTCTTTGAGGCCAGGGGACCCATTGCCATCAAGTCAATTCCAACTCATAGCAACCCTGTGGGACAGAGTAGAACTGCCCCATAGGATTTCCAAGGAGTGGCTGGTGGATTTGAACTGCAGAGCTTTTAGTTACCAGCCAAGCTCCTGACCACTGCCAGAGCTCCAGGGCTTTATTTACCCACAGCAACCAGTTATTGGATGTGGATTGTCTCTGGGAAAGGAGCCTGACCTTGCATCAAGCAGGTTCTTTCAGCTGAAAGAAATCCTTAGATAGACCCAGCTAAGTGTCATCTGTCACCAACCCATTCTGCTGCTGGGAGTGTAGGTACCTCAGTCTTGAAAGGGGCATCTGGGCAGATCACCATAGCATTCATTTCACTGATCTAGACTCTGAGCTTCTCTAAGTCAAACGATATGACTCATTCATCTTCGCACTCTCTGTGCCTGGCATTTAGTTGGTGATCAATAAATGCTTGCTGAATATACTAAATTTTATTAGCAGACTCACACACGCATTTGTTAATGAAATAATGCAATAGAATTATTTACCATTTTTATGTAAATAGCAGAAATTATACAGCATTTTGCCTTTAATTTTTGTTTACCAATACTAATACCAATTTACTCATTCACTTATTCACTATCTCAACAGCTGCTTGGTGAGAGCTCTAATATGTTCTAGGCTTAGTGTAATACATTAAGACAAACAATTTTTTTCTTAATGGAACATGTATTTTAGCTTTCTCATTTCGTTAAGGAAAACAGCTCCCCTTTCCTTCTCCATGGCCTTGTATAAAAAAGGCAGCATGGAAATTCATGTTATCTCATGACTTTTGGGCTTCCACGGCCATTATAACGACAATCTCTCCTGTTTCTTAATGGCTAATATTTGTTGTGTGAGGAAAAATAATGATAATTGTAGTAGTAGCCACTCCCATTGCACCTACATGCTTACAATCTTCATTCTATTTTGGGTTGAATGCAGACTATGGATGGGAACAACAGCAATCTAAAATAGACAAGAATCACTTAAATTAAGACTTTGCATCGTGATTACTCAGATGCAGCATGTACTTACATAAGTATATAAGAAATAGGTTTCTTCTGAGAAATAAACCTCATTTTTGTAAACTCTTTTCTACAAGTTGAAGCCCTGATGACACAGTGGTTAAGTGTTCAGCTGCTGGCTGGCAGTTCTAATCCACCAGCTGCTCCTTGGAAACCCTATGGGGCAGTTCTACTGTCTTATAGGGTCACTGTGAGTTGCAGTCAACTCAAGGGCAATGGGTTTGTTTTGTTTGGTTTTTCTACAAGTTACAACTGAACCATGCAATAGCATATCATTGTCCAAATAGACAACAAGCTACAAATTATATGGCAACTTTTATTAAACTCCTTGTTATTTCACACCAGTTTACCCCAAGGCCCTGGTGGTGCAGTGGTTAAGAGCTACAGCAGCTAACCAAAAGGTTGGCAAAGCTGCTCCTTGGAAACCCTATGGGGCTGTTCTGCTCTGCCATATAAGGTCACTATCAGTCAGAATCGACTCAACAGCAACTGGTTTGTTTGCTTGTTTTTGGTTTTACCCCACAGACTAACTAGATTGAAGATAATGTGTTATGTGTGTCACCCAATTATTCATATGTAAAAGTTATTTTTACATGTCTTTTTCTAATCATTATAGTCCCTTCCTTACTTTAGTGGGTAAGAACTATATTAGCTGCCCAGAGTAGAATTTTCCTAGAATAAGAAAAGTCAGTTAAAAGTACTCAAGGCTGTGACCATCTCAACCATATTTCTTTCACCAAAATTCTCTATCTTCCTAAAGCATGTTATGAATACAAGTATCACCGCTTTGACTCATTACAGGTAACCAGTTAAAGACAGATAGATATATTTTAGGCAACACCAGTATGGTAGAAACAAAATGCATGTCACTTTGACCAATGCATCCTATGTTTGTGTTGACAGAGCCACTTGAGGTAGCATGTGTTCCAGGAGTAGGGGAGCATTTGGATCTACAGTATACTCAATTTATGAGATAATGACACATGCATTTATTATCTTATGAATGACTGAATTATCAGATTTCAAAGGAATTTTCTTACATTTTAGTCCCTGTTCTGTTTCCCACCCCTCACTTTTAATCTAATCTTGCTGTTGCCACTGCATGCAAAAGTAAAACTTTTCAAGCTTTCAGTACTTTAAATTAGCACAGTATTTCTGGAAATCCATATAATATTTGAGCATCTTAAAAAATTATATGTTGTTAACACAGGCAATGCTGTTTTAGGGAAGGCTAGAGTTTTGTTTTGCCAAGTTAATTAACTAATTAATCGATTAATAATACAAGCAGCTACAAAAATAACCAAGGAATGTTATTGTTGTTAGGTGCCGTTGGGTCGGTTCTGACTCATAGCAATCCTATGTGCTACAGAACGAAACACTGTCCGGTCCTGTGCCATGCTCACAACTTGTTATGCTTGAGCCCATTGTTGCAGCCACTGTGTCAGTCCATCTTTTTGGGGATCTTCCTCTTTTTTGCTGACCCTGTACTTTACCAAGCATGATGTGCTTCTCCAGGGACTGATCCCTTCTGACAACATGTCCAAAGTATATAAGACATAGTGTCTCCATCCTTGCTTTTAAGGAGCATTCTGGTTGTACTTCTACTAAGACAGATTTCTTCATTCTTTTGGCAGTACATAGTATATTTAATATTGTTCACCAACACCACAATTCAAAGGCATTAATTCTTCTTTGGTCTTCCTTATTCATTGTCCAGCTTTAGCATGCATATGATGTGATTGAAAATACCATGGCTTGGGTCAGGCGCACCTTAGTCTTCAAGGTGACATCTTTGCTTTACACTTTAAAGAGGTCTTTTGCAGCAGATTTGCCCAGCGCAATGCATCTTTTGCTTTCTTGTGGATCCAAGTAAAATGAAATCCTTGACAACTTCAGTCTTTTCTCCGTTTATGATGATGTTGCTTATTGGTCCAGTTGTGAGGATTTCTGTTTTCTTTATGTTGAGTTGTGCTCCGTACTGAAGACTGTGGTCTTTGATCTTCATCAGTAAGTGCTTCAAGTCCTCTTCACTTTCAGCAAGGGAGGTTGTGTCATCCGCATAACGCAGGTTGTTAATCAGTCTTCCTCCAATCCTGATGCTCTGTTCTTCTTCATATAGTCTAGTTTCTTGGATTATTTGCTCAGTATACAGATTGTATGGGTATAGTGAAAGGATACAATCCGGATGCACACCTTTCCTGGCTTTAAACCATGCAGTATCCCCTTGTTTTGTTCGAACAAATGCCTCTTGATCTATGTACAGGTTCCTCAGGAGCACAATTAAGTGTTCTGGAATTCCTATTCTTTGCAATGTTATCCATAATTTGTTATGATCCACACAGTCGAATGCCTCTGCATAGTCAATAAAACACAGGTAAACAACTTTCTGGTATTCTGTGATTTCAGCCAGGATCCAACTGACATCAGTAATGATATTCCTGGTTCCACGTCCTCTTCTGAATCAGGCCTGAATTTCTGGCACTTCCCTGTCGATATACTGCTGCAGCTGCTTTTGAATGGTCTTCAGCAAAATTTTACTTGTGTGTAATACCAATGATAACCAAAGAATAGCCTAATCCATTTGTATAAGTTGTCCCTAGTTCAGCTATTCCTTTTTTTTTAAAAAAAAAACCTAAGAAAAGGCAATAAAAGAGTCATAATGTGGATGGAGTCCCTGGGTGGAGCTTAGCTACTAAGTGAAAGGTTGGAGGTTCAAATATACCCAGAGGTGCCTCAGAGGAAAATCATGGTGATTTACTGCTGAAGGATCACAGCCACTGAAAACCCTATAGAGTGCATTTCTACTCTGAAACACACGGAGTTACCATGAGTCAGAATTGACTTGATGGCACCTGTTTGGTTTTTGGTTTTAGTGGGCATTTAAAGTAGTTTTTCTTTGATATTTTTATAAATTGCTGATAGAGTTCAGTGGTTTTCCAATTTCAGTGTGTATGTTAATCATCTAGGGATTGTATTAAAATGGAGATTCTGGTTCAGTAGGTCTGAGGCAGAGCCTGAGAATCTGAATTTCTAACACGCTTCCAGGTGATGCTGATGCCGCCGATCTGTGGAACATGCTTGGTAACAAAGGTCTAGTTGACATATCCTCCCATTGACAAAGTGTAATTATAGAAACTGGAACAACTTGCATGTGGGAAATTAAACCGTTGATAAATTATCTCACTTTTGCCTAGTAAAGAAAAAAAAATAGAACTATGTAAATTGTCTCAGAAGACTGGATACAAAATATATTTGAGGTACTGTGTAAATTAAAAGGAAAATGTGAGAAATAAAATATAATTCTAAGAGCAAATAAATATTCAAAATTAGCTAACATTCTAGCCAAACTTCCTTACGAGAGCTCAGTCTGGAAAGTGATTTCAGTTCTTAGAAATGGCAAGCATGGATATCTTTATTGGTATCACTTTGAATCTCTGAGAGGCTTAATGGTGGCTAGAAGTATACCATAGAAACAGTGGGTGTTAAATAGGAGGATTTGGAGCAAAGCATTCTGTTTTGTGTTTAAAACAGAGATATTTAATGTTTGGAGAAAGTTAAGTGAAGTTCTTATTCAAACCCTGCTACACATTCGCTTGTCCCTGGGGAAGACACTTAATCTCTTTGGGTATCATTTTCTAATCTGAAATATGGAAGTGTTGTGTTAGATCTTTTCTAAAATCCTTTCTAACTCTAATAGCCTTTGATGTTGTGATTCCAGTGTATACTCATGAAGCTATTTAACTACCCACTTCCTGACCTCTCTTTTTTTTTTAACTTAGCTGTGAAGACTGATGGCAGCTAATGCTTGCATATGGCAAAACATCTCCAAAGTCCTCGCTTTCCAGTCTCTGCTCAAACTCTAAAACTACATTTTCATTGTCTAGTAAAGAACGGATTCAATTTTCCATCTCTTTCCTTCTGACATCACCCACCTGAGTCTCAAAATGCTTGTCCTGATACGCTCAGCTAGATGTTAATACTTAAAATCAACTTTAATCCAAACTTTTTATGTTCACTCCTGAGCTGCTGGAGATAATCATGAAACACAGACCATCTTTTAGGGCTTCTTGAAGTTAAACAATCAGGATAATGAACCACTTAGCTTTGAAATAAAAGCAACAAACATAATAATATCAATAATCTGTATAAATTAAAAGTACAAATATAATTTCAAACTTCTAAACTGCATTAAAAACCAGTAACCTAAGAAGCTTTATAAATTATAGTTTAATTCAAAGACACACACACAGACACACACACAAATACGTTCTGGTTAATGCTTTAAAAATATAGAATACATGTATTTAAAATGTAATTGAACTTTTAAAGATTGTTATACACCTAAAGTTTCAGAAACACATCATTATGTAAAGTAAAGCAATATTTGCATAATAAAAGAAAAATTGTCTCCCATGAATAATGGGAACTCTTAAAATAATGAAAGATACAAACAAGGGAATGAATGTACTCAAACTTGGTGGTCAGAAACTAAACTAGCAGGCATGGTGCTTTGTACATTAGCAACCAGCTCACAGTATGGGCTGGTCAACGGATTGCATTTTTACTGTAATTGCAATTTTGAGAATAATTTAGAATAAAATTAATACTGGATATATTATGATGGAACCATGATAGGCTACAGATTCTTCTCAGGTTATTATACAAGTTGATAAAGCTAGTGATGATACACTGAGAATTATTGTTATTCACATAGTAAGTTTTCTTATATAATTCATAAACTTCTAAATTCCAGAGAGGATATAGGTTGTGTTTCTTAAACTATTTAATGAAACCTAAACATGTCAGCCATGACTGAGAAATGAAATGATTATACAATGAAGCAATAATTTCTGCCTAAGCTTCCTAGCAACTAAAGAACAAATAAGATTAAAAAGTCAGACAAATAAGCACTTATCTGATCACAGGGAGCATACCTGTGCTTCAGGAGAGATAGACCTTTTCATAACACTAAAACAGTAGAAATTTATCATGTAGTTCTCTCTGTAATGATTACTGAGTAACATAGTGAATGGTTCTATAGAAGCTAGAACATGTTTTAATTTTGGCTACTTTTTATACCAAACCAAAACCAAACCCATTGGACCCACCCTTAAAAATTCAAAAGCAAGTATATTGAATTTCCATGGAGGTATTACTATAGGATTTTGAATTAATTTAGACCAAAAATAGTGTTCTTGGTAATATAATTTGCTACTAGTAGACAGCTTTGATACTTTAGACCACTGACTTTCAACCTGGATTGCACATTATAACCACTTAGGAGACTTATGAAAAAAACAAAAACAATGCCTAAGCCCCCATCCTAGAGACTCTGACCTAATTGGACTCGAATCAAGCATTGACACTGGTAATTTTTACAAGATTTCAGGTGATTCTAACATACAGCTAGGTTGGAGAAGCACTGGGCTAGAATAACAGAATTTAGTACATTCTTTAAACTCTCCCCCTCAATAATTATTTGTCTCCAAAGCCAATTTTTTTATTATATTTATGAAGTCAGCACCAGTTTTAATAAGAAATTAATAGAACTCGGTATGAGATTGAACTTTCTGATGGAAGCAAATTTATCCACATCATTTCCTTACTTAGAAATATTGGCAAAACCCATAAAGAAAAAACAAACAAGAATATACCTTTTTTTGTAATCATTTTAAGGAACCATATGTGAAGAATTATTTGACAATCTCTCATACACACTACTATACACAGTCTTTCTCCATACCTAGGTTCAATGAATAAAAAAACAAAAATGTCAAATTAATGTTTTAAAATCTTGAGGATGACAATATTGAGAGTTAGTTGTTTATATATAATTCATAAAAACACAGGCCTGGAGGAAGGGGAGAGAGCTGGAAACAAACTGAAGGAACAGTTAGAACCTATGTGTGTACGACAGACATGATCACTCTGACCCGCCCTTACATTGCATTGCTCCAATCCCTCTCAATTGAGGGCTATGGGAAAAGGAAAGTCATAGAAGAATCTGTTTAGAAAACCTATACTTGATCTTGGGTAAAGTCCACAGCAATGGCAAGCTTTGTTGAGAAGTTCCTGAGGCTTGTGTAGACATGAAAGAGCCCAAGAAACACTCTGGTTTTTCAAGCACTTTATCGAGATGAGGGAGAGCATCTGGAAGAAATTGTGCCCCTTGGAATGGGATGTAGAAGTTGTCCAAGGGAGAGCTGATGGTGTGAGGATCAAGAGACTGAAGCTACTCCACTGGGTAAGCCAGGGTGTTGGGAATCAGCCCTAGAAAACACAGGGCCATGAACACTCTAGAGAGTGACTCAGTTTTAAACATGAGTCAAATAACTAATGAATCACTGGCATGACAAAATTTTCTAAAAACAGCTACATTAAGTTTTCTGTTTCAGATAAAATGGGGACTCAAAATAGACATTTAAATTCAGTTACATAAAATAAGTAAAATTAAATTTCTGTACCCTCAAGTTTGTGGCCTGTGAAATATGTGCCCACTATAGTACCCACACATTTGTCAGTTTGTCATACTGTGGGGGCTTGTGTGTTGCTGTGATGCTGGAAGCTATGCCACTGGTATTCAAATACCAGCATGGTCACCCATGATGGACAGGTTTCAGCTGGGCTTCCAGAGTAAGACAGACTAGGAACAAGGACCTGGTAGTCTACCTCTGAAAAGAATTAGCCAGTGAAAACCTCATGAATAGCAGCAGAACATTGTCTGATATAGTGCTGGGAGATGAGCCCTCAGGTTGGGAGGCACCCAAAAGATGACTAGGGAAGAGCTGCCTCCTCAAAGTAGAGTCGCCCTTAATGAGCTGGATGGAGTCAAACTTTTGGGACCTTCATTTGCTGATGTGGCACAACTCAAAACGAGAAGAAACAGCTGCAAACAGCCATTAATAACCAGAATGTGGAATGTAGGAATTATGAATCCAGGAAAATTGGAAACTGTCAAAAGTAAAACGGAGAGCATAACATCCATATCCTAGGCAATAAAAAAAATAAAAACAAGATCTGATGCGTTGAACACTAATGACTGAAGACCAGACGAGTTGTGGAATGACATCAAGGACATCATACATGAAGAAAGCAAGAGGTCATTAAAAAGACAGGAAAGAAAGAAAAGACCAAAATGGCTGCCAGAAAAGACTCTGAAAGTAGCTCTTGAAAGTGGAGTAGCTAAAGTAAAGGGAAGAAATGAAGTAAACAAGCTGAACAGATGATTTAAAGGCAGCTCGAGAAGACAAAGTAAAGTGTTATAATGACGTGCAAAGACCTAGAGTTAGAAAACCAAAAGGGAAGAACATGCTCAGCATTTCTCAAGCTGAAAGAACTGAAGGAAAAATTCAAGCCTTGAGTTGCAATACTGACGGATTCTAGGGGAAAAATATTAAACAATCCTGGAAGCATCAAAAGAAGATGGAAGGAATAGACAGAGTAACTATACCAAAAAGAAGAGGTCGACATTCAACCATTTCAGGAGGTAGCATATGATCAGGAACTGATGGTACTGAAGGAAGAAGTCCAAGCTGCACCGAAGGTATTGGTGGAAAAAAAGGCTCCAGGAATTGATGGAATATCAACTGAGGTGTTTCAACAAATGGATGCAGTACTGGAAGTGCTCACTCATCTATGCCAAGAAATTTGGAAGACAGCCAGCGGGCCAACTGACTGGAAGAGATCCATATTTATGCTTATTCCAAAGAAAGGTGATCCAACTGAATGTGGAATGTGGAAATTATTACACAATATCACATGCAAAATTTTGCTGAAGATCATTCAAAAGCGGCTGCAGCAGTACATTAACAGGGAATTGCCAGAAATTCAAGCCGGATTCAGAAGAGGATGTGAAACCATGGATATCATTGCTCTTATCAGATGAACCTTGGCTAAAAGCACCGAATACCAGAAAGATGTTTCCTGTGTTTTATTGACTGTGCAAAGGCATTTGACTGTGTGGATCTTAACAAATTATGGATAACATTCTGAAGAATGGGAATTCCAGGACAATTAATTGTGCTCATGAGAAACCTGTACATAGATCAAGAGGCAGTCATTTGAACAGAACAAAGGGATACTGCGTGGTTTAAAGTCAAGAAAGGTGTATGTCAGGGTTGTATCCTTTCACCATACCTATTCAAACTGTATGCTGAGCAAATAATCCAAGAAGCTGGACTATATGAAGAACAGAGCATCAGGATTGAAGGAAGAGTCATTAACAACCTGCGTTATACAGATGACATAACATTGCTTGCTGAAAGTGAAGAGGACTTGAAGCACTTACTGATGAAGATCAAAGATTATAGCCTTCAGTATGAACTACATCTCAACATAAAGAAAACAAAAATCCTCACAACTGGACCGATAAGCAGCATCATGATAAACGGAGAAAAGATTGAAATTTCAAGGATTTCCTTTTACTTGGATCCACAATCAACACCCATGGAAGCAGCAGTTAAGAAATCCAACAACATGCTGCATTGGGCAAATCTGCTGCAAAAGACCTCTTCAAAGTGTTAAAAAGCAAAGATGCCACCTTGAGGACTAAGGTGCGACTGACCTAAGCCATGGTGTTTTCAATCACGCCATATGCATGCGAAAGCTAGATAATGAATAAGGAAGACCAGAGAAAAATTGACGTCTTTGAATTATGGTGTTGGCAAAGACTATTGAATATACCATGGACTGCCAGAAGCATGCACAAATCTGTCTTAGTAGAAGTACAGCCAGAATGATCATTAGAAGGGAGGATGGAGAGACTCTGTCTCACATACTTTGGACATGTTATCAGGAGGGACCAGTACCTGGAGAAGCACAGCATCCTTGGTAAAGTAGAGGGTCAGATAAAAAGAGGAACGTCTCAACGAGATGGATTGACATAGTGGCTGCAACAATACACTCAAGCATAACACTGATCATGAGGATGGCACACAACCAGGTAGTGTTTCCTTGTGTTGTACATGGGGTGGCTGTGAGTCCAAACTGACTCAATCCCACCTGCAACAACACAGTGACTTAAAGTGAAATGAAAAGCAACATAGGTACCAGCTAGTTATCTTGCAGATCTAATAGAAATATGCCATATCATTAGCAGATTTCCAGGCTAAAGATAAATTATACTGGCCTTGTCCAATTGGACTTGCACTGCTACATTAATGCCAGAGAGGGATAACACCACATCTGTTTCTACGGCATGTTTCCTTCTATTTTCTCACAGAGGCGGCAGTTGGACATTTGTTATACACAACATTGTAGCTGGAGACATTGAAGCACAGATCGGATAAGCAACCCTCTCCTGACCACACAGTTGGGAATGCAGGTGACTCTAGAGCCCCTACAACTAACTGAATGATTTATCTAATTAAGCTCCACTTTCCATTTGACCATCTCCTAGTTAAAAATGACCTGGTCACTGTATGACCTATTAGACTGATTCTGGACTTCTATTGGGAATTGTCCAAACAGCTGTAGGAAAGCCCTGGCCCTATATTCAAAGTAAAAGGCCAGTCATAGGTAAGGTATTGGGAAACTTATCTTTGGTAACTTTCCATCTGCTTTCCAAGGAAGAAATATCCTCATTTGGAATGAATTTTATAATTGTAGGTGAAGTTACCGGCCTTGTCCATCTAATTCAGGGAAAAACTGCCAGCTGATTTCCCTACTAGATAATGTTCTTTAATATGTCCAAAAGATTATTTAATATAGTTTTTAATAAATAAAACAATACATTGTTGATAATATTTTAGCTCACACTACTGAATGATAACTATATAGATGTTACTGAAAAATTCATTAAGTTTATTTTAAATAACAATATAAATAGCATAAGGGTTGGTTGGACTGTTCTCAGTTTCTCATCCCAAGGATTTGAAAGTTTTATTCTAATGAAGCTGAGGGGAATATTTCTGTACTCATATTCTCTTCTTCTGCCTGAGTGTCTCAGGCATAGCTTAATGGCTTCCTATATGTCAATTTCCAAACAAATTACAGATAATTATGAGACTTTCATTATACAACTGCTCAAAATTCACATTTTAGTACAGTTGTGTTTATATAATACTAACTCTTATTGTTCCTACATTGTAGATACGAATTTATTCAGTGTTGAAGATTTGCTTTCTTTATGATGTGCTCTCAGGAAAATGTTACTTACAACTGCCTGTAGTCTCAGGAAGAGCAACCTTGTGTCAGTCCTGCACTTTTGCGGCTCTCTGCAGTATGTCTTACTATCTTCAGTGTCCAACTGATGGTCTTTACTTCAGTGTAAGCACTATCACTCACCCATTGCTCAAGCCAAAATGCAGAAGTCATTCCTGAATGCTTCTATCTCCACCATGCAATTGACTGATGAGTAATGTTGATTCAATTTCCTAAATATTTCTTATGCTTTTCTCTTTCTTTTTGGCTTCTACCCTAATTCAAGTCCTCATTAATGCTCAGTTGAACTTTAAAATATCATTTTGGCTAATTCAAAATGTCACCAGAGTGACCTTTCCCATAAGCAAATCTGATACTGCTGTTCTCCTGCTCTGAATAACTTGTGGCTCCCATTGCCTCTTTGATTATTATTTTGTCCCTCTTGCCCTTTCAACTCCAGAGATCCTAAACTCTTCATGGCCTCATGTGCTCTCATACCTTCTTGACTTTGCATAATGTGTTTGTTGCTTGAAATTCACAGCTTAAATGTATACACTTGGCAATTTCCTGTACATGATTTAGATCTTAGCTCAATTTATCTCTTCTGGGAAGCCTTCTCTAACCCTCCCAGTCAAACTAATGGTCTTCTTTTTCTATGCTACCACTGTCTACTCTCTTCAAAGCAATCATTATATATTACATGTTTGTTTTCTTTTTGACCTCTAGCATCAACGCTATGTGGTGAGAGTTCATTGTTATTGCCATTTGATGTTCAAAATTATTACATGGTTATATATGAGAAAATTGACAATTGGAGAGGTTAAGTAACTTGCCCAAGGTCATCTAGCTTTAGCAGTAATATAGCAATAATTTGAATTCAGATGGTCAGACTTTAAAAATCTGGAGTTTAAGCACTGATGATGTCATCTATTGTCATTCATTATGTAAATAATTGGTTACTGCATGCAATCTGATATGCTGAGTCAGAGTAGGTAGGATAAAGGCTTTTTTGGCTTTTGGCAGTAAGAAGAGACTTTGAACTGAAAAAAGCTGTCACTGAGCTGTAAATCATCTAGTTAAGGACATCTCCCCAGTTTCCCCAAATAACTCATCTCTCTGACACTTGAGCTTTTTCTGGTTCACAATTAGACGTTTGACAATCGACAATGTCAAGACTACATTGTTGCTGTTGTTACTTGCCATTGAGTTGGCTCCAACTCATGGCGACTGTAAAATGGCAGTAGTAGTAGTAGCAGTATCGTCAGAACCTGCCTAACTTCATAGAGGATAATGAGAATCAACATCAGCACAAAGCTGATTTCCATGAGGTGGAGGTCAGACATGCCTCCACTCTCCAACATTTTCACCAGTTCTGACACCAGTCATCCCTCCCACATCACTCTCTCCTTCTATCCTGGGTTCAATAATCTGTTGCAATAGCCACACAGAACTCGCAGATCATACTTACAGTTAAGTGGTTTATTAAGGAAGTAACAAGGTACAACTTGGGATCAGGATAAACAGGCTACAACTCGGGATTAGGATCGGGAAGCACATAGGCAAATCTCCCTTCTTCAGCTCAGGACAGCTCTCTCAACTCCTCTAGGCCATGCACGCCTCCTCCTGGTCCCTTGAGGACAGGCTCCTCTTGTCCCTGCCATTTATCATTGCCAGCTGCCCCTGGGGCCCTTCCAGGTCTCTCGCTGTCTTCAGTGTTACAGTCCTTGAGCTCTGATACAGCTCTAAATTTTAGGAAGTTCCTTGCCTCCTCTCTCTCTCTGCTTCTTCTCTCTTCTTTCTTCTGCTTTTTCCTGGTGCTTCTTTTCCTTCTTCTTTCTGTCTGAAAAACCTTTATGGGGTTGGTTGCTTACATACACAATTCCTTGTTAATTTAAAGGCACAGCCCCTCCCAGAGAGGCCACAAACTGACTAACCCTGTCTTGGTAGGCCACAGACACTTCATTTGCATATTAGGCTACAACTCACCTCATCTGCATAGTCTGTTGACCAATTCCTGCAAAGTGTATACCAATCACAGGGCAGGCTGCAGCCCAGGACCAGACAAAAAGTATCAAACCACGTTGTTTACAGCTTACCCAGAAATGACAATCGACCCGGCAAAAGTAACGGGCACTCTGGGGTAAAAAAAAAAAAAAAACTAGGGCCTCAGGGCTTAGGGGAAAAATCTCTCAAGCTGTTTTTCCAAAGAACCAAAGCAAAAGGCCACATAAAGGAACTCATTTCACCACAGCGACCTTATGTGTAACATAATAAAACATTGCCTGGTCCTGTGACATCCTCATGATTGTTGGTATGTTTGAGTCCACTGTTGCTGTTATTGTGTTAACCCATCTCAGTGAGGGTATCACTCTTTTTTGATGACCTTATTCTTTACACATCCTCACAACTGTGAGGATGGTGCAGGGATGGGCAATGTTTCATTCCGGTGTACATAACGTTGCCATGAGTCAGAGCCAACTTGGTGGCAACTAACAACAACTACTTTACCAAACATGATGTCCTTTTCTAGTGATTGATCTTTTCTGTTCTGGTTATATTTCTTCTAAGACTGATAAGTTTGTTCTTCTGGCAGTCCATGGTATATTCACTATGCTTTGCCAACACCACAATTTGAATGTATCAATTCTTTTTGTCTTCAGTTTTCATTGTCCAAATTTCTCATGCATACGAGACAACTGAAAAGAACATGGGTTGGGTCAGGAGGACCTTAGTTATCAAAATGGCAGCTTTGCTTTTTAAGATTTTAAAGAGATCTTTTGCTGCAGATTTGTCCAATGCAATATATTGTTTGATTTCTTGATTGTTGCTTCCTTGGATATGGATTGTTGATCCAAGTAGAATGAAATAATTGATAACTTCACTTTTTTCTCCATTTATCATGATATTGTTTATTGGTCCAGTTGGGAAGATTTTAATTTTGTTCATGTTCAGGCATAATACATACTGAAGGTTGTTAGTCTTTGATCTTCATTAGTAAGTACTGCCAGTCTTCTTAAATTATGGCAAGCAAAATTGTGTCATCTGCATATTGCAGGTTGTTAATGAGTCTTCCTTCAATGCTGATGTAGTGTTCTTCGTATAGTCTGCTTTTTGGATTATTTGTTCAGCATACAGATTGAATAATTAAGATGAAAGGATACAGCACAGTCATAACATTTTCCAATTTTAAACCATGCAACATCCCCTTGTTCTGTTCTAATGACTGCCTCCTGATCCATGTACAGGCTCTATAGGAGCACAGTTAAGTGTTCTGGAATTGCCATTCTTCATAACGTTATCCATACTTGGTTATGATCTGCACAGTTCAATGCTTTTGTGTAGTCGATAAAACACAGGTAAACATCTTCCTGGTATTTTCTGCTTTCAGCCAAGATCCATTTGATATCCGCTGTTCCACACCCTTTTCTGAATCCAATTGAAACTTCTGGTAGTTCCCTGTAAATGTATGGCTGCAGTTGTTTTTGAATTATCTTCAGCAAAATTTTGCTTGCATGTAATATTAATGATATTTTTTGATAATTTTCACATTCTGTTGGATCACACATAAGGATCTCTTTCAGTTGGTTGGCTAGGTAGCTTCTTCCAAATTTCTTGACATAGACAAGTGTTATGGATTAAATTATGTCCTCCCAAAATGTGTGTCAACTTAGCTAGGCCATGATTCCCAGTACTGTGTGGTTGTCCTCCATTTTGTGATCTGCTGTAATTTTCCTATGTGTTGTGAATCCTAATCTCCGCCTGTGGTTAATGAGGCAAGATTAGGTAATGTTAAAGAGGTTTAGGGTGGGATACAACATCTTTACTCAGGTCACAGCCCTGATCAGATGTAAGGGGAGTTTCCCTGGGGTGTGGCCTACATCACCTTCTACCTAACAAGAGATAAAAGGAGAGAGAAGTAAGCAGAGAGATAGGAACCCAATGCCACCAAGAAAGAAGAGCTAGGAGTGGAGCACATCCTTTGGCCCTGGGGTCCTTGTGCTGAGAAGCTCCTAGACCAGGGGAGATTGATGACAAGAACCTTCCCCCCAAGCCAACAGAGACAGAAATCCTTCCCTGGGAGCTGGCACTGTGAATTCAGACTTATAGCCTCTTAGACGGTGAGAGAATAAATTTCTGTTTGTTAAAGCCATCCACTCATGGTATTTCTGTTATAGCAGCACTAGATAACTAAAACAACAAGTAAGTGCTTCCAGCATTGCATCCATTTGTTGAATTATCTCAATTGGTAGACAGTATTAACCCTTTCAAAACTATTTATTCTCCTGAAAACTTCCCCACTCTCCCCCTAACTCAAGAACTACTCTAAGCTTCATATCCATCAATTTTACTCAAATCAGGCTGCCAGTTAATTGTGAAAGGAATTTAGTGAACCTAATTTCTTTAAGTGTAACTTAAATGTAAGTTATAATTTGCATCATAATAGGAAACTCTGGGGGGGGGGGGACTTGTAAAATCCAGAAATATGAGTTTCTTGTAGAATGACAAGTTGTGAGTTTTGGAAAGAACATCCTGTTCAGAACTTGTCTCAAATCACAATGATTGGATAAATTTCTCCCTGAGTGAAACTAGTCCTGCTTAGAAGTTACTTTTTAACCTGGAACAACTTACTATTAAGGTATAGCAATGAATGTATTGCATTCGGCAAGTCTGCTGTAACAGACCTCTTTAAAGTATTAAAAGCAAAGATGTCACCTTGAGGACTATGGTGTGCCTGACCTAAGTCATGGTATTTTCAGTCATCCCATATGCATGTGAAAGCTGGACAGTGAATAAGGAAGACTGAATTGATGCATAGTGAATTAGGGTGTTGGCAAAGAATATTGAATATACCATAGACTTCTGGAAGAATGAACAAATCTGTCTTGGAAGAAATACAGCCAGGATGCTCTTTAGAAGCAGCGATGGCAAGACATTGTTATATGTACTTTGGACATGTTATCAGGAGGGACTAGTCCCTGGAGAAGGACATCATGCTTGATAAAGAGTCAGTGAAAAAGAGGCAGACCTTCAACAAGATGGATTGACACACTGGCTGCACCAGTGGGCTCAAACATGGCAATGATTGTGAGGATGGCACAGGACTGGGCAGTGTTTTGTTCTGTTGTACACAGGGTTGTTATGAGTCAGAACCGACTCGAAGGCACCTAACAACAACAACACAGCAATGAAAGAGTGAGACTCTCTTCGAAAATTTTACTCACCCCAAATATAGCTGAAAGGTGTATGAGTCACTCCCATTCTTAAATTTGCTACTAAGTTATCTCTACTACAGAGACAAGATGAAACAAAAGAGAGAAGGCTTACTGATGATCCAAACTACTTCCAAAGAACTCTTGGATTGATGTCATCTCTCTTCAATTCACTGAACTTCACTTCATTGGTTTTAAATTATCCACTATGATCTCGCCCGCCATTAAACTTACAGAATAGACAATCACTGGATCTATGTATGAGGAAATTTGTTGTTGCAATTCTTCTTTGCACCTTATTTGGAAGGACAAATGAATCCTTTTTTCTGGTTGCCTTTTTTTACTTAAAACAAAAAGGTGTAGGACAGAGGTAGGGCATTGTTGGGTTACTTTTGATGTTTCAGTGTTATGAACTCAACTTAAAGATTGATGACCTAAATTCATGGTGTAAGTATTCTTCTTCTTCTTTTTTTTAATCTGTCCAATGAAAATAAGAAGGTACAACCCAAATTTTTACATAGTTTTCCAAGCCAAAAAGAGTATTCCACTTCAAGGTCTAGAAGTAGAATTTATATATTCTCAAGCTTTCACCTTAAAAAAAAACAACAAACAAAAACTATTGCATGGGATGGATAAGAACACTGGTTAGACATTTTGTAGGTCTTTTTGGTGCTGAACATGACATGAGCCTTATAGATTGTAGAATAGTGATAGTGAAATGAATGTGTGGAATTAAATTTTTTAAACTTTATTTGCCGTTAAATTCTGTGTAGTTTCAATTATTTTAAGTAACTTACAAAAATATGAAATGTAATGTTTCAAATTGCAAGGCAATATGTAATAATGTTTATAAAATACTCTTCTTTAATACTAACTAGTAGTATTTTTATTTGTACATTTATAATTTATTAAAATTTTAACATCCGCTAATGTAGATTAATAATGTAAGTTCAGATTTAAAGATCTAAGGGAAACGGTGCATGTAATACTTCCGCAAGTATTGGAAGTTCGATATATTTTCAAAAGAGTAATTTAACTTCTGGGTGCCAGGAAATGGGTTTTCTCAAAATCCATTGTTGGCAGTGGTCAGGCCTAGTAATACATGGCACAGACCATTAACTCCACACCTTATTAACAGAGATAATTTTAAAATAAAATTTTAGAGAAATTTTTTAAAAATTGCATCTCTTGTTAAAATTTAGCACCATATAAGTCTAGTAGTTCTTTGTAAACTGAAAACTTAACACAATGGTCTATACTCAAGCTGTTGCTCAAAAACTATCTTTTGCTTGATAGGCAAGATTCACTTAATTTGCCCATTATATAGATTTAAGATACAAAAGCACAGAGAGAAAATATTCTCTTTTTTCTAGTACTATGAAGAAGGACATAGCACAACTTGAAATTCTTCCCAAACTATGAAAAATGGATAAGAAATTACAACTCTGGTGCAATGAAATTTTCCCTATTCAACATGATTTATGAGAGCACCACTCAAAGTCAACAATAATGACATTCTAGCTTTTAATAGTTCACCTGGAAAAATATAAAATATTATGCGTGACTTTTTTTTTTCTTGTAATTCAGATGAAGGTTTACAGAACAAATAGTTTCTCATTAAACAGCGTGCATAATGTTTTATGAAAATGGTTAATAACACCATGACATGTCAACACTTTCCCTTCTCAAACTTGGATTTCCTATTACCAGCTTTCCTGTCCCCTCCTGCCTTCTAGTCCTTGTCCCTGGACTGCTGTGCCCCATTAGTCTCATTATTTTTTTTTATGAGGCTGTCTAATCTTTGGCTGAAAGGTGAACCTCTGGAGTGACCTCATTACTGAGCTAAAAGCGTGTCCGGGAGCTATACTCTCAGGCTTTTTCCAGTCTCTGTCAAGCCAGTAAATCTGGTCTTTTTTGGGAGTTAGAATTTTGTTCTACATTTTTCTCCAGCTCTGTCCAGGACCCTCTGTCGTGATCCCAGTCAGAGCAGTCAGTGGTGGTAGCCGGGCACCATCTAGTTGTACTGGACTCAATCTGGTGGAGGCTGTGGTAGTTGTGGTCCTTTAGTCCTTTGGAGTAATCTTTGCCTTGTATCTTCTTTTCTTCATTCTCCCTTGCTCCCAAAGGGATAAGAATAGTGGAGTATCTTAGATGACTGCTCACAGAGGCTTTTAAGACCCCAGATGCTACTTCACCAGGGTAGAATGTAGAACATTTTCTTTATAAACTGTGGTATGCCAATTGAGCTAGATGTTCCCCAAGACCATGGCCCTCTACCCAGCAATTCAGTTTGGATGTGTCTATGGAGCTTCCATGATCTTTCCTTGTACAAGTTGTGCTGGCTTCCCCAGTATTGTGTACTGTCTTATCCTTCACCAAAGTTACCATTTCCTATTGTCTATTTAGTTTCCCCTCCCATCCCTCATAACCAACAAGGATTGTTTCTTTTTGTGTGTAAACTTTTTCATGAGTTTTTACAGTAGAGGTTTCATACAATATTTGTCCTTTTGTGATTGACTTATTTCACTCAGTGGGTGACCTGTTTTTAAGATGTAAATTAGAAAAATCTAAGCATAAGTCATTGTTCTTGGGTTACTTGGAGTTTAGGAATTTAGGGGAATGGTTTTGTTTGATTTTAGGTCATTTGGAACTGAGATTATGTAAGAATATGTAAATAAGGGAAGCAAGAAGGAGAGAGAGAGTGCAACTGTAAAAGCAAGTCTCTTCCCCCATACCTGTTGCCATCGAGTTGATTCCAACTCATAGCGACCCTACAGGCTATTCAAAATTAGATGGACTTTTTCATATTATCATTGCTCCACCCATTAAGTTGAAACATTAACCTATTTCTGTGAGATCAGTGAAAGGATTCAAACTGGCCATATTTCATGATGTGTGCATTGATCTGGGAGAGGCGACACCATGACAGAAGAGAATGACAGAATTTTCCTTCAAATAGATGGTATAATTAGGAAATAAGACAGCTACTGAAAGACTAGTATTAATGGCATCATGAGATTATATGAAATTATTAACGGCATCAGCTACTTTACTTACATCCAACTGTTTGTTTTTACTCAAAGACACAGAAGACTTTCATACCTTTTTACAATTGTGCTTTTTCCTCTCTCTAGGATGAGATACTCCTGCCATCTTCTCTAATTATTCCTCTTATCGTCATCTTTCAAAATTCTGCTTAAAAGCAACATATGCAAAAATTTCTACAAATGCATTTCTCATTATATTGTACATGCTATTTCCATTATTGAATAAAATATAGGTTATCTGACATTGTTTCTTTTTATCTTTGTAGATGAAGAATGTACTGTATGAATACTTATTTAATGACTACGGTCTAAGAACTTTGAAATATTTTTGGTTCACTGAAAATTAGTTTTGCCACTTCTAACAAAATGTTCAAGTTACTTGAGTGTGATGTTGGCCTAAGTAATAGAACAAGCTCTTTTGAAATAAATATTCTATACTTGATATTGCTTAATCTAAGATAACCTTTTCGATTTCTCTTATTTTTTCTTTATTTTATTTAAGTTGCCCTATATTAGCAAAGGACCTGTTCAATTCAAATAGCTTATCAAAACCACTTTATATGTTATAAGATGCAGTTCTGCTCCCCTTTAGATTATTCCAGGAGTTTAAACCTTATAGAAATAGATTTTATTGCATGCATTGAAGTTATGTAGCTTTTATTCTTTGTTCTGTTATTAGTCATAGCTAACACAGTTCCTGACCTTCTAAAGCTAAGCTTATTTTTATTTTGCCATTACAAGCTATAATGTTAAAGTTAGGTTTTCTGGGTGATGCAAACAGTTTGTTTTCCACTACAAACCAAAAAACTGGAAGTTTGAACCCACCCAGTGGCACCATGAAGAAAGGTCTAGCAATCTGCTTCCATAAAGATTACAGCCAAGAACCCTATGGAGTTTGTTTCTACTCTGTAACACACAGGGTCGCCAGGAGTCAGACTTTACTCGACAGTAACGGGTTTTTGTTTTGTTTTGTTTTAATTTTTTAAAGTTTAATCATGGCTGTTATGTAAATGAGTAAAGTAATGTATTCTGTTTAGTAAAACCTCTACCGAAATTTACTGTAAATTTGCTCAGCTATTGTAAAATGTTGTTAATAAAATTTCCAGAGAGAATGTGGTCACTTGTTTTTGAATCTAATGATCTCAAATAGTGTAATGCCCCCAAAACAGTAGTGAGTTTAGATCAATTAAAATGGGCCACAATCTCTACATTCAGCCTGTATTTACAGTACTTACTGTATGCCTAGCTTGGTAATGTAACACAGCTGTCTCCTACTGCCAAGCATTAATCTAGTATGTTCAGCCACCCTCAAGGACCACCCATGTAGAACCTGAATGAAAAGCTGACCTTTACAATAAAGGCAGCATCTATTTCAAAAGAGGGAGATGCTCTTGAAGATTAAAGGTCTTCTTGTTTGAGGGATTGCTTTAGGTCCTTTGATTTCTCAGCTGGTGGAAAAAAAGCATACAGAGATTCCATACTGGAAATCTTTAGATAGCTGGTGTGACTTTGTCTTTAAGGTCTAATTCTTAAAGGATCATAAACTCTGCAGTGGTAGAAGCCATATCCTTATTTTTCAGCAAATTATTTCTAGCACTTAGCACAGTATATAAAAAGATAAATAAATGAAGGTGAGAAAAATGATTCTTGTATTTCTTTTTTGTTTAATTGAACAATTTTCTTAAGCCAGAAACATTTTTAATTATCTGCTTATCTAATTTAATGCTTGAAATTATTTCATAAGTTATATTTTATTATTCTTAAATCACAAATGAGTGTAATAGATTTACAGAGATTAAGCAATTGCCTAATATCACAGTGGAAATAGCTGTCATAGAAAGGTTTTGAACCCAGTTCTCCTTGACTCCAAAAGCCAGACTATTACACCAGTTTACTGTCTACCTCCCTCTGTTTTTGCTCAATTACTAACCTAAGAAATTGAAATTGTCAAGAACTTCATTCTACTTGGATCAACAATCAAAGCCCAAGAAGCAGCAGTGAAGAAAAGAAACAACATACTACATTGGGAAAATCTGCAGTAGAAGACCTCTTTAAAATCTTATAAAGCAAAAATATCCCTTTTATGACTAAGGTGCCGTGGTCTTCAGTCCCTTCATATGCATATGAAAGCTAGATAATAAAAAACGAAGACCGAAGAATAACTGGCACATTTGAATTGTGGTGTTGGCGAGGAATATTGAATATATCATAGCCTGCCAGAAGAACAAACAAACCTGTCTTAGAGGAAGTACAGCCAGAATGCTTCTTAGATGCAAGGATAGCAAGACTGTCTCACTTCCTTTGGATACGTCATCAAAAGGGACCAGTCACTGGAAAAGAAACATCATGGTTGCTAAAGTATAGAATCAGTGAAAAAGAGAATGAGATGGATTGACACAGTGGTTGCAACAATGAGCTTAAACATAGTAATGATTGTGAAGATGGCACAGGACCAAGAAACATTTCATTCTGTTATAAGGCGCTGTAAGTCGGAGCTGCCTCAATGGCACCTAGCAACAACTAACTGAAAATTCAAAGGTTCAAATCCACCCAGCAGTATCACCAAAAAAAAGGCGTTTTGATCTACTTTCATAAGATTACAGCCCTTATAAACTCTGGAATCCGGTTCTACTCTGAAACACGTGGGGTAGCCATGAGTTAGAATCAACTGGATGGCAACAATTTTTTGTTTTTTACTGTAATACTTCCCTCCATGTTTTTCCACTAACTCTGGAAATTGTTCAGAGGCAATAGACTTTCTTTTTTGCTCTTTCTTTTCTACTGCCTCTTCCCTTTTCCACTCATCTTTATGTTGATGCATGCATATTTGTTTGTTTATTTTTACTACTGTACAAGATTCCCATACAGGGATTTTCTGAGTTTACATTCCAAGTCTCCTGTGGATGGATATTTTGGCTGTTTACATTTTTCTTTTGCTAATAAACATTAATACTTCAGTGAGTGATCTTGAGCACATTTCCTTGTGTACTGTGTGAGAGCTTTATAAGTACATTTCTACAGGTGAAATTTCTGGTCTTACGTATGTATATCTGCTATCTTTTGTCACATTGCTCTTTAAAGGGGTTGGAGGAATTTACACTTCAACCAGTAGTGCCTGAGAGTTCACATTTTTCTATGCTTTTGTCAATATTTGGAAGGAGCCTTGGTGGTGCAATAGTTAAAGCGCTCAGCTGCTAATCAAAATGTCGGCCGTTAGAATTTATCAGCTGCCCCACAGGAGAAAGATATCACAGTCTGTTTCCATAAATATTTACAGCCTTGGAAACCCTATAGGGAAGTTCTATTTTGTCCTATAGAATCAACTAGATGGCAGTGGGTTGGTCAATATTTGGAATTAGCAGATACCATTATCTTGCAGGAGCCCTGGTGGTGCAGTGGTTAAGAGCTCGGCTTCTAACCAAAAGGTCAGCAGTTTGAAACCACCAGCCAGCTCCTTAGAAACCCTATGGGGAAGTTCTACTCTGTCCTATAGGGTCACTATGAGTTGGAATGACTTGATGGCAATGGGTTTGGTTTTTTGGTTTATTGTCTTGCTCATCTGATGAGTGCTAAAGCATGTTTTCTGTTTATTTCAATTTTCATTCGCTTAAGGAGGGTCGAGAAGTCCCTGGGTGGCTCAAACAGTTAAGGCTCTACTTTTAGCCAAAAGGTTGGTGGTTCAAACCCACACAGAGGCACTTTGGAAGGCAGGCCTGGTGATCTGTTTCCAGAAGGTCACAGCCTTGAAAACCCTATGGAGCAGTTCTAGCTGCACACATGGAATCTCCATGAGTAGAAATCAACTAGACGGCGCTAACACCAACAACAATATGAAAGGTAGAACATGATTTCCTATGTTTATTTGTCATTAGAGTTTCCTGTTCTGTAAAAGGCCTTTTTTAACCTTTGCCAATTTTTTTTCTATTTGTTCTTTTTTTTTCTCAATTTGAATTATATTCTTTATATATTCTGAATAGTGATTCTTTCCTTGGTATACATTGTTCAAATATTTTCTTTCAGCTTGTTTCTTGAATTTTCAGTTTTTTAATAGGGGTGCCTTCTTTGTTCAGAGTTTTATATGTATAATATAGCCTAATTTACCTTTAATTTATTTTATGATCTGTGACTTTTGTGTTTTAATTAAGAAATCCTATTTTTTTTAAAATTCTGAGGCTATATATATCATATACATATATATATGTATATGATATATATATATAAAACATAACTTTATTCCAAAAGTTTTAAAATTTGTCTTTTCACTTTAGATCTTTTACCTTTCATCCAACTGGAATTTATTTTTGTGTTTGGTGTGAGGTAAGGGTCTGATTTCCATTTTTAAATATGGAGACTTAGTCTCACTCAGCTTTCTTAATTAAATGAGCACTTTGGCTCTAAGATCACTAAGCTTCTTTCAAGTAGTCTCTTTATCCTTCTTCTTCCTGCCCTTCTTGAGGCAGAGCCCCCACAGTGCTGTATTCTTTACCTGGCTTCCTCCCCTACAGTGTTGTATTGAAAAACAGTGTCCTTTCCTGCCCCATCCCCACCCCCACCCCTGCCCCACGAGCTTTGCATTTGCATCCTGCTTTTTTTGCTTGGAGGTTCTGTGTAAACCCCATTTGCACCCGTGTGGTATGATTAAGAATGTTGCCGATCAACCTTGTAAACCTCTTTAAAAGCAACTTACCTGCCTGTCCTTGGCCAGCAGTCTTGGCAGCAGCAGCTCCAACTGACTCCATTTCCTTGTACAATGAAATAAAGGTGCCTTCCCTGTTCTCCTGCCTCGGTCTCTCGTTTATTGACCAGTATGAATCATGCCGCGTAAGAAGCTGGGGTTTCCACCAGGGAACGTTCTCTCAAATTTTTTCCCAAATTTACCTGTGAAGCATGACACTCAGACGTACACCTCAAGGTAAGGATTCTCTAGACTCATGAAGACATGTCTAAAGCTGGTAGTTTTCTTATTTTAGTCGTGGATAAGGGGCTATAACCCTGGAGAAAAGTTATCAGACCCTCAGTCTGAGGTATAACTACTTATAGGTAATAAAGTCACATCATCTCTCTAAGGATCAGTTTCTTAACTGTTAAATGTGAGAACTGAGCTGGTTGACCTGTGAGAATTGAGCTGGTTGACCTTTACTTCCTATTTGCTCTTATAAAAACATGATCTCCGTGAGTCAGAATCAACTGGACAGCAGTAGGTTTGATTATTTTGGTTTTATATCAAATTCAAGTATCTGAGGAGGCTAGGGCCTTTGCACTATCTAATGGTCACCTTCCAAAACTTCAGACACTTGATTTCTGAAACCTTGTAAAGGCAAGCTGTTGCAATGCCGAAAAACTTTTTGCAAGTTCCCCCTTAGTTCTTTCAGGGCATGTCTCTCTTTATTGGAGTAGTAATCTTTAGCCATGGATGAAACAAAGTCAGCTAAGAAGCTTTTTAAAAGTTCTGTTACCTGGCCCCATCCCACCCAAGTGAAACTTAAACTATAAAGTGAGGGAGGAAGACTTGAGGTTTTTCTTTTTTTAATTTAGCCATATAATTCTGATATAGAGAAAACTGAAACACATTGCTTTACAAGGTACTGATTTTTCATGTGCTCTGGGTTGACTTTCTGCAAAATCAGAAAACGTAAAAATGCTGAGCCACTTTGCAGTATCAGTCTTATTTTTTTCCCCAGAGTGATTCACAGTTTATGAATCTTCACATTTAGTTCAAAAACTATCCCCTTTTCCACTTTTGCACTAAATAGTGCAAATGCTACACCTCTGATCTCTTCCGCTTCTCCTTGCCATCATCTTTCATGCCTCCTATTAAACCTGTACAGTGGTTTCTTTTGTTTTCCTTTAAAAAAGAGTGCATGATTTGTATACTCTTCAGCCACCTAAGAAGTGTTTGAATGTATGTGTGCCAATCACACATATACTTCTAATTCACACTTTTGTAACACCACTTTTGAATACACTAAATTGCCACATTTATACTCTTCTATTTTATAAAACTTCAGAAATCTCAGGTTGAGGAATAAAAACAAACAAACAAACAAAACCAAAGCCGTTGTTGTTCTGACTCATTGTGACCCTTCAGGACAGAGTAGAACTGACCTATATGGTTCAAGGAGTGGCTGGTGGATTCAAACTGCTGACCTTTTGGTTAGCAGCGGAGCTCTTAATCAGTGCGCCACCAGGACTCCATTTGAGAAATAGGGGAAATTAGGGAGCACTGGTGGGGCAAAGGAAACCCTGGTGGTGTGGTGGTTAAGTGCTACAGCTGCTAACCCAAAGGTCAGCAGTTCGAATCCACAGGGTGCTTCTTGGAAACTCTATGGGGCAGTTCTACTCTGCCGCTATGGGTTGGAATTGACCCGACAGCAACAAGCTTGGTTTGGTTTTTAGTGGGGCAAAGGCTAAGCACTTTGCTGCTAACCAGTAGGTTGGTGGTTTTAACCCATCCAGCAGCTAGGTGAGAGAAAGACCTGGTGATCTGCTTCTGCAAAGATTAGAGCCAACAAAACGCCATGGGGGCAATTCTACTCTGTCACATGGGGTCACTATGACTCAATTGGACAGCACTCAACAACAATACCAAAGAGGAAAATAATTTCAAAAATCAAATTTTGCATACTAAAACAAAGATTAGAAAGGAGACCACTTGTTTTTATCAATTTTCTGCCTTTGCCTTTAAAATTACACTTCTAGAGGCTCTCAAGATAGATGAGTAGTTTATTTTGTGGGATAATCAAACATCAGAGAGCCTGAGTATAATCTTAACCTCCTCAGTGCTTCTGAGTTTACAGAAAGTGGTGAATATGCCCAGGACAGTGCTCACCTGACCAGCAGAAGCCATAGTGGAATGTGAAAGCATTAGCAGAGAGGTAAATCCTTCCCTATGTCTGATGTGAGAATAAACCCCTTATTTTTAATATTGCCTTTTTAGATCAGGAGGATAGTTCATTGTTTGTTGCTGTTGCTATGTTTGCTCATCTGGCTCTCTCTAGTGAGTATAATGAGACGTGAAATGATATTATGCTTCCTGATGTTTAATCCTAATTCCTGACTCATCAATGACTCTCTCTTATTGCCTTTTGTTTAAATCTGCTCAGAAGCAAGGTTGAGTGAAGAAGAAACACAGTTTACAGGGTCGAATGTGAAGCCTTCTCTGTAGATTTGACTGGCTCTCCTTCCTACCATTGCTTCTTCACCAAAAACCTAGCAGGTGGTGAGGATCTCCTCATCTTGCGCTCTGTCTCATAGCAGGCTGTCTATTAGGTTTCTCCTTCTGCTCAGTCAGACATATCAGTGAGACAATGGCGGAACAGATGCTGATATTCAGCAGGGATCGGTCTATGTTGATTTTATACTCATTAGTCTGAGCTAGTCACAGCCAGCTGATTGCTGTTTGCCTTGACTGAGCAGTAGAAATACACACCACTGCAGTGGCCCCTTGAGTACATATACACCCATGTGCTGGCTGCTGCCACAATAATTCCTCCCAAAGTATGAGCAGTATTTTTGAACTTTCTTTTTTTTTGGTCTTGGGACAGGCACAGAAAGGGAAGAGCTAGGGTCCAGCTCACAAAAAAGTTGTATTTAGAAGAGTCCCAGTGTTGGCTCTGTGGTAACTGGAGAAAGAAGCAAAAGTTTTGCTTTGTTTGCTTATTAGTTTTCCCCTAATGGCAGTGAGAGAAGCCAGCGCAGATTTTTAGTGTTGGCTCTGTGGTAACTGGAGAAAGAAGCAAAAGTTTTGCTTTGTTTGCTTATTAGTTTTCCCCTAATGGCAGTGAGAGAAGCCAGCGCAGATTTTTAAAGACCTCATAAGCAAACTGCCTTTAGGCAGAGCAGATGAAATGTTTCCCGGGCAGCCAGGTGTCATGCTATCTAGTGCTTCAATGTTCACAACTTACTCCTTGATGGGTCCCAGGAGTGAAATGTTTTCAACTGGCCAGTAAACACTGGGGGCTTGCTGTGACCTGGCCCACTTCAGAGATAGGAAGCTGCCTGAATTCTGTAAGTACTGTCCTGCCTAAAAAGGAAAGAAAGTGGGAACTCCCTTTTAGGGTTGCAGTTTAGCTTTTATGTTCCAGCGAATGTTCTTGGCTTAATTTTTTAAATAATTAAAATAATTTTATTTTAACTCAAGTTTTTAAATAGTCCACCTGGCCTACAATACAATATCTTCCTCTCACTGCCCTCTGTCATTAGCAATTTTAATGACTCCTTCCCATTGACTGCTTACTCATCCTTTTTTCTAATGTTTTATATTGAATAAATAATTGTATTTTATCAGGCAAGTACATGCTAGTATTCTCCTCATGCTCATATTCCCAAGAAATCATCTCAAAAAGGAGATTGAAGAGGCTGAACATACTATTTGTTTATTAGACCTGCTTCTGGACTGCTATTAGATATGCCCTAAGCATATGGAGTAATATTCACAGTGGTTAAGAGCTTGGCTGCTAACCAAAAGGTCAGCAGTTCGAATCTACCAGCCTCTCCTTGTAAACCCTATAGGACAGTTCGACTCTGTCCTGTAGGGTTGCCATGAGTCAACATTGACTCAACAGCAACAAGTTTGCTTTTTTTTGGCATAGTTGTTATGCTTATCAAATTTGTGGATGTCCTATAAATGTGCAGAATAACAAATATGTTTGAGGTTAGAATCAAGATTTGAGAATTGGTCAACAGACTAGAATGATGGGCTCAAATAAGTAAGACTTAACTTAAAAGTATACATAGAAACGTGAAATTTCTCACCTTGATTCAGAAAAATCAGCTGCTCAAGTTCAGTATTGGAAATACATGGAATAAGAGGAATCTAGATGAAAAATAATAAATGTAGTAGGAGTGTTGCCATTTCCCATTCTGTTGTAGAAGAAGACATTTCTAATAGTCATAGCACTCTATTCTGTGGAGTTGGGATATGATTCCAGATCCTGCCCAGTAGGATGACTAGCAACTGGAGGGAAAGCACTGATCTATAGGTTTTCATCATGGGGCCTGGTTCTGGCACCTCCAGTATCAGGAAAATAAGGTGTGGAACTTTAGTAAAATTGTTTCTTTTCTCTAGTCTTCAGTTACTATTTCCTCACCTGTAAAAATAAGAGATTCACTAGATGATTTCTAAAGTTTTTTCTAGCTGTGATATTCTATTTTTCTATGATTTTATGAATAAAGCAAAATACAGAAATGTAATGCTCTGAATTTAATCAATACAATTTTAAGCTAAATTAGATCAAAGGATATGTTTTCTAATATAAAATGCTGGTATGTCCCTACCTGGATTTTCACATTATTTCCTAAATGTTATGTTTTAAGAATGATGTTAGTGATTTGGAGTTATACAGATGAGGGAAGCAAGAGTGGTCATGCAAATGACATGTGATGGTTATATGAAGGTCATGTTAATGACATGATGGCCATGTGATGGCCATGAGATGGCCATGTAAATGATGTGTGATGGTTGTATGACAGTCACGTGAAAGTCCTGTGAACGATGTGATGTCATGTGAATTGCATGCAAATGGCATGCAATGGCCATGGAATGACATGTGAGATCATATGAATGACATATGCAAATGGAATGACATGTGATGTCAATGGCATGTGAATGACATGTGAATGACCTGCAGATGGCATGTGATGGTCATGTAAATGGTGTGTGGATGCCATGTTAATGGCACATGATGTTATGTGATGGTCGGCTTGCCATAAAGCTTTGGGTCAGAGCCTAGGTTTTTTACTACTACTTTATACAGTCCATGCTAAAAATGATTATCAGCTAGATGTTCATTGTCCATGATATTAAGAAGAAAGTTGGAAAGAGAAAAGTATAATGTCTAAAGTTCCTTTTACTCTATGATAAGTAGTAAATTGGAATTTCCCATATTTCACCTTTCTAAGTATATGCAAATACACTGATTGGAAAAATATTTTAAATTACAATTTGCTTTTTATGCTACTGTCTTGATGTTGTACTTTACTTATTACTTTAAAAACTATACTTCGTAGGTACAGTTGATAAAAATAGTCAAAAAGATATAAATGATGGGAGTGTTGATATAATACTAAAATAAATTTATATACATGTTTTCTCCTTTTTGATGATGTTTGGTCATCTCAAATAGGAACATCAAGATTAGAAAAGCATTAAATATAGAGATACGTTAAAAAATATTATTTTTTAATAAAAAATAGTTCTTACCTTTCTGAAGAAGTCTAACAAATGTCCCTTTCCATAAAAGTGCATCTGTATTGCTCAATGGCATATATACTGGTCACAATAAATGTGCCTAAAATTCATGCTTACGTTTTCATTGCTTATACACAGTAGCTGAAGCACCTATGGATAACCCATAAAGCTCATGACAAATAAAACTACTGAAAATATCAAGAATTTGGAGAGGATAAAAAAAAAAAAAAATCCTGGATCTGCTATTTTTCTATCTGCAAAGTATAGCCCATCACTGCCTTTAGATATATAGTCCTTCGTAAGTTTCTCTGATCTATCTGGGACATTTCTAGTCCATTCAAGTCCTGGAACAGTTATGCAGATAGCTTCTGGCTGTTGTAGAAACTCTGTCCAAGGAAAACAAAAAGATTTCCATTATAGGTCTTTCAGAATTATATGCATTTTATTTTCTTTTGTTATTTTTTCTTTCATATGCAATTAAATTAATAACTCAGTGATTATCAAGTAAGGTCATTATAGGTACAATTCAATAAATAATCTGGAGAATGATAGAGACTTAGATTCTGTAATCAGATTTAGTCCATGATACTGATGCTATAATGCTTTTTTCTCAACCCTTTTATCCCTACCAGATCATCAATAAGCCTCGGTGACCTCTGTGGATGTAGCTAGAGCTCAGAGCAACGTTCATCAAGCTGCCTCATCTGTTGCTACTTTGAGATGCTAGAGTAGTTCTCTGGCATCTTTCTATTAGAAGTGATGCCCGTGTTGTTTATTTTTAAATATTTCTCTTGCATTGTGGTTGTCTCTTATTCTCTGTTTGTTACCTAATTTTCTAACTTCCCATAAGCATGCTATCTCTTGAGGTATATATTATATTGAACTATGCAATAATACTTTACTATATTATGTATATATTTCAATGTGACCATCCAGATGTTTTTTGCATACAAACCAAAATATATTATTTATTATTTTTATTATGGACCTCTTACCGTAATTTCCTCTGTTAACAATTGGTCAATAAACGGTGAAGGATATGTGGTTTCTCTTCAGTCGGAATAGCATTAAGCTTGGTTGATACATGAGTTTTGATGATAACCTTGGCCTACAAGATTGCTGAAAGAAATGAATGGTTAAACAATATTAAAAAATGCTGTCCAAGAAGAAACAGCATTATCAATTGCATTATTTAGCAATAAAGAAATAAGTTTGTTATTAGAAAAAAAAAGCTAAAGTAATTGTTTTCTCTGAGAGATTCATTCTTCATATGCTAAAGTTAATTAAATTCTAAAATCTTTGAACATAAAGTTTATCTTATTCATACTTGAGTCTCCATGCCTTGCATAGTTACCAGTACATAGTAAACCAGTTGCTGTCCAATCGATTTGGATTCGTGGTGATCCCATGTGTGTCAGAGTAGAACTCTGCTCTATAGGCTTTTCGATGGCTGTTTTTTTTGGAAATAGATCACCAAGTCTTTCCTCCAACGTGCCTCTTGGTGGTCTGAAACCTCCAACCTTTAGATGAGCAGCCAAGTGTTTTAAACATTTATACCACCCAGGGATTCCTAGCACATAGTAAGTGCTCCTTAAATGAGTGGAATGAATGCATGAATGACTAAATGAGTTTATAATAAGGTATATAGACAAGTCATAGTAAGGTTATTATTATGCCCAGTTGGTATGCTACAGAAAATATGGCACCTGAGAAATAATCCAGGTAAAACACATAATATTATGCAATTTTAATCTGCTCTCCTAATGCCATATTATAGATATGTTTTACTATATTTTAAAATAAAAATGTCTCTGTATACGTCTTCTTAGGGCGTGTATTTACCCATCAGGGAAATGGAAAAGAAATATTCTAATGTATACACATATTTGCGTATATAATCTGATTTACCACCTGTCATTCCTATTCATAAATACCATGTCATAGACCATATGGTCTTTAATTTTGATTTGAGTCTTAAATTTCCATGATGTTAGTTTCCCCACCACCACCTCTATCCAATAAAGAGGATAAAAGCAATGATTATTAAAGGGTCTGGAACCACAGGGGGAGCATGTTGCTGATGGAAGCCCAGTAATCTGTTGTAATAAATCTTAGAATCATAGAAAAGTCAGAATTTAGATTTTCACTAGATCGTAGTGTCCACCATGTCCATATTTTTCAATTGTCAAGTGAAGAAAATGAGATTACTATGGATTCAATACACTGCTGGTGAGTTATAACACTAGATAGTGATAGAAAAAGAACTGTTTCCTAGAACTGGGAATATTATTATTGTTTTAAAATTAACTTAGTTCTTACCTCAGAAATTCCACCAATTCTTACAAGTTCAGTTCGAAAGATTATTTTAGGTTCTGTTTTTCTCACATCAGCTAGGAAGACCTTGTATTGATCCAAGGTCGCCAGTAACTTGTGAGTTTAGTAACTCTTGGCTTGAATGGTAAATGGTAACATGTCAACACTGTGATGTAGTAAACCTACTACAGGCAGCCCTCAGTTATGAACGAGAGCCATTCCTAACTGTGTCTTTAAGTTGAATTTGTAGGTAAGTCGAAACAGGTGCATACAATTCTTATTTAGCCCTACTTTAGTGCAAGAAAAGCCTCAAAGCCTTTTCAATGATTTAAAAGCTACACTTGCAACAAGCAAAGGTGATTGTGATGAAGAATTTGTTTGGAGTTGAGATTAGTTCAATTGTTTCGAAGTGAGGACAAATTTACATAACATTAAAGGGCAAGTAAGTCAGACTTTCCTAACCTGGGGGACTTACTCTACTGGTTTTGCATCTACACAGCTCTTTCAAAGTACCCTTTATTAGCATCCAGATTCCTGCCAAGATCAAGGCTGCACCCTAGTCCATGTTTTTATGAAGGCGCTAATTACTCTCTACATATCAAGCCTTTTCCATACTCAGTTTTCTGCAGTAATTTTGGAGATGTTCAAAGAAAAATTAAACTGTGGCCATAGACTTGCAGATATCTTAACTGCCCATTAACTATTCTCTTTTACCCTTTTGACCCAATTAGGCAACCAAAAACAGTCACTGATACCCGCTCTAAATTCATCCTGGTCGCTTCAGAGCTCCAGGCAAAAGTGAAAATGATTTGTTGCTTACAAAGAAAAGAGAACCCATGGGGCCTATTGGATGTGTTACTAATTTATTTCTTTAGTGTGTGAAAGAGCAAATGCCTAAGTACATTAAATCTTCTTTACTCCCCAATAGTCTCTTAAATTTTCTTGAGTTGTGATACTCAAATACAAATAATTCTGCTTCTTTTTATGACTTTGCATATGTACCCTTTTTTTTTTTTTAGCTCATATTAGTCTCATTCCCTGGGCAAATTTCTTTCCTAGATTTTAGCATTATTTCTATTATTTTATCTTTTTTGTTCTACTTTCAATTCTTTGATGGAATAGATTTGACATGTCTCTCTTTTTTGTATAAATCTATCTTTATTTTGGAATTGGTACCTAACATTCCTCAATATTATATCTTTTAGGAACCAAGATTTAGGCTTTCAACATCAGGATCTAATTTGGAATCTGTTTTTAAGGGACAATTGGAGTTGCCAGTCTTGCTTACAGGCTAAAATAGGTAATGGTTTTGTCTGGAAAATAGCCACATATTTACCTCAGGTTTGCAGAAGCACTCTTCAATCTACATTCATTGAGAAAAGTGAGAGAGACTATGAAAATGAAACTATAATATTACCATGGGATTTATATTGAGAATAAAACATTGAGCCCTAGCATTTAGAAAATGGAAACACACACACACACACACACACACACACACACACACACACACACACGGAGCACTCAACTCCAGGTACCAGGAAGTAGAATTAACTTCATCATGGTGACAGCAGTGATAAAACATAAAGCACATATTGTTTTGAAAAATATTTTCCAAACTGGATGAAAATTTTATCAGGGATTAATTAGTACAAATTCAACTGGAAATCTTGTAGGTCTAGGGAAGAAAAAAAATTGAGTAAAAGTATATTGAAAAAAGGAAGAATTCAGAGAAAAGAAGAAAGAAGCCTTATGAATATCACTGGCAAATAAGTCAGACATTAATTTTGCTTAAAACCAGAATCCTGCTAAATGTAGGTAGGTCAGATATTACCCTAAGCTGTATGGTTCTTCAAGGAGAACCTGAAAATAGTACATTTATCAATTTTGTAGTTACTTTCCATGAACATCACAGAGGAAAACAAAAATGAAACCATGAAACCACATAACAGCGGTGAAGGACTCCAAAACCCGTTGCCCTTGAGTTGATTCCAACTCATAGCGACCCTATAGGACAGAGTAGAACTGCCCCATAGAGCTTCCAGTGAGCGGCTTTTTGCAGACCTTTTGGTTAACAGCCGTGGCTCTAATTCATAATAAGTCTGGATGCCACTAAGATAAATCCTACCTTTAGGTTAAGAGAATGAGGGAATAAAACCAACATGATTTTTGTAGCCATGGGATTTAAGGTGTGTGTGGGATTTACCAGGTTCACTGAAACGGGTTTCACCAAACTAAGTGCTCCCATTAACCAAATCATTGAAACCACTGCAAGGATGTTTCTGTCTGTTACTGTTTCTTTTTATATGGTTGCTATTTCTCCCAGCATCTTTGCATCTGTCCCATATACTTTAGCTTCCACTCCTCCTTGTGAAATATTTTATATAATTCCAGGAAGTCCTGGAACTGAAGTTGTGAGCAAACCAAAATTAAGGTATTTGTGAGCTAGATGTCCGTTTTGCTATTGATTTTTTTCTGTGAGCTCTAATGAGTTACTTAATTTCCACATTCTGTCCTATTTATAAAAAAAAATTGTGGAAAAGCTCTCAAATAAAACCAGTAATAGCTAATATATGTACTGCATATGAGCTAACTATAAAAATGTTTGATATTTGTCTTAATTTTTCTTAGGGTTGTCTCAGTATTTACAGTTACATTCACTGAGTATTAGAATAATACCCATTCTTTCATGATCCTGTCCAATTTGAGAAGATACACATTTTATAAACTTACTGTTACCTCCTTCCTCAGTTCTTTATCCTATCCCTTTTTGCTAGATAATCTCAGTATTTTTATTAATTTGAAAAATCATTCCCATTAGAATGCATTTTATTATCAGGAGTCCTCATGTATCATAGACCTGTGTAAAAGAGCCCATTACTTGAATCTGTTTTGCTAAAGAAAAGGTTTGCCTTACAATAAAGCAGGACAGGGTTTGAACAGTGCCAGAAAAATCCAGCTGCCTTCAAAATATCTCTCTAGTGTCATGGTTAAAAAAATTTTAAAACTACTGGGAATCTCATGTGGTTTTGAACAACTAAATGTAAATAGTATAGAAAACAAGAATTTGATGAAAAATGCATTAAACATTAAAAAATGGATATTGTTTTAAATACAAAGTGCATATTAAAATTTATGATAAAATCAAGACTCCAGTAGGTAAGTAGACCTAGAACAAGTGTAGACAATTCATTAAAAAACAATAAAAAAAAAAAAATTCAGGTAGAAAATAAACATCTGGTAACAGGAACAAGTTCCCTAATAATCAAAGCCTTGCAAATTAAATCAATGAACAGATACCATTTAAAGCCTATTAAATTAACAAACGTAACACCTGATGCAAATGAAGTTGAGGTAAAATGGTGCATGTATAAATTAACTGGGAGCTTTCTAAGACAGCACAAAGCTTTTGAAAAGTAGGGTCACAACCATTCTGAAGACCTTGAGAATTATTCCTACATGGTAATTTCTTAAATCTCCTTTTTTTAAAATCAACATTTCTTTTTTCTTTGATTGTACTTTAGATGAAGCTTTACAAAGCAAACTAGCTTCTCATTTAACAATTAACATACATATTGTTTTATGACATTGGTTGCCAACTCTACAACATGTCAACACTCTCCTCTTTTCGACCTTAGGTTCCCCATTACCAGCTTTTCTGTCCCCTCCTGCCTTCTCATCCTTGCCCCTGGGCTGGTGTGCCCATTTAGTCTCATTTTGTTTTATGGGCCTGTCTAATCTTTGGCTGAAGGATGAACTTCAGAAGTGACTTCAGTACTGAGCTAAAAACGTATCCGGGGTTTCTCCAGTCACTCTGTCAGACCAGTAAGACTGGTCTTTTTTTATGAGTTACAATTTTGCTCTACATTTTTCTACAGCTCTATCTGGGAACTTCTATTGTGATCCCTGCCAGAGCAGTTGATGGTGGTAACCGGGCACCATTTAGTTCTCCTGGACTCAGTCTGGTGGAGGCCGTGGTAGCTGTCGTCCTTTAGTCCTTTGGACTTATCTTTGCCTTGTGTCTTTGGTTTTCTGCATTCTCCCTTGCTCCAGATAGGGTGAGACCAGTGAGATATCTTACATGGCTGCTCACAAGCTTTTAAGACCCCAGATGCTACTCACCAAAGTAGAATATAGAACATTTTCTTTATAAATTATGTTTTGACAATTGAGTTAGATGTTCCCCGAGACCATGGTCCCCACAGCCCTCAGCCCAGTAATTTGGTCCCCGAGGGAATTTGGATGTGTCTATGGAGCTTCCATGACCTTGCCTTGGACAAATTGTGATGGCTTCCCCAGTACTGCATACTGTCTTACCCTTCACCAAAGTTACCACTTATCTATTGTTTATTTAGTGTTTTTCCCTTTCCACCCCTCCCCTCCCTCATAACCATCAAAGACTGTTTCTTTTTGTGTGTTAAATCTTTTCATAAGTTTTTATAGTAGTGGTCTCATGTAGTATTTGTCCTTTCATGATTGACTTATTTCACTCAGCATAATACGCTCCAGATTCATCCATGTTGAGATGTTTCCCAGATTCATCATTGTTCTTCATTGTTGCGAAGTACTCCACTGTGTGTATGTACCATAGTTTGTTCATCCATTCATCTGTTGATGGGCACTTAGGTTGTTTCCATTTTTTGCTATTGTGAACAATGCTGCAATGAACATGGGTGTGCATATGTCTATTTGTGTGACAGCTCTTATTTCTCTAGGATATATACCTAGAAGTGGGATTGCTGGATCATACGGTATTTCTATTTCTAGGTTTTTAAGGAAGTGCCATATCTTTTTCCAAAATGGTTGTATCGTTCTGTATTCCCACCAGCAATGCATAAGGGTTCCTATCTCCCTGTAGCCTCTCCATTTATTATTTTCTGTTTTTTTGATTAGTGCCAGTAATGTCAGCCTGAGATGGTATCTCATTGTGTTAAACTTCCTTTTTTTGAATTAATTAAACAATTAGAAATAAAAAATCTCATCTCTAAGATGTTATTTGCAGCATTTAAAAAAAAATTACCAAAACAGGAAATGTCCCAATGATCCCAAATCTTACAATTTACTGTTAAACCAAAAAAAGAAGCAGAGTCTAAAATTTTATGAACATTATGTATGTGTATGGAGCCCTGGTGGCCAGATCAGTCACCATTCATCTGTAAGTTTGTCATATTGTGGTGGCTTGTGTGTTGCTCTGATGCTGAAAGCTATGCCCCTGATATTTCAAATACCAGGAGGGTCAACGATTGTGGACAGGTTTCAGAGGAGTTTCCAGACTAAGACTAGGAAGAAGGACACGGTGATTTACTTCTAAAAAAAATGACCAGTGAAAACATGATGAATAGCAGCAGAACATTGTCTGATATAGTGCTTGAAGATGAGCCCCTCAGGTTGGAAGACACTCAAAATATGACTCGGGAAGAGCTGCCTCCTCTAAGTAGAGTCAACCTTAATGACATGGATGAAGTCAAATTTCAGGACCTTCATTTACTAACATGGTACAACTCAAAATGAGAAGAAAGAGCTGCAAAAAGTAGAGGGTCTGTAAAAGAGAGGAAGACCCTCAACTAGATGGATTGACACAGGGCTCAAGCATAGCAATGATAGTGAGGATGGAGCAGGACCAGGCAGTGTTTTCTTCTGTTGTAAATAGGGTAGCTATGAGTAGGAACTGACTCCACAACACCTAACAACAACAACAATAACATGGTTAAAGACTAAACCAAAACTGAAACCCACTGCCAAAGAGTCCATTTCGACTCATAGTGACCCCATAGGGTTTCCAAGACTGTTAATCTCTGTGGAAACAGACTGCCACATCTTTCTCCTTTCAGTTAGCAGCTGATTGCTTTAACCACTGCATCACCAGTGCCCCTTCAAAGGCTAAAAGGTAGCATAAATTACAAAAGCAACTGTTGGCCTATTGTGTTGGGATTATTTGTTTTTACTTCAAAATTTCCTTTATTACATTGTTTTAATAATAGTGTTGGTAAACAGACAAAATTGTTTATAATATAAAATGTTCTTAAAATTGCAACTGTGATAGGGTATATAATAACCCAACATCTTAGAAGGAATATGTTGACAGCAAACTGAATTCAAGTTACCGGGCTTTTAGAATACAGGAAGGAGAATTGTTTAGGAAGAGAATAAGTTTCAGAAAAAGACTTTTGAAAGAAAGCTATTAGTGAAACAAATATTTTCTACTTTGACTGAATAAAGCCAAAGTGCTAATGATCTTTATTGTGCACATATAATAAGTGAAATTCACCTTCTGGTGTTTAGCTATAGTTCACCTATTACATTATCTTTTTTTTTTTTATTATTATAGTCTGTTTTATTTCTATTTATACCTTTTCTTTTTCAAATTATTCTTTTAGTTTTTTTTCAATATCAAAGAATAAGTTTACAAATTTTAAATACATAAATATTGTATATAAACATTTTAACTGTTACTTTGTATTATAAATATTCCTTTATGATTTTATGTACCTTGCTTTTACTTCTTCACGTACTGAACATCCTGTCACGAATATTCTAGTTGTCATTTGAGAGTCTTCCTTTTCCACGTGAATTTGATTTTCTTTTCATTTTATCCCTCCGTATCATTTCAAATCATGAATAAATATGTTTACCGAAGTGATGCTTGGATGAGCTCCAGATCTTGTAGGAAGTGCATGTTCATATTTTTGTCAATTTCCTTTATGCAAGACAATGGTAGTTGGTGTTCTTAAATCCCTAAATTATGATTGGCCTGTATAGGATGTGAAAACTCAATAATGTCAAAAATAAGTTATTGTCTGAAATAAGAGCCTTGGTGGCACAGTGGTTAAAAGCTACGGCTGTTAACGAAACAAGGTCAGCAATTCAAACCCATCAGCCACTCCTTGGAAACCCTGCAGGGCGGTTCTACTCTGTCCTATAGGGTTGCTATGAGTCAAAATTATCTAGACAGCAATAGGTTCTTAATATGCTCATGGAGACACAATTCTTTCTACCATACTTAAAACTCTTGCAATCACCATGGAAGTTTTTACCAGAATACCTGTGAACAACCTCTCTGCACATTCACTCTTTCTCAAGATGGTTTCTTAGCACAAAATATTTTTAGACTTTTTTATTTTCTAGGTATGTGCTGGAAAGTGTTCTTTCTCCGTAAGAAATATCTTTTCTATGATCATGAATGAAAGCAAAAGTTGCCTTATTTTCAAAAACATTTCACAGTCACTGAATTATAAAACTCTCACTCTCTTCTTTTGCACGCGTCTGTGCTCTCTCTCCACACATGCACACATATACACTTCTGTTTGTGGGCGTGTGTATGTGTGCATTTATTTATTTAATTTTAGTTTTTGTATCTGCTTGGTTCTTACTGAAGAAATCAGATGCTATGTATTCATTCTCTCTCTCTTTGTTTTTATGTTCTCCTCAAACTTTACATCCAATAAATGTAAATAAAGATCAGTTTCTGGTTTCTTTAGTCAGTCATCATTATACAGTATTATATTTTTTATGCTTCAGATCACAATCTAGTATTAGATACTGATTAGCTATTAGAGCTCAAAAGGGCCTCAGATATCAACTCTTACTTAAAAAGTGGGATAACTGAGCCTAGTGGCAATCTGTACAATGTCACATAGCTAAGAGGGGGCAGAGCTACACTGGTCTCAGATCTCCAGAACCTAAGCCAAGGGAGCTGTTTTCTTAAACACTGTTTCTTACCCACTGTGGTAGAACTTTTCCATTTTCCTATTTAAAAAACCAACATAGATTTCCTTTAAGCAAAACTCTTCATGAGTGTAGATGTGTAGGTGTTATCTAAAATTAATCACCCACATTTGTCTATGATCATTTCCCAACTATCCCACACTTAAATTGCTGCTACAGAATTCTAACCACAAATACAAGCGTTACATAAAAAAAGGATGAGTGAATGACTCTCTCGCAAACTATGCAAGAGATAAAAAATATACATAATTCTTTCATGGGCTATTTTTCAGTTCAAATATCTCTCCCCATAATCGTGAAAGCTCCCTGTTGCCCTTATTAAAATTTCCATATTGTGAATTCTAATGCCCACTATGATTTTAGATAAGATATCCCTGGGTGGCACAATCAATTAAAGCTTAACTACTGATCAAACCCAGCCAGATGTGCCTCAGAAGACCTGGCAATCTGCTTCTAAAAGTTCACAACTTTGAAAATCCTAGAGTGCAGTTCTAAAAAATAATTTCATCTCTAAGATGTCATTTTCAGCATTAAAAAAAGTTACCAAAATGGTGGGAAATGACCCCATGATTCAAATCTTACAATTTAACGTTAAATTTTAAAAAAAGATCATGGGGTTTCCATGAATCAGAATCAACTCCTTCAGCAACTGGTTTGTTTGTTTTGATCATTTTACATAAGAAGTTTATTTCCTAAAGATTCTTTTACCAAATATATTGTTGCTTTACCCAGGTGAAACATGTTTACCCTTCATAGTTGTAGATTCTTTTAACTCTTAAATGGTTATGCATGCTATTTCCTTACTTGAAATTCTGTATTTAGCAAACATTGCCATCTCAGTTTACATCTTTTATCTTAGAGTCTTTCAGCCTTGATCTACTTTTGATTTAGCTTTTTTCATTTTCCTTGGTACCACAAATCTGAAAAAAAAAAATTAGGCTTAACATCTATGGTACATATTTTTTTAGGCCATTCATTCATCACTATATGTTTAAGAGAGTGGCGTCTGAAAACAGACAACTTCCGGTATAAAGCTTGGCTCTGCCGCTTCTCAATTATATATCTCCATTACTCATATCTAAAATGTATGTACGTAAAGGGATAATAAGTTATATCTCATAGATTGTTGAAAGAATTAAGTGAGTTAATTCAAAAGAAGTGCTTAGTTCTTGGCCTAGCACATAGCAAATTACTCAAGAAGTGACAGTTGTGCATGTAAGTGTATTTCATTCTCATTAAATTACATAATCAAGATAGGGGACTATTTTCAATTGAACTTATATAATTATGTATATAAAGTTAGTGCTACTAATACTTTTTCTCAAAAGACTGAAGCAATATTGTACCTACTTCAAATTGATACTGCTTTTATCCCTTATTCCAACTCAGAAAACCATCTGTGTGTCATCTGTGGACTTCCTATTATAGTTCCCACAGCGACTCTTCTAACACTGTTTGAGACTTCTCATACTATCAAATCGCACCACCATCTTCTTCACTCTCAAAGAATGACCTTGTTTCCTACTTCACTGAGATTAGGTTCACTTTTTCCCTTGAATTGTTTTCTACCTCAATATTTTATTGATCCATTTACTTTCCTCTTATCTCATAAGAAAAAATTCTCTTCTCTTTCAAGTCTACCTACTCTCTGCACCAGTCCTCTTAAATCTCTCCTTTCCATACCCTCCAGTCCTTGATACCTCTGTATTATATTTGTTTTCATTTTTCAACCTCTCCTATCTTCACTGGATTTTTCCTGTTTATTCACAAGGGTCCAAGTTCTCCTCATCTAAAAATTACACTTCCTTCTATACTATCTCTATTTTTTCCCTCCTATTTCTTAAAGCGCAGAGCCCTGGTAGTGCAACGGGTAAGCACTCAATCACTAACTGAAAGTTTCTCATTTCAAACCTACTCAGCGGTTCTGAGGGAAAAAGACTTGGTGATCTGCTTCCATAAAGATTACAGCTTAGACAACCCTATGGGGCAGTTCTACCCTGTTAACATAGGGTGGCTATGAGTTGGAATCAACTAAACGGCACCTAACCACAACAACAACAGCAACAACATTTCTTAAGATTATCTTTTCCTGCTTCTCTACTCGACTGAAATTGTTCTCTCAGCAATTGTTATTGTTAGCTTCCAACCAGTTGGCCCTCAAGTCATGAAGACCACGTGCAAAATGGAACAAAATGCTGCCCAGACCTGCGCCATTCCAATGATTGCAGATCAAACTGTTGTGATGCATGAGGTTTTCTTTGGTTGATTTTTTGGAAGTAGATGATCAGGCCTTTCTTTCTAATACATCTTAGTCTGGAAACCCCACAACATAATAACAACACACAAGCATACACTGACAGATGGGTGGTAGCTATATATGAGTTGTATTGGCTAGGAATTGGTCTCCATTATGGAAGGCAAGAATTCTTCCACTGAGCCATCAGTGCCCTCCAGAGCTAACTAGTTAGTGTCAATTATCAAGACCTTTCTGCAGTGCACCATGTTCTCAAGTTCTTAGTGTGCAGGACCATTTGGAGCAGAATACAGACCAGATACTGTTCTAATGGTGTGATCAGTAGGCATTTATTACTCACAGAATAAACAGAGCAGGGATGAGTAAAACAGTAAGCATTATCATCAGCCAAGGTTCCTTGAAGTTAGGTTCTCTGTCCCAGGGTGTGGTGTTAAATCATATCCATGAATGACCTACTTCATGTCATAGGAGAAGAACACTGAAGCCCCTGTCTCCCAGAGTTAATATACCAGCAAGCTACAGTGACGGCATACCAAACAACATGTACAGAAAGAGAGTAGAAGAAAGGGGTAGTAAAATGAGTAATTAAAAGGAAAAAGAGTAATAAAAGTGGAAGCCCCCCTGTAGGGAATGGACATTACTCATTGCCCCTGTTCATGGTGGGTGACCATCTCCTGACTGGTTATTCTAGACTTACTTGTGTCAAGGCACAGTCCTTCCTCCTTTACCCCACTAAAATAGAGCAATATATATTTTGGGTCTTTGGGAGGGCAATAATCTCCCCCTAAGGCACATTATTTTTTGTCCATTAGAGGATATTATGTCCATTAGTAGCTTTGGAGACAATGGGGTGGCAATTATAGTATAAAACACTTGTATATCTAGCATTCTCAATCTCCAGGCTTCTTAATGTTAGTACATTTTTTTTAACCTTTGTTTTCTTTTTTTATTCCTTCACTCTTTCACTTCCAAGCGCCAATCAGTTACAAGGCTCTTTCTATCATCATGAAGGTACAAAGATTTGTAACAAATGACATATCACTCAAGAATTCCTTATCTAGTAGATGACACATGTGATTAATTTAACTGCTATGCAAGAGGAAAGTGATCATTCCTTGATGCAGTAACATGTGTCCCTCTTAAGAATATTTTTTGGAGCTATAGTAGATATAGTCGCTTTCTTTTGACAACAGTTGCAATATGATGAAGGTATATTTTCTTAGAATGTGTTAATACCCTCTGTACAACTGCTGTTGGTTGCATAGTGCTCATAAGTGACGGAAACCTTTGGGAATCCACCTACTTAGATATCTTCAAAGCTACACAAATACCTCAGGATTTATTTACCTTGGTGTCTGCTAATAGGTGTTCATATAGAAAACATATATTGACATTTTAACCCAGTGCAGGGGAAACTTTATTGGAAAGAACACTGGCTAGGTTTTAAGCATATTGAATTTCTAATCCTGACCCTGTTGATCATTAGCTTAATTTGTGTGAATCTCTTAATTAGTCTGAGTTTCAATATACCTCAAAGTTAATTGGTCCAGTTCTTGAAAATTTTCTCTTCTTGGTTTACATTTGTATCCTAGATTATCTTATCCAGTCTTATGGCTTTAAATGCTATATTCACATCAACAACTTTCAAATGTATCATTCTAACACATACCATTTTTCCCCCTGATTTTCAATCTAGTATATGTAACCCACTGCTAATTGTCATTGCCAGCTGGACATCTAATATAATTTCAAACTTTCCATGTTCAACAATGACCCCCTGATTAACCTGAAGTCTTCCGCATTTTGGTAAATGACAACTCCAGAGTTTCTGAAGTCATGTATGTCTACTCCAAATTGACACTGCTTTATAACCTGACTCATCCTTTATTCCAACTCAGGAAATCATATATCTATCTCTGGTGAACTTCCTGTCATAGCCATTGGCAACTCTCTTTTCAGTTGCATAGACCAAAACTTTAGAAGTTATCCTTGATTTTTATAGCTCATATTTTATCTCAGGGCATATGCTATTAGATCTACTTTAAAAATAAATCCAGAATCTGACCATTTCTTACCACCTCCTCAGCTAAAACCTTGCCCTAAGTTGTCATCGTGTCTCACCGAAACTCCTGCAATAAAATTCTATTTGGTTTCCCCAGTTGAACTCTTGCACTTCCCCCAGTCTCTGTTTACATAACACAGCTTAGTAATCCTTTAAAAATGTAGGTAAAACCACATTATTTTTCTGCTTAAAATAAATTTGCACTTACAGTAAAATCCAAAGACCTTATCACAGCCTACAAAATGGTAAATGATCTAAGCCTTGACTACCTCTTCAGTTTGTTCTCACCCATTCTTACCCTGACTCACTTATGCTGGCCTCTTCATTATCTCTAATATAAACCATGTCTACTCTCTGTTCCTTTGAGGGTATTTGCCTTTTTTGTTCCATCTTCCGTATTATTCTCTAGTTAACTGCCAGATTCTTTGCAAAAGCTCCCTCAGGCCTTTCCTTAAATACTATCTCATTTTAGAAGATTTTGCTAACACCCTCTGGGACTCTATATTCTCTTATTCTACTTTATTTTTATTTACAAAACTTATCACTAAACACACACACATGGAATTATTGTCTTAGTTAGCTAGTGCTGCTATGAAAAATACCTCAAGTGGGTGGTTTTAAAGAACATAAATTTATTTCCTCACAACTCAGGAGGTTAGAAGTCTGAATTCAGGTTATTGGCTGTAGGGAAAGGTCCTTTTCTGTTTATTTCAGCTTCTAGTTATGAAGAATACTTAGAGTTCCAGTGCTTGTAGACTCATCTGCCTCCATCATTTTCATATTATCTGAAGACACTATCCCCTATGTTTGCTTCTCTGTGTCTGCTTGTATCTGTGCCTTCCCCTTGTACCTGATTGCTTCTATGCCTAATCTGCTCTTTTTATACCTTAAAAGTGGGATTCAGTTCCTTGGTTTGGAGATTTAGGGTCATAGTTACATGTGACATCCCAGTTAATTGGCCTAATATTGTGTTTAGTGTTTCTATTCTACCTACTAGTTCATTGCATAGTGCCTGGGGTCTTAAAAGCTTGCCAGCAGCCATACAAGGCACAACAATTGATCTATATTGTCTTGGAGCAACAGAAAGAAGGAGAGTCAGAAATAAGAAGAGGAAATGGAATGTGAGGCTAATTGCCTCCATGAACAACTGCTTCCTTTTCCATGAGACCAGAAGAACTGGATGGTGCTCGGCTACCATTACTGAACATTTTGATCAAAGATTTTATGAGAGAACCCTGGCCAAAGGAGGGAAAATACAGAACAGAATTTCAAATTCTGATTGACTCCAGACTTTCTGGAACTATGGAGGTTGGATGAACCCCTGAAACTATTGCCCTGAGATAATCTTTAACCTTAAAACTTCAATCAAAAATATTCTCTGAAGTCTTCTTAAAACCAAACAATAGTTTAGCTTAACTAGTAAAGAAAAGTCTACCTTGAGCATTGTACTGTTTTAAGATGTATGTCTATGGGATCAAATTGGCAACAACAACTTGAAAGATTAGATAAAAAAACGTAGTAAATTATTTTCTAAAAAGTTATTAGTTTAAAGATACACTGTACATTGATATGGCCACATTAACATAACAAATAAAACCTTATCCCTAAATGGAATAACACTCACAGGTATAAGAATTAGGATTACAACACATATTTTGTGAGAACACAATGCAACCCATAATACTTTTTAAAAAATGAGTTGCCTCTCACACTGGCATGAAAGCTTCATAAGAACAAGGACATTATTTGGTCTGTTTCCTGCCAGGGCAGTAGCAGGAACATAGGAGAACTTAGTACTAGTAAATACTTTTGCAATTTACTACCTATGTCTTAAATATGTAGCTAGAAAGATGAGGAGAAGGCATTACAGTTGGAAGGAATAGCAGGTGCAAAAACCAAAGACACTTGATGGAAAGTCTTGGCTACCCAAGTAATGTGATCTGAGAGTCCGAACCCCTTGAGAAGGAATGTCTTCTGCTGCATCTCAGTCACTTCTTAAATAACTTGGTTATCTATAAACTTCTGGATTCCATAGTTTCAAGAACACTGATTTATGCTTTTAAATTAATTTGTTATGAGACATATGAGATTTTCTTTATACACCATGGCTAATAATTATGGGAAACATAGGGAAAAATAAAACTCTTTATTTTTGGCACGTTAGTATTTGTGTTGATTTGTTATATATACTCTTTATATTAATTTGTTATATATACTCTTTATGTTAATGTGGCTATGATGTTCTTTTTTAAAATTTGCTAAATTTTAATCACTCTCTACGACCTACTTGGAGAACGTACATGGAATTGGCTTTTGAAGAGGCAGCACCCTATTGGGTTGGTTGGTAGAGGCATTTGGCAGTCTGTTTAAAAAGCCACTGATGCCTTGAAGGTATGATTTTAAAATGGGAGGATGTGTAGATGTAGTGCTAAAAGTACTGCTACAGGGAACTTGCAGTCCAGCATGGTGCCAAGAAGAAGATCTGTGATCTGGGAAGGCCAGATGGTCACTTCAGAGAGCCAGTATGCTGCAGTTAGCATTAATACCTCACATGGCTCCATATTTAATTTGAGATAAGAATAAATAATGAAATATTGTGGCAACAATCACAAAGACCATAAAGCATACATCTTTTTTACTAGATTTCCTCTAAACCTCTATGGAGGCAGAGACACAGGAGGAAGTCCTGAGTTTAAGTATAAAATCACTTCAAAGGCCTTCTTAATTTTTCTTCCACTCCAAATGATAACCAAGACAATCTTCTTCCAGAGAAACAATAAATAGGCAAATAGAAAACTCCTTTTTGATCATAAAAGTGAGAATAGCTACCGAGATATAGGATAAAGTATATGCACATGATGAGACAGAGTCATGTTTAGCCATTTCTACATGTCAAATCTCTGTTAACAAGAGAATTTTTGGAAATAGAGTACTAGATGATTAAATGTGCAATAGATTTTGATATTATTCATTTATAGAGAACTCTATAGTGTTTGGAACCCTGGTTGTGCAATGGTTAAGTGTTTGGCTGCTAACCGAAAGGTCAGGTGTTTGAATCCACCAGTCACTGCTTGGAAACCATATGAGGTAGTTCTACTCTGTCCTATAGGGTCACTAGGAGTTGGAATTGACTTGACCGCAAGAGGTTTTTTACTATAATGTTCAAGCAGCTTTTACATTCATTACCTCATTTTACTTTCCAACAGTCTGCTACTGGGAAGCATAGGTGTTACCATCCTCACTGGAACGGTTAAGGGGCATCACTGTAGAGACAGCACTATGGGTGTGTGTGTGGGTGTGTGGGGGTGTGCATGCATGTGCAGAGCAGCAGATATATGAGTTCATCAATAGTAGTTAAGACAAATGTAAAATGGGGTTATAAGTGAGACGCTGTTAGAAGCCAGATGGAATGAAGGCGATTAGACTGACCTAATCTTTAAAGAGGTTAACAGGAGGCTTAACCAGAATTGCATTTGACGATATTCACTAGCAGGGCATTCTAACTGAGAAGATGAGAAATGGGCGTGAATGTCATCTTTTTGCCTATTATGGTTGACATTTTATAATGTTAAAGAATTCAAGAAAAATTTATAACCCAAATAAATTAGAATGTGTGCATTACCATATGGCATACGTGAGATACCTGATCAGAAATTTCAGGGTTGATGCACGCTGTGTCAATGCTTTGAGCAAAGTCTGAAGTATAACAGGGCTCACTCTAGTAATTGGGAAAAATTGATGATCAAAGGTGTTTAAGAGTATTGATTGTGACATGGGTGAAGATATGAGATAAATCTATTCCAATTAGTTATTGTCAATAAGAGTAAAAATAGCTGAAGTTTGTTGAGCATTTACTATCTATCAGACACTTTGGTAAGAACATTATAAACATTTTCTTACCTAACTCTAACAACTCACCTACCAGGTAAGCACTATTATTTTCCCATTAAAAAGATACCCAGACTTAGATTAAGCAACTTTCCCAAGGTCATAGAAATATTATATTATGAAAAGGGAATTCAAACAAAGATCAGTATAAATATGAAATCTGAACTCCTAACTATGTCATTACTGAGAAATTTGATGGCCTGGGTGGTGGGTCAAATATGCACCCTCCCCCCCCAAAAAAAGTCCGTGTCCTAATCTCCTGCATCTGTAAATATGTTACACTATTTGGCAAAAGGAATTTTGCAAATATGATTAAATTATGGATCTTGAAGTGGGAGTTTATCCTAGATTATTACTGAGTGGTCCCAATGTAGTCACAGAGTCCTTACAAAACAGTAGTATTACGGTTAGAGTAAGAAAGAGAAAGAGATTGGAAGATGTTATGCTGCTGGCTTTAAAGATGGAAGATGGGGCCAAAGACAAAGGATATAGGCAGACTCTGAAAGTTGGAAAAGGCAAGAAAACAATTCTCTGCTAGAGCCTCTAGAAGGAAACAGCCTGTCATTTTAGCCTAATAAGACCATTTTGGAATTCTGTCCTCCATAACTATAAGAGATTAAATTTGCATTGTTTTAAGGCACTAAATGTGGGAATGTTTTACTGTGTAAATATGGAATTGTTCAGTTAAGATAGGAAGTGTCATGGATTGAATTATGTCCCCCCAAAAATGTGTCTATCAATTTGGCTGGGCCATGATTCCCAGTAGTGTGTGGTTGTCCTCCATTTTGTGATTATAATTTTATGTTAAAGAGGATTAAGGTGGGATTGTATAACACCCTTACTAAGGTCACATCCCTGATCCAATGTAAAGGGAGTTTCCCTAGGGTGTGGTCTGCACCACCTTTTATCTTACAAGAGATAAAAGGAAAGGGAAGCAGGCATAGAAGGGAGGACCTCATACCACCAAAAAAGCAGCACCTGGAGCAGAGCATGTCCTTTGGACTTGGTGTCCCTGTGCCTGAAAAGCTCCTCGACCAGGGGAAGACTGAGGACAAGGACCTTCCTCCAGAGCCGACAGAGAGAGAAAGCCTTCGCCTGGAGCTGATGCCCTGAATTTGGACTTTTTAGCCTACTTTACCGTGAAGAAATAAATTTCTCTTCGTTAAAGCCATCCACTTGTATTTCTGTTAGAGCAGTACTAGCTGCCTAAGACAGAAAGGATAAACACATATGTTAATGAGGTGATACTTGTGTGGGAGCAATGAAGACAACGGAGTAATGTCAGAGATTATCCTTCAATAAGAGTCTATTTAATTTTTTCTTTGAAAGTACAGAAAAGGATTCCAGACAGGAACAGATACAAATACAGTTGAACTCGAAGGTATAGGAATGAAAGCTTGAAGAAAAGAATGAATGGAACTTTCATTTTCTCTATGAAATGAGACATGAGGCTTTTTTTTTGGCTGAAATAATTTATCCTTTATTTCACAAAGTCTCTTAGTAACAGTGAACCTATCCAGGTGGTAAATAGATTCAAAGACACGGGGAAAATGACCCAAAGACTACATTTTGTTTTTACTCTTTCATCATGTGTCAACTTAGAAAGTCAATGGTGTTCAAAGTGGGACAATCTTGCTTTCTTAAAAATCAACATTGATTCGTGTCCTTAAAAAAATTAAATTAAAAAACAACTTTTATATACTTAAGCAATGATTCAAAAAAAAAGAATTTGTTGTAACCAGCAGGCCAATGGGCCATTCATAGAATAAGAGCTTGATGAATTAGACAGAAGGGGAATGTTGAGGCGTTAATCTAAGTTACTGATTGTTCCTTTTCTCAAAGTTCTTTTTTGGCAAAGATTAAATTGTGCCAAATATCTATCACTTTTACGATGACAAGATCATCAGACTTGTTTCATTAAATGCTCTCCCTTCTCTTACAGCTGTCTAAACAGGATTTTCCCATTTAGCGCCCTATCATCCAGAGTTATGATTATGCCATAAGTTAGGAGATCGCTTGTATCAAGTATTAATATTTGTGTAGTTATTAAAGTATTTGACGATTTGAATAGGGATGTGTAAAATTAAATATAGCGTGTCATTTACAGTGTTAGAAAAGATTATTTTCAAGCCTTTGGTTTTTGCTGGAACAGTATTTTAAGTGGGTATGCGTAATTCTGAAACACTTGTTTCAATGACAGCATTTAAGCAAAACCTTTGACATTATATAGTGCAGTGGTTTTCAGACTACATTTATCTAAGGACTTCTGTCCTAACAAAATATTAAATCGAGGCCAAATAAAGAAAACAGATAAAAACTGAGGTGTTGGGGGGACAGTCAAGGAGCAAGCTTTAGTCCCCTCAACCCTCGCAGTAGCCCCCAAAGCACCTTTGAGGAAAATTGGGGTTCTAGGAAGTTTGAAAGCCAGTGTAGTATTGCAAGGCTTAATAAAAAGAAAATAAGAGCCACTGTTTTAGATGCCATATCTTTTTCTTGCCACCCTGTGTGTTTGTGTGTGTGTGTGAGAGAGAGAGAAAATTAATATCTACTTCTTATCTTTATAATTCTTACTGTCAAGCTATAGCTTTTGTGGCATTTTATGACAGTGCAAATGGACTCTGTGTTTATGGCTTTCCAAAGCACTATATATTTTTTTTATCCTAACAGTATAGGATGCTAGACCAAAATGCATGTAACCTGAATGACGAAAAGATCAAAATTATTTAGATAAATATTTCTGTTATTTTCTAAAATAAGAGTAAGTTCTCAGAAAATGATTGCCAAATTATGATTGGGACCGTAGCAACCTGTCCATCCTTGATTTTCTCAGTTGAGAGCACTGAGGTCCTGTAGGTAGAGGGACTTAATATGAAAATCTTACAACTTGAAAATATAAAATTTAATTATTGATTGACATCAGTTGAATATTACTACATTTGTTTAAACTAGTCTGATCATGTTTCATAGTCAAGAAGCACAGCTTGTGTTGGGTGGAAAATGATGTAAGCATCCTTAAGCAAAGGTTGTCACCCTTGAAAGGATTTCAGGGTTAAATCTGTAGAAGGCCACCTTGTTGGTTGCCATCGAGTCGATTCCGCCTCATGGCCACCCCATATGTGCAGAGTAGTTTTCAAAGCCACGAACTTTTGGAAGCAGATCACCAGGTCTGTCTTCCGAGGCACTTCTGGGTGGGTTTGAACTGCCAACCTTTTAAACAGTAGTCACCTAGTTAACTGTTTGTGCCACCCAGGTACTCCATATAGAAGAGCATACACGGAATCAAAGAGTAATAAGGTACACAAAGCGTTCGTGCCTTTTTGTAAAGCAGAGGACACATAAAGCACACTAGAAACCAGTGGCGCTGGAGTTGACCCTAAATCTTGGTGACCCCATGTGTGTCAGAGTAGAACTCCATACGGTTTTCTTTTTTTTTTCCTCTCCTTCTCTCTAAATTTTATTTCTTTCTTGTTGTTGTTGTGGAGAATATACACAGGAAAACATACGCCAATTCAGCAGTTTCTACATGTACCGTTTAGTGACATTGCTTACATTCTTTGAGTTGTACAACCATTTTCACCCTCCTTTTCTGAGTTGTTCCTCCCTCATTAACATAAACTCACTGCCCCTTGAGGTTCCCATCCAATCTTTTGAGTTGCTATTGTCAATTTGATCCCCCATAGATAATTCTTAGAACAGTATAATGTTCAAGGCAGACCTTTTTTACTACTCAAGTTAAACTATTGTTCGTTCAGTTTCAAGAAGACTTCAGGGGATATTTTTGGTTCCAGGTTCAAAGATTATCTCAGGGCAGTAGTTTCAGGGATTCATCCACCCTCCATGGCTCCAGAAAACTTAGAATCCATGAAAATTTGAAATTCTATTCTGCATTTTCCACCTCTTGGTCAGGATTCTTCTATGGAATCTTTGACCAAAATGTTCAGTAATGGTAGCCATGCACCATCTAGTTCTTCTGGTCTCACAGCAAAGGAGGAAGTTGTTCATGGAGGCCATATCTTCCTCCTATTCCTGACTCTCTTTCTTCCTCTGTTGTTCCTGGTGAATAGAGACCAATTGTTGTGCCTTGGATAGCCACTTGCAAGCCTTTAAGACCCTAGGCTCTATGCAATGAACTAAGAGGTAGAACAGAACACTAAACATGTTATTAGGCCAACTAACTGGGATGTCCCATAAAACCATGACCCTAAACCTCTCCAAACCAAGGAACCAAATCCCATGAGGGTAAGGAAATGTGAATTTAGAAGCACTGGAAAGATTGATGTTAGAGACTGTGGATAGTGACAAAGGACCTGAAATGAATGGTAAAAAAAAGTTTGTTTATCCATAACAAGAGAAAGCAGTTAAATTTGGAAAACTTGTGATTTCCTCAGCAGCCCATTCATTGAGTTTCTACTCAAGGCACTGCTGTAGGAAATGCTAATTTTTTCTGGATTATTTTAAAGTTGGGTGCTTGCAGGTAGATGTGGCCAAAGAACAAAATGGCAAAGATATGGAAAGGTAAACATATTGAAAGGTAAAGGGTAAAGCTGTGATTGAAGGTCCCTAAAATCTGGGAGATTTCTGCCCCCAACTCCGAGTGTAAGTACAGGAGAGAAATGGCAAAAACATCATATGGGTTAGGGGAATTCAAGAGTAGAGACCTATGCCATGCTCCCAGGGAGAGTCCAACTTGGTGGAGAGGGGTGGGTACTCCCAAACTGACAACGTTTAAGCCTATACCAAGCAGCAGAAACTAAGTTTAAAAAAAAAAAAGGAAGTTCTTTTTTTATACACTTGAGTTTGTGGAATAAGCTTTAAAACTTTTTTCACTACTTAGCAGAGATATAGGAGGAACCCTGGTGATGCAGTGGTTAAGCATTCAGCTGCTAACCAAAAGGTTAGTGGTTCAAATCCACCACTGCTCCATGGGAGAAAGATGTGGCAGTCTGCCCCTGTAAAGATTTACAGACTTGGAAACCCTATGGGACAGTTCTGCTCTTTCCTATATTGGCACTCTATATTGGCACTACGTGTCAGAATCAACACGATGGCAATGGGTTTTGGGAGCAGTAATATATTGTACTGAAATAACAGAAGGATCATAGTTTCCAAATTTTTTAGCAAGCTGGGAAAAAATTTCTACTTAGTGAATCATATATCTTTAAAATCAATTAATTAACTGGAAATGAATTTTCTAAAAATGGAGTATATATCTTTCCTAGTTAGAGTATGGGACCCTTGGAGCGAAGTGGTTAAGAGCTACAGCTGCTAACCAGAAGGCTGGCAGTTCGAATCCCCCCGTCGGTCCTTGGACGCACTGTGGCAATTCTACTCTGTCTTATAGGTTCACTATGAGTCGGAATCAACTTGTCGGCAATGGGTTTGGTTTGGTTCTGGTTTAATCAAGAGAGCTAGAAAAGGACATCAAGTTTGGTAGAGCAGAGCATCAGTGTAAACAAGGGAAATATTCAGAGGATGATTACCCAATAAGAAAGGTTAAGCACAGGCTTACTTGTGCTTACTTCCTAATCTGTAGTGAACAATTTCACATGGATCTCACCACATCTTTGATGTGATCTGCGGACAATTAATCTGAACATGAAAACTCATTAAAAGACAAAAAAAAGTGATTGAAATTTCTGCACATTTGAAATGAGCTTAGAAATTTAGAACTTGTAAAGTTGAAGCAACTTTCTAAAACAAAAACGATTTTATTTGCTCAATCATGGTAAAGACTGATTTATATTTGTATGATAAATGACTTTGTACAATCATTGCAATATGAAGATAAAGAATTCGTAGCCAAAAACAGGTAAGAAAAAAGTCATTTCATATGTGTTTCAGGCAAGTAATTGATAAAAATATGCTAGGGTTTTGGTTTTGTTTTCAATTTGTGATGTTTGTGGTATTTGCAAGGTTTTTCAAATTTGTAAGATGTTTTGATTTCCTTTTTCTTTTGAAATATTCCTTTTTAGTGTAATTTGTATTTCTGTAATCATTTTTTTAAAGAAGGCAACCCCAACTGTATAAGTTTTGTTGTTGTTAACTGCCATCGAGTTGGCTCTGGCTCATGACAACCTTGTGTATAATAGAACAAAACGTACCTGGTCATGCACCATCTTCTCGATCATTGGTATGCTGGAGTCCATTGTTGTGGCTACTATCTATTTTGGGTTACTTCCAGCTTGAGGGGCTCATTTTCTAGCACTAACTATATCAGACAAATCATTGGCTGATTTTCGGAAGTAGGTCACTAGGTCTTTCTTACTGTCTTAGTCTGGAAGCTGAGACCTGTCTTCACCATAGGTGAGCATGCTGGTATTTGAAATACCAGTGGAATACCTCCCAGAATCATTAAGAACACACAAGCCATCACGGTACCCCAAACTAACAAAAGAGTGGTGGGTATACGCTGTAGGCCCTATAAAATCTGAGTTAACACTGCCTAAGAGAGAAAAGTCATGGTACTTTCCATAAGGCAAGGATTACCTCCACTAATAAAGTTTAAAGGAACTGTGGGAAACAAGTCATTTGTTTTGATTACATCACAAATCAAGCTTGATCAATACACTTCTTATTCTCCCTTTGGTGCTACTTCTGAGGATCTTCCAGTGACGGATTTGGATCTGGTTGATTGGACCTGGTAGCTTGAGGGTTTCTACTGCAACACAGATTCATGGAAAAAGATACCTAACCCTTACTGAAACAGCCCAAACTGAGTTTTATCTATGTTTTCCTCCCATAAATAGTCTAAGTAATTTTAGCAATTTTGGAAAATGAAACAGAGAAGTGTGTCATGTAATACAAAATCTAGGCCACCTCTGGAATCTGTTAGAACTTTTTCTTTCTTTTTTTTTTTTAAGCCATTCATTTTTTATAGGTAAACGGAGTTTAGCAGCATGTTGATCACCAAGTAATTTCAGTCATAAAGAAAAGAAAATTGTCTAGTAACTCAAGCAAAAATCCATTCACAGTGATACAAAGATTCAGAAAAAGCAGGCGTGGTTTCCCATTTACTAGAGAAAGCACATGTATTCTAAGTCTTTATAATACTACCTGAAAGTGTTTGTCTTTTCAAATACTGTGTATACTTTTTGCTATATAGATTGGGGAGGAGAAAAAATGCTTGCTATTAGGTTATTTTAAATATCCTTGACAGTACTTACAGAAATGATGAAAACGTTTTCTGTATTCAAAGCTATTAAGAGGATTGGGTGCAAAATTTTACCTATAGGATGAATGCCACAGAGCATTTGTGAGGTCTGGAGTAAACACACCCATATAATGCTCTATTTTGACTGCCTATGTTTCAACAATAAAGGCATTAATACGGTTAGAATGAGGAAAAAAATGTCAGGACATTAAATGAATTAAAGATTTTTTCCCCAGGACAAATGTGTCCATTTATTTTAGTATTTGTAATAGTGCTACAAATTACTATTTGAATGAGAAATAATGCATTGTTTTACTAATGATAAAATACATAATTTAAATTGTCAAAAAAGTTATCTTATTTTGTATTACCTAACTTGAATTTTAGGTATATAAGAAGAGCTTTAAAGAAAATCTTAGAACCATTTTTTATGAAACATTTGTACTCCTGAAATTTGTTGGAAATCCATATTTATTTATGAGCATATAGGGGTCTGTTTAGAAGAGCAGGCTTTGGAACCAGGCATAATTATGTTAGGTACTGGCTCTACTACTTATATACCAGTCACTTAGCCTCTTTGAGCTTCCATTTTAACATCTGGAAAACAAGGACAATGTTAACTATCATATTCTGTTATTGTTAGGACTAAATGACATATATGTAAAGTTCTAGGAGTGGCTATCATGTCATAAGCACTAATTATATAATAACTATTATTACTGTTCTCTTTTTTTATTCTCAATTACTTTTTAAAATAAGATTATATTGTATTTTTAAGGAAAATGTTTGCGTGATCTAATATTACACAAACGTGTGCTTGCAAGTATTAAAAACCAAATTTTATATAACTAAATTTAAAATCTGTGAAGACATTAATTTGTGTTTGTCTTTAAAAAACTATTATGTCTGAATTAAAATTCCTAATTGTCCCTAATAGACTTCCTACAGCTTTTACTTGGTGGAGACTTGTCCTAAATTGTCCTAAAGTGATATTGTAAGAGAGGTTGCCTATGTGACAGAGAGTATGGGTCAAATTCAAATCTGTATTTGGAAAATGTAAAGCCAACATGCTAGTTAAAAAGTTTAAAATGTACATGCTGAGAAAAGAGGTAGAGCAGTAACTTCTTTTTTGTTTTTTTTTTTTTTCCTTTTTTCCAGACCATTCCTACTCTGTGGCATGTGTGGAAGTTAATGGGTTTTTAGATGTGAACTGAATTCGCTGGTCTGAAGGTAAAAGGAAACAGGAAGAGCAGAGGGACATATTAAAAATGCAGCATTTTTAATGGGCAAATGGAACTATGTTTACTGTAAGAGAGAACTAAAATTCTGTAAAGTGATTCTCAAAGTGTCAGATTCTCTCTGTGATTTAGATATTACATGTAAATGAACCTTTTAGGTATGTAAAGCATTATTGAAAAGTACCAACAAAGTCATTCCAAATGTAATTGAGTAGTTTGATATGAAATGATCTTATGCTTTTGGTAACTGCATGAAGTAAGGGTAAAGTTTATAGCTTTTTCCACAATGTACCTTTTTATTTCAAATGATATGCATTTTCTATATAAAGTTTAACCTTTAAAAAATGTGATACTTTACTTTCTATATTCTAATTTTAACACTTTCAAAATTATTTATAGTTAAAATTACATTATGTTGTGATCTGGATAGTTCTCTCTTCCTTTTCCAATAGAGTTTGGTCCATTAATATATGAGAAAATGGATATGATGATTGTATCTACAACCTCACTTAACTGACTATAGAAAGTGAAATTCCAGGTTCCATGTGTGGTTCATTAGACCACTGTCTTAACCAGACCACTGATGGACTGAATGTCCATGGTTTATTTTCTTTGCAGTTCATAAGTTATAAAGTAGTTTTGCAACCACTTGAGGATGGTTTTGCATCCCATGCTCTAAGAAGATTACAAAATGTTGATCTGCCAGTAAATAATTACTGTTGGAAAGGTTTTTGAGATTTCAAAAACTCTGGAAAATATGTCTTTAAAATTAAGCCGAGTGTTTTCAGCCTCAAAAAAATGTGGTCTCTCAGTTCTTGAATTTGAGTAAGATAAAATTAAATGCTGCCTATAAAAAAGAGCAGATAAAATTATAGATGCGCTACATTTGTGAGAGGAATCATATTTTATAGAAACTTGTTTTAAAGAGAACATTTTCTTATATATTTCTAAAGACTCAAAAACAATTTTAAAAAGGAAATCACTAACTATCAGCAAAGCCTTTTATTATAACATAACAAGATTATCGTGTTTTTCTGTTTCTCCTTGAATTACAATTAAGGACTAAAGCTGGACACCAAAGGTACTAAGTGCTCGATATTCTAAGTTCAAAGAGCTTTCAGCTTCTAGGTCCAAATGCTTCTTCATCTTCTTTTTGCTCTAAAAGACACCAAAAATACCTCACTTCCCTCAACATCGCCTTCAAATCCAAATAAATATGAAAAGAGATCTGGGGAGACATGAATCCTTGGAGGCTCTACAGCCTTTGAGGTTTATAGAATTCAAGATGATAGAACAAGGAAGAAGACCTGAAGAGACATGTTCTTTTAGCCAGCAGACCTGCTGACCTGCTCCTGTGTTAGCTCAGAAGGATCCTGTACTCCTCATACACATCATTTAAAACTGGATAGATAGATAGGGAGTCTCTCTGAGTCAAAAGCCAAGGAGTTGAGCCCTTTCTGCTCACTTTCCCATCCAAGAAGGATGTATATTGACTGAAGGAATCCCAGCAACAAGAAACAGTGGAGTGGCGTTTTGCCATACCAGGAAACTGTGCAGTAGGAAGGCTCCTTTAAGCTCTCTTGAAGGAATCCATAAATGTGTTTCACTGAACAGCTAGGACTTGGATGGCAGCCACACATAGCCATTTCTCTTTTGTGTGAATGTGCTGAAATGTGCTGCCAGTTCTAAAATGTGACTTTCATTTTGTTGTTGAAATGGCACCATGTCAGAATTAGCCAGAGAAGCAGAAGTATTAAGAGAGAAATATATGAATCAGAAACAACTTTAACCATTTAAAATTTTTCTTATCTTTGAGGTTCTGAGTATAATCTCTCTCTCTACCATGAAACAATAATATGCTTTTCCCAAATGTTCATTAATTCATTCAGCTATTAATAAAATATTTTTGTAAAAAAAGGTCTATGACCCAATGCATTTGGAAGATATTGTGTTTAGTAACATGTCTTTACTGCAGAAATTCTCAGAGTAATAAAATACTGAAGGACAGTGTGAATCTTTAAGAAAAGAATATAGTGTGCAATACTGCCCAAAGATATTTTATTGCAAAAACCATGTGCTTGTTTTTATCTTTTTTGAGAAACATCTCTTACCATCTTTGAAAACCAGAATTCATTGGACCACAGTGGAAAATATGGTCCAGGGAAAATACTTCCCAGAGGGATAGCTTGTTAGTCTCATATTTGTTGGGGGTAAATTTTGAAGTATAATTGTAAGCGAGAGAGTCTATTTCAGACTGAAGAGGACATACCTACCTATGCTATGATATTAACTATAGAATTGTAAGAATTAAAAATATTTAATGAGTCAAATTTTAGAATAGGAATATTTAAGGAAACTTTATTAAGGATACTCAGTGAAACTAAGAAAGTGATGTTTCATGAGACGTAGAGCTGTGAAAAAATAAATATTGTCTGTTAGTAAAAACAGAGTATCTGGGTGTGTGTGGCAGGGCCATAATGATTGATGCAAAATAATAATACGGATCAAATACTTCTTTATTAGTCAGCAAATTGTTTAAATTCTTATTTCTTTAAAAAAAAAAAAAAAAAGCACCCAAATGCCATGGTCTAAATGAGATACAGGTTGATTTCTCTTTTGTGTAAATGTTCTGAGCTGGTAGGGTGGTTTGCTCCATGATGTCATTCAAGGATCCAGTCTCCTTCCATTTTACTGTGCTACCAATTCCAAAATGTGACTTCTATTTTCTTGTTTAATATGGCGTCATGTCCACATTTCAAGATAATGGAACCACAAGAAAGAAAGAAGTGAAAGATTCCTAGTTTCATCCCTGATACTGCAGAAGAAGAAAGTTTAAGAAACTAAAAATCATGACTTTTCTTGGATCCATGATAAAACTGAAGTTCAAGACAAACTGCCTTCCCAAAATCTGGAGAGATAGGTCAATTCAGGGGGTCACAGCCCAAATCTGATTACATGGACAGAAGCTATTGGAGCCATAACCTGCTATATCTATTTCTGCCTCTCTACACTAATTGCCATCGAGTAGATTCTGACTTATGGCAACCCCATGTGTTGCACAGTAGAACTGTACTCCATAAGATTTTCAAGGCTGTGACCTTTTAGAAGCAGTTTGCCAGACTTTTATTCTGAGGCACCTTTAAGTAGGTTTGAACTGCCAAACTTCTGGTTAGTTTGTGCCACCCAGCAAATCCTATAAACTAGTATGCATGCTTAAATGGTAATTTTGATTAATTACTGAGATTATAGACTAACATGAGAGTGAGAAACAACTGAAAGCCTCAGTCTCAGGGCATCCCTCATACTTTTGAGACTGTTATCTCCAGGAACCCAACCAGGTTCTCACAGTGAATATATGAGAAAGATTCTCTCATGGCTCTGGCAAGGAGAGGAGAAGAATAATCATTGAGAAATATACTGAGAGCATTCTCCATAGCAAAGGTCTACTGTCTAGGGAAAAATAATTTATCAGAGCCTTATCACAGTTCGGAAAGGTCATCCATCCCCTCTTTCTAGAATTCCTGTCTCACATAAGGGGGAAAAGAAAGTTATACGGCTAGAAAAATACTTATAAGGTCAAAGTCCAGAAACACAGGCACAATACAAGCCTAAGGATTAATTGTAATATTATAGAATGTTGCCCCCCGCTCACCTGATAGCCACAACACCAGGGCTCCAGCATAACGCAGTGGATTACAGCTGAAGAGGTTGCAGAACAGAGAATCTCTCTGAAGAGAAGTACTTAGGGAAGCTCAAAGACAAGAGGGGAGAGACAAGTAAGGACACTAGAAGAATTTGAAGACTCTGGCACCTACAGCTAGAGCAAACATTAAACACAGCCCACTCCTAGACAGAGTAACAGAAATCCTCACATTAAAGACCTATTTAGCTCAGTTACTATTACTTGGGGGTGGTGAGGAGAGTCAGCTTTCAACAGAAAATTAGAAGACACTGAGGAGCCCAGTTACAGGCCAAAATCCTGTGTGACCTTTCATGCCTGACCAGAAGCAGTTATAAGGCTTTGCCAGCCTTGTATGAGGAAGCTGCTCTCCCACACCACCTGACTTGGTGCAGTCAGTTCCTCTTTGGAGGGAGTTGTAGTCCTAGACTCAGCCTCTGCCCCAATTTATTGGAGACCTTGGCTGAGGCACTTCCCAGGTGTCTCCATCAAGACCTCTTTACTAGGGGACCTTAGCTGAGGCACTTTTTCCCAGTATGACTCAATACTTTTTCACTCCTAGTTCTTTTACCTCTTCCTCACCCTAGACTCTGGGTCATAAAAGGGCAAGAGCCTTTTGTTCCAGGCTCCTCAGTAGTGAGATGATTACCCCTGCCTGCACTACATGTCATCTGACCCTCACCCAGTGCTATTTCATGAGGAAGAATGGAAAACTGGGGAGTCGGCATCTATTTTTGTGTCTTGCTTATACTGTTGTAGCAAAGGAATGAAGCTTTGATTGCTGCTTTCAATTTTGCTCCTAATTGACCACCTCAACACCTGGCAGCTCAATAGACGTGCCAAAGGCAAAAGAAAGAAAAGAAAATACAGTCTGAAGAGACAAAGCAAGCATCAATACTATACTCAGACACAACATAAATTTTGGAATTATCAAGGAAGGAATTAAAAATAACTATGACTAATATGTTAATATTTCTAATAGAAAAAGGAGACGAAGAATAAGAACACATAAACAATGCAAGCAGAGAGATGGAAAGTCTAAGAAAGAATCAAAAGAAAAATGTTACGGATCAAAAACACAGTAATAGAAGTGAAAAATGTCTTTGTGGACTTATCAGTAAACTAGACATAACATAATGAGGAAAAGAATCAGTGAACTTGAAGATATGTGAATAGTACCTTTCCAGGCTAAAATGCAAAGAGAAAAAGAAAACCACAGAACAATTTTAAAACATGCATATGAATAATTGGAATATCAGAAAGAGAAGGAAGAGAGAAAACTGCAGAAGAAACGCTTGAAGTAAAAATGGCACTTCAAAAAATAATTAATGAATATATCCTAGAGAAATAAGAGCTGAAACACAAGTAGACACATGCACAACCATGTTCACTGCAGCATTATTCACAATAGCAAAAAGATGGAAACAACCTGAGGGCATATCAACAGATGAATGGATAAACAAACTATGGTACATACACACAATAAAATACTATGCAACAATAAAGAACAATGATGAATCTGTGAAACATCTCACAACATGGATGAATCTGGAGGGTATTATGCTGAGTGAAATAAGTCAATCACAAAAGGACAAATACTGTATAAATAACTATTATAAAAACTCATGAAAAGGTTTACATCACAGAAAGAAACAATCTTTGATGGTTACCAGGGAAGGGAGAGGTGGGGAGGGAAGAACACTAACTAGATAATGTATAAATAGTAACCTTGATGAAGAGTAAGACAGTACGCAATACTGGAGAAGTCAACACAACTTGACCAAGGCAAGGTCATTGATGCTTCACAGATACATCCAAATTCCCTGAGGGACCAAATTACTGGGCTAGGGACCATGGTCTCGGGGGACATCTAGCTCAACTGGCATAATATAGTTTATAAAGAAAATGTTCTACATTCTACTTTGATGAGTAGCTTCTGGGGTCTTAAAAGCTTGTGAGCTGCCATCTAAGATGCTCCACTGGTCCCACCCCTTCTGGAGTAAGGGAAAATGAAGAAAACCAAAGACACAAGGGACAGATTAGTCCAAAGAACTAATGGACTACAACTATCACAGCCTCCACCAGACTGAGTCCAGCACAACTAGATGGTGCCTGGCTACCACCACTGACTTCTCTGACAGGGATCACAATAGAGAGTCCCAGACAGAGCTAGAGAAAAATGTAGAATAAATTTCTAATGCACAAAAAAAAAAAAAAGACCAGACTTACTGGTCTGACAAAGACTGAAGAAACTCTGAGAGTATGCCCCTCAGACACCCTTTTAACTCAGTACTGAAGTTGTTCCTGAGGTTCACCTTCCAACCAAAGATTAGACAGACCTATAAAACAAAATGAGAATAAATGGACACACCAGCCCAGCGGCAAGGACAAAAAGGCAGGAAGGTACTGGAAAGCTGGTAATGGGGAGCCTAAGGTGGAGACATGATGGGCAACCAGTGTCACAAAACAGTATGTGTATTAATTGTTTAATGAGAAACTAATTTGCTCTGTAAACCTTCATCTAAAGCACAATTTAAAAAAAGTGAAAATACAAAAAAAAAAAAAAAAAAAAAAAAATTAATGACAGACACCAAACCACAGATCTAGGAAGCTCATAGAACATGAAGCAGGATATATATAAAAAGAAAAAAAAATTATACATAGGCATATCATGTTCAAACTGCAGAAAACAAAATACAAAGAGAAAATCTTGAAAGAAACCAGAGGAGGGGAAAGTAAGGAAAATATTTGCGGTAGATTTCTCATTAAAAATTATGTAGGCAAGAAGAGAGTGAAGTATAATATTTAAAGCGTTGAGAGAAAACTAAAATCACCAACCAATAATTCTACACTCAGCAAAGATTATCCTCCAAAAATGCAGTAGAAGTAAAGACTTTCTCAGACAAATTAAAACCAAGGAAATTCATTGCCAGCATATCTTCCCTGAAAGAAGTTTTAAAAGGAATTCATCAAGGGAAAGGAAAATCTTGTAGGTGACATACTCAATCTACATAAAGAAAGGAAGAATACTGGAGAAGGAACAAATGAAGGCGAAAGAATCTTTTTCTTTTTCTTAATTGATTTAAAAGATAACTATTAACTTTGGAGTAGTAATCAATGGATTGGGTTATTTTAAGAATTGTAAAGTGACATGTCATAATGAATAGAAGGGAATACCCTATTAGAAGTTTCTTCAATACATGTGAAGTAGCATAGTGCTATTTGAAGGAAAAATATTAAAAATGAAGTATAATTGATATGCTTAGCAAGAAAATAAAATGGAATCGTATAAAATGCTCAACTAAAACCTAAGAACACAGAAAAATAGGAGATGGGGGAAAATTCAAGAATAAATACAATTAATAGAAAACAGTTACCAACATGGTAGATATTAATCCTACTAAATCAATAATAACTTTAAATGTGAATAATATAAAAACCCCAATTGAAAGATAGAGATTATCAGTGTGAATACAAATTTTAAAAATCCAACTACATGTTGTTGACAATAAATCTACTTTAAAAGTATAAATTTAGGTTAAAAGGAAAGGGATAAGGAAAGATAGACCATGTTAGCTATAATTTTAAAGAAAGCTGGAGTAGCTATATTAGTTTCAGGTAAAGCAAACATCAGAACAGGAAAATTATTACTGATAAAAGGGACATTACATATTGATACAAGGGTCAGTTCTCCAAAGAATCACAACAATCCTAAATGTATATGCACCTAACAATGAAGCATCAAAATGCATGAAGCTATAATGGATAAAACTGAAAGGAGAAATAGACAAATCCACTATTATAGTTGAAGACTTCAAGACTCCTGTATCTAAAGCAGCCAAAAAATCTGTAAGGATCTAGTTAACTACATTATCAATTAACTGAATTCAGTGGACATTTAGAGAATACTCCATTCAACAATAACAGGGTGCACATTCTCTTAAAGTTCCTATGGAAAATTCAACAAGATAGGCCACATTCAAAACATTTGGAAATTAAATAACTTATTTCTAAATAACATACAGGTCAAAGAAGATGTTTTAAGAATTTATAAAGTATTTTGTAATAACATAAGATGAAATACCAAAATGTATGAGTTGCAGTGCAAGAAGTGCTTAGAGGAAAATTTACAGCATTGAATGAATATATTAGAAAAGAAGAAAGATCTAAAATAACTTACCTGAGTTTCTAATTCAGAAACTAGAGAAACAAGAATAATTTAAGCCTAAATCAAGCGAAAATAAGAAATAAAAACATTAAAGCAGAAATCAATAAAATTCAAAACAGGAAAATTAGAGAGAAAACCAAGGCTGGTTCTTTGAAAAGATGAATAAAATGGATAAACATTTAGCCAGGCTAACCAAAACAAAACACAAACAAACCAATAAAAAAAGAAGACAAAATTAATTATATAAAAAATGAAAGAGGGGGTTGGGAGAGTGTCCATCATTACTACTGATGCCATGCATGGACATAAAAATAAATAAATAAAGTGGTGTTAGTAACAATTCTGGAGCCCTGGTGGTGTGGTAGTTAAGAGCTATGGCTGCTAACCAAAAAGTTGGCAGTTTGAATCCACCAGCTGATCCTTGGAAACCCTATGGGGCAGTTCTACTCCATCCTATAGGGGGTCACTCTGAGTCACAATTGACTTGAAGGCAATGGGTTTGGTTTTGGTTTAGTAACAAATTCTATGTATACCAATTTGATAATTTATATTAAGTAGATCAATTCCTTGAAAGAAACAAACTACCAAAACTAACACAAGGAGAAATATATAATCTGAATAGGACTGTATCTCTATTAAAGGAATTCAATGGATAATAACCTTCCAAGAAAAAAATCATTAGGCCCAGGTGGTTTCACTGGTGAATTCTACCAAATACTTAAGGAAGACATGATATCAATTCTCCAAAATCTCTCCCAGAAGAAAGAAGTAGAGGTAATACTTTTTAACTCATCCTGTGGGGCCAGCATTAATTACCCTTACAACAAAACCAGATGAAAATCTTATAAGAAAGGATAACTACAGACTAATATATTTCATGAACATATATTAGCAAATTCAAATCCAACAGTTTATAAAAAAATTGCACATCATTACCAAATGAGATTTATTCCAACTATGCAAGGCTGGTGTAACATTAGAAAATCAGGCAAGGTAATCCACCATATCTACAAGCTAAAAAAAAAGTATATATATGATTATATCAATTGATGCAGAAAAAGTATCTGGCCAAATCTACAGCTCTTTCAAGATTAAAAAAAACAAAACAAAAAAAAAAAAACTATCAATAAACACGGAGTAGAGTGGAACTTCTTCAGTTTGATAAAGGATATCTACAAAAAAACAGAACTTACATAATTATCCCAACACATGTCTGTCAGGTTGAAATACTGTGGTAGCTTGCTTGTTGCTGTGATACTGGAAGTTTGCCACCAGTATTTCAAATACCGGCGGGATCATCGCTGGTAGACAGCTTTCAGCTGAGCTTCCAAACTAAGACAGACTAGGAATAAGAACCTGGCAATCTACTTCTAAAAAAATTGGCCAGTGAAAACCTTATGAATAGCACTGTAACATTGTCTGATATAGTGTTGAAAGATGAGGCCCTCAGGTTAGAAGGCACTCAAAATACTACTGGGGAAGAGCTGCCTCCTCAAAGTACAGTTGACCTCAATAACATGGACAAGTCAAGCATTAGGGACCTTCATTTGCTGATGTGACATGACTCAAAATGAGAAGAAACAGCTGCAAACATCCATTAATAATCGGAAAGTGGACTGTATGAAGTATGAATCTAGGAAAGTTGGAAGTTATCAAAAATGATATGGAATGCATAAATATTGATATCCTATGCATAAGTGAACTGAAATGGACTGGTTTTGGGCTTTTTGAATAAGACAATCATATGGTCTACTATGCCAGGAATGACAGATTGAAGAGGAATGGTGTCACATTCATTGTCAATCAAAAACAACATTTCAAAGTCTATTCTGAAATACAACATTGTCAGTGATAGGGTAATATCCATACTCTACAAGGAAGACCAGTTAATGCGACTATTATTCAAATTGATGAACCAACCAGTAAGGCCAAATACAAAGAAATTGAAGATTTTTACCAACTTCTGCAGCCTGAAATTGATCAAATATGCAATCAAGATGCACTGATAATCACTGATGATTGGAATGCAAAAGATGGAAACAAAGAAGGAACAGTAGTTGGAAAATATGGTCTTGGTGATAGAAATGAAGCCGGAGATCACATGATAGAATTTTGCAAGACCAATGAATTCTTCATTGCAAATTCTTTTTTTCAATAGCATAAACAGCAACTACACTTGTGGACCTCACTGGATGGAATACATAGGAATCAAATCAACTATATTGTGGAAAAAGATGATGAAAAAGCTCAATATCATTAGTGAGAACAAGGCCAGGGGCCATCTGAGGAACAGACCATTAATTGCTCATATGCAAGCTAAAGTCGAAGAAAATTAGAACAAGTCCATGAGAGGCAAGGTATGACCTTGAGTATATCCCACCTGAATTTAGAAACCATCTCAAGAATAGATTTGATACATTGAACACTAATGACCGAACACCAGAAAGGTTGTGGAATGACATCATGGACATCATACATGAAGAAAGCAAGGGTCATTAAAAGACAGAAAAGAAAGAAAAGACTAAAATGGGTGTCAGAAGAGACTGAAACTTGCTCTTGATTGTTGAGTAACTAAAGAGAAAGAAATGATGAAGTAAAAGAGCTGAACAGAAGATGTCAAAGGGAGGCTCAAGAAGACAGAGTAAAATATTGTAATGAAATGTGCAAAGACCTGGACATAAAGAACCAAAAGGGAAGAACATGCTCAGCATTTCTCAAGCTGAAAGAACTGAAGAAGAAATTCAAGACTTGAGTCGCAATATCGGAGGATTTTTTGGGGGAAAACATTGAACAATGCTGGAAACATCAGAAAGATGGAAGGAGTACACAGAGTCACTGTACTCAAAAGAATTTCATCAAGTAGCATATGCTCAAGAACTGACGGTACTGAAGGAAGAGGTCCAATTGCACTGAAGGCATTCGTAAAAAAACAAGGCTCTAGGAATTGACAGAATACCAACTGAGATGTTTCAACAAATGGATGTGGTTCTGGAAGCCTCACTCATCTACGGCAAGAAATTAGGAAGCCAGCTACCTGGTCAACTGATTGGAAGAGATCCGTACTTGTACCCATTCCAAAGAAAGGTGATTCAATAGAATGTGGAATTTTTTTTTCTTCTTATTTTTTTAGTGGAACTTTAGATGAAGGTTTACAGAACAAATAGTTTCTCATTAAACAGTTGGTACACATACTGTTTTATGACATTGGTTAACAACCCCATGAATGGCAACACTCTCCCTTCTCATACTTGGAGGACATTTTTTTTTTTTTTTGGTGAAAATATACATAGCCAAAGATACACCATTTCAAAAATTTCTACATGTACAATTCAGTGACATTGATTACATTTTTCCAGTTGTGCCGCTATTCTCACTATCTTTTTCCAAATTATTCCGTCACCATTATCTTCAACACACTGTCTGCTATGCTTCCATCAAAACTTTTGAGTGGCTGTTGTCAATTTGATCTCGCATAGATAATTCTATTTTTTATTTTTGTACTTTAGATGAAGGTTTACAGACAAATATTTTCTCATTAAACAGTACACATATTGCCCTATGTCAATGGAGAACAACACCACATGTCAACACTGTCCCTTCTCAACCTTGGATTCCCTATCACCAGCTTTCCTGTCCCCTCCTGCCTTCTAGTCCTTCTCCCTGGACTGCTGTGCCTTGTAAGTCACATTTTGTTTTATGGGGCTGTCCAATCCCCAGATGAATGGTGAACCTCAGGAGTGACATAACCACTGAGTTAAAAGGGTGTCCAGGGGCCATACTCAACAGGTTTCTCAAGTCTCTGTTAGGCCAGTAAATCTGGTCTTTTTTTATATGTTAGAAGTTTGTTCTACATCCTTCTCCAGCTCTGTCCATGACCCTCTGTTGTGATCCTGGTCAGAGCAGTCAGTGGTGGTAGCCGGGCACCATCTAGGCTGTACTGGACTCAGTCTGGTGGAGGCCTTGCTAGCTGTGATCTATTAGTCCTTTGGACTACTCTTTTCCTTGTATCTTATTTTCTTCATTCTCCCTTGCCTCTGAAGGTGTGAGACCAATGGAGTATCCTAGATGGCTGCTCATTGGATTTTAAGACCCCAGACACTACTCACCAATGTACAGTGTAGAACATTGTCTTTCTAAACTGTGTCATGCCAATAGAGCTAGATGTTCCCTGAGACCACGGTCCCCAAAGCCCTCTGCCCAGCAATTCATTCCCTCAGGTAGGTTGGATGTGTCTATGGAGCTTCCATGACCTTTCCTTGTACAAGTTGTGCTGGCTTCCACAGTACTGTGTACTGTCTTACCCTTCACCAAAGTTACCACTTGTCTATTTAGTCCCCCCCTATCCCTCATAACCAACAAAGATTGTTTCTTTTTGTATGCAAGCTTTCTGATGAGTTTTTACAGTAGAGGTCTCATACAATATCCTTTTGTGATTGACTTGTTTCACTCAGCATAATGTCCTCCAGTTTCATCCATGTTATGAGATTCATCATTGTTATTTATCATTGCATAATATGCTATTGTGTGTATATACCATAGTTTGTTTATCCATTCATCTGTTGATGGGCATCTAGGTTGTTTCCACCTTCTTGCTAAGGTGAACAACGCTGCAATGAACATGGGTGTGCATATGTCTATTCGTGTGATGGCTCTTATATATCTAGGATATATTCCTAGGAGTGGGATTGCTGGATAGTAGGGGGTTTCTATTTCTAGCTTTCTAAGGAAGTGCCATATCATTTCCTAAAATGGTTTCATCATTATACATTCCCACCAGCAGAGCATAAGAGTACTGATCTCCCTGCATCCTCTCCAACAATTGTTATTTCCAGTGTTTTTGATTCGTGCTAGTAAGGCCAGGGTGAGATGGTATCTCATTGTGGTTTTGATTTGCATTTCTCTAATGGTTAGTGATGGTGAGCATTTCCTCATGTGTCTGCTGGCCACTTGAATGTCTTCTTTGGTGAAGTGTCTGTTCATTTCATTTGCTCATTTTTTAAGAGGATTGTTTGTCTTTTTGTTGAAGAGGTGTTGGATTTTCTTGCAGATTTTAGAGATTAGACCTTTGTCTGACTTGTGTGTTCAAAAATTTTTTTCCCAGTCCGTAGGTTCTCTTTTTACTCTTTTGGTGAAGTCTTTTGATGAGCATAAGTGCTTAATTTTTAGATGATCCCAGTTATCTAGCTTATCTTCCGGAGTTTGTGTGTTATTGGTTATGGTGAGTATCCTGTTAATATCGTATATTAGGGCCTCTAGCATTGATCCTATTTTCTCTTCTATGAACTTTATAGTTTTTGCCTTTATATTGAAGTCTTTGATCCATTTTGAATTAGTTTTTGTATATGGTGTGAGGCATGGGCCCTGTTTCATTTTTTTGCAGAAGGACATCCAGTTTTGCCAGCACTATTTGTTAAAAAGACTGTCTTTTCCCAATTTGATGGACTTTTGGCCCTTGTTGAAGATCAACTGACTGTAGGTGGATGGATTTACATCTGGGTTCTCAATTCTGTTCCACTGGTCAACGTATCTGTCACTGTACCAGTACCAGGCTGTTTTGACTACAGTAGTTGTATAGTAGGTTCTGAGGTCAGGTAGTGCAAGTCCTCCTACTTTATTCTTCTTCTTCAATAGTGCTGTACTTATCCGGGGCTTCTTCCCCTTCCATGTAAAGCTAATGATTAGTTTTTCCATCTCTTTAAAGAATGTTGTTGGTATTTGGATCGGGATTGCATTGTATTTGTAAATTACTTTGGGTAGAATTATTATTTTCACAATGTTGAGTCTGCCTATCCATGAGCATGGTATGTTTTTCCATTTATGTAGATTGGTTTGGGTTTCTTGCAACAGTGTTTTGTAGTTTTCTTTGTTTAGTTGTTTTACATCCCTGGTTTAGACTTATTCCTAAGTATTTCATCTTTTTAGGAGCTATTATAAAGGGTATTGTTTTCCTGATTTCTTTTTCATCGTTCTCTGTATTGGTGTATAGGAATCCAACTGATTTTTGTATGTTTATCTTGTATCCTGCTACACTGCTGAATCTTTTTATTAGTTCCAGTAGTTTTTTCATGTAGTCTTTAGGGTTTTCTATGTATAGTATCATATCATTCACAAACAAGGATAGTTTAACTTCTTCATTACTAATTTGGATGTCCTTTACTTCTTTTTCTTGCTTTATTGCTTGCGCTAGGACTTCCAGCACAATGCTAATTAAAAGTGGAGATAAAGGGCATCCTTATCTTGTTCCTGTTCTCAAGGGGAATGTTTTCGGCCTCTCTCCATTAAGAATGATGTTGGCTGTCGGTTTTGCATAGATGCCCTTTATTATGTTGAGAAATTTCCCTTCTATACCTATTTTATTGAGAGTTTTTAATCAGGAATAGGTGTTGGACTTTGTCGAATGCCTTTTCTGCATCAGTTGAGATGATCATGTGATTCTTTTCTTTCCTTTTATTTCTGTGGTGGCTTACGTTGATTGATTTTCTAATGTTGGACCATCCTTGCATACCTGGTATGAATCCTACATGGTCATGGTGTATTATTTTTTTGATACGATGCTGAATTCTATTGGCTAGAATTTTGTTGAGAATTTTGGCATCTATATTCATGAGAGATATTATGGTGTATTCACCTGGTTTTGGTATGAGTGTTCTGCTGGCTTCGTAAAATGAATTCAAAGTATCCCTTCCTTTTCTATGTTCTGAGATAGTTTGAGTAGTATTGGTATAAGCTCTTCTCTGCATGTTTGGTAGAATTCTCCTGTGAAGCCATCTGGGCCAGGGTGCTTTTCTGTTGGGAGTTTTTTTTATTATGTTTTCAGTCTCTTCTCTTGTTATGGGTCTGTTTAGATTTTCAACATCATTTTGTCATAGTTTGGGTAGGTGGTGTGTTTCTAGAAATTTATCCATTTCCTCTAGGTTATCAAATTTGTTGGAGTATAATTTTTCATAATACTCTGTTATAATCCTTTTTATTTCACTTGAGTCTGTTGTAATGTCCTCCATTTCATTTCTTATTTGGATTATTTGCATTCTCTCCTGTTTTTCTTTTGTTGCCCTGGCCAGTGTTGTGTCGATTTTGTTGATCTTCCGAAGAACCAACTTTTAGTTTGTTGATTCATTCTATTATTTTTCTGTTCTCTATTTGATTTACTGCTGCTCTGATTTATTATTATTTCTTTTCTTCTAGTGACTCTGGAATTTTTTTTTTTTTTTTTTTTTTGCTGTTCTCTTTCTATTTGTTTAAGTTCTGTACTTAATGTTTTGATTTTGTCCCTTTCTTATTTTTTAATGTGTGCGTCTACTACTGTAAATTGTTCTCTGAGGACTGCGTTTGTTGTGTCCCAAAGGTTTTGGTATGATGTGTTTTCATTCTCATTTGATTCAAGGAATCTTTTTATTCCATCTCTGATTCCTTCTGTTTCTCAGTGATGTGTAAGTATGGTATTAATCAATTTCCATGTAATTGATTTTTCTTCTTTGCTATTCCTGTTGTTAATTTCTACCTTGATGGCTTTGTGGTCAGAGAAGATACTTTGTATTATCTCAGCATTTTGGATCTTGTTGAGGATTGCTCTGTGGTCTAAGATTTGGTCTACTCTGGAGAATGTTCCATGTGCATTGGAAAAGAATGTGTACTTTGCAGCCACTGGGTGTAGTGTTCTATATATGTCTATGAGGTCAAGTTGGCTGATTGTGCCCTTTAGATTTTCTGTATGTTTGTTGAGTTTCTTTCTAGATGTTCTGTCCTTTACTGAGAGTAGTTTGTTGAAGTCTCCTACGATTATTGTGGAACTGTCAATTTCTATTTTCAGCGCTTGGAGTTTGTTTTACATATTGGGGAGCCCTGTCATTGGGTGTGTAGATGTTTATTATGGTCATGTCTTTATGATGGATCATCCCCTTAATCATCATATACTTGTCTTTCTTTGTCTTTTACAGTGGATTTTGTTTTAAAGTCTATTTTATCTGAGATTAGTATTGGCCCTCCTGCTCTTTTTTTGTTAGCTGTTTCCATGATATATTTTTTTCCATCCTTTGATTTTTAATAAATTTACATCTTTGTTTCTAAGGTCTTTTTCTTGTCAACAGCATATTGATGGATCCTGGTTTTTTATCCATTCTGTCTCTCTCTATCTCTTTATGGGTGCACTTAGGCTATTTACGTTCCGTGTAATGATTGATAAGTGTGAGTTTATTGCTGACATTTTGTAGCGCTTTTTTTTTGTGGTGCTGACATTGTCTTTGTTCCTCTTGCTGTCCTGTGCAGAATTCCTTTTGTTTGTGGTGGTTTTTTTTTCATTTCTTTGGTTTTTGTAGGTTTTGTTTATACTGAGACTTTATGTTTTTCTTGTTTATTTTGATGAGTAGGCTTGTTAACTTTCTTTGTGGTTACCTTGAAATTTACCCTTATCTTCATAGGTTTGAACCAGTCTATTATTACGTGGTATTGCTTTGCCTTCCTCTCCATTAGAAGGTTCTATACTTACACTGTTTATTCCCTCTTTTATTGTTCTGATGTTCTTGTCCTTTACTGATTAACCTCTCCGGTTCCCTGTTGTCATTCTTTTGGTTTTGGATAGTCCTTGAGAGTTCATTTCCTAGGTTGGTATCTGGCTTGTACAATCGTGTGTCCTAGATTCATCCTGTGGTCTCAGGTTGTTTGTTCTGAGATCAAAGGACTCCCTCTAATAATTCTAGTAATTTTGGTTTGGTTTTTACCTAGTCCTTTAATTTCTGTTTATCTGGAAATGACTTGATTTCACCATCATATTTGACAGAAAGTTTTGTAGGATATATTATTCTTGGCTGGCAATTTTTTTATTTCAAGGTTTTTATATATGTCATCCCATTACCTTCTTGCCTACATGATTTCTGTCGAATAATCCAAGCTCAGTCTTATTGTTCCTCCTCTGTATGTGACTTTTGTTTTTCTTGAGCTGCTCTCAGGATTCTTTATTTGTCTTTGGTTTTAGCAAGTGTGATTATGATATGCCTTGGTGATTTTGTTTTGGGGGTCTATCCTATGTGGGTTTCGTTGAGCTTATTGGGTGGTCAGCTTTTCATCTTTCATGATACTGGGGAAGTTTTCTGTCAGCAATTCTTCAGTGATCCTCTCTGTGTTTTCTCTTTTCTCCTTCTGTTCTGGAGCTCCGATCACTCGAAGATTTTTGCTTTTGATTGTACCCCACATAATTATCAGAGTTTCTTCATTTTTCTTCAGTCTTTTTTTCTGATTTTTCTTTAGAGTTGTATCCAAGTGTTTGTCTTCAATTTCACTGATCCTGTCTTCCATCATTTCAAACCTGCTCTTCAGCCCTTCTATGACACTGTCCATTTCTTAAATCTTGTTGTTTATCTTTTGGATTTCTAATTGTTGTTTTTGTAGGATTTCTAGCTGTGGATTTATTTTAGCATTCTGTTTCTGTATTTTCTTGAATTCTTCCTTTTTTCATCTGTATTTTCCATGAATTTGTCTCCCTTTTCCATGACTTTGTCTATTTTGTCTCTATTTTCATCTGCTATTTACTTCAAATCTTGGATAATTATGAGTATTAGATATTTGAATTCCCTTTCAGGTAGTTCTAGTGCCTTTTCTTCTACTGAAAAGTCATCTGGTGTTTTATTTTGGATGCCTACTGGAACCATCCTGCCCTGTTTTTGTAAATGTTTTGATATTGTCGTCTCTCTTCTGGGCATTCAGTAGTTATTTTCCTCATTTATTAATTGCAGATTTGTTTGTTTCATCCTGCATTTTTGTTTTTATTTTGTTATGTCTGAGCAGGCATGTCATGCATTCTTTGTTGTTTACTTGTCTGTGAGCACAATACTTTTCACTTCCTTCTTCAATGGGTAGGATCAGTCACTCAGGTATGGTACAGCAAGGCATGTCCAGCTGAAGGAGAGTTGCTGAGATGAGTTGTTTGTGGCACGTACTAGGGCCCACTGGGAGGGCCAGGAATCAGTGGAGGGCAGGTTTCAGTAGTCCATGTCTGTGTTGCTTGGTGTTGTGATGTTCAGCCCATGGAGCAGGTAGGCAAAAAGAAGGGGGGACATTGTGATGTGTGGCACTAAGATAGGTATGGGAGAGAGGAGAGAGGAACAGGAGTCAAAAACAAACACAAACATACACAAACAAACAAAAAAGAGTGCTAAGGGAGCTTTCTGTTAGAGTGGAGAGATGAGAGACTGAGAAATGGAGAAAAAAAGAAAAAAGAAAAAGGGTAAAAGAAAAAGTGAACAAATAAAAATTAGAGGAAAAAAATAAAAGCCCTCAGGGATCCCACTGATGTGGCTGGTGGGACTGGGGAAGTTGCTTCCAGGCCATGAAGTCCAACCTGGCTAGAAGGGGTAGAGGTGTCACATAGAGCCAGGTATTCAGGAGAAGGAAGAGAAGGTAAGTACAGAGAGACGGGAAACTGGAAATTAAAAAAGACAAAATGGTAAAAAAGAAAGAAGAAAACAAAACAAAGAAACAAAAAAAAAAAAAAAAAACAGAAAGAAAAAAGAAAAAAGAAATTCCCTTAGGGATGTCTCTGTGCAGCTGTGCAGAGTCAAGGAGTAACTCCCAAGTCACCCAGTACTGCCCTGCTAGAAGGGGCTCCCAAGCTGAGAAAAGAAAATGAAAGTAAACAAAAAAATGAAAACAGAACAAAAACAGCCCTGGGGGTCCCACCAGTGTGGCGGCATGGGCCAGGAAGCAGTTTCACAGCCAAGCAGTGTTTCTCAGCAATTCAGGAAGAAGCATAGGTGGCACATGGATCCAGGTATTTGACAGAAAGGAGGAGGGGTGGTGAGAAGTAAGGAAAAAATCTAAAGAAGCAGAAGAAAGCAACACTACCAGCAAACACATGGTACTTAGGGAGCTGGCCAGTGTGGGCGGGTGGAATCTAAGCAACACCAGGGTGAAGCCGGTGCTTCCTGACCAAAAGACTGTGGCCGCAGGAAGCAGAGGAGGCTGAGTGTGGGTGAAGAGGAGTAGGGGGTGGGAAAGCATGTATCTCTGGTTACCGGTTGTTCTGTCTCCTGCTGGAAGCTCCATGAAGCTGCTTTCTCTTACCCCCTGTATGCTTTTCTCCAATAGGAGTCCAAGATGGTGGATCCATGTTGCTGTAGCTGATAGGGGACCTCAGCATGTATCTCTGCTTGCTCTCTGTTCTTGGTCAATTTCTTTTTCCATTCGTTGCTTGGCTGAATTATTTATCTCTTCATTTGATACTTACGGTTTCAGGATTAAAGTGTGTCTCTGACTTAATTTTTCAGATCTTTGCTGTGGTGGGATGACGTGGGGCTTCTGTCTGTAGCACCATGTTGCCCTGAAGTCCCAGAATGCAGAAATTATTGAACAATATCATTAATACCAAAATCAAGTAAAATTTTGTTGAATATCATTCAAAAGCAGTTGCAGCAGTACATCAGCAGGGAACTGCCAGAAATTCAAGCTGGATTCTGTAAAGGACATGGAACAAGGGACATCATTATTGATGTAAGATGGATCATGGCTGAAAACAGAGAATACCAGAAAGATGTTTACCTGAGTTTTATTGACTATGCAAAGGCATTTGATTGTGTGGATCATAACAAATTATGAATAACATTACAAAGCATGGGAATTCCAGAATACTTAATTGTGCTCATGAGAAACCATACTTAGACCAAGAGGCAGTCTTTTGAACAGAACAAGGGGATACTGCATGGTTTAAAGTTAAGAAATTGTGCATCAGATAAGTGTCCTTTCACCATACTTATTCAATCTGTATGCTGAGCAAATAATCTGAGATGCCGGACTGTATGAAGAAGAAAATGGCATCAGGTTTAGAGAAAGACTCATTAACAACCTGTGATACGCAGATGACAAAACCTTGCTTGGTTAAAGTGAAGAGGACATGAAGCACTTACTGATGAAGATCAAAGACTATAGCCTTCAGTACAGATTAAGCCTCAATATAAATTAAAATATTCTCTCAGGTGGACCAATACGCAACATCATGATAAACAGAAAAAAGATTGAAGTTGTCAAGGATTTAATTTTACTTGGATCCACAATCAACACCCTTGGAAACAGCAATCAAGTAATCATACATGAATTGTAGTCAGCAAATCTGCTGCAAAAGACATCTTTAAAGTTTTAAAAAGCAAATAAGTTACCTTATGGACAAAGATACGCCTGACCCAAGCCATGGTGTTTTCAATTGCCTCATGTACATGCGAGAGCTGGACAATGAATAAGGAAGACCAAAGAAGAATTGGTGCCTTTGTATTATGGTGTTAGTGAAGAATACTGAATGTACCATGGACTGTCAGAAGAAAGAACAAATCTGTCTTGGAAGAAGTACAGCCAGAATGCTCATTAGAAGCAAGGATGGCAAGACTTCGTCTCACATGCTCTGGACATGTTATCATTAGTGACCAGTCCCTGGAAAAGAACATCATGCTTGGTAAAAAAGAGGGTCAGAAAAAAGAAGAAGACCCTCAACAAGATGGATTGACACAGTGACTGTAAGAATGGGCCCAAGCATAACGACGAGTTTGAGGATGGTGCAGGACTGGGCAGTGTTTCATTCTGTAGTACATAGGATCACTATGAGTTAGAGCCTACTTGATGGCATCTAACAACAACAATAAGAGCATCATTATAGAAGGCAGTGATGATTCAGTGGTAGAATTCTTCCCTTCCCAACCAATGTATCCTAAGCACAGCCACACCTGTTTGTCAGTGGAGGCTTGTTTATTGCTATGACACTGACAGGCTTCAGTGGAGCTTCCAGACTAAGCCTAGGAAAAAAGTTCTCATGATCTACTTCTGAAAAATCATCCAATGAAAACTCTATTAATCACAATGGTCCCATGCCACTGGTGCATATGGTTGCCATGAGTCAGGGTCTGATTACAGGACAGCTAACAACAACAAGAACATCATTATTAATTAGTAATGCATAACCGGAAATTTTTTCATAAGATTGGGAACAGGCAAGGAAGTCCTCAGCACTACTGTTCAACATTGTACCACAAGTTTAGTTACTGCACTAAGAAAAGACAATGTGTACATATTAGGAGGTAAGAAGTAAAATTATCTTTATTCACAGATTACATGATTGCCAATGAGAAAGGTCCCAAAATATAGACAATAAAAAAGCTCCTGTAACTAATAAGTGAGCATAGAAGGTCACATTATACAAGGTTAATATCCAAAAGTCAATTGTTTTCCTATATACCACAAATAAAAGCTAAGTATTTGAAATTAAAAAAGAAATATACCATATACAAAAGTACCAAAAATAAAATACTTAGGTAAAAATCTAACAAAATATGTACATGATGTGTATGCAGGAAACTGCTAAACATGAATAAAAAATGCAAGAGCATCTAAATGAATGGAAAGATTGTCCATGATCACGGATTGGAGTACTCAAGATTATTAAGATGTCAATTCTTCTCAAATTCTATAGATTCAATGCAATTTCGATAAAATACCATCAATTATTTGGTAGCGATTGACAGATTCTAAAGTTTATGTGGAAAGGCAAAGGACCTACATTAGCCAACACAATACTAAATAGAACAAAGTTGGAAGTCTTATACTGGTTGATTTCAAGACTTACTATAAAGCTACAACAATTAAGACAGTGTGGTATTGGTGAAAAAAATAGACACATAGATCAATAGAACAGAATAGAGAACCCCAAAATAGAACTATACAAATATAGTAAACTGATCTTTGACAAAGATGCAAAGGACAAAATGTTGTCTTTTCAGCAAATGTTGCTGAAATAATTAGATGTCCATATGCAAAATGATGAAGTAAGACAGATACATTACAACTTTCATAAAAATTAACTCAAAATGGATAATATAACTAAATGTATAATGCAAAACTATAAAACATCTAGAAGCAAAAATTAAAAAACTAAAGAGTTTTTAGACAAAACACCAAAGCAAAATTCATGAAAGAAAAAGTTGACAAGTTGGACTTTATTACAATTAAAAACTCTTGAATTCTGTCAAGAGAATGAAAAGACAAAGCATAGACTGGAAGAAAGTCTTTTTGCGAAACATTTTTCTGATAAGGACTTGTATCCAAAATATACAAAATTATCTGAAAACTCAACAATTAGAAAACCATCATCCTAATTAAAAAAGAAAAATGGGCAAAAAATATGAATAGATAAGTCACTGAAGAAGATATACCGGTGACAAATAAACTTAGGAAAAGATGCACAACATCATTTGTCATTAGGGAATTTCAAATTAAAACAATGAGATACCACTTCACACCTATCAGAATGGCTAAAATTAAAAAAAAAAAAGACAATACCAATTGCTGGTGAGGGTGTGGATCAACAGGAACTCTCACTGATTGTCAGTTTGAATGCAAATTGTACAGCCACTTTGGAAGGTATTTGGTAAATTCTTACAAAGCTAAACAGTCTTACCGTAAGATTCAGTAGTTGAGCTCCTACCTAACTGATTTGAAAACTTATGTCCACACCAAAACTTATGTAAACATGCATGAGAATGTTTATAGTAATTTTGTTTATATTAACCAAAAAAAGAAAAAGAAAAACAGAATCAACCACTTTATCATTCAATAGGTGAATGGATAAACATAGTAATTCATAAGATGAAATATTAGCTAGTGATAAAAATAAATAAGCTTTCAAGCTATGAAAAGACAGGCATGCGTCATAAATGCATAATGCTAAGTGAAAAAAATATGATCTGCAAAGCCTAAATACCATATGATTCCAAATATATAACATTCCATAAAAGGTAAAACTATAGAGACAGCAAAAAGTTCAGTGGTTGCCAGGGATTTGAAGCAGAGTGAGTAGATGAGTGAATAGATAAAGTACAGAATTTTTTTCAGTGAAACTATCCTGCATGTTACTATAAAAATGTATGAGTTTATACAATTGCCAAAACCCATAGAACTTTACAACACAAAAAAATGAGCCTTAATGTATGCAAATAAAAAAAAATCATTTAGTTGGATGCAGGATCCCAGAATGTAATGCAGTGACAGAACAATCTAACTGTATTTCAAATGTGTGAAACAAACTTACTGAAGGGAATAGGGAACATGTGCTGACCTAAGCAACTCTGAAAATGAGTGCAGTCTGTAAGACAAAAGGTAAAATAAACTGTACATAAACACTGCAATTAAGCTAATACTATTGTTTCCCATGGAAGAATGGGTTACAAATTCTGATACTGCTAGCTATACACACATACTGGAATTGAACAATTATGTAAATTACATAAATGAATGTTGCACGGTGGGAACCAGATTTTCTACTGAAGAAATACGAGGTTACAAATAAGCAAAGGGAAGAGACTAGAATGACCTATGTGGCAATGGATTAGAATTGGAGTCATAAGTACAAACTCATGTTTCACTTAAACTAGATACAAATGGTTATATATACAAATATTCATTTTGCTGTCATTAGGTGCGGTCAAGTTGGTTCCGACTCATAGCGACCCTATGTACAAAAGAACGAAACACTCCCCAGTCCTGGGCCATCCTCACAATTGTTATGCTTGAGCCCATTGTTGCAGCCACTATGTCAGTCCATCTCATTGAAGGTCTTCCTCTTTTTCACTGAGTCTCCACTTTACCAAGCATGATGTTCTTCTCCAGGGACTGATCCCTCCTGATAACAGGTCCAAAGTATGTGAGACATAGTCTCCTTATCCTTGCTTCTAAGGAGCATTCTGGCTGTATTTCTTCCAAGACAGATTTGTTCGTTCTTTTGGCAGTCCATGATATATTCAATAATCTTCACTAACACCACAATTGAAATGCATCAATTCTTCTTTGGTCTTCCTTATTCATTGTCCAGTTTCACATGCATATGAGGCGATTGAAAACACCATGACTTGGGTCAGGCACACCTTAGTCTTCAAGGTGACATCTTAGCTTTTCAACACTTTTAAGAGGTCTTTTGCAGCATATTTGCCCAATGCAACATGTCATTTGATTTCTTGACTGCTGCTTCCATGGGTGTTGATTGTGGATCCAAGTAAAATGAAATCCTTGACAACTTTAATATTTTCTCCAATTATCATGATATTGCTTATTGGTCCATTTGTGAAGAGTTTTGTTTTCTTTATGTTGAGCTGTAATCCATACTGAAGGCTGTGGTCTTTGATCTTCTTCAGTCCTCTTCACTTTCAGCAAGCAAGGTTGTATCATCTACATAACGCAGGTTGTTAATGAGTCTTCCTCCAATCCTGATGTCATTTTCTTCTTCATATAGTCCAGCTTCTTGGATTATTTGCTCAGCATACAGTTTGAATAAGTATGCTGAAAAGATACAACTCCCTGATGCACACCTTTCCTGACTTTAAACCACACCTTATTCCACTGTTCTGTTTGAACGATTGCCTCTTGATCTATGTACAGGTTCCTCATGAACACAATTAAGTGTTTTGGGATTCCCATTCTTCACAATGTTATCCATAATTTCTTATGATCCACGCAGTCAAATGTCTTTACTTAGTCAATAAAACAGGTAAACATCTTTCTTGTGTTCTCTGCTTTCAGCCATAATCCATCTGACATCAGCAATGATATCCTTGGTTCCATGTTGGCTTCTGAATCTCGCTAGAATTTTTGGCAGTTCCCTGTAGATGTACTGCTGCAGCTGCTTTGAATGATCTTCAGCAAAATTTGAGTGTGATATTAATGATACTGTTCGATAATTTCTATGTTTGGTTGGATCACCTTTCTTGGAAATAAGTATAAATATGGATCTCTTCCAGTCTGTTGGCCAGGCAGCTGTCTTCCAAAATTCTTGGACAAATATTTATAGGTATACACATATGTGTATATGCATAGATATATGTGTGTGTATATACACAGATACATTTACTTGCTCTGTCAGCTCAGAGGGCCTAGAAGTAAGGATACCCCAGTGGCAATGAGCACACCTAGTGCCCACTTGCTAGTTTTTGATACCGTTCTCTGATATAAGACGCAGAGCTCCTTGGAGAAGTGGCTGTCTAAGACTACAGCAAGAAATATTAAAGATGATATTAAAGTAAGGAAGTACCCCCCAAAAAACTAGACTTGAATGCTGAATGTACCCAGGAGCCAAGGGAAAGATCTCCCAATGGCCAAAGCTGGAACAATTTGAGCAATAAAATAAAATAGTTAAGTACAAAATAAAAATCCATGAGTTCAAACTTATATAAATAAATGCCTGAATAAATAAATAAATGATGGAGAACAGACAAGTCTCTTGTGTAGAATAATTCCAAAAAATTGTGTACATACTGTGCCCTAAAGGAGTTGGAGCTTAACTCCTCACTCTTTAAGTGTGGACTACGCACAGCGACTTTTTTCCAAAGGATACAGTATGGAAATGGTGAATAAGAGTAACTTTAGAGTGAAGAAACATGAGACAGATAACTGATCAAGTTTAATACAAATGAGTCTCCTTGCTTACTTTTTGTTTGTTTTCCATTGAGCTTATGGAATCAAGGATTCTTTCTCAATCTTACAATCAGTCAAATTCAGAAGGCTGTATCTTCTAGACAACTGTAATATGGATTTCCTAAAACACAATTGACCTATGTTTGTATTTAAGACTGTGAGGAAGGGTAAGTGCAGCATGTTATTCTTTCTCATCCTCAGCATTAAACTAGAGATGGCAAATTCAAAGGCCAATTCACTTTTGTAAATAGACATAGCAAAAGGCATAGTGTTAGTGGCAAAAGGCATACAAATTCGGATATATTTTTGTTAATGTCAACGTATCAACCAAAGAAAATATATATATCTGAGAATTAAACATGCCACTGAACACCTATTATTGAAAGTACACGCAAAGGAGTCTTCCTTCACTGGGCCAGGGATAGGAAGGTGCTTTATTGGAACACTTTAACTAATCCAGGCTGCACTGTAAGCAAGTGACGGTAAACATGTTAATGCAGGAGGTGGTGGTGAGAAAGAAAGGGTCAAGGCATTAACTGTGATAGATAGTGTCAAAGCATCACTGGAAAAATACTGATATCTGAAGGCTAAGATTTAAAGGAACAAAAAATCAGACAGGAAGGATAGGAAGGGTGGTCAGGTCTAGGAAGTTCCCAACTTCTTTTTGTCCAGCAGTGCTGGGATCTAGACATAGAATATGAGTCTGGATTATAGCACCATAAGTCAGAGGAAGGCTGTGGACCAAAACCATGATACCTATAAAGAAGGAGAGCAAATTTGTTATTAAATGAGAGACTATATCAGCAAAAAATCAACGTGATTCTAAAAGGAAATGCAGTTGAAAGAGTGAGGCTAATGTAGAATTGGCAAATGTTGTATTATACATGTTTTTACTGTTAAAAAAAAAAGGTGAAAAACAAAGCAAAAAGCTGTGACACTAACAGGGAAGAATTTTAAGTGATAAAGTACAGCCCAATTTCGTGTTTGCAGTCTGCATTCTCATAGGTCAGAGACCGGAGAAGAACTCCCTATATTGCTTCAATATCAGCAGAACACAATTCTTACTGGAGACCGTGTCAGAAACCAGTTGGCTAAAGGCAGTGATATGCTAGTAATGCATCTTCTGGTACTCATGTGACTATGGATAAATCCCACTGTGACTGTGGACTTGCAGCCACCTATTTTCTTGGCAGAACAAACATTAGTGGCAGCAAACCATGCTGGAAAATTTCTGAAGTCTTCAATCAAAAGGGAGTTGGCGAGGACTTATTTAGAGGAGAAGGCATTGGACAGGGAGTTTAAGAGAAACTTATCTCAGGGCTGTCATTCACAAATAATAGTTTTCTTTGATCTTGGGCTATGTATAAGTCTATTCTCTTGCATAAGTTTTCCATCCAAAGTGGGAATCCTACTTTTCCCTACTTCCACAAAAGGATAATGTAGAGCAGAATAATATCAGTAAAAGAAAATGAGACTCTTAAGGCAAAGGATCACTATGCAAATTTAGATGTCAATAGATGTAATATGATTGTTATTGAGAACTGTATAGACACCAGTGAGATTTTAAGGACTGAATTTTTAATTATTATTAGCAGTTTACTTAATATTTAATATTTTGATAATTTTGAATTTCAGTTAAACTTCTTTAGTAATGACTGAGGGAATTGATTCTTTTTTATTTTTTTTGAGTCAAAAATACAACCAGAGCATTATTAATAGAAATCATCAAACACTATTATGAAACTCTGTTCATCCCATTATACTTAACTGCCATACATCCAATGCTGTAAATCAATTTTTGGAAAGTTTTAACTCTTAATCTAAAAGATGAATGTTGTAAAATATCTTTCAATATCCTTTTAGCTTTTATCCTTGTACATTCTGTTTGATAAAGATTGGGTATTTCACAACTTCTCTCAGTCTAAATTTCATAATTTGCACTCTCTGAGAGGAGAGAGTGACTCTGTCTGAAGTAAGCCTGTTTAATGGTGGTTTTCGGTATGAGTCTAGATCCAGTTGTATTTTTGGGGTAAGTGTGACATAGCTGCAGGCCTGTCAGTGGGAGTCTGGCTGTTTAATTACCAGCTCAGCTGTACTCTCCAACTGGATGTAGTGACTTAATAATTCTCTAAGTCCAGTGTCTTTCAATTTTCTTTATATATATATATATATATATATATATATATACTCACATAAGCAGTCATATAGAGTCACTATGAGTCAGAATCAACTCGACAACAACCGTTTTTTTTTACGTGTATATACGTATACGTATTTTTATGCATACATGTATGTATATATGTATATACGTGCGTGTGTATATATGCATGGAAGGAGCCCTAGTGGAGCAATGGTTAAGCGCTCAGCTGGTAATCGAAAGGTGGTGGTTCGAACCCACCCAGAGTCTCAGCAGGACAAAAGACCTGGCGATCTGCTTCCATAAAGATTATAGCCTATGAAACCCTATGAGGCAGTTCTGCTCTATTCCCTTGGGTTGCTATGAATTGGCATTCACTGGATGGCACCTAACAACAACTCTATATATACATGTGTGTGTGTGTATGAGTGTGTATACCAAGCATTCATTGAATGTATTGCTGACCAATAAAATGTAATATGATATTACCTATTCTACATGATATTAATTTTTTGGTAATATGGATTTACAAGGTCATTAATTTTTTTTAAATAAGCAGCACAATGAAGAAATTAAGATTTATTGGACAGGCGAAAATGAGTGCTGTAGTATATCAAAATTGCTTCTTAGGGCCTTGAAAGGATATTTTAATTTACAAGTTATGACATCGTAGATAGGTCTCTCTTGCTGATCTTCAATGAACTTTCATAACAAATAAATAAAATCAATAAAGGTATTTCAATTCTATAGAATAAGTCCTCAATAAGCCCTAAAACACATAGTTCTTTAAAAAGAAATAAAAGGAATACATTGTGCAATCTATGCATATGTAAGCATACTTGCCATTTTGTTACTTGCAGTTTACTTCTTTTAGTACTCTTTTGGGTAATAGAAGAATGTTCTTCATCATCTTCATATTCTATATCTTTATGTAAAATGTAAACAAAAATATTTGAATGAAGGGAAATTGTCAATATAAAACAAACTTGTTAAAAAACCAAACCCCTGGCTGTTGAGTCAATTCCAACTCATGGTGACTCAATTGGACAGAGTAGAACTGTCCCGAGGGGTTTCCGAGGCTGTAATCTTTACGGAAGCAGACAGCCAAAACTTTCTCCTGGAGGGGCTGGAGGGTTCCAACTGCAGACCTTTCAGTTAGCATCCAAGCTAATAACCACTGTGCCACCAGGACTCCTTAATATAAAATAATAGTGTAAAATAATTTTACATAATACCTCCATTCTAAGATAATGTCAAATTACCAGGAGGAAGAACTAGAGAGGAGAATCTATAATATGAAAAAATAATAACTGAATTTCAGAAACACTATCACTTTTGCCTCTCTTTATTAATCATTTGGCTACTTAAAATAGTTTTATTTTAACAAAGAAGTATGATTTATCTTGTATTAGTATAGAATAAATAATATATACTTGCATCTATACACCTTTTTCCTTTTTTTAGCAATTACAGTTGTCCCTTGGTATCTGTGGGAGATTGGTCTCAGGATCTCCGTGAATACCAAAATCTGCGGATGCTCAAGTCCCTTACATAAAGTGGCATAGTATTTGAATATAACCTACACAGTCCTCCTGTATACTTTAAACAATCTCTAGATTACATATAATGCCTAATGAACAATGTGGAGAAAGATGTGGCAGTCTGCTTCCATAAAGATTACAGCCTAGGAAACCCTGTGGGGCAGTTCTAATTGACTTGGAAGCACACAACAACAACAATGCAATGTAAATGCTATGTAAATACTTGCTATACTGTGTTGTTCAGGGAATAATGACAAGATGCAAGGTGAACACTGCTCAAACAAGTGCTGGATGGAGAGAGAGTGAGGATCTGTGAAATGGCTGGAGGCTTCAGCAGGGGATGCCTACACATCACCTCATTCATGTGCATTCAGCATAGTGCTTGATGCATGGCAAATTCAAGTTTTTCTTTTTGGAAATTTCTTTTCTTTCTTTTCGAATATTTTTCATCCACTGTTGGTTGAATCTGTAGGTGCGGAACCTGTGGATATGGAGGGCCAACTGTACTCACTGAATAGAGTATTTAGTTGCCATTGAGTCGATTGGCAACCCCATGTGTGTCAGAGTATAACTGTATTCCATAAAGTTTTCAATGACTGATCTTTCAGAAGTAGGTTGCTGGGCCTTTCTTTCAAGGCACCTCTGGGTGGACTTGAAACTCCAAACTTTTAGTTAGCAGCCAAGTGCATTAACCATTTGCACTACCCAGGGAATCCTTGATTAGAGTACGCATTTATTTTAAACATTACAGTAAGATGGCACATCTGGTTGTAAAAATAAAACTATTATGGACATAGGGGAAAGATATATGTTATAGATTGAAATATGTCCCCCAAAAATGTGTATCAACTTGGCTCGGCCATGATTCCCAGTATTATTTGGTTATTTACCATTTTGTGATCTGATATCATCATCTCATGTGTTGTAAATCCTAACCTCGCTGATGTTAATGAGGCAGGATTAGAGGCAGTTATGTTAATAAGGCAGAACTCAATCTAAAGGATTAGGTTGTACCTTGAGTCAATCTATTTTGAGATATAAAACAGAGAATCCAGCGGAGAGAGAGAAGAGGGACCTCATACAACCAAGAAGGTAGCCCTAGGAGAGGAGTGAGTCTTTTGGACCTAGGTCCCTGCCCTGAGAAGCTCCTAGACCAGGGGAAGATTGATGACAAGGACCTTCTCCCAGAGCTAATAAGGTAAAAGCCTTCCCCGGGAGCTAACACCCTGAATTATGACTTACAGCCTCCTAAACTGTGGGAGAACAAATTTCTGTTCGTTAAAACCATCCACTTGTGATATTTCTGATATCACAGCACTAAATAACTAAAACAATATGATTATGAGTGACTTGAAGTCAGTGTTTTATTGTAGATTATCTAGTGAGTAGATGGCCACCAATAATTCGTCCCATCTTCCCATCAAGATGTGAATCTATTTCCCCTCTGTTGCATTTTGCTAGACTTATCCCTTGTTTTGATCAAGAGAATGAGGCAGAACTGATGTGTGAGTTCAGGTGCTTGCTCTTTAAGTGGCTTGGTGACTACCATTTTCAGTCTTTTGAGATCCAGGCACAAAGTGAAGAAGCTTAGGTGAGATTACTTAATGATGAAAGTGATAAAACTCAGCCAGTCCCTGGGCATTCTAGATTCCACAGTAGAGTTGCCACAGTGTGAGTGGAACCATCTTGGCTGTGCTGTCCCAGCCATACTCCCAGCTGATGACAGCCCAATAAATGCAAATGTTAACCTCTTGAGACAGGAAAAAAAAAAAAAAGAAAAGCCCAGGTGAGTCAGCTAACTCACAGAATCATAAGGTATAATGAGAAATAATAAATGATTGTTTAAGTCACTGAGTTCTGAATTATCGGGTTACATGGGAATATATAAATGAAACATGGTTTCTTGAAGAATATCATTATTTTCAAGTGTAAGATTTTGGAAGGAGCCCCACCAATGCAGTGGTTAAGTGCTCAGCTGCTAACCTAAAGGTCATCAATTGGAATCCACCAGCCGATCTGTGGGAGAGAGATGTAGCAGTCTGTTTCCATAAAGATTTACAGCTTTGGAAACCCTGTGGAGAAGTTCTAATCTGTCCTATAGGGTCATCATGAATTAAAATTCACTCCACAACAATAGGTACGGGGTTATAAGATTTTTGAACCAAAGAATTTTTGTTACAAGAAAAAAGGATCAAGCTACCCCTATCGTCATCCTCATGAGTTAGAAATAAGGAGGGTTTAATTAGAAGAAAACTTAGGGTAATTAGTGATTGTATCAGAGTACATTCAGCTACAAGTACAAAATTTCTTACTTGTACTCACTTAAAGCAATAACAACATTAATAATACCACAAACTATGAAATTTAATGATAGACAACCCAGTACTGATACAATGGCTCAACAATTTAAGCAACTGTTCTCTTTTCATTCTCCTGTGATGTCATCATCAGCCAGCTACTCTGTCTCATGGACACAAGATGGCTGCCTCAGTTTCAGACATTACATTCATGTTGAAGGTAGGCAAGTTGCTATCATCTGTATGTTTCCCTTTTGATATACGTAAGCTTTCCTAGAAACAACTCCAATCAAATAGCAGTCATGCCATATGTTTCATTTGCCTAAATGGGTTCATGTGGCCGTAACTAGCTGCAATGAGAATTGTAGCTAAATTGCATATCTGACAAAAGAATACAGGACTGCCGTGATGGCTTAGACTGGTTCTGCTTTGTCATCCATGTGTAGCAGGACACCAGTCCTACTCTGAACAAAACCAGATTCTATGGGCAAGAAATAAAGGATGATGAGTAAGCAATCTAAAAGATCTGGCAAGTTGAATGAATTCAGCTAACAGCTGGTTGTTGTTAGTTAGCGTCCAACCGACTTGTATTTATGGGACCCTATGTGCAACAGAATGAAATGTTGCCTGATCCCACCACATATTCATGGTTGCCAGTACGTTTGAGTCTGATTAATACTGTTGTTATTTGCTGTCAAGTCGATTCCGTCTCATAGCGACCTCATGTATGCAGAATACAACTGCTCTATAGAGTTTTCAAGGCTGTGACCTTTCAGAAGCAGATTGCCAGTCCTGTCTTCTGAGGAGCCTCTGAGTGGGTTTTAACTGACAACCTTCCTGCTAGCAGTCTATCACTTCACCATTTGTGCTACCCAGGGACCTCTCATTCATACCAAAACAAAAAAAACCCCACTGCCGAGAACTCGATTCCGACTCATAGCGACCCCATACCACAGGGTAGAGCTACACTATAGGGTTTCCAAGGAGTGGCTGGTGGACTCAAACTGTCGACGTTTTGGTTAGCAGCCAAAGATTTAACCACTGTACCACCAGGGTTCCTCATTCACACCAGCAACCTATTATTCTGAGTTGTGGGAGTGGGGGTTATTTTGTTTACTTTTTTAAATGCACGGCAGGTATTGTTTGCAAAAAACACTCTTCTGGTAATAGTGACTACAATCTTTTAAAGTCAGTGAAAGGAAATTCCTTCCTATTCCTAATTTTTTAAGAGGCACTTTCTTTTTTTATTTTTGGAAATGCTATTAGAGTCTATTAAATACTTTTTCTTTACCTATTAAGATTATCTTGGTGAATTACGTTATTATTTTTTTTAATGAGAAACAAATTTTACATTCATGGGAGGAATCTACCTCTGTTATGATGTATTATCCAAAAATATTTTAAAATGTTTGGATTCCTAACATTTTGTTTAGAATTTTTGTATCCATGTGGTGACAAAAGATTTTCCTTTTCTATTTTTTAGTCTCCTTTTCTGATTTTGGGACACAGCTTTTTCTAACATCAAAAAATAATTGAGGAGTATTCTTTTTTTTCAGATTTTTAAAAAATATATTATTTATCTGTTCTGTGAATATTGTCATTGAGAGATTGTTTTTTGTCAGGATTATTGTGATATAGTTATGTACTCTAATATTAACGTATTGTAGGGTTCAATTTGACGACTTTTTACAAAGACGTACAGTCACGTAACGACAACCACTGAACAGTTTCATCACTCTCGAACTACAATGTTCGTTACAGTCAATCGGCTATTTACAGGCCATGGCGACCAATAGTCTGGTTTCTGTTCTTAAGAGTTTTACCTTTTTCAGAATACCCAGAATTATACTGAGAACTCTAAGAAGCAATGCATTAACTCGGCTCACAGCAATACCCTTTTTTCTTACCCCTACCCATCCCTGGGCTAAGATAAAGCAACTTTTCTTCAGTGTTTCTCAGTATTTCCTCATAAAAATTATGCTTGTGTAGTAGGCAGCCTCTAACTTGGTCTGTGATGATTCACACCTTCTGGTAGTTATGCCCTTGTGCAATCTGCTCCCCTTGAGTGTAGGGTGAAGTTATGACTTGCTTCTAACTAACAGAATATGGCACACATAGTGGGGCATCACTACTGCGATTAAGTAGAAATAGACCGTGGCTTCTGTGTTGGCTGCTCTCTCTGTTCTTTCCCACACTGCTCATCCTGAGGAAGCCAGCTGCCATGTGCTGATGCACCTCTGTGGAGAGAGAACTGCTTGGATGATCTTCTCAGGCCTGCCAACAGCTACCAAGTGAACTTGGAAGGGGATCCTCCCCAAGTTGAGCCTTGAGATAACAACAGACAACTAATTTCCTCATCTCAAAATCCTTAACCAAATCACATTTGCAAAAATGTAATATTTGCAGGTTCCAGGAACCAGGGCCTGATTTCTTTGCAGGCTACCATTCAGCCCACTATATAAGGAAACTTTTTATGAAGTAATAGGTCATCTTCGTTGCAGAGTTGAGTCTTCATAGGTCTTTGACTCTCAAAATCTCTCTTAGTTTTATATCCTACTGCATGAGGTATAGTAACAATTGACTTTCTGGTTCTTCTCTGCTAAAGGTTTTTTTTTTTTTTTAAAACCTATTTCCTTTTATTTTGACTGGCAAAGTGAACAATTCTTACTCGCGGTCATATCTACCTTATGATATCTTACCAAAATCAGAAGTTAATACATACTATTACATTGTCTCTTTCTAATCTCTTTCCTTAGAACATCAGCTCAGATGGTATATTGTCTGCCTTCCAAATTGTTATAGGTCACATATCTGTAGATGTTTTGGCATGCACTTCATGGATTTCCATCTTTCTAGTCTTCAGCACTAAATTCATCATCACCCATTGTTGAAATACTAAGGTAATACCATGTGTTAAGTTTCTTCTACTGTAAAACACCACTTCTGCTAATAATTTCTGCTTTCAATAGAATAACACTATCTTTTGTAACAGATAAACCCTGAAATCTCAGTGAATTAACAAAATATAAATTTGTTTCTCTTTCACATAAAGCCTCAAACACATGTTTTTGATTGAGAAAAGTTTCTTCTGTAAGCAGTGATCCAAAATTCCAGGAATGAGACCAGAACTAGATGGTGCCTGACCACCACAACGACCGCCCTGACAGGGAACACAAAAGAGAGTCTCTAATGAAGCAGGTGAAAAGTGGGGTGCAGAACTCAAATTCTAGTAAAAAGACCAGACTTAATGGTCTGACTGAGACTGGAGGAACCCCAGAAAGCATGGCCTCCAGACTCTCTGTCAACCCAGAGCTAAAACCATTCCCCAGGCCAACTCTTTAGACAAAGATTAGACTGGACTATGGGACATAAAATGATACTCGTAAAGAGTGTGCTTCTTAGCTTAAGAAGATACATGAGACTAAATGGGCAGCTCTTGTCCAGAGAAGAGACGAGAAAGCAGACGGGGTCAGGAGCTGGTTGAATGGACGCGGGAAATTCCGGATGGAAGGGAAGAATGTGCTGTCACAGTATACGGAGAGCAACTAGGGTCACAAAACAATGTATGTATAAATTTATGTATGAAACACTAACTTAAATTGTAAACTTTCACTTAAAGCACAACAATAAATACAAAAATAAAAAAATTCCGGGCATTTTTCTAAGTTCTACTACCTTTGCACAGGATTTCCAAGTCTCTGTGCTCATCATCATCAGGCTGGTATGGTAGTAAACACAGAGAATGCTTTGTCAGAGGTGTTCATGGTTCTTGCTTAGATGAAACATACATCCCTTTCGCTCACATCCTTGAATAAAATATCATCTGTGGCCATATATACTGCGTGCACATATTGGCCTCAACTAGAATCAAGGCCTAGAAACATAATCTAACTTTTTTCTCAGAAAGAAGATTTGGATTTGGTGCAAACGGTTAAACATTAGACGACTAGCTGAAAGGCTAGCAGTTTGAACTCACCCAGAGGCACCTCAGAATACAGGCCTGCAGATTTGCTTCAGAAGAAATCACAGCCTTAAAAGCCCTATGCAGCAGTTTTATTCTGCACACAGGGGCCTCACCATCAGGGGAATTGACTTGACAGCAACTAACAGCAACAATGGTTTGATGATCACTGAATAGTCCCTACAACACTGTATGATATCCCTTCTTTGAAATTTGTTATAACTTGTTTTATGGCTCAGGACATAGTGAATTTCCATGAAAGCTACATGTATGCTTGAAAAGACAATGTTGACAACAGTGTTTTATGTGTGACCATTTAATCATTCTTTTAAATTATGTTGTTTTAAACTGTCTTGTTTTCAATGGAGTTTTTTCTTACTTGTCTATAATTTGGTGAGCAAAAGTGTTACAAAATCTCCATAATGCTGTCTTATTTATGAATTTCTCCTAATAATATATCTAAATTTGTTATATGTTTTGACACTGTTTTGTTGTGTGCTTACAAGTTTAGAATTTTTATTCCTTCTTTATGAGTTAAACATTTTATTAATACAGAAAGATTCTATCTCTAGTACAGTTCTTTTTCCTGATATTAATATACTTTTATTAATGTCTTTTGGTTTATATTCATATATACAGTATATACACATGTATATATATATATACATATAGGAGTCCCTGGGCAGTCCAAATGGTTAACATTCTTGTCTGTTAAACGAAAGATTGGAGGTTTGAGTCCACCCAGAGGTGCCTCAGAAGAAAATGTGGTGATTTACTTCTGAAATTTCAGCCATTGAAAACCCTATAAAGCACGGTTCAATTCTGACACAAATGGGGTCACCAAGTGTCAGAGTCAACTCAAGGGCAACTGGTTTTATATATGTGGCAGTCCCTGAATGGTGCAAACAGTTTGCATTCAACTACTATTCTAAAGGTTGACAATTGGAACCCCTCCCAGGAAAGATGTGGAAGAAAGGCCTGGTGATCTGCTTCCCTAATATGACAGCCACGAAAGCCTTATGAAGTAGTCCTACTGTGGGTTTGCTATGAGTTGGAATCAACTCCATAGCAACAAGCTTGTGTTTTTTCTTATGTATGTATACATGTATATGTATATATTATACATATAAAATATATAATATATAATATATATTATAGTATATATATAATATATTATATATTATAATATATATATATATATAAAATAACCCTTGCCATCAAGTCGATTATGGCTAATAGCCACCCTGTAAAAGAATAGAACTGCCACATAGGGTTTCCAAGACTATAAATCTTTACAAAAGCAGGCTGCCCCTTCTTTCTCCCATGGAGCAGCTGGTGGGTTTGAACCACTGACTTTTTGGATAGCAGCTGAACACTTAACCACTATGCCACCAGGGGTCCTCCAAATGTATATACGTATAAATGTATACATTTTTGCATATGTATATATAGAGGTTTTTTTTGGTTTATGTTTGGTTTATAATTTATATTTATACTTTTCCTTTCTTTTTTCTTATTCTCATTTTATGGTCTTGTAAATTACATATAACTAGATCTTTTCTTAATCTGGTTGAGTCATCTTTATTTTTTAAGTGGAAGTTTTTTTCTTTCTATATTTAATATAATCTCAGATACATTTAGATTCATTTCCATACCAATCTTATTTTGTTCCTTATATTTGTCAACCACTATTTGGATTTTTTCCTCCCTTTTATTGCCTTAATTTACATTTATCTAGTTTTTGTTTCTTGGCCACTCTATTTTATGTTATCTACTAGTTTGGGAGTTATGTATTTAAACAAATAAGGGCTTTAAAATGCTTTAACTGCAATCATACCTCTTCCAGAGTATATTACTGTCTATAATTTCAGTTTTATCTTTTTTATCTTTATTGATTCTGTTAACAAATCAGATATTGTTATACTTATTATTTTAAATTTAAATTGTATTTTGTTTTTAATTTCTAAAAATTATCTTTGGTTCATTCCCCAAGTGTCTTTGGTCAACTTTATTTTACTGTTTCTGTATCCCCTTTATTTATTTAACATATCTTTAAACATAAAAACACCTTTATTTTATATTTTATAGCTTACAAATCCAACATATGCAATCCTTGAGGCTCTAATTTTTCAGTTTATATGTGGTTTTTTGTTGTTGTTTTGAAAACTAATTGTTGGAATTATTTGAAGAGTGCATTGTAAAGCTCTCTTCTAGAAATAATTTCTGCTTGCTTCAGTCAGCTGCCTGACAATTTGACCAATTCATCGCTCTTTAAAATTTTGGGAATTTTTTCACCTGCACTGGTAGTTGCAATTCTGGCTCTAATTCACGAGGGTTTAATAGATAATAGTTTATGATTCTGAGAATCTCCTGATTTCAGATGTTTATTTTTATTTATTTGTTTTTATTTCTTTTTTGCTTTTTGTATTCCTTAGGTAATGATGTCTTAATTATGTCCAGGTTTATGTGGATGGCAAATTCTCCTCCTCTGCTTGGGCTCTATAATTTCTTTCAATCCCTCACTCCAAGAGGCCATGACGGTTTGGGTACTGGTTTTCCTACATTTACCGACCAGAGGTTCTTTTCTTTCCTTCATGACTATCTCAACTGTTGTCTATATATACATGCATATGTGTGTGTGTATGTGTGTGTGTGTGTGTATATATATATATATATATATATATATATATATACATACATACATACATAAAGTTTTCTACATTTTATATGAATTTTGTAGATGCTATGTGGTAGGAAATTGTTTCTTAATTGCTAGTTCATCATTTTTGGAAATTAACATGCCAGTGGCATTTCCTTATTACTTACTGATTTATTTTTTATTTTTTATTATTTTTTTGTTTATTGTTGTAGTTTAAATGAAGTTTACGTTTCAAGTTAGTCTCCCATACAAAAATTTATACATACATTAGTATACTTGGCTGCTGTTGGGTGGAGTGTTTGGTATACGTCTATGAGATCAAGTTGGTTGATTGTAACATTTATCTCTTCCTTGTCTTTGTTGAGCTTCTTTCTGGATGTTCTGTCCTTCATCAAAAGTGGTGTGTTGAAGTCTCCTACTAATATTGTGGAGCTGTCTATCTCTCTTCAATGCTGTTAAGGGTTTGTTTTATGTATTTTGGAGCCCTGTCTTTGGGTGCATAAATATTTATTAGTTACGTCCTCCTGGTGTATTGACCCTTTAATCATTATATGGTGTCCTTCCTTATCCTTTGTGGTGGATTTTACTTTAAAGTCTGTTTTGTCAGAGATCAATATTGCCACTCCTGCTCTTTCTTGATTGTTGTTTGCTTGAGATTTTTTTTTTTATCCTTTGAGTTTTAGTTTGTGTCTTTAAGTCTAAGGTGTGTCTCTTGTATGGGGCACATAGACAGATTGTGTTTTTTTTAATCCAGTCTGCTGCTCTCTGTCTCTTTATTGGTGCATTTAGTCCATTTACATTCAGCATAATTGTTGATAGGTATGAGTTTCACGCTGTCATTTTGATGTCTTTTTGTGTGTGTTGTTGACAGTTTCTTTGTTCCACTTAATTTTCTGTGCTGAATTGTTTTTCTTTATGTATTTTCTTTTCAACTTTTTCATTGTTGTTGATTTTGTATTTGCTGAGTCTTTATATTTTTCCAGTTTTTTATTTTGACTTGTAGGATTGTTAGTTTCCTTTGTGGTTACTTTAATATTTACCCCTATTGTTCTAAGTTTATACCTGTCTTTTATTTCTTTATATTGCCTTGACTTCCTCTCCATATGAAAAATCTATGTCTACATTTTTTAAGTCCATCTTTTTTGTTTTAATGTGGTCATCTTTTACATATTGATGTCTGTTTCCCTATTTTTAGTGTTTTAGCTTTGGTTTATTTTTTTTACTTCCTTATCTGGATTTATATCTGGTTGCTCAGTCCTGTGTTCTAGTCTTTGATTGTTATCTGATGTTATTGATTTTCTAACCAGAGGACTCCCTTTAGTATTTCTTGTAATTTTGGTCTGGTTTTTGCAAATTCCCTAAACTTCTGTTTATCTGGAAATGCCTTAATTTCACCACCATATTTGAGAGACGGTTTTGTTGGATATAGAGTTCTTGGCTGGCAATATTTTCCTTCAAGGCTTTATATATGTCATCCCATTGCCTTCTTGCCTGCATGGTTTCTGCTGAGTAGTCAGAGCTCAGTCTTATTGACTCTCCTCTTTGCAGATGACTTTCTGTTTATCCCTAGCCTCTCTTAAAATTCTCTCTTTATCTTTGGTTTTGATTATAATATATGTTGGTGACTTTCTTTTGAGATCTACCTTATGTGGCATTCGATGAGTATCTTGCATAGGTAACTTGTCATCTTTCACGATATCAGGGACGCTTTCTGCCAACAAATCTTCAACAATTCTCTTTGTATTTTTTGTTATCCCCCTCTGTTCTGGTACTCCAATCACTCGTAGGTTATTCCTGTTGATAGAATCCCACGTAATTCTTAGGGCTTCTTCATTTTTTTAAATCCTTTTATCTGCTTTTTCCTCAAAGAAGTTGGTGTCCAGTTCTTTATCTTCAATCTCACTAATTCTGACTTCCATTGCCTCAATTCTGCTCCTATGATTTTCTATTGAGTTGTTTAATTCTGAAATTTTATTGTTAATCTTCTGGATTTCCGATTGCTGTCTCTCTATGGATTCTTGCAGCCTGTTAAATTTGTCAGTATGCTCTTCTCCAATTTTTTTAATTTCCTCTATTGCCTGTTCTAAGTTTTGATTAATTTCCTTCCTAATATCTTGAAGAGTTCTGTGTATTATTCTTTTGTATTCTGCCTCTGGTAATTCCAAGAAATTTTCCTCTTCTGGAAAATTTCTAGATTATTTTGGGAGCTTGCTGAAGCCATCATGGATTGCCTCTTAATATGATTTGATATTGACTGTTGTCTCCGAGCCATCAATAAGTTATTGTATTTATTTATTTTATGTTTTCTTACTGTTTCCTAGCTTCTTGTTTTGTTTTGATATGCCGAAATAGACTGCTTGTGTGAGCTAGATTGATTATTGTCACCTTTGAAGCTCTAATATCCTGGTTAGATCTGTTACTAGGTATATGAACTCAGGAGTCCACCCACTCCTCCTGTATGGTTTCAGCTCAGGTGCCCATGTAGAGAGACATCTAGAGTGTGGTGCAGGCTCTCACCTACAGTCCTAGACAGGCATGGGTGATTGGTGTAGGCACATGCATCTGGCTACAGCAGGGGGACACACTCTGAGCAAGACAGGGGGCTGACGGCCACCCCCGAGTGTCCAGGAGAAGGTCGTGTCCCTGTTCCTTAGAGCATGTGGTGGGGGGGAGAGGTTTGCTGCTGGACTATGAGCACTCAGTGCTGTTGGCTGTAAAGACTGGGGGGCACCTCTTATTCTTGGGCCCCTATTGCAGGTGGCTAGGTGGCGTGGGTGGAGCCACCAATCCTCAGGCCCCTGATGTGAGTAGGCGAAGACCCTGCTTAATGGGTAGAGCAGTGTCAAATGTCATGAACCTGCCACTTCACAGCTGAAACAGTTGAAGTTAGAGTTCCAGTATATACCCTTTTGTACTGCCGTAATGAGGGCCTACGCTGTTGAAATGGGCCCACACGAGTCTACGCAGGGGGAAAGGCACTCAAAGTCCGTGGATCCGTTATGCCTGTGCCTAGGCGAAGGAGCTGTGTCTACCCTGAGTTCCTGGCTTAGGGGGGCCAGCAGTTTATTTTTTCCCCTGTTTGTTAATTTATTCACTCTCCAAGGCAGGGAGAATGACTCCAGGTATGTGACATATCCTACTTCCAGCCCAGGGGACTCAGCAATTGCTGATGCCAGTCTGGGACCCAGTGCAGAGCAGGGAGCAGGGAGGTAAATGGGAGAGAGGTTTTTCCCTAACGGGGTTGTTTTTGATCCACGTGGTAGGCCAGACGCAAGTACTTATCTTTTGGTGATCGAGGACTGCTTCTCACTGGTTCTATGTGGCCATGTAGACTCTCTGCTGCTGGGTCTCTCCCGGTGCGGATATGCCTCTTGAGCACTGTTGCTTGCCTGCTTCACTGCTCACCCCACAGCTGATCAGGCCTGAAGGGCTCAGGCTCTTACTAGTTCAGGTCTGGCACCCCCTCTCCACTTCCAGACCATCTCTCCTTCCGCCTGCCACTCAGTCTGGTACCTCAACTTTGCCTTTGATGTTCAGGGCTCCTAGATTGTCATATATAATCAGTTCACTTATTTTTCGGGTCTTTGTTGTAAGAGGGTCCACCAGAAGTGTCTGACTACTCCACCATCTTGGCCCCACCTCCACCAGTGATATTTCAAAAAAATGAATTTGCAATTTTAACATGCTGACTTAATTTGCCTTTTTACTACTGTTTTTTTTTTCATTTTCATTAACTTATTGTAAGCTAAAATATTTGAAAAGCTTAAATGTTTCCAGCAATGCTGTTTATTTTCCAGAATTATTCTATATTGAATTATGTTTTCATGATTAAATACATTTAAAAATTCAAGGGCATATAAACTGCCTTAGTTTTATTCCTCATGTTGGTGTGTAATGTAAAATGTATATATACAACAGTAATTAACAATAATTGAATTTTTCCCTAAGATATCAGTTTTTAAACCGGACTGTATAGTTCCAGAGAGTTCAGAAGTTATGAATCAAGTCCACAGGGTGAGTTGATAGGTACAAGAGGATGGACATAAGCCTGTCAATGCTGCCTCAAAGTAACTCAGGTTTTTTTTTTTTTTTTTAACATACTGGAAATTCTGAGCAATATTTCATTTAAATAATGGGCTCTATTAATTCAGAAATGGTTTGATAATCACTGCTGGAAATTCTTTTATTTGAACACTGACACAACCATAAAGGAGAACTGTGATTAGCTTGGTTGAGAATTCTCTCTGTATGGTAAATTAGATTCCTTATGGATTAGCATCCATTCATTCATCTTCCTGGACAACAAATTATTAGGTGCTTATTCAAAGGTTGAGAGTACATTTCTATATATATCTTTTTGGTAGTACAAGCTTTCTTGGTAAGGTGTTTTGCTCATACACTTGTTTACATTATAGAACCTAAAACAGTCCTGAATGACACACTAAAGTGTAGATAGTCCTAAGAAGTAGAAAATTTACAAACTTACCTCCTTACCCAAAAAGTGTATGGTAATTTTGAATAATTTCCAGACTGCATGTATTGCACACCACAGGCTTGAGGGTTGAACAGGAGAGAAGAGAAGGGTAGAGGGGAAATGATACAATTTGAAATAGGATTGAATCTTTCAGATGTTGATTAAATTGGCATAAGATAATAATGGAACTTAAACGAGAACACACAGTCTGAAATATGGTTATAGAGTAACACTTGTGATGATTTATGACTACATGAAATGGCTAATTTCTGACACCATCCTGAACCTCTCTGGGAAGGAAAGCAATAATACACTTGGAAGAGAGATGACTTTCTGACAACGACTATGGGAAGGGGACTTTTTTTTTTTAATAAAACTTCTACCAAAAAGATGAGCAACATTTTCCACAAATGTTCCTTTTGACCACTGAACTGCAGAAAAATTTCACAACCTCTCCACATGTCCTACCTGCTACAGATGGCAATAAGTGTTTGGTTGCCAAAGGGGTTAATCTCCCGAAAGGATTGAAAAATAAATGGCCTATTCTAAGATGACAGAGATCTGATTTTCTTTCTTGCTTGCTTTCTTTACCAGCTGTCCAGTTTGGATACAGAATTCTGGGAAGAATTCCCACAAGCAATTTTGTATTTGTTGTAAGTTCATTAAAGAGGCATGGAATATGTCTCAATGGTCATTTTCAAAGAAAGTGGCAACAATACTTAATTTTGTGAGAATATGATTCATTAAAAATTGTGCTTAATTCTCTATATAAAGAGTTTTCCAACCAACTTCAGATTCTTACACTTGCAGTTACCTTCAAGAAAGTTAAACTTTTATTTTTTTAATTATTTCTTTAATTGTACTTTAGATGAAGGTTTACAGAACAAATAGTTTCTCATTAAACAGTCAGTACATGTATTATTTTATGACATTGGTTGACAACCACACTACATGTCAACACTCTCCCTCTTCGACCTTAGAAGACCTTTTTTTTTTTTGGTGAAAATATACATAGCCAAAGATACACCATTTCAAAAATTTTACATGTACAGTTCAGTGACATCAATTACATTCTTCTAGCTGCGCTGCTATTCTCACTATCCTTTTCCAAATTATTCCATCACCATTATCTTCAACTCACTGTCCCCTAGGCTTCCCATCAAACCTTTTTTTTTTTTTGTAATTGTTAAGTGCTTTTTATTTATTTATTTATTTTTACTGTACTTCAGGTGAAGGCCCACAGAACAAACCGCCCCTCACGAAACAGCAGTACACACACTGTTCCACAACATTGGTCAACAACCCCACAACACGTCAACCCTCTCCCCCCTCAACCTTTTCCTTTCCCTTTTTTGGTGAAAATACACATAGCCAAAGACACACCACCTCAAAAATTTCTACATGCACAGTCCAGCGACACCGACCACGCTCCTCCAATTGTGCTGCCACTCCCACTCCAGATGAAGGCCCACAGAACAAAACAGTCTCCCATCCAACAGTTTGTACACATGTTGTCCACGACAATGGCCAACAAACCCACAACACATCAACACCATCCCCACTCAACTCTGGGCTCCCCACCACCAGCCCTCCTGTCCCCCCTGCCCCCCGAAACCCATCCCTGGACTGTCGCACCCCACCAGTCCTATCTGGTTCCAGGGGCTGTCCACTCCCTGAATGGCAAACCCCGGAAATGATACCACCGCCGAGACAAAAGGGTGTCTGGGGGCCACACACTCGGGCCCCCCCCCCCCCCCAGTATCCTTTAGGCCAGCAAATCTGGTCTTCCCTCTGTGAGTTACAACTCTGTTCCACATCCCTCTCCAGCCCCATCCAGAACCCTCCCGCTGCGATCCAGGTCGGAGCAGTCAGCAGTGGCAGCCGGGCACCATCCAGCTACACCAGACTCAGTCTGATACAGGCCCCAACAGCTGCGGTCCACCAGTCCTTCCGACCAATCCCCTGCCTGCATTCTGCGCTCTCCACTCTCCCCCGCCCCCGAAGGGGCGAGACCAGCGGAGCACCCCAGAGGGCTGCCCACAGTCTTCCAAGATTCCAGAAGCCACCCACCAAGGTAGAATGCAAAACACAGTCCCCACAAACTGTGTTATGCCAAATGAGCCAGACACTCCATGGGACCATGGTTCCCACAGCCCTCCACCCAGCAATTCAGTCCCTCAGGGAGTTTGGATGTGTCTATGGAGCCTCCATGACCTTTCCTTGTACAAGTTGTGCTGGTTTCCCCTGTATTGTGTACTGTCTCACCCTTCACCCAAGATACCACTTATCTATTGCCTATTTAGTACCCCACCCCCCATCCCTGGTAACCAACAAAGATTGTTACATTTTGTGTATGAAGTTTTTCATGGGTTTTTACAATAGAGGTCTTATACAATATTTGTCCTTTTGGGATTGACTTATTTCACTCAACATAATGTCCTCCAGTTTCATCAGTGTTATGAGATGGTTCACAAATTCATTGTTGTTCTTTCTCATTGCATAGTACTCCATTGTGTGTATGTACCATAGTTTGTTTATCCATTCATCTGTTGACGGGCGTCTAGGTTATTTCCATCATTTTGCTATTGTGAACAATGCTGCCAAGAACATAGTTGTGCATATGTCTATTCGAGTGACGACTCTTATTTCTCTAGGATATATCCCTAGGAGTGGGAATGCTGGATCTAATGGTATGTCTATTTCTAGCTTTCTGAGGAAGCGCCATAACATTTTCCAAAATGGTTGTATCATTTTGCATTCCCACCAGCAGTGCATAAGAGTTCCCATCTCCCTGCAGCTCCTCCAACATTTGTTATTTGCAGTGTTTTTGATTCGTGCCAGTAATGCCAGGGTGAGATGGTATCTCATTGTGGTTTTAATTTGCATTTCTCTAAGGGCTAGTGATCGCGAGCATTTCCTCATGTGTCGGTTGGCCATTTGAATGTCTTCTTTGGTGAAGTGTCTGTTCATTTCCTTTGCCCATTATTTAATAGGATTATTTGTCTTTTTGTTGTAGAGGTGTTGGATTTTCTTGTAGATTATGGAGATTAGACCTTTGTCTGACTTGTAATGTCCAAAAATTTTTTCCCAGTCTGTTGGTTCTTTTTTGACTCTTTTGGTGAAGTCTTTTGAAGAGCATAGGTGTTTGATTTTTAGAAGATCCCAGTTATCTAGCTTATCTATTGGGGTTTGTGCATTGATGGTTATGGTTTGTATCCTGTTAATGGGGTGTATTAAGGCCTGGAGTATTGGTCCTATTTTTTCTTCTATGAACTTTATAGTGTTAGGCTTTATATTCAGGTCTTTGATCCATTTGGAAGTAGTTTTTGTATACAGCATGAGGTATGGGTCCTGTTTCATTATTTTGCAGATGGATATCCAGTTTTTCCAGCACCATTTGTTAAAAAGACTGTCTTTTCCCCATTTGATGGACTTTGGGCCCTTTTCGAAGATCAGGTGACTGTAGGCGGATGGATTTACATCTGGGTTCTCAATTCTGTTCCATTGGTCAATGTATCTGTTGTTGTACCAGTACCAGGCTGTTTTGACTACTGTAGCTGTATAGTAGGTTCTGAAGTCAGGTAGTGTGAGTTCTCCAACTTTATTCTTCTTCTTCAGTAGTGCTTTACTTATTTGGGGCTTCTTCCCGTTCCATATAAAGTTAATGATTAGTTTTTCCATCTCTTTGAAGAACGTTGTTGGTGTTTGGATTGGGATTGCATTGTATTTGTAAATTGCTTTGGGTAGAATTGTCATTTTCATAAGGTTGAGTCTACCTATCCATGAGCATGTTATGTTTTTCCATTTATGTAGATCCCTTTGGGTTTCTTGCAGTAGTGTTTTGTAGTTTTCTTTGTATAGGTCTTTTACATCCCTGGTTAGATTTATTCCTAAGTATTTTATCTTTTTAGGGGCTGTTATAAATGGTATTGTTTTCCTGATTTCCTTTTCATCGTTCTCCTTATTGGTGTATAGGAATCCAACTGATTTTTGTATGTTTATCTTGTATCCTGCTACTCTGTCAATCTTTCTATTAGTTCCAGTAGATTTCTCATGAAGTGTTTAGGGTTTTCTATGTATAGTATCATATCATCTGCAAACAGGGACAGTTTAACTTCTTCATTGCCAATTTGGATGCCCTTTAGAAAGTTATATTTTTAGATATATGGATATTTTATACATATAAGCATTAAGACAGGAGAGAAAATTTCCATCATTCTATAGACTTGGGAAATCTACTTGTATAATCAGGTCAAATTTTGTAAAATCATATTTGAAATCTTTGGCAATTAAAATTGAAGATTCTACACTTCCTCTAGCTCTACCTAAAAAAAAAAAAAACGTTGTTTGGGAAAATATAAATCTATTTTCTCTCTAATGAAAAAGTACAGATCATAGTAGATCTAATTTGTCATTAACAAATCAAAGGATAAAAATTAGATTAACCAGTTGCTGTGAAGTCCATTACAACTCATGGAAACCCCATGTGTTTTAGAGTAGGACTGTGTTCCATAGGGTTTTCAATGGCTATGATCTTTTGGAAGTAGATCACTATCACTTTGTTTCAGGACACCTCTGGGTGGATTTGAACTGCCAATCCTTCTGTTATTAGCCTATTGCTTAGCCTTTTGCACCATCCAGGGACTCCTAGAAAGTAGATTACCCGTTAGAAAATGTACTAATGAAAAAATATTGTTCAGTATAAGATCTTTCACTGAACACGTTTTGAGGACAAATTACTCCATTTGTGAAAATGCACATTCTGAATTATTGTCCATTGAATTAATAAGAACATACATGTTGTCTTTACCTTTTTCTCTCTTAAAAAACATTTATAAATATTTCTAGTTCTTGTTGGTGAGGTAACCACATCTGTCTCCCACTCCTGCTCAGTCATCATAGAAATTATTTTAAAATCGTGTTACCTACATGTTATAAAATTATTTCAACTACTACAGTGTTAGAACACAAGAATGGTTGCCATCAGTGCACCAGAGATTTCGAGTGGTTTCAGGAATACTGATAGAAGACAGAATATGAATGGGAAAGAAGTCAGAGCAAAAGAAATAATGGCCCAAGTCACTAGTACTAAGTGAGATTCTTCTCAAAGAAACCTCAGTGAATGTCTAAGTCAATATAGCAGGATATGGAGGGTGATGGGGAGAGAAAACAACAAATTAGTCCATTAAATAAGTGTAGTGAAACAACTTAGATGTTAGGACACTTTGCTTTCTGTGAATAAAGAATCAACTTTTGCTCACAGAACAGATCTTGAGAACTGTTGAATAAATGAATTGATAGTCTATACTTCGAGGAAATTAGAAATGATATTTGTCCTGATAGACTAGCAGAACCACTTGAGTATCAATCAAACTTCCTCAAAGAAAAGGAGGTGGGAAAAAAAAGTGTGGAGTTGGGGAGACAGTTTGGCAGAGCAGTAAAGTAAACTGAATCACTTCAACATTCCAGAGTAAAGCTCTGTTTATTTGGTAGTTGTTGGCATCGGAGTTCACTCTGCCTGCTTTCCTCCCATAGTCCCTCTATGAATCCTGCCTGTTGAAATGTCAACTCCTGTTATAAACAGATAGTTCACACTCCCATTCAACAGAAGGATTTGTTTGGAAAGCATTCCTATAACTTATGATAGATAATATTATCCTTTGCCAACTACATATGCTAATATCCTTCATTCATAAATATAAGTGGACAACCAAGATCAAACCATTAGCATGAAAGAGAAGGCCAAAGATCAGCAAAGTAATTGACTCTAGGATAAAAATTAATATAGCTATAAACATTAAAACAAATTCCAGCTAGTATCTTCACAAACATTCAGTAGCATATTTTCCTCATAAAACTAAAACAGGGTTATATGAAAGGTTTATGAATGACACACATGGAAGCATCTTTATGTGCATCCCACCTGTCCCAGTTAAAGCCATTGTAATGTATTAGTGGCACTGTCATCCCTCTTCTCACTTCAGAGAGAATGAGAATCACCATCTGCATCAGTCCCAAGATGATTCCTTTGAGGTGAAGATCAGACGTACCTCCACTCCAACTTTATACCAGTTCTGACACCAGTTGTCCTCCCCATGACAGCCCCTACTTCTCTGCTGGGTTCAATAATTCCTTGCAATAGATTCACAGAACTCACAGTCCATACTAACAGTTACATGGTTTATTAGGGAAGTAACATGAGATCAAGGTTAACTTGGAAATAATAGGAACAGAATGTCAGGAAGCACACAGGCAAGATCTGGAAGGCTCCCTCAAATTGAAGAGCATATCTTTTCCTTCTTTAGTGTAGGACAGCTCTTTCTCTCTCTCTCAGCTGTGCACACCCTCTCAGGACAGGCCTCTTCTAGGCCATTAGGACAGGACTTCTCTCGCCACTCACCCCCCTCCTTAGGACAGGCCTCTGTCCTGCTCAGGCAAGTGTTATAGCTATTTCAGCTCTACCAACAAGTGCCCAGAGGCACCCTACTATACCAGCAAGCCTCCTGCCATAATTCCCTCAGCTCTCTTGCTCCGTGGATCAGCAAGCCCACTGTAGTCGCCTGGTTCCATGGGCTGAAAAGCCCACCACAGCTGTCCTGTGCTGGTCTCCTAGTTCTGCTGCTGTAGTTTCTCTGCCGCTGGACTCTGCCACACTTGCTGCCACTTCTCACTGTCTCGTGCCATCTCCAGTGTTACAGCTCTCTCCATCTCCTGGGTCTAGGAGCTTCTTAGCACAGTGACATCAGGTTCAAAGGACGTGGTCTGCTCCAGGCTCTTATTTTTGATGGTAGTGAGGTCTTCTCTCAACCTCTGTGGGATGGCTGCTTATATAGGCAAGTGACTCAATTCTATTGGGTGGATTTTTTTGCACCCTATTTGCATAGTAGACTGACCAATTCCCTCCCTGGGGTAAACTGACCAATCACCTCTAAAGTGGCTCCATCTATTTGTATAATAACTGACATTTTCTGCCTGCAGGGACTGGATTCTTCCCTGGACAAAAGTAACAAGCTTCTCCAAAGGACTAGGGCAACTATAACAACTCCTGAGAGTTCAGGTGAAATACCTCCCAAGCTGTTTTATTTTTCTCCTGTTTTTACTGAACCAAGGCAAAAGGCCACATAGAAGAGTCATGTCACCAAAGCCATCTTGCATCAGATAAAATTCAGCCAACCCCTGAACACATTTAAACATGTTAAAAGGCCCAGACTAGATCAACAGAGCTGCCTCCTCAACTTGTTGCTAGTTGCAGATAGATGAGTGAGTTCAGCTAAGACTGGGAGAATGGCCTGTCCAAGCTGTCTTTTCCTGAGCAATATTAAATGGTCATTGTTTTAAGGCTTCCAACTTTGCAGAAGTTCATTATGCAGCATTATTGGAGCAACTGACAACTTACACAAATAATTGTTTTTAATTACAAATTGCTGACACTGACCAAAATGACTTTCATTTGGCCAGCTACATTTATTAAATTAATTTAATTTCACCGGCTAAGTTTAGAAACATTATTTGATCAACTAAAATTATGACCAAATTATGACACATCCAAATAATGATATACTCTGAATGTTTTATTCATACTATGAATAAAACAATTTCTAAAATGTATGATTAAAAAAAGGCATGGTAAAGTAAGTTGAATTCAGCCATTTGAATTTTGTAAAAGTCTATTCATATTTATAAATATCTGTATCTACATAAAATGAGATTCTATGTGTATGTAAAACTTCTAGAAGTATATTTTAAAAAAGTATTACAAGCAATTGCATCTTGAGAGGGGGTGAAGGGATCTTGGGAGAACAGGAGAGACATTTTACATAGTCATACAATTTTATTATTTTTTTTAGTTATTAACAAGAACAACCACCATGTGTCTTAGTTTGTCATATTGTAGTGGCTTGCATGTTGCTGTGATACTGGAAGCTTTGTCACTGGTATTTCAAATACTAGCAGGGTCACCCTTGGTGGACAGGTTTCAGCTTCATGCCAGATTCAGAAGAGGACGTGGAATAAGGGATGTCATTGCTGATGTCAGATGGATTATGGAGCAGAGAATACCATAAAGTTGTTTACCTATATTTCATTGACTGTGCAAAGGCATTCGACTGTGTGGATCATAACAAATTATGGATAATATTGTGAAGAATGGGAATTCCAGGACTCTTAATTGTGTTCATGAGGAACATGTACATAGACCAAAGGCAATCTTTCAAACAGAACAAGGGGATACCGTGTGGTTTAAAGTCAAGAAAGGTGTGTGTCAGGGATGTATCCTTTCACCATACTTATTCAGTCTGTATGCTGAGCAAATAATCTGAGAAGCTGCACTATATGAATAACAGGGCATCAGCATTGGAGGAAGACTCATGAACAACCTGCAATATGCAGATGACATAAACTTGCTTGCTAAAAGTGAAAAGAACTTGAAGCACTTACTGATAAAGATCAAAGACTACAGCCTTCAGTATGAGTTACATCTCAGCATAAGGAAAACAAAAATTCTCACAGCTGGACCAACAAGCAATATCATGATAAATGGAACAAATATGGAAGTTGTTAAGGATTTCATTTTCCTTGGATCGACAACCAACACCCATGGAAGCAGCAATCAAGAAATAAAATGACCATTGCAATTAAGCAAATCTGCTGCAAAAGACCTCTTTAAAGTACTGAAAAGAAGAGATGTCACTTTCAGAACTTAGGTGTGCCTGACCCAAGCCATGGTGTTTGGAATTGCCTCATATGCTTGAGAAAGCTGGACAATGAATAAGGAAGACTGAAAAATTGACACCTTTGAATTATGGTGTTGATGAAGAATGTTGAATGTACCGTTGACTGCACAGTGGTTAAACGTTAAGGCTGCTAACCAAAAGTCGACATTTCGAATCCACCAGCCACTCCATAGAAACTGTCATGGATTGAATTGTGTCCCCCAAAAATATCTGTCAACTTGGCTGGGTCATGATTCCCAGCATTGTATGATTGTGTAACATTTTGTAATTTGATGTGATTTCCTTATATGTTGTAAATTCAATCACTATAATCTAATAAGATAGATTAGCAGCAGTTATACTGATGAGGTATACAAGATTGGATATGGTCTTAAGCCAACCTCTTTTGAGTTATGAAAGACAGAAGCAAGCAGAGACACATGGGAATCTCATACCACCAACAAAGCAGTGCCGGGAGCAGAGCGCGTCCTTTGGACTTGAGGTTCCTGTGCATAGAAACCCGCAGACCAAGGGAAGACTGATGCATCACAAGGACCTTCCTCCAGAGCCAATATAGAGAGAAAGCCTTTTCCTGGAGCTGATGCCCTGAATTTGGACTTGTAGCCTACTGGACTGTGAGAGAATAAACTTCTCTTTGTTAAAGCCATCCACTTGTGGTATTTCTGTTAGAGCAGCACTAGATGACTAAGACAGAAACCCTAAGGGGAAGTTCTCTTATAGGGTTGCTATAAGTTTGAATCAACTGGACGGCAGTGGGTTTGTTTTTGTTTTGTGTTTTTTTTTGAGCCAGAAAGGATCGAATCTGTCTTGGAAGAAGTACAGCCAGAGTGCTCGTCAGACGCAAGGATAGCGAGACTTTGTCTCACATTCATTGGGCATGTTATCAGCAGGGAGCAGTTCCTGGGGAAGGACATCATGCTTGGTAGATGGTCAGCGAAAAAGAGGAAGACCATCAACAAGATGAATTGACACAGTATCTGCAACAATGGACTCAAGCATAGCAGCGATTGTAAGGATGGCGCAGGACCAGGCAGTGTTTCATTCTGTTGTACATAGGGTTGCTATGAGTCAGAACTGAGTTGATAGCACCCAACAACAACAAGAGCAAGTATTCCCTTTACAATTAAAAATTGTAGATAAAACAACTGTAACTTAAGTTGTATTCTTAGATGTTTACAATTATTGTGATTGTGTGAATAAAAATAATATAACTGTAATATATAGATACATTTAATAACCCATTGAAAGGATACCTGGTGGCGCAGTGATTAAAGCTCTTGGCTGCTAACCAAAAGGTTGGCAGTTGGAACCCACCAGCCTCCCCCTGGGAGAAAGATGTGGCAGTCTGCTTCCCTAAAGATTACAGCCTTGGAAACTCTATGAGGTAGTTCCACTCTGTCCCTATAGGGCTGCTAGGAGTCAGAATGACTCGACCACAATAAGTTTTGGTTTTTTGGTTTGAATTGTTTCTATGAAGTAAGTAAACAGATGTGACACAATGTGGGCAACAAATAAAAACAAGTATAATAAATTAGAGAGCACCACGGATATATTCTCTTATTTTTAAATGGATTCTGTAGATTAGATAAATTGATGTAAACTTCTTTTTTTTTTTTTTTTATGTAGTGGAACACTTTTTATAAATACAATTTCATGTAGAATTCCAAAATATAAAAAGTAGTTCAAAAACTGGGGTGATGAGGTCTCACTCTCTAATCTACTTGGCTTTCCTTTGACAACCTCCCACCCTAACCCTCACTTCTGAAGTACATGAAAAGATGGCAGGCCTCTTTCAAAACAGCTGTTAGCACAAATGTCTTTTTCAACCTTGAAAATCCTTTGATTCATTGAAAAGTTTTATCCAGTTATTCACAGTGTCACTCTATTTACAAAATAACCCACGTATACCTTTTAAAAAAATTCATCGACTGTGGACAATGAGATGCAACTGTGTATATTCAGTAAAGAAGAAAAGAATGTTCTTTGAAAAATGTAGTGATTGGTTGATATGCCAGCCATGCTCACCTGTAACTCAGGTGCTATTATTCTCAGCCATAACTCGCTCCACAGGATAAAAGCTTTCACAAGATTGAGTTAATCATCTCCTTCGAGTCCTAATTAAAGCACTAGCAGCAGTAGAAAAAAAAATCAGACAGCAGCAAACTTTGACCAGCTCCAAGATATTTATTTAGAAACTTTTCCTTCTTCCCTCTATTAATGCACAACTTCATTTAGAGTTTGTCACTTAACAGGCAATTATGATTACAATTTTTTAAAAATATTTTTATAATATTAAGTAATGAATTTTCTGTAAAGCAATCCAAACTGCAAAGAGGTGTACAAAGAGAAAAATAAGACTCAATTTTTCATGTAGTTTGCGTATGATTCCATTCCCCAAATGCAGCTGCTACTAATATGCCAGGCATTCTCTATGTACGTACAAACACACACACATACACACATGCATTTAAGCTATTAGGATTTGATAGTATATATGTTGGACTGTTTTTCACTTATCAATATAATATGGGCAGGTTGAACAATGAAACACACGTAACTGAAGACTAAACGCCTTTTTTGCATTTATTGAAATAATGATACGGTTTTACTTTTTTACCTGCTGAAATGGGGATTTTAGAATTTTGAACCAGTCCTTGGATTAACCCTACTTGATCATGATATATTTACTTTTTAATATATTGCTGGATTATATTTGCTAACATTTTATTGAGTACTTTTACATATTTGTTCATTAGGGATTTTAGACTGTAGTTTTCTTATCTTGTAGTCTTTTTTTTTTTGGTTATCAGGATAATTTTGGTCTCCTTACATGAGTTAAGATGTGTTTCATCTTTAAGTATCAGGAAGAGTTTACACATAAAATCGGTCTTATTTATCCTTTAACTGTTTGGTAGAATTTTTCAGAATGGACATAGAATTTTATTGTTGTTGATAGGCTTTTAATTATGAATTTGATTTCTTTAAATTTCTTTATATAGGATTATTAAGGTTTTACACACATACACGTATTGGGTCATTTTATCTATGTTGTTGAGTTTATCAGCATAATATTTTTGTAATATTTCCTTATTTAATTTTGCAAAATTCCTTTATTAAATTGTCTATAGGTCTGTAGTGGTGTCCCCTCTTCGTGTCTGAAATTTGTGCCTTCTTTTTCCTTGGTCAGCCTGGCTAGAGTGTCATCATTTTTTTCACAGCATCTTTCTTTATCTTTGGTATTCAAGTATTTTAATATGATGTGCTTAGGTGTATTTTGGGGGAGGGGCATGGTATTTATTGTCTTCGAGGTTTTCTGAGCTTCTTATTTTGTAGTTTGATGTTTTGCTTCTTTTTAAGAATTCATCAGCTATTTCCTCTTCAAATATTTCTTCTGCTCCATTTTCTTTCACCTCCTTTTGGGATCTGAATTACATACATGTAAGTTTGTTCGATATTGTCCCACATATCTTGAATGCTCTGTGCTTTCCCCCTACCCCGTCACTGGATTTTCTCTTGGTGTTTCAGTTGAATAACTTCTTGTGAATGATCTTCCATTTCATTAACTCTTTCTTTGGCTGTATAGAGTCTACTGATGAGCTCATTTAAAGCTAGTGTTTATCTCTCCACCCCTGTCTCTCTCTGTTGTACTTTTTACATTTCCATTTGATTCTTACTTATTGTTTCCATCTTTCTGCTGACATTTTCTTTTTGTTCATACATGTTGTTTACCTTTTCCTCTGTAGGCTTTAACGAATGAATCATTGTAATTTTATATTCCCTGAATGATCATTCCAACATTTGGGTCATATCTGAGTCTGATTCTTTTGATTGCTTCTTTCTCTCCATGGGTTGTTTTTTCATTCTTTTTCACCGTTCATACTTTTTAATTGAAGTTTGACATAGCGTTTACAACAGCAGATACCAAGGTAAGTAGTATTTGTAAGTGGAAATGGGTATGTCTCTTTGTTGGCAACGTCTTTATTGTAAGGTATTGAATCAATTTATTCAATCGTTGAGCTAAGTTTGGGTTTTCTTGTTGTTATGGTTAATACTTGTGCACCATCAGCTTCAAATTCTCCTGTTATTACCTTGTATTTAGGGTAGGGGTTGTATTCCTGGCAAATTTTTCTCAATGTTCCTTTTCTATTCACACATTTAGGCTTTCCCTGTGAATGTGCAATTCAAAAATTGTCTCTCTCCACCCTCTTGACTTTCCCAATGGATAGACTGCTATTAGTTGTTCCTTGGTACTTGCTAGCCTGATGATGAGGCTTTGTGTGGGCAATCTTTGTAGTCCAGTTTTTTAGCAATCTTGCCCCTCCCAAGCTATAGGAAACCTCAAATAGTCTGTGTTCGGGATGATTTCCTAACACTTTTCCAAATGTCGTACATTTCTGACTTAATCTTCTTATTTTTTACTCCTCTTTACTTTCCCCCGCCAGAGTAAGTCTTTACCTGTAACAGGACTTGACATTCTTCCTCCAGCAATTCAAGGCCTTTCTTTCCTAGAGAAGAGGGATCTAGGCAGGGCTTCTTGCCTTTCCCTCAGCATGCGGCTGCTCCTCTTTCACAGGCTTGCACACTGGGGAAAACTTTCTTTGGTCCCCCACACTGGCCTGAATCTGTCTCATGAACGTTCATGAGTTTCACTGAGAAGAGCCAGGGAGCGGATACATTGTTTCCTTGGGTCTGCAGCTTCCCTGGCTTCTATACTCTTATGTTAGCTGGCACACAGCCTCATATCTTCTTACCTGCATTTAGGACAGTCCTGTATTCTTCTCTTGCTCTGCCCTAGATAAGCTAGTGCACATGCCCACATCTTACCGTGAAAGTTTCTGCCTTTCTTTAAATTTTAGGCTAGTTGTTTGCCCTGGGACCTCAATTCTGTGACGGACTGAAGAAAAATTATGTTTTGTAAAATTGCCCTATTTTTTTCCCCTTTTTGCTAGGGTGAGAGCAGCATGCTTTCTACATCCTAAAAACAAGCTGGAAGTCTTAATTACCATTTTTAACCACAAATTTTTCTTATACCTCTTTTTCTTGGCTTATCAAACTTTAGATTGTAAGTGTAAATATTTGTTGAGTAAATCTATTTACATTATATTCTACCTCTCTGCCCCCTCCACATCGCCAAATTAGAATAAAAACAAAAAAAGTGACACGTTAGTAGCTGAGAGTAAACCATTTGTGCCACCCTGGGACCCCTTTAGATAGGATACCTCTCTGAGTTTTCTGTCTTTATTACCATAACACAATCCTTAAGTTTCTATTTCATGGTTTATAAATTGTAAACATATTCTCCTTCGTATGCATGTTGAGAATTTAGAGCACTCTCTCCTATTTCTTCTAGGGTTTGCTATACTGTAATTTTGATTTTGTGAGTACCTATCTTTAGGTTTTTAAGGAACCATAGAGTGCATTGGCTGAGTCCACAAAGCTACGAAAAATGAAGAACACTATGTGCTTATTGTTTCCTCCATTTCTGTTCTCCTCCAAAATTCCAATAGTTACTTTTAAGATTGGAAGTTTTTCTATAGTTATAGTTAATTTTTTATAGTTGTCTTTCATAGTTTTCTTAATTGCCCTCAGGTTGATTCTGACTCACGGTGATTTCATGTGTTACAGAGTAGAACTGCTCCACAGGGACTTCTTGGCTGTGATCTTAAGGGAAACAGATTGTCAGGACTTTCTTCCGTGACACCACTGGGAGGGTTTAAAGCATCAACATTTAGGTTGGCACTCTAGCACAAATTGTTTGTGCCACATAGGGACCTGTTTTTTCTATAGTTATATTCTAAATACGTACTGCAATGAATACCATTTTTTTTTATTGTATTTTGTATGAAGGTTTACAGAGCAAACTAGTTTCTCATTAAACAACTAATACACATATTGTTTTGTGACATTGGTTGCTAACCCCACGACATTTCAATACTCTTCCCTTCTCGACCTTGGGTTCCCTAGTACCAGCTTTCCTGTACCCTCCTGCCTTGTCGTCCTTGCCCTTGGGCTGGTGTACCCTTTTAGTCTCATTTTGTTTTATGGGCCTGTCTAATCTTTGGCTGAAGGTAGACCCTCAGGAGTGACTTCACTACTGAACTATAAGGGTGTCTGGAGTCCACACAGAATAACATGATAGTAATTTGTAAATATTATTTACCACAGAACCAAGTAAGACTATGTCATTTGTGCACACTAAACTGTGTACACAATGATAAAGAAGGGTACAGAGACCAGCTTGTTTTTAAAGTCACCAAGTAGAAATTTCACCTGAGTGTTTATTTTCACACATCCATGCCAGCCTAAAATGCAACTAAGGGAAAATCTGCCCACATATATATAAAACACTAAGCATTTTAGGAGTGTCCAAAAATTTGAAACATACATATTCCTTATTTAGTTTGTCTGTGTAATCAACTATTGCTGAAAATGGCTACAGGTTGATGTTGCTCAATTGCTGTTTTTTTTTTTTTTTAAATAAATAAACAGTTCTAATAGAAATGACACTTCATGCACAACATTAGTTTCCTGTGTTACAATGAGCCTAAGCACCTGAAGTTCGAAACGTATTTTTATTTTGCTTTCACTGTGAATTATTCTAATTTTTTTTAAAGATTTATATGAATCTTGTATAAGTTCTTATGGATATCTAAAAAGAACGTGCAGATGGACAATTCCCCAGACGATACCTCTACATTCACTCCTTATAAACTTCAGCCAACTTGATTAAAAATGTTTTACAATGAGGGAATCACTCTATAGCTTTAAAAACGTAGACATAAACGGTATATTCTATACCTAAAGTTCAAAATCCAAAAGAAATTGGAATATCTAAACTGACACTGAAAATTAGGTAGCCTTGGTGACATAGAGATTGCTATCAACTTCATAACTAGTTAATAGACATACATTTGGGAGGAGTTAATAATTTGTCATATTGGTCATGCAGCAAATTGATTTTATGATGAATGGCTATTGGTGAATGGCTTTTTTGCAAATTGATCTGAGGACATTTAGATCACCACCCCAGAATAATGATCTAGGAGGGCATCCTCACCACCTTGACAAAATTCTGAAGGTAGCTTGCAGGGATATTTAGATTGACTTGCAGGGGTTATGATGGTCTTGGGAATACCCTATCAGACTCCAGCGGAGAGAGAGAATTTCTCAGAGGTCCGCATTGCAGCTGTGGAGGATAGTTTCTAAAATTTTAACTTTCAATATAGACTGCTTTTAGAATTATCTCAGATATCAGGATGTGATTTATAACAAATTATTCAGTAGTGCATGGTGTGACATCACTAGAAACACACAAGGCTGAGGGTGCGAACCCATTCACAGAACAGCATGTGGGACCAATTCCATTGAATTTAATATTCCCCTTTTTATGCTTGTGATTCTCTTTTTTAACCATTGTGAAGAGCTTCAAAACTAGTTCATTCTTTCATAGCATTTTCTTTTTCATATGAATTTTCCTTGTACTGAAATTTTACTTTTATTTTATTTTTTCTCTTTTCTCAGAGATCCCTAAAGTTGCATTTTTGGGCCTTCTTTCCAGTTATGCTGTTTGGGTTACATGACCCTACTTCAAGAACTGCTTGACTCATAACTGTATGACTTTCTATAGTGTTTTCAGACTTCTCTTTTTCACTTTCCGCCCTCCAGATGTGACTGTTTTCTATTACCTGATTTCTATGTTGTGCTTCTTATCCTGTATCATGCCTTTTTAGGAGCTTGGCTTCCATCTGTAGTTGGCTTCTATCTCGTTTTTTTGGGTTTCCTTCCCTTGCTTTGTATTAATGTCTTCCTTCCCCACCCCCTTGCTTTTCTCATATTTAGACTTCACATAAAGCTGTGTGCTCAAAAATAAACATGCTCTATCTCACTTCTCTGCAAGCGCTGTCTTCCTCCTGCTGTTTTCTTGCTTTACTCCTGTTCATCCCTAGCTACTTTACATTGCGCCTCTCATCTTTTCTCATTACAACATGAAATCCATCTTCTTTATTTTCCACATTTATTCTTAAAACTGCTCTTATTTTCTTTGTCTTTTAGAGCCCAAAAAACTTCCCTGTATATGATACGAACTGGGAAATTTATGTTATTTCTCTTCCTTGGACCTGTGAAACTGACTACACTTTGCTCAGCTTTACTAAGAAATATTCCAGGGAAGTTTGAATAGATATATCCTTTTAATCACAAAGGTTATACCCACTTTCAATTTTAGAGTAAGAACTGAAAGGTAGTTTAAATAAGTATTAAGGACTTTGGGCTTTGTCTCAAACTTAATTTTTGACTCCCAACTTTACCACTTACATACTTTAATTCTTAAGGAAATTTATTTATTTATTTTTCATTTATAATAATATTGTTGTTGTTGTTGTTACTGGGTGCCAAAGAGTCAATTTGACTCATAGCAACCCCAAGTGACAGAACAGAACTGCCACATAGGGTTTCATAGGCTGTAATCTTTACGAGAGCAGATTATCAGGTCTTTTCTCCCACTGAACGGCTGATGGATATCAAGGAAAGATGTAGTATCAAGGAAAGATGGGCCACAAAGACAGCATGAAGGCATTCAATGACAGAGAAGAATGTAAGGCAGTAAGAAGCCCTGTTGGTGCAGTAGTTAAGAGGTCAGCTGCTAACCAAGAGGTCCACTGGTTCACTCACCAGCCACTCCTTGGGAGAAAGATGTGACAGTCCACTCCCATAAAGATAACAGCCTTAGGAAACCCTATGGGGGCAGTTCTACTCTGTCCTGTAGGATCACTATGAGTTGGAATCAACTGGAGGGCAACAGCTTTTTTTTTTTTTTTTTTTTTTTTTATCTTTATGGGAGCAAATCATCAGATCTTTTTCCTGCAGAGCCACTGGGTGGTTTCCAACCATCAACCTTTCGGTTAGCAGCTGAGTGAGTAACCGTTGTGCCATCATGGCTCCTCATAATCATATTAGTACATATGAAAACTTGTGGTATTTCTGTTTGAATTAAATATTATTTACAGAGCTCTTTACTGAATGCCTGGGACATTATAAACATTTAATAAATAAACTTCCTAATTAGTAATTGTTATTATTTATGTGTAATTGTTCTTCATACCACAGACTCTTATTGCACATCATGTTCAAATGATTTCCTAGGCCTCATTTTGAGTATCATTTGTACACAATTTTATAATTATTATCCTCTTACATCACTCAATGAAAAGCACATGTAAAATAACTAACTTATCTTTCTCTTTCATAGCTTTATTTTATAATTATATTACCTAGTCCAAATCCCAGAACTATGTGTTACTTTATAATTTATCCCAACTTGCCTTAACTAGGCCACAATTTCTCTTGTGTCCACTGTCACATTATAAAGGGGAAACAACAGTTTTTGGTTTTGACCTACTAAGTATAATCTCATCAATATTGAACTGGTCTTTTTTCTCAATAATAACATTTTATTTATTTATTTTTATTTCTGTTGTTTCCTAATCTGAATCTTTCATTAAAGCCTTAGCTGTGGAGTTACTCTAGTATCAACTTCAGAGTCATTAAAATTGAGTAAATATCCATAACTCAGTACACTATTTCTTTCTGGAAAGCTGTGCTAATATTTCTAAAAATGACTCTGACAACATCTTCCTGTACAACTCTTCTCCTCCCTTCCAGCAGGGGTATGCTTTTTTTTTTCTTTTTTTTTTAACTTTCTTCTGTTCCTCTTTGGAAAGCTTGTTTCCTGTGACCTTTTAGGAAACCCTGGTAGCGTAGGGGTTAAAAGCTAAGGCTGCTAACCAAATGGTTGGCAGTTCGAATCCACCAAGCATGCCCTGGAAACCCTATGTGGCAGTTCTACTCTGCCCTATAGGGTTGCTATGAGTTGGAATTGACTCAATGGCAAGCGGGTTGTTTTTTTTTCTGTGGCCTTTTAAGAAAGAAACCTGACAAATAAGAACACCTCTGGTTTTTCTTTTCCTTTCTTTTTACTCTGTGATATTTTCATGTCTCCACTCTGCGTCTCTTCCTTCTTCTATTTTTCATTAATTTGATTTCTTCCCTCTTCTCAATTGTAGATAATTAGTGGTCCTTTCTGTATCCTTTATTCAGATAAGCAGAAAAATATTGGACTCAACACATCTACCATACTGTTGTGATCCTCCTGATATTCTTCTGGTAACATCATCTGGAAATCCTTCTTTCTGCCTGGTATTTATCATAGCTTCTGCCCACATCATGCCTTACCTGTTCCAACATCCACTATTGTCCCATATCCTCCTTATCATCTCTTTTATTCTTGTTGGCTTTCCTCAGGATATATCTCTCCTGATAGGTCATCTCATTCAAGATTCACAGCTATTTTTTAAGACTGTTAGAAGATAAAGTTATCCCACTTTCCGAAGGGACATTCTGAACAATTGTAACTTGATTTACAATTTTATATGATTATGGATTCCCATATTGCATTTTAATTAAATCTTTGAAAAAAATATATATATACAATTAAAAAAAAAGGACAAAGGACTTGAACAGATATTTCACTAAAGAATATATACAAATAGCCAATAAGCACATGAAAAGATGCTCAGTATCATTTGTAATTAGGAAAATGCAAATTAAACCACATTGAGATATGACTTCAACCCCACCAGAATAACTATGATCAGAAAAATGGAAAATATCAAGTGTTGGCAAGGATGTGGAGAAATTGGAAGCCTCACCTATTCTGGTGGGATTGCAAAATGGTGCAACTGTTGTGGAAAACAGTATGGTGGTTTCTCAAAAAGTTAAACATAGAATTACCATAAATTCCAGCAATTCCACTCCTATGTGTATATTCAAAAGAACTGGAAGGAGGGAACCAAACAGATACTAGTACACCACTGTTCATTGCAGCATTACTAACAGTAACCAAAAGGTGGAAACAATCCAAGTGTTCATCAACAGATGGATAAACAAAGTGGTACATACACACAGTGGAATATTATTCAGTCATGAAGAGAAATGAAATTCTGATACATACTACCACAAAGATGAACCATTAAAACATTAGGCTGGGTGAAATGGGTCAGACACAAAAGGACAAATAGTGTATGATCCCACTTATATGAAATATCCAGAGTAGATGAACACAGAGATCAAAGTTAATTAATAGTTACCAGGAACGAGTGGGAGGGGGAAATGAGGCGATACTCCTTAAGGGGTACTGAATTTTGGTTAAGCGTGAAGAAAAATTTTCAAAACGGATAGTTATGATGGTTGTACAACATGGTAAATGTAATCAACGTCACAGAATTTTACACATAAAAATGGTAGAAATGGCAACTGTTTTGTTATATGTATTTTAATCACAATAAAAAATTAAAAAATATATATATAAAGAATAAGAGAGAACAAGAACATTTTCCTCATGACATGGACATTCCATGCAGTTGACAGAAGGAGTTGCAAAGATCACCAAGACATGGTCTGCTGAATCAGTTTTAGTCAGCCTATTATGTAAGTAAAGTAAAACATTGCTATCCTTTTCTAGTATGAACAGGCACCTGGTACTGGTGTAGTGCTTCTAGAACTGGAATTGTGCCTCCACCAAGGAGCAATTCAAAGAAGTAGTGAATTAATATGCATAATATGTTTGATATTGGAAAGGAAAAGGGTCAAAAATAGGTGGCTGGATGTCTTCATGAGATTGTAAGAACATAAATGAGAGACAATCCTAGATGTTCATGGCTCAACAGCCTTATTAAAATGCCTGAAAGATGATAGGTTTTGGTGACACTACCAACATTTTTCACCTCAGGATCCCAGATTTCACAGAAAACTTGTGGCTGTTAGTTTCACACAGAAATCTCTCTATCAGCCTTCTTTTCTTTGATTTAAATAAAGGCTGATCATATTCTTCCATAAGGCTTTCCCTAAACACATTTTACAGGTTCCCCAAAGATGTGATTTATAGCGAATTATTCAGTAGTGCATGGTGTGACATCACTAGATACACACAAGGCTGAGAGTGAGAACCCATTCACAGAACAGCATGAAAAAGCAAAGACTTTCATGGAGTCACAATATACTTTTGCAATGTGGCAAATTGCAATCCACAGGAGCTGATGGTGGCCAAAGGAGAATCTCTTCTTTGTGAGATATATGAGGGAAAGTGAAGGACTTTGTGATGCAGAATATATTTTTTTTCCTTCACAGTAAAGAAAACCCTATAATGAATATTTCAACAGTCATTGCCAAGATATGGTTGAAAGAATCAGATTGGCAGGTTTAAAGGATATTTTACTTTCTATAAATCCTGGTCAGAATTGCTTTTACTAGATGCCAGTTGTGGAGGCTAAGTGATAGTATATACCCCAATGATATACCCCATCTAATAGAGAAAGGATGTGTCTGTGACCCACATGCAAGTGAGCATTAAACAGTTAAACGATAAGCACCTGGAAAAAGTGCAAGTGGATATGGTTAAATCCAAGCAACCGCTTGGGTGGAACAAAGACAGCGCTTCCTGATAACTGAAGGAGGAAAACACCATAAAGGGAAAAGATGATGCGATATACAGGCTATATTGCAAGTAGTATTAAGCATGTAAGATGAATATATCCCACATGAATTTGGAGACCATCTCAAGAATAGATTTGACACATTGAACACTAATGAACAAACTTCAGACAAGTTGTGAGATGTCATCAAGTACAGCATACATGAAGAAAGCAAAAGTTCATTTAAAAGACAGGAAAGAAAGAAAAGACCAAAACTGATGTCAGAAGAACTTTGAAACTTTCTCTTGAACACAGAGTAGCTAAAGTAAATGGAAGAAATGATGAAGTAAGAGAGTTGAACAGAAGATTTCAAAGGGTGGTTCAAAAAGTCAAAGTATTATAATGAAATATTCAAAGACCTGGAGTTAGAAAACCAAAATGGAAGAACATGGTTGGCATTTCTCAAGCTGAAAGAACTGAAGAAAAATTCATCCTGGAGTTACAATTTTGAAGGATCCTATGAGCAAAATATTGAAGGACCCAGGAAGCATCAAAATAAAATGGAAGGAATACAGAGTCACTGTACCAAAAGAATTGATCTATGTTCAGGCATTTCAGGAGGTAACATATGATCAAGAACTGATGGTATAGATTGAGGGAAGAAGTCCAAGCTGCACTGAAGAACATGGCAAAAACAAGGCTCTAGGAATTGACGGAATACCAACTGCGATGTTTCAACAAAAGGATACAATGCTGGAATGGCTCACTTATCTATGCCAAGTAATTTGGAAGACACCTACCTGGCCAACTGACTAGATGAGATCCATATGTGTGCCCATTCCAAAGAAAGGTGTTCCCAACACAATCCCGATCCAAATACCAACAACATTCTTCAAAAAGATGGAAAAACTAGTCATTAACTTTATATGGAAAGGGAAGAAGCCCCGAAGAAGTAAAGCACTACTGAAAAAGAAGAATAAAGTTGGAGGACTCACACTACCTGACTTCAGAACCTACTATACAGCTACAGTAGTCAAAACAGCCTGGTACTGGTACAACGACAGATACATTGACCAATGGAACAGAATTGAGAACCCAGATGTAAATCCATCCACTTACGGTCACCTGATTTTTGACAAGGGTCCAAAGTCCATCAAATGGGGAAAAGACAGTCTTTTTAACAAATGGTGCTGGCAAAACTGGATATCCATTTGCAAAAAAATGAAACAGGACCCATACCTCACACCGTATTCAAAAATTACTTCAAAATGGATCAAAGACCTGAATATAAAGCCTAACACTATGAAGTTCATAGAAGAAAAAATAGAGCAACACTTCAGGCCTTAATACATGGCATTAACAGGATACAAACCATAACCATCAATGCACAAAACCCAATAGATAATCTAGATAACTGGGATCTTCTAAAAATCAAACACCTATGCTCTTCAAAAGACTTCACCAAAAGAGTAAAAAGAGAACCAACAGACTGAGAAAAAATTTTTGGACAGTACAAGTCAGACAAAGGTCTAATCTCCAAAATCTACAAGAAAATCCAACACCTCTACAACAAAAAGACAAATAATCCTATTAAAAAATGGGCAAAGGAAATGAACAGACACTTCACCAAAGAAGACACTCAAATAGTCAACAGACACATGAGGAAATGATCGCGATCACTAGCCATTAGAGAAATTCAAATTAAAACCACAGTGAGATACCATCTCACCCCAGCATTACTGGCAAGAATCAAAAACACTGGAAATAACAAATGTTGGAGGAGCTGTGGGGAGATTGGAACACTTATGCACTGCTGGTGGGAATGCAAAATGATATAACCATTTTGGAAAATGATATGGCGCTTCCTTAGAAAGCTAGAAATAGACATGCCATATGATCCGGCCATCCCACTCCTAGGAATATATCCTAGAGAAATAAGAGTCGTCACTCGAATAGACATACTCACACCTATGTTCATGGCAGCATTGTTCACAACAGGATAAAGTTGGAAACAACCTAGATAACCATTAACAGATGAATGGATAAACAAACTATGGTACATACACACAATGGAGTACTATGCAATGATAAAGAACAACAACGAATCTGTGAAGCATCTCATAACATGAATGAAACTGGAGGACATTATTCTGAGTGAAATAAGTCAATCACAAAAAGACAAATACAGTATGAGATCTCTATTCTAAAAACCCATGAAAAAGTTCACACACAAAATGTAACAGTCTTTGTTGGTTACCAGGGATGGGAGGGTTGGGCGGGGAACACTAAATAGGCAATAGATAAGTGGTATCTTGGGTGAAGGGTGAGGGAGTACACAATACTGGGGAAACCAGCACAACTTGTACAAGGAAAGGTCATGGAAGCTCCGTAGACACATCCAAACTCCCTGAGGGACTGAATTGCTGGGTGTAGGGCTGTGGGGACCATGGTCTCGGGGAACATCTAGCTCAATTGGCATGACACAGCTTATAAAGATAATGCTCTACATTCTACCTTGGTGAGCAGTGTTTGGGGTCTTAAAAGCCTGTGAGCGGCCATTTAAGATACTCCACTGGTTTCATCCCTTTGGGAGCAAGGGAGAATGAAGAGAACAGGATACAAGGAAAAGGTTAGTCCGAAGGACTAATTGTCCACAGCTACCAAGTCCTCCACTGGACTGAGTCCAGTACAGCTAGATGGTGCCCGGCTACCACCACTGACTGCTCTGACCGAGATCACAACAGAGGTTTCTGGACAGAGCTGGAGAAGGATGTAGAGCATAACTGTAACTTACAAAAAAAAGACCAGATTTACTGGCCTAAAGGAGACTGGAGAAACCCCTCGAGTATGGCCTCCAGACACCCTTTTAGCTCAGTGGTGAAGTTGCCTCTGAGGTTCACTGTTCAGTCTGGGAGTGGACAGCCCCGTAAAACCAAATGGGACTAACGAGGTACAGGAGTCCAGTGACAAGGGCCAGAAAGCAGAAGGGGACAAGCAAGCTGGTGATAGAGAACCCAAGGTTGAGTAAGGATATTGCTGATGTGTTGTGAGATTGATAACCATTGTCATAGGACAATATTTGTAGTAAATGTTAAATGAGAAACTATTTTGTTCTGTAAGCCTTCATCTTAAGTGAGAATAACAGCACAATTGGAAGAGCGTAGTCAATGTCACTGAACTGTGCATGTAGAAATTTTTGAAATGGTGTATCTTTGGCTATATGTATTTTCACCACAAAAAAAAAAAAAAAAGATTGAGAAGTTAGAGGGTTGATATGCTGTGGGGTTGTTAACCAATGTCATAAAACAACATGTGTACTTCTGTTTCATGAGAAACTATTTGTTCTGTAAGCCTTCACCTGAAGTACAATAAAAAAAAAAAAAATAAGGTGTTCCAACAGAATGCAGAAATTATTGAACAATATCATCAATATCATGCACAAGTAAAATTTTGCTGAAGATAATTCAAAAATGGTTGCAGCAGTACATCAACAGGGAACTGCCAGAAATTCAAGCCAGATTCAGAAGAGGACGTGGAAAGAGAGATATCATTACAGATGTCATATGGATCTTGGCTGAAAGGAGAGGATACCAGAAAGATGCTTATCTGTGTTTTGTTGACTATGCAAAGGCATTTGACTTTATGGATCATAACAAATTGTGGATAACACTGGGAAGAATGGGAATTCTATAACACTTAAGTGTGCTCATGCGGAAAGTAAGTAGAGCAATAGGCAGTCATTCAAACAGAACAAGGGGATACTGCATAGCTTAAAATCAGGAAGGGGGTGCATCACACCTCAATGTGTATGCAGAGCAAATAGTCTGAGAAACTGGAGTATATGAAGAAAAATGCAACATCAGGATTGGGTGAAGACTCAACCTGCGATATGCAGATGATATAACCTTGCCTGCTGAAAGAGAAGAAAACTTGAAGCACTTATTGATGGAGATCAAAGACTATACCCTTCGGTATATATTACATCTCAATATAAATAAAAAAATCCTTACAACTGGACCAATAAACAACATCATGATAAACAGAGAAAAAATTAAAGCTCTCAACCATTTCATTTTACTTGGATCCACAGTCAACGCCCATGGAAGCAGCAGTCAACAAGTCAAACGAGGTGTTCCATTGGGCAAATCTGCTACAGAAGACCTCCTTAAAATGTTCAAAAGCAAAGATATCATTTCAAGGACTGAGGTGCACCTGATCCCAGCCATGGTATTTTCAATTGCCTCATATGCGTTTGAAAACTAGACAATGAATAAGGAAGACCAAAGAAGAATTGACATTTTTGAATTATGGTGTTGGCAAAGAATATTGAGTAATGGACTGCCAGAAGAAAAAACAAGTCTGCCTTGGAAGAAATACAGCTAGAGTGCTCCTTGGAAGCAAGGATGGTGAGACTTTGTCTCACATAATTGGGACATGTTACCAGGAGGGATTAGTCCTTGGCGAAGACATCATGCTTGGTAAAGAAGAAGGTCAGTGAAAAAGAGGAAGACCCTCTGCGAGATGAAATTGACACAGTGGCTGCAATAATGGGCTCAAACATAGCAGCCATTGTGAGGATGGCACAGGACGAGCCACTGTTTTGTTCTGATATACATAGGGTCTCTATGAATTGGAACCAACTCAACAGCACTTAACGACAAGAACAATAAGATATTATTTTCCTGTTAAGAATAAAGGAGATGAATAAAACCATTCCACCACAGCTGTTACTGAAAAGATCTTAACAAATTTTCTCTCCCTACCTTTGCCATTTCACAGGTGTAATAAATATAAATTGTAATGGATATATCTTAAAGAAGAGAAATGACTGGAGGAATCTGTGTCATCAACTATATTTCCTGCTTTAGAGACTTCTCTTTAAGGGGTTTCAGACATAAAGATGATTTTCTTTAATTAATATACTGGCTCTGAAAAAAGAAAGTGAGTAGTCTGGTGTTATCCAGCATGAACCAACATGTTTTGAAGCAGCTGAAACAGAACCAGGGCAATAAAGGAAGAATAACATCTGGGTAGGTTAGGGACAAAGCTATTTCTTGGACACTGATGACAAATGGTTTTCACTAAAATCCAAAGAAGAATGATGTGTAGTTATCATAAGAATCACATTGTAATGATGCTCTGTATTTTTAAAATTTTTTGTACATATTTAGGCTTATTCCAATGTTTATTAAACACTTCATTTCTCAGTGTTATTTAGAACTAAACTAACTATTTTTATAAAGTTATTAGTTAAAATACTATTTAGGTAGTATCAGTGAAAGTTACTGGAACAAGGACAATCTAATTGATACTTCTATTCAATATAATTTTGGGGGAAGATCATGTGAAAAGTAGAGACCAATCTCACTTCCACTTCCATGGTGTCTTAAAAAAAAAAAAAAGGTCGCCATTGAGTTGATTACAACTCATAGTGACCCTATAGGATACACTAGAACCTAGAACTGCCCCATAGGGTTTCCACGGTGTGCCTGGTGGGTTCGAACTGCTGACCTTTTGGTTAGCAACCGTAGCTCTTAACCACTATGCCACCAGGGTTTCCATTTTGTCTTAGTAGGTCTAATTTTTGTTTTTACAGACAAAGCAATACGCATATATTTCCAGAGATTTTGTGCTAAAAAAAAATAGGCCAAGTTAGGACTGGATTATATCACTCTTTAAGAAAAAATGCCAATAGTCACAATAGTCATAATTAACCTGCCGTCTAATTTGTAACCTAAGAAATCTTAAGCCTTCTTACTACTTTAGTTATAAATCAACATTTAGTTATTTTCTATTGTTTTTATTTTAGGATTTGTTAATCAGTGATTGAGATTTTTGCAAGTTTTTTTTTTTTTTTAACTCTTTCCCTGTCAATAATAATAATAATAATTAACCTCTGCTAAAGAATTCTTTATCTTCTTTTCCTTTTCCAGCTATGCACGGAGCTAGACTTCATTTACAATTTTATGTAGTTATGGCCATTGGTGTGCAAGTGGAAGTAATGTTTGTCATCCCCAGGCCTGGCTCCTAAAATCTCATATTTGCTCCTTTCCCTTACCTGCAGCTGGAAGCAGAGAAACTTGTTGAAGTCTCTGAGGCATGATGCAAAAGAATCTCATTTATTTAATTCTGGTATGCTCATACCTGAAATTGTGCTGAAATATTCTTCCCAATTACCTCTTAAATTTGCTGTTTAATGTGCTTCAGATGTTTATAGTCTGCTTTTAACCCTACTTCCTATTGTGGTTGATCCATCGGTCTGTATTTAGTACTTTTAATCTTGCCTCATAAATACAGCTTCTTAATCATTGCATACTTTTTGATTTTCCTCCGATTTGTCAGCATCATTCTGAGACTTAGGTGTCCAACTGTCTACAGCAGTAGAGAGCTGGTAGAAAGTTATTATCAAGTAACAAGATCCTGACATTTGTGAACACTGAATACTGCAAATGCTTTCTGTAAGTGGCCCTATCAGTTTAACCTGCAAAAGTGTTTTTCTGGCTTCCTCTTTCAAAACAAGCAGCAGACTCTGCACACTGGGGCCTCTGAGATAATCTCACAGTAAACCACATCACAGATGTCAGGGGAGGCCTTGTCCTCAGGGAATTCAGGTGCTTAGATCACTAAGCCAGACAAGACTTTTGACTCATTTTGCATCACACCTGGGCGTATCATCCATAAATATGAAAAATGATTGAAATATAAACACTGACAACAACAAAAACAAATCAGCAAAGAAGTCTGGCATGAAAGTAGATGCACTAGTTTTCTGTTGTTGCTGCAACAAATTTATCACAAACTAAGTGACTTAAAACGAACACAAATGTATTATCTCAGTTTCCATGAATCTTAAGTCTGGGTACTGATTAGTTGGGTCCTAAGCTCGGGTCTCACAGTCAGAAATCAAGGTGTGGGCTGGGGCTGCAATCCTCATCTGATACTTGGGGCCTCTTTCAAGCTCACTGATTGTTGGCAGAATTCATTTCTTTGTGGTTGTAACACTGAAGGCCCTGTTTTCTTGCTGGCTGTTGACTGAGGGTCACTCTCAGCTCCCAAGAGCCAGGACTGTCTGTCAGCAGTTCAGGTCATAGCTGCTGCTTTCTTCCTCAAAGCCAGCAGGAGTGTTTCTGGTTTCTTTTGTTGCGTCTGTCCTGCCTCCAGCTGGAGAAAGTTCTATTTTGTTTTGCGTTTTCTCTTTATTATTAGTACTTTTTTTTATTGTGGTAAATTTATACATAACAAAACACTTGCCGTGTCAACGTTTTTCACATATACAATTCAGTGACATTGTGTTTATCATGTTGCTCACCTATCACCATTATCTGTTTCCAAAGTTTTTCATCCGCCTTAGCAGAAATTCAGTGGCCCCTAAGCAATAAGCTCTTCTTTCCCTGGTGATCATTGGTAAACTTAGGTCTACATACACATGCCTATCATAGATACTTCATATCGGTGGAATCATACAATATTTGTCCTTTTGTGACTGATTTATTTCACTCAGCATGATGTTTTCATGATTCATCCATGTGGTTAGATTTGGCCCATCAGGATAATCCCAGATACTCTTCCTATTGTAAGTCCTATAACCAAAACTGCATATGTAAACTCTTTTTTTTTGCCCTGTGAGGTAACATATTCACAGGTTTCAAGAATTAGGGTGTGGGCATTTTGCAGGGCCCATTCTGCCCACCAGAGCAGGGTTTCAGGAAAAACATGGAGCTCTAGATTAAAAACAAAACAAAAACAGAAGATGTAATTTTCATCAATTTCTGTGCTATTTCTTCATAAACACTTAAAAATACTGTAAAACAAAATTTAAAAAATACACCTTTGGCACAGAGTACATAATTACAAATCAGAGCTCATGATTTTGATTAAATAATTCCCATCCAGTGACCTAGTTACGTCAAATTGTTTACTTGGAAAAGAAATAATTTAAATCTCCTTTTTTTTCCTTCATTTTTTTCATCCTGTCAGGAAAAATTGAGAAAAATTTTGAAATGGGCAAATAAAGAAATTTAGAAGGTGTCTGATTCACCTATATGGGTATCTCCAACTATTATTAATTTTAAGCTATTTAACAATTCAAAAAATTGTAGAAAACAGTTCATAGTGCAAATTATTCTTGTTTATAGAAATGCAAATTATTGTATCCAGTGAAAATTAGCCCTGTGGATAAACCTGTTTTGCATCTGTTTCTAAATTTATTTTAGAATTCTTTATTTTCTCTTTATATTTATGGCTTTTAGGATTTTCCTTTGAATCGAATGGAACATTTTCCTTCCTCCTACATTAATTAATGGTGTGAAATGCTGCTTAGTCCTACACCAGTTGTGATTCATAGGGTTTTCACTGGCTGATTTTTGGATGTAGATCACCAGGCCTTTCTTCCTAGTCCATCTTAGTCTGGAAGCTTCACTGACACCTGTTCAGCATCATAGCAACTTGCAAACCTCCACTGACAGCCAGGTGGTGGCTGTATATGAGGTAGAATGGCCAGGAATAGAACCTGGGTCTCCAGCATGGAAGGCAAGAATTCTACCACTGTCACCATTGCCCCCACTACCTAATGTTTATAGAAATACTTATATTTTCAATAAAGTTTAGAAATTGTGGAAAGCCTACAGCAACTTCTTCCAAATCTGCAAGTCTTCTTCCCAAAAAAATATGTATATCTTAGTCTCCATTTTTTGCAGTACTTTGATAGTAGTCTTTATTTTGCTAAGACTATATATCTCCTGTGACTTCTTGCAAATTAAAATCAATGGAAATATTTAAATGATATCCTTTTATAACTAATTAATAAGTAATTTCAGTTCATTTTTTAAAAGTCTACAGAAAAAATTTTGTATTTATTTTAGTTATTAGTAAAATCATTTTTATTTTTATTTATTGAAATTCCTGATGTTTTCCCATGTATAATTCATACTAAAGCACACACACACACACACATATAATATAAAATTTGGGAAGGATTATTTATTGTTGTTTTATTGGTTATTGCTAATTTTGATCAAGTAAAAATAAATTTCCTCAGAAATTATGTTAGTATCTATGAGAATATGTTTCAGTCTGTAAATATTGTGTTAAGAGAGATCTGTTAAAGCAAATGATGAAACAATTAAGGCTCTCTTCATATGAGTAGATTAGGGATCAGGGTCTCCTTACAAGGAGCTAATTAATACTATGAAGTTAGTGTGGATGTTTTTCTACATTAAGAGTAAAGCTAAGATATGTGTTTGAACTTAGTCAGCTTTAATATTCTGTCCCCATCATAATCAAAATACAGTAAGTTAGAGAAAAACATGAAAAGTATCAACAAAGATGATTTGTTAATTTTTCTCTAGGAAGCAATATAATGATTAATCTATTTAGGTTAAGTAAAATACACATATACAATGCTTCAATTATCTGGATGAGTTATATATCATTATTCCATTTTAGAACAATTACTATAGTTTCTAACACAGGGCTGAAAACACAAGAGAAAGAAAACAAACCTGGTATAAATTTTTATTTTCAAATATGCTTTCATTTTTCCATTCAGAATTCTGGATTTTTTTCTGTACTATTCTGTTAGCCAAATCTCCTTTTGCCATATTAATACTGTTGTTGGGTTAGGAAAAACATATTTGCATATTCATATATTTTAATTATTCAGTCTTAGTCTGACAATATAACTAAAAAAGTATTTTTGTTTAGTTGTAATTCTTTACTATATGGCTTTGATTTTATAATTTCATGTGCCGGACTCTAGATGGTCTAAAATATACTATATCTGCACACTCAGTTTCATCCCTATCAAAGTACTTCATAGTTCCAGCAGAATTCTGCACTGAAACTATTTGCTAAGACAATAAGTATGTAGAGTGTGTGAATTATTTATTTTATAAGGTAACTTTTAAGTTGAGGCCAGTCTTAGTTATCTAGTGCTGCTATAACAGAAACACAGCAAGTGGGTGGCTTTAACAAACAGAAATTTATTTTCTCACAGTGTAGGAGGCTAGAAGTCTGAATTCAGGGTGTGATCTCTAGAAGTATTTCTCTCTCTGTCAGCTCAGAGGAAAGTTCTTGTCTCTTCTGAGCTTGGGCTCCTGGGCAATCTTCATGTAGCTTGGCATCTCTCTCCCCCTGTCTCTTGTCTTTAGCTTATTTATTTAATCTCTTTTATATCTCTGAAGAGATTAATTTAAGACACACCCTACACTAATCCTGTCTCTTTAAGATAACTAAGACAACCCATTCCCAAACATGCTTATGATCACAAGCATAGAGGTTAGGATTTATGACACATATTTTTTGGGGACACAATTCAATCTATAACAAGGCCAAAATTAATTTTACTAGGTCTTTGACTTTGGAAAGCTGTGGAGCCAAAGTCTTCAATTAGCACGTGAAAGCCTATAGTTTCTGATTAATATATCTATTCCCTTAAAAATCATTTTATTTTATTGATGAAAGCATACCTTTGTTACATATCTTCATTAGTCAGATTCTATCATGTTTAATAACATAACTTCATGTAATTTTGTGATCAGTTATTTCCCAATGCTAAAACTACGTATAAACTGAATTAGGCTAAATACAGAGATACTGCTAGTTCTTTTGCCTTCTGTTTTATTGACTAAGGTGAGCCTTTGCAAGAATAATAAATCAATCCAGCCTTCCTCCCTCCTCGTCTCCGTATGCAGATAGCAAATCTTAGCTAATTTCATGAACTCCAGATGGATTTTTCACGATCCATGTCCTTAGAATAAGACTACTTGTGTTTAACTGAGTTATGGACCCAAGTTTTATCCAATGTGAGGTCTGTGCACTGGCAGTGCTTTGCATCATAGACAATTTCAGGTACCTGCTTTGATTTCACTTCACCTTGCAAAATGGATTTAACTAAGGAGGAATTGGAAGTAATACCTTTTTTTTTAAAAAAATAACACATTGCTCTCTGTCTTAAAACAGCTCACCTGCTTGTGTTATTTAAATTCTCTTCTTTTTTCTGCATGCAAATGTACTCATTTCTAAGTCTTCTTTTACTTTTCTTGCTCATGCTGGCATTTTTATGCTATGAGTACTGTGTTCTCTCTAAACTATAGATTTTTTTTCTTTTTCTGCAATTAATGGAACATATGCATTATGTAGGAGTCCCTGTTTTCATCTGGTCCAGGAAACATTTTAAGCAACAACATGAGTTGTTTCGAGTTTGAGTTTATTGGTGAGCAAAGCCAGTACATTCCTTGCTAACCCAGAGACTTGTGTGGCATTTGATGCAGCATTTGGTTTAAGCAAACAGAACTTTGAATATGCTTTAAAAACATCAAATCTTGCTGATTTGTCAGGAGCCATATGTAGAACTTGATCTCTCTGGGAAGCTACACATCTTCCTAGTCTCTACCACACAAAAGCAGGATGCTGATTAATTAATCACATTTATTTATTCATTTCATATTGTCTTTGCTTAACTCTGCTAAAAAATAAATCTAAATTTGATCCTGCTGCCATGGTCTGTAATATATATAAAATATATATTTCATTTATTTATCCATCTTTCTATCAGTTCTATTGGCAAAAAAGAGATCTAGATTTGGAATCTCGTTTTAACTCCTAACTAACTCAGGGAATAACTCAAGGAACCTTATGAGCCCATATCTGATAAACTATTCAAACTGTGCCATCTGTAAAAGGGTCTGTGCCTATTGAGAAGTCAAAGTAGCCTTCTATAAACAGTCAAGAGAAAAATTCCTATCAATTAGTCAATCAAAGTTAAGAGGTTTTATTGGGCGGAAAAAAAAAGTTGGTGAACAGGGAGCACCCCTCTGAAGAGATGAGCTTATCACATTACAGTTTTGATCAGCTTATATACAACACAGACTGTTAGAGGAATTTTTCAAAAAGAAAATTTAAAGATGATTGGTTGTCATTTGTTTAAAGCACGGGGTCTTCCTGGATTGGTTTGTTACATCTGTGTGTCTGCATTCTACAGGCTAGTTATAGCTTATCTAATTGTTTAAACTTCTCCCAGAATCATCTTTAGTCTTTTTAGTTTTTAGTGTCTGTGAAGGGTTAAGTTGTTAAGTTTAAACAGGAGGACGCAAGGAAGCGCATTTATATTAACAAACATTTGTAAATTTTTTGATAATAAATAACAATCCTCTAGGGAAGGAGAATAAAAGTGCTTTACAAATTTAAGGTATCATTCTCCACACTGTATCCATTTCTAGGATACAAATTATAAAATCTCTTTATAAATAAAGCTGTCTCAACATATTTCTTTTCTTATTTCTAGAAGTAGACACAGACAGAGTCAGATATGGGTTTATATCACGTTGCATTCTGCTATAGGGTGCACACAGTTCCAACAAAAGTACACTGTGATGCAGATGCACAAATATATTGATGTATTTTGCCTTTCATTTTTAGATTGAAATCAGTTCTACTTAATGTCAGTACATTCTGGGTAAAAGGGATATCCTACTGTGATTTCAGCATAATAAAGGCTGATTAAGGTGTCAATGATTCAGCTGTATTCTGTATTATAAAGTCAAACATGATCTTTTCATTTAAACAAAATGATTCAAAAGAGAGGGGGATGTCAGGACAATGGGGCACTGTGCAACAATTTAAGTACATAGCACAATCCCTTGAACACTGAAATACATTTGTCAACTTGACTTTGAACATGACGTGAATTACCTTCCTTTCCTAACCTCTCTTACCCTTCAAGAATTCTATCTTCACTAGCAATACAACTTTCCAAATTCACATTATTTTCTCTTTTCTTTGATGTTGGTGCAGATGATTGGACACTATTTGAATAAATTTTTTGAAACTTTGGGGGAATAAAGAGATGCTAAATTGTATAGAGTACAGAGATTTTATTATCCTTGTATTTTGAATAATTTTATTTTTGGGGAGGATGGAGGCAGCTGTGGGAGTAGCTTCCAAGTGGAAGGACAGTGCTAGAAAATCAAATGAAATATCTTTGCAAAATGTAGATAGCTTCATTTAGGTTATTTTTGCAGCTGTTGATATAAATATTGCAATAGTAAAATAATTTGGGTACTATAATAGGAATTTAGAGTGCATCAACCTTTTAAAAACATGATAGTTTATGTAATGATTATAAATTGGCAATGAGAGTAGCACAAGACTGAAATTCAGAAAGCAAGAGTATAATCTCACTTTGCAGGTAACTTAGTGGTACAACTTGAGTCAAATTCTTAGATATGTCTGTAATTCCCTGCCTTCCTCAGTTAAAACATAGGGTTGTGCTAGATCTCTAGTTCTCTGCCTCAACAGTTTTGCGTCTTCTGACTCAAAAATCAACTCTCCATGCTTCAGTTTTGCCTTTGTAAATAAAAATAATGTACATAAACACAGTGCCAGGAATAATACAAGTGTCAATATATGTGAGCTGTTACTATTATTATCACCATTATTGTTGTCGTCATCATCATCATCATCATCCTCATCTTCCAAAAAACTAAACCCATTGCCATCTAATCAATTTTCACTCATGGTGATCCCATGTGTGTCAGAGTAGAACTGCACTGCATAGGGTTTTCAATGGCCATAAACTTTCAGAAGTACAGATAGACATATAGAAGTTATGATGAACTGCATGTATGACCATCTGTTTTGTTTTTTTGTACATCTTATTGTTAGTAATATGTGCTACATACAATGTTGCAGCATGTATCTGTAAGTTTATATGTAATGTTTCCAACCCCCAAAGACAAATAAAGATCGAATTTATAAAGACACTGATAATAAAAGGCAATAATAATGAAAACTAAAAAAATGAGGTATTTGACTTTATGTCAGAACTGACTTATGATGATGTCATTGGAATGGAACCTTGCCATAAGTTGGGGATTGCCTGTAGATTGCCAGGGCTTTCTTCCACAGTGCTGCAGAGTGGATTCAACCACCAACTTTTTCATCAGTGATGGAACTCAAACTGTTTGTACCACCCAGGGACCTTTCCTCTTCTTAGGTGTAAATATTATGGGTTTTTTTTTATATTCCTCTTTATATTTTTTCCATATATTTCTGAATTATATATATTGATTATTAATTTTATGTTTTAAGAATGAAAAACATGTTCTATATTCATGAAAACCTTTTGTTTTTTTCTTTTGTTCTGACTTAAAACATAAAGTTGGCAGAATTCACTGGAATTGACTAGGTTATACTTCCCCCTTTGTATGGATTGAATTGTGTCCCCCCAAAATGTGTGTCAACTTGGCTAGGCCATGATTCCCAGTATTGTGTGGTTGTCCTCCATTTTGTGATCTGATGTATTTATGCTAGGTGTTGTAAATCCTAACCTCTATGACGTTAATGAGACAAGATTAGAGGCAGTTATGTTAATGAGGCCGGATGCAATATACACGGTTAGGTTATATTTTGAATCAATCTCTTTTGACATATAAAAGTGAGAATTGAGCAGGAGGAAGTGGGACCTCATTACCACCAAATAAGAAGAGCCAAGAGTGGAATGTGTCTTTTGGACCAGCAGTCCCTGCACTGAGAAGCTCCTAGACCAGGAGAAGATTAATGACAAGGACCTTCCCCCAGAGCCTACAAAGAAAGAAAAGCTTCCCCTGGAGCTGGCACCCTGAATTTGAACTTCTAGCTTCCTAACTGTGAGAGAATAAATTTCTGTTTGTTAAAGCCATCCACTTATGGTATTTCTGTTATAGCAGCACTAGATAACTAAGTCACCCCTCTCTTCCTTTAAGAAAAGTATGTATTAGACTCTGCTGTAAGTAGAGATAGATTGTAATTAAGACTCAGTGGCAACACTTTCTCTGAATTTTGATGTATATCAGCTAGAAAGGAACAGGAAAATAGAGAATATGTAATCCTTAAGGTTGTGTGTCAACTTGGCTGGGCTGTGATTCTCAGTGGTTTGTCAATTTTGATGTAGTTTGGCAGTCATATGATGATGTGATCATTTCCATAATGAGATTCAGAATAATGTGATCACCTCCATGATGCGATTGGCTATGAGTAGCCAATCAATTGAAAAGGAGTTTTCTTGGGGTGTGGCCTGCATCCAACACAGATGGACTTTCTGGCAAGGCTAGAGGGCTTTTGCAACCTCTTGATCCTGCAGCTGGCTCCTGTTTATTTGACATCCAGTTCTTGGGACTTAAGATAGCAGCTTACCTGCCATCTTGCCTGCTCATCTTGGGATTCATAGGTCTTCACAGCCAGTGAGCAAGAGCCATGCTGTCTGACCTGCTGTTCATCAGCTCCTGTGGCTACGTGAATCAGGAGAAGCCTCCAGCCTGACCCACAGACTTGGGACATTCCTGCCTCTACAACCACGTGAGCCATTTCCTTGATATAAATCTCTCTAGAGCTCTGTTGCTAACCAAAAGTTTGGCAGTTTGAATCCACCAGTTGCTCCTTGGAAACTGTATGGGGCAGTTCTACTTTGTCCTGTAGGGTTACTATGAGTCAGAATCAACTCGACAACAATGAGTTTGGTTTGGGTTTTGGTATATATATATATATACATACACACACACATGCGTAAATGTATATTTATATATATATATTAAACTGTAGGAAGTGACAAATGTTTTAGATAATAGAAAATTTTTCTGTTTTTCAGTCCTTCACTTTCTTAATGTCTCATCAAAGTTTATGAAAATTTCTCAACCTCTCAGTCATGTGTTTCACTGCATTTCATTGAAGTATAATGTATTAAATTCCACTGTTTCCAAGGGATTTGTATATAAAAGACTTTTAAAACAATGTAACTGTGTATAGAGTAAAATATTTTCACCATTTAGAAAATTAAACGTACAAAATCTCTCACCAATCTGTTTAAAATTAGTTCAGTTTATGCTGATGGTTTACATAATGAAAACTATTGCTAAGAATAAAGAAAATAGAGGTCAGGATCTGTGGAATATGGGAAAGATTAAACAAAATCCACATTTCAGATTTTAGGTGAGTGGTTGTAACAAAGTGGTTTGACGTGTGTCACTCTTTAATAGAGCTATTGAGAAGATTGCAGAGAGATTATATAATCAAAAGCACAGTTCTCTTAAAATGAATGACAGTGTTTAATATATAGAGATCATTAAACTTTTTTAGCACTTACACTTGAAAATTCTTCTGTATTCCTAAGGTCCACATGTTAAATAAAACTGAAATATAACTGAAGCCACCTGAGGTCACCAGTTTCTTCGTTTTCATTGCACTTAGTTCATTCCTTTGTTAAAGTCTTCAGCCATATTGGAATATAAATGATCTTTTTACATACCTGTCTTCTCTTCTGTCCTGTGGGCAGTATATCCTTTGTTCATTCTTTGTCCCCAGTACCTCGCTCAGTTCATTGAAAAATGCCCAGATGAGATCCTGGTTTATCACACCAAAAGTTTACCTAAGTAGCTTCTATATAAAGTCTACAAAGCACCCAGATAAACCAATAGAGAAATTACATAGTCAAGCTTTACACATAGTGGAAATGATTTTTGCCTCATAAATCTATTAATGTAGTCTAGGGGTAATACTGATAAGTTAAAAATCATAGTTTTCCCTTCATAAGACACATTCTTATAAAAATAAAGGACCTATAGAAAACAAACTTGCCTATAAAACTACATGATTGTTTTAAGCACCAGACTTACATATGGGTTACTCAGTGTCACATCTGCATCTTACGTTTTACACACTGCGTGTGGTTTTGATGATGTAGTAGGAGAACAACTCTGGGTGGAGTTTGGTGGGTGGGTGTTTTCCGAGCCTTTTTAATTGGGATAGCAGTGAGTAAACTCCTACCATGTATACCTGTGCTTTCCCTGCCTGTTACTTCACCTTCCACATTTTAATGGTTCCCTGAATAGCTGCAGTAACTGATGAGTTCAGCCAGTCTGCTGAAGATAGTTGTACCTAAACAAACAAAAACAAACCCATTGCCATCAAGTTGATTCCAACTCCTAGCAACACTATAGGACAGAGTAAAATTGTGCCATAGGATCTCCAGGGAGTGGCTTTTGGATTCCAACTGCCTACGTTTTTGGTTAGCAGCCTGAGCTCTTAACCACTTAGTCACCAGAGCTTCTATAGTTGTATTTTGTTGTTGTTAGGTGCCCTCAGGTCAGTTCCAATTCATAGAGATACCATAGTTGTACCTAAAAAAAAACCAAACCAAATCCATTTCCATCAAGTCCATTCTGACTCATAGGGACCCTGTAGGACAGAGTAGAACTGCCGATCTTTTGTTTAGCAGCCGAACTCTTAACCACTATGACACCAGGGTTTCCAGAGTTGTACCTAGAGAGATGTAATTGCTGACTTTAGCCTTCTCCCATGGTATTTCCAATTCTACTGGTCACTTTTACTGGAAAGAGTCTAGAGAAAATAAAAGATAATAAACATGGATTAAATTAGTTCCTCTATTTCTAAAGATTCAAAAATGTTATTTTTACATGTTGTCTCACCATTTCTCTCAATAAAGTATAGAATATATCATTTTCCATTATTTTAATCTCAAACTTATTTTTTTTACAAGAATTATTATTGCTATACCTGTAACTCTTTATGGGAATCAGGCCAATTGCTGAAACCACACCTTAAAAAGATATTTTTAATATTTTTAAGTGATTATTGCTGAAGTTAATTTAGCTTGAAAAAGATAAATCTGGTGGCAATCTAATATACTCACAGCCTTTGTTCTCCTGTCATTCTCTCGGCGTGTGATCTACTCTTGATTATAATTTAGAAGTAAGTTTTCTGCTGTCATATACTGTGAACTAGAATGACATTTCATTCTCTTTAGATATGCATACCCTGGAGATGGTTGGTTAATTATCATGTGAAAGCTGAGGCAGGAGGTGAAATCATGTGACACATGAAAATCAAACACTACTATGTGGCCATCATTTCAAAAGACTCATTTGTCTTTCTGGAAGCAGTGGGGAAGTTTGGAAGGGAAAGGAAAACAGAAGTCTTGTATGAAGAGATGATGACCTGCTCCAGAGAAACTGGATTTTTAACTTCCTAAGACTTTCCATAATCCATGAGAATGTAACTCTTGTTTTTAGGATGCCTAGAACTTACAGATTCAAACTAAGCATTAAGTGTACCTCTAAATTTGCTGCAAAATACCTCTTTAAAGTGTTAAAAAGCAAAGACATCACTTTGAAGACTAAAGTGTTCCTGACTCAAGTCATGGTATTATCAATTGCCTCATATGCATGCCAAAGCTGGACAAGGAATATGGAAGACTGAAAAACTGACGCCTTTGAATTATGGTGTTGGCAAAGAATATTGAATATACCTTGGACTGCCAGAAAAAGGAACAAATCTGTCTTGGAAGAAGTACAGTCAGAATGCTCCTTAGAAGCAAGGATGGTGAGACTTCATCTCATGTACTTTGGACATGTTATCAGGAGGGACCAGTTTCTGGAGGACATCATGCTTGGTAAAGTAGATGACCAGTGAAAAAGCGGAATGCCCTCAATGAGATAGATTGACACAGTGGCTGCAACAATGGCCTTAAACATAGCAAAAATTGTGAGGATGGCTTAGCACTGGGCATTGTTTCATTCTGTTGTACATAGGGTTGCTATGAGTCAGAACCAACTCGATGGCACCTAACAACAAAACAATGACTAAATTATATTTTAAAAAAGAGACAGGGTAGCAGTTTATAAAAGAGACATCTCTATTAACAATGCTATTAGCTTTATAATGTAGAAACTTTCTTTTTTCTATATCTACCATATTTTCTCTAATCTTAAAAAAGATAGTTATATCAAAAGCTAAGAATATATTATAGAAATTCTTGTACCTATTCACAAGGAATAAGGATGTTTATTACAATAGGGGATTATAATAAGGGATTGCAATAGGGAATATTAAAATAGTGAAATCAATGTTAAAGACTTTTATGGATTGAATAGTATCTCCAAAAAGACATGTTGAAGTCCTAATCCTTAGTACCTGTGAATGTGGCCGTCTTTGAAACAGAGTCTTCTAGTACCTCTGGATATGACCTTGTTTGAAAATAGTGTCTTTGAAATTGCCATTAGTTAAGCTGGAGTAGGGTGAGTCTTAATCCAATATAACTGATGCTTTCATAAAAAGAGGGGAAGAGACACACAGTCACAGAGGGAAGATGGCCATTTGAACATGAAGGCAGAGGTTGGAGTGATGTGTCTACACCAAGAAAGTCAATGACTGCCAGGAACTACCAGAGGTTGAGAAGAGGCAAGGAAAAATCTTCCCCTAGCTCCTTCAGAGAGAGCCTGGATGTGCTGACACCCTGACTCTGGAAATACAGCCTCCAGAACTTTTAAAATTTTATTTTATTATTGTAGTTTAAGTGAAAGTTTACATTTCAAGTTAGTCTCTCTTACAAAAATGTATACATACATTGTTATGTGAGCATAATTGTTCTCCATATACCATGACAACACACTACTCCTTTCCACCCCTGATTTCCTGTGTCCATTCAACAAGCTCCTAACCCTCTCTTGCCTTCTCATCTCACCTCCAGGCAGGAGCTGCCCATTTAGTCACATGTATCTACTTGAACTAAGAGGCACATTCTTCACTAGTATCATTTTATGTCCCACAGTACAGTCCAATCTTTGTCTGAAGAGTTAGCCTCAGGAATTGTTTTAGTTCTGGGTTGATGGAGAGTCTGGGGGCCATGCTTTCTGGGGTTCCTCCAGTTTCAGTCAGACCATTAAGTTTGCTCTTTTTACTAGCCTCCAGAACTTTAAGACAGTATATTTCTGTTGTTTTAAGCCACTCACTTTGTGGTACTTTGTTATGTTAACAAAGCCCACCTATATAAGACAAGGTAAATCAATTTTTGATAAATTCTTACAATGCAATGTTCTACAGCAACTTTAATAAATGAATTGGGGGTCACTGTGAGTTGGAATTGACTTGACAGTAATGGGTTTGGGTTTTATTTATTTATTTTTGGTGTAACAACAAAGCAGAATCTAAAAAACACAATGTTAAGAGATACAGTCACTATAGTATATGTAAAATTTAAAAACGTGAAGCAATTATGTAAACATACATACAGACATATATATGTAGTGGAAGTGTAAAAACATGTATAGAGACATATACAAATTTCAATAAAGTGGTTATTTCTGGGAAAAAGATGATGGTAATAATTTTCTGTAGGAATACAAAGAGACATCAACTGAATCTGCACTGTTTTATCCCCTAAAACAAACAAACATACAAAAACCTGAAGGTAATAGAAAAAAAAAATAATAAGATTTAAAAAATTTTGATGGTGGATAAATAAATATGAACATTAGCCTCTGTGCTTCTTTGTATACTTGAATTAATAAAAAATGAATTATATTAAAATGAATTTTAAATGGAGACGTGCTAAGGTAATTCTTGAATTATATCATCTTGGAATTTCAAGAAGGTAAAAATTATACAAATAACTACAATATCAGGGAATATGGCTGGGGTAGTTTGGTAAAAGAAATTAGTATTAATTGATGCAATAGAATAGATAACTGCCTTTGAAAATTTTGATTACGTGTGCAAGTAGAAGATAACTTTTAGTATAAACCAAAATAAAAACAAACCCATTGCTGTAAAGTCGATTCCAAAGTATAATTTAATGAACACAAGAAATATAATCTGTATTATAATTATAAATTTTCAGTTATCACTTAAGTCCTCAGAATTAAAGAAAAAAGGTTAGAATTTGACTTGGTCAAGAATACAACTAAAATAGCAAGCATTATTATGTGTCATATTAAAAAGAAAATACATTATCTCTAACTTTGAAACTATTTTGGTGCTTTGCCATCTGGAGAAATGTTTGCAGCTTTAATTACCACAGTGTGAGATAGTGAAAATTGATATAGAAAAGTCCAAAGGAAGTTTGCTAAAACTATGCAGAGAAGGAGAAGAGGGAGACATGTTGTGTGAGAATTCATAAAAGGCAAAATATAGAAGAAAGATTGGATTAATATCAAGAAAAGTACAGAGTTCATCCAAGCCTGGTATAGTACACAACTAGGCATGACTTGGTATTTGTGAGAGCTCAAGTTTTGCCTCATGAAACAGATGCTGTTTCCAGAGACTAGCATGAGATAAAAATGCAAATGGATAGAAAGATATTAATCAAAAATCATTAGTTGTTAATACACAATGAGAAACAGACAGAAATGTGGCTGTTTAGGGGGAGAAAACCTTTATTTTAACCCTTGTCCTTCTTACCATGTCTGTTCTTCCTTCTGCCAAAGACGGAATGTTGGGATTGAACCCAGCATAGGAAATATTATGTTCTTTTGAGCATGGTGTGCATAGAAACATGCCAAATCTACATTTGTGCCCTGAGTGGCTCAGGTGTGACAGGTCCTGTCTGCACTAATCAATTGGGAATATATAAACCCATTGCCATCAAGTCGATTCCAACTCATAGTTACCCTATAGGACAGATTAGAGCTGCCCCATAGGGATTCCAAGGAGCAGCTGGTGGATTCAAACTGCTGACCCTTTGGTTAGCAGCCAAGCTCTTAACCACTGTACCACCCAGGGATCCCCTGGGAATATGTATATGTATATAAATCAAGAAGCTTATAAGCATAATAAGAAAATCACACAAAAAGCAAAATAAAACACAAGGGAGAAATCTTATTCTAATCAGTATCAGAAAGTTTTCATGAAAGATTAGAAGAAAGTATAGGATAACAGTATGAGGCACTGGTGATTCAGTAGTAAAATTCTCTCCTTCCATGTGGAAGACCTGGGTTTGATTCCCAGCCAACGCACCTCATGCATAGTCACCACTTGTTTGTCAGTGGAGGCGTGCATGTTACTATGATGCTCAACAGGTATTCAGCAGAGCTTCCAGACTAAGATGGACTAGGAAGAAAGGCCTGGCAAAAGTTTCTAAAATCAGCCAATGGAAACCCTATCGATCACAATGACCTGGTTCACAACTGATTATGGAGATCGTGGGGATCATGGGGATCATGGGGATGGCACAAGACCTGGTTGCCATGAATCAAGTCAAGGAAATGACTTGATGGCTGACAATAACAACATAGGATAACAAAAGGGTGATGTGGAGTGCATTTCACAAAGAAATAACTTACTACAATTCAGCAGTGAGAGAGCTAAGCATTACAGTTTGACTGAGCATAGAATTAGGAGGTAGTAGTGATGGCAGATAAGATGGGAGAGGTAAGAAAGAAAGGCCCGCTTAATGGAAGACATTAAAAGATGAAATGAGGAAAGTTCCTCTTTGCCAAATAAGAGTAGTTTTGAATACAAGAAGTGTTATGTAAAACTCTGTCACTTACTTGCCAAATAAACTTAACCAAAATTCTACCTCTGTTCACTCAAGTTTCTGCATTTATAACAAAAACTAAAATATTTTACAAACCTGTATCTCTGAAGAAAAATACATGATCATGGATGTGATATGCTTTGTAAATGTAAAACATTGTGTAACTTTAAAAGGATCATTACTTAATTTCAGTACACTAGGGAGCTCTTGAAGACTTTTAGGATGAGAAAAAGTGTAATCATAACCTCATTTTAGGAAGATTTATTAGGCAAAGTTAGGGAGAGATGTGGGAAGGAAGAGATCTATTGCAGTGGTTAAGTCAGAGATAGAGAATTAAAACAGCTATATGCAGTCAAGAGACAGATTGTATTGAATTTTAGCTACACATTAAAAATGAGAAGTGAAGTTATAAAACAAAAAGGAGCCAAAGATGACTACAGGGTTCCAACGTTGATGAGACAGTGTCACTAATAGAAAGAGAGATGAAAGACAGAAGAGGTTTTAGAGGAAAGATAATGAGTATGGTTTTAACTATAGAGATTTAAGAATGCCAGGGAGACATTCAGGTAAAAATGCCCAGCAGACTTTTGAAAATAAAGCATGGGAGAGGGATCTATGCAAGAGATGAAGACTTGGGAATCATTTATTAGTGTCAGTTGTTGCTATAGAAATGAATGTAGACAACCATGGACAATGAGAACAGGACGTTTGGAATAACTATATTTAGGGAGTGATTTGAACAAAAGAAATCTTGGGAAGAGAGAGGAAGATGGCATCTGGGTAAAAAGACATTCAGGAGAAGGCAGATTTTGGTCAAATATGAAAAGTGCAAAAGCAGCCGTTACTAGTTAAATATCACGTAGAAGGAACATTTGAGGAATTGAAAAAAAAAAAAAAAAAAAACCTTTGCATTTATCAAAGTAATAATGTTTGGTGAATTTTGAAAGAACTGTTTCGTTAGAATCATAGGCAAGGACCTGTTGCAGGAGGTTAAGGGATAAATTTGAGGATGAAAAGTGGAGAAAATAAGCATTTCTCTTTTGGGATATTTGTGAAGAGATAGATTAAAATAGGACAACAGCTTGCAGGATAACATGATTATATACGGAACTACTTTTAGGATAAATAAGTTGGTTGTATGTCTAATCAGGAGTGAGAGGATGCCATACATCAAATGCCCGAAGATACTGTGGCCATAGTGATCCTCATTAGTTTTCTGGAGTAATTTTTTTTTTTTTAATTAAATATTATATTGTACTTCAGTTGAAGGCTTACAGAACAAACAGTTTCTCATGTAACAGTAGTACACATGCTGTTTTATGACTTTGGTTAACAAGAGCAGAACATTTTAGCCCTCTGAATTCTCAGCTTTTTTTTTTTTTTTTTGTGAAAATACACATAGCCAAAGATACAACATTTCAAAACTTTTTACTTACACATTTAAGTGACATTGACTATGCTCTTCCAATTATGCTGCCATTCTCACCCAAGATGAAGGCTTACAGGACAAAATAGCCTCCCATTTAACAGTTACTACAAATATTGCCCTATAACAGTGGTCAACAATCTCACAACACATCAACAGTATCCTTACTCAACTTGTGTTCCTTATCATTAGCTTCCTACTCCCCCTCTGCCTTCTGGCCCTCGTCACCGGACTCCTGTACCTCGTTAGTCTCATTTAGTTTTACTGGGCTGTCCACTCCCAGGATGAACATCGAACCTTGAAGGTAACTTCACCTCTGAGCTGAAAGGGTGTCTAGGGGCCACACTCTTGAGGTTTCTCCAGTCTCCTTTAGGCCAGTAAATCTGGTCTTTTTTTTTTTTTTTTTTGTGAGTTAGAATTATGCTCTCCATCCTTCTCCAGCTCTGTCCAGAACCCTCTGTTGTGATCCTGGTCAGAGCAGTCAGCGGTAGTAGCCGGGCACCATCTAGCTGTACTGGACACAGTCAGGTGGAGGTCTTGGTAGCTGTGGTCAATTAGTCCTTTGGACTAATCTTTCCGTTGTATCCTGTTGTTTTCATTCTCCCTTGCTCCCGAAGGGATGAGACCAGTGTAGTATCTTAGATGGCCGCTCACAGGCTTTTAAGACCCAAGACACTACTCACCAAGGTAGAATGTAGAGCATTATGTTTATAAGTAGTGTCATGCCAATTGAGCTAGATGTTCCCTGAGACCATGGTCCCCAGAGGCCTCCGTCCAACAACTCAGTCCCTCGGGGAGTTTGGATGTGTCCATAGGGCCTCCATGACCTTTCCTTGTGCAGGTTGTGTTAGTTTCCCTTGTACTGTGTACTGTCTCACCTCTCACCCAAGGTACCACATATCTATTGCCTATTTAGTATATCCCCCCCCTCCCCTCCCATCCCTAGTAACCAACAAGGATTGTTACATTTTGCAAGTGAATTTTTTCATGGGTTTTTACAATAGAGGTCTCATACAATATTTGTACTTTTGTGATTGACTTATTTCACTTAGCATAATGTCCTTCAGTTTCATCCATGTTATGAGATGGTTCACAGATTCATTGTTGTTCTTTCTCGTTGCGTAGTACTCCATTGTGTGTATGTACCATAGTTTGTTTATCCATTCATATGTTGATGGGCGTCTGGGTTGTTTCCATTGTTTTGCTATTGTGAACAATGCTGCCATGAGCATAGGTGTGCATGTGTCTATTCGAGTGATGACTCTTATTTCTCTACGATATTTCCTAGGAGTGGGATTGCTAGATCAAATGGTATGTCTATTTCTAGCTTTCTGAGGAAACGCCATATCATTTTCCAAAATGGTTGTATCATTTTGCATTCCCACCAGCAGTGTATAAGAGTTCCCATCTCCCCGCAGCCCCTCCAACATTTGTTATTTCCAGTGTTTTTGATTTGTGCCAGTAATGCCAGGGTGAGATGGTATCTCATTGTGGTTTTAATTTGCATGTCTCTATGGCTAGTGATTGCGAGCATTTCCTCATGTGTCTGTTGGCCATTTGAATGTCTTCTTTGGTGAAGTGTCTGTTCATTTCCTTAGCCCATCTTTTGATAGGATTGTTTGTCTTTTTGTTGTAGAGGTGTTGGATTTTCTTGTAGATTATGGAGATTAGACCTTGGTCTGACTTGTACTGTCCAAAAATTTTTTCCCAGTCTGTAGGTTCTCTTTTGACTCTTTTGGTGAAGTCATTTGAAGAGCATAGGTGTTTGATTTTTAGAAGATCCCAGTTATCTAGTTTATCTGTTGGGTATTTTGTGTTGATGTTTATGGTTTGTATCCTGTTAATGCCATGTATTAAGACCTGAAGTGTTGGTCCTATTTTTTCTTCTATGAGCTTTATAGTTTGAGGATTTATATTCAGGTCTTTGGTCCATTTTGAAGTAGTTTTTGTATATGGTGTGAGGAATGGGTTCTGTTTCATTTTTATGCAAATGGATATCCAGTTTTGCCAGCACCATTTGTAAAAAAGACTGTCTTTTCCCCATTTGATGGACTTTGGGCCCTTCTCGAGAATCAGGTGACTGTAGGTGGATGGATTTATATCTGGCTTCTCAATTCTGTTCCATTGGTCAATGTCTCTGTTGTTGTACCAGTACCAGGCTGTATTGACTACTGTAGCTGTATAGTAGGTTCTGAAGTCAGGTAGTGTGAGTCCTCCAACTTTATTCTTCTTCTTCAGTAGTGCTTTACTTCTTTGGGGTTTCTTCCCTTTCCATATAAAGTTAATAATTAGTTTTTTCATCTCTTTGAACAATGTTGTTGGTATTTGGATCAGGATTGCACTGTATTTGTAAATTGCTTTAGGTAGAATTGCCATTTTCACAATGTTGAGTCTGCCTATCCATGAGCATGGTATGTTTTTCCATTTATGTAGATCCCTTTGGGTTTCATGCAGCAGTGTTTTGTAGTTTTCTTTGTATAGGTCTTTTACATTCCTGGTCAGATTTATTCCTAACTATTTTATCTTTTTAGGGGCTATTGAAAATGGTATTGATTTCCTGATCTCCTTTTCATCGTTCTCTTTACTGGTATATAGGAATCCAACTGATTTTTGAATATTTATCGTGTATCCTGCTACTCTGCTGAATCTTTCTATTAGTTCCAGTGGATTTCTCATGGAGTCTTTAGGGTTTTCTATGTATAGTATCATATCATCTGCAAACAGGGAGAGTTTAACTTCTTCATTACCAATTTGGATGTCCTTTATTTCTTTCTCTTGCCTAATTGCTCTAGCTAGAACTTCCAGCACAATGTTAAATAGGAGTGGTGATAAAAGGCATCCTTGTCTTGTTCCTGTTTTCAAGGGGAATGTTTTAAGCCTCTCTCCATTAAGAATGATGTTGGCTGTTGGTTTTGCATAGATGCCCTTTATTATGTTGAGAAATTTCCCTTCTATACCGATTTTATTGAGATCTTTTATCAGGAATGGGTGTTGGACTTTGTCAAATGCCTTTTCAGTGTCAATTGAGATGATCATGTGATTTTTTTTCTTTCCTTTTATTTATGTGGTGAATTACGTTGATGGATTTTCTAATGTTAAACCATCCTTGCATACCTGGTATGAATCCTACTTGGTCGTGGTGTATTATTTTTTTTTTGATATGATACTGAATGCTTTTGGCTAGAATTTTGTTCAGAATTTTTGCATCTATATTCATGAGAGATATTGGTCTGTAATTTTCTTTTTTTGTGATGTCTTTGCCTGGTTTTGGTATCAGCATTATGCTAGCTTCATAGAATGAATTTGGAAGTGTTGCTTCCTCTTCTATGCTCTGAAATAGCTTGAGTAGTTCTGGTACAAGCTCTTCTGTAAATGTTTTGTAGAATTCTCCAGTGAAGCCATCTGGGCCAGGGCTTTTTTTTGGTTGGGAGTTTTTTTATTACCTTTTCAGTCTCTTCTCCTGTTATGGGTCTGTTTAGATTTTCAATATCACTTTGTTGTAGTTTGGCTAGGCCGTGTGTTTCTAGACATTTATCCATTTCCTCTAGGTTTTCAAATTTGTGGGAATATAGTTTTTCATAATATTCTGTTATAATCCTTTTTATTTCGGTTGGGTCTGTTGTAATGTCCCCAATTTCATTTCTTATTTGGGTTATCTGTGCCCTCTGCTGTTTTTCTTTTGTCAGTCTGGCCAGTGGTTTGTCGATTTTGTTGATTCTTTCAAAGAACCAACTTTTGGTTTTGTTGATTCTTTCTATTGTTTTTCTGTTCTCTATTTCATTTATTTCTGCTCTGATCTTTACTATCTCCTTTCTTCCGGTGGTTGTAGGCTTTTTTTGCTGTTCTCTTTCTATTTGTTTGAGTTCTGTAGTTAATGTTTTGATTTTGTCCCTTTCTTCTTTTTTGATATGTGCATCTATTATTATAAATTGTCCTCTGAGGGGTGCCTTTGCTGTGTCCCAAAGCTTTTGGTATGACGTGTTTTCAATTTCATTTGAGTCTAGGAATTTTTTGATTCCATGTCTGATTTCTTCTATTACCCATTGATGTGTAAGCAGAATATTATTCAGTTTCCATGTGTTTGATTTTTTTCCTTGCTCTTTATAGTGTTAATTTCTACCTTGATAGCATTGTGGTCAGAGAAGTTACTGTGAATTATCTCAGCGTTTTGGATCTTCTTGGGAATTGCTCTGTGGCCTAAGATGTGGTCTATTCTGGAGAATGTTCCATGTGCATTGGAAAAGAATGTGTACTTTGCAGTGGTTGGATGGATTGTTCTATAGATGTCTATGAGTTCCAGTTGGCTGATTGTGTCCTTTAGGTCTTCTGTATCTTTGCTGAGTTTCTTTTTAGTTGTTCTGTCCTTTACTGAGAGTGGAGTGTTGAAGTCTCCTACTATTATTGTGAAACTGTCAATTTCTCTTTTCAGTGCTGTTAGAGTTTGTTTTATGTATTTTGGAGCCCTGTCATTGGGTGCATAGATATTTATTATGGTTATGTCTTCATGATGGATCATCCCCTTAATCATTATATAGTGTCCTTCTTTGTCTTTTATGGTATATTTTGTTTTAAAATCTATTTTATCTGAGATTAGAATTGCCACTCTTGCTCTCTTTTGGTACTTGTTAGCTTGATATATTTTTTTCCAACCTTTGATTTTTAATAAATTCACATCTTTGCTTCTAAGGTGTGTCTCTTGTAGACAGCATATTGATGGATCCTGTTTTCTTATCCATTCTGTGACTCTCCGTCTCTTTATGGGTGCATTGAGTCCATTTACATTCAGTGTAATCATTGATAGATAGAAGTTTGTTGCTGTCATTTTGTAGTGCTTTTTTTTGTGGTGCTGAAGTTTTCTTTGTTCTTCTTACTCTCTTGTGCTGAGTTACTTTTGTTTGTGGATTTTGTGTTCATTTCTTTTGTTATTGTAGGTTTTGTTTTTGCTGAGACTGTATGTTTTTCATCTTTATTTTTATGAGTTGGTTTGTTAACTTTCTTTGTGGTTACCATGAATTTTACCCTTATCTTTATAAGTTTGAATTAGTCTACCCTTACTTGGTATCGCCTTGCCTTCCTCTCCTTTAGAAGGTTCTATAACTATGCCCTTTGTTCCCTCTTTCATTGTTTTGATGTTGTTGTCATTCTTTGATTGATTGCTCTGATTCCCTGTTGTATTTCTTTTGTTTTTGGATAGTCTTCCATAGTTCATTTCCTAGAATGGTATCTGATTCGTATGAACCTGCGTCCTAGGTCCTAGGTCCTGCATGAGGGCTGAAGCTGTTTGTCCTCAGATCAAAGAACTCCCTTTAATAATTCTTGTAAGTTTGGTTTGACTTTTTCATATTCCCTTAGTTTCTGTTTATCTGGAAATGACCTAATTTCACCATCACATTTGAACGAGAGTTTTGCAGGATATATTATTCTTGGCTGACAATTTTTTTCTTTCAATATTTTATATATGTCATCCCACTGCCTTCTTGCCTGCATGGTTTCTGCCAAATAATCTGAGATTAGTCTTATTGGTTCTCCTCTGTATGTGACTTCTTGTTTTTCATGAGCTGCTCTCAGGATTCTTTGTTTGTCTTTCGTTTTGGCGAGTGTGAATATGAGATGTCTTGGTGATTTTCTTTTGGGGTCTCTTCTATATGGGGTTCGTTGAGCTTCTTGGATGGCCATCTTTTCATTTTTCATGATATTGGGAAAGTTTTCTGTCAGCATTTCCTCAATGATCCTCTCTGTGTTTTCTGTTTTATCGCCCTGTTCTGGGATGCCAATCTCTCATAAGTTTTTGCTTTTAATTGTGTCTCACATAACTCTCAGGGTCTCTTCATTTTTCTTTGTTCTTTTTTCTGAGTTTTCCTGACACAGAGTTGTATCCAAGTGTTTGTCTTAAGTTCCACTGATCCTGTCTTCCACGGTTTCAAATCTACTTCTCAGCCCTTCTATGACAGCGTCCATTTCTGAAATCTGGTTGTTTATCTTTTGCATTTCTAATAGTTGTTTTTGTATAATTTCGAGTTGTGAATTTATTTTGGCATTTTGTTCCTGCATCATCTTCCTGAATTCTTCCAATTTTTTGTCTGTATTTTCCATAAATTTGTCTATTTTTTCCTCATGTTTGTTAGCTTTTTGCCTCAGTTCTTGGAAAATTCTGAGTATTAGTGTTTTGATTTCCCTATCAGGTACTTGTAGTGCATTTTCTTCCACAGGAGAGTTATCTGGTGTTTTAATTTGGACACCTATTGGAGCCATCTTGTCCTGTTTTTGTAAATGTTTTCATATTGTTTGCTGTTTTCGGGGCATTCAGCAGATATTTCTCTCGTTTATTGATTGTAGATTTTTTTGTTTTGTCCTTGTGGTACAGCTAGGCAGATCTAGCTGAAGAGGAGCCACTGGGATGGGTTCTTTTTGGCACTCACCGCATCCACCAGGACGGTCAGTAGTCAGTGCTGGGCAGGTTCCAATAGGGAGTGCCTGCACAGCTTGGTGGTGTGATGTCAAATATACGGTGCAGGTAGCCAGGATGCAGCAGGGAGATGGTTATGTGTGAAGCTAAGCTGGATATGGGAGAGAGGAGAGAGGAGCAGGAGCGAAAAGCACACAAACATAAAACAATGCTAGGGGAGCTTGTCTTTGGAATGGACAGATGAGAGACTATGGGATGAAGAAAACCAGAAGGGGGAAGAGAAAGAAAAGGAAAGAATGAACAAATAAAAATCAGAAAAGTTAAAGAACTGCAAAGTTCCCAGGGATCCCACCGATGCAGCTATGAGGTCTGGGGGAATCGGTCTCAGGTTTCACAGCACAGCCTTGCCAGAAGGTGCAGAGGCATACATCGTCTGGTATTCAGGGATCAGAAAGAGAAGGAAGAGATAGAGAGACGAGAAATTAAGCAATGAAGAAAGACAAAAGGGAAAAAGAGGGAAAAGAAATCAAAACTAATCAAAAAAGAAAAAAAAATAAAATTAAGAAAAAAAAAAAAGCAACACCAGCAGTCAATGAATGGTGCTCAGAGAGCCAGCCAGTGCGGGCTGGTTTTTCTGGACAAGAGACTGTGTCCATGGGAAACAGAGGAAGCCGAGTGTGAGTGAATAAGCGTGGAGAGTGGAAAACATATATCACAAATTGCCTGCTCTCTGGGGACCCTCAGAAAGGAGGTCAGAGGGTGCAAGGAGCCAGGCACCCTTGTGAAAAGAGGGGGAGGTGGTGAGAGGCAAGTGAGAAACCAAAAGGAACAGGAGGAAAAGAAAAAGAAAAAGAAAAAAAAAAAAGGCAGCACCAGTAGCCAACAAACGGCAACTAGAGAGCCGCCTGCCCAGGCACGCAGAATCCAATCAGCCGGCAGACCCTGGTGAAGAGACCGTGGCCACGGGAAGCAGAGGGGCAAACGAACAAAGGCCCCGGGATCTCACCAGCGTGGCAGCCCAGACCTGGATGCAGCCACACGCCTGAACGCCGCCCCACAGCCCCGCAGGAGAGAGCAAAGATGGCGCTCGGAGCCAGGCACCGGAGCAAAAGTAGGGGGAGGCAGCGAGAGGCAAGCGAGAAACCAGAAGAAGCAGAAAAAGCCACACCAGCAGCCAACAAACGGTAGCCAGAGAACCCCCGCTCAGGCACGCGATTCCAAGCTGCTGGCAGTCTCGGGGTTAAGAGACTGTGGCCACGGGAAGCAGAGGGGCGAATGAACAAAGGCCCCGGGATCTCACCAGCATGGCAGACCAGACCTGGAAGCAGCCACATGCCCGAACGCAGCCCCACAGCCCTGCAGGAGAGAGCAAAGACGGCGCTCGGAACCAGGCACCTGAGCAAAAGGAGGGGGAGGTGGCAGAAAAAGCTTCGCCAGCAGCCAACAATCGGCTCTCAGAGAGCTGCCAGCCCGGGTGTGCAGAATCCAAGCACCGGTGTCCCCCGGCCCAGGGACCCTGGCCACGGGAAGCAGGGGAGCCCCACTCGAGGCGGAGAGGGGTTGGGGTGGGAAAGCGCACACTGCAATTACCGGTCATTCCGTCTCCTACTGGACACTCCGCGAGGCTGCTCTCCTGTTCTCCCATTTGCTGGTCTCCGATAGGAATCCAAGATGGTGGATCCGCGCTGCGTTAGCTGGTACGGAATCTCTGCATGAGTCTCTCCTCGCTCTCCGTTCTCTTTCAGTATTCTCACTCCGTTTGGTGTTTGGCTGAGTTCTTTATCTCTTCATTTGATGTTCTAGGGTTTCAGGATTGTTGGTTCTCTGTTAGGCTTAGTTTTTCGGATCTTTGCTGTGGAGGGACAGCGTGGTGCTTCTGCCTAGAGCGCCATCTTGCCCCGCCTCCTGGAGTTATTTTTAATATAAAGAAAGCTGTAGACAAAAATCAGTCTTTATTATGTAAGCCTTAGATTCCCAGTATTTGTGAAAGATACTTTTCTGGTGAACTATGCAGAACAACATGATAACCACAAGGATCCCTTCTGATGTTTTGGCATAAAACTTAGATTCAAGGTAAGCTAGATGATCTACATAACACATATCCTCTAGTAGCGAGTTTGAGAATGTTGTTCTAATGATGGGGTCAGCAAACATTTTCTGAAAAAGATCAAATAGTGAACATTTTAAGTTTTGCTGAAGGAAGAGGTCCAAGCTGCACTGAAGGCTTTGGCGAAAAACAAGGCTCCAGGTATTGATGGAGTACACACTGAGATGTTTCAACAAATGGATGCAGCACTGGAAGTGCTCACTCATCTATGCCAAGAAATTTGGAAGACAGCTACGTGGCCAAATGTCTGGAATAGATACGTATCTGCACCCATTCTAAAGAAAGGTGATCCAATAGAATGTGGAAATTATAGAGCAATATCGTTAAGATCACATGCAAGTAAAACTTTCCTGAATATCATTCAAAAGCTATTGCAGTAGTGCATTGACAGGGGACTGTCAGAAATTCAAACCAGATTCAAAAGAGGTCGTGGAACTAGGGATATCATTGCTGATGTCATATGGATCCTGGCTGAAAACAGAGAATACCAGAAAGATATTTATCTGTGTTTTATTGACTATACAAAGGCATTTGACTGTGTGGATCATAGCAAATTATAGATAGCATTGAGAAAAATGGGAATTCCCTAACACTTAGTTGTGCTTGTGAGGAAACTGTACTTAGACGAAGATGCAGTCGTTCCAACAGAACCAGGGGATAATTTGTAGTTTAAAGTCAGGAAATGTGTGCATCAGTGTTGTATCCTTTCACCATACCTATTCAGTCTGTACACTGAACAAATAATCTGAGAAGCTGGACTATATGAAGAAGAACATGGATCAGGATTGGAGGAAGACTCACTAACAACCTGCAATATGAGGATAACACAGCCTTGCTTGCTGAAAGTGAAGAGGACTTGAAGCACTTACTGATGCAGATCAAAAACCATAGCCTTCAGTATGAATTACATCTCAACATAAAACAAAGGTCCTCACAACTGGACCAATAAGCAACATCATGATAATTGGAGAAAATATTGAATTTAGCAAGGATTGAATTTTACAATCAACAATCCATGTTACAATCAACACTCATGGAAGCAGCAGTCCAGAAATCAAACGATGCATTGTATTGGGCAAATCTACTGCAAAAGATCTTTTTAAAGTGTTAAAAAGCAAAGATGTCACTTTAAGGACTAAGGTGCACCTGATCCATGCCGTGGTGTTTTCAATGGCCTCATATGCATGTGAAAGCTGGATATTGAATCAGAAAGACGGAAGAAAAATTGATGCCTTTGAATTATGGTGTTGACGAAGAATGTTGAATATACCATGGACTGCCAGAAGAAACAACAAATCTGTCTCGGAAGAAGTACAGCCAAAATGCTCCTTAGAAGCAAGGATAGGGAGACTATGTCTTACATACTGTGGGCATGTTATCAAGAAGAACCAGTCCCTGGAAAAAGACATCATGCTTGGTAGAGTAGAAAAAGAGGAAGACCCTCAACAAAATGCTTTGACACGGTGGCTGCATCAATGGGCTAAAGCATAACAAGGATTGTGAGGATGGCACAGGACCAGGTAATGTTTTGTTCTGTTATATGTAGTGCCACTATTAGTCCAAAACGACTCAGTGGCACCTAACAACAAGTGTACGGCATCTGTTACTACTATTCAAATCTTATGCTGTATTGCAAAAGCAGCCATAGACAATACATAAATGAGTAAGCATAGTTATGGTCCAATAAAACTTAATTACACAAATGTGTCACATGCTGCACCACAGGCCATAGTTCGCTTGCGCCTCTTTTAGGGGGATGACAATAGTATTAATAGAATACTTAAATACGTTTGTAGGAAAAGAAGACAAAACTAGAGAAATGGGAGAAATACAAAACTTCACAATTACTTAAGTAATTCACTGGGGAGGGTCCTAGAGAAGTCTTTGGAAAGTGGAATCATGAACTTGACCAGAGAAGGTTGGTTTAGCAGGGAAGAAGAAAAAGAATTAAAAACGAGGATGAACTTTTTTTTTTTTTTTAGTGCCTTTGAAACTTCGGGGTTCATCTTCCAGCACTATATTCTTTTTTTTTTTAATTTTACTTTATATGAAGGTTTACAGAACAAGCCAGCTTCTCATTAAACAGTACACATGTTGTTTTATGACATTGGTTAACAACCCCACAACAGGTCAACACTCCCTTGTCAACCTTGGGTTCCCTATTACCAGCTTTCCTGTTCCCTCTTGCCTTCTAGTCCTTATGCCTGGGCTGGTGTACCCCTTTAGTCTCGTTTTGTTTTATGGGCCTGTCTAATCTTTGGCTGAAGGGTGAACCTCAGGAGTGACTTTATTACTGAGGTAAAGGGTGTCCAGGGGCCATATTCTTGGGGTTTCTCCAGTCTCTGTCAGGCCAGTAAGTCTGTTGTCTTTTTGTGAGTTAGAATTTTATTCTATATTTTTCTCTAGGTCTGTCGGGGACCCTCTATTGTGATCCCTGTCAGGACAGTTATTGGTGGTAGCCAGGCACCATCTAGTTGTACTGGACTCAGTCTAGTGGAGGCTGTGGTCGTTGTGGTCCATTAGTCCTTTGGACTAATCTTTCCCTTGTATCTAGTTTGCTTCATTCTCCCTTGCTCCCGAAGGAGTGAGACCAGTTGAGTATCTTTCATGGTCGCTCACAGGCTTTTAAGACCCCAGATGCTACTCACCAAAGTAGAATGTAGAACATTTTCTTTATAAACGGTGATATGCCACTTGAGGTAGATGTTCCCTGAGAACATGGATCCCACAACCTTCAGCCCAGCAAGTCTGTTCCTTAGGGAGTTTGGATGTGTCTATGCAGTTTCCATAACATTGCCTTCTACCAGTTGTGCTGGCTTCCCCCGTGTTGTGTATTGTCTTACACTTCACCAAAGTTACCACTTATCTATTGTCTATTTAGTTTTTTTCTATCCCTACCCCCCTCTTCCCCTCCCTCGTAATCATCAAGGATTGTTTCTTTTTGTGTGTAAACCTTGTCATGAGTTTTTATAATAGTGGTCTCATACAATATTTTTCCTTTTGTGATTGACTCATTTCACCCAGCATAATGCCCTCTAGATTCATCCATGTTATGAGATGCTTCACAGATTCATCATTGTTCTTTATTGTTGTGTAATACTCCACTGTGTGTATGTATCATAGTTTATCTATTCATCTGTTGATGGGCATCTAGGTTGTTTTCGTCTTTTTGCTATTGTTAAACAATGCTGCAATGAATATGGATGTGCGTATATCTACTTGTGTGACAAGTCTTATTTCTCTAGGATATATTCCTAGGAGGGGGAGTGCTGGAACACATGGTATTTCTATTTCTAGCTTTCTAACGAATCGCCATATCATTTTCCAAAATGGATATATCATTTTGCATTCCCATCAGCAGTGCACAAGAGTTCTGATCTCCCCGCAGACTCTCCAACATCTGCTATCTTCTGTTTTATTGATTCGTGTCAGTGATGCTCATTGTGGTTTTGACTTGCATCTCTCTAATGGTTAGTGATGGTAAGCATTTCCTTATATGTGTGTTAGCTGCTTTAATGTCTTCTTTTATGAAGTGTCTGTTCATTTCCTTTGCCCCTTTTTTAATTGGATTATTTGTCTTTTTGTTGTAGAGGTGTTGGACTTTGCTGTAGATTTTAGAGATTAGACCTTTGTCAGATTTGTAATGGGCAAATTTTTTTCCCCAGTCTGTAGGTTCTCTTTTCTCTTTTTTGGTGAAGTCTTTTGATGAGTATAAGTGTTTAATTTTTAGAAGATCTCAGTTATCTAGCTTATCTTCTGGAGTTTTTATGTTGTTAGGTATGGTTTCTATCCTGTTAATGCCGTGCATTAGGATCTCTAACATTGATCCTTCTTTTTCTTCTATGATCTTTATAGTTTTTGGCTTTATATTTAGGTCTTTGATCCATTTTGAGTTAGTTTTTGTATATGGTGTGAGGTATAGGTCCTGTTTCATTTCTTTTGCAGAAGGACATCAGTTTTACCAGCACCATTTGTTAAAAAGACTGTCTTTTCCCCCATTTGTTGGACTTTGGGCCCTTGTCAAAGATCAGGGGACCAAAGGTAGATGGATTGACATCTGGGTTCTTAATTCTGTTCCATTGGTCAATGTATGTGTCGTTGTATCAGTTCCAGGCTGTTTTGACTACCATAGCTGTATAGTAGGTTCTGAGGTCAGGTAGCAGGAATTCTACTTTATTCTTCTTCTTCAATAGTGCTTTACTTATCTGGGGCTTCTTCCCTTTCCATATAAAGTTAATGATTAGTTCTTCCATCTCTTTGAAGAATGTTGTTGGTATTTGTATCTGGATTGCATAGTATTTGTACATTGCTTTGTGTAGAATTGTCATTTTCACAGTGTTGAGTCTACCTATCCATGCACATGGTATGTTTTTCCATTTATGTAGATCTCTTTCTTGCTGTAGTGTTTTGTAGTTTTCTTTGTATAGGTCTTTCACATCCCTGGTTAGATTTATTCATAAGTATTTTATTTTTTTAAGGGCTATTATAAATGGTATTGTTTTCCTGATTTCCTTTTCATGGTTCCCTTTATTGATGTATAGGAATCCAACTGATTTTTTGTTTATCTTGTATCCTGCTACTCTGCTGAATCTTTCTATTAGTTCAAGTAGTTTTCCTGGGGAGTCTTTTAGGTGTTCTATGTATAGTATCATATCATTTACAAATAGGGGCAGTTTTACATCTTCCTTACCAATTTTGATGCCTTTTATTTCTTTTTCTTGCATTATTGCTGTAGCCAGTACTTCCAGCACAATGTTAAATAGGAGTGGTAATAAAAGCCATCCTTTTCTTGTTCCTTTTCTGAAGGGGAATGTTTTAAGCCTCTCTCCATTAAGAATGATGTTGGCTGTTGGTTTTCTATAGATGTGCTTTTTTATGTTGAGGAATTTCCCTTCTATACCTATTTTATTGAGAGTTTTTATCAAGAATATATGTTGGACTTTGTCAAATGCCTTTTCTAAACAGGGTAATTGTGATGTTGATTTAGCCTATATGGTAGTATCTACATTTGAGATTTGCAATGGAAATGTCCTCTGCAAAAAATCTCTTAAAACTTTCAAAAAGCAAAGATGTCACTTTGATGACTAAGGTGCACTTGGTCTGAGCCATGTTGTTTTCAATTGCCTCATATGCCTGGGAAAACTGGACAATGAAAAAGCAAGACAGAGAATTAACACTTTCAAACTGTGATGTTGGTGAAAAATATAATGCGGACTGCCAAAAGAACAAACAAATCAGTCTTAGAAGAAATACAACTAGAATACTCCCTAGAAATGAGGATGGTGAGACTTTTTCTCTCTTACTTTGGACATGGCATCAGGAAAGAACAGTAGCTGGAAAAGGAGCTCATGTGTGGTAAAGTAGAGAGTCAGTGAAAATGAGGCAAACCCTCAATGAGATGGATTAGCACAATAACCACAACAATGAACTGAAACATAACAATGGTCATGAAGATGGTGCAGGACTGGGAAATGTTTTGTTCTCTTATACATGGGTTATCATGAGTTGGAGTCAACTCTAACACAACTAACAGCAACCTTTGAGATTAGAAGGTAAAGTCTTATACTGAGAGTATATAGATAATACCGAGACCTAGTAGATTATCTACTCAGAGTGCCAGATGGTATTAGTCGACAAAAGATAGATGATAATAATAATATCAAATAGCAATATGAGGTCAGTTGACTTTTTGTTGGAAACAAAATCCCTCTGATTTTAAGAAAGTGTTCTGTTCCCATCTTGTGGTGCTATCATTCAAAGACTATTTCTCTTCCACCATGAGGAAGAAGTGTGCCCAGGCTTGCCCACTGTGGGACACATGACAATGCCCTCCCTTCCCAAGGATGTCCATATTCTAATCTGTGGAACCTGTGAATATGCTACCTTACTTGACAAAAAGGGACATCGCAGATGTGATTAAATTAAGGGTCTAAAGATGGGAATATTATTCTGAATTTTCCCGGTGGGCCCAATGTAATCACCAGGTTCTTTATATGAGGAAAAGGCAAGGGAATAGGTTCTTACCTAGAGACTCCAGGATGAATGTTGCCCTGCCAATACCTTGATTTTAGCCCAGTGAGACCATTTCAGACTTCTGAGAAGTTTTAAGAGAATTTATTTTAAGAAAATAAAAGTACCTTGTTTTTAACAAGTAAATTTGTGGTATTTTGTCACAGTAGCAATAAGAAACTAATAATTTATCAGCACACCTGGCTCTCATTTTTAAAGGAAATATTTCAGTCAGCCTAAATATCACTTGTTTATCTTGCTTGCTGATCTTGTTTGGTGACTCAAACAAGAACAGTAAGTTCTTTTCTTTTCATAAATTAATATGAATACTGAAATAGAGATAGCCTATCTTCTTTTGAGTATCTTCTACAGAGGACTACATAGAGCTAGATAAAGAAAAGATCATCTTTGTCACTAAATGGAGAGAGAATGGTTGAAAATAGCACAGGAGAAAGTATAATCAACAAGTTTTGAAAAACAAAGCAAAAAATAGCTTCCTGAGGTCTTTAATTGATTCAGCCATGCCCACTTCACAATTACATGGACCAATATTTTCTTTTAATAAAATCTAAGTTAAATTTATGCCAATTGTGATGGAAAATATCAGACCAATATGTAGGAATTAATTTGTAAATGACTCAAAAGGAAGAGAGAAGCTAGAATTAATTGGATTGAAGGATATTGAGAAACTGTAAAGTAATCCGGAGTGATGAAGTTCCAGAAGTTGATATTAAGAAATACAAGAAAGGAAAATTTAGAAACAGATGTTGAGTCATTGAATTAGATTTAAAAAAAAAAATCTTAAAGACTGGTAGATGGTGATAAAAAGTGGAAGAGAACATTGAAACTAATTTGGTGTGACATTAAAAAGGGAGCCACTTAATAAAGAAACGATAAGAGTCATATTGGACAGCCATACGTGTGACCTCTCACACTAGTAAGAACACAGGAGGAAACTAGTGGGGATAGCTCCACATTGAAACAATCAGGCTTACTCATTGAAGAGAACTGGAAAAAAGTAGTGAAATTTTACAATTTAAAAATTCATGGAAGCATATTTTGAATTTCAAGAAATCTCAAATCTGTGATTATATAAAATTTTCTCAGTCCCTAAGCTGATATTTAAAATATAACTGGTAAGAGAAAATTTCACCTGAATAAACCCTGTGGTACTCAACTGAACCAGATATTTTTCAATTCATAGGAGATTAATTCTTTTCCTAACTCTCATTTTCCCACCCATGGCATTATCATATGATGGAGAAAAAAGAGAAAGAGAAGGAGTGCAGAGGGGACAAGTAAAGGAAGATGAAGAGGACGGGAAAAGGAAAGGAGAATCAAGGGAGTCTTTAGGAAAATAGTATGAAATACAGTTAACAATGTGATCAAGCATGCCTTGAGTCACCACTTCATCGAACATACTCTTCATTTTATTCCCACCCACTCAGCTGTTTATATCTAGCAGCTTTCAGAAGCAAATATTAAATATGTAAATATTTAAGGTTTTCGGAGAATGTAGAAACCCTACAATGCTTAGTAGTATTATGACAGTTACTCATAGAGCATTCAGAAAACATTTGTTGATGGAAATGATGTCTGCCTTCCAAATACTATCACCACTTTAATGTTCAATGAAATATATTAAAGAAGAGAAAAACAGCGTCCTGGGTTACTCATTTTGGGACACTGGAGGATGAATAAAAATTAGAGGCAAAATCTTCTATCTCTCTCTCTGTTTCTTACTCTCTAGTGAATATGTAGACGCCAGATGTTGTGAATTGTAGTAGTCAAGCATAAACCCAAGTTCTTCTCAAACTTAATTCCATAGTATAAAGTAATACTTCCCTTAACATCATGTCTCTTAAAAAGCAGAAATGCTTAACTATGTTATAGTAAAACTTACACAAGATTATGTTCTATTAATATTTTTAAAAAGCTCTGAAAAAAGGGTGTAACCATGCTACATGTGTAAAATATTTCAAACAACTTATCGTTGAGTGTGTTGGGACGGCAGATTTCGAATTTGGCGGAGGCCCCTGTGCTCCATGCTGAGCTATTTCCTGGTTTCTTCAAACATGAACAAAGTAAGCAAAATGTCACCAATGTCATCTGTGTTAAAGTTGAGGAAACATGCTTATGGGATGCAGCTCTGGTTGTTTTTCAGGACATTAAAAAAAGTAATCTGCACCAAAATCTTACCTTTTGTCAAAAAAGACTAAACTTTCATTTTAATGTTCTACATTTTTTTATCTAATGAGGATTTTAGTTTTCTAAAGGCAGTTGCACTTAAATACTCCTATCTGGCTTCCCCTTTTATAAGAGGAGGTGCTTAGTGGGTCAGTGTCTTAGGATGCTTCTCTAGAGAAGCAAAACCAGTGAAACATATATATATATGTATACATATATATATATGTATATATATATGTATATATATATATATTCATGAGTGTGTATATGGAGAGATTTATATCCAGGAAATGACTCATGCAGTTGTAGACGCCAGAAATTGCCAAGTTCATTGGTCAGATGTCAGACTGGAGGCTCCTCCTGACTCACAAAGCTGCAGGGACTGATGAACCCAAGATTGGCAAGCCAGCTGGCAAGCTGCAGACTCACAGGCTACAGAGGCTGACAAATCAAGATCAACAGGTAAGACAGCAGGCTGCTGGCTCAAGTCCCAAAAACCAGAGGTCAGATGATGAGCAGCCAGATACAGGATGGAGAGCCAGCAAAAGTCTGAGAGCTTTGCCAGAAAGTCCTTGTATATTAGATGCAGGCCACAGACCCAAGGAAACTCCCTTTCAACTGATTGGCTGCTCATAGCATATCTCATCAAAGAGGTGATTACATCATTACATAACTGCCAAACCACACCACAACTGCCAAACCACTGAGAATCATGGCCCAGCCAAGATGACTCACAACCTTAATCATCACAGTCTACCCTTGTCAACTTTGTATCTGTGCACATCTCCTTAAACTCTATATAATCTCTAAATGAAGACAATTATAAAGTCATATTTGCACCTAACATAATACAACTAACACATATATGACTGAAAATGCACTAGCCCTGTTTACATTTTATACTTTATTAGTGAAAAAAACAAAAATATATGATGCACACATACAAGGAAGAAATACTGATAACAATTACAGTCCTCGTTTCTGCAATGGTCATGTGGTCGTAGCTGGTATTTAGAACTACATTCTTCTACCACCAGTTCAATATTCCCTTTACCTTCAGGAAGCACCTCGACTGGTCGTGGTCCTTTGTCCGGTGGGGTGACCCAAAACTTCTTTCTTGAAGGGTCTGTGTCATTAGTAGTTACGTTGGAATTGAGTTGCAGTAGTTTTCCATTGACTTTAATCTCAAGACATGGTAGTACTAAGAGACATACTAAGATATCTCGTATTCCAGACATACTCTTCTTTACCTCCATTATGTAGTATCAATCTGATTTCCTCTTGGTAATCAGGATCAGTCACACCAACCAATACAGTAACTCTCTTCTTTGCCTATTGATCCAGAGGCATGAGGATCCCAAAATGGCAGGGTGGCATACTTAACTTTCAGTTCAGTGGAAGTTCAGTGGAATCAGTGTTTTGTCTCCTGGTGGGAGCATTTCTTCTTTTGGAACTAAGAACTTTAGACCCACAGAGCATAGGGTCACTGGGGTAGGGAAACAATTTTGTGAATGGGCCAGTAGGGGTAATAGTGAAGGCTGCCACTCCCATTTCCACCCCATTGATTCCTAGACTCATGAATCCTGGCTATGGGAGAAACAGCACCATACATTGGATGCTAGTTTAAAGCATATACAGCCTGATGTAGAACATTGCCCCAACCCTGCAAGGTATTGCCACATAGCTGGCACTGTAATTGTATCATTAGAAGGCCATTCCATCGTTCATCAAGCCAGCTGCTTCGGGATGATGGGGAACATGGTAAGACCAGTGAATTTCATGAGCATAGGCCCATAGCCGCACTTCATTGGCTGTGAAATGAGTCCCATGATCTGAGATGATGTTGTGTGGGAAACCGTGAGGGTGAATGAGCCATTCTGTAAGTCCATGGATGGTAGTTTTGGCAGAAGCATTGCATGCAGGGAAGGCAAGTACATATCCTATGTAAGTGTCTATTCCAGTAAGAACAAAATCCTGCCCTTTCCATAATGGAAGAAGTCCAATGTAATCAACCTGCCACTAGATTGCTGGCTGATCACCTTAAAGAACGGTGCCATATCAGGCATTCAGTTTTAGTCTCTGCTGCTGGCAGATTGGGCACTCAGCAGTGGCTGTAGCTAAGTTGGCCTTGGAGACTAGAAATCTATGTTGCTGAGCCCAGGCATAACCTCCATCCCTCTCACCATGGCTACTTTGTTCATAAGCACATTGGTCAATAATGGAAGTGGCTGAGGAAAGAGGATGACTGTATCCACAGAATGTATCATCGTATACACTTGATTGTAAAAATCTTCTTCTGCTGAGGTCATCCTTTGGTGAGCATTCAATGAGACACAAATATCTTCACTTCTTTGGCCCATTCAGAGAAATCTATCCACATACCTCTTCCTTATACCTCCTTGTCTCCACTCTTCTGATCATATTCCTTCCTATTCCCTGACCATCCAGCCAAACCACTGGCTACAGCCCATGAATCAGTATAAAATTGTACATCTGGCCATTTCTCCTTCCAATAAAAGTGAACTACCACATGCACTGCTCGAAGTTCTGCCCATTGGGAGGATTTCCCTTCACCACTGTTCTTCAGGGAGATCACAGAAAAGGGACTGTAGTGCTGCTGCTGTCTGCTTTTGAGTGTTGACTACATGTCGCTCAGAACCATCTGTAAACCAGGCGTAAGTTTTCTTTTCTTCAGTCAATGATCATAAGGAACTCCCCATGAGATCATAGGTGAAAACTGGGAGCTGGAAGGTTATGTGACAGGAGGGGAGAGTATAGGTCTTTCTCGGGCCTGATCTTGTAAATACACTTCCATTTAATATAGAGTGCTGCTGGGCACGTCCGATTATTATTATTATTTTTTTTTTATTGTTGTAGTTTAAATGAAGTTTACATTTCAGGTTAGACTCCAGTACAAGATTTTACACATACATTGTTATGTGACCCTAATTGCTCACCCCATTCTGTGACAGCACACTCCTCCTTCCCACCCTGATTCCCCACATACATTCAACAAGCTCCTAATCCTCTCTGCCTTCCCATCCCACCTCCGGACAGAAGCTGCCGCTTTGGTCTCTTGTATCTACTTGAGCTAAGAGGCACACTCCTCACGAGTATCAGTTTATGTCTCACAGTCCAGTCCAATCCCTGTCTGAAGAATTGGCCTTGGAAATTGTTTTAGTTCTGGGCTGATAGAGAAGCCAGGGGCCATGTTTTCTGGCGTTCCTCCAGGCTCAGTCAGACTGTTAAGTCTGGTCTTCTTACTAGAATTTGAGTTCTGCACCCCATCTTTCTGCTGCTCCATCAGGGACTCTCTTTTGTGTTCCCTGTCAGGGCGGTCATTGGTGGTAGCCAGGTACCATCTAGTTCTTCTGGTCTCAGGCTGATGAAGCCTCTGGCTTATATGGCCCTTTCTGTCACTTGGGCTAATATTTTCCTTGTGTCTTTGGTGTTCTTCATTCTCCTTTACTCCAGGTGGTTGGGACTAATTGATGCATCTTAGATGGCCTCTTGCAGGCTTTTAAGACCCCAGACACCAGTTACCAAAGTAGGATGCAGAACATTTTCTTAGTAAGCTTTGTTATGCCAATTGACCTAGATGTCCCCTGAAAGCATGGTCCCCAGACCCCTACCCCTGCTACTCTGTCTCTCAAAGTGTTTGATTGTATTCAGGAAACTTCTTAGCTTTGGTTTAGTCCAGTTGTGCTGACTTCCCTTGTAGTGTGTGCTGTCCTTCCCTTTGCCTAAGATGATTCTTATCTACTATCTAGTTATAACCGTTACCCTCCCTCCCCAACCTCGTAACCATCAAAGAATGTTTTCTTCTGTGTTTAAACCTTTTCTTGAGTTCTTATAATAGTGGTCTTATGCAGTACTTGTCCTTCTGTGACTGACTAAATTCACTCATAATAATAAGTTCCAGCTTCCTCCATATTATGCAATGTTTCATGGCTTCATCGTTGTTCTTTATTGTTGTGTAGTATTCCATTGTGTGAATATACCATAATTTGTTTATCCATTCGTCCGTTGATGGGCATCTAGGTTGTTTCCATCTTTTTGCTATTGTGTGCACGTCCAATTTTATGACTCTGTGGGTCAGACATCACCCAGTTCACAATGAGCAGATAAGGCTGCAGGGTGACTTGGTGTCCCATGGTTAAGTGTCCAGTCTTTATTAAGGCCCAGTAACAAGCCAAAAGCTGTTTCTCAAAAAGACAGTAGTTACATGCAGAGGAAGGCAGGGCTCCACTCCAAATCCCTAAGGGTCTGTGTTGTGATTCACCAATAGGGGCCTGCCAAAAACTCCAAACAACGTCTCTATTTGCCACTGACACTTCAAGCACCATTGAATCAAGTGCATCACATGGCCCTAGTGGCAGAGAAGCTTGCACGGCAGCCTGAGCCCATTGCAGAGCCTCTCTTTGTCTGGGCCACAATCAAAACTAGCAGCTTTTAAAGTAACTTCATCTCTAGGTCCGAGTACCTCACCCATATGAGAGTTATGTTGCCTCCAAAATCTAAACAGGCCAACCAGGCACCATGCCTCCATTTTAGTTATGGGAGGGGCCAGATACAATAACTTATCCTTCACTTTAATAGGAATATCATGACATGCCCCATACCATTGAACCCCTAGAAATTTCATTGAGGTGAAGGTGCCTGAATTTTTATCGGATAACTTTCCCACCCTGTAGTACAAAAATAGAGCCCAGTTGGTGAATTGGTTAAGAGCTCAGCTGCTAACCAAAAGGTCAGTAGTTTGAAGCCACCAGCCACTCCTTGGAAACCCTATTGGGCAGCTCTACTCTATCCTACAGGGTCACTATGAGTTGGAATCAACTAGATAGCAATATGTTTGGGTTTTTTTTTTTTTTTTTTTTTTTTTTTTTTGGTTTAGCACGCAAATGTTTTACCAATAAATCCAGAGTCATTGACACTTCTTCCTTACTAATTCTGAACAGTATAATGTCATCAATGTAATGGACCAGTGTGACATCTTGTGGAAGGGAGAGGCGATCATGTTCCTTGTAGACTAAATTATGATATGGAGCTGGAGAGTTGGTATAACTTTGAGGTAGGACAGAGAAGGTGCATTGCTGGCAAGCTGCTTATGATGTTCCTTTGAAATCAAAATTGAGAAAAAGATCAACAGCTGCATACTAGTTACCAGGAGATGTATTAATTTGCTCAAGCAATGAAACCATATCTGGGACAGCAGTTGTAAGTGGAGTCACCACCTGGGTAAATTTGCAATAATTCACTCTCATTCTCCCAGATCCATTTGTTTTTTTGCACAAGGGCAAATGGGCAAGTTGAATGGGAATGTGGTGGGAATCACCACCTCTGCATCCCTCAAAGACTTGATGATGGCAGTAATCTCTGCAATCCCTCCAGGAATGTGGTATTGCTCTTGGTTTACTATTTTCCTAGGTAGGGGCAGTTCTAATGGCTTCCACTTGGCTTTTCCTATCATAATAGCCCTTACTCCACTTGACAGAGATCCAGTGTGTGAGTTCTGCCAGTTACTGAGTACGTCTATTACAATATGCATTCTGAAACTGGGGAAATCACTACAGGATGGGTTTTGGGACCCATTGGACCACTGTGAGATGAATCTGAGGTAAGACTTTATTAATAACCTGCCTTCCATTCACCCCCACTCATAGTCCAGCCAGGTTAACACAAAACTTTAACCATCATAGTCAGCAATGGAGGAAAAGAGCTACAACTACATCAGTTTGTTGACCAGTCTAAGGGTACGGAGAAATACCTGTGGGAAGCTTAAAACTGGTTTTTTTAGTGGAAAAGTTGTTTGCATTTTAGTACACCTAAGACAAAATGCTTCTAATGGTCTATTACAAAACCTCTAACCCGTCATAGCTAAGAACGCATCTTTAAATCCACTTCACCCACTCTCCCATCACCTTTTTTCTCACATAAAGTTTTTGGACATAAATTATCATAATTTTAATTTTGTTCTTCAGGTGGTCAAAATAATTTTAAGCCATTGGGTAAATGACTAGTTGGAACAAATTGTGTCATTGTTTCCATTGGAAATAAATGAAATATGTCATCCAATGATACATGATGTGCTTCAGAAGTGTCAATAATTTTTTATGGGTTCACCAGGATAACTTGGGCTCACAGACTCCTCCACAGCTCTCAGTATGCAGTCCTAGGAGTCCTTCCACTTTTTCATGAACAAATTGTTTGAGTTTCCTTCACTGTTTCATGCTGCTGAAGAGGGTTTGTTGTCCCATTTACCAGTGGCAAATCCCAAGATGTATCTATCAGTCTTTAGATTGGGAAGTTTAAATTAGGTTCCCTCTAATTAGGGAAATATAACTAGTAGATTGTCAAAATGTATGTATTTGAGTTAAAGCAAATAAGTTGTGATGTCTTTAAAAGTATATATAATGGATAATTTGCTGAGGTGAATTATTAGTCTACTTTACATTTCATCATCAATAGTTCGTTGGTATATAAAAGGCCAGTGTTAATATCACAGAATTTTTGTTATTGTTGTAATTAGAAGAATAGCGATTATATATAAAGTCAGAGGTGGTACACTGTAGAAATAGTATTATTAATTTTTTTGTCAAAATCATTTCAAATTGCAACAGAACTATGTCTCTTGGTGATCCTCCCAGAAATATGCTTCATATAAAATATGTTTTTCTATGTAGCATAGTATTTACACAATACGTTTGAGTACTTTTTATTATAAACTTGCTTTTTCAAGGTAATATACATGTATGTTTTATATGCAAATTTATTCTATGTCATCATAATTAGCTATGCGTCTCTATTATCCATCCTCACCCAGAAAAGGTTTGGGAATTCTTGATAATAGAAATTAAAAATAAAATAAAACTTAAGGTTTTTCCGTTTTCCTTCACTGATATTTTTGATACTTTTTCTCTTCTACTTTTTATTCTTGCTTTGATAACAGATTCCAGGATAATTTTGTGCAGCTATTTTGGTTTTAACTGTACTTAAAGTAAAATAAAATGCATAAAAATTGGTATAGATTAGAAGATGCAACATAACTTCAACACCAATAAGGCCTACGGTTTTTGGTCCAAACCTTGTGGGATATTTATTTATGTGGTTTTCACAAAGCCAGTATGACCTATGACGTATAAAATAGTAGATTATCACTGAGTACCTAATATGCGTCAGGCAAAGTGTAGGCAATAAACGTACAAAGTATAAGATTCAATGGAAAACAGACCCCGTGCTCTTTCAGTAAAATATTTTTTCAACATTGAGACATTTGCAAAGCACAATGCACTTATTGGAAAAATAAAAAAGAAGTTAACAACTATTTGCTGTTGATTCAACTCCAAATCATGGTGACCCCATGTGTGTCAGAGTAGAATTGTGCTCTGTAGGGTTTCCAGTGGCTGATTTCTCAGAAGTAGATCACCAAGCCTTTCTCCCTAGGTGCCTCTGGGTGGACTTATACCTCCAACCTTTAGGTTAGCAGCTGAGAGTGTTAACCGTAATCAGTTGCTAACATATGAATTCAAGAAACAAAATCAGAATATTAGAACTGTGACAATCATTAGACTTCACCTTGTCTGTTGTTATTGTTGCTAGCTGCCATCAGGTTGGCTCCTTGACTCACAGCAAGCCCATGTTCAATGGAAAGAAATGCTGCTTGGTCCTGTGCCATTCCCAGGATCAGTTGCAGATGGGACTATTGTGATCCATAGAGTTTTTCATTGCCTGTTTTTTAGAAAGTAGATCACCAGGTCTTTCTTCTTAGTCCATCATTGTCTGAAATCTGCACCAAAACTAGTTTAGCCTCATAGCCACGTGCAAACCTCCACTGACAGACAGATGGTGCCTGTGCTTGAGGTGCAGTAGGCAGAAATAGAACTCCGGTCTTTGGCAAATCCCTTTGATTTGCATAGGTTGGCTGATGTCTAATTCAAAGCATTTTCACCTTCATACAATTCCCTTCATCATGTGTTCTCCATGGAAGCGAACACAATTGCATCAAAGAAGATTCTTTTATAACGAAAAAAACTTTGCCAATTTACCACATGTGATGGATGGGCTAAAGCACCTGATGAATGAGTAGGTGGTTAAAGGGGCGGGGGTGAGCAGGGTGATTCTCAAAGGCAAGAACCCTGAGGCTGTTACTTCTTTTAATAGAACGACTGTTTGATGAGTTTCTGAGTCAAGATCCAATTCCACGTTGAAGCCCTTGTGTGAGTTCAATAATTGCAATAAGAAGAACTGTGGTTTCCAATAGCTCCCTCTTCTTTATTTTGTTTAAAAAAGATTTATTGTATCTAGGAAGGTTGAATTAGGTAATTTGTAGGTAATGCACCTACAAAAGGAAACAGGTCAGATTTTAGCCTTTGATGTGAGAAAATCTTTTTTTTTCTTCTTGTGCATCTATGTATCATCCTGTTATAGTAATATTACTATATTCCTTAGACTATGGAATAATGCTGAAATATTTTTCTGGATTGAAATTCCAGTTTACTTGGTTATATGGTGATACATACCTAGGTAGTTATATTAGTTCTTATATTAAAATTGGACCACTTTTTTTTTAATATTGTTCGCATTTAACTTTTATTTGTCTTTTAACCACATCCTTAATATTGGTTTGACAATTCATTTTGTAAATTGTACCATATCAAGCTTGGAAAAGTAAAATAATACCCAAAACTTTAATTCAAAAGATTGTGAAAATGTTCATTTATCTTCACTGCCTAGAAAAACCAAAAATCTATAAAGTACAATATGACCTAGTTATACTTCCCTTTACCAGATTATCATGGTGTTCTTAGCTAGAACTACAACAATATCCTAATCCTTACCTGCCTGTAACGACTAGATCCTTTCCCACGAAAACACCATCTTTGCAAGTTTTACATACCAGCCAATTCCCTTCCTCCCTTTGACATCCCACTCATCTCAGCTTCCCTGTATAGTCACTCATGGAAGTGACTTCTTAATTTGATAACAACATTAGGTTTTTTTTTTTTTATGTTTGTGAAAAAGAGACCACTTTACCAGCTCAAGGGACCTCAAGATGTGTTAAATTCCCTTCTTATTCCTAAACTATAGGTGCAGGAATTTTCCTTTTTTTCCTTGTGCATAAAAGCATTGCAAAAATGGATATCAAAATGGGCTAAGTCAGACATGAACCAAGCACTCAGGCATAACCCTGCAAGACAATGAACTAAGAGAATCTGATTGCTGATCAATAATAGCTAGTCTGCTTGTGGCCCAGGCAATGGGTGGTACCCAAGCAAAGGTCAGGGAATGTGTGGGCACAAGTTTAGCTCCTTTCTGGTTCCAGAGCACATCAACAACAACCCTCATGAAGTTCATTGCTATTGTGGTACTAAGCTTGGGTTGTAAGAATCTACAAACAGTAAGCATCTTTTTCTTCAGTGAGTGTTAGAAATAGGATCTGCTTCCCAGTTCTCCTCTCCTCCACTCTTCTCCTGTCTTCTCCTCTCTGCTTCTTTCATCTATTTATGCTATATCTTTCCGGTCTTAGAGAAAAATCTTTTTGTTCACTTATGTTTTCTAAGCGTAGATATTCCTTTCCTGTCTTAGTCATCTAGTGCTGCTATAACAGAAATACCACAAGTGGATGGCTTTTAACAAGGACAAATTTATTCTCTCACAGTCTAGTAGGTTACAAGTCCAAATTCTTGTCATCAGCTCCAGGGGAAGGCTCTCTCTGATGGCTCTGGAGGAAGGTCCTTGTGATGCATCAGTCTTCCCTTGGTCTGGGAGCATCTCAGCACAGGAACCTCGGGTCCAAAAGACACGCTCTGCTCCCGGCACTGCTTTCTTGGTGGAATGAGGTCCCCATGCCTCTCTGCTCACTTTTCTCTTTTATATCTCAAAAGAGATTTACTTAAGACACTACCTAATCTTATAGACCTCATCAATATAACTACTGCCAGTCCATCATATTACATCATAGTGATAGCATTTACAACACATAGGGAAAGCACATCAGATGATAAAATGGTAGACAATCATACAATACTGGGAATCATGACCTAGCCAAGTTGACAGATATTTTTGAGGTACATGATTCAATCCATGACACTTCCCTTAATTCCTCTGAAAAATGTTTTTCTCTCTTTCTCTTCTTTCACAACATACTGAATAGCTCATTAGATCCAGAGTTCCAAACAACTAAATAATTTTATCCCCTTAGAAATTTCAATCTTAGAAGACAAAGAGAACCTCAAGTACTTTTAGTATAGCAAAGGATAGGAAGGAAATAACAAAAAAGATTTTCCCATTCAAAAAATCAGAAGATTCACAGTCTTCTATGAGGATGGTCTCTGACTTTAATTAATATATGATTGCTCTTTAAACTTTTTCTATTTAACTTTTGATCTTCTACTAGGAAGCTGAAAGTTATTTTTCCAACCTGTGCTCTATTCACCCCTTATGAAGCCCTGTAACTCTAAGGGATCTAAGTGCGGTTTCCCTTGTTACTGCTCCTGCTACAATAAAGATACTCTTTTCTTGGTTTTAACAAGAGTCAATGATCCAACCTTTAAATTACATTTTCCCAAAAGTCCTACTTAAGCCATTGCTTTTCTGATGCAGAAACCTGTTAACTTTTCGCTATTGACAAAGGAGAGAAGGTGGGTTTGTCTTTTCACTTTGCTCTATTACTATATGATTGTAGCAAACTTTTTTCTTAATGTTAAGCTTCATTATTTCACTGCTTTTCGTTGTTGTTTTTAAGTCTAATTAATTAAATGTATGCTGTTTTCACTTTCATCTAAACTCCTCCCTCCCCTCTTCTGTCCACCACACTTATCACCACATAAGAGCACATGTGCATGCGTGCACACACACACACACACAGGCACATACACACACAGTTTATCTTTACTGAGCTCAAGGCTATAACCAAGGAGATGTCCCTCACTGGTGACAAAAAGAAATAAAAGCCCTTAAGGGATGAGTTTGCAAGCCTAACCCTAAAAAGTGACCTTAATTCCATCCAAAGAAAGACACTTTCTTATCATAGAAGGATCAGAGTGCAAGTTATATTATCAAATGGAATTGGACACTTAAGGACTCTTCATCTCTCATAATTATTGATTGGAATGGCAAACTGAGTGCTTTGTAAGCAACTAGCTTGTGACACATTGTAATGAAGGAACCATGGGTAAAATTAACAGGAACGGTGTTACTCCTTCAGCATTTTAGGTGAAAAACAAATGCAGTTTTGAAATGTTAGATTTGCTATTTCAAAGACGCTAAGAGCATCTGTTAGGTATTGCATGATCTAATCTTTCACACAGCACACGCAGTCAGCTTTTCAGCATGTCACACCATTACTAAGTAAGGAGCCAGAAAATGAACAGGCCGGTCACTTTTCACCTCATTAGCACAGCAGGAGGGGCTCTGCAAAACAAGACGCCAGCAGAAGCCATGTGGCTTGCTAGTATCTTTTTTGAATACCAGAGAGAGGCCCCAGCTGTGTACTCCTTCTAACTCTGCCTTTCTGTTCTTTTCCATGCAAATTATTCTCTTTTTTCTAACCTTTCATCAGTTTGACCCCTGCAGTGTTCATAAAACACCACAAATTCCTGTCTGTGAGATGTATAATTTATCCCTATTTCTCTCATGGTAGATCTTGGGTTTAATAAGATTATATTCAATATGATATGGATTCACAGGACTTAATGCCTTTGACAAGACTGACGCACCTGGTATTTTGGACACAAATGTAGAGAAGATAGTGAGAGAGAAGATGTCATTTTACACTGTGAGCTGGTTCTTGCACAGACAAATAGAAATTTACTTTCTGCTTTTCTGAAGTTTGTCTTCTATTTTGCTCATCTTTGCCTTTCTTTCTAAGCTGTTTTATCTTTGCTAACCTTATCATCATCAAGATGGTTACCTCCTCATCAGCATCAGTTCCTGCGTTACCATGATGATCAGATCCCTCCTGCCAATACACTATGGACTAGAAAATTAATGTTCTCTTTTAAGACATTAAAACTTGGGAATTATTTGTTACACCTCATAATGTAGCTAAAGCACAGGTCCCCAGGCTATGGAAAATTCCATTGCCTCAAGCAGCTTGCTTGACCTGCCTCACAACTTTGCACTAGAATCCTAGCTCCTTTGATTGGACTGCCTGATAACTTTGCATTAGAATCCTAGTTCCTTTGCTTGGCCTGCCCTGTAAAAATCCTGGTGATGCATGGAGTTATATGTAAACCCACTGGGCCTGCATAGTATGATTAAGAATGTTGCTGATGTAACTTGTATGAACTCCCTACTTGTAAACCCCTTAAAAATACTTTTCCCCTCACCCTCACAGAGCAGTCTTGGCAGCAGCAGCTCTGACTTCCTCCTTTCCTGCAGAATGAAAGAAAGCCTTTCTGCTCTCCCACCTCAGTCTCATTTATTGGCCAATACAAGTCATGCCGAGCAGAACCTGCAGTTTCCACCCAGTAACACATCTGGTCTTGAATAATAAAAGAGCTAAAATTTTTGGAGCAAAGGCACAGGCATTTTGGGTATAGGCACTGTGCTAAATGCTTTACTTTTTTTATCGGGATTCAGCCTCGTACCAATTGTATGTGTTGTTGTTGCTGTAGTTAGGTGCCATCAAGTCCATTCTGACACATAACCACCCCAGGTGACAGAGTAAAAATTCTCCATAGGATTTTCTAAGCTGTAATCTTTTCGGAAGCAGATCGTCAGGTCTTTCTCCCATGAAGCTGCTAGGTGGTAACCATTTGTGACACAAGAGCTCCTGAATGATATGTGGAGGTACTACTATATACCCCATTTCAGAGTAGGAAAATTGGAACTTGTAGATGTTTGATGTTTTCACACCTCTTTGGAATCATTTCAAAGTCCTTTTTGCTTCATCTCTTTCTCTCACCACTGCTGTGGCAACCTATCCCAGAAGGATCCTGATGGGGCTCACAGAGGCGCAGTCACATCTTGCCTTGAGCTAACCATACTTCTCACTCTCGCCCCAGGCTTCTCCTGCACCACAGTATAGGACAACCACAGCTTTGAACTTTAAATTTTCTGATAGTAATAGTAAAAGAAGCAAAATGAAACAGGCATACTTAATTTTATGTTTTTATGTAATTCAGAATACCCATTATAGTAAATATATTATCATTTCAACATATAATTGGGGTGACTATGAGTCAGAATTGACTTAAAGGCAAGTTTTTTTTTTTTTTTTTTTTGGTAGTGAAATATTTTACCTTATTTATTCATTTATTTTCAGACTAAGTCTGTGAACTGTGGTTTGGACCTTACACTTATAGCACATCTCAGTTGGAATAGCCATATTTCACAATGTGCTCAATAGACATACATAGCAAGAAGCTACCATATTAGACAGCACCGTCATCTCTAGAACTCACTATTTTGCTTGTAATTTAATTTTTCACTCTGTCACAGTTCATGTGTTAAATAGAGTTCTCCCTCTTTTTTTTAGTAGTTCTCTCCATATACTTAAGTATTTGGAGAAGCATTCAGATCCTTGTTTTTTTGTTTTTTGGTCCTTTATTTTCTCTGCTTCATGTATCAAAAACTGCCTAATAAAAACCTATAATGCACTTCTTGCCAAATATACCTATTATCTGACATAAAACTTCAAGACTAAGTCTCAAGGCACCAGTTGATGTACATGCAGGGCTTGACTTTTGATGGCTTGATTTAAAATTCATTCCTTAAATATACAGTATTATAAGCTGAAATAGTCTACACTATTTACTGCCCTTAGCAATAATGATGTTGTTGTTAGGTTGTTAGATGCCAAGTCAGTTCCAACTCATAGCAACCCTATGTATAACAGAGCAAAACACTGCCTGGTCCTGTGCCATCCTCACAGCCGATTGTTGCAGCCACTGTGTATTTTGAGTGCCTTCCAACCTGAAGGGCTCGTCTTCCAGTACTATATCAGACAATGTTCTGCTGTTATTCATAGGGTGTTCACTGGCCAATTTTTTCAGAAGTAGATAGCCAAGTTCTTCTTTCCAGTACGTCTTAGTCTGGAAGCTCCATTGAAACCTGTCCACCATGGGTGACCCTGCTGATATTTGAAATACTGGTGGCATAGCTTCCAGCATCACAGCAATACACAGGCTACCACAGTACAACAAACTGACAGATGAGTGGAGGAGGAATAATGATACAGTCCCTAAAATGTTTATTTTCAACATAGATAAGAGCTCAATTTGAGAAAGTATTTTATCAAGTTTTTTCTTTTTTTAATATTTTCTGCATCATAGCTTACTTATCTGTAAAATGGGGGAAATAATAGTACCTACCTCATAGGAATATTGTGAAAATTAATTACCGAATACTTAGAATCCACTTACTGTATTTTTAAGCAAATGTCGGGCACATTCTGCATTTGTGTTCCAGCTGTGCGCTCTCCTTGTGAGGTATTTTCATAAGCACCCTATGCTAACTTTTTTTTACAGTAACATGTGCAAGAAGATTGGCATCTGAGGGTGCCTAGTGAGGGGAGGGTGCAGCCAGCAAACAAACGCAAAAGGTGCATGCTATTTGCATAAAAATGCATAGATCTATGCCTGGCACCTAAATAAGCCTTTAATAAATGTTAGCTATGATTTTTATTACAATTATTATTTTATCAGACTTTCTCTTACTGAAGTGAAAATTCCTATGCAAATTCAACTATTTTGAGTATTTACAGGTGTAATTTTGTGCATGTAAAAGCTTATGTGTAAAATCTTATGTATTTGTATATAAATCACACTACTTTTATCCATTGGGAAAATAAATGGGGAAAATCACACAATAACAAGAAATCACTAATTACCAATTTTCTATTTTCCCCCATTTCCCAGTAGTGTAGATATTTTCAACATTCTGTTGCAGTTCAACCTGGATTTCAATTCATTATCACTTTCATGTCATACAGGATTATATTTGGGAAATTTCAGCTACTTACCTACCCCTGGCAGGTTTGTCAGGGAATAGATATATCCTGGCAAATTTTCAGAAAGAGATTCATGGCTGAGAATTGAGTTGATGACATAATGGAATCTATCTGCTTAGATAAATAAATCGTGTGATTTTATGTGTTCATAAATATCAGTGTGTCTTTAAGGTTGTGGCAAAAGGAAGGCAACGATAGTGGTGTAAATGACGTCAATATGTACTACAGATTATCAGCACTCACAAGAAAAATAGTAACTTTTCTTAAAAGGCAGTAAAGACCTAGACCTTGACATATAGTGTGATAAAATACTTCAGCAATTTGTTGGCCTCACATTTTTTACTACTTCTGATTGCATAGTTGGTGGGTAGAATAAAAGTTGGCAAGCTGGGAAAATGGAGCTTTTACAGTTTGTAGGAGAGAGGATTTAGTGCCACTACAAGTAAATGGACAGTTACTGTATGCAGTTTAGCTATTTGCAAAGAAAGCAACCATGCTGACATGATTGGAAGGTAGCTTAAAGTGGGAAGTTACTCACAGCATCCATTATTCAATATTTTTGAGATGCATTATTTTGTTCAAACTTGTCATTTTTCTTGTAATTATTTCCAGATACTGTGCAAAGTTCCCTTAGGATCAATCCACTTGTGAAACATCACACTGAATTCATAAAAAGAGTAGTTTCCTCAGAGTTTGGCAAGTTCTCCAAGGGTGCCCACTAGCTCACTACCAAGAGCTTTATGCTAAAAATGTCTGAAGTAGGATGTTTTTCACTTGTTAAAATTTCTCTTGGGGTAGTACTTTGAAGACTTTTTAATGGCCCTCTCCCCATTTAACCAGTCCAGGTTGCATCATAATATTCCCTTTTATCCAGCTCTGAATTGGCAAGCATTCAGATTCTAACCTAAAGTGGTAAGAAAATCTGGCACTTAATAAAAAAGACCAACTCAGGCAAAATAAAACTCACTTCCTTCAAGTCATCTATCAAGTTAAAAACATCATCTGTGAATAAAAGTAGTGTAGAAAAATGTTCAGATTTGTTTATTTTCTAATTTTAACGAACATATAGAAGAGTTAATACATAGTTTTGTGTTAATAGGTCACAACACATTGTTGTTGAAAGGTATCCTTCCTCTTTTGCCTATATGCACCATAGTTATGAAAGAGTAATTGTACACTAAATATTTTTATTTGAAAGAAGAGATCTTATTATTGCTATTGACTGAAAATCTTCTGACAGACTGGCTTGTGAGACTATCTTCAACAGTTAAAAATTAATCATGTAGCTTGCATACCAGCATGTTTGTAATCAATTTGATTTCTGCGGCAGTGCCAGACGATATGAAATGTTTTTCTACTGAGGCTCCAGATGCACTGAGGGCACCTAGCAATGTATTGTCAGGTCTATCCAGCTGTACTAAAGCAAGTCATTTGTAGAGCTAGGAGTAGACTGATACCCAGGGGCCTAACTCCAACTCACTTTTCTCACCAGGAATCTTCACTTACAGTGTTCTTATCACAAAGTCACTCCATATTTCTTTTTTTAGGTTGAAAAAAATAGATTCGTACATCAAATTATGTTACACACAGGAGCATAAGTAAACAGGGTAAAAACAAAAAGGAAAAGAATAAAGAACCTAAACAAATAGAAATAAAACATCAGCCAACTGCCAGGACAAAAGAAATCCCCTTACGCCATGCACCAAAATCAATCATCCTTGAACTCTAGCACGTCTTAAGATAAGTGAATAATAAAGAGTGTGAAGCTTTAATAGTCAACTAAGAGATCTTGATTCTCATCCTCAAAATCATCTGAAAGAAAGAGAAGAATATAAAGAATCTTACAAATGATTCAAAATGTCTTGGCCAAAATGTAACACAAGCCATGGATTCGGTTACCTTTTAGCTTTGTTTATAGTTTGTTTGGTTTTGTTTTATATACGGCTTGGTTTTGATTTGTTATTGCTTTCTAAAAGATTGGTTGAAGATCCTGGAATTCTTATGAATAATTTCTGACATTAATAGGCTCTCTGAAAGGGCCCTTGTAAGACTTCTGAATGCCGAGGACAAATCAGGGCCTATTAGAAGAAAGAGCCAATGGCTCTTAAAATGGGAATTCAGGGAAACTTTGGCAATGGCACTCTAGGCAGAAGCACCACACCATCCCTCCACAGCAAAGGTCCGAAAAACTAAGCCAAACAGAGAAAACAGCAATCCTGAAACTCTAAAACATCAAATGAAGAGATAAAGAACTCACCCAAGCACCAAAAGGCTTGAGAAAACTGACAAACAGAATGGAGAGTGAGGAGAGATTCATGCAGAGGTCCCCTATCAGCTAACATAGTGCAGATCCATCATCTTGGACTCCTATTGGAGACCAGCAAATAGGGGGTAAGAGAAAGCAGCTTCACAGAGCTTCCAGTGGGAGACAAAACAACCAGTAATTTGCGATATATGCTTTCCCACCCCCCCACCCTTCTTCACCCCCACTCGTCCTCCTCTGCTTCCCATGGTCACAGTCTCTTGTCTGCGAAGCACTGGCTGCTTGGATTCCACCTGCCCACACTGGCTGGCTCTCTAAGTGTAGTTTGTTGACTGCTGGTGTTGCATTTTTCCACTTCTTTTGACTTCTTCCTTACCTCCCACCACCTCCCCCTCCTTTCGCTCAAATACCTGGCTCCATGCACCATCTTTGCTTCTTCCTGAAGGGCTGTGGAGCTCCGGTAATTTGCGATATATGCTTTCCCACCACCCACCCTTCATCACACCCTCTCGGCCATCTCTGCTTCCTGTGGCCACAGACTCTTGTCCGGGAAGCACTGGATGCTTGGATTCCACCCGCCCACAGTGGCAGGCTCTTGAGTGCCATTTGTTGGCTGCTGGTTTTGCTTTTTTTCTGCATCTTTTGATTTCTTCCTTACCTCTCACCACCTCTCCCCTCTTTCACTCAAATACCTGGCTCCATGTGCCATCTTTGCTTCTTCCTGAGGGGCTGTGGAGCTCCGTTCAACCATGGGACTGCTTCCAGGTCTGGGCTTCCACGCTGGTGGGATCCCAGGGCTTTGGTTTGTTTCTTTGGTTTGAATTGTTTGTTTTCTTTTCCTATTCTTGAGTTGGGAGCCCGTTCTGGCCAGGCAGTGCTGTGCAGCTTGGAATCAACCCCTTTGGCTTGCGCAGACGTGCAGAGTGATCCCTGAGCACATTTCTTTCTTCGTGGGTTTTTTTTTTTAAATTTGTTTTGGATTTTTTTTCCCTTTTTGTCTTTCTTCATTACTCAGTTTCTCATCTCTCTGTACCTTCAATCTCTTTCTGTTCCCTGAATACCTGGCCCTGAATACCTCTACGCCTTCTAGCCAGGCTGTACTGCAACACCTGAAAACAACTTCCCAAGACCTCATAGCCACTCCGGTGGGATCCCCGGGAGCTTTGCTGATCTTTTTCCTTTCTGATTTTTATTTATTCATTCTTTTCTTTTCTTTTTTTCTTCATCTTCTCCTTTTTTTTTTTTCTCCATTTCATAGTCTCTCATCTCTCCACTCCAACGGCAAGCTCCCCTAGCACCATTTTTTGTTTGCTTGTAATTTTTTGGCCTGTTGCTCTCTCTTCTCTCTGATATCCATCTTAACTACACACATAACAGTCTCCCTCCACATCCTGCCTACCTGCACTATGCACTTACCATCACACCACCAAGCAGCACATGCAAAGCCTACTGGAGACTGCCCTGCACTGATTACCCACCTGCACTGGTGGCTGTGGTAAGTGCCACAAACAACCCATTCCAGTAACTCCTCTTCAGCTAGACCTGCCCTGCTGTACCATATCTGAATGACTGACCCGGCCAATTGGAGAAGGAGGCAAAAAATATTGTGCCCACAGATGAGCAAACAACAACGAACACACAGCCCACCTGCTCAGACATAGACAAATTGAAAAAAAAAGGACAAAACAAACAAATCTACAATCAATAAATGAGAAAAATAACTAATGAATGCCCTGAAGACAGCTGACAATATCAAAATATTTACAAAAATAGGACAGGATGGTTCCAGTAGGTGTCCAAAATAAAATACCAGATGACTTTCCAGTGGAAGAAAATGCAGTAGAACTACCTGATAAGGAATTCAAATCTCTAATACTAAGAATTATCCAAGAGTTGAAGCAAAAAGCAGACAAAGATTAGGAAAAATTAGACAAATTCATAGAAAAGGCAGACAATCATGGAAAATAAGACAAAAAATTGGAAGAATTCAGGAAAATAATACAGTAACAAAATGCCAGAAAATTCACAACTAGAAATTATACAAAAACAACAGTTAGAAATCAAAAAGATGAACAACAAGATTTCAGAAATGGAGAGTGTCATAGAAGGGCTGAGGAGCAGATTTGAAATGGTAGAAGACAGGATCAGTAGAATTGAAGATAAACACTTGGATACAACTCTGTTTGAAGAAAACTCAGAAAAAAGAACAAAGAAAAATGAAGAGACCCTGGGAGTTATGTGGGATACAAACAAAAGAAAAACTTTTTGAGTGATTGGAGTTCCAGAACAGGGGGAGAAAACAGGAAACACATAGAGGATCATTAAAGAACTGCTGACAGAAAACTTCCCAATATCATAAAAGATGAAAAGCTGGCCATCCAAGAAGCTCAACGAACCACATATAGGATAGACCCCAAAAGAAAATCACCAAGGCATATCATAATCACACTTGCCAAAACCAAATACGAACAATGAATCCTGAGAGCAGCTCATGAAAACAAGAAGTCACATACAGAAGAGAAACAATAAGACTAAGCTCAGCTTATTTGGAAGAAACCATGCAGGCAAGAAGGCAATGGAATGACATATATAAACCCTTGAAAGGAAAAAAAATTGCCAGCCAAGAATAATATATCCTGCAAAACAGTCGTTCAAATATGATGGTGAAATTCGGAAATTTCCAGATAAAAAGAAATTAAGGGAATATGTAAAAACCAAACCAAATGTACAAGAATTATTAAAGGGAGTTCTTCGATCTGAGAAGAAACAACTTCAGCTCACAGGCAGAATCTAGGGCACAGGATTGTACCATCCAGATATCAATCTAGGAAATGAACTTTCAAGGACTATCCAAAACCAAATGAAATACAACAGGGAATCAGAGCAGTTAATCAGTAAATGACAAGAACATCAGAACAATAAAAGAAGGAATAACCGGTGTAGGTATAGAACCTTCTAATGGAGAGGAAGGCAAGGCAATACCAAGTAATAATAGAGTGCTTCAAACTGAAAAAGGTAAGGGTAAATTTCATGGTAACCACAAAGAAAGTTAACAATCATACTCATAAGAATAAAGAGGAAAAACATAAAGTCACAGCAAAAACAAAACCTGCAAAAATGAAAGAAATGAAGAAAAAATCCACAAACAAAAGTAACTCAGCACAGGAGAGTAACCAGAACAGAGAAAGCATCAGCACCACAAAAAAAAAAAAAAAACACTACAAAATGACAGCAACAAACTCACGTCTATCAATAATTACACTGAATGTAAATGGACTGAATGCACCCATAAAGAGATGGAGAGTGACAGAATGGATAAGAAAACAACATCCATCAATACACTGTCTACAAGAGACACACCTTAGAAACAAAGATGTGAATTTATTAAAAGTCAAAGGTTGAAAAAAATATATCAAGCTAACGACTACCAAAAAGAGCAGGAGTGGCAATTCTAATCTCAGATAAAATAGACTTTATAACAAAACTGACCATAAAAGACAAAGAAGGACATTATATAATGATTAAGGGGACAATCCATCCTGAAGACATAACCATAATAAACATCTACGCACCCACTGACATTGCTCCAAAATACATAAACCAAACTCTAACAACACTGAAAAGAGAAATTGACAGTTCCACAATAATAATAGGAGACTTCAACACACAACTCTCAGTAAGGGACAGAACAACTAAAAAGAAACTCAGCAAAGATACAGAAGACCTAAAGGGCACAATCAGCCAACTTGACCTCATAGACATATATAGAACACTCCATCCAACAGCTGCAAACTGCACATTCTTTTCCAACGCACAAGGAACATTCTCCAGAATAGACCACACCTTAAGCCACAGAGCAATCCTCAACAAGATCCAAAACGTTGAGATAATTCAAAGTATCTTCTCTGACCACAATGCCATAAAGGTAGCAATTAAGAATAGAAAGAACAAGGAAAAAAATCAACTACATGGAAACTGAATAATACCCTGCTTACACATCAGTGGGTAATAGAAGAAATCAGAGATGGAATCAAAAAATTCCTAGACTCAAATGAGAATGAAAATACATCATACCAAAACCTTTGGGACACAGCAAAAGCAGTCCTCAGAGGACAATTTATAGCAATAGATGTACACATCAAAAAAGAAGAAAGGGACAAAATCGAAACATTAACTACACAACTCAAACAAATAGAAAGAGTACAGCAAAAAAAGCCCACAGCCACCAGAAGAAAGGAAATAATAAAGCTCAGAGCAGAAATAAATGAAATAGAGAACAGAAAAACAATAGAAAGAATCAACAAAATCAACAAACCACTGGTCAGACTGACAAAAGAAAAACAAGAACGTATGCAAATAACCCAAATAAGAAATGAAATGGGTGCTATTACAACAGACCCAACTGAAATAAAAAGGATTAGAACAGAATATTATGAAAAACTGTACTCCAACAAATTTGAAAACCTAGAGAAAATGGATAAATTTCTAGAAACACATTACTTACCCAAACTACAACAAAGTGATGTTGAAAATCTGAAAAGATCCATGACAAGAGAAGAGATTGAAAAGGTAATTAAAAAAAAAACAAAAAACTCCCAACAACAACAACAAAAAAACCCTGGCCCAGATGGCTTCACTGGAGAATTCTACAAAACATTCACAGAAGAGTTTGTACCAGTACTAGTCAAGCTATTTCAGAGCACAGAAAAGAAAGCAACACTTCCAAATTCACTCTGTGAAGCCAGCATAAAGCTGATACCAAAACCAGGCAAAGATGTCACAAAAAAAGAAAATTACAGACCAATATCTCTCATGAATATAGATTCAAAAATTCTGAACAAAATTCTAGCCAATACAATTCAGCATCATGTCAAAAAAATAATACACCACGACCAAGTAGGATTCATACCAGGTATGCAAGGATGGTTCAACATTAGAAAATCAATCAACATAATCCACCACATAAATAAAAGGAAATAAAAGAATCACATGATCATCGCAATTAACATGGAGAAGGATAAAACAAAGTCTAACACGCATTCCTGATAAAAACTCTCAATAAAATATGTATAGAAGGGAAATTTCTCAACATAATAAAGGGCATCTATGCAAAGACAATGGTCAACATCATTCTTAATGGACAGAGGCTGAAAACATTCCCCTTGAGAACAGGGACAAGACAACAATGCCCTTTATCACCACTCTTATTTAACATTGTGCTGGAAGTTCTAGCTAGAGCAATAAGGCAAGAAAAAGAAATAAAGGGCATCCAAATTGTCAATGAAGAACTTAAACTTCCCCTGTTTGTGGATGATATGATACTATACATAGAAAACTCTAAAGATTCCATGAGAAATCTACTGGAACTAATAGAAAGTTTCAGCAGAGTAGCAGGATACAAGATAAACATTCAAAAATCAGTTGGATTCCTATATACCAATAAGGAGAACGATGAAAAGGAAATCAGGAAAATAAGCCCATTTATAATAGCCCCTAAACAAATAAAATACTTAGGAATAAATCTAACCAGGAATATAAAAGACCTATACAAAGAAAACTACAAAGCACTAGTGTAAGAAACCCAAAGGGATCTACATAAATGGAAAAACATAGCACGCTCATGGACAGGTAGACTCAACATTGTGAAAATGACAATTCTGTCCACAGCAATTTACAAATACAACGCAATCCCAATCCAAATACCAAAACATTCTTCAAAGAGATGGAAAAACTAATCATTAACTTTATATGGAAAGGGAAGAAGCCTGAATAAGTAAAGCACTACTGAAGAAGAAGAATAAAATTGGAGAACTCACACTACCTGAGCTCAGAACCTAGTATACAACTACAGTAGTCAAAACAGCCTGGTACTGGTACAACAACAGATACATTGACCAAAGGAACAGAATTGAGAATCTAGATGAAAATCCATCCACCTACGGTCACCTGATCTTCAACAATGGCCCAAAGTCTATCAAATGGGAAAAGACAGTCTTTTTAACAAATGGTGCTGGAAAAACTGGATATCCATCTGCAATATAATGAAACAGGACCCATACCTCATGCCATATACAAAAACTAATTCAAAATGGATCAAAGACCTAAATATAAAGCCAAAAACTGTAAAGTTCATAGAAGAAAAAATAGGATCAACACTACTTTCCTTAATACACGGCATTAACAGGATACGAACCATAACCATCAACACACAAACCCCAGAAGATAAGCTAGATAACTGGGATCTTCTAAAAATCAAACACCTATGCTCTTCAAAAGACTTTACCAAAAGAGTAAAAAGAGAATCTACAGACTGGGAAAAAATTTTTGGACAGTACAAGTCAGTCAAAGTTCTAATCTCCATAATCTACAAGAAAATCCAACACCTCTACAACAAAAAGACAAATAATCCTATTAAAAAATGTGCAAAGGAAATGAACAAACACTTCACCGAAGAAAACATTCAAATGGCCAACAGACACATGAGGAAATGCTCTTGATCACTAGCCGTTAGAGAAATGCAGATTAAACCTACAATGAGATACCATCTCACCCTGGCATTACTGGCACGAATCAAAAACACTGGAAATAAACAAATGTTGGAGGAGCTGCGGGGAGATCAGAACTCTTATGCACTGCTGGTGGGAATGCAAAATGATACCACCATTTTGGAAAATGATATGGTGCTTCCTTAGAAAGCTAGAAATAGACATACCATATGATCCGGCCATCCCACTCCTAGGAATATATTCTAGAGAAATAAGAGTCGTCACTCGAATAGACATACTCACACCTATGTTCATGGCAGCATTGTTCACAACAGGAAAAAATTGGAAACAACCTAGATAACCATCAACAGATGAATGGATAAACGAACTATGGTACATACACACAATGGAGTACTATGCAACGAGAAAGAACAACAATGAATCTGTGAAGCATCTCGTAACATGGATGCAACTGGAGGACATTATGCTGAGTGAAATAAGTCAATCACAAAATGACAAATATTGTATGAGACTTCTATTGTAAAAACCCATGAAAAAGTTCACACACAAAATGTAACAGTCTTTGTTGGTTACCAGGGATGGGAGGGTTGGGCGGGGAATACTAAATAGGCAATAGATAAGTGGTATCTTGGGTGAAGGGTGAGGGAGTACACAATACTGGGGAAACCAGCACAACTTGTACAAGGAAAGGTCATGGAAGCTCCGTAGACACATCCAAACTCCCTGAGGGACTGAATTGCTGGGCAGAGGGCTGTGGGGACCATGGTCTTGGGGAACATCTAGCTCAATTGGCATAACACAGTTTATAATTACAATGTTCTACATTCTACCTTGGTGAGTAGCGTCTGGGGTCTTAGAAGCCTGTGAGCAGCCACCTAAGATATTCCACTGTTGTCATCCCTTTGACAGCAAGGGAGAATGGAGAGAACGGGATACAAGGAAAAGATTAGTCTGAAGGACTAATGGACCACAGCTACCAAGGCCTCCACCAGACTGAGTCCAGTACAGTTAGGTGGTGCCTGGCTACCACCACTGAGTGCTCTGACTGAGGTCACAACAGAGGGTTCTGGATAGAGCTGGAGAAGGATGTAGAACAAAATTCTAACTTACAAAAAAAAAGACGAGATTTACGGGCCTAAAGGAGACTGGAGAAACCCAGAGATTATGGCCCCCCAACACTCTTTTAGCTTAGTGATAAAGTCACTTTCAAGGTTCACCATTCAGCCTGGGAGTGGACATCCCCATAAAACCAAATGGGACTAATGAGGCACAGCAGTCCAGGGACAAGGGCTTGAAGGCAGAAGGGGATAGGAAATCTGGTGATAGGGAACCCAAGGTTGAGTAAGGATAGGGTTGATGTGTTTTGAGGTCATTTACCATTGGTATAGGGCAACATGTGTACTAACTGTTTAATGAGAAAACTATTTTGTTCTGTAAACCTTCATCTAGAGTAAGAATAGCAGCACAATTGGAGGAGCGGGTTCAATGTCACTGAACTTTGCATGTAGAGGTTTTTGAAATGGTGTATCTTTGGCTATGTGCATTTTCACCAAAAATAAAAGAAAAAAAGTCGAGAGGGGAGGGGTTTGACATGTCATGGAGTTGATGGCCAATGTCATAGAACAATATGTGTACTACTGTTTCATGGGAAACTATTTGTTCTGTGGACCTTCACCTGAAGTACAATGAAAAAAGTAAATGAAAACAAAACAAAAAAAAACTAATCTAGGAATCTGCAAAAAAATGGGAATTCGGTTCCAGTATCCTGGGAATCTAAGTTGATGCACCCAGGTTACTATGTCTGAAGAAATCTAAGAAGTATGCTCGGATTTGGGCTCTGATCTTCAAAACCATGGTATATTGGTCTTCCCTAGGACGAGTGTTGTGAGCTCTTTCTAACCATGCGTAACTTTGAGTGTGGGTTCATTATTAATATATGGAAAACAACAAGTAAAAAAAAAAGTACTGTTTTTATTTCTCTATATGCTGAATTTTAAAAAGAAAATCTCATCTTAAAATACAGTGGCTTATATTTATCTGTAATTGTTGAATAATCGTTTGGTTAAACTCCTATATTCTTCCAATTTTCTTGGGACTTCTTGGGTTAAATGACTCCTGGTAAACATTCTCATTCAGTTTAAAAACTTGATGTTTCACATGCTGTAATCACAGAAAGCCAAATGCTCTATATAGTGGGGAAAGTGAACAAATAGGACCCAAACACTCATAATAGAAATACTTATCTTGAAACTGTCTGGGGAAAGTTACTGTAGATTACAAATTAGTTAAGTGTTGGGAACATATCATTTTTGTATCTCCCTCCCACACCATTTCAGCATCTAGCCTGTAATTGGGAATCTATACTTGGTTGCTTGCTTGCAATAGGAAGACCAACAATAATATGCTCCTTATGGTGCCAGAATGTCAGGCAAAGGGGTAAAGAGCAGTACTGAGTGATCTGGGGCCAATGACAGCCAAAAATATACTCAATGCAAATTGGAATCTTTATCTGGGAAGTCTCTAGGCTGCTAATGAGTCCCTACCTCTGTGTTTAAATTCAGAAGATGGAATTCACCTCAGAGAAAATTGAAGATACTAACGAGAAATGTAGTCCAAGCCTTAAAAGCACTAGGCTGGTTGGCAAAACGGAGAGATAAAGTGGAAGCATAGTTAACAGCATCAGAGAACAAGGCTCACCTAGAGTTCCTGGCAAGGCTGTTGGAGATGAATCTTGCAGTACTGAGCTGTGGAGCTCTTCAGTGCTTATTGCCATAGTTTAAGCTTCCTGGGTGGCACAATCTGTTTGTGCTCGACTGTTAACCAAATGATTGGTAAATCAAATCCACCCAGTACTCTGTGGAAGAAAAGCCTGACGATCTGCTTCCATAAAAAATAACAGCCAAGAAAATCCTTTGGAGCTCAGTTCTACTCTGTAATACATGGGGTTGCCATGAGTCAGAATCTACTCAATGGCAATGGGCTTCGTTTGGTTCAGCATATAGGGAAGAAATGCAGAATCTGGGAGATGGAACCTGACAGCTTTTCTGTGGTCTTTAATGGTGTGCGACTCCCTTCTATACTGTAAATTATCTTGTGAAACATAAATAATGCTTATGTGTGTTTTAGAGAGTGTGATGCCCAATGCACTTCAGAACTCTGTCTGATAAATGTGAATTATCCTCATACTTTTCCACTATTTCTAAATTAAAAAGAAATGTGTAAAATTAAACTTCTAAAATGCTATAGAAATAGACATCCAGAGAAATTTCATTGTATATCTATTTCTGAGCTCACTAGATTGAAGAGTTTAGGTTTTCTCATCTACAAAATGGAGAAATTAATTGCACTTACTTCACAGAATTGCTGTGAGAATTCAACGTCCTAATGTACCTAAAAGCATGTCTCAGATGTGTCTGTCATAAGCATCCCATAAATGCTCACTATGAGCAAAGGGAATTATATATTACTTATAATATTATGTATTGTAATTCATAATTCATTGATGATTATAATAAGGATGAGAGGTATGATTCACTTGGAGATTATTCTTATTTTAATAAATTTTACAGTGATGAAAGTTGACCAAATCACCAAAAAATCATTTCATGGAAAGAATATTTTGTTGAATCATAGAGAATGTATTTGAACCTTGAATTGGGTTGAGGCTGCCCTGCGCTGTTTTCCCACAGCTCTTTTATGGCAGCTTCCTTGCAAAGCAGCTGGATTTAATGTCAATTTTCAAGAGGGTTGTAGTTCTAGAATTCTCATTTACTTGAAATGGTGAACTTTCCCTACAATACATTGCCTGCCTTCTCTATTTTTGCAGAACTAGGCCCTGCATGTCCCAGTTTCCCTGCCCTTGTCTGGGCCAGTACCACCTCTTCCCTGTGTCTTCTATCTTTGCCTTTGCCCCTTGCCTTCTATCTCCCTCTCTGTGCTCCTGAATCTCTCTATAAAACTGCCGCTGCCCTTCTCAGTCTTTGTCCCTGACCCAGTCAGTCTCTGCCTCTCCCTTTGGTGGGTAATCAGTGTCAGCAGACTGTCCTGAATACTGTTAGCAATATCTGTTGCACAGTATTTCATGAATTGGCTCTTTTGCACATTAAGCTTTTTGGTGAGTTGGCCTTCATGAATTGATAAACTGTCAGATAGAACCTTGAGAATTTCCATTCCAAAGAATCTTTTTCTTCCTTTTTTATTTAGTGAGCTGAAATTGACTGGTATTGGCCATTTTGAATAGGACAATCACGTGGTCTTCTATGCTGGGAATGGCAAATTAAAGAGGAACAGGGTCACATTTATCATCAAAAAGAACATTTCAAAGTCTATGCTGAAGTACAACACTGTCAGTGATAGGATAATATCCATATGCCTACAAGGAAAACCTGTTAATAAGAACAGTATTCAAATTTATGCACCAACCACTAATGCAAAAGATGAAGAAACTGATGATTTTTACCACTTTCCAAAGTCTGAATTTGATTAAACATGCAATCAAGATGAATTGATAATTACTGTTGACTGGAATACAAATGTTGGAAACAAAGAAGGAGGATCAGTTGTTGGAATATTTGGCTTGTGATAGAAATGAAGCCAGAGATCACATGATAGAATTCTGCAACACCAACAACTTATTCATGAGAAACACATTTTTTCAACAACATAAACCACAGCTATACATGTGGGCCTCATTGGATGGAATGTACAGGAATCAAATAGACTACTTCTGTGGAAAGGGACGAAGAAGCTCAATATCATCAGTCAGAACAAGGCCAGGCTGACTGAGGATCATACCATTGTTTGTTCATATGCAAGTTCAAGTTGAAGCTGAAGAAAGTAGAGCAAGTCCATAAGAGCCAAAGTATGAACTTGAATATAGTCTGTCTGAATTTAGAGACTATCTCAAGAATATACCTGATATACTTAACCCTAACAACTGAAGACCAGAAGAGTTGTGGGATGACATCAAGGATATACTTAAAGAAAGCAAAAGGTCATTAAAAAGACAGTAAAGAAAGAAAAGACCAAAATGGATGGCAGAAGAAACTCTGAAACTTGCTCTTGAACGTAAAGTAGCTAAATCAAATGGAAGAAATTATGATGGAAAACAGCTAAACAGAATTCAAAGGGCAGCTGGAGAAGACAAAGTCAAACATTATAATGAAATGTGTAAAAACTTGGAATTAGAAAACCAAAAGGGAAGAACACGCTTGGCATTTCTCAAGTTGAAAGAACTGAAGAAAAAATTCAGGCCTCAAGTTGCAACACTGAAGGATTCTATGGGCAAAAAATTGAACGACACAGGAACGATCAAAAGAAGATGGAAGGAATAAAGAGTCACTATACCTACACAAGAATTAGTCGACATTCAACCATTTCAGGAGGTAGCATATGGTCAAGAACCTATGATATGAAGGAAGAAGTCCTAGATGCACTCAAGGCGTTGGTGAAAAAAAAGGCTTCAGGATTTGATGGAATACCAATTGAGATGTTTCAATAAACGACTGCAAAGCTGGAAGCACTCAATCATTTATGCCAAGAAACTTGGAAGACAACTACCTGGACAATCCACTGAAAGAGATCCATATTGGTGCCCATTCCAAAGAGAGATAGTTTAACAGAATGTGGAAATTTCGAACAATATTATTAATATCACATGAAAGCCAAATTTTGCTGAAGATGATTAAAGAACAACTACAGCAGTACATCGACAAGAACTTCTAGAAATTCAAGCCGGATTCAGAAGAAGACATAGAACAAGGGATGTCACTGCTGATGGCAGATGGATCTTGACTGAAAGCAGAGAATACCAGCAAAATATTTACCTGAGTTTTATTGACTACGTAAAGGCATTCAACTGTGTGGATCATAACAAATTATGGATCATATTGTGAAGAATGTGAATTCCATTCCATTAATTTTGTTCACGTGGACTGTGTTCGTAGTTCAACAGCCAGTTGTTCAAACAGAACAAGAGGCTAGTATATGGTTTAAAATTGGAAAAGATATGTGACAGAGTTGTACCCTTTCACCATACTTATTCAATCTGATTATTAAACAAATGATCAAAGAAGCTGGGCTATATGAAAAATAATGTGGCATCAAGATTGGAGGAAGATCATTAACAACATGTGATATGCAAATGACACAACCTTCCTTGCCAAAAGTGAAAACAACTTAAAGTACTTACTGTTAAAGATCAAAGCCTACAACCTTCAGTATGGATTATATCTCAACATAAAGAAAACAAAAATCCTCTCAATTGGACCAATAGTAATATTGTAATAAATGGAGAAAATATTAAGATGTCAAGAATTTCGTTTTATTTGCATCAACCATCAGTGCCCTTGGAAGCAGCCATCAGGAAATTAAAGGTGATATTGCACTGGGCAAATCTGCTGCAAAAGATCTCTTTAAAGTGATACAAAGCAAAGATATCGTTTGAAGACTAAGGTGTGCCTAACCCAAACCATGGTATTTTTAATTGCCTTATATGCATGCGAAAGCTGGACAATAAAACGGAAGACCAAAGAAGAATTGATGCATTTCAATTATGGTGTTGGTGAAGAATATTGAACATACTATGGCCTGCCAGAAGAACAAACAATTCTTTCATGGAAGAAGTACAGCCAGAATACTCCTTAGAAGGGGGGATGGTGAGAGTTTCTTTTGCTAACTTTGTACTAGTTATCAGGGGGGATCAGCCCCTGGAGAAGGACATCATGCTTGGTAAAGTAGAAGATCAGGGAAAAAGAGGAAGACCTTCAATGAGATGGATCGACATAGTGGGTGCAACAATGGGCTCAGACATACCTACTTGTGAGGATGGCACGGGACTGGGCAGTATTTTGCTCTGTTATACATGGGGTGACCATGAGTTGGAGCCAACTTGACAGCATTGAACAATAACAAAAATTTACCTGACCCAGTTTTCCAACAAATGTTCTATTCACCACAGATCCCCAACTACTGTCAGATTTTTCTTATCTTATAATTTTTTTCTTTTCTTTTTCTTGGAAAGTAATTTTTCTTTCCAGTTAACAAAACTGTTTAGCGAATACTATGTACTTTCTTATTATCATTACCTATTTGGGCCTTTGATTCTCTCTCAGAAAAGTTTGCTCTGCTTTTAACAATCTATCATTTTCTTGACATGAAAATGGTGTAAGAATTTTTTATCCTTTATTTTCTATCTTACCCTTTCTTTTCTTCCCTTCTTCTTTGTCTCCTCTTTTTCCTCCTTTTTCTTCATCCAGTTCTAAATAACTTGTTCCCTTTTATCATTCTTACTTTTTTTTTTTTTTAGTCTAAGCTCATCGTGAACTTAACTCTCCTGATGCTCCCCTTATTACTGCATAATAATACTTTTGAAAATGCTCTTTTCTTTCATTTGAGTATCTTCAAAATCTGAGTTATTTGGAAAGTTCCCTTTGTAACTACCAAAATCGTGTTTAATGTTTCTCCTTTATTTTCGTAATAACTTTCAAGCAGATAATATTCAGTCATTTCAGGAAAAGATTATATAATACAATATGTAAAATAATAAGAAAATGCCACTTATAATATCACCAACTATAACTACTGAAAAATTTTATCGTATTTTCTTCCATTTGTTTATAGAAATACACATACACAGACATTCAAATACACACAAGCATACATACACATACATCTTTTTCTTTTTAAATGGAAAGGGACTTTGTACTAACTGATTTATAATCTTATTTTCATCTTCTACATTTTAAACTTTTTTCACATCAGTAAATACAATAATACAATATGTATTTCAGGATCACATAATATTCAGTTATATGGAAGTTCCACAATTGACTTAACCAGCTTTTACTTTTGCTACTTAGGTTATTTCTAAAAAGTCACAATTATCTACTTTGGTTATTTCTAACTTGTCATAATTATAAACAATGCTATGATCAATATCTTTGCATTTATCTCTTAGTGTATACTGGATTAATTTCAAAATTAATTCTAGAGATGGAATTTTTGAGTTCTTGTGTAAACTGAAAAAAGAAATGTTTCTTTTTAAGGCTTCTAACAAGTATTTGGCAAGTTTTCTTCTAAGAAAGATTTTATAAGACTAATAATTTTACTGAACTTTGAACCTTGAATAGTATTTGTTTCTGGTTTCTTTTAATAATTTTAAATTTGAATTTTTCTATATATATTGGCAAATTACATTACTTTTTAAATTATATTCATGTCCTTAGGTTATTTTTTAGATGTGTGTTCTTTTCTGATTGATTAGTAAGGGCTTTTCAATATATTTGTTATTATTTGCCTCTTGGTTTTTTGAATTGCCTTTGAATTTTATTTGTGATAATTTAAATTTTAGTATAGTTAAATATTTTGAAATTTCTTTTATGATTACAATTTTCAATCATTATAATTTGAGTTTTTCCTTATCTTTTAAAAATTTTCATAACTACAGAAAAATTGAAGGAACAGTACAATGAATAAAACTTTCAACTACAAGTACCAATTTTTAATATTTTGCCACATTTGTTCTTTTCTGTTTTTTTTCTTTTTCTACATGTACACACAGACACATAATTGAAAAGACATTGCATTATTTCACCTCTAAATATTTCTGCTTATGTATGAGAACAAGAACATTTTTTACAGAACACAATCCCATTATCATCTTCAAAAATTTAACACTGATATAATAATATAATCTAACATACAGTTTATATTTCAATTTCCCCATTTATCCTAAAGTGTCCTTTATAGTTTGTTTTTGTTTTATTTTGTTTTTTCCTATTCAGAGGATAATTAAGAGCAATGTATACCATTGGATTGTGATACTTCTTTAATCTAGACAATTACCTGACCCATGTTTTTTCTTATAATGTTGACATTTTGAAAAAGCCAGAGCAGTTGGCATTTAAAATGTTGTGCAATCTGGATGTGTGGGATGATTTTCTCATGATTAGATTCAGTTTAAACAGTTTTGGCTATTTTGCTTTGTGGGTGATGTTTTGTGTTTCCCATTGCATCAGATCGGTGAATACCTGGTGTATTTTGTCGAATTACTGGTGATGGATTAAATTTGATGATTTGTGTAAAGTTTTGTCTACCATAGCTCTCCATTCAAAAGGTAATTTTTTCTTTTATTTTTTAAGATAATTTATTTCATTTATTTATTTTTTGTTGTTGTTGAAAATATACACAGCAGAACATACAGCAATTCAACAATTTCCACATGTACAATTCAGTGACACTGATTAAATTCCTCAAATTGTGCAAACATTCTTGCTTTCCTTTTGTGAATTTTCCTCCTCCATTAACATAAACTCATTGCCCCTAAGCTTCTTATCTAATCTTTCCAGCTGCTATTGTCAATTTGATCCCATATAGACAGTTCTCTAAAAGAGCACAATGCTCAAGGCAGACATTCTTTAGTAATTAATCTGAACTACTATTTGGTTTAAAGATGACTTCAGAGGCTAATTTTTGGTTTAAGGTTTAAAGATTATCTCAGGGCAATAGTTTGGGGATTCGTCTAGACTCAATGGCTCCAGAAAGTGTAGATTCCATGAGTATTTGAAATTTTGTTCCACATTTTCCCATTTTTGATCAGTATTCTTCTATAGAATCTTTGATCAAACATTCAATAAAGGTAATCAGTTACTATCCAGTTCTTCTGATCTCATTGCAAAGGAGGTAGTTGTTTATGGAGTCAAGTAGCCACACATTCCGTTTCCTCTTCCTATCCTGACTGTTCTTTTCCTCCATTGCTCCAGGTGAATAGAAACAAATTCATGTACCTTGGAAGGCTGCTTATGAATATATCATCTATAGACTGTAGATTTGAGACTTAGAATAACCTGATGATGTTAGAAGTCATTGATGATCCTTGTCCAAATCAATTATTACATTGGAGGTTATAAAACATAGATTACTAATTCTATTTTGTCCCTCTAAATTTATTTAGCAGATATTTCTTTAAAAAGAAGAATGTTGTTTTTTTCTCGGCAAGATGGCACTCTAGGCAGAAACACCATGCCGTCCCTCCACAGCAAAGATCCGAAAAACTAAGCCAAACAGAGAATCAACAATCCTGAAACCCTAGAACATCAAATGAAGAGATAAAGAACTCAGCCAACCACCAAACGGAGTGAGAATACTGAAAGAGAATGGAGAGCGAAGAGAGACTCATGCAGAGATCCCCTACCAGCTAACGCAGCGCGGATCCACCATCTTGGACTCCTATCGGAGACCAGCAAATGGGAGAACGGGAGAGCAGCCTCGCGGAGCGTCCAGTGGGAGACGGAATGACCGGTAATTTGCGGTGTGCGCTTTCCCACCCCCCACCCCTCTCTGCCTCGGCTAGGGCTCCCCTGCTTCCCGTGGCCAGGGTCACTGGGCCGGGGGCACCGGTGCTTGGATTCCGCGCGCCCAGGCTGGCAGCTCTCTGGGAACCGTTTGTTGGCTGGTGGCATAGCTTTTTCTGCCGTCTCCCCCTCCTTTTGCTCGGATGCCTGGTACCGAGCGCCGTCTTTGCTCTCTCCTGCGGGGCTGTGGGGCTGCATTCGGGCGTGTGGCTGCTTCCAGGTCTGGGCTGCCGCGCTGGTGAGATCCCGGGGCCTTTGTTCGTTCGCCCCTCTGCTTCCTGTGGCCACGGTCTCTTGACCCGGGAGTGCTGGCAGCTTGGAATCCGCGCGCCTGAGCGGGGGCTCTCTGGCTGCCGTTTGTTGGCTGCTGGTGTGGCTTTTTCTGCTTCTTCTGGTTTCTCGCTTGCCTCTCGCTGCCTTCCCCTCCTTTTGCTATGGGTGCCTGGCTCCGAGCGCCATCTTTGCTCTTTCCTGCTGGGCTGTGGGGCTGTGTTCGGGCATGTGGCTGCTTCCAGGTATGGGCTGCTGCGCTGGTGAGATCCTGGGACCTTTGTTTGTTCATCCTGCTGCTTCCCGTGGCCACGGTCTCTTGACCCGGGAGTGCTGGCTGCTTGGATTCCGCACACCTGTGCGGGAGGTTCTCTGGGTGCCATTTGTTGGCTGCTGGTGTTGCTTTTTCTACATCTTTTGGTTTCTCACTTGCCTCTCGCTGCCTCCCCCTCATTTTTCTCGGGTGCCTGGTTCCGAGCGCCGTCTTAGCTCTTTCCTGCGGGGCTGTGGGGCTGCGTTCGGGTGTGTGGCTGCTTCCAGGTCTGGCCTGCCACACTGGTGAGATCCCGGGGCTTTTGTTCATTTGCTCCTCTGCTTCCCATGGCCGCAGTCTCTTCACCGGTGTCCTCCAGCTGCTTGGATTCCACGCTCCTGGGTGGGCGGCTCTCTGGATGCCGTTTGTTGGCTGCTGGTGCTGCCTTTTATTTTATTTTTTCCCTTTCTTTTTTTTCCTCCTGCCTCTTTTGGTCACTCACTTGCCTCTCGCCGCCTCCCCCTCCTTTCATACGGGTGCCTGGCTCCTTGCACCCTCTGAGCTCCTTTCTGAGGGTCCCCAGAGTGCAGGTAATATGTGATATACACTTTCCACTCACCCTTCTTCACTCACACTCGGCCTCCTCTGTTTCCCATGGACACAGTCTCTTGTCCAGAAAAACCAGCCCGCACTGGCTGGCTCTCTGAGTGCCATTCATTGACTGCTGGTGTTGCTTTTTTTTTTTTTTAATTTTATTTTTTTCTTTTTTGATTAGTTTTGTTTTCTTTTCCCTCTTTTTCCCTTTTGTCTTTCTTCATTGCTCAATTTCTCGTCTCTCTATCTCTTCCTTCTCTTTCTGATCCCTGAATACCAGGCGATGTATGCCTCTGCACCTTCTGGCAAGGCTGTGCTGTGAAACCTGAGACCGACTCCCCCAGACCTCATAGCTGCATCGGTGGGATCCCTGGGAACGTTGCAGTTCTTTAACTTTTCTGATTTTTATTTGTGCATTCTTTCCTTTTCTTTCTCTTCCCCCTTCTGGTTTTCTCCATCCCATAGTCTCTCATCTGTCCATTCCAACGACAAGCTCCCCTAGCATTCTTTTATGTTTGTGTGCTTTTCGCTCCTGCTCCTCTCTCCTCTCTCCCATATCCAGCTTAGCTTCACACATAACCATCTCCCTGCTGCATCCTGCCTACCTGCACTGTGCACTTGACATCACACCACCAAGCTGTGCAGGCACGCCCTATTGGAACCTGCCCAGCACTGACTACCGACTGTCCTGGTGGCTGCGGTGAGTGCCAAAAACAACCCGTCCCAGTGGCTCCTCTTCAGCTAGACCCGCCCAGCTGTACCACAAGGATGAAACAAAAAAAATCTACAATCAATAAATGAGAGAAATATATACTGAATGCCCCGAAAACAGCAAACAATATCAAAATATTTACAAAAACAAGACAAGATGGTTCCAATAGGCGTCCAAATTAAAACACCAGATAACTCTCCGGTGGATGAAAATGCACTAGAAATACCTGATAGGGAACTCAAATCACTAATACTTGGAATTTTCCAAGAACTGAGGCAAAAATCTGACAAACATGAGGAAAAAATAGACAAATTTATGGAAAATACAGACAAAAAATTGGAAGAATTCAGGAAGATGATGCAGGAACAAAATGCCAAAATAAATTCACAACTCGAAATTATACAAAAACAACAATTAGAAATCCAAAAGATAAACAACAAGATTTCAGAAATGGATGGTGTCATAGAAGGGTTGAGAAGTAGATTTGAAACCGTGGAAGACAAGATCAGTGGAACTGAAGACAAACACTTGGATACAACTCTGTGTCAGGAAAACTCAGAAAAAAGAACAAAGAAAAATGAAGAGACCCTGAGAGTTATGTGGTACACAATTAAAAGCAAAAACTTACAAGTGATTGGCATCCCAGAACAGGGGGAGAAAACAGAAAACACAGAGAGGATCATTGAGGAACGGCTGACAGAAAACTTTCCCAGTATCATGAAAGATGAAAAGATGGCCATCCAAGAAGCTCAACGAACCCCATATAGAAGAGACCCCAAAAGAAAATCACCAAGACATATCATATTCACACTCGCCAAAACGAAAGACAAACAAAGATTCCTGAGAGCAGCTCGTGAAAAACAAGAAGTCACATACAGAGGAGAAACAATAAGACTAATCTCAGATTATTCAGCAGAAACCATGCAGGCAAGAAGGCAGTGGGATGAAATATATAAAATCTTGAAAGAAAAAAAGTGTCAGCCAAGAATAATATATCCTGCAAAACTCTCGTTCAAATGTGATGGTGAAATTAGGTCATTTTCAGATAAACAGAAACTAAGGGAATATGCAAAAGTCAAACCAAACTTACAAGAATTATTAAAGGGAGTTCTTCGATCTGAGGACAAACAGCTTCAGCCCTCAGGCAGGACCTAGGACCTAGGACTCAGGTTCATACGAACCAGATACCATTCTAGGAAATGAACTATAGAGGACTATCCAAAACCAAAAGAAATACAACAAGGAATCAGAGCAATCAATCAAAGGATGACAACAACATCAAAACAATGAAAGAAGGAACAAACGGCATATGTATAGAACCTTCCAACAGAGAGGAAGGCAAGGCGATACCACGTAAGGGTAGACTAATTCAAACTTATAAAGATAAGGGTAAAATTCATGGTAACCACAAAGAAAGTTAACAAACCAACTCATAAAAATAAAGACGAAAAAACGTAAAGTCTCAGCAAAAGCAAAAGAAATGAACACAAAATCCACAAACAAAAGTAACTCAGCACAAGAGAGTAAGAAGAGCAAAGAAAACTTCAGCACCACAAAAAAAAGCCCTACAAAATGACAGCAACAAACTTCCATCTATCAATAATTACACTGAATGTAAATGGACTCATTGCACCCATAAAGAGATGGAGAGTGGCAGAATGGATAAGAAAACAGGATCCATCAATATGCTGTCTACAAGAGACACACCTTAGAAACAAAGATGTGAATTTATTAAAAGTCAAAGGTTGGAAAAAAATATATCAAGCTAACAACTACCAAAAAAGAGCAGGAGTTGCAATTCTAATCTCAGATAAAATAGACTTTAAAACATTATCTACCATAAAAGACAAAGAAGGACACTATATAATGATTAAGGGGACGATCCATCATGAAGACATAACCATAATAAACATCTACGCACCAAATGACAGGGCTCCAAAATACATTAAAAAAAACTCTAACAGCACTGAAAAGAGAAATTGACAGTTCCACAATAATAGTAGGAGACTTCAACACACCACTCTCAGTAAAGGACAGACCAACTAAAAAGAAACTCAGCAAAGATACAGAAGACCTAAAGGACACAATGAGCCAACTGGACCTCATAGACATATATAGAACAATCCATCCAACCGCTGCAAAGTACACATTCTTTTCCAATCCACATGGAACGTTCTCCAGAATAGACCACATCTTAGGCCACAGAGCAACCCTCAACAAGATCCAAAACGTTGAGATATTTCACAGTATCTTCTCTGACCACGATGCCATCAAGGTAGAAATTAACACTAGAAAGAGCAAGGAAAAAAAATCAAACACATGGAAACTGAATAATACTCTGCTTACACATCAATGGGTAACAGAGGAAATCAGAGATGGAATCAAAAAATTCCTAGACTCAAATGAAAATGAAAACACATCATACCAAAACCTTTGGGACACAGCAAAGGCACCCCTCAGAGGACAATTTATAATAATAGATGCACATATCAAAAAAGAAGAAAGGGACAAAATCAAAACATTAACTACAGAACTCAAACAAATAGAAAGAGAACAGCAAAAAAAGCCTACAACCACCGGAAGAAAGGAGATAGTAAAGATCAGAGCAGAAATAAATGAAATAGAGAACAGAAAAACAATAGAAAGAATCAACAAAACCAAAAGTTGGTTCTTTGAAAGAATCAACAAAATCGACAAACCACTGGCCAGACTGACAAAAGAAAAACAGCAGAGGGCACAGATAACCCAAATAAGAAATGAAATTGGGGACATTACAACAGACCCAACCGAAATAAAAAGGATTATAACAGAATATTATGAAAAACTATATTCCCACAAATTTGAAAACCTAGAGGAAATGGATAAATGTCTAGAAACACACGGCCTAGCCAAACTACAACAAAGTGATATTGAAAATCTAAACAGACCCATAACAGGAGAAGAGACTGAAAAGGTAATAAAAAAACTCCCAACCAAAAAAAAGCCCTGGCCCAGATGGCTTCACTGGAGAATTCTACAAAACATTTACAGAAGAGCTTGTACCAGTACTTGTCAAGCTATTTCAGAGCACAGAAGAGGAAGCAACACTTTCAAATTCATTCTATGAAGCCAGCATAATGCTGATACCAAAACCAGGCAAAGACATCGCAAAAAAAGAAAATTACAGACCAATATCTCTCATGAATATAGATGCAAAAATTCTGAACAAAATTCTAGCCAATAGCTTTCAGTATCATATCAAAAAAATAATACACCACGACCAAGTAGGATTCATACCAGGTATGCAAGGATGGTTTAACATTAGAAAATCCATCAACGTAATTCACCACATAAATAAAAGGAAAGAAAAAAAATCACATGATCATCTCAATTGACACAGAAAAGGCATTTGACAAAGTCTAACACCCATTCCTGATAAAAGATCTCAATAAAATAGGTATAGAAGGGAAATTTCTCAACATAATAAAGGGCATCTATGCAAAACCAACAGCCAACATCATTCTTAATGGAGAGAGGCTGAAAACATTCCCCTTGAAAACAGGAACAAGACAAGGATGCCCTTTATCACCACTCCTATTTAACATTGTGCTGGAAGTTCTAGCTAGAGCAATTAGGCAAGAGAAAGAAATAAAGGGCATCCAAATTGGTAATGAAGAAGTTAAACTCTCCCTGTTTGCAGATGATATGATACTATACATAGAAAACCGTAAAGACTCCATGAGAAATTTACTGGAACTAATAGAAAGATTCAGCAGTGTAGCAGGATACACAATAAATATTCACAAATCAGTTGGATTCCTATATACCAGTAAAGAGAACGATGAAAAGGAGATCAGGAAATCAATACCATTTTCAATAGCCCCTAAAAAGATAAAATACTTAGGAATAAATCTGACCAGGAATGTAAAAGACCTATACAAAGAAAACTACAAAACACTGCTGCATGAAACCCAAAGGGATCTACATAAATGGAAAAACATACCATGCTCATGGATAGGCAGACTCAACATTGTGAAAATGGCAATTCTACCTAAAGCAATTTACAAATACAGTGGAATCCTGATCCAAATACCAACAACATTCTTCATAGAGATGGAAAAACTAATCATTAACTTTATATGGAAAGGGAAGAAACCCCGAATAAGTAAAGCACTACTGAAAAAGAAGAATAAAATTGGAGGACTCACACTACCTGACTTGAAAACCTACCCTACAGCTACAGTAGTCAAAACAGCCTGGTAGTGGTACAACAACAGTGACATTGACTAATGGAACAGAATTGAGAACCCAGATGTAAATCCATCCACCTACGGTAACCTGATTTTTGACAAGGGCCCAAAGTCCATCAAATGGGGAAAAGACAGTCTTTTTAAGAAATGGTGCTGGCAACACTGGATATCCATTCGCAGAAAAATGAAACAGGACCCATACCTCACACCGTGTACAAAAACTACTTCAAAATGGATCAAAGACCTGAATATGAAGCCTAAAACTATAAAGTTCATAGAAGAAAAAGTAGGACCAACACTTCAGGCCTTAATACATGGCATTAACAGGATACAAACCATAACCATCAACACACAAAACCCAACAGATAAACTAGATAACTGGGATCGTCTAAAAAGCAAACACCTATGCTCTTCAAAAGACTTTACCAAAAGAGTCAAAAGAGAACCTACAGACTGGGAAAAAATTTTTGGACAGTACAAGTCAGACAAAGGTCTAATCTCCATAATCTACAAGAAAATCCAACACCTCTACAACAAAAAGACAAACAATCCTATCAAAAAATGGGCAAAGGAAATGAACAGACACTTCACCAAAGACATTCAAATGGCCAACAGACACATGAGGAAATGCTCGCGTTCACTAGCCATTAGAGAAATGCAAATTAAAACCACAATGAGATACCATCTCACCCCGGCATTACTGGCATGAATCAAAAATACTGGACACAACAAATGTTGGAGGGGCTGCGGGGAGATGGGAACTCTTATACACTGCTGGTGGGAATGCAAAATGATACAACCATTTTGGAAAATGATATGGCGTTTCCTCAGAAAGCTAGAAATAGACATACCATTCAATCCAGCAATCCCACTCCTAGGAATATATCCTAGAGAAATAAGAGTCGTCACTCGAATAGACATATGCACACCTATGTTCATGGCAGCATTGTTCACAATAGCAAAATGATGGAAACAACGTAGGTGCCCATCAACAGATGAATGGATAAAGAAACTATGGTACATACACACAATGGAACACTATGCAACGAGAAAGAACAACAATGAATCTGTGAAGCATCTCATAACATGGATGAAACTGGAGGACATTACGCTGAGTGAAATAAGTCAATCACAAAAGGATAAATATTGTATGAGTCCTCTATTGTAAAAACCCATGAAAAAATTCACATGCAAAATGTAACAATCCTTGTTGGTTACCAGGGATGGGAGGTGAGGGGGTGGAAATACTAAATAGGCAATAGATACATGGTATTTTGGGTGAGAGGTGAGACAGTACACAGTACAACGGAAACTAACACAACCTGCACAAGGAAAGGTCATGGAGGCCCCATGCACACATTCAAACTCCCCAAGGGACTGAGTTGTTGGACGGAGGGCTCTGGGGACCATGGTCTTGGGGAATATCTAGCTCAATTGGCATGACACTACTTGTAAAGGTAATGCTCTACATTCTACCTTGGTGAGTAGTGTCTGGGGTCTTAAAAGCCTGTGAGCGGCCATCTCAGATACTCCACTGGTCTCATCCCTTCGGTAGCAAGGTAGAATGAAGAGAAAAGGATACAAGGAAAAGATTAGTACAAAGGACTAATTGTCCACAGCTACCAAGACCTCTACTGGACTGAGTCCAGTACAGCTAGATGGTGCCCGGCTACCACTGCTGACTGCTCTGACCAGGATCACAACCGAGGGTTCTGGACAGAGCTGGAGAAGGATGGAGAGCATAATTCTAACTCTCAAAAAAAAATAAATAAATAAATAAATAAAAGACCAGATTTACTGGCCTAAAGAAGACTGGAGAAACCTCAAGAGTATGGCCCCCAGACTCCCTTTCAGCTCAGAGGTGAAGTTACCTTCGAGGTTCACTGTTCAGCCTGGGAGTGGACAGCCCAGGAAAACTAAATGACACTAACGAGATACAGGAGTCCAGTGACAAGGGCCAGAAGGCAGAGGCGGAATAGGAAGCTGATGATAAGGAACACAAGTTGAGCAACGATACTGCTGATGTGTTGTGAGATTGTTAACCATTGTCATAGGGCATCATTTGTAGTAACTGTTAAATGGGAGGCTATTTTGTCCTGTAAGCCTTCATCTTGGGTGAGAATGGCAGCATAATTGGAAGAGCATAGTCAATGTCACTTAAATGTGTACGTAAAAAGTTTTGAAATGGTGTATCTTTGGCTATGTATATTTTCACCAAAAAAAAAAAAAAGCTGAGAATTCAGAGGATTAAAATGTTGTGGGGTTGTTAACCAAAGTCATAAAACAGCATGTGTACTAGTGTTACATTAGAAACCGTTTGTTTTGTAAGCCTTCACCAGAAGTACAATAAAATATTTAAAAAAAAAAAAAAAAGAAGAAGAAGAAGAATGTTTCCTTTCTGTTCCTCCTTGCTTTTTTTGAGTATCAGAGAATATTAGTGGACTTTTGTTTAATTAAATATATTCTAATCTACCACTGCCATTATTCTTTTTATGCTCAATTCATTCCAAATTTTGTCACTGGGATGCCTTCAAGAAGTATAAAGATGTCCCCATCTATCCTTGAAATTGTCCTTGCTTTTAGGGAAAGATTGGTCCAAAGGACTAATGAACCACAACTATCACAGCCTCCACCAGAATGAGTCCAGCACAACTAGATGCTGCTGGCTACCACCGCTGATTTCCCTAAGAGGAATCACAATAGAGGGTCCCAGACAGAGCTGGAGAAAAATGTAGAACAAAATTCTAACTCTCTCTCTCTCTCTCACACACACACACACACACACACAAAGGACCAGACTTACTGGTCTGACAGAGACTGGAGAAACCCAAGAGTATGGCCCCAGGACACCCTTAAAGCCCAATAATGAAGTCACTCCTGAGGTTCACCTTTCAGCCTAAGATTAGTCAGGACCATGAAACAAAATGAGACTAAATGGGCCCACCAGACCAGGGGCAGGGACAAGAAGTCAGTAAGAGACAGGAAAGCTGGTAATGAGGAACCCAAGGTGGAGGAGGGGAGAGTGTTGACATGTCATAGGGTTGGCAACCAATGTCACAAAACAATATGTGTATTAGTTGTTTAATTAGAGACTTGTTTGCTCTGTGTCATGGATTGAATTATGTCCCCTAAAAAATGTGTGTTTCAGTTTGGCTGTGCCATGATTCCCTGTATTGTGTGATTTTCCTATATGTTATAAATCCTGCCTCTGTGATGTTAATGACGGAGGTGGGCGGCAGTTGTGTTAGTGAGGCAGGACTCAGTCTACAAAATTGGATTGTGTCCTGAGGTAATCTCTTGAGATATAAAACAGAGAAGTGAGTAGAGAGAAGAAGGGGACCTCATACCATCAAGAAAGCAGTGCTAGGAGCAGAGTGCATCCTTTGGACTGGGGTCCCTGTGCAGAGAAGCTCCTAGTCCGGGGGAACACCGAAGAGACGACCAACAGAGAGAAAAAGCCTTCTCCTGGAGCTGACGCCCTGAATTTGGACTTTTAGCCTACTTTGACTGTGAGGAAATAAACTTCTCTTCGTTAAAACCATCCGCTTGTGGTATTTCTGTTATAGCAGCATTAGATGACCAAGACACTCTGTAAACCTTTATCTAAAGTATAATTAAAAAATGAAAAAGAAGAAAGAAATTGTCCTTGCTTTCTTGCAAAAATACCTTATTGCTGGCTCAGCTTATTTTCCAAGAAGTCTTCCTTCATTTTAGTGGTGATTAGAATCCTAATCTGAGTACTATGTGTGCTACTACTATCAGTTCTTTGTTTGTTGTTAGTTTCGTTGAACATATCTAGAGGGAATATGTCTAAGCATAACTTTATATAAATAATTCTTGTTCAAATCCAATAGCACAAAGTTTTTCCTCTTTCTCCTTCATTTCATATTTACATATCCATTCCCCTATGGTGACAACCCTGGTTACTAAACACAGCATTACATTTATATTTTTGTTGTATCTTACAATAAACAAAAAAAGTTTAAGAATTACTATACCAAGATTATGATCAAAATAAACATACTAACTAAACTATTAAGTAAATTGCAAATGTCTTTGCATTTCTTTTTGTTCTTAGACTATAGCCTTTTAGGTGTGCAGTTAGGATTCTGTGCTCACCGTTTGTTTACTTTTAATTTTAGTATTTGCTTTTCCCTTTCCTTTTCATTTAATTGTATATTTAAGATACATAAAACATTCATGTTTCAAAAGTCAAAACTCTAAACATATTTTCTTAGAGCAGTCTCATTCCCAGCCCTATTATTTCTCCCCTTTTTCCCACTTTCCCCTTTAGGTACCTGTTTCATTAATTACCGGTTTATCCTTCCTAAATTTTTGTTTTGTTTTACTTTGTTTTTTGCAAATTTAAAGGTGTATGCAAATACACTGACATGCACACACACGTACACCTGGGTCTCAAAACCAAACCAAACTCATTGCCGTCGAGTACATTCCAACTCATGGCAACCCCATGTGTGTCAGAATAGAACTGTTCCATAGGGTTTCCTTAGCTATAATCTTTACAGAGCCCTGATGGTGCAATGGTTAATGTTTGGCTGCTAACTGAAAGGTTGTTGGTTCAAACTTTCCTAGCAGCTCCATGGGAAAAAGACCTGGTGATCTGCTCCCATAAAGATTACAGCCTAGAAAACCTTATGGTACAGTTCTAGTCTTTCATATAGACTCATCAACACCTAACAACAACAATCTTCACAAAAGCAGACCACCAGAGCTTTCTTCCACTGCACCACTGAGTGGATTCAAATCACAAATCTGGATCTCACAGTAGACTAATTAAATCAGAAACTCTGGAAATTCGGTTCTGGAAATCTTTCTTGTTTATTTATAAATTTCCCGTATTATTCTAATGTGCAGGCAGGTTTGAGGAAAAATATTTTAAACATTTTTAATCTGTCTTCTATAGAATCTGGTACCCAGTGTTCCTGTTCTTCATAAGATTTCCACTACTTCCACTTCTGCAAATACTCTTCCTCCTTGGCAGAACTCCATTCAGGGTAGCAGTTTTCTTATCAATTTCTAGCCTCACAAAGATGAAACTGCCAACAAGAAAAGTCAACAATGTATTCAATGTACTACTTTTATTTGAATAAGCCAACCATCTGCGTTTGTTGTGATCTTCATCAGTATGCATTTATTAAAGGAAAGAATGCTTGAAAAAATGTGTGAATGGCTGCAAACATGAATTAATCAGTGAATAGGCATGTGACAGTTCTGTTTTATGATGCATAAACCAATCATTCATTCCCTCCCTCTCTCTAAGTAACTTATTGTAATGATGTCACTTGTGCTCTTTTAGCCTAATGCTCTCTCCCACAGGTTCTCCAAAGACGTTTTGCTATCAGCTGTATGATGATGGAAAAATATCACTTAACTTCTATGACCTTCATCTTCTATAAAGTGGAACATAATAAGGATGCCCTCATAGGGTTCTTCTGAAGATATATATAAAGATGTGTGTAAAGTTCTCTATAAAGTTTTAAGTGATACATGTTATATGATACGATACCTATTATAACTCTTTTGAAACATAGAGTAATTATACCCAGGAGATTGCATTTATGTCTTTGGATTGAAAATATGGCTACTTACGGCAACCTATAGCACTCTTCTTTTGGTTACTAATGTTCTGTGACTTGGTATGTGTAGATGTAAGGTCATTAACATTATTTCTTGGTTATCATTAAGATTTTCTTTAGTTTTGTTACTTCAGATCATAATGCTCTGCTTTTCATTGTTTCAACTGATTTCTTTGAAAATGATTATTATGTTGCAAGCTGAGCAATATAACTTGAAATGATGAACAGCTAACGATGTTCTTTTTAATTTCTGTTTTTATGTGAAAGTCTCTCTATAAAAATAAAGAGGGAGAATAGCAGAAATTTAAGAAAATGTCCTACACAAAAAATATTTTGATCTTTCTGTCATCAGAAACAAAAGAACTAAGACATTGCATTATTAAATAGGGTTGTATAACAAAAGCATTAGATCATTCAACAAAAAGTTAAGGTAGTATAAACAGGATAAATGAGAGGATAATTTACAGATTCATACACATCACTTTTATTTTTAATATATGCTGTTAAATTATCCTTCCCCTATCCAATAAATCTCTTTCAGAGCTGGTATCAAAGGCTTATGTTTAGATAAGAAGTCTATGTTCTTTTTTATACTTTATCTTTCTAAAATAGGGAAATTCCTGAAAAATAGGAAAATTTGGCAGTTTACAAAAAGCAAGAAAATTTAGTTTCTATTTCAATCCTGTGAAAGTACCTATAACCAAGAACCTATGTGTACATGCTAGACAATAACTTTTACTGATAACACAGCAATGGGAGTGTAGTACAGTTAAATACTACAGTTGACCATGATTAGTTTATATTCCAAACAAAATATGCTAAAAGCCCAAAATCCAGAGACTCGCATCATGGGCATGTGACCTGTGCGGTCACACGAAACCTCACATGCAGAAGAGCACTGCACTTGGTTTAATCCTCTGCTTCCAGCATATTAAAAATCTTAAAAATTCTTGAACAAGAGATCACATTTTCATTATTCACCAGGCCCCACAAATTATGTAAATGGTCCTTTCCAAAATCAATTACTCAAAGATGCTCTTTTTCAGGGAGAATCAAGATTAAAGGATCAATGGTGTGCAGGCGCTGGTATAATCAATCAACAGCAAATGCTTACAAAAATTACACAACCCCAATGGATGTGAAACAAGGTTTAACAAAATTCAGCACTAACTGTGTGAGGTCATTCCTAGCCACATAGGATCAACCTTATTCCATAAACTCACAAAGTGCTGGAAAGAGCACCAATTATTTAGTTGCTTTTTCCTCATGTATAGCCCTGGGGGCTGCAGTGGTTAAGCTCACAGCTGCTACCAAAAGGCTGGTGGTTTGATCCCACCAGCCACAGGAGAAAGATGGGCAATCTGCTTCCATAAAGACTATTGCCTGGAACCCCTATAGGGCAGTTCTACTCTGTACTATAGGGTCCTTATAAGTCAGAATTGAGTTGACAGCAATGGATTTGGTTTTGGTTCATACCTGGAAAGCGAAAGGCAACTGGCCAAATGGAACCAAAAACTTGGGACCTCCACTTTAATAACTATCTCTTGATCTGTCTGTCCATCCATCCATCCCTCCATCCATCTATCTATCATCTATTGAACTAACCCACTTCTAAGTATTTAATGACAAACATTTTATGTCATTTAAAAAAAAGTCACTTATGTTAAGATAATAACTATTGGTTTTGTTGCTTTAGAATAGCAATGATACCTAATATGGCATTGCCGTCTTACTTATTTGGGGCATTTTTAAAGTGTTGTATATGTATTAACTAATGCTCACAAAATATTATGATGTATGTATTAGTTATTATCCTCTAGTTTACGGAAGAAAGAAGTCAGGCACCTAAAGGTGAAACACCATGGCAAAGCCACGGTCAATGTTGGAACCAACTTTCTACCTTGTTGATGGATGACAGAGCCTGGGCTTTGACCAGTAACCTTCATTGCCCCTCTAGCAAAAACAGGCTTCGGCCACAAAATCATGAAACTATTTTTTTTCTAATCCAGGAGTATAATTCAAAATTTTCCAATAATAAATCTCAAATTCCTAAATTCTGGCTATTGTGTCCTTTAAAGAAGTTTCTGGGGGAAAACATCTTGTTTTAGAATAAGTACAGAATTTAATTTATTTAATTTTATTATAGGAGCCCTGGTGGTGCAGCGCTTAAGAGCTTAGGCTATTAACGAAAAAGGGCAGGAGTTTGAATCCAACAGCCGCTCCTTGGAAACACTGTGCTCAGAAAGCACACTTTCAGAGATGGTATTAGTCATTGTCCAATGGTTGTCACAGACTCCTTTCTCCCAGGTTCCCAGGCTCCAGATTGAGGAAAAGCATGCATGGCAAAGGTGACAATATTAGCCCAGATCTTAAGCTGCCTCGGCCTCTCCCCTCTGCCAATAAACAGACTTGGTCTCTGGGGCCATCAAATGAGAAGCTTCACAGATGCTAAACCTCTTGCAAATTAAGCATACTTAGGGAAAAATTTTACAATTACAGCAAATGCCACAGTTCTAATGGTTTCAGTAGGGACATTAGTGGATTAAACGGGTTTGGGAAACTAAATCTCTTAATTTTGCTTCTGTCAGTGTGACAAATTATCCACATTTTTTAATTCATTTAGTTTTTGTATGTGTACTGCAGTGGACTATTCCTTTAAGTCAATTGATAGTATAATCCTTTATCTTCTTCTTTAAATGGTAGATTGTTTGTGTGGCTATCTGGTTGGCCACTCAGAGCTGACCTCTGCTCCAGCCAACTGCTGGAATTAGCAGTTGATGGATAATTCAGCATATTTTTATACCTGTCAAGCCAGCTTTATACCAACATCTGCCTTCACAATTCAGACAGAGAGATCAGTGCATGTTTATTCGGGTTCATGTAAAAATGGAAAATTTAAGCAGTGCAGGTTAATTGTTCAACTTAATAGCCTGATGTAACAGGCTTCATTGTTCAGCCATCACCTGCTACTTGGACCAGCCAGTAGGTTTGTTTCTACCCTTTCTTTGTTTCGTTGTCAGTGGATGTACAGTACCATCTCTAATTGCAGAAATTGATTAATTTGTAGCTGGTGAAAGTGAATACAATGTAACAATAGGCAAAATAATTGAAATGGGGTGTCTGAGGTAAAACGTGGCTCTGTCAGCCATGTTTAGTAAAGAGCTTAACTTTTTTTGTTGTTTCTTTGAAGCTTTCTACTCCCCGAAACATTGTACTTATCTCATGTGGTTCTAATATTTGAAATAATTCTGAAAACTCCCTTTTAAGCAAAACACAATGATATTGGAAATCAATATATTTCTCTTTTTCCAAAATTCTCCTATAGCACCTTCCAGATTGTTGCCTGAAAATAATAGGTTCTCTAGAGTAGATTATGGCATTGCATTTTTCATATATGTGCCATTTCAGCTTTTCATTGGAGGTGGAATGAGATGTGGTGTGTGGTATCTAGAGGTACCAAGTGACACATATTTAGTTTTTTTGCACCTCACTGATACAGTGCTTGTGCGTTCACCATTTCTTATCTTGCTTTTGGTGAGACATTGGCCCTTTCCAATTGTAGGATTCTATGACTAACTGGTCAGTCCATTAAGCACCTAGAGGTACTTGTTAAAAATGTAGATTCCCAAGCTACAAGCCCAGATACTCTGTTTTAGAAGGTCTATAGAAGGGACAAGATATCTGCATTTTTAACAAGTTTCCCATGAGTTGCTAATTCAGGTCCTCTGCAAATCATACTTTTAGAAAAATTGCTACAAGGTCGTTTTGCGATCCCTTTCACTTCTCTTAATCTTCTATTGCTTCCTATCAGCTTCATAGTCAACTAAGTTTTATAAAGCATGCGTAAGTTTTAGAAACGTGCCTAAGCCATGGTAACTACCATTGAGGGATTACAGTCTAGTTTAGGGGAATAACTGTTCACAAACAAAATTGTATAACATCAAGTAGCAGCATTTAAATGCTAAACTAATAATATATACAGGTATCAGAGATGTTTAGTTAGAGATTGATAACTTCAGGCCTTTGGGTTACAGTTTCAGGGGAAAGCTTCCTGGAAGAAGTGAAACTTAATTTTGGCTTTGAAATAATAGCCAGACAGAAGGTAAATGAATCTTCAGATCAATGAAAGCCATTATAAAAATAGAGTGGAGATGCATACAGAATATTTGAGGAAAAATGATGGGGATAATCTTGTTTGGGATCTATGGTTACAAAGAATAAAACCTAATTAAATATAGAACAAAAAAAGAGGGATTCACGTGACTACAGGGGCTACAAGAACTGCAGTTTGGACGCATTCAGCATCCAAGAGGCTCTCTTTCTCTTATTTCAGGGTCAATGTAGACATGAGAGCTCCTCTTCTCTCAGTGGGCTTTATGCATTGTTCTTTTTCTTTTCTATCTCCTTCGTTGTGTGGGATGAAATGAAGTGCTCTATCCACATCACAGATTCTTGATGAATGATTTGGGCACAACTCCTTTCATGATCAAGTAAATTCAGGATTTGTATGTTTGTGTATGATTTTAACTCAGGACCAGGGCACATACATTGTTAGAGTTAACAACAGTAGTTTAAGTTCTTAAGAACTAGAATAAAATGTATGCCAGTCAGAGGATATACCACTTCGTATATTTAGAATTAGGGATGTGGTTGTTTTGGAGAGAAATTAATCCATCTTCTCAATAATAGATGTCTTTGATCCGATTTTAAAGACCCTAGGTTAAAGACCCAGCCACAGTCTAATGTACAGGACACCTCTTGTTTCTTCTTCCTCCTCTGAGTAACCTAACTCATTGTTCTCCACTGCCCTGTCCCTCTCAATCGGAAATAAAATAACATAAAACAAAACTAGGTTGAGTTTACTTCTTCCGTTGCAGAGGATCAGTGACTGGGCTTCTGAGAAACTTAGACAGATAGGCCCCTCTGGATAAAATTTCCACAGATGGTTCCACAGCTGGAGTGGTGGGTGAGGGTGGGGGAAGAGAGAGCTAATGCAAAATAGGACTGTTTTACAGCAAACGCTATGGGCAAGAAAAGTATCCTGAAATGTGTATAGCCAAAAAAAAAAAAAAAAAAAAAAAAAAATTGGCAGGAAGTAATAAGAAAGAATGCTTAATTAAATTTAATTAGCAAACATTTGTTAAATGCATACTTCTCACAAAGCACTGCGGCAATCATTTTGAAACCTCTCAATGGTTTTATATTTTCTTGAATTTACCCTTCAGAGTTAGTTTAAATTTCCCTTCTATGGCATATGAAAGGAAGACAGAATCTCAACTGAGAAGGACTTCAGATACTACTAAATAATTTGGGCTGAGGGCTTTTGAACTCAGAGAACCTGGGAAAAGACTCTTCTGAATAGGGTTTTTAATGAAGTTACTTATTTTTCCCTGGGTTAGATTTAGGATAAAGAAAAGAATCAGTGTTAGTCATAAATATTGTTCCAGTATTAAAAATTTATTTCTGTATTTGCATGAGCCATAAATGTCCAAAATATGTCCCTCTGTAGTTTTTGTATTAATAAAATAAAATAAAATAAAAAAACAGTTGTTGTCAAGTTGACTCAGAATCATGGCAACCCCACGTGTCAGAGCAGAACTGTGCACCATAGGGTATTCAATGGCTGATTTTCTGGAAGTAGATCATCAGGCCTTTCTTCCCAGGCACCTCTAGGTGGACCCTAACCTCCACAATTTCTGTTAGCAGCTGAACTCGTTAACTTTTCACACAATGCAGGAACTCCCTAGTTTTCATATAGTCTTCCTAAAAAGCTCCAAAAATTCATAAAAAAAAATAGTTTCTACTTTTTGACTAAAAGAGAAAGCAAAGCAGATGACAATTGATCAGTGCATGCCAATCTGTGTTCTGCTGGTGTTCTATAGGAACAGGCTTTGTGTTCAAATTATTTTGGTAAAAGCTGGATTAAACAGTCTTAAACAGGTGAATTTATTGTGAGACTGAGCTGTCGATGTGCTAACGTGCACTGTGAATCTTCAAGAAGAGGAGGGTGCAGAGCATATCAAAGGTATGCAAGACAATTTCCTACCACTCAGGAAATCAGCACCCATTGTAGAAAATGCTCACCAGTGTAATAAAGCTTCCTAATTAAATGTTGTCTGTGTACAGATGTTGTTGAAGTTGTTGTTAGCTGCCTTCAGGTCATCTCCAACTCATAGTGACCTCTTGTACAGCAAACGGAGAATGATCCTGGCCCTGCATCATCTTCATGATAGTTGGTATGCACGATTCCATTGTCGTGGCCACTGTATATTTCGAGTGCCTTCCAGTTAGGGGGTCCATCTTTCCGTACGATATCAGACAATATTCTGTTGTGATCCATAGAGTTCTCCCTGGATAATTTTTAGAAGTAGATCTTCAGGCTTTTCTTCTTAGTCTGTCTTAATCTGGAAGCTCTGAAGGAACCTGTCCACCATGGGTGGCCTTACTGGTATTTGAAATACCAGTGGCATAGCTTCCAGTATCAAAGCAGTATGTAAGTCACAACAGTATGAAAAACTGACAGATGAGTGGTGGGTGTACAGATGAACAATAACTTATTCAGCTAGTTCCTTATTGTAGAATATGTAAGTTATTACCAATATTTTGCTACTTGAAAAACTGCTGTGATAAACATTTTGTAGACATAGGCTGTCTTAGGGTTCTCTAGAGAAACAGAACAAATAATCAACAATATATACATATATATGTTTCTAATATACGTAAATATATGTATTTATATATCATCATATATATTTGTTTTATATATATATAGTAATACATACAATAATTTATGTATGTGTATATATGGAGGAAAAGATAGAGAGAATTACTTCAAGGAATCGGTTCATGCGATTGTGGGGGTTGGCAAGTCCAAAATCTGTCGGTCAGGTTACAGGCTGGAGGCTATTGCTGGCTTGTGTCCTAAAATACATAGGTCATGTGACAAAATGAATGAAGAGTGAAGAGAGAGTTTTGCCAAAGTATCTATTTATACTCTGGGAAGAAGAACACACATTCTCCTTTCAAATGATTGATCGATTACTTTATGAAATGTGATTATATTACAGTGCATTAGATTACACTATGTAACAGCAACTAGATTAGTGTTTGGAAAAATCACAGGAAACCATAGTCTAGCCAAGTTGACATATAAAATTAACCATCACATATGCATAAAGCATATATGATCTATATCTATATATACATTTTTATGTGAGTTTAGGTGTGTTTGTATATGCGTCTTTCCTTTCTTTTCTGTAATTTCCTTAACATGTATTCCTAATAGTGGAATTTGGGGGACAAAGTGTATTGCTTTAAGATATATTGCCAAACATCCTCCAAGAAATTTAGCAATTTATCCTTCTACTAGGTGAATGTGAGCAGGACCTCACATATTTTCAGCACTTCCCGTTATCTTTATTTGTAGTTTTTGTTAATTTTATGTTGTTGTTCTTGAGTTGATGCCTACTCATGGTGACCTTATGAAATGTTCCCTGGTCCTGTTCCATCCTTATGATTGCTAGTAAGTTGGAGTCTATTGTGGCTATTATGTCCATTCATCTCATTGAGAGATGCTCTCCTTTTCACTGACTTCAATGATAATTTATTATATATGATAACTGGTGAGATAGAAAACTTTTCTATATTTATTAGACATTAAGATTTCTTCTTGGGAGAATTCCCTACATACATTAATATTACATTTTACTATTAGAAAACTCATCTATTTCTTAATAATTTATAAGTAACATTTGTAAATCTAGGATGTTGTTATTAGATGCCATTGAGTCAGTTCCAACTCACAGCAATCCTACATAAAACTGAACAAAACACTTCCCAGTCCTAAGCCATCCTCACAATCTTTGCTACACTAGAGCCCATTGTTGCAGCCACTATGTCAATCTATCACATCTAGGGACTTCCTCTTTTTTTCTGACCCTCTACTTGATCAAATATGATGTCCTTCTCCAGGGACTGGTCCTTGCTGATAACATGTTCAAAGTATGCCAGAAGAGGTCTCATCACCCTTGCTTCTAAGGAGCATTCTGGCTGTACTTCTTCCAAGACAGATTTGTTTGTTCTTTTGGCAGTCCATGGTTTATTCAATATTCTTCACCAATATCATAATTCAAAGGCATCGATTCTTATTTGGTCTTCCTTGTTCATTGTCCAGCTTTTACATGCATATGAGGTGATTAAAAACACCACGGCTTGGGTCAGGCACACCTTAGTCCTTAAAGTGACATCTTTGATTTTTAACACTTTAAAGAGATCTTTTGAAGCATATTCACCCAATGCAATACGTCCTTAGATTTCTTGACTGCTGCTTCCGTGGGTGTTGATTGTCGATCCAAGTAAAATGAAATTTTTTACAACGTCAATACTTCTCTGTTTATTATGATGATGCTTATTTGTCCAGTTGGGAGGATTTTTGTTTTCTTTATGTTGAGATGTAATCCATACTGAAGGCTGTGGTCTTTGATCTTCATCAGTAAGTGCTTCAAGTCCTCTTCACTTTCAGCAAGCAAGGTTGTGTCATCTGCATAAGGCAGGTCTTTTTTTTTTTTTACTGTTGTACTGTAAGTGAAAGTTTACAATTCAAGTTAGTCTCTAATACAAAAATTTATACGTACATTGTTACGTGACCCTAATTGCTCTCCCCATACTGTGACAGCACACTTCTCCTTTCCACCCCTGATTTCCTGTGTCCATTCAACCAGCTCCTGACGCTCTCTGCCTTCTCATCTCACCTCTGGACAGAAGCTGCCCATTTAGTCTCATGTAACTACTTGAGCTAAGAAGCACACTCTTCATAAGTATCATTTTATGTCCCATAGTCTAGTCTAATCTTTGTCTGAAGAGTTGGCCTTGGTAATTATTTTAGTTCTGGGTTGACAGAGTCCGGGGGACATGCTTTCTGGGGTTCCTCTAGTCTCAGTCAGACCCTTAAGTCTGGTCTTTTTACTATGCATAATGCAAGTTGTTAATGACTCTTTCTCCAACCCTAATGCCTCGTTCTTCTTCATATAGTCCAGTTTAACAGAGTATTTGCTCGGCATACAGCTTGAATATGTAGAGTGAAAGATACATCCCTGAAGCACACCTTTCTTGATTTTAAACCATGCAATATCCCCTTGTTCTGTTCGAATGACTGCCTCTTGGTCTAAGTACAGGTTTCTCATGAGCACAATTAAGTGTACTGGAATTCCTAGTCTTTGTAATGTTATCCATAATTTGTTATGATCCACACAGTCGAATGCCTTTGCATAGTCAATAAAATACATGTAAACATCTTTCTGGTATTCTCTGCTTTCAGCCAAGATCCATCTGACATCAGCAATGATATCCCTCTTTCCACATCCTTTTCTGAATCTGGCTTGAATTTCTGGCTCTTCCTTGTTGATGTACTGCTGCAACCACTTTTGAATGATCTTCAGCAAAATTTTACTTGTGTGTGATATTAATGATACTGTTCAATAATTTCCTCATTCTGTTGGATCACATTTATTTGGAATGGGAACAAGTATGGATCTCTTCCAGTCAGTCGGCCAGTTATCTGTCTTCCAAATTTCTTGACATAGAAGAGTGCGTCCAGCACTGCAGCTGTTTGTTGAAACATCTCACAGTTGGTATTCCACCAATTCCTGGAGCCTTGTTTTTTCGCCAATGCCTTCAGTGCAGTTTGGACCTCTTCCTTCAGTACCATTGGTTCTTGATCATATGCTACCTCCTGAAATAGTTGAATGTGAACAAATTCTTTTTGGTACAGTGACTCTATATATCCCTTCCACCTTCTTTTGATGCTTCCTGCATTGTTTAATATTTTCCAAGTAGAATCCTTCAATACTGCAGCTCCAAGCTTGAATGTTTTCTTCAGTTCTTTCAGCTTTTGTAATGCTGAGTGTGTTCTTCCCTTTTGGTTTTCTACCTTCAGGTCTTTGCACATTTCATGATAATATTTTACTTTGTCTTCTGGAGCCCTCCTTTGAGATCTACTGTTCAGGTCTTTTACTTCATCATTTCTTCCTTTCCTTTAGTTACTTAACATTCAAAAGCAAGTTTCATAGTCTTTTCTGACATATATTTTAGCCTTTTCTTTCTTTCCTGTCTTTTCAGTGACCTCTTGCTTTCCACATTGTGATGTCCTTGATGTTATTCCACAACTCTTCTGGTCTTCGGGCGTTAGTGTTCTACACATCAAGTATATCCTTTAGATGGTCTCTAAACTCAGTTGGGATATACTTTGGCTCTTGTGGACTTGTTTTAATATTCTTCAACTTCAACTTGCATATGAGCAATTGATGATCTGTTCCACAGTCAGCCCCTGGCCTTGTTCTGACTGTTGATATTGAGATTTTTCATCCTCTCTTTCCTTAGATGCAGTCGATTTTATTTCTGTGTATTCTTCCTGGCAAGGTCCACGTGTACAGTCGCCATTTATGTTGTTGATAAAAGGTATTTGCAATGAGGAATTGATTGTTCTTGCAAAATTCTATTAGATCGCCAGTGTTGTTTCTGTCATCAAGGCCATACTTTCCAACTACCAATCCTTCTTCGTTTCCAACTCTTGCATTCCAATCGCCAGTAATTATCAGTGCATCTTAATTGCATGTTTGATCACTTTCAGATTGAAAAGTTGGTAAAAATCTTAAATTTTTTTATCTTTAGCATTCGTGGTTGGTGAGTAAATTTGAGTAATAGTCACATTAACTGGTTGTCCTTGTTAGGCATACGGATATTATCTTATCACTGACAGCATTGAACTTCAGGTTAGATCTTGAAATGTTCATTTTGACGATGAATGCAATGCATTTCTCTTCAAGTTATCATTCCTGGCATAGTAGACTGTATGATTGTCCTATTCAAAATGGCCAATATCAGTTCATTTCAGCTCACTAATGCCTAGGATATTGATGTTTGTGCACTCTATTTCATTTTTGATGACTTCCAATTTTCCTAGATTCATACTTCGTACATTCCACATCCCAATTATTAATGGATGTTTTCAGCTGTGTCGTCTCATTTTAAGTCGTGCCACATCGGCAAAAGAAAGTCTAAAAATCTTGACTCCATCCACATCATTAAGGTCAACTCTACTCTGAGGAGGCAGCTCTTCCTCAGTAGTATTTTGAGTACCTTCCCACCTGAGGGGCTCATCGTCAGGTACTATGTCAGACAATGTTTTGCTGTTATTCATAAGGTTTTCCCTGGCCAAATTATTCATAAGTAGACTGCCAGGTCCTTCTTCCTATTATGTTTTAATCTAGAAGCTTAGCTGAGACCTCTTCACCAAGGGTAACCCTGATGGTATTTAAAATACTGGTGGCAAAGCTTCTAGTATCACATCAACATGCAAGCCCCCACAGTATGACAAACTGACAGACATGTGGTTGAAGTCCAGGATACCAGTAACCATATAGTAATTATGTTTGTTTCACATATTTTCAGAGTTTATTGTTTTATCTCTCAAGCCTGTAAATATTATGTGCCAAGTGTCAGGCCTAGACATTGACTGTGCAGTTCATTAGTGGCAAAAGGGCTAAGTTTTCAATGTGACTGTGAAATTTGATTTTGCATCTATTGAAGACTGATGTCACGATGAATGGTTCCCAGCTACAGTCTCACAGGTTACTGAATTTCAAATTAATTTCTGCATTCCTACATTATAATCTTACTAAATTTGCTGGAGTAGAGCTAAATTTCCTGAACTAATATTGCAAAAATATTGTCATTGTTAGGTGTTGTCAATGAGTCGGTTCTGACTCACAGTAACCCTATGTACAATGGAACCAAACAATCTAGGAAAATTGCAAATTGTCAAAAATGAAACAGAACATGTAAACATTGATAACCTAGGCATTAGTGAGCTGAAATTGACTGGTATTGGCTATTTTGAATTGGACCATCATATGGTCTATTTTGCAGGGAATGACAACTTAAAGAGGAATGGTGTTGCATTCATCATCAGAAAGATGAATCAAGATCTATCCTGAAGTACAAGATTGTCAGTGATAGGATAATATCCATATAGGTACAAGGAAGACCAGTTAACATGACTATTATTCAAATTTACGCACCAACCACTGAGGCCAAAGATGAAGAAATTTAAGATTTTTACCAACTTCTGCAGTCTGAAATTGATTGAACATGCAGTCAGGATGCATTGATTGTTACATTGCAAAAATACCAAATATTTATGTAGAATTGTATGTTTGCCAAATACTTGGACAAATATTACCTTGGGTATTATAGCAATAATGCATAGGAACTAAATGGCCATTTTTATCTGGGTCTCATCTACCTTTTAAGGCTCTGTTCACAACATGCTCATAATTTTTCCATTTTTTTGAACAAACGTATTTTTTCCTACCATAGGATCTTTGACATAATGTCCCCTCCTCTAGGATGTATTTCACCTCAAACCATCCAAACCTATTTAAGTCAAGATGTTCTTTCAGATCTCCCCTAGTCCCACACTACCGTGGATTTCCCTAAATATATACCTCTACTATAAAATTCAAACACCACATACCTCTCGTTTATAGCATGTATCTCAATGTAATCTTAGACTATTGCTATGACTATTTAATAAATGGTTTTCTTCATTACTGTACTGTTAACTCCTTGAGTGTTGAGGTATTTACTATTTTTGCTCACCATTGTATCCCAGGGTCCAAACACAGAGTCTGGCATAGAGTAAAATTCACAAATATCTATGCAAAATAAATATATGTCTTATTATTATAACTAATTTACTAATAAAGATTTGGGTCTCATAAAAGCAAACTGTCCTGTGTAATCAGTAACTACAACAATTGAAGCTTGAATACTTGCACTTTGACTCTAAATTCTGTTGTTTTTGTGTGTTATTTGCCTCCTAGATACTTTCCACTACCTACTCTCTACTTCTTTTTGTCTTTCAATATTTTCTTTAGCTTTGTCAAACTTTAATATGACATTACTGAGAAGTCTAAGAAACATGAGGAAAAGAATGCTGGAGCAAGTCATAGTTCCTCCCAGAGGGGCATCAACTTACTTTTTCAAATGTCTTCTAGCAAATTCCTAAGCCTTAAATTTTTCTTTTTTGCCCAAGGTTTAAAAGCAATCCAAACCAAACCCATTGCGGTTAAGTTGATTCCGACTATAGTAACTCTGTTGGACAGGGTAGAACGGCCCCATGGTGTCTCCAGGGCTATAATCTTTAGGGAAGCAGACTGCGGCAACGTTCTCCCACAGAGCAGCTGATGGGATCAAACCTATGACCTTTTGGTTAGCAGCCAAGTGCTTTAACCACTGCGTAACCAGGGTTCTCATACTCAAGGGTTAGGAAGTCTTAATTTAATCTTATTAAAAGGAAATCAGTTTTTGCAATTAAGTGTCCCCAGGAACAGCTAAGTATCTATGGCATTCACTGCATGCTACTTTCTCTTTCTTTTTCTCTTCTTCCTCCCTCACTCCCTCCTCTCTCATTTTCTTTCTTCCTTCCTTCTTTCCTTTCTTTAGTCTCCTATACAATAAGTATGCCGTGTATTATATAAACTTACTTCCCACGTCTGTTTTTCCACTTGGAAATATATTTTTTTAAAAAAACCTCTTGCTGTAAAGTCAATTCTGACTCATAGCAACCCTATAGGACACAGTAGAATTGCCCCCATAGAGTTTCCAAGGAGCGTCTGGTGGATTTGTATTGCCGACCTTTCGGTTAGCAGCGGTAGCTCTTAACCACTATGTCACCAGGTTTTCAGAGCCTAGCATATTATTTCTTCTACTTTAGGAATACTAGGAATTTCATAATTTCTATGAACTTCACTCAATAGCATGGTAAGAAACTGAAACTGAGGTCAGTAGTGTTGGGGGAGATGATAACACCAAGGACAGAAAAGAAAAATAAAGAAAAATTGGTACAAAAATCGTGTAAACTGATTAAGTTTAGAATTTGACCCCAGGTTTGGAAGTTTACTTTCCCCAAGCCTATTACTGAGGCTAAAACTGGAGTCTCTGGCCTGAGATACATAATCAGAGGTAGCATCATTTTGGAGAGTATATTACAGCAGAAGCCATGTGGATGACGTTTTCCTTTCTGGGTAACGCTATGGGGCAAAGATGGAGGTACTTCCGGAAGGGAGATGACAAGAAATACAATGGGTTTAATATACACAAACTTTGTTGCTGGACAGTATCTTTGCCTTAGTTGAAAGTCCAGGCTACTAGCTACATACTATCAGAGTCCAGCAGACCCAGAATGAGTTCGCTCATATCTTCGTGCTTCGACAGGTGGCTTTAAGCACTGAACGAAAAAGGACAGCCCTAAGGTGTTTGAAGCACCCCACTGAATATTTCATTATTGTAAAGCAGGTATTTCCCATAATCAGAAAGGATTTAATGATGAAATATACTGTTATCAGAAGCTAAGTGGAGAAAAAAGAAAGTAATAATCTCAGAGGTTTTATAAATAGGAGCAAGACAGAAGAGGCTTCCATTAAATATTTATTTACTTGACTATTTTGTTTATTCATTTTTTTACTGAGACCAAACTGGAAACAGGAAGCCATCCAGGACTGACTGCTGTGTTGTAGATGTTACAAAACCTGAGCTTCATTGGTCTGCAACACCTCCAAACAACTACATTCTAGGTGGATGAAAACAATCACTTTAAAGAAATATTTTTTTCATTTTCAAAATCCATGATTAAACCACACTATCAAGATTAGCAAAAAGTACGCACTGTTCCAGAATATTTCTGTCTCCTTTGCTGATCTTGGTGTTCAGAGCATTTTGCCTCTACTCTAAGTACATTTCTGTGTTTGTGTTTGGTATATGTAACTATCTTTAATTTTCCATTTAAACTTTGGTACATAGGGAGATATAAGACAGGGAACCAACTTGAAACTGCTTCTTAATCAATATTCGAAAGACACGAATGACTCAGCTAGATAATATTCAAGATTTCTCTACCTATTTACTACACAGTCAGCGGCGGGCCATAGAAGAAAGCTAAAAGTTTTTAACTTCCGGAGTATATTCCATATCCAAAATCTCAGGAAGAAGAGATGGGCCGTCAGGGCAACTGAGAATATGGCATGTTTGGTAATTAGGGTTATCATGTTAACTTCTGTATTTAAATTCCTTCTGTCAAGTCAGAGCTTTTGGTGAAAATTAAAAACAAAATATCAACAGGGACATGGGAAATTTCAGGAGGAGTTGTGAGCTAATCTTGGGCAAGAGAGATTGAGGGAGGGCAGTGTCCTTGTCAGGTGTGGAGGATTTATAATTAAATGCATTAAAATAACTAATAAAAGTCTTTACAATTTCCCCATCTTGCTTTGATGTCACTTTCCTCTCAGTGTTTATTAACTTTCCTTTCTTTCATGTCCATGCCCAAGATTTTCAGACTGCTAGGCCTGCCTCGTACCATCATGAGAAGAGATAGAAATGTAACACTAAAGTGTCAGTGATTCAAGTATTTGTCTGTAAGGGACATTTGCATCTGAGGGAGTATACCTAGAGTGGGCACTGGTCCACCAAACAAAATTGGTCTTGAGTGGTAGAATTTCAGTCACTTTGGCAACAGGTGAAAAAGGTATTTTTCAGCACAGAGTTTTCTCTACTCTTCTCAATTTGTATTATGCACTACAAGTATTGATTACTATGCCAGACTATAAGGCAGACACTGATACAAAGCCAGCTACTCTATTAAGAATAAATGCATTTCTCTTTCTGGAATTTATTTGGCATATTGTAGGTAGCAAATAAACTGATCCAACACACACACATACACACACAGACACGCATATATATATCTATATCTATATATATATATGGATATATATATAGTTAAACCTTTGAAAACACAGCCTGATGAACACATTAAACATGATTTTTCTTCTGAAGTTTTTACTTCTGGCTTCAGGAGTTATGCAAACCACCGAACTTTGAAATCAGAAGTCAAACTGTAACTTTTAGAGGTACCTTAGGCTAACATGATAGTAAGCAATTTTATTTTTGCATTGCCACAATCTATCAAGTCAATAACTTGGTCTGGTAGCAAGTGGAGTTTACCCCTGCGTAATTAATACCCCACAGCTATTAGTCTTTATTCTTGGCCAAAATAATAGCTGCAGCAGGATGAGTTATGTAGGTGTTGTTCTATCTTTTTCACTATTGGACTTCTAAACATTTTAAATATACCAATCTACCCCTCCCAACTTCTCATTTATTGTCCTGGAGAAGCTCTGTTAAGACTGTGTGTTGCCTAAAGTGGAACATTTAATAGTCTGCCCACCAGGCATAAGAAAAAAATGTTTTGAATAAATAACTCTATCAAAGGGAAAAGCTAGTAAGCTAATATATTGTGTATGGAGTTCTGTCTGCTGCCATAGGAGCTACGGAACCAATTTTTGGTCTTCTTAGAGGAGTATTGCCCAGTAAATGAACTTGGCTGATCAGAGCTTCTTGCCTTACTAAATTGATGGTATTTGAGTCTTGTCTTAGACCTTGACTATTTTTCAGTACTTAGAACTGAGTACTATCTAGAGGCAGTATGCAATGAGTAAGCCATATCTGCTTGCTGCTTATACTTGTTCCCAGATGAAACCTACAGAGATCATATGACACCATTTTGTATATAACGTTGCAGGACAGGCCAATTGTGCATAGATACCCGGCTTAAACAGAACCATTGTCACTGATTGATAGCTATCTAGTCAACTGGTAGAGAGAAAACAATTGATCTTTGTCCTGCATCCCCATTTATCCTAGTCCCCACTGATCAGGGAGAGTGTTATTCTCTCTCTCTTTTTCTTTTTTTTGTAGACCAAAAATAAGAATTATGTATCTTGGAAAACTTGAGAGTATCAGGCAGTTAAAGGGAACAAGTTGGATTTTGGAGATCCAGTTATTCAGTAAAAACTAAGTAACAGTTATTGTGTTATTTATGAGATGCAATCCTATTCCGATGAAGATAGACACTTAATGTATACTTGCTACTAATAACTCTATTCAATGAACGGGAGAACTAACTAATTATCTCAAGTATTCATTTGCATTCTACTGGCTTCAGGCATCATTCCTTTTGTATTTTGACATATCCATTGCTTGGAAAACCTACCTCCTGGTTAGATCTGGGCGATAGGAAACTTGCCCCAGGCAATACACTGTAGAGGGTCCCAATGTGTCTTAGTTCTCTAGTACTACCATAATAGAAATACCACAAGTAGATCGTTTTAACAAACAGAATTTTTTTTTTTTTCTCCTCAGAGTTAGAAGTCCAAATTCAGGACGTAGGCTCTGAGGGAATGCTTTCTCTTTGTTGGCTCTGGAGAAAAGTCCTTGCTCCTTGGCTCCTTGGTGACCTTCACGTGGCATGGCATCTGTTTTTCCCCTAACTACTGCTTGCTTACTTGCTTATTTAATCTCTTTTATATCTCAAAAGAGATTAACTCAAGACACACCCTACCCTAATACAGTCATATTAGCATAACAAAGAAAACCTATTCCCAAATGTGATTATAACCACAAGTATAAGGTTAGGATTTACAACATGTATTTTCTGGGGACACAATTCAATTCATAATATTCCATATTTTGGCCAACCAAAATTCATGTCCTTCCCACATGCAAAACACATTCACCCCATCACATCATCCCAAAAGTCAATTCCAAGTCGAAAATCTTATCTTCTGAATCATCTAAATCAAATATGGGCAAGACTTTAGGCATATTCTTCTTCAAAAGTCTGCTTCATTTGTGAACCTATGAAATGTAGAATATAAGTTATCTGCTTCCGAAGTACAATGGTGGAACAGGCACGAGGTAGATATTTCCATTACAAATGGGAGAAATTGAAGGGAAAGAAACTACAACAGCCACCAAGCAAGTCCAAAACACGTCGGGACAAAAAATATTAACTCTCAAGTTTTTGAAAATAATCCTCTGTTCTCTGAGATGATCTGGGCAACGGCCCTGACTTCCAAACTCTGGGTGTTGGCCATGGGCTCGGAATTCTGTGTGAAGGCCCCTCAGCCCTGGGCTTTATCCCTGCTTTCAAGGCCCACTGAGATGGCATCTCTGTTCCCTCAGCTTTGGGTGGCCCCTTTCTCCTAGGATATCTGAGTGGCAACCACACCCTGGCAGGCCCTGTTCTTCTGCCCCTAGGGAATGACAGCATCACTCTCTCAACTTTGGGTAGGGGCCCCATTCACTTGGCTAAATTGAATAGCAGTTCCACACTAATCTAGAACTGAATTGGTGTGATCTGACTCTTTGAAACCTAGAAGGCAGTGGTGCCATCCTTTGATACTCAGGAGACTGTGGCTCTACCCTTTGGAATTGAGGCAGCCCTGTTTCCTGTGTTCCTTTGATCAGTTCTGCTGATCTCCAACTTCTCCAGGGATAGTTCTTTTCTCTTCTTGGATGACGATAAAAGTGGCTCCTTTGGCCTGTTTCCTGCCTATAGAATTCCAAGAGAGAGACAGCCTTCTCTCCTTTCTTCTTGCCTCTGTCTCCTACAGTCTAAGCAGATGGGTTTTCTGCTGTAGTAGTTGGTTAGATCCATAAGTCACAGGTTTAATCTCTTTAACAAAAGATTATGTAGCTATTTCATTGGTGAAAATTCTAGAACGTATCTCCTCAGTGTGTACAACAGAATTTTTCAAATCTTTAAGTTGTGTTTTCATTTTGCACAGTTCGCTTTTAAGTCCATCTTTTTCTCTCTCACATTTTATTATAAGCAGCAAGGAGAAACTACACATCCTTTTTAAGATCTTGCTTAGAAATCTCTTCAGCAAAATATCCAAGTTCATCACTCATAAGTTCTACCTTCCATCAGACATTTGAACATAATTCAGACAAGATCTTTGCCACTGCATAAAAGGTATTGCCCTTCCTCTATTGTCTAATCACATGTTCATCATTTCCTTTTAAAGCCTTACCAGAAGCACATTTAATGTCCACGTTTCTAGCAACATTCTATTGATGGTGCCATATGTATTCTCAAAGACAACAGAGACTTTTCTATGGCTCTCCTCACTTCCTTCTGAGCCCTCACCAGAACTGCCTTTGACATCCATAATTTTACCAAGTCTCTTCAAGGCAATCTAGGCTTTTAGTATTAGGCACCTTAAAACTCTTTCAGTTTCTACCCTTACCTAATTCCAAAACCACTTTTACATTTTAGGTATTTGTTAGAGCAGCATCCCACTCCTTGTACCAAACTCTGTCTTAGTTTTCTGGTGATGCTATAACAGAAATACCACAAGAGGGTGGCTTTAACAACCAGAAATGTATTTTTCTCACATGAGGAGGCTAGTAGTCCACATTCAGGATGTTGACTCCAGGGGAATGGTTTCTCTTTCTGTTGGCTCTAAAGAAAGTGCTTGTTCCTTGGCTCTTTGATGATCTTCATGTGACATGTCATCTATCTTTCCCCCAACTACTGCTTGTTCACTTGCTTGTTTAATCTCTTTATTATCTAAAAAGAGATTGACTCAGAATACACCCTACACTAATACTGCTGCATTAACATAAACAAGAAAACTCATTGTCAAATGGGATTATAACCACAGGTATAGGGCTTAGGGTTTTTAACACATTTTAGGGGGATACGATTCAATCCATAACACAGTATATCCCTCCTCTATCCAACTTTTGCCATGAAATGCAGATTGTGAGAAACTGAGGAAATATGCTCACCCAAATCCTGAACCCCACTCCTCCTACAAACTATGCTCCAAATTTTTACTGGAATTTCCTGTGCAAACATCATACTTTACAGAAATATTATGTTAGCAATGGATAAAACAAAGGTGAGAAATTTAGCTAATACCTATATGAAAAATGAAAATATTTACAGGAAAGAGGAGATATGGATTCACATTTGCAGAGAATTCAACTTTCAGAAAGAAATCATTATGAATACAGCATTAGCAATAACTTAAAAAAGTTCTGAATATCAGGGGGAACCAAGTATTTCTATACAGTACAAACTCAATAAGAAAAAGCATCATCATCATTATCAACAGCAACAACAGAACAGTTTAACTCCAAACACCAAAAATCTGACTGCCCTCAGTCATCTCTGCAAGAGCAGAAATGACATGAAATAAATTTGTTATAGAATTTTGAATATCAAATATTGTGATAAAATATTAATATGTGTAGTAGGCAGAATAATAGTACCCTAGAGATGTCCATGTCCTGATAATTCCTAGAAACTGTGAGTATCTTTCCTTACACGGCAAAAGAGGCTTTGCACATGTGACTAAGGTAGACCTTGAGATGGGGAGATTATCCTGGATCATCTAGGTGGGCCTGATCTAATCACATGGGTTCTTAGAAGCAGAGAACTTTTCTCCACCAAGATTAGAGAGAGATGTGGCAATGTCTGAGAGATGTGACATTGCTGTCTTTGAAGCTGGAGGAAGGGATGATGAGCTAAGAACTGCAGGTGGTCTCCAGACACTAGAAAACGCAAACATAATAGATTCTCCACTAGTTTCCAGAAAGGAATGCAGGCCTGCTGACATTTTGACTTTAGCCTATTAAGATCTATGTTGGACTTCTGATCTACAGAACTATAAAATAATAATTTGTGTTGTTTTAATCCCCTAAATTTATGGTAATTTCTTATGGCAGAAATAGAAAACTAATAATTCTATCAGAAAGTTATCATTCACTGGTAAAGACAATAAATGCAAATATTTTTGTGCATTTTTTGTCTTAGAGATACTATTGAAAAAAAAACACTGAATAAATTACTTAAATATTTAGCCCAATCAAGGAAAGATGAATACAAATAAAAAATAATAATAGCTACTATTGGTTAAATGCCATTTATTATGTGTCAGGTGTATGATGAATGTTTTAAATACTTTATCTAATGTAATCTCAAACCAATCCTAGGAAGTAGCAATTTTTAATCTAACTTTATACATAAAAGAATTTAATCTCAGAAAGTGAAAGTCACATGCTAGTAATTAGAGAATATATCATGCCAATCTGTATCTGTCTGACTTGAACATCCTTACTCACAGCTACTGTACTCTTCTTAAGACTGAAAACCATAACCAAACCCATTGTCCTATAGGACTTCCAAGGCTGTAATCTTTACAGAAGCAGACCGCCACATCTTCCTCCCACGGATTGGCTAGTGGGTTCTAACTACAGATCTTTCGGTTAGCAGCTGAGCGTTTAACTATTGCACCACGAGGACTCTTTCCTTAAGACTGGAGAATACAAAGTAGGGAGAGAAATGATAAGCTATATAACCAGCTAAACACAGTTATTTCTATACAATCATGTTATACGGTTACTGGTAATATAATATTTTCCAGAGCCAATGAAGCTATTATAAAAATAATTATATATTAAGGTATAAACGAAAACCAAACCTATTGCCATCAAGTTGATTCCGACTCATAACGACCCTATAGGACAGAGTAGAACTGCCCCATAAGGTTTCTAAGAAGTGGCTGGTGTATTCGAACTGCAACCTTTTGGTTAGCAGCCAAGCTCTTAACCACTGCTACAGAGAAAACATAATTAAGTTCTGAAGGAAAAACAAAAGAATATGAGTGGAGGTTAGAAAATTAAAAAAAAAAAAAGAAACAAAAGGAAATTACTTTCAGATGTATTTCATATATGGTTGTTTGAAAATAAAATACTGGTTTGTAATCTGGTTTTTCATTCATTGAATTAATTCTTCTGCAAACTAGAATCTGTTTCTTGACCTTACAGTTTCTTCCTTTTACATATTTTCCATTCTTGTTGCAATATTAGTTAAATTATTACACCTTTATTATACATTTCACTTCCAATTCTCTACTACTCTTCTTCCTTCCTGAAATATCTTTGTTATTTTCACCTCCATGTAGCCCCAGAAATATTTGGAAATCATTCTGTGAAATTAAAACAAAACAAAACAAACACTAAGAATTGCATATAAAGTGTAAATCAGTTTAAAGACAATTAATATTTATTATATTTAGTCTTCTTATTAAACTATCTTTCTCCATTTATTCAAGATGCCACCTTAGTAAAATTGTGTTATAGCTTACTCCTTATTTTCTATATCATATTTGCTATTTTATGTGATTTATATTCATTCTCATTGTCTATACTGTTAGGTGTATTAGTTGACATTTTGGTTGTTATTGTGAATAGGCTCAGTAGTGTTTTTTTCTGTTTGTTTTCAAATAACATAAAATGAAGAAATAAATAATACATTTATATTTAGCTTTGCTGTTTTCCACAAAGTACACACATTCTTTACATAACCATAGAATAATTGTCATGCTATGACAGAAAACAATAAAAAGAAAAGAAAAAGTTTGTGAGAATTCTGAAAAACAAAAATTTTACAAGCCACATTGTTTAAGAAAAATGAAGCAAACTTGAGATTAACCACCAAAATCCAAAACCAAACCAGTGCCATCGAGTTGATTCTGACTCATAGTGACCCTATAGGACAGAGTAGAACTGCCCAATAGGGTTTCCAAGGAGCAGCTGGTGGATAAAAAATAAATTCTAGAATGTGAATTTAAGTGAATGTTACAATGTGTTAAAGATATTTAAATTTGAATAGCTGTATGATGGGTATGGTTTCGTTATTTATTTATAGTTTTATGTTTTGTACAGTTTATTATGGTAGACATGGGTAAGTTTTGTTATTATAAGGAAAATACTTCCCAAAAAATGTTAATAGAGTATTTTGTAGTACACATTTTATTACAGCATCAACTATAGTAAGAATGTTTTCTTTTTTTACTTAACCAATTGTTCGCTATTTTTGATGTAGATAATTTAACTGAAATAAAAGTTGTTCATAGAACTAATGTGATTTTTAAATGATTTGACCAAAATCACAAAGTGTACTTTTTAGGATATATTTCTCTAAATTTCTGCATTTCAACAAAATTAATAACTTTTACCTGAGTCACCTTATTTTCTTAGCACTTACTGTTGGAAACCCTGGTGACATAGTGGTTAAGAGCTACGACTGCTAACCAAAAAGTTGGCAGTTGAAATCCACCAGGTGCTCTTTGGAAACTCTATGAGGCAGTTCTACTCTGTTTTTTAGGGTCACTATGAGTCGGAATTGACTGGAGGGAAGCGGGTTTAGTTTGTTTTTTATGCACAAACATTTGGCTAGGGTAGTGTGAACGATTAAAACGGTATAACTTACAGTCTTTATTCTCAGTGATCTTACTTGAAATAAATTACTTGAAAATAAATTACCATATTTTTCGCAAATAGCAACTTCTGTATTTGTTTGCCAACTGCACCCTTCCTCTTGGAGGTATTTTTGTAAGTGCCTCTATGCCAATATTTTTTTTACATTTTGCTGTTAAAAAGAAAAAAAAAAGGCATAGTGTGCTTATGAAAAGACCTCCTGGCAGAGGGGAGGGCATGGTTGGCAAACAAACTTAGAAGTCGTGCTTTATTTGTGCCAAAATATGGTAAATATCTGTTTTTTACTTACTAACTGCAGATGGCAAAAGTCGAGTATTGTTTACCATTCATTTAAATTTCAAAATTCAGCTTATTTTTGGAATGAGGTGAAATAAGTACACACAAACGTATAATGTTTAGGAAAAATCCATATAATACTTAGGAAAAATACTGGTTTAGTAAATATCATAATCAATAATGCTTTCTATTCAATATTATTCAAACTGGATGTCAGCATTTGGTCCTGGTGTGTGGTATATTGCTAATGATTAAGAGCATTGACTAGAACCTTATTGCAGAGATCAATTCCTGGCTGTCACTTACTAGCTCTGGGGCCTTGGGTAACTTCCTTAACTTCTTTGTGCTTCACTATCATCAACTGGGAGCCCTGGTGGTGCAGTGGTTAAGAGCTATAGCTGCTAATCAAAAGGTCAGCAGTTCAAATCCACCAGCTGCTCCTTGGAAACCCTATGGAGCAGTTCTACCCTGTCCTATAGGGTCTCTATGAGTTGGAATTGACTTGAAGGCAATGGGTTGATTGTTTTTATCATCAACTGTAAAATAGGATGATGACTTTAATAGTATTTATCATAAGGTCATTTTGAATCTTATGAGTTAATATTTGAAAAGTGATTAGATGAGTGAATGACAAGATATAAATGTTTGCTATTACTTTTTATTGTTATAATTGTCATTGTAAAAGGTTAAGACATAACTTTGAGTTCTTGAGTGAGACCACAGAAAGATTCTGAACTCTCTCTCTTTGCAACTGTAGTCCCCATATTTATAACCTATGCTGAAGGGATCTGAGGAAGGACATTTGTTTAGTAGAGACAGCCTCTTTTAAGGCATATTTATGGTTGTAGGTTTTTTTTTGAAACAAAAATACTGGATTGTAAATGCTCATGTGGAAGGCAGCATGATTTAATAACTTTGAAACCTAATGAATCTCAAATGCTATCCCATATTCAGCTACAACAAATGTTGAAACATCAAGAAAAACTCCTTTGAGAGTCAGTTTTTCACTTAAACACAAAGAAAATTATTAAGCAAAATTGACAGCATTAGAAGGAAAATATAGAGTGTTGTTACTATAATCATCTTATAAATAACAGCTCTAAATATAGATGGAGAGTTTCTAAAAGATCATTTTAGAGAATGTGTTCTGTGGGGAACAATAGATAATCATCTTTGATTAGATTGTTTTTAAAAATTCAGAAAGAAATTATTAATAAATAAGAATGAATAGAAGAAATAAAATGGACAAATAAAAATACGCTTACAACATGTAAAAGGGAGGAACCTTGGAAAAGTCTTTTAAAATTAAGATTTCAGGGGCTCATAACCAACAACCCCTCACCATGGTGTCCCTGATTAAATAAGTATGGATTTGGACTAGGGTTTCTTCTATTTCAGTGAGCACCTGAGTATTCACAGTACTGTGTATACTTCTGTGTTCCAGGAAGTAAGAACCCTTTGCTGGAATCATTTGGGCTAATAAGTAGGTAGAAGGAAGCAGAAGAAGAATTAAACAGATAAATATGGAAAGTAAAAAAAAAAAAAAAAAAAAACCCAACTAATTTCAGTCAGGGACTTTTCTAAGTTATCCCCTAGGAAATTCTTTAAAATTTGCTGTGATTTGATAGTTGCAATGGACTAGAAAAGCACAAACAAACAAACAAAAAAGTACACTAAAACTAGAAATTACTCACATGCCTAATGAAAAAGGTATAAATTAGTTAAGTGATGAAAGCAGTAATTACCTTGCCTTTGGAAATTATGAAGAAGCAACAACCTAAAGATATAATGTTATTTGAATAGTATTTTTAAAAATTGAATTTTATAAACATGTATGCATGTGCACATAGATTAAATAAGTGCAAAAATAGTTATGGAGTTATAAGTAATATTTTTATTTTTTTAAAATTATTTTTAGTGTTATATATAATTATATAGCTATAATCATACAACTGTAACTAATGGTATATAGTTATATTTATATAATTAATTTAATAATACGTCATATATCATTTTGATTAATAATCTGTTTGAAATAGTCAAATCTCATTTACCATGTCTATAGCCATGTGTTTATAAATACATTGAATTTTTAAAACATGTATACAGAGTCTGAAAAATTGCATGTGTTTTGGCAGCTATAATTGATTGTCTGAATACATATTTCTTAGTGCACGCATCTTAGATAATTACACAATGTGTAAGTACGAATTAGAGAATGTGGTGATTGTTATACTGTGTGTGTGTGTATAATTGGCAATTTTGTGTCTGTGTGTGCTGTATGATGAATACGTTGTTCTTCTATTAAAACACCTGAAATTTTGAATTCTGGAAGTTTTGTTGTATTACTTTGAGCTTATGTTAGATTAATGACATATAACGTAGAAGACAAGATATATTTTGTGTTTTATGATTGTGTCTTCTCCAAAGCATTTTTCTAAGTGGTAAATAAAAACCCCTGAACGATGTTTAGAAACCATGTATTTAAAATGTATTTAAAGGGTCCATCAGCAAACTTTCTCTTTCAAAAAAAACCCTTGAGTTCAGAGAGTCATATTTCTGCCTCTCTTAAAGGTTTTTTTTTTTTTTTTTTTTAATTTTCTGGGCATATGAACCCTGCTTTTGAAATGTATGGGCAGAGGGACTGGGCTGAGGCTATTGCATTAGCTTTCAGAAGGTTTCTGTGAGGCTCTAAGTTTCAGTGAGGAGCTATAATTACAGGTTAAGAAGAGCCCTTCATGGTCACAGGGCATCAGTATATTGATTTCTTAAGTCCATTAAACATGAACGTTTAAATCCATGTACCAAACCGACGTAGTAGAAATCCTGGTAATTTTGAAGGATTATGAATCTGAACGCGAGAGACATGAGGGAAGTGATCATTGATCTTCGTAATGCTCCCGGGGAGGCAGCATAAGATGTTCCCCTGCCAGGCAATCATCATTACATCTTCATTTCTCATTTCTAGAGAAAGCAACCACTAAATAGACAGGTTCCTATATTCTGCTACTATGATTGAAGTTTTTTTTTTTTTTTTTTTTTTAAGTAACGAAGGATAAAATAAAACAATAAATCAGTACTTCTTAGTCATTGTGTTTTGAACTTCCTCGAATATACTTTTGTAGCTGTGGTAGGGAGAATGTGTAAGATGTTCTCCCTGAGATGTCTAGTCCTGATCCCTGGAAGTGTGACTATGATATCACTTCTGTAACCGTTATGTTGTATAGCACAGTTGTCCTTAAAGTAGGCTGATTATCTTGGACTATGGAGATGGGTCCAATGTGGTCCTATGAGACCTTTAAATCAGAGACCTTTCACTGGCTGGTGGCAGAAGGAAAAATCAGAGAGACCTGAAGCCTGAGAAATACTCAACACACCCTTGCTTGTTAGAAGATGGAGGGGGCCACATAAGAGCAAACAGCCTTAGGGAGCATAAAGAGACCCTGGCCAGAGACTTCAGTCCTGCAACCACAAAGACCTTCATTTTGTCAACAACTTGACTGAATTTGAAAGCAGATGCTTTCCAGAGCCTCCAGAAGTGTGTCTGGTGGACACTTTGACTTCCACCTTGAACACAGTACCCAGTTGAATACACTTTAAATGACCTACGGAACTATGAGGTACTAAAGAGGTGTTGTTTTGAGCTGCTATATTTGTGGCAATTGGCTGCACAGCAATAGAAAACTAAAACATAGCTTGTATGATCTACAGTATATGATTAATTTTAAAGCCTTCATATGTATATACATAAGTATAACATACATATATATACACATACACACAGATATACATACATATGTAATCCGTGGGTGGTATAAACAGATACGCACTCAACTATTAATCAAAAGGTTGGTGGTTCCAGCCCAACCAGAGGCACCTCAGAAGACAAGACAAGCAGTCTCCTTTTGAAAGGTCAGAGACTTGAAAACTGTATGGAAAACTAACTAACTAACTAACTAACTAACTAACTCTCTCTCTCTCTCTCTATATATATATATATAAAACCCATTGCCAACAGGTTGATTCCGACTCACAGTGACCCTACAGGACAGAGTAGAATTGTCCCACAGGGTTTCCAAGTCTGTACTCTTTAAGGAAGCAAACTACCACATCTTCCTCCTGAGGAGTGACCAGTGATTTCAAATTTCAAACTGCTAAACTTTAGGTTAGCAGCCAAATGCTTAACCACTGAGCCACCAGGGTGTGTGTGCGTGTATGTGTGTGTGTATCTCCATATGGTAGTAAAATTGAGTAATTAGTGTTGTTTGAATGCACCGAGGTTCCACTTACATGACTGGGACTACCAAATTCCACCTCTTCCTTTTAGGTCCTTTCCCCTGGCCTGTGTCCATAGTGTGTACGTGTCCTCTCCATCACACCTAATAGACGTGAATATGACATATTCTTTTACCATTACTATGATATTTAGTTTTCAATGGGAGATTAACACATTTTTCTATATAAAATTGATTTATGATATTCTTTTGATGTATTTACATGTGGTATAAAATAAAACCCCATTGCTGTCGAGTTCATTCCAACTCATAGCATAGCAACGTTATAGGACAGAGTAGACCTGCCTCATGGGGTTTCCAAGGAGAAGTTGGTGGATTTGAACTGCTGACTTTTTGGTTAGCAGCTGAGCACTTAACCGCTGTACCACCTGTCATCAATGAGGTAGCTTGGTGTGGTGTAAGAGCAAAAAAAACAGATCCACGTCACTATACTCAAGTGCTTTCTCTGCTTTACCTCTCTGTCTTCACTTAGTCATAGATTCCCACTACCTAAAAAATAAAATTAGTGAGGGTTCCGGCAAGATGGCGCTCTAGGCAGAAGCACCATGCCATCCCTCCACAGCAAAGATCTGAAAAACTAAGACAAACAGAGAATGCAACAATCCTGAAAACTTAGAACATCAAATGAAGAGATAAAGAACTCAGCTGAGCACCAAATGGAGTGAGAATACTGACAGAGAACGGAGAGCGAGGAGAGATTCATGCAGAGGTCCCAACCAGCTTACGCAGTGCGGATCCACCATCTTGGACTCCTATCGGAGACCAGTAAACAGGGGTATGAGAAAGCAGCATCACGGAGCATCCAGTGGGAGACAAAACAGCCGGTAATCTGCGGTGTGTGCTTTCCCACCCCCCACCCCTCTTCACCCTGGCTTGGGCTCCTCTGCTTCCCGTGGCCACAGTCTCTTGACTGGGAAGCACTGGCTGCTTGGATTCCACATGCCCAAGCGGGAGGCTCTCTGGGTGCCATTTGTTGGCTGCTAGTGTTGTTTTTTTTTTCTGCTTCTTTTGATTTCTCACTCGCCTCTCGCAGCATCCCTCTCCTTTTGCCCAAGTGCCTGGCTCCGTGGGCCATCTTTTTCCTGAGGTACTGCGGAGCTCCATTCGAGGGTGGAGCTGCTTCCCAGTCTGGGCTACCGTGCTGGTGGGATACTGGGGCTTTTCTTTGTTTTGAATTGTTTGTCTGTTTTCTTTTCCTTTTCTTGAGTTGGGAGCCCTTTCTGGCCAGGTGGAGCTGTGTGCCAGGGAGACCCCCTTCGGCTTCCACAGACGTGCAGAGGGATCCCTGAGGACATTTCTTTTTTCATTGGTTTTTTTTTTCCCTGTTTTTTTTGGGGACCTTACTTGTTCTTTTTTTTTTCTTTTGATTTGTTTTGTTTTCTTTTCCCTCTTTTTCCCTTTTGTCTTTCTTCAATGCTCAGTTTCTCATCTCTCTATATCTTCCTTCTCTTTCTGATCCCTGAATACAAGGTGTTGTATGCCTCTGCACCTTCTGGCCAGGCAGTGCTGCGACACCTGAGAGCGACTTCCCCAGACCTCATAGCTGCGTTCGTGGGATCCCTGGGAACTTTGCGGTTCTTTAACATTTCTGATTTTTATTTGTTCATTCTTTTCTTTTCTTCCTCTTTCCCCTTCTGTTTTTTTCCATTCCATAGTCTCTCATCTCTCCATTCCAACAGCAAGCTCCCCTAGCATCCTTTTTTGTTTGCTTGTATGTTTTTCAGCTCCTGTTCCTCTCTCCTCTCTCCCATATCCAGCTTAGCTCCACACATAACCATCTCCCTGCTGCATCCTGCCTACCTGCACCGTGCGCTAGATATCACAACACCAAGCAGTGCAGGCACAGCCTACTAGAACCTGCCCAGCACTGATTACCGACCCGCCCTGGTGGGTGCAGTGAGTGCCACAAACAACCCGTCCCAGTAACTCCTCTTCAGCTAGACCTGCCCTGCTGTACCACTTCTGAGTGACTGAACCTGCCAGTTGGAGAAGGAGGCGAAAAGTATTGAGCGCACAGACAAGCAAACAACAAAGAGCATGCAGTCTGCCTGCTCAGACATACTCAATTTTTTTTTTTAAAGGGAAGAAACAAGAAAATCTACAATCAATAAACGAGAGAAATATCTACTGAATCCCCTGAAAACAGCAAACAATATCAAAACATTTACAAAAACAGGACAGGATGGTTCAAGTAGGCATCCAAAATAAAACACCAGATGACTATCCTGTGGAAGAAAATGCACTAGAATTACCTGATAGGGACTTCAAATCTCTAATACTCGGACTTTTCCAAGAACTGAGGCAAAAAGCTGACAAACATGAGGAAAAAATAGACAAACTCATGGAAAATACAGACAAAAAATTGGAAGAATTCAGGAAGATGATGCAGGAACAAAATGCCAAAATAAATTCACAACTCGAAATTATACAAAAACAATTAGAAACCAAAAAGATAAACAACAAGATTTCAGAAATGGATGATGTCATAGAAGGGTTGAGAAGCAGATTTGAAACGGTGGAAGACAGGATCAGTGGAACTGAAGACAAACACTTGGATACAACGCTGTTTCAGGAAAACTCAGAAGAAGGAACAAAGAAAAATGAAGAGACCCTGAGAGTTATGTGGGACACAATTAAAAGCAAAAATTTACGAGTGATTGGCATTCCAGAACAGGGGGGTAAAACAGAAAACACAGAGAGGATCATTGTGGAACTGCTGACAGAAAACTTCCCAAATATCATGGGGGATGAAAAGGTGGCCATCCAAGAAGCTCAATGAACCCCATATAGAAAAGACCCGAAAAGAAAACCACCAAGGCATATCATATTCATACTTGCCAAAACCAAAGACAAACAAAGAATCCCACGAGCAGCTCGTGAAAAACAAGAAGTCACATACAGAGGAGAAACAATAAGACTAATCTCAGATTATTCAGCAGAAACCATGCAGGCAAGAAGGCAGTGGGATGACATATATAAAATCTTGAAAGACAAAAATTGTCAGCCAAGAATAATATATCCTACAAAACTCTCGTTCAAATTTGATGGTGAAATTAGGTCATTTCCAGATAAACAGAAACTAAGGGACTATGTAAAAGTCAAACCAAACTTATAAGAATTATTAAAGGGAGTTCTTCGATCTGAGGACAAACAACTTCAGCCCTCAGGCAGGACCTACGACGCAGGATCGTACGAGCCAGATACCAATCTAGGAAATTAACTCTCGAGGACATCCAAAACCAAAAGAAATACAACAGGGAATCAGAGCAGTCAATCGATGGATGACAACAACATTAAAACAATGAAAGAGGGAATAAACGGCATAGGTATAGAACCTCCTAATGCAGAGGAAGCCAAGGTGATACCAAGTAAGGGTAGACTGCTTCAAACTTAGAAAGATAAGGGTAAAATTCATGGTAACTACAAAGAAAGTTAACAAACCAACTCATAAAAATAAAGATGAAAAACATAAAGTCTCAGCAAAAACAATACCTACAAAAAGAAATGAAAAAAAAAATCCACAAACAAAAGTAACTCAGCACAAGAGAGTAAGAAGAACAAAGAAAGTGTCAGCATCACAAAGAAAAGCACTACAAAATGACAGCAACAAACTCACATCTATCAATAATTACACTGAATGTAAATGGAATCAATGCACCCATAAAGAGATGGAGAGTGACAGAATGGATAAGAAAGCAGAATCCATCAATATTCTGTCTACAAGAGACACACCTTAGAAACAAAGATGTGAATTTATTAAAAGTCAAAGGTTGGAAAAAAATATATCAAGCTAACAACTACCAAAAAAGAGCAGGAGTGGCAATTCTAATCTCAGATAAAATAGACTTTAAAACAAAATCTATGATAAAAGACAAAGAAGGACACTATAGAATGATTAAGGGGATGATCCATCATGAGGACATAACCATAATAAACATCTATGGACCCAATGACAGGGCTCCAAAATACATAAACCAAACTCTTAACAACACTGAAAAGAGAAACTGACAGTTCCACAATAATAGTAGGAGACTTCAACACACCACTCTCAGTAAAGGACAGAACAACTAAGAAGAAACTCAGCAAAGATACAGAAGACCTAAAAGTCACAATCAGCCAACTTGACCAAATAGACATATATAGAACACTCCATCCAACTGCTGTAAATTACACATTCTTTTCCAATGCACATGGAACGTTCACCAGAATAGACCATATCTTAGGCCACAGAGCAATCCCCAAGAAGATCCAAAACGTTGAGATAATTCAAAGTAACTTCTCTGACCACAGTGCCATCAAGGTAGCAATTATGAATAGAAAGAACAAGGAAAAAAATCAACTACATGGAAACTTAAAAATACCCTGCTTACACATCAGTGGGTAATAGAAGAAATCAGAGAAGGAATCAAAAAATTCCTAGAATCAAATGAGAATGAAAACACATCATACCCAAACCGTTGGGACACAGCAAAGGCAGTCCTCAGAGGACAATTTACAGCAATAGATGCACATATCACAAAAGAAGAAAGGGAAAGAATCCGAACATTAACTACACAACTCAAACAAATAGAAAGGGAACAGCAAAAAAAAAAAACAAAAACCCACAACCACTGGAAGAAAGGAAACAGTAAAGATCAGAGCAGAAATAAATGAAATAGAGAACAGAAAAACAATAGAAAGAATCAACAAAACCAAAAGTTGGTTCTTTGAAAGAATCAACAAAATCGACAAACCACTGGCCAGATTGACAAAAGAAAAACAGGAGAGGACACAAATAACTCAAATAAGAAATGAAATGGGGGACATTACAACAGACCCAACTGAAATAAAAAGGAGTATAACAGAATATTATGAAAAACTATACTCCAACAAATTTGAAAACCTAGAGGAAATGGATAAATTTCTAGAAATACACGGCCTACCCAAACTACAACAAAGTGATGTTGAAAATGTGAACAGACCCATAACAAGAGAAGAGATTGAAAAGGTAATCAAAAAACTCTCAACCAAAAAAAGCCCTGGCCCCGATGCCTTCACTGGAGAATTCTACAAAACATTTACAGAAGAGCTTGTACCAGTACTACCCAAGCTATTTCAGAGCATAGAAGAGAAGGCAATACTTCCAACTTCATTCTATGAAGCAAGCATAATGCTGATACCAAAACCAGGCAAAGATGTCACAAAAAAAGAAAATTACTGACCAATATTGCTCATGAATATAGATGTAAAAATTCTGAACAAAATTTTAGCCAATAGAATTCAGCATCATATCAAAAATATAATATACCATGACCAAGTAGGATTCATACCAGGTATGCAAGGATGGTTCAACATTAAAAATAAATCAACGTAATCCACCACGTAAATAAAAGGAAAGAAAAGAATCACATGATCATCTAAATTGATGCAGAAAAGGCATTTGACAACGTCCAGCACCCCTTCCTGATAAAAGCTCTCAATAAAATAGGTATAGAAGCGACATTTCTCAACATAATAAAGGGCATCTATGCAAAAGCAACGGCAAACATTATTCTTAATGGAGAGTGGCTGAAAACATTCCCCTTGAAAACAGGAAGAAGACAAGGATGCCTTTTATCACCACTCCTATTTAACATTGTGCTGGAAGTTCTAGCTAGAGCAATAAGGCAAGAAAAAGAAATAAAGGGCATCCAAATTGGTAATGAAGAAGTTAAACTCTCCCTGTTTGCAGATGATATGATACTATACATAGAAAACCCTAAAGACTCCACAAGAAATCTACTGGAACTAATAGAAAGATTCACAGAGTAGCAGGATACAAGATAAACATTCAAAAATCAGTTGGATTCCTATACACCAGTAAGGAGAATGATGAAAAGGAAATCAGGATATCAATACCATTTTCAAGAGCCCCTAAAAAGATAAAATACTTAGGAATAAATCTGACCAGGGATGTATAAGACCTATACAAAGGAAACTATAAAACACTACTGCATGAAACCCAAAGGGATCTCCATAAATGGAAAAACATACCATGCTCATGGATAGGCAGACTCAACATTGTGAAAATTGCAATTCTACCTAAAGCAATTTACAAATGGAACGCAATCCCTATCCAAATACCAGCAACATTCTTCAAAGAGATGGAAAAACTAATCATTAACTTTATATGGAAAGGGAATAAGCCCCGAATAAGTAAAGCAGTACTGAAGAAGAAGAATAAAGTGAGAGGACTCACACTACCTGACTTCAGAACCTTCTATACAGCTACAGTAGTCAAAACAGCCTGGTACTGGTACAACGACAGATACATTGACCAATGGAACAGAATTGAGAACCCATATGTAAATCCATCCACCTACGGTCACCTGATCTTCGACAAGGGCCCAAAGTCCATCAAATGGGGAAAAGACAATCTTTTTAACAAATGGTGCTGGCAAAACTGGAAATCGATTTGCAAAAAAAAAAAAAGAAACAGGACCCATACCTCACACCATATACAAAAACTACTTCAAAATGGATCAAAGACCTGAATATAAAGCCTAAAACTATGAAGTTCATAGAAGAAAAAATAGGACCAACACTTCAGGCCTTAATACACAGCATTAACAGGATACAAACCATAGCTATCAATGCACAAAACCCAGCAGATAAGCTAGATAACTGGGATCTTCTAAAAATCAAACACCTATGTTCTTCAAAAGACTTCACCAAAAGAGTCAAAAGAGAACCTACAGACTGGGAAAAAATTTTTGGACAGTACAGGTCAGACAAAGGTCTAATCTCCATAATCTACAAGAAAATCCAACACCTCTACAACAAAAAGACAAAGAATCCTACTAAAAAATGGGCAAAGGAAATGAACAGACACTTCACCAAAGAAGACATTCAAATGGCCAACAGACACATGAAGAAATACTCGTTATCACTAGCCATTAGAGAAATGCAAATTAAAACCACAATGAGATACCATCTCACCCCGGCATTACTGGTACGAGTCAAAAACACTGGAAATAGCAAATGTTGGAGGGGCTGCAGGGAGATTGGAACTCCTATGCACTGCTGGTGAAAATGCAAAATGATACAACCATTTTGGAAAATGATATGGCGCTTCCTCAGAAAGCTAGAAATAGACATACCATTCGATCCAGCAATTCCACTCCTAGAAATATATCCTAGAGAAATAAGAGTCGTCACTTGAATAGACATATGCACCCCTATGTTCATGGCAGTATTGTTCACAACAGCAAAATGATGGAAACAACCTAGATGCCTATCAACAGATGAATGGATAAACATACTATGGTACATACACACAATGGAGTACTATGCAATGAGAAAGAACAACAATGAATCTGTGAACCATCTCATAACATGGATGAAACTGGAGGACATTATGCTGAGTGAAATAAGTCAATTGCAAAAGGACAAATATTGTATGAGACCTCTATTGTAAAAACCCATGAAAAAATTCACACACAAAATATAACAGTCTTTGTTGGTTACCAGGGATGGGAGGTGTCGGGGCGGGGGGGAATACTAAATAGGCAATAGATAAGTGGTATCTTGGGTGAAGGGTGAGACAGTACACAATACAGGGGAAACTAGCACAACCTGTACAAGGAAAGGTCATGGAAGCCCCATAGATACATCCAAACTCCCTGAGGGACTGAGTTGCTGGGCAGAGGGCTCTGGGGACCATGGTCTCAGGGAACATCTAGCTCAATTGGCATGACACAGCTTATAAAGACAATGCTCTACATTCTACCTTGGGGAGTAGTCTGAGGTCTTAAAACCTGTGAGCGTCCATCTAAGATACTCCACTTGTCTCATCCCTTCGGTAGCAAGGTAGAATGAAGAGAACAGGATACAAGGAAAAGATTAGTCCGAAGGACTAATTGTCCACACCTACCAAGGCCTCCACCAGCCTGAGTCCAGCACAGCTAGTTGGTGCCCGGCTACCACCACTGACTGCTCTGACCAGGATCACAACAGAGGGTTCTGGACAGAGCTGGAGAAAGATGTAGAGCATAATTATAACTCACAAAAAAAAAAAAAAGACCAGACTTACTGGCCTAAAGGAGACTGGAAAAACCTCGAGAGTATGGCCCCCAGACACCCTTTTAGCTCAGTGGTGAAGTTACCTCCGAGTTCCACTTTTCAGCCTGGGAGTTGACAGCCCCATAAAACCAAATGAGACTAACGAGGTACAGGAGTCCAGTGACAAAGGCCAGAAGGCAGAAGGGGACATGGAAGCTGGTGATAGGGAACACAAGATTGAGTAAGGATATTGTTGATGTGTTGTGAGATTGTTAACCATTGTATTAGGGCAACATTTGTAGTAACTGTTAAATGAGAAACTATTTTGTTCTGTAAGCCTTCATCTTAAGTGAGAATAACAGCACAATTGGAAGAGTGTTGTCAATGTCACTGAACTGTGTATGTAGAAATTTTTTAAATGGTGTATCTTTGGCTATGTGTATTTTCACCAAAAAAAAAAAAAAAGAAAATGGTTGAGAATTTAGCAGGTTATTATGTTGTTGGGTTGTTAACCAATGTCATAAAGCAACATGTGTACTACTGTTTCATGAGAAACTATTTGTTCTGTAAGCCTTCACCTGAAGTACAATAAAAAAAAGAAAATCATATTGGAGCAGTTCTATTCTGTCACATGTGGTCACTGTGCATTGGATACCATTCAAAAGTACCCAGCAACAACAATAAAAAGTAAAATTCTTTGCCCATTAAACAGATTCTCCTCATTCCTTACCATCTGTAGTTCTGAACATCAATCTGTGGTCTGTCTCTACATATTTATCTATTATAGTTATTTAACATAAAATAAATCTTATAATATATGAAAACAAAATTAAATTAAATTAAAAAAAATAAAGATATCATTCGTGGTTCAGTCACAGAATTGTCACCTTCCACGTAGGAGAACTTTGTTCGATTCCTTGCCAATGTACCTCATGGGCAGATACCACCCATCTTACAGTGGTGGATTGTGTGTTGCTAGGATGCTGAATAGGTTTTGGTGGAGCTTTCAGACTAAGACAGACTAGGAATCTACTGACAATCTACTTCTGAAAATCAGATAATGAAACCTGTGGATCACAACTTTTCAATCTGCAACTGATCATGGGAATGGCACTGTACTGGGCAGCACTATGTTTATTATGAGTGGGGTCACCTTTAGTTGAGGTCAATGCTATAGAAGCTAAGCACAACAACAAAGTCAGGAACATACTGAAGCACCTAGCAAAGACTTGACACATAATAGATGTTTAATAAATGTTAGTTTTTACTTGCTATCTTCAAATCTCTCATAGTACCTATAATTATGCCTTACATATAATCAATGCAGTAAATATTTTATGAATAGATTAATGAATTGCCTACTTGCTCTAAATATTCATATTGTCCTTATTTAGGTTTCAACATAATTTCAAGAAATAGGATACATTGTTTGCACATAAAGTAATAGTAATAGTGATTAATCAAAACTATGAATTATATTCAGAACATGTAAAATATGAATGTCCCTTGACCTCACCATCTTGTTTTTCCTATGACAGTTAATATTAACTCTTCCATCCAAAGGTCTTTCCTATCAAGTGGTCTTATCCTAGCTCTTATTCCACTCCCCACCCTACCCTAGCAATCGTGTGCAGCTCCACACTCTTCTGATACAGTTTCTTTCAGATCCATCACCATATAATTTTTGTTATTAATTACACAGGTGCACAGGTATTGCTGCCGTTTTAGGCCTCACTTGGGCAACCAAGATAATGGCATTCACTTATCTGTGACCTCAAATAAATGCATCCAAAGGCTGTTGATCCTGATTGCAGTGCTTTATTATCTCCTCCAGTTGAACTGTAGATCCTCCATGTCTCTTAATACTTCTAGGGTCTCCATGCATGGGGATGGGGAAGCATTGGTGGGAAAGACGGATCTGAGTGGATTCAAATGCATCTATACACTGAACCTAGAACAGCACAACCTTTGACGCATGGCATCCCCTTTTAAGTGTTAACTTACTTTGTCAGACACCATTTTTAGTTCTCAGGAGATTGCTCTCAGACTCTATTTCTTTTCAAATTATATTCCCATGGAATATGCAGGTATGTTGGTATATAGGTAAGTGACTGAATCCCAATTAAGGTTATGAGAGTTCAGGGACTGAGGTTAGAAATATATGCACTTAGATAACCCCATACATTTTAAAGAAGTTGAGAACTTTTTTTATTTTGCTAAAAGTACATGAAGAAACTTCAGAAGATTGTTATTACTCTTCAGTTAGGACAGTAATACATGCGTCTGAAATTTTCATAGAAATGTTCTAAGATAATTCTTTTTGGCTAAGTGTACTCCCCTTTAAACACAATTGCAATGATTAAGGATTTGTTAATATTTTTACCAAATAAGAATTTACTTCTCCTTAGTACAAGTTTTGAATTTCTTAAATGGTATCTTTATAAATATGTACAAAGTTTTGTGTGTTTTGTATCCATTCTGTTTTTTAACATAAATCTGGAAATATAGTTCTCTTCCATTTCTCCCTACCTCTGTACTCTCACATGCAGCTTTTTACTGTGGAATGGTTTAATTTACCAAACAGCATTCTAATGTATTACAACAACAAATTATTGTCACACTGTAAAACTGTACTTTAAATCTCATGTCGCATTCCAACTAAAGTGTGAATCTGTGTTCTTCTTGCCACCCAAAAATAACTGATACATTTTAGTTTTAGAATGCATTCTAAGGTCATGAAAGATTTTTGTCCGGAAGGCTTTCCTTAGGAAGACGCTTCTTTTTCCCTGATTAATTAAGAGAGAAGGTCCTTAAATTCTAGATCTCTTATAAATTAGGAAGAGAAAAAAGATTTGGACATCTAAAGAGTTTTAAAAATGTAGACTATTCCTTTATTCAACATATTAAAACAAACCTCAAGTATTCAATGAAAATGAATAAGAATTTCTGTCTTCCCTTTTCTGGCCTGTTTCAAACGTAGACTCTCATTCATTTGTTGTGTGTGTTGACAGCTACAGTCTTATTAAATACTAATAACTATCCTAGGTCTGCAATTTGATTATTGTCCTTTTTTCTTGGCATGTGTACTGAACACTAATATACTATTATAGATTAAATTGTGTCCGCCAAAAATATGTGTTGTAAATCCCAATACCTGTATCTGTGGAGTAGGAGCCCTGGTGGCACAGTGATTAAAGCACTCACCTGCTAACCAAAATGGTCAGTAATTGACAGTCTGCGTCCACAAAGATTACAGCCTTAGAAACCCTGTGAGGCAGTTTCTACTCTGTCCTAGAGGGTCGCTATGAGTCGGAATGGACTTAAAGGCAGTGGGTTTTTATACCTGTGACTGTCATACTTTTTTATACCTTGTTGGTTTTTATACTTGTGGATGTAATCCCATTTGGAATAGGGTTTTCTTTGTTATGTTAATTAGGTCATATTAGTGTAAGATGTGCTTTAAGCCAGTCACTTTTGATATATAAAAGGAGCAGATTAAGGGGAAGATTGTGCCACATGGAAGTTACCAAGGATCTGAGGAAGAGAAGCTGAAAGAGACAAGGATTTTACCCCAGAGTGGACAGAGAGAGCCTTTCCCTAAAGCAGGTACTCTGAATTCAGACTTCTAGCCTCCTAAGGAGTCCTGGTGGTGTAGTGGTTAAGAGCTCAGCTGGTAACCAAAAGGTTGGCAGTGTGAATCCACCATGCTCCTTGGAAACTGTATGGGGCAGTTCTACCCTGTCCTATAGGGTCACTATGAGTGGGAGAGTTGGAATCGACTTGACGGTAACTCTTTTTTTTTTTTTTTTGAGGCTCCTAAACTGTGAAAAAATAAATTTCTGTTCTTCAAAGCCACCCACCTGTTGTATTTCTGTTATAGCAGTACTGGATAACCAAGACAGATACATATAACTGTGTCCAATATGCACATACTATCAAATGAATTCATCCATGGGGATTCAATCCACCCAAAGTTACTGTCAATTTTTGAAGTCAACCAGCTCCAGCGCCATGGGGAAATTCTCCTTCCAAGACGTTGCATAAAATAACCGTTAATCATATAATATCCTTTTGGCATTTGCTTCCTTCAGCTGAAGTAGAAGCAGAATATCACACAAAAACTGCTGTGATAGTCTTACTAGTAGGAGAGATAATAGCTGTCTTTCTCCCTGTATGAATTGCCTATCTGGAAAGGTAACACCTGTGTTGGAGACTTTAATGTTTCGTTTTGAACTTGAGTCCTTGGACACTACTCACTTGACAGTGAAACTATCTGTCGGAGCATCTTAGGCATATTTACATGTTTATAGCTATATTAGAATTGATAAAGCAGAAAACACACATTACTTTTTTTGTTGTTGTTAATTGCTCTCTATCACCTTATTTCATAAGTGAGAAAATAATGTCTAGAAATGGTATTTGGAGAATTTACACAGCACAGTCCATAGCTCTCGCTTTTCCAGTATACTAGTTGGTCTTGGAGTCTTAAAGCTACTGGTACATACTAACCTGACTAATTCATGCCACTGACTTCCAGCTCTATGCAATTATGGTATAAACTCCAGTTTATGCCTTGTTGGAGGAATCTCTGGGTGGTGCAAATTGTTAATATGCTCAACTGCTAATCAAAAGGTTGGAGGTTCGAATCCACCCAAAGGCAACTAGGGAGAGAGGCCTGACAATCTACTTTTAAAAAATTGGTCATCAAAAACCTTATGGAGCACAGCTGTACTCTGATACATGTAGAGTCAGAACTGATTTGAAGACAGCTTTTTTTTTTAATATATCTTTTTTTTTAATTGTACTTCAGGTGAAGACTTACAGAACAAATAGTTTCTCATGAAACAGTAGTACACATATTGTTTTATGACATTGGTAAACAACCCCACAACATGTCAACCCTCTAACTTCTCAACCTTTTTTTTTTTTTTGGTGAAAATACACATAGCCAAAGATACACCATTTCAAAAATTTCTACATGCACAGTTCAGTGACATTGACTACGCTCTTCCAATTGTGCTGCTATTCTCACTTGAGATGAAGGCTTATAGAACAAAACAGTTCCTCATTTAACAGTTACTACACATGTTAACCTATGACAATGGTTAACAATCTCACAACACATCAACAATATCCTTACTCAACCTGGGTTCCCTATCACCAGCTTCTTTGTCCCCTTCTGCCTTCTGGCCCTTGTCACTGGACTACTGTACCTCATTAGTCCCATTTTGTTTTATGGGGCTGTCCACTCCCAGGCTGAATGGTGAACCTCGGAGATAAATTCACCACGAGCTAAAAGGGTGTCTGGGGACCACACGCTCAAGGTTTTTCCAATCTACTTTAGGCCAGTAAATCTGGTCTTTATTTGTGAGTGAGAATTATGTTCTACATCCTTCTCCAGCACTGTCCAGAAATCTCTGTTGTGATCCTGGTCAAAGCAGTCAGTGGTGGCAGCTGGGCACCATCTAGCTGTACTAGACTCAGCCCAGTGGAGGCCTTGGTAGCTGTGGTCCATTAGTCCTTCAGACTAATCTTTTCCTTGTATCCTGTTCTCTTCATTCTCCCTTGCTCCCAAAGGGATGAGACCAGTGTCTTACATGGCTGCTCACAGGCTTTTAAGACCCCAGACGCTACTCACCAAGTTAGAATGTAGAACATTGTCTTTATAAGCTGTGTTATGCTAATTGAGCTAGATGTTCCCCGAGACCATGGTCCCCACAGCCCTCCACCCAGCAATTCAGTCCCTCAGGGAGTTTGGATGTGTCTATGGGGCTTCCATGACCTTTCCTTGTACAAGTTGTGCTAGTTTCCCCTGTATTGTGTACTGTCTCACTCTTCACCCAAGATACCACTTATCTATTGCCTATTTAGTATTCCCCGCCCAACCCTCCCATCCCTGGTAACCAACAAAGACTATTACATTTTGTGTGTGAACTTTTTCATGGGTTTTTACAATAGAAGTCTCATACAATATTTGTCATTTTGTGATTGACTTATTTCACTCAGCATAATGTCCTCCAGTTGCATCCATGTTACGAGATGCTTCACAGATTCATTGTTGTTCTTTCTCGTTGCATAGTACTCCATTGTGTGTATGTACCATAGTTTGTTTATCCATTCATCTGTTGATGGGCATCTGGGTTGTTTCCATCATTTTGCTATTGTGAACAATGCTGCCATGAATATAGGTGTGCATATGTCTTTTCGAGTGACGACTCTTATTTCTCTAGAATATATTCCTAGGAGTGGGATTGCAGGATCTAATGATATGTCTATTTCTAGCTTTCTGAAGAAGCGCCATAACATTTTCCAAAATGGTTGTATCATTTTGCATTCCCACCAGGAGTGCATAAGAGTTCTGATCTCCCCACAGCCCCTACAACATTTGTTATTGCCGTGTTTTTGATTCGTGCCAGTAATGCCAGGGTGAGATGGTATTTCATTGTGGTTTTAATTTGCATTTCTCTAATGGCTAGTGATTGCGAGCATTTCCTCATGTGTCTGTTGGCCATTTGAATGTCTTCTTTGGTGAAGTGTCTGTTCATTTCCTTTGCCCATTTTTAATAGGATTATTTGTCTTTTTGTTGTAGAGGTGTTGGATTTTCTTGTAGATTATGGAGATTAGACCTTTGTCTGACTTTTACTGTCCAAAATTTTTTTCCGAGTCTGTAGGTTCTCTTTTGACTCTTTTGGTGAAGTCTTTTGAAGAGCATAGGTGTTTGATTTTTAGAAGATTCCAGTTATCTAGCTTATCTTTTGGGGTTTGTGCGTTGATGGTTATGGTTTGTATCCTGTTAATGCCATGTATTAAGGCCTGAAGTGTTGGTCCTATTTTTTCTTCTATGAACTTCATAGTTCTAGGCTTTATATTCAGGTCTTTGATCCATTTTGAAGTAGTTTTTGTATACGGTGTGAGGTATGGGTCCTGTTTCATTATTTTGCAGATGGATATCCAGTTTTGCCAGCACCATTTGTTAAAAAGACTGTCTTTTCCCCATTTGATGGACTTTGGGCCCTTGTCGAAGATCAGGTGACCGTAGGTGGATGGATTTACATCTGGGTTCTCAATTCTGTTCCGTTGGTCAATGTTTCTGTCGTTGTACCAGTACCAGGCTGTTTTGACTACTATAGCTGTATAGTAGGTTCTGAGGTCAGGTAGTGTGAGTCCTCCAACTTTATTCTTCTTCTTCAGTAGTGCTTTACTTATTCGGGGCTTCTTCCCTTTCCATATAAAGTTAATGATTAGTTTTTCCATCTCTTTGAAGAATATTGTTGGTATTTGGATTGGGATTGCGTTGTATTTGTAAATTGCTTTGGGTAGAATTGTCATTTTCACAATGTTGAGTCTGCCTATCCATGAGCATGGTATGATTTTCCATTTATGTAGATCCGTTTGTGTATCATACAGTAGTGTTTTGTAGTTTTCTTTGTATAGGTCTTTTACATCCCTGTTCAGATTTATTCCTAAGTATTTTATCTTCTTTGGAAAAGAATGTGTACTTTACAGCAGTTGGATGGAGTGTTCTATATATGTCTATTTGGTCAAGTTGGCTGATTGTGCCCTTTAGGTCTTCTGTATCTTTGCTGAGTTTATTCTCATTTGTTCCGTCCTTTACTAAGAATGGTGTGTTGAAGTCTCCTACTATTATTGTGGAACTGTCAATTTCTCTTTTCAGTGTTGTTAGAGTTTGTTTGATGTGTTTCGGAGTCCTGTCATTTGGTGCGGAGTTGTTTATTATGGTTATGTCTTCATGATGGATAGTCCCCTTAATCATCATATAGTGTCCTTCTTTGTCTTTTATGGTATATTTTGTTTTAAAGTCTATTTTATCTGAGATTAGAATTGCCACTCCTGCTCTTTTTTGGTAGTTGCTAGCTTGATATATTTTTTTCTAACCTTTGACTTTTAATAAATTCATGTCTTTGTTTCTAAGGTGTGCCTCTTGTAGACAGCATATTGATGGATCCTGTTTTCTTATCCATTCTGTCACTCTCTGTCTCTTTATGGGTGCATTGAGTCCATTTACATTCAGTGTAATTATTGATAGATGTGAGTTTATTGCTGCCATTTTGTAGTGCTTTTTTTTGTGGTGCTGACGTTTTCTTTGTTCTTCTTACTCTCTTGTGCTGAGTTACTTTTGTTTGTGTATTTTGTGTTCATTTCTTTTGTTTTTGTAGGTTTTGTTTTTGCTGAGACTTTATGTTTTTCCTCTTTTTTAAATGAGTATGTTTGTTAACTTACTTTGTGGTTACCATGAATTTTACCCTTATCTTTCTAAGTTTGAAGAAGTCTACCATTACTTGGTATCTCCTTGCCATCCTCTACATTAGATGGTTCTATACGTATGCCGTTTGTTCCCTCTTTCATTGTTTTGATGTTGTTGTCATCCATCGATTGACTGCTCTGATTCCCTGTTGTATTTCTTTTAGTTTTGGATACTCCTTGAGAGTTCATTTCTTAGATTGGTAACTGGCTCATATGATCCTGCATCCTAGGTTATGTCTGTGGGCTGAAGCTCTTTGTCCTCAGATCTAAGAAGTCCATTTAATAATTCTTGTAAGTTTGGTTTGAATTTTACGTTTTCCCTTAGTTTCAGTTTATCTGGAAATGATCTAATTTCACCATCAAATCTGAACGAGAGTTTTGTAGGATGTATTATTCTTGGCTGGCAATTTTTTTTTTTCAAGATTTATATATGTCATCCCATTGCCTTCTTGCCTGCATGGTTTCTGCCGAATAATCTGAGCTTAGTCTTATTGTTTCTCCTCTGTATGTGACTTCTTGTTTTTCACAAGCTGCTCTCAGTATTCTTTGTTTGTCTTTGGTTTTGGTGATTGTGATTATGATATGATTTGATGATTTTCTTTTGGGGTCTCTACTATATGGGGTTCATAGAGCTTCTTGGATGGCCAGCTTTTCATCTTTCATGATATTGGGGAAGTGTTCTGTCAGCAGTTCTTCAATGATCCTCTGTGTTTTCTGTTTTCTCCCCCTGTTCTGGAATTCCAATCACTCGAAAATTTTTGCTTTTGATTGTATCCCACATAACTCTCAGGGTCTCTTCATTTCTCTTTTTTGTTCTTTTTTCTGAGTTTTCCTGAAAGAGAGTTGTATCCAGGTGTTTGTTCTCAATTCCAGTAATCCTGTCTTCCACCATTCCAAATCTGCTCCTCAGCCCTTCTATGATACTGTCTATTTCTGAAATCTTGTTGTTTATCTTTTGGATTTCTAATTGTTGTCTTTGTATAATTTTTAGTTGTGAATTTATTTTGGCATTTTGTTCCTGCATTATTTTCCTGAATTCATCCAATTTTTTGTCTGTATTTTCCCTGAATTTGTCTATTTTTTCCTCATGTTTGTCAGCTTTTTGCCTCAGCTCTCGGAGAATTCTGAGTATTAGAGATTTGAATTCCCTATCAGGTAGTTCTAGTGCATTTCCTTCCACTGGAAAGTCATCTGGTGTTTTATTTTGGATGTCTACTTGAACCATCCTGTCCTGTTTTTGTAAACGTTTTGATGTTGTCTGCTGTCTTTGGGGAATTCAGTAGTTATTTTTCTTATTTACTTATTGTAGATTTGTTTTTTTCATCCTTTTATTTTTTTTTTAAATTTGACTATGTCTGAGCAGGCGGACAGTGTGTTCTTTGTTGTTTGCTCATCTGTGGGCACAATACTTTTCACCTCCTTCTCCAATTGGCAGGGTCACTCACTCAGGTATGGTACGGCAGGGCAGGTGTAGCTGAAGAGGAGTAACTGGGACGGGTTGTTTGTTGCACTTTCTACAGCCACCAGAGGGGGTTGGTATTCAGTGCAGGGAAGGTTCCAGTAAGCCTTGCCTGTGCTGCTTGGTGGTGTGATGTCAAGTGCACCATGCAGCTAGGCAGGATGTAGCAGGGAGATTGTTATGTGTGGAGCTAAGATGGATATGGGAGAGAGGAGAGAGGTACAGGAGCCAAAAACATACAAGCAAACAAAAAAGAATGTTAGGGGAGCTTGCTGTTGGAATGGAGAGATGAGAGGCTATGAAATGGAGAAAAACAGAAAGGAGAAGAGGAAGAAAAGAAAAGAAAAGTATGAATAAATAAAAATCAGAAATGTTAAAGAACCGCAGTGTTCCCAGGGATCCCACCGGTGCAGCTAATAGGTCTGGGGAAGTCGCTCTCTGGTGTTGCAGTGCAGCCTAGCTAGAAGGCGTAGAGGTACACAATGCCAGGTATTCTGGGAACAGAAAGAGAAAGAAGATATAGAGAGATGAGAAACTGAGTAATGAAGAAAGACAAAAAATGGAAAAAGGGGAAAAGACAACAAAACAAATTTAAAAAAAAAGAACAAGTAAAGCCCCCCAAAAATCAGGAAAAAAAAGAAAAAAAAATTTCCTCCAGGGATCCCTTTGCACATCTGTGCCAGTCGAGGGGGTAGTCTCCTTGCCACACAGCACTGCCTGGCCAGAAAGGGCTCCCAACTCAAGGAAAGGAACACGAAAGAAACAAACAATTCAAAACAAACAAATGAACAAAAGTCCCAGGATCCCACCAGCACAGGAGCCCAGGCCGGGAAGCAGCTCCACACTGGAAGAGAGCTCCACAGCCCCTCAGGAAGAAGCAAAGATTGTGCACAGAGCCAGGTATTTGAGTAAAAGGAGGGGGAGGTGGTGAGAGGTAAGGAAGAAATCAAAAGAAGCAGGAAAAAAAGCAACACCAGCAGCCAACAAATGGCACTCAGAGAGCCAGCTAGCGCGGGCTGGTGGAATCCAAGCAGCTGGTGTTTCTTGGACAAGAGACTGTGTCCATGGGAAGCAGAGGGGGCCAAGTGTGGGTGAAGAAGGGTAGGGAGTGGGAAAGCATATATCACAAATTACCGGGGCTCTGCAGCCTCTCAGGAAGAAGCAAAGATGGTGCACGGAGCCAGGTATTTGAGCGAAAGGAGGGGGAGTTGGTGAGAGGTAAGGAAGAAATCAAAAGAAGCAGAAAAAAGCAACACCAGTAGCCAACAAATGGCACTCAGAGAGCTGGCCCGTTCGTGTGTGCTGAATCCAAACAGCTGGTATTTCCTGGACAAGAGATTTTGGCCGCGGGAAGCAGAGGAGACTGATTGGGGGTGAAGAAGTGTGGGGGGTTGGAAAGCGTATATCACAAATTACCGGTTGTTTTGTCTCCTGCTGGAAGTTCTGTGAAGCTCCTTTCTTGTAGCCCTGTTTGCTGGTCTCCGATAGGACTGCAAGATGGTGGATCTGCACTGCGTGAGCTAGTAGGGGACCTCTGCATGAATCTCTCCTCGCTCTCCGTTCTCTGTCAGTTTTTTCACTCCTTTTGGTGCTTGGCTGAGTTCTTTATCTCTCCGTTTGATGTTTTCGGGTTTCAGTATTGTTTTCTCTGTTCGGCTTAGTTTTTGGGATCTTTGCTGTGGAGGGCCTGCATGGTGCTTCTGCCTAGAGCACCATTTTGCCGGAAGTCCCTGGTTTGTTTTTTGATTTATGTCTTAATGGGAAAGAGTGCATTGAAGGATAATGAAGAATGTTGTAGTGCTATCTAGGTCCTATATTGGCCTTTGTTAAAGGTGTTACTTGATGAACAAAAAGTAAAATTTTTGTTTGATAACTGAAACTTTTGAGGTTCTGGAAATATCTGGCCATGGTCCATGGTTGTTATAGAAACAAATATACAGAAAAAATAATACAGAAAAAAAAAAATCATGAGTAGGTGAATTCATGAACTCATCGTCTTGCAACACTAGTCCACTGTACCCCTAGAGAAGCTCATCTTCAGATATAATGCTGTTGGTATAACCCATTTATTTCAACACCAAACAACTCCCTGCTGAATTGTGTCATCTCTGTCCCTTCCGGATTTGCTGCACCTCTTGGATATCTTTCTTAAGCAGATAATTGTGGCACACACACACACAGGTTATCTCCTCTCATCTTACATTCATATCCTTTCTCCCACATAGCATAGGATAGACATTGACTATACCTTTTTTCCTTACATGTGGATTTTATTTTCTTTCTTGCTCTCCCATCCCTAAAGCTCTTAACCTTTTTTATCATCATCAATCCACGACTTTGGCTGTAAACTTGTTTGTTAACTGTATTAGTTCCCTGAGGCTGCTGTAACAAATCACCACAAACTGGGTGGCTTAAAACAACAGACGTTCATTCTCATACAGTTCTAGGGCTCAAAAGTCCAAATGCAAGGTGTTGGCAGGGTTGTGCTTCTTCCAGAGGCTCTAGGGGTGGTTAGATTTTTGCTTTCAGTTTCTAGTAACTGTCACCACATCACTCCAATCTCTGCCGTGGTAAAATCGCCTCCTCCCCTTACGTGTGTCAAGTCTCCCCTGCTTGGTCTCTTATAAAGGCACTTGTCCTTGATTTAGGACCCGCCTAGGTAATCCGAGATGATCTCATCTCAAAATCCTTATCTCAATTACGATTGCAAAGACTTTTTCCCAGATAAATTAACATTCACAGGTTGCAGCAATGTGATCTGGATATCTTTCGAGGATCCTTTTTTTTTTTTGTCTACCACAGCAACATAGTCATTCTACAAGATCATTGAACACATATGTTTGTGTGTTTGTGTGTGTTTTCTTCTATTCCTATCCACCTCCCCCACCCCCCAAATACTAATGGGAAACTGCTTTTGCCTTAAAATGGAACGCAAAGAACTTCCAATCTTTTCACTGGGAGAGATCTCCTAGCCAATGAAATTAGAAGACATTGCTCCTAGACTTCAGAAGCTGAAATTAAAAATCTGAGTCTGTGCCTAGGAAACTATCAATGAAGTCCTCCAAATATATAAATATAAGTCATTTCAAAGAAATCAGGCATTACATGACAAAGCTCAACTTTGGCTCTGAAATTGGAAGTTATTTTCTGTTTTGCATATATGAATCCTTAGTGATACTTAAAGAGAGATTAAGGAGGGACAAAAATGAAATTCAAACATTAAACCAGAGCTATCTCCACTGTTAAAGGTACATTTGAGAGCTCAAATCTGTTTCAAAATAAAGGTATGTAGAAGTACTCTGTGGATAGTCTATATTCACATGTTGCTGGCTGTTAAGGATTGCAGTGTATCTCCCCAAAAAAGGTGTTGAACTCCTGGCCCTTGTACCTATAGATGTGATCCTGTTTGGAAATGGGTTTTCCTTTGTTATGTTAATTAAGTTGTATGGGGCATAGAGTGATTCCTAAACCTAAGCACTTCTGAGATATAAGATATTTTGACCAGAATAGACAAAGAGATGCAGACACAGAGGTAAGAAAAGCAACCAGTGAGGACTCGTCTACAAGCAATAGAAAACCAAGAATCATCAGGAAAAAAAACAAAAACAAAAAACTCCCCAGACCAAAAAATGAGCTTGTTGCCTTCAAATTGATTCTGACTCATGGCAATGCTATGTGTTTCATAGCAGAACTGCTTCATAAGGTTTCTTGGCTGCAATCTTTACAGAAGCAGATTGCCCAGCCTTTCTTCTGTGGCACCACTGGCTGGGTTCAAGCCTTTAGATTAGTAGCTGAGCTCAAACTACTTGCATCACCCAGGGGTTAGAAACTAGGAGAGTGGCTCACAGAAGGAATGAACATGGTTGAGAACCTAATTTGAACTTTTAGCCTTCAGAATTGTGAGGAAATAAACTTCTGGTTTTTAAAAACACCCTCTCGTGATATTTCTGTTATGACAACAATAGGTAACTAAGACACTAAATGGCACATTTCCTAATGCTATTTCAACTTTTATATCTGAATTAAAAACTAAAAGACTGTTTCAAAATCTAAGGTTAATAACTGTCAAAAAGAGAATGATATTAATTAGTAATCTTGCTTTTAAGATATACTCTTAGCTTTGGTGATTCTAATACTTCCTCTCACATTATATTGCCCAGTCCTGAAATACAATAAGCAAAGATATTGGAGTGGAAATGACCTTTGGCCCTGGCAACAAAATACACTGGCAATTTTTTTTTAAGAGAAAGGACATGAATGGTGGTTTTTATTTTTCTTTTTCATTCAGGAAAAAATAAAAATAAAATCTTTTTTGTCTTACAATTTTTTTTTTTTAGAAACTGTCTTTTTATCTTGATAATATGATTTTTTTTTTCCAATTTGAATACACTATTGCATGTATATATATTGGAAACCCTGGTGGCGTAGTGATCAAGTGCCATGGCTGCTAACCAAAGGGTCAGCAGTTTGAATCCACCAAGCGCTCCTTGGAAACTCTATGGGGCAATTCTGCTTTGTCCTATAGGGTGGTTATGAGATGGAATCGACTCTACGGCAACTGTTATTTATTTTTTTTAATGTATGTACATATATATTAGTATCAATCAGACTTCATTTCATTAAGTCTAATTACTGACAACACTCAGCTACTGAACAGCATAATTTAAAAAAAATTATATCTTTTATTTTAGATTAACATGTTCTTTTCATTTAGCAACCTTCCCATATGCAAAAATTGATAACAATGCCTGATTACTCTCCCTGGACACCGAAGCAGTAAAGCCCCATGACTCTAGAATGGCACCAGATTATACTTTGCCAGAAAACATGTCTCTCACAGTACAGGTGGCTTAAGAGAAATCTGAATTAATAATAATAATAATAATCATAATTTGGTTAAATATGAGCAACATAGATGAATGGCTACTGTACATTTCTTTTTGTGGGTCATTCTCACATGTTTCAGAATCCTAAAGAGATTTTTAAATGATGGTTTGATGTGTGAATAAACAATGATTCCATCTTTGTCCTTGTCCTGTATTTACAAAGAATTTCTGAGAAAATGGACAATATATGTGACCTTCTCAGAAAAGTGTTATTTGGGCTTTTTACTCAACATTTCCATTAAATAATGGATGGTAGTGAGAATAGAACTACAGTACTCAAATTATTCATCAATTCACTCTATTAATATATAAAGTTTTTAGCTGCAAGCAATTGTCTTGTGTCTTTGGAGTGATGGACATGTTAATTTTAATGACTGATTTAGGAAACAATCTTCTAGAGGTTACTGGGGAGATAATATCATCAAGCATCTTATTAATTCTTATTTGATAAAGACTATTCTTGTCCTTCTGAAAATGACCAATTAAATCAATGAAATGGTGTCCAATCTAGTGTTTATTTTAAGGAATAACAATGAGGTGAGAAGTGGCCTTTAGCATTTACTTTGAATTTTATGTAATTATCATTTCATTGGTACCCTCAAATCAGCAACAGTCTCTGTCTAAGGACAGCTAGTTTGAGACCTTAGTGATCTGGTGTGTATTCTTTCTCTGGAGAACAGAATGGCTCTAGTTTCATACACTTGAATAATCATCCCTACTCCTGAGCTAGTAGAATTACAATATCTGAACAAAGACCATCTTAGCACTCACCCTTTGCATAGTTGAATGAGTTAACATTGTTATAGTTAGACTATATTCAAGCTATAGTATCTAATATATAGGTTAGAGCTTGAGTAAAACTATAAAAAAAGTTTGAGAAGACTTAAAATTATATTGGAAGTAATTATCTGAGTAAATCATTACAGCTTCATAAAACAATATTTGCATATGTATAGGTATGCCTCTAAAAACAAACATGCAAAATGAAAACAGTTGCCAGGTCTATTCTGACTCACAGGGACCCCCATCTGTTTCAGAGTAGAACTGTTCTCCATAGGGTTTTCAATGGTCTTTCAGAAGTAGATCACCAGATCTGTCTTCTGAGTCGCTTGTGGGTAGGTTCGAACCACTAACCTTTTGGTTAGTAGCTAAGCGCTTAACTATTTTACATCACCCAGGGACTCCAGGTATGTCCCTATGAACTTTCAATCTCTGGAGGAAGCTATCGGAATCTCTCCAGCTTGGATAAGGCTCAGGTTGAGTTGGGCTTTTTCTGTAGTTTCTCAGTGTCATTTCGCAAAGCACCACGTTTTCTCAATTTTTGATTAGAATCATATATGACTTTGCTACCATTACTCCAAAAATATCACTTTCTCCTCTTGCTTTTAGGAATGCCTCTATATCTGCCATTATAAAATCTGTGCATTTTTGAGATTACATGCCTTGGTTTTCTTCTGTTCCTTTCTTGTGCTCTACTCCAAAAGTGGTAAATTTAATGAAAGGAACACGAGACTTACAGATTCTGTCAAGCACTTTTCTCTTACTCTGAGACTTGAGACTGTTAACTTCATTGAGCCTCAGTTTCCTAATCTCACGACTGTGTCTAATAATATCTTCTTTGCAGCTTTACCATTATCACCAGGTTTAAAGATAATTTATTCAAGAACCTAGAACTTGTTGAAGCTGTTATTATTAGTGTGACAGGATATAAAGAACAACCTGTTTTAATAGGGGAACAACTACTCAGTTTTCCTTTGTATTCTATGGTATACTTAGAAGATGAAATGTAAATATTTCATTTTGTCTGGTGGGAATATTTGAAGATTAAAATCCTGCTCTTGTTTTAATGGACACTCTTGTTTTACTTTGAAAACTAGAAAGACAAAAATGATTTGGGGAAAATTAGGCTTACAATATGCATTGGGCATTGAGGAAGAGACGACTGTGGAGGAATAAGGAAACTTTGTGAGAAATACAGCTGAGAGGATTGGGGAAATAAGAGCAAAGAAAGGACTTTGGGAGGCTGGGAACTGGTTTTATTTCCGAGGACAAGTTGGGTGTTTTGACAAGAATCACTGTGAAACACTTTATTTGAATATCCTGGAGGCAAATGGGAAGTGGGTCTCCCAGACCTTGCAGCTTTAGTCAAGCATGAACCTCCCATTCCTATACCCAGGGCCTCAGCTCAGTGGATTCACCATTGGGTGTATGAGAGAACTTCACTCTCTGTGCACCAATGCTTCACATACCAACTGCACAGCAGGAGTGATGGAAACTCTTGCAACAAAGGTGTTTCTGTGTCTGTCTGGGTGGATAATTCTCCCTTAGATGTCTATAAGGGAACCTGTGGTTGTTCTCAGTGGCCAATGAGTCGGCTCTGACTCATGGAGACCTTATATATAATAGTAGCGTAGTAACAGGTGACGTACCCTGCACTGTACTTGCACTTGGCAAAAGAGCCTAAATGAGTTTGAAATCCCTGACATGGGAGTAAAGTGGTTAGTGACACTTCAAGGTTATTAATATTATCAGTGGCCCTGCATTATGCTCAGGATTATATTTTCTTTTTTATTTTTCAAAGAATAAAACTGTCTTTTTAGCAGCCTTCTCTATTGTTTGCATGGGCATAGATCCAGTGTCCTTATTGGAACTCTTATTCTTTAGGCTACTCCCTTCTGGTTACAGAGCAAAGAATTGCTGGCCTCATTGTTTCAACATTTTTGGCTTTGTTGACACTGAAAATTTGTTGGAAATTAATCACCAGGCAGTAATAACTTATGTAGAGTGCTTAGTCTAGATCAGGGCACATAATAGGTAATCGATAATAATGTGCTTGCACTCTTGTGACCAATTCTGATCTCATCTTGATTTTGTAATTTTAGGTTCTTAATAATGCAATAATTTCCAATTAGCATACCAGTCTGAGTTCAACCTAAGGGTAATGACAAAGCTCATGCTTTTTTTTTGCCTGTGACCATTAAATGAAAGCATTTTAATTTTATTTTTCTGCTCATGCCTTGTGAGTGACAGACTGTCATATTAAATCACTTCCCTAACTTTGTGCAACGGAAAACACAGGGTGCTTTGGTCTTCCTGCAGTGGGTTTACTGGAACAATAAGGTACTTGCAGTCTCCCATACCTGTGCTGGTGGCATCAAGGATGTTGTAACCGAAAAGAACCCGGAAAAGAGCCTTCATTTCTTTTGCAGGATGTGGCAACATGTATTAAGTTTTCCAATTGTCCCCTTTATGTAGCGCTCATGTTGTCAGATTTAGCCACATGCTATTATGTGTTTCTGCATTCAGATTTTTTGTTCCTTATAAACAAGGGGCTAATACAATTGTCCTTCTTCGGAAAAAATAAAGTCTTGGGTAAGAGAAGGCATTTGTGTGTTGGCGTCTTCAAGTCTGTATTCAAATACCCAGCAAACATCTTATTTCTGAACGGAAATTCATTTGACAGCTTATTCTCCACTCACCCCCCACCCCCACCACACACACTGGTAGTGTTTAGGTACCGTGCTTCTTGAGGCAGTAACTTTGTTTGAAATTAATCAGACCGGAGACCATGAGCTTCAGTAAAAGAAAATATAGCATTTGGTCCTAACCAGTTGGATGTAGTTTTCAGTGGCGACAGAGGCCCTAGTCTAGGGTGCTCCTGGGAGATTTGACACACTGAAAAACATAATGTCCAAATTAAAAGTAGTTGACAATTATGGTGAATTTAGTAGTTTTTTGGGGGGGAATTTTGCCAAAGACAAAAATATCCTCTTTTTGAAATGCTAGCTCATTATATTTAATCCACTTTGGCCCTTTGTCTTTGCAATTTACTTAAATTTTCAGGCTCTTTGGAAATAGCGGGCTAATAGGAAAGGGATTACAGTCTTTTAGGGAAATAGTTGTGAAAAAGAGCTATCAGCTTCAGTGTAATCAACAATATCCTAGCTGACAGGGAGATGGAGATTTTCGGACTTCTAAGAGCCATGCATATTTGGTCCTCTAGCATCTCAGCCGCTGTACACTCTGCTCCTCGTTTATTTGGGAGCAAGTTTGATTTCTAATGTAATTTTAAATGAACAATTTGTGCCTAAAAATGTGCTGAATGCTAAGAGGGACAGGGATACATTATTTGATTTAATACAGTTTAATTTCAACCAACATTTACTGAGTGCTTACTATGCGTCAGAATGGTGTCTTCTCTTAGGGAGCTTAAAATTTTATTGGAGAACAAAGATTTTTATGATAAAATAATTTCCAAAATATTGTATAGTTAAATTTCAAATTTTACAAAAGAAAACTATAAGAAATCACACTAAGTATATCAGATTTTGAACTTGGTGGAAATTTCTTGAGGAGTTGAGAACGTAGCTATATTTTGAAAAGAAATATATTTTGATAGTGTAGAGGAAAAGGGAGGGCATTCCAAGAAAAACTATTGGTGTGAACAGAGGGACAACTAAGCCAAATGTATTAGCAGGACAATGAAAGATCTCATCCAGATGACAGAGGTTGAGCGGTAATTTAGAGAGGATTCTGAATGCAAAAGGGGCTGGTCTCATTCCACATTCTTCTATAACTGTTGCTCCAAACCTTATACTGCCTTCTTAAAATTAATTTTATTTATATCACATAAGTTTAATAATTTAATCCAAAATTACATAAAGACTTGCAAAAGTCAAAACCTATGTAAGGCAGAAGCCTGTCAGAGAAGGAAAACTCAAATATTTTCCACTAATAGTGATAGAAAAGTGGTAAGACTGTATCTTGTCAAAGGTGGAAAACTTACAGCTCCAGAAAAACAAGGCAGTCCTGTCATGTTCCAGCTCTCACAGGTTTCACTGTATATAGATATATGCACATATATGTACACATACATATATAAATACAGCTAAATAGTACTAAAAAGAGTGTAAAAAGAAGCAACATTCCTCTGCCTCTTTTTTCCCACTGCACTAGTTTCCTTTCTAGAGATAGTCACTCGATTATTTTTTATTTTATTGTTGTACTTTAAGTGAAAGTTTACAATTCACGTTAGTTTCTCATACAAAAATTTATACATACTTTGTTATGTGACCCTAATTGCTCCCCCTATCCTGTGACAGCACACTCCGTCCTTTCTATCCCTGATTTCCCATGTCCATTCAACCAGCTCCTGACCCTCTCGGCCTTCTCATCTTACCTCTGGAGAGGAGCTGCCTATTTAGTCTCATGTAACTACTTGAGCAAAGAAGCATCCTCTTCATGAGCATCATTTTGTGTCCCATAGTCTAGTCTAATCTTTGACTGAACAGCTGGCCTCAGGAATGGTTTTAGTTCTGGGTTGACAGAGAGTCTGGGGGCCATACTTTCTGGGGTTCCTCCAGTCTCCATCAGACCATTAAGTCTCATCTTTTTACTAGAATTTGAGTTCTGCACCCCACTATTCTACTGCTCCATCATACCCTCTGTTATGTTCCCTGTTAGGGCGGTCATTGGAGGTAGCTAGGCACCATCTGGTTCTTCTGGTCTCAGGTTGATTCAGTCTCTGGTTTACGTGGCCCTTTCTGTCTCTTTGGCTAATACTTTTCCTCATGACTTTAGTGTTCTTCATTCTCCTTTACTCCAGGTGGGTTGGGACAAATTCATGCATTTTAGATGGCTGCTTGTTAGCTTTTAAGACCCCAGACGCCGCTCACCAAAGCAGGATGCAGAACATTTTCTTAGTAAACTTTGTTATGCCAGTTGACCTAGATGTCCCCCGAAAGCATGGTCCCCAGATCCCCACCCCTGCTACTCTGGTTGTATTCAGGAAATTTCTTAGCTTTGGTTTAGTCCGCTTGTGCTGACTTCCCCTGTAGTGTGTGCTGTCCTTCCCTTCACCTAAGATAATTCATGTCTACTATCTGGTTAGTGAATACCCCTCTTCCTCCCTCCCCACCCTCATAACCATCAAAGAGCGTTTTCTTCTGAGTTTAAACCTTTTCTTGAGTTCTTATGATAGTGGTCTTTTGTGACTGACTAAATTCCTCAGCGTAATGCCTTCCAGATTCCTCCATATTATGTTTCACGGCTTCATCATTGCTCTTTATCTTTGAATAGTATTCCATTGAGTGTATGTACCATCATTTGTTTACCATTCATTCGTTGATGGGCACCTAGGTTGTTTCCATCTTTTTGCTATTGCGAACAGTGGTACAGTGAACATGGGTGTGCATGTACCTATTCATGTGATGGCTCTTATCCATTGTTACTTCTTGTAAATAAAATCACATTGAGTGTCTCTGTATGTGTAGGTAGATAGGAAAAAAAAAAAAAAAGATTCTTGCTCCCCCCAACCATTGTGCATAAAATTAAAAAATAGTTTTTTATATACATTGTCATATGCCTTGATTTAAAAAAAAAAAAAATTAGTAGAATTTTCTGTATTAACACAAGGAAATTATTTTTCATCCTTGATTATGGCTGCGTAATTCTCCATTGTGTACACTAGAATTTTCAACCTCAACACTAATTGTAATTTTGTGTCAGATAGTTCTTTGGTATGGGAGGGTTTCCTGTGCATTATAGGAAGCATGGAAGCACCCTGACCTCTACCAAATAGATGTCATAGTGCCTCTTTCTCTGAGTTGTGAGAACTAAATATATCTCCAAACATTGCAATTGTTTTCTAATGGGAAAATCATCTCCATTTAAGAACCACTAGTGTATATGCACCTTAGTTTTATTATTGTTTTTGCTCTTGCTGTTGTTTTCAGCAGTTTCCCTATCGTTGGATAACTGTGTTGTTTCTTATCTTTTGCTACCACATACAACACCGTTTCGAATAATCTTGAAAAATATGTTTTTGTACTTGAACAGGTTAGTAGTTTCTTCAAAGTGAGCTATAATCCAGCTGTCAATTGATAGTTTTTTTAATTTTTCTTTTGATTTTAGATTTTTTATTTTAATTTTTATTCATATAAAACATCTACATAGTTCCAAAGTCAAATGGAAAACATAAGGTATATTCTAAGAATTCAACTTGTTTGTCCATTCTGTTTACTCCAACCCCTCTGCTATTCATTTTTATTTTAGTTTTTATTTTTTTTTATTGTACTTCAGGTGAAAGCTTATAGAACAAATAGTTTCACATGAAACACTAGTACACATATTGTGTTATGACATTGGTTAACAACCCCACATGTCAAGCCTCTAATTTCTAAACCTTTTTATTTTTTGTGAAAATACACATAGCCAAAGATACACCATTTCAAAAATTTCTACATGCACAGTTCAGTGACATTGACTATGCTCTTCCAATTGTGCTGGTATTCTCACTTAAGATAAAGGCTTACAGAACAAAATAGATTCTCATTTAACAGTTATTACAAATGTTGCCCTATGACAATGGTTAACAATCTCACAACACATCAACAATATCCTTACTCAACCTTGGGTTCCCTATCACCAGCTTCCTTTTCCGCTTCTGCTTTCTGGCCCTTGTCACTGGACTCCTGTAGCTCGTTAGTCTCATTTGGTTTTACGGGGCTGTCCACTCCCAGGCTGAACAGTGAATCTCAGAGGTAACTTCACCACTGAGCTAAAAGGGTGTCTGGGGGCCATGCTTGCGAGGTTTCTCCAGTCTCCTTTAGGCCAGTTAATCTGGTCTTTTTTGTGTGAGTTAGAATAATGCTCTTCATCCTTCTCCAGCTCTGTCCAGAACCCTCTGTTGTGATCCTGGTCAGAGCAGTCAGTGGTGGTAGCCGGGCACCATCTAGCTGTACTGGACTCAGTCTGGTGGAGGCCTTGGTATCTGTGGACAATTAGTCCTTCGGACTAATCTTTTCCTTGTATCCTGTTCTCTTCATTCTCACTTGCTCCCGAAGGGATGACACCAGTGGAGTATCTCAGATGGCCGCTCCCAGGCTTTTAAGACCCCAGACACTACTCACCAAGCGAGAATGTAGAGCATTGACTTTATAAGCTGTGTTATGGCAATTGAGCTAGATGTTCCACGAGACCATGGTCCCAAGAGCCCTCCGCCAGGCAATTCAGTCCCTCAGGGAGTTTGGATGTGTCTATGGGGGCTTCCATGACCTTTTTATATACAAGTAGTGCTAGTCTTCGCTGTATTGTGTACGGTCTCACCCTTCACCCAAGATACCACTTATCTATTACCTGTTTAGCATTTCCCCCCACCACTCCCATCCCTGGTAACCAGCAAAGATTGTTACATTTTGTGTGTGAACTTTTTCATGGGTTTTTGCAATAGAGGTCTCATACAATATTTGTCCTTTTGGGATTGACTTATTTCACTCAGCATAATGTCCTCCAGTTTCGTCCATGTTATGAGATGGTGCACAGATTCATTGTTGTCCTTTCTCGTTGCATAGTACTCCATTGTGTGTTTGTACCATAGTTTGTTTACCCATTCATCTGTTGATGGGCGTCTACATTGATTCCATTGTTTTGCTATTGTGAACAATGTTGCCATGAACATAGGTGTGCATATGTCCATTCAAGTGACGACTCTTATTTCTCTAGGATATATTCCTAGGAGTGGCATTGCTGGATCAAATGGTATGTCTATGTCTAGCTTTCTGAGGAAGCGCCATATCATTTTCCAAAAAGGTTGTATCATTTTGCATTCCCACCAGCAGTGCATAAGAGTTCTGATCTCCCTGCAGCCCCTCCAACATTTGTTACTAGCAGTGTTTTTGATTCGTGCCAGTAATGCCGGGGTGAGACTGTATCTCATTGTGGTTTTAATTTGCATTTCTTGAATGGCTAGTGATCCGAGCATTTCCTCATGTGTCTGTTGGCCATTTGAATGTCTTCTTTGGTGAAGTGTCTGTTCATTTCCTTTGCCCATTTTTTAATAGGATTCTTTGTCTTTTTGTTGTAGAGGTGTTGGATTTTCTTGTAGATTGTGGAGATTAGACCTTTGTCTGACTTGTACTGTCCAAAAAATTTTCCCAGTCTGTAGGTTCTCTTTTTACTCTTTTGATAAAGTCTTTTGAACAGCATGGGTGTTTATTTTTAGAAGATCCTAGTTATCTAGCTTATCTTCTGGGGTATGGGTATTGATGGTTATGGTTTGTATCCTGTTAATGCCATGTATTAAGGCAAGTAGTGTTGGTCCTATTTTTTCTTCTATGAACTTTATACTTTTAGGCTTTATATTCAGGTCTTTGATCCATTTTGAAGTAGTTTTTGTATATGGCATGAGGTATGGGTCCTGTTTCATTTTTTGCAGATGGATATCCAGTTTTGCTGGCCCCATTTGTTAAAAAGACTGTCTTTTCCCCATTTGATGGACTTTGGGCCTTGTCGAAGATCAGGTGACCGTAGGTGGATGGATTTACATCTGGGTTTTCAATTTTGTTCCATTGGTCAATGTCTCTGTTGTTGTACCAGTACCAGGCTGTTTTGACTACTTTAGCTGTATAGTAGGTTCTGAAGTCAGGTAGTGTGAGTCCTCCAACGTTATTCTTCTTCTTCAGTAGTGCTTTATTTATTCGGGGCTTCTTCCCTTTCCATATAAAGTTAATGACTAGGTTTTCCATCTCTTTGAAGAATGTTGTTGGTATTTGGATCTGGATTGTGTTGTATTTATAAATTGCTTTGGGTAGAATTGTCATTTTCACAATGTTGAGTCTGCCTATCCATGAGCATGGTATGTTTTTCCATTTATGTAGATCCCTTTGGGTTACTTGCAGTAGTATTTTGTAGTTTTCATTGTATAGGTCTTTTACATCCCTGGTCAGATTTATTCCTAAATATTTTATCTTTTTAGGGGCTATTATAAATGGTTTTGTTTTCCTGTTTTCCTTTTCATTGTTCTCCTTATTGGTGTATAGGAATCCAACTGATTTTTGTATGTTTATCTTGTATCCTGCTACTCGGCTGAATCTTTCTATTAGTTCCAGTAGTTTTCTCGTGGAGTCTTTAGGGTTTTCTATGTATAGTATCATATCATCTGCAAACAGGGACAGTTTAACTTCTTCATTACCAATTTGGATGCTCTTTATTTCTTTTTCTTGCCTTATTGCTCTAGCTAGAAATTCCAGCACAATGTTAAATAGGAATGGTGATAAAGGGCATCGTTGTCTTGTTCCTGTTTTCAAGGGGAATGTTTTCATCCTCTCTCCATTAAGAATGATGTTGGCCGTTGGTTTTGTATAGATGCCCTTTATTATGTTGAGAAATTTCCATTCTATACCTATTTTATTGAGAATTTTTATCAGAAATGGGTGTTGGACTTTGTCAAATGCCTTTTCTGCGACAATTGCGATGATCATGTGATTCTTTTCTTTCCTTTTATTTATGTGGTGGATTATGTTGATTGATTTTCTAATGTTGGACCATCCTTGCATACCTGGTAAGAATCCTACTTGGTCGTGGTCTATTATTTGTTTGATATGATGCTGAATTCTATTGGCTGGAATTTTGTTAAGACATTTTGCATGTATATTCATGAGAGATATTGGTCTGTAATTTTCTTTTTTTGTGACATCTTTGCCTGGTTTGGATATCAGCATTATGCTGGCTTCATAGAATGAATTTGGAAGTGTTGCTTCCTCTTCTATGGTTTGAAATAGCTTGAGTAGAACTGGTCCAATCTCTTCTGTAAATGTTTTGTAGAATTCTCCAGTGAAGCCATCTGGGCCAGGGCTTTTTTTGGTTGGGAGTTTTTTGATTACCTTTTCTATCTCTTCTCTTGTTATAGGTCTGTTCAGATTATTAACATCACTTTGTTGTAGTTTGGGTAGGTCATATGTTTCTAGAAATTTATCCATTTTTTCTAGGTTTTCAAATTTGTTGAAGTATAGTTTTTCATAACATTCTGTTAACATCCTTTTTATTTCTGTTAGGTCTGTTGTAATGTCCCCCATTTCATTTCTTATTTGAGTTATTTGTGTCCTCTCCTGTTTTTCTTTTGTCAGTCTGGCCAGTGGTTTGTCAATTTTGTTGATTCTTTAAAAGAACCAACTTTTGGTTTTGTTGATTCTTTCTATTGTTTTTCTGTTTTCTATTTCATTTATTTCTGCTCTGATCTTTACTGTTTCCTTTCTTCCAGTGGTTGTGGGCTTTTTTTGCTGTTGTCTTTCTATTTGTTTGAGTTGTGTAGTTAATGTTTGGGTTTTGTCCCTTTCTTCTTTTTTGATATGTGCATCTATTGCTATAAATTGTCCTCTGAGGACTGCCTTTGCTGTTTCCCAAAGGTTTTGGTATGATGTGTTTTCATTCTCGTTTGATTCTAGGAATTTTTTGATTCCATCTCTGGTTTCTTCTATTACCCAGTGATGTGTAAGCAGGGTATTATTCAGTTTCCATGTCATTGATTTTTTTTCCTTGCTCTTTCTGTTGTTAATTTCTGCCTTGATGGCATTGTGGTCAGAGAAGTTACTTTGAATTATTTCAACGTTTTGGATCTTCTTGGGGATTGCTCTGTGGCCTAAGATGTGGTCTATTCTGGAGAACTTTCCATGTGCATTGGAAAAGAATGTGTACTTTGCAGCGGTTGGATGGAGTATTCTATGTATGTCTATGAGGTCCAGTTGGCTGACTGTGCCCTTTAGGTCTTCTGTATCTTTGCTGAGTTCCTTCTTAGTTGTTCTGTCCTTTACTGAGAATGGTATGCTGAAGTCTCCTACTATTATTGTGGAACTGTCAGTTTCTCTTTTCAGTGTTGCTAGAGTTTGTTTTATGTATTTTGGAGCCCTGTCATTAGGTCCATAGATGTTTATTATGGTTATGTCTTCATGATGGATCGGCCCCTTAATCATCATATAGTGTCCTTCTTTTTCTTTTATGGTAGATTTTGTTTTAAAGTCTATTTTATCTGAGATTAGAATTGCCACGCCTGCTGTTTTTTGGTAGTTGTTAGCTTGATATATTTTTTTCCAACCTTTGACTTTTAATAAATTCACATCTTTGTTTCTAAGTTGTGCCTCTTGTAGACAGTGTATTGATAGATCTGGTTTTCTTGTCCAATCTGGCACTCTCCGTCTCTTTATGGGTGTATTGAATCCATTTAAATTCAGAGTAATTATTGATAGATGTGAGTTTGTTGCTGTCATTTTGTAGTGCTTTTTTTGTGGTGCTGAAGTTTTCTTTGTTCTTCTTACTCTCTTGTGCTGAGTTACTTTTGTTTGTGTATTTTGTGTTCATTTCTTTTGTTTTTGTAGGTTTTGTTTTTGCTGAGACTTTATGTTTTTCCTCTTTTTTCTGAGTACATTTGTTAACTTTCTTCGTGGTTACCATGAAGTTTACCCTTATCTTTCTAAGTCTGAAGCAGTCTACCATTACTTGGTATCCCTTGCCTTCCTCTCCATTAGAAGGTTCTATACCTATGCCATTTATTCCCTCTTTCATTGTTTTGATGTTGTTGTCATTTACTGATTAACTGCTCTGATTCCCTGTTGTATTTCTTTCGGTTTTTGATAGTCCACGAGAGTTCATTTCCTAGATTGGTATCTGGCTTGTATGATCCTGCATCCTTGATTCTGCCTGTGAGCTGAAGCTGTTTGTCCGCAGATCGAAGAACTCCCTTTAATAATTCTTGTAAGCTTGGTTTGACTTTTACATATTCCCTTAATTTCTGTTTATCTGGAAATGACCTAATTTCACCATCAAATTTGAACGAGAGTTTTGCAGGATATATTATTTTTGGCTGGCAATCTTCTTCTTTCAAGACTTTATGTATGCCATCCCATTGCCTTCTTGCCTGCATGTTTCTGCCGAATAATCTGAGCTTAGTCTTATTGTTTATCCTCTTTATGTGACTTCTTGTTTTTTATGAGCTGCTTGTGGGATTCTTTGTTAGTCTTTGGTTTTGGCGAGTGTGAGTATGATATGCATTGGTGATTTTCTTTTGGGGTCTCTCCTATATGGGGTTCATTGAGCTTCTTGAATGGCCAGCTTTTCATCATTCATGATATTGGGGAAGTTTTCTGTCAGCAGTTTTTCAATGATCCTCTCTGTGTTTTCTGTTTTCTCCCACCGTTCTGGAATTCCAGTCATTCACAAATTTTTTCTTTTGATTGTAATCCACATAACTCCCAGGTTCTCTTCATTGTTCTTTTGTTCTTTTTTCTGAGTTTTCCTCAGAGTTGTATCCTAGTGTTTGTCTTCAATTCCACTGATTCTGTCTCCACCATTTCAAATCTGCTTCTCAGCCCTTTTATGACACTGTCCATTTCTGAAATCTTGTTGTTTATCTTTTGGATTTCTAATTGTTGTCTTTGTATAATTTCTAGTTTTGAATTTATTTTAGCATTTTGTTCCTGCATTATTTTCCTGAAATGTTCAATTTTTTTGTCTGTATTTTCCATGAATTTGTCTATTTTTTCCTCATGTTTGTCAGCTTTTTGCCTCCGCTTTTGAAGAATTCTGAGTATTAGAGATTTGAATTCCCTATCAGGTAGTTCAAGTGCATTTTCTTCCACTGGAGAGTCATCTGGTGTTTTATTTTGGAGGTCTACTGGAACCATCCTGTCCTGTTTTTGTAAATGTTTTGATATTGTCTGTTGTCTTCGGGGCATTCAGTAGTTATTTTTCTCGTTTATTGATTGTAGATTTCTTTGTTTCATCCCTTTTTTAAAAAAAAAATTTGACTATGTCCGGGCAGACTGACTGTGTTTTCTTTGTTGTTTGCTCATCTGTGGCACAATAGTTTTCGCCACCTTCTCCAATTGGCAGGGTCAGTCACTCAGATATGGTATGGCAGGGAAGGTTTAGCTGAAGAGGAGTTATTAGGACAGGTTGTTTGTGGCACTTACTACAGCCACCAGAGCAGGTTGGTTATCAGTTCAGGGCAGGTTCCAGTAGGCCATGCCTGTGCTGCTTGGTGATGTGATGTCAAGTGCACGGTGCACGTAGGCAGTATGCAGTAGAGAGATTGTTATGTGTGGAGCTAAGATGGATATGGGAGAGAGGAGAGAGGAACAGGAGCCAAAAACATACAAACAAACAAAAAAGAATGCTAGGGGTGCTTGTCATTTAAGTCGAGAGATGAGAGACTATGAAATGGAGGAAAACAGAAAGGGGAAGAGGAAGAAAAGAAAAGAATGAATAAATAAAAATCGGAAAGGTTAAAGAAACGCAAAGTTCCCAGAGATCTCACCGATGCAGCTATGAGGTCTGGGGAAGTCGCTCTCAAGTATTGCAGTATGGTCTGGCTAGAAGTTGGAGAGGTGTACAGCACCAGGTATTTATGGAACAGAAAGAGAAGTAAGATATAGAGAGAGGAGAAACTGAGCAATGAAGAAAGACAAAAAGGGAAAAAAAGGGAAAAGAAAAGAAAACAAATTAAAAAAAAAAAAAAGAACAAAAAAGGTCCACAAAGAAACAGAAAAAAAAGAAGAAATGCTCTCAGAGATCCCTCTGCACATATGTGCAAGCCGGGAGGAAGTCTCCTTGCCACACAGCACTGCCTGGCCAGAAAGGGCTCCCAATTCAAGGAAATGAAAAGAAAACAAACAAACAATTCAAAACAAACAAATGCACAAAAGCCCCGGGATCCTACCAGAGCAGCAGCCCAGACCAGGAAGCAGCTCCACACTCGAACGGAGCTCCACCGCCCCTCTAGAAGAAGCAAAGATGGCGCATGGAGTCAGGTATTTGAGCCAAAGGAGGGGGAGGTGTTGAGACGTAAGGAAGAAATCAAAAGAAGCAGAAAAAAAAAGCAACACTAGCAGCCAACAAATGACACTCAGAGAGCCAGCTAGTGCTGGCTGGTGTTTCTCGGACAAGAGACTGTGTCCACAGGAAGCAGAGTGGGCCGAGTATGGGTGAAGAAGGGTAGGGAGTGGGAAAGCTTATATCATGAGTTACCAAAGCTCTGCAGCTCCTCAGGAAGAAGCAAAGATGGCTCATGGAGCCAGGTATTTGAGCGAAAGGAGGGGGAAGTGGTGAGAGGTAAGGAAAAAATGAAAAGAAGTGGAAAAAGGCAACAGTAGCAGCTAACAAACGGCACTCAGAGAGCCGACCTGTTTGGGTGTGTGGAATCCAAGCAGCCGGTGTTTGCCTGGTCAAGAGAATTTGGCCACAGGGAGCAGAGGAGGCCGAGTGGTGTTGAAGAAATGTGGGGGTGGGAAAGCATATATTGAAAATTACCGGTTGTTTTGTCTCCTGCTGGATGCTCTGTGAGGCTGCTTTCTCGTACCCTGTTTGCTGGTCTCCGATAGGAGTCCAAGATGGCGGATCTGTGCTGCATTAGCTATTAGGGGACCTTTGCATGAATCTCTCCTCACTCTCCATTCTCTGTCAGTTTTCTCACTCCATTTGGTGCTTGGCTGAGTTCTTTATCTCTTCATTTGATGTTTTAGGGTTTCAGGATTGTTGTATTGTCTGTTCGGCTTAGTTTTTTGGATCTTTGCTGTGGAGGGACAGGGTGGTGCTTCTGCCTAGAGCGCCATTTTGCTGGAACTCTTCTGATATTCATTTTTGTTTGTTGGTTTTGTTTTACTCTTCTATCTTTTAGAATGAAATAAATACGTTTGAACTTATATTTCCTGCTATTTATATAAAGATATACACTTCTTTCTCCTATCTTTTTTTTTGGCTTGATAAATCCCAGAGATTACTCCACAGTAATATATAAAATTAGTCTTCTTCCCTTTTGATAGCTGTTTAGCACTCCATTATCTGGTTTATCAAAATGTATTAAAAAAGTTTGGAAGGGAGTAGGATGAAAACATATGTTCAATCTGCCACTTTTATCTGAATGTGTCATATTAAGCATAGGTTGCACATTTTTACTTTACTAGCTCCCAAGGAGTATTACGTAGCTGTAATATTGAAAATATTGTTTCATTCCTTAAAAAGGATCATTTTAAACTGTAATAAAACAAAATTGATAACAAACCTAACCTGACATAAAGCGTGAAAAAAAAAAAAAAAAGCATGTTAATCCAGAGACTGTTTCAACATAGGACTTTAAGACTAGAGACAATTTTACCAATCTGATAACACCAAAACTGTGCCTTGACTAATATGTGGAAAAGAGCAGAGGCTCTGAGCAGAGGCTCTCCATAAGTAGTGAGAATAATGAGAAGAATGGTATATGTTTACCAAGATGTTTATAATATGTAAAAAAAAAAGTTGAACAGTTTGATTACTTACTAATACACTCTGCTAATAAAATTAAATTTATGAATTAAATTGGTTAATCAGAACTTCAATCCTAAGAATAAATAAAATCCTTCAATATTATGTAGTATAACTGAGTCAATATTTGTAACAAATATGATAAAAAAATTGGTATTTGAAGGTAAAAAGTCTGCTTTAAACTGAAAATTAGACTACCCATGGCCATGTTGATTCACGATTACTGTAAAAAGAAACAAAAATCTCACTCTAACATATCTGCTAAATACTGTAGATTGTGGTTTTATTTATAGTTACAATAATGAATGCAGTTTTACTACTCTTTTTTTCTTCTCTCTTGGCAAAATTTAATATCACTTAAAAGTTGAACAAGCCACTCTTCTCTGTCTGTCTCTATTAGCCCTCATCTTCAGTCTAGTCTGCTTTTGAATGTTTCCCATTTTAAATGTACTTTTTTTGTTTTGTTTGTTGTTGTTATTGCAAAAAACAGCATCATTAGAATTCTAGTGCAAATTATCTGCCTTATTATCGTTCAGTGAGGAATATACACATATTATTATATATATTAAATATATTATATATATAAATAATCTTAGTCTCTTAGTGCTGCTATAACAGAAATGCTCCCAGTCGATGGCTTTATTGAATAGAAATTTATTTTCTCACAGTTAGGAGGCAGGAAGTTCGAATTCAGAGGTCTTGCTCTAGGAGAATACTTTTTCTCTCCTTTTCTCTTTTCAGCTTCTGTTCTAAGATTTCTTGGCCATCTTCATGTGGCTTGGTATCTAGCTTTCCCCATCCTTGCTTGTTTCTGTGCCTTATCTGTTCCATGTGCATCTCAAAGGTGACTGGATTGAAATACACCCTACAATGATAAAAATCCTCATTAACATAACAAAGGAAACTCTGTTCCCAAATGGAATTACATTCACAAGTATAAGGGTTAAGATTCATAGTACATAGTGCTGGGGGGGACACCCTTCAATCCCTAACAATATATAAAGACTTGTATTTAAATTTAAAGGTAAATAAGAAACTTGGAATCAATATTAACTCTATATAAGATAGACAAATGCATAATACCGTTAATATATAGATAACACAAATTAACAAGAAAAGGAATAGAAATTCAATAAGAAAATAGGAAAAGAATATAAATAATTCATAATGGACAAAACCAAAATGGTTCATAAACATATGAAAAAGTATTCAACTTCATAAGTTATCAAAGAGATAAAAATTAAAACATGAGGCTCGGTTTTTCATCATTTTATTAAAGTGATTGAAAGTTTGATAATACCTGTGTTAGTGAGGCCTTGAGGAAATGGGATTTTTCTCTCATATGTTGCTAATGAGATTGTATGTTAGCAAAATAATTCTGGAGTGATACACAGTGAAAAGTTTCAAAAGCTTTAAAATTTGTACTCATATTTAGCAAGTAATTCTTTTTGTAAGAATTTATGTAAAGAAAATAGTAATGAAAGTCTAAAAGAATATATGCAAAAGGAAGTTTATCATGCCCAACAACTGAAATGGCTCCCCTCAGTGGTTCCTGTCTGCTGGTCTCTCTGCCCAGTTTAACTCTTTTTCTTGAATGTGGGCTAGACCTAATGACTTATTTCTAATAAATAGAGTACAACAAAAATATATTGCATGTCACTTGGAAAATTAAGATTTTGAAAGACTGAGTTTTCCCTACTGCTCACATTCTTTCTCTGGCTTGTCTCACTATTTGGCTCTGAAATACAAGCTGCCAAGTTTTAAGTTGCCCTGCAAGGAGAAACTGAAGATGACTTCCAGCCAACTGTCAGGGAGGACCAGAGGCCCTGAGCCCAACAACCCTGGAGGAACTGAATCCTGTCAACAGTCACTGAGAGAGCTTGAAACTGAATCCTCCCCCAATTAAACCTTGAGACAATTGTGGTCATGACTCCAACTTGATGGAGATACCATGATGTGGAGAACCCAGCCATACCTGGATTCCTGATTCGCAGAAACTGTGAAGTAATAAATGTGTGTTTCCTCAAGCTTCTAAATTTTGGGGTAATTTTACATACAGCAACAGGTAACTAATAAACAGACAAAAATGATCTTGCTATAGAGATGAATGAGAAAAACATTCTGTAAGTAATAACAAGGTAAAGCATCATTCCAGTTTAGCCATAAACACAACACACATGTATGCATACGTGTATACAGCATTAAAAATGTCAAGGAGAATATCAATAAAGTGATAATTCTTAAGCTATGAGATAACTCTTAGTATTCTTAAGCCATGAGATAATAGATGATTTAAAAATCATTTTCCTAGAGGTTTTCTATATATTTCAGTTGTTTTAACAGTGAATTTTTTGAATTCTGATATCTGTGGGAACAAAACACTCTTGGGGTCTATGTCAGTACTTTTACACAGTTGGAAACCAGAAAGTCTTGGGAGGATTAATTTTTTTAATGGATAAATTTAACACAAATTTTCAGAAGTTTCTTAAGACTAAAGAATCTTCAGGTATTTTATGATAGTAATGATATTTGTACCTGAGTGAGAACACTGGTTTTTGTTTCACATTTTTACTTCAAATTTTGTCAACATGGAAGAATGCACCAAAAATGTAGAGCATCAATAATGCAGAGCACATTATTCCAAGAGGAAATAAGCCCTGCAAAAACTGAAGACAAAACTACGTGATGGATGTCAATCTGAGTGAAGACTTCACAGCAGCACATACACAGTGGTAGCTTCACCTTGCAGAAAGGGCATTTGCCAAAGCTGACTGGTGGAATATGCAAGTCTATTTCATGTGCTAGTTACATTCAGCTTCTCTAAAGGTCTATATTATGAATCATTTGGTGCACTGTAGAGATGCTAGCTTGAGACTGAACTAGAGACAACATACCCTGGAGCTGACACTTAACTTGGACTATTCATCTTTTTAATATATCTAATAATGAAATAGTCAAATATAATTAATTATAGTTTAGTGTATTTGTAAAACTATAGACTGGTTAGGCAGTACATGGCTTTCTCTCTATTAAGTTTTTTTTTTTTTTTAATTTCCTTCCTGGAAGATATGCTATAAAAGCAAAAGATAATTATTTGCATAAGCCATTAAAAGAGAAATACCAAGTATTTTTTCTTTCAATGGTTCTAAGAAAGAAGCAGTGATTGAAAATTGTTTGTGTACATATTGAGAATAAAGGAAGTTGGTACAGTTCAGTGGTTATGACCTTGGTCTCTGGAGTTAGGTGACCTGGATTTGCATTTTATTTTTAGCACTATTTGATAAACTTTCTCAGAACTTCTATTTCTTCAGCTATAAAGTTGGCATAATAATTGATCCCTATCTTATGGAGTTATAATGGAATAGTGCATTTAAAACATTTAGCACAATAACTGGCACAGAATAGATGTTAAATATTTGTATATCTGGGTAGTGCAAATGGTTAAGTGCTCGACTACTAGCCTAAAGGTTGGTGGTTCAAACTCACCCAGAGTCACCTTGGAAGAAAGGCCTGGGGATGTGCTTTAAAAAAATAACAGTCTTGAAAACCCTATGGTTCAGTTCTATTCTGCACACACGGGGTCACCATGAGTTTGAATCAACACCAACTAACAACAACATGTATTGGCCTATCTATCTACATACATTATCATTGCTGTAGCTGATTTACTTAGCTTACTCAGAAATACTTTTTGTGCCCACACCAAGTGCCGAACACTATGTCACAAGTAAAAAAATACCCCATTACCCTTAATTGTCCCTACTTTCTAATTATGTAACATGACTTTTCTCTATAGTTTACTACTTTTAGTTCTGATTTCAAAGGTTCTTTTTATGAGACGTGTGTCTGAGTCGATTTGTTGGTGGGAGTCCTTGACTTTTATTTTTCATTCCAGCTGGGTTCTCCGGGCATCAATTAAGTCAATTTGTCAAATTCCCTCGGGAAGAACACAGAGTATTTAAAATATATATTTTCTGTAATGTTATGTGTCTCTACATTACCAAAGCATGCTTACTTAAATGATGGCCAGCAGTAATTTCTGTGGCACCTCGGTTGTTCTGTTAGATCTTCTCATGAGAAGTACCATATAAATTAGGGGAAAATCACAAAAATACCTGTCATTCTCTTTTTTCTACCAAGAAAACCATTATTTATTTTGATACTGGGAAAATCCCTGAAATTCCAGAGGGCTGCCAAATCCACTGTATTTGTGCCAGGATATAATGAAAATATACCTCCCTTGAAGCATATTCTCATAGGCTTTCTACCTGATTAGTCAGTTAGCAGAACAGATCATTTTTTTGAAGAAGTGCTACTTCTTGTGAAGAAGATTTGTAGGACCTTTATTCTTTGGATCTAAGCTATGAATAAAACAGAGAAATGGATTTGATATCTTCTCAAATATGTGGGAACAATGGCTATTTTACACATCAATGCAAGCCATTTCTGCTTTTTCAATAAAATCCTAGTTCAAAGCACAGAAATCTTGGGAGAGACTGAAAAGAAATGACCACCCTTGAGTAAAGATAAAAACGTAAGACCAAGACATGGGGAGGATTTGTAGAAGTGTTAATTGCCTTCATGTATGTAGCAGGAAGTTAGTGTTATGTGGTAGGAAGTTTGCTGGATTATAACTCAGAGAATCTGGCTTCCAGTCTGAGCTCTGCCATTGATTTGCTATAACAATATTGCAATCTACTTGGGCTTTCATGATTTATTTTCCTAGCCTATAAAATAAAGCAATACAGCAAGAAGATAGACGCTTCCTCCCTATCCTCTACTCTGATTTTTCCCATCCCTATGGTTTCTAAATCAATAATGCATATCTAAGTTTTTTGTTTTGGAAGAAGATCTTGATTAGAACCACAATTCGATCATCCCTGCATGAATCAGGCAAGCTTCTCTGGACTTGGGTTCTACACTAGGGTCCTGGCTGTTGCCAAAATTGCCCCACAATTTCACTCAGGTTCCACAAGAAGTGTCTTTTTATCATCCTCACAATATTTGATTTCCTTCCCCTCTTGCCTTCCTGCCCACTAGATTGCCTCAACAGGTTCTTAAGTGCTTATTAAAGGCCAACTTCTCAGGCTCATTTCTCAAGCATATCATCCCCTTAGCATGCCTGAGCTTTAGGCCAACCTTTGGGTTCATATCAGCAGTGACAGTAGACAAATCATGATTACATTGAGCCTGTACCTCATCTTTTAAATGGGGGTAATAATGACCATCTATTCTTCTTTATGGGGTTGTTATGAGCACCAGATGAGACAATCTACAGAATTTATGAATAGTAAAATGGTCTCCAAAATCTGGGGAAGATAGCTAGCTCCAATTAGCTGCCAGAATATCTGATAGTAATCATGGGCATTTCTCTTTGGAAATGGTCCTAAAAATATTCTGCAAGTGACTTCAAATACCTATTTATAGTGAATGCAATTGTCAGCCCCTGTTAGGGGCATGGTTGACTTGCATGTATAGATCTCACGAGCTTGAAAGGTATGGGGTTCTCTCATAAGAAGATGGGTTTCCTAGGTATTCAGACTTTGAAACCCACAGCCCACCAATAAAGGACCATAATCAACTAATGCCCATTTTCAGGACCATAGAAACTTTTGCTAGATGTTCTTGGTGTATGGAAGCACGAAGAACTTCCAGTTCTCCCAGTAACTTTAAAAAGAATTAAAGTTATATTTCATTTTATGAACTGAATAATCAATTTTCATGTGTGTTAGCTCAGAGGATTTTTAGACTCCGGGTGGCACGAACATTAGGTTCACAGGGTTTCAACACTACACGTTTTGAGGGATGTTGTATCCTGTTGGAGTCAATTGGAGGACATTTTGCCTCAGACTAAAGAATCTTCTTGATTTTAATACTTCTTCCTTCTCTTCCCACTGTACCACATTTCACAAATTAAGTAACTTGTTTTGTTGAAGCCACTGCAATTAAAGTCATTAAGACAAAAATTAGGAATTCTTAGAAAATGTAGTATGTAGTAATAATGTGTCTATAGGACATGTGCTAAGATTTTTATTTTGTTCTGCCCTGCTTTACTTCGTTTCATCTAGTTGATGCTTGCCTGAACAGTAAATGATTGGAGCACACTTTCTTTTCTAACCCATGTAGTGCATTGCTTAGAATTTTGACAATACTCATCACTTAGAAAAACAATGCTAATGAATGTTAATCTCTCGTTGGCTGTGTATGGAGACATATACTAAAAGAATTACTACTTTGCTTTTAGGAAGCACACAATTAAAATGTTTTGTTTCTATGCAGTTCTTTTTTTTTTCTGTATATAGATGTTTATTTTTCCATTTAATCACCTACACAATGTCTAGCATATAGCAGGAACTCAATGAACGTTTGTCAAGTGAATCAATATATGAATGAATGAATATTTGAATGAACTAACATAAATAAATCAATGATTGCATAATAAAACAAGTCTCACCTCTTATATCCTGTACTCTTGGGTTTAACAATTTTCCCCTGGCATCTGCCTTTGACTGAGAATGATTTAGTGGGGCTAGTATGCTTTTGGAGCCCTGGTTGTGCAGTGATTAAGAGCTACAACTGTTAACCCAAAGGTTGGCAGTTCTAATCCACCAGCCACTCCTTAAAAATTCTATGGGGCATTTCTACTCTGTCCTGTAGTGTCACTATGAGTTGGCATCGACTCAACAGAAACAGGTTTTTTTGTTTATTTGTTTTAGTATGGTTTTATGGAGACAGTGGTAGTTCAGTGGTAGAATTCTCACCTTCCATGAGGGAATTCAATTCCCAGTCAATTCACCTCATGTGCAACCACCACCAGTCTGTCAGCGAAGTCTTGTGAGTTGCAATAATGCTGAACAGATTTCATCAGAGTAAGGTGGTCTAAGAAGAACAGTTTGATCATCTACTTCCAAAAATCAGCCAATGAAAACTTACAGATCACAGTGGTCCAATCCACAGCTAATCATGGGGATGACGTAGGACCAGGAATTTTTTCCTTCTGTTGTGCATGGAATCACCATAATTTCAAGACCTGTTTGTCTGCAGGTCACAACAACACACATGTGGTTTGGAATCAGTGACCACAAATTTGAATCCAAGTTCCACCACACTACTTTTCTGTCTATAAAATCAGGATAATTCTGATTTATCCATGTTTCTCTCAGGATAAAATATAATGTAAAATGTGTATATATTCACTTCAAGTGCCAACACATGTATAAGAAGCAATGCTCAGATCATTCTTAAACCATCTGTGAGCTAGCCCCAGGTGCTCCTTTACAGCTTTTCTATCACTGTACCCCATATGCGCACAGTGAGCTTCCTTTTGTTATCCACCAAGCATAATGGTGTAACAAAATACATTCTTCCCATATTCACTTTGTCTTGCTTCCTTTAAAAGTAAACGCATCATTCTTTAGTCTGAGACTCTGAATACTAACCTCTACAAAGAAATCGATGTGGTTAATAATAAAATAAATAAGCAACAGAACGTTATATAGTTGTAAGTTTATTAAAGTAATGGATTCCTTTCTTTCTGACTCCTTTTAAAATGGTAAGTGATGTTCGATGTAGGCTGCAGCTCTTCTTTTTAATTCTCTTGAGAGTAAACCTTACCAATTTCCTCATGGATTCTCTAATTTCCTTTGCTAAGGATTGGGATTAACATCATTGATAGCTATAGGACACATTTTTGTACGTAATGGAAGGATGCGAGCCCCTCCAAATAAAATTAAGTGAAATAATAATAATTGATTTAAAATTTGCCAAATTATTTGTATAAAATACTTAGACTAATTGGTTTTACAGTTTAATAAGAACAAAGAAGAAACTGACCTTTAAGAAAAAAAGACAAAAACTGCATTCTGCTTTTAGAAATCCTGACTGTCATGTTTAAATGAACACATTATAATTTTTAAATACATGCATATTTGTTTTGTTTCATCAACTAATCAATTTTACAATCATTTTATAGTATTTTTGAAATTATTTTTGTATTTCCTACTTTACTAACACTGTATTTGTTGATTTATATCATACAGACTGAGAAGCCACTGTGCCTGCAAGTCAAGTCTTTCATCACTATACGTAGTCCCCTCTCCAAGCAATTTGCAGCTCATAAGTCTCTTCTACTGAGAAATTCTGGAGCCGTAACAGTAACACTTTCCATGGTGTTTATTTAGCAAGGCTGGAATAGAACTTATGGTGGTTAGTCAACAATAGTGATGTTCACTGGAGGTTTTGTGGGTTCTAGAGTTCTTTCTGTGGACCTTTTCACTCATAGCATGATGTTTATATGAACAGTCTTTCTGCCTTGCTAGTGTCTTGTTCCAATGAGTTAGTTTTGCATAATTTTAAATTATCTGACTCTCAGAGACAATGTTCCAGAACCATAGTTGTACAGTGATTAATGGGAAAACATTAGGGTACAGCATATTCTGGTAAATTCATGCCCACATGGTCCTCTGCTTTTTTTTTTTTTCAAATGTTGTTACCTCATTGCTAATTATAATTACTGTACTCTCATCACCCCAAGTATTGTTATCTATGTACTATTTCTCACTATTGCTGTAATTCCCAGGGGGAATCAGTCAAAAAAAATTAAAAGTCTCATTCAAGCAGAAGCTATCAGATCACAAAGCTGAAATAATATTGTGTAAGGTAATTAAAAATAAATAAGACAATGCCTCCAGTGTCACAGCACAACTTAACACACTACGTAAGCATTTCCGTATGCAGTCACTGAAGTATAGTAATAAAGCGCACAGATTCTGGAACTGTGCGATGGCCTGGTGCCTAACACTTCCTGGATCATATGCTGCTTTTGCCATCAATTTGTCATTTCCCTTAGGTCGTCATTTATACTTTTTCTGTTCTCTTTCAGTAGGTGCAGCATCCATAGTCTTATTAAGGGTAGGGAAGTAATTGAGTTCTGAGAAGAAAAATAAGCAGCCAATTCCAAACCTCTGAATTTCCCCACAACTGCACACAGTATTCTCATATGCTTCATGTAGTAAATACCTGAGGAAACTACCTTTTACCCGTAAAATAATTTCTTATTTGGCTCAGAGAATTTGTGTGTGGTCAGAGAAAAGGAATGAATTAATTGTTTGAAGTCAGAGGATGTAACCTACTATCAAGACTCAAGAGACTTCAAATGCAATATATGCTTTCCAGTATCTTTTAAGTGAAGAGGCCAAGAAGATTTTCTTGATGATCTAAGCTCCCATCAGCAATCAGGCACTCACTTCAATTTCATCTCTCTTGGTTGTTGGCCTCCTTTTGTTGTTAGGATATTTTGCAATACAGCTATAATAACTGAAATCAAGCTGGGCACCACTGCAGACAAACAGGGGACAAATCATCGTTTTGCCCTTCCCAACAAAAAAGAGCTTCAGATTATTTTCTAGAGAACTTTTCCAAAAAATTTTCCATCTTCAAGCCACTAGCTGAACATACCATACCTTACCAATTGTCCTTGAGTCAATTCCAGCTCATGGCTAGCTTAACAGATACCTCTTCTTTCTAACAGGCTGTACTGGCCTCAGAGAAAGCTAGGCTGTGATACGTGCGTGTGTGTTAGAGGGAGGACATGGAATACACAAGTCATTCAATTATCATTCCAATCATCTGTTTCTAGATTCTTCTGGAAGATTAGAATCAATCCATAAAAATGAAGAGTATCTCAAAGCCCTATTATATAATTAAATCATGTATCAAAGTGTAGTTAATTTCCAAATATAGGTAATTCTAAATGAAAACTTAATTGAAAAGAAGTCTCTTGCTGAAACGCAAAAAACATACGCAGATAGCCAGGAAATACTGTCACTAACATAAAATAAGTATCTTTTTTTTTTTTCTTCCTAAAGAATCACAGTTCTATTGCCTAAGTAGCTACTTGCAGGGAACCATACTATTAGCCATTGGCAAGACGTCTTTATAAAACTTGGCTTAATAGATTTTGTCTGTTGCTCTGTGTATCTGCTTGCCTCGTTTTTTTTTTCCCTCTCCTTTTTAAAGTTCCAAGAAGCTCTCCTTTTCAATTTTTTCATGCCTACATATTTGAATGGAACAATACTTTCAGTTGAATCCTAAGCAGGGGTTTCTAGTTCTCCAGTTCTGGCATTTAGCCCACAGGAATATTTCCCTGAAGGCTTGTGCTTTTGCTGTGTGGGGGAGGGATGCGTTTCTTCTATAAGCCAACTTTTTCTCTGGGTACTTCTACTAGGGCATTTTGCCCATTCCTTTAGGCTACAGAGCAGTGAGCTTGGGTGGCTGCCACTTAGGGTTTTTCCCAGAGAGCCATTTTCCCAGAGAGTGCTGAGCCTGGGAAAGGAGCAAGGAAACGATTCCCTTTAGTTCCTAAGTTGTGAGCCTTTTTCTTTTTTTGGTAGAAGAAGAAACACTGCCAACCTGCCACCTTGTTCCTTCCTTCCATTCTCATCCTAAAACACTTCTAAATATAGCAAAAGTTCCCACTGCTTGGCAAAGAAAAATACGAGGAGTTTTTCCAGTCACATCAGGAACAATGTAATGTTGGTGTGATCATTTCTACCTTTACTGTGAGAACTTGCTTTATTCCCGAATAACTGTTTTCAGAATGCTACCTGGCATAGATTTGTAGCTCTAGATAAAAAGTAAGGTTTAAGGAAAGCTAGTCTTGAATAAGCATCACTATTTTGGCAACTTAACTAATTAATTTGCCCTAGTGTCTTCATTTTGTGTAACATTAACTCGAAAGTTTTGCATAATTTTAAATAATACTATATATTGCCATGTTTGTAACTAAATAAGTAACCACAGAAAATGCATATTTAAAGCTGTAACTTCACATCCCTGCTTTCGAAATACCATTTCTTCCAGAAACACTTTGTTAAATGTTTGGAACATTTTCTTTTAGAGTTTTTCAATGCATATGAATACATGTATACAAACACATAGAAAAATTTTAAAGCTATTGATTTTTTAAGTATAAACTATGCATCTTGGACTTTTAAAAATACGTATACATCTGTATGTTCCTCATTCTTTTTACTGCATGTAAATAAGGAATATAGTTAAATCTCCCATTCTCTTTGCTTTCTTTACATTCCACTAATTTCTATTACCTTTCAGCATTAAGAAAATTACATGTTTTTTATAGTTTTAATTATTTTCTATAGCTTGTATAAATTTCCCAGAAATTGTTGTTAAATGCTATTATTTGTTGCTAAAACAGCTCTGAAGACAGAGCAGATTTTACACAAACTTCTAACTACTTGGTTTTGTTTAAAAAAAAAAAGAGAGAGAGAGAGAAAAAACAAAAAAACATAACTTTCCTGGACAATGGCTTCTTCAATGAGGTATTTTTATAGGATGTGTTAGAAATATGGTAAACTTTTAGGGAGGACGAAGTAACTTGGAAGTGGGAACTGAAGTGATATGCCTTCTTCATATGAAAGTATTCTTATTTAAAGAGTTAGATATCAATCAACTACCTATGAAATATGTTTCCATAACTTATATTTTTAAATGTTCAGCAATACTTTTTCCACATAAAAATAGATAGATTATGCAAAAAAGTAAATATTTACTAAATTCTTCTAAAAAGTCCAGGTATAGTGATTGATATGGGGCATGGGAATGAATAAATTCCTCTCCTACTTTCACAAGCTAATGCGGAGACACACATATGATAATTTTTTTTTATTTCAGATGTGAAATGAAAGATAGTTCAGGAAATTCAGGTTGAGAGAAAGTGGAAATCCAAACCTAGAGATATTTGGATTTTAAAGAGGAATTTTCTGTGGAATTTATGGAGAGGTTGATGAATCTTAGAGCTATGCTCTGTAACAGACACAAACTCTGTCAGAAACCTGTGAGGAAACTGGGAGAAACACAAGGTGGCAAGGCTTGTCATTATGGGATTTTCAGGGACTGGGAGGAGTGTGCCTGGAATCCTATGGTACTAGATATACAAGGCTCAATAGAGGGGATTGACAAAGGGTAATCTTCCTAATCAAATGTTATTTTCTTTCTCACTGGTCTGGAAGAGATTATTATCCACTCTGGCTGACAGGACAAGAGTGCAGCAGCAGCAATTTAAGATGACTTCAGGACAGAGTAATATCAGAAATCTGCTCTGGGTGAAGAGCCAATAGCAGCAACAATCCTAATTCTAGTTACTTCTTGGTTCCTGAACCACCTTCACTCCATGGACTGAGCAAACACCACAGAGAATGTTTCTTCCTTTTAATACCAGTAACTTGAGAGAAGGAGCAGGGACAGTTGGGAATGGGGTGCAGGAAACAAAGAGAGCAAAACTAGTGGTACTAGACCTGTACTCACATAGACAGGCACAAACTAAGACCTAGGATTTCACCAGTTCCCCCCTCAATCACTAGTAGAAAAGTAACCTGACTGCACAAATGGAATACAGGATGAGCTCACAAGGAAAATATCATCCATCTTGGAGCAATATATAAAAAAAGGAAGGAAGGAAGGTAGGAGAAGGAAGAAAGGAAGGGAGGGAGAAAGGGAGAAAGGAAGAAAGAGAGAGAGAATACAAAAAGAAAAAAATCTACAAGCACCATGGAAAATTAAAGAAAAAGATCATTATTTATAAAACATTATTTTATTAAATGGTTTTTTTGAGAGAAAAGAGACAGCATTGCAACCTTGAAGCAGGAGCAAGAGGTAATGAAGAGGAATCAAATGGAACTAATGCCTACAAAATATGTTTATTGAAATAAGAACTCACTGAATGAATTAATGGTATAGCTAATAAAAATACAGAAAATAGTCAACTAGAAAATTGGGTTAGGGATATTGGGAAGGCATGATAAGATAGACGGAAATCGTTAAAGATATAGAAAATGAAAGTAGAAGTGTCAACATCAATAAACAGGATACCAGAGGCAAAGAAAAAAAATCAGAAGAAAGGATGCATTTGGAAGAAAAAACGAATACATTTTTTTTTTTCCAGAAATAAAGATATAAGCTTTTAGGTTTAAAAAACACATAGAATGCTCTGCAGAACCTATTTAAAAAAAGTCACATCTAGACCCAACATAGTAAAAATTTATAAGTATTAAAATAAAAGAAGTTATGCAAAAAGTTTTTTCAGGTAAGAAAAAAAAACAAGGAAAAACAAAAAATAGAACTACTGCAAAAGAATAATAATCAGATTGGCATTAATATTATAAACAATATTGTCAGAAGGGGGAAGACAAAAAATAATTTTTATAAATAGTTATGAAAATAATTTTAAAGTTGGAATCTTATATCTGAATAAACTATCATTAAAATTGAATGCTGAGATGAAATATTTCCAAGTATATCATTTTGAAAGATGTTTCCATTGATTATAGAATTCTCCACCACCAGTTTGTCATACTGTGGTGGCTTGCCTATTGCTATGATGCTAGAAGCTATGCCATAAGTATTTCAAATATCTTCAAGGTCACTCATGGTGGACAGGTTTCAGCTAAGCTTCCAGACTAAGACAGACTAGGAAGAAGGACTTGGAGGTCTACTTCTGAAAAAAATTGGCCAGTGAAAAATTTACGAATAGCAGCAGAACATTGCCTGGTATAGTGCCAAAAGATGATCCCCTCAGGTTGGAAAGCACTTAAAATATGACTGGGGAAGAACTGCCTCTTAAAAGTAGAGTTGACCTTAATGATGTGGATGGAATAAAGGTTTCTAGACCTTCAAATTTGCTGAGGTGGCACTACTCAAAATGAGAAGAAACAGCTACAAACATTCATTAATAAAACCAGAACATGCAATGTACAAAGTATGAATCTAGGAAAATTGGAAATCAAAAATGAAACGGACTCCATAATGACTGATATCCTAGGCATTAGCGAGCTGAAATGGGCTGATATTGGCCATTTTGAAACTGACAATCATATGGTCTACTATGCTGGAAATGACAAATTGAAGAGGAATTGTGTCTCATTCATGTTAAAAATAACATTTAAAGACCTATCCTGAAATACAGTGCTGTCAGTGATAGTTACATATCCATATGCCTACTAGAAAGACCAGTTACTACAACTACTATTCGTATTTATGCATCTACCACTAATGTCAAAGATGAGGAAATTGAAGACTTTTACCAACTTCTGCAATCAGAAATTGACCAAATATGCAATCAGAATGCATTGATAATCACTGGTGATTATAATACAAAAGATGGAAACAAAAAACAAGGATCTGTAGTTGGAAAATATGGCCTTGGTGATAGAAATGACTCCAGAGGTCGCATGATAGAAGTTTGCAAAATCAAAGACTTATTCATTGCAAATATGCTTTCTCAACAGTGTAAACAGTGACCATACCCATGGACCTTATGAGATGTAAAATATAGGAATCAAATCAACTATATCTGTGGAAAGAGACGATAGAAACTCTCACTATCATCAGTCAGAATAAGGCCAGGGGTCAACTGTGGAGCAGACCTTCAATTGCTCATCTGCAAGGTCAAGTTGAAGCTGAAGAAAATTAAAACAAGTCCACAAAAACCAAAATGTGAACTTGAGTATATCCCACCTGAATTTAGAGACCATCTCAAGAATAGATTTGATGCGTTGAATAGTAATCACCGACGGCCAGATGAGTTGTGGGATGACATCAAGGACATCATACAAGAGGAAAGCAAAATGTCATTAAAAAGACAGTAAAGAAAGAAAAGACCAAAATGGATGTCTGAAGAGACTCTAAAATTTGCTCTTGAACATAGAGTGGGTAATGTAAATGGAAGAAATGATGAAGTAAAAGAGCTGAACAGAAGATTTCAAAGAGTGACTACAGAAGACAAAGTAAAGCATTATAATGAAATGTGAAAAGACCTAGAGTTAGAAAACCAGAAGGGAAGAACATCCTTGGCATTTCTCAAGCTGAAAGAACTGAAGAAAAAATTCAAGCCTCCAGTTGCAATTTTGAATGAGTCTAAGTGCAAAATATTAAACAATGCAAGAAGCAAGCATCAAAAGGAGATGGAAGGAACACAGAGTCACTGTATCAAAAAGAGTTGGTCTACATTCAACCATTTCAGGAGGTAACAAATGATCAAGAACTGACGGCATTTAAGGAAGAAATCCAAGCTGCACTGAAGGCATTGGTGAAAAACAAAGCCCCAGGAACTGACTGAAAACCAACTGAGATGTTTCAACAAATGGATGCAGCACTGGAGGTGCTCACTCCTCTATGTCAAGAAATTTGGAAGACACCTACCTGGCCAGCAAATGGAAGAGATCCATGTTTGTGCCCATTCCAAAGAAAGGTTATCCAGCAGAATGCAAAAGTTATCAAACAATATCATTAATATCACACACAAGTAAAATTTTGCTGAAGGTAATTAAAAAATGTTGCAGTAGTACATCGACAGGGGACTTCCAGAAATTCAAGCTGGATTCAGAAGAGGGCATGGAAGAATGGATATCACTGCTGATGTCAGATGGATCTTGGCTGAAAGCAGAGAATACCAGAAAGATGTTTACCTGTGTTTTATTGGCAATGCAAAGATTATTACACTGTGTGGATCATAACAAATTATGGATAACATTGCAAAGAATGGGAATTCCAGAATGCTTAATTGTGCTTGTGCAGAACATGTAGTGCGTAGACCAAGAGGTAGTCATTTGAACAGAACAGGGGGATACTGTGTGGTTTAACATCAGGAACGTTGTGTGTCAGTATTGTATCCTTTCACCATACCTATTCAATCTGTATGCTGAGGAAATAATATGAGAAGCTGGACTATATGAAGAAGAACATGGCATCAGGATTGGTCTAAGACTCATTAACAACCTTTGATATGCAGATGACACAACCTCGCTTGCTGAAAGAGAAGAGGATTCGAAGCACTTACTCATGAAGCTCAAGATTACAATCTTTGGTATGAATTAGACCTCAATATAAAGAAAACAAAAATCCTCAAAACTGAACCAATAAGCAGCACCATGATAAATGGACAAAATATTGAAGTTGTAAAGCATTTTATTTTACTTGGATCCACAATCAATTCCCAAGGAAGCAGCAGTCAAGAAATGAAATCTGCTTCAAAATATCTCTTTTAAGTGTTGAGAAGCAAAGATGTCACTTTAAGGACTAAGGTGTGCCTAACCCAAGCCATATTTTCAGTTGCCTCATATGCATGCAATAGCTGGACAATGAATAAGGAAGACTGAAGAAGAACTGATGCCTTTGAATTATGGTGTTGACGAGTAATATTGAGTATATCATGGACTTCCAGAACATATAAGTCTATCTTGAAAGAAGCCAGAGTGCTCCTTGGAAGTAAGAATGGAAAGACATGTTACGTACGCTGGACATAGTATCAGGAGGGCCCAGTCCCTGGAGAAGCACATCATGCTTGGTAAGGTAGAGGGTAAGGGAAAAAGAGGAAAACCCTCAAAGAGATGGATTGACTCAGTGGCTGCAAAGATGGCCTCAAACATAGCAATGATTGTGAGAATGGAGCAGAACCAGTGCTATTTTGTTCTGTTACGCACTGGGTCACTATAAGTCAGAACTGATGCTATGGCATCTAAGAACAACAGCAATAGAATTCTAGGTTGACAGAATTTTTCTCTCAATAGTTTAAAGATAGTGCTTTACTATCTTTTTCAAAAATTTATTTTGAGATTCACCTGTATTGTTACACATAGCTGTAGTTTGTTAATTTTCCTTGCTGTCTAACATTTCTTTATATGAATAGATAACATGTTATTTATCTATGCTACTGTTGGTAAACATTTTAGTTGAATATTTCCCTCACAGTGAATCTGCTATCATCCTTATCCTTATTTTCCTCCTCTGTATATTTCCCTTTTGTGTATGTTTGGGGGGTGGGGTGGGGTTTGATGGTACTTATTTTGTCATCTTTGTTTCCGTGATGGTTAAGATTGTATATCAGCTTGGCTAGGTCATTATTCTCAGTGTTTTAGCAGTTGTATAATGTTGTGATCACTTCCCTGTTGAAATTTGATATGTGATCACCCCCATGATGGAATCTACTGAGTGGTACTGGTGGAGATGAGGCCAGTGGCAGCTCACCACCCCCCTCACTTTCATCTGTCTGCCTTCCACCAGTTACTTTCTGCCTGCTCGCCTTGCCAAGGTTTTTGGCTTGTTCTAGATTTAGCAGCTGCCTCTTGTTGTCTCACCTCCAGTTCTTTGGACTTAAGCTAGTAGCTTACCTGTTGATCTTGGAATTTATCAATCTTCTCAGCCTGCAAGCAAGAGTCTGGTCGCCGACCTGCTGATCTTGGGTGCGTCAGCCCCTGCAGCTACGTGAATCAGGAGAAACCTTGCTGTCTTGTCTGCTGATCTTGGAATTCATTGACCTTCACAGCCTGTGAGTGGGAGGCCCTCTCCGACCTGCCAACCTTGGGTTCACCAGCTTCTGCAGCTCCATGAATTGCGAGAGGCCTCCTCCCTGATCCATGGACTTGGGAGGTTTTAGCTCTACAAATGTGTGAGCTGTTTCCTTGATAGAAATCTCTATGTATATATTTATATGCTTTAATGGTTTTGCTTCTCTAGAGAACCCAGCATAAGACAGTTTCTAACTGGTTTTAAGCCATCCAATTATGATCTGTTTTGGTGTAGTTTTCTCCATATTTCCTGTGTGTGTGGTATGTTGAGCTTTTCAAATCCCTGAGTTTACAGTTTCTGTATAATTCATAATTTTTTTTGGCCATTGTTTCTTCAAACATATTTTGTTTCCTCTTCTCACTCCACTATTTTGAGAACTCTAATTTCATGTGTAATAGACCTATTCATGTGGTCCCAGAGCTCACAAATGCACTGTTCTTTATTTTTAATTTTTCTTTCTTTTTTTAAATCTTTTTTCTCATTATTTTCAAGTTCACTAGTATTTTCTTCTGCAATACGTAATCTGCTTTTAATCCCAGTCACTATATATTTTACCTAATACATTTTAGTTTTCATCTCTAGACGTTTGATTTGTATGTTTTTTATATCTTCCAAGTTTGTACTTAGCATGTTCAATATTTTTTTCTCTTTAACTACTTGAACATATGGAATCAGTTAATAAAATTGAATAATTTTATCTTCCTTGTCTTTGAATTTTACCATCTGTGTCATATCTGGGTTTGTTTACATTGACCACATTAGCTTTTTATTTCCAGTTGTGCTTCCCCGTATCTTTGCATGCCTGGCAATTTTTGAGTTGATACCAGATAATGTGTTTTACCTCATTGGTTGCTGGGTATATTTTAGTCCTATAAATATTATTGAGCTTTTTTTCTGGGATGTACCTAAGTTACCTTTTTGTGTCTTGTTTTTAAGACTGTTCAGGAAGGACCAGGGTAGCATTTAGTCTAAGGTTATTATTATTATTTTCACTAAAAGGCAAAAGCATTCTGAATACTCTACCTGATGCTCTCTGAATTATTGTAGCAGCCATTTTGGCTTGTGGGAACAGAAATTTTCCTGGTACTGTGTGAGCTCCATGAATGTTTCCCTCAAGTCTGTTCAGGTGGTACTTTCTCTAGCCTGGGTAGTTTCTTCACTTGGTAATTATTCAGATGAAGATTCAAAGGGACCCATTGCAGATCCCTGGATTCTTTTCTTTGTACAGTTCTCTCCTCTTTGATTTCCTGCCTTCCTGACTCTAGCCACCTGGGCCTTCCTAGACTCTCATTTCTGTCTCCTCAAACCTAAGTTCTCTGCCCAGTCTCCCTCTTCCTGCACCACGAAGTGTGACCTCTTTCTATACCTAAGGGCTCATCCCATTTGTTTTTCATCTGTTAGGGATCATTGTCTTCCATTGCTTGAGATTCAATACACAAATTTTAATGTAATTTTCTCTGTTTTAATTTTTTTTTCAGGCAGAAGAATAATTTCAGTTTCCAATACTCCATCTTGTATGGAAGTGGAATACCTGTTTACTTTTTTAAAATTTCCAATGTTATTCTGAGTTATAATTCAGAGAACCACTTTTGAGACATTAATCCGTCTTTGTGAATTGATGATATAACATAGCCAGTAGTAACAATGAAGAAAAATAAAGTAAATTAAATCATAATACATAAGTGTGGAAACAAAAGGGCCAGAAAGATTTGTGTCCTGAAAATTTCAATATTTGTCAAGAAAAAATGACTGAAACTATTCATAATTTTTGTAGACAATGCACCATCTTCAAGAATATCTTTGAATTCTGGGACTCTAGCAGGGTTTCTTTGAAGTTTATAATTAATTTTACATTTCAGATTTCATGCACATGCATGCACATGTATCTACATACATAGACTTTACCAAAATTATGCATTATATACAAAATATTGTATGTATGTATATATTAAACAACATCAGCTGACTAGCTTTTCCTCTGACACTTTTAAGCTAACTGTGGAACACCAAGGTCCAAATGTGACACTTTCAGATATAAATACACATTTTGCCTGGGCTAAGGTGGACATTTGGGCCGTGTTATTTTAAATTTCAGTTCATAGTTAAGAAAGTCTTCACAATGATATTTGTACTGAGTTCAAATTAAGAACAATGCTAGGAACACAGTGGACTACTTGGGACTAACACTTTGTTGGTGAATATATAAGATAATCAGAAAAATTTTCAGAATGTCTAACTTGATTCTGCAGTACTAATCCATATGAGATTTGCAAGAAGTGAGTATAACACTTTCGTTACAAACATATTTTTTCAGATCTATAATAGTATATTTTTATTATAACAATAACAACAAGCATTTTAAATCATACATTTTAATGAATATTTACCATTATTTGGTTTTAATTCTATATGATGTAATTTCTCACCACTACTACTTATAAACTAATTTCTTCTTTGCTAGAATCTCTGTTAAAGTAACTTTTTATATTAGAGCATATTACAGTCAGAAAAATACACTAACTAACTGTCTGAATGCTCAATGAATTATCCAATGTGCACACAACTGTGTAATCACCAGCTACAACAAGGAGAGAGTATTATGTGCACTCAGAAGCCTCTTATGACCCAGCTCAACTACTATGCTCTCCTGAAATAATTTTCCATATATTAGTTTTATCTTTTTTTCAGAAATGTATTCAGATGGGCTCATTTAATATGTTATTTTGTGTCTGGCTTCCTTTTTCAAAATTTTGGTTTGCAATTCACCCATTGTCTTAGTCATCTACTCTAACAGAAATTGACTCTACTCTACTCTAACAGAAATACCACAAGCAGATGGCTTTAACAAAAAGAAATTTATTCCCTCACAGTCCAGTAGGCTACAACTCCAAATTCAGGGCGTCAGCTCCAAGGGAATGTTTTCTCTGTTGGCTCTGGAGGAAGGTCTGTGTCATCAATCTTCTCTTGGTCTGGGAGCTTCTCTGCACAGGAACCTCATGTCTAAAGGACACACTCTGCTCCTGGAACTGCTTTCTTGGTGGTATGAGGTTCTTATGTGTCTCTGCTCACTTCTCTCGTTTAGATCTCAAAAGAGATTGGCTTAAGACACTATCTAATCTTGTATACCTCATCACTATAACTGCCACTAATCCATCTTATTAGATCATAGTGATTGAATTTACAACATACAAGGAAATCTTATCAGACTTTAAAATGGTACGTGATTATACAGTACTGGGAAGCATGATGCATCCAAGTTAACAGATTTTTTATTTTTTTTTACTTGTACTGCAGGTGAAGGCTTACAGAACAAATAGTTTCTCATGAAAAAGTAGTACACATGATGTTTTATGACATTGGTTAACAACCCCACAGCATACCAACCCTCTAAATTCTCAACCCTTTTTCTTTGGTGAAAATACACATAGCCAAAGATACACCATTTCAAAAATTTCTACATGCACAGTTCAGTGACACTGACTACACTCTTCCAATTATGCTGTTATTCTCATTTAAGATGAAGGCTTACAGAACAAACTAGTTTCTCATTTAACAGTTACTACAAATGTTGCCCTATAACAGTGGTTAAAAATCTCACAACGCATCAACAATAGCCTTACTCAACTTTGGGTTCCCTATCACCAGCTTCCTTGTTCCCTTCTGCCTTCTGGCACTGGTCACTGGAATCCTGTAACTCATTAGTCTCATTTGGTTTTACAGGGCTGTCCACTCCCAGGCTGAACAGTTAACTTTGGAGGTAACTTCACCACTGAGCTAAAAGGGTGTCTGGGGGCCATACTCTCGCAGTTTCTCCAGTCTCCTTTAGGGCAGTAAATCTGGTCTTTTTTTTGTGAGTTAGAATTATGCTCTCCATCCTTCTCCAGCTCTGTCCAGAACCCTCTGTTGTGATCCTGGTCAGAGCAGTCAGTGGTGGTAGCCGGGCACCATCTAGCTGTATTGGACTCAGTCCAGCGGAGGCCTTGGTAGCTGTGGTCCATTAGTCCATTGGACTAATCTTTTCCTTGTATCCTATTCTCTTCATTCTCCCTTGCTCCCGAAGGGATGAGACCAGTGGAGTATATTAGATGGACCCTCACCTGCTTTTAAGACCCCAGACATTACTCACCAAGGTAGAATGTAGAGCATTGTCTTTATAAGCTGTGTCATGCCAATTGAGCTAGATGTTCCACGAGACCATGGTCCCCACAGCCCTCCGCCCAGCAATTCAGTCCCTCAGGGAGTTTGGATGTGTCTATGGGGCTTCCATGACCTTTCCTTGTACAGGTTGTGCTAGTTTCCCCTGTATTGTGTACTGTCTCACCCTTCACCCAAGATACCACTCATCTATTGCCTATTTAGTATTTCCCCCCCAGCCCTCACACCCCTGGTAACCAACAATGATTGTTACATTTTGTGTGTGAACTTTTCCATGGGTTTCTACAGTAGAGGTCTCATACAATATTTGTCCTTTTGTGATTGACTTATTTCACTCAGCATAATGTCTTCCAGTTTCATCCATGTTATGAGATGCTTCACAGATTCATTGTTGTTCTTTCTCATTGCATAGTATTCCATTGTGTGTATGTACCATAGTTTATTTATCCATTCATCTGTTGATGGGCATCTACAGTGTTTCCATCGTTTTGCTATTGTGAACAATGCTGCCATGAACATAGGTGTACATATATCTATTCGAGTGACGACTCTTATTTCTCTAGGATATATTCCTAGGAGTGGGAATGCTAGATCGAACGGCATGTCTATTTCTAGCTTTCTGAGGAAGCAAAATATCATTTTCGAAAATGATTGTATCATTTTGCATTCCCACGAGCAGTGTATAAGAGTTCCCATCTCCCCGCAGCCTCTCCAACATTTGTTATTTCCAGTGTTTTTGATTCGTGCCAGTAATGCCGGGGTGAGATGGTATCTCATTGTGGTTTTAATTTGCATTTCTCTAATGGCTAGTGATTGTGAGCATTTCCTCATGTGTCTGTTGGCCATTTGAATGTCTTCTTTGGTGAAGTGTCTGTTCATTTCCTTTGCCCATTTTTTAATAGGATTCTTTGTCTTTTTGTTGTAGAGGTGTTGGATTTTCTTGTAGATTATGGAGACTAGACTTTTGTCTGACCTGTACTGTCCAAAATTTTTTCCCAGTCTGTAGGTTCTCTTTTGACTCTTTTGGTGACGTCTTTTGAAGAGCATAGGTGTTTGATTTTTAGAAGATTCCAGTTATCTAGCTTATCTATTGGGGTTTGTGCGTTGATGGTTATGGATTGTATCCTGTTAATGCCATGTATTAAGGCCTTAAGTGTTGGTTCTATTTTTTCTTCTATGAACTTTATAGTTTTAGGCTTTATATTCAGGTCTTTGATCCATTTTGAAGTAGTTTTTGTATACGGTGTGACGTATGGGTCCTGTTTCATTTTTTTGCAGATGGATATCCAGTTTTGCCAGCACCATTTGTTAAAAAGACTGTCTTTTCCCCATTTGATGGACTGTGGGCCCTTGTCGAAAATCAGGTGACCGTAAGTGGATGGATTTACATCTGGGTTCTCAGTTCTGTTCCATTGGTCAATGTATCTGTCGTTGTACCAGTACCAGGCTTTTTTGACTACTGTAGCTGTATAGTAGGTTCTCAGGTCAGGTAGTATGATTCCTCCAACTTTATTCTTCTTCTTCAGTAGTGCTTTACTTATTCGGGGCTTCTTCCCTTTCCATATAAAGTTGATGATTAGTTTATCCATCTCTTTGATGAATGTTGCTGGTATCTGGATTGGGATTGCGCTGTATTTGTAAATTGCTTTGTATAGAATTGTCATTTTCACAATGTTGAGTCTGCCTATCCGTGAGCATGGTACGTTTTTCCCTTTATGTAGATCCCTTCGGGTTTCATGCAGTAGTGTTTTGCAGTTTTCTTTGTATAGGTCTTTTACATCCCTGATCAGATTTATTCCTAAGTATTTTATCTTTTTCGGGGCTATTGAAAATGTTATTGTTTTCCTGATTTCCTTTTCATTGTTCTCCTTACTGGTGTATATGAATCCAACTGATTTTTGAATGTTTATCTTGTATCCTGCTACTCTGCTGAATGTTTGTATTAGTTCCAGTAGATTTGTCATGGAGTCTTTGGGTTTTCTATGTATAGTATCATATCATGCACAAACAGAGAGAGTTTAATTTCTTCATTACCAATGTGGATTCCCTTTATTTCTTTTTCTTGCCTTATTGCTCTAGCTACAACTTCCAGCACTATGTCAAATAGGAGTGGTGATAAATGGTTTGTTAACTTTCTTTGTGGTTACCATGAATTTTACCCTTATCTTTCTAAGTTTGAAGCAGTCTACCATTACTTGGTTCTATACCTATGCCATTTATTCCCTCTTTTATTGTTTTGATGTTGTAGTCATTTATTGATTAACTGCTCTGATTCCCTGTTGTATTTCTTTTCATTTTGGATAGTCCTTGAGAGTTCATTTCCTAGATTTGTATCTGGTGGTATGATCCTGCTTCCTAGGTTCTGCCTGTAAGCTGAAGCTGTTTGTCCTCAGATCGAAGAACTCCCTTTAATAGTTATTGTAAGTTTGGTTTGACTTTTACATATTGGCTTAATTTCTGTTTATCTGCAAATGAGCTAATTTCACCATTAAATTTGAATGAGAGTTTTGCAGGATATACTATTTTTGCTGGCAATTTTTTTCTTTAAATATTTTATATATGTCATCCATTGCCTTGTTGCCTGCATGGTTTCTGCTGAATAATCTGAGCTTAGTCTTATTGTTTCTCTTCTGTATGTGACTTCTTGTTTTTCTTGAGCTCCTCTCAGGATTTTTTGTTTGTCTTTGGTTTTGGCAAGTGTGAATGTTATATGCGTTGGTGATTTTCTTTTGGGGTCTCTTCTGTATGGGGTTTGTTGAGCTTCTTGGATGGTCAGCTTTTCATCTTTCATGATATTGGGGAAGTTTTCTGTCAGCAGTTCCTCAATGGTCCTCTGTTTTCTCCCCCTGTTCTGGAATTCCAATCACTTGGAAATTTTTGCTTTTGATTGTGTTCCACATAACTCTCAGGTTTTCTTCATTTTTCTTTGTTGTTTTTTCTGAGTTTACCTCAAACAGAGTTGTATCCAAGTGTTTGTCTTCAATTCCACTGATCCGGTCTTCCATTTCAAAGCTGCTTGTCAGGCCTTCTATGACACCGTCCATTTCTGAAATCTTGTTTTTTATCTTTTGTGTTTCTAATTGTTGTCTTTGTATAATTTCTAGTTGTGGATTTATTTTGGTAGTTTGTTCTTGCATTATCGTCCTGAATTCTTCCAATTTTTTGTCTGTGTTTTCCATGAATTTGTCTATTTTTTTCTCATGTTTGTCAGCGTTTTGCCTCAGTTCTTGTAGAATTCTGAGTATTAGAGATTTCAATTCCCTATCAGGTAGTTCTAGTGCATTTTCTTCCATAAGAGAGTCATCTGGTGTTTTATTTTGGATGCCTACTGGAACCATCCTGTCCTGTTTTTGTAAATATTTTGGTATTTTCTGCTGTTTTCAGGGCTTTCAGTAGTTATTTTTCTCATTTATTGATTGTAGATTTGGTTGTTTTCCCTTTAAAAAAAAAAACTGGCCATGTCTGAGCAGGTGGACTGTGTGTTCTTTGTTGTTTTCTTGTGTGTGCGCTGAATACTTTTTGCCTTCTTCTCCAACTTGCAGTGTCTGTCACTCAGATATTGTACGGCAGCACAGGTCTAGCTGAAGAGAAGTTACTGGGATGGGTTTTTTGTGGCCCTTACTACTGCTACCAGAGTGGGTCGGTAATCAGTGTAGGGAGAGTTCCAGTAGGCCATGCTTGTGCTGCTTAGTGGTGTGATGTCAAGCGCACAGTGCAGGTACGCAGGGAGATTGTTATGTGTGGAGCTAAGATGCATATGGGAGAGAGGAGAGAGGAACAGGAGCCAAAAACATACAAACAAACTGAAAAGAATGCTAGGGGAGCTTGCCATTGGAGTGGAGAGATGAGATACTATGAAATTGAGCAAAACGGAAAAGGGAAGAGGAAGAAAAGAAAAGAATGAATAAATAAAAATCAGAAAGGCTAAAGAACTGCAAAGTTCCCAGGGATCCCTCCGGTGCAGCTATGAGGTCTGGGGAAGTCACTCTCAGGTGTTGCAGTACAGCCTGGCTAGAAGGTGTAGAGCTATACATGCCAGGTATTCAGGGAACAGAAAGAGAAGGAAGATATAGAGAGATGAGAAACTGAGCAATGAAGAAAGACAAAAAGGGAAAAAGAGGGAAAAGAAAATAAAACAAATTAAAAAAAAAAAAAGAACAAAAAAGTGCCCCCAAAAAGCAAAAAAAATACCAATGATAAAAGAAATGCCCTCAGGGATCCCTCTGCACTTCTGTTGAAGCCGAAGGGAAGTCTCCTTGCCACGCAGCTCCGCCTGGACAGAAAGGGCTCCCAACTCAAGAAAAGGAAAAGAAAACAAACAATTCAAAACAAACAAATGAACAAAAGCCCTGGGATCCCACCAGCGTGGTAGCCCAGACCGGGAAGCAGCTCCACACTCGAAAGGAGCTCCACAACCCCTTAGGAAGAAGCAAAGATGTCACATGGAGCCAGGTACTCAAGTGAAAGGAGGTGGGGATGGCAAGAGGGAAGCAAGAAATCAAAAGAAGCAGGGAAAAAAAAAAAAAAAAAGCAACACCAGCAGCCAACAAATGGCACTCAGAGAGCCAGCTAGTGCGGGCTGGTGTTTCTGGACAAGAGACTGTGTCCGCAGGAAGCAGAGGGGGCCGAGTGTGGGTGAAGAAGGGTAGAGAGTTGGAAAGCGTATATCACAAATTACCGGACCTCTGCTGCCCCTCAGGAAGAAGCAAAGATGGTGCACGGAGTGAGGCACTCGAGTGAAAGGAGGGGGAGATGGCGAGAGGCAAGGAAGAAATCAGAAGAAGTAGAATAAAGCAACACCAGCAGCCAACAAATGGCACCCAGAGAGCCGCCTGCTCGGGTGTGTGGAATCCAAGAAGCCAGTACTTCCTGGTTAAGAGACCATGGCCGCGGGAAGCAGAGGAGGCTGGGCCGGGGCGAAGAGGGGTGGGGGGTGGGAAAGCACACACCACAAATTACAAGTTGTCTTGTCTCCCGCTGGATGCTCTGTTAGGCTGCTTTCTTGTACCCCCTGTTTGTTGCTGTCCGATAGGAGTCCAAGATGGTGGATCCACACTGTGTTAGCTGGTAGGGGACCTCTGCATGAATCTCTCCTTGCTCTCCATTCTCTGTCAATTTTCTCACTCCATTTGGTGCTTGGCTGAGTTCTTTATCTCTTCATTTGATGTTTTAGGGTTTCAGGATTGTTGTATTCTCTGTTCAGCTTAGTTTTTTGGATGTTTGCTGTGGAGGGATGGCGTGGTGCTTCTGTCTAGAGTGCCATTTTGCCAGAACCTCCTAACAGATATTTTTGGGGGACACAATTCAATCCATGACACCCATATTAACTGTAGTTGTAGTTTGGAAATTGTCACTGCTGAAATAAAACATTGTTTCTTTATATGAATACATAATCTATTCATGCTACTGTTGGTGCACATTTTTTTCCAGATTTTGACTATTATGTATAATGCAGCTACAAATATTCTAGAATATACTATGTTGGAACACGTATGTATATATTTCTAGGGGTTGGATTATTGGAGCAAGAGGACATACATGGCCTATCTACTAGGTCCAATCTGTAGATAATGGTTGTATAAAATTACCCTCCATGTAGCAATGTATGACAGTTCGAATCCACAAGGCGCTCCTTGGAAACAGTATGGAGAATCTCTACTATGTCTTATAAGGTTGCTATGAGTGGGAATTGACTTAATGGCAGTTTTTTGTTTTTTTTTTTTAGCAATGTATGAGAGGTGCAATTGTTGCAAATATTCACCAAAAACATGGTTTTTAATCCTTTTAATTTTAGTAATTTTGGTCAGTGTGTAGTGGTATCCCATTAGGCCTTTTGTATTTTCCTGATGACTAATGAAGTTAAGCACTTTTAAAAATATTCTTTGGCCATTAGAAATTTTATTATTTGAAGTATGTATTCAAGTCTCTTTGCCATTTTTTCTACTCTGCTGTTTATGTTTCTGATTGTTAGAAAATCTTTGTACTTTTTTTTCATTTATATATATTGCAAATTTCTGCTGCCTCACTGTAGCTTTACTTTTTACTCTTAATGGTGATTGAAAATTCTAAATATTAATGTAGTTTAACTTGTCAGTTTTTTCCTTGTGGTTAGCTATATATATGTGCCTTGTTTAAGAAATCTTTCTCCAAAGCAGAACTCATGATTGTCTTCTATATTCCCTCTTAAAAACTTTATTCTTCTACCTTTTGCATTTAGATTTTAAGTCCATCTAGAATTAATTTTTGTTAATGGTGTAAGGTATTCCTTTTTTTACTATGATATCCAGTAAACCAGCACCACTTTTTGATAAAACTTTTCTTTTCCACTGCTTTGCTCTGCAATGCTGGTTTATTCATCAATCAAAAGTTCATATAGGCCTGAGTTTATTTTTGGATACTTTCTTTGCATTGGTCCCTCTTTTTATCATTGTGCTAATACTGTTCTATACTGTTCTGTTTAAACCCAGTTGGTTTAAACGTCTTTATACTTTGTCTAAATATTCTCTTTGTGCCATTTCAACATTTTCTTAATCTATTTTTGTCCTTTTGTTTTATAAGACTGTGAGTGTGTGTGTGTGTGCATTCCACATTCAGCTTATCAATTTCCATCAATAAAATAATCTGCTACATACATAATTGAAATGAATATACTTGTCAATATTGATCACATCTTACAAATACTGACTCTTCTAATCATCCTTGACCATGTTATATTGCACTTTTATTTGTCTTCTTTAAATTCTCTGAAAAATGTGTGTTACACATCTTCCTAGGTTTTTAATGTTTCTATGCCCTTCAATAGTTTCATGTTAAATTTTTTACTTTCTAATTTGTTGCTTACATATAGAATTTCATGTATCCAGCTGCTATCTAAATTCACTATTACTCTAATAATTTATCTGTAATCGTTTGAGATATTCTACACGCAAATGTCTTCCACAAAAATGAGAGTTTACTTTTTTTCTCTCCATTTTTTATACATATCCATCTCTTTCCTTTCACTCGTGCTGGCTAGGACTCCAGTATAATGTTGAAGAGTAGCAGTAGCAGCATTCTTGTCTCATTCTCAATCCCACTTTTGACTAATCATCAACTATGATGTTTGTCATAAGTTTTTTGTTGATACTATTTACCTATTCCTAGATACTTGCATTAGTGTCCCATTGCTACATAATAAATTAGCACAAACTTACTAGTTTAAAACAACACCATTAGCTTACAGCTCTGTCAGTCAAAATTGGCTGAGTTTTCACAAGGCTGAGATCAAGATTTTTGGCTGGACTGAGTGCTTATCTCTAAGCTTTCAGGGAAAATCTCCTATGTTCATACTTGTCAAAATTTAGTTCCTTAGGCTGTCAGGGACAGGCAACATTCAACTGCTAGAAGCTGCCTGCATTGTTTGCCACATTGCCCCTTCATCTTCAAGCCGGCACCTACCTAACTTCAAATCCTTATACTTAGAATCTCCGACTTCCTCAGTCTCTGACCTCTGTCGTGTGCCTTCGAGTTAATTCTGACTCATAGTGATCCCATGTGATGGAGTAGAACTGCCCCATAAGGTTTTCTTGGCTGTAATCTTTACAGAAGCAAGTCACCTGGTCTTTCTCCTGCAGAGCTGCTGGGCGGGTTCAAACCGTCAAACTTTCAGTTAGCAGCTGAGTACTTAACTGTTGTGCCACCAAAGCTCCTTTTCGTACCTCTAGAATCAGCTTTAAAGGGTTCATGTAAGGCACACCCAGTCATTATCCCTGTCTTAAATTCAACTGATTTGTAAACTTAATACCCCGTCTCTTTTCTAAAATAGTTTGAGTAGTATTGGGGTTTGAGTAGTGTTGATATCAGCTCTTCTCTGAATGTTTGGTATAATTCTTTGGTGAAGCTATCCAAGACAGAGAATTTTTTTTTGGGTGGGGGGGGGTCAGAGGTTTTTTTTTATTACCTCTTTAATTTCTTCTTTTGTTGTACATCTCTACAGTTTTTCTACATTTGTGTTAGTTTATGTAGGCAGTGTGTTTCTAGAAATTTGTCTATTTCCTCTATGTTTTCAAATTTATTAGAGTACAGTTCTTCATAGTATGCTGCTATGATCCTTTTTATTTCAGTTGGTTCTTTTGTAATGTCGCCCATCTCATTTCTTATTCAGGTTATTTGCTTCTTCTCTTGCTTTTCTTTTGTCAGTTGACCCAATGGTTTGTCTATTTTGTCGATCCTATCAAATAACCAGTTTCTGATCTGTTTTATTCTTTCTACTATTTTTCTGTGCTTTCATTTATTTCTGCTCTCATCTTTATTATTTCCTTTCTTCTTGTGGTTGTGGGCTTCACTTTCTGCTCTCATTTTATTTGTTTGATTTATAGGGTTAATATTTTGATTTTAGCCCTTTATTCTTTTTTTATGTGTGCATTTATTGCTATGAATTGTCCTCTGAGCACTGCCTTGGCTGTATCCCAAAGGTTTTCGTAAGATGTGTTTTCATTCTTATTTGTTTCTAGAAATTTTTTGATTAAATCTCTTATTTCTTCTATTATCCACTGGTTTTTAATCAAGGTATTATTCAGTTTCCATGTATTTAATTTTTTTCCTTGCTCTTCCTGTTATTGATTTCTATTTTTATGGTGTTGTGATAAGAGAAAATACTTTGTATTTTTTTGATGTTTTGGATTTTGTTAAGACTTGCTTTGTGGTCTAAAATGTGGTCTACTCTGGATAATGTTCCATGTGCACTAGAAAAAAAAAATACACTGTGCTGCTGTTGGGTAGAATGGTCTGTATATGTCTATGAGGTCAAGTGGCATTTAGATCTTCCATATCTTTGTTGAATTTCTCTCTAGATGTTCTGTCCTTCACCAAAAGTGGTATGTTGAAGTCTGCTACTATTATTGTGGGACTGTCTAATTCTATTTTCAGTGCTGTTAGAGTTTGTTTTATGTATTTTGGAGACTTGTGATTGGATGCCTATGTATTTATTATGGTTATGTCCTCCTGGAGAATTGACACTTTAATCATATAATGTCCTTCCTTATTTTTTGTGGTGGATTTTGCCTGAAAGTCTGTTTTATCAGAGATTAATATTGCCATTCCTGCTCTTTTTTGGTTGGTGTTTGCTCAATATATTTTTTCCTATTCTTCTAGTTTTCATTTATTTATGTTTTTGTGTTTAAGGTGTGTTTCTTGTAGGCAGCATATTGATGGGTTGTGTTTTTTTATCCATTCTTCCACTCTCTGTCTCTTTATTGGTGTATTTAATCCATTTACATTCAGTGTGATTGTCCATAGGTATGAGTTTACTGATGTCATTTTGTTGTACTTTTTTTTGTGTCATGGACAGTTTCTACGTTCTGCTTAATTCTCTGTGCTGATTTTTGTTTGATTTTTTTTTGTTTTTTCTTTTCACTTCTTTCATTATTGTTGATTTTTCATCAATTGAGTCTTTATGTTTTCTTTTTTTGTTTTGATGAGTTTATGGTTAGCTTGAAATTTACTTTTATCTTCCTAAGTTTAAACTAGTCTTATTTCTTGGTATTGCCTTGACTTCCTTTCCATATGAAAGTTCTAAAACTACACTGTTTATTCCCCCTTTTATGGTTCTGATGTTGTTGTCATTTACTGATTGATGTTTCCTGTTGTCACTGTTTTAGTTTTGGTTTATCCTTAATAGTTCTTTAATTAGGTTGGTATCTGACTGATGTTGTCCTGTGTCCTAATCTTAGCTTGTTGTCTGATGTTGTTAATTTTCTATCAAAAGTACTCCTTATAATATTTCTGGTTAATTTGGTCTGGTTTTTACAAATTCCCTTAATTTCCGTTTATCTGGAAATGTCCTAATTTCACCATTATATTTGAGAGACAATTTTGCTGGATATACAATTCTTAGTTGGCAATTTTTTTCTTTCAAGGTTTTATATATGTTATCCCATTTCCTTCTTGCCTGCAAGATTTCTGCCTAGCAATCAGAGCTTAGTCTTATTGGTACCCCTTTAGAGGTGACTTTTCTTTTTTCCTGAGCTGCTCTCAGGATATCTTCTTTGTCTTTGGTTTTGGCAAGTTTGACTCTGATATGTCTTGGTGACTTTCTTTTGGAGTCTCTCCTGTATGGAGTTCATTGACCTTCTTGGATGGATATCTTCTTGTCTTTCATGATATTAAGAAAGTTTTCTGCCAGCAAAACTTCAACAATTCTCTATAGCTTTACACTGCTTCCCCTTGTTCTGAAATTCCTATAACCTGTAAATTTTTTCCTCTTGATAGCATCCTATGTAATTCTTAGGGTTTCTTTATTTTTATTCATTCTTTTTATGATTTTTCCTCAAACAAACTGGTGTCAAGGGATTTGTCTTCAAATTTGCTGATTGTGTCTTCCATTGTTTTAATTATGCTCCTAATCCTATTGAGTTATCTATTTATGAAATTTTATTGTTAATCGTTTGGATTTCTATTTGCTGTTTTTATATGGCTTCTAATTATCTATTTATCTTGTCATTTTAGTCCTCTTTTGTTTTTGTAGATTCTTCTATTGCATTGTTTGTGCTTACTTTCATTTTGGCTGTGTTATCCTTGGTTTTGACTATGTTTTCTTAATCTCTCTCACAATTTCTTGGAAAACCCTGTATATTAGTCTTTTGAATTCTTCATCAGACTAGTTCCATTACCATTTTTTCCTCCAGTAGGTTTTCTCATTCTTTATTTTGGTCAGTTGCTGGAGCCATCTTGTCCTGCTTCTTTATGTGATTTGATATTGTCTGTTGTCTCCAAGGCATGGAGAAGTTATTATATTTATTTATTGTATACTTGTTTGCTGCATCCTGAATTTTTTGTTTGTTTTTATGTATCTGAGTTGCTTGGGCATGTGTGCTACTCTGGTCACTAATCTGGCTGCATTGAAGCTCTCACCTCCTGTCTCTGGGTGGGTGGAGCAGAGACTGGGTATATGAGCATGGGTCTCTGTTGGCTGGTTTTTTGGGGCTGCTGAGGATGTAGCTGGTGTTTCTGGTGGGGTGATATGTCTGTCCAGTTGGTCACTTGGCTGTGGGTGTAGATGGCCTTCTCCCTGGTCACTGGTTGGGTATTGTATGCTCACTCTGTCACTTGCTGGGCAGTCAAAGTGAGGGTTCCCGGGTCATCTGTCACTGGGTAGATGGTGTAGAAGCTCACATCAACAGTCCCAGGTAAGCAGAGCTGCACAGGGGTGTTTGGAGCAGGCAGAAACCTTGGTTGGGAGGGGTAATATGGGGGGGGTGAAGCAAGGGGGAAGTCACCTGTCTATTGGTGCCTGGTTGGAGGGTGTGCTCCTGTCCACTAGAGCACATCATAGGGGAAGTTGTACAGCCAGTCCTCTGGCCACTGGCATAGGTGTCTGTAAGGAATAGGAGGCTCAGCCAGTCCTAGAGTCCCTGGCACGGGTGCCTAGAGGGAGTGGGAGTCACTTCTGGCCCTCAGGCCCCCAGCATGTGTGGCTGGAGGGAGTGTAAGGCACTGTCAGCCCTCAGGTCCCTGATGTGGGTCGCTGGATGGATTGAGAGGCACCACTGGTCTTCAGGCCCCCAGCACAAGTGCTGGAGGGAGTGGGAGGCACCATAAGCCCCCAGGGCCCAAGCACAGATGACCAGAGGGAGTGGGAGGCACTGCTGGCCCTCAGGACCCAGTGCAGTTGGCCAGAGGGAGTGGGAGACACTGTTGCTCCTCAGGCCCCTGGCCCAAGTGGTTGAGTGAAGGGTTTGGAGATTCCAGTCTGTGGACTCAGCTTAAGGGGCAGGAGAGTAGTGGGTGCCACCAAACTGTGATTGAGTGTGGGGAAGGAATATACATCAGGAGGGTGGGGGGCCCCACAGGCCCATGAGCCTCCAGCACAGGGGGCTGGGTTGGGCGTTGCGGTTGGGATGCATGTGCTTAACTTTTGCAGGGTGGGAAGTACTCCTGCTTAGCTCTGGTTAAGAATGCAGAGTCACTGTTGCTTGGCTGCATCAGGTGATGGGGGTTTCACCTGGGAACACTGTTTAGATTGTCTCAGTAAGGCCGCACTGTGCACGTTCAGCTAACGGGGCACCAGCAATCGGTAATTCTCCGTGTCTGCTGTTTTTATACTTTCTCTCCTTCCACCTGGCATCAGTCCAATTCCTCAACCTTGTGTTTGATGCTCAGGGTTCCATAATTGTCATCTATATCCAATGCATTTGTTTTCTCACATCTTTGTAGTAAGAGAGACAGTTTGAAGTGTTTGAGTACTCCACCATTTTGGACCTCCTCCACGTTTTTGGACTTGATGTGATATGTTGTTCAGAATTTTTACATCTCATGAACATAGTTTGGCTAGACATATTTTTTCCTTGTTATAACTTGTCAAGTTTTCTTGTCTATTACATGATACCTGTGTTCATTTTAGTGAAGCTGTGGTTTTTCCAGAAAATTTTTATTTAATCTATTTTTTTCCAAAATTGTCATAAGTTGTTCATAATATAATTATGTTACCTATATAATGTATATAATATCTGTAAAAATGTCCCACTCTTTATTCCTGATATTAGTTACTTATTCTTTTTCATCAGGTAAACATCTATTTTGGATTTTTCATCTTCTCTATTATATGTTTATTTTATATTTTGCTAATTTCTCCTTTTGTGTTACTATTTTCTCCCCTCTAATTTTTTTTTCAGGTTTCTGCTCTTTCTCTAAATTATTGACATGTATGCTAAAGCCATCAATTTTCAGCTGCAAATAGAATATTTTAAAATGAGAATTACAAATCTAATCAAGTTTGAGAAAAAGTGATATAAATCTGACATCTGAAGTCCTTTTGATAGATGTTCCATTTTTATTGCGCAACCCACTCTGTGCTCTTGCTTTGCCCCAGGTTACCACCTTTTACACCCCCCTTATGTCTACACATGACAGTAAGTCTCATCCATTCCTGTTGTTTACTCAAATTCATTGACTCCTCTTCCAGATCTGGACTCAGACTGAACTGAACAAAGTTTAGTTCAGTTTCGCTCTGACTCATATTTATTCCTCCTATTCCTCATCAAATTCATTTCCACACCCTACATATATGTATTTCCCTTCAAATTAAATTTCATTCCCGTTGTTATAACTCCAATCCCAAGTTTCTCATTCTACAACAATCCCTTTTGATTCACAAAATTTTTAGTTTTCTCTAGATCATATTATTAATTTTACCTTACTCAAATATCACTTTTGATACACTACAAGTTTAATTAAAACAATGAAATTAATATTCTACGTTCATTCTGGTTATCAGCAGTTTTTGCCTCTTCCAATTCTTGATATAAATTTTGCCTTTTCTCTGATGATGTCTATTTCTTGAGATCTATATTTCTGTAAAATAACTTCTAACTTACTCCTCTTCTGTAATCCATGTTGGTTGATTTTCTGTGTGACTAGGTATCATCTAATTTATTTCCCCTTGAGCCAGTGGAAAGCTAAACACACGAGACAACAAGACATATTGATTGGTTATTTTTTAAAAAATCAGGATATTAGCTATATTAATTAATCGGCCATGTAGAGAATCAGGAGACTATCAATTCTAATTTTAAAATCAAAAGTGGCAGATGAAGTTTGGCTTTAGATGAAAACTTGAGAGAAATTGCAGAATTTTCAAGACTTTTGAAAGTTCTGGATTTAATTAGCTTCACTATAGACAAATCATTTTTATCTTGCACTCATTATGTGACAGTGGAGTGGAGTACTATGTATAAAGGTCTTGTTTTCATCCCTTCTGCATTTCACCTCCTTACAGAATCTGAAGCTCTGAGGAGTGAGCCAATTAGTCCATTGCAAAAAGTCAAAGTGACAATTGACTACTCTCCCCCAAGAGACAGGGTTAAAAGGCTTGCGGAGAGCCTCTGCCTCCTATTTCCGATAACAAGGAAAATATGACTTTGGCTCACGTTCAAAGATTATCCCCTTTCTGCAATAACAATATGAATATCCTGAGCTTTGAGACTTGCTTTCTTTACTTTTGAGGCCAAAAGGAGAAGATACATGTCTTCCTCTTTGGGCATAATGTATATTTAAAGGACTTAAGTATTATCTGTATTTGGATTTCTGTGTTATACTTAATTTACAGTTAACTGGAGTAATAAAATTACTAACAAAATATATTTTAAAAAAGTTTCTAAAACTATGAGTGAGATCATATTTGGGCTGGCCACTAACCTTAATTTTTTAAAAAAGAAGGAAGATAGCTGTGGTAGAGTGACTGTTTACAACACTAGCAAATATTCACTTATTTTATTGGCAGATAGTTGGATATGTTCCCATTCTGGGTGCAATTTCAGTATGCATAATGAATCTATTGTATATAAAATAGATTTTGAAGTCAAGTATGAGGAATAAATAGTTATTAAATGCCTAATATTTATTCCTGATATTGAAGAGGCAGTAAACACGGTATTTCTAAAGCATGAAGAGAGATTGCATATGTAATGGGAAAAACACTGGTCTGTGAGTTGGGATATCTGGATTAAAGAGGCACTGTGACATTATACAATGAACATTGACATTGAAGGCATACCTACCTGAATTTACAACCTGCTACACCATATGCTAGCTAAGCAAGCTTAGGAAAATCAATTAAAAACTGGATTTCTGTTTCGTCGTCTGGAAAATGGTGCTACCATTATCTTACTCATAGTATAGATGTCACTTTAAAAATGGATGTTTACCTTTGTTATTAATGCTGTATTTTTCTCAGTTCCACAACTTCCTGGGTAGATCACTGAGGTTTTAATGTGTAGATTTACTGAATAGAACCATAGAAAGTTAAGCAAAGTCTTTTTTCAGCCTGGAAGTGATCAAAAGTAAGTAAAAAGTAAGGGATGAAATGCAAAGAAAAAAGACTGAAGCAGGCTGGATCAAAGCAAGATTAAGTCAGGGAACTGAACTAAGGCAAAGTCTGTGCCAAGTCAGAAAATGAATGAACATGTGAATGAGAGAAAGGTGGGTGCATTCAGAAAAGCATAGTTAACAGCAAAGAATAAGTCTATTAATCCTACTTGGTGAATTTAATGAGACAAATTAGCATTTTCAATCCAGCTGGAGCTGCTATATGCATCCTCTATTGAGATCAATGTTATTGCATTGAGTATTTTGTCAGTCCCCCTACAGAGACTTCACTTCTTTCATTTATTTATTCATTTAACCTATAAATATTTTTGAGTACGAATTCTGTGTTTGGCACAGTAGCCTTAAAGAATACAGACAATAATCCTCTCCCTCATAGTGGATGTCAGGAAATAAAAATAATAAATATGTAAATCATTTATGTGTGTGGGAAGGTAATCAGATCTTTGGAGAAGAATAAAGCAAGGGTGTATCAAAGGGACTGCAACCATAATTTGGTCAAGGTTATCCCCACTGAGAAGGTAAGCAAAGCTTTAAAGCACATGAAGGGGTGAGTCATGCAGATATATAGAAAAGGATTGCAGGAAGAGAGATTAAGAAAATGGTTAGAATGAGGTAAGGTCAGAGAAATATTAGGGGACTAAGATCCCTGGGTAGTGAAGTTAAGCACTTTACTTACCTAATGGTTGGCAGTTCAAACCCAACTACTGGTGCTATGGAAGAAAGGTCTGACAACATTCTTCTGTAAAGGTTACAGCCAAGAAAACCTTATAGAGCAGTTCTACTCTGTAATATGTGGGGTTACCATGAGTTAGAATCTACTCAACTGCAATGGATTTGGTTTTTAGTATGGTAAACAGTGTAGAGGCAATTGTAAGGACTTTGTCATTTATTTTGAAGTGAGATAAGAAAACGTTAAGGGATTTTGGGCAGAGGAGAGCATGATATGATATATATTTTTAAAAAATTTCTTTGGCTGCTATGCTGAAAATAGACTTGAGATGGGGAAAAGGATAGAAGCAGGGAGAATTTCAATAATCCAGGGGAAAGGATGATGGGGTCCAGGGTAATAGCAGCCAGGTGCTGAAAAGGAATTAGAATATGAATATATTCTGAAGGTAAAACCCACAAGAATTCTTGACAGTTTGGATGTGGTGTGTGAGAGAATGAGATGAATCAATGATGACTCAGGTTTTTGGCCTGAGCAGCTGGAACTGGTTTTAACTGAGATGAGAAAGACTACAGGTAAAACACCTAGAGTTCTGTTTTTGAAATATTAAAATTGAGATGGCTATTAAACATCAAATAGAGATATTGAGTTGACAGTTGAATATACAAGTTTGGGGTTCAGAACAGTTGTCTGGGATGGAGATACAAATTTGGATATTATTAGCTTATAAATAATACTTTAAACCTTGAAATCGGCTGAGATTACCAAAGAGAAGTGTAAATAAAGATGAAATACTCGGACAGAGTCATGGGGCACTTCAGTATTAAGATTTTGGGGAGGAAATGAAGAACCAGCAAACAAGAGAGGAAAGGATGTTAGTGAAGTAAAGGCAGAAGAAGGAAAACCAATCAAATGTGGTGTCCTGAGGCCAAGGGAAAAATGAGTGTCCAGGAATAGTAAGTGATCAGCTGTGTAAACACTGCTGATGGCATGTGAAAGATGAGAACTGAGAACTGACTAGTAGATTTAGTAATCTGGCCGTCATAGGCGATGTCTTCAATGGCAGTTTCAGTGGAGTTTTAGAGGTAAATGCCCTATTGCATTGGGATTTAAATGTGATTTGGAAGAAAGGAATTGGAGATAGAGAGCATAAAAAACTTTTTTATAAAGTTTTATCTGCCTTCTTATCTAAGGAGCTCTGGTGGTGCAACAGTTAAGCACTCTGCTGCTAACCAAAAGGTCTGAACCCACTAGCAGCTCTGTGGGGGAAAACACATGGTGGTTTGCTCCCATAAAGATTTCAGCCTAAGAAGCCATATGGGGCAGTTCTACTCTGTCCTATAGGGTCACTATGAGTCAGAATTGACTACCTGGCGCACAACAACAACAGCCTTCTTATCTTTAGAGTGTCGGATAAATGCTAAGTAATTAAAGGAAGAGACTACAGTGAGAGATAATTGTTTATTTTCTTTGAAAGCTGTTAGTTATAAAGGGATGATATTTGGCTGTTACTCAGGATCCCTGAATGCAGTTCAAACAGCTATCTATTACTACCACATATTCTTGAAGTATCGTATGCAAGTGTGATACTTTAGGAAAAATAATGTCTGTTCATTACTATGAGGGTTTTGATTTGGTTTGTTTTTTTTTTTGTTTGTTTGTTTTTTGCTGTTTCTTTGTTTGTACCTCTATCTCCAATGAAGTCTCTTGGAAATCTAGGTAGGGTCCTTGGAAGCATAAGCAAAATATTAGCTTGTGCTAAATAAAATCTTATACAAAAACAAGTAAAGCAATCTCTTTTGCTATCTTCTATTTGGCTTGTATGTTGATATGCAGTGGTGACAACAGGAAGTACTAGAAAAAGCACACATAGGAAAATTGGTGGAAAAATTGTTTCTAAGGCAGAGAAGTCCACATAAGTTTCATTATCCAGGTGCTCATCCTATTCCCGTTAAGTTTTATTAGGTTTTTATGGGAAGTGGGATGGAACAGGGTGCTTCCTTTAAAAGGAGAGAGACATAAGAGCTCATCTAATTACATCAGTCCACTAAGGAGCTAGAACTTTTAGGATATTGACCAAAAAGTCCAGAATTACAAAGAGGCTGGATCCCAAGAAAAATATCAAAGGGCATACCTCTTTGATTTTGAAATTTTAACGGGATCACTATTAATTTTTAATTTCTAGCAACATAACGGTAAATGTCCTTGATTATAACCATCATATCGATCTTAGTACTTCTTGGGCCCTGCAATGGGGCTTGAGGATGATGAGGACTGAGAATTGGTTTTCTTCCAGGATCCTTCTAGCCTCAGATAGCCACATTTCTCAGCACTTTTCTTCCTTCTGAAATCCCAGCAGACAGATAATCATCTGCTTGCTCTTCTCTCAAATCCTTCAATGCTATGACCCTATGTAACTTCGTTATAATTCTCTAATTCTATGTTGTTGAGAGTTCCTGTGGAGTTGATTCCAACTCATAGCAACCCATGTGTTACAGCGTAGAACTGCTCCATAGGATTTTCTTGGCTATAATATTAACAGAAGCAGATCGTCAGGCCTTTTCTTGCACAGTATTGATGGGTGGGTTCAAACTGCCAACCTTTAGGTTAGGAGTCATGAGTGGAAATGGTTTGTGACACCTAGGGACCTTAATCAGTACAAATAGACTTAAAATCCCACTTGACTAACTCTTGTTCTTATCTCTTAAACACCAATCAGGGATTGGATGTCTTCCGTTTTTGTTTTTGTTTTTTTCCCCTTGTAGTAATACTCTGTCATATAGGTTGCCATGAGTTGGAATAAACTAGAAGGCACACAACAACAACAACAGCAATAGGTTGACAGACTGAGTTAGCTGGTTAGCTACAAGAAAAATGACAGACATAAGAGTCTTTACGTTGATAGTCTGTTAACAAAAACCTGAGTACAGACAAAATTCTGGTAAATTGAGTAATAATTTCTATTAGCACATATTGTCAAGTTTTGACCTCATTAGAATGACTGAGTTATTTTGTCATTAATTTGCTAATAAAATAATAAAAAATGGTATGCAATTCACTAAATATAGATCTTTAGTTTTGGAAGGGACTTTAGATGTTATTGAATGCAAAACCCTTCATTTCACCACTGAGGAAAAATAAGCATCAGAGGAGTAAATGACTTGTCAAGGCTCACCTAACCAGAGCTAATACCTCTCAACAGCTGACTCAGTATTCTTTCCTGTGTCCCAGGAATTCAGGTTCTTGACCAGCAATGTCAAAATAAATATACTTTAGCTCATTGGAGGGATATTTAACATTTAGTTCATTTTGTTATATTCATTTTTAATCATTTTTTTCCTGGTATAATTTCCTACAGATATACTTTTCATGGACTTCTTTTTTTTTTTTTTTTTTTACGTATTGCTAGTATAAGTGCTCATCTTCTTTTAGAAATACAGTGCTGGGCACTTGCACTGAGTAAGAAAGCACTATTTCTTTCAGAGGGTATGATGGGAGCTAAGTTGACCTATCAGAAACTTCTTTAATTTCAGCAAATATGGGTTTCTCTTTCTCCTCTGTGCCTGCTTGAATTACAAACAACTCCTTGAAGCATCTGTTTTCGCTAAATTTGACAGCCAGGAAGGAAAGTTCACAATTTCAGCAGCTGTTATTTGTTTTTTTCCTTTACCGAGATGAGCAGCAAGACCACAGTGTCTGGAGATTTGTTTGATTACTCAGCAGGACAGTAGAAGCTAAAGCAGGAAGATGATAGAAGGCATGAGAAAAGAGAGGCGGGCATGGCATGAGCAAATATGAAAAAGGCAGGGTTTGATAAGCAGTATCCAAAAATAAAATTTACTGTAATGGCATGGTGACCAGAGAGAAGATTGCTGATGCCAAATAGCTGAAGTCAAACACTGATTCAGGGCACTTATTAATGTATATAGTATATAAACTGAGATGTTTAAAAAGACACCAGTATAGATACCATTATTTAAAAAGCAGAGTTTTACATTATTGAACATTAAGTTGACAAACATTATTCTGTAATTCATAATGCCCTCCCTTTTGGAAAAAAAAAATAACTATTAAAATTTTGTTAAGTAAGAGATTGTTTTTAAATCCCTTCATGACAGAATATTAGGTGGTTTGTTCAACAAGTGATTGAGGGAAAAGCCAGGTTGTGAAGAACCAATGTAGGAACACAGAATAAAAGTGCAGAGTTGAGCTGAGTAGATAACTCAGGAAAGATGCAGAGAAACAGAGGATGCCAAAGCCAGCATTGGGACAATGAAAACAAATGAGAGCACTAGAAAAAGAAAAAGAAAAAAAAAAAAAAAAAGAACTCCAAAGCCTTTACCAGAGGAAAGCATGTATTTTTATTTCTCAATAAAGTGTTAGTGGCGTTCCTGGGTGTTGCAAATGGTTAATGCACTGTACTACTAACCAAAAGGTTGGAGGTTCGAGTCTACTCAGAGGCACCTCAGAGGAAAAACCTGGTGAAAAGCTACTCCCAAAAAAATCAGCCATTAAAAATACTAGAAGCACAGCTCTACTCTGATACACATGAGGTCAATATGAGTTGGAATTGACTCAAGGTCACTGATTTTAAAGTGTTAGGAACTAATAAGCTATCACTCAGGAGTAAAGAGCCCAGAGTGTAGAATACAGAATGCCAGAATTTGTTTCTGTGTAGCAACTCTACTCAAGAGATAAGGTAAGCAGTATATCTCTGTAGACATTAGAAGAGAACTTTGAAGAGGGCAAGACAAGCAGGGAAAATGAGTCCAGTAATGAGAGTGGAAAAGTTATGAAAAAAATATTCTCTATTAAAGATGTAACAGGAAACTTGGAGATATTTTTTAGTGTGGTACAATGTTACTAAAAACTATTAAAATAAAGAGCCACACTTTCAGGAAAAACAAAACAACTGCAAATTGTTTGCCAATTACAGAAGCAGGAAATGCTGACCTGAAGTGTAAAGTGAATGGAAAGGTATCTGTTTCCAGCCACTGAATATTGTGAAGATACCTAAACTAGAGGATATTCTGCATGGTTCTTCTTTTAAGTGGAAATTTAATTTTAGCTAATTGGATTTTTCTCAAATATCTTTCTGCACAACCTTTTGAAAAGAAGTATTTTCTTTTAAAAGAAGAAATGTTAATTTTATACTCAGTGTGGATCACAATGACCTTAAATTATTTATTCTTTGGAGAACAAAGGAGGGCTCAATACCACATATGGAAACTTCCAGAAGTTTGCTGCTTGTTTTACAGTTAGGCGGCCTTGATAATAGAATTCCTAAGACAAAGAATGGTTTTAAAACTGAGTTTTTGCTAAGAACAGTGCTGTGCACATTCTGAAGGGAAAAGAAACATGGCTCACGTCTTACCCATTTTTGGACAATTGCTTGACATAATTTAATTTATTGGTAAGTCAGACTGATAAGCAGAGAAAACTGTTTTTCTTTCCTCTTCAAATTTTGATTGTTTTTTATTAAATGTAAATTATTACCCAACACCCATCTTGATTTTATAGGAAAACAAATATAATAGAAACATTTTGAATTATTAAATGCTAATAATTAACACAAATATTAATAAAATAGAATTTTTTTAAGTAATGAAACTGTGGTATTGAAAAGAATCAATGGGTATATAAAAAGTCTAATGGGGTTGATGTTGAGAAAGAGGTATGTTTCAATTCAGATAGGCATAATTCAATACAGAATAATGAATGCTGGTTGAATAATAATAATTACATATTGTTGTTGTTAGGTGCCGTTGGGTCAGTTCCGAGTCATAGTGACCCCATGTACAACAGAACGAAACACTGCTCAGTCCTGTGCTATTCCCACAATCCTTGTTATGCTTGAGCCCATTGTTGCAGCCACCGTGTCAATCCTTCTTGTCGAGAGTCTTCCTCTTTTTCGCTGACTCTCTACTTCACCAGGCATATGTATATATATTTTAAAGTTAAATGCTGAGAGAAATATGTCCCACACAGTTGCATATATCAAATGCCTTTTTTTTTTTTAATAAATTACACAAAATGTTGAACTGACAGAGCATCTTGCAAGAAAGAGAAATTCCTATACATCAGTAAAGAACAATGATGAATCTGCAAAACATCTCACAACATGGATGAATCTGGAAGGCATTATGCTGAGTGAAGTAAGTCAATCACAAAAGAAAAATACTGTACGAGACCACTATTATAAAAACTCATGAAAAGATTTACACATAGAAAGAATTTAAGAAGGTTACTATGCAGGGGATGGGTGGGGACAGAGGGACACTAACTATACAACAGGTAAGTGGTAACTTTGGTGAGAGGTAAGACAGCACACAAAACTGGAGAAGACAGCACAACTTGACCAGGACAAGGTAATGGAAGCTTCATAGACACATCCAAATTCCCTGAGGGACCGAATCACTAGGCTGAGGGCTGGAGACCATGGTCTCGGGGAACACGTAGGTCAATTGGCATAACATAGATTATAAAGAAAATGTTCTTCATCCTACTTTGGTGAGTAGCGTCTGGGGTCTTAAAAGCTTGTGAGCAGCCACCTGCGATACTCCAGTGGTCCCACCCTGTCTGGAGCAAGGGAGAATGAAGAAAACCAAAGACACAAGGGAAATATTAATCCAAAGGATTAATGAACCACAACTACCAAAGCCTTCACCAGACTGAGTCCAGCACAACCAGATGATGCCTGGCTACCACCACTGACTGCTCTGAAAGAGGTCACAATAGTGGGTCCTGGACAGAGCTGGAGATAAATGTAGAAGAAAATTCTAACTACAAAAAGGTCAGACTTACTGGTCTGACAGAGACTGGAGAAACCCCAAGAGTCTGGCCCCCAGACACACTTTTAACTCAGTACTGAAGTCACTCCTAAGGTTCACCTTTCATCCAAAGATTAGACAGGCCCTTAAAACAAAATGAGACTAAACGGGCACACCAGCCCAGGGGCAAGGATGAGAAGGTAGGAAGGAATTGGAAAGTTGATAATGGGGAAGCCAAGGTCGAGAAGGGGAGAGTGTTGACATGTCGTGGGGTTGGCAACAATGTCACAAAACAATATGTGTATTAATTGTTTAACGAGGCACTAATTTTCTCGTAAACCTTCATCTAAAGTACAATTTAAAAAAATCAATGTTTTAAAAAAGAGAAATTCAATGAGCTTATAATAATTTCAAAATAACTTTATATGAAGTTTTATTTACATGGTATGCATTTTGGTTTTAGTAGAGCTAATGAGGTCACATTACCATTAAGTTTGTTATATTATTTTAGACCAATAAAAATAAATTTTTTTTGTCATGGGAGAAACAAATTATTGGTATAAGAATGTAGCATGGATAAGAATGGTTAAGTACTTTGTTAAGGGTTCTCTTTATAATAATAGTTTTCAAAGACAAGGTTACCAGGCATGGACATTGATTTAGTTATCCCATTTCTTCTCCTCTTTGCTTTACCTTAGTTGAAAGCAATATCCTTCTACTAGTTATCCAGCACAGCACACTTGGAATATTCCTTGATATTTCCACAATCACAACATCTGATCGATTTGATTTTGCTTCTTAAATGCCTTTTATCTCTATACTTTTGTATCTATATATTCAATACTCTAGTTTAGCTCTTACTTTTTGCCCTAGGTCTGTTAAATAGCTTTTCAATTGATCTCTCTGCTTCCAGTTCTACCACTTAATCATCTTTTTGAGTTAAATGGAAACAAATATTGGAAAAATATACAAAAAAAATCTGAATGGTTATTTCTGATGGTGATATTTCAGGTAAATTTTTTTATTTGTGGTACTCTGTATTTCTAATTTTTCTACACTGAACTTGCATTAGTTTTGTATTTAAAGTATAAAATTATTTTTTTCTAATCTGATGGCTTATATGGCCTATCTAGATCTGAAAAACTTGAGTCACTATTAGCAACATTAATTCAAAATTCTTAGTATAAACTTTTATTTCTTAGGAAATCTTAGTATGACATTAGTCATATTAGGTTAGTTTATGCAGAAAGAACAGAAAGTCATAAATATCAGTGGCTTAATAGATCAAATGTTTATTTCTTGCTTGTAAAAAGAATATTCTCCCAGAGGTGAGGCCTTATTTACCCTGTACTTGCAACGTTGACATGCAGTGGAGTCTCAGTAAATATTTGGTGAATAAATAAGACACATGTGTGTGAGAATGCACATACACACAAAGAAATTACTCTCCCTCAATTTCTGTTGACCCTATCGGTTGCCTCAACATTCCAGACTGCTTCGATCCTATCTCTGTATAAACACTGTGCTCTGCTGCCTGCAGACTAGAAGAATCATGGGAAATTGCATACTGACTCTATAAATCTTCCACCTGGAAGTAGCACATGTTACTTCTGCTTACTCATTGCTCAGAGCTAGTTGCAGGGCCATAGCTAACTCAAAGAGGCATGTGCCTTGTGGAGAAGAAAATCAGAAACATTGTGGGGACACTAGTAATTTTTACCACCCTCAATATTTGTAAATAATTTAAAACAACAACAACAATATAATGGGGACTGGTTTTGAAGTTTAGTGACTCAACGAGAAATTTTATTTAAAAAATAATCTAATTGGGCCAGTTGAGGAGAGGGAAACAATAGACAACCACTCAATAATGATATGAATAGTAGAGGCGATTAATTCTTTAAATGATCAATGATATATTAAATAATTGTAAATAAAAAGCAATTTTTTTCCTGATATTCATATGTGAATAAAAGGTATTAGAAGAGGAATGGGTCCCCAGAGACTTGCTGAGATCAACTCAAGTTTACGTATAATGTGGAGAATGATCCTTTTATTTTCCCTCTGCATTTGTTCTCCTTTAAAAATAAGAATTATCACTGGACCTAAAGAGGTCATGTGTACAGGTGAGGAGAACAAAAGTGTATGAAGTCACATCGGGTGTTCTTTCAATTTATAGTATTAGATTCTTGAGTAATAATTACGGCAGATTGTTGTAACAGAGGTGTACATCAACTATACCAACAGATCTCACTAAGCCTTTGCCTCTGGAGAACACCGCACAAAATATATATAAACCTAGGTTTGCCAGTGAATATGTGGCTATATTCTTTCCAAAACCAAATGGAATTTTGAGATTTGTGGAATATTAGTAAAATATTATGAAATTTCTCCTACTTTTCAAGTTGGTCTAAATGTGATCCTGCTGTGACAGCCTCTAATACCGTTATACATTTGCTAATATGCCTGTATGTGATGTATTTATAATCACATATTCAGTGTATGTTTTATACAAACAGAAGTAGATCATAAAACAGGAGGATATTTCATAGATGCAAGAATGAATACTGGAAAATAAAGAACACTAGAAAATCCAACAATCCCTTGCTACATGAAACAGCTTATACATCCCCAACAACCGAGACATATACACATACACAAACACATGACACCTCCCAACTCATATCACAAAATTCTATAAAACTCACCATGAAGAAGTTTAGCTACCCTATGTGGTATCTAATTAGTCATCTTTGTAAAATAAATTAGTCATTTTTGTAAAATAAATATTTTTATAAAAATATGATACAATATTCCACATAGAGTTCTTATTATATGTATGGTCTTCCTACTGATTTAGAATGTTATAGGAATTTGTTTCATTTTTGGTTGTTCTGCATATTGATCATAAATCTTGAAGCCATAGACTATTCTTGCTTGAAGAATCTATTGTTTACATGTCGAATAACATAAGCTTAGCTGAAGAAAATATCAAATACAATTGAAGAGACCACTTTAAAAGGAAGACAAAACTACAGCAAAATCAATACCTAAAGTATTTATTCTATCTTGAAGATTCAATGACTTATATTATATATTCTTACATTTCATTGATTCTTAGCTGGTGATTTAGAGCTTGAAATTAATGAGGATTTTAGTTATCTACTCAAAGTTGGGATTTTAAAATGCCCAAGTAGGAAGAAAGAAGGTGTATATAAGTACTCTCTAAAATAATTTAAAGTTAAATCAAAAAACAAACTTGCCATTGAGTCAGTTCTGACTCATAGCAACCCTATAGGACAGAGTAGAACTGCCCCTATAGAGTTTCCAAGGAGTGGCTGGTGGATTCCAACTGCCTACCTTTTGGTTAGCAGCCAAGCTCTTAACCACTGTGCCACCAGAACTCCAAATTTAAAGTTAGTATTTACATATTTAGGAGATGCAATTTGTGTAGCTTTGTACATATATGTTAATGTGCTTCTTTTTCTTTATCTCTAAGCCTAGTTTGTAGTAAATTAAAATATCTTCACAAGCATATTTATGTTTGGTGCTTTTATATTTATTATGCTACCATTTTACTATTTTACCTAACTCTGTCCTTACGTTTAAAGCATATTACTTAACTTATAAACAGCATTTCATTGGGTTTTGTTTTATATCAACCTGCCTTTTAATTAGTGACTTAAACCATTTACATTTAATGTAACTATTGATGTCGGAATCGACTTGATAGCAACAGGTTTGATTTTGGTTTTATTGATATACTGGGTTGTTTTCTATTTGTCTAGTCCATTCTTTGTTCCTCTGTTCATCCATTTTTGACCTTTCATGAAGAGTAAATTAAGCGTTCATTTTATCACCTATATTGCCTTTTTATTTGTGCCACTATGTTATTTTCTCTAGAGATTGCAAAATGGACTTGAACTTATAACAGTCTACTTTAAAAGATCGTCTGCTTCACAAACAATGAAAGAATTTTTAAAATATACATATAAACCTATTTAGTACTGATTGTTGTCACATATTATGCTTCTCCATATTCAGTAAACCCATCATATGTTGTTATTACTTTTACTTTAAACAGTCAATAACCTATAAAAGGATTTCAGTAAAATAATATCCAACATATATCTTATAAAACATACATGCATATTGTGGTAGGCAGAGTAATAGCACCCAAAAATGTCCATGTTCTAGTTCCTGGAAACAGTGACTATGTAAGTTTACATAGCACAAGGGAATTAAGGCAGCTAATCAGCTGATCTTAAAATAGTGAGATTAACCTGGATTATCTGGGTGGGCCCAATGTAATCACAAAAGTCCTTAAAAGTGGAATGGGAAGGCAGAATAGTAGGTCATAGTGATGTAATCTGAGGAAGACTCAATCAGCTGTTACTGGCTCTAAAAATGGAGAAAGAAAGTCATGAGCCAAAGAATGTAGGCAAGCCCTAGAAGCTCAAAAAGACAAGGGAACTGATTTTCCCCTAAAGGCTTCAGAAAGGACACCAGTCTTGTCAACACTTTAATTTTAGGCCAGGAAGACCCATGTTGGGTTTCCGATCTACAGAAATGTAAGATAATAAATTTACGTGGTTTTAAGTCACCTGAATTTGTAGTAATTTGCTATAATAGAAAACTCTTACATAAATATATAATAAAATAATTTTTAAAAGGTCTTTATATTTATGCAATTTTTCCTTTCTAGTCTTGTTATTTTTTCATGTGTTTTGTGCATTTACATATGGGATCATTTTGATTTAGTCTAAAGAACTTTATGTTTTAATTTTAGAGCAAGTCTATGGAGACAAATTCTAACATATTTTGTTTACTAGAAAATGTTTTTAATCTTAATATTTTTTGAAGGATATTTTTGAAGAATAGATTTCTAAGTAGAATTTTTTAATTTATTTTAAAATGTTTCTTTCAGCATTTGAAAGATGTTCCATTATTTTATGGCATTCATTGTTTATGATGAGAATTCTGCCATCATTCTCAGTGTTATATACCTACATGTAATAAATTCCACTCTGCCACTTCTGCTTTTAGATCATTTCTGTATGTTTGGTTTTCAGAAGTTTGAATATTCTATACCTAAGTGCAATTTTCTTTGTATTCCTTCTTAGATGTGTGGGTTTATGTATTTCAGCAATTTTAGAAAATTATCACCTATTATATCTTCAAATATTTTCTTTTCCCCATTCTCTCTCTTCTATCCTTTTGTGACTAAAATTACACGAGTTCAATTGTTTGTTATTGCCCCACAGATCATGGATGCTGTTGTTATTTTTTCAAGACTTTTTTTTTTTTTTTAATGTTTCTCTTTGGGTAATTTCTATTGTGCTATCCTCAAGTTCACTGATCATTACTTTCTTTATGTACAATTGGCTAATCTACCAAATTAATTCTTAATTTCTCATATATAGTATTCTTTTTTCTAAATAGGTTGCTTCTTGCTGCTGAAATTCCCCCTTTTTTCACACATATTGCCCACTTTTTTTCCTGAGATCCTTTTGAAGAGTCCAGCTCTAAGCCAAAATCCAGTGTGTGATCCTTAAGGCCCAAACGTAGGGCACTACAAGGCTAGGCCTGGCAGGTTTCATGGGAAAAAGCTGCCCTCTCCACATTGCATTTGGTGCATAACCAGTATATTGCAGTCTCTGGAAGGATGTGTAGTCACTATCTAAGGACCCCCAAGCCAGCCATTCTTACACACATAACTGCATTCCTGACCCATCACCTCCATTCAGAGGCCTTCTTATTGAGGGACCTTGGCTGAGGCATTTTTCAGGTACCTTCACTAAAACCTCCTTACTGGCAGCCCTTGGCTGAAGCATTTTCCTTCTTTTTGACTCAGTACTTTTTCACTTGTAGCTCTTCCCTCTCTCCTTACCCTTGTCTCCTTGGTCAATAAAAAAATCAAGTCTTTGGTCAGAGCTCCTCAGCAGTGAGACATTTTCCTCCCATCTTTGCTGATTAATCTGACAGTTATGTTATGTGGGGAAAAACAGAACACTAGGGATGAGTGTCTGTTTTTGCCTCTTGCCTTTACTATCTCAGTAAGAGTAAAGGCTAGATTGTTACTTTCAGTTTTACTCACTTTCTTAATTGATCACTTCCACAACTGACAGTTTGACACCTTTGACGTGTTATCATAGTTATTTTTAAGTCTATCCCTGGTAACTTAAATATCAGTTGTCTTAGTTATCTAGTGCTGCTATAACAGAAATACCACAAGTGGATGGTTTTAACAAAGAGAAGTTTATTTCCTTACATTAAAGTAGGCTAAAAGTCCAAATTCAGGGTGTCAGCTCCAGGGGAGGGCTTCCTCTCTCTGTCAGCCTTCTCATCAGTGTTCCCCTGGACTAGGAACTTCTCCACACAGAGACCCTGGGTCCAAAGGACACACTCTGCTCCTGGCACTGCTTTCTTGGTGGTATGAGGTCCCCCTATCTCTCTGCTCTCTTCTCTCTTTTATATCTCAAGAGATTGCCTCAGGACACAATCAAATCTTGTAGACTGAGTCTTCCCTTACTAACACAACTGCCACCCATCCTCCCTCATTAACATCTTAGAGGCAGGATTTACAACATATAGGAAAATCACACAATACCAGGAATAATGGCCCAGCCAAATTGACACACACATTTTTGGGGGGACATAATTCAATCCATGACACTGGTCTATCCCTAAATTTGGTTCTTTTGATAGTTTTCTTTCTTGGATCATGTTATGGATTGAATTGTATCATCCAATAAAGATATGTTGAAGCCCTAACTAACCTCCAGTATCTATGAATGTGACCTTGTTTGGAAATAGGGTCTCTGAAGATGTTATCAGTTAACCTGAGATAATGCTGGAGTAGGGGCCATCCTGATACATTCTGACTGGCATCTTTATAAAAGAGAAGAGACACAGAGACAGATAGACACAAAGGCAAGTTAGCCATATGAAGATGGAGGCAGAAATTAAAGTGATGTATCTATGAGCCAAATAATGTGAAGAATCACCAGATAGCACCAGTAACTAGAAGAAAGGCATGAATACTTTGTCCCTCAAGCCCTCTGATGGAATCATCATGACCAGCACCCAGACTGTGAACTCCTATCTCCATAAGAGTGATACAATAAATATCTATACTTATAACCTATGTACTTGGTACTACTTTGTTATTGCAGCCCTGGTAAACTAATACAGGTCACATTTCTTTCTTTTCATGTGTTTTATAATCTTTAATTGTATCATGAATATGATATGCAAAAGAACTGTAGACACTGAAATAAATTATATTTATAAGTAGAAAAGTGTGAAGTTTTCTGTCAGGCCTTCAGCATGGAGAGCAGAGTCAATCTAATCTGTAATTAAATTGGCTCTGTGCTTTGCTATTGTTTTAGCTACAGTCATTCACCATTGCCTCCAAATAATCTTAGTGCTGGATCAGGACCTCCCTAAAGCATGTCTTGGGATTTGAGTCTGGGAAGACTCCAAAGATCTTTTTATGTTTTATAGCCCAGTCACCAATTTTCAAAACTGGGAATCTTCACTCTGCTTTAGAGTCTGGCTGCCACCTCTTTGGGCTGTTGTGGAATTCTCTTTGCTCTCTGGACATGCCATGGCTTTCTGTGACTCAGGTCATTTCTTCAACTCTGTTGCAGTTTTCCCAGTTTTGGGTAAGTTTGTAGCAAGATGTTCAGTAAGGGCCTAAAAGACCTCAGAAGGATTTATCTTAGTTCTCTTGCTCTGTCCTCAGACGCTGCAGGTCCTGCATATTTGTGCCTCAGGGAGCTTTCTCTAAGTTATCCTCTTACCCTAGTACTACCCAGTACTCGGTGAGGACTCAGAAGGCTTCAGAGAGTTAAATCCAATTATTTTGTCCCGCCTTTAGTCCTTAACCATTTCTGCACATCTGTGCCTAAGTCAAGTGGCATCTCTCTCAGTTCTCTTGTTCTATCCTCATTCTTCTGTAAGAATACTTGGAAATAACTCTGGGAAAGAGTTGGGTATAGATTATCCTTGTGGATAAAATTCCTTGGGGTTTTAAAACATAATACTAGGCCTTAAAAAGTCTAGTTTCTTCTTACCCTCATCTGTGTTGACCTTTACTTCCACCAACTTCTCCACCAAGGTTGAAGGTGACTGTCAGTATCTGCTCATCTAGGTGGGGCTTATAACTTTCCAGATTTTAGGTATTCAAGTTTCTTTGTCTTTGATTCTTCATGGGTTTTAACAAAATTTAAGTTTCTATGTAATCTGATTTGTTTTCATTGCTAGGTGGGGAATGAAGTTTGTAGCAACTTTTTTTTAAAAAAAAAAACTAATTTGATCATGTTTTAAGTGAAAGTTTACAGTGCAAGTTAGTTTCTCATTCAAAAACTTATACACAGATTGTTTTGTGACATTGGTTGCAATACCCACAGTTTGACAGCCTTCTCCCCCTTTTCTTCCTCAGTTCCCTGTATCCATTCATCTACTTTTTCTATCCCTTCCTGCCTTCTCATCTTGCTTTTAGGTAAGAGTTGCCCATTTGGTCACATATATTTGATTAAGCTAAGAAGCACGTTCTTCATGTGTGTTATTGTTTGTTTTATAGGCCTGTCTAATCTTTGTCTGAAAAGTGGGCTTCGGGAGTGGCTTCAGTTCTAAGTTAGCAGGGTGCCTGGGAGCCAGAGTCTCGGGGGTTCCTCCAATCTCTGTCAGACCAGTAGGCCTGGTCTTTTCACGTGAATTTGAATTTTGTTCTACTTTTTTCTCCCGCTCTGTCCAGGACTCTATTATGATCACTGTCAGAGTGGTCAGTGGTAGTAGCTGGGCATCATCTATTCTTCTAGTCTCAGGCTGGTGGAAGCTGTGGTTCATGTGTTCCTTTAGTCCTTTGGGCTAATATTTTCCTTGTGTTTTTGGTTTTCTTCATTCTCCTTTGCTCCTGGTGGAATGGGATCAATAGATGTATCTTAGATGGTCACTCACAAGCTTTTAAGACCCCAGATGCTATTCACCAAAGGAGGATGTGGAACATTTTCTTTATAAACTATGTTATGCCAATTGACCTAGATGTCCCCTGAGACTATGTTCCACAGACCTCAGCCCCAGCAACTCAGTCCCTCAAGGTGTTTGGATGTGTTTAGGAAGCTTCTATGACTTTGCCTTGGCCAAGTTGTGCTGACTTCTACTATATTGTGTGTTGTCTTTCCCTTCACCAAAGCTGACACTTGTCTACTATCTGGTTAATGATTTCCACTCCACACCCTTCCGTTCTCTTGTAACCTTCAAAGATTGTTTTTTTTTTTTTTCTGTAAATCTTTTCCTGAGTTTTTATAATAATGATCTCATACAATATTTGTCCTCTTGTGATTGACTTGTTTCAATCAGCATAATGCCCTCTAGATTTATCTATGTCGTGATGTTTTGCAGATTCATCATTGTTCTTTATCATTTAGTATTCCATTGTGTATGTATGTAGTAACTTTCTCTATCCTAAAATCATCTTGAAGTCTAATCTCCTTCTTCAAAAACTATGTTAACCTTATCTTTACTTTCTCTTTTCATTGTATTAGGTTGTGATGTTAATCTCACAATGAGCTGACTACATATTTCAGCCGTTCAGGTTATTTTAATTTTAAATTTTAAAAAAGATAGAAAATTTGCTTGCATAATATATACATAGAAATTTAAAAACAAACAAACAAACAAAAAATAGAAAACCATTGCTGTTGAGTAGATTTTGATTCATAGCTACCCTATAGGACAGAGTATGACTTTTCCATAGCATGTCGAAGGAGCTGCCTGGTGGATTACAACTGCCAACCTCTTAGTTAGTAGTCAAACTCTTAACCACTGCACCACTAGGGCTCTGCCTAGAAATTAGTACATAGAATTACACCTAATGTTTTACTTAACTTGCTTAACCCATTGCCGTTGAGTTGACTCCAACTCTTAGTGACCCTATAGGACAGAGTAGAACTGCCCCATAAGGTTTCCAAAGAGCTGTGGTGGATTTGAACTGCCAACATTTTGGTTAGCAGCTGAGCTCTTAACCACTGTGCCAACAAGGGTCCAGTATTTTACTTAGTAATGAACATATCCTGCATCATTTTAGTTATAACAAATGCTACTAGCAAATACATATATACATATATATGTATATATATAAGTTAAGAAAGGACTGATTAAATTTAGAAGTCTATTTAAATGTTCTCTTACATTCCATTTCTATCTACATTTCCCTTATATTAGAATATTCTCCAACACTTACGCTATTCATTTATTGGTTTATAATAATTTCTTCTGTTACATCCATCATTATATCCCAATTCTCATTTAAATAATGACATGAACTTTTTTCAGAGCATTTCTTATCTCTAAGTCAAAATTACTATTTCATTTGACACAGATCAACCCTTGTAGCTTGAAATCCTTCACCTAATGTTCTCTAAGGCAGGCATGCTGTCTCTATGTGTCAGCAGATTTTTCTGTTTCCTTTGCTTTCTTGTAAGTGACTCAAAGAATAAGTTCTTTCTTATTTTACACTATTTTTTTAATTTATTTGAGATCATCTATTTTTGTCCTGGCATCCCCCTGTATTCTGTCCCTCACTAGCTAACAATCTGTCAGAAGCACCAAGTTTCCAGTGGATGCAGCTACTGCTTTGTGAGAGAAACTCCAAAGGACAGCTGCTTTTACTTCACAGTGATACGGCAGGGAGGGAGGGATGTTGCTGGGCTATTTCGGTGGCTTAGAGGTAAAAACGTTTCATTTACTTATTCATTTATTTATAACTGGTTGCTTTGAGCTATGAGACAAGACAACTTATAATTCACATTTCAAAACTCTTTTTCACCTTTATTCCCGTCCGTATAACTTCTTATATGAAAAGAATAGCCTGAAGTTTGGTGTCAAAGATATGTTTGCCCTCAGACTTCTGTAGCACCTTAAGAAGCATCTTCAGAAAGAAAATATTAGGGGAATAAGAACTCTTTCTCTTTCAACTCTGTTTTGTCTCTTCTTCCAAATCAGAAGCAGTCTATTAAAACTTACTTCAGGAAATTGACTGTAATTCTTATTTAAAAAATCATAAATTTCTAAAGATTTATCTAAATTCAAAGCTAGATATTTTGTAATAGTAACTGAATTATACCCAACTTTCTGTCCAGAGTCTTGGGAGCTATTATTTTGGAAAGGTAAATCTAACCATCAAACTTTTCAAAATTTTGACTCTTGGCTCATAAACTAATGGATAATGAAGGGGATGGAAATAGAAATCTTCATGAATATAAGCAGATGTATCAGTACTCTTAACATTCTATTCTGAGCATTTCAAGTCTTCAAATTTGTAAACTTTGAGAATTTTGTTCTAAAGGTTCGTAAACTTGTGCATTGTAGAGGGAAAGGCAGAGGTACTTTCAGCAGAAGGATAGTGATTCTATTCTTCTCATGACATTAATTCTGTGTGAAAGAAGAGGGTACATTGCATATAGAATTATTTTTAAATGAAAAAGACTAACAGAAGAAAAGAAAGCAATGGCTGCCTGATTGGTCTCCAAAGTAGCTCCCAGCAACAGAAAGTTATGATGTCTATGCTGACTTTGATGTGTCCTGGAGCAAGGAGGGATTATTAATATCACTGTGTGAGTTTCCTCAGGCATCTGCATATGCAATATGGTGTAATAATAAATAGAATCTCAGACTTGATGTGCTCCGTTAACCCCTACCATACTAGTGCTAACTTGCTCTCTTCTCTATGCACAGTGTTTTTTTCTCTCTCTCTTTTTTCAATAAAAATCTTGTATTTGATCTTTGCCTTCAAGTGGATGATAGTGCTCAAAGTGCTGAAAATTCCATATGTGGCTGGAGATTATTTCCAAATACGAATTTGCATATTTTAACATTTCCCTTCCTCAGGAAACATGTATGACATGGCCTCATAAAAGATATAAAGAAAGTCCTAAAGTACTGGTCAAAGACTGAACTTCTTACTACTTCCTCCACCTGTACCCACAACACACTCTACCCCCAAGACCTAAACAAGTAGTAGAATTTTGATGGTTGGTTGATAAAATAGAAGTCAGATGGGGTGTGTAAAAGGCAATTTAGCATGGGGAAAAAGCATCTTCTATAATGCCAAAAAAGAGATTTATTGTTGCTATGCAGAATAAAAGAGGTCTTTAAATCCTGGAGCAAACTGAACCATGAGCTATTTTTCTGGGCAATTTCTTAGGAATGTGGGAAAAGGTATGGTTGCATGGCTGCATGGTTGTTGCTCTGGAGAAAACGAATCATAGAGTCATTTACATGCATGATACTAAAGCCACTAAGGCCTTGAATACTGTGTTGGCAGGGACAGTCGATGTCCTGTTGTAGCATATGTTAACAACTAGATAATCTCAGAGTCCAGAGAATTCCAGTGCCTTAGCACTGCTTACCAAACCCATTCTGTCAAGTTGATTCTGACTCATAACAACCCTATCGGACAGAGTAAAACTGTCGCACAGGGTTTCCAATGAGCAGCTGGTGGATTCATACTGCCAACCTTTAGCAGCCGAATGCTTAATCTTTGTGCCACCAGGGCTCCCGGGGGCTCCTTAGCACTGCTTAAACCAAACAAACCCACTCCCTGCCATAGAGTCAATTCTGAGGGATAGTGACCGTATAGGACAGAGTAGAACTGCAATCTTTATGAAAGCAGACTGCCACATCTTTCATTTGCAGAGTGGCTGGTGGGTTTGAACTGCTGACCTTTCAGTTAGCAGCCAATTGCTTAAACCACTGTGCCACCAGGGCTCCTTAGCACTGCTTATAACCCTAAATATCCGGTATGACCCAAGAAAAGGGAGAAAACAGCCAAGGATGATTGAGTCTAATGGATTCAGTGGTCTCAAATCTTAAACTGGATTACTGAAAATAAGTAGCTATTTCACATACTTGGGTACACAGTATATTAATGAGTTGCTGGAATAATTCATTTCCAATATTAAATTTTTTACTATTTGAATGAAATTGCCACTCACTCTCCTTTAAACAAATTAATGTTCATTACTGTCAGATGCTAGTCTGGGCTTCTTTATTGTGTCAATTTTCATTTCAATAATCCAGTCTCTTCAAAATGTGCCTTCTTCTACTGGCATCAGTTGCTTTACAACAACCTCTCCGTTCTCCTGCTCTACTGCTACTTGCATTTTCCTATTCTGAAAGGCCCTACTAATCCAGACTCTCGGAACATTTAGTTCCTCCACTTCATACATTATATGTGAGATAATACCTTAATTCATAATAATAACTTATTCATAAGTTGTTCAGAGCATGTAAATTATTCTAATATAATACAGACTTGGTTATATTCTTTATATACTGGATATATCAAACAAATAATTATTTAACTAGAATGCTTCAACTTATTATTAAATAAGTGTTTTTAAATATGGATTATTCTATTTTAAAGACAGTTTTTAGGGATGGGGGAGAAAAAAATAGAATAAAATCTTTAATAGACCCTTTCACACTGAGCCATGCTTCAGAGAGATCTGATGTATATGTGCAAACTATAAATGTCTGAGCTTCTCATGAATGATACACCAACTCAATCTATTAGTTTTTTGCTTAGTCTTTAGAATAGCCATATATGACACATTGAATTTTAGTTAAACTTTCCCTATTTATTCATACGAAATGTCTGAGGAGTTGAAAAGAATGGAGGTGGGAAGGAGTTCCAAATTTAAAGAAGCATCAGTAAAGAAGGATAATGCTGAAAGGGTGAAGTATCTACAAGTTTAATATAGTCCTTCCCCTAATGAGAGTTTCCTGCCATGTATAATCTAACCATTTCAATATTTAAACCTTACCTTATACAATTTATACAACTGTGGATCCCCCAATTATTTCATTATGCTTCAGATAGCTAGCATTTCTTTTTTCAGATTTTGTGACATAGCAGGTATTTTTAGAAATATGCACACATACGCACACATAATGGATCATGGTGTTTAAAAGCACATTTTAATATTTTAATAATGGTAAAATATTAATATTACAAGTATCTTTAATATTACAAATATCTTTCATTTCTTCTTTGTTCAAGCTCCCCATCCCCAATTGTTGTTGTTGTTGGGTGCCGTCCAGTCAGTTCCAACTTATAGTGACCCTATAGGGCAGAGTGGAACTGCCCCATAAGACTTCCAAGGAGCTGCTGGTGGATTTGAACTGCTGACTTTGTGTTTAGCAGTGGAATGCTTAACCACTACGCCACCAGGGTTCCAATTAGAAACTGGTATGTGAAGCCCAACCTTAAAGTAACAAATCTGATTTGGCTATTTCCTAATTGCTATTTTAGATAACCTTAAACTATCATTAAAAAGGCTGAAGAGAAAGAAAAGACCACATTGGGTGTCAGAAGAGACTCTGAAACTTGCTCCTAAACATAGAGTAGCTAAAGCAAATGGAAGAAATGATAAAGTAAAAGAGCTTAACAGAAGATTTCAAAGGGCAGCTCAAGAAGACAAAGTAAAATATTATAATGAAATGTGTAAAGACCTGGAGTTAGAAAACCAAAAGAGAAGAATATGGTCAGCATTTCTGAAGCTGAAAGAACTGAAGAAAAAATTCAAGCCTTGAGTTGCAATATTGAAGGATTCTATGGGCAAAAAATAATATGCTAATATGCATCAAAAGCAGATGAAAGGAATACACAGAGTAACTGTATCAAGAAAAACTGATCGATGTTCACCATTTCAGGAGGTAGTATGTGATCAAGAACCCATGGAAGGAAGAAGTCCAAGCTGCACTTAACGCGCTGACAAACAGGCTCCAGAAATTGATGTAATACCAACTGAGATGTTTCAACAAACAAATGGAGCACTGGAAGTGCTCATTTACCTATGCCAAGAAATTTAGAAGACAGCTACCTGGTCAGCTGACTGAAAGAGATCTGTATTTGTACCCATTGCATAGAAAGGTGATCCAACAGAATGTGGAAATTATCAAACAATATTATTAATATCACACACAAGTAAAATTTTGCTGAAGGTCATTCAAAAGCAGTTGCGACAGTAAACTGACAGGAAACTGCCAGAAATTCAATCCAGACTCAAAAGAGGATATGGAACCAGGGATATCATGGCTGATGTCAGATGGATCTTGACTGAAAGCAGAGAATCCCAGGAAGATGTTTACCGGTGTTTTATTGACTATGTAAAAGCATTGGACTGTGTGGATCATAAGAAATTATGGACAACATTGTGAAGAATGGGAATTCCAGAACACTTAATTGCCCTCATGTGGAACCTGTACATAGACCAAAAGCAGTCTTTTGAACAGAATATGGAGATATTGCATGGTTTAAAATCAAGAAAGTTGTGCTTTAGGGTTGCATCTTTTCACCATACTCGTTCAATCAGTATGCTGAGCTAATAACCGGAGAAGCTGGACTTTATGAAAAAGAATGTGGCCTCAGAATTGGTGGAAGACTCATTAACCTGTGATAGGCAGATGACACAACCTTGCCTGCTGAAAGTGAAGAGAACTTAAAGCATCTACTGACGAAGATCAAAGACTATAGCCTTCAGTATGGATTACACCTCAACATAAGGAAAACAAAAACCCTCACAACTGGACCGATAAGCAACTTTATGATAAATGGTGGAAAGATTAATACTGTCAAGGATTTCATTTTACTTGGATCCATAACCAATGCCCGTGGAAGCAGCAGTCAGTAAATCAGATGGCGTATTGCATTGGGAAAATCTGCTGCAAAAGACCTCTTTAAAGTGTTAAAAAGCAAAGATATCAATTTGAGGACTAAGGTGTGCCTGGCCTAAGGCATGATATTTTCAATTGCTTCATATGCATGAGAAAGCTGGACAATGAATAAGGAAGACCGAAGAATAATTGATGCCTCTGAATTATGGTGTTGGTGAAGAATATTGAATATACCATGGACTACCAGAAGAACAAACAAATCTGTCTTGGAAGAAATACAGCCAGAGTGCTCCTTGGATGGGAGGATGGCGAGACTTCATCTCATGTACTTTGGACAGGTTATCAGGAGGAACCAGTCTCTGGAGAAGGACATCATGCCTTCGTAGAGGGTCAGTGAAAAATAGGAAGACCCTAAACAGATGGATTGACATAGTGGCTGCAGCAATCGTCTCAAACATAGCAACAATTGTGAGGATGGCACAGGACAGAGCAATGTTTTGTTCTGTTATATATAGGACCTCTGTGAGTCAGAACCAACTCGACAGAACCTAACAACAGCAACAACAAATTGACTATAATTTTTAAAGTACTAATTGAGCATATATTATGGGCTAGGCTGGGAATACAAAAAGAATGAGACATACTCTTCCCTTGTAATGAGGTTGTAGCCTAGTGAATTACCAAATGAATTCTCAAGATTAGTGTATGTGCAGAGTCAAATGTGAGCTTCCAAGTAGAGGATGGGCAGAGAAATAAGTACAACCATCTGCATTTTACAAATGAAAAGGAAAAAAAGAGTTAAAAACTTTTCCCATGTTCACATATCAATGGAAATTTTACCTCTCCAGTAAACATCTCACCTCAAAATTTTTTAACCTAGATTTTGGAGGATTACTTAATATAAATCTTAGAGCATTGGATTTAAATTTTACTTCAGCATCCCTTTTAGATAGACTCTATCAAGAATCATAATATAAGACTTGCTTCATAGGGACTAAGATAATGAATCCAGATTACAATTGAAGAGTACACTGGAATTTATTAAAATAGCATTGCATGTAAAAGTATAAAGGAGATTCCACTAAAAGTAAATAGTATAGTTCATTGCAAAAAATGGGGCAATTACTCAGAATGAGAACAGACTAAGTCTAAATATGCCAAGTTCTTATTCAGACCTGAGCATATTTTAAATTACATTATCTACCTACCTTTCTATCATCTATCTATCTATCTGATCACCTAATTGGTGTGATTTATGCCATTGTGAAGCAAATTAAGAGAAAAATCCATGTAGCATTTCTTTGTAGGTTTTTCCCCCCTCATTGTTTAAATAATTTTGAGGGCAATGCTTTTCTACCGGGATTGGAATATGAATTGTAAACATATATGAAGATATATGTTAAAAATGGAAGCTGATATCTGTGTGGATATAGATGAATGTGATTTGGGATAAGAAATGTGGTTAAACTGTTATTAATAGCATACTACACTATTCAACAATATATACTAGAACAGAAAGGCCTACTTTTACAAAGTATCAGAGCAAAACAAAGGAAAGGCCTACCACAGGACTGAAGAAAGACTTGGCCCTTGAGTGCAATCAATAGTTGATACAATAGATCATATTAAATGTCTTAAGAGAACAAAGTGTAATTTAAAGTTGTAACTAATGCCAAAAGAAAGGAAAATGAAATCAATATCAGAATACTAGCAATTTGGTTCGGCAGACACCTGAGATGTATTAACATAGATAAAAAACCAAATAGCACATTGATCATCTGCTTCCAAAAAGGAGATTCAAACCTACATGATCTTTGGAAGGAATATAGGAATGAAACTCTTGTAACTAAAGTAATACCTAACAATCACACAAATAGACACAATAAGCTACCAACAATCTGAACTTGATAGCAGTCACAGTTTTTTATAGATACATTCTTCATTACCGAAAGTCAACTAGTTATTTTTTTAAGGTGTTTTAATAACTTTTAACCTCATCACCTACTCCTCGAAGGTCGGAAAGAATTGTTCAAAGACAGAGGCAGCAGCTGCTAAGATGACTAAAATGGCACACACTCATCTGAAAGAGAATTCTTTATCTGCTGCAAGTAATCATAGAAACTTTGTTAAAAAAAAAAACCAGTCGAAAAGCCAGCATTACAGAATTCTCAGTTTGGGGATTGTTTTTCTCATTTCAATTAATTATCTAGAAGCACAATCAACTTAACAGGCTTCCTTTAGAAATTCTTCTCCATGGCGCTGCGCCATAAAGCAGACAATTTAACTAAATGGTTTTATTAGGAAGCAATTAACACTTGGAGCCCAAAAAAGCAACCAGTGCATTGTTTTATTCAGCTAAAGTGAAGAAGCACCACATAGGGCTGCCACAGCAAGGTTCTGGTAGCCAGAGGAGCGTTGACAGACAGTGTCCTTTGGCGACAAGATATTGCAGTGTAAAGAGTCATACGGTATTTAAAACCCCTTAGTCTGAATGAAAATGAATTTATTTGTACAAAAGTCCATAATCTATTCCTTTAAAAAAAAATGCCTAAGAAAAATGTGGGTTTTTTACCTAAAGGTTTAGGAGTGAATATAAGGGTAAAGGGCTTCTTTAGAAGTTCTCACTAGAGTATTGCTCCAATTAGATTTGTGCTCCTAAAAAAAACTTATTTCTGATCCAAATGAGAGTGTTCATGGGATAGCTACTCTACTTTTGTTTGTGTTTTCAGTTTAAATTTACCCTTCTGAACATGTTCAGAATTTAAGATAAGAACAAAAACTAAGTCATTGCAATCAATATTTTATGTCATGTTCATTTAGTTAATCTGCAGATAATACATAGTTAATCTATTCTGTTACCTTTTTATGAAAGTTTTCTTTGGAAAAAATATGTTCTATATTTATTGAAGGCATACGATTATATCCACTCTCCATAGTTATTTAGGTAGTAGCGACAGGGGCATTCAAAGATAATCGTGTTTGAGTCTATTCATCTGTTACCCTCTCCCATACTCCTTTCAGCACTCATCTCTTTCTCCTTCAATTTACTCTCCAAATTCATAAATAATGTTTTACTGTGTGAACTGTTAAAGGATACTGACAGGGATGTCTAAACAAAGGTCAGTATGATCATAAACCCATGCATGTATAGAATACATGTTTGTTTCTTTTTTCCCAGCAATAGTAGACCAAAAGGCATCCCATACATTCCACAAGACATACTTGTCAAGTGAACTTGAACCAGTACATACAAAAACAATTCATTTAGTAAATTAAGAAAAAAATATATATATACATTCATCTGGTATAAGAATAGTGGTAGGCCCTAGAGATAATCAGAGAACAACACAAACATGTTTCCTGCACTCATGAAGCCCACTACTCCTACAAATATTGAATGTGCATTTACAACTACACATGTTGTATAAGAAAAAGGTAAGTAAATGTTGCTCTGGGAGGGGGAAAAAAAGCATCTATACCTCTCTGGAGAGATAAGAGTACTCCCCTTGAAGAAAGAGGGACTGAAGTTAAAAGTTAAGGATAAGAAAGAACTTTGCAAAAGAAACATGGAGGAGTGTTCCAGGCAGAAACAGCAGCGTGTATGCAGGCACAGAGTCAGTGGAGGATGAACGAAAGGAATACAGTGCAGCAGCAGCCTAGGCAGCTATAAGAGAGTGGCAAGCTATAGGGCTGCAGAAGGCAGGAGCTAAGCAATGCCATTCCTTTCAAACCATGGTCAATATTCTAAGATAAACAGCCCTGGTGGTGAAATAGTTAGTGCAGGGCTGCTAACCCAGAAGTTGGAAGTTGGAACCCAGCGAACGGTTCCATGGGAGGAAGAACTGGCTATCCGCACCAGTAAAGATCACAGCCTAGAAAATCTTATGAGGCAGTCCAAATATGTCACATGGATTCACTGTGTCAAAATCAACTCATGAACAACAACAATTTTGAGAATGGGAGTCCATTGAAAGGTTTTAAGTAGTGATGAGCATGACAGATTTACACTCCAATAGCTGAGTAGAGATTAGATTAGAAGAAGTCAAGAGTGGAAAGAGGGAAACCAGTTAGAAGGCTGTTGCAATAGTCTAGGTCAGGAAAGACAGCAATTTAAACTATGGTCTGGTGGCACAGTGGTTAAGCGTTTGGCTGCTAACCAAATGGTTGGCAGTTTGAATCCATCAGCTGCTCCTTTGAAAACCTATGGGGCAGTTCTACTATATCCTATGGGGTCACTATGAGTCAGAATAGACTCAACAGCAATTTTTTTTTTAAATATGATGTTGAAGGAGGGAGTAGAAGATAGAAGAAAGATGAATAGATTATTGAAGTGGGGAGTGGGAGCAGTTGAGAAGCACTCCCAGGATTCTGGCTTGAGAGATTAGATGGATCATGGTACCACTTACTGCGTGTGGGGAGTGGTTTTGGGGAAAAGATGATAAGTTCACTTTTTGATATGCATTTGAGGTCACTACAAGACATATAAAAGAAGACACAAGTAGGAAATTGTCTATAATCGTCTGGAGTTCAGGAAATATGTAATTTTGATATGAATTTGATATCAGCATATTGATGGAAACTGGAAAAAAATGATGCAGTTCTCTGGGTAGTCAGGGTAGAGTGAGAAGAAAAGAATACCTTGCTTAGAGCATAGAGATATTTTAATATTTAAGTGTTGCTTGGAGGAGGAGGTATCTACAAAGGAAACTAAGAAGAAGTGACAAGAGATAACAAGAAAATCTGGACAATGTTGTGTCATGGAAGCCAGAGGCAAAAAGTGCTTAAAGGAAGTAGACATCAGTCTAACATATCTAATGCTTCATGGGAAGTCCAAACAAAATAAGAAGTGGTAAATACCTGATGGAGATAGTGATGGAGGCCAGCAATTCTTTTGATTATAATCTAGCATTGCTTACTAAATCCATAGCATAGTTTTATTGTGATAAATATGTTATCTTTCAACTTCAATTTCAATGAATAACTTATTCAAATTTCTTAGAATTTCATCCAGCAGTTGTCACTTGAAATATATCAGTGTATGCAGTCCCTTATATATTTTATGAAACAAGGTAGTTGATAAATCTAAGCATAAAGTATGAGTTTATGTGTGTCTGGTAAATCCATAATACATTATTTGCTAAATTCCCTGGTGGTTCCACTCAAGGCTTAGGCACCTTCTATTTGGGATCCCTTGGGTTTAAACAGAAAAGGTAAGGAAAAAGTAGCTCTGTAATAGATATGGAGTTCCAGGGGGTAACCCCTACCAAATTATTATCAGCATTCAACAAAAAATATTCTAATGATGATGTAGATACTATTATAGAGAGTTGGCAAGACATTTTATTTACTCTTTGCCAGTATGTGCCTGTGCATAATCAGTGCTTTCTGGAACTGCTCAAATTTGCCCTTTTTAAGAGCAGCTCTGACTGACCCAGTGAAGGAAACAGAAGACTATTCTGATACTACTAGTCTTCCCAGAATCAGATGAAATCAGTGCTGAGTTTGATAGAGCCTGAAGGAATGTTCCAAGGACATATCTTTTGGAAGGTCTGACAGGACCGAGGCTATCAACTTCAGATCCTGACTTTGATAGTTTGATGAATGCTTTAGAGTTATGTTTTTGCATATTTGCTAGTCATATAGCATTGTTTAGACATTGACTTTAAATTTGCATGTTATCAAGAAAATTGCTTTCTTCTCAACACTAACTGTGCCTGAGAATCACCCAAAAGATCACTCAAAATATACAGTTACAGAAGCCATCTTTGGAAAGTCCAGTTCATTATGTCTGAGGTAGGGTCCAGGACTTTGTATTTTTAAATGTTTCACAAGTAATTCAAATGCATTTCTCTGGCTGAGAATGACTGTAAGCCTATCAAATCGCTTGACTAATATCACTGATGGCTTTTGGTGACAGTATCCATGACAAAAATGCTTAACAGAATGTTTTCTTTCACGTTGCGAGGCTCTGCAGAGTAATACTTCCCATCCTGAAAATAAAAGTACCTTTTGGCTATAAAAATGGCTAAAATATCATCCCTTTGAGGCAAGATAATAAATGTCTATGAATTTGTCCCTGAGGAAAAATTTTCATTTTCAGAACACTTTGCAATTTTCATAATGGGGAAAAGAGCAATAAAATGCTTGTGGCAAAACAGCAATACAGAGCTCCATTTGCTGACTTTTTTTGAGCCAACATCATGGTGTCAGTGAAAATTTTTCCTCTCCTTTGGCAACCAAAGAAAGCATCATGTTTTCATATATTTTCTATAAAGGACAATGAAGCTATTTTGGCCAGCAAAGAAGGACATGAAAAATTTTAATACGACAATGTCTCCATCTGTCATTTTAAGAGGATAATGGTAAATGTTTATATTTAGTGGAAAACCCAAGGCATTTTGATCCTTCTAAGGATGTTAGATCTGAGTCCTTCGTCAAGTCCAGGTAGCTTTGATTAGCTTCATTCTAAGAGATTACTTCTACACCAATTTTGATACAGTTGTAACTGCGAATGAATCATTTAAACTCCAAATCTGCTTTCCTATTAGGAAAACAAAGATTTAATTTGGTGGTATTTGCAAATTGTTTTTGTCATTTAGCATGTTTTAGTTCAGGGTTTAGCAAAATACAGGTCACAGGCCAAATCCAATAGCTACTTTTTTTTTTTTTTTTTTTGGTAAATATGTACTATCTCATCTTTTACAGAAAGTTTGCTGCCCCATGTTATAGACTCTTAGTACCTTAATGTTAGATTAAAAATTACTTTAGCTATAATGGATTGATTAGTTCACATATTAAGAAATCAAAGTGGTTCCTTTAATGATTAATATTTTGTCACAATGACATCATCCATGACCCAGGTAGTAATATCTCTGCACATGGTTGCGAGATGGCTTTAATTATTCAAAGCAACTTATCTAGACATTATGACATCCAGTTAAGAATAAAAGTATTGTATTTCTGATGCTTGTTGATGTGTCTTTTTATTAGGGAGAAACAGCATTTCTTAGAACCATCTAGCAGACTTACTCTCGGGTTTTCAGTGTCCCTATTAAGTCACAAGGTCATGCCTAAATAAAATACAAATTAGAAGCATGGAATTACCATAACTGGCTTAGGGGCAAGAGAGAGAATCATCTGTATACAATTGGAACTCTGTTGGCAAGGAAAAGTTGGTGGACAGATGTGGGCTAAGCTTCCAACAGCATTTGCCTAATGGGCCTAGAAAGTGCCAGATAGACCTGTGTTTGCATCTCTGCTCCCATATTTCCTAGCTGCGTAACTAGCCAAGGTTACTTTATTTGTCAAATGGTGATAGTAATGTCATCCTTAGTATGTTCATGTGATGATTCAATGAGAAACACAAGTGCAGTTCTTAGCAGAAGGTCTCAAATTCCCAACTTCCGCTTGGGATGAAAGAAAGACATGAGCATTAAGGGACTATCAAATTTGTGCACCTGCTCCTCAAACCATTGCCCATGACTGTTGGATCTGCAATTGATTGGGTCACTATGAATGATACAGAAGCCCAACCACACATGATGGCTAGTTATTAAAGAGACTGGACTGTCTCTGTATTCTTACATACAGAGCTGAACTTGCATTCATTTCACAGAGTCCTCTCAGAGAGATTTTAAGTCAGAAGCCTTCCAATTCTGTCCATAAACCATAAAGCCTCTTTGGAGTCATTTAAACCCTAAACTGTGTGGCTGCCTCGGCCAAAGGATTTCCCTGAGTAGTGAAAAGTAAACAAAAGAACAATATTCTTTTCATTTTAATTCTCATAAAACAAAATTTTGAATATTTACAGCTAATTCTGTTTTCAGAAGTTTTTAAAACACCAAACCATAATTTTCTTCATGAATGAACTTTTGCATCTCTAATAGCCAAAGATATTTTCCTGGTTTCCTCTTGGGTACATTTATTTATTTTTCTATTTACACTCAGTTAATTCACTTAGGGAAGAAAGAGTATCATATTAACGCATGAAATTAAGGTTATGAGGATTTTCTCTTTGAGTCTAACAAAGTTTTGTGGCTTAATATTCATGAATGATGTAAGAGTATTACAATTAAAATTATGCCCAAAGCTGTCATCAGTAGAAAGTACTTTGAAACAATAACAATTACTTATGTATGGTGGTTGTCTGATTCTATTAGATCATTCTGATTATTATCTCTAAGAATCAAGAAACATTCACAAATGCACAAACATTTTCAACAAGAATGTATGGCAATTACGCTCTCAAATCTGATATCTGGTGTCTACACGAGTTTTAGAAAGTGAATTAATAGAAATATTATGTAATTAGACATCTGCTTGGCGTACACAATGTTTCTTCTAGCTTTAGTTAACTCAAAGGCTAGGGGTTGTAACATAATGTTTTTAAGATATACAATAATTTCTATATACATGTGTGTGCGTGCGCACATTTGTGCATGTATGTATATTGCTTGTGTCTGTCTTGGCTGAATTTCTTTTGATTACTTAATGACCCTGGAGGTGCAAATGGTTAAGCACTCAGCTGCTAACCAAAAGGTGAGCAGTTTGAACCCATCCAGGAATTTTGCAGGTGGAATACCTGGTAATCTTCTTCTGTAAATATTATAGCCACGAAAATCTATAGGGCAGATCTACTGTGTCACATGGGGTCGCTGTGAGTTGGAATCAACTCTACCACACATAATAATAAAAACAAGGGTAAAAATAAAAGGGCAATTGTACTAATTAATAAAGTCTGTCTATATACATTTATTAAGAGAGACTATAGGTCAGTGATTAAGAGTACACACTCTAAAGATATATAAATCTAGGTTCATATCTATTTATTAGCTTTGTGATCTTCTTAATTTCAGTTTCTTTATCTGTACACTTAGACAATAAGAGGAGCTACTGGATAGGGTTATTGTCAGGATTGGAAGAGTAAATGTATATATATAGCGCTTAGTATAATACTTCTCATACAATAGGTGCTCAAAAAGTAAGTTGATATTTCCCTTATTAATATTATTATTAGTATTAGTATTATAACTCCATCTTTAAGAAACAATGATGCTTCAAGCTGCTAGAGACTATACAAGTTTGCATAAAATACTTAAAAGCATAGAAAAAAATCAGATCCATAAAAAGGACATATACAAAAACTGGTAGGTTCTTTAAAAAGAAACAAGTAGAACATCTAGTAATAGTATTTATCAATATGGATAAACTGTAGAACTGTGCTGTTGAATTAAAAAAAAGGATAGAAAACAAGTGTTAAAAGGTCCTGTCTAGTGTTGAATTCATTCATATAAAGGTAAAATGTAATAAAACAATTGTTTATGAATATGAACAGGAAATAAAAGAACAAAAACTTATTTTTTACACATATTGTTTAAGGATACAAATGTGAAATAAAACATCAAATCTTATTTGCAAATAATATTCAATGGATTACAGAGGTTTGAAAGGAATATGAGGCTTGAGATGTGTCTCCAATATTTTAAGTTTTTGAAAAAAATAAAGAGGGAACTGAAGCCAGTATTCTAACTATTAACATCAGATCATTGATGTTGGTGCAGAAGAGTGTGTTATATTATTTTGTGTGCATTTAAAACATTTCTCATTAAACAAATTGTTGGGCTTTAATGAGCTTCAGTAATTTTTAAGAAGACAATACTTAAGAGAAAATTTGACGGATAAGTTTCATTAAGTCTGTGGTTAACACAGCTGTTCAGGAGTAGAAAGTTTTGTGGGTTTTTTTCCCCCAAAAGACCTAAATAAGCTGAACTACCGAAAAAGAAAAAAAAATGCACCTTATCTCTCATAAAACTGAGGAGCTGCGTCAATCTTGCCAGGAACTGAAACTGTGGTTTCAGAAAATCTAATGATTTCTTTGCTGATACATTTTCCACCAAGAGTCATTCTAAGAGACATTTATAAACCAGATGCTCCAAATTCAACCTTTGCCAGCACAATTATAAAAAGATTTAATGTAGAGAACCTATAAATAATATTTTAAATGAAAAAAAATTCTTCACTAAAAACATAAAAGTTAAATTTGAACATTGAAAACAAAACTTGCAAACTAAACAAAACAAAACTACACAAATGTCTTTCATATTTGAAGCTACTTTAGTACATGCAATGATTTTGCTGTATTTTCTTGTTTGCAACGTGGTTAAAGCTCAATGATAAAAACAATTTCATAGGCCTAAGGGTTATATGGAATATGAGATCAGATCAGCAAATCAGGTTCCTTTGCTTTTATTCTTCTCTGCTGCTCTTGTGCTGACACAGCAGAGTCATCCTAGAAACAGGAGTGATCCCTGTGCTTGTGGTGGTGTCACCTTTCAATTATGATGTTAAGTTGAGGTCCCTTCTGCTTGATTGTGGTGACTAATGGAAGAAAGTGATCCAATTTTTAAAAATCCTTCTGCATTACACCAAAGACAGTCTGTTTTTTAGTAGCACAATAAACAAAAAGAAAAGTAGACAATGGGAATTTCTTCTCTATCTTTACAGAGTTCTTAATTTGTTTTTTTTAATTACACACACACATATAGACATTTATTGTAGGAAATTATGATATATTTAAGAATATACCTATAGCTATTACTAAAAGTCATAATGCCACCACTGAGAAATAACCATTATTAAAGTGCTTTTTTATTAGCATTTTTGCTTATAGTTTTCTATTCATATATATACAAAGACCTGGGGGCACAGTGGTTAAGAGCTATGGCGAGCTATGACTGTTAAACAAAAGGTCTTCAGTTTGAATCCACCAACTGCTCCTTGGAAATCTTATGGGGCTGTTCTACTCAGTCCTATAAGGTTGCTACAAGTCAGAATTGACTCAACAGCAATGGGTTTGGCTTATTTATATATATAATTTTTTAAATAATATTTTATTACATATTACCTGAAAGTTTATACAGTAAATTAGGTCCCCCTTTAACAATTTTTATACAAATTGTTCCCTGCCATTGGTTACAACTTTTACAACGTGTCAGCATTCTCATTATTTCTATTCTGTTTGTTCTGTTTCCATTGATCTAGCTCCCCTTCCCCTTGCCTTCTTACTTTTGTTTGTGGGTAAATGCTGACCATTTGGTCTCATATAGTTCATTGTTTAAGGGAGCACATTACTCATGGACGATACTATTTATTTTATAAGGAAATCTATTATTTGGCTGAAAGGTGGCCTGCAGAAATAGCTTCAATTCCAAGTTCAAAGGTTATCTTAGGGTGATAGTCTCAGGGGTTCCTCTAGTCTATCGGTCTGGTAGGTCTGGCCTTTTTTTTTTTTTTTTTTTGAATTTGATTGTTGTTCTACATTTTTCTTCCATTATATCTGGGAACTTCTGTTGTGTTCCTGTTCAGAACGGTGGGTAGTGGTAGCCAGGCACTATCTAGTTCTTCTGGTCTCAGGTTAGAAGAGGCTGTGGTTTGTGTGGGCTATTAGTCTGGTAGATTAGTTTCTTCTTTAAGCCTTTAATTTGCTTAATTCTCTTTTTCTCCATAGCAGTAGAGACCAATAATTGTACCTGAGATGGTCGCACCCAAGCTTTTAGGATCCCAGGCACTACTGACTGAACTAGGATATAGAACATCATCTTTGGGAACTGTATTATGCCAATTGACTAAGTTGCCATCTGAGACTATGGTCCCAAGATTTTTAACCCAGTAAAACAATCCCTTGAGTTGTTCGCATATGTCTAGGAAGCCTCTGTAACTGTGCCCACTATGTGGTTTGTTATATATGTGGATATATATGCAGCACATACAAACGTGTATGTACATATGCCTACAGATACACCTATACATGCACATGCATTTACTTGCATATGCTTTTCTGTATACATTGTTGTTATTGTTGTTGTTGTTCAATGCCTTCAAGTGGATTCCAACGCATAGCAACCCTATGAACAGCAGAACAAAACACTGCCTGGTCTTGCATCTTCCTCACAAATCATTGTTATGCTTGAGCCTATTGTTGCAGCCACTGTGTCAATCCATCCCTTTGAGGGTCTTCCTCTTTCTCAAGGACCCTCTACTTTACCAAGCATTATGTCCTTCTCCAGGGACTGGTCCCTCCTGATAACGTCCAAAGTATGTGAGATGAAGTCTCACCATGCTTGCTTCTAAGGAGCATTCTGGCTGTACTTCTTTCAAGACAGGTTTGTTTGTTCTTCTGGCAGTCCATGGTATATTCAATATTCTTAGCCAAGGCTGTAATTCAAAGACATCAATTCTTCTTCAGTCTTCCTTATTCTTTGTCCAGTTTTCATATGTATATGAGGCAATTGAAAATACCATGGCTTGGGTCAGGAGTACCTTAATCCTTAAAGTGATATTTGCTTTTTAATACTTAAAAGAGATCTTTTGCAGTGGATTTGCCCAATGCAATGTGTTGTTTGATTTCAGGACTGTTGCTTCCATGGGTGTTAATTGTGGACCCAAGTAAAATGAAATCTTTCACAACTTCAATCTTTTCTCCAGCTGATCCACTTGTGAGGATTTTTGTTTTCTTTATGTTGAGGTGTAATCCATACTGAAGACCGTGGTCTTTGATCTTCATCAGTAAGTGCTTCAACTCCTCTTCACTTTCAGCAAGCAAGGTTGTGTCATCTGCATATCGTAGGTTGTTAATGAGTCTTCTTCCAATCCTGATGCCCTGTTCTTCTTCATATATTCTAGCTTCTTGGATTATTTGCAGCATACAGACTGAATAAGTTCGGCGAAAGGATACAACCCTTACGCACACTTTTCCTGAATTTGAAACATGCAGTAACCCCTTGTTCTGTTTGAACGACTGCCTCTTGATCTAAGTACAGGTTCCTCATGAGCACAATTAAATGTTCTAGAATTCCCATTCTTGTCAATGTTATCCATAATTTGTTATGATCCACACAGTCGAACGCCTTTGCATAGTCAAACACTGGTAAATATCTTTGTGGTATTCTCTGCTTTCAGCCAAGATCCATCTAACATCAGCAATGATATTCTTTGTTACACATCCTCTTCTGAATCTGGGTTGAATTTCTGGCAAAAAAATAACAAATCTCAACTATCTAGAAAGTGATTTCCCTTCCCTCTCCTTCCAATTTCTAGTAACCATCAAATAACTTTGCATTCTGTGTGTATATCTTTTCTTGACTTTTTATAATAGTGGGACCGTACAATGCTTGTCTGTTTGTGATTAACTTATTTCACTCACCATAATGTCTTCCAGACTCATCCATGTTATGTTTTGCGGATTCCTCATTATTGTTTAGAGTTGTGTAGTATTTCATTGTATGTATGTACTACAGTTTGTTTATCCATTCATCTGTTGATAGGCATTTAGGTTGTTTCCATCTTTTTGTTACTGTGAATAATGCTGCAATGAACATATGTGTGTGTATGTCTATTCATGTCACTACTATTAGATCTCTAGTGTACCTAGAAATGGGATTGCTAGATCGTAAGGTACTTCTATTTCTCCCTTTTTGAGGAATTGCCATACTGTTTTCCATAATGGTTGTACCATTTTACAATCCCATCAGCAATACACAAGAGTTACAATACACCCACAACCTCACCAGCTTTTGTTGTTTTTGTTTTTTGATCATTGCCATTTTTGCAGACGTCAGATGGTATCCTATTGTAGTTTTGATCTGCATCTCTCTGATGGCTAATGGTTGAGAGCATTTTTTCATGTATTTGTTGGCTGCCTGTATGTCCTCTTTGGTGAAATGTCTGTTTATGTCCTTTGCTCATTTTTTGATTGGATTGCTTGTCTTTCTGTTGTTGAATTGTTGAAGTTTTCTGTATACATTAGAGATTAGACCCTTATCAGATGTTTTTGCCAAAGATTTTTTTCCCCCAGTCTGTAGGTTCTTTTTTTACACTCTTGGTAAAGTCTTTTGATGAGCATAAGTGTTTAATTAGGAGGTCCCAGTTATCTATTTTGTCTTCTGTCATTTATGCATTTTTAGTTTTGCTTCATTAACTCCCCTAGTTTTGACTCTATGTTATCTTCTAGCAACTTTATAGTTTTAGCTTTAATGTTTTCATCTTTGATCTATTTTGAATTAATTTTTGTGCATGATGTGAGGAATGGATCCTGATTCATTTTTCTGCATATGAATATCCAGTTTTTCTAGCACAATTTGTTAAAGAAACTTTCTTCCCCAATGAATGGACTTTGACCCTTTGGAAGATCATCTGCCCTTAGATGGATGGGTTCAATTCTGGGTTCTCAATTCTATTCTGTTGATCCATGTGTCTGTCATTGTACTAGTACCAGGCTGTTTTGATTACTGTGGCTGTATAGTAAGTTTTGACATCGGGAAGTGTGAGGCCTCCTACTTTGTTCTTCTTCAGTATTGCTTTAGCAATTTGGGGTCTCCTTCCTTTCCATATAAATTTGCAGAATAGTTTTTCTTTTCATTAAAGAATGTTGTTGGGATTTAGAATGGGATTGCATTATTATATCTACAGATAGATTTTGGTAGTATTGACATTTTCACAATATTAAGTCTTCCAATCCATGTGCATGGAATGTTTTTCAATTTATGTAGATCTCTTTTAGTTTCTTGAAGTATTGTTTTATAATTTTCCTTGTATAAATCTTTTACATCCATGTTTAGTTTATTCCTAGGTATTTTGTCCTTTTGGTAGCTATTGTAAATGGTTTTGTTTTTGTGATTTCCTTTTCAGAGTCCTCCTTGTTAGTGTAGAGTAATCCAACTGATTTTTGTGTGTTGATCTTGTACACTTCACTTTGCTAAATCCTTAGATTAGTTCCGGTAACTTTCTTGTGGAGTCATTGGGATTTTCCATGTATAGGATCATGTCATCTGTAAATAAGGATAGTTTTACTTCTTCATTTCCAATATGGATACTCTTTATTTCCCTTTCTTGTCTTATTGCTCTGATAAAGGACATCCTTGTCTCACTTCTGTTCTCAAGAGGAATGCTCTTAATCATTCTCCATTGAAATAATATTGGCTCTTGGCTTTGCATATATGCCTTTAGTTATGTTGAGAAATTTCACGTCTATTCCTATTTTGCTGAGAATTTGTATCAGGAAATGCTGGTTTTTATCAAATGCTTTTTATGGGTCGATTGAGATAAGCAGATGATTCTTTTCATTTGTTATATTTATAAGGTGATTTACGTTGATTGATTTGGTAATGTTGAATCATCCGTACATCCCTGGTCTGAATCCCACTTGATCATGATGTATTATTTTTTTGATATGCTGTTGAATTCTGTTGACTAGAATTTTGTTGAGAATTTTTGTGTCTATATTCATGCTTGATATTGGTCTGTAACTTTCTTTTTAGGTGATGTCTTTGCCTGACTTTGATATCAATGTTATCCTGGCTTCATAGAATGAATTAAGGAGTATTGCTTTCTTTTCTGTATTCTGGAATAGTTTCAGTAGAATTGGTGTCAACTCTTCTCTGAATGTTTGGTAGAATTCTCCAGTGAAGCCAACTGGGCTGGTTTTTTTTTTGTTGTTGGGAATTTTTTTTCTTTTAATCTTAACCTCTTCAATTTCTTCTTTTTTATGGATCTCTTCAAATTTCCTACCTCTATTTGTGTTAGTTTATGTAGGTAGTTTGTTTCTAGAAATTTGTCCATTTTTTTCTAGATTTTCAAATTTGTTGGAGTACAGTGTACATAATATTCTGTTACGATCCTTTTTATCTCAGTTCTATGTAACATCCCCCATCTCATTTTTTATGTTGTTTATTTGCATCTTCCCTTTTTTTTCCTTGTCAATTTGGCCAAAGGTTTGTCAATTTTACTGATCTTCTCGAAGATCCAACTCCTAGTTTTGTTCTTTCTTTCTGTTTTCTAGTTCATTTATTTCTGCTCTGATCTTTGTAATTTCCTTTTTTATGATGACTGTGGACTTCTTTTGCTGCTCCTTTACATTTTGTTTGAGTTGTAGTGTTAAGCTATTGACTTAGGCCCTTTCTTCTTTTTTGACGTGTGCATTTATTCATATATATTCTCTTCTGAGTGCTGTTTTTGCTGTGTTTCAAAGGTTTTAGTATGTTGTGTTTTCATTCTCATTTGATTCTAGGAATTGCTTTAATGTTATTTTTTAATTTATTCTATTATCCAGTAGTTTTTAAGTAAAGTGTTATTCAGTTTCCACGTGTTCAATTTTTCCCTTGTTCTTTCAATTATTGATTTCTAGTTTTATAACGTTATGATCAGAGAAGATGCTTTTGATATTTTTGAACATATTGAGGTTTACTTTGCGGGCTAAAATATAGTCTATTCTGAAGAAATGATATATGTGGTTTGGAGAAAAATGTGTACTATGTTGCTTTTGGATGGTGTGTTCTGTACATATCTGTGAGATCAAGTTGGTTGATTGCGTTGTTTAGGTCTTCAGTGTTTTTGCTGAGTTTCTTTCTAGTTATTCTGACCATCATTGAAAGTGGTATGTTAAAGTCTCCAACTATTATTTAGAAGTGTCTATTTCTCATTTCAATTCTGCTACTGTTTGTTTTATGTATTTTGGCACTCTGTTGTTAGGTGCATAAAAATTCATTATGGTTATATCCTCTTGGTGGATTGACCCTTTAATCATTATATAATGCCCTCCTCTGTCTTTATAATGGATTTAACTTATAACTTAAAGTCTATTTTATCAGAGATTATTATTGCCACTCCTGCTTTTTTTTGGCCACTGCTTGCTTGATATATATATTTTTTTGTTCTTTTGATTTTTAACCTATTTTTGTCTTTGTGTCTAAGGTATGTCTCTTGTAAGCAATATATTGATGGGTCGGTTTTTTTTTTTGATCCATTCTGCCACTCTCTGTCTCTTGAATGGTGCATTTAAACCATTTACATTCAGTGTCATTATTGAGAGGTGTGAATTTACTGCTGCTATTTTGTAATGCTTTTTTTTTTTGTGGTGTTAACAATTTCATTGTTCCACTAAATTTTCTGTGCTAAGTTTTTTTTGTTTATTAATATTCTGTTTCTTTTTTTGTTGATTTTGAGTTTGCTGAGCCTTTTTGATTTTCATCTTCTTTATTTTGGTAAGTAGATTTAATAATTACTCTGAAATTTACTTTTACTTTGACTTCTTTTCCATATGTAAGTTCTGTAACTACACTATTTATTTCCCCTTTTTGTTCTGAAGCTGTCTTCATTTACGGATTGATATCTCTGATTCCCTGTTTCCAGTTTTGAAGCTTTATTTTGCTTTTAAGCATTCTTTACTTGGATGGGTATCTTGGTGATGTCTTCATCTCAGGTAGTTGTCTGATCTTGTTGCTTTCCTGTCAAAAGCACTTCCTTTAACATTTTTTTGTAAGGTTGGTCTTGTTTTTAAACATTCCCTTAATTTCTGTTTATCTGGGAATGTCATATTTGAAAGACATTTTTGCTAGATATATGATTCTTGGATGGAAAGTCTTTTCATTCTGGGTTTTATATATGTCATCTCATTGCCTTCTTGCCTTCATGTTTTCTGCTAAGAAATCAGAGCTTAGTCTTATTGGTGTCACTTTGTAGGTAATATTTCATTTTTCATGCGCTGCTCTCAGAATTCTTTCTTTGTCTTTGGTTTGGGAAGTTTAATTATAGTATGTCTTGATGTCTTTCTTTTGGGATCTATCCTGTATGTGGTTCATTGAGCTTCTTGGATGGGAACCTTCTTGTCTTTCATGATATTAGGGAAGTTTTCTGCCAATAAATCTTCCATAATTCTCTCTTTGCTTTTTTTTTTTTCCCCCCTTCTCTTCTGGAATTCCAATTACATGTAAATTATTCCTCTTGATGGTGTCCCACATAACTCTTTGGCTTTCTTCAGTTTTCTTCATTCTTTTTCTGATTGTCCCTCAAACAAGTTACTGTCAAGGGATTTGTCCTCTATTTCACTGATTCTTTCTTCCATTGATTCAATTTTACTTGTATGGCCTCCTTTGAGTTGTCTATTTATAATATTTTATTGCTAATCTTCTGGATTTCAAGTTGTTTTTGTATGGTATCTAATTGTCTGTTTATTTTGCCATTTTTTTCTTGTATTGTTTTCCTGAATTCTTCTAAGGTTTTGTCGGTGCTTTCTTTGATCTCCTTGATGATTCTGTATATGAATTTTGAATTCCTTGACAGGTGGTTCCATTACTATTTCTTCCTCAGGAAGATTTTCTGCATTTTTTTATTTTGCGCGCTTATTTGAGGCATCCTATCTTGTTTCTTCATATAATTTGTTATTGTCTACTGTTTCTGAGGCATTAAGTTTGATGCTGGCAGTTGATGTGTTCTCTGGAGGTCAGGGAAGAATGTCTCCATGTCAGTTGTGAGAGATTGCTATCCAAATGGATGGGTTAAGCCCACTGTGTGAGCACAAACTGGTGTCTCAGTAGGTGATGAGGTAGCAGGGAGTGTCAGTGCAAATGTAGACAGCCTGTAGAAAGTGTTTGGTTGTGGAATATGTGGTGTTGCATTCAGGTGGATAGTAGATGAGGACACTAGGATCTTCTGCTTGTCATTTGGCCAGGTGTAGCTTGTGCCTGTCAGTATGTGACTGGTGTTGCAGGTGAGGCAATGTGTCTATCTGGCCAATCACCTGAGTATGGGTGTAAAGAGCATTCTCACTGGTCTCTTGGTTGGGTGCTGTGTGTGAACAATCACTGGTTTCTGGGTGATTGAGGGGAGGATGCATGGGTCACTGGTCACCAGGTGTGTGGCAGGGGACCTCACACCACTGCTCATCAGGTAAGTGGGTCAGTGCATGAGTGGTCAGAGTGAGTGAGCATGAACCCCTGGTTGTAGGTCTGATAGCATGTGAGTGTGTGCAGTGCATTGCCAGAGAGTGTGGCTGGGTGGGGATGGCTAGGGGGGTGTAAGCCTTCAGTTGCAAGTCCGATGAGGGTTGCTTTGAGTTGAAATCAACTTGACAGCAATGGGTAGTGGTAGGTACAGAATAAAATTATGCAGAAATAAAACCCAGTAATCCTCAGTGTCAAAAGTTTATTCCTTTAATCTTGAAGAAATAATCTGAAAGTCAAATCTCAATCTTATTCTTCTTTTAAAAATATTATTCCAAACCCTGATTACTGGACAAATGAATCTCAAACAAATAGTTACCAGTTCTTAATGGATAAGACAAAGCTGCACTGCTAAACTCTCTGTAGTTCTCAAAAGCATGCCAATTGAAAGTATGGGGTCTTTAATTAAAAAATACAATGGTAGTGATCATCAGCATTATGATAATACTGCTACTACTACATAAATTACTGAGCCTGAAGTAACAGATTGTGAATTCAATAGATGTTAATATTGAAATTGCATTTTGTGGGTTTTACTCTATTATATAAAATTGATGCCTCCTTCACAGAATCTTCTTTGAGGTTATTGATAAATCATAAAACAAAAAGATTATACTCTAATATGGTCACCTATTTATGGATTGTACATTTTGAGAAAAATATAAGTATCTCTTTCAAAGTTACTTCTCTAATATTTCATTGTTCCTAGTAAAGGGTCATGTGAACAGTTGCAAAACTTAGGAATTATAGCATGGATGTATCATAATAATAGGAATCAATGCTAAGTAGTTTTTCCCTAATTCTTGTAGAATTTGTGAGTAGATAGTATTTAACTTTTTATGTGTAGTTTCTTACACACAAAATAAAAACTTCATGAAGTTATCAGATTGCTATGAAAGTTAACATTTACCAATTGTCTTAAGTAAGATCTTCTGAAGCAAAATGTGAGAATAGTTGAAGAATTTTGTTTTGGTCTCTTAACAATTAATTCTATTAAAATAAATAGATAAACTGGGAGCATTTCATATTGCAAGTTTTCTTTTTTCTTTCTGTTATTGAAGCCATGTGAAAATGATATGAGGAACAACGGCTGTGAGCACAAGCTGTATTGGATAATATCCTTCACCCAAGTAAGAAACAATGCCCAGACCAACAGAATGTTCTGAACAATAGCATACTCTTATGTGCTATGTTACCAATTATGACAGATGGTATAATTGGAAGGACAAAATAATCATTAATCACAAAGCACTCTTCCCAGGCTTTTGGAAATATAACATCAAGCACAGTGAGGCATGTGCTTATGGAGTCTCACCCAGTATTCTTGAAGATCAGATACTGTAAGCCTAAAATTAATGACAGAAAGGAATATTCATCCTGTAGTTTTAAATCAGCCCTAACATAAATTCCTTTCTACAAGACTGGAACACTTTTTACAACAGTTGATGATTAGAAACAATGAATATGCAACTGGTTGTTGCTGGTTAAATGCTTTACTGCTCCACAAGCAACTCTGGAATTAAACTTTTTGAGCATTTTTTTTGTATGTTTATGGATCACCTATTATGTGCTAGACACTGATATAGTTGTTGGAGATGCAATAGTGAGAAAGCCACAGACCCTTGTCTTGGAGCTAACATTTTAGAGAGAGAAAGAAATAAAAAGAATAAAGAAATAAATACAAAAGACAGTTTCAGATAAAACAAGCTTTATGAAAAAGTAAGATTGATGTAAGAGAAAATGAAGGAAGGAGAGCATCATAATACATGTTTACAAAATAATTTGTTTAGATAGTAAGAATTATCAAAGCTGAGATAAAAATGAGAAGAAACTAAGCACATGGTTATCTGGGGAAGATATGTTTCATACAAAAGAACTGGGCTACACTACCTTGATGTGGGAGTGAGTTTGGTGGGACTGAGACATAAAAAAAAATATTGTGTGACCAGAGATGAGGTCAGAGTGGTTGGCAGGACAAGAATATATTTATTATCTTTATTTTTAAGTGAGACATAAGTTGGAGAAAATACTACAATCTTATTTATGTGTTTACTAAAACATACTGACTGCATTGTGAAATACAGTAAGAGTAGAAGCAGAGACACCCACTATGGAGATTTTGCTGTCTTCCATGTGAGATGAAATGGCAGCTCCCACTAAGGTGGCAGTAGTGAAATTAGAGGGAAGAGTGTAGATTAATGATCTGCCAAGGAGATGGAACTGATAGAGTGCAAGATACAGAGAATAATGGAAGACAACTTCTAAAATTATTCTTCAGACCTTTAAGAGATGACAATTCAATTTTCTAAGATAGGGAAACTTGTGGGAAGGGTAAAAACAGAAAATTAGTACATCAAAAGCTCTGTTTTAAACCCAAGACTAGAACACAAGACAGAACAACCAGATACCAACCCAGATAGGGAAGTCACAAAAATAAATCAAAGTGAAAACACTGAAAATAGGGAAACAGAGATGTTAATATATAAAAGATGACAACATTAAAACAAAAAAGGGACTAAAAAATGTAGACACAGATTTTTCATACGGAGAGGAAGTCAAGGCAATATAAAGAAATAAAAGACTGGTTTAAAATTAGAAAAATAGAGGTAAATATTAAAGTAGCCACAAAGGAAACTAACAAATCTACACATCAAAATAAAAAAACAAGAAAAATATAAAGACTCAGCAAATACAAAATCAACAACAATGAAATAGATGAAAAGAAAATACATAAAGAAAAACAATTCAGCACAGAAAATTAAGTGGAACAAAGAAACCATCAACAATATACAAAAAAATACATCAAAATGACAGCTCTAAACTCATTCCTATCAATAATTACACTAAATGTAAATGGACTAAATGCACCAATAAAGAGACAGACAGTGGGAGATTGGACCAAAGGGGGAAAAAAAAAAAAAAAACACAATCCATCTGTATGCTGACTACAGGAGACACAATTTAGACTTAAAAACACAAACTAAAACTCAAAGGATGAAAAAATATATCAAGCAAACAACACTCAAAAAGAGCAAGAGTGGCAATATTAATCTCTGACAAAACAGACATTAAAGTAAAATCCACCACAAAGGATAAGGAAGGACACTACATAATGATTAAAGGGTCAATACACCAGAAGGACAAAACTATAATAAACATTTACACACCCAATGACAGAGCTCCAAAATACACACTCTAACACCATTGCAAAGAGAGATAAGCAGCTCCACAATAATAGTAGGAGACTTCAACACACCACTTTCGGTGAAGGACAGAACATCCAGAAAGAAGCTCAATAAAGACACAGAAGAGCTAAATGCTACAATCAGCCAACTTAACCTCATGGACATGTACCAAACACACCACCCAATAGCAGCCAGGTATACTTTGTTTTCCAATGCACAGGGAACATTCCCCAGAATGGACCACATCTTAGGCTATAAAGCAAGCCTTAACAGAATCCAAAGTATCAAAATATTACACGGCATCTTTTCTGATCATAAACCCATAAAAGTAGAAATCAGTAACAGAAAAAGCAAGGAAAAAAATTGAACACATGGAAACTGAACAACATCTTGCTCAAAAACTACCGGGTTATAGAAAAAATTAAGGATGGAATAACGAAATTCATACACTAAAACGAGAATGAAAACACATCCTACCAGAACCTTTGGGACACAGCAAAAGCAGTGCTCAGAGGGCAGTTTATAGCAATAAAAGCACACATCTAAAAATAAGAAAGGGCCAAAATCAAAACTTTAACCCTACAACCGGAACAAGTAGAAAGAGAGCAGCAAAAGAAGCCGTCAGGTGCCAGAAGAAAGGAAATAAGAATTAGAGCAGAATTAAATGAAATAGAGAATAGAAAAACAATTGAAGGAGTTAACAAGACCAAAAGCTGGTTCTTTGAAAAGGTCAACAAAATTAATAAGCTATTGGCCAAACTGACAAAAGAAAAACAGGAGAGGAAGCAAATAACCCATAAAAGATATGAGATGGGTGATATCACAACAGACTAACCTGAAATAAAAGAGTCATAACAGAATACTATGAAAAATTGTACTCTAACAAATTTGAAAGCTTAGAGGAAGTGGATAAATCACTAGAATTAAATTATTAACACAAACAGAGGTAGAACAACTAAATAAACCTATAACAAAAGAAGAGATTGAAAAGGTAATTAAAAAACTCCCAGCAAAAAAAAGCTGTGGCCCAGACGGTTTCACCTGAGAATTATACCAAACTTTCAGAGAAGAGTTAACACCACTACTACTAAAGATACTTCAGAGCATAGAAAAGGATGGAATACTCCCAAATTCATTCTATGAAGCCAGCATAATCCTGATACCAAAGATAGGTAAAGACTCCACACAAAAAAAGAAAATGACAGACCAATATCCCTCATGAAAATTGACGCAAAAATCCTCAACAAAATTCTAGCCAATAGAATTCAGCAATATATCAAAAAAATAATTCACCATGATCAAGTGGGATTTATACCAGGTATGCAGGGATAATTCAACATTAGGAAAACAATCAATATAATCCATCACATTAATAAAACAAAAGACAAGAATCACATGATCTTATCAATTGTTGCAGAAGAGGCATTTGACAAAGTCCAACACCCATTCATGATAAAAACTCTCAAGAAAATAGGAACGGAAGGGAAATTCCTCAGCATAATTAAGGGCATTTATACAAAGCCAACAATCAGCATCATCCTCAATGGAGAGAGTTTGAAAGCATTCCCCTTGAGAATGGGAACCAGACAAGGATGCCCTTTATCACCACTCTTATTCAACATTGTATTAGAGGTCCTAGCCAGAACAATTAGGTTAGAAAAAGAAACAAAGGGCATCCAAATTGGTAGGGAAGAAGTAAAAGTATCTCTATTTGCAGATGATATGATCTTGTACACAGGAAACCTCGAAAAATATATAAAACTACTGTAACTAATAGAAGATTTCTGCAAAGTATCAATATACAAGATAAACATACAAAAATCAGTTGGATTTCTCTACACCCACAAAGAGAACATCAAAGAGGAAATCACCAAATCAATACCATTTACAATAGCCCCCAAGAAGATGAAATACTTAGGAATAAATCTAATCAGAGACGTAAAAGACCTATACAGTGAAAACAACAAGATACTACCGCGAGAAACCAAAGGAGACCTGCATAAGTGGAAAAATATAACTTGCTCATGCATAGGAAGACTCAACATTGTGAAAATGTCAATTCTACCCAAAGCAATCTACAGGTACAACGCACTCCCAATCCAAATTCCAACAGCATTTGTTAATGAGATAGAGAAATAAAACAACTTCATATGGAAAGGGAAGAGGCCCCCGATAAGTAAAGCATTACTCAAGAAAGAGAACAAAGTAGGAGGCCTCATACTACCTGAATTTAGACCTATTATACTTCCATGGTAGTCAAAACAGCCTGGTACTGATACAACAACAGATACACAGACCAATGGAACAGAATTGAGAATCCAAATATAAATTCATCCACCTATGAGAAGCTGATATTTGACAAAGGCCCAAAGTTCATTAAGTGGGGAAAAGAGAGTCTCTTTAACAAATGGTGCTGGCATAACTGGATATCCATCTGCAAAAAACTGAAACAAGACCCATACCTCACATCACACACAAAAACTAACTCAAAATGGATCAAAGATGTAAATATAAAATCAAAAACGATAAAGATCATGGAAGGAAAAACAAGGACAACGCTAGGAGCCCTAATACATGGCATAAACACAATAAAAACCATAAGTGGCAATTCACAAACCAGAAGATAAACTAGATAACTGGGAGCTCCTAAAAATCAACCATTTATGCTCAACAGAAGACTTCACCAATACTGTCAAAAGACAACCTACAGACTGGGAAAAAAATTTTGCCTATGAAAAATCTGATCAGAGTTTAATCTCTAAAACCTACAAGATACTGAAAAACCTCAACAACAAAAAGACAAATAATCCAATTAAAAAACGAGCAAAGGATATGAACAGGCCCTTCGCCAAACAAGATATTCAGGCGACGTTAGCTCATGAAGAAGTGCTCATGATCATTAGCTATTAGAGAAATGCAAATCAAAACTACAATTAGATACCCTCTCACCCCAACAAGGCCAACATTAATACAAAAAACACAAAATAATAAATGTTGGAGACATTGTAGAGAGATTGGAAGACTTATACACTGTGGGAATGTAAAATGGTACAACCACTTTGGAAATTGACTTGGCAGTTCCTTAAAAACCTAGAAATAGAAGTACCATATGATCCAGCTATCTCACTCCTTGGAATATATCCTAGAGAAATAAGAGCCATCACACGAATAGATATATGCACACCCATGTTCATTGCAGTACTGTTCAGGACAGCAAAAAGATGGAAACAACCTAGATGCCTATCATGGACTAATAGATAAACAAATTATGGCATAGTCACACAATGGAATACTATGCAATGATAAAGAACAAAGATGAATCCATGAAACATAACATGGAAGAATCCGGAAGGCATTATGCTGCGTGAATTTAGTCAGTCACAAAAGGACAAATATTATATAAAATCATTATTATAAGAATTCAAGAAAAGGTTTAAACACAGAAGAAAACATTCTTTGATGGTTTTAAGGTTGGGAGGATTATTCACTAACTAGACTGTAGACAAGAATTATCCTAGGTGAAGGAAAGGACGGCACATACTACAGGGGAAGTCAGCAGAACTGGACTAAACCAAAGCTAAGATGTTTCCTGAATACAACCAAACACTTTGAGGGACAGAGTAGCAGGGGCAGGGGTCTGGGAACCATGCTTTCAAGGGATATCTAGGTCAATTGGCATAAAAAAGTTTATTAAGAAAATATTCTGCATCCTACTTTGGTGAGTGGCATCCGGGGTCTTAAAAGCTAGTGAGAAGCCTTTTAATCCCTAGAGAGCCACCATCTAAGACCCATCAATTAGTCCCAACCCACCTGGAGTAAAGGAGAATGAACAACACTAAAGTCACAAGAAAAGCATTGGCCCAAGGGACAGAAGTGCCACATGAACAAGAGACTTCATTAAGTTGAGACCAGAGGAACTAGATGGTGCCCAGCTGCCACCAATGACCACTGTGACAAGGGAACACAACAGAGAGTCCCTGATGGAGCAGGAGAAAGGTGGGATGCAGAACTCAAATTCTAGTAAAAAGATCAGACTTAATGGTCTGACTGAGACTGGAGGAACCCCAGAAAGCATGGCCCCTGGACTGTCTGTCAACCCAGAACTAAAACCATTCCTGAGACCTACTTTTCAGACAAAGATTAGACTGGACTATGGGACATAAATTGATACCTGTGAAGAGGGTACTCCTTAGCTCAAGTAGATACATGAGACTAAATTGGCAGCTCCTGTCCAGAGGTGAGATGAGAATGCAGAAAGGGTCAGGAGCTGGTTGAATGGGCACGGGAAATCAGGAGTGGAAGGGTGGAATGTGCTGTCATAGTATAGGGAGAGTAATTAGGGTCATATAACAATATATGTATAAATCTTTATATGAGAAAATAACTTGAATTGTATGTAAACTTTCGCTTAAAGCACAACAATTAAAAAAAAAATTCTGTTTTAGACATCTTGTATTTGAGAATACCTGTTAGGCTGGCAGAAAAAAATACCAGGTATGGAGTCTGGAGTCAGGGGTGAAGCCATGGCTGAAGATGTAAATTTGGGTTTCATTGACATATAAGTTATGCAAATCCGTAGGACTGAGATCGGCTGCTAACCAAAAGGTCAGCAGTTCAAATCCACCAGCAGCTCCTTGGAAACCCTATAGGGTAGTTCTACCCTGTCCTATAGGGTTGCTATGAGTCAGATTTGACTCGATGGCAATAGGTTTGGTTTTCTGGTTTTTTGGAACCAAAGAGACTAATATGGTCGGGGCAGCATGAAACAAGGTTCATGTTGGGCCTATAGTTCAAGTACTATACTTTGTTTTCATTATAAATGAAATAAGGAGTGTTATGGATTGAACTGTGCTAACTAAAAACATATGTCGTGATTCCTAACCCCTATAACAGTGGATGTAATCCCATTTGGGAATAGGATTTTCTTTGTTATGTTAATGATGCTATATCAATGTAGCACGTGTTTTAAGCCAATCACTTTTGAGATAAAAAAGAAGCAGATTAGGCACAGAACTAAGGAAGCACAGATTGGGGAAGAAAAATGCCAAGCCAGATGAAGATCGCCAAGGAAGTGAGGAGCAGAAATTGAAAAGGATCTTCCACCAAAGCAGAAAGAGAGAGAGAGAAAGTCTTCCCTTAGAGTCAGTGGCCTGAATTTGGAACAATAATCAACATCATGCTAAATGAAGAAAATATTGAAGATGTCAAGGATTTAATTTTGCTTGGATTAACAATCAATGCCTATGGTAGCAGCAGTCAAGAAATCAAGGAGATATTGCTGCAAAATATCTTTAAAATCTTAAAAAGCAAAGATATTATTTTGATGACTAAGGTGTGTGTCTTAGTCATCTAGTGCTGCCATAACAGAAATACCATAAGTGGATGGTTTTAACGAAGAGAAGTTTATTTCCTTACAGTAAAGTAGGCTAAAAGTCCAAATTCAAGGTGTCAGCTCCAGAGGAATGCTTTCTCCCTCTCAGCCTTCTCATCAGTGTTCCCCCAGACTAGGAGCTTCTCGGCGCAGGGACCCCAGTCCAAAGGACGCGCTCTGCTCCTGGCACTGCTTTCTTGATGGTATGAAGTCCCCCTGTCTCACTGCTCACTTCTGTCTTTTCTATCTCAAGAGATTGCCTCAGGACACAATCCAGTCTTGTAGATCAGGTCCTGCCTTACTAACAACAACTGCCACCCTTCCTCCCTCATTAACATCACAGAGGCAGGTTTACAACATACAGGAAAATAACACAGTACCAGGAATCATGGCCCAGCCAAATTGATACACACGTTTTTTGGAGGACATAATTCAAATCATGACAGTGTGCCTGACCCAAGTTATGGTGTGTTCAATTGCCTCACATGCATGTGAAAGCTGGACAATGAAAAAGGAAGGCCAAAGAAGAATCACCGCATTTCAATTATGGTGTTGGTGAAGAATATTGAATATACCATGGACTGCAAGATGAAAAATCTGTCTTGAAGGAAGTACAGCAAAAATGCTCCTTGAAGACAGGATGGAAGGCTTTGTCTCACATAGTTTGGACATGTTAACTGGAGGGACCAGTCCCTGGAGAAGGACATCATGCTTGGTAAAGAAGAGAGTCAGTGAAAAAGAGGAAGACCCTCAATGGGATAGACTGACACAGTGGCTGCAACAATGGGCTCAAACTTACCTACTATTGTGAGGATGGCTCAGGACAAGGCAATGTTTTGTTCTGTTATATATAGGGTCACTATGAGCAGGAGACGACTAGACAGCACCTAACAATGACAACAACAAGCCTCGTAAACTGTGCAGAAATAAATCTCTGTTCATTAAAGTCACCCACTTATGGTACTTCTGTTATAGTACCACTAAGAAACTAAGATAGGAAGCAATTGTAAAGTTTTTAATGGAGGGATTATAGGATCTGTGTTTTTAAAAGATCCTTCAGGCTGTACTGTGGAAATAGGCTGGAGGGAGTAAGGTAGTAGCAGGGATTTATTCTAGGCATCCGTTGAAGAGCGAACAAGTAGTAACAATGGGAGTTCTTACACGTGACCTGATTTTACATATATTTTAGAAGGAGATATAAGAGGATAACCTGAGAGATTAGATGGAAGGAGAGAGAGAGATACTTTAAGAGGACTCCTAGGTTGATCCCTCTCCGACCTCCCAGAAACTGAAAAGATAAAATAACCTTCAACAGAAAGGTAGAAGCAGGTTTTGGGTGGAATACCAGGAATTCAGTTTTACGTATATTACTTTAGATATGTGTCTAAGTTACCAGGTATATGGTGTTTTGCTTATGGAAGACAAGTGAAAACAACAGTTCCAGTGAGTTACCTACGGTCCCAGCAGCATATTGGTTTATCAAGATTAGCATGATAAAAAGAGAAGATGTCACTTTCAGACATCTTAAATACAGAAGTTATTTTATAAAAATAGTCAGTTGTCTGAATACTTAGTCTAGTTTGTCATTTTAGAGATGTGTATGTGTATGTTCTGAGAGTTTTTGACTTGATTCTAAATTTTGTGAATTTTAATAGCCATAGCCTATGAAATATAATTTATGTCTAACCCCATGATGTTTAAGGTGACTTTAGTGAAAATAGCCACTTATTCACTATTAATGGATGTACCCAATCATATTACAACTTTGTCTATGATGTCTGATAATTTACCTTAATCTTGTAAGGGGTTTCATCCTATGTCCAGCATTAACCTACCATTTTATATATTTCCATATATTCTAACTACATTTATAGTTTGAATACAGATAGTGTTTTGCATTAGAGGGGTTGATTTTCAAGTAAGAGTAAGTGCTCTCAAGAAGTGGCATTAAAATCACTACATTGATTTGTCTTAGAATCTCAGATTGAACTTTAACTGTCATTTTTGAAATCTAATAAGCATACTTTATCATTAGAGTGATTTATACTCTCACTATTCTCCCCCTACTTCTCCATACAATAATTCTACACAAGCCTAATGTTTGCTAAATTATACATATATATATATATATATATATATATACATATACATATATATATATATATTCATCTTGTTTTCCTGTTTCATCAGACAAGGGAATGATTTAATCACAGCACATTAGCTTAGAACAAAGAAGCCATATGTTGCACATTCTACCTTGAGATAAATAATTCAGGCTAACTTCTTAGATGATTTTTTTTTATACATATATTCTATGTTTAAAGGTTGACTACTATATAAACAAACTTCAAGCAGCATATAACTATCTGTAGACTGGATTAAGTTTAGTCCAGACAAGGAAAATGTTTGATAACTTAGCCAAAACTTATCTACAACAAAGCTGTCAAGTGAGAAACACTGAGCCCAGAGCCTCACAAAACAGACATTCTGGTGAGATTTCTAGTTTTTTTTTTTTTTTTCTAATGACTTTTGGGTATTCTAAAAACAGTGTTCTGTGTCTTTCCTGCAAAGAAAAAGTGCAGAGTGGCATGATAAAAATGAAAGTGAATTAATGATAATTACTATTTATGAACCTCAAAGAGTTTTATTCAATGTTTCAGCACAGTTGGTTTGTGCATTTTGGAATGGAGAAAATTTAGTAGTCCAAGTCTTTAAGTTTCTATTTATGCTATTCATGTTCATTACTTGAATACATGGATTAAACCTAAAGACATCTTTAAGGCCACAGATGTTTTAAGGATTTACATGACATTTGAGTGAGACAGGGAAAATAAAATTATCTTCACAAAACACAAAGCCTTAAATTCCATACTTTTCCTGTTTAGCTCTACTAATTCCATTCATGCGTATCTTCACAAACTTGTTTGAACTATTTCCACTGAAATGTGTAAGAGCACTCAAATTTATATCTTGCCTTTATAGAAAGGTATTGTGCAATTAGGTGACTGGAAATATAAAAGATCTATGTTTTAAATGCTTTCAATTTTGTTCAAGAGTAGCCTTAAATAAAGCATGTATCCTCTATGGTCTGATAGTTCCCACTTTAATGTAGAGGACTACAGAAAAAAAAAACAAAACCCACAGCCATCGAGTCAATTCAGACTCATAGCTGTCCTATAGGACAGAGTAGAACTGCCCCGCAAGGTTTCCAAGGCTGTAATCTTTATGGAAGAAGACCGCCACTTCTTCCACAGAGAGGGCTGGTAAGTTCTAATCGCCCACCTTTCTGTTAGTAATGGAATGCTTTAACCACTACACAAGCAGGATTCCTCAGGAATATTCACCTCTTTGTTCAGAGAAAGCTTGAAGTATTAGAAATAATTAAAAAAAAAAAAAAAGATAATCTGAGTGAAAAAGAGGATAGTAGATACCAAAAAGAATTTAATATGATACATTTAGGCAGGAAGGGTGATTTCTTATTATTTATGGAAAGGATATTTGGAGCATCATTTATAACAGGGAAGATAAACATAGAATATCTCATTTGTTAGAAGGAACCCCGGTGGCCCAATAGTTAAGCACTGGGCTACTAACCAAAAGGTCAGTGGTTCGAACCCACCAGCCACATTGCAAGGGAAAGATAGGGCAGTCTGCTTCTATATAAAGATTTACAGCCTTGGAAACCCTATGGGGCAGTTCTACTCTGTCCTACAGGGTTGGTATGAGTCAGAATCAACTGGATGGCAGTGAATTTTTGGGTTCGTCTGTTAGAAATACGTCAAAATACGTTTTGTTTCTATGCATGTGTATTCACTAACTTGGCAATGCCAGGCCATTAGTAATATAGAAAGTTGTATAACACCATGATAATTCTGTTGCTAAAAAGCAAAGACGTTACTTTGAGCACTAAGGTGCGCCTGAACTAAGCCATGGTGTTTTCAATTGCCTCATATGCACGTGAAAGCTAGACAATGAATAAAGAAGACTGAAGAAGAATTGATGCCTTTGAATTATGGTGTTGGTGAAGAATATTGAGTATACCATGGACTGCCAGAAGAACGAACAAATCTGTCTTAGAAGAAGTACAGTCAGAATGTTTCTTAGAAGCAAGAATGGCAAGATTTGTCCCTCGAGAAGGACATCAAGCTTGGTAAAGTAGAGGGTCAGCAAAAGAGAGGAAGATCCTCAACATGATGGATAGACACAGTGGCTGCAACAATGGACTCAAACATAGCAAAGACTGTGAGGATGGGCCAGGATGGGGCAGTGTTTAGTTTTGCTGTACACAGGGTCGCTGTGAGTTGGAACTGTCTCAACGGCACCTAACAACAATGACAATTCAGCTGAAGATAATATTTAACTTTTTTTTTTTTTTGCTTGTATTCATTTATAGATTTTTTAGGTCTTATAATTAAAATAATGATGTGATTTTCTCATTCATATTTGTTGTTCTTTATTCATTGACAACCTTTTTCAGATTACTCCAAAGAACAGGTTGATTCTTTGTGTGAACTCCTTATATATTTTTTCCTGATTAACTTTACAAATATTCTTTGATGGCTACAATCAAGGAACATCTTGACTTGATGCAGAAAGTTACTCATGTTTTCCCCCCAACCAAGTAAGAAAGAATGACCTAATGGTGTTAATACAATAAAATGAACCTGTTCCTTCTGTCCTCCCACAGTTCTTGGTGTCATTGTTGCAGATTTTTTCTTTTTTTCCCCCACTGTTAATTTTTATTTACTACAAAAACAAACAAACAAACAAACATATGATAATAAAGAACAGCACAGGGCAGCAAATTTTGTAAGCTCTTCCTGACAGCTTTTTATTAGTTTAGATTTATTATGGAGCCCCTGGGTGGCTCAAATGGTTAAACACTTGAGGACAAGCAGAAAGGTTGGTGGTTCGAATCCACTAAGAGGTGCCTCAGAAGACAGGCTTAGTGATCTGCTTTAAAGAAGTCAAAACCTTGAAAACACTATGGGGCAGTTCTGCTCTGCACACATTGGGTCACCATGAGTCAGAATCAACAGGACAGCTACTAACAAAAGCAACAACATATATATTACAAAGGAAATATATGAAAATAAAGATATATAAAAAAGCAGAAAATAAAAAAAGTCATTCATAATTGCCTCCCCGGAAATTACCCCTGTTAATATTTCAGTGTTTGCTTTTGCTTTCTAAGAGTCTTTCTATGTTTTCAGTGATACAATACATGCACAAACCCCATACATGGAACACAATTTTCTGAGCTGAAGAGGCCAAAAACTCTAGCTTTCATGATTTTTTTTCCATATCCGGGATTCATTTCCATCTTGAGCTTCACATTCATTCTTGAGCATTTGAAAATTTGAATTCTGGCCTATGCCACTTTAGGCCCTTAAAAAACACAGGGCATTATTTTTGACCTAGTAGTCTTGGCACACCATTAAACAATCTCTATTTCTCTTCTAGGACATCACACTAACTTGTTGTGTACTTTTTTAGGGGATGTTTGTTTTGGATACAGTTGTTCCATGGATTCTCTTAAGACAGTAAGAAACATCCCTTTTGTGTCAGATATTCAAACACATCTACCTATTCTATAATTCCTCCCCACTTGTTGAAGTCTGCAGAGGTGGGGGTGTGTGTTGATTATAGGCTTCTCCTCAGAGAGGACAATTCTTTTCCTTCTCCCAAACCCACATTTTTAAAATAATCTTATTTATTTGGTAGTATTTATTACTTCATTGTAAGTACGCTTTTCAGTTGACTTTACAATATTTTAAGGCTTAAAAATTTAAATTAAAAAAAAATCTCATTCCTGCAGAACAAAAACTTTTCCTCTCAACAATAACAAAAAAATTCCAAAAGCCTACCTAGAATTTTTAAATCTATGAATAAGCTATTTTTATGCTAATTTTTCATAATTTATCATCCTCTCTCTGCAATAGCTCAGTGTCAACTGCCAGTTTTGGTGTTTGTGGGAGAAGGCCAGGGATAGAATTAGAATTGCCAAGAAGAATGGCACTTTAAAAATTATTTTGAAACATTATCCCTGTACTTAGTCTTTATATATGTCACATATTTATGATTTATGAAAAATCACCTACAGAAGGCCTTTTGTAATATGTATTTATGACTTAACAATGTACCATGAACATCTCTCTGGCATACTTTTAAATGGCTGCCTAGATACTAATCATATGCATATATAAAATAACAATTCATTTGAGATAGGATTTATACATCCATCCTGCTTTGTTTATGTATTTCAGTGCCACCTATAGCTTTATACCAGCTTTTATTTCTTTTATCTAGATAAGCAGTTTTAAAATAACATTTTAAAAGAGTATACTTTCTCTAATAATCATCACGTTTCACCCTTATGGGGACATTATTTTAAAAAAAAAAGACTCCCTAAAACATTTTGAAATTATGCATTTTTATTTAAACCTAATAATAATTGAAATAAAATGCAATTTTTTTTAAAAAAAGGACAAAATTATTAGTTTGAAGATACATGAGTAAGAATTTGTGACCATCAGATGGTTCACATTATAACTAAAATATATTCTTGTTGATTTATATGACATTAAATCTTTCTATGTTGCATGATTTTTGAACATGCATATTACATGACAGTCCTTAAATACAATTACTATATAGTAAGCTCTCAGATTTTCAAAAATAATGAGGATGTTTATGGTACTATGTAGCATCCTCTTCAGACAACAGGTTAATAGGTGCGTTCCTTATTTTCAGATGCAAAATATTTGCTGTTTTTAATTGAAAATCTGTGCATATGCATTTTTAATGAAACTATTTGTGTTGAATCTAAGCATTAATTTTGATCATAGTCATTTGATCTAACTCTTGAAAGATTACCTGTTCTTCAGTGTAGCAGAAAGCCCCAATACAAAGTTTTACTGGTGTTCCCTGCAACTTCGTTAAAGTGTGATCTTAATTTCTCAAAGGAGTAAAAGTTAACCCTCTTCATTTGTTTTTGTAGTTTACAAAGCCCTAGTCACTGTGAATCTATATCAACTGATGGAACCTAACAATAACAACAGACACTTTTCAAAGGCAGAAACTTTCCATATCTGGGCACAAGTTGCCTTACTGCACTTGATAAACGTACTTTAAGGTGGTTTCATTTACTGGAAACAAGACATTTTTCTAGGAGCATTTGAGATCTGTTTTATCAGGACAGGTATAAGAGCCCAGTGTGATTTCTTGTGTGAGAAGTACCTCTCTTAATGAGTACTTGCTCTGAGGCTACGCTACAGTTCTTATTGCCTTGGAGACCACAGGTCAAAGGATACATGAATGGATGAATCGATGAATAATCCACTTCAGTGATGTTTTATCTCTGTCAGATACTCTCAATAAGTCAACACATTTTTTTATTTGTATATATTTTATAAAAAGGGGAAATATCTTTCTGTTTATCAATATTTTGAAATATGTGGATAAAAGAAAAATAATTATATCTTGGTATAATTACTGTTTTATTAGTAAAATAGTTTAGAACTCAATATGGTAAGTTCTGTAAATTTCAGGGAGAACCAACTGATTTCTAGGAAGCTAAATTTGTTCCAGCTGCACCATGAGTCAAAGATGTGGCAGTCTGCTTCCATAAAGATTTACAGCTTGGAAATCCTATGGGTCAGTTATACTCTGTCCTATAGGGTCACTAGGAGTTAGAACCTGCTCTATGACAATGGGTTTAAGTTTGTTAGACTTACTTTTAAAGTCATAAATTAATGCTATTGCCTTTATCATGAACAACACAAATACTCTTCAAAATGGCATTTGGTTGAAAAGAATAATAAACCAATTTTTTTTATTCTGTTGTTAAACTTTAAATAATAATTTATAAAGTAAGTTATAGAACACACAAAATAACTCAGGATAGCCATAGCTGCTTATCCATCTATGTATATTTTATGTCATCAGGTAATGTGAACATCCTGGAGTAGCTGTGGAATATTCCCTAATGTTCGTAATGGGTAACTGCCAGAGAATACACCTTACAAAATATAAATTAAAAGACACAATATTACATTGAGAGTTTTTTGGAAGTAATTTTAGAGTAAATATGCTTAGTCCAACTTGCCAGTTATAACCAGCTCTATATTTGCTATAACCTGAAAATAATGTCAGAATTCTAAGTTTTTTTTCATAATTAATTTAATTTGCTATGCAGTTGTTGAAGTTATTGTATACTTTGGACTCCATTAAAGGTTGAAAATTTAGGCTTTAATCAATAGTATGTCACTCCTGTTTTGTCCACCCAGCAATTACTATACATAGGAAAGTGTATTAAAATGACTTGAAACTAATCCAGTCTTTGTTTCTTTCCTGCTTTACTTTTTATCCCTACAGTCTTATAACTACAGCCCTGTAAACATTTTCTACTGAGTAAAACAGAATTTTAATGTACACAAGAGAGAGTAGAACTCTTGTTTTTACAAAAGTGCATGGAGAGAAATGATCTATGGATAAATAGGAATCCCAACACTGCCTCCAATATTAAAAATGTATTCTTTGCTTAAATCTTAAAATTGTGTGTAATTATTCTTAGTATTTCTTCCTTCAGTACTATTGGTTCTTGATCATATGCTACTTCCTGAAAAGGCTGAATGTCGACAAATTCTTATTGATACAGTGACTCTGTGTATTCCCTCCATCTTCTTTTGATGCTTTCTGTGCCATTTAATATTGTGTGTGATATTAATGATATTGATCAATAATTTCAACATTCTGTTGGATCACCTTTATTTGGAATGGGCACAAATATGGATCTCTTCTAGTAGGTTGGCCAGGTAGCTATCTTCTTAATTTCTTGGCATAGATGAGTGAGCACCTCTAGCGCTGCATCCACTTGTTGAAACATCTCAATTGGTATTCTTTTCATACTTGAAGCTTGGTTTTTCCCCAAAGCTTTCAGTGCAGCTTGAACGTCTTCCTTCAGTACCATCAGTTCTTCATCATATGCTACCTGTTGAGATCCTGAACATTGACCAATTATTTTTTGGTACAATGACTGTGTATTCCTTCCATCTGCTTTTTATGATACGTGAGTCATTTAATATTTTGCCCACAGAATCCTTCAAAATTGCAACTCAAGACTTTAACTTCTTCTTCAGTTCTTTCAGCTTGAGAAATGCCAAATGTGCTCTTCCCATTTTTTTTTAAATTTTTTTATTGTACTTTAAGTGAAGGTTTACAGAACAAATAGTTTCTCATTACACAGAACACATATTGATTTATGACATTGGTTAACAAACCCACAACAGGTCAATACTCTCCCTTCTAGACTTTGGAGGACCTTTTTTTCTTTTTTTGGTGAAAATATACATAGCCAAAATACACCATTTCAAAAATTTCTACATGTACAATTCAGTGACACTGATTACATTTTTCCAGTTGTGCTGCTATTCTCACTATCATTTTCCAAATTATTCCATCACCATTAACTTCAACTCGCTGCCCCCATGCTTCCCATAAAAACTTTTTAGTTGCTGTTGTCAATTTGATCTCACATAGATAATTCTTTTTTGTGTGTGTGCTATGAAGATTTACAGAACAAAATGGATCTCATTAAACAGTTAGTACACATATGGCCCTATGACAATGGTTAACAACCCAATGACACGTCAACACTGTCCTTTCTCAACCTTGGGTTCACTATCACCAGCTTTCCTGTCCCCTCCGGCCTTCTAGTCCTTGTCCCTGGACTGCTGTGCCTCAAAAGTCCCATTTTGCTTTATAGGGCTGTCCAATCCCTAACTAAATGGTGAAACTTGGAAGTGACTTCACCACTGAGCTGAAAAGGTGTCTGGGGGCCATACTCTCGGGGTTTCTCCAGTCTCTGTCAGGTCAGTAAATATGGTCTTTTTGTGTGTGTTAGAATTTTGTTCTACATCCTTCTCGAGCTCTGTCCAGGACCCTCTGTTGTGATCCCGGTCAGAGCAGTCAGTGGTGGTAGCCGGGCACCATCTAGCTGTACTGGTGGAGGCCTTGGTAGCTATGGTCCATTAGACCTTCGGACTAATCTTTTCCTTGTATCCTGTTCTCTTCATTCTCCTTTGCTCCCAAAAGGGTGAGACCAGTGGAGTATCTAAGATGGCTGCTCACAAGCTTTTAAGACCCAGATGCTACTCACCAAGGTAGAATGCAGAACATTGTCTTTATAAACTGTGTTATGCCAATTGAGCTAGATGTTCTCCCAAGACCGTGGTCCCCACAGCCCTCTGCCCAGCAATTCAGTCCCTCAGGGAGTTTGGATGTGTCTGTGGAGCTTTCATGACCTTTCATTTTACAAGTTGTGCTGGCTTCCCCAGTATTGTGTACTGTCTTACCCTTCACCAAAGTTACCACTTATCTATTGTCTATTTAGTTCCCCCCGCCATCACTTGTAACCAACAAAGATTGTTTCTTTTTGTGTGTAAACTTTTACATGGGTTTTTACAATAGAGGTCTCATTCAATATTTGTCCTTTTGTGATTGACTTATTTCACTCAGCATAATGTCCTCCAGTTTCACCTATGTTATGAGATGCTTCATTGTTCTTTATTGTTGCATGATACTCCATTGTGTGTATGTACCATAGTTTGTTTACCCATTCATCTGTTAATGGGCGTGTAGGTTGTTTTCCATCTTTTTGCTATTTTGAACAGTGCTGCTAGGAACATGGGTGTGCATATGTTTATTCGTGTGACAGCTCTTATTTCTCTAGGATATATCCCTAGGAGTCGGACTGCTGGATCGTATGGTATTTCTATTTCTAGCTTTTTAAGGAAGTTCCATGTCATTTTCTAAATGATTGTATCATTATGCATTCTCACCAGCACTGCATAAGAGTTCCGATCTCCCTGCAACCCCTCCAACATTTGTTATTTCCAGTGTTTTTGATTTGTGCCAGTAATGCCAGGGTGAGACAGTATATCATTGTGGTTTTAATTTGCATTTCTCTAATGGCTAGTGATCATGAGCATTTCCTAATGTGTCTGTTGGCCGCTTGAATGTCTTCTTTGGTGAAATGTCTGTTCATTTCCTTTGCCCATTTTTAATTGGATTATTTCTCTTTTTGTTGTAGAAGTATTAGATTTTCTTGTAGATCATAGAGATTAGACCTTTGTCTGAATTTTGATGCCCCCAAATTTTTTTCCAGTCTGTAGGTTCTCTTTTTACTCTTTTGGTGAAGTCTTTTGAAGACCATAGGTGTTTGATTTTTAGAAGATCCCAGTTATCTAGCTTATCTTCTGGAGTTTGTGTGTTGGTGGTTATGGTTTGTATTCTGTTAATGCTGTGTATTAGGGCCTCCAGTGTTGATCCTATATTTTCTTCAAAGAAGTTTATAATTTTTGGCTTTATATTTAGGTCTTTGATCCATTTTGAAGTATTTTTTGTATATGGTGTGAGGTATGGGTCCTGTTTCATTTTTTTGCACATAGACATCCAGTTTTGCTAGCACCATTTGTTAAAAAAAATGTCTTTTCCCCATTTGATGGACTTTGGGCCCTTGTTGAAAATCAGGTGACTGTAGGTGGATGAATTTACATCAACGTTCTCAGTTCTGTTCTGCTGGTCAAGGTATCTTTCATTGTACCAGTACCAGGCTGTTCTGACTACCATAGCTGTACAGTAGGTTCTGAGGTCAGGTATTGTGTGTCTGCCTACTTTATTCTTCTTCTTCGGTAGTGCTTTACTTATTCGGGGCTTCTTCCCTTTCCATATGAAGTTAATGATTAGTTTTTCCATCTCTTTAAAGAATGTTGTTGGTATTTGGATTGGGATTGCATTGTATTTGTAAATTGCTTTGGGTAGAATTGTCATTTTCACAATCTGGAGTCTGCCTATCCATGAGCATGGTAAGTTTTTCCACTTCTGTAGATAGCTTTGGGTTTCTTGAAGTACTGTTTTATAGTTTTCTTTATATAGGTCTTTTACATCTGTAGTTAGATTTATTCCTAAATATTTTATGTTTTTAGGAGCTATTATAAATCATATAGTTTTCCAGATGTCCTTTTCATTGTTCTCTTTATTAGAGTATAGGAATCCAAATGATTTTTGTATATTTATTTTGTATCATGCTACTCTATTGAAACTTTCTATTAGTTCCAGTAGATTTCTCATGGAATCTTTAGGGTTTTCTATGTATAGTTGCATATCATCCGCAAACAGGGACAGTTTTACTTCTTCATCACCAATTTGGATGCCCTTTATTTCTTTTTCTTGCCTCATTGCTCTAGCTAGACCATCCAGCACAATGTTAAATAGGAGTGTTGATAAAGGGCATCCTTGTCTTGTTCCTGTTCTCAAGGGGAATGTTTTCAGCCTCTCTCCATTAAGAATGGTGTTGGCTTTTGATTTTGCATAGATGCCTGTTATTATGTTGAGAAATTTTTGTTCTATACCTATTTTAGTGAGAGTTTTTAATCAGGAATGGGTGTTGAACTTTGTCGAATGCCTTTTCCATGTCAGTTGAGATGATCCTGTGATTCTTTTCTTTCCTTTTATTAATGTGGTGGATTTCACTGATTGATTTTTTAATGTTGAACCATCCTTGCATACCTGTTATGAATCTTACTTGGTCGTGGTGTATTATTTTTTTGATATGCTGCTGAATTCTATTGGCTAGAATTTTGTTGAGAATTTTTGCATCTATATTCATGAGAGATATTGGTCTGTAATTTTCTTTCTCTGTGGTGTCTTTGCCTGGTTTTGGTATCTGGGTTATGCTGGCTTCACAGAATGAATTCAGAAGTGTCGCTTCCTTTTCTATGTTCTGAAATAGATTGAGTAGTACTGGTACAAGCTCTTCTCTGAATGTTTGGTGTAGTTCTCCAGTGAATCCATCTGGGCTAGTGCTTTTTTTGGTTGGGAGTTTTGTTTTTATTACCTTTTTAATGTCTTCTCTTTTTATGGGTCTGTTCAGATTTTCAACATCACTTTGTGATAGTTTAGTTAGGCAATGTTTTTCTCGAAATTTATCCATTTCCTCTAGGTTTTCAAATTTGTTGGAGTATAGTTTTTCATAACACTCTGTTATGATCCTTTTTATTTCCATTGGGTCTGTTGTAATGTCCCCCATTTCATTTCTTATTTGGGTTATTTGCATCCTCTCTTGTTTTTCGTTTGTCAGTCTGAACAGTGCTTTGTCAATTTTGTTGATCCTATCAAAGAACCAATTTTTGGTTTTGTTGATTCTTTCTATTGTTTTTCTATTCTCTATTTCATTTATTTCTCCTCTGATCTTTATTATTTCCTTTCTTCAGTTGGCTGTAGGCTTTTTTTACTGTTCTTTTTCTATTTGTTTGAGTTGTGCAGTTAATATTTTGATTTTGTCCCTTTCTTCTTTTTTGATGTGTGTATCTCTTACTATAAATTGTCCTCTAAGGACTGCCTTTGCTGTATCCCAAAGGTTTTGGTATGATGTATTTTCATTCTCATTTGATTCTAGGAATTTTTTGATTCCATCTCTGATTTCTTCTATTACCTAGTGGTTTGTAAGCAGGGTGTTATTCAGTTTCCATGTAATCGATCTTTTTTCCTTGCTCTTTCTGTTGTTAATTTCTACCTTGATGGCTTTATGGTCAGAAAACACACTTTGTATTATGTCAACGTTTTTGATCTTGTTGAGAATTGCTGTGTAGCCTAAGATGTGGTCTATTCTCAAGAACTTTCCATGTACATTGGAAAAGAATGTGTACTTTGCAGCTGTAGGGTGGAGTGTTCTGTATATGTCTATGAGGTCAGGTTGGCTGATTATGCCCTTTAGGTCTTCTGTATCTTTGCTGAGTTTCTTTTTAGATGTTCTCTCTTTTACCGACAATGGTGTGTTGAAGTCTCCTACTATTATTGTGGAACTGTCAGTTTCTCTTTTCATTGCTTTTAGAGTTTGTTTTACGTATTCTGGAGCCCTGTCATTGGGTGGGTAGATGTTTATTATGGTAGTGTCTTCATGATGTATTGTCCCCTTAATCATTATTTAGTGTCCTTCTATGTCTTTTATGGTGGATTTTGTTTTGAAGTTTATTTTATCTGAGATTAGTATTGCCACTCCTGCTCTTTTTTGGTAGTTGTTTGCTTAATATATTTTTTTCAAAACTTTGATTTTTAATAAATTTATTTCTTTGTTTCTAAGGTGTGTCTCTTGTAGACAGCATATTTTTGGATCCTGTTTTTTTTATCCATTCAGTCACTCTCCGTCTCTTTATTCGTGCATTTAGGCCATTTGCATTCAGTGTAATTATTCATATGTGTGAGTTTTTTTGCTGTCATTTTTTAGTGCTTTTTTTTTTGTGGTGCTGAATTTTTATTTGTTCTTCTTATTCTCCTTTGCTGAATTCCTTTTGTTTTTGGATTTTTTTTTCATTTGTTTTGTATTTGTAGGTTTTCTTTTTACTGAGATTTTATGTTTTTCTTCTTTATCTTGATGAGTAGGTTTGTTAACTTTCTTTGTGGTTACCTTGAAATTTACCCTTATCTTTCTAAGTTTGAAGCAGTCTATTATTACTTGATATCACCTTGCCTTCCTCTCTGTTAGAAGGTTCTATACCTACACCGTTTATTCCCTCTTTTATTGTTCTTATGTTATTGTTATTTACAGATTAACCTCTCTGGTTCCCTGTTGTATTTCTTTTGGTTTTGGATAGTCTTTGAGAGTTCCTTTCCTAGATTAGTATCTGGCTAGTACGATCCTGTGTCCTAGATTCAGCCTGTGAGGTGATGTTGTTTGTTCTCAGATTGAAGGACTCCCTTTAATAATTCTTGTAATTTTCCTTTGGTTTTTACATAGTCCCTTAATTTTTTTTAATCTGGAAATGACCAAATTTCACCATCATATTTGAACGAGAGTTTTGCAGGATACATTATTCTTGGCTGGCAAATGTTTTTCTTTCAAGGTTTTACATATGTCATACCATTGCCTTCTTGCCTGCAAGATTTCTGCCGAATATCTGAGCTTAGTCTTATTGTTTCTCCTCTGTATGTGACTTTTTTTTTTTCTCTAGCTTTTCTTAGGATTCTTTGGTTGTCTTTGATATAGGCAAATGTGATTATGATATGCCTCGATGATTTTCTTTTGGAGTCTATCATATAGAGGGTTCATTGAGCTTCTTGGATGGCCAGATTTTCATGTTTCAGTATATTGGGGAAGTTTTCTGTCAGCAGTTGTTCAGTGATCTTCTCTGTGTTTTATTTTTTCTCCTCCTTTCTGGAACTCGAATCATTCACAAATTTTTGCTTTTGATTGTATGCCACGTAACTCTCAGGGTCTCTTCATTTTTCTTCATTTTTTTTCTGATTTTTCCTCAAACAGAGTTGTATCCAAGTGTTTTTCTTCAATTTTGCTGATCCTGTCTTCCACCGTTTCAAACCGCTCCTCAGCCCTTCTATGACATTGTCCATTTCTGAAATCTTGTTGTTCATCTTTTGGATTTTGTATGATTTCTAGTTGTAAATTTATTTTGGCATTATGTTCCTGCATTATTTTTCTGAATTCTTCCATTTTTTTGTCTGTAGTTTCCATGAATTTGTCTATTTTTTTCTGCTTTTTACTTCAACTCTTGGATAATTCTGAATATTAGAGATTTGAATTCCCTATCAGGTAGTTCTAGTGCCTTTCCTTCTACTGGAAAGTCATCTGGTGTTTTATTTTGGGTGCCTACTGGAACCATCCTTTCTGTTTTTGTAAATGTTTGGATATTGTCTGCTGTCTTTGCGGCAGTCAGTAGTTATTTTCCTTGTTTATTGATTGTAGGTTTGTTTGTTTTGTCCTGGTTTTTTGTTTTATTTAGATATGTCTGAGAAGGCAGGCTGTGTGTTCTTTGTTTTTTCTCATCTTTGGGCATGATACTTTTTGCCTTACTCTGCAAATGGCAGGGTCAGTTGCTCAGATAGAGTACAGCAGGGCAGGCCTAGCTGAAGAAGAGTTTCTGGGATTGGTTGTTTGTGACATTACTACAGCCACCAAGATGGGCCAGTAATCAGTGCCAGGCAGGTTCCAGTGGGCCATGCCTGGGCTGCTTGGTGGTGTGATGTTCAGCTCATTGTGTAGGTAGGCAAGATGGAGGGAGGAGACTGTCATGTGTGGAGCTAAGATGGGTATAGGAGAGTGGAACAGGAGACAAAAATATACAAACAAACAAAAAAGCGTACTAGGGGTTATTGCCATCGGAGTGGAGAGATGATAGACTATGAAATAGAGAAAAACAAAAAGGAGAAGAAGAAAAGAAAAGAAAAAATGAATAAATAAAAATTAGAAAGAAAGAAGACAAGAAAAGCTTGCAGGGATCCCCCTGGTGTGGTGCAAGGTTTGGGGAAGTTGCTTCCAGGTGGTGAAGTACAGCCTGGCTAGAAGGGGTAGAGGTGTCACTCAGTGCCAGGTATTCAGAGGACAGGAAGAGAAGGGAAGTATAGAGATGAGAAACCAAGTAATGAAGAAAGACAAAAAAGGAAAAAGTGGGAAAAGAAAACAAAACAAACAAATAAAAAATAAAAAAAAGAACAAAAAAAACCCCAAAGAAAAGCAGGAAAAAAAAAAGCCCGCTAAAAAAAACAAGAAAAAAGAAATGCCCTCAGGGATCCTTCTGCATGTCTTCACAAACTGTGGGGGTAGGTCCAAAGCCGCCCAGTACTGCCTGGCTAGAACTGGCTCCCAATTCGAGAAAAGAAAAAGAAACAAGCAAACAATCAAAACAAACAGGGAAAATTCCCTGGGATCCCACTGGTGCGGAAGCACGGGCCAGGAAGTAGTTTCACATTTGAGCGTTGTCATTTCACAACCTTTCAGGAAGAAACAAAGATGGTACATGGAGTCAGGTATTTGAGAGAAAGGAGGGGGATGTGGTGAGAGGTAAGGAAGAAATCTAAAGAGAAAGGATTGGGAGGTGGTGAGAGGTAAGGAAGAAAGCTAAAAAACTAGAAAAAAACAAAACCAGCGGCTAACAAATGGCACTTAGGGAGCCGGCCAGTGGGGGCAGGTGGAATCCGAGCAATGCCAGAGTGAAGGTGGTGCTTCCCAGCCAAGAGACTGGCCACAGGAAGCAGAACAGGCTGAGAGGTGGTGAACAAGTTTGGGGGCTGGGAAAGTGTATATCGCTGGTTACCAGTTGTTCTGTCTCCTGCTGGAAGCTCTGTGAAGCTGCTTTCTCGTACCCCCTGTTCGCTGGTCTCTGATAGGAGTCCAAGATGGCAGATCCATGCTTTGGTAGCTGATAGGGGACCTCTGCATGTATCTCTCCTCGCTCTCTGTTCTCTGTCAGTTTCTTATTCCATTCAGTGCTTGGCTGAGTTCTTTATCTCTTCATTTGATGCTTAGGGATTCAGGATTACCTTTTTCTCTGTTTGGCTTGGTTTTTCAGATCTGTGCTATGAGGGATGGCATGTTGCTTCTGTCTAGAGTGCCATGTTGCCTGGAAGTCCCCCTGTTCTTCCCTTTTGATTTTCTATCTCCAGGTCTTTGCATATTTCATTATAATACTTTATTTTGTCTTTTCTAGCCACCGTTTGAAATTTTCTGTTCAGCTTTTTTACTTTATCATTTCTTCCATCAGCTTTAGCTGCTCAACATTCAAGAGAAAGTTTCAGGATCTCTTCTGACATCCAGTTTGGTCTTTTCTTCCTTTCCTTTCTTGTTAATGACCTCTTGCTTTCTTCATATGTGATCTCCTTGATATCATTCCACAACTCATCTAGTCTTCCTTCATTAGGTTCAATTCTTCAAATCTATTCTTGAGATGGTCTTTAAATTCAGGTGGGATATACTCAAAGTCGTATTTGGCTCTCATGGACTTGCTCTAATTTTCTTCACCTTCAACTTGAATTTGCATGTAAGCACTTGATGGTCTGTTCTGAAGTTGGCCCCTAGCCTTGTTCTGACAGATGATATTGACCTTCTCCATTGTCTTTTTCCACAGAGGTAGTTGATTTTATTCCTGTGTATTCCATCTGGCAAGGTCCACTTGTATAGTTGCCGTTTATGTTGTTGAAAAAAGCTATTTGCAATGAAGAAGTTGTTGATCTTGCAAAATTCTACCATGTGTTATCTGGTATCATTTCTATTACTAAAGCCATGTTTTCCAACTACTGATCTTTCTTCTTTTTTTCCAACTTTCACATTTCAATCACCAGTAATTATCAATGTGTCTTGATTGCATGTTTGATCAATTTCAGACTGCAGAAATTGGTAAAAATCTTCAATTCCTTCATCTTTGGCCTTAGTGGTTGTTGTGTAAATTTGAATAATAGTCCTATTAACTGGTCTTCTTTGTAGGCTTATGGACCTTATACTATAACTGACAGCATTGTAATTCAGGATAGATTTTGAAATGTTCTTTTTGATAATGGATGAGACATAATTCCTCTTCAATTTGTTATTCCTGGCATAGTAGATCATATGATTGTCTGATTCAAAATAGCCAATACAAGTCCATTTCAGCTCACTAATACCTAGGATATCAGACTTCATGTGTTCCAAAGAATAAGTCCAAGCTGCACTGAAGGCATTGGCAAAAAGCAAGGCTCCAGGACTTGACGGGATACCCACTGAGATGTTTCAACAAATGGATGCAGTACTAGAGGACTAAGCTGGGCCTGACCGAAGCCATGGTATTTTAAATTACCTCATACTCATGGAAAAGCTGAAAAATGAATAAGGAAGACCAAAGAAGAATTGATACCTTTGAATTACGGTGTTCACAAAGAATACTGAATATACCATGGACTGCCAGAAGAACAAAGAAATCTGTCTTGGAAGAACAGCCGGAATGCTCCTTAGAAGCAAGGATGGTGAGACTTCTCATGTACTTTGGACATGTTATTCAAGAGGGACTAGTCCTTGGAAAAGGACATCACACTTGGGAAAGTAGAGGGTCAGGGAATTAGAGGAAGACTCCCAATGAGATGCATTGACACGGCTGCAACAATCGGCTCAAGCATAACAGTAATTGTGAGGATGTTGCATACTAAGCAGCATTTCATTATGTTGTACATGGGTCATTATGAGTTGGAACTGACTCAATGGCACCTAACAAAAACAACACTTCCTTAGTATGCAAACAAATATATCCATATATTTTACCTTTATTATTTTTATAACAAGATTTCTTTTTCATTGTAATATTTTCTTTGATCTCCAAAGCTTTTTATTTATTTATTTATTTTGAGAAACTTTGACTTTTCTGGAAGAAATATTATGTGAGAATGAAAGTCGGACAAGTCACTTGACATAGAGTTAAAGGGTAATTTGAATGACAATTGAATTCTTCTGCTTCAACTCTTAGTTCAAAGCTCAGCTCCACTTTTGAACATGTAGAATAGTTCTTCAAGGCAAACTTTCTCACAGTGTGTGGGCAGCACTCAACATGCTTATCATGTTTTTGTTAGAATCAATTTCTGAACTAAAACTTTTAAATGAAGGAAAATTTGAAATCTACCAGTGAAAACTGGAAAAGATAAAAATGGAGGTTTTGGAAATATTTTTTAAGGTAAATGAAAAAACTGCAGTGAGTAAAAAAATAGAGATTTTGCTATTTATTTTATGACCTTTCTGGGTCAGAGGTTATATAACAGATTTATGAATAAGAAGAAACAAAATCTTAAATAATTAATTTATAAATTACCAAGTTTCTTAAAGTGTGTGTGTGTGTGTGTGTGTATGTGTTCTAATTTGGTGTCTATAATTTTTGTCTGAACTTTTATTAGCATAAAATCAGTATTATTTTCCAGTATTGCCAGAAATTCAAAGAATTATGAATAAAAATGATCAGAGCCAAGGCTGACCTTGGGTATCACCATTATTTGTGATTGTAGATTCTGTCCCAGAGAAGGCCCTATCCTTTGCTTGAATGCACATTTAACTTGGTTTCCTTCATGTTCTTTGGGCTAAAAGTTCAACTCCCTTAAAGGGGATGGTTGGACATTTCTTGAGGGTCCTACACGTTAAAGGTGCATTTTGATTGAGATTTAATCCAGTAGCTTTTCTTTCCCTGAAACTTTCTTTTGGTTGATTACAGGGATATTGAGAATTTACTAAGTTTAATTTGCAAAAATCCAGTGTTTCTGATTGTAGATGCGTTAGTATACTGCTGAACTTCTTGGAAGAAAATAAAATGGAGAAAATGGCTTTCCTGGAATAGCTTAGCTAATACTACATAAATCATTGGAAAATAAGAAAATTAGAGAGAATGATTATAGATAGGAGATGGTGTTAAATTAAGATATATTGCATTTGCTCTATTCTACTTTATTCTACTTTCCTGTCATCCTCTCTTATTTTAGAGAATGATATTCATTTCCTCGAGGCCTATATTATATAACAAAATCTCTTCATTTACAGCATTTGAGATTTTAGAAATATTAAAATAGTTAATGATTTAAGTAATAAAAATTAAAATATACTGAATGTAATAAGAAAGTTTCTACATTATTTTCTGTACACTCTCTTGGTATAAGTTTATCTAAAACAGAGTTCTCCACTTACTGCCTCTTATATTTTGAGTTTGTCTTTTTAATTCTGTACTTATTATAAACACCATCCCCCTTCACTGTTCTAAACTAAGATACCACTTTTTCACTAACTGTATACGTTTATTCTTGCCTTTTATAATGATGCAGGTGTTTAAGCCATTAAAAGAAAGAAATGTAGTAAAAACATGTAGATCAAAGAATGAGGTATGAGTAGGGTTGTATTACTGATTTTGTTGCTAGGCAGCAGTCAAGTTATTTTCATTTCTGTATTTGTATAACTTAATCTGTAAAATGGAAATCATATATGCATTCCTTACCTTAATGTGTGTGTATGTACTTGTGTATGTGTGAGTATATGAGTGTGTGTGTGTGTGTCTGTGTGTGAAGAGTGTTGCAGGACAATGCAGGTGAAGTGTTTTGTACTTTTTTTAAAAAATTGGTAGCACATACTCAATACAAGATACAATTATTAACTAAGTTACTCTTATTTTTGAGGGTTTAGTAAATTCCTGTAATACTCTGCTGGACTTGAATTATTCTATTATGAAAAAGAGCATAAAAATAATTAAAATTAAACTAACTGTAATTGTTAATGCAAAATCCAATATGAACATTGAATCTCATAGTAACTCCTCTGTTAGATTTAGTAATTTCAAGCTGGTTTCCTGGTTATTATTGAGAATTTCCCTGGCTGTACTCTAGAAAAAGCATGACTTCTCCACTGAGCAGATTGTTCCAGATGCCCCTCCCCTTTCCACCCCTACTCTAGTCTAAACAGCTGGCTAGTATTATATTCCCTAAACAGACCTGCAGCCTTCTGTGTATTTTCAGAGTGCGCTCTTAGTCTGAAGAAATGAATGTTGCGTTTTCTTGCCTTCACCTGAGAGCTACAGACACACAGTGGGATCTAGAAGAGTTGTTAATTACCATCTTAAATCTATCACTTTGGGAGGAATATATGGAAAATATTTAGTATTTAGCTAAAAAAAGAGAAACATATTTTGGGAAATAGTCTCCTCTGGAGTCAAGACACATGTGTCCTGTTCGGCAATCTTTATGTACTTTTCCCAAGCAAATCAGTTTTTATCCTTTAGAGCTCCTTAGAATAACATGTGGATAAACATTTTAATAACATAAAGTATTGCAGTGTTCTATATTCTGTAGTTAAAAGAAATCTAACTCTGTAACAATTAACTTCTTAGTATTGTAGATCACTTTAACTTCTCATTAGAACTGGCCAAAAAGTGACAGATGCATAGCACCATTGAACAGTCTTGACACAAAGCCAAACCAAATGAATTTTAGCTATTATATCCTTCCTTATTGATCAGTTCTCAAGTATGAAGACAATCTACTTGTAGCTATGTAATTACAATTTCCTTTCTCTCCTGAAGATATGGTCCAGCCATTTACAATATTTTATAGGACATTGGTTAAGAGCAGGATCTTGGGCACCATTCAGCTAGGACTTCAAGATTGTGACCTAACATTTTCTACATTTATGATTTATTCTCCTTATGCTTCAGTTTCCTCATACTTAAAATAGAGAAAACAATACTAAATTAAGAATAAACACAGGTAGTGCATTTGAATCACTTGGCATAGTTTGGCACGTAATAACTATGCAAAATGACTATATTTTGGATTGATGATGATGATAATGAAAATTAGCTCAAGAACAAAAGTAAAGCAGTCAAAAGTAAAGAATCAGAGCTTTAAGAGTCATAGATACCGAGTCTCTTGTCTTTGATATAGGAGTCAAATGATGATCAGTGCATTATCTTTATATATATGAAGAAAAATAATTTAACTGTCCTATTTTCCTCTTCCTACTGAGTTCTAAAATGAGGAACTGTGAGCAGTTTTCTATTGCCCACCTCACAGAATAAGATGAGGTTTTAAAATGGAATCACTCTTTTACTTCTCTAAGCTCTCCTCTGTTGGAACAGTTTGCACTGTGGGACTGAACAAAATGATTGTTATTCTTACGGGGGAGGGTCAAAAATGTAGCAATGAGCACTGAGAGGAGATCTTTTTAGAGATTTTCTCTGATCTTTCCATTAGGTCAATGGTGTTGACAATTAAATCTTGACACATTACTATTGCTAAAAAAGAGATGAGTTAATGCGGTGGAAGCCGTTTTCTTGCTGATCTTTCAAAAGCAATTTAATTAGCTGATCATCAGCTCTGGAAAGCCAAAGCTAGGTAATTGGTTTAGGGGTGGAGTAAGCTGACTTCCTTGACAAGTGCAGTTATTTAGAGAATTACTTTAATCCCTTTTTTCATTAGAAGAGACCCTGTTAGACCAGGCAACCCTGGGATGGGAGGGAGATGGGAAGAATTTCTCTGACTTATTTTTATGTATCTATCTCTAGTTTCATGTCTCATTTTCAGTCTTATGTGTGCTAAAAGTATAGGGATGTTTTGTGCCTGAAGTAATTAATACAGAACTAAGAGATCGTCCATCATTTGTGGGAAAAAATAGAATCATTCTGACTTGTCTTAAGGCAATGTGAGAATTCTATTGTGATAGTTGATTTTATGGACTTTAGGAGAGAGAAATTCCAATGTTCTAACAAAAATCAAATTAAATAACCTTTGTCTTCTTTTCAATTTCTCTGATTGTGAGAGTAGGACAAAAGTATACTGTATTTCCCCTACTCTGATTGGTTAGGGAAATGTCAAAATGTATGTGTTTCTCTGTTTCTGATCAAAGTTACTACATCATTCTTCAGATTAAAAAAAAAAAAATTAGAAAAGTCATGATAATGAAATCTTAGCAAGACATTTTAATCCCTCAGTGGGAAGAAAAATATGGAATTTGATTAGTATTCAATTACAGATTAATTAGCAAATTGTTATATTCTAGGGGCAGCAATAAACAACCTTTCCACAACTGATACAATTAAACATGTTCTCAACATGGAAAAATAACCCAATATACTGGAGCAACTACTAAAAATAATTATCAGTTTCTGAATTAGGCCAGTTTAGTAAAACCGAAACCTCAATCACAAACGTATTTTTAATATATGTATGTATTTTTGTATACTTAAGTATATTATGTATACTATGTATATTAAGTGTTTGTGTATACATTAATTATATAATATGTTCACTGTATTATAATACTTATATATACTACTTCCTTAATTAATACATTATACTTTTCATGTTCCGATTACTAATGGCTATTTGTAGCTGTTATATCTCATTTTGAGTCATGCCACAGAAGCAAATGAAAGTCTCGGAGGCTTTACTCCATTTGTGTCATTAATGTCAACTCTAAGGAAGAGGTTCTTTCCCAGTTGAACTCTGAGTGTCTTCCAACTTGGGAGGCTTATCTTCCAGCAATCGTTTGGACAATGTTCTGTTGTTATTCTTATGTTTGTATCCATAAGGTTTTTACTGGCTAATTTTTGGAAGTAGATCACCAGGCCTTTTGCTACAAAAGGCCTCTTTAAAGTTTCAAAAAGCAAAGATATTACTTTGATAGCTAAGATGCACTTGATCCAAATCATGGTCTTTTCAATCATCTGATATGCATGAGAAATCTGAACAGTGAAAAAGAAAGACAGAAGAATTGATACATTCAAATTGTAGTAAATATCTACCATACCATGGACTACAAAAAGAACAAACAAATCCGTCTTAGAGGAAATACTACCAGGATGCTCGTTGGAAGTTTTTGGGTTCAATTACTTTGGACAAGGCATCAGGAAAGACCAATCACTAAAACAAAAGACATCATATTTAGTTAGGTAGAGGGCCAGCAAAAACAAGGGAAACTCTCAGTGATAAGGATTGACACAGTAGCTGCAACAATGGGCTCAAACATACCAATGATCATAAAGATGGTGCAGGACTGGGCAACGTTTTGTTCCGTTATATGTAAGGTCGCCATGAGCCAGAGCTAACTCGATGGCAACTAACAACAACAGTATATACTCATTGAAGATGAAGTTTGTTAGAAGAGAAACATATAATAAGCATTAATTGAAAATATACTACATGTAGGAATATTGACTAATGAGGGAGATTAACTAATGACTAATGACTGCTGTTCAGGGACTCTTGCTCTCCTGAGGAGAAATATAACCATATAAATTATAACACAACATGGAAATTTTAGCAATATTTTGTACTAGTATAGATGTGAACATAAGTGCTATGGGAGCTTAAAGGGGAAGCAACTCGTTATGCTCCTGTATAGTGTGAGATATCATTTATAACTCTGGTGTTAAGCTGGACACAGTCTGAAACTCTGACACAACCATACTAATCCTTTTATTGAAATAATTCACTGGGAATCTGATATTTGTTGTTCTGCAATAGACAGAAAATACTGCATAAACAAAGAACATAGATTATTGTATTTCAAATCTTTACTACTTCATTGCATTAGCACTGCAATTAATTAGGTAGAAAGTTAACGGGTATTTTAAAAATGTCTTTCTACTAATTTTGAAAAAAAAAGCTAATAGATTCATATATTTTAGGAAATGTAAATTGCTTCATAAAAGAATCTATATGTGTATGAGTAAGATATGCCATGTTAGGTACTCTGTCTTCATATATGTGCATATTTATCAATATCTCCTAGTGGCTGGTTAGTAGAGTTGTTTGGAACACCGCGCTAATAAGGTCAAAGTCATGGACGTGAGCTCCTCTTACTTTGTTCCAAGGCTACAAATAGATTTCTCATGTCAGCTTTTTGCAAATACCTGCATCTGATCAAAAGGAAAAGTACTTTAAATGAATCAATGCAAATATCTCAGCTGTACTTACACCTGGCATTGGATAAGTCACCCAGATTCACTTATTTGCAAGCAAAATGGGATTCAAAGGACTGTCCTGAAAACGCTGAGTGTAATTCCCCTCCCCAGTGGGTTCATAAACCATTTGAGGAGAGGCTGATGTATTATATTTTTCATGTCCACTATAGCTAATGTATTATTATACACATATACCTTTTTGTTGTTGGGTGAGTAACTATAATACAATACAAATATCGCTACTTCAAATACATTAAAATAGTGATCATTTTAAAAACCTACTTTTTTTAGCCCACCTATGCAAACTCACTTAAATATATTTAAATATCAAAGAAGTCAATTTGAGAGAATATAGTTCATTGAAAATAAGAAGCATATGAGGCTCAAAAAACAAGACACAATTTATTTTGAAGTATGACTTGAACAAAATACCCTTCACTGAAGTGAGCTTTAGTATTGTCAGTATGATGTATGTTTTGTGTGTGTATAAAGATGGCAGTATGTATATCTTGATCCACATAATTATATCTTTTTAGTGAAACCACATTGTATAGTGGAAAAGCAAATCTTGATGGTTTAATTCATATTGGGTTCCACTCTTTCTCTCTCTCTCCCTTTTTTTTGAGATAGGTTTTTCTTTTTTTTCCCCCTTCATGTCTCTATTTTTCCATCTGTAAACTGTGTATAACAAATTCCAAACTTTTGAAAAAGTGGAAAATTATTGTTCTAGTTCTGTCCTTACACATTTTTTTGTTTCATAAATCATTACCTGTTTCCTGCTACTTTATATCAGCTCCTATCCCTCTCACTAAAATTTTTTCTCAAGGTATTTTTATCTATAATAACAACAGCCAAAAACCCTCCTTCACCTAGTGCCGCATTCTATCATTCTATCACCTCTCCATCATTCTTTCACTTTATTATTTTGCTTTATGAAAAATAATTTTAATTTACTCTTGCTTTCTTAATTCCCATTTACAGAAATTATGTGTTCCCAACTACTCCTTTAAAATAGTTCTTGCTAAGATCACTAATGGATCCCTGGTGGCGTAGTGGTTAAGAGCTTGGCTGCTAACTAAAAGGTCGGCAGTTTGAATCCACCAGCAGCTCCTTGGAAACTCTATGGGGCAGTTCTACTCTGTCCTGTAGGCTGCCATTGAGTCGATTCTGACTCGTAGCAACTCTGTTAGCAGCCAAGCCCTTAACCACTGTGCCACCAGGGCCGCCAAATAAGATTATACTCTTTAATTCCCTGACTATATGAATTGTCTTTCTCCTTCTTCCCTTGACCTCTTGACATTTCTCCGAGCCCCTCACAACTACTTTGCTTGACTCTACACCATCTTGCTACATATTATTTTTATTCTGATGGCTCCTAACACTCAACATAGGCTTTTGCAGCTACTCATTCCAGATGTATGCTAGATTTGGCCTCTGAACCGCAGGCATGTTTAAGAATTATCTACTGGTCATCTCTACCTGGATCTCCCACAGGAACAGAAATCCAGCACACCTAAAACCCTCTCCCTAAATACTACTCTTTCTCTTGAACAAACTCACCTAAATGGAAAACAAAAATTTTCCAGTCATCCTAGAATCAATTTACCCCTTTATAACTTTATTATTTAATTAATCACCAGGTCTTTTGCTTTTACCACCAAAATGCAAATTGTAATCTCTTGCTCTCTGTTTTTATTATCAATAACTTAAGTATGTGTTAAGTTCTACTGAGTCAACATTAACTAATATCCTTGTGTCTAATATCACCCATCCCAACCACACTTTCTTCCACAGCACAGATGTGAATTCTTCCCCAAACCAAACTATGTCCCTACTCATCTTGGTAAATTTTTTGTTTGTTTCTTATACTCGGCCATAGAGAAGATAAAGTTTGCAGGCCTTAAAGTGGCTAATACAATTTGATAGTCATAGAGCAGCCAATTCTATGTTTGAAATTCTAGCATAGTAATTGTTTCTCCAGGAATTGATGGAATACCAATTTAGGTATCTCAACAAATGGATGCAGCACTAGAAGTGCTCACTCATCTATGCCAAGAAATTTGGAAGACAACTACCTGGCCAGCAGATTAAGAGATCCATATATATGCCTATTCCAAAGGAAGATAGTCCAATAGAATGTGGAAATTATTGAACAATGTCATTAATACCACACACAAGAAAAATATTGCTGAAGGTCATTCAAAAGCAGCTTCAGCAGTACATTGACAGGGAACTGCCAGAAATTCAAGCTGAATTCAAAAGAGTACATGGAACAAAGGTTATCATTGCCAGTGTCAGATGGATCCTGGCTGCAAGCAGAGAATACTGGAAAAAAGTTGACCTGTGTTTTATTGACTACACGAAGGCATTCGCCTGTGTGGATCATAACAAATTATGGATAACATTGTAAAGAATGCGAATTCCAGAACACTTCATTGTGCTCATGAGGAACCTGTACATAGATCAAGAAGCAGTCATCTGAACAGAATGAGGGTATACTGCATGGTTTAAGTCACTGTGCATCAGGGTTGTATCCTTTCACCATACTTATTCAATCTATATGCTGAGCAAACACATCCCAAAAACTGAACTGTATGAAGAAGAAAGAGGCATCAGGATTGGAGGAAGACTCATTAACAACCTGCATTACACAGACGACATAACCTTGCTTGCTGGAAATGAAGACTTGAAGCACTTACTGATGAAGATCAAGGACTGTAGCTTTCAGTATGGATTATACCTCAACATAAAGAAAACTAAAATCCTCACAACTAGGTCAATAAGCAACATCATGATAAATGGAGAAAAGATTGAAGTAGTCAAAGATTTCATTTTACAATTGACACCGTGGAAGCAGTAGTCACAAAATCAAACCATGCATTGCAATGGGCAAATCTGCTGCAAAAGACCTCTTTAAAGTGTTAAAAATCAAAGATGTCACCTTGAAGACTAAGGTGCCCCTGACCCAACCCATGGTATTTTTAGTCACCTCATATGCATGCAAAAGCTGGGCAATGAATAAGGAAGGCTGAAGAAGAATTATTGTTGTCATTTTTGTTAGGTGACAGTCTGCTTCAGTAAAGATTTACAGCCTTGGAAACCTTATGTGTTCTCTGCTGTGGGTCAGAATCAACTTCATGGCAGTGGATTTTTCTCAAGAATGTTAAGTATTGATATATATTCAAGGACTAAAGTTCCTCCAGACAAACAGAACTCTTTGAGTTGACTTGGTTCCTACTCATAGCGACCCTACAGGACAGAGTAGAACTGCCCCATAGGGTTTCCAAGGAGCAGCTGGTGTGTTTGAACTTCCAACCTTTTGGTTAACAGCCTGAGCTCTTAACCACTACACTACCAGGGCTTCCAAGAAGAATTGATGCTTATGAATTATGGTATTGGAGAAGAATAGTGAATATACCACGGACTGCCAAAAGAAGGAACAAATCTGTCTTGGAAGAAGTACAACCAGAATGCTCCTTAGAAGCAAGGATGGACAAACCGTGTCTCACATATTTTGGACATGTTATCAGGAAGGATCAGTCACCAGCAAAGGACACCATGCTTAGTAGAGCAGAGGGTCAGGGAATTAGAGGGAGACCCTCACTTAGATGGATCGTCACAGTGGCTGCAACAATGCGCTCAAGCATAACAACAATTGTGAGGCTGGCACAGGATCGGGCGGTGTTTCTTTCTGTTGTACATAGGGTCTGTATGAGTCGAAACTGAGTCGTTGGCACCTAACCACAATTATTTTCATTCTTTTTATTGTGCTTTCGGTGAAAGTTTACAGCTCAAGCTAGTTTCTTATACAAAAATTTTTATACACATTATTATGTGACCCTAGTTACTATCTCTATAATGTGAGTACGCATTCCTTCTTTATACCCCTGTTTTCCCATGCCCATTCAACCAGCTCCTATCCCTTTCTGCCTTCTGATCTCACCTCCAGACAGGAGCTGCCCATTTAATCTTGTGTATCTACTTGAACTAAAAAGCATACTCTTCACGAGCATAATTTTATGTCTTGCAATGCAGTCTATTCTTTGTCTAAAGAGTGGGCTTCAGAAACGGTTTTAGTTCTGGATTAACAGAGTCTGGTGGCTGAGTCTTCTGGGGTTCCTCCAGTCTCAGTCAGACCATTAAGTATGGTCTTTTTACTAGAATTTGAGTTCTGCACCCCACTTTTCTCCTGCTCCATCAAAGACTCTCTGTTGTGTTCCCTCTCAGGGCAGTTGGTGGTGGTAGCCAGCATCATCTAGTTCTTCTGGTGTCAGGCTAATGGAGTATCTGGTTTATGTGGGTCCTTTTGTCTCTTGGGCTAATATTTTCCTTGTATCTTTGGTGTTCTTCATTCTCCTTTGCTCCAGGTGGGTTGGGACCAGTTAATGTATATTAGATGGCCCCTCTCTAGCTTTTAAGACCCCAGAAGCCACTCACCAAAGTGGGATGCATAACATTTTCTTAAGAAACTTTGTTATGCCAATTGACCTAGATGTCCCCTGAAACCATGATCCCCAGACCCCCGCCGTCGCTACTCTGTCCCTCAAAGTGTGTGGTTGTGTTCAAGAAACTTCTTCTTTTTTGGTTTGGTCCAGTTGTGCTGACTTCCCCTGTATTGTGTGTTGTCCTTCCCTTCACCTAATATAATGCTTGTCTACTACCTAGTTAGTGAATTCCGCTCTCTCCCTCCCCCACCTCGTAACCATCAAAGAGTGTTTTCTTCTGTGTTTCAACCTTTTCTTGAGTTCTTCTAGTAGTGGTCTCCTACAATATTTGTGCTTTTGAGACTGACTAATTTCACTCAGCATAATGCCTTTCAGATTCATCCATGTTATTAGATGTTTTGCAGATTCATTATCGTTCGTTATCATTTCATAGTATTCCAATGTGTGAATATACCATAATTTGTTTATCCATTCGTCCATTGATGGGCATCTAGGTTATTTCCAACTTTTTGCTATTGTGAACAATGAACATGGGTGTGCATGTATCTATTCATGTGATGGCTCTTATTTTCCTCGGATATATTCTAAGGAGTGGGATTGCTGGATCATATGGTGCTTCTATTTCTAGATTTTTAAGGTAGCACCAAATTGATTTCCAAAGTGGTTGTACCATTTTACATTCCCACCAACAGTGTATAAGTGTATAAGTGTTCCAGTCTCTCCACAACCTCTCCAACATTTATTATTTTCTATTTTTTGTATTAATGCTAACCTTGTCGGGGTGAGATGGTATCTCATTGTGGTTTTAATTTGTATTTCTGTTAGCCACCTGAACATCTTTGGTGAAGTGCCTGTTCATATCTTTTGCCCGTTTTTTAATTGGGTTATTTGTATTTTTGTGGTTGATGTTTTGCAGCATCTTGTAGATTTTAGAGATTAGATCTTAATTAGATATGTAGTAGCCAAAAATTTTTCCCCAGTCTGTAGGTTGTCTTTTTATTCTTTTGGTGAAATATTTTGATGAGCATATGTGTCAGATTTTTAGGAATTCCCAATTATCTAGTTTCTCTTCTGGTGTTTGTGCATTGTTAGTAACGTTTTGTATTCTGTTTATTCTGTGCATTAGGGCTCCTAGAGTAGTCCCTATTTTTTCTTCCATGATCTTTATCTTTTTCTATTTTATATTTAGGTCTTTGATCCATTTTGAGTTAGTTTTTGTGCATAGTGTGAGGTATATGTCTTGTTTTATTTTTTTGCAGATGGATATCCAGTTATGCCAGCATCATTTGTTAAAGAGACTGTCTTTTCCCCCATTTAATGGACTTTGCGCCTTTGTCAAATATCAGCTGCTCATAGGAGTATGAATTTACTTTTGGATTCTCAATTCTGTTCCGTTGGTCTATGTATCTGTTGTTGTACCAGTACCAGGTTGTTCTGACTACCATGGCAGTTTACTAGATTCTAAAATCAGGTAGTGAGAGGCCTCCCACTTTGTTCTTCGTCAGTAATGCTTTACTTATCGGGGGCCTCTTCCTTTTCCATATTAATTTTGTTTCTCCAGTTTGTTAAAAAAAATGCCTTTGGAATTTGGATTGGGATTGCATTGTATCTGTTGATTTCTTTGGGTAGAATTGGCATTTACACACGTTGACTCTTCCTATCCATGAGCAAGGTATGTTTTTCCACTTATTAGGTCTCTTTTGGTTTCTTGCAGTAGTGTCTTGTAGTTTTCTTTGTATAGGTCTTTTACTTTTCTGGTTAGATTTATTGCTAAGTATTCTATCTTCTTGGGGGTACTGTAAATGGTATTGATTTGGTGATTTCCTCTTTGAAATTCTCTTTGTTGGTGTAAGGGAATCCAACTGATTTTTCTATGTTTATCTCATATCCTGATACTTTGCTGAAAACTTCTATTCATTCCAGTAGTTGTTTTGTGGATTCTTTGGGGGTTTTCTGTGTATAAGAGCATATCATCTGCAAATAGAGATACTTTTACTTCTTCATTACCAATTTGGATGCCCTTTATTTCTTTTTCTAGCCCTATTGCTCTGGCTAGGACCTCCAGCACAATGCTTAACAAGAATGGTGATAAAGGACATCCTTGTCTGGTTCCTGTTCTCAAGGGGACTGCTTTCAGACTTCTCTCCATTTAGGTTGATGTTGGCTATTGGCTTTGTATAAATGCCCTTAATTATGTTGAGGAATTTCCCTTCTATTGCTATTTTGCAGAGGGTTTTATCACGAATGTGTGTTGGACTTTGTCAAACGCCTTTTCTGTATCAGTGGATAAGATCATGTGGTTCTTGTCTTTTGTTTTATTAATGTGATGGATTACATTGATTGTTTTTCTAATGTTGAACCATCTCTGCATACCTGGTATGAATCCCACTTAGTAATCATGAATTTTTTTTTTAATGTTGTTGAATTCTATTAGCTAGAATTTTGTTGAGGATTTTTGCATCTATGTTCATGAGAGATATTGGTCTGTAATTGTTTTTTTTTTTTTTTTTTTTTTTTGTAGTGTCTTTACCTGGTTTTTTATCAGGGTTATGCTGGCTTCATAGAATGAGTTGGAGAGTATTCCATACTTTTCTATGCTCTGAAATACCTTTAGTAGTAGTTGTGTTAACTTTTCTCTGAAAGTTTGGTAGAATTCTCTAGTGAAGCAATCAGGGCTAGGGTTATTTTGTTGTTGTTGTTGGGAGTTTTTTAATTACCTCTTCAATCTCTTCTTTTGTTATAGGTTTATTTAGTTGTTCTACCTCTGTTTGTGTCAGTTTAGGTAGGTAATGTGTTTCTAGAAATTTGTCCATTTCCTCTAGGTTTTCAAATTTGTTGGAATACAAATTTTTTCATAGTATTCTGTTATGATTCTTTTAATTTCAATTGGGCCTGTTTTGATATGGCCCATCTCATTTCTTATTTGGGTTTGCTTCCTCTCCTGTTTATCTTTTGTCGGTTTGGCAAAGGGTTTATTGATTTTGTTGATCTTTTCAAAGAACCAGCTTTTGGTCTTTTTAACTCTTTCAATTGTTCATGTGTTCTGTACTTCATTTAATTCTGCTTTAATTTTTATTATTTCCTTTCTTCTTGTGCCTGAGGGCTTCTTTTGCTGCTCTCTTTCTACTTGTTCTAGTTGTAGTGTTAATATTTTGATTTTGGTCCTTTCTTCTTTGTGGATGTGTGCATTTATTGCTATAAATTGATCTCTGAGCACTGCTTTTCTGTGTCCCAAAGGTTCTGGTAGGCTGTGTTTTCATTCTCGTTTGATTCTGTGAATATCGTTATTCTGTCCTTAATTTCTCCTATAACCCAGCAGTGTTTAAGCAAATGTTGTTCAGTTTCAATGTATGTGAATTTTTTTCCTTGCACTTTCTGTTATTGATTTCTACTTTTATGGTTTTATGTTCAGAAAAGATGCTTTGTAATATTCCAATGTTTTGGATTTGGTTAAGGCTTGCTTTGTGGCCTAATATGTGGTCTCTTTTGGAGAATGTTCTGGTGCATTGGAAAAGAAAGTATACTAGGCGCTGTTGGGTGGAGTGTTCTGTATATGACTATGGGATCAAGTTAAATGATTGTGGCAATTAGATCTGTGTCTTAACTGAGCTTCTTTCTATGTTCTGTCCTTCACTGAAAGTGGTGTGTTGAAGTCTCCTACTATTATTGTGGGGCTGTCTATTTCTCTTTTCAATGCTGTTAGAGTTTGTTTTATGTATTTTGGAGGCCCATTGTTATGTGTGTAAATATTATGGTTATGTCCTCCTGGTATATTGCCCCTTTAATCATTATATAGTGTCTTTCTTTATCCTTTGTAGTGGCTTTTACTTTAAAGTCTCTTTTGTCAGAGATTAATATTGCCACTCCTGCTCTTTTTTTTTATTGTTGTTTGCTTGATATATTTTTTCCCATTCTTTGAGTTTTAGTTTGTGTCTTTAAATGTAAGGTGTGTCTCTTGTAGGCAGCATATAGATGGATCGTGTTTTTTATCCATTCTGCCACTCTTTGTCAATTTTTGGTGCATTAAGTCCATTTACAGTCAGCATAATTATTGATAAGTACGAGTTTAGAGCTGTCATTTTGATGTATTTTTTTTGTGTGTGTGTTGTTGACAGTTCTTTGTTCTATTAATTTTCTATGCTGAGTCATTTTTTTTCATGTATTTTCTTTTCATCATTTTCATTGTAGTTGATTTTGTATTGGCTGAGTTTTTATGTTTTTCTTGTTTTTTGTTTTGATATGTAGGATTTAGTTTCCTTTGTGGTTACCTTAATATTTACCCCTATTTTTCTCAGTTTAAACAAATCTTTTATTTCTTTATATCGCCTTTACTTCCTCTCTATATGAAAGCGCTAAGGCTACCTTATTTAGTCCCTGTTTTTTGTTTAATGTTGTCGTCTTTTACATATTGACATCTGTTTCCCTATTTTCATGTTTTAGTTTGATTTATTTTTGTGACTTCCACGTTTGGGTTGATATCTAGTTATTCTGTCTTGTTTTCCAGTCTTGGGATATTATCTGATTTTATAGATTTTCTAACCAGAGGACTCCTTTTAGTATTTCTTGTAATTTTGGTTTGGTTTTTACAAATTCCCTAAACTTCTGTTTATCTGAAAATGCCCTAATTTTGTCATCATATTTGAAAGACAGTTTTGCTGGATATATAATTCTTGGCTCTCAGTTTTTTTCTTTCAAGGCTTTATATATGTCATCCCATTGCCTTCTTGCCTGCAAGCCTTCTGCTGAGTAGTCCGAGCTTATTCTTATTGACTCTTCTTTGTAGATGACTTTTCGTTTATCCCTAGCCATTCTTAAAATTCTCTGTCTTTGGTTTGGCAAGTTTGATTATAATATGTCTTGGTGAACTTCTTTTGGGATCTACCTTGTGTGCGGTTCATTGAGCTTCTTGGAAACTTTACATCTTTCATGATATCAAGGAAGTTTTCTGCCAACAAATCTTCAACAACTTCTCTGTATTTTTGTTATCTCCCCTGTTCTGGAACTCCAATAACTCATATGTTATTCTTCTTGAGAAATTCCCATGCAATTCTTATAGTTTCTTCATGTTTTAAAATTCTTTTATCTAATTTTTCCCCAAATAAATTAGTGTCAAGTGCTTTATCTTCAATGTCACTAATTCTGACTTCCATTGCCTCAATTCTGCTCCTGTGACTTTTTCTGAGTTGTCTAATTCTGAAATTTTATTGTTAATCTTTTGGATTTCTATTTGCTGTCTCTCTATGGATTCTTGCAACCTATTAAATTTGTCATTGTGCTCTTCTACAATCTTCAAGTTCCTCTATTGATTTGTCTGTATGTTCCTTGACTTGTTCTGCATTTTGTATGATCTCCTTCTTGATATCTTGAAGAGTTCTGTATATTAATCTTTAGAATTCTACCTCCTGTAATTCCAAGAATTTCTCTTCCTCCAGAAGGCTTCTTGATTCTTTGTTTTGTTGGCTTCCTGAAGGCATTATGGTCTACCTCTTTATGTGATTTGATATTGACTGTTGTCTCCAAGCTTGCTTACTGTGTCCTAGCTTCTCATTTTGATATGCCCAAATAGGCTGGTCATGTGAGCTAGTTTGATTACTGGCGTCTTTGAAGCTCTCACATCTGGTCTCCAGGTGGCTAGAGCTGTTACTAGGTATGTGAGCCCAGGAGTCTGTTTACTTTTCTTGTGTAGATTCAGCTTAGTTGTCCAGGTTCTCAGTCACTAAGTGTGTGGTGCAGGCTCTCATCTATAGTCCTAGAAGGGCAGGCATGATTAGGCACTGGTATCTGGCTGGAATAGGGGGTCTGACTGCTACCCTGAGTTTCTGGGTGGAAGGCATGTACCTGTTCCCTAGAGCACATAAGTAGGTGGGTTTTTAATCTTGACTATGGGCACCCAATGCTGTTGGTTGTAAGGACTAGGAGGCACCACTTATTCTTGGACCCCTGTCTCGACTGGCTTTGTGGAGTGGGTGGAGCCACCAGTCCTCAGGCTGCTGCTGTGGGTAGGTGAAGACCATGATTATTGGGCAGGTAGCATCAAATGTCACAAATCTGTCACTCTCCCTTATACCTGATACAGATGAGAATAGGCTTCAGGTATATACTGTATTGTGCTGTGGTAATGAAGACCTACACTGTTGAAATGGGCCTACACAGGTCTATGCATAGGTGAAAGGCATTCAAAGTCCGTGAACCCCTTATGCCTGTGCCTAGGCAAAGGGGCTGTGCCTGTCCTGAGTTCCTGGCTTAGGGGAGCTGGCAGATTGTTTTTTCCTATTTGTTAGTTTGTTCCATCTCCAAAACTGGGAGAATGGCTCATGGCATGTGATGAGTCCTACTTCAGTCCCAGGGAGCTCAGCAATCGCTGAAGCCAGACCAGGACTCAAAGCAGAGCAGGGAGGGGGCAGGTAAATGAGTACTTCCCAAAAGAGTTTTCTCTTCTTTTTTTAACTGCACAGTAGGTTAGACACTTATATTTATCTTTCGCTGACTGAGCACGATTTCACGCTGCTTCTGGATGCTTGAGCTGACTCTCCTCTGCTCAGCCTCTCCCAATGTGGGAAAGGTGTCCCTAGCACTACTGCTTGCCTCATCCCTGGCATGCGAGATGATACAGCCTGCAGGGTGCTGGTGCCGGCCATGTCAGGTCTGGCAACTCCTCGTTGCTTCTGAACCTTCTCTCCCTCTCCCTGCCCCTCAGTTTGATTCCTCAGCTTTGACTTTGATGGTCAGGACTCCTAGATTGTCATATATAATCAGTTCACTTTTTTTCAGGTCTTTGTTGTAAGAGGGACACAGGAACTGTCTACTCCACCATCTTGTCTGCATTTCTTAACAATTGTTTTCTATGTAACTATTTTTAAGGGTATGACTTCTGGATGTGGACTGGCTTGTTGCAAACCTCAGCTTTGTCCCTTTGTGACCTTGTAGAAATGACCTAACATCTGTGCTTCAGTGTTCTCATCTGTACAAAGTGGAGTAAAAATCATACCTATCTCACTGGATCATTTTGAGAATTAAATGTAACACATGTGAAACACTTATAAAATTATCTGGTAGATTGTGTATGCTAAGAAATACGAACTAATATTTTTATAGGGCTGTGCTTTAATGGATGGTTGGTTATTTGAACCCACCTGCTGCCCTACAGGAGAAAAAACCTGGTGATCTTCTCATGTAAAGATTACAGCCTATGAAACCTTACAGGGCAGTTCTACTCTGTTCTATAGAGTTGCTATAAGATTGCTATGAGTAGGAATCCACTAGACAGTACACAAAAACTATATATATATATATATACAGAGAGAGAGAGAGAGAGACAGAGAGAGAGAGTGAGGGAATGGCCCACATAATTGTGGGGCTGGCAGGTCCAAAATCTGTAGGTCAGAAAGCAGGCCAGAGACTTCTGCGAGCTTAAGTTCCAAGATCCATAGATCAGGCAACAGGCTGGAGACTTCTGCAGGCTTATGTCTCAAGGCCTGTAGTGATGAGAAGAGTGCAGGGACCAAAAAGAGAGCAAGCTCTGCCATAATATCCATTTGTGTTCTGGAGGTAGACGACATTCCCAAAGAAACTCCCTTTTCAACTGATTTGTTGATCACATCAAACTACATCATAGAAAGTGGTTACATTACATTATGTTATGTCACGTTACATCGCATTACTTTATGGAACAGCAACCAATCCAGTATCTGGCCAAGTCACTGAGAATCATAACCTAACCTAGTTGACACAGAAAATTAACCATCACAATAAAGTGTCTATTATCTTAAGACAACTGGAAAAAAGTCCTGGTGATCTGCTTCTGAAAAAATCAGCCATTGAAAACCCTACTCTTGATACTATTAAGCACAGTTCTGCTTGGACACATGGGGTCACCATGAGTCAAAATTGACTCAGTAACAACTGGCATTTTAGGGCAAAGCCTAAATACATTAAGAAAGAATTAAGTGCCATTTGTGATGTACGCTACGTATTCTTCCAGTATCATTTCTCATCTACTCACTTGTACCCTGTGTTCTAGATATGCCAAATACTTGCAAATCCCTTATGGTGTCATGGTTGTGATACAACTGATTATTTACCTACATGTGTAGCTCTTTGCAATGTATGTGCAGGCCTGTGACACACTGCAGGCCAAAAACATTTCTTAGTTTAAAGTTTAATCTTTGATGATGTGCAGGGCTCATCAAAGTAAGGACTAAAGAAATGTAGTTAAATAGATATAAAACCCACATCATTCTTATTTTCCACAGTGGAGAGAAAAAAAATATTATTGGGAAACTAAGAAGCCTACAAATTTTGAAAAGTGGGTATGGTTATCTTGGATGATAGTTATTTATTACAGAGTATTGGGGCATAATATGAATTGTGAGTTTGAGGCACGGACTGCCTTTTTTTTTTTTTTTTTTTTTTTTTTTAACTATTCAAGGATGTTTTTATAGCAAACAGCCTTGGAAGATGAGATAGTATTTCCTCTCAACTAAAAGGGTAAGATTTGTTTATCAGGCAAGTTTCCTGCCCACTCTAAAAGATTCAGGTGCCTGAGCTCAGGCTTCCCATCCTCTAATGCAGGTCATTATGTGTGCAGGTGTCACCTGGCCCATTTATCCCTTAATGGTAGGATCCACATAAAAGTGACTCTATAATTAAAATGTACCTTATTTTATATTAATGAAAAAAATAACACCATAAGCCTGAGATAAGTTTTTGATATAGGCGAAATCCACACTCAGTTTTCCTGTGTCCCACTCACACTGCCAATGTCCAAATAGTGACCACCATTGCCCAAATTTATTACTTGTATATCTCTTTCTTCTTTCTTTATTTGAATGGCTGCTCAGGAAAAAAAAAAATAGTGTGACTAGATATGAATATTGTCTTGCTATCCTTTACTAAACTCTTATTCAAATTGTTGATTCAAATCTCCTCCTGCAAACCACTTTCCATATTCTCAGTCATATTCCAAATAGTAGCAAACAAGAAAAGGAAAAGAAAGGTAAATTCACAACCATAAAGTTTATCTTCTGTAACAAACACACTAGTTGTTACTTTTGGATATGAGAAACATTTCGTTTTCATAATCTCATGAAGTTGTAGTAATTATTCTTATTTTAAAAATACTGAGATTGAGACTCCGGGAACTGAACTATTATTCTCAAGAAAGAAGAGACAAAATAAGTCAGTAAATGGCAGAAACCAGGTTTATTGGACCCTGAAGTCCACTAAAATACAATTTCACCTTACTTGCCATCCTAGTTATATTATCAAAAATTCAATTCTTGTTTTCCTTTAGCAATTTCCACCCTCTCTCACTACAAATGTTTAGCCATTTGAGCCAATTTCTTCTACTGAGAGGATTTTTTTCTCTATATCTTATTCTTGTAGTCTCTTTTTCTTGACTCTCATCATCTTATGTAAATAATTTTTATTGGAAATATGAATATCCATATACGACATAAGTATTATGCAACCCATGGAAAGACTATATTTGATCAGCAAAGCATATTCAAAACTGGATGTTTTATATAAAAGTTCAGATTTGCAAATTTTATTAAAGATTGACAATTTCTAACAAGACTAGACCCACAGTTCGGCATGCTAACAATCAGTTTGGGCTGTACAGTGGCTGCCCCCTTTAAAAAGAGCAGTCCTAATTTTACAATAGTCTTAATTGCCTCTTTGTCTTCATACCTGGCTGCTACCCTATTCATGTTCTAGACCAAGACCTGTAGGCATTTGAGTTTTTGATGCCCAATTTATACAGTATTGGTGTACTTTACCGATGGCTGGAAACCATGCCCTTGTGCCAAAAAATTATTAAGGTGCATAGAGGAATTCCATTCCAGAGCTTTCTGATGTCTGTGGAATAAAACTCCCCCTTTATAGTGTACTAAGTCGTAAGAAGAGTGCTCACTTGCTGTGGGAGATCTATTGTTTAGCATTCTGGTTTAAGTGAATTTGTAGAGAAATTTTGTGGGCCTTTTATTACCCATCAAACACACTTACTCAGTGAAGAAATTTTATCATCTGGTATTTATCTAATAAGAAATTCCTCTAATAAGCAATCTAACTTATGCTTTAAGTAAGTTCTAATATCTGACCATAGGCTATAGAAAACAAAAGTAACTTTAGTATTACAGGTGACAAATCACATTAACTAAAACCAGAAACTTCCTAACTGAAGTTTATGGCAACATCATTGATTTGCCTCTGTGGTATACCCTGTATATCTAATGCCACATTCAACAACATTGACAGTGACTTCCTTGAGTTGCTACTAAATGAAAAAGAAATAATTTTAAGTTTATTTAAATTCGATTGATGGAATTAAATTAAATCTAATAGAAATATTGTTTTGGATTTTTCTCATATATAATTGATTGAAAATTATTGTCTTCCTTTCTACATTAAGATAATTTATTCCCATTTGTAGTTCCCATTATATTAAAAAGAAAGATAACAGATATTTACAGAAATGTGTTGTTAAAGTTTAGAATTAAGGATTTCGAAGTTAAATACCTTATTATAACTAAACAGAGATTTTTACTTATAATAAGGTATTTAAATTCCAAATGCCTAATTCTAAACTTTAACAACACATTTCTATAAGCAAGTATTCTTAATTATATGCACAGCTTAGAAATCCATAGACAATATTCTATCCTCATTATTAATTTTTTTCTTGAAATCAGAAATAACATATATTTTCGTCATTACAAGAATAACTTATTTGACAAAGATTCACCAAAAATAATATTAAATTTATTCAATTAAAGAAAGTTTAAAATCATTTTCAGCCATGTAAGTTTCACAAGAGAGAATTTTAGTATTATGTGTTATGATTTTGCACCCATGTTGGTTATAGAATGTGATGAGGGCAAAGATACTGAAATCAAACACATCTGGATTTAGTATTCTGGATATATCACATAATCTGAGTTTGATTCTTTACTAGATATAAAATCTATATTGTCTCTCACTACATTTAAAGAGGAAATAATTATTTTTACCTTGAAGAATCTTATACAAGATGAATTTAGATCACATATGTAAAAGAATCCATCAACAGAATGCAAAATTTATCAAACAAAATCATTAACATCACATGTTGGCAAAATTTTGCTGAAGATCATTCAAAAGCAGTTGCAGCAGTATATCCACAGGGAACTGCCAGAAGTTCAAGCTGCATTCAGAAGAGTATGTGGAATGAGGGGTATCATTGCTGATGTCACATGGATCTTAGCTGAAAGCAGAGAATACCAGAAAGGTGTTTATCTTTGTTTTATTGACTATGCAAAGGCATTTGACTGTGTGTATCATAACAAATTATGGATAACATTACAAAGAATGTGAATTCCAGAACACTTAATTGTGCTTATGAGAAACCTGTACATAGACCAAGAAGTAGTCATTCTGACAGAACATAGGTGGTTTCTTAAAATTGGAAAAGGTGTACAGCCGGGTTTTATCCTTTTAATATATTCATTCAATTTGTATGGTGAGCATCTAATCTGAGAAGCTGGACTATATGAAGAACAGCAAGGCATCGGAATTGGAGAAAGACTCATTAACAACCTGCAATATGCAAATGACACAACATTGCTTGCCAAAAGTGAAGACGACTTGAAACACTCACTAATGAAGCTCAAAGATTTAAGACTTCAACATAAAGAAAATAAAAACCCTTATAGCTGGACCAATAAGTAACATCATGATAAATGGAGAAAAAATTGAAATTGTCAAAGATTTCATTTTACTTGAACCAACAATCAGTGCTCATGGAAGCAACAGTTAAGAAATCAAAGGCGGTATTACACTGAGCAAATCTGCTGCAAAAGACCTCTTTAAAGTGTTAAAAAGCAAAGATGTCACTTTGGTATCTATGGTGTGCCTAACCCAAGCCATAGTTTTTTCAATAGCCTCATACGCCTGCAAAAGCTGGACAATGAAAAAGGGAGACAAAAGAATTGAGACATTTGAATTATGGTGTTTACAATGAATTTTAAATATACCGTGGACTGCCAGAAGAATGAACAAATCCGTCTTGAAGAAAGTACAGCCAGAATGCTTCTGAGAAGAGGGGATAGGGAGACTTTGTCTCTCTCATTTTCGTCAAGTTGTCAGGAGGAACCAATCCTTGGAGAAGAACATTATGCTTTGTAAAGTAGAGGGTCTGTGAAGGAAGGGAAGATCCTCAATGAGATGAATTGACACAGTGCCCCAACAATGGGCTCAAAGAAACCTGCTATTTGAGGAAGTTCCGGATCAGGCAACAACATTTCCTTCTGTTATACATAGGGTTGCTATGTTTCTGAGCTGACTTGACAGCACCTGACAACAACAATAAATGTAAAATAATGAGTATATTTTCCTAGATATTGAAAATTTTCAAGAATTGATTGTTAATCTTGTTTTACATGTGTAACCTTTAAAATATCAGAGAACATTATTTTGAGGAAAAATGACCAAAATGTTATTAATTAAATTTCTGAAACCATGCAAGACTACATAAAGAATATATTGACATATTTAAAAAAATATATTTTACCAAAAGATGCTCTGAAGTTTCTACAGTATGGCACACTCACACAGAATATATATATATATATATATATATATATATATGTGTGTGTGTATATATCCTTTTTTATTCTGCAGCCCATTCCTGTAATAACACAGAAGTAAAAATAGAAGTACATGGATCTGAAGAACTAAAAAGCAAAGAATGAGAAAGCCCTAGGAGAGAGAGGACAGTTGAAAGCTGGTGGAGAGCTCAAGGAAGGCAAACCTGGTGAGGCAGATGGAAAATAAGTTTGGAAGCATCCTATTACCCTGAGGATATCACTGCTTGCCTAGTTACCACTGTGAATGTTGTTCCTGATAATTCGGGTACTGACTAAGGCTGGCAGCAAGTGACAAGCAATGACAATAGGTACAGAATGACTCACTGGTCCCTAAGCATTCAAATCCCAAACTAACATATTTTGATCAGTAAGAGCTCAGAATAGAACAGTATCTGGGACTGAAATATAGAAAGACACTGGATGACAGGATAGCCTAGTGAGGGGGCCGTGAGTAGAGGAGAAAGAATCAATCCAAGTTATAGACCTCTGAGCTCTCTAACTTGAGGCATCCCTCACTCCTCCTGCAGATAAGATAAAAAGATACGAGCTTACAGGTAAAAAATAAAATAATACAGCAAACTAAACAAACTGGTAGAAGAGAGAGATCAATAATTTAAAAATAGAATAATCCTCTGTCACCAGAAGTATGACAGACAAGCTACCCTGAAAATTAATCCTAGCAGAAAACACTTTAAAGGACTGAACAATATTTGTTTTTTTTTTTCTCTCTCTCTCTCTCTCTTTCTCTAATTCTTTTTTTGTTTTTTAAATGCAGGTTGCGTTTGTAGCAAAGTAAGAAAAATCCTCAGAGGCAAACACAAAATGTGTGCAGAAACCCAGAGGCAAACATGTTCTAAAGCAGACAGCTGTCCTGAGAGCAACTTCTTATCTCTAGTCCATTAGCCCTTCAGTTTAAAGGCTGTTGACTACAGGAGACAAAGCTTTTAGCCCAAGGCAAGATGGGGCACCAGTTTTGATACCCTGATGTAAAGTCAGGATCTCTCATCACTGAACTTAAGAAATGGCACCCCTCAGAAGAAGGCAGCATGGAGAATTGTGTGTTAGCTTGGTTCTAGGCAGAGAAAGAAAAATATCTTCCCTGAAGAATCATGGATATATATCAACCCTTATAACTAACAACAAAAACGACACGACATTAAAATGGTCGTAGGTTATTATTAATACCATCTATACCAAGAAATTTGGAAGAGAGCTACCTGGCCAAACAACAGATAGAGATCCATATTTGTGCCCATTACAAAGAAAGGTGATCCAACAGGATGCAGAAATATCATTAATATCACATAAAATTAAAATTTTGCTGAGGATAATTCGAAAGTGGTTGCATCCGCAGAGAACCGCCAGATAGTCAAGCTAGATTTAGAAGAGGACATTGAATGAAGGATATCACTGCTGATGTCAGATGAATCTTGGCTGAAAGCAGAGAATACCAGAAAGATGTTTACTTGTGTTTTATTGACTATGTAAAGGCATTAGACTGTGTGGATCATAACAAATTATGCATAACATTGCAAAGAATGGGAATTCCTGAACACTTAAATGTGCTCATGACGAACCTGTACATAGACCAAGAGGCAGTCATTCTAATAGAACAAGGGGATACTGCATGGTTTAAAATCAGGAAAAGTGTTCGTCAGAGTAGTATCCTTCACCATGTTTATTCAGTCTGGGTACTGAGCAAATAATCCTAGAAACTGGACTGTATGAAGAAGAATGTGGCATCAGAATTGGAGGAAGACTCATTAACAACTTGTGATATGCAGATGACACAACATTGCTTGCTGAAAGCAAAGAAGACTTGAAGCACTTACTGAGGAAGAACAAAAACTACAGCCTTCAGTATGGTTTACACATCAACAACAACAAAAAAAATGCTCACAACTAGACCAATGAGCAACATCACGACAAATGAAGAAAATATTTAAGTTGTCAAGGATTTCATTTTACTTGGATTCACAATCAATGCCCATGGAAGCAGCAGTCAAGGAACCAAAGAATGTATTGTAGTGGAAAAATCTGCAGTAAAAGACCTCTTTAGAGTGTTAAAAAGCAAATATGTCAGTTTGAGTACTAAGGTGCACCTGACCCAAACCATGGTATTTTCAATAGCCTCATATGCATGTGAAAGTTGGATAATGAATACTGAAGACTGAAGAAGAATTGATGCCTTTGAGTTATGATGTTGGTGAAGAATATTGAATATACCACGGACTGACAGAAGAATGATCAAATCTGTCTTGGAAAAAGTACAGCCAGAAAGCTCCTTAGATACAAGGATGGCAAGACTTCTTCTCACATACTTTGGACATGTTATCAGGAGGGAGCTGTCCCTAGAGAACAACATCATGCTTGGTAAAGGAGAGGGTTAGTGAAAAAATGGAAGACGTTCAAGGAGGTGGATTGTCACAGTAGCTGCAGTGACAATAGGTACAGAACGACTCACTGGTCCCTAAGCATTCAAATCCCAAACTAACATATTTTGATCAGTGGCTGCAACGATGGACTCAAGCATAGCACAGATTTTGAGGATGGCACAGCATGGGCAGTGTTTCATTCTGTTGTACATTGGGTTGCTATGAGTTGGAATAGACTGGATGGCACCTAACAACAACAACAAAAACAGGCTATTATTGCAAAATCTAATGCAAATTCTCTCTTGAGGAAGTGCACCAATTAAGTTGAACAAGAAGTACTCCTAGGGTGCAAGAAGAAAACAATTGTATTCACCTATAGCTCCATTGGTTAAGACTTTATGTAGCTAGTTCTCCTCTTGCTCCTGAATCATGTCTGCAGGACCCAAAGAGTTTTTCTTCTCATTCTCTGATAATACTAATTTAAAATGTTCCATTATTTTTAAACACAGAAGCAGTCTCAATTCAGAAACATCTTTTTCCAGTGTAAGGTAAAAACAAAACCCAAACCAAACCAATCCAATCCAAAACAAAACAAAAAATTAGAGTGTTAGAACTTCATAAAAATAAATCTTCTTTCCTCACTGCACTGTCTCTCCTACTGCTGTCCACCACAGCCAAAAATTACCCCAGTGAAGAAAATTTGATGGAAAAGGGGGCCTCGTTGGTGTCTTCTCTATCTTGTTGCCCAACATTTTACATTCTCCTTCTCCATTCACTACATTTCTTCGAACTTCTCCAGGGTTAAAGTGGATGGAAGAGAGCAAAGGGTGCAGGAAAGTTCTTACTTGGCTGTCACTGATCTGGCACTGACTTATTCTAGCCATCATCAATGTTTAAAATGCTCGTTCTTTTCTCTTGTGGGCATGTTCTTGGACTGGTGAAGCTTAATCCCTTCATTTAATTATCTCTTACCAGTAGTTTTCTTAACATGGGCAAAAGCATCATCTCTGAATAGTTGCTCATAATTCTCTCCTCCTGGGCTTCTAAAAGTACTTTCCCAGCCTTGCTTTTGATGTCTTCTTACATCTCCTGATGGTCTTCTTAGGCATGATTTAATATAGTCCCAAACCAGTTTCTATTTGACTTCCATCTAATTACAGTAACAGAAGTAGACAATAAATAACAAGCAGATGAGACATTATAACAGAATATAATAGCTGAGCATTTTCTGGAATTGGTGAAAGACAACAATCCTTAGAGCAGGATATGAAACAAATTCTAAAATTAATTTAAAATAATCAAGACCTAAATATACTGTAGTGAGACTTCAAGAAACCAAATAAAAAGAGAACATCTTAAAACAGAAAAGATTTTGCCTGTGGCAAACTATTCAACAACAGCTTTAGAAGCTAGAAAAGAGTGAAAGGCTGTAACGTCTTCAAATTGCTGAGAAGAAAACACATGCACACAAAAAAATTATGAATAATTTTGTATATCCACTGAAGTTATACTTTAAGAACAATGGTAAAATAGATTTCAGACAAAATGAGAGGTTTTATTACGGCATACATCACATAAGGAATACCTAAAACATAAATTTCTGGAAAGAATTTAATGATTCTAGAAGTTAATTCTGAGTAACTAGTATAACAATTAGGAAAAAAATTTAAATAAACCTTAAAACTAATTTACTTCATAAAATTATAATAATGTCTAATTTATGGGGATAAACAACACAAAATATACATTAAATGAAAATTCTGGCAAGTCATAGGCATGGAGAAAATATGTATATATCAGAGAAAAAATATACCCATTATAGAAATAAAAAGAACCCAGTAAAACAATAAAAATAACTGAACAAAATTGAACAAAAGATTAAACAGATACTTCACAAAAGAAACACACACAGGTGCAACATGGTTATTTATCAAAAAAATGCAAATTAAAACCACAAAAAGTAACATTTCATATCTAATACCAGAAGAAACAAACAAACAAAAAACACCAAACCCGCTGCCGTCAAGTCTATTTCGACTCACTGCAACCCTATAGGACAGAGTAGAACCACCCCATAGGGTTTCTAAGGAACAGCTGGTGGATTTGAACTGCTGACCTTTTGGTTAGCAGCAGAGCTCTTAACTAACCACTGCACCACCAGGGCTTCTCATGTCTAATAAAAGGGTTAAAATTAAAATGACTCAGTTCCAACCTCATGTTCAGTGACTGAGGCTAGAGACAAAAGAATACGTATTGTATGTTTCTTTTATATGAAGATCCTGAACTAGAACATAAATCTAGTCTGTAGTGATCAGAACCAGATCACTAGTTGCCTGGAAGAGGAAGGTATCTGGTGATCATTAGCAACGAACATGATGATATATTCTAGGGTAGTTCAAGTATTCTATATCTCAGTAAGAAAAGTGGTAACATGAATGTATATATCACAACTAATCAAAATGTACTATTAAAAGACTATGATTTTAATTATTTGTACATTTTACATAAAAAGTAATAAGAATTTATCTTTATATATAGGTATATATATAGGTAATTCAATAAATCTAAAATGAGGAAGACAGAACAAATTACATTTTTTAAAAAGTTAGATAAATAGAAAGAATAAAGTTTTATGACAGAATTAAGTTGAAACCCTTCACTCATAAAAGATATAGGAACAATCCCTTAAATTAAAGATAAATATTATCTGACGGATTATAATTTTTAAAAGTCTCACAATGTGTAGTTTAATAAAGACACACTCAAACAATGGAGGAACTAAAATATTGGAAACAAATCCTATCAGGGATACAGGCATACCTCCATTCTATTGCCCTTCACTTTTTTGTGCTTTGCAGATATTGCATTTTTTACAAAATTGAAGTTTTGTGGTGACCCTGCATCAAACAAATCTACTGGTGACATTTTTCCAACAGCATGTGCTCACTTCATGTCTCTTTGTCACATTTTGATAATTCTCGCAATATTTCAAATCTTTTCATTATTATTACACCTGTTATAGTGATCTGTGATCACTAATCTTTGATGTTGCTATTGCAATTGTTTTGGGACACCTCAAACCACGCCCATAAATGATGTCAAACTGAATTGATAGATGTGTGTGTTCTGACTGCTCTACCAACCTGCCATTCCCCCGTCTTTCTACCTCTTCTTGGGCCTCCTTATTCCCTGAGACATGATAATATTGAAATTAGGCCAATTAATAACCCTACAATGGCCTCTAAGTGTTCAAGTGAAAGGACGAGTTACATGTCTCTCACTTTAAATTAAAAGCTAGAAATGATTAAGCTTAGTGAGAAAGGCATGTCAAAAGCCGAGACAGGCTGAAAGCTAGGCCTCTTGCGTCAAACAGTTAACCAAGTTGTGAATGCAAAGGAAAAGCTGTTGAATGAAACTAAAAGTGCTACTCCAGTGGACACACGAATGATAAGAAAGCAAAATAGCCTTATCGCTGATATAGACAAAGTGTTAGTGGTCTGGATAGAAGACCAAATCAGCCACAACATTCCCTTAAGCCAAAGCCTAATCCAGAGCAAGGCTCTAACTCTCTTCAATTCTATGAAGGCCGAGAGAGGTAAGGAAACTGCAGAAGAAAGGTTTCAAGCTAGCAGAGGGTTGTTCATGAGGTTTAAGGAAAGAAGCTGTCTCCATAACATAAAAGTGCAAGGTGAAGCAGCAAGTGGTGATGTAGAAGTTGCAGCAAGTTATCCAGGAGATCCAGCTAAGATAATTAATGCAGGTGGCTACACTAAACTACAGATTTTCAATGTAGACGACACAGCCTTATATTGGAAGAAGATACCATCTACGATTTTTCATAACTAGAGAGGAGATGCCTGGCTTCAAGGCTTCAAAGGTTGGGCTGAATTTCTTGTTAGGGGCTAATGCAGTTGGTAACTTTAAGTTGAATCCAATGCTCATTCACCATTCCAAAAATCCTAGGGCTCTTAAGAACTATGCTAAATCTACTCTGCCTGTGCTCTATAAGTGGAGCAACAAAGCCTGGATGATAGCACATCTGTTTACAACATAGTTTACTGAATATTTTAAGCACATTGTTGAGACCTACTGCTCAGGAAAAAGAAAAATCCTTCAAAATATTACTGCTCATTGACAATGCACCTGGTCACCCAAGAGCTCTGATGGAGATGTACAAGGAAACTAATGTTATTTTCACACCTGCTAACACAACATCCATTCTGCAGCCCATAGATCAAGGAGTAATTTGGATTTTCAAGTCTTATTATTTAAGAAGTACATTTCATAAGGCTATAGCTGCCATAGATAGTGATTCTTCCGTTAGAACTGGGAAAAATAAATTGAAAACCTTCTGGAAAGGATTTACCATTTGTGTTGGTTAGGGTTTTGTGTCAACTTGGCTGGGTCATGATTCTCAATGGTTTGGAAGTTATGATGTAGTTTGACAGTCTTATAATGATTCAATCACCTCCCTGATGAGACCTGATATAATGTGATTGCCTTCATGATGGGATCTGCTCTGATCCCATCAGTTGAAAGGAAGTTTCCTGGGGGTGTGGCCTGCATCCAATATAGGTGGATTTTCAGGCAAGGCTCACTGCCTTTTGCTCACTCTAGATCCTGCATCTGGCTCTTGTTCATCCGACCCCTGGTTCTTGGGACCTGAGCTAGCAGCTCATCTACCGATCTTGGAACTTGTCAGCCTGACCCACAGATTTGGGACTTTCCAGCCTCTACAACCTTGTCAGCCATTTCCTTGATCTCTCTCTCTCTCTCTCTCTCTCTCTCTCTCTATATATATATATATATATATATATACGCTTCACTGATTTTGCTTCTCTAGAACCCAGCCTAAGATGGTGTTTTAAGCTGGGTTCTCTAGAGAAGCAAAACCAGTAAAGCATATAAATGTCTATATAGAGAGGTTTATATAAAGGAAATAGCTCACGCTGTTGTAGAGGTTGGAACGTCCCAAATCAGTGGGTCAAGCTGGAGACATCTCCTGATTCATGTAAGTAACCATAGGGGTTGGTGAAATTAAGATTAGCAGATCAGACAGCAGGGCTTTTACTCACAGGCTTCGAAGACCAACAAATCCCAAGATTGACAAGCAAGATCACAGGTAAGCTGCTAGTGCAAGTCCCAAGAACCAGAGGTCAGATGAACAGGAACCAGTTGCAGGATGCAAAGTGAGCAAAAGCCCATGAGTCTTGCCAGAAAGTTCATTTATACATTCAACGTAGGCCACACTCCCAAGGAAACTCACTTTCAACTGATTGGCTACTCAGAGTAGATCTCATCCTGGAAGTGATCACATCATTATATGACTGCCAAACCACATCAAAACTGCCAAAAAACTGAGAATCATGGCTGAACCAAGCTGACACATAACCTTAAAGATCACAGACGCCATTCTAGATGTCATTAAGAACATGCATGATTCATGAGAGGAGGTAAAAATGTCAACATTAACAGAAGTTGATTCCAACTCTCATGGATGACTTTGAGGCACTCAAGAGTTCAGTGCAGGAGGCAACTGCAGATGTGGTGGAAATAGCAAGAGAACTAGAATTAAAACCGTAGCCTGAAGATGTGACTGAATTACTGCAGTCATAGACTTATGGATGAGGAGTTGCTTCTTATGGATGAGCAAAGAAAGTGGTCTCTTGAGATGGAATCTCCTGCTGGTGAGGATGCTGTCAACACTGTTGAAACAATAACAAAACATTTAAAATATTACTTTAAATTAATTGATAAAGTAGCAGCAGGGTTTGAGAGGATTGACTCTAAGTTTGAAAGAAGTTCTATTGTGGGCAAAAAGCTATGAAACAACATCACATGCTACAGAGAAATCTTTTGTGAAAGGAAGAGTCAATTGATGCAGCAAACATCATTGTTGTCCTATTTTAAGAAATTGCCACAGCCACCACAACCTTCAGCAACCACTACCCTGATTAGTCAGCAGCCATCAACATTGAGGCAAGACCCTCCACTGGCTAAAGGCTCAGGTGGTGGTTAGCATTTTTTAGCAATAAAGTATTTTTTAATTAAGGTATGTACATTGTTTTTAGACATAATGCTATTGCACACTTAATAGACTACAGTGTTGTGTAAACATAACTTTTATACACACTGGGAAACCAAAAAATGTGTATGACTTGCTTGATTGCAATATTCACTTTATTGTGGTGGCCTGAAACTGAACCTGCAAAATCTCCGCGGTATGCCTGCATATAAGAAAAAACACTAATCAAAGACAGCTACATGAATATCTCATAAGATACACTTAAAGCAAAAACACAATACTGGGGATTAAGAGGGTCACTTTATAAGGATAAAATATCAGTTCATCCAGTATATTTAATAATTCATATCTCTTATTGATCTAATACTATAAATTTCAAAATATACATGAGAAAATCTGTGTACTCTTACACTAAACAATTGAAGAATATGCATTGTCTTGATACTTTCATGCCACATTTTGGATCATTTGCCGTATTCTAAGCCATAAACATCTTAATACACTTTAAAGAATTGTTATTATGTGGACAATATTCTGTCATCACAACTTGACTGATTTAAACACAGAAAACAAAATGTTACTAAAAACCTCTAACAATTTTAGAAATTAAAATAACACATTCTATAAAATTTAATAATCAAAAAGGATATCAAAACTCACACCTAACAAATAATATGTGATAAATGAATATAGTTATATATATACATATATATATATACACACATATATACACACACTATAAACTGGAAACATTTTCAAAACCAATTATTAGGAGATCAGTTATAGTAGCTGTATGGAAGGGAATACTATGAATTTATTAAAAAGAATTAGGTATACATGTCAGAATTGACTCAACAGGTTTAAACAGGCAACAGGTTTAAAGGTGTCCATGGTGTGCAATATATATAATATCAACTGAATTCTTTTGAAAAGTTTAGTTTATTGAGGTTACCCCTGCTCTTCTCTTTGTTGTTATATTTTTTTTAACTTTTCTTATTCCTTTAAGATATAAATATGGATAAACACAGATGTTAAACTTGCCATTTTGAGTGAGAAAATCTATGTATTATTTTAACATTTTGTTAAATTACACACTTAAAATGAAAAAGTAAATAAATGCAATGTGATAACTTTTAACACAGAGGTCTCACACTGAGGAAGTTCTCACATTGAAGATATAATTGGCAACCACTTCCAAGAAATATGTAAAATGAATTCATTGCAGTGAGGTTTGAATAGAAAACAACTTAAATACTCACCAATAGAGTTGGTTAATTATTCATGGTATGTACAAGCAATCGTATTATGCATTTAATAAACATTTCAAGGCAGCTAAACCTCATACAACAATGTATATCATGTGATCTTTGTAATAAAGAGAATGCATTGAGATTTTTGAAAGTACTTAGAATCTGCAGAAATTTTCACTGTTTGGATAACAAAAATATTTATGAAAATCTTCATAGTTGGTTTTATTTTGACAATGAATTGCTATTATTTTTATAGTCAGATTAAATAATAAAACTACACCTATTAAAAAATACAGAAATGAATTCACAACTACAAATACAAAATAATATGTATGAATACTTTAAAATAAAACTTAAAATAGATATTGTGTAATATGTAGAATATGAAAAAAAATTATGAAAAGTAAAAAAATCATTTATTCAAAATATTATTATTTGCTTAGTGGAAGTTTAGACCCCTGGTTAGGCAGTGAGGATAACAAACAGTCCTTGGTCTACAAAGTCAGTGGTTTGAGGGAATGGAGGGCATGGTGGTATGTGATTCCCAGCTTGATCCCAGGGACCTGATCATTATAAAGAGAGGCGCTGAGAGCAGAAGGTAAAGTGGCCATTTTGATAGATATCATGTGGGACACAAACATAACTGTATGCACCTAGTGTCCCATATGATTCATATCATTCCTATCAAAATAGCACCAGGGAGAATACCATTTTCTCTGCATTGTTAAGAAGCAGTTTAGGCAATGCAAGGTACCAGGACAGCCATAAGCAGAAGACTTCTTTGCCTAGTTGACAGCTGGAGGAGACAGCAATTATACTGCTAAATATACTACTAAATTAAACTGCTAAATATATCCTCTAGACCGACTCACTGAAGGGGCAAATCACCTTCAAACGGCCTATTGAGAAAAAATAAGACACACAGGAGAAAAGCTGGAGTCATGGACAAGTGTGGCAGAGGCTACATGGTGGTTTCTAAGCACCAATGAGACATATTCAAGACTCGTGAAAAAAAAAACAGTTTAAAAGAGAAATTACAGAAACCAAAACTCTAGCATGAGCAGATGTGAGCAAGAGCCAGGAAATACACATACGCCTATTAATATAGAGTTTAAGGTGATGAGGTGAGGGCGTTTGGATTGCATATAACAGAAAATAAAAGGAATTTTTTCCAGAAGAAAGTTTTTGGAAAAGATATATTTTGATTTTCAAAAGGGATTCCCAAATCTTGACCCATCTGCCTTAAGCAAGTCTAATTCTCAAATTGTTGACTAGTCCTTTCTTATTTTACTTTACTTTCAGTCCTTATTGAGGATTGAGGCTCTAACATGCTGGCATTCGTAGCCTTGCTATTTTTAAGTTACTTAAACAGGAAAAGGAAACCAAGCAGTGTTGGTGGAACGCCTTTTTCCTAAGAAACTCAATGCCAATAAACATTAGGTGTCTTCAACCACTAAGCAGGAAGGCAATCACTTGCTGATGGAATGTGAAGCAACACTTTCAAACAGTAGGGAATGATGTGATAAATTAACACATGACATGCTTCTACATTATACATTAGTTTACAAGCATCTCTCATCATAATAATGTTCTATTTCTAGGCCCTGACTTGCACACAAAACGTGTCCTATATGTAGTAACCAGCAGTAACACAGATACAGTCTCAATCTTCTAAGACAGCCCTGTTCAATAAGCTACCCCCTAGTCACATGTCCCTACCGAACTCTTAAAAGGTGACTAGTTTAAATTGAAATGTGCTATTAGTGTAAAATACAGACCAGAATTTGAAAAGGTGGTACAAAAAAAAAGTAAAATATTTCATTAATAATTGTCTACATTGAACACTTGTTGAAATAATATTTTGGATAAACCAGGTTAAATATAACATAGTTTTAAATCAATCCCACATATTTCTTTTGACTTTTTTTATTTAAAGAATATATTTGTGGCTTGCGTTATATTTCTATTGGCCAGTGTTAAACTATAAAAGATAGAAATCTAATACGAGTATGAAAAATTTCTAGGCAAGTCAAGATGATTATGCCTCTAGTCCTAATAATGTTTCAAAAGTAGGTAGCCTGTGGTTTTGAGACTTAGCAGTTTTAAACACTGAACAACCAAAAATCCAACCAAACTCATTGCTGTTGAGTCAATTCCAACTTACAGAGACCACATAGCAAACTTATAAAACAGTGTCCAGGTCTTTGGCATTTTGTCATCAGTTTTGTTTGCCATGTCTTATATCAATTAATCTTTTGATGTACTCAGAAGTAGAGTAATTTAACACACAATTCATTGAAAAACAAATATTTTCTTCACTTTGTTATTGCCTATGAAGAATCAGACCCTGAAGCAATTTTACTATGGTGGTTGTTAAAAACATTGTTAGGTGGTTTAAAACAAATGAACAAACAAAAATGAAATTATAAGTTATGCAGTTTTTCTACCTAAATGATGATGTCTTTAAATCTAAGTCCCAAGATAACTGATTTTTCCCATCCTCTGTAGTGTTTATTCAATCGAAGAGAAATTAACCGATTCTAAAAATTATCCTGTTTTCTTTGGAAATGGTTTGGCAAGTATCAGTGTTGGGAGACTCATTGGCATATTCTGCTGTACGCGTAAGTGTTGGCTGTGGAAGGATGCTGATTATCAGTGCTTGACAGAAAGCTTGTGTTTACAGTATGAAAAAGTGCAGGCATCTAGAAAACTGCATGTTCCGATGTTAGAAGGGATCTTTCAGGAAGGATCTTTTGCCAGATCAGCTTCTAAATGTTGGAATTGGCTTTCAAAGTGTACACAATCTATTGCGGTCTGTGGGCACTGCCATCACAGGCTGTTGTATGGGGAGGCATACTCTAGGGCTGCAGGCAGAACTGCACAGCCCAACGTAGTTCCACTGTGCTGGGAAGCATGGGAACCTTAACTATTTCAGGTTGTAAGCTTTTTAGGCTAAAATAAATGCCCTGCTCTGTTGCAAAAATTGAGCTGTGGCTGGTTTAGTAGTAATACAATTGCATGTAATGTAAAATCCAGCTTATAATCAATTTATCTCTCCAGTGTTAACTTCTCTCTCCATTAGACTGTAAACTCCACAAAGGAAGGATCTTGTTTTCTTCTGTTTACCCCCAGTCCTATAATAGCGCTTAGCTTACTGTAAGTTCTCAATAAATATCTGATAATTTAATCCTGACTACTAGCCCTTTCAGAACTGGCTTTCCGTTTTCTGTATACATTTCTTCATGTATCTGCTTTGTGGAACTGCCCGTCTAAAGACACCCACAAGGCAGTTATGAGATCTTCCTGGGTGTCCAATAATTAAAGATCATTTAACTCTTGGAATTATTATCCTTTTTATTAAAACTTCTCTAAGCCTTCTTTGGTGCCTGATTTATTTTTAAAATCACAAGTTACCTGATCCTTCTATTTATCATTAAAAACAAAACAAAATACCCATTGGTATTGAGTCAATTTCAACTCATAGTGACCCAATAGGACAGAGTAGAGTTTCCCCTTAGGGTTTCCAAAGCTGTAAATCTTTATGGAAACAGACTGCCACATCTTTCTCCCACCAAGTGCCTGGTAGGTTCTAATGGCTAACCTTTAGGCTGGCAGCAGAGAACTTAACCACTGTGCCACCAGAGCTCCTTTAAAAAAAAAAAAAAAGTCCTATAATAATTTTCTCTCAGACAGGTTTTCTCTCTTAGAATGATTTTTAAGAATAACATTTTAGGTGAGTGGTTTGGGATATTCTTTTTAACACTAAAAGCTAATGAATTTTTTGAGCTACTTTCAAGATCGTTTAACAAACCCCAGTATGTTGAAATCAATTAATAAACAATGTTTAGCCCCAACCATGTAGTGTACACTATGACATATTTGCTCAAAGATTAACAAGTTAAGATTCTTGTCCTTAAATATATCATTCTCCAGCAGCAAAGGCAAATACAAACACACACACACACACACAAACAAATACAGACAAGGCAACAGAGCAAATGCTGAGCTGTAAGAACAAACGCCAGGGGAGCACAGAGGAAGACATACAATTTTATTAGCTTGACTTCACAAACATGGTAACCTTTAAATGCAACGTTGAAATATAAAGATGATTTCACCTCATTGGATAGCCTGAAGTTTGGAGATAGGGATACTGGAACAGAACACATAATAGAAACAAAAGAACAGGATAAAAAAGATGTGATAGGTCTAGCTACATCACTGCAGCGCACAATTCCAGAAGACATATTCCTATTGTAGTCCATGTTAAAGACACTGCTTTGCACAGCTCCAGGGGGCACAATTCACATAGCCACATCACAAATGTACATGCTGGAATTGGGCAACAGAACAGTGTACAGCCCACAATAAGTAGAGCAGCCGTGTGTGGTTAGTTGAGAAGTTGTGTGTGTATCTGTAGTATGGAATTCACATACTACATGGAGCTGTGGTTATTCATTTGCAAACAAAGGAGACTAATTATATCATTAAGATAAAAATTGATAATTATAAATTTCTTGGAAAATTCTAATTCAAAATAAAAAATATATATTTTGATGGTACTTACAAACTTTAGGAGCCCTGGTGGCACAGTGGTTAAAGGGCTGGGCTGCTAACCAAAGGTCAGCAGTTTGAACCCACCAGCACCTCTGCAGGAGAAAGATATAGCAGTCTGTCATAAAGATTTACATCCTTGGAAACCCTCTGGGGCAGTTCCCTTCTCTCCTATAGGGTCCCTATGAGTCAGAATCAGCTCCATAGCAGTGGGTTTGGTTTGGTTTACATACATTATTTCTTGAGGATTTATTCACCATTGAACATGAATAAATATTTTAGCACTTAAACAAATTAAGTCCGTGCTAAGCAATCAATGCCCGTGAAAGCAGCAGTCAAGAAATGAAACAATGCATTACATTGGGCAAAAATGCTGCAAAAGACCTCTTTAATGTGTTCCAAAACAAAGATGTCACTTTGAGGACTAAGGTGTGCCATGGTATTTTCAATCGTCTCATTTGCATGCGAAAGCTGGACAAAAAATAAGGAAGACTGAAGAAGAATTGACGCCTTTAAATTACGGTGATGGTGAAGAATATTGAATATATCACGGACTGCCAGAAGAACAAACAAACCTGTCTTGGAAAAAGTAGAGCCAGAATCCTTCTTAGAAGCTAGGATGGCAAGACTTCGTCTCAAGTTCTTTGGACATGTTATTGGTAGGGATCAGTCCCTGGAGAAGGACATCATGTTTGGTAAAGGAGAGGGTCAGGGAAAAAGAAGAATTGACACAGTGGATTGACACAGTGGCTGCAACAATGGGCTCGAGCATAACAACCATTGTGAGGATGGCCCAGGACCAGGCAGTGTTTTGTTCTGTTGTACACAGGGTTGCTATGAGAAGTAACTTGTTGACTCCCAAATGAACAACAGCCCTAAGTGGTTTTGCAGAATTACATGATTGTGGAGTGTGATGGTGGGATGTTATAAAAGTGAAAATTTGAGTCTCTATGAGAAAATCAGGGAAAATAGAGGACAGCGGAGAAGGAATAAAGGAAGGCATAGGGATTTCAGAGCATTGTGATTTAAGAAATATAACAATGTCACCTAAGACATTGCAGATAATTTTGATTAATTAAATATTATTGTTTGTATTCAAACTCTTCCTCTCCACCCCCATCCCTCACCCTTTATTTTTCACTGAATTTAATACTTCTTAGCTGTGTCCTAGGAGTCCCTGAGTGGCACAAATGGTTAAGTGCTGGACTACTAGCTAAAAGGTTGGCAGTTTGAACCCAACCAGAGGTACCTGAGATGATAGGCCTGGCGATCTGCTTCTGAAAGGTCTACTCTGCACACACGGGGTCTCCAAGAGTTGGAATCTACTCAACAGCAACTAACAACAACAAAGCTGAATTCTAATAACAGGGTAGGTGACGTTCATCTATCCAAGAGAAAATAGCAATTTTTAAAATAGCAGATATAAACTCATTAGATGTGGGAAGTCTAGGCATTACTTAAGCAATCATGGGCAGACCCCAAGTAGGTAACAGCTGTCTAGTTGCTTCTTAAATTGGTTGTGTGTTTGGAGCTCTGTGTGGATATTGGCTAGCTTTCAGATGAATCATTCTCCTAATGGACTATCAAGTACTTGGATAAATCTATCAGTAATGCAGACCATGGCTCCTGTATTTTCCTAAAATACCTTCAAACCAATTTGGTAAATTACACTTAGTATGAAAGTTAGATGGCATGCCACGAAAGATCAAACTTTTTGGTAAAATGTCATTTCTTTGAAAGACTAGTATTCCCTCTTTAGAGATAAAGTCTTTTGGAATGGAAAGCATACCATTAATATGTATTTTATCTGTTATCTTAAGTTTCACTCAGAAATAGATAGCATTCAGAAAGTTTAAGAACGCTTACATGATTGCTAGATACAGAATTTTCTTAACCTGTGGGAAATTTTTTAAAACATCACTTTTCTCCCACATAATATTCATCTGTCCCGAGTAGATGAGTTTACGCACAGCTATAATAAAGTCAAGAAAACAGTGGTATATCTTCCAGAGTGATAGCCACTATTACCTGAACTTTCAGAAGATTAAAAAAATATGTTTTTACCATTTTTCTCTGACTTTGAGCTATACTTATGGGTTACGAGTAATAAATTTGATATCAAAATATGCAGTTACAAGTTTGTGCTTATTAGAGATTCTATTAGCTGTTTACTTAGTGAAAATAGACTTCCTTAGAATTATTAATTAACTGTGTACTACTTCAAAACCTTTTAAGGATATTTTGGAGTTGGTATGTGTTTCTAATTAGAAAAGTAATATATGCTCAAGAGAGAAAAACTTGAATGCAGAGAAAATGTAATGCTTTTTGATTTTCAACTTACCAAGGCTCTTTAATGTAAGGTGCAATTACTGTTTTTAAAATTTGAATTTGAAGAACAATTCACATTCTTTTATTAAAGCTGGTGGTAAGAAATTAAATGAAACACAGAAAAAACTAATTGGAAAATGTTCTCTCTCCTCAGCATCTCTGTGAGGAGCCTACAGTCATCTCCATCGAGGAGAGCACAGGCTAGAGAATCTGCTTGGCTTTGTGATAACTGTGTCAGGTTTAGCAATCTGCATTATTATACCCATGATATTTTGCATACAGTTTTATTTTCTTCACTGTGAGTAAAACCTAAGGTATTTTTTTTGGCTTTTTCTGATTATTTTAACAGAGAAATTTTAGCAGGGAATATTAACTCGGTTTTATTCATATCTGAGCAAAGATAATTCATAAAGTAAGTATTGCTAGAGATGAGAAGGATAGCTATGGGGCTTGTTTTTGTCAGAATATTTTAAAATGGTCATAGATCTATTGTCTTCTTAAAGCCTTCAAATAGAGAAAAATGCTGACATCCAAGATAGTTTTCCCCAGTTTCCCACCATACATCTAGTAGTTTCATCTGAAGACCTTATCTAGAGGCACAGGTCAGTTTGTCAAGGTGATAATCATAAAAGAGGCTTTTCATATTTACTGGAAAAGATGACTGCCACAACAAGAACAAGTAAAATAGAACAGCATGGGACTCTTTGACCTGCTACCCTAGGTGTACACCTTGAGTGACTTAAGACAGATACTGCTACTATTTTATAAAGTTTGTCCAGCTTATTTATTTTGCAGTTTATGGAAAGAGTTTGCCCTCAGCAATTAACCTTTAGAAAGTGAATGTGATGACCTTCTCCTCTACTGGCACTCATTCCCACTGCTCTAATAAGGATGCTCACGACAGTGCTAAGCACTCATCCAATAACTTGTGAAAAGAATCGCTTATTTAAAAAGTTTCTCCTGAAACCATATGGCCTTTAGAAACAATGCTGTAGGTTTGCATCTTTTGTTATGGGAAGATGGCTAAGACATGATAATGAAGAGTTAAGTGCACAGACTCTGGAACCAAGAATGTCAGTTCTTGAACCATGGCTCTGCCACTTACGAGTTGATGACCTTGGACAAGTCACAACATCTAGCGCTTCATTATCTTCACCTGTCAAGGAGGTGGATAAAAGTACCTACCTCATAGCATTGTTGTGAGGATTTCAAGCATTAATATGTATAAAAACCAAGCCCACTGCAGTTGAGTTGATTTAGACTCATAGCAACCGTATAGGACAGAGAACTGCCCCATTGGGTTTTCAAGGCTGTAAATCTTTACAGAAGCAGATTGCCACATCTTTCTCCAGCCAAGCAGCTGATGAGTTCCAACCACTGACCTTTCGGTTGGCAGCCAAGTGCTTTAACTACTGCACTACCAGGGCTCCTGTTAACGTGCATAAAACACTTTTGCTCTTACTTGTATTACTAAATTGAAAATTGAGATGCAAAATACTATGCAGAGTATGCTTCTTGTTGTTGTTAGGTGCTGTTGAGTCAGTTCTGACTCATAGTGACCCTATGTACAACAGAACAAAACACTGCCCAGTCCTGCGCCATCCTCACAATCATTGCTATGCTTAAGCCCATCATTGCAGCCACTGTGCCAATCCATCTCGTGAAAGGTCTTCCTCTCTTCCGCTGACCCTCTGCTTTACCAAGCATGATGTTCTTTTCCAGACACTGATCCCTGCTGATAATATGTCCAAAGCATGTGAGACGAAGAGTATGCTTACATTAGTCCAAAAATGATGTACACATGTGCATATATTTTCTCAGCATGGTATACTAAAATTTGCAAATGGTGGTTACCTCTGAGGAATGGGACTGAGGAGATGGTTTTGATGGTGAGGTGAACTTTATATTTGCTTTTAGACCTTTATGTGCTGGTAGAGTTTTTAATTATATATTCGTATTATTTTGTAAGAATAAGTACATTTAAAATAATACATATTTGTAAAAGTTTCTTATTCCCATAAAACTCAGGCTGAAATGAATAATTCTAAAACCAAGTGTGTGTGTGTGTGTGTGTGTGTGTGTGTGTGTGTGTATTGTCTGGAAGGGAGTGGAATGCGTTTGGTTTTGCCTCTGTATTTATATTTGAGAATCAAAAACTCTGGAAGGGGTTCCTTTTGTCTGTTGAATAAAAGAAACAGAGTTGAAGATTAAAAATTGTTGCAGTTCATCACAGAGCCTGGTATGAGGGGAAAACAAACAAACAAAACTAAAACAATTGTTTCTTTAGGGGTGGTAGCTTGGGGTGAAAATTAAAGATCAGAACAAAAAAATAAAAGGAATTATAAGGACCCCTCAATTTCCCCAAAAGAAAGGTTTTTGTTGTACTTAATAGAAATAATTCAGTTGTTCAGATATAATCCAGTGATCACTCAACAGATATTTCAGGTTGACTGTGCTTCTGCTGTAAAGTAATAATACACATGCAGCTGGCATAAGCTATGGGCAAAAACAAGACAAAATAAAATGAAAAACAAAGCTCAATGATATACAGAGACTAAAACCAGATTGATTTTCATATGTGATTATTTCATAGAGAAAAATACTCACAACTGAACCAATAACCAACATCATGATAAATGGAGAAAAGATTGACGTTGTCAAGGATTTCATTTTATTTGGATCCGCAATCAAAGTCCATGGAAGCAGCACTCAAGAAATCCAGCGACCTATTGCATTGGGAAAAATTTGCTGCAAAAGACCTTTTTAAAGTGTTAAAAAGCAAATATGTCAGTTTGAGGACTCAGGTGCACCTGACCCAAGCCATGATATTTTCAATCGCCTCATATGCATACTAAAACTGGGCAATGAATAAGGAAGACTGAAGAAGAATTGACGCATTTAAGTTATGGTGTTGGTGAAGAATATTGAATATTCCATGGACTGCCAGAAGAAGAAACGAATCTGTCTTGGAGGAAGTACAGCCAGAATGATTCTTAGAAACAAGGATGGTACGACTTTATTTCATGTACTTTGGACATGTAATCAGGAGGGACCAGTCTCTAGAGAAGAATATCATGCTTGGTAAAGTAGAGGGTCAGGGAAAAAGAGAAAGACCCTCAATGAGACGGATTGACACAGTGTCTGCAACAATGGGTTTAAACATAGCAACATAGATTGTGAGGATGGTACAGGACTGGGCAGTGTTTCCTTCTGTTGCACATAGGATTGCTATGAGTTAAAACTAACTTGATGGCACCTAACAAAAACAACAAACATGTTTATTTATTTATTTTCTTCTTTTTTATTGTACTTTAAGTGAAAGTTTACAGTTCAAGTCAGTTTCCCATGCAAGAAAGTATACGCACATTATTATGTGACCCTAGCTGCTCTCCCATTAATGTGACAGCACACTCCTCCTTTCCAACCTTGATTTTCCATGTCCATTCAACGAGCTCCTGTCTCTTTTTACCTTCTGATCTTGGCTCCGGACTGAAGCTGTCTATTTAGTCTCATGTATCTACTTGAGCTAAGAAGCACTCTCTTCACGAGTATCATTTCATGTCCCATAGTTTAGTTTAATCTTTGTCTGAAGAGTCAGCTTCGGGAATGGTTTCAGTTCTGGGCTAGCAGGGAGTCCGGCGACCATGTCTTCCGGGGTCCCTCCAGTCTCAGTCAGACCATTAAGTCCGGTCTTCTTACTAGAAATTGAGTTCCACAGTTCACTTTTGCCCTGCTCCGTCGGGGACTCTCTGTTGTGATCCCTGTCACGGTGGTCATTGGTGGTAGCTGGGCACCGTCTAGTTTTTCTGGTCTCAGGCTGATGGAGTCACTGGTTTATATGGCCCTTTCTGTCTATTGGGCTAATATTTTCCTTGTGTCTTTGGTGTTCTTCATTCTCCTTTGCTCTAGGTGGGTTGGGACCAATTGATGCATCTTAGGTGGCTGCTTGTTAGTTTTTAAGACCCCAAACACCACTCACCAAAGTGAGATGCATAACATTTTCTTAATCAACTTTGTTATGCCAATTGACCTAGATGTCCCCTGAAACCATAGTCCCCAGATCCCTGCCCCTGCTACTCTATCCCTCAAAGTGTTTGTTTGTATTAAGGAAACTTCTTAGCTTTTGGTTTACTCCAGTTGTGCTGACTTCCCCTGCATTGTGTGTTGTCCTTCCCTCCACCTAAGATAATTCTTATCTACTATGTAGTTAGTGAATTTTCTTCTCCCTCCCTTCCCACCCTTGTAACTATCAAAGAATGATTTCTTCTGTGTTTAAACCATTTCTTGAGTTCTTATAATAGTGGTCTCCTATAATATTTTCCTTTCGTGACTGACTAAATTCACTCAGCATGTCTTCCAGATTCATCCATGTTATTAGAAGTTCTGTACATTCATTGTTGTTTTTTATTCTTGCATAGTATTCCATTGTGTGAATATAGCATAATTTGTTTATCTACTCATCCACTGATGGGCACCTAGATTGTTTCCATCTTTTTCCTATCGTTAACAGTGCTGCAATGAACATGGGTGTGCATATATGTATTCATGTGATGGCTCTTATTTCTCTAGGATATGTTCCAAGGAGTGGGATTGCTGAATCATATGCTACTTCTATTTCTAGCTTTTTAAGGAAGTGCCAAATTGATTTCCAAAGTGGTTGTACCATTTTACATTCCCACCAACAGTGTATAAGTTTTCCAGTCTTTCCAGAACATCTCCAACATTTATTATTTTGTGTTTTTTGAATTAATGCTAGCCTTATTGGGGTGAGATGGTATCTCATTGTAGTTTTGACTTACATTTATCTAATGGCTAATGATCATGAGCATTTCCTTCATGTATCTGGTAGCTGCCTGAATGTCTTCTTTGGTGAAGTGCCTGTTCATATCCTTTGCTCATTTTTTAATTGGGTTATTTGTCTTTTTGTTGTTGAGTTTTTGGAGTATCTTGTGGATTTTAGAGATTAGATGCTGTTCAGATTTGTCATAGCCAAATTTTTTTCCGAGTCTGTAGGTTGTCTTTTGACTCTTTTGATGAAATCTTTTGATGAGTATAAGTGTTTGATTTTGGGAGCCCCCAGTTTTCTAGTTTCTCTTCTGGTGTCTGTGAATTGTTACTTATGGTTTCTATTCTCTTTATGCCATGTATTAGGGCTCCCTGCATTGTCCCTATTTTTTTTCCATGATCTTTATTGTTTTTGATTTTATATTTAGGTCTTTGATCAATTTTGAGTTAGTTTTTGTGCATGGTGTGAAGTATGGATCTTGTTTCAGTTTTTTGCAGATGGATATCCAATAATGCCAGCACCATTTGTTAAAGAGACTGTCTTTTCCCTACTTAATGGACTTTGGGCCTTTGGCAAACATCAGCTGCTCATAAGTGGATAAATTTACAACTGGATTCTCAATTCTGTTCCATTGGTCTATGTATCTCTTGTTGTACCAATACCAGGCTGTTTTGACTACCATGGAGGTATGATGGTTTCTAAAATCAGGTAGTGTAAATCTCCCACTTTGTTCTTCTTCTTGAGTAATGGTTTACTTATTCAGGGCCTCTTCCCTTTCCATATAAAGTTTGTGATTTCTTTCTCCATCTCATAAAAAAATACCATTGGAATTTGGATTGGGATTGCGTTGTATCTGTAGATCATTTTGGGTAGAATTTACATTTTCACAATACTGAGTCTTCCAATCCTTGAGCAAGGTATATTTTTCCACTTTTATAGGCCTCTTTTGTTTTCTTGCAGTAGTGTCTTGTAGTTTTCATTGTATAGGTCTTTTAAGCCTCTGGTTAGATTTATTCCTGAGTATTTTATCTTTCTGGGTGCTGTTGTTATGTGGTATTGATTTGGTGATTTCCTCTTTGAAGTTCTCTTGGTTGGTGTAGAGGAATCCAACTGATTTTTGTATGTTTATCTTGTATCCTGATACTTTGCTGAAATCTGTTAGTTCCAGTAGTTTTCTTGTGGATTCTTTGGGGTTTCTGTGTATAAAATCATATCATCTGCAAATAGAGATACTTTGACTTATTCCTTACCAATTCGGACGCCGTTTGTTTCTTATTCTAGCCTAATTGCTCTGGCTAGGACCTCCAGCACAATGTTGAATAAGAGTGGTGGTAAAAGGCATCCTTGTGTGGTTCCCATTCTCAAAGGGAATGCTTTCAGACTCTCTCCATTTAGAACCATGTTGGCTGTTGGCTTTGTATAAATGCCCTTAATTATGTTGAGGAATTACCTTTCTATTCCTATTTTGCTGAGAGTTTGTATCATGAATCAGTGTTGGACTTTGTCAAATGCCTTTTGTGCATCAATTGATAAGATCATGTGGTTCTTGTCTTTTGTTTTATTTACGTGATGGATTATATTAATTCTTTTTCTAATATTGAACCATCCCTGCATACCTAGTATGAATCCCACTTAGTCATGGTGAATTATTTTTTTGATATGTTGTTAAATTCTGGCTAGAATTTTGTTGAGGATTTTTGCATCTATGTTCATGAGGGATATTGGTCCGTAATTTTTTTGTGTGTTTGGAGTCTTTACCTGGTTTTAGTATCAGTGTTATGCTGGCTTCATACAAAGAGTTTGGGAGTATGCTATCCTTTTCTATGCTCTGAAATACCTTTAGTAGTAGTCGTGTTAACTCTTCTCTGAAAGTTTGGTAGAATTCTCCATGAAACCATCTGGGCCAAGGCTTTTTTTTTGTTGGGAGTTTTTTAATTACCTTCTAAGTCTCTTCTTTTGTTATAGGTGTATTTAGTTGTTCCACCTCTGTTTGTGTTAGTTTAGGTAGGTAGTGTGTATCTAGAAATTTGTCCATTTCTTCTAGGTTTTAAATTTGTTAGAGTAAAATTTTTTATAGTATTCTGTTATGATTCTTTTAATTTCAGTTGGGTCTGTTGTGATATTGCCCATCTCATTTCTTATTCATTTTATTTGCTTCCTCTCCAGTTTTTCTTTTGTCAGTTTGGCCAGTGGTTTATTGATTTTGCTGATCTTTTCAAAGAATCAGCTTTTGATCTTGTTAGCCCTTTCAATTGTTTTGTTTTTCAGTTGTTTTTCTATTTTCTGTTTCATTTAATTCTGCTCTAATTTTTAGTATTTGCTTTCTTCTGGTGCCAAGGGCTTCTTTTGATGCTCTCTTTCTATTATTGTTAATATTTTGGATTTCTGTTTGCTGTCTGTCTATGGATTCTTGCAGCCTGTTAAATTTGTCATTGTGCTCTTCTACAATCTTCTTAACTTCCTCTATTCTTTTGTCTGTATGTTCTTTTGTTTGTTCTGTGTTTTGTCTGATCTTCTTGATATCTTGAAGAGTTCTGTATTTTAATCTTTTGTATTCTACCTCCAGTAATTCCAAGAAGTTTGCTTCCTCTGGAAGATTTCTTGATTCCTTGTTTTGGCAGCTTGCTGAAGCCATCATGGTCTGCCTGTTTATGTGATTCGATACTGACTGTTGTCTCTGAGCCATCAATAAGTTATTATATTTATTTATTTTATATTTGCTCACTGTGTCCTAGCTTCTTGTTTTGTTATGTCTTGATATGCCCAAATAGGCTACTCTTGTGAGCTAGTTTGATTATTGACCCCTTTGAAGCACTAACATCCTGTCATCAGTTGGTTAGATCTGTTACTATGTATGTGAGCCCAAGATTACATTTACTTTTCTTGTATGGATTCATCTCAAGTGTCCAGATAGTCAGTCACCAAGTGTGGTGCAGGCTCTCACCTATAGTCTTAGATAGGCGGGGATGATTGGAGTAGGCACAGGTATCTGGCTGCAATAGGGAGTCACACGCTGAGCACAGCAGGGGGCTCATGGCTGCCCCTGCATATCTGGGAGGAAAGTGTGTCCCTGTTCCCTAGAGCACACAGATGGGTTGGTTTTGCAGCCGGTCTATGGGCACCCAGTGCTGTTGGCTGTAAGGACTGGGAGGCACCACTTATTCTTGGACCACTGTTGCAGGTGGCTAGGTGGTGTGGGTGGAGCCCCCAGTCTTCAGGCCCCTAATGTGAGTAGGCAAGGGCCCTCCTTAATGGGCAGAGTGGTGTCAAATATCATAAACCTGCCTCTCCACTATATAGCTGATACGGTGAAGTTAGGCTTCAGGTATATACCCTGTTGTACTGTGCTAATGAGGGCCTATGGTGTTGAAATTGGCCCACACAGGTCTATGCAGGGGTGAAAGGAATTCATAGTCCATGGACCCTGTATGCCTGTGCCTAGGCAAAGAAGCTGTGTCTGCCATGAGCTCCTGGCTTAGTGGAGCTGGCAGATTATTTTTACCTGTTTTTTTAATTTGTTCCCTCTCCAAGCCAGGAGAATGGCTCAGGGCACATGATGGGTCCTTCTTCTGGCCTAGGGGAAGTGGCAATCACTGAATCTGGCCCAGGACCCACTGCAGAGCTGGGAGGTAGCAGGTGAATGTGAGAGAGGTTCTTCCCAAATGGGGTGTATTTTCATCTGTGTGGTCGGTTAAATGTGTGTACTTATCTTTTGCCAACTGAGTGCTGCTTTTCACTGGCTCTGGAGGACTGAGCAGACTCGTAGCCGCTCGGTCTCTCTCAACACGGAAAAAGCATCCCAAATGCCGCTGCCCACCTCACTGCGCACACCAGCCGATGCAGACTGCAGGGTGCCAGATCATGCCAGGTCAGATATGACAACTCCTTACTGCTTCTGAACCACCATTTCTCCCTCCCCTGCCACTCAGTCCAGTTCTTCAACTTTGCCTTTGATATTCAGGGCTCCTAGATTGTCGTATATAATCAATTCACTTGTTTTTTCAGGTCTTTGTTGTAAGAGGGACCACCAGAAAAGTTTGACTACTCTGCCATCTTGGCCCTGCCTCCAAACATGTTTATTTATTTTGAAGAAAATTATGACATTCTGTTGTTTAATTATAAAGAAAACTAATCAAAAGTTAACCTTTATATACTAAAAAAAAAATCCTAAAAATGCTACAACTTCTGGTAACTGGGTTTATCTCCTATAATAGCAGTGTGGTTTACACATGTATACTGTAATCACATATACAAGTTATCCTAGGAAAATTTAAAGATGAAGTATGGGGTACAATTCTCATTTTTCTTAGGAATGATATTAATTCAAAATACATGATTGTAATTACATAGAATGTCATACAGATAATTGAAAAAAAAAGAAGAATTCAATGTTAAGAATTTGAATAGAAGAGATTAGTCAAGACCTGTTATAGTCTTTGGGAATGTATCCCAGCATCTAGACTGGCTCTCAGGAATTTTCCCAGTTTTTTTTTTTTTCCCCTAGAAAATCAGAGGTTAAGGTCTCTGGTGGCTTCAAGCCAGAAAAGAAAAATGTGTACACTTTAAAAAGCAGAAGTTAAAAGACATTTCAGTTTTCAACTCTGAAAAATTCAATCAATATCTCTGAAAACTCACACTTCAGATTTTAAAATTTTTCCTATATATTAATTCAGCTTTAAGTTACTTAAAAGGATTCTAGAGCCTAATTTAAGTTGACATATTATAAAACAATAAAACTTTACCAGAATGAACTTATATTAAAATCTTTAAAGTAGCCTTTAAGTCTCCAAGACTTATAAGACTTCCTTATGAGAAAAAAAAAAAAAAAAAAAACACAACTGTTAGTCATGGTTTTTGAGACAAGATACACTACAACTTAAACGTAAAATGAAACAACTAATTACATAAATTTACAATTCTGTAAGACTATCTCAAATGATATACAAGACAACATATGGGGCATTCTTTTTGAACTTAATTTACTTTGCCAGCTAGAGGCTTAGTCTCTTATTTTAAATATATTAGTTTCTTTAATTGAAAAGTACTTAAAAATGGTCAAAACGTTTGAGGAAAGGAATAGAAAACAAAAATGGTGCACCATAGTTTAAAGGAAAACTTAGGTTTCTTTCAGACAATTTTATGCCAGTGGATAGCACTGTTGATCTAAAAATTAAATTACAGCAAGAAATTATTCAAACTGATTTGAATTTGGAGGCTCTTAGATCCTAATTCACTTCACAGAAAACTAAATTTCTTTAATGAGTGCATATCAGTGGTTAATGGGTACTTTCTATCCCCACTAACACTGCAACCACATGTGTGAAAACCACTCCAGAGCCTTTTCACCAAAAACGCACCTGAAGAAATCTTAATAGGTGCTTAGAGAAAAACACAGTGAGTTCACAAAAACTGAACCAAGCCACAGTTAGCCAGACAGTGAAAACATTTAACAAACTCTTCAAAACCCTTGACAGCAAGCTGAAAGTGACAAAAGACACTTAACAAACCTCAGAGGACTTCAAATGGAAACAGGGTAGAGGTCCCTGGTCCAAGAGGTTTTACCTGGAGATGACACTGAAATGCTGGGAAAATGGATGGAGCACACAAAGGGCTCATATGGTTGCTGATGTTCCACAGTCCTCTCTTCAGGTTGTTTAGCAGGCAAATTGCCTTTGGATCCCCTGCCACTGCCACCAAAATTTTGTAGAGAAAAGCTTGAACGCTGTTTCAAGTTAAAACAGAGAGGTTTATTAAGGCTTTAAAACAATTGCAATCGAGGAACTACATAACCCCTTGAAAATGGAACCGGGTAGATCTGCAGCAGTTTTGTTATAGTATTCCTTATAGATGGACATCAGTTTTACCAGTGCCATTTGTTAAAAAGACTCTTCTCCCCATTTAATGGACTTTGGGCTTTTGTTGAAGATCAGGTGACGATAGGTGGATGGATTTACATCTGAGTTCTTGATTCTGTTCTATCGGTCAATGTGTCTGTCATTGTACCAGTACCAGGCTGTTTTGACTACCACAGCTGTAGAGTAGGTTCTTCAAGCAATAGGTAGTGTGAGTCTTCCTCCTTTATTCGTTTTCTTCAATAGTGCTTTACTTATCCGGGGCCTCTTGTAATACAAGTATTCTTATGCGGTAAAAAGAGGAACCAAACCATAGGGAGGGCAATTACGGGAAAAATCAATGAATATTATAATAACCACACTCTGATTGGTTACTGATTATTAATAGTATAGTTAGTGATTAAAGTTAGTTTCACAGGATGCTTAGATGATGGTCACAAGATGCTTACAAGTATTTTCTTTATCTTGCAAAAATATCTTGTTGGCAATAGCACCCAGACTGCACTCTTCTTGAGTATGTGTATTCTGAGAAGTGAAGATGGTTATTTGGTCAAGACCCCTCAGGGCATATGGTTTCACACCCTGATTTTGACCACCGAGGAAAAACATGTTTTTCTCAAAAATCATAGCTGTTAGTCTAGAAATCCAGATTAAAGTTAGAGAGCATGGTCAGCATATTATGCCTCTGTCTCACTGACTGCACTGAAAGCTTTCTTTTCCTGAGGCATACACAATATGAAAAGAAAACTGTCTTCCCTCCATTCTTCTGTTACTCTAAATATACATATGAGAGATACCATTTTTCTAGAGCACACTGAGGCTGTGGATATTTACTCTGTACTTCATTTTAGATAATTTTTACTGCCACTTCTTCAAGATCACTGATCTTTTCTCTTCAATGTCTAATCTACTTTTAATCTCACCCTGTGTATATTTTACTTAAGATATTGAATTTTCCATCTTTACAGGTTTCATTTGAGTCTTCTTAATATCGTCCACGTGTCTTTATTTTCATATTTTAATTATATCCTAAAACATGTTTACAAAATTTATAATAGTTGTTTTAAGATCTTACTCTACAAATTATAACATTTCTGTTATTTTGGGTCTGTTTCTTTCACTTGATTTTTCTCCTCATTTTATTCATATCTTCCTGGTCTTCACATGTCTAATAATGTTTGCTTAAATGTAAATTTTATGTTATTCATTCCTGGATTTTACTGAATTCCTTTAACAAGTGTTGATTTTTTTTTTTGGTGCATAGATAAGTAGCTTATAGAGCAGATTGATAATTTCCAGGCCAGTATATAAAATTTGTTTTGGCATTTCCAGCATAAACTTTCTTTCTGGAACTAATTTAGCCCCAATTACAAAAAATCAGCAACTAAAAAACAAATGGAGCATACTCTTCTCTGACACTCCTGAAGACACCATGAATCAGAGTGGACTTGATGGTACCTGGTTACTAAAGTGTGCTGCTTCTGAAGACTCTACTTACTATTCTTTACATTACAATTTTCTACTATGGCAAGTAGGAACACAAACTATTCCCACCTGTATGTGAGCTCTGAGCAAAGGCCAGGGTACTGCTTCCCAGTATTTCTTCTCTCAGCCTAGAAGTCTCCTCTAATACATGCATGTATCAGTATTCAGCCAATTCAAGGGTATTGCTTTTCAGCTCTTCAGTGTTCTTTCTATTGCAGCTCATTCTTCTCCTGTATTCTGCCCCATAAATTCTACCTGCTTTGGCCTCTCCACACTCCAATTTCTGTCTCTTTTAGTTTCAGACTTTTGCCTTGAAACTGCTTACAGGCAGTAAGCTGGGGCAATTGTAGGGTGCAATTCACTTGTTTCTCCTTTCTCAGTGATTGCGAATCCTTGTGCTTGTTGTGAAATGTCTGAATATAATTGTTTCATATATTTTGTCCAATGTTTTAACTGTTTATTGTGGGATGGCCATTCTGAAGCAGAATCTTAGTAATTACTATATCCTTTGTGTGTGAACTTCTAAATGTCTAAAGTGGCTATATGTTCAAAGAGAAATATTTATAATTATGCAGGTCATGAAATAAAATGAATTAATTAAATTACAAGTTTGAAACTTAGTTGTTTTAAGCCTTTATGTTCAAATTACATATTTTATTATTCTATTTTTAAGTCTAATGAAATAAGAACAATTATCTTTACTATTTCATATTAACAGTAAATTTATTCTGGTTGAACAAACTAAACTCACTTTAAATAATCAGCCTCCGGTAATTACTTAGCTTGTCAAATGCTTGTAAACATTTAAAAATTCATTTAAAATTTAATATTTCTATTTTTTAAAATAGTAACTTGAAGTTCTGCCCTAGGATAACTTATAGCTTTAACTAGAAAAACTTCCCAGGTACTTTAATACCTTAAGAAAATCTCATAAATTAAATGGATACCTATTGCTAACCCAGATATTGTTTTTGCATCCCAGTGCCGTTCACACACTTCATCAAATATTTTATATTCTTCAACTCACATAATCACAAATCCAAAATATACATTTTTAATTCTAATTAAAATCTGTTAAATTACCCAATGGGACAAATTATAATAATCACAAATCTATAAAAGTACTGAATTAGTCCTCTGAATTTAATTAACTTAATATTTATATTTAATTCTAAAATATTGTGGACATGAGAAGATAATTTGCCAACTCTGGGAGAAATGTTAGCATCTCAAGCAAATTGAAGCCATTAGGATGATAATTTGTAACCATCAAATGTGACCACCTGAAAGGTTAATGTTGCTTATCCAAGATTGAAGACAGAGCAGGGCATCTAGTGTCAGTGTATATCCAGCTGAGTCTTCTCCAACTATAGATAGACTTTCTAACCATCCTCCCTTTTTTCATTTAGACAGCAAGGGTGTCCAAATCTGCTCATCATCCAGTTGGCGTTCTTTAGTCTGGTATAGTTAGATGAAAATTCTCACACCTGTCTAGGTTTAAGGACCATGGTGGTGCAATGGTTAAGAGCTTGACTAATAACCAAACGGTCAGAGGTTTGAACACACAAGCCATTCCCCAGGAGAAAAGACCTGAAGATCTGCTCCCATAAAGATTACAACCTAGGAAACACTACGGCGCAGCTCTACTCTGCCATGTAGGTTTGCTCTGAGTCAGAATCAACTTGACGGCACACAACATTTAGGTTTAGCAAACTTTATTGATTTCCTCAGTAAAGTCTACATTTCTTTAGCTCTAAGCAACAATTCTATATGCATTTTAATGAAATCCCATTGAATTTTAAATATCTCATATTTTTTTGCCTCTGCAACCACAACACTAAAGTTATGCTAATGAAACTTTCCTAAACATACAACCTATTCTAAAATTTTCTCAGAGTCTACATCTCATTTCTAGCTTCTAACCTTCCCTCATTTTGAAAGCATTTACCCATTGTTAGTCTTATGGCATATTTTCCTTTTATTATGATTTTGTTAGGATTACTCTCAGGTGTTCTGAAATTACATCTATGAATTCATTTGACATTGTAGGACATATTTTCTGATTTTAGTGTCCTAATCTTGGCGTAGTGGTTAAGAGCTCAGCTGCTAACCAAAAGTTTACCAGTTCAAATCCATCAGCCACTCCTTGGAAATCCTATAGGACAGTTCTACTCTGTCCTATAAGGTCACTATGAGTCGGAACCAACTTGATGGTGTCAAACAATAGCAATCTTATTTTTTAAATTATGTACTTTTGTGTACTTTTCCTATTTAACTTTCACCTCTTCTTTTTTTCTCTGCTCTTTCTAGTTTTTGTAACTGGAGAAAACAAAAGCAAAATTGGTTACATACTTTTCTCTTTTTTTTTTCTCATTTATTAACACTACACTCTTTCTGCTATGAACTGGAACCGACTTGATGGCACCTAACAACAACACAACAACATTCTCTTCATCAAACAGTAGATACACTCTTTCTTTCTTTTTCTGAATGTAGGTTATAGCTCCTTAAAAGTCACTGCCTCAATTCCCATTACCTTTACTGAATTATGATGCTCCTGCAAATGATAGAAACAAAAACTAATGTTTCCTCTCAGGAAAAAAAAAAAATTTTAACACTGCAACAAACTTTAGAAAATATATTTGTTTTTCTGGCCACTGACAGACTTCAGATATTGATTATTCGTTTACAGCTAAAATGAGCATAGAAATGCTAAGTAAAATAAAAAACTATGTCATTAGCTACCATCCCAAAGTATTTTAATTATATTCAGAAATATCAGAGAGCCAATCATATAAGTAAACCTAGTTTTTGGTTGAAAATCACTAAGTACCTTAATATTATTAGTGGAAGTGTAAATTTTCTTCTTGCTCTATGGCATTTAAAGATATTTTTTCCAACCCTACTAAAAATTATGAGAAAGGAAACTAATTTTTAGTCAAGTCTAATAGAGTTTAAATTATAAAGATGACTCAAATCAACAAAATGCAGCTGTAGAAACGAAATACTGCAAAAGGAATACGTTACTAAATAAACAGGAGAAACACTAAACACGTTGCATTTGTAAATATTTCTTATTTAAGCCCAAGAAAGAACATCATGTTCTTATTCATATGAGACCATTTGGTATCTTACTGTAGTGACATTGAAATATTAATCTGTACTAGAAAGCAATTTTCTTTTCTATGAAAAAGAATAATTTATGGTCTATAAGAAGGGAAAAATGATTTTAATGATAATGATCTCAGAAACCAAGACACTTTTCAAAATCTCAGTGTATTTACAAATAGTCAATATTCTGATCTACAAAAAGATTTCTCTCATGATTATATTTAAAGCACTAGATCTCTGTGCTTGTACTGGAGAGTCGAAATATCCCAGCTGAGGGTAAACATCCTTAACAAACTTGTGTATTTTACAATGTATTAGTAAATTATATTTATATCATTTATAGTGAAATAGCAAAAGAGGAATAGATGATTACAGATATTATTACCCAAATTAGGTGTAACATTTGCATACATCTTTTGTCAGCAAATGAAAATATTGTTTTAATTAATACCCTAAATTAATTTAATACTCTAAATTTGTTCAGATCTTTCTTACCAAATTAAGAACATTATTGCATAATGCACATTATAGTAAACTGCATATGTGCACACCGTGAGCATTGCAAATGACTTCATTTTAGAACTTATTTGACATTTGTATTAGAAAAAAATACATTTGGAACACCTGGTCTTCGGCGCCCTGTCCTGAACTTTTGCTGAGTTCTGGTAATGCTGCACACTTACAGCCTGTGGAGCAAGTGCCCACAGCCTCACGCAGTGCTCAGCTCCAAAGGCCAGCTCTTTTGGTTCAACATTTCTGCACTTGTATTGCCAAGCATTAGAAAACACTAATGTAGATGATACAGTCATTGGCTCCTTTCCTTGGTTATTTTGCAAAAACAATTAACTCCTTGCCTCTGCATATTATCTTCTACCTTGTATTTATATGTAAATGTCTTCCATTTCTTGAGGCTCTGGGGAATTAAAAATGATTCAGGTACTATCACAAATCTTTTGCATAGTGCTGATTGATAACATCAGTTTGACTGGCAAAAACAAATGTGAAATACAATTATATTTGTCTTTTGAGTTTACAGAACAGAAAGCATTTATAATAAAAATTGTTTCTTTAATCTTTATTATATATAACGGTATAAATCAACTTGCTAGGATCTTTGTCTAACAGTATATTTGATTCAGTCAAAATACGGCATCAAAATTTTACTTTGAGCTCTGGCATAGTGAACCCACATTATTTTTTTCATTTTTCATATTATTTAAATTAAAACAAGACTTTTAGTTGCTTGGTGGAGGGCTCTGGGGACCATGGTCTCAGGGAACATCTAGCTCAATTGGCATGACACAGCTTATAAAGACAATGCTTTACATTTTACCTTGGTGAGTAGTGTCTGGGGTCTTAAAAGCCTGCGAGTGGCCATCTAAGATACTCCACTGGTCTCATCCCTTCGGGGGAGCAAGGGAGAATGAAGAGAACAGGATACAAGGAAAAGATTAGTCCAAAGGACTAATTGTCCACAGCTACCAAGGCCTCCACCGGACTGAGTCCAGTACAGCTAGATGGTGCCCGGCTACCACCACTGACTGCTCTGACCAGGATCACAACAGAGGATTCTGGACAGAGCTGGAGAAGGATGGAGAGCATAATTCTAACTCACAAAAAAAAAAAAAAAAAAAAAAGACCAGATTTACTGGCCTAAAGGAGACTGGAGAAACCTCGAAAGTATGGCCCCCAGACACCCTTTTAACTCAGTGGTGAAGTTACCTCCGAGGTTCACCGTTCAGCCTGGGAGTGGACAGCCCTGTAAAACCAAATGAGACTAACGAGGTACAGGAGTCCAGTGACAAGGGCCAGAAGGCAGAAGGGGACAAGGAAGCTAGTGATAGGTAACACAAGATTGAGTAAGGATATTGTGGATGTGTTGTGAGATTGTTAACCATTGTCATAGGGCAACATTTGTAGTAATTGTTAAATGAGAAACCATTTTGTTCTGTAAGCCTTCATCTTAAATGAGAATAACAGTACAATTCGAAAAGCGTAGTCAGTGTCACTGAACTGTGCATGTAGAAATTTTTGAAATGGTGTATCTTTGGCTATGTGTATTTTCACCAAAAAAAAAAAGTTGAGAATTTAGAGGGTTGATATGTTGTGGGGTTGTTAACCAATGTCATAAAACAACATGTGTACTACTGTTTCATGAGAAACTATTTGTTCTGTAAGCCTTCACCTGAAGTACAATAAAATATTAAAAAAAAAAAAAAAAAAAGAAAGTCAAAATATTTATAGAAAATTAGAGAACTTTGGTTTCTTATGTTTGGACATTTAAGCAAGGGGGAGGGCAATTTTGTTCTAAAGCTCCTATTACTATTTTTAGAACCTAGTATAGAATTCTGAGCTCTAGGATCATTTACATGTGAAGTAGTCTAAGAGGTATTTCTGTGAAAATTAAATGTAGCTGATCATTGTAATGCTTTTAAATGCTCTGCCGTTCTTAATTCACATCGATCAATTGCAATCATTAATCATGTTGAATGCAATGGTTTGGGCTAATCTTTAATATCGATTCTAGCTGAAATTTCTCTGCAATTACAACTGAATGGTAAAGAGTGTGTGTAATATTTAAATATAATCTAGTTTAAACTGTCAGTTAAGTGACAGCAGGAAAAAAAGGAAAAGTCCTGTGACCTGGACAGAAATTATCAAGAAATTTTGTCTGAAATGGAGGAGGAAATAAGCTAAAACTTTAAAAGAGCAGGAGGAAGTGGATGCTTGTTTGCGCATGCTAAGTGTAGAGTTGCCACTGGTGTGTTTATGGGGAAGCTCTGGGACACAAATAGGAAGAGAACACATTAGAGGACAGCTCTGATTTCAAATCCCCAAGAATTTTTTGTTAACATTCAGAATGGTCCTCCTAAATGGAAAGTCAAAACACTTAATAATTACAAAATCCTACATTTAAAAAAGAAAATCAAGTCACTTAATCCATCTCTTGCTGAAATGTGTTACAGTTTTTGTTGAGCCAACCAATAATTAGCTGTGTGCAAATCCCTTAATTTCACTGATTATCATTTTCCTCATCTGCAAAAGAATAATTCAACCAAATAATCCTTAAGAGAATGTACAACCTGCCTCCCTTACAAACCACCACTTTCTGGTATTTTTTGCTTTAGTGACTGGGGCCAGCCTGCAGTTTACAGTGAGATGAATCAGGCTCATTACACTGAATCCAGGAATCCATTCAAGCACTTAAGCCCTGATTAACAGCAGTGTAACTTGAGGATATGCACTGGTCCAGACCCACCTGAGGAGTCCCTGGGTGCTGCAAATATTAATGTGTTAAGTTGCTAACTGAAAAGTTGGAAGTTTGAGTTGACTCAGAAGCACCTCAGAAGAAAGGACTAGCAATCTAGTTCCCCAAAATCAGCCTTTGAAAAGTATATGGAGCACAGTTCTACTATGACACACAGGAGGTCACCGTGAGTTGAAATCTGCTTGATGGCAACTGATAGAGACACATGAAGAGATTTTCCAAGGCTGTGAGTCTCAAAATGTGGCCCCCAGACCAGCAGCGTTGACATTACCTGAGAACTTGTTAGAAACTCAAATTCGTAGGCCTCAACCCAGACATATCAAATTAGAAGCTCTGAGTGTGGGACCCAGAAATCTGTTTAACAAGCCCTCTGGGTGATTCTGACATATGCTACAATGTGAGAACCAGTGCTCCGAGTAAGGCATGGTATGGTTCTACAGTTAAACAGAAAATGTTATTGCTGTTAGATGACATCCAGCCAGTTCTGACTCATAGTGACCCTATCTACAACAGAACGAAACTTACTGGTCCTGCACCATCCTAATAATCATTGCTATACTGAAGACCATTGTTATAGCCGTTGTGTCAATCCATCTTGTTGAGGGTCTTCCTCTTTTTCCCTGACCCTCTTCTATATTAGGCATGATGTCCATCTCCAGGGACTAGGCCCTCCTGATAACATATCCAAAGTATGTGAGACAAAGTCTCCCCATCCTTGCTTCTAAAGAGCATTCTGGTTGTACTTCTTTCAATACATTCTTCTGGCAATCCATGGTGTATTCAATATTCTTAGCCAACACCAAAATTCAAAGGCATCAATTCTTCTTTGGTCTTCCTTATTCATTGTGTAGCTTTCCCATGCATATGAGGCTACCGAAAGCACTTTGGCTTGGGTCAGGCACACCTTAGTCTTCAAAGTGACATCTTCGCTTTTTAATACTTTAAAGAGATCTTTTGCAGCAGATTTGCCCAATGCAATGAGTCTTTTGATTTCTTGACTGCTGCTTCCATGGACGTTGATTGTGTATCCAAGTAAAATAAAATCCTTGACTACTTCAATCTTTTCTCCGTTTATCACGATGTTACTTACTGGTGCAGTTGTGAGGATTTTTGTTTTCTTTATGTCGAGGTACAATCTATACTGAAGGCTATTGTCTTTGATCTTCATCAGTAAGTGCTTCAAGTCCTCTTCACTGTCAGCGAGCAAAGTTGTGTCACCTGCGTAACACAGGTTGTTAATTAGTCTTCCTCCAATCCTGATGCCACATTGTTCTTCCTATAATACAGCTTCTCAGATTAATCAGCATACAGATTGAAAAATTATGGTGAAAGGTTAGAACCCTGATGCACACCTTTCCTGAGTTTACACCATGCAGTATCCCCTTGTTCTGTTCAAATGACTGCCTCTTGGTCTATGTACAGGTTCTTCAAGCACAATTAAATGTTTTGGAATTCCCATTCTTTACAATGTTATTCACAATTTGTTACGACCACACAGTCGAATGCTTTTGCATAGTCAATAAAACAGGTAAAATATCTTTCTGGTATTCTTTGCTTTCAGCCAGGATTCATCTGATATCAGCAATGATATCCCTGGTTCCAAGTCCTCTTCTGAACCTGGCTTTAATTTCTAGCAGTTCCCTGTCGATGTACTGCTGCAAACACTTTAGAATAATCTTCAGCAAAATTTTAATTTCTTGTGATATGAAAGATATTGTTCGATATTTTCTGCATTCTGTTGAATCGCCATTCTTTGGAATAGGCATAAGTATGGATCTCTTCCAGTCTGTTGGGCAGGTAGCTGTCTTCCAAATTTCTTGGCATAGACACATGAGCACTTCAAGCACTGCATCCATTTGTTGAAACATCTTAATTGGTATTCTGTCAAATCCTAGAGACTTGTTTTTCTCCAATGTCTTCAGTGCAGCTTGAACTTCTTCCTTCAGTACCATAAGTTCTTAATCATATGCTACCTCCTGAAATGATTGAAAGTCAACCAATTCTTTATGGTACAGTGATTATGTGTATTCCTTCCATCTTCTTTTGATGCTTCCTGAGTCGTTCAGTATTTTCTCCATAGAATCCTTCAGTATTGCAACTTGAGGCTTGAATTTTTTCTTCAGTTCTTTCAGCTTGAGAAATGCCAAACATGTTCTTCCCTTTTGGTTTTCTATCTCCAGGTATTTGCACATGTCATTATAATACTTTACTTTGTCTTTTGAACCCACCCTTTGAAGTCTTCTGTTCAGCTCTTTTACTTCATCATTTCTTCTATTCTTTGTAGCTACTCGATATTCAAGAGCAAATTTCAGTCTCTTCTGACATCCAATTTGGCCTTTTCTTTATTTGCTTTCTTTCTAATGTCCTCTTGCTTTCTTCATGTATGATGTAGTTGATGTCATTCAACAACTCTTATGATCTTTTGTCATTAGTGTTCAATGTGTCAAATCTATTCTCGAGATGGTCTCTAAATTCGGGTGGGATATACTGAAGGCTGTACTTTGGCTCTCGTGGACATGTTCTAATTTTCTTCAGTTTCGGCTTGAACTTCCATATGAGAAATTGATGATCTGTTCCACAATTGGCCCCTGGCCTTATTCTAACTGATGATATTGAGTTTTTCCATTGTCTCTTTCCACAGATGTAGTCAATTTAATTCTTGTGTATTCCATCTGGTAAGGCCTACATGTATAGCTCCCCTTTATGTTGTTGAAAAAAGCAATTTGCAATGAAGAAGTAGTTGGTCTTGCAAAAAATACTATCATGTGATCTCTGAAATCATTTCTATCACCATGGCCATATTTTCCAACTACAGATGCTTCTTTTTTGTTTCTAACTTCCGCATTCCAATCACCGGTGATGATGAATGCATCTTCATTGCAAGATTGATTAATTTCAAACTGCAGAAGTTTGTAAAAATTCTTCAATTTTGTCATGTTTTGCCTTAGAGGTTGGTGCATAAATTTGAATAATAGTCATATTAACTAGTCTTCCTTGTAGGCGTATGGATATCATCCTATCACTGACAGTGTTGTACTTCAGGATAGACCTTGAAACGTTCTTTTTGACAATGAATGCAATGCCATTCCTCTTCAAGCTGTCATTCTGGCATAGTAGACCATATGATTGTCCAATTCAGAATGGCCAATACCAGTCCATTTCAGCTCACTAATGTCTAGGATATAGACGTTTATGCATTCCACTTCATTTTTGATGAATTCCAATTTTCCTAAATTCATGTTTCATACATCCCATATTTTAATTATTAATGGGTGTGTGCAGCAGTTTCATCTCATTCTGAGTCATGCCACTTTAGCATATGATGGTCTTGAAACCTTGACTCCATCCATGTCATTAAGATTGACTCTACTTTGGAGAGGCAGCTGTTCCCAGGTTGTATTTTGAGTGCCTTCCAACCTGAGGGGCTCATCTTCTGGCACTGTATCAGATGGTGTTCCACTGCTATTCATAAGGTTTTCACTGGCTAATTTTTTCAGAAGTAAATCACCAAGTCCTTCTTCCTTGTCTGTCTCAGCCTAGAAGTTCAGGTAAAACCTGTCCACCGTTGGTGACCTTGCTGGTATGTGAATACCAGTGGCATAGTTTCCAGCATCACAGCAACATGCAAGCCACCACAATAGGATACAGTGACAGAAGCTCCAAGACACAAATAGGAAGAGATCAAACAAAAATAGGAAGTATAAAATGGTTGACTGAAAAAACACCAGCCTCTTCTAGTTCACAAACATCATCAAATTGACAATAGATATTTAAGAGAAAAAATAAATAAATAAACAAAATAACAAACCAGCAAATCAATCCTGGGCAATACCAACATGCTGGGAAGTTGGTATCAGCAGACTGTATCTGTTGGTAGTTTCTGGAAAACAGAATGTAGATAGGCTCAAAATGATGACAGAATCCAATGAATATGAAGAATTACTTGCAACACACAAGTAAAATAGCAAAGCTTAAAAAAATAAATTTTCTTGAAACAACTCTAGAATCTAAATTCTAAGATCCATGCAATGAACTAGGGTTAATAGAGGTGCTAATGGGAAGTAATGTCATTAATAATTAAAGGCTGAGGAAGAGACAGTCCCATTTTTAAATATAAAGTCACAAACAGCACTCTAAAGCTCTAAAGAAGTTCAGGCATTGGAAATGTTCAGAAACTTATGAACGTGACCTGTAGCATCATGGAAAGAAAGAGAAAATACTTCCACCTAAGAAAAGATACTGGCCAAGCAACCTGAAGTAAATGTGCAATTCCTTCTTGTTATGGATTGAATTGTGTACCTACAAAAGACATACTGAAGTCCTAAACCCTGCACTAGTCAATGTGATGTTACTTTGGGAAATAGTGTTTTTCTTTGAAAAAGTTATAAATTAATGATGTCATACTTGAGTAAGGTGGATCCTAATCCTAATTCCTTCTGAATGGAGTCCTATAAAAGAGAAAGACAGACACAAAAACAGAGTGTCATACAAGGGAAAGACAGACTGTGACAATGGAGGCAGACACATCTATAAGTAGCAAAGGAAGGCAAGTATTGCCAGCAGCTTCCAAAAAATAGGAGAGAGATATGCAAAAGTAATTTCCTCTATCAAAGCCTCCAGAAAGAATTGACATGGCTGAGATCCCGAATAGGACTTCTGACCTCCAGAACGCTGAGAGAATGAATCTCTGGTCTTTAAAGCCAACTACTTTGTGGTATTTTGTTATAGCAGCCCTAGGAAACCAAGACACTTATTTCTGTAAGCCCACACTTAGCATAAAATCATCAGAGCAGTGCATAATTAGACTCTGCAGGTATATGCTGAACCAGGGGCAGGGGCCTGAACTGCTAATACCAATTGTGTGTATGCATGTGTGTGTGTGTGTGTGTGTGTGTGTGTGTATACAAAAGCCTAAATATTTATGGAAAATCAACTATATCAAAAAGAGACTTAAATAAATAAATAAAATTTGGAGATGACAAAATCCCAAAAGAGAAAGCTAATATATGTAGTAAAATTTATAAAACAAGATTTCATCTGATAAAGCTAGAAAATGAAACATAAACATATAAATAATATATAAAAAGGAAATATGTGTGAAAGAGGAAATTAATAAATTATATATCAAAATGCTGGATTTGATTAAAAAAAAAAAAAAAAAACCTGGTTCTTTTCAAAGACCTGTATGAAATACATAGCTCTGATAGTCCAAAAAATATAAGAGAAGTAAGAAAGCATAAAGAAAACACATAAGAGATGTGAACAAGGTCATAAATATAAATAAAATGATAATTTAATCAAATTATGAAAGAATGATATTATCAAGTGTATATTTATAATTTTGAAAATCCAGCTAGAATTTTCCTGGACTCTTACTAGGAAAGATTGTGTTACTTACTTTACATCATACAGCTAAGTGATGGACTCAGTTTGGTCTGAATACAAAGGTTCTCATATCAGACACTGTTGGTTGCCTGCTTTCCCTGTATTCCACCACAACTACCCTTTTGCTGACGTTGTCAGAAATGATTTTGGTCAGGTATCCATATTCTTTCACAAGGCTAAGTATTTCAGGGGAAGCAGGCCCTTCCATAGCCCTGGGAAGAGAATCATAATGGGTTTATATCTCCAGAACAGTGTATTAAATCAATTATTCTTTCCCCACTGACTTGAAATAGTACCTGTCTTAGTCACTTAGTGTTGCTCCAACAGAAATACCACAAGTGGATGGCTTTCACAAAGAGAAATTTATTTTCTCACAGTTTAGTAAGCTAGAAGTCCAAATTCATGGCATTAGCTCCAGGAGAAGGCTTTCTCTCTCTGTCGGCCTTCTCATCAGTGTTCCCCCAGGCTAGGAGCTTCTCTGCACAGGGATCCTGGGTCCAAAGGACATGCTCTGCTCCTGGCACTGCTTTCTTGGCGGTATGAGGTCCCCCAATTCTCCACTTGCTTCCCTTTCCTTTTATCTCTTACAGGAGATAAAAGGTGGTGCCAACCACACCCCAAGGAAACTCCCTCTATGTTGGATCAGGGATGTGACCTGGGTTAGGGTGGTGTTACAATCCCACCCTAATCCTCTTTAATGTAAAATTGCAATCACAAAATGGAGGACAACCATGCAACACTGGGAATTATGGCCTAGCCAAATTGATACACACATTTTTTGGGGACATAATTCAAACCATGACAGTACCTTTGTCATATTTTAAGATTCCATATCTATGTAGATATATTTCTGGAATCTCTATTTTATTCTTATTTTATCTTTTTTTCATTGATCTATTAATTATGTCCTGTCTTAATGCAATAGTAATAAACGTGGCACAATGGTAAATCTCTTGGCTGTTAACGGAAAGGTCAGTGGTTCCAATGAACCAGAGGCTCTGTGGGAGAAAAGACCTGGGTATCTGCTCCCATAAAGATTATAGCCTAAGAAGTCTTATGGAGTAGTTCTACTCTGTCCTCTAGTGTTGTTATGAGTCGGTATTGAATCTATGACAAACAACAACAACAACAATATTAATTACATTTAAAAAGCACAACTTTGACCTTAGTAAATATATTTATCATAATTTGCGTTTGAAATTTCTTGAAATGGCTCCATTCATTTAAAGAAGATTCTTGAATCTTTTAATTCTTCTTCTAATTATTTTGTTCTATATTTAATTTCTTACGTCCTACTCACCATTTAAAGACCTTCTTAGACTCTTGCTATGCCAAAGATTCTTATAACAAAGAAAAATAACAGTTTTGAATGATATGGAGAATTAGCAAAAGTTGGATTATTTTCCTATTTTAATGTTATTTGTGTTTACATCAATTATGTTTGAAAAAAAAATTACTGTTCATGATAATTCTCTGTTTCAGAATTGTAATATTTTCCACTTTTTATTATTTATTTTTCATAGCCATTCTACAGTTTTTGGATGCAATAAAGAAATACACGGTGGTCTTCTAGCCTTCTGAGTTTATCAGTTACCTTAAAATCTTTAGTATCATGGATTTGTAAAGATATTACTATAACATCAGGATGTGAAGATATCTTTGGAATACATTCCAAAGAGTGAGAAAATCATGTAATTTAGATGAGATGGCTAAGACTTCTAGAGGTTATTAGCCCATTCTAAATTGTGTATTACTCTCTGCCTTTGCACATTTCCAACAACTGAACAGGGTCCAGAGAGTAGGAGCCAAAGCATCAGGGTGATTTGTTCAATGGGCATCAAGATCCTAGACAAGCCCTAGAGATAAGGGACAAGACTTCAGTTAAACAGGAGAATGACTGGCAAAACAAAGAAAGGACTTCAGCTGTAGGGGAGTTTGGAACTAGATTAATCTCTAGAACAATAGCTTAGAACACCAGAATGATAGTCCATTTGAATAGCTCAGGACACGTAAGAATTAAAAAAAAAGGGTTTGGAAACTCAACCACAAAAGCCATAGAAGAGCGCCATCTTAGACTATAATGCAGAAGGCCCATAATCATATTGGAACATTATATTCTGAATGATGATGACCTCCTGGATGTGCACATGTTAGAGGTAGTGTAAGAAGAAAGGGAATTTGTGGCAATGCAAGCAAACAACATTGATTACGTGCATCTTGCTTTATCGTCATGTTGGCTTGAAAACTCGGTGAGATCTGATGTTGCTAGTCAAGAGATCAAGAGCTCAATTATAGCAGTGTTAGAGAAGGCAGATCTAAACAAATGTAATGGTGAAGTCTAGGAAAAAGTTGACTGGCACCATTTTGCTTGCTTTTTTCAATAAACTGACTATTTTACAGGAGTACCTGGGTGGTGAAAATGGTTACATGCTTCGCTGCTAACCAAAATGTTGGAAGAGGCACCTTGAAAAAAAGGCCTGGCAATCTAGTTACAAAAAATCAGCCATTGAAAACTCTTTGGAGTACAGGTCTACCCTGATACATGTGGGGTCTCCATGAGTTGGAATGGACTCGACAGCAACTGGTGGGCTATTTTAAATTGATTCCTGTTCAGCTTAATGCATTACCCATGAAGTTGATCTGACTCTTGTGCAAACATACTAAAACACTTATTCATTTTTAATTCAATTTTTCTCCAGTAGTAATGTCTACGGTTAACTTATTTTATACTTAATATATACTTTGTGCATTTATTCTATTTTTTTCCTAAAGAAACCACTTAAAATGCCAAAGCATCCTTCTAGAAGTAAAAAATCCCTTTGATTTTGAATAAATTTTTGGATCAAGTAGGTGAGGAAAAGACAATGCTCAAATATACAAAGTAGTAACTGCTTCAATAAGAATGAAAAGGATTATACAGATTTAGCTTCAGTGCTTGAATCTTCCCAATTCAATCACATTAGAATAGTTATGTACCATTCAGTCTACATGAAAGTGGTCTAACTGTGAATATAATATTGTGTTCCTAATTCTTTGTTAATCTAATTTGTTTGCTTATGCGACACAATACCCCACGTTCACAAGTTTGCTCTTGAATGAAGAAGAAAGCAAAATGCAAATTCAAGAACAGCATGCTTTCTTTCACATCTTGATATTTTCCAGTCCTTTGATAGGGCAGCATGGAAGGGGAGCTGACTCACTAAGAAAATTAAAAATATGTGACAGTATTTTTTAATACAAAAGTTCCCTGAAGTCAGGCAAATTGGGATTGACAGTTACCAACCTCAGCTCACTGTTGGGAGGATCTGCTGAAATGCTCTGGGTGGTCTTTACACTCCTCCTAGTGGGTAGTTCCTTTGGCAAATAGCACTTCAAGGATTTTTAAATTATCGGGAAGATAAGAAAATATGAGAGGACTAGGGGAAGTATTATAGCTTAGAAGGCAGGCAGGATACCAAGGCGTTGACTTGGAGAAAAGAGAAACACTCTGGGAAGGGTGCTCATGTTCTTTTCACGAGGAACGTTAAACCTCCAGAATCCCATATTTATTCTATTTAGTGCCCCCCAAATCTTACAAAGCCCAAGGATTCACTTTTCTCTTGTTTCAATCTATTCTATGCTCATTTGTATCATAGGTGCAGAAGCAGAGATAGTAGTCTTCCAAGAACGTGTATCATCAGTACTCAGATTTAACATGTAAACACACAGCCCCTTGGGAGATGCCTGTAAATATTCATTGAGTCCAGAGGCCAGGCAGACAGCTGCACTCCTACTTGCCCGCTGCCTATTTTGCTTATAAATCTGTTAAATGCATATTATTAAACACAGGGAGGGACAAAGCTATTCTTTCCTCAGTTTCCACAGAGGGAAAATTGTGTCCTGGCATGAGTGAACTAGAGAATACTTCCATTCCATACGAATGATCATGGCTCACATTATTGAATAAAAAATCACAGAACCAATATTTTTTAGTTCGTTCTATGTAGAAAGAAATATAAATGCTTAAAAATATGAGAGCTTTGAAACAGACATTTTCTGGAAATATGTTATGTTGAGCAACACTGGTTAGGAATAATTTTCAAATGTTCTTTTTGCATCATTGCATTTTAACTAAGATATTACTGGCTGATGTTAAATGAAATTGTGATTAAGTTTGTATTTTTTGGCTAATAAAATATTTTTGTTCTCAAACATGTAATGATTATAATCTCTGTCAGATAAACATTACCAAGGTTAAATACAGGACTTCATATCAAAAGATACAACAGACAGGAGTGTGAGATAAAAGAGGTAGAGCAGAATGCAAAGCGCAATAGCTGGTGTAAGAAAATCTGAATTATACTTGTGATGAAGCAACTCATTGGTTTTATTAAATTTAGACTAGCCACTTACCCATAGTTTCCTCATTTATAAAATGGGGATATTAAGGTTTGTCCTGGCCATCCCATAGGATCATGTAACAATAAACAAACATAAGAAATATTTATCCTTTTATAAACAAAATGTTATATAAAGACATAAGACATAAAACACCTGGAATACGAAAGAAGGTCGGCATGTAAACTTTATTCAGTTTTATATTTTCTAAACGTTAAGCTTTATAAGTTTATTGGGGAGGAGGAACAGTGATGTTTGTATTTAAAGTGCTTGCTTCATTCTTGAATTTTCAACACACAGCATACAGAGTATTGGGACAATTAACAGCTGACTCAATTACCTCTTCACCCATCAAAAATATATTCCATCTGTCTGATTTCTGAATACTCTTTTTTTTGAGCTAGAAAGAAAGGGTTTGGTGATAGCCATGCTAGAAGTAGGCATCGCTGAAGCCTAAATAAATGCCAGGGTTGTCAGAAACCAACAAAATTCACTTGGGCAAACTTTTTTTCTGTTCTTTTCCCTAGTTGTCTGCTTTAAATCAGTTCATTATAAACTAGATATATATTTTATGTGACATACATTTTTTTAAAGTGAAATATTAAGATGAACATTTTATATATTTTAAACATTAATTATTGATAATAATTTTCTTTACCTTTAGGAAGGGTGCAAAGGCTCTTTGTAGAAATTCCTACCCAGTTCAGTGTTCCAATCAAGTAAAAATAAAATAAACATTGTAAGTAGTTGTCTTAGTTATGTAGTGCTTATTAACAGAAATACCACAAGTGGATGGCTTTAACAAACGGAAAATTATTCTTTCACAATTTAAGGGGCTAAACGTTTGAATTCAAGGTGCAAGCTGCAGAGGAAGGCTTTCTGTCTCTGACAGCTCTGGGAGAAGTTCCTTGTCATCAATCTTCCCCTTGTCTAGGAGCTTCTCAGCGCAGGGACCCTGAGTCCAGAGGACGCTATCCACTCCCTGCTCTTGCTTGGTGGTAATGAGGTCCCTCTCCTCTTTGCTCTCTTATGTCTTTTATAGCTCAAAAGGAATTGACTCCAAATACAACCTAATCCTGTAGACTGTGTCCTGCCTCATTAACATAACTACCTCTAATCCAGCCTCATTAACATCATAGAGTTTAGGAATTACAACACATAATTACATCAGATCACAAAATGGAAGAGAACCATAGAATACTGGGAGTCATATCCTAGCCAAGTTGACACACATTTTGGGGGGACACAATTCAATCTATCATAGCAGTATAAGTATTGTATGCTCTGACATATGTATCTATGACAAACCCCAAACCAAACCTGTTGCCGTCGAGTTGATTCCGACTCATAGGGACCCTACAGGACAGAGTAGAATTGCCCCATAGGGTTTCCAAGGAGTGGATGTTGAATTCTAACTGCCAACCTTTCAGTTAGCAGCCAAGCTCTTAACCACTGCTCCATTTTTTTATGTGTATTATCATATTTAACCCTCAAGCAACCTTATGAAGCAGTGTCTATTCCTATTCCTATTGTGCAGATGAGGCACAGAAAGGTTCAGTAACTTGTCCTGTATTGCACAGGCTGTAAATGGTAGACTCAAGACCAAACTCAAGCAGGTGCCATCAGAGCCTACACTCTGAATTGCTCTACTCTGCTCTTTCCTCACATCCTTTACAAACTGCACAAAATTTAAAATTCATCTCTATCTTCTTTTAGGTAATACAGGTTATGGATTTGGGACCTGGAGCATGAAGGAGATACAACCACACAGTAGAAGTGGTGAAAGTTAAGTACCCACTTCCGCAGTAGAGTCAGATATACCAGCTCTGAAAGCGCTGACCCCTTCTCACACATCCACAGAACACCTGTAGCTGAAAGTCTCTGCCTTCTCTTGAGGGGAAGCCCCCACACATTCTCTATGTCACTTTCATCCAAAAAAGAGTGCCACAGAGGTGTTTGAAGACTGTGTTAATGACAGGCAGTCTTGGAACAGTATCTATTCCTGAGTGGATCTCAGGAATATGTTGGAAATTTGAATCGAGAGTAAAATCAGAGACTTGTATCCGAATTGTCAAATGGTTAGCTCTTGGTAAAATTATTAGTAGGTGAAATGTGCCTGTTGCACCTTTCCACTATCGTGACTAGTTCTCATCCCCTCCCGCTTGACCCCACAACACTTCTAGGATGAATACCTGAATTATTTGTGTGATTTTTCTGTTTAGTGTCTGGCTCTACTAAAAAGCTGAAACTTCCATATGGGTGGTGACCATACTTATTGTTTTTACTTCTGTATCTATAACCCCTAATTTAGTATCTGATCATAGATTATGCAGGTCATTTATTGAGTGGATTGATAGTGTTCATTTACAAAGTCTTGTGTCTTTCTTAGATCAGTATCAGGCCGAAAATAGTTGTTTAATTATTATTTCTTAATTGAATGAGGGAATAAACAGGCAAGGGAAGTGGTTAAGATACTAATAATTTGGGGATCATGGACATTTGCATCTCCAAAGGAAGGTCTCTGAGACCTTCCGTAAGACTCCGTATTCACAATCACTGCCAACTTTCCCGTGGCAAGTTTTTCTTCCTTCTAGCAGGTCTGGGGTACATCCTGCCTGCCACTAGCTACCCAATCTCTTGTGATTTCTGTCTCCATGACACTGACTATGAAATAAAATGCTGTTTTTCTTTCCTCTCCTTTCCTTGCTATCTGTGTATAATAAACACAAGTCCTTATCACTTTAATCACTTAAGAATTTTACTGATGGGGGAATAAACAACACACATTGAAAATATACACAACTTTCATAAGTTTAAGACATACTGAGTATTTTGGTCTATGGATGATAGTTCTAAACTCTTCAGAATGCAAGCAATGATAATCACAACTGCTAACATGTATTGAGTATTGTTATATATTCCATTCACTGCTGTGGTATGATGAATTACTTAGTATGGCCTTTCTCACCACAGTCTTGTAACTCCCACCCAGGTGACTGGGCAGGGCTCTGCAAATAAGATAACTGTGTCCTACCATTAGTCAGTTTTGCCTTAAAAGAGAGCCAATTCCAGAGCAGAAAGAAGAGCCCACCACCACAAAGGAAGGAGACACCTGCAGGAGAGACCTGCAGGAGATGGTGCAGTGGGCTTCTAGGCCCACGGTGCAAGACAGCTGAGTGCCTTTGGGCAGAGACTGAGGGCCAGGGAGAAGCTTATGCCTGACCCACAAATTTAAAACTTGCCAGTCTCCACAACCGTGTGAGCCATTTGCTTTACATGGTTCGTGAGTTCTGTGAGATGCTGCAGTGAATTAGGGAACCCAAAGATAGGAGGGAGAGTACTGAGAAGAGAGGGAGTGGTTGATGTTAGCGATGATAGAGTGGTACAGCACCTTGGAAAAGTTGGGCTTTTGGGACATCTTTAACCTCCGCCTTATAGGAACCAGCTTTGTGCTGATCCTTACAAAAGAAATTATTTAACTTCTAACTAGACACTTGACACTTTAAATCTGTTTTGTCATTTAATCCTCAAAATATTCTGGATTTACAAATGAATAAACTGAGGCTCAAAAATAGAGGTTATAGCCAAAGGCCACTCGGTGCATAATTGATAAAGATGAGTCTAATAGCCAGGACTTCGTTATCCCAAAGATCCTGTTATTGTTGTCAGAAGATTGATTTAAGGCAAAATAGTGTTGACTTGTGTCTTAGTAACCTAGTGCTGCCATAACAAACGATACCACAGGTGAGTTGCTTTAAAGAACAGAAATTTATTTTCTCACAGCTAAGGAGGCTAGAATTCTGAATTCAGGGAGTCAGCTCTAAGAGGAAATTGTTCTTTGTCTCTTTAAACTTCAAGTAGCTGTTGACAGCCCTTGGCATTCCTGGGCTTGTAGATGCATCTGTAATTGTCATCTGTTTCCCCCTTGAGTGTGTGCCTTTGTGTCTTTTCTGCTTTTCTTGTAAAACACCATTTAAAAGTGGTTAGGTTTAGAACCCACCCTACTCTGGTATGATCTCGTTAACATAACAAAAGAAACCCCTATTTCCAGATAGGGTCATATCTACAGGTACAGGGGTTAGGACTTCAACATAACTTTTGGGAGAACACAATTCAATCCATAACAACTTCTAAACTCAAGTGAAAGACTGTTATTTATAAGAATATCCAGTTTAGGTACAACCAGATCAGTCAAATTTTTCCCGTACTGTTTTGGAGATTTTTCTCCCATATTTTTTTTCTCAGAAAATAATTCCCCAAAGAATTCATAAATACCTGCATCCCCCTATTGTTGTTGTTGTGTGCCTTTAAGTTGATTCCAGCTCATAGCTATCCTATACCCCCCAAAAAAACCTGTTGCCCTCGAGTCGATTCCGACTCATAGTGACCCTATAGGACAGAGTAGAACGACCCAAAGAGTTTCCAGGGAGCACTTGGTGGATTTGAACTGCTGACCTTTTGGTTAGCAGCTGTAGCACTTAGCCACTATGCCACCAGGGTTTCCAGCTACCCTGTAGGACAGAGTAAAATTGCCCCATAGGGTTTTCTAGGTTGTAATCTTTAAGGGAGCAGATAGCTAGGCCTTTCTCCTGCGGAGCGACTTAGTGGGTTCAAACAGCCAACCTTTCAATTATCAGCTGAGCGCTTAACCTTTGGGCCAAACAAATCAAACCTGTTGCCACTGAATCAATTCCAACTCATAGTGATCCTATGGGACAGAGTAGAATTGCCACATAGGGTTTCCAAGGAGTGGCTGGCAGATTCAAACCGCCGACCTTTGGGTTAGTAGCTGAACGCTTAACCACTGGTGCCATCAGGGCTCCACTGCGGCCTAAAAGTATCATTCACTTAACAGTGAGCAGGGATGCCTAATGAGCAGCTCATGTGACTGCCTGCCAAAGGAAGAAAAACTCATATGGAGAGAGAACAGAAAACTGTACTTTGTATGACTTGAGGGATACCATACCCTTTTCCTTTTTTAGAGCATCTTTTCTGCCAATCTCCATTGGTTGCCTGTAGGCCATCTCCTTAATTGTATAACGTTGTGCTTGCTTTCCGTGCTAGACAAAATTCATCTGATGAGGTGATAGGGAAGTGTAGGTTTTGGAAAATGTTAAGTTTACCAAAAAAAAAAGTTGATTGACAGAATCAGAGCAATGAATGGCAAGGAGAAGTTTCTAAATCAGATACTGTTCCTTTATTTATTGATTCACTCATTAAACACATGTTTAATGGAGAGCTTACTGTTTAATGGGGAAGAGGACATGCCAACAAAATTGTAACACTGTGAGCCAAGTACTATTAAAAATACTGAAAATGCAGTGGGGCTATAGGAGAGCCCCTATGTCTGCTGACGGGTGTCAAGGAAGGCTACACAGATTAGACAAATTTTGATATGCGATATGACATCTGAGGAAGAGCTTGCCAGAAGCACAGATGGACAGAGAGAATTTCAGGCCAAGCCCAAAGACAAAGAAAAGTCAAGGCTGGAGAGCCACAGGTAGTTAGGTAATATAAAGTGCAAGGGAAGTTGGGTGGTATGTAAGACTGAAATAACTAAAAATGGTGTCAAATCATTAGGAGTTATATATGTATTACAAAATATATCATGCTAATATTTATGGGGAATACTTGAAGACCCTGGTGCCATGATATCCCTTGTATTTTAGACTAATGTTCTATCAACATTATTTGTATGGCAATGGAATAGGATAGAAAGGATTAGGACCTGGCAAAAGTTGCAAAATTGACTATTAAGACAAAGGAGAGATGTACTAAAGAGGTAAAAATTTTCCCCCCATATTGTGTGTTGTCTTTCCCTTCACCAAAGTTAACACTTGTCTACTATCTAGTTAGTGATTTCTTTCCTTGCCATCCCTCCCCTCAATCACAACTGATTCATTTTGAGCACCAGTTCTAAATGCCTGTTAGATATCTTCACCAGAATGACTCAAAACCAAAAACCAACCTCACTGCTATTGAGTTGATTCCAACTCATAGAGACCCTATAGGACAAAGTAGAACTGCCCCACAGGGTTTCCAAGGAGCAGTTGGTGGATTTGAACTGCCTACATTTTGGTTAGCAGCCAAGATCTTAACCACTAGGCCACCAGGGCTCATTGCTGACTTTACCTTCTAAATATTTCAACACTGCGTCCATTTCTCTCTAACTTCGCCACCACTATCGTAGTCCAGGCTTCAACTATCTAAATCCTGAGCCGTTGCAATAGCCTCATAACCTGTGTACCTTCATCTATTCTTGCCTCATCTTATCAAATCTACACAGAGACCAGAGTGATCTTTTAAACTGTAAATCTGATCAAATCACACCCTTACTTAAATCTGGTCAATGTTTTTTTCATTGCTCTTAAGATAGAGAATAAATTTTTTTAAGAGATACTTTTTATTTATTTATTTATTATTTTTCATTGTATTTTAGATGAAGGTTTACAGAGGGAACTTCTTTATCATTAAGCAATTAATACACATGTTGTTTTGTGACATTGTTTGCCCACCCCACAACATGCCAGCACTCTCCTCTTCTCGACTTTGTGTTCCCTGTTACCAGCTTTCCTGTCCCCTCATGCCTTCTTGTCCTTGCCCCTGGCCTGGTGTGCCCTCATTTTGTTTTATGGCCCTGTCTAATCTTTGGCTGAAGGGTGAACCTCAGGAGTGATTTCATTACTGAGCTATAGGGTGGCCAGGGGCCGAGAATAAATTTTTTAGCATAGCTGGGAGTGGTCTGGCCCTACCGCTCAAGCTTCATCTCACAATCTGCTCTTCTTTATCTGATCTGTTTATGCTGCACTTGACTTCTCTAGGTTCCTTACACACACCATGTGCCTTTCTGCCATGTACTTTGCAAGTGCCAAAACATATTTTCTTCTTTTCTCCAGTAGCTTTAAATCATTCTTAATATTTCAGTTCAATCATGATTTCCTAAGGAAGTATTCCCAGACCTCCCTAATTAGGTAATATTATCCTATCAACCATCCTTGTAATCATGTCAGTTTCAAATATTCCCATCATTATTTGCTGTCTTTTTTTTTTTTTTTTCCTACTAAGTGGTGCACTCTATGACCAAAGGACATTTTGACTTTCCTCACCATTCAGTCTCTAGTGCTTAGCACCTAACACTCAATGTGTATGTATTAATGGTTGAACGACATTTGTAAGGTGCTGCTCTTGATAATTTTGTATGGAAAAGAAGGTGTATTAAAAAGGATTGTGGGTTACATCTTGTTCTGCTTTTCAGGAAGTCTTGCTTTGAAGGTAGTTTATCCAATTCATAAAAAGACTGTTCTCACTAACAGGATGGGGCTCCTCACTGAGATGCAGTAAAAGCATGTTTGTGCATGTGCACAGAGTTGAATTCAGTAAGTAAGCTTCAAAAGCTAAACATGTCACCCATCACTTTTCTTAATGGTTTTATTTGATCATAAATGTTGGCTGTCACTTTGGTCATCTAGTGAAGTTTCTAAGTGTATTTGCTACACACACATCAAGACGACTGGAGATGATTTGATGATCTGTTTTACTTTAGGTAAATAGATGTCTAGTGTTCTAAAACATGAGATCGCATTGGCTTGGCAGACTGCTGAAAGAGTACTTAACCCGTGTTCTCCAACACAAGGGCATCCAGACTGAAGCCGTGGCATCAGCCAAATTGAATGCTTAGTGAAAAGCACAGGGAAACTTATTCTACTTTGGCTAGATTGGTGTTAAATGAAAGACATATAGAGAAGGAAGGACTGAGAAAAGAAGTTGGCAATGAGAGGAGTGTGGGGTTGGTATGTGTAACTGCAGATGCCTATCATGTTCTATGGACTTTAAATCCAGTATCTCATTATTTCTTACAATAATCCTATAGACATTATTTTTATCCCAATCGTACAAACAAGGAAGCTATGTTCAGGGATAAACCAACATTCAGGGACTATTGCTAAAGTGCCAATATGAAGGGAATATTGGGGATCCCAATTCCCACACTTTATCTTTTGGCCCAAGTGTCACTTTCACAAACAAAGACTTCCTTTAAGACTGAAGTTTGTGGTAGGCATTGCTTTACGAAGTTCTCATTGTATCCAGCCCTTTCTCCATCACACCATGTTGTAGTTGTCTCTGTTGTTGTTGCTGTTAGTTGCCTTGGAGTCGATTATGGGGGTAGTCGTTTGCATGCCTCAGTTGAGTGTAAATTCTGAAAGACTCAGATTATGTCTTCTTTTTTATCATTATATCCCCAACAGGAACACTAGTATTGGCCAAGTTCTCTTGGTTTTGTAAGAATCTGAACTGAGTTACGTTTCTGACCACAAACCATGATTTTTTTTCATACTATGCAAAAGGAGTAATTAGTAGTTAAGAGAAAATAATCAGTATAGAATTTAAGCTACTGCACATGAAAACATTATTAAGTAATTGTTATTCATATACTTAAGGATATACAGAGGTATTAGAGATCTTTTACCTTTCTGTCTTTCGAGAATACACAATTTAAGTGCCTTCAGGTAAATAAACACTTTCTCCCTTTCTCCTCTGACTTCATGATATGCCTCCATGTATCACAAAATTATATTACATCAATTTTTCATATTTTGGAGGAAGTTAGTATCTAGGTAGGAAGCTCAATGGTAACCCTGCCATAAGTGAAGAGGGGATAGGCATAGGTCAGGATTTGGAGAAGCTGGGATTAAGTAACATTAAAAGGAAGGATTGTGTTCATTCTAAAGGAGCAGTATTCTGTCAGACTCCTTGTCGTGCTACTCACTGATGGGACACTAAATAATTAAAAGATGATAAATTGCTTTACAGAAGAAATAGTTAATAAATATTTATAGCAGCGGATTTCGTTAGTCTTTTTTCATTAATTGTGTTCTCAGTAAAAACATTATTGTCACTAACTAAGCAAACCTTTTCATGGTTCACATAATCTGCTGAGCTCCCTGAAAATTTTAAGGTAATGTTTCTTTCTTTCTTTTTTTTTCTTTATTAGGAAAAATTTCTCACTCCTTTTCTTTCTCTTTGATTTTGGTGAAATGTATGCAGGTGTGTGAGTGTGCATACAAACATAAGTTTGTGTGCGTTGGTGGATGAGGTGAACATAAGACAATTGCCTTGAGATATAGATATGTATTTAGTTGCTTCTTGAATTTCAGAGAGAAATTAGTTAATTTGTTGATTGTTTCTGATATTTTGAAAATACATTCCAGGTGGAATTCTGCAGGGAAAAATTTTAGGCCAGCACCGTTGGAAATGTTTAAACACTAAACACAATGGAGTTCACACTGGAAAATCTGACAAACCTTAAACATTAGTGGCAATGTGAGGCCCTACTGAAATTACCAAACAGGCAACAAGTGCCATAATGAAAGCACAGTTTCTGGAAATTGTGGGGAGAAAGCCTGTAGCTGCTCTTAGAGAATTATTTTTCTAATTGTGTGTTCCTGACTCAAGAGAGAACCTGATGGTAGCAGTATGTTTCTCTATTATAGTCTCTCCATTTAGTTCTCAAATAGCCACGTTAGGTTAGCATTGTATTTAAGGCTTGGAGTGGGGTGGGTTTTGTTGCAAAAGGGAAAATGTAGCATAAAGAGCCCCTTTCAGCAATTTAGGCTCCATATCTTTGAGTTAGATGGCTGATGATGAATGTTTGATTTGTTTTTACAGATAGTGGCGTAAAAAGCAAATCAAAGAATGACTTCCCAGCATGAAAAAGGAGGAAAGAGAAACATGAGTGTTTTTTGGTGTTTTTGTTCTATATAAGTAAGGATATTCTGAAAGGCAGAGAAATAACAAAGGTATGAATTCCAGCATTGTTGATGTCTTAAGCTGAAGGTAGGAGAGCATTGTAAGCTGCAAAAACTTGCTTTAAAAAAACATTAAATCAAAAATTAAAAAAAAAAAAAAAAACCCAAACACAGATAACTTGGCTCCCTTTGCTGTCAGGTACCCCCCCATGCCCGGCTACCCTTGCTGACAGCAGCCCCCTACTCCAAGTTCCCCTTTTGAGAGTATTTTTGATGTATTCTAAATACAAGTCAATTGCTGTGGTTTGTAAAAAACAAACAAACAAAAAAACATTAAATCATTATATAAAAGGACTGGAAACATCTATCGTATATCTAACACATCTGAGACAGATCTACTCATTTATTGATTAAACAAATATCTACGTAAGATAATGATGTGCCATGTTCTGTTCTGAGGTACACAATGATAAACAAAAACAGACATGCCCCTAACCTCATGGAATGTGTGCTCTAGTGGCATGCACTTAAAGACATCTCACTACCTCTTTCTTTTTTTTTTTTTTTAGTTGTACTTCAGGTGAAGACTTACAGAACAAATAGTTTCTCATGAAACAGTAGTACGCATGTTGTTTTATGACATTGGTTAACAACCCCACGACATGTCAACCCTCTAACTTCTCAACCTTTTTTTTTTTTTTTGGTGAAAATACACATAGCCAAAGATACACTGTTTCAAAAATTTCTACATGCACAGTTCAGTGACATTGACTACGCTCTTCGACTTGTGCTGTTATTCTCACTTAAGATGAAGGCTTATAGAACAAAATAGTTTCTCATTTAACAGTTACTACAAATGTTTCCCTATGACGATGGTTAACACTCTCACAACACATCAACAATATCCTTACTCAACCTTGGGTTCCCTATCACCAGCTTCCTTGTCCCCTTCTGCCTTCTGGCCCTTGTCACTGGACTACTGTACCTCATTGGTCTCATTTGGTTTTATGACGCTGTCCACTCCCAGGCTGGCCAGTGGTTTGTCAATTTTGTTGATTCTTTCAAAGAACCAACTTTTGGTTTTGTTGATTCTTTCTATTGTTTTTCTGTTCTGTATTTCATTTATTTCTGCTTTGGTCTTTACTATTTCCTTTCTTCCGGTGGTTGTGGGCTTTTTTTGCTGTTCTCTTTCTATTTGTTTGAGTTCTGCAGTTAATGTTTTGGTTTTGTCCCTTTCTTCTTTTTTGATATGTGCATCTATTGCTATAAATTGTCCTCTGAGGACTGCCTTTGCTGTGTCCCAAAGGTTTTGGTATGATGTGTTTTCATTTTCATTTGATTCTAGGAATTTTTTGATTCCATCTCTGATTTCTTCTATTACCCAGTTATGTGTAAGCAGGGTATTATTCAGTTTCCATGTAGTTGATTTTTTTTCCTTGCTCTTTCTATTGTTAATTGCTACCTTGATGGCATTGTGGTCAGAGAAGATACTTTGAATTATCTCAACGTTTTGGATCTTGTTGAGGAATGCTCTGTGGCCTAAGATGTGGTCTATTCCAGAGAACGTTCCACGTGCATTGGAAAAGAATGTGTACTTTGCAGCGGTTGGATGGAGTGTTCTATATATGTCTATGAGGTCAAGTTGGCTGATTGTGCCCTTTAGGTCTTCTGTATCTTTGCTGAGTTTCTTCTTAGTTGTTCTGTCCTTTACTGAGAGTGGTGTGTTGAAGTCTCCTACTATTATTGTGGAACTGTCAATTTCTCTTTTCAGTGTTGTTAGCATTTGTTTTATGTACTTTGGAGCCCTGTCATTGTGTGCATAGATGTTTATTATGGTTATGTCTTCATGATGGATCATCCCCTTAATCATTATATAGTGTCCTTCTTTGTCTTTTATCATAGATTTTGTTTTAAAGTCTATTTTATCTGAGATTAGAATTGCCACTCCTGCTCTTTTTTGGTAGTTGTTAGCTTGATACATTTTTTTCCAAACTTTGACTTTTAATAAATTCATATCTTTGTTTCTAAGGTGTGTCTCTTGTAGACAGCATATTGATGGATCTGGTTTTCTTATCCATTCTGTCACTCACCATTTCTTTATGGGTGCATTGAGTCCATTTACATTCAGTGTAATTACTGGTATATGTGAATTTGTTGCTGTCATTTTGCAGTGCTTTATTTTGTGGTGCTGAAGTTTTCTTTGTTCTTCTTACTCTCTTGTGCTGAGTTACTTTTGTTTGTGTTTTTTTTTTCATTTCTTTTGTTTTTGTAGGTTTTGTTTTTGCTGAGACTTTATGTTTTTCCTATTTTTTTTTTTATGAGTATGTTTGTTAACTTTCTTTGTGGTTACCATGAATTTTACCCTTATCTTTCTATGTTTGAAGCAGTCTACCATTACTTGGTATCACCTTGCCTTCCTCTCCATTAGAAGGTTCTATACCTATGCCGTTTATTCCTTCTTTTATTGTTTTGATGTGGTTGTCATTTACTGATTAACTGCTTTGATTCTCTGTTGTATTTCTTTTGGTTTTGAACCTTGAGAGGTCATTTCCTAGATTGGAATCTGGCTGGTACGATCCTGTGTCCTAGATTCTGCTTGTGAGCTGACGTTGTTTTGTCCTCAGATCCAAGAACTGCCTTCAATAATTTTTATAAGTTTGGTTTGACTTTTACATATTCCCTTAATTTCTGTTTATCTGGAAATGATCTAATTTCACCATCAAATTTGAATGAGAGTTTTGCAGGATATATTATTCTTGGCTGGCAATATTTTTCTTTCAAGATTTTATATATGTCATCCCATTGTCTTCTTGCCTGCATGGTTTCTGCCGAATAATCTGAGCTTAGTCCTATTGTTTCTCCTCTGTATGTGACTTCTTGTTTTTCACTAGCTGCTCTAAGGATTCTTTGTTTGTCTTTGGTTTTGGAGAGTGTGATTATGATATGTCTTGGTGATTTTCTTTTGGGGTGTCTCCTATATGGGGTTCATTGAGCTTCTTGGATGGCTAGCTTTTCATCTTTCATGATATTGGGGAAGTTTTCTGTCAGCAGTTCTTCAGTGATCCTCTCTGTGTTTTCTGTTTTCTCCCCCTGTTCTGGAATTCCAATCACTCATAAATCTTTGCTTTTGATTGTATCCCACATAACTCTCAGGGTCTCTTCATTTTTCTTTGTTTCTTTTTCTGAGTTTTTCTGAAACAGAGTTGTATCCAAGTGTTTGTCTTCAATTCCACTGATCCTGTCTTCCACCGTTTAAAATGTGGTCCTCAGCCCTTCTCTGACATCATCCATTTCTGAAATCTTGTTGTTGATCTTTTGGTTTTTTAATTGTTGTCTTTGTGTAATTTCTAGTTGTGAATTTATTTTGGCATTCTGTTCCTGCATTATTTTCCTGAATTCTTCCAATTTTTTTGTCTGTATTTTCCCTGAATTTGTCTATTTTTTCCTCATTTTTGTCTGCTTTATGCCTGAGCTCTTAGAGAATTCTGAGTATTAGAGATTTGAATTCCGTATCAGGTCATTCTAGTGAATTTTCTTCCACTGGAAAGTCATCTGGTGTTTTATTTTGGACACCTACTGGAACCATCCTGTCCTGTTTTTGTAAATGTTTTGATATTGTCTGCTGTCTTTGGGGCATTCAGTAGTTATTTTTCTCGTTTATTGACTGTAGGTTTGTTTGTTTCATCCCTTTTTTTAAAAAAAATTTGACTATGTCTGAGCAGGCGGACTGCGTGTTCTTTGTTGTTTGCTCGTCTGTGGGCACAATATTTTTCTCCTCCTTCTCCAATTGTCAGGGTCAGTCACTCAGATATGGTATGGCAGGGCAGGTCTAGCCAAAGAGGAGCCACTGGGACGGGTTGTTTGTGGCACTTACTACAGCCACCAGGGCTGTTTGGCAATCAGTGTAGGGGAGGTTCCAGCAGGCCGTGCCTGTGCTGCTTGGTGGTGTGATGTTAACTGCACGGTGCAGGTAGGCAGGATGCAGCAGCGAGATTGTTATGTGTGGAGCTACGATGGATATGGGAGAGAGGAGAGAGGAACAGGAGCCAAAAACATACAAATAAACAGAAAAGAATTCTAGGGGAGCTGGCCATTGGAGTGGAGAGATGAGAGACTATGAAATGGAGAAAAACAGAAAGGGGAAAAGGAAGAAAAGAATGAATAAATAAAAATCAGAATGGTTAAAGAACTGAAGAATTCCCAGGGATCCCACTGGTGCAGCTATGAGGTCTGGGGAAGTCACTCTCAGGTGTTGGAGTACAGCCTGGCTAGAAGGCGTAGAGGTATACAACTCCAGGTATTCAGGGAACAGAAAGAGAAGGAAGATATACAGAGACGAAAAACTGAGTAATGAAGAAAGACAAAGAGGGAAAAAGAGGGAAAAGAAAACAAAACAAATTTAAAAAAAGAAGAAGAACAAGAAAAGCCCCCCAAAAAACAGAAGAAAAAAAATCAATGAAAAAAGCAATGCTCTCAGGGATCCCTCTGCATGTCTGTGCAAGCCGAGGGGGTTGTCTCCTTGTCATGCAGCAGTGCCTAGCCAGAAAGCGCTCCCAACTCAGGAAAAGGAAAATAAAACAAACAAACAATTCAAAACAAACAAATGAACAAAAGCCCCAGGATACCACCAGCGTAGCAGCCCAGAACGAGAAGCAGCTCCACACTCGAACGGAGCTCCATAGCCCCTCAGAAAGAAGCAACGATGGTGCATGGAGCCAGGTATTTGAGCAAAAGGAGAGGGAGGTGGTGAGAGGTAAGATAGAAATCAAAAGAAGCAGAAAAAAATGCAACACCAGGAGCCAACAAATGGCACTCAGAGAGCCAGCCCATTTGGGTGTGTGGAATCCAAGCAGCCGGTGTTTCCTGGACAAGAGATTGTGGCCGTGAGAAGCAGAGGATGCCGAGTGGGGGTGGTGAAGAAGGGTGGGGGGTGAGAAAATGTATATTGCGAATTACCGGCTGTTTTATCTCCCGCTGGAAGCTCCATGAAGCTGCTTTCTCATACCCCCTGTTTGCTGGTCTCCGATAGGAGTCCAATACGGCAGATCCGTGTTCTTTTAGCTGGTAGGGTACCTCTGATGAATCTCTCCTCGCTCTCCATTCTCTGTCAGTTTTCTCACTCCATTTGGTGCATGGCTGAGTTCTTTATCTCTTCATTTGATGTTTTAGGGTTTTAGGATTGTTGTTTTCTCTGTTCGGCTTAGTTTTTCGGATCTTTGCTGTGGAGGGACAGCGTGGTGCTTCTGCCTAGAATGCCATTTTGCCAGAAGTCCTTATTAAACTCTTTAAAAACAATAAATCATAATATTCATTTAATATACCGTTTATTATGATTATTAAAAGTATTAAGCTTGAAGAATGAAGTTCACATTACTGATTATGGGACATAAAAAATAATGGATTTTAGGAATCTTGATTTAGGGCAATCAACAAAGCCAATTTATATGAATTAAAAAATAAAACTTACTACTATATGACCAGTAAGAGCTGTACATAAATATGATGTGATTATTAATTCAACAAATATTTGTATATTGAGTTCCTACTATATGCCAGGCATCTGCTGAAATTACCAATTGTTGAAAAACAAGTTTTGATATTTGCCATCCACAACAGAACAAACAACTAATAACTAAAAACAAAAAACACTATAACTAAAGATCTATATTGATTTTATCCTTTTTAAAGGAGACATTCTAAATTGCTTAAAGTGACACGCAGGAAACCTCACAATGTGGGCCCTGTGTTTTTCAAATAAATTGTAGGAAGGGGCTATGCTTGAGTCACACTGATGTTTTAAATTTTCCTTGGATAAAACATTCCTTCAGAATTTTGAACATTTGCCTAAAGGCTGGATTCTGTTGCTAGCATGAAAACAGCTATTAATTTTCCTACAAAGATGTTCAAGTTCTTGTTTTTAGGTTCTTGGAAATGAGTTAGTTTACCTGAAATGCAATTGAAGTTTGAGAATACTTTAGAGAAGCTGTATGAAACCTGCTCATCTACTGGCAGGTCAAAGCTAGGCCCTTCTCACACCCAGCTCAAATGCAAACTTCCCTCTGAAACCTTTTACCCAGGCCGAGTTAGTCCTCCCATGAGCCCCTATTTGTATCTGTATTAGAGCATATGTAACACTGTGTCTGCTTATATTTTCCTTTTTTTAACCATGAACTCAAAAGCAAGACTCTCATTTAATCATCTCTCTGTCCTCAATGCTTCTTGCTATTCCTAGAACATAGTAAGGGCTGAATATATGAGAAGAGAAAGGAAAGAAAAGGAAGTGAGGAAAGGAAACAGACTTAGCTTATGGCCCAATACCCCTTTGTAACTCACATGATGGAGTTTGTAACAATCAACCAGGTGTTCTAAAGGATGAGGCTATGACAACGAAATACATTTACAGGTAAACAGACTTTTCTTCAGAAAATCAAAGAAGAAAAGGTAAAGTCAGGTGACACACTAAGTTAGCACTGTTTGCTCTTTGGGCATGGAGCCACTGAGGAACAAGAGAGTTGGGAGAGGTTCTGTTGGCCTTCAAACTTGTTTATACCCATTAAGATCATTGTTTTCATAACACCCAGGAGAGATAGACCAGCAGCAGTTTCCAAGTCTTGTCCTGGGATTTGCTAAGAGAAAACTGTGGCACTTCTCCTGGAAGATGATGGATGGAAAATGCTTGCAGTTCCCCGATTCAGAATAATCAAGAGTCTGCTTGGGAATAAAGCACTTCTGGAAGTGGTAGGTCCCATCCACCAGAGGTTTTGTTTATATCAAGGAGTTGGAGTTGATGAGACATTTCAGGCACTTTCCTAGCATGATTACTGTACTCGTATCATGTTGGGATTAAATTGAAAACTAAGTTGCCTGTAGAAAAGCTTGCAGTGGAGTTTCTTTCAGTCCAGATTCCATTGTCCTTATCTGAAGAACTTCAGTCTGGAGGCCACTGCTGGTCTGGCTGTAGGTATGGTAATGTTTACTTACTATAGATAAGTGGCAGTTTATTATCCTTAGCACTACCCTTTACTACTGACGAAAAACATGGTGCTAGTACAGAGACGTACACACAAATTCCTATAATACAAGACAAACTAAATGCATTAAAGGTTCATATACTAGGCATTTTTAACAAGTATATATTGAAGTCCTATTTTTTGTTCTAGGCACTGTTCTATGCCCTTCATGTGTGGCTGTGAAAAGGATAGATAAGGTACATATTCATACTAGTGAGGTAGGTAGACCATAGAGAAATAATTTTAAGAAAAATAAAACAGGATACGATCATAGTTAGAGGTTTAGGGGGTGACTTTTTATAGGGTAGTCAGAGAGAGTTTCTCTGGAAAAAAGTAAAAAGGGACATTTGAATTGAGACCTGACTAATGAGAAGATGTTGCAAAGATCTGGGAAGAGAGTATTCTAGGTAGGAGGAACATCAGGTACAAAGTCCCTGAGGCAGAGACAAGTTCTGTCTTGTAGGAGGAGAGAAAGATAATCACCAGGAAGGTGGAGAAAAGTACAAAGGGAACAGGATCATGTAGGGCCTTTGTAGATAGTGATAGAAATTTGGAATCTATTGAATACAATGACAATTTTTGAATGGTTTTAAGCAAACCAGTGCTGTGAAAAAACATATGTTTTCTGAATGTCACCTTGCCTGCAATAAGAATGAAAAGAAAATCAGAATTTATTGTTGCTAAGTTTCACTGTGTGTTTCACTGTGGAGGAATTTTGAACTGCTGCTTAAAGAAAATATAAGGGTTCTGTAGGTGAATAAAAGGGAGAAAGGGCTGCTTAACTCTGAAGACATGTGTAAGCAAAGTTGCAGAGGCATGTGATTGCCTAGATGTTTAATACAAGTAGCAGGTGTATGTCAGAAGAAGTTACAAAAAATGTGGCTTTCAGTAACAATAAAACTGACCATAAATATTGAGTCCTTGCCTATGTACTAGGAACTGAGCTTATTCATTTATATCGATAGATTGCAAACCCATTGTATTTCCTGAGTACATTCAGTCTCCTACTCCCTAAGTATTTCATAGTTCCTCATTGAGATTTTTAACATATCCTCTCCCCAACTGACTCATAGCTAAAGATCTTGTTTTTTAAGTTAATGAGAAAATTGAAACAATCAGAAGTGAAAATCTATTTACTTTCACCATCAAATCTACTAAGTTACTTCCACTTATGCTCACATACTCTGCCTTCCTGCTTGTTACTATAGATGACTTGCTAGTCCAATCTAACATTAATCTTCCACTTATACCCAGATCCCATGAACTTTCACTATCTCAAGGACTTGCTCCCATAATTATCCCTTGTTCTCCTTCATTATCAATTGGTGCTTCTATGTTCCATCATTTCCTTTATTACACAACTATGAAGTAATCTTTTGTTAAACAAAACAAAACTCCCTTAGCCACTTATCCTCTTCTAGGTTCTACTCCATTTCTCTGCTTCCCTTTGCAGCAGAATTTATGGAAGTTGTCTCCGATCAACATGGTTCCATTCTGTCTTGAAATCACATCAATCAGGCTTTCGTCACCACTCCTTTGAAACCACCCAAGGTCACTCATAATCTACATGTGGCAAAAAAGCCCATGATCAATTCTCTTACTCAACCTATCAGCAACATTTAAAATAGTCGGTAACTTTTTCTTTGAAGTTCTTTGTTCTACAGGCTTTTAAGACTTCTCCCTCACCTAGTTTTCTTCCACATCATTGATTACTTCTTTTAATTTTCTAAAGGTGGAAACTTATCATTTCCCAAACTCTTGGGATGCACCAAGGCTCAGTTTTTAGATCTCTTCTCAATATGCCCTCGCTCCCTAGGTAATATTATTCTTTCCCATGATTTGAATACTATATATATGTTAATAACACTCAGATTTATATATGAAGCCCCATACTCTATCATGAAATACATCTGTCTTCTCAACATCTCAGGAACCATGACCTTTCCTCATTATTTCTTTTCATTATCTACTTGGTATCACAAGGTTAATATTCCCACCTCTAATCTGACTCTAATCTTATGCCTTCCCCAGGAATTCACAGGAAAGAGAATTACCATACTCTTTACCATTGTCTTCATAATTGTGCTAAAATGTTATTTGCCTTAATCATGTTCTTTCTTTCACGGTTGTATTCTACAGTGGAGTTTTCTAGAGGCTACCTAGGAAAAGTCACATTATTGCTCTTACAATTAATGGAATATATGCTTGTGTATTATTGTATTTTTAACATTTCTCAGTTTTTAATAAAAAAAAATCTAGTAGTTTTTCAAAGTTTCAACATATGACCCAGCAATTTTACTCCTAGTTATACGCCCAAGGTAAATTAAAACATATGTTCACGCAAAAGCTTGTACATGAACGTCCATAGAAACATTATTCACAATAGCCAAAAGTGGAACCAACTCAAACACCATCAACTGATGAGTGGATAAACAAAATGTGATATAGCCATACAATGGAATATTACTTGGTAATAAAAATAATGAAGGGGAAAGAGAGAATCATTGTTTAGTGTACCCTGAGTTTCTGTTAAACGTGATGGAAAAATTTAGAAATGGATAGTGATGATGGTTATACAACATGATGAATATAAATAATGTCACTGAACTGTACATATAAAAAATGTTGAAATAGCATATGTTTTATTACATATATACTTACTACAATAAAAAAAAATGAAGTATTGATATATGCCACAACATAGGTGAATCTTGAAAACATTTTAAGTGAAATAAATGAATTACAAAAGATAGCGTATTGTATGATTCAAAGTATATAAAATATCCATATATCCAGAGTAGGCAAATTTATAGAGACATAAAGTAGATTAGTGGTTGCCTAGGGTTCGGCAGGGAGGATAGAGAATGATTGATAATAAATACAGGTTTATTTTTAGAGTAATGAAAATATTTGAAAATTAGTCCTAATGATTGTACAAGTTTGCATGTACTAAAACCCACTGAACTATATACTTTTAAGTGGTGAATTTTATGGCACACGAATTAAATCTCTATAAAGTTTTAAATAAATATTTCTCAGCTCTAATTTCATACATACATATATATGTATATATGTATATAGATATATACATATCTAATTTCATACATACATATATATATATATGTATATAGATATATACATATCTCCCTTGTAAGCAAAAGCTCTTTGGGGTTCTCAATAATTTTTAAGAGTTTAATTTTTAAAGTCTGAGACTCACTGCCCTAATATAAATAAGAACCTTCTAATTTGTCTTGATATTTTTATTCTTACTCCCTGATGGTCTGTCTTCATACATTATTAACCAGAGCCACCTTTTTAAAAGGTAAGTTAAGTCATATCATTCTCCTATTTGGAAACTTTCAGAATCTTTCCATTAGTTAGAACAAACCTTACAGCCTTCAGTATGACCTATAATGTCCTACATGATCTCGTTCTTATTACCTTCTCAGTCTTTACCCATCACTGTGTTCCAGCCATACTGGCCTTCTTACTGTTCCACAGATATAGCAAGCATGATCTTGTCTCAAGAACTTAGACTTTTCTGTTTTCTTTGCCTGGATCCTCTCAAGAGCTCAGATACCAACCAGGTCATCAACTTATTTAATTCAGGCCACTGAACAAACACCACTTCATCATATAGGCCTTTCCTGGTCACCCTATCCAAAATACCACCTTCCATTCCTAGAACATCTTCCATCCCTCTCTATCCCCTTTCTGGGGACTTCTGAATTGTTCTGCCCATGTGCACAACAGGTCATAATTACTGAAAAAAAGAACTAACCCTTCTATCCCAGAAAGCCCACAACCAAAGACCAATGAGAGTTGGTATATAAGTTCTCCAGCTCACTTTGCACCCTATGTAGGATTGCTCTTGAGGAATACTGTTATTCACTGACACCCAGAATTCTCCTTAGGGATTAAACTCAAGTTACTCACAGTGGTAACATACTTGACTTGGCTGATTTCCCTTCTCAGTCTCATTTCTCTACCTGTTTAAGAGTATTTTCTGATATTGCATCCTAAGTGTACTATTTGCATTCAAATCTTTGTTCCTTATTGCTACAAGATTTTTTACGTTTATTATCCTCCTTTACATTTATTGCTATATGTTTTCTTTCATCTATGTAATCACTAAGAAGCTAGTAATATTTTGCTCACCATGGTCACAGTGTCTAAAATAATACCATGTAAAAAGCTGACACCTACTAAATAGTTTTTAACATAAGAAAGAGTTATTATCAGATATATTCCTTATAGTAACCAGTGAGGCAGGAGGTATCATTATTATTTCTATATAACAGACGATGCAACCAAGATTTCAAAAGGTTAGATAAATTGCTCAGCGTTGAACAGTATGTGGAGAAGCAGGTCTCTAACCGACCTGACATCAAAGTCCATATGTTTAACAAAATTCATAACAATTAAAACTCAGCTCTGCAATCTAAGATGAATGGTCAGAACACAACTAGCAACAAATGACCTTATAGTGAACATCTTGACATTCTTAGAATCCGACTCATTAAGCCAGTGGTTAAGCTGTATAATCTTCAAAAGTTTAACAAGCATAGAGACAAAGTAAAAACAAATTGGTATAGATTCTTCTGAAGACCTGAGTCTCTCCCTTTTAAGTGTTGTTTTCATAGTTGGCTTTATTGGCTCTCTCTTCTCATGGATGATTACTGGGGCCACTTGTGTCAGCAGTGCATATCATACACCCTTTTGATTACCTGCTTTACCTAGTTAAGAGTCACATCCACTCATCTTGTTTCAATCTACCTGCTAGCTCTGAATTTTGGGTTTTAAACTTCAGAATAAACTCACATTCTCCTAGATCTCTGCCATTCTTATTCCAAAATCCAGGGATTTTGGAATAAATTCTGAAAACCTAGAAGTGTGCTGAAGAGAGCAACACTATTCTCAAATGGTGGCCAATTAATGGAATTACCCAGTTGTAACAATCTTTGATCTATTTCCTCTTCAGTGACTGCATACACACCTACAGAGTTCTAAAATGTCGGAACAGAAAAAATGAAACAGGAAAATGATGGATACCGAATGTTTTTTGCATATTGTTTCTTCTTATTTTTTTCAATTCTTATTGGAGAATTGATAAACTCATTTGGCAGATGAAACAAAATTGAGGCAACAGAATCCTTCCAGAGTACATTGTTTTATTAATTGTAATTATGTCTGCAGGTGAGGAAATAGACAAATAACTCCAGCTTCCTTACTGTTTAATTTAACCAAGGAATTTGTAAGTCCTCTAACAAGTTATGTTAGAATAGTCCAAAAATATGCCATAGGGTTTCAAAGGATAGTTAACAAGTAGATGAAGAAGAGGGTCATTTGAAGAAGAGAGAGGAAGCAAGACCAGTTACATGATTCAAACTTTTTGCTGGAGAATTGCTGTTTCAATGTTTACAGATTCCAGAACTTTGCCAAGATTATCAAAGGAAAACCTTATGGAAAGGATACAGAAAATAAACAGCAACAAAAATTGTGATATGAAATTTGATTTTACTTCTGCTTTACTGTAATCAAATGGCTTGAGAACATGTCTACGTCGCCAATGATGTAGTTAAAGTTTCCTGAAGGATTTAAAGATGCCATTCATTGAGTTGACTTAAAGTTCTTTAAGTGGTCTTCTGCTTCATTCATCCTTGTATCTCTAGCATCCAGCAGAGCTAGGTGACTGAGTGCTTGTATACATTAACAGAACAGATAGGGTAGAAAGAATGCTGTTTGTCCTTGACTCTTCCTCACACACAAATGTATATATATATATATATATATATATATATATATATATATATATATATATATGAACACATGCAAGAGTGTGGAATTACATTTCCAAAAAAGCAATTTGACTTTTGGTCTTGGTTCCTCAGCCATGCACAAGCTGACCTTTATCACATAGGCTGGGGAATCTGCCAGGTAACCGACCTTTACCTGGATTGGCTGGGAACCTCACCCAGTAACAGACCTTTACATGGATTGGCAGGGAATGCAAGGGTACCGGAAGAGGCTGAGACAACAAAAAGCTGGGGTAGAACTGCCCCACAGGGTTTCCAAGGCTGTAATCTTCACAGAAGCATACTGCCACATCTTTCTCCAGTGGAGGGGCCGGTGGGTTCCAACCGCCAACCTCTCAGTTAGCAGCCGAGCACTTCACCACTGTGCCACCAGGGTGCCTTCAGCATTGGTAGCAGGGTGTGAAATCTGAACACCAGCTGAGCGCTGTAACACTCTGAGAGCAGGGGCTGCCCCAAACAGGGGATTGTCCCATAGGGCTGGGGCCATCCAAGAGCTGTGCTGGAGCTGGTCAGGAGGAGCCAGGATCCAGCTGAGAGGAGCGGCCAATAGTGGAGGCCGACAGCAGAGCCTGTTAAATGACAAGAGCTTGAATGTAAGTTTTTCCCAGTTTTGAGGAAGGTTAAATGGGTCCCCTCTGAGATGTAAATGAGTCTCACTGGAGATGCTGTGGCCCTCTACTGGCCCTTGCCCCATGCATATCTTCATTTCTGTTTATATTCTTCTCTGCTATTAAATTTGTGTTGCTGTTATAGTGTTTCCATGAGATCTCTGTGACTGGTACAATCAATTGTCACAAGAGTGCTGTGGGGAGAAGGGCTGGTATCAGAAATGGTGGAGAAGTTGGAGAATATGGGTATATTTGACTTCCGCTTCATAAGAACCAGCTTTGTGTTGATCTTGTCTTCAGAGTGATCTTTTCAGTTGGTGTCCAAGAAAGTTGACCTATTTCAACATGCATATATATATATGTATGTATGTGTATATATATATGTATAATTCCACAGTGCTATTAATGTTAAACCTAATGTAATGAAACACTGACCTAGATAAACTTTAAATTAAATACTGTAGTTTAAAAACTCAGAAAATTATCTGGTTAATGTCTTATTGTGTTCAAATTTGTTCAAATGGCAATTATGAATATATGGCAATCAAAGCAGGAAAGAGTAGGTCTGATGGCATCAGCACAACTACGTGGCTATAGGCGAGGGCTAGGGATGGCCATGCTGGGTAGCAGATGTTTATAAGACTCATCTCCAGTGAGAAGGCAACTGGTTTCATTGAAGAATGTAAGTGTGGAACAAATGAGATTATTTGTCCCCTCTCTTCTCTCTTCTCATCCCAAAGATCTTCCCACCTTGAAAAGATTTTGGCCTATAATAGGAATGAAGACAACTCACAGAAAATACACGGATAGCACGAAGAGGTTATCACAAGTTCAGTCGGTTTTTCATTCTTTTACTTCCTTGGAGAGAAATGAGTAGCATTCAGTCATTTAGATAGTTGACCTCCTCACTGTCAGGACCATCATCTTCACATCCCAGCCAAAATCCTCAGTTATGAACTCTGCAGGAAGTGTTAGTTTAAGGTAAATCCAAGGCAACTAGGGGGCAAGAGAACATAAAAACAGTGAATATACGTCTCAGAGCCCCATGCGTCTGTCAGCTTGGTGTTTTCAATCATCTCATATGTACGCCAAAGCTGGACAATAAATAAGGAAGACGGAAAAAGAATTGATGCCTTTGAATTGTGATATTGGCAAAGAAAACTGAATATACCATGGACTGCCAAAAGAAAGAACAAATCTGTGTTGGTACAAGCAGAATGCTCCTTGGAAGCAAGAATGGTGAGACTATGTCTCACATACTTTGGACGTATTACCAGGAGGGATCAGTCCCTGGAGAAGGACCTCACGCTTGGTAAAGTAGAGGGTCAGTGAAAAAGGAAGACCCTCAATGAGATGGATTAACACAGTGGCTGCAGCAATGAGCTCAAGCATAACAATGATTGTGAGGATGGAGCAGGACTGGGCAGTGTTATCTTCTGTTGTACATAGGGTTACTGTGAGCTGGAACCGTCTTGACAGCACCTAACAGCAACATATGTCTTAGAGGCCCAACTGGTTGTATGTGTGTTTTTTTATATAATTTTATAAATGGCAAATAATCCAAGAGGAATAAAATTAGATCTGAGAGGAAATGCCTTTTTCTTTCTCTTTTCTTTCTTCCTTCCTATTATTCTTTTATGTTTCAAAATAATGACAAATATTGAACACTGTAGAGATGAACCATTTATCTATAAATTGAAGAATTTGTTGTCTAGCACCTTTGTACAGATTCACCCAGAAACTTTTGGGCATAAAATATTATTATGAATAATGTAGTATCTATGGACTGTGACCTCCAAATTCTCATAATAAAAACAAACAAAAACAGTAAGAATAAAGTTATTATCATCAATCCAGTCTACCAAAACATTTTTAGGCTTACAGCTTCCAGTCTTTGAAAAGCAGCAAAGCAAAAACAGGAACAGGGAAGAGTTGCTTGCTTTTCTTTCTGTCCTCTCTAATGGAATTTTGTACTGAAATGTCCAGAGCTCAGAGATAGCTTCCATGTTTTGTGGCTTGAAGGTTTAGACTTGAAATCCGTTCATTAAATGAGATGAATCAGACTTCAGTGAGCCATTAGGGAGGTAGAAGGCCCTCTGAGCCAAATAAGAATGCTGGGTGATAAGAGGTTGTGCCTAATAGTTCAACTACACAAATGAACAGGCTCAGAAATGAAAAGAAAGGTGATATTAGGCAAATGTAGTTATAAAAATAATCTACAGTATTGAAGCTTTTTGTTTTCATACCACAAATTCCCTGTGTTATCTGATGTTGTATTTTTCTATGTGTGAAAAGACAGACACAAACTATTTGTGCTTTTGAAAGCAGCTGGGCCTAATCAATATTTTAAATCCATAACAAAATTCTCATTTTGTTGCAAATTTATCATTTTGACGCAGGGTAAAATAATGGCCACAGGTGATGTGTGGTCATATCTGCCTCTTGTTGTGTGTCTTCATTTTGTTGGTAACTAGAGAATTGTGTTTGAAAAGTCAAGTAGGCTTGAAATGTTTTTAAAGTAAGTGAAATGAAAGCACAGAAAAGTATAGAAGTGTTTTATTTTATTTATAGACGTGGTGGAGTATTATTGATCATGGTTTTATTTACTTCTTCCTCATCCACTACTCTCAGTCTTTCTTTGTCTCTCCATACTCACTCTACCTTCCCACACATCCACTTCTTCCTACCTGATCATTAAACTTTTATTATATAAGTGCATTGTTTTTAACTTTTCCACTAATATTCATTTAGGTGCAGAATACTTCTTTATCTCAATAAACCTGTTACCATCGAGTTGATTACAACTCATAGCGACCCTATAGGACAGAGTAGAACTGCCACATAGGATTTCCAAGGAGTGGCTGGTGGATTCTAACTGCTGACATTTTGGTTAGCAGCCGAGCTCTTAACCACTGCACCACCAGGGCTCTTTTAACTCAATAAGTACATATTTATTTCTTTGAGTTATTTCTTAATGATTGTTGTTGTTAGCTGCCAGTCAAGTCATCCCCCAACTCATGACATTACAGAGTAGAACGGTTCCATGGGGTTTTCTTGGCTGTAATCATTACAGTAAGGAGCCCCGGTTGTGCAGTTGTCAAAGTGCTTGACTATTAACTGAAAGGTCGGTGGTTCAAAATCACCAGTGGCTCAGTGGGAGAAGGATGTAGTAGTCTGCTTCCATAAAGATTTACAGCATTGGAAACACTCGGGGGTCTCTATCGGTCAGAAAGATTCCATAGCAGTGGGTTTGGTTTGGTTTTTTATAAATCATTACAGAAGGAGTCCCTGGGTGGCACAAATGGTTAAGCATTCAACTAGTAGCTAAAAGTTTGTAGGTTCGAGCCCACCCAGAGGCACCTCAGAAGACGGGCCTGGTGATCTGCTTCTGAAAAGTCACAGCCTTGAAAAACCTATGGAGCAGTTCTACTCTCCGCACATGAGATCACCGTGAGTTGGAATTGAGTCAGTGGCAACTAGCAACCACCTTTATGGAAGCAGTTTGCCAGGCCTAGCAGCTGCTGGGTAGGTTTAAACACCCACCTTTGGGTTAGCAACCGATTGCAAACCTCTTACACCACCCAGGCTCCTCTTACTGATCACGCCTCCCTTAAAGCAATCAGAAAAAATGATTGACTAGATTTTGTTTGACTTTTTCAAAGCTACAGAGAACAACATCTTCTTCTTGCTTTATGTCACTTGGCTTTTACAAAGCTATTTTTGTTGAAAAGTGAACCTTGTATTGTCTACAGTGACCTCACCTACCTGAAATGCCCCAACGGTGCATACGAAAGCTCACCTCCCCTGGAGATTAATGAAAGCTTTGCTTGTCATTTGAAGACTACATTGTTTATAAGTCTCCAACATAAAGGTCATTTGTGTAGGGTGATTTTAAAGTGAGGCTAGTGATGCAGATTAATTTCATAACAAGCAACAACACTAATTATATAGTGCTCCATTCATTTAATATGATATATAAATACAAGGTCTGACACCATCTGAAAAGTTCTTGGGACTTTTCCTTCTCTAGATGAAAGGTGTTATCTAAATCCTTTCGAGTGCTTGGTTATAATTACTGAGTTTATTTGCTGGGAACATAATTGCACAGTTTGTTGCATGATCCACTCACAACAAGAAAACCGCAGACCTAAATCTTGCTGAATCATTCACCTGCTCAAATTAGAGTATAACCAAATGTAGGGGCTTGAAGGCAAAAGCCAGAGAACTTGACTTGGTGCCACCACCCTGGCATCATATTTTACAGAAGACAAGACCCGAAAACGCCTTTCAGTGTCTATGACAGATGAGTTTGCCTGAAGCAACTATCCAGTTGAATTCAGAACACATGTCAGAAACTAGAGTATTTTTATAAGATGGCATTGCCAGAAGGAAAAAAATGTAGAAAAAATGTACTGATCAGCTCTGTCCAGGTACTATAAGGATAAATCCCACCACCATTGATCTGTTTGGAGTTGGAAAATGAGATACATAATATTTTGGTCATTTGTTCTTTGTGAAACTAGATACTTGCTTTGAAATCATGCATTAAAGGCAGAACTATGGATTTTTACTACTAAAAATGCATTTTTATTGCCTCTTTTATGCTGTATACCTTAGAACATCTCTGTTCCAGTGTCTGATCTTGCACTTCTTTGGAACACCATGGAAAATTTACTGACAAAAGAAACGCTACGTAAGAAAATAAGCTACTCAGCAAAAGAGGGGAAAGTTTACATATAGTAGGGAGTGTGGGTTTTTAAGCAGTTAATCTCTTCCCTTATTCCACCTTCTTTACCTGTGGTTTTGTGGTGTGCCTTTTAAGGGGATGATTTTCCTCACTGGCGATAATGTGCAGAAAAAGAATATTGTTTGTTGTTCTGCTCTGTTTGAACTAGAGCAATGTATAAAGCAGTTCCTGCCAAATCTCTATGAAAGGGTTAGGTGTATATTGGAAAAAGGTTGAAAGTGAGTGGGCGTCAGGAGGGGGTGGAAGCTGATAGGTAAGCCTGTGTGTGTTGCAGACCCAACAGCAGGTTTTTCGAGTTCTGACACTGATAATGAGTTTGTTCTCTGAAAGGAGTCTGAGCCTCTGTGTGGATAAAACAAACATTTTAAATTGAAACTCATAAAGGAATAAAAGAGTCAAAACATTCTTACTTATTCTCTCTCTGTGGGGAAAGTGAAAGCCTTTGGTGTCTGACAGGTGCACCTTATGAGTAACCTGGATAGCTGCCAGTCTTTGTTGAGAACAGACCAAGTACACCACACCTGTTGATGGAAAACACTGCCCTCGAACACAACAGATGAACTTGTGTAAATATCACCCCTATTTTCCTACTTTCCTGCATTAGCTGATTTTCATTCAATGAAAGTTTATATCAAATAGGCAGTTTCAGATCCTGGTATCCTACACTGAACATACCAAATGTCACTTGATTAAGATCATAATCTTTTCTGGAATGGAAATATTCATTTTTCATCTTCATCCAACTGTTGTTGAAGGATGCCTTGGCATGTCCTTCAGCTTCATCGAAGCACATGAGTTCATCTATTTGCTTCCTAGGCATAAATTAGTTTCTTGAGTATGCTTTTCTCAGCTAAACACATTATGTACCTAGAGGATGAATGAAATAAGACTTCAGGGGTGTATCTTTGGAAAAAAAAACTCATCAACTGATGAGGAATGGAAGGTAAGAAAGAGGCTCCAGAGAATAGCTGCCTAGATAAAGAAAAAGGAGCTTTCTAAAAGGAGGGAGCAGAGAGAGAACAGGGGAAAATATGTGCCAACAGGTTTCAGAACAGCTTCTGGAGAGAATATTTATTGGTAACTCTTGAAGAAATTCAAATTGAAGTATATACATAAACACTTTTATTTCTGTTCAATTCTTTATGTTCATTCTGGTTTTTTTTTTCTTTTTTGAATTGTTATAAATATAAAACTACTTCCTATGCACAAACATGAATGTGGAAAGGAACATAATCGAATCATCTCTTTCATCTTTTAACCCTTTCATGGCCTCTGGGACATATATGTCCATACATACATGTCCCAGTTACATTTACTGCCCCTGGAGGTTTACTTGCAGGCATTTGAGCCACTTTAGTATGTAGTGAATACTGATGCAACTGCCTAAAAAGCAAGGAAATTGGTCTGCACCACATTTGAGTGTTGAGAGCCATTCCTATGAAGGTATGCTGCCCAGATTCCTCCCAGAGGAGTGATTATGTGAAACTTTTGTGTCTTTTGGCTTCTGTACAGCAAGATAAGGCTTGCAAGTATGTTTGTTATTTCCTTTGTGTTATTGGGAAGGTATGGTTACTAATGTTCAGAAATATTCAATTAAATGAGGTATTTTGGGGGTGAAAACAGTTTGTGATGCATTTCCTGGGCCATGGAACCAATATGACCCATGAGTGTGATATGCTTCATGGAATGTGGAACTAATATTACCCACTTGCAATTGACATTTCATTTTTCCAAATAATGAGAAACTATCAACAAGCAATGATTCAGCATCCATTCTATTAGTGAAAAAACACAGCATCACCAAAAAATTCCAAACAGAAAATAATTGAACCATGAAAGTATGAGTATGTAAATACTGTCCCTGCCCCACCCTAATCCCTGCCAAAGACTCTAGGTTTTAAATCTTAAATGGTTTCTGTGAGTAGAGACCAGCATTGCTGTGTTGTCTTTGCAGTTTAGCTTTCTCCCAGATGCTGCCACAGCCCTGTAGTCATGACTGTCCATACCACTGAGGTTCTTCATGTTAATATGCTAACAAACTTTTAGTCTAACCAACCTGGGGGAACTCTGGCTTCTCTACTAAGGAAATGAAATGCCTTAGACCAAAGAATAAATGATGCTAGGCCAATGGACTCATGGGAAGGCATAAACTATGTATCTCATGTACACAGAAATATATGTGTGTGAAAAAATCTTTTTGTATTGTAATACTAATTATTTCCTCCCTCTCACTGCCTCTCTGTTCCATACTCGCCACCCAGCCCCACACAGTTGAGAGATAAGAGGACAGAATAGAAAGACTTAACGTAATGTGTTTGATGGAAGGAGGATATATTAACTTTATTTCCCCCCTCCCAGTGGGAAAAACAAGATAAGCCATTATTATGTACAAAGCAGCTGCTAAGAAAGCAGCTAGAAGCATTAAAACCGAGATTATCGGATCTCTATAATTAAATCCCACCCCTTTTTTTCTTTTATCTGGGACTACACCAGATGATTCTTTACATCCTATGAGCATATTTTACACATAATCCTGTGCTATAGTCTCCAGATGAGCAGAGGCAGTAATTAGAAACTTTTAACTCATGGGAATTTTATTTGCTTCTTAAGGGAAATTGAGGAAATATTATTTTTATCCAAGATCTGTTTATAGAATTTGACTCATGACTCTTATAATGCTCTTATATGGCATTTATACCACAATGCATGTAGGTGTTTCTTCCTCAGACATCCTACCCCCAGCCACCAACATCACCATGTGCATACACCTTGCCCCACCTCTGGCACATACACCCTACATGAAAGACAATTGAGATGGCTGGTCGTAGAAACAGCAGCCTGCATTGGGCTCCCTGCAGAAAGTATGTGTTGATTAGTAGCAGGGATGAATGCTCGGTTTGGGTTTGTTTCTGTGTCACGGGCTAGTCTGATTCCATTTATACTCATATACCTCTAGATTTATGGTGACGTTATTTTCTAAGCAGACACATACTGGCTTCTCAGAAAAAATAAAACAGAATAAAAAAGGAACTGAAAATCTCAGGAATTTACAAAGAAAAGAAACCTCCCTCTTTTTCTGTTCCCTACTCTGACCGAATAGCCAGATATGGGATAACTTGGACAGCTTTTGAAAAAAAATATTTCAGTGCCAATGGTCAAAGTTATTGTAGATTTTCAATCAGTGTAAGAAGGAGGAAGCAGAACAATTTAAGCTTTCCTGATCTGGAGCCCTTGGCGTTTATGTTTGTGTAGTCCAGCTGACTGTTATACTTGATCAGTATCCTTTCAGCATTTTGTGACTTTGTGGAGATTAGGTATCCTAACTCCACCTGCTGGCTGACCAAGAATTACATGGCTTTGGTTTAGAAAGGCAAGCTGGCATCATGACATGGACAGCAATGTAAAAACCTGGAGAACCTAACCTAGGCCCTTTGCTTTACCACTTTCTGGCCATGGTAATCACCTCTTAAAGAGTGACTTAAGATTCCCGGACTTTAAAAGAAGATGAAAAAAAAAGTGTTTTGAACACAAAATTGTGTGAGAGTTTGTTTGTTGATATTAAAATTAATACCAGAAATACAGAAGCAATATTATGAACAATTCTAACTCAGGTAAAAGGAAATATTTTAATTAAGAATAGTAAAGTTCACCAAGAAAATCAAAACGTTTCCAATTTTAACATATTATAATTATTTCCCTGTGACAACCCTCTTTCATTATCATGGTAAATCAAATCATAGGAAGACACATAAATGCAAACACCCATACACACATTTGCAGGCATACATACTGAAATGTGTATGAGTGTATGAACTAGTCCCCAGTTCAGACCTAGAGACCTCCACTTACATTTTGACTGTGAGCTCGCAACGTCTCAGTATGCCCAGGACCCACCAGTAAACATTGTGGGAGCTCTGTATAATTTGACGACTGGGCATCAAGAGTATTACTTGTGTTCTTCACCTGGTCCAATATCAGGTAAATACCAAAACCACATAGATCTTATATGTTAAGTAAAGAAAATGTGAAAGACTAATGATCAAAGATAAGAAAGAATATTTTTTATACAGGTCAGTCCTGTTTAATAGATAAGAGGACCAAAGGGGGAAAATATTACCTCAGAGTAGGTTTGGTTTAGGTTTAGGCCTCCAACAATTATGAATGAGGTCCAGAAATACTCTTTTAATTCAACTTAATTAATGTTTGGACATCTCATGCCCATATTGTTTCTTGTTCCTCTAACACATTTCCTTATTAGCATTAATAACCATCCGTTTTTTTTTTTTTTTTTTTTTTTTTGTGGTCTCTCTTCTGATATTTTCAACTCTTCTGTTAGTGTATTATTTGGCTTCTAATAATTTTATCTTTCCCTTAGATTCACTTTTCCAAGGATTGTATAACCTAGGATCATTTTTTTTTTCCCCAGCACTTGTCGTTTGTTGTCGTGGAGTTGATTCTGACTCATGGCAACACCCATGTGTGCAGAGTAGAACTGTTACATAGAGTTTTCAAGACTGTAGACTTTTGGAAGCAGATCACTAGGCCTGTCTTCCAAGGCATCTCTGGGTGGGTTTGCACCAGCAACCTTTCGGCTTGTAGTGGAGCACTTAACTATTTGTGCCACCCAGGGACTCCATTTCCAGTGCTAAATCCAAAAAAAACCAAACTTGTTGCCGACCGTTCAATTCCAATTCATAGTGACCCTATAGGACAGAGTAGAACTGCCTCATAGGGTTTCCAAGGAGCAGCTGGTGAATTCAAACTGCCGACCTTTTGGTTAGCAGCTGAATGCTTAACCATTGTGCCACCATGGCTCCTTTCCTGTGCTAGGCAGTCAATATTTATTTACACTCACTTAATTGAAAGATTAGGAAGAAAGTCCTGGTGATCTACTTCAGAAAACCAGCCAATGAAAACCCTATATATCACAAAGGTTGACTCCATTGCGCAAGGGGTCACCATGAGTCAGGGCAACTTGATGACACCTAACAACAAAAACAAAAAGTGGAAGATAGCAATATATCTTCTGCTTACATGTACAAGAAAGTAAGACTTAAAAAAAAAAAAAAATCAGGAAAGCCATCACTGCTTTTATCATGTGCTACTGTGTACTCGTACATTTAAAAATGATCTATACCCTCTTTTCATATGATTGGGGTAATAGTTCCCAATTTTGAAAATTGAAATAAAAACTTATAAGAGGCCCTTAAGAAAGGAGGAAATCATTTTATAATTTAGCAGGGTTCATTTTAGTCAAATTCAAAATAAATCTTTCATAAGTGCTCAAGGATATTTCCTTTATTTTGCCTATAACTTCAAATAAGTGAGGATTTTTGCTTCTGAACTTTGAGTAGGAGAGAATATGACAGTCATGATTTCAGAGATAATTTGCAGATTACTTGCTCACTGAATGAAAGTTACATCCTAATTTTTTTGTGTGTAACCAGATAATACAATTGCAGTTACTTAATTTTAAAAGTCAATTCTATTATCATTTAAAAAGTTAATTATAATAGCAGTTAGAATATGGGCTAATGTAAGATCATGGGCATTGAAATAGAAAAGAAAATATCTCAACAATTTGGGTAAAGGAATCCTGTAATTCATTCAACCTGTTCTAACATCTGGAATAACTTTTCAACATTTGTGTTCAACGAAACCACTAATAGATCCTGACAGAGTTTTCCCTGCTTGATTTCTAAGCATTTATTGAAACATAGTTAAAATAGAATCCATGTGTGCCCAGTTCATCCTTGCTGCATTCTATAAAACTTGGCTTTCTGTAAGCTACCGGGGACATGATTTCACTGTTGTTTTCAGAATGTGTTCTGCTCTTCTCCGACTCCTACTCCTCATTACAAAGGTAAAAGCATGCGATAGTCCTTGATTTCCATTATAAGGTTGATCTAAGATATCTTGTATCCCCCTTTGTATTGCTTATTTCCTCCTCTCAAAACAAACCAAGCTATGAAGGCATTTTCATATTTTTCAAAATGTACATGACTCTTCTAAATTACAAAAGTAAGACAATCATTTTTGAAAGTTCAGAAAATACTTAAAGGCTGGTATACTGTTATCATGGGTGTAATGTCTTCTGGGCTTTTCCTTTATATAAGCATAAAATATAATCCTTTAATCACAGAAATAAGATTATTTCTTAAATATTTCATAGCATGAATTTTTCAGCCAATATGATAACATAGGCATCACTCTATGATCATTAATTTGCTTCAATGCCATCATTTTGAAAGTCTGCGTACTATTCCATTTACAAATAGGTCAGAATTTAACTCAGGCCCTCTTTGATGGGCTTGTCGCTTTTGTTATGAGGCTAGTATAAAGTGCTACGTAATGAATACTCTTTATATATGCCTCTGTCCACTTAACTGGTTATGTTATACATAAATTCCTGGAAGGAGATTACTACATTAGACAATTTAAGTATTTCTAATGTTTTTGATTCATAGTGCTAAATTGTCCTCCAGAATCTCTGTACCAATTTATTTTTCTGCTAGTAGTGGGTGCAAATGCTGGTTCCCTCACACTGTCCCCCAGGGGTGGTTGGCCCAGTAAGCAAGGTAAGCACAGGCTTACTTGCTCTGGCTTACTAATCTGTAGGGAACAGTTTCATGTGGGTTTCAGGTAACCTTATTTACTGAAGATGTGGTGAAAAACATGTGAAATTGTTCACTACATATTAGTAAACAAGCACTGCCTGTGCTTAGCTTGCTTACTGGGTCATCCACCCTGTCAGGGATTTTCAGTGTGAAAAGAGGCTTTGATTTTGTAGGAAGCTGCTGTTGCGTTGGGAGAGAGACAGATGCCAGCCATATTTAAAAGCAGAATCTTTGACGTGGTGAAAAAATATAAAATTGTTCACTGCAGATGAGCTGGTAAGCAAGGTAAGCACCATGCTTACCCTGTCTATTGGATAATCCATCCCTGCTCTCCCCAGTACTATTAAGGTCCCTGACTTAAAAAAAAAAAAAAAAAAAAAAACCCGTTGCCATCGAGTTGATTCTGTTAATTATTCTACTTGTTGATATTTATAGATGTGCTGTCTAACAAGGGGCTTAAATATTAAAGGATAAGTATTTGGTTTTTAGATTTTAGACTCTACTGATAACACTGTGATAGTCATAAGCAAGAAATGACATTCATTCTATACTATAAAGACTCATAAAGCGAAGAGCTGCATTACACCTTTTTCTCAACACTCACTTTGTGTTTCAGCATTTCTATAGGAGGCCATGATAGTAGAAGCAAAGTAGGAACTTTAGTCATGTTCTAATAATTGATAGATTACATTTATTCATAGCACCAAAACTGCTTGGAAGTTGAAATCATTCCTCCAAGTTCAAGGTTCCAAATGGAACCAAAACCCTTTCACTGACTTAATCATGAAAAGGTTTTATTTTTTTTTCTCTCTCTCTTAACTTAAAACAAAAACCCAGTAGGTGTCCAGTTGACTCTCACTCATGTCAACCCCGTGTGTATATTGGTAGAACTGTGTTCCATAGGGTTTTCAATGGCTGATTTTTTTTTTTTTTTTCTGTGATACGAAGGGCTTTCTTTGGCTAATTTTTTTTTTCTTTTTCTTTCTTTTTTTTAAATTGTAGTTCAGGTGAAGGTTTCCAGAACAAATAGTTTCTCATGAAACAGTAGTACACATATTGTTTTATGACGTTGGTTAACAACCCCACGACATGTCAACCCTCTCCTTATAGACATTTTTTTTTTTTTTGGTGAAAATATACATAGCCAAAGATACACCATTTCAAAAATTTCTACATGCACAGATCAGTGACATTGACTACGCTCTTCCAATAGTGCTGCTATTCTCACTTTACATGAAGGTTTACAGTACAAAATAGTATCTCATTAAACAGTACACATGTTGCTCTATGACAATGGTTAACAAACTCACAACACATCAACACTATCCTTACTCAAACTTTGGTTCCCTGTTACCAACTTTCCTGTTCCCTGCTACCTTCTAGCCCTTGTCCCTGGACTGCTGTGCCTCATTAGTCCCATTTGGTTTTCTGGAGCTGGCCACTCCCTGGCTAAACAGTGAACCTCAGAAGTGACTTCACCACTGAGCTGAAACGGTGTCTGGGGGCCATACTCTAAGGGATTCTCCAGTCTCCTTTAGGCCAGTAAATCTGGTCTTTTTTTTGTGTGTGAGTTAGAATTTTGTTCTACATCCTTCTCCAGCTCTGTCCAGAGCCCTCTGTTGTGATCCTGGTCAGAGCAGTCAGTGGTGGTAGCTGGGCACCATCTAGCTGTACTGGACTCAGTCTGGTGGAGGCCTTTGGTAGCTGTGGTCAGTTAGTCCTTTGAACTAATCTTTTCCTTGTATCTTGTTCTCTTCATTCTCCGTTGCTCATGAAGGGATGAGACCAGTGGACTATCTTAGATGGCTGCTCACAGGCATTTAAGACCCCAGATGCTATTCACCAAGGTAGAATGTAGAACATTGTCTTTAGAAACTGTGTTATGCCAGTTGCGCTAGATGTTCCCCGAGACCATGGTTCCCACAGCCCTCCACCCAGCAATTCAGTCCCTCAGGGAGTTTGGATGTGTCTATGAACCTTCCTTGACCTTTCCTTGTACAAGTTATGCTGGTTTCCCCAATATTGTGTACTGTCTTACCCTTCACCCAAGATACCACTTATCTATTGCCTATTTGGTATCCCCCCCCCCACCCTCCCATCCCTGGTAACCAACAAAGATTGTTACATTTTGTGTGTGAACTTCTTCATGGGTTTTTACAATAGAGGTCTCAAACAATATTTGTCCTTTTGTGACTGACTTATGTCACTCAGCATAATGTCCTCCAGTTTCATCAATGTTATGAGATGATTCACAGATTCATCATTGTTCTTTCTCGTTGCATACTACTCCACTGTGTGTATGTACCATAGTTTGTTTATCATTCATCTGTTGATGGGCATCTAGGTTGTTTCCATATTTTTGCTATTGATAACAATGCTGCCATGGGCATACGTGTGCATATGTCTATACGAGTAACGACTCTTATTTCTCTAGGATATATTCCTAGGAGTGGGATTGCTGGATCATATGATATTTTGATTTCTAGCTTTCTAAGAAAGTGCCATATCATTTTCAAAAATAGTTGTATCATTTTGCATTCCCACCAGCAGTACATAAGCATTCCCATCTCCAAGCAGCCTCTCCAACATTTGTTATTTCCAGTGTTTTTGATTCGTGCCAGTAATGCCAGGGTGAGATGGTATCTCATTGTGGTTTTAATTTGAATTTCTCTAATAGCTAGTGATTGTGATAATTTCCTCATGTGTCTCTTGGGCACTTGAATGTCTTCTTTGGTGAAGTGTCTGTTCATTTCCTTTGCCCATTTTTTAATAGGATTATTTGTCTTTTTGTTGTAGAGGTGTTGGATTTTCATGTAGATTATGGAGACTAGCATTTGTCTGACTTGTACTATCCAAAATTTTTTCCCAGTCTATAGGTTCTCTTTTTACTCTTTTGGTGAAATCTTTTGAAGAGCATAGGTGTTTGATTTTTAGAAGATCCCAATTATCAAGCTTATCTTCTGGGGTTTGTGTGTTGATGGTTATCATTTGTATTCTGTTAATGCCATGTAGTAAGGCCTGTAGCGTTGGTCCTATTTTTTCTTCTATGAACTTTAGAGTTTTTGGCTTTATATTTAGGTCTTTGATCCATTTTGAATTAGTTTTTGTATATGGTGTGAGGTATGAGTTCTGTTTCATTTTTTTGCAGATGGATATCCAGTTTTGCCAGCACCATTTATTAAAAAGACTGTCTTTTCCCTATTTGATGGACTTTGGGCTCTCGTTGAAGATCAGGTGACCATAGGTGGATGGATTTACATCTGGGTTCTCAATTCTCTTCCATTGGTGAATGTATCTGTCGTTGTACCAGTGCCAGGCTGTTTTGACTACCGTAGCTGTATAGTAGCTTTTGAGGTCAGGTAGTATGAGTCCTCCTACTTTAGTCTTCTTCTTCAGTAGTGCTTTACTTATTTGGGGTTTCTTCCCTTTCTATATGAAGTTAAATATTAGTTTTTCCATCTCTTTGGAGAATGTTGTTGGTATTTGGATCGGGATTGCATTGTATTTGTAAATTGCTTTGGGTAGAATTGTCATTTTCATAATGTTGAGTCTACCTATCCATGAGCATGGTACATTTTTCCATTTCTGTAGATAGCTTTGGGCTTCTTGCGGTAATGTTTTGTAGTTTTCTTTGTATAGGTCTTTTACATCCCGGGTTAGATTTATTCCTAAGTATTTTATTTTTTTAGGGGCTATTATAAATGATATTGTTTCCTGATTTCCTTTCCATCGTTCTCCTTATTGGAGTATACGAAGCCAACTGATTTTTTGTATATTTATCTTGTATCCTGCTACTCTGCTGAATCTTTCTATTAATTCCAGTAGATTTCTCGTGGAGTCTTTAGGGTTTTCTATGTATAGTATCATATCATCCACAAAAAGGGACAGTTTAACTTCTTCATTACCTGTTTGGATGCCCTTTATTTCTTTTTCTTGCCTTTTTGCTCTAGCTAGAACTTTCAGCACTATGTTAAATAGGAGTGGTGATAAAGGGCATCCTTGTCTTGTTCCTGTTTTCAGCCTCTCTCCATTAGGAATGATGTTGGCTGTTGGTTTTGCATAGATGCCCTTTATTATGTTGAGAAATTTCCATTCTATACCTATTTTATTGAGAGTTTTTATCAGGAATGGGTTTTGGACTTTGTTGAACACCTTTTCTGCATCAATTGAGATGATCATGTGATTCTTTTCTTTCATTTTATTTATGTGGTGGATTATTTTTATTGATTTTTTAATTTTGAACCATCCTTGCATACCTGGTATGAATCCTACTTGGTAGTGGTGTATTATTTTTCGATATGATGCTGAATTCTATTGGTTAGAATTTTGTTGAGAATTTTTGCATCTATATTCATGAGAGATATTGGTCTGTAATTTTCTTTTTTTGTGGCATCTTTGCCTGGTTTTGGTATCAGGGTTATGCTGCTTCACAGAATGAATTTGGAAGTGTTGCCTCCTTTCCTATGCTCTGAAATAGCTTGAGTAGTACTAGTACAAGATCTTCTGTAAATGTTTTGTGGAATTCTCCAGTGAAGCCATCTGGGTCAGAGCTTTCTTTTGTTGGGAGTTGTTTTTTTTTTTTTTTTTTTTTTTAAATTACCTTTTCAGTCTCTTCTCTTGTTACGGGTCTGTTCAGATTTTCAGCATCACTTTGGTATTAGTTTGGGTAGGTAGTGTGTTTCTAGAAATTTATCCATTTCCACTAGGTTTTCAAATTTGTTGGAGTATAGTTTTTTATAATATTCTGTTATGATCCTTTTTATTTCAGTTGGGTCTGTTGTAATGTCCCCCATTTTATTTCTTATTTGTGTTATTTGCATCCTCTCCTGTTTTTCTTTTGTCAGTCTGGCCAGTGGTTTGTCGATTTTGCTGAGTCTTTCAAAGAACCAACTTTAGGTTTTGTTGATTCTTTCTATTGTTTTTCTGTTCTCTATTTCATTTATTTCTGCTCTGATCTTGATTATTTCCTTTCTTCTTGTGACTGTGGGCTTTTCTTGCTGTTCTCTTTTGATTTGTTTGAGTTGTGTCATTAATGTTTTGATTTTGTCCCTTTCTTCTTTTTTGATGTGTGCATTTATTGCTATAAATATTCCTCTAAGGACTGCCTTTGCTGTGTCCCAGGGTTTTAGTATGATGTGTTTTCATTCTTATTTGATTCTAGGAAGTTTTTGATTCCATCTCTGATTTCTTCTATTACCCAGTGATGTGTAAGCTGGGTATTACTCAGTTTTCATGTAATTTACTTTTTTTCCTTGCTCTTTCCATTATTAATTTCTACCTTGATGGCATTGTGGTCAGAGGAGATACTTTGAATTACTGCAACATTCTGGATCTTGTTGAGGATTGCTCTATGGCCTAAGATGTGGTCTATTCTGGAGAATGTTCCACGTGCATTGGAAAAGAATGTGTACTTTGCAGCTGTTGGATGGAGTGTTCTGTATATGTCTATGAGGTCAAGTTGGCTGATTGTGCCCTTTAGGTCTTCTGTATCTTTGCTGAGTTTCTTTTTAGTTGTTCTGTCCTTTACTGAGAGTGGTGTGTTGACGTCTCCTACTATTATTGTGGAACTGTCAATTTCTCTTTTCAGTGTTGTTAGAGTTTGTTATGTATTTTGAAGCCCTGTCATTGGGAACGTAGATGTTTATTATGGTTATGTCTTCATGATGGATCATCCCCTTAATCATTATATGGTGTCCTTGTTTGTCTTTTATGGTGGATTTTGTGTTAAAGTCTATTTTATCTGAGATTAGTATTGCCCACTCCTACTCTTTTTTGGTATTTGTTAGCTTGATACACTTTTTTCCAACTTTTGACTTTTAATAAATTCACATCTTTGTTTCTAAGGTGTGTCTATTGCCAACAGCATATTCATGGATCCTGTTTTCTTATCCATTCTGTCACTCTCCATCTCTTTATGGGTACATTGAATCCATTTTCATTCAGTGTAGTTATTGATAGATTTGAATTTGTTGCTGTCAGTTTATAGTGTTTTTTTTTTGTGGTGCTGATGTTTTCTTTTTTCTTCTTACTCTCTTGTGCTGAAGTACTTTTGTTTGTGGATTTTTTTGTTTCTTTTGTTTTTGTAGGTTTTGTTTTTGCTGAGACTTTATGTTTTTCCTCTTTATTTTTATGAGTATATTTTTTAACTTTATTTGTGGTTACCATGAAATTTACCCTTAGCTTTCTATTTTTGAAGCAGTCTATTATTACTTGGTATCACCTTACCTACCTCTCCATTAGATGGTTCTATACCTACACCATTTATTCCCTTTTTTATTGTTCTGATGCTGTTGTCGTTTACAGATTAACTGCTCTGATTCCCTGTTGTATTTCTTTTGGTTTTGGATAGTCCTCAAGAGTTCATTTCCTAGATTGATATCTGGCTGGTACCATCCTGAGTTCTAGATTCTGCCTGTGAGCTGAAGTTGTTTGTTCTGAGATCAAAGAACTCCCTTTAATAATGCTTCTAAGTTTGGTTTGGTTTTTACACATTCCCTTAATTTCTGTTTATCTGGAAATGTCCTAATTTCACCATCATATTTGAATGAGAGTCTTGCAGGATATATTATTCTTGGCTGGCAATTTTTTTCTTTCAAGGTTTTATATATGTCATCCCATTGCCTTCTTGCCTGCATGGTTTCTGCTGAATAATCTGAGCTTAGTCTTATTGTTTCTCCTCTGTATGTGACTTCTTGTTTTTCATGAGCTGCTCTCAGGATTCTTTGTTTGTCTTTGGTTTTGGCAATTGTGATTATGATATGCCTTGGTAATTTTCTTTTGGGGTCTATCCTATATGGGGTTCACTGAGCTTCTTGAATGGTCAACTTTTCATCTTTCATGATATTGGGGAAGTTTTGTCTCACCATTTCTTCAATGATCCTCTGTATGTTTTCTGTTTTCTCTCCCTGTTCTGGAACTCCAATCATTTGCACATTTTTGCTTTTGATTGCATCCCACTTAACTCTTAGGGTCTCCTCATTTTTCTTTGTTCTTTTTTCTGAGTTTTCCTCAAACCGATTTGTAGCCAAGTATTTGTCTTAAATTCCAATAACCCTGTCTTCCACCATTTCAAATCTGCTCCTCTGCCCTTCTATGATACCATCCGTTTCTGAAATCTTGTTATTTATCTTTTAGATTTCTAATTGTTGTTTTTGTATAATTTCTAGTTGTGAATTTATTTTGGCATTTTGTTCCTGCATTATTTTCCTGAATTCTTCCATTTTTTTGTCTGTATTTTCCATTAGTTTTTCTGCCTTTTCCATTAATTTGTCTTTTTTTTCCTCATTTTTGTCTGCTTTTTGCTTCAAGTCTTGGATAATTTTGAGTATTAGAGATTAGAATTCCCTATCAGGTCATTCTAGTGCCTTTTCTTCCACTGGAAAGTCATCTGGTATTTTATTTTGTATACCTACTCAAACCATCCTGTCCTTTTTGTAAATGTTTTGATATTGTCTGCTGTCTTCGAGGCCATTCAGTAGTTATTTTTCTTGTTTATTGATTGTAGATTTGTTTGTTTCTTCTTCTTTTTTTTAATTTGGCTATGTCTGAGCAGGCAGACTGGGTGTTCTTTGTTGTTTACTCATCTGTGGGCATGATACTTTCACCTCCTTCTCCAACTGGCAGGGTCAGTCACTCTGATATGGTACAGCAGGGTAGATCTAGCTGAAGAGGAGTTACTGTGATGGGTTGTTTGTGGCACTTACTCCAGCCACCAGGCCAGGTCAGTAATCAGTGCAGGGCAGATTCCAGTAGGCCATGCCTGTGCCGCTTGGTGGTGTGATGTTAACCGCATGGTGCATGTAGGCAAGATGTAGGGGGTAGATTGATATGTGTGGAGCTAAGATGGATATGAGAGAGAGGAGAGAGGAACAGTAGCCAAAAACATACAAACAAAAAAGAGTGCTAGGGGAGCTTGCCATTGGAGTGGAGAGATTAGAGACTACGAAAGGGATAAAAACAAAAAGGGGAAAAAGAATAAAAAAGAAGAAAAGAAATGAACAAATAAATAAAAATCAAAAAGGAAAAAGAGGAGCAAAGCTCCCAGGGATCCCACCGGTGCGGCTATGAGGTGTGGGGAAGTTGTTCTCTGTTGTTGCAGTACAGCCTAGCTAGAAGGCATAGAGGCATTCAGCACCAGGTATTCATGGAACAGAAAGAGAAGGAAGGTATAGAGAGTTGAGAAACTGAGTAATGAAGAAATATAAAAAGGGAAAAAGAGGGATAAGAAAACAAAACAAATTTAAAAAAAAAGAAAAGAACAAGAAAAGCCCCCCAAAAACCAGAAAATAAAAAAACTCTCAAAAAAAGAAATGCCCTCAGGGATCCCTCTGCCCACTTGCGGAAGCCAAGGGTGTAGGTTCCAAGCTGCGCAGCACCGCCCAGCCAGAATTGGCTCCCAGCTCAAGAAAAGGAAAATAAAACAAACAAACAAAAGCCCCAGGATCCCACCAGCATGGTAGCCCAGATCAGGAAGCAGTTGCAGACTCAAACGGAGCTCCACAGCCCCTCAGGAAGAAGCAAAGATGGTGCACTGAGCCAGGTATTTGAGCAAATGCAGGGGGAGGTGGTGAGAGGTAAGGAAGAAATCAAAAGAAGCATAAAAAAGCAACACCAGCAGCCAACAAATGGCAGAGAGCCAGCCAGTGCGGGTGGGTGGAATCCAAGCAGCCAGTGCTTCCCAGGCAGGAGACTGTGGCAGCGGGAAGCAGAGGAGGCCGAGTGGGGGTAAAGAAGGGTGGGGAGTGGGAAAGCGTATATCGAAAATTACCTGTTGTTGTGTCTCAGGCTGGAAGCTCCGTGAAGGTGCTTTCTCATACCCCCTATTTGCTGGTCTCCGATAGGAGTTTAAGATGGTGGAGACACACTGCATTACCTGTTAGGAGACCTCTGCATGAATCTCTCCTCGCTCTCCATTCTATGTCAGTTTTCTCACTCTGTTCAGTGCTTGGCTGAGTTCTTTATCTCTTCATTTGATGTTTTAGGGTTTCAGGATTGCTGTTTTCTCTGTTTGGCTTAGTTTTTTAGATCTTTGCTGTGAAGGGATGGCATGGAGCTTCTGCCTAAGAGCGCCATTTTGCTGGAAGTCTCCTCAATGGCTGATTTTTTGGAAGTAGATCACTAAGCCTTTATTTTGCGGCACCCCTGGGTGAACTCTATCCTCCAGCATTTTGGTTAGCAGTGAAGTGTGTTAACTGTTTGCACCATCCAGGTAACCAATAATAATTCAGAATTCAGAATACAATTGAAATGGGTTGGTAATTTGTCTAATTGTGTGTGTATGTGTGTGTGCATATGTGTGCATGTGTGTGTGAAAGAGAAAGAGAGGTTTACAGAGATATTTTTCTTTGCCTTTTTGATAGACACATTCTCTCTGAGCCATTCCAAAAAGCTCTTTCCAAGTCAGTCTTTCTCCCCTTTTCTTTAGTATCACTGCTACTGTATTTCTTTTTTTTGTACTCAACAGTGTTCTTCCTCCTTGTCATGGATTGAGTTATGTCCCCCCAAAAAATGTGTGTATCGATTTGGCTGGGCCATGATTCCTGGTATTGTGTGATTTTCCTGTATGTTGTAAATCCTGCTTCTATGACGGTAATGAGGGAGGAGGGGTGGCAGTTGTGTTGGTCAGGCAGGACTCAACCTACAAGATTGGACTGTGTCCTGAGGCTGTCTTTTGAGACATAAAAGAGAGAAGTGAGCAGAGAGACGGGGGGACCTCATACCACCAAGAAAACAGTGCCAGGAGCAGAGCGTGTCCTTTGGACCTGGCGGCCCTGCGCAGAGAAGCTTCTAGTCCAGGGGAACGCTGATGAGAAGAAGGCGGACAGAGAGAGAAAGCCTTCGCCAGGAGCTGATGCCCCAAATTTGGACTTTCAGCCTACTTTACTGTGAATAAATGAATTTCTTTTTGTTATAGCCATCCGCTTGTGGTATTTCTGTTGTAGCAGCACTAGATGACTAAGACACTCCTCTTTGCCTGCTTTTCCTTTTCTTGTTTTGTGCAGCTTTTCTTTGTTTATGGTACACATTATCTATATCATGTGTCTTTGGCACGCCTGCTATTTCCCATTGATGCTGGTCTTCCCTTTGTCTGGGCAATTTTATCTGTTAGAATTCCTTCTCTTTCTTGTGACTGGTTTAATTTTAATGAAAATTATAGTGTAATATATTATCTCTCATCACTCTCCTATTTCCAGTTCTTTATGAACATGCTCCAACAGCTTGATGTGTGCTGTATTTACCTTTCGTGCCATATTTTCTCCCTTTGGATGGTTTCTTCCTTTTTCAATGTTAATCCCCTCTTCCTCTTTGACAATATTTTCTTTAGTGGCATTCTTTTGCCTTTGATGAAATTTTTTGTGGGTTTTTTCCTCTTAACACTCTTTCATGTTCAGTGTTGGTCTTTTTACTTCTGCTTTCATGGTTGTTTACACTGAAGGCCTTTTCTCAGTCTTGGTCTAAGGCTTCCTGGAATATTCTGTCATTTGCTATGAAAGCACTCATATGACATGGTCTAGAAGGAAATGAATGGTTAGGTGAGGAAAAATTATGTTTCCCTTTATCACATATTTACTAAAGCAGAGTCATGTACAACTAAGGGCCTCTCATCCATGTGAAGGTTTGAAAATTTCTTGGAATATCTATTATACCAGCGTGAGTGTCAAAAAATAAAAAATACTCTGATATAGTGCTGAGTGATAAGATCAAGGTAAAGATGAATTTGAAACTTAGTCAAATAATAGCTCTCACATCATTAAATCAGGTTTCAGAGTGATTTTATATGTCATCTAGTCCATCTTTTTGTCCAGTATCTAAATCTCTACAATATCCCTTACAAATAATCATTCAGAGTATTTAAAGGAAAAGGATAACTGTCATGGTTTGAATTATGTCCCCCCAAAAATGTGTGTATCAATTTGGCTAGGCCATGATTCCTGGTACTGGGTGATTTTCCTGTATGTTGTAAACCTGCCTCTATGATGTTAATGAGGGAGGATGAGTGGCAGTTGTGTTAGTAAGGCAGGACCTGATCTACAAGACTGGATTGTGTCCTGAGGCAATCTCTTGAGATATAGAAGAGATAAGTGAGCAGTGAGATGGGGAGACCTCATACCATCAAGAAAGCAGCGCTGAGAGCAGAGCGTGTCATTTGGACTGGGGTCCCTGTGCAGAGAAGCTCCTAGTCCAGGGGAGCACTGAAGAGAAGAAGGCCGACAGACAGAAAAAGCCTTCCCCTGGAGTTGATGCCCTGAATTTGGACTTTTAGCCTATTTTGACTATGAGGAAATAAACTTCTCTTCATTAAAACCATCCACTTGTGGTATTTCTGTCATAGCAGCACTAGATGACTAAGACAATAACCAAATATAGAATAGCCAATTATATTTTCATCTTTTCCTTCTATTGAGTCAAAATATGTCTCAATGTAGATCTGCATTATGGCCCTAGTACTATTCATTGAGGAAACCCTGGAAGCGTAGTTGTTAAGAGCTACAGCTGTTAACCAAAAGGTCCGCAGTTCGAATCCACCAGACGCCCATTGGAAACCCTACAGGGCAGTTCTACTCTGTCCTATAGGGTCATTATGAGTTGGAATTGGCTTGACGGCAATGGGTTATACTCACTGAACGATACATTTAAAAAAAAGAAATCTAATTTTTCTGTGTGTGTCACAGTGCTTCAAACATTTGAAAACAGATATTTTATATTCCGTTCCTCAATTTGAAAATTATTAATCCTGACTAGATATTCCCAGTTTCTGTAATTAACTCTTCCTCAGGCAGAATTTTTGGTGTCATTTTGCCATCCTTATCATATCTTTTATACTTTCAGTTGCCTATATATATATTTTTATATTTTCATATCAAAACTGAACAAACCATTCTGGGATGGGGGTGAGCAAGTGACAGGAGAAGCATCCACTTCTTCCTTCAATCAAGAGATCATACCAATGTAATGTAATATATGATTATATTAACATTTTTGGAATTGAAGCTCGTTTTGATTTCCTTTACCTTTTATCTGTAGAGCATGGTTTATTCTATTACATTTGAATTTTTAGATATGAGTACCTATTGTATGTCATCTTGCAAGATTTGGCCCATCATTCTTATTTATCAAGATGCTTTTGGAATCTGATTTTTTTTATTCAGTAGTTCTTCCCTTGGTTTATGCCTTTCTCCATTCATGTTATTGATAGTGAACAGAACATATTCAAGGGCAGAACTCTGTGAAACTCCATTACAGAATGACATCCATTCTTTACCCAGCATTCTTTGAACATCACCATTCAATCAGTTTATAATCCATTTAACTGAAATATCATCTAACCTTACTTGAACTTTAATCTCATGAAAACATCTTGTCAAATGCCAATATGTCTAATGCATTTCTGTTATCATTTCTGTAGCCTAGTAATTCTTTCAAACTACGTTTTATAAGCTTTCTTACTAGGGTAGAGCAAATCAGGTAAACAGATTCTGATCATTCTAATTCAGGCTTTGATTTAGATGAATTTTGTATCTTTAGGTAGCTCTACCTCTGTTTTCTGGGTTATGAAAACAAAAAGATTGTTTACTTGTTATTCAAGTTATATGACAAATATATTATTAATATTTTGAATACTTTTTTACCACTTCCTGAATAAAGAAGACCCACAAGTCCAGTAGTAAATTATTTATTATCTTGTAACAAATATGTATTTCTGAAATCACAGCAACAGCTCTCCCAGAAAGATATAGCAATCATAGCACTCGTAAGATTATTCAACATTCCAATTTCCTAAATACAGAAACATTAGAATATGAACACATTTGCCAGTATATTATAAACTATATTAAAAAGAATACTGTGTTTTCCCAACTCAGTTTGGTCCACCACGATGCCTCTCTCATCGTCTAGGCACCTGGGCTAGTCTGTTTTGCTTGATAAGATTCCACCTATTTATACTTCCTATGTCCAAGTGTAAGACTGAACAGAAAAAAGAAGGAATTATCAGCAGGACATAAATACTAATAAGAAAAGGACTTGAGAAATCAATAATTTGAAGTTTAATTAGGCATATGATTATAAAATTGACATAGTAAAGCTGAAAAGCAGAATGCCATGGAAGAACAATATTCTGTTTTTTTATCCAATATTTTCTGGGTTATTAATTTTCTTCAATTTAACATATTTTCTTGTTATTCATTGTTTTTAAATCTTGGTTTCAGAACACTTCGGAAAAAATTTTAAATGGTTTACAGGAGAATAAATTTTATCTAGTTCTAGAGAAACTCAAACTAGAATAAGAATGCATACTTAAATTTTACAATTTTTATTCTTCTGTTTACCTAATTCTCTATGCATAAAAAGGACACACTAAAGACAATTACTAGAAATTCATAAAGACAATTTAAATCTACCAAAACCCAAACCAAACCCATTGCCATCAAGTTGATTTCAACTCATAACCACATTATAGGACTACTCTGCCCCAAGGGTTTCCAAGTCTGTAAATCTTTCCAGAAGCAGACTGCCACATCTTTCTCCCTAGGAGTGGCTGGTGGATTTAAATCCCCAACCTTCTGGTTAGCAGCCAAGCACTTTAACAACTGTGCCACCGGGGCTCCAATTTAAATCTAGGAAAGGGAAGACTTCTTGGAAGTCTTTTATTTGATGTTAGATGTGCTAGTCAGTGAAACTCTGCTATTGATAATTGGAGCGTTTTATCAATTGAATGTTCAATTTCACTTGGGCCCAACAGTAAACTTATACTTTATTTATTTGAAGATTTAGGCATGTGTAGGTATGTTCAGAGGAATGCTATGGCAAGTCCTTCAATGGTTCTGTTTACATGGGAGCTCTGGGAGCCTCCTGGGAAAGAATTCACCCTAAGGGAAAGAGAATCTGGCTCATGCTGTTGGTTCACAGTAAGAAGGAGGGTGGTATACAGTGTGCTCTCGATTTTTCTCATTGTTGTCTTGCATCAGCTAATGGATTAAAGCCTAAATCATAGAAATGAAGGCTGTAACAAAACATAGTAAAGACTTAAAGAGCTTTGACACTGAAAGTGTAAAACATCAGCAATAGTCAAGTAAGCAGTTTCTTCAGTGATATGTGCCACTGAGTCAATTCTAACTCATAGCGACCCTATATGACAGAGTAGAACTGTCCCATAGGGTTTCCTAGGCTGTAATGGGAGCAGATCACCAGGTCTTTTCTCCCTCTGAGCTGCTGATAGGTTCAAACCACTGACCTTTCAGTTAGCAGGGCTCATTTCTTCAGTGATTGTAAATTTAGCTAAGAAAGGAAGGGATAGGACTATGGTATGTTGTTGGTGAAGAATATTGAATATACCATGGAATGCCAGAAGAACAAAGAAATCATTTTGGAAGTACAGCCAGAATGTTCCTTGGAAGAAGGGATGAAGATTTCTTCTCACATACTTTGCACATGTTATCAGGAGGGACCAATCCCTGCAGGACATTATGCTTGGTAAGTTGGAGGGTCAGTAAAAAAGAGGAAGACCCTCAATGAGGTGGACTGACACAGTGGCTGCAACAATGGGCTCAAGCATTACAAGGATTGTGAGGATGGCACAGGACCAGACAATGTTTCATTCTGTTGTGCATAGGGTTGTTATGAGTTGGAACCATCTCAACAGTATCTGACGACAACAACAACATAACTAGGGTTGCCAGAATTAACAAATGAAAATACAAGATGCACTTTTAAATTTTAATTTCAGATAAGCAACAATTATTTTTTTTAGTGTAATTATAGTCCACGTTAATATTTATTAATTATAATATTTATATTATATTATATATATTTATATATTTATTATATAAATATATATAATATATTATATTATATAATAATTATTAATTATACCAAAAAAATGCATTGTTCATCTGAAATTCAAATCTAACCGAGTGACCTGCATTTTATCTGGCCACCCTAGGTATGTCATAAGCATTGATAGTGGCATTGGTAGGTCCTTTAACTCAAGTATATTTGTCGTTTACATTAGAAAGCCTTAGGTTGAATTCAGAAAGCAGAAGTCTTTATGATAAACACCAATGCTATTGGCTCCCTCGATGAATTCTTCCTATTAGTCCTGAATCTGTAGCCACCAAGTTTTCACAACTTTCTTCCCTGTGACTACTATGCATTTAATTTCCATTCACCCTTCAGCTGAATAGTTCCAAATAAGAACTTTTTTAAATCAGTAGTTTGGTTCAGAAAAATAACTTATGTAAAGCAGAATATGAAAACATAATAAAATACAATACAATAATAAGTTACATTTATGAACCTATCAGCCAACCTATGAGTGGACTAATACCAATACCAATGACATTTGTTCCTCCCATATCCCATTGTACTCTTTATTAGAAAAAACCACTATTAAAAATTTTGTGTTTCTTATTTTTTTAATTAATTTTCCGCACGTGGAGGTGTCCTTGAGTAATATGTGGTTTAGTTTTATTTATGTTTAAGATTACAAGTGTTATTAAATTTTAAGTAGTCTACTCTAGCTAACTTTATTTTCTAAGGGTTATCCATACTGTGGCCTATGACTCTATTTTATGTATTTTCACTGCTGTGTAATATACTACAAGTAAATATACTCCAAATTGTTTAGCATTACCTACCATACTAATAAATATTTTATTTTCTCTTTTTTTGTATTATAAATAATGCTGCACTGATGGTAGAATGAAGGAGAGAACAAAAAAAAGAAAAGAAGAAAAGAAAACCTACCACTATCAAGACTTTGTTATGAAATCGGGAAGTATATCTCCAGATGCACATGTGTAAAATTATATCTTTAAACACATATTTACATGGAGATTGCTGATTTGGACAAGGGCATATTCAGCTTAAATGACAATGCAAAACTGTTTTCCAAAGTGATTTCCCAATTAAATTTCCACCAGCTGTATCTAAAGTTTTCCACTTCTACACATCCACACCAATACTTAGTATTGGCAGACTTCGTTAATTTTTGCCAAACTGAAGGTATAAAGTGGTATCTCATTATGGTCTTAATTTACATTTCTCTGAATGCTAATGAGATTTACAGCTTTTCCTATGTTAAATGGCTATTTACCTTTCTTTTTATGAAATCCTTTTTTTTGTTTTCTGTTGGCATATTCATCATTTGTGTGTTGACTTGTAGAATATTGTTATATATTTTGGACACATAATTATTGAACATTTATACTTGTTGCCAAAATCTTCTCTCCACTTCATAACAAAGGCTTGAAAGTGGTAGGTCTTTTTTTCTTTCTTCTCTCCTTCCTTCTACCATTTTGAATACATTCCTTTGTAAAACTACTCTCACATCTTATGTTGGGGAGTTACCACACTCAAGTTTATTTCTTCTCCTCTATTATAATAATATTTCTAATTGTCACTTTTGGTATTTGCTTCAGTGTCTATGTGTTTATGTCTTCCCTTGACTTTAGTATATTCTTAACTTGCATGAATATTATCTCTCCTCCATTTTCTCTATTATCTCCTTATAGGACTAGTACTACACATATGTGATACCTTCTCTCATTCTAATATAGTCTCATCCATATATATATGTATGATAGATATATGCCATATATGAGATACAGATGTAGATGATATTGTCAGTTGTTCTTAGGAAAACTCTGGTTTTCTGGTATTAGCGAAATGCTAATTATTAATTTATTTTTGACACTTGGAGATTTTTTCTAATGTTCTTGCAAGCCTAGTAATGCTTTAAAAAGTAATTATCTTGGTAACATATTCGTGATATTGATGCATTATTGTAGGAAACCCATTTAAAATATTTATTCTGCCATCTCTTCTAAAGTAGATACTCTTGCCTTCTCATTCTTTTTGTTTCTGATTAAATCTCCCTCTTTTGAGAGGTCTCTCCTGACCCCACACCCCCACCCACCCATTGCCTTCAAGTCAGTTCCGACAGGACAGAGTAGAGCTGCCCTATAAGGTTTCCAAGGAGCGCGTGGTGGATTTGAACTGCCAACCTTTAGGTTAGCATCCAAACTCTTAACCGCTATGCCACTAGGGCTTCCCTCCTGACCCCAGATCAGAATAATTCCTTTTGCATTAGCATTTTCTTTAGCATATCTATAGAATAGTAACCTTGCCTTTTCCTAGCACTCCTTACAGGTTTATTTAAGATTTGTTTTCTCTGATAGGCCTTAAACTTCTTGCTGACATTGACTATACACATTTAGCCCTAACTCAGAGATTATCATATGCAGAAAACTAATTAGCTATGTCTTGAGTTGGCATGAATTTAATTCAGTGGATACTGACAACTCATTTTTTTCTAATGGTAACATCAGCAAGAGAGGGTTTCATCTCGTGGTCCAAAATTGAAAAAGATGAAAATGCCCAATGCCATTGTTCAGCTGAGAATTTATAGTTTAACTCAGAGGGTGACATCATGGGAGTACTCTGACATTTCAGGAGAATTGTGAAGGGGGCTGGAATTCCTGAACAAAGAAAAGCAGAGCTAGAGAAGTAATGATTTTATGATCTTGTTTATCTTTATGTGTCCTGGCAAACATACGTAACTCAATCACAACCATTTAGAAGTAGGGAAGTTTGAGTTTTCCTTTCACCAAACCAGTAAATTCAGTGTTGTTGATCACAGCACACTATAGACTCACATTTTACAATTTTATGGGAATTAGCCAGCCACCTGATTGCTCTTTTCTTTTCTATTGAAAACAAGTGAGAAGCAGTGTGACTAAAAGTACAATTGTAATCCTACCAGCCAGCTTCAGAATGCAGTGGGTTTTACCAGGCAGCGTATAGTTTATAGAAACAATCTTTGCAAGTTGTTAAATCATAGCTTACAGATTTTCATAACATTAGACGTATCTCATCAAAAGTAGGATAAGATAGAAGTGTCTATCTCAATGAGCCAAATTTTTTTTTCAACTGGTTGCTTACAAGGTAGATTTTTTGTGTGGTTTCTTCAGGTCAAGTCAACATGTTGCAAACTCAAGTATATGAACACATGCATAGACATAAGGGGAAGAGTGAATTCATGGTTGTGGCAGCAGGAACTACATTCTGGCAATAGAGTGTAGGCCACTACCCTGGGAATTAGCAATGCTCCAGAAAGCCACAACTTGAGCGGGTAAAACTATTCCCTTCCCCTACATAGGACTATAAAAAGTTTCTTTCTCTTGAATTGTGAATATATAAGAATTATCACAGAATAACAGAAATTATGTTGAAGCTCTGGCAATGCTAAAAGAAAAGAAGATAGAAGCAAATACAGAGACCTTCTCTGTGGGCAAGTGATGTGGAAATGCTGCCCACTTACCCAGTGCTGGAGCCCTGGTGGTGCAGCGGTCAAGAGCTCAGCTGCTAACCAGAAGGTTGACAGTTCAAATCCACCAGCTGCTCCTCAGAAACCCTATGGGACAGTTCTACTCTGTCCTATAGGGTCTCTATGAGTTGGAATCAACTCATCAGCAATGTTTTTTTCTCCAGATAGGGCAAGAAATTTGTCCGGAAAAGAAGATACTGTGTTGGGGCACTGATGACATTGGTTGTGACAAGAAACTTCAGTAAATGGTGGTCATCTTTATCCACAGATTATATCCTATAAAAGCATACAGTATCATATAAAGACTCACTAAGAAGAAATGAGGCAAAATTGAAGAGGAAAGCAAATAGTTGCTCAATTCCACTTCTTTTTTGCAAGTAATATTAGTAATATTGATTAAACACAAAGCAGTTTCCAGGTATGTCAGTTCATCTACTTTCCTAACACTTTGAACAATCAAAATGATCATTTAATATTGGAGGTATATATATACATATATATATATATATATATATACATATATATATATATGTCTGTGTGTGTATATATTTGGTTTACATACGTATATATATTTAAAATCTACATTTATAAAAGAATGTCAGTAAACTGTTCACATAGTTTGTCATTTATTTTGTTTTTGTCATCTTCTACTGTAGAATTTGGCTTTAAATAGTTTTTCAGTACTATAAATGTAAAAATATAAATTATCTGAAATTTAGATTAAAAACTCACAACCTAGAGATAATTTTAATATGTATTTTATTTGAAATGCCAATTTTCTTATCCTTTTGTGTGTATACCTTACTCATAATGGGTATACATGTATAAGCATAGTAGATATAAATTGAAAAAGTTCTGGAAATTTTTACTGTCTTTATAACTGATATTGCAAGAAGAATTTTTAAAAAGTGATTATATTAATGTAGAAATGAGATAGCATTATACTAATGTAGAAATGAGGAGGGATCAGTCCCTGGAGAAGGACATCATGCTTGGTAAAGTGCAGGGTCAGGGAAAAAGAGGAAGACCCTCAATGAGATGGATTGACATAGTGGCTGCAACAATGGGCTCAAGCATAACAATGATTATGAGCAGGGCAAAGGACTGGGCAGCGTTTCGTTCTGTGGTGGATAGTGTTGCTATGAGTCGGAACCGACTTGACAGCACCTAACATAACATAACAGAAATGAGGTGAAATGTATATGAGCTGAAGTTAGTTTATTGATATAAAATGTAGGAGCTACCTGTTCTTTATAGCACTAGGATCTGCACTTCAAAATCAAAGTCTGTATAAAAACCCAGTATTTACATATTCAATGTCAGGAGCAGCAGATTACCCAGTAAGCAAGGTAAGCATGGGCTTACTTGTGTTTACTTACTAATCTGTAGTGAAAATTTTCACGTTTACAAGCCCTGACAGTGATGGATGTTCACTTGTTAATGATGTTGTTCACATCATGTGGTGGAAAACAACATTCATTGGGACATATTTCTTGTTTGTGAAAAGTCTTGCAATTCACTACCTTTGATTCAAAAATGGCAGGATAAAATAGGTGATCATTTCTAGATTTAAAGTATAAATTAGTCTTATGTGTCAGTGTCTTCTGTATTTCTAATGGCCAAAAATGTACTTATTAACTATAAATTTTAATGTTGAAGAATATATTTATCTAACACTCTACCAAGATAAACTAAAAATACATAAACTAAAAAGACTTCACTGATTTTTGTGTCATTAATCTTAAGTCAGTTCTGATATTGGTGAAACCAACACACAGAAAGAAAAAATACCTAAGGGCTAGAAGAGTCAGCATTAGCCTAAAATTAGAAAACACCTGATTAGAGGTTTAATCAGCACTACATCTTATGAATTGTCGACTATATTTTAAGCATCTACACATCCAATGACAGGTGAGTCTTCATAATCTTTATCTGAAGAATTCAGGTTTCACATTAGATCATTGGCAAAATTTAGGGCAATCTGGCAATAATACAACTTTGTATATACATATGTGTATGTATATAAGTATGTATGTATTGCCTTATGCCATACAAAGCATTTCATATAGCCATCATACATGTGACTTACACATAACCTCTGCTATAGGCAGGCCTTTTGAAGAGAGCAAATGAGGAGAATTGGCAGAGAAGCCAAATTTTCTGCCTAAGTCATTAATGATTAAGAAGCCAGATATTTTTTGAGTCTAGTGTTTCTCATCACCAACATATTAACTGTTAATAGACTGATTAATCAGTTATACTACTTCAAACATCTGCTTTGCTTTGGTTATGAAAATTTAAGATATCTGACAAGGAGAACAAAGAAAAGAAGGCCCTTCACATTTCTAAATAATAAGGTAAAAAATAAAACCCTGATATAAAATCCTGTTTGGTATATACTCAAAGCTGAAATTCTTTGTTGACTTATTATCACAGATCTTCATCACCATCCCCACTAACACACATACCACTTCCCATTTACTTATCCTACTGTAATTAAAGAAGAAACTTATTATGTCAAACTCAAAATGGCTTCTGGTGATTGATTTCTCTCTCTCTCTCTTTACAGCTGTCATTGTATATGTTCATATATTCAGTATGTATTCTTCTTCTGACTTTCTTCATCACAGTACATTTCTTTCCTTATGTAGAAGAATAAGGAAAATTGCTGTGTTCTAATCCTGGCTGTGTCTCTAAAGACATGGTATCAGCCAAGTCCATTTTTCCTTGTGCTCCTTTACTTTTCCTTGTGCTCCTTTACATGTCCTTCTCTGAACTGAGGCTACTGGATTGTTGCAAAAACACACTGGGTTTAACTAGAAATCACTTAACTTTATGCAAAATTTAAATGAATGTTTCTGGAACATAAAAAAGAGATTCATTCTTTAAACATGATTATCTTTATTGGGTACATATCCAATATTTACTGGGGAAAGAGTAATAAGCATTACCACAACTTCTAACAACTTATTATGTGTTATAAGAAGCCAATGTTCTAGCAACAACAACAAATGTACTAAACCATAAAGAACACTGCATAAGGTTTTATAAGCAAGAGAGTTACGAAGTTGTTTTTTACACTTAAGGGGTAAATCACAATGCAAGTGTTGAGAGAAACATCTATAGTTTACATATTACTTCTTTCTTTAGGAGTTATTAACTTAATTCCATTGATATTTTGGAAGATTTTCCATGTAGGCATTTGCTTGTATTGTTAGATGTTATACCGTCAATTTAGAAATGACATCTCTAATTCTTACTTTCTTCTTTGAATCTTCTATTCTTCTTGTTGTCTATTGATATAAAGGTATCTGTCATCTCCTTAAAAGGAATATTGATAAGGTTTTGAAGACGGTATTAGACAGGTGATGAGATACGGTGATGAGATAAGATAAGGATAATGATATATGATGTTCTTGTGAGCCATTAAGTACCCATACTTGATTATTTAAGTAGCAAAACCATTATTACTATTATTATTTTTATTGACAAGATGGGCTCTATTAAAGAGAATTATTTCATTTTACAACTATGTTAAGTTCATAGATACAATATGGATTTTTGAATAATAATAAGAACCTTCAAATGCTTCACTCAAATAAAGATCTATCAATTCCTATTAGTGAAAATATGTATCTTTGACTCTATTCTCAGAATACAGTATAACAGAGAGCCTGGGAATGTTAAAGTTAGTGACCCACTTTGAAATTCTGTACAAAGAATCACAGAGGTTTAGAACTGGAATAGGCCTTAGAGATAACTCACTCCAAATCCGTTTATTTTCTAGACCAGAAAATGGGGTTCCGAAAGGTTAAGTGATTTGGTCAAGGTCATAGAGTTAGTTAAAAGCAGAGGTGGTTTACCATCTAAGTACTTGCTTTGTATATAAGGATGCTTTGGAAAAGTTATAATTTCCAGGGTAGGAAGGAAAGATGGTAGAAGTGGAAACGTATGAAATAGGGCTGTAAGTGTGATCTGATTTACTAAACAATAAGAACAACAAAAAAACATTTTTAGGGTTGAAATGTGAAAGAGTAATGGAAAGAATTACCACAACTTTTAATTACAGACTATGGTTATAAGAAGCCAATGTTCTAACAACAACAACAAAAATGTACTAAACCATAGAAAACCTTACGTGATTAGTGACTAGGCTTTAGGAGCTAGAGATTTACAAAATTGTTGGTTTTTACATTTAAGGGATAAAGCACAATGTATGTGTTGAGAAAAGTATCTATAGTTTACATATATCTTCTTTAAGTAGGAGTTATTTACTTAATTCCACTGATATTTTGGAAGATTTTCCATATAGGCATTTGCTTATATTATTAGCTGTTATACAGTCAATTTAGACACAACGTTTCTAATTCTCATCTTCTTTGAATCTCCTACTCTTCTTGTTGCCTATTGACATAAAGGTATTTGTCATCTCTTTAAAGGGAATATTGACATGGGTTTTGGAGAAAGTATTATAAAGGTTTTCAAAGATCATTTTGTGAAAAGTAACATGTATACACCAATTATTGTCATTAAATCATGAATTAAAAAAAAAATACCCACACTACTTTTAATTTTTTTGTTTTTACAAAGTTCATGAAACATGTGACATGAAGAAGAGAATATTTATGGAGCAAGTAAACACAGTAATTTTAGAACTTCCCACAATTGATTTACTAGTAGTACAGATTGTTTTAATGAATTATCCAGTGAGAGTTTAACAAGTTCCTGAAACTGCATTAAAAATTCTCTTCAGGGAGTTCTGGCAAAATGGCGCTCTAGGCAGAAGCACCACGCCGTCCCTCCACTGAAAAGATACGAAAAACTAAGCCGAACAGAGAATACAAAAACCTGAAACCCTAAAACATCAAATGAAGAGATAAAGAACTCAGCCAAGCACCAAATGGAATGAGAAAACTGACAGAGAATGGAGAGTGAGGAGAGATTCATGCAGAGGTCCCCTACCAGATAATGCAGCGCAGATCCACCATCTTGGACTCCTATCAGAGACCAGCAAACAGGGGCACGAGAAAGCAGCCTCACAGAGCGTCCAGCGGGAGACAAAACAACCGGTAATTTGCGGTGTGCGCTTTCCCACCCCCCACCCCTCTTCACCCCGGCTCAGCCTCCTCTGCTTCCCGCTGCCATGGTCTCATGACCGGGAAGCGCCGGCTGCTTGGATTCCACACACCCAAGCGGGCAGCTCTCTGGGTGCCATTTGTTGGCTGTTGGTGTTGCTTTTCTCCACTTCTTTTGATTTGTTCCTTGCCTCTCGCCATCTCCCCCTCCTTTCACTCGAGTGCCTCGCTCCGTGAGCCATCTTTGCTTCTTCCTGAGGGGTTGCAGAGCGCAGGCAATTTGTGATATACGCTTTCCGACTCTCTACCCTTCATCACCCACATTCAGCCTCCTCTGCTTCCCGTGGACACAGTCTCTTGTCCAGAAACACCAGCCCAAACTGGTTGGCTCTCTGAGTGCCATTTGTTGGCTGCTGGTATTGCTTTTTGTTTTTTTTTTTTCTGCTTTTTTTGATTTCTTGCTTGCTTATCGCGGTATCCCCCTCCTTTCGTTCACGTGCCTGGCTCTGTGAGTCATCTTTGCTTCTTCCTGAGGGGCTACGGAGCTCTATTCGAGTGTGGAGCTGCTTCCTGGTCTGGGCTACCGCACTGCTGGGATCCCAGGGCTTTTGTTCGTTTGTTCGTTTTGAATTGTTTGTTTGGTTTTTTTTTTCGTTTTCTTGGGTTGGGATCCCTTTCTGGCCAGGTGGAGCTGTGTGGCAAGGAACTCCTCTTCAGCTTCCACAAACATGCAGAGGGATCCCTGAGTGCATTAATTTTTTTTGTTGTTTTTTTTTTCTGTTTTTTTTGGGGGGAGGGCTTTCTTGTTCTTTTTTTTTTTTTTAATTTGTTTTCTTTTCTTTTCCCTCTTTTTCCCTTTTTGGTTTTCTTCATTGCTCAGTTTCTTGTCCTTATATATCTTCCTTCTCTTTCTGATCCCTCAATACCAGGCATTCTATCCCTCTATACCTGGCATTCTAGCCAGGCTGTATTGCAACACCTGAAAGCAACTTCCCCACACCCCATAGCTGCACCGGTGGGATTCCTGGGAACTTTGCAGTTCTTTAACCTTTCTGATTTTTAGTTACTCATTCTTTTCTTTCCTTCCTCTTCCCGTTTCTGTTTCTCTCCATTTCATAGTCTCTCATCTCTCCATTCCAATGGCAAGCTCCCCTAGCATTCTTTTTTGTTTGTTTGTATGTTTTTGGCTTCTGTTCCTCTCTCCTCTCTCCCTTATCCATCTTAGCTCCACACATAAAAATCTCCCCACTTCATCCTGCCTACTTGCACCGTGTGCTTGACATCACATCACCAAGCAGCATGGGCACGACCTACTGGAAATTACCCTGCGCTGATTACCGACCCGCTCTGGTGGCTGTAGTAAGTGCCACAAACAACCCGTCCCAGTGGCTCCTCTTCAGCTAGACTGGACCTGCTGTACCATAACTGAGTGACTGACCCTGCCAGTTGGAGAAGGAGGTGAAAAGTACTGAGAGCACAGACGAGCAAACAACAAAAAACATACAGTCCAGGACTTTAAAAAAGGGACAAAACAAACAAATCTACAATCAATAAACAAGAAAAATAACTACTGAATGCCCTGAAAACAGCAGAAAATAGCTAAACATTTACAAAAACAGAACAGGATGGTTCCAGTACGGGTCCAAAATAAAACACCAGATGACTCTCTTGTGTAAGAAAATACACTAGAACTACCTCATAGGGAATTCAAATCTCTAATACTCGGAATTCTCTAAGAACTGAGGCAAAAAGCTGACAAACATCAGGAAAAAATAGACAAATTCAGGGAAAATACAGACAAAAAATTGGAAGGATTCAGGAAGACAATGCAGGAAGAAAATGCCAAAATAAATTCACAACTAGAAATTATACAAAGAAATCCAAAAGAGAAACAACAAGATTTCAGAAATGGATGATGTCACAGAAGGGCTAAGAAGCAGATTCAAAATGGTGGAAGACAAGATCAGTGGAATTGAAGACAAACACTTGGATACAACTCTGTTTCAGGGAAAGTCAGAAAAAAGAACAAAGAAAAATGAAGAGAGCCTGAGAGTTATGTGGGACACAATTAAAAGCAAAAATTTATTACTGATTGGAATTCCAGAACAGGGGGAGAAAACAGAAAACACAGAGAGGATCATCGAGGAACTGCTGACAGAAAACTTCCCCAATATCATGAAAGATAAAAAGCTGGCCATCCAAGAAGCTCAATGAACCCCATATAGAAGAGACCCCAAAAGAAAATCACCAAGGCATATCATATTCACGCTCGCCAAAACCAACGACAAAGAAAGAATCTTTAGAGCAGCTCGTGAAAAACAAGAGGTCACATACAGAGGAGAAACAATAAGACTAAGCTCAGATTATTCAGTAGAAACCATGCAGGCAAGAAGGCAATGGGATGGCATATATAAAATCTTGAAAGAAAAAAATTGTCAGCCAAGAATAATATATCCTGCAAAACTCTCATTCAAATTTGATGGTGAAATTAGGTCATTTCCAGATAAACAGAAACTAAGGGACTATGTAAAAGTCAAACCAAACTTACAAGAATTATTAAAGGGAGTTCTTTGATCTGAGGACAAACAGCTTCAGCCCTCAGGCAGGACCTAGGATGCAGGATCGTAGGAGCCAGATACCAATCTAGGAAATGAACTCTCGAGGACTATCCAGAACCAAAAGACATACAACAGGGAATCAGAGCACTTAATCAATAAATGACAACAACATCAAAACAATAAAACAGGGAATAAACGGCATAGGTATAGAACCTTCTAATGGAGAGGAAGGCAAGGAGATACCAAGTAATGGTAGACTGCTTCACACTTAGAAAGATAAGGGTAAAATTCATGGAAGCCACAAAGAAAGTTAACAAACCAACTCACAAAAATAAAGATGAAAAACATAAAGTCTTGGCAAAAACAAAACCTGCAAAAACAAAAGAAATGAAAAAAAATCCACAAACAAAAGTAACTCAGGACAAGAGATTAAGAAGAACAAGGAAACATCAGCACCACAATAAAAAAGCACTACAAAATGACAACAACAAACTCACGTCTATCAATAATTACACTGAATGTAAATGGACTCAATGCACCCATAAAGAGACGGAGAGTGACAGAATGGATAAGAAAACAGGATCCATCAATATGCTGTCTACAAGAGATACACCTTAGAAACAAAGATGTGAATTTATTAAAAGTCAAAGGTTGGAAAAAAATATATCAAGCTAACAACTACCAAAAAAGAGCAGGAGTGGCAATTCTAATCTCAGATAAAATAGACTTTAAACCAAAATCTACCATAAAAGACAAAGAAGGACACTATATAATGATTAAGGGAATGATCCACCATGAAGACATAACCATAATAAACATCTACACACCCAATGACAGGGCTCCAAAATACACAAAACAAACTCTAACAACACTGAAAAGAGAAATTGGCAGTTGCACAGTAATAGTAGGAGACTACAACACACCACTGTCAGTAAAGGACAGAACAACTAAGACGAAAATCAGCAAAGATACAGAAGATAAAGGGCACAATCAGCCAACTGGATCTCATAGACATTTATAGAACACTCCATCTAACCGCTGCAAAGTACACATTCTTTTCCAATGCACATGGAACTTTCTCCAGAATAGACCACATCTTAGGACACAGAGCAATTCTCAACAATGCAATCCCAATCCATATACCAACAACATTCTTCAAAGAGATGGAAAAACTAATTATTATCTTTATATGGAAAGGCAAGAAGCCCCGAATAAGTAAAGCACTACTGAAGAAGAAGAATAAAGTTGGAGGACTCACACTACCTGACTTCAGAACCTCCTATACAGCTACAGTAATCAAAACAGCCTGGTACTGGTACAACGACAGATACATTGACCAATGGAACAGAATTGAGAACCCAGATGTAAATCCATCCACCTATGCTCACCTGATCTTCGACATGGGCCAAAAGTCCATCAAATGGGGAAAAGACAGTCTTTTTAACAAATGGTGCTGGCAAAACTGGATATCCATCTGCAAAAAAATGAAACAAGACCCATACCTCACACCATACACAAAAACTACTTCAAAATGGATCAAAGACCTGAATATAAAGCCTAAAACTATAAAGTTCATAGAAGAAAAAATAAGACTAACATTTCAGGCCTTAATACATGGCTTTAAAAGGATACAAACCATAACCATCAATGCATAAAATCCAACAGATAAGCTAGATAACTGGGATCTTCTAAAAATCAAACACCTGTGATCTTGAAAAGACTTCACCAAAAGAGTCAAAAGAGAACCTACAGACTGGGAAAAAATGTTTGGACAAGTCAGACAAATACATAATGTATAAGAAAATCCAACACCTCTACAACAAAAAGACAAATAATCTTATTAAAAAATGGGCAAAGGAAATGAACAGATACTTCACCAAAGAAGACATTCAAATGGCCAACAGACACATGAGGAAATGCTCACGATCACTAGCCATTAGAGAAATGTAAATTAAAACCACAATGAGACACCATCTCACCCCGGCATTACTGGCACAATTCACAAACACTGGAAATAACAAATGTTGGAGGGGCTTAGGGGAGATGGGAAGTCTTATGCACTGCTGGTGGGAATGCGAAATGATACAACCATTTTGGAAAATGATATAGCACTTCGTCAGAAAGCTAGAAATAGACATACCATTCAATCCAGCAATCCCACTCCTAGGAAAATATCCTAGAGAAATAAGAGTCATCACTCGAATAGACATATGCCCACCTGTGTTCATGGCAGCATTGTTCACAATAGCAAAATGATGGAAACAACCTAGATGCCCATCAACAGATGAATGGATAAACAAACTATGGTACATACACACAATGGAGTACTATGCAATGAGAAAGAACAATGATGAATCTGTGAAGCATCTCATAACATGGATGGAACTGGAGGACATTATGCTGAGCGAAATAAGTCAATCACAAAAGGACAAATACTGTATGAGAGCTCTATCGTAAAAACCCATGAAAACGTTCACACACAAAATGTAACAATCTTTGTAGGTTACCAGAGATGGGAGAGGTAGGGGGGAAATACTAAATAGGCAATAGATAAGTGGTGTCTTGAGTGAAGGGTGAGACAGTACACAATACAGGGGAAACTAGCACAACCTGTACAAGGAAAGGTCATGGAAGCCCCATAGACACATCCAAACTCCCTGAGGGGCTGAATTGCTGGGCGGAGGGCTGTGGGGACCATGGTCTCAGGGAACATCTAGCTCAATTGCATGGCACAGCTTATAAATACAATGCTCTACATTCTGTCTTGGTGAGTAGCGTCTGGGGTCTTAAAAGCCTGTGAGTGGCCATCTAAGATACTCCACTGGTCTCATCCCTTCGGGAGCAAGGGAGAATGAAGAGAACAGGATACAAGGAAAAGATTAGTCAGAAGGACTAATTGTCCACAGCTACCAAGGCCTCCACCGGAGTGAGTCCAGTACAGCTAGATGGTGCCCGGCTACCACCACTGACTGCTCTGACTAGGATCACAACAGAGGGTTCTGGACAGAGCTGGAGAAGGATGTAGAGCATAACTGTAACTTTCAAAAAAAAGACCAGATTTACTGGCCTAAAGGAGACTGGAGAAACCTCGAGAGTGTGGCCCCCAGACACCCTTTTAGCTCAGTGGTGAAGTTGCCTCCAAGGTTCACTGTTCAGCCTGGGAGTGGACAGCCCTGTAAAACCAAATGAGACTAACGAGGTACAGGTGTCCAGTGATGAGGGCCGGGGGGCAGAGGGGGACAGGGAAGCTGGTGATAGGGAATACAAGCTTGAGCAAGGATATTGTTGATGTGTTGCGAGATTGTTAACCATTGTCATAGGGCAACATTTGTAGTAACTGTTAAATGAGAAACTCTGTTCTGTAAGCCTTCATCTTAAGTGAGAATAGCAGCACAATTCGAAGAGCGTAGTCAGTGTCACTGAACTGTGCATGTAGAAATTTTTGAAATGGTGTATCTTTGGCTATGTGTAGTTTCACCAAAAAAAAATGGTTGAGAAGTTAGAGGGTTAATATGTTGTGGGGTTGTTAACCAATGTCATAAAACAACATGTGTACTACTATTTCATGAGAAACTATTTGTTCCGTAAGCCTTGAAATGAAGTGCAATAAAATATATTAAAAAAAAAAATTCTCTTCAACCCTAAAACCTAAGGCTGAGATAAAAATGCACCTATTATTCATACATCTTAACTTATTAAATTCATCTGAGAAATGGTTGCAAGGAATTAGAAATATTCTCAAATCAATGACTTTGAATTTTGATGTTGGTGAAGAATATTGAATATATCACAGACTGCTAGAACAACAAACAATTCTGAATTAGCAGAAGAACAGCCAGAGCACTCCTTGAAAGTGAGAATGGTGAGACTTTGTGTCATGCACTTTGGACATATTATCAGGAGGGACCAGTCACTGGAGAAGGACATCATGTTTGGTAAGGTAGAGGGTCAACAAAAAAAGAAGACCCTCAACAAGATGGATTGATACAGTGGCTGCAACAATGAGCTCAAACACAACAATGATTGTGAGGATTGTGCAGGACTGGGAAGTGTTTCCTTCTGTTGTACATAGGTACAGGACATTGTGAGTGGGAACTGACTTGATGGCATCTAACAACAACAACAGTGGTATAGAAGTAAATACAAATCCCCATTTTTAAGGATATTCACATGTCAAACTATACTTGAGAATACAGAAATAAGGGAAGTATCTCTAAACAAATGTTGTTTTTGTTGTGTGCTGTCAAGTTGATTCCAACTCATAGCGACCATACACATGTCCCAAAATTCAGAGACTAAATTTATGTACTTCATAGAAAACCACACAGACCTTCAATTGAAGGCAGTTACATCTCTCTATAAGACAAAATTCGAAAGAATTTGATAGCTCATTTGGTTGTTTAGATTACAGAAAGGTAGTTAGAATTTAGATAGAAGAGGAAGAGGTTGATAGAGGTAGTCTCAATGGGACAATACAAAAAGTGACACCTAAAAACCAGGGGGAAAACAAACAAACAAACCTGTTGCCATGGAGTTGATGCTAACTCATAGTGACTCTATAGGACAGAGCAGAACTGCCCCATAGGGTTTCCAAGGACGTGATCTTTACAGAGGCTGATTGCCACATCTTTCTTCCTTGGAAAGGCTGGTGTGTTGGAATTGCTGACCTTTCCATTAGCAGTAGCATGCTTAACTGCTACACCCCCAGCACTCCTTAAAAACCTGGAAGGAAAGATAAAAATAAACCAAGAAATATTGTAAATAAACAGAAATGGAAACTCATAGAAAATATACTTTGGGGTTACTTAATATGGAGACAAATTGTCTCCTCATCTCCTTTGACCAAAAATGTACCACAGCATTTAGATATGGAAGAGAATTTCTCCTTGTCTATTTAAACATTATTTGATCAAGTTGATACAGAAACTCTAATCTGATCAAGTACATTAATGCTTCATTTTTGAGTTTGTGGTACCCCATGTAAGTTAATATTCAAATCATAAAAATCGCACAGTCTGGTGGAAGCATCATGACTACTTCCTGTCTTTGAGTCCCAATTTTGTCACTGTATTAGCTGTGTCAATGCTGAAAACTTCCTTAAATTTTCTGAGCTTATATTCCTCATTCAGAAAATGGAAATTAAAAATAATGTCCAAAATAGGCTTGTTTTACTGATCCAGTTGTTAATATGAGGTACTTAGAATTCTGCTTGCCACATACTAAAAGTTCTTTCAAAGTTCTGTTTTAACCATTTTATATGGAAACTTTTTTTTAACTGAAAAATAAATCTGCATACCCTTCCTAAAATGACACATTGTGTGTAATTGTATTCACTACAGTTATTACACACATTAGTTATGCTGGGCTTTAATGTATTGATATCAAAAGAAAGCATTGAAAACTGGATGTCCATCTGCAAAAATATGAAACATGACCCATACCTCAAATCATACACAAAAACTAATTCAAAATGGATCAAAGATGTAAATATATATAAAAAAAAAACCTATAAAGATCATAAAAGAAAGAATAGAGTCAACACTAGAGGCCCTAATGCACAACATTAACAGGATACAAACCATAACTACCAATACACCAACAGCAGAAGATAAGCTAGATAACTGGGATCTTGTAAAAATTTAAACCCTTACAGTCACCAAAAGAGTAAAAAGAGAGCCTACAGACTGGGAAAAAAATTTGGCTATGACAAATCTGACAAAGGTCTAATGTCTAAAATCTACAGGAAAATCAAACAGCTCTAAAACAAAAAGACAAATAATCCAGTTAAAAAATGGGCAAAGGATATGAACAGACACTTCACCAAAGACATTCAAGAGGCTAATACACACATCAGGAAATGCTCTCAGTCAATAGCTATTAGAGAAATGGAAATCAAAACCACAAAGAGATACCATTTCACCCTGACATTACTGGCACAAACCAAAACAACAGAAAATAACAAATGTTGGAGAGGCTGAGGGAAATTGGAACTCTTATGCACTGCTGGTTGGGAATGAAAAATGATACAGCCATTTTGGAAAATGATATGGCACTTCCTTAGAAAGCTAGAAATGGAAATACCATATGATCCAGCCATCCCACTCCTAGCAATATATCCTAGAGAAATGAGTCGTCACACAAATAGGCATATGCACACCCATGTTCATTGCAGCATTGTTCACAATAGCAAAAGTCCCCATCAATGGATGAATAGATAAACAAACTATGGTACATACACACAATGGAATACTATGCAACAATAAAGAACAATGATGAATCTGCAAAGCATCTCACAACATGGATGAATCTGGAGGGCATTATGCTGAGTGAAATAAGTCAATCACAAAAGGGCAAATATTGTATGAGACCACTACTATAAAAACTCATGAAAAGATTTACACACAAAAAGAAACAATCTTTGATGGTTACAAGGGAGGGGAGGGGTGGGGAGGGAAAAACAATAGACAAGTCATAACTTAGGTGAAGGGTAAGACAGTACACAATACGGCGGAAGCCAGCACAACTGGTTGAAGTCAAAGTCGTGGAAGCTCCACAGACACATCCAAACCCCCTGAGGGACGGAATTACTGGGCTGATGGCTATGGAGACAATGGTCTTGGGGACTATTTAGCTCAATTGGCATAACATAATTTATTAAGAAAATATTCTACATTCTACTTTGATGAGTAGAATCTGGGGTCTTAAAACCTTGTGAGTGGCCATCTAAGATTCTCCACTGGTCTCACCCCATCTGAAGCAAGAGACAATGAAGAAAACAAAAGACAAGAGGGAAAGATTAGTCCAAAGGACTAATGGACCACAAGTACCACAGCCTTCACCAGACTGAGTCGAGCACAACTAAATGGTGCCCAGCTTCTACCACCTACTGCTCTGACAGGGATCACAATAGACAGTCCCGAACAGAACTGGAGAAAAATATAGAAAAAATTCTAACTCACACAAACACAAAAAGACCAGACGTAATGGTCTGACAGAGACTGGAGAAACCCCAAGAGTATGGCCCCTGGACACCCTTTTATCTCAGTAATGAAGTGACTCCTGAAGTTCACCCTTCAGTCAAAGATTAGGCCCATAAAACGAAATGAGACTAAATGGGCACACCAGCCCAGGGTCAAGGATGAGAAGGCAGGAGGGGACAGGAAAGCTGGTAATGGGGACCCTATGGTCAAGAAGAGGAGAATGTTGACATGTTGTGGGGTTGGCAAGCAATGTCACAAAGCAATATGTATATTAATTGTTTAATGAGAAATAGTTGGCTCTGTAAACCTTCATCTAAAGTACAATTAAAAAAAGAAAAAAGAAAGCATTGAAGTCCATAAGATTATTTTGAATTACACTAAATCACCCCAGATTAACATGAAGATTTTAGAGATGTGTATGTACATAAGTATATATGTTTTCTTATATAATATATACTTATGTAGTATACACTTATATTGTTATATAGTCTTTCAATCTCTTCCCTAGATTTTAGTCATCACCCAGTGGTTAATAGTGGACATATCTTCAATTTTCAACAGTTTATTCTCCTTTCTATTTAGTTTCTTCTAATCTGCTTAGAGAGAAAAGTCAATTTGCTAGTGAATGTTCAAAGTTTGTGTGTGTGTGTGTGTGTGCATAAGCTGTGGGGGAAGAAATGGTCAGTACTTGAGTTTTTGTTGTTCTCTTCTTTGCTTGTTTGAATTGTAACACGCATTTTAGCTACTCAAATAATTCCTGATGTTTTCTGTCTGCTCTTTCCTGATATTGTAATTTGCAGACCTTTTTCATCTGTGTAAGTAAGAGTTATTGTCAGTATAATTTATATTAAAGAGGGATATAATGCTAACCATTGGTTGATTCCGTACAAAGCTTAGTTGAATTTAATATTCATTAGAAAAATCAGTCAAACTAATTGATTTAATGGACAGAATTCATTAAAAATATCTGTGTTGGCAAATCTGTATGCTTTATAGAATATCCTCTTCCTTATCTACTCTTGAGTTTTAGCTTGTTCTATCCAACTAAAAAGCAAACATATCAGAGTGTAACACAAGCAGATTTTCCCAGGAAAATCTTTAAACAAATTTTTTAAAAGTGCAGTTTTTCTTCGTTCCCTGACCAAGAAGTAAATTCCATTTGTTTTAGAGATATGCCTTCATACAGCTTTCTTTCTCTTAATGCGTTTCTTTCATAAGTTACATTGCCACCTACTGGCGGCCTCCAATAGCATACTTTGAGTCCCCAAAGCCTGTCTTTTGGATAGAAACTTGATGGTTGATACTGCTGGAAAGATACATTAATACTTCCTCTAAGTCTGTGTGATTGAATGATAGGTACTAAATATATCTGCTTTTCTTTTTGTTTGTTTGTTTTTGTTTTTAATCAGGAAAATGAAACTTCCAAATTTTGGAACTTCCATTTTAACATTGTTTAAATAACATTTATGTTGGATCTTTCTGCCATGCACTTCTGTAATATTACATCATAAAATAATGTTATTTATTGATAACCAAGAAGTTTACCACCCAGGTCGTTTCCTTCTTTGCATTTGATGACATGAAAAGCATATGAAATAATGACCAAATTACAATAAGCTATTGATTTTAGGGTTAGAAAGTATCCTAAATTAGATATGAAATAGAGTTGTTTTTAATTCATAATTCAGAAATATCTGCTGTACATAACATAGAAATAAACTATCAAATGCAAACGGAAGACTTCCCTCCAAAATGGTGAGTTGCTATACTTTTGAAGTTGTAAAATAAGTCCTTAGCCTACGTGATGTGTTGACTTGGCTAAGTCATGATTCTCAATGGTTTGGCAGATATGATGTAATCATCCTCTATTTTGTGATCTGATGTGAGCAGCCAATCAGCTGAAAGGGGAGTTTCCTTAGGGGTGTGGCCAGCATCCAATGTAATTTGATGTTTCGGCAAAGCTCATCCCCTCTCAATCCTGCATCTGACTCATTATTGTCTGACCTCTGGTTCTTGGGTTGTGAGCCAGCAGCCTGCCACATGACTTGCACATTTTGGGATTCACCAGCTCCCATAGCCCTGTGAGCCAGCAGCCTGCCAACTGACTTGCCGATTTTGGTTAATCAGCCCCCACAACCATGTGCTTCAGGAGAAGCCTCCAGCCTGATGCCTGATCCACAGGTTCAGGAATTGCCTGCCTCCACAACTGCACGAGTCATTTTCTTGAAATAAATCTCTCTCTCTCTCTCTCTCTTTCTCTATATATATATATATATATATATATATATATATATATATATATATATATATATATATATACATATATATATTCACTTCAATGGTTTTGTTCCTCTAGAGAACTGAGCCTAAGACATATGGTACCGAAAGTGGTTCTAGAGGAACAAAATCTTAAAGATGAGTTTTCTAAATTGGTTCTCAAGCCTAGCTAGACTTAAATACACAGATGACTCTAATTCCAGTACAGAATAGGGCACTGCTGATCAATGGTGTGAGGTTGCAGTAGAACTATATAAAATATCACCACTATTGAAACTAATATTTGTGAGAAATAACACTCTGGGTGATTATGTCTTTGACATCTGTCAGCATTTCTGTCAAACTGAGAAGTATAGGGAGGCTGGTTGGTTGAATCTGCTTTCACTAGACAAAGTGGTAAAAGAAAGCAATGAGCTCAAGGCATCAGAGCCACAGCTCAAGGGCCTAATAAAAGACCTGAAAGTTGCCACTAGTGCCCTGAAAGAAAGCCTTATTCTTGTAGTAACAAAGCTGATATTGTCAAAAACCAAACCCAAAGTCTTATTGTAAGTGTGGCTGAATTACAACACCAATGGAATTCCCAACCTTGAAAGATGTCTGAAGTTAAAGTGAGGGCACTGATTGGGAAGAAATGGAACCCTGAAACCTGAAATGGGGACGTCTGGGCAGATAATCAGGAAGCTGGGGACATTGGGCCCTACATTCTGTTGAATCACTCCTGCCAACAGAACTAGCCATCTTATTTCAACCTGAAAAGATTAGTCCATCTTTGTCTGCTAAGCCACCCTTCCCAGTAAAAGCATTATCCCCTTCATCCCCATCTGATAAGATTAACTTAACTGTGCCTGAAGAGGCTTTTTTATGAGGTATCACCTGGGGCAATGCCTGGGACATTGCCTGGGCATTGCCTGAGGCATATGCCTTACATTGCTGAATGTTCCCAAGACCGATCCTCACCACCCATTTTTGCTTCTAGACCTATAACTAGACATATGTCCCAGCAAGCCCCAAAAGGTGAAGTACAAAGTGTGATCCAGTAGGAGGTATGCTACACTGTAAAAGAACTGCTTGATTTTTCTAATATATATAAACAGAAACTTTGGGAATATGTTTGGGAATGGCTATTAAGAGTGTGGGATAATGGTGCAAAGAACATAAAGTTGGATCAGTCTGAGTTTATTGATATGGGCTCACTAAGCACAGATTCTTCATTCAGTGTTTCAGCTCGAGAGGTTAGAACATGATCTAATAGTTTATTTGGTAGATTTACCAAAGCATGGATTAAGCAGTGGCCTACACTGAATCAAGTTGAAATGCCAGACCTGCCTTGGTATATGGTAGAAGAAAGTGTCCAAAGGCTTAGGGAAATTGACATGCTAGAGCAGATTTATCTGGTTGCACCCAAGATCCATCTATGCAGTGCCAGGAGGACACATTTTTTACCATAACTGTGAGGAAAAAATTTGTAAATCGTGCCTCAGCATTCTTGAAGTTTGCTGTGATTGCTATTTTATGTAAGTAGATTTGACAATGTCAACTGCCTTAATTGAATTAAGACACTTAACTAAAAAGGGGCTGATTGGACCCCCTGGTGGTAGGGGCCAAGTGGCCACAGTCAATTAACAAAGACAAGGTGGGCGTGGTTATTGTAATGGACAGTAGAGTCAAATCAGTAATCAGAATACACCTACTCTTCATTTATTGATTATTTCATTATCTGACATTTCACATTTACGACAATAGTAAAAAATCTACCTAAATCTCCTTAAAGCCAGGTAAGGACCCATGTGTTTTGAGTGAGAAAGTGCCTCCCTCCTGAGCCCCAAGTCCTTGATTCCCATCTCTCTCTCCAGTCTTGGATGCAAATAAAGTTAAAAGAGAAAAAAAAAGGCCGGACATAGGGGCCTCTGACCATTAACCGGCACCTTTGCTCTGTGGCCTTACCAAATTCTGGCCATGCCCACAGGCTGGTGGCTGCCCTGCTGTCCAAGCAGAGCTGTGGAGTCAGGCCATAAGTCTGCAAGAAAGAGATGGAGGGGTGTAAACAGGACCCAAAGCGATTACTTCACCACAGACACCGAAATCTGCCACTTGCACACATGGGGCACTGGGGCCAGTGGGCAATGATCCCCGGTGGGTGGGAGTTTCTATGAAGAGTAAAAACCCCGTGTGGGCTGAGGTAGGGCGGGTCACCTCCTGGCTGCAAATCCTGACCCAATCAGCTTCACCTGTGGTTTGAAATGGCACAAGTCAATCTCCCCATCTGAAGCACCACAAGGTGGAAGTCACAGAACAGAGATGTGTGAACTGCAGATGGTAGCTGCAAGGCAGGGAGAAGCTCCACAGGGCCATCTCCTAAATGACTCCTGGAGCCTGAGGAGCATTTGGTCCTGACATTTTGCGTAATTCTGATTTTTGCATAATGACCTCGTCTTTGGAACCTAACCATATAGGTAAGTGAGGAGTGGGTGTAGTCTAACTTGTATGGATTTATGGCATTGGCTACTTAGTCATGAGTCCCTAGGAGTGAAATAGATGGGAAATCTACTAAATATTTACTTAATTTATACAACCAGAAGAATCCTAGATCAAGGCCACGGCAGTCTAACTCAAATGACTGGAATAGGGAGTTACAGCCCATCAATCAATTCCCAGACTTGAGACAGTTCACAGATGCACAACCCCTTGAATGAAGAGGAGGCCAGGTTCCCTTGAGAAATGTCTCCACTGCACTGCACTGCCAGAAAAGTATACTGTTAATCTTTCTCCCAACCTTCCCCAAAGGGATCTAGAGCTTTTTACTAGAGTGACTGTTCATTAAGGGAAAGGAAATAATCAGACTTTTCATGGATTACTGGACACAGCCTCTGAACTGACACTAACTCCAGGAGACTAAAAACATCACTGTGGTCCACATATCAGAGTAGGGACATATAGAGGTCAGGTTATTAGCAGACTCTTAGCTCAAGTCCATCTCACAGTGGGTCTAGTGGGTCCCTGAACCCATCCTGTAGTGATTTCTCCAGTTACAGAATGCATAATTGGGACATACTCTACAACTGGCATAATGCCCACATTGGATCCCTGACAAGTTGAAAAAGGAAAAGCTAAGTGGAAGCCATTAGAATTGCCCTTACCTACAAAAAGAGTGAACCAAAGCAATACTGCATTACTGGATGCAGAGGTAGTGAGTCCTACCACATACCCATTAAACTCACCTATTTGGCCTGTGTGAAAAACAAATGGATCTTGGAGAATTACAGTGGATTATCATAAACTTAACCAGGTGATGACTCAAACTGAAGTTGCTGTTCCAAATATGGTTTCATTACATGAACAAATTAATACATCACCTGGTACCTGGTACGCAGCTATTGATCTGGCAAGTATCTTTTTATTGATTCCTGTTTCAAAAGAACACCAGAAGCATTTCACTTTCAGTTGTCAAGGCCAACATTACGCTTTCACTGTCCTACCTCAAAGGCATATCAACTCTCCAACTCTATGTCATAATTATTGTGCATTGTCCTTGATCGCCTGTGCCTTCCAAAAAACATCACACTGGTCCATCATATTGATGACATTATACTGATTGAACACAGTAAGGAAGAAGTATCAATGACTCTAGACTTATTGATAAGACATTTGCATGCTAGAAGGTGGGAAATTAATACAACAAAATTTATTTCTACCTCAGTGAAATTTCTAGGACTCCAGTTGTGTGGGTCATGTTGAGATATTACTTCTAAAGTGAAGGATAAGTTAGTGTATATGGCCCCTCCCACAACTAAAAAGGAGGCACAATGCCTGGTGGGCTTCCTTGGATTTTGGAGGCAACATATCCCTCATTTGGTTATGCTACTCTGGCCTATTTATCAAGCATCTCAAAAAGCTGCTAGTTTTGAATGTGGACCAGAACAAGAGAAGGCTCTGCAACAGGTTCAGGCTATCATCCAAGAGGCTCTACCACTTGGGCCATATGATCTGGCTGATTCAATGGTATTTGAAGTGTCAGTGGCAGATAGAGATGTTGTTTGGAGTCTTTGGCAGGCACTATTGGTGAATCACAGAGCAGATCATTAGGATTTTGGATCAAAACTCCGCCATCCTCTGCAGATAACTACTATCCTTTTGATAAATAGCTTTTGGCTTGTTACTGGGCCTTATTGAGACGGAAAGGTTATCCATGGGCCACTAAGTTACCACGTGGCCTGTGTTGCCCATCATGAACTGAGTATTATTGTCTGACCCACAGAGTCATAAATTTGGCCATGCACAGTAGCACTGCATTATTAAATAGAACTGGTATATACAAGATTGGCTCGAGCAGGACTTGAAGGCACAAGTAAGTTACATGAGAAAGTGGCCCAAATGCCCGTTGGCCCACTCTTATCACTTTACTTTCCTTCTCCCAGTCTGCACCTATGGCCTCATGGGGAGTTCTTTAGGATAAGTTGACTGAGGAAGAGAAAACTCATGCCTAGTTTACAGATGGTTCTGCATGATATGCATGCATCACTGGAAAGTGGACAGCAGCAACAGTGTAGCCCCTTTCTGTGGTCTCCCTGAAGAATAATGCTGAAGAGAGATCCTTCCAATGGGCAGAACTTCAAGCAGTGCACTTGGTTGTTCACTTTGATTGGGAGGAGAAGTTTCCAGAAGTGAAATTGTATACTGATTCATGGGCTGTGGCTAATGGTTTGGTTGGATGTTCAGTGACTTGGAAGGAACTTGATTGGAAAATTGGTGACAAGGAGGTTTGGGGAACAGGTATGTGGATAAATCTCTCTGAATGGGCCAAAGAAGTGAAGATATTTGTGTCTCATGTGAATGCTCACCAAAAGCTGAACTTGGCAGAGGAAGATTTTTAAAATCAAATGTATAAGATGATGTATTCTGTGGAAACCAGTCATCCTCTTTCCCTATCAATTCCTGTCGTTGACCTGTGGGCTCATGAATGAAGTGGTCATGGTGGCAGGGATGGAGGTTACGCATGGGCTCAGCAAAATGGATTTCCACTCACCAAGCTTGACTTGGCTACTGCCACTGCTGAGTGCCTAATCTGCCAGCAACAGAGACCAAAAAACCGAGTCCCCAGTAAGACACCATTCTTTGGAGCAATCAGCTAGCAACCTGGTGGCAGGTTGATTACATTGGACAACTTCCCCCATCAAAGGGCAGCATTTTGATCTTCATAGGATAGACATTTACTCTTGATACAGATTTGCCTTCCCTGCACACAATGCTTCTGCCAAAACTATCAGCCATGGACTCACAGAATGCCTTATGCACCATTGTGGTATCTGACACATGATTGGGACTCACTTCAAAGCAAATGAAGTGTGGCAATGGGTCCGTACTCATGGAATTCACTACTCTTACCATAGTCCCCATCATCCTGAAGCAGCTGGCTTGATAGAACAATGGAATGGCCTACCAAAGACAAAATTACAGCACTACCTAGGTGGCAATACTTTGCACAGTTGGGGCAATGTTCACCAGGAGGCTGTATATGCTCTAAAAACCTGCATCCAATATATGCTGCTGTTTCTTCCATAGCTAGGATTCATGGATCTCAGGAAACAAAGGATGAAAATAGGAGTGGCATCCCTCATTATTACCCCTAGTGACCCACTTGCAAAATTTTTGCTTCCTGTCCCCATAATCCTATGCTCTTCAGGTCTTAGAGGTCTTAGTTCCAAAAGGAGGAATGCTCCCACCTGGAGATACAGTACTGATTCCATTGAACTGGAAGTTAAGAATGCCACTTTGGGCTCCTCATGCCTCTGAATCAACAGGCAAAGAAGGGAGTTACCATAGTGGCTAGTGTGATTGATCCTGATTATCAAGGGGAAATCAGATTGATATTACATAATGGAAGTAAAGAAGAATATGTCTGGAATACTGGAGATCCCTTAAGGCATCTCTTAGTACTACAATACCCTGTGCTTAAAGCCAATGGAAAACTACAGCAAACCAATTGTGACATGACTTCTAAGACTCTTCAGGAATGTAGATTTGGGTCACCCCACCAGGCAAAGAACCACAACCAGATGAGGTGTTTGCTGAGAGTAAAGGGAATACAAAATGGGTGATGGAAGAAGGTAGTTCTAAATAGCAGCTACCACTATGTGACTAGTTGCAAAAAAGAGGACTGTAATTGTTTTTAGTATTTCCTCCTTGTGCTGTTGCAAGTGTATGTGTGTGAATATATATATATAGCAAATGTTTTTGCTTTGTACACACCCTTGCTTCATTGCTTATTGTAAAATATATGATGGAAACGGGGCTATTGTGTTTTCAGTTGCACACATGTTAGTTGTATCATGTTAGACACAGTATAACTTTATAATTGTCTTTATTTACAGATTATGTATGGTTTAAGGAGATGTGTACGGCTGCCGAGTTGACAAAGGGTGGACTCTGATTGTTATAGTTATGTGTTAACTTGCCTAGGTTATGATTCTCTTGGTTTGGCAGATATGATGTAATATTCCTCTATTTGTCACCTGATATGAGCACACAATCAGGTGAAATGGGAGTTTCCTTAGGGGTGTGGCATGCATCCAATATAATTAAATGTTCTGACAAAGCTCGTTCTCTCTCGATCCGGTGTCCTACTCATTACGTTTGACCTCCGGTTCTCGGGATATGAGCCAGCAGCCGGCTATCTGACCGATTGATTTTAAGTTCTTCAGGTCCCCAACTTCATGAGCCAGTAGAAGCCTCCAGCCTGACACACCTGACCCACAGATTTGGAACTTGCCAGCATCCACAACTGTGTGAGCCGTTTCCTTGAAATAAATCCATGTGTAATGGTTGTAGAAATACATTGACAGGGTACTGCTGTAAATTCAAACCGGATTCTGACCAGGATGTGGAATGAGAGATATCATTGTTGATGTCAGATGGATCTTGGCTGAAAGCAGAGAATACCAGAAAGATGTTTACCAGCATTTTGTTGGCTATGCGTGGATCATAACAAATTATGGATAACATTACGAAGAATGGGAATTCCAGAACACTAAATTGTGCTCATGCAGAACCTGTACATAGATCAAGAGGCAGTTGTCTGAATAGAACATGAGTATATTGCATGGTTTAAAATTAGAAGAGGTGTGTGTCGGGGTTGTATCCTCTCACCATACTTAATCTGTACGCTGAGCAAATAAACCAGAAAGCTAGATCATATGAAGAAGAACAGGACATCAGGATTGGAGGAAGACTCATTAACAACCTGGGATGTGCAGATGAAACAACCTTGCTTGCTAAAAACGAGGGGGACTTGAAGCACTTACTGAGGAAGATCAAAGACTACAGCCTTCAGTATGGATTGCACCTCAACAGAAAGAAAACAAAAATCCTCACAACTGGACTAATAAGCAATATGATAAACAAAATATTGAAGCGGTCAAAGATTTCATTCTACTTGAATCCACAATCAATGCCCATAGAAGCAGCAGTCAATAAATCAAATGACATATTGCATTGGGCAAATCTGCTGCAAAAGACTCCTTTGAAGTGTTTAAAAACAACGATGTCCTTTGAGGATTAAAGCTCACCTGACCCAAGCTATGATATTTTCAGTCGCATCATACGCATTCAAAATGTGGACAAGGAATAAGGAAAACCAAAGCAGAATTAGTGCCTTTGAATTGAAGTGTTGGCAAAGAATATTGAATATACCATGGACTGCCAGAAGAATGAACAAATCTGTCTTGGAAGAAGTACAGCCAGAATGCATCTTAGAAACAAGGATGGCGAGACTTAGTCTCACATACTTTGAACATGTTATCAGGAGGGACCAGTCCCTGGAGAAGTACATCACGCTTGGGAAAGTGGAGAGTCAGCAAAAAAGAGGAAGACTCTCAGTGAGATGTATTGACACAGTGACTGCAACAATGGATGGCGCAGGATTGGACCGTACTTTGTTCTGTTGTACATAGGGTCACTATGAATAGAAACAGACTCGATAGTAGCTAACAATAACAACAGAGAACCTAGCCTAAGGCTGCCTACCTTGAACAAAATGGCTGTTAAACTTAGATCATTTGGTAAATATCTAAATTCAGTGGAGTGCAAGAGGAATCTGAAGTAAATTTACATCTTTTACTTGGAGCACAAATACACTTTCTGGCAACTTATAATTATTATGGACTATGAAACATTGTTCATGTCCAAAGCACTTTATTAAATGTAATTAATGGGTTTAAAAGTCCCCTCTCTCTTCCCAAAAACCTCAACTTGCAGCAAGAGAAATGAAATTATAAAATTGTAACTTAGGAAATCAGTGAATACTTTGGAGATCAACTTTAGACAGGTGACTTTAAAATTATCCTTTCAGAACTATTCAGAATAGAATAAATAGTAAGAATAAAACGCATATAAATGTTCAGCTTTTATGTTCATGTTGTAAGAGAGATGACTTTTGTAATAAAATTTAAAATTCATCTTCTCATTCTTTACATATTTGCCTAAAGCAATCTTTGCTTTATTATTATTTTTTTTATGTTAGGAAATTATTTTTCAGCACTAAGATATTTTCACCACCTCCTTTTTAATTGTCCAACTCCTGTTCCTTCTTTTTGTGATAGATTATATTGTCTATATTTGTTCTTCTCTTTCTTTTTGAAACTAAAGAATATTTCCAAAGAATTGTATAAGCTCTTTTAAGAAAGAAAAACGTGTATTTTTTTTTATAAAGTAACTTAATATATAATCAATCAAATCAAGTGAGGAAAACTATATTTAAGTATTAATATTATTCTTCCACAAGCAATTTTTTTCTTATTCCTGCTTTCCCCCCAAATAAGAAATACATTATTTTGCCTTTTGAGTGAGACGTCTATTCAATTATAAGAGAAAAAAAGTATCGAGTGAATGTTGTTAGTTGCCGTCAAGCTGGCTCCAACTCATGTCAATCTTAGGTATAACAGGAGCAAAACATTGCTCAGTCTTGTGCCATATTCATGATCCCTGGTATGTGGGATCATCAAGGTTGTGTATCATCCTGGATGGGCATGATTCTCAGTGGTTTGGCAGTCATAATGTTGTTTAGAAGTTGTATGAGGATGTGACCACTTCCATGAGGAGATCTGATACAATGTGATCATCTCCATGATGGGATCTACTGTGAAAAGCCAATCAGTTGAAAGGGAGTCTCCTGGGCCCTGTGGTCTACATCCAATATGGGTGGACTCTGTGGCAAGACTCAAGGGCTTTATCCCCCTCTGGATCCTGCAGCTGGCTCTTATTCATCTGACCTCTGATTCTTCAGACTTGAGCTAGCAGCTTACCTGCCGTCTTGCCTGCTTATCTTAGGATTCTTCTGTCTTCACAGCCTGTGAGCAAGAGCCCTGCTGTCTGACCTGCTGATCTTGGGTTCGCCAGCCCCTGGGGCTACATGAACCAGAAGCCTTCAGCCTGAGCTGCAGACTTAGGACTTTCCAGCCTCTACAATTGTGTGAGCATTTCCTTGATATAAATCTCTATATATAGATATTTATATGCTTTACTGCTTTTGCTTCTCTAGAGAACCCAGCCTAAGACATTTGGTACGGAGAGTGGTTTTAGAGAAACAAAACAGTAAGGACGAATTTTCTAAATTGGTTGTCAAGTCTGGTTAATCTTAAAGATGTTGATGACTCTGCTTCAGGTAGTAAAGAGGGCACAGCTAATCCATGGCATGAAGTGGCAATAGAAATACTCAAAATATCACCACCAATAGATCAGGTATTGATGAAAGGTGAGGCTCTGGGTGATTGTATGTTTAATACCTTTCTACAATTTGTTATAAAGAAGCTGGTTGGTTGGTCCTCCTTTAGGTAGACAAAGCAGTGAAAGAAATATATGAGCTCAGAGCTTCAGAGTCAAAGGTCAAGCACTGCATAAATGAACTCAAAGTTTCTTCTTGTGCCTTGAAAGAAAGACTTATTTCTTGTAGTAACATAGCCATAAAGTTGAATGTGCACAGCAGCACTCCATCAATAAATGGAAGTGGTATACATAAGATTGGACCCAAGCAGAAACAAAGGCATAAGTAAGTTGGATGAGGAAGTGGCCCAGATGCCCATGGTCACCACTCCTGTCACAATACCTTCCATCTCCTAGTCTGCGCCTATGGCTTCATGGGGAGTTCCTTATGACCAGCTGACTGAGGAAGAGAAAAATCATGCCTGGTTTAGAGATGGTTCTGTGTGATATGCAGGCACCACTCGAAATTGGAGAGCAGGAGCATTACAGCCCCTTTCTGGGATATCCCTGAAGGACAGTGGTGAAGGGATATCTTCCCAATGGGCAGAATTTGAAGCAGTGCACCTGGTTGTTCATTTTGCTTGGAAGGAGACATGGCCAGATGTGCAAATGTATACAGATTCATGGGCTGTGGCCAGAGGTTTGGTTGGATGGTCATGGATTTGGAAGGAACATGATTGGAAAATTGGAGGCAAGGAGGTATGGGGAAGAGGTAAGTGAACAGACCTCTCTGAATGAGCCAAAGAAATGAAGATATTTGTGTCTCATGTGAAAGCTCACCAAAAGGTGGCCTTGGCAAAGGAGGATTTTAGCAATGAAGAGGATAGGATGATGACTTCCATGGAAAGCAGTCATCCTCTTTCCCCAGCCACTCTCATCATTGCCCAATGGGATCAAGAACAAAGTGGCCACGGTGGCAGGATGGAGGTTATGCATGAGTTCAGCAAAATGGACTTCCACTCACCAAGCCTGACTTGGCTACTGCCACTGCTGAGTGCTCAATATGCCAGCAACAGAAACCAACACTGAATCCCTGAAATGGCACCATTTGCTGGAGCAATCAGCCAGCAATCTGGTGTCAGGTTGATTACATTGGACCGCTTCCATCATAGAAAAGGCAGAGTTTTGTTCTTACTAGAATAGACACTTACTTTGGATGTGGATTTGCCTTCTCTGCATGCAATGATTCTACCAAAAATACCATCCATGTACTTGCAGAATGCCTTATCTATGTCATGGTATCTGACACAGCATTGCCTTGGATCAAGGGATTCACTTCATAGCAAATGAAGTGTGGCAATGAGTCCATGCTCATGAAATTCACTGGTCTTACCAAGTTATCCATCATTCTGAAACATCTGGCTTGATAGAACAATGGAATGGCCTCTAAAGACACAATTATAATACCAGCTAGTTGGCAATACCTTGCAGGGATGGGGCAACTTTCTCCAGGAGGCAGTATATGCTCTAAACCAGCATCCAATATATGGTGATGTTTCTCCCATAGCCATGATTCATGGGTCTAGGAATCAAGGTGTGGAAATGGGGGTATGGGAGTGGTACCACTCATTATTACGCCAGTGACCCACTCACAAAATTTTTGCTTTCTGCCCCATGACCATATGCTCTGTGAGTCTAGAGGTCTTAGTTCCAAAGGAGGAATGCTCTCACCTGGAGACACATCACTGATGCCATTGAACTGGTAGTTAAGAATGCAACCTGGCCACTTTGAGCTCTTTATGCCTCTGGATTGACAGGCAAAGAAGGGAGTTACCATATTGGCTGGTGTCATTGATCCTGGTTACCAAAAAGAAATAGGATTGATATTACATAATGGAGGTAAAAAAAAGATTATGTCTGGAATATGGGTGATCCCTTAGGGCATTTCTTAGTACTATCATGTCTTGTGATTAAAGTCAATGGAAAATTACAGCAACCTAATTCCGACATGACTACTAATGACCCAGACCCTTTAAGAATGAACGTTTGGGTCTTCCCAGCCAACAAAGAACCATGGCCAGCTGAGGTGCTTGCTGAGGTCAAAGGGAATATGGAATGTGTGGTGGAGGAAGGTAATTCTAAATACCAGTTATGACCACATGACCAATTGCAGAAATGAAGACTGTAATTGTTATGAGTATTTCTGCCTTGTATGCGTGTTTGTTGTATCATGTTAGGTGCAAGTATGACTATATAATTGTCTTTAGTCAGAGATTATGTATGGTTTAAGGAATTATGTACAGATGCCAAGTTGACAAGGGGTGGACTGTGATCGTTAGGCTGTGTGTCAACTTGGCTGAGCCATGATTCTCAGTGGTTTTGCAATTATGAAGTAGGTTGATAGTCATATGATGATGTGATCACTTCCACGATGAGATTTGATATAATTTGATCACCTCCATGATAAGATTTGCTGGGAGTAGCCAATCAGTTGAAAGAGAGTTCCCTTGGGTGTGTGGTCTATATCCAATATTGGTAGACTCTCTGGCAAAGCTCAAGGGCTTTTACTCACTCTGGACTCTGTAGCTGACTCCTGTTCATCTGACCTCTGGTTCTTGGGAATTGAGTTACCAACTTATCTGCTGTCTTGCCTGCCAGTCTTGGGATTCATCCATCTTAGCAGCCTGGGAGCAAAAGCCCTACTGTCTGACATGCAGATCTTGGGTTCTCTAGTCCCTGTGGCTATGTGAATCGGGAAAAGCCTTCAGCATGTCCCATGGACCTGGGACGTTCCAACCTCTACAACTGTCTGAGCCATTTCCTTGATATAAATCTCTCTATACAGATATTTATATGCTTTACTTGTTTTGCCTCTTTGGAGAACCAAGCCTTGGACAGTATGTGTGAGTTCATTGTTTTGGCTATTGTGTCATTCCATCTCGTAGGGCATTTCCTTCACTTTTGTTGACACTCTTCATTACCAAACATACTGTAGTTTTCTAGTGATTCGTCTTTCCTGATGACATATCCAAAGTAAGTGAGTCAAACTCTTGCCATCCTAACTCCTAAAGAATATTCTGGTTGTATTTCTTCCAAGACTTATTTGTTTGTTTTCATGACAGTTCACAGTATATTCAATATTTTTTGCCAACACCACAATTTCAAAAAAGAAAAAAGTAAAACCAAACCCATTGCTGTCCAGTTGATTTCGACTTCTAAAAAAAAAAAAAAAAAAAAACCCATTGCCGTCGAGTCAATTCTGACTCATAGTGAGCCTAGTGACTTTACAATTAGTGGTATGCAAAATCTACTGTCACTAAATTCAGGTGGGATATATTCAAGATTGTACTTTGGTCCTTGTGGACTTGCTTTGATTTTCTTTAGCCTCAACTTGAACTTCTACATGAGTACTTAATGATCGATGGCCTGTTCCATACTCAGCCCTGGCTTGTTTTGACTGATGATATTGAGCTTCTTCATCCTCTCTTCCCACAGATGTAGTCAGTTTCACTCTTGCGTAGTCCATCTAATGAGGTCCACATGTATAATCATTGATCATGTTGTGGAAAGAAGGTATTTCCCACGAATAAAATCTTAGTCTTGTAGAATTCTATCATGTGATATCCAGCATCGTTTCTATCACTGTATTTTCCAACTACTAATCCTTCTTTTTTGTTTCTAACTTTTGCATTCCTATCAACAGTAATCATCAATACATCTCGACTGCATGTTTGATCAATTTCAGACTACAGCCATTTGTAAAATTCTTTTAATTTATTCGTCTTTGGCATATATGGTTAGTGAGTAAATTTGAACAATAGTCATATTAATTGGTCTTTCTTGTAGGTGTATGGATATTAACCTATCACTTCCAGCATTGTACTTCAGGAGAGTTCTTGAAATATTCTTCTAAATTGTCTTATATGCGTGCAAAATTTGGATAGTAAAAAAGGAATACAGAAGAATTGATGCATTTGAACTGTGGCATTGGTGAAGAATATTTAATATGCTGTGAACTACCAAAACAACAAACAAATCAGTCTTAGAAAAAATAAAACTAGAATGTTCCTTACAAGTGAAGATGGCAAGGGTTTGAGTCACTTACTTTGGATACATGTTCAGGAAAGACCAGTCGCTAGAAAAGGACATGTTTTGTAAAGTAGAGAAACAGCAAAAATGAAGGAAGCCCTAAATGAAATGGAATGACACAATAGCCTCAACAATTTACTCAAACATACCAGTGATCATGAAGATAATTCAGGACTGAGTGATGTTTCATTCTGTTATACACAAGGTTGCCATGAATGGCAGCTGACTTGAGGGCAACTAACAACAGCAAAAAGTCTACTCTTAATAATCAATCACGTTTTAGAGATTTGATAATATTGCATTTTTAAGTCATCTAATTTCCTTCATGGATGAAATTATTGTGACCTTGGAGTTTAGCAGATCACTTTGAAGAAAGCTATGAACCATTTTTTAAAATATTGTGTATGAAAATTTCATGAGTCACCTCAAATTCACCCAGTTTGCTTAAGCAAATACTGTGTACTTTAGGGTGCAAGAGTGACTTAAATATATAGGAGATGAGAATTCACTCTGTTCCAAAATAAGGCATAATGCATTCCCTTGAGAATTTACACCACCAACAACAAAAGACATGGATTTCAATAATGACAAAATTCAGTTTTATTGTAAATTCGCTGCATGAAGGGCTTGCTTTCTATGCCAAGTAAATGTTTGCACCCTTGTCTATGCAGATTTGACATTTTCAGAATCTCAAGCAATTCTATTATTTTGAAGTCTAGGTAGGAGCATCGAAACACTTAGGACAGATATTGGCTCCTGGCATTATCCAGGGGATTGGTTAAATCTTACACAAGATTCTATGATTCATATAAATATTCCAAGTACTTGCTATGTTTTTTTTTGCTTTTAAGAATTTTATATGGCTTATATAGATTTGACAAGTTAATGAAACCTTTCCCATTTATACTCCTGGGCTAGCTATTGAGGCTTTTTTTCCCCATTTTATTACTACAGTATGGAAGGCACTTAACAAATAATAATACACATAAAGCAGCAACTGATTGGAAGAAATGTATTTATTCTTCTTTGTGCAAGTGAAAGTCATGAATTTTGAAAATTTCTCATGATTAGCTGATTTTTCTAAGACTGTTTGCATAAGCTGGAAAGAAGTCCAGAGAGATGAGAGATCATAAAACTGAGATGTCTTCCTCACATTCCATATCGATTGTCTAAGGAATGTAAACTAAAAGCTTTATTTAAAACATATTTTAATGTTCTCATTTGATAACAAACTTTTTGCTGACTTGAGGAGGAAAAAATAATTTTCTTGGGTAAACCAGTCACAGAATATAATTGAGGGGTGAAAAGACCCACTAGACTGATGAGAAACAGTTCCTTCTTTATTAATGAACTGTCAGTGGGCATTACCAGAACAGGGGTTTTGTAGCCTTCATGGGCCAAATTCTGCCCTTAGAGCTCAGGTGCATCTATCCATTCTACAAGTTTATTGGGTGTTGTTTGTGTATCTGAGCCACATCTATCTACTGCAGCACCTGAGTAATACATTGTTCCCTTAATTGCCTTACACTGAAAAAAAAAAAATTGTGATCTTAAAGGACTTAAAAATATCTTAAATGCTCTCTAAGAAAAGTTTTCTATCTCTAAATAGCCTTTGACCCAGTTTGTCAGTCATTTTCATTCTTGAAACTTTTCTTTTTCTTTCACTTAGCTGCCAAGACTTTACATGCTTCTCATGATTTGCCTGCTTCCTTGACCTCTCTCTTTCAGTCTCCTTCTTGGGTCCTCCTTTCCTTTCTTCTCATTTGGCCAGATTTGGCCTTCTGAAAATTTTATCCTCAAACTTTTCTTCATCTTTACCCACTCCCTAATTGATTACATTAATTCTTATGGCCATTGTTGTTGTGTGTCCTCAAGTTGATTCTGACTCATAGCGATCCTATAGGACAGAGTAGAACCACCCCATAGAGTTTGCTAGGCTGTGATCTTTATGGAGGTGCTCCGAAGCTGCAGTGGTTGAGTGCTGGGCTGTTAACTTAATGGTTGGCAGTTGGAACCCACAAGCCACTCTGCAGGAGAAAGATGTGGCAGTTTGCTTTTGTAAAGATTATACCCTTGGAAACTATGGGGCAATTATACTCTGTCCTATAGAGTTGTGATAAGTTGGAATCCACTCCACAGCAGTGGGGGATCTTTATGGGAGTAGACTGCCAGGTCTTTTCTTTCTCGGGGCTGCTAGTGAGTTTAAACCAACTATCTTTTGGTTAGCAGTGGAGAACTTAACCTTTGAGCCACTAGGGCTCCTCATAGCTATAGGTACCTTAGATATGCCAATAACCTCTTGGTTTTTATCTCCAGGTCCAAACTCTTCCTTGAATTCCAAACTTTTATTTCTAATTGCCTATTCAACACCTCCACCTAAATATCTTACAAATTTCTCAAACTTTAATATGACCAAAATCGAACTCTTCATTTTTCTGTCCAAATGTATATTGTCCCACTGATCACCATTTCAGGAAATGGTATTACAAGTCATCTACTAGCTCAGGCCAAATATATTGAAAACAACTTTAATTTTGATCTTGCTCTCATATTCAGTGAGGCCAGTTGATTTATTTAATGATAGATCCACCTTAAAATATATCCCAAATCCAACCACTGTTGCCACTCTATTTTAGGTTATTTTTGACTCTTTTTGAAGTATTCTTCTCTTAGTATCCAGAGTAATCCTTTTATGACACAATTTATATGATGTTACTACCCTGTTCACAATCTGCCAATGGCATCTCATGAGAATAAGCCAAAAATCCAAAGTCCTTCCAAAAAAACCAAACCCACTGCTGTCAAGTCAATTCCAACTCATAGTGATCCCGTAGTTTCCAAGGCTGTAAATCTCTACGGAAGCAGACTGCCACATCTTTCTCCCGAGGGGCCACTGGTAATTTTGACCACTGACCTTTCAGTTAGCGGTCAAGCACTTTAACTATAGCACCAGTCCTTACCACAGTCCAAAAAACCCTACACGAAGTGGCCCTTGATTATCTCTCCAACTTCATTTCCTACGACTTTCCTTCTCACTTTCTCAATCACTGTCTTTTGATATTTATTGCACACAAGTCAAGAGTGTTTCCAGTTTAAGGTCCTTGCATTTGCTGGCCCCTGTGTCTAACACTTTCTCCACAGATATTGGAATGACTAACTTTCCCACTTTATTCACATCTGTGCTCAGATATTACCTCCACAGAGTCCCTCTCTGACCACCATATCTCAAATAGCACCCTCATTTCCCCTCTATGTTGTTTGTCTTTCTCCGCAACATTCATTACCTACAATACTAGATTGCATGTTGTTTATTTCCCATCTTACTCAACATGAATGTGTCAACACCTTTGTCAAAATTGCTTATCCACATTGCCTAAACGTGTGCCTGGCACACAGTAGGTACACCATACATATCAGTCGAATGAGTGAATCAAAGAATAAATTAATCCTAAGTACAAATACATTTCAAGTAGGGGCTTTCTAGAGAGTTTATCACTCTAAACATATAGAGATAACTGATATAACATGTAGCTAACCATATGTAAGTAGTCCCTGGGTGGCACAAATGAAAAAGATTGCAGTTTAAACTCACCCAAAGGTGCCTTGGAAGACAGGCCTAGCAATCTGCTTCTGAAAAGTTACAGCCTTGAAAAACCTTTGGAGTACAGTTCTACTCTGCACACATGGAATCACCATGAGTCGGAATCAACTTGAAGGCAAGTAACAACTACAACAAAAATGAGCATAAGCGGCGCATCTAAGAAATTATACCACTTATCTGTCTTTTTTTTTTTTTTTTCCTGTTAATGTACAATCACTTTATTATCGTGGAGAAATTTACATGAATAATCAACCAACATTTCTTTCCCCCTTTTTTCAGCCATTACAACTTTTCATTTCATAACTATCTAATCATCTTGCTGTCCTTGCTTGACATTGGGAAATTTAAAATAATGTCAAAGTGATGACTAATCAATCTGAATTTATTTTTTAATCTTTATATTATTTTTAAAATGGTCCAATTGTGTATAAACCTTTCTAATCAATTTTTATCACTGATCATTCATGCGATGACCATTTTAATTTTCCTTTGTCTATGATCCAAGTTCTATAAGCACTTGACTTTTTGTTTTGTTTTCATGTTACACTTCATTCTATGTGATCTAGAATGCAAATATTCTTAACAGAGATAACATTTTAAGTTAAATTCATTCAGAATGATACATATTTTCAGAGGTCATGGTATTAATAAGTAAGTTGGATGATAGTGGGCATATAAAATGGCAGTTAGTTGATTATGGAAAGGTAGACAGTCATGGAAGTTTGGAGCTCTGAAATATTTTCCTGAATTCTTATTTTCATCCTGGCCAAGTCCCACACATTTGAGAAACACAGTTCCTTGAGGCTTAAGTGTTAGGGGTTTGGTTAATTTCACCAAAATTATAGTGCTCAATATCTTTCAAGTAAGAGATGACTAAATGGGTAACTTTAGCATAATCTTTTAGCTTATTTGGATTTTATGTTTCAACTCCTCTTTCATAATCTCTGTTATATAATATTTTAAAATCTATTTTGCTGATATATACACATATATACTTTTTCCATTATAATGCAATATTAAAATAACATGATAGAGTAGACACAAATATCTGCATTTTTTTAAGATTAAAAAATCAAAGTTAGATTTATAAAGGTAAAATAAATTGACCATAATTGCATAGCTAGTAAATTGCAGAGTCCAGATTCTAATCCAGGTCTATTCTATATATATAAGGCTATATTCTACCCAAATCATCTCCATTCTTCCAAGAGCTTAAAGTTTATCACTGTTTAGCGACTGTAGTAGGCAAACTTTTGGCCCCTGACTTTCTCCTTGGAGCCCTGGTGGCACAGTAGTTAAGAACTTGGCTGTTAACCAAAAGGTGAGCATTTCTAATCCACCAGCCACTCCTTGGAAACCCTATGGAACAGTTCTACTCTGCCCTATAGGGTTGCTGAGTTAAAATCAACTCAACAGTGATGGGTTTGGCTTTGGTTTGGACTTTCTCCCTCTGGTGCCACACCTGTGAATATCTTAATTACATGGCAAAAAATGACTTTGTAGGTGCAATTAAGGTTAGTAATTCATTTAGTTTAAAGTAAGGAGATTATTCTGGATTATCCAAGTGAATCCAGTGTAGTCACGTGAGTCCTTGAAAGCAAAGCATTCCCTGAGCTGAGGAGAGAAAAATAAAAAAGTCTTGAACAGGAGGACATGATGCACCATTGCTGGCTTTAAGATGGAAATGGCCATGTGAAAAGGAATGTGGGCAGCCTTGGAGGAGTTGAGGATAACTTTCAGCCACCAGCCAGCAAGAAGAGAGAACCCCAGTTCTAGAACTACAAGGAACTGTATTCTTCCAACAAACTCACTGAGCCTGGAAATCCATTCTTCACCACTGTCTCCAGATAAGAGCCTAGTCAGCCAATACTTTGATTTGTGCTTTGTGAGAACCTGAGCAGAAAACCTGGTTGAGCCATGCTGAATTTCTGACCAACAGAACTGTGAGCTAATAAATTTGTGATGCTTTAATCTGCTAAATGTATAGCATTTTATTAATCTTAATCTTAATTTATTTTATCTTAACTTCATATCCAATGACATTAATCACTCAATAAAATTTAAGTAAGCTCAGATATCCCTTTTGGACTTTCCAAGATGACCAAGGACAGAAATGTTTCTCTTTTTCTGTGGGTGAAACTTCATCTTGACAGCTAGGAGTTCATGACATCTGATTGTTATTGTTTCGTTAATTCCCTCATTCATTGGCTCAGTTATTTATTCAATTTATTCAAGACTACATTAAATGCTGGCAGTATGGAAAAGATTAAGAAACACATGCCCCCTGTCCACATTTACTGATATTCTAATGGAGAAGATAGAAATTAAATGAGTAAGATTATACACTGTAGTAGATAGTTATATAATGGTCTCCAAAGTCCATGCCCATGTACGATGTAATATTGATGCTCCTTACATCAAGAGGTAGAGTCTGTTTTCCACCCCCTGAATCCAGGCTGGCCTTGAAACTCAGCTTTGGCCAATAGAATACAACTTACATTTGGTGTGTTAATTCTGTATCCAGGGCCTTAAGATGCTTTTTTTAAGATTTCTGATTTTTCTCTCTTGTAATACTCTCTTCAGACTGTTGTGATAGATGAAAACTAGTCTATTTTACTGGAGAATAAGAGGTCATGATTCAGCAACAACTTCTAGATATGTGAATCTTGGACTGTCCATCTTGGACGGTTGAGTTCAGTGAGTCTGGGAGAGACCTGCAGACGAAATACCTGGCCAACCCATAGAATGTGTGTAATAGTATATTTTTTTATTTATTTCAAGCCATTGAATTTGCGATGGATTGCTATACAGCAATATGCAAGTATTACATATAATCAGTTAGATAATTAAAATCAAAATTATGTTAATTGCTTCAAAAGAGAAGCAACAGGATCTGATCTTGTTCAAGGTGATCTAAGAAATAGTGAAGCTGAATTTGAAGGATGACTAAGAACTGGCAAAGTGAAGGTTGTATAGGTTGGTGTGGGGGGGGGGGGTATTGAAAGGTTAGTATCTCATTCAAAGGGTGGGCCAAATGGTATAATCTGAGGCAGAACATGGCACATTAGTGGAACCGAAAGAAGTGAAAGGAGGCCTGTGTGGGTGAGGTTCAAGGAACCAAGGAGGACGTTGGTGAGCAATAAGGCTGGTGAAGATAGTATGTCACAAACATTTACTGAAGAAGTTGTGATGGGAATTGGAGGCTTGCATGTTGCTATGATGCTGAACAGTTTTCAGTGGAGCTTCCAGACTAAAACAGACTACGAAGAAAGGCCTGGTGATCTACTTCAAAAAATCAGTGAATGGAAACCCTGTGGATCACGATGGTCAAATCCTCAACCCACCATGGGAATGAAACAGACTGGGCAGTGTTTCATTCCATTGTGCATAGGGTCACCATGAATTACTGGCCAACTGGATGGTAGCTAACAAAAACAACAAGACGTATAAGTTAAATGGCATAGTTCTTTCCATAAAGCAGCATGTTACAGCAGCACAGTGGGCGGAGGAAGCATAGACATGTTTTGAATTGTGTAATACAAACCTGAGTGAAATAAGTAATATACCATAACTTCTGAGGACTTTAGTAATATAGAGGATAGAGCAATTTGTCAAACTGATATGAGACTTTTCTGTGGACAGTCATTTTACTTAGGAAACCAGGTGTTATGAGCCAACTCTTCCCAGAGTAGATAGTAGCCCCCAGTCTTGCATAAACAAACAAAAGTTTTACTATTTATGTTTGTTTGTTTTAATTAAAGATATTTTTAACCAGGTAGAAACAACCTAGGGTTATGAAAGCATTTTTGGAGTCTCATAATTTTAAGAATTTTAGAGATTATGTAGTTTAATCACTTCATTTTGTAGATGACAACATCTTTCACAAGGGAAGACTGATATGCACAAGGTTTCTGAGTTAGATAATGCTGGCACTCAGAGTAGAATACAGGTCACAAATTCTAGTTCTATACTTTTTCTGGGACTTGGTTGTTTAGTTGCCTCAAACCTGAGGGGTACTTGGTCAGGTACTTGTTACCACTTTTTTTAAAAGCAGCCTTGCCTCATTAGGTTTGCATATGAGGAAGTCATTAAGAAAAGTCATCTACTTACTCATTCTTAAGCATTCGGTTAACAGTTAACAGAAGCACAGTTAACAATGGACTTTATCCTGACAACTAACAACAACATCACCTGGTTGATTTAGAAGTCCATGGATGTTGCAAGGGAGCCCTGGTGGCATAGTGGTTAAAAGCTTAGCTGCTAACCAAAAGGTCAGCAGTTTGAATCCACCAGCCACTTCTTGGAAACCATATGGGGCAGTTCTCCTCTGTCCTATAGGGTCACTATGAGCCGGAATCGATTTGACAGCAACAGGTTTGGTTTGCTTGGATGTTACAAATGTTTAAGTGCTACTAAGTGAAAGTTTGGCTGTTTGAATCCACCCAGAGGCACCCAGAAGAAAGGCCTGAATATGTACTTTAAAAGGTCACAGACAGTTCTACCATAAACTCATGGAATCATCATGAGTTGGAATCATCTAGACAGCAACTGGCTTGTTTTGTTTTTTTAACTGGCCAATTTGGGGGGGATTTGGAAATCCCATCACTTTCGGATGGTATAACTTCAGCTGCAAAATGCTGCCTTTGGCCAATGTTCAAAGTAATGATACAATTTTTAAAAGTGCTTAAAACATGCCTTTGAAATTCTGTAATTGACTGAAAAGAGAAAACAAAACCAAACAACAACAACAACAAAAACCCACACACAAATGTGCAATAATGGGGAACTCAGTATAACTTGACCAGGGCAAAATCATAGAAGCTTCACAGACACATCCAGACTTCCTGAAAGACCAAGCTACTGGGCTTAGGGATGGAGACCGTGGTCTTGGGGACATCTAGCTCAAACGGTATAAGATAGTCTATAAAGAAAACGTTGTACATCCAACTGTGGTGAGTAGTATCATCTGAGGTCTTAAAAGCCTGCAAGCGGCCAGCTAATATGCATCTAATGTTCCCATCCCAGCTGCAGCAAAGAAGAATGAAGAATACCAAAGACACGAGGAAAAGATTAATCCAAGGGACTAGTGGACCACAACTACCACAACCTCCACCAGATCGAGCCCAGAACAAGTAGATGGTTTCCAGTTACCACCACCGACTGCTCTGGCAGCGATCACAATAGGAGGTCCTGAACAGAGCTGGAGAAAAATGTAGAACAAAATTCAAATTCACACAAACACAAAAAAGACCAGTCTTGCTGGTCTGACAGAGACTGGAGAAACGTGACAGTATGGCGCCCGGACACCCTCTTCACTCAGCACTGAAGTCACTCTTGAGGTTCACCCTTCAGTCAAAAATTAGAAAGGTCTATAGAGCCAACAATAACACACATGAGGGAAGCGCTTCATAAAGAAAAAAAGAATAAATAAAAAAATAAAAGTATATTTTCAGGGCCAAACTTCTTCTCAGTGGCCTGTGGAGTATTTTCTACTGTGTTTCTTTAAATTGTCGTAAATGGGGAAATATAACCTGACCACATCAGATGAAGAAAGAACAGCTTGAATACCACTGTGGGCATTTGGGCATTTTCTGGACTATTTTTCAATGGCAGACCTGGACAGTGTTGAGAATGTTATCTTTCAACTATGAGAAAATGGTTAGTTATCAGAATCACATGATTATTTGTTGTTCTAAATATGGACATTTTCTTCTTTGTCCTGATTGTCCTGTTCAATTCTTTAATATTAGAGAGGTTTACTTCTTAAGGGAAATCGTTTGAAAGAGAAAGCTTTTTTTTGTCTATTTTAGACAACAGCTGTTCATTTTTTTCAGTTTCTGTTTGTGCAAAATTTAATGCATGAAAGAATGAGGGAATCAAGATAAGGGGAAATGTCAGCAGCAAATGATCTCTTTCTACATATACTCTCTACCTGCCCGTAGGGATCTGTATTATACCTTTCTTTGTCTTCCTTTTTATGCCCAACGTTCCAATGCAACAGAAATGGGATAAAGTCTAGCCTAGCTTGATGCCTTCAAAATTACGAAGTCCTGGAAGTCATTCCATTCCAACAGATGTATGTGGCCAATACCCTTTGTTCAGTTAAATTGATACATACAGCCTTGAATGCAAAAATGTATATTGAGCAACAGAGAAAGAAATGTGATATTTCACATTTGAAGCTTTTACAAGGCCTTTGTGCTTTGTGTGAGTTCTGCATTCATTATCAAATATATTCTTTCAAAATCAACTCAAAGAGTTGCCAAGGGTTAATTTCGAGTGGGGAGAAAAAAAGTGAAAATGCAGTTGTTTAAACAATACCTCATTTTCAAATCAAATATCTATAGTAAATTGCAGATTGAGGAGGAAAATGATTATATTCTGTGATTCAGCTTCTTAAGCCATCGTGCTTTTGTGATCAGAAGGGGCATCCACATCAAATGTAAACAAAGGCTGAAGGTGTATGTACTCATGCAGAGTTCTACTTTGAGGTGTTTTGAGTGTGATTCTATGAGTGAGTGTGTGGGGGAAAGTGTGTATGTGCCTGTGTATGTGTATTCAGAAGACATGGTTTCAATTGCCTCCATAACTTCTCTTATCAACCTATCTGGATCCAATTGTACTATACTAACATTTTGCTCACCTTTCAACTTCTTTAATGTTTCTCCCTGGTTTGAAACAACATAAATTTGGCTTCCTCATCAAGAAGCTCATTTCGCTGCAGCTTGATTGCAAATAATTTGCCCTAAGTAGCTCCCTCTTTTAGTTGTCTATGCCTTTTTCCAATCTATAAACTATAACTTCAGGCAGGCCATTTTTGTCTATTTCCTCCTTAGAAAGGCATATCCAATAATCCCCATATCCTGTGGCTTTAGGCATCCCTCACCACATGAACAGAAGGAATGGGATTTTCATGCAGCTCCAATTCGTTTAAAAAATAAATCCATAAATGTTGATATTTGGAAATAGGTAAATCAAATATGATCTACAAAAATTAATGTTGTATCCATTGTTATTTTAAGAGGAAAGGATAATAAGGAAAAAGGAACATCAGTGTATGTCACACGAATGTCAACAGTAAGAAAGCTCTCGTTCATATCAGACAGGCTGTTAAAGGGAAGGGCAATTTTCAATACCAATGTGGATAGTCTTCAAATTTGTTTTATTCCCGGACTAAACAAGTATCTGGATATTCTGAATTAGCGTCATTTTCTCTATTGGTGACATAAAACATGGCCTTATTTTAGAGTATCTGGGTTTCCTCATGTCTATGAATCACACATCCTTTTTAGAATCATCTCCTTTGAAGCTCAATGATATAAGAGACTCTTAATTCCTTGCAACTAATCCCTTTTACCTAAAAGGCACCATGAATGTTTTAGATTTGCAATATATTTAGGAATAAATCATTTCCCAAATACAAACTATATATGTTTGTAATCTGCACACTTTAATTTATTCAAAAGCTAACATGTATAATACCCTTTCTGTCCCCCCAAAAGTTATGAAGAGCAATTAATTCTTTATCCCATTATTTGTATTTTTAGTACACTTTCTTCAACTCCTTTTGTTCCCCAATAAAGTGAGCATTTTAACTTCATTTGTGTTTTAGAGTCCATTGATGGGCATTTCAAATGGTTGAATTATATAGTTCTGAAGAAAAAGATATAAACAGAAGACCTGTCATTACTGTGATTCTGATTCAAGAAAGATTAAGGATTCATGGATTAGCATTTTAATAATATTTTATTTTAAGCCTAAAGGTAGATAATTAAATAACCATTAAAATTAACTATTTCCTGCCACATTCTTTATTAAAAGTCTGAATTAAAAGAAATATCATTGGAAAGAAAAAAAGTTCCTTTAGCTATGTTAGATAGTCCAGTTTAACAATCAAAGCAATTTGATTTAGTTTAGCTACATAGCCTTAAAGATCAGCCAAGCCAGACAGTTTACCTTAACTTTTTAGTCTAGATCATTGAATAAAGAATCCTGACAGTTCGCAATTTCCTACAGAATATTTGGAACCCTTAGCTTGACAGTCTCATAAATACTATCAGTAATAGCATTTTTTGTAACTTCAGCCTTTTACTACTTGTCCATGTGGAAAAAAAAAGTACAATTTGCTTAAATTATTGAAGTGATTACTGACTTCAAAACTAATTTGATTCAGGGTTGAGTTCCAAGATACTATCCTTTTATCTAAACCAGCTCTTCCTCTCTGAACATGTTGTTACTCTACCTTTTATAGACTTGTGATTTTTTTTTCTGTGTTGAGCATTAAAAATGCAAATGCCTATGGGAGATAGGGAGTTCCATGTAGTATGTATGTAGTATATAGTATGCTCAAGGTCATGTTAGCACCTTGTGGGACAGTTGTGAAGCTGACATAAAACTCCACTATATCAAGAGATTTGATAACAACTTGATAGCTCTATGTATCTCCCCCAGATATGTAATTCTATCCCAGGAGATTTGGGGTCTTGGAAACCAAGTAGTTTAAAATAAAGCAATAAGTATTTTATCCCAGCATTTAAGTGCATGTCCTATAATGTAAGAGAGGAAAATAAAAGTAATCCTAGAAATGTTATATACAGACATCATCTTTTGGAAAATAGTAAGTGAAAAATGAGTAGAATGCTATTTCATTCATTTACTCATTCATTCAACAAATATTTACTGAGCAGCTACTATGTGTCAGGCCCAAGTGATACAGAGATGAACATACTAGGCAAGCAAAATCTAAATCTTCATGAAGCCAACATTGTAGTGGAAAAGACCAAAATTTATTACTAATTGTGTGATGGTAACTTTAGATGGGTGGGAGTAGATCTCCTTGAACATTTAATTAGGAACAGTCTCCTTAACAGGGTGACATGTCAGTTGAGGTGTGAGGTTTGCGGAAGAGCCAGAAAAATAAAAACATTTCAGACAAAGATTAAAAGTACACGCACTGCATTTTAATTCGGATCTCTCATTTATGGAATCACAGGAGAATCACAGACTAGAACCACTACAGTTTGTCTTCATGCTGTGTTCCCTTTGTACTTTAAGTTAGCTTAGCTTTTTTCATTGGTTCCCCTTTATTCACATATCTTCTTTTTTGCTTTCTATTCTTTTACCTTTTTGTATCCAAAATCAAACATGGTAGCGGAAGTTGAGAAGAACAATGATAATGTTTTTTTCACATCCCCAAATCAGTATATAATTAAAAGTGTTTGCTTTCTTGTTCCTAATGCTCATATTCTGATGTTTAATGTCAGCACGAGGAGACCAGAGACCACATCTTCTGCTTCCTTTGTAACTTTCATTATCTTCATACAGGGAGGCACAGATGTCACACACAAAACCCACAAAAGCTTATGTTCAGTGAATGAATGTGCAAATAAACAGATATACTAGATGCTATAATCAAGAAACCATGCAGCTAATTTGTTACAAATACTTAAGAAGCCTGTGTGTAGAGTCACTGCCACTTAAAAGAATGCAAACTATTTGAAATAATATCATATTTTGAATAGAAATTAGCATCTGATCTCAAATTTTCACTTTTATCCATATAGATCATCTTTCAAATCCACTTAATAGGTTGGAAGTTTTGCAAAATCAATTCCTGGGAATGCTGAAGCATTTTACTGGTAAGTCTCAAAACCTAGTTATTTTTGGATAAGCATCTGAAGTTAAGGGGTGTTATCTGACTATTCAAACAACTTAGATAATAGGGGGCAAACGTTGCAGATTTTGTTTCTTATCAACTCTGTCCCAAATTAAAATACCAAGAATGAAATAATATTTTCCTCTGAGTCATGTGTTTTTCCATTAGTTTAAGTTTTTTTTTTCTTTCTTTTTAATTTTGCAGCTCGAGATACCCGAGGAGCAGAATTATTTGAATCTGCACTTGATTATTAGTCTCGCTTACTCTGCGCAACAGCAAGGATCCTGTTTTCTTGGAAATATTTGAGACAGCCTCATGGTGAGCTATCAAGTTATTAATGTTGCTTGGTATTTGCTTTGACAGCAGCTCTGTACTCTCTTTAATCATCCTCATCATGGTCTGTAGCTCTTTTTTTCCTCCATTTCACTTTTGCCTGTGCTGCTTAGAGACGATGATGCGCGCAGAAATCCAGATAAATCCCCCACCCCTTCATATTTCCCCTGATTTTTCTATTCTGTGAGTTTAAATCCACTCCTACATTCAAAAATTTATTCATTCAGTAAGCATGTATTGAAGAGCCATCATATGTAAGGCCCTGCTGAGGCAGTGACGATGTTACAGTGTTTAACAAAACATAATCTGTGTTTTAGTGAATGCATCTTCTAATAGGGTTGCTAAGACAGCCTCACTACAGGGTAATAACTGTGCAAGACCTCTAACACAGAGGCTAAGAGTATAGGTTTAGGAGTCAGGTAGATGTGAGTTTATACCCTGATTTCACTACTTACTAGCTAAGTGATGCTGCATAATCTATTAAGCTACTTAATACCCTCTTCCATCTATTCCTACCCATTAGTTTTCTCCTCTGTAAAGTGGGGATAACAGTGTACCTTCTTTATGAGGATTAAATGAATGTATGACCTAGGTCATAGTAAGACATTAATAAATGACGATAGTCATTATGGTGAAAGGAGTATTAGTTAATATGTGGTAATGATGACTGTAATAATTATTACTATAATAAGGCACGTGGTAAATGGAGGTTTGGAAATCAGACAAAGCTAAACTAGCAGTATCAGGGAAACCTTACCTTGAGACAATAATTGGCATGAGCCTTGGAAAATGAGTCATTTGAATATGAATATGCTGAAATTGGTTGCTTAGAACATACCTGTGGAGAAGTTCCAGTTCTGTTCAGGGACATGTGAGTAGTCCCTGGGAATAGTTACCCAGGAAGGTAAATCTCATTTGTAGCTGTCTTAATTTCCTAGAGCTGCTGTAACAAATTACCACCAACTATGTGGATTAAAACAACAGACATTTATTCTCTCAGAATTCTGAAGGTCGAAAGTTCTAATTCAGGGTGTTGGCTGGGCCATGCCCTCTGGAAAGGCTCTAGGGTAATAACCTTTGTCTCGCCAAGCTTCTGGTGGTCCGGGTTTCTTTGGCTTGTGGCAGCAAATTCCAATCTCTGCTTCTGTCTCCACATGGCTGTCTTTCCTTTGTGTCTCTGTGTCTCTTCTCTTTTTATAAGAATAACAGTCATATTGGGTTAGGAACCACCCTACCTCAGTATGACATCCTGTTAACATAGTTAATTGCATCTGCAGAGACACTATTTCCATAAGAGATCACATTCACAGGGGTAGGACTTGAACATATCTTTTGGGGAGATACAAATGAATCCATAATATTAGCTAATGACACTGGAAAGAAGTGATATTTAGTTTTATTGAACGATCTTAAACACTCTAGATCAGGAATGTAACAAATATTTTGTCATTTAATCTTTACACCAATCATGTTAGGTTAAGTATTTTTCCCCCTTTTGTCACTACTTTACAGATGAGATGAATGAGACACAGAGAGGTTAGGTCACTTGCTCAGTCACCCAGAAAAAGAACACAGTCACAGATTAACCCCAATAGACATTAGACTTTATGAGGACAAAGGCCACTTCAGTGTAGTGCACATTATAATCCAGTGCACTACATAATCCCTGGCACCCACTAAGTTATGGAACGCATTGCTCTTCTTTCCTGTTTTTTCAACAATCCATGCTGATTCTTTGTAGGGTGTGGGGCCTCGATCACAAAATTAAAGTCTCTGTCTTTTGTGTGATAAGCAGTAGAGACTTATGAATGGGAAATTAGGAATTTAACCGTGTTGTTCATACAGATTTGAAAGGGGAGAAACTGGCTGGGGAAAAGCAATGTAGATGATTTTTCTATGTGTTTAGAAGATAAAAAATGAGGCTGCAAAGAAGGCCGGTGGTAACGGAGAAGAACAGGGTTGAGCAGGTTGGGGTGAGGGGCCTGGGAAAGTGTTTCTTTTTACCTGAATGACTGGAAAAATAACAATATTGTAAAATAACATGTACTGTTTGGAAACATCAAGAACAAACGTAGCATGCAGGCAGTAAAAAACAAAGGGATTGGAAGTAAAGAATTTGGAACTTTAACCTGCTGGCTTCTGAAAAGCTGGGAAAATATCTAAATATTCAGAAAGCAGTTGGAGTATTGAAACTCAAGAGTACGGAAAGGTTATGGACACAAATGTAAAAGTTTCCAGGATAAATGCTATATTTGTAAATATTTGTAAAATGGAAATGATGAAATCTCTTAGGGTGTTAGCACCTTTATTGAGAAGGTTAATTATTTGTTTCTGTAGATTAAGTCGTATCTCAAAAGGGAGATAATTACATGAAAGTCTTGGCTGAATTTTGTTTCACGGTTAAAAACACGACTTGAAATTCAAGTATGCTTGTGAAATGCAAAATCATTTCATTTACTCATAAGCACTGAAAATCAAGGCTGAATATCTTATTTAAACAAATAATTAGCTCTGGAAATAATAGTTTAGGCAAGCTAATTAATCAACTTCTAAATTATCCTTTCCTGTTGTGGACTTTGACTCGTAGTGAGTCTTAAGTCATCACACACAAACACGGCCAAAAATAGTGAATATACTTTGAAAAGGAGGGGGCTCTCTAAATGTCCCAGATCAAAGTAGAAGGGTTCACCCTAGTTCCCACTGCATGAATGTTCTCTTCCTGCAAAGATATGCAAGTCTATATAAGAAAATCCCTTCTAGCCAGACCCAGGCTTCGCTTTTTCACAATGTTGCTAGTAAAGGAAATGAACAATCCAAATGAGATTCTGCATTTTGCCTCTAAGGGAACAGATGTGTTGTGTTTGCATAGCTTCCAGGGGTTCTGCCAGATACTGGGCCCTATTATGGAAAATAACACTGGAAGCTTTTTAAAACACTGTTGCTGGAGGTCAGGCTTAGAGCTGCTGTGCCATGTACAACAGGATTTCACTGTGAGTAATTATATTTTAGGAACCATAATTACCCCTGGAAACTCAGTACAGTCTGTTAAACAGAGCTGTGTTCAAACAGAAATAGGTGAGAGCTTTAGATCTAATTGAGATTTCTAGAGCTAATCTTCAGGTATTGAAAATGAATAATTACAAACGAGATATATCATTGCACTCTTCATTAAAATAATGGGGGATATATAAAGATATTTTTATGATATTATGTGTTTTAAAAATAGTTATAGAGATACATTATTGTATTTTTCATAGAGATTAATGTGGAAGGATGACATTATTAGTGATTATAAACCCAACACCGATATTTTTATTGTCATTCAGCATTTATTTGAAAATTATGTTTTTGTTAAGTTTTAGTAAACTACTACAAAAACAAACACCCAAAAAAACCCCTAACAGCTTATGTTAAGTTCCCAGGGATTGTTTAGAAGACATAATGCACAGTTATTCACCAGAAATCAGAGATCGCCAAGACTGAATCCGCCTCCTTGATGAATGCCTCTGGCAAATTTCTCCAAAGTACTAACACAGGCTAATCCCCAGCATGTGGCCACAGGTCCTTTTTATGGATCCAGCGTGCTTGAGACTTTGCAGTTCTCAGTGATAGCATTGTGCATTATCTTATCTAGTGTTTTCTTAATTAATTTTTATTGTGCTACTTAGCAGCTAATTAATCTGAATAAAAGGTAAACTACCTAGGGTTTATTTTAGCTTTGCCTGGCTGACTCACAAGGCTGGAGATACTAGTCAGCTGTCTGGATTCATGGAAGGAATTAGCCCCATCTGGGATTCTGCACACTGTCCAGACCTCCCTCATCATATGGGCATAATGGTGACTCTATCCCCAGTGGTTTATTCATTTTTTAGTCTTTTTGAACTGATGCTCTTCTTGCCCATTAGAGATGAACACTAAAAGATGGTTCAGTGATTAATAGTTGTATACCTAGAGGCAGATTATCAAATAGTCAAGGTAAGCATGGGCTTATTTGTGCTTACTTACTAATCTGTAGTGAACAATTTCACATGGGTTTTACCACATCACATCAAATGTGGTGAAAACCATGTGGAATTGTTCACTAAGATTAGTAAGTATGCACAAGTAAGCATGTGCTTACTTTGTTTACTGGTTATCTGTCTCTATCAGGTATTATAAGTTTTAAAAGAGGCTTTGATTCTGTAGGAAGGTGCTGTAGAGTTGGGAGAGAGAAAGATGCCAGCCATACCAGAAGCAGAATCTATGGTGTGCTGAAAAAATGTGAAATTGTTCTCTACAGATGATCTAGTAAGCAAACGTGAATAATCTGCCTCTGTGAAACATGCCTTATAAAGGGCATAGAAAAACATAAAGACCATGTTTTTTCCATTACCTTCTGATTCCAACACATTCTACTGAATTAACCAAGTTACAAAAACCTGGGTCTGTTTTATGGTTTGATTTATGCATTGATAAAATGCATGAGAAAACACATCTTGCACTCTTAATCAATACACAATTTGTTAGTATAGGCTGTTCACAGGCTATAAATGAAATTCATTCCTGAGTGTGTCTTTAAGAATATGTAGGTAAGTCGGAGCTGGTGCATATGGTTGTTATTTAGGCTTACTTCAGTGCTCTGGTGGCTCAGTGGTTAAGCACTTGGCTGCTAACCAAAAGGTTGGCCATTCAAATCCACCAGCTGCTCCTTGGAAACCTATGAGGCAGTTCTACTCTGTCCTACAGGGTTGATATGACTCAGAATCGACTTGACAGCAACGAGTTTTTGGTGCAAGGGAGCCCTGGTGGCACAATGGTAAGAGCTAGGGCTGCTAACCAAAAGGTTGGCAGTTCAAATCCACCAGGCACTCCTTGGAAACCCTAGGGGGCAGTTTTACGCTGTCCTATAGGGTTGCTACGTCTCAGAATTGACTCGACAGCAATGGGTGGGTTTGTTTTGCTTTAGTGCAAGAGAAGGCTCGAAACCTTTTCAATGCTTTAAAAGCTACACGTGCAGCAACTGAAGGTGATAGTGAGGAAGAATTTGTTGTCAGTAGAGTTTGGTTCAGTCATTTCAAAGTGAGGGCAAATTTTCATAACATTAAAGGGCAAGTATGAGTTGTCCATAAGTCAAACGTCTGTAACCCAGGAACTGCCTGTACTACTAGTCATACTGCTTCTGCTGCTGTGGGCCAAGAATATAACAACAATCTTCTGCCCTTATAACTCCTCTGGTAATCACTGGGAGAAAGTCAGTGCATCTGGTACCTAATTAGAGCCTTCTCTTCCTCTCTACCCCCTTCTACCCCTGAAGGAGCTAATCCTCGGGCAGAGCTGCTGGTGTGTCTGGTCCAGTAAGTATTCTGCCAATTCAGTCACGACTAAAACAAAAATAAGATGAACACTGACAACAGCTGCCCCCCTAGAATTTTCAATTAAAGATTGTGATGAAAATCTTTTGCCACAATAATTTGACTGAAGAACTGTCATCAGGAAGAGGAAACATGTCAGAAAGAAAGGTAAATCAAAATTATTCAGTGGGAAAGAAAGAGAAACAAAGGGAAGAAAGGTTATATGAAATGGGAGAAAAAAATTAAAGAATAGAAAAGCAAAAACTTAAAAGAAGTACTGAAGAAAAATTTAAACAAAACTTCCAAAAAGAGGGTTTATTAGTATTAATTTTTATACATTTAAGTATAAATATTCTTTTCTCTCTGATACTTAATTTGAGAATCTAGCCAGAATGAGAGGTTCTAGAAGTAAAGAATTAAGAGAGAAAGAACTTCATAAGACATAAACTTTTTAGAGCACTTGTTTAGGGATAAGAAAGGCTTTGCTTCCAACTCTCATCATACTGGCAACTGTACCAGTTGCTGTCAAGTCATTTCCAACTCATAGCAACCCAAGATGTGTCAGAGTAGAACTTTGCTCCATAGTGTTTTCAATGGCTGATTTTTCAGAAGTTGATCACCAGGACTTTCTTCCAAGGAGCCTCTGGGTGGACTTGAAAACTTCACCCTTTCAGTAAGCAGCTGAGCACTAAAGCATTGTACCATGCAGGGACCCCTCCAATTCTCAGACTTGTTATAAAATACTGGTGTTTGGAATGGTTTACTAGAACCATTTTTTTTTCATTAGGTTCCAAGATAAACTGTGGACCATACAAACACACATATTTTTCAGAGTCCCTTTTCTGAAATCATCTTTCCACAGTACCCTGCTAATCTTTATTCCTTTCAATACATTACAGTTTAAATGACTATCATGCTCAAGGTAGGGTTTCTGCAATATAGTCCATTGGGTTTAAGTCAGACATTCACATTTAAAAACATCATCCCAATCTTCATAGCTATAGCCCCACTTCTCACCCAGAAACCTAAAAGACTAGGAAATATAGAACTTTAGTTTAATAATGTCAAATGTGGCCAGAAATTCAACATAAAGTTGGATTTTGGCATGGGAAAGCCAGTTGATGTTTTCCCATGTGTTCTGATAGTGTCCTTTACTACCTTAGTGACTTTGTGGCAATCCAACCCTCAGGTTTTCAGGATTAGTATCCTGATTGCTTCAGCATGCTGAGCATGGACTGCTTTCAGGGTTAGCTTCACACTGGCTGTAAACCCTGGTGGTGTAGTGGTTAATTGCTACAGCTGCTAACCAAAGGGTGACAGTTTGAATTCACCAGGTGCTCCTTGGAAACTCTATGGGGTAGTTCTACTCCATCCTATAGAGTCGCTATGAGTTGGAATTGACAGCAACAGGTTGGGTTGGGTTGGGTTTGGTTTTCACATTGGCTAAAGTCAGAGATTAATGTATTAAATTAGAATGCAAATGTCCTATTATACATGAAAATTCAGCAGTTTGCTTGGTGTGCATAGTATTAAACTTTTAGTAATGTCATTAGATCTTAATTCTTGTTTTCAGAAAACATCCACTGTTTAAGAACACACTCTCTCTTCTGGATAAGAAGTGTGTTTGAACAGGGACTGCTAATATTTTCGCAAGTGTCTCTCTTTTCCTTGCATTCAGGACTGCAACATACTTCCAAATGACATATTTTTTCCTTGATGTATTAATATATTCAATCAAGTTACAGTGTGTCTTGAAGTGTGGAAGCCTTTCTTTCTCTTTAAGATGACTTTATCTTTTCTCTAATTCACAGTATATTGAACTAATTTTCAGTCCTGAGAGCACTTTTATTTCCCTTATACCTAAGTTATTTTTGTTGTAAACTGCTGTTGAGTCGGCACCCAAATCATGGTAACTCCATGCCCAATGGAAGAAAACACTGCATGGTCCTGTGCCATCTCCATGACCAGGTGCAGATTGAACTGTAGTAATCCGTGGGGTTTTTACTTGCTGCTTTTGGGAATTAGATAACCAGGCCTTTCTTCTTAGTGAATCTTAGTCTAGAAACTCCACTGAAACCTGTTCAGCATCATAGCAACATGCAAGCTTCCACTGGCAGACAGATGGTGGCTGTGCATGAGGCACATTGGCTGGGAATCAAACCTGGTTCTCCACGTGGAAGGCAAGAATTCTACCACTGAACCACCAATGTCCTCTTCCAATGTCCCTGTGATGGTTACGATTGTGCATCAACTTGGCTGGGACATGATTCTCAGTGTTTTAATGTAATCACTCCCATGATTGAATATCCTGTGAGTAGCCAATCAGATGAAAGGGAGTCTCATTGGGGGTGTGGCCCACATCTCAATATAAGCAGACGTTCTGGCTTTTTGCCCTCTCTGGACCCTGCAGCTGCCTCCTATCACCTCATCTCCAGTTCTTGGGACTTGAGCTGTCAGCTTATCTGCCGAACTTGGGATTCGTCGATCTGCACAGCCTGTGAGCAGGAGCCCTGGTCTCGGACCTGCCAATCTTGGGTTTGCCAGCTTCTGTGGCTGCGTGACTTGGGAGAGGCCTCTTCCCTGATCCACGGACTCGGGACATTCTAGCCTCTACAATCGCATGAGCTGTTTCCTTGATATAAATCTCTCTACATATATTTATACACTTTACTGGTTTTCCTTCTCTAGAAAACCCAGCCCAAGACATTTTGGTACCGAGAGTGGTTCTAGAGAAACAAAATTGTAGGAATGAGTTTTATCAATTGCTTCTCAAGTCTGGTTAGTCTTAAAGACGTTGATGACTCTGCTTCCAGCAGTAAAGAGGTCATTGCTAGTCCATGGAGTGAGGTGGCTATACAAATACACAAAATATCACCACCAGTATATCAGGTATTGGTGAAAGGCAAGGCTCCGGGTGAACACATGTGTGATATCTTTCTACAGCTTTGTCAGAATGAGAAGTATAAGGAAGCTGGTTGGTTTGTCCTACTTTCACTAGACAAACTGGTGAAGGAAAGAGATGTGCTCAGGCTTCAGAGTCAAGGCTCAAGTGCCGCATACATGACCTCAAAGCTTCCACTTTGCTTTGAGAGAAAGCCTTATTTCTTGTAGTAACAGAGCTGAAATTGCTGAAAACCAAACCCAGAGTCTTACTGTAAGAGTGGCTGAATTACAATGCCAGCTCAATTGCAAACCTTGAGAGGTGTCTGAAGTTAAGGTAAGGGCATTGATTGGGAAGAGAGGGGATCCTGAGACTTGGGATGGGGACATGGGAAGATAATCAGGAAGCCGGGGACACAGAGCCTGTAAATTCTGTTGAGTCCCTCCTGCCAGCAGAACCAGTCCCATCTGAAGAGATTACTTCGTGTTTGTCTGCTAAACCACCCTGCCCAGAAAAACCATTAGCCCCTCCACTCTCGTCTAATGAGATTAGCCCTAGCCCAGCTGCCTCTAAGGTGCCCTTGCCTGAGTCATTGCCTGGAGCATTGCCTGAGACAGATGCTTTACAAGATAATGCTAACTGTTCTCAAAACAATTCCACACTACGGATTCTGGCTTCTAGACCTATAACTAGGCTTAAGTCCTAGCGAGCCCCAAAAGGTGAAGTACAAAGTGTGACCCAGGAGGAGGTACACTACACTCCAAAAGAACTACTTGACTTTTCTAATATGTACAGATAGAAACCTGGGGAATATGTATGGGAATGGCTATTAAGGGTATGGGATAGTGGTTCAAGGAACATAAAGATTGGTCCGTCCGAATTTATTGATATGGGTCCACTAAGCACAGATTGTTCACTCAATTTTTCAGCTAGAGAAGTTAGGAAACGATCTAATAGTTTATTTGGTTGGGTTACTGAAGCATGGATTACGAGGTGGCCAACACTAAATCAAGTTGAAATACCAGACCTGCCTTGGTACACTGTAGAAGATATCCAAAGGCTTAGGGAAACTGGCATGCTAGAGTGGATTTATCAAGTTAGACCCACAGACCCACACATGGAGTGTTGAGAGGACACACCTTTTACCACAACTGTGAGGAACAAATTTGTGAAGGGAGTGCCAGTATCCTTGAAGACTGCTGTGACTGCTATTTTATGTAAGTCAGATTTCACAGTGGGAACTGCTCTAACTGAATTAAGACATCTAACTACCGTGGGGCTGATTGGACCCGGTGGTAGTAGGGGCCAAGTGGCTGCACTCAATAGACAAAGACAAGGTGGGCGTGGTTACAGTAGTGGACAGAGGAGTCAGAGCAGTAATCAGAATAGTCCGACTCGTATGGACTTATGGCGTTGGTTACTTAATCACGGTGTCCCTAGGAGTGAAATAGATAGGAAATCGACCAAATATTTACTTGATCTATACAAACAGATGAATTCTAGGTCAGGTGAACAGCAGTCTAACTCGAATAGCCAGAATAGAGAGTCACGGTCCCTCAATCAATTCCCAGATTTGAGTGAGTTTAAAGACCCACAACCCCTTGAATGAAGGGGAGCCGGGTCCCTTGAGGAAGGACTCCAATACACTGCCAAAAATTTTTACTGTTAATCTTTCTCCCAGCCTTCCCCAAAGGGATCTACAGCCTTTTATGAGAGTGACTGTTCATTGGGGAAAAGGAAATAATCAGACTTTTTGGGGATTGCTGGATACTGGCTCTGAACTGACACTAATTCCTGGAGATCTAAAACGTCACTGTGGTCCACCAGTCAGAGTGGGGGCATATGGAAGTCAGGTTATTAATGGAGTCTTGGCTCATGTCCATCACACTGTAGGTCCACTGGGTCCCTGAATCCATCCTGTAGTAATTTCCCCAGTTCTACAATGCATAATTGGAACAGATAAAAATACTCAGCAACTGGAAGAACCCCCACATTGGATCCCTAACAAGTAGAGTAAGGGCTATTATGATAGGAAAAGCCAAGCGGAAGGCATTAGAACTGCCCCCACCTATGAAGATAGTAAACCAAAAGCAATACCACCTTCCTGGAGGGATTGCAGAGATTACTGCCACCATCAAGGACTTGAAGGATGCAGGGGTGGTGATTCCCACCACATCCCCATTCAACTCGCCTATTTGGCCTGTGCAAAAAACAGATGGATCTTGGAGAATGACAGTAGATTGTCAGAAACTTAACCCAGTGGTGACTCCAATTGCAGCTGCTGATCCAGATGTAGTTTCACTGCTTGAGCAAATTAATACATCTCCTGGTACATGGTATGTAGCTATTGATCTGGCTAATGCCTTTTTCTCCACACCTGTTTCAAAGGACCACCAGAAGCACCTTGCCTTCAGCTGACAAGGCCAACAATACACCTTCACTTGCCTAAATCAGGGCTGCATTAACTCTCTAGCCCTATGTCATAATTTAGTCCACAGGGAACTTGATCGCCTTTCCCTTCCATAAGAGGTCACACTAGTCCATTACATTGATGACATTATGCAGATTGGACCTAGTAAGGAAGAAGTGTCAATGACTCTGGACTTATTGGTGCTAGAGGGTGGGAGATTAATCCCACAAAAATTCAGGCACCTTCCACTTCAGTGAAATTTCTAGGGATCTGGTGGTGTGGGGCATGTCAAGACATTCCTTCTAAAGTGAAGGATAAGTTATTGCATCTTGCTGCTCCCACATCTAAAAAGGAGGCACAATGCCTAGCGGGCCTCTTTGGATTTTGGAGGCAACATATTCCTCATTTGGGTGTGCTACTCCGGCCTATTTAACAAGTGACTCTAAAAGCTGCTAGTTTTGAGTGGGGACCAGAACAAGAGAAGGCTCTCCAACAGGTTCAGGCTGCTGTGCAAGCTGCTCTGCCACTTGGACCATATGATCCAGCTGATCCAATGGTGCTTGAAGTGTCAGTGGCAGATAGAGATACTGTTTGGAGTCTTTGGCAGGCCTCTATTGGTTAATCACAGCGCAGACCCTTAGGATTTTGGAGCAAAGCTCTGCCATCCTCTGCAGATAACTACTCTCCTTTTGAGAAACAACTTTTGGCTTGTTACTGGGCCTTAGTAGAGAAAGAACACTTAACCATGGGACACCAAGTTACCATAAGGCCTGAGCTGCCTATCATGAACTGGGTGTTGTCTTACCCACAGAACCATAAAGTTGGATGTGCACAGCAGCACTCCATCATTAAATAGAAGTGGTATGTTTGAGATTGGGCCTGAGCAGGACCCGAAGGCACAAGTAAGTTGCAAGAGGAAATGACCCAAATGCCCATGGTATCCACTCCTGTCACATTACCTTCCATCTCCCAGTCTGCACCTATGGCCTCATGGGGAGTTCCTTATGATCAGTTGACTTAGGAAGAGAAAACTCGTGCCTGGTTTACAGACGGTTTTGCGCAATATGCAGGTGCCACTCAAAAGTAGACTGCGGCAGCACTACAGCCCCTTTTTGGGACATCCCTGAAGGACAGTGGTGAAGGGAAATCCTCTCAATGGACAGAACTTTGAGCAGTGCACCTGGTTGTTCACTTTGCTTGGAAGGAGAAATGGCCAGATGTGAGATTATATACTGATTTATGGGCTGTGACCAATGGTTTGGGTACATTGTCAGGGACTTGGAAGGACCATGATTGGAAAATTGGAGACAAGGATTTATGGGGAAGAGGTATGTGGATAGACCTCTCCGAATGGGACAAAGAATTGAAGATATTTGTGTCTCATGTGAATGCTTATCAAAAGGTGACTTCATTAGAGGATGATTTAACAATCAAGTGGATAGGATGACGTGTTCTGTGGAAACCAGTCATCCTCTTTCCCCAGCTACTCCCATCATTGCTCAATGGGCTCATGAACAAAGTGGCCATGGTGGCAGGGATGGAGGTTATGCATGGGCCCAGCAGCATGGACTTCCACTCACCAAGGGTGACTTGGCTACAGACTCTGCTGAGTGTCTAATCTGCCAGCAGCAGAGACCAACACTGAGTCCCCAATCTGCCACCATCCCTCAAGGTGATCAGTCAGCAACCTGGTGGCAAGTTGATTACATTGGATCACTTCCATCATGGAAAGGGCAGCGTTTTGTCCTTACTGGAATAGACACTTACTCTGGATGTGGATTTGCCTTCCCTGCACGTGATGCTTCTGCCAAAACTACCATCCGTGGACTTATAGAATGCCTTATCCACCATCGTGGTATCCCACACAGCATTGCCTCAGATCAAGGAACTCACTTCACAGCAAATGAAGTGCATCAGTGGGCCCATGCTCATGGAATTCACTGGTTTTATCATGTTGCCCATCATCTTGAAGCAGCTGGCTTGATAGAACAATGGAATGGCCTTCTAAAGACACAATTACAGTGCCAGCTAGGTGGCAATACCTTGCAGGGTTGGGGCAATGTTCTCCAGGAGGCTGTATATGCTTTAAACCAGCGTCTAATATATGGTTCTGTTTCTCCCATAGCCGGGATTCACAGGTCCAGGAATCAAAGGGTGGAAATGGGAGTGGCACCACTCACTATTACCCTAATGACCCACTTGCAAGATTTTTGCTCCCTGTCCCCTCGACCTTATGCTCTGAAGGCCTAGAGGTCTTAGTTTCAAAGGGAAGAATGCTCCCACCTGGAGACACATCACTGATTCCATTCAACTGGAAGTTAAGAATACCACCTGGTCACTTTGTGCTCCTTATGCCTCTGGATCAACAGGCAAAGAAGGGAGTTACCATACTGGCTGGTGTGATTGATCCTGATTACCAAGAGGAAATCAAACTGATATTACATAATGGAGGTAAAGAAGAGTATGTCTGGAATGCAGGAGATTCCTTATGGCGTCTCTTAGTACTACCATGCCCTGTGATTAAAGTCAATGGAAAACTACAGCAACCTAATTCTGACAGGACTACTAATGACCCAGATCCTTCAGGAATGAAGTTTTGGGTCACCCCACCGGGCAAAGAACCACAACCAGCTGAGGTGCTTGCTGAGGGCAAAGGGAATACAGAATGGGTGGTGGAAGAAGGTAGTTCTAAATACCAGTTAAAGCCACGTGACTAGTTGAAGAAATGGGGGCTGTAATTGTTATGATTATTTCTGCTTTGTATGTGTGCATCAAATATTTTTGTTTCCTTCACTTATAAAATATAAGCTGTAAATGGGGCTAGTGCATTTTCGATTGTGTGTGTGTTAGTTGTATCATGTTAGGCACAAGTATGACTTTCTAATTGTCTTTATTCAGAGATTATGTATGGAGATGTGTACATGTGCCAAGTTGACAAGGGGTGGACTGTGACGGTTAAGATTGTGTGTCAACTTGGCTGGGACATGATTCTCAGTGTTTTAATGTAATCACTCCTGTGATTGAATATCCTGTGAGTAGCCAGTCAGAAGAAAGGGAGTCTCCTTGGGGGTGTGGCCCACATCTCAATATAAACAGACGTTCTGGTTTTTTGAATTCTTTGAATCCTGCGGCTGCCTCCTGTCACGTCATCTCCAGTTCTTGGGACTTGAGCTGTCAGCTTATCTGCCGAACTTGGGATTTGTTGATCTACACAGCCTGTGAGTGGGAGCCCTGGTCTCTGACCTGCCAATCTTTGGCTTGCCAGCTTCTGGGGCTGTGTGACTTGGGAGAGGTCTCTACCCTGATGCATGGACTTGGGACATTCTAGCCTCTACAATCACATGAGCTATTTCCTTGATATAAATCTCTCTATATATATTTATACACTTTACTGGTTTTGCTTCTCTAGAGAACACAGCCTAAGATAGTCCCCTTCCAAGTTCTTGGCTCTATCTTTATCGTAACTCATAATTATACTCAAGAACAACAACCAGGTATTTTCAGTGAATATATAAATTAATCAACTTGTTGCTTTTTTAAGTAAATGCTTCCGTTGAAAAGATACTAGTCTATGTGCTGCTCAAATCAAGGAGTATGCTCGCTTGTTCATTATTGTCTCTCCAGTGCCAACATCATAGCTTACTCACAGTAGACACTAAATGGAAAATTTTTTAAATAAATTAATGTTAATATTAATTCTATTAGGTGGGTACTAAACACAACAGCTGTCTTATATCTCATTTTAATTAATACTTAAGTTCACTATGAGTCAGAATGGACTCAATGACAATGGGTTTTTTTGGGGGGGGGCAGTTTACAGGCTAAATATATTTAATTTTGTAAAGAAAAACAGGCCCCCTCATGAGTGTAGCCTAATGTAAACATCTTACTAGGTTTTATCACAGAAAATATTTTTGTTTGGAAGTATTTGACATCTTGTCACTAAGAAAATTATCCTAAATAACAAAGAACAGAATCGATGCCAAATTTGGTATTGACATTAGTTTACTTCTCTGAATAATTTCCTTTATTTAAATAATTTAACTTCATTAAATTTATGTTATTTATTCCATTCAGATTTAAGGTTCTTGAATGTAAAAATAATGTCTTTATTATTTTGTTTTTAGGTGCCATAGTTCAAAATGTAGTTTTGCGGATGCAGGGTATTGCCAATAATAGCTTCCTGTTTGACTGAGCCTTTTGTTTCAAACTTATAATTTGTTCAGCATATTTTTAATTATAAGTCCTTTGTGATAATAAAAGTGGCTAGATGATCCCATTTGTGCACACTATTGAAGGAAAAATTACATGACCCACAGACTAAACACTGGGAGATGTACCTTCTTCTTATACTTTGTTGTTAATTGTGATGTGGCCTGAGTCCATTACACTAACTTCACACCACCACATTTCATAGAAAACCATTCAGTGGTAGTATGTAGTATGTGTTTTTAATAACACTCTCACATTTTCCCTCTGTCTTCTCTGCTTCTCCTCCTGGATCGTGAATAAAATGGGTGAATAAAAGAACAAATAAAAGGTGTTGTAAATGGTCTAGTCTTTCAGACACAAAGGCAACGGTAAAAGATGATGAATAAAATATATTACCCTCTTCATTCAAGGATTACATTTTTCCTTCTTTTCAGTTTTTTTTTTTTGTTTTTTTAAATTGTAATTTTATTCAATATTTGGGATCCTCACCTGGTCATTAATAACCAGTTTTATTTAGGGAGACTCTTCAATCACAAGGCATATGTAAACTGGACCAAAAGATGAATAACAGGTTTGGGTATTAATTGATCATCTTCACAAACAGCAATTTGTTCTATTGGATGGTAATTACGATGATTAATTTTATGTGTCAATTTGGCTAGGCTCTGATGCCTAGTTGTTTGGTCAAAGTCTAGTCTAGATTTTACTGTGAAGATATTTTGTGATTAACATTTATAATCAGTTGACTTTATGTAAAGGGGATTACTCTTATAATATGAGTGGGCCTCATCCAATCAGGTGAAGACCTTAGGAGTAAAAATTGTGGTTTCTGGAGAATTAAGGAATTTTGCCTCAAGACTGTAACACACAAATCCTGCCTGAGTTTCCCGTCTGCCAGCCTGGCTTACAGATTTCAGACTCAAGAATGCAACATCACCTCTTTCCTGAGTTTCCAGACTGCTGGCCTGCCCTACAGATTTTGGACTTGCCAGCTTTCACAGTTGTCCAAGTAAATTAAATCACTCACTCTCTCTCTGTCTTTGTCTCTCTTTATCTATGTCTGTCTATCTATCTATCTATCTGTCTATCATCTATCTGTCTGTCTATCTATCTTAGGGTCTGTGTATGGCGCAAATGGTTAAGCACTCCACTACTAGCCAGAAGGTCACAGCCTTAAAAACCCTATGGAACATTTCTACTCTACACATGTGGGGTCACCATGTGTAGACCCGACTGGAAGGCAACTAACAACAACAACATATACACACTCATATATATGTGTGCGTGCCTGTGTATATGTATTTGTGTATGTATATGCATGTGTGTGTGTATATATATATGTATATATATATGTGTATATATATATATATATATATATATATATATATAAAACACTCTTTGCCATCAAGTCAATTTCAACTCATAGGGACCCTATAGGACAGAGTAGAATTGGTCAATTTCAACTCATAGGGACCCTATAGGACAGAGTAGAATTGGGTCAGGCATATCTTAGTCATTAAAGTGACATCTTTGCTTTTTAGAACTTTAAGGAGATCTTTTGTAGCAGATTTGCTGAATGCAGCACAACATTTGATTTCTTGACCATTGTTTTCATGGACATCGACTGTTGATCCAAGTAGAATGAAATCCTTGACTACTTCAAATTTTCTCCATTTATCATAATGTCGTGTTGGTCCAGTTGTGAGGATTTTCATTTTCTTTACATTCAGGTGTAATCCATACTGAAAGCTGTAGTCTTTGAACTTCATCAGTAAGTACTTCAAGTTTTCTTTATTTCTGGCAAACAAGGTTGTGTTATCTGCATATCAAAAGTTGTTAATGAGTCTTCCTTCGATCCAGATGTCATGTTCTTTTTCATATAGTCCAACCTCTCAAACTATTTGTTCAGCATACATATTGAATAAGTTAAGGTGAATGGATATAACCCTGCTACATACCTTTTCCAGCCTTGAATCTTGCAGTATCCTGTTGCTCTGTTCTAACGATTACCTCTTGGTTCGTAGATACCTATATCTATATCCCTGGTGGTGCAGTGGTTAAGAGCTACAGCCAGCTATGGCTGCTAACCAAAAGGTAAGCAGTTTGAATCCACCAGCTGCTGCTTGGAAACCCTATGAGGGAGTTCTACCCTGTCCTATAGGGTCGCTATGAGTCAGAATCGACTTGACAGCAACGGGTTTGATTTTTTTTGTTGTTGTTTGTATCCACATCTATCCTTTAAATAATGAGATTTTTAGCAGTATAGAGAAAGAAATTGAGCTAGAATTGGGATTGGGAATAAGGTGAGTACATTTACATCCAAGATAGACAAAGTTATAATTTTGTCTATCTCAGATTTAAGTATGCTCAACCTTTCCCCAAGGGCTACATATTTATATACATATACAGACATGTATATGTATACATACAAACACAGCGATATTGCTTTTTTATTGTAGTGTATTTTTTCAATTTAGGCAGAACAAATGAGGTCATCTAAACTTAGCTTCAGTGGTAATACAAATTAGAAAGTATCATTTCTTGTAATTAAGTTGAATAAAGTTCTGTTTTATTTTAAGGGTTTTAGGTGGTTTTAATGTAGTTCGATAAGGAGATTTTTTCCCCAACATTTCACTGCTGAAATATAGTCATAAATATACATGAGAATCTAAAGTCTGTATACATTTCTTAGAAAAAGATTTCTGGCAACTGACTATTCTCTGAAAGCAGGAATTCATGTGTATAATCCATGTTATTCCGTACTCATTATCGTTTATATTTTCTCTGTAATGGTTGTAAGTGTAGAATGTCTTTAGTGCGTCTATAATAACTCTCTTTTCCCGTAGCCTTTCCTCCCTCACAGATGGAAGGAGATCTATGGTCTATCAGGAGTGGTTTAGATGTTTTCTCAGTAACCAACCTGTCTCTATAGTAACCCAGAATCCAGAGTAAATCTTATGACTTATTTGCATCAGAGAGTCACCCAAGATAAGAGAAGATATAAACATTATTTGGCCATTGTTTTCCTACCGGAATCTGTGCCAGAGGACTACTCAGACAAACGTACTTTATGCCCAGGATTAGTTTCATCTCGAATATGATTTGACCAAAGAAAAGGGTCTCAATATGATCTGTCAAATACTTTATTTTTATTATTATTTTTTTCTATTATACTTCAGATGAAGGTTTACAGAACAAGGGGTTTCTCATTAAACAGTACACATATTGTTTTATGACATTGGTTAACAACCCCGCAAGATGTCAACACTCTCCCTTCTCAACCTTGGATTCCCTATTACTAGTTTTCCTGTCCCCGCCTGCCTTCTAGTCCTTGTCCCTGGGCTGTTGTGCCTCATTAGTCTTATTTTGTTTTATGGGGCTGTCTAATCTTTGGCTGAAAGGTGAACCTTGGGAATGACTTCATTACTGAGCTGAAAGGGTGTCTGGGGGCCATACTCTTGGTGTTTCTCCAGTCTCTGTCAGGCCAGTAAGTCTGGTCTTTTTTCGTGAGTTAGAATTTTGTTCTACATTTTTCTCTAGCTCAGTATGGGACCCTCTGTGGTGATCCCTGTCAGGGAAGTCAGTGGTGGTAGCCGGACACCATCTAGTTGTACTGGACTCAGTCTGGTGGAGGCCGTGGTAGTAGTGGTCCATTAGTCCTTTGGACTAATCTTTCCCTTGGATCTTGTTTTCTTCATCCTCCCTTGCTCCCAAAGGAGTGAGACCAGTGGAGTATCTTAGATGGCTGCTCATATGCTTTTAAGACCCTAGATGCTACTCACCCAGGTAGAATGTAGAACATTTTCTTTATAAACTATATTATGCCAATGGAGCTAGATGTTCCCCAAGACCATGGTCCCCACAGCCCTCTGCTCAGCAATTCAATCCCTCAGGAAGTTTGGATGTGCATATGGAGTTTCCATGACCTTTCCTTGTACAAGTTGTTCTGGTTTCCCCAGTATTGTTTACTGTCTTACCCTTCACCAAAGTTACCACTTATCTATTGTCTATTTAGTATACCCCCCGACCCCTCCCATCCCTTGTAACCATCAAAGATTGTTTCTTTTTGTGTGAAAACTTTTTCATGAGTTTTTACACTAGTGGTATCATACAATATTTGTCCTTTTGTGATTGACTTATTTCACTCAGCATAATGTCCTCCAGTTTCATCCATGTTATGAGATGCTTCACAGATTCATCATTGTTCTTTATCATTGTGTAATACTCCATTGTGTGTATGTACCATAGTTTGTTTATCCATTCATCTGTTGATAGGCATCTAGGTTGTTTCCATCTTTTTGCTATTGTGAACAATGCTGAAGTGAACATGGGTGTGCATACCTCTACTCTTGTAACGGCTCTTATTTTTCTAGGATATATTTATAGGAGTGGGATTGCTGGATTGTATATTTCTATTTCTAGCTTTCTAAGGAAGTGCCATATCATTTTCCAAAATGATTGTATCATTTTGCATTCCCACCAGCAATGCATAAAACTTCTGATCTCCTTGCAGCCTCTCCAACATTGGTTATTTCTTGTTTTTTTCATCGTGCAACTAATGCCAGGGTGAGATGGTGAGATGGTATCTCATTGTGGTTTTGATTTGCATTTCTCTAATGGCTAGTGATCACAAGCATTTCATCATATGTCTGTTGGCCGCTTGAATGTCTTCTTTGGTGAAGTGTCTGTTCATTTCCTTTGCCCATTTTTTAATTGCATTATTTGACTTTTTCTTGTAGAGGTGTTGGACTTTCTTGTAGATTTTGGAGATTAGACCTTTGTCTGGCTTGCAGCATCCAAAAACTTTTCCCCAGTCTATAGGTTCTCTTTTTACTCTTTTGGTGAAGTCTTTTGATGAGCATAACTGTTTAATTTTCAGAAGATCCCAGTTATCTAGCTTATCTTCTGAAGTTTGAATGTTGTTAGTTATGGTTTGTATCCTGTTAATGCCATGTATTAGGATCTGTAGCATTGATCCTGTTTTTTCTTCTATGAACTTTATAGTTTTTGGCTTTATATTTAGGTCTTTGGTCCATTTAGAATTAATTTTTGTATATGATGTGATGTATTGGTCCTGTTTCATTTTTTTGCAGATGGACATCCAGTTTTTTCAGCACTATTTGGTAAAAAGACTGTCTGTTCCCCATTTGATGGACTTTGGGCCCTTGTTGAAGATCAGGTGACCTTAGGTGGAAGGATTTACATCTGGGTTCTCAATTCTATTCCACTGGTCAACGTAACTGTCGTTCTACCAGTACTAGGCTGTTTTGACTGTTGTAGCTGTATAGTAGGTTCTGAGGTCACGTAGTGTGAGTTCTCCTACTTTTCTTCTTCTTCATCAGTTAGGCGCTACTTATTCGGGGCTTCTTCCATTTCCCTATAAAGTTAATGATTGTTTTTCCATCTCTTTAAAGAATGTTGTTGGTATTTGGATCAGGATTGCATTGTCTTTGTAAATTGCTTTGGGTAGAATTGTCTTTTTCGCAATGTTGAGTCTATCTATCCAAGAGCATGTTGTTTTTCCGTTTATGTAGATCCCTTTGGTTTCTTGCAGGAGTGTTTTGTAGTTCTCTTTGTATAGGTCATTCACATCCCTAGTTATATCTATTCCTAAGTATTTTATTTTTTTAGAGGCTGTTATAAATTGTATTGTTTTCCTGGTTTCCTTTTCTTAGTTCTGTTTATTGGTGTATAAGAATCCAACCAAGTTTTGTATGTTTATCTTGTATCCTGCTACTCTGCTGAATCTTTCTATTAGTTCCAATAGTTTTCTCGTGGAGTCTTTAGGATTTTCTACATATGGTATCATATCATCTGCATACAGGGACAGTTTAACTTCATTACCAGTTTGGATGCCCTTTATTTCTTTTTCTTGCATTATAGCTCTAGCTAGAACTTCCAGCACAATGTTAAATAGGAGTGGAGGTAAAGGGCATCCTTGTCTTGTTCCTATTCTAAAGGGGAAGGTGTTCAGTCTCTCTCCATTAAGAATGATGTTGTCCATCGGTTTTGCATAAACATCCTTTATTATGTTGAGAAATTTCCCTTCTATACCTATTTTATTGAGAGTTTTTATCAGGAATGGGTGTTCAACTTTGTCCAATCTGCTGATCATATGATTCTTTTCTTTCCCTTTATTTATATGGTGGATTATGTTCATTGATTTTCTAGTGTTGAACCATCCTTCCACACCAGGAATAAATCCTGCTTGGTCGTGGTGTATTTTTTTTTTATATAATGCTGAATTCTATTGGCTAGAATTTTGTTGAGAATTTTTGCAGTTATTTTCATAAGAGATAGTGGTCTGTAATTTTCTTTTCTGGTGGCATCTTTGCCTGGTTTTGTTATCAGGTTTATGCTGGCTTCATAGAGTGAATTTGGAAGTGTTGCTCCCTTTTCTAAGTTCTGAAATAGTTTGAGTAGTACTGGTATCAGCTCTTCTCTGAATGTTTGGTAGAATTCTCTAATGAAGCAATCTGGGCCAGGGCTTTTTTTGTTGTGAATTTTTTTTTTTAATTATTATCTTTCCAATCTCTTCTCCTGTTATGCGTACGTTCAGATTTTCAAGATCACTTTGTATTAGTTTGGATAGGCAGTGTGTTTCTAGAAATTTATCTATTTCCTCTAGGTTTTCAAATTTGTTGGAGTGTAGTTTTTCATAATATTCTGTTGTGATCCTTTTTATTTAAGTTGGGTCTGTTGTAATGTCCCCTATTTCATTTCTTATTTGGGTTATTTGCATCATCTCCTGTTTTTATTTTGTCATTTGGCCAGTGGTTTGTCGATTTTGTTGATCCTTTCAAAGAACCAACTTTTGGTTTTATTGATTGTATTGTTTTTCTATTCTCTGTTTCATTTATTTCTGCTCTGATCTTGATTATTTCCTTTCTTCTGGTGGCTGTGGGCTTTTTTTGCTGTTGTCTTTCTATTTGTTTGAGCTGTGTAGTTAATGTTTTGATTTTGTGCTTTCTTCTTTTTTGTTGTGTGCATCTATGGCTATAAATTGTCCTCTGAGGACTGCCTTTACTGTGTCCCAAAGTTTTTTGTATGATGTGTTTTCATTCTCATTTGATTCTAGGAATTTTTTGATTCCATCTCTTATTTCTTCTATTATCTAGTGGTTTCTAAGCAGTGTGTTATTCAGTTTCCATGTAATTGATTTTCTTTCCTTGCTCTTCCTGTTGTTAATTACTACCTTGAAGGACTTGTGGTCAGAGAAGATACTTTGTATTATCTCAGTGTTTTGGATTTTTTTGAGGGTTGCTCTGTGGCCTAGGATGTGGTCTATTCTAGAGAACAGTCCGTGTGCATTGGAAAAGAATTTGTACTTTGCAGCTGTTGGGTGGAGTTTTCTATATATGTCTGTGAAGTCAAGTTGGCTGATTGTGGCCTTTAGGTCTTCTGTATCTTTGCTGAGTTTCTTTCTGGATGTTCTGTCCTTTACCAAGAGTGGTGTGTTGAAGTCTCCTACTATTATTGTGGAACTATCAGTTTCTATTTTCAGTGCTGTTAGATTTTGTTTAATGTGTTTTGGAACCCTGTCATTGGGTGCATAGATGTTTATTATGGTTGCATCTTCATGATGGATTGTCCCTTTAATCACTATATAGTGTCCTTCTTTGTCTTTTATGGTGGATTTTTTTTAAAGTCTATTTTATCTGAGATTACTATTGCCACTTCTGTTCTCTTTTGGTAGCCCTTTTCTTTATATATTTTTTCCATCCTTTGATTTTTAATAAATTTACATATTTGCTTCTAAGGCATGTTTCTTATAGACAGCATAGTGATGGATCCTGTTTTTTTATCCATTCTTTCACTCTCTGTCCCTTTTTGGGTGCATTTAGGCCGTTTACACTCAATGTACTTAATGATAGGTATGAGTTTATTGCTTTCATTTTGTAATGCTTTTTTTTTTTTTTTGTGGTGCTGACCTTTTGTTTGTTCCTCTTACTCTCCTATGCTGAATCCCTTTTCTTTGTGGATTTTTTAAAATTTCATTTCTTTTTTTTTTTTTTTTATGGTTTTGTTTTTACTGAGACTTTATGTTTTTCTTCTTTATTTTGATGAGTAGGCTTGTTAACTTTCTTTATTGTTACCTTGAAGTTTACCCTTATCTTCCAAAGTTAGAACCAGTCTATTATTACTTGTTATCACCTTGCTTTCCTCTCCATTAGAAGGTTCTATACCTACACTATTTATTCCTCTTTTATTGTTCTGATGTTGTTGTCATTTTCAGATTAACTTCTCTGGTTCCCTGTTATAATTCTTTGGTTTCCAATAGTCTTTGAGAGTTCATTTCCTAGGTTGGTATCTGGCTGGTACGATCTTGTGTCCTAGATTCAGCCTGTGGTCCGATGTTGTTTGTTCTCAGACTGAAGGACTCCCTTTAATAATTCTTGTAAGTTTGGTTTGGTTTTTAGATAAGCCCTTAATTTCTGTTTATCTGGAAAGGTCCTAATTTCACCATCATATTTGAATGAGAGTGTTGCAGGATATATTATAGTTGGCTGACAATTTTTTTTTTCTTTCAAGGTTTTATATATGTCATCCCAATGTCTTCCTGACTGCATGATTTCTGCTGGATAATCCGAGCTTAATTTTAGTGTTTCTCCTAAGTATGTGAGTTTTCGTTTTTCCGAGCTGCTCTCTGGATTCTTTGTTTGTCTTTGATTTTAGCGAGTGTGATTATGATATGCCTTGGTGATTTTCTTTTGGGGTCTATCCTATATGAAGTTTATTGAGTTTCTTGGATGGTCAGCTTTTCATCTTTCATAATACTGGGGAGGTTTTCTGTCAGCTGTTCTTCAATGATCCTCTCTGTGTTTTCTTTTCTCTCCCCCATTCTGGAACTCTGATCACTTGCAAATTTTTGCTTTTGATTGTATCCCACATAATTATCAGGGTTTCTTCATTTTTCTTAGTTCTTTTTTCTGATTTTTCTCAGACAGAGTTGTATCAAAGTGTTTGTCTTCAATTTCACTGGTTCTGTCTTCTATCATTTCAAACCTGTTCCTCAGCCCTTCTATGACACTGTCCATTTCTGAAATCTTATTGTTTATCTTTTGGGCTTCTAATTGTTGTTTTTGTATGATTTCAAGTTGTGAATTTATTTTGGCTTTTTGTTCGTGTATTATTTTCCTGAATTCTTTTTTAATCTGTTTTTCCATGAATTCGACTTTTTTCCCCACATTTTTGTCTGCTTTTTGTTTGAACTCTTGGATAACTCTGAATATTAGAGGTTTGAATTCCCTATCAGGTAGTTCTAGTGCCTTTTCTTCTTCTGGAAAATCATCTGTTGTTTTATTTTGGATGCCTACTGGAACCATCTTGTCCTTTTTTTTTGATATGTTTTGATATTTTCTGCTGTCTTCGGGACATTCATTAGTTATTTTCCTCTTTTATTGATAGTGGATTTGTTTGTTTTGTTCTGCTTTTTTGTTTTATTTGGTTATATCTTAGCAGGTGGGCTGTGCATTCTTTGTTGTTTGCTCATCTGTAGGCATGATACTTTTCACCTCCTTGTCCAATGGGCAGGGTCAGTCACTCAGCTTTGGTGCAGCAGGGCATGTCCAGCCTAAGGGAGTTGCTGGAATGGGTTGTTTGTGGCCCATACTAAGGCCAACAGGGCGGGCTGTGAATCAGTGCAAGGCAGGTTCCAGTAGACGTACCTGTGCTGCTCAGGGGTGTGGTGTTCAGCACATGTTGCTGGTAGACAGGAAGGAGAGGGGAGATTGTGATATGCAGAGCTAAGATGGGTATGCGAAAGAAGAGAGAGAAATTGGTGCCAAAAACATGCAAAATGAGTGCTAAGGGAGCTTGCCACTGGAGTTGAGAAATGGAGAAAAACTAAAAGAAAAGAAAAGGTAAAATGAATAAATAAATAAAAATTAGAAAAACAAAAGCTCCCAAGGATCTCACCACTGTGGCTGCAAAGACTGGGAAGTGGTTCCCAGGCCGCAAAGTACAGCCCAGCTAGAAGAGGTAGAGGTGTCATACAACACCAGGTATTCAGGAGACAGGAAGAAAAGGTAAGTATAGACAGACAAGAAATAAGAAATGAAGAAAGACAAAAAGGGAAAAAGAGAGAAAAGGACGCAAACAAAACAAACAAACAAAAAACCCAACAGAAATCAAACCAAGACAAACAAAAAAAAGAAGAAGAAAGAAATGCTCCCAAAATCCCACTTCACAACTGCCTGGACTGAGGAAGTAGCAGTACAGCCTGGCTAGAAGGGGCTCCCAAGCCAAGAAAAGAAAAAGGAAACAAACAAATCAAGACAGAACAGATCAAAACAAAGAAACATAAAAAGCCCAGGGATCCCACCAGCATGGCAGGGCGGACCAGGAAGGAGTTCTGAAGTTGAGCGGCATTTCACAGCTTTTCAGGAAGAAACAAAGATGGCACATGGAGTCAGGTATTTGAGAGAAAGGAGGGGGAGATGGTAGGAAGTATGGAAGAAACCAAAAGAAACAGAAAAAAGCAAGAGACTGTGGCCACAGGAAGCAGAGGAACATGAATGGGGGTGAAGAAGGGTCGAGGGTGGGAAAGCATATGTTGCTGGTTACCGAATGTTCTATCTCCTAGTGAGAACTCCATGAAGCAGCTTTCCTGTACTCCCTGTTCGACCATCTCTGACAGGAGTCCAAGATGGCAAATCCATGCTGTGTTAGCTGATAGGGGACCTCTGCACATATCTCTCCTTGCTGTCTGTTCCCTGCCAGATTCTTATTCCATTTGGTGCTTGGCTGAGTTCTTTATCTCTTCATTTGATACTTAGGGTTTCAGGATTGATGTTTGTCTCTGTTTGACTTAGTTTTTTGGTTCTTTGCTGTAGAGGGATGGCGTGGTGCTTCTGTCTACAGTGCCATGTTGACAGGAAGTCTCTGATCCATCAAATACTTTAGAGATGAGTATTTTAAAAAAGCTTACAAATTATAATATATGCATGTATGTTTTTACATTAAAATTGATGCTCAGGATGAAACCATATGTGTATGTATATATACATATAATTTAACAAATTCTAGTTAAAAGATATAGTTTTTCCTCAAAAGAATAATTCCCTATTAATCAGTACATATAATGAAACATTCAGGAAGCTGATTATAACCTTAGTTAATAATGACTAATTTTAGAAGAATGCACATAAAAGAAAGTGAAAATTAATAATTAAGTTGCAGATAATAAATAACACTTTAATTACATTCTGACAATTGTGTAAAAAGACTAGTGGTAGTTTTAGTCTTTTCTTTTTCTGATTAATTTTGTTTTCTTGGGGGGGGCCCAAATGCTATAAGATTCTAGCTGCAAAAGGTATAATTAGGCAACTACAAAAAATAGGTTTTATTTATCATGGGACTCTTTTAATTCCCATTAATATATAGTCTTTCACTTTGAATTAAATGAAACACACATGCCAGGAAAAGAATGGCCCCATGCATTAGCTAAGTTTTTAGACAATGTGCTAATAATGTCAAGGTCATACATTCAGCACTGAATTCATCAGTTAACTTCACTCTTGTCTTTCAGAGCCTACACACATTACTTCATTCTGTGTTTTAGAACATCTATCCTTTTGTTTTGGAGTCCTGAAGGCACAGTAGTTAAGAGCTCAGTTGCTAACCTAAAGGCCAGCAGTTTGAATTCACCAGGCACTCCATGGAACCCTATGGGACAGTTCTACTCTGTCCTATATGTTGCTATGAGTCAGAGTTGACTCCAAGGCAATGGGTTTGGTGCTTACAAAATGACCAACTGACATATTGTGATTCTAATGGGAAAAAAAAACACCAATTGTAATGCTTGATGACAATCGGAAGCACCATCTTTGTTTAAAAATTAGAGATCATTCATAAATATCCACTTTAGGACCGTGAATGTATGTTTTGAATATGTTATCAAATTAGCTTTCAGACAACCCTGTACTTGAATTTCTACTCCACATAATACAGTTTATGTAGAACATTGATTACAGCACCTAACACACATTAAGTTGCCTAGCACGTATTAACTGCTGTATGTTCTTGCTATTCACATTTATTAGTAGTAGTAATAGTGTCTTTGTGGATTTGCCTGATTAGGGATATTAGAAGGCTGATAAAGAAATGAAGGCCTTTGATTCTTTGACTTTATAAGAGAATGCTATTTATTAACCCATCTGAAGAAAACTTCTAACTTGTTGACATTTATCTAATCTTCAAATGAATTTATCAACCTTCCTGAAACATGTAAAACCTTAAGGAAAAAGCAAAATCAAATATAAACCTGCTAAAAAAGTTGTCTGTTTTTGACATGCGTATTAACGTACTTTTACGAAGAAATGTGTTGAAGGAAGTACATGAGAATTTGGGATTTAAGGAATAAAGGAAAGCAGACAGTAATAATCAGACTCTTTTCAGGAACAGATACATTTACTCTGTTTATTTAAACTCAAGAATCAATCAATCATTTTGAGTAGGGATAATTTTACTCAAAATCTGTGTTGGCTAATTGAATCTTTATGCCTCTTACTGTTTAGTCTCCCCACAGGAGAAATAATAATCTATTCATTCTTAAATTTTACTTTTGGTATTCTTTTGTTCCCATTTAGATTACATAACCAAAACCAAAAACCCATCGCTGTCAAATCGATTCTGACTCATAGCAACCCCACAGGGGTTCCAAGGTTGTAAATCTCTATGGAAGCAGACTGCCACATCTTTCTTCTGAGGAGCAGCTGGTGATTTCAAACTGCCGACCCTTCAGTTAGCAGTCAATTACTTTAACAACTGCACCACCAGGGCTGCTTTTCAGGTTACGAAGTTTCTAAAAACAGAAATGATGCTTGTCATTGAATTACGTATAATTTTTTGAAAAGGTTGGTAGTAGAGTTGCTATCTATTCATTTATTAATCATGCATATTTTATATAAATTTTATTACTATAATTTCAAAGTGTCAGGAAGAAATTTATAAAAAATGCAATTATCATTTCTAACAAATGCCCTCTAAAAAACAGAACAATTAAATTCAATTAAACAAACATTTATTGAACACTTAGTATCTATGTGCCAGGCATTGGGTTTATAAATATAACTAAGACATGCTTTCCTTCCTGAACATGAGAATCTAATGTTCCAGGCTAAAGGAATGGCTGGAAGTCTTTGAGATGAAAGAAGGATCAAGATGAAAATGAAGACACTTGTACATAACAACTGACACTTCCATCAGGTGGCCCTTGGAACAGTCTACCAACCAAGGACTCTTGGTAAAGATGGCTGATCTCCTACATTAGACACAACCAGCTGCATATTTGCAGGGCTGAGCGTGATATAAAAATGTGAGTGTACCAAAAGCGCTTTACACATACGATGCAATCCCAGTCCAAACTCCAATGACTTTTTTTAATGAGATGGTGAAACAAATCACCAACTTCATATGGAAAGGAGAGAGGCCCTGGATAGGTAAAGCATTACCGAAGAAGAACAACAAAGCACGAGGCCTCATACTACCTGATTTTAGAAACTATGATACTGCCACAGTAGTCAAAACAGCCTGGGTCCTGGTACAACAACAGATACATAGACCAATGGAACAGAATCGAGAATCCAGATATAAATTCATCCATCTGTGAGCAGCTGATATTTAACAAAGACCCAAAGTCTATTAACTTGGAAAAGATGGTCTCTTTAACAAATGGTGCTGGCATACCTGGATATCCATCTGCAGAAAAATGAAACAAGACCCATACTTCATGCTGTATACAGAAACTACTTCAAAATGGATCAAGGACCTAACATAAAATCTAAAACGATAAAGTTCATGGAAGAAAAAATCGGGACAACTCGAGGAGCCCTAATTCATGGCATAAACAGAACACAAACCATAAGTAATAATGCACAAACACCAGAAGAGAAATTAGATAACTGGAAGCTCCTAAAAATCAAACATTTACACTCACCAAAAGACTTCACCAATAGAGTAAAAGGACAACCTACGTGCTGGGAAAAAATTTTGGCTTTGATAAATCCAATCAGTGTCTAATGACTAAAATCTACAAGATACTGTAAAACTTCAAGACAAATAACACAATTAAAAAATGGTCAAAGGATGTGAATAGGCACTTCACAAGAGAAGACATTCAGATGGCTAACAGATACATGAGGAAATGCTCATGATCATTAGCTATTAGAGTAATAAAAATCAAAGCTACAATGAGGTACCATCTCATCCCAACAAGGCTAGCATTAATCCAAAAAACACAAAATAATAAATGTTTCAGAGGTTGTGGAGAGACTGGAACACTTATACACTGCTGAATGTAAAATGGTACAACGACTTTGGAAATCGATTTGTCACTTCCTTAAAAAGCTAGAAATAGAAGTACCATACGATCCAGCAATCCCACTCCTTGGAATATATCCTAGAGAAATAAGAGCCCTCACATGAATAGACATATGCCCACCCATGTTCATTGAAGCATTGTTCACAAAAACAAAAATATGGAAACAACCTAGGTGCCCATCAACAGACAAATGGATAAACAAATTATGGTATAGTCACATAATGGAATACTAGCAAAGATAAAGAACAACAATGAATCCATGAAACATCTCATAACATGGATGAATCTGGAAGGCATTATGCTGAGAAATTAGTCAGTTGTAAAAGGACAAATATTGTATGAGACCACTATTATAATAACTCAAGAAAAGGTTTAAACACAGAAGAAAACATTCTTTGATGGTTATGAGAGTGGAGAGGGAGGGAGAGGGGTATTCACTAACTAGATAGTAGATAAGAATTATCTTAGGTGAATGGGAGGACAATACGCAATACAGGGGAAGTCAGCACAACTGGACTAAACCAAAAGCTAAGAAGTTTCCTGAATACAACCAGACACTTTGAGGGACAGAATAGCAGGGGTGGGGTTCTGGGAACCATGCTTTCAGGGGACATCTAGGTCAGTTGGCATAACAAAGTTAATTAAGAGAAGTTTCTATATCCCACTTTGGTGAGTGGCTTGTGGGATCTTAAAAGCCAGCGAGCTGCCATCTAAGATGCATCAATTGGTCCCAACCCACCTGGAGCAAAGGAAAATGAAGAATACCAACGACATAAGGAAAATATTAACTCAAGAGACAGAAAGGGCCACATAAACCAGAGACTCCATCAGCCTGAGACCAGAAGAACTAGATGGTGCCTGCTTACCACCAATGACTGCTCTGAAAGGAAAACAACATAGTCCCTGATGGAGCAGAAGAAAAGTGGTGTGCAGAACTCAAATTCTATTAAAAAGACCAGACTTAATGGTGTGACTGAGACTGGAGGGACCCCAGAGGACATGGCTCCCAGACTCTCTATTAGCCCAGAACTGAAACCATTCCCAAGGCCAACTCTTCAGACATAGATTAGACTGGAGTATAAGACATAAAATGATACTTGTGAAGAGTGTGCTTCTTAGCTCAAGTAGATACATGAGACTAAGTGGGCAGCCCCTATCCAGAGGTGAGATGAGAAGGCAGACAGTGTCATTTGCTGGCTGAATGGAGACGGGAAATCCGGGGTGGAGAGGAGGAGTGTGTTGTCACAGGATAGGGAGAGCAACTAGGGTCACTTAACAATGTGCATATAAATTTTTGTATGAGAAACTAACTTGAACTGTAAACTTTCACTTAAAGTCCCATTAAAAAAAAGAAAAAGAGGAAAACCCTCAACCAGAATGATAAGAAAAAAAAAAAAAAAGTGGATGACTTATTCAAAAATAATGAAGAATTTCACAATGACAACAGCAGAGCATTAGGGTGGGAACCTTCTAAGAGCTAGGCCCTGTGCAACTGCATAGGTCACACAGCTGTGAAGACTGAGGTTAGATCTGCTCTTGCTATTTCTTTAGTTGCCGTTTGGATGATTTCATTGCCTGATGGCTTAATTGATGAAGGTGATTATGTGTCTCTGCGGTCCAAGTGGCCATAGATCACACCAGCATGGTTTTCTGGCAATCTTTAGCTTATGTGGCATTACCTGGGAAAACTCTGAAGAAAAAAAGATGAAAGCCCACAGCTGCTTTCTATTTTACTTCCTTGTAGGAATTCACTGGAAATAAGGATCTATAAATAACTGAGGTGTTTATTTTTACTTTATCACTCTGTCATTTGATAAGGAGTAAAGCATAGCATACTAACCTGTGTACAGGGAATAAAATTGGGACACCAAAGAGAATTTCAGATATTCTTCATACAGCTGACTTACATTCCTGTCAGTAGCAACACTAGTGGGTAAAATAACATTGAGAAAAAAAAAAATACTTTTGAATTTTTTTCCTACACTTAAAAAAATTATTTATGACGGTATTTTACCATCATTCAAAACAATCATATGTTTTTATCACTACAATGAAATATTGCTTTTTTTACACTTTCTTGCAACCGAGGTTTTCCCATATCTATTAAGGAGAGTGAAAAAAAATTTTTTCTGCCCTGATGATTTGTGATCGCTTATTTATATATGAACATATGTATATTTAGGGATATACAAGATACCTACATATATAAAACACAACCAAACCCATTGCTGTCAAGTCGATTCAGACTCATAGTGACCCTATAGGACAGAGGAGAGCCGCCCCATAGGGTTTCCAAGGAGCACCTGGTGGATTTGAACTGCTGACCTTTTGGTTAGCAGCCTGAGCTCTTAACCACTGCTCTACCAGTGGTTACATAGTGAATTTTAAAAAATGCAAACTTACATACCTGTTGGTTTCATGACTTAGAGATAACTGTAAATTTACAAAAAATGAAATCATTTTACGATAAAGAGTTTTTCAATCAGAGGGCTTCCCCTCCTGTGGTTCGAGGATGACTGAAAGCAAGACTGCCCACGTGTGCAAGGATGAAATGATGCATGGCAGTTTACCGTCACTTATGGTGTAAAGCAGCCAGGAAGTCTGGCCACACAGGGCCACGATGTGGGAGCCAGGAGGCATTCGGATCGTCTGAGAGACCCCTCTTAAGGAGTAGTGCTCAGGAGTGGTTTGAACCCCATCCCTCTTATACCAAAGTTCAGTCTGTGTTGTTACCAGGTGCAACTTTCATGCCTCAGTGAAGCAGCTATTCTTGCAGGTGTTTACCCCTTTGGTGTAAGACACATGTTCTATGGAGCACTTATGTGTTCTTTAACCACCAAAACTGTAAAGCTAAATTTGGCTGTGACATGTGTCTTTCTTCAGGTTTTGCTAGATGCTTCTTAGGCTATACTATCACATCATCTCAAATGAATGTTTTTTAATATATATTGATATTATACATATGTAAATACATATATATGTGTATGTACTTCTAAACCATTCTTTATATAATGAGTACAAACATGTACAGTCCATGTTTCTTTTAAAGGATCACAACATGGGGAAGTAAATTACTGTAGAAATTGTAGGGTCATTCTTCATTATTTTCTCCTTCCCAACATCTGCATATGCATCCATCATTGGGGGAATCCTAACTTATGAGGCAGAAACCACCTTCCACTAACGAAGCCAAAAATTTAAAATTTTTACATTTTTCTATCACACATGCAGCTAGTAAATGAATATATATCTTCATGTCCTCAGATGTCCCACCCCAGAAACTGAATCAGAACACATGGAGACCCTTCAGCAATGGATAGTATCAGCACTTCTGTGTATAATTACTTTTCAGATGCACCAGTGACATCGTTTCTAGGGGCAGCCTTTACTGCCAATGTGAGTGATATCAGCAGGGCAAGCTATAATATCTCTTCCCAGGTGTATTGGCAGAGTGATCTTCACTGAACACATCTGCATGATTTTGGGCACAGCTTCTGGCTACATAGCTTCCAAGCCTGGTTTTCTAGCCTTTTAAGAAATTATATCGCCTTCTCAATGTCATTTTAATAGACCAAATCTTGCTTACTGCTGGGTTGCTTTCTCTTGCTTTCAAGTTAAGAAACCTCACTGATACAAAAATTGCTATCAGTGGTGATTAAAACAGCATGTCTTCAGGGATTGGAGGAAATTGCCAGTTGGTTGGAGATAAAGAGAGTAAATAACAAGCTAGTATTGAGAGATGAGTCTCTGTGAACACAGAGCAACATGAAGACATGGAAATGTGAGGACTTTGGCTCCTTTTAATGATATTGAACAACTTAAAGAAAAAGACAGTGGACTCTGTAAGTTATGGCATGCAACAAAACCCAGGAATATTCTCTGTTTGTGTGGAAAAAAAAAAAAAAAAACTCTTCTTTCCTGTAAATGCAAGTTTCTGATAGTTAAAAAGCAATAAATAAACAAAATCCCAAAAAACAATTTTATCATGGGTGGTGGTATCATTGTGTCATAAAAACTAGAGATCATCCTAACGTGCAAAAGAAAAAATTACATAGATAATATCTTCAATGAAAACTAGGCAACAAGGAATGTCTATGAACCCAGGCTTTGAGGAGGTTAGTTGTATGGCCAAACCAACAATACAGGACCAGCACAAGTCAGCAGTTTTTTTGGCAAGTGTGGTGGGGATGAAAGAGTTACTCACTGGCCTTATTATAAGCTGTAGAATCTTAAAATTGCCAAAAAAATTGAAAGTCAAAAAGGGGAAAAAAATCCACTTCAAGTAGAAACCTAATAGGGTGAGTGCAAAGACACGAGAAACATTTGGGATACTTCTCAATGAGCCCTAAGTTTCAAGTAAGAGCAAATAAATAAATAAATAACAAAAATTAAAAAAAATTATTTAACATAAGAAGGTATAGTAGTGTTGTGGTTACCAAAATAATTAACAAATACTCCCACCCGAAAGGACTGACCTTCATTTGAGGGGAAAATGGAAAACAGAACCAAGTTCAGTAGAGCAAAAACAATATTTGTAAGAGAGAAAGAGAGTAGGTTCAGACATTTAGGTGTGAGGAGGCCAGAGATATGACAGTCCAGAAAGTACTATATCAGCAAAATAAAACAAGGTCCAAATGACTCTAGGAAACATAACTCTGTAGGCAGAAAAAGACATTCCTGAATCTGACTTAGCTGAAGAGACAAAGAAGAGGTCACACAATTTCGTGTTTTGAGTTCCTAACTTTGACAACTTTAGTCAGATTCGTTAGAAAATGTGATTAAAAATCCAAAAACAGGTTAAAAATTAAGATGATGGTTGAAATTTTAAAAAGAACATAATACATCAGGAATGAATTGGTCAGAGGATGTGAAATGATAACTAATGGAATTCAGGAATAAAAACTAGATACGAATAAATTTATAAATAAATAATAGAACAATAAAGAAAGTACAGGATAGAAAGCAGAAAAAAATAAAGTCAAACAAAAAGAATGATGAAAATGATTTGAGAGAAACTTATAGAGGACAGACAACAGTGACTCAAAATACGTATAATGGGAGTCTCAAAGGAGGAAGTTAAAGCAATCGAACACAACAAATAGTTAAGTTATAATTTTTAATATAAAAAATTACCTGAAATATACGCTTAATTTGATATATTTAAAAAGCTCAACACATAATTGGGAAATATACTCATAATGTCCAATACTGAGAGAAATTCAATTATAATTATTGATATTTAAATTTACTGGGAGTGAAGAGGTATTTGGATGTCTAGACTAAAAGTCTATCATTTATAAAGTAAAGATTATCACGTTGCCGATAGATTTTGATAATAAAATACCGGAACAAATTCTTTGTTTCTCAAAGCAAAAAAAAAAAAAAAAAAACCCAAATTTTATATTAAGACACACTGTCCTTCATGTATAGAGGATAAAGGTCCTGATGAACAATTATGAACACCTATGAGTCCTTGCTGAGGAATCTGCTAAATGTGTTTCAGACAAGCAAGAAATTTTGAGGCTGATTTGGCATAAGATCTGTGATTTAAATTAAAAATATTTAATTGCAGAACAAAGACTTAACTAGAAATATGAGTGCTGAAATAATTTATTCACCTAATGGGCTCTGATGATATAGAATTAATAATAAAAACAATAAAACAAGATAATGGAAAATATGACAGTGGAAATAAGATGGATGTTTACCTTGTGGATATAGGCTGGGAGTAAAATGATGTCACTATAGGCTGACAAATCTAGTACACTTAAGACGAAAAAGATTAATACTTAGATGATAGAAAATAGGAGGTGAGGAAAAGAGTAGTGGGTAAAGAACACTTACTAGCTGCTTTTTGTATTGTTCATAGTAGTAATTTAAAGATAGAGGGAACTAAGGGTACTTGGTAAACATTAATGTAAAAGTTAACACAGGAACAAAAATGTCAACTTTATTAACACTGTGAGAAATATCAAGAAAATAAAAGAGATCACAAGGAAATGTTTTAAATTTATATACTTAAATATATGTACACATAATATTAATATATATAAAATTTTATGACAGAATATGTTGTTAGGTGCCCTGCAGTCACTGCTGACTCATAGTGACCCTATGTACAATAGAACTGCCCTGTCCTGCACCATCCTCACAATAGTTGCTATGTTTGAGCCCACAGTTACATCCACTGTGTCAATATATCTCCTAGAGGGTCTTCCTTTTTTTATGCTGATCCTCTATTTTACCAAGCATGATGTCCTTCTCCAGGGACTGATCCCTCCTGATAACATGTCCAAAGTATGTGAGATGAAGTCTCACCATCCTTGCTTCTAAGGAGCATTCTTCCAAGATAGAGTTGTTCATTCTTCTAACAGTCCAAGGTATATTAAATATTCTTTGCCAACACCATAATTCAAAAGCATCAATTCTTCTTCAGTCTTCCTTATTCATTGTCCAGTTTTCTCATGCATATGAGGTGATTGAAAATACCATGGCTTGGATCAGTCACACCTTAGTCCTCAAAGTGACATCTTTGCTTTTTAGCACTTTAAAGAGGTCTTTTGCAGCAGATTTACCCAATGCAATATGTCTTTGATTTCTTGACTGCTGCTTCCATGGGTGTTGATTATGGATCCAAGTAAAATGAAATCCTTTATCACTTCAATCTTTTTTCCATTGATCCTGATGTTGTTTATTGGGCCAGTTGTGAGGATTTTTGTTTTCTTTATGTTGAGGTGTAATCCATACTGAAGGCTGTAGTCTTTGATCTTCAAGTCCTCTTCACTTTCAGCAAGCAAAGTTGTGTCATCTGCATATTGAAGGCTGTTAATGAGTCTTCCTCTGATCCTGATGCCCTGTTCTTTTCATATAGTTCAGCTTCTTGGATTATTTGCTCAGCATACAGATTGAATAAATATGGTGAAAGGATTCAACCCTAACACATACCTTTCTGGTTTTAAACCACGCAGTATTCCCTTGTTCTGTTGGAACAACTACCTCTTGGTCTATGTACAGGTTCTGCATGAGCACAATTAAGTGTTCCGGAATTCCTATTCTTCACAATGTTATCCATAATTTGTTATGATCCACACAGTTGTATGCCTTTGCATCATCAATAAAACACAGGTAAACATCTTTCTGGTAGTCTCTACTTTCAGCCAAGATCCATCTGACATCAGTAATGATATCCTTCGTTCCACATCCTCTTCTGAATCTTGAATTTCTGGCAGTTCCCTGTGAATATAGTGCCACAACTGTTTTAAAATTATCTTCCGCAAAGTATTACCTGTGTGGTGTGTGAAATGATACTGTTTGACAATTTCTGCATTCTGTTGGATCACATTTTTTTTTTAATGGGCATATATAAGGATCAGTCTCTTCCAGCTGGTTTGTCGGGTAGCTGTCTTCCAAATTTCTTGGCATAGAAGAGTAGGTGCTTTCAGCATTAAATCTATTTGTTGAATCATTTCAATTGGTATTCCATCAATTCCTGGAGCTTGTTTTTCGCCAATGCCTTCATTGCAGCTTGGACAGCTTCCTTCATAACCATTAGTTGTTGATCATATGCTACCTCCTGAAATGGTTGAATGTCAACCAATTCTTTTTGTTACACTGACTATGTATTGCTACCATCTTTTTTTGATACTTCCTGTGTCATTCAATTTTTTGCTCATAGAATCCTTCAATATTACAGCATGAGGCTTGAAATTTTTCTTTGGTTCTTTCAGCTTGAGAAATTCTGAGTGTGTTCTTCTCTTTTGATTTTCTTCCTCCAGGTCTTTGCATATTTCATTATAATCATTCATGTTGTCTTCTTGAGCCACCTTTTGAAATCTTCTGTTCAGTTATTTTACTTTATCATACCTTCCATTTCCTTTAGCTACTCTTCATTCAAGAGCACATTGCAGAGTCTATTCTGACATCTTTTTTAGTTTCTTCTTTTTTTCTGTCTTTTTAATGACCTTTTGCTTTCTTCATGTATGATGTCCTTGATGTCATCCCACAACTCATCTGGTCTTCAGTCATTAGTGTTCAATGCATCTAATCTATTCTTGAGATGGTCTCTAAATTCAGGTGGGATATACTCGAGGTCATACTTTGGCTCTTGTGGACTTGCTTTAATTTTCTTCAGCTTTAACTTGAACTTGCATATGAACAGATGGCCTGTTCCACAGTCGGCCCCTGGTCTGGTTCTGACTGATGATATTGATCTTCTCCATCATCTTTTTCCACAGATGTAGTCGATTTGATTCTTGTGTATTCCATCTGGCGAGGTCCATGTATAGTCACCATTTATTTTTGTAAAAAGGAATTTCCAATGAATAAGTCATTGGTTTTACAAAATTCTATCATGCGGTCTCTGGTGTCATTTCTATCACCAAGGCCATATATTCCAACTAGTGACCTTTCTTTGTTTCTAACTTTTGCATTCCAAAAATCAGTAATTATCAAGGCATCTTGATAGATCTTTTCAAGTTCTATGCTGAAGTACAACACTGTCAGCAATACCATAATATCTATATGCTTACAAGGAAGACCAGTTAGTACGACTATTATTCAAATGTATACACCAACCACTAATGTCTAAGATGAAAAAAATTGAAGATTTTACCAACTTTTGCAGTCTGAAATAGATCAAAAATATAATCAAGATGCATTGATAATTACTGATGACAGAATATAGGCCATACTTATTGGTTATATGGGTAAATCTCAATGGGTTTTACTCATTAGATAAAGAAATAAAAAATTTTGAATTAATTAAGAAAGAAAAATTGCACTATTTCCTGAATAACTAAACAAAGCTAAGTGATCCAGATAGATTAAAAATAAAGGCCTGAAAAAAAAAAAATATATACTAACAAAATCCAAAATAATGGGTAAAAAGCATTAGACAAACAGTTTTAAGATTAACAAATCTTTATAATATTAAAGGTTACAATTTCCAATGGACTATAACAAGTATTAATATCAGTACATCAAATAAACTAGCAACATATTTTATAAAACAGAAACCAAGGAGATAAAATGTGAAATATACAGACACAAACAAAAATACATTTAAGTCACTTCTCTCACACTTAGACATACATAATAAGTTAGATTTTATAGGTATATATCCAATTCTTACCCCAATATGAGGAATAATCCTTCTTTTCAAGTGCATGAATTTTGACCATCTGTTAGGGCATAGGAGACTTGGTGGCACAGTGGTTAAGAATTTGGTTGCTAACCAAAAGGTTAGCAGTGTGAATCCACCAGCCACTCCTTGGAGACCCTATAGGGCAATTCCACTCTGTCCTATAGGATGGCTATGGTAATGGGCTTTTTTATAGGCTAGGGAACAATGAAAACTTCAATCAATTACACGTGTAGAAATATTACAAATTGCTTTTTCTTACCAGAGTGCAACTAATGAGACACATCTGGATGATCCAGAGGCTCATTTCCTTTCTTCTTTTGGTGGGTTAGCTGGATTGAGTCTATCTGTGGAAAGGTAAGACCTTTGGCTGATGTCAGTGTTCCCGGCATGCAAGGTGTTCCCAGGAGCCTTGATATGAAGACTTTGGCCCTTGGAATACAGAGTGCCTTGAATCTCCTCTGGCCTGGAGATTCCTTGCTCTATATTTTGTTACTTAGAGAAACTAAATGTCCCCTATTCCCTCTTAGGCTAAGCCATGATCATGGTTCTGGAGGTTGGGCTCATACTTGATCATAGAGGCCTCTCAATCAGATCCAGGCTGTTCACCAAGGTAAGACTCTTTTACCTGGAACCTTGTCCATGGTGCATACAAATACATCTATACTGGCCTATGCTGTGAAATGAGAGATCATAGTACTATGTGTTCTCTGTACTTCCAACTAAAGAAAACGAGGAGGAAGCATAGATACGCAAAATAGAAATGGCAAGAACAAAATAATCTTCCAAGAGGAAGAATTATTCTTTTAATCACAAAACAATTCTCTGTACGTTGTTAATCAAATACAATAAAAACTTAAATGAAATAGAAAGTTTTCCAATAAAAATATATTTTGCCAAATTGACTCAAGACATGGAAATTCAAAACAGAAAATTGTCAAAGTAGTGTTTTATGTAAGCCTTTCCAAAACAAAACATCAGTTCCAGGAATTTTCAGAGTTATATTTGATCAACTTTTAAAGAAGAGATATAATTAATGTTCTTAAAAAAGGTCTAGAGCATAGAAAAAGAAGGAAAACTAAAAAATCACTTTTATAAGTATAACATTGATGTAAAAATATAACAAACGCTCAACAAAAATAAAAACTACAATCCAATCTCACTTATCAATATTGCAATAATCTCAAATAAAATATTAGAATTATAATCAAATATACCTTTCAAAGTCACAATCATGTGTGATTCATCCAGAAATATAAGTGTGATTTTACATTAAGAAGTCTGTCAATATTGTGTTGTATTAATTGATCTAAGAAGTAAAAACATATGGTTGTCTTTATTGATTTTGACAAGGTATTGATGAAAATTCAACAGCTAATAACTATGAAAATACTGAAAAAATGGAGTTAATTTTTATTTAATATCAAAATATATATGTAAGCCCAAAAGTCAACAGTGTACTTAGTATAGAAATAAATAGAAGTTTTCCTGCTACTGTCAGGAACAATGAAATGATGCCTATTATTACCACAACTATTTAATATTTGTTGATGGTAATAGACAAAACAATTAAACAAGAGAAACCTACTAGAGGAGAAAGATTAGAAAGAAAAATGTAACTATCTGTTTTGCAGTTGAGCATAATTTTATAAAGAGAAAAGAGAAAACACCAAAGAATAAAAAGAAACTACTTAATAAAGATAAGTTAGCTGTTAGCAAGACAAAAATTAACTGGCAAAATAAAACAAGTGTTTTTCTATATGTGTGTGTGTATATATATGCATGTATATATATTCATGAACCTAAGAATTTTTATAACTTATTTAAGGAATATATATATATTTGTATTCTTTTGTTTTTAGGGTTTTCTTTCTTTTTTAAAAATTTATATTGTTGTTGAAAATACATGCAGAAAAACATACAATTCAACAGTTTCTACATTTACAATTCTGTGACATTGATTATATTCCTCAAGTTGTGCAACCACTCTCACCTCCTTTTCCAAGTTGTTCCTCCCCCATTAACATAACTCATTGCCCCCTAAAGTTCGCATCTAATCTTGGATTTGCCATTGTCATTTTGATCCCATATAGATAGACCTTGAAAGATCACAGTGCTCCAGGTAGACATTCTATTTTTTTTTTAATTGTACTTCAGGTGAGGTTTACAGAATAGTTTCTCATGAAACAGTAGTAAACATATTGTTTTATGACATTGGTTAACAACCCCACAACATGTCAACTCTCTCCCTTCTTGAACTTTTTTTTTTTTTTTTTGGTGAAAATATACATAGCCAACGATACACCATTTCAAAAAATTTCTACATGCACAGTTCAGTGACATCGACTACACTCTTCCAGTTGTGCTGCTATTCTCACTTTAGATGAAGGCTTAGAGAATAAAATAGTTCCTCATTTAAAAGTACACATGTTGCCCTATGACAATGGTTAATGACCTCACAACACATCAACACTATCCTTACTCAACCTTGGGTTCCCTATCACCAGCTTTCCTGTCCCCTTCTGCCTTCTGGACCTTGTCCCTGGACTGCTGTGCCTCATTAGTCCCATTTGGTTTTATGGGGCTGTCCACTCCCCGGCTGAACAGTGAACCTCGGAAATGAATTCACCACTGAGCTAAAATGGTGTCTGGGGGCCATACTCTCGAGATTTCTCCAGTCTCTGTCAGGCCAGTAATCTGGTCTTTTTTTTTTTTTTGTGAGTTAGAATTTTGTTCTACATCCTTTTCCAGCTCTGTCCAGAACCCACTGATGTGATCCCAGTCAGAGCAGTCATGGTGGTATCCAGCCACCATCTAGCTGTACCGGACTCAGTCTGGTGGAGGCCTTGGTAGCTGTGGTCCATTAGTCCTTCAGACTAATCTTTTCTTGTATCCTGTTCTCTTCATTCTCCCTTGCTCCCGGAGGGATGAGACCAGTGGAGTATCTTAGATGGCCGCTCACAGGCTTTTAAGACCCCAGACACTACTCACCAAGGTAGAATGTAGAACAATCTCTTTATAAACTGTGTTTATAAACATCTTGTTCCCCGATACCATAGTCCCCACAACCCTCTGCCCAGCATACTCAGTCTCTCAGGGAGTTTGGATGTGTCTATGGAGCTTCCATGACCTTTCCTTGTACAAGTTGTGCTGGTTTCCCCTGTATTGTGTACTGTCTCACCCTTCACCCAAGATACCACTTATCTATTGCCTATTTAGTATTTCCCCCCTACCCCTCCCATCCCTGGTAACCAACAAAGATTGTTACATTTTATGTGTGAACTTTTTCATGGGTTTTTACAATAGAGGTCTCATACAATATTTGTCCTTTTATGATTGACCTAATTCACTCAGCATAATGTCCTCCAGTTTCATCCATGTTATTAGATGCTTCACAGATTCATCATTGTTCTTTCTTGTTGTATAGTACTCCATTGTGTGTATGTACCAAAGTTCGTTTATCCATTCATCTGTTGATGCGCATCTAGGTTGTTTCCATCGTTTTGCTATTGTGAACATGCTGCCAAGAACATAGGTGTGCATATGTCTATTCGAGTGACGACTCTTATTTCTCTAGGATATATTCCTAGGAGTGGGATTGCTGAATGGAATGGTATGTCTATTTCTAGCTTTCTGAGGAAGCGCCATATCATTTTCCAAAATGGTTGTATCATTCTGCATTCCCACAAGCAATACATAAGAGTTCCCATCTCCATGCAGCTCCTCCAACATTTGCTACTTCCAGTGTTTTTGATTCGTGCCAGTAATGCCAGGGTGAGATGGTATCTCATTGTGGTTTTAATTTGCATTTCTCTAATGGCTAGTGATCGCGAGCATTTCCTCATGTGTCTGTTGCCATTTGAATGTCTTCTTTGGTGAAGTGTCTGTTCATTTCCTTTGCCTATTTTTTAATAGGATTATTTGCCTTTTTGTTATACAGTGTTGAATTTTCTTGTAGATTATGGAGACTAGAATTTGTCTGACTTGTATTGTCCAAAAATTTTTTTCCCAGTCTGTAGGTTCTCTTTTTACTCTTTTGGTGAAGTCTTTTGAAGAGCATAGATGTTTGATTTTTAGAAGATCCCAGTTATTTAGCTTATCTTTTGGAGTTTGTGCGTTGATGGTTATGGTTTGTATCCTGTTAATGCCATGTATTAAGGCCTGTCGTGTTGCTCCTATTTTTTATTCTATGAACTTTATAGTTTTAGGCTTTATATTAAGGTCTTTGATCCATTTTGAATTAGTTTTTGTATAAGGTGTGAGGTATGGGTCTTGTTTCATTTTTTTGCAGATGGATATCCAGTTTTGCCAGCACCATTTGTTAAAAAGACTGTCTTTTCCCCATTTGATGGACTTTGGGCCCTTGTCGAAGATCAGGTGACCGCAGGTGGATAGTTTACATACGGGTTCTCAATTCTGTTCCATTGGCCAATGTATCTGTCACTGTACCAGTACCAAGCTGTTCTGATTACCGTAGCTGTATACTAGATACTGAAGGCAGGTACTATGAGTCCTACAACTTTATTCTTTTCTTCAGTACTGCTTTTACTTATTAGGGGCTTCTTCCCTTACAGTATAAAGTTAATGATTAGTTTTTCCATCTCTTTGAAGAATGTTGTTGGTATTTGGATCAGAATTGCATTGTATATGTAAATTGCTTTGGGTAGAATTGACATTCTCACAATGTTGAGTCTGCCTAACCATGAGCACGGTACGTTTTTCATTTATGTAGATCCATTAGGGTTTCATGCAGTAATGTTTTGTAGTTTTATTTATATAGGTCTTTTACTTCCCTGGTCAGATTTATTCCTAAGTATTTTATCTTTTTAGGGGCTATTATAAATGGTTTTGTTTTCCTGATTTCCTTTTCATTGTTCTCCTTATTGGTGTATAGGAATCCAACTGATTTTTGTATCTCGCTACTCTGCTGAATCTTTCTGCTAGTTCCAGTAGATTTCTCATGGAGTCTTTAGGGTTTTCTATGTATAGTATCATATCATCTGCAAATAGAGACAGTTTAACTTCTTCATTACCAATTTGGATGCCCTTTAGTTCTTTTTTTGCCTTATTGCTCTAGCTAGAACTTCCAGCACAATGTTAAATAAGAGTGTTCCTGTTCTCAAGGGGAATGTTTTCAGCCTCTCTCCATTAAGAATGATGTTGCCCATTGGTTTTGCATAGATGCCCTTTATTATGTTGAGAAATTTCCTTTTTGTACCTATTTTACTGAGAGTTTTTATGAGGAATCGGTGTTGGACTTTGTCAAATGCCTTTTCTGTGTCAATTGAGATGATCATGTGATTTTTTTCTTTCCTTTTATTTATGTGGTGGATGATGTTGATTGATTTTTCTAATGTTGAACCATCCTTGCATACCTGGTATGAGTCCTACTTGTTCGTGGTGTATTATTTTTTTGATATGATGCTGAATTCTATTGGCTAGAATTTTGTTGAGAATTTTTGCGTCTATATTCATGAGAGATATTGGTCTGTAATTTTCTTTTTTTGTGGCATCTTTGCCTGGTTTTGGTATCAGCATTATTCTGGCTTCATAGAATGAATTTGGAAGTGCTGCTTCCATTTCTATGCTCTGAAATAGCTTGAGTAGTACTGGTACAAGGTCTTCTACAAATGTTTTGTAGAATTCTCCAGTGAAGCCATCTGGGCCAGGGCTTTTCTTGTTGTGAATCTATTTTTATTACCTTTTCAATGTCTTCTCTTGTTATGGGTCTGTTCAGATTTTCAATATCACTTTGTTGTAGTTTGGGTAGGCCGTCCGTTTCTAGACATTTATCCATTTCCTCTAGGTTTTCAAATTTGTTGGAGTATAGTTTTTCATAATATTCTGTTATAATCCTTTTTATTTCAGTTGGGTCTGTTGTAAAGTCACCCATTTCATTTCTAATTTAGGTTGTTTGCATCCTCTCCTGTTTTTCTTTTGTCAGTCTGGCCAGTGGTTTGTCGATTTTGTTGATTCTTTCAAAGAACCAACTTTTGGTTTTGTTGATTCTTTCTATTGTTTTTCTGTTCTCTATTTCATTTATTTCTGCTCTGATCTTTACTATTTCCTTTCTTTCAGTGGCTGTGGGCTTTTTTTGCTGTTCTCTTTCAATTTGTTTGAGTTCTGTAGTTAATGTCTTGATTTTGTCCCTTTCTTCTTTTTTGATGTGTTCATCTATTGCTATAAATTGTCCTCTGAGGACTGCCTTTGCTATGTCCCAAATTTTTGGTATGATGTGTTTTCATTCTCATTTGATTCTAGGAATTTTTTGATTCCATCTCTGATTTCTTCTATTACCCAGTGACGTGTAAGCAGGGTATTATTCAGTTTCCATGTAATTGATTTTTTTTCCTTGCTCTTACTGTTGTTAATTTCTACCTTGATGGCATTGTGGTCAGAGAAGATACTTTGAATTATTGCAATTTTCTGGATCTTCTTCAGGATTTCTCTGTGGCCTAAGATGTGGTCTATTCTGAAGAATGTCCCATGTTCATTGGAAAAGATGTGTACTTTGAAGCTGTTGGATGGAGTGTTCTATATATGTCTAGGAGGTCAAGTTGGCTGATTTTTCCATTTAAGTCTTTTGTATCTTTTATGAGTTTCTTTTTAGTTGTTCTGTCTTTTACTGAAAGTGGTGTGTTGAAGTCTTCTACTATTATTGTGGAACTGTCAGTTTCTCTTTTCAGTGTTGTTAGTGTTTGTTTTATGTTTTGTGGAGACCTGTCATTGGATGCACAGATGTTTATTATGGTTATGTCTTCATGATGGATTATCCCCTTAATCATTACATAGTGTCCTTCTTTCTCTTTATGGTAGACTTTGTTTTAAAGTCTGTTTTATCTGAGATTAGAATTGCCACTCCTGCTCTTTTTTGGTAGTTGTTAGCTTGATATATTTTTTTCCAACCCTTGACTTTTAATAAATTCATCTTTGTTTCTAAGGTGTGTCTCTTGTAGGCAACATATTGATGGATCTTTTTTTCTTATCCATTCTGTCACTCTCTGTCTCTTCATGTGTGCAATGAGTCCATTTACATTCAGAGTAATTATTGATAGTTGTGAGTTTGTTGCTGGCATTTTGTACTGCTTTTTTTGTGGGCTTTTTCTTACTCTCCTGTGCTGAATTACATTCGTTTGTGGATTTTTTTTTTTTCATTTCTTTTGTTTTTGTAGGTTTTGTTTTTGCTGAGACTTCATGTCTTTCCTCCTTATTGTTATGAGTGTGTTTGTTAACTTTCTTTCTGGTTACTGTGAAATTTACCCTTATCTTTCTAAGTTTGAAGCAGTTTATTATTACTTGGTATCACCTTGCCTTCCTCTTCATTAGAAGGTTCTATATTTACACCATTTATTCCCTCCTTTATTGTTCTGATGTTGCTGTCATTTACATATTAACTGCTCTGATTCCATGTTGTATTTCTTTTGGTTTTGTATAGTCCTTGAGAGTTCATTTCCTAGATTGGCATCTGGCTGGTATGATCCTGCATCCTAGATTCAGCCTGTGAGCTGAAGTTGTTTGTTATCAGATCGAAGAACTTCCTTTAATAATTCTTGTAAATTTGGTTTGGTTTTACATATTCCCTTAATTTCTGTTTATCTGGAAATAATCTAATTTCACCATCAAATTTGAACGAGAGTTTTGCAGGATATATTATTCTTGGCTGGTAGTTTTTTTCTTTCAAAGTTTTATATATGTCATACCATTGCCTTCTTGCCTTCATGGTTTCTGCTGAATAATCTGAGCTTAGTCTTATTGTTATGTGACTTCTTGTTTTTCACGAGCTGCTCTCAGGAATTTTTGTTTATCTTTTGTTTTAGTGAGTGTGATTATGATATGCCTTGTTGATATTCTTTTGGGGTTTATCCTATATGGGGTTTGTTGAGCTTCTTGGATGGCCAGCTTTTCATCTTTCATGATACTGGGGAAGTTTTCAGTCAACAGTTCTTCAGTGATCTTCTCTGTGTTTTCTGTTTTCTCCCCCTGTTCTGGAACTCCAATCACTCACAAATTTTTGCTTTTGATTGTATCCCACATAACTCTCAGGGTCGCTTCATTTTTCTTTGTTGTTTTTTCTGAGTTTTCCTCCAACAAATTTATATCCAGGTGTTTGTCTCCAATTCCACTGATCCTGTCTTCCACCATTTCAAATTTGCTCCTCAGCCCTTCTATGACACTGTCCACATCTGAAATCTTGTTGTGTATCTTCTTGATTTCTATTTGTTGTTTTTGTATAATTTCTAGTTGTGAATTTATTTTGGCATTTTGTTCCTACGTTATTTTCCTGAATTATTCCAGTTTTTTGTCTGTATTTTCCATGAATTTGTCTGCCTTTTCTGTGAATTTGTCTATTTTTTCCTCATTTTTGTCTGCTTTTTGTTTCAACTCTTGGATAATTCTGAGTATTAGAAATTAGAATTCCCTATCAGGTAGTTCTAGTGCCTTTTCTTCCACTGGAAAGTCATCTGGTGTTTTATGTTGGACACCTACTGGAACCATCCTGTTGTTTTTGTAAATGTTTTGATATTGTCTGCTGTCTTCGGGTCATTCAGTAGTTATTTGTCTTGTTTTTTGATTGAAGATTTGTTTGTTTCATCCTTTTTTTTATTTGGCTATGTCGGAGCAGGAGGGGTGTGTGTTCTTTGTTGTTTGCTCGTCTGTAGACATGATACTTTTCACCTCCTTTTCCAGCTAGAGTGTCAGACACTCAGATATGGTACAGCAGGGCAGGTGTAGCTGAAGAGGAGTTATTGGGATGAGTGGTTTGTGGCACTTACTACAGCCACCAGGGCCGGTCAGTAATCAGTGCAGGAGAGGTTCCAGTTGGCCGTACCTGTGCTGCTTTTTGATGTGATGTTAAGTGCATTGTGCATGTAGGCAGGATGGAAGGGAGAGATTGTTATGTGTGGAGCTAAGATGGATATGGCAGAGAGGAGAGAGGAACAGGAGCCAAAAACATACAAACAAACAAAAAGAGTGCTAGGGGAGCTTGCCGTTTGAGTGGAGAGATGAGGAACTATGAAATTGAGAAAAACAAAAAGGGGAAGAAGAAGAAAAGAAAAGAATGAATAAATAAAAATTAAAAATGAAAAAGAGCAGCAAAGTTCCCAGGGATTCCACCGATGCAGCTCCGAGGTCTGGGGAAGTTGTTGTCAGGTGTTTCAGTACAGCCTGGCTAGGAGGCTTAGAGGTATTCAGCTCCAGGTATTCAGGGAACAGGAAGAGAAGGTAGGTATAGAGAGATGAGAAACTGAGTAAAGAAGAAAGACAAAAAGGGAAAAAGAGGGAAAAGAGATCAAAACAAATTAAAAAAAAAGAAAAAAGAACAAGAAACGCCCCCAAGCAAAGAAACAAACAAACAAACAAAAAGAAACCCATGAAAAATGAAATGCCCTTAGGGATACCTCTGTGAGTCTGCACAAGCCGAGGGGGTAGGTCCCAAGCTACACAGCACTGCCCAGCCAAAGTGGGCTCCCAACTTGAGTAAAGGAAAAGAAAACAAACAAACAATTGAAAACAAACAAACAAAAGCCCTGGGATCCCACCAGCATGGCAGCCCAGACCAGGAAGCAGTTCCACACTCACACAGAGCTCTGCTGCCCCTCAGGTAGAAGGAAAGATGGCTCACAGAGTCAGGTATTTGAGCGAAAGGAGGGGGAGGTGGTGAGAGGTAAGGAAGAAATCAAAAAAAGCAAAAAAAAAACACCAGCAGCCAACAAATGGCACTCAGGAAGCCGTCCAGTGAGGGCGGGTGGAATTCAAGCAGCTGTTGCTTGCTGGCCAAGAGACTGTGGCCACGGGAAGCAGAGGAGGCCTAGTGGGGGTGAAGAAGGGTGAGGGGTGGGAAAACGTATATCGCTGTTTACCGGTTGTTTTGCCTCCTGCTGGAGGCTTTGTGAAGCTGCTTTCTGGTACCCCCTATTTGCTGGTCTCTGACAGGAGTCCAAGATGGTGGATTCTCACTGCGTTAGCTGATAGGGGACCTCTGCATGAATCTCTCCTCGCTCTCCATTCCCTGTCAATTTTCTCACTCCGTTTGGTGCTTGGCTGAGTTTTTTTTATCTCTTCATTTGATGTTTTAGGGTTTCAGGATTGCTGTTTTCTCTGTGTGGCTTAGTTTTTCGGATCTTTGCTGTGGATGGACGGCATGGTGCTTCTGCCTAGAGCACCATTTTGCTGGAAGTTCCCCTTTTTTCTTTTTTGATATGTGCATCTGTTGCTAAAAATTAATCTCTGAGCCTTGCATTTGCTGTGTCCCAAAGGTTTTGGTATGATGTGTTTTTATTCTCATTTGATTCTAGGAATTTTTTTATTGCATCTCTGATTTCTTCTATTACCCATTGGTTTTTAAGCAGGGTGTTATTCAGTTTCCATACAATTGATTTTTTTTTTCCTTTCTCTTCCTGTTGTTAATTTCTACCTTGATGATGTTGTGATCAGAGAATATACTTCATATTATCTCAATGTTTTGGATTTTTTGAGGGTTGCTTTGTGGCCTAAGATGTGGTCTATTTTGGAGAATGTTCATGTGCATTGGAAAAGAATGTGTGCTTTGCAGCTGTTGGGTGGAGTGTTCTATATCTGTCTATGAGTTCAAGTTGGCTGATTATGGACTTTAAATCTTCTGTATCTTTGTTGCTTTTCTTTCTAGATGTTCTTTCCTTTACCGAGAGTGGTGTGTTGAAGTCTCCTACTATTATTGTTGAACTGTCAATTTCTCTTTTCAGTGCCGTTAGAGTTTGTCTTATGTATTTTGGAGCCCTGTCATTATGTTTGTAGGTATTTATTATGGTTATGTCTTCATAATGGATTGTCCCCTTAATCATTATATAGTGTCCTTTGTCTTTTATGGTGGATTTTGTTTTAAAGTCTATTTTATCTGAGATTAGTATTGCCACTCCTGCTCTTTTATGGTGGCTGTTTGCTTGATATATTTTTTTCCAACCTTCGATTTTTAATAAACTTGTGTCTTTGTTTCTAAGGTATGTCTCTTGTAGACAGCATATTGATGGATCCTTTTTTTTTCTCCATTATGTTACTCTCTGTCTCTTTATGAGTGCATTCAGGCTAATTACATTCAGTGTAGTTATTGATAGGTATGAATGTATTGCTGTCATTTTGTATTTTTTTTTTTTTTGATGTTGACATTTCTTTGTTCCTCTTACTCTCCTGTGCTGAATTCCTATTTTGTGTATTTTTTTCACTTTTGTTTTTGTAGATTTTGTGTTTACTGAGATTTCATTTTTTTTTTATTTTGATGAGTAACTTTGTTAACTGTCTTTGTGGTTACTCTGAAATTTACTCTTATCTTCCTAAGTTTGAATCAGTCTTTTATTACTTCATAATGCCTTGCCTTACTCTCCATTTGAAGGTTCTATACCTTCACTGTTTATTCCTTCTTTTATTGTTCTGAAGTTGTTATCATTTTCAGATTAATGATGTTTCACCATTGTAAATCTTTTAGTTTTTATTAATCCTTGAGAGTTCATTATCTAGGTTGGTATCTGGCTGATGCAGTCTTGTGTCCTAGATTTAGACTGTATTCTGATATTTTTTGTTCTCAAACTGAAGGACTCTCTTTAATAATTCTTGTAAATTTGGTTTGTTTTTTTTCATATTCCCTTAATTTCTGTTTATTTGGAATTGTTCTTATTTCACCATCATATTTGAATGAGAGTTTCACAGAATATATTATTCTTGGTTGGAAATTTTTTTCTTTCAATATTTTATATGTGTCATCCCATTGCCTTCTTGTCTGCATGGTTTTTGCCAAGTAATGAGAGCTTAGTCTTATTGTTTCCCCTCTTTATATGACTTTTCATTTTTCTTGAGCTGCTCGCAGTATTCTTTATTTGTCTTAGGTTTTAGGGAGTGTGATTATGTTATGCCTTGGTGATTTTCTTTTAAGGTCTATCCTATATGGAGCTTTGTTGAGCTTTTTGGATTGTCAGCTTTTCATCTTTCATTATATTGGGGAAATTTTCTGTCAGCAATTTTTCAATGATCCTCTCTGTTTTCTGTTTTTTTCCCCTGTTCTGTAACTCCAATCACTGGCAAATTTTTGTTTCTGATTTTATCCCACATCATTCTCAGGGTTTCTTCATTTTTCTTTGTTCTTTTCTCTGATTTTTCCTCAAACAAAGTAGTATCCAAGTATTTGTCTTCATTTTCACCAATCCTGTCTTCCATTGTTTTAGTGCTGCTCCTCAAACCTTCTATGACACTGTCCATTTCTAAAACCTTCTTGATTATCTTTTGGATTTCTAGTTAATGTTTTTCATGATTCTTATTGTGAATTTATTTTGACATTTTGTTCCTGTATTATTTTCCTGAATTCTTCCATTGTTTTGTCTGTCTTTTCCATGATTTCATCTGCCTCTTCTATGATTTTGTCTATTTTTTCCTCATTTTTGTCTGCTTTTTCCTTCAAATATTGGATAGCTCTGAATATGAGAGATTGGAATTTCCTATCATGTAGTTCCTGTGCATTTGCTTCAGCTGGAAGGTCATCTAGAGTATTATTTTGGATGCCTACTGGAACCATCCTGTCCTGTTTTTTTGTATGTTTTGATATTGTCTTCTGTGTTCAGGACATTAAATAGTTATTTTCTTTGTTTATTGATTGTGAATTTGTTTGTTTTGTCCTCCTTTTTTGTTTTATTTGATTATGTCTCAGCAGTCAGGCTGGGCATTCTTTTTTGTTTGCTCATCTTTGGGCATGATACTTCTCACCACCTCGTCCAATGGGCAGGGCTGGTCACTCAGCTATGGTGCAACAGGACAGCGGAAGGCGAGGGGCTGGAATGGGTTGTTTCTGGCATGTACTGGGGCCAACAGTGCAGGGCCAGGGGTCAGTGCAGGGCATGTTCTGGTAGACCTTGCCTGTGCTGCTGTTGAGTGCAATGTTCAGTGCGCAGTGCTGATGGGCAAAAGGTGGGGGGAGGGAGTTGTGATGTGTGTCACTAAGCTGGTGTGGAAAAGAAGTGAAAGAGGAGAGAGAAACAGGGACCAAAAAAGAAAGTGCTAAGGGAGCCTGCCATTGGAATCATGCAGACTCGGGGAACATGCATACTGGTGACTTTATAGCCAAGTGGTGAAGCACAGCCCATCAAGAAGGGACAGATATGTCACATGCAGCTAAATGGGAAGGAGAAAGAAAGGAAGGAAGAGAGAGATAAGAAACTAGATTTTTTTAAAAAAAGGAGAGAGAAAGTCACACATGGCTAGGTGGTCAGGAGAAAGGAATGAAAGGGAACTAGAGAGAGACAAGAAACTGAGAAAAAAAAGAAATAAAGACGCCACATGGTTGGGAGGAAGGAAAGGAAGTTAGGTAGGGAGAGACAAGAAACCAAGAAAAAAAAAAAAAAGAAGAAAGTAGTAAGAAAAGAAATGCTCCATGGGAGCCTACCAGAAGCAACTCCCCAGCTGAGTGGCACTGCACAGCCTGTCAAGAAGGAACAGAGATGGCACACCACACCAGGTGTTCAGGAGAAGGGTAAGGAAGGGAGATAGAGAGACACAGAAAATCAAGATAAGAGAGAAAAAAAAAAGAAAAGAAAAGATGCCCCGAGGGAGCCCAATAGTATGGTGGCGTGGACCAGGGAAGTGGCTCCCCAGCCTAGTGGCACCACACAGCCTGTCTAGAAGGAGCACAGATGGCACATGTTTTCAGATGTTCAGGATAAAAAGAAAGAAAGGATGATAAAGAGAGACAGGAAATCAAACAAAGAAAAAAAAAATCCCCAAGGGATCCCACTGTTATGGTGGTGTAGACAGGAGAAATGGCTCCCCAGTGATGCAGGACTGCACAGCCAGTCGGAAAGGAGCAGAGATGGTACATGGCTCCAGGTGTTCAGGAAAAAGAGAAAGGAAAGATGGGAGAGAGAGACAAGAAATCGAGAAAAGAAAAATATATATATATCCTCAAGGGAGCCCACTGGCTTGGCAGTGAGGACCAGTGGTTAAGAGCTCGTCGCAGTTTGAATCCACCAGTCTCTCCTTGGAAACCCCAAGGGGTAGTTTTACTCTGTCCTACATGGTTGCTATGAGTTGGAATCAACTCAAAGGCAATGGGTTTTTCAGGTTTTAGTCAGCATAGATAGGAAAAAAAAAAAAGAAAAACACAAACAGAGAGAGAGATGGAAAGTACTATTTAATAGATATGACAGAAAAAAAGGTAGAATTTTCTTATTGTGTAACAAACCTAGTCAATAAATATTTAAAATAATTTAAACAAATATTTAACTTTAATAGAAATTAAGGAACTGACATGAGGTGAGAGTCTAACCCTTATTTTGATTATCAAGAGTGGAAAAGCAGTTATTCATACAGTGAAAAAGTAAAGTGGTAGTGCCTTCATGGAGGAAAATTTGGAAATACGATTAAATATGAAAATGCATACACTGTAAGAATGATTATTATGATTTTCAAGACCTTTCTCAGAGAAATTTCTGCACATGCGGTTGTGTAAAATAGATCCATTATTGTAATTGTTTGCAATGGTATAACACAGGGGATGATGTCAATGTGCATCTGTATTAGAGAATGGTGACACAAACAGTGGCATATGTATTCCATGTGGATTTTATTAACGAAATAGATATATATGCCATCATGGATGGATCTCTAGGACACATAATTGAGGGAAAAAGAAAGTTGAAGACTGATGTATCATGAAACATTTGATGTAAAATAATCACCCTCATGCACCTAAAAATTGTACAGAAATTATCTACAATATATGTTGTATATCACCATATCAAAGTTTCTCAATGCATAGAGAAAGGTTGAAGGGGATGAAACCAAGTTGATATACGCAGTTACTTCTTATAAGGAATGGGAGTCAAATTTATATATAATTCTTCAATTTTTATAGAAAAAAATGCTTTTAATTCACTTGTATAATTAAAACAAAATATTTAAATCAGCTTTGCTCTCCTCTATAGACACACACGCGCATTACATTTTTTTATATATCTGAATCTCTACCTACATTATCATAGTATTTCATATGTTTGAAGCAAAATATGTATATATTTATTTGACAAATATTCAATGAATGCATAGTATGTGCCAAATACTATCTTGACACTGGGGATATACAGCAAACAAAAAAAGAATCCCTATCTTCATGGACCTTACTTTCTAATATTTAATATAAATGTGTGTGTTCAAGGAACGTTGTCTAGGGAGAGTCTATTAATCTGGATTTCTGTCAGAGGACTAATTGACTCTGTTGCTAATGAGTGAAATATTGCAGCCAGTATTTTCCCCTTCGGTCTCTGAAAGTGATTTGAAAGATAAATGCAAAACAGTAAACAGAATTTTTTAAACCTAGTTCTGGAATTTTTGTATCACTCTGCCCAGACACCAATAATATCTGCTACTCTCATCTTAGATAATTAGTTCTAGCTAGAGCAAGAAGGCAAGAAAAAGAAATAAAGGGCATCCAAATTGGTAATGAAGAAGGGAAACTGTCCCTGTTAGCAGATGATATGATACTATACATACAATACCCTAAAGACTCCATGAGAAATCTACTGGAACTAATAGAAAGATTCAACAGAGTAGCAGGATACAAGATAAACAGTCAAAAATTAGTTGGATTCCTATACACCAGTAATGAGAACGATGAAAAGGAAATCAGGAAAACAATACCATTTTCAATAGCCCCTAAAAAGATAAAATACGAATAAATCTGTCCAGGGATGTAAAAGACCTATACAAAGGAAACTATAAAACACTACTGCATGAAACCCAAAGGGATCTCCATAAATGGAAAAACATACCATGCTCATGGATAGGCAGACTCAACACTGTGAAAATGTCAATTCTACCCAAAGCAATCTACAAATACATCGCAATCCCAATCCAAATACCAACAACATTCTTCAAAGAGATGGAAAAACTAATCATTAACTTTATATGGAAAGGGAAGAAGCCCCGAATAAGTAAAGCACTACTGAAGAAGAAGAATAAAGTTGGAGGACTCACACTACCTGACTGCAGAACCTACTATACAGCTACAGTAATCAAAACAGCCTGGTACTGGTACAACGACAGATACATTGACCAATGGAAAAGAATTGAGAACCCAGATGTAAATCCATCCACCTATGGTCATCTGATCTTCAACGAGGGCCCAAAGTCCATCAAATGGGGAAAAGACAGTCTTTTTAACAAATGGTGCCGGCAAAACTGCATATCCATCTGCAAAAAAATGAAACAGGACCCATACTTCATGCTGTATACAGAAACTACTTCAAAATGGATCAAGGACCTGAATATAAAGCCTAAAACTATAAAGTTCATAGAAGAAAAAATAGGACCAACACTTCAGGCCTTAATACATGGCATTAACAGGATACAAACCATAACCATCAACGTACAAAACCCAAAAGATAAGCTGGATAACTGGAATCTTTTAAAAATCGAACACCTATGCTCTTCAAAAGACTTCACCAAAAGAGTAAAAAGAGAACCTAGAGACTGGGAAAAAAATTTTTGACAGTACAAATCAGACAAAGTTCTAATCTCCATAATCTAGAAGAAAATGCAACACCTCTACAACAAAAAGCAAATAATCCTATTAAAAACCGGGCAAAGGAAATGAACAGACACTTCACCAAAGAAGACATTCAAATGGCCAACAGACACATGAGGAAATGCTCGCGATCACTAGCCATTAGAGAAATGGAAACTAAAACCACAATGACATACCATCTCACCTCGGCATTACTGGCACAAATCAAAAACACTGGAAATAACAAATGTTTGAGGGGCTGCGGGGAGATCGGAACTGTTATGCACTGCTGGTGGGAATGGAAAATGATACAACCATTTTAGAAAATGATATGGCACTTCCTCAGAAAGCTAGAAATAGACATACCATTCCATCCAGCAATCCCACTCCTAGGAATATATCCTAGAGAAATAAGAGTCGTCACTCGAATAGATATATGTACACCTATGTTCATGGCAGCATTGTTCACAATAGCAAAACGATGGAAACACTGTAGATGCCCATCAACAGATGAATGGATAAATAAACTATGGTACATACACACAATGGAATACTATGCAATGAGAAAGAACAATAATGAATCTGTGAAGCATCTCATAACATGGATGAAACTGGAAGACATTATGCTGAGTGAAATAAGTCAATCACAAAAGGACAAATATTGTATGAGACCTCTATTGTAGAAACCCATGGAAAAGTTCACACACAAAATGTAACAATCATTGTTGGTTACCAGGGGTGTGAGGGCTGGGGGAGAAATACTAAATAGGCAATAGATGAGTGGTATCTTGGGTAAAGGGTGAGACAGTACACAATACAGGGGAAACTAGCACAACCTGTACAAGGAAAGGTCATGGAAGCCCCGCAGACACATCCAAACTCCCTGAGGGACTGAATTGCTGGGCAGAGGGCTCTGGGGACCATGGTCTCTGGGAACATCTAGCTCAATTGGCATGACACAGCTTATAAAGCCAATGCTCTACATTCTACCTTGGTGGGTAGTGTCTGGGGTCTTAAAAAGCCTGTGGGCGGCCATCTAAGATACTCCACTGGTTTCATCCCTTCGGGAGCAAGGGAGAATGAAGAGAACAGGATACAAGGAAAGGATTAGTCCAATGGACTAATTGTCCACAGCTACCAAGGCCTCCACCGGACTGAGTCCAGTACAGCTAGATGGTGCCCGGCTACCACCACTAACTGCTCTGACCAGGATCACAGCAGAGGGTTCTGAACAGAGCTGGAGAAGGATGTAGAGCATAATGCTAACTCACAAAAAAAAGGCCAGATTTACTGGCCTAAAGGAGACTGGAGAAACCTTGAGAGTATAGCCCCCAGATATCATTTTAGCTCAGCGGTGAAATTACCTCCGAAGTTCACTGTTCAGCCTGGGAGTGGACAGACCTTTAAAACCAAGTGAGACTAACGAGGTACAGGAGTCCAGTGACAAGGGCCAGAAGGCAGAAGGGGACAAGGAAGCTGGTGATAGGGAACCCAAGTTTGAGTAAGGATATTGTTGATGTATTGTGAGATTGTTAACCATTGTCATAGGGCAACATTTGTAGTAACTGTTAAATGAGAAACTATTTTGTTCTGTAAGCCTTCATCTTAAGTGAGAATAACAGCTCAATTGGAAGAGCGTAGTCAATGTCACTGAACTGTGTATGTAGAAATTTTTGAAACGGTGTATCTTTGGCTATGCGTATTTTCACCAAAAAATAAATAAATAAATAAACAAAGGTTGACAATTTAGAGGGTTAATATGTTGTGGGGTTGTTAACCAATGTCATAAAACAACATGTGTACTACTGTTTCATGAGAAAGTATTTGTTCTGTAAGCCTTCACCTGAAGTACAATAAAATATAAAAAATAAAAATTATTAAAAATAAAAAATAAGTGATTATTGATAGAAAAAAAAAAAAGCAGAAATGTGCTGCTTTTCCCTAGGAAAAATTTAAATTATTAAATGTGAGCTTCTTATTATTTATTGATAAAGGGTATGGGTCTGAAATCAAAATGCCTTGGATCCCTTCTTTTCCACACACTACTTGCGCACCCCTGAGCATTTATCAATTCCCTTATTTAAACGGGGATTATAATGTAACTTCCTCTAGGGATTGCTTTCATGATTAATGAGATTATTTAAAGCAATTAGCACTGTGCTCTGTTCTTTTCTCAATAAATGTACGCCACTATTATTTCAGAGGAAAACGTGGTTTTATTCATGCAGTGAGACCATAGAACTCTGTCAAAACTTAGATGTCAATGATCATTCTTATGTACGTGGACCCAAATGTTAACACTGAAGAAACTTTAAACAGTAGTCAGGTTGCATTTCCATTTAAAATTAAGAAGCTGCATGTTAAAAAATAGAAAAAGCTGTATAATCTATAAATCATGTGTTGAGCATAGCTGAGAGCTAAAGTTGCAAGGTAACCAGATGAAGTGAATTCCAGAGCGTGCCAAAACCCTCTGAGGAGAGATAGGGATACATGTCATGTTTCAGCTTTGACAGAGAATAATAGGAAGAAGTTGTCTTAATTTTCTAGGGCTGCTATAACAAAATACCACAAAGCAGGTGGCTTTAAACTACTGAAATATATTTTTTCACAGTTCTGAAGGCAAAGAAGTCCAGATTTAGGGCACTGGCAAAGCAATACTCTCTCTCTATTGGCTCTAAGGGAAGATCCTTCCTTCTTTCTTTCAGTTTCTTGTAGCCTCACTTGTTTCTTGACATTCCATGGCTTGTAGATGGATCCTCACACACCATTTTCTCTGTTTTTATACCACTCAGAAAGAATCAGGGTCAGGATTAGGACCCACAATACTCCTGTATGACTTAACTACAAATTCATACACATGCAAAAATACACACACACACATACAGAGGATGGGCACACAGAGACAGATACACAGAGAGAGATTGATTTTAAGGCATTGGCTCACACGATTGTGGTAGCTGGCAAGTCCAAAATCCATGGACCAGATAAACTGGAAACTTCTTGGTGCTTATAGTAAAAGGTGAGAGGAAAGAGATAAACTGAGGAATTAACTGTGCAAAAAGGAAGAAAAAGTTGAAGATTTGGAAATTTCTCAGCTTATTGATTGAATTGTGTCCCCCAAAAATGTGTCAACTTGGCCAGGCCATGATTCCCAGTATTGTGTGATTGTTCATCATTTTTTCATCTGATAGGATTTTTCTGTGTGTTTTAAATCCTACCTCTGTGATGTTAATGAGGCAGGATTAGCGACAGTTTTGTTAATGAGGCGGGACTCAATCTACAGGATTAGGTTGCATCTTGAGTCAATTTCTTTTGAGATATAAAAGAGAGAGTCTAGCAGAGAGGAGAGGGACCTCCTACCAGCAAGCATGAAGAGCCTACAGAAGAGTGCATCCTCTGGACCTGGGGTCCCTGCACTGAGAAGCTTCTAGAGACCAGGGGAAGATTGATGACAAGGACATTGCCCCAGAGCCAGCATTGAGAAAGAAAGCATACCCCTGGAGTTGGCACCCTGAATTTGGATTTCTAGCCTCCTAGACTGTGAGGGAATAAATTTCTTTTTGTTAAAGCCATCCTCTTGTGGTATTTTATTTAGCAGCACCAGATAACTAAGACACGTATCAACAATATAAAAATTGAGAAGGAACTCTCTGGAGAGAACCTCAAGGGTGTGGCTGGACAATTCTTTGCTAAATATATTAGGTATATGACTTATGGAGCCAGTTAACCATCTCAGCAGAAACACTGCCAGCTTAAACTGAAGGGGACAGAGGAAGGATGATCATATGAAGATGCCTCTATAAGTAAAGGAATACCTGGGGCTCCCAGAAATTGTTAGGGAAAGGAAGGCTCTTCTTTGGAGGGAGCATGGCTTAGCTGACACTTTGGTTTAGACTTCTAGGTCCAGAGCTCTGAGACAATAATTTCTATTGTTATAAGTCCTTCCGTATTATTACAGCAGTTCCATGAATTTAATACGTTGGATTGAAGTATTAAGCACCATTCTTGCAAGAAAATGAGAACTTAATAAATGTAATTTTAATTATTTTCATTTATCATTATTATTGCCATAAAGATGATGATTTAGGGATATATTTTTCATTCTGCTAGATATTATAATGTATCGCTTCCTGATAGATTATTTCTTGAGTGCAGTATGTGTTTTATACTTAGTTTATAGTATTCCCAACAAAACTTGAAAATTTCCACAATAATGAAGGTGCTCAATATGTGTTTATTGAATTAAATCAATTGAATTTTTCAGTCACTGATATATTTACGTTACCCATACCTGTTGCTGTTGAGTTGTGACCCTATAGGACAGAGGAGAACTGTCCCATAGGGTTTCCAAGGCTGGTGGATTCGAACTGCCGACCTTTTGATTAGCAGCCAAGCTCTTAACTACTGTGCCACCAGAGCCCCATATTTAAATTAGTTGGCTTATAAAATTCCCTCCAGTGGGCAGAATCCTCAGGGAATGTATATATATAAAGCAATGAAATTTTGATGAGTAAGGAATATATCTCTTGTATGAAGTGGTTCAAAAACTATAAGATCCAGTCACGTGCCCTTAACAGTCAGAAAGTTGCATTACAGTCCTCTGAAGTAGTGCCAGGGAAAAAAAACACAACAGGAGAGAAGGTGAAAGGCACTTTAATATGTTTGCCAACTTGAGGAGTGCAAGTCTTTGTGACATATTAATTTAAATTTTTTTTTTGCCAAATTCCATATTCCTCTTCCTTTTTAACAAATAACGTAGTAAGATCTAATAATTTTGAAAAGGGCTCGAAACAATTTCCAAGTCAGTTTTCTCCTTCCTCCCTTTCCTTTCCACCTTTGAGAATTATTACAGATTCTTGAATCTGAGATCAAATTATAATTTATTATTATTGTAGTAAAATACACATAATATAAAATTTACCATTTTAAGCATTTAAGGTGTGAAATTCAGTTGCATTAAATATATTTGTGATGTTCTGCAACCATCACGAGTATCTATTTCCAAAACTTTTTAATCATCTCAAATGAGAACTTCCTTATCCAAAATGCAGGCACTCCTCATACCCCCTCCACTCAGTCCCTGCAACCACTAGTGTAATTTCTGTCTCTGTTTCCTATTCTGCAAATTTCACATAAATTCAGTTATACGTTATGTGACCTTTTGTGTCCGTATTCTTTCCTTTATGATAATTTTTTCAAGGTTCTTTAATGCTTTAGCATGATCGGTACTTCATTCCTTTTTATAGCAGAATATTATTCTATTATATGGAGATAACACATTTTGTTTAGACATTCATCCATCAATGGATATTTGAGTTGTTTCTACACTTTGTCTATAGTGAATAATGCTGCTGTGAACATTCATGTATAAGCTTTTACTTGAAAACTTTTCAATTATTTTAGATACATACCTAGCAGTGGAACTGCTCAGTCATAAGGTAGTTCTGTTTGGGTGGAACAAACAGTTACACACTAGACTACTAGTCGGAATTTTGGCAGTTCGAACATACCCAGAGGTGCCTTGGAGGACAGGCTTGATGATCTTCTTCTGAAAGATCGCATTCTTGAAAACCCTACGGAGCGGTTCTACTCTGCATACGTGGTTTACCATGAGTGGGAACTGACCCCGTAGCAACTAACAACAGCATGTTAAACTTATGAGCAACAGCCAAACTGTTTTCTACAATAGTTACACTGTATTGCATTATCAATGAATAAGGGTTCAAATTTCTCCAGATTCTCACCAAAACTTGATATTTTCCATGTTTATTTATTTATTTATTTTTATGGTGAACATGGTATGAAGTAGTATCTCATTTTTGTCTTGATTTACATTTCCCTAATGACTAATGACATTGAACCTTTTTTCATATGCTTATTGGTTATTTGTATATATTTATTGGAGAAACATCTACTTAAGCCTTTTGTCCATTTTTAAGTGGGTTGTTTGTATTTTTATTGTTAAGTTGTAGGAGTTCTTTATATAGTCTGAATATTAAACCCTTATCAGGTAGATAATTTGAAAATATTTCCTTCCACTGTTGATTTTTTTTTCATTGCTTTGCTTTCTTAATGGTATACTTTGATGCAGACACACACAAATAATTTTGATGAAGTTCAATTTGTCTCTTCTTTCTTTTGTTGTTTATGCTTTTTGGTGTAGTATTTAAAAAACAAAACAAAAATGTTACTGAATCCAAGGTCCTTAATGTGTATGCACCTCTGTTTTCTTGGAATTTTATAGTTATAGCTCTTATATTTAAATCTTTGATCCGTTTTGAATTAATTTTGTTAAAATTCTAAGATATGTGTCTATGTACATTTATCTCTCTCCCTTTTTTTTTGCATATGAATGTATAATTGTACCAGTACCATATTTTGAAAAGACCCTTCTCTACTGAATTGCTTTTGCTCCTTTATTAAACATCAGTTGACTGTATTTGTGCAGGCCTATTTCTTGGCTCTTTTTTTCTGTTCCATTGTTTATTCTTTTTTCTGTGCTATTCTGTCTTGATTACTGCCATCTTATATTAAATGATAAAATTGGGAAGCATGATTCCCTAAACCTTATTTTTCTTCTTTAATATTATTTTGGGTATTCTAGGTCCCTTACCTTTCCATATGAACTTTAGAATCAGTTTGTCAATATCTACAAATAGCTTGCTAGGATTTTGAGTGGGACTCCTTTAAATTTATAGATCATGTGGGGAAGCATAGATACGTTAACAATACTGAATCTAATCAATAAACAGAATATCTTTCTATTTATATAGATCTTTTAAAAAATTTTTAGTTAAGCTTTACAGTTTGCTATAGATGTTTTCATTACATATTTTATTAGATTTATGCCTATGTATTTCATTTTTGGGGGTGATATTTTAATTGTATATGGACGTTTGCTATAATTTGCTGTAATTTGTTCCTAATATGTTTGGTAGAATTCACTGGTGAAACCGTCTAGGTCTGGTGATTTCTCTTTTGGAATATTGTAAATTATTAATGCATTTATGTATATATATATACACACACACACATACATATACATATATCTGTGTGTATACACACACACACACACACACACACACATACATAGGAGCCCTGGTGGCACAGTGGTTAAGAGCTATGGCTACTAACCAAAAGGTTGGCAGTTTGAATCCACCAGACCCTCCTTGGAAACCCTCTGGGGTAGTTTAACTCTGCCCTATAGAGTCACTATGAGTCAGAATCCACTCCACGGCAATGGATTTTTTTTTTTTCTGTAGGACAGAGTAGAACTGCCCCATGGGGTTTCCAAGGAGGGCCTGGTGGATTCAAACTGCTAACCCTTTGGTTAGTAGCTGAGTTCTTAACCACTATGCCACCAGGGTTTCCTCTGTCTTATGGGGTCACTATAAGTCAGAATCGACTCGATGATGACAGGTTTTATATATACAAAATTCCAAATTCGAAATATACATTGTTTGCATGTAGGAAAAAATTGACATTTTTAATATTAGCCTTATATCCTGCCACCTTTCTATACTTATTAATTCAAAGAGTTTTTTGTCTATTATTTGGGATCTTCTACACAGACAATCGTGTCATCAAATAGAAATAGTTTTATTTCTTCTTTCCCAATTTCTATACCTATCATTTCATTTTATATCTTTCATTTCGTTTTATTGTCTTACTGCACTATTGAGGAATAGGGGTGTTTGAGAGATGACGGCTTGTCTTGTTCTGATCTTAGGATGAAAGTGCAGGATTTCTCACCAGTAAGTATGATGTTAGCTGTAAGTTTTATTGTAAATGATCTTTATCAAATTGAGGCTATTCTGTTGTATTTAAAGTTTACTGAGATTGTTAATCATGAATGAGTGTTGGATTTTGTCAAATGATTTTCTACATCAATTGATATACTATTATTTTTCTTTTTTAATATTTTGATATGATGGATTATATTGCTCTTTGAATTTTCGATCAGTCTTACCGGTAACTTGTATTATCGTTTTCACACACTGCTGGGTTTGATTTGCTAATATTTTATTGGAAGTTTTGCATTTATATTTATTAATTGTGTGTAATTTTCCTTTCTTATAATACCTTTATCTGGTTTTGGCAATGCTGGCATCCTAGAGTTATTAAGAAATATTCCTCCAGCTTCTATATTCTGGAAGAAATTGTGGACATTTGCTATAATTATTTTCAGTGTGTTTGGTAGAATTCATCGATGAAACCATCTGGGCCTGGTGATTTCTCTTTTGGCATATTGTTAATTATTAATGCATTTCTTTAATAGATATGGAGCCCTAGTGGCGCAGTGGTTAAGACTTTGTGTGCTAATGTTATCTCCTCCTTCTGTGGTGGTTTGAGTCTTTCAAATTATTTGTCCATTTCATCTCAATTATAAAATTTGTTGGCACGCAGGGATTTTTTTGTTCTTTTTCTTTATTCTATTTTACTATTAAAGTCAGTACATTATGTATATCTACACTAAGACAATTTTACAACTTTAAAAAGGAAGCTCCTTTCATCTATTTTCAAGATAACTGGTGGCTTTTAACATTAAAAAGATGGATTAAATGGAAGTAATCACACAACTGGTTTTACAAGCATGAGTTACATACAAAAATCACAATTCACCAAAGAACTTCATTCTCTTCGCTATTTTCCTTGACTCAATTCCAAATACATATTAAGTAATGAATTAACTGTTTTCCAGGATAAATGCTGATAATAATTATATTACATATAGCAGTTGCTTATGGGTAATAGGAATGCTAAATTTCACTAAAATGAGCCCTAGTTGATTTTTTTAATTTTTGTAAAAAATATAGATACCACAACAGTTGTCAGTTCAGCATTTGTCACTTGTACAATTCAATGAAAACAATTATATCAATCAAGTTGCATAACCATCACCAATATTCATTGCCATATTTTCCATCTCCCAAAACAAAAACTCAGTGATAGCTAAACAAAGATTTCCCCGTAGAGAGATTTTGAGTATTTCTTTTTTTTCCTTTTATTCTCCATGCATTTAGTAGTTGTCTTAGTTATCTAGTACTGATATAACAGAAATACCAAAGCGGATGGTTTTAACAAACAGAAATTTATTCTCTCACAGTTTAGGAGGCTAAAAGTCTGAATTCAGAATGCCAGCTCCAGAGGAATGCTTTCTCTCTCAGTGTTGGCTCTGGAGGAAGGTCCTTGTTATCAATCTTCCCCTGGGTTTAGGAGTTTCTCAGCGCTAGGACCCCAAGTTCAAAGGACATGCTTTTCTCCTGGCTCTTCATTTTTGGTGGCAAGAAGTCCCCTGGTCTCTCTGCTCACTTCTCTCTTTTATATCTTAAAAGAGATTGACTCAAGATACAAACTAATCCTGTAGATCGAGTCCTAACTCATTAACATAACTGCCTCTAATCCTGCCTCATTAACATCATAGAGGTTAGTATTTACAGCACATAGAATAATCACATCAGATCACAAAATGGTGGACAACCACGCAATACTGGAAATCATGGCCTAGTCAAGTTGACACAAATTTTTAGGGGCCACAATTCAATCCATAACAGTAGAGATGTTACTTTTTACTTCAGATGCAGTATTTCATGTCTTTTATTTTTTTCTCACTTGGATAGGTTGGCTAGAGCCTTTTCTATTTTATTTATTTTTTTAAAGAACCAGCCTTTGGTCTTGTAGATTATTGTTTTCGTGTTTTCAAGTTCATTGATTTGTGGTATAATTTTTATTATATTTTTCTTCTGCTTCCTATAGGATTAAATTGATTACATTTCTCTAGTTTCTTAGGGTGGAAACTTAGGATATTGATTTTACATCTTTCTTCTCTACTAACATGTATGTTGATGCTGTGAATTTCCCTCTAAACAATGATTTCACTGCATCCCACAAATTTTGATAAGTTTCATTTTTATTTTTATTTATTTAATATATATTTTTTCTTCTTTGATCCATGTGTTAATCAGAAGTGTGTTGTTTAATTTCTGTATATTTGGGGATTTTCAAACTATCATTCTGTTACTGATTTCCACGTTAATTCCATAATTTTCTGAGAAAATACTTTGTATGATTTCTATACTTTTTAAATTTACTAAGGTGAATTTTATGGACCACAGTGCAGTCTATCTTGATGAATGTGCGTATGAGATTGAGAAGAATGTTCATTCTGCTGTTATTAGATGGAGTATTCTATAAATGTCAAATGCACCAAGTTGATTGGTAGTGCTGTTCAGGTCAACAATATTCTTATTAATTGTCTGCCTACTTGATTTATTAATTATTGACATGTGGCTGTTGAAATCTCCAACTATAATAGTGGATATGACTATTTTTCCTTTTAGTTCTATCAGTTTTCTCTTATATATTTTGACACTCTGTTGTTAGGTACATATACATTTAAACTTGTTATGTCTTCTTCAAGAGTTGACTCTTAGAGTGTAATAACCAAAAACTTGTTGCCATCGAGTCAATTCCAACTCATAGTAACCATGTTGGACAGAGTAGAAATGCCTCAGAGGTTTCCAAGGAGCTTCTATTAGATTCAAACTATCAACCTTTTGGTTAGTAGCCAAACACTTAACCACTGCACCACCCCCTCTTTATTTCTGCCAGAACCATAGGCAACTTTCTCCAGTCTTCACCTGGGAAGGTTCTTGTAGGAAAAGTCCATAGAATTGTACCCTCTGCCTCAGGAATTTCCCACTATCCTGCTATTCTACACTCAACCTCCAGCAATTTGTTTAACTACCATTAAGTTTTTCTACTAGTTTAGCCTCCAACAACTTTTGTTCCAAGTAAGCAGATCTCAGCTGTAATGCCCTAGATTCATTCACCTATCTCTTCAGGTTTCAGGATGAAAGCTTACCCTGAAAACCCAATTCTCTGGTAGTTCCAAGAAAACCATTGATCCAAGTCCTTGATTTAAGTTTCTCCAATTTTTTTTGTGTAAGGTTTGGACTTCTAAGCCCTTGAGACGGCAGAGCTGAAACTAGACATTCCTAATTTAAATAAAGTGTAACATATATCAACATTTCAATGAAATTACTAAAAATGGGATAATAGAACTAGACATTTCTACAGTTTTCACAAAGCCAATATTTCACTCTGACTCTTAAAATCTATTTCTAGAGAAGATTTTGAAAATAAACCCAGAAGTTATAATGCTAACTTGAAAACTCTGAAGCTAATAATACTAGGCTTATTTTGGGGAAACGGTGCTAATTTCTTTGAATTACAAGCACTGATTTAATAAATTGCTACTCTGCTCTATAAAATGAGACCCTAGTGGCTTGAAAGAGTTAATGTACATCTTTTAGAGAGATGTATTTTTTCCATTTTAATAGCAGGAATGGGATTACTCATCTTTCCTTCTGGAAAAAATAGGACAGTAAATCATAAATAAATAGTAATTATATAAAAATGCTGGGTAAAGGGAAAAATAACCAATTCAAATTTACATAAGTACCTCTCAGAGGAGAAAAGTCAATCAGTTATCCTGCTTAATTATATGATGAAACAAGCAGAAAAACAATTCACTTTTTACCCAGTTTTAAGAATTATTAGTGAATAGGATCCATGCTTTTAGAATGGTTTACACCATTATTTGTGATTCTGATATATTATACTTTTACATTTGCCTTTGATGTTCTGTTTTTAAATGTATGTCTTACAGGCCTCTATTACCCAGGTATAGAGTGGTAAGAGAAAAAAAGTTCTGTTAGAAATAGGCTTATTCTTCAGACAAATCCTAATTCTGCTACTTATATGAGAACTGACATTGGGTGTATCACTTTTCTTTCTCTAACCTTAGTTGACTCACTGTCTGAGATCCACAGGCAAATAAGCTTAAATATATGTATATCAAAACACTTACGTACGGGAAGCTGAAAAATGATGTAATCTACAGCTTCATCAGGTAGAATATACTTACATTCATTACATCCAAAGTTAGCTTGAGAATAGAGCACAGTATTTTTTATCTTTTGTAAGCTAAGACATAGAATGTCCTAATTAAAACACCAGTTATTGAATGCAAAGGATTTTCCATTATATGTAGCAACACTGCAATAGACAAAAAGAGTAACTTTTTAGCAATGTGATGAATATAAGGAAAAATTATATGTAGAATAAAGATTGAGCTGTATCAAACTGTCTGTTTCACTGTACTTGAACTGCAACATTGGTAGTTTCATGTTGTTTATCTTAATACCCAATATTGTGCTTAGTAAATAAATGCTACTAAATTAATGTTACCAAAACTCAAACCAAACCAATTGCCATCGAGTCAATTCCGACTCACAGTGACCCTATAGCACAGAGTAGAACTGCCCCATAGGGTTTCTAAGGCTGTAATCTTTATGGAAGCAGATTGCCACATCTTTCTCCCATGGATCAGCCAGTGGCTTCAAACCCCCAACCTTTTCATTAGCAGCTGAATTCTTAACCACTGTGCCACCAGGGCTCCTTAAATTAATGGTAGCCATTATTATATTGCATAGGAAGCTACTATTAAATAATAGAATGTGGGTTGATATGGGAGAAACTGATTGTCTTAGTTATATAGCGCTGCTATAACAGAAATACCATAAATAGGTAACTTTAAGAAGCATATTTAGAGGTGGAGCCAACATGGTGCTAGAGACAGAAGCACCATGCCGTCCCTCTACAGCAAAGACCCAAAAACCTACATAAAACAGAGACAAACATCAATCCTGGAACCCGAAGCATCAAATGAATAGTTAAAGAACTCAACCAAGCACCGAAAGGAGTAAGAAACTGACAGAGAACAGAGAGTGAGGAGAGTTACGAGCTGAGGTCCCCTATCAGCTAATGCAGCACAGATCCATCATCTTCGACTCCTGTTGGAGATCAGTAGACAGGAAGTACAGGAAAGAAGATTCATGGAGCACCCAGCAGGAGACAGAACACCCAGTAACCAGCGATACATGCTTTCCCACCTCCCATCCTGCCTCTCCCTGCACAGTCTTCCCCACTTCCCGGCGGGCCAGTCTACAGCTTCTCAGTAGGCTGATCCTCAGCTTCCTGGAGGGACAATTGGCTGCTTTGCAGCGGGCCGTGACTGCAGCATAGGAGATGCTGGTTCTGTGGTGCTCAGATTAGCCCAAAACACACCTGCCAGCCTCTTCAGTGCCATTTCTTTGTTGCTGGTGTTACTTTTTTCAGCCTCTTTTGGTTTCTTCCCAGCCTCTCACCTCCTCCCCCTCCTTTCTCTCAAACACTTGACTCCATGTGCCATCTTTGCTTCTTCTTGACAGGCAGTGAAGAGCTACTCAACTGGGGAACTGCTTCCCCGGTCCACTCTGCCATGCTGGTGGGATCCCTGGGTGCTTTTTTTCCCTTTTGTTTGTTTGTTCTCTCTTTTATTTTCCTTTTTATTTTTCCTCATTTCTTGTTTTTTTGTCTCTTTCTACTTGCCTTCTCTTCCTGTCTCCTGAATACCTGGTGCTCTGTATCATCTACACCACATCTAGTCAGGCTGTACTGTGAGGTTTGGGAGCTGCATCCCCAGTCTGTGCAGCTGCATCAGTGGTATTCCGGGGGTCATTTTTTAAAAATATTTACTTATATATTATTTGATTTTCTTTTTTCTCATTTTTCTTCATTTCTAAGTTTCTTGTCTCTCCACTCCAATAGGAAACTCCCTCAGAACTTTCTTTTTTTTGGCTTCTGCTTCTCTCTCCTCTCTCTCTTATTTCCAATACCCGAAGTAGCTCCACACATCACAAGTTCCCCCTCCCTCTCCCTCCTGCCTATCTGTACCATGTGTGGAACATTGCACTCCCAAACAGCACAGGTATGGCCTACCAGAACCTACCCTGCATTGACGCCTAATTCACCTTGCCGGCCCCAATACATGCCACAAAAAACCAATTCCGGCCCCTACCCTTCAGCTGGACCTGTGCTGCTGCACCATAGCTGAGTAACTGGCCCTGCCCATTGGACAAGGAGGTGAAAAGTTTCGTGTTCACAGATGAGCAAACAACAAAGAACTCACAGCCCGCCTGCTCAGACATAACCAGATAAAACAAAAAAGCAAGACAAAACAAACAAATTTACAATCAATAAATGAAGAAAATAACTACTGTATGTACCAAAGATGGCAGACAATAGCAAAACATATTAAAAAACACGACAGGATGGTTCCAGTATGCATCCAAAATAAAATACCAGATGACATTCCAGTAGAAGAAAAGGTACTAGAACTACTGATAGAGAATTCAAATCTCTAATATTCAGAGCTATGCAAGAGATGAAGTAAAAAGCAGACAAAAAATGAGGAAAAATTTATACAATTTCATTGAAAAGGCAGACAAATTCATGGAAAAGACATACAAAAAATGGAAGAATTAAGAAAAATAATACAGGAACAAAATGTCAAAATAAATTCACAACTTGAAATCATACAAAAACAGCAATTAGAAATCCAAAAGATAAACAAGATTTCAGAAATGGACAGTGTCATAGGCTGAGGAGTCTGTTTGAAAGAATGGAAGACAGGATCAGTGAAATTGAAGACAAACACTTAGATACAACTTTGAGGAAAAATCAGAAAAAAAGAACGAAGAAACCCTAGAATTATGTGGGATACAATCAAAAGCAAAAATTTTCGAGTGATCAGAGTTCCAGAACAGGGGGAGAAAACAGAACACATATAGAGGATCACTGAAGAATTGCTGACAGAAAACTTCCCTAATATCATGAAAGATAAAAAGCTGGAACATCAAAGAGGCTCGACAAATGCCATATAGCTCAACGCCAAAAGAAAATAAGCAAGGGGTAGTATAATCACACTAGCTAAAACCAAAGACAAAGAAAGAATCCTGAGAGCAGCACAAGGAAAACAAAAAGTCACATGCAGAGGGGAAACAATAAGACTAAGCTCTGATTACTCAGCAGAAACCATGCAGACAAGAAGTCAATGGGATGACATATATAAAACTTTGAAAGAAAAAAAATCCAAATGAAGAATAATATATCCTACAAAACTCTTACTCAAATATGATGGTGAAATTTGGACATTTCCAGATAAACAGAAATTAAGGGAATATGTAAAAACCAAACCAAACTTACAAGAATTATTAAAGGGAGTCCTTCAGTTTGAGAACAAACAACATCAGACAACAGCCTGAATCTAGGACTCAAGATAGTACCAGCCAGATACCAACATAGGAAATGAACTCTCAAGGACTATTCAAAACCAAAAGATTTACAACAGGGAACCAGAGAGGTTAATCTGCAAATGACAGCAACATCAGAACAATAAAAGAGGGAATAAATGGTGTAGGTATATAATTTTTTAATGGAGAGGAAGGCAAGGGGATACCAAGTAATAATAGACTGCTTCAAACCTAGGAGGATAAGGGTAAATTCCAAGCTAACCACAAACAAAGTTAACAAACATACTTATCAAAATTAAGAAGGAAAACATAAAAGTATCAGTAAAAACAAAATCTACAAAAAAAAGAGAAATGAAAAAAAATCCACAAACAAAAGGAATTCAGCACAGGAGAGTAAGAGGAACAAAGAAATTATCAGCACCACAGAAAAAAGCACTACAAAATGACAGCAATAAACTCACAACTATCAATAATTACACTGAACATAAACAGCCTAAATGAACCCATAAAGAGACAGAGAGTGACAGAATGGATGAAAAAAAAAAAAAAAAAAGCCACACAAGATCCATCAATATGCTATCTACAAGAGACACACCTAAGAAACAAAAACATAATTTTATTAAAAATCAAAAGATGGAAGAAAATATAGCAAGCGAACAGCCACCAAAAAAGAACAAGAGTGGCGATAATAATCTCAGCTAAAATAGACTTTAAAACAAAATCCACCATAAAAGACAAAGAAGGGCACTATATCATAAATTAAGGGATGATTCAGCAAGAAGACATAACCATAATATATATATACACACCCAATGTCAGGGCTCCAAAATACATCAAACAAACTTTAACAGCACTGAAAAGTGAAATGGACAGTTCCACGATAATAGTAGGAGTCTTTAACACACCACTGTCAGTAAAGGACAGAATATCTAGAAAGAAACTCTACAAAGATACAGAAGATCTAAAGGCCACAATCAGCCAACTTGAACTCATAGACAGATATAGAACACTCCACCCAACAGCTGCAAAGAACATATTCTATTCCAATGCACATGGAACGTTCTCCAAAATAGACCACATCTTAGGCCACAAAGCAACACTCAACAAAATCCAAAACATTGAGATAATATGAAGTTTCTGAACACAACACCATCAGAGTAGAAATTGACAACATGAAGAGCAAGGAAAAAAAATCAATTACATGGAAACTAAATAACATCCTGCTTAAAAAACATTGGATAATAGAAGAAATCAAAGATGGAATAAAAAAATTGCTAGAATCAAATGAGAATGAAAACATATCATTCCAAAACCTTTGGGAGAGAGCAAAGGCAGTCCTCAGAGGTCAATTTATAGTCATAGATGCATACATCAAAAAAGAAGAAAGGGACAAATTCAAAATATTAGTTACACAACTTGAACAAATAGAAAGAAAACAATAAAAGAAGTCTACAAGCATCAGAAGAAAGGAAATAATAAAGATCAGAGCAGAAATAAATGAAATAGAGAATAGAAAAACAATAGAAAGAATAAACAGAACCAAAAGTTGGTTCTTCGAAAGTATCAAAAAACCAAACAAATCACTGGCCCAATTGACAAAAGAAAAACTGGAGAGGACAAAAATAACCCAAGTAAGAAATGAAATGGGTGACATTACAACAGACCCAACTGAAATAAAAAGGATCATAACAGAGTATTATGAAAAGCTATACTCAAAAAAATTTTAAAATATAGAGGAAATGGACAAATTTCTAGAAACACACTACCTCCCCAAGCTATCACAAATTGATGTTGAAAATCTGAACAAACCCATAACAAGAGAAGAGATGAAAAGGTAATAAAAAAAAAACTCCCAACAAAAAAAAAGCCCTGGCCCAGATGGCTTCAACGGAGAATTCTACCAAACATTCAGAGAAGAGCTTACACAAGCTTACTCAAACTATTTCAGAAAACAGAAAATGAACAGGTACTTCTAAATTCATTCTATGAAGCCAGAATAACCCTGATACCAAAACCAGGCAGAGACACCACAAAAAAAGAAAATTACAGACCAGTATCTCTCATGAATATAGATGGAAAAATGCTCAATGAAATACTAGCCAATAGAATTCAGCATTATAGCAAAAACATAATACGCCGCAAGCAAGTAGGATTCATACCAGGTATGCAAGGATGGTTCAACATTAGAAAATCCATCAATATAATACCCCCCATAAATAAAAGAAATGAATCAAGTGATCATCTAAATTGACACAGAAAAGGAATTTGACAAAGTCCAACACACATTCCTGATAAAAACTCTCAATACAATAGGTATAGAAGAGAAATTCCTCAACATAATAAAGGGCATTTGTACAAAACCAACAGCCAACATCATTCTTAATGGAGAGAGGCTGAAAACATTCCTCTTGAGTACAGGAGAAAGACAAGGATGTCCTTTATCACCACTCCTATTTATCATTGTGCTTGAAGTCATAACTAGAGCAGTAAGGCAAGAAAAGGAAACAAAGAATTACCTAGTTACCAAATTGGTAATTAAAAAGTAAAACTGTCCCTATTTGCAGATGATATGACACTATATATGGAAAACCCAAAAAATTCCATGAGAAAACTACTGGAACTAATAGAAAGATTCATTAGAGTGGCAGGATACAAGATAAACATACAAAAATATGTTGGATTCCTCTACACCAGTAAAGAGAATGACAAAAAGGAAATCAGAAAAACAATACCATATATAATAGCCCCTAAAAAGATAAAATACAGGAATAAATCTAACCAGGAATGTAAAAGACCTATAGAAAGAAAACTAAAAAACACTACTGCAAGGAACCAAAAGAAATCTACATAAATGGGAAAACATACTATGCTCATGGATAGGTAGACTCAATATTGTGAAAATGACAATTCTACCCAGAGCAATCTACAAATACAATGCAATCCCTATCAAAATTCCAAAAACATTCTTTAAAAAGATGGAAAAATCTATCACTAACTTTATATGGAAAGGGAAGAGGCCCCAGGTAAGTAAAGCACTAATGAAGAATAACAAAGTAGGAGACCTCGAACTACCTGACCTCAAAACCTGCTGTACCGCTATGGTAGCTGAAACAGCCTGGTACTGGTACAAGGACAGATACATTGATCAGTGGAACAGAATCAAGAACGCAGATGTAAGTCCATCCACCTACGGTTGCCTGATCTTTGAGAAGGGTCCCAAAGCCCATGAAATGGGGCAAAAGACAGTCTTTTTTAACAAATGGTGCTGGAAAAACTGGATTTCCACCTGCAAAAAAATGAATCAGGTCCCATGCCTCACACCATACACAAAAACTAATTCAAAATGGATCAAAGACCTATATACAAAACCAAAAACTCTAAAGATCATAAAAGAAAAAAAAATAGCATCAATGCTCAAGACCCTAATACACAGCATTAACAGGGTATAAACCATAACTAACAACATACAAACTCCAGAAGATAAGATAGATAACTGGGACCTTCTAAAAATTAAAAACTTCTGCTCATCAAAAGACTTCACTAAAAGAGTAAAAAGAGAACCTACAGACTGTGAAAAAATTTTTGGCTATTACGAATTTGACACAGGTCTAATCTCTAAATTCTACAGGAAAATCCAACACCTCTACAACAAAAAGACAAATAATCCAATTAAAAAATGGGCAAAGGAAATGAACAGACACTTCACCAAAGAAGACACTGAAGTGGCTAACAGACACATGAGGAAATGGTTGCAATCACTAGCCATTAGAGAAATACAAATCAAAACCACAGTGAGATACCACCTCACCCTGGCATTACTGGCATCAATCAAAAAAGCATCAAATAACAAATGTTGGAGAAGCTGTGAGGAAATTGGAACTCTTATGCATTGCTGGTGGGAATGCAAAATGGTACAACCATTTTGGAAAACAATATGGCATTTCCTTAGAAAGCTAGAAATAGAAATACCATATGATCCAGCATTCCCAGTCTCAGGAAAACATCCTAGAGAAATAAGAACTGCCACGTGAATAGAAATATGCACACCCACGTTCAATGCAGCATTGTTCACAATAGCAAAAGGATGGAAACATCCTAGATGCCCATCAACGGATGGATAAACAAACTTTGGTACATACATACAATGGAGTACTACACAACAATAAAGAACAATGATGAATCTGCGAAGCATCTCAGAACATGGATGAATCTGGAGGGCATTATGCTGAGTGAAATAAGTCAATCACAAAAGGACAAATATTGTATGAGACCTCGACTATAAAAACTCATGTTAAGATTTACACACAAAATGAAACAATCTTTGATGGTCATCAGGGAGGGAAGGTGTGGGCGTGGAAAAACACTAAATAGACAATAGATAAATGGTAAATTTGGTGAAGGGTAAGACAGTACACAATACTGGGGAAGCCAGCACAACTTGTTCCGGGTAAGGTCATGGAAGCTCCATGGACAAATCCAAACTCCCTGAGGTACTGAATTACTGGGCTGAGGGCTGTGGGGGCCATGGTCTCAGGGAACATCTAGCTCAATTGGCATAACATAGTTTATAAAGAAAATGTTCTACATTTTACTTTGGTGAGTAGTGTCTTGGGCCTTAAAAGCCTGTGAGTGGCCATCTAAGATACTCCACTGGTCTCACCCCTTCAAGCACAAGGGAGAATGAAGAAAATTAAAGACACAAGGGAAAGATTAGTCTAACGGACTAATAGACCACAACTACCAAGGCCTCCACCAGACTGAGTCCAGTACAACTAGATGGTGCCTGGCTACCACCACTGACTGCTCTGACAGGGATCACAATAGATGGTCGCAGACATAGCTGGAGTAAATGTAGAACAAAATTCCAACTCAAGAAAAAGACCAGACTTACTGGCCTGACAGAAACTAGAGAAACCCTGAGAGTATGGTCCCTGGACACTCTTTTAGCTCAGTAATGAAGTCACTCCTGAGGTTCACCTTTTAGCCAAAGATTAGACAGGCCCATAGGACAAAACAAGACTAAAGGGGCACATTAGCCCAGGGGCAAGGACTAGAAGGCAGGAGGGAAAGCTGGTAATAGGGAATCCAAGATCGAGAAGGGAGAGTTCTGACATGTGGGTTGTTAACCAGTGTCATAAAACAATATGTGTACTAATTGTTTAATGAGAAGCTAGTTTGTTGTATAAACTTTCATCTAAAGTACAATAAATAAAAAAGGAAAGAAATTTCTTTTCTTACAGTTTAGGAGGCTAGAAGTATGAATTCAGACTGCCAGCTCTAAGGAAAGGCTCTCTGATCACTCTGAGGGAAGGTCCTTGGTGATCAAGTGGCATGTATCTTCCCTTGCATTTGTGCTTGCTTTCTTGTTTGCTTAATCTGCTCTTTTATATCTGGAAAGAGATTGACTTAAAACACACCCTCCACTAATACTGCTTTATTAACACAACAAAGAAAACCCATTCCCAAATGGAAATATAACCATGGGTTTAGGGGTTAGGATTTACCATACATTTTGAGAGACACAATTCAATCCATAATACTGGTTCTTACAGAAATCAGATTGTTCACCAAACTGTGACTGGATGATTTTATAACAAATAAGGTGTATTTTGTATTTTCTATAACTAAACTAATAAAAATTTTAAATTTGGTTAGCAAAGCCAACGTATTTTAATTATAGAGGAAATCGTCTGATAAATATGTTGATCTTGATAAATGTAAGAGACACAGATTATTTCTAATAGTTATCATACACTTTTTAAAAATTCATTTTTTAAACATTATGTTAAAGGAGAGAGTAAGAGAGTAACTTCTTATGACAAATACTATTGGCATTATATATAAAATGGATAAAATCAGTGAATAAAATATACTGAATAGAACTCACTTGAAAAGAGTTAACAGTTTGTCTACCACAGAAGAAGAGGTAGATAGCATTGTCTTAAGTTTGTTTCAACTTAATGAACATGGTTTGATGTGGGTGAACACAATAGCCTTGTTGATGTGTAGGTGATGGGTCAGAGGGCTGGAGAGAATTAGAGAAAATATAGGAGCTGAAAATCTAGGGTGTGGCCACCAATCTCAATGATCTTTAATTTTTTGAGTTTCAATTAGTATTTTTAGTATTCTAAATCTGCTTGATTGTCCTTTTGCTGATACACTGTTGGTTCGTGGGACTTTACCAGCCACTTAAATCTCCCATGACATTACCGTGGGTCCATTCTTTTTTCTATTGTCACAGAAGGTACAAATACTAACCTTGCTGCTGACACTTCATTGATTTTGTATCTTGACGCTATTATAGCACTTGTATTACACTTTCCAAAGAATATCCAGTTTCTTCAAATCTTATAATCTCCCCCAAATAATTTGGCACCAGCTACACTGGTGTTCTTGGATATCACATATTGTGGTAAATTCTGCTTAAATGATAAACTCCATTCTGTACTTTAAAGGCTAAATTTTGACTTACAGTTTCTGTTTTTAGAGTTGACTATATGATAATATTCAGGATATGGATTGCAAATGTCTATCTGCTATCCGATAAGTGTTTTCTGAAAAGCTTTCTCTTTTTTGGAATAAAAAGAAACAAATGAAACTTTTGCCACCCATTCTATCTTATTATTAACTTCATCATATACATGAAGCTACAGAACATCTTGCAAGTGTAGAGCTGAGGGAAATTCTAGAATTACAAAGATCTGATTCAGCCTGAATCAATGCCAGTAATCAACTATCTCTAGACTTCTATTTATGGGGGAAAATAAACCTCTGTTTAAGCTACTTTATTCAGGTTTTCTGTTATTAGCGTGTGAGAGCAATCCCAATTCAGGCTCCTTCTGCCCAAAGTTGATGTAAAGTAGTGTTGTGCTGCCCCTGAGTCCTTGAGGTTCTGGTGCTCGGTTATTAATCCCAGTGCCACTTCTATAAATTCTCATTGTCCTCATGCAAAGGAGCCTGATTTCATTTTCTAGATTTTCCTAGGTAGGTATTTGCACTAGGGTCTCTCTCTCAACCTAATTTTCATGGATTCCAGAATACGTGGGGATGATTATAATAATTCATTTATTACAGAATGCCTAATCTATTTTTCCAAGAGTCAGTTAAAGAACTTGTGGAGGGAGTTTCTGTCTGCTTAGCTTTTGGACTTATGTTTCTCTGTTGCCTGAATTTTGACCATCACCACTGTATTACTTTCCTAGGACTGCTGCAACAAAGTACCACGGACTGGGTGGTTTAAAACAACAAAAATATATTCTCTTATATTTACAGAGTCTGTAAGTCTGGAGTCAAGGTGTCATCAGGGGCTTGCTCTGTCTGAAGGCTCTGAGAAGGAATCGTTTCTTGCCTCTTCTAGCTTCTGGTTTTTCCCAGGCATTCCTTGGCTTGTAGATGCATCATTCCAATTTCTGAGTCCATCATCACATGGCCATCTTCCCTCTGCTTCTTCGTGTCTCTTCTCCTCTTACTGCAACACCACCAATCAGATTGGATGAGGGCCCACCCTAATACAACATCAGGTTAATTTAGCTTAAGACATCTGTGAAAATTCTAGGACTTGAACATATGCTTTGGGAGGACGCAAATCAACCCATAATAAGCACCAGAGGATGTATTATTATTAATTTTGATGAAAAAAAATTTGTATTGGAGATGATTGGAATAGTTTCTTGCAACAAAATAAATATTAGAAATTGTTAAAATGTCATTTATAAAGACTGTAATGTCATATAAAATGTATATGCTTTAATGTTAGATAAAAAGGATATCTATATCTATCCACATCTGTAATTTAAACCTATATACTTACTGAAAATGTGCTCTGTCTGTGTGGATGGAATATGGAAGATTTTTATATTCTTCTTTATATTATAATTTTCTAACCTTCCAAAAGAAGAAAATGTTACTTATAAAAGTGGAAATATGTTGTAGAAATAAGTTTTTGCCATGTTGTAAAGCAACACAGAGTTTCAGCAGCATATGACAGTAAGTACTTATTTTGTTCACAGAGCTGTGGTGGGCAGAGGCAGCTCTGCTTTAGGTCATGATGATTGAGGTAGTCTAATCCATGCTGTAAGTCTGTGGTTCAGTTAGGTGGGCTGTGCTCCACAGTTGGTCATTCTTGGGCCCAGGCTGAAAGAGTATATGCTATGTAAGAGAAGCTCTTCTAATGGTTATGGCAGAAAAACAAAATAAAAAGCCCAATTACACAAGCACGTCTTAAACCTTTGTCTATGCCACATCCACTAAAATTCCACTGGGCAAAGCAATACACGTGAGTAAACCCATGTGGGAGAAGTGGCAGTGTTACATAATAAATAGTATAACTATAGGGAAAGATGAAGAACTGGGGCCAGTCATTCATCCTACCAGGTGAGGTACTGGTATAGATAGATAGATAGATAGACAGACAGAAAAATAGCTGCTGTCGGGTTGACTCTGACTACTCATCACGACCTTACGTACAACAGAATGAAACATTGTCTGGTCTTCAATCATCCTCAAGATCACCAGCATGTTCAAGTCCACTCCTTTGGATTTTGCCAGTCCATCTCAGCAAGGGTCTCCCTCAACCTCGCTGATCTTCTACTTCACCAAGTGTGATATTTTCTAGTGATTGATCTTTCCCGGAGATGTGTCCAAAGTAAGTGAGTTGGACAATGTTCTGTTGCGATCCACAAGGTTTTCACTGGCTAACTTTTCGAAGTAGATCGCCAGGCCTTTTTTTCTACTCTGTCTTAGTCTGGAAGCTCCTCTGAAACCTGTCCATCATGAGTGAAACTGCTGGTATTAGAAATAATTGTGGCATAGAGTCCAACATAATAGCAACACTCAAGCCTCCATAGTAAGTCAAACTGACAGATTAGTGATGAACTGGTATTATAAATAAATTCCCTTAATTATGCTATAATCTTTTATTCATTCACACCAAGAGTCATGATTTAGCTATACTTTAAAGTAGAAACAAAAATACTACAGAAAAATAAAAATTCTATGTATTAATTTTATATTTTGTAGTGATAAACGTGCTTCAGTAGTTTCTAAATTCTGTCTTGATATATCACTTGGCTTAAGTACCTAGGCTTGTACACTTAAAGACTGAATCAAATATGGTTGATTTTTCTGTATGTTTTAATTATTAAAGAAGACCAAATTCTTAGTTATACATGAACTGCTTAATAGTTGTTTTGATTCTATTTTTAAGAGGACGATTATAACCCTTAAAAACAGTCAAGATTCGTCTGTATCAACTTCTCATAATTAAAATGATTGCATGATACCAGCTGTACATTGTTCGTATATTTTACATCACTTTAAATTTTTAAATTATTTTTTGGTTCACTTCAAATTTTTAGATGAGTGGATAGTCCAAAATAAAGAAACAGATCAGCGAGAGAGAGAGAGGGAATGGAAAGAATGTTCTAGATAACAAAATAGAACTCTAATACTAAATGAGAATTGTGTATTTGTATATGCATTTGTATGTTTCTGTGCCTTTAAGGTAATTTCTCTAATAAAGTGAATTAGTTGCATATATTGAGGAAATTTGCATCCACCCTTTGAAGATACTTGAAGTTATTATTTTGTTTCAAAATCATTACATTGAAGTAATTTTTAAAATACCACGCATATTGGTTTTCCCAACTTGAAAAATAATACTGCACTGCTTAGATAATAGCAATATCTAATGAGATAATTTACTGGAAGAAAAACGTTCCCTAATTGAAAGATGGGGGTGACTAGCAGTCAAACAATTCATCCCCAACAAATATTATTTTTCAAAAATCTCAGAAGTTAACAAGGCTGTTATTACCACTGGGAGCAGGTGAGTTATTACCGCTGCATACCTCATAGCAAAAATTTAATGTAGCTTTCTTTCCCCTTCTACTGTAACATACCTGGTGCTGTATTTTTTTTAAGTTTTTTATTATTTATAGATCCATATATATCTATAAAATATGGATGATGTTTTTGTTCATAGATTCCAAAATCACGTCTAAAATTTAACCCAACTAACAATGTTAAGATTTCTCTTGAAAGATAGGCAAGGCACATATATTTACTCAGTGAGAATATTGGTTTTGACAGTAGTATCATACAAGGTCTGTCACTTTGTGATATAATGGTTATTATCTATATTTTATCTTTAGTCACTCTGCAAAGTTCCTAGATGTTCCTGTGATGTCTTATGGATGTGGAATGTAAAAACCTGAAATATAGTTTAGTCTGGATAGATAAAATATCTTTTGTTAGCTGATTGATATCATTTCCCAAGGGAAATCTTTTTGGCTCTACCTTCAAAATATATGCAGAATATGATCAGTTTTCACTACTTACCTTTTTGTCCAAACCACCATTATCTCTTACCTATGTTCTTACAATAATTCCTTAACCCAGCATCCGAATTGGACTTTAGAAAACATGTCAAACTATGCCATAAATTTCTCAAAACCCTCTAATGTTTTCTGTTATGGTTGAATTGTGGCCCCCAAAAGATATGTTGAAGTCCTAACTCCTGTACCTGTGAATGTGATTTTTTTTGGCAGGGGTAGGGAGATGGTTTTTTCCTTGCAGATGTTTTCAGTCTAGTTAACAAAGTCCTACAGGAATAGGATGGGTCCTAAACCCTTCTGAGTGGTATTTTATAAAAGAGGAGAATAGACACGGAGAGTCTCACACACACACACACCCACACACACACAGGGAAGCACACGGAAGATGGACACCACATGACAACAGAAGCAGATGCATTTAGAAGCAGCAAAGGATTTTCAAGGATTGCTGATGGCAACCAGAAACTAAGAGAGAGGCATGAAACAACAGTTCCTCTTTGAAAGCCCTCAGAAGGTATAGACATGACTGATACCCTGATTTGAACTTCTAATCTCCAGAACTGTGAGAAAATGAATTTCCATTTTAAAATCATCCACTTTGTGGTATTTTGTTATGGCAGCCATAAGAATCTAAACCAGTTACTCATTTGATTTAGAATTTTTTTTTTTAAAAAAGCACTTATTATAGCTACAAAGCACTAAAGCTTATTCCCCTCCCCCTCTAGCTCCCATCTTGACATTTGCTCTCTCATCTCCTCTCCTTCTCTCCTACAATTTTCACACATTTTTGTGTTATTTTGTGAATGTCAGGAATACTCTTACCCCACTGGCTTTCCACTAACTGTCTCCTCTGTTTGGAATGCTCTTCCCCCAGATATCCAGACACCTTCTCCCCTCACCAGCTTCAAGTTTGTTCAAAGATACACTTCTCTGTGAGGCTTGTTCTCATTTAAAGGAGTTAAATATTAACTATTTAAAATAGTAACATACCCCTCTGCCATTTCACTGGCTCTACCAATTCCTCTTACCTGCTCTGTTTTGTTGTTGTTTTTAATAGCAGTTATTGTTCCTATCAGGCTATACAGCTTGCTCATTTGTTATGTTTTAGTGTTTTTCCTCCTACTAAAATGTTAGCTCCTCAAAGTTGGGGCTTTGGTCTGTTCTGTTTTAACTATACTAATTTCAGTATTGAGAACAATGATTGGGATATAGTAGATGCTTAATAAGTATTGATTAAGTAAAGGACCAAATCGCAGTGATGGGCAAGTGTACAAATAGCCAAAATCAATGAATTATAGCACACATTCAGAAAACTTGCAAAATATTAATATATAGTTAAATGTATTATATTATTTTCTTACTGATGATGTAACAAATTACTGTAAATTTAGTGGCTTAAAATAACATTTTTTTCTCTTACATTTCTGGAAGTCAGAAGTCTTAAAGGTTAAAATCAAGGTGTCAGCAGGGCTGGTTCCTTCTGGAAGCTTCAGGGGAGAATACATTTCTTTGCCTTTTTCAGTTTCTAATGATTATAGCCTAGGAAACCCTATGGGACAGCTCTACTCTGTTACATGAGGTTGCTATGAGTTGAAATCAACTGAATGTCACCTAACAACAAAAACAACAAGAGACCTTCTGCATTACTTGTATTGTGGCCCATTCCTCACACCATTCCAACCTATTGTTTCTGTCTTCACATCTCCTATTACTGACTCTAACTTTACTGCACTTGAAAATACATCTATTTTACCCAAAGAATGCAGGATAACCTCCTTATCTGAAAATCATTAACTTAGTCATATTTTAAAGTCCCTTTTTGTCATATAAAGGTAACCTGAGGTTCCAGAACTAGGACTCAGACATCTTTGTGGGGGCATTATTCAACATGCAACATGTATTAATTCACTAAGTGAATACCATTGACACTACAATCAAATCAAGAAATAGAATATTCTGTCTAAAAAAACATATTAGGGACTTAAACCTCCAATCCCTTCATTCCTTCATTCACTGTCATTTTCTCTGGTTTTTTTTTGCTTCACTCTCCCTCTCATAATTTGGTTGTGAACAGACATCTGAGGAATTCTTGTATTATTTCTTTTAGTATTAGATGATTAGAAGAGGCATCATTATGGAAGATTTTAATATTCCAAGGTTTATTTTAAAATAAAGATATATTCTTTCATAAAATTCTGTAAGTTATTTTACATTGTCTCAAGATATAAGTGAGGTTCCTTTTTAATAATTTATTTTAGAATATTAGGGATGTCAGTAATTTACATTAAAGCCTAATTATCTAATGTGTAGAGTATAAAGGCTACTAAGAATTATATAGCCTGATCTATAGAAAACTATGGGAGTCAGGAAAGTGTTGGGAGCAGTATGGTTCAGACAAGTCTCACATAAATACATTTACTTGCTTCCTCTTTGATTGCTGTAGCATGAGTAATATCGTTCTCTGAAAATCTTTAATATCATAAAAGCTTTTGCAGTCTCTTTATAAAGAGCTTTGTTTTCAAATGTGTATAAGAAGTTTTCAATTGTTAGAATGGTGTATCATATCTTAAATGTTGATTTCATTAAACTTTTAATACCACTCTTGATGGCTACACTCTCAGCTCATATTCACAATAAGACTTGAGAAATTTTCATTGTGAATTTCTGTTGATGTGTATAAAAATGATTTATTAGAAAAAGCATGATATTCACAATGTTGAAATGTCTATGTAGGTACACACTGTCTATGACATATATTTGAAAAAAAAATAGCATTTATTAAAGCAATGGCTAAGAATATTCATCAAATATATAATAAAAACTGTATATGTTCCAGGCAAATACTAACAGAATAATACAAAAAACCAACCAAACAAACAAAACCCAAAGCAGATGTTGTCTAAGTTCACATAAGCTCAAAGCCTATTAGAGAGACAACAAGCAACTGAAATATATACATATATATATATATAAATGATAAACTATAATAAGTTACATGAATGGACACAATGATGTCATAGATGGTAACTGGCTGAAGGGGTCAGGGAAGAGTGGACATAGAAGACCTCTCTGATGTGGTGACATGCTAAGGCCTGAAAAAAGAGTGGAGTCGGCCATGCAAAGAATTGTGAGTTTGAAACAGAAAGAGTATGTGCAAAGACATTGATATGTGAAAATACCTGATGTGTCTGAAGTGATGAAAATAGGCAGGTAGAATGGAAATAGAGAGAGTATTAGAAAGACCAGGTAAGGGAGAAGCATGATCAAGACAGACTTGTAGACCATGAAAGGAATTGAAATTTTGTATATAATGTTATGAAAAGCCATTAAATTATTTTAAGGATTAGAGTGACATGATCTAATTTATGCTTTAGAAAGTTCACTCACACTGTTGAATGGAGAAAGGTTTATAGGTGTCAAAGACTTAATCAAAAAACCAGTAAGCAGAGTAGTGCCACTACCTCTAATAGAAATATGGTAGCTTGGAATAGCTATGGGCAGTAGAGATAGGAGGGAAGGTAAAGAGTTCAAGAAATATATTTTTGAAGCACAATTGAAGGTCTTTGATGATAGGCCAGATACAGGGGCAAGGATCAGTGAGATATCAATAATGACTCTGATTTCTGGGATGATCAACAGGCTAGATGATAATGACATTTCATAAAAATTAGAAAACTGGTAGACAAACAGGTTTGGTTTGAGATACAGAATGAAATCACAACTTCTTTCTTTTATTTTTGAAATTTAACCTTGAATTATCTTTCAGAGGACAAAGTAGAGTTGTCCAACAAATAGATAGATATATGCCTCTACAGATCAGCCAAAACAAGTAGGCTGGAGACATGAAATTTAGAATCTTGAATATATAGATGATGTTTAAAATATGGGAATGGGAAAGATAACATAAGCAGAAAGTTGGAGGAGAATAAAATAAGAAGCTATATGTAAAGAAGATAAGGAGTGACTATAGAGGAAGGATTAAAACCAAATAGTGTCATTTCACAGAAGTCATGACCTTGTCAAATGCTACTTAGAATTAATTTAAAGTGAGACCAAAATAGTGGTAACTTGATGGTAATGGATAATGTATTCAACTACCTAAGTCCTCACTTCAGGACTAAAGTAATTATTTCTCATATTCTGAGAGTGTTGCTGATTGGCATATCTCAGCTGTCAGTCTTTTCTAGATATGGCTGACAAGATCCCCCTTGTTAAATACCACACATCCTTCCTACGGTCAGCATAAAACTAATAACTGGGCTATTTGGAGTTATACAGACCTGACCCTTTCCCCCAAATAAAGATAAATTGGAAAGGTTATCCCAGTTTCAGAACTCCTTGTGTTTGCATCCAGGCTAAATTATCTTTCACGCTAACACCACTTCCTTTCCTTTCACAGGTAAGCACTCCTCAATGAATTTCCTGTATGCCAATTTCTGTCTCAGAGTCTGCTTTTTATGTAACTTACCTATAATAGGTAAATGTATTGGGTAGAGAAAGTGGACACAAAGCTGGGATTTTAGAGCTGGATCATGAGCTGTTCAGATGGCAAAGAGGACCTCATCTGGTGGTAGTAAAACATGGAAAGTTCTGGCATAAAGTAGCAGTACAATTGTTAAAATTTTCACCTATGGGAAACTGGTATGGAATAACCTATGGGAAAGAAATGCATTAGCAGTCACACTGTATTCTTCATTTGAAAAATATAGGGAATTAGTAACAGTAGGAAAACAGAATTGGATGGCTTTTACTGGGAGCACTTCTATTGTCTTTCTAGAGAAAGACAATGAAAGGGTAAGGATAATTAATCAGTAATTAAAGTCTAATTTTGAAAGCCAGAAAGCCGCTTTTGCAGCATATAGACATTCTAGTTTCCTGCAGCTGAAGGGCAGAAAAAGCTGAGGATTAGTTCCAGAATTAAGCTTATGAGTAGCAGAACTTAAAAGAATGTGAAATTTCAACTGGAAAGGTCTAGTATGCCAAGGTCAGGTCTCTGACTGGGAAGGAATGCAAACTCAAGTCACTAAAAAGGGAACATCTGGGTTAGTGAATTAAAGAATCTTGAACTCTCAGATTCTGCTGAATTCTCACATTTATAAAAGTGGTTGTCCAATCCTCCCTATTAAAGGCTAACATGCTCATCCCTATGCTTGAAGATGGTTCAGAGGCCTCTTCCTTGGAAGCAAACATCCCCTTCAGTTATCTCCCAACTCTTCTCTTAACCTCTAGGCCGATAACCAGAATTAAGTTACTGCATAACCCATTCAGAGAAGTATTGAGCCAGCTATGGGGAGGGCAGGGAGGAAGAGAGGCTGTTCATGACAATAGGCACCAGCAGGAGGTGAGAAAATATGTATTTCTGAGGGCGCTGGTCCAAAGGGAACAGGAGGTAAACTTGGATAATAGACAATTTATCAATATGGGAACACTTTTTCCAGATACAGATTTTAAAACCCTAGGGAATAACCCCAGTAAAAGATGTTAATATGCTGCTAAGATGGCTCTTAACTTGGAATAAATGGAAGCGCCCACGAAGTAAAGCAGAAATGCCAGAACTGCCATGGAAGATGATATAAAAAGGGATCAAAAGGCCCAGAGATATAGACATACTAGAGAGGGAACATAATGCATAAAGTCAGAAAACACACTAGATGATTATGTTCCACCAGAGGAAGGGAGGGTATTCTACTTATGACAGTAGTAACGGCCTGGAGAGAAGGGCACAAGCATCATTCAGCAACAAAGTGGTAGCTGCTCTTTCTAGGCTAGGGATGATGGTAGGAGATGTTGTACATAAAAGACTTTCTACTAGCAATGGGGATGCCAGGAACCCACAATACTAGAGTTCAGGTGCAAGATGGGTACAATTATCATAGTAAGTAGGAGGATTTGATTGGCAGCAAGGAGGGTCTGACCTTAACAGAGTTAAAGTGATGATTAATGAAACATGGTATCCCTAGAGGAAATATATAAGGGCATCCAGAAAAAGGTATTGCTTAAAATATTTAACCCAAAGAACTCAATAATGTATAATTCAGGAGACTGATGTCAGCAGCCTCAGAGAAAGGCATAATCCCTTGTCCAGGTTCCAAAACTGAACTCTTTTCAGACCCAAAGGTCATTGAATGAGGAAAAGGAAGGCCCCTAGGAGAAAGTGTCCTGCAACACTATAGCAAGTTTATAAGTTAAGGATTCTCTCAATGTTTTCCCAGAGGAATACATGACTATTTATTCAGGTAACTGTTGCTGGTGTGAGGTGAATATCCAGATGTAAGGATTAAATATATATGTATATTGTATATATGTTTTATATGCAGGATTTAAAGTCTGATCACTATGCTTATGTTAAAAGCGAGGGCATATACGGGCCAGGTAATAAACTGAGTCCTGGCACAAGGTCAACTCACAATAAGTCCCCTGGAAGAGACACTCTATGATGGTTATTTTTTTAGTTCCTCAATGTAAAATTGTAATGTACATATTGGTGACTTGCAAAACTGCTACACTGGTTTATGAGTTAAGAGCAATTTTATTGGTAAAGGTCAAGTGAAGGACTCTGAAACTTCTCTCCACGTCCTGGCCAAGACTGTAAATAAAAATAATCCCTCATTCTTGGGGGAATAGCAGAGATGGGTGCCATCACTAATGACATAAACAATGCAGAGATGGCAGTCCTCATTATTTCACAATTTGATTCACCAGTAGGGTCCATACCAAAACCAGGTAGTTCTTGGAGGTTAACAGTGAACTATTATAAACTCAATCTAAAAGTAGCCCAAACTGTAGTTACTGATCAGGTTTTATCTTTGCTATATGCAGATTACGGCAGCCTCAGATATGTTGTACGTGGCCATCTGTCTGAAGGATTCTTCCTTTTTTCTATTCCCATCAAAATTGAGAATCAGAAAGAGTTCACAACCTCATGGAATGGACAAGAGTATAGAGTTACTGGACAAGAGTACAAAGTTAGTCTCGCCCCAGTGCCTCCTGCCCTGTCATAGTACAGTTCAAGGAGACTTTGAAGGTGTGAACATCCAGAGAACATGTCAGTGGTACTCTGTATCAATGACATGAAGCTAATATGAACAAATGAGCAAGAGGTGGCAGTGTATTGAAGGCCTCGGTATGTCATATATGTTCCAAAGGGTGGGAGATAAACTCTAGGCAGTTTCAGAAGACCACCAAAGAAATAGTCCACCACTGAAGAGGCATGACACAATCAATTAGACAAAATGACTCAATCAGTTCACATCATCCTGTATCTGTAATTGCCACCCCCACCACCACTTGCTGTCAAAATGGCTGCATGAATGAAGTAGCCATTGTGGCAGGGCTGGAAGCTATGCATGACCCCAACTGCAAAGGCTCCACTCACCAAGACTGATCTAGCTACTGGTGGTGCTGCTGAATGTCTAATCTCCCAACAAGAGACCAAGTATGAGCACCTCAGTAGGCAACAATTCTTCTGAACAGGAGCTAACAAACTATAGCCCATGGTCCAAATCCAGTCCACTGTCTGTTTCCGGAAACACAGCACTCTCATTTGTTTACGTATTTTCTATGGCTGCTCTTGCACTACAGTGGTAAAGTTGAGTAGTTGTGAAAGAGACTGTATAACTCTCAAAGACTAAAATATATAGTATCTTGGCCTTTAGAGAAAAGTTTGCTAACCTCAACTCTGGCAGACCAACCAGGCACTTGGCTGGTAGCAAGTTGACTACATCGTACTTCTTAGACCTTGGAACGGGAAGTGATTCATTGTACTGTAATCAACATATATTCTGAGTGTGGATTTGCCTTCCCTACCCAAAGGACTTCATCGTGCACTAAGGCTCACAGTCTATTGACATGAAATTTGTAGGGTGTTGAATGGTGGTTGCCAAAATCCTATGTCCACAAGCAAACTCCTTTAACCGGTGAAAAAAGTTATTTGAAAAAAGTTCTTTGCTGGTGCAATTAAGGATCTTGAGATGAGATCATCCTGGATTATCCAGGTGTGCCCTAAATCCAATGATAAGTGTACTTATAAGAGATACAAAAAAGAGACCCTTTGTAGGAGAAGCATGTGAAGACAAAGCAGAGATTGGAATAATGCAGTCACAAGCCAAGGAACATCTGGCATGACTAGAAGCTGAAACCATCAAAGAATGCATTGTCCTCTAGAGCCTTCAGAGGAAGCACAGCCCTGCCTACACTTTGATTTTGAAATTTTGGACTCCTGAGCTGCAACAGAATAAATTTCTGCTGTTTTAAGCCTCCCAAATTGTAGTAATTTGTTACAACAGTCACAGGAAACTGTTGCAGATTTACGAACATTGTACTGAACCAAGGGACCAAATTAAAAGAAAAGGAGGTGTGACACTGGGCACATAACTGTGATCCTATCACAAACAGTAAAGTCCAGAAGCTGCAGTCCAATAGAGCAATGGTAGAGCCTTTTTTGAAGATGTGGCTGAGGTGTCAGCTAAGAAATACTACCCTGAAAACATGAGATATCATCCTTTAGGATGTAGTATACAACTATAAATCAACAACCATCGTATGGTTCTGTGTTAATTTGAGTACATGTGTCCAGGAAATAAGGTGTGGAAAGAGAAGTGATTCCATTTAGTGAACTAATTGAGGAATTTTTGCTTTCTGTTCCTGCACATCTGGCTCTGTGGGTTGAGACATGCTTGTTCTTAAAGAAGACATGCTTCAACCATGAGAAATAACAAGAATCCTACTTGAACTTTAAACTGGGCCTGGTGCCTGGACACTTTGGGCTCCCCATACCGAGGGACAAGCAAGCAAGAAGAGAAGTGACCGGGTTTAAATTATCATGTTCATGTAATTTAGGCAAGTTTGATGTTATAGAGTGGAGGAAAGAAAGGAATATATTCGTCATCCAGATGATCTAATTCAACATATCATGGTACTCCTTTCTAAAATTAGATGGTGAATGGAGAAGTGCAGATGTCCCAACCTGAGCAGGGCATGGTGACTAGGGGAACACTTAGGAACAAGTCTCTGGGTCACTCCACTAGGTATGCCTCTGAAACCCGTAGAGATACTAGCTAAGGGTGAAAGGAATCTAGAATGAGTAGTAAAGGAGGGAGATAATAAATATTAGTTGAGGCCAGAAGACCAGCTGCTTCTAGAACTTACACTAAGCAAGGAGATCTCACCAGCGCAAATGGCAGATTGTAATGATGCTGTGCTGTGACCCCCAGACCCTCAGCCTTATTCCCTCAGCTGCTTCAGCAAGTGTTGCTTTCTGAAGGCTATAAGCCCTCTTAAGGATCTTCCTCAAAATTACAGCCTTTTCCTGGGGAAGACTGCAGCCAGTGACTGGTAAATGTGGAGGTATAAATGTCTGGCACTCTTTGGTAACTGGGGAAAATTTTGAAGGTCTCTCCTGCAAATGCATTTTATTTATCTTTGAGATGATCTAATTATTTTTCTATTTTATAATATTACATATTTTTAAAAAAAGTTAAACCAACAGTGAATTTCTGGGATAAATCCCACTTGTTTATGGTATATTGTCCTATTTTAATATAGTACTGTATCTGATATATAGTATTTTGTTTAAGATCTTCGAGTTTATGAACATGAGGGGTATTTGTCAGGACTTTTGTCACAATGTCTTTGTCAGGTGTTGGTGTGGGGGTTATGCTGGTCTCATAAAAGAAGTTGAGCCATGTTCCCTCCTAATTTATGCTGTATGAGATTTGTAATATTTCCTACTTAAATGTATGATGGAGTTCACCAGTAAAATAATCCAGGTCTGGAATTTTCTTTTTGCTAAACTTTTTAACTATTAGTTCAATTCTGTAATAGATGTAGGGCTTGTCTCAGTTTTAGTAAGCTGTGCTATTCAAAGAACTTGTTTATTTCCTCCTATTTGTTGGATTTGTTGCCATCAAATTATTTATGATAGTCTCTTATTAACCTTTTTTTTCTTGAAATACATAGCCTTTTATTTAATGGCTAATTTCAACTATTTTAAAAATTTTATCCTGTACTTGGTTTAAAAATCAAAACAAATCTAAAATCCTCACAATGCACAAACAAAAAAATAACAGTTACCTGAGTCACTCCCAGCCAATCCTCAGCCCGACTCTCCAGAGGCCATGGTTTTCTACACTTTCGGCATTTTCTTCTGTTACTCAGAAAAATTCTGAGTAATATGTTTATATTATTTCTTCATTTTATTATTTAGAAATTATCTACTCTTTTGATATCTATTGGTCGTCCTTTCTTTTATTCCTGATATTATTATTTGTGTTCCGTCTTGTTTTTCTTGCTCAGTCTAAACAGAGATTCCTCAGGTTAGAAATCGTTAATAGTGGCAACATATGACTTTGATCATTTTGTTCTAATTTTTATTTTTCATTAATTTCTCCTTTTATAATTTTATCTATCTTTCCATCATCTCTGAGTTTGTTTAGATTTTTTTCCCAAAATCCTTATGGTGAAAAATTAGATCATTTATTTTAAATGTTTATAAGGAAATTATAATTATTTTTTTCTATAAGGGTTGCTTTAAATGTACTTACAAATTATGATGTATTAAATTTTCATTATCATTTAGTTCAAAATATGTTGTAATTTTTTTGGTGACTTTTGTTTTCACCCAGGAGTATTTAGACATGCTTTGTTTAATGTCCAAATATTTAGAGATTTTCTTACCATCTTTCTCAAATTTGATAACCTTAGAGTCCAGGAGACATTCTCTGTAAATATGAACCTTTTGGAATTTACTGAGATTTGTTACAGCCACAGATAGGGTATTTTTTGGTATAAATTATACATGTACTGAAAATAAAATGATTATTTTGTACTGGTGGCAGTATACTTGGAATGCCAATTGGTCAAAGATGTTGACAGAGTTTTTTAATTTTTTTGTATCTTAACTAATTTTTTTTCCTCTAGTTTTCTCTATCAATTACTTAGAGAAGGGGTATTTAATTACCCAACTATTATGTATTTATTTTTCCCCTTGTTTTAGTTACTTAATGTGGGTGAATACAAACACCACAAGTGGGTGGCTTTACTGAAAAGATATTTGTTTTCTCACAGTCCTGGAAGCTGAAGGTGCAAATTAGGGCCTCAACTGTGTCAGTTCCTTCCTTGTTAGTAGCCCTGGGTATTCCTTGGTTCCTTGACTTGTAGTCATCCTCTCATGGTGTCTGTCCTCCCCCATGTGTTTGTCTCTGTGTGTATTTTGATCGCTTTATAAGTCTGAAGTGATTAGGTTTAGGATCTACTCTACACTGATATTGCCTCATTAACATAACAAAAGGAAACCCCTAGATCAAAACAGGATCACATCCATATTTCGGGGGGTCACAAGCCAAGCCATAATGACCCTTTAATTCTGGCAGTTTAATATTTTATATATTTTGAAGCTCTATTACTAGTAACATACACATTTATAATTTACTTTTTCTTTTTAATGAATTGAGTCTTCGATAATTAAGAAATATGCCTCCTTATCTCTGGTAATAGTTTTTGGCATGAAATCTGTTTTGCCTGGTATAGATACCACTAGTTCCTGGTATCATAAATGGTGAAGCTCTTGACTATAAGCCAAAAGTCTAGTGGTTGAAACTCACCCAGAGGCACCACAGAAGACAGGTTTGGTGATCTGTTTTTGAAAGGTCACAGCCTTCAAAATCCTTTGGAGCAGTTCCACTCTGCACACATGGGGTTGCCAAGAGTTGGAATAGACTTAGCAGTAACTAAAGACAACAACTCTTAACTTTTTAATACTTACAGCATTCATAAGTATTGTTCTCATTCTCCTTTTAACTTATTCTGCCTTTATATTTAAAATGCATTTTTTGTAGATTTCATAGAGTTTGATCATGATTTTTTTATGCTGTGTCAAAATCCTTGCCCTCCATTTTGAGTGTTATTGCATTTTATGTGATCTCAACATGCTTGGGTTTAATTCTACTATTCTATTAGAAATTTTCTCTTTGTTTAATCTGTCTATTGATTAGTTTTTAAAAATAATTGCTTTTCATTTCCTGCCTACTTTAGATTATTTGACTGTTTTTATTGTTTTATATTTATTACTCCCTTTAGCCTTTAGGTATACTTTTTTGAATTATTTTATTTTTGCTTGCCTTTATAGGCATTACACTGTGCATCTTATTACTTAGAGTTATTTTTCAACTTTAGATAAAATAGAAACATCTTACAATTTTAGTTTAACCCATGACTTTTTACTATTTTTACCATATATGATATTTTGCTGTAATATTTCCTTTAAATTGTCATCCATCTTTTAAATAAAGAAAAAAAAGTATACTCTTTATATTTATTATTTCTCTGTTGTCTATTTCTTCCTGTAGATCCTACTTTCCATCTGTTGTCAGTTCCTTCAGCCTGAAGAAACATTATTTGTAGGTATAGATTTTGAGGCAACAAATTCTCTCAATTTTATTTTTACATTCTAAATGTTGAAGAATACTTGTGTATATTTTCTGAGTTGATAGTTTTGTTTTGTTTTGTTTCCCTTCTCAGTCTTTAAAAGATATCATTATCTATTGGCCTTCATTTTTCCTGATAGAAATCAGCTTTTGCTTGTATGATTTTTTTTTATCTTCTATCTTCAAGATTTTCCTTTTCTTCTTTCTATGCATTTTTTCCTCCTTGAATTTCACTGAGCTGCTTGATTCTGTGCATTTTATTATTTGCAACAAATGTTAAAGTATTTGGTCTTTTTTTAAATTTACTTTGTTAATTTGGTCTTTTTTTTTCTGTCCATTTATTCTGTTTCTCTTCTTACAGCTCCAGATGCAAGTATGTTAGCTTGTTTGATAATTTTCCATAGCTCATTGAGGCTTTATTTTTCTTTTTTAAAATAATTTTCTGTGTTACTCAGATATCATTAACATTCAGTGATACCCTCATCTGTCTCCTTCCACAATATCATAATTACTTTCCAGCAATTTCTTTATCTTGATATTGTATTTTATAACTAAAATTTCCATTTTTATAACTTCTATTTCATGCAGAGATCTCCCTCCTCTTCATTTTATTAACTATATTTCATGTCGTGGCCTTGAAAATCGTTATAATAGCTACATTATCATCTAATTCTGTTAATTACAACCTCTTAGACACATGGAAGTCAATTTTATTGACCCCATTGTAAGAAAAAAAAACTGTACATTTTTCTATTTTTTCCTAATATCTGGCAATTTTTAAATCATATTTTGGGCATTGTGTATGCTCCATGGTGACTAGCATTGACATTTGTTACTGTCATCTTCTTTATACATAGATTCTGTATTTGCAAATTTATCTACATGCTAAAATTTATTTGTAACCTCCAAATCAGTACTCGCGGTGCTTTCATGATTGTTCATGAACATGAGCAGAGCAGTGAAAAATTTGAGTCACCCAGTGCCCAAAGCTGGTTGGGTATCTTCTGACTTAGTGTTCACAGGCATTTTATAGAACATAATTAACTACTGCAAATAATGAGAATCAACTATATCTTCTTTTAGAGAGTTTCAAGTTGTATACATATTTTTCCAGCGGACAGTTATTAATGTTAGATTAGATTGTCCCTTTTGGGGCTTGTTTTAAACATTATTAGGCTAGCTCTAGAGTAGCCCATACTTTTGAGCTAGATTACCCCTACTCTTAATATTTTCTGTAGTATCAGCTGAGTACCCCTGGTATTGAATAAAGCCTTTCTACTCTGGCTCTTTGGAACTTCTATGTCTTCTATTTAACCTCTGGAATCTCTGTTCTGCTCAAAGTTTTCCTGTAGCTTTCTCTGTCATGTCCTAAGGAGTGTTTCTTTGTTCATCTTCAGCATTATTTTTAGCCACAGACTTAAGATTACTCCATGCAGATTTCTGGAGCTTATTGTCTCCGAAGCTTCCCCTTCCTTATACACTGCCCCAGAATTTCAGCTGCTTTAGAAGATCTGATCTTTAACCTTTGTCTTTCCAGCTTAGTTAAGTCCCTGTGCCAGGCTTAGGGTCTGTATTTCATGCTGTCATCCAGAACGTGATCCCAGGAAGAAATCTGGAACAATTACAGGCTCATTTTGTGTTCTTCTCTTCTTTTCAAGATTATACTTCTGTACAATATATTATCTAATCTGTGAAAAAAGTCATTCACATATTTTGTCTTGTGTGGTAGGTTTTTATATCTGAAAATCTAGGTAATTAGAGGTTGTTCTGTCATGGCCCACAAGATGGATTTTGAGAGGAAAAGAAGCACATAATCAATTGTAACAGAGTGGAAAAGAAATATGGGTATGGATGCAGTTAGGCTTAAAATTTATTGATGTAAAGAAGAAAGTTTCTATAATATGTATTCTACTTTGCAAATGAAGTATGAAATCTATGTGTGCCCACAAGAGAGAAAGATGGCAGGCTCTGAAGTAGTCTATCTTGGATGGTCATAGGAAAAGCAGCCGTCTTGGTTTTTGACAGGGTAGCCTGTGTTATTCACCTAATTATTTTTATTTTTATTTGTACTTTTATCATTGAGATAAAATCATTGGCTAGCTCTTTTTGAACTTTTATATGCACTGGTTTTTATCCTTCACCTTTCTTCACTCTCCCTCCTCTATACCCCCTCCCCCCACCCTAAGTTTCCTTCTCACATTTTCTGCCCACCTAGACCACCAGGTTTGGGACATGTCTCAGTCATCTAGTGCTGCTCTAACAGAGATACCACAATTGGATGGTTTTAACGAAGAGAAATTTATTCTCTCATACTCCAGGAGGCTACAAGTCCAAATTCAGGGCATCAGCTCCAGGGGAACACTTTCTCCGTTGGCTCTGGAGGAAAGTCCATGTCATCAGTCTTCCTGTGGTCTGGGAGCTTCTCTGCGCAGGAACCTCAGGTCCAAAGGACACGCTCTGCTCCCAGCACTGCTTTCTTGATGGTATGAGGTTCCCATGTGTCTCTGCTCGCTTCTCTCTTTTATATCTCAAAAGAGATTGCATTAAGACACTGATCTTGTCGACCTCATCAGTATAACCTCATCACAGTGATAGAATTTACAACACATGAGGAGATCACATATACTCTCATCATAGTGGTAGAGTTTACAACACATAAGGACATCACATCAGATAACACAATCATACAATACTAGGAATCATGACCTAGCCAAGTTTCTACACACATTTTTGGGGAGACACAATTCAATCCATGACAGAATGGTTTCTCTTCTGGCAGGTGCCTTATGGAGGTTTCCTGAGGAATATTTTGTAAATGGAATTCTGTCAAGAGAGCATGTGACTTGATGTCTGTACTGTGATTTTGGTAATACCAAACTTTATTAAACATATTTATAACTAAAAAAGAAAAAAGAAAAAGATAGGGTGTTTGAGTCAAGGATTGGAAAATGGAATTAGAGGTATTTTGTGGACAGAGAAGAATATGTTTTCTTTTAAAAAAGAAAAGTACACTCACTAAAATGCCTCTAAACCCTGCCTAATATTTAATTTTGGGTGTTTCCTTCAGTGTTATAAAGTGCTTGTCTGTAGTATATAAAGATGTTTTCGAATAGAGGAATAAGGAAGTCCACAGTGAGCTAAAGAGTAGATATTGTGTTAAACAATTCTCTAAATTGTTGAGAATGTTCTTGATACAATTCTAACATATAAATATTGAGATATTAAAGTATTGACCTTGCCAATAGTTTTATTAGAAGGAATAGAGGAGTATATGCATATCTCAAGTTGATTTGGAGATTTCTATTACTAGTATTTAAACATCTGTCACCTTTTTTTTTTAATCGTATCTATATTGAAAGAAATAAACAGACATAAAGAAATACACATGCAAATTAGATCATGAGTATAATAAAAACAGAATTGAATTTACTAAGGGAAATTCTGGTTCAGACTTGAGAATTTGGAAGCCGCTTAAAACTATTTGGGACTTTAGAATTGCATTCGTAAGATGCTAGGTAATAAACACTATTATGTATGTTCCACTGGTAGATAATAAAGAGCAAATGGTTTATGTTAAATTTATCTAAACACATGACGATGATTTTAAGGAAATCTTAGGGAAGGTAAATTTATAGAGTAAGAAAATTAAAATATCATAAAACTGACATGCCTGTTTTCTTTCCCTGCATCCTTGCATCCTACCTGGGATGCCTCAAGATCTGAATAATTTAGTTATGATAGCTCTGAAAGTTTTTTTTTTCTTTTCCTCCACAGGGTGCTGTTGTCATTCAATAAAAACGAAATAATGGAAACTAAATAAAGCATAAGTAAACAAAACACTAAACAGAGTTCAAAGGCTCATCCTAATTTTTTGGAGTCCACTAATACCAGTAAAAAGAACATATATTTCCAAATCTATTCATTTACTTAAAAATTATACTAATATGTAGTTAAAACTGTTTTAAGTTTTTTGAATAAAGAGACAAAGGTGTAAATCTTACTCTCATAAAAGGTAACTTTTGATTGCTAAAAGAAAATTAAACTGGATATAATTGTAAGGTAATAAATATTAAGATTGAGGTAAAGTCAGGGACAACACTGCCTCCCGAATTTCTACCCTCTCTACACCTGGACATTAATCCCCTATCAAGGTAAACTCCTTCACTTGTGCTCCTTATTGCATCCCCCTCTGTTAGGCTCTGCCATCATGCCTTCTCTCTGTTGCATCAAAAATTTTTGTTTTTCTCTCTCTACTACTATATTTCTATCAGTATACATATGTGATCTTAACAAACCACATTCCCCTCTGCTATGTCTTTTCTGTTTGCTTTCACAGAAACTCTAATGAAATAATTGTCTACAGTAATAATCTCTTTGCTACCTCGTAGCCTCTGCTTAACCCACTGTAATTGTCCTCCCAGAGGCTCTCAGATTCCGCTTTGAGTACTCTTGTCAGGTTTGGCAATCTCCTCTACATTCTGCTTATTGTATATGACCTCTTGGCAACATTGAAGTGTGTGCGCACTGGTTTAAACTGTCCTTCAGGATATCCAGTTTCTATCTTTTTCTCCACTGTCTCCAACAACTTTCACACTCAACCTCTAAAATCCAGCAACACTGGCCTTCTTTCAAATTATTTAATGCTCTATCTTAGGGCTTCCACTTAGGAATTGTCTTCTGTTTAGACTGTTCTTTATTCAGATCTTTACATATCTAAATCCTTTTTGTCATTCAGATCAAAATGAATTGTCATCTCCTTTAGGCCTTTCTTGGCTTCCTAAAATAAAATAGCTACCTGTCAATAACTATATTATCTTTTCTTTTTTTTAATTTTAACTTTTAACTTAGTTTGCATCACTCTTAAAGGTTAAATTACTTATTTTATTTACATAGTATCTATATCCCCACACTAGAATATAAGCTTCCTGAAATAAAGAATGTATATTTTATTCATATCTAGCATTATTTCTGGAGACCTGGTGGCGCAGTGGTTAAGACCTCAGCTGCTAACCAAAAGATAGGCAGTTCAAATCCACCAGCTGCTCCTTGGAAATGTAATGGAGCTGTTCTACTCTGTCCTGCAGAGTTGCTATGAGTCAGAATCGACTCGACAGCAACTGCTTTGGTTTTGGTTATCATCAGTACTGAAGATGTAAGTCAGATAATGCATGGTTAACTGACATTTGTTAAAATAATGATACGGGAATATGGGAACCAATAGGCAACATACTTAACATAGACTAAGGGATCAGAGAAAAGTTTGCTGCTGCAGATGATCCTTGAACTGAGCCTTAAACAAATGCTAGCCAGTAACAAAAGGATAGGCACTCCAAGAACAGTGGTCTATACCAAAAAAAAACAAACCCATTGCCTTCAAGTCAGCTCTGACTCATAGCGGCCCTGTGACAGAGTAGAACTGCCCCATATGGTTTCCAAGCCTGTAAATCTTTACGGAAGCAGATTGCCATATTTTTCGCCCATGGAGCGGCTGGTGGATTCTAACTGCGAACCTTTCAGTTAGCAGCCAAGCGGTTCAACCTCGTTACAGAGGCCTATGTTGAAGGAGAACGAGGGGATAAGACAGATAAGTAATTATGATTTGGCTGCTCTTAGTTATGTTAGGTAAGTTAAGTAAATTATTAGCATTTCTGTGGATCAGTATTCACGTTTATATAATGGAAAAAAATTATCTCATAATATTGTATGGTACTGTTAATTTAAGTACAAATTTACTTAAATAGTACAGTATATAATAATTTTTATTCTTTCTGTAGACTGAAAAGAATTGCCCATTTGTCTACCATTTTCATTTAGCAATGTATTAGTTTTCTATGCTGAATAACAAAATACCACAAATTCAGCATATTAGAATGGCAAAGACTGATTATCTCACAGTAGTTGGGTCCTATGCAAGACTGCAGTCAAGATGTTCACCAAGGATCACTTCTCATCCAGCGATTTGATGGCAACAGATCTGCTTCCAAGCTCACTCAGGTTGTTAATAGTATTCATTTTATTGTGGCTTGATACTGAGGGTGCTAGCTTTTTTTTTTTTTTTCTTTGTATTATATATTCTTTTTTTCTTTTAATTTTTTTAAACTGTACTTTAAATGAAGGTTTACAGAACAAATAGTTTCTCATTAAACAGTCAGTACACATTGTTTTATGATATTGATTAGCAACCCATGACATGTCAGCACTCTCCCTTCTCGACCTTGGAGGACCTTTTTTTTGGTTAGAATATACGTAGCCAAAGTTATACCATTTCAAAAGTTTCTACATGTACAGTTCAGTGACATTGATTACATTCTTCCCATTGTGCTGCTATTGGCCTTATCCTTTTCCAAATTATTTCATCACCATTGTCTTCAAATCACTGCCTCCTAGGCTTCCCATGAAACCTTTTGAGTTGCTGTTGGCAATTTGATCTCACATAAATAACTCTTTTTTTTTTTTTTGTACCTTAGATGAAGGTCTGCAGAACAAATAGCTTCTCATTAAACAGTTAGTACACATATTGCCCTATGACAATGGTTAACAACCCCATGACATGTCAACACTGTCCCTTCTCAACCTTGGATTCCCTATCACCAGCTTTCCTGTCCCCTCCTGTCTTCTAGTCCTTGTCCCTGGACTGCTGTGCCTCATTAGTCTTGTTTTGTTTTATGAGGCTATCCAATCCCTGGCTGAACGGTGAACTTCGGGAGTGACTTCACCACTGAGTTAAAAGGGTGTCCGGGGGCCATACTCTTGGGGTTTCTCCAGTCTGTCAGGCCAGTATGTATTATATATTCTTTTTATATATATATATATATATTTTATTGTACTTCAGGTGAAGGCTTACAGAACAAAGAGTTTCTCATGAAACAGTAGTACACATGTTGTTTTATGACATTGGTTAACAACCCCACAACATATTAACCCTCTAACTTCTCAACTTTTTTTTTTTTTTTTCCTTTGGTGAAAATACACATAGCCAAAGATACACTGTTTCAAAAATTTCTACATACACAGTTCAGTGGCATGGACTACGCTCTTCCAATTGTGCTGTTATTCTCACTTAAGATAAAGGCTTACAGAACAAAATAGTTTCTCATTTACCAGTTACTACAAATGTTGCCCTATGACAATGGTTAACAATCTCACAACACATCAACAATATCCTTACTCAGCCTTGGGTTCCCTATCACCAGTTTCCTTGTCCCCTTCTGCCTCCTGGCCCTTGTCACTGGACTCCTGTACCTCGTTAGTCTCATTTGGTTTTACGGGGCTGTCCACTCCCAGGCTGAACAGTGAACCTCGGAGGTAACTTCACCACTTAGCTAAAAGGGTGTCTGGGGGCCATACTCTCGAGGTTTCTCCAGTCTCCTTTAGGCCAGTAAATCTGGTCTTTTTTTTTTTTTTGTGAGTTAGAATTATGCTCTACATCCTTCTCCAGCTCTGTCCAGAACCCTCTGTTGTGATCCTGGTCAGAGCAGTCAGTGGTGGTAGCCGGGCACCATCTAGCTGTACTGGACTCAGTCCGGTGGAGGCCTTGGTAGCTGTGGACAATTAGTCCTTCAGACTAATCTTTTCCTTGTATCCTGTTCTCTTCATTCTCCCTTGCTCCCGAAGGGATGAGACCAGTGGAGTATCTTAGATGGCCGCTCACAGGCTTTTAAGACCCCAGACACTACTCACCAAGGTAGAATGATGAGCATTATCTTTATAAGCTGTGTCATGCCAATTGAGCTAGATGTTCCCCGATACCATGATCCCACAGCCCTCTGCCCGCAATTCAGTCCCTCAGGGAGTTTGGATGTGTCTATGGGGCTTCCATGACCTTTCCTTGTACAGGTTGTGCTAGCTTCCCCTGTACTGTGTACTGTCTCACTGAGGGTGCTAGCTTTTTGCTGATAGTTAGGCAAAAGCCACTCTCAGTTTTTACAAACAACTCTTAGTTCCTTGCCTCATGAGCCCTCTTCATGGGCTCTCTCACATCATGGCATCTCCGTTCTTAAAAGTCAACAAGAACTAAGTTCTTTGAACTATATTCCTTTGCAGTAATCAGTGGGCAGATTTTCTCTGTAGGGCTACCTTCAGAAATATATTAATAATTTATAATAAACTGAGCATATAAGTAGACTGCTTTTATTGTGAGATCAATCAATATTTACCGACTATTCTTGGGTACAAAACAATATATGTGGAAATTCTGGGTAAAGTGAGGATAATAGGGAATTGAGTTGAAGAGAAGAGCTGCAAATAAAATTTACCTTAGGTAAAATGGAAATAGCAATCTCTTTCAATGGGTCCCATAGAGGAGGAAAATTGAAGATTATCGATTATGAGATTATATTAAATGTTAGATGCTATACAAGGAATTCTTCTTTGAATACTACATGAAGATAAATGATAATAAAGGTTAATCCTTCACAGTAGTGAAAATGTGGGAAAAACAGGACCCACAACAAGAGGGTAAAAAAATCCAAGATTGTGGTTAAACAAAGGTAAAATCTTTTCTTCAGGCTCAGTGAATCAACTGACACCAAAAAAGCAAAAGTCATTTGTGAACTTTTAAGAGAGAAGGAATGTATAAATTGATAGTTCAAATGTTTAAAATTCAAAATGATAATTCAAAAAAAAATTTTTAATGAGTTATCATCCAGGAACACATTATGCCTTTTAATTTATACATCAATTAATTTCATCAAATATTCAGGACTAAAAATCTTGTGAAAATTTGTTCCTGTTTTTTTAACCTTTTTTGAAAAAAATTAGTTATAGTTAATAGAATTAGTTTTCACCAAGTGTTTGTTGCTATTAGAGTACTAAGTATGTGTGTGTGAAATATGTATGTCAATGTGTGTTTTACTTTGTATCTAGCAACCTTAATTGTGTTTTAACGATTTTATCTGTGTCTGATATGCTCTAGGTCTATAAATGCATAATCTAAAATAATGACATTTTATCTCTTGTTTTTTAATAAGAATGGATGCTAACATTAATTGCACCTTTGTTGCTTTATATTTGAGATTGAAAATTCTAATCAGGTCTTCTCCCTATGCTTCATTTGGTAAAAAGTATTCAGTGAGCCTTACTTTATTAAGATGAGAACTCAGGAAAGCTCAGAGTATTTGGATATTTTGATTTTATTTTCTAAATTATGTTTTATAGTATTAATTTAAAAATCAATATAGTGTTCAGTAACAGTGGACAATGAGGACATGTCTTGTTCTTAACTTAAAAGGGACTGCATGCCTCAAGTATTTCACTCTACTTGGTAGTTTTTAAAGTGTATTTACATATTTTCTTTCATTAAAAATAGCTGTGAGTAGGCAGGGCAAAAATTGGTATCACTGTTTTATAGATATAAACATTAGGGTTCAGACAATAAACTAAGCTGCTTCAGGCATGTAGATACAGGCCATTTGAGAACTGATTTGAAAACTCATGTTATTTGATGTCTTCACAAGTGATTTCATAGTGCTATGTTGAAAAATTAAAAGATTCCCTTAGGTCCTTGACCAAAGATTCTGAATCAAAGACCAGTTATTCAGGTTCCCTTTGATTTCAGCACCTTCTTTACTGCCTATTATTTCCAGTTTACACAGGTGTATTGCATGTTTTTGAAAATGTTTAGATTTTTTTGAATCATACAGTCTGTCTTAGGCTGGGTTCTCTAGAGAAGTAAAACTATTGAAGTATATATATATATGCATATACATATACATATATACACACACACACTCTCTCTCTCTTTCTATATATATATATTTATATTTATTTCTATATATATATATATATAGAGAGAGAGAGAGATTTATCTCAAGGAAATGGCTCATGTGGTTGTAGAGGCTGGCAAGTCCTAAATCCATGGGTCAAGCATCAGGCTGGAGGCTTCTCCAGACTCACATAGCTGCAGGGACTGACAAAACCAAATCAGCAGGACAGATGGAAGGCTGCTGACTCACGGGCTGTGAAGGCTGATGAATGCTAAGATTGGCAGGCAATACAAAAGGCCTCTGGCTCAAATCCCAAGACCTGGTGGTCAGATGATTATGAGCCACATGCAGGATACAGGGTGAGCAAAAGCAGGAAAACTTTGTCAGAATGTCAGTATACATTGGATGCAGGCCGCACCCATGAGGAAAATCCCCTTACTACTGATTGGCTAATCACATCAGATCACGCCATGGAGGTGATTACATTATATCACAAAATGGAGGGTAACTACATCAATACATAACTGCCAAATTATATCATCACATAACTGCCAAACCACGAGAATCATGGCCTAGCCAAGTTGACACATCACAGTCCACCCCTTGTCAACTTGACACCTTTACATATCTCCTTAAACCACACATAATCTTCAATTAAATACAATTATAAAGTCGTATTTGTGCCTAACATGATACAACTAACACGTGTGCAACAGAAACTGCACTAGACTCGTTTACATATTATATTTTATAATAAGTAATGGAATAAGGGAGGGTATAAGACAAAATTTAATGTATATATGAATGTATACATGCACACATACAAGTATAACAAAACAGAAAAATACTAAAAGAATTAGAGTCCTCATTTCTGCAACTGATCATGTGGTCATAGCTGGTATTTAGAACTACCTTCTTCCACCACCCACTTCACATTCCCTTTTCCCTCAGCAAGCACCTCAGCTAGTTGTGGTTCTTAGCCTGGTGGAGTTACCCAAACCTTCATTCCTGAAGAGTCTAGGCCATTAATAGCCATGTTATAATTGGGTTGCTATAGTTTTCCATTGACTTTAACCACAAGGCATGGTAGTACTAAGAGACTTCTTAAGGATCTCCTGTATTCCAGACATACTCTACTTTATGTAGTATCAATCAAATTTCCCCTTGGTATTCAGGATCAATCACACCAGCCAATACAGTAACACCTTTCTTTGCCTATTGATCCAGAGACACAAAAAGCCTAAAGTGGGTGGATGTCATTCTTCCAGTTCAATAGAATCACTGTTATATTTCCTGGTGGGAGCATTTCTCCATTTGGAAATAAGACCTCTAGACCCATAGAGCTTAGGGTCATGGGGACAGGAAGCAAAAATTTTGTGAGTGGATAACTAGGGGTAATAGTGAGAGTACCACTCCCATTTCTACCCCTTGATTTCTGGACCCATGAATCCTGGCTACGGGAGAAATTTCAGCATATATTGGACGCTGGTTTACAGCATATACAGCTTCCTGGAGAACTTTGCCCCAACCCTGCAAGGTTTTGCCACCTAGCTGGCACCATAATAGTGTCTTTGGAAGGTTATTCGATTGTTTTATCAAGCCAGCTTCTTCAGGATGATGGGAAACATAGTAAGACCAGTGAATTCCATGAGCATGGGCCCATTGCCACACTTCATTTCTGTGAAGTGAGTCCTTTGATCTGAAGCAAAGCTGTGTGGGATACTATGATGGTGGATAAAGCATTCTGTTAGTCCACAGATGGTAGTTTTGCCAGAAGCATTGCATACAGGGAAGAGAAATCCATACCCAGAGTAAGTGTCTATTCCAGTTGAACAAAACGCCACCTTTCATATAATAGAAGTGGTCCAATGTAATCAACCTGCCACCAGGTTGCTGGCTGATCACCTTGAGGAACAGTGCCATATCTGGGACTTAGAGTTGGTCTCTGCTGCTGTCAGATTGTTCATTCAGCAGTGGCTGTAGCCAAGTTGGCCTTGGTATTGCTCAGCCCATGCATAACCTCCATCTCTGCTACAATGGCCACTTTGTTCATGAACCCATTGGACAATGACAGGAGTGACTGGGGAAAGAGGCTGACTGGTATCCATAGAACGCATCATCCTATCCACTTGATTGTTAAAACATCCCCTGCCAAGGTCACTCTTTGGTGAGCATTCACATAAGATGCAAATATCTTCACTTCTTTGGCCCATTTGGAGAAGTCTGTCTACACATCTCTTCCCCATACATTCTTGTCACCAATTTTCCAATCATGTTCTTTCCAAATTCCTGACCATCCAGCCAAACCATTGGCCACAGCTCATGAATCAGTATATGATCACACATTTGGCCATTTCTTCTAAGTAAAGTGAACAACCAGGTGCACTGCTCGAAGTTCTGCCCATTGGAAGGATTTCTCTTCACCATTGCCCTTCAGGGAGGTGCCAGAAGGGGGTGTAGTGTTGCTGCTGTCCACTTTTGAGTGATGTCTACATATTGTGCAGAATTGTCTGTAAACCAGGCACAAGATTTCTCTTCCTCAGTCAACTGATCAGAAGGAACTCCTCATGAGGTCATAGGTGCAGAAAGGGAGATGGCAGGTAATGTGACAGGAGTGGAGACCATGAGTATTTGGGCCACTTCCTCATGCAACTTACTTGTGACTTCAGATCCTGCTTGGGACTGATTTCATATATACCACTTCCATTTAATGATGGAGTGCTGCTGTGCACGTCTGACTTTATGACTCTGTAGGTCAGACAACACCCATTGCATGATGGGCAGCTCAGGCCACATGATGACTTGCTGGCCCATGATTAAGTGTTCAGTCTCTACTAAGACCCAATAACAAGCCAAAAGCTTTTCTCAAAAGGAGAGTAGTTATCTGCATAGGATGAAAGAGCTTTGCTCCAAAATCCTAAGGGTTTACATTGTTATTCATCAGTAAGTGGCTGCCAAAGTCTCCAGACAGCCTCTCTGTCTGCCACTAATACTTCAAGCACATTGGACTAGATAGATCATATGGCCCAAGCGATAGAGTGCCTTCCACAGCAGTCTGAACTTGTTGCGTAGCGTTCTCTTGTTCTTGGCCCCACGCAAAACTAGCAGCTTTTCTAGTCACTTGATAAATAGGATGGAGTAGCATACCCAAATGAGGGATATGCTACCTCCAAATTCCAGAGTCCCACCAGGCATTTTACGTCCTTTTTAGTTGTTGGAGGAGACAAATTCAACAAGTTATCCTTCAATTTAGAAGGAATATCTCCTCACGTTCCACACCACTGGACTCCTAAAAATTTCACTAAGGTGGAAGATGTCTGAATTTTTGTGGGATTAATTTTTCACTCTCTAGCACACAAATGTTTTACCATAAGTCCAGAATCATTGACACTTCTTCCTTACTAGATCCAATCAGCATAATGGCATGAATGTAATGGAACCATGTGACATCCTGTTGAAGGAAAGGTTATTAAGGTCAATGCACACTGAGTTATGACATGCATCTGGAGAGTTAATATACTACTGGGATAGAACAGTAAAGGTGTATTGCTGGCCTTGCCAGCTGAAGGCAAATTGCTTCTGGCAATCTGTCGAAACTGTAATCAAGAAAAAGGCATTCACCAGATTAATATGACTACATATCAGTACCAGGTGATATATTAATTTGCTCAAGCAACGAAACCAAACCTGGAAGTGCAGCTGCAGTTGGGTCACCACCTGGTTATGTTTACAATAATCCATTGTCATTCTCCAAGATCCGTCTGTGTTTTGCATAGGCCAAATAGGTGAACTGAATGGGGTATGTGGTGGGAATCACTATCCCTGCATCCTTCAAGTCCTTAATGGTGGCATTAATCTCTGCAATCCCTCCAGGAATACAGTATTGCATTTGGCTTACTCTTTTCCCTGGTAGAGGCGGTTCTAATGGCACCCACTGGCTTTTCCTACCTTTACTCCACATGTCAGAGATCCGATGTGGGTGTTCTGACAGTTGCTGAGTGTGTCTATTCCAGTTACACATTCTGAAACCAGGGAAATCACTGAAGGGTGTGTTCAGGGATCCAGTGACCCTGAACAAAACTTGATCTAGACTCCATTAATAGCCAGAGAATCATATGCCCCAACTCTGACTGGTGGGTGACAGTGATGTCTTGTTTCCCCCAGAATTAGTGTCAATTCAGAACCAGTATCCAGTAATCTTTGAAAAGTTTGGTGATTTCCTTTTCCCCAATGAAAAGTCACTCTTGTAAAAGGCTGTAGACACGTTCTAGGACATTCTGGGAGAAAGACTAAAAGTATAAATTTCTGGCAATGCAGTGTGGTTCTTCCTCAAGGGTACCTGGCCTCCTCTTTGGTCAAGAGGTTCTGGATCTGTAAACTGGCTCCAGTCTGGGAATTGATTGAGAGCCTATGACTCTCTATTCCATTGATTTGATTTAAACTGCTGTTTACTTGGTCTAGAATTATCCTGCTTGTTCAGGTAAAATAAATATTTAGCAGATTTCCCATCTATTTCACTCCTAGGGACACCTTGACTAAGTATCAAATGTCGTAAGTCCATACGAGTCTGATTACTGCTTTGACTCTGCTGTCCATTATGGTAACCACGCTTTTCTTGTCTTTGTCAATTGAGTGCCACCACGTGGTCCTTACCACCACAGGGTCCAATCAGCCCCATTGTAGTTAGGTGTCTTAATTCAGCTAGGACAGTTCCCACTGTCAAGTCCGACTTACATAAAATAGCAATCACAGCATTCTTCAAGGATACTGGGGCTCCCTTCACAAATTTTTCCCTCACCATTGTGGTAAAAGGTTTGTGTCCTCTGTGCATTCTATGTGTGGGTCTGTGGGTCTAACCTGATAAATCCACTCCAATGTGCCAATTTCCATAAGCCTTTGGATACTACCTTCTACCGTATAGCCAGGCAGGTCTGGCACTGCAACTTGATTTAGTGTAGGCCACTGCTTAATCCATGCTTTTGCAAACCAACTAAATAAACTATTATATCTTTCTCTAACCTCTCAAGCTGAAACACTGAATGAAGCATCTGTGCTTAGTGTGCCAATATCAGTAAATTCAGGCTGATCCAACTTTATGTTCCTTGCACCATTATCCCACACCCTTAATAGTCATTCCCACACATATTCCCCAGGTCTCTGTACATAACAGAAAGTCAAGCAGTTCTTTTGGAATGTAGCATACCTCCTCCTGGGCCACACTTTGTATTTCACCTTTTAGAACTCACTGGGACTTAAGCCTAGTTAGGTCTAGAAGCAAAAATGGGTGGTGTGGGTAGGTCTTGGGAACATTCAGCAATGTCTTGTAAGGTATCTAACTGAGGCGATGGCCCAGGAAACACACCAAGCACCGCCCCAGGAGATATCTCAGACAAAGGCTCATTAGGCTCCCTTGGGTTAATCTCATCCAGTGGGGGTGGAAGGGATAATGATTTTCCTGGGGAAGGTGGCTTAGCAGACAAAGACGGAGTAATCTGTTGAGATGGAAGGGCTGGTTCTGTTGGCAGGAGTAATTCAACAGAATTTAGGGGCTCAATGTCCCAGTTTCCTTATTATCCGCCCATATGTCCCCATCCCAATTTTCAGGATGCCGTTTCTTCCCAATCAATGTCATTACTTTAACTTCTGATACCATTTGAGATTGGGAATTCAATAGGCCTTGTAATTCAGCCACTCTTATGATAATACCCTCAGTTTGGTTTTCCACAATATCAGCTCTGTCAATACAAGACATAAGGCTTTCATTCAGGCATCAGTGGCAAATTTGAGGTCTTTTATGCAACACTTGAGCTATGACTCTAAGGCCCTGAACTAATCTCTTTTACCACTATGTCTAGTGAAAGCAAAACCAAACAGCTGGCTTCCCTATACTTCTCATTCTGACAAAATTGTAGAGAAGTATCAAACATGCGATTACCCAGAGCCATGGCTCTCATCAATACGTGATTAATTGGTGGTGACATTTGGCGTATTTGCATTGCCCATCATTCCATAGATTAGTAGCACCTTCTTTACTACCTGAAGCAGAGTCATCAGTGCCCTTAAGATTAGTCAGACTCGAGAACCAGTTTAGAAAACTCATCCTTACAACTTCGTTTCTCTAGAACCACTCCTGGTACCAAATATCTTAGGCTGGGTTCTCTAGAGAAGCAAAACTAGTGATGTCTGTCTGTCTGTCTATCTATCTAGCTATCAAACCCAAAAGCCCATTGTTGTCGAGTCGATTCCGATTTGCAGCAACCTTATATGACAGAGTAGAACTGCCCCATAGAGTTTTCAAGGAGTACCTGGTGGATTTGAACTGCCAACCTTTTGGTTAGCAGGTTAGCAGCATAGCTCTTAACCACTGCGCCACCAGGCCTCCATACACACACACACACACACACACACACACACACACACACACACACACACAAAGAGGGAGATTTAGCTCAAAGAAATAGCTACCATGATTGTAGAGGCTGGCAAGTCCCAAGTCCATGGGTCAGGCATCTGGCTGGAAGCGCCTCCAGACCCACACAGCTGCAGGGTCTAACAAACCCAAGATTAGCAGATCAGATAGCAGGTTGCTGGCTTAAGGGCTTCAGATGCTGACAAATCCCAAAATCAGCAGGCTGCTGGCTCAAGTCCCAAGAACCAAAGGTCAGATGGTGACAAGCCAGATGCAGGATCCAGAGCAAGGAAAAGCCACCAACCTTTTTCAGAACATCCATATATATTGTATGTAGGCCACATCGCCAAAGAAACTCCCCTTACAACTGATTGGATGATCACATCAGATTGCATCATTGAGGTGATTACATTATATCACAAAATGGAGGATAACTACATTATTACATAACCACAAAATTACATCATAACTGTCAAACCACTGAGAATCATAGTCTAGCCAAGTTGACACATAACCTAACCATCAGAGTTAAATAAACCAGACTGTTTATTTAAGGATCTCTATTTAGATGTCACTTATGTAGAAAATCTCTTGATGATTTAACAATTTTTGGATACAAAGGCTTAGCACTGTAAAAGAATTATATTAACTGCCTTTTTGCCTCTCATAAGCACTAGAACTGAAGAGGCAGCTACAGAGGCATGTCGTTCAATAGCAGAGCAAATGAGACAGGGGGTCCCTACACAGTGTTAGTTAAATGAACACTGGGGTCTGGTAACAGTCACTAGAATGATTGGAATTTAAAATTAACAGTGAAATAGCTAGAAATGTTTCAGTAGAATATCCATTCACTGAAATTCATCCTCTACACTGTCCTTAGATAACACTGAGCAGTGTCTCAGAGACATCCTCTGGAACCATAGAGATTGCTGAGGGGTACACTGCACCTTTATTCTCCAAACTTTTTCAAGAATTTGCATTTTCAAATTTTCTCCCTGTGCATTTTCTATAACTTGCTTACAGGATGGTAGTTAATACTGATTGCACCTTGGTTGCTTTATATTTGTTGTTGGAAAGTCTAATCAGATCTTCTCCTTATGCATTATATTGAAAAGTTTTGTGTGAGTCTTACTTAATTAAGATGAGACGCCAGAACTCAACATTGTTTCAGATGCTTTGATCTTCTAATGTTTGTTTTATGTGTTTGATGTTCTCAGGGTTTGCTTTTGATGTGATGATAATTTTAGGATTCAATTTTGAATCTTTAGCATTTCACTCGGCTACACTTCAAATTATATTTTTTTTATAAAAAAAGAATGTGTTTGCTCACAGAGGTCTTGATGGAGTGGATGTTCTCAATTTTGCATTATTGACGTTTTTAGGGAGATGATTCTTTGTTGAGGGGGGCTGTGCTGGGAATTGTAGAATGTTCAGCAGCATCCCTGGCCTCTATTCCCTAGATGTTGGTAGCACACTACCCCCATGTTGGGACAACCGAAAATGTCTTCAGATATTTCCAATTGTCCCTTGCTTAGAGCAGTAATTCTCAACCTGGAGTTACTTTGTCCCACAGGGATCATATTTCACAACTGGGGTTGTGGGGCACGCTAATAGTATCTAGCAGGTAGAGGACAGTGATGCTGTTAAACATCCTGCAATGCACAGGACAACTTCCCACAACAAAGGATTATCCTGACCAAAATTTCAATAATCCTGAAATTGATAAACCTAGTTTCTAAATCAACTCATAGCAACCCTGTAGGACAGAGCAGAACTGCCCCATAGGGTTCACAGTGAGTGGCTGGTGGATTCAAACTGCAGACCTTTTCGTTAGCAGCTGTAGTTCTTAATCGCTGTGCTAGCACGGCTCCAAGTCTAAATCTGCTGTAGTTCTTAATTAAGAAGTTAGAATACTAGATTGACTTTTCTAAGATGAAAACTTTCAGGAAGTTTTAACTGAAGTATAGGTGGGAAGTAGAAAGTCAACTAGTTATATTGCTCTGTAATTATGAAATCCTTTTCCTCCTCTTTCTTCACCTATATCTTCGTGTTTCTTACTTACTCCTACACTCAGCAGTACTAGACCTGAAACAAAATCAGGGATATTCCTTCTCACCTTATGTCGTTTCAAACTACACTTGGTCTTTCTTTGTCCTCAGTGCAGAAGAAACTTTAATCTTAACATTTTCACAGTTTTTAATCAGTGTAGAGCTCACTTATGAATTCTAAAAAAAAATTATGAAGTTATTCCCTTAAGTCTCAATTTCCAAGTGAGTGAATATTTAAAATATACATTATGGATAGCCAGCCCTCATAAGAAAACCTTTAAATTTTTTTTTTTTTAATTAATTCTTCCAGGAAATTCAATTCTTGGAGTATTGCTGAGTGACAGTTATCTTCTCCCAGCGAAACTTGGAATATCTGAAATACAGGATCACATGACACCACACATATCTATTAAGAAATTTAATGAACAAACACCAACTGTGCTGCACCAGGAGTTACGACAGTTTCCTTGGTCATGGCAGCCTTCTCAGTGCCCATTCTTCTTACTCACCTATTGTTACGGATTTAATTGTGTTCCTCTAAAAATATGTGTTGAGTTCTTGTCCCTTGTACCTGTGGATGTGATCCTGTTTAGAGATTGGGATTTTCTTTTCTTTTCTTTCTTTCTTTCTTTTTTTTAATGCTAAAGAGGTCATACCAGTGTAGGGTAGTTTCCTAAATCTAATTGCTTATGAGTTCTAAAAAAATCTGAATAGACACAGAGACATACAAAGGGGAAGACTCATGCCATGTGAGGTCCGTCTACAACTCAAGGAATGTCAAGGAAACAAAGAATGCCTGGGGTTACAAACAAGGAAGAAATCAACATGGCCAACACCCTGGTTTGGACTTTTAACTCCCAGAACAGTAAGAAAATAATTTTATGTTCTTTAAAGCCACTCACTTTTGGTACTTGTGTTACAGCAGCCCTAGATAACTGAGACATCTGTGGAAACTTGGGATGTATGCGGCATTCAATTCAAGTTTAACAAATCCCATTCTGTTCAGTATTACAGTAACTAAACTGAATCTGGTCTTCTCTGGGGCTGGCACTAAACAATTTTTCATCAGTGTATTCTTCCTCTTCTTTTCCTGCCTACACAGCAGGCAATGGATCTTAGAAAAATGCCTGACAGTTCTCTCAATTATATCCCAAAAGAGCAGCTATCTCTCCACCAACACTCAGCTGTTAGCCTAGTGCATCTATTGTTATCTGCTATAGTTGCTGCCTTCTAAAAATTTATGGGCCGAAGTCATCACAGGCCACTTAGCCAGCTCTCAGCTTGTGGTTTTGCATCAAAGAATCCTGCTGATCCTGCCAAGTGAAAGGAATTATTTTTCCTCCTGAGAACTCACAATTTTTTCTCTCACACTGAAAAAGAAAAAAAAAAAAAAACTTTTCCCTTTTCCTATACTGGCAAGAGAACCATTGTTGATTCTCATTAGGTCCTTTTACCTGAGACATATTTATAACGTTTTCTGTGCCCAGTCTGCCTTCCACATAGGATTGCTACATGTCACAATCGATTAAACTGCAATGGGTTTTTTTTTTTTTTTTAATTGTACTTCAGGTGAAGGCTTACAGAACAAATAGTTTCTTTTGAAACAGTAGTACACATGTTGTTTTATGACATTGGTTAACAACCCCACAACATGTCAACCCTCTAAATTCTCAATCTTTTTTTTTTTGGTGAAAATACACATAGCCAAAGATACACCTTTTCAAAAATTTCTACATGCACAGTTCAGTGACATTGACTACGCTCTTCAAATTGTGCTGTTATTCTCACTTAAGATAAAGGCTTACAGAACAAAATAGTTTCTCATTTAACAGTTACTACAAATGTTGCCCTATGACAATGGTTAACAATCTCACAACACATCAACAATATCCTTACTCAACCTTGGGTTCCCTTTCACCAGCTTCCTTGTCCTCTTCTGCCTTCTGGCCCTTGTCACTGGACTCCTGTACCTCGTTAGTCTCATTTAGTTTTACGGGGCTGTCCACTCCCAGGCTGAATGGTGAACCTTGGAGATAACTTCACCACTGAGCTAAAAGGGTGTCTGGGGGCCATACTCTCGGGGTTTCTTCAGTCTCCTTTAGGCCAGTAAATCTGGTCTTTTTTTTTTTTGTGAGTTAGAATTATGCTCTACATCCTTCTCCAGCTCTGTCCAGAACCCTCTGTTGTGATCCTGGTCAGAGCAGTCAGTGGTGGTAGCCGGGCACCATCTAGCTGTACTGGACTCAGTCTGGTGGAGGCCTTGGTAGCTGTGGACAATTAGTCCTTCAGACTAATCTTTTCCTTGTATCCTGTTCTCTTCATTCTCCCTTGCTCCTGAGGGGATGAGACCAATGGAGTATCTTAGATGGACACTCGCAGGCTTTTAAGACCCCAGACAATACCCACCAAGGTAGAATGATGAGCATTGTATTTATAAGCTGTGTCATGCCAATTGAGCTAGATGTTCCCGGAGACCATGGTTCCCACAGCCCTCCGCACAGCAATTCAGTCCCTCAGGGAGTTCAGATGTGTCTATGGGGCTTCCATGATCTTTACTAGTACAAGTTGTGCTAGTTTCTCCTGTATTGGGTACTGTCTCACCCTTCACCCAAGATACCACTTATCTATTGCCTATTTAGTATTCCCCCACCCCACCCCTCTCATCCCTGGTAACCAACAAAGATTGTTACATTTTGTGTGTGAACTTTTTCATGGGTTTTCACAATAGAGGTCTCATAAAATATTTGTCCTATTGTGATTGACTTATTTCACTCAGCATAATGTCCTCCAGTTTCATCCACGTTATGAGATGCTTCACAGATTCATCATTGTTCTTTCTTGTTGCATAGTACTCCATTGCGTGTATGTACCATAGTTTGTTTATCCATTCATCTGTTAATGGGCATCTAGGATGTTTCCATCATTGTGCTATTGTGAAAAATGCTGCCATGAACATAGGTGTGCATATGTCTATTTGAGTGACGACTCTTATTTCCCTAGGATATATTCCTAGGAGTGGGATTGCTGGATGGAATAGTATGTCTATTTCTAGCTTTCTGAGGAAGTGCCATATCATTTTCTAAAATGGTTGTATCATTTTCCATTCCCACCAGCAGTGCATAACAGTTCCGATCTCCCCGCAGCCCCTCCAACATTTGTTATTTCCAGTGTTTTTGATTTGTGCCAGTAATGCCGAGGTGAGATGGTATGTCATTGTGGTTTTAGTTTCCATTTCTCTAATGGCTAGTGATCGCGAGCATTTCCTCATGTGTCTGTTGGCCATTTGAATGTCTTCCTTGGTGAAGTGACTGTTAATTTCCTTTGTCCATTTTTTAATAGGATTATTTGTCTTTTTGTTGTAGAGCTGTTGGATTTTCTTGTAGATTACAGAGATTAGACCTTTGTCTGACTTGTACTGTCCAAAAGTTTTTTCCCAGTCTGTAGGTTCTCTTTTTACTCTTTTGGTGAATTCTTTTGAAGAGCTTAGGTGTTTGATTTTTAGAAGATCCCAGTTATCTAGCTTAACTATTTGGGTTTGTGTATTGATGGTTATGGTTTGTATCCCTTGTATCCTGTTAATGCCAGTTATGAAGGTGTGAAGTGTTAGTCCTATTTTTTCTTCTATGAACTTTATACTTTTAGGCTTTATATTCAGTTCTTTGATCCATTTTGAAGTAGTTTTTGTATACAGTGTGAAGTATGGGTCCTGTTTCATTTTTTTGTAGATGGATATCCAGTTTTGCCAGCACCATTTTTTAAAAAGAATGTCTTTTCCCCATTTGATGGACTTCGGGCCCTTGTCGAAGATCAGGTGACCGTAGGTGGATGGACTGACATCTGGGTTCTCAATTCTGTTCCATTGGTCAATGTATCTGTCATTGTACCAGTACCAGGCTGTTTTGACTACTGTAGCTGTATAGGAGGAGGTTCTGAAGTCAGGTAGTGTGAGTCCTCCAACTTTATTCTTCTTCTTCAGTAGTGCTTTCCTTTTTGGGGGCTTCTTCCCTTTCCATATAAAGTTAATGATAAGTTTTTCCATCTCTTGAAGAATGTTGTTGGTATTTAGGTCGGGATTGCATTGTATTTGTAAATTGCTTTGGGTAGAAATGTCATTTTCACAATTTTGAGTCTGCCTATCCATGAGCATGGTATGTTTTTCCATTTATGTAGATGTCTTTGGGTTTCTTGCAGTAGTGTTTTGTAGTTTTCTTTGTATAGGTCTTTTACATCCCTGGTCAGAGTTATTCCTAAGTATTTTATCTTTTTAGGGGCTATTGAAAATGGTATTGTTTTCCTGATTTCCTTTTCATCGTTCTCCTTATTGGTGTATTGGAATTCAACTGATTTTTGAATATTTATCGTGTATCCTGCTACTCTGCTGAATCTTTCTATTAGTTCCAGTGGATTTCTCATGGAGTCTTTAGGGTTTTCTATGTATAGTATCATATCATCTGCAAAAGGGACAGTTTAATTTCTTCATTACCAGTTTGGATGCACTTTATTTCTTTTTCTTGCCTTCTTGCTCTAGCTAGAACTTCCAGCACAATGTTAAATAGGAGTGGTGATAAAGGGAATCCTTGTCTTGTTCCTGTTTTCAAGGGGAATGTTTTCAGCCTCTCTCCATTAAGAATGATGTTCGCTGTTGGTTTTGCATAGATGCCCTTTATTATGTTGAGAAATTTCCCTTCTATACCTATTTTATTGAGATCTTTTATCAGGAATGGGTGTTGGACATTGTCAAATGCCTTTTCTGTGTCAATTGAGATGATCATGTGATTCTTTTCTTTCCTTTTGTTTATGTGGTGGATTACATTGATTGATTTTCTAATGTTGAACCATCCTTCCATATCTGGTGTGAATCCTACTTGGTCGTGGTGTATTATTTTTCTGATATGATGCTGAATTCTATTGGCTAGGATTTTGTTCAGAATGTTTGCATCTATATTCATGAGAGATATTGGCTTGTAATTTTGTTTTTCGTGACGTCTTTGCCCGGTTTTGCTATCAGTGTTATGCTGGCTTCATAGAATGCATTTGGAAATGTTGCTTCCTCTTCTATGCTCTGAAATAGCTTGAGTAGTACTGGTACAAGCCCTTCTGTAAATGTTTTGTAGAATTCTCCAGTGAAGCCATCTGGGCCAGGGCTTTTTTTGGTTGGGAGTTTTTTTTATTACCTTTTCAATCTCTTCTCTTGTTATGGGTCTGTTCAGATTTTCTACATCACTTTGTTGTAGTCTGGGTAGGCTGTGTGTTTCTAGAAATTTATCCATTTCCTCCAGGTTTTCAAATTTGTTGGAGTATAGTTTTTCATAATATTCTGTTATATTCCTTTTTATTTCAGTTGGGTCTGTTGTAATGTCCCCCATTTCATTGATTATTTTGGTTATTTGTGTCCTCTCCTGGGTTTCTTTGGCAGTCTGACCAGTGGTTTGTCGATTTTGTTGATTCTTTCAAAGAACCAACTTTTGGTTTTGTTGATTCTTTCTATTGTTTTTCGGTTCTCTATTTCATTTATTTCTGCTCTGATCTTTACTATTTCCTTTCTTCTGGGGGTTGTGGGCTTTTTTTGTTGTTCTCTTTCTATTAGTTCGAGTTCTGTAGTTAATGTTGTGATTTGTCCCTTTCTTCTTTTTGATGTGTGCATCTTTTGCTATAAATTGTCCTCTGAGCACTGCCTTTGCTGTGTCCCAAAGTTTTGGTATGATGTGTTTTCATTCTCATTTGATTCTAGGAATTTTTGATTCCATCTCTGATTTCTTCTATTATTCAGTGATGTGTAAGCAGGGTATTATTCAGTTTCCATGTAGTTGATTTTTTTTCCTTGCTCTTTCTATTGTTAATTTCTACCTTGATGGCATTGTGGTCAGAGAAGATACTTTGAATTATCTCAGTGTTTTGGATCTTGTTGAGGATTGCTCTGTGGCCTAAGACGTGGTCTATTCTGGATAATGTTCCATGTGCTTTGTTAAAGAATGTGGTCTTTGCAGCAGTTGGTTGGAGTGTTGTATATACATCTATCAGGTCAAGTTGGCTGATTGTGCCCGTTAGGTCTTCTGTATCTTTGCTGAGTTTCTTGTTAGTTGTTCTGTCCTTTACTGAGACAGGTGTGTTGAAGTCTCCTACTATTATTGTGGTACTTTCAATTTCTCTTTTCAGTGCTGTTAAAGTTTGTTTTATGTATTTTGGAGCCTTGTCATTGGGTGCGTAGATGTTTATTATGATTATGTCTTCATGATGGATCGTCCCCATAATCATTATATAGTGTCCTTCTTTGTCTTTTATGGCAGATTTTGTTTTAAAGTCTATTTTATCTGAGATTAGGATTCCCGCTCCTGCTCTTTTTTGGTAATTGTTAGCTTGATATATTTTTTTCCAACCTTTGACTTTTAATAAATTCACATCTTTGTTTCTAAGCTGTGTCTCTTGTAGATAGCATATTGATGGATCCTGTTTTCTTATCGATTCTGTCACTCTCTGTCTTTTTATGGGTTCATTGAGTCCGTTTACATTCAGTGTAATTATTGATAGATGTGAGTTTGTTGCTGTCATTTTGTAGTGCTTTTTTTGTGGTGCTGAGGTTTTCTTTGTTCTTCTTACTCACTTGTGCTGAGTTACTTTTGTTTGTTTGGTTTTTTTTTTCATTTCTTTTGTTTTTGTAGGTTTTGTTTTTGCGGATACTTTATGTTTTCTTTTTATTATGTTTGTTAACTTTCTTTGTGGTTACCATAAATTTTACCGTTATGTTTCTAAGTTTGAAGCAGTCTACCATTACTTCGTATCGCCTTGCCTTCCTCTGCATTAGAAGGTTCTATACCTATGCCATTTATTCCCTCTTTCATTATTTTGATGTTGTCATCTATCGATTGACTGCTCTGATTCCCTGTTGTATTTCTTTTGGTTTTGGATAGTCCTCGAGAGTTCATTTCTTAGTTTGGTATCTGGCTCGTACGATCCTGCATCCTAGGTTCTGCCTGTGGGCTGAAACTGTTTGTCCTCTGATAGAAGAACTCCCTTTAATAATTCTTGTAAGTTTTGTTTGACTTTTACGTATTCCCTTAATTTCTGTTTATCTGGAAATGATCTAATTTCACCATCAAATTTGAACGAGAGTTTTGCAGGATATATTATTCTTGGCTGGCAATTTTTTTCTTTTGCGATTTTATATATGTCATCCCATTGCCTTCTTGCCTGCATGGTCTGCTGAATAATCTGAGCTTAGTTTTATTGTTTCTCCTCTGTATGTTACTTCTTGTTTTTCATGAGCTGCTCTCAAGATTCTTTGTTTGTCTTTGGTTTTGTGGAGTGTGATTATATACCTTGGTGATTTTTTTGGGGGGGGTCTCTTGTATATGGGGTCCGTTGAGCTTCTTGGATGGCCAGCTTTTCATTTTTCATGATACTGGGGAAGTTTTCTGTCAGCAGTTCTTCAATGATCCTCTCTGTGTTTTCTGTTTTCTCCCCCTGTTCTGGAATTCCAATCACTCGAAAATTTTTGCTTTTGATTGTATCCCACATAACTCTCAGGGTCTCTTCATTTTTCTTTGTTCTTTTTTCTGAGTTTTCCTCAAACAGAGTTGTATCCAAGTGTTTGTCTTCAATTTCACTGATCCTGTCTTCCACGGTTTCATATCTGCTTCTCAGCCCTTCTATGACAACCTCCATTTCTGAAATCTTGTTGTTTATCTTTTGGATTTCTAATTGTTCTCTTTGTATAATTTCTATCTGTGAATTTATTTTGGTATTTTGTTCCTGCAGTATTTTCCTGAATTCTTCCATTTTTTGGTCCATATTTTCCATGAATTTGTCTATTTTTTCATCATGTTTGTAAGCTTTTTGCTTCAGCTCTTTGAGAATTCTGGCATTAGAGATTTAAATTCCCTATCAGGTCGTTCTAGTACATTTTCTTCCACTGGAAAGTCATCTGGTGTTTTATTTTGGACACCTACCGGAACCATCCTGCCCTGTTTCTGTAAACATTTTGATATTGTCTGCTGTCTTCAGGGTATTCAGTAGTTACTTTTCTCGTTTATTGATTGTAGATTTGTTTGTTTCATCCCTTTTTTTTTTAAGTTTGACTATGTCTGAGCAGGCGGACAGTGTGTTCTTTGTTGTTTGCTCGTCTGTGGTCACAAAACTTTTCATCTCCTTCTCCAGTTGGCAGGGTCAGTCACTCAGATATGGTATGGCAAGGTAGGTCTAGTTAAAGAGGAGTTACTGGCATGGGTTTTTTGTGGCACTTACTACAGCCACCAGAGCAGGTTGGGATTCAGTGCAGTGCATGTTCCAGTAGGCCGTGCCTGTGCTGCATGATGGTGTGATGTCAAGCGCACCATGCAGGTAGGCAGGATGCAGCAGGGAGATTGTTATGTGTGGAGCTACGATGGATATGGGAGAGAGGAGAGAGGAATAGGAGCCAAAAACATACAAACAAACAAAAAGGAATGCTAGGGGAGCTTGCCATTGGAGTGGAGAGATGAGAGACTTTGAAATGGAGAAAAACAGAAAGGGTAAGAGGAAGAAAAGAAAAGAGTGAATAAATAAAAATCAGAAATGTTAAAGAACCGCAAAGTTCCCAGGCATCTCACCGGTGCAGCTATGACATCTGGGGAAGTCGCTCTCAGGTGTTGCAGTATAGCCTGGCTAGAAGGCATAGAGGTATACAATGCCAGGTATTCAGGGAACAGAAAGAGAAGGAAGATATAGAGACACAAGAAACTGAGCAATGAAAAAAGACAAAGAGGAAAAAGAAAACAAAACAAATTAAAAAAAAAAAAGAGGAAAGGCCCCCCAAAAAACAGAAAAAACACCCAATGAAAAAAGAAATGCTCTGAGGGATCCTTCTGCATGTCTGTGCAAGCTGAGTGGGAAGTCTCCTTGCCACGCAGCACTGTCTGGCTAGAAATGGCTCCCAACTCAAGAAAAGGAAAAGAAAACCAACAAACAATTCAAAACAAATGAACGAACAAAAGCCCCAGGATGCCACCAGCACGGCAGCCCAGACCAGGCCACAGTTCCACACTCGAAACGAGATCCACAGCCCCTCAGGAAGAATCAAAGATGGCCTATGGAACCAGGTATTTGGGCAAAAAGAGGGGGAGGTGGCGAGAGGTAAGGAAGAAATCAAAAGAAGCAGAAAAAAAGCAACACTAGCAGCCAACAAATGGCAGTCCGATAGCCAGCTAGTGCGGGCTGGTGTTTCTGGACAAGAGACTGTGTCCGTGGGAAGCAGAGGGGGCTGAGTGTAGGTGAAGAAGGGTAGGGAGTGGTAAAGTGCATATCACAAATTACCAGAGCTCTTCAGCCCCTCAGGAAGAAGCAAAGATGGTGCTCGGAGCCAGGTATTTGAGCGAAAGGAGGGGGAGGTGGTGAGAGGTAAGCAAGAAATCAAAGAAGCGGAAAAAAGCAACACCAGCAGCCAATAAATGGCACTCAGAGAGCCCACCCATTCAGGTGTGTGGAATCCAAGCAGCCAGTGTTTCCCAGTGAAGAGACTATGGCCACGGAAAGTAGAGGAGGCCGTCGGGGTGAAGAAGGGTGGGGGGTGGGAAAGTGTGTATCGCAAATTACCAGTTGTTTTGTCTCCCGCTGGACAGTCCATGAGGCTGCTTTCTTGTGCCCCCTGTTTGCTGGTCTCCGATAGGAGTCCAAGATGGAGGATCTGCGCTGAAGTAGCTGGTAGGGGACCTCTGCATGAATCTCTCCTCGCTCTCTGTTCTCTGTCAGTTTTCTCACTACAGTTGGTGCTTGGCTGAGTTCTTTATCTCTTCATTTGATGTTTTAGGGTTTCAGGATTGTTGTATTCTCTGTTTGGCTTAGTTTTTCAGATCTTTGCTGTGGAGGGACTGTGTGGTGCTTCTGCCTAGGGCGCCATTTTGCCGGAACTCATGGCAATAGGTTTTAATGGATATTGTGTATAGTATTATTATATTTTGTTATACTTTTTTTTTTTTTACCCCATACAGCAGTAAGTTTGTTGTACTGTGGTGGCTTGAACGTTGCTGTGGTACTGAAAGCTATGCCACCGGTATTTCAAATATGAGCAGAGTCACCCATGGTGGTTAGGGTTCAGCAAAGCTTCCAGACTAAGATAGACTTGAAAGAAGGACCTTGCAGTCTACTTCTGAAATAATTAGCCAATGGAAACCTTACGAACGTCAGTGGAACAATTTCTGATATAGTGCTGGAAGATGAACCCTTCAGGTTGGGAGACACTCAAAATACGACAGGGGAAGGGCTGCCTCCTCAAAGCAGAGTTGACCTTAATGACATCAGTAGAGTAAACTTTCTGGACCTTCTTTTGCTGATGTGGCATGACTCAAAATGAGAAGAAACAGCTGCAAATATCCATTAATTATAGGAACATGGAATGTATGAGGAATGAATCTAGGAAAATTGGAAGTCATCAAAAATTAAATGGAATGCACAAAGATCAATATTCTAGGCATTAGTGAGCTGAAATGGGCTAGTATTGGCCATCTTGAATCAGACAATCATATGGTCTAGAATGACTAATTGAAGAGGAATGGGGCGGAATTCATCATCAAAAAGAACATTTCAAGATCTATCCTGAAGTACAATGCTGTCAGTGATAAGGTAATATCCATAGCTTACAAGGAAGACCAGTTAATACAATTATTATTCAAATTTAAGCACGAACCACTGAAGACAAAGATGAAGAAATTGAAGATTTTTATCCATCTCTGCAGTCTGAAATTAATCAAAACATGCAATCAAGATGCATTGATAATTACTAGTGATTGGGGAAAAAAAGAGGATCTGTAGTTGGAAAATATGGCCTCCGTGATAGAAACGATGCCTGAAATTGCACGATAGAATTTTGAAAAACCAATGAATTCTTCATTACAAATACCTTTTTTCAACACCATAAAAGGCAACTATACATGTGGACCTTGCCAGATGGAAAACGCAGGAGTTAAATTGACTAAATCTGTGGAAAGAGACTGTAAAAAATCCCAATACCATCAGTCAGAACAAAGCCAGAGGCCAACTGGGGAACAGACCATTAATTGGTCTTGTGCAAGGTTAAGTTGAAGCTGAAGAAAATTAAAGCAAGTCCATGAGAACCAAAATATGATCTTGAGTATATCCCAACTGAACTTGGGGACCATCTCAAGAATAGATTTGACACATTGAACACTACTGCCTGAAGACCAAATGAGTTGTGGAATGGCATCAAGGACATCATGCATGAAGAAAGCAAGAGGTCATTAAAAAGACAGAAAAGAGAAAACCAAAATGGATGTCAGAAGAGACTCTGAAAATTGCTCTTGAGGGTAGAGAGATTCATACTTATGCCAATTACAAAAAAAGGTAATGCAACTGAATGTGGAAATTATTGACAATATCATTAATATCTCAAACAAGTAATATTTTGGTGAAGATGATTTAAAAATGGTTGAAGCAGTACATTGACAAGTAACTGCCAGAAATTAAAGCTGGATTCAGAAGAGGACTTTGAATGACGTATATAATTACTGATGTCAGATGGATCTTGGCTGAAAGCTGACAATACCAGAAAGATGTTTGCCTGTGTTTTATTGACTATACAAATGTATTTGAGTATGTGGATCATAAGAAATTGTGCATAACATTGCCAAGAATGAGAATTTGAGAACACTTAATTGTGTTCATGAGGAGCCTGTACATAGACCAAGTGGCAGTCTTTCGAACAGAAGTAGGAGATAGTGCATGATTTAAAATTAGGAAAGGTGTGCGTCAGGGTTGTATCCTTTCACCATACTTATTCAATCTGCATGCTGAGCTAATAATCAGAGAAGCTGGAATATATGAAGAAGAACACGGCTCCAGGATTGGTAGAAGACTCATTAACAACCTGTGATATGCCGATGACATAACTTTCCCTGCTGAAGCGAAAAGGACTTGAAACACTTACTGCTTCAATATGGATTACACCTCAACATAAAGAAAACAATAATCCTCACAACTGGATCAATAAGCAACATCATGATAAATGAAGAAAAGATTTATGTTTTCAAGGATTTTAATTTTACTTGGATCCACAATCAACACCCATGTCAAGAAATCAAATGACGCATTGCACTGGGCAATTCTGCTGCAAAAGACCTCTTTAAAGTGTTAAAAAGCAAATATGTCACTTTGAGGACTAAGGTGAGTCTTTCCCAAGTTGTAGCATTGTTAGTCTCCTCATATGCATGCAAAAGCTGGACAATGAATAAGGAAGAAGGAAGTAGAATTGATGTCTTTGAATTACGGTGTTGACGAAGAATTTTGAATATACCATGGACTGCCAGAAGAATGAACAAGTTTGTTTTGGAAGAAGTACAGCCAGATTGCCCCTTGGAAGTGAGGATGGTGAGACTTTGTCTCATGTATTTTAGACATGTTATCAGGACAGACCAGTCCCTGGAGAAAGATATCATGTTTGGAAAAGTAGAGGGTCAGCAGAAAAGAGGAAGACCCTTAAGGAGATGGATTGACATAGTGGCTGCAATAATGAGCTCAAACCTAGTAACAATTCTAAGGACGATGCAGGACCAGGAAGTGTTTTGTTCTATTGTACACAGGGTGACTATGAGTTGGAACTGACTTGACGGCACCTAACAACAACAACACATACTTCTTTTTGTAGAATAGTTTTTTATCTAGTCATTTAAATGCTTTTGATAAATCTATATATTAAGCTATAAGAACAAAAATAATTTTTTTTAAAAAAGTCTTTTATGGTTGAGGATTCACTCCAGAAGCGTTTTTTTCGTTTTTCCTCTTCACTTTCCTTGTTCCTCATACTCTGTTATTTAATCATACTCTTTGTTAATTGGGTTCCTCAGTTACAAGAACACCTCATACTCTATACATTGATGTTCTTTTATCTGTGGTGCAATGAATTACCAAACATGGCCCTTCAGCCATGGTCTTTGTGACTCACACACAATGATTGAGTGGGACTATGCAAGTAAGGTATATATAACCTGTGATGGTTGGGGTTATGTGCCAACTTGGCTAGGCCAGTATTCCCAGTTTTGTGTGGTTGTTCTACATTTTATGTGTTGTGAATCCTGACCTCTGCATGTTGACAAGGCAGGATTTATATAAGGTGTGTCTTGGGTTGCAGCCTTGCAGGAGAGCATGACTCAAGCCCCACCCTTGCTAGAGTTACACATTTCGCTAGGATGTGACCTGCATCTAAGATATATGTGTGTGTTCTGGCGAGGCTCTTTCTCTCTGCATCTGGATCCTGCATCCGGTTCATGATGAATTGATCTCACCCAGAAGCCTGCTGTCTGACCTGCAGATTTTGGGATTCATAGGTCTTTACAGCCACTTGGACCAGAGGACTATTGTGTGACCTGAGTTGCCAGCTTCTGCAGCCTTGTGAGCCCATAGCCTGTGGTCAGAACTGCCAGTTTGGGTTCCTCAGCTCCTACAGCCACGTGGGTGGGGTGAAACCTCGCCTGACCCATGAGTTTGGGACTTGCCTGCCTCCACAACTGAGTGAGCCATTTCCTTTATATTGTTTGTGAGTTCTGTGAGATGTTGCATCAAATTAGCAAACCCAAAGACAGGACGGAAAGTGCTGAGGAGAGGGAGTAGTTGATGTTAGAGATACTGGAGTGGTACAGCAGCTTGGAAAAGTTAGACATTTGGGACATCTTTAACCTCTGCCTCATAGGAACCAGCTTTGTGCTGATCCTTGTAGAAGAAATTATTCATTTACTATCAGACCCTGTGCTTTTAACTACACTCTTTTTGTATTCACCATTCAGCTAATACAAGGATAAGTCTTCGGATATAGTTTTTATTTTTTGAACTCTTCTGTGGTTCTCGACTTAGCCATTTCAGATTTCTACTCCTAGTCTCTGGTCATTTGTACTCCTGTCCGTGGCAGTGAATTAAATCTGTTCCTAAATCTAGTTCATATGTATTTCTGTAAGATGCACCCACTGGCTGCCTTTTACCTTGGAAAGTGAGACAAAGTACCACAAGCAGAGACTCTTAAAATTTTACTGCAGGATTTGCAATACTGTAATCATTTTTTACATAGCAAGAATAATTTAGAATTATTTATAAAGAGCTGAGATTTGATTCAGAAGATATGGTGGAAGATGAGAAGATGAGACTCTAGCAGTGATTCTTAGATATTTTGGCACGTCTTTGGCAATCTCATAAACCATAAATTTTCTCTTCTGAAAAATATTTACTTCACATCTCAAAGGCTTCATTGCCAGTAAAGGCCTTCCACAGACACCTTAGCAGTCCATGGACACAAAGTTGAAAACTCCTGTTCTCACAATTTTAAACATCAGACATGGAATAGAAGTATTCAATATACTTTCTGTTTTATATGCTCTCTAGACCAGATTTTTTTCTTTTCCCTCCCAAGCTAACACCAGTCAAATATAATGATAGTAACAATTTCCAATATCAATGATACAAAAAAATTAAAAATCCCACACCCCAAGCTTTCCATTGTAATATGCTTCAATGGATATAATCCAATATGAGGAAGTTCTGGCCAGGGCATAGGAATAAATATGGAAAACATAGATTTTTAAACGTAGGTTACTGAAAGTACAAATTTGACATTAACATCCAAAATACAAATTGGTATGCAAAGAGACAATCAGAGAATTAAGACCAAACTAAATTTAAATGCTACCATCCTTTTGGAGTTAAGGAGTACTTGTATAAAAGTAATTTTCTGTCCCAGCCTGGATTAAATTTTTGAACATTAGAGAATATATAAATATAGAGCAAGAGAAAAAGAAGAAGAGCAAGAAAGAGAGAGGAGATGGAGAGAGAAAGAGTGAGACAGAGAGATTAAATATATATGCTAAAGCTACTTAATTAAAAAAAAGTCTTGAGGATTACTTCATTCCTATTCAATTATTTTGATCTCACAAGGCATTGCCCTGATAATGTTTTTAATGTAAATAAATGTGTCAAGATAATGGAGATTACATTTTCTACAGTCTATAATATACCTAAGTGATTGTTTCTTAACCAAGAGGAGATTGAATCTTTCCTAAACATCATGCATATTACCCAGAGATCTCTGGTTCTTGAAATTCATTACTAGTAGTAATTCATTTCAACACCATTTAAAAAAATGGGTTGTTTCAAATTTATGTCCCTACTTTGCTTCAAACCCATTCCAGATTTTTTTCAGTATTTCTATCTTGGCTAGTATTTATGTTCTTGAATTTATCTGATAAGTGTGAGAGTGTTAAAATAAAAAGACAAATTTATTTTTTTTGTTTCTCATGACTATTATTGCTGTTGTTCAGCATTTATTTTCAACTTTGTACAGTTATGAAAAATATCCTTGAAATTTAAGGTTATAATATTTTTCTAATGAATAACAGTCACAAAAAGTATATAAATTATTGTCTCAATTAATACAAGCAGGTGTATATTTAGAATTTAACATACACATACAAGGGAAAGACTTAAAGAAATGAAGTGAAGTGGACTTTCCAAACAGGTGTCACCTCAATTTCTCAGAGCCCTTCTTAACCCCACTATATATCTTCTCTTCTATAAAATTGTTGCTATGGAAACTTCAAAGTAATGATCAGAGGAAGGGGTCATGAATATAGCATGACGTTTTCTGCTTAGATTGCTGTATATGGAATCATCTGATCTAGAAAATTGACAAAGACAAAGCCAGTTGTTTCTGGACACATTTACCCCTTGTCATATTAGTTGAGTGAGATTTTCTCTGAAGGAAAAATGTCCATATGTTCAACTGCTACAGAAATTTTGAAAGTCTTATGTCTTCTTGAAATATAAGTTAAACTTTGCAATGCTTGTGGAACTTAATTATTACTATTTCCATTTGATGATTTATAGGAAAAATGATAAGAATAGTGGATTGTATCTCTAGTGATTTTGAATTACAGTACTAGAAAGAATTTGGGGAATGTAGGGGATTCTCTTTCAACCAATAATTTACTGAACCAAAAATTTATTCTTTAATTCAATGAATGTATGATAAATATCTGTTATGTAGATGAATTGTAAATCACTTTCAACAAGTTTTCTTGACTTGGGAAAGAAAGGAGATGTAGAAAGTAAAAAAATGGAAATAAAACCCTATCAAGAAATTCTAAAGCTATGTGGTCTGATATTAAGCCCCATAGTGTGTGACTTAGGCTGGGTTCTCCAGAGAAGCACAACCAGTAAAGCATATAAATATATGTATATATAGAGAGATTTGTATCAAGGAAGGCTCATGAGATTTTAGAAGTTGGAATGTGCCAAGTCCATGGATCAAGATAGAGGCTTCTCCTGCTTCATGTAGCCACAGGGGCTGGTGAACCCAAAATCGGTAGATCCAAGAGCAGGGGTCTTGCTCACAGGCTGTGAAGTTTGACAAATCTAAAGATCAGTGGATGAGCTGCTAGCTCAAGGCCCAAAAACTGGAGGTCAGACAAACAGTAGGCAGCTGCAGGATTCAGAGCAGGCAAAAGCCAGAACATCCACTTATATTTGGATGCAGGCCACACACCCAAGGAAACTCCCTTTCAATTGATTGACTATTCATGGCAGATCCAATCATGGGATTGATCACATATAAACACTGAGAATCATGGCCCAGCCACGTTAACATATAATCTTAACCATCACAGTCCACCCCTTGTCAAGTTGGCACCTATACACATCTCCCCGAACCATGCACGATCTCTTAATAAAGACAATTACAAAGTCATACTAACACCTAACATGATACAACTAACCTGTGTACAACCAAAAATGCATTAGCCCCGTTTACATCTTTTATTTTATAAGTGAAGAAAACAAAAATATTTGATGCACGCATACAAAGCAGAAATACTCATAACAGTTACAGTCCTCATTTCTGCAACTGGTCATGTGGATGTAACTGGTATTTAGAACTACCTTCTTTTGCCACCCATTCCGTATTCCATTTACCCTCAGCAAGTACCTCAGCTGGTAGTGGTACTTGACCTGGTGGGGTGAGCCAAACCTTCATTCCTGAAAGGTCAGGGCCATTAGTAGTCATGTCGGAATTGGGTTGTTGTAGTTTTCCATTGACTGTAATCACAGGGCATGGAAGTACTAAGAGACCCCCTAAGAGATTTCCTGCATTCCATACATACTCTTCTTTACCTCCATTATGTAATATCAATCTGATATCCTCTTGGTAATCAGGATCAGTCACAACAGACAGTATGGTAGGTAACTCCCTTCTTTGCCTGTTGATCCAGAGGCATAAGGAGCCATAGTGGCCAGGTGGCATTCTTAGCTTCCAGTTCAATGGAATCAGTGAAGTGTCTCCAGGTGGGAGCATTCCTCCCTTTGGAACTAAGACTTCTAGACCTGCAGAGCACAAAGTTGCGGGGACAGGAAGCAAAAATCTTGCAAGTGGGTCACTAGAGTTAATAGTGGTGCCACCCCCATTTCTACCCTTTGATTCCTGGACCCATGAATCCTGGCTATGGGAGAAAGAGCACTGTATATTGGATGCTGGTTTAAGCATATACAGTCTCCTGGAGAACACTGCCTCAACCCTTCAGGGTATTCCCACCTAGCTGGCACCATAATTGTATCTTTAGGGGTCCATTCCTTCATTTTATCAAGCCAGCTGCTTCAGGATAAGGAACATGGTGAGACCAGTGAATTCCATGAGCATGGGCCCACTGCCGCACCTCATTTTCTGTGAAGTGAGTCCCTTGATAAGAGGCCATGCTGTGTGGCATACCATGACAGTGGGTAATGCATTCTGTAAGTCCATGGACGTTAGTTTTGGAAGAAGCAGTGCATGCAGGGAAGGCAAATCCATATCCAGAGTAAGCATCTATTCCAGTGAGGAGAAAATGCAGCACTTTCCATGATGGAAGTGGTCCAATGTAATCACCTTGCCACCAGGTTGCTGGCTGGTCACCTCAAGTGATGGTGCCATATCGGGAACTCAGTGTTGGTCTCTGTTGCTGGCAGATTGGGCACTCAGCAGTGGCTGTAGCCGAGTCAGACTTGGTGAGTGGAAGTCCATGTTGCTGGGCACATTTATAACCTCCATCCCTGCCACTATGGCCACTTTGGTCATAAGCCATTGCACAATGACAGGAGTACCTGGGGAAAGAGGATGACTGCTTCCCACAGAATGTGTCATCCTATCCACTTAATTGTTAAATCATCCTCTGCTGAAGTCACCTTTGGTGAGCATTCACATGAGACACAAATATTTTCCCTTCTTTGGCCCATTCAGAGAGGTCTACCCATATACCTTTTCCCCATAAATCCTTGTCTCCGATTTTTCTAGTCATGTTCCTTCCAAGTCCCTGACCATCCAGCCAAACCATTGGCCACAACCTATGAATCAGTATACAATCGCACATCTGGCCTTTTCTCCTTCCAAGCAAAGCAAACAACCAGGTGCACTGCTCGAAGTTCTGCCCATCGGGAAGATTTCCCTTCACCACTGTCTTTCAGAGAGGTCCCGGAAAGGGGTTGTCATGCTGCCTCTGTCCACTTTCAAGTGGTGCCTGCATATTGCGCAGAACCATCTGTAAAGAAGGCACGAGTTTTCACTTCTTCAGTCAACTGTTCATAAGAAACTCCCTCCTAGACTGGGAGAGGGAAGGTAATGTGACAGAGGTGGAGACCATGGGCATTTGGGCCACTTCTTCATGGAACTCACTTGCGCCTTTGGGTCCTGCTCGGGCCCTATCTTGTATATACCACTTCCATTTAATGATGGAGTGCTACTGTGCACTTCCAATTTTATGACTCTGTGGGTCAGACAACAACCAGTTCATGATGGGCAACTCAGGCTACATGGTGACTTGGTATCCCATGTTTAAGTGTTCGGTCTCTAATAAGGCCCAGTAATAAGCCAAAATCTGTTCCTCAAAAGGAAAGTAGTTATGTTCAGAGGAAGGCAGGGCTTTGCTTCAAAATCTTAAGGGTCTTCACTGTGATTCACCAATAGGGCCTGCCAAAGATTCCAAACAGCGTCTCTATCTGCCACTAACATTTCAAGCTCCATTGGATCAGCTGGATCATATGGCCCAGGTGGCCCAGTAGCTTGCCTGAACTTGTTGCAGAGCCTTCTCTTGTTTTGGGCTCCACACAAAACTAGCAGCTTTTTGAGCCACTTGATAAATAAGCCGGAGTAGCACACCCAAATGAGGAATAAGTTGCTTCCAAAACCCAAAGGAAGCCCACTAGGCACTGTGCCTCCTTTTTAATTGTGGGAGCAGCCAGATTCAATAACTTATAATTCACTTTATAAGGAATATGGACCCTTAGAAATTTCACTGAAGTGGAAATAGCCTGAACTTTTGTGGGATTAATTTCCCACACTCTAGCACTCATATGTTTTACCAGTAAGTCCAGAGTCATTTACAGTGCTTCCTTACTAGGTCCAATCAGCATAATGTCATCAGTGTAATGGACCAGTGTGACACCTTGTGGAAGGGAAAGGCAATCAAGATCCCTGCAGACTAAATTATGACATAGAGCTGGAGAGTTGATGTAGCTCTGAGGTAGTCAACTGAAGGTGTATTGCTGGCCTTGCCAGCTGAAGACAAACTGCTTCTGATGGTCCTTCGAAACACGTATGGAGAAAAAGGCATCAACCAGATCAATAGCTTCATATCAAGTACCAGGAGATGTATTAATTTGCTCAAGCAATGAAACTACATCTGGAACAGCAACTGCAGTGGGAGTCACCACCTGGTTAAGTTTTCAATAATCTACTGTCATTCTCCAAGATTCATCTGTTTTTTGCACAGGCCAAATAGGCAAGTTGAATGAGGATGGGGTGGGAATCACTACCCCTGCATCCTTCAAGTCCTTAATGGTGGCACTAATCTCTGCAATCCCTCCAGGAATGCAGTATTGCTTTTGGTTACTATTTTCCTATGTAGTATCAGTTCTAATGGCTTCCATTTGGCTTTCCCTACCATAATAGCCCTTAATCCATTTGTCAGGGATCCAATATGGGGGTTCTGCCAGTTTCTGAGTATATCTATTCCAATTATGCATTCTGGGACTAGGGAAATCACTATAGGATGGGTTCGGGGACCCATTGGACCTACTGTGAGACTGACATGAGCCAGGACTCCACTAATAACATGACCTCCATATGCCCCCACTCTGACTAGTGTGCCACAGTGATGTTTTGGGTCTCCCGGAATTAGTGCCAGTATCCAGTAATCTCCAAAAAGTCTGATTATTTCCTTTCTCTCAATGAACAGTCACTCTCGTAAAAGGACGTAGATCCCTTTAGGGAAGGCTGGGAGAGAGATTAACAGTATAAAATTTTGGCAGTGTATTAGTGTCCTTCCTCAAGGGAACCTGGCCTCCTCTTCATTCAAGGGGTTGTGAGTCTTTAAACTCGCTCAAATCTGGAAATTGGTTGAGGGACCGTGACTCTCTATTCTGGTGATTTGAGTTAGACAGATGTTCACCTGACATAGAATTCATTCTTTTATACAGATCGAGTAAATATTTAGTAGATTTCCTATCTGTTTCACTCCTAGGGACACCATGACTAAGTAGCCAACACCATAAATCCATCTGAGTCAGACTATTCTGATTATTGCTTTGAATTCCACTGTCCATTACTGTAATCATGCCCACCTTGGCTTTGTAGATTGAGTGCTGCCACTTGGCCCCTACTAAAACAGGGTCTAATCAGCCTCATTGTATTTAGGTGTCTTAATTCAGTTAGGGCAGTTCCCAATGTCAAATCTGATTTACATAAAATAACAATCACAGCAGTCTTCAAGGCTGCTGGAGCTCCCTTCACAAATGTGTTCCTCACAGTTGTGGTAAAAGGTGTGTCCTTTGGACATGTCATATGTGGGTCTGTGGGTCTAACCTGATAAATCCACTCTAGCATGCCAATTTCCCTAAGCCTTTGGATACCTTCTTCTTCAGTATACAAACACAGGTCTGGTACTTCAGCTTGATTTAGTGTAGCCCACCGTGTAATCCATGCTTCAGCAACCCAACCAAATAAACTATTAGATCCTTTCTTAATTTCTCAAGCTGAAACATTGAATGAAGAATCTGTGATTAGTGAACCCAAATCAATAAACTCAGACTGATCTATCTTTATGTTACTTGCTTCATTATCCCACTCCCTTAATAACCATTCCCACCTATATTCACCAGTTTTCTGTTTGTATATATTAGAAAAATCAAGCAGTTCTTTTGGAGTGTAGCGTACCTCCTCCTGGGTCACCTTTTGGGGTTTGCTGGGGCTTAAGTCTAGTTATAGGTCTAAAAGTGTGTAATTGTTTTGAGAACATTCAGCATTCTCTAATAAAGCATCTGTCTCGGGCAATGCCCCAAGCAATGACTCAGGCAAGGGCTCTTTAGAGGCAGCTGGGCTAGGGCTAATCTCACTAGAGGAAAGTGGAGGGACTAATGGTTTTTCTGGGCAGGATAGAGTAACAGACAAACATGAAGTAATCTCTTCAGATGGGGGTGGTTCTGTTTGCAGGAGTGATTAAATGGAATTTAGGGGCTCAGCATCTCCGGCTTCCTGATTATCTGTCCGTATGTCCCCATCCCACGTTTCAGGGTCCCATTTCTTCCCAATCAATGCCCTTACTTTAACTTTAGACACTTCTCGAGGTTGGCAGTTGAGTTGGCATTGTAATTCACCCTCTCTTACAATAAGACTCTGGGTATGGTTTTTGGCAATATCAGTTCTGTTACTACAAGAAATAAGGTTTTCTTTCAAGGCACAAATGGAAACTGAGGTCATTTATGCGACACTTGAGCTTTGATTCTGAAGCCCTGAGCGCATCTGTTTCTTTCACCAGTTTGTCTAGTGATATTAGGACCAACCAACCAGTTTCCTTATACTTCTCATTCTGACAGAACTGTGGAAAAATATCCCACGTGTTCAACCAGAGCCTAACCTTTCACCAGTACCTGATCTATTGATGATGACAATCTGCGTATTTGTTATTGCCACCTCACACCATGGATTAACAGTGCCCGCTTTACTGCTGAAAGCAGTCATCAACATCTTTAAGACTAACCAGACTTGAGAACCAATTTAGAAAACTCATCCTCACATTTTTGTTTCTCTAGAATCACTCTTGGTACCAAAAGTCTTAGGCTGGGTTCTCCAAAGAAGAAAAACCAGTAAAGCCTATATATATATATATATATATATTTAAAGAGAGATTTATACTAAGGAAACACAATTTTAACTATCACAGTGTGTTTTCTTATTCAAGTCTAAAACAGGAGGCTTGACTGGCATATGGAGAATAAAGGCCATGCAGAACTCAGGGTTTATTTTTTTTATATGAAAGATTTTTTTAAAAATTTTATTGTGCTTTAGATGAAAGTGTACAGCATAAATCAGTTTCTCACTCAAAAAGTATACATAAATTCTTTTATGACGTTGGTTGCAATCCTCATATTGTGTCAGCACTCTCCTCGTTTCCCTTTCCACCTAGGTTCCTTGTGTCCATTCATACAGTTTTCCTGTCCCTTCCTGTCTTCTTATCTTTGCTTTTGGGCAAGTGTTTCCCATTTGGTCTCATAAACTTGATCGAGCAGAGAAGCATTCTCCTCGTGTGTGTTATTTTTTGTTTGATAGGCCTGTCTAATCTCTAGCTGAAAGTTAGGCTTCTGGAATGGCTGCAGTTTTAAGTTAGCAGGGTGTCCGGGAACCAAATTCACAGAGTTTCTCCAGTCTCTGTGAGGCCAGTAACTCTGGTCTTTTTTTTTGTGTGTGTGAATTTGAATTTTGTTCTACATTTTCCACCCACTCTGTCCAGGACCCTCTGTTGTGATCCCTGTCAGAATAGCCAGTGGTAGTAGCTGGGCATCATCTAGTTCTGGGCTCAGTCTGGTGGAGACTGTGGTTCATGTGGTCCATTACTCTTTTGGACTAATATTTTCCTTGTGTCTTTGGTTTTTTCATTCTCCTTTGCTCAGGTTTGTATGGGACCAATAGATGTATATTAGATGGCCATTTGCAATCTTTTAAGACTTAACATGCTATTCACCAAAGTTCGATGTAGAAAATTTTCTTTATGAACTGTTATGCCAATTAACCTAGATGTCCCCAGAGAAAATGGCCCTCAGCCCCAGTAACTCTGTCCCTCAAGGTGTTTAGACATGTCTAGGAAGCTTCTATGACTTTGCCTTGGTCAAATTGTGCTGAATTCCCCTATATTGTGTGCTATCTTTCCCTTCTCCAAAGTTAATACTTGTCTACTATCTAGTTAGTAATTTCCCTTCCTGACCTCTCCCCCTATCCATAGCCATCAAAGATTGTCTTTTTCAGTATGTAAACCTTTTCTTGGGTTTTTGTAATAGTAGTCTCATACAATGTTTGTCCATTTGTGACTGATTTATTTAACTCAACACGTTGTGAGATGTTTCACAGATTTCATCATTGTTCTTTATCATTGCATAATATTCCAAGTAGTGTATGTACCAGAATTTGTCCATTCATCTGATGATGGGCACTTAGGTTGTTTTCATCTTTTTGCTATTGTGAATAATGCTACAATGAACATGGGTGTGCATATGTCTATTCGTGTGATGGTTCTTAATTTTCTAGGAAATATTCCTAGAAGTGAGATTGATGAAACATATGGTATTTCTAAATCTAGCTTTTTAAGGAGGTGTCATATCATTTTTCATAGTAGTTGTATCATTTTACATTCCTACCAGCAATGCATAAGAGTTCCAATCTCTTGGCTACTTCTCCAAAATTTGTTATTTTCTGTTTTTTTGATTAGTGCCAATAATGTCAGGGTGAGATGGTATCTCATTGTAGTTTTGATTTGCATTTCTCTAATGTCTAATGATCAGGAGCATTTCCTTATGTGTTTGTTAGCTGCTTGAATATCTTCTTTAGTAAAGTGTCTGTTCATATCCTTTGCCCATTTTTTAATTGAATTATTTGTCATCTTTTTAATAGGACATTGAAGTATTCTATAGATCTTAAAATTGGACCCTATGTTGAATATGTCATAGCCAAAAACATTTTCCCAGTCTGTAGGTTCTCTTTTTACTTTTTTGGTAAAGTCTCTTGCTGAGCATAAGTGTTTAACTTTTAGGAGCTCCCTCGCAATTATCTAATTTATCTTCTTATGTTTGCACATATTTTGTTATGGTTTGTATTAAGTTATGCTACGTATTAAGACCCTTAGAGTTGTCCCTATTTTTTCTTCCATGATCTTTATTGTTTTTGGTTTTATATTTAGGTCTTTGATCCATTCTGAGTTAGCTTTTGTGTGTGGTGGAGGCGTGGGTCCTGTTTCATTTTTTTATGTATAGGCATCCAGTTTTGCCAGCACCATTTGTCAAAAAGACTGTCTTTTCCCCATTTATTAGAATTTGGTGCTTTGTCAAAGATCAGCAGACCATGGGTGGATGGATTTACATCTGGATTATTGATTCTGTTCCATTGGTCTATGTATCTGTTACTATAGCAGTACCAGGCTGTTTTGACTACCATGGATGTATAGTAGGTTCTGAGATCAAGTAGTATGAGACTTCCAATTTTTTTTTTCTTCAATAATACTTTCCTTATTCAGGGTCTCTCTCCTTTCCATATAAAGTAGGTGATTAGATTTTCCATTTCATTAAACAATGCTGTTGGTATTTAGATTGGCATTGCATTATTTCTGTAGGTCGCTTTGGGTAGAATCGACATTTTCACAATGTTGAGTCTTCCTATCCATGAGCATGGTATGTTTTTCAATTTATGTAGGTTTCTTTTGGTTTCTTTCAATAGTGTTTTGTAATTTTTCTTTGTATAGGTCTTTTATGTCCCTGGTTAGACTTTTCCCTAAGGATTTTATCTTTTTAGGTGCTCTGATAGATGGTATTGTTTTTATGATTTCCTTTTCGAAGTTCTCTTTGTTGTTGTATAGGAATTCAAATGATTTTTTGTATGTTGATCTTGTATCCTGCATCCTGCTACTCTGCTGAATTGTTCTATTAGTTCTAGTATTTTTCTTTTGGAATCTCTGGGGCCTTCTACATATAGGATCATAACATTTGTGAATAGGGATAGTTTTACTACTTTCTTTCCAGTTTGGATGTTCTTTATGTTAAGTAAGAGTGATGATAAAGGGCATCCTTATCTTGTTCCCATTATCAGGATGAATGCTTTTAGCCTCTCTCCATTGAAAATAATGTTGGCTGTCGGTTTTGTACAGATACACTTTATTATGTTGAGGAATTTCCCTTCTATTTCTATTTTATAGAGAGTTTTTCTCAGGAATGAGCATTGGACTTTATCAAATGCCTTTTCTGTGCCAATTGAGATGATCATATGATTCTTTTGTTCTATTTACGTGCTAGATGATATTGATTGATTTTCTAATACTGAGCCATCTTTGCATACCTGGTAAGAATCCGTTTGGTTGTGATGTATTATGTTTTTTATATAATGCTGAATTCTATTGGCTAGAATTTTGTTGAGAATTTCTGCTTCTATATTCATGAGAGATATTGGTCAGTAATTTTTTTTTTCTTTTGGTGTCTTTGCCTGGATTTGGTAACGTGGTTATACTGGCTTCATAGAAGGAGTTCAGGAGTATTCCTTCATTTTCTATGCTCTGAAATAGTTTGAGTAGTACTGGTGTGAGCTCTTCTCTGAATGTTTGGTAGAATTCTCCAGTGAAGCTGCCTGGGCTATGGTTTTTTTTTTTTTTTTTGTTGTTGTTGTTGGAAGTTTTTTTTGTTTGTTTTTTTATTACCTCTTCAATTGCTAGTCTTGCTATGAGTTTGTTCAGATTTTCTATCTCAGTTTGTGTTAGTTTAGATAGGTAGTGTGTTTCTGGAAATTAGTCTATTTCCTCTAGGTTCTCAAATTTGTTGAAATGCAATTTTTCATAGTATTCTGTTATGATCTTTTATTTCAGTTGGGTATTTTGTAATGTCCATCATCTCACTTCTTATTCAGGTTATTCAATTCCTTTCCTGTTTTTCTTTTATCAGTTTGGCCAGTGTTTTGTCAATTTTATTGACCTTTTCAAAGAACTATCTTTAGGTCTTGTTGAGAACTCACGGTTTAGACTAAAAATTCTGCCAATTCTGAGGGCTCAATAATGGTACTGGTTCAAGGACATCATCTTTGTGTTAGTCGGGGTTCACTAGAGAAGTAAAATCAGTGAAACATGTATAGATATATAAATATAGAGATTTACTTCAAGGAAATGGGTCACACAATTGTGGTGGCTGACAAGTCCCAAATACGTGGGTCAGACAAAAGGCTGACAACTTCTGCTGGCTTGGGTGGTTGCAGAGGCCGACAAACCCAAAACCTGCAGGCCAGGTGACAGGCTGGAATCCTTTGCTGGCTTATGTCCCAGGAATAAGGGTCAGACACTGAGAAAATTTCAGAATTGGAAACAGAGTGAGCTGTGACAGAACATTCATTTATATGATGAATGCAGGCCACATCCCCGAGAAAACTCCTCTTTCAGTTAACTGGCTGCTCACATCAGATAACAAATGAGAGGTAATACATAGTGTCTGCCAAACCACTGAGAACTATAGCCTAGCCAAGTTGACACATACAGTAACTATCACAGTTCACCCTTTGTCAACATTGCACCTATACACATTTCCTTAAACCAAGCATAATTTCTAAATAAAAACTGTTATAAAGTCATAATTGCACCTAACATGAAACAACATGCATACAACTGAAAATGCACTAGCCCTGTTTACATCTTATATTTTATAATGAATAATAAGATAAGGAAGGGGAAAAAACAAACTTATTGACTAAATATACATATCTATGTACATATACATGTAAAAAACAAGGAACAAGTACTCGTAAGAGTTGTAGCCCTCATTTCTGAAACTAGTCAAATGGTCGTAGCTGGTAGATAGAACTACCTTCTTCTACCATCTGTTCCATATTCCCTTTGCCCTCAGCAAGAACCTCAGTGGTTCTTTTCCTGGTGTGTTGACCCAATCTTTCATTCCTGCAGGGTCTGGGCCATTAGTAGTCATGTCAGAATTGGGTTGCTCTAATTTTCCATTGATTTTAATCACAGGGGGTGGTAATATTAAGAAACACCCTAAGGGATCTCCTGTATTCCAGACATACTCTTCTTTACCTCCAGTATGTAATATCAATACTATTTTACCTTGGTAATCAGGATCAATCAAACCAGCCAATACCATAGCTCCCTTCTTTGCCTGTTGATCCAGAGGCATAAGAAGAACAAAGTAGTCAGGTGGCATTCGTAACTTCTAGTTCAAAGAAATCAGAGCTGTGTCTCTGGGTGGGAACATTCTTTTGGAACTAAGACCTCTAGACTTGCAGATCATAGGGTTGCAGGGACAGGAAGCAAAGTATTACTAGTGGGTCACTAGGAGTAATAGTGAGTGATGCTATTTCCATTTCCACCCCTTGTGATGCTATTTCCATTTCCACCCCTTGATTCCTGGATCCAAGAATCCTGATATGAGAGAAACAGCATCATTTATTGGATGCTGGTTTAGAGTACATACAGCCTCCTAGAGAACATTGCCTCAGCCCTGCAAGGTATTGCCACCTTGCTGGCACCATAATTATGACTTTAAAAGGCAATTCCATCTTTTTATCAAGCCAGCTGCTTCAGGATGCTGGAAAACATGGTAAGAACAGTGAATTCCATGAGCATGGGCCCATTGCTGTATGTGATTTACTGTGAAGTGAGTTGCTTCATCTAAGACAATGCTGTGTGAGATGCCATGATGGAGAATAAGGGATTCTGAAAGTTCACAGATGGTAGTTTTGGCAGAAACATTGTATACAGGGAAGGCATATTAGTATCTAGAGTCAACGTCTATCCCAGTAAGAACAAAACACTGCCTTTTCTATGATAGAAGTGATCCCATGTAATCAACGTACCACCAGGTTGCTTCTGATAACCCCAAGGAGTAGTGCTATATTGAGGACTCAGTATTGGTCTCTGCTGCTGGCAGATTGGTCACTCAGCAGTATCTGTAGCCAAGTCTGCTTTGGTGAGTAGAAGTCCATGTTGCTGTGCCCATGCGTAACCTCCATTCCTACCACTATGGCCACTTTGCTCATGAGCTCTTTGAGTAATGACAAGAGTGACTGGGGAAAGAGGCTGACTGGTATCCACAGAATGCATAATCCTATTCACTTGATTGTTAAAACCATTCTCTGCTGAGGTCACCCTTTGGTGAGCATTCACATAAGACACAAATATCTTTACTTCTTTGGCTCATTCAGAGATGTCTATCCACATACCTGTTCCCCATAAATCCTTGTCTCCAATTTTACAATCATATGACTTCCAAGTCCTTGACCATCCAGGCAAACTATTGGCCACAACCCATGAATTAGTATACAGTCATATATCTGGCCATTTCTCCTTTCAAGCAAAAGGAAGAACCAGGTGCACTGCTCACAGTTCTGCCCACTGGGAGGATATTTCTTCACCACTGTCCTTCAGCCGGATCCCAGAAAGGGGCTGCAGCGCTACTTTTGAATAGTGCCTGCATATTGTGCAGAACCACCTGTAAACCAGGCATAAGGTTTCTCTTCCTCAGTCAAGTGATCATAAGGAACTCCTTTGAGGCCTTAGGTGCAGACTGGGAGAAGGAAGGTAATGTGACAGAAGTGGGGACCATGAATACTTGGGCCACTTGCTCATGCAACTTACTTGTGCCTTCAGGTCCCACTTGAGCCCAATATTGCATGTATCACCTCTATTTAATAATGGAGTGATGCTGTGCACGTCTGACTTTATGACTTTTTGGGTCAGGCAACACCCATTTCGTGATGGGCATTCCATGCCACATGGTAACTTGGGAAATCATGTTTAAGTCTCTACTAAGGCCCAGTAACAAACCTAAAACTATTTCTCAAAAGGAGAATAGTTATCTGCAGAGGATAGCAGGGCTATGCTCCAAAATCTGTAGACTCTGCACTGTGATTCATCAATAGGTGCCTCCCAAAGACTCTAAACAGTATCTGTCTGCCACTGACACTTCAAGAACTTTTGGATCAGCCAGATCATATGGTCCAATTGGAACAGCAGTTTGCACAGAAGCCTGGAACTGTTACAGAGCCTTCTCTTTTTCGGGTCCCACTCATAACTAGTAGCGTTTTGAGTCCCTTGATAAATAGCTCAGATTAGCACATCCAAACAAGGGATATATTGCCTCTAAAATCCAAAGAGGCCCACCAGGCATTGTGCTTCCTTTTCAGTTGTAGGAGAGTCTAGATGCAACAACTTACCGTTAACTTTAGAAGGAATACCTTAACATGTCCCAAACCACCGGATCCCTCAAAATTTTGCTGAGCTGCAAGGTGTCTTGAATTTTTGTTAGGCTAATATCCCACCGTCAAGCACATAAATGTCTTACCAAGAAGTATAAAGTCATTGTTACTTCTTCCTTAGTAGGTCTAATCAGCATAACGTCATCAATTTGGTGGACCAGTGTGATGTCTTGTGGAAGGGAAATGCAATCAAGTTCCCTGCAAACTAATTATTACACGAGACTGAAGAGTTGATACACCTTCGAGGTAGGGCCGGAAAGATGTATTGCTAGTCTTGGCAGTTGAAGGCAAACTGCTTCTTGTGGGTCTTTGAAACAGGGATGGAGCAAAAGGTAGGCCAGATCAATGGCTGCATACTAGGTTCAAGGAGATGTATTAATGGTAGTGAAACCAAATGTGGAACAGCAGCTGTGATTGGAGTAACCACCTGGTTAAGTTTACAATAATCTACTGTTATTCTCCAAGACCCATCCATTTTTTGTACAGGCCACATAGATTAATTGAGTGAGGATGCTGTGGGAATCACCACCCCTGCACCCTTCAAGTCCCTGATGGTCACACTAATCTCTGCAATCCCTTCAGGAATGTGGGCATTACTTTTGTTTTTTTTATTTTCCTAGGTAGCGTCCACTTAGCCTTGTCTAGCCAGACTTGAGAAGCAATTCAGGAAGCCCATCCTTAAGATATTGTTCATCTAGAACTCTCTCAGTACCAAATGTTTTAGTCTGGGTTTTCTAGAGAAGCAAAGCCACTGAAACTTATATAGATACATGTAGAGAGATTTACTTCAAGGAAATGGCTGACACGATCGTGAGGAAACGGCTGATGCAATTTGGGGGTTAGCAAGTCCCAAATCTGTGGGTCAGATGACAGGCTGACAACCGAGGCTGGCTCACGTGGTTATTGGGCTGATGAACCCAAAACCTGCAGGCCGGGCACCAGGTTGTATGCCTCTGCTGGCTCATGAGGTTGCGGCGGCTTGCAAATTCAAAACCTGCAAGGTCAGGGGACAGACTGGAGGACTCTTCTGGCTTATGTCCCAAAAGCCAGGAATGAGGATCAGACACAGAGAAGACTGCAGGATCGAAAAGAGAGGGAGCTTTGCCAGAACATTTGTTTATATCATGGATGCAAGCCACACCACAAGGAAACTCCTCTTCCAACTGACTGACTGCTCATATCAGATCACAAATGGAAGGTAATATGTAGTACTGGCAAAGCACTGAGAATTATAGGCTAGCCAAGTAGACATATAACATTACCATCACAAGGATACCACCTTCACGTTGAGTATTCTCTAAAGCATCAGAGAATGTGAATAAGGTTGATAATCAACACATTAAACAAAGCATCAAGAATAAGTTGGTATCTGACAGGTAGAATAGTTAAATAATACTTATAAGAAACAAAGAAAATAGATAACAATGCCAAAATATAATTTTAAAATCTAGTCGAAGGGACTTCTGATTTCATCCATGTTGGAGTTACTGGTACTGGACAATCCCTTTCACTCTAAACTAACGTCAAACTGAAAAAAAAAAAAAGTATATGAAATGACTATTTTCAGTCACTGGATAACACACAGCACATTATGTCTGAAACCTATACACTGAAAACTACAAATCATTATATGAGAAATTATATAAAACATAAATAAATGGAATGCATACTGTGCTCATGGAATGAAAAGCTCAAAGTGGTGAAGATGCAATTTTTTTGCATTTATGCTATAGATTTAGCACAATCCCACTCAAAATCAAAATCAAAATCAAAAGTGGCAAGCTGATTAAAAAATTCAAAGGATCTAGAGTAATTGAATCAGTCTTCAAAACAGAAAAACTAATTGAGTAGCACCACTACCAGATTAAAATTTTCATATATAGCTACATTAATGAAGAGACAAATAGATCAAGAGAACAGAATAGAGAATTCAGAAATATATTTACATTATCAACTGATTTTCTACAAAGATACCCAAACAATTCTAAGGGGAAAAGAAAGTCTTCTAAAAAATAGTGCTATAAAAACTGGCTATCCAAGGGAGAGGAAGATGAACCTTGATCCATACTTCACATGGACACAAAAATTTATTTGAAACATGTAATAGTCCTAAATAGAAAAGTTAAAAATATAATACTTCTTGAAGAAACTGAGGTAGAATATATTTGCAGCCTTAGGGTAGGCAACAATTTATTAGCCAAGACATGGAAAACACTAACCACAAAAGTTAAAAAAATAATTAGGCTTCCTCAAAATATATTTTTTTTAAACCTTTTCCAATGGCGTTGTTAAGAAAATGAATAGGAAAGCCACAGTCTTGGAGATATTATTAATACATGTTCTGATAAATGACTTATATCAAGGATACATAAAATACTTCTGAAATTAGAATGAAAAACAAACTATCCAATAAAATATGCAGAAAATCTTGAACAATCACTTTATAAAGAAAGACGTTTAAAAAAATTATATACAGATGTCCAATAAGCCCATGAGAAAGTGTTCAACATCATTTTTTGCTAAGGAAATTCAAATGAATACCACAGTGAGATAATGTTCTACATGCCATAGAATGGAGAAAATTAAAAACTCCAACTTTGGTGAGGCTTGGAGCAACCAGGACTCCCATGTATTTCTGATGGGAATTCAAAATGGTACAACAGCTTTGGAAATACTTTTGGCAGTTTCTTATGAGGTTAGACATATATCTATACTACAAACTAGGAATTCAACTTCCTAGATATCTACTCAAGATAAATGGGCTGAAAATACTGTAAACATAAATGTTTCTAGCAACTTTATTTTTAGTAGATCCAAACTGGAAACAACATATTCTCTGTCTAAACAGAAGAATGGATAAACTAAGTGTGGTAAATTTATACAAAGTACTTCTACTCACCAATATATGTAAATTATTAATATATTCAAAATACTATGCTCAGTAAAAGAAGTAGATCCAAAGCAATACATGTTGTGTTATCCTATTTATATAAGGTTCTAGAGCAAGCAAAAGCAAACATTAGTGAAAAAAGTCTGATCAGAAAAAAATCTAAGGCTCAGTAAAAACTCATTGACTCATTCATTCAACAAATATTTATTGCATACTAACTATATGCTAGATAGTCTTATAGAATTATAATGAAGAAAAGCAAATCTCTTCATCTTCATGGATCTTACATTTCAGAATGGAAGACAAGAAAGCATTTTTTTTTTTTTTTTTTTAAGTAAAATGTGTAGTATGTGAAACCAGTATGTGGCAAGTGGCATGGAGGAAAGATTACGAGGGCATGTTGAGAAGGCCTGTTTGAGAACAGTAACTGCCAGGGAGTGAGAAAGCAGAGTAAAAAGCTTTGCTTATAAGAAAGAAACACATTTTAGGCAAAGGGACAAGCAAGTGCAAAGTCTGTGAGATCAGTGCATACCTGGCTTGTTGGAGGAACAGTAACAAAGCCAATGTGGCTTGAGTGGACAGAAAAGGAAAGGAATAGTAAATCAAATCAGAGTGGGCAGGCAAGGAGAGGGAGAGCAGATCCTATAGGGCCTTATTATAGGCTTTCACTCTGCATTGAAAGATGTTAAGGTTTTGAAGCAGAGATGCACTATAATCTGATTTACTTTTTGTTTGTTTGTTTTTTAAGATTTGTTCCTTGTTTTGAGAATAGGTGCTAAGTCCTAAGGACAGAAGCAGGAAGTTCTGCTGAGAGATCATTGCAACAATCCAGGCAGAAGCAGAGTGGTAAATTACAGACAGACTCTGGACAACTTTTGACTGTGGATACAAGAGTACTTTCAAACAGGTTGGGTTAAGACTAAGAGATAAAGATAACAATTTAAGATGACGTCAAGATTTGTTTGGCCTGAACTATTTTTGTACTATACTTACCATTTACGGAGCTGGGGAAGGTTGTGGTAAGACAGTGGAATAAGTTTAGAAGTTTGGCTTTGTATATTTTAAACATGAGATGCTTAATGGATATCATGTTGGTTATGAGTAGGTTTGAGATTTACAAGTCTGAAATTTGGAGAAATATCATAACTGAAAATATAAATTAATTATAGTCATTACCTAGTTTTACAAGAAACTGAGAAAATATTCTTAAGACTATGAGAAAATCCACCACTTACCTGTCGTTTTGTCATACTCTGGTGGCTTGTGTGTTTCTGTGATGCTGGAAGCTATGACACTGGTATTTCAAATACCAGCATTGTCATCCCCGGTGGACAGGTTTCAGCAGGGACTGATCCCTCCTGATAACCTGTCCAAAGTAAGTGAGACAAAGTCTCACCATCTTTGCTTTTAAGGAGCATTCTGGATGTACTTCTTCCAAGACAGATTTATTTTTCCAGCAGTCCCAAGGCAATATTCTTCAACAACATGGTAATTCAAAGGTGTCAATTCTTCTTTGGTCTGTCTTATTGACTGTCCAACTTTAACATGCATATGAGGCAATTGAAAATACCTTGGCTTGGGTGAGGCATACCTTAGTCCTCAAAGTGACATCTTTACTTTTTAAAGCTATGAAGAAATGTTTTGCAGCAGATTTTCCCAGTGTAATACGTCATTTGATTTTTTGACTTCTGTTTCCGTTGGTGTTGATTGTTAATCCAAGTAAAGTGATATCTTTGACAACTTCAGTATTTTCTCCATTGATTCTGATGTTGCTTATTGGTACAGTTGTGAATTTATTTTCTTTATGTTGAGGTATAATCCTTACTGAAGGCTGTAATCTTTAATCTTTATCAGTGTTTCAAGTCCTCTTAACTTTCAGCAAGGAAGGTTTTGACATCTGCATATCTTCAGTTGTTAATTAGTCTTCCTCCAATCCTGATGTTGGTTCTTCTTCAAATGAGATGTTTTGACAAATTAATGCAGCTATGGAAGACCTCACTTGTGTATGGCAAAAAAATTTGAAAGAAAGCTACCTGGTCAACCAGCTGGAAAAGTTCCATATTCATGCCAATTCCAAAGAAAGGTGGCCCAATGAAAGGTGGTCCAATGAAATGTGGAAATTATTGGACAATGTCATTAATATCACATTTGAATTAAGGTGTTGGTGAAGAATATTGAATATACCATAGACTTCCAAAAGAATGAACAAATCTGTCTTGGAAGAAGTACAACCAGAATGCTCTTTAGAAGTGAGGATTGTGAGACTTTATCTCAATTACTTTGGACGTGTTATCAGGAGGGACCAATCCCTGGAGAAAGACATCATGCTTGGTAAAGTAGAGGGTCAGCAAAAACAGGAAGACCCTCAACGTGACGAATTGACACAGTGGCTGCAGCAATGAGCTCAAATATAACGATTGTCAGGATGGCATAAGACCAGGCAACGTTTCCTTCTGTTGTGCATGGGGTAGCTATGAGTCAGAACCAATTTGTTGACACCTAACAACAACAATGAGAAACTATTGCACTAGAGATTTCACAAGCAATTTCTTTCAAGTTTGCAATGGACAAATAATATATAAAATTTTTTTTTAACCAAGGAAAAGAGAGAAATAAATTCTTTTCTTACATTTTTTTTCCCCCTGGAGCTAGTGTAGACATGGCTCAATAATATTAAATAATAATTAAAAAAAAAAACAAAAAGCCTCTACAAATGGATCTCCATTTGTGGATATATTTTTAAAATTCAAATTAAATCTAATATTAGCCAATACTTTCATTCCTGTTAGAATATTTTTTTGCAAAATCAATATATATCCATATTTGAAGAATAAAATGTTATTTATTAATGACTGATATATAGTCTTGAACTGAACACATGTCATGGATTGAATTGTGTCCCCCAAAAAATGTGTGTAGCAACTTGGCTAGGCCATGATTCCCAGTATTTTATAATTGTGTTATCTGACGTGATTTCCTTATGCGTTGTAAACTCTATCACTATGATGAGATTATATGTGATCTCCTTACGTGTTGTAAATTCTATCACTGTAATTAGGTTATACTGATGAGGTTGACAAGATTAGATAGTGTCTTAATACAATCTATTTTGAGATATAAAAGAGAGAAGCAAGCAGAGACACATGGGAACCTCACACCACCAAAAAAGCAGTGTTGGGAGCAGAGCGCGTCCTTTGGACCTGAGGTTCCTGCACTGAGATGCTTCCAGACCAAGGAACGACTGAGGCATCACAAGGACCTTTATCCAGAGCCGACAGAGAGAGGCAGCCTTTTCCTGGAGCTGTTGACCTGAATTTAGACTTGTAGTCTACTGGACTGTGAAGACAATACATTTCTCTCTGTTAAAACCATCCACTTGTGGTATTTCTGTTAGAGCAGCACTAGATGACTAAGACAACATGTGAGAAACTGGTGTAAATATAGGGACAAGTTATACTCTCACCTTTTCATTTGAGTCATAGAATATCACTATTGCAAGATCTTTGCACATCTCTTTCTTTCTTTTCTCTGTTACTGAGGTGGCTTGCTTGTTGCTGTGTTGCTGGAAGGTATTCCACCAGTATTTCAAATACTATCAGGGTCACCCATGGTGGACAGGGTTCAGCAGAGCTTCCAGACTAAGATAGACTAGGAAAAAGGACCTGGCGATCTACCTCTGAAAAAATTGGCCAGTGAAAATCTTATGAATAGCAGTGGAACATTGTCTGATATAGTGCCAGAAGATGAGCCCTGTAGGTTGGCAGGCACAAAAAATACAACTAAGGAAGAGCTGCCTCCTCAAAATAGAGTTGACCTTAATGACATGGGTGGAGTCAAGCTTTCAAGACCTTCATTTACTGATGTGACATGACTCAAAATGAGAAGAAACAGTTGCAAACATCCATTAGTAATTGGAATGTGGAATGTGTGAAGTATGAATCTAGGAAAACTGGAAGTCATCAAAAATGAAATGGAACGTGTAAAGATCAATATCCTAGGCATTACTGAGCTGAAATGGACTAGTATTGGCCATTTTGAATCAGACAATCATATGGTCTACTATGCAGGGAAGGAGAAATTGAAGAGGAACGGTGTCCCATTCATTGTCAAAAAGAACATTTCAAGATCTATCCTGAAGTACTATGCTGTCAGTGACAGGGTAATGTGATAGCTAAGGTTGTGTGTCAGCTTGGCTGGGCCATGATTCTCAGTGGTTTGGCAGTTATGATGTTGTTTGGTAAGTCATATGATTTTGTGATAACTTCCATGATGAGATTTCATATAATATGATCCCCTCCATGATGGGATCTGCTGTAAGTAGCCAATCAGTTGAAAGGGAGTTTCCCTGGGCGTGTGGCCTGCATGAAATATAAGTGGACACTCTGGTAAGATTACTGGGCTTTTGCTCACTCTGGATCCTGCAGTTGGCTCCTGTTCTTCTGACCTCCAGTTCTTGGGACTTGAGCTAGCAGCTTACCTGTGGTCTTGCCTGCCAATCTTGGAATTAGTCAATCTTCGCAGCCTGTGAGCAAAAGCCCTGCTCTCTGACCTGCTGATCTTGGATTCACTAGCCCCTGCAGCTACATGAATCAGGAGAAGCTTCTATCCTGAACCATGGACTTTGGAAGTTCCAGCCTTTACAACTGCCTGAGTCATTTCCTTGATATAAATCTCTCTCCATATATATTTATATACTCTACTGATTTTACTTCTCTAGAGAACCCAGCCTAAGACAGGTAATATCCATAGGCCTAAAAGGAAGACCAGTTAATACAACTGTTATTCAAATGTACACAGCAACTACTAAGGCCAAAAATGAAGAAATTGAAGATTTTTACCAACTTCCGCAGTCTGAAATTGATCAAACATGCAATCAAGATCCATTGATAATTACTGGTGATTGGAATGTGAAAGGGTCAGTAGTTGAAAAATATGGCCTTGGTGATAGAAACATCATTGGAGACCACATAATAGAATTTTGCAAGACCAGGGAATTCTTCATTGCAAATACCTTTTCACCAACATAAATGGCTAATATACACATGGAGCTCACTAGGTGGAATACACAGGAATCAGATTGACTACTTCTGTGGAAAGACACAACAGAGAAGCTCAGTATCATCAGTCAGAACAATTCTAAGGGCCAGCTGTGGAATAGACCATCAATTGCTCATATGAAAGTTCATATTGAAGCTGAAGAAAATTAGAGCAAGTCCACGAGAGCCAAAATACAACATTGAGGGTATCCCACTTGAATTTAGAGACCATCTCAAGAATAGATTTGACTCATAGAACACTAATGACCAAAGACCAGATGAGTTATGGAATGACACCAAGGACATCATACGTAAAGAAAGCAGGAGGTCATTAAAAAGACAGGAAAGAAAAAAAGACCAAAATGGATGTCAGAAGAGATTCTGAAAGTTGCTCTTGAACATAGAGTAGCTAAAGCAAATAGAAGAAATGATGACGTAAAAGAGCTGAACAGAAGATTTCAAATAGTGACTAAAGAAGGCAAAGTAAAATGTTATAATGAAATGTGCAAAGACCTGGATTTAGAAAACCAAAAGGGAAGAACACACTCAGCATTTCTGAAGCTTAAAGAACTGAAGAAAAATTTCAAGATACGAGTTTCAGTATTGAAGGATTCTTGGAACTGACTCGATGGCAACGGGTTTGGTTTGGTTTGATGGGGAAAATATTGAACAATTCAGGAAGCATCAAAAGAAGATGGAAGGAATACACAGACTCATTGTACCAAACAAAATCAGTCAACGTTCAAGTATTTCAAAAGTTAGCACTTGATCAAGACCCAATGGTACTGAAGGAAGAAGTATAAGCTTCACTGAAGGCATTGGTGAAAATCAAGCCTCCAGTAATTGATGGAATATAAATTGAGATGTTTTAATAAAATGGATGCAGTGCTGGCAGTGCTTACTTGTCTATGCCAAGGAAATTGGAGGACAGCTGCCTGGCCAATCAACTGGAAGAGATCAATATTTGTGCCCATTCTAAAGAAAGGTGATTCAACGGAATGCAGAAGTTATCAAACAATATCACAGATATCACAACAAATAAAACTTTTCTGAAGCTCATTCAAAAGCGGTTGTAGCTGTACATTGACAGGGAACTTCCAGAAATTATAGCCAGATTCAGTAGAGGACATGGAACAAGGGATATCATTGCTGATGTCAGATGGATCTTTGCTGAAGGCAGTGAATAGCAGAAAGATGTTTACCTGAGTTTTATTGATTATGCACAGGCATTTGGCTGTGTGGATCATAGTTAATTATGAATAACATTACGAAGAATAAGAATTCAAGAGTACTTAATTGTGCTCATGAGGAACCTGTAAGTAGAAGAAGAGACAAGTCATTCAAACAGAACAAGGAGGTATTGCATTGTTTAAAGTTAGGAAAGGTATGTGACAGGGTTGTATAATTTCACCATACTTAATCAATCTGTATGCTGAGCAACTAATCCAAGAAGCTGAACCATATGAAAAAGAATGCAACTTCAGGATTGGAGGAAGGCTCATTAACAACCTGCATTATGCAAATGACACAACCTTGCTTGCTGAAAGTGAAGAGAACTTGAAGCCACTTATTGATGAAGGTCAAAGACTACAGCCTTCAGTATGGATTACACCTCAACATAGAGAAAACAAAAATCCTCACAACTCGACCAGCAAACAACACCATGATAAACAGAGAAAAGATTGAAATTGTCAAGAATTTCATTTTACTTGAATCCACAATCAAGGACCATGGAAGCAGCAGTCAACAAATCAAAGGACGTACTGCATTAGGCAAATCTCCTGCAAAAGACCTCTCTAAAGTGTTAAAAAGCAAAGATATCAGTTTGGGGACTAAACTAAGATGTGCCTGACCCAAGCCATGGTGTTTTCAAGTGCCTCACATGCATGTAAAAGTGGACAATGAATAAGGAAGACTGAAGAAGAATTGATGAATTTGAATTATACTGTTGGCGAAGAATATTGAATATACTAGAAGACTGCCAGAATAACAAACAAATCTGTTTTGGAGGAAGTACAGTCAGGATACTCCTTGGATGTGAGGATGGGGAAACTTTGTCTCACATACTTTGGACATGTTATCAGGAGGGACCAGTCCCTGGAGAAGGACATCATGCTTGGTAAAGTAGAGGGACAGCAAAAAAGGAAGACCTTCAACAAGGTGGATTGACACGGTGGCTGCAACAATGGATTCAAGCATAAAAATAATTGTGAGGACAGCCTGGGACCAGGCAGTGTTTTGTTCTGCTGTACATGGGATCGCTATGAGTCAGAACCTACTTGAAGGCACCTAACATGATACCTGAAGAATTCAGATTTACTTTATATCTGTCATGAATTGAATTGTGTCAATTTGGCTAGGTCATGATTCGCAGTACTGTGTGATTGTCCTCCATTTTGTCATCTGATGTTATTTTCCTATGTGTTGTAAAACTTATCTCTATAATGTTAATGAGATGGGATTAGTGGCAGTTATGTTAATGAGGCAGGACTCAATCTACAAGATTAGATTGTGTCTTAAGCCAATCTGTTTTGAGATATAAAAGAAAGATGCAAGCAAGGAGACATGTGGACCTCATACCACCAGGAAAGTAGTGCCCAGAGAAGAGCACTTCCTTTGGACCTGGGGTACCTGGGCTTAGAAGCTCCTAGTCCAGGGGAAGACTGATGATAAGGATGTCTCTCCAGAGCAGATAGAGAGAGAAAACCTTCCCCTGGAGCTGACACCTTGAATTTGGACTTCTAGCCTACTAGACTGTTAGAGAATAAACTTGTTTGTTGAAGGCATCCACTTATGCTATTTCTGTTATAGGAGCACTAGATAACTACAATACCATTCTTTCAAAGTTGGATCATGATGCTATTTACTTACTTTCCTTGGCATTTCAAACTCCTGAATGAATATCTCATTTGCCCAACAGATATTTTTAGACCATATCACATCATAGATCACTGAATCAGTAATATATTGGTGATCTTTAATATTATATAGAGAGTGAAATGGTTAAAAGCTTGGCTGCTAACCAAAAGGTTGGCAGTTTTAACCCTCCTGGTGGCTGCACCACAGAAAGACCTGTTATTCTGCTTTCACAAAAATTACAGCCTAGAAAACCATATGGGGCAATTCTACTCTGTCACATGGGGTCATTATGTGTCAAAAATTGACTAGATGGTACACAAGTACAAAGACAGCATATATAATTTTAACACGAATGTTAAAACTATTAACTCATCAACAGATCTTTATGGATTCCCCTAACATGTTGTTGCTGTTAGTTGACTTGAGTTGATTCCAACTCATAGTGATCACATGTGTGCAAAGTATAACTGCTCCATTGGGTTTTCAAGGCTGTGACCTTTTCGGAAGCAGATTGCCAGGCCTGTTTTCTGAAGCACTTGTAAGTTGTATAGTTTTAAACAGATTAACCTTGAATTCCCTTGACTGAGATAGGTAGATAACAGGTAAACAGATGTGATATTAAATTTCATGTATTTATAAATATTATGAAAAAAAATAAAGCAGTGTAAGAGCAATATAAATGGGATTGAAAAATTTCATGTATAAAAGTGGAATTGTCCTGGAAATTCAAACTTGGAGTCTATCTGACAAAAATCATAAACAGCACAATGTAAACCATAATCACAAAAAATGATTAGAAATAGGATAATTCCAAAAGAAAAATTTAAAAAAAACACAAATCTAGGTATTAGAAGGAGACAGATAAATAGAATCGATTTACTCTATCCAAATTCTCAAGTTATTGAAAAATATGATAAAGCAGTAAGGCATATGGATACTCAGCTGACTTACTGAGTGGCTTATCTCTTCATGCAGATAAATTCTTAATAATAATGAACTCCAGACTGAGACTAATTCTTCCCTTCTCCATCACAGACTGTGGATCCAGAGACAAGGCTTCCTATGTAATGATAGCAACTGTTTCCTCCCAAATTGGATTAAGTCATTTCTCTTCCCCCAAGAAATAAGGCATAAGATGGTAAAAATGATCAATTATAGGAAAAATAGCCCATCTTAAATATCAGAAATAAAGAGGAAGCATCCACAGGCTAATATTTCTAAGTTTTGCTTTCTTAACAACTGGTTGAGCTCAAGGACTGAACCACTAAGCCTATGGTTGACCCAGAGTTGGAGGTAAGATCATTAGTCCCAGTCTTTATTTCAGAAGCCCATAGCCCCTACCCCCATATCAACCAGTGCTACCTTGTGGATCTTCCCAGAATCACTGATGAACAGTTTCAATTTATGGCCCCAAAAAAACTATGAAAATCTCAAAATACTATATTTTAATTATATCATACCAAAGTTGGTATGTTTTCCAGCCTCAAATTTACTATTTTGTTGTTTGGCGCAAATTAGGTCCAGCCAAATTTTTCAATATAACTTTTCAGAGGGTCTGCTGTATGATTATATGACCACATTAAGATTATCTAAGAATAAAATGTTAATGAAAATTTTCCAAATTTAAACACGAACACTTCACATTATTGACTTCCAAAGAGGAACTTAAAGCCCAAGTATTAATGTTCTTGCAGATTAATGCCCATTGGAATTTAATCCCCAAATAATATTCTTTTAACAGACTAAAGTCTAAAATTATTGCATTAACCTTTTATCTAATTCTTATTCTGCCCTGTCTCAGTCAGAGTTCTACAACTGGTAGAGAGCTGTGGTTTCTTCAGCAGCTATGACCTTGATGTCTCATTGTAGTAGGGAAGTTCCTTCAGAAGTTGTAGAAGTTCAATGCAAAGTTTCTGATATGCTTCACTTATAAGAAAATCTGCATTTGATAAAATTTGGAAGATTATTCCAGCACAGGCACATCTTCAAACAAATTTAGAACACATGTCAAATCTCAGACACTAGTGCAGTTCCACTATGCAAAATTTTGTTTGCAAAAGTCTGTACTCAGTGCTGTCAAAGACCATAGCACGAACTCATTGCTGTATTGGGGAAGGGGCATAGACAGAACATCTGGATTTCAGCTTTGCCAATGTGACAGTCAATTTTTGCCAGGTGTCCAGAGACTATTGTTTGTGAATATAGGCTGGATTGGAAAAAACTTACATAAAGACATTAATTATACTACTATGTTTAGTATATCTGGGGGAAAATTCCATTATGCCAATGTTTTCTCTCTTCAAACAGCATTTGAGATATTGCTGCCTTCTGACAAAGTTTAGAAATTTGTAATAGTGACAGCCTTGATTGTCAGGTCTTGTTTGACAAGGCTTTCTTTCTCATTCAGCATATTCAAACTCTTAATTTACAATTCTCATTGGAGCCCACATTTCTGGGAGGACAATACTACATGGAGGTGGTCTCAGTTAGTGATATGGCTTTCACTGTCTCTTGTGAACAGGCTTATCCATCCTGTGCCACAAAGGCAGCTTAAGCCTATGAACCCTCTTCCCTTAGGCAAGTTTTTCTCAACCCAACATTTGTTTCATCTGGAAATTCATCCACAAGGGTCTTCTGAACTAAAGCTGCTACTGATGCATCTGCCATGTTCTCCTGATCATAGTATCTTTTCTTTGAAATAATTCGGAACTTTGATAGCATTTTTCTGTTACATATTTTTCTAAAGTGGGAATTATTCAATAACGGGCTATGATTCTAATGTTTTTATTTTCTTCAATCAGTCCACCATTCCCTTTTGGAGGGCTCTGCTGGAATTATAACTTAGACTATAGCTTGACCCTTTCCTTTCATAACAAATGTAGCATCAGCACTGTTTGTTGGAATTAAATGTTTTTGTTTTGTTTTAACATCCATTTACTCTCTTGGCACAGATATTTTTCTAACATACCCTTTCAGATTTTAAATTGTGGCGTATCCCATGATGACATTTCATGAGCTCTGTACTACAAAAGGAAACCTGGTGGAGCAGTAGTTAAGTGCTATAGCTGCTAACCAAAAGGTCGGCAGTTCAAATCCACCAGGCACTCCTTGGAAACTCTATGAGGCAGTTCTACTCTGTCCTATAGGGTTGCTACGAGTCAGAATCGACTCAATGGAAACAGGTATACTACAAAAATTAACTGCTGTTCCATAAATAAATAAGTAATAAATCTTATCTAACTTCAATTTCCAGACTTGGGTAATTCTACCCAGAACGTATTCTACCCAAAGCTATTTTCTCGTCAGACCATCTCTAACCCAGGTCTAGTTTCCATCCATTATTATTCTATCTGGCTTCTCTTTAATAGATTTTATCCTATGTCTTCCCTTAGAGTTTTAGTTCCATATATTTCTTAAACATATTTCATCAGAACTCCCAGACAATACCAGGAAAAGGACAAAAATTGTGCCACCTTGAAAATCACCCAGAATATTTTTTAATATCTTATTCTTATCCCTCTCATCTTTTCCTATAAAACTTGCCCAAGTTTTATGTAAACATTCCTGTAACTATGTTTGAGAGTAGGTTCCCAATTGCTCATACTCTGCATTGTCTATCCATAACTCTAAGGAGCTGGTGGTGCAATTGTTAAGAGCTTGGCTGCCCACTGATGTGTTGGCAGTTCAACTCAGACAGTCACATCTCAAGAGAAAGACCTAGTGATCTGCTCCCATAAAGAATACAGCCTAGGAAACACTATGGAGAAGTTCTACTCTGTCATGTGGGGTCATTTTGAGTTGAAAATCAACTTGATGGCACCTAACAACATCTGTAGTTCTAAAAGGCATCTGTCATGGATTGAACTATGTCCCCCCAAAAGTGTGTCTATCAATTTGGCTGGGCCATGATTCTTGGTATTGTGTGATTTTCCTAGGTGTTGTAAATCCTGCCTCTGTGATGTTAATGAGGGAGGATGGGAGGCAGTTGTGTTAGTGAGGCAGGACTCAGTTTACAAGATTGGATTGTGTCTTGAGGCAATCTCTTGAGATATAAAAGACAGAAGTGAGCAGTGAGACGGGGACCTCATACCACCAAAAAATCAGTACCAGAAGCAGAGCATGTCCTTTGGACCTGGGGTCCCCATGTGGAGAAGCTCCTAGTGGTTCCTAATCCAGTATGACTGATGAGAAGGCCAACAGAGAGAGAAAGCCTTCCCCTGGAGCTGACACCCTGAATTTGGACTTTTTGCCTACTTTACTGTAAGGAAATAAACTTCTCTCTGTTAAAACCATCTACTTGTGGTATTTCTGTTACAGCAGCACCAGATGACTAAGACAGAATTCACCTAATTATTTTCTGGATATAATATAGGTCCTGTCTAAGAAAGTGTTTCAGTTTGTTCTCTAAGACCATCATTCTTGTCTTTTATCAGGTTTCTTTGGGCCTTGATCACTGTTTCTGATTTAATAAGGACTAAGATATCTCTTTTTTTTTTTTAATACACAACCAGCTGCATTTTCTTACCCTTTTGCATAGTATATCCTGGTTTTTAGATAAATTTTTCCCCTTTTATTTGTATAATCTGTCCTTAAGAGCTCATGTTTTCTCCTAAGGAAACTTTTTACTTCTAGTTTAATCAGCCTGTCTTCATTTTTTTTTTTTTTTTTTTAAATACAGCCAGTGCTCCTGTGCTGTTATTAACAAGAATATTTTACAAATCGCTTTTTTTTTTTTCCAATTTCCTGAGCACATCTAATCTCCAGAGACAATATTTAGGCTATTTAAGGCCATACTTCTCAAACCTAAATGCATATAAAAATCACACAAGTGCCTTGTAAAATGTAAGATCCAATTTACCAGAACTGAATAGGAGCATGAGATACATTCTGGGTGATGCCGATGTTTGTGGTCAATGGATCATATTTTATTAGTAGGTATTAGAAAAGTATTATGGTTTGAAGTGATCTGACTTAGTTGCGCCTCTTCTTCAACCCAAGAAAATGAATCATTCTCTCTTCAAAAGGGTTAGTATTTTTGTATGTGTTTGCTAATAATATTTACCCCCTTTCTCTAGTTTGCACCTCAGAAATCTAAAGTTGTGTATATAAGCTTTGTAATAAATAAATAGTCAACTTCGATCAACTACAGGAATTCAAGAACAGTCACTCCAGAGTTTCCTCTTTAGGCCCTGAAGACTGTTTTAAGAGAATTTGGCGCAGCAGATCTATCATTGCTTATAACGACTGAAGATAGTGATTTAGAGCTAGAACTTCATTAGAGCTCTGTAGCACCAATGAAGATCAGCTTCCTTACAAGTTATAAGCAGCAATGGTGGTTCTCCTCACCAATGACTAAATATTTTTAATCCTGCTCTAGCCTTGTTGGCAAATCAGACCAGGAATTCTGTGTAGGAAAAGTCAACCTGCAGCAAACCACAACCTAGAGCTCTCATTGAGGCTGAGCCTGCCTCCATGGCCTCTTCTTTTCCTGAGGTCAGCACACCATCTCTAAGTCTCTTGGGATCTATGACCTTTTAAAAGACTTTGATGAGGACATGGTCTTGCTGAAATCCATGGAGCTTTTGTCAAGGTGTGGCTTTTTAAATTAAAAAGAAAAAAAGTTGCCTGTAAAAGTAGACACCAAAAGGTCAGCAGCACTCATCACATCAAAATGCCACATTACTATTTTGTTTAACCCCTCTCTCTTCAAGAACAAGGCAAGGATCTGAGATTTTACCCTGCTTGCAAGCCAGCAAATTAACCTGCCACAATTTCACAGATGCTGTAAGAAGATACAAGATTCCTAGGTCCGAAACAAAGGATTTTATTACTCATGGAACAACAGGGATCATAAACTTCATATGTGTATTGGTCCCCCTTGATTTCCTTTGCTCTCCAAAGTCCATGGGAGGCTGAGATGTGGTCCAGGCAGTTGCTGCCCATACCATGGTTTTGTATCACATCTTAGTTTATACCAAATCTTATAAGAATACTAGCAGCAAATGTGTCCCATCTTTGTCCCAAAGGGAAACGTTGTCTTTAGTATCCTGAAGAGCAAATAAATCTGCTCCTTGTCCTGAAGGAAAAAAACGATCTTTATCTTCCATGGCTATTTGCTATTCAAACACCTTTGCACAGATTGTCTGAAACAAAGTGTCACAAGATATGCAGAAATACAAAAGACACTTAGAGAATTTTCTATCAACCTTGTCTAGACCTCAGCCATTAAAAGTCATCCACACAACTGTAAAACTAACCCTGACACACAAAGGAGGCCAATTCAACCACGATATTAAAAAACTTGCTTGGTGTTATCAGTGTACCACAGGCTGAAACTTACCTTGGCGATGGCAAGTGCTTCAATCTCTGCTTAAACTTCACTACTCCAAATTCTGTAACTTTTCCTTTCTTGAATATTCCAGACCCAGACAAAATATCTTGAACATTTGTTTGAATTTAACTTTCTTTTCTTTTTCAATAGTGCTTTAGGTGAAAGTTTACAGCTTAAGTTAGTTTCTCGTACAAAAACTTATACACACATTGTTAATGTGATCCTAGTTGCTATCCTTGTAATGTGACAGCATACTCCTCCTTTCCACCCTGGATTTCCTGTATTCATTCAACCAGCTCCTATCCCTTTCTGCCTTCTCATCTCACCTCTGAACAGGAGCTACCCATTTAGTCTCATATATCTACTTGAACTAAGAAGCACACTCTTCACGAGTATCATTTTATGTTTTATAGTCCAGCCTAATCTTAGTCTGAAGAGTTGGCTTTGGGAGTAGTTTTAGTCCTGAGTTAACAGACAGTCCGGGGCCATATCATCTGGGGTTTCTCCAGTCTCAGTCAGACAATTAAGTCTGGTCTTTTTACTACAATTGGAGTTCTGCATCCCACTTTTCTCCTGCTGCATCAGGGAGTCTGTTGTGTTCTCTGTCAGCGCGGTCATTGGTGGTAGCCGAGCACCATCTAGTTCTTCTGGTCTCAGGCTGATGGAGTCTCTGGTTTATGTGGCCCTGTTTGTCTCTTGGGCTAATATTTTCCTTGTGTCTTTGGTGTTCTTCATTCTCCTTTGCTCCAGGTGGGTTGGGGTCAATTGATGCATCTTAGATGGCCACTTGCTAGCTTTTAAGACCCTAGACATCACTCATCAAAGTGGCATGCAGAACATTTTCTTAATGAACTTTGTTATATTAATTGACCTAGATGTCGCCTGAAACCACGGTCCCCAGACCCCTGCCCTTGCTACTCTGTCCCTCAGAGTGTTTGCTTGTATTCAGGAAACTTCTTAGTTTTTGGTTTAGTCCAGTTGTGCTGACTTCCGCTGTATTATGGGTTGTCCTTTCCTTCATCTAAGATAATTCTTGTCTAATATCTAGTTAGTGAATTCCCTTCTCAGTCTCTCCCCACCCTTGTAACCATCAAAGAATGTTTCCTTCTGTGTTTAAAACTTTTCTTGAGTTTTTATAACAGTGGCCTCATACAATATTTGTCCTTTTGTGACAGACTAATTTCACTAAACATATTGCTTTCCAGAATCATCCATGTTATGATATATTTCAAGGATTCATTGTAGTTCTTTATCATTGCATAGTATACCACTGTGACTATACCATAATTTCTTTATCCATTTGTCTGTTGATGTGCACCTAGGTTGTTTCCATCTTTTTACTATTGTGAACATTGCTGCAATGAACATGCATGTGCATAAGTCTATTCATGTGATGGTAATTATTTCTCTAGGATATATTTCAAGGAGTGAGATTGCTGGATTGTATGGTACTTCTATTCCTAGCTTTTTAAGGAAGTGCCAAATCGATTTCCAAAGTGGTTGTACTATTTTACGTTCCCACCAGCAGTGTGTAAGTGTTCCAGTCTCTCTACAACCTCTCCAACATTTATTATTTTGTGTATTCTGGATTACTGCTAGCCTTGTTGGGGAGAGATGGTATCTCATTGTAGTTTTTTTTATTTTTTAAATTTTTTTATTGTACTTTAGGTGAAGGTTTACAAGCAAATAGTTTCCCATTAAACAGTCAGTATACATATTGTTTTATGACATTGGTTAACAACCCCATGACATGTCAACACTCTCCATTCTTGACCTTGGAGGATTATTGTTTTGTTTTGTTTTGGTGAAACTATACATAGCCGAAGATACACCATTTAAAAAATTTCTACATGCACAGTACAGTGACATCGATTACGTTCTTCCAGTTGTGCTGCTATTCTCACTTTAGATGAAGGCTTACAGAACAAAATGGTTTCTCATTAAACAGTACACATATTGCCCTCTGACAATGGTTAACAAACCAACTATATGTCAAAACTGACCTTACTCAACCTTGGGTTCCCTATCACCAGCTTTCCTGTCCCCTTCTGCCTTCTAGTCCTTGTCCCTTGACTGCTGTGCCTCAGTAGTCCTGTTTTGTTTTATGGGGCTGTCTAATCCCCGGCTGAACACTGAACCTCGGGAGTGACTTCACCACTGAGCTAATAGGGTGTCCTGAGGCCATACTCTGATGGTTTCCCCAGTCTCTGTCAGGCCAGTAAATCTGGTCTTCTTTGTGTGTTAGAATTTTGTTCTACATCCTTCTCCAGCTCTGTTCAGAACCCTCTGTTGTGATCTCAGTCAGAGCAGACAGTGGTGGTAGTTGGGCACCATCTAGCTGTACTGGACTCAGTCTGGTGGAGGCCTTGGTAGCTGTAGTCCATTAGTCCTTTGGACTAATCTTTTCCAGGTATCTTGTTCTCTTCATTCTCCCTTTCTCCCGAAGGGGTGAGACCCGTGGAGTATCTCAGATGGCCGCTCACAGGCTTTTAAGACCCCAGACACTACTCACCAAAGTAGAATGTAGAACATTGTCTTTAGAATCTGTGTTATGCCAATTGAGCTAGATATTCCCCGAGACCATGGTCCCCACAGCCCTCCATCCAGCAATTCAGTCCCTCAGACAGTTTGGAGGTGTCCTTGGAGCTTCCATGGCCTTTCCTTTTACAAGTTGTGCTGGCTTCTCAAGTATTGTGTACTGTCTTACCCTTTACCAAAGTTACCACTTATCTATTGTCTATTTAGTATTTCCCCCCCACCCCTCCCATCCCTGGTAACCTACAAAGATTATTACTTATTGTGTGTAAACTTTTTCATGAGTATTTACTATAGAGGTCTCATACAATATTTGTCTTTTTGTGATTGACTTATTTCACTCAGCCTAATGTCCTCCAGTTTCATCCATGTTATGAGATGATTCACAGATTCATCATTGTTCTTTCTTGTTGCATAATATTCCATTGTGTGTATGTACCATAGTTTGTTTATCCATTCATCTACTGATGGGCATCTAGGTTGTTTCCGTCTTTTTGCTATTGTAAACAATACTGCAGTGAACATGGGTGTGCATATGTCTATTCATGAGATGGCCCTTATTTTGCTAGGATATATTCCTAGGAGTGGGATTGCTGGATCGTATGGAATTTCTATTTCTAGCTTTCTAAGGAAGCACCACATCATTTTCCAAAATGGTTGTATCATTATGCATTCCCACCAGCAGTGCATAAGAGTTTTGATCTCCCTGCAGCCTTTCCAACATTTGTTATTTCCAGTGTTTTTGATTTGTTCCAGTAATGCCAGGGTGAGATAGTATCTGATTGTGGTTTTAATTTGCATCTCTCTAATGGCTAGTGATGGCGAGCATTTCCTCCATGTATCTGTTGGCTCCTTGAATGTCTTCTTCGGTGAAGTGTCTGTTCATTTCCTTTACCCATTTTTTATTTAGATTATTTCTCTTTTTGTTGTAGAGGTGTTGTATTTTCTTGTAGTTTATGGAGATTAGACCTCTCTCTGACTTGTATTGCCCCAAAATTTTTTCACAGTCTGTAGGTTCTCTTTTCACTCTTTTGGTGAAGTCTTTTGAAAGCATAGTTGTTTGATTTTTAGAAGATGGCAGTTATCTAGCTTATCTTCTGGAATTAGTGTGTTGATGCTTATGATTTGTATAGTGTTAATGCCATGTATCAGGACCTCTAGTTTTGATCCTAGTTTTTCTTCTATGAACTTTATAGTTTTTGGCTTTGTATTTAGTTCTTTGATCCATTTTGAATTAGTTTTTGCATATGGTGTGAGGTATGGTCCTGTTTCTTTTTTTTTTGCAGATGGGTATCGAGTTTTGCCAGCACCGTTTGTTAAAAAAAAAAACTGTCTTTTCCCCCATTTGATGGACCCTGGGACCCTTCTCGAAGATCAGGTGACCATAGGTGGATGGATTTACATCTGGGTTCTCAATTCTGTTCCATTGGTCAATGTATCTGTCATTGTACCACTACCAGGCTGTTTTGACTACCGTAGCTGTACAGTAGGTTCTGAGGTCAGGTAGTGTGAGTCCTCGTACTGGATTCTTCTTCCTCAGTAGTCCTTTACTTATTCAAGGTTTCTTCCCTTTCCATATAAAGTTAATGATTAGCTTTTCCATCTCTTTAAAGGATGTTGTTGGTATTTGTATTGGGATTGCATTGTATTTGTAAATTACATTGGGTAGAATTATCATTTTCACAATTTTTAGTCTACCTTTCCATGAGCATTGTATGTTTTTCCATTTATGTAGATCCGTTTGGGTTTCTTGCAGTAGTGTTTTGTAGTTTTCTTTGTATAGGTCTTTTACACCCTGGTTATAGTTATTCCTATGTATTTTATTTTTTTAGGGGCTATTACAAATGGTATTGTTTTCCTGATTTCCTTTTCATCATTTTCTTTATTGGTGTATAGGAATACAACTGATTTTTTTATGTTTATCTTGTATCCTGCTACTCTGCTTAATCTTTCTATTAGTTCCAGTAGATTTCTCATGGAGTGTTTAGGGTTTTCTATGTATAGTATCATATCATCCACAAACAGGGACTTCTTCATTACGAATTTGGATGCCCTTTTTTTCTTTTCCTTGCCATATTGCTCTATCTAGAACTTCCAGCACAATGTTAAATAGGAGTGGTGATAAGGGCATTCTTTTCTTATTGCTATTCTCAAGGGGAATGTTTTCAGCCTCTCTCTGTTAAGAATGATGTTGGCTGTTGGTTTTGCATAGATGCCCTTTATTATGTTGAAAAATTTCCTTTGTATACCTATTTTATTGTGAGTTTTTATCAGGAATGGGTGTTGGACTTTATTGAATGCCTTTTCTGTGTCAATTGATATGATCATGTGATTATTTTCTTTCTTTTTATTTATGTGGTGGATTACATTGATAGATTTTCTAATGTTGAGCCATCCTTGCATATCTGGAATGAATTGTACTTGGTTGCGGTATATTATTTTTTTGATATGATGCTGAATTCTATTGGCTAGAATTTTGTTGAGAATTTTTGCATCTATATTCATGAGAGGTATTGGTCTGTAATTTTTTTTTTGTGGCACCTTTGCCTGGTTTTGGTATCAGGGTTATGCTGGCTTCATAGATTGAGTTCGGAAGTGTCGCTTCCTTTTCTGTGTCTTGAAATAGTTTGAGTAGTACTGTTACAAGCACTTCTCTGAATGTTTGCTAGAATTCTCCAGTGAAGCCATTTGGGCAGGGGCTTTATTGTTGAGAGTTTTTTTAATTAGCTTTTTAGTTTCTTCTCTTGTTGTGGGTCTGTTCAGATTTTCATCACTTTGTGATAGTTTGTGTAGGTAGTGTGTTTCTAGAAATTTATCCATTTCTTCTAAGCTTTCAAATGTGTTGGAGTATGGTTTTTCATATTCCTCTGTTATGATCTTTTTTATTTCTGTTGGGTCTGTTGTGATGTCCCTCTTTTCATTTCTTATTTGTGTTTTTTGTGTCCTCTCCCATTTTTCTTTTGTCAGTCTGGCCAGTGGTTTGTCAATTTTGTTGATTCTTTCAAAGAAACAACTTTTGATTTTGTTGAGTCTATTGTTTTTCTATTCTCTATTTCATTTATTTCTGCTCTGATCTTTATTATTTCCTTTCTTCTGGTGGCTGTGGGCTTTTTTTTTTTTTTGCTCTTCTCTTTCTATCTGTTTGAATTGTGTAATTAATGTTTTTATTTTGTCCCTTTCTTCTTTTTTGATGTATGCATCTATTGCTATAAATTGTCCTCTGAGGACTGCCTTTGCTGTGTCCCAAAGTTTCTGGTACGATGTGTTTTTATTCTCGTTTGATTGTAGGAATTTTTTGATTCCATCTCTGATTTCTTCTATTACCCAGTGGTTTGTAAGCAGGTTGTTATTCAGTTTCCATGTAATTGACTTTTTTTTTCCTTGCTCTTTCTGATGTTCTGGTCAGAGAAGATACTTTGATGGCATTGGGGTCAGAGAAGATACTTTGCATTATCTCAATGGTTTGGACCTTGTTGAGGATTGCTGTGTAGCCTAAGGTGTGGTCTATTTTGGAGAAAGTTCCATGTGCATTGTAAAAGTATGTGTACTTTGTTGCTGTAGGGTGGAGTGTTCTACATATGTCTATCAGGTCAAGTTGGCTGATTGTGCCCTTTAGGTCTTGTCTTAGTCATCTAGTGCTGCTCTAACAGAAATACCACATGTGGATGGCTTTTAACAAGAGAAATTTCTTCTCTCACAGTCAAGTAGGCTACAAGTCCAAATTCAGGGCATCAGCTCTTGGAGAAGGCGTTCTCTGTCTGTCAGCTCTGGAGGAAAGTCCTTGTGATGAATCAGTCTTCCCTTGGTCTGGGAGCATCTCAGCACAGGAACCTCAGGTCCAAAGAACATGCTCCGCTTCCAGCACTGCTTTCTTGGTGGCATGAGGTTCCCATGTGTCTCTGCTCGCTTCTTTCTTTTATACCTCAGAAGAGATTGGATTAAGACCCTAATATTGTCAACCTCATCAATATAACCTCATCATAGTGACAGAATTTACAACACATATGGAGATCACATATAACCTCATCATAGTGATAGAGTTTACAACATGTAAGGAAATCACATCAGATTACACAATCATACAATACTGGGAATCATGATCCAGCCAAGTTGACAGATATTTTTGGAGAACACAATTCAATCCATGACAGGTCTTCTGTATCTTTGCTGAGTTTCTTTTTGATGTTCTGTCCTTTACTGAGAGTGGTGTGTTGAAGTCTCCTACTATTATTGTGAAACTGTCCGTTTCTCTTTTCAGTGCTGTTAGAGTTTGTTTTATGTATTTGGGAACCCTGTCATTGGGTGCATAAATCATTATTATGGTTATGTCCTCATGACAGATTGTCCCCTTTATCATTATATAGTGTCCTTCTTTGTTTTTTATGGTGTATTTTGTTTTAAAATCTATTTTATCTGAGATTAGTATTGCCACTCCTGCTCTTTTTTGGTAGCTGTTTGCTTGATATTTTTTTTTCCATCCTTTGATTTTTAATAAATTGATATCTTTGTTTCTAAGGTGTGTCTCTTGTAGGCAGCATATTGATGGATCCTGTCTTTTATCCATTCTGTCACTCTCCATCTCATTATGGGTGCATTTAGGCCATTTACATTCAGTGTAATTATTTATAGGTGTGAATTTATTGCTGTCATTTTGTAGTGCTTTTTTTGTTGTGTTGACATTTTCTTTGTTCCTCTTATTCTCCTGTGCTGAATTACTTTTGTTTGTGGATTTTTTTCGTTTCTTTTTTTTTTTTTTGTAGGTTTTGTTTTTACTGAGACTTTATGTTTTTCCTCTTTGTTTTAATGAGTAGGTTTGTTAACTTTCTTTGTGGTTACTGTGAAATTTTCCCTCATCTTTCTAAGTTTGAAGCAGTCTATTATTACTTGGTATCACCTTGCCTTCCTCTCCATTAGAAGTTTTTATACCTACACCGTTTATTCCCTCTTTTATTGTTCTGATGTTGTCATTTGCAGATTAACTGCTCTGATTCCCTGTTGTATTTCTTTTGGTTTTGGATAGTCCTTGAGAGTTCATTTCCTAGATTGGTATCTGACTGGTACAATCCTGCATCCTAGATTCGGCCTGTGAGCTGAAATTGTTTGTTTTCAGATTGAAGGACTCCCTTTAATCATTCTTGTAAGTTTGGTTTGGTTTACACAAATTCCCTTAATTTCTGTTTATCTGGAAATGTCCTTATTTCACCAACATATTTGAATGAGAGTTTTGCATTTTTTTCTGCTTTTTGTTTCAATTCTTGGATAACTCTGAATAGTAGAGATTTGAATTCCCTATCAGGTAGTTCTAGTGCCTTTTCTTCTACTGGAAAGTCATGAGGTGTTTTATTTTGGATGCCTACCGGAACCATCCTGTCCTGTTTTTGTAAATGTTTTGCTATTGTCTGCTGTCTCTGGGCCATTTGGTAGTTATTTTTCTTGTTTATTGATTGTAGATTTATTTGTTTTGCCCTTTTTTTGGTTTTTTTTTTTTTGTTTTATTTGGCTATGTCTGAGCAGGTGGGCTGTGTGTTCTTTGTTGTTTGCTCATTTGTGGGCATGATATTTTTTGCCTCCTTTTCCAATTGGCAGGGTCAATCACTCAGATATGGTACATAAGTGCAGGTCTAGCTGAAGGGTAGTTTCTGGAATGGGCTGTTTGTGGCACTCGTTATGGCCACCAGGGCCAGCTGGTAATCAGTGGAGGGCAGGTTCCGGTAGGCCGTGCCTGGGCTGCTTGGTGGTGTGATGTTCAGTACACAGTGCAGATAAGCAGAATGGAGAGGGAATATTGTGATGTGTGGAGCTAATATGTGTATGGGAGAGAGAGGAGATTGGAACAGGAGCCAAAAACATACAAACAAAAAAAAAGTGTGCTAGGGGAGTTTGCAGTTGGAGTGGAGAGATGATAGACTAAGAAATAGAGAAAAACAAAAAGGAGAAGAAAAAGAAAAGAAAAGAAAAAGATAAATAAATAAAAATCAGAAAGAAAAAGAAAAGTGAAGCCCCCAGGGATCCCACCAGTGTGGCTATGAAGTCTGAGGAAGTTGCCCACAGGCGGTGAAGTACAGCCTGGCTAGAAGGCATAGAGGTGTCACTCAGCACCAGGTATTCAGGGGACAGGAAGAGAAGGAAAGTATAGAGAGACAAGAAACTGAATAATGAAGGAAAACAAATAGGGAAAAAGAGGGAAAAGAAAACAAAATAAACAAACAAAAAAAAGAACAAGAAACTCCCCTCCCCAGAAAAAAGAAAAAAAAAAACAATAAAAATAAATGCCCTCAGAGATCCCTCTGCATGTCTGTACAGATGGAGGGGGTAGGTCCCAAGCTGCACAGTGCTCCCTGGCTAGAATGGGTCTCCAATTTGAGAAAAGAAAAAGAAAACAAACAAACAATTCAAAACAAACAAACAAAAAAAAAGCCCTGGAATCCCACCAGCCTGACAGCACACGTGAGGAAGCAGTCTCTCATTCAAGTAGCGTTTCACAGCCTTTCAGGAAGAAGAAAAGATGGCACATGGAGCCAGGGATTTTAGAGAAAAAAGAGGGAGGTGGTGAGAGGTAAGGAAGAAATCTAAAGAGCAGAAATAAGCAACACCAGCAGCCAACAAATGACACTCAGGGAGCCGACCAGTGTAGGCAGGTGAAATCCAAGTGACACCAGGATGAAGCCAATGCTTTCTGGCCAAGAGACTGTGGCTGCAGGAAGTAGAGGAGGCCAAGCGTGGGTGAAGAAAGGTGGAGGATGGGAAAGCATATATTGCTGGTTACCAGTTGTTCTGTCTCCTGCTGGAAGCTCCGTGAAGCTGCTTTCTTGTAACCCCTGTTCGCTGGTCTCTCATAGGAATCCAGGATGGTAGATCCATGCTGCATTATCTGATAGGGGACCTCTACATGTATGTCTCCTCGCTCTCTGTTCTCTGTCAGTTTCTTATTCCATTTGGTGCTTGGTTGAGTTCTTTATCTCTTCATTTGATGCTTAGGGATTCAGGACTGCCGTTTTCTCTGTTTGGCTTAGTTTTTCAGATCTTTGCTGTGGAGGGACGACATTGTGCTTCTGCCTATAGTGCCATGTTGCCAGGAAGTCTCAATGTAGTTTTGATTTGCATTTCTCTAATGGCTAATGATCATGAGGATTTCCTCATATATCTGTTAGCCACCTGAATGTCTTCTTTGGTGAAATGCTGGTTCATAAACTTTGCCCATTTTTTGATTGAGTTATTTGTCTTTTTGTGGTTGACGTTTTGTAGTATCTTGTAGATTTTAGAGATTAGACCCTGATTAGATATGTTGTAGCCAAAAATTTTTTCCTAGTCTGTAGGTAGTCTTTTTACTCATTTGGTGAAATCTTTTGATGTGCATAAGTGTTTGATTTTTAGGAGCTCCCAGTTATCTAGTTTCTCTTCTGGTGTTTATGCATTGTTATTTATGGTTGGTATTTTGTTTATGCCATTTATTAGGGCTCCTAGAGTTGTCCCTATTTTTAATTCCATGATCTTTATTGTTTTCAATTTTATATTTAGGTCTTTGATCCATTTTGAGTTAGTTTTTGTGCACTCTGTGAGGTATGGCTCTTGTTTCATTTTTTTAAAGATAGATACCCAGTTATACCAGCACTGTTAGTTAAAGAGACTGTCTTTTCCCCATTTAATGAACTTTGTGCCTTTGTCAAATATCAGCTGCTCATAGATGGATGAATTTATGTCTGAATTCTCATTAATTCAACTGTCTATCCAAAACTGTAACTCATCTGCCATTCCCAAACTGCCCCTGTAAAACTGATAGCAAGAAATAGAATATAATTCTAACTCTACAGACAGGCTAGCACCCAATAGGAGAGAAAAGGAAGGTGTTAGGCAGCACTTGCCCAGTTTATCCTCCCAAACTCACCAATGGAGTAGTTCACCCCCGCTTCCTGAAATGGAATGAGCAAGGGTGTAGAGGAAAGAGAATAATATTTTGGGAGCATTTTTACTTGTAGCAACCAGGAATAGAGAATGACAATGAATTGCAGTTTATATAATTATAAACAACTAAATGTATGTAGGAGTCTTGGGTGGTACAAATAGTTAAGCGCTTGACTACTAGCTGAAAGGTTGGAAGTTTGAACCCACCCATAGATGCCTGCCTCCTAAAGGTCGAAACCCTATGGAACAGTTCTACTCTGCATACAAGGGATCACCCTTGATAGGAATCGACTTGACAGCAACTAACAACCAGAACAATAATAATTGTACATAAACATATTTAACTTAATGAATTCACAAAGAAATACGTATTTTAATGATCTTTTAATAATTCTAACTTGCTTCTTGGAATGTCTGTGCAAGTATATGTGTCTAACTGCATGAAGGAAAATGACCTTTCCCCTCAATATTGCCAATATTTGGCATTATCAAACAGTATTTTATAGGTAGATAAAGTAGACAGCTTATTTACAGCTGTAAGTATAAGAATTATCTACCTAGTTTCTTAAATAATTTATGATCTTATATAATTGAGTCAGCCCTCCTATTTATGGTGACCCAATGCACAACAAGATTAAACCATTTTGATCCACAGGATATTCATCGTCTAAATTTTTTAAAGTAGATCGCCAGACTTTTCTCCTGAGTCTGTCTTATTCTGGAAGCTCCACTGAAACTTGGTCAGTGTCGTAGCAACATACAAGCCTCTGCTGACAGACGAATGGTAGTTGCCCTTGAGGCACATTGGCTGGAAATCAAACCAAGGTCTCTTACATGTAATGCAAGAATTATACCACTGAACAACTGCTGCTCCCTTTTATATAATAAGGTCAAAATCACAGAAGTTTCAGGACTGGCTTAGTAGCTGACTGACGTTACCAACAACTGTGGGTCTGTCAGTGTTTCTAGGCAATCATCTTCAATGCATTTACGTTTGGCTTTCTGTATGATTTATTTTTGTACTGATTTCCTTTTTGAGGCAGTTCTGCTCTTATTTTTTTAACTGCTTAGGCAGAAAATTAATTTATTACTTTGCAGCCGGTCTTGAGAAACTTATTAAGAACTGTTTTATGGTCTTGCAGATGTTCATATTTTATAAAAGATTCATGTGTATTTAAAAAACAAAATGTAATTGGGTATAGATTTCTGCTTGTCTATTCAATTTAGTCACTTTGTTCAAGATTCATGTTATTTCTACAATTTTTCTTTTTATGCATTCATAATTGAGAAAGTTCTGTTAAACTCTCTTAATATGTTAGAGATTGCTTTTATGTATTTTGAGACCATTTTATTTGGTGTATTGTTTATTTAGAATCGTTTATTTCTGGTGATACTTATATTATGCTTCCTGCCTGATATTTATATGGCTACTACAGATTTCTTTTGATTAGCTTTTGCATGACACTTTTTTTTTTTTATCTTTTCTACACTCAGTTTTATGCATCCTTATATTTCAGTTATCTTTCCTACAAGCATCATATAGATGTATGTTTTAATCCAACGTGACAATCTCCATTGTCACATTCTATAATGTTAAATCTATTTGTATTCATTATGATAATTGTAATATTTTGATTTATTTTTATATTTATTTTTATCATAGTACTCTTTATATTTTTCCATTTTGTATATTTATTTTCTTTCTCCTATTTAAATTTATCTTTTTTTTCCTCTACTACATTTGGAAGTTATATACTTTAATTGTATTATTTAATGACTTCCTTGAAAACTTCCATGTGTACTTACCATAAAAATCCAAAACTAGTCAATATTACTACCTTTTATCTGAACGGTAGAAGGATGCTAGGCAATTCTATTTCTAGCTACTTCATACACTATTCACACTTTGCAATGCTATTGTAATTTATTGTAGCTCTATCTTGAATTATTTTAATTCTGTAGATTAGGCGTTATTCTGTGAGGCAGTCAGTGTGAGTTTACATTTTCTCACAGTTATACCCACTTCTTTGATGATCATTCAACTTTATTTTTGTTTTTACTGAAGTATTTAGCTTCAGAAATTCATTTTTTGAGGATCAGCAATGGCAGTTTATTTTTGAATTTATTTTCGTTTATTTTTAAAAAGGTTATTTTTCCTAGTTTTGAATTTAGCTGGTTACAATATCATGATGTTAGGAAGAAGATAATTTTTTTTGTAATAATTTGAAGATATTATTGTACAATCTTTTACCTTTTTTGTCATTTAAAGTGTGTTTTTTGGCTATTTGTATATCTTTGTGGGCAAAGCACCTTTTATCTCTCTCTTTGTGTTTGGTGTCCAGAAGGGTTGGTGTAGCCCTTTCGGTGTAGATTTCTTTTTGTTAATTCTACTTGGTACACTTTATCCTTGAAAGTTTTCCCCTTCTTCATTTTATTTCTACCTGCTGAGTTACATATTGATAAAATTCATCATTATTAGTTTTTCATTAGGGTATCTGAGGATTAAAGACTTTTAGGCTTTGTATGATTCAGAATGTATGTTTCCACTCATTCACTAATGATTATTTATTTGTATTAGAATTTTAGGTAGGCAGCAGTTCAAAACCTTAACTTCATTAACTTGTCACATCTGTTATTGGATTGAAGCACTTATTGAGAGCGATTGTTATCCTTTTGCAGATAAAATGTCATTTTTGCTACTATTACTAACTTTTTAGACTTTCTATGTTCTCTCATGTTTTACAATTTCTCATGAAGTATTTGGAATCATGCCTACTCCTGTTGCCAACATTAAATTAAAAAATGTATACTCTGGGAGGAAGTGAATGGATATTGGAGATTCAGCCACAATGTCTACTCAAATTTGAATTTTTTTTAATAATAAAAAATGATTTCATAAACATCTGTCAGAAATTGTTGTTATTGTTAGGTGCCGTCAAGTTGATTCCAACTCCTACAACCCCATGTACAACAGAACAAAACACTACCTGGTCGGGCACCATCCTCACAATCGTTGTCATGCTCAAGCCCATTGTTGCAGCCAGGAATTAAAGGTGATGAATGCCAGTTTTGGAAGGAAGCTGACACCAGTTGCCATATAAGGAAACGTTTTATATCTAAAACTTTATGATTATGTGCTAATTATTTTTGTTTACTCAAGATATCATTTTTTAGAGTAGGTAAATAGAGATATATTAGTGACTACAAATATGAATAACCCTCTTAAGTTAGCTGTCTATTGCTATTAGAGAGTCTTCTCCTTAGTTTACGTAAAACCTGATGTAAAAATTTTCTTCTCCCAAAAGTGATTCATCAAGTCAATGCAAATCTTGCTTCCATCTCAAATTTTTCAGTAAACCTCTGACGGCTTGTTAATCAGTTATGATTAGCTGACCATTTATTTTAATACACAGGGATTAGTTGTTTTTAACAGTTATTTTATCTTAGTGTTCACATGCAATGGCTGGAGCTATAGCAAACAAATAACAACCTAAACTTACATGCTTCTTCTATGACTGACACTTGGTGCTTGTAATTACTAATTTGTGCTAAGTTAGCAAAAAAGTATAACGATAGATCAATCCCACAATACACATTTTAGTTGGTGGAAATCATTTTTCTCTACCAGGCTGCCCATGTTATTTCAGTTATTTGACAAGGCCAAACGCTTCATATGTAAATACTTCATATGTTATATACATATATAACAAAGGGAAAGGACAAAAATATGAAGAAAACAACAGATGGAAATGGAGGACCATCTATGACTATCTGATCTAACGTTTCCAAAATTAATCCCATTTATAAAATCTTTCTGAAATGATGCACAGTTACTCATCTTGTAATGGCCTAGATTTCACCACTTGTTTTTTTATCATATCAAGTTCAACACCCTTGAACTTCTCTTTTTCACACAAGACACATTTCCTATAAAAAGAAAAACTGTATGTTATACTGCCAAGAATAATATAATTCATAACTGATATTTTTAAGATGACTATCTCAATTTTAAATGTTTTATTTTCTATTAATCAGAATGATGAAATTCAAAGTTATCTGTAATGATGCTCATTGTTGACCTTGTCCTTTTGTTCTCTGTCCCACGATGCCAGTTAAAATTGGGATTTTCCTTTCTGTGCCTTCCAAATGATGCTCTGATAAAGCCCACTACTGTTAGCATGTAATTCATTCACTGCTTACATAAGAAACAGTGGCCTCTTTAACTTCCAAAACTAATTATGACACATTAAATAATGAATAAAAGAGGGATAGGTCAGCATAAATGAAGATAAGTCATTAATAATACAGGGTCATTTTCTGGTCATAACTTTATGCTCATTTGTTATAAATATGTAGGATAACATTTGGACTATGTTGATGATTCCAGTAATTAATCTTTGATATAGAGTCTAAAATATTGAAAGTACTCTGACTGAATCAAGTTTAAATAACATTAGTATTATACAAATTCCAGTCTTGGAGTTAGTAAAATAAATAAATGAAAGTGATTATTCCACCTGACATCTAGAATGTCATTGCTATATGTCTTTTGTATATCATTTTATGTCTGAATCAAACATAAGATAACAATTCAAGGTTTTGGTTTTTTTCTCACTGAATGAAAGTGCTTTATTTATAAATAGGTAGTTTTATTTGAGAAGTGTTGTGTTGTCTGTTTCCTGTATTTTTTTAGTTACAAATTTAATCATGCAAATCCCCCATGAAAAATTCTCTCTGAACTTAGGATAAAGTCAAACTCTCTCACAAGGTAAGGCCTAACAAGGGTTGCTTTCCTCATTCATTCACCAGCCTTTTAAACTTTCTGAAAAATAAATGTTTGTAATTCTAAGAGCCATTACCGAGCCCTGGTGGTGCAGTGGTTAAGAGGTCAGGCTGCTAACCAAAAGGTTGGCAGTTTGAATCCACCAGGCGCTCCTTGGAAAGCTGCTGGGGCGGTTCTACTCTGTCCTATAAGGTTGCTGTGACTCAGAATCAACTTGATGGCAACAGGGTTTTTTTTTTTTTTTGTGGTCGAGAGCCATTACAAATACTGTTCATGAATATATTCATTCATTCCTTAACCCTCATTCCTTCCACTCTCTTGGCAGATTTCACTTGGTATATGGAAATATGCCTGGGTAAATCCTTTTCCAAAAGGCCTTCCTCATATATTTCATAGACATAATATCCCATACTTACGATTTCCAAAATAATCCTGTGTCTCCTTCTGTCCTCAGCCTTAGAATGCTTATCTTCTAGTCCACTTAATATCAATGGATGATGCCTCCATCTCTCCCTTGCCTAAATCAGAGTAATGGGTAGAAGGAGACCCCATTGACAATTAACCTAACCATTACTTCTCCAAAATATATCTCAAACACATGTCCTTTCCATTTTACAAGTGCAACCTTGATCCAGTTTTGAGATCATGGCCAAAAACCACAATTCTCCCTTTCAGACAGTTTACTAACGTCACATTCCAACTACTTCTTTATTAGATTTGACTCTTCTTGCTTACAGCACACAGAAACCCCCAGATGGCTAACACCCAGTGTTGCCCCTTCTTCTTTGGGCCTATGGAATTATTCGACATATCCAATTTACAGAATACCTGGGAAAAGTAGCTAGCCTCACCCTGCTTGCCATACACAAGCTCTCTCCTACAATTACAACTTGCTGTTACCCTGTTCCCACTTGCACCCCACCGTGTGGCTGTGACTGGTAGCTTTCCCTCATTTGGAGCTGTATCAAGTCAACATTTCGTCTATCTGAGTGTTTTTGTGCTGTGTGTGTTCCACCATTCAAAGAACTTATACCTAATATCATATGAATATAAAACACTGACAATATCTTGTTCCAACACCATATTTCTCCTGGGATCTCTAAAAGCTTTTTGTTTTGGTCTCCTTTATCTCCAACTTCATGTCTCTTCAATTTAATCTCTGCACTGTAGTTAATATTTTATATAGGCACTTACACTAACACATAAATATATACATATATATATGCATACGTGTGTACATGTGCATGTGTGGGTATATACATATATATATATCAACGTATATAATATATATTTATACACATACATTTTTGATCAAACTGTGAAATGCTTCCCTATTGCCGTAAGATAAAATAAATTTTTATCATGACCTACATTGCCCTGGCTCAGGTTTCCTTGCTTATCTATCCGAATTTTGCTTATTTCAATATCTTGTCCAACTCATTGCAGTTATAGTGGTTGTTATGGATTGAATTGTGCCCCCCAAAAATGTGTGTCAACTTGGATAGGCCAAGAGATTCCCAGTATTGTGTGGTTATCCACCATTTTGTGATCTGATGTGATTATTGTGTGTTGTAAATCCAAACCTCTATGATGTTAATGAGACAGGATTAGAGGCAGTTATGCTAGTGAGGCAGGACTCAGCCTACAGGATTAGGTTGTACTTGAGTCAATCTCTTTTGAGATATAAAAGAGAGAACAAGCAGAGAACAGAGAGGAGGGGGACCTCCTACCACCCGGGGTCCCTGCACTGAGAAACTCCTAGGGGAAGACTGATGACAAGGACCTTCCTCCAGGGCCAACAGGGAGACAAAGCCTTCTCTTGGAGCTGCCACCCTGAATTTGGACTTCTAGCCTCCTAGACTGTGAAAGAATAAATTTCTCGAAGATGGCAGAGTAGTCAGATGGCTTCCTATGTCCCTCTTACAACAAAGACCTGAAAAAACAAGTGATTTGATTGTATATGAATATCTAGGAGCACTGAACAAGGCAAAGTTGAGGAATTGGACTGTGTGGTGGGGGCAGAGAGAGACGGTTCAGAAACAGCAAGGAGTTCCCTGACTGAACCTGGCGGGAGCCAAAGCCCTTCAGCCCTGATAGGCTCGGGTTGCGCAGAGAAGTGGGCATATAGCTCTGCTCGCTCACTCACTCATGAGGCAGTTTCCACATTGAAAGAGACCCAGAAGCAGAGATTCTGCTTGGACACTCTGAACCAGTGAAAAGTAGCACCCAAGTGGCTAAACATAAGTACATGCATGTGGCTTTTCGTGGGGATTTAAAAAAAAAAAAAAAATTGGGAAATACCTCTCTCCTATTGACCTCCTCCTTCCTGCTCTGCACCGGGTCCAACCGGCTCCAGAGTCTCTGAGTCCCCTGGGCTGGAAGTAGATCCCATAACGCACCCTGACCCATTCTCCTGGCCTTGGAAAGGAAACAAATTAACAAACATGGGAAAAAAGAAGCTACTGACTCCCATAAGCCAGGAACTCACGGTTGGCACAGCACCTTTGCCTAGGCACAAGCATAAGGGGTCCACAGACTTTGAGTTCCTTCCACCCCTCTATAGACTTGTGTGGAGCCATCTCAACAGCATAAGCCCTCACAACCACAGAACAACCGGGTAAACACCTGAAGTCTAACTTCAACTATTTCAGCTGTGAACTGGCAGATTTGTGATGCTTGACACTGCTTTGCTCTTTAAGCAGGCTCCTTACCTGTCTGCATCAGGAGTTTGAGGACTGGTGGCTCCACCCACACCATGTAGCCACCTGCTACAGGAGTCCAAGAATAAGTGGTGCCTCCCAGTCCTTACACCCAACAGAGTAGTGTGTTCATTTTACTGCTGAAAAACTCACTTATCTACTTGCTCTAGGGAACAGGGACACGCTTTCCTTTCAGACACTCAGGGATAGCCGTCAGCCCCCTGCCTTGCTCAGCGAGTGACACCCTACTGCAGCCAGATACCTGTACCTACACAAGTCACCAATGCCTCTCTAAGCCTGTAGGAGAGAGCCTGAACCACACACTTGGTGACTGCCTGCCTGGACACCTGAAGTTAATCCATATAGGAAAATTTAATGGACTCCTGGCACACATACAAAGTTATAGACTTTACCTGGTAACAGGATGTTAGTGCTTCAAAGGCTCCAATAAACAAACTAGAACACACGAGCAGCCTACCTGGTTATATCAAAACAAAACAAAACAAAAAGCTAAGACACACTAAACAAATATAAAATAAAATTATAATAAATTATTGTTGGCTCGGAGACAACTATCAATATCAAATCACATAAAGAGGCAGTTCATGATGGCTTCAGCAAGCTCCTAAAGTAAAGAATCAATAGATTTTATGTAGGAAGAGAATTTCTTAGAATTACCAGAGGCAGAATACAAAAGATTAATATACAGAACTCTTCTAGAAATTAGAAAGGAAATTCGGCAAAACACATATAAACCCAAAGATCATACAGACAAAGCAGTAGCGGAACTTAAAAAAGTTATTCAAGAGCATAATGACAAATTTAATAGGCTATAAGAATCCACAGAGAGACAGCAATCAGAAATCCAGAAGATTAACAATAGAATTTCAGAATTAGTCAACTTAATAGAAAGTCATATGAGCAGAACTGAGGCAGTAGAAGTCAGAGTTAGTGACATGGAAGATAAAGCACTTGACACCAACTTATCTGAGGAAAAATCAGATAAAAGAATTAAAAAGAATGAAGAAACTCTAAGAGTTACGTGAGACTCTATCAAGAGAAATAACCTACGAGTGATTGGAGTACCAGAACAGGGGAGGATAACAGAAAATTAGAGAGAATTGTTGAAGATTTGTTGACAGAAAACTTCCCTGATGTCAGGAAAGATGAGAAGATATCTATCCAAGATGCTCATCAAACCCCACATAAGGTAGATCCCAAAAGAAAGTCACCAAGACACATTATAATCAAACTTGCCAAAACCAAAGATAAAGAGAGAATTTTAAGAGCAGCTAGGGATAAAACAAAAGTCATCTATAAAGGAGAGTCAATTAGAATAAGCTCGGATTCCTCAGCAGAAACCATTCAGGCAAGAAGGCAATGGGATGCAATATAAAAAGCCTTGAAGGAAGAAAACTGCCAGCCAAGGATTATATATCCAGCAAAACTGTCTCTCAAATATGATGATGAAATTAGGGCATTTCCAGACAAACAGAAGTTTAGGCAATTTGCAAAAACCAAACCAAAATTACAAGAAATACTAAAGGGAGTCCTCCAGTTAGAAAATCAATAACATCAGATAAAAATGCAAGACTAGAACACAGGACAGAGCAACCAGAGATCAACTCAGATACGGAAGTCACAATAATACATCAAAGCTAAAACATTGGAAATAGGGAAACAGAGATATCAATATGTAAAAAAAAAAAAAAAAAATTAAAACAAATAAGAGGGACTTAAAAATGTAGAATTAGATTCTTCACATGGAATGGAAGTCAAGGCTATATAAAGAAATGAAAGACTGATATAAACTTAGAAAAATAGGGGTAAATATTAAGGTAACCACAAAGGAAACTAACAATTCTACAATTGAAAAAAAAAAACGAGAAAAATATGAAAACTCAGCAAACACAAAATAAACAACAATGAAAAAGATGAAAAGAAAATACATAAAGAAGAATGACTCAGCACAGAAGATTAAGTGGAACAAAGACACTGTGAACAACACACAAAACAAGACATCAAAATGACAGTACTAACTCATAACTATCAGTAATTATCCTAAATGTAAATGGACTAAATGCACCAATAAAGAGACAGAGAGCGGCAGATTGGATTAAAAAACACGATCCATCTATATGCTGCCTACACGAGACACACCTTAGACTTAAAGACACAAACAAGCTAAAACTCAAATGATGGAAAAAATGTATATCAAACAAACAACACTTAAAAAAGAGCAGGAGTGGCAAAATTATTCTTTGACAAATAGACTTTAAAGTAAAATCCACCACAAAGGATAAGGAAGGACACTATATAATGATTAAAGGGTCAATACACCAGCAGGATGCAACTATAATAAATATTTACTCACCTAATGACAGGGCTCCAAAATACATAAAACAAACTTTAACTGCACTGAAAAAAGAGATAGAGAGCTCCACAACAGTAGTAAGAGACATCAACATGCCACTTTCAGTGAAGGGCAGAACATCCAGAAAGAAGCTCAGCAAAGACATGGAAGAGCCAAATGCTGCAATCAACCAACTTGATCTCATAGATATATACTGAACACTCCACCCAACAGCAGTCAAATATACTTTCTTTTCCAGAGCACATGGAACATTCTCCAGAACAGACCACATATTAAGCCATAAAGCAAGCCTTAACAAAATCCAAAGCATCAAAATATTACAAAGCATCTTTTCTGACCATAAAGCCATAAAAGTAGAAATCAACAACACAAAAAGCAAAGAAAAAAAAAATCAAACACATAGAAACTGAACACACCTTGCTCAAAAACTACTAGTTATAGAAGAAATTAAGGATGGAATAAAGAAATTCATAGAATCAAAAGAGAATGAAAATATATCATACCAGAACCTTTCGGACATGGCAAAAGCAGTGCTCAGAGGTCAACTTTTAGCAATAAAAGCACACATCCAAAAAGAAGAAAGGGCCATAATCAAAACATTAACCCTCAACTGGAACAAGTAGAAAGAGAGGAGCAAAAGAAGTCCTCAGGTGCCAGAAGAAAGGAAATAAAAAGAATTAGAGCAGAATTCAATGAAATAATGAATAGAAAAACAATTGGAAGAGTTAACAAGACCAAAAGCTGGTTCTTTGAAAAGATCAACAAAATTGATAATCCATTGGCCAAACTGACAAAAGAAAAAGAAGAAAGGGTGCAGATAACCAGTACAAGAAATGAGATGGGTAATATCACAACAGACCCAACTGAAATCTAAGGAATCATAACAGAATATTATGAAAAACTGTACTCAAACAAATTTGAAAACCTAGAGGAAGTGAACAAATTTCTAGAAACTCACTACCTACCTAAACTAACACAAACAGAGGTAGAACAAGTAAATAAACCCATAACAAAGAAGAGATTGAAAAGGTAATTAAACAACTCCCAACAACAACAACAAAAAAAACCCTTACCTGCATGGCTTCACTGGAGAATGCTACCAAACTTTCAGAGAAGAGTTAACACCACTACTGCTAAAGGTATTTCAGAGCATCGAAAAGGATGGAATACTCCTAAACTCATTCTATGAAGCCAGCATAAACCTGATACCAAAACCAGGTAAAGACACCACAAAAAAAAAAAAAAAAAATTACAAACCAGTATCCCTCATGAACACTGAGGCAAAAATCCTCAAGAAAATGCTAGCCAATAGAATTCAACAACATATCAAAAAAATAATTCACCATGATCAAGTGGGATTTATACCAGGTATGCAGGGATGGTTCAACATTACAAAAACAATCAATGTAAACCATCACATAAATAAAACAAAAAACAAGAACCACATGATCTTATCAATCGATGTAGAAAAGGCATTTGACAAAGTCCAAAACCCATTCATGATAAAAACTCTCAACAAAAAAAGAATAGAAGGGAAATTCCTCAGTATAATTAAGGTCATTTATACAAAGCCAACAGCAAACATCATCCTAAATGGAGAGACTTTGAAAGCATTCCCCTTGAGAACGGGAAGCAGACAAGGATGCCCTCTATGACCACTCTTGTTCAACATTGTGCTAGAGGTCCTAGCCAGAGCAATCAGGCTAGAAAAAGAAATAAAGGGCATCAAATCAGAAGCGAAGGAGTCAAAGTATCTCTATTTGCAGATGATATGCTCTTATACACAAAAAACCCCAAAGAATCCCCAAGAAAACTACTGGAACTAATAGGAGATTTCAGCAAAGTTTCAGGATACAAGATAAACACACAAAAATCAGTTGTATTCCTTTACACCAACAAAGAGAACCTTGATAAGGAAATTACCAAATCAATACCATTTACCATAGCCCCCAAGAAGATAAAATACTTAGGAATAAATCTAATCAGAGATGTAAAACATCTGTACAATGAAAACTACAAGACTCTGCTGAAAGAAACCAAAAGAGACCCACATACCTCGAAAAACATACCTTGCTCATGGATAGGTAGACTCAACATAGTGAAAATGTCATTTCTACCCAAAGCATTCTACAGATACAATGCAATCCTGATCCAAATTCCACTGGCATTTTTTAATGAGATGGAGAAACAATTCACCAACTTCATATGGAAAGGGAAGAGGCCCAGTATAAGTAAAGCATTACTCAAGAAGAAGAACAAAGTGGGAGGCCTTACACTACCTGATTTTAGAACCTATTATACCACCACGGTAGTCAAAACAGCCTGGTATTGGTACAACAACAGATACATAGACTAATGGAACAGAATTGAGAATCCAGATATAAATTCATCCACCTATGAGCAGCTGATATTTGACAAAGGCCCAAAGTCCGTTAATTGGGGAAAAGACAGTCTCTTTAACAAATGGTGCTGGCATGACTGGATATCCATCTGCAAAAAACTGAAACAAGAACCATACCTCACACCATGCACAAAAACTCACTCAAAATGGATCAAAGACCTAAATATAAAATCGAAAACGATAAAGATCATAGAAGAAAAAATAGGGACAGTGCTAGGAGCCATAATACATGGCATAAACACAATACGAACCATAAGTAACAATGCACAAGCACCAGAAAAGAGACTAGATAAACGGGAGCTCCTAACAATTAAACACTTATGCTCATCAAAAGACTTCACCAAAAGAGTCAAAAGACAACCTACAGACTAGGAAGAAATCTTTGTCTATGACAAATCCATTCAGCGTCTAATCTCAAAAATCTACAAGATACTTAAAAACCTCAACAACAAAAAGACAAATAACCCAATTAAAAAATGGGCAAAGGATATGAACTGACATTCACCAAAGAAGATATTCAGGCGTCTAACAGACACATGTAGAAATGCTCACGATCGTTAGCCATTAGAGAAATGCAGATCAAAACTACAATGAGATATCATCTCACCCCAACAAAGCTAGCAGTAATCCAAAAAACTCCAAATAATAAATGCTGGAGAGGTTGTGGAGAGAGTGGAACACTTATACACTGTTGGTGGGAATGTAAAATGGTACAACCACTTTGGAAATTAATGTGGCACTTCCTTAAAAAGATAGAAATAGAAGTACAATACGATCCAGCTATCCCCCTCCTTGGAATATATGCTAGAGAAATAAGAGCCATCACATGAATAGATATATGCACACTCATAATCATTGCAGCACTATTTACTATAGCAAAAAGATGGAAACAACCTAGATGCCCTTCAACAGATGAGTGGCTAAACAAATTATGGTATGTCCACACAATGGAATACTACACAATGATAAAGGACAATGATGAAGCTGTGAAACGTCTTATAACATGGAGGAAGCTGGAACTCATTATGCTTATAAGAACTATTATAAGAACTCAAGAAAAGGTTTAAACACAGACGAAAGCATTCTTTGATGGTTATGAGGGTTGGGAGGGAGGGTAAGGTTTGTTTACTAACTAGATAGTAGATAAGAATCATCGTAGGTGAAGGGAAGGACAGCACACACTACAGGGGAAATCAGCACAACTGGACTAAACCAAAGCTAAGAAGTTTCCTGAATACAATCAAACACTTTGAGAGACAGAGTAGCAGGGGTGGGGGTCTGGGGACCATGCTTTCAGAGGACATCTAGGTCAATTGGCATAACAAAGCTTATTAAGAAAATGCTCTGCATCCTACTTTGGTGAGTGGTGTCTGGGGTCTTAAAAGCTTGCAAATGGCCATCTAAGATGCATCAATTAGTCCCAACCACCTGGAGTAAAGGAGAAGGAAGAACACCAAAGACACAAGGAAAGTATTAGCCCAAGAGACAGAAAGGGCCACATAAACCAGAGACCTCATCAGCCTGAAACTAGAAGAACTAGATTGTGCCTGGCTACCACCAATGATTACCCTGACAGGGAACACAACAGAGAGTCCCTGATGGAGCAGGAGAAAGCGGGGGTGCAGAACTCTAGTGAGAAGACCAGACTTAATGATCTGGCTGAGACTGGAGGAACCCCGGAAAGCATGGCCCCCGGATTCTCCTTCATCCCAGAAATAAAACAATTTCTGAGGCCAACTCTTCAGATAGGGATTGGATGGGACTATGGACCATAAAGTGATACTTGTTAGGAGTGTGCCTCTTAGCTCATATAGATACAGGAGACTAAATGGGCAGCTTCTGTCTGGAGGTGAGATGGGAAGGCATGGGGACTCAGGAGTGGAAAGGAGTAGTGTGCTGTCGCAGTATGGGGAGAGCAATTAGGGTCACATAACAATGTATGTACATATTTTTGCTGGGAGACTAACTTGAAATGTAAACTTTATTTAAACTACAACAATAAAAAAATTTAAAAAAGAATAAATTTCTCTTTGTTAAAGCATATCTACTTGTGGTATTTCTGTTATAGCAGTGTTAAATAACTAAGACAGTGACCTTCTTTTGATCACCTGAAACCACTAAATTATTGGTCACCTCAGTTCTTTCATACAAATGTTCTAACTCACTTGACTTCACTTGTTGAGCCAAGATTAAATCTCTTTTATATAGAGAGATCTTCTGTAGAACATCTTTCATCCATTTTTTCTTCTCTTACTTTTAAGTTTTCTCTTTAGAGGGATTATAAACACTTCACGGTTATATATTTGTTGTGTTTGTGTACTAGATAAAATTGTATCTTTGTTTATTGTACTTATGGTACATGAGGGGATGAGCTATAAAAGACCTTCTCCCACTTAAGGGGCTCTGTACTAGAATCTGTGGCAGATTAAAGATTCTCATTATCATGGAAAAAGGGTTAGAATAGTGTCTCCTCAGCATCTGAGTGGCATTCTCCTTTTTGGACTGTTACTGTGGGTGGTAACATAGACAATGAGATTCACCCAACTGTTGCTGTAGCCATAATTTTCATTCCAGAAGTAGTGAGTCTTTCTATTAAGTCACAGGAGAAATATTTATGCTCACTGTAACCAAGGCTACTCCTCAGTAATACTTCCAATGTCTCCTTCTTCATTTGATTGGCATAATTGTACCCTGGAAACTTTTACAAAACTGTTGAACAGATCGATGAAACACAGGTTGGGGATAGGTACAGAGACTGTCATGACAGTCAGATCTTATCATTTGCCTATAGACTTGGCATCATTGTTCAATGCAGGATGATGTTCTGAGTAGCACAACAATCAAATCAGTTTTTCTGGAAGGGCCATCTACTGTCTTCTGAATGGTAGTTGTACATAGACTATTGTCATGATGCTGAAGTTGCCTTTGATATCTTTTTCCAAAGGATACAAACAGTTGTTGCTGTAGAAAACATTGCTGGTAATCTTGAAAGAGAGGACATTCTTTCATGACTCACTCCTCTCACAAACATGGAAATAACAGCAAAAAGGGAACAGATAATGACACTTTTATTCCATGATGTGAGTTAGCCTCAGTTTTCTCTAAGGCTGAAGATGTCAGTGGACTCTACAACATATTCAGGACTGTATCATCCCCATTTAATGCTGGTCAGCTCTCACTCTTGGAAAATAGGAATGGGCTTTCACTGACCACAAGTTTCCCATTCACAGTTAGGATGGTGCATAGAACTTGATGTGAGAAGAATCCTATGGGAAAATATAAATAAAGTAGTTGAGGACAATGAAGGAGTTGTGGATGGTTAGAATTGCCACTTTGGTGGTATTGAAAGTAGTCCTGGTGATCTGGTACCAAAAAACAAACAAAAGAAAATGAAAAACTGACAAGCTTTTCACTCTAATCTTTTTCGTCATGCCTCAGTATGTGGCAACAAACAGCTGGCACTGCACAGGAAGGTATGACTGTCTAATGAGCTGTCAAGAGACAATATGTTACCTACCAGACTGTCCTTTTCCATTTGGCTCTAAAACTTCCATGAGCTCAGAGACCAGGTCTTTTAGAGAAGAGAGATATGTTAAAAAATGATTACAAAAATTTAAATACACACAACTTATTTCAGTCTTTCCATAGTGATGCATGAGAAGTCAATGACTGAGTCAATCACATATATCAAGGAATATATGCAAAGTTACTATATATATCTATATATAGATAGATATATAATGGTGTATATATAATAGAAATCCATTTACTTTTATTTAAATAATTCAATACAAATAACCTCATAACAACAAAAATCTATGTATTTTTTTATTACCTAATGATTCTGAAAGCAAATTTCTTATATCACAAACCTGCTTTGGGTATACGTATATATTACATCTCATGATTAAGAAACAGTAGAAAAACATATTCTCTTTTCTGTTTTCCAACAAACTTAAACACATAGGTCTGTCTTTGCATTGTATTAAAATTATAGTTTTAAGGCAAGAAACTTTCTAAACACAAAGATTAAATTAATCTCAGAAAATGTAAAACATCATTACAGAGGAGTCATGAGGTTAAGATGCTGCATAGAAGAATGCAGAAAAGTCAGGTATAGGGGAGAGATAGAGATCATAAATCCTGACCCACTTAATGTAGCTACTTTCTCCCCTTCACTAATGAATTTTATATGTAAAGCGCACTGAAAATAGTGATGGGGCATGTATGTTAAATGCTCCTTTAGGTGTTATGTTGCATTTTGCACAGAAAAGTGATGGTTTACTGCAATTAACTTGAAATTTGTTTTTCATTTAGGAACAGAGTAAAAAGAAAGAATTTCTTAACATTGGAAGTAGTGGCCCATAATTTATTTTTCTAAAATATAGTCAAAGTTGCACCCTCTTTTTGAAAAAACAAAAAAAAGGCAATACTTTTTCAGGAAATAATGGTTCACTAAGTACGTATGTGATCTAAAAGCTTTCAGTCTTAAGCAAGAATAAAACAATATCTCATTTGTTTTGCTAAGCAACATATAGATTAACAGTATCATGTACTGTTAGCTTATTTTTACCGACTGGAACTCAATCTCTGCTTGTCTATTTATACTAGCAAAAGTCATTATAAAAAGAGGGATGCGATTATGTGGTGAAGATAGACTTAGGAAGTGATTTCAAGACATTTCTATGAAACATTTTTTTTTTCCAACCAGTATTCTACCATTAAAATAAGGCCTAGATTTGTACACAAGTTGTAATGCACATATAATTTTTTAAAAATAGTTTGAGTGTTTTCTTGACTTACAATTAACACAACAGCTAACAGAAAATGGTGAGGATTTTTCTGTAATAATAATAAATACATTTCTTAAGTGTGGTGGAGACAGTGCACATCAGTAATTTCTGTAAATATAAACTTATACATGAAGATAAAGCTTACTTTATTCCTATATAGATTGAATACTGCATAGACATGCTAAAAGAAATGAAGAATATTAATATGAATGCATCTCAAAGTAATTGAAATGGAAATCCTCCTTCTTGGCAAACTTTTTATTTATTAAAGAATTCACTCACTTCTCAGCCAAAGATGCCATCTCTTGGTGTTGTCTGTGTTACTCTTTATCTAAGTATCTGTCCATATTTCTTCATCCTGCACATCATTACCTACTTAAGGCTACTGTATTCTGTTTTACTAATGCTGCCTCACACCTAATATTTCTGACTCTTAATTGATAAACCTAGGATTTCATTGTCCACACTAATGCAAATGTGAGCATGCGTACAGCCATTGTAAAAGTCTCTGCTGTCTTCCCACTGATCCAGGATTAAATATAAATGTTTTAACATGGCCTACGCTAGCTAGCCGTTGATGACCTCTGCAGCATTACCTCATGGCTGTTTCCTCTTGTATCACACACATCAGCTATCTATAGCTCTTTGTATTTTCCCAACGCACCTTGACTCTGATCTGTAATATGTGAGTGAACTTTCCCTCTTGGCCAGAATTCTCCTCGACTAGTTAGTTATTCTCCTGACTATGTCCTGATAAGACTTCAGGTGCCAATTTTGATATTTCTCCCTCTAGGCAGGGACTCTGTGATAGTAAAGGTCATGTGTCAACTTGGCTAGGCACTCCTCTAGAGAGCCCAGCCTAAGACAGATACCGCATCCACGAAGTCCTAGTGAGATGCTTAGTCTTTGTTCTCTTACAGCACTGGTCTATGTGTTTGTTCCATGTCCACATTCTATACAGGGCTGTGAACTTCTTGAGGGAAGGCACTGTATCCTCTTTCCTCTAGTATCCCCACCATTCAGAGTAGTGCCTGAAATAAAGAAAATGTCTGGTGAATAATTGTGGGTTAATGAATTATCTTATTGCCGTTGAGTCTATTCTGATACATTGTGACCCTATAGGACAGAGTAGAACTGCCCCCACAGGGTTTCCAAGGTTGTAACCTTTACTGAAGCAAACTGCTACATCTTTCTTCCACCAAATGTCTGGTAGGTTGGAACTGCGGACCTTTCAGTTAACAGCCAAGCACTTAACCAAGGCGCCACCAGGGCTTCTTGTAATACATTGTGAAACATTGTAATTGCTTAGCTACAATTGTATGTTAATTTTCTAGGGCTGCCTTAAAAAGTTCCGTAAACCGAGTGGCTTAAAACAAGGTAAATTTACTTTCTCATTGTTGTGGAGCCTAGAAGTCTGAATTCATGGTGTTGGCAAGACTGTGCTCTCTCCGAAGATTCTAGGGGAAGACACTTACTTCCTTGTCTTGTCCAGCTTCTGATAATCCCAGGAGTTCTTTGGTTTATGTCAGCGTAACTCCAATCTCAGCCTCCGTCTTCATGTAGTCATCTTCCTCTGTGTATGTGTCTCTGTGTCTTTTCTCCTCTTTTTATGAGAACACCATTCACATTGGATTAGGGCCCATCATACTCTAGTATGGAGCCCTGGTGCTGCAGTGGTTAAGAACTCAACCTCTAACCAAAAGTTTGACAGTTTGAATTCACCAGCCACACCTGGAAACCCTATGGGGAAGTTTTACTCTGTACTATAGGGTCACTACGAGTCAGAATCGATTCATGGGCAACAGGCTGGTTTTTTATACTCTAGTACAACCTCATGTTAACTTAATTGCATTTGCAAATATGCTATTTCCAAATAAGGTCACATTCACACACACTAGGGGTTAGGACTTGAATATATCTATTTAGGGGACAGAATTCAATTCATAAAAATGTGTATCTCAATTAGTATTATCAATTCAGTGTTATTATTAAATTATAAATTTTAGAAACTATGTGTTTAAAATATCTTTGATCAGGTTTCACAAAATACATTGATATACTGCCATATAGATAAACACTCAGTAACAATTTTTCTTTCTGTATACTCACACCTTTTGCAGCAAATTTAAATGGATTATTATGCTATAAAATCAAATGGTAATAAGGTAAACAGTGGCAATGAACATCCTGTGATTATTCTTAAAATATCTCCAATAAAAACTTCAGGAAATATTAGAAATTTAAACATAAATAAACTCTTTTGACCTGTCAACCTCAGCTTCTTATGAAAATAGAGAAAATAAGAAGTAGAAAAATTAAATGCCTTTAGATTAGCTATTGAACTTCTTTAAATCCAAGATAGGAGACAGCCAAATACATTTGAATAATCTGATCCACATGGCATCCATGCCATATGATGCAAAATTTAGTAACTTAATGAATGCCTCGCAGTTAGTTTGAAAAATTGTTGATGACCTGGGTTAATACCAAGATACGAAAACAAAAGAAATTAATAATATTTATCTTAAAGTAAGTACACAGGAAGCATTTTTTTCTTGTTACTAGTAAAATAATATTTTTATAATAAAGATCTTAATTTAAATAGCACTTTGCAGTTTAGAGAGTAGGCTTTCAAGTCCATTATCCAAAAGGGTGGATAGAAAGCTGTATTAGTGCATATTTCGAGTAATTCAATCCAACATTGGCTACATAACAGCAAAATAGATTTTTGAGATTAAAAAATGTAGAATTATATTTTAATGATCATTCATGCCCACGTATTTTTTATAAAAGGGTAAGATTCATCCATCTTTTTTTCCCCATTTTTTTCCACTTTCACTTAATTTCATAGACTTTGGATATGGGCTGAATATCACATAATGAAATGTCTTTGTAAAATTAGTATATAATTTCAAATACAAAACAATCATATCTCCCCAAAATATTTTACTGCTACCAAAATTTTGTCATACATATTTAAAATTGTGGGCCATATAAACAAAATGAATCACTACAAATAAACCAATTTTTAAGGTGTCATGATTTCTATATTTATAAAAAATAATTAAACAAATAAATCAAAAAAAATGAGGAAACGATGTCAATGTTCTTATCCTCAGCTAATAAAGCAACTGGATATCAGAGTTCTTTATAAAAGTTAGCACATCGAGTTGATTCACTTTGGCTGAACTGAGGTATTAGATGGAAGGACTAAGCTCTCTCGAAAGATGCTAAGTCAGGTGTAATGATAGAAGCAAATGAGAGCGTTTTAATGAGAGTATTTCACTCTTGTTAATCCTAAAGAAGGGGTTAGTCTTTCATTAATGAGTTGAAACTCCTGGAAGAATTTTTTTAATTTAAGAGTATGATATTCATAGACGTTTCAATTAACCAAAATATTTGGTTTGTGGTAATTTAGTTCCATAATTGGAAAGAATGAAATATGAGATGTCAAATTCTATGATAAAGACTAATATAGTATAATAATATTTCTAGGCAGTCACAGCTCTGTAAGCAGCGACAGATTACCCAACAAGCAAAGTAAGCATGTGCTTAGAGCATCAACAAAACAATGTCACCAGTTGTCCAAAGCAAAGAACCATAAATGCCAAGCCAACAGGACACAAAGAAAAGCAAGAATCACAGTGGAAGGTAACAGTCAGGGCACTAAATTAAACTGATACCAGCTCCATTGCATGATAATGTGCCAGCTGGAAATAAAATTCTCACCGGGTTGTGAGGGCACCCACATGCAAGGTTGTTAAGCAATTTCAACACCTTCGTTGACATCTGTCTCTTGCAATCCCCTCCCATGTAACTGAAAGTCCTCATCTCAGTGAGTCTATTGGGAGTATACTATTTCTTTTTAATAAAGAAGAGTGAGGATGGGCTGTCAAGTCTAACTGTTGCTACATTCACTCAATACGCACTGGTTCCAGCGTGAGTGGTTACTGGGAAAGGAGAGAATATATTAATAGATAACAGATCTCTGACCCATTTTGAGAGAACCATCTTGTACATCCAAGTCTGTTGATCCTGTAACTCTAGACAGAAGGGCCATCAATGCTGTTTACCATGAAACAAACACCAGGGTACTCTCTAGAGCACATCCTGGTAAACAACCAATGGAAACTCCAGTCCCCGATGACACGCAGAAGTGAAAGAACTTGAATAACTCAACCATTGCAAAGAAGTCAATCAAACTACTTTTTAACATATAGCATTTATGTACAGAGTTATGGCCTAAGTTTTGTAAACAATAATATTTATAACTTTAACTTTAAAATATGTTTGGCATACACGCAGATGCAAACTAGCATACATTTAATAAAATACTAACATGGGTAATAATTTAATATAATATTAACATAGCAAATGTGCAAAAATACTGGAAATATTAATATTTATCTAACACAAAAAATTATTTAAGAGTTGATTCAGTGTCCTTATTATATATGGAAGTAGATATTATTCAGCAGCTTGATTGTGATGAAATCATTGAAGAATTTGTAAGAGCAAAGAAAAATGTTTTTAATTATAATTATTAGAGATGAAAGATCTATCTAAAATAAAATATAGTAATTTGTTGTAATATTTGTTTTCTGATCATTGAATTTTCTTTTGTGACATCTTTTCATTTATAATTGTAGCAATTATTACCAAACAAACATCAAAACTGAAGTATGAGCTGTTTAAGAAAAATTGATGAAAGTTAATTGTTCCTTGTGGGAGATAACAGAATTTTACATTGACTGTTGAAACAACTAAGTTCATTGACTCATTTTCTTTGTTGTAGAATATGTGGAATATTCTTTTTGTAGAAAATGTGGTATATAGCAAAAATCTTTGTACCATGCATCCAGTAAAAATTTTATAATTTAGTTCATCTCATTCCTCTGAAATGGCATACACCACTTTTGCATTCAATTACTAAAATTATATTAGTATTTAACAAGAAGTTACATCATGGATTGCTAAGGCACACACACAAGCACACACACATATATGTATGTGTGTATAGATATATATATATATATATATACATATGTATAACTCACATCCCATTCTAATATGTGAGTATGCAGATGAGGGGGCACCACAGATTATCAGCGTTTAATGCCCTCACATGCCTTAATCCACCTCTGTCTCTAAATTACCTTTGATTTCACTTTTTCTCACTCATACTTCCAATTCATCAGGAAGTACTTTCAAGTATGATTTGTATCCAAAATTAACTTCAGTTGTTCTTTGCTATTCCCAATATACCTGCTTTGAAACAATGAATCGTAGCTCTCTCTGTCTTTATATTTTTATATTGTTTATCTCAGTCACTTTCTGTCCTTCTATATTACAGTCTGTACTGAACAGCCCTTTTCAGTAGAAACTATAAGTCCAACATCTCATGATTAATAGACTGTATTAGTTCCTCACTGAACTTCATATAAAAATATTCTTTATTTTGATTTACAAATCCCTACATAATTTTTGTAAATAATCTTATTAATGAGTCACTTGTAAACAACATGGGGAATCAATAAGTGATAGCATAGCACAACATGAACACTGACTACAATAATTCTCAGGCCAAGAAGGAAGCAGTTATAGGAAGCTAGGAAGGGTTACATTATGAGTAAATCTCTGACGGAAAAGTGATTTTAAGTAGAATTATGCAGTCGATTTTCAGAAATCCAGCTAGGAAAAAAGCAGGGAAGTAATGGCCAGTGCCAACCTTGGATCCCCCACTGCTGTCTCTATTGGCTAAATCCATCCAGGAAGCCAAAAGGCAAAAGAGCTAGTTGATGTATTCCATAGAGATCAGACTCTGTGGAAACAGAACAGAGTGGAAAGAGGATCAAAGCAAAATGGAAGATATTCCAAGGCTATCTGGTATTTACTTGTTTGAGGATCTCTCTCTGCTGTTGCCGTTGAGTGGATTCCGACTCATAGAGACCTTATAGGACAGAGTAGAACTGTCCCACAGGATCTCCAAGGAGCAGCTGGTGAATTGGTTAGCAGCCATAGCTCTCAACCATTTATATATTTGTTTGTCTTCTCCCTAAAAAAGTAAACACCATGTGAGTAAGGAACATATTCATCAGGTACACCACTGAATTATCAGTGCTTGGCATGTAGGGAATGATAAATAAATATTTGCGGGAATAATGCATCAGTTAGTATGCTTTTAGCTGCAAGTGATACAGTATCCAACCAAAAATGACTTAAATAAAGTTATATACTTTTCACATGTCAAGAAATCTGGAGGCTGGGTGGTTGCAGGGGACACAGTTACTTACTTTCTCTGCTTCCTGCTATTCTCAGCTTTCAGAAATTTCCTTCTTTATACTCACAGGAAGCTGCAATAGTGTCTGCAGAAGAAGGAAGGTCATTCCTCTCATGTGTTGAGAAAAGTCCAACAAGATGTCCCTCAGTCATCTTTTCTTCAGGTCTCATTATCCAGAATTAGATTACCTTTCCATTGTCTGACTGTGACAGTGTTGGAAAAATACATACATTACATTTTCATTTCCTATCATGAAATGTCGACTCCTCCAGCAAAGACTGTCGATTGCTTATATGCATTTGGAATGAAGGGAGACTTTTCACTGTGGATTTAGGGGACCATATTTGCCCGAATACTTTATTCTCACTCATTTTTGTGTACATTTAAAAAGTTCACATAAAAATCTAGTACTGTGCCTGAAAATCTGAAAATATAATTGCCTGCCTCCAATTATGTTACATTTTTGAAATAATTATCATAGAATAAAATTGTAAATATTTTAATATTATTGAAATGTTATCTAAAAATTATGTTACCTGTTTAAATAGAGTTTTATAGCTGTTGCACTCCAATTTGTAATTTTAATTCAGAGAAAATTATCTTCTGAAACTCACAAAAATTGCACTAATCCTATAATGAAAGCCAATGTAAATCTGTAATAACACATGATAAAATATCAACATTTATTAAAATTAAGTATAGTAGGAAATGTTTAGTATTTACTGCTGAGCTCAACATATTAACAATAATAAAAGTAATGAGCTATAACACTTGTTTGGCACTTACCAGGTGCCAGACTCTAAGCATTTTAATCCAAAAAACAAACCTGTTGCCTTCTAGTCAATTCCAACTCATAGTGACCCTATAGGACAGAGCAGAACTGCCTCACAGAGCTTCCAAGGTTGTAAATCGTTACAGAAGCAGACTGCCACATCTTTCTTCTGTGGAGTGGCTGGTGAGTTCCAACTACTGACCTCCTTTGGGTTAGCAGCCGAGTACTTAGCCACTGCGCCACCAGGGCTCCGTTTAAGCACTTTACATGTGTTAATTTATTTGATATCCACAACAACATTATGAGGTAGGTGCTACTATTTCTTCATTTTAACAAGAGGAAATTGAGTCACAAAGTGGTTGTATGTGGTTCAAGATCATAGAGACTGTTTCAGAGCTGGTATTTGAACCAATACTATTTGGCTTCTAGTGTCCATGCTCTTTAACTCCTACATATATAGCTTCTTAAAGGTTATATCCTCCTCATTTCCAAAAGAATAGTAGCTTAGTATTATAAAATGCACCACTGACAGTGATATGCTGGTTAGTATTTAGCAACTGATTCTTAAAAAACAAAACAATACAAAACAAAAAATGGTTGCTTTTGAGTCAATTTTGACTCATGGTGACCCTAAGTGTGTCAGAGTAGAGCTGTTCTCCGCAAAGTTTTCAAAGACTGATTTTTTTGGAAGCAGACCACTGGGCTTTCTTCCCAGGTGCCTGTAGGTGGACTCAAATCTTCAACATTTCAGACAGCATCTGAGTGCATTAACTCTTTGTACCATCTAGGGATTCCAAACAGCTCACAGAAAAGGGAAGTAAAAACAAACAAAAAAATCTCCCAATATGTAACATTTCCCATTTTGCATGCTGTAAATACCCCCAGAGGCTTATTTAAGATACCAGTGTGACTTTATAGAATGCAGGTTTGGAAAGAGGTTCTCATATTCTTCTTTAGTCAATTGGTAGGAGGCAGTTACAGCATACCACAAGTTACCATAAGTTCAAGGGTCAAGTTCTGAATTTTTTAATGCAGTGATTTTTTTTTTTTAATTATATCAGTTTACTTCAGTTTTCATCTTTAAAGAGAAAATAATATTTTTATTGTATCAATCTTCAAGAGTTGTTTTAAGGGTCAATTGGCATTAACTACAGGAAAGAGCTTCGTACATAAAAATAATCATAAAAGTTGTTATTATTACTATTTTAAGATTTGGTAGTGAAGCCCTTTGAATGTTATGTTTATTTTATCACTTGTGACCAACTCTTCTATATTTGACTTCAGAAAATATCTAGGTATCATCATTTTTCCATTATCAGTGTTGTGTTCTACTCAAGCTTTAAGGAAGAAGCTAAAGAGGGAAAGAAAAAAATAACTATTCTGAGGGAAAAAAAAAGGATATGTCAGAATATTATCTGATAAGAATTCTTCTATTTCATCCATCTTTCAGAAAACCAACTGGATCTGTGATCTCTAGAATGACACATCTGCACCTTACTCATGACTATAACTGCTCTAAACTTATAGGTGCTTTGAAGTTGCTTCCAGTAATATTTATAAATGTGGAATAAACAATGGGGACTCAATCTTAAAATACATTGACTATAAAATGCCCTTGTAACAGATTTTGAGAACTTAATTCGAACAATATTCCCAATGGCCAACAAGCATATGAAAAAATGTTCAGTGTCATTAGTCATTGTTGTTGTTGTTGTTGTTAGATACCATGAAGTCAGTTTTGACTCATAGTGACTCCCATAGGGTTTTCTTGACTGTAATCTTTATGGAAGCAGATATCAAGTCTTTCTCCTGCAGAGACACTGGATGACTTGAAACCACCAATCTCTCAGTTAGCAGCCAAGGGCTTAACCCATAGGGAAATGAAAATAAAAACTACAGTAGTATAACCCTTCACCCCCACCAAGATGGCTATGATCAAAATAACAGAACACAACAAGTGTTGGAGAGAATGTGGAAAAATTGAAACCCTCATCCGTTGCTGTTGATATTGTAAAATGGTACAGCCACTGGTGAAAACAGTTTGGGAGCTCCTCAAAAACTAAATATGAGCTCCATCAAGATGGCGGTCTAGGCAGAAGCACCACACTGTCCCTCCACAGCAAAGATCTGAAAAACTAAGCCAAACAGAGAATGCAACAATCCTGAAACCCTAGAACATCAAATGAAGAGATAAAGAACTCAGCCAAGCACTAAATGGAGTGAGAATACAGACAGAGAACGGAGATCAAAGAGAGATTCATGCAGAGGTCCCTTACCAGCTAACGCAGCGTGGATCCACCATCTTGGATTCCTATCGGAGACCAGCAAACGAGGGTATGAGAAAGCAACCTCACAGAACATCCAGTGGGAGACAAAACAGCCGGTAATTTGCGGTGTGCACTTTCCCACCCCCCACCCCTCTTCACCCCGGCTAGACCTCCTCTACTTCCCGTGGCCATAGTCTCTTGACTGGGAAGTGCCGGCTGCTTGCATTCCACACACCCAAGTGGGCGGCTCTCTGGGTGCCATTTGTTGGCTGCTAGTGTTTCTTTTTTTTTTTTCTGCTTCTTTTGATTTCTCACTTGCCTCTCGCCACCTTCCCCTCCTTTTGCTCAAGAGCCTGGCTCCGAGCGCCATCTTTGCTTCTTCCTGAGGGGCTCCAGAGCGCCAGCAATTTGTGATATATGCTTTCCCACTCTCCACCCTCCTTCACCCACACTTGGCCTTCTCTGCTTCCCGCGGACACAGTCTCTTGTCCAGAAACACCAGCCCGCACTGGCTGGCTCTCTGAGTGCCATTTGTTGGCTGCTGGTGTTGCTTTTTTTTTTTTTTTTCTGTTTCTTTGGGTTTCTGGCTTGCCTCTCACCGCCTCCCCTTCGTTTCGCTCGAGTGCCTGGCTCCGTGCGCCATCTTTGCTTTTTCCTGAGGGGCTACGGAGCTCCATTCGAGTGTGGAGCTGCTTCCCATTCTGGGCTACCACGCTGGTGGGATCCCGGGGCTTTTCTTTGTTTTGAATTGTTTGTCTGTTTTCTTTTCCTTTTCTTGAGTTGGGAGCACTTTCTGGCCAGGCAGAGCTGTGTGGTAAGGAACTCCCCTTTGGCTTCCACAGACGTGTGGAGGGATCCTTGAGGATAATTCTTTTCTTGTTGGGTTTTTTTTTTTTTCTGTTTTTTTTGGGAGCCTTTCTTGTTCTTTCTTTCTTTTTTTTTTTGATTTGTTTTCTTTTCTTTTCCTTCTTTTTCCCTTTTGTCTTTCTTCATCGCTCAGTTTCTTGCCTCTCTATATCTTCCTTCTTTTTCTGATCCCTGAATACCAGGCGTTGTATGCCTCTGCACCTTCTGGCCAGGCTGTGCTGCAACACCTGACAGCGACTTCCCCAGAAATCATAGCTGCATCAGTGGGATCCCTGGGAACTTTGTGGTTCTTTAAACTTTCTTATTCTTATTTGTTCATTCTTTTCTTTTCTTCCTCTTCCCCTATGTGTTTTTCTCCATGTCATAGTTTCTCATCTCTCCATTCCAACGGCTACCTCCCCTAGCATTCTTTTTTGTTTGTTTGTATGATTTTTGTCTCCTGTTCCTCTCTCCTCTCCCATATCCAGCTTAGCTCTACACATAACCATCTCCCTGCTGCATCCTGCCTACCTGCACTGTGCGCTTGACATCACAACACCAAGCAGTGCAGGCACAGCCTACTGGAACCTTCCCAGCACTGATTACTGACCCGCCATGGTGGCTGTAGTGAGTGCCACAAAAAACCCATCCCAGCGGCTCCTCTTCAGCTAGACCTGCCCAGCTGTACCGTATCTGAGTGACTGAACCTGTCAGTTGGAGAAGGAGGTGAAAAGTATTGAGTGCACAGAAGAGTAAACAACAAAGAGCATGCAGTCCGCCTGCTCAGACATACTCAAATTAAAAAAAAAAAAAAATGGGACGAAACAAAAAAATCTACAATCAATAAATGAGAGAAATAACCGCTAAATGCCCTGAAAATAGCAAACAATACCAAAACATTTAAAAAACAGGACAGGATGGTTCCAGTAGGCATCAAAATTAAAACACCAGATGACTCTCCTGTGGAAGTAAATGCACTGGAAGTACCTGATAGGGAATTCAAATCTCTAATACTCGCAATTTTCCAAGAACTGAAGCAAAAAGCTGACAAACTTGAGAAAAAAATAGACAAATTCATGGAAAATACAGACAAAAAATTGGAAGAATTCAGGAAGATGATGCAGGAACAAAATGCCAAAATAAATTCACAACTAGAAATTATACAAAAACAACAGTTAGACACCCAAAAGATAAACAACAAGATTTCAGAAATGGATGATGTCATAGAAGGACTGAGAAGCAGATTTGAAACCATGGAAGACAGGATCAGTGGAACTGAAGACAAACACTTGGATACAACTCTCTTTCAGGAAAACTCAGAAAAAAGAACAAAGAAAAATGAAGAGACCCTGAGAGTTATGTGGGACACAATAAAAAGCAAAAATTTATGAGTGAAAAGTGAAAACACAGAGAGGATCATTGAGGAACTGCTGACAGAAAACTTCCCCAATATCATGAAAGATGAAAAGCTGGCCATCCAAGAAGCTCAACGAACCCTATATAGAAGAGACCCCAAAAGAAAATCACCAAGACATATCATATTCACACTCGCCAAAACCAAAGAATCCTGAGAGCACCTCATGAAAAACAACAAGTCACATACAGAGAAGAAACAATAAGACTAAACTCAGATAATTCGGCAGAAAGCCTGCAGGCAAGAAGGCAATGGGATGACATATATAAAATCTTGAAGGAAAAAAATTGTCAGCCAAGAATAATATATCCTGCAAATCTCTTGTTCAAATTTGATGGTGAAATTAGGTCATTTCCAGATAAACAGAAAATACGAGAATATGTAAATGTCAAACCATACTTACAAGAATTATTAAAGGGAGTTCTTCTATCTGAGGACAAACAGCTTCAGCCCACAGGCAGAGCCTAGGATGCAGGATCGTACGAGCTAGATACCAATCTAAGAAATGAACTCTCGAGGACTATCCAAAACCAAAAGACATACAACAGGGAATCAGAGCAGTCAATCGATGGATGACAACAACATCAAAACAATGAAAGAGGGAATAAATGGCATAGGTATAGAACCTTCTAATGGAGAGGAAGGCAAGGCGAAACCAAGTAATGGTAGACTGCTTCAACCTTAGAAAGATAAGGGTAAAATTCAGGGTAACCACAAAGAAAGTTAACAAACCAACTCATAAAAATAAAGACGAAAAACATAAAGTCTCAGCAAAAACAAAACCTAGAAAAACAAAAGAAATGAACACAAAATCCACAAACAAAAGTAACTCAGCACAAGAAGTAAGAAGAACAAAGAAAACTTCAGCACCACAAAAAAAAAGCACTACAAAATGACAGCAACAAACTCACATTTATCAAAATTACACTGAATGTAAATGGACTCAATGCACCCATAAAGAGACGGAGAGTGACAGAATGGATAAGAAAACAGGATCCATCAATATGCTGTCTACAAGAGACACACCTTAGAAACAAAGATGTGAATTTATTAAAAGTCAAAGGTTGGAAAAAAATATATCAAGCTAACAACTATCAAAAAAGAGCAGGAGTGGCAATTCTATTCTCAGATAAAATAGACTTTAAAACGAAATCTACCATAAAAGACAAAGAAGGACACTATATAATGATTAAGGGGATGATCCATCATGAAGACCTAACCATAATAAACATTTACGTGCCAAATGACAGGGCTCCAAAATACATAAAACAAACTCTAACAATACTGAAAAGAGAAATTGACAGTTCTACAATAAGAGTAGGAGACATCAACACACCACTCTTGGTAAAGGACAGAACAACTAAGAAGAAACTCAGCAAAGATACAGAAGACCTAGAGGGCACAATCAGCCAACTTGACCAAATAGACGTATATAGAACACTCCATCCAACCGCTGCAAAGTACACATTCTTTTCCAATGCACATGGAATGTTCTCCAGAATAGACCACATCTTAGGCCAGAGAGCAATCCTAAACAAGATCCAAAACGTTGAGATAATTCAAAGTATCTTCTCAGACCATAATGCCATCAAGGTAGAAATTAACACCAGAAAGAGCAAGGAAAAAAATCAACTACATGGAAACTGAATAATACCCTGCTTACACATCACTGGGTAATAGAAGATATCAGAGATGGAATCAAAAAATTCCTAGAATCAAATGAGAATGAAAACACATCATACCAAAACCTTTGGGACACAGCAAAGGCAGCCTTCAGAGCACAATTTATAGCAATAGATGCACATATCAAAAAAGAAGAAAGGGACAAAATCAAAACGTTAGCTACAGAACTCAAACAAATAGAAAGAGAACAGCAAAAAAAGCCCACAACCACCAGAAGAAAGGAAATAGTAAATATGAGAGGAGAAATCAATGAAATAGAGAACAGAAAAACAATAGAAAGAATCAACAAAACCAAAAGTTGGTTCTTTGAAAGAATCAACAAAATTGACAAACCACTGGCCAGACTGACAAAAGAAAAACAGGAGAGGACACAAATAACCCAAATAAGAAATGAAATGGGGGATGTTACAACAGACCCAACTGAACTAAAAAGGATTATAACAGAATATTATGAAAAACTATACTCCAACAAATTTGAAAACCTAGAGGAAATAGATAAATTTCTAGAAACACACGGCCTACCCAAACTACAACAAAGTGAGTTTGAAAATCTGAACAGACCCATAAAAAGGGAAGCGACTGAAAAGGTAATAAAAAAAATCCCAACCAAAAAAAGCCTGGCCCCGATGGCTTCACTGGAGAATTCTACAACACATTTACAGAAGAGCTTCTACCAGTTCTACTCAAACTATTTCAGAGCATAGAAGAGAAAGCAACACTTCCAAATTCATTCTATGAAGCCAGCATAACGCTGATACCAAAACCAAGAAAAGACGTCACAAAAAAAGAAAATTACAGACCAATATCTCTCATGAATATAGATGCAAAAATTATGAACAAAATTCTAGCTAATAGAATTCAGCATCATATCAAAAAAATAATACACCACGACCAAGTAGGATGCATACCAGGTATACAAAAAAGGATAAACATTAGAAAATCAATCAAAGTAATCCATCACATAAATAAAAGAAAAAAATCACATGATAATCTCAATTGACGCAGAAAAGGCATTTGACAAAGTCCAACACCCATTCCTGATAAAAAATGTCTATAAAATAGGTATAGAAGGGAAATTTCTCAACGTAATAAAGGGCATCTATGCAAAACCAACGGCCAACATCATTCTTAATGGAGAGAGGCTAAAAACATTCCCCTTGAAAACAGAAACAAGACAAGGATGCCCTTTATCACCACTCCTATCTAACATTGTGCTGTAAGTTCTACCTAGAGCAATAAGGCAAGAAAAAGAAATAAAAGGCATCCAAATTGGTAATGAAGAAGTTAAACTGTCCCTGTTTGCAGATGATATAATACTATACATAGAAAACCCTAAAGACTCCATGAGAAATCTACTGGAACTAATAGAAAGATTCAGCAGAGTAGCAGGGTACAAAATAAACATTCAAAAATCAGTCGGATTCCTATACACCAGTAAGGAGAATGATGAAAAGGAAATCAGGAAAACTATACCATTTTCAATAGCCCCTAGAAAGATAAAATACTTAGGAATAAATCTGACCAGGATGTAAAAGACCTATACAAAGAAAACTATAAAACACTACTGCATGAAACCCAAAGGGATCTCCATAAATGGAAAAACATACCTTGCTCATGGACAGACAGACTCAACACTGTGAAAACGTCAATTCTACCCAAAGCAATTTACAAATACAATGCAATCCCGATCCGAATACCAACAACATTCTTCAAAGAGATGGAAAAACTAATCATTAACTTTGTATGGAAAGGGAAGAAGTCCTGAATAAGTAAAGCACTATTGAAGAAGAAGAATAAAGTTGGAGGACTCACACTACCTGACTTCAGAACCTACTATACAGCCACAGTAGTCAAAACAGCCTGGTACTGGTACAATGACAGATACATTGACCAATGGAACAGAATTGAGAATCCAGATAAATCCATCCACCTACGGTCACCTGATCTTCGACAAGGGCCCAAAGTCCATCAAATGGGGAGAAAACAGTCTTTTTAACAAATGGTGCTGGCAAAACTGGATATCCATTTGCAAAATAATGAAACAGGACCCATACCTCACACCGTATACAAAAACTACTTCAAAATGGATCAAAGACCTGAATATAAAGCCAAGAAGTATAAAGGTCATAGAAAAAAAATAGGACCAACACTTCAGGCCTTAATACATGGCATTAACTGGATACTAACCATAACCATCAATGCACAAACCCCAACAGATAAGCTAGATAACTGGGGTCTTCTAAAAATCAAACCCCTGTGCTCTTCAAAAGACTTCACCAAACGAGTAAAAAGAGAACCTACAGACTGGGAAAAAAATTTTGGACAGTACAAGTCAGACAAAGGTCTAATCTCCATAATCTACAAGAAAATCCAACACCTCTACAATAAAAAGACAAATAATCCTATTAAAAAATGGGCAAAGGAAATGAACAGACACTTCACCAAAGAAGACATTCAAATGGCCAACAGACACATGAGGAAATGCTCGCGATCACTAGCCATTAGAGAAATGCAAATTAAAACCACAATGAGATACCATCTCACCCCGGCATTACTGGCACAAATCAAAAACACTGGAAATAACAAATGTTGGAGGGGCTGCGGGGAGATGGGAACTCTTATGCACTGCTGGTGGGAATGAAAAATGATACAACCATTTTGGAAAATGAAATGGTGCTTCCTCAGAAAGCTGGAAATAGACATACCATTTGATCCAGCAATCCCACTCCTAGGAATATATCCTAGAGAAATAAGAGTCTTCACTCATATAGACATATGCACACCTATGTTCATGGCAGCATTGTTCACAATAGCCAAACGATGGAAACAACGTAGGTGCCCATCATCAGTTGAATGGATAAACAAACAATGGTACATACACACAATGGAGTCCTATGTAACGAGAAAGAACAACAATGTATCTGTGAACCATCTCATAACATGGATGAAACTGGAGGACATTATGCTGAGTGAAATAAGTCGATCACAAAAAGACAAATATTGTATGAGACCTCTATTGTAAAAATGCATGAAAAAGTTCACACTCAAAATGTAACAATCTTTGTTGGTTACCATGGATGGGAGGGGTGGTGTTGGTGATACTAAATAGGCAATAGATAAGTGGTATATTGGATGAAGGGTGAGACAGTACACAATACAGGGGAAACTAGCACAACCTGAACAAGGAAAGGTCATGGAAGCCCCATAGACACATCCAAACTCCCTGAGGGACTGAATTGCTGGGCAGAGGGCTCTGGGGACCATGGTCTTGGGAAACATCTAGCTCAATTGGCATGACACAGCTTATAAAGACAATGTTCTACATTCTACCTTGGTGAGTAGTGTCTGGGGTCTTAAAAGCCTGTGAGCGGCCATCTAAGATACTCCACTGGTGTCATCCCTTCGGGAGCAAGAGAGAATGAAGAGAACAGGATACAAGGAAAGATTAGTCCAAAGGACTAATTGTCCACAGCTACCAAGGCCTCCACCGGACTGAGTCCAGTACAGCTAGATGGTGCCTGGCTACCATCACTGACTGCTCTGACCAGGATCACAACAGAGGTTTCTGGACAGAGCCGGAGAAGGATGTAGAGCATAATTCTAACTCAAAAAAAAAGAACAGATTTACTGGCCTAAAGGAGACTGGAGAAACCCCGAGAGTATGGCCCCCAGACACCCTTTTAGCTCCGTGGTGAAGTTACCTCTGAGGTTCACTGTTCAGCCTGGGAGTGGATAGCCCCGTAAAACCAAATGAGACTAACGAGGTACAGGAGTCCAGTGACAAGGGCCAGATGGCAGAAGGGGACAAGGGAGCTGGTGATAGGGAACCCAAGGTTGAGTAAGGATATTGTTGATGTGTTGTGAGATTGTTAACCATTGTCATAGGGCAATATTTGTAGTAACTGTTAAATGAGAAACTATTTTGTTCTGTAAGCCTTCATCTTAAGTGAGAATAATGGCACAACTGGAAGAGCATAGTCAATGTCACTTAACTGTGTATGTAGAAATTTTTGAAAAGGTGTATCTTTGGCTATGTGTATTTTCACCAAAAAAATAAATAAATAAATAAGGTTGAGAATTTAGAGGGTTAATATGTTGTTGGATTGTTAACCAATGTCATAAAACAACATCTGTACTACTGCTTCATGAGAAACTATTTGTTCTGTAAGCCTTCACCTGAAGTAGAATAAAATAAAATAAATAATTAAACTAAACATAGAACAACCATAAAATCCAGCAATCCCAATTCTGGGTATTTACTCAAAAGAATTGAAAGCAGGAATGCAAACAAAATCTTGTGCACCAATGTTCATTGCAGCGCTATTATAATAGCCAGAAGGCAGAAATGATCTAAATGTCTATCAACAGATCAATGGTAAGTAGAATGTGTTGTTGTTTTTAAGTGCCATCGAATCAGTTCCGACTCATAGTGACCCTATAGGACAGAGTAGAACTGCCCCATTGGGTTTCTAAGGAGCAGCTGGTGGTTTTGAGCTGCTGATCTTTTGGTTAGCAGCCGAGCTCTTAACTACTACACCACCAGGGCTCCAATACAATGATGTGCATGCATAAAATGAAATATTATTCAGCCATAAACAAAGTCCTAATACATGCTACATCATGAACGAACCTTGAAAGGATTGTTGTTATTGTTAGGTGCCATTGCGTTGGTTCCAGCTCATAGGGACCTTATGTAGAACAGAACAAAACATTGCCTGGTCCTGCACCATCCTCACAATCATTGTTATGCTTAAGCCCATTGTTGCATCCACTGTGTCAATCCATCTCACTCTTTTTTGAGGGTCTTCCTCTGTTTTGCTGACCCTCTGCTTTACTAAGCATGATGTCCTTCTCCAGGGACTGATCTCCCCTGATAACATGTCCAAAGTATGTGAGACAAGCATTGCCATCCTTGCTTCTAAGGAGCATTCAGCGTGTACTTCTTCCAAGACAGATTTGTTCGATCTTCTGGCAGTCTGTGGTATATTCAATATTCTTAGCCAACACCATAATTAAAAGGCATCAGTTCTTCTTTGGTCTTCCTTATTCATTGTCCAGTTTTCACATGCATATAAGGCAATTGAAAGCATTATGCTGACTGAAATGTCAGGCACAAAAGGACAACTAATGCATGATACCACTTATATGAAATATCTGCAATAGGCATATATAGAGAGACTAAAGTTTATTAGTGGTTTCCAAGGGTTGGTCAGAGGGAGGCAAAGGAGAATCATTGTTTAGGGGACACTGAACTTCTATTAAGGTTGATAGAAAAATGTGAAAACAGATAGTGGTGATGGTTACAAAGCATGATTGATACAATTAATGTCACTGAATTGCACATGTAAAAAATGTTGAAATGGCAAATGTTTTGTTATGTTTGCCACAATTTAAAAAAAAAGAACAGAAAACTATGTGAGTCATAAAATGTAGCAGTATAGAACTTCAGATTAGAGATTAAATATGTCTCCAATAAACTCTGCCACTTAGTAATTGTGTTTTCCTTTAAAAACTATCCTATCTGAACCTAAAATTTCCTCATCTTTTAAAACATTAATAGTGATAGTTTTTACCTCAAAGTGTAGCTATGATAATTAACTAAAAAACTAGGTAGATATAAACTGTGTGTCTCCCAAATATTAGGTGATCTATAAATATTAGGCATTATTGTGTGGGATCCACCAAACAACAACAACAATTATCTTCCACGTTTAATCGAGAATTTTAAAACTTTTTCCATTATAGACAGAAATGCAGGTGCAATCAATCCCAAAAAACAATATTATTTGGTAACATTCTTTTTGATCATTTGTCCTTTCAAGACCAATCCTCATTCACAAATAAACACATGCACATGTATTTTTTAGGGTTTTGTTTGGTTTGGTTGTTTTGTTTTGTTTTACTTTGGTTTGGTTTTTGCATTCTTTGGAAAAGATTATCAGGTTGGTGATAGTAGATGATATGTGAAACTGGTGTCTCTCATTTGTCTGTTCCTTTCCATGCATACTGCCAAACCATTCATTTTGTACGTTATCCATGCAGTTCTGATTTTATAACTTCTCACTCTATCTGAAGACTGAATTCTAACATATCACCTTCAGGCTATTTGTATTTATACTCTTAACACCCCACCATAACTGAATCATGCTTGCATGAAACTGTATATTACTAACCACTGTGAATTCTATTATATTTGGCAGAATAGCTTTCTTGGTATATAACACAAATATAACAATGTCCACATTTCTGGTATTATTTCTTACTTTTCTCTTTTCTCCTGTATAAAATCTGTGAATTGTCAATCTGGAAGTCTCATGATTTCTTGAGCCTGGACCTCTTTTATTTTCCTTCTTCACTTAGAATTTTCTCTATAACATTTCATCAATCCTTCTTGGATTCCATTTTATTTACTCATGAAATTTCACCCATTCCTTACAAATTCAAGTACTACCAAAATGTTCCTACTTCTAAGATCTAAAAACTGATCCATCTATATTTTTTATAAAAAAACTTGTCATTTTGTATTTTTCTGATACTGAGTTTTCACCATACTTGACATTTTCCATATTTAAAACCTTGAACTGTGGATATCTATGTACTTTCCTAATCTGTATTTTAATATTTAAGCTTGTTAAGGACCAAACCAATATCTTGAATGGTACAACCAATGCATAACTTATAATATATTGTTCATATGATCTTTGTGTACATGATATTTAGTATAGTATGTGTAGCTGAAAGACAGAACAAATACATTGTTTCGGATAACTCTTAACATGTCCTATAGATCACTATGTGATGATGGAAATGTTCTAGATCTCTTTTGTCCAATATGGTGCATTCTCACCCACTTTGCCTATCGTGCAGTTGAAATGTAAGTAGTGCAACCGAGAAACTAAAATTTAAATGTATTTAATTTTAATTAATATAATTTAAATTTACATAGCCACATGTGACTATTGCTTACCATACGGGACAACGCAGATCAGATCCAAAAGATCAAGAATGACTCTGTTAGTTGGCTTTGAATAATGAGTCACCCAAGACAAAACACAGGTTGTAAAACATTCCTTGACCACCTGTCATGAATTAACCATGAGTAGAGCTAGAGTAGATATCAATCTATGTTTATACTTTCTGAGACAAAAAAATATGTTTCTTTTCTCCTTAAAATTATTTTTGATTCACTTTTACAATTTACATAAAGTAAGTTTACCTTTTTTGTTTTAAAGTTCTATGTGTTTTGACAAACACATATATAGTCGTGTAAATATCTACACAATCAAGATATTGAATAGTTCCATCACTGTAAAATATATCCTCAAGCCCCTAGTAGTCAAACCCCTATAGGCTTCTTTACTGAATTAAGAAAACACTATTTCACTTCTGAGAATCAAATGTTCAAAAATATGTTGGAAGAAGTTTGAAGAGTTCCCAAAAGAATACAAAAGATATCTCTGGAATTGATCAAGAAGAAATATGAAGACATTGGCTAAATGATATCTGAGAAGAGACAGCAAACGGTTTGGAAAGTGTTACTGGCAAAGTATAAGCCTCCAAGGAAGGGATGAATAATTTATTTTGCACAGGGGGATGTGGAAATAATATAACAGAAAGGGAAAGTTTTCCTTTCAGAGAAGATAGTAGATAATTGGTGTATACACTCATTTAGAACTAATGTTCAGTGCTTGGAGCAATTTAATAATAAAACAATAGTGTATCTGGATATTCCATTTTCATTAATGGTAATATAGATTATTTGGACAAAAGTTCTACTTAATGAATCCTAAGAAGGTTATAAATGGTGTAAAAAGGACTATAGAGCAGGCAAAAAAAAAAAAAAAAAAGGAAAGCACTCAGAAAATGGTAGGTTTAAACCTAAACATATAAATAATTATATTACATATGAATTGAACAAATGTGACAATTAAAAGACAAAGACTGTTTAGGCTGCAAAGCAAAACCTACCTAGAGACTGTTTACAAGAGACCTACCTAAAACATAAAACTGTAGAACGTTTCAAAATATAAGAATGGAAAAGATGTGTTATTCAAACACCAACTAAAAGAAAATTTATGTAGATATATTAATAAAAAAACAACTCCCTTGAAATTGAGTCAATTTTGACTCATACCCAAAAAAACTCAAACGCTTTGCCATCAAGTGGATTTGAACTCATACCAACCCTATAGGACAGAATAGAACTGCCCCATGGGGTTTCCAAGGAATGACTGGTGGATTTGAACTGCCAACCTTTTGGTTAGTAGCTGAATGCTTAACCACTGTGCTACCAGGGCTCCCTAACTATATTAATACCAAAGAAAAATCTACTTTAAAGCAGAAACATTACCAGAAATAAATACTGTCAAAGTTAGTATTTTAATTTCTCAAAAAGATATAAAAATATTCGATATGTATAACATTATACATACAAATTTTAAAGCAAAAAATAATATAAAATTAAGTATACCAAATATATAGCATATGATACATATGATATATTTCAAACAAAAGCCAAACCCATTGCCGTCAAGTCGGTTCTGACTCACAGTGATACTACTGGACAGAGTAGAACTGCCCCATAGGGTTTCCAAGAAGCGGCTGGTGGATTCAAACTGCCAACCTTTTGGTTAGTAACCGAGCTGTTTAACTACTGTGCCACCAGGGCTCAATAATACCTTGGGTACGCTTGATTTTATATCATTTTTTGCTTTAAAATTTATATATGTTATAGAGAATTTTTAAATCTTTCTGAGAAATTAAAGTATTAACTATTGTGAAGTGACAGTATTTATATAAAATTAAATATACCTAATACATATGAGGGAGCCCTAGTGGTGCAGTGGTTAAGCAATCGGCCCTGGTGGCACAGTGGTTAATAGATCAGGCTACAACCAAAAGGTCAGCGTTCAAATCCACCACCTGCTCCTTGGAAACCTTCTATTGCAGTTCTACTCTGTCCTACAGGGTTGCTATGAGTCAGAATCAACTTGATGGCAACAGATTTGTTTAATATATATGAATGTGACAATGCAAAACTTGACAGAAATAAAACAAGAAACAAATAAATCACAGAAATGAGTGAATATATTAACATATCTCTTTTAGTTACTGATAAATAAGCATGTTAAAAACCAAGGAAGATACAGCAGATTACAACAATATGATTCATAAATTGTAGACCACAAATTCATTTCAAGCACCTATCACATATTTATAAAATTTGACCTTAGCCTGGAGTATATAACAATTTTGAAATTTGCAAAGGTCTAAAATCTATAAAATAAGCTTTATGATTATAATGCAATTAAACCAATGATGTGTTGCAAGTCTTTAACAACCAGCTCTTTGGGGAAAAATAGCTCTGATTTTTAATGTTTGATCATTTCCGTGGTGTAAATGACCAAGCTCACAATATGATGGTATTCAATTCAGATCCAAAAATGTTGCACAATCAACTTTCAAAAAGTAGTACATCTGGCTCTAGCACAAAACTAAATAAAATCAAATATCAGTAACAAAAATTACATTTAAAATATCCCACATGTTTGGAAATAATGAAATACGCCTCTAATAACTTGTGGATTAAAAATAAATGAAGACATTAATTAGAAAATATTATAAATTAAATAAGCAATTTGAATTAAAATCATAATTTGTTGTTTCTGTTTTTGTTAGTTCCTATTGAGTAAGCTCTGACTCATAGAGATCTTATGTATAATAAGTCTAAATGTTACTTGGTCGTGTTCCATCTCTGTGATCTTTGATATGTTGGAGCCAATCGTTGTGGCTATTATGTAAATCAACTTCATTAAGGGTTACTTTTGTTTTTACTGACCCCTTACTTTACCAACTTGTGTCCAAAGTAAATAAGACAAAGTTTTGTCATCCTTGCTGATGGAATTGCTTTGTTATCTTTTTTGTATCAATGTCTATATCCTGCTTGTAATATTGTTGTATAGTTTTGCAATATGTTACCATTAGCGGAAGGAGCCCTGGTGGTACAGTGGTTAAACTGCTCGACTGATAACTGAAATATCAGAAGTTCCAACCCACCAAATGCTCCACAGGAGAAAGATGTGGCAGTCCACTTCCATAAAGATTTGCAGGCTTGGAAACTCTATGGGGCAGTTGTACTCTGTGCTGTAGGGTCATTATTAGTCAAAATTCAACTTGTAGGCAATGGGTTTGTTTTCTTTGGGGGGGTTGGTTTACCATTGGGGTAAGCTGGGCAAAGGATGCACAGGATCCCTCTATATTATTTCTTTCAACTACTTGTGAACTTAAAATTACTTCAAAATAATACACTTAACTAAAAAAATACATAAACTCATTAAATATGAAAAAGAACACCTGTGAAAGCTTGACAAGAATTTCACGAGAAAAGATAACAATAGATTATTATTCATGAATATTTATTCCAAAATACTGAACAACATAATAGCAAAGTAAATCCAGGAATATATTTAAAATGGTATTACCTCATGACCAAGATGCATTAATTCCAGGAAAGCAAGATCTATTTAACATTAAAAAAAAAAAAAAAATCACACTGACAGAATAAAGAAGAAAACACGTATTATCATTTTTATAACTGTGGGAAAATAATTTTTAAAAATTAATAATATTTATTCATAGTTAAAAAATTCTTAGCAAATTACATATATAACTTCATTAATGTAATAAAAGGTCTTTTAAAAATGGGCAAATATCATACTTAGAGTGAAGTGTTAAAAGAGATGTTTCACCTCTTTTATTCAATATCACAGTGTATTTTCTAGCTAATGAAATAATATTAAGTAAATAAAATATAAATGCAGAAAGAAATAATATGGCCATTATCTTCAGATCAGAAAATTCTATTTAAAATCCAAAAGAATACACAAATCCATTATTAGAATTAATAAGTGTTAGCCTTTGGGGAAGTCCCTGGTAGGAGAAAATGGTTAACACGCTCAACTCCTAACTGAAAGGTTGGTGGTTCAAGTCCACCCAGAGGCACCATGGAAGAAAAGCTTGACTAGCTACTTCTGAAAAAATCAGCCTTTGAAAACCCTATGGAACACAGTTCTGCTCTCACACACAGGGTTACCGTGTGTGTTTGCGTATGTGTGTGTTTGTTTGTTTGTTTGTGTTTGCCTTAAGAAGTCTCAACATTATTCCAAGGCTGGTTTAGGGTGGCCATCAAAGATAATCTGGGCTACTTTCTGAGTCTTGTGCCGCAGGGGAGGGAGAATTAATTGTCTTGCGTTGACTCTGTGTATGTGCGAGTAAAACTGTGCTCCATAAGGTTTTCAATGGCTAATATTTCTTCAGAAATAGATCACCAGGTTTTTCTTCCAAGATGGCTCTGGGAGGACTCGAGCCTACAAACTTTTGTTTAGCAGCTGAGAGCATTCACTGTTTGCATCACCTAGGGACTCCAAAAGAGGGAGACTCTTATAATAATAAGAAAGGGAATTCCTAAATTTTTTTTCATTTTTAGAAAATGTCTACCATATATTGAAGTCTGAATAATCATAATTTACCACTCAATTTTTCAAATAAAAATAGTGCCAGTGAAAAATGTGTGTTTCCTTTAGAAAATCATGGTACTTCAGTGTTTTATACATTTTCTCATTTTTCACAAGGAATATTTTTTGAAAGCTCTGTTCAAAAAAGGTGTTTCTTTTACATTTCAAATGTTATCTTATTATGAAAAATTTTAAACATTCACAATAGTTGGAAGAATAGTAAAATTGCTTACCCATATACTAACCTCCTAGATTCAGCAATTGTTAATATTTTACTGAATCATTTAGATGTAATACTTTTCCTTATATACCTAAGTATGTATCTTCCAAAAGTAAGAACATTCTTCTGCAAACCACATCTACAACCATTTAACAGCAATTTTCTAATATCAATCTAATAGCTAAATTCAAATTTCTTCAATTGTCTACTGCATATCTTTTATATCTGTTAGTTTTGAACCAGGATTTTGTCTTCTAGACTCTTTTAATCTGGAACACACTCCATCCCCCATTTTTTCCCATGACATCACATTTTTAAGAGGCTAGGCCCGTTATCTTGTAGAACATCCCACATTCTGAGTTCTTCTTGTCGTCTCTTTGTGGTGTTATTTAACTTCTTCCTCTATCTTCTATATTTCTTGTAAACTGGAAGTTAGGTCATAGGTATGGTTCAATTTTCTTCAAGCATTGTATTAAGAATGCTTCAAAAACAGTGCTGTGGGCTTCATACTGTATCATATCAGGAGGTAAGTAAGGTCTGAGTGTTCTACTACTAATGATGCAATTTTTTATATTGTAAATATACATGTAACAAAAATTTGTCATTTTACCATTCTTGCACAATTCAATGACATTAATTGTGTTTCTCATGTTATTCAACTATCAATATTAGCCATTTCCAATTTTTTCCATTAGCAGAAGTTCAGAGCCCCCTAAGCAAATGAATATGTTTTACTGGTTTATCTTAAATGAAATCAGCATTTTTTTCAAGTGACTGCTATTTGAGTTTTGTTCTGCTGCCTTGATTTGTGACCATCACAGCAAGTGTCAAATGAGTGAAATGTACAACTATTCTTTTTATACCATCAGAGTCATTGTCAAATGAGTAAAATGAATAACTATCACTTTAGTGGTATTATGAAAATAGTTTTGATCTTTAGGTCCCTCAGAACTCCACAGAAACGATTTTGAGTGATAAAATTTCATGGTACTTCCAAAAATAAAGGAAGAAATAATTTTGTACTGAGAAACTCCTTATTAGCCTTCATTTGCATCTCATTTACGTACTCACAGGTATGTAATGTATCTCATAGTGTTCATTCCACTGATACCTTCTTTCGTAGATAAATTGAATCAAATGTTTATCATCTGAAAGACTTGGAGCTAGGAGTTTCAATCTTTTTATTAGTAAATATTTAACATTTCCAGAGTTCTGTGAGAACAGTAGTGAAGAAATAAAAGAAAGGAAGAAACTCAAATGCTAAAAAGCTGTATTCAACAATTATGCAGTTTACCCTACATATAAAAAACATAAGTGCTAAATAACATATTCTTATAGCTTTGAATGATTATTGTTCATGCATAAATAAAGAGTAATGCAATTCATTATGAGAATGTGATTATGATACCAATGTTCCAATCCTTTATTTTCTTTCCATCATCAAAAAGTACTCCTAGTTTGAAAACATTTTTGTCAGTGAAGTGTTTGCTATGGAACCAGTGTTAAAAATACAGCAAATCCTCTGAAATGGGCAGGCATTAGAGAAAAGACTGACATTTCTATGCCAATGTTCATACTAATAGCTCACTTTTATTCAAAGAGATATAAAGAATTTAACCGAATATAGAGATAGATATTCCACAGTTATTTAAAGACCTTGAGGACATGTGGTCTGAAATATGCATTTGTTAATGTCACAGAGAGCCTCAAGATGATTGATATGAGAGATACTAAATCAGGAAAATGTCCTTGGGGTCTATCTGAATAAAGAAATGAACTAGATTAAATTCAGTTGTTGTTGTCATTGTTAAGTACCATCGAGTTGGTTCCGACTCACAGCGACCCCATGTACAACAGAACGAAACACTGTCCTGTCCTGTACCATCCTCACAATTGCTGTTATGCTTGAGCTCATTATTGCAGCCACTGTGTCAAATCATCTCATTTAGAGTCTTCTTTTTCTGCTGACCCTCTTCTTTACCAAGCATGATGTCTTTCTCCAGGGACTGATCCCACCCGATAACATGCCCAAGGCATGTGAGACATAGTCTCACTATCCTTGCTTCTAAGGATCATTCTGGTTGTACTTCTTCCAAGACAAATTTGTTCATTCTTTTGGCAGTCCATGGTTTATTCAATATTCTTCACCAACACCACAATTCAAAGGCATCAATTCTTGTCTTCCTTATTCATAGTCCAGCTTTCACATGCATACGAGATGATTGAAAACACCATGGCTTGGGTCAGGTGCACCTTAGTCTTCAAGGTGACGTCTTTGCTTTTTAACACTTTAAGCAGGTCTTTTGCAGCAGATTTGCCCAATGCAATGGGTCTTTCAACTTCTTGACTGTTGCTTCCGTGGGTGTTGATTGAAGACCCAAGTAAAGTGAAATCCTTGACAACTTCGATCTTTTCTCCGTTTATCTTGATGTTGCTTATTGACCCAGTTGTGAGGATTTTTGCTTTCTTTATGTTGAGGTGTAATCCATAATGAAAGCTGCAATATTTGATGTTCATCAGTAAGTGCTTCAAGTCCTCTTCTTTTTTAGCAAGCAAGATTGTGTCAACTGCATAACGTAGGTTGTTAATGAATATCGGACAATGTTCCTCTGCTATTCATAAAGTTTTCACTGGCTAATTCTTTTCAGAAGTAGACCGCCAGGTCCTTCTTCCTAGTTTGTCTTAGTCTGGAAGATCAGCTGAAACCTGTCTGCCATGGGTAACCCTGCTGGTATTGGAATACTGGTGGCATAACTTCCAGCATCACAGCAACACGAAAGCCCCACAGTATGACAAACTGACAGATGCGTGAGGGAAATCCAGTATACGTTGAAAGTATTTCCTTTCAAAATACTGGACAACAAAAAACAAAGGAGTCATTTATAGTTTATGAGACATTTGCTGCTAATAAGGTAGAAATCATAGTTCACTGAAGATGTATCCATGATTGAATTAGGGATGAGAACTTACTTTTGTTACTTTTAACAATCTTTAGGTAGATTATTTTGAAAGTGCTTAAATTACAGCATGACTATATAAATTTACTATTAAGATAAGTAATTATGAATCACCTGTATTATTTTAATCTAAAACTATACTTGAAGGCATCATTATGTTAAAAAAAAACTATCATTTTATTTCTCATGGCTATACCTTTAAAAAATAAAACTTTAAATAAAAAAAAACTTGAAGATGTCATTATTTTATAAGCTATTATTTTATCACTCACGGCCATACCTTTTAAAAATAAAATTAGGTAAATAAACTTAAACATTTTGAAAAGTATTTTCACTGCATAATATGTATTATTATGTGCATATGTATAATTCTACTTCTTCAATATAATATTTTTATGTACATATCATACTTTCATATTTTCTGGAAATAAACACATGGGTATATGCTAATCTAATTCATATTAAATTAAGATATTGATACTCATAAAAATGTTGATAATAGCTGATAGCTCATAAAAATGCAATTGAAGAACAATTAAAGAAAATATATCTTGTGTATAGTCATTTTATCTAATTTGGAAAATATTATGTTAATCAATTCATGATTAACAAGTCACATTTGTCCACTTTGTCCCCAATATACTTTTTTTAAATTTTAAAAACATATACTTTTCTCCTTATTTTCTATTGTTTTTCATTATCATACCATTAAAAATATTTGGCCCTCTTTATTTGACTACCAATACTTACTCTTGCAGTGATAACTAGAGAAGATTTCAGATACTCCTGAACTGAATATCACAAATTTAGTGGCACAAATCAATACAAATATATGATCTTCCAGTTCTGTAGTTAAAAGAACAACATAGATCTTACTGGGTTAAATCAAGGTGTCCGAAGGGCTTCATTTCTTTCTGGAGGATCTATAAGGGAGACTCTATGTCCTCACCTTTTCCAGTTTCTAGAGACTGTCAGTATCTCCTGGCTGATGGCTGTCTTCCTCTACTTTCATAATCAGCAAATGAGAGCTGAATACATCTCACATCTCATGACTCCAGCCTTGCTTCTGCGGTCACATTGCTCCCTGGGATTCTTTGACTGTTCTGCCTCCTTTCACTTTTAGAGTCCTTGTGTTTGAAGTGGGCCCTACTGCATAATCCAGGATAATTTCCCTGTTTTAAGGTTAGCTGATTAGCATCATAATTCCATCAGTAATCTTAATTACCCTTTGCCATGTGACCTAACATATTTACAAATTCTGGTGATTAAGGCATGGACATCTTGGGAGAACATTTTCAGTCTACCACAGAGATCTTCTATTTCAGACAGCGTAGTATTTCTATTTGCCTCCATCGACTGCCTTGTTCTCCATACGCAGTCTACCTTTGTACCTTTGCTCAGACTCGGTTCAGACAAGTAGACAATGGCTCCATTTTCTCTGCCTTCCTTAACTGTACTAGGACTTCTGCATAAAATCAAACAATTGTGCTGCTAAGAGGCCTTATCCTACTACTCAGGTGGCAACCGTTTCTTCTTTGCTAAAACTCAGAATATATAAATTGTGTGGAACAAAAAGTTATTCTCCAGTTGTCATTTTTCTTGTTTTCTTTTCCCAGTTATTTTATCTTCCTAAAGGGGCTTGTGGCACAGTGGTTAAGCTCTTGGCCGCTAACCACGCTATGAGTCTGAATCGACTTGACAGCAATGGGTTTGTTTGTTTTTAAACAGGCTTGTATGTCCATGGAGGAGAAACCACATTATGTCACTCTTGTTGTATTTGCTGTGGTTAGTGATGTGTTCTTCACAAACTTTTCTTGACTCTTTTCACATAACAAGATTCCATTTCATGATTAAATAGAATGAACTAATCTAAGAGATGGAAGTCCAGCCATGTCATCTGAATTATGTAAAAATTTTTGGTCAAGTAGAAACTGGAAAAAGCGAAGAGTAAAATGATAGAATTTTAATCCAATAAAACAGAACTTAATACCAATGTTGTCACATTTTATGATTTTAAAAAATTTGTCTTCTTTGGGATTCACATATTAAAATAAAAATGAGCTTCCTCTGTGCAGATTTGAATTTCAATTAAATATATGATCCCTTTATTACATTGTTTATATATGGTCTCCTCACGGTGTCTACCCCCTGAGCCACAATCCCTCCTGATCATTTCAAGTAAAACAAAAATTTTTAAAGTAAGAAAAACATTTTTTTTTCTAGTAAAAACAATGCATATATACTATTAGTAAGCACAGTCCATTAGCTTTGGGGTTCCTTAGTGAGAGAGATCCCAGATGTTATTATGCCTCCTCAAGTTAGTGTTGACTAAAGTAGCCTAGGGAAGCATTCCCTAATTGATTCTGCACCATGCACGGTGCTGCTGGACTTGCTACACAGTAAACAGTGCAGGCTTGTCATAACTATCTGGCAGGCTGCCATACCACGGTGTCTAACATGTTCTTTGTCTTTCTTTCCATTGTAATTTTCCACCCTCCTGTATAACAGAAAGTTCGGGAGCCCTGTGGACTAAAGCAGATATATTTTTTATGTTCAATGTCTGGGAGTTTCAAAAATACTGAGTTTCTTCTGCTGCTCATTACTCATTAAGTATGAATAAGCCTAAGAATTCCACAAACAGAAGTAATTGCCTCAGGATGTGTCAAGACAATGATGTATCAGTAATATAAACTATCTGTAATGGACATCAGAGGTTTGTTATGAACAGAAGTCATTAAATACCAACAAAATCTATCTTATATATATACAGTACTGGTGTATGAGAGTGCTATATACAAAAATGTTGTAGTGCTAACTAGTTTTAAACTGGTAGACGGTTCTGCTGGTGTCTCTCCTGAATTTTAAATGTGGAAGAAAATCTTGCCTGTTTCTATGCCCACAGAAAGAGTAATTCTGTGTTTTATTGATTTGAGTATACCTTATTATGGGGAACAATTTAACACCTCTTACAATGTAACACCTAGCAATGTTGAAATAAGATCTCTACTTCTAAGTATAAACAATACCCTGAACCTCACATAGTCTTACAAATTTTTAATGAATAATTTTTAAAGTTTTATTTTCTTAAAAAAAGTAACTGCAGAAAAATTATTTTCTACTTAAAAAATTAATTTGTAGTGGTCAAGCTAGCAAGGGTCAGAGGAGAATAACTACAATTATTTAAAGGTAGGGATAAATGAGAGCTTCTTTCCATGTTACTCTTACTCAGGAGTCCTAAGAGCACTTCTCAACATTGCAGCAGCGGTGCTGTGAAGGGGAAGTAGGAACTTTGACCTTTGACCTATTGGTCAAGTGGGCAGGTAATAATATGGAAACGACAAGTTCAGAAGAAAACAAAAAAAAAAAAGAGAGATTTAGTTGCTATTAAAAAAAGGGTAGATTAAAATTAAATAAAGGCTATATACATATTTAGAAATAGTAGCTCCATATCAGGGTTACTAAGGAACAGAAGAAGTACAGAAAAGATAAAACAGACTAGGGAGAGCCCTCCTTTTGGCCTTTGGACGTGAGGATGAAATAAGGAAATAAGAGGAGCTAACTTCCACTTAAGGGATCCTGAGTCAGAATCAACTCGACAGTAACAGGCTTGGTTTTTTGGTCTGGTTTATATGGTACATATAGTTATACACTCGACTACTAACTGAAAGGTTGGCAGTTCAAACCCACCCAGAGATGCCTTTTAATAAAGGCCTGGTGATGTTTCTGAAAGGTCGGTCACAGACACGAAAACCTTAGGGATGACAATTTTTCTCTGCAATACATGGAGGGTCCATGAGTAGTAATCAACTTGACATAACTTATTTGTTTGTTTGTTGGTTTGGGTTTAACCCTTTAGTCACCCAATTATTTTCTGCTTTGAATTTTTTGTTGATACCATGTGTTCTCATTAATGCAAGCATACAGAATTATTAAATGTGTTTAGTGGTACATATGAACTATGATTAATTATATCACAGAGTCCCCACTAGATTTTATTGCACATGTGTAACAGAAAGTTTTTAGTTTTATTTTATTGTTGTACTTTAAGTGAAAGTTTATAATTCAAGTTAGTCTCTCAAACTAAAATTTACGAATACATTGTTATGTGACCCTAATTGCTCTCCCTATATTATGACAGCACATTCCTTTCCACCCTTGATTTCCCATGTCCACTCAACCAGCTCCTGACCCAGTTTGCATTCTCATCTCAAGTCTGGACAGGAACTGCCCATTTAGTCCCATGCATCTACCTGAGCTAAGAAGCACACTCCTCATGAATATCACCTTACGTCCCACAGTCCGGTTTAATCCCTCTCTGAAGAGTTGGCCTCGGGAATAGTTTCAGTTCTGGGTTGACAGAGAGTCCAGGGGCCATGATTTCTGGGGTTCCTCCAATCTCAGTCAGACCATTAAGTCTAGTCTTTTTACTAGAATTTGAGTTCTGCACCCCCCTTTTCTTCTGCTACATCAGGGACTCTCTCTTGTGTTCCCTATCAGGGTGGTCATTGGTGGTAGCCTTGCACCATCTAGTTCTTCTGGTCTCAGGCTGATGCACTCTCTGGTTTATGTGGTCCTTTCTGTCTCTTGGGCTAATACTTTCCTTGTGATTTTGGTGTTCTTCATTTTCCTTTACTCCAGGTGGGTTGGGACCAATTGATGCATTTTAGATGGCCGCTTGCTAGCTTTTAAGACACCAGATGTCACTCACAAAAGTAAGATGCAGAACATTTTCTTAATAAACTTTGTTATGCCAATTGACCTAGATGTCCCCTAAAAGCATGGTCTCCAGACCCCCAGCCCTGCTACTCTGTCCCTCGAAGTATTTGATTGTATTCAGGAAATTTCTTAGCTTTGGTTTAGTGTGTGATGCCCTTCACCTAAGATAATTCTTGTCTACTACCTAGTTAGTAAACTCCCCTCTCTCTGCCTCCCCACCCTAGTAATCCTGAAAAAATGTTTTCTTCTGTGTTTAAACCTTTTCTCGAGTTCTTGTAATAGTGGTCTTATGCAATATTTGTCCTTTTGTGGCTGATTAAATTCACTCAGCATAATGCCTTCCAGATTCCTCCATGTTGTAAGATGTTTCATGGATTCATCATTGTTCTTTATTGTTGTGTAGTATTCCATTATGTGAATGTACCATAATTTGTTTATCCATTCATCCAATGATGGGCATCTAGGTTGTTTTCATCTTTTTGCTACTGTAAACAGTGCTAAAATGAACATGAGTGTTCATATATATATTCATATGATGGCTCTTGTTTCTCTAGGATATATTCCAAAGAGCCGGATTGCTACATCATATGGTACTTCCATTTCTAGCTTTTTAAGGAAGTGCCAAATCAATTTCCAAAGTGGTTGTACCATTTTACATTCCAACCAACAGTGTATAAGTGTTCCAGTCTCTCCACAACCTCTCTAGCAATTATTATTTTGTGTTTTCTTGGATTAATGCTAACCTTGTTGGGGTGAGATGTTATCTCATTGTAGTTTTGATTTGCATTTCTCTAATGGCTAACAACAGCGAGCATTTCTTCATGTGTCTGTTGGCCATTTGAATGTCTTTGGTGAAGTGTCTGTTCATATCCTTTGCCCATTTTTTAATTGGATTATTTGTCTTTTTGTTATTGAGGTTTTGCAATATCTTGTAGATTTTAGAGACAGACACCGATCGAATTTGTCATAGCCAAAATTTTTTTCCCAGTCTGTAGGTTGTCTTTTGACTCTTTTGGTGAAGTATTTTGATGAGCATAAGTATTTGATTTTTAGGAGCTCCCAGTTATCTAGTTTCTCTTCCAGTGTTTGTGCTTTGTTACTTATGGTTCGTATTCTGTTTCTGCCATGTATTAGGGATCCTAGCACTGTCCCTATTTTTTCTTCCATGACCTTTATCATTTTTGATTTTATATTTAGGTCTTTGATCCATTTTAAGTTAGTTTTTGTGCACACTGTGAGGTATGGGTCTTGTTTCATTTTAATGCAGATGAATATTCACTTATACCAGCATCATTTGTTAAAGAGACTGTGTTTTCCTCAATAAACAGACTTTGTGCCTTTGTCAGTTATCAGCTGCTCATAGGTGGATGAATTTATGTCTGGATTCTCAATTCTGTTCCATTGGTCCACGTTTCTGTTGTTGTACCAGTACCAGGATGTTTTGACTACCTGATGGTATAATAGGTTCTAAAATCAGATAGTGTGAGACCTTCCACTTTGCTCTTCTTCTTAAGTAATGCTTTGCTTACCCTTGGTCTCTTCAATTTCCATATGAAGTTGGTGATTTGTTTCTCCATCTCATTAAAAAATGTCTTTGAAATTTGGATCAGGGTTGCATTGTATCTGTAGATTGCTTTGGGTAGAATAGGCATTTTCACTATGTTGTGTCTACCTATCCATGAGCAAGGTACATTTTTCCACTTATGTAGGTCTCTTTTGGTTTCTTGTAGTTTTCATTGGATAGGTATTTTAAGTCTCTGGTTAGATTTATTCCTAAGTATTTTATCTTCTTGGGGGGCTTTTGTAATTGGTATTGATTTGGTGATTTCCTCTTCGAAGTTTTCTTTGTTGATGTAGAGGAAACCCACTGATTTATGTATGTTGGTCTTGTATCCTGATATTTTGCTGAAGTCTTCTTCTAGTTCCAGTAGTTTTCTTGTGGATTCTTTGGTATTTTCTGTGTATAAGATCATATCATCTGCAAATAGAGATACTTTACTTCTTCCCTACCAATATGGATGCCCTTTATTTCTTTTTCTAGACTAATTGCTCTGGCTAGGACCTCCAGCACAATGTTGAATGAGAGTGATGATAAAGGACATCTTTGTCTGGTTTTCGCTCTCAAGGGGAATGCTTTCAGATTCTCTCCATTTAGGATGATGTTGGCTATTGGCTTTGTATAAATGCTGTTTATTATGCTGAGGAATTTCCCTTCTATTCCTATTTTGTTGAGAGTTTTTATTATGAATAGATTTTGGACTTTGTCAAACGTGTTTTCTGCATCGATTTATAAAATCATGTGGTTCTTGTCTTTTGCTTTATTAATGTGATGGATTACATTGATTGTTTTTCTAATGTTGAACCATCTCTGCATACCTGGTATAAATCCCACTTGATTATCATGAATTATTTTTTTGATATGTTACTGAATTCTATTGGCTAGAATTTTGTTGAGGATTTTTGCATCAATGTTCATGAGGGATATTGGTCTGTAATTTCCTTTTTTCTTTTTTTTTTTGGTGTCTACCTGGTTTTGGTATCAGGGTTATGCTGGCTTCATAGAATGAGTTTAGGAGTATTCCATCCTTTTCTATGGTCTGAAATACCTTTAGTAGAAGTGGTTTTATCTCTTCTCTGAAAGTTTGGTAGAATTCCCCAGTGTAGCCATCTGGGCCAGGGCTTTTTTTGGTAGTTTTTAAATTACATTTTCATTCTCTTATTTTGTTATGGGTTTATTTAGTTGTTCTACCTCTGTTGGTGTTAGTTTAGGTAGGTAGTGAGTTTCTAGAAATTTGTCCATTTCCTCTAGGTTTTCAAATTTGCTAGAGTACAATTTGTCATAATATTCTATTATGATTCTTTTAATTTCAGTTGGGTCTGTTGTGATATCACCCATCTCTTTTCTTAAATGGGTTATCTGCATCCTCTCCTGTTTTTCTTTTGTCAGTTTGGCAAATGGTATATCAATTTTTTTGATCTTTTCAAAGAACCAGCTTTTGGTCTTGTTAACTCTTCCAATTGTTTTTCTATTCTCTATTTCATTTAATTCTGCTCTAATTCTTCTTATTTCCTTCCTTCTGGCTCCTGAGGGCTTCTTTTGCTGTTCTCTTTCTACTTGTTTCAGTTGTAGGGTTAATGTTTTTATTATGGCCCTTTCTTCTTTTTGGATGTGTGCATTTATTGCTATTAACCAACCTCTGAGCACTGCTTTTGCTGTGTCCCAAAGGTTCTGGTAGGATGTGTTTTCATTCTCAATTGATTCTATGAATTTCTTTATTCCATCCTTAATTTCTTCTATAACCCATTATGTTTTGAGCAATGTATTGTTCTGTTTCAATGTGTTTGATTTTTTTTCCTTACTTTTTTCATTATTGATTTATACTTTTATGGCTTTATGTTCAGAAAAGATGCTTTGTAATAGTTCTATGCTTTGGATTCTGTTAAGGCTTGTTTTATGTGGTCTATTCAGGAGAATGTTTCATGTGTGTTGGAAAAAGAAAGTGTATTTGGCTACTGTTGGGTGGAGTGTTTGGTATATGTTCATGAGATCAAGTTAGCTGATTGTAGCATTTAGATCTTCCGTGTCTTTATTGAGCTTCTTTCTGGATGTTCTGTCCTTCACTGAAAGTGGTGTGTTGAAGTCTCCTACTACTATTGTGGAGCTGTCTGTATCTCTTTTTAATGCTGTTAGAGTTTGTTTTATGTATTTTGGAGCCTTGTCTTTGGGTGTGTAAATATTTATTATAGTTATGTTCTTCTGGTGTATTGACCCTTAATCATTATATAGTGTCCTTCCTTATCCTTTATGGTGGATTTTAATTTAAGATCTATTTTGTCAGAGATTAATATTTCCACTCCTGCTCTTTCTTGAGTGTTGTTTACTTGACAAGTTTTTTTACATCCTTTGAGTTTTAGTTTCTTTGTGTCTGTAAGTCCAAGGTGTTTCTCTTGTAGGCAGCATATAGCTGGATCTTGTTTTTTTTAATCCATTCTGCCACTCTCCATCTCCTTACTGGTGCACTTAGTCCATTTACATTCTGGGCAATTATTGATAGGTATGAGTTTAGTGCTGTCATTTTGATGTTTTTTTTTTGTGTGTGTTGTTGACAGTGTCTTTGTTCCACTTAATTGTCTGTACTGAGTCATTTTTCCTTATGTATTTTCTTTACATCTTTTTCATCGTTATTGATTTTGTATTTGCTGAGTCTTTCTATTTTTCTCATTTTTTAATTTTGAATTGTAGGGTTGTTCTTTTCCTTTTTGGTTACCTTAATATTTACCCCTATTTTTCTAAGTTTATACGAGTCTTTTATTTCTTTATATTGCCTTGACATCTTCTCCATATGAAAAATCTGTGTCTACATTTTTTAGTCCCTCTTTTTTGTTTTAATGTTTTCATCTTTTACATATTGACTTCTCTGTTTCCCTATTTTCAATGTTTTAGCCCTGATTTACTTTTGTGTCTTCCCTGTCTGGATTGATATCTGGTTGCTCTGTCCTGTGTTGTTATCTGATACCATTGATTTTCTAACCAGAGGACTGCCTTTAGAATTTCCTGTAATTTTGGTTTGGTTTTTGCAAATTCCCTAAACTTCTGTTTATCTGGAAATGCCCTAATTTCACCATCATATTTGAGAGACAGTTATGCTGCATATATAATTCTTGTCTGGGAATTTTTTTCTTTCAAGTCTTTATATACGTCATCCCATTGCCTTCTTGCCTGCATGGTTTCTGCTGAGTAGTCAGAGATTAGAGTTATTAACTCTCCTTTGTAGATGACTTTTTGTTTATCCCTAGCCGCTATTAAAATTCTCTCTTTATCTTTGATTTGGCATGTTTGATTATAATATGTCTTGGTGACTTTCTTTTATGATCTACCTCTTGTAGGGTTCGATGAGCATCTTGGATAGATATCTTCTTATCTTTCACAGTATCAGGGAAGTTTTCTGGCCAGCAAATCTTCAACAATTCTCTTTGTATTTTCTGTCATCCCTCCCATTCTGGTATTCCAGTCACTTGCATAAGTTATTGCTCTTGATAAAGCTGCACATAATTCTTAGGGTTTCTGAATTTTTTTTAATCCTTTATCTGATTTTTCCTCAAATAAGTTGGTGTCAAGTGCTTTATCTTAAATCTCACTAATTCTTTTTGTTGTTTTTGTTCTACATTTTTGTCCAGCTCTGTCCTGGACCCTCTATTGTGATCCAGGTCAGAGCAGTCAGTGGTGGTAGCCAGGAAACATCTAGCTGTACTGAACTTAGTCTGGTGGAGGCCGTGGTAGTTGTGGTCCAGTAGTCCTTTGGACTAATCTTTTGTTTGTATGTTGTTTTCTTCATTCTCTCTTACTCCTGAAAGGGTGAGACCAGTGGAGTATCTTAGATGGCTGCTCACAGGCTTTTAAGACCCCAGATGCTACTCACCAAGGTAGAAGGTAGAACATGTGTTTTGTCAGTTGAGCTAGACGTTTTCCAGGACCATGGACCCCACAGACCTCTGCCCACTAATTCAGTCTCTCAGGGAGTTTGGATGTATCTACAGAGCTTCCATGACCATTCTTTGTACAAGTTGTGCTGGCTTCCCCAGTATTTTGTACTGTCTTACCCTTCAGCAAAGTTATCACTTATCTATTGTCTATTTAGTATTCCCCTCCACCCCACCCATCTGTCATAACCAACAAAGATTGTTTCTTTTTAATGTGTAAACTTTTTCATGAGTTTTTACAGTAGAGGTCACGCACAAAATTTGTCCTCTGTAATTGACTTATTTCACTCAACATAATGTCCTCCTGTTTGATCCATGTTATGAGATGCTTCACAGATTCATCATTGTTCTTTATTGTTGCATAGTACTCCATTGTGTGTATGTACCATAGTTTGTTTATCCATTCATCTGTTGATGGGCATCTAGGTTGTTGCCATCTTTTTGCTATTATGAACAATGCTGCAATGAACATGGGGGTGCATATGTCTGTTCGTGTGATGGCTCTTATTTCTCTAGGATATATTTCTAGGAGTGGGATTGCAGGATCATGCAGTATTTCTATTTCTAGCTTTCTCTGGAAGCTCCATATCATTTTCCAAAATGGTTGTATCATTTTGCATTCCCATCAGAAATCTCACTAATTCTGACTTCCTTTGCCTCAATTCTGCCCCTATGACTTTCTATTGAGTTGTCTAATTCTGAAATTTTATTGTTAATCTTCTGGATTTCTGATTGCTGTCTCTCTATGGATTCTTGCATCTTGTTAAATTTGTTGTTATGCTCTTCACTAATCTTCTTAAGTTACTCTATTGTCTAGACTGCATTTTGATAATTTTCTTCCTGATCTCTAGAAGAGTTCTGTATATTAATCTTTTGTATTCTGCCTCTGGTAATTCCAAGAAATTCTCTTCCTCTGGAAAATTTCTTGATTCTTTACTTTGGTAGCCTGCTAAAGCCATCATGGTCTGCCATTTTATGTGATTTGAGATTGACTGTTGTCTCTGAGCCATGAATAAGTTATTATATTTATTTATATTATATTTGCTTACTATGTCCTAGCTTCTTTTTTTGTTTTGATATACCCAAATACGCTGCTCGTGTAAGCTAGTCCGATCATTGGCACCACTGAAACTCCAACGTCCTGCCACCTGATGTGCCACTAAGTATGTGAGCCCAGGAGTCCACCCACTCCTCCTGTATGGATTCAGCTCAGGTGTCCAGGTAGTCAGCCACCAAGTGTGTGGTGCAGGCTCTCATCTACAGTTCTAGACAGGCACGAGTGATTGGTGTAGGCACAGGCATCCAGCTGCAGGAGGGTTCACACTCTGAGCAAGGCAGGGGGCTGACAGCTGCCCCTGAGTGTCTGGGAGATAAGCTAGTCCCTGTTCCCTACAGCACGTAGGTGGGTGGGTTTTGCAGCTGTATTATAAGCACCCCCTGCTGTTGTCTGTAAGCTCTAGGGGGCACCACTTATTCTTGGGCCCCTATCACAGAAGGCTAGGTGGCATGTGTGGAGCCACCAGTCCTCATGCCCCTGATGTGGGTAGGTGAAGATCCTGCTTAATGGGCAAAGCAGTGTCAATTGTCATGATCCTGCCACTTCACAGCTGAAACAGTTGAAGTTAGACTTCAGGTATATATCCTGCTGTACTGTGGTAATGAGGGCCTACACTGTTGAAATGTGCCCGCAGAAGTCTATGCAGGGAGAAAGACTTTCAAAGTCTGTGGACCCCTTATGCCTGTGCCTAGGCAAAAGAACTGTGCCTACCCTGAGTTCCTGGCTTAGGGGAGCCAGCAGATTATTTTTTCTTTCTGTTTGTTAATTTCTTCCCTCTCCAAACCCAGGAGAATGGCTTAGGGCACATGACAGGTCCTACTTCTGGCCCAGCAGACTTGGCAATCACTGAAGCCATCTCAGACCCAGTGCAGAGCAGGAAGCAGGGAGTTAAATGGGAGAGAGGTTTTTACCAAGGGGTGTGTTTCTAACCCACACGTAGGCCAAATGCAAGTACTTATCTTTTGCTGATCAAAAGCTACTTCTCACTAGTTCTGGAAGCCCGAGTAGACTCTCTGCCGCTGGGTCTCTTTCAGTATGAAAAACACCTCCTCTGCTTGCCTCACCATGCACCATGAGTTGATCTGGACTGAGGGGTTCTGGCTCCCACCAGCTCAGGTCTGGCAACTCCTCACTTCTTCAAACCATCTCTCCATTCGCCTGCCACTCAGTCCTATTCCTCAGCTTTGCCTTTGATGTTCAGGGCTCCTAGATTGTCATATATAATCAATTCACTTGTTTTCTCAGGTCTTTCTTGTAAGAGGGACCACGAGAATTGCCTGACTATTCTGTCATCTTGGCCCCACCTCCAGAAATAAAATTTTTTTAATTTTAATTTTTCCTATCAAAAATTTAGACACCTCATACAATATCCTGTAAAAACAGTAATTTACAACACACACCCATTTCTTTGGTTTCAAACAGTCATAAATGCCCCTGCCTTGCAGCAGCATGCACTGTCAGTGGCACAGCAGCTCCCCAGAGGCTGAAAATGTTATGGTCGCTATATATACCACAGGACACAAAAGGGTTTTAAAGTTATATTTAGTATTTCCTGATTTCTAAGTATTACCCTGGAAACATTTATGTTATCTTAATCTGCATGCATACACAGACACACACACACACTCAAACCTATGAGGTGTGTGTTATTATTATTAGCACACACAGACACACACACACACACACACACACAAAGCTATGAGGTGTGTGTTATTATTATTATCTAAATGATAATTAACTTGTAGCTGACAGATTTCAAATAATTGCCAAAACAAAACAAGGAGACTGAGATTCAAAAAAAGTTTAGCCTAGTTAGAATGGAGGTGGTCAAAGAAAGAGAAACTAACAAAAAGTTATTTCAACACCAGAAAAAGAACAAGAAAAACATGGGCTTAATCTATTGTAAACATAGTGAAAGTTCTAGATTCTATTGCATAAAGAAACATGAATAATTATTGTTTTTTTAAAAAAAATTTTTGTTGTACTTGGGTGAAGGTTTACAGAGCAAACTAGTCTCTCATTAAATAGTTAATACGCGTGTTGTTTTGTGACATTAGTTGCCACTCCCCTTCTTGACCTTGGCTTCCCCATTCCCAGATTTCCTGTCCCTTCCTGCCTTAAGTATAGTTTTTGAACATATGAATAATGCAGAATTTATCATGATGACTATACACAAATCTAGAGAGTATTTTCCGAAATTCTTCAGGTAAAATAAGTTGTGATTTGAGAAAGAGTATGAGAATTTCAGTCTATGTTCAACCCTTTGGCATACCTTTAGAGGAGATATGGACTCAACTTAAACCAGCTTAATAGATTGGGCTTCATTTGATTATATTGGAGTTACTTAGAAGAAAATACATAGATCACAAACAGAAAAGAGTTTGGTTTAAAGAATAATAATGAAATCAACAGTCATGTCCACCACTTGGTTTAAGTAAAAAATATTAACAACGCTTTTGAACTTTTCTATCACCCTTCCCACCCACGATCCCACTCCATTGTCGCAGCGGTGATGGTAATTGGGACGGCGAAGACAGTAACCAACTGCACAACTCTTACAGAGAAGTGGGGCCAGGAGGGTCACTCTGAGGAGTCGACCCCCACTTCAGTCCCAGGAGTTTATTTTATAGTCAATACAGCAATCAATAGGGCAATTAACAAAACAATGGGCTTTGAGTACGGGCAAGGGAGAAGGAATTCAGGTAAACAAGTCAATCAGTAAAGGTACAATAGGTTTGTGAAAACACATCTGGACAAGTCTCAACATGTTGGAGAGAAGTCTCAACATGCTGTGCAGCATAGAGGCCTGTGGGGGCTGCAGTTGTCAATAGTGCAGCCATGTTTAAATGGCATGTATCCCCACACTCCATCTCTCCAGAGGTAACTGCTATCCTGAATTATTTTCTTATCATTTCCTTGATTTATTTGATAGTTTATCACATACTTATACACTCCAGGACAACATACTATTTAGATTTTTATGTTTCGAAAGTTGTTACATTGGGTTATACTACTTGTATATCTCTGCAGTTTGTTGCGTGGTTCAATATTCTGCAGCTGAGATTTATTTACGTTGATGTGTGTAGTTGTAGTTCATTTATTTTCTTTCTTTCTAGCATTCAGTGATTGTATATCAACATCAAATTTAACCATTCTCTTTTTTTTATAGGAACTTAGGCTATTTCCATTTTTGTTGTTTGTTGGTTATTTTGCTATTACTAGCAGAGCTGTCATGACCATTCTTGTAGATGTCTCATTACAAGAGACGTTTCTTTAAATGTTCATCTCTTGGCATACATAGAAATACTATAACCATATGTCATGCGATATGTCTATCCTCAGCTTTACTGGACTTGCCAAAATGTTCTCCAACTCAGTTGAACCAAGCTATATTACATTAGTTGTTTTGTTATTTTTCTTCATTCTCTATATCTTGCATTTCTTTATCTAATATGGTACATACACAAAATAACATTTTATATTCCACTTTACTCTAGAAACCTTAAAAGTCTCCTTTCATGATTAAATAAAAGTGTGAGTTGGTCTTTATTAATTTCCTCATATGTCCCACGTAGTTTATATGTATCTTGGTATCTACTGATCATGGATATTGGAGAGAACATTTGTGGTTTTGAATATTATCTTCAGAATCAGGAAGTCAGGAGTATCCTTTTCAAGATGAGACTTTCAAATGCATTCTCTGATATCTCATTTGAACTTAAAAGCAAAGTATCTATAAGCAAGCATCTCTAAATTTGATGTGAACATCACAATTGCAGGCTACTTCAATCTAAAATCTTTGAGTAATGGCCTTACTCAATTTTTTGTGGTATATGAGTTGGGTTGAAGATGACAGAAAATGGTGAAAAACGTTAAAATGTCAAAAAGTCTTTTATTTATTGGGTTAGTTTATTATTAAGACTATAACAATTTACCCAAAACTTAATGACTTAAAACAATACAAATTTATTCTATTATAGTACTGGAAGTCAGAAGTTTGAAATGAGTCTTACAGGGCTAACGTCAAGGTGTCAGCAGGCCAAGCTCCTTCTGGAGATTCTGAGGAGAGAGCACATTTCCTTACCTTGTTCAACTGCTGAAGGCTACCTGCATTCTTTGGTTCAAGAACCCTTCCTTGCATCACTGCAGCCTCTTGCTTCCATTGTCACCTTTCCTTCTTCCTCCTTTGATCTTCTTACCTCCCTCTTATAAGAACCCCTGCAATTACATTTAGAGCCCACCCAGACATTCCAGGTAATCTCCCCATATCAAGATCCTTAACTTAATCACATTGCAAGTCTTTGCCATACATATAAAGTAACATTCACAGGAGATTAGGATGCAAATATCTTTTGTGGATATATATCCTATTCTGTGGATACTTGTATCTTTGAACATCCCTACTCCTGTGATTCCAGGGTAAAGTGTGAGGTTAGTAATACCTGTTTAATATATTCACCATCTGATCCTGATAACACCAAAAGAGTCATTGCTATGTGAAATGAACATTTTCTGATGAGGATATGCTAATACTTAATCAGGTAAATTCCCTCCTGTCATTTGCTAGATCTATTTGACAGCTTTGTACCTATTGACCTGAAAACTACCTCTCTATACCTTCCATTTATTAGTCTTAGCAATGATTGTTGTTGTTGTTGTTTTCAAATTGTTATAGTGTTTTAAATTTTTTCAAATTTTTTTTTTATTTTGAAATAATTATAGATTGACAGGAAGTTGCAAAAATAGTACATAGATGTCAAATGTGCCCTTCATCCAGTTTCTCCAATGGTTACATTTTACATTATTATACCATGTTTTCAAAACTAGGAATTTTACATCAGTGTGTCAAATACTATACTCAATCTGTGTGTATAACTCTATGTCATTTTATCACGTGTGTCAATTTCTGTAACCACACACTACAATCATGATACAAACATATTCTATCACCACAAACATTTCCCTCAAGATACCTTTTAATTCAACCCATCCACCTCCCCACACCCACCACTGTCACTAACCCAGCAACCACTAATCTGTTTTCCATGTGTATAATTTTAAGAATGCTACGTAAAGGAAATTATACCGTATGTGACTTCCTGAGAATGGCTTTTTTTCATTCAGCATAATTGTTTTGAGATCCATTCAAGCTGTTGTATGTATTAAGAGTTTATTACATTTCATTGCTGAGTAGTATTCCATGTTGGGATATGCCACAGTTTGTTTGACCATTCAACTATTGAGGGACATTTTTGTTGTTTCCAGTTTGGGGCTTTTAAAAATAAAGTTACTAAGAACCATCATGTACAGTTTTTTTGCAGACACGATATTTCATTTCTATGGGTAAATGCCAAGGTCAGATGGCAAGTGTATGTTTAGTTTTTTAAGAAACCACAAAACTATTATTCAGAGTGGCCGTATGATTTTACATTTCAACCTCCAGTGTATAAGAGATCCAATTTCTTTGTATCTTTTCAGCATTTGGTTTTGTCACAGTCTTTTTTTTGTGAAGGTGTAAAATGATAGCTCATCATGCTCTTGTGTATTCCTCTAATAGTTAGTGATATTAAAAATACTTTAGTATGTTTGTTGCCTTTATTTTCCGTCTACATATCCTATTTGGTGAAATATCTCTTCAGGTCTTTGCCTGTTCTCTAATTGGATATTTTTATTTTGGTTGTTTGTATTTCACTACTGAGTTTTGAGGGTTCTTTATATATTCTAGGTATGTAACTGTGTGTCTCTTGTGAGATACGTGGTTTGCAGATATTTTCTCCCAGTTTATAGCATGTTGCATGCTCTGCTTGCAGAGTCTTTCACAAAGCAAACTTAGTTAAATTTGAAGAATTTAGATACTGAAAATATTCTTCTGTAATATGTTCTAAAAGTTTTACAGTGTTATATTTTATATTTAAATCAGTGATCCATTTTGAGTTAATTTTTGCATAAGGTATGAGATTTAGGCCAAGGTTTATCCTCCCTACCCCCTGAGGGTATTCCATGGCTCTAGTACTATTTGTTGAAAAGGCAATCTTCTATCCATTTAATTGCTTCTCCAACATTGTCAAAAATCAGTGACCACATGTATATGAGTCTATTTCTAGGTTCTATATGCTGTGGCATTGATCTATGTGTCTATCCCTCCACTAATACAACACAGTTGATTGCTTTGGTTATATAATTTGTCTTGAAACAGGTAAATTGATTTCTTGTACTTTATTGTTTTTTAATTGTGTTAGCTATTCTTGTACCTTTGCCTTTCCATATACAATTTAGAACAATTTTGTGTATATCTCAAAACATTTTGCTGTGATTTTGATAGCAATTGCATTAAACCTTGTGATCATTGAGAAGTCAGCTTAAGACAAACCTGTATATCAGCTTGGGGAGAATTACCATCTCTATTAATTAAGTCTTCCATCTCATGAGCATAATATAACTCTTCATTTATTTAGACGTTTATTTCTTTCTTCAGTGTTTCCAATACATTGTGAACCACATTAGACAATATTATTATGCAATAATATTGTATAATATTACAAAATTTAAGAGGAGAAGATATCTATTGTATTGACCCATGTTTTTGCTCTTATCATGTTCTTTTTTCTTTCCTGATGTTCCAAGATTCATTCCTTATCATTTCTATCTGCTTTGAGAAGTTTCTTTATCCACTTTTTAAAGGTAGGTAAGTTGGCCACAAATTGTCTTCATTTTTCTTCATCAAGATTGTCCTGATCTCCCCTTCATTCCTAAAGGACGTTTTCTCTGGCTATAGAATTCTGTGTTAACTTTTATTTGTATTCAGCACTTAAAAAATGTTGTGTGTTTTCCTTCTGACCTCCAATGTTTGGTTTCTGTTGAGAAATCAATTGTCATTCAGATTGTTGTTCTGCTATACCTGATGCATTGCTTCTCTCTGGCTACTTCCAAGAATTTTTCTTTGTCTTTAATTTTTAGATAGTTGGCTATTATTTGTCTTAGTGTTGATTTCTGTAGGTATATTCTGTTGCAGTTTTCTCAGCTTCTTAAATCTGCAATTTTCTGGGGTTTTTTGATGAAATTTAGGAGATTTTTAGCTATCATTTCTTCAGATGGCTTTTCTTCCCCACCATCTTTCTCATCTATTCTGGGACTACATTATTAACTCTTTTGTTATATCCACACAGGTCCCTGAGTTTCTGTTTAAGTGTTTTTCAGTCTATTTCTCCCTATTGTTCAGATTATGTACTGTTTTATCTTCAAGTTCACTGATTCTTTCCTCTGACTCCTCCATTACATTGTTGAGATTATCTATTCACTTTGTTTTTCAGTTTGGTTATTTTATGTTTCAGTTTTAAATTTTCTGTTTGTTTCTTTTTTGTCTTATATTTCTTCCCTGAGGGTTTCTATTTCTTTGCTGAGAGTTTTTATTTTTTATTTATTTCAAGTGTACTTGCAATTGCTTTTTGTAGTATCTTTGTGATGACTGTTTAAAATTCTTATCACACACTTCTAACATCTATTTCATCTTGGTATTGGTGTGTGTTAACTGTCTTTTCTCATTCAATTTAAGATCTTCCTCATTACTGGTGTGACAATTTTTTTTTTTTTTTTTAAATCAAAACCTGGACTTTTGGATAGTATGGAATACTATGGATCTTAATTAAATCTGTATTTTTGCAAACCTTTTATGACACTACTCCAGAGGGTGAAGGAGAGGTTTCAACTTGTTACTTCTAGGTTGAGGTGGAAGTTCAAAGTTCAGGCATCCCCACTTTGTCTCCACTAATACTACCTTGACTGGAAGGAAGAGGGTCACCTTGTAATTCTTCCCTATATGTCTTCAACTAACACTGTGGGATTTGTTACTACTGAGCAGTGGTGAAAGTCCTGACTCTACCCTAGACCTCCTCTGACACCAGCCCAGCAAGGACAGGAAAAAATGCTCCATTACTATCAGGTGAGGATGCAAGTCTAGTCTCCCCACATTGTCTCCAGTGACAGCAGGGGCCTTGTTACTGTCTAGCAAGGATGAAAGTCCCAAATCCCCACTCAGCCTTATCTGATATCACCTTGGAAGGGGTTTGAGGTGTCTCATTACATTTTGGCAAGGGAGGAAGTCCAAACTCTCCACTTGATCTTTCTGACAGACTTTCCCCCTGACCCCTGTGGTGTTTGGCTGAAAGAGAGTGAATACTGTCTAATCGTTCCTGTCTTGCTAGACTGCACTTTCCTGGTCTTTTGACTAAATAGAGATGGTTTTCCTGGAGTTTTCATTGTCTGTTCCCACTGGCTTTCCAGGTGGACAGCTTCTCCAGTCCACACTAGGTTATATGAGGCAGTATAAAATTCAGTTAACTTGTTTCTTGGGCCCCATGGTCTCTAGTATTTTTTCTTTTACTCTCCAACTTCCAAGGCCTTTTTATATTTGTGTTATATACAATGTCCAAGGTTTTTATTTATAATTAGTGGGGGTGATAAGAACATGTACCTCAGCTTCCCAGAAGCAGAAGTCCAAACTATAAGGGAAGTGAATAAAGGAGTTAAAACTCTAACAACAAAGAACCAAATGGAAATTTAAGATAGGTTAACAAAATATGTAAAATGAAGAATTTTGGGGATGGAATTAAAAGGAGATGGACACAGAAGAAGAAAGAATCAGTGAAATGAAGTAAGGTTAAAAAAATGTACAAACTGAAGTACAGAAAGAAAAAAAGAAGAAGAATAAAAAAGATCATAGTATCGGTCAGAAAACATTAAACTATAAAATTTTGATGTGATTGGCATTCCAGAAGGAGAGAAGAGAAAATATAGGACAGATAATTTTTCAAAATCCAAGAACTTAACCAAGCAGGATAAATACAGGAGACCACGACTAAGTGCAACATGGTCATACTGGAGAAATTAAAAAAAAAAAAAAAAAAAAAGAGCTGTTAAAATCTGTCAGGAAAAATATACACAGTGCACTTAGAGAAAAAAAGATAAGTGTTAGGGCTATCTTCTTATTAGATTCAACAAAAGCCAGAACAATCTGAAAGGAAATAGTCCCAGATAGAAACCTGCATCTATAGTAGAAAGACCAATTGAAATGGTAAATATTTGAGTAAACACATAAAGTATTTATAATTTGTTTAATATTACTGATTGTTTAAAGCAAAAAATGACAGCAGTGTATAGTGGCGTTCATAATACATGCATGATAGCATAAAGGGGGTGATAAGAGGTAAATGGAATTAATCAATTGTAAAGTGTTACAAGTGATAATAAGAGAAGTGATATAATAATTACTAACATTGAGTGTGATAAATTAAAATCCCTAGAGGAACTTCTAAATCTATAACACAAAGAAGTATAGCTAAAAATCCAATAGAGAGATAATCTGGAATACTAAAAAACACTCGATTATCCCCCAAAAAAAGCAAGCAAAAAAAATCAGGTAAACAGAAAAAAATCATTAATCACATTTTGCTTAAGTCAAATTAGCATCTGTTCAAGTAATAAACATATCTATGAAATCAGTGGTTCTTAATTCTGCATTTATATTTTCAAGTATACAGAAAAAAAAAAATACAACTGTTGCCTAAAATCACTGAGTATATTGCAGGTTGAAAAAAGAAAACTTCCAAGAGGTTAGCCTGTTGTTGTTGATAGGTGCCGTCAAGTGGGGTTGGACTCGTAGAGACCTTACGTAAAACAGAATGAAACACTGCCCAGTCCTGCGCCGTCCTCACAATCATTGTTATGCTTGAGGCCATTGTTTCAGCCACTGTGTCAATCCATCTCATTGAAGGTCTTTCTCTTTTTCACTGACCCTGTACTTTACTAAGCATGATGTCCTTCTCCAGGGACTGGTCCTTCCTAATAACATGTCCAAAGTATGTGAACCAAAGACTCACCATTCTTGCTTCAAAAGAGCATTCTGGCTGTACTTCTTCCAAGACCAATTTGTTCATTCTTCTGGCAGTCCACACTATACTCAATATTCTTCACCAACACCATAATTCAAAGGCATCAATTCTTCTAGAGGTTAGCCTAAGGTTTAACATTTCAGTCAGTCTTTCTTATCTACTTATAAACTAGAGATAATATGTCTTTAAGGTCGCTATGTGTTGGAACTGACAGCAGTGGGTAAGGTAAAGTTAAATATATAAGTTCATTAGACCTCAAATGCCATTTTTAAGAGGGAGACTAACATATCTAGAAGTATTTGAAAAGTATTATAACTATTTTAATAAGATTTCCTTTTGGTTGAGCCAACTTCTGTGGTTTCCTTTGTCCATAGTTTGATTTTTATGATTCACATACTTGTGATTATGAAATAAAAAATGGTTTCAAATTTTAAAATATACAAACACAATATACAATTAGATTTAGTGAATATATTATACTACCTCATATTTCCAGATCAAAGCACCAAAAATATGGAAACTGGATGTATTTCAGTAACATTTTCCAATACAAAACTCAAATCCCCCCTGAGACAAATGAAGGCGTCATGGTGTAGGCTTATAAAAAATGCTTCTAGAACTATGTATTTGATTTTATTCTTTTCACTACAGTAGAAAAGCTTTCTAGTGAGAAAATGTGAAGTTAATAAACCCCATTTTCAATGCATCCTGTATACCTGTAATTCTCTATGCTTTTAGCCAACTTTCTAAATTAAAATAAAATTGACATTCCAGGCAAAAAGCAAGCACACATTAGAAAGATTGTAAGCACAGTCACAGACTGAGTTAAGTAGATTATTTGTATTATTTAAATAAATATATATACATATATATATATATGTACATATACTGCATGTGAGATTTTCCCAAAATCCATTTAAATGTCTTTGGTCTCTGTTGTCTTTTATTGTTCTTCCCTATCAATATTTTACCTTTACACGTATAGGCAAAGTTTACTGACTAACTATTCCTTGCAATTTTATATTATGAATTTCCAGGCATGTTTAATCCTATGTTAAATGTATCCATGGATCACATGTGAAATACTGTTGAATGACCTGGAGATTTTATTACATGCATATTTTCTCATCTCTCCATATTTTCCAGTAGGAAGAAATAGGAGACCCTGTACTTTTTTTTTCTCTTCTAAGTAAAATTCTTCATTCCCAGAACTGCAAACTTTCTAGAAACTGGCCCTCTCCCTTCAGGTCTACACGCTCTTTGTTCTACAAATAGTTTACTATAGACATATGGGGGGGTACCCTTCTCTAATTTGTGGGTTTGGTGGCCTTGCTCATTGCCCCTATTGTCAAGCTCTCGACTCCATGTTTTTGTAACAGCAAATTTGTCTGTGGCAATGCATGATAATCCATGAAATCCTCAGTAGTATAATTTGTTGAGTATCCAGGTACTGTGGCAGTTACAAAAAAAAAAAAAGGAGCCTTTTTCTTGACTTTACAAATTTTAAATGATGGGAAAAATGATTTGAGACAAAGTATATTCTCAACAACATATGTAGCAATTAAAAAGCACCGTATGAGAAGAACCCATAAGGAGAGACAACAACATTTATTCTTTCCTTGTGAAACTATGAAGTGTTATTATTTATTCTTTTTTGTTTTGTATTCCTGTAAATTTCTTGTGGCATGTAGGAAAAAGTGACGATAACTTCCAATTTTCCAAAATTTCTCTAAGACTTGGAACTTTTATTTTTTCTGTTCTGTCTTTCATGGCAAAATCACTCACACTTCCATATTGAGGATTCACAAGAGAAAAATGAACAAGTATTTCATTTGAAATGTTAAGCAAAAATTTCATCTGTTAGAATTTATTTGAATGGGATTTTGTTCAGTAGATATGTTTTCACTCAAAAAACACTATGTTGGAAATATGCTCATTACATAGTTAACACCAACTCAGTACATATTATTATAGAACAGAAACCAGTCAGGCACTCAAAAACAGCAATGCTTTCAGCCCTCACGTTTAAAAAGAAATTTCCTTGTCTAATATTGAGGAGCTTTTGCTAACTCAGTGATTACTTAGTCATTTTTCTACGGAGTCGGTTATTCAGCACTTGAGTCTCTCTCTGAACCAGTGCCCTTCTCAAGGGGATGCAAAGCATTGCCAGTGTGTGGATATGGTGTGGCTCTCAGAGTCACACATATTGCTTCACAGATCACTCATATTAGGAACTATGATACCTATAGCTATTTTACTATTTTAAAGTGCACATGGACCAGGAAGCACAAATACATGCAGTAAAGATCTACAAATGTTCACTGTAATAGCTATTTAAAGACATTAAAACTGCCATTGTTCTTCTGGATTTCTTGATATGAATGCATATCTTTGTCTAAGAGCTTAATTCAAAAGGTAAAAAATTCATTTGCTATTCAGAAAATACATATTTCAGCAATATAAAACACCCATGAGGCTTGTGATCACTTTTAGATTAATCCTAACTTTATGTTAGAATGAACACCAGACTTTGACTCTAAGACCAGACTCTGAGTCCAAATTGCAGTATTTAATAACTGAGAACATAGAAATAATCACGTGAGGTCATAGCCCAATCCAGCACTTAGGTCTGGGATCTCTGCCCTGAGATTCTCATGGGCAGCTCTCTTTCCTTATTATGCATTCCCTCTAGGCCTTGGCTAGTTCAAGCACACTTCTGTTACTTGCAGTTTTCATAGTTCAATTGTTTCAGTTAGATAGTTGTTTGAATCCAGTACTCATCACATCATGTCACATGTGTAATTATAGACCAGTATACTACTAATAATATGTTTAGAACAAGTGGATGTCATTATAATAATGATGCTTAGAGAACAAGAACACATGAGAAGAATCAGAGGCATAGTTCTAGTACTCCAGTTTGAGATAGAAACCATAAAAATATGAAGAACTTTAAGTTAAAACATGAACAAAAAATGTGAAATATTGCTAGTAGCCACATCTTTTAATAATCAGTTCCTCAAACTATTTTATATTTTAGATCAAGGGCAGCATGTCTTTTCAATAATACAGAGAACTTCCTAATGAATAATCATAATAAATGACTGAAAAGAATCCATTTCAAAATGTAGAACGAAAAACTAATGGAATACTCCTGACCTTTTGAGTCATGGAGTTGTGTAGAAAGAGGAAATAATGTGAAACAGGCTACACAGTGGCACAATAGCCCCATTGTGAGTGTGAACTGTCCTTGTCTTGTAATTGCGTATGAGTCTCTGAGTAGTGTCAGGACCTTTTAAATGTCAGAATTCTCTGGCTCAGGGCCACTTCTGTCTGTTCAGCAAGGAACACTGCATCTGGTTTGTTACAGATAGTTGCTACTTTAAACATTTCCTGAATTCTCCCTTATAATCGCTAATGGCAATTGGCATATGAAGAAATATTAAGGGAAGTGAAAAAGTACTGGTGAAGAGCTGGGTTGAAATTTTGGGCTTTTATTAACCTCATAGTGGAAATAAGGGCCAAAACAGATGCATCCCATAGCTCTACAAAAGGCTTTAAGTAAACATTTGAACTTCACAAGTTGCTGTAGGGAATATAAATTCTAAAAGACACACTTCCTCTTTTATGTACATATTTTTTCAATCCATTTGATTTCAATAGTTAGAAAATGGCAATCAATAGTATTTAACAAATGTGATTGCTTAAATACAGATCTCTGGGTTCCAGATTGGGTCTCCCCTCTCTCTCTCTTTTTTCCAAACAAATCTACCCTAACTCATGCATATCCAGGTAACCTTTATGGGATGCTGACCTTGAGATTTAGATAACGTAAATACCCTTTCTGAATTTAAAAGTTGTAAGTAAGACAAACTTTCTCCAAGTGCTTGTTGAAACCTACCTGTTTTTAAGACAGGAATAATCCTGTTTTTCTTTCAAAACTATTTAAAATACTCCAAAATTTCTCAAAGAATCTACAACTTTCATTTTATTATTCTCCTGGAAGAAGTTCCCTCTAAGATATTTAAGAAGTTAGCATCCAGAGTGAAATGCAAATAAGATTTATTATTTAAATTTGATATAAATGTCTATTTTAAAATTGGATGATTCATTTTAAAAGAGATACTTTTAGAAGAATACCAGCCAACTACACTATGATTCTGAAGCTGAAACACGTGGTGGTTCACTGTCATTCAGCATTGAATACTTAGCAGTAAGCAGGCTTCCCTCACTTGATGAAGTAAATGTGGACATAGATCTGACTCAAATAAATGTATCCAAAGCAGAATGGGAAAGAGTGCTGGTGGCATCGTGGTCAAATGCTCAGCTGCTAACTGAAAGGTCAGCTGTAAGAACTCACCAGATGCTCTGTGGGAGAAAGATGGGGCAGTCTGCTTCTGCAAAAATTACAATCTTGGAAATCATACGAGGCAGTTCTTCTCTGTCCTGTAGGGTCGCTGTGAGTCAGAATTGACTCATAGGCAACAAGTTTGGTTTGTTTTTCTTTTAAAGCAGAATGAAAAGAATGTTTTGAATTTATGAAGACAAAATAAAAATGTACCTTACTGTAATATTTATGAGAATGTATTTCTAGTAAATTTTATGTTGCATGTTCAGAAGAGACTGAAAGTTACCCTTGAAAGTCAAGTAGCTAAAGTGAAAGGAAGAAATGATGAAGTAAAAGAATTGAACAGAAGATTTCAAAGGGAAGCTCGAGAAGACAAACTAAAGTATTATAATGACATGTGCAAAGACCTGGAGATAGAAAACCAAAAGGGAAGAATGCACTCGGAATTTCTGAAGCTGAAAGAACTGAAGAAAACACTCAAGCCTTTAAGTGCAGTATTGAAGGATTCTTCAGGGAAAATATTAAACAATGCAGGAAACATCAAAAGCAGATGGAAGGAATACAAAGAGTCACTATACCAAAAAGAACTGGTGCAAGTTCAACCATTTCAGGAGGTAGCATATAATCAGGAACCCACAGTACTGAAGGAAGAAGTCCAAGCTACACTGAAGGCACTGGTGAGAAACAAGGCTCCAGAAATTGATGAAATACCAATTAAGATGTTTCAACAAACTGAGGCAGTGCTGGAATTACTCACTCCTCTGTGCCAAGAAATTTGTAAGACAGCTACCTGGCCAGTCGACTGGAAGAGATCCATATTTATGTCTATTCCCAAGAAAGGTGATCCAACCAAATGTGGAAATACCATTTATATCACACTCAAGTAAAGTTTTGCTGAAGATCATTCAAAAGTGGCTGCAGCAGTATATCAACAGAGAACTGCTAGAAATTCAGGCTGGATTCAGAAGAGGACGTGGGACCTGGAATATCATTGTTGATGTCAGATGGATCTTGGCTGAAAGCAGAGAATACCAGAAAGATGTTCATCTGTGTTTTATTGGCTATGCAAAGGCATTGGACTGGGTGGATTATAACAAATTATGGATAACATTGCAAAGAATGGGAATTCAGAACACTTAATTGTGCTCATGAGGAACCTCTACATAGATCAAGAGGCTGTTATTGGAACAAAACAAGGGGATACTGCATGATTTAAAGTTAGGAAAGGTGTGCATCAGGGTTGTATCCTTTCACCATACTTAATCAATCTGTATGCTGAGCAAATAAACTGAGAAGCTGGACTATATGAAGAAGAATACAGTATCACGATTGGAGGAAAACTCATTAAAAACCTGCATTATGCAGATGACACAACCTTGCTTGCTGAAACTGAAGAGGACTTGAAGCACTTATTGATAAAGATAAAAAACCACGGCCTTCAGTATGGATTACACTTCAACATAAAGAAAGTGAAAATCCTCACAACTGGACCAGTAAGTAATATCATGATAAACGAAGAAAAGATTGAAGTTGTCAAGGATTTCATTTTACTTGTATCCACCATCAAAAACCATGGAAACAACAGTCAAGAAATCAAAAGACACATTCCATTGGGCAAATCTATCACAAAAGACCTCTTTAAAGTTTTAAAAAGCAAAGATGTCACATTGAGAACTAAGGTACTCCTGACCCAAACCATGGTATTTTCAATCACCTGATATGCATGCGAAAGCTAGACAATGAATAAGGACACCGAAGAAGAATTGATGGCTTTGAATAGTGGTGTTGGTGAAGAATATTGACTATACCGTGGACTGCCAAAATAATGAACAAATCTGTCTTTGAAGTACAACCAGAATGATCCTTAGAAGCAAGAATGGTAAGACTACATCTCATATACTTTGGACATGTTTTCAGGAGTGATCAGTCCTTGGAGAATGACATCATGCTTGGTAAAGTAGAGGGTCAGCGAAGAAGAAGAAGACCCTTAAGGAGATGGATTGACACAGTGGCTGCAACAATGAGCTCAAGCATAACATCGATTGTGAGGATGGCACAGGAATGGGCAGTGTTTCATTCTGTTGTACATGGGGTCAATGTGAGTCAGAACTGACTCGATGGCACCTAACGATAACAACAACATATAATGATGAATTTGCTCTTATCTGTTTTTTTCCTTTGGTTTGTTTTAAAGAAATTAAAACTGTGGGGGACAATTATTTTTAAATGTAAAAATTGCTGATGGGAAAATAAGATTAATAATTTAGTTTAAAATTATTGTCCAAAATAATTTGAGACAATTTATTACTTTCCAAATTTTGGATATTAGTCAGAAAATAAGTGATATTTAGTTATAGTACTAAATATGACTTCATTTTCAGCTTATGTGTAATGTGTTGGAGAATAAGGAAGATTTAACAACTTGTATAACATGAGTTTTGGTTAAGAGCTTGAAACTTTTCTTTTCATTTAAATTTAATAATCTTCTTTTGTACATTTATTTGCAGAAATATTTGACTGTAACTTAGCCAGGAAAATAGGTGCAAACTGGGGAAAATTCAAGCTAGAAATATAACCCAATTCATTTCATAGAAACACAGTCTGATATAAAATTATTTATTCTTAAATAGATGCAGATTAGTATTAATGGCTCTATTTATTTTGGTCTGAGAACTGAGGTAACATCAGAAATAGCATATCAAATGAATATAAACATTGCCTTTTTTTTAATTAATAGACTTTATTTTTTTTAGAGCCATTTAGTTTTACAGAGAAATTGAGCAAAATATGCCAAGAGTTTCCATATGCCCTCCCTCCCTCTACAGTTTCCCCTATTATAAAATTCTTTGTTACTGCGTATATTTGTTACAATAGATGAACCAATACTAATACTTTATTATTAACTAAAGTTCATAGCTTATATTAGAGTTTACTCCTTGAGTTGTACAGTTCTTTGAGTTTTGACAAATGCTTAATGTCATGTATCCACCATCACTGTATTATAGTCTTCCATATCTCATATGGAAGAATTTCACTTCCCTAAATATTCCCTATTATTCATGGTAATGAATAATATAAACCAATAATGAGGATCTGAACAATATTCTTAATAAGCATTTTACTCAGCCATCTTAAAAAACAACGATGAAGCCATGAAAGATTGTGTAACATGGAGGAATCCGGAACTTATGCTGAGTGAATTTAGTCAGTCACGGAAGGACAAATATTGTATAAGACCACTATTATAAGAACTCAAGAAAAGGTTTAAACACAGAAGAAAACATTCTTTCATGGTTACGAGGGTGGGGAGGGAGGGAGGGTGAGGGTTATTTACTAACTAGATAGTAGATAAGAATCATCTTAGGTAAAGGAAAGGACAGCACACACTACAGGGGAAGTCAGCACAACTGGACTAAACCAAAGGATCACTTTATGTCCCATGCTCCAATCCAATCCCTGTCTGAAGAGTTGCCCTCGGAAATTGTTTTAGTTCTCAGCTGATAGAGAATCCACAGGCCATGCTTTCCAGGGAACCTCCAGTCTCAGTCAGACCATTAAGTCTGGTCTTCTTACTAGAATTAGAGTTCTGCACCCTGCATTTCTCCTGCTCCATCCAGGACTGTCTGCTGTGTTCCTTGTCAGGGAGGTAATTGGTATAGCCGGGCACCATCTAGTTCTTCTGGTTCCAAGCTGATGAAGTCTCTGGTTTATGTGGCCCATTCTGTCTCTTGGGCTAATACTTTCCTTGTGTCTTTGGTGTTCTTTGTTTTCTTTTACTCTAAGTGGTTGGGACCAATTGATGCATCTTAGATGGCCTTTTGAAAGCTTTTAAGACCCCAGATGCCACTCACCAAAGTAGGATGTAGAACATTTTCTTAATAAGCTTTGTTATGCCAATTGACCTAGATGTCCCTGGAAAGCATAGTCCCCAGACCCTCTACCCCTGCTACTCTGTCTTTCAAAATATTTGATTGTATTCAGGAAACTTCTTAGCTTTGGTTTAGTCCAGTTGTGCTGACTTACTCTGTAGTGTGTGCTGTCCTTCCCTTCACCTAAGACGATGCTTACCTACTATCTAGTTAGTGAATAAACTTCACCCTCCCTCCCCATCCCTATAACCATCAAAGAATGTTTTCTTCTGTGTTTAAACCTTCTCTTGAGTTCTTATAATAGTGGTCTTATACAATATTTGTCCCTCTGTGACTGACTAAATTCACTCAGCATATTAAGTTCCAGCTTCCACCATGTTATAGGAGGTCTAACAACTTCATCGTTGTTCTTTATCATTGCGTAATATTCCATTGTGTAGATATACCATAATTTGTATATCCATTTGTCCATTGATGGGCACCTAGGTTGCTTCCATCTTTTTGCTATTGTAAACAGTGCCACAGTGAACATGGGTGTGCATATATCTATTCATGTGATGGCTCTTATTTCTCTAAGATATATTCCAAGGAGTGGGATAGCTGGATTCTATGGTACTTTCGTTTCTAGCTTTTTAAGGAAGCACCAAATCAATTTCCAACGTGGTTGTACCATTTTACATTCCCACCAACAGTGTGTAAGTGATCCAGTCTCTCCACAACCTCTCCAGCATTCATTATTTTGTGTTTTTTGGATTAGTGCTAGCCTTGCTGGGGTGAGATGATATCTCATTGTAGTTTTGATCTACTTTTCTCTAATGGCTAATGATCATGAGAATTTCTTAATGTCTCTTTTAGCTGCCTGAATGTCTTCTTTGGTGAATGCCAGTTCATATCCTTTGCCCATTTTTTAATTGGGTTATTTGTCTTTTTGTATTGAGGTTTTGCAGTATCTTGTAGATTTTAGAGATTAGACACTGATCGGATTTGTCATAGCAAAAAATTTTTTCCCAGTCTGTAGGTTGTCTTTTGTTGAAGTGTTTTGGTGAGCATAAGTGTTTGATTTTTAGGAGTTCCCGTTTATCTAGTCTCTCTTCTGGTGCTTGTGCATTCTTACTTATGGTTCGTACTGTGTTTATGCCATGTATTAGGGCTTATAACGTTGTCCCTATTTTTTCTTCTGTGATCTTTGTCGTTTTCAATTTTATATTTAAGTCTTTGATCCATTTTGAGTTAGTTTTTGTACATGGTGTGAGATATGGTTCTTGTTTCAGTTTTTTTGCAGATGGATATCCAGTTATGCCAAGACCGTTTGTTAAAGAGACTGGCTTTTCCCCAGTTAATGGACTTTGGGCCTTTGTCAAATATTAGCTGCTCGTAGGTGGAAGAGCTTATATCTGGATTCTCAACTCTGTTCCATTGGTCTATGTATCTGTTGTTGTACTAGTATCAGGCTGTTTTGACTACCGTGGCAGTATAATAGGTTCTAAAATCAGGTAGTGTGAGGCCTCCCACTTCTTTCTTCTTATTATTGAGTAATGCTTTATTTATTTGGGGCCTCTTTCCTTTCCATGTGAAGTTGGTGATTTGTTTCTCCATCTCGTTAAAAAATGCTGGTGGAGTTTCGATCGGCATTGCATTGTATCTATAGATTGCTTTGGGTAGAAATGACATTTTCACTATGTTGAGTCTACCTATCCATGAGCAAGGTATGTTTTTCGAGGTATGTGGGTCTCCTTTGGTTTCTTTCAGCAGAGTCTTGTAGTTTTCATTGTATAGATCTTTTACGTCTCTGATTAGATTTATTCCTAAGTATTTTATCTTCTTGGGGGCTATTGTAAGTGGTATTAATTTGGCGATTTCCTCTTCAAGGTTCTCTTTGTTGGTGTAAAGGAATCCAATTGATTTTTGTGTGATTATCTTGTATCCTGAAAAGTTGCTGAAATCTATTAGTTCCAGTAGTTTTCTTGTGGATTCTTTGGGGTTTTCTCTGTATAAGATCATATCATCTGCAAATAGAGATACTTTGACTTCTTCCCTACCTATTTGGATTCTCTTATTTATTTTTCTAGCCTAATTGCTCTGGCTAGGACCTCCAGCACAATCTTGAATAATAGTGGTTATAGAGGGCATCCTTATCTGGTTCCCATTCTCAAGGGGAGTGCTTTCAAAGTCTCTACATTTAGGATGATGTTGGCTGTTGGTTTTGTATAAATGCCCTTAATTATACTGAAGAATTTACCTTCTATTCTTATTTTATTGAGAGTTTTTATCATGAATGGGTGTTGGGCTTTGTCTAATGGTTTTTCTGCATAGATTGAAAAGATCATGTGGTTCTTTTCTTTTGTTTTATTGATGTGATGGATTACATTGATTGTTTTTCTAATGCTGAACCATCCCTGCATACCTGCTATAAATCCCACTTGGTCCGGTGAATTATTTTTTTGATATGTTCCTAAATTCTATTGGCTAAAATTTTGTTGAGGATTTTTGTGTCAATATTCATGAGGGATATCAGTCTGTAATTTGCTTTTTTTGTGGTGTCTTTACCTGGTTTTGGTGTCAGGGTTATGCTGGCCTCATAGAATGAGTTTGGGAGTATTCCATCCTTTTCTATGCTCTGAAATACCTTTGGTAGAAGTAGTGTTATCTCTTCTCCAAAAGTTTGGTATATTCTCTACCGAAGCCATCCGTGCCAGGGATTTTTTTGGTTGGGAGTTTTTTGATTACCTTTTCAATCTCTTTTTTTGTTATGGGTTTATTTAGTTGTTCTACGTCTGTTTGTGTTAATTTAGATAGGTAGTAAGTTTCTAGAAATTTGTCCATTTCCTCTAGGTTTTCAAATTTGTTAGAGTACAATTTTTCATAGTATTCTGTAATGATTCTTTTAATTTCAGTTGTGTCTGTTGTGATATTACCCATCTCATTTCTTATACGGGTTATCTGCATCCTCTCCTGTTTTTCTTTTGTTAGTTTGACCAATGGTTTATCAATTTTGTTGATCTTTTCAAAGAACCAGCTTTTGTAACTCTTTCAATTGTTTTTTTATTCTCTATTTCATTTAATTTTACTCTAATTCTTATTATTTCCTTCCTTCTGTCGCCTGCAGGCTTCTTTTGCTGCTCTCTTTCTACTTGTTCCAGTTGTAGGGTTAATGCTTTGCTTATGACCCTTTCTTCTTTTTGGATGCATGCACTTAATGCCATAAACTGAACTCTGAGCATTGCTTTTTCTGTGTCCCTGAGGTTCTGGTAGGATGTGTTTTTATTCTCATTTGATTCTATGAATTTCCTTTTTCCATCCTTAATTTTTCTATAACCAAGTAGTTTTTGAGCAAGTTGTTGTTCAGTTTCCATGTGTTTGATTTTTTTTCCTTGCTTTTTGTGTTGTTGATTTTCACTTCTATGCTTTATGGTCAGAAAAGATGCTTTGTAATATTTTGATGTTTTGTATTTTGTTAAGGCTTATTTTATTGCCTAATATGTGGTCCATTGTGGAGAATGTTCCATGTGTGTTGGAAAATAAAGTAAACTTAGCTGCTGTTGGGTGCAGTGTTAGGTATATGTCTATGTGATCAAGTTGGTTGATTGTAGTATTTAGCTCTTCCATGTCTTTGTTGAGCTTCTTTCTGGATATTCTGTCCTGTGTTGAAGTCTCATACTGCTATTGTGGAGCTGTCTCTCCCTCTCCAGAGCTGTTCGAGTTTGTTTTATGTATTTTGTAGCCCTGTTGTTGGATATGTAAATATCAATTATGGTTATGTCCTCCTGGTGTATTGACCCTTTAATCATTATATAGTGCCCTTCCTTATCCTTTGTGGTGGATTTTACTTTAAAGTCTATTTTGTCAGAGATTAATATTGCCAGTCCTGCTCTTTTTATGAGTGTTGTTTGCTTGATATATTTTTTTCCATACTTTGAGTTTTAGCCCATTTGTGTCTTTAAGACTAAGGTACGTCTCTTATAGGCAGCAAACAGATGGACCATGGTTTTTTATCCAATCTGCCACTCTCTGTCTCTTTATTGGTGCATTTAGTCCATTTACATTTAGCTTAATTATTGATAGTATGAGTTTAGTGCTGTCACCCTGATGTCCTTTTTGTCTGTTGTTCACAGTTTCTTTGTTCCCCTTAATTTTTTGTGCTGAGTTGTTTTTATTTATGTATTTTTTCATTTTTTTCATTGTTGTTGATTTTGTGTTTGCTGATTCTTTATATTTTCTAGTTTTTTATTTTGATTTGTAGAATTGTTAGTTTCCTTCGTAGTTACCTTAATATTTACCTCTATTTTTCTATGTTTATACCAGTATTTTATTAATTTATATTGCCTTGACTTTCTCTCTATATGAAAAATCTATATCCACATTTTTTAAGTCCCTCTTTTTTGTTTTAATGTTTGTCCTTTGTTACATATTGATAACTCTGTTTCCCTATTTTCAATGTTTTAGGTTTGATGTACTTTCGACTTCCCTATCTGAGTCAATATCTGGTTGCTCTGTCCTGTGGTCTAGTCTAGCATTTTTATCTGATGTTATAGATTTTCTAACCAGAGGACTCCCTTTAGTATTTCTGTAATCTTGGTTTGGTTTTTGAAAATTCGCTAAACTTCTGTCTATCTAGAAATGCCCTAATTTCACCATCATATTTGAGAGACAGTTTTGCTGGATACATAATTCGTGGCTGGCAGTTGTTTTCCTTCAAGGCTGTATGTCATCCCATTGCCTTCTTGCCTACATGGTTTCTGCTGAGTAGTCCGAGTTTATTTTAATTGACTCTTCTTTGTAGATGACTTTTCTTTTATCCCTAGCTGCTCTTAAAATTCTCTCTTTATCTTTGGTTTTGGCAAGTTTGAGTATAATACATCTTGGTGACTTTGTTTTGGGATCTACCTTATGTGGGGTTCGATGTGCATCTTGGATAGAAATCTTCTCATCTTTCATGATATCAGGCAAGTTTTCTGTCAACAAATCTTTGGCAATTTTCTCTGCATTTTCTGTTATCCCCTCCCTCCCATTCTGGTATTCCAATCACTCATAGGTTATTTCTCTTGGTAGAGTCCCATATAACTCTTAGAGTTTCTTCATTCTTTTTAATTCTTTTATCTGATTTTTCCTCAAATAAGTTTGTGTCAAGTGCTTTATCTTCAGTGTCACTAATTCGGACTTATACTGCCTCAATTCTGCTCCTATGACTTTCTATTGAGTTCTATAATTCTGAAATTTTATTATTGATCTTCTGGATTTCTGATTGCTATCTCTCTATGGATTCTTGAAGCTTATTAAATTTGTTGTTATATTCTTGAATAACTTTTTTAAGTTCCACTACTACTTTGTCTGTATGTTCTTCGGAGGTCTCTAAGTTTTGAAAATTTCCTTTCTAATTTCTAGAGGAGTTCTGTATATTAATCTTTTGTATTCTGCCTCTGGTAATTCCAAGAAATTCTCTTCCTCCAGAGACTTTATTGATTCTTTATTTTGGGAGCTTTCTGAAACCATTATGGACTGCCTCTATATGTGATTTGAAATTGACCATTGTCTTTGAGCCATCAATAAGTTATTATAATTTATTTTGTATTTGTTAGTGTGTCCTAGCTTCTTGTTTTGTTTTGTTTTGATATGCCCAGATAGGCTGCTCATGTGCTCTAGTTTGATTATTGGCACCTTCAAAGCTCTAACGTCCTGTCACCAGGTAGTTAGTTCTATAACTAAGTATGTGCACACAGAAGTCTGTTAAGGTTTCCTGTATGGATTCAGGTCAGGAGTCTAGGCAGTTGGTCACCAAATGTGTGTTGCAGGCTCTCACCTACAGTCTTAGAGAGGCATTGGTGATTGGTGTAGGCACACATATCTGGTTGCAGTAGGGGTCGTGCAATGAACAAGGCAGGTGGCTGACAGCTGCCCCTGAGTGTCTGAAAGAAAAACCTGTCCCTATTCCCTAGAGAAACTAGGTAGGTGAGTTTTGCAGCCAGACTATCAGTAACCTACTCCGTTGGTTGTAAAGACTCGGGGGCACCACTTATTCTTGGATCCATGTAGCAGGTGACTAGGTGGTGTAGGTGGAGCCACCAATCCTCAAGCCCCTGATGCTGACTAGTAAAGGGGTCTGCTTAAAAGGCAGGACTGTGTCAAGCATCACAAATCTGCCACTTCACAGCTGAAACAGTTGAAGTTAGACTTCAGGTGTTTACCCTGTTGTACCGTGGTAGTGAGGGCTTATACTGTTGAGATGGTGCCACACAAGTCTATAGAGGGGTGGAAGGCACTTAAAGTCTGTGGACCTCTTATGCCTGTGCCTAGCAAACGAGCTGTGCCAACCCTGATTTCCTGGCTTAGAGGAGCCAGTAGCTTATTTCCCCCCCCCCCACCCTGTTTGTTAATTTGTTCCATCTCCAAGGCCAGGGGAATGGGTCAAGGCACCTTATGGGATCTACTTCTGGCCCAGGGGACTCAAAGTCTTGGGAAGCCAGCTGGACTGCTGCAGAGGGGGAGGGAGAAGGTAAAAGGGATAGAGGTTTTTCCAAAATTGGCTTTTTTTTTTTTTTAATTCCCACAAAAGGCCACATGCATACATTTATCTTTAGCCACTTGGGAGCTGCTTTTCACTGGTTCGGTGTATCCAAGCAGAATCTCTGCAGCCAGATCTCTCTCTATGTGGAAATTGCCTCCCGAGCATGCGTGCGGAGCTGTTTGTCAGCTTTGCTGCACACCCAGATCCCTTCGGCGCTGAAGAGCTGTGGCTCCCATTGCTGGTCTGGCACTTCTTGCTTCTTTCAAACCATCTCCCTCTCCACCCGTCACTCAGTGTGATTCCTCAACTTTGCCTTGTTCAGGGCTCCTAGATATTCATAACAATCAAACTACTTGTTTTTCTAGGTCTTTGTTGTAAGAGGATTATAGGAAGCCATCTGACTACTCCGCCATCGTGGCCCTGCCCTCTCTCTAATTCCTTTTAAAATATATGTTTTCCACATTATACTATAACCTCTGGAAGGGCATGGATCATATTTTACTGCTTCACTCAATATCCCCCCCATCTAGTATACCATGTGTACATGGTTACTCTTTTTTGAAATAAATGAGTTAATGCATAAATGCATGGAAGAATGAACAAATAGATGTTTATGCATATAGAAAAAGAATCATAACTGAATATTGTGTTCATATTCTATGTTTTCACCAACAAAGTATATGTATTTCTACTTTGTGCTGACATATAGGTACCAATGAGTTATACAGAGAGTTTCTTAATCTCTGTGGGTAAATCTACTCTGTATGAGACCAAAATCAATTTTTATGAATCTTGTTCATCTTTGGGTTCCTAGATAGATTTTTATCCTTTTAACTATGTATCTGTGTATCTAGAAATCTATTTATCATCTATCTATCTGTTTTCATTTTACTTGAAGAAAAATTAACACTGTTCATGAATCTACCTGGCTCTTTGTCCCAACTTTTACATAGCCCCTTATATTGGTAGTATTGGCTGGGCTATTTGTGAAGTTTGATATTTTTCTTTATCTATACTAGAGTGTAATTTATACCTCTTCTTTTCTTTGTCTTCTCTTATTCCTCATCTAGTGCCTGCTGGATTTTTCTGTATATCCTCTCCGTAATAAGAGTTCCCTGGGTGATGCAAAACAGTTTTCTCTTGGCTACTAACCTAAAGATTGACAGTTCAAATCCATTCAGTGGCACAGCAGAAGAAAGCTCTAGTAATTTGCTTCCACAAAGATTACAGCTAAGAAAGCCCTGTGGAGCTCAGTTTTACTCTGTAACACATGGAATCACCATGAATCAAAATTGACTCAACAGCAGATGGTTTCTTTGATTTTTTTCCTCCATGAAAAGTGAAAGGCTGGCCTGAGATTGAGTGCTAAGAAAGTGAGACAGAGAAAGAAAGCCTCTGACATTCAGGATCTGGCCTGGTAGTATCATCTAGGTCCTGATGTTACTATGAGAAGGCTTGACATTCACAACTAGGCCTCAGTGTTCTTCTGTTGGACTAAACAATCTTGCAGAACATCAACTTGGGACAAGAGTGCTTATGACCATGATGGATCAAGACAAACACAAAGCCATTTAATAGTAATGTCTGTTAAATGCAAAACATAGACATTATTCAAATCATGAACATGACTAGATACTCTCCTAACCTGCTACTTATTTACCAATCACAACTTTAAATACACTCTAGCCTTCCCTCCTTATAGATAATATTTATGAGGAGACCCAATCGTAGAATTATCCCCACTTCTTGATAGCACCCAGTCCAGACAAAGTCCCCTTGAATCCTTACCAAAATCACTTAACCAAAGCTCAGATCATATAGTCTCTTTTAACATTTATTTATAGAGATATTCAACAGTTCCCCATGTTGTGTGTTCTCTCTTATTGCAAAAAAAAATAAATAAATCCAACTTGTTGAACAATAGGTATTTTTTGGTGGTCATTATTTAGAGAGCATTGAAAAGAAAGAGAGAAAGAGACTGAGAGAGAGAAAAGAGAATACAAAACCACTTAGAAAAAAAGATCCAAAATGTGACATAAGAGGAATACCAAAAATATTGTAATTTTTGTTGTTGTTGTTGTGTCCCCTAATCCATAGTTCTATTTTCTAAGTGTGTGTCTCTGAAATTCAATTCCATCAAGTCAGAATTTCTTCTCTCAGCAAGAGGATAGAGTACATTTTCAATGTTGATTGGGTGGGAAGTGGGTTCTTAAGTATACTCCAACTCTACAATCCATAAAAAAAAAGAAATAAAATATATTTATTCAGAGAATATTGACCTTTAAAAAAATTGCTTGAGTCTTCTTTAAGATATTTATGTTGGATCATAGAGCTTATTATTATATGAATTTTCTAAAATTCTTGTTCCCTATGCATAAATCTGTCAATAAAAAAACACTGCATAGCTAGGATCATCTATCTAGAAAATCAGGCAGGCTCCCACCTATACAAAACTGTGGTCTATTACTGAGAAAACTTCACTTCTGTTTTCACTTGGGCTTCTAATAAGTTTGGCAATTTTGGCATCTTATTTTGCCTCTTTGTCAGATTTCTTCACAGAAAAACATAGAGAGCTGATCTGCCTGATGGGGGAAGTATGGAGATGATTAATGTGCAAGAAAGGTTGTATGGAAAAGTGCCACCCAAGTTCAATGCTTTATTATTTCACTAAATCAATTTTTTTTGTCTTCATATCAGTGACTTACTCTTTATGCAACAGTAACTGATTCACACTTCATTTATAAAAATAAAAAGCAGGAAGAAAATTCACAACACAAAGCAAAGAGAAATTACAGCAATATGAACTCTAACTCTGTAGCATTCTTTCACGGTCTGGTATTTTTTAATCTTGAGTCAGATGGCAAAATAAAGGGAAAAAATTAAGGCACAACTATTGTACAGTAGATCAGACAAGTGACACCACTTGGACTGATTACCCTGAACTCCAGAAAACAGCTATAGTATGTCTAGCGATCCAAGACATGCTATCGTGTCTCTCAGCAGAGCCTCATCAACCTCTCTGGGCAAATAGGTTATTTTGGAGCACCAATTTCACATCTCAAAACCTTTATTTTGGTGTTGGTTTGTAAATAATCATGGCTATAATATTTATTTTGCTGCTTAACACTCCATAGATGATTTTTTTCTGACAGAATAAGAAGTTTTACTTGGCAGATAAGAATATGAGAAAAAAAATTGTAGCTTTATCTGTTTCCTTTTCACAATAATTCTACTGTACTGAGAAGGTTCATTTTATTTTTCGTTTTTTAATGTTCTTTACTGAGGTCAGTGGGCATAGTCTATGTGGAATGTTTTAAGAAAAATAGCTGAAAATAAGTACGAGTTCTCATGTTGATCTGAGTAATCTCTTAAAGCTACAATAAGTGAATATAATCTCTGCATGAAAAAGAAGCCTCATTTTCTTTTTAGAATACTCTGAACTTTATAAACACACAGACACACATACACACAGACACAATCATACGTTGAGGTAATATTTCTAAGTACAAACAGAAAGTTAATCTAAATTTTAAAACTTATTGTTGATGTGTGCAAAACTTACAAATCCTTTAGAGGGCAAATATTCTGGCATTGTTCAACAGCAAAAATAAACAAGGGTTATTTGAAAACATTAGTGTGAAGAAGGATTTCAGACCCACATTAATGGTGTAGTTTAATCAAGCACTTCTTATTGTGGAATATCATACATTGTTGTTAGCTGTCATTGAGTCAGTTCTAACTCATAGAGACCCTATGTACAACAGAAGGAAACACTGCTGGGTCCTGCACCATCCTCACAATTATTGTTATGCTCGAGCCCATTGTTGCAGCCACTGTGTCAATCCATCCCGTTGAGGGTTGTGATGGTTAAGATTGTGTGTCAACTTGGCTGGGCCATGATTCTCAGTGTTTATATGTGATCCCTCCTGTGATTGAATCTGCTATGAGTAGCCAACCAGTAGAAAGGGAGTTTCCTTGGGGGGGTGGCCTGCATCTGAATATATGCAGAAGTTTTGGCTTTTTGCTCACTCTGGATCATGCAGCTGCCTCCTTTTCATCTTACCTCCAGTTCTTGGGACTTGAGCTATCAGCTTATCTGCTGATCTTGGTATTTGTGGATTTTCACAGCCTGTGAGTGGAGACCTGCTCTCTGACCTGCCAGTCTTGGGTTCGCCAGCCCCTGCAGCTATGTGAATCAGAAGAATCCTTGCAGTATGGCCTGCCAATTTGGGATTCGTTGATATTCACAACCTGAGAACAAGAGCCCTGCTATCTGACCTGCTGATCTTGGGTTCACCAACCCGTGCAGCTATGTGAATCTGGAGAAGCCTCTATCCTAATCCACGGACTTGGGATGTTCCGGCCTCTGCAATCCTGTGAACTGTTTCTTTTGATATAAATCTCTCTCTCTATATATATTTATATGCTTTACTGGTTTTGCTTCTCTAGAGAACCCAGCCTAAGACATTTCATACCGAGAGTGGTTCTAGAGAAACAAAATTGTAAGGATGAGTTTTCTAAATTGGTTCCCAAGTCTGGTTAGTCTTAAAGATGTTGATGACTCTGCTTCCAGTAGTAAAGAGGGCACTGCTGACCCATGGCATGAGGTGGTGATAAAACTACACAAAATACCACCACCAGTAGATCAGGTATTGGTGAAAGGTGAGGCTCGGGGTGAACATGTGTAATATCTTTCTATAGTTTTGTCAGAATGAGAAGTATAAGGAAGCTGGTTGGTTGGTCCTACTTTTGCTAGACAAACTGATGACAGAAAGAGATGTGCTCAGGGCTTCAGAGTCAAGGCTCAAGTGCCACACAACTGACCTCAAGTCTTCCACTTGTTCTTTGAAAGAAAGTCTTATTTCTTGTAGTAACCGAGCTGAAATTGCTGAAAACCAAACCCAGAGTCTTATTGTAAGTGTGGCTTAATTAAAAAGCAAGCTCAATTGCAAACTTTGAGAGGTGTCTGAAGTTAAGGTAAGGGCATTGATTGGGAAGAAATGGGATCCTGAAACTTGGGATGGGGACATAAGGGTAGATAATCAGGAAGCTGGGGACACTGAGCCCCTAAATTCTGTTGAATCACTCCTGCTAGAAGAACCACTCCCATTTGAAGAGATTACTTCATGTTTGTCTACTAAACCACCCTGCCCAGAAAAACAATTAGCCCCTCTGCTCCCATCTAATGAGGTTAGCTCTAGCTTAGCTACCTCTAAAGAGCCCTTACCTGAGACATTTCCTATGGCATTTCCTGAGGCAGATGCTTTACAAGATAATGCTGAATGTTCTCAAAACAATCCCACACTACTGATTCTGACTTCTAGACCGATAACTAGACTTAAGTCCCAGAGAACGCCAAAAGGTGAAGTACAAAGTGTGACCCAGGAGGAGGTATGCTACACTCCAAAAGAACTACTTGACTTTTCTAATATGTACAAACAGAAACCTGGAGAGTATATGTGGGAATGGTTATTAAGGTCGTGGGATAATTTTCCAAGGAACATAAAGATGAATCAGTCTGAGTTTATTGATATGCGTTCACTAATCACAGATTCTTCATTCAATGTTTCAGCTCGAGAAGTTAGAAAAGGATCTAATAGTTTATTTGTTTGGGTTGCTGAAGCATGTAATATGAAGTGGCCTACACTAAATCGAGTTGAAGTACCAGACCTGCCTTGGTATACTGAAGAAGAAGCTATCCAAAGGCTTAGGGAAATTGCCATGTTAGAGTGGATTTATCAGGTTAGACCCACAGGCCCACACATGGAGTTCCCAGAGGACACACCTTTTACCACAACTGTGAGGAACAAATTTGTGAAGGGAGCTCCAGCATCTTTGAAAACTGCTATGCTTGCTATTTTATGTAAATCAGATATGACAGTGGGGACTGCCCTAACTGAATTAAGACACCTAACTAAAATGGGGCTGATTGGACCCCATGGAAGTAGGGGCCAAGTGGCGGCACTCAATCGACAAAGACAAGGTGGGAGTGGTTACAGTAATGGACACTGGAGTCAAAGCAGTTAGCAAAATAGTCTGACTCGTATGGACATATGGCGTTGGCTACTTAGTCATGATGTCCCTAGGAATGAAACAGATAGGACATCTACCAAATATTTACTTGATCTGTACAAACGGATGAATTCTAGGTCATGTGAATGGCAGTCTAATCGCTGGAATAGAGAGTCACAGTCCCTCAACCAATTTCCAGATTTGAGCAAGTTTAAAGACCCACAACCCCTTGAATGAAGGGGAGGCCAGGTCCCCTTGAGGAAGGACTCCAATACAATGCCAAAAATTTTTACCGTTACTTTTTCTCCTAGCCTTCCTCAAAGGGATCTATGGCCTTTTACAAGAGTGACTGTTCACTGGGGAGAGGAAATAATCATACTTTTCAGGGATTATTGGATATTAGCTCTGAACTGACACTAATTCCAGGAGACCCAAAACATCACCGTGGCCCACCTGTCAGAGTGGAGGCATATGGAGGTCAGGTTATTAATGGAGTCTTGGCTCATGTTCATCTCACAGTAGGTCCAGTGGGTCCCCATCCTATAGTGACTTCCCCAGATCCAGGATGCATAATTGGAATAGATATACTCAGCAACTGGCAGAACCCCTACATTGGATCACTGACAAATAGAGTAAGGGCTATTATGGTAGGCAAAGCCAAGCAGATGTCATTAAAACTGCCCCTACCTAAGAAAATAATAAACTAAAAGCAATACTGCATTCCTGGAGGGATTGCAGAGATTACTGCCACCATAAATGACTTGAAGGATGCAGGGGTGGTGATTTCCACCACATTCCCATTCAACTTGCCTATTTGGCCTGTGCAAAAAACAGACGGATCTTGGAGAATGATAGTAGATTACTGAAAACTTAACCAGGTGGTACTCCAATTGCAGGTGCTGTTCCAGATGTAATTTCATTGCTTGAGCAGAATAATGCATCTCCTGGTACCTGAAACACCACAGCTATTGATGTGGCTAATGCCTTTTTCTCCATACCTGTTTCAAAGGAACACCAGAAGCAGTTTGCCTTCAGCTGGCAAGGTCAGCAATAAACCTTCACTTGCCTACCTCAGAACTACATCAACTCTATAGCCTTACGTCATAATTTAATCAGCAGGGCACTTGATTGCCTTTCCCTTCTGCAAGACATCACACTGCTCCATTACATTGATGACATTGTGCTGATTAGACCTAGTAAGAAAGAAGTGTCAATGACTCTAAACTTATTGGTAAAACATTTGCATGCTAGATGATGGGAAATTAATGCCACAAAAATTCAGGCACATACCACCTCAGTGAAATTTCTAGAGGTCAAGTGGTGTGGGGTAGGTTAAGATATTACTTCTAAAGTGAAGGATAAGTTATTGCATCTGGCTGCTCCCACAACTAAAAAGAAGGCACAATGCCTAGTGGGCCTCTTCGGATTTTGGAGGCTGCATATTCCTCATTTGCGTGTGCTACTCTCGCTTATTTATCAAGTGACTTGAAAAGCTGCTAGTTTTGAGTGGGGCCCAGAACAAGAGAAGGCTCTGCAACAGGTTCAGGCTGCTGTGTAAGCTGCTCTGCCACTTGGGCCATATGTTCTATCTGATCCAAAAGTGTGCATGAAGTGTCAGTGGCAGATAGAGATGTTGTTTGGAGTCTTTGGCAGGCCCCTATTGGTGAAACACAGTGCAGACCCTTATCTGCAGATAACTACTCTCCTTTTGAGAAACTTTTGACTTGTTACTGGGCCATAGTAGAGACTGAACGCTTAACATTGGGACACCAAGTCACCATGTGGCCAGAGCTGCCTATCGTGAACTGGGTGTTGTCTGACCTACAGAGTCATAAAGGTGGACGTACACAGCAGCACTCCATCATTAAATGGAAGTGTTATATATGAGATCAGGCCTGAGAAGGACCTGAAGGCACAAGTTGCATGAGGAAGTGGCCCAAATGCCCATGGTCTCCACTCCTGTCACATTACCTTCCAGTCTATGCACCTATGGCTTCATGGGGAGTTCCTTATGATCAGTTGACTGAAGAAGAGAAAACCTGTTCCTGGTTTGCTGATGGTTCTTCGTAATATGCAGGCACTACTAGAAAGTGGACAGCAGCAGCACTCAGCCCCTTTCTGGGACCTCCCTGAAGGACAGTGGTGAAAGGAAATCCTCTCATTGGGCAGAACCTTGAGCAGTGCACCTGGTTGTTCACTTTGCTTGGAAGGAGAAATGGTCAGATGTGCAATTATACACTGATTCATGGTCCGTGGCCAATGGTTTGGCTGGATGGTCAGGGACTTGGAAGAAACATGATTGGAAAACTGGAGACAAGGATTTATGGGGAAGAAGCATGTGGATAGACCTCTCCAAATGGGCTAAAGAAGTGAAGATATTTGTGTCTCATGTGAATGCTTGCCAAAGTGTGACCTCACCAGGGGATGATTTTAACAATCAAGTGGATAGGGTGACATGTTCTGTGGAAATCAGTCATCCTCTTTTGCAGCTACTCCCGTCATTGCTCTATGGCCTCATGAACAAAATGGCCATGGTGAGAGGGATGGAGGTTATGCATGGGCCCAATAACGACTTCCACTCACCAAGGCTGACTTGGCTACAGCCACTGTTGAGTGCCCAATCTACCAGTAGCAGAGACCAACACTGAGTCCTCAATATGGCACCATCACTCAAAGTGATCAGCCAGCAACCTAGTGGCAAGTTGATTACATTGGACCATTTTCATCATGGAAAGGGCTGTGTTTTGTCCTTACTAGAATAGACGCTTACTCTGGATACAGACTTTTCCTTCCCTGCACGCAATGCTTCTGTGAAAGCTACCTTCTGTGGACTTACAGAATGCTTTATCCACTGACATTGTATCCCACACAGCATTGCCTCAGATCAAGGGACTCACATCACAGCAAATGAATTGTGGCAGTGGGCTTACACTCATGGAATTCACTGGTCTTACCATGTTCCCCAACATCGTGAAGCAGCTGGCTTGATAGAATGATGGAATGATGGAATGACTTTCTAAAGACAATTACAGTGCCAGCTAGGTGGCAATATCTTGCAGGGTTGGGGCAATGTTCTCCATGAGGCTGTATATGCTTTAAACCAGCATCCAACGTATGGTGCTCTTTCTCTCATAGCCAGGATTCATGGGTCCAGGAATCAAGGGGTGGAAATGGGAGTGGTACCACTCATTATTTCCCCTAATGACCCACCTGCAAGATTTTTGCTTCCTGTCCCCTCAACCTTACACTCTTCCAGTCAAGAGATCTTAGTTCCAAAGGGAGGAATGCTCCCACCCGGAGGCACATCAGTGATTCGTTTGAACTGGAAGCTAAGAATGCCGCCTGGCCACTTTTGGCTCCTTAAGCCTCTGGATCAACAGGCAAAGAAGGGAGTTAACATACTATCTGGTGTGATTGATCTTGATTACCAAGAGGAAATCAGATTGATATTACATAATGGAGGTAAAGAGGAGTATGTCTGGAATGCAGGAGATCTCTTAGGGCATCTCTTAGTACTATAATCCCTCTGATTAAAGTCAATGGAAAACTACAGCAACCCAATTCTGACATAATGACCAAGACCCTTCAGGAAAGAACCACGACCAGTTAAGGTGCTTGCTGAGGGCAAACGGAATACAGAATTGGTGGTGAAGAACGTAGTTCTAAACACTAGTTACGGCCACATGACCAGTTGCAGAAATGGGGACTGTAATTGTTATGAGTACAATTTGTGTGCATCAAATATTTTCATTTCTTTCATTTATGAAATATAAGATGTAAATGGGGCTAGTGTGTTTTTGATTGTACTTGTGTTAGTTGTATCATGTTAGGCGCAAGTATGACTTTATAATTGTTTTTATTCAGAGATTATGTATGGTTTAAGGAGATGTGCACATGTGCCAAACCGACAAGGGGTGGACTGTGATGGTTAAGATTGTGTGTCAGTTTGGCTGGGCATTGTTCGTGGATCCAAGTAAAATGAAATTTTTGACAACTTCTATCTTTTCTCCATTTATCTTGATGTTGCATATTGGTCTAGTTATGAGGATTTTTGTTTCCTTTCTGTTGAAATGCAATCCATACTGAAGGCTGCAGTCTTTGATCTTCATCAATAAGTGCTTCAAGTCCTCTTAGCTTACAGCAAGCAAGATTGTGTCATCTGCATATCACAAATTGTTAATGAGTCTTCCTCCAGTCCTGATGCTCCATTATTCTTCATATAGTCTAGCTTCTCTGATTATTTGTTCAGCTTACATATTGAATAAGTACGGTGAAAAGATACAACCTTTCATGTCTTTGAACCATGTAGTATCCCCTTTTCTGTTTAAACTACTGCCTCTTGGTCTATGTACAGGTTCTGTATGAGCACAATTAAGTATTCTGGAATTGCCATTCTTCACAATGCTATCCATAATTTGTTATGATCCACACAGTTGAATGCCTTTGCATAGTCAATAAAACACAGGTAAACATCTTTTTGGTATTCTCTGCTTTCAGTAAAGATCCAACTTCAGCCAAGATCAGCAATGATATCCCTCGTTCCAAGTCCTCTTCTGACTCAGGCTTGAATTTCTGGTAGTTCCATGTTGACGTACTGCTGCAACCACTTTTGAATGATTTTCAGCAAAGTTTTATTTGTGTTTGTTATTAAAAATATTGTTAAAAAATGTCCATGTTTTGTTGGATCACCTTTTTTTGGAATGGTCACATATATGGATCTCTTTAGTTGGTTGGCCAGGAAGTTGTCTTCCAAATTTCATGGTATAGATGATTGAACACCTCCAGTGCTACATGTTTGTTGAAATATCTCAATTGGTATTCCGTCAATTCCTGAAGCTTTGTTTTTTGCCTTTCCCTTAAGTGCAATTTGGACTTCTTCCTTCAGTACTATCGATACTTGATCATATGCTACCTCCTGAAATGATTCAGTGTTGACCAATTATTTTCATATAGTCAATTTAAAATTGTGCTTATAACAAAATTTTAATACACTGAAAAATGTTCATAATATAAACTTAATTATTTAAAAGACAAGCAATACTGAAAGCTATATATACAATATGATATTAACTATAAAGATGGGAAGCTAGATCAATGATAAACTGATAGCTAGATCAAAAGAAATGAATATGAAAAAGAGAGTGAGACTGAAAGAAGAAAAGAATAAGGAATGAAAGAAAGAAGGAAGGGAGTGAGGAAGGGAAGGAGGGAGAGAGAAAGGAAGCTAGCTATCTTAAAGCAAATGAAAAAATACTATTAAGTGTTATCCATCTAATCACGTATGGGTAATCTGATAAAAGTGAACCTTACTATAGTTTTAGATAATCCAAATTTTCTATATTTGGCACTACTTTCTACAATCAGAAAATTAAATTATTAATTTTTAAAAGATTTTTTTAGTTCTCACCCTCTAAATCTGTGCTCAATGATCAGAGTCTAATGTTGGTATTACTTTCACTTAAAAAGGTTATGAAGTGTAGGAGTGAGTATATATATATATATTTCATTCTCATAATAAGAAAAATTTATACTAGTGCGTCACATTTGGGTTTTGTATGGTTTCCCATGAACTTGTTTAAATGTCATATTGCTCACTAAATGAAGAGTTAAGATACATATTTAATATTTTTTTTCCTTTGTATGAATTTCAATTGGCAAATAAAGTACACCCATCATCAAAACGTATATCTGAGAAATAAATTCTTGCTATTAACGTTGCTGGCTGATGAATGTTAATCTCTGTCCTAAAGAATGCACACATATTATGGAAAAGTTAATCCCAACAAAAGTGGTAATACTCAGTGTTCAAAACAGGGGACAGATACTATTGTTTTCACTAACATCTAATGTCTCATCGATGACAGGAGTGGTGATGCTCCTTCCAGTAGTCTGAGTCCATTAATGATCCTTCACTTTGGAACCTAAATGAGCCAGCATCAACACTTCTCTTAGTTGGGGCACAGGGTGAATCATAAGCAAAGTTGTGAAATGAGCATCTATGTCCTCAAAGATATTTAATTATTCCTTTTTATGTCATTCTTTTCTTTGAGATATTTTCCTCTTCTAGGCATCAGGCTCCCAGCTACTGAATTCACGAGCTAGTCCCTTGCTTTTTTCAGTCACAGGCTGGCATCATCCCCACACAGGGAGTACCCACACTTAGCACTTGCAGTATAAATGCACATACACGTATAAGGAAAACAGCATGGGGCTAAGACTTAGAATGAGTGGATTTAGGTCTTAGCTATTTGATTATACCTGTTGTTGTTTAGGGGGCCTAGTAGCACAGTAGTTAAGTGCTTGGCCACTAGCCAAAAGGCTGGCTGTTGGAACTCACCAGCCGCTCTACAGGAGAAAGATGTGGCAGTCTGCTTCCCTGAAGATTACAGCCTTGGAAACTCTATGGAGCCATTCTACTCTTTCCTATAGAGTCCCTATAGGTTGGAATCAACTCGTTGGCAATGGATTTGGCTTTGTTTTTTGGGTTGTTGTTGTTAAGTGCCCTCTAGCAGGCTCCAACTCATAGCTACCTTAGGTATAACAGAAAGAAAGGAATAAAATATTACCTGGTCCTTGATCATACATACCTATGTTAGATAAAACATCAACAAGAGATATTTTTCACAAGCCAGACAAGGACCTGTTTATGCTTGCTACTTCAATATTTATGGATATTATCCTGCATATTGGTATGACAAGAACCTCATTTAAAAATATAAAAGTAATCCATAACATTAAGCAGTATAGAGAAGACATAATAAAGATGAGAATACATATCTCCACCAGCCAGAGATAACTGCTATTATAGTTTTATATCTTTGTGTGTGCACACATATATCTTAGCAGATTTTTCTCAGCATCAATTATAGATATATTTTTATTTTTTGAAAGTTTATATCATTAATATTTTGTGACATGAACTATGTTATGGAATTATTTTTATAGTAAAATACATATAATACACTTCTCAATGTTACCATACATGTATGAGAATGTATTTAAGCAGACTTATACTTCTTAAAGCTCAGCTTCCTCTTGGATTTCCCTGAACAATTACTAGATACAGGTGATCACCTATGAACATGCATTTTTGTGCAATATTTTTTATCATTAGCTACGGATAAATTCCTAGAAATAGAATATCTGAGTCAAGTTGCTTGTACGTTTTAAAGAAAATGATACCTATTGATATTCCTCAAGAGATCTCCTACAAATACATACCCCCAAAAGAGAACTCCCAACAACAACAAAAAAAATTTCTATTCTCTAACCAATACCTTGAATAGTTATTATATTCTAACCTATTATATGAAAATTCTGTCTTGTAGTAATATGCAGCTGTTAAACAATATATTCATTATTATGATTAACATTGACAGTGAGATATGTTTTCACTAGGATAAAAGATTACAAAGGACAGCTCTAGAAGACAAAGTGAAGTATCATAATGAAATGTGCAAAGACCTGGAGTTAGAAAACAAAAAGGGAAGAACACACTCAGCATTTCTCAAGCCACAACAACTGAAGAAAAAATTCAAACCTTGAGATGCAGTATCGAAGGATTCTGCAAAGAAAATATTGAACGACTTAGGAAGCATCAAAATCATCAAAAGAAGATGGAAGGAATACATAGATTCACTGTACCAAAAAGAATTGGTCGACATTCAACCATCTCAGGCAGTAGCATATGATCAAGAATCGATGGTATTAATGGAAGAATTCCAAGCTGCACTGAAGGGAATGGAAAAAAACAAGGATCCAGGAATTGACGGAAACTAATTGAGATGTTTCAATAAATGGACGCAGAGATGGAGGTGCTCACTTGTCTGTGTCAAGAAATTTGGAAGACATTTTCCTGGCCAGCCAACTGGAAGAGATCAATATTTGTTCCCATTCCAAAGAAAGGTCATCCAACAAAATGTGGAAATTATTGAACAATGTCATTAATATCACACACAAGTAAAATTTTTGAAGATCATTCAAAAGCAGTTGTGCAGTACATTCACAGGGAACTGCCAAAATTTCAAGTCGGATTCAGGAGAAGTTGTGGAATTAGGATGGATCTTCCCTGAAAGAAGAGAATATCAGAAAGGTGTTTACCTGTGTTTTATTGACTATGCAAAGGCATTCGACTAGGTGGACCATAACAAATTACGGATAACGCTGGGAAGGATGGGAATTCCAGAACACTTAATTGTGCTCATGAGGAACTGTACATAGACCAAGAAGCAGTTGATCAAAAAGAACAAGGGAATACTGTGTGGTTTAAAGTCCGGAAAGTTGTTCATCAGAGTTGTATCCTCTCACCATACTTATTCAATCTGTATGCTTACCAAACAATCTGAGAAGCTGCACTATATGAAGAAGAATTTGGCATCAGGATTGGAGGAAGACTAATTAACAACCTACAATATTCAGATGATATAACCTTGCTTGCTAAAAGCTAAGAGGACTTGAAACACTTGCTAATGAAGTTCAAAGACCGCAGCCTTCAGTATGGATTCCACCTCAACATAAAGAAAAAAAAAAATCTTAGAACTGGACCAATAAGCAACATCATGATAAATGGAGAAAATATTGACGTTGTCAAGGATTTCATTTTGCTTAGATCCACAATCAAAACCCATGGAAGCAGCAGTCAAGAAATCAACGGACATATTGCATTGGGCAATTCTGCCGCAAAAGGCCTCTTTAAAGCGTCAAAAAGCAAAAATGTCACTTTTGGAGCTAAAGTGCACCTGACCTAAGCCATGGTATTTTAATTGCCTCTTATGCATGAGAAAGCTGGACTATTAATAAGGAAGATCAAAGAAGAACTGACACCTTTGAATTATGGTGTTGGCAAAGAATACTGAATGTACTGCGGACTGCCAGAAGAACGAACAAATCTGTTTTGGAAGATGTATGGTCAGAATGCCCCTTATAAGCAAGGATTGTGAGATGTCATCTTACGTACTTTGAACATGTTGTCAGGAAAGACCAGTTCCTGGAGAAGAACATCATGTTTGGTAAAAAAAAAAGAGGGTGAACAAAAAAGAGGAAGACCCTGAATGAGATGAATTGACACAGTGGCTCTGACAATGGGCTCAGGCATAACAATGATTGTGAGGATGGTGCAGGACCAGACAGTGCTTCCTTGTGTTGTACATACAGTTGCTATGAGTTGGAACCCTTTCAATGGCACCTAACAACAACAATACTTAGCAATGTATAAGATAATGAGATCTATTTTTTTGTAGGGATATTCATATATATTTAAGATATTAATGCCGTTTATATTTTTTGCAAACAACTTTACTGATTTTTGCAGCCCTTTTTAAGAACTATAGTCTTTTTTTACACAGATTATTTATATTTTATGTAGTCATGTAACTTTTTCATTATGCATGTCTTTTCTACCATATGATCATATAGCTATTCACCTATATGTAATTTATATGTATATGTGTGTGTGTGTGTATATATATATATATATATAGAGAGAGAGAGAGAGAGAGAGAGAAAGAGAGTTTTTCTTATTAAAATTTAATTCATCTACATTTTGCTTAGAAACCTGGTGGCACAGTGGTTAAATGCTTGGCTGCTAACAGGAAAGTCAGTGGTTCCAATCCGCCAGTGTTCTGTGGGAAAAAAGATATGGCATTCTGTTTCCACAAAGATTAAAACTAAACCAAACTCTTTGCTGTCCCTTTGATTCTGACTCATAACCACCCTACGGGACAGAGTTGAACTGCCCTATAGGGTTTCCAAGGCTCTAATCTTTACCGGAACAACTGCTACATCTTTCTCTGCAGAGTGGCTGTTGGGTTGCAACCACTGACCGTTAGGTTAGCAGTGGAGCTGTTAACGACTGCACCACCAGGTTTCCTATTTCAGTAAAGATTACAGCCTTGGAAATCCTAGGGGGCAGTTGTACTCCTTCCTATTGGTCACAATGAGTCGGAATCCACTCAATGGCAATGTGTTTGGTTTGGGGTTACACTTTGTTTTAGTATCAAGTATGATATAGCATCTGTCCTTATCCTATTGAAAAGTAATGCCACCTAGTAAAACATATACTTGCGTATATTCCTAGATTTTATCTTTAATCTGTTTATCCTATACTATGTTACTGGAAAGGAGCACTGGTGGAGCAATGGTTAAGCTCTTGGCAGCTAACTGGAAGTTTGGTGGTTTGAACACACCAGCCTCTCTGCGGGAGAAGGAGGTGGCAGTCTGCTCCTATAAAGATTACAGTCTAGAAAACCCTAAAAAATTACTGCCTATTTGGGTATAAGAGAAATCAAGGTGTCCCATCACCCTTTCTTACATGAATCTCTATATTATGAATTTTATATTTGTAGATAAACTTAAGAATCATTATTTCTATTTCTAAAATTTAATGGAAATGGTTATTATAATTTTAGTAAATAGATTGACATAAGAAACAATGTATCTTTAGATTATTGAGCATTCTCATGTAGAGACATGTTATCCCCTTAAATTTAGTTTATTTGTTCTTCAATCAGTTAAATTCCTATTTATTTGTATCTCACATATATGGATGTAATTAAGTTTATTACTTTGCATGAGGCAAGTTTTGCTAATGAGATTATGTCTTATAACCCTATCTAACTAATTATTGCAACTATTTAGGAAAGTTGTATTTAAAATATCTTGAAACTGAATAATTTTATTCTACTCTCTTGAGCTGGCTGGGTAGGCAATCATATATACTACATTATTTTTTTTCCTTTTTTTCCAATATTTATTATTATTATTATACTTTCTTGTGTCATTGATTTAGTGTTGTGAGTGAGCATCCTAAGTCTTGTTCTTGATTTTTAACAGAAATGTTTTTGTCAAGTAAATTTTTCATTTAAGCATGACTACTGCTTTTGGTCTGACAGAATTTTTATTTCATTATTTTGGAGAAATATCCTGTTCTGGTTTTATTGTTTTTCCAGGAAAGACTGTAGAATTTGATCAAAGCTATTTTTAGCTTACTTTAATCTTATATGTAGATAATGAATTTCCTAATTAGATCATCCTTGATTTTAGGATAAACACTGGTTGATCCTGATGTATTTAATTTCTACATAATGTTTGATTTTATTCCCAATTATTTTATAGTTTAGTCAGTAATTTAAAAAAAATTCTCATTTGCAAGTTTATAAGAAATATGCTGAATTAAAAAATGCAATAAGAAATTGTTTTAACTGTCTGTATGCTGAAGAATTTTAATAATGCAAACTTAATCTATTGCCTGAAAGCATTATGGAAATCTCAAACAAAATAGTTCCCACTCATTATCATTATGGGGCTATTAAAGGCTGATTTGTGATTATTGTGTTGGTTGTTGTTCTCATCTACTTAACGATATATTTAAATTTTATTCCTCTAATTGATTCATCTTGGATCAGTTATATTTTCTTAGAACATCCTACAATATGTTTTTTTTGAAATGCATTAACTTCCTGTTTTACATAACTCTTTTCTGTTTTTGAAATGTACTTAATATACATAGCGATATCACATTACTCACTCATACTTTCATGTATATCTGTTTTTCTTCATTTAAATTTGTTTTTCTTTGTAAGAAAATGTCTAATATTTTCAGTCTTTAGAAGACCTAATTTCTGGATTTGACATTTAGGCTATTTGTTTTCTAAATTACCCATGTTTTATTTTCTGCTGTAATGATTTTTGACATATTTTTATTGCATTCTTTGCTATTTATTCTCTAGATTGTTTATTTGATTGTTGAATTTGAAGAATTTATTCCTTTTTGTTTGGTATTTAAACATTTAGGAATATGAGTTTCTTTACATACATGTTTTGCCACTTTCCATAATTTTATTTTGCAGTAGTCTTTTTTTTTTTTAAATTTTGGTTTGATTCTATTCTTGAGTCATAAATTATTTCCATGGTATCTTTCTTTTGTATATTTTATTTGGTCCACTTCAATTGCTTCATTTTTTAAAAATTTTTGTCCTTAATTGTTCTTTATTATTGTTATTATTTTTTAACATTTTGTTGCCTTAAGAATATTATTTCAAGCTATGGATGTTTTTATTACTTTTTTGGGTAATTTATCACATTTTAAATAAATATGCTGTGTATAACTAGAAATAGCTGTACCAGATTACATCACCAATAGCAAGATGAGATTTCCAGTTGCTCCACATCTTTTTTAGCATATCACTTTAGCTTCTTTGTTTTTGCCAATCTGGTGGGCCTAGACTTATTGCAAGTTGGTTTTAATTGCCACTTTTCTGATCCTTAATGAACTGTATATGTTTTCATATGCTTATTTGCCATTTTGATATTGTCTTTTATAAAAGGCCTGTTCATGTCTGTTGTAGCTTTTATATTGGTTTGTCTTTGTCACTGATTTATAATGGTTCTCATATTTTCTGATTCTGAGTTATTTGTCAGATTATTTGTCATATATATGCATATATGTGTATGTGTGTGTTTGTGTATATCATTGAAAATTCTTGTTTTCACTCCATTGGTAGGCTTGGTATTGTTTTAATGATATCTGTGATGAACAGCAGTTGGAGTCACATCTCTACTGAATGTTATAAAATGTCATCAAACAGTACTGTACCATTTTTTGTATGAGATTCTGTAGTTCTTCTTAGTATAAATGTTGGTTTGATATAATTATCATTTCTGGGGGCAAACTATTCCATATACTCTTTTTTTCATACACACATATATGTATATATGTGTGTGTATATATACTTACATGTGTATATATGTAAGTATGTAATTAAGATTATTTTTATTGAGATAAAATTCATATAACTTAAAATTCACATTTTAACCATTTTAAAGTGTAAAATTCAGTGGTTTTTAGTAGATCCACCATATAGTGCAACCATCAGCACCATCTAATTTTGGACAAATTTCATCATCACAGAAAGAACCACACACCAATTACTCAGTCACTCTTCACTGCACTACAGCCTCCACAACATGGAAACCACTTATCTACTTTCTGTCTCTATGAATTTGTTTACTGCAGACATATCATATAAATTAAATCATACAGTTGAGGTCTTTTGTGACTGCTTCTTTCGCTTAGCATAGTATTTTCAAGGTTCACCAATGCTGTAGCGTGTGTCAGTACTTCACTCCTTTTTATGCCTGAATACAGTTCCACTGTATGGATAAACCACAATTTTTTGACAGACTTTTCGGTGGTTTGCACATTTTAGTTATTATAAACAGTGCTGCTGTGGACATTCTTGTACAGAGTTTTGTTTGAACACCTGTTTTCAATTCATTTGGGTATATACCAAGGCATGGAATTGCTGAATCATTTGAGGAACTGCCAAATTATTTTCCACAGCAGCTGCCATGTACCCATCTGCAATGTTCCTATTCCCCTACATTATTGCCCAAACTCATTATTTTCTTTCATTCTTTTTTTTTTTTTTAAATTAAAGCCATCTGTTATGGATTGAATTGTGTCCCCTCAAAATATGTATTGGAATCCTAACCTCTATACCTATGGACGTAACCCCATTTGGCAATAGGGACTTATTTATGTTAATGAGGCCATATCAGTCTAGGGTATGTCCTAAACCTAATCACTTCTGGGTTATAAGGAACAGGATAGACACAGACAGGCAAGCACAAACTGAGGGAGACGAATGCCATTTGAAGATCACCGAGGAACTGAGCAATGCAGGGGCTACAGAAGCTTAAAGAGACAAGGATCTTCCCCCAAACCCAACAGAGAGAGAGAGAATGACTTTCTCTAGTCAGTGCCCTGAATTTGGATTTCTAACCTGCTAAACTGTGAGAAAGTAAATTTATTTTCTTTAAAGCCATCACTTGTTGTATTTCTATTACAGCAGCACTAGTTGACTAACAAACCATTCTAATGGGCATCAGGTAGTATCTGATTGTGGTTTTGATTTCCATTTCCTTAGTGACTAATGATGCTATTGGCCATTTTTATATCTTAGTCGGAGAAATATTTATTCACCTCCTTTGGTCATTTTCTAATTTGGTTGTCTATTTTTTATTGGTATTAAAGAATTCTTTATAATTTTTAGTTACTTAACCTTTATAAGATATGTGATTTGCAAATGTTTTCTCCCATTCTGTAAGCTGTCTTTTCACTGTATTGATAATGCCTTTTGATGCACAAAACTTTTTAATTTCTATGAAGCCCAACTTACCTTTTTTTTCTTTTGTTGCTTATGCTTTTGATGTCATATCTAAGAATCCATTCCCAAACCTGAGGTCATGAAGTTTATCCCTATGTTTTCTTCTAAAAGTGTTATCATTTTCAATTTTATGTTTAGGTCTTGATCCGTTTTGAGTTAGTTTTTGTATAGGGATTGTCTTAGAAGTCCAACTTCATTCTTTTGCTTGTGGCTATTTATTTGTACCAGCACTATTTGTTGAAGAGATTGTTTTTTCCCTATTGAAAAGGCTTGACATCCTTGTTAAAAATCAATAGGTTATAGATGTTTACATTTATATTTTTGAGTCTTAAGTTTATTTCATTGGTCTATATGTCTACCCTTATGCCAGTACCATACTATTTTTATTACTGCAGCTTTGTAGTAAGTTTTGAAATTGGAAGTGTGAGACATCCAACTTTCTTCTTTTTTCAGCTTTCTTTTTGGCTATTCAGGATCTCTTGCAATTCAATATTGCTTTTACGATCAGTTTGATTACTTCTGCAAGAAAAAAAAGGCAGCTGGAATTTTGATAATGATGTCATTGAATCTGTAAATCAATATGGGAAATATTGCAACCTTAACAATATTAAGTGTTCCAATTAATGAAAATAGGATGCCTTGTCTTTATGTAGGTTTTCATTACTTTTTTCCAACAATATTTTATAATTTTCAATGTAGAAGTCTCTTACCTCTTTGTTTCAATATATTCTTAAGTAATTCATTCTTTTAGATGTTATTGACAGGGAATTGTTTTCTTGATTGTCTTTATGTATTGTTCCTTTCTTGTGTATAGAAGCACGTCTGAATTTTGCCTGTTGATCTTGTACCATATAAGTTTTCTAAATTTGTTTATTAGCTCCTGTAGTTTTAGGGGGGAATTCCTTGGGATTTGCTATATATAGGATCATGTCTTCTGAAAATTAAGATAGTTTTACTTCCTTTTCAATTTAAAAGCTTTTTTCCCCCCTTTTTATTTTTGACTAATTACTCTGACTAGGACTTATAATCTAATGTTGAATTCATAGCAGTGGTAAAAAAGGGCATCCTTGTCTTATGCTTGATATTATGTGTAAAGCTTTCAGACTTTCACTATTTAATATGAAGATAGTTGTGGAGTTTTGGTAAATTCACTTTATCATGTTAAGTAAGTTCCCTTCTATTCCTAGTTTGTTGAGTGTTTTACCAGGATAGTGTTGAATACTGTCAAATGCTTTTTCTGTGTCTATTGAGATGATTTATTTTATTGTGTTCTATTAATGTGATGTATTACATTTTTTAATTTTCTTATATTGAACTATTCTTTTATTCTTGGCATAAGTCCAAGTTGGTCTTAGTGTATAATCCTTTAATGTTCTGTAGAATTCAGTTTCCTAATATTTTTTGAGGATTTTCACACATATATTCATAGGGAATATTAGTTTGTAATTATATTTTTTCTTATATTTTTATCTGGCTTTGATATCAGGGTAATACTAGCCTCATAGAAGGAATTGGGAAATTTTCTGTCCTCTTCTGGTTTTTGGAAGAAGTTAAATGGTATTAGTGTTAATTTTTCATTAAATGTTTTATTAAATTCAGCAGTGAGGACATAATGATCTTGGAATTTTCCTTGTTGAGAAGGTTTTGATTACTGGTTCAATATCTTTGCTCATTATAGATCTGTTAATATTTTCTGTTTCTTTATGAGTCAGTTTTGATAATATTTTTGTTTCTAGGAATTTGTCCATTTTATATAGGTTATCTAATTTGTTGGTGTACAGTTGGTCATAGTATTCTGTTATAATCCTTTTAATATTGTAAGGTTGTTAATAATAGCTACACTTTCATTTCTAGTTTTAATTATTTGCATGATCTCTCCTTTTTTTTAGTCCACTAAATGTTTGTCCACTTTATCACCCTTTTCAAAAAAAAATGACTTTAATTTTTGTTGATTTTATAATTTTTTTCTATTCTTTATTTTATTTGTTTCTTCTCTAATCTCTATTATTTTCTTTCAGCTGGTTTTGGGTTTAGATCACTATTTTTTTAATTCCTTAAGGTGTAATATTAGGTTTTTGATTTTATGTCTTTCTTTGTAATATAGGCATAAACCAAAAAAAAAAAAAACAAACCCATTTCCATCAAGTCGATTCTGAGTTTAGCCTACCTTTGTGCTATTACAATGTGACTGACATTGTACTAGGGGCAGGTGAAAAGCAGTATGTTCAGTTATCTATTGCTACATAATAAACCACCACAAACCTCACTGAGTGTAAACAGCAACTATCATTTGCTCATTTTTCTGCAGTTTGGGCAGGGCTTGGCAAGGATGGCTTGTTCCTCTTTCTTGTGGTGTTGGCCAAGGTAACGCAAGTTAAAACTGAAAGATTCAAGATGGTCTCACTCACAGGTCTGGTGCCCTAGCTGGTGTGGCTGAAACCACTGGGGGCTGGATGGGCCTCTCACCCTTTCACCCTCAAGGCTACCCTCTCTCCATGTGGCCTCTTTCTTCAGCAGGGTAGTCAGGCTTCCCTACACAGTGGCTGGCTTCAAAGAGGAAGGAAGTGGAAGCCGTCATTCTTTATTATTTTTTTGTACTTGTTTTTGTCTTTTATAAAAGTCAGATCATACAACATTTGTCCTTTTTTTATTGACTTATTTCACTCAGCAAAATGTGCTGCAGTTCCATGCATGTTATGTTTCGCAAACTCATCATTATTCTTTATGGATGCATAGTATTGCATTCTATGTATATACCACATCTGTTGATGGGCACTTAGGTTGTTTCTGTCTTTTTGCTATTATGAATAATGCTATAATGAACATACATGTGACTTTGTGAATTTTGAAGTTACCCTTCTGTTACTGTATTCTGGCTTCATTCCACTGTGGTTGGAGAAGATGCATTGTGTGTTTCTGTCTTATCAGATTTATTGAGAATTGTCTTTTTAGCTTAATGTATGGTCTAATCTGGAGAATGTTCCATGTATACTTGAAGATAATGCATATTCTGCTATTCTTGGATGAAGTCTTTAGTATATGACTGTTAGATCTAGTTAGTTTATTGTGTTGTTTAAGTCCTCTATTTCTTTTTTTGATATTCTGTGGAGATGTTCTATCCATTGTTGAAAGTGGGTTATTGAAGTCTCAAACTATTATTGTAGAACTATTTCTCACTTTAATCACTTCAATATTTGCTGCACATATTTTGGAGCTTTATTGTTTCATGTGTGTATTTTTATAATTGTTCAATCTTCTTGATGAATTGACCCTTTTTATCAATATAAAATGTACTTCTTTGTCTCTGGTAACAATATTTGACTTAATATCGATTTTGTCTGAAAGCCTTCCAGCTTTCTTTTGGTTAGTATTTGCATAGAATATATTTTTCAATCTTTGTACTTTGAACTTATTTGTGTCTTTGGGTCTAAAGTGAATATTTTGTAAACAGTGTATAACAAGATCTTGTTATTTTTGTCAGTTATGACAATATATATATTTTCATTGGTAAGTTCAATATAATTGTAGTTAATGCGATTATTGATATTAGAGGACTTCTTTCATTGTGATCTTTATTGTGCTGTTGTGCTATTTCATTTTTTGGTTGGCAGTTTTTTTGTTTTTGTTTTCTTTGTGCACATTGAATATGTTATCCCACTGCCTTCTTGTCGCCATTGTTTCTGTTGAGAAGTTAGCTGTTAATGTTATTCAGGTTCCTTTGTAAGTGACAAGTAGTTTTTTTCCTTTCTTCTTTCAATATTTTCTCCTTGTCTTTGATTTTCAGAATTTTTATTATGATGTCTGTTTGTGAATATCTTTGCCTTTATCCTACTTAGAGTTCATTGAGCTTCCTAGAGACATAATATGTATGTGGTGTAATGAATTACTTAATATGGCCTTTCTTGCCATGGTCTTGTAACTTTCACACAGGTGATTGGGCAAGACTGTACAAATAAGGTAATTGCGGTTCACCAAGGGGATTGGTCAGTTTTGCCTTAAAAGAGATTCAATTCCAGAGCATAGAGAAGGATCCTACCACCAACAAATCAGGAGAGATCAGCAGAAGAAACCAGAAGGAGAGACCAGAAGGAGAGACCCACAGGAGAGACCCACAGAAGATGGCACAGTGAGCTTCCTGGCCCATTGAGCAAGAAAGCTGAATGCCTTTTGGCAGAGACTGAGGGCCAGGGAGAAGCCTATGCCTGACTAATGAATTTGAGACTTTCCAGCCTCCACAACCACATGAGCGATTTCATTTTTATGGTTCATGAGTTCTGTGAGATGTTGCAGTGAATTAAGGAACCCACAGATTGGAGAAAGAGTACTGAGGGGAGAGGCAGTACTTGATGTTAGAAACGATGGAGTGGTACTGCAGCTTGGAAAAGTTGGACCTTTGGGACATCTTTAACATCTGCCGCATAGAAACCAGCTTTGTGCTGACCCTTATAAAAGAAATTATTTGTTTAGTTGGTGTCAGAAGTGGGATTCTTTGCAAAGACTTCTGACTCACGAAAGCATGGGACTTTGTAAGAGAAAGAATGTAGGGGCTTGGGAAGTGAACCTTTTGATTCTTGGGTGGTTTATTTGGTTGTTGTTGCCAGTAATGGCTGAAGGGAAGTTTATGCTACAGCTGAGGGGACAAAAGCCTCACCTGGAGTGCCTGGGGCAAAAGCCAGGACAGATAAGCAAGATAACTGACAGGGGGGCAGGGTCTTCTGGTTCCATGCAGCCAGAAGCCCAAGGCCATATACATATGAATGAGTATATACCTCCACCTTCAGTCAATACTTGATTGGATATGCTAAATGGGGAACTAAGATTTGTCTGAGGGAAACACAGACTGATTAGATGCAGTAGCACTTTGTATAGAGTGAGGACCTTAGGGCGAAAACATGAGTCCCACTCAGATTTGCATTTGAAAAGACCTGCAGAGGGAGTTCCGGCAAAATGGTGCTCTAGGCAGAAGCACTATGCCATCCTTCCACAGCAAAGATCCGAAAAACTAAGCCGAACAGAGAATACAACAATCCTGAAACCCTAAAACATCAAATGAAGAGATAAAGAACTCAGCCAAGCACCAAATGGAGTAAGAAAACTGACAGAGAGTAGAGAGCAAGGAGAGATTCATGCAGAGGTCCCCTACCAGATAACGCAGTGCGGATCCATCATCTTGGATTCCTATCGGAGACCAGCAAACGGGGGTAAGAAAAAGCAGCCTCATGGAGCGTCCAGTGGGAAACAAAACAACCAGTAATTTGCAGTGTGCACTTTCCCACCCCTCACCCCTCTATGTCCCAGCTCAGCCTCCTCTGCTTACCGCGGCCTTGGTCTCTTGACCGGGAAGCGCTGGCTGCTTTGATTCCACACACCCAAGCAGGCGGCTAGCTGGGTGCCATTTGTTGGCTGTTGGTGTTGCTTTTTTCCACTTCTTTGATTTCTTCCTTGCCTCTGGCCATCTCCCCCTCCTTTCGCTTGAGTGCCTCGCTCCGTGCACCAACTTTGCTTCTTCCTGAGGGACTGCAGAGTGCTGGCAATTTGTGATATATGCTTTCCCACTCTCTACTCTTCTTCACCCATACTCATCCCCTTCTGCTTCCCGTGGACAGAGTCTCTTGTCTAGAAACACCAGCCTGCATTAGCTGGCTCTCTGAGTGCCATTTGTTGGCTGCTACTGTTGCTTTTTTTTTCTGCTTCTTTTGATTTCTTACTTGCCACTCACCACCTCCCCCTCCTTTCGCTTGAGTGTCTGGTTCCATGCGCCATCTTTGCTTCTTCCTGAGGGGCTGCAGAGCTCCATTCGAGTGTGGAGCTGCTTTCTGGTCTGGGCTACCGAGGTGGTGGGATCCTGGGGCTTTTGTTCATTTGTTTGTTTTGAATTGTTTATTTGTTTGTTTTCCTTTCCTTTTCTTGAGTTGGGAGCCCTTTCTGGGCAGGCAGAGCTGCATGGCTAGGAACTCCCTTTTAGCTTCCACAAACGTGCAGAAGGATACCTGAGAGCATTTCTTTTTTTCTTGATTTTTTTTTCTGTTTTTTTGGGAGGGCTTTCTTGTCCTTTTTATTTTTTTTTAATTTGTTTTGTTTTCTTTTCCCTCTTTTTCCCTTTTTGTCTTTCTTCATTGCTCAGTTTCTTGTCCCTCTATATCTTCCTTCTCTTTCTGATCCCTGAGTACCAGACTTTGTATACCTCTATGCCTTCTAGCCAGGCTGTATTGCAACAACTGAGAGTGACTTCCCCAGACCTCAAAGCTGCACCGGTGGGATCCTTGTGAACTTTGCGGTTCTTTAACCGTTCTGATATTTATTTGTTCATTCTTTTCTTTTCTTCCTCTTCTCCTTTCTGTTTTTCTCCATTTCATAGTCTCTCATCTATCCACTCTGACAGCAAGCTCTCCTAGCATGATTTCTGGTTTGTTTGTATGTTTTTGGCTAATGTTCCTCTCTCCTGTCTCCCATATCCATTTTAGCTACACACATAACAATCTCCCCACTGCATCCTGCCTACCTGCAATGTGCACTTGACATCACACCACCAAGCAGCACGGGCATGGCCTACTGCAACCTGCCCTGCACTGATTACCAACCCACTCTGGTGGCAGTAGTAAGTGCCACAAACAACCCATCCCAGTAACTTCTCTTCAGCTAGACCTGCCCTGCTGTACCATATCTGAGTGACTGACCCTACCAGTTGGAGAATGAGATGAAAGGTATTGAGGGCACAGACGAGCAAACAACAAAGAACACACAGCCCGCCTGCTCAGACATAGTCAATTATTTTTTTTTAAAAAAGGGATGAAACAAACAAATTTACAATCAATAAACGTGAAAAATAACTACTGAATGCCCCGAAAACAGCAGACAATATCTAAACATTTACAAAAACAGGAGAAGATGGTTCCAGTAGGTGTCCAAAATAAAACACCAGATGACTCTCTTGTGGAAGAAAATGCACTAGAAGTACCTGAAAGGGAATTCAAATCTCTAATACTCGGAATTCTACAAGAACTGAGGCAAAAAGCTGACAAACATGAGGAAAAAGTAGACAAATTTATGGAAAATACAGACAAAAAATTGAACACTTCAGGAAAATAATGCAAGGACAAAATGCGTAAAGAAATTAATAACTGGAAATTATACCAAGACAACAATTAGAAATCCAAAAGATAAACAATAAGATTTCAGAAATGGACAGTGTTATAGAAGGGCTGAGAAGCAGATTTCAAATGGTGGAAGACAACATCAGTGGAATTGAAGACAAACACTTGGATACAACTCTGTCTGAGGAAAACTCAGAAAAAAGAACAAAGAAAAATGAAAAGACCTTAAGAGTTATGTGGGACAGAATTAAAAGCAAAAATTTTCAAGTGATTGGAATTTCAGAACGGGGGGCAGAAAACAGAAAACACAGAGAGGATGATTGAGGAACTACTGACAGAAAACTTCCCCAATATCATGAAAGATGAAAAGCTGGCCATCCAAGAAGGTCATTGAACCCAATATAGAAGAGACCTCAAAGGAACATCACCAAGGCATATCATATTCACACTCGCCAAAACCAAAGACAAACAAAGAATCCCGAGAGCAGCTTGTGAAAAACCAGAAGTCACATACAGAGAAGAAACAATAAGACTAAGCTCAGATTATTCGGCAGAAACCATGCAGGCAAGAAGGCAATGGGATGACATATATAAAATCTTGAAAGAAAAAAATTGTCAGCCAAGAATAATATATCCTGCAAAACTCTTGTTCAAATTTGATGGTGAAATTAGATCATTTCCAATAAACAGAAATTAAGGGAATATGTAAAACTCAAACAAAACTTACAAGAATTATTAAAGGGAGTTCTTGGATCTGAGGACAAACAGCTTCAGCTCACAGGCAGAACCTAGGATGCAGGATCATATGAGCCAGATACCAATCTAGGAAATGAACTCTCGAGGACTATCCAAAACCAAAAGAAATACAACAGGGAATCAGAGCAGTTAATCAATAAAGGACAATAACATCAAAACAATAAAAGAGGTAATAAATGGCATAGGTATAGAACCTTCTAATGAAAAGGAAGGCAAGGTGATACAAAGTAATGGTATACTGCTTCAAACTTAGAAAGATGAAGGTAAAATTCATAGTAACCACAGAGAAAGTTAACAAGCCAACTCATAAAAATAAAGATGAAAACCATAAATTCTCAGCAAAAACAAAACCTACAAAAACAAAAGAAATGAAAAAAAAAATTCACAAACAAAAGCAACTCCCCACAAAAGAGTAAGAAGAACAAAGAAAACGTCAGCACCACAAAAAAAAGCACTACAAAATGACAGCAACAAACTCACATCTATCAATAATTACACTGAATGTAAATAGACTCAATGCACCCATAGAGAGATGGAGTGACAGAATGGATAAGAAAACAGGATCCATCTATATGCTGTCTACAAGAGGCACACCTTAGAAACAAAGATGTGAATTTATTAAAAGTCAAAGGTTGGAAAAAAATATATCAAGCTAACAACTACCAAAAAAGAGCAGGAGTGGCAATTCTAATCTCAGACAAAATGGACTTTAAAACAAAATAGACCATAAAAGACAAAGAAGGACACTATATAATGATTAAGGGGATGGTCCATCATGAAGACATAACCATAATAAACATCTACGCTCCCAATGACAGGGATGCAAAATACATAAAACAAACTCTAACAACACTGAAAAGAGAAATTGACAGTTACACAATAATAGTAGGAGTCTTCAACACACCACTCTCAGTAAAGGACAGAACAACTAAGAAGAAACTCAGCAAAGATACAGAAGACCTAATGGGCACAATCGGCCAACTGGAGTTCCTAGACATATATAGAACACTCTATCCAAACACTGCAAAGTACACGTTCTTTTCCAATGCACATGGAACGTTCTCCAGAATATACCACATCTTAGGCCAGAGAGCAATCTTCAATAAGATCCAAAACGTTGATATAATTCAAAGTATCTTCTCTGACCACAATGCCATCAAGGTAGAAATTAACACTAGAAAGAGCAAGGGAAAAAAATCAACTACATGGAAACTGAATAATACTCTGCTTTCACATGATTGGGTAATAGAGGAAATCAGAGATGGAATCAAAAAATTCTCCGAATCAAATGAGAATGAAAACACATCATACAAAAACCTTTAGGACACAGCAAAGGCAGTCCTCAGAGGACAAGTTATAGCAATAGATGCACATATCAAAAAAGAAGAAAGGGACAAAATCAAAACATTAACTACAGAACTCAAACAAATAGAAAGAGAACAGCAAAAAAAGCCCACAACCACCCGAAGACAGGAAATAGTAAAGATCAGGGCAGAAATAAATGAAATACAGAACAGAAAAATAATAGAAAGACTCAACAAAACCTAATGTTGGTTATTTGAAAGAATCAACAAAATCGACAAACCACTGTCCAGACTGACAAAAGAAAAACAGGAAAGGAGACAAATAACCCAAATACGAAATGAAATGGGGGACATTACAACAGACCCAACTGAAATAAAAAGGAGTATAACAGAATATTATGAAAAACTATACTCCAACAAATTTGAAAACCTAGAGGAAATGGATTAATTTCTAGAAGCACGCGGCCTACCAAAAGTACAAAAAAGTGATGTTGAAGTCTGAACAGACCCATAACAAGAGAAGAGATTGAAAAGGTAATAAAAATACTCCCAACCAAAAAAAGCCCTGGCCCAAATGGCTTCTCTGGAGAATTCTACAAAACATTTCCAGAACAGATTGTACCAGTACTACTCAAGCTATTTCAGAGCATAGAAGAGGAAGCAACACTTCCAAATTCATTCTATGAAGCCAGCATAACGCTGATACCAAAACCAGGCAAAGAGGTCACAAAAAAAGAAAATTACAGGCCAGTATCTCTCATGAGTATAGACGCAAACATTCTGAACAAAATTCTAGCCAATAGACTTCAGCAGCATATCAAAAAAATAATACACCACCAACAAGTAGGATTCATACCAGGTATGCAAGGATGGTTCAATGTTAGAAAATCAATCAACGTAATCCACCACATAAATAAAAGGAAAGAAAAGAATCACATGATCATCTCAATTGATGCAGAAAAGGCATTTGACAAAGTCCAACACCCATTCCTGATAAGAACGCTCAATAAAATAGGTATAGAATGGAAATTTCTCAACATAATAAAGGGCATCTATGCAAAACCAACATCCAACATCATTCTTAATGGAGAGAGGCTGAAAACATTCCCCTTGAAAACAGGAACAAGACAAGGGTGCCCTTTATCACCACTCCTATTTAACATTGTGCTGGAAGTTCTAGCTAGAGCAATAAGGCAAGAAAAAGAAATAAAGGGTATCTAAACTCATAAAGAAGAAGTTAAACTGTCCCTGTTTGCAGATGATATGATACTATACATAGAAAACCCTAAAGACTCCACAAGAAATCTACTGGAACTAATAGAAAGATTCAGCAGAGTAGCAGGATACAAGATAAACATTCAAAAATCAGTTGGATTCCTATACACCAGTAAGGCGAATGATGAAAAGGAAATCAGGAAAACAATACCATTTTCAATACCCCCTAAAAAGATAAAATACTTAGGAATAAATCTGACCAGGGATGTAAAATACCTATACAGAGGAAACTATAAAACACTACTGCATGAAACCCAAAGGGATCTACATAAATGGAAGAACATACCATGCTCATAGATAGGCAGACTCAACATTGTGAAAATGTCAATTCTACCTAAAGCAATTTACAAATACAATGCAATCCCAATCCACATACCAACAACATTCTTCAAAGAGATGGAAAAACTAATCACTAACTTTATATGGAAAGGCAAGAAGCCCCAAATAAGTAAAGCACTACTGAAGAAGAAGAATAAAGTTGGAGGACTCACACTACCTGACTTCAGAACCTACTATACAGCTGCAGTAGTCAAAACAGCCTGGTACTGGTACAACGACAGATACATTGACCAATGGAACAGAATTGAAAACCCAGTTGTAAATCCATCCATACGTGGTCACCTGATCTCCGACAAGGGCCCAAAGTCCATCAAATGGGGAAAAGACAGTCTTTTTAACAAATGGTGCTGGCAAAACTGGATATCCATCTGCAAAAAAATGAAACAGGACCCATACCTCACACCGTATACAAAAACTACTTCAAAATATACCAAAGACCTAAATATAAAGCCTAAAACTATAAATTTCATAGAAGAAAAAATAGGACCAACACTTCAGGCCTTAATACATGGCATTAACTGGATACATACCATAACCATCAACACACAAACCCCAACAGATAAGCTAGATAACTCGGATCTTCTAAAAGTCATACACCTATGCTCTTCAAAAGACTTCACCAAAAGAGTAAAAAGAGAACCTACAGACTGGGGAAAAATTTTGGACAGTACAAGTCAGACAAAGTTCTAATCTCCATAATCTACAAGAAAATCCATCACCACTACAATAAAAAGACAAATAATCCCATTAAAAAATGGGCAAAGGAAATGAACAGTCACTTCACCAAAGAAGACATTCAAATGACCAACCAACACATTAGGAAATGCTCGTGATCACTAGCCATTAGAGAAATGCAAATTAAAAGCACACTGAGAAGCCATCTCACCCCAGCATTACTAGCACGAATATAAAACACTGGAATTAACAAATGTTGGAGGGGTGCGGGGAGATAGGAACTCTTATGTGCTGCTGGTGGGAATTCAAAATGATACAACCATTCTGGAAAATGATATGGTGCTTCCTCAGAAAGCTAGAAATACACATACCATTCGACCCAGCAATCCCACTCCTAGGAATATATCCTAGAGAAATAAGAGTTGTCAGTCGAATAGACATATGTACACCTATGTTCATGGCAGCATTGTTCACAATAGTAAAAAGATGGAAACAACCTAGATGCCCATCAACAGATGAATGGTTAAACAAACTCTGGTACATTCACACAAGGCAGTACTATGCAACGAGAAAGAACAACAATGAATCTCTGAAGCATCTCGTAACATGGATGAAACCAGAGGACATTATGCTGAGTGAAATAAGTCAATCACAAAAGGACAAATATTGTATGAGACCTGTATTTTAAAAACCCATGATAAAGTTCACACACAAAATGTAACAATCTTTGTTGGTTACCAGGGATGGGAGGGGTGGGGGGTAAATACTAAATAGGCAATTGATAAGTTGTATCTTGGGTGAAGGGTGAGACAGTACACAATACAGGGGAAACTAGCAGAACTTGTACAAGGAAAGGTCATGGAAGCCCCATAGACACATCCAAACTCCCTGAGGGACTGAATTGCGGGCAGAGGGCTGTGGGGATCATGGTCTTGGGGAACATCTAGCTCAATTGGCATGACACAGCTTATAAAGATAACGCTCATCATTCTACCTTGGTGAGTAGTGTCTGGGGTCTTAAAAGCCTGTGAGTGGCCATCTAAGATACTCCACTGGTCTCATCCCTTCGGGATCAAGGGAGAATGAAGAGTACAGGATACAAGGAAAAGATTAGTCCGAAGGACTAATTGTCCACAGCTACCAAGGCCTCCACCGGACTGAGTCCAGTACAGCTAGATGGTGCCCGGCTACCACCACTGACTGCTCTGACCAAGATCACAACAGAGGGTTCTGGACAGAGCTGGAGAAGGATGGAGAGCATAATTCTAACTCACAAAAAAGAGAGCAGATTTACTGGCCTAAAGTAGACTGGAGAAACCTCGAGAGTATGGCCCCCAGACACCCTTTTAGCTCAGTGGTGATGTTACCTCCTAGGTTCACTGTTCAGCCTGGGAGTGGACAGCCCTGTAAAACCAAATGAGACTAATGAGGTTAAGGAGTCCAGTGACAAGGGCCAGAAGGCAGAAGGGGACAAGGAAGCTGGTGATAGGGAACCCAAGGTTGAGTAATGGTATTATGGATGTGTTGTGAGATTGTTAACCATTGTCATAGGACAACATTTGTAGTTACTGTTAAATAAGAAACTATTTTGTTCTGTAAGCCTTCATCTTAAATGAGAATAAGAGCACAATTGGAAGAGAGTAGTCAATGTCACTGAACTGTGCATGTAGAAATTTTGAAACGGTATATCGTTGGCTATGTGTATTTTCACCAAAAAAAAATTTTGAGAAGTTAGAGGGTTAATATGTTGTGTGGTTGTTAACCAATGTCATAAAACAACATGTGTACTACTGTTTCATGAGAAACTCTTTGTTCTGTAAGCCTTCACCTGAAGTACAATAAAATAAAAAATAATAAAAAAAAAGACCTGCAGAACCACCCAGAACTGCTGAGCAACCTGGAGATTTGCATTTGGAGGCAGGAGATTTGCCTGGGGGCAGTTTCTGACCTCCTCTAATTTCACAAGGAGGGAGGAGAACCAAGATCAGCAGCCCAACCCTGATTTCTATGATGTATAGTAGGGAATTAACCTCTTCTAAGTATTTCATCATGAGGGAATTAAAAAAAGAACAAATGAGAATACAAACCATAAGGGTATAGTAGGTACCAACACCAGGAAAAAAATCAACATTTGGTATACTCAGAAGAAGTGACCGCCAAAGACTAAGGTTGATTTTATTATTACTATGCTCACTGTCCCCACTTCTTTATTAACTACCTCTATCAAGTTCTGAAAGTGGTATTTAACAAATTATCATCTATAATTATATTTTTGTCAGGTCCTCAATCTATTTCTAGGAATATTTTCCTTTTATGTTTTACTGCCATTGTCCTGTATAAAAAGATTTGTTGCTTTTGTATTTTCTTCCTAAATTATAACTTTTATGATACATAATGTTTTCCAGGGTCCCCCTTTACCAGCTATTGCTTTTGACCTTAAATTTCACTTCTTTTTCTGCTATCAATATTGTCATTCATTTATTTTTCTAATTTCTAGAATCTCTATTCATTTTACTTTTGCCTCTTTGTTTTAGTGTTTTATATTTTTGTTTTTAATAAAAACATATAGCTAAGTTTGATTTCTAGCTCAATAATGCAATCATTGTCTTTTAAATGAATATTTAGTCTATTCATAAATGATATATTATTATGAAAGTATTTTAATATACTCCTTTATTATTATTTTTTCTTTAATACACAGTTTACTGTTTTATGTTTTTCATCATTACTGGCTTAGTGAATTTTGATTTTTTGGAAGGGTTCTCTTATTGATTTGAAAATTTTCCTGATTCTTATTCTAATTTGCTCTTTTGTCTGTTTTATTCTCACAGGTCTATGGTGTTTAGATCACTCTCTTTTAGCTTTCAGCATAGGTGAAAATGCCATTACTAGACGTATTTGTAACAGTTTGAAAGAACTTAGATTCCATAAAGGAAACTACAATCTCTGACCTGTAAATACTCTCAAATTGATTCATCCTTCCCTCACTCTTACTTGGGAAAACTCAAACTTCTACCTTTGTCTGAATATCACTGAAAAAGCTGAACATAGATGGAGAAAAAAAAATCAATATTTTGTAATGCTTACTATGCCCAAGCATTGTGCTAAGTGTTTTATACATAATACCTCATTTAGTAATGGCAACAAACCTATAAAGTATCAACAATTATTCAGATCTACCTCAATTATGAATATTCAAATAATTTAAAAACTGAGATATTTGCATAATTAAAGTATCTAATATCAAATAATATCTTATATGCAAATATATAGGATTTTCTTTTCAGTGGGGAATCCATCATATATGTTAACAATAATGGTGTTGTGATCATATTTAATACTTTTTTGCCTATTAATTTATACTTCATTTTATGATAGATATTATGCATATCTTTCTAGGACAAATGCTTCTATAATATGCTATGAAAAACAGTATTTATTTAAGGAATGGAAGGTAGTTAAACATCAAGTAATATAATAATATAACACCTTTCAACAACACAAAGGAAAGTATTTATTTTTATACTAGGTGATAAAAAATCACCTGATGTAATTCAGCCCTTATTAATACAGATATTACGTTTTTTTATAATTGTATACAATTTTATATTATAAATATATTTCCCCTATTTTTACTTAAAATAAAATAGATTTAGAAACAACCTATAAAAATATGGCTAAAAATTTGTTTTATTATTTATATTATTATATTTAATATAATATTTAGATTTATTATTTTACTATGTTTAATATAGGTCCATTCACAAAGATCATCCTAATGTGAAAAGTTCTAAAGATATTCTGTTATATTTCAGGATCAAGAGAGGACACTTGTTATCACTATTATAATTTATTATTATTTGGTGATTAAAACCCTATGGAGCAGTTCTAATCCACATTTGTTTTTTCCATATAAACCATTATCAATAAGAAATGGAAGTTGAAAAATATGCTATTCAAAATACTGACAAAAACTATAAAACCCTTAAAAGTTGTTTAGCAAGAAAAGAATAGAATTTATATGAGAAAAAAGCATAAATTCTTAAATAGGCCATAAAATAAGATCAAATCCAACAGAGACTTAACATAGTTTCTCTGTAACTGAATTGTCAGATAAATTGTGGCACCTTTATAATATGTTGTGCAGCTCTCAAAGGCAGTGAGTTACATCTAGATTAATTAACTTGGATATTTTTTTCCATATAAATCATTTGGAAAATTTTGTTGGAGAAATGATATTCCTGTAAAAGTCAAATATGTAAGATTGCATATGTTTGTGTATATATGTATACATGTTACTACTAATTTTTTAAAAAAATACTGAGCATTTTTATGAGTAAATAAATACATAAACTAACCGAAGGGGGAGACAGGTCATGTCCTTAGAATGCCAGGAATTTGCACACGTTGTACGATAATGGTGAAAGATATGGAAGTACAGAACATAAGTCATTAATCTAGGAACTTTACTTTCCCAAGGAAAATGAGACAGATAAGGAGAAAAAGACATCATACAACATAAATCACTTACAATTATATAATGTATAATTACAATGTAGTTATCATGTTAATTGTCCATGAAGTGTGCGTGATGAAATGTGTTTTCAGGTTTAGCCACAGTTTTAATTCTGATTTATTTTACCTTTCTCTTACATTTTCCTCTAACCAGCCTTGTCCATATTTGTGTCTCATGCTAGAGTGTTTTGTTCTGATTGCTTCCTGAGGAATAATATCATCATTGAAAAGAATTCTCAATTTCCCTGGCTCAATTTGTCAAGTTCAAGTTTTACTTGAAGTTTTCTGCTTCAATTGCACAGAGACTATCATCTCCATTGTTATTACCATAGTTATTTCTGTTACAATTTGCTATTTAACGTAGGTGCGAAACGCCAAAGAAAAGCTAGAGTCATTACTGGTCTCTTTTGAGAAAAAGTTCTAGAAAATACTTTGTGATTATAGTTCCATAAAACGAAGCTCCAAAACGAATGCAAAGCCAGGAATTCAGTATATTCAAGATGTCTCTCAGCCATAGGTGCTGTTTTTCTGTTTCCTGTCTTCTGGGGTTGAAGTTTCTGGATGGTAACAAGTTTTAGCATTCAATGACATTATCCTACAGCTATCATTCCAGTTGAATAGTGGAAACAATCTTTTTTGCTGCCCTTATTGAGTTCCCAGAATTTCCAAATTCTCCTACCTAATCATCGGGTGTAAATACTGGGGAATGACTCCAGTGTCCTGTACTATAGCCATTTTACTTCTATCCTATATAATTTTCTCTAGTGCCACATCAGTTCTTTTAAAATTGGAAACTGAAGACACTGAGAACAATGCATCAATATCCCTTCCTCCATTTCTTAATTGTCTCCATATTTTAAAGAACAGTTTCATTTTTCCCTAGATTTCCTTTTCTTATTTTTTGATCTTTAGTTTTTAATAACAAGATTTGATTTATATCACCAATTCCTTTTTTCTTTTAAAATTTTCCTTCCATCTAATCTATGCTTATTTTTTGTCTCCATATTAATTCTCCTTTGAGTCCTTTGTCCTATTATATTATTTTCAATATGTCTTTAGAAGGATGGATTGACTCTTTTTTGTGAAATAATTATGTGTGAATCTGTAATACACCCATGAAGTTTGGATGAAATTCTTAATGACTTGACTCTTAATCAGATTTGAGTCATAGTTTGGTTGCAAATTAAGGATTGCCTGATAGCTATTCTACAGTAAATGTGGTAGATTTCAACTAGGTTCAAAATATTCACTGGCTCTCTGTGTGGGACAATCATAATTTCCTATTCCACTCATATCAGACTTGGACATATGACTTGCTTTGGCCTGTAAAATATGAACAAAAGTGACTTGTGCCATATCCTGTCCAAAGTTTTCAGAGTCATTTTCTCTTTCATCCTGCTACCTACCAGGATACCTCTCAGATAGGGGATCCACCTTCACCCTGGGTAACATTTAAAAATGATTTGTAGAAGGCCTGTATGCAGCCTGTGAGGGACATGTAATATGAGCAAGAAAGAAAAGATTGTTTTATTGATACACTGAGATTTGGAGGCTGCTTGCTGCTGCAAAAAATTTGAATTTAATTTGACTGATGCTATGGCCTGCTGTTTACTCAAAATTCTTTTGATATTTGTGACAATCCTAAATTCAAAAAGCAGGAAAGTTTTTCAGTATCCTTTTTTTTTTTTTTTTTTAACCCAATGGAATACAAGTATTATAAAGGCAGTGATCAAAGCTATGTTTATTGTAACAGGCTACCATTTCTGAAGAATTGAACTGATGATTCACGAGAGCAAGTGCTACTCTTGCTAGAACTGGAAATTAGTACTTTAGAGTAACTCAACAAAGAAACTAGTAGATTTCTTACCTCAATTTGATAAATTACTTGTCCCATGAATTCCTTATGATATTCTAACTGCTTTTGCCACAGTCACTTGTTAAAAATAGGGAGACCAAGTAAATACTTACACAATGAAAATAATGTGTTTTGCTTGCTCAAATGCTTTAGCCCAACATACAACTGATGATTCTTTGGTTCTGTTTATAGCATTATGAACAACTAATATGTTTTGTGTATGTGTATATGACAGTTTTAAACACTGTCTAAGAACTTCAAAAGCATTGTATCATTTTATCTTTACAACAAATCTATTAGTTTGTGTGCTGGTTTTGAAACTATTTCCTTTCAGCTCCAAGGCAACATTTTACTGCATTGTAATTCTGAGGCTCCAAAACTCATATGTTAGTTTGTCATACTGTGGTGGCTGCATGTTGATGTGATGCTGGAAGCTATGCCACCGGTATTTTAAATACCAGCAGAGGCACCCATGGTGGACAGCTTTCAGTGGTGCTTCCAGATTAAGACAGACTAGGAAAAAGGACGTGGTGACCTACTTCTTAAAAAAAAAAAAAAAAAAGGCTAATGAAAACCTTAAGAATAGCAGTAGAACATTGTCTGATTTAGTGCCGGAAGATGAGCCCCCTCAGGTTGGAAGGCCCTCAAAACAGAACTGGGAAAGAGCTGACTCTTCAAATAGAGTCAGTCTTAATGACATGGATGGAGTAAAGCTTTTGGGACCTTCATTTGCTGATGTGGCAAGACCCAAATGAGAAGGAGTGGTTGTAAACATACATTAGTAATCAAAATGTGGAATATACAAAGTATGAATCTAGAAAAATTGGAAGTCATCAGAAATGAAATGGAATGCATAAAGATCAATATTCCTAGACGTTAGTGAGTTGAAATTGCTTGGTTTTTGGCCATTTTGAATCTTACAATCATATGGACTACTATGTGGGAAATGACAAACTGAAAAGGAATGGCATTGCACTCATGGTCAGAAAAGCACATTTCAAGATCTATCCTGAAGTACAACCCTGTCAGTAATAGGATAATATCCATACACCTGCAAGGAAGACCAGTTAATACAACTATTCAAATTTACACACCAACTACAAATGACAAAGATGAAAAAATTGAAGATTTTTACCAACTTCTGCAGTTTGAAATTAATCAAACACTCAATCAAGATCCATTGATAATTACTGGTGATTGAAATGTGAAAGTTAGAAACAATAAGAATCTGTAGTTGGAAAATATGGCCTTGGTGATAGAGATGATGCCAGAGAACACATGATAGAATTTGGAAGACCAATGACTCCTTCATTGCAAATACCCTTTTTCAACAACATAAACAGCCACTATGCACATGAACCTAACCAGGTGGAATACACATGAATCAAATTGACTACATCTATGGAAAGAGATGATGAAGAAGCTCAATATTATCCGTCAGAACAAGGCCAGGAGGCGACTGTGGAACAGACCATCAATTGCACATACGCAAGTTTAAGTAGAAGCTGAAGAAAATTAAAGCAAGTTCATGAGAGCCAAAGTACAACCTCGAATATATCCTACCTGAATTTAGAGACCATCTGAAGATTAAATTTGACACTTTGAAAACTAATGACCAAAGACCAGATGAGTTGTGTGATGACATTAAGGACATCAGATATGAAGAAAACAAAAGAACATTAAAAAGGAAAGAGAGAAAAAAACAAAATGGATATCAGAAGAGACTCTGAAACTTGCTCTTGAACACAGAGTAGATAAAGCAAATGGAAGAAATGATGAAGTAATAGTGCTGATAAGAAGATTTCAAATGGCAGCTTGAGATGATGAGGTAAAGTATTATAATGAAATGTGCAAAGATCTGGAGTTAGAAAACCAAAAGGGAAGAACACACTCAGAGTTTCTCAAGCTGAAAGAACTGAAGAAAAATTCAAGTCTCAAGTTGTAATACTGAAGGATTCTATGGGCAAAATATTGAGTGATGCAAGAAGCATCAGAAGAAGATCGAAGGAATATACAGAGTCACTATACCAAAAGGAATTGGTTGATGTTCAACAATTTCAGGAGGTAGCATATGATCAAGAACCTATAGTACTGAAGGAAGAAGTCCAAGCTGCAGTGAAGGCATTGGCAAAAACAATGCTGTGGAAATTGATGGAATACCAATTGAGATATTTCAACATAGGGATGCAACACTGGAAGTGCTCACGGGTCTATGCCATGAAATTTGGAAGACAACTACCTGGCCAACTGACTGGAAGAGGTCCATATTTATGCACATTCCAAAGAAAGGTGATCCAATGGAATGTGGAAATTATCAAACAATATCAATATTTTCGGAGTCCTGGTGGCACAGTGGTTAACAGTTTAGCTGCTAACTAAAAGGTTGGCAGTTTGAATCCACCAGCTGCTCCTTGGAAACTCTATGAGGCAATTCAATTCTGTCTTATAGGGTCACTATGAGTTGGAATTGACTTGACGGCAAGGAGTTCGATTTTTTTTTGGTATCAATAATATGCCAAAAAAGTAACATTTTGCTGAAGATAGTTCAAAAAAGGTTGCAGCAGTACATCAACAAGGAACTGCCAGAAGTTCGAGCTCTGTTCTGAAGAAGATGTGGAACGAGGGATAGCATTGCTGATGTTAGATGGATTATGGCTGAAAGCAAAGAATACCAGAAAGATGTTGTCATAGTTATGCAGTGCTGCTATAACAAAAGTACCACCAGTTGATGGCTTTAACAAACAGAAATTTATTCTCTGTCAGTCTAGGAGGCTAGATCTGAATTCAGGGTGCCAGCTCCAGGGGAAGGCTTTGTCTCTCTGTCAGTTCTGGAGGAAGTTCCTTATCATCAATCTTCCCCTGGTCTAGGAGCTTCTGAGCACAGGGACCTCAAGTCATGCTGTTCCCCAGGCTTTTGATTCTTGATGGTATGAGGTCCCCATGTCTCTCTGTTAGTTTCTCTCTTTTATATCTCAAAAGAGATAAGCTTAAGATAGAATCTAATCTTATAGATTGAGTCCTGCCTCACTAACATAACTACTGCTAATCCACCTCATTAACATCATAGGATTTACAACACATAGGAAAATCACATAAGATAACAAAATGGTGGATAATCACACAATACTGGGAATCATGGCCTAGGCAAGTTGACACATATTCTTGGGGGACACAATTCAATCCATGACAAATGTTTACTAGCATTTTATTGACTATACAAAACTATTCAACTGCATGGACCATAACAAATTACAGATAATATTGTGAAGAATGGAATTCCAGAACACTTAATTGTGCTCATGTGGAACTTGTACATAGGTCAAGAGGCAGTCGTTTGAAAAGAACAAGGGGATACTGCATAGTTTAAAATAAGGAAAGGTGTACATCAGGGTTGTGTCCTTTCACCATACTTATTCAATTTGTGTGCTGAACAAATAATCCGAGAAGCTGGACTATATGAAAAAGAATAAGGCATCAGAATTGGAGGAATACTCACTAACAACCTGTGATATGCACATGAAACAACATTGCTTCCTGAATGTGAAGGAGACTTGAGCACATACTGATGAAAATCAAAGACCACAGCCTTCAGTATGGATTAGACCTCAATATCAGAAAACAAAAATTCTCACAACTGGACTAATAAGCAACATCACAATAAATAGAAAAAAGATTGAAGTTGTAAAGGATTTCAGTTTACTTGGATCCACAATCAACATTTATGGAAATAACAGTCAAGAAATCAAACAAGGTGGAGGAGGTGGAACCAACATGGCACTCTAGAGAGATACACCATGCCGTCCCTCTGTAGCAAAGACCCAAAAATCTAAATAAAATATATATAAACATCACTCCCGGAAAACTAAGCATCAAATAAAGGTTTAAATAACTAGTTCAATAATGAAACAAAGCTAAAAGAGTTAAAACAGAGATGTCAATCTGTAAATGACGACAACATCAAAACAATAAAAGGGGAATAAACGGTGTAAGTATAGAACTTTCAATTGAAGAGGAAGTCAAGGCAATATCAAGTAATGAAAGACTGGCTCAAACTTAGGAAGATAAGGGTAAATTTCAAGGTAACCACAAAGAATGTTATCAAACCTACTCATTAGAATAAAAAAGAAAAAAAATATACACTCTTAGTAAACACAAAATGTATAATAACAAAAGAAAAGAAAAGAAAATCCACAAAGGAACTCAGCACAAGAAAGTAAGAATGAAGAAAATATGAGCACCATAAAAAAAAAAAAAAGCACAACTATATGACAGCAATAAGCTCATACCTATTGATAATCACACCGAATGTAAATGGCTTAAATGCACCTGTAAAGAGACAGAGAGTGGCAGAATGGATAAAAAATCATGACCCATCAATATGCTGTCTAAAAAAGACACACCTTAGACATAAAGACATAAATATATTAAAAATCAAATGATGGAAAAAATATATCAAGCAAACCATAACCAAAAAAAGGGCAGAAGTGTCAATACTAATATTAGATAAAATAGACTATAAGGCAAAAGCAACCAGAAAAGACAAGGAAGGACGTTATATGATGATTAAATGGGCAATCCACCAAGAAGAACTAACCTTAAAAAATATCTATGCACCCAGTGACAAAGTTCCAAAATACATAAAACAAAAATGCTAACAGCACTGAAAAGAGAAACTGATAGTTCCAAAATAATAATAGGAGTCTTAAACACACCACTCTCGGTAAAGGACAGAACATCTAGAAAGAAACGCAACAAAGATACAGAAGATCTAAAGGTCAAAATAAAAAAAAAAAAATTGACCTCATAGTTATATATCAAACACTCCACCCAACAGCAGTAAAGAACATACTCTTTTCCAAAGCACATGGAACATTCTCCAGAATAGACCACATTTTAGGCCACAAAGCAACCCTCATTAAAATCAAAAACATCAAAATAATACAAAATCTTATTTCTGATCATAAAGCAATAAAAGTAAATATCAATAACAAGAAGAAAAAGAAACAAAAATCAAGTACATGGAAACTGAATAACACCATGCTGAAAAACAACTGGGTACTATAAGAAATCAAAAAGGGAATAAAAAAATTCCTAGAATCAAATGAGAATGAAAACACATCATACAAAAAACTTTGGGACACAGCTAAGGCAGTGCTCAGAGGTCAGTTCATAGCAATAAACACACATATCAAAAAAGAAGAACAGGCCAAAATCAAATTGTTACTCCTACAATTCAAACTAATAGAAAGAGAACAGCAAGTGAAGTCCACAGACACCAGAGGAAAGGAAATATAAAGATTAGAGCAAAAATATATGAAACAGAATAGAAAAACAATAGGAAGAATGAATAAGATCAAAACTTGGTTCTTTGAAAAGATCAACAAAATCAACAACGCATTGGCCAAACTGACAAAACAAAAACAAGAGAGGAAGCAAATAATTCAAATAAGAAATGAGACGGTGCAAACAACAACAGACCCAACTGAAATAAAAAGGATTATAACAGAATATTATGAAAAATTGTGTTCCAACAAATTTGAGAATGCTAGAGGAAATGAGAAGCCTTGGTGGCACAGTGGTTAAGAGCTAAGGCTGCTAAACAAAAGATGGGTAGTTTTAATCCACCAGCTGCTCCTTGGAAACCCTATGGGACAGTTCTTCTCTGTCCTGTAGGGTTTCTATGAGTTGGAAATGACTCGATGGCAACAGGGTTTTATAGGAAATGGACAAATTTCCAGAAACACACAACCTACCTAAACTAACACAAACTGAGACAAAATCTGAACAAACCCATAACAAGAGAAGAGATTGAAGGGGTAATAACAAAATCCCCCCCCTGCTATCTCAAAAAAAAAAGTCCTAGCCTGGACAAATTCACTGGAGAATTCTACCAAATATTCAGAGGAGAGATCAAACCAGTACTACTCAAATTATTTCAGATCATAGAAAAGGAAGGAAAGCTCCTGAACTAATTTTATGAATCCAGCATAACTCTGATACCAAAGCCAGGCAAAGACACCACAAAAATCAGGAAAACAATATCATTTATAATAGCCCCCAAAAACATAAAATAGGAATAAATCTAACCAGGAACATAAAAGACCTATACAATGAAAACTACAAAACACTATTGCAAAGAACCAAAAGAGACCTACATAAATAGAAAAACATACCATGCTAATGGATAGGAAGATTCAACATTGTGAGAATATCAGTTCCACCCAAAGCAATCTACAGATATAATGTAACGCCAATCCAAATACCAAGAGCATTCTTTAATGAGATTAAAAAACTAATCAAAAACTTTACATGGAAAGGAAAGTGGCCCCAGATAAGCAGAGCATTGTTAAAGAAAAAGAACAAAGTAGGAGGCCCCACACTTCCTGATCTCAGAACCTACAATACAGCAACGGTAGTCAGAACAGCTAGTACTGGTAAAATGACAGTCACAGAGACCAAAGAAACAGAATCGAGAACCCAGGTGTAAATCCATCCACTTCTGGTCAGATGATCTTTGACAAAGGACCAAAGTCCATTAAATGGGGAAAAGACAGTCTGTTTAACAAATAGTTCTGGCAAAACTGGATGTCCATCTGTAAAAAAATGAAACAGGAACCAAACTCCACATCATACAAAAAAAAAAAAATAACTTAAATGGAACAAAGACTTAAATATAAAACCTAAAATGATAAAGATGATGGAAGAAAAACTAGGGGCAACACTAGGGGCCCTAATACATGGCATAAAGAGAATACAAGCCATAACTAACAATGCACAAATACCAGAACACAAACTAGATAACTGGGAACTACTAAAATTTTAACGCTCATCAAGAGTCTTCACCAAAAAAGTAAAAAGAGAAGCTACTCAATGGAAAAAAAAAAAAAAATTGCCTGTGACATATCTGAGGAGGGTCTAATCTCTAAAATCTATAGAATAATTCACCACCTCAATAACAAAAGGACAAATAATCCAATTAAGAAATGGACAAAGGATATGAAAAGACATTTCACCAAAGAAAACATTCAGACAGCTAAAAAACACAGGAGTAAATATTCACAATCATAAGCTATAGTTGTTGATAGGTGCCGTCGAATCAGTACCACAGAACGAAACACTGCCCAGTCCTGCACCATTCTCACAATGGTTGTTATGCTTGAGCCCATTGTTGCAGCTACTGTGTCAAGCCATCTCATTGAGGGTCTTCCTCTTTTTCGCTGTCCCTGTACTTTACCAAGCATAATGTCTTTCTCTAGGGACTGATCTCTCCTGACAACATGTCCAAAGTATGTAAGGCATAGTTTCACCATCCTTGCTTCTAAGGAGCATTCTGGTTGTACTTCTTCCAAGACAGATTTGTTCCTTCTTCTGGCAGTCCTTGGTTTATTCAATATTCTTCACCAACACCACAATTCAAAGGTGGCAAATCTTTGGTCTTCCTTATTCATTGTCCAGCTTTCGGATGCATATGACGGGATTTAAAATACCAAGACTTGGGTCAGGTGCACCTTAATCTTCAAGGTGACATCTTTGCTTTTTAACACTTTAAAGAGGTCTTTTGCATAAGATTTGCCCAATGCAATGTGTCTTTTGATTTTTTGACTGCTGCTTCCGTAAATGTCAATTGTGGATCCAAGTAAAATGAAATCCTTGACAGCTTTGATCTTTTCTCCATTTGTCTTGATGTTGCTTATTGATCCAGCTATGAGGACTTTTGTTTTCTTTATGTTGAGGTGTCATCCATACCGAAGGCTGTGGTCTTTGATCTTCATCAATAAGTGCTTCAAGTCGTCTTCACTTTCAGCAAGCAAGGTTGTGTCATCTGCCTAACACAGGTTGTTAAAGAATCCTTCTCCAATCCTGATGCCCCGTTCTTCATATAGCCCAGCTTCTTGGATTATTTGCTCAGCATACAGATTGAATAGGTATGGTGGGAGGATACAACCCTGACGCACATCTTTCCTGACTTTAAACCATGCAGTATCCCCTTGTCCTGTTGGAACGACTGCCTCTTGAATCTAGACTCCACATCCTCTTCTGAATCTGGGCTGAGTTTCTGGCAGTTTTCTGTCAATGTGGCTGCAGCCACTTTTAAATAATCTTCAGTAAAAATTTACTTGAGTGTGATATTAATGATATTGTTTGATAATTTCTGCACTCGGTTGGATCACCTTTCTTGGGAATAGGCATAAATATGGATCTCTTCCAGGTGGTTGGCCAGGTAGCTGTCTTCCAAATTTCTTGGCATAGACAAGTGAGCACTTCCAGCACTGCATCTGTTTGTTGAAATACCTCAGTTGAATATTCCATCAATTCCTAGAGCCTTGTTTTTCACCAATCACTTCAGTGCAGTTTGGACTTCTTCCTTCAGTACCATTGGTTCTTGATCACATGCTACCTCTTGAAATGGTTGAACATCGACCAATTGTTTTTGGTATAATGACTCTGTGTATTCCGTCCATCTTCTTTTGATGCTTCCTGTGTCATTTAATATTTTCCCCATAGAATCCTTCACTATTGCAACTCAAGCCTTGAATTTTTTCTTCAGTTCTTTCAGCTTGAGAAATGCCGAGCATCTTCTTCCTTTTTGGTTTCCTATCTCCAGCTCTTTGCACTTGTCATTATAATACTTTACTTTGTCTTCTTGAGCTGCCCTTTGAAATCTTCTGTTCAATTCTTTTACTTGATCATTTCTTCCTTTTGCTTTAGCTACTTGATGTTCAAGAGTAAGTTTCAATCTCTTTCTGACATCCATTTTGGTCTTTTCTTTCTTTTTTCTTTTTAATCAATGTTAGTTCTTATTTTTCTCATGATATAAAATTATGAATAATACAGATAAATATGAAGAAAATTAAAATTTCCTATAAACACACCATCCTGCAAAACTACTATAATTTTCTATCTTTTCTTTCTGTGCATTTTGTTTACAAAATTGGAATTATATTTTTATTGTTTTGATTCCTACTTTTCACTTAATATACATTGAGTGTTTCTCAACTTTATAAAATATGACTTGAAAAAAAATTTCTAATAGCTGTATAATATTTAGTCTTTTGGTGGATCATAATTTTTAACATTTAGGATTTTTCCATATTTTGATATTATAAATAATGCAGTGATAAGCATCCTTGTTCTCATCTTTTCTGAATCTCTATTTCTTTAAAATAGAGTTTTAGAAGTATTGATGAGTTTAGTGGTATGAAACATTTCAAAGGTTTTTGATGTATACTGTCAAGTTCACTTACGTAAAGAGTTTACTCTTTTACATTTCTTATCAGCAGAATATAAGAGTGCCTAAGTCATTTTAACCTAAGCAAATATTTACTAACTTGATGTGTGGAAATACCACATACCTTTTATAAAAATTTATATTATAATATATTAGGCATTCATATCGCTTCTCTTGAGACCTATTTGGTCGTGTCCTTAGCCTATTATCTTACTTATTTATGAACAAATGTTCTAATATAAGATGTACATTTTTGTTGCAAACATTTTTCTGCTAATATGAGGTCCCCTTGACCCTTGATCTATGGATCATAACAATAAATTTATTGGGGAAGCATCTGGGCAAGTTTATTTTTTTACTTTACAAAAATAAGACAAATGTAGCTGGCTCAATTAATTTCTATTTCTCCTAGGTGTCATGCATGGAGCTGGGGCAGCCATGTTGTAACCATGAGGAACAAACATAAATGAAAAGCCAAGAGACTCACAAGATGGCATCCCTGACACATTGCCAAGGCTCTTAACCAAATGTAGCAGCTGCTTACTTCTAGACTTCTTGCTGTATGTTAAAATTGCTGTAACTTAGATTTTTTTGTTACTTACAGCTGAAATCATTCTTAAATAATACATTGTTCATGAGGAATCTGATTAGATATCATTTCCTCTGGGATGTCTTCCCAGGCCCATGAAGATGGGTTTAGAGTTCTCTCCTCTGTGTAATTATGACAAGTAGTGCCTACTCCTATTTAGCATTCTACTGATTACATATCTCTTTCTCTCTCACTAGAACATAAAATCCTTGAAGGTAGGAATTCTGTTTAATGCACAGTGGTGCCTTCAGCACTGACAGAGTAGGTGCAACATGATAGTTATTGCATGAATTAATAAATATTGTTTGTAAACATATTCTCTGGAGAAAAAGGCTTAAAAAAAAAAAAAAACAAGAGTAGAAGATGTCTCTACATCTTTTTTTCTCTCTATCAACAGTCTCCCCCCTTATAGCTAATTTACTAAGGAACTGTCTTTTGAAAGGAAGATCACAATTTCTGTAGGCTGTTGAATGGAGAAGCCCACCTTAACACTCAAGGGCCCTGTTTGCAAACATCTTTGGGTCCAGTGACCTAGGTTGATCTTGAACTTCTTCATATATTTTTTCAATATTTGTTTCAAAACTTTTACTGAGGCGAGTCCACAATCCCATCAGCTAAGTGGAGATTGCTTCTAAAGAACTCACCTGTCTGCATCTCATCCCCAAACATGAATATTTAAATTCCCATTGTTGCCATTTTTTAAATTATTTTTATTTTTTCCCATACAAAAATTTATACATACTTTATGTGACCCTAATTGCTCTCCCCATACTGTGACAGCACACTCCTCCCTTCCAGCTCTGATTCCCCACGTCCAATCAACCAGCTCCTAACCCTCTCTGCCTTCCCATCTCACCTCTGGACAGAAGCTGCCTGTTTAGTCTCTTGTATCTACTTGAGCTAAGAGGCACACTCCTCACTAGTGTCACTTTATGTCCCACTGTCCAGTCCAATCCTTGTCTGAAGAGTTGGCCTCAGAAATTGCTTTAGTTCAGGGCTGATAGAGAATCCAGGGGCCATGCATTCCAGGGTTCCTACAGTCTCAGTCAGACAATTAAGTCTGGTCTTCTTACTAGAATTTGAGTTCTGCACCCCACCTTTCTCCTGCTGCATCTGGGACTGTCTTCTGTGTTCCATGTCAGGGGGGATACTGGGGGTAGCGTGGTACCATCAAGTTCTTCTGGTCTCAGGCTGATGAAGTCTCTGGTTTATGTGGCCCTTTCTGTCTCTTGGGCTACTACTTTTCCTTGTGTCTTTGATGTTCTTCATTCTCCTTTAACCAGGTGGTTGGGACCAATTGATGCATCTTTGATGGCCTCTTGCAAGCTTTTAAGACCCCAGACACCACTCACCAAAGTAGGATGCAGAACATTTTCTTAATAAGCTTTGTTAAGCCAATTGGCCTAGATGTCCCCTGAAAGCATGGTCCCCAGACCCCTACAGCTTCTACTCTGTCCCTCAAAGTGTTTGATTGTATTCAAGAAACTTCTTAGCTTTAGTTTACTCCAGTTGCTCTGACTTCTCCTGTAGTGTGTGCTGTCTTTCCCTTCACCTAAGATAATTCCCATCTACTATCTAGTTAGTAAATAACCCTCATTCTCCCTCCCCACCCTCATAACCAGCAAAGAATGTTTTCTTCTGTGTTTAAACCTTTTCTTGAGTTCTTATAATAGTGTTCTTATACAATATTTGTCCTTTGGTGATTGACTAAATTCACTTAGCTTAGTAAGTTCCAGATTCCTGCATGTTATACAATGTTTCACAGCTTCATCGTTCTTCTTTAGCATTGTGTAGTATTCCATTGTGTGGATATACCATGATTAGTTTATCCATTTTTCCATTGATGGACATCTAGGTTGTTTCCATCTTTTTGCTATCATGAACAGTGCTGCAATGAACATGGGTGTGGATATATCTATTCATGTGATGGCTCTTATTCTCTAGTATAAATTCCAGGAGCAGGATAGCTGGATGATATGGTACTTCTATTTCTAGCTTTTTAAGGACGCGTCAAATCAATTTCCAAAGTGGTTGTACCGTTTTACATTCCCACGGTGTATAAGTCTTCCAATTTCTCCACAGCCTCCCCAGCATCTATTATTATTATTTTTTTTATTAATGCTAGCCTTGTTGGGGTGAGATGATATCTCACAGTAGTTTTGATTTGCATTTCTCTAATGACTAATGATCATGAGTATTTCTTCATGTGTCTGTTAGCCGCCTGAATATCTCTTTTGGTGAAGTGCCTGTTCATATCCTTCGCCCATTTTTTAATTGGGTTATTTGTCTTTTTACTGTTGAGGTTTTTCAGTATCTTCTAGATTTTAAAGATTAGACTCTGATCGGATTTGTAGTAGCCAAAATTTCTTCCCAGTCTATAGGTTGTCTTTTGACTCTTTTGGTGAAATCTTTTGATGAGAGTAAGTGTTTGATTTTTAGGAGCTCCCATTTATCTGGTCTCTCCTGGTGCTTGTGCATTGTTACTTGTGGTTCATATTTTGTTTATGCTGTGTATCAGGGCTCCTAGCATTGTCCCTATTTTTTCTTCCATGATCTTGATCGTTTTTGATTTTATAGTTAAGTCTTTGATCCATTTTGAGTTAGTTTTTGTGGATGGTGTGAGGTATGGGTCTTTATTCAGTTTTTTGCAGATGGATATCCAGTTATGCCAGCACTATTTGTTAAAGTGACTATCTTTTCCCCAATTACTGGACTTTGAGACTTTGTCAAATATCAGCTGCTCATAGGTGGATGAATCTATGTCTGGATTCTCAATTCTGTTCCATTGGCCTATGTATTTGTTGTTGTACCACTACCAGGCTGTTTTGACTACTGTGGCGGTATAATAGGTTCTAAATCAGGTAGTGTGAGACCTCCCACTTTGCTCTTCTTCTTGAGTAATGCTTTACTTATACTGGGCCTCTTCCCTTTCCATATGAAGTTGGTGATTTGTTTCTCCATCTCATTAAAAAATGAAGTTGGAATTTGGATTGGGATTGCTTTGTATCTGAAGATCGCTTTGGGTAGAATTGACATTTTCACAATGTTGAGTCTACTTATCTATAAGCAAGGTATGTTTTTCCCCTTATGCCCATCTCTTTTGGTTTCTTTCAGTAGTGTTTTGTACTTTTCAGTGCATAAGTCTTTTATGTCTCTGGTTAGATTTATTCCTAAGTATTTTATCTTCTTGGGGGCTATCATAAATGGTATTGATTTGCTGATTTCCTATTCGAGGTTCTCTTTGTTGGTGTAAAGGAATCAAACTGATTTTTGTATGTTTATCTTGTCTTCTGAAACTTTGCTGAAATCTTCTATTAGTTCCAGTAGTTTTCTTGTGGATTTTTTTTGTTTTTTTTGTGTATAAGATCATATCATCTGCAAATAGAGATACTTTGACTTCTTCCCTACCAATCCCGATGCCCTTTATTTCTTTTTCTAGACTAATTGCTCTGGCTAGGACCTCCAACACAATGTTGAATGAGAGTGGTGGTAAAGAACATCCTTGCCTAGTTCCCGTTATCAAGGGGAATGCTTTCAAAGTCTTTCCATTTAGGAATGGGTTGGCTGTTGACTTTGTACAAATGCCCTTAATTACGATGAGGAATTTCCCTTCTATTCCTATTTTGATGAGAGTTTTTATCATGAATTTTTGTTGGACTTTGTCAAATGCCTTTTCTGCATCGATTGATAACATCATGTGGTTCTTTTGTTTTATTTATGTGATCGATTACATTAATTGTTTTTCTCATGTTGAACAATCCCTGCATACCTGGTATAAATCTCACTTGATCATGGTGAATTATTTTTTTGTTACATTGCTGAATTCTCTTGGCTAGAATTTTGTTGAGGATATTTGCGCCAATGTTCATGAGGGATATTGGTCAGTAATTTTCTTTTTTTGTGGTGTCGTTACCTGGTTTTGGTATCAGGGTTATGCTGGCTTCAGAAAATGAGTTTGTGAGTATTTCATCCTTTTCTATGCTCTGAAATACCTTTAGTAGTAGTGGTGTTATTGTCCAGTGAAGCCATCTGGGCCATGGCTTTTTTTTTTATTGAGAGTTTTTTAATTACCTTTTCAATTTCTTCTTTTGTCATGGGTTTATTTAGTTGTTGTACCTCTGTTTGTGTTAGTTTCAGTAGGTAGTGAGTTTCTAGAAATTTTCCATTTCTTCTAATTTTCAAATTTGTTAGAGTATGATTTTTCATAATATTCTGTTATGATTCTTTTAATTTCGGTTGGGTCTGTTGTGATATCACCCGTCTCATTTCTTATACAGGTTATTTGCTTCCTCTCCTATTTTTCTTTTGTCAGTTTGACCAACGGTTTATCAATTTTGTTGATCTTTTCAGAGAACCAGCTTTTGGTCTCATTAACTCTTTCAATTGTTTCTCTATTCTCTATTTCATTTATTTCTGCTCTAATTCTTATTATTTTCTTTCTTCTGGCACCTGAGGGCTTCTTTTGCTCCTCTCTTTCTACTTGTTCCAGTTGTAGGGTTAATGTTTTGATTATGGCCCTTTCTTCTTTTTGGATGTGTGCATTTATTGCTATAAATTGATCTCTGAGCACTGCTTTTGCCATATCCCAAAGGTTCTGGTAAGATGTGTTTTCATTCTCGTTTAAGTCTATGAATTTCTTTATCCCATCCTTAATTTTTCTATAACCCAGTAGTTTTTGAGCAAGGTGTTCTTCAGTTTCCATGTCTTCGATATTTTTTTTCCTTGCTTTTTCTGTTGTTGATTTCTGCTTTTATGGCTTTATGGTCAGAAAACATGCTTTGTAATATTTCAATGCTTTAGATTTTATTAAGGCTTGCTTTATGGTGTAATATGTGGTCTATTCTGGAGAATGTTCCATGTGCATTGGAAAAGAAAGTATCCTTGGCTGCTGTTGGATGGAGTGTTTGGTATATGTCTATTAGATCCAGTTGGTTGATTGTAGCATTTAGCTCTTTCATGTCTTTGTTGAGCTTCTTTCTATATGTTCTGTCTTTCTCCAAAAGTGACATGTTGTAGTATCCTACTACTATTGTGGAGCTGTCTCACTCTCTTTTCAATGCTGTTAGAGTTTGTTTTATGGATTTTGGAGCCCTGTCATTGGGTGCATAAAATATTTATCATAGTTATGTTCTCCTGGGGTATTGACCCTTTAGTCAGTATATAGTGTCCTTCCTTATCCTTTGTGGTGGATTTTACTTTAAAGTCTATTTTGTCAGAGATTAATATTGCCACTCCTGCTTTTTTTTGAGTGTGGTTTGCTTGATATATTTTTTCCATTTTTTGAGTTTTAGTTTGTTTGTGTCTTTAAGTCTAAGGTGTCTCTTGTAGGCAGCATATAGACAGATCATGTTTTTTTATCCAATCTACCACTCTCTATCTCTTTATTGTTGCATTTAGTCCATTTACATTCAGCATAATTATTGGTCGATATGAGTTTAGTGCTATAATTTTGATATCTTTTTTGTGTTGATAGTTTCTTTGTTCCACTTAATTTTCTGTGCTGAGTCATTTTTGTTTATGTATTTTGTTTTCATCCTTTTCATTGTTGTTGATTTTGTGTTTGCTGAGTCTTATATTTTTCTAGTTTTCATTTAGACTTGCAGGATTCTTAGTTTCTTTTGTGGTTACCTTAATATTTACCCCTATTTTTCTAAGTTTATACCAGTCTTTCATTTCTTTATATAGTCTTGACTTCCTCTCCACGTGCAAAATCTATGTCTACATTTTTTAAGTCCCTCTTTTTTGTTTTAATGTTGTCATCTTTTACATATTGACATCTGTTTCCCTATTTTCAGTGTTTTAGCTCTGATTTCCTTTTGTGACTTCCCTATCTGGGTTGATATCTGGTTGCTCTGTCCTATGTTCTAGTCTTGGGTTGTTATCTGATCTTACCAATTTTCTAACTGGAGGACTCCCTTTAGCATTTCTTGTAATTTTGGTTTGTTTTTCCAAATTAAACTTCTGTTTATCTGGAAATGTCCTAATATTGCCATCATATTTGAGAGACAGTTTTGCTGGATAGATAATTCTTGGCTGGCCGGTTTTTTTTCCTTCAAGGCTTTATATATGTCATCCCATTGCCTTCTTGCCTGCATGTTTTCTGCTGAGTAGTCAGATTATTCTTATTGACTCTCCTTTGTAGGTGACTTTTCCTAGCTGCTCTTAAAATTCTCTCTTTATCTTCGGTTTTTGGAAGTTTGATTATAATATGTCTTGGTGACTTTCTTTTGGGATCTACCTTATGTGAGGTTCAATGAGAATTTTGGATAGATATCTTGTCATCTTTCATGATATCAGGGAAGTTTTCTGCCCACAAACCTTCAAAAATTTTCTCTGTATTTTCTGTTATCCCCCTGTTCTTGTACTCCAATCATTCATAGGTTATTCCTCTTGATAGAGTCCCACATAATTCCTAGGGTTTCTACTTTTTTTAAATTTTTTTATCTCATTTTTCCTTAAATAAGTTGGTGTCAAGTTGTTTATCTTCAATCTAACTAATTCTGACTTCGATTGTCTCAATTCTGCTCCTATGACTTTCTATTGAGTTGTCTAATTCTGAAATTCTATTGTTAATCTTCTGGATTTCTGATTACTGTCTCTCTATGGATTCTTGCAGTTTGTTAAAATTGTCATTATGCTCTTCTCTAATCTTTTCAATTTCATCTATTGCGTGTTCTGTGTATTGCTTAATTTCCTTTACAATTTCTTGAAGAGTTCTGTATATTAATCTTTTGTATTCTGCCTCTGGTAATTCCAAGAAATGTCCCTCCTCTGGAAAATTTCTAGATTCTTTATTTTGGGAGCTTGTTCAAGCCATCATGGATTGCCTCTTTATGTGATTTGATATTGACTATTGTCTCTGAGCCATCGATATGTTATTATATTTATTTATTTTATGTTTGCTTACTGTGTCCTAGCTTTTGTTTGCTTACTGTGTCCTAGCTTCTTGTTTTGTTTTGATATGCCCAAATAGGCTGCTTGTATGAGCTAGTTTGATTATTGGCACCTTTGAAGCTGTAATGTCCTGTCACCAGGTGGTTAGATCTGTAACTAGGTATGTGAGCTCAGGAATCCACCCACTCCTCCTGTACAGGTTCTGCTCAGGTGCCCAAGTAGATAGCCACCAAGTGTGTGGTGTAGGCTGTCATTTACAGTCCTAGACACGTGTGGGTGATTGGTGTAGGCACTGGCATCTGGCTTCAACAGGGGGACACACTCTGAGCAATGCAGGGGGCTGACGGCCACCTTGAGTGTCCAGTAGGAAGGTGTTTCCCTGTTCCCTAGAGCATGTAGGTGGGTGGGTTTAGCAGCTGGACTCTGAGCATCTAATGCTGTTGGCTGTAAGGATTGGGGGGCACCTCTTATTCTTGGTTACCCTTAGCAGATGTCTAGGTGGCATGGGGGAGCCACCAGTCCTCAAGCCCCTGATGTGGATAGGTAAAGACCCTGCTCAATGGGCAAAGCAGTGTCAAATGTCACTGACCTGCCACTTCACAGCTGAAACAGTTGAAGTTAGATTTCATGTATATACCCTGTTGTACTGTGGTAGTGAGGGCCTACACTGTTGAAATGAGCCCACAGAAGTCTATGCAAGGGAAAAGGCACTCAAAGTCCATGGATCCCTTATGCCTGTGCCTAGGCAAAGGAGTTGTGCCTACCCTCGGTTCCTGGCTTAAAGGAGCTGGCAGTTTATTTTTTTCCTTGTTTTTTAATTTGTTCACTCTCCAAAGCAGGGAGAATGGCTCCGGGAGTGTGACAGATCATACTTCTGGCCCAAGGACTGGGCAATTCCTGAAGTTGCTCCAGGTTCAGTGCATGTCAGAGAGCAGGGAGGTAAATGGGAGAGAGATTTTTCTCTAAGGGGGGTGTTTTTGATCTGCACAGTTGGCTGTATGCAAGTATCTATTTTTCTTTGATCCAGGGCTGCTTCTTACTGGTTCTAGGTAGCCGTATAGACTCTCTAGTGCTGGGTCTCTCCTTGTACAGAAAACACACCTCCTGAGCACTGCCACTGGCTTGCTTCACCGCTCACTCCTGGGCTGATCAGGCCTGAAGGGCTCAGGCTATCACCGGGTGAGCTCTGGCAACTCCTCACTGCTTCTGAAGCATTTCTACCTACCCCTTGCACTCAGTCTGGTTTCTCAACTCTGCCTTTGATGTTCAGGGCTCCCAGATTACCATATATAATTGATTCACCTATTTTTTCAGGTCTTTGTTGTAAGAGGGTCCACCTGAATTATTTGACTACTCTGCCATCTTGGCCTTGCCTTCTCTTTCCTGTCGTTTAATGACCTCTTGCTTTCTTCATGTATGATGTTCTTAATATTCCACGACTTGTCTCGTCTTCGGTTATTAGTGTTCAAGGTGTCAAATCTATTTTTGAGATGATCTCTAAATTCAGGTGGGATATGCTCAAGGTTGTACTTTGGCCTTCATGGACTTTGAGTGCCTTCCAACCTGAGGGGGGCTTGTCTTCTAACACTATATCAGATAATGTTCTATGCCATTCATAAGGATTTCACTGGCTAATTCTTTTCAGAATTAGACCGCTGGGTCCTTTTTCCTAGTCTGTCTTAGTCTGGAAGCTCAGTTGAAACCTGTGTACCATGGGTGACCCTGCTGGTATCTGAATACCAGTGGCATATCTTTGAGCATCACAGCAACACAGAAGCTCCCACAGTACAACAAACTGACAGTCATGTAGGGGCATAATCAGTTAGAGAAATGAAAAATCAAAACTTACAATGAGATACCATCTCACTTCGACATTACTGGCACTAATCAAAAAAAAACAGAAAATAACAAATGTAGAGGTTTCAGGGTGATTGGAACTCTTATCCGTTGTTAGTAGGAAAGTAAAATGGTAAAACCACTATGGAAAAAGATATGGAACTTCCTTAAAAAGCTATAAATACAAAAGCTGTATGATCCAGCAATCCCACTTCTAGGAATATATCCTAGAGAAATAAGAGGCTTCATACAAATAGACATATGCACACCTACATTCATTGTAGCATTATTCTCAATAACTAAAAGATGGAAACAACCTAAGTGCCCATCAACAGATGAATGGGTAAACAAATTATGGTACACAGGGACAATGAAATACTACCCAAAGATAAAGAATGATGATGGATCCATGAAACATCTCACAACATGGATGAATCTGGAGGGTATTATGAGATAAGTATTGTGAGATAAGTCAATCACAAAAGGACAAATATTGTATGAGATGACTATTATAAAACACCCTGTCATGGATTGAATTGTGTCTTCCAAAAATATATCTATCAATTTGGCTAGGCCAGGATTCCAAATATTGTGTAATTATCCCCCATTTTATCACTTGATGTGATTTTCCTATGTATTGTAAATTCTATCTCTATGATATATTGGTGAGATGGGATTAGTGACAGTCATGTTAATGAGGCAGGACTTAATCTATAAGATTGGATTGTGTCTTGAGCCAATCTCTATCAAGATATAAAAGAGAGAAACGAGCAGACATGGGGATCTCCTACCGCCAAAAAAGCAGAGCTAGGAGTAGAGCATGTCATGTGAAGCTGGGGTCCCTGAACTAAGAAATTTCTCCACTAGGGGAAGATTGATGACAAGCACCTTCTCCCAGAGCTGACAGAGAGAGAAAGCCTTCCCCTGGAGCTGGCACACTGAATTCAAACTTGTAGCCTCCTGAACTGTGAGAGAATAAATGTCTGTTTGTTAAAGCCATCCACTTGTCGTATTTCCGTTATAGCAACACTCGATAGCTAAGACAGAATTTGGTACTCTCCAGATTCTGAGTGGAGGCCCCTTGGCCCTGGGCTTCAGCTCTACCCTCCAGGCCCATTGGAATGGCAATTCTGCTTCCTTGAATTTGAGTGGCCCCCTTCTCCTAGTCTTTGCCTGGTCTAGGAGCCTCTCAACACAGGAACCTTGGGTCCAAACGATGTGCTCTGCTCTGGTACTGCTTTCTTGGTGGTAGGAGGTCCCCATATTTCTCTACTCGCTTGTCTCTTTTATATATCAAAAGAGATTGGCTTAAAATCAACCTAATCTTATAGACTGAGTCCTGCCTCATTAATATAACTGCCGCTAATCCCATCTCATTAACCTCATAGAGATAAGATTTACAACACATAGGGAAATCACATCAGATGACAAAATCATGGATAATTACACAGTACTGGGAATCATGGCCTAGCCAAGTTTACACACATTTTGGGGGGACACAATTCAATCCATAACATCCCCCCAAAATGTTTACAAATAGACAGTCTTTGTTGGTTAGAGGAAGAGAAGGTGTGGGGATGGGAAGTCACTAACTAGATATTAGACAAGTGTTAACTTTGGTGAAGGGAAAGAAAACACACAATATAAGGGGCAGCACAACTTGACCAAGGCAAAGTCATAGAAGCTTACTTCCAAACATCTTGAGGGACCCAGTTACTGTGGCTGAGGGCTGGGGACCATGGTCTTGGGGGACATCTAGGTCCATTGGCATAACATAGTTCATAAAGAAAATGTTTTACATCCCACTTCAGTGAATAGCATCCTGGGTATTAAAAGCTTGCTAGTGGCCGTGTAAAACCTAAGTATTGGTCCCATCCCATCTGGAGCAAAGGAAAATGAAGAAAACAAAAGACACAAGGAAAATATTAGTCCAAACAACTAATGGACCATATGAACCACAGCCTCCATCATCCTGAGCCCAGAAGAAATAGATGGTGCCCTGCTACCACCACTGACCACTCTGATAAGGATCACAATAGAAGGTCCCTGACAGAGTGGGAGAAGAATAAATAACAATAATTCAAATTCACTAAAAAGACCAGAGTTACTGGTCTGACAAAGACTGAAGGAATCCCTGAGAATATGGCCCCTGGACACCCTTGATAACTCAGAACTGAATCACTCCTGAAGTCCACCTTTCAGCCAAAAATTAGACAGGCCTATAAAACAAATAATAACAAATGTGAGGAACATGCTTCTTAGTTCAATAAACTATACAAGACCAAATGGGCAACACTTGCTCAAAAACAATGATGAGAAGGCAGGAAGGAGGAGGAAAACTGGAGGAATGGACATGGAGAACCCAGGGTGGAAATGGAAAGGGGAAGAGTACTGACACATTGTAGGGATTGCAACCAATGTCACAAAACAATTTGTGTGTGATTTTTTGAACACAAAACTAAAATAATAATAATAAAATGTACAATGTAGCCTCTTAAAAAAGAAAAGAAACCTAACGATGTACTGCAGTGAACAAATCTGCTGCAAAAGACCTCTTTAAAGTGTTAAAAAGCAAGGATGTCACTTTGACAACTAGGGTGCACCTGACCCAAACCATGGTGTTTTCAATCGCCACGTATGCAGGTGAAAGCTGAACAATGAATAAGGAAGACCAAAGAAGAACTGATGCCTTTGAATTATGATGTTGGCAAAGAATATTGAATATATATGATGGACTGCCAGAAAAACAAACAAATCTGTCTTGGTAGTAGTTCTGCCAGAATGCTGCTTAGAAGTGAGGATGGCGAGACTTCAACTCACATAATTTGGACATGCTATTAGGAGGGATCTGTCCCTGAAGAAGAACATCATGCTTGATAAAGTAGGCAGACAGTGAAAAAGAGGAGGACCCTCAATGAGATGGATTGACATAACGGCTGTGACAATGGGCTCAATCATAGCAAGGATTGTAGGGATGGTGCACCACCAGGCGGTGTTTCATTCTGTTGTACACAGAGTCACTATGAGTCAGAACCGCCTCGAAGGCATCTAACAACCTAAGTAACAAGTGAAGATTGAGTCCCCTGAGTGGCACAAACGATTTGCACCAAAAGTTTGGCAGTTTGAGCTCATCTGGCAGCACAACTAAAGGAAGGCCTGTCCATCTGCTTATATAAAGATTAAAGCCAAAAAAAAAAAACCCAGTTGTATTCAGTTACACATGGGTTGACATGAGTTGGAATCAACTTAAGGACAATAGTTTTGATTTTTTTTTAAAGTGAAAATAGCAGATAGACCACCTCAGGCATTTAAATCTTGATATAGGTACTATATTATGGTCTAGATTTAAAAAAATAAAAAATACAAAGTCATACATTTTGATGCCATATCAGAGGGTAAAATCTACACGTATGTATTAGAAAAGTATTTTTGGGCTTGCGAAGAAATCTAAACGAGTTTAACACTAAAGTTAAAGTGGTAGAATGGAGCCATGGAAGGAACGTTCAACACTTTTTGAGGAACTTAAGGGACCAATGTTATGGAAGAAAAGATATTGAGATGTTCCGGGAAAATTTAAAAGTTTGTTCATATGTTGCAGTGTTATCATAATGAGTAAAGATTTCAGTGAAAACTGAACAAAGCCTTGGAATTTAAGGAGAAAAATTAGGTCTGAATAAGAACTAATATTTACTATGCCTCTAATATGTTTCAGGTAGAATTCCAGATATTTTTCTCATTTAATCTGAACAGCAATGTATTTTACAGATGTGGAAACTGAGGTTGAAAATGCTTAAAAGCAACTCTAATCATCTGGTTAAGTGTTTAAATGTCTCAGAATTGGTAACTTCCAGAGCTGAGTTTTAAATGTGGGGCAGTTTGATTCCAAACCCCTTGCTCGTTTTATTACTCCATGCCATCTCCTTAGTTCTTGAAGTGAACTAAAGGGAAACAGTTTCATTATGCTAGATGTAGGGAAGGCAGTTTTCAGGGAAGGAAATGTGACTGCGTGTCAATAAAGTAGAGTAAAATTGTGAAAGTGAAGGAAAAGAAAAGACAGTATCCGGCATTATCAGGATCCAATGTAATTGGCTTCGTTTTTGTGTTGATTTTAGGGTTACGGAAATTTGAGACATAGCATCTTCTGATTTGGTTTGATCTGGAAGATGCAAACAATTGAAAACAGATTAAAAAATATTTTGCTGACAATGACAATAGTTAACATTTATGGAACATTTACTCTGTACCAGGCACTGATCAAAACACTTGACATGTACTATTTGCTAGTTTTCCAAATAATTCCATAAAATGGGTTCTGTTATTATCTCAAGTTAACACTTGAGAAGATCAGACCAGCCAGATGAAATGACAGTCAGGGAATCATTAAGGGGTGGAGCAGCATCGAACACAAGCGGCCTGACTCCAAAATCAACACAATCAATAGAATGGATCACCCTACTATCTGACACTCTTTGCTCCTGCTATCCTACTGTCGTGAAATTGATTGCAACTCATAGCCACCCTATAGGACAGAGAAGAACTGCCCCATAGGGTTTCCAAGGCTGTAAATCCTTACGGAAGCAGACTGCTACATTTTTCCCCTGTGGTGTGGCTGGTGAATTCGAACCGTCGACCTTCGGTTAGCAGCCAGAGCTTTAATCACTGGGCCATCAGACACTCTGTGTTAGAGAGATCTAAAACTCAAATGTCCAGAACAGATATATTTCAATGGAGGCAATGCATAAATTAGTAGTGTCTCCAGAAACCTTTCAGAACATTGCCTTCAGGGAACACCTTAGTGAATTTGGTACAGGCTTCCTGGTAGGGCCTAGAACTACAATGAGGGGATGCAGACGGGTTCATTATGTTTCTTGGTGCCCTCACATTTTCCTCAGGCAGGCTGGACCCTTTTTGATTAAGTCCTTTATTGTATAACCCTAAAAACTGGAAGTTTGAAATTTGACATTCTACGAACGCTGTAGTTCATCACCTCCTCCTATAAATCATGCTCTGAGTAGTAATAAATGCTACCATTTCTACTATGTGATCATGAGGTAATAAATAATACAAAGTCAGATGAATTGTGATTCTGTCAAATTCACCATATGACATAAACATTTTCAAATTTTCTTTATCCTCTATTAATTATACCTTGGGGCAGATAAACCTGCTCTCTGTTTCATTCAGCCTCCTTACACATGTAGGACCTACTAACAGGTAGTTACTATCAGAAAACAAATGGCCTTTAGAAGCATGGAAATATTTACAAACTAAAAGGGAAGGAGGAAGGGTGAGGATGGCTAATTAAATGACAATCAGAAGTGTCACAGATTTCAAGGACACAGAAGAGGTCACAAGCATTATAAATCAGGCAGAACAGAGATTCAGACTGTTTTTTTTTTCTTTTTGTATTAACAGAACCTCATTTTTCTTTAGAGATACTAAAGGTATATATGCATATATGTCTAAGCACTAAAATGTCACAATTCCTTTCAATACCTAAAAGTAAAATTTATACCCAAATAAGTTAAGACTTTGAAGTTTTTCTTTAAAAATTACGTTCTCAAGCAAACAAACTTTTTTATTGTGTGGGTGTTTCTGACAGTTAATGTTCCCTAAGGTTGTGATGAAGCCCTGGTGGTGCAGTGGTTAAGAGCTTGGCCAGCAGTTCGAATCTACCAGCTGCTCCTTGGAAACCCTATAGGGGAGTTCTGTTCTCTCCTTTAGGGTCGCTATGAGTAGGAACCATCTTGACGGCAATGGGTTTAGTTTTGGTAAGGTTGTGTCACAGCCCTGGTGGCACAGTGGTGAAGAACTTGGCTGCTAACTGAAAGGTTCCAGCCCGCCAGCCGCTCTGTGGGAGAAAAATGTGGCAGTCAGCTTCCATAAAGATTTACAGCCTTGGGAACCCTATGGGGCAGTTCTACTCTGTCCTATAGCATTGCTATGAGTCAGAATTGACTCAATGGCAGTGGGGTAAAGTTGTGTCTACATTTAATCTTATAACATGCTTTATTTTTATCACTTTTTTCACATCACTTTAACTTCCTTTTTTTTGTTTTTTAATGGTACATCTCTTAATATATATTTATTTTATGGGAAATATTACCATGAACTCTACAAGAAAAAAAGTGCCATGTTTTAGTGTGAAACATTTTGAACCTATATTCAGGTGCCTTTATTGTCTAAGTAAGAAGGATTAGGCTATAGTATTCAATAGCAATTTAAAAATAGAAAATTCGAAAAATAACAAGACTTTTTTTTAGAACAACAACCTAAAAAAATCGAGAGTAAATCTTATGTATGCAGTTGTTTTCAGCTAGAAGGAACTAGGGAGTACAGACTGAATGAATGTGAGACTAAAACAAAGTTAAAACTAAAAATAAATATATTTCTTGTTTAAAGGGTATCAGTGTTTGTACAAATTCACAGTAAAGTGAAAGCAAGTAAAGATATTGTAAGCTTGAGTTACGAGAAAAGTTAGATGGAATTATGTGGAAATGAATCTATACAGATGAAACCTCCATGTTATAAATTGCCTCTATGTAAGCATTACCTAGCTTGTGAAGGACACTGGTGCTGTTGTTAGTTGTCCTTGAGTCGATTCTGACTAATGGTGACACTATGTGTGCAGAGTAGAACTGCTCCGTAGTATTTTCAAGGCTGTAACTTTTAGGATGCAAATTGCTAAGCCTATATTTTGAGGCACCTCTGGGTGGGTTTCAATCACGAACTCCAGTGAAAAATATTCTTTATCCTAGTTTCTGTTCTCTTAAAACAAAAGGGTTAGTGTCTAAAAAGTATAGGGAGCTTTGAGCCATTCTCAGGGTTAACTAAAGAAGGTTACTTTTGTAGAACCTAATTTTATCTTTCTTGCTGTACCCAGCATATCCCCAGGCTCCAGGTGCCAGTGGTGGGGAGAAGAGCATAATAGTCACAATAATAGGATTTTCTCTCAAATCGAGTGACTTAGTGCTGCTGTGACAGAAATATCACAAGTGGATGGCTTTAAAGAACAGAAATTTATTTTCTCACAATTCAGGTGACTAGAAGTCCGAATTCAGGGGACCAGCTCTAGGGGAAGACTCCCTCTCTCTCTCTGTAGACTCTGGGTAAAGATCCTTGTCTCCTTCAGCATTTGTAGCCCAGGAGTTCCTTGGTTCCTTAGCAATCTTTACATGGCATTCATCTTCCCAAAGTATGCGCTTGCTTTGGTATCTAATCCGCTCTTTTTATAACTCAGAAGTGATTAGGTTTAGAATACATCCTACACTGGTATGGCCTCACCAACATAACAAAGAAAATGCTATTCTTAAATGGGATTTACATCTACAGGTGGAGGGGTTAGGATTCCAACACGTATTTGGGGGGAACACAATTCAATCCATAACTTTGAGTTTCAGTATAAACTCAGGACCAGCAACCCAACCTGCCAATTTTCTCTCAACTAGTTTTAAAAGTCACTGGGCAAGGAGTTCCTTGATCATCTTTTCTTCTAGCTTCCGAAGCTGGCCTATTAAGTAGCCGTGACCCCATTTCTTTAGTGTTTGTTACTCTGTTCCTTGGTTTTTGTTTATATATGACTCTTGTGAAATCTTTCATGATTCAGCTATTTGCATGGATTAACTTCTCCTCCAGTAGTCATTTCACCATATAATGGAAGGTACAGGAAATAAAAACTACACTGGCCACAAAATAATGCTATCCTCTCTGTCCTACAGTGATTCAAATGATGGCTTTTTCTTGTTCATTCAAATAATGCCTATTTTTCCCCAAAAGTAGTGAGTGAGAGTTAGGTCGGTAGGCACATCTAAATGAGAGTGATGAATACATGTACAGTCCTCTACAATCAGCATTCTTCTAATAGGCAAGCCCTTGTTTTGGCCCTAAGCTTATAGCCTTTACTTTTTTTTTCTCTCCTAAGGCAACATTTTTCCTAAAAGCACTTCACCTTCTTTTTATTTATTCACTCAATATATTTCTATTGATTACCTACTAAATCCCAGATACTGTTCTGACATAACACACCAAGTCCCATATAACATGCTTACATTCTCAGGCAATGAGATCCTGGAACCCATATCGACCACCCCATGCCTGAGTATTTGATGTGTACATATATATGTGGACTCCAAAATTAAGTGTGTTTATGCTAGGAAATGGAGTTGATGGTCCATTGTGTGTGGGAACAAAATATTTGAGCTTCTATTTGGATTTATTCTTATTTAAATAATAAGAAAATTAGAATCCATCTATAATTAATATAAAGATTAATGCAGGCACCTTTACTCTGTCACAGGATATATATAATACCTGAGGTTTCTTGAGCAAGAGTGATTTTTTTCATAATGCTGAAGAACCAACTAGGCTACCCATTTATTTTTTTGGTTATCTTTAAGCATCATGGTAGGTACAAGTCTAAGGTCAGCCCAAGGTTTTCTTTCCCTAGTGTATATATGTCTTATATAATTACCTCACCTTAAGTGTAAGACTGGTGAATATGATGGAATATCACTCTGTAGTTAGGCTACTAATTAGTTGACTTTAAGTTAATCAAAAGAAAACTTGTCTAGATATACCTAACCTAATCAGGTGAGCCCTTAAAAGGGCTGAGCTCTTATGGGAAAATGAGATTCAGAGCATGAGAGAACATATGGAGGGTGCAACATGCCAAGGTACTGGGGGAAGCCTCTATGAACTGAAAGTGTCTCATGGCTGACAGCTAGCAAGGGAATAAAGACCTCTGTCCTACAACTGCAAGGAATTGAAAAGGAGAAATAAAATCTTAGAAGGTTTGCAGGGGCTTAAGTTTCAGATTAATGGTGAAGGATGGTTCTATTAAGAAGGTAACTTTGGAGTAAAGATCTCAAGAAAGTGAGGGAGTTAGCCATACGATAATAAGTAGAAAGAAAGGCAAGCATAAAGACCTTATATGGAATTGTTAGGTGATCTAGAAAGAGGCCAGTGTAGATAAACAAAATGAGACACAGGAGACAAGATAAGGGAAGCAATAGGGCCAGATCATGTAGATCCTTGTAGGTCATTCTAAAGACTTTGGCTTTCACTCTGAGAGAGAAGGAAAGCCATTAGAGGAAAGATACAATTTGACTTATACTTTAATAGAATCACTGTGGCTGTTATATAGAGAATAGGCTTGCAAGGGGACTAGGGCAGAAGCAGACAGGCCTGTTAGAAGACTTGTAGGAATCCTGAAAACAGATGATGGTGGTATGGATTAAGGTATTGAGAGTGGGAGCTGTGAGAAGTGGTCAAATTCTCCATGTATTTTGAAGGTAGAAATGGCAGGATTTGTTGACAGACTAGACATGGTGATTAAAGAAAAGAAGAGAGGAGTCCATGATAACCCAAAGAATTTGGCCTGAGCCACTGGAGGGGCCTTGTTGTTATAAACTGGAATGGGTAAGACCTGAAAAGTTATGGGTTTGTAGTGTATGTCTGGAGCAGAAACAAAGTTTAAACATGTTACATTGGGGATTTCTACCATATACCCAGTGGAGATACCAGGTAGGCAATTATACGTATGGATTTTGATTTCAGGAGAAAATCTGCCTGGAGTTATATTTTGAGAAATCATTAGCATATAAATGATATTTAAAGCAATGCTACTAGAAGCACTCACCAAGAGACTGAGTGTAAACAGAAAAAAGATGAGGTATGAAGAGAAAACTCTGAGGAATTCTAACATTAGAGGTTTGGGAGATGAAAAAGTACCAGTAAAAGAGAATGAGAAGGGTTATAATGTGTGGTCTCCCAGAAAAATAAAAAACGAAACAAAAATGTAGAAAGTGTTTTAAGGAGGAGAGTTTAACCACTTGTGTCTAATGCAGCAGATAGGTCAAATAAATGAGCACTAAGAAATGACCATGGAGTTTAACTGCTTCAAGGTCATCAGTGACATTGACAAGAGCAGTTTCAATGATTTCTTGGGCTTGAGAACCTGATTGGGATGTGCTAAAGAATATTTAAAAGAAGAAAACTTGAGAACAGTGAATGTATACAATACTTTGAGGAAAAGTGGGATCAAGACTCAGAAGTGCATAAAGTGATATAGGAGTTGACAACATGATTAATTTTATAAAATAAGACCTTAAAACATAATATACACATCAGAACATATTGAAATAAGCATTGCAGTAAACATGAATAGTCTTCATCACACAGCGGCAAGTTGATGATCTTATGACAAAGATTTTTTAAAACAGTGATTGAATATGTAATGAATTATGCATTTCCAAATGTGGTGACCTTTTCTCTGATGACAATAACTGTCAGTAATTGGCTACATTGCAGTACTTTGAGAAGATAAACACTATCAGTCCCTTCAGGGTAAAGGTGGCATTTAAAGTATAGAATAGAAAGTAACTGCTTCTTGGAATTGTTCCCACTGAATAATTACCCTCCAAGAGTAAGCACAGGCTCTTCCCTAATTTCCATGCCACATGTGAATACTAGTTGTAATAGTTAACGTGACTTTACGAAATATGTGTGGCTAACAAAAGGGAAATACAAAACAATAAATAGTCACAACTACTACATGTGACCTATGCCTGATCCAGGGGTCCAGTCTCTTCCATCCTGATTCCCAGAGTCCCTAACAATTTAGACAACTCACCTTACCCCACGTTCTCCCCAGTGAAAACGCTCCACACCTTTCCACTCTGGGGAGTTTTTCCGGACCAAGCTTGCCAAAGGCCAAAGAAGTAAAATAGTTCTCCCTCTTCTGAATTTCAAGAACTCTTCCCTAAGAAGGAAAAGAAAACAAGTTTGATTCTTGCCCAGAATAAAACAAAGAACTATCTATTTCCTTCATTTAAGCTATGCATAGACATGAAAAGTACAACAAATTTCAGTACCTGTACATTTTTTTGGAAGTACCAAGTTTATTCAATCACCATCTATAAAATTAACACTTTTTTAACTGGGTAGATGTCTATACCTTGCCATACAGCAAAATAAATGGTTATTTAAAATGAGGTTTTACTGGCAATAAATTTCAATTTTTTGCCACATCTGCTGACACCTAGCATATCATCTTTTACATCAATATGTAACTTGAGAATTAAGCTTTAAAAAGAAGTTCTCAACAGTTTTTAAAATATAACATTGGTTAAGACAAGAACTTTGTAGTCAATCATGTTCAGAATGAAAACGGCCCACTTCATACTCGAAGGATGTTGCCTTTATGTATCTAATCATCAGCTCCCTTACCTTTCATATTGGCCATAATACTACCTCATGAGTTCTTGGTAAGAATGAATTAGAAATATCATCATAGCATTCAGAATAGAACCTGTCAAACAGTAAATGCTCAATAAATTTGATGGCAGACAACAATAGCAACAGGGTCATTATGAATCAGAATCGACTCAATGGCACACGACAACATTATTGTTAACAGGGGTCCCTGGGTGGTGTAAAACGTTTATGTGACAGGCTGCTAACAGAAAGTCTGGAAGTTGGAAACCACCCAGAGGCACCTCAGAAGAAAGGCCTGGAAATCTACTTCAGAAAAACTGGCCATTCAAAACACTATGGAATATAGTTCTACTCTAATACATATAAGGTCTCAATGAGTTGTAACAGACTCACAGTAACTTTTTTTTTTTAAGCTGGTATTGTTAATGCTGTTATTATCAACATTGCTGATTCCTTTCTAATCAGCTCATGTCTCTCTAATGGCAGAGGAGTGGGAACTTCTTCTCTGTGACTCTGGGGGCATAATCCAAACCTGCTATTCTTAGTTTCATTCACTAAAGATCATATTATGTCTTTTAAAAGTTATGTTAGTTGCATCTTCTACATCATCATATGTATTTTTGCAATGATAATTGTCTTCTAACCCACTTACCAAATGCAGTATTTATGTTTTTTTCCTCCAAACACTTAAATAAACATGATATTCGGGGAGGACAAATCATGCTCACCACATACCACACAGCCTCATCCCCAGTGATTTTCAAGCACGCTGTTTGAGAAGCAAGAGGCTCCGTTGTAAAGCACACTCATTTCTGCATAGCATAAAGCACCACATGCTGTCACCCAGTTACCTAGCTGTCCTCACATTCTGACAGGCCTCACCTCCAACTTTACTTTCCTCCAGTGCCACATTATCTGCACATCCCTAACAGTATTTTTTCTTGCCTCCATGCCTTTGCTACTGCTGCTCTTTCTGCATTGTGTCCTTTATGCTCTTCTCCACCTGGTTCACTCCACTTTATGTTAAAAAAAAAAAAAACTGTCAGCCTAAATCTGATCATGTTCTCTAAGACTGAGAAGTCTGTCCTCATGCAGGTAGTGCCTCTCCCTTCCCATCTTTGTTCATACTTAGTGCTAGATATTCATTACATAGCATTGTTGTTGTTAGCTGCAGTCAAGTCAATCCAACTCATGGTGACCTTATGCACAACAGAACAAAACGTTGCCTGGTCCTGCATTGTGCTCACAATCGTCAGCATGTTCAAATCTATTGTGACAGCTATTGTGCCAGTCCATCTTACTTTAGGGTTTCCCATGCCCTCTTTGGCCCTCTATTCACCAGACATGATGTCGTCCTCTAGTAATGGATTCCTCCTGATGATGTGTTCAAAGCAAATGTTCTGTTGTGAGCCATAAGGTTTTCTTTGGCTAATTTTTGGAAGTAGATCTCCAGGCCTTTCTTCCTAATCTGTCTTAGTCTGGAAGCTCCACTGAAACCTTTCCACAATGGGTGAGCTTGTTGGTATTTGAAATACCAGTGGCATAGTTTCCAGCATCATAGCAACATGCAAGACACTACAATACAACAGACTGATAGGTGGATGGTGGAATTATAATTGTAATAATATAATTAATATAATAAAATTAATTAATATTAATATAATTATAGGTTTATCTTATTATAAAATATATAATACATAATTTTAGAATTGGTTATATAGAATTTTGAAGAAGTCCAGAGGGGATGGTGAATAAGTCTGTTCTGGTAAATCTGGTTTTTGAAGAGTTACAGGACATTTTAAATAATTACAGACAATAATCATGAAACGACATAGCTATAACTAAGAGTGATTTTAAATAGTAAAAGATTTAAAATGTCAGAATAGTGTAAATTCACATACTGCAAAATAAATTTTAAAAATAAATATTTTATGTGAATTTTAACGTACTTGAAAAATATTAACACAACGGTAAATTTTACAATGATAATAACTTTAGGAGAAGGGATGGTTTTCAAATGTGTACTGCGTCTCCTAGAATTGACCTTTACCATTCATACAGTGTACCATGTTTCATCTTTTCTTCATCCCAAAGAAATCATGAATCTTAGTCAGAGTTTGCTCCATCCCCTCAACAGCCACATTTAGGGTCCAGAAAAGACTTATCGTTTTAAAAACCTGGTAAATCTGGGGCCTGAATCCTGTGTGTGCACAGTCTTCGAACTGTCTTCAGCATGGTCCCTTGATTAGGTTTTCAAACAGCTGTGCAGAATCAAGAGCAACAGGAAGGGCTGTCTTATTTAGTGCTGCTATAACAGAAATACCACAAATGGATGGCTTTCAAAAACAGAAATTTATTTTCTCACAGTTTACAAGGCTAGAAGTCCAAATTCAGGGTGCCAGCTCCAGGGGAAGGCTTTCTCTCTCTGTCATTCTTGGAGGAAGGTCCTTGTCTCTTCTGAGCTTCTGCTCCTGTGTGATCTTATTTGGGGTGTGGGTTTTGTGTGTGTGTGTGTGTCTATGTTTGGTCAAAAAAAAAAAAAATCTCCAAGGAAGCATCCAATAATTAGCTTGTGTTCCTGCAATTGCAAGTGCTTGCAGAGACATTACACTTCACCCAGCAAAACTATGTCTGTTTTGGCTTGACTTACTGTTCAGCAATTACTCTCTTTGAAAGTCTCAGAAAGTGTTGCAAATAGAGCAAGGAAGAGAGGAGTTGGGGCAGGAGGAATGACCACAGTTCAGAAAAAAAAAGGTAGATATGCTAAGGTATAGAGCACGTCCAATGACCAAAGAGGGTGTCAAGAGGGAAATTGGAAATGAAGCATGTAGGGTAATGCTATTGGTCTATATGTATCCCCTCCTAATGGAGGCAGCTTTGGTCTTCCCTGAAGCCTGCTGGGGATGAACGTGGGCTAAGGTACGAGGCCAGGAGTGACGTGACTGGGCCGCTTGCCAAGGCCGAGGAACACCTTATCGACAAAAAGAAGAACATCTGGGCCTGGACATGTAGTCCCTGGGAGCGCTGGCCTCCTAGGGACTTGGAAGAAAAACAAATAAGCTTTAGCCTCAGCTGGAACTGTATATAAGCTTGCGTCCCTTGCTAGGCGGGAGCGGAGTACTCCTCTGGTCCAGCCGCCGCCCTGGACTGTCCTTGTAGGTAAATTCCCCAAATAAACCATATGTCCTGATCGCTGGTTCCAGAGTCTTTCCTTGGTATCTTGGCTACACGGCCCACCCTGGGTCCAGACCCCGCTGCGTTGTTACCCAACAAAGCAACATTCACGTCACGGCAGTTTATTTAAAATTCAGAACTTTAACTTTTCAGTATCTATCTGTATGTAACAGATAAAATTAATCTGCTATAGGTAAAAAAAGAACACTGAGTACCAAGGGAGACAAACTGAGAGCAAATGAAAGTCATAAACGAAAGATGTGTTTGAGTTGGGAATAACTGCTTTAATTCCCTCCCAGTCATTGCAGTAGTAAAGAAAAAACTGACTTTCTTACCAGCATCTGAATCTGCTAATTAGCAGCATAATTCACCCTGATGTTCACTACCCTAGTAATGGCCTTCCTACATTAACTCTCAGTATAGGCAAGTGAGCATGAGGTATGGTTTCCATCCTCCTGCAATTTCTAAGGTTTTCGAGTATATGGACTGAAAATGTACTGCTATTGATAAATCAAAAACAAAATCAAACACAAGAGAAGACCTCCAGTCAATAGGCAGAGAATTATACAGAAAGGGAAAGAGGTAATAAAGGAGTGAGTCATTTTGTTTATAGACTTCACTGGTTGACTAGCATGCAATTATGGGACCTGGTTCCAGTTTGTCCTTTGTAAAAATAATTGGTGGGTGCTACATAAGGATCTGTTCTAATAAATGGATCACCTCATGATACAGAAGAATGATAATGTGGAATGGCAGTATAATTTAGCACGGTGAGTGCTACATGTGGACATCATTAGCTACAGCATTTCTTATGACACATTATACTTACAGCCACTGCTCAGCCTGGATAAGCAGTGCAAAGGTGAATGGAGTGGCAGCCTGTATTGTCATGGGTCCAACTGAGCTAATTAATTAGTCTGCATTTCTGCGTTAGCAGAGTCTCAGCAGAGTGCTATGGAGATGGGAAGGCAAAGTTAGTTCTTGAAGGAAGCCTACATCCAGACAATGGATGATTAATTGAACCCAGCTCAATGGGCAAAAAAAAAAAAAAAAAAAAAAAATTGAATTTTCTTAAGAAGAAGCAAGGATAAAAGATATTTGTCCATGTCATACTGGCAACCAGTTTGCTAATAAGTATAAGCTTGGTATCTAGAAAATCGCATAATCTCTTGTGAAATAGTAATGTAAAACGGTATTTCAAATAAAGCAATCAGGGTAATAACTCTCCTATATTGCATTAATTCTCAAATTTAGAGGCAGATAGGAACCACCTGGGAAATATTAAATGTTAGATGTCTAAGTCACACCAAGGGATTCTGATTTAATTGGTCTAGGTTGGAGTCTGGCCATGGAGGTTTTTTTTTTTTTTCATTTCTTTTTCTCTTTATTTTTTGAGGAGAAGGACTGTTAAACTGAAAATATAAAAGAAACATAGTCAAGTCAAGCTATGATTTAAAAAATGAAAAATAACTGATGTTGGTGAGGATGTGAAGAAATTGGAACCCTCATTCATTGTTTGTGGGAATGCAAAATGGTACAGCAGCTGCAGAAAAGTTTGTCAGTTCTTCAAAAAGTTGAACATAGAACTACCATACCAAACCCAAACCAAACCCACTGCTGTCAGGTCGATTCCAACTCATAGTGACTTTATAGGATGGAGTAGAACTGCTGCACATGGTTTCCAAAGAGCACCAGTAAATTTGAACTGCCAGCCTTTTTTGTTAGCAGCTGAACTTTTAACCACTACGCCACCAGGGTTTCTGTATCACCTAGCAATCTCAATCCTAGGTATGTACCCCAAAAAATTAAAAGCAGAAATGCAAACAGAAACCTTTATACCAATGTTCATTGCAGCACTATTCACAATAGCCAAAATGTAGAAACAACCTAAACATCCATCAACAGATGACTGTCTAAACAAAATATGGTGCATACACACAATGGAACATTGCCCAGCCATAAAGAGCAATAAAGTCCTGATACATGCCACTACAAGGATGAACCTTGAAATCAGTATGCTGAGTGAAATAAGTCAGTCACGAAAGGACAGATACTGTACTATCCCACTTACATGAAATAAGCAAATATATAGAAAATGAAAAAGAAAAACCAAAATCAAACCTGTTGCCATTGAGTCGATTCCAATTCATAGCAAAACGTATGTAAACCAAAGCTTATCTATGGCTACCAGGGGTAAGAGGGAGGTAGGAAGGAGGGAATCACCACTTAGGGAGCGCTAAGTTTATGTTAATGGTGGTAAAGTAACTTGGAAAAGGATAGTGATAATGGCCACACAACACAAAAAATGTAATAGTGTTACTGAATTATACTTGTAAAAACTGCTAAATTGGCAAATGTTATGTATATTTTTACCACAATTAAGAAAAAAATGAAACATAGACAAGAAAGTACTAAAGCTGTAACTGTAAAGAAATTATCCTGTTGATTCAAAAAAGGTCCACACTTCGGAAATCACCATTCTTTCTCTTAATCAGTTGTTATTGTGGTAAATATATATGTAACAAAATATTTGACATACCGGCAATCTTCATATGTACAACTCAGTGACATCAGCTATGTTCATCATATTGCTCATCCATCACCCTTACCTGTTCCCAAATAACACCATCACTTCAACCGAAGCTCAGTGTCCCCCAAGCACCGAGCCCCCGCTTCCCCCACCTCCTGCCCACTCCGACAACCACCAATAAACTCTGGTCTGTATACACTTGCTTATTCTAGATATTTCTTATAAGTGAAATCATACAATACCTGCCCCTTCCCGACTGACACATTTCACCCAGCCTAACGTCCCCAAGGTTCATCCATGTCCCAGCATGCACCAGGCCCCCACTTCTTTTTTTTTTAATTTTTTTTAATTGTTATATACATGAAGGTTTACAGAACAAATAGTTTCTCATTAAACAGTCAGTACACATATTGTTTTATGACATTGGTTAACAACCCCATGACATGTCAACAATCTCCCTTCTTGACATTGAGGACCTTTTTTTTGGTGAAAATATACATAGCCAAAGTTACACCATTTTGAAAGTTTCTACATGTACAATTCAGTGACATCAATTACATTCTTCTAGTTGTGCTGCTATTCTTACAATCCTTTTCCAAATTCTTCCATCACCATTATCTTTAACTCACTGACCCTAGGCTTCCCATCAAAACTTGTGAGTTGCTGTTGTCAATCTGATCTCACATAGATAATTTTTTTTTGTACCTTAGATGAAGGTTTGCAGAACAAATAGTTTCTCATTAAACAGTTAGTACACATATTGCCCTATGACAATGGTTAACAATCCCATGACATGTCAAAACTGTCCCTTCTCAACCTTGGGTTCCCTATCACCAGCTTTCCTGTCCCCTCCTGCCTTCTAGTCCTTCTCCCTGGACTGCTGTGCCTCATTATTCCTGTCTTGTTTTATGAAGCTGTCCAATCCCCGGCTTAATGGTGAACTTTGGGAGGGGCTTGACCACTGAGCTAAACGGGTGCCTGGGGGCCAAACTCTCAGGGTTTCTGCAGTCTGTCAGGCCAGTAAATCTGGTTTTTTTTTCTTGTGAGTTAGAATTCTGTTCTAGATCTTTATCCAGCTCTGTCCAGGACCCTCTATTGTGATCCCGGTCACAGCAGTCAGTGGTGGTATCTGGGCACCATCTAGCTGCACTGGACTCAGTCTGGTGGAGGCCACGGTAGCTGTGGTCTATTAGTCCTTTGGACTAATCTTTTCCTGGTATCTTGTTCTCATTCTCCCTTGCTCCCGAAGGGGTGAGACCAGTGGAGTATCTTAGATGGCTGCTCACAGGCTTTTAAGACCCCAGATGCTACTCACCAAGGTAGAATGAAGAACATTGTCTTTATAAACTGTGTTAGGCCAATTGAACTAGATGTCCCCTGTACCATGGTCCCCACAGCCCTCCACCTAGCAATTCAGTCCCTCATGGAGTTTGGAAGTGTCTATGGAGCTTCCATGACTTTTCCTTGTACAAGTTGTGCTGGCTTCCCCGGTATTGTGTACTGTCTTGCCCTTCACCAAAGTTACCACTTATCTATTTAGTTCCCCCCTCACCCCTCCTATCTCTCGTAGCCAACAAAGATTGTTTCTTTTTGTGTGTAAGCTTTTACATGAGTTATACAGTAGAGGTGTCATACAATATTTGTCCTTTTGTGATTGACTTACTTTACTCAGCATAATGTCTTCCAGTTTCTTCCATGTTATGAGATGATTCACAGATTCATCATTGTTCTTTATCATTGCATAATACTCCAATGTGTGTATGTACCGTAGTCCACCTATCCATTCATCTGCTGATGGGCATCCAGGCTGCCTCCATCTTTTTGCCACTGTGAACAGTGCTGCAATGAACATGGGTGTGCATATGTCTATTCGTGTGACAGATCTTATTTCTATAGGATATATTCCTAGGAGTGGGATTGCATTTTGTAGTGCTTTTTTTTGTGGTGCTGACATTTTCTTTGTTCCTCTTACTCTCCTGTGCTGAGCTCCTTTTGTTTGTGGATTTTTTTTTCATTTCTTTTGTTTTTGTAGGTTTTGTTTTTAGTAAGACTTTATGTTTTTCGTCTTTATTTTGATGAGTAGGTTTGTTAACTTACTTTGTGGTTACCTTGAAATTTACCCTTATCTTCCTAGATTTGAACCAGTCTATTATTACTTTGTATCACTTGACTTCCTCCCCATTAGAAGATTCTATAACTACATTGTTTATTCCCTCTTTTATTGTTTTGATGCTGTTGTCATTTACAGATTAACCTCTCTGGTTCCCTTTTGTAATTCTGTTGATTTTACATAGTCCTTAAGAGTTCATTATCTAGGTTGGTATTTGGCTAGTACAATCCTGTGTCCTATATTCAACCTGTGGTCTGATATTGTTTGTTCTTAGATCGAAGGACATCCTTTAATAAGTCTTGTAAGTTTGGTTTGGTTTTTACATAGTCTCTTAATTTCTATTTATCTGGAAATGACCTAATTTCACCATCATATTTGAACGAGAGTTTTGCAGGATATATTATTCTTGGCTGGCAATTTTTTTCTTTCAAGGTTTTATATATGTCATTCCATTGCTTTCTTGCCTGCATGGTTTCTGCTGAATAATCCGAGCTTAGTCTTATTGTTTCTCCTCTGTACGTGACTTTTTGTTTTTCTTGAGCTGCTCTCAGGATTCTTTGTTTGTCTTTGGTTTTAGAGAGTGTGATTATGGTAAGCCTTGGTGATTTTCTTTTGGGGTCTATCTTATATGAGATTCTTTGAGCTTCTTGGATAGTCAGCTTTTCATCTTTCGTGATATTGAGGAACCTTTCTGTTAGCAATTCTTCAATAATCCTGTCTGTGTTTTCTGTTTTCTCCCTCTGTTCTGGAACTTCAATCATTTGAAAATTTTTGCTTTTGATTGTATCCCACATAATTCTCAGGGTTTCTTCATTTCTCTTTGTTCTTTTTTTCTGATTTTTCCTCAAACAGAGTTGTAGCCAAGTGTTTGTCTTCAATTTCACTGATCCTATCTTCCTTCATTTCAAACCTGCTCCTCAGCCCTTCTATGACACTGTCCATTTCTGAAATCTTGTTATTTATCTTTCGGATTTCTAATTGCTGTTTTTGTATGATTTCTAGTTGTGAATTTATTTTAGCATTTTGTTCCTGTATTATTTTCTTGAATTCTTCCATTTTTTATCTGTATTTTCCATGAATTTGTCTGCCTTTTCCATGAATTCATCTTTTTTTTCTCATTTTTGTCTGTTTTATGCTTCAATCCTTGGATAATTCTGAATATTAGAGATTTCAGTTCCCTATCAGTTAGGTCTAGTGCCTTTTCATCTACTCTAAGGCCATCTGGTGTTTTATTTTTTACGCCTTCTGGAACCATTCTGTCCTGTTTTTGTAACGTTTTGATATTGTCTGCTGTCTTCGGGGCATTCAGTGATTATTTTCCTCGTTTATTGACTGTAGATTTGTTTGTTTGGTCCTGCTTTTTTTTTTTTTTTTTTTTTTTAATTTGGCTATGTCTGAGCAGGTAGGCTGTGTGTACTTTGTTGTTTGGTCATCTGTGGGCACTATACTTTTCACCTTCTTCTCCAATGGGCAGTGTCAGTCACTCAGGTATGGTACATCAGGGCAGGTCCAGCTGAAGGGAAGTTACTGGGATAACTTTTTGTGGCACATACCAGGGCTGACCAGGAATCAGTGCAGGGAAGTTTCCAGTAGGCATGCCTGAGCTGCTTGTGAGTGTGATGTTCAGTGCACAGTGCGGATAGGCAGGAAGGAGAGGGTAGATTGTGATGTCTGGAGCTAAGATGGGTATGGGAAAGATGTGATAGAGGAGAGAGGAACAGGAGCCAAAAAATACACACACAAACAAAAAAGAGTGCTAAGTGAGCTTGCTATTGGAGTGGAGAGATGAGAGACTGAGAAATGGGGAAAAACAAAAAAGAAAAAGGGTAAAAGAAAAAAATGAATAAATTGAGAAACTGGACATTAAGAAAGACAGAAAGGAATAAGAGAGAAGAAAACTAAACAAAGAAATTTTAAAAAACCCACAAACAAACAAACGAGAAAAAAGAAATCCCCCAGGTGTGTCCCTGCTTTTGCGCAGAGTAAGGGACTAGCTTCCAAGCCGTGTGGTACTGCCCGGCTAGAAGGGGCTCCCAAGATGAGAAAAGAAAAAGAAAACAAACAAATCAAAACAGAACAAATCAGAGCAAACAAACAAACAAACAAAAATCCCAGGGGTCCCACCAGTGTGGCAACACCAGCGGGAAGCAGTTTCACTGTCAAGTGGTGTTTTGCAGCCTTTCAGGAAGAAGCAATGATGGTGCATGGAGCCAGGTATTTGAGAGGAAGGAGGCGGAGGTGGTGAGAGTCAAGGAAGAAATCTAAAGAAGTGGAAAAAAGCAACACAAGCAGCCAATAAAAGACACTCAGGGAGCTGGCCAGTGCAGACAGGTGGAATCCAAGCAACACCAGGTGTAGCTAATGCTTCCTGGCCAAGGCCAGGAGAATGTGGCTGCAGGAAGCAGAGGAGGCTGAGGAGGGGTGAAGAAGGGTGGTGGTTGGAAAGGGTGTATCTCTGGTTACCGGTTGTTCTGTCTCCTGTTGGAAGCCCCGTGAAGCTGCTTTCTCATACCTCCTGTTCACTGATCTCTGATAGGTGTCCAAGATGGTGGATCCATGCTGCGGTAGCTGATAGGGGACCTCTGCATGTATCTCTGCTGGTGCTCTGTTCTCAGTCAGTTTCTTATTCCATTCGGTGCTTGGCTGAGTTCTTTATCTCTTCATTTGATGCTTAAGGTTTCAGGATTGATGTGTGAGACTGTTTGACTTAGTTTTTCTGATCTTTGCTATGGAGGGATGGCGTGGTGCTTCTGTCTATAGCACCATGTTGCTTGTAAGTCCAGGACTTTGGCCATGGAGTTTTATTTGTATCTTTATTTTTTTGTTTAAGATCTTGTGATAATTCTGATGTGTAACAAATGTTGAGAACCACAGCTCTGTTGTATTGTGATTTCTGCATCAAATGGATGTTAGTCAAGCCTGATTGCAAATTAAAATCACCTGGGGAGCTTGAACATCCGATGATACTTTGATCACGTTAAGACTTAAGGAACGGAAGTGTGAAAACTTATGATTAATTTATGAAAAAGACATTTAAATTAAGACACTATTAATTCATTAAAAAAAGAAAAAATTACCAGTAGCATCTAATTGGTCCTAAAGGAATAAAAGTAAGATTGCACCTTACTAGCAAGAAATTTAAGAAGATTGAAAAATGATGAAGGTTTAAAGGAATTTAAAGGACCCCTGGTGGCACAGTGGTTAAGAGCTCAGCTACTAACCAAAATGTCACCAGTTCAAATCCACCAGGTGCTCCTTAGAAACCCAGTGGGACAGTTGTACTCTCTCCTATAGAGTCACTATGAGTTGGAATCCACTCAACAGCAATGGGTTTGGTTTGGTTTGGATGGAGCAATGGTTAAACACTGGGCTGTCAACCAAAAGGTCAGCATTTCGAACCCACCAGTCTCTATGCGGAAAAAAGATGTGGAGATCTACTCTGTCATGTAGTGTTGCTATGAGTCAGAATCGACCTGATGGCACCCAACAGCAACAGGATCAGCATAGCTGCCTAATGGATTGAATATTATTGTAGGCTGAAGTCTAACCCCTTGCCTGTGGACTGTTCCCCTGGAAATATTTGAAAAACAGGGTAAATTTTTGGAGAAACTTCTCTAAAATCAAATCTTATTTTGGCAAATTACAAATCAGAGAAAGGCAGAATGATGAACTGCAAACAGCATAGAGTGAGAAGTAAAGAGATCTGATTTTGCCAGTGATTAGTTCTATGATATTTGGAATGTTATTTGATGTTAGATTTATAAACTGGGAAAATAGTATTTGTTCAAACTGTCACACGTTTTTGTTATGGATATCAAACCAATTCAATCCAACAAGGTAATGAATATCTAAATGCTTTGAAATAGATCAATATTTACGAAGGTATTTCATGATTAAAATGGAAATGTTGATAAATCAGATCAAAAACCTTTGCTACAGAGAAAAATCTGTCAGATAATATATATACGTCTGTTGTTCAATCATAGCATGCTGTCATCTTAAAATGTTTTCTTAGCTTGTTATATTTACTGATTAACACATATTTAATATTAATTATGTCACAACTTAAAATGGCTTCTGGATAGTATAATTTAACTGTGATTTCAGCAAATAAAAATTAATGTTAATTTAATTTAATAGAGATAATTAAAATGTGTTATCTGACAATTTTATGTCAAGGAATAAGGATGTGTAAATGAATAAATTGCAACTTCTGCCCTTCAGGTACCACAAGCCAGCTGTGTTGATATGTTTATCACCCTTTCAGAGGTAGGCTCATACATAAAATGACATTCAAACTGATTTGAAGAATGAGTGGCAATTTTCCAGACAAAAAGGGCTTCATAGAGAAAACAGCAAGAAAATATTTTACAGATGAGTGAATATGCACAATATGAGTACTGTCATAATCTCCATTTGGAAATGTCTTCAATATGGCTGTTGTTGTGTGACATCAAATTGCTTCCGACTCATAGTGATACTATATAACAGAGTAGAACTGCCCCATAGGATTTTCTAAGCTGTAGTCTTTATGGGAGTAGATTACCAGGTTTTTTTTCTCCTGGAGCCACTGGTGCATTTGAACCTCTAACATTTTGGCAGCCAAGAGCTTAACCATTGCATTACCAGGGCTCCTTTTTCAATACGACTTATGCAGTTTGTACTGTGTGAATTTTCAGGGGCATCTCTCAAATATGCTGCATGTCTTACCATCTTCAAGAAATTCACTATACAGGGTGGGGCCAAGATGGCGGAGTAGTCAGACACTTCTGGTGGTCCCTCTTACAACAAAGACCTGAAAAAACAAGTGAATTGATTATATGTGACAATCTAGGAGCCCCGAACATCAAAGGCAAAGTTGAGGAATTGCACTGAGTGGCAGGGAGAGGGAGATACAGTTCGGAAGCAGTGAGGAGTTGCCAGACTTGAACTGGCCAGAGCCTGAGCCCTTCAGCCCAGATCAGCTCCTGGTGCATGGTGAGGCAAGCAAGCAGCAGCGCTCAGGAGGCAATTTCCACACTGGGAGAGACCCAGTGGCAGACAGTCTACTCTGCCATCCAGAACCAGTGACAATCAGCCCTGGATCAGCAAAAGATAAGTACTTGCTTCTAGTCTACTAAGCAAATGAAAAACAAACCCCTTTGGGAAAAACATCTCTCCCATTTACCTCCCCACTTCCTGCTCTGTACTGGGTCTGAGACTGGATTCAACATTTGCAGAGTCCCCTGGGCCAGAAGTAGGACCCGTCACATGTCCTGAGCCCTTCTTCTGGCCTTGGAGAGTGAACAAATTAACAAACAGGTAACAATAATCTTCTGGCTCCACTAAGCCAGAAATTCAGGGTAGGCACAGCTCCCTCACCTAGGCACAGGCATAAAGGATCCATGGACTTAGAGTGCCTTTTCCCCTGCATAGACTTCTCTGGGCCCATTTCAACAGTGTAGGCCTTCATTACCACAGTACAACAGGGTATATATCTGAAGTCTAAAGTCAACTGTTTCAGCTGTGAAGTGGCAGGTACGTGACATTTGACACAGCTCTGCCCATTAAGCAGGGTCTTTATCTACCCACATCAGGGGTCTGAGGACTGTTGGATCCACCCATGCCACCTAGCCACCTGCAACAGGGGCTCAAGGATAAGTGCTGCCCCCCAGTCCTTACAGCAAACAGCATTGGATGCTCATAGTCCGGTTGCAAAATCCACCCACCTACGCACTCTAGGGAACAGAGACATACTTTCCTTCCAGATATTCAGGGGTGGCTGTCAGCCCCCTGCCTTGCTCAGCATGTGACCCCCTGCTGCAGCCAGTTGCCTGTGCATACACCAATCACCTATGCCTGTCTAGGACTGTGGGTGACAGCCTGCAACACACAGGCCTACTACCTGGACACCAGAGCTGAAGCCATACAGGAGGAGTGGGTGGACTCCTGGGCTCACATATTTAGTGGCAGTTCTGAGATAGAGAGTGTCAGAATGGATAAAAAAATATGATCCATCTATATGCTGCCTACAAGAGAAACAACTTAGACTTAAAGACACAAACAAATTAAAACTCAAAGGATAGAAAAAAATATACCAAGCAAATAACACTCAAAAAAGAGCAAGAGTGGCAATATTAATCTCTGACAAAATAGTCTTTAAAGTAAAATCCACCACAAAGGATGTGGAAAGACACTACATAATGATTAAAGGGTTGATGCACCAGGAGGACATAACTATAATAAATATTTACGCACCCAATGATAGGGCTCTGAAATACACAAAACAAACTCTAACAGCACTAAAAAGAGAGACAGACAGCTCCACAATAATAGTAGGAGACTTCAACACACCATTTTTGGTGAAGGACAGAACATCCAGAAAGAAGCTCAATAAAGACACGAAAGAGCTAAATGCTACAATCAACTAATTTGATCTCATCGACATATACCAAACACTCCATCCAACAGCAGCCAAGTATACTTTCTTTTCCAACGCACATGGAACATTCTCCAGAATAGACCACATATCAGGCCACAAAGCAAGCCTTATCAGAATCCAAAGCATCAAAATATTACAAAGCATCTTTTCTGACCATGAAACCATAAAAGTAGAAATCAATAACAGAAAAAGCAAGGAGAAAAATCAAACACATGGAAACTGAACAACACCTTGCTCAAGAACTGCTAGGTTAATTGGCATAACAAAGTATATTAAGAAAATCTCCTGCATCCTACTTTGGTGAGTGGCATCTGAGGTCTTAAAAGCTAGCAAGCTGCCATCTAAGATGCATCAGTTGGTCCCAACCACCTGGAGTAAAGGAGAATGAAAAACACCATAGGCACATGAGACAGAAAGGGCGATATAGACAGAGACTTCATCAGCCAGAGACCAGAAGAACTGGATGGTGCCCGGCTACCACCAAAGATCGCCCTGACAGGAAACACAAGATAAAGTCCCTGATGGAGTGGAGGAAGGGTGGGATGTAGAATACAAATTCTAGTAAAAATACCAGAATTAATAGTCTGACTGAGACTGGAGGAATCCCAGAAATCATGGCCCCCAGATTCTCTGTCAACCCAGAACTAAAACCATTCCCAAGGCCAACTCTTCAGACAAAGATTAGACTAGACTATGGGACATAAAATGTTACTTACGAAGAGTGTGTTTCTTAACTCAATTAAGTACATGAGATTAAATTGGCAGCTTCTGTCTGGAGGTGAAAGGAGAAGGCAGAGAGGGTTAGGAGCTGTTTGAAGGGGCATGGAAATTGGGGTGGAAAGGAGGAGTGTGCTATCACTGTATGGGGAGAGCAATTAGGGTCACATAACAATGTGTGTATAAATTATCGTATGAGAGACTAACATGAATTGTAAACTTTCACTTAAACTAGAACAATTTAAAAAGGGGGGGGGAGTTAAAAAAAATGACTGGTTATAGATGAAATTAAGGATGGAATAAAGGAATTTATAGGATCAAATGAGAATGAAAATACATCCTACCAGAACCTTTTGGGACACAGCAAAAGAAGTGCTCAGAGGTCAGTTTATAGCAACAGATGCATATGTCCAAAAATAAGAAAGAGCCAAACTCAAAACTTTAACCCTACAACTCAAACAACTAGAAAGAAGGCAGCAGAAGAAGCCCTCAGGTGCCAGAAGAAAGAAAATAATAAGATTTAGAGCAGAATTAAATGAAACAAAGAATAGAAAAATAATTGAAAGAGTTAACAAAACCAAAAGCTGATCCTTTGAAAAGACTCAACAAAATTGATAAACCATTGACCAAACTGACAAAAGAAAAACAGAAGAGGAAGCAAATAAACCGTATAAGAAATGAGACGGGTGATATCACAACAGACTCAACTGAAATTACAAGAATCATAACAGAATACTATGAAAAATTGTACTCTAACAAATTTGAAAAGCTAGAGGAAATGGAAAAATTTCTAGAAACTCACTACCTACCTAAACTAACACAAACAGAGGTAGAATAACTAAATAAACCTATAACAAAAGAAGAGGTTGAAAAGGTAATTAAAAAACTCCCAACAGAAAAAAAAGCCCTGGCCTGGACTGTTTCACCAGAGAATTCCACCAAACTTTCAGAGAAGTTTTAACACCACTACTACTAAAGGTATTTCAGAGCACAGAAAAAGATGGAATACTCCTTCACTCATTCTATGAAGCCAGCATAAACCTGATACCAAAAGCAGGTAAAGATGCCACAAAAAAAGAATGTTACAGACCAATGTCCCTCATGAACATTGATGCAAAAATCCTCAACAAAATTCTAGCCAATAGAATTCAGCAACATATCAAAAAAAATAATTCACCATGATCAACTTGGATTTATACCAGATATGCAGGGATGGTTCCACATTAGAAAAACAATCAATGTAATCCATCACATTAATAACAAAAGACAAGACCCACATGATCTTATCAATCAATGCAGAAAAGGCATTTGACAAAGTCCAACACTCATTCATGATAAAAACTCTCAGCAAAATAGGAATAGAAGGGAAATTCCTTAGCATAATTAAAGGCATTTATACAAGGGCCAACAGACAGCATCATCCTAAATGGGGATATTTGAAAGCATTCCCCTTGAGAACAGGAACCAGACAAGGATGCCGTTTATCACCACTCTTATTCAATATGGTGCCTGAGGTCCTAGCTAGAGCAATTAGGCTAGAAAAAGAAACAAAGGGCATCCAAATTGATAGGGAAGAAGTTGAAGTATCTCTATTTGCAGATGATTTGATCTTATACACAGAAAACCCCAAAGAATCCACAAGAAAACTACTGGAACTAATAGAAGATTTCAGCAAAGTATCAGGATACAAGATAAACATACAAAAATCTGTTGGATTACTCTACAGCAACAAAGAGAACTTCAAAGAGGAAATCACCAAATCAATACCATTTACAATAGCCCCCAAAAAGATAAAATACTTAGCAATAAATCTTATCAGAGACTTAAAAGACCTATACAATGAAAACTACAAGACACTACTGCAAGAAACCAAAAGAAGCCTGCATAAGTGGAAAAACATACCTTGCTCATGGATAGGATGACACAACATTGTGAAAATGTCAATTCTACCCAAAGCGATCTACAGATACAATGCAATCCCGATCCAAATTCCAATGACATTTTTTAATGAGATGGAGAAACAAATCACCAACTTTATATGGAGAGGGAAGAGGCCCTGGATAATTAAGGCATTACTCAAGAAGAAGAACAAAGTGGGAGGCTTCACAATACCTGAATTTAGAAGCTATTATACCGCCACTGTATTCAAAACAGCCTGGTACTGGTACAACAACAGATACATAGACCAATGGAACAGAATTGAGAATCCAGATATAAACTCATCCACCTATGAGCAGCTGATATTTGACAAAGGCCCAAAGTCCGTTAATTGGGGAAAAGACAGTATCATTAACAAATGGTGCTGGCATGACTGGATATCCAACTGCAAAAAACTGTAACAAGACCCATACCTCACACCATGGATGAAAACTAACTAAAAATGGATCAAAGACCTAAATATAAAATTGAAAGCAATTATCTTAGTCATCTAGTACTGCTATAACAGAAATACCACAAGTGGATGATTTTAATGAAGAGAAGTTCTTTCCTAACAGTCAAAGTAGGCTAAAAGTCCAAATTCAGGGCGTCACCTGCAGGGGAAGACTTTTTCTCTCTGTTGGCCTTCTTCTCTTCAGTGCTCCCCCGGACTAGGAGCTTCTCTGCGCAGGGACCCCGGTCCAAAGAATGTGCTCTGCTCCTGGCACTGCTTTCTTGATGGTTTGAGGTCCCCCTGTCTCACTGCTCACTTCTCTCTTTTATATCTCAAGAGATTGCCTCAGGACACAATCCAGTCTTATAGATCCAGTCCTGCCTTACTAACACAACTGCCACCCATCCTCCCTCATTAACATCATAGAGGCAGGATTTACAACATATATGAGAATTAGACAGTACCAGGAATCATGGCCCAGACAAACTGATATACATTTTTTTTTGGGGGGGGGCATAATTCAAACCATAAAAACAGTCAAGATCATGGAAGAAAAAATAGAGACAACACTAGGAGCCCTAATACATGGCATAAACAGAGTACAAACCATAAGTAACGATGCACAAGCACCAGAAGAGAGACTAGATAACTGGGAGCTCCTAAAAATCAAACACTTATGCTCATCGAAAGACTTCACCAAAAGAGTCAATAGACAACCTACACACTGGGAAAAATTTTTTGGCTATGACAAATCAGATCAGCATATAATCTCTAAAATCTGCAAGATACTGCAAAACCTCGACAAGAGAAAGATAAATAACCAAATTAAAAATGGGCAAAGGATATGAACAGGCACTTCGCCAAAGAAGACATTCAGGTGGCTAACAGACACATGAAGAAATGCTCACGATCATTAGCCATTAGAGAAATGCAAATTAAAACTACCATGAGATACCATCTCACCCCAACAAGGCTGGCATTAATCCAAAATACACAAAATAATAGATGTTGGAGAGATTGTGGAGAGACTGGAACACTTATACACTGTTGGTGGGAATGTAAAATGGTACAACTGCTTTGGAAATCGATTTGGCGCTTTCTTAAAAAACTAGAAATAGAAGTACCATACGATCTAGTAATCCTGCCCCTTGGAATATATTCTAGAGAAATAAGAGCCGCCACACAAATAGATATATGCACACCCATGTTCATTACAGCACTGTTCATGATGGCAAAAAGATGGAAAAAAACCTGGGTGCCCACCAACAGACGAACAGATAAACAAATTATGGTACATTCACACAATGGAATACTTCGCAATGATGAAGAACAATGATGAATCCTTAAAACATTTTATAAGATGGAGGAATCTGGAATATATTATGCTGAGCGAATTTAATCAGTTACAAAAGGACAAATATTGTATAAAGCCACTATTATAAGAACTCAAGAAAATGTTTAAACACAGAAGAAAACATTCTTTGATGGTTACGAGGGTGGGGAGGGACAGAGACGGTTATTCACTAACTAGATAGTAGCCAAGAATTATCTTAGGTGAAAGGAAGGACAGCACACACTACAGGGGAAGTCAGCACAACTGGACTAAACCAAAGCTAAGAAGTTTCCTGAATACAATCAAACACTTTGAGGGACAGAGTAGCAGGAGTAGGGGTCTGGGGACTGTGATTTCAGGGGACATCTAGGTCAATTGGCATAACAAAGCTTATTAAGAAAATGTTCTGCATCCTACTTTGGTGAGTGTCGTATGGGGTCTTAAAAGCTAGCGAGAAGCCATCTAAGATGCATCAGTTTGTCCCAACCACCTGGAGTAAAGGAGAATGAAGAACATCAAAGTCACAAGGGAAGTATTAGCCCAAGAGACAGAAAGGGCCAGATAAACCAGAGACTGCATCAGTCTGAGATTAGAAAAACTAAAGGGTTCCTGGCTACCACCAATGACTGCCCTGACAGGGAACAAAACAGAGAGTCGCTGATGGAGCAGGAGAAAAGTGGGGTGCAGAACTCAAATTCTAGTAAAAAGACCAGACTTTGTGGCCTGACTGTGACTGGAGGAACCCCAGAAAGCATAGCCCCTGGATGCTCTGTCAATCCAGAACTAAAACCATTCCCGAGGCCAACTCTTCAGACAAAGATTAGACTGGACTATGGGATATTAAATGACACTCAAGAAGAGTGTGCTTCTTAGCTCAAGTAGATACATGAGAGTAAATGGGCAGCTCCTGTCTGGAGGTAAGATGAGAAGGCAGAGAGGGTCTGGAGCTGGTTCAATAGACACGGGAAATCAGGGGTGGAAAGGAGGAGTGTGCAGTCACAATATAGGGGGAGCAGTTAGGGTCACATAACAATGTTTGTATAAATTTTTGTATGAGAGACTAACTTGAATTGTAAACTTTCACTTACACTATAATAAAAAAAATTCACTATAGAAATGTTAAAGTTAATTTTATATTTAGCCTATTGCCTCTTTGACTACTGACTAAACAAACCAACATACTTTATAGGCCAAAGCTTTTTTTTTGTAACATCTATTTAACTTGACCTTCAGCTCAATTTCTATCCATCTGGGTAACACTTATATTTTGAACACACAGGTGAAGTGATTTGTCAGTCTGAATGAAGAATCTGAACATAAAATCTTCTCAAATGACAATTCATTAACATGAACACACAGAGGGATATATGTGAGCTCATAGACTTTGTGAGGTTATAATTACAACATTTCTACACACGTGTGTACAATTAGTGAGTTTTGAAGAGTTTTTCTTATTTTTGGAATTTAGCCAAGAGTCTCAGATATATGCATAAATCATATTATGCCTCTAATCCAATAGTAAAAGGTATTTTTCTTCCAGTGGAATTCCTGTGTGAAGAGGAGAAGGCAGTATATTCATTAATGTGTTGCCTCTTTAGATTCCTCTGAGAGTAGAGTTCCATATCTTGCTGATGTATAAGTAACAAGAAATTAAAAAGAGTTGCGACAATTAAATTAGGAAGGTTAAAACATAAGAAAATCTTAGCTACATTAATTTAAAAATATATAAAAACAGTAGTTATGGACAGGAAAACTGCGAAATATTGTTGGGAAGCACCCTTTTTCATATTAATAACAAAATAAGGAGATAAATCCAGCAGATATCGTTTTCAGATTTAAGAAAAAGTGCACATGGCAATTAAAGAAAATCAGGTCTGTTTAGTACAAGAAAGCATAAAAAGACAAAAAAGTTTACTATAACTATAGGAACATTTATAGGTGAGAGGGTTTTATTTTGACTTGTTTTAATTTAACAAGTATTTTTATATGTTTGATGTCCCTTGGTGGTGAAAACTGTTAATGCTCTTGGCTGCTAACCAAAAGGATAAACTTTTAAGTCCACCCAAAAGCACCTTGGAAGAAAGTCCTGGTGATCTACTTGCAGGAAATCAGCCATAAAAAACCCTATGGAGCATAGTTCTACTCTGATACACATGGTATTGCTATGAGTCTGAACTGACCTTTCAGAACTGCAACTGGTTGGTGGTTTGCACATGTTTAAAAAATTACATAATAAAAGGCAGCACTTCCTTGCTGTAACCTTCCCATGCCCAGTCTCAATCTCCAGTTATAACTTTTACAAAATTTCTGTTTTCAGTTTTTCTATAGGTTTCCTTTAGTTCCCCAGATATGCAGCTATTTTATGATTTATAAATTCTAGACATAATCTACAATTTTTTACATGAAAATGAACTTCTTTTCATTGCCCTTTTACTCTACCATCCACTTTCTTTAATTTCTCTCTGGTAGTACAGTTCTGAAACAGTTTTTCTTTTCTTTTGGCTCACCATTGCATCACATATAATATAACAGTGTAATCCTGGATCCAGTGCCAGGAGCAGTGGTGGATAAAGCTGGGGTCCAGTGCTCAGTGGCTGGTGCACAGATCTCTTATTGCCCTCCATCTGTGCTTGCTTCGGCTGTGGTTCTAGCTACCACCCACTCCTTGTGTCCGTTTTCCAAGCCTGATTCTTTGTCCCAACAATTCTATAAGCTACCTGATATGGTTTTAAATTATTTTTTCTATGCGCATATCAGCTAGGGTGGCTTATATTAGGGATATCATTTACCACTCCATGTTAGCATTTTTTATTTAGATACAAATAACACTAGGTTTACTTTCTCCAAAAAATATTTTTAAGTTAGCTTTCTTTCATATGCAGTGTTCCATTTTTAGCTCACTAAACAGACTTTATTCTACAGTGATTCAGTCTTGACCTTTCAAACAATGAAAAGAGAGGGCATCATCAGTTGCTCAACCCATGTAATAGCTTAGCTGGCATATATCAACATGAGTCCAGTTTAGAAATAAGCAGAATAGAGAAGCAAATGACAACACCTTGAGAATTGGAAGATGAAGAAAAGCAAAAGGAAAGAGAAAGGTCAGCCATAAACTGTGGAAATGAATTAGGAGAATATGGTTTGTGAAAGATGAGAATACAGAGAATTACATGAAGAAGAGGTCAGAAGTAATAATTCCCAGACTGTATAAAAAGCATAAGATGCTGGATAAAATCCATAGCATTTAATGGCAGACAGATCCTTTGTTACGTTCAAGAAAGGAGTTTAAAAAGAAATGTGAGAGTAGAGGTCAGATTACTAGGAGTGGGAGGTATATATTGTATAAAGGTACTGTAGAGAATAACCCTGCTAAATGTGACAGTGTTGTATAGAGTTTGGCAGAGCCACATTTAATCCAAGTTCCACCTTTACTTGTGACATTGGGAAATCAATTAACCCTCTAGATCCTAATTGTCTCATCAGTAAATGTTATACCTGATACAAATGGTAGTCATTACGCTCTCAATAAATACTAATTCCCTTTCTCCTTAAATGGAACTGAGTTATAGGACTTGTGACTAGGAATATATATCTTTTAATAAAAGCAGCTGGAACATTTTTGTGGTCAGATTGGAGGGAGGAAAAAAAAAACTGTGAGAGGGAACAGATAAAGTGGAAGGCGAAGGAATGAAACAAAAAAGAAAGAGTGTGGGAGTTGATGGAACAAGGTGGGATGTGTGAAATTTTAGATTTAGTCAAGACTAGTCCAATAGCTCTATAAAGAATAAATCTGTTTTCTTATGACATAGTGGGGAAAGAAAGACAAATTGTTAATGATATAGAAAATTTGAGTGATGGAAAAAAAATAAGAAAACCAGGTTAAATGACTTCTATCTTGAAAAATTAATAGGTAATGCCAATTATAAGAATGAAAAGGCTAAGGTAGAACTGGATGACTAAAAGTATTGAAAACACTTGTAGTAAATGCCATAAGGTTGGAAATGAACAATAGCAACAGTGAGGGTGCACCTATTCCAAAGAAGATAGTATGATGTGGTAATAGAATCACTTGTCTTTTAAATAATTTTGTTAAATATGTTTTAGAAGTGCAGACTCATCCATACTTATGGTACAATATTGTAGCAATAGAAGAAGTTGGAAGCTGGTATAAATATTTACCAGTTCCTGAACATACTTAAGAGTTTGTTGACTAAGTTCTCAGTTTCAATTTATTTTTATTCTGACATTTTACAGTATTGCTAGAAGTTACATATGACAGCATGTTGAAGAAGGAGCTGCTGAACTGGAGTTGTCCTTAATTAAAATTTCTTATCCTTAGATGAGGAATCCCCTGGGTGATGAAAATTGTTCATTGCTCAACTACTACCTAACAGTAGTTGGTGGTTCGAACCCACCCAGAAGCACTTCAGAAGACAGGCCTGGTGACCTGCTTCTGAAATTTCACAGCCTTGAAAACCTTATTGAGCACAGTTATACACTGACACACATGGGGTCACCATGAGTCTGATTATGGAAAGAGAAATTCTATTTTCTCTTAGTTAATTATCACATTAAACAACATAAGCCATATTGATTTAGTTACAGGTTTGTCTTTCTCAGACATCATTGATAATCAGCATAGGTATAAAGAAAAAAAGGGAGTTTTTAAACACAGGGTTACATGCATTTAATAAAAAAATATAGAAAAAGAGGTTAATAGCCTTAAAAAAATCACCCCTTATCTCTTATTCTGCCATTCCCTTCTTGCTTTCTTTCCCTATCTTTTTTTCCTATTCAGACGGATATATTTCTTCATACTGTTAATTTTTTTTAGTTATTATTGAAGGGGGCTGCTCCTAATTGGAAGAGTGCTGGGAATTATAGGAAATAAAGACTAGTAGAATTTTTTATATGAATTATATGTGCCTTTACCACACTTTGTATTGCTTTGGATGTATTCACATCTTATGTTTTCTTTATTGTTAATCATAATAGTGGCCTTGCAATAGGGTTAGAAAAATAAGTTTCTTCAGCTATTTTCACTTCAGATGCAAAAGCATACTTACAGCTACTTAGCTTTGGATGTTCATTTTATAGCATTTCCTCAACCAGGTATATATAAAAAAGGAAACATGTATTGACAAACTTAGTTCCATTTTATACTCTATCTTCTGATTCTTTAACCTTCAGTCATGACATAGTCTGCCTGGATATGGGGAAAGATAAAAGGCAGATGAATATAGCCTTTATTGTAGTCGTTACTTTTAAATTAGCAGTTTTGAGTAAGGCATCCGTTATCCTTTGCACTAGCATGTCTCTGCTCTATAGCTGTTGTGGAGATGTGGCCAAAACAAAGCTGTGGGATTCCCCAATAGTTCTAGAACCCTTGGTATTCACACTTCCTCTATTATCTAGAATAAATGTCATAGAATAATCAGATTCAAGAGTCTCTTTGGTGAAGAAGCTCTGAGGCAGATGAAGTCCTAAATAAGGCTAAACCTTAGTGTGAGGGTGAGTTGGTCTGTCTCAGTCCGTCTTTGACAGTAACATTCGACCCCGTTGCTGTCCAGTCAATTCCGACTCATAGCGACCCTACAGGACGGAGTAGAACTGCCCTATAGGGTTTCCAAGGAGCAGCCAGTGGATTTGAACTGCCGACCTTTTGGTTAGCAGCCATTGCTCTTAACCACTATACCACTAGGGTTTCCAACAGTAACATCAGAAACAGTGATATTGTGTTTCCCATCATTTTACTTCTCTTTTCACTATGTTCGTATGTCACTAGTAATTTAGTAAGTAAAATGGTAATTCAATGGGCCAAAATGGTACATCAATGTTGATTTAATTTCCATTTATTTGCTTATAAATGGGCATTATTGTGATCCCATATTTATTATTATGTTGTTGTTGTGTGCCATTGAGTAGGTTTCGACTAGTAACGACACTATAGGACAGAGTAGAACTGCCCATAGGGTTTCCTAGGCTGAAATCTTCACTGGATCAGATAGCCAGGTCTTTTCTTCTGTGGAGTCATCGCTGGGTACATACTGTCTGCCTTTTGGTTAGCAGCAAGTCCTTAACCATTGCACCACTAGGTCTCTTTATTTATTATTAGACTTACATATTTCTTCTTTTAATTAGCTGTTCACTCACTTTGTCCATTTATTGTTTTGCATTTTAGCATTTTTCTTCTCAAAGTGTATAAACTTTTATACATTAAGGTTGTCAATCCCTTATCTGTTGTTTTTCTTGCAATGAATTCACTGAATGGATGCATTTCAATGTTGTAAAATAGATTTTAATGTTATATTACAGACATGGAAACTCTGATTGCAGTGGTTAAGAGTTCGACTGGTAGCCAAAAGGTCGGCAGTTGAAATCCACCAGGCACTCCTTGGAAACCCTATAGGGCAGTTCTACTCTGTCCTATAAGGTCACTATGAGTTGGAATCGACTGGATGGCAACGGGTTTGGTTTGGTTTTTTGGTTATTACAGACATTATCAAAACTTATTTTGATTTTTTCTATTATTTTGTTAGATATTTCTAACATCACAGAAATGTCATAAGTATTAATTATCTATGTATTTATAGCTAAATCTTTTAAACCTTTAAAGTTGGATTTTATTTTCATGATTGTTTTTAAACTGTCCTGGTATAGTGCACTAAAAATAGTCCTTGTATAATTTATTATAGAGTAATTCTTATGCTTCACACTGATTAATAATGCCCTTTTTTTGTAAGTTGCATGCATATATATGAATCATTTATTTGTTTACTCTCCAAACTTTTCTTTTGGACATTTTAACAAATAATTTATATATAATAAAATTATATGTATATATATATAAATTTATATATATGTATATTTATATGTATACACACGCACACACACAAACACATACACATATATATATATATACCCAATTTCTATTAAATTAGGAAAATAAGTATATTATTCTCTGTATTCATTATGCTTTCTAATTTTCATGATACGATTCTGTTTTATTGTAAGGTATATTGTTGTGAACAGGACTGTTCTGTCTCATGTAACTTTAGAAAGGAATAATTCAGGGGGATTCATGAGCCACTTAGAGTACTGAATTTTCCTCTGAGGTTTTGCAGTTTTTCAAATAAGACTTTAGCCTTTCCTCAGGGGCTCAGGATGTGATTTACAAGAGAAACAGAGTGGTGCAAAGTCAAGGACGCTGGACATGGCAAAAGGATACCTGGAATCTAGTGTCCCATGTGCTAATTTGCTACTAGATAAATTTGCATAACCTTTTGTCTGATTTCTGTTTGAAACAAAATGGTTGTGCCAAAAATAGCATATTATTCTTTTCTTTCCATTAAAAAAAATTTCTCATGTCTAATTAATTATTTTAGTCTTAGCTTTTTTTAATTCGATAGGAATATAATTACACAATATCAGATAACATAGATCATTCAAGTCTATTCCCCAACTAATGAAAAAGCCTATACAATGATTTGCCTCAAAGCTTGTCCTCCAGCTGCTAGAAGTCACCTCTTTGCAAGAAGGGATCACATCCCCACAACTTTAAATAAACCCACTAGTAAGAACCCGCTTAAATACCTGCTTGATATAGAAAACTAAATATTCTGAATATATGGCAGGTCAAAGCTGGTGTAGTTGACTTTAATCATTGTAATATGGGTTAGTGGATCTAAGAAAATATGCTAGATCTACATGGCTTTTAGAAAAGAAAAACATTCAAATTATATTTCTGTACCAGAAAATCAAAAAAAAAAAAAAAGATGACTCATATTTTTTAAAAGGCAATTAAATTACATACATCTCCAGGAGAAATTATATTGAATGACTTGTGTAATAAATTAAAAATATAAATGTATGTGGTTGATTAATTTTTTTAATTAAATATCTACTTTTTTTTTAAATTCCAGGGCCTCAATATTCATTTCTACCTCAGGCTGTCAGATCATCCAAAAATTAATACAAATCATAGCTGTAAATTTTATTCTACATCTTAGGTCTCTGAGGCATTTGGTACATTTAAATGTCTAAAATAATTAAATGTGCCTGTCACAGGATTACAGATAAAGCATGCTTTAAAGCTCTATATAGCTCCATCCAATCTGTTAAAGAAAATCGGCTTCATTTTCTAGTCTAGATAGTCCATTCTGTGCAAGAAGAGATGGTTTTAAGAAGCAGATCCTGGATAAGGAAATGTGCACACATGGGGATGTGTGTGTAGTTATGACAACAGGAAACAGCTAAGTCATCTGGAATGTTTTGTAGCTCTACAAGAAGCTGTGACCCCCATGGCAGTTTCTTGCTCTGAAACCAGGAGTAAGTTTCTAACCAGTAACACATAATCATACACATTTCAAAAGGTAGAATTGTTTGCTCTCATCCTGTCAGGTTAGATTTCTTGGACAACTCAAAAGAGGCTAAATGTGCCTTGAGTTTATAAAACAATTGAAACTTCTACACTATGATTTAACCCCACAGGGCAAAGAGAAAAGACGCACTTGATTTATGTGGAGTTGAAAGAAGGAAACACAGAGCAAGTATTTGACTATTCAGCTGCAGATGGAAAAACTTAAACTGTGCTTTAAAGGTCAGGTAGCATTATTGTTCATCACACTGAAACTGCTTATGCTAAGAAAAAACAAATGTATTTCTCACTGTGGCCAAGTCCTTTCATCTCCCCAAAGTAGTTATAACGGTTTCTGCTTGTATAAGAGAAGTTGGAAGAGAGCATATCCACACATTTAGCTGTCAGCAAAATCTCTGCTTGGATCCCCTTTATACCTCATTCAGCATGACAAAATCAAACAAACAAACAAACAGATAAACAAGACCTATTGTTTCACAGGCCTTAATATGAACTAGAAAAATGTAATCCTTATAAAATATTGTAATGGCAAGTAAGTGTATTAGTTTTCTATGGCTGCTGTAACAAATTATCACAAAATTTGTGGCTTAAAACATCACAAATATATTGTCATACAATTCTGGAGGTCAGAAGTCTGAAATGGGTCATAGTGACTAAAATCAAGTTAATAGCAGGGCTGCATTCCTTCTGGAGGCTCGAGGGAAGAATGCTTTTTTGCTTTTTCAGCTTTTAAACGTCACCTGAATCCCTAGGCACGTGGCCCTCTTCCATCTTAAAAGCCAACAAGGTGGCTTTTAACCTCTTCTTCTGTTGTCACATCTGTTCTGACTCTGACTCTCCTGCCTTCCTCCTCCACTTCTTAAGACCCCATGCCTGTGGTTGTATTGGCCCTTGAAATAAGGACAGCTAGTCTTCCAGCCTCGAAGTTTCACTCACATCTGCTAAGTCCCTTCTGCCATGTAAGGTAAACCATTTATAAGTTTTGGGGATTAGGACGTGTACATCTTTGGGGCACCATTAGTCTGCTTAACACAGAGCAGTTCTCATTTTACATATAGGAAACTAAGCCTCAGAGAGTTGGAATGACTTGTTACTCAGTCTTTAATTACTGAAGCCAGAAGTCTACATGACACCATCATTCATGTTCTTTCTATTGTATAATGCTTTAAGCATGAAGTGCTGTGGGCCAACCTCCTGTCAATTCTCTGACTCTAGATTGTCTACATTATCATTGGGGCAAATATTAGAAGCTCTAGTGATGCCTTAAAATTTACAATAAAGAAAATATTCAGGGAAATTTGGAATCTAGGCACAGGTGCTCATGTAACCAGCCATGTGTCCTGTGAATAATGCTGAGCACAGCTGTATTAAAGAGGGCTCAGTATGTCTGAAATAATTACATTAGCACTCAAAAATGCTGACCTTCTCCTAGGGAATACAATTTTTCATGGGCAAGAGAAAAATTATAAATATACAAAGATTATATAAGTAAAGTTGATAAATTCTACTTTAATGTATTGTAAACAGGTAGTGTTTTCTTAAACTTACTGATAAATAATAAAAATTTAATGTGAAAATGATCAGATTTCTTAAACACAAATTAAAGATTTTATCTCTCATTTCTTGCTTTCCCAAATCAGGTTAACATTAAAATTGAATTATAATATAGGAGCTGTTCTCATTCTGCCAAATTAGGGAATCATAAAATTCCTCTGTTTATGTCAAAAACATAAAATACAATTATAGTGCCACATAATATTCATCTTGAATTTAGGATTACCAAAAGTAAAATATGTTCAAGAAAAGGAGAGATCTATTTCTCCTAGCTAAATTGTGGGTTTCCATGATACTTAATAAATTTTCATAGATATCATGATGAATTCTAAACTTGACCTACCATTTATTGAGACTGTTTAAAAAAAAAAAGGTGTTATGGTAAAATGTAGAGCACTTTACTTTCTCTCTGAAGCACATGCTCGATATGCTCTTTGTTAAAGCTATTACTAAGGATGAATGAATCTGGTGGAATAAAAGAAAGATTAAGGGAAATCCTTTTCTTCAAAGTAAAGCATCTATATATATATATACATATATATATATTTAATTTACAAGTCCTGAAAATGATGTTTTAAAATCTGAATTGTAGTTTTTATGTACCACCTTATACATCTTGTTTATCATACTGGCACTAATAGCAAAATTTTCCAAATTCAATCAGAATATAACTCCTATGACAGTCAAAATGAATAAATTCCTTAAAACTGACTACATTAAGGAACATGATAGCTAGATTTTTAAAAGATGATGATATTTTAAAATAGATTCAGAGAATCTAATTAAACTAAGGTCTACCTCTACATAATGAACCTAACCTACTTTTGTTTCATTAATCTCTAGTTGTAACTTTTGCTGATGAATCATTTCAGGAGAAAGAAAAATGCCATGATTTTACATTCAGATGTACAGCGCTAGCTTCACAAAAGATTAACAGGTACATATTTTCCTCCCATCAACTGACTGTGTTCATTGAACTCTTAGTTTGTGCAAAATATTATCTTGAAAATGAACTATTCAAGAATGTGGGTGGTCCATACAAAAAGTTGTAAGCTTGATGTCAAACAGTAAATAAGAAAAAAAGAAAGAAAGAAATGGGACAAGATTAAGTAATCTGTTTTCCTCCTTTATCACTGAAATCTCTCCTTTTCCAGTAGCACTGACTCATCTTTTAGCAAAATGCTGAATGTGTTTATCTAGAAGTAAGATTTACAATAACAAACAAACAAACAAAAAGTCTTTTCTCGTTGGTAGGACCAACAAACCTAAAGTACAAATTATTATCATCTCAGTGAATGTTCATTGCATAGAATAAAATGAAACTCCTTTTTATATAAATATATTATACATGCTGTAGACCTTGCCAGTCTCCCACCTCATTTCCTAGTATTCTTCACTTACATCACTATTTTGTTCATACCAGCTTGCGTCCTCATACTTAGCAACAATATACTTACCACTCTCCATACTGCTGCACCTCTTGTTTCCTCCATCTGAAATCTCCTGCTCACATTGATGACTTCTTGTTGAGGCCTGAATTCAAATGTCATTTTCTCAGAGAGATTTTCCCAGACATCTTTATTTAAATAACCTTTCTCCACTCACACTATCACTCTTTGTTACTCTGTTTTGTTTTCTTCATAGCAACAGTATTAGTGATGTAATTTGCAAAATATGCAGTGCATAAAAATGTGGGACACCTTGTTAAACAATTATTAAGAATTTCCAGACAATGATAGCAGAGTGTTAAAACAAGTGCATGGCCCCACTCAGTGTGGGTCTCTTTGAAGCTGTGCAGGCAGGATGCCCATGAAGCCCACCCTGCATAGCAATTATCTCTATTTGAATATAACCTCTTAATCAATGAGCTTGTTTAATCTGTCTCGCCTATTAAAAAGTATGATCTGTAAAGCACAAATCATATGTGTCATGTTCACTCTTATGGCCCACATTTTTAGAATAGCCCCTGACACATAGAAAGCCAAATATTTGGCTTTTTTTTTTTCATTAGTTGAGCGAACTAATGAAGGAGTAAGTGAATGTAACCCTCATTTTTTAATTCCGTTAAATCTGGCACTTCTCGTAATCTTCTTATCCCAGCAGTTCAATGAAGAATCATCAATTACCTCCTAATTGTAATATTCCATTTTTCCTTTATCCTTCTTGATCTCTCTTTTGGTCACTCTCGATCTCCAGACCAATAGTGTTCAGCTGAGTTGCTGGGTAGCACAAATGGTTAAGTGCTGGACTACTAGTTGAAAGGTTGGCAGTTCAAACTCACCCAGTGGCCCCTCAGAAGATAGGCTTGGCATATTGCTTCCTAAAGACCACAGCCTTGAAAAACCATGGAGCAGCTCTACTCTGCACACATGGGGTCACCATGAGTGAGAATCAGCTCCATGACAATTAACAACAATAATGTTCAGCTCTTATCAGCTACAAGATTCTAATTTCCTTCTCTGTTTCTTTTACTTTTCCTCATTAGTCCTAAATTTTAGTTCCCAGGCCTGTCTAAATGGAATACCTTAACAAATGTCAATAGTGTGTTAGCTAAGTATTATGGAAAGGTTGCTTCATAGGTTAAATAGAAACAATATGCCAGTGTTCTTGTAATAAAAGACTTTCAAGATCAGTAGGCAGTTAAGGGGCTATGTCAAAATCATAGGTGTAAGCATTTTTGCATCAAATCAGAGAGATTATGGTTAGCAAAGAAGCATGATTGTTATTTGAACTAATCAGAGTGCTAGTCTGTAGAATTGTCAGGAATGTTATACTTTTGAATACAGTTAAAAGGTAGTGAGTCAGGAAAATAAAGTAGCATTTCTGAATATTAAATAAATCATAAACCTAATTACAGGAAAGGTCCTTGAAAACCGAAGTAAAGCGTTTATGGAGGTCTTGGAAATTTATCTCTGACTAAATAACCCTCCCTGCTCATCCCAGAGCAGAGTCATTGTCCAGTCTTCATCTCAATGGGCATCTAGTTTAATCATAAATTCTAATAATCCATCCTTACTAAAGGATTTCAACCAAGTGATTTTCCATACTTGAACAAATATTATCAGGGTTAGGGAACTCAATATTTTTAGAGGGTTTCTTTTATTTTAAGATACATTATGTAATTATATTAAAATTTCTTTAAAACTGTTGCAGCAGTACATCAACAGGAAACTGACAGAAATTTAAGCTGGTTGCAGAAGGGGACTTGGAACAAGGAATGTCATTGCTGATGGCAGACGAAACTTGGCTGAAAGCAGAGAATGCCAAAAAGGTGTTTACCTATGTTTTATTGACTATGCAAAGGCATTGGACTGTGTGGATCATAACAAACTGTGGATAACATTGTAAAGAATGGGAATTCCAGAACCCTTCATTACGCTCACTGAGAACCTGTATACAGGCAGGCCCCGGATTACGAACTAGTTCCATTCTTCAATCTGTCTTTAAATAGAATTTGTAGGTTAATCAGAACAGTTAGGTATGGTTTGTATCTAAAATCAGTTAGTCAAATATTTGCCTTTGTGTATAGAACATAGTTTACCTTTCTATGCATAAAAAAAAAACTCTTCCAGATACACTAAAACATCTTTAACATAAAAATACAGTAATAATAATAATAAAGTTTTGATGCCAGTCGCTGAGCTGCAGGAGGCTGAGTTTGAGCTAGCCAGGTGCTGCAGGTTGGCAGCACAGGGAGGGGTGGTGCAGTTGGCAAGGGAACCCAGAAGTCTGCTGGTCCAAGGGCCAGTGGCTGGCCCCTAGCAGTGGCAGTGGTGATGGCAGCCACAGCGGAGCAGTGTGTGGGGCGAGGTGTAGCTAGCCAAGTAGCAGGCTGGAAACAGCAAAAGTGGCAGCCACACAGGAAAGATACAGGGAGGGAGAGAGGCAGGATGGAGTGGAGGAGAAGGAGGAAGGGGCAGAAGGTGGGTGGAATAAGCTTCCACAGGCATAAAGGCACAGGCAGGGAGGATGTCCACGGGATGGACTGGAAGGCCTCTGGGGCTTAACCCAGGGGGCAATGGAGGAGACTGTCACAGAGAGTAGAAAAGTTCCCCCAGCGTGGGGTGGGGGGAGGCTGCAAAGAACAGGAGCTGGAGCAGAAGGAGCAGGAGGAGGAGGAGGAAGGCTTCATGGGGGGTGGTTCTTAACTACTAACTGTATGTAAGTCTGAAATTCTCAACTCAGGGGCTGCCTGTATAGGCCAAGAGGCAGTTGTTCCAACAGAATAAGGGGATATTGTGTATTTTCAAATCAGAAAAATGTGAGCATCAGGACTGTACTCTTTCACCATACTTATTCAAACTGTATTCTGAGCAAATAATCGGAGAAACTGGACTGCATGAAGAACACAGCGTCAGGATTAGAGGAAGACTCATTAACAACCTGAGATAGGCAGATGGCACAGCTTTGCTTGCTGAAAGTGAAGAGGACTTGAAGCACTTACTAGTGAAGATCAAAGACTATAGCCTTCAGTATGGCTTATACCTCAATATAAAGAAAATCCTCACAACTGGACCAATAAGTAACATCATGATAAACAAAGAAAATATTGATATTGTCAAAGATTTTGTTTTACTTTGATCCATAATCAATGCCCAGGAAAATAGCAGTCAATAAGTCAAACAACGCATTCAAATGTTAAAAAGTAAAGATGTCACTTTGAGGACTAAGGTGCACCTGACCCAAGCCATCATATTTTCAATAGCCTTATATGCTTGAGAAAGCTGGACAATGAATAAGGCAGAGTGAAGAAAAATCAATGCATTTGAATTATGGTGTTGACAAAGAATATCGAATATAGCATCAACTGCCAGAGGAATGAACAAATCTGTCTTGAAAGAAGTACAGCCAGAATGCTCCTTGGAAGCAAGGACACCGAGACTTTGTTTCATGTACTTTGGACATGTTATCAGGAGGGACCAGTCCCTGGAGAAGGACATCACGCCCAGTAGAGTAGAGGGTCAGTGAAAAAGAGGAAGACCCTCAATGAGATGGAATGATATAGCGGCTACAACAATGGGCTCAAACATAGCAAGGATAGTGAGGATGGCGCAGGACCAAGCAGAGTTTCATTCTACTGAACATATGGTTGCTACGGGTCCGAACCCACTGAATGTCACCTAACAACAACAACACAACCTATTTGAGAACAGTTGTATCTATTTTGCAAACTATCCCCTCATTCCACAGAGCCCTTCACTCACATAACTTGCCAAGCTGTTGCTACATAGCAAATACCCCTTCTTGGTTTAGGAGCTAAGAAGATGCAAAGACATATAACAGATGAAGTTTCCACAATGGGATGATACTTAAATCACAGAAAGAATATGTTTAAAATATTATATGTGAACATACTTGTAATAAATCCTTGTAGACAGATTTCTTTAATAAGAGCAGTTATTGATAGTAGCAAAGACAATCATGCAAATTGGGAAAAGAGAAATGAAAAGAACAATTTATGTTTTCTCTTTTTTTGTTAGAAAATATAATAACTGGGTAAATAATAATCAATCCAATTCTTAGTGAAAAACCTGACTTCTGCATTTGAAATAAAAGTTATATAAAACACAACACCTGGACAATTCATTAACAGGGAATTAAATTCTAATTTTTTATATTAAATTCAATTTATGGCATCTGTTGTAATGTTCAAACAGTAAAGAAATGTATAAAAATTAAGCTTTTCTTAGTGTATTTACTGGAAGCAAACTTTGCATTTTTGGAAGCTACATAAACTTTTTAAGCCTATTGGTCATTATTTTATTTATAACTATACACATTTTTGTTAACTGGAGTACTGGAGTGGCTAATGTGAAAAGAGAAAACATGACAGATCACTTGAAAGATTATTTCTATAGAAAAGGAATTAGCATTATTCAATTTAGGTCCAAAACACACAAGGTCAAATTATAATGAAAGACTTTTTTTTATTATTAAAATGAATTTCTAACAATTGAATGTTTCTAAATAGAATAGTCTACCATGTGACCATGTGACATGAGTTTCCTGACACTGAAAATATTCATGCCATGACACTCCCACTCATAACAGGTCAAAAATCCAAGATAATCAATCTTCTGACTGAATGGTATGGATAATAAGTTGTCAAAGGAATAAATTATAAATTTGCATTGACAAAAGTAGAAAATCTTCATTGAGAAGGCTGGGAATGAGCTGGGCTTTTCTCTTAAAAAACATTTACAAGATTTGGTGTTTATAGAACACTTAACATATGCCACACTTGTTAAAACTCACAACACTTAGGGATAGAAGGAAATAAAGGAAAAGAGACACAGATAGAGAGATTCAGCAATTTCCCAAGGGTCCATAATTTGATATTATGGAACTGGGATTTGGATACCGGTGGTCTAACTCCTGAGGCCAGACCCTTAACCTTTATTCTGTGCTACTTACTAGCAAGTATGTGTAAAACTTGGATAGGTAGAAAGGAGATGAGAAAAACTAAATGTAATGAAGAGCTCAGCACGACGAAAGTAGAGCCCTCCCTTTGGAAAGAATTGAGAAAAACAAATGGCAATGACATTAAAGCCAGATTGCCACGGTAGAGCAAAATGTCCTAGCACTGCAAATGTCATAGTTGTTCATAATGCTTAGAAGTTAAGCTACCATATTTTGCAGTGCGAACTTCTGTTGGTTTTTCAATAAATGTGTCAAATGTACTAGTTATCTAGCTGAGAATTAACAAAAACCAGTATAACATGGGGGAAAAAAAAGGCATCTTAAAGGAAAACTGTGTACCACTGAGCTTTAAATGATAGAAGGTACAAGAAGCCCTACCAACTGGGCAGGCATAGAAACAATAAGAAACCAGTATGAGCCAAAAGTAAAGGCAAAATGAGCATTTTGACTTCTCAAATAATAAACTGTGTCCTTGCTCACTACCCCTTTGCCACCTTTACTTGTTCTCAGTTTTGGTTTTCAATTACCTTTTCGTTTATGAATCAGTGAAGTCCATTGGTTAATTGTTATATTCTGCATTTAAAAAGTTTGAGTTTCAATCTCTATTCTGAAACTTACTAAATGTATGACTTAGGAGATTGAGGAACCTCTCTTAACCATGTTTTTATGTGAAGTTCTTATCTCTAGTTGAAGAAATTCATATTTTTGCATAAAATGTGATAACATGTAAAGCGCTGAATAAATACTTATCATAATAACAATGATTTTCATTTTTTTATTCTGTTTTCCTACACCCTGTAAATTTAAGGAGATAGTAAGTGATGCACAGATGAATTCTAGTAATAAGACAAAGATGTTTACAAAATCGAACAGACAATAGTTAAACATAACTGAACAAAGTATTAGTTTTCTCAAACAGTTGTTGTTATTGTTGTTGCTGGGTGTTATCAAGTAGATTTCCAACTCATAGTGGCCCCATGTGACAGAGCAGAACTGCCTCATAGGGCTCTCTAGACTGTAATCATTATGGAAACAGATTGCTAGGTCTTTCTCCCACGGAGTCACTGGGTGGGTTTGAATTGCCAATCTTTGGCTAGCAGCCATTATACGAGGGCTTCTTCTCAAGGGGTAATGTCCCCATATCAGCAATACTGTTGTAAGATAAATGAATTTGGCTGAAAGTATCTCCCTAAAACCTTAAATAATTTTTTTTCATAGCCTTTCTGAGAAGTAGGTATGAAGTAGAAGATACAACCTTGATTTTACAAATCAGGAAACAAACCCAGTATAGTTGAACAGATTTATACCCAAGGTCCTACAAAAGTAAATTGAGAGGCAAGAGCCAGAATTTGTTCTTCAGGTTGTCATCCTAGGAACTTTTCAGTTGCCTCATCCTTACAAATTCTGATTTTCTTCATGACCACCATGGAAACCAGACCAATGGAGACCCAGATAGTTCTGGAATGTTAGTATAATTGAAATATTTCTAGCACTAATTTCTTCATAACTTTCTTCCTAGAGAAGATTAGGTTCTATACATAGTAATTATTACATTAGTACTATTTTAGAATCTACTACCTCAAGACTATCAGTCCAAGGTTGAGAGGCAGTACTGCATTGAATTTAACAGGCTCATTGCAGAGTAAGACTGTCTGCATTTAAATACTTATTTTTCCATTTAGCAACTCTTTCACCTTGGGCATGTGTCTTAATCTCAATAAACCTTAGTGCACATGTTCAAAAACTAGATCTATGAACCTTGTAGTGTTGTTTTGACTATTTAATGAAATGGAGACTATGAAGACCCTGCCACTGAAAAAGTATTTAATGCTTATTAGCTATTACTACTTGTCCGTCAGTTTGTGATATAATGGTGTCATGTATGTTGCGGTGATGCTGGAAACTACATGACAGGTATTTCAAATACCAGCAGGTTCACCCATGGTGGACAGGTTTCAGTGGAGCTTCCAAACTAAGGCAGACTAGGAAGAAGGAACAGGCAATCTACTTCTGAAAAAGATTGTTCAGTGAAATCCTTGCAGCTAACAGCAGAACATTGTCTGATATAATGCTGGAAGATGAGGCCCTCAGTTTGGAAGTTACTCAAAGTACAATGGAGGAATAGCTGTCTCCTCAAAGTAGGGTTGATTTTAATGACATGTATAGAGTAAAGCTTACGGAACCTTCATTTGTTGATGTGGCACAACTGCAAATGAGAAAAAAATAGCTGCAAACATCCATTGGTAATCAGAATGTGGAATGTAAACGTACAAATCAAAGAAAATTGAAAGTCATCAAAAATAAAATGGAATGCATAAAGATAGATATCCTAAACATTAGTGAGCTGAAATGGACTGGTATTGGCCATTTTGAATTGGACAATCATATGGTCTACTATCCTGGGAATGATAAATTGAAGAGGAATGGTGTTGCATTCATTGTCAAAAAGAATATTGCAGCATCTATCCTGAAGTACAGCACTGTCAGTGATAGGATCATATCCATATGCCTACAAGGAAGATGAGTTAATACAACTAGTATTCAAATTTATGCACCAACCACTAATGCCAAAGATGAATAAACTGAAGATTTTACCAATTCTGCAGTCTGAAATTAATAAAAAATGCAATCAAGATGAATTGATAATTACTGGTGATTGGAATGTGAAAATTGGAAACAAAGAAGAAAGATCAGTAGTTGGAAAATATGACTTTGGTGATAGAAACATCAGAGTTTGGATGACAGAATTTTGCAGTATCAATGACTTACTCATTGGAAATAGTTTTTTTTCAGCAACATAAACAACGACTATACACATGAAATAGACAGGAATCAAACTGACTACATTTGTGGAAAGAGATGATGGTGAAGCTCAATACAATCAGTCAGAACAAGGCCAACTGTGAAACAGATCATCAATTGTTCATCTGCAAGTTCAAGTTGAAGCTGAAGACAATTACAGCATGTCTACAAGAGCCAAATTTTGATCTTGAGTATATCACACATGAATAGATTTGATGTATAGGACACTAATGACCAGGGACCAGAGGAGTTGTGGAGTGAGATTAAGAACTTTATACATGAAAAAAGAAAAAGGCTATTAAAAAGACAGGAAAGAAAGAGAAGACCGAAATGGATGTCAGAAGAGACACTGAAATTTGCTAAAGTGTATGGAAGAAATGATGAAGAAAAGAGCTAAACAGATGTCAAAGGGCAGCTCAAGAAGACAAAGTAAAGTATTATAATGGAATGTGCAAAGACCTGGAGTTAGAAAACCAAGAGGAAAACACTCATTCAGGTTTTCTCAAGCTGAAAGAACTGAAGAAAAAAATTAAGCCTCGAGTTGCAAGATTGAAGGATGCTATGGGCAAATAATTGAATGATGCAAAAAGAATAAAACAAAAAACAAAAAACAAAAAAGATGGAAAGAATACACAGAGTGATGTACCAAAAAGAATTGTCGATGTTCAGCCATTTTCACAACATAACATAAGATCAAGAACAGATGGCACTGATGGAAGAAGTCCTAGCTGTAACAAAGGTATTGGCAAAAAACAAGGCTCCAGGAATTGTTGGAATACCAACTGAGATGTTTTCACAAATGGACACAATGCTAGAAGTGCTCACTCTTCTGAGCCAAGGAACTTGGAAGATAGTTACCTGGGAGAATGACTGAAAAAGATCCATATACATGCCCCTTCCAAAGAAAGGAAATCCAATGGAATGCAGAAATTATTGAACAATATCATGAATATCGCAAGCAAGTAAAATTTTGGTGAAAATAATGGAAAAACTATTGCAGCAGTACATGGACAATGACCTGCCAGAAATTCAAGCCCAATTCAGAAGAAGATGTGGAATGAGGTATATCATTGCTGATATCAGATAGATCTTGGCTGAAAACAGAGAATACCAGAAAGATGTTTACCTGTGTTTCACTGACTATGCAAAGTTATTCGACTGTGTGGATTATAACAAATTGTGGAAAACATTTTGAAGAATTCCAGAATACTTAAATTCTTCTCATGAGGAACCTGTACATCAACGAAGAGGCAGTCATTCAAACAGAACAAGGGGATTCTGCATGGTTTAAAATTAGGAAATGTGTGCATTCAGGTTGGATCCGTTCACCATACGTATTCAATTTGTATTCTGAGCAAATAATCTGTGAATCTGGAGTATACGAAGAAGAATGAAGCATCACAATTGGAGGAAGACTCATTAACAACCTGAAATATGCAGATGACACAAACTTGCTTGCTGAAAGTGAAGAGGACCTGAAGCACTTACTAATGAAGATCAAAGACTACAGCCTTCAATATGGATTACACCTCAACATAAAGGAAACAAAAATCTTCACAATTGGACCGATAAACAACATAATGATAAATCGAGAAAATATTGAAGTTGTCGAGGATTTTATTTTACTTGGGTCCACAATCAACGTCCATGGAAGCAACAGTTAAGAAATCAAACAATGTATTGTACTGGGGAAAACTGCTGCAAAAGACCTCTTTATGGTGTTGAAAAGTAAAGATGTCACTTTGAGGACTACAGTACATCTGATCCAAGGCTTGATATTTTCATTCACCTTGTATGCATGTGAAAGCTGGCCGATGAATAGGAAGACTGAAGAAGAATTGACACCTTTGAATTACAGTGTTGGTGAAGAATATTGGATATACCATGGACTGTCAGAAGAATGAACAAGTCTGTCTTGGAATAAGTACAACCAGAGCACTCCTTGGAAGCAAGAATTGTGAGACTTGGTCTCATGTGCTCTGAACATGTTATCAGAAGGGAGCAGACCCTGGAGAAGGACATCATGCTTGGTAACGTACAGGGTCAGTGAAAATGAAGAAGACCCTCAACAAGATGGATTTACATAGTGGCTACAACAATAGGCTCAAATATAGCAACATTTGTGCGGATGGCACAGGACCAGGTAGTGTTTCATTCTGTTGTATGTAGGGTTGCTATGAGTTGGAACTGACTTGACAACACATAACAACAACATATTCATGAGAGATATTTGTCTGTAATTTTCTTTTTTATTGTTATCTTTGCTTGGTTTTGATACCAGGATTATGCTGGCTTCATAAAATGAATTTGGGAGTATTCCTTCATTTTCTATGTTCTGAAATAATTTGAGTAGTATTGGTGTGAGCTCTTCTCTGAATGTTTGAAAGAATTCTCCATTGAAGCTGTCTGGGCCAGGGTATTTCTTTGTTGGGAATTTTTTAAATGCCTCTTCAATTTCTTCTTTTATTATGGATCTGTTAAGATTTTCTACTTCAGTTTGTGTTAGATCAGGTAAGTAATGTTTTCTAACAAATTGTCCATTTCCTCTAGATTTTCAAATTTTTTGGAGTACAGTTTCTCATAATATTCTATTATGATTCTTTTTATTTCAGTTGGGACTGTTGTAATGTCACCCACTTCATTTCTTATTTGGGTTATTTGCAAATTCTCTTGCTTTTCTTTTGTCAGTTTTGTCAGTGGTTTATTGATTATATTGATCCTTTCAAAGAAACAACTTCTAGCATTGTTGATTCGGTTGCTTTTCTTTTCTCTGTTTCATTTCTTTCTACTCTAATCTTTGTTATTTCCTTTATTCTGATGACTGTGATCTTATTTTGCTGCTCTTTCTCTATTTGTTAGAGTTGTAGAGTTAATATTTTGGTTTTGGTTCTTCTTTTTTAAGGTATGTATTTATTACTACATACTGACTTCTGAGGTGGGCAACATGACTCTATAGTCAGAAGCACCATGCCATCCTTCCAAAGCAAAGATCAGAAAAACTGAGTCAAACAGAGTCACATGTCAATCCTGAAACCCTAAGTATCAAATGAAGAGATAAAGAACTCAGCCAAGCACCGAATGGAATAAAAACTGACTGAGAACAGAGCACGAGGAGCGGTACATACAGAGGTCCCCTATCAGCTACTGCAGCATGGATCCACCATCTTGGACTCTAATCAGAGATCAGCAAACAAGGGATACAAGAAAGCAGCTTCATGGAGCTTCCAGCAGGAGACAGAACAACCAGTAACCAGCGATATAGGCTTTCCCACCCCCACTCTTCTTCACCCCCACTTAGGCTCCTCTGCTTCCTGTAGCCACAGTCTCTCCACTGGGAAGCACCAGCTTCACCCAGTGTCACATGGATTCCACCCGCCTGCACTGGCCGGCTCCCTGAGTGCCTTTTCTTTGCTGTTGTTTTTGTTTTATTCCACTTCTTTAGATTTCTTTCTTACCTCTCACCACCTCCCTCTCCTTTCTCTCAAATACCTGGCTCTGTGCGCCATCATTGCTTCTTCCTGAAAGGCTGTGAAACACCACTCGACTGTGCAACTGCTTCCTGGCCTGTTCTGCCACACTGGTGGGCCCCCTGGGGCTTTTTTCTTTGGTTGTTTGCTCTGATTTGTTCTGTTTTGACTTGTTTGTTTTCTTTTTCTTATCTTAGCTTGGGAGCCCCTTCTAGCTGGACAGTATCATGCAGCTTTGAAGCTAGTCGCTTACTCTGTGCAACATCCCCGGGGGCATTTCTTTTGTCTTGTTTTATTTATTTATTTTTTATTTTTTTTGGTGGGTTTTTTTGCATTTCTTTGTTTAGTTTTCTTCTCTCTCATTCGTTTTTGTCTTTTTCATTTCCAGTTTCTCAATTTATTCATTTTTTTCTTTTACCCTTCTTTTTCATTTTTGTTTTTCCTCATTTCTCAGTTTCTCATCTCTCCACACCATTAGCAAGCTTCCTTAGCACTCTTTTGTTTGTTTGTTTGTTTTTGACTCCTGTTCCTCTCTCATACCCATCTTTGCTCCACACATCACAATCTACCCCTCCTTCATGCCTACCTGCATTGTGTGCTGAACTTCACACTCTCAAGCAGCACAAGCATGGCCTACTGGAACCTGCCCTGCACTGATTCCTGGTCTGCCCTGTCAGCTCTGGCACATGCCACAAACAACCCATCCTAGCAAATCTCCTTCAGCAGGACCTTCCCTGCTGTACCATACCTGAGTGACTGACCTTGCCTATTGGAGAAGGAGGTGAAAAGAATTGTGCCCACAGATGAGCAAACAACAAAGAATGCACAGCCCACCTGCTCAAACGTAAACAAGTAAAACCAAAATGCAGGACAAAACAAACAAATCTACAGTCAATTAATGAGGAAAATAACCACTGAATGCCCTGAAGACAGCAGACAATATCAAAACATTTAAAAAAAAATAGGAAAGGATGGTTCCAGTAGGTTTCCAAAATAAAACATCAGATGACTTTCCAGTAGAAGAAAAGGCACTAGACCTAACTGATAGTGAATTCAAATCTCTAATATTCAGAATTATTCAAGAGTTGAAGCAAAAAGCAGACAAAAATGAAGAAAAAATAGACAAATTCATGTAATAGGCAGACAAATTCATGGAAAATACAGACAAAAAAATGGAAGAATTCAAGAAAACAATACAGGAAAAAAAGCTAAAATAAATTCACAACTATAAATCATACAAAAACAACAATTAGGAATCCAAAAGATAAACAACAAGATTTCAGAAATGGACAGTGTCATAGACGGGCTGAGGAGCAGGTTTGAAACAAAGGAAGATAGGATCAGTGAAATTGAAGACAAACTGTTGGATACAACTCTGTTTGAGGAAAAATCAGAAAAAAGAACAAAGAGAAATGGAGAAACTCTGAGAATTATGTGGGATACAATCAAAAGTAAAAATCTGCAAGTGATCAGAGTTCAGAACAGGGGAGAAAACAGAAAACAGAGAGAATCACTGAAGAACTAGTGACAGAAACTTCCCCAATATTGTGAAAGATGAACAGCTGACCATCCAGGAAGCTCAACGAACCTCATATAGGACAGACCCCAAAAGAAAATCATCAAAGCATATCACAATCACACTCACTAAAACCAAAGACAAACAAAGAATCCTGAGAGCAGCTCGTGAAAAACAAGAAGTCACATACAAAGGAGAAACAATAAGACTAAGCCCAGATTATTCAGCAGAAACCATGCAGAAAAGAAGACAATGGGATAACATATATAAAACCTTGAAAGAAAAAAATTGCCAGTCAAAAATAATATATCCTGCAAAACTCATTCGAATATGAATGTGAAATTAGATCATTTCCAGATAAATAGAAATTAAGGGAGTATGTAAAAACCAAACCAAACTTACAAGACTTATTAAAAGGAGTCCTTCTATCTGATAACAAACAACATCAGATCATAGGCTGAATATAGGACACAGGATTGTACTAGTCAGATACCAACCTAGGAAATGAACTCTTAAGGACTACACAAAACCAAAAGAATTACAAAAAGAAACCAGAGAGGCTAATCTGTAAACAACAACAGTATCAGAACAATAAAAGAGGGAATAAACAGTGTAGTTATAAAACCTTCTAATGGAGAGGAAGTCAAGTGATACAAAGTAATAATAGACTGGTTCAAATCTAGGAAGATAAGGGTAAATTTCAAGGTAACCACAAAGAAAGGTAACAAACCTACTCATCAAAATAAAGAAGAAAAACATAAAGTATCAGTACAAACAAAACCTACAAAAACAAAAGAAATGAAAAAGAACTCCACCAACAAAAGGAACTCAGCACAGGAGAGTAAGAGGAACAAAGAAAAAGTCTGCACCACAAAAAAAAAAAACAAAAAACAAACAAACAAAAAAAAAAATGCAATCCCACTCCTAGGAATATATCCTAGAGAAATGAGTTGTCACTCAAATAGACATATGCACACCCATATTCACTGCAGCACTGCTCACAATAGCAAGAAGATGGAAACAACCTAGATGCCCATCAACAGATGAATGGATGAACAAACTATGGTACCTACACACAATGGAATACTACACAATGATAAACAACAATGATGAATCTGTGAAGCATCTCATAACATGGATGAAACTGGAGGACATTTTGCTGAGTGAAATAAGTCAATCACAAAAGGACAAATATTGTATGAGACCTCTATTGTAAAAACTCATGTAAAAGTTTACCCTCAAAAAGAAACAATCTTTGTTGGTTATGAGGAATGGGAGGGGTGGGGTGGGAACTAAACAGAAAATAGATAAGTGTAACTTTGGTTAGGTGTAAGACAGTATATAGTACTGGGGAAGCCAGCACAACTTGTATAAGGAAAGGTCAAGGAAGCTCCATAGACACTTCCAACTCCCTGAGGGACTGAATTGCTGGGCGGAGGGCTGTGGGGACCATGGTCTCAGGGAACATCTAGCTCAATTGGCATAACACAGTTTCTAAAGACATTCTACATTCTACCTTGGTGAGTAGCGTCTGAGGTCTTAAAAGCCTGTGAGCAGCCATTTAGGATACTCCAGTGATCTCACCCCTTTGGGAGCAAGGGAGAATGGAGAGAGCAAGATACAAGGAAAATATTAGTCCAAAGGACTAATGCACCACAGCTACCAAGGCCTCCACCAGACTGAGTCCAGTACAAATAGATGGTGCCCGGCTAACACAACTGACTGCTCTGACCAGGATCATAATAGAGGGTCCTGGACAGAGCTGGAAAATGATGTAGAACAAAATTCTAACTCACAAAAAAAATACCAGATTTACTGGCCTGATAGACTGGAGAAACCCCAGGAGTATGGCCCCTGGACACCCTTTTATCTCAGTGGTGAAGCCACTCCCAAAGTTCACCGTTCAACCAGGGATTGGAGAACCTCATAAAACAAAACGGGACTAATGAGGCACAGCAGTCCAGGGACAAGGACTGTAAGGCAGGAGGAGAAAGGAAAGCTGGTGATAGGGAACCCAAGGCTGAGAAGGGACAATGGTGACATGTCGTGGGGTTGTTAACCACTGTCATAGGGCAATATGTACACTGTTTAATGAGAAACTATTTGTTCTGCAAACCTTCATCTAAGGTACAAAGAAAAAAAAATTATCTATATGAGATCAAACTGACAACAGCAACTCAAAAGGTTTGATGAGAAGTCTAGGGCACAGTGAGTTGAAGATAATAGTGATGGAATAATTTGGAAAGGGTAGTGAGAATAGCAGCACAACTGGAAGAATGTAATCGATTTCACTGAATTGTACATATAGAAACTTTTGAAATGTTGTAACTTTGGATATGTGTATTTTCACCCAAAAAAAAGGTCCTCCAAGGTCAAAAAGTGAGAGTGTTGACATGTTGTGGGTTTGTTAACAAATGTCATAAAACAAGATGTGTACTGACTGTTTAAGGAGAAACTATTCTGTAAACCTTCATCTAAAGTACAATAAAAAAATAATTGACTTCTGAGCCTTATTTTTGCTGTGTCCCAAAGGTTTTGGAATGTTGTATCTTCATTCTCATTTGTGTCTAAGAATGTTTTTTATTTCTTCTATTACCCAGTGGTTTTAAAGAAAAGTGTTATTCAGTTTCCATATATTTGATTTTTTTCCTTGTTCTTCCTCTTATTGATTTCTAATTTTACACGACTATCATCAGAGAAGAGGCTTTGTATCATTTCCATGCTTTAGAATTTATTGAGGTTTGCTTTGTGCCTAACATGTAGTCTAGTCTGGAGAATGAACCTTGTGCATTGGAGAAGAATGTGCACTCTGCTGTTGTTGGTTGGAGTGTTCAGTATATGTTTATGAGGTTGAGTTAGTTTATTGTGGAAATCAGATCTTCTGTATCTTCACTGAGTTTCTTTATAGTTCTTTCTTTCACCGAAAGTGGTGTGTTAAAGTCTCCTCTTATTGCAGAAATGTGTATTTTTTGTTTGTTTTGTTCCTTACTCTGTTAGAGTTTCTTTTATGTTTTTGGAACTCTGTCATTGGGTGTGTATATATTTATTATGCATATGTCCTCTTCTTTGATTGACCCTTTAAACATTGTATAATGTGCTTCCTGGTATTTTATTTTGCCTTCAAGTCTATTTTATCAGAGATTAATACTGCCACTATTCTTTTTGGTTATTATTTACTTGATAAAATTTTTTCCATCCTTTAAGTTTTAGTTTATTTATATCTTTTTGTCTAAGGTGTGTCTCTTGTAGACAGCATACTGATGGATTGTGGGTTTTTTTGTTTTTTTTATCTGTCACTCTCTGTCTCTTTACTGGTGCATTTAAACCATTTATATTCAGTGTAATTATCAACAGATATTCGTTTACTGCTGCCATTTTGTAACTTTTTAGTTTATGTGTGTGTGTGTGGTGTTGCCAATTTCTTTGTTCCACTTAATTTTCTGTGCTGAGTTCTTACTGTTTGTGGATTTTCTTTTCATTTCCTTCGTTGTTGTTGATTTTGTGTTTACTGAGTCTATGATATTCTTCTTTTTTCTTTTGATGAGTAGGTTTTTTATCTTTCTTTGTGGTTACCCTGAAATTTACCTTTATATTCCTAAGTTTAAAGCAGACTCTTATTTCTTGATTTCACCTTTACTTTCTTTCGTATGGAAGTTCTGTAAGTACACCACTTATTCCCCTTTTTGTTTTGATGTTTTCATCATTTACAGGTTGACTTCTCTGGTTCCCCATTTTCATTCTTTTAGCTTTATTTTTGTGAATTCTTTATCTGGTTTAGTATCTGGCTGATCCATTGCTCACTGGATTGGGTGGTGGGGAAGTGAGTAATGGGCAGGCGTGCCATGTCATGCTAACACCACCTCCCACCGAGTTGGTTAAATGAGGGGTGAGCGACCGGCAGGCACATGTGCTGCCCTTGGCCGGGTAGAGTTGGGGGATGAGTGAACGGCAGATGCAAGCACAGTCCCAAAGTTGCTGTCTCTCACTGGTGGGAAGAGGAGTGTTTATTTTATAGTCCCCAGTCAGGTGGGGTGGTAAGGATATGGGGCCCTCTGCTGCCTCCAATCAGGAGGGTGGGGTGAAGTGGAATGTTTCTCTGGCTGACTGATTTGGGTGCCCGGTTTCATTCACTGCAGACAGCTGTCGGAGCTTGCCACCAACCAAGTGCAAAGAAGGGTGGGAGCACGTGGAATCCTGGTAGGTGGGTGACTTCCCATCAGTACTCCAGGGATCTGCCACCTCATGCACACCACAGGCCCCAAAGGCCTGAGATTGTCTTTCATGAGTATACCTTACTCTGGCTTCTGGCTCCCTCTCCGCTCTGTGGGCATTAGGATCTCTGCATCTCTCACTCCCCTTTCTGAGTTTTACTTCGTTATATCCGGTTGATGATCCACTCACCTTGCTTATTTCTGAGTGTTTCAATATAGTTTCTCTGTCTCTTTTTGAGAGCACTGTGCTATTTACTTGCTACTGACTATTTACTTCCACTACTGGCTTTGTTTCAAGATGGCCATGCTGTGTTGTGACAGCTGGAAGAGCCTTTTCACTCTGTGTCACTCCTCCTTTCCTACATTTGTTCAATTTCTTCTTCCAGTTGATGTTCAGCTAAATTCTTTATCCTTCCTTTTTGATGTTCAGCTTTCCAGGATTGTCATCTGATTGTCATCTGCATTTGTTTTGCTTGGTTTCTCAGGTCTTTGCTGTAGAGGGGTAGTATGGCATCTCTGAAAAAGCTGCCATCTTGGCCTTGCCCTTGCAAATTCTACAATTTAAATGTACAATAGCCAAAATGAAAAACCCATAAGATGGTTTTAATAGTAGATCTAAAGTGACAGATGAACAATCACTGAACATGAAGATAAATTAATAAAAATATTCCAGTCTGAAGAACAGATTGCTAAAAGATAGAATGAAACCTAACAGAGCCTCAGAGACAAGTAGGATAACATCAATCATACTAACTTATGTGTAATAAGAGTACTAGGAGGAGTAGAGAGAAAAGAAATGGAACATTAATGGCTGAAAATTTTCCAAATTTCCTTCCTTTAACCCAAGATAGAACAATTAAAAAAAGATCCACACCTCGACCTGTTATAGTCAGACTGCTAAAAAATAAAGATAAATAGAAAATTCTTAAAGAAGTTAGAGAAATATGACTCACCTCTCATGGAAGAATAACAACAGGATTAATCACTGACTTCTCATTAGAAACAGTAAAGGACAGAGAACAGTGAAATGACACATTCAAAGTGCTGAAAGAAAAAAAAAACTATCAACAAAGAATTGTATATCTAATACAACTATTCTTCAAAGTGAAGGCAAAATAAAGATATACCCAGATAAACAAAAACAGAGAGCATTAGTTGCTAGCACTTCTGCCCCCCACCCCACACAAAAAAAACTATAGAAACAGCTTTAGAATGTACAAGTGAGACTGTTTCTTTTTGTGGCCTCCTTATTGAAAGTCGTATAAAAAATGCACAGCTTAGGTGTTCACTTGTATAGAATTATTATTTATCATCAACAGAATAAGTGGAAAGTGCTAACCTATGATTTCATATGGAGCAGTGCCAAAACATAAACCATCTGCATTATTAATCTCACTTAATGATAAGCATACATATACATATATACTATATATGTATTTTTAAATTGCAAGATATTCTCAATAAAGAAAGAAATTCATTTTTTTTCTTTTTTTTTTAATCCTAGTACAGTAACAAATAGTTTACAGTCTAGTTGCTGCTGTATTGAGCCCACACTGAGTAACACTGAATACAATTCCATTTATGAAACAGACATTCCACACTTTAATAAATGTTGAAATTTCTTATAAGTAAAACAACAGGGAAAGTAATAAGCAGTATTCATTGCTTTATATATGTGTTTACTTACCTGTCCTCATTCAAAAATTATTAATCTAATGAAGTGAGTTTAAGTTCTTCAAATATCTTCAGATTTTTATCATTATACTAGTTGTTGAACTACATCATAAGGTAATAGTTAAATATTAGTCAATTATTATTTACTTCCTGTTCACTTCCCATTCTTTCATATTCTCTCCAATATTTTCCATATTTCTAGAAGTTATAATAAAAACATTTTCCTTCATGCTTTTTGTCTATATTTTCTTTGCAACTCATGTCCAAATATTATGAGGTCTCATGGTTATTAAGCAGGAGATCTCTTATTTATCAATTTCTTTAAGAAATAAATAAGTAAAACAGATAGTAAGGCCTTTAACCTCAGAAAAACTAACACTTTTTATAATGTTAAGCTAATAAACCACTTAACTTCACATAGGTGATGTAGTGAGTTAAGGGGCTCTACTTTTCCCCATGGTTGAACTCTGGGGGATGACATGACCAGGAGTCCTCCAAAAGTACAACCTGATAATTAAATATTTCCACCCAGAAAAGAGGAATTTAAGGTTAAATTTTCAGTTAGAAGTTTTGTTTACACTCATGATTAGTTTCTTTTTATATGTGAATCTAGTCTTTCACATGTTTAGCAACAATGGTATGCAAGTGAGGAAAAACTTTAAATTACTCTGGGACAAACTTGTATACTACCTTACTGTAATTTAATGACATATTTTTTATGTAACTATAGCTTCTATTTTAACACTAAGCACTCTCTCAGATTTCAAATAGGAATAATGCATGACCTCTGCCAACAAGAGGCTACCATTCATCAGACACTAATTGCATAAAGTGGCAATAGAAGATGTGAATGTCATTGTTGAAAGTATCATTATTTAAGGATTCTACTAGTGAGCATATGTGACTGGATACACACACATGGATAATGTGTGATGCAATTAGAAAATAGAACAGCATGTAAATATGCTACTTATATGTTACAGACTTAATAAGATAGTTGATAATTTTGTTAGAAAAGCCACTACAAAGAGAGGAGAAATATATACAGATCTTACTTACAGAAAAATGAGAATAACAAGTAGCATGGAAACAGAATTAAGCTTGAATAAGTGTTTATGGGAATAAAAAACAAGATTTTTTTGTTTGTTGTTACATTCTCTTAAACTATAATTAGCTGCAAGAATCTGTATTTACCTTATTAATCTATGAGAATCCTACCAAACCTCAAAATTTTATTAGAGATAACTATTATTACTTCATTGCCAATTTTGACTTTTTTTTTTAATGCCACAATGTAAAAGAGGAATATGAAAATAGCCATCCTAGCTCCCCAATCAAGCTGGTTCTGGAAGATTATATTTCCTGGGATTTCTGTATTTAGATAAACAGAAATTTTGTTAGCTGAGAAAGCTTACAGTCTATGGACAATAAAGCTATGGCTGCCATTTGGGGGCAACCAAGTTAAAACACTCACCACGAGTCTGTCAGTATGTCTTGCTGTGGTGGCTTGTGTGTTGATGCAATACTGGAAGCTTTGTCGCCAGTATTTCAAATACCAGCAGGGTCACTCTTGGTGGGCAGGTTTCAACTGAGCTTCCAGACTAAAACAGACTAGGAAAAAGGGCATGGCAGTCTACTTCAGGAAAAAATGGCCAGTGAAAAACTTATGAATAGCAATGGAACATTGTCTGATATAGTGCCAGAAAATGAACCCCTCAGGGTGGAAGGCACTCAAAATAAAACTGGGGAAGAACCGCCTCCTCAAAGTGGAGTCTGCCTTAATGACATGGACAGTGTCAAGCTTTCTGGATCTTCATTTGCTGATGTGGCATGAATCAAAACGAGAAGAAACAGCTGTAAACATCCATTAAAATTGGAACTTGTAATGTGTGAAGTTTGAACCTAGGAAAATATGAAATCATAAACAATGAAATGGAACACATAAACATTGATATTCTAGGCATTAATGAGCTGAAATGGATTGGTATTGACCATTTGGAATCAAACAATCATATGGTCTACTATGCCAGGAATGATAAACTGAAGAGGAATGGCATTGCATTCATCCTAAAAAGAACATTTCAAGATCTATCCTGAAGTACAACCCTATCAGTGGTAGGATAATATCTATATGCTTACAAAGAAGACCAATTAATATGTCTATTATTCAAATTTATGCACCAACCACTAAGGCCAAAGATGAAGAAATTTTGTTTTTTACCAACTTATACAGTCTGAAATTGATCAAACATACAATCAAGATGCATTGCTAATTACTGGCGATTGGAATGTGAAAGATGGAAACGAAGAAGAATATGTAGTTCGAAAATATGACTTTGGTGATAGAAACAAAGCCAGTGATCACATGACAGAATTTTGCAAGACTGATGATTTCTTCATTGCAAATATCTTTTTTCAACAACATAAAAGGTGAGTACACCTCACCTGATGGAATACACAGGAATCAAATCAACCACATCTGTGGAAAAAGACCATGGAAAAGCTCAATATCATCAGTTAGGACAAGGCCAGGGGCCAACTGTGGAATGGACAATTAATTGCTCATATGGAAGTTCAAGTTGAAGTTGAAGAGAATTAGAACAATTCTACAAGAGACAAAGTACAACCCTGAGTATATCCCACCTGAATTTAGAGACCATCTCAAGAACAGATTTAATGCATCGAACACTAACGACCTAAGACCAGATGAGTTGTGGAATAACATCAAGGACATCATACATGAAGAAAGTAAGAGGTGATTAAAAGACAGAAAAGAAAGAAAATGAATGTCAGAAGAGACACTGAAAATTTCTCTTGAACATAGAGTACCTAAAGCTTAAGGAAGAAATGATTAAGTCAAAAAGCTAAACAGCAGATTTCAAAGGGCGGCTTGAAAAGACGAAGTAAAATATTATAATGAAAGGTGCAAAGACCTGGAGACAGAAAAGCAAAATGGAAGAGCACACTTGTCATTTCTCAAGCTGAAAGAATTAAAGAAAAAATTAAAACCTCGAGTTGCAATATTGAAGGATTCTATGGGGAAAATATTAAACAATGCTGGAAACATCAAAAGAAGATGGAAGGTATACACAGAGTCGCTGTACCAAAAGAATTCATCAATGTTCAAACATACCAGGAGGTAGCATACCATCCAGAACTGATGGTACTGAAGGAAGAGAGCCAAGCTGCACTGAAGGTATTGGTGAAAAAGTCTCCAGGAATTGATGGAATACCAATTGAGATGTTTCAGCAAAGGGAAGGCAGCACTGGAAGCACTCACTCATCTATGCCAAGAAATTTGGAAGACAGCAACCTGGCCAACTGACTGGAAAAGATCCACATTTGTACCCATTCCAAGGAAAGGTGACTCAATAGAATGCAAAAATTTTTGAACAACACCTTTAATATTATACTTAAGTAAAATTTTGCTGAAGATCATTCAAAAGTGGTTGCAAAAGTTCATCAATAGGGAAAAGCCAGAAATTCAAGCTGGATTCAGAAGAGGAAGTGAAACAAGAGATAACATTGCTGAAGTCAGATGGATCCTGGCTGAAACAGAGAATAGCAGAAAGACATTTACCTGAGTTTTATTGGCTGTGCAAGGTTATTCGACTGTGTGGATCATACCAAATTACGAATAACATTGCAAAGAATGGAAATTCCAAAACAATTTTGCTCATGAGGAACCTGTACTTGGTCCAAGAGGCAGTTGTTTGAACAGAATAAGGAGGTACTGTATGGTTTAAAAACAAGAAAAGTGTGCATCAGGATTGTATCCTTTCACCATACTTATTCAATCTATATTCTGAGCAAATAACCCAATAAGCTGGACTATATGAAAAGAATGCAGCATCAGGATTGGAGGAAGACTAATTAACAACCTGCAGTATGCAGATGACACAACTTTGCTTACTGAAAGTGAAGAGAATTTGAAGCACTTACTCATTAAGATCAAAGACTACAGCCTTCAGTATGGATTACAGCTTGTCATAAAGGAAACAAAAGTCCTCATAACTGGACCAGTAAACAATATCATGATAAACGGAGAAAATACTGAAGTTGTTAAGGATATAATTTTACTTGGATCCACAGTTAACGCCCATGGAAACAGCAGTCGAGAATGCATTGCATTGGGCAAATTTGCTGCAAAAGATTTTTTTTTTAAGTGTTAAAAAGCAAAGATGTTGTTTTAAGGACTAAGGTATGCCTGACCCAAGCCATCATGCTTTCATTCATCTCATATGCATGTGAAAGCTGAGCAATGAATAAGGAAGACTGAAGAAGAATTGACACTTTCGAATTGTGGTGTTGGTGAAGAATATTGACTATATCTCAGACTGCCATAAGAACGAACAGATCTGTCTTGGAAGAAGTCCACCCAGAATGCTCATTAGAAACAAGAATGGCAAGAATTCCTTTCACGTACTTTGGACATGTTATCAGGAGGGACCAGTCCCTGGAGAAGGACATCATGTTTGGTAAAGTAGTAGGTCAGCAAAAAAGAAGAAGGTCAACGAGATGGATTGACACAGTGGCTGCAATAATGGGCTCAAGCATAACAACAGTTGTGAAGATGGCACAAGACTGGGCAGTGTTTCTTCTGCTGTACATAGGGTCACTATGAGTCAGAATTGACTTGACAGCACCTAACAGCAACAAGTTAAAACACACATAATTAGAACCAAGAAAAATGGTCTGAATAAGAGAAACAAAAGTGAAGCAGACACACTGAGGGCAGAAATCAATATATAGGAGAGATTTTGAAGCCCCAAGTAGAGAAAAGCTAAGAGAATTTTCTATATTTCAGGTCCTGCTTGTACATTCTTTAATCTATTTCAGTTGACCTCTGTCTTCTCCAAACTTACATCAAACTTATTTAAATTGCTCACTTGAAACTAAACTACCTATTATCTTATAATCTTTCTTTTAATATTTTTTTAAAATTTACATCTATATGATTATTTATATAACTTCAATTTAAAGTGTTTTTTAGGTGTTTCAAATTTTGGAAAAATCTATTAAATTTTTTAACATTTTCTAATTTTATTACATTTTAGAAATACAAATTTATTCATTAATTTTTTTGAATACTTGAAAAATTGCACAGAAGACATGATCCCACTCTGTATACATTGTTCCAATTTTTTTTACTCCCCATAGCTAGTGAATTGAGGATTTACAGTTGTGCTGACCTAAACTACATTAAATCAAAAAACCCCATGGCTTTTCAGTTGATTCTGACTCATAGTGATCCTATAGGATAGAGTAGAAATGCCCCATAGTGTTTCCAAACTGTAAATCTTTACAGAAGCAGCCTGCCACAACTTTTTCCCATGGAGTCACTGGTGGGTTCAAAATGCCAACCTTTCAGTTGGCAGCTGAGTGTTTTAACCACTGTGCCACCAGGACTCCTGTAAAATAAACAGACCTGTTATTTACATTTTCAAGATACAATGAGCAATATAAAATGTGCATGGATACAAAAGTTGTCATTCAAATTCAGATTGCCCTTGAAACAAAAGAACAGCCAGGCATTGTTGGAGCCTTTCAAAGATTCAATTATAAAATAAATAGGCTGAAACACTGTATTTATCAAATATTACCAAATTTCAACCGAAGAACAAACTCTTCTTTAGGGAATCAATCATCAAAAGACCAACTCCTATTTTAGGTAAAATACAGGGCATAACAGAAGAAAACACTTAGAACAAAATTTCTTCACTCTATCATCACAAAGTTATTTAGAACAGATGTGTTTATGATTATGAGAAACTGAGAAAATCAGTCTTTAATGGCAAACTCCCATTCTCACACCTGAGGAACATAGTGCCAGAATATAAAACCTTGAAATTTTGACAGAAAGAAGTCTTGTAAAAGCATCTTATGTACTGCTTTTGGACGTTATCTCCCTATGATATTCCAGCCGTTTTATTTTGTTATTATTTATAAGGAACATTTTAAGACAACAAAATAGACATTTATAGGACTACAGAGTCTCTTGTATGGCAACAAAGCACGTAACTAACAGCCACAGGTGTACACCACATGAAGTGGTAAGATGTGATTTGGAGAGATTTGATGACAGATCAGACTCCATAAGGCTGCATCTCAGGTTGTGCCCTCCATCTGTTCCTCAAGTCTTTGACTGGTTCCATCTAAAAGCAGTAAAGTATCTTCATACTGAGAGCTAAAGCAGTAATTTTAAAAACATCTGAAAAGGGAAAGGACATTATTAATAAAGTATAAGTTACTTATCAAATTAATTTTAAAATACTGTCTACTTATTCTATCATAGTATTAAGTCTGACTTCTATTCCAATTCAATCCAGATTCTTTGGCTAAAGCCAATATTAGTAATATACCAACCACTTGATGAATTTTATTATTTTTAATTAATTTATTTTTTTATTGTACTTCAGGTGAAAGCCTACAGAACAAATAGTTTCTCATGAAACAGTAGTACACTTGTTGTTTTAGGACATTGGTTAACAATCCAACAACTTATCAACCCTCTAAATTCTCAACCTTTTTTTTTTTTTTGGTGAAAATACACATAGCCAAAGATACACCTTTTCAAAAATTTCTACATGCACAGTTCAGTGACACTGACTACGCTCTCCAATTGTGCTGTTATTCTCATTTAAGATGAAGGCTTACAGAACAAAAGAGTTTCTCATTTAACAGTTACTACAAATGTTGCCCTATGACAATGGTTAACAATTTCACAACACATCAACAATATCCTCACTCAACCTTGGGTTCCCTATCACCAGTTTCCTTGTCCCCTTCTGACATCTGGCCCTTGTCACTGGACTCCTGTACCTCATTAGTTTCATTTGGTTTTACTGGGCTGTCCACTCCCAGGCTGAACAGTGAACCTCGGAGGTAAGTTCACCACTGAGCGAAAAGGGTGTCTGGAGGCCATACTCTCGGGGTTTCTCCAGTCTCCTTTAGGCCAGTAAATCTGATCTCTTTTTTTTGTGAGTTAGAATTATGCTCTACCTCCTTCTCCAGCTCTGTCTGGAACCTTCTGTTGTGATCCTGGTCAGAGCAGTCAGTGGTGGTAGCCGGGCACCATCTAGCTTTACTGGACTCAGTCCAGTGGAGGCCTTGGTAGCTGTGATCAGTTACTCCTTCGGACTAATTTTTTCCTTGTATCCTGTTCTCTTCATTCTCCCTTGCTCCCCAAAGGATGAGACCAGTGAAGTATCTTAGATGGCCACTCACAGGCTTTTAAGACCCCAGACACTACTCACCAAGGTAGAATGTAGAGCATTGTCTTTATAAGCTGTGTCACACCAGTTGAGCTAGATGTTCCCTGAGACCATGGTCCCCACAGCCCTCCGCCCAGCAATTCAGTCCCTTAGGGAGTTTGGATGTGTCTATGGGGCTTCCATGACCTTTCCTTGTACAAGTTGTGCTAGTTTCCCCTGTATTGTGTACTGTCTCACCCTTCACCCAAGATACCGCTTATCTATTGCCTATTTAGTATTCTCCCACACACACCTCCCATCACTGGTAACCAACAAAGATTGTTACTTTTTGTGTGTGAACTTTTTCATGGGTTTTTACAATAGAGGTCTCATACAATATTTGCCGTATTGTGATTGACTTATTTCATTCAGCAAAATGTCCTCCAGTTTCATCCATGTTATGAGATGGTTCACAGATTCATTGTTGTTCTTTCTCGTTGCATAGTACTCCATTGTGTGTATGTACCATAGTTTGTTTATCCATTCATCTGTTGATGGGCATCTAAGTTGTTTCCACAGTTTTGCTATTGTGAACACTGCTGCCATGAACATAGGTGTACATATGTCTATTCGACTGACGACTCTTATTTCTCTAGGATATATTCTTAGGAGTGGGATTGCTGGATCGAATGGTATGTCTATTTCTAGCTTTCTGAGGAAGCGCCATATCATTTTCCAAAATGGTTGTATCATTTTGCATTCCCAACAACACTGCATAAGAGTTCCCATCTCCCCGCAGCCCCTCCAACATTTGTTATTTCCAGTATTTTTGATTCATGCCAGTAATGCTGGGGTGAGATGGAATCTCATTGTGGTTTTAATTTGCATTTCTCTAATGGTTAGTGATCGCCAACATTTCCTCATGTGTCTGTTGGCCATTTGAATGTCTTCTTTGGTGAAGTGTCTGTTCATTTCCTTTGCCCATTTTTTAATAGGATTCTTTGTCTTTTTGTTGTAGAGGTGTTGGATTTTCTTGTAGATTATGGAGATTAGACCTTTGTCTGACTTGTACTGTCCAAAAATTTTTTTCCAGTCTGTAGGTTCTCTTTTTATTCTTTTGGTGAAGTCTTTTGAAGAGCATAGGTGTTTGATTTTTAGAAGATCCCAGTTATCTAGCTTATCTATTAGGGTTTGTGTGTTGATGGTTATGGTTTGTATCCTGTTAAGGTCATGTATTAAGGCCTGAAGTGTTGGTCTTATTTTTTCTTCTATGAATTTTATAGTTTTAGGCTTTATATTCAGGTCTTTGATCCATTTTGAAGTAGTTTTTGTATACAGCATGAAGTATGGGTCCTGTTTCATTTTTTTGCAGATGGATATCCAGTTTTCCCAGCACCATTTGTTAAAAAGACTGTCTTTTCCCCATTTGATGGACTTTGGGCCCTTGTCGAAGATCAGGTGACTGTAGGTGGATGGATTTACATCTCGGTTCTCAATTCTGTTCCATTGGTCAATGTATCTGCCGTTGTACCAGTACCAGGCTGTTTTGACTACTGTAGCTGTATAGTAGGTTCTCAAGTCAGCTAGTGTGAGTCCTCCAACTTTATTCTTCTTCAGTAGTGCTTTACTTCTTCGGGGCTTCTTCCCTTTCCATATAAAGTTAATGATTAGTTTTTCCATCTCTTTGAAGAATGTTGTTGGTATTTGGATCTGGATTGTGTTGTATTTGTAAATTGTTTTGGGTAGAATTGTCATTTTCACAATGTTGAGTCTACCTATCCATGAGCATGGTATGTTTTTCCATTTATGTAGATCCCATTGGGTTTCATGCAGTAGTGTTTTGTAGTTTTCTTTGTATAGGTCTTTTACATCCCTGGTCAGATTTATTCCTAAGTATTTTATTTTTTTGTTAGTTTGTTTTATGTATTTTGGAGCCCTGTCATTGGGTGCGTAGATGTTTATTATGGTTATGTCTTCATGATGTATCATCCCCTTAATCATTATATAGTGTCCTTCTTTGTCTTTTATGGTAGATTTTGTTTTAAAGCCTATTTTATCTGAGATTAGAATTGCTACTCCTGCTCTTTTTTGGTAGTTGTTAGCTTGATATATTTTTTTCCAACCTTTGACTTTTAATAAATTCACATCTTTGTTTCTAAGGTGTGCCTCTTGTAGACAGCATATTGATGGATCTTGTTTTCTTATCCATTCGGTGACTCTCCATCCCTTTATGGGTGCATTGAGTCCATTTACTTTCAGTGTAATTATTGATAGATGTGAGTTTGTTGCTGTCATTCTGTAGTGCTTTTTGTTGTGGTGCTGACATTTTCTTCGTTCTTCTTACTCTCTTCTGCTAAGTTACTTTTGTTTGTGGATTTTTTTTTCATTTCTTTTTTTTTTTTTTTACGTTTTGTTTTTGCTGAGACTTTAAGGTTTTTTTTTCTTTTTTTATGAGTATGTTTGTTAACTTTCTTTGTGGTTACCATGTATTTTACCCTTATCTTTCTAAGTTTGAAGCAGTGTACCATTATTTGGTATCGCCTTGTCTTCCTCTCCATTAGAAGGTTCTATACTTATGCTGTTTATTCCCTCTTTTATTGTTTAGATGTTGTTGTCATTTACTGATTAACTGCTCTTATTCCCTGTTGTATTTCTTTTGGTTTTGGATAGTCCTCGAGAGTTCATTTCCTAGATTGGTATCTGGCTGGTATGATCCTGCATCCTAGGTTCTGCCTGTGAGCTGAAGCTGTTTGTCCTCAGATAGATGAACTCCCTTTAATAATTCTTGTAATTTTGGTTTGACTTTTACATATTCCCTTAATATCTGTTTATCTGGAAATGACCTAATTTCACCATTTGAATGAGAGTGTTTCAGGATATATTATTCTTGGCTGACAATTTTTTTTCTTTCAAGATTTTATATATGTCATGCCACTGCCTTCTTGCCTGCATGGTTTCTGCTGAATAATCTGAGCTTAGTCTTATTGTTTCTCCTCTGTATGTGACTTCTTGTTTTTCACGAGCTGCTCTCAGGATTCTTTGTTTGTTTTTGGTTTTGACAAGTGTGAATATGATATGCCTTATTGATTTTCATTTTGGGTCTCTTCTATATTGGGTTTGTTGAGCTTCTTGGATGGCCAGCTTTTCATCTTTCATGATATTGGGGAAGTTTTCTGTCAGCAGTTCCTCAATGATCCTTTCTGTGTTTTCTGTTTTCTCCCCCTGTTCTGGAATTCCAATCACTCCAGATTTTTGCTTTTGATTGTGTCCCACATAACTTTCATGGTCTCTTCATTTTTCCTTGTTGTTTTTTCTGAGTTTTGCTCAAACAGAGTTGTATCCAGGTTTTGTCTTCAATTCCACTGCTCCTGTCTTCCATCATTTCAAATCAGCTTCTCAGCCCTTCTATGACACCATCCATTTCTGAAATCTTGTTGTTTATCTTTTGGATTTCTAATTTTTGTCTTTGTATAATTTCTAGTTGTGAATTTATTTTGGCATTTTGTTCCTACATTATCTTCCTGAATTCTTCCAATTTTTTGTCCACATTTTCCATGAATTTGTCTATTTTTTGCTCATATTTGTCAGCTTTTTGCCTCATCTCTTGGTGAATTCTGAGTATTAGAGATTTGGATTCCCTATCAGGTAGTTCTAGTGCATTTTTTTCCACAGGAGAGTCATCTGGTGTTTTATTTTGGACGCCTACTGGAACCATTCTGTCCTGTTTTTGTAAATGTTTTGGTATTGTCTGATGTTTTGGGGGCATTCAGTGGTTATTTTTCTCGTTTATTGATTGTAGATTTGTTTGTTTTGTCCCTTTTTAAAAAAAATTGACTATGAGCAGGCAGACTATGTGTTCTTTGTTGTTTGCTTGTCTGTAGGCACAATACTTTCACCTCCTTCTCCAACTGTCATGGTCAGTCACTCAGATATGGTACAGCAGGGCAGGTCTAGCTGAAGAGGAGTTATTGGGACAGGTTGTTTGTGGCACTTACTACAGTCATCAGGGCGGGTCAGTAATCAGTGCAGGGCAGGTTCCAGTAGGCCATGCCTGTGCTGCTTGGGGGTGTGATGTCAATCGCACAGTGCAGGTAGGCGGGATGCAGTGGAGAGATATTTATGTGTGGGGCTAAGATGGATATGGGAGAGAGGAGAGAGGAATGGGAGCCAAAAACATACAAACAAATAAGAGAGAATGCTAGGGGAGCTTGCTGTCAGAGTGGACAGATGAGAGACTATGAAATGGAGAAAAACAGAGAGGGGAAGTGGTAGAAAAGAAAAGAATGAAGAAATAGAAATCAGAAACATTAAAGAACTGCAAAGTTCCTAGGAATCCCACTGGTGCAGCTATGAGGTCTGGGGAAGTTGCTCTCAGATGTTGCAGTATAGCCTGGCTAGAAGGCGTAGAGGTATACAATGCCAGGTATTCAGGGAACAGAAAGAGAAGGAAGATACAGAGAGACAAGAAACTGAGCAATGAAGAAAGACAAAAAGGAAAAAGAGGGAAAAGAAAACAAAACAAATGAAAAAAAAGGAACAAGAAAGGCCCCCCCAAAAAACCGAAAAAAAGAACCAACAAAAAAAGAAATGCTCTCAGGGATCCCTCTGCACATCTGTGGAAGCTGAAGGGGAGTCTCCATGCCACACAGCTCTGCCTGGCCAGAAAGGTCTCCCAACTCAAGAAAAGGAAAAGAAAACAAACAAACAATTCAAAACAAACAAATGAACAAAAGCCCCGGGAGCCCACCAGCGCAGTAGCGCAGACCGGGAAGCAGCTCTACACTTGAATGGAGCTCTGCAGCCCCTCAGGAAGAAGCAAAGATGGGGCACAGAGCCAGGTACTCGAGCAAAAGGAGGGAGAGGTGGCGAGAGGCAAGTAAGAAATCAAAAGAAGCAGAAAAAAAAAAAGCAACAGTAGCAGCCAACAAATTGCACTCAGAGAGCCAGCGAGCGCGGGCTGGTGTTTATGGACAAGAGACTGTGTCCGTTGGAAGCAGAGGGGGCTGATTGTGGGTGAAGAAGGGTAGAGAGTGGGAAAGCATTTATCGCAAATTACCGGAGCTCTGTAGCCCCTCAGGAAGAAGCAAAGATGGCTCACAGAGCGAGGTACTCGAGCGAAAGGAGGGGAGGTGGTGAGAGGCAAGGAAGAAATCAAAAGAAGCAGAAAAAAGCAATACCAGCAGCCAACAAATGGCACTCAGAGAGCTGCCCGTTCGGGTGTGTGGAATCCAAGCAGCCAGTGTTTCCTGGTCAAGAGATTGTTGCTATGGGAAGCAGAGGAGGCTGAGTTGGGGTGAAGAGGGGTGCGGGGTGAGAAAGTGTATATCGCAAATTACCTGTTGTTTTGTCTCCCGCTGGAAACTCTGTGAGGCTGCTTTCTCGTACCCCCTATTTGCTGGTCTCTGATAGGAGTCCAAGATGGTGGATCCATGCTGCTTTAGCTGGTAGTGGACCTCTGCATGAATCTCTCCTCACTCTCCGTTCTGTGTCAGTTTTCTCACTCCATTTGGTGCTTGGCTGAGTTCTTTATCTCTTCATTTGATGTTTTAGGGTTTCAGGATTATTATATTCTCTGTTTGCCTTAGTTTTTCAGATCCTTGCTGTGGAGGAACGGCGTGGTGCTTCTGTCTAGAGTGCCATTTTGCCGGAACTCCTGAATTTTATTTTTTTTAAATTATCTTGTCTTTTAATGGAGCCTTAACAACAAAAGTACATTTCCTTTTTGGATAATTAAGGGTGGTCTTTCCTGTATTACAGCACATTCCCTGCCTTGATCATTCCATTATGAAATATCTCCATTTTTAGATAGATTAAATTTCTAGTCTGATTTTGGCAATAAATACATAATAAAAGTATGAACTAAAAAAAAAACATTTGTAGAAAATAAATACATAAGACCTAGTTAGTACCCAATGACTTTAGAATTTCTGGCTTTAGATTCTGACTCTATTCAGTGTTAAGAGTTCTCATTTGGTCTTCTTTTATGGATTGACAATGGAGGCAATTATTACATGTATATGTTAATATTTCTTCTTCCTCTGTTTACTTGTAAATGATTTATCACATTGGACTAAATTTTGTTTGCTAAATGCATATGCATTAATAGCTTCATAGTCTCCTGCCCAATCACTTACATGTATTATATGTAGGGGAGATATATGATGAAATCCTTTCTGGAGTTGGAGAAATGGTGGTTAGATATAAAGGGCTTGCCAGTACTTTGAACCTGCACATGCTTACTGGATCCAGAATCTTAATAACCAAATATTTACTTAACATTAAATAATAAATATAGCTAACACTGTCAAATATACGATTTTTCCTTAGAGAAATTAAAAAATAACTTTACTTTCTCCTGCCTTAAAAATTAAGAACACATTATGCAATAAGTATTATTATTTCACAGGTTTATAAATTTGATCCTAAGAATAATAAATGGAGGGAGATAATATAAATAGAAACAAGAAAAGAAAATAAACATCAGGAGGAATAAAGAGGATAGAGGTGCAATATGAAGTGTAGTTGCATTAGCCATGTTAAGTCAGGATAGAGAAACCACACAAGTAATTTAAACAGAGGAAATTTAATATTCAGAATAGTTAACTAGTAAAAGGTGAGTAACTACTAAAAGGGATAAAAGAAGACTCTAAGAGATGCAGAAGTAGAAAATGCATAAATCTTCTCCTACATCTAGGGCTACCCATTGCCATCTAGTTGATTCCAACTCATAACAGCCCTACAGGATAGGGTAAAAGTGCCCCATAGAATTTCCAAGGCTATAATCTTTATGGAAGCAGACTGCCACATCTTTCTCCCACAGAGCAACTGATGGGTTCGATCCACCAACATTTTGCTTAGCAGCCAAGTCTTAACCACTGTGTCACCAAGCATCCTTGAGATTATGCTAAGATTATGCTATTATGCAATAGATTATGCTAAGGAGATGACTCAAGGTGGGACCAGCTGCATGATCTAGTATTAGGGTGGGGAGTGTTCACTTCAGAAAGATCAACAATATGATTAAGGTTGGGACCTTTGAGCTACATGATATCAGCTTGACTGCCAGGGAAGGAAAAGGGGACTAAAGACTGAGTTCAATCACATGGGCAATTAATCAATCATGCTTGTGTAAGAAACTTCAATAAAAACTCTAGGCACTGAAACTTCGGTGAACTTCCTAGGTTGGTAATACTACATGAGCTTTGTCACAAGTCAATACTTCAAAGGTAACATGAACTGAGGAATAGAAGTTTTGTGTTTGGAACTCTCCCAGACTCTGCCTTATGTGTTTCTTCCTTTGGATGGTTCTAATTTGTATTTCTTGCCTGTAATAAACATAACTGTGAGTATAATAGGTTTTAGTGCTTTCTATAAGTCTGTCTAGTGAATTGTCAAGCCTGCGTGTTCTTTTGGGAAACAAACTTGCATTTGGTGTCAGAAGTGAAGGTGGTCTTATGCGGACTCTTCTCTCTACCTTTGTAGCTGGATCTTAACTCCTTACTATAGGAGTCAGAAGTCTTGGCAGACTTGGCAGTCAGGAAAACTATGCCTTCAACATCATGGTTTGGCTTACTCTAGGTGGTGGTTGTGATGCAGCCGCTATCCATTTTTGGGTTTGTATGGCATATGTTGTTAGGTACCGTCAAGTCAGTTCTGACTCATAGCAACTCTATGTACAACAGAAGAAAACACTGCCTGGTGCTGCTCCATGCTCACAATTATTGCTATATTTGAGCACATTGTTGCAGCCACTGTGTGAATCCATCTCATTGCTGGCCCTCTACTATACCAAGCATGATGTCCTTCTACAGGGACTGGTCCTTCCTCATAACTTGTCAAAAGTATATGAGATGAAGTCTTGCCATCCTCGCTTTTTAAGGCCGTTCCAGCTGTACTTCTTCCAAGACAGATTTGTTCATTCTTCTGGTAGTCCATTGTATATTCAATATTCTTTGCCAAGACCATACTTCAAATGCTTCAATTCTTCTTCGATCTTCCTTATTCATTGTGCAGCTTTTGCATGCAATAGACTCAACATATTTCTTCCTCAGTCAACTGATCATAAGATAATCCTGATGAGGTCACAGACATAGATTGAGGGAGAAGGAGTGGAGACAATGCATCAAGAAATAGTGTTGAAGACACTGGGGCGATATATTCATTCAACTTTTTAATACCTCCTTATCCTACCTAAGGCTAGTCTCTTAAGTTGTACATACACAAACCGTATCTTGGTGTCTCTAATAACACCCAGTTTATGATGGAAATCTCAGACACCATGGTCAACTGGCAGAAAAGGATATAAATTTGCTTCAAAATTGTAAAGGTCTTCACTGTGATTTTTCTATAGGTGTTAGCCAGATGTCTCATATTAATTGGAGTTGTTACACCATATGGACCAATGAAAAGCAGCTTGAACCAAAGCCTAGCCTTGCTACAGAGTATTCTCTTCTCTGGCTCCCACTCAAAACTGGCAGACTTACAGGTAAATAGTTCAAAGTAGCCCACTCAAACGTGGTGTAAGTTTCCTCTCCAATCCTTAGCGTACAGAGCTTTTCTTCCTCTCACTTCGCATACCCATGATATGACAGGAAAATGCCCCCAGGAAGAAGCCCAAGACATGGTAAGACTCATCTCATGTCTTCCTATTTTCTAAGGAGTCTCAGCCCTGCATTTTTGGTGTCCAATTCCTGATTAGAGTTGCCTTATATATTTTTTTCTCAGTTTTATAGTGGTATTAGAGAGAGGGTATGCCTGGCTTAAGTTACTCTGAAATGGTTATATGCTGATGCTGATCAATAATTTGATTTTAAAATGGCTACCAATGATGCTACTATTATCTGCACTATGACTTACATTTAGATCATCAGCATCATCTTCGAAAAGTTATATTAACTCCATTTCACAGCTTTTACTTTAACAAATTTAAAAATTAAAAGCTTTAGTCTGCATGTTGTTGTTGTTAGGTGTCGTCGAGCTGGTTCTGACTTATAGCAACCCTATGTATAACAGAGCAAAATATTGTCAGGTCCTGCACCATCCTCACAATCATTGCTATGTTTGAGCCTATTGTTGCAGCTGCTGTGTTAATCCATCTCATAGAGAGTCTTCTTCTTTTTCTCTGACCCTCTACTTTATCAAGCATGATGTCCTTATTCAGGTACTGTTCTCTGCTGATAACAAGTCCAAAGTACATGATATGAAGTCTCGCCTTCCTTGCTTCTAAGGAGCATTCTGGCTGTACTTTTTCCAAGACAGATTTATTCATTCTTATGGCAGTCCATGGTATATCTAATATTCTTTGCCAACACCGTAATTCAAATGAGTTAATTCTTCTTTAGTCTTCCTTATTCATTGCCCAGATTTCACATGCATATGAGGCAATTCACAATACCATGGCTTGGGCCAGACACACCTTAGTCCTCAAAATGACATCTTCGCTGTTGAACACTTTAAAAAGGTCTTTTGCAGCAGATTTTCCAAAAGCAATAAGTACTTTGATTTCTCGACTGCTGCTTCCTTGGTCATTAATTATGAATCCAGATAAAATAAACTCCTTGACAACCTCAATATTTTCTCTGTTATTTTGCATAGTATAGTCAAATATTGTCTGCAAACAAGATGTGATGTTATTTTATGTGTCAACTTATCTAGGCTATGGTTCCCAGTGGCATGGCCTTAGTAAGTGTGTTACAGTCCCACCTTAATCCTCTTTAACGTCAAATTACAATCACAAGGTATGACCTTGATTTGGACTTTTACCCCCAGAACCATGAGAAAATAAAATTTATATTCTTTGTAAGTCACCTGCTATTGTATTTATGATACAATAGCACTAGGTAACTAAGACACAAGTCAGTTTGGAAATAGTTTCTAAAAGAAACCTTTTGTTGCACAACACTATGGTTTTTTTTGCTTGTTTGTTTTTCTCTCTTTTTTTAAATTTTTATTGTACTTTAGATGCAGGTTTACAGAACAAACTAGTTTCTCATTCAACAGTTAGTACACATATTGTTTTATGACATTGGATAACAACCCCACGATATGGCAACACTCTCCCTTCTCGACCTTGTGTTCCCTATTACCAGCTTTCCTGCCCCTTCCTGCCTTCTAGTCCTTCTCCCTGGGCTTTTGTGTCCCTTTAGTCTCATTTTGTTTTATGGGACTGTCTAATCTTTGGCTGAAGGGTGAATCTCGGGAGTGACTTCATTACTGAGCTAAAAGGGTGTTGGGGGGCCATGCTCTCATGCTTTCTTCAGTCTCTGTCAGGCCAGTAAGTCTGGTCTTCTTTTGTGAGTTAGAATTTTGTTCTCCATTTTTCTCCAGCTCTGTCCAGGACTCCCTATTGTGATCCCTGTTAGAGCAGCCAGTGGTGGTAGCTGGGCACCATCTAGTTGTACTGGACTCAGTCTGGTAGAGGCCATGGTAGATGTGGTCCATTAGTCCTTTGGACTAATCTTTCCCTTATATCTTTAGTTTTCTTTGTTCTCCCTTGCTCCCGAAGGGGTGAGACCAGTGGAGTATCTTAGATGGTCGCTCACAGGCTTTTAAGACCCCATACACTACTCACCAAAGCAGAATGTAGAACATTTTCTTTATAAACCACGTTATGCCAGTTGAGCTAGATACTCCCTGAGACCACGGTCCCCACAACCCTCAGTCCAGCAATTCGGTCCCTCAGATAGTTTGGATGTGTCTATGGAGCTTCCGTGACCTTGCCTTGTACAAGTTGTGCTGGCTTCTCCAGTATTGTGTACTGTCTTTCCCTTCATCGAAGTTACCACTTATCTACTATTTCATGTTTTTCTATTCCCACCCCTCCCTTCCCTTATAACCATCAAAGATTGTTTCTTGTGTGTAAACCTTTTCATGAGTTTTTACGGTAGTGGTCTCATGCAATATTTATCCTTTTGTGATTGACTTATTTCACTCAGCATAAAGCCCTCCAGATTCATCTATGTTGTGGGATGCTTTGCAGATTCATTATTTTTCTTTATTGTTCAGTAATACTCAGTTGTGTGTATGTACCATAGTTTGATTACCCATTCCTCTGTTGACATGCATCTTGGTTGTTTCCATCTTCTTGCTATTGTGAACAATGCTACAATGAACATGGGTGTGCATATGTCTATTCATGTGATGATTCATATTTTTCTAGGATATATTCCTAGGAGTAGGATTGCTAGATCATATGGTATTTCTGCTTCTACGTTTCTAAGGAAGCACCATGTAGTTTTCCAAAATAGTTGTACCCTCTTGCATTCCCATTAGCAGTGCATAAGCATTTCAGTCTCCCTGGATCCTCTCCAACATTTGTTATTTTATTTTTTTATTTTTATTTTTTGATTCATGCCAGTAATGTGAGATGGTATGTCATTGTGGTTTTGATTTGCATTTCTCTAATGACTAGTGATCGCAAGTATTTCTCCATGTGTCTGTTAGCCACTGAATTTCTTCTTTGGTAAAGTGTCTGTTCATATCCTTTGCCCATTTTTTAATTGGATTACTTGCGTTTTTGTTGCAGACGTGTTGGATTTCCCAGTAGATTTTTGAGATTAGACCTTTGTTGAATTTGTCATAGCCAAAAAGTTTTTCCCAGTCTGTAGGTTCTCTTTTTACTCTTTTGGTGAAGTCTTTTGATGAGCATAAGTGTTTAATTTTCAGAAGATCCTACTTATCTAACTTATTTTCTGGTGTTTGTATATTATTAGTTACGGTATATATACAGTTTATGCCGTGTATTAGGGCTTTTAGCATTGACCCTATTTTTCTTCTATACTCTTTGTAGTTTTTGGTTTTATATTTAGGTCTTTTATCCACAGTAAATAATTTTTTATATAAGGTGTGAGGTATGGGTCCTGTTTCATTTTTTTGCAGACGGTCATCCAGTTTTGTCAGCACTATTTGTTAAAAAAGACTGTCTTTTCACCATTTGATGGACTTTGGGCCTTTATCAAAGATCAGGTGACCGAAGGTGGATGGATTTACATATGGGTTCTGAATTCTGTTCCATTAGTCAATGTATCTGCCATTATACCAGTACCAGCCTGTTGTAACTACCGTAGCTGTAGACTAGGTTCTGAGGTCAAGTAGTGCAAGTCCTCATACTTTATTCTTCTTCTTCAATAGTGCTTTACTCATCTGAGTCTTCTTCCCTTTCCAGACAAAGTTAATGATTATTTTTTCCATCTCTTTAAAGAATGTTCTTGGTATTTGTATCAAAATCGCATTGCATTTGTAAATTGTTTAGGGTAGAATTGCCATTTTTACAATGTTGAGTCTATCTATCAATAAACTTGGTATGTTTTTCCATTAATGAAACTCTTTTTTGTTTTCTTGCATAAGTGTTCTGTAGTTTTCTTTTTCTTTTTTTTTATTGTACTTCAGATGAAGGTTTACAGAACAAATAGTTTCTCATTAAACAGTCAGTACACATATTGTTTTATGACATTGGTTTACAACCCCATGACATGTCAACCCTCCCGCTTCTTGACTTTTTTTTTTTTTGTTGGTGAAAATACACATAGCCAAAGATACACCATTTCAAAAATTTCTACATGCACAGTTCAGTGACACCGATTACATTCTTCCAGTTGTGCTGCTATTCTCTCTTTAGATGAAGGTTTACAAAACAAAATAGTTTTTCATTAAACAGTTAGTACACATATAGCCCTATAACAATGGTTAACAACCACAATACATGTCAACACTGTCCTTACTCAACTTTGGGTTCCCTATCACCAGCTTTCCTGTCCTCTTCTGACTTCTAGTCCTTGTCCCTGGACTGCCGTGCCTCATTAGTCCCATTTTGTTTTATGGGGCTGTCCAATCCCTGGCTGAATGGTAAACCTTGGAAGTGACTTCACCACTGAGCTAAAAGGCTGTCTGGGGGCCATATGCTCAGGGTTTCTCCAGTCTCTTTCAGGCCAGTAAGTCAGGTCTTTTTGTGTGTGTGTTAGAAATTTGTTCTATATCCTTCTCCAGCTCTGTCCAAAACCCTCTGTTGTGATCCAGGTCAGAGAAGTCAGTGGTGGTAGCTGGGCACCATCTAGCTGTACTGGACTAAGTCTGGTGGAGACCTTGGTAGCTGTGGTCCATTAGTCCTTTGGACTAATCTTCTCTTTGTATCCTGTTCTCTTCATTCTCCCTTGCTCCCGAAGGGGTGAGACCAGTGGAGTATCTTATATGGCTGCTCACAGGCTTTTAAGACCCCAGATGCTACTCACCAGGGTAGAATGTAGAACAATGTCTTTATAAACTGTGTTATGCCAGTTGAGCTAGATATTCCCGGACCATGGTCTCCAGAGCCCTCCGCCCAGCAATTCAGTCCCTCAGGGAGTCTGGATGTGTCTAGGGATCTCCCTTGACCTTTCCATGTACAAGTCGTGCTGGTTTCCCCAGTATTGTGTACTGTTTCACCCTTCACCAAAGATACCACTTATCTATTGCCTATTTAGTCTCCCCTGGCCCCATTCCTGATAGCCAACAAAGATTCTTATTTTTTGTGTGTAAACTTTTTCATGGCTTTTTACAATAGAGGTCTCATACAATATTTGTCCTTTTGTGATTGACTTCTTTCACTCAGCATAAAGTCCCCCAGTTTCATCCCTGTTACAAGATGCTTCAAACATTCATCATTTTTCTTTATCATTGCATTGTACTCCATTGTGTGTATGTACCATAGTTTGTTTATCCATTCATCTGTTGATGGGTATCTAGGTTCTTTCCATCTTTTTGCTATTGTGAACAATGCTGCCATAAACATAGATGTGCATATGTCTATTCGACTGACGACTCTTATTTCTCTAGAATATATTCCTGGGAGTCGGATTGCTGGATAATATGGTATTTCTCTTTCTAGCTTTCTAAGGAAAAGCCATTTACATGAGTGTAATTATTGATTGTTGTAAGTTTGTTGATGTCATTTTGTAGTGCTTTTTTTTTGTGGTGCTGACGTTTTCTTTGTTCTTCTTACTCTTCTGTGCTGAGTTACTTTTGTTTGTGGATTTTTTTTTTTTTCATTTCTTTTGCTTTTGTAGGTTTTGTTTTTACTGAGACTTTATGTTTTTCCTGTTTTTTTTTTTTTTTTTTTTGCTGAGTTTGTTTGTTAACTTTCATTGTCTTTATTTTGAAATTTACCCTCATCTTTATAAGTTTGAAGCAGTCTATTATTACTTGGTATCGCCTTGCCTTCCTCTCCATTAGAAGGTTCTATACCTACATCGTTTATTCCGTCTTTTATTGTTCTCATGTTTTTGTCATTTACAGATTAACTGCTGTGATACCCTGTTGTATTTCTTTCGGTTTTGGATAGTCCTTAAGTGTTCATTTCCTACATTGGTATCTGGCTGATAGGATCCTTCTTCCTAGATTCAGCCTGTGAGCTGAAGTTGTTTGTTCTCAATAAGAAGGGCTCCCTTTAATAATTCTTGTAAGTTTGTTTTGTTTTTACATAGACCCTTAATTTCTATTTTTCCAGAAATGTCCTAATTTCACCATCATATTTGAAGGAGAGTTTTGCAGGATATATTATTCTTGGCTGGTGATTTTTTTCTTTCAAGGTTTTATATATGTCATCCCATTGCCTTCTTGCCTGCATGGTTTCTGCTGAATAATCTGAGCGTAGTCTTACTATTTCTTCTCTATATGTGACTTCTTGTTTCTCATGAGTTGCTCTCAGGATTCTTTGTCTTTGGTTTTGGCAAGTGTGATTATGATATGCCTTGGTGATTTTCTTTTGGGGTCTATCCTTTAACAGGAATTGTTGAGCTTCTTGGATGGCCAGCTTTTCATCTTTCATGATATTGGGGAAGTTTCTTAACAGCTGTTCTTCAATGATCCACTCTGTGTTTTCTGTTTTCTCCCCCTTTCTTGAACTCCAATCACTTGTAAATTTTTGCTTTTGATTGTGTCCCACAGAATTCTCAATATTTCTTCATTTTTCTTTGTTATTCTTTCTGAGTTTTTCTTGAACAGTGTTGTAGCCAAGTGTTTGTCTTCAATTCCACTGATCCTGTCTTCCATCCTTTCAAACCTGCTCCTCAGCCCTTCTATGACACCATCCATTTCTTAAATCTTGTTATTTATCTTTTGGATTTCTAATTGTTGTTTTTGTACAATTTCTAGTTGTGAACTTATTTTGGCACTTTGTTCCTGCATTATTTTCCTGACTCTCCCATTTTTTTGGTCTGAATTTTCCATGAATTTATCTTTCTTTTCCTCCTTTTTGTCTGCTTTTTGCTTCAGCTCTTGGATAATTCCGAGTATTAGAAATTTGAATTCCCTCTCAGGTAATTCTAGTGCATTTTATTCCACTGGAAAGTCATCCGGTGTTTTATTTTGGACACCTACTGGAACATTCCTGTCCTGTTTTTTAAAATGTTTTGATATTGTTTGCTCTTTTCAGGGCATTCAGTAGTTTTTTTCTCATTTATTAATTGTAGATTTGTTTGTTTGGTCCTTTTTTTAAATTTGGCTGTGTCTGAGCAGGCGGGCTGTGTGTTCTTTATTGTTTGCTCATCTGTGGGCACCATACTTTTCACCTCCTTCTCCAATTGGCAGAGTCTGATGCTCAGATATGGCACAGTAGGGCAGGTCTATCTGAGGAGGATTTGCCTGGATGGGTTATTTATGGCACTTACTACAGCCACCAGGATGGGTCGGTGATCAGTGCAGGGCAGGTTCCAGTTGGCCATGCCTGTGCTGCTTGGTGGTGTGATGTTAAGCACACGGTGCAGCTAGGAAGGATGGAGGTGGGAGATTTTGATATGTGGAGCTAAGATGGGTATGGAAGAGAGGAGAGAGGAACAGGAGCCAAAACATACAAAAAAAAAGAGTGCTAGGGGAGCTTGCCGTTGGAGTGGAGATATGAGAGACTATGAAATGGAGAAAAACAAAAAGGGGAAGATGAAGAGAAAAAAAAAGAAAAGAATGAATAAACAAAAATTAGAAAAAAAAAAAAAAAAAGAGCAAAGCTCCCAGGGATCCCAACGGTGCAGCTACAAGGTCTGGGGAAGTTGTTCCTAGTTGTTGAAGTATGGCCTGCCTAGAAAGCATAGAGGTATTCATCACCAGGTATTCAGGGGACAGGAAGAGAAGGAAGGTATAAAGAGAAGGGAAACTGAGTAATAAAGAAAGACAAAAAAGGGAAAAAGAGGGAAAATAAAACAAAAGAAATTAAACAAAAAATAAGAACAAGAAAATCCCTCAAAAAAACAGAAGAAAAAAGAACAATGAAAAAAGAAATGCCCTCAGGGATCCCTTTGTGTGTCTGCACAAGATGAAGTGGTAGGTCCCAAGCTGAGCAGCACAGCCCAGCCAGAATGGGCTCCCAACTCAGGAAAAGAAAAAGAAATCAAATAAACCATTCAAAACAAACAAACAAACAAAGATCCCTGGGATCTCACCAGCATGGCAGCACAGACCAGGAAGTGGTTCCACACTCGAATGGAGCTCAGCAGCACCTCAGGTAGAAGCAAAGATGGCGCAGGGAGCCAGGTATTTCAGTGAAAGGAGACGGAGGTGGTCAGAGGTAAGGAAGAAATCAAAAGAAGTGGAAAAAAGCAACACCAGCAACCAACAAATGGAACTCAGGGAGTTGGCCAGTGCAGGCTGGTAGAATCCAAGCAGCTGGTGCTTCCTGGCCAAGAGACTGTGGCTGCGGGAAGCAGAGGAGGCCAAGTGTGGGTGAAGAAGGGTGGGGGGGTGGGAAAGTGTATATTGCCAGTTAGTGGTTGTTCTGTCTCCTGCTAGAAGCTCCATGAAGCTGCTTTCTAGTACCCCCTGTTTGCTGGTCTCTGATAGGAGTCCCAGATAGTGGATCCATGCTGCAGTAGCTGATAGGGGACCTTTGTATGAATCTCTCCTTGCTCTCCGTTCTCTGTCAGTTTCTCACTCCATTTGGTGCTTGGCTGAGTTCTTTATTTCTTCATTTGATGTTTTAGGATTTCAGGTTTGCTGTTTTCTCTGTTTGTCTTAGTTTTTCAGATCTTTGCTGTGGAGGGACAACGTGGTGCTTCTGCCTAGAGTGTCATGTTGCCGGAAGTCCTGTAGTTTTGTTTTTACAGATCTTTTACATCCCTGGTTAGATTTATTTCTAAGTATTTTATTCGTTTAAGGGCTATTATAAATTGTATTATTTTCCTGATTTCCTTTTTATAGTTTGCTTTATTGGCGTATAGGAATCCAACTGAGTTTTGAATGTTTATCTTGTATCCTGCTACTCTGCTGAATCTTTTTATTAGTTCCATGGGGTTTCTCCTGGAGTCTTTTCCGTTCTCTATGTATAATGTCATATCATCCACTAATAAGAATAAATTAACTTCTTCATTACCAATTTGGATGTCCTTCATTTCTTTTTCTTGCCTTATTTCTCTACATAGAACTTCCAGCTCAATGTTAAATACGGGTGGTGATAAAGCCCATCCTTGTCCTGTTCCTGTTCTCAAGGGGAATGTTTTCAGCCTTTCTCAATTAAGAATTATGTTGGCTGGTGGTTTTGCATATATGCCCTTTATTATGTTGAGAAATTTTCCTTCTATACCTATTTTATCGAGAATTTTTATCAGGAATGGTGTTGGACTTTGTCAAATTCCTTTTCTGCATCAACTGAGATGATCATATGATTCTTTTCTTGCCTTTTATTTATGTGGTGGATTACATTGATTGATTTTCTAATATTGAACCATCCTTACATATGTAGTATGAATCTTACTTGGTTGTGGTGTGTTATTTTTTTGATATGATGCTGAATTCTATTGGCTAGAATTTTGTTGAGAATTTTTGCATCTATATTCATGAGTGATATTGGTCTGTAATTTTATTTCTCTTTGTGGTGTCTTTGCCTGGTTTTTTTATGAGGTTTATTCTGGTTTCATAGAATGAATTCAGAAGTGTCATGTCCTTTTCTATGTTCTGAAATAGTTTGGGTAGTACTGATGTAAGCTTTTCTCTGAATGGTTGGTGGAATTCTCCAGTAAATCTATCTGGGTCAGGGTTTTATTTTATTTTTTGAAAGTTTTTTTATTACCTTTTCATTCTCTTCTCTAGTTATGAGTCTGTTCAGATTTTCAACATCATTCTGTTTTAATTTGAGTAGGTAGTGTGTTTCTAGATATCTATCCATTTGCTCTACATTTTCACAGTTGTTGGAGTACAGTTTTTCATGATACTCTGTTATGATCCTTTTTATTTCAGTTGGGTCTGTTGTAATGTCACCCATTTCATTTCTTATTTGTGGTATTTGTGTCCTCTCTTGTTTTTCTTCTGTCAGTCTGGCCAGAGGTTTGTCTGTTTTGTTGATCCTTTCAAAGAACTAACTATTGGTTTTGTTGATTCTTTCTATGGTTTTTCTAGTCTTTATTTGATTTATTTCTGCTCTGATTTTTACTATTTACTTTCTTCTTTTGGCTGTGGGTTTTTTTTGCTGTTCTCTTTCTATTTAATTGACTTGTGCGGTTAATGTTTTGATTTTGTCCCTTTCTTCATTTTTGATGTGTGCGTCTATGGCTATAAATTGTCCTCTGAGGACTGCCTTTGCTGTGTCCCAAAGGTTTTGGTAGGATGTGTTTTCATTCTTGTTTGATTCTAGGAATTTTTTGTTTCCGTCTCTGATTTCTTCTATTACCTAGTGGTTTGTAAGCAGTGTGTTATTCAGTTTCCATGTAAATGATTTTTTTCCTTGCTCTTCCTATTGTTAATTTCTACCTTTATGGTGTTGTGGTCAGAGAAGATACTTTGTATTATCTCAACTTTTTTTAATGTTGTTGAGGATTGCTCTGTGGCTTAAGGTGTGGTTTATTCTGGAGAATGTTCCATGTGCATTGTAAAATAATGTGTACTTTGCAGTTGTTGGGTGTAGTGTTGTATATATCTCTATGAGGTCAAGTTGGCTAACCCTTTAGCTCTTCTGTATCTTTGCTGAGTTTCTTTCTAGATGTTCTGTCCTTTACTGAGTGTGGTGTGTTGAAGCCTCCTACTATTATTGTGGAACTGTCAATTTCTCTTTTCAGTGCTGTTAGTTTCTTTCATGTATTTTGGAGCCCTGTCATTGGATGTGCAGATGTTTATTATGGTTATGTCTTTATGATGGATAATCTCTTTAGTAATGATACAGTGTCCTTCTTTGTCTTTTATGGTAGATTTTGTTTTAATGTCTATTTTAATCTCAGATTAGTATTGCCACTCCTGCTCTTTTTTGGTGTGTCTCTTGTACACAGCATGTTGATGGATTCTGTTTTTTATCCATTCTATCACTGTATATCTCTTTATGCGTGCATTTAGGCCATTTACTTTTACTGTAATTATTGATAGATGTGAGTTTTTTGCTGTCATTTTGTAGTGCTTTTTTTTTTGTGCTACTTACCTTTTTTGCTTTTCTTACTCTCCTGTGCTGAATTTGTTTTGTTTATGGATTTTTTTCTTTTATTTCTTTTGTTTTTATAGATTTTGTGTTTACAGAGACATTATATTTTTCTTTTTTATTTTGATGAGCAAATTTGTTAATTTTTTATATGCTTACCTTGGAATTTATCCTTATCTTTCTAGGTTTGAACCAGTATATTATTACTTGGTATCACCTTGCCTTCCTGTCCATTAGACAGTTTTACACCTACACTATTCATTCCCTCTTTTACTGTTCTGATGTTGTTGCCATTTACAGATTAACCTCTCTGTTTCCTATTGTAATTATTTTGGTTTTTGATAATACTTTAGAGTTCATTTACTAGGTTGGTATCTAGCTGGTACAATCTTGTGTCCTAGATTCAGCTGTGGTCTGACGCAGGTCGTTCTCAGACCGAAGGACTCCCTTTAGTAATTTGTGTAAGTTTGGTTTGGTTTGTACATATTTCCTTAATTTTTTTTTAACTGGAAATGTCCTAATTTCACCATCAGATTTGAATGAGTGCTTTGCAGTATATATTATTCTTGGTTGGCAATTATTTTCTTTAAAGTTTTTATGTATGTCATCACGTTGCCTTCTTGCCTGCATGGTTTCTGCCAAATTATCTGAGCTTAGTGTTATTGTTTCTCCTCTGTATGTGACTTTTCATTTTTCTTGAGCAGCTCTCAGGATTCTTTGTCTTTGGTTTTAGCGAGTGTAATTATGATATATCTTGGTGATTTTCTTTTGGGGCTTATCCTATATAGGTTTTGTTGAGCTTCTTGGATAGTCAGCTTTTCATCTTTCATGATAGTAGGGAAATTTCCTGTCAGCAGTTCTTCAGTGGTCCTCTCTGTCTTTTCTGTTTTCTCACTCTGTTCTGGAACTCCAATAACTCATAAATTTTTGCTTTTGATTTTATCCCATATAATTCTCAGGTTTTCTTCATTTTCTTCATTCTTCTTTATGATTTTTCCTCAGAGTTGTATCCAAATGTTTGTCTTAAATTTTGCTGATCCTGTCTTCCATCATTTCAAATCTACTCCTCAGCTCTTCTATGACTTTGTTCATTTCTGAAATCTTGTTTATCTTGTTGTTTTTGTATGATTTCTAGTCAGGAATTTATTTTAGCATTTTGTTCCTATATTATTTTCCTGAATTCTTCCATTTTTCCTCTGTATTTTCCATAAATTTGTCTATTTTTTCCTCATTTTTGTCTGCTTTTTGCTTCAGCTCTTGGATAATTCTGAATATTAGAGTTGTGAATTCCCTATCAGGTAGTTCTAGTGCATTTTCTTCTACTGGAAAGTTATCTGGTGTTTTATTTTGGAGACCTACTGGATCCATCTTGTCCTTTTTTTATATATTTTGATACTGTTCACTGTCTTCACGACATTCAATAGTTATTATCTTCATGTATTGATTGTAGATATGTTTGCTTCATTCTACTTTTTTGTTTTATTTGGTTATGTCTAAGCAGGTGGGCTGTGCATTCTTTTTTGTCTGCTCATTTTTGGGCACGATACTTTTCACCTCCTTGTCCAACAGGCATGGCCAGTCACTTAGCTATGGTGCAGCAGGACAGGTCCAGCTGAATGAGAGCAGCTGGAATGGGTTGTTTGTTGCACAAACTAGGCTGACAATGTGGGCTGGGAATCACTGCAGCACAGGTTCTGGTAGGCTGTGCCTGTGCTGCTTGTGGGTGTGATGTTCAGTGCATGGTGCAAGTAGGCAGGAAGAAGGGGAGATTGTGATGTGAGGAGCTAAGCTGAGTATGGGAAAAAGAAGAGAGAGTTGAAACAGGAGCCAAAAACAAACAAAAAATAGTGCTAAGGGAGATTGCTGTTGGAGTAGACAGATGAAAAACTGGAAATGGATATAAACATAAAAGGAAAAGGGAAAGATAAAAAATAAAGAAAAAGAAAAGCCTCTGGGGATCCCACTGGAGTGGCTGTGAAGACCAGAGAACTAGCTCTCAGGCCACGAAGTACAGCCTGGCTAGAAATAGTAGAGATGTCACACAGCACCAGGTATTCATGAGACAGTAAAAGAAAGTAAGCATAGAGAGATGAGAAACTGAGAAATGAAGAAAGACTAAAAGGGGAAAAAAAAAGAAATGCCCCCAGGGATCCCACCAGCATGGCTGTGCAGATCTTGGAATTGGCTCCCAAGACTCACAATACAGCCTCACTAGAAGGGGCTCCCAAGCTGCAAAAAGAAAGATAAAACAAGCAAAGAGACAGAGCAAAACAAAATAAAACAAAAAACCCCTGGGATGACACCAACATGGTGGCACAGGTAGGGGAAGCAGTTTCCCAGTCGAGTGGTGCTTCACAGCTTTTCAGGAAGAAGCTAAGACGGCAAGCAAAGCCAGGAGTTTGAGATAAAGGAGGGAAAGGTGGTGAGAGGCTCAGAAGAAACCAAAAGAAGTAGAAAAAAGCAACACCAGCAACAAATAAATGGAACTCAGGGAGACAGGTAGTGTTGGTGGGGCAAATCCAAGTGGCATGGGGCTGAAGCTGGTGCCTCCTGGCCAAGAGACTGTGGTTGGCAGGAAGCAAAGAGGGGGGAGGGGTAGAAGGGTGGTAGTGGTAAAGCATATATCGCTGGTTACCAGTTGTTCTATCTCCAGCTAGGGGCTCTGTGAAGCTGCTTTTCTCTACTCTCTTTCTGCAGATCTCTGTCAGAACTCCAAGATGGCAAATCCATGCTGCATTAGCTGGTAGGGGGCCTCCACACATATCTCTCCTTGCTCTCTGTTCTCTGTTAGTTTCTTATTCCATTCAATGCTTGGCTGAGTTCCCGGATTGTCTCTGTTTTACTTAGTTTTACCAGTCTTTGCTGTGGAGGGCAATATGGTTCTTCTGTCTATAGCTGCATGTTGGCTCCACCTCCACAACACTATTTTTTTAATAGATAAATGCAAAACTTATTGTGATAAAAGTTGAGTATGGAAGTCAAGAACTCAGGCCTGTGACTTCTTTATACAATTATTCTGTATCTCAAGACCTACTTGATCCCAGTTTTCTGTAGAAATTATCTTGAAGATCAATGAGTTTCAATTAGACCTAGATAAAAATCAGCATCCATAGGTTTCTATTTATTTAAAAATAAATAAATTTCCTGTGTTCAAAAACTCTACATTCTCATTTAAGTTCTATGTTATAAAACCCCATATATATTGTTTACTTTAGTCATAGTTAATTTGTACCTTAAACTGTTTCCATACTTAATTATATAAGCTCTACTTCTTGGTGGTGGATCTTTAATTGAAATACAAATAGAAAATTCATGTGATGAGTCTCCTTTTACTGCCACAAAAAGTATGATTCTGCTGGCATGATGAACACACTTCCAGTCTCTTGGGAGACACTTGGCACACAGCGTTACCCAAATATATCTGGGCACTGCATTCAAATTCAATATCCATTTGTCTTACCTAGAATTTGGTCTCAAGTCTGTCACATAAAAGAGGAAGAAATATTTAAAGAAGTCTCAGATATTTTTCATCACTAACTAGGAAATAACATCATTTAGAATGTAATTTCTACTGTGTGTAAGTTTAGCTCTCCTACAATCTATAGATATGACAATTTGAGAAGAAATATGCATTGTTTTATGTATAAAGTTTTATTATATTTTTGTTCTTGTTGTTAGTTGCCATTGAGTTGGTTCAGACTCATAGCTACCCTACGTACCACAGAACAAAACACTGTCTGGTACTGCGCCATGCTCACAATCATTGTTATGCTTGAGCCCATTGTTTCAGCCACAGTGTCAATCCATCTCGTTAAGGGTCTTCTTTTTTCACTGACCCAGTACTTCACCAAACATGATATCTTTCTCCAGGGATTGATCCCCCCTGACAACATGTCCAAAGTATGTAAGGTGTAGTCCAGCCATCCTTACTTCTAAGGAGCATTCTGGTAGTACTTCTTCCAAGACAGATCTGTTTGTTCTTTTGTCAGTCCACGGTATATTCAATATTCTTCACCCACACCACAATTCAAAGGAGTCAATTCTTCTCTGGTTTTCCATATTCATTGTCCAGCTTTTGCATGCATGTGATGCAATTGAAAATATCATGGCTTGGGTCAGGCTCACCTTAGTCTTCAAGGTGACATCTTTGCTTTTTAACACTTTAAAGAGGTCTTTTGAAGCAAATTTGTCAGTGTAATGAGTCTTTTGATTCCTTGACTGCTGTTTCCATGGGTATTGACTTTAGATACAAGAGAAAAGAAATCCTTGCCAACTTCAATCTCTTCTCCATTTATCAAAATGTTGTTTAATGGTCCAGTTGTGTGGATCTTTGTTTTCTTTATGTTGAGGTGTAATCTGTATTGAAGGCTGTGGTCTTTGATCTTCATTAGTAAGTACCTCAAGTCTTCTTCACTTTTAGCAGACATTTGTTATATTGGATACATATATTCTTTTTTGCTCTCTTTTATTTCCATTTTTGTTAGAAAATGTAAATCTTTTCAGAGATTCATGAAGGCTGAGCAACTCCAAAGTGATGTTTCTGATTATACATTTTACAGATTCCTTCTAAAATGGAAATGTTATTAAAATTTGATTAAGTCTACCTCTTCAGCACCTTGTCTAAATCTAGTTATTCTAATCAATAGCAATAACAGTCATACATGTTAGAACATATACAATCTTGCTTCCTCTGCAGAGTAGTTAAATACATTCTTGTTTCAGTTGGTAAAACAAGTTTTATATATGTTTTATATCTAAGTTTGTCTTTGGCATTTTACCTCACTGGATGCTCAGAATTTATATGCAACATAATCTCTTTTTTTTTTTTTTTTTTACCGTATCATTGTTTATTTTGCTAACTTTTGTTATTTGGTTTCTTTGGTCATTGAGTTACAGGCTTTATGTCCCAGTCAGGTGACTGCTTGGGTTCTCATGCTCCACAGTTGTACTGGTAACAAAATACTGATTTGATTCTTTGTGAATTATTTAGACTTTGGGAACACATTTAACTAGTAACTGCAGCCAAAAATCTCACAAATGTCTGCCATGGCATGGTACAGACAAGGGGAAATGTATGGGGCTGTCAGTTAAAATTCACCTCTATATCTTTTTGAAGGCAACTTAGTAAATAGCCTTACATACAGGAGAATAAAAGTATATAAGTAACAATAAGTGCAACGTTGATCAGTTATGAGTGTCTTGAGGGCAGTTTAGGAGAATTTTTTCCAGATAAAACATGGCCCAGGGAAAGCAAATTACTAAAATGTACTAAATGGATTTTAAGGGAGACAAAAACGTCAAGACTGGGACTTATATGGCTTTGTAGAGTATGCTTCTGAGTGGAAACCAAGTATTTATACTTGCATTAAAGAAAAAAAGAAAACAGGTTTTTATGCCAGGCTAAAAATAAAGCTAGGTAGCCTTAAAAAGCTTATACTAAAACTCTCAAACATTACCCTTGTGACCATCTGGAGTAAACTGAACCTAAGGATTCATATACAACCTGTTAATTATTCTCCCATCCCTGGGATATACACTGCGATTTCCTAATACTATAGTAAAGTCACATGGCACACTTAATAACTTGATTATTTAATTTCATTTGCCTATATTAGGAAAAAGTACAGCAGAAGAAACTCAGAAATATCCATGAAAAAAGAAAGTAGATGTATTAGTTAGCTCTTGACAAAAAAAAAAATCAAACTACCATAAAAATCAGTTGATTAAATAATAATAATTTATTATTGCTCATGCAATCAAGGGCTGTGGGTTTGCTAACCTAGGCTAAGCTCAGCTTGGCAGGTCTGCTTATTTTGACTGTGTTTCTTCTTTTGCGTGAAATAAGCTGGGAGTCATCTGCTCCAGGATAGGTTCAAATGAGCAGTACTTCTCCATATGGCAGGCCTGTGAGTTCTGGTCTTCTCCCTACGGAACTCAACTTCCTTGAATCCGTGAGTCGGCCAGGGCATGCATTTCTAACAGAAATGGCAGGCAGCAGCACAAGAAAACACACAGAAACATGTGAAACTTTTTAAGACTTAAAACAGAAACACTGTCAATCATAACTTCATACCATTAGACAAAGCAAGTCCCATGGCCAAGTCCAAAGTTAAGGGCTGAGAAAGATATTGCAACCTTGGTAAAGCCATGCCAATAGAAAGCCACAATCCAATCTGCCTCAGTAGCCAATATTAGGGAATGTTTTGTCTGAAGTATGCTAAACTACATATGGTTTCATGTCTTTTAAAGGACTGAATTGATCACAAGTAGAGAAAATTATTATTGAAGGAAGTTAAAAGACAATGTGATTAAGCACAGAAATAAAATGGCTACAATTACTTGTGTGCAGTAACTATTGAAAACACTAAGCAATGGTTTTCAAAACAAGTGAAGACTAGTAAGATATCCAACCAAATGAGTCCAAATATTTTTTGTTGTGGTAAACATATATATGAAAAAAATATTTACGATTTCAGCCTCTTTTCACATGTACAATTCAGTGGCATTAATTATGTTCGTACGTTGTTCAAACATCACCACTAACCTTTTCCAAATTTTTCCATCACCCATAACAGAAGTTCAGTGCTTCTTAAGCAGTGATCTCCACCCCCCACCCTCCGCCTCATAATCAGTAATAAACTTTGGTCTCTATTCATTTGCCTAAACTAAATATTTCATTTAAGTGGAATCATACAATATTTGTCCTTTTGAGGGCTGACATTTCACTCACCATAATGTTTTCAAGGTTTATCCATGTTGTAGCATGGATCAGGGTGGCATTTCTCTATATGGCAGAGTAATATTCCATTGTATGGATATACCACATTTTGTTTATCCATTCATCTGTTGATGGATTTAGTTTTTAACATGAAGGAAACAATTGCCAAAATATAATTCAACACGTGTTTGCTTTACTGTATCTGGAAAGTAGATTTTGTGCAATTTCAAGAATTTTAAACTTTTAAAGTATGGGGAGTAAGTTGGACTGATAGCACTTCTTAAAGAAAGATACTTTGGCATCATAGTATCTTAAAGGATGTTAGTTTAGATCAGTCTGCATGCCTTCCCTATTATATTAACATTCTAGTGCTGCCTTAACACAAATACCATAAGTAGGTGGCTGTAGAGAACAAAAATTTATTTTCTCACAGTTCTGGAGACTAAAAGTCCAAATTAGGATCTCACCCTTGCTGATTCCTTCTATGGGCTCTCTCTTAGTACCTGGTGTCCCCCTTTCCAGTAAACGGCGCCTCAATGGCATCTGTATTCCCCCTGTGTGTTTCTCTGTGTCAATTTTGCCCTTTTTGTAACTCAGAAGTTGTTAGGCTTAGGACCCACCCTACTCTGTTATGACCTCAAAAATATAACAAATGAAAAACCTTATTTCCAAACAAGATGACATACACATGCACAGAGGCCAGGAATTCAACACATATTTGAGAGACACACAATGCAGTCCATGACAACCATCCAATAAAAGACTTTTAGGGTTTTGTTTACTCCCTCCTTCTTCTAGGTATATCCAATTTCTATACTGTATTTAGGTTATGTATAAAGGAAGTACTGACATATTTAGAGACTGTTCTTTTAACAAACCAACATGCTATATAGACATTTTACTCTAGCTCAGTTGGCTCATTACAACCCCATGCCTCTCTACCAAAATTTTGGGGGTGGAACAGTGAATATAATACTTATATTTTATGTTATTACAAAACACATGTACTATAAATTGGGGAAAATATTCACCAGAGGTTTCCAGTGGTAATATGGAAAATGGAAGGAAAATATAAATATCTGACCCACATCATTATCAGATAATGATAATAGACATCTGCACCTGGTTTTGGTTTTTAGCTCTAAGATTCCTTAGAAAAACAAAGCCAAAAAACAAAAAGTGAAAGAAAATTGGAAAGGACTTAATGAATCTAAAACAAAATATATTTAATAAATTTAATAATGTATAACTACAACCTAGATTTTCTCTTTTTCTACAGTTAACATTGACATCATTTTTGTTTTCATTCCCATCTGGAATTAAAAATTACATGGATGATTGATATTTAAAGATTCCCTTATTCATGGCTCTTGTTTATTATGTTTCTGTGGGTAGGACTATCTGTTTTCAACACAAATTTGACCTTAGAATCCAAAATATAGGTCTGGTTACTGGCTTTTGTGTGTAATGATGAAGTGATTTGAATAAACATTATTCACAGGTCACTAAGTGAGTGGATGTTCCAAAGACAAAAGCTTGTGCTATCATGTTCATGACACTCCTTGCAAGCTTCAGCTTTCAAATTTGAGTACACATATGATTGAGGCTCTAATGCTTTTAAATGTTTATTGACTTTCTGTGATCATTTATTACATGACATCTTCTGTGTTTCCACAGGATCTTTATGAAGGCATCAATTAATTTTGTTTAAAAATTCTTGTAGTCAAGGACTCTCAGTGCCGCCCAGAGATCCACAGCCATCAGAGTCTCTTCATTACCTCTTGTTTTAACTGGTGATTTTAATCATCTGTGTCACACTCCTCCCAATTTGTGCTGTGCCCACCTTGAACTTACATACCATCTAGATTGTCTGTGTTGTCCTAAACTTTGAGGAGTACTGTGTAGTTAAATTTAGTCATTTACTTTATTTACACCCGTGTTTGTTTTATTGGGACACTGTTAAGAGAATGAAATGACAAGGCACAGAGTGGAAGAAAATATTTGCAAATAGGTATCTGATAAGGGACACATATCCAAAATAGAGAACTCTGAAAACTCAACAATAAAAAAAATCAAACAACCCAGTTAAAAAGTAGGCAAATATCTGTACAGATTAATCACTAAAGAAGATATACTTATGAAAAATAAGCATATGAAAAGATGTTCAAAGTAGCGTGTCACTAGAAAACTGCAAATTAAAACAATCATGAGATACCACTACAAACCTCTTAGGATAGCTACATTTCAAAACATTTGCAGCACTAAATGATGGCAAGAATGTGAAGTAACAGGAAATCTCGTTCATTTCTGGTGAGAATGCAAAATGATACAGCCACATTGGAAGACATCCTGGCAGTTCTTATAAAGCAAAACAGAAACTTACCATATGATTCAGCAATTTCTCACCTAAGTACTTGTTCAAATGAGTTGAAAACTTATATCTACATAAAAAGCTGTACATAAATATTTATAGCACATTTCTTCATAAATATCTAAAAATTGGAAGCAATCAAGATGTTCTTAATTGGGTGAATTGATAAACTATGGTATACTCATACAATGGAATATTACTCAGCAATACAAAGAAATGGACTGTCAAGCGATGAGAAGACACGGAGGAAACTTAAAAGTATATTAATTGGAAGCAGCCAGTCTGAAAAGGGTATAATGCTGTACGATTCTAACTATATGACCTTCTTGAAAAGGCAAAATTATAGAGACAGAGCTATATGACTGTGAACCTTAATGTAAGTGATGGACTTTGGTTAATAACAATGTATCAATATTAGTTTCTTAATTATAACAAATGTATCACATCAATGCATGATGTTAATAATAGGGGAAACAGTGGGCAGACAGAAGGGGGACGTTTAGGAATTCTCTGTACTTTCTCAGACAGTGGTGTTTCAGTGGTAGAATTTTCCTTATCCATGTGGGAGACCTGGGTTTGATTCCCAGCTAACGTACCAGGACCAGGCGGGTTCGTTCCAGGGTCCCCATGAGTTCAGCATCCACTCAAAAACAGCTAGCAACAACAACCGTAGTTTCTGCTGAATTTTTTTGTAAACATAAACTTCTTTAAAAGATAAAGTCTATTAATTTTAAAAAATCCCTGGTATTGCATAAAACTAATATTTCAATAAATATTAAAATGTATATATGTACATGCACTTTGGTTATAATTTGATGAAAATTTTAATTATAACATTGATGTAAGTTTCACCAATTGAAATATCAGTTAAAAAGTAAAAAATGTAGCTCATGAATAATGTGTGAGCAGTGCAAGTAGATGTATTTTTTAATAGAAAAGAAACCTCATGATTTTTACATGATTATTTCACAGTTAAGTGATATACATATGGAACAAGCTACGTGAAGGACGATAGTTGTGAAAAAATGTATAGCATATAAGATTGACTGGAACTTAGTAGTTGGAGACTGGGAACTGTATTTCTTTAAAACTACTGGAAGCAACAGAAGTTGCTCATGAGCTGTCCCATCAGTCTATATGGAGACTAACTGAAAGAAAGACATACTTTATTTTTACTTGACTCGTCATACTTTTGGACTTTTTATTAAGGATAAAATGTTGTACATTATTTGGTTCCAAGTACATGGTTTTCTGTTACTTACTATTGATTGCTTATATACGAGGAGATTTGCTTTAATTCCACATTTTTATCTTAATGCCCATCAATAGTGAGTTGGTTAATATTTCTAAGATTTTCATTTATTACATTATAGTCAGTTCATTTCACACTAACAGCAATGCCATTCAATTTGTCCTTATCACTTCAGGCAATATTCTATAGACATGCTGACTTGTAAAAAGATATGTAAAAAGAGGTAGAATAGTATTGTTGCAAAAAAATGCAAGATCATAAGCATGTGGTTACGTGAACTTAGCCCTGGATTTTCTTTTCATTTTACCCTCTGTTTCTTAAACCCCTTATCTGGTAAAAATATTTACAGAGAAACATGTGATAACAAAACAGTTATTATTTGTGGGGAGAGATTTCCCGAAGTCGTAATAGTACTTTGAAGGACTGTACAATCTTCCACTGTTCTGCATCCCTGAAGCATTGTGTTTAGACCACGAAAAGCATTTATATTCTAAGTTATTGAATATGTTTATTTAGGTTTATCCCTAAATCATCTCATCCTGAGAGGCTACATTCTTTGAATTTGATCTAGGTGATGTGGTCAAGAAAGGGTACAGACCATGTTTTAAACCTATGAGAGTTAAATGTAGTGCTTTATAGCTGTAATGAACAAACTAGGTCCCAAGTATTAATGCTGTGATCTAGGAGGTAATAGACAGGTTATTAATAATTTATTCACACAAAAAATGTATGAAAATCTAGGCTATTTACTGAATACATATTTAATGCCTAATTTATTGATTTTTTGCATAACAATAGTGATTAGGAGCTTAATTTCAAGATATATGAGTATACATGAGAGAAAATAGATGAATATCATACTTGTTTTCTCCAGAAATGCAACATTATTCTTCAGCCAATTTGAATTCAAATATACTCCACATTGCATAAATACTAGTTCACTGAACTGTAAAAGTATGATGTACTTTTAGGTGTTTTGGCCATTAATACTCTGGATTACACTTACTATCTTTACCTTAGGCTATTAAGAACTATTTGGAATATGACTTATCAAGTTTAATGTGGCAATCTGTGGCTGGTAAATAAAACTTATCTTTTTTTAATGCATATTATGAAAGAAATTATTCCTTGACTTTGTCCACATTGGCAATATTCTTTTAACCCATTCTTCTAATGCCCAGATGCATGTAAACTCAGTATTAGGTATAATTTTCATTGGGAGATTTATGGCTTTAAATAATTCTTTTTTTTTTTTGTCCCCTCCTACCTTCTTGTCCTTGACCCTGGGCTGGTGTGCCCATTTAGTATCATTTTGTTTTATGGCCTGTCTAATCTTTGGCTGAAGGGTGAACTTCAGGAGTAACTTCAGTACTGAATTAAAAGCATGTCTGGTGACCATACTCTTAGTGTTTCTCCAGTCTCTGTCAGACTATTAAGTCTGATCTTTTTTTGTGAGTTAGAATTTTGTTCTACATTTATCTCTAGCTCTGTCCAGGACCCTCTATTGTGATCCCTGTCAGAGCAGTCAGTGGGGGTAGCCAGGCACCATCCAGTTGTGCTGGACTCAGTCTGGTGGAGGCTGTGGTAGTTGTGGTCTGTGACTCCTTTGGACTAATTTTTACTCCATGCCTTTGGTTTCATTCATTCTCTCTTGCTCCAAACCAGGTGAGAACAGTGGAGTATCTTAGATGGCCGCTTGCAAGTTTTTGAGACCTCAGAATCTATTCCTCAAAGTAGGGAGTAGAATATTTTCTTTTAAACTATGCTATGCCAGCTGAGCTGGATATTCCCTGAGACCATGTTCCCCAGCCCTCAGCCCAGTAACTCGGTCCTTCAGGGAGTTTGGATGTATCTATGGAGTTTTCATAATCTTTTCTTGTACAAGTTGTGCTGGCTTCCCCAAAGTTACCACTTATCTCTTGTCTATTTCATGTTTTTCCCACTCCCTCTCACCTCCCTACTAATCATCAAAGATTGTTTGTTTTTGTGTGTAAAGTAAACCTTTTCATGAGTTTTTGTTATAGTGGTCTAATGCAATATTTGTTCTTTTGTGATGGACTTATTTCACTCAACATAATGTCCTCCAGATTCATCTATGTTATGAGATGTTTCACAGATTCATCATTATTCTTTATTGCTGCATAGTATTCCAGTGTGTTTATGTACCATAGTTTGTTTATCCATTCATCTGTTTATGGGCACTTAGATTGTTTCCATCTTTTTGCATTATAGACAGAAGCACCATGCCATCCCTCAACAGCAAAACCTGAAAAAATAAAACAGATATCATCATCAATCCTGGAACCCTAAGTTTCAAATGAAGGGATAAAGAGCTCAATCAAGAACCAAATGGAATAAGAAATTGACAGAGTACAGAGAACGAGAAGAGCAATGGAGGGGAGGACCCACACCAGCTAACAAGGCATGCACATGCCATCTTGGACTCCACAGCCACTGAGAATGGTGGACAGGGAATATGAGAAGGAAACTTCAAGGATTTCCCAGCAGGAGACAGAGCACCTGGTAACCAGGGATACACACTTTCTCACCCACATCCTTCTTTCCTCTGCACAGCCTCCACCACTTTCCAACTGGCAGTGGTCACTTGGGCAGAGGGAGGTCAACTCCCTGCTGCTTGGATTTGCCCCGCTCCCACTGGTCAGTTCATTTGGTACCTTTTTTTTTTTTTTTTTTGCTATTGTTGTTGGTTTTGGGCTCTTTTTGTTTCTTCTCTCTCTCTCACCTCCTTCCATTCCTTTCTCCAGCCTAGCTGGTGCCGTGTGCTATCTCTCTTCCCTCTTGACGGGCTGTGTCATGCTGCTCGGCTGGAGAGCCAATTCCCCTGTCTGCACCACTATGCTGGTGGGCTCCCTTGAGGCTTTTTTTTTTCTTGAAATCTTGACCCTCTCTACCTTCTGCCCTTCCCTTTCCTTGGGAGTCATCTCCATTGCTTTTTGTTGGGCTGTGCCACACTGCTCGGCTGGGGAGCTGTGGGCACATAGCTTCCCCACTTGGCACCACATTGCCTGTGGGCTACCCTGGGCCATTTATTTTTATTTTTTGGTTTCTTGTCTCTATTTTTCTTCCTTTCCTTTCTCCTGGCCACCTCATCATGTGTGCCATCTCTGCCACTTTTTGATGGGCTGTGCCACATTGCTCAACTGGGAAGCCACCAGTACACTGGATGGCTTCACTGAAGAACTCCACCAAATATTCAAAGAAGAGCTTGCACCAGTATTACTCAAACTCTTTCAGAACATAGAAAATGAAGAGACACTTTTGAATTCATTCTATAAAGCCAGCATAACCCTGATACCAAAACCAGAAAAGAAACCACAAAAAAAGAAAACTACAGACCAATATCTCTCATAAATATAGATGCAAAAATTCTCAACAAAATTCTAGCCAATAAAATTCAGCATTACATTAAAAAAAAAAAAAATACCCCTCGAGCAAGTGAGACTCATACCAGGTATGCAAGGATGGTTCAACATTAAAAAATCAATCAACTTAATCTACCACATAAATAAAATAAAAGAATCCCATGACCATCTCAACAGACACAGAAAAGGCATTAGACAAAAAGCAATATATATTTCTGATAAAAACTCTCAATAAAATAGGTATAGAAGGGAAATTTCTCAACATAATAAAGGATATTTATACAAAACCAACAACCAACATCATTCTTAATGGAGAGAGGCTGAAAACATTCCCCTTGAGAACAGGAACAAGACAAGGGTGCCCTTTATCAACACTCTTATTTAACATTATGCTGGAAGTCCTAGCTAGAGCAATAAGGCAAGAAAAAGAAATAAAAGGTATACAAATTGTTAAGGAAGAAGTAAAACTGCTCCTATTTGCATATGATATGATACTATACATAGAAAACACAAAAGACTCCACAAGAAAACTACTAGAACTAATGGAAAGATTCAACAGAGCAGCAGGATACAAGATAAACATACAAAAATCAGTTGGATTCCTATACACCAATAAATAGAACGATGAAAAGGAAATCAGGAAAATAATAACATTTATAATAACCCCTAAAAAAGTAAAATACTTAGGAATAAACTGCAAAGATCATACAAGAAAAAATAGGGTCAATGCTAAAGGCCCTAATACACACCATAAACAGGATACAAACCATAACTAAAATACACAAACACCAGAAGATAAGTTAAATAACTAGGGTCTTCTGAAAATTTAACACTTATGCTCATCAAAAGACTTCACCAAAAGACTAAAAAGAGAACCTACAGACTGGGAAAAAAATTTTGGCTATGACAAATCTGACTAAAGTCTAATCTCAAAAATCTACTGGGAAAACCAACACCTCTACAATAAAAACACAGAGAATCCAATTAAAAAATGGGCAAAGGAAATGAACACACACTTCACCAAATAAGACATTCAAGTGAACAACAGTCACATGAAGAAATGCTCAGGATCACTAACCATTATAGAAATGCAAATCAAAACCACAATGAGATACCATCCCACCCAGACATTACTGGCATAAATCAAAAAAACAAAAAATAAAAAATGTTGGAGAGGCTCCAGGGAGATTGAAACTTTTATGCACTGCTGGTGGGAATGCAAAATAGTATAACCATTTTGGAAAACTATGTGGTGCTTCCTTAGAAAGGTAGAAATAGAAATACTACATGATCTAGCAATCCCACTAATAGAAATATATCCTACAGAAATAAGATCCATCACACGAATAGACACATGCACACCCATGTTCATTGCTCTGTCTCTTTTAAATAATTCTTTAAGTTCTACTCTGTCTTATAGGGTTGCTATGAATGAGTCAAACTGAATCGATGACAACAGGTTTGGTTTTATTTTATTTTTCTTTAAGAACAAATTTCCTGATAGGTGGAGCCAAGATGGTGGAGTAGTCAGAAGGCTTCCTATGTCCCTCTTACAACAAATACCTGAAAAAACAAGTGATTTGATTGTATATGAATATCTAGGAGCCCTGAACAAGGCAAAGTTGAGGAATCAGACTGAATGGTGGGGAGAGACAGAGAAGGTTTGGAAGCAGCAAGGAGTTGCCTGACCTGAACCAGTAGGAGCCGTAGCCCTTCAGCCCAGATCGGCTCTGGCTGTGCAGAGAGGCGGGCATACAGCTCTACTCACTCGCTCAGGAGACATTTTCCACATCAAGAGACATCTGGCAGCAAAGGTTCTGCTTGGACACTCCAAACCAGTGAAAAGCAGCATCCAAGTGGCTAAAGATATGTACATGCATGTGGCCTTTCATGGGGATTTAAAAAAAAAAAAAAAACCCATTTGGGAAATACCTCTCTCCCATTTACCTCCTCCCTACCCACTCTGCACTGGATCTGGTCAGCTTCAGTGATCTCTAAGTCCCCTGGGCCGGACATAGATCCCATAAGGTGCCCTGACCAATTCTCTGGGCCTTGGAGAGGGAACAAATTAACAAACAGTGAAAAAATAAGCTACTGGCTACATTAAGCCAGGAACTCAGGGTTGGCACAGCTCCTTTGCCTAGGACAGACATAGGGGTCCACAGACTTTGAGTGCCTTCCACTCCTGTATAGATTTGGGTGGACCCATCTCAACAGTGTAAGCCCTCACTACCATAGTACAACAGGGAAAAAACCTTAAGTCTAACTTCAACTGCTTCAGCTGTGAAGTGGCAGATCTGTGATACATGACACTGCTCTGCCGTTTAAGCAGGTGCCTTACCTGTCTGCATCAAGGGATTGAGGAATCATGGCTTCACCCATGCCACCTAGCCACCTGCTACAGGAGTCCAAGAATAAGTGGTGCCCCACAGTCCTTACAGCCAACAGAGTAGGGTGCTCATGTCAGGCTGCAAAACTCACCTACTTGCTCTAGGGAACAGGGACATGCTTTCCTTTCAGACACTCAGGGGCAGCCATCAGGCCCCTGCCTTGCTCAGCATTTGACCCCCTACTACAGCCAGACACCTGTGCCTACACCAATCACCCATGTCTCTCTAAGACTGTAGGTGATAGCCTGCAACACACACTTGGTGACTGACTGCCTGGACACCTGAGCTGAATCCATACAGGAAAATTTAATGGACTCCTGTGTGCACACATACTTAGTTACTGACATAACTACCTGGTGACAGGACGTTAGAGCTTCAAAGGTGCCAATAATCTAACTAGCACACACAAGCACCCTATTTGGGCATATCAAAACAAAACAAAAGAAGAAGTTAGGACACACTAAAAAAATATAAAATAAAATTATACTAACTTATTGATGGCTCGGAGACAACAGTCAATATCAAATCACATAAAAAGGCAGTCCATGATGGCTTCAGCAAGCTCCCAAAATAAAGAATCAATAAATTTTCTGGAGGAAGAGAATTTCTTGGAATTACTGGGAAGAATACAAAAGATTAATATATAGAACTCTTCAAGAAATTAGAAAGGAAATTCGCAAAACTCAGATAATGCAAAGAACATACAGACAAAGCAGTAGCAGAATTCAAAAAAGTTATTCAAGAGCATAATGCCAAATTTAATAGACTACAAGAATCCATAGAGAGATAGCAATCAGAAATGCAGACGATTAACAATAAAATTTCAGAATTAGACAACTCAAAAGAAAGTCATAGGAGTAGACAGTAGAAGCCAGAATTAGTGACAATGAAGATAAAGCACTTGACATCAACTTATTTGAGGAAAAATCAGATAAAAGAATTAAAAAGAATGAAGAAACTCTAAGAGTCATGTGGGACTCTATCAAGAGAAATAACCTGAAAGTGACTGGGGTACAAGAATTGGGGGGCTAACAGAAAATACAGAGAGGATTGTTGAAAATTTGTTGGCAGAAAAATTCCCTGATATCATGAAAGATGAGAATATATCTATCCAAGATGCTCATCGAACCCCACATAAGGTAGATCCCAAAAGAAAGTCACCAAGACATAATCAGAATTATCAAAACCAAAAATAAGGAGAGAATTTTAAGAGTAGCTAGGGATAAAAGAAAAGTCATCTACAAAGGAGAGTCAATTAGAATAAGCTTGGACTACTCAGCAGAAACCATGCAGGCAAGAAGGCAATGGGATGACATATATAAAGTCTTGATGGAAAAAAACTTGCCAGCCAAGAATTATATATCCAGCAAAACTGTCTCTCAAATATGATGGTGAAATTAGGGCATTTCCAGACCAGCAGAAGTTTAGGGAATTTGCAAAAACCAAACCAAAATTATAAGAAATACTAAAGGGAGTCCTCTAGTTAGAAAATCAACAATATCAGATAACAACCCAAGACTAGAACACAGGACAGAGCAACCAGATATCAACCCAGATAGGGAAGTCACAAAAATAAATCAAAGCTAAAACACAGAAAATAAGGAAACAGAGATGTCAATATGTAAAAAACGACAACATTAAAACAAAAAAGAGGGACTTAAAAAATGCAGACATAGATTTTTCATATGGAGAGAAAGTCAAGGGCACATAAAGAAATAAAAGACTGGTGTAAACTTAGAAAAACAAAGGTAAATATTAAGGTAACCACAAAGGAAACTAACAATCCTACAAATCAAAATAAAAAACTAGAAAAATATACCCAGCAAACACAAAATCAACAACAATCAAAAAGATGAAATGAAACTACCTAAAGAAAAAAGACTCAGCACAAAAAATTAAGGGGAACAAAGAAATTGTGAATACACACAAAAAGACATAAAAATGACAGCACTAAATTCATACCTATCAATAATTATGCTAAATGTAAAAGGACTAAATGCACAAATAAAGAGACAAAGAGTGGCAGATTGGATACAATAACACAAATCCCTGTATATGCTGCCTACGAGAGACACACCTTAGACTTACAGACACAACAAAGGTAAAACTCCAAGGATGGAAAAAATATATATCGAGTAAACAACACTCAAAAAAGAGCAGGAGTGGCAATATTAATCTCTGACTAAATAGACTTTAAAGTAAATTCCACCACAATGGCTAAGGAAGGATACTATGTAATGATTAAAGGGTCAATACACAAGAAGGACATAACTATAATAGATATTTATGCACCAAAGACAGGGCTCCAGAATGTATAAAACAAATTCTAACAGCACTGAAAAGAGAGATAGACAGCTCCACAATAGTACTAGGAGACTTCAACACGCCACTTTCGATGAAGGTCAGAATATCCACAAAGAAGCTCAGCAAAGACACAGAAAATCTAAATGCTACAATCAACCAACTTGATCCCACAGATAGATACCAAACACTCCACCCAACAGCAGCCAAGTATAATTTATTTTCCAATGCACATGGAACATTCTCCAGGACAGACAACATATTAGGCCATAAAGCAAGCCTTATCAGAATACAAAACATCAAAATATTACAAACCAGCTTTTCTAACCATAAAGCCATAAAAGTAGAAATCAACATAAAAGGCAAGGAAACAAAATCAAACAGATGGAAACTGAATGACAGCTTGCTCAAAAACTACTGGGTTATACAAAAAATTAAGGATGGAGTAAAGAAGTTCACAGAGTCAAACGAGAATGAAAACATATCCTACCAGAACCTTTGGGACACAACAAAAGCAGTGCTTACAGGTCAGCTTATAGCAATAAATGGACATATCCAAAAAGAAGAAAGGGCCATAATCAAAACATTAACCCTACAACTGGAACAAGTAGAAAGAGAGCAGCAAAAGAATCCCTTAGATGCCAGAAGAAAGGAAATAATAAGAACTAGAGCAAAATTAAAAGAAATAGAAAATAGAAAAACAATTTGAAAGAGTTAACAAAAGCTGGTTCTTTGAAAAGATCAATAAAATTGATAAACCATTGGCCAAACTGACAAAAGAAAAACAGGAGAGGAAGCATATAACTCATATAAGAAATGAGATGGGTGATATCACAACAGACCCAACTGAAACTGAAAGAATCATAACACAATACTATGAAAAATTGTGCTCTAACAAATTTGAAAACCTTGAGGAAACAGACAAATGTCTAAAAACTCATTACCTACCTAAACTAACACATAAAGGGTTAGATCAACTAAACAACCCAATAACAAAAGAAGTGATTGAAAAGGTAATTAAAAAACTCCCAACAAAAAAAAAAAAAGCTCTGGCCCAGATAGTTTCACTGGAGAATTCTATCAAACTGTCAGAGAAGAGTTAACATGACTTCTACTAAAATATTTCAGAGCATAGGAGAGGATGGAATACTCCCAAACTCATTCTATGAAGCCAGCATAATCCTGATACCAAAACCAGATAAAGACACCACAAAAAATAAAATTACAGAACAATATCCCTCATGAACATTGACACAAAAATCCTCAACAAAATTCTAGCCAGTAGAATTCAGCAACATATCAAAAAAATAATTCACCATGATCAAGTGGGATTTATACCAGGTACGCAGGGATGGTTCAACATTAGAAAAACAATCAATGTAATCCATCCCATTAAAAAAACAAAAGATAAGAACCACATGATCTTATCACTTGATGCAGACAAGGCATTTGACGAAGTCCAACACCCATTCATGATAAAAACTCTCAACAAAATAGAAATAAAAGGTAAATTCCTCAATATAACTAAGAGCATTTATACAAAGCCAACAGCCAACATCATCCTAAATGGAGAGACTTTGAAAGCATTCCCCTTGAGAACAAGAGCCAGATAAGGAAGCCCTCTATCACCACTCTATTCAACATTGTGCTGGAGATCCTAGCCAGAGCAATTATGCTAGAAAAAGAAATAAAGGGCATCCAAATTGGTAGGGAAGAAGTCCAAGTATATATATTTACAGAAAATGTGATCTTATACACAGAAAACCCCAAAGAATCCACAAGAAAACTACTGGAACTAATAGAAGTTTTCAGCAATGTTTCAGGATACAAGATAAACATACAAAAATCAGTTGGATTCCCTTACACAAAGAGAACCTCGAAGAGGAAATCACCAAATCAATACCATTTACAATAGCCCCCAGTGAGATTAAATACTTAGGAATAAATCTAACCAGAGATGGAAAAGATCTATATAATGATAACTATAAGACACTATTGCAAGAAACCAAAAAAGACCTGCATAAGTGGAAAAACATATTTTGCTCATGGATAGGACGACTCAACATTGTGAAAATTCAATTCTACCCAAAGCGTTCTACAGACACTATGCAATCCCAGTCCAAATTCCACCTGCATTTTTTAATGAGATGGAGAAACAAATCGCCAACTTCATATGCAAAGGGAAGAGGCCTCGAATAAATAAAGCACTACTGAAGAAGAAGAACAAAGTGGGAGGCCTCACACTACCCGATTTTAGAACCTATTATACAGCCACAGTAGTTAAAACAGCCTGGTACTGGTACAACAACAGATACATAGACCAATGGAACAGAATTGAGAATCCAGACATAAATTCATCTACCTATGAGCAGCTGATATTTGACAAAGACCAAAAGCCCATTAATTGGGGAAAAGACAGTCTCTTTAACAAATAGTGCTGGCATAACTGTATCTCCATCTGCAAAAATCTGAAACAAGACCCGTACCTCACACCATGAACCAAAACTAACTCAAAATGGATCAAAGACTTAAATGTAAAATTGAATAAATAAAGATCATGGAATAAAAAATAGGGACAACACTAGGAGCTCTAATACATGTCACAAACACAATAAGAACCATAAGTAACAATGCACAAGCACCAGAAGAGAGAGTAGATAACTGGGAGCTCCTAAAAATCAAACACTCATGCTCTTCAAAAGACTTCACTAAAAGAGTCAAAAGACAACCTACAGACTGGGAAAAAAATTTTGGCTAAGACAAATCCAACTGGCGTCTAATCTCTAAAATCTACAAGATACTGCAAAACCTTAACAACAGAAAGATAAATAACCCAATTAAAAAATGAACAAAGTATACGCACAGGTACTTCACCAAAGATATTCAGGTGGCTAACAGACACATGAAGAAATGCTCACGATCGTTAGCCGTTACAGAAATGCTGATCAAGGTCGGGGGCAAGATGGCACTCTAGGCAGAAACACCACGCCATCCCTCCACAGCAAAGATCCGAAAAACTAAGCCTAACAGAGAATCAACAATCCTGAAACCCTAGAACACCAAATGAAGAGATAAAGAACTCAGCCAAACACCAAACGGAGTGAGAATACTAAAAGAGAACGGAGAGCGAGGAGAGACTCAGGCAGAGATTCCTTACCAGCTAACGCAGCGCGGATCCACCATCTTGGATTCCTATCGGAGACCAGCAAACGGGAGAGCAGCCTTGCAGAGCATCTGGTCGGAGACAGAACGACAGCTTAGCTTCACACATAACCATCTTCCCGCTGCACCCTACCTACCTGCACCGTGCACTAGACATCACATCACCAAGCGGTGCAGGCACGCCCTATTGGAACCTGCCCAGCACTGACTACCGACCGTCCTGGTGGCTGCGGTGAGTGCCACAAGCAACCCATCCCAGTGGCTCCTCCTCAACTAGATCTGCCCAGCTGTACCACAAGAACGAAAAAAAAAAAAATCTACAATCAATAAACGAGAGAAATATCTACTGAATGCCCCGAAAACAGCAAACAATATCAAAACATTTACAAAAACAAGACAAGATGGCTCCAATAGGCGTCCAAATTAAAACACCAGATAACTCTCCTGTGGAAGAAAATGCACTAGAAGTACCTGATACGGAACTCAAATTACTAATACTCGGAATTTTCCAAGAACTGAGGCAAAAAGCTGACAAACATGAGGAAAAAATAGACAAATTTATGGAAAATACAGACAAAAAATTGGAAGAATTCAGGAAGATGATGCAAGAACAAAATGCCAAAATAAATTCACAACTCGAAATTATACAAAAACAACAATTAGAAATCCAAAAGATAAACAACAAGATTTCAGAAATGGACGGTGTCATAGAAGGGCTGAGAAGTAGATTTGAAACCATGGAAGACAGGATCAGTGGAACTGAAGACAAACACTTGGATACAACTCTGTTTCAGGAAAACTCAGAAAAAAGAACAAAGAAAAATGAAGAGACCCTGAGAGTTAGGTGGGACACAATTAAAAGCAAAAACTTACGAGTGATTGGCATACCAGAACAGGGGGAGAAAACAGAAAACACAGAGAGGATCATTGAGGAACTGCTGACAGAAAACTTTCCCAATATCATGAAAGATGAAAAGCTGGTCATCCAAGAAGCTCAACGAACCCCATATAGAAGAGACCCCAAAAGAAAATCACCAAGACATATCATATTCACACTCGCTAAAACTAAAGACAAACAAAGAATCCTGAGAGCAGCTCGTGAAAAACAAGAAGTCACATACAGAGGAGAAACAATAAGACTAAGCTCAGATTATTCAGCAGAAACCATGCAGGCAAGAAGGCAATGGGATGACATATATAAAATCTTGAAAGAAAAAAATTGTCAGCCAAGAATAATATATCCTGCAAAACTCTCATTCAGATTTGATGGTGAAATTAGGTCATTTCCAGATAAACAGAAACTAAAGGAATATGCAAAAGTCAAACCAAACTTACAAGAATTATTAAAGGGAGTTCTTCGATCTGAGGACAAACAGCTTAAGCCCTCAGGCAGGACCTAGGACCTAGAACGCAGGTTAACATGAACCAGATACCATTCTAGGAACTGAACTACAAAGGACTTTCCAAAAACAAAAGATATACAACAGGGAATCAGAGAAATCAATCAAAGGATGACAACAACATCAAAACAATGAAAGAGGGAACAAACGGCATAGGTATAGAACCTTCTAAAGGAGAAGAAGGCAAGGCGATACCAAGTAATGGTAGACTGCTTCAAAATTATAAAGATAAGGGTAAAATTGATGGTAACCACAAAAAAAGTTAACAAACCAACTCATAAAAATAAAGACAAAAAACATAAAGTCTCAACAAAACCAAAACCTACAAAAACAAAAGAAATGAACACAAAATCCACGAACAAAAGTAACTCAGCACAAGAGAGTAAGAAGAACAAAGAAAACTTCAGCATCACAAAAAAAAGCACTACAAAATGACAGCAACAAATTCACATCTATCAATAATTACACTGAACGTAAATGGACTCAATGCACCCATAAAGCGACGGAGAGTGGCAGAATGGATAAGAAAACAGGATCCATCTATTTGCTGTCTACAAGAGACACATCTTAGAAACAAAGATGTGAATTTATTAAAAATCAAAGGTTGGAAAAAAATATATCAAGCTAACAACTACCAAAAAAGAGCAGGAGTGGCAATTCTAATCTCAGATAAAATAGACTTTAAAACAAAATCTACCATAAAAGACAAAGAAGGACACTATATAATGATTAAGGGGATGATCCATCATGAAGACATAACCATAATAAATATCTATGCACCCAATGACAGGGCTCCAAAATACATAAAAAAAACTCTAACAGCACTGAAAAGAGAAACTGACAGTTCCACAATAATAGTAGGAGACTTCAACACACCACTCTCAGTAAAGGACAGAACAACTAAAAAGAAACTCAGCAAAGATACAGAAGACCTAAAGGACACAATCAGCCAACTGGACCTCATAGACATATATAGAACAATCCATCCAACCGCTGCAAAGTACACATTCTTTTCCAATGCACATGGAACGTTCTCCAGAATAGACCACATCTTAGGCCACAGAGCAATCCTCAACAAGATCCAAAATGCTGAGATAATTCACAGTATCTTCTCTGACCACAATGCCATCAAGGTAGAAATTAACACTAGAAAGAGCAAGGAAAAAAAATCAAACACATGGAAACTAAATAATAATCTGCTTACACATCAATGGGTAATAGAAGAAATCAGAGATGGAATTAAAAAATTCCTAGAATCAAATGAAAATGAAAACACATCATACCAAAACCTTTGGGACACAGCAAAGGCAGTCCTCAGAGGACAATTTATAGCAATAGATGCACATATCAAAAAAGAAGAAAGGGACAAAATCAAAACATTAACTACAGAACTCAAACAAATAGAAAGAGAACAACAAAAAAAGCCTACAACCACCGGAAGAAAGGAAATAGTAAAGATCAGAGCAGAAATCAATGAAATAGAGAACAGAAAAACAATAGAAAGAATCAACAAAACCAAAAGTTGGTTCTTTGAAAGAATCAACAAAATCGACAAACCACTGGCCAGACTGACAAAAGAAAAACAGCAGAGGGCACAAATAACCCAAATAAGAAATGAAATGGGGGACATTACAACAGACCCAACTGAAATAAAAAGGATTATAACAGAATATTATGAAAAACTATATTCCAACAAATTTGAAAACCTAGAGGAAATGGATAAATTTCTAGAAACATACGGCCTACCCAAACTACAACAAAGTGATATTGAAAATCTGAACAGACCCATAACAAGAGAAGAGATTGAAAAGGTAATAAAAAAACTCCCAACCAAAAAAAGCCCTGGCCCAGATGGCTTCACTGGAGAATTCTACAAAACATTTACAGAAGAGCTCGTACCAGTTCTACTCAAGTTATTTCAGAGCATAGAAGAGGAAGCAACACTTCCAAATTCATTCTATGAAGCCAGCATAACGCTGATACCCAAACCAGGCAAAGACATCACAAAAAAAGAAAATGACAGACCAATATCTCTCATGAATATAGATGCAAAAATTCTGAACAAAATTCTAGCCAATAGAATTCAGTATCATATCAAAAAAATAATACACCACGACCAAGTAGGATTCATACCAGGTATGCAAGGATGGTTTAACATTAGAAAATCCATCAACGTAATCCACCACATAAATAAAAGGAAAGACAAAAATCACATGATTATCTCAATTGATGCAGAAAAGGCATTTGACAAAGTCCAACACCCATTCCTGATAAAAGCTCTCAATAAAATAGGTATAGAAGGGAAATTTCTCAACATCATAAAGGGCATCTATGCAAAACCAACAGCCAACATCATTCTTAATGGAGAAAGGCTGAAAACATTCCCCCTGAAAACAGGAACAAGACAAGGATGCCCTTTATCACCACTCCTATTTAACATTGTGCTGGAAGTTCTAGCTAGAGCAGTAAGGCAAGAGAAAGAAATAAAGGGCATCCAAATTGGTAATGAAGAAGTTAAACTCTTCCTGTTTGCAGATGATATGATACTATACATAGAAAACCCTAAAGACTCCACGAGAAATTTACTGGAAGTAATAGAAAGATTCAGCAGATAGCAGGATACAAGATAAACATTCAAAAATCAGTTGGATTCCTATACACCGGTAAAGAGAACGATGAAAAGGAGATCAGGAAATCAATACCATTTTCAATAGCCCCTAAAAAGATAAAATACTTAGGAATAAATCTGACCAGGAATATAAAAGACCTATACAAAGAAAACTACAAAACACTGCTGCATGAAACCCAAAGGGATCTACATAAATGGAAAAACATACCATGCTCATGGATAGGCAGACTCAACATTGTGAAAATGGCAATTCTACCTAAAGCAATCTACAAATACAATGCAATTCCGATACAAATACCAACAACATTCTTCAAAGAGATGGAAAAACTAATTATTAACTTTATATGGAAAGGGAAGAAACCTCGAATAAGTAAAGCACTACTGAAGAAGAAGAATAACGTTGGAGGACTCACACTACCTGACTTGAGAACCTACTATACAGCTGCAGTACTCAAAACAGCCTGGTACTGGTACAACAACAGAGACATTGACCAATGGAACAGAATTGAGAACTCAGATGTAAATCCATCCACCTACGGTCACCTGATTTTTGACAAGGGCCCAAAATACATCAAATGGGGAAAAGACAGTCTTTTTAACAAATGGTGCTGGCAAAACTGGATATCCATTTGTAGAAAAATGAAACAGGACCCATACCTCACACCATATACAAAAACTACTTCAAAATGGATCAAAGACCTGAATATAAAGCCTCAAACTATAAAATTCATAGAAGAAAAAATAGGACCAACACTTCAGGCCTTAATACATGGCATTAACAGGATACAAACCATAAACATCAACACAAAAAACCCAACAGATAAACTAGATAATTGGGATCTTCTAAAAATCAAACATCTATGCTCTTCAAAAGATTTCACCAAAAGAGTTAAAAGAGAACCTACAGACTGGGAAAAAATTTTTGGACAGTACAAGTCAGACAAAGGTCTAATCTCCATAATCTACAAGAAAATCCAACACCTCTACAACAAAAAGACAACCAATCCTATCAAAAAATGGGCAAAGGAAATGAACAGACACTTCACCAAGGAAGACATTCAAATGGCCAACAGACACATGAGGAAATGCTCGCGATCACTAGCCATTAGAGAAATGCAAATTAAAACCACAATGAGATACCATCTCACCCCGGCATTACTGGCACGAATCAAAAACACTGGAAATAACAAATGTTGGAGGGGCTGCGGGGAGACGGGAACTCTTATACACTGCTGGTGGGAATGCAAAATGATACAGCCATTTTGGAAAATGATATGGCGTTTCCTCAGAAAGCTAGAAATAGACGTACCATTCGATCCAGCAATCCCACTCCTAGGAATATATCCTAGAGAAATAAGAGTCATCACTCGAATAGACATATGCACACCTATGTTCATGGCAGCATTATTCACAATAGCAAATCGATGGAAACAACCTCGATGTCCATCAACAGACGAATGGATACACAAACTATGGTACATACACACAATGGAGTACTATGCAACGAGAAAGAACAATGAATCGGTGAACCATCTCATAACATGGATGAAACTGGAGGACATCATGCTGAGTGAAATAAGTCAATCACAAAAGGACAAATATTGTATGAGACCTCTATTGTAAAAACCCATGAAAAAATTCACATGCAAAATGTAACAATCCTTGTTGGTTACCAGGGATGGGAGTGGGGGGGGGGGATACTAAATAGGTAATAGGTAAGTGGTAACTTGGGTGAGAGATGAGATAGTACATAGTACAGCGGAAACTAACACAACCTGCACAAGGAAAGGTCATGAAGGCCCTATAGACACATCCAAACCCCCCGAGGGACTGAGTTGTTGGACGGAGGGCTCTGGGGACCATGATCTCGGGGAACATCTAGCTCAATTGGCATGACACTACTTATAAAGATAATGCTCTACATTCTACCTTGGTGAGTAGTGTCTGGGGTCTTAAAAGCCTATGAGCGGCCATCTAAGATACTCCACTGATCTCATCCCTTCGGGAACAAGGGAGAATGAAGAGAACAGGATACAAGGAAAAGATTAGTCCGAAGGACTAATGGTCCACAGCTACCAAGGCCTCCACGGGACTGAGCCCAGTACAGCTGGATGGTGCCCGGCTACCACCAATGACTCCTTTGACCAGGATCACAACAGAGGGTTCTGGGCAGAGCTGGAGTAGGATGTAGAGCATAATTTTAACTCCAAAAAAAAAAAAAAAAAATGAAGACCAGATATACTGGCCTAAAGAATACTAGAGAAACCTCGAGAGTGTGGCCCCCAGACACCCTTTCAGCTCAGAGGGGAAGTTACCTTCAAGGTTCGATGTTAAGCCTGGGAATGGACACCCCAGTAAAACTAAATGGGACTAACGATGTACAGGAGTCCGGTGACAAGGGCCAGAAGGCAGAGGGAGAGTAGGAAACTGATGATAAGGAACACAAATTGAATAAGGACACTGTCGATGTATTGTGAGATTGTTGACCACTGCTATAGGGCAACATTTGTAGTAACTATTAAATGGGAGGCTGTTTTGTCCTGTAAGCCTTCATCTTGGGCGAGAATGGCAGCACAATTGGAAGAGCATAGTCAATATCACTTAAATGTGTAAGTAAAAAGTTTTGAAATGGTGTTTAAATAAAATAAAAATAAATAAATAAATAAACAAACAAAGGAGACTAAAGAGGTACAATAGTCCACTGACAAGGTCCAGAAGACAGAAGGGGACAAGGAAGCCCCCTGGTGATAGGGAACACAAGGTGGAGTAAGGATATTCTTGATGTGCTGTGAGATTGTTAACCATTGTCATAGGGCAACATGTGTAGTAACTGTTAAATGAAAAACTATTTTGTTCTGTAAGCCTTCATCTTAAGTGAGAATAACAGCACAGTTGGAAGAGCGTAGTCAATGTCACTAAACTGTGAATGTAGAAAATTTTGAAATGGTGTATCTTTGGCCATCTGTAATTTTCATCAAAAAAAAAGGTTGAGAATTTAGAGGCTTAATACGTTGTGGGGTTGTTAACCAATGTCAAAAAAAACAACATGTGTACTACTATTTCATGAGAAACTATTTGCTCTGTAAGCTTTCACCTGAAGTACAATAAAATATATATTAAAAAAAAAAAAAAAAAAAAAAGAAATGCTGATCAAAACCACAATAAGATATCATCTCACCCCAACAAGGCTAGCACTAATCCAAAAAACACAAAATAATAAATGCTGGAGAGGTTGTGAAGAGACTGGAACACTTATACACTGTTGGTGGAAACGTAAAATGGTAAAACCACTTTGGAAATCAATTTGGCACTTCCTTAAAAAGCGAGAAACAGAAGTATCATATGATCCAGCTATCCTGCTCCTTGGAATATATCCTAGAGAAATAAGAGCCATCATGTGAATAGATATATGCACACCCATGTTTATTGCAGCACTGTTCACAATAGCAAAAAGATGGAAACAACCTAGGTGCCTATCAACGGATAAATGGATAAACAAATCATGGTATACCCACACAATGGAATACTACCCAATGACAAAGAAGAACGATGAAGCCGTGAAATATAACATGCAGAAAGCTGGAACTTATTAAGCTGAGTGAATTTAGTCAGTCACAGAAGGACAATTACTGTATAAGACCACTATTATAAGAACACAAGAAAATGTTTAAACACAGAAGAAAACATTCTTTGATGGTTATGGGGGTGGGGAGGGAGGGTGAGTGCTATTTACTAACTAGATAGTAGATAAGAATTATCTCAGGTGAAGGGAAGGACAGCACACCCTACAGGGGAAGTCAGCACAACTGGGCTAAACCAAAGTTAAGAAGTTTCCTGGATACAATCAAACACTTTGAGAGACAGAGTAGCAGGGGTAGAGGTTTGGGTACCATGCTTTCAGGGGACATCTAGATCAACTGGCATAACAAAGCTTATTAAGAAAATGTTCTGCATCCTACTTTGGTGAGTGGCATCTGGGGTCTTAAAGGCTTGCAAGCAGCCATCTAAGATGCATCAATTGGTCCCAACCACCTGGTTAAGGGAGAATGAAGAACATCAAAAACACAAGGAAAGTATTAGCCCAAGAGGCAGAAAGGGCCACGTAAACCAGAGACTTCATCAGCCTGAGACCAGAAGAACTAGATGGTACCCCGCTACCACCAATGACCGCCCTGACAGGGAACAAAACAGAGAGTCCCTGATGGAGCAGGAGAAAGGTGGTGTGCAGAACTCAAATTCTAGTAAGAAAAACAGACTTAATGGTCTGATGGAGACTGGAGGAACCCCGGAAAGCATGTCCCCTGGATTCTCTATCAGCCCACAACTAAAACAATTTCCAAGGCCAACTCTTCAGACAAGGATTGGACTGGACTATGGAACGTAAATTGATACTCGTGAGGAATATGTCTCTTAGCTCAAGTAGATACAAGATACTAAAAGGGCAGATTCTGTCTGGAAGTGAGATGGGAAGGCAGAGAGGATTAGGAGCTGGTTGAATGGACATAGAGAATCAAGGGTGGAAAGGAGGAGTGTGCTGTCGCAGTATGGGGAGAGAAATTAGGGTCAGATAACAATGTATGTATAAATTTTTGTATGGGTGACTAACTTGAAATGTAAACTTCATTTAAACTCAAACAATTAAAAAAAAAAAAAAGAATGCATTTCCTGGAAAAGTGGTTGTATTTGGTTCCTATTGTTGCTGTTAAAAAATTACCATAAACTTAAAGGCTTAAAGAATATAAATGTATTGTATTCCAGTCATGGAAGCCAGAATTCTGAAATGGGTCTCACTGAACTAAAATTAAAGTGTTGGCAAGATTGCATTACTGCTGGAGTCACTAAAGGACGATCCATTCCCTTGCCTTTTCCAGCTTCTGGAGGCTACCTGCATTCCATGGTTTAAAGTTCTCTTTCTCTTTCTCTATCTTCAAAGTCAGCAATTTCAGGCCAAGTTCTTCTCACACTGCTATCTTTCTCCCCCTTTAAGAACTTCTGTGATTACACTGAGTTTACACAGATTACTCAAAATAATCTCCCTATTATAAGGTCAATTGATTAGCAGCCTTAAGTCAATCTGCTACCTCAATCTCCTTTTACCTGTAACCTATCACAGAGACTAGAACTTGAATATCTTTGCAGAAGCCTATGCCAGTGCTCATTAGCAACGTAGCTTAGAGTGACAGATATGTTTTTCTAGAGGATTAAATAACGATGATACTTAACAGAGGGCATTGGTAAACAGAAACTTTAATCATATAATGCAAAAAATAAATTCTCAATTGAAAATACATCACAAATATTACAATATTATTGCCTACAATATAACCAGGAAATAAAGATTGAACAAATTTTCAAGATAAAACAGCTTTAAAAATAGGTGCTAAATTTAATAAAAGAGGGACAAACACCTAAGGGAAGAGAGTTAATAGAAAAAGTAGAAAAATTTGAAAATGTAAGTGCAATTAATAATGGATATATCTAATAAAAGTTGATGCTGACTCATGGTAATGCCATGTGTGCAGAGTAGAACTGTGTTCCACAGGGTTTACAACACTGTGACCTTTCAGAAGAAGATCGCCAGTCCTTTCTTCTGAGGTGCCTGTGTATGGGTTCAAATTGCCAACATTTCAGTTAGTAGTAGAGTACTTAACTAATTGCACCACCCAGAGACTCCTGGAGAGATATAAAAATATGGGAAATATATTAAAAATCAATCTTCTATGAAAAAATCAGCATACAAAATTTTAAAATTAATATGATAAATAAAAAATAAATGGAAATTTTAATCAAAATGTCAAAAAGCAGAACAAAAAACCTGAAAATTGAATTGGTAAAATTAAAGATTGAATCCAGGTGTTTTGCCAGATTGCAATAAAAGAAAATAAAATTTACCAAAATCTGTGAGATGCTGCATCTGGTTAATGTTGCATCTCATAGATTTTGGTAAGTTGTATTTTCATTTAGTTCAAAAATTTTTAAAAATTTTTCTTGATCCAGGTTTTATTTAGAAATGTGCAGTTTAATCTACAGATATTTTGGGATCTTCTAGGTATCTTTCTGTTATTTATTTCTAATTTAATGCCAGTGTCATCTGAAAGCTTGCTGTGTATGATTTCTTTCTTTTTTTCATTTGTTGAGATGTGTTTTATGGCCCAGGATGTGGTCTATTTTGCAATATGTCCTTTGATTTCTTGACTGCTGCTTCCATGGTCATTGATTATTGATCCAAGTAAAATTAAATCCTTGACTACTTCAATCCTCTCTCCATGTATAATGATGTTGTTTATTGATCCAATTGTGAAGATTTTTGTTTTCTTTATGTTGATATGTAACTATACTGAAGGCTATAGTCTTTGATCTTCATCAGTAAGTGCTTCAAGGAGTCTTCACTTTCTTCTAGCAAGGGTGAGTCGTCTGCATATCACAGGTTGTTAATGAATATTCCTCCAATCCTGATGCTGTGTTCCTCTTCATGTATTCTAGATTCTTATATAGTTTCCCCAGTATACAGATTAAGTAAGTATGGCGAAAGGATACAACATTGGCACACACCTTTTCCAGTCTTATACCACTTAGTATCCCCTTGCTGTGTTTGAATGACTGCCACTTGATCTACGTACAAATTTCACATAAGCTGAATTAATTGTTCTGGAATTTCCATTCTTAGCAATGTTATCCACAATTTGTTATGACCCACACAGTCTCTTGTCTTTGCATAATCAATAAAACACAGGTAAACATCTTTCTGGCATTCTCTGCTTTCAACCAAGATAAATCTGACGTCAGCAATGATATCCCTAATTCTATGTCCAGGTTGAATTTTTCACAGTTCCTTGTTGATGTAATGTTACACCATTTTCGTATTATCTTCTGTAAAATTTTCTAAGCAAGTGATATTTAACAATATTGTTAGGTAATTTCTACATTCCATTGGATCACCTTTCTTTGGAATGATCACTAACATGGATCTCTTCCAGTAAATTGGCCAGGTAGGAGTCTTCCAAATTTTTTGGCATAGACTAATGAGCATTTCCAGCATTGCATCTGGTGGTTGAAGCACCTCAATTGGTATTCCATCAATTCCTGGAGACTTGTTATCACCAATGTCTTCAGTGCAGCTTGGACTTCTTCCTTCAGTACCATCTGTTTATGTGGTGGCAATTGTTTTAGGATACTGAAATACCTCTTTTAGTGTCTAACACATCTTCTAGATAAAAATCATATAAAGCTACAAGAGAACTGCATAGTACAATTAATAAAAGTGATCACGGTACTAAAAAACAGAAGCATTTGCTCGTTAAATATCACTGTAATATTTATTTATTCCCTTAAAATTTTTTTTTATTGTACTTTAGATGAAGGTTTACATAACAAATAGTTTCTCATTAAACAGTCAGTACACATATTGTTTTATGATTTTGGTTAACAGCCCCACGGCATGTCAACACTCTCCCTTCTTGACCCTGGAGGACTCTTTTTTTGGTGAAAATATACATAGTCAAAGTTACACCATTTCTAAAGTTTCTACATGTAAAATTCAATGACATTGATTACATTCTTCTAGTTGTGCTGCTATTCTCACTATCCTTTTCCAAATTATTTCATCACCGTTGTCTTCAACTCACTGTCCCCTAAGTTTCCCAACAAATCTTTTGAGTTGCTGTTGTCAATTCGATCTCACATAGATGATTCTTTTTCTTTTTTTTTTTTTTTTTTTGGTACCTTAGATGAAGGTTTGCAGAACAAATAGTTTCTCATTAAACAGTACACATATTGCCCTATGACAATGGTTAAGAAACCCACTACATGTCAACACCATCCTTACTCAACCTTAGGTTGACTATCACCAGCTTTCTTGTCCCCTCCTGCCTTCTAGTCCTTGTTCCTGGACTGCTGTGGCTCATTAGTCCCATTTTGTTTTATGCAGCTGTCCAATCATGGCTGAACGGAGAACTTTGGGAGTGACTTCACCACTGAGCTAAAAAGGTGTCCAGGGACCATGCTCCCAGGGTTTCTCCAGGTTTCGGTCCAGTAAATCTGTTCTTTTTTTTTTTTTTTTTTGTGAGCTAGAATTTTGTTCTACATCCTTTTCCAGCTCTGTCCAGGACCCTCTATTGTGATCCAGGTCAGAGCAGTCAGTGGCGGTAACCAGGCACCATCTAGCTGTACTGGACTCAGTCTGGTGGAGGCCGTAGTAGCTGTGGTCCATTAGTACTTTGGACTAATCTATTCCTTGTATTTGCTCTCTTCATTCTCTCTTGCTCCCGAAGGGATAAGACCAGTGGACTATCTTAGATGTCTGCTCACAGGCTTTTAAGAACCCAGATGTTACTCACCAAGGTAGAATGTAGAACATTGTCTTTATAAACTGTGTTATGCCAGTTGAGCTAGATGTTCCCCGAGACCATGGTCCCCACAGCATTCCGTCCAGCAATTCTGTCCCTCAGGGAGTTTGGATGTGTCTATGGAGCTTCCATGGCCTTTCTTTGTACAAGTTGTGCTGGCTTCCCCAGTACTGTGTACTGTCTTACCCTTCACCAATGTTACCACTTATCTATGCCTATTTAGTTCCCCCCAACCCCTCCCATCCCTCGTAATGAACAAAGATTGTTTCTTTTTGTGTGTAAACTTTTACATGAGTTTTTACAGTAGAAATCTCATACAATATTTGTCCTTTTGTGACTGACTTGTTTCACTCAGCATGATGTCTTCCAGTTTCATCCTTGTTATGAGATGCTTCACAGATTCATCGTTGTTCTTTCATTGCATAATACTCCATTGTGTATATGTACCATAGTTTGTTTATCCATTCATCTGTTGAGGGGCATCTAGGTTTTTGCCATCTTTTTGCTGTTGTGAACAGTTCTGCAATGAATATGGGTGTGCATATGTTTATTCCTGTGATGGTTCTTATTTCTCTAGGATATATTCCTAGGAGTGGGAATGCATTTTGTAGTGCTTTTTGTTGTGGTGCTGACATTTTCTTTACTCCTCTTACTCTCCTGTGCTGAGTTCATTTTGTTTGTGGATTTTTTTTTTCATTTCTTTTGTTTTTGTAGGTTTTGTTTTTACTGAGACTTTGTTTTGCTTCTTTATTTTGATGAGTATGTTTGTTAATTTTCTTTGTGATTACCTTGAAGTTTACCCTTATCTTCCTAGATTTGAACCAGTCTATTATTACTTGGTATCACCTTGCCTTTCTCACCATAAGAAGGCTCTATACATACAGCATTTAGTCCCTCTTTTATTGTTCTGATGCTGTTGCCATTTACAGATTAGCCTCTCTGGTTCCCTGTTGTGATTCTTTTGGTTTTGTGTAGTCCTTAAGAGTTCATTTCCTACGTTGGTATCTGGCTAGTACAATCCTGTGTCCTATATTCAGCCTGTGGTCTGATGCTGTTTGTTCTCAGATCAAAGGACTCCCTTTAATAAGTCTTGTAAGTTTGGTTTGGTTTTTACATAGTCCCTTAATTTCTGTTTATCTGGAAATGACCTAATTTCACCATCATATTTGATCAAGAGTTTTGCATGCTATGTTATTCTTGGCTGGCAAGTTTTTCTTTCAGGGTTTTATATATGTCATCCCATTGTCTTCTTTTCTGCATGGTTTCTGCCGAATAATCTGGGCTTAGTCTTATTGTTTCTCCTTTGTATGTGACTTTTTGTTTTTCTTGAGCTGCTCTCAGGATTCTTTGTTTGTCTTTGGTTTTAGTGAGTGTGATTATGATATGCCTTAGTGATTTTCTTTTGGGGTCTATCTGATATGGTGTTCTTCTTGGATGGTCAACTTTTCATCTTTCATGATATTGGGGAAATTTTCTGTCAGAAATTCTTCAATAATCCTGTCTGTATTTTCTGTTTTCTCCCCATTCTAAAACTCTGATCAGTCGCAGATTTTTGCTTTTGATTGTAACCCACACAGTTCTCAGGGTTTCTTCATTCTTTTTTTCTGATTTTTTCCTCAAAGAGAGTTGTATCCAAGTGTTTGTCTTCAGTTTTGCTGATTGTATCTTGCATCATTTTAAACCTTCTCCTCAGCTCTTCTATGACACTGTCTATTTCTGAAATCTTGTTGTTTATCTTTTGTATTTCTAATTGTTGTTTTTGTATGATTTCTAGTTGTGAATTTATTTTAGCATTTTGTTCCTCTATTATTTTCTTGAATTCTTCCATTTTTTGTCTGTATTTTCTGTGAATTTGTCTGCCTTTTCCATGAATTTGTCTATTTTTTCCTCATTTTTGTCTGCTTTTTGCTTCAACTCTTGAATAATTCTGAATATTAGAGATTTGAATCCCCTATCACGTAGTTCCAGTACCTTTTCTTCTACTGGAGGGTCATCTGGTGTTTTATTTTGGTTGCCTACTGGAACCATATTGTCCTGTGTTTTTAAATGTTTTGATATTATCTGCTGTCTTCCAGGCATTCAGTGGTTATTTTCTTCATTTATTGATTGTAGATTTGTTTGTTTCATCCTGCATTTTTGTTTTATTTGGTTATGTGTGAGCAGGCAGGCTGTGCATTCTTTGTTGTTTGCTCACCTGTGGGCAATACTTTTCACCTTCTTCTCCAATGGGCAGGGTCAGTCACTCAGGTATGGTACAGCAGGGCAGGTCCAGCTGAAGGTTAGTTCCTGTGATGAGTTGTTTGTGGCATGTACCAGGGCTGACCAGAAATCAGTGAAAGGGAGGTTCCAGTAGGCCTTGCCTGTGCTTCTTGGGAGTGTGATGTTCAGCACACAGTGCAGGTAGGCAGGAAGGAGGGGTAGATTGTGATGTGTGGAGCTAAGATGGGTATGAGAAATATGAGAGAGAGCAGAGAGGAACAGGAGCCAAAAACATACACTCAAACAAAAAAGAGTACTAAGGGAGCTTGCTATTGGTGTGGAGAGATGTAGGACTGAATATTGGGAAAAAATGATTAAAAATGAAGAAAAACATGTATAAATCAAGAAACTGGAAATGAAGAAAGACAAAAAGGGAGTAAGAGAGAAGAAAACAAACAAAACAAAACAAAACAAAACAAAAAAAAACAAAAAGAAAAAAGAAATGTCCCTAAGGATGCCCTTGTGCATTTGCGCAGAGTAAGGGAGAAGCTTGCCTGGCAAGAAGGGGCTCCAAAATCAAGAAAATAAAAAGAAAACAAATAAACAAATCAAAACAGAACAAATCAGTGCAAACAAACAAGCCTCAGTGGTTCCACCAGTCTGGCAGCACGGGCTAGGAAGCAGTTTCACAGTCAAGCTGTGTTTCGCAGTCTTTCAGGAAGAAGTGAGGATGGCACACGGAGCCAGGTACTTGAAAGAAAGGAGGAGCAAGTGGTGAGAGGTAAGGAAGAAATCTAAAGTGGAAAAAAGCAACACCAGCAGCCAATAAAAGGCACTCAGGGAGCCGGCCAGTGTGGACGGGTGGAATCCAAGCAACACGGAGTGTAGTTGGTGCTTCCCGGCCAAGGCCAAGAGACTCTGGCTGCCGGAAGCAGAGGAGGCTGAGTGGGGGTGGGGGGTGGAAAGAAGAAGAAGGGGGGTGGAAAAGTGTGTATCCTGGTTACTGGTTGTTCTGTATCTGCTGGAAGCCTCGTGAAGCTGCTTTCTTGTACCCCCTGTTTGCTGATCTCCAATAGGGGTCCAAGATGGCGGATCTGTGCTGTGGTAGCTGATAGGAGACCTCTGCATGTATCTGTCCTCGCTCTCTGTTCTCTGTCAGTTTCTCATTCCATTCGTTCCTTGGCTGAGTTCTTTATCTCTTCATTTGATGCTTAGGGTTTCAGGATTGACCTATGACTCTGTTTGACTTAGTTTTTCTGATCTTTGCTGTGGAGGGACTGTGCTGTGTGGTGCTTCTGACTATAGCACCATGTTGCCTGGAAGTTTAATATTTATTTTTAAAAAAATTATGTATTTGTACCCAGGGTGGAAAAGAGTATAAACTTCTCCAAATTAAAAACTGTGGGGACTCAAGTTGACATTGTTGTGGCTGCATTCTTGCCCGTTTTCCCATTCTTGCCTATTCTGTAATATTTGTTGGATTCAGGCAGACATGGCTCTGGCAGCATGCTTGTCAGATTTCCCACTTTTGCCTTTTTGAATATATGCCAAATAAAACTTCCTTTTTCCTTTACTAAAATTTGTGATTTTTCCCCTTAAACAGTTAATGGTGTAGTTGTCAAGGATTTCTGAAGCTACAAATCCAGTCGACCTTGAGGAGATCTGGACTATGGAGCAGAAGCTAGCACAGAGAGGCCCTATCTTCTAGACCCACGTGGTTCCACTCCATGTCACCCACTGCTCGTTTCGACACCGACGGGGCTAGTGCTCTCAGAAAATGAGAATTTGCTCATTTCTTTTTGTTCTTTTTATCATGGTTTTTAAAGTTTTGTTTGGCATATTTGTTTGAAAAATCAACTGTTTGCTTAAGGACTCTTTCTTAGATTTTTGCTTCATTGTTTGGTTAAGACTAACATTTAGTAACTCTTTTGGTGAACTGCAGTTTAGGTCCGAAATCAGGTATTTGAAACTTTAAAGAAGTAATTTTATTTTCAAAGAGTTTGAGCCACTGTAAGCCACAAAATTCTGGCACGGGTCGACCAGTAAAAGCCATTAGGGAAGTTGCCAGCACTCATCAAGAGCGTTAAAGTCTCCCATGACAAGATAAGGTGGTCATGAGACAGGCTAGAGCACTAGGCTGCCTGCCACCCACAAGAAAACTCGCGCAACGAAGGTTCACATTGGTCTAAGCATAACACTGTCCAAACCCCGCAACGTTCCTCAGTAAGTTTCTTTTTGTGGCTCAGAGAAAACATGCAAAATAGTGCTCTGTTTTTCCAAATTTTCAGGGGAAGGGGCAATTCCTGACCTGTTTTGCCAAATTCTCAGGTGAAGGTGGCAGCTTCTGAACTCTGTTATGAAATTTAACGGAGAAGTGGTAGTTCTGTACCTTTTTTGAGATAGTTTCTCAATAAAGAATCACAGTGTTAAAATTAAAATCATCAGTAGCTTGAAAGTACTTTCCAATTGGAGGAACTAGTATATGTAAGGCCTAAAATAAGAGACTAGGTTTCTAGCCATCAGAATGAATCAGGTTCAAAAACAAGGAAACCAAAGGCTTGAACCTTAGACCTTAACATCTTTGATAAATTTACCAAGACCCTGGTTTAGGGTTATATTTAAAAACACTATGAACTTGTGTAGTCCTTATTTTTTCTTTTTGGGGAACTTTGCTTGATGCTCAGATTTTGTCCAAAGGTCTGATATTTCTCCATCTCAGGCTATAGCAAGTTAATAAATTTAATCTAGAATGTATTTTTTCCATTGAATTAAGTCGATATTATGAAAAATTGCTATATAAACGTTAAGAAACTAGGATTCCATGTCCTTGTTTTGTGTGATATTGTCTGGTGAGTTTATGTGGTCTGTCTGTCTCCTTTTGTTCTGAGAGCTTGCTTCTTGTCTTGATCTTTATGTCTGAGTTTGTCTTCTATTAGGTTGGTGGCTGTCTTTGTTATCTAGTGCTGCTATAACAGAAATACCACAAGTGGATGGCTTTAACAAAGAGAAGTTTATTCTCTCACAGTCCAGTAGGCTACAAGTCCACATTCAGGGCATCAGATCCAGAGGAAGGCTTTCTCTCTCTGTAGGCTCTGGAGGAAAGTGTTTGTGATGCATCAGTCTTCCCTTGGTCTGGGAGCATCTCAGCACAGGAACCTCAGGTCCAAAGGACTTGCTCTGCCTCCGGTGCTGCTTTCTTGGTGGTATGAACTTCCCATGTGTCCCTGCTCGCTTCTCTTTTATATCTCAAAAGAGATTAGCTTAAGACACTATCCAATCTTGCATACCTCATCAGTATAACTGCCACTAATCCATCTTATTAGATCCTAGTGATTTAATTTACAACACATAAGGAAATCACATCAAATTACAGAATGGTACACTATCATACAATACTGAGAATCAAGACCCAGCCAAGCTGACAGATATTTTTTGGGGACACAATTCAATCCATAACAGTGGCTATGGCTAAATTCGGTGTTTTTTGTAAGGCTGTCTTAGAATTTCAGTTCTTTCCATATGCAAGAAAAACTACATCTTGTGTCTGTCTAATGATACAGATTTTTAGTAGCTACTTGGAAAAACTTTGATATAAAGCAGTCTATTTGAAAAGTACACCAAAATCTATATGATGTCAATCTTAAAACTGAAACCTTTCTAAGTAACTTAAGCTAGATATTATATGAAATGTGTTTTATTTAAGGAAAAAGGATAATTTTGTCTTAAAGTAAAAGTAGCAGTTCCAGAATAATAAAGGGAAAGAAATTAGTTATCTTTTGCCTTTCAAATTGCCTATGTGAACTTAAACATATGTAAATGAATTGGAATGACCTAATCTTGTCTTCTACTGAGTTAAAACATACAGAAAGTGGGACAAGATCAGGCCTCCCCAGCCCCCAGTCTCCAAGGTTGTAGAGCTCCAGGGAAGCTTTCGAAAGATCCTTTCCAACGAGGTGGAGACCCTTTTAAGACAGAAGATAGGCAAGAATGTATGCTTTGCTATAGTTATCAGAAATTGGATGGATCCCAGTAATAAAAGAACTGAAAACAAGCTCTCTCTATTGTAGGGGAACTTTAAGAAGCAAAAAAATAGAAATCACAATGAGACACACCTGAAATGTCCTGGAAAAATGTTTCCAACAGTAGCCAGAGACTTAAGGTTATATCCATATCAATGAATTGTTCACCTGAGCAGAGGCTTTATGATTTCCAAAGCCAGTTGATGAAATCTTCATGGGCTTAAAATTAGATTGGGAAAAATATGGGAATTAGTAAAAGTTGAATGAAAACTTGTAATGTTTAAACAAACTTTATTTCAATTACAGTTATTTTTATAGTATACAGGCTTAAAATAATTTCCAAGACCTTTTAGGTAACTTACAGATATTAAACTGAGTTAATAGATACTTGTCATAATTTAAGTTCATATACTTTGGCTTTTTATGCCACAAGAGGAAGAAGATATATATATATTTAAGTCAGGTAATGAGTGTGTTCATTTTTGCCATTTTAAAGGGAACTACTAAAAGAAATATGCAACAAAGACAATGTTTAAGAGGTTTATTAAAAAGAAATTTATTTGATAATGGTCAAAAGTTTTATCTGTCTGGCTGAAGTTTAATGGTTTACTTTATGAGATTTTTAGGAGTTTTAATGTTAAATAGCATATAAAACAAAGAATTGGGTTTTTTGCTGTTAACATAACAAAATTTTCTTTGATATCTGAGTTAAAAGGTTAATTTAATTGTGTAATCTGCCTGAAAGACAAAGGTTTGGTCCCTCATTAGAATAAGACTCCTGAGTCAAAAACCAAACCGCATGGCTATTAGGAAAAAAAAAAAGATAAGGTTTTTTTACCTTTAAGATCTTTGGTTAAATAAACTATTGTTTCTGGTAACCTATAATAAACTCCTGACAACTCTGAAACTTCGTGGAAAGCCACACAAAAATTTTTATAAAAGAAAAGTGTTAAAAATGTTTATTTAATATGTTGTAAATTACATGGAACGTGTTGTTAAAATCAAGAGAAGTACTTGACTCTCTTTGGGTTAAAATTTATATTTTAATATTTCCTCTTATGTTTTTGCCTATTATACAGCAAGTACATAATACTATGTCATAATTTTATTATTATTTCTTTATTGCTAACTTGGTTGCAACTCTATCTTTTTGAATCTAGCATCATCCAAGCCAATGGTTTGATTGGGGAATTCAGCATTTACCTATGAAGTTTTGTTTTATTACTATTCAAGTATTTAGAAACTTGATAATCTTGGTGTATTCTTGGTGTATCCTGACTATTGATATTATGCCTCAAAATTATTATGTATTATATCTGAAGCTCTTTAAACATATGGTTAATGGTTATATTTAGCAATATTTTTATCTAAAGTTTTTTTTTAACTGCATTTATTTGGCCTTTACATCGTGCTTGTAATTAATTTCTATCAGGTCTTTCACTCTAAGAGTTTATTTTTATAAGTTAATCATGGCCACATAAAGTTTTGTTATCCGCAGATAAGTTTTTACTTTGCTGATTTGCTGAAAACGCTTGACAAAAATATCTCAACAAAAAAGATGGACTCTATTGGACTTATGAAAAAGACTGTGACTAGACTCAATCAAGGCTTCCAGAACTCTTATGTGGAAACTGATTGGTTCTCAGACTGTGGCTGATCCAGAATCATGTGGAATAAAAATTAACTACATAAGACGGAGTAAACTAAAGGATTATTATGGGTTTTATGTGAGAATATTGCTTATGTTTTAAGGTCCTACTTTCTGGATATAAGAAACCATTTTCCTGTCTCCTAAATTATCTAACTAATGGGTTTAGATATTTTAACTGTTGAACTAGAAATTTCTGTTGGTAAACTTAGCAAAGTTGTAAATATCATAACCAGAGAAGTGTCTGAAGTTTGAATTATGATTTTGCAAATTTGAATAGCATTAGATTTCCTATTAGTTCTCTCAAGGAACAGTTTGTGACTTAAAAGATAAATGTTACTGTATTTATATTAATACTCAATCTGAGGTTTTACAGAATGTAGTTGCTACTGAGGCATAGGCATATGAAAAACAATTACTGAAGCTACTTGTGTATAAACAAACACCTCATGAGATTTATTTCATTGGTTCAAAGACCTTAGGGTCATGGTTTCATTGGTTATTTCAGACAGTTGACTTAGTATTATTGTTAAAGTTTCTATACTACCTCCAAGTTTGCTGTATGGTGCCTGGGATCTTAAAAACCAGATGGTACCCAACTACCATTTATTCAAAGTTTTTGATCAAAGGTTCTATAGTAAGATGATAATCCAAAGGAGAAAATGACAAAACATTTCTAATTCTCCTGGAATCCAGATTTCTGTCTTTCATGGAAGTTAAGGCAACCCATACAGGCCATTGCCTTTGGGTGTCCTTTTGAATCTTGAGCTTTGGGAAAAAAGACTGGTTCCTGAAGTGACTTTGAGTCCAGCAATGGTCCAGATACACTAGTGAGACCATTTTGCTCTGGGCATCGAGCTTTTTTTGAAGAGTTCAGTCGGACTGAGAGCTATGGTTAGGATAAACCAGTAATTAGTTTAATCAGTCTTTGAGACAGTGTTGTATAAAATACCTGTCTAATGTTTGTAATCAAACTGTTGCCCCCTTAACATGCAGAAAATTATGTATCTTAAAGAAACCACGTTCTCAGAGGAGATTGACCTCATGGCTCAGACTCCATTTTGTCTTAGGTTCCACTTCTGCTTCTGAGAAAGTGACCCATGACTGTTAATAGGTAAACCAAGGAGGGGAAGCTTGCCCTTGAGAATAACACTTAGTATATTTTAAACAGATTAACTGGTTACCTCCAACAGGAGAGATATATCCTGTATTATTTTGCTAATCATTAATTCTCTCATGAAAACTTGTTTGTCACATGTAAATTTTCCTGTACCCTCTGTTTTCTCCAGACAAACTTTGAGTGCTCTTTATGAATATAAGTTTTTGTGTGGTAGCTTCAACTATACTAATTTAGATGATCCCTTTCCAGCTGATAGTGAATTTACGTGGGCAATTTCTTGTTTAGATTCCTGGCAAATGCTTGGAAAATTCACTTTGACAACTTTAGAATTATGTTTAGATATTCATAGTAACGATGCTAGTAAATACTGGAAAAGTAATGTTAAATTTGTTACACATTGTAAAACGAGAGTCAGAAGAAAACCCACTGGTACAAAATTCAGGGTATGGTTGGCAGCTTCAATTCTTACAGTATAGTTGAATTGGAAAAATCTTTAAGAAATTTGTCAATCACTATGGGACAAATAACAGATGATGTTGCTAGTGGAACAGAAACACAACAGCAACCTCTGAGCTCAATAAGCCAAGGTGACATGAGATAATGGAATAGTCTTAGATTTTTTTTATTATCCCAAGAAAGTGTAGTCTGTGCTGTAGCAAACACTTCTTGTTGCATTTGAAAAAATAACACAGGAGAATTAGAACAAGGTATACATAGAATTAAACAGCAAGCTACTTGATTACACATAGTAACACTGTTATAAACACCAGATTTGTTTGGTTGGTTACCATCAGGAGTAAGTACATGGGCTAGATCAGAATGTAAGGAATAGTAATATTCTTAGTCTTCATCCTGATAGTATTAGGCATAATAAAATTTATTAACTATTGTCTTACACACTTAAAAGGCAAGATAAAGCCTCAGGCTAAAATATTGATGTACGTTGAGTCTGCTCACTCCCAGCAATGTGATTGATGAGAACATCTCTCTTAAGATCCTAGTGAAGAGCCAGATGGTATCTGGTGGAAAATCAGCACTGTGAGTTTAATGAACCTGCCATAGTCGCCATCTAGGCACTCAACTAAGTCCAGGTATTAATTATCGATGTGTTATCTCCAATCTGAGATCAAAAGGGGGGAATAATTTATGAAATAATATTGGAGTTATTATTCCCTGTCCCTGAGTATAGAGAATGTGACCCAGCTGGAACTAGGCTCACAAGGACTCAAAGGACACATCAACTGGGCCCTGAGATATAAAGACAATAGCTAAGATAATCTTGGAAAATATTTTTAGAGAACCTTACACATAAACTATTCAAATAGAACACAATAGACGTTCCACTCTTATCTTTTTCTATTAGCATTTAGTGAATAGGAAATGGTTGGACTGATGAAGACCCCCCGCCACGACTGTCATTACTGAAATCTATACCAATGATTGTCAAGAAATACAATTCAAAATGTAGGATAACAGTTTCTAGCCAATCTGTGAAAAAGTGAAGCTTTCAATGGTTTTGTCCATTTGTAATGTTAATATATACTGATGACTCTGTAACGTTTTTGGACTCAGTCAGGCATGGTCGTGGCAGCATGCTTGTCTGTTTTTCCATTCTTGCCTATTCTGTAGTATTATTTGGAGTTGGACAGACTTGGCTGTGGCAGCATGCCTGTCCATTTTCCTACTTTTTTTCTATTCTGTAATATTTCTTGGATTCACGTGGACATGGCTCTGGGAGCATGCTTGTCTGATTTTCCACTTTTGCCTTTTTGAGTATATGTTGAATAAAACTTTCTTTTAGCTTTACTGAAAAAAAACTGTATAGGTCATATACTCTGAATATTTTACAATTTATATTTTTTGTTTGTTTTATTAACTTTGAAATTTAAAAAAATCCCACATGTGAAGTTAACTTGAGTAAGAAAAGAAAATAGAAACTAAAATAATACAACATTTAGAAATAAACAATTAAAAAAAGATAGCCCAAACTTTTGGAATGATACTAATAGGTAGTTTTCATAACCATGGATATAATTATGAAAACAAAAATAACTGTAATAATTAAAATAATCATCTCAAGATTTTTTAAAAAACACAAAATAAATCAAACAGGAAGACTTTATCATTATATGATGAACAATTAATAAAATATAGAATTCCTTTAACAAATATTTTAACATACATATTTTTTTTGTCAGTGGACTAACATAGATATCATTTTGCAAGGCTAACAAGAGAGACAGAGAGCATAATTAAATATTAGCAACAAAATTCCAGATTGAAGTGGATATAAAAATATTAAGAACATTTTAAAGAAAAAATCCTAACAAAAAATTTTGAAAATAGACAATTAAAAAAATATAAATCATCAAAATTATCTAAAAGAAATATAAAAATATGGCACATTTTTAGTCTTTATATGTTTATATTCCTTAGTTTTTTTGTAGTTAGGTATTTATGTATAAATTTATGTATTTATTATGTGATTTAAAAACCTTAGAAATTGAGGAGTAGTTTTAATAGTATTTTATATAATCATGACACTCACATGGGGTCACCATGAGTCAGAATCGACTTAAAAGTGACTAACAACAACAACAATTGTATATAATGGGTTAGACAACTTCAACACAAATAAAAATAAAAAGAAATAATTTATAAATTAAATTATAAATGTTTTTCATTGTTTTTCCTACTTTCTATTCCTGGAGAGTGACTTTTCTTCTTTTAATAAACAGACACATACACTATAAAATGTCAAGACATAATACAATATGTGGAGTTGTTTGTGTTTTCATTTTCACACAATTCAAGTGTCAATGATGTGCAGCCAGATTTTAAAACTTTATTTGGTTAAACTTCACAAAGTAGAGAAAATATCATGGTTTATTAAGGGCCTGAACTTTCAATTCATTTTTTAAATGTTATCCAAATAAGTAAAATACAGGAGTAAAACAGTGTGTGGAATATGACTATTTGTAGTGTGGTATAGCCTACACATTGCATTATGTGATTGTATGTAAAAGCAAACAAAGGCATTTTCTGTATCTCCATTGTCTCCCTTCTTTTAATGGATATTTTGAGCCTTTGTTTATTTTTTGGTATTAGGAAATTTTCACATTTGTGTAAAAAAGTGAGATATTACCATGTAATATCATAGAATGGATAATTCCATTACATCAAATTGAGCTTTATTTTGGAAAGAATAGGATCTCTTTGTAGGAAAAATATAAAACTAATGGCAATCAATAGAATACAAAATAATTATCACTAAGTCTCTTCTCAGAATTTTGTATTTTCACCGGGCAGTGTAAGAAAGGTAAGAAAAACAGAATTACAGACCACTCACAAGAGGTCACTATGAGATGGAATCGACTCAAAGGAAACCAACAATTTTTGACTCCTCTACATTTCACAAGACGCCTTTCATTTTCATATTAAGAGACAATTAGATTTGTGTATATATCTTAATTTATGAGGAAAAACAAAATATTTAATGGGGAAAACACACTGGCACCGTGTATGAAAAAAATCTGAAACATAAGCCTGGCTCTGCAACTATCTAGCATTGTATTATGAATTATTTATTTAATCTCATTAGACCTCAGTTCCACATGTAAGAAACTAGTGGGTTAGGTAAAACTTACTTCTAGAATCCTTACCAACTCTTAAGTCTCTAAAGGGAGTACTTTGGCAAGTGGCAGTGCCAATAAGTCCCATTTTCCTTTTAGTTGTCCTTTCACATTGTCATTTTCAATGGTTTCATTTGTCTGATTTTTTGGTAATTTTTATTTTTATTTAGTTGCAAACTTACAGAAATGTTGCAGGACCAAAGAAACTCTTGTGTATCATTTACCCATATTCACCAATTATTCACATTTTTCTCATTGACTCTATTTATTTCCCCTTTCATATTTATGAATGTGTATGTGTGCAGATAGATATAGATAAAGGTATATATATATAAACCAAATCTGTTGTTGTCAAGTCTATATGTATATATAAAGTGTGTGTGTGTGTATATATATACGTATATATATATATATATATATGTATATATATGTATATAGCTATAGATATGCTTTTTTGAAAACATTGGAGAGTAATTTGAAGAATTTACTTCTTGTACACAACAAGGACATTCTGTACATAGCTGCAACATAGTTATTAAAATCAGGAAATTTAACCTTCATATGATAATATTTTCTAATCCACAATTCATAATCAAATTTTCTCATTGTCACGGTAATAATGTACTTTGTAGCTATTTTTTTTTTTTCTGATCTCTTCCAGGAAATCTAGAATCACAAACTACATTAGTTGTCATATCTTTTAAGGTTCTTTTCATTTTAAGAGTTATTCAGCCTTTCTTTATGTTCCTAACTTTGACATATTTAGTACTATAGGCTAAGTTATTTATTATATATCCCTTATATAGTGTTTGCCTGATGTTTGCTGAAATAATGCTGTGTCCTTTTCGGTGTACATCAGGAGACACATGATCTTAGTTTGTTCTCAGTGTTGGTGAGGTTTCCTCTGATCACTTGGGTATGGTGATATTTGTAGGTTTCTGTATTGCATAATTACTATCTTTTCCTTTGTACTTAAAAATAATATGTGGCGAGATAATTGAAGAATGTAAATATTCTCTTCCTCATTCAATTCTGGCATCTGTTGATGATTTTCTAGCTCTTTAAGTCTTATATTTATTAATCAATTCTTCCTTAGTTGATTGATTCATTCATTTATTATCAATCTAGATTCATGAATTCTTATTTTATTCAAAGGGTTATAATCTGTAATTTTCATTAATTTGGTGCTGAATTTGTCACATATTTGGCCAGTGAAAGCCCCCTCAAACTGTCATCTGTGTCATTTTGACAGCACCTTGCATGTTTTTAGTATTCCCTTATGTTCTGACAACAAGATATTCTAGGCTTATTTTATATATTCTTTGTTCTAGTCCTGGGATCAATAATTTCTCCAAAAAGAACTGACTTTTTGTAATAAAATAATGGAACTTAGAAGGGAGGTTATGGGTCCCACTGTATCAAGCCACTCTCAGTGGACAGAGATTAAGATGAGTACATACTGACACATCAAATTCTAATCCAACAGCACAGGATACTAGAACATCTTTTCCCTTTCCATATTTTCCATGTCTGTAACAGTTTTCCCAGCTGTGAGAAATTTTGCTCTTGTTCTCACAGTATATTTACTCATTTGCTTAAGCAGAATTTGGAGGGGGGCATTCTGATGTCGCTTATGAAATGTTTTTCATTGGCTTGTCTCTTTACTATTGAGTTGTAGGTGTCATCTATAAATTTAGGAGACAAGTCCTATATCTTATTTACAGACTAGAAATATCATCTCCCAATCCATTGCTCAGCTGTTCATTTCTTAACAGTGTCTATTGATGAAGTTTTTTTTATTTTTCATAAATTATGATTAGTCATTTGTCTTAATGAATACTGCTTTCTGTGTACTGTTTAAGAAATATGTATTTACCTGCAGATAATGAAGATATTCTCCAATGTTTGTTCAAGAAATTTTATTTATTTATTTTTCTTTTTTTGGTTTTACATTTAGGTTCAGGATAAAACTGACTTTTTTTTATTGGTATGAGGTAGGAGTTAAAGTTTATATTTTACATATGTAAATACAGTTTTTCTAACACCTTTTTGTTAAATTGTTAAATTTAACATTTGTTAGTTGCTAAATTTACATTTGATCAATTGTTAATTGTTAAATTCCTTTCCCTACTGATTTTCTTCAGCACTTTAGTCAAAAACCAAATGATTATATATAAATTATTCTCTTTATGAATTGCTATTTTTTTCTATTTATCTTTTGGATACTCTAATACCAATTCCACACTGCCTAGATTTAAAAAAAAAAATTTTTTTATTGTACTTTTGATGAAGGTTTACAGAACAAATAGTTTCTCATTAAACAGTCAGTACACATATTGTTTTATTACGTTGGTTAACAACCCCATGGCATGTCAAGATTCTCCCTTCTCAACCTTGAGGACTTTTTTTGGTGAAAATATACATAGCCAAAGTCACACCATTTTGAAAGTTTCTACATGTACAGTTCAGTGACATTGATTATATTCTTCCAGTTGTGCTGCTATTCTCACTATCTTTTTCCAAAGTATTCCAACACCATTATCTTCAACTCACTGCCCCCTAGGCTTCCCATCAGACCTTTTGAGCTGCTCTTGTCAATTTGATCTCACATAGATAGTTGTGTTTTTGCTTTTTACCTTAGTTGAAGGTTTGCAGAAGAAATAGTTTCTCATTACAGTTAGTACACATATTGCCCTATGACAATGGTTAACCCCACGACATGTCAACACTCTCCCTTCTCAAACTTGGGTTCCCTATCACCAAGTTTCCTGTCCCCTCCTGCCTTCTAGTCCTTGTCCCTGGACTTCTGTGCCTCATTAGTCCTGTTTTGTTTTATGAAGCTGTCCAATCCCCAGCTGAACGGTGAGTTTCCCGAGGGGCTTCACCCCTAAGCTAAAAGGGTGTCCTGGGACCATACTCTCGGGTTTCTCCAGTCTCTCAGGCCAGTAAATCTCGTCTTTTTTTGTGAGCTAGAATTCTGTTCTACATCCTTTTGCAGCTCTGTCCAGGACCCTCTATTGTGATCCCGGTCAGAGCAGTCAGTGGTGGTAGCCAGGCACCATTTAGCTGTACTGGACTCAATCTGGTGCAGGCCGTGGTAGCTGTGGTCTATTAGTCCTTTGAACTAATCTTTTCCTTGTATCTTGTTCTCTTCATTCTCCCTTGCTCCCAAAGAGGTGAGACCAGTGGAGTATCTTAGATGGCTGCTCACAGGCTTTTAAGACCCCAGACGCTACTCACCAAGGTAGAATGTAGAATATTGTCTTTAGAAACTGTTTTATGCCAGTTGAGCTAGATGTTCCCTGAGACCATGGTCCCCACAGCCCTCCACCCAGAAATTCAGTCCCTCAGGGAGTTTGGAAGTGTCTATGGAGCTTCCAGGACCTTTCCTTGTACAAGTTGTGCTGGCTTCCCCAGTAATTTGTACGGTCTTACCCTTCACCAAAGTTACCACTCATCTATTTAGTTCCCACCTCCCACTCTCCCATCCCTTGTAACCAACAAAGATTGTTTCTTTTTGTGTGTAAACTTTTACATGAGTTATACAGTAGAGGTATCATACAGTATCCTTTTGTGATTGACTTTCACTCAGCATAATGTCCTCCACTTTTGTTCCTTACTCTCCTGTGTTGAGTTCCTTTTGTTTGTGGATTTTTTCTTCCATTTCTTTTGTTTTTGTAGGTTTTGTTTTCACTGAGACTTTATGTTTTTCTTCTTTATTTTGATCAGTAGGTTTGTTAGCTTTCTTTGTGGTTACTGTGAAATTTACCCTTATCTTCCTAGATTTGAACCAGTTTATTATTACTTGGTATTGCTTGACTTCCTCTCCGTTAGAAGGTTCTATATCTACACCATTTAGTCCCTCTTTTATTGTTCTGATGCCATTGTCATTTACAGATTAACCCCTCTGGTTCCCGTTTGTAATTCTTTTGGTTTTGCATAGTCCTTATGAGTTCATTTCATAGGTTGGTATCTGGCTAGTACAATCCTGTGTCCTATATTCAGCCTGTGGTCTGATACTGTTTGTTCTCAGATCGAAGGACTTCCTTTAATAAGTCTCATAAGTTTGGTTTGGTTTTTACATAGTCCCTTAATTTCTGTTTATCTGGAAATGACTTAATTTCTCCATCATATTTGGACAAGAGTTTGCAGGATATATTATTCTTGGCTGGCAATTGTTTTCTTTCAAAGTTTTATGCATGTCATCCCATTGCCTTCTTTCCTGCATGGTTCCTGCCGAATAATCCGAGCTTAGTCTTATTGTATCTCCTCTGTATGTGCACTTCTAGTAATTTTAAATAATATATTGGACATAGTGATGCTTGAGTGTGTGGTGTTTTTGCTCATAGACTGTTGATTTACTCATGGATTAGATTTAACTTTACAGAAAGACTTTCATGTATTTATTTATTTATTTTTACCCATACAAAAATTTTTACATACATTGTTACATGACTCTAATTGCTCTCTTCATACTGTGACAGCACACTCCTCCTTTCCACCTCTGATTCCCCATGTCCATTCAGCCAGCTCCTAACCCTCTCTGCCTTTCCAACTCACCTCTGGACAGAAGCTGCCCATTTAGTCCCTTGTATCAACGTGAGCTAAGAGGCAAACTCCTCGTAAATATCACTTTTTGTCCCACAGTCCAGTCTAATCCCCGTCTGAAGAGTTGGCCATGGAAATTGTTTTGGTTCTGGGCTTATAGAGAATCCAGTTGCCATGCTTTCCAGGGTTCCTCCAGTCTCAGTCAGACCATTAAGTCTGGTCTTTTTACTAGAATTTGAGTTTTGCATCCCACCTTTCTCCTTCCCCAACCGGTACTCTCTGTTGTGTTCCCTGTCAGGGCGTTCATTGGTGGTAGCTGGGCACCATGTAGTTATTCTGGTCTCAGGCTGATGAAGTCTCTCGTTTATGTGGCCCTTTCTGTCTCTTGGGCTACTACTTTCCTTGTGTCTTTGGTATTCTTCATTCTCCTTTAACCAGGTTGTTGGGACCAATTGATGCACCTTAGATGGCCTCTTGCAAGCTTTTAAGACCACAGAAAACACTCACCAAAGTAGGATGCAGAATATTTTCTTAATAACCTTTGTTATGCCAATTAACCTACTTTGTTATGTCAATTGACCTAGATGTCCCCCGAAAGCATGTTCCCCAGACCCCTACCCCTGCTACTCTCTCTAAGTGTTTGATTGTATTCAGGAAACTTCTTAGCTTTCGTTTAGTCCAGTTGAGCTGACTTCCCCTGTAGTGTGTGCTGTCCTTTCTTTCACCTAAGATAATTCTTATCTGCTATCTAGTTAGTAAATAACCCTCACCCTCCCTCCCCACCCTCATAACCATCGAAGAATGTCTTCTGTGTTTAAAACTTTTCTTGAGTTTTTATAATAGTTGTTTTATAGAATATTTGTCCTTCTGTGACTGACTAAATTCACTCAAAATAAAGATCTCCAACTTCCATCATGTTATAAGATGTTTCAAGGCTTCATCATTGTTCTTTATTGTTGCGTAGTATTCCATTGTGTGGATATATCGTAATTTGTTTATCCATTCATCTATTGATGGGCACCTAGGTTGTTACCAACTTTTAGCTATTGTGAACAGTGCTGCAATGAACATGAGTGTGCATATATGTATTCGTGTGACAGCTCTTATTTCTCTAGGATATAGTCCAAGGAGCGCGATAGTGGATCGTATGGTACTTCTATTTCTAGCTTTTTAAGGAAGCGCCAAATCGATTTCCAAAGTGGTTGTACCATTTTACATTCCAGTCAACAGTGTATGAGTGTTCCAGTCTCTCCACAACCTCTCCAGCATTTATTATCTTGTGTTTTTTGGATTAATGCTAGCCTTATTTCGGTGAGATGTTATCTCATTGTAGTTTTGATCTGCATTTCTCTAATGGCTAACAATCATAAGCATTTCTTCAAGTGTCTGTTAGCCACCTGAATATCCTCTTTGGTGAAGTGCCTGTTCATATCCTTTGCCCATTTTTTAATTGGGTTATTTGTCTTTCTGTTCTTGAAGTTTTGCAGTATCTTGTAGATTTTAGAGATTAAATGCTCATCATATTTGTCATAGCCCAATTTTTTTTGCAGTCTATAGGTTATCTTTTGACTCTTTTGGTGTAGTCTTTTGAAGAGCATAAGTGTTTGATTTTTAGGCGCTCCCAGTTATCTACTCTCTCTTCTGGTGCTTGTGCATTGTTACATATGTTTTGTATTGTGTGTATGCCATGTATTAGGGCTCCTAGTGTTGTCTCTATTTTTTCTTCCATGATCTTGATCACTTTTGATTTTATATTTAAGTCTCTGATCCATTTTGAGTTAGTTTTTGTGCATAGTGTGAGCTACGGTTCTTGTTACAGTTTTTCGCAGATGGGTAGCCAGTTATGCCAGCACTACTTGTTAAAGAGACTGTCTTTTCCCCAGTTAACGGACTTTGGACCTTTGTCAAATACCAGTGGCTCATAGGTGGATGACTTTATGTCTGGATTCTCAATTCTGTTCCATTGGTCTATGTATCTGTTCTTGTACCAGTACCAGGCTGTTTCGACTACCGTGGCAGTATAATAGGTTCTAAAATCAGGTAGTGTGAGGCCTCCTACTTTGTTCTTCTTCTTGAGTAATGCTTTACTTATTTGAGGACTCTTCCCTTACCATATGAAGTTGGTGATTTGTTTCTCCTTCTCATTAAAAAATACTCATGGAATTTGGATTGGGATTGTATTGTATCTGTACATTGCTTTGCGTAGAACTGACATTTTCACTATGTTGAGTCTACCTATCCATAAGCAAGATATGTCTCTTTTGGTTTCTTGCAGTAGTGTCTTGTAGTTTTCATTGTATGGATCTTTTACATCTCTGGCTAGATGTATTCTTAAGTATTTAATCTCACTGGGAGCTATTGTAAACGGTATTGGTTTGGTGATTTCCTCTTCGAGGTTCAATTTGTTGGTGTTAGGAATCCAACTGATTTTTGCATGTTTATCTTGTATCCTGAAACTTTGCTGAAATCTTCTATTAGTTCCAGTAGTTCTCTTATGGATTCCTTGGGGTTTTCTGTGTATAAGATCATACCATCTACAAATAGAGATTTTGACTTCTTCCTTACCAAATTGGATGCCCTCTATTTCTTTTTCTAGTCTAATTGCTCTGGCTAGGACTTCCAGCACAGTGTTGAATAAGAGAGGTGATAGAGGGCATCCTTGTCAGGTTCCCTTTCTCAAGGGGAATGCTTTCAAAGTCTCTCTATTTAGGATGATGTTGGCTGTTGGCTTTGTATAAATGCCCGTAATTATATTGAGGTATTTCCGTTCTATTCCTATTTTGTTGAGAGGTTTTCTCATGAATGTGTGTTGGACTTTGTCAAACGCCTTTTCTACACCGATTGATAAGATCATGTGGTTCTTGTCTTTTGTTTTATTTATGTGATGGATTACATTGATTGTTTTTCTAATGTTGAACCATCCCAGCATACCTGGTATAAATCCCACTTGATCATTATGAATTACTTTTTTGATATGTTGCTGAATTCTATTGGCTAGAATTTTGTTGAGGATTTTTGCCTCAATGTTCATGGGGATATTGGTCTCTAATTTTCTTTTTTTGTGGTGTCTTCACCTGGTTTTCGTATCAGGATTATGCTGGCTTCATAGAATAAGTTCTGGAGTATTTCATCATTTTTTATGCTCTTTAATACCTTTAATAGTAGTGGTGTTAACTCTTCTCTGAAAGTTTGGTAGAATTCTCCTGTGAAGCCATCCAGGCCAGGGCTTTTTTTGGTTGGGATATTTTTAATTACCTTTTCAATGTCTTCTTTTTGTATAGGTGTAAATATTTCTACCTCTGTGTTAGTTTAGGTAGGTAGTAAGTTTCTAGAAATTTGTCCACTTCTTCTAGTTTTTCAAATTTGTTAGAGTACAATTTTTCATAGTATTCTGTTAAAATTCTTTTAATTTCAGTTGGGTCTGTTGTGATATCACCCATCTCATTTGTTATACAGGTTATCTGCTTCCTCTCCTGTTTTTCTATTGTCAATTTGACCAGTGGTTTATCAATTTTGTTGATCTTTTCAAAGAATCAGCTTTTGGTTTTGTTAACTCTTTCAATTGTTTTTCTAGTCTCTATTTCATTTATTTCTGCTCTAATTGTTATTATTTCCTTTCTTCTGGCACCTGAGGGCTTCTTTTGCTCCTCTCTTTCTACTTGTTCCAGTTGTAGGGTTAATGTTTTGATTATATCCCTTTCTTCTTTTTAGCTGTGTGCATTTATTGCTATCAACTGACCTCTGAGCACTGCTTTTGCTGTGTCCCAAAGGTTCTGGTAAGGTATGTTTTCATTCTCATTTGATTCTGTGAATTTCTTTATTCCATCCTTAATTTCTTCTATAACCCAGTAGTTTTTGAGCAAGGTGTCATTCAGTTTCCATGTGTTTGATTTTTTTTTCATGCTTTTCTTTTGTTGATCTCTACTTTTATGGCTTTATGGTCAGAAAAGTTGCTTCTGAATATTTTGATGCTTTGGATTTTGTTAAGACTTGCTTTATTGTGTAATATGTGGTCTATTCTGGAGAATGTTCCATGTGCATTGGAAAAGACTGTATACTTTGCTACTATTGGGTGGGGTGTTCAGTATACATCCATGAGATCCTGTCGGTTGATTGTAGCATTTAGCTCTTCCGTGTCTTTGTTGAGCTGCTTTCTGGATGTTCTGTCCTTCACCAAAGTGGTGTGTTGAAGTCTCCTACTACTATCATGGAGCTGTCTATCTCTCTTTTCAGTGCTGTTAGAGGTTGTTTTATGTATTTCAGAGCCCTGTCTTTGGGTGTGTAAATGTTTATTATAGTTATGTCCTCCTGGTGTATTGACCCTTTAATCATTATATAGTGTCCTTCTTTATCCTTTGTGGTGGAATTTACTATAAAGTTTATTTTGTCAGAGATTAAGTTTTCCACTCCTGCTCTTTTTTAAGTGTTGTTTGCTTTATATATTTTTTCCGCCCTGTGAGTTTTAGTTTGTTTGTGTTTTTAAGTCTAATGTTTTTCTCTTGTAGGCAGCATATAGATGGATCATCTTATTTTATCCAATCTGCCACTCTTTGTCTTTTTATTGGTGCATTTAGTCGGTTTACATTTAGCATAATTATTGATAGATATGAATTTAGTGCTGTCTTATTGATATCTTTTTTGTGTGTCCTTCACAGTTTCTTTGTTCCACTTAATTTTCTGTGCTGAGTCATTTTTCTTTATGTATTTTCTTTTCATCTTTTTCATTGTTGTTGATTTTGTATTTGCTGAGTCTTTCTAGTTTTCTTGTTTTTTATCTTGACTTGTAGGATTGTTAGTTTCCTTTGGGGTTACCTTAATATTTACTCCTATTTTTCTAAGTTTATAAGTCTTTTATTTCTTTATATTGCCTTAACTTCCTCTCCACATGAAAAAAATCTATTTCTATATTTTTAAGTCCCTATTTTTTGTTTTAATGTTGTCATTTTTTACATATTGACATCTCTGTTTCCCTATTTTCAGTGTTTTAGCTTTGATTTACTTTTGTATCTTCCCTATCTGGGCTGATATATGTTTGCTCTGTCCTGTGTTCTACTCTTGAGTTTTTATCTGATTTTACTGATTTTCTAACTAGAGGACTCACTTTAGTATTTCTTGTAATTTTATTTTGATTTTTGCAAGTTCACTAAACTTCTGTTTATCTGGAAAAGCCCTGATTTCGCCACGATATTTGAGTGACAGTTTTGCTGGATATATAATTTTTGGCTGGCAGTTGTTTTTTTTTTTTTTTTCCCTTCAAGGCTTTATATATGTCATCCCATTGTCTTCTTGCCTGCATTGCTTTTGCTGAGTAGTCTGAGCTTATTCTTATTGACTCTCCTTTGTAGGTGACTTTTCTTTTATCCCTAGCTGCTCTTAAAATTCTGTCTTTATTTTTGGTTTTGGCAAGTTTGATTATAATATGCCTTGATGACTTTCTTTTGGGATCTACCTTATGTGTGGTTTGATGAGCATTCTTGGATAGCTATCTTGTCATCTTTCATGATATCAGGGAAGTTTTCTGCCAACAAATCTTCAACAATTCTCTCTGTATTTTCTGTTATTCCCCCCTGTTCTGGTACTCCAGTCACTCGTAGATTATTCTTCTTGGTAGAGTCCCACATAATTCTTAGGGTTTCTCCACTTTTTTTTAATCATATTATCTGATTTTTCCTCAAATAAGGTGGTTTCAAGAGCTTTATCTTCCATCTCACTAATTCTGACTTCCATAGCCTCAATTCTGCTCCTATGACTTTGTACTGAGTTGTCTAATTTTGATATTTTAGTGTTAATCTACTGGATTTCTGATTACTATCTCTCTATGGATTCTTGCAGCCTGTTAAATTTGTTATTGTGCTCTTCTCTAATCTTTTTGGTTTCCTGTATTGCATGTTGTATGTTTTGCTTAATTCCCTTCCTAATTTCTTAAAGAGTTCTGTATATTAATCTTTTGTATTCTGCTTCCAGTAATTCTAAGAAAGTTTTGTTTTCTAGAAAATATCTAGATTCTGTATTTTGAGACCTTGCTGAAGCCATCATGGATTGCTTCTTTATGTGATTCGATGTCGACTCTTATCTCTGAGCTATCAATAAGTTATTATAATTATTTATTTTATGTTTATTTACTGTGTCTTAACTTCTTGTTTTGTTTTGATATGCCCAAATAGGCTGCTTGTATGAGCTAGTTTGATTACTGGTGACTTTGAAGCTCTAATGTCCTGTCACCAGGTGGTTAGATCTGTTATCAAGTATATGAGCTCAGGAGTCCACCCACTCCTCCTGTATGGATTCAGCTCAGGTGCCCAGGTAGGTAGACACCAAGTGTGTAGTGTAAGCTCTCACTTATAGTTCTAGACAGGCATGGGTGATAGGTGTAGGCACAGGCATTTGGCTGCAGCAGGGGAACACACTCTGAGCAAGGCAAGGGGCTGACAGCCTCCCCCGTGTGTCCAGGAGGAAGGTGTGTCTCTGTTCCCTAGAGTTTGTAGGTGGGTGGGTTTTGCAGCTGGACTCTGAGCACCTAAGGCTGTTGGCTGTAAGGACTGGGGGGCACCTCTTATTCATGGGCCCCTATTGCAGGTGGTTAGGTGGCATGGGTGGAGTCACCAGTCGTCAGGCCCCTGATGTGGGTAGGTGAAGAGCAGCATCAAATGTCAAGAACCTGTCACTTCACAGCTGAAAGAGTTGAAGTTAGGGTTCTGGTATATATCCTGGTGTACTGCAGTAATGAGGGCCTAAGCTGTTGAGATGGGCCCACACAAGTCTATGCAGAGGGAAAGGCACTCATAGTCCATAGGTCCCTTATGTCTATACCTAGGCAAAGGAGATGTGCCTACCTTGGGTTCCTGGCTTAGGGGAGCTGGCAGGTTATTTTTTTCCCATTTGTTAATTTGTTCACTCTCCAAGGCAGGGAGAATGGCTCCAGGTGTGTGATGGATCCTATTTCCGGCCCAGGTGACTCGGCAATTTCTAAAGCTGATCTGGGACCCAGTACAGAGCAGAGAATGAGGAAGTAAATGGGAGAGAGCTTTTCCCTAAGGGGGTGTTTTTGATCCGTGTGGTAGGCCGTATGAAATTACTTATCTCTCGCCGGATGGAGGGCTGCTTCTCACTGGTTCTGGGTGGCCCTGTAGACTCTCAGCGGCTGGGTCTCTCCTGGTGCAGAAAACGTGCCTCCCTAGCACTGCTGCGTGCCTGCCTCACTGCTCACCCCAGAGCTGATCAGACCTGAAAGGCTCAGGCTCTCACCAGGTAAGGTCTGGGAACTCCTCGCTGCTTCCGAATGGTCTATTCCTCACCCTGCGACTCAGTCTGGTTCCTCAACTCTGCCTTTGATGTTCAGGGCTCCCAGATTGCCATATACAATCGAATCACTTGTTTTTTCAGGTCTTTGTTGTAAGAGGGTCCACCGGAAGCATCTGACTACTCCGCCACCTTGCCCCCGCCTAAGACTTGTTTTAAACTTTCTTAAGGTAGACCTAAAAGAGCCCTTGATTTAGGAAAATATTAGTCCTTCCTGTAAGACATTGCTTTCTAGTATGTCAAATGGTTATTGAAGCTGTTCAGATAATTTTCTTTACTCTTTGAGTCTTGTATTCAACTCTGATATCTCCAGTAGCTGTTTCCTTCAAGGTCTTAAGGAGTCTAAGATTGTGTAGGTGCAGCTTAGTATTTGTCCAAAGACTTAAGGGTGCAATATTACATTTCTACAACTCTTTCTCTGTGTATCTTCCTTCTTTTTGATATTCTGTGCTTCAAATTTCAACTACCACAGCAGGCTCATATTATATTCATTGCTTTCCTTGCTCATGAGAATCCTGTGCTATGCTTGGATTCAACATCCTTGCACGTCCTTCTGATTGTCCTCCTAGGTGGAAAGCCAGCATAATCCCAGGTCTCACTTTGCATGTCTTTCCTCAAGACCAGAACTCTATGTTAACAGTTGTTGCAATGTACAGAGTGAAATAATCAGGTGGAACTGTGCAGGGCTCTTTGGATCAGAACAAATAATTATACTACTTACTGGCATTTTCACAGGTTTTTATGACTTACAATAACCAGGATGATGATAACCAGAGTAGGGGTTTATCAAGATCCAGGTTCTCCAAAAATGTTCTCATGCAAGGATGGAATTTTTTTTATCACTTCCATGTGCACGCCTCATGTGCCATGGGCTAGAGAACAAAGAGAAACTTGGGTCTTGGACTTATATAGATAAATTGGAGGGGTGTACGTGCTGGACTGCATGTAAGTGAGTGGAAGAAGGGTAAGAGGAGGGTGCCTTTGTTCAGGTACAAACAGCATGACCATCCTGCAACCAAAGTACACAACATTTCTTCACCTCTAGCTACAAGATTAATTACTATAGTACAATTAAGTAGTCATAGGTAGTCATGGAGACAGAAAAAGTTACTGTGAGCTCAGAATAGAGCGATCTTCTCTGACAAGAAACAGGGAGAGAGAGCGATACCCAATTGTCAGCCTCCTTAACAGAATTCTCTGAACTCAAGGCCTCATCTTAGGTGGCCCAAATGGGAACTGGAGAGGCAGACCACACTCCCAGCAGTTGTACACCATCTGAAAACTGGTGCCTCATATTTTATCTGCTATTTTAATTTACTATGAGAGTTATATTCCATACTAGTTACTTTGTCATAGCTAGAAGAATAATTATGCTACCTCGTTTATTCAATATTTCCAATATTTATTATTGAAAATTAGGCTAACATAAAGAAGGATAAAAGACATAATGTAATATAGCAGAAATTCTATTTTGTGCTGAACCATCTATAATTACATCAAAGTCACTGCACATATTTTATCTAGGCCAAAATATTACTTCAAAAAGAACCAATAAACAACATCAAAACAAGCCCATCTAAAAGTCCTTTCTATGAATCTAGTAATACTTGTCTCATAGCTTGACTGATACTATTTCCCAAGTGACCAATCACTTTTGATTATTCATAATTCATTGATTTTTTTATTTGAAACCTCTCTAACTATGTGTGTATATATATATATATATATATATATATATATATATATATATATGCATATATTTATAAATAATCAAAGCAAACCGAACACATTGCCTTCGGGTTGATTCTGACTCATAGCTACCCTATATGATGCAGTAGAACTGCCCCACAGGGTTTCCAAGGAGCGGCTGGTGAATTTGAACTGCCAACCTTTTGGTTAGCAGCCAAGCTCTTAAACACTAGGCCACCAGGGTTCATATATATATATATGTATTTATATATATGCATATATACATGTATAATATACACACACACATATATATATACTATATATATATATACATACATATACATATATATGTGTGTGTGTATTTCCAGAGAGAATCAAGAGAGAATTGCTGAAGTTTGTATTAGTGTAGGCATCTATCAGATTGTACAGTCTCCTCAGTTTACTAGAGAAATTTTTGCTATGGTTAATGGTTAAAATATGTGTGTTAACATCAATTTAACAAGCTATTTCTAAAAGGATTGATATATAAATACCTTCTGAATGAGATCATTACAGTGTTTTAAACCACATAAAGTACATTATAAAAAGACTACTGTTGGAAAGAAAAATTGAAGCTCAGAAAAGGATTACTATTTATCTTTCTACTTTCCCTAAACCTTGATGATTCAGTGCCAACTCCCAACAAAAATACATATGAGCAGGACAAAAATGTCAAACATATAACGGGTTATTTATTTTTAAATCTCTCTATGAGCAGGAATATGAAAGATGTTTCCAAGGCTTGATCATATAAAATAACTATACTAAGGTTAAAATAATATATGAGTTGAGTCTACTGGAAATACAACTGCAACTACAGAATTATTTGGAAATGTGCTTTGTTGCAAAGCAATTTACCATCTACCAGGGAATTAGAAAGTACTGGTAGAGGTTAACTAAAAACAAAATTATTTTACCCCTAAATAACCTATCATGTTATCTTGATATTATTAAGAATAGGAAATGTAATTGAAAAGATTACTGATAACATAGTACAAAATATCTTAATGGATGATTCCTTTGCCTTTCCACCTATTATTATAGGTTGAAAGGGAAGATGATCTGCTTTACAATGGATCTGTTCTCATCTTTCTCTGTATATCTTTCCCTTTCTTAGCAAGAAATTGTTTCTGTCTCATGCTCTTTTTGCATAGAACTTGGAAGGTCTATATAAGAGGGCAGATACAAACCAAGTTTGGGGCAGTGAAGACTACAGGAAAAAGGTTCCTTCGATGCCTTTGCTAACTTGGACCCAGTCTGTGACTATTTGGTAAAGTATTTAGACAATCCACTTTTATTTGAGGAGTTTTTTGTTTGTTTGTTTTTAACTGAGACTTGATATATAAATGTTTGCCAAGGAACCATTCATGTCAAATCCCAGGGAAACTCTGCTCCAGAAGGAAATAAGTGGTTCATGATTTATGTGTAATCTTGTTACAATAAATTTATACTTGACAAGTAATATACTGTGGCCGTAGGTGGAGGAGATGTGTAATGGGGACAACCCTAGTCCAGCTTTGAGCCCTAATTTTATAAGTGGCTAAAAGTCTCCTTTAAGACTGCATTTTTAGCTGCCCTGTCTTGGAAGATCTAACTCTTCCCCAGCACATGTAGGATTCAATCCAGTGCTTTAAGTCAAAAGGAAATAATGAAACTTCTTACCTTCACCTATCATGAATTTCACCTAAATTTCTTTTATATTTCCCTACATCTTAGTTTCCCCCAGTCCCAGAAATGCTCTGGATTATTAAACTAAACACACAGTACATTTGAGAGAGGAGAAAAAGAATGGGGCTAGAATTGCCAATTACTTTTTCCAGTAAATAATGATTGAAAGATGGTGATATAGGGAAGAGTAATTAAGCCTTTATAAGTCACATGGAAAATGTTTCTGCAGGTGATAAAACAGGATATTTTCAGGATTGATCTCAAAAAGGGAAAAATAAAAATGGATAAAGGATTCTAAAACAGGACAAATAGAAGACAGAAATAATAAATGGTAAAAATGAAAGGTGTTATGCTGCTACCTCTTGCATGAAGTTATAAGTGGTTCTTCTCTCTGAGCTATAAAAATGCATTGTTTTTTCTTTTTTATTGTTGTTAGGTTCCACTGAGTCAGTTCTGACTCATAGCGACCTTCCGTATAACAGAAAAAAGCACTGTTGGATTCTGTGCCATCCTCAGAATCGTTGCTATGCTTGAGTCCATCATTACAGACACTGTGTCAATCCATCTCATTGAGGGTTTTCCTCTTTTTTGCTGATCCTCTACTTTACTAAGCATGATGACCTTATTCAGGGACTGGTCCTTCCTGGTACCATGTCCAGAGTACATGAGGTGTAAGTCTCCCCATCCTTGCTTCTAAAGAGTATTTTGGCTGTACTTCTTCCAAGACAGATTTGTTCGTTCTTATGGCAGTCCGTGGTATATTCGATATTCTTCACCAACGTTATAGTTTAAAGGCATCAGTTCTCCTTTGGTCTTCCTTATTCATTGTCCACTTTTCACAAGTATTTGAGGCTATTGATAATACCATAACTTGGGTCAGGTGCACCTTAGTCTTTAATGTAACGTCTTTGCTTTTCAACACTTAACACAGGTCTTTTGTGGCAAATTGCCCAATGCAATACATCTTTTGATTTCTTGACTGCTGCTTTCATGGGCATAGATTGTGGATCCAAGTAAAATGAAATTCTTGACAACTTCAACCTATTCATCGTTTATCATGATGTTGCTTATTGGCCCAGGTATGAGGATTTTTGTTTTCTTTATGTTGAGGTGTAACCCATACTGAGGGCTATAATCTTTTATCTTCATCAGTAAGTGCTTCAAGCCCTCTTCAATTTCAGCAATCAAAGTTGTGTGATCTGCATATCACAGGTTGTTAATGAGTCTTCCTCCAATCCGGATGTTGCGTTCTTCCTATAGTCCAGTTTCCTGGATTATTTGCTCAGCATACAGACTGAATAAACACGGTGAAAGGATACGACCCTGGTACACACCTTTCCTGATTTAAACCGTGCAGTATTCCTTGGTTCTGTTGGAACTACTGGCTCTTGGTCTGTAACAGGTTTCTCATGTGCACAGTTAAGTGTTCTGGAATTCCCATTCTTAGCAATGTTATCCATAATTTGTTGTGATCCACACAGTTGAATACCTTTGCATAGTAAATAAAACACAGGTAAAAATCTTTCTGGTATTCTCTGCTTTCAGCCAAGACCCATCTGATATGAGCAATGATTTCCTTCATTCCACATCCTCTTTTTCATCTAGCTTAAAATTTTCTTTTCTTTTTAAGTTTAGTCTGTTATATTGGCTCTCTCTCTCTTTTTTTTTTTTTTTAGTTTTACTGTGCTTTAGGTAAAAGTTTACAGCACAAATTAGTTTCTCAATCAAAAATTTATACACAAATTGTTTTGTGACATTGATTGCAATTCCTAAACTGTGTCAGCATTCTCCCCCTTTCCCTTTCCACCCCAGGTTCCCTGTGTCCATTTGTTCGGTGTTCCTTTCCCTTCCTGCCTTCTTGTCTTGCTTTTGGACAGGTCTTGCCCATTTGGTGTTGTATATTTGATTGAACTAATAAGCATGTTCTCCTGTGTGTTATTGTTTGTTTTATAGGGCTGTCTAATCTCTGGCTGAAATAGTGGCTTCACTTCTGTGTTAGGAGGGTGTCCAGGGGCCATAGTCTCGGGGGTTCCTCCAGTCTCTGTCAGACCTGTAAGTCTGGTCTTTTTTTGTGAATTTCAGTTTTGTTCTACATTCTTCTGCTCTGTTCAGGACCCTCTATTGCGATCCCTGTCAGAGTGGTCGGTGGTGGTAGCAGGACACCATCTAATTCTTCAGGGCTCATTCTGGTGGAGGCTATGGTTCATTAGTCTTTTGGTCAAATATTTTCCTTGTGTCATTGGTTTTCTTCATTCTCCGTTGCTCTGGATGGGATAGGACGGATAGATGTGTCTTAGATAGCCACTCACAAGATTTTAAGACCCCAGACACTACTCACCAAAGTAGGATGTAGAACATTTTCTTTATGAACTATCTTATGCCAATTGACCTAGATGTCCTCCTAAACCATAGACCCCAAACCTCATCCCCAGTAACTTTGTACCTCAAGGTGTTTGGATGTGTCTAGGAAGCTTCAATGACGTTGCCTTGGTCAAGTTGTGTTGACGTCTCCTATATTGTGTGTTATCTTTCCCTTCACCAAAGTTAACATTTGTCTAGTATCTAGTTAGTGATTTCCTCTTTTTACCACTCCCTCCCTCATTGTTTTTTTCTGTGTGTGAAACTTTTCTTGGGTTTTTGTAATAGTGGTCTCATACAATATTTTTCCTTTTGTGATTGATTTATTTCACTCACATAATGCATAATGCCCTCCAGATTCATCCCTGTTGTGAGATGTTTCTAGGATTCATCATTGTTCTTTATTGTTGTGTAATATTCCATTGTGTGTATGTACCATAGTTTGTTCATCCATTCATCTGTTGATGGGCATTTAGATTATTTCTATCTTTTTGCTATTGTGAATAATGCTGCAATGAATATGGGTGTGCATATGTCTATTCGTGTCACGGCTCTTATTTCTTTAGGATATATATCTAGGAGTGGGATTGCTGGATCATGTGGTATTTCTATTTCTAGCTTTTTAAGGAGGTGCCATATTGTTTTCCATATTGGTGGTAGCATTTTGCATTCCCACCAGTAGTGTATAAGAGTTCCAATCTCCTCGCAACCTCTCCAACATTTATTATTTTCTGTTTTTTGATTAGTGTCGATAATGTTGGGGTGAGTAGCTTGAATTTCTGACATCAGCAATGATATCCCTCATTCCACATCCTCTTCTAAATCTGGCTGAATTTCTGGCAGTTCCCTGTTGATGTACTGCTGCAACCATTTTTGAATTATCCTCAGCAAAATTTTACTTGCCTGTGATATTAACGATATTGTTCAATAATTTTTGCATTCTGTTGGATCACCTTTCTTTGAAATGGGCACAGATATGGATGTCTTCCATTCAGTTGGCTAGGTAGCTGTCTTCCAAATTTCTTGGCATAGACAAGTAGGCACCTCCAGTGCTGCATCCTTTTGTATAGTCCACATGTATAGTTGCTGTTTGTTGTTGAAAAAAGTATTTGCAATGAGTAAGTCATTGAGCTTGCAAAGTTCTATCATGTGATCTCCAGCCATATTTTCCAACTACCAATACTTCTTTGTTTCCACCAGTAATGATCAATGCATCATGATTGCATGTTTGATCAATTTCAGACTAACGAAGTTGGTAAAAATCTTCAGTTTATTTATCTTTGGCCTTAGTGGTTGGTGCATAAATATGAATAATAGTAGTATTTAACTGGTTTTCCTTGTAGGTGTATGGATATTATCCTATCACTGACAGCATTGCACTTCAGGTTAGATCTTGAGAGGTTCTATTTGAAGATGACTGCCACTCCATTCCTTTTCAATTTGTCATTTGCAAACCATATTGTCCTATTCCAAATGGCATATACCAATCCATTTCAGCTCATTAACGCCTAGGGTATCAATTTTTATGAGTTCCATTTCATTTTTGACAACTTCCTATTTTCCTAGATTCATACTTCATACATTCCACATTCTGATTATTAATGGATATTTGCAGCTGTTTCTTCTCATTTTGAGTTGTGCTACACCAGCAAGTGAAGGTGCCAAAAGCTTTACTCCATCCATGTCATTAATGTCAAATCTACTTGGAGAAGGCAGCTCTTCACCTGTCATATTTGCATACTTTCCCACCCAAGAGGTTTCTGTTTGGATCTTATAGTATTTATAATCTAGATTTTTAAGGAAGTACCATATAATTTGCCATAGTGGTTGTACCTTTTTTATTTCCCACCAGCAGTTTTTAAGAGTTCTAGTCTCCCCACAACCTCACCAACATTTGTTTTCTTCTTTTATTTATTTATTTGTTTGGTTAGTGCCATTATTGTCTGCGTGAGATGGTAAAATCAAAATTGCATGTCTCTAAAGGCTAATGATTTCGAGCACTTCTTCAGGTGTTTATTAGACTCTTGAATGTCTTGTTTGGTAAAGTGTCTGTTCATATTCTTTGTCCATTTTAAAACTGGATTGTTTTTTGTGGTGGTGGTGTTGAAGTTTTTTAAATAAATTTTAGAGATTAGACCTTTGTCGGATATGTTGTAGCCAAAAATTTTTTCCCATTCTGTAGGTTCTCATTTTATTCTTTTGGAGAAGTCCTTCGATGAGTGTAAGTGTTTAATTTTTAGGCAATTCCATTTATCTAGTTTATCTGCTGTTTGTGCATTTTTAATTATGTTTGGTATTTTATTTATGCCATATATTAGGACCCTTAATGTCACCTCTATTTTTTCTTCCATGATCTTTATAGTTTTAGGATTTATACTTAGGTCTTTGATTCATTTTGAGTTAGTTTTTGTGTATGGTGTCAGGTATGGATCCTCTTTAATTTTTCTATGGATAGACATCCAGTTTTTCCAGCACCATTTGTTAAAGAAACAGTCTCTTTGCTATTTAATGAGCTTTGGCCCCTTGTCGAAGATCAGCTATCCGTAGGTGGATGGACTTGTGTCTGGGTTCTTAATTCTGTTCCATTGGTCTATGTGTCTGTTGTTTTACCAGCACCAGGCTGTTTTGACTACCTTGGCTATATAGTAGATTCTGAGATCAGGTGGTGGGAGGCCTCCTACTTTGTTCTTCAGCAATAATGATTTACTTCTCTGGGGTCTCTTTCCTTTTCTTATAAAGTTGATAATTAGTTTTGTCATCTCGTTAAATAATTTTGTTGGAATTTGGATAGGGATTGCATATCTATAGATTGCTTTGTGTAGTATTGACATTTTCACAATACTAAGTCTTCCTATCCATGAGCATTGTATGTTTTTCCGTTTATATAGGTGCCTTTTTGCTTCTTGCAATAGTGTTTTGTAGTTTTCTTTGTATAGGTTTTTTAGGTTCTGGGTTAGATTTATTTGTAAGTATTTTATCTTTTGGGGGGCCATTGTAAATGGTATTGTTTTCCTGATTTCGTTTTTGAAGTTTTCTTTGTTGGTGTAGAGGAATCCAAATGATTTTTGTATGTTGATCTTGTATCCTACTACTCTGTTGAATCCTTCTATTAGTTCCAGTAGCTTTCTTGTGGTATCTTCAGAGTTTCTATGTATAGGATCATATCTCCAAATAGGGATAATTTTACATTTTCTTTATCAATTTGAATGTCTTTATTTCCTTTTCATGCCTTATTGGTCTCGCCATTTCATGGGTAAATTATTATTTATTTTTTAAAAATTTTGGTGATGTCATGGATTTTTACTAATGGAATGGATGATGAATCATTGTTTGCAGGTAATTTTATATTATTTGAATAACTATGGTGTCAATTGAAAGTGGGACATATCAGTCCCATGTTCCATGAAGCACATCACACACACTGGACATATTGGTCCCATGGTGCATCTCACTTCTTGGTTACATTTGAGCCATAAATTATCTTATACAATTTCCAAAAATACAGAGAAATACACATAGAATACTAAATAAATTTTGTATTTGCTGCACATAGTTACTATCAGTTTGATTTAGAGAGGGCCATACTGGTATCATTTTCTATGAAACACATCACACTTGTAGGACAAACTGGTCCAGTGACCGAGGAAGTGCATCACAAACTGTTTTCACCCCAAAAATAACTCATTTACTTGAATATTTCTGAATGCCTGTAACCATACTTTGTCAATAACACAAAGGAAATAGTAAACATACTTGGAAGCCTTATCTCGCTGTACAGAAGCCAAAAGACACAAAACTGTCACACATTCACTTATCCAGTAAGCATCCCTTCATATGAATGGCTGTCAACACTCAAACATGGCACAGACCAACTTCCTTGTTTTTTAGACAGTTGCACCAGTATACACTACAATGCCAGAATGTACTAAAGTGGCTCAAACACCTTCTAGTAAGCCTCCAGGGGCAGAGAAATGTAACACGGGCATATATATCCCTAGGTCCACGAAAGGGCTAGCTAGGACTTCCATTACAATGTTGAATAAGAGTGTTGATAAAGGGCATCCTTGTGTAGGTCCCAATTTCGAGGGGAATGTTTTCAGTCTCTCCAATGAAAATAATGTTGGCTATTGGTTTTGTGTAAATGCCCTTTATTATATTGAGGAATGCCCTTTCTATTCCTATTTTGCTGAGAGTTTTTACCAGGTGTGGGTGTTGGACTTTATCAAATGTATTTTTTACATCAATTGAGATGATCGTGTGGTTCTTTGGTTCATTACTTTTATTTTATGTGGTGGATTACACTGATTAATTTTCTAATGTTGAACCATCCTTGCATAATTGGTATGAAATACACTTGGCCATGATGTATTATATTTTTGATATGTTGTTGAATTCTATTGGCTAGAATATTATTGATTTTTTCCATCTGTATTCATGTGGGATATTGGTCTGTAATTTTCTTTTTTGGGGATGTTTTTGCCTGGCTTTATTATCAAGGTTACACTGGCTTCATATAATGAGTTCAGGTGAATTCCTTCATTTTCTATACTGTGAAATAGTTTCAGTAATATTGGTGTGAACCCTTCTCTGAATGTTTGGAAGAATTCTCAGTGAATCCATCCAGGCTGTAAGTTTTTTTAGTTGGAATTTTTCATTACCTCATAAATTTTTTTTGTTTGTAATGTGTCTGTTCAGACTTTCTATTTTAGTTTGTGTTTGTTTAGGTAGGTAGTGTGAGTCTAGAAATTTTTCCATTTCCAATAGGTTTTCAAATTTGTTCGAGTACAATTTTTCATAGTATTCTGTTATATCCTTTTTATTTCAGTTGATTCTGTTGTAATGTCACCCATCTCATTTCTTATTTGGGTTATTTGAATCTTTTCCTATTTTTCTTTTGTCACTTTGGCCAGTGGTTTGTTGACTTTATTAATCCTTTCAAAGAATCATGTTCTAGACATGTTGATTCTTTTATTTTTTTTTTCTGTTCTTTGTTTCATTAATGTCTCCTCTAATCTTCATTATTTCCATTCTTCTGGTGACTGTGGGCTTTTTTGCTGCTCTCTATTTGTTGCAGTTGTAGAATTAATGCTTTGATTTTTGCCCTTTCTTCTTTTTTGATATGTGCATTTATAGCTATAAGTTGCCCTCTGAGTACTGCTTTTGCTGTGTCCCAAAAGTTTTGTTTTGGTATGTCGTGTTTTCATTCTTTTTGGATTCTAGGAATTTTTTTCATCTTTGATTTCTTCAATTACCCAGTGGTTTTTAAGCCAGGTATTACTCAGTTTCAATGTGTCTGATTTTTTTCCTTGCTTTTCATGTTATTGATTTCTGCTTTTACAGTGTTGTGGTCAGAGAAAATGCTTTGTATTATTTAGATGTTTTTTAATCTATTGAGGTTTTCTTTATGGCATAAAATGTGGTCTTTCTGGAGAATGTTCCATGTGCAATGGAAAAGAATATGTACTTTGCTGCTGTTGAGTGAAGTGTTCTTAATATGTCTATAAGGTTAAGTTAGTTTGTTATGCAATTTAGATCTGTATCTTTGCTGAGTTTCTTTTTAGTTGTTCTGTCCTTCACCAAAAGTGGTGTGTTAAAGTCTCCTATTATTGCAGAATTGTCTATTTCTCTTTTCAGTGCTGTTAGAGTTTGTTTTAAGTATTTTGGAGTCCTGTCATTTGGTGCATATATATTTATTATGGTTATATCCTCTTGGTGGATTGACCCTTAAATCATTATACAGTGTCCTTCCTTGTCTTTTCTGGTGGATTTTGCTTTCAAGTCTGTTTTGTCAGAGATTAATATTGCTACTTCTGCTCTTTTTTGGTTTGTTTGCTTGATATATTTTTTCTAAACTTTGCTTTTTAGTTTATTTATATCTTTATGTCTAAGGTGTGTCTTTTGTAGATAGCATATTGATGGGTCGTTTTCTAAAATCCATTCTGTCACTCTCTGTCTCTTTACTGGTGCATTTAAACCATTTACATTCAGTGTAATTATCAATAGGTAGGGGTTCACTGCTGACATTTTATTATGCTGTGTGTGTGTGTGTGTGTGTGTGTGTAGAGTTGACAGTTTTTTTGTTCCACTTAATTTTTGTGCTGAGTTTATTTTCTGTTTGTGGATTTTCATTTAATTTCCTTAATTGTTGATCTTGTGTTTACTGAGTCTTTTCATTTTTCTTCTTTTTTTATTTTGGTGAATAAGCTTGATTATTTTCTTTGTGGTTACCTTAAGATTCACTTTAGTCTTCCTAAGTTTAAAACAGTCTTTTATTTCTTGACATCTCCTTTACTTCTTCTCTTTATGGAAGTTCTATAACTACACCATTTATTCCCCTTTTTTTTTTTTTGAAGTTGTCATTTTTTATAGATGGACATCTCTGGTTTCCTGTTTTCAATCTGCTAGCATTATTTGATTTTGCGAATTCTTTATCTGGGTTGGTATTTATCTAATGCTGTCATGTGTCTTAATCTCCGGTTGTTGTCTTATGTTGTTGGTTCTTTGCCCATTAAAAAACTAACAAATCCATTGCCATTGAGTTGACTCTGAATCGTAGCTACCATATAGGACAGAGTAGAACTGCCCCAAAGGGTTTCTAAGGAGCAGCTGGTGGATTTGAACTCTGGCGTTTTGGTTAGCAGCTGAGCTCTTAACCACTAGGCCACCAGAGCTCCTCTCTGTCCATAGGAACCCTTTTAATTTTTCTTGTAAAGTTTATCTGGTTTTTACAAATTCCCTTATTTTCTGTTTATCTGGAAATGTCCAAACATCATTATCATATTTGAGGGACAGTTTTGCTGGATATGTAATTCTTGGTTGGCAATATTTTTATTTCTTTCAGGGTTTTATGTATTTCATTCCATTGCCTTCTTACCTGCATGGTTTCTGCTGAGAAGTTGGAGCTTATTCTTATTGAATCCCCTTTGTAGGTGATTTTTCATTTTTCCCTAGCCGCTCTCAGGAGCCTTTGTTTTTGATTTTGGCGAGATTGATAATACATCTTGGTGATTTTCTTTTGCAATCTATCCTGTATGGGGTTTGTTGTGCTTCTTGAATGGATATTTTCTCATTTTTCATGATAATAGGGAAGTTTTCTGTCAGCAAATTTTCAAATATTCTCTCTGTGACTTTTATTGTCTCCTCCTGTACTGGGATTCTGATCACACGAAGATTATTTCTCTTGATAGTGTCCCACATAATTCTTAGGCTTTCTACATTTTTCTTTACTCTTTTTTTCTAATTTTTCCTTATATAAGTTAATGTCAAGGGATTTGTCCTCTATTTCACTAATTCAGTCTTCCATTGCTTCAGTGTTACTCCTATGCCCTTCCATTGAGTTGTCTCTTTTTGAAATTTTATTGTTAATCCTCTGGACTTCAGATTGCTGTTCTTGTGTTTTTTCTAATTGTCTATTTATTTTGTCATTTTGTTCTTGTATTTTTTTCCTGAATTCTGCTAGTGTTTTGTCTGTGTTTTCCTTGTTTTGTGTGTGCTTTCCTTGTTCTCTTTCTTGATATCTTGGAGGGATCTACATATAAGTCTTTTAATTCCTTATGCTGTAGTTCGATTACCTCATCTTCCTCAGTGAGGTTTTTTAGTTCTTTGTTTTGGTCCTTTGCTTCAGCCATTTTTCCTGCTTCTTTAGGCAAGTTGATATTGTCTGTTGTCTCTGAGACATTAAGGTGTTATTATACTTATTTATTAATTGTATTTTTTTTACTAAAACTTTTTTTTTTTAATTGAGTTTGGTTTTTTTTTATTTTTAATTTTTATTGTGCTTTAGGTGAAGTTATACAGAACAAATATTTTCTCATTAAACATCAGTACACATATTGTTTTATGACATTGGTTAACAACCCCACAACATGTCAACACACTCCCTTCTCGGCCCTGGAGGACCTTTTTTTTTTTGGTGAAAATATATATAGCCAAAGATACACCATTTCAAAAATTTCTACATGTACAATTCAGTTATTTTTATCATGTTCTTCCAGTTGTGCTGCTATTATCACTTTAGATGCAGGTTCACAGAACAAAATAGTTTCTCATTAAATGGTTAGTACACATATTACCCTATGACAGTGGTTAAGAAGGCCACTACATGCCAACAGTGTCCTTATGCAACCTTGGTTTCCCTATCACCAGCTTTCCTGTTCCCTTCTGCCTTCTAGTCCTTGTCCCTGGACTGCTGTGCCTTATTAGTTCCGTTTTGTTTTATGGGGCTGTCCTATCCCCAGCTGAACAGTGAACCTTGGGAGTGACTTCACCACTGAGCTAAATGGGTGTCCAGGAGCAACCTGTTTTGTTTTCATGTATCTGGGTAGGTGGTGCTGGTGTGCTACTCTGGTTGGTATTTTGGCAGCACTTGATGGCTTTCCACCTGTCTCCTTGTAGCAGTGGCTGGATATGTGAGTGCAGGTCTCTGTTCACTGGTCTTTCTGGGCAGCTGAGGACACTCTGGGCAGTAGTTGGCTGTCGTCTGTCATTAGTCCCGTGGTGCGGGAGTGAGGAGTGGTCCACACCAGATAGGTGGGGTGGCAAGTGTGGTGGGTGTGTTGTGCAAGGGGGGGCCAAGGTGGCCGTGACTCACCAGGTGAGGGTGGATGAGTCGTGTTGGGTGGGTTGCAGGTAGGCTCGCACACATTTACGCTGGCTCTGCCTCATGCCGTGTGAGTGGAGGGCAGAGCAGTGGGCCGGTATGTGCACAGTTGTGCCACTGGCACCTATCACAGTGTGAGGGGCGGGGGAAGAGATCAATGAGCATGTTTATGCACAAGGTCACACCATTGGCACCTCATGGCAGCAAAGGGAAGTGGGAGGGAGTGGTGAACAGGCACTTGTGTGGTTGCACCACCCTTGCCTGTCACAGGGCCAAGGGGAGGGAGCAGTGAGGAGGCACTTATTTGCAGGATTGCACCACCTGTAAGTCTCACCAGGAGGGTGGAGGAGGAGGGAACGGCAGGTAAGTGCGTGTATGGCTGTGACTTTGGTGTTTTTCACTGGGCAGGGGGAGGGGAAGGGAACGTCAAGCAGATGCGTGCTCAGTTGTGGCATCAGCACCTCTCACCAGGCCAAGGGGGTAGGGGGAGCAGTGGATGAACACATGCAAGGTCATGCCACCTGGGCCTCTTGTCCAATAGGAGGAGGTGGGAAGGAGTAGCAAGTGCATGCATGGGCGGATGTGCTGCTGACCTCTCTCTCCAGATGATGGGAAAGGAGAGGGAGCAGTGAGAGGGCATGCATGCAATCTCACTTGCACTGTTCATCTCTGGGCTGGGCCTGGCACTGGCATAGGAAAGACATTTGCATGGGAGCACATGGTCTCAGCTGCTTCGGGAGCCCTGGGGGGTATAGGTGGCAGGTAGTCTTGTGTACAAGAGGGTCCCCACCACCATTTGTCACGTGAACAGAGGAGGGTGGTAGGTAGTGCTAGGTGGGGGCAAAGAGGCCTCATGTTATGGTCCCCTGTTATACAGAGTGTCTGCGTTATGGGGCCCTCCACCACTTCCAATCAGGAGGGTGGGGATAGGGGAGTGTGCTACTCTAGATAGCATATATTAGTTCCTAGGCCTTTCATGTCCACTGCAGCCAGCATTCTGGACTTGCTTCTGACCAAGTGTGAGGAAGGTGGGGTGCATCCTGGATTCATTTGGGTATGAGACCTCCTGCCACCACTCTGTGTCTCCATAGTCTCATATGTGCCACTCACTCCCAAGGTCAGGGAACTTGTGGGTATCTGGTTCTGGATCTCAGCTCTCTCTTTGCTCTTGCTTCTCTCCGAATATTTTTGTGTAGTTTTTCTGCCTCTTATGGGATTGCCATGGAGTTGTCTCCATGTGTTCCTTCACTGGGGTCACTTCTGTCTTTGTCTTAATATGGCCAGGTTGAGCTGGGCAGTTGGTAAAGCCCCTCGAATTTGTGTTATGCCTCTCTCGTGGCATTTGCTTAATTTATCCTTCCGTTTGATGTTCATTTCAAATCTTTATCCTTCCTTTTTGATGTTCAGGGTTCCAGTATTGTTGTCTGTCTTTGTTTCATTTAGTTTTTCAGCTCTTTGCTGTAAGGAAACACTAAGGTGCATCTGACTAATCCATCATCTTGGCTCTGTCCTCTATTATTCACATTCTATAAATAAGGAATTCAGGAAGTTTTTCAGTATCTTACTGTTTTTATCCAGGCTTCTCAGCGCCTCCTGCAAATCCTGACATTCAACTCCTACTAACTGCTTATTTCAATTGTTATAGAGATAGTTCTCAATATCCATTTTCCATACTCAAAGTCAGTGCTAATCCTCTTCACTTCTTAATGTCTCAAAGACCAATAAATACTACTGTTATGAATTTCCCTCATAACTTACTACAAATTTAACATATTATGACCATAAACCAAACCCACTGCCGTCAAATCAGTTCCAACTCATGACCATCCCATTGCTGTTGAGTCAATTTCAGCTCATAGCAACCTTATGGGACAGAGTAGAACTACCCCATAGGGTTTCCAAGGAGCAGCTGGTGGATTTGAACTGCCGACCTTTTGGCTAGCAGCCAAACACTTAACCACTGTGCTACCAGGGCCTCAATTCATGACCATACTGCTTATTAATTCCTCTTTGCATATAATTTCTAGCAAAATTTGTGTCCCTGCTACTATTCAATATTAAATTTCCAAGAAGTGCTCAAATTCCATCTCTTCTTTTTTACATTGTAACCTTGCAATTAATTTCCATTCTTTCTATTTTACCTTAACTCATCCCTCTTCAATAAGAAAATTGTACTTCTTTCTTGTGCTACCAATATACATAGTCTATCCAACATCCAATTTTATTTTTCTATTGGAGTAATTTCTCCTTGCATTCACCACTATACTTTGAGCAAAGTGTGTATTTACTCACTCTTCTTCCTTATTCCACCTCTCCTTGACACATTCTCTTACCTTGTATGAGTGACACTATGTTTGCTTCTTTTCCTCTTTCCAATCAGTTTAGTCATTCTCTTACTCTCTCATTCACTCCCCTTCTTCTCATACCTTAAATGTATGATTCCTCACAAATATTCCTTTGTATCTCTTTTCTCTCCTTAAATAGCTTTCTCATTCAAAAATCTAATTTACTTCCATTTCTTTAATGATGACTTCTCTGATGATAACATTTAAAATTACCCTTTTATTACAAACACTTAGAGGTGTATCAGATGTGAATTTCCATTTGCCTGCACTATTTTTCTGCACTATCATCTCCCGTTTTTCAAACATAGCAATTGAAAAGGAGCTCTTTATTTCTGCTACCCATCGTATGCTAGATACTACCTCTTCTAGGTTGCTCCTAAGTTTATGGTCCACTATTCACTGCATGTCACGCTTACATACATATTCATTTCCTCAGTATGCACTTTGTTTCAGGCACTAGTCAAAGAGCCATGAATGCACATGAGTGAAAGGGTACTGTCTATGGAGAATAATATTGCAAGATTAATTGTAAGATAATGTATGCTCTAAAATAGACATATAGTCAAAGTGTTATTGTAGTAAAGCAAAGCAAAAATAATTCTGAATAAGTCAGAGTGAAGTGAATGAAGTAGGAATGGATTCTTTCCAATCCAATTATGCTTAACCACGCTGTCCCACAAGCTAAACAATCCTTGCCTTTGTTCCATCTAAGAAACATAAATATTGGTAATTGATGCACTATCTTTAGTGATCACTGAATGTTAGGACTTTGATGATTGCCTTACAAATATTCTCATTTAATACTCACAGAAGCCTGTGGATTAGATGCCATCATTTCTATTCTACATATAAGGACTTAAAAATGAAAACTATTACATAACTTACTCGGGATCTCACAGGTTTTAATTAGCAAAATTAAAGTGAATATCCAAATTTGTCTGACTGAAAACCTACGATGTAATCTACTACACTAAATTTCTTCCCTGTGTAATAAAAATGGCCTTACTGAGTTTCACAGATAATTTATTTTTTTGATTGAAAACCAAATTACAGATACATGTCAAAGTAAGATCTTTATACTTTGATTTTCAAGAAGTGAAATGGATTAATCACATACAGCAATTAAATAAAAATAAATAAAATTAAAACCACTTGTAGAAGGATATTAAAATGCCATCTGAATTCAGTCCATAAATAAAATAAATAAACATATCTGAAATTGCGCTGTTAAATATTTATAATTTTAAAATATTCCATACTGAGACAGAAGCAACTATAAGTCATAATCGAGTACTGATGAATTTTATTTATTTATTTATTTTTTGCATTACCCCAAGCTTTAAGATATATTACAGTCAATTACAAATGTTTCTCCACTTAATACTTTTAGCATTTAACCTTAGAAAGTCAGGAACTACACAAGTACCTGAATAAGAAATGATTTGGAAATTAGAGACTTACATTTCTTATGCATCCATAGTCACTTTTAAAGCCCCTAAAATGATAAAATAACATCAACTTGAAGCAAGAATTTTTTTGGTGAGAATGAATGTTGGCTATTTTTACTTCGAGTAATAAAAACTTTACTGACCATGGCCTTAGAAATTAGAGTGAAAGAAATATTTCTTGGTTAGAGATACAGATGATCTACTTATGCTTACAAATAATTGAACATATAAATATAAAATATCAATATATGAAATATCAGCTGTGTTAATCAGTTTTATAAAGGAAATAAATCTTGAAATTCTAAGTGAGAAAATTCTAAACAACTAAAATAATCATACTATTGATTTTTAAGTATAACTATTAGTATATAATTCACAAATGGACAAATTTGATGTAGGATAACAAACACCTGGAAATTAAGACACTTCAAAGTAAAACAAAAGAATACTTTTGAATCACAGGACATTTTTTACAATGTATTTTAGTATAAAAATATGTTTTAGTACTTCAGAGAAACCTTTTCATTGCCCTACCTCACAGAGGACCCATAATTTTCAAAATGTTTATCCACCAAAGAAGTAGCATCCATAAATAAATACTCATTTTCCAAATTTGTTAATCAAATAACAAAATCATATTATCAGAAATCACATTAAGTTGATAAAACTTCAGCTTTATATACTGAGACATTATTTTTCTGAACCTAAGAGACTTGGAAATGTTGAAAATAGCTTAAGACTTTCATTATTACAACATCAGCTTCTACAATGACAAGTATTACAGCAGATTTGGGGCTGGTCTAGTTCAAAACTCTCAATTTAGGTAAACGGAAAAAAAGACTCATATGAAGATTCTAAATAAACCCTTAAAAGTCATATGGTAAATTAGTAACAGTATTTGTATCAGAGCTCAAGTTTCCTGACTCTTAGTCAATTGATCTTTCCATTATACAACAGTATTGTCTTGTTAAAGGACTGAGAATTTAAGGATGAAGAAGGTACACTGATGTGACAAAATCTGAAGGATTTTCTCTCACAAAAAGACATTATAACATGTGTTGTGGGAATATTCCTTTAAATAGATTAATATTGGAAATACAGTACTGACCCTATTGAAAAGTAATGAAACTTATCTGTACTTGATTTCTCCCAGTGAAGTCTCTGGTAAACATAGCAGTTGCATCTCCAACGCCATACACTTGAATTTAATTGATTTTTCTCTCCTATTTAAAATAAAAACCTTAATGTATGGCTTCTCTAGTAATTATTTTGAACTCTATTAATGGTAAACAAAAACATTAAAAATGGCATTGAATATTTAATCATCAAACCATATTCTAGTTTTAAGTTATTATTTTAGGAATTATTATTATGACTAATTTTGATGACAAATGTTGTGGGTGGTGTGGTGGGAAGCATTTTTTTGGTACAGTAGTTTGCATGTGAGACTATGGATAGGCATCATGCTTTCTTCTGATTTTTCTTTCCCTTTTGTTGTGTCCTCTCCATTGAGGAAGAACACTGGTAATTATGTGGATATTGGCATAGTTTGCAAAAACAAGTTCTAGCACATGAAATTTCTCCTTTGACCTTCAGTTTTTTCTCTCACTGGTGCTTTGAAATGCAAGTATTGCTGCGAAAAGTTCAAGACTGCATTTTAGTATCAAACTGATAATATATTCATCAAAAGTATAACTGTTGATAATTTTACTGAAGAAGATAAATTTGTTTCCTGTATCAAGTTGTTAAAGGGAGGTAGTTTGATTCATACCTAAAATACGACACCAATTCCAGACGAAGTGTCTTGGATTGAGTTTTGTCCCCCCAAAATATCTGTCAGCTTGACTGGGTCATGATTCCCAGTATTGTATGATTGTGTTATCTGATGTGATTTCCTTATGTGTTGTAAACTCTATTACTATCATGAGATTATACGTGATCTCCTTATGTGTTGTAAGTTCTATCACTGTGATGAGGTTACACTGATGAGGTTGACAAGATTATTGTCTTAATGCAATTTCTTTTGAGATACAAAAGAGAGAAGCGAGCAGAGACGCATAGGAGCCTCATACACCAAGAAAGCAGTGCCTGGAGCAGAGCGTGTCCTTTGGACCTGAGGTTTCTGAGCAGAGAAGCTCCCAGACTAAGGAAAGACTGATGCATCACAAGGGCATTTCTCCAGAGCTGACAGAGAGAAATAGCCTTTTCTTGGAGCTGATGCCTTGAATTTGGACTTGTAGCCTACTGGACTGTGAGAGAATAAACTTTTCTTTGCTATATCCATCCACTTGTGGTATTTCTGTTAGAGCAGTGCTAGACGGCTAAGACACAAAGCTTTGCCTAAATTCCTTCTTAACATTTTTTTTTTTTTCTTTTCCTATTTTGTGTTTCTCCCCTTCCTTGCTCCTTTTCTATTTCTTTTTCCTTGGCTTGTTTTGCTTTCTTCATATGTCTTAGATGTTAGTCACCAAAGAAACAAAAATTAAAAACCCCTTAATATGTTTTGTATTTTAACAATTAGAAGCAAAAGGAAACTAAAAAAGAAATAAAAGTAGAGCTTCAGGATAGGAACTTAAAAAAAAGATCCAAATATAATTGTGTCCTCTCATCTCTCGATCTGTCTAACTGTATTTTAGTAGCCCTGTGGTTACTCGTAGGAGCCCTGGTGGCACAGTGGTTAAGAGCTCAGCTGCCAACCAAAAGGTTAGCAGTTCAAATCCATCAGCTGCTCCTTGGAAACCCTATAGGGCAGTTCTATTCTGTCTTATAGGGTCCCTTTGAATCAGAATCAATTCGACGGCAGTGGGTTTGGTTTTTGGTTTTATGGTTATCTGTAAACTCAAAAGTTCATATGAGCACCAATCAAAGGCATATGAAATTTTGCAATGTCAACTACTACCATGTGAAAGCTTCATGACAAATAGATCAGAAAATGAACTCTTAAGGGCTGTGCTGCTAGATAAGATTGCTAGAATTGAGCTAGGAAGATAACTGTTACATCGTCAAATGTTTTTATTCATCAAAATTAATACGAAACTCAAATATTGCTTATAATACAATGACTTTTTGTATAAAAAATAATAGTGTTCTTCACAGATAATGCATTTCGTGGGGTATTTTTAAATTAAAATAATTCCAAATAGATGACAGATAGACAGATAGATAGGTATTTAGATACTTGGAAAGGTTTAGTTAAAGTTATTCACAAATTCTACATTTTCAAAATTGAGAGTTTTTTTTTTATTTTTTTGTTTTAGTAAATTTGTGTTGGTGTGGTGGGATCAAAGTGGGATTGCAGATAGAATTTGTAAATCTTGTTGATGTTCTAAAAGGAATAATCTAAAAACATAATTTTCCCATACTGTCTAAAATTCTTTCACTCTTTTTTTTTCTTTGTATACTTGTATCAGTACAAATAACCAGCACAACAAACCACAATAAAAACTTGAAAGTTGTTGGTACTATAGGGACCTTGTCCTACACACTCCATTTTCTATCAGACAGGACTGTACATAATACATTTGTACACTAATTAATCAAATGCCTATAATTTTATTGATACTGAATATTATACAAAATCAGAATGCAACTGGAAATATTTCTATTTCTATAATTTTGCTTAATTTTGTTGTTGTTCACTAAACAACGAACAGTTTGGAAATCAGAAGCTCAATTAATTGTTCTGAAACTTGAAGAACTTTACCTCTACAGAAAACTTATCTTTTTGTTTGGCCAAATACTGTGACTCTTTTGAAATAGCTCAAATGACATCCAACTGATTATACCTTTCTTGGGTATTCCCTCCAAACTAATAGATAATCAGTCTTCATCTATTCTGCACTTTTTCTATTAACACATCAAACTACATTATAATTTTTTACTTGAATCTATTCCCTCCAAAGTACGGTGGATTACTTCAGTCCACAGGTAATAATAGTCTTCCCAGTATATACAAGCAAGACTATTAAGCAGAGGGGAAAATATATATTAGCCAGTCAATGATTAAAAAATAAAAGCATGAATATATATATATATATGCACAGTATACTCTGGTCATGAAATGGGACATGGGCTCCAAGATCCCTAACTCCCAATCTGGGGAACATTGTCTTAAATCTAGACAACTTGAGTGATCAGAAAATAAAATATATATATTGGGATGGAAGAAAGCTTATCACCCTTTGGACTTCAAGAAATTATGTAACTTTTAAAATCACTATGCCATATAAGTGAAATTTCTAAATAAGAAATCCCATCTATCTTTATATAATATTTATATGATAGGAACCTAATTTCCACATATTTCACTGATTTAATTTTCTTCAACAAATTTCTACACATCTGGTAGAATTTTTTTTTAATCTTATTTTATTACCCTGACACTTCATTTCTGTGATTATCACTTTCAAATCATATTCACTTACATTTTACATGTCACTAACTTTTAAAAATATACAATATTTATTTCGATAAAACAATAAGTAATACGTATGTATATGTGTTATAAAAATAATAAACGAACATAACATAACTCATTTACACACCAATCAGTTTAGGAAAGCAATATGGCAGTTCTGATAAACTCCCTAGAAAACCTTCTCAGATTGGACTTCTCACACTACTACTGCTATCAATACTGATTGCAGTCAAGTCCATTCCAACTCATAGTGACCTTATAGCACAGAGTAGAACAGCCCCATAGGATTTCCAAGGCTGTAACCTTTATGGTCTCAGACTGCCACATCCTTCTTCCGTGGAGTGGCTGGTGGGTTCAAACTGCCAGCCTTTCCATTAGCAGCTGAGCGTTTAACCACTGTGCCACCAGGGCTCCTTATTTCTCACAGTCACCATTAATCTAGAATATGATGGAAGATTCTGTCTCTGGTATAGTATTTATGATTCAAATGCAACCAACCTTGCTTTAACTGAGTCTTAAACTTTGTAGATTTAAAGTGTATTTCTAAGCAACCTTAACCTTGTTCATAGTTCATTGTTTTAATCTTTTTTCTGTTATTTCTCTTATTCTCCACTTATGAACACGCACAACACTTAGTGACTGACCTTCTAAAATGAAAACTCTGGATATTTTTTCTCTTAGTTCACTAGCACTTTTACTAGTAAATTACACAACTTGATGTCAATTAATAATATACTTGTCTCCCTTCTACCTACCATGATCCCCTACCACTCTATTTCATTTACTTTACTAAGGAATTTTGCAAGCATAATCGTGTGTATTTCTCATTATTATTTTAATTTTAAGTATTTTCCTTTCAGATTGTTTCTTTTCTGCCTTTATTCCATATTTTTCTAATATTTCAAAGTTTGTACTTAGATAATATTCTTTATGAAATTAATTTAGCAGGATGAAAAGCCCAGGTGAGAACAAAGCATTTCATCATTATAATACACATATTTTATATTACATATATTCATGTAAACATAAGTCATTGTCTAGGGATTTCATGAGTACAGGTAGTAACAATGTGAGGATACAGGAAATTTCGAAGCCTTTCAAATTCTCCCAGGGAACTCTGACTACTAACCCTATGCTGTGTGCATCCCAGGGTCCAGGCACACCCCAGCTGTGAGCAAATAAAAAACTTAGGATTTAGGTTTCAAGAACAATCCCCCTCATTTCACAAGTAGAAAAACATGCATCATCTCCAAAGAAAACCACCACATATGGGCTTCATTTAGCTTGTGCATCAGAACATCCAAGGTCAACATATTAACACCAGCAATCATTGGGTTTCAGTAAAAGAAGATGTATCTTCAGAAGCAACAAATATAAGAAAGTTTTGTCCACTCAATAAGAAATAAATTGAAACCTGATTTAAATGTTCACGTTAAATTAAACACCCTTCATTTGATTTCATAAGGTCAAATGAGAAGAAAAATTTGGCTTAATGCTAAAGATATAAGAAATTCATTGGAGTGTAAATTCATTTGCTTTTATATTTAGACCAAAAGAAAATCTAATCCAAATCCAGTACTTTATTCTGTATAATAAACTAGCCTCATCTTTCTTTCTAATCTTCTCTGCCATTATTCTCCAGTATTAAATACCCAATCCAGTCAGGCAGAATTCCACATAGTCATTCTAAACTAGGATTTGTACACTATATCCCACAGGCCAAATCTGGTCCACCATTTGTTATATATAGCCCTTCACCTAGGAATGTTACATAGTTGTAAAAAAAGAAGAAAAATATTTGCCAAAGGTCATATGTTGCCCACAAAGTCTAAGATATTTACTTTGTGTGTTTTACAGAATATGCATGTCTCTATGCCTTTTTTATTGTTCTCTCTAGGAAACTGTTTTTCTCTCCATATTTCTGCCACTTATATCACAGTCATCTTTTACAATCAATCCCCGTTCTTCCCTCCCATAATGAACACAGTACAAACATTTGATTTCTGTGTCACTAGTTGCTAACATGGAAGGAATACACAGTCACTGCACTAAGAAGAACCAGTCGATGTTCAACTATTTCAGGAGGTAGTGTGTGATCAGGAACCAATGGTACTGGAGGAAGAAGTCCAAGCTACACTGAAGACATTGGTGAAAAACAAGCCTCCAGGGATTTCTGGAATACCAACTGAGATGTTTAAACAATAGATGCAATGCTGGAAACACTCACTTATCTATGCTAAGAAATTTGGAAGACAACTACCTGGCCAACCAACTGTAAGAGATTCATATTTGTGTCCATTCCAAAGAAAGATGATCCAACCAAATGCAGGAATTATTGAACAATATCATTAATATTACACACAAGTAAAATTCTGCTGAAGATCATTCAAAAGCAGCTGCAGCATTATATCGACAGGGAACTCCCAGAAATTCAAGCCAGATTCAAAAGAGGACATGGAATGAGGAATATCATTACTGCTGTCAGATGGATCCTGGCTGAAAGAAGAGAATACTAGAAAGAGGTTTACCTGTATTTTACTGACTATGCAAAAGCATTTGACTGTGTGGATCACAATAAATTATGGATAACATTGTGAAGCATGGGACTTCCACAACACTTAATTGTGCTCGTGAGGAACCTGTACTTAAACCAAGAGACAGTCGTTTGAACAGAACCAGGGGCTACTGCGTGGTTTAAAGTCAGGACTGGTGTGAGTCAGGATTGTATCCTTTCACCATACTGTATGTAGAGCAAATAACCCAAGAAGCTGGACTATATGAAGAAAAATAGGGCATCAAGTTTAGAAGTAGACTCATTAACAACTTGCGTTATGCCCATGACACAACATTGCTTGCTGAATGGAAGAGGACTTGAAGCACTTACGAATGAAGATCAAAGACTATAGTCTTCAGTATGGATTACATCTCAACATAACGAAGAGACAAATCCTCACAACTGGATCAATAAGCAACCTTATAATAAGCAGAGAAGAGGTTGATGCCAAGGATTTCATTTTTCTTGGATCCACAACCAACGCTTATGGAAGTAGCAGTCAAGAAATCAAACAACACATTGCATTGGGCAAATCTACTGCAAAAGACTTGTTCAAAGTGTTAAAAAGCTAAGGTATTACCTTGAAGACTAAGGTGCACCTGACACAAGCCATAGTGTTTTCAATCTCATCATATGCATGTGAAAGCTGGACAATAAATAAGGAAGATTGAAGAATTGATGCCTTTGAATTACGGTGTTGGCAAAGAACATTGAGTACACCATGGACTGTCAGAAGAATGAACAAAACCGTCTTGGAAGAAGTACATCCAGAATGCTACTTAGAAGCAACCATGGTGAGACTTTGTCTCACATACTTTGAACATGTCTTCAGGAAGGATCAGTCCCTAGAGAAGGACATCATGCCTGGTAAAGTAGAGGGTCAATGAAAAGGAAGAAGACCCTCAGTGAGATGGATTGACACAGTGGCTGCAACAATGGGCTCAAGCATAATGACTGTGAGGATGGCACAGGACCAGGCAGTGTTTCATTCTGTTGTACACAGGGTCGCTGTGAGTTGGGACCAACTCAATGGCACCTAACAACAACAGTTGCTAACACTACAAAACAGCACTTTTCTGTCCAGTCTGTTAGATTACTCTTGATTCACCAGTTGATTGTAAGGTCTTCATTGGCTAAAACTGCACCTTCTACATTCAAACAGCATGAATTCCTTGAGTCCTTACTTATGAGTACACACTTGCTGTTTGTTTGTTTTTTTTTAAATCATGGCCATGCAATCACCGTATATAAGCTTATTTAATACAAGTAGTCCCGGACTTATGACGGGGTTCCTTTCTGTCAATTCTAAGTCAGTTCTGATGTAAGGCGAACATGTCTTTTTTTTTTTTTTTTTTTTAGTACTCATTATTATTGCCTTTTATTATCAGTATCTTTATAAATCTGATCTTTATTTGTCTGGGGCTTGTAAACATTACATATAAACTTACAGATCTATTTTAATACATATACACATACATAAAAAAATACACAAGTCAAAAATTTACTCTGACTGTGAAGAAGAGTTGGACAACGCTGACATCCTGGGAAACGGGAATGGCGTTTCTAGTCAGAATGTTAGTCAGCGTTATCTGTACTATCCTTTTCTTTTTTCTTCATATTATTTTGTGGTAACATCTTGGTGCCTATCCACTTTAGCAAAGATATCATCATTGGGTCTGTATTTTCAAGTTACTGAAGCCCCTGATACAGTTTAGAAAATAATTTCAGCTAATCCTTTCACTGTAAAAATTTTTGACAACTATCTCTTTCTTCTTCCTCATTATGTCTTTCCTTCTCAGCATTTTCTTTCCTCTTCAAAACCCATTAAGTCCTGATCTGTCAATTCCCCTTCCTTGTAATCTATGAGCTGTTCCACGTCAGTGATTTCAAGTTCTAAATTCAGTGTTCTAGCCATATGGATGATTTTTCCTCCGATCTCTTCCATCATATTATTCTGATTAAATCCTTGGAGCATGTTCACGTAACTCAGCAGTTTCTTCCAAATTCCCTGCATGTATTGTCAGGTAACTTCCTCCCAGGAAGATGCAGTGTTCAGGCCTGCAGTGTTTTGAACAGTACACCAAAAAATTGAACACTTGAGGGTAAACTTCTGAGAATGATAACATCAGCAAATTACGTGATGCAACATTGTATATATCACATGTTACTAACGATAAGAGGTACAAAACAAACAAAAAAATGGCAACAGACAGTTGTAAGTGTAGCTCATTATCTCAAATACGTTGTAGGTTGGGAACTATTTTTAAACTCCATCTTGTCTACTTAGGAGCTAAATGCATCCTCCTTTCTAGTCAAAGGCACTAAAGATATTAATTGTCTCAATAATATGCTAAATCAATCATTTTTACTTTCCTTGAGGAAGGTATAAGCATAATGGAATGTTTACATAGAAGATAACAGTTGAAAGTTTTTAACGCTGTAGATAGCTCTGTTCTGCTTGTGTTAACAGAAATAGGAGATGGTGTAGTTAATAGACAAATAATCCCCACTGCATCCCCAGTTGTTTGTATTGTCATTTTAGGCTTATTTTTTTCCTTCAGTTTAATCTTTTGTATGATATTCAACTGATGGTGATATTAAAATGAGATTACATTCCTTATTTGCATTTAATTAAGCCAAAATACAAGTGAGGCAAGCTCAAAGACTGGAAACACCATGTTTATATTTAACAGGCAACAGGGCATAGCCATTAGGAGGAAAGACTTTGAAGCAAAATGGACTGGCTCCAAATCCTGGCTCTTCTACTTAGCAATTGTATAGTGTTTGAAATTTACTTAACGTTTCTAAGCATCAGTTTCTTCATCTGTATATTGAGGATAGTAATAGTACCTACACTAAAGAGTGGATATGAGGATTAAAAAATTAACATTTGCATAATCATTAAAATATTGTCTGTCACATAGTAAGTGTACAATAGATGAAACTAATATTAAATATCCAAAAATACATATCCAAAAATAAGGGCTTATTAGTGCCCTTTTTGAAGAGCATAAATAGAATTTTAAAAATAATAAATCCACTTAACATAGCAAAAGATTGGTAAAACAATCCCCTAATAACTTGTTTCTTTTTTTTCTTTTTTTTTCTCCCAAATGTTCCTTAACATTTCTCTTTCAAGCTGCATCGTTTTCATTTTTATGGGACTTGAGTGGTAGGGGGAACTTACAGAAGGTGATGAAGTAGATGTCTGTTAGTTAGGATCATTCATTTATGGTCTTAAGTGTTTAAAACAAGGCCTGTTACCTTAACTTACATAAATTAGTTGCATAAATTTGGCAACAATTAACTTCCTTTGTGTTATTTTCTTATCTGAATATCGAAAAATATAACTATGTAGTGGGGTAAAGCATTAATTTAGAAATCAGAATATTTGAGTTTTAATTTTTGATTATGCAGCAGAGTAACTTTGTGTTCATAGACATGCCGTCTGAATGAGGCCAATATTTCTTCATCTGCGAAATGAGGCTCTAATAAGACTGCAATATACGAATGACGTTTTAAGCAGTGAGAGGACTGGATGGGAAAAGACTCAGTGGAGGAGTTATTAGAACTAGAACTCAGACTACAAATAAGGAGAGGGAACATAGCTGCCATCTTTTTTCTTACAATATCAGAGAAAACTTAGCAAACATGTTTTTCTCATAGCTATGCTACACAGACAGTGTAAGACAGATAATGAAATCAATGTTACACAGTAACCAGAAATGCAAGGTCACTACTGGGGAGTGGTGGAGTAGGAATGGGAAGAGGTGCTTTGAAAAAGGATCTAGTTGAAATGAATATTGCTAGTCACCTCCAAAGCATAAAGTGCAATATCAAATGTTAAACATAGAAATAAATATGACCAAGGGGTAACAATGAGTAGTGTCACTCCCATTTTTCATCTCTTGATTCTTGAATCTGTGAACTCTGACTATGGGAGAATCTGTACCATGTATTAGACACTGATTTGGAGCATATATAGCCTCCGGGAAAACATTGCCTCAGTCCTACAAGGTATTGTAACCTAGCTAGCACCATAGTTGAACTTTAAAAGGCCATTCCACTGTTCTATCAAGCCAACTGTTTCCGGATGATGGGGAACATAGTAAGACTGGTCCATGAGCATGGACTCACTGATGCACTTCATTTGTTATAAAATGAGTTCCTAGATCAGAGACAATGCTGTTTGGAATATCATGACAGTGAATAAGTATTCTATAAGCCCATGGATGGTATTTTTGGCAGAAGTATTGCATGAAGGGAAGGTAAATCTGAATCCAAAGTAAGTGTCTATGATTAAAAACAAAACACTGCACTTTTCATGATGGAGTGGTCCAATGTAATTAACCTGCCACCAGTTGTCTGGCTGATCACCTTGAGGTATTACCATATCAGGTATGCAGTGTTGGCCATTGCTGCTAGCAGATTAAGCACTCACAGTAGCTGTAGTCAAGTCGGCCTTAGTGAGTAGAAGTCCATGTTACTGAGCCCATGCATAACCTCCACCCCTGCCACAGAAGCCACTTTGTTCATGAGCCCATTGGGCAATGACAGATGTAGCTGGGGAAAGAGGTTCACTGGTATCTGTAGAAGACATCATCCTGTCCATTTGATTATTAAATCCCCCTCTGCTGTCATCCCTGTGGAACACAAATATTTTCATATATTTTGCCCATTCCAAGGGGTCTATCCACATACATGTTCCCTTTATCTCCTTGTCATCTGTTTTCCAATCTTGTTCTTTCCAAATCACTGACCATCTAGTCAAATCATCGGCCACAGTCCATGAATTGGTATACAATCAGACACTTAGCCATTTTTCCTTCTAAGCAAAATGAACAACGAAGTACACTGCTTGAATATGACCACTGGGAGAATTTCCTTTTATTACTTTCACCACTTCCTTCAGGAATGTCTCAGAAAAGGGCTGCAGTGGTGCAGTTGTCCATTTTTGAGCGGTGCCTGCATATTGTGCAAAACCATATATAACCAGGCCCTAGTTTTTTCTTCCTCATTCAATCAATTGCATGGAACCCCCAATGAGGCCATGGGTGCAGGCTGACAGGGAGAAGATAATATAGCCTCTCCACTATCAATTGTCTACACATATAAATAAGTAAGCAAGTAAGTAAATAAATAACAAAATATGGCATTCTGGGACTTTTCCTATAACTACTTTCTATCTTGTTTACCAATATTACTTATGAAAAATGAATACCTACATTCATCCTAATTTTATTCCTTTTTTATAATCCTCACAATATATTGCTAATTCATCTATAATACCTCTGTACCTTTCACTTTTATCCTTTATATAAATCCCATATCAATTCTTCCCTCAATGAGTGCAATGTCCTGACTATGCTCTACCAGGTACTTTTGCCTTTGCTTATATCCTTCTTCAATTTGTCTTCTACATCAGAGATGGAATATATTTACCTAAAATTCACATGCATATATCTCATTTATTTGCTGAATATCCTTCATAGACCCTTCTAATCAGTTACTAAACTAGTAAATATGGCAAATGAGTTGATAAACTGGAAAACGACTATCAATCTAGAATCATCTGAACTACCAAAATATATATACTTATTTACACATTAGGGATGCTTATCTATTAGGCATTTGCACTATTTACACTACACTGGTAGTGTCAAGAAGTGGATAAACTTGGGGTGTTAAAATTCTGACAATATGCACTAATTATTTCATCACAATCTTAAAAAATATATGTACGTATATTTAATACAGCATAATTATTTTGCTCTAATAGCTTCAAAACAAATATTGTAATCCCCTCCTTCAGACCAGACGGCAAATCTGAGATAACCCATAAAAAATCTCACAGTAATTGGAGCTCTTATCTAGAACCAAAATTTAATAATACCTTCAAAATTTCAAAGGGATAGTAATTGTGAGACACAGGTGAGCATGGAAGAGTCCAGGACTGCCAGCGTTACTCCCCAGGTCGTTTCTGCTTCATTACGATGAACTCTGGTTCACTTTTAACATATGTGGTTCTTAATAAATGCATGTATGGCGTTGTTTACATAAAAGAGAACTATCGTGTTCATGACACACGTGCAAGTTATACTGTGAAAATTACATAATTTACGTTTCTCAGGAGTTGCCTGGTAAATCCTTATATACCATGTTTACCATAAGCAGTCCAGTATAGAATAACTGCATCTTGCAAAAGATAAGGATTCTACCACTACTAAATACCATTTGTGTGTCTATCTGGAGGGTTGTTATTAGCATGTTTACAAAGGGATTTGACGAGGTTATCTTTCTTTTTTCTTTTTTTCTGTTTCTTCCTGTAGTTCCACCTAGCTAAAGGGAGAGAAAGTAGAGCTGCTTCCAACACTTGCTTTCTTTCACAGCAATCTCCTAATATATAGAAATTCCACAGCATTCATGGTAACAAAATATGATAATTGATTGCTTACTGGTGTGTACTTCCTGCCCATCCCACTCTTTTTTTTATTATGTTATACCTGAGATTCTATAGTGCAGCATTTTGTATAGGTGTTCTACACATGTATAATTGAATGTCATTAAGATCACAAAATTTAGCTAGATTGAATAACAAAGGATAAATATAGATTATGATATTTCTGATTTTTCTGGAAACACTTTTCAGTACATATTGGGATTCATTCAAAATGGAGTAAAAGTGTGATAAAAAATATTTAATTGCCATGGACTATGCATAGATCATTTGATTGCCAATTATATTATAATATTTTTGAATAAGAACACCTAATATAGAGGGCACAAGAGCAAATGCCTTTTTTCATCTCTTTGGTCTTTGGTCAAAAACAAAAAAAAAAAAAAACCTTCGTAATATTTGAACTCAAATATTTTGGGAGAGAAAAGTGTCACGAGAAGCCTTATACTGCAGTTAAACATTACTACAGAAAAGAAAACTTCTATTGATTTGGCAACTTCGTTGTTAGTATAAAATCAATTTAACTTATCTTTCATTAAAACCTTGCCAATTTCTCCTTTGTATTCCAATGACATTTTGAATAACACATTTGCAAAAAAATTGTGATGCTTGAAGGAACAGAAAAGCTTATCTATGTTCCTTAATTGTTTTTCTCAGCCTACACTCTTTAAACTGTTATTTTGTCCTTATTAATAAATCTTGATTCACAACTTTTTGTTAAATTAAATTGGATTGGAACTAATAGAGAGAGAATGAAAGGGAGAGGTATATATAGATATGTGTGTGTATGAAGGAGCCCTGGTGGCACAATGGTTAAGTGCTTGGCTGCTACCCGAAAGGTAGACAATTTGACCTTGGCAGCCACTCCACAGGAGAAAAGACCTGGAGATCTGCTCTTGTGAAGACGAGAGCCTAAGAGCCTAAGAAACCCTAGTTCTACTCTGTCATATAGGGTAGCATTGCATCAGAATAGACTAGACAGTAAACAAAAATAACAACATATATAAAGATATATAGATGCATAGGTATATATGTATCTTAGTTATATACAAAACCATTGCTGTCGAGTCGATTCCAACTCATAGTGACCCTGTCGGACACAGTAGAACTGCCCCATAGAGTTTCCAAGGAGTGGCTACTGAATTCATACTGCCCATCTTTTGGTTAACAGCAGAGCTATTAACCACTGCACCACCAGGGCTCCTAGTTATATATATATATATATATATATGTATATCATATTAATTGAATGTTAAAATACAGGTTTAGTTTTATAACATTGGAACATTTCCAATATGAATGAACTTATAAATAAAGCAATTTTTTTAATTGACCTAGAAACCACCCCTGGATTTTAATATGTAATCAATAGTTCTGTAACATTGAACAAAACTTTTTTTTTTTTTTAGCAAGGTTCAGAATTAAATATTAGTTTCAGTTGGAAATAATATTCTGTTTCCATAGTTGTATAGAATATATAGTTTCATTTCTGGTTCGCATTAATCCTTTGCAAATTTTTTCATGTTATTCTTTTAAAATTAGGGATTTTGTATGTTTACAATTAAATATGTTGGATTCATTTTAACTCTAAAACTTTGACTTAGTTTATTATTTTAGTCACAATTTCATGGAGTGTAGCCTAACTGCCTGTTTATAAAGTCCTAAGAAAAAGAACAATCTCTGAGAAATAGCTAAAAGTATTTGTTTTGGAACCTTACACATAATTACCCTGACTCATCAAGCTTGTTGAGATTCCAGTCTCCTTGAAATTATAAATGCACACCCAACTAGGTAAAGAAATAGTCAAGAGTATATCTAAGTTTTCTTAATTAGATGCCAACAACTGGGGTGAATGCAGAATGAGAAAAAGAGACAGAGAAAGGGAGAGAAAGTACACTCAACCCTCACCTTCCGATATGGTTAGGTTCCACAGATCAGGCGATTATGTGAAAATCAGCACTATGCAAAAATAGAAAATGACCACATCAGATCCCAAAATGGAGGATAACTACATTATTACATAATTGCCAAATTACACCATTATATAACTATCAAACCACTGAGAATCATGGCTCAGCCAAGTTAACACATAACCTTAATCATCACAGCCAGCGTTACTCTCACCTCGCAACTTGGCCTTTGTTACTGCCAGACGTACAATTGTTAATGTGCAAAATAGTAGGATAGCAGATTTTTTACTATTGACTTAAATGCAAAATGTCGGATAATGAGATAGTCAATAAATGAGGAGTAGGTGTAATAATATTAGACAAAAATAAAAAATGAACATACATGAGGAAGAACAGGAGAAAAAAATCTTCCTATGTAATTAACAAATTAAGAATACAGAAATAACTGAGACACAATAATAAGCAAGTTGCTTCTTTTTCATGGCTAATTGCCCCTTGCTAAACTGATGTGTAGAAGAACAATTATACTGTTTCTGTGCATAAGGCATAAGAGTAAAAAGATAGTCAATATGTCTATATGTTTAAGATTTTCAACATGGAGTGCATGTTTCCTGCAAACCTGCTGTATCTCCTTGACGGCTTCACATGGATGATGGATGAAATCACTTGAATCAGCAAACTGATGAGCCCATCAGTTTAAAAGCTTAATGCAACTTTAAAAGTAAAAAATTCAAGAGGAGTTAACTCTTGGCAGTTCAGTAGCTTAACATACCTTTAAGAGAACACAAATATTAAGAAAAATTGAATCTCTTGTGACAATATATTGTAGAAACCTCTTGTTACTTTTTTCCAACATCTTAATTATGCATTATAGAAAAGTATCAATTTTGATAAGCTGGTTATATTAAGTGCTTCAATTTTTCCCAATGTCTTTTATTCTAAATAATCACCTGGTGCTTTTAAATGGCAGGACATTTGCCTTAACCATCCCCAGAAAAGTTATTCTTAGGTTGGTCAATGTAGGTTCTCCATCGGTTATATTTCAGTGCAGTGAAGAGTAATTTATCAGTTGGAAATCACAGCAGGGATTTTTCTGGACAGAATGTATTATCTATCTTGGAGTACAGCCAAAACTCTGGGGCTAACAGCATTCTATATGCTGAAAATAGTATTAATTTTTCTGGCTAATAGGTAAATAATTAAATATTGGCTATTTAATTATCAGCCTAATTATATTATATATAAGTATATTCCAACTAGAAGGTAGGCACTGGCATATCACTTCTTATTATATATATGTGGCACACTTGTTTCTTTTGGTCTTTAATTACACATAAATATTTTTAGAACATATTTTAGGAATCATAATCCATAAACATCGTCTCTGATGCAAGTATATGAAATACTTTGACATGATAGTTTGTAAATCATTAGTAAAAGATTGTTAAAGATATGTAGATATGTAGTCAAGTTTTATAACATAATGATGATGGCAAATGATTTAAATTTCTTTTTGTCTTTTTCCACTTGTACCAAAAATTCTGTTAATCTAATGTTATTTCTACCTTCTAGGTAAAGTAAACAGAGGTTGACACAATCATGGCATTTTTATCATCATGGTCTATATGGTTTCTGCAAGTAACTTTTTGATGATATCCATCTATTTTCCTCACATCTGTAAATTGATAGAGCCTTGATACATAATGACATGCAGCATGAGAAGGTGCATATGAGAAATGCATAGGATCAGCTGAATTAAAATGTTAGTCCCAGCTTATTTTTTTTCACTTGTTAAATGCAGTGTTTAATTTTATATGAAGGCTTTTAATATTTCAGCACCAGAAATTTATTGACATAACTTTCACTAAAAGTTATCTATAGCATATTTAGACATACGCACTTTAAGTTTCCTTCTGTCCCTACTTAGACAATAAAAATTAACATTTTTCTATTGATGAAATTTTAAACCTTAAATATGGGAATACAATTTAATATTCCTTACCCATGATACCACAATGAGTTTCAAACTGTATAAAACTTGTTTACTTCTCCTTAATTAAAAAAAGAATATTTTTCAGTTTTCTGTTTCCTGCATTCATATTGTAGAATATACTCTCAACCACAGTCTACTCAGTTATCTAAATACTGCTATGGTCTTTTTATACATTCCCATTGAGTTTGTTTCCTCAGTTAATATATATTATAAAGGAACCATAGCAGGTGTCAATGGTATTTTCAAATTATATAAAATTTTTAATGCAATATTCAGATTCCCCAAAATTTGGCAGAATGTTTGTTTATGATAGTATCACAACCAGAACAAACTAGTAGAAAGCCAGATAAATGCTGTTCCCGTAAAAGCTACCTCATCTATGTCATTTCTTACAAAGAAATCTGATGCTTCTGCCTGTAATCAACTAGGGATGGTAGTTGATGATTATACATTGACATGAATTAGACAATTCTCCTGGAAGCTATTCTGGTTTTCTTGCTTCCTTTTGTGTGGACAGAGAAATCTAATTTAAGACCTACAAGTAAATGAGTCCACACCATTTTATTTCCTGATTCATCATTTTATATTAGATAGACTTGGAATTATATTCTAAATGGTATTATGTAACCCAATGAAGCACAGAATAACTAATATAATAAGATACGATGTACTGGAAATCATTTAAAGCAATCATCTCATTTCAGTTTGGGTACCTAAAATTGATTCATGTGGATTTAACTGACTTAATTTTAGTAAGAGTTCAACAATGTTATTAGGATGCAAACTCCTCTTAAATCTCTGTAAAAGGACTGAACTATTCTATGTGTTTGCTACAGTGTTATTATTACCTTGAATGGATGTAAATACTCATTTTAATAGAAGTGTTTTTTTATTGTTGTGCTTTAAGTGAAAGTTTACAATTCAAGTTAGTCTCTCATACAAAAATTTATACATACATTGTTATGTGACCCTAGTTTCTCTCCCTGTATTGTGACAGCACACTCCTCCTTTCCACCCTGAATTTCCCATGTCCATTCAACTAGCTCCTGTCCCTTTCTTGCCTTCTCAACTCATCTCTGGACAGGAGCTGTCCATTTAGTCACATGTATCTGCTTGAGCTAAGAAACACTCTCTTCATGAGTATCATTTTATGTCCCATAGTCCAGTCTAATCTTTGTCTGAAGAGTTGGCCTTGGGAATGGTTTTAGTTTTGGGCTAACAAAGAGTCTGGGAGCCATGTCTTCTGGGGTCCCTCCAGTATCAATCAAACCATTAAGTCTGGTCTTTTTACTAGAACTTGAGTTCTGCACCCCACTTTTCTTCTGCTCCATCAGGGACTGTCTGTTGTGTTCCCTGTCGGGATGGTCATTAGCGGTAGCTGGGCACCATCTAGTTCTTCTGGTCTCAGGTTGATGAAGTCTCTGGTTTATGTGGCCCTTTCTGTCTCTTGGGCTAATACTTTCCTTGTGACTTTGGTATTCTTCATTCTCCTTTGCTCCAAGTGGGTTGGGACCAATTGATGCAATCCAGGTCCAAATTCCTACAGAATTCCTTAGCAAGAGGGAGAAATAAATCATCAACTTTATATGGAAAGAGAAGAGACCCCAGACACGTAAAACATTACTGAAGAATAACAACAAAATGGGAGACCTCATACTACCTGATTTTGGAAACTATTGTACACCCATGGTAACCAAATCAGCCTGGTACTGGTAAAACAGTAGATACATAGACCAATGGGACAGAACTGAGAATGCAGACATAAGTCTATCCATTTATGAGCAGTTGAAATTTGACAAAAGGCCAAAGTTCTTTAAATGGGAAAATGACAGTCTCTATAACAAATGATGCTGCCATAACTGGATGTCTATGTGTAAAAAATGAAATATGATCCATACCTAACACCATACACAAAAACTAAGTCAATATGGATCAAAGACCTAAATATGTAACCCAAAACAATAAAGATCATGGAATTAAAAATAGGGACGACACTAGGAGTTCTAATACATGGCATAAATAGTATACCAATCATAACTAATATTGCACAAACACCAGAAGAGAAACTAGATAACTATAAGTTCCTAAAAATTGAACACTTATGCCTATCAAAGGACTTCACCACAAGAGTAAAAAGAAAACCTACAGACTGGGAAAAAAATTTTGGCTATGACATTTCCTACAAGGGTCTAATCTCTAAAACTTAAAAAATACTTCAAAAACTCAATCATAGAAAGACAAATAATCAAATTTAAAATAATGGGCAAAGGATATGAACAGACACTTTACTAAAGAAGACGTTTAAGTGACCTACAGAAAAACATGAGGAAATGCTCGTGATCATTAACCATTTAAACAAAAATCAAACCTGTTGCCATCAACCCAGTTCCGACTCATAGCAACCCATTAACCATTAAAGAAATGCAATTCAAAACTATAATGAGGACTTCCAGCAATATGACGCTCTAGGCAGAAGCACTACGCCATCCCTCCACAGCAAAGGTCCGAAAAACTAAGTCAAACAGAGAAAACAGCAATCCTGAAACCCTAAAACATCAAATGAAGAGATAAAGAACTTAGCCAAGCACCAAATAGAGAAAACTGACACAGAATGGAGAGGGAGGAGAGGTTCATGCAGAGGTCCCCTATCAGCTAACACAGCGTGGATCTGCCATTTTGGACTCCTAGTAGAGACCAGCAAATAAGGGGTATGAGAAAGCAGTTTCACAGAGCTTCCTGCAGGAGACAGAACAACTGGTAATTGGCAATATATGTTTTCCCACCCCCCACCCTTCTTCACCCCCACTAGGTCTCCTCTGCTTCTTGTGGCCACCATCTCTTGGCTGGGAACCACTGGCTGCTTGGATTACGTCCGCCCGCACTGTCCAGCTCCCTGAGTGCCATTTGTTGGCTGCTGATGTTGCTTTTTTCCACTTCTTTTGATTTCTTCCTTACCTCTCACCACCTCCCCCTCCTTTCACTCAAATACCTGGCTCTGGGAGCCATCATTGCTTCTTCCTAAGCAGCTCTGTTCGAGTGTGGAACTGCTTCCCAGTCTGTGCTGCCACGCTAGTGGGATCCCAGGGCTTTTTTTTGTTTGATTGTTTGCTTTCAATTGCTTGCTTTCTTTATCTTTTCTTGAGCTGGGAGCCCTTTCTGGCCATGCAGGGCTATGAGGGTTCAGACCTACCCCCTCAGCTTGTGCAGACGTGCAGAGGGATCCCTGAGGACATTTCTTTTTTTGTGTTTTTTTTTTTTCCTTTTTTTTTGGGGGGGGGGGGTTCTTTTTTTTAAAATTTGTTTTGTTTTATTTTCCCGTTTTGTATTTCTTCATTACTCAATTTCTCATCTCTCTATGCATTCCTTCTCTTCCTGTCCCCTGAATACCTGGAGCTGAATATCTCTACACCTTCTAGCCAGGCTGTACTGCAACATCTGGGAACAACTTCCCCAGACCTCATAGTCACACTGGTGGGATCCCAGGGAGCTTTCCTTGTTCTTGTTGTTTCTAATTTTTATTTATTCATTCTTTCATTTCTTTTTTTTTCTTCTTCCCATTTTTGTTTTTCTCCAATTCATAGTCTCCCATTTCTCCACTCCAACTGCAAGCTCCCCTAGAACTGTTTTTTGTTTCTATGTTTTTGGCTCCTGTTCCTCTCTCCTCTCTCCCATATCCATCTTAGCTCCAGTCATCACAATCTCCTCCCTCTATCCTACCCACCTACACCATGCACTTAACATCACATCACCAGGCAGCACAGGCACAGACTACTGGAAACTGTCCTGCATTGATTACCAACTCACTCTGGTGGCTGTAGTAAGTGCCACAAACAACCCATCCCAGCAACTCCACTTTAGTTAAACCTGCCCTGCTGTACCATAACTGAACGACTGACCATGACAATTGGAGAAGGAGGTGAAAAGTATCCTGCCCACAGACAAGCAAACAACAAAGAACACACAGCCTACCTGCTCCGACATAGCCAAATTAAAAAAAGGATGAAACAAACAAATCTACAATCAATAAATGAGAAAAATAACTACTGAATGCCTGGAAGACAGCAGATAATATCAAAATATTTACAAAAACAGGACAGGATGGTCCCAGTAGGTGTCCAAAATAAAACACCAGATGGCTTTCCAGTGGAAGAAAAGGCACTAGAACTACCTGATAGGGAATTCAAACCTCTAATACTAAGACTTATCCAAGAATTGAAGCAAAAAGCAGACAAAAATGAGGAAAAAATAGACAAATTCAGGGAAAAGCCAGAAAAATTCATGGGAAATACAGGGGAAAAAAAAAACGGAAGAATTGAGGAAAATAATGCAAGAAAAAAATGCCAAAACAAATTCATAACTAGAAATTACACAAAAACATTAGAAATCCAAAAGATAAACAACAAGATTTCAGAAATGGACGGTGTCATAGAAGGGCTGAGGGGCAGATTTGAAACAGTGGAAGATAAGATCAGTGGAATTGAAGACAAACACTTGGATAAAACTCTGTTCAAGGAAAATTCAGAAAAAAAAAAAACAAAGAAAAATGAAGAAACCCCAAGAGTTATGTGGGACACAATCAAAAGCAAAAATATGTGAATGATTGGAGTTCCAGAACAGGGAGAGAAAACAGAAAACACAGAGAAGATAATTGAAGAACTGCTGACCGAAAACTTCCACAATATCATGAAAAATGAAAAGCTGGCCATCCAAGAAGATCAAAGAACCACATACAGGCTAGACCCCAAAAGAAAATCACACAGGTATACTATAATCACACTCACCAAAACCAAAGACAAAGAATCCTGAGAGCAGCTCGTGAAAAACAAGAAGTCACATACAAAGGACAAACAATAAGACTAAACTCAGATTATTCTGCAGAAACCATGCAGGCAAGAAGGCAATGGGATGACATATATAAAACCCTGAAAGAAAAAATTTGCCAGCCAAGAATAATACATCCTGCAAAACTTTCGTTCAGATATTATGGTGAAATTAGGACATTTCCAGATAAATAGAAATTAAGGGAATATGTAAAAACAAAGCCAAATTTACAAGAATTATTAAAGGGATTCCTTCGATCTGAGAAAAAACAACTTCAGCCAGAGGCTGAATCTAGGATGCAGAGTTGTACCATTCAGATACCAATGTAGGAAACGAACTCACAAAGACTATCCAAAACCAAAAGAAATACAACAGGGAATCAGAGCAGTTAATCAATAAATGACAACAACATCAGAACAATAAAAGAGGGAATAAATCGTGTAGGTATGGAGTTGAAGGCAAGGTGATACTAAGTAATAATAGACTGCTTCAGACTTAGAAAGATAAGGGTAAATTTCATGTAACCACAAAGAAATTTCACAAACATACTCATCAAAATAAAGAGGAAAAACATAAAGTCTCAGTAAAAACAAAACCTACAAAAACAAAAGAAATTAAAACAAAATCCACAAAGAAAAGAATCCAGCACAGGAGAGTAAGAGGAACAAAGAAAATGTCAGCACCACAAAAAAAAAGCACTACAAAATGACAGCAATAAACTCATGTCTATCAATAATTACACGGAATGTAAATGGACTCAATGCACCCATAAAGAGATGGAGAGTGACAGAATGGATAGAAAAACAGGATCCATCAATATGCTGTCTACCAGAGACACACCTTAGAAACAAAGATGTGAATTTATTAGAAAACAAAGGTTGGAAAAAAATATATCAAGCTAACAAATACCAAAAAAGAGCAAGAGTAGCAATACTAATCGCAGATAAAATAGACTTTAAAATAAAATCCACCACAAAAGACAAAGAAGGACATGACATAATGATTAAGGGGATGAGCCATCATGAAGACATAACCATAATAAACATCTACGCACTCGATGATAGGGCACCTAAATACATAAAACAAACTCTAACAGCACTGAAAAGAGAAATTGACCATTCCACAATAATAGTAGGAGACTTCAAAACACAACTCTCAGTGAAGGACAGAACAACTAAGAAGAAACTCAGCAAAGATACAGAAGACCTAAAGGGCACAATCAGCCAACTTGACCTCATAGACATATATAGAACACTCCATCCAACAGCTGCAAAGTACACATTCTTTTCCAATGCACATGGAACATTCTCCAGAATAGACCACATCTTAGGCCACAGAGCAATCCTCAACAAGATCAAAAATTTTGAGACAATACAAAGTATCTTCTCTGACCACAATGCCATGAAGGTAGAAATTAATAACAGAAACAGCAATGGGAAAAAAAGTCAATTACATGGAAACTGAATAACACCTTGCTTAAATATGACAGGGTAATAGAAGAAATCAGAGATGGAATCAAAAAATTCCTAGAATCAAACGAGAATGAAAACACATCATACCAAAACCTTTGGGACACAGCAAAGGCAGTCCCCAGAGGAGAATTTATAGCAATAGATGCACACATCAAAAAAGAAGAAAGGGACAAAATCAAAACATTAACTGCAGAACTCAAACAAATAGAAAGAGAACAGCAAAAAAAGCCCACAACCACCGGAAGAAAGGAAATAGTAAAGACCAAAGCAGAAATAAATGAAATAGAGAATAGAAAAACAATAGAAAGAATCAACGAAACTAAAAGTTGGTTCTTTGAAAGAATCAACAAAATCGACAAACCACTGGCCAGACTGACAAAAGAAAAACAAGAGATGATGCAAATAACCCAAATAAGAAATGAAATGGGTGACTTTACAACAGATACAACCAAAATAAAAAGGATCATAACAGAATAATATTAAAACCTATACTCCAACAAATTTGAAAACCTAGAGGAAATGGATAAATTTCTAGAAACACACTACCTACCCAAACTACAAGAAAGTGATGTTGAAAATATGAACAGACCCATAACAAGAGAAGAGTTTGAAAAGGTAATAAAAAAACTCCCAACAAAAAAAAAGCCCTGGCCCAGATGGCTTCACTGGAGAATTCTATAAAACATTCACAGAAGAGCTTGTCCCAGCATTAGTCAAGCTATTTCCAAGCATAGAAAAGGAAGAAACACTTCAGAATTCATTCTATGAAGCCAGCATAACTCTGATACCAAAACCAGGCAAAGACAACACACATAAAAAAATTACAGACCAATATCTCTCATGAATATAGATGCAAAAATTCTCAACAAAATTCTAGCCAATAGAATTCAGCATCATATCAAAAAAATAATGCACCACGACCAAGCAGGATTCATACCAGGTATGCAAGGATGGTTCAACATTAGAAAATAATCCACCACGTAAATAAAAGGAAAGAAAAGAATCCCATGATCATCTCAATTGAAGCAGAAAATGCGTTTGACAAAGTCCAACACGCATTCCTGTTAAAAACTCTCAATCAAATAGGTATAGAAGGCAAATTTCTCAACATAATAAAGGGCATCTCTGCAAAACCAACGGCCAACATCATTCTCAATGGAGAGAGGCTAAAAACATTCCCCTTGAGAACAGGAACAAGACAAGGATGCCCTTTATCACCACTCCTATTTAACATTGTGCTGGAAGTTCTAGTTAGAGCCATAAGGCAAGAAAAAGAAATAAAGAGCATCCAAACTGGTAATGAAGAAATTAAACTGTCCCTGTTTGCTCATGATATGATACTATACATAGAAAACCCTAAAGATTCCACGAGAAATCTACTGGAACTAATAGAAAGATTCAGCAGAGTAGCAGGATACAAGATAAACACAAAAATCAGTTGGATTCCTATGCACTAGTAAAGAAAATAATGAAAAGGAAATCGAGAAAACAATATGATTTATAATAGTCCCTAAAAGAATAAAATATATAGGAATTAATCTACCAGGGATGTAAAAAACCTATACAAAGAAAACTGCAAAACACTACTGCAGGAAACCCAAAGAGATCTACATAAATGGAAAAACATAGCATGCTCATGGATAGGTAGACTCAACATGGTGAAAATGACAATTCCTCTCAAAGCAATTTACAATTACATCTCAATCTCAATCCAAATACCAACAACATTCTTCAAACAGATGGAAAAACTAATCATTAACTTTATATGGAAAATAAAGAAGCCCTGAATAAGTAAAGCACCGCTGAAACAGAAGAATAAAATTGGAGTATTCACAGTACCCGACCTGAGAACCTACTATACAGCTATGGTAGACAAAACAGCCTGGTACTGGTACAGCAACAGATACACTGACCAATGGAACAGAATTGAGAACCCAGATGTAAATCCATCCACCTACAGTCACCTGATCTTCTACAAGGGCCCAAAGTTCATCAAATGGTGAAAAAACAGTCTTTTTAACAATTGATGTTGGCAAATCTGGATATCCATCTGCAAAAAAATGAAACAAGACCGATACCTCACACCATATACAAAAACTAATTCAAAATGGATCAAAGACCTAAATATAAAGCCAAAAACTATAAAATTCATAGAAGAAAAAATAGGACCAATGCTACAGTGCATAATACACAGCATTAACAGGATACAAACCATAAACATCAACACACAAACACAAGAGGATAAGCTAGATAACTAGGATCTTCTAAAAATCAAACACCTATGCTCTTCAAAAGACTTCACCAAAAGAGTGAAAAGAGAACCTACAGACTGGGAAAAAATTTTTGTACAGTACAAGTCAGACAAAGGTCTAATCTCCATAATCTACAAGAAAATCCAACACCTCTGCAACAAAAAGACAATCGTATTAAAAAATGAGTAAAGGAAATGAACAGACACTTCACCAAAGAAGACATTCAAGCGGCCAACAGACACATGAGGAAATGCTCACGATCACTAGCCATTAGAGAAATGCAAATTAAAACCACAAAGAGATATCATCTCACCCCGGCATTACTGGCACAAATAAAAAACATTGGAAATAACAAATGTTGGAGGGGCTGAAGAGAGATCGGAACCCTTACCCACTGCTGATGGGAATGCAAACTAATACAACCATTTTGGAAAATGATATGGCTCTTCCTTAGAAAGCTAGAAATAGAAATACCATATGATCCAGCAATCCCACTCCTAGGAATATATCCTAGAGAAATATAAGAGTCATCACTCGAATAGACATATGCACACCTATGTTCATGGCAGCATTGTTCACAATAGCAAAAAGATGGAAACAACCTAGATGCCCATCAACAGATGAATGGATAAACAAACTATGGTACATACACACAATGGAGTACTATGCAACAAGAAAGAACAATGATGAATCTGTGAAGCATCTCATAACATGAATGAAACTGGAGGACTTTATGCTGAGTGAAATAAGTCAATCACAAAAGGACAAATATTGTTGGAGACCTCTATTGTAAAAACCCATGAAAAAGTTTACACACAAAACATAACAATCTTTGTTAGTTACCAGGGATGGAAAGGTTTGGGCAGGGGGGAAATACTAAACAGGCAATAGATAAGTGGTATATTTGGTGAAGGGTGAGATAGTACACAATACTGGGGAAACCAGCACAACTTGTACACGGAAAGGTCAAGAAAGCTTGATAGACACATCCGAACTCCCTGAGGGACTGAATTGCTGGGAAGAGGGCTGTGGGACCATGGTCTCGGGGAACATCTAGCTCAATTGGCATAAGACCGTTTATAAAGAGAATGTTCTACATTGTACCTTGGTGAGTAGCATCTGGGGTCTTAAAAACCTGTGAGCAGCCATCTAAGATAGTCCACTGCTCTCATCCCTTCGGGAGCAAGGGAGAATGAAGAGAACAGGATACAAGGAAAAGATTAGTCCAAAGGTCTAATGGACCACAGCTACCAAGGCCTCCACCAGACTGAGTCCAGTACAGCCTGATGTGCCCAGCTACCACCACTGACTGCTCTGACTGGGATCACAACAGAGGGTTCTGGACAGAGCTGGAGAAGGATGTAGGACAAAATTCTAACACACAGAAAAAAAGACCAGATTTACTGGCCTAAAAGAAACTGGAGAAACTCTTAGAGTATGGCCCCCAGACACCCTTTTAACTCAGTGGTGAAGTCAATTCCGAGGTTCACCGTTCAGCCAGGGATTGGACATCCCCATAAAACAAAACAGGACTAATGAGGCACAGCAGTCCAGGGACAAGGACTAGAAGGCAGGAGGGGTCAGGAAAGCTGGTGATAGGGAACCCAAGGTTGAGTAAGGACAGTGTTGATGTGTAGTGGGATTGTTAACCATTGATAGGGCAACACGTGTGCTAACTGTTTAATGAGAAACTATTTTGTTCTGTAAACCTTCATCTAAAGTGAGAATAGCAGCACAACTGGAAGAGCGTAGTCGATGTCACTGAAGTGTGCATGTAGAAATTTTTGAAATGGTGTATCTTTGGCTATGTATAGTTTCACCAAAATAAAATGTCGAGAAGGAAGAAGGTTGACATGTTGTGGGGTTGTTAACTAATGTCATAAAACAGTATGTGTACTACTGTTTAATGAGAAACTATTTGTTCTGTAAACCTTCACCTGAAGTACAATTAAAATAAAACAAAAATCTACAATGAGATACCAATACACCCTGACAATACTGGCACTAATGCAAAAAATACAAAATAATAAATGCTAGCTTGCAGGGAAATGGGACCTCTTATGCACTGCTGGTGGGAATGTAAAATGGTACAACCACTTTCGTAAATGATATGGTGCCTCCTTAAAAAGCTGGATATAAGAATACCATATGATCCAGCAATCCCGCTTCTAGGAATATATCCTAGAAAAATAAGAGCCGTCACATGAATAGACATAGGCACACCCATGCAGCACTATTTACAATAGCAAAAAGATGGAAATAACCTAAATGTGCATCAGCAGATGAACATAAATTATAATATATACACACAGTGGAATATTATGCAATCATAAAGAACAATAATGAATCCTTGAAATATCTCACTTGGATGAATCTGTAGGGCATTATGCTGAATGAAATATGTCAGTTACAAAAGGACAAATATCGTATGAGATGACTATTATACGAACTCAAGAAAAGGTTTAAACACAGAAAAAAAATTCTTTGATGGTTAGGAGGGTGGGGAGGGAGGGAGAGAGGAAATTACTAACTAGATAGTAGATAAATGTCTACTTTGGTGAAGGGAAAGACAACACACAATATAGGGGAAATCAGCACAATTTGATCAAAGAAAAAGCATAGATGCTTCCTACTCACATCCAAACACTTTGAGGGACTGAGTAGCTGGGGCTAGGGGCTGGGGACCATAGTCTAGAGGAATATCTACATCAATTGGCATAAGATAGTTCTTAAAGAAAATCTTCTCTATTCTACTTTGGTGAGTAGATTCTGGGGTCTTAAAAGCTTGTGAGCCACCATCTAAGATAAAACTACTGGTCCCATCCTGTCCAGAGCAAAGGAGAATGAACAAAACCAAAAACACAAGGAAAATATTAGCCCAAAGAACTGAAGGACCACATGAACTGTAGACTCCACTAGCCTGAACCCAGAAAAACTAAATGGTGCCTGCCTACCACTACCAACCACTTTGATAGGGATCGCAACCAAGAGAGACGGAACAGGAGAAAAATGTAGAACAGAATTGAAATTCACAAAAACAGCAGAGACTGGAGGAAGCACCAAGACTATGGCTCCCAGACACTCTGCTAATCCAGAACTGAAACGACTTCCAAAGCCCACTTTTAAGACAAAAATCAGACAGGCCTATAAAACAAACAATAACACACATAAGGAACATGCTTCTTCGTCCAATCATATATATGAAACCAAATGGGCAACTTCTGTTCAAAGCAAGACAAGAATGCAAGAATGGGAACTGGATGAATGGACACAGGGAACCAAGGATGGAAAGGTGGAGAGTGCTGTCACATTGTGGGAATTGCAACCAATTGCAAAACAATATGTGTATCAATTTTTTGAATAAGAAATTTAAAAAAAACAAAATTTCCAGCACTTCTGAATCCTCCCCTTTTCTTCCTCCATGTTGATGCCTTTCTCTGAGAGTGGTTAGTGAGCTTCTTTCTATTAAAATAAATTATATTCATCTTTTATTTTTTAATTTTATTTAAATTGAATCATAATATGTATCCTATTTTGTGTCTTGTTTCTATTGCTCAACATCAAATTTGTAAGATTAATCCATATTATAAATGCAGTGTGTTAATTCTTACCTATGGATAGTATTTCATTTGGAGAGGAGGAGGGAATAAATATAACACAATTTAAGTATCGACTGTAACTGTTGATAGACATCTAGGCTGCTTCCAGTTTGAGCATATTACAAATAATACTGTTATTAACATTATTATATGTATTATTTGTTGTAAACATGCATTGTATACATATTGTATTGTATACATAACTTAAAATTGTTTTGGTGTGTTATAGAATATACACATGTTCAGCTTTATTGATATTACCATAGAGTTTTTCAGAATATTTATACCAATTAAACTTTCGAATCAAATTTCTACCAGTAATGTATGAGAGACTCCAGGTCTTAGGCAATGCTTGGTATTTTCTGTTATGTTAAATTAAACCATTCTGAAGAATATGGAGTGATTTTAGATCGCATTTCCTTGTTGACTAATCATTATTATTTTTTATATTTATTGGTGAATTGGAGGTCTTCTTTGGTGAAATGCCTAGTCACAACGTGTGTTGCAAATATATTTTCCTACTTTGTAGTTTATATTTTCAGTTTCTTAGTGATGTCTTTTGTTTTATGTTCATGAAATCTTTGTCTATTAATATGCTGGAGGTTTTCTCTTATTGTTTATTTTCAAAGTTTTATTACTTTACCTTTTCTATCTTGGAGTGCCATATATCTTAGATAAAATTTTATGTATGACGTAAAATAGGGGTCTAGATTTATATGTTTTTTTCTACTCTGAATACTTCATTGACCCTAGTTGACCATTTTTTGCCCCACTTCATTTCAGTATCACCATTCTCATCAATAATGTGAAAACCAAAAAAATAAAACAAGCCCTTTGCTGTCGAGTCAATTCCAACTCATAATGATCCTTGCAATCTTTACAGGAGCAGACTGCCACATCTTTCTCCTGCAGAGCAGCTGGTAGGTTCAAACTGCCGACCTTTCAGTTAGCAGCCAAGTGTTTAACCACTGTGCTGCCAGGGCTCCTCAGATAAGTTAATATAATTGATCTGTTTCTGGACTTCCAATTTTGCTTCCGTTTTCTATTTGATTTTTCACCAATAAAACAACTCTTAAATACTACAGTGTATTAGTACTAATGACTTGTATTAACAATCTTTCAACTTTATATTTCATCTTCAAAGACGTTTAGCTACGCTTGAACTTTTGGATTTTCTTTTTTTTTTTTTTTTTGTGGAATCAAACTGGAGAACTTCAGATAAAACACCTGCAGAGATATTAATCATATTGACATTGAATCTAAATATATATTTGGGTGGAATGATGTTTTTATATAACAGAATCTTCTTCCATGAACATGATATAGTCTTTCATTTATCTATAGTGTTATATAGTTTTATATGAATCCAAGAACACTTAATTATAGTCATGCAGAACATATACATAGACCAAGAGTCAGTCATTCGAACAGAATAAGGGTATACTGAGCGATTTAAAATCAGAAAAGGTGTGCATCAGGGTTGTATCCTTTCACTATACTTATTCAACATGTATGCTGAGCAAATAATCCAAGAAGCTGTACTATATGAAGAAGAATGCAACATCAGGATTGGAGGATGACTCATTAACAACCTGTGCTATGCAGATGACATGACATTGCTTGCTGAAAGCAAAGAGGACTTGAAGCACTTACTGATGAAGGTTAAAGACTACAGCCTTCAGTATGGATTACACCTCAACATAAAGAAAAGAAAAAATCCTCACAACTGGACCAATAAGCAACATCATGACAAATGGAGAAAAGATGGAAGTTTTCAAGAATTCATTTTACTTGGATCCACAATCAACACCCATGGAAGCTGCAGCCAATAAATCAAACCACATATTGCATTGGGCAAATCTGCTGCAAAAGATCTCTTTCAAGTGTTAAAAAGTAAGATAACACTTTGAAAACTAAGATGTGCCTGACTCAAGCCATAGTATTTTCAACCACCTCATATGCATGTGAAAGCAGGATGATGAGGAAGGAAGTCAAAGAAGAATTGACGCTTTTTAATTATGGTGTTGGTGAAGAATATTGAATACGCCATGCACTGCCAGAAGAATGAACAAATCTGTCTTAGAAGAAGTACAGCCAGAATGCTCCTTAGAAGCATGGATGGTGAAACTCCGTTTTGTACTTTGAACATGTTATCAGAAGGCACCAGTCTCTAGATAAGGATATCATGCTTGGCAAAGTAGAGGGTCATCAAAAAAGAGGAAGACCCCCACAAGACTGACACAGTGGCCGCAACAATAGACTCAAGCATAACAATGGTTGTGAGACTTGTGCTGGACCGGGCAGCGTTTTGTTCTGTGGTGCATAGAGTCGCTATGAGTTAGAACCGACTTGACAGCACCTAACAACAGCAGCAACAACAAATCGGTTCTGATTCATAGTGATCCTATGTACCACAGAACAAATCGCTGCCAGGTTCTGTGCCATCCTTACAATCGTTGTTATGCTTGAGCCCATTGTTGCAGCCAATGTGTCAATCTACCTCATTGAAGGTCTTCTTTTTTGTTGACCCTGTACTTCACCAAGCATGATGTCCTTCTCCAGGGGCTGATTCCTCCTGACAACATGTCCAAAGTATGTAAGATGTAGTTTTGCCATCCTTGTTTCTAAGCAGCATTCTAGTTGTACTTCTTCCAAGACAGAACCAACTGGACAGCACGTGAAAACAACAATGTAGTTTTATGTGTTGAGGTATTACATTTTGTTAGATTGTTTCCTCAGTATATATACTATTTGAAGCTATTGTTTCCCAAAATAATATGTTGAATACTTAATCCCTATTACCTGTGCACATGACCTTGTTTGGAGACATTAGTTAAGATAAATTCATACTGGAGTATGGTGGGTTCTAATCCCATCTGGCTGACATCTCATAAAAGAAGACACAGGAATAGTTAGGCTAAACAATGGGTATATGATTAGAAGTCCAATGAGAGGAGGCAGGGCCAAGATGGTAGAATAATCAGACTCTCCCTGTCATCTCTCTTACAAAGACAAGTGAATTGGATATATATGACAATCTAAACCAAACCAAGGCGATTCTGACTCATAGTGGCCCTATAGGACAGAGTAGAACCGTCCTGTAGGGTTTCCAAGGGTAGCTGGTGGATTAAAACTGCCAATCTTTTGGTTAGCAACCAAACCCTTGATCTAGGAACCTTAAATATCAAAGACAAAGCTGAAGAATCAGACTGTGTGTCAGGTGGAAGGAGAGATAACTCAAAAACAGAGGAAACAGGGAATTATTGATTGCTGGTGTCCTGCTAGCCAAACCAGCACAGCACGGACATATAGAGGCAAGCAGCAGCAAGCCAAAACCCACCCCATCTGGTGCAGTTAAGCAAGAGCAACTCTGCACGCACCTCCAGAATCAAATAGGAGTGACATCACACATGCAAAAGTTAAGTGCACGCTCCCAACCATCATGTGTACCAGTGCCCCTCTCGCCACAGCTCCACAGGCCAAGGAACGCTCCCTCCCCCTCATCAAACCTCCTCCCTGCTCCAATACCAGTCCAGTGGCATTCAACACTGCCATGCCCAGTAAGCTGAGAACTCACAGCCTCAGTTCAGAGGTACCTAACTCTTCACCCAGTCACTGGCATAGGGGATCCATGGGCTTGCAACAACCTCTACCCCATCCAATCATCTGCATCAGTGCCTTGCTAAACGAGTTGGCACAGTATGTACACATTGGCATAAGGCAGGCAGAGTTCCCAGATGAAGCCCATTTTCACTGGCAGCAGCCAAGTGGGAGCTGCAGATTTGTGGCATTTGACACTGCCCCACCCCCTAAGCCTGTAGCTCTCAGCTGATTCTGAAGCATCTGCCCCTTAGCCCAGCCACTGATGCAGGGGGTCCACAGATTTGAAGCACCCTTCACCCCTACTGATCACACACACCAGTGCCTTACTGGTCAACCCAGCACAACACACTCTCATTAGGACAAAGTGGGCAGGGCTTCCAGCTGAAGCACATTTTCAACTGCAGCAACCAAGTGGGAGCTGAAGATCTGTGGCATTCAAAACCACCCACCCTCTAAATAGGGGCATCAATCACCCAGATCAGGGTCCTGAGGGCTGGCAGTACCACCCACTCCATCCAGCCACTCACAATGGGGAACTAAGAAAAATTGGCACCCCCCAATCCCTCCAGTCAATGGCACTGGGCTCCCAAGAACCAACTGCACTACTTCCTCCCGACCCTCCACTATGCACTGTAGTGGACAGGGGTGAGCTCTCCATCCAGACACCTGCGGGTAGCTGACAGCCTCTTGCCTTGCCCCCTACATTGCTCTCCACTACAACTAGAGACTTGTGCCTGCTCCAAACATCCACCATGAAGCCCTGACCACCTAGGACTGTAGGTGACAGTTTCTGTACCACAAACTTGGTGACCGACAACCTGGGCACCTTTGCCCAATCGTATGACAAGTGGCAGAGTACACATACAAAACCCAACAAACCCAACCCAACGACCAGGGAGAACACCCCGACTTCCATAGCCAGCAGAACAGATACATCATATTACCAAAAAAACTGCCTACACCCTCAGTAGCCCTGCAAGAACAGTAAACAGAGTCCCAGGATCACACACCTAGTAGCTCCTCCACCCAACTAGAGACAGGAAGTGAGAGCTCCAACATGGCTGGATTAAAGATCAGTGTATCACACATACCCAGCCTACTTGGCTATATCAAAACAAAACAAAACAAAACAAAAATTCAGGACACAGTAAACAAACATATAATAAATATATATAATAACTTTTTGATGCCTAGGAGACAGCAGTCAATACCGAAAACACATAAAGAAGCAGGACAAGATGGCTTCAGCAAGCAACCAAAATAGAGAACAAGAAAACCTTTTGAAGGAAGATAAGGTAACAGAACTACCTGATAAAGAATTAAAAATGATAATATACAGAGCTCTCCAAAATATCAAGAAGGAGATCAGTGAAAACACAGACCAAACCAAGGAGCATACAGACAAAACAATAGAAGAATTCAGGAAAACAATACAGTAACAAAATGACAGAATAAACAGGTTACTAGAAACCATACAAAAACAGCAACTAGAAAACCAAAAGATTTACAATAAAATTTCAGAATCAGGAAAAACTCAATAGAATGTCATAGAAGCAGAATTGAGACAATGGAAGTCAGAATTGGTGAAATTAAAGATAAATCCCTTGACACCAATTTGTTTGAAAAAATCAGAAAAAAGTAATGAAAAATGAAGAATGCCTTTACTGGCATGTATCAAAAAAACATAAAATAACAAATGTTGCAGAGGCTGCGGGGAGATTGGAACTCTTATGCACTACTAGTGGGAATGCAAAATGATACAACCATTTTGGAAAATGATATGGCACATCCTTAGAAAGCTAGAAATAAAAATACCATGTGATCTAGCAATCCCACTCCTACAAATATATCCTAGAGCAATAAGAGCTGTCACACAACTGGACATATGCAATCCCATGTTCAGTGCAGCATTGTTCACAATAGCAAAAAGATGGAAACAATCTGGAAGCCCATCAACAGATGAATGGATAAACAAATACGATACGTACACACAGTGGAGTACTACACAACGATAAAGAACAGTGATGAATCTGTGAAGCATCTCACAACACAGATGAATCTGGAGGGCATTATGCTGAGTGAAATAAGTCCATCATGAAAGGACAGATATTGTATGTAACCACTAGTATAAAAACTCATGAAAATCTTTATACACAAAAATAAACAGTCTTTGACAGTTATGAGGGAGGGGAGGTGTTAGGATGGAAAAATCTAAATAGACAATAGATAAGTGGTAACTTTGGTGAAAGTTAAGACAGTACACAATACTGGAGAAGCCAGAACAACTTGTTGAATTCAAGGTCATGGAAGTGCCATAGACACAACCAAACTCCGTGAGGGACTGAATTGCTTGACTGAAGGCTGTGGGGACCATAGTCTCAGGGAACACCTAGCTCAATTGGCATAACACAGTTTATAAAGAAAATGTTCTACATTCTACTTTGGTGAGTAGCGTCTGAGGTCTTAAAAGCCTGTGAGCAGCTGTCTAAGATACTCCACCGGTCTCCCCCTTTGAGAGCAAGGGAGAATGAAGAAAACTAAAGATACGAGGGAAAGATTAGTCCAAAGGACTAATGAACCACAAGTACCATGACCTCCACCAGACTGAGTCCAGTACAACTAGATGGTGCCTGGCTACCACCACTGACTGCTCTGACAGGAATCACAATAGAAGTTCCCAGACAAAGCTGGAAAAAAATGTAGAACAAAATTCTAACTCACAAAAAAAGGCTAGACTTACTGACCTGATAGAGACTCGAGAAACCCCAAGAGTATGACATCCAGACAGTCTTTTAGCTCAGTAATGAAGTCACTCCTGAGGTTCACCCTTCAGCCAAAGACTAGACAGGCCCATAAAAAAAAAAAGAGAATAAAGGGGAACACCAGCCCAGGGGCAAGGACTAGAAGGCAGGAGGGGACAGGAAAGCTCTTAATAGGGAATTCAAGGTCAAGAAGGGTGAGTGTTGATATGTCATGGGGTTGTTAACCAATGTCATAAAACAATATGTGTACTATCCGTTTAATGAGAAGCTAGTTTATTCTGTAAAACTTCATCTAAAGTACAATAAAAGAAGAAAAGGGGGGGAATGCCTAAGAATTATGTGGGATGGTATCAAGAAGATGAACATACCAGTGATCAGAGTACCAGAATGGGGGAAATAATGCAAAATGCAGACAGAATTACTAAAGATTTGCTGGCAGAGAACTTCCCTAATATCAAGAGAGATGAGATGATATCTATCTAAGAAGCTCAACAATCCTCATGGAGGATAGACTTCAAAAGAAAGTCACCAAGACGTATTATCAAGCTTGCAAATACCAAAGATAGTGAAAGAATCCTGAGAGTGGCTAGGGATAAATGAAAAGTCACCTACAAAGGAGAAACAATAAGACTAAGCTCTGATTACTCAGCAGAAACTATGCAGGCAAGTACAGTGGGATGACATATATAAAATCTTGAAGAAAAAAAACTGCCAGCCAAAAATTATATATCTAACAAAACTGTGTCTCAATCACAATGAAGAAATTAGGTCATTTCCAGATAAACAGAAATTAAGGGAATATGTAAAAACAAGGCCAAAATTACAAGAAATATTAAAAAGAGTCCTCCAGTTAGAGAATCAACAGCATCAAACAGCAATCCAAGACTAAAACGCAGGACAGATCAACAAGATACCAACCAGATAGGAAATTCTCAAAAATAAAACAAAGATGAAAGACTCAAAATAGAGAAGCAGAGATGTCAATATGTAAATGATGACAGTGTCCAAACAAAAAAGAAGGAATAAATGGTATAATCACAGAACTTCCATTGGGGAGGAAGTCACAGTGATATCAAGAAGTGAAGACTGGTTTACACTTAGAAAAATAAAGGTAAATTTCAAGGTAACCACAAAGAAAGTTAACAAACCTAGTCATTAAAATGAAAAAGAAGAAAATCTTAGACCTAGCAAACACAAAGTCAACAATAATAAAAAAAAATGAAGTGAAAATCCATAAACAAAAGAACTCAGCACAGAAAATTCAGTGGAACAAAGAAACCATCAACATCACACACACACACAAATACAAAAAAATAACAGCAGTAAACTCATATCTACCAATAATTATACTCAATGTAAATGGCCTAAATGCACCAGTAAAGAGACAGAGAGTGGCAGAATGGATAAAACAAACAGGATCCATCTATGTACTGTCTACAAGAGACACACCTTTGACACAAAGACAACCTAAAAATCAAAGGATGAAAAAAAAAAAAAAATCAAGCAAACAACAAACAAAAAAGAGCAGTAGTGGCAATATTACTCTCTGACTAAATAGACTTTGAAGCAAACTCCACCATAAAGGACAAGGAAGGACAGTATGTAATGATTAAAAGCCAATACACCAAGAGGACATAAACATAATAAATACATATGTATCCAATGACAGAACTCCAAAATACATAAAACAAACTCTAACAGCACTGAAAAGAGAAATTGGCAGTCTCACAATAACCGTAGAAGACTTCAAAAAAGCACATTCGGTGAAAGACAGAACATCTAGAAACAAACACAATAAAGATACAGAAAATCTAAATGACACTATCAACCAACTCAACCTCAAAGACATACGAACACTCCACCTGACAGCAGCAAAGTATACTTTTTTCCAATGCACATGGAACAGTCTACAGAATAGACCACATCTTAGGCCACAAAGTAAGCCTTAACAAAATCCAAAACATGGAAATAATACAAAGCATTTTCTCTGATCATAATACAGTAAACTTAGAAATCAATAACAGAAACACTAAGGGAAAAAAAAGAGATACATAGAAACTGAACAACACTTTGCTTAAAAACTACTGGGTAACAGAAGAAATCAAGGGTAGAATAAAAAGATTCATATAATAAATGAGAATGAAAACACATCTTATCAAACCTTTGAGACACAGCAAAAGAAGTACTTGGAGGTGGATTTATAGCAATAGATGCACACATCAAAAAAGAAGAAAGGGCCACAATTAAAACATTAACCCTACAACTTGAACAAATAGAAAGAGAGCAGCAAAAGGAGTGCACAGGCACCATAAAAAAGGAAATAATGAAGACTAAAGCAGAAATAAATGACATAGAGCACAGAAAAGCAACTGAAAGAATCAACAAGGCCAAAAATTACTTCTTTCAAAAGATCAACAAAATTGACAAACCAATGGCCAAAATGACAAAAGAAAAACAGGACAGGAAGCAAATAACCTGAATAAAAAATGAAATGGGTAATATTACAACAGAACTAAATGAAATAAAAAGGAACGTAACAGAATACTATGAAAAATTATACTTCAACAAATTTGAAAAACTAGAAGAAATGGAAAAATTTCTAGAAACACACTACCTACCTAAAGTAACACACACTGAAGTAGAAAAACTAAACAGTCCCATAACAAAATAAGAGTTTGAAAAGGATTATTTTTTTTTTTCCAAAAAAAAAAAAAAAAAAAATCCCCTGCCCCTCCCCCAAAAAAGCCCTGGCCCAATAGCTTCACTGGAGAGTTCTACCAAATTTCAGGGAACAGCTCACAAAAATACTACTCAAACTATTTCGGAACATAGAAAAGGAAGAAGTACTCTTGAATTCATTCTATAAAGCTGACATAACCCTGATACCAAAGCCAGGCAAAGACATCAAAAAAAAGAAAATTACAGACCAATATCCCTCATGACTATAAAGGCAAAAATTCTTAACAAAATTCTAGCCAATAGAATTCAACAGCATATCAAAAAAATAATGCATCATGACCAAGTAGGATTCATACCAGATATGCAGGGATGGTTCAACGTTAAAAAAATCAATCAACGTAATACACTACATAAATAAAACAAAAGAAAAAAATCACATGATCGTCTGAATTTATGCAGAAAAGGCATTTAACAAGGTCCAACACCCATTCATGATGAAAACTCTTAGCAAAATAGGAAGAAAAGAGAAATTCCTTGACATAATAAAGGGCATTTATACAAAACCAACAGTTAACATAATTCTTAACAGAGAGAGAGAGAGACTGAAAGCATTCCCCTTGAGAATGGGAACTAGACAAGTATGCCCTTTATCACCAATCTTATTCAATATCATGCTGTAAGTCCTAGCTAGGATCAATAAGGCAAGAAAAAGAAATAAAAGCATCCAAACTGGTAAGGAAGAGAAAAAACTATCTCTATGTGCAGATGGTATGATGTGATACACAGAAAACTCCAAAAATCCACAAAAAGCTACCGTAACTAATACAAGATTTCGGCAAAGTAGCAAAACAAAAGATTAACATACAAAAATCAATTGTATTCCTCTACATCAACAAAGATAACTTTGAAAAGGACATCACCAAATCAATACCACTTACTATAGTCCCTAAGAAAATAAAATATTTAGGAAGAAATCTAACCAGGAATGTAAAAAACCTATACAAAGAAAACTATAAAACACTATTGCAAGAAACAAAAAGAGACCTAAATAAGTGAAAAAACATATCATGCTCATGGATAGGTGGACTCAATATTGTGAAAATGTCACTTCTAACCCAATACAATACAGTCCAGATCCAAATTCCAACAGCATTCTTTAACGAGATGGAGAAAAAAATCACCAACTTTATATGGGAACAGAAGAGGCCCCAGATAAGTAAAGCATTATGGAAGAAGAAGAACAAAGTGGGAGGCCAAACACTATCTGATTTTAGTACTTATTATACAGCCTCAGTAGCCAAAGCAGCCTGGTGTTGATACAACAACAGACATATAGACCAATGGAACAGAATTGAGAAGCCAAACGTTAATCCATCCACCTAGGAGCAGATGATAATTGACAAATGGCCAAAGTTAAATGGGAAAAAGATAGACTCTTTAACAAATGGTGCTGCCATAACTGGATGTCCATCTGTGAAAAAATTAGACAAGATCCATGCTTCACACCATACACAAAATTTAGCTCAAAATAGATCCAAGACCTAAATATAAAATCTAAAATGATAAAGATCATGGAAGGAAAAATAGAGACAATGCTAGGGGCCCTAATACTTGGCATAAATAGTATATAAACCATAACTAACAATATACAAACACCTGAAGAGAAACTAGATAACTGGGAAAACCCATAGCTGTCAGGTCAATTTTGACCAATAGCAACCTTACGGGACAGAGTAGAACTTCCCCACAGGGTTTCCAAAGAGCTGCTGGTGGATTGAAACTACTGACTTTTTGGTTAGCAGCTGTAGCTCTTAACCACTGGGAGCTCCTAAAAATTAAATACTTATGCTCATCAAAAGACTGCACTAAAAGAGAACACACAGGATGGGAAAATTTATTTTCCTATGACATATTTGACAAGCATCTAGCCTCTAAAATCTACAAAATACTTCAACACCTAAACAACAAAAAGACAAATAATCCAGCTTAAAAAATGCTCAAAGGATATGAACAGACATTTCACCAAACAAGACATTCAGGTGGCTAACAGGCTTATGTGGAGATTTTCACAATCATTAGCCATTAAAAACAAAAAAACCAAACCCATTGTTGTTGAGTCAATTCTGATCATTACCATTAGAGAAATACAAGTCAAAACTACAATGAGATACCATTTAACCTTGACATTACTGGTAATAATAAAAAAAATAGAAAATAACAAATGTTAGAGAGGTTTTGGGGAGATGGGAACACTTACACACTGCTGGTTGCAATGCAAAATTGTAAAATCACTTTGGAAAATGATATGACACATCCTTAAAAAGCTAGATATAGAGAAGCAGGGGGCAAGATGGCACTCTAGGCAGAAACATCACGCCGTCCCTCCACAGCAAAGATCCGAAAAACTAAGCCTAACAGAGAATCAACAATCCTGAAACCCTAGAACACCAAATGAAGAGATAAAGAACTCAGCCAAACACCAAACGGAGTGAGAATACTAAAAGAGAATGGAGAGCGAGGAGAGACTCAGGCAGAGATTCCTTACCAGCTAACGCAGCGCGGATCCACCATCTTGGATTCCTATCGGAGACCAGCGCATGGGAGAGCAGCCTTGCAGAGCATCTGGTCAGAGACAGAACGACCGCTTAGCTTCACACATAACCATCTTCCTGCTGCTCCCTACCTACCTGCACCGTGCACTAGACATCACACCATCAAGCGGTGCCGGCACGCCCTATTGGAACCTGCCCAGCACTGACTACCGACCGTCCTGGTGGCTGCGGTGAGTGCCACAAGCAACCCGTCCCAGTGGCTCCTCCTCAGCTAGATCTGCCCAGCTGTACCACAAGAACGAAACCAAAAAAAAAAAAAAAAAAATCTACAATCAATAAACGAGAGAAATATCTACTGAATGCCCCGAAAACAGCAAACAATATCAAAACATTTACAAAAACAAGACAAGATGGCTCCAATAGGCGTACAAATTAAAACACCAGAAAACTCTCCTGTGGAAGAAAATGCACTAGAAGTACCTGATACGGAACTCAAATCACTAATACTCGGAATTTTCCAAGAACTGAGGCAAAAAGCTGACAAACATGAGGAAAAAATAGACAAATTTATGGAAAATACAGACAAAAAATTGGAAGAATTCAGGAAGATGATGCAGGAACAAAATGCCAAAATAAATTCACAACTTGAAATTATACAAAAACAACAATTAGAAATCCAAAAGATAAACAACAAGATTTCAGAAATGGACGGTGTCATAGAAGGGCTGAGAAGTAGATTTGAAACCATGGAAGACAGGATCAGTGGAACTGAAGACAAACACTTGGATACAACTCTGTTTCAGGAAAACTCAGAAAAAAGAACAAAGAAAAATGAAGAGACCCTGAGAGTTAGGTGGGACACAATTAAAAGCAAAAACTTACGAGTGATTGGCATACCAGAACAGGGGGAGAAAATAGAAAACACAGAGAGGATCATTGAGGAACTGCTGACAGAAAACTTTCCCAATATCATGAAAGATGAAAAGCTGGCCATCCAAGAAGCTCAACGAACCCCATATAGAAGAGACCCCAAAAGAAAATCACCAAGACATATCATATTCACACTCGCTAAAACTAAAGACAAACAAAGAATCCTGAGAGCAGCTCGTGAAAAACAAGAAGTCACATATAGAGGAGAAACAATAAGACTAAGCTCAGATTATTCAGCAGAAACCATGCAGGCAAGAAGGCAATGGGATGACATATATAAAATCTTGAAAGAAAAAATTGTCAGCCAAGAATAATATATCCTGCAAAACTCTCATTCAGATTTGATGGTGAAATTAGGTCATTTCCAGATAAACAGAAACTAAAGGAATATGCAAAAGTCAAACCAAACTTACAAGAATTATTAAAGGGAGTTCTTCGATCTGAGGACAAACAGCTTCAGCCCTCAGTCAGGACCTAGGACCTAGGACGCAGGTTCACATGAACCAGATACCATTCTAGGAAGTGAACTACAGAGGACTTTCCAAAAACAAAAGATATACAACAGTGAATCAGAGAAATCAATCAAAGGATGACAACAACATCAAAACAATGAAAGAGGGAACAAACGGCATAGGTATAGAACCTTCTAAAGGAGAGGAAGGCAAGGCGATACCAAGTAACGGTAGACTGCTTCAAAATTATAAAGATAAGGGTAAAATTCATGGTAACCACAAAAAAAGTTAACAAACATACTCATAAAAATAAAGACGAAAAACATAAAGTCTCAACAAAAACAAAACCTACAAAAACAAAAGAAATGAACACAAAATCCACGAACAAAAGTAACTCAGCACAAGAGAGTAAGAAGAACAAAGAAAACTTCAGCATCACAAAAAAAAGCACTACAAAATGACAACAACAAACTCACATCTATCAATAATTACACTGAACGTAAATGGACTCAATGCACCCATAAAGAGACGGAGAGTGGCAGAATGGATAAGAAAACAGGATCCATCAATTCACTGTCTACAAGAGACACACCTTAGAAACAAAGATGTGAATTTATTAAAAATCAAAGGTTGGAAAAAAATATATCAAGCTAACAACTATCAAAAAACAGCAGGAGTGGCAATTCTAATCTCAGATAAAATAAACTTTAAAACAAAATCTACCATAAAAGACAAAGAAGGACACTATATAATGATTAAGGGGATGATCCATCATGAAGACATAACCATAATAAATATCTATGCACCCAATGACAGGGCTCCAAAATACATAAAAAAAACTCTAACAGCACTGAAAAGAGAAATTGACAGTTCCACAATAATAGTAGGAGACTTCAACACACCACTCTCAGTAAAGGACAGAACAACTAAAAAGAAACTCAGCAAAGATACAGAAGACCTAAAGGACACAATCAGCCAACTGGACCTCATAGACATATATAGAACAATCCATCCAACCGCTGCAAAGTACACATTCTTTTCCAATGCACATGGAACGTTCTCCAGAATAGACCACATCTTAGGCCACAGAGCAATCCTCAACAAGATCCAAAATGCTGAGATAATTCACAGTATCTTCTCTGACCACAATGCCATCAAGGTAGAAATTAACACTAGAAAGAGCAAGGAAAAAAAATCAAACACATGGAAACTGAATAATAATCTGCTTACACATCAATGGGTAATAGAAGAAATCAGAGATGGAATTAAAAAATTCCTAGAATCAAATGAAAATGAAAACACATCATACCAAAACCTTTGGGACACAGCAAAGGCAGTCCTCAGAGGACAATTTATAGCAATAGATGCACATATCAAAAAAGAAGAAAGGGACAAAATCAAAACATTAACTACAGAACTCAAACAAATAGAAAGAGAACAACAAAAAAAGCCTACAACCACCGGAAGAAAGGAAATAGTAAAGATCAGAGCAGAAATCAATGAAATAGAGAACAGAAAAACAATAGAAAGAATCAACAAAACCAAAAGTTGGTTCTTTGAAAGAATCAACAAAATCAACAAACCACTGGCCAGACTGACAAAAGAAAAAGAGCAGAGGGCACAAATAACCCAAATAAGAAATGAAATGGGGGACATTACACCAGACCCAACTGAAATAAAAAGGATTATAACAGAATATTATGAAAAACTATATTCCAACAAATTTGAAAACCTAGAGGAAATGGATAAATTTCTAGAAACATACGGCCTACCCAAACTACAACAAAGTGATATTGAAAATCTGAACAGACCCGTAACAAGAGAAGAGATTGAAAAGGTAATAAAAAAACTCCCAACCAAAAAAAGCCCTGGCCCAGATGGCTTCACTGGAGAATTCTACAAAACATTTACAGAAGAGCTCGTACCAGTTCTACTCAAGTTATTTCAGAGCATAGAAGAGGAAGCAACACTTCCAAATTCATTCTATGAAGCCAGCATAACGCTGATACCAAAACCAGGCAAAGACATCACAAAAAAAGAAAATTACAGACCAATATCTCTCATGAATATAGATGCAAAAATTCTGAACAAAATTCTAGCCAATAGAATTCAGTATCATATCAAAAAAATAATACACCACGACCAAGTAGGATTCATACCAGGTATGCAAGGATGGTTTAACATTAGAAAATCCATCAATGTAATCCACCACATAAATAAAAGGAAAGAAAAAAATCACATGATAATCTCAATTGATGCAGAAAAGGCATTTGACAAAGTCCAACACCCATTCCTGATAAAAGCTCTCAATAAAATAGGTATAGAAGGGAAATTTCTCAACATAATAAAGGGCATCTATGCAAAACCAACAGCCAACATCATTCTTAATGGAGAAAGGCTGAAAACATTCCCCTTGAAAACAGGAACAAGACAAGGATGCCCTTTATCACCACTCCTATTTAACATTGTGCTGGAAGTTCTAGCTAGAGCAGTAAGGCAAGAGAAAGAAATAAAGGACATCCAAATTGGTAATGAAGAAGTTAAACTCTCCCTGTTTGCAGATGATATCATACTATACATAGAAAACCATAAAGACTCCACGAGAAATTTACTTGAACTAATAGAAAGATTCAGCAGAGTAGCAGGATACAAGATAAACATTCAAAAATCAGTTGGATTCCTATACACCAGTAAAGAGAACGATGAAAAGGAAATCAGGAAATCAATACCATTTTCAATAGCCCCTAAAAAGATAAAATAATTAGGAATAAATCTGACCAGGAATATAAAAGACCTATACAAAGAAAACTACAAAACACTGCTGCATGAAACCCAAAGGGATCTACATAAATGGAAAAACATACCATGCTCATGGATAGGCAGACTCAACATTGTGAAAATGGCAATTCTACCTAAAGCAATCTACAAATACAATGCAATCCCGATACAAATACCAACAACATTCTTCAAAGAGATGGAAAAACTAATTATTAACTTTATATGGAAAGGGAAGAAACCCCGAATAAGTAAAGCACTACTGAAGAAGAAGAATAAAGTTGGAGGACTCACACTACCTGACTTGAGAACCTACTATACAGCTACAGTACTCAAAACAGCCTGGTACTGGTACAACAACAGAGACATTGACCAATGGAACAGAATTGAGAACTCAGATGTAAATCCATCCACCTACGGTCACCTGATTTATGACAAGGGCCCAAAATACATCAAATGGGGAAAAGACAGTCTTTTTAACAAATGGTGCTGGCAAAACTGGATATCCATTTGTAGAAAAATGAAACAGGACCCATACCTCACACCATATACAAAAACTACTTCAAAATGGATCAAAGACCTGAATATAAAGCCTCAAACTATAAAATTCATAGAAGAAAAAATAGGACCAACACTTCAGGCCTTAATACATGGCATTAACAGGATACAAACCATAAACATCAACACAAAAAATCCAACAGATAAACTAGATAATTGGGATCTTTTAAAAATCAAACATCTATGCTCTTCAAAAGATTTCACCAAAAGAGTTAAAAGAGAACCTACAGACTGAGAAAAAATTTTTGGACAGTACAAGTCAGACAAAGGTCTACTCTCCATAATCTACAAGAAAATCCAACACCTCTACAACAAAAAGACAACCAATCCTATCAAAAAATGGGCAAAGGAAATGAACAGACACTTCACCAAGGAAGACATTCAAATGGCCATCAGACACATGAGGAAATGCTCGCGATCTCTAGCCATTACAGTAATGCAAATTAAAACCACAATGAGATACCATCTCACCCCGGCATTACTGGCACGAATCAAAAACGCTGGAAATAACAAATGTTGGAGGGGCTGCGGGGAGACGGGAACTCTTATACACTGCTGGTGGGAATGCAAAATGATACAACCATTTTGGAAAATGATATGGCGTTTCCTCAGAAAGCTAGAAATAGACGTACCATTCGATCCAGCAATCCCACTCCTAGGAATATATCCTAGAGAAATAAGAGTCGTCACTTGAATAGACATATGCACACCTATGTTCATGGCAGCATTGTTCACAATAGCAAAACGATGGAAACAACCTCGATGTCCATCAACAGATGAATGGATACACAAACTATGGTACATACACACAATGGAGTACTATGCAACGAGAAAGAACAACAATGAATCGGTGAACCATCTCATAACATGGATGAAACTGGAGGACATCATGCTGAGTGAAATAAGTCAATCACAAAAGGACAAATATTGTATGAGACCTCTATTGTAAAAACCCATGAAAAAATTCACATGCAAAATGTAACAATCCTTGTTGGTTACCAGGGATGGGGGGGGGGGGAAATACTAAATAGGTAATAGGTAAATGGTAACTTGGGTGAGAGGTGAGATAGTACAGAGTACAGGGGAAACTAACACAACCTGCACAAGGAAAGGTCATGGAGGCCCTATAGACATATCCAAACCCCCCGAGGGACTGAGTTGTTGGACGGAGGGCTCTGGGGACCATGATCTCGGGGAACACCTAGCTCAATTGGCATGACACTACTTATATAGATAATGCTCTACATTCTGTCTTGGTGAGTAGTGTCTGGGGTCTTAAAAGCCTATGAGTGGCCATCTAAGATACTCCACTGATCTCATCCCTTCGGGAACAAGGGAGAATGAAGAGAACAGGATACAAGGAAAAGATTAGTCCAAAGGACTAATGGTCCACAGCTACCAAGGCCTCCACGGGACTGAGCCCAGTACAGCTGGATGGTGCCTGGCTACCACCAATGACTCCTCTGACCAGGATCACAACAGAGGGTTCTGGGCAGAGCTGGAGTAGGATGTAGAGTATAATTTTAACTCCCAAAAAAAAAAAAAAAAGAAGACCAGATTTACTGGCCTAAAGAATACTAGAGAAACCTCGAGAGTATGGCCCCCAGACACCCTTTCAGCTCAGAGGTGAAGTTACCTTCGAGGTTCGATGTTAAGCCTGGGAATGGACAGCCCAGTAAAACTAAATGGGACTAACGAGGTACAGGAGTCCGGTGACAAGGGCCAGAAGGCAGAGGGAGAGTAGGAAACTGATGATAAGGAACACAAATTGAATAAGGACACTGTCAATGTATTGTGAGATTGTTGACCAGTGCTATAGGGCAACATTTGTAGTAACTATTAAACGGGAGGCTGTTTTGTCCTGTAAGCCTTCATCTTGGGTGAGAATGGCAGCACAATTGGAAGAGCATAGTTAATATCACTTAAATGTGCAAATAAAAAGTTTTGAAATGGTGTTTAAATAAAATAAAATAAAAAATAAATAAACAAATGAGACTAAAGAGGTACAATAGTCCACTGACAAGGTCCAGAAGACAGAAGGGGACAAGGAAGCCCCCTGGTGATAGGGAACACAAGGTGGAGTAAGGATATTCTTGATGTGCTGTGAGATTGTTAACCATTGTCATAGGGCAACATGTGTAGTAACTGTTAAATGAAAAACTATTTTGTTCTGTAAGCCTTCATCTTAAGTGAGAATAACAGCACAGTTGGAAGAGCGCAGTCAATGTCACTGAACTGTGAATGTAGAAATTTTTGAAACGGTGTATCTTTGGCCATGTGTAATTTTCATCAAAAAAAAAGGTTGAGAATTTAGAGGCTTAATACGTTGTGGGGTTGTTAACCAATGTCATAGAACAACATGTGTACTACTATTTCATGAGAAACTATTTGCTCTGTAAGCTTTCACCTCAGGTACAATAAAATATATAAAAATAAAAAATAAAAAATAAAAAAAGCTAGATATAGAAATACCATATGATCCAGCAATCCCACTCGTAGGAATACATCCTAGAGAAATATGAGCTGTGACATGAATAAACATATGCAAACCCATGTTCACTATTCAGAATAGCAAAAAGACAGAAACAACACAAATTTCCATCAATAAATGAATCAATAAACAAATTGTGGTACATACACACAATGAAAGACTAACCAACAATAAAGAACAATGATGAATCTGTGAAACCTGTTACAGCATGGATGAATCTGAAGGGCATTATATAGAATGAAATGTCAGTCACAAAATTACAAACATTATACGAGACCACTATTATAAGAACTCTAGAAAAGGTTTATACAAGAAAAAAAAAAATTCTTTGATGGTTACAAGGATATGGAGGGAGGGGGAGGGAAAATCACTAAATAGTAGACAAGAGTCAATTTTGGTGAAGGGAAAGACAACACACAATATAGGAGAAGTCAGCACAATTTGATCAAAGCAAACACATAGAAGTTTCTTAGGCACATCCAAACAAACACCTTCAGGGACTGAATTGCTAGGTCTGGGGGCTGAGGATCATCGTCTCAGGGGACATCTAGGTTCATAAAGAAAATGTTCTCCATCCTGCTTTGGTGAGTAGCTTCTGGGGTCTTAAAAACTTGTAAGCAGCCATACAACTATTGGTCCCATCCTGTCTGGAGCAAAAGAGAGAGAGAAAACCAAAGACACAAGGAAAATATTAGCCCAAAGGACTAAAGGACCACATGAACCAGAGCCTCCACAAGCCTGAGCCCATAAGAACTAGACGGTGCCCTGCTACCACCACCACCAGCTCTGAAAGGGATCATAACAGAGAAAAATGTGGAACGAAATTGAAATTCATGAAAAAAGACCAGAGTTACTGGTCTGACAGAAACTGAAGGTACACCTGAGACTATGGTCCCCAGACACTCTGCTAACTCAGAACTGAAACCACTTCCAAGGCCCACTTTTCATACAAAGATTAGACAGACCTATAAAACAATCAAGTTTACAAGACCAAATGGGCAATTCCTGCCCAAAAGCAAGACAGTAAGACAGGAACAGACGGGAACTGGACGAATGGACACAGGGAACCCTGCTTGGAAAGGGGGCGTGTGATGTCACATTGTGGGGATTGCAACCAATGTCACAAAACAATATGTGCATAAATTTTTGAATGAGAAACTATCTTGAGCTGTAAACTTTCATCTAAAGCACAAGAAAATAAATAAATGAATAAATAAGCAAATAAATAAGAAGTCCAATGAAAGCCAAGAAATACCAAGGTTTGCTGGGAGCCACCAGAAGCTAGGAGAGGTATTAAACAGTTTCCCTCTTAGGGCCCTTAGAGGAAGCAACACAGCTGATTCCTTGATTTGGATTTCTAGTCTCAAGAACCATGAAGCAATGAATTTCTATCTTTTAAAGGCTCACACTTTGTAGTATTTTGTTAATGCATCACTAGGAACTAGGACAGTTGTGATAGATACCTGATTTCTAACCTCCTATACCCATCTCATTAAAATACTCAAGAAAACACAAGCATAGATTCAGAGATTCAGCTGCTCAGAGATGTATTTATATTGTTCCATTACCTGCCAGAAACCACAAGAAAATTGTATCCAGTCAAACTGTAGTTGTGTGCTCAGACAAAAATGTGTTGGAACTCAAGCAATTTCCTACAGAAAATTTTAATTTCTCCCACCATCGTATTTCACCATTATATCAGAGAGGTGGTGTTTTCCCCAACTGAAGGGAAGAGAGGTTTTTACTAAGATTCACAATTTGCTTTCCAATAATTAGGGTTTTTTCAACCTGGACTCTAATCCATTATTACCTCTCTACCAAAAAAAGACATGTATGTGTAAATGTTAGTAACATTACCTAAGCAATTATGACAGTGAATAATGGGTGATGTTGCACATTTGGGGAAGTTAGCAAAGGTGAAGTGCTAACCCTCAAAGAGCCATTAGATTATTAGAGGGACGTATATTGTCCTACACTTTTTCTCTGATAAATCAAGATTCCAGGCATAAGCTACTTCAGATTATATGTCTTATACTCTCATGCAAGCAGAATAGTACGTATCTGCTTTCATGGGAGCTAAGTGATTTCAAAAAAACTAGAAGCTTGGCTAGAGGATGTGCATGACATTGATCCCACTGGTTGAAGATGTGAGATGAGGTTTCCAACAAAAACAGATAAACAGGCAAGAGAACCAAAGAAAATTCAACTTCACTCTTTAACAATAAATCACAGACCTGAGTAAGTCTACCCTCATTCAAGGATCTATAACACACATGAAATACTCCTAACTTAAAAACTAGAACACAGCTTCTAACTAGAAATAAAGAGCTTAATTTTCACAATGCATCAGAGAGAAATCAGCAGTAATTCTTCAAAAGTGGAAAATTGGTAGACTAAATAAAAATAAAGAAATTATGGAGGAGTTAAAGACAGCTGAGGAACATATGTTGGAGTTTAAACCACTGTAATGGATAGTGTGGAGAATCACCCAGATTCTCCTCTTCCAGAGAAAGGCACTCATTCTTTCAGCTTCCAGGAATGTTGTCTACTGATAGGTCACAGCTGAGTCTCTCCCCATAATCCTGCCCCAGACAGCAACTGTTCCCAAGGACACACATCACCTCTCTGGAAGCAGCACATATCCAACAACTGACCTTCGTAAACGTGCAAAGGTTACCTCATTCACTTCAATTTTGACAACTCTGAAAGGCCATCCCAGCTCCAGGGCTCACTGCGAAATCTGATGTGTCCTCAGTTTAACTGCATCCCAGTGTAACTCCTTCCTTGCCTAATCTGTTTCCCTTAACTTCCTCAAAGATGTTATTTCTGAGTGCATACCCCAATAAACTCCCTGAACTCAAATATCCCTCTCAGAGTCTATTTCCCAGGAAGCAGACTTTTGATAGTTGATTTCAGAAATCAGAGGAAGCACACTGTAAATTCAGGTTTTTGGAGCTGGATTAACTGTTGTCAGAGTGACAGTGCAATTGTTAGAACTTTTTTAAGGTGGTGAATTGCAGTGGTATACTACAGGAAGTAAATATGTCATGTAGGTAAAATGTATCAGACTTGAGAAGTATGGGGGGAACATTTTCATAGGGATTGCAGAGTTAGTTGGTTGTTGCTATAGGCAGTAGATGTTTTGGAGAAAGAAAATAAAAAGCTGTGGGTGATTACTCAGCAATTAAAGGCTAACTGTGAAACCCAGAAGGTCTACCTGGCAACATAAAAGGAGAATCTCATTTTGCCCAACTACAGGCCATAAAAACAAAGTACCAAGACACAGATTTCATCACAAGGGTAGCAAATCTCTAGACTTTGCTGAATTATCCAGTCAAGCAACCTACAGTTAGAAGGACCTGGACCCTGAGATAAGGTATAAGCCAATACCCTAGAAATCTTGAATTATCACTGTCCTTTAGTCTTTTAAGCTTGTAGAAGTAGTCCACTCTTAATTGCTTAAAAAATAAAGAAACAAACAAAAAAAAACCTTTCCTTAAAAATGATGCAGCTGCATCTGCCTTAGATATGGACGAGTTTAAATACGGGAGCACTTTCTTGGGGTATAAAATTTACCAATCTGGAAAGGATGCAAGGAAATCATGCTAAGATAATAATGGCCCACATTAAGTGAAGTAAAAATTTTAGGACCTCTTTTTCAGAGAGTAGAAGGTACGAAGGCTAAGGATTTTTTAGCATGTGAAAGCCTACCAGGTACCGTCCTCTTGGGAGAAGCACTAAAGTCCCAAGCAGATAAAACGACTCAGCTAGTTGATATCAGGCAGCTTCTGTCATCAGCCATCGCAGAAAGACTCAATAGGTGTGTGAATTCATTACCCATGATGGCAGAGGAGAAAGCTATGCTTGAGCCCAACAGCATGGGCTCCCACTCACCAGGTGAGAATCTAGTTATTGCTAATGTATGTCCAGTTTTCCAGCAACAAAGACTGATACTAAGCCCTTGATATGTTACCATCCTTCTACAAGATCAGCCAGATATGGCTGGGAATTTGATTACTTTGGATCCCTTCCTCTCTGGAAGTACAAGTGATTTTTCTTCACTGGAATCCACACATGTTCCATTGTTTTTGCCTTTCATGCTCCTAAGCCCCACTATTCATGGGCTTACAAAGTGCTTGATCCACCAACACGGGATCCACCATACACCATATCTAATCAAGGATTCCACTTTATAGCAAATGTGGTCACATGACAATGGTGTCCATTGTCTTATCAAGTGTCACACCACACAGATGCTGGAAGATGCCCTCCAAATCAAGGACATTATAGGATGTTATTCCCTAATGTGAGATCAAAGGACTGGGGACCACCAGCTACAAATAAGAATGGCACTACTTAACATCACTGCAATTAAGTCACTTAGGGAGCCGGTGCTTCCCATACCCACAACTCTAGCCTCTGCATATGTGAATGTCCTTCTGCTTATAGAGAAAATGATTCCCCATGGGACGTTTAAGCTTTCACCCTATCATTTCATCCATTTTATGCCAAGAGACCAACAGTCAAGAAAATGAGTTTCCATTCTGCCAGGGTAATCGACCCTGACCCTCAGAGGGAAGTAGAGCTGCTTTTACATACAGGAGACACATAATTTGGAAGCCAGAAGATCCACTGGTCTTCTCTTAGTACTGCCCAAACAAAGTTGATTGTAAATGGACAAGTGAAGTACCTAGAGCCTAAGAAGTTCGCGATATCCATTGCCTCAGACTCCTCAGGGATGTGCGAGTGGATCAAACCAACAAGTAAGCCATCTAGATTAGCAGAGGTGCTAGTTGAAGTTGAGGGGAATCTAGAACTTGTATTTAAGTAGGTTAGTGATGAATACCAGGTGAAGCCCTGATATCATCTGCAGTGGTGGGTGTTGTTGTTTCTCACTAACCTTCCTTTTGTAATTTTCATCAGGAAAAGAGGCTACCTGAATCCTGAAACAGTTGTGTCCAAATAGGGTAAAATTATTATGCAAAACAAATTGTTCTGATTGTTGCAATGGATGGATTGCACTGACGCTGTTGTGCACTGCTCAGATCATTGCCTCCAGGATGGAGGCACTCCTTCTCTCATTGCTCTGAGTGATGCCATTTGATACATACAGTTAATTCCCTCTTCAAGAATGGACCACCGTTAATGGGATCGTTCTATTCAAGATTACAGTCCTTCCCTAAGGTCAACCTATGCCGAGTGACTGTTCCATGCTGGGGTTCAAGTACTTGTTCTCACACTTTTACAGAAAATCTAGTTAAACTGGCTAATCCATATACTTTGGAAATAGTAAACTTTTTTACTAGGTATTGAAAAACATTGTCAGTATGTTTTCATAGGATTTGTTGTTACTCTCTAATTCACCTTATTCAAAAAGATCTAGTAATTATTTAAGCAGAATTAATCCTAAATAATGGTAAAGTAATAAATTAGTTAAGGTTATTGTGCTATACCCACCCACGTTTCCATGTTATGTTGTGATACAACCTTCGATTACACTCTAAATGAGATCTTTTTCTAAGCCACTCATGGCAAATTATTTGAAAACTATAGTTTTAATAAATAACAATAAATTGTTCTAGATGTTTGACATAATTTCTTTTTTAAATGTCAATTTTCATTGGTACTTTTTTGATCAATGTATTGTTTAGGATATTTTTTTTCTACAAGTAATGGGAAACCCCAAAACAACTGGCTTAAATATGGTGAAGATTTTATATCTCACAGTGTAAGATTTTTCAAAAAAAGGTGGCTTAATTTTGCTAAATCCATTGGCCAAATAAAGCTGTCAAATACATTCTTATTGCTTCTTCATTTTTTCAGATGTACATGGAACATTCACCGAGATAAACCATGTTTGGGGTTATAAAAAAACTGAATAATTTTGAAAGAACTAAAATTATGCAGAGTATGTTTGCTAATTACAACAAAATTAAATCAGAAATAAAAGAAAAAAAAACAAAATATTTGGAAACCAAACTATACAACCCTCAATAACTCATGGAAAAAGAGGAAGTCACAACAATAAAGAACAATAATTTGCATTGCAAAACCTGAAAACAACATATCTACATTTGTGGAATGCAGTGAAAGTCATGTTCAGAGTAAAATTTATAGTATTTAGTGTTTATATTAGAAGATAAGAAAGGTTTGTAGTCAATGATGTAAGCTTCCACCTTAAGAAACAATAAAAAAGAAAAGAAAAAAATACTAGCAAACTAAACCCAACGCAAGCAAAAGGAAAGAAATAATAATAAAAATGAAATTTAAAATAAAAAATGATATAAATTACTGCAAATTTCTGAATTAAAGATATGTTTTTAAAGGTCAATATATTGGCACATCTCTATTGAAATTTACCAGGGAAATTGAGGGAATGTACAAATTACTAATATTAGGAATGAAAAAGGCAACAACACTTCAGAGTACAGACATTAAAAGTATAAGAGAATATTACTAACAAGCCCATGCCCATAATTTTGACAACTTAATAAAATAGACAAAGCACTCAAAAAAAAAAAAAAAACTACCAAATTTCATAGATATTCTAAATAGTCATTTCTATTAAATAACTTAAATTCATACTGAAAAATCTCCAACTGGAAAAAAGACATCCTAAACTACTTTACTAGTGGATTATACAAACAATTTTATGAGGAAAAAACACATATTTTTTCACACAATCTTCTAGAAAATTAGAATACTTCCAATTTATTTTACCATGAAACTGTTACCACAAAACCAAAACCAAATGAATATATTTCATGAATAGAAAATCACAGGCCAATATTGCCATGACAACAGACGTAAAAATTCTCAACAAAATATAAGCAAATTGAATCTATCCACTGGTTTCTGTCTATCTATCTATCTATCTATCGATCTATCTTTATATCTAATACTTGATAGATGATAGAAAGGCAGGCAGGCAAGTGGACAGGTAGGCAGATGGACAGGCAGATAGTTAATATATTGTAAGCCAGTTAGATTTTTCTTGGGAAAGCAATCTTGAATCAGCATTCAAAAACTACCAATATGACTCCTCATAGCAACCAACTGGGGGACAAACCATGTGATCATCTCAATAGACGCTGAAGAAACAAGTGAAAAAAGTAAATTCTCAACACACTAGGAATAGAATGAAACTTCTTCAACATGATAAAACACATCTACAGAAAACTCTACAGCAAACATCATAATTAATGATGAAAGACTGAATGCTTTCTCCTAAAGATAAGAAGTCAAGGGAATTTGTTTTTACTATTCAAAATTAAGAATGTTTGCATTTTAAAAGACAATAAAGTAATGTAAAGGCAAGCCACATAGCAGAAGAAAAGATTACAAAACATATGTGCTAAAGGATTTGCATCCAGCATACTTAAAGAACTCTCAAAATATCACAAACAATACATCACAATAAAAAGGGACAAAATATTTCAACAGAATCTTCACTAAAGATTTACAGATGATAGTCAAGCATTGAAAATTATCCCAACATCATTTTCCATTAAGGAAATCCAAATTAAAATCAAAATGAAGTACCACTATATACTTACTGGAACAACTAAAGTAAAAATAAAACAAAAAATTTGACAATAACAAATTCTAGTAAAGATGTGGAACAATTGCCATACTGTCATGTTGTGCTTTTCAGAAGGTCAGATGGGGCAGCCTCTTTAGATGGGTATTTGCATGCACATTTTTAGTAGCTTCATTTATGATTGCCAAATAATGGGTAAAACATAAGCAAAAACAACAAATGTCCTTCCACTGCTGAGTAGGTACATATCCATAGAATTCTCCACTTATTAAGAACTTAGGTGATTAGGTTAGACCCACAGTAATCTCCCCATCTCAAGGTCCATAACCTTAATCATATCTGTAAAGTCCCTTTTACCACATAAGGTAACATAGTCACAAGTTCCAAGGATTAGGACACAGACATCTTTGTAATGCCATTATTCAGCCTACCATACTCAAGTACAATTCTCTTTAGTGCATAGAAAGGGACATGTAAGCAAATAAGAGGCCAACTCACATCTGAAACTTCCTATGTAGAAATGTCATCTCTCCGTGAAAAATTGAGCACAAAGTTGATTCTGTAAATTTATTTTTTCTCAGAACATATTCTTCAGTGGTAAATATTTCCAAAATAACTAGTCCTTAAAGAGAATTGAAAGACATCAAATAATTATTTCAGTTGTCTAGAAATCAGGAAAACTAGAGATCTTATTCCTGACTAAATTACTAATGTGTACAACATATAGCTTGCTTTAGCAAGACACAATCATAAATGGAGTCAAAAGATACTTATGGTACACAGGGGAATTATGAAAAAAGAGGGAGGTAGGTTTAGGGTACTTATGAATAAAATAAGTTGAATGTATCTATTGGATATCAGTGTACTTTACAATATACTTGATTTACAATGATGATTTGCATACTTTTAAATTGAAGAGATTATATCTTTGAACACAATTGCATTTAGAAAACTTTCCCCAAGCACAAACTGCAGATTTATTGAACACTAATTAAAGGGATTAACCATTTTCCTTAAATTAGTTGTAATTTAAATGATTCTAATCCACCCATTCTAAATGTTTCTAATGCTGACTTACAGGGAAAAAAAGTGATTAATTCACCTGTGTACCTGTTATGCTGAGGCAAATTTTTTCAAATGATTTCATTCACCACAGTACTTTGGGATATGATAGGGTGCTGCTCTTATTACATAAATTTTGAAAAATCACTGTAATGAACCTAAACAGCTGATCTCTGTGTCAATGTTTACTCCCAATACCCTGATAAAAACTTCACACTTTATTTGCTGCCTCCCATGACTTGCTATTGTTTGAGAACCTACATGATGATAATGTGAGGCTGCCATGTGCTAGTAAATAATGTGGAAACAGCATCTGCTTATCATTCCTGGGTACTACTGAAGTTAGTAAGTAGTAGAGCTATTTTTTATAAAATATTGATAGATTTGAAAATGACTTTGGCAAAAAAAATTCATTTATGTGCAAACCCAAAAAACACAGCCAGCATCCACGTTTCTTCTTCTTAAAATGTCTTTGATCGATATGCCAAAGAAAATAAATTATTTTGAATGGGAAAAAGATGAAGCAGCCTATAACAATACTGGGAAGATAACTAACTAGATGTTTGATTTATCATATAAACTGATGACCAGAGTGTAAGGGACACATCAAATTTTGAGAGAGATACAAATTCTGTGGAAACACTTTATTATTTCCAGGGTATTAGAACGAAGCAGAAGCAGAGTGGAGAAAACTGAAAAATTAAAGATTCAGTTTATATATTAAAATTAAACATATTTCCTGTCATATTCAAAAATACCTATGTAGTATAATACACAGACATTTTCAGAATCAGAGCTAGAGTAATATATCAACAGAAAAAACAACTCAAAGAGAGAAGTACACTTTTGTATATATTTTTTCTGGTTTTATAAACAACAATTCTTAAATACTGTGTACAATGAAACAATAACCCACTGCTATTGAGTCGATTCTGACTCATAATAACCCTTCAGGACAGAGGGGAACTGCCCAATAGGGTTTCCAAGGCTGTAAATCTTTATGGAAGCAGACTGTCACATCTTTCTCCCACAGAGTGGTTGGTAGGTTTGAACCACCAGCCTTTAGGTTAGCAGTCAAGTACTTAACCGCTGTGCCACCAGGGTCCCTTCAATGACATGATATGGCAGGAATAATTTCCCTGCGATTGCTTATCGTTTCCCAGAGCATCATTTTGTAGTTTTAAAAGAACCCAGATCATCTCTCCAATTTAAATCACTGATTTTATGTGCATGAGGAAGTACTTTCCCAAGGAAGTAGTTATATGATTCTCATTTGATGGCATAATGTGTCAAAAGTCATGGGGCTCTTTAAGGTATTAATTAATTTACTGTTTCTACAAATATACACCCACTCCTCACATACAGACATGGTTAAGTTCCAAAGACCATGTCGTTATGCAAAAATAGAGGCTGATCACATCAGATCACAAAATGGAGGATGACTACATCATTACATAACTGCCAAACCACTGAGAATCTTGGCTCAGCCAAGATGACACATAACCTTACCCGTCACAGCCAGCAGTATTCTTGTCTCTTACCTTGACATTCGTTATTGCCAGATGTATGCTGTTAATGTGCAAAATAATTGAATAGGTTTTTATTATTGTTATAAGTGTAAAATGTTGAATAATGAGACAGTCATTAAGTAAGGAGTAGGTGCATTTCTGCTGGCAAATGCTCTATGAGCCATATGTTATATTGACCGCCCCAATACAATTGCAAAACTGTGACCCAAAAATATATACACAACTCTTCATTTTATTAAGAAAAAATATGATGAGTTTAATTTGATCACTCTTCAAATGACCTCTTAAGAATAATGCTTGACATTACAATTAATTTAAATGTATTTAATCATTTATTTGAGGCAGTATATTAAATTTGCTCTTATAAAAAAATTTATATGAAAAATTTCTCATGTAAAGGGTGGTAATATTGTAATTCCTCAATATCATATTCTCTAATATATAAACTCATAGTTAAATTTAGATCATTTATTCAAAGTTTTTATATCAACAAATATGAACATAATGCTTAAATATATATAATATTAAGATTATTAATATGATTTCTTAATATTGTATATTCTTCAAGTTTAGGGTCTTTAAATGTATGTTGCATTGAATTTGCATTACACTTGCATTTATATGAGGCAAATTTAGCAATATTATTCTGTCAAAATGCATAGAGAGGTGGAAAGAAGGAGAGAGAAGTAGGGCAAACGTAAATAGTTGTGCCAATACATTCCAGTCAGCATATGGCTGTAGCAATAGATACATTAATCAGGCTTGAAATAGTTAGCACAAGTTGTTGTTAAAACTGTAGAACTGAATAGACTTAATTACCTCCAAAACAATGACAAAGGAAATAAATACATTGTGCACCAGCATTGTTTCAATTACTGCTACCAAAGACTCTTTGATAGCCCAGCGAGTATGAATCATACTTACTGCGAAAGAGGAAGGATGTGAAAGAGTAAGACTAAAGATAAACCAGGCTTACTTTAAAAGAGAATGATGAATATTCTTATCAGGCAATCTGGTCTACAGGATTGGTGTTCATATAAATGTAAATGTCATGTAAATTTATATGTAAATGTAACAAGAATATTCTATGTATTGCCATAAACACGTGACACAAACTCCCAAATTTTGACATTTTTGTATCATCCAGTCCCCCAAACAAAAATGTAGTTTTTGTTTTGCATTGTTTTTGTTTGTTTTGGCTAAGAAGTATTCAACAAAATTCTACAGTAATCATCAAAATTAAAGGTGAAAGACTAAGATCTTTCACATTTTATCATCTAAGGTTGGGAACAATAAAAGGATTTATGCTCTCACCAATTTTATTTAACATTGAATTGCAGTTTCTAGTTAAGTGCAGTTCAGATTTAAAGAAATCAAAATGCTATTGGATATAGATATGTAGACTGATGAAACAGTAGAGTTTAGAAAACTATTCACATACAATTGATCAATTGATTTTCAACAAAAGTAACAAGACAATTCAATGAGAAAAAGAAGTATTTTTCAACAAATAAAGCTAGAACAACTAGTTTAATATCGGGTAAAAATTAACCTCAAATGCTACTTCATACCAAGTAAAAAATTACTTCTGATGCATCATAGAACTAAACATAAAAGCTAAAATTATGTTTAGCTAGGAAATAAGCATTATTGATAGAATAGACTTCATCAAAATTAAAAACTTTTCCTCCAATGACACTAGAAAATATTTGCAATAGATTGATTTGTTAAATGATGTGCATCTAAAATATAGAAGGAATCCCTACAAAACAGTAAAATGAATAAACTAAATTAAAAGTGTGCAAAAGTTATAAAGACTTCACAAATGCAGTTATATAATGACTAATAAGAACATGAAAGTGTGTTTGGCATTATTAGCTGTGCCATTTATGAACTTGTTTCTCAGCATGCATATGAGGCGATTAAAAATACCATGGCTTGGGTCAGGCACATCTTAGTCCTCAAGGTGACATCTGCCCAAGTGCTACTTGCCCCCAAAACCTTTTGTACTCCTAGCTCTAAGTGATTGCTTCCTATAAAAATCTACTGGCACATAGAGAAAAGCACAAATTATTAATGATTATTAAATTAAAGAGAGTCTGGTAAGATGTTGATATAAAGGCAGTATAAGAAAATATGGAAACTCTACAGAACTTAAAAATTAAAGATCAGGGTGAAAAACAAACAAACAAACAAAAACATTGTTCCATGGGCAGAAGAAAATAGTGATCAAGTATTTAAATTTAAAAAAAAAAAGATGGCATGCTTATCTTTATAAAGTAAAACCATACAAAAAGAAATGCAATAGATCATGGAAACAAAATAGTGAGACAAAAGAAAGAGGCAAAACTTGGATCATCCAAACTGGAGTGAGAATAAGAAACCACAATAAATGCAGAATTGAAGACAAGTGACAAACACATGGGAAAATAAGCTCTTCAAAAACTCAGAGACAAAGTCAGTGAAAACATTATAAAAGTGAATAAATAAAATATGACAGGAAATAATAGCAAACAAATAATATTATAGAGAAAATAGGAAACCACTATTCCCAAAATACTGGTCCCTGAAAAATAAAAAACTAAAACAAGAAAGCAAATCAATTACTAGTGATATGAGTCAAGTCAGTATTATTTCGATAAAAGAAGACTTGAATTTACATACTAAAAAAAGTACCCCAATTACTGGCCTAAAGAATACTAGAGAAACCTCAAGAGTGTGGCCCCCAGACACCCTTTCAGCTCAGAGGTGAAGTTACCTTCGAGGTTCGATTTAAGCCTGGGAGTGGACAGCCCAGTAAAACTAAATGGGACTAACGAGGTACAGGAGTCCGGTGACAAGGGCCAGAAGGCAGAGGGGGAGTAGGAAACTGCTGATAAGGAACACAAATTGAATAAGGACACTGTCGATGTATTGTGAGATTGTTGACCACTGCTATAGGGCAACATTTGTAGTAACTATTAAATGGGAGGCTGTTTTGTCCTGTAAGCCTTCATCTTGGGCGAGAATGGCAGCACAATTGGAAGAGCATAGTTAATATCACTTAAATGTGCAAATAAAAAGTTTTGAAATGGTGTTTAAATAAAATAAAATAAAAAATAAATAAACAAATGAGTCTAAAGAGGTACAATAGTCCACTGACAAGGTCCAGAAGACAGAAGGGGACAAGGAAGTCCCCTGGTGATAGGGAACACAAGGTGGAGTAAGGATATTCTTGATGTGCTGTGAGATTGTTAACCATTGTCATAGGGCAACATGTGTAGTAACTGTTAAATGAAAAACTATTTTGTTCTGTAAGCCTTCATCTTAAGTGAGAATAACAGCACAGTTGGAAGAGCGTAGTCAATGTCACTGAACTGTGAATGTAGAAATTTTTGAAACGGTGTATCTTTGGCTATCTGTATTTTCATCAAAAAACAAAAAAAAGGTTGAGAATTTAGAGGCTTAATATGTTGTGGGGTTGTTAACCAATGTCATAGAACAACATGTGTACTACTATTTCATGAGAAACTATTTGCTCTGTAAGCTTTCACCTGAAGTACAATAAAATATAAAAATAAAAAAAATAAAAAATAAAAAAAGTACCCCAAGTGCCAATAAAAAAAAAAAAAAAATGATTGAATCTATTTAACAATGAACTTCAGGTAATCAAAATTTTCCTAAGGAAATCAAAGCATGATGATTGGCAGTTAGCAATGAATAATTAATGGAAGTACTGGGTCTACAACAATGGAAGGAATTAGTATTCCAGAATACTATATGAGCATGTGTCATAGATTGAATTATGTCCCCCCAAAAATGTGTGTATCAATTTGGCTGGGCCATGGTTCCCAGTATTGTGTGGTTGTCCTCTATTTTGTGATTGTAATTTTATGTTAAAGAGGATTAGGGTGGGATTGCAACACCGTTACTAAGGCCGCATCCCTGATCCAATGTAAAAGGAATTTCCCTGGAGTGTGGCCTGTACATTTTACCTTACAAGAGATAAGAGGAAAGTGAAGCAAGCATAGAGTTGAGGACTTTATACCACCAAGAAAGTAGTGCCTGGAGCAGAGCGCGTCCTTTGGACCTGGGGTCCCTGTGTGGAGAAGCTCCTAGTCTGGGGGAACAGCTGATGAGAAGGCTGACAGAGAAAGCCTTCCTCTAGAGCTGACGCCCTGAATTTGGACTTTTAGCCTACCTTACTGTGAAGAAATAAACTTCTCTTTGTTAAAGCCATCCGCTTGTGGTATTTCTGTTATAGCAGCACTATATAACTAAGACAGCATGGAAATGGTTCAACAGGCACAAATAGAGAGGGAAATGGCAAAGATAATGGGAGGAGAGTAAGTTATGCAGATGATTCAACCATGCTTGCTGAAAGCGAAGACGACTTGAAGCACTTACTGATGGAGATCAAAGACTACAGCCTTCAATATGGATTACACCGCAACATAAAGAAAACAAAAATCCTCACAATTGGACCAATAAGCAACATCAACAAACCGATGCAGCACTGGAAGTGCTCACTCATCTATGCCAAGAAATTTGGAAGACAGCTACCTGGCCAATGAACTGGAAGAGATTGATATTTATTCCTATTCCAAAGAAGGGTGATCCAACAGAATGCGGAAATTATCAAACAATATCATTAATACCACACGCAAGTAAAATTTTGCTGAAGATCAGTCAAAAGCAGCTGCAGCAGTTTATCGATAGGGAACTGGCAGAAATTCAAGCTGAATTCAGAAGAGGATGTGGAACCAGGACTATCATAGCTGATGTCAGATGGACCCTGGCTCAAAGCAGAGAATAGCAGAAAGATGTTTGTATGCGTTTTATTAACTATGCAAAGGCATTCAACTGTGTGGATCATAACAAATTATGGATAACATTTTGAAGAATGGGAATTCTAGACCACTTAATTTTATTCATGAGAAACCTGTACACAAATCAAGAGGCAGTTGTTCGAACAAAACAAGAGGGTGCTACAGGGTTTAAAGTCAGGAGGGGTGTGAGTCAGAGATGTATCCTCTCACCATACCTATTCAATCTCTACGTTGAACAAATAATCCGAGAAACTGGACTGTATGGAGAAGAATGAGGCATCAAGATTGGAGGAAGATGCATTAACAACTTGTGTTATGCAGATGACACAACCTTGCTTGCTGAAAGTGAAGAGGACTTGAAGCACTTACTGATGAAGATCAAAGACCACAGCCTTCAGTATGAATTACACCTCAACATAAAGAAAACAAAAATCCTCATGAATGGACCAAAAAGCAACATCATGATAAACAGAGAAAAGACTGAAGCTGTCAAGCATTTCATTTTACTTGGATCCACAGTCAACACACATGGAAGGAGCAGTGAAGAAATCAAAAGATGCATAACATTGAGCAAATCTACTGCAAAAGACCTCTTTGAAGTGTTGAAAAGCAAACATGTAACCTTGAAGACTAAGGTGAGCCTGACCAAGCCATGGTGTTTTCAGTTGCCTCATATGCATGCAAAAGCTGGATGATGAACAAGGAAAACGGAAGAAGAATTGATGCCTTTGAATTGTGACGTTGGCAAAGAATATTGAATATACCATGGACTGCCAAAAGAACGAACAATCTGTCTTGGAAGAAGTACAACCAGAATTCTGCTTAGAAGCAAGGAAGATAAGACTACATCTCACATACTTTGGACATGCTATCAGGAGGGACCAGTCCCTGGAGAAGGACATCATGCCTGGTAAAGTAGAGGGTGATTGAAAAAGAGGAAGACCCTCAATGAGATGGATTTGCACAGTGGCTGCCACAATGGGCTCAAACATAGCAACAATTGTGAGGATGGCAGAGGACCGGGCAGTGTTTCATTCTGTTGTACATAGAGTCGCTATGAGTCAGAACTGAGTTGACAGCACCTAACAACAACAGAGTAAGCTTGCTGATTACTTTCTAATCATTGAGTGTAAAAGCATATTATTATATTATTATGTGGCAACAAAAGAAGTAGTATACTTGTAAATATATGTAGTGGTACAAAGTGTATGACAGGAAGAGCATATTATGTCCTAATAGTGGGTAGTGGAGGAAAAAGAAGATGGGAGAAGACATTAATTTTGTTACTGCCTTTGAGTAGAAATTAAGAAAATATAGAAGTAAGGACATTGTGTAAGGTAGTTATAAGAATAATCACTACAACAAAAATGCATATTTTTCCAAATATGAGAATAACAGACATAAAAAACATATTTTAAAGAATAAATAAAAACATTGAAAATATAATGACTGAACTAAGATCATGAGTATGTCATTTAAAAATGTAAATGGTTTTCTCATCCCTATTAAAAGAAAATGATGTTCGTGTTAAATCAGAAAGCAAAATACATCTCTATTCTGTGTATACCAAGTAAATCTAATTCAAAGTGATCCAGAAATAGGAAATTAAAGCAAAGACAAGAGTATAGCAGGAAATTTATACGACAAAATTATACCAGCAAAGGGGAATTTAAGCCAAGGGCATTGTTAAAACAAAGAAGGACAATTTACAATGCTAAAGGGTTTAATTCATAAAATGAAGATATAACAGTGTGAATATTCATGCACAAATTACCCTAGCAGCAACAATCATAAAACAGAAATTGCATGGGATACAATGAGAAATACACAAAATATTTTATAGAGACTAATTAATCTCTCTCAGGTCATGGCTGATTCATTGAAAAACAAAACAAAACAAAAAAGCCTAAGAACTTATAAGACATCATTAATAAGGTAAAACATGATTGCTATTCTTATTTGTCCATTTTTCCTACAGTTCTGAATCACATGAATATTTGTCATCATAAAATGAGTATTTTTTCTGTTTTTCTTTTTTAATCAACAGTACTTTTTTCCTCTTAATTTCATTCCTTCTATTTAATAATTAATAATTAATTTCTCTTGATGTCATTCCTTCCATAAATAATATGTCATTTTTTCTTGAATCCAGCTACTCGTTTACTACAGTTAACTTACACAGGTGCTTTGCTTATAAATTCCCAATGATTACTCAACAAGGTAATTCTGCAGGGTAATGGCAGGTTCATCTTCCCAGTGTGTATTTCCTTTACAGCTTTTAATGGTTATTAAGCCTTTCATGTTCCCTTATTTCTTACTGCATCTGGGTTATACAGATTTCTCCATGTCTCCCAAGTTCGTCCACAATTTTTGAGCAAACCCCATTTCTAGCTTTATCATAGAATCCTCTCTTACATTAACTCTATTCTAACCAGGACTATTAAGGCTTTCTGAATGCTTTACTTAACTTCTGGGGTTCTTGCTTCCCCTTATGATTGCATCTACCTTGAATTTACTAGTTGTCTTCTTCACTGGTTAATACACCTAGCTTTAGGTGTTTATTCATACTCATTGCAAACCTGGAGTTACTTGTGAACAGCAAATATGTGCTCTACAGATTTATGTAATAAAAAAGCGCATTTCTACTGGGTAATGAGGAGTGGAGTTGTATCTATGGAAGAATAGAACTCTTTCTGCAGTACTACCATATCACAAGCTTGCTTGCTGAAAGTGAAGAGGAGTTAAAGCACTTACTGATGAAGATCAAAGACCACAGCCTTCAGTATGGATTACACCTCAACATAAAGAAAACAAAAATCCTCGCAAATGGACCAATAAGCAACATCATGATAAACGGAGAAAAGATCGAAGTTTTTAAGGATTTAATTTTACTTGGATCTGCAATCAACACCTGTGGAAGCATCAGTCAAGAAATCAAAAGACGCATTGCATTGGCCAAATCTGCTGCAAAAAATCTCTTGGAAGCGTTGCAAGGCAAAGATGTCACCTTTAACACTAAGGTGTGCCTGACCCAAGCCATGGTATTTTTAATTGCATCATATTCATGAGAAAGCTGGGCAATGAATAAGGAAGAAGGAAGAAGAATTGACACCTTTGAATTGTGGTGTTGGCAAAGAATATTGAATATACCATGGACTGTCAAAAGAACGAACAAATAAATCTGTCTTGGAAGAAGTACTACCAGAATGCTCCTTAGAAGCAAGAATGGCAAGACTACATCTTACATACTTTGGACATGTTGTCAGGAGGGATTAGTCCCTGGAGAAGGACGTCATGCTTGGTAACGTACAGAGTCAGGAAAAAGAGGAAGACCCTCAACGAGATGGACTGACACAGTGGCTGCAACAATGGGCTCAAGCATGGAGCAGGACCGGGCAGTGTTTCCTTCTGTGGTGCATAGGGTCGCCATGAGTCGGAACCGACTCGACAACAACTAACAACAACAACAACGACAACCATATCACTTGTCTTGCCTCCCCACTATTACACTCATCCTAAGGTATGGGTTGGAATAAGAGTCTGAGTTTCCTATATTTATCTTCCGTTGTTTTGTTATTTAAGGGAACTTTATACTGAGTCAGGAAGATACACTTTTTACTCTAGGAAACAGAATAATATAGCCTGGATTAGGTTTGTGTTGATGTGGGAGTGATGGAGAGAAGTACACAAATTTGAGATAGATTAGGTTATAACATTGACAGGACTTAGTTGTAGATTAGATGTGTCATTTGTCAACACTGAATCATTCTATACCATTTCTCTGCTCTGCTTCAGATGCAACCTTGTTTAAAGAGACAGTTATCATGAGCTTCTATTTTCTCACCTTCTCCTTACTCTATAATTCATTTTATCTCTCACTAAAATCACCAATGACCACAGTGAGAAATCCAATGGATATAGAGTTTGACACTTTGGGTCACGCTATCATTCTTGAAACGTGGGGAGAATGAATATGAATTAAAAAATCTCTATGTGCATAATAAACTTTATTTTCTATTAACTGTAATTTCACTTAATTTGACTTCTAGACATCATTCCACCATACCAAAGAAAAATATAACTATAATTATTCTTTATGGTGTTCTCCCTCTCTTGAGCTATGATGAAGTTGTGGGACTGTAAGCAATGGCAAGGGATTTGAAGCAAGAGGAATTTGGTACCCCAACTATTCCTTAATAACAATCCACAATCTGATTGAGGGCTGCCCTCAGAGCATGACCTGCTTTCAAAATGAAGTCAGATGCCAAAGGGGCTAACAACTGGAAGCTGCCGACTACTCACACTTCTTGCAGCTGAGCAGTGTGCTCTTTCTGGTAGGGCTCTTGAAGAGCACATCAGTGTCTGCTGCACTGTCCGGATATTTGCAAAACATTCCTGGCATTCACGAAAAGCACTTTTTCTATTTTATAACAAAGATTCTTTTCTCTCTTTCCCCAGAGACAGCACTTCTCAACAGAAGTCCCTCTCCTCTCAGTCCTGAGTTCCCGTGACTATTGCTGCAAAAAATGCTAAGTTTTGGACTTTAGAATTAACTACTTACAATTGGTATATACAGTATATTTTTGCTGACGTTTTCTGAGACTTCTCACCACTGTGCCTTCTTGTGCTTCTCTACTTCTTTGGCTTACTTTTTTTTTTTTAATATAGATTCTTAAAGACCTCAGCCACTTTTGATATCATTTACATGTAACCTGCAGTCGGAAGATTACATTTACCTTCTAGTGGTGTTAATAAAGAGTTCGATTATTTTGTTTGTTTCTCTGTGCTGCATTTTTATGATATCCAGGAGGGGAACAAAAGGAAAAAAAAAATGCCGACTGAAGCATCTATGTCATAACTATTTTTTTTAATATATTGTATTTTTTTAAATATATTTTCTTCATTGTAGTCTTCCTTTAAATAAACAACCAAAACAAAGAGTATTTGGTAAAAAGAACATAAATGTTTTGCTACTAATTAAATGTAGAAAAAAGAAAGAAGGCGCCAAGAATGACTTTTAAATTGCTAACGTGGGAAAGCATGAGAAAGGATTATCCTAAACTGCAGTGAGTTTTCTCATCAAACAGGAAAAATCAGACAGTCATATAAATACAATTCTTACATATATAATACATAACCAAAAGGATAGGAGTAGCACAATGTAAATATAAACCAAAACACTTTGGTTCCATCTCATAGTGACCCTATAGGTCACCCTATATATATATTAGTGTGTGTGTGTGTGTGTGTGTGTGTGTGATGCATAGACACAAAAGTAAAAATGCTATGGTTGCTTAGTGTGGCTGTGGACCCAGACATTTGAGCTAAATTAGGCTGTAGCTGTTGTTCAGTTTTCTTCACCCCAAGCCTATAGGGGACAGAGTAAACGGTAAAAGTTCGTTGCTATTTTCGCATGCCATCGAGTCAATTCTGACTCAAGTGATCATATCAAGTGATAGGACAGAGTAGAACTGCCCCATAGGGTTTCTTTCCTAAGCCATAATCTTTACGGGAGCAGACTGCCAGGTCTTTTCTCCCGCAGAGTGGCTGGTGGTTTTAAACCATTTACCTGTCAGTTAGCAGCCAAATGCTTTAACCATTGTGCCACCATTAGTCCATTGTCATATCACTGTGACACAAAGCAGAATATTTAGATACCAACTGGATTCAAGCAGAGTGCTTGATTTTTAATCTTCTTCTTTCCCCAACTGTTTCCAATCACGTTTATCTTTTATAGTTATATACTTACCTTCCTTCAATGGAATAATAAGACAAGTCTGACTGTGCATTTTTAATAATAACAGGTTAGTAAGCCTCCTTCTATCTTGACATAGAACACATTTCCTGGATTTACTCATAATAGAACTTTTGTCATGTCCTTCAACAGCCTTCTTCAAAATACGACCTTTCCCAGGAGGAAATTACTTTTGCCACTTTACCTATAGTGTGACAGCCCATGAGGCACAGAATAGGACTTTTTTTCCATACAAACATGCTCTATTTTGACTGAATACAATTTAGAAACATTTAAACAGCAGAAAATATTATAAACAACACAACAAGGATTAAAAAGAAAAAAAAAAGTGAAACATATGATTGCCAAATGGTAACTTCCCAAGATTAATCTAGGAATTTAAAGATAAACTAAAAAAAAAAAAAAAAAAAAAAAAAAAAAAAAAAAAAAACCTTGTGAGTTAATTTGGGAACATGGATATCGATGATGTAGATTTTTACTTTGTTTTTTTGTTTTTAAAACTGATCAAGTTTTATTGAGGTAAATATGAGGTTACTTACACTGGTTTCTTACTGCGGTCAAAGCACATAAAAATGGTCTTTAATGTTTAAACACCTTTACCACGCCATATTAAACTTCAAAGACAGTTTAAGTAATAGTAGACTGAGTAATTAAACTAAAATGCAACAATTATACTATCTAATTCTAGAGGGTGCAATGAAAAGTATATATATGTATATATATATATATATACATATATATATTTTGTTGTTGTTAGATACCATTGATTTCGTTCTGACTCATAGCAAACCTATGTAAAACAAAACTAAATACTGCAGAGTCTTATATCATCCTCTAAATCACTGCTGTGTTTGAGCTCATTTTTAAAGCTTCTATGTCAAGCCATCTAATCAATGTCTTCCTCTTTTTTGCTGGCCCTCTACTTTACCAAGCATGATGTCCTTCTCCAGGGACTGGTCCCTCCTGATAACATGTCCAAAGTACATGAGACATAGTCTTGCCATCCTTGCTTCCAAGGAGCTCTCTGGCTGTACTTCCTCCAAGAAAGACTTGTTCTTTCTTTTGGCAGTCCGTGGTATACACAATATTCTTAGCCAACACCATAGCTAAAAGGCATCAATTCTTCTTCAGTCTTCCTTATTCACTGTCCAGGTTCTGCATGCATATGAGGCAACTGAGAATATTATGGCTTGGGTCAGTTGCACCTTAGACCTCAAAGTGACGTCTTTGCTTTTCAACACTTCAAAGAGATTTTTTGCAGAGGATTTGCCCAATCCAATACATCCTTTGATTTCTTGACTGCTGCTTCTATGGGTGTTGATTGTGGATCCAAGTAAAACAAAATCCTTTTACAGCTTCAATCTTTTCTCCATTTATCATGATGTTGCTTATTGGTCCAGTTGTGAGGATTTTTGTTTTCTTTATGTTGAGGTGTAATCCATACTGAAGGCTGTGGTCTTTGATCTTCATCAGTAAGTGCTTTAACTCCTCTTCACTTTCAGCAAGCAAGGTTGTGTTATCTGCATAACGCAGGTTGTTAAATGAAACTTTCTCCAATCCTGATGCTGAGTTCTTCTTCATATAGTCCGTCTTCTCAGATTATTTGCTCAGCATACATATTGAATCAGTACGGGCAAAGGATACAACGCTGACACACACCTTTCCTGATTTTAAACCACGCAGTATCCCCTTGTTCCGTTTGAACGACTGCCTCTTGGTATGTGTATAGGTTCCTCATGAGCACAATTTAGTGTTGTGGAATTTTCATTGCTCACAATGTTATCCACAATTTTTTATGATCCATGCAATTGAATGTCTTTCATAGTCAATAGAACACAGACAAACGTCTTTCTGGTATTCTCTGCTTTCAGGAAATAGCCATCTGACATGAGCAATGATATTCCTCCATCCACGTTCACTTATGAATCAGGCTTGACTTTCTAAAAGTTCCCTTTTGATGTACTGCTGCAAACATTTTTGAATGATCTTCAGTAAAAGTTTACTTGTGTGTGATATTAATGATATGGTTTGATAATTCCACACTCTGTTTGATCACTTTTCTTTGGAATGGGCACAAATATATGGATCTCTTTCTGTCATTTGGCCAGGTAGCTGTCTTCCAAATTTCTTAGCATAGACAAGTGAGCACCTCCAGCTTTGCATCTGTTTTTTGAAACATCATAATTGGTATAAATCAATTCCTGGAGACTTGTTTTTCACCAATGCTTTCAGTGCAGCTTGGATTTCTTCTTTCAGTACCATCCATTCTTGATCACATGCTACCTCCTGAAATAGAACATAGACCAAATCTTTCTGGTACAGTGACTCTATGTATTCCTTACATCTTCTTTTGATGCTTCCTGAGTCGTTCTATATTTTACCCATAGAATCCTTCAGTATTGCAACTGGAGGCTTGAATTTTCTTCTGTTCTTTCAGCTCGAGAAATGCTGAGTGTATTCTCTTTTGATTTTCTAACTCCAGATCTTTGCACATGTCATTATAATACTTTATCTTCTCGAGCTGTCCTTTGAAATCTTCTGTTCAGCTCTTTTACTTCATCATTTCTTGCATTCGCTTTAGCTACTCTATGTCCAAGAGCAATTTTCAGAGTCTTTTCTGGCATCCAGTTTGGTCTTTACTTTCCTGTTTTTTTTAATCACCACTTTCTTTCTTCACATATGGTGTCCTTGATGTTATCCCACAACTCATCTGGTCTTCCTTCTTTAGTGTTCAACGAGTCAAACCTATTCTTGAGATGATCTATACTCAACGTCATATTTTAGCTCTTGTGGACTTGTTTTAATTTTCTTCAGCTTCAACCTGAATTTTTGTATGAGCAATTCATGGTCTTTTCCACAGTCGACACCTGGTCTTGTTCTGACTGATGATATTGAGCTTTTCCATTTTATCTTTCTACAATGTATTCTATTTGATTCCTGTGTATTCTACCTGGCGAGGTCTACCTGTATAATTGCCAGGGAATTGAAAACAGGTATTTGCAGTTAATAGATCATTGATCTTGAAAAATTCTCCTATGTGATCTCTGGTGTAATTTCTATCAACAAGGCATATCTTCCAACTAGTTATCCTTCTTCTTTGTTTTCAGTTTTCACATTCCAATCACCATTAATTATCAGTGCATTTGATTGCATGTTTGATCAATTTCAGACTGCAGAAGTTGGTAAAAATATTCAATATGTTCATATTTGCCATTGGTAATTGGTGTGTAAAATTGAATGATAGTCTTATTAACTGGTCTTCCTTGTAGGCAAATGGATATTACCCTATCATTGACAGCTTTGTACTTCAGGATAGATCTTGAAATGTTCTTTTTGAGGATTAATGTGATACCATTCCTCTTTAATTTGTCATTCCTGGAGTAGTATACCATATGATTGTCTGATTGAAAATAGCAATTTCAGCTCACTTGTGCCTAGGATATTGATCTTTAGGTGTTCTATTTCATTTTTGGTGACCTCCAATTTTCCTAGATGTGTACTTCATACATTCCACGTTCCCATTGTTAACTGATGTTTGAAGGTGTTTTTTTTTCTCCTCATTTTGAGTCATGTCACATCAGCAAATGAAGGTCCCATAAGATTTACTCCATCCATGTCATTAAGGTCTACTCTACTTAGAGGGGATAGCTCTTCCCTAGTCGTATTTGAGTGCCTTCCAAACTGAGGGGCTCATCTCCCAGCGATATATCAGAAAACGCTTTGCTGCAGTTCAATTTTTTCTGAAGTAGTCTGCCAGGTTCTTCTTCCTAGTCTGTCTTGGTCTGGAAGCTCCACAGAAACCTGCCCAGCATGAGTGGCCCTGATGGTATTTGAAATACTGGTGGCATAGCTTCAGAATCACAGCAAAATGCAAGCTACCACAGTACATCAAACTGACATATGCATCGTGGATAGATATGTGTATACGTATATATGTGTGTGTGTGTGTGTGTGTGTGTATGTATATATGTATGTGTATTCTTAAGACGTTTATTAAGGCAATGTATATTCTGGAAACCGTATCTTGGGAATTATACTTCAATAAGAGCAAACACAGCATCAATTAACAGAAGTTAGACTAAAAAGACTTCGAACAGAATTAATTTAAAGTGAGGAAGCACATCAGATGCCCTGATGTGCTTGTGGATGTTCAGGGGCTTATGTAAACCTGAATCATACCTGTATATCATGGTACTTACCTGAGCTCTCATAGTTCATCCCTCCTGCTCTCCGGACACCTGATGATGCAGGAGATGACTTGACATTGTGGGGCTGCTGCCCTGGGCTGCACTTGGAAGAGCAGGCATAGATGCCACTTGGAAAAACCTAGATTGCAACCTTTAATTCTGCCAACTTTTACCTGTGTGATCATTTTCTTTTCTTAGATCATTGAGCTTTTTCTCAGTTGACACAACTCTCAACTAACTTTCTTAAACTAAGAAAGCTAATCCACACTTGATTGAAGGACAAATTCCGATTGTTTCTCCTGGTCGTTGGCCATCTTCCTATGGAAGTCAAGGTTATGACCCAACAGGAAACCTCATGTATATGTCTCATGTTTGCATACTTTAGGGAATTTTTTTCTCTATTTCTAGCAATAATTTCCCTTCTCTGTTTATTCTCTGGGGAGTTGAATTTCATGTTCTTTATATAGTTCAGGCAATATCTGAATTTTCAGCTAGAGCTTTTGAATCTCCCTCTGCAACTGTGCATTGCAAACTATATAAAGATAGTTGCTTTGGTTAGAGACATTTGATTTTCTTATGGCTTTGTAATATTTCCTGTTTTTCTCTTTTTAGTTTTTTTTAAAGAAAACATTTAAGTTAACAGAATCAATGATTCCTTCAAATTGAAATCTAATTGATAATCTTGTCTCCATTTTCTGAGTCACTCTTTTTGTCTAATTCTAAGTTGCTATCATCCATGTAATATTCCATATAGAGAGTTGATACACATATTGTCTTTAGCACACTTTCAATCAGGGATTCTAACTGGCTGTTAATGATTTATAACCTGTATCCTTTGTGTTTAAAGTTTTCAAAGTTTTTTTCTTCCCTGTGTCTTCATTTCCTGTATTCTTTTCTTGCATTCAGCATCTTCTTGGACAAGGAGTTAGGCTTTCCTAAAGTTTAATATTTTCATCAAAACCTTTAACTATTTCTTTCCGGTGATACTGTATATTTTTCAGAGATTATTTTAATACAGTCTTGGCTCACTCATTTAGTATTGAATGAATAGTGATTCCTCTTCTAGTGACTGTGTCTATCCTTCAAGGAAATCCATCATCACTCCATGAAATGAAATTTATATGGGACTTGCCTGTCTGTTCTCTTTTGAAAAGGGCTAATGTATCCTCTACTGAAAATGTGGACCTGTTCACATCTGTATTAAGTACTGCCAAATACAGAGTTTGTAAGTTCAGAGGACTAGCCTCCGCTGCAGGTGACTCAAGTGCTTCAAAGATTTCTGTAGACTCTCCAACCTTCTTACTGAGTTTAGGATATTCTTCAACTTGTGCAGAAAATTACTTGGCTAGTTTTTTTCCTTAAAAATTTGTTAGCTTTTTACTGTAAAAGTGATCAAAACATATCATACCAAAATTTCCAAGGGAACCTCAAACAAACTAGAGCATTGTGTCCATAATACAGACAATACCTTCAGATCACCACACAGCCACCACAGTAATAGCTAGAAAGACATTTTTGCATCCCTGAGCAGGTCGTTTATGACTCCAAAGGGCACCACAGCTCTGCATATGGCCAGTAACTTATGGGCTACAAAAACCTGTCTACAATCCTGCTAGTGTTGTATCAGTAAGTCAAACAAGTGCCTAGAAAACAAGACAGACCATCTTTGGGGCAGCAAGAGGAGGATCCAGATTAAATAAACTAGAGTTCTTTAACTTTGCTCTGCTCGGTGCATAAGTACAAAGTGTTATACTTTGTACAGTACACTGGGAAAATGGAAAAGGCTGATTACTGCCAGTTCAGACCAGACCATGGGGCTGTCACCTCTCTAGGCCACACCTGACCTAACAAGAGATCTCACTGATTCAACTAGTTCCATGCCCTAACCAAATAGGAAAAAAACACACAAAACAAAACAAAACCCATCGACGAGTGGATTCCAACTCATAGCAACCTTATAGGACAGAGTAGAACTGCCTCACAGAGTTTCCAGGGTTTTAAATCTTTATGGAAGCAGAATTCCACATCTTTCTCTCATAGAGCAGCTGGTGGGTTTGAACCACTGACCTTTCAGTTAGTAGCCAAGATGTTGCTAATGCTCTGAGCCCCCAGGGCTCCTTGAGAATCAAACTGGACAGTAGTTATTTTAAGTTATACCTGGTTTATTAATTATACATATTACTACCACTAACTATTGCTTCCTGTCCTTCAAACAGTGTATTAAAGAAAGAGGGTGTATCTACCAGTGGCATTATTGAGATTTATTTAACTAAGTAGTTCTCTAGTTGATAAGACAGGCTCTGCAGAGGTGCCAGCTGAAATCAAATTGAAATAAAACAGTGTACCCATCCTAGCAGCCAGATGCAGGCTATTCCAAGGCAATGGAATCAAATCATATTAAAGGAACGTGCATCTTTTAAGTTAGTCTGACTTCAGCTCTACTTGCCAGTTGGGACATGGCTTGCTTTACTTTGACCCGTATAAACAGAAACAGTGATAAAAAAAAAATCCAAACAGAACAAAAATTTTTGAGAGACAAAGAGACAAAGGCTTTTTACTAAATATTTATTGGTTTAAATCTGTTCACGTGAAATTCACTCATCTACAACAAATAACTGTGCATTTCTACATAATTCATAACAGCTGTCACCTTACATTTTAATAGAAAGAGGGAAGGGCAGGAGAGGACTGCATCTTATCTTTTCTAGAGGAAGATGCACAAAGTGTTTTAGTTTCTATTCTACCCTTATTATCTCCTTCACAGTGGATAAAAAAAACTCATACCACAGAAATCAAATAAAAAAGAGGCACAAATTGGTTTCTGCTGCCCTAAAACCAATGTCTCTAGTTTCTCTTCAAAGATATTTTAATAATGTTATTAGTAGAAATGAAATCTAGACCCATGTTCATCAAACAAAGAAAATAAAAATAACAAGTTATAGATATTCAATAATTTGGGGAGTTCTTTAAATAAGACTCACACCTTTTTATCTTGCTTAAAAGATCCTTGTAGACACTTTAGATGATACAAAACAGTATTATATGTGCATTCAGAGATAAGCAGCATGGGGCAGGAGCTGGTGTGGTCTGGTACTTTAAATTACACCAAACCCCCAAAATATTCTCTCTTTCTTTGCTCTCACCTGATCATCTGCTTCCTGTTTTAGTATGAAAATAAGATCAACTAGAAAATAACTTATGCTTATTCCTCCTAACACATTTACCAAACCATACGTTCTCCCATATATTCTGCCTTATATCTTTGTATTGTTTTTATAATTTTATGTGTTGATATAGGACTAATTTATCTAATTTTGCCATGTATCACATCTATTGTCTCTTATTCAAGGATATCATCTCCAGCATCATTAAAAATTCCCTTTTCTTCTTTATCATTTTCATGAGTATAAACATAGTATCACACATAAAAAAAAGTTCGTTTCGACAACTAATTTCACCCATGTAACTATTTCTCTGCTCTGTTTTATAGTGTGATTCCCCAAAGTAATTGTTTTCACTTCCTCTCCTATCTATCTCTTTTAAAGCTGCTCCAATGAAGTTTTCATCATGACCATCTTGCTAAAAACGTCCTAGATCATCAATACTCTTTTTATTATTTAATTCAATAGACTATTTTCATTTGCCATTATATTGCATCTATCAGTAATATTTCACACAGTTGATTACTTTTTCCTTCGTGGAAGGCTTTCTTCAACTTGGGTCACCAGATATCACTCTACTTCACTGCTTATACGGTCTAGTGTCCTTTTGCTGATTCTTATTTTCCAAACCTCTAAATATTTGTGTGATTTAAGACTCAATCTCCTGACTTTTCTATTTCTTAATCTACACTAACACATTAAGTGATCTCATTCCCTCTAGTATCTTCAGAAAAGAGAACTCTTTCTACAACTATCGGCATATATCACATATCTGCTTAATATAGCTGCTTGAATATCTAACAGACTTCTCAAAATTAACTTCTGTAACTGAACCCCTGATTTCAATTCAGAATCTTGCTTCTTATACTATCTTCCTATCTATGGAAATTACAAACTTATCTCACAGTTGCTTAGTCAAAAAAACAGACTCGATGACACCTAACAGCAACAACAGCTTAGTCAAAAAATCGGAGTCACTCTGAACTACTCATTTCCTCTGAAACTTAACATCCAGTCACTCAGATTTACCTATAAAATATACAAAGGCTCAAACTACTTCACTCCACCACCATAACTATCATAATAGTTAATGCCCCCATCTCTTCTTGCCATGAATATTGTAAAAACTTATTAACTAATTTTCCTGCTTCTAACTTTGTTCTTTTACAGTCGATTGTGTTGCAGGAACCATAGTGAAGCTTATTATTATTTTTTTTCTGAATCTACCTAAGGCTCATCATCTTACAGTAAAAATTAAAGTCTTTAAAATGACCAATGAGATCCTACAAGAACTATGCACCTCCCAGTCTCTCCCTTTTTTTACTTCAGTTGTTCCAATGACATTAACATGTCTGCTATTCCTCAAGCTCAGCAAGCAGGCACATGTCTCCAGTCTTTAACTTAATTTTCTTTCTGTCTAGAATGCACTTTCCTTAAATACTTTCCTGACGTTCTTATTTAATTCATCACATCTTTGCTTAAATATCAACTCATCAGAACATCTATGCTGTCCACCCTGGTGAAGTTGTACTCCCACAATTCTCTATCTTCCTTACCTAGTATTGCTTCCTTCATAGCAGTTATCACCACCTGTCAAATTAAATAATCATTTATGTGAGTACTGCTTATCTTCCCCTACTAGAATGTGAGCCCACAAGTGATTTATTGGTGTGTTCGTTACTCAGAGCCTAGTATCTTAAAAAAAGTGCTACGAATCTAGTATGTGCTCAAAAAATATTTTTAAAAAATTGAATGAAGTCCAATTTCAGAGACTATGCCTCCTGAATCAACATGTAGTGATAGAGTGTTATGTCATGTCTGCCCCAGAAGGAATTATTAATTGACTTTTTTTCTTCCCATGTTTTCATCTTACATTCATTTCTTTAGCTACATGTTGACTTCCAAGAGTAAGCCCTCTTTGAGTGATGTGAGGAACATGTTTGCCTGATTTTTAACATCTAGTAGCATAAAGTGTACATTACTTAAATACTTCTAATAGTCTTGGCTTAGGAACAATATATTATAAAGAATTCTTATATTAACTATGTTTACATCTTCTTTAAAATACTACTTTTCACTATGGGATAATTAGGAGTTATCAAAAAGAGTGGCCATAAATTAAAGGTTAGTTAACCTGTCATGGGATGGGTGCCAAACAATACATAAATCTTGACACTAGAAGAAAAAATATCTTTGTTTTTTCTGTTATCTTTATACCAATTCAGTCTCTTCCTCACCATGTGACTAGTTAGGGCTTCTATTACTCACCAGTTGAGTACTGACTTGGTGACACTTGTTATATACATAAACTACATTACCCTTCTGTGATGTCTTACAAAGCAGTTAAAAAAAATACACACACACACACACACACACACACACACACAGAGTAAATCAATGTATTTCCTTTTCTGGTCAATTTAAAATATTACCTTCAGGAAAGTAGTTATATGATTAATAGTTTCTTTGGTTTATATTCATGATCTTAGACACAATCAACATTTCTCTTATAGCTGGTGTTAGAGACTGAGGATAATATGTATTTTAAATTTCTGTATTATCTCTAAATTATTCATGTTTTTCAAGAAAAAGTCACTGAATCTATATAATTGTTAAAAACAAAACAAATTTCAGAATAACTCTTCACTCCACTATTCATATGAGTTGACATTTAAAAAGAATGAGACACTTTTATTGTTAAACTTTTTTATTGTTTTATTGTTAAAGCTTATTGTTAAGTTTTATTGTTAAACTTAAATTCTATGCACTTAGGCATTTTTTTCCTCTTCAAGAAAAAATGAATTTAAAAAAGAGGGACTTTTCAAAAAGGCCAGAAAGTATGTGATCAAATAGAAACATCAATCTTAATGGACAATTTTAAGATTCTTATATTACTGATTGATATTCATTTTCAGATTGAGATGTTTGTGCATATATATGAAAGATCACTTAAATTAGAGATCATCTAAATGTATATTGCACCATCCATCTGACAGTTTGTTGTACTGTGATGGCTTACATACTGCTATGATGGTGGGAGATATGCCACTAGTATTTCAAATACCAGCAGGGTTATGCCTGATAGACAGGATTTAGCACACATTCAAGAATAAGACACAGTAGGAAGAAAGGCCTTGTAATATACTTCCAAAAATTAGCCAGTGAAAACCCTATGAAGCACAACAGAGTATTGTCTAATATAGTGCTGAAAGCTGAGCCTCTTAAGTTGGAAGGCACTGAAAATACACAGTGGCCACAACATTGTACTCGAGTATACAATGATTGTAAAGATGGCACAGGACTGGGCAACATTTCATTCTGTTCTATCTGGGGTTGCTGTGAGTCAGCATAGACTCAATGGAAACAAACAACAACAATGTATGTATATAATAGAAAAGAAAATTTCTTTAGTGTAGTATTACGTAACATTGCCAAATAATTCTAAGAATCACAAATAACACTGAGAAATAATGACTTAATGCTCTTTCTCCTGTTTATAAATTCAAAGCAGCTTAACTTTATAAAAATTTAGTGACTATCTGTCACAAAAGCTTAGCGGTTGAGCTAAACCTACTTTCATTCTCTGCATCCCTAAAATTGACTTATTTCTGTCTATGCTAGTCTTTTCACTGTCACTAATATATGATAATTCCTATGATCCTCTTAGAGAGACTGGGTGCTCCAATTTCTTCTTTATAAATAAAAGAAATCTGATTTTGGTACCAAAAATAGTCCAGTACTGACATAAAGGGTAGAAATCACATTGTATCTTTGGGTTTCAGTAAGTTGCAATGTTTAAAAGCCAGTTCAGTCTTCCTCTTTTCCATGTATGCTGCTGCATTAAAAGTAGCACCTAGGTGAATCTTCACTCAACTGAATCCTAACAAAATTTTTCTGATGCAATTTGTAGACTGCTTGCTAAGCTGGCCATCAAATGTGGATTACAGAATTGAAGTAGTTTGACCTTCCATAAATAATCTGAAATAGGTTGTGCTAGTAAAAATTCAAACATAGATATATTCAGAGCATGTTCTAAAAAAGGGTTAACACAAACCACTCTTGGGAAAACAAGGGAAGGGACAAAGAAGAAGTGGATGTTCTGGGAAAATATGTACAAAAAACACCCCAGGAAACATGTAACAAAAATGTCCTTGCACAGACTGTTTGCAGGGAACAACAAGAAAGAATTGCTAACCCAAACTGTTGACAGGAAATGTTCATAAAAAAATGACTAACCAATATAAAGAAAGAATCATCTTTTTTTTTTTTTTTTGAAATGTCTGTGGCAGTATTTGTCACACTAAATCTTGTATATAAAATCTCTGCCCTTTTTCAGAATGGAAGAACATTTAATATTTTAATTTTGTGCTCCCAACTCAAGTTGTAGTATTCCTAAATAAAACTCATTTCTTCTCTACTCTAAACAGAGTAAGAATTTTGTTTCTTGACATTTTTTGGTGTCAGAAGTGGGATGTTGAAGGTGCATTATATTTAGCAACACCGAGGCATCGTGGACTCAGGTCCTGGTAACAGCTGAGCTGTTTGGGCTCTCTGCTTCCACAGATTCTGGGGAGTCATCATAAGGTCAATAACCTCTCGAATCCAAGGTCCACTTTTGTGCTTTGAAAGCCCTTTGAGTTTTATTGCAGGATTTGCTTTTATTCTTGCAAGTAAGTTTTTGCTATCTTTTTGGGAAAATGGAAAGTGCCTGATCTAAGAGTGTTTCTGAGCCACCCTCCAGGACTCTTGCTTATTATATGAACAAGCATTTTAATACTTTAACGTGCTCATTTTTGTCTGATTGGCATGACCTTACTAAGGATAGTTTGGAGAATATATGGCCACTTTGAGGATCATTTGATATTTCTAAATTGGTTTTTTTGTGCCGCAAATTAGAAACTATGGGCCCCCAAATAAAACATGTCAGTGGGATGCTTATTTTGATTGGTATTTGGAGGCCTCTCATATACATCAGGGCAGTAAGTTGCTTCCCTGCAAGACACTGTCTCTAAACAGAATAAAGAATTGCAAGGTCAAATTTCAGCTCCTACCCGCTTTGCTTCATTGCCAGCTGCTACTCTTTTGTATCCTTCTCTGCTTTCTTATTCCTCTGATAACATTTTATCTGAGTTCCCTTTCTTCCCGACAAAAATGGCTGATAAACCTCTGTCTGAAATGTCTTTTCAAATCCACCCTAGTACGGATGAAGATACTGCTCGTATCACTTTCACTCGTTGTTGTGATCCGAACTGTGTAAAGTTGTAAAAGATTTTCCAAAACTACATAAGGACCCCTGTGTATTTGCTGAAGAACTCATGATCCTTGTTGAATCTTATCAGTCTGGATTCCCTGATTTATACTAACTACTCTATTTTTACACAAATAACATGCTCCTTCTACGTTTGTTTGCCAACCACTTCCTCCTCCCAGAAGGTATTTTCAATAAGTGGTGCTATGCCATTTTTTTTACATGTTGCTGTAAAAAATTAGCAGAGTGTTTACAAAAATATCTCATGGGAGAAGGGAATGTTGACAAACAAATACAGAAGGTACACTTTGTTTGCATAAAAATATGGTAGTACATATTATAACCAGGCTGCGGGAGGAACAACTCTGGCTGAAACAAGCTGAATGGAAAGATAATTTAAGAAAGTTTAGCTTTAAATATGAGCAAAACAGCCACTGAATAATTGAAAGACACTCAGACTATGGACAAAAGATTAATAGAGCTCTTCCAAGAATCTTTCCCCCACTAATTGGACAAAAATTCACCTCTGTAAACAAAACAAAGATGAGAGTGTTTATGATTATCAGACCTGGTTGTTCTGGAAACTCAGGGTTTTCCTTATCAGCCCCAGGAGCTTCTGTGGCTTTTAATGTTGTTTTTGTATCTGGCCTTAAACCTGAAATTTCAATCTTGGTAATATGGCACCTGCTGGACTGGGGAACGGCTCCTATTTTGACTTAACCAATTTGGCTTACAAACTTTCCCAGACTCTTGAGACTGAGAAGGCCTCTAAAGCTAACAAATTAATGGCCCTCCAGCTGCAATGGTTACAATGTCCTGTTCAAAACAAGAATGTCAAAACTTCCAATAGCACCAAGGCTGGTTTTGTCATTATTGTAAGAAACTTGGCCATTGGAAGAATGAATGTTATAAATTGAAAAATAAATTTAAGACTCCCCTGTAGGATACCCTTCAACCGGATATAGGATAACGGGGACCTGGGGTAATTCAGGGACATTCCCATGGTGGCACTCAACTTGCCAGGGGAAACTACTGCATACGTTAATGGAGAACCTTGCCAATTTCTTATTGACACCAGATCGACCATGCCTGCTATTAACCCTGCTTGTTTACAAAACTCCTTGCACCAGAGTACACAAACCTCAAAAGCAGAGAAAGTCACTAATCAGAAACAAACATTGATTCATTCTCAACCTGTCCTTATATCTGTTGGTCCTGTCAAAGACCTGTAATCCTTTTATTACTAAGTTATGATATTCCTGTTAATCTATTAGAAAGAGACCCATTACCTAAATGGAATTGTCATTTACAATTTAATGTGAAGGGGGAAATTTTTTTTTTTCGCTTACCCGATATCCCAAAGTCAGTAGAAGCAGGTTCCAAATTAGATGCAAAAAGAAGAGGCCATTGTTTCATGCAAGTGCTTGTCATGCATCTTCAAAATCCTACTCAACCTAATCCTCTCCCTTCTGATGTTTTCTATCTAATTCCTGAAACCTTATGGATCACTACATCCACAGATGTAGGCTGAGTTTTGTTAGCCGAACCTATTAAAGTCCAAGTAGATTCATTTAAACTTTTGTCAGATTCCCCAGTATCCACTTAAGTGGGAAGCAAAACAAGGACTTGTTCCTATCATTCCAGATTTCCTTCCTAAGAGTTTAATTTTTCCTTTCACTAGCCCTTGTAATACTCCTGTTCTTCCAGTAAGAAAATCAAACAACAGGAGCTGGAGATTCATTCAAGATTTTTGTGCCATCAATCACATTGTGATACTCAGATTTCCAGTAGTCCCCAATCCTCATTTTCTACCTTCTAACATTCCCTCTAACCTACCCACTTTATGGTTGTGGATCTTTGCAGTGCTTTTTTCAGTATTCCTTTGCACTCTGAAAGTCAATATTTGTTTGCTTTTACCCAAGAAAACCAACACATTACCTGGACTGTAATGCCCCAAGTGTTTACTGAATCCTCTGTTTATTTCTCTCAAATTTTGCATGCAGATTTGCAGCCTGTGCAGTTTGCCAACAAATCAACTTTTCTTGCTGTATGTTGATAATTTGTTGATTTTCTCAATGTCCCAGCAAGCCTGCCTCAAAGATAATGTAACTTTACTAAAATATCTGGCTGCTGGTTGAATCAGATTTCCAAAGAAAAATTGCAGTTAGCCCAATCTCTATCAAATATTTAGGTCACTTAAACTCTGCAGAAATCATCTCCATTGATCCTAAACTAAAAGAGGCTATTTTTGCTTTCTCTATACATGAAACAAAGAAACAGCTATGAGGATTTCTAGACCTCTGTGACTATTGTCAAGCCTAGATCCCCCAACTTTTACCAATTTGTTCAACCCTTAAATAAATACTTGAAAACCTCTGAACCAGATTTGTTCCAGCTTGCAGCAGAAGATCAAAAAGCCATAGCTCAGTTGAAGGAGGCCCTGATCAGGTTTTCCTAATTGCCACTTATATTTTTCCCTGTTTGTGCATGAATAATCTGGAAATGCTTTAAGGGTCCTTAAGAAAAAAAAAAAAAAAAACACAGGGACAACAGAGACCTTTGGGCTATTACAACCTGTAGCTCAGCTCTGTGGCCAGGATATACCCTCCATGCCTTAGAGCTGTAGCAGTTACTGCCAAGTTGGTGGAAACCACCACAGATGTAGTTTGGGTAAATTTCTAGATATTTATGAGCCCCGTGCTGTGTCTACAATACTCAATTTTGTTTTGATACAACATCTGTCTGCCAATCAGCTCAACTTTATGAAATTCTTCCTTTGGCAGCATCCAACATCTGGCTGTATTCTGTGGTCTGTATAAATCCAGCTACTCTTCTCCCTGTTACTGATGCAGACAACTACCCTACACATAATTGTCTAGATTTGACTGAACAGCTTTTATCCCCTTGGAGGGACTTAAGAGAAACTCCCTTGACTAACACTGAATTAGTTTTGTTGGTAGATGGTCCTGTTTAAAACCTGAACCAACTAAACCTTACATTCAAGTTTGATATTCTGTCACAACTTCCACCAAGTTCTCATCAAAGAGAACTGATTGTCCTTACTAAAATTGCCTCTGGAAAGTCTCTTAATATGTTTACAGACAGTAAATATTGCTTTGAAGTGGTCCATGATTTTGGAATATTGTGAAAGCAAAGAGGGTTTTTAACCTCTTCCAGAAGCACTATATAAAATGGAACCTTAGTTGCAGACCTCCTGGATGCTTTATTACTTCCCCTCTGAAATTGTTGTAATAAAAATACAAGCCCATCAATCAAAAGGAGTACCCCAGACTAAGGAATGTTGACCAATTCTTTTTGATACAGTAAACCTGTGTATTCCTTCCATCTTCTTTTGATGCTTCCTGTGTCGTTTAATATTTTCCCCATAGAATCTTTCAGTATTGCAACTTGAGGGCATTTTCTAAAGAGAAAAGAAAGTTGAATATTGAATCGAACTAAACTGACTAACAATACAATCAAACAGCTTCCTCTCAGTGTCAGCTCTGGGATATTGTAAAGAAAATTTCCAAAAAAAGAAAAAAAAATGTTTCTCTAAACAAAGATTCATAGCATGTGCCTTAGTTTGGGTTCTCTAGAGGAGCAAAACCAGTGACACATATATATAAACATATATAGATATAGATAGATTTACTTCAAAGAAATGGCTTACACAGTTGTGGGGAAAGGAAATTCCCAAATCTGTGGATCAAGTGGCAGGCTGAAGGCTTCTGCTGCCTCACCTGTATGCAGGGGCTGTTGAATTCAAAATATGTAGATCTGATGTCAGGCTGAAGACTTCTGCAAGTTTACGTCCCAAGAACCAGAGGTCAGGCAATGAGAAGAGTGTAGGGTCGAGAGAGAGCCTTGCCTGAACGTCAATTTATATACTGGAGGCAGGCCAAGGAAACTCCCCTTTCAATTGATTGGCTGATCACATGAGATCACATCATAGAGATGATTAAATTATATTACATTTTGGAAGAGCAATCAGTCCAGTGTCCACCAAACCACTGAGAATCATAGCCTAGCTAAGTTGACATATAGCCATAGCAATCACAATCCACCCCTTGTCAATTTGGCAGCTGTACACAACTCCTTAAACCATACGTAATCTCCAAATAAAGACAATTATAAAGCCATACTTGTGCCTAACATGATACAACAGTCATGTGTACAATTAGAAACACACTAGTCACTTTTACATCTTGTGTTTTATATAAGGGAGGGAAGAAAAAAAGACATATGATACACAGGTAATCCCTGACTTATGATGTATTTCAGTTATGATGAACTCGCTTGTGATCTTTTTTTGTGGGGGGGAGAGATGTACATCTTATCGTTAGTAATATGTACTACATGTAATATTGCAGCATGTAAATTACTGGTGTTATCATTCTCAGATGTTCATTTTTGTCATTTATTTTTCAAAACACTGTTGTTTGGATTTAGTTTTCTAAACTAAATCAGGTTCTTCATTGCTTGAAAACATAAACCCAAATGCTTTGTTAAGGGCCATAGCCAGATTCAGAAAGCAGTGAGATGTTACTGAAAAAACATATGAAGAAAAAAAGAAGAAAAACAGGATCATATAGACAGCTATCACCAATTTTCTGACTAGAAACTCCATTCCCATTCCCAGGGATAATCCAGATGATCCACAACCTTATACACGTGGAGTTATTACCACAACTGACAAAATGCCAACATTGTCCAACTCTTCTTCATTGTTGGAGGAAATTTTTATGATACGTGTATTTTTTAATGTATGTATGTACTAAAATATTTCTGTAAGTTTATATATAAAGTTTCCAACCCCAAAAGACAAAGAGTGGATTTATAAAGACACTGATAATAAAAAGCAATAATAATGAAGACTAAAAAAAAACAGATACTCAGCTTATATCAAAACTGCGTATTCCATCTAGCGAGGTCCACGTGTACAGTCACCATTGTTGAAAAAAGATACTTGCAATGAAAAAGTCGTTGGTCTTACAAAATTCTATCATGTAGTCTCCTGCGTTTTGATCTCTAAATCCGTATTTTGCAACTGCCAATCCTTCTTCCTTTCCAACTTCTGCATTCCAATCACCAGTAATTATCAATGCATCTTGATTGCATGTTTGATCAATTTTAGGATGCAGAAGTTGGTAAGAATCTTCAATTTCTTCATCTTTGGCCTCAGAAGTAGGTATGTAAATTTGAATAATGGTTGCATTAATTGGTCTTCCTTGTAGGTGTATGGATGTTATCCTATCACTGACAGCTTTGTACTTCAGCACAGATCTTGAAATATTCTTTTTGACAATGAACTTGACAGCATTTCTCTTCAACTGGTCATTCCTGGCATAGCAGGCCATGTGATTGTCTGATTCAAAATGGCCAATACCAGTCCATTTCATCTCACTAACGCCTAGGATATTGGTCTTTATGCACTCCATATCATTTTTGATGATTTCCAATTTTCCTAGATTCATACTTCATGCATTCCACATTCTAATTATTCATAGATATTTGCAACTGTTTCTTCTCATTTTGTGTCACATCAGCAAATGAAGGTTCTGAAAGCTTGACTCCACTCACGTCATGAAGGTCGACTCTACTTTGAGGAGGAAGCTCTTACCCAGTCCTACTAATGGTCATGTCCTTTCTGAATTGGGTCGTTGCAGTTTCGATTGTCTTTCATCATAGGGCATGGTACTACTAAGTTGTCTCTAAAGGATCTCCTCTATTCCGGACATATACCCTTTTTTACCTTCATTATGTAAAAAAGAAGGGGCCTTGGTTGTGCAGTGATTAAAGCGCTCTGTTGCTAACCAAAATCTTGGTGGTTTGAACCCACCAGCCACTCCATGGGAGAAAGATGTGGCAATCTGCTTCTGTAAACATTTACAGCCTTATAAACACTATGGGACAGTTCTACTCCATCCTATAGAGTTGCTCTGAGTTAGAATCAAAGCAATGGCTGTGGGTTTGGTTTGGTTTTTGGTGTAATAAATAATAGCCCAATTTCCCCTTAGTAATCAGGACCAATCACACCAGACAATACGGTAACTCCCTTCTTTGCGTGTTAACTCAGAGGCATGAGGAGCCCAAAGCGGCATCCTTAACTTCCAGTTCAATGGAATCAATGTTTTGTCTCTTGATTGGAGCATTTAACCCTTTGGAGCCAAGACCTCTATACCAGTAGAGCATAGGGTAGTTGGAATAGAAAGCAAAATTTTTGCCAGTGGGTCAAAAGGAGTAATAGTGAGTGACGCCACTCCAATTTCTACACTTTGATTTCTGGACTCATGAATTCTGGCTATGGGAGAAACAGAACTATATATTGGATGCTGGTTTAGGGCATATATAGAACATTGCTCCAGGCAAGCAAGATAGTTCCACTTAGATGGTGCCATAATTGAGTCTAAAAGACCTTTCCATCATTCTATCAATCCAGCTGCTTCAGGAAGATGAGAAATATGGTAAAACCAATGAATTCTGTGAGCATAGGCCCACTGCTACAGTTTATTTTCTGTGAAGTGAGTTTTGATCTGAGATAATGCTGTGTCAGATACCATTACTATGGACAAGGCATTCTGTAAAGACACGGTTGGTAGTTTTAGCAGAAGAATTGTGTTCAGGGAAAGCAAATCTGCATCCATCGTGTCTATCCCAGTAAGAACAAAACACTGTCCTTTCCATGATGAAAGTGGTCCAATGTAATCAACCTGTCACCAGGTTCCTGGCTGATCACCCCAAAGAATGGTGCAATATCAGAGACTCAGTGTTGTTATCTGCTACTGGCAGATTTGGCACTCAGCAGTGGCTGTAGCCAAGTTGGCCTTCGTAAGTGGAAGTCCATGCTGATAAGTCCAGACATAATCTCCATCCCTGCCACCATGGCTACTTTGTTCATGAGCCTATGATTCAAATATCTTCATTTCTTTGGCTTATTCAGAGAGGTCTATCCACATACCTCTCCCCCATACCTCCTTGTCATCAATTTTCCAGTCATGTTCCTTTCTAGCCCCTGACCATCCAGCCAAACCATTGGCCAAAGCCCATGAATCTGTGTAGAAACACACATTTATCCTTCCAAGCAAAAGGAACAACCAGTTGCACTGCTCAAATTTCTGCCCACTGTAAGGATTTCCCTTCACCACTGTCATTCAGTGAAGTCCCAGACAGGGGCTGCAGTGGTGCCGCTGTCCACATACGAGTGGTGTCTGATATTGTACAAAATCGTCTGTAAACCACACACGAATTTTCTCTTCCTCAGTTAACTGATCATAAGGAAACCCACATGAAGTCATAGGTGCAGACTGGGAGAAAAAAGGTAATGTTGCAGGAGTGGGGACCATGGGCATTTGGGCCACTTCCTCATGTAACTTACATGTGCTTTCAGGGCCTGCTTGGGCCCGATCTTTTGTATTCTCTTTCCATTTGATGATGGAGTTCTGCTGTGCATGTCCAATACTATGACTTTGTGGGTCAGACAAAAATAAGCTCATGATGGATAGCTCAGCTTGCATGATGATGTGGTGGCCATAGGAAAGTGTTCAGTCTCTACTAAGACCCAATAACAAGCCAAAAGCTGTTTCTCAAAAGGAGAGTAGTTATTTGCAGGAATGGAAGGGCTTTGCTCTAAAACTTTAAGGGTTTGTGCAGTGAGTCATTAATAGGGGCCAGCTAAAGACTCCATACACTATCTCTATCTGCAACTACCACTTTAAACACCACTAGATCAGTTGTATCATATAGCCCAAGTGGCAGAGCAGCTTGCACGGCAACCTGTACTTGTTGCAGAGCCTTCTCTTTTTCTGAGCCCCATTCAAAACTAGTAGATTTTAGAGTCACTTGATAAATAGACCAGAGTAGCACACCCACAAGTGGGATATATTGATTCCAACATCCAAAGAGGTCCACCAGGAATTGTGCCTCCATATTAGTTTTAAGAGGAGCTAGATACGACAACTTATCCTTTACCTTTGAAGGAATATCTTGACATGACCCACACCAGTGGCCCCCTAGAAATTTCACACAGGTGGATGGCACCTGAATTTTAGTCAGGTTTGTTTCCCATCCTCTGGCATGCAAATGGAGCCCTGGTTGTACAGTGGTTAAGTGTTCGGCTGCTAACCAAAAAGCCAGCAGTTCTAATCCACCAGCTGCTCCTTGGAAATCCTATGGGACAATTCTACTCTGTCCTATAGGGTCACTATGAGTCAGAATCAGCTCAACAGCAGCAGATTTGTTTTTTTTTTTGTTTGTTTGTTTTTTGGTCGCACTCAAATGTCTTACCAATAAATCTAGAGTTGTTGATACTTCTTCCTTGCTAGATCCAATCAGCATAATGTCGTCAGTGTGGTGGACCAGTGTAATGTCTTGTGGAAGAGAAGACGATCGTTACCTGGGAACTAAATTATAACATAGGGCTGGACAGTTGAGGTAGGACGGTGAAGGTATATTGCTGACTTTGCCACTTGGAGGCAAACTGCTTCTGATGGTCTTTAGAAACAGGTATCAAGAAAAAGGCACTGACCAGATGAATAGCTGTATTAATAATACCAGTAGTTGTATTTGCTCAAGCAATGAAACTACATCTGGAACAGCAGCTGCAATCAGAGTCACCACATGGTTAAGTTTGTGATAATCTTCTGCCATTCTCCAAGATCTATCTGTTTTCTGCACAAGTTGAATGTGATGAGGTGGGAATCACCAACCTTTAATCCATCAAGTCCTTGATGGTGGCACTAATATCTGCAATTCCTCCAGGAATACGGTATAGCTTTTGGTTTATAATTTCCTTAGGTAGGGACAGTTCTAATGACTTTCACTTTTCCTTTTCTACCATAGTTGCCCTTACTCCACATGTCAGGGATCCAATATAGGGGTTGCTGAGTATGACTATTCCAATTATGCATTCTGGAACTGGGTAAATTACTATAGGATGGGACCAGGGACCCATTGGACCCACTGTGAGATGAACCTGATATAAGAATCAATTAATAACCTGACGTTCCAATGCCTCTACCCTGACTGGTGGGTCACAGTGACATTTTGGGTCTCCTGGAATTAGTGTCAGTTCTGAGGCAGTGTCCAGTAATATCTGAAAACTCTGATTATTTCCTTTTCCCCAGTGAACAGTCATTCTTGTTAAAAACTGTAGATCCCTTTGATGAAGGCTGGAAAAAAGATTAACAGTATACATTATTGACAGTGTACTGGAACCTTTCCTCAAGGGGACTAGGCCTCCCTTTCATACGAGGGATAGTGGGTCTGTAAATTGGCTCAAGTCTGGGAATTGATTGAGGGGCCAAAACCCCCTATTTTGGCAATTCTAATTAGAGTACCATTCAGCTGACCTAAATTCTTCTGCTTGTAAATACTTAACAGGTTTCCCATCTATTTCACTCCTAGGGACACTGTGACTAAGTAGCCAATGCCGTTTAAGTCCATGTGAGTCAGACTATTCTGATTATTGCTTTGACTCTGCTGTCAAATGGAGCAATGATAATGATGCTTTTTATACAGTGGTGATGAACTAGTCTGAATTATGTTCAAATGTTTGGTGGAAGGTAGAACTTGAAAATGATGAGCTTGGATATATAGCTGAGAAGATTTCTAAGTAGCATAATAAGGAGGTCATGTGGTTTCTCCTTGTCACTCATAGTAAAACGTGAGAGGAAAGAGATGGACTTAAAAATGAACTGTGCAAAATGAAACGAAACTTAAGTATTTGTAGAATTCTGTTGTACAAACTAAGAACACGTGCCTTAAAACACTCACCAAAGACTTGGTGATAAAATATTTTGTTAAAGAGATTAAGCCTGTGACTAATGAATCTACTGAACTACCACAACAGAAAACCCATAAGCTTAGACTGAAATGGACAGAGATAGGAAGAAAGGAAGAAAAGCTATCTCTCTCTTGCATTTCTACAAGAAGGAAACAGATCAAAGAAGCTACTTCTGTTGTCTTCCAAGAAAAGAAAAATACAATACCTTGAGCAGCTCAGAGATCATCAGAACTGCTAGAAGGAACTGGAGAAGCAGGCTGACTTGGTTTCATAGGGTGGAGCCACAACCTCCTAGGTTCCAAAGAGTTAGATCTCCACAAACTCGGTACAGAGTGTAGGGCTGCTATTCATGTGGACCTACAGGTTTGGGCCAGAACCCAAAGCTCAGAGGGTGAGGTTGCCACAACCAAAGGAAAAGAGAGTGAGGTCACCGTCCAAAGCTGAGTGGTGGGGTTGTCATGCCAAGGGGCAAGAGAATGGAGCCTGCAGTAGCTCAGATGGTCTAGGAAAATAGGGTTATCCAAATCCAAGGGAGCAGAATTGCCAATCCAGTAAGCCTGTAAGGTGAGGCTGAAGCCCAGAGCCAAGGAGGGGTCTCCATCCAGAATCTGGAGAGCGTGGGCAACACCCAGCGTCTTGAGGACAGAGCCCTTTCATAGACCGTCTCAAAGAACAGATTATTATTTTCAAGTCTTGAAAGCTAACGTAATTTGTTCTGGGTTTAGGACTTGCTTGGTGCCCATTTTCCTTTCTTTTCCTCCAATTTCTTCCATTTGTAATGAAAATGTCTACCTTGTACCTGTTCCACAATTGTACTTTGCAAGCAGATAACTTGCATTCTAGATTTAACAGATTCACAGATGAAGAATAATTTTGCCCCAGGATGGAATATGCCTAAAGTTTACCCCAAATTTGATTTAGATGATTCAGAAGATGAGATTTTGGACTTAGAGTTGATTTAAGATCTTTGGGATGATATGATGAGGTAAGTGTGTTTTGCTTGTGGGAAGGACATGAATTCTTGGGTGGTCAATGGGTGGAATGTTATGGATTGAATTGTGTCCCCTAAAACTGTGTATAGTAAATCCTAATCCCCATACCTCTTTACAGTGTTGAAAAGTAAAGACGTCACTTTGAGGATTAAGGTGCGCCTGACCCAATACATGATATTTTCATTCACTGCATATGGCTGCAAAAGCTGGAAAATGAATAAGGAAGACTTAAGAAAAATAGATGCCTTTGAATTATGGTGTTGGTGAAGACTATTGAATATACCATGGGCTACTAGAAGAACAAACAAATTTGTCTTGGAAGAAGTACAATCAGAGTGCTCTTTGGAAGCTAGGATGGCAACAGTTTGTCTCACTTACTTTGGACATGTTATAAGGAGGGATCAGTCCCTGGAAAAGGACATCATGCTTGGTAAGGTCGGTTAAAAAGAAGGAGACCCTCAACAAGATGGATTGATACAGTGGCTGCAACAATGGGTTCAAACATAGCAACAGTTGTGAGGATGACAGGACTGGGCAATGTTTTGTTCTGCTGTGCATAGGATTGCTGTGAGTCAGGACCATCTCGACCACACCTAACAACAACATACCTGTGGTTATAATCCCATGTGAAAATGAGTTTTCTTTGTAATGTTAATGAGGCAGTACATGTGTAGGTGTTTTAAATCAATTTTTTTGAGATATAGAAGAGCAGATTAAGCAGGCAAGCAGAGATGGGGGAAGGCAGATGCCACGCCACATAAAGATCATCAGGGAGCCAAGGAACAGAAGCTGAAAAGAGATTAAGGATGTTCTTCCAGAGCTGACAGAGACAGAAATCCTTTTCCTAGAGACAGCACCCTAAATGTGGACTTCTAGTCTCCTGAAGTGTGAGAAAATTAATTTCTGTTTGTTAAAGCCACCCACTTGTGGTATTTCTGTTATAACAGCACTAGGTAACTAAGGCAGTGCATATTTCCCATCATTACTTCTTGAAAAAGACTGATGGATAGAACTAGTGATAAGATAGGATGATTTTCTTTCAGTCATTTACCTGGCATAGAGGGTATAATGGGTTGTTTCAAATTACTATACTTTGGTTAAGAAAAAAAAAAAAATCTCATGTCATAAAACTGGGGTTAAATAAATGACTTCAAAATATATTAAAAATGCTATTCACTAAGAATATTACTCAATACTGGAACAAACAGATACAGCAAATTTGTCAAGACACTCAACTGTGATTGTAAGACTAATTTAAAGCTGTCTCATTCTGGGTTTGGTAGTTTTTCTTTGAAAATTTCTAGTAATTTTGAAACTAAGATCTCTAAAGGTGGCATTAATTTTGTTTAAACTCTATCATGTCCCAGAGATTAGGTGAATATTTCCAGATTATGCACTGTGTATACACTGTGTGTATAATACACAGACACCCACACACACTAATTTCTTTTCCTGGTGATACCTTTTATACACTGTTAAATAGGTATTTATTATATGGTCAGCTAAGGAGAGAACGAATACCTAAATTGACTGAAGATTCCTATTCGCAGGTTGTTAGGGATGTTTTAATACATATTTCCTCTCTGTACAAAAACATGGTTTGGGGAGTAAGGCCTTGATGGGGGATCAGCTAAGCAAAGTATTATCTAGATTTATAGTAAAAGGATGACTTTGGTTACAATCAAGAGAAATCTTATACATAGTGGGAAAAAAAATTACAGGTATTAGCAAGAGAAGGAAGAGGCAGCCACTAAAACTGGTTGTTTTAACAGTGGCTCCATATGTCTTAAAGAAGCAAGGTATATTACTTATCTCTTCTCTGCCTTTCATACTTCAGAATGTTGATTTCCTTGTGTGTAAGACAGCATCACACAGACATCAGTGTTACATGCTTTTTTTTTTTTTTTAAATCATTTCCAGTGAAGAGACAGAGGATGATTTCATAATATCCCTTAACTGGGCAAGTGAAAACTTTCCCAGAAGCTGTAACAAATATTTTCTCATGCCTTATTGGCCATCTGTATTATATGACCATATTTTATCCAATACCTGGCCAGTGGAATGAGATTACACTTAGTCCAATCTGCTTTATCCCATAATCTAAGGTCAGTTCTCCAAATCACTTCATTGCTATTCAATAGGTAAGAAATGGAAAGTAGATTAGAAAATCAATGCTATTATTAAATGCAAGTCCATTCTCCACCACTATTTCTAGAAGTTTGCTATTCTTTCATTTGGAAAAATTTCCCAGCCAAAGTGCAAGGGGAATTTAAACAATTATCTTGGGTATTAAATCAGAATATGGTTGTTACATGGGTAGAGTGGAATGATTAGCAGCTTGAAGGGGTGGATCAGTACCCACTCCCTCAAAGCTATCCCAATCAACCATGCAAGATAAATAGAAAGAGTGATTTTACTAAGGAAAAGCAGCTTTATACGGTTTCTTAACCTTCATCTAAGCAGATGGCTTAGCTATGTCTCTTGAATTTAGAAATTTTCTACCTACTCTTGCCTGTAAAATTGTCAATTTTAATACAGTTTCTAGTTCTGAAAACCCCTATTTCTTGTCTCAACTATTGCAAAGATCTTCACTCCTAGTTTTCTGCTTAAAGTCTTATCTCTTTATACCATATTTTTATATCTATCTAAGTTTACTGTATTTTTTTTCTAAAATAGGAAATAAAGCCATGCTTCTTCCTTACTTAAAGTTCATCAAGGCCCTCCATTTGATTCAGCACAGTTTTGAAGCTTTACTGTGTAATGGCATAGAATATTGTCACACCAGACTTAAACTGAGTTTACCTGAATCTTATTACATGATATGAAAAGAGAAAGAAAGATGGCTGTAATATTGGTCATTCTTCTCTTCAAAATACTGAAGGGTAGGGGTTCCGCCAAAATGGCGCTCTAGGCAGAAGCACCACGCCGTCCCTCCACAGCAAAGATCTGAAAAACTAAGCCAAACAGAGAATACAACAATCCTGAAACCCTAAAACATCAAATGAAGAGATAAAGAACTCAGCCAAGCACCAAATGGAGTGAGAAAACTGACAGAGAACAAAGAGTGAGGAGAGATTCACGCAGAGGTCCCTTACCAGCTAACACAGCGTGGATCCACCATCTTGGATTCCTATCGGAGACCAGCAAACAGGGGTACGAGAAAGCAGCCTCACGGACTGTACAACGGGAGACAAAACAACAGTTTCCCATCTCTCTATATCTTCCTTCTCTTTCTGATCTCTGAATACCTGGTGCTGTCTACCTCTATGCCTTCTAGCCAGGCTGTACTGCAACACATGAGAGCAACTTCCCCAGACCTCATAGCTGCATCGGTGGGATCCCTGGGAACTTTGCTGTTCCTTAAACTTTCTGATTTTTATTTATCCATTTTTTTCTTTTCTTCCTCTTCCCCTTTCTGTTTTTCTCCATTTCATAGTCTCTCATCTCTCCATTCCAACGGCAACCTCTCATAGCATTCTTCTTAGTTTCTTTGTATGTTTTTGGCTCCTCTTCCTCTCTCCTCTCTCCCATATCCATCTTAGCTCCACACATAACAATCTCCCCGCTGCATCCTGTCTACCTGCACCATGCGCTTGCCATCACACCACCAAGCAGAGCAGGCACGGCCTACTGGAACCTGCCCTGCACGGATTACCAACCTGCTCTGATGGCTGTAGTAAGTGCCACAAACCACCCATCCCAGTAACTCCTCTTCAGCTAGACCTGCCCTGCTGTACCATATCTGAGTGACTGAACCTTCCAGTTGGAGAAGACGGTGAAAAGTATTGAGTGCACAGATAAGCAAACAACAAAGAACACACAGTCCACCTCCTCAGACAGGGTTAATTTTTTTTGTTTTTAAAGGGATGAAACAAACAAATCTACAATCAATAAACGAGAAAAATAACTAATGAATGCCCTGAAAACAACAGACAACATCAAAACATTTACAAAAACAGGACAGGAGGGTTCCAGGAGGTGTCAAAATTAAAACACCAGATGACTCTCCTGTGGAAGAAAATGCACTACAAGTACCTGATAGGGAATTTAAATGTCTAATACAAGGAATTTTCCAAGAACTGAGGCAAAAAGCTGACAAACATGAGGAAAAAATAGAAAAATTCATGGAAAATACAGACAAACAATTGGAAGAACTCAGGAAGATGATGCAGGAACAAAATGCCAAAATAAATTCACAACTAGAAATTATACAAAAACAACAATTAGAAATCCAAAAGATAAACCACAAGATTTCGGAAATGGATGATGTCATAGAAGGGCTGAGAAGCAGATTTGAAACCATGGAAGACAGGATCAGTGGAACTGAAGACAAACACTTGGATACAACTCTGTTTCAGGAAAACTCAGAAAAAAGAACCAAGAAAAATGAAGAGTCCCTGAGAGTTATGTGGGACACAATTAAAAGCAAAAATTTATGAGTGATTGGCATTCCAGAACATGGGGAGAAAACAGAAAACAAAGAGAGGATCATTAAGGAAATGCTGACAAAAAACTTCCCCAATATCATGAAAGATGTAAAGCTGGCCATCCAAGAAGCTCAACGAACCCCATATAGAAGAGACCTCAAAAGAAAATCACCAAGGCATATCATATTCACACTCACCAAAACCAAAGACAAACAAAGAATCCTGAGAGCAGCACATGAAAAACAAGAAGTCACATACAGAGGAGAAACAATAAGACTAAGCTCAGATTATTCGACAGAAACCATGCAGGCAAGAAGGCAATGGGATGACATATATAAAATCTTGAACGAAAAAATATGTCAGCCAAGAATAATATATCCTGCAAAACTCTCATTCAAATTTGATGGTGAAATTAGGTCATTTCCAGAAACCCAGAAATTAAGGAAATATGTAAAACTCAAACCAAACTTACAGGAATTATTAAAGGGAGTTCTTCAATCTGAGGACAAACAGCTTCAGCTCACATGCAGAACCTAGGATGCAGGATTGTACGAGCCAGATAGCAATCTAGGAAATGGAATCTTGAGGATATCCAAAACCAAAAGAAATACAACAGGGAATCAGAGCAGTTAATCAATAAATGACAACAACATCAAAACAATGAAAGAGGAAATAAACGGCATAGGTATAGAACCTTCTAATGGAGAGGAAGGCAAGGCGATACCAAGTAATGGTATACTGCTTCAAACTTAGAAAGATAAGGGTAAAATTCATGGTAACCACAAAGAAACTTAACAAACCAACTCATAAAAATAAAGATGAAAAACATAAAGTCTCAACAAAAACAAAACCTACAAAAACAAAAGAAATGAACACAAAATCCACAAACAAAAGGAACTCAGCACAAGAGAGTAAGAAAAAAAAGAAAACTTCAGCACCTCAAAAAAAAGCACTACAAAATGACAGCAACAAACTCACAACTATCAATAATTACACTGAATGTAAATGGACTCAATGCACCCATAAAGAGACGGAGAGTCACAGAATGGATAAGAAAACAGGATCCATCAATATGCTGTCTACAAGAGACACACCTTAGAAACAAAGATGTGAATTTATCAAAAGTAAAAGGTTGGAAAAAAAATATCAAGCTAACAGTAACCAAAAAAAGCAGGAGTGGCAATTCTAATCTCAGATAAAATACAGTTTAAAACAAAATCTACCATAAAAGACAAAGAAAGACACTAAATAATGATTAAGGGAATGATCCATCATGAAGACATAACCATAATAAACATCTACGCACCCAATGACAGGGCTCCAAAATACATAAAACAAACTCTAACAACACTGAAAACAGAAACTGACAGTTCCACAATAATAGTAGGAGACTTCAACACACCACTCTCAGTAAAGGACAGAAAAACTAAGAAGAAACTCAGCAAAGATATAGAAGACCTAAAGGTCACAATCAGCCAACTTGACCTCATAGACATATATAGAACACTCCATCCAACCGCTGCAAAGTACACATTCTTTTCCAATGCACATGGAACGTTCTCCAGAATAGACCACGTCTTAGGTCACAGAGCAATCCTCAACAAGATCCAAAATGTTGAGATAATTCACAGTATCTTCTCTGACCACAATGCCATCAACGTAGAAATTAACAATAGAAAGAGCAAGGAAAAAAAATCAACTACATGGAAACCGAATGATACCCTGCTTACACATCACTGGGTAATAGAAGAAATCAGAGATGGAATAAAAAAATTCCTAGAATCAAATGAGAATGAAAACACATCATACCAAAACCTTTGGGACACAGCAAAGGCAGTCCTCAGAGGACAAGTTATAGCAATAGATGCACATATCAAAAAAGAAGAAAGGGACAAAATCAAAACATTAACTACAGAACTCAAACAAATAGAAAGAGAACAGCAAAAAAAGGCCACAACCACCTGAAGAAAGGAAATAGTAAAGATCAGAGCAGAAATAAATTAAGTAGAGAACAGAAAAACAATAGAAAGAATCAACAAAACCAAAAGTTGGTTCTTTGAAGGAATCAACAAAATTGACAAACCACTGGACAGACTGACAAAAGAAAAACAGGAAAGGACACAAATAACCCAAATAAGAAATGAAATGGGGGACATTACAACAGACCCAACTGAAATGAAAAGGATTATAACAGAATATTATGGAAAACTATACTCCAACAAATTTGAAAACCTAAGGAAATGGATAAATTTCTAGAAACACATGGCCTATCCAAACTACAACAAAGTGATGTTGAAAATCTGAACAGACCCATAACAAGAGAAGAGATTGAAAAGATAATCAAAAACCTCCCAACCAAAAAAAGCCCTGGCCCAGATGGCTTCACTGGAGAATTCTACAAAACATTTACAAAAGAGCTTGTACCAGTACTACTCAAGCTATTTCAGAGCATAGAAGAAGAAGCAAGACTTCCAAATTCATTCTATGAAGCCAGCATAACGCTGATACCAAAACCAAGCAAAGATGCTGCAAAAAAAAGAAAATTACAGACCAATATCTCTCATGAATTTAGATGGAAAAATTCTGAACAAAATTATAGCCAATAGACTTCAGCATCATATCTAAAAAACAATACAACACGACCAAGTAGGATTCATACCAGGTATGCAAGGATGGTTCAACATTACAAAATCAATCAATGTAATCCACCACATAAATAAAAAGAAAGAAAAGAATCCCATGATCATCTCAATTGACGCAGAAAAGCCATTTGACAAAGTCCAACACCTCTTCCTGATAAAAACTCTAAAAAAAAATAGGTATAGAAGGGAAATCTCTCAACATAATAAAGGGCATCTATGCAAAACCAACGGCCAACATCCTTCTTAATGGAGAGAGGCTGAAAACATTCCCCTTGAAAACAGGAACAAGACAAGGATGCCCTTTATCACCACTCCTATTTAATATTGTGCTGGAATTTCTAGCTAGAGCAATAAGGCAATAAAAAGAAATAAACGGCGTCCTAATTGGTAATGAAGAAATTAAACTGTCCCTCTTTGCAGATGATATGATATTATCCATAGAAAACCCTAAAGACTCTACGAGAAATCTACTGGAACTAATAGAAAGATTCAGCAGAGTAGCAGGATACAAGATAAACATTCAAAAATCAACTGGATTCCTACACACCAATAAGGAGAACGATGAAAAGGAAATCAGGAAAAAAATACCATATTCAACAGCCCCTAAAAAGATCAAATACTTAGGAATAAATCTGACCAGGGATGTAAAAGACCTATACAAAGAAAACTACAAAACACTACTGCATGAAACCCAATGGATCTACATAAATGGAAAAACATACCATGCTCATGGATAGGCAGACTCAACATTGTGAAAATGTCAATTCTACCCGAAGCAATTTACAAATACTATGCAATCCCCATCCAATTACCAATAACATTTTTCAAAGATATGGAAAAACTAATCATTAACTTTATATGGAAAGGGAAGAAGCCCCGGATAAGTAAAGCACTACTGAAGAAAAAGAATAAAGCTGGAGGACTCACACTACCTGACTTCAGAACCTACTATACAGCTACAGTAGTCAAAACAGCCTGGTACTGGTACAATGACAGATACATTGACCAATGGAACAGAATTGAGAACCCAGATGTCAATCCAGCCACCTCCAGTCACCTGATCTTCGACAAGGGCCCAAAGTCCATCAAATGGGGAAAAGACAGTCTTTTTAACAAATGGTGCTGGGAAAACTGGATATCCATCTGAAAAAAAGGGAACAAGACCCATACCTCACACCATATACAAAAACTACTTCAAAATGGATCAAAGCCCTGAATACAAAGCCTAAAACTATAAAATTCATAGAAGAAAAAATAGGACCAACACTACAGGCCTTCATACATGGCTTTAACAGGACACAAACCATAACCATCAATGTACAAACCCCAACAGATAAGCTAGATAACTGGGATCTTCTAAAAATCAAACACCTATGCTCTTCAAAAGACTTCACCAATAGAGTAAAAAGAGAACCTACAGACTGGGAAAAAAATTTTGGACAGTACAAGTCAGACAAAGGTCTAATCTCCCTAATCTACAAGAAAATCCAACACCTCTGCAACAAAAAGCAAATAATCCTATTAAAAAATGGGCAAAGGAAATGAACAGACACTTCACCAAAGAAGACATTCAAATGGCCAACAGACACATGAGGAAATGTTGGCTATCACTAGCCATTAGAGAAATGCAAATTGAAACCACAATGAGATACCATCTCACCCCGGCATTACTGGCACAAATCAAAAACACTGGAAATAACAAATGTTGGAGGGGCTGCGGGGAGATGGGAACTCTTATGCACTGATGGTGGGAATTCAAAGTGATACAACCATTTTGGAAAATGATATGGTGCTTCCTCAGAAAGCTAGAAATAGACATACCATTCCATCCAGCAATCCCACTCCTAGGAATATATCCTAGAGAAATAAGAGTTATGACTCAAATAGACATATGCACACCTATGTTCATGGCAGCATTGTTCACAAAAGCAAAACGATGGAAACAACCTAGATGCCCATCAACAGATGAATGGATAAACAAACTATGGTACATACACACAATGGAGTACTGTGCAACGAGAAAGAACAACAATGAATCTGTGAACCATCTCATAACATGGATGAAACTGGAGGACATTATGCTGAGTGAAATAAGTCAATCACAAAAGGACAAATATTGTATGAGACTTCTACTGTAAAAACTCATTTAAAAGTTCATACACAAAATGTAACAATCTTTGCTGGTTACCAGGGAAGGGAGGGGTGGGGGGGAAATACTAAATAGGCAATAGGTAAGTGGTATCTTGGGTGAAGGGTGAGACAGTACACAATACAGGCGAAACTAGCACAACCTGTACAAGGAAAGGTCATAGAAGCCCCATAGACACATCCAAACTCCCTGAGGGACTGAATTGCTGGGTGGAGGGCTCTGGGGACCATGGTCTCGGGGAACATCTAGCTCAGTTAGCATGACATAGCTTATAAAGACAATGCGCTACATTCTACCTTGGTGAGTAGTGTCTGGAGTCTTAAAGGCCTGTGAGAGGCCATCTAAGATACTCGACTGGTCTCATCCCTTTGGGAGCAAGGGAGAATGAAGAGAACAGGATACAAGGAAAAGATTAGTCCAAAGGACTAATTGTCCACAGCTACCAAGTCCTCCACCCGACTGAGTCCAGTACATCTAGATGGTGCCCGGCTACCACCACTGACCGCTCTGACCAGGATCACAACAGAGGGTTCTGGACAGAGCTGGAGAAGGATGTAGAGCATAATTATAACCCACAAAAATGAAAAAAGACCAGATTTACTGGCCTAAAGGAGACTGGAGAAACCTTAAGAGTATGGCCCCCTGACACCCTTTCAGCTCAGTGGTGAACTTACCTCCGAGGTTCACTGTTCAGCCTGGGAGTGGACTGCCCCGTACAACCAAATGAGAGTAATGAGGTACAGGAGTCCAGTGACAAGGGCCAGAAGGCAGAAGGGGACAAGGAAGCTGGTGATAGGGAACCCAAGTTTGAGGAAGGCTGTTGTTGATGTGTTGTGAGATTGTTAACCATTATCATAGGGCAACATTTGTAGTAACTGTTAAATGAGAAACTATTTTGTTCTGTAAGCCTTCATCTTAAGTGAGAATAACAGTACAATTCAAAGAGCATAGTCAATGTCACTGAACTGTGCATGTAGAAATTTTTGAAACGGTGTATCATTGGCTATGTGTATTTTCACCAAAAAAAAAAAAAGGTTGGGAATTTAGAGTGTTAATATGTTGTGGGGTTGTTAACCAATGTCATAAAACAACATGTGTACTACTGTTTCATGAGAAACTATTTGTTCTGTAAGCCTTCACCTGAAGTACAGTAAAAAAAAAAAAAAAAAAAACTTAAGTATTGACCCACAAAAAATAAATTCAATTTTGTCTGAATATAAATGTCCACTGGTTAAACATACAGTAAAGTACTATGAATAGTACTATATGTTTAATAGACTTTGATGAAGAAGAAAATATCATGTTTAGGTGATCAAATAAGTATATGATAATCACTTCCTCATCAGTCATGACAAAAGTATTTGAAGAAATAACCAAAATTCAAATATCTATGAAAAATTAGAAGAATGGATTTGTCTACATAAAACTAAAGTAAAATGTACAAATAAGAAGAGTCAGCAGACCCGAATTTTGAATAATTAGTTGAACTACTCCATAGGATAAAACCTTGAAGGATTTAATTTCAGCATAACCTCCCTCCATGTAATTACATCTTCTACATTATATATTCATTTTACATATATACATATATATTACTGTGCCGGACTATATAAACAATGTATGATGTATTTTATGATTACTTTGAAGAGATTTTTAAGGCGTAATTGGATCAAATCGCAAAATTAGTCCATGTGTTTCTGATTTTTACAATTAACTTACAGTTAAAGCTAGGTGAAATGCAGATGATTCAGTTATACAAATCTTGGCTATGAAAACATTCATCATGGATAGCATTTGGGAGTTGATGGTGGAGAAAAGTGGATGAAAGAATGGTAAGAATGAAAAGTTAGTCCTCTTCTGAGTAATCAATGATTACTATTTAAAATGAAGAAATAGAAATACCATACTTAGTATAAATTTAATAATTATAAAGATAACATATGCATATATATGTATATATATAACCTGAAAATAAATAAAATTAAATAACCTTGGGAGGAGAATGAAAAATAAATTTGGGGTGTAGGATTAGGTAAATTCTCAAAATTGAAATAGAAGTGTCAAAAATATTAGATAAAATTAAAAAATCAATAATACAAAATATAGAGTTATCCACCAGAAGTCCAAAAATTAAAATAAGTTAAAGTGTTTAATTTGTGAACTGAGACTGAGAGTCAGAAACGGTGGAACTACTTTTGCATTTCATTTTTTAATTCTCTGAACCACTCTGATATTTTTTAACTGCATGCTTATGTTAACTTTAAAATAACTTAAAAATTGAAAATGTTGTGTGACCTTTGACTTAAGAATGTCACAGAGAGGTGTGAGAGAGGGAGAAAAAAAAAAACTATTTTCCATTCTACATTGTTGCAGCATTTTGATTAAGATAAAAGTGATATTATCAAGCAATAATTTCAGCATTTAAAATGTAATATTCCATATCAGCTTAATACAAATAGCTTTCATTCTCTGTGTCACAAGTGCTCAATGTCCACTATTTCACCTAACATCAAAATGCCTTCAACTACTACCATACTTAGCATTTCATTTCTCGGACAAATAGCCACCTGTTAGCTCGTTAAAGAACACAGCGTTATCGACATCACTTCATAAGAGAAAGAAAATAAAGTTTCAGAAGTGAAAGAGGTAGACAAAGTACTATGAGTAGTTTGAATCCTACTGTGTACAATTTCCTAGCAGGCATTGTAAAAATCGCAGGAACCCTGCAGCCCTCTTCCCAACCTCTTTATTTATTTATTTTCTTTCTGTATAAATTCTACAATCAAAACTGTGCCCTTTTAAGAAACTGTACATGAAAATTGACAAAAAGTCATTAGCAGGAAAACCTCCTTCCATTTTATTAGTTGTGTCAGCGTTACTACAGTAAATAGCTCTCACTTTTAAAGAGAATTGTTTTGCTGCCCCAGTTTCTGTACCAAAGATCCTCCTATTGTTTGAAACTAAAACTGTTATTATTTTAACATTTGAAAAAGAATGTTTTCCACATACAATGATTACTAAAAACACAGAGGAAAGGAAACCAAAAGCTCTGGAATCAAATTAGGATATCAAATGCAATGTATAAAATAAAGTGCTACTTAATAAGTTTTGATCCTTTTTAAGATATAGCAATTGCTTGAAACATTGTGACCTATGTGACCTAACATATACAAGGCTTAGGACTGTAAATTGTGAGACTATATGAAAACTTAATCTTTGTCCTCTTCAAAGAATGCGACATTACATGTTTTACTTTTCTCATTATGCCTCTCCTTTCACTTACCTGAAAAAAAATATTAAATTAATCAACGTGCATGATTTTAGAAGAAATCACGTAAATTGAAAAGGAATTGTCTTCCGGGTTCATAATTCCTAGACCCACTCCAACACTCCAGAGAATATCATGGTTAGTAATTTAGCATAATTAATCCTTCAGGGGGGTACCATTATAAGATTAAATGATGTATTTAGGTTTTTATTTATGGACATATCAACTAAAGAATTATGTGGTGATATTCCAGACTGACAAACACAGAATAGTGTGCACTTTACATTACCTCCCACTTTTTCTCCCAACTATTCATTGCTCAATTTTTGTTGTTACATTTTTTAGTTCTTTCAAGCTTGGTTTTATTAATTATTATAAATCATTTTTGCTTTCTCTTCTTCCATCTTCCAATTTTTATTAGTTATATTTTTATATTGTCATGCTTTATTAACATTTGCATTCACTTCTATTATTAGAGTGTAACTGTAGCATATTGTTTGCCATATGCTGCGATTTCCAAGCCCTAAGCATATTCCCCCTGCCCATCTGTAAATTCACCTGTTGCTGCAGTGGACATTTCCTGTGCAATGCTGAAGGCTCCTCTCATCAAGAGTCTGTTTTCTTCTGCTTCTCTTCCTGGGATCTTTCTTTGGAGCCATGGAGAATTTCTCAGCCCAAGAATAGGGTAAAGCTCAAGTACTAGGATTTAACATCCCCAAGGACAGTCTTTAGTCAAAGAAAGAAAGATGTGAGTTGGTGGATAAATTACTGAACTTCCTACCTCTCAAGGAAGCAAGTCTAAAATATGTTCTACAATGTTCCTTCAAGAGGCTCCAGAGGATTGAGCTGCAGGTTCTCATAGCAGTGACCCTTCTCATTAAGGAAGCCTTGATTACCGTTTCTCCTTGAGCTTTCTCACTTCTCCCACTACCTCATTTGCTCTTTTTGGGATCATGTCCCACATAAATTACATTTAACCAAGTGTTTTCTCAGGGAAATTCCAGAACACTTAATTGTGTTCATGTGGAATCTACATATGGATCAAGAGGCAGTTGTTTGAACCAAGTGAGGGGATACTGCAAGTTGAAAATCTGAAATGCTGTGCAGTAGGGTTGTACCCTTTTACCTTACTTATTAAATCTATATGCTGAACAAATAATCCAAGAACCCAGACAATATGAAGAAGAATGTGGCATCAGGAGTGGAGGAAAACTCATTAATAACCCATGATATGCAGATGATACAACTTTGCCTGCCAAACATAAAGAGGACTTGAAGCACTTAGTGATGAAGGTTAAAGACCACAGCCTTCAGTATGGATTATACTTGAACGTGAGGAAAACAAAAATCCTCACATCTGGACCAATACATAGCATAATGATAAATGGAGAAAAAAGTTGAAGTTGTAAGGATCTGATTCTATTTGGATCAACAATCAACACCCAGTGAAGCAGCAGCAGTCAAGAAATCAAAAGACACTTTGCATTGGGCAAATCTGCTGCAAAAGAGCTCTTTAAAGTGTTAAAAAGCAAAAATGTCACCTTGAGGACTAAGGTGCACCTGACCCAAGCCAGGGTATTTTCAATGCCCTCGTATACATGCAAAAGCTGGACAATGAACAAGGAGGACCAAAGAAGAATTGATGCCTTTGAATTGTGATGGTGGTGAACAATATTGAATATACCATAGACTGCCAAAAGAATGAACAAATCTGTCTTGGAAGAAGTACAACCAGAATGCTCCTTAGAAGCAAGGATGGTAAAACTAGTCTTACATAATTTGGACATGTTATCAGGAAGGATCAGTCCCTGGAGAAGGACATTATGCTTGGTAAAGCAGAGGGTCAGTGAAGAAGAGGAAGACCCTCAATGAGAAGGATTGACACAGTGGCTGCAACAATGGGCTCAAACATAACAACGATTGTGAGGATGGAGCAGTCCCAGACAGTGTTTTGTTCTGTCATAAGCAGGGTCGCTATGAACCAGAACTGACTTGATGGCACCTAACAACAACAACAACATATGCATGTGGAAAATGAACAATGAAAAAAAGAAGACAGAAGAAGAATTAATGAATTTGAATTGTCATGTTGACAAGTATATTGACTTATCAGAGAACAAATAAATTAGTCTTAGAAGAAATCCAACCAAAATGCTGCTTAGAAGGGCGGATGGCTAGACTTCATCTTGCTTACTTTGGACACATCATCAGAAAATACCAGTCTCAAGAAAAGTATATTATGTTTCATAAAGTAGATGGTCAGCAAAAACAAGCAAAACACTGAAAGAGGTGGATTGACATAATAGTCTCAACAATGAGCTCAAACATATCAAAGCTCATGGAGATGCTGCAGGATCAGGCAGTTTTTCATTCCTTATATATAAGGTCACCATGAGTCAGAGCAACTCAGTGGAAACTAACAACAATAAATTTTCCAAGATACCTAACTAAGAAGGATTATTTTAATGTTTTGTCTTTAAGTTAATTCTAAATATCTGAAATGACTAAAGTACACACACACACGCACACACCCAGGGTTGTACCAAATATTACTTACTGTTTATTATCGGACTTGTTAAACACGAAATATCTTGTTTTGATTAAAATAAATTCATTTGCAGGATCTTTTAAAATTTACTTTAAAAATCCCTTTAAAATATATTTCTTATTTCCTTCAGTTTTTCTAAGGTCTACCAATTCATTTGTATGTAGTAATGTCCTCTCTTTGAACAGCAACATATTTAGACCCTTTGCTAATGGGACAACCAAACTTTAATCAAATAATCATTTTTATTATATTTTCAAGATAAGGAAAAGAACAATCTGATTGGTTAACTATCTTGCCTAAAGACACAAAAAAAGAAACTATTGAAACCAAGAAGCAAGATTCTCCGAAGTCTTTGACTCCTTTTTTGTGGAAGCATTGGGATTTTTTTTTTTTTTTTTAGAGGTATTGTGTTCATGCAGTTATGAAGTTCTTCAAATTACTCATTCAAATTAGATTCAAAAACAATAATTTTCAGACTAGTTCTAAATGAGTTTTATTCTTACTCTTTATTATGAAAACCCTAAGCCATCTTAGTGACTTAAAGGAAGAGAGAAAAAAAAGTCAGATGTGAAACATGACTGACAGGAAAAAAGCAGCAGGTATCGTGTAAGGACAGTGAAACTCTTTCTGACCCACTGCCCCATGTGTTGGTACAGGAACTCTTAATCAGGACAGGCATCACCAGTGAAGGAAGTATCAGGAGCCTTATTGACTCAATTTGTTTGTTTGTTTCTTTGAGGAAATGTGAAGTGGCCTGGCTTTTCTGCTTGTAAGTTCCACAAGGTTTTCTATACAATTGTAAAAAATACTTATAGAGAGATATTCAGATTTTGTAAAAGGGAAAGGTGATATACTTCTTGCTCAATTATTTGGCAAAAATAATTTAAAAAATAAATTTAATTTTATTTCTCTCACATTTTCTAAAAATTACAGGACAGTAATAAATGTCATTGCATTGTGAATCACACGGGGACTGGGAGCCTAGGACACTAACCCAGGGTTGGTCCCATTTCTCACAAAGACAACACTCATACCACATGGCTTCCTTCTTCTTTTAATAGTAGTAACTTATGAAATTAACATTATATTTGTACACAAATCTTTTTATTATAAATAATGTGTTCTTGTTTCATAAGTACTTAAGGAGGGTATAAAATCTTTGTGACCAGACACTGTGCTAGCTTGTATATTTATGAGCATGCGTTAAACATAATTGGTGCTTAATATTTATTGACTGGAGAGGAACTTACCAGCTCAGAGCATTAATAATCATTAGAGTGAATTTAAGCCTCCATATTTCAACTCTTATTTTTCTTATCCTCTGATTTGTCTTTTCCTGTCGTTGATAATATTCCACTTAGTTCTAAAGACTTCAGTGGCTACCTCCCACTCAAATCAGTGGAGGGACTTTAAAAATATACTGGTGTCCTTGCTCTATCCCAGACTGATTATAATAGAATTTCTAGGAGTATTGTCTACATATGTACTTTTTCAGAGGTCAGAAGTTCACTGTAATGTACAAGCAGAGTCAAGAATTAATGAAACAGACTATTACACTAGATCCACAATTTTCTTATCATTTTACTCTCTTTATAAAATTTCTTTTATGTCTTAGTTTGAATGGGTGCTCACTGCACTAAGTAGTATATACTTATTATTCCATTTTAGAGGTATTATTGTCTGTAACTTATAGGTGAGGAGTCTTAGAGAGGATGACTTACTCAGGGTGAAACAGTTACTGTGTTATATCTCAAGAACTTTGTTATATTTGTTTTCTTCCTCTCTGGTGGTGTCCTAAGCATTTCTTCCACAAACAGTACCTGAGCCTTTCTTTCATTAATAGTGGCAAGTCTTCATATTGCCTTTTTTCAATCATGTACTTAACTTAAAAAATACAATAAATACTTGGGAATGCTCTCCTGTTACTTTGATTTTAATTACATTATGTATATATTAGAAAAAAAGAGTTGCAGTCGAGTCAACTCTGACTCATGGTGACACCATATGTGTCAGAGTAGAACTATGCTCCACTTAGTTTTCAATGGCTGATTTTTTGAAGATCACCAAGCCTTTCTTCTGAGGTTTCTCTGGGTGGACTCAAACCTCCAGCCTTTCGGGTACTAAGCAAGCTGGTGAACGGTTTGCACTACCCAGGAATTCCCACATTGTGTATATAGTGATGGTTAAATTTAGACCACCTCATTTTTGTTCTGAATTATCTCAGATTTTATTGGAACATAGAAATAAGAAAGTGAGGAACAGAGAGATTAAATCACTTGCTCAAAGTCACCAAGTGTATAATTGGCAAAGCCAAATTAAGACAGTCTATATGATTCCAAAGTCTTTCTTCTTTATTTTTCTTATGAAATATTTCAAATATACACACACAGGCACACACACACACACACACATACACACATATATACATTTTATATATATATATATATATATGCAGCCCTGATGGTATAGTTGTTAAGAGCTTGGTTGCTAACCAAAAGTTTAGTGATTGGAACCCACCAGCCGCTCTGTAGGAGAAAGATGTGGCACTCTGCTTCCATAAAGATCACAGCCTTGGAAACCCTTTGGGGCGGTTTTATTCTTCAATACTGTCTCTATGACTTGGAATCAACTCCATGGCAACATTACTATTTTTTAATATGCATATTTATATTCCACCATGCCTGTCAGTTTGTCGTACTGTGGTGGCTTCTATGTTGTTATGATGCTAGAAGCTATGCCACCAGTATTTCACATACCAGCAGGCTCACCCATGGTGTACAGGTTTCAGCAGAGCTTCCAGACTAAGACAGACCAGGAAGAAAGATCTGGCAATTGGCTTCTAAAACAATTGGCCAGTGAAAACCTTATGAATAACAGGTTGGAAGACACTTGAAATAAAACTGGAGAAGAGCTGCCTCCTCATAATATAGTCCTCCTTGATTACATGGATGGAGTAAAAGCTTTTGGGACCTGCACTTGCTGATGTGGCATGACTCAAAATAAGAAGAAATAGCTGCAAACATCCATTAATGATTGGTACTTGGAATGTTCAAAGTATAAATCAAAGAAAATTAGAAGTCATCACAAATGAAATGGAACACATACAGATCTACATCCAAGGCATGAATGAGCTGAAATGGACTGGTATTGGCCATCTTGAATCAGACAATTAAATGGTCTACTATGCCAGGAACAACAAAATGAAGAGGAATGGTGTTGCAATCATCTTCAGAAAGAACATTTCAAGATCTATCATGAAGTACAATGCTGTCAGTGATAGGATAATATCCAGAGGCTTACAAGGAAGACAAGTTAATACGCCTATTGTTCAAATTTACACACCAATCATTAATGCCAAAGATGAAGAAATTGAAGATTTTTATGAACTTCTGCAGTCTGAAATTGATCAAATATGCAATCAAGATGCACGGATAGTTACTGGTGATTGGAATGTGAAAGTTAGAAATGAAAAAAGGTCAGTAGTTGGAAAATATGGACTTGGCTATAGGAATGACACCAGAGATCATGTGATAAAATTTTGCAAAACCAACGACTTACTCATCGCAAATATCCTTTTTCAATAACATAAACAGTGGCTATATACATGGACCCTGCCAGACGTAATACACAGGAATCAAATCGACTAAATCTGTGGAAAAAGATGATGGAGAAGCTCAATATCATCAGTCAGAACAAGGCCAGGAGGCCACTGCAGAACAAAGCACCAATTGCTCATATATAAGTTCAAGTTGAAGAAAATATAAACATGTTCATGACAGCCAAAGTATAACTTTAATACGTCCCACCTGAATTTAAATACTATCTCAAGAATAGATTTCACCCACTGAACACTGATGACGAAAGCCAAGATGAGTTGTGGGATGACATCAAGGACATCATACTCAAATAAAGCTAAAGGTCATTAAAAAGACAATGAAGAAAGAAAAGACCAAAATGGATGTTAGAAGAGACTCTGAAACTTGCTGTTAAATGTAGAGTAGTTAAAGAGAATGGAATAAATCATGAAGTAAAGAGTTGAACAGAAGATTTCAAAGGGCGCTAGAGAAGACAAATAAAGTATAATAATAAAATGTGCAAAGACATGGAGTTAGAACACCAAAAGGGAAGAAAATGCTCGATATTTCTCAGGCTGAAAGAACTGAGGAAAAAATTTAAGCCTCAGATTGCAATACTGAAGATTCTATGGGAAAAATATTGAAAGACACAAGAAGCATCAAAAGAAGATGGGAGAAATACACAGAATCACTGTAGCAAAAAGATTTAGTCAATGTTCAATCATTTCATGAGGTGGCATTTGATCAAGAATGAATGGTATTAAAGGAAGATGCTGAGCTGCACTGAAGGCATTGGTGTAAAACAAGGCTTCTGGAATTGACAGAATACCAATGGAGATGTTTCAACAAATTGATGCAATACTGAAAGCATTCACTCCTCTATGCCAAGAAATCTGGAAAACAACTACCTGGCCTACCAACTGAAAGAGATCCATGTCTGTGCCCATTCCAAAGAAAGGTGATCAATAGAATGCAGGTTATTGAACAATATCATTAATATCACAAAGAAGTAAAAATTTGCTGAAATAATTTTAAAATGGTTGTAGCAGTATATCAACAGAGAACAGCTAGAAATTCAAGTCAAATTCACAAGAGGACATGGAATTAGTTATGTAATTGCTGATGTCAGATGAATCTTGGTTGAAAGTAGAGAATACCAGAAAGATGTTTACTTGTGTTTTATTGTCTATCAAGACATTCAACTTTGTGAGTCGTAACGAATTATGAATAACGTTGCAAAGAATGGGAATTCCAGAACACTACCTGTGTTCATGAAGAACCTGTACATAGACCAAGAGGAAGTCATTTGAACAGAACAATGGGATACTGCATGGTTTAAAATCAAGGAAGGTGTGCATCGTTTTACCATACTTATTCAATCTGTACTCTGAGCAAATAATCTGAGAAGCTGGAATATATGAAGAATGTGACATCTGGATTTGAGGAAGACTCATTAACAACCTGCAATATGTAGATGACACGACCTTTCTTGCTGAAAACAAAGAGAACTTGAAGCCCTTATTGATGAAGGTTAAATACTTCTGCTTTCAGTATGGATGACACATCAACATAAAGAAAACAAAAATCCTTACAAATGGACCAATAAGGAACATCATTTTAAGTGGAGAAAAGACTGAAGTTGTCAAGGATTTCATTTTACTTGGATCCATACTCAATGCCCATGGAAGCAGCAGTCAAGAAACCAAATGACATATTGCATTGGGCAAATCTGTTGCAAAAGACCTCTTTAAACTGTTAAAAAGCAAAGATGTCACTGTGAGAACTAAGGTGTTCCTGACCCAAGTCATGGTCTTTTCAGTTGCCTCATATTCATGTAAAAGCTGGACAACGAATAAAGAAGACCAAAGAAGAATTGATGCCTTTGAATTATGGTGTTGGAGAAGAATATAGAATATACCATGGACTGCCAAAAGAACGAAAAATCTGTCTTGGAAGAAATACAGCAAGAATGCTTCTTAGAAGGGAGGATGGGGAGACATCATCTCACGTACTTTGAACATTTTATCAGGAAGGACCAGTCCCTGGGGAAGGACATCATGCTTGGCAAAGTAGAGGGTCAGTGAAAAAAAGGAAGACTCTCAACAAGATGGAATGACACAGTGGCTGCAACAATGGGCTCAAACATAGCAACAGTTGTGAGGATGGTGCTAGACCAGGCTGTATTTTCTTCTAGTGTTCATAGGGTCCTTATGAGTCGTTACTGATGAGACGGCACCCAACAGCATATGTATGTTGATGCATAGAATATGAAAATAGTCATATTCTCATAATACCTTCTAACAGAAAGTAGTATTGATTCAAGTTCCAGAAATGAATGAAACATTACATTTGTTATTAATATCTCATGGGAAGCTCTTCCAAATTCCATTCGCATACCCCTCTTCCTCCATCCTCATCAGTACCCAATCTCTTAATTGTGGTGTGTTTTATTTTTTCCAGATTTGATTATTATTAAAATAATTCATATCCTTTGAATTTTTAATGTTCTCTCTTTTTTAAAAATTTCCCTCTGATTTTGTTTACAGATTTAGACTGAAATATTTTTAGCAAATTTTACTCCTCATTGAACTGTACTCATATTTGCCTTTACTTTTAGAACATGTTTTAACCAAAAAAGCTATTTCAGGTACAATATGTAATTAAATTAACCCTCATAACTTTATCAATATAAGCTAAATATTGAATTAATGTTGCATTAGATGCTAACTGACCTTGACACTCTGATTTCAACCATTTTAATAACTGCAAAAGAATCATTTCCTACATCAGTAACTTCTTATATACATATATTGTCTTTTTAATCTTTGTTTTGTGATTTTCCATTTCCTATCAATGACAGCTTAAAATGCAAAAGAATTGGAATTTAATGTTGACTAATACAGCTGTTTTCATTCATTTCTTGTTAATTTCTTACCACAAATCTGAATGCTCTTTGTGAGCATAGTCGTTTACCTCACTCTCGATGCCTTTGTTAATGCTATCATACCTTTCTGAATGATGATGTCTTTTTATATTTGATTTGCAATTCTTCTATTCTTCACCGTTTTATTATATGAAAAAAAAAAGATAATTAATTTAGGAATTCAGTGTCTGATTTTACATCTTTGGGACTATTCACCTACATTAATCTTTCAAAGTATTGCAGTGGACTCAGTTAGGCAACTTTTAATGACACATCACAAACTCCACTAAAGTAATCAGCTTTCATGTATTTGCGTATTTACACCTTAGGATATATTTCTTCCTAAAATAGAAAACTTGTATAAACTCCCTCATTCTTTTAGCAAAAGTTGGTAATCCTTCTGCAACTATACATTATCTCTTTTCAAATCCACTGACAATATCTTCACGTACTAAATGACAAAGTCTTAAAACACTATTCAGAACTCCAAGTACCTAGCTATCATCCTTTACATTTGATTTTTCTCTTCAGTTACTTTCATCGAAAAAGATAATAGATGATAGACGGACAGATAGATGGATAGATAAGTAGACAGATGAATAGATAGATTCCAATTAAGGAAATTGGAGTGGCAATACCCTTTATATCCTGTTACACCTGTTACTATCATGATTGTATTTTAATTCTGGAATGAATAATCTGAAAATTAAAGCATAAATTTAAGGATTAGCAACAGTGATTATCCAATGTCATGTATTTTTGGGTTACTTTAGGTAAATAAGAAGCCTCGGTGGTGCAGTGGTTAAAGGGATCGACTGCTAACTGAAAGGTCAGCAATTTGAAACCACCAGCAGCTCCATGGGACAAAGATGTGGCAGTCTGCTTCTATAGAGATTTACAGCCTCGGAAATCCTACGGGATCGCTCTGAGTTAGAATCGACTCGATGTCAGTGGGTTTGGTTTGGCTGGGTTTTAGGTAAATATCTAACTATTGAGTTATTTTATTACTTTTACTGTTTTAGCTAGTGATATATCGCTTATGGACATTCTCAGTGAACTGAAAAAGAACCATGTGCTTTATAATTCTCTATAAGCAAAATTGCTTAGCCCTTTGACTAATGATGATACTCATAACAGATGTCTTGAGAATGTCTTGGAAAGGCATTTTTTTTAATTTAAATTAACTAGGTAAATAGATGATAAATTGGTGATAGATATATGATTAGATAGTTGGTAGATTAATAGATATGCAGATAGATGTATAGAAAGAGATAGAGATATACATGATTATATTGCCCTTATTTCTAATCTTCCCAATAATTTACTTTCATGAAAGAATATTATTTTTAGGCTTTATTTGGTAAAACAATATAATGCAAGTCAAAAGTTAATACAGTTAGTTTTATTTTTAAAAGTTACACTTGATTTAGCTTCTATAGCATTTATTGTGTGCCACATATTGCTTTAAGTGTTTAACAAATACCAGTATGCTAATCTTCATAACAACCCTGTGAGAGAGATACTATTATTACCCTCATTCCAGTTGGATAAACTGAGACAGAGAAAAATTGGATAACTTGCATAGTGTCATGCTTTGATGAGAGATAGGTCTGAGATTTGAATGCAAGCATTCTATTCTGACATCCAGGCTCTTAGTTACTTCACTCTGTTGCTTCTTTGGTTTTAGCTTAAAAGTTTTATAATCCTATAAGTATCAAAGTAAAGGCAGACACTCTATGATTACGTGTAGATTTTTCTCTAATCATTTTTTCTTTAATACTGTATCTCTAATAAACCTAAGCAATGATGAAACATTATTTAAAATAACCCATATTTTAAAACTTATTTTAAATTATATGCATCCATTATGAACCAGTCAGGAAACAAAGATATGACACAATAGAAAGCGTGTTCCAGGAGGTTACACTATTTTGATGAGGTTACCTGGAAATTCCTTATCCGTATCACCACTTTCAACAAGAAAAGGAAATGTAACCTCACAAATAAATGTAAAAGTACAAAATAAATGAAAGATGTAAATCCTGAATAATAAGAACAAAAATTAAAAGAACATCCTGTTGAGTAACTGTATAATAACTTCAGTATTCTTTAGTCATATCTTTTCTTAGAATGATTCACACACACACATTGCATATATGTGTGTGTGTGTATATATATATATATATATAAAATTTTAGTACTATGAGGGCAATATAATTTTGACTCCTGGTTCTTTTCTGTTAATGATGGCTTTACTTTACTGAAATAAAAATTATTTTTAAAAATTGAAAGTGAAATTATATCAGAGGAAAGTCCTCTCCTGTTGATAGGGTAATGTGTTGGGATCAGGTGGGGAAGAAGTATAAAAGCTTTGGAGGATGATTATTGTTTGCAGAACTAATATCTATACACTGTGCTGCTGATCCTAAGTGGTGTCTCAGTTTCAGGGGAAAATGGCTGTGTCTTATTTATTAAGGTATAGAATTACAAGTGTTAAAAAAATAATAATAAAGATAACACTGAGGCAGTCACCATCACTGGATTGGGTCACATTATTTTTCTGCTTTCTCTGTCAAATTAGCCAGGAGACTACCTCAAGCACCAGGAGGCAAAACGATGTTGTACATGCTTCAAAAAGGAGACACTGGAGACAAGGATGGGCCAGCTTTGTTTGACCAGGCAGCATTCATGTAATTGGATCTGGGGGCTGATAAGGCTAATGCACTCAGTGACAGGGGATGATGGAAGCCCATCTGTGCTGGCCTGATGAGTTGATCAGATCAAGGAGACTGCTGGTCAGTTTTCTGAGAATGATGCAGAGCCAAAATTAGGTTGCTGAAAATTTCCATCCATCTCACACAAGGACAGAAAGAAATCTACTGTTTTATGGAGGAGAATGACTGTGTTAACTATATTGAGATAGTGTTTTAATTTATCTATAATTTTCAACTGAGTGTCTTAGGTGTCAAATAAATGCATTATCTTTCTAAAAAATTCTTTGAAATATACTTATTTATGTATCTAAATGTGCCTATTTATTCATTATAGGCTAATTTTCATTCATGCTCTGATTTTCTGTTTTGCCTTTTAAATGAAACGGTATAGCAAAGGTACAGTGTAAGTACACAGCCAGTCTGCGTGGATTTATATCATTATGTCCTTCTGAAATGTTTTTTAACTTCTCTGTGCCTTAGTTTCTTCATCTGTAAAACGGGAGTTATAGAATTTTTCCATTTAACAAGTTATGTATTAAATGCTTGGATGAATTCCAGGCACATAACACAAATCCAACTCACGTAAGTGCATACATTATTGTTAGTTTAGTAGTGTTAGGACCAAATACATCAGACCTGATTTTACCTCACACAGCTTTCTGTTGTCTGTTTAAAGAAGCTGCGTAAAAAAAACGGGTGAGTGAATTCCTTGATACAAATAATTGGGTTCATTTACTTACCTCCTGAGCTACTGGGATCATCAGGATTGGTCGTCAGTTGCTGAAGAACAGTGTTAATTCCTCAGACCTTCTCTGGATAATTTCAGTTTGTCCCAGTAGTGTTACTGCCTTACATGCTCATCACCATCGAGTTGATTCTGACTCCTAGAGACCCTATAGGACATCGTAGAACTGCCCCGTAGTGTTTCTAAGGCTGTAATCTTTAGGGAAGCAGACTGCCACATCTTTTTCCCATGGAGCAGCTGGTGGATTACAACTACCAACCTTTCTGTTAGCAGCGAAGCTCTTAACCACTGCCTTACATACTTCTAGGTTACTGAATGTTTTTATGCTGTCTATGTCACTCATCTTTCCATGATACCTACTCTCAGAGCTTCAAATTATTCTAATAGATATCCACCACCAATCTTTCAGTTTGCCATACTGTGGTGGCTTTTATGTTGCTATGATGCTGGAAGCTATGCTACCTGTATTTCAAATCCATGAAACCCATGGACAGATTTGAGCAGAGTTTCGAGACCAAGACAGACTAGGAAGAAATGCCTGGTGATCTACTTCTGAAAATCAGGCAGTGAAAATCCTGTAGATCAAAACAGAATATTGTCCAATATAGAGCTGTAAGTTGAGCCCCCACATTGGGAAGCACTCAAAATACACAGTGGCCACAGAAATGGACTCGAGCATACCAATGAACTCAAGACAGTGCAGCGCTGGACAGCATTTCACTCTCTTGTATACAAGGTCACCATGAGTTGGAGCCAGCTTGATGGCAACCAACAACAATGAGGTAAATATGACTGAAAATGGTTTAAATATGTCACAGGGTTACTTGCTCTTTAAGAGTATATAAAGTATCAAATTGAAGAGATGAAGTTGAGAGCGTGAAGTTTCAGGTGTCTCTTACAGGATGTCACAAGTTCTGTGAGGTGCAGCACTGACGTCTCTCCACTGCCTGCTGCTGTCCGAACAACTGCTGCGACTGTACCCTTTAGTCAGGCAGGTTTTTTGTGGACAGATTAGAAGCTGCTCCTTTGGTATGAGGCCAAGGTTTATTGTTGGCTGACTCTCAAGAAGAATAAAAGAAAGTGTTTTTATGGCAATGTGTTTTGCTAACTTCCTCAGAGAACTGAGGAGGGTTGGGTATTTATGATTATAAACCATTGTTCCCGTTTAATCCTATTTATCATCATTCTCTTATATAATAGCTACTTGAGAGTTTAGTTTTATTATTGTCCATATTCTAATTCACTTTCACTCTCAGCTATTTCTCAGGACAACTTGATAAAGTTCCCTTGGCTCAAATTATCTGGTTTCTTATCAATGAATAAAAATAATTCAATAAATAGTAAAGGGTATGTATAGAACCTCTTCTATTTTCTCTAAAAAACTCTCACCATGAGCTCATGTCAGTGTGGGGATGAGCCACACGCTCAGGCTACATGGGTGGAAGTTATACTCGACCAGTTATTTTAGGTTGCCTAGAGTTCTCTGCCCTACTCTTAACAGACAGGACAATATCCTGGAGCTGCTGTATCTTGGAAATTAGCTATATGAATTAGTGTGGGCTTTGCTGATCAACTAGAACCTACAATATTCAAGTAGAGCATCTTGCATCTAGCTGTCATTTTAAGTAACTGAGGTTTTGGGCAATGAATGTCATTGAAGAAAAGATTTATTGAGCAGCTCATCCAATCACCTTATCAAATAAGCAAATTGAGACTCATACAGTTTTTAAAATAAAATTAAGCATATTTTTTACTTACAGTAAGAGTATCCCTTGCCAGGGGAAAACATAAGTAAATGAGCAGAGTAATGAATGAATACCAATTATGTTGTACTACCATATTCCTTTAGGAGGTGTGAATTAGATTATATCCTTTTTTTTTTTTTTATTATTTTGACTCAAATACTACATTCCTCTTCCCCAAATGAGTTTCATTAGAAATAAATTATCCATGAAACTCATGTGTATATAGCAGCTAAATCTCTATTCAGTTAATTCAGAAGACTTCTTCCCAGACATCTGATGTCAAATTAAGTCAGGTAGTAATAATTAGATTTAACTACCTTTCTCACAAGCTGTTAATTAATTCCCTTACCTGGAGGCAAATAGAAGATGGGTGATAGTTTAACTGTCTGTGTGAATGTATTGTATCAGCATAGGAAAAAACAACCTTCTTTACTACTGAAACACCTGAAAATATAAAATTAGTTTTTCTGTACGGCCAAATATATTGAAATATCCAACCAGGGTTTGAGTCTTAACAGGGTTTGAGTAGTAACAGCAAAGGTTATTTATGGCAGTGCTATCAATTTGGAGTATTTTATCATCAAAAATTAAGTTCCCAGGACATGATATGTATTTGCAATAAATAAGTAATAAGGCTTATAAGTGATATAAATGAGACACTATAGTTACTTGTGATATAGTCAGTGTAGGTAGCTAATCCAAGTTCTACTAGTCAGAAAAAAACAACCTTCCAACAAAATCTGCTGTATTGCTCGGCCTACCCAAACTACAACAAAGTGATATTGAAAATCTGAACAGACCCATAACAAGAGAAGAGATTGAAAAGGTAATAAAAAAACTCCCAACCAAAAAAAGCCCTGGCCCAGATGGCTTCACTGGAGAATTCTACAAAACATTTACAGAAGAGCTCGTACCAGTTCTACTCAAGTTATTTCAGAGCATAGAAGAGGAAGCAACACTTCCAAATTCATTCTATGAAGCCAGCATAACGCTGATACCAAAACCAGGCAAAGACATCACAAAAAAAGAAAATTACAGACCAATATCTCTCATGAATATAGATGCAAAAATTCTGAACAAAATTTTAGCCAATAGAATTCAGTATCATATCAAAAAAATAATACACCACGACCAAGTAGGATTCATACCAGGTATGCAAGGATGGTTTAACATTAGAAAATCCATCAACGTAATCCACCACATAAATAAAAGGAAAGAAAAAAATCACATGATTATCTCAATTGATGCAGAAAAGGCATTTGACAAAGTCCAACACCCATTCCTGATAAAAGCTCTCAATAAAATAGGTATAGAAGGGAAATTTCTCAACATCATAAAGGGCATCTATGCAAAACCAACAGCCAACATCATTCTTAATGGAGAAAGGCTGAAAACATTCCCCCTGAAAACAGGAACAAGACAAGGATGCCCTTTATCACCACTCCTATTTAACATTGTGCTGGAAGTTCTCGCTAGAGCAGTAAGGCAAGAGAAAGAAATAAAGGGCATCCAAATTGGTAATGAAGAAGTTAAACTCTCCCTGTTTGCAGATGATATGATACTATACATAGAAAACCCTAAAGACTCCACGAGAAATTTACTGGAACTAATAGAAAGATTCAGCAGAGTAGCAGGATACAAGATAAACATTCAAAAATCAGTTGGATTCCTATACACCAGTAAAGAGAACGATGAAAAGGAGATCAGGAAATCAATACCATTTTCAATAGCCCCTAAAAAGATAAAATACTTGGGAATAAATCTGACCAGGAATATAAAAGACCTATACAAAGAAAACTACAAAACACTGCTGCATGAAACCCAAAGGGATCTACAGAAATGGAAAAACATACCATGCTCATGGATAGGCAGACTCAACATTGTGAAAATGGCAATTCTACCTAAAGCAATTTACAAATACAATGCAATTCCGATACAAATACCAACAACATTCTTCAAAGAGATGGAAAAACTAATTATTAACTTCATATGGAAAGGGAAGAAACCCTGAATAAGTAAAGCACTACTGAAGAAGAAGAATAAAGTTGGAGGACTCACACTACCTGACTTGAGAACCTACTATACAGCTACAGTACTCAAAACAGCCTGGTACTGGTACAACAACAGAGACATTGACCAATGGAACAGAATTGAGAACTCAGATGTAAATCCATCCACCTACGGTCACCTGATTTTTGACAAGGGCCCAAAATACATCAAATGGGGAAAAGACAGTCTTTTTAACAAATGGTGCTGGCAAAACTGGATATCCATTTGTAGAAAAATGAAACAGGACCCATACCTCACACCATATACAAAAACTACTTCAAAATGGATCAAAGACCTGAATATAAAGCCTCAAACTATAAAATTCATAGAAGAAAAAATAGGACCAACACTTCAGACCTTAATACATGGCATTAACAGGATACAAACCATAAACATCAACACACAAAACCCAACAGATAAACTAGATAACTGGGATCTTCTAAAAATCAAACATCTATGCTCCTCAAAAGATTTCACCAAAAGAGTTAAAAGAGAACCTACAGACTGGGAAAAAATTTTTGGACAGCACAAGTCAGACAAAGGTCTAATCTCCATAATCTACAAGAAAATCCAACACCTCTACAACAAAAAGACAACCAATCCTATGAAAAAATGGGCAAAGGAAATGAACAGACACTTCACCAAGGAAGACATTCAAATGGCCAACAGACACATGAGGAAATGCTCGCTATCACTAGCCATTAGAGAAATGCAAATTAAAACCACAATGAGATACCATCTCACCCCGGCATTACTGGCACGAATCAAAAACACTGGAAATAACAAATGTTGGAGGGGCTGCGGGGAGATGGGAACTCTTATACACTGCTGGTGGGAATGCAAAATGATACAGCCATTTTGGAAAATGATATGGCGTTTCCTCAGAAAGCTAGAAATAGACCTACCATTCGATCCAGCAATCCCACTCCTAGGAATATATCCTAGAGAAATAAGAGTCATCACTCGAATAGACATATGCACACCTATGTTCATGGCAGCATTATTCACAATAGCAAAACGATGGAAACAACCTCGATGTCCATCAACAGACGAATGGATACACAAACTATGGTACATACACACAATGGAGTACTATGCAACGAGAAAGAACAATGAATCGGTGAACCATCTCATAACATGGATGAAACTGGAGGACATCATGCTGAGTGAAATAAGTCAATCACAAAAGGACAAATATTGTATGAGACCTCTATTGTAAAAACCCATGAAAAAATTCACATGCAAAATGTAACAATCCTTGTTGGTTACCAGGGATGGCGGGGGGGGGGAATACTAAATAGGTAATAGGTAAGTGGTAACTTGGGTGAGAGATGAGATAGTACATAGTACAGGGGAAACTAACACAACCTGCACAAGGAAAGGTCATGGAGGCCCTATAGACACATCCAAACCCCCCGAGGGACTGAGTTGTTGGACGGAGGGCTCTGGGGACCATGATCTCGGGGAACATCTAGCTCAATTGGCATGACACTACTTATAAAGATAATGCTCTACATTCTACCTTGGTGAGTAGTGTCTGGGGTCTTAAAAGCCTATGAGCGGCCATCTAAGATACTCCACTGATCTCATCCCTTCGGGAACAAGGGAGAACGAAGAGAACAGGATACAAGGAAAAGATTAGTCCGAAGGACTAATGGTCCACAGCTACCAAGGCCTCCACGGGACTGAGCCCAGTACAGCTGGATGGTGCCCGGCTACCACCAATGACTCCTCTGACCAGGATCACAACAGAGGGTTCTGGGCAGAGCTGGAGTAGGATGTAGAGTATAATTTTAACTCCCAAAAAAAAAAAAAAAAAAAAGAAGACCAGATATACTGGTCTAAAGAATACTGGAGAAACCTCGAGAGTGTGGCCCCCAGACACCCTTTCAGCTCAGAGGGGAAGTTACCTTCAAGGTTCGATGTTAAGCCTGGGAAAGGACACCCCAGTAAAACTAAATGGGACTAACGATGTACAGGAGTCCGGTGACAAGGGCCAGAAGGCAGAGGGAGAGTAGGAAACTGATGATAAGGAACACAAATTGAATAAGGACACTGTCGATGTATTGTGAGATTGTTGACCACTGCTATAGGGCAACATTTGTAGTAACTATTAAATGGGAGGCTGTTTTGTCCTGTAAGCCTTCATCTTGGGCGAGAATGGCAGCACAATTGGAAGAGCATAGTCAATATCACTTAAATGTGTAAGTAAAAAGTTTTGAAATGGTGTTTAAATAAAATAAAAATAAATAAATAAATAAATAAATAAATAAACAAATGAGACTAAAGAGGTACAATAGTCCACTGACAAGGTCCAGAAGACAGAAGGGGACAAGGAAGCCCCCTGGTGATAGGGAACACAAGGTGGAGTAAGGATATTCTTGATGTGCTGTGAGATTGTTAACCATTGTCATAGGGCAACATGTGTAGTAACTGTTAAATGAAAAACTATTTTTTCTGTAAGCCTTCATCTTAAGTGAGAATAACAGCACAGTTGGAAGAGCGTAGTCAATGTCACTGAACTGTGAATGTAGAAATTTTTGAAACGGTGTATCTTTGGCCATCTGTAATTTTCATCAAAAAAAAAGGTTGAGAATTTAGAGGCTTAATACGTTGTGGGGTTGTTAACCAATGTCAAAAAACAACATGTGTACTACTATTTCATGAGAAACTATTTGCTCTGTAAGCTTTCACCTGAAGTACAATAAAATATATATTAAAAAAAAAAAAAAATCTGCTGTATTGCTTTGCAAGTAGTAGTAATTTACCCCAACTGGATTAAGAAATTTTAAAGGTTGGAGAGGTGGAACTATTAGAAAGATGATGAGTTTTCCAAACGGTACAAATAGAAGAAAGACTTACCAACCATACCTCCAGCAGGAAGGAGTTCATGGATGTACTCTCAAGAGTGCTTGATTTCATTTTCAGCCATTTTGTTCCTTAACTATGTACTGAAAATTTAAAGTTCATTGAAGAAAGACTCTTTTTTGGCCCAGTTTAGGTCAAATATACATACATTCCTGAAGAATCAGCTTTAGAAAAAAAAAAAAGAAGAGTTGGATAACTGGGATCCCAACTATCACTATAAAGTTTATTTCCAGAAAAAGGGTCTCTATTAGAGCTGCCCTGGTTATATTTACCTGCAGTGGGAAGGAACACTGACTGGAACAAAAAAGTAGGCTGGGAACATTATGAGTCATTCTAAAACTAGTTACTTGTCTCATTAAAATTTCCCTCAGCTCAAATCTGAATTGAACTTGGATGACCTTTTATTCAGAAACTTTCAAAACATGGTTCGAAATTTTTTTTCAATACGATGTCAATATTATCCCCACTAAGGGATTTAATTAGGTAGTTTAATAATTCCAAGGATCCCTGGTGGTGCAACGGTTAAAACACTCAGCAGCTAACTAAAAGGTCTATGGTTTGAGCCTAGCAGCCACTCTGAGGACAGCCTTGGAAACTCTATGGGGGACTTCTGTTGGAGCCCAGGTGGCACAATGGTTAAGAGCTCAGCTGCTAACTTAAAGGTCAGCAGTTCAAATCCACCAGCCGCTTCTCGGAAATCCTATGGGGCAGTTCTACTCTGCTCTATATGATCACTGTGAGTTTGGAATCAACCTAAAGGCAACGGGTTTTTTTTTTTCTTTTTCTTTTGGTTATTAGGTAATGCTGTGATAATGTTGAATAAGAAGGAATCCCCATATGTTCGTAGCTTATTATAACTATACACATTTACATTTAACTTTTTGTTTTAAGAGTTTGGCTGGGCTTGTGTTCAGATGAGTTGTACGTGTCTCATTTCAGACCTTGGCTGAAGGAGATAGCTGGGAATGTTTTTCTCAAGATGTGTGGTGGAACACAAGAGGGTAAAGCAAACCATATAAGCACATTAAAAACCTCTAGTTAGAAATGGAGCACATTGCATCTGGTCATATCCTACTAGACAAATCAAGTGATATGGATATGCCCATAGTTAATGGGATAGGGAATAATCTCTGACCAAAGAGATTCATGACAAGTGTTGGGAGGAAAGAATAACTGTCACCAAATAATATAATCCATCACAATAGAAAATGTAGACTAATTGTAAAACAGATTCAGTTTATTTGCCAGGGAACATAATTTTTAATCAAATGCTCCTCAAAAGGTGTAAACTTTTCCACTGAAAGATGCAATTATGTATACAGAATTGCCTGAAAATAATAAAGTGTACCTATAATAAATCACTCCTCAAGTAAGTGAAACCCCTCAAATAAGTTCTTCTTATAAACCTTACAAATGTATTTAGTAATTTTTGCTTGGTATGACACCACTGACTCATATTAAGAGACACTATAAGAAACTCGGGGCCCTGGTGGTGCAGTGGTTAAGCGTCTGGCTGCTAAGCAAAAGGTCAGCAATTTGAATACACCAGCTGCTCCTTGGAAACCTTATGGGGCAGTTCTACTCTGTCCTATAGGGTCTCTATGAGTCGGAATCGACTCGATGGCAATGGGTATAAGAAATTCATTGCTGTCAATTTAAGAAATATGTTTATGTATTATTTCAAAGTCCTCATTATGAGGCTGTTTGGAGAAATATATTTATCTTATAATGTCAGAATAGTTGTTCTTTCAGTTAATCGTGTGATTTTATTTTCAAACACTCTATAATTATTTTACTGAGCTTGTCTTCCTATTCAGATTACTGTTAAATATTCAGAGGCAAATTAATGTCTCACCTTGAGAATATGTTTACTTCACTTATTTATTTCTATTTTAGATACATTCCTATCTCTTTTGTTTTCTTGTTTCTCGTTTACCTATTTCCTTTTATAGCTAGTTTTCGCTAAACTCTGCTGTATGTCAGATAGCTTATAAAACCAAAAAAATCCATTGCTGTCCAGTCAATTCTGACTCCTAGGAACCCTACAGGACAAAGTAGAACGGCCTCATAGGATTTCCAAGGCTATAAATCTTTACGGAAGCACAGAGTCACATCTTTCTCCCATGGAGTGGCTAGTGGGTTTGAACTGCAGCATTTTTGGTTAGCAGCCGAGTGCTTTAACCACTGTGCTACCAGGGCTCCATCAGATATCGTTATAAGCTCCCCTAAATATTTTCTAGATCAAAGAAGGATATGCATAAACAAATATAAAACATTACACGACTTTGGAAAACTGTATTGATCTCTCTGAACCAGCTCTATCATTTTGCAGTGAGGAAAGTCAGACTACGTTGATTTCTCCAGCACGTTTCAGGTTTATTAAGTTATTAGGGATAGATTCCAAGGACAATGATTGGTTCCGCACTAAGGGATTGAGATAAGGGGGTCATTCAGTTAGTGAGTGTTTCAGCCAGCACATCAGAAGTGGTAAGAGGAAGATAACATTAATTAAGATGCAGTGCCTGCTCAGAGTGCTTAGATACTTATTAGGAAAAAACAAAGCACACAATTAGGAAACCTAGGAACAAAAGCATATTTGGCAGATACTATCAGATCATGTTGTTAGCGGCCATCAGTTTTGCCCCCGATTCATGGTGACCACATGCACAATGGAACAAAACCTGGCCTTGTCCTGAGCCATAGCCATTATCAGTTGTGGATATAACTGCTGTGATCCATAGGGTTTTCATGGGCTGATTTTTGGAAGTAGACCACCAAGATTTCCTTCCTACTCCATCTTAGTCTGAACGCTCCACTGAAACCTGTTCAGCCTTATGGCAACAAGGAAGCATCCACTGACAGAAGGGTAATGGCTATGCATGAGTCGCATTGGCCAGAATCTCATATATTGTTGTTAGGTGCCCTCATGGCAGTTCCGACTCATGGCGACCCTACGTACAACAGAAAGAAACACTGTTTGGTTCGGCTCCCACGTGGAAGGTGAGAATTCTACCACTGAACTACCAATGTCCCCATTGGATAGTATGCTATCATACGCTGAACAATTAGGATGCAGAACTACTGAAAATAAGATTGTTCCCCTTGTAATGCAATCCTTTTATATCCGAAGCTTTGGCCACTCCAAGCTTCCCTTAAAATATTGGTTGAACAATATGATAAACTTAATTAATGTCATTGAAGTGTACATGTAAAGATTGTTGAAATGGCAATTGATTTGTTATGTATATATATTTACCACAATAAAATAAACTAAAATGTTCAGATCCAACTACCCTTCCCCATTCTGTGTAACACAGAGAACACCCCCTGTGCTGGATTCTAAACAATTCAAAACACTTTCCTGAGAAGCTTTCTAAGTATCAAGCATTCTGCATCAGTGGGTAGGTTAAATGGCTCCTCTCTGAAGGGAGATGAGGAGCCAAGGCCCTTATAAGTCTTAGTCAGCTGCGCTGTTTGACTATTAGATGTCTTTTTCAATTTATTACAGAGGCAGTCTGCATAGCAGGCACACTTCAGAGATCCCAGGCTTAAGAAAGTTGTCTCCTTCCTCAGCCCGTGTCAATTTCCTCCAGGGAAAGCTGACACGGTGCTACTCATCATATAACTGGACAGAATAATTCACTGCAGTGAGCTTTCCTTTTTAATGCCTGTCTTTGAGCATCCATCACCCAATCTGTCTTAAGAGTCAAGCAAAGAAATCTTTGTTCCCTCATTTTTGAAAACACAGTAGATCAGCTGTAGTCAAATAAACATTGAATGGAGGCTAAAGATACGGCACTTTCAGTACACCTAATAACTTGTATTATTATTTATTTAACTTTTTTTTTTTTTTAGTTTTCCACTTTGTACTCATTTCTAAGCAAAGTAGTTAGAGTAAAATTCTATAGAATAGTCAAAGAATTGCCCCAAACATCAGTAGACCTGGAAAAGGTGTGCAAGCTGAACTCCTGGCTCATAGGCCTTTGCAGCAGTTTCCTTTTGTGGGCATTCTAGCTGGACCATCTTACCAGGGACAATGCAAAAAATGTGAAAATGTGAGACTGCTTTTTACTTAGGCCAAGTTTCACTAGAGCATGTGGACATTTGAGTTGCATTTTGAATCTCTCATTACCAGAAAAATAAGTTTGGAAGGGCCTTGGGTCCCAGATTGTGGTAATAAAATGATAGTATTTTATTTTTTCTGTCGTTATGGTCCTTATATAAAAAGACATAATAACCTTCTGTTGACTTCTGGATGTCCTGTTGGTGCCAAGGTTTCAACACTATTAATAACTATCAGGAGCCCTGGCGGTGCAGTAGTTAAGGGCTCAACCGCTAACCAAAAGATCAGCAGTTTGAATTCACCAGCTGCTCCTTGGAAACCCTATGGAGCAGTTCTACTCTGTCCTATAGTGTCGCTAGGAGTCAGAGTCGACTTGATGGCAGTGGGTTTGGTTTTGGCTTTTGGTAATAAGTATCAATACTTCAACAACTTTGTATAAAAAAAAATCACAAAAAACTTTTTTGAGCATTACTTTTTTTTATTATTCACGTATCTGCCTTGCAGTTTAATGTAGGAGTTAAGAGTACACTTCTTAAAGTCACATTGGCCCAGTTCAAATCTAAGTTTTGGTATTTATTGATGGTGAGATCTTCAGGAAGCTATATAACCTCTCTGTTCCTCAGTTTCCACATTGTTAAAATAGTGTTGATAATGATGATAGTACTGACCTTCTAGGGCTGGTGTGGTGATTACACATGTTAACACACATAAAGTACTTAGAAGAATGTTTGGCAACATAGTGCTCATATGTAATTGTTATCTTAGTGAATACTGATGGTCATTTCATGCGGTGACAGTGAGCCACAAAATAGTTAAAACATCAGTAAATCAGGTAATTGCTTTTAAATTTGTGTGCCGTCATAGTTTGCACAATATTTGACTGAGAATTTCCCAAAATATGTGTCAAAAATTGTCTAAATGCAGATTCTAATCAAAAGTTGGATATGAAATAGAATGACCTGAAGAGATAATGTTTATCTTTTATGTTTCTTCACTTTTCTAACTCCACGTCATTGTGTGGAATCTTTACTTTTTACATCCGAAAATACAAAGTGCGTATATATTTTACTCCAAAATAATTATGAACCAATCATAGATTCTGAGAATATGGGATAGGATATTTATTTCCTGAGGCTTTACATCAAAAAAGGTCATCTTAGTCATCTAGTACTGCTCTAACAGAAATACCACTAGTGGATGGCTTTAACAAGGAGAAGTTTATTTCCTTACAGTAAAGTAGGTTAAAAGTCCAAATTCAGGGCACCGGCTCCAGGGGAAGCCTTTCTCTCTGTCAGCTCTGGAGGAAGGTCCTTGTCGTCAGTCTTCCCTTGGTCTGGGAGCATCTCAGCTCATGAACCTCAGGTCCAAAGGACACGATCTGCTCCCAGTGCTGCTTTCTTGATGGTATGAGGTCCCCATCTCTCTGCTTGTTTCTCTTTCCTTTTATCTCTTGTAAGATAAAAGGTGGTGCAGGCCACACCCCAGGGAAAATCCCTTTACATTGGATCAGGGATGTGACTTTAGTAAGGGCCTTACAATCCCACCCTAATCTTTAACATAAAATTACAATCACAGAATGGAGGACAACCACACAATACTGGGAATCATGGCCCAGCCAAATTGATACACGCATTTTTGGTGGGACATAATTCAATCCATGACAAGGTCCTATTTCATAACGGAAATTACACAATTTTTATATTTTAAAAAATTTAAAAATATCAAAATCTACAAAATCGAAGTCAGACTTTCCAAAAAAATCTTTGATTTTCAGATTCATTTTACTCTGTTACTGCTGATCTCATGAGGGGGTGACATAATATGTGATTAGATTTTTGTTTCTTATTTTTTGTTTGTTTGCTTTTCAGAAATATCTCCCTTCTCCCAAATGTCACCGTTTCTGGCCTAAAACCTCTAATGTCATAAACATAAGTCTAAGATATTTGTAACAGCTAAAAATAAAAACCATTAAAGAAATAATATAGGTAGAGTCCATAACACAATATCAGCAAATGAGATCTTATGTTTTCCTTGTCTCAAGAAAAAATGCTCAGAAGAGAACACTGATTTGCAATGGCAGCAAGAAGCTCAGGGTTTACCTACGGTTCATTCTGAGTATTTATTATATAGTTCTTTCTGATAACTATAAAAAAGACAGAGACAAACCCCTTGTTTTGCTCATTTTTGTTTTTTTGTTTTTGTTTTGAGATTAAGAAACCTTGGCTAAATAGCCTGGTCTTTTTTTCACATGTTCTCATTCCTTACTGAGATACTCTGTTTTTCTAATTCATGTTGACATTCTGGACAACGACTCTTAGCCATTCTGAAAATAGCACCAATGACCTTCAGTTTACATGTCATTTGTTCATAGTACAAATTATCAAAATTTAGAAGACTAAAGGAAGAGGCTATTTCTGAATTACACACCATATATTGTAATATTAAGGAAGAAATGGGAGTTTTCCTTTTCCCCAATTTAAATGGTCTAACAAGCTGTGTAAAATAATCTTTCATTAGGTAGGTAGTTTCAAGAAAATTAAATCATGGTATGTAGATCATAGCCTAGGTTATTGTAAACTTTGAATGAGATGGTTCATATAAAACACTAAAAAATACCAATAAAATAATTATTTAATGAATATAAGCTTTAACAACACTATTACTAATAGTAATGATAATAAGATTTGGAGCAGAGAGTTCATCATACCATTTAAATGTAAAAGAAAATGCGTAAGATCCAGAGACACACTTACTTTGACTTTACTGGAAAAAAAATTAAAGCAAACATGACTAATACCAGCAGTAACCCTTGCTTTATGCGAACATTAATTGCTTTGGGAAGAGAACCAAAGGATATCAGAGGGACTAGCTACTTCAGCTCTTGATGTTTCTGAGACTGCTTTGATAGTTCGTTATCAGGTAAGTACAGAGATCTCCTGTTTTGAAGCAAATCCTCAAACACAACGCTGGAAGAGCAAACGAAGAGAATTCTAAGATACCAGAGCTCCAACACAGCTTGAGGACAAAGAAAATGTGGGGATAGACTGGCTATGCCTTCCTTCAATAATTTAGAAAGTTTATTTCCTACAGATTCTGTTCAGTTATTTTTCTGCTTAGCAAATCATTTGAAGCTTATCTTTGAGCTATTTTCAGGGTGACTATTTGGTGAGTGCATGGAGTGTTTGTATGCATATTGTTGGTGGTTGGTTTTTGGTGGAAACAGTTATTTGCTTATTTGCCACTTGCTGAAAATATTTGGAGTAATCATAGGACAAAAAGGAAAGAAAATAAAAATGGTATTAAATTCTAAAGGAAATTCTTTAGGAAAGGAAATTTCTAGTGCATATTGAATTCTACCTTGTGCTTTCCAAAAAATGTGGTACAGGCAAGCTACTTTAACTCTTTTAATACTGACAGAGACAGCAATGATTGCTATTTCTTTTTTGCTTATAAACCAAGTATTATAACCAAAGGAATATGTGCAGGATACAGAGGGAAGAAAATATGGCTCAAAAAAAAAGTTTGGATTTGAAAGATGATAAGGATTAAGTAGGTTTAAAAAATGTCCAAATAAATTGACAAACAAATAAAAGCTTGCTCCTTCTGCTACTTCTTTCATTTAAGAAGAAAATTTATGGACTTCCAGCAAAATGGTGCTCTAGGCAGAAGCACCATGCTGTCTCTCCACAGCAAAGATCCAAAAAACTAAGCCGAACAGAGAAAACAACAATCCTGAAACCCTAAAACATCAAATGAAGAGATAAAAAACTCAGCCAAGCACCAAATGGAGTGAGAAAACTGACAGAGAATGGAGAGCCAGGAGAGATTCATGCAGAGGTCCCTTATCAGCTAACGCAGCTCGGATCTGCCATCTTGGACTCCTATTGGAGACCAGCAAACCGGGGGTACAAGAAAGCAGCTTCACGGAGCTTCCAGCAGAAGATAAAAAAACAGGTAATTTGCGATATATGCTTTCCCACCCCCTACCCTTCTTCACCCCACTCGGCCTCCTCTGCTTCCTGAGGACACAGTCTCTTGCCTGGGAAGCACTGGCTCATTGGATTCCACCAGTCCGCACTAGCTGGCTCTCTGAGTGCCATTTGTTGGCAGCAGGTACTGCTTTTTTTCCACTTCTTTTGATTTATTCCTTACCTCTCACCACCTCCCCCTCCTTTCACTCCAATACCTGGCTCCCTGTGCCATCTTTGCTTCTTCCTGAGGGGCTGCGGAGCTCCGTTCGAAGGTGGAGCTGCTTCCCGGTCTGGGCTGCAGTGCTGGTGGGATCGTGGGGCTTCTCTTTGTTTGTTTGTTTTGAATTGTTTGTTTCCTTTTCTTGAGTTGGGAGCCCATTCTGGCCAGGTGGTGCTTCATGGCTTAGAACCAATCCCTTCAGCTTGTGCAGAAAGGCAGAGGGATCCCTAAGGGCATTTCTTTTTTCAATGTTTTTTTTTTGTTTCTTTTTTTTCTGTTTTTTTTGGGAGCTTTTCTTGTTCTTTTTTTTTTTTAAGTTGTTTTGTTTTCTTTTCCATCTTTTTCCCTTTTTGTCTCTCTTCATTACTCAGTTTCTCATCTCTCTATATCTTCCCTCTCTTTCTGTTTCATGAATACCTGGCTTGTACACCTCTATGCCTTCTAGAAAGGCTGTACTGCAACACCTGAGAACAACTTCCCCAGACCTCATAGCCACACTGGTGGGATTCCTGGGAACTTTGCTGTTCTTTTCCCTTTCTGATTTTTATTTATTCATTCTTTTCTCCTCATTTTTTTTTTTCATTCTTCTTCCCCATTTTGTTTTTCTCCATTTCATAGTCTCTTATCTCTCCACACCAACAGCAAGCTCCCCTAGCATTCTTTCTTTCTATGTATGTTTTTGGCTCCTATTCCTCTCTCCTCTCTCCCATATCCATCTTAGCTCCACACATAACAATCTCCCTGCTACATCCTGCCTACCTGCACTATGCGCTTAACATCACACAACCAAGCAGCACAGGCACAGCCTACTGGAACCTGCCCTGAACTGATTAATGACCCACCCTGGAAGCTAAAGTAAGTGCCACAAACAACCCATCCCAGTAACTCCTCTTCAGCTAGACCTGCCTGCCATACCGTATCGGAGTGAATGACCCTGCAAGTTGGAGAAGCAGGAGAAAAGTATTATGCCCACAGATGAGCAAACAACAAAGAACACACAGTCTGCCCACTCAGACATAGTCGAATTAAAAAAAAAAAAAGGGATGAAACAAACAAATCTACAATCAATAAACGAGAAAAATAACTACTGAATGTCCCAAAGACAGCAGAAAATATCAAAATAGTTACAAAAACAGGACAGGATGGTTCCACTAGGTGTCCAAAATAAAACACCAGATGACTTTCCAGTGGAAGAAAGGGCACAAGAACTACCTGATAGGGAATTCAAATCTCTAATACTCAGAATTCTCCAAGAGCTGAAGCAAAAAGCATACAAAAATAGGAAAAAAATAGACAAATTCATGGAAAATACAGACAAACAACTGGAAGAATTCAGGAAGATAATGCAGGAACAAAATGTCAAAATAAATTCACAACTAGAAATTATACAAAAAGAACAATTAGAAATCCAAAAGATAAACAACAAGATTTCCGAAATGGACAGTGCCATAGAAGGGCTGAGTGGCAGATTTGAAATGGTGGAAGAAAGGCTTAGTAGAATTGAAGACAAACACTTGGATACAACTCTGTTTGAGGAAAACTCAGAAAAAAGAACAAAGAAAAATGAAGAGAGCCTGAGAGTTACGTGGGATACAATCAAAAGCAAAAATTTTCTAGTGATTGGACCTCCAGAACAGGGGAGAAAACAGAAAACACACAGCGGATCATTGAAGAACTGCTGACAGAAAACTTCCCCAATATCATGAAAGATGAAAACCTGGCCATCAAAAAAGCTCAATGAACCTCATGTAGGATAGACCCAAAAGAAAATCACCAAGGCATATCAAAATCACACTTGCCAAAACCAAAGACAAACAGCTGAGAGCAGCTTGTGAAAAAGAAGAAGTCATATACAGAGGAGAAACACTAAGACTAAGCTCAGATTATTCAGCAGAAACCATGCAGGTAAGAAGGCAATGGGATGACATATATAAAATCTTGAAAGAAAAGAATTTCCAGCCAAGAATAATATATCCTGCAAAAATCTCGTTCAGATATGATGATGAAATTATGTCATTTACAGATAAAGAGAAATTAAGGGAATATGTAAAAACCAAACCAAACTTACAAGAAATATTAAAGGGAGTTCTTTGATCTGAGAACAAACAACTTCAGCTCATACACAAAATCTAGGATGCAGGATCGTACCGGCCAGATACCAATCTAAGAAATGAACACTCAAGAACTATCCAAAACTGGAAGAAATACAACAGGGAATCAGAGCAGTTAATCACTAAATGACAAAAACATCAGAACAATAAAAAAGGGAATAAATGGCATAGGTATAGAACCTTCTAATGGAGAGGAAGGCAAGGCAATACCAACTAATGGTAGACTGCTTCAAACTTAGAAAGATAAAGGTAAAATTCATAGCAATAATGAAGAAAGTTAACAAACATACTAATAAAAAAAAAAAAGAGGAAAAACGTAAAGTCAAAGCAAAAACAAAAGAAATAAAAAAAAAATCTACAAGCAAAAGTAACTCAGCACAGGAGAGTAAGAAGAACAAAGAAAACGTCAGCACCACAAAAAAAAAGCACTACAAAATGACAGAAACAAACTCACATCTATCAATAATTACACTGAATGTAAATGGATTCAATGCACCCTTAAAGAGATGGAGAGTGACAGAATGGATAAGAAAACAGGATCCATCAATATGCTGTCTACAAGAGACACACTTTGGAAACAAAGATGTGAATTTATTAAAAGTCAAAGGTTGGAAAAAAAAATATCAACCTAACAACTACCAAAAATGAGCAGGAGTAGCAATACTAATCTCAGATAAAATAGACTTTAAAACAAAATCCATCATAAAAGACAAAGACAGACACTATATAATGATTAAGTGGATGATCCATCATGAGGACATAACCATAATAAACATCTACGCACCCAATGACAGGGCTCCAAAATACATAAAACAAACTCTAACAACACTGAAAAGAGAAATTGACAGTTCCACAATAATAGTAGGAGACTTCAACACACCACTCTCAGTAAAGGACAGAACAACTAAGAAGAAACTCAGCAAAGATACAGAAGACCTAAAGGGCACAATCAACCAACTTGACGTCATAGACATATATAGAACACTCCATCCAACTGCTGCAAAGTACACATTATTCTCCAATGCACATGGAACGTTCTCCAGAATAGACCACATCATAGGCCACAGAGCAATCCTCAACAAGATCCAAAACGGGGAGATAATTCAAAGCATCTTCTCTGACCACAATGCCATCAAGGTAGAAATTAACAACAGAAAAAGCACAAAATCAAAACATTAACTACAGAACTCAAACAAATAGAAAGAGAACAGCAAAAAAAGCCCACAACCACCGGAAGAAAGGAAATAGTAAAGATCAGACCAGAAATCAATGAAATAGAGAACAGAAAAACAATAGAAAGAATCAACACAACCAAAAGTTGGTTCTTTGAAAGAATCAACAAAATTGACAAACCACTGGCCAGACTGACAATGAAAAACAGGAGAGGACACAGATAACCCAAATAAGAAATGAAATGGGGGACATTACAATAGACCCAACTGAAATAAAAAGGATTATAATAGAATATTATGAAAAACTAGACTCCAACAAATTTGAAAACCTAGAGGAAATGGATAAATTTCTAGAAACACACGGCCTACCCAAACTACAACAAAGTGATGTTGAAAATATGAACAGACCCATAATAAGAGAAGAGATTGAAAAGGTAATTAAAAAACTCCCAACCAAAAAAAGCCCTGGCCCGATGGCTTCACTGGAGAATTCTACAAAAAATTTACAGAAGAGCTTGTACCAGTATTACTCAAGCTATTTCAGAGCATAGAAGACGAAGCAACACTTCCAAATTCATTCTATGAAGCCAGCGTAATGCTGATACCAAAACCAGGAAAAGATGTCACAAAAAGAGAAAATCACAGACCAATATCTCTCATGAATATAGATGCAAAAATTCTGAACAAAATTCTAGCCAATAGAATTCAGCATCATATCAAATAAATAATACACCACAACCAAGTAGGATTCATACCAGGTATGCAAGGATGGTTCAACACTAGAAAATCAATCAACGTAATCCACCACAAAAATAAAAGGAAAGAAAAGAATCCCATGATCATCTCAATTTAGGCAGAAAAGGCATTTGAGAAAGTCCAACACTCATTCTTGATAAAAACTCTCAATAAATTTGGTATAGAAGGGAAATTCCTCAACATAATAAAGGGCATCTATGCAAAACCAATGGCCAACATCATTCTTAATGGAGAGAGGCTGAAAACATTTCCCTTGAAAACAGGAACAAGACAAGGATGCCCTTTATCACCACTCCTATTTAACGAGGTGCTGGAAGTTCTAGCTAGAGAAATAAGGCAAGAAAAAGAAATAAAGGGCATCCAAATTGGTAATGAAGAAGTTAAACTGTCCCTGTTTGTAGATGATATGACACTATACAGAGAAAACCCTAAAGACTCCACAAGAAATCTACTGGAACTAATAAAAAGATTCATCAGAGTAACAGGATACAAGTTAAACACTCAAAAATCAGTTGGATTCCTATACACCAATAAGGAGAAGGATGAAAAGGAAATCAAGAAATCAATACCATTTATAATAGCCCCTAAAAAGATAAATTACTTAGGAAAAAATCTAACCAGGGATGTAAAAAACCTATACAAAGAAAACTACAAAACACTACTGCAAGAAACTCAAAGGGATCTACATAAATGGAAAAACATACCATGCTCATGGATAGGTAGCCTCAACATTGTGAAAATGGCAATTCTACCAAAAGCAATTTACAAATACAATGCAATCCCGATCCAAATACCAACAACATTCTTCAAAGAGATGGAAAAACTAATCATTAACTTTATATGGAAGGGGAAGAAGCCCCGAATAAGTAAAGCACTACTGAAGAAGAAGAATAAAGTTGGAGGACTCACACTACCTGACTTCATAACCTACTGTACAGCTACTGTAGTCAAAAAAGCCTGGTACTGGTACAACGACAGATACATTGACCAATGGAACAGAATTGAGAACCCAGATGTAAATCCATCCACCTACAGTCACCTGATCTTTGACAAGGGCCAAAGTCTATCAAATGGGGAAAAGACAGTCTTTCTAACAAATGGTGCTGGCAAAACTGGATATCGATCTGCAAAAAAAATGAAATAGGACCTATACCTCATGCCATATACAGAACTACTCTGAAATTGATCAAAGACCTGAATATATAGCCTAGAACTATAACGTTCATAGAAGAAAAAATAGGACCAACACTACAGGCCTTAATACACGGCATTCACAGGATACAAACCATAACCATCAACATAGAAACCCCAAAAGATAAGCTAGATAACTGGGATATTTTAAAAATCAAACACGTACGCTCTTCAAAAGACTTCACCAAAAGAGTAAAAAGAGAACCTACAGACTGGGAAAAAATTTTTGGACAGTACAAGTCAGACAAAGGTCTAATCTCCATAATCTACAAGAAAATCCAACACGTCTACAACAAAAAGACAAACAATCCTATTAAAAAATGGGCAAAGGAAATGAACAGATACTTCACCAAAGAAGACATTCAACTGACCAAGACACACATGAGAAAATGCTCACTAACACTAGCCTTTAGAGAATGCAAATTAAAACCACAGTGAGATATCATCTCACTCCAGCATTACTGTCACAAATCAAAAACACTGGAAATAATAAATGTTGGAGGGGTTGGGAGGAAATTGGAACTTTTATGCACTGCTGGTGGGAATGCAAAGTGATACAACCATTTTGCATAATGATATGGGGCTTCCTCAGAACGTTAGAAATAAATGTACCATTCATTCCAGCAACCCCACTCCTAGGAATATATCCTAGAGAAATAAGTGTCATCACTCGAATAGACATATGCACACCTATGTTCATGGCAGCATTGTTCACAATAGCAAAACTGTGGAAACAACCTAGATGCCCATCAACAGATGAATGGATAAACAAACTCTGGTATATGCACACAACGGAGTACTATGCAACGAGAAAGAACAACAATGAATCTGTGAAGCATCTCATAACATGGATGGAACTGGAGGACATGATGCTGAGTGAAATAAGTCAACCACAAAAGGACAAATATTGTATGAGACCTCTATTGTACAAACCCATGAAAAAGTTCACACACAAAATGTAACAATCTTTGTTGGTTACCAGGGATGGGAGGGGTGGTGGGGGGAAATACTAAATAGGCATTAGATAAGTGGTATCTTGGGTGAAGGGTGAGACAGTATGCAATACAAGGGAAACCAGCACAACTTGTACCAGGAAAGGTCATGGAAGCGCCATAGACACATCCAAACTCCCTGAGAGACTGAATTTTTTGGTGGAGGGCTGTGGGGACCATGGTTTCGGGGAACACCTAGTTCAATTGGCATAAGACAGTTTATAAAGTCAATGTTCTACATTCTACCTTGGTGAGTAGCGTCTGGGGTCTTAAAAGCCTGTGAGCAGCCATCTAAGATACTCCACTGGTCTCATCCCTTCAGGAGCAAGGGAGAATGAAGAGAACAGGATACAAGAAAAAAGTTAGTCTGAAGGAGTAATTGATCACAGCTACCAAGGCCTCCACCAGACGGAGTCCAGTGCAGCTAGATGGTGCCCAGCTACCACCACTGACTGCTCTGACCGGGATCACAACAGAGGGTTTTGGACAGAGCTGGAGAAGACTGTAGAAGAAAATTCTAACTCACAAAAAAAAAGACCAGATTTACTGGCCTAAAGGAGGCTGGAGAAACACCGAGAGTATGACCCCCAGACACCGTTTTAGCTCAGTGGTGAAGTCTTTTCCGAGGTTCATCATGTAGCCGGGAAGTGGACAGCCCCATAAAATGAAATGGGACTAATGAGGCACAACAGTCCAGGGACAAAGGCCAGAAGGCAGAAGGGGACAGGAAATCTGGTGATAGGGAACCCAAGGTTGAGTAAGGATAGTGTTGTGTTGTGAGGTTGTTAACCATTGTCATAGGGCAACATGTGTACTAACTGTTAAATGAGAAACTATTTTGTTCTGTAAACCTTCATCTAACATGAGGATAGCAGCACAATTGGAAGAGCATAGTCGATGTCACTGAACTGTGTATGTAGAAATTTTTGAAATGGTGTATCTTTGGCTATGTATATTTTCACCAAAAAAAAAAAAAAAAAGTTCGAGAAGGGAGATGGTTGACATGTTGTGGGGTTGTTAATTAGTGTCATAAAACAATATGTGTACTACTGTTTTATGAGAAACTATTTGTTCTGTAAGCCTTCACCTGAAGTACAATAAAAAAGAAGTCTCAAAAAAAAAAAAAGAAAATTTTCATGTGTTTACTCTGATAAATCAAGAACCCAAAGTTTTTTTCCCATTGTTAATTCAGTTAATCAAACCCCAAACACTGACCATGAGGTAAGTATTTAAGTGTATATAAACATGAATTTAGACACAAGTTTAACACTCTTCTCTAGGTAGCTGTGTGACCTCTGTTAAGTTCTTTTAACTCTCTGAATCCTCTTTTATTTTATATGTAAAGTGAGGATATTATCATAAACCTAACTGGGTTGGTTAATGTTTAATATGATACCACATGAAGCCTATCATATGTTAGAAACAGTAGAAACTGGTCAACTACTGACAGTTACCCATGCACACACACATGCACACACACGCACACACACACACCTCACAATCAAGAAGCTTGAGTAGGAAATGATAAAAACAAAAATCTATTGATAATAGATAATCCAAGAGCCACGAAATTTAAACAAGTCTTGTAATCAAGAGACACCAACTACCAATGACATTGCTATAACTCTTTTGACAAAGAGTGAGCTCATCTTTGATTATTTTCCTAATATGAGTTAACACATCTCATTTGTGCCCTTTATTAGCTAGTTTGCAATAAGTTTCTGTCATGTACCAAATTAAAAATGCACAAATGAAAAACCTTCTTCATGGAATTTTTTCATGAGATTTCAATACCACACTGGTTCAGAGGCTAAAAAAAAAAAAAAAAAAAAAGTTGAAAAAACAGTCATGCAAGACCAAGTCCCCATTAGGTTCTTGTTTCTCTTCTACAATATTTATCTAAGCTTGGATATTTTCCGTTAAAGAGACTTTGCTGCCTCCAGAAGCAGCACTTTCCATTTTTGAACAGCTCTGATAATTTTATTTATTTTTTCTTCCTCATTCCCTTCTTAATATACTGCACCAAAAAAAAAAAAAAAAAAGAATATGTATATGTATGACAGGCACCGTGCCAAACTCTAAAAATATGTAAGCATAATTAATTCAGTCTCTATATCATCAAATGGAGAGTCTACTGGAGCAAAGTCACATTAAGCATCCTATTATATGTATACTGAATGTTAGAAAACAAGTAATTATATTACTTCTACTTGAAAGTTCATTAAATATTGAGTCCATTCATCAATATTCCCTGATAATTTATTAATTTAATATTAATTTAAATACTCTAAATCTTGTTGTTTGTTTACTTTATCTTGGGATTGATAAAGTTTTAGAATTCAGAAATATAGAATCTTGATTAATTTAAAAGTCTCATTAACATATGTTAATTTAAAAATAAAACTGCAAGATATCAGAGCTACTAGGTAAGATGACATTTTGAAAATGAATATTTTTGTATTTAAAACAGAGCTGATATCATCAAAGCCACAGCAGACGTGGGTGTCAAGAACCATATATTCTTAACATTATTGAAATGTCCACTCTACAAATGTTGTTTATAAACTGGAGTTACATGGAGGATAATTTTACTGGTAATTTCTTATATAAATCCCCACTGAGTTGAAAAAAAGCTGTAGAAGATACAGTGACACTGCATAAAGTATTCATCTTCTTCAGGATGCTTATGGGGCCTACAAAATGTAAATTTCTCATTTTTCTGACACTAATTACACTCTTTCTGGATTATCCAATGACTCTGTTTCTCCTCTTATTTTGTACCAAGATACATATAGCTAAGAAGTATACCACCAACTTCCTACCATAGAAATAAAGAGGAAGGATGTAATTCCAATTCACTGGTTTTGTCTTTTGTAAATGTGTGATAAAAAATGTACACTAAAAATAATGTTCAGAGCTTCTCTGTGAATTTAATTAGAACTTGGCTCACCTACTGCCTCTTAAAGTATTAATTTTAAAAAATGCAACTTGAACAAAATATTTCAGAGTTTCCTTCTCTATTCTTAAAATATTTTAAAACTTATAATAACTTTGACTTCATTAATACCCTGCTTATTTGTCTGTCTACCTACTGTCATCCTTCAGGAATTCTCCCTAAATTGAATCATCTCAGTTTTATTACCCTCCTCCAAACTTCTAAAATGACTATCATAGGTACAATTAATTTGGGAGTTAATGAGTCAATAACACTTACCACATCTTGTATTATTGTTTTGAAATATAGTTAATCATACAATGTAATCTAACTATACCTTCATTTATGTCTTATTTTCCCCAGTTAGATATGGGCCCTGAGAACAAGGGAAATACTTTTATTTATTAATAGTCCCCAAATTTACTACATTACTGCAAAGTGTATAGTTAGACTTCTAAAATATTGATTAATTAAAGGACTGAATGAATGTTGGGTTGATTAATGATATTTTTATGAAAATGAATTACTATATGAACATTACTATATAGACATCACAACATAAACTCCCTGGACTTAGTTTTCTCCCTCATATAATATGAAGTTTAAAATAGATGCGTTTTAAGTTACCACTAACAGCTGCTATTCGATTATCCTAGCATTTATAATAACTCTCATACAGCTCTAAGGCAAAAGAAAGAGACAAAATGTTGTGTTAAAGTTAGCCCAGCTTTCTAGAATGGCTTCAGCAAATTGTATTTTTAGAAGCACTATAAAGATTTGGTCAACTTGATATTTGAAGACCATAATAATAGGCACACATTATAAACAAGTCAGTTAAAACCTTACTTTAGCTACTCTTAAACAGAATTTGCAGATGTGAAATGAAAGAAGTTTCTAGTCAGTTGCAAATTACTATTGCCCTTGCTGTCATGATAATAATAAAGTTGATTAAGACAATTTATATTGTTTGTAAAGTCATTTTATTCAAAAAGACTTTGTTTCAATGGTTCTAGACATACCCACAAGCATAATTTATAAGACACAACACAACATCATTACACCTTTCCACCCATACCAATCACATTATTGTTTCATAGCAGATAAAAGAAAAAAAAATTGAAAAAGCATCACCAGTTATCTTTATTTCCTAGCAAAGTGTTCAATGTTCTGATTGCACCAATAAAAAGATAAAGTACTTTAGTCATTGATTTGTGACCTATGTGGCTATTTTAATTTTTTTTTTTTTTTTTTTTTTTGTACTATCTCCATATGCCACCAGATGGGCTTACTGATGACACAACATCCATCTAAAGAAAACCTCTAGATGCGAAGCAGGGCTATGAATCCAGGCAAGTTCCATCTACTTGTGCACTTGAGGCTGATTACAAATGTGAGTAGTAGAGCCTGTGTAGAAACAGCATGGCAGTGTTTTACAAAATAGCATCCCTCAAACTTTTTAAACAAAGAGGCAACCTATCACCTTTTCTTGAGAGTATATTTATATGTAGATTTTAACTTGAATAACTGGCAGGCAATAATGGTAATTGCCTCCTCTTATCCAGATGGGTTGTTTTTTGAATGACTAATATACTGTTTTAAACCTCAGGGTGTAGTCAATACAGCACTCAGGTGGCACATTCTAAGTAAATAATGTGTCAAGTATACAGATATAAACACATAAATAGAGGCTCTGTATGAACTGCCTACAAACAGCATATTTCAAAAATGAGTACGTATGTCATATTTTCTTGTGCAGATTTAAGTTTACAATGCACAGTTGAGCTAACCAACGTAGGTGCTTTACATCTATTTCAATAGAACTCTAGTAAAGGCTAGCATCATTCATGCATTGGATCAATTACATAGTTATGACCAGTCTCTAACTGGTTTGTAAGAAGGAGTTATTTTCTACTTGACAGCAAAGGATTTTTTTTTTTTTTTTTTTGGTTTTATGGTTTAATCTGGAGCCTTGGTGGCACAATGGTTAAAAGCTTGCCTGCTAACCAAAAGATTGGCAGTTCGAATTCACCAGCTGCTCCTTGGAAACCCCATGGGAAAGTTCTACTCTGTCCTCTAGGGTTGCTATGAGTCAGAATTGACTTGAAGGCAGTGAGTTTGGTGTTTGATTTTATAGTTTAATCTAGGGAATTCAACTGAGTCTCAAAGGATAATCACAAATCAATGAACACAATCAAGCATGAAAAAATTAGTCTTACATTGGAGAGTATTTTGGAGGGAATTTATGCTCCTTACCTCCAAGTAGTGTAGTGTGTATATCCTAAGAACACAGACTAAAACTTTCTTCTACAAAAGCACAGTATAATTACCAAACTCAAAAAATTTAACATGGATAAAATGTTATTCACAGTCCACAGTTAATTTTTTTTTTTTCCCAATAAAGTGCTTTATAGCTTTTATTCTCCCTCTGGTACAAGATCCAACAGAGGATCACTCACTGTGTTTAGTTGCTTTATCTCTACAGTAATTTTAATTTGGAAGTGTTCCTCAGCCTTTCTTTATCTTGCCTGTCCTGGACATTTTTTAGGAGTGGAATGCCTTCATTTTATGTTTGTTGGATGTTTTCTCAGGATTTGATTCAAGTTATGCATTTTAAGGAGGAATACCACAGATATAATATTGTATTATTGTCAGTGTTGTTGATTACACAGCTAAGGTAGTTTACCTCAGGTTTTGCACTATAAATTTACAATTTTTCCTCCAGTAGTTAATAAGTATTTTGGAATGAAATTCTTTGATGATAACATCTGGTCCTGGTCTCATGGGGAGAATTCTGAATATTTCATCATTAAGTTTGATGCTTGCTGTTTTTGTTTTGTTTTGTTTTGCATAAATTCTTTATTAGATTTCAGAAATTTTCTTCCATTTTTACTTTCCTAAGAATTTACAAAATGACATATTTCATGAGGTAAATCTGCCACAAACGACCTCTTTAAAGTGTTAAAAAGCAAAGACGTCACTTTGAGGAATAAAGTGTACCTCACCCAAACCATAGTATTTTCGTTCACCTCAACTGCATGTGAAAAGTATACAATGAATAAGGAAGACCTAAGAATAATCGATGCCTTTGAGTTATGGTGTTGGTGATGAATAATGAGTATATCATGGACTGGCAGAAGAATGAACAAATTTGTCTTGGAAGAAGTACAGCCAGAATGCTCCTTAGAAGTGAGGATGGCTAGACTTTGCCTCCCGTACTTTGGACATGTTATCAGGAGGGACCAGTCCCTGGAGAAGGACATCATGCTTAGTAAAGTAGAGGGTCAGCAAAAGAAAGGGAAACCTTCAACAAGATGGATTGACACAGTGGCTGCAACAATGGGCTCAAGAATAGCAATGATTGTGAAGATGCCGCAGGATCGGGCAGTATTTCATTCTGCTGTACATGAGGTTGCTGTGAGTCAGAACCAACTCGATGGCACCTAACAACAAAGAATTTACAGTGTATATTTTGAATTATGTAGTAGTTTCCTATTGCTGCATTAAAAATTACCACACAGCTTCAAACTATACTAAGTAATTTGCTCACAATTCTGTAGGTCTAAGTTCTGGCACAAGAAGACTGGGTTCTCTTAGTATATCACATGGCTAAAATTAAGGTGTCAGTCAGGCTCAGTACTTGTCTGTTGTTGTTGGAGTGGGCTCTACTCATGGCAATCCCATGTACAATGGAACTAAACACTTCTTGGTCCTATGCCATACCCATGATCTGTTGGCAATTGGACCATTTTTATCTATACAGTGCTTTCATTAGCTGATTTTCAGGAGTAGATCACCAGGCCTGTCTTGCTAGTTCATCTTAGTCAGGAAGCTCCACTGAAACCTGTTCAGCATCATAGCTGCATGCAAGCCTTCACTGACAGATGGGTAATGGCTGCACATGAGGTGCATTGGCAGGGAAATTAAACTCATGGTAGGTGAGAATTGTACCACTGAATAACCACTGCCACCATGCTTATCTTTAGGCTATAGGGAATATCTACTTTGAAGCTCATTCAAGTTTTGGGAAGTATCGATTGCTTCAGCTATAACTGGGGTTCAGTTCCCTTGCCAACTGTCAGTTGCTTTCAATTCCTTGAGGTTACCTGAATTCCTTGCCAAAAGCCCTCTCCCTCTTCAAGTAAGCAATGACCCTTTGAATCCTTCTCATGCATTGAATATCTGATTGCCTATATTACTGACCTGTAAACCTAGATTTAAAGGACTCATATGATTAGATCAGGCTCACCCAGGTAATCTTCTTACAATAAGTTCAACTGATGGGACCTCAATCACTTCTGTAAAATCCTTCCTTAACAACTCTGAGAATAATTTGATTGGATAAGTGGAAAAAGGTGTGTGTACACCAAAGACTGGGAAACTTGGGGGTCATTTTCTAATTTTTCCTATCCCAAATTACATTGTCTCTCCCTCCTCACTTCTATTTAGATGATTACACATCTTCCAAATGTTAACAATTTTATTGTAAAATAACAAAAAAAGTCATATTTTTAATATCACCACCAATCTCATCATAAAATTACTGATGTTTAGGAAGGTGCCAATCCTATCATGGCAGATATGAATTTTCCAAATTTTTTTCAGTTGTCAGTAGTTTTCCTTAATATTCATAAAATGAGCGCCAAATACCAATGTGTACATGACCATACATTCTCTCTCTCTCTCTTTTTTAATTGCTGTGCTTTAAGTGAAAGTTTACAATTCAAGTTAGTCTCTCATACAAAAATGTAAACATACATTGTTTTATGACCCTAGTTGCCCTCTCTATACTGTGACAGCACACTCCTCCTTTCCACCGGTGACTTCCCATGTCCATTCAACAAGCTCCTGACACTCTCTGCCTTCTCATCTTGCCTCTGGACAGGAGCTAGCAATTTAGTTTCACTTATCTACTTCAGCTAACAAGCACACTCTTCACGAGTATCATTTTATGTCTCATAGTCGAGTCTAAACCTTGTCTAAAGAGTTGGCCTCAGGAATGGTTTTAGTTTTGGACTAACAGAAAGTCTGGGGGCCATGTCTTCCGGAGTCCCTCCACTTTCCATCAAACCATTAAGTCTGGTTGTTTTACTAGAATTTGAGTTCTGCACCCCACTTTTCTCCTGATCTGTCAGGGACTCTCTGTTGTGTTACCTGTCAGGGCAGTCACTGTGGTAGCTGGATACCATCTAGTTCTTCTGGTCTCAGACCGATGAAGTCTCTGGTTTATGTGGCTCTTTCTGTCTCTTGGGCTAATACTTTCCTTGTGACTTTGTTGTTCTTCATTCTCCTTTACTCCAGGTGGGTTGGGACAAATTGGTGCATCTTAGATGGCCACTCAGTAGCTTTTAAGACCCCAGAAGCTACTCAACAAAGTGAGATGCAGAACATTTTCTTAAAATACTTTGTTATGCCAAGTGACCTAGATGTCCCCTGAAACCATGGTCCCCAGAACCCAGTCCCTCCTACTATGTCCAAGTGTTTGGTTGTATTCAGGAAACTTCTCAGCTTTAGTTTAGTCCCATTGTGCTGAATTCCCCTGTAGTGTGTGCTGTCCTTCCCTTCACCTAAGATAATTCTTGCCTAATTTCTAGTTAGTGAATACCCCTCTCCCTCCCTCCCCACCCTGGTAACCATTAAAGAATGTTTTCTTCTGTGTTTAAACCTTTTATTGAGTTCTTATAATAGTGGTCTTATACAATATTTGTCCTTCTTTGACTGATTAAATTCACTCAACATAATGCCCTCCAGATTCCTCCATGTTATAAGATGTTTCACTGATTCATCATTATTCTTTATCCTTGCATAGTATTCTATTGAGTGAATATACCATAATTTGTTTATCCATTCATCCACTGATGGGCACCTAGGTTGTTTCCATCGTTTTGCTGTTGTGAACTGTGCTGCAGTGAACAAAGATGTGCATATATCTATTCGTGAGACAGCTCTGTTTCTCTAGGATATATTCCAAGAAGGGGATTACTGGATCATATGGTACTTCTATTTCTAGCTTTTTAAGGAAGTACCAAATGGATTTCCAAAGTGGTTTTACCACTTTACATTCCCACTAACTGTGTATAAGTGTTCCAGTCTCTCTAGAGCTTCTCCAACATTTATTATTTTGTGTTTTTTGGATTAATGCTAGCCTTGTTGAGGTGAGATGGTATCTCGTTGCAGTTTTGATTTGCATTTCTTTAATGGCTAATGATCATGAGCATTTCCTCATGTATCTGGTAGGCACCTGACTGTCTTCTTTGGTGAAGTGCATATCCTTTGCCCATTTTTTTATTGGGTTATTTGTCTTTTTGTTGTTGAGCTTTTGCAGTATCTTACAGATTTTAGAGATTAGATGCTGATCAGATTTCTCGTAGCCAGAAATTTTTTCCCTGTCTGTAGGTTGTCTTTTAACTCTTTTGGGGAAGTCTTTTGATGAGCATAAGTGTTTTGATTTTTAGGATCTCCCAATTATCTAGTCTCTCTTTTGGTGTTTGTGCATTGTTACTTATGGTTCATATTCTGTTTACGCCATGTATTAGGGCTCCTAGCATTGTGACTATTTTTATTTCCATGATCTTTATAGTTTCTAATTTTATATTTAGGTCTTCAATCCATTTTGAGTTAATTTTTGTGCATGGTGTGAGGTATAGGTTTTGTTTCAGTTTTTTGCAGATGGATATCCAGTTATGCCAGCACCATTTGTTAAAGAGACTGTCTTTTCCCCAATTAACAGACTTTGGGCCTTTGTCAAATATCAGCTTCTCATAGGTGGATGAATTTATGTGTGTATTTTCAATTATGTTCCATTGGTCTATGTGTCTGTTGTTGTACCAGTACCAGGCTGTTTTGACTACTGTAGCAGTATAATAGGTTCTAAAATCAGGCAATGTGAGGCCTCCCCTTTGTCAATCTTCTTCAGTACTGCTGACTTATCTAGAGCCTCTTCCCTTTCCATATGAAGTTGATGATTTGTTTCTTCATCTCATTAAAAAATGCCAGTGGAATTTTGATCAGGATTGCATTGAATCTGTAGGTAGCTTGGGGTAGAGTTGACATTTTTGCAATGTTAAGTCTTCCTATCCATGAGCAAGGTATATTTTCCACTTTTTCAGGTTTCTTTTGATTTCTTGCAGTAGTGTCTTGTAGTTTTCATTGTATAGGTCTTTTACGTCTCTGGTTAGATTTATTCCTTAGTATTTTATCTTCTTGGGGACTATTTTACATGGTATTGATTCGGTGATTTCCTCTTTGAAGTCCTTTTTGTTGGTGTGGAGGAATCCAACTGATCTCAGTGTGTTTATCTTGCATCATGATACATTACTAAAATCCTCTATTAGTTTCAGTAGTTTTCTGTGGATTCTTTCGGGTTTTCTGTGTATAAAATCATATCATCTGCAAATAGAGATACTTTGACTTCTTCCTTACCAATTTGGATGCCCTTTATTTCTTTTTCTAGCCTAATTACTCTGGCTAGCACAATGTTGAATAAGAGTGGTAAAAGGGCATCCTTGTCTGGTTCCTGCTATCAAGGGCAGTGCATTCAAAATTTCTCCATTTAGGATGATGTTGGCTGTTGGCTTTGTATAAATGCCCTTAATTATGTTGAGGAATTTCCCTTCTATTCCTTTTTTGTTGAGAGTTTCTATCATGAATAGTTTTTGGACTTTGTCAAATGACTTTTCTGCATCGATTGATAAAATCATGTGATTCTTGTCTTTTGTTTTATTAATGGGATGGATTACATTGATTGTTTTTCTAATATTGATTCATCCCTGCTTATCTGGTATAAATCTCGCTTGATCATGCTGAATTATTTTTTTGATATGTTGTTGAATTCTATTGGCTAGAATTTTGTTGAGGATTTTTGAGTCAACGTTCATGAGGGATATTGGTCTGTAATTTTCTTTTTTTGTGGTGTCTTTACCTGGTTTTCATATCAGGGCTATGCTGGCTTCATAGAATGAGTTTGGGAGTATTCCATCCTTTTCTATGCTCTGAAATACCTTTAGTATAACTGACGTTAACTCTTCTCTGAAAATTTGACAGGATTTTCCAGTGAAACTGTCCAGGTCATGGCTTTTTTTTTTTTGTTGTTGGGAGTTTTTAAATTACCTTTTCATCTCTTCTTTGTTGTAGGTTTATTTAGTTGTTCTACCTTTGTGTTAGTTTAGGTAGGTAGTGAGTTTCTAGAAATTTGTCCATTTCCTCTAGGCTTTCCAATTTGTTACAGTACAATTTTTCATAGTATTCTGTTATGATTCTTTCAGTTTCATTTTGGTCTGTTGTGGTATCACCCATCTCATTTCTTATATGGGTTATTTGCTTCCTCTCCTGCTTTTCTTTTGTCAGTTTGGCCAGTGGTTTATCAATTTTGTTGATCTTTTCAAAGAAACAGCTTTTGGTCTTGTTAACTCTTTCAATTGTTTTTTCTATTTTCTATTTCATTTAAGTCTGCTCTGATTCTTGTTGATTCCTTTCTTCTGGTGCCCAACGGCTTCTTTCCTGGGCTCTTTCTACTTGTTCAGGTTGTAGGGTTAAAGTTTTGATTTTGGACCTTTTTTCTTTTTGGTTGCATGCATTTATTGCTATAAACTGACCTCTGATCACTGCTTTTGCTGTGTCTCAGATGTTCTGGTAGGATGTGTTTTCATTCTCGTTTGATTCTATGAATTTCTTTATTCCATTCTTCATTTCTTCTATAACCCAATAGTTCTTGAGCAAGGTGTTATTCAGTTTCCATATGTTTGATTGTTTTTCCTTGATTTTTCTGTTATTGAATTCTACTTTTATGGCTTTATGATCAGAAAAGATGCTTTGTAATATCTCAATGCTTTGGATTCTATTAAGGCTTGCTTTATGGCCTAATATGTTATCTATTCTGGAGAATGTTTCATGTGCGTTAGAAAAGAAAATATACTTGGCTACTGTTGGGTGGAGTGCTCGGTATATGCCCTTGAGATCAAGTTGGTTGATTGTAGCATTTAGATCTTCCATGTCTTTATTGATTTTCCTTCTGGATGTTCTGTCCTTTACCGAAAGTGGAGTGCTGAAGTCTCCTACTATTATCGTGGGGCTGTCTATTTCTGTTTCCAATGCTGATAGTTTGTTATATGTATTTTGGAGCCCTGTCCTTGGGTGCGTAAATATTTATTACAGTTATGTCCTCCTGGTGTAGTGATACTTTAATCACTGTATAGTTTTATTCCTTATCCTTTGTGGTGGATTTTACTTTAAAGTCTATTTTTTCAGAGATTAATACTGCCACTTCTGCTCTTTTTTGAATTGTACTTGCTTGATATATTTTTTTTCCATCCTTTTAGTTTTAGTTTGTTTGTCTTTAAGTCTAAGGTGTGTCTCTTGTAGGCAGCATACACTGCCACTCTCTGTCTCTTTATTTGTGCACTTAGTCCATTTACATTTAGCATAATTATTGATAGGTATGAGTTTAGTGCTGTCATGTTGATGTCTTGTTTTTGTGTCTTTGATAGTTTCTTTGTTCCACTTAATTTTCTGTGCTGAGTAGTTTTCCTTTATGTATTTTCATCGTTGTTGATTTTGTGTTTGCTGAGTCTTTATATTTTTCTTGTTTTTTATTTTGATGTGTAGAATTCTTAATTTCCTTTATGGTTACCTTAATATTTACCTCTATTTTTCTAATATTAAACCAGTCTTCTATTTTTTTATATTGCCTTGACTTCCTCTCCATATGAAAAATCTACGTATAAATTTTTAGTCCCCCTTTTTTGTTTTAATGTTGTCATATTTTACATATTCACATCTCTGTTTCCCTATTTTCAGGGTTTTAGCTTTGATTTATTTTTGTGACTTCCCTATCTGGGTTGATATCTGGTTGCTCTGTCCTGTGTTCTTGTATTGGATTTTTATCAGCTGTTATTAATTTTCTAACCAAAGGAATCCCTTTCCTATTTCTTAGTTTTGTTTTTGCAAATCCTCTCATCTTTTGTTTATCTGGAAATGCCCTAATTTTGCCATCATATTTGAGAGTTTGTTTTGCTGGTTATGTAATTCTTGGATGGCTTTTTTTTTTTTTTTTCCTTCAAGGCTTTAGATATGTCATCCCATTGCCTTCTTGCCTGCATGATTTATGCTGAGTAGTCCGAGCTTATTCTTATTGACTCTCCTTTGTAGATGACTTTTCGTTTATCCCTAGCTGCTCTTAAAATTCTGTCTTTGTCTTTGATTTTGGCAGCTTTGATTATAATATGTCTTGGTGACTTTCTTTTGGGAGTTACCTTATGTGAGGTTCCGTGAGGATCTTAGATAGATATCTTCTTATCTTTCATGATATCAGGGAAGTTTTCTGTCAGCAAATCTTCAACAATTCTCTGTATTTTCTGTTACATGCCCCCTCCCCCCATCCTGGTACTCCAGTCACTGGTAGATTATTCCTCTTGATAGAATCCCACATAATTCTTAGAGTTTCTTCATTTTTTAATTACTTTATCTGATTTTTCCTCAAATAAGTTGGTGTCAAGTGCTTTATCTTTAGTCTCACTAACTCTGACTTCTACTGCCTCAATTCTGCTCCTGTGACTTTCTATTGAGTTGTCTAATTCTGAAATTTTATTGTTAGTCTTCTGGATCTCTGATTGCTGTCTCTCTATGGATTCTTGCAGCCTATTAAATTTGTCATTATTCTCTTGAATAATCCTCTTCAGTTCCTTTCTAGTTTTGTCTGTTTGTTCTTTGGCTTTTTCTGTGTTTTGCCAGATCTCCTTCCTGATATCTTGAAGAGTTCTGTATGTTAATCTTTTGTATTCTGCTTCTGATAATTCCATGAAATTGTCTTCGTCTGGAAAATTTCTTGATTCTTTATTTTGGGAGCTTGCTGAAGCCATCGTGGTCTTCCTCTTTATGTTATTTGATATTGACTGTTGTCTGTGAGCCATAAATTAGTTATTATAACTTATTTATTTTATGTTTGCTTACTGTGTCCTAGCTTCTTGTTTTGTTTCATTTTGATATGCCCAAATAGGCTGCTTGTGTGAGCTAGTTTGATTATTGGCACCTTTGAAGCTCTAACGTCTTATCACCAGGTGGTCAAATCTGTTACTATGTATGTGAGCCCAGGAGTCCATTAACTTTTCTTTTATGGATTCAGCTCAGGTGTCCAGGTAGTGGTGCAGGCTCTCACCTACAGTCCTAGACAGGCATGGGTGATTGGTGCAGCCACAAGTAGCTGGCTGCAGTAGCGGGTTATACTCTGAGCAAGGCAGGGGGCTGACAGATGCCCCTGAGTGTCTGGGAGGAGATGGTGTCTCTGTTCCCTAGAGCAAGTAGGTGGGTAGGTTTTTCAGCCAGACTATGAACACCCCATGCTATTGGCTTTAAGGATTGGGGAGCATCACTTATGCTTGCACCCCTGTTGTGGGTGGCTAGGTGGCATGTGTGGAACCAACAGTCCTCAGGCCCCTGATGCAGGCAGGTGAGGAGTCTGCTTAATGGGCAGAGCAGTGTCAAATGTCAAACCTGCCACTAGGTATATACCCTGTTATACTGTGATAATGAGGGCCTACACTTTTGAAATGGGCCCACACAAATCTAAGCAGGGGTAAAAGACTTTCAAAGTCCATGGACCACTTATGCCTGTGCCTAGGCAAAAGAGCTATGCCAACCCTGAGTTCTTGCCTTAGGGGATCTGGCAGATTATTTTTTCACTGTTTGCTAATTTGTTCTCTCTCCAAGGCCAGGAGAATGGCTCAGGGCACATGATGGGTCCTACTTCCAGCCCAGCAGACTTGGCAATCGTTGAAGCTGGCCCAACACCCGGTGCAGAGTGGGGAGAGGGGAAATAAATGGGAGAGAGATTTTTCCCAAATGGGGTATTTTTGATCCATACTGTAGGCCAGACACAGATATTTATCTTTAGCTACTTGAGTGCTACTTTTCACTGGTTCTGGATGGCCAAATAGACTCTGCTGCTGGTTCTCTCCTGACGTGGAAAACGCCTTTCATGCGCAACTGCTTGCCTCACCATGCACAAGAGCTGATCCAGGCTGAAGGGCTCTGGCTCCCACCAGCTTAGGTCTGGCAACTCCTCACTGCTTCCAAACTGTCTCTCCCTCCCCTTGCCACTCAGTCTGATTCCTCAACTTTGTCTTTGATGTTCAGGACCCCTGGATTGTCATATACAATTGATTCACTTGTTTTTTTTTTTTTATCTTTGTTGTAACAGGGACCACAGGAAGCAACTGACTACTCCGCCATCTTAGCCTAACCTCACGTTTCTTTCTTTAATGCAAAAATTGTGTTAAAACAATAGCCAGTTCAATTCACAACTCAAGCCGTCAAAAAAATACTTTTCCTTGAAACAATCATTATAGTTGGGTAAGCAGCTGAAGTGTTTTATATATACTTCCCATTGGTCATACAGGATATAAAAAAGACATCCTCAAGGATCAACATTAAATAAAGTTAATAATTTTTATTCCTTCAACAGGGACACTTTTTAGTGAAATGATTTTTTTTTTTCTTTTTCTGTAGGTGCATGGAAGTGAAGAAATAAAAAGACTACCATTACAGTTTGGTGCCTCTGCCTTGTTTCATGCCATGGCATTAGCTCCCATCATCAGTTTTTGCATCATCAGTACAAAAGTCATGAGGTTTGTTCCAGAATACATCATAAGACTCAAAAAAGTTATTCTAAACTTTGAATATTTCAGTACTGCTCGTGCTTGCTGCCACATGTTTACACAAAACATCTTTTTCAATGATTAATTGGGTGGTGATATCAGACAAATATCAGAAAAATGACAAGTCACATCCACTTTGGTGGATTTGTTAATTTGTAAGGCAAAAATACTGTTCTGAAAACAAAGTATTAACACAGTTTGCCATGGATTCCAAAAAGAACAAACAAATCATTCTTAGAAGAATACAATCAGAATGCTTCTTAGAAATGAGAATGGTGAGACATTGACTTGGTTTCTTTGTACACCTTATCGAAAAGATCAATTCTTAGAAAAGGACATCATGTGTGGTAGAAGGTCAAGGGAAATAAGGGAAAACTTCAGTGAGATAGACTGCTACAATATCCATTATAATGTAATAAAACACACCAAAATGATGAAGATGGCACAGAACCAGGCAACACTTCATTCTGTTAGACATAAGGTCACTATGAGTCAGAACCAACTCACTGCAACTAATGACAACAACAAAAACATTTAAAACTTAATATTTAATCCTTATTTTACTGTGTTGTTACAGCAGACATTGGGCAATGTTAACTGAAAAAAGCTTTATTGTGTGCACTTCTCCAGTCAGTTGCAACATGATAACTTACCCCGTAAAATTCTTTAGTGAATTTTTCATTTCTAACTCATAGAGCTGTTACAAATAATCCTTGGTTTTTAAAGAACTCATCATGTTTACATTTATGATCTCCAGTGTTTTTTCTTTTTTAAAATAAACCTGAATGAGTGATCTCACAATTTTGCTGCAGTGTAGCTGGCACCAGAATACTATTTGACAATGTTCTATTGTATAAAACAAAATGTAGTGAACTATCAACATCTATAAATGCAAAAGAAAGATAACTTAAATCATATTTTTTATAGTTCCACTTTGGGTAGATTCTTTCATTCCACAAGTCAAATAACCCTCTGAGTTATTGTTTTATATTTTGTGCTGTATTTCTATATAGACAGGGCATCTGCTGGTTAAGAAAACAAGTCTCCTAATATCGTTTTACAAGCCAATATTCTTTATAAGCCAAATCCATTCTTCAGAAACAGGCACTTGAAGGTGATGCAAATGCTTGCTGGAATCTCTGCAACACATGTGGCCGCCATACACTGAACCAGAGACAAACACATGCACACACACAAAGGTCTCTAGGTATGTTTTTATTTGCATTTATTTGACTTGGGGTTTTGTAGAATTCCTTCAGTCTGTGGTTTTATTTCTTCTACCACTAGAATTTCCTGAGCATTATTTCTTAAAATATTGCTTCTGTTCCATCCTGTCGCTCTCCTCTCTTTCTAGGACTCTAATTACACTTATGTTAGAACTATTCATTTTAGTCTGTATCTCTAATGATTTTTTGAGTGTGTTTTGTCAGTATTCCCCTCTGATTTCATATTAGGAAATTTTGTATTAACTTGATTTCCAGTTCATTAATCCTCTTTTTTTGCTTTGTCTAATACTCTATTATACTTATTGATTTATTTCTCAATTTCAGCTTTGTTTTATTTTAGTTCAAGAATTCTCATTTGTTTCCATTTGAATATTTAATATAGATTCCATTATCTGGTAAAATTTTCACTCAATCTTTTCTCCATCTTTCCTCTATTGTCTATTATCTCCAATATATCTTTCACATGTAGTTCTTTTTCTAGTTATTTATTTTTCCTTTTGCCTAGTAATTCTTCCTTAAGTAGTTAACATTATATCATTTTTCTTTTTATTTATAAAAATATTTCCTACTTTCACACTTTCTTCTTATAGAAAGAAAGAGTGTGGGCTGATTGCAAAATCTCTCATTGTCTGAATTGATTGGAGGTTGGTTTATGTTTAAATTATTGGGGTGTGTCATGAAGCCCCAACCAAACCCTCCACCTTCCACAACAGGTCTTGAGCTCTAGTCATAATCTCAAATTATTATCTGCCCATCATTGCTAGACTGTCAAAATCTCTGCTTTATTTTCATAGGCATTTTATTTAACTTGTGCAGTTTCAGAATTTAGAAAGTCCCAGGAAGGTAGGAGATAGACAGTTAGACGTAGTTTAATTTTATCTTTCCTCATTGGGATGCTGATGCCCAAAATCTCTAATTTTTTACACCAAAAAATCCAAATCTCTTGCATCAATAGACTCTATATATCTCTGTTGTTTTTTATCTGCCTTTTGGTAGAGGCTGTATTTTTGTATCTTTTTTTAATTGTACTTTAGATGAAGGTTTACAGAGCTAGCTTCTCATCAGACAATTAGTGCACATATTGTTTTATGACATTGGTTAGCAACCCTACGACACGTCCACATTCTCCCTTCTCTACCCTGGGTTACCCATTACCAGCTCTCCTGTCCACTCCTGCCTTCTAGTCCTTGCCCCTGGGCTAGTGTGTCCCTGTAGTCTTGTTTTGTTTTATGGGCCTGTCCAATCTTTGGCTGAAGGGTGAATCTCAGGAGTGACTTCATTACTGAGCCAAAAGGGTATCTGGGGGCCGTACTCTCAGGGTTTCTCCAGTCTCTGTCAGACAAATAAGTCTGGCCTTTGTTCTTTTGTATCTTTGAGCTCTTTCCAGTCACTTAGAATTGGACAATGTCCTGAAAGAGAAAACAGCCACTGGATGTCACTTCATATACCAGTATGTTTATGTTTCTCCACAGATTAATTTTTTATTCATGTTATTGTTGACTTGATAATACTCCAACAACTTAAAAGTGATTTTTAAAAACTTTACCTAGCTCCTTAAAGTATTCTCTGTAAAAGCATTGGTCTACTGCAAGCTACTCAAATGGATCCAGATGTGGATTCATGTTAATTTAAATATGTATGAAATATACATGAAAACAAATAAATGTATTCATCATATAGTTCCATGATATTGAATAGTTCTTTAAATATCACCTTCATTGCTGACATGAAAATAGAAATGGAAAGTTAAAAATCTAAAAATCAATAATATTCTTATTTAAAATATGTTTTTATTTGGGATTCTTAGTCTGCATTAGTAAAATTAAACATTGTCAGAGAGAGATTTGCAAGATTTCTTTTTTGTTTTGGAGCAAATAACTAACATGTGAAAGCTTCATAAGGAGATCTCTCTTCTAGGGACACTGAAAATATGTATTCAGAAAAAATGAGGTCTAAAGCAAAGAACAGCTTAAGGGACAGTGCAGAAAAAAAATCTAATCAGAGATGTTTATCCATTATTATGTTAATTCTACCTCAGTAAAATTTTGTGCTTGCAAAGAAAATATTATTTGTTCTCATTTTAAAGCATATAATATTACTTTCCCCCCTTCAATTTAATAATTCTTACTTTTTACAATAAAATCACAGAATTTTTTCATCTAACTGCAATCTTCATAAACTTAACAATATTTCTCATCTAAAAAATATTCAGGAGAATATAAATATAGATAAATGTCTTGTCCTCCTTGCAAAAGTTTTATTTTTTTCTTCTAATTAAAAAGTAATTCATAGATTGCATCTGGTGGGATTATTTAGCAGTCTGACTCTGGGTAGATTATTTTTATCATTCAGTTGCCTAATTAATTATTAAATCAAGACAGAGTACACACATAGACAAATAAAAATTTTGGTGATTAAGTCAACACTTTTTTCAGTGTGCACTAATAATAAAAGGTTATATAATTTTATTATTTGTAAGTTTCAGAATTAAAGTTCTGAATTTCTTCCCCCCAATAATATTACAAATTAGGCAGAAATATTACTACTTTAAAACAGGTAATGTGTATAAATTATCTCTTCATCCATAGGGTGTATCATAATATCTGGAATATAGAAGGAGATTAATAGAAATATGTCTCTTACTTAACAATATAATATGTAATACTTGCTATAAGAAGAGGTTAGGCAAGGGAAGAATTTTAACTACTTTGTTCAGAAAAGGCTGTGCTTAGAAAGTGATCTATAATTAGAGTCTTATAAAATGAGTAAGCTTTTTGGATAATCTAGTTAAAAATCAGTAATAGGTTAAGACAACTATATAGGAAGAGCACTGATATCTAAGTTGAGTAGTTTAATTTAATTTGAATGTTGACTATATCAAAGGAGTACTGTTGTGCAGAATCAGTTAAAAAGGAATAAAATCAGATTTTGAAAGATCAAGACTGCCAGACAAAGGTTTATAGTGGAGGATGCAGGAAAAAAAAAAAAAAAGGAAACATAATTGAGAGATATAAAGGCAGTTAAAGCATCTAGCTCTTCTGGCATTGTGTAAGACAGTGAGAAACTTAAAGAATGTGATATTAGTTGTACCAGTAAGAACACTAAAATATACTACATATAAGTGGCCTTAAGTTCATAAGAAATTAAAGCAATGTAATTATGGTGGAAGGTAATCATGTGATATGAAAGTTACTATTAATTAATAATAATTAACTAATCTTGAATTAATTTGATAACTGAGTGTAAGAGGACAGAGAGGGAAGGATCAAAGATTACTCTCAGATGTTAGACTTACTTTTCTGTAAAAATTTGAACTGCTGACCTTTTGGTTAGCAGCCAAGCTCTTAACCGTTGTGCCACCAGGGCACCAATGGAGATATAGTCAAAAATAAGTGAGAAGAATAATATAGTTTTGAACAGTTGATGAAAAAAGAAGATAATGGACCTCCAGCAAAGTTAATGGGGCTGTAACCAACCAAACAAACAAAAACCCATTGCCGTCGAGTCGATTCAGACTCAACCACCCTAAAGGACAGAGTAGAACTGCCTCATAGGGTTTCCAAGGAGCACCTGGTGGATTCAAACTGCCAACCTTTTGGTTAGCAGCTGTAGCTCTTAACCACTATGCCACCTAGGCATAGGCCCACGTGCATAATCATCTTTTATGTTGTTGAAAAAAGTTATTTCCAATGAATAAGTATTTGGTCTTGCAAAATTCTGTCATAAATCTCTGGAGTCATTTCTATCACCAAGGTCATATCTTCCAAATACTGATCCTTCTTCTTTTTTCCAACTTTTGCATTCCAATTACTAGTAATTATCAGTGCATCTTAATTGCATGTTTGATCAATTTCAGACTGCAGGAATTGGTAAAAATCTTTAATTTCTTCATCTTTAATATTGGTTATTGGTGCATAAATTGGAATAATAGTCATATTAACTGATCTTTCTTGTAGACATATGGATATTATCCTGAAATAACTGAAAGTGTTGTACTTCAGGATAGATCGTGAGATGCTCTTTCTGACAATGAATGTGATGTTGTTCCTTTTCAATTTGTCATTTCCAGCATAACAGATCATATGACTGTCCAACTCAAAATGTCCAATACCAGTCCATTTCAGCTTACTAATGCCTAGTATATTGATCTTCAAGTGTTCCATTTCTTTTGAAAGCTTCCAGTTTTCCTTGATTCCAATTACTAATGAATGTTTGCAGCTATTTTTTCTCATTTTGAGTCATGCCACATCAGCAAATGAACATTCTGAAAGCAGATGACACAACCTGGCTTCCTGAAAGTGAAGAAGACTTGAAGCCCTTACTGATGAAGATCAAAGATTACAGCCTTCAGTATGGATTACTTCTCAACAAAAAGAAAAGAAATATCCTCACAACTGGACCAAATTGAAGGAGCTAAAACTCTGCATACTTCATAAGGCATGTGAATTTAACTTTGACTCTTTATAGGGGATTTTGTGGGGAAAATCACGCACACTTTGCACTTCTTACACGAGAAGTTGCCTAATAGGTCAAACGGTGCTTTTCAAATATTAGACATTATGAAATCATACTTCTTCCACATGTTGGTCTTCACCACATGTCAACCTGACAAACATACAGAATGATATATATTTTTTCATTACTTTGACCACTACCTTCGCTATTGACCTACAAAGTCTTATCATTAGGCAAAGAAACAAGACATTGAAAAATTTAGGGAGATAAAATCGAGATTGAAATGATTGTTTCCCACAGACAGATGTAAATTTTGAAGCTAGAAAAGTTTTCACTGTTATGAATTCATGAACAATAAATCTAAGAAATGCATGTGCTATGTTATGGTAGTGTAAATTCTGGACTCATGGAAGGTAAACTAGGTTGACTATTATCAGTTTATCAAGTGCTGTATACAGCTGTTATTGAAATTGTCACATTATTTTTCTGGGAACATGTTAAAGAACATATTATTTAATGTGAAGATTTATGCTGAAAACTTCGTACGTGTTTTTTTCTTGCTATTTTCATTGCCTGGAAGATTATTCAGCCTCTCCACTTCTGCTTAATCCTTACTTTATTCCTCCTAACAAAGCTCCAAGACTTCTCAAAAAGACGACAACACAAGAATAATGTCTTAGTTATCTAGTGCTGCTATAACAGAAATACCACAAGTGGATGCCTTTTAACAAAGAGAAGTTTATTTTCTCACAGTCTAGTGGGCTTGAAGTCTGAATTTAAGGCGCTGGCTCCAAGGGAAGCTTTCTCTCTCTGTCAGCTCAGGAGGAAGTCCTTGCCATCAGTCTTCCCTTGGTCTGGGAGCTTCTCAGTGCAGGAACCTCAGGTCCAAACGACGCATTCTACTCCCAGCGCTGCTCTCTTGGTAGTAAGAGGTGTCCCTGTCTCTCTGCTCACTTCTCTCTTTTATATCTCAAAAGAGATTGGCTTAAGATTCTATTTAATCTTGTAGACCTCATCAATACAACTGCTGCTAATCCATCTTATTACATCATAGTGATAGATTTTACAACACACAGGGAAATCATATAAAATGACAAAATGGTAGACAATCACACAATACTGGGAATCATGACCTAGCCAGGTTGACAGATATTTTTGGGGGGCACAATTCAATCCATGGCAAGCAGTATTCAAAATCTATGTCCTAAGAACTCACTGAAATTGACAAAATGGGGAGATTAGATTAGTGGAGAACACTTTTTCTTTTTTTTTTTTTTTAATTGTTGTAATTAAAAGAAGTTTACATTTCAAGTTAGTTTCCCATACAAAATCTTTATACATACATTGTTATGAGACCCTAATTGTTCACCCCATTCTGTGACAGCACACTCCTCCTTTCCTCCCCTGATTCCCCATGATGATTCAACCAGCTCCTAACCCTCTCTGCCTTTCCATCTCAGCTCTGGACAGAAGCTACCCCTTTGGTCTCTTGTATCTACTTTACTAAGAGGCACAATTTTCACAAGTATCACTTTATGTCCCACAGTCCAGTCCAATCTCTGTCTGAAGAGTTGCTCTCAGAAATTGTTTTACTTCTGGGCTGACAGAGAGTCCATGGGCTATGCTTTACAGGGCACCCCCAGTCTCAGTCAGATCATTAAGTCTGGTCTTCTTACTAGAATTTGAGTTCTGCACCTCATTCTTCTACTGCTCCATCAGGGACCCTCTGGTGTGTTCCCTGTCAGGATGTTCATTGGTGGTAGCTGGGCACCATCTAGTTCTTCTGGTCTCAGGCTGATGAAGTCTCTAGTTCATGTGGCCCATTCTGTCTCTTGGGCTAATACTTTCCTTGTGTCTTTCGTGTTCTTCATTCTCCTTTACTCCAAGTGGTTGGGACCAATTGATGCATCTTAGATGGCTTCTCGCTAGCTTTTAAGACCCCAGACGACACTCACCAAAGTAGGATGGAGAACATTTTCTTAATAAGCTTTGTTATGCCAATTGACCTAGATGTCCCCTGAAAACATAGTCCCCAGACCCCTACCCCTGTTACTCTATCTCTCAAAGTATTTGATTGTATTCAGGAAACTTCTTAGCTTTGGTTTAGTCCAGTTGTGCTGACTTACCCTGTAGTGTGTGCTGTCCTTCCCTTCACCTAAGATGATTCTTATCTACTATCTAGTTAGTGAATAAACTTAACCCTCCCTCCCCATCCCCGTAACCATCAAAGAATGTTTTCTTCTGTGTTTAAACCTTCTCTTGAGTTCTTATAATAGTGGTCTTATACAATATTTGTCCTTTTGTGACTGACTAAATTCACTCAGCATATTAAGTTCCAGCTTCTACCACGTTATAGGAAGTCTAACAGATTCATCGTTGTTCTTTATCGTTGCATAATATTCCATTGTGTTGATATACCATAATTTGTTTATCCATTCATCCATTGATGGGCACCTAGGTTGCTTCCACCTTTTTGCTATTGTGAACAATGCTGCAATGAACATGAGTGTGCATATATCTATTCATGTGATGGCTCTTATTTCTCTAGGATATATTCCAAGGGGCGGGATAGCTGGATCACATGCTACATCTATCACTAACTTTTTAAGGAAGTGACAAATTGATTTCCAAAGTGGTTGTACCATTTTACATTCCCACCAACAGTGTATAAGTGTTCCAGTCCCTCCACAACCTTTCTAGCATTTATTATTTTGTGTTTTTTGGATTAATGCTAGCCTTGTTGGGGTGAGATAATATCTCATTGTAGTTTTGATCTGAATTTCTCTAATGGCTAGTGATCATGAGTATTTCTTCATGTGTCTGTTAGCCACCTGAGTATCTTCTTTGGTGTTTCTGCATTGTTACTTATGGTTCGTGTTCTGTTTATGCCATGTATTAGGGCTCCTAGCATTGTCTCTATTTTTTCTTCCATGATCTTTATCGTTTTTGATTTTTATATTTAAGTCTTTGATCCATTTTAAGTTTGTTTTTGTATATGGTGTGAGATATGGGTCATGTTTCAGTTTTTTGCATATAGATATCCAATTATGCCAGCACCATTTGTTAAAGAGACTGTCTTTTCCCCAGTTAATGGACTTTGGGCCTTTGTCAAATATTAGCTGCTCATAGGTGGATGAGCTTATATCTGGATTCTCAACTCTGTTCCATTGGCCTACGTATCTGTTGTTGTACCAGTACCAGGCTGTTTGGACTACGGCAGTATAATAGGTCCTAAAATCAGGTAGTGTAAGGCCTCCCAATTTGTTCTTCTTCTTGAGTAATGCTTTATTTATTTGGGGCTTCTTCCCTTTCCATATGAAGTCGGTGATTTGTTTCTCCATCTCATTATAAAATGCTGGTGGAATTTGGATTAGGTTTGTATTGTATCTGTGGATTGTTTGGGTATAATTGACATTTTCACTACGTTGTGTCTACCTATCCATGAGCAAGTTATATTTTTCCACTTATGCAGGTCTCTTAGTTTCTTGCAGTAGTGTCTTGTAGTTTTCTCTGTATAGATCTTTTATGTCTCTTGTCAGATTTAATCTTAAGTATTTTATCTTCTTGTAGGCTATTGTAAATGGTACTGATTTGGTGATTTCCTCTTCAAGGTTCTCTTTGTTGGTGTAAAGGAATCCACCTGATTTTTGTATGTTTATCTTGTATCCTGAAACTTTGCTGAAATCTTCTATTAGTTCCAGTAGTTTTCTTGTGGATTCTTTGGGATTTTCTGTGTATAAGATCATATCATCTGCAAATAGAGATAATTTGATTTCTTCCCTACTGATTTTGACGCCCTTTACTTCTCTTTCTAGCCTTATTGCTCTGGCTAGGACCTCTAGCACAATGTTGAATAATAGTGGTGATAAAGGGCATCATTGTCTGGTTCCCATTCTCAAGGGGAATACTTTCAAAGTCTCTCCATTTAGGATGATGTTGGCTGTTGGTTTTGTATAAATGCCCTTAATTATATTGAGGAATTTCCCCTCTATTCCTATTTTATTGAGAGTTTTTACCATGAATTGGTGATGGAGTTTGTCAAATGCCTTTTCTGCATCAATTGATAAGATAATGTGGTTCTTGTCTTTTGTTTTCTTTATTTGATGGATTACATTGATTGTTTTTCTAATGTTGAACCATTCCTGCATGCCTGGTATAAAACCCACTTGGTCATGGTGAATTATATTTTTTTGGTATGTTGCTGAATTCTATTGGATAGAATTTTGTTGAGGATTTTTGCGTTAATGTTCATGAGGGATATCGGTCTGTAATTTTCTTTTTCTGTGGTGTCTTTACCTGGTTTTGGTATCAGGGTTATGCTGGCTTCATAGAATGAGTTTGGGAGTATTCCATCTTTTTCTATGCTCTGAAATACCTTTAGTAGTAGTGGTGTTAACTCTTCTCTGAAAGTTTGGTAGAATTCTCCAATGAAGCCATCCAGGCCAGGGATTTTTTTTATTGGGAGTTTTTTAATTACCTTTTTGGTCTCTTCTTTTGTTATGGGTTTATTAATTTGTTCTACCTCTGTTTGTGTTAGTTTAGAAAAGTAGTGAGTTTCTAGAAATTCGTCCTTTCCTCTAGGTTTTCAAATTTGTTAGTAAAATTTTTCATAGTATTCTGTTATGATTCTTTTAATTTCAGTTGGGTCTGTTGTGATATCACCCATCTCATTTCTTATACTGGTTATCTGCTTCCTCTCCTGTTTTTCTTTTGTCAGTTTGGCCAATGGTTTATCAGTTTTGTTGACCTTTTCAAAGAACCAGCTTTTGGTCTCATTAACTCTTTCAATTGTTTTTCTATTCTCTATTTCACTTAATTCTGCTCTGATTCTTATTATTTCCTTTCCTCTGGCACCTGAGGGCTTCTTTTGCTGCTCTCTTTCTACTTGTTCCAGTTGTAGACTTAATGTTTTGATTATGGCCCTTTCTTCCTTTTCGATGTGAACATTTATTGCTATAAACTGACCTCTGAGCACTGGTTTTGGTGTGTCCCAAAGTTTCTGGTAGGATGTGTTTTCATTCTTGTTTGATTCTATCAATTTCTTTATTCCATCCTTAATTTCGTCCATAACCTAGTAGTTTTTGAGCAAGGTGTTGTTCAGTTTCCATGTGTTTGATTTTTTTCCTTGCTTTTTGTGTTGTTGATTTCCACTTCTATGGCTTTATGGTCAGAAAAGATGATTTGGAATATTTCAATGTTTTGGATTTTGTTAAGGCTTGCTTTATGGCCTAATATGTGGTCTATTCTGGAGAATGTTCCTTGTGCGTTGGAAAAGAAAGTATACTTGGCTGCTGTTGGGTGCAGTGTTCAGTATTTGTCTATGAGATCAAGTTGGTTGATTGTAGGATTTAGCTCTTCCATGTCTTTGTTGAGCTTCTTTCTGGATGTTCTGCCCTTCACCAAAAGTGGTGTCTTGAAGTCTCCTACTACTATTGTGGAGCTGTCTATCTCTCTTTTAATAGCTGTTAGAGTTTGTTTTATATATTTTGGAGCCCTGTTGTTGGGTGTGTAAATCTTTATTATAGTTATGTCCTCCTGGTGTATTGATCCTTTAATCATTATATAGTGCCCTTCCTTATCCTTTGTGATCAATTTTACTTTAAAGTCTATTTTGTCAGAGATTAATATTGCCACTCCTGCTCTTTTTTGAGTGTTGTTTGCTTGATATATTTTTTTCTATCCTTTGACTTTTAGCATTAATTCCATTTACATTCAGCATAATTATTGATAGGTATGAGTTTAGTGTTGTCATCCTGATGTCTCTTTTTGTGTGTTGGTCACAGTTTCTTTGTTCCCCTTAATTTTCTGTGCTAACTCATTTTTTTGTGTGTGTATTTTTTTCCATCTTTTTCATTGTTGTTGATTTTGTGTTTGCTGGGTCTTTATGTTTTTCTACTTTTTTATTTTGATTTGTAGGATTGTTAGATTCCTTTGTATTTACTTTAATGTTTACCCCTATTTTTGTAAGTTTATACCAGTCTTTCACTTATATCGCCTTGACTTCCCCTCCATGTGAAAAACCAATGTATGCAGTTTTAAAGTCCCTCTTTTTTGTTTTAATGTTGTCTTTTTTTACATATTGATATCTCTGTTTCCCTATTTTCAATGTTTTAGCTTTGATGTATTTTCAACTTCCTTATCTGAGTCAATATCTGGTTGCTCTGTCCTGTGTTCTAGTCTTGTGTTGTTATCTGGTGTTATTGATTATCTAACAGTAGGACACTCTTTAGTATTTCTTGTAATTTTGGTTTGGTTTTTGCAAATTCCCTGAACTTCTGTTTATCTGGAAATGCCCTAATTTCACCATCACATTTGAGAGACAGTTTTGCTGGATATATAATTTTTGGCTTGCTGTTGTTTTCCTTCAAGGTTTTATATACGTCATCCCATTGCCTTCTCGCCTGCATGGTTTCTGCTGAGTAGTCTGAGCTTATTCTAATTGACTCTCCTTTGTAGATGACTTTTCTTTTATTCTTAGCTGCTCTTAAAATTCTCTCTTAATCTTTGGCTTTGGTAAGTTTGAGTGTAATATGTCTTGGTGACTTTCTTTTAGGATCTTCCTTATGTGGGGTTCCATGAGCATTCTTGGATAGATATCTTCTCATCTTTCATGATATCAGGGAAGTTTTCTGTCAACAAATCTTCAGCAATTTTCTCTTTATTTTCTGTTATCCACCCCTGTTTTGGTACTCCAATCACTTGTAGGTTATTTCTCTTGATAGAGTCCCACATGATTCTTAGAGTGTCTTCATTCTTTTTAATTCTTCTGTCTGATTTTTCCTCAAATAAGATGGCATCAATTGCTTTATCTTCAGTGTCACTAATTCTAACTTCTACTGTCTGAGTTCTGCTTCTATGACTTTCTATTGAGTTGTCTAATTCTGAAATTTTATTGTTAACCTTCTGGATTTCTGATTGCTGTCTCTCTGTGGATTCTTGCACCCTATTAAATTTGTGATTATGTTCTTGAATAACTTTTCTAAGTTCTGCTACTACTTTGTGTGTATGTTCCTTGGTTGTTGCTTCATTTTGTACAATTTCCTTTCTAATTTCCAGAAGAGTTCTGTATATTAATCTTTTCTATTCTGCCTCTGGTAATTCCAAGAAATTCTCTTCCTCCACAGAATTTATTGATCCTTTATTTTGGGAGCTTGCTGAAGCCATCTTTATGTGATTTGATATTGACTGTTGTCTTCGAGCCATCAAAAAGTTATTATATTTTTATTTTATATTTTTTTAGTGAATCCCAGCTTCTTGTTTTGTTTTGTTTTAATATGCCCAAATAGTCTGCTCCTGTGCACTACTTTGATTATTGGCACCTCTGAAGCTGTAATGTCTTGTCACCAGATAGTTAGTTCTGTAACTAAGTATGTGCACACAGGAGTCCATTAAATTTTCCTATATGGGTTCAGCTCAGGTGTCCAGGCAGTCAGTCACCAAGTGTGTGGTGCAGGCTCTCACCTACAGTCTTAGAGAGGCATGGGTGATTTTTGCAGGCACTGGTATCTGGCTTTGGTAGGGGATCACGCACTGAGCCAGGCAGGGGGCTGATGGCTGCCCCGAGAGTCTGAAAGGAAAGCATGTCTCTATTCCCTAGGGTGAATAGGTAGGTGAGTTTTGCAGCCAAACTATGAGCAACCCAGTCTGTTGGCTGTAAGGACTCAAGGGCACCACTTTTTCTTGAACTCCTGCAGTAGGTGACTAGGTGGCTTAGGTGACACCACCAGTCCTCCAGCTCCTGTTGCGGATTATTAAAGTGCCCACTTACGGGGCAGGGCTGTTTCGAGGGTCACAGATCTGCCACTTCACAGCTGAAAGAGTTGAAGTTAAACTTCATGTTTGCCCTGTTGTACTGTGGTAGTGAGGGCTAATGATGTTGAGATGGGTCCCCAAGTCTATACAAGGGTGGAAGGCACTCAAAGTCTGCAGACCCCTTATGCCTGTGCCTAGCAAAGGAACTGTGCTGACCCTGAGTTCCTGGCTTAGGGGAGCCAGTAGCCTATTTTTTCCCTCCCCAAGGCCAGGAGAATGGGTCAGGGTGCCTTTTGGGATCTACTTCTGGCCCAGCGGACTGCTGGTGCAGAGCAGGGAGGGAGGAGGTAAAAGAGAGAGAGGTTTTTCCCAAATGGGGGCTTTTTTTTGTTTGTTTTTTAAATCCCCGTGAAAGGCCACACACATGTACTTAGCTTTAGCTGCTTGGGAGCTGCTTTTCACTGGTTCAGAGTGTCCAAGCAGAATCTCTGCTGCCGGATCTCTCTCGATGTGGAAACTGCTTACCAAGCGCATGCACAGCTGTTTGCCTGCTTCACAGCGGACCCACAGCAGCTGAAGAGCTGCAGTCCCGCCGCCGCCACTCTGGCTCTGCTAGTTTCGTCAAAACTGTCTCCTTCTCCTGCACCCACTCATTCTGATTCCTCAGCTCTGCCTTGTTCAGGGATCCTAGATAGTCATACACAATCAAATTGTTTGTTTTTCCAAATCTTTGTTGTAAAAGGGATATAGGAAGCTATTTGACTTCTCTGCCATCTTGGCCCCGCCCCCCCCAGAGAACACTTTTTAACATTAAAATTAGAGAATGGTGAAAAACCAAGTGTCAGATTGAAGAACTTCTCCAAGACACAGAGAAAATGCTATCATATTGAAGGAAATACTCAATAGCCAGCACAGACCTCCCCTTTGTGCAACTACAATTCAGCATTATGTGTGAAATACATGGAGAAAATCCTCATAAAATACCTGAAATTTGGAGGCAAACATTTTGATAGGATTCAATTTACTGGTGAAGGTATTTTATGGATAACACTGCACTGTCCAGTAGGAGTCATTTTTGCTTCAGTGAAAGAACATTTTCGGAGACTGCAGCAAGTGTAAAAACAAATGACAAAGTCTGCGGACAGCTAGTCTTTACTCTGACTAGCTTCCCAACAGAAGTTAAATAACCCAGGTGACAGTAAGTGCTACCCTAAACCAAAGGTAATGTATTCTAATCTAGTAGAGTGAGGTCTAGATTATTTGTTACACAGAAAAAACAAGCACCTTTGCCATAACAGAGATTTTATTACCAAAAACCAACATTTTTAGAAAAATACAGGAATAAACGAATACATATGCAGCCATAACAATGCTCTTGCAGGCAACAGGGATTACTCCTGAATAAATTTCTTCCTGTCATAGCACAAACAATTATCTGTAGGAAAATGCCTAAATCAAGGACAAAATCTCAGTTAAATGAGAAAATTCTAATTTTTCCAAAATTGGCTAGCTAAATAACCAAAGAAATTGACTATACAGAAACACAAGGATTACCTACAGTAGAGGCAAAATCAAACAGAAAAAAAAAAAAAAAAAAAAACCTATGTAATGGACTTTTTTTAAAACTTAAATATTAAACCAATAACATTTTTAATTTCATCTCTCTTAAGCTATATATTTGATGTAGAATTTTAACCATTACAGTCTTAAAAAAAGGTAGGAATGGAGATGATTGGAATATTCTTCTGCAAAGTATAAACTCAAATAATGAAGCCTAAGAAAACTCAAAGTGATAGAGAAGTCCTTGCATTTATTGTGGCACTGGAACAAGATGGTGCATCTTAGGTTGTAGTTTAGAAATGAATGGGAGACTTATCTACTTGATTATTCCTACGTTACTTATCTTCCTCCATCAAAGGTGAATTTCTCTGATTTTTTGTTCCTTAGGCAGACTAGATGTGCTGAGTACCACCAGAGGATGGGTTAGAAAACAATTGACAAGAGAGGCAATCCTGTGAAGGAGCCACTTTGCTAAGGATGAGATACCCTATAGCAGGCTGTGAAATGAACATGCAGGGACCGGGAGAAAGATGGCTAAGACTCAGAGGTGTCTTCCATGATAAAAAAAAACAAGTTGGAGGATGGATCTAAGTGAGGCACTCCCCACTTCCGTGACAGACCAGATCCCAAGTTTTCCCAGCTGAAGAGCTTGGCAGCAGATTATAGTTACCTAAGTTCTGTTGTACATAGGTTTGCTAACAGTCAGAATGGACGCAACGGCACCTACCAACAACAACAACAAGCAAATACCAGAGTGAAGTCCTCCCTTCTGTAAGGCAGTTAGGATTCAGAGCTGAGCCCAACGACCTATGGCAGCTTTCCCACTTAATCATCCATGTACTTGATCTTTCTCCTTTTGCAGACTCCATTTTGGAGGAAAAAAATGAGTATTTTCCTGAAACAGTCAGGGACTCATCAGGCCAAATACAAAATCCTTTCAAACTGGACAATTAGAAGACAGTTTGAAAAAGTAATATTTACAAAGTTTGACGCCAGGTGTAGGAAAAAACTAGAGGGATAGAAAAGAAGCCTGGAGTTGGCAACAGCTTCATCACCACCCATAGAACTGAACAGACAATGCAAGGTAGCTGAATCATTAGATGATCTCTTGGAGATAGCCACTGATGTAGATGAAACAAGTCCAAGGTGATCCCGAAGGAAGGGCTCAGAGGAATAAATACCCTCGATCTACATTTCTCCCTCTCTTAACTCCTGCTAATCTCTCCATTGAAAACCCAAAGAGAAACCAGAGGGCCATTAAGTCCTTTAGTGTAATTCTTAGAGGTAAACCTCTGAAACACAACACAGAGTGGTGAATAGAGAGACTGGATAGGGCAGGGTTACATGAAATATAGACAGCACCAGAAAAAAAAAAAAAAAGAATGAGATCCCCTGAAACTGTCTGAAACCTGAAAAAACTCAGATATCTTTGTCAAGTTTAAGGTTTTTGTGTTTGTACTTAACTTTTGGCTTTGTGTTCTATTATCATGAACAGAAAATAAGCTTTTGAATTTGACAAGACCCTTATAGAAAAAAAAAATCTTATTTTTCTACCTACATGTATAGATGTAAAATTTTAATCCGTGTTATAGCAGATCTGGAAAGATGCCTCCTATGGAAAGTAGCAAGAAAAAATAGACAAAGTATCCCCTACTGAAAGTGTTTGAAACTAGTTCTTTTCCCAGACTGAGAGCTGTTATGTATCTGTATGTGTGTCTGTGTGTGTGTGTATGTATTTTTATGAGTGTGGTTTAGAGGAGTGATGGCATTAGAAATGAGTAAAAGCAAAATCTGTAGTTCAGGGAAATGAAACAGAAATGTGAAGGACATAATAGTAGAAGAAATTTTGGAATAAACAGGAAAAGTACACTGAGGGAACAATATAGGGAAATATTCTACAATAGGAAAGAGCTTGAGGTATTCAGGTAGATAAAAAAAGATAATATCAATCACCACTTACAAACTGATTAAAATGTACTAGATACTGTAATAACCATTCACATACGTTATTTAACTAAATTTGACTATAATTTTCTTCCATCACCACTTTATAAAGTGATGGTTGTAGGTGAGGGCACCGTTGTTGAGAGATGCTAAGTGATTTGCCCAAGGTAATGCAGTTATTAACCGGTTGATTTAAAACCAGGTCAACTTGACCCCGAAGTCCATTAAAAAGAGATTCTGAAGAAACAATGTTTAGGCAAATTATTATGTCTGACTAAAATAATACAATTAATCAAACAAAAGAAATGTGATAAAAAATAGAAAAAAAAAGTGAAAATTGAGAAAAGATTTTCATTTGAAATAACAAATAGGTCATCATGTACCAGAAAAATTAGTTAAAAGTATAAAACACTGGGACATATCTTAGATAAATTAGAATTGTTGACTGTGTCCCACTGTGGCGGCTTGTGTGTTGCTGTGATGCTGGAAGCTATGCCACCAGTGTTTCAAATATCAGGCGGGTCACCCATAGTTGACAGGTTTCAGCAGAGTTTTCAGACTATGACTGACTGGGAAGAAGGACCTGGCAATCTACTTCTGAAAAAATTGGCCAGTAAAAACCTTATGAATAGCAGCAGAACACTGTCTGATATAGTGCCAGAAGACGAGCTCTCAGGTTGTAAGACATTCAAAATACAACTGGGGAAGAGCTGCCTCCTCAAAGTTGAGTCAACCTTAATGATATGGATGGAGTAAAGCTTTTGGGACCTTCATTTACTGATGTGGCATGACTCAAAATGAGAAGAAACAGCTGCAAACATCCATTAATATTCAAAGTATCTAATATATGAAGTATGAATCTAGGAAAATTGGAAGTTTTAAAAAATGAAATGGAAAACTTAAAGATCAATATCCTAGGCATTAGTGAGATGAAATGGACTGGTATTGACTATCTTGAATCAGATAATCATACGGTCTAGTATGCTGAGAATGAAAAATTGAGGAGTAATGATGTTGCATTCACTTTCAAAAAGAACATTTCAAGATTTATCCTGAAATACAGCACTGTCATTGGTAGGATGATATCCATATGCCTGAAAGGAAGACCAGTTAATACCACTATTATTCAAATTTACACTCCAACCACTAATGCAAAAGTTGAACAAATTGAATATTTTTACCAACTTCTGGAGTCTGAAATTAATCAAACATGCAGTCAAGATTCATTGATAATTACTGGTGATTGGAATGCAAAAGTTAGATACAAACAAGTAGCATCAGTAGTTGGAAAATATGTCCTTGGTGATAGAAACAATGCCAGATATTGCACGATAGAATTTTGCATAATCAACAACTTATTCACTGCAAATACCTTTTTTTCAACAACATAAACAGTGACTATGCACATGGAACTCACCTGATAGAATATACACAAATCAGATTGACTACATCTGTGGAAAGAGATGATACAGAAGCTCAATATCTTCAGTCAGAACATGGTCAGAAGGTGACTGTGGAACAGATCATCAATTACTGTTATGCAAGTTCAAGTTAAAGATGAAGAAAATTAAAACAAGTCCACGAGAGCAAAGTATGACCTTAAGTATATCACACCTGAATTTAGAGACTATTTTAAAAAGAGATTTGACACACTGAACACTAATGACTGAATTCCATACAAATTGTGAGATGACATCAAGGACATCATACATGAAGAAAACAAAAGACCATTAAAAAGATGGAAAAAATAAAAGACCAAAATGGATGTCTGAAGAGATTCTGAAACTTGCTGTTAAAGGTAGAGTAGCTAAAGCTAATGGAAGAAACGATGAAGTAAAAGAGCTGAACAGACGATTTCAAAGGGCAGCTCTACAAGACAAAGTAAATATTATAATGAAATGAGCAAAGACTTGGAGTTAGAAAACCAAAAGGGAAGAACATGCCTGGCATTTCTCAAGCTGAAGGAACTGGAAAAAAAAAAAAATCATGCCTTGAGTTGCCATATTGAAGGAGTCCATGTGGACAAAATTGAGCAATGCTGGAAGCATCAAAAGAAGATGGAAGGAATGCAGAGTCTCTGTACCAAAAATAAATGGTTGACACTCAACCATTTCAGGAGGTATTATATGATCAAGAACCAATGATACTTAAGGAAGAAGTCCAAGTTGCATTGAAGGCATTGGTAAAAAAAAAAGGTTCCAGAAACTGGTGGAATACCAGTTTAGATGTTTCAAAAAATGAATGCAATGCTGGAAGCACTCACTTATCTATGCCAAGAAATTTGGAAGACAGTTACCTGGCCAACAACTGGAAGAGATACATATACCTGCCTATTCCAAAGAAAGGTGATCCAACCGGAAGTGGAAATTATTGTACAATATCATTAATATCACATGCAAGTAAAAATATAATGAAGATAATTTGACAGGAAACTGCCAGAAATTCAAGCTGGATTCAGAAGAAGACTAGGGATATCATTGCTGATGTGATATGGACCTTGGCTGAAAGCAGAAAATATCAGAAAGATGTTCACTTGTGTTTTATTGACTATACAAAGGCATTCAACTGCGTGGATCATAACAAATTATGGACACATTGTGAAGCATGGGAATTCCAGAGCCCTTAATTGTGCTTATGAGGAAACTGTACATAGACCAAGAGGGAGTCTTTTGAATAGAACAAGAGGACACTGCATGGCTGAAAATCAGGAAAGGTGTGCATCACGGTTGTATTATTTCACTATATTTTCTTCAATCTGAATGCTGAGCAAATAATCAGAGAAGCTGACTACATGAAGAAGAACATGGCATCAGGATTGGAGTACATTTCATTAACAACCTGTGATATGCAGATAACACACCTTGCTTGCTGATAATGAAGAGAACTTGAAGTATTTTATAATGAAGATCAAGGACTACAGCCTTCAGTATGGATTACACCTCAACATAAAGAACACAAAAATCCTCACAACTAGACCAATAAGCAATATTACGATAAATGGAGAAAATATTGAAGTTGTAAAGGATTTCATTTTACTTCAAAATGAGCTAACAAGGCACGAAAACACATGGACGAATCCTAGATGCATATTACTAAGCGAAAGAAGTCTGTCAGTAAAAGCTTCATATTGCATGATTACAATTATATGACATTGTAGAAAAGGCAAAACTATAGCAATAGTAAAAATATCAGTGCCTTCCAAGGATTTCAGGGGTTGGGGGTTGGGGAGGGGGTTGAATAGGTAAAGTATAGTAGATTTATCATGGCACTGAATCTATTTTGTATGATACTGTAATAGGATATAGATGACACTACGCATTTGTCAAAACCCTATAACATACAGCATAAAGACTTAGCCTTAAGGTACTTTAAATTTTAAAAAATAATCATTTAGGAACTTGTGAGGTCCCAGGATGGAAAGTAAAATGTGACAAAGTAGTATAACTGTACTACAAATGCATGAAACATGTATTGAAGCATGCAGGATAAAAGTGGTGCTAACCTAAATAACTTTGGAAATGAGTGGAATCTATAATACTAAAGGTAAATGTTTCTGTACATAAGCACTATACTCCAGATGACAAAACTCTGCTCACTGAAATTGAACGCAACTTGAATTACTTATTAAGGAAAGTCAAAGACTATATCCTTTAGTATGGATTACGCCTGAACATGAAGAAAATGAAAATCCTCACAACTGGATCCATAAACAACATCTGATAAATGAAGAAAAAATTGAAGTTCTCAATGATTTCATTCCACTTGGATCAAAAATCAATGTCCATGGAAGCAGTAGTCAAAAAATCAAACAATATATTACATTGAACAAATATGCTGTAAAAACCTAGCTCATAGTTTTAAAAAGTAAAGATGTCACTTTGATGACTAAGGTGCACGTGTCCCAAGCCATGGTCTTTTCAATCACCTCTTATGTATGTGAAAGCTGTACAATGAGAAAGGAAAACAGAAGAAGAATCGATGCATTTGAATTGTGATGTTGGCATAGAACATTAAATATACCGTGGAATGCCAGAAGAACAAATGTATCAATATTAGAAGAAATACAACCAGAATGCTCCTTACAAGTGAGGATTGTGAGACTTTGGCTTGCTTACTTTGGACGTGTCATCAGGAAAGACCAATTCTAGAAAAGTATATCACGGTTGATAAAGTAGAGGGTCAGTGAAAACAAGGAAAAACTTCAATGAGATGGACTGACAAAACAGGCAAAATAATGAACTCAAGCACATCAATGATCATGAAGACAGCCCAAGACTGGGCAATGCTTAGTTCTCTTATACATGAGGTAGCTATAAGAGCTGACTCGATAGCATCAAACAACAACAATTAGTTGTTAAAGTAGTCTCCCTAGGGATTAACAATTCTAATTCTGTTATACATACATACTGAAATGAACAATTAAGTAAATGGATGGTAGATGGTGGGTGTCATGGATTGAATAGCGTCACCCAAAAATGCGTGTATCAATTTGGCTAGGCCATGATTCCTGGTATTGTGAGATTGACCACCATTTGATGTGATTTTCCTGTGTTGTAAATCCTGCCTCTATGATGTTAATGAGGGGGGATGGGAAGCAGTTGTGTTGATGAGGCAGGACTCGATTTACAGGATTGGATTGTGTTTTAAGCCAGTTTCTTTTGGGATATAAAAGAGAGAAGCAAGCAGAGAGACAGGGGAACAATATACCACCAAGAAAGCAGTGTTTGAAGTAGAGTGCGTCCTTTGGACCCAGGGTTCCTGCATGGAGAAGCTCCTAGTCCAGGGGGAGATTGATGAGAAGGACCTTCCTCCAGAGCTAAGAGACAGAGAAAGCCCTCCTCTGGAAGTGATGCCCTGAATTTGGACTTTTAACCTACTTTACTGTGAGGAACTAAATTTCTCTTTGTTAAAGCCATCCACTTGTAGTATTTCTGTTATAGCAGCACTAGATAACTAAGATAGTGGGTGCCAGTTTCTCAGTATTGAATTGAAAGTCTACAGATGAGTAAGGGAAGTAAGCTAGAAAGATACATGTGGTAATGAATTAAAGTTGAAGACATCAGTATTCCCTAAGGTTTAGCTTAATAGAGATACAGAAGATTATATATAGAAATAATTTTAGATATATACATTTACAGGAGTCATTATATAAAAAAAAAAAAAAAAATCCATTGGTATCAAGTTGATTCCAACTCATAGCTACCCTATAGGACAGAATAGAACTGCTCCATAGGCTCTCCAAGGCTGTAAAACTTTATGAAAGGAGACTGCCACATCTTTCTCCTGTGGAGTGGCTGATGGGTCATTATACACACATACATTTCCTTGCTTTGTCAGTTGAGAGAGAATAGAAACAATAATAGTCCTATAAAAATGAGGATACCTAGTGTCCAGATCAAGATTTATACTATCATTCTCCAATAAAAAGAATCAGGAATTCTCAGAGAAATCCTAGGTTTGAAAATATACAAGATAAACCTGGAGCAACTTATAGTGCCAGAAAGTAACAAAACAACAAACAAACAAAAAAGAACCGTGATGTGGTTATCTTAAAGGCATGCAGGAGCCAACTGAAAGAGCTCTCAATGGCCAAAGCTAGAACAATTTAAGCAACAAAATTGTAAAAAGTAATATTAGATTATAATCCAAAGTATACAATAAATACCTATGAATCCATACTGATATAAATGATTGCATTAATAAATAATTGGGCTAATAAATAAATGAGCAAGAATGAACAAATTGTAAATTTAAGAGATTCAAAACAAATCTCTTGTGTAGAATCATTCCAAATAATTTATATTGATACTCCTCCCTCAAGAAGGAGGGGCATAACATCACACTCCTTAAGGGTAGGTTGTACATCTTGACCTTCTTCCAAAAAGTGAAGTATGGAAAGGGAAGGAAAAAGAATAACTTAACAGTAGATAAATCTGACAAATACTTCCTTAGGCTGGTGATCTAGGCCAACACCAACAGTGAAAAGTCTTGTGGATAGCATGTACCTTTAGTATGATATGATGAAAATCATATTTTACCTCAGTGGTCTTCTTCCCAAAAACACATGACCACAATATAATCATGAGAAAATCATCAGACAAATTTAAATTAAGGGGGAACTGCAAAACACCTGAACAGTAATCCTCAAAACTGTCAAGGTCATCCCAAACACGGAAAGTCTGACAAATAGTGACAGCCAAGAGGAACACAAGGAGACGTGATGACTAAATGTAGTATGGTATCCTGGATGAGACCCTGGAAGATAAAAAAGAATATTAGGTAAAAACTAAGAGACATGTGAACAAAGTATGGACTTCAGTTAATAATAGTGTACCAATATTGATTCATTCATCATAACAAATGTGTCATAGTAATATAAGAGGTTTGGGGAATCTAGGTGCATTACTATCCTCATCCTTTTTATGCAAGTCTAAAACTGTTTGAAAAGAAAATGTTTATTGATGAAGTATATAATTATGAAAAATTTTATTATTTCTTTAAACATACCAATCATTTTGCACTAAAATTTGTTGTCATTGGATAGATAAAATGACCTAACTATACTGCAAAGCCCCCTTTATAAAGGATTTACCTTTCAAGCTCATTGAATTTTAATCTCCTTTCCCAGTAGCAATAAGGCTCTGGAGAAATAAAATATTTTGATGATTAGCTTTTCATTTACAATCATCCTTCCAGATTTGGACTCTACAGTAGCAGACAAAACATGCAATTTTTGCTTTAAATGCTCTGTTTATCATTAGAATGGCTAATAGGGCAAGGCAGGAGACGTGACTCTGTCATTTCAGGAACGTTACTTTAAATAAACAGAGTCATTAGAATAAAGCCTGAATCATTTAAAAAGTCCAAAAAACAAATAAACAGAAAACAAAAACAACAGTCAATTTTTTCTATTTCACATAGGGATTTTCTCTGAGAATTCATTAAACTTCAGAATCTAAGTATACTAATTGAATTCCGTTAACAAATCACTAGGCCACTGTCATGGTTTGAATTATGTCCCCCAAAAAATGTGTGTATCTATTTGGCTAGGCCACCATTCCCAGAATTGTGTGGTTGTCCTCCATTTTGTGGTTGTAATTTTATGTTAAAGAAGATTAGGGTGGGATTGTAACATCACCCTTACCCAGGTCACATCCCTGATCCAATGTAAAGGGAGTTTCCCTGGGGTGGGGCCTGCACCAGCTTTTATCTCTCAAATGATAAAAGGAAAGGAAGCAAGCAGAGACTTGAGGACCTCATACCACCAAGAAAGCAGTGCCAGGAGCAGAGCGCATCCTTTGGATCCAAGGTTCCTGTGCAGAGAAGCTCCTAGTTCAAGGGAGGATTGATGACAATGAGGACCTTTCTCCAGAGCTGGCAGAGACAGCCTTCCCCTGGAGCTGATGCCCTGAATTTGGACTTGTAGCCTACTAGACTGTAAGAAAATAAATTTCTCTTTGTTAAAGGCATCCAGTTGTGGTATTTCTGTTAGAGCAGCACTAGATGACTAAGACAGCCACCATAGCCTGATCTTGTATCTTTACCACAAATAATGGAAACAGAAAATGTGAATTAAATAAAAGGAAATTATATTTCTAACACTAAGTTTGAACCAGATTATCATGAAGACCAAGATGCATTTAGAAAATAATATAAGGTATTAAGAATACATGGCAATGAGGATGTAGTAAAACACTGCTTTAGTAATAGTAATAATAGCAATTTAAAATCAAGTACAAATGTGAAGGTAGAAGCGAAAGATATATAGGCACATTATAATTGTGTAAAGGTAGAAGTGTCTAGGTTAATAGTGGACCAATATTATATAGACAGTCTATGAAACGGTCTTTCATTGATTTCTTCTGGGTTAATCAGTCACAATGTGATTTGAACATTGTGATGAAAATAATAGGGATAGTTTTCATGGTTAGTAAATCCAAAATTGCTAATCTGTGTGTGTGTGTGTGTGTGTGTGTGTGTGTGTGTGTGACATAATTAGGGATATTAGATACATCACTTTGAATTCAATTGATATGATTGTCTTGCTTTGTTAAACAGTGTAAATGACTCTTTATACCTCAGGTATCTCAGAGCTTAAATAAAAATGAATCATATTTTTTCGTACCACTTCTAGTGGTTTAGAGGATTTTTATTTAAAAAACTTATTACAATTAATTATATTATTATTATTGTTTCTAATATCAGAATAAGCTTTGATACAAGTAATAAATAATGATTAAACAACAGCTGATCATTCAAACACTTGGATTATCTTGTTAACAATTTCTTATACTGCAGATGTGTAGGTCAATAATGTAATCGATGTAGATGGAGTGTATCCTTTAGGACTGGAGTTGACCCGTCTTCATTAAAAATCTTAGATAATAGAGTGCTTGAAAAAGCACTCAAACACCAGGGAAAAACACTCCTTTTTTTTTTAATCCGTAAGAATGATTTCTGTTATAGACTCTCTGAATGGATATTAAAAGATGCAGAACACTGAATAGGGTGAGTCAGGGCCAACAATTTTCAAGACTGATTATACAGAATTGAGTTTCTCATATTTCCTGTTAGAATGAGTATGTCACGGTAGGTCACACTTTCTTTTGAGGGGAAAACAACCTACACAGTGGTGAATTAGTCTGATAAATATCAGAAACTTGATGACTCAGTGTGTAGATCAGTAGGAAATCATGACAAGCAGTACATTAAGTTGAAATTAAAGTCACATGATTTTACAATTTTGGATTGCCAATGGCTTAACAAGAAAAACAAGCTCTAACTCATCACAGCTCCAATTCCCAGAGTTAACATTCCTCCACATGTGGCTTTAATCTGTATTATATATGTAAAGTGTCTCTCACATTTCCAGCCTTGTGCTTTTTTCCAATCATCCCGGTGTCCCTGCCCTCCAGTGCTGACTAATATTATCATAGGGTCATAGCACTGCTGGAGAGACAGCATCAACCTTAGACTGGAGTAAAAGGAACTATTGTCCTGATGCTTGCACTTTCAAGAGTTCTGCTTTGGCTCCTTCCCCACTATCCCACTCCCAATGGTATTCCAGACAGACAGCCTGTTCACTAATGTTCCAGATTATGTTCTGGGAGGTAGGAATTCTGAAACCGTCTGCTTGAACAGCATCACACTTGTCCCAGGTTTCAAAAACCTCTTCACTTGGCCAGTCATAAAAGTAGACCATGTCATTAGTGAATACATGAATCTCCAAAAGGTGACCATGGAACCGTGGCTTGCAGGAATGTATAGGCTGAGTTGTCTACCCTGTATGCATGCAGAGCCACCTGTGGTGCAAGTGAAAGTGGATGTGGAAAAATAAGGGGTCCGAACTGCGTTCCAAATTCTTGAGGCCAGCTTTCCAATTCCAGAAGTCCAAGGATTCCAGAATTCCAAAGTCAAATCTACTTTTACAGATTGTTCTGAAGGTATGATATTCAAAGAAGAAAGATATGTTTTACTGATCAGTTTATTAGATTGATTTATAATTTTGAAATACTTAGAAATGTGGTACATGGGTTGTCATAATTACTATTGCCCTGATCTTCATAAATGTTAGGCACAGGCATGCTGAGAGACTTTGAAATCAATTAGAGGGGAGGAAAGTGACATATGGAGAGGATAAATGACTTGTATACATTATAAATTTGATTAATTAAAAGCACACTTTTTTTTTTTTTTGCTTGTGAAACATCAAAAGAACCATACAACTTACTGCAATTTTAGAATTGTGCCCTTTTAGCTATCAACCATCCACAAAAGAAAATCCTACATATCTTAAAAATTAAATTATATTTTAAGGTTCTGCTACAATTGTTTGGGTAGTGAATTATAAATTTTCTCACACTACTTTTCATCTTCTCAAATAGGTAAAGATGATATGGTAGATTATTGATGTTAGTTAGTTTGTTTGTTTTACAACAATTGATCTAGTCTTATACATAAAACCCCAAGTACAGATTTGGATGGGGGAGAGAGAAGAAACAAACAAAAAAACCTTGAAGTTTTTCCCTTCCCACGGCATTTAGGAATTTATTGATCACTTGCTGCCACTTTAAGGTATGAAGAATTAAAAATACTGCCTTAGTTTACACTTTCTACCAATATTGCAAAATTGTGTCCACTCCATGTTGAAATTGAGCTAAGTGGTGGTAAATCTATTTTTGAAAACGACCCAGTTGTCTTTTCTCCATATAAACATGGATATTTGCGTAACAACTTTCTCCAACCCTAAATGTTAGATACAGGGGTCCATTTGACCTGCTTGCCCCACTTCCATCTCAATCTTCCTTTTAGTACTTCAAAAGTGATGAAAGAAGTAAGCTTACTTCTTCCTATTTAGAGGGTGCTATGTATTGAATTGAGTCCCCCCAAAAGATGTTTGGGTAAATAGGGTCTTTCTCTGACGATATTATCAGTTTATTGGTACTAGCGAGGGGTGTGTTCTATTCCTTATTCCTTCACAGTGGTGACATATGAAAGGGAAGAACAGACCTGGAGTCAAAGCCATACACAGGGGAAGGAACCATATAAGGATACATCTACAAGCAGCAAAGGATCACCAAGGGTTGCAGGCAGTCGCTAGAAGCTAGAAGAGAGGCATGAAACAACCCCTCTCTCAAAACTCTCAGAAGCAAGCGACATGGTCGATACCCTGATTTGGTCTTCTGGTCTCCAGAATTGTGAGAATACAACTGCCTTTAAAGCAAACCACATTGTGGTGTTTTGTTATGACAGTTCTAGCAAACAAAGACAGAGGAACTTCTTTTTTTCTTTTAATTGTTTTATTGTACTTTGGATGAAGGTTTATAGAACAAATAGTTTCTCACTAAACAGTTAGTACACATACTGTTTTATGACAATGGTTAACAGCCCATAACATGTTAACACTGTCCCTTCTCACCCTTTGGTTCCCTATTACCAGGTTTCCTGTCCCCTCCTTCCTTCTAGTCCTTGTCCCTGGACTGTTGTGCCCCATTAGTCTCATTTTGTTTTATGGAGCTGCCTAAGCATTGGCTGAAGGGAGAAGGTCAGGAGCGACTTAATTACTGAGCTAACAGGATGTCTGGGAGCCATACTCTCGGGGTTTAAGACAGAGGGAACTTCTATCCATATCCTATTCCTTATTGAAGTTACCTTTACCTGGTCCCTTTATGCAGGGCCATAATTGGAGTGGAACAGAGAGAAACGTTTTCTGCTGAGAAAAGAAGCACCAAAAGGTACTACATTAATGGCAGCCAGACACCATCCAGTTTTTCTGGTCTCATGGAAAAGGAGGCAGTTGTTCATGGAGGCGATTAACCACACATTTCATTTCCTCCCCCTATTCCTGACTCTCCTTCTTCCTCTGTGGATCCAAGTGAATAGAAGGAGACCAATTGTTGTGGCTTGAATAGCTGCTTGAAAGCTTTTAAGATCCCAGGCACTAGCCAACAAGTGAGGAGGTAACACAGACGCACGAAACACTTCATGGGAAAAATTAACTGGAATGTCCATGAAACCATGACCATAAACCTCCAAACCAAGGAACAAAATCCAAAGTGTTTCTTTGTACATAAGCGGCCTCAGCAGTTACTCTTTGTGTGTGTGTGTGGCTTTTGTAAATATACCTACCACACACAACTTTTGCCAATTTAACTTTTTACAGATGCTCAACTTATTGACGTCACTTACAATAATCAACTGTGCAAACTTACCCTTAGTCAATGAAATTTTTCCATCACCTAAACTGAAAATCAGTACTCCATAAGCAATAATCCCCACTTTCCCTCCATCTCCTACCCTTGGTAACCACTAATAAACTTTGATCTCTGTACGTTTGGCTTTTCTTTGCCATGAGACCAGAAGAACTGCGTGGTACCCTCCTATCATTACCGAACATTTTGATCAAAGACTCCATAGGAAAACTTCTGACCAAAAAGGGAAAATGTTGGACAGAATTTAAAAATCTCATGGACTCCTGTCTTTCTGGAGCCACGGAGACTGGATGAACCCCCAAAACTATTGACCTGAGATAATCGTTAAACCTTAAATCAAAAATACTCCCTGAAGTCTTCTTAAAACCAAACAATAGTTTAACTTGGCTAGGAAAAAAATGCCTGCCTTGAGCATTATGCTCTTTTAAGAACTATTTACATGGGATCAAATTGACAAGAGCAACTCAAAATATTAGACAGGAAACTCAGACGGCAGTATGAGTTTAGGTTAATGGAGGAGGAACAACTCAGAAAAGGTGGGTGAGAATGGTTGCACTACACGAAGAATGTAATCAATGTTACTGAATTGTATACCTAGAAACTGTTGAGTTGGTGCATGTTTTCCTGTGTATATTCTCAACAACAACAACAAAATAAATAAAAATTTTTAAAAAGGTACTGCATTGCCCCCAGCTGTGAAAATAGCCATTGCCTTTCTCTCCTGAGGTAACAACACATACACTCAAATACTATAATCATTGATCAAATGTTAATGACATCTGTATCATTTTAAAGTCTGTTTCTGTTGAATATTTTTTCTCCTAATTGTGGATCAAGTCTGCTATTTCTTCATACTCTTCACTTCTTTCCTCTTTTTATGTTTTGTATATGCAATGAGTATAAAGAACTAGTGTTGAGGAGGTTGGAAATATATATACAAATATATTTTAATTTCTGTCTCTGAGATTAAAAGCCTTCTACTTTAACTGGCTGCTAGCATGAGAAGCTGACCATTCAGATTTCACAAATTTAGATGCTGCTTTAATTAAACTGTTTTTACCTCTGTTGGCTGAGGAGGCTCATCTCTTTTATCCTGTAAGCATTTAAGCTGGGATAGTATTGGACTACTGTAGCAAGAGCTTTGTTTCAGTATCTATAAATTCAACCTCTTTGAAAATCATCAGTATTGCATTAAAGCTCTCTGGTTTCCAGCCACTAACCTACTGAGATAATTTTTTTCTCAGGAAAATCTGGGGGAAAGATGAAATTTTATCTTTATGTTTGAAATGTCTTCCAACTTTTAATCTGTCTTACTGGTTAATATTGTCATTAAAAGTTCTGGCTGCTCTTCCACCCATCTGCACTCAGAAAAATGTTTGTCTTTAGTTATGGAAGCAGCTGCTCACCTACAGAAGGTATATCTCATTCTGCAATTCAAGTCGTTAGGCTATCTTGCACCCACTGCTATTCAATAGCCTTATATAAAAGTATAAATTGTATTTCATCATGTTTTTCTTTTTGCTAGAGCACAAGCACAAACATCCTATATTCTACAGAAAGTTAATAAAGATCATTTTGAAGAATTAAAAATATAAGATTTTAGTTATGCCTATTTAATTCTAAACCTGACTTGACAGTCACTGAATTATAAAAGTTGCTCTCTCTCTCTCTCCTTGCCCCGTGTATGTATCTGTGTGTTTAAGTTACAGGTAAATTATAAGAGCTTAATGTTGTAAGTGTTCTAAACAGGGTTAATGGTGACAGCTGTATTGTAATTGCAGCATAAAGGATTAAACAAGGAATTTAGCTCAACACTCCTCCAATCCCCTCACATGTTTGGCTTGACCATGCCTTGCCCCACCCATGCACACTTTAGAATCACTTCTCAATAGATGTCAAATATTTGGACACAAACTAAAATGCAATAGCTTCAGACAAAGTAATGACATCAATGTTTCTCATGAATTAGTAGATAAAGGAAATAAAGATATATATGTAAAAAAAGAAATAGGAATTTTCTGTGATCTACCAGTGATTGTATTCAATCAGGGATAATACTGATATATAACTCCTTGGAAGAAACAATGTAAGAAAGAGCATGATTGAATATTATATGGAAAAAAAGAGAACGGCTCTAACCTAGTATTTTAATAAAAATGTTTTCAAGAGTTCCGGCAAAATGGCGCTCTAGGCAGAAGCACCACGCTGTCCCTCCACAGCAAAGATCTGAAAGACTAAGCTGAACAGAGAATACAACAATCCTGAAACCCTAAAACATCAAATGAAGAGATAAAGAACTCAGCCAAGCACCAAATGGAGTGAGAAAACTGACAGAGAATGGAGAGCGAGGAGAGATTCATGCAGAGGTCCCCTACCAGCTAACACAGCATGGATCCACCATCTTGGACTCCTATCAGAGACCAGCTAACAGGGGGTATGAGAAAGCAGCCTTACAGAGCTTCCAGCGGGAGACAAAACAACCAATAATTGGTGATATACGTTTTCCGAACCACCACCCTTCTTCCCCCCTACTTGGCCTCCTCTGCTTCCCACGGCCACAGTCTCTTGACCGGGAAACAGAGGCTGCTTGGATTCCACACACCCGAACAGATGGCTGTCTGAGTGCCATTTGTTGGCTGCTAGTGTCGCTTTTTTTCTGCTTCTTTTTATTTCTTTCTTGCCTCTCCCCACCTCCCCCTCCTTTAGCTCAAGTACCTGGATCTGTGAGCCATCTTTGCTTCTTCCTGAGGGGCTGCAGAGCTCCGGTAATTTGTGATATACACTTTCCCACTCTCTACCATTCTTCACCCACACTTGGCCCCCTCTGCTTCCCACGGACACAGTGTCTTGTCCAGAAACACCAATCCACACTAGCTGGCTCTCTGACTGCCATTTGTTGGCTGTTAGTGTTGCTTTTTTTTGTCTGCTTCTTTTGACTTCTTACTTGCCTCTTGCCAACTCCCCCTCCCTTCATTCAAGTACCTGGCTCCGTGTGCCATCTTTGCTTCTTCCTGAGGGGCTGCAGAGCTCCGTTCGAGTGTGGAGCTGCTTCCTGGTTTGGGCAGCTATGTTAGTGGGATCCCGGGGATTTTGTTCATTTGTTTGTTTTGAATTGTTTGTTTGTTTTCTTTTCCTTTTCTTCAGTTGGGAGCCCTTTCTGGCCAGGCTGAGCTGCGTGGCAGGGAGACGCCACTTTGGCTTCCACACACGTGCAGAGGGATCCCTGAGGGCATTTCTTTTTATGTTGTTTTTTGTTTCTTTTCTGTTTCTTTGGGGGCCCTACTTGCTTTTTTTTTGTTTTGTTTTGTTTTGCTTTCTTTTTCCTCTTTTTCCCTTTTTGTCTTCTTCATTGCTCAGTTTCTCATCTCTCTATATCTTCCTTCTCTTTCTGTTCCCTGTATACCTGACACTGTATACATCTACGCCTTCTAGCCAGGCTGTACTGCAACACCTGAGAGCGACTTCCCCAGACCTCATAGCTGCACTGGTGGGATACCTAGGAAATGTGCAGTTCTTTAACATTTCTGATACTTATTTATTCATTCTTTTCTTTTCTTCTGCCTCCCCTTTCCGTTTTTCTCCATTTCATAGTCTCTCATCTCTCCACTCCAATGGCAAGCTCCCTTAGCATTCTTTTGTTTTTGTTTGTATGTTTTTGGCTCCTGTTCCCCCCTCCTCTCTCCCATATCCATCTTAGCTCCACACATAACAATCTCCCTGCTGCATCCTGCCTACCTGCACTGTGCACTTGACATCACACCAGCAAGCAGCAAGGGCACAGCCTACTGGAACCTAACCTGCTCTGATTACCAGCCAGCTCTGGTGGCTGTAGTAAGAGGCACAAACAACCTGTCCCAGTAACTCATCTTCAGCTGGACCTGCCCTGCCGTACCACATCTGAGTGACTGCCCTGCCAGTTGAAGAAGGAGGTGAAAAGTATTGTGCCCAAAGACGGACAAACAACAAAGACCACACAGTCTGCCTGCTCAGACACAGTCAATTTTTTTTATAAAAAAGGGACGAAACTAACAAATCTAAAATCAATAAATGAGAAAAATAACTACTGAATTCCCCGAAGAAAGCAGACAATAACAAAACATTTACAAAAACAGGACAGAATAGTTCCAGTAGGCATCCAAAATAAAACACCAGATGACTCTCCTCTGGAAGAGAATGCACTAGAACTACCTGATAGGGAATTCAAATCTCTAATACTCAGAATTCTCCAAGAACTGAGGCAAAAAGCTGACAAACATGAGGAAAAAATAGACAAATTCATGGAAAATATGGACAAAAAATTGGAAGAATTCAGGAAAATAATGCAGGGACAAAATGCCAAAATAAATTCACAACTAGAAATTATACAAAAACAAAAACTAGAAATCCAAAAGATAAAAAACAAGATTTCAGAAATGGATGCTGTCACAGAAGGGCTGAGAAGCAGATCTGAAACAGTGGAAGACAGGATAAGTGGAATAGAAGACAAACACTTGGATACAACTCTGTTTCAGGAAAACTCAGAAAAAAAGAACAAAGAAAAATGAAGAGACCCTGAGAGTTATGTGGGACACAATCAAAAGCAACAATTTTCGAGTGATTGGAATTCCAGAAAAGGGGGAGAAAAGAGAAAACACAGAGAGGATCATTGAGGAAACTGCTGACAGAAAACTTCCCCAATATAATGAAAGATGAAAAGCTGGCCATCCAAGAAGCTCAACGAACCCCATATAGAAGAGCCCCCAAAAGAAAATCACCAAAGCATACCATATTCACACACGCCAAAACCAAAGACAAACAAAGAATCCTGAGAGCAGCTCGTGAAAAACAAGAAGTCACATACAGAGGAGAAACAATAAGACTAAGCTCAGATTATTCAGCAGAAACCATGCAGGCAAGAAGGCAATGGGATGACATATATAAAATCATGAAAGAAAAAAATTGTCAGCCAAGAATAATATATCCTGCAAAACTCTCATTCAAATTTGATGGTGAAATTAGGTCATTTCCAGATAAACAGAAAACAAGGGAATATGTAAAAGCCAAACCAAATTTACAAGAATTATTAAAGGGAGTTCTTGGATCTGAGGACAAACAGCTTCAGCTCACAGGCAGAACCTAGTACGCAGGATCGTACCAGCCAGATACCAATCTAGGAAATGAACTCTCGAAGACTATCCAAAACCAAAAGAAATACAACAGGGAATCAGAGCCATTAATCAATAAATGACAACAACATCAAAACGATAAAAGAGGGAATAAACGGCACAGGTATAGAACCTTTTAATGGAGAGAAAGGCAAGGCCATACCAAGTAAGGGTAGGCTGCTTCAAACTTAGAAAGTTAAGGGTAAAATTCATGGTAACCACAAAGAAAGTTAACAAACATACCCATAAAAAAAAAGAAAGAGGAAAACCATAAAGTCTCAGCAAAAACAAAACCTACAAAAACAAAAGAAATGAAAAACAATACACAAACAAAAGTAACTCAGCACAAGACAGTAAGAAGAACAAAGAAAACTTCAGCACCACAAAAAAAAGCACTACAAAATGACAACAACAAACCCACATCTATCAATAATTACACTGAATGTAAATGGACTCAATGCACACGTAAAGAGATGGAGAGTGACAGAATGGATAAGAAAACAGAATCCATCAACTTGCTGTATACAGGAGACATACCTTAGAAACAAAAATGTGAATTTAATAAAGTCAAAGGTTGGAAAAAAATATATCAAGCAAACAACTACCAAAAAAGAGCAGGAGTGGCAATTCTAATCTCAGATAAAATAGACTTTAAAATAAAATCTACCATAAAAGGCAAAGAAGGACACTATATAATGATTAAGGGGATGATACATCATGAAGACATAACCATAATAAACATCTACACACCGAATGACAGGGCTCCATAATACATAAAACAAACTCTAACAACACTGAAAAGAGAAATTGACAGTTCCACAATCATAGTAGGAGACTTCAACACACCGCTCTCAGTAAAGAACATAATAACTAAGAAGAAACTCAGCAAAGATACAGAAGACCTAAAGGGCACAATCAGCCAACTTGAACTCATAGATATATATTGAATAATCCATCCAACTTCTGCAAAGTACACATTCTTTTCCAATGCACATGGAACGTTCTCCAGAATAGACCACATCTTAGGTCTCAGAGCAATCCTCAACAAGATCCAAAACGGTGAGATAATTCAAAGTATCTTCTATGACCACAATGCCATCAAGGTAGAAATTAACACTAGAAAGAGCAAGTTAAAAAAATCAACTACATGGAAACTGAATAAAACCCTGCTTCCACATCAGTGTGTAATAGAAGAAATCAGAGATGGAATCAAAAAATTCCTAAAATCAAATGAGAATGAAAATACATCATCCCAAAACCTTTGGGACACAGCAAAGGCTGTCCCCAGAGGAGGATTTATAGCAATAGATGCACACACCAAAAATGAAGAAAGGGACAAAATCAAAACATTAACTACAGAACTCAAACAAATAGAAAGAGAACAGCAAAAAAAGCCCACAACCACCGGAAGAGAGGAAATAGTAAAGATCAGAGCAGAAATAAATAAAATAGAGAACAGAAAAACAATAGAAAGAATCAACTAAACCAAAAGTTGGTTCTTTGAAACAATCGATAAAATCGACAAACCACTGGCCAGACTGACAAAAGAAAAACAGGAGAGGACACAAATAACCCAAATAAGAAAAGAAATGGGTGACATTACAACAGACCCAACTGAAATAAAAAGGATTATAACAGAATATTATGAAAAACTAGACTCCAACAAATTTGAAAACCTAGAGGAAATGGATAAATTTCTAGAAACACACGGCCTACCCAAACTACAACAAAGTGATGTTGAAAATCTGAACAGACCCATAATAAGAGAAGAGATTGAAAAGGTAATTAAAAAACTCCCAACCAAAAAAAGCCCTGGCCCGATGGCTTCACTGGAGAATTCTACAAAAAATTTACAGAAGAGCTTGTACCAGTATTACTCAAGCTATTTCAGAGCATAGAAGACGAAGCAACACTTCCAAATTCATTCTATGAAGCCAGCGTAATGCTGATACCAAAACCAGGCAAAGACATCACAAAAAAAGAAAATTACAGACCAATACCTCTCATGAATATAGATGCAAAAATTCTTAACAAAATTCTAGCCAGTAGAATTAAGCATCATATCAAAAAGATAAGACACCACGACAAAGTAGGATTCATACCAGGTATGCAAGAATGGTTCAACACTAGAAAATCAATCAACGTAATCCACTACAAAAATAAAAGGAAAGAAAAGAATCCCATGATCATCTCAATTTAGGCAGAAAAGGCATTCGACAAAGTCCAACACCCATTCCTGATAAAAACTCTCAATCAAATAGGTATAGAAGGGAAATTTCTTAACATAAAAAGGGCATCTATGCAAAACCAATGGCCAACATCATTCTTAATGGAGAGAGGCTGAAAACATTCCCCTTGAAAACAGGAACAAGACAAGGATGCCCTTTATCACCACTCCTATTTAACATTGTGCTGGAAGTTCTAGCTAGAGAAATAAGGCAAGAAAAAGAAATAAAGGGCATCCAAATTGGTAATGAAGAAGTTAAACTGTCCCTGTTTGCAGATGATATGATACTATACACAGAAAACCCTAAAGACTCCATGAGAAATCTACTGGAACAAATAGAAAGATTCAGCAGAGTACCAGGATACAAGATAAACATTCAAAAATCAGTTGGATTCCTTACACCAATAAGGAGAACGATGAAAAGGAAATCAGGAAAACAATACCATTTTCAGTAGCCCCTAAAAAGATCAAATACTTAGGAATAAATCTGACCAGGGATGTAAAAGACCTGTACAAAGAAAACTACAAAACGCTACTGCATGAAACCCAAAGGGATCTACACAAATGGAAAAACATACCATGCTCATGGATAGGCAAACTCAACATTGTGAAAATGACAATTCTACCCAAAGCAATTTACAAATACAACACAATCCTGATCCAAATACCAACAACATTCTTTGAAGAGATGGAAAAACAAATCATTAACTTTACATGGAAAGGGAAGAAGCCCCAAATAAGTAAAGCACTACTGAAGAAAAAGAATAAAGTTGGAGGACTCACACTGCATGACTTGAGAACCTACTATACAGCTACAGTAGTCAAAACAGCCTGGTACTGGTACAATGACAGATACATTGACCAATGGAACAGAATTGAGAACCCAGATGTCAATCCATCCACCTACGGTCACCTGATCTTCGCCAAGGGCCCAAAGTCCATCAAATGGGGAAAAGACAGTCTTTTTAACAAATGGTGCTGGTAAAACTGGATATCCATTTGCAAAAAAATGAAACAGGACCCATACTTCACACCGTATACAAACACTACTTTAAAATGGATCAAAGACCTGAATATAAAGCCTAAAACTATAAAGTTCATACAAGAAAATATAGGACCAACACTTCAGGCCTTAATACATGGCATTAACATGATACAAACCATAACCATCAACGCACAAAACCCAATAGATAAACTAGATAACTGGGATCTTCTAAAAATCAAACACCTATGCTCTTCAAAAGACTTCACCAATAGAGTAAAAAGAGAACCTACAGACTGGGAAAAAATTTTTGGTCAGTACAAGTCAGACAAAGGTCTAATCTCCATAATCTACAAGAAAATCCAAAACCTCTACAACAAAAAGACAAATAATCCTATTAAAAAATGGGCCAAGGAAATGAACAGACACTTCACCAAAGAAGATATTCCAATGGCCAACAGACACATGAGGAAATGCTTGCGATCACTAGCCATTAGAGAAATGCAAATTAAAACCACAATGAGATACCATCTCACCCCAGCATTACTGGCATGAATCAAAAACAATGGAAATAACAAATGTTGGAGGGGCTGCGGGTAGATCGGAACACTTATGCAATGCTGGTGGCAATGCAAAATGATACAACCATTTTGGAAAATGATATGGCACTTCCTCAGAAAGCTAGAAATAGACATACCATTAGATCCAGCAATTCCACTCCTAGGAATATATCCTAGAGAAATAAGAGTTTTTACTCGAATAGACATATGCACACCTATGTTCATGGTGGCATTGTTCACAATAGCAAAACGATGGAAACAACCTAGATGCCCATCAACAGATGAATGGATAAACAAACTATGGTAGATACACACAATGGAGTACTATGCAACGAGAAAGAACAACAATGATTCTGTGAACCATCTCATAACATGGATGAAACTGGAGGACATTATGCTGAGTGAAATAAGTCAATCAGAAAAGGACAAATATTGTATGAGACCTCTATTGTAAAAACCCATAAAAAAGTTCACACACAAAATGTAACAATCTTTGTTGGTTACCAGGGATGGGAAGGTTGGGGGGGGAAATACTAAATAGATAATAGATAAGTGGTATCTTGGGTGAAGGGTGAGACAGTACACAATACAGGAGAAACTAGCACAACTTGGACTAGTAAAGGTCATGGAAGCCCCACAGACACATCCAAACTCCCTGGGGGACTGAACTGCTGGGCAGAGGGCTGTGGGGACCATGGTCTTGGGGAACATCTAGCTCAATTGGGAAGACAAAGCTTATAAAGACAATGCTCTACATTCTACCTTGGTGAGTAGTGTCTGGGGTCTTAAAAGCCTGTGAGCAGCCATCTAAGATACTCCACTGGTCTCATCCCTTCGGGAGCAAGGGAGAATGAAGAGAACAGGATACAAGGAAAAGATTAGTCCGAAGGACTAATTGTCCACAGCTACCAAGGCCTCCACCGGACTGAGTCCAGTTCAGCTAGACGGTGCCTGGCTACCACCACTGACCGCTCTGTCCAGGATCACAACAGAGGGTTCTGGACAGAGCTAGAGAAGGATGTAGAGTATAATTCTAACTCACAAAAAAAGACCAGATTTACTGGCCTAAAAGAGACTGGAGAAACCCTGAGAGTATGGCCCCCAGACATCCTTTTACCTCAGTGGTGAAGTTTCCTCTGAGGTTCACAGTTCAGCCTGTGAGTGGACTGCCCCATAAAACCAAATGAGACTAATGAGGTACAGGAGTCCAATGACAAAGGCCAGAAAGCAGAAGGGGACAAGGAAGGTGGTGATAGGGAACCCAAGGTTGAGTAAGTATATTGTTGATGTGTTGTGAGATTGTTAACCATCGTCATAGGGCAACATTTGTAGTAACTGTTAAATGAGAAACTATTTTGTTCTGTAAACCTTCATCTTAAGTGAGAATAACAGCAGAATTCAAAGAGCGTAGTCAATGTCACTGAACTGTGCATGTAGAAATTTTTGAAATGGTGTATCTTTGGCTATGTGTATTTTCACCAAAAAAAAAGAGGTTGAGAAGTTAGAGGGTTGACGTGTTGTGGGGTTGTTAACCAATGTTATAAAACAACATGTGTACTACTGTTTCATGAGAAACTATTTGTTCTGTAAGCCTTTACCTTAACTACAATTAAAAAATAAATAAATAAAAAGTATCAAGAAGAAAAGAAAAAGAGAAAAAAAAATTCTCAAAAATGTAGATAAAATAAAATCTTTTTTTTATTCATAAACAAAAAACTGAAGAAAATATATCACTAACATACCTGGTGATTTAGGAAATACTAGAAGAGGGTCTTCAAATAAAGCATAAATGAAATCAGATGAAAATAAAAGATCATACATTCAAAAAATAATTTTTGAAAACTTGAAAGAAAAATATTTTGGTAAATATAAATGGATATTAACCACTTAAAAGAATAATAGTGACACTTATTAAAGTTTAAAATACATAGAGATTAAAAATATGAGAGACAAGAGGATATAAATTCAGAGAAAGGTAAGTGGAGTTAATGTGGTCTAACATCCTAGAAATTTCCTGATTGATATCCTAATAGTTATTTTTATTAGACTTGGATAAGAAAATGTATGATAGAATCTGGTAACCACCAAAATAATAAGGGTGGGTTACTATAAACGCAATGGAAGGGATAAATGAAGTAATTTTTAAAAAATTAATATAAAGCCTAAAGTAAGTGATAATAGAAACACAGAACAGGCATAATAACTAAATAGTAGGATAATTGATTTAAACTCTGTAATACCAAAAAGTACATGAAATTTAAGTGGAATTTATGTTTCATTTGTTATTGTAAGTTGTAGTGCAGTTGCTCTGACTCATGACAACCTTAGGTATAACAGAAAGAAACACTGCCTTGTCTGGAGCCATAACCATTATCTTTGATATGTTTGATCCCATTGTTGAGGCTATTGCATCAATCCATCTCACTGAGGGCTTTCCTTGTTTTTGCTGACCTTCTACTTTACCAAACATGATGTTTTATTTAGTAGACAGTAAATGTCAAAATGAATAAAGAAAATAAATCATATGCTGCTAATCAGAAAAATATGTAATATAAAATAGAGAGCATTTTAAAAGTAAAAGAATAGAAAATGAAACACCATGGAAGAACTGACTTAAAGATGTTGATGCAGCCATGTTATTACCAAGTACAGCTGAATTTAAGGAAAAAGACATTAATAAAGATAAAGAGGAAACATTCACGATGATAAAATATTTCAATAATTTGGAAAATATAACAATTTTAAATTTGTTTTCATATAATATCATAATGTCAAAACACATAAAGCAAAAATTAAAAGAACAAAAAAGATAAATGTACAAATCCACAGTACTGGGAGATTTTAACACAACTTCCTTAGTACTTGATAGGACAAGCAAATAAAAAATGAGTAAGAATATGGAAGATTTGAAAAATATGATTAACATATGATATACTTTTTATTTACAGAGGATCACTCCCAACAACTGCAGAAAATACAGCTTTGTCAAGTGCACACAGAACATTAATAAAAGTTTACTATATGCTATGCTACTAGGCAAATATTGACAAATTTTATAAGATTTAAATAATTCAGAGTGTACATTACAGAAACATGGAAGTAAGCCAGGAATTTGTAACAAAATATAACTCGTAAACCATCTTATGTTTATAAGTGTAAAAGCATATTATTAAAGAACCCAAAGAAAACAAAAATCCACACAACTGGACCAATAAGCAACATTATGATAAAAGGAGAAAAGATTGAAGTTGTCAAGGATTTTGCTTTACTTGGGTCTACAATCAACATCCATGGAAGCAACAGTCAACAAATCAAACGACACATTGCATTGGACAAATCTGCGCAAAAGACCTCTTTAAAGTGTTCAAATGCAAAGATGTCACTTTGAAGAATAAAGTGCACCTGATCCAAGCCCTAGTGTTTTCAATAACGTCATACTCACGTAAAAGCTGGACAATGGATAAGGAAGACTGAAGAAGAATTGACACCTTTGAGTTGTGGTTTTGGAGAATATTGAATATACCACGGACTGCCAAAAGAACGAACAAATCTGTCTTGGTAGAAGTACAAACAGAATGCTCTTTAGAAGCAAGGATGGTGAGACTATATCACACATACTTTGGACATATTGTTAGAAGGGATCAGACCCTGGAGAAGGACATTATCCTTGGTAAAGTAGAGGGTCAGCAAAAAAGAGGAAGACCCTCAATGAGAAGAATTGACACAGTGGCTGCAGCAATGGGCTCAAGCATAACAACTATTGTGAGGATGGGGCAGGACCAGACAATATTTTGTTCTGTTGTGCATAGGGTCACTGTGATTCAAAACTGACTCGATGGCACCTAACAACAACAATTTATCCAAATTTTTAAAAATCGCAACGGTAATTAGAAAATATTTCATACAACTAATAATGAATATATGATATACCTAAGCTGCAGGTACAATTGAAGCTATGCTATAGAGACATTTATAGATTTAAATGCATGTATTTTCAAAAAAGAAAGGCAGAAAATCAATTCTGTAAGAATTCTTTACAAAATATTAGGGTGAAAAGAGACCATATTAAAACAAACAAAATCTATGAAGAAACAAAAATAAATATACAAACCAAAATAATTGAAAAATACAACAAATTTACCAAGTACAGGAACAACAAAAAGTTATTTATCTGAATTGATATACAAAATTTGATGTCTTTCTTAGAATGGGGAGAGAGGGAGAGAGAGAAAGTTTGGCAGAGATAGAGCAACAGACTGAGGAAGACACTGGAGACAAAACAGACAATATCAGTAAGGAATAAGATACTACAGATAGTAAAGAGACCAAAAGAACATACTGTGACTGACTGATGCTAATATTTTTAAAAACGTAGATAAATTAGGCACATTCTTTGTTGTTGTTAGGTGCCGTCAAGCCGATTCCAACTCATAGCGAACCTATGTACAACCGAAGGGAACACTGCCTGGTCCTGCGCCATCCCCATGATTACTGTTATGCTTGAGTCCATTGTTGCAGTCACTGTGTCAGTCCATGTAGTTGAGGGTCTTCCCCTTTTTTGCTGACCCTCTACCAAGCTTGATTCCTTCTCCAGGGGCTGATCCCTCCTGATGACATGTCTAAAGTATGTGAGACAAAGGTTCACCATCCTTTCTTCTAAGAAGCATTCTAGCTGTACTTCTTCCAAGACAGATTTGTTCGTTCTTTTGGCAGTCCGTGGTATATTCAATATCCTTTGCCAACACCCTAATTCAAAGGCATCAATTCTTTCGTCTTCCTTATTCATTACCCAGCTTTCTCATGCATATGAGGTGACTGAAAACACCCTGGCTTGGGTCAGGAGCACCTTAGTCCTTCAAGTGACATCTTTGCTTTTGAACACTTTAAAGAGGAGTTTTGCCACAGATTTGTCCAATGCATTGTGTCCTTCCTAAGACAAACCAAATGCAACTCAGTAAAAGTTGCACAAGTTTAAATGGTGATTCTGATTAGTCCTATTATGTTTTTAAAAAGAAAAATTTTTTTCCATCTGCACATAGAAACCTACCCAAAATGACAAATCCAGGCTTAGGTACTACACTGGAGAAAGCTTTTAAAGAGAAGCAACAAATGACATTCATCTTACACATAATCTTCTAGAAAAGAGGGAAAAAGGGGAACACTTTGTAACTTCTTTTGCAAAACCAGCATATCCTTGATATCAAAAACTGATTACTTATGAAACACAGATGCATAATCCAAACAAAACATTAGCAAACTGAATCCAATGATACATAAAATGTACAATACATCACAGCCAAATTGTTTATTCAGGGAATTGTAGATTGCATTTGATAAGCTGTACCTATAAAATCTTTCAGAAAATATTATGCATGATGAAAATTTTAAAGCACTTTTTATAAGATTAGGTCTGAAACAAGGATTCCTATTATCACTATTTCTACTGTATATTGTATTGTAGGTCCTAAACAGTGCAGTAATAACAAAAACAATAAAAACTATAAAAATTGAAGATAAAATATCATAATTAATAGTTTAATTATGTATGTAGGCAATCCAAATATCTTATAAATACATTATTAGATTCAATAAGTGAGTTTATAAATATTGCTGAATACAAGGCCAATAGAAACTCAGTTGCATTTCTATGTTCTAAACCATGCATTCACAAATGAATACATAATACACAGACACACACCGTATCTTCAACAGCATTACAATATCAAGTACCTAGAAGTAAATAAGTAAGGGTATGTTATGAAAGACTTTAACTAAAAAATATAAAATATTATTGAGTGAATTTTTTTAAATACTAAATCATATTGGAAGATATACCACACCCATGAATTGAAAGACTTAATAAGTCAGTTCTTTGTAAGTTGATCTATGGATTCAAGTCACTCACAAACAAATTGCTGCATAATGTTTATTAACACTGGTAAAGAGAATCTAAAATGTTAGAAATTAAATAATCAAGAATAGCATGACTCTTGAGGAAAAAGAAACAGAGGTATTCTAATAAATAAAATAGATTAATTAGAAAACAAACTCGTTAAGAGAGTGTAGTGTCCATGCATGGTTAAAGGAAATAGACCAATAGAATGGAATAGTGAGTCTAGAACACTTCATATGAATACTTCGTTTATGCAAAAATGGCACGAAAGAGCAGTAGAGAAAAAAACTTCTTTTCAATAAATAGCATTTTGTCAATTAGGTGGCCATATGAAAAAAATTGCAGCTTTATTTGTACCAGTCTCGAACTAAAAACGGCCCAAATATTTATCAAGAGTAGAATGGTAAAAGAAGCCCTGGTGCTGCCATGGTTAAGAACTGCTCAGCTGCTTGTATATTTTGATCATTAAATTAGTAGTTGAAACTTTAAAACATAGACACAGGTACATTAATTGAAGATTATATTGGTGTAAGAGCTTGTATAAACAAATATGGATATATAAATATTTCCATTTAAGTAGTTTGTACACATGGTAAGAATATAAAATGTATGTACAAAACATTACTTTTAAGGATTCAATTAACCAATATCAAAAATTCTAAAAATGGTGTATAAAATGGCAAAATACAGCACAAAACATACAATATGATTACTATGAAGTACAGTTTGTTGTTAGGGAGAAATTCAGTTTCACTGGAGTTTTCATTTAAAAATTCATAGAGGGATTAATAGGTGATAATCACTGCTGTTGATTAACAAGACATATATAATTAATGGTTATCAGGGAAAGGTTAACGTTTTTCCAGAGGAATTTGAGCGATGAAATTATTAGTTTCTAATAAATCAGGGGAATTTTGATGGATTTCTTTTCTTTTAGAGAAAAATATATTGGTTTTTTTTTTGTTTGTTTTCTTAAATGTAGTCAGACAATGCAAAACACAAAGCTTCTTTCAAATATGTTATAATTCATTAAACTAGGCCACTGGCACCGTTCTCATTCCAAGCTTTTTGAGAAACATTTCAATGTTGCTAGCTGCACAACCAAGGCCCCAAAAAGCAACACCAAACTATTCATACTGAATATGACCGTTAGGCAATTATAAAACGTGATGTCAAAAGTATCTTTACAAGGTAAGGGATATTGAATTGTACTTGGCATATGAAATGCTAGACAGGACAGTGTTTCACAATGTGGTTCAATAGTACCAGACCATTTAACTGGCAGCATACTCTGGGTCCATTAGTGAGTATCTAAATCTTAACCATAAAGATGTCTGGATGGCCATTGGACACCTATGTGACCTGTCATGTCAGATGGATTAATTTTATAATATTTGGCTTTGAGTATTTAATTTTTATACATAAAATTTACATAGAAAATTAAATAGCTGTAATGGGTTGAATTGTGTCCTACAGAACTATGTAGAAGTCATTAATGTACCTGTGGATGTGATCCTCTTTTAAAAAAGCATTTTTTTGTTTGTTTTGCTAATAAGGTCATACCAGGGTAGGGTGGGTTCTAAACCTGATGACTTGTGCATTATAAAAAAAGCAGGATCACTACAGAGACACAGAGGGGGGAAGACAGATGCCATCTGAGGGCCGATCTATGAGCAAAGAAATGCTAAGGATTACTGTCAGACACCTAAAACTAGGACAGAGGCCCCCAAAAAAGAACTGACACAGCCGAGACCCTGATTTAGATTTTAGTCTCCATAACTGTGAGAAAATTAATTTCTGTTCTTTCAAGCCGCTCATTTGTGGTATTTCTCTTATGGCAGCACTAGGTAACTACGACAAAAGTTGACATAGATTTACTCTTCTCACTCCACTTTTCTAATTTCCTATGTGTATAAGCTATTTGAAAGGAAGCTATTAAATTAAATAATTAGCACAAAATAGATTCCAAAAAAATAGTAGCTCTTTTATTATTAACAATAATAATATTGATGTCATCATATATATTTGCAATGCTCTATATAGATAGCTCCTTAACATCAGTGCTGTTTAATTATGCCTATATTAGGGTCCAGTCATGCTAGGTATTTCATAAGAAGATCTTAAATACTGGGAATTGATTACAAAGGTGTTAAAAATGTAGAAAGAGCAAAAGATAGTCAGGTAACAAGGGATTGCTAACTGCAGGAAGTTTTTCCCATTCTGAGGGGAGAAGAAACCAAACAAAGGGAAATGGTGTTTCTAGAACTCAGGAGCACAGGTACCACTGACTTTGCTGGAAACTGCCAATGCCTGGACTGCCAGAGTCTGCTTAGGCCTGCAGCCACTCTCAGTTTTAACCATCATTGCAGCTGAAAATCTGAAGCTTGCAGCTTCTGGCAGTCGGCCACTAGCACTGCTGCTGGAACACCAAAGGAACTGCTAACCAAAAGATCGGTGGTTCCAATCTACCAGCCACTCCTTAGAAACCCTGTGGGGCAGTTCTAATCTGTCCTATGTGATTGCTATGAGTTGGAATCGACTCATCGGCAATGTGTTGGTTTTTTTGTGTCTTTATACTGTTGATGAAAACCAATCTCAAAAGATTACATACTGCAAGATTGCATTTATATAAAATTCTTCAAATGACAAACATATAATGGTTGCCAGGGGTTAGGGATTTTGGAGGGAAGGTATAGGAGCGACTAAGCAGGAATAGCATGACGGATGTCTTTGTGGTGATGAAATGATTCTGTAACTTGACTGTGATGTCAGTTACACAAGTCTATATATGTGATAAAATGACATAGAGCTATGTTCATATTTTGCCAATGTCAAATGCCTGGCTTTGATATTTTCTAGAACACTGAACTGCATAAAGACTACACAGGGCCTCTCTCTTCTATCTTTGCAAATTACTGTGAATCCATAATTATTTCAAAATTAAAACTAAAATCATCAATCAATCAATCCTACCAGTGTCTCCCACCTGTCAAACCTTACTCAAGCTGACAAAGAGTCTGTGAAATTTAGTTTTAGGGCTTCAGGGATTCAGATTCCTTCAATATAGAACAGAGCAAGGAAGGGTAGAGTGAAATTGTGTGCAGCTAGGTGGGGAAAAAAAAAAAAAAACTGGCACAGTATCAAGAATCTCTAATATGTGCCCATTGATTAGTAAATTGAACTGTATATTAAAACATAGAACTAAAATATATTTAATTCATTCTTTCCATACTAGCAAGTTTCAGTAATGATGGTGTTGAAGACTCTGAAGAGGTTAACTAGGGAAAAGTACTACCAAATGAACTTATACTGTAGTAAGAAAACACATAAGCTACTTCTCATGATATTTCTGCCTCAATTTACTTCCAAAAATCAGTCAACGAAAACCCTGTGGATCACAACGACCTATCCTGTTGTGCATAGGCTCATCATGAGTTGGAGGCCAACTCAATGGCAGCTAATAAAACAAGTACAAGATCAATAATATTTGTTAAGTAAATAGCTTAAATGAATGAACAAATTCTACTTAATATTCTATTGTGATATGTGATTTTCTTCTGTTGAATACTATAAAATTTTCAAGAGTTTATATTTACAGTATTATGTAGCTGAGTGCTGATCTAGAGGGTAGAATAAAAGCCTAAGCTGACTGGAAGGAATATCATCTTAGCTCTGATTTTCTAAATAAGCAGAATATATATTCTTTTAAAAAGAGGTAGGTTGAAAGTCTGTTTCATAACTTAGCTCAAAACATCAAATTCCGTTTCTTTGTCTTTTGTTTTTTTGAAGAAGCCTTATAAACTGTCAAATTCTGGGAAAAACTGAATTAAGATCTAATATTGATCTTTGGTTAGTAATGTATTAACTTTTATTGTAACAGATTTAAATCTAAACTACCAAACACACATCATAATATATTGAACAGAAATAGAAATATGTGTGGAAATGCATCATATTCAGAAAGCCATATATTCTCATTAATCAGAGCTGCAATTGGTAGATCCCGATGTGATCAGAGACTCCTAGTTTGCTGAGAGTTTGAGTCATGAATGGATGTTGAATTTTGTCAAATGCTATCCCTACATGTATTGACAGGCAATGTGGCTTTTCTTCTTTAGGTTATGGATATGGTGAATTATATTGATTGATTTTTCAAATCAATTTGATCCAGCAATCACATTTCTAGTTTTTTATTCTAGAGAAACTAAAATTTACGCAAAAACCTCCCAATAAGCAGCCTTGTTCATTATCACCAAAAACTCTAAGCTCAGAGATGCTACAGTGATTAGTGATTAAACAGACTGGTACATCCAAACAATGAAATATTACTCAGCAATATAAAGGAATAAATTACCAGTACATGTATAACATAGGTGAATTTTAAATGCATTATGTTAGGTGAAAGTGGCTAGCCACGAAAATTGCATATTGTATGATTCCACTTATATGACTTTCTGAAAAAGGCAAAAATATAAGATGAGGGGAGAGGATCTGAATCTATGGAAATTTTTATGGGTATTGAAATTGTTCTGTGGCCTGTCTGTGATGGTAGTTACAAGAGTGTAAGTATGCATATAAACTCATAGAACTGTACAATGAAAAAGCAAATTTTACTGTATGTAACTTAAAAATTAAATAAAATCAAACAAAAACAGAAACTTCTCTTTATTAAACTCCTCTCAAATAACCCAATTTATGCAGATAGTTTCCTACTGAAACCCAATTAACACAAAGGGCCACCACATTTTAGCACCCTTTCCTCTGCATCTTCAAGAAATATTGACCACTCCTTACATTTCAATATGCATTTGTAAATTTAGAATGAATCTTTCTCTTCTGATTTCCTCACATTTATCCATACAAGGGAGGAAATATGTTTTCTTTCATATTAAGTTAGGAATATTTTACAAACTCTACTGTTTCTATGTATTTGATTCAGAATGTTTAGTAACCAATAATATTATTAAAAGTACTTTCTAGTATTAGCAATCAGTGATATTCATTTTATCATTCACTGTACTATAATAATCCTGGACGGGTTTCATGTGATCACTGGGTTTTCTATGAAGCAGAATCAAGGTCAACCTTCAAGCAAAACTGTGGCATAAGTAAACTTTGTCTTTATGAACTTCTTGCCCAATTTTACATTTCTCTTCCTGAACTATGTGCTCTGTTGGGAATTGGTTTTCGACTTCTCTATTTTCCCTCCTGAATCAATCATGCTCTTTCTTAATAACCTTTCTGACAGTATGAATGAAGAAATATTGATTGTGTATCCATTGTTTACTGGAAGATATAAGTGAGTGAGTAAAACTAGGAACGCTGTCTTTATGATATTTGCATTTTAATGAAAATGAAAGTCATAGCACCAGCCCTGGGCCAAAAGAATAAGCATTTAATTTGTAACTTTAGATATCAATGAGCTCATGTTTGCTAATTTTTTTGGAGATAAGAGAGGATTTACTGAAAATCACTGAACATTGCTAGTGACCCTCTACTTCTCCTTCCCATAAAGACAGAATCACATACTCAAAATAATTCTAAGATATCATTTCTCCTTCTTTAAAAAATGGCTCATTGCAATTAAAAGTTTCCCTAGTGTAGTTAATTTTAACATTTATAAACCCCTATAATATGAAGAGATGGAGCCCTGGTGGCACAGCGGTTAAGAGCCCAGCTGCTAAACAAAAGGTAAGCAGTTCGAATCCACCAGCCACTCTTTAGAAACCCTATGGGGCAGTTCTACTCTGTCCTATAGGATCTCTATTAGTTGGAATCAACTCTACGGCAACGTGTTTGGTTTTTTGTAATATGAAGAGAGGACAATGGAAGTTCAGTGGTACAATTGTGGCTTTCCATGGAAGAAACCAATACACCTCATGTGTAGCCACCACTGTTCATCAGTGGAGGCTTACGTGTTGCTATGATGTTGAAGGAATTTCTGCAGAACATCCAGACTAAGACAGACTAGAAAACTAGAAAGAAAGGCCTGGTGATCTACTTCTGAAAATCAACCATGAAAACCCTATGGATCACAAAGTTTCAATCCCCAACCAATCGTGGGGATAGCCCAGGACCTGGCAGCTTTCATTTTGTTTTGCATAGGGGGAGGCCTTTGAATAGGAGGCCAATTCGATGGCACCTACAGAACAATAAAAACATAATATGAGAAGTAAAATTACGTTGACTTTAACTTTTAAGTTGATACAATAGCAAAAAAAAAAGGAAAAAGTCAATTAGCTTCACAGAGACAATGGTGGTTAATTTTGCAAATAAATCTAGGTCTATATGTAGGATGAAATTTTTAACCAGTTCATTTATATCACTTATCTATATATTTCTTCAATAAAGAAATTTCTCATCAAAAATGTTTATTTGAATGCTTCATATATGCAAATGGTCCCTTCTCCTGGCTCATCACTAACTCTTTCCCTTATAACACTCCTATTAAAGAAATACGTTCTGAGAGATTATCACTAAGAAAGAAAATGCATGCATTGTGGTAAGTCAACATAATCATAGGCCTCAAATGCATGCAATAATTGTGGGATCAAGATATTTGTTAGGTGCAGTTTAGGGTAGATTATGAGAACCATGTTATAGTTGTACTATAGACAGTATTCTAGTATTTCTTGGAAATACACAAGCATGATGCATCTGAAAGCATCTAATGAATGCCCATATTTGGATTTTTCTTAACACACTCTCTATTTTTTGTGTACTTGCAAAAATTCTGTTATACAAATGGTAATGGAAATTCTATGCTATTTGATGGAGTACCCGAAAAACTTAATTTGATTATTTTCCTGGGCCCGGTGATAGAGGATTCTCCAAGAGATTATGCAGAGAGTCATTTTTCTCTACCTGCCAGTAAAGATACATAGAGTCAAATAAGTACAGGATATATCTGAAAATAATTTACTTCCCAACATTAGTATTTCATAGAAAAAGGAAACTAGCCCCTGGATTTCGCCAATGACATGACAGGTTATAATTAAATTAATTTTCAATGTTGTAATACACTTTTTCTCTCTTAGAGTGGCATCAGAACTTTTCAATTTTCTTCTATTCTCATAAAAAAATTCTGAAGCATATGTATTCATCTCTTGTGAATATGAGGATTTTAATACATAAATGCAAAGATTGTAAATGGAAGCATATGAAGAAATTCAATTTTACATGTAAGAGATCTTATTGCTTCAATCTTAGATTGTGATTGAGCTTCTTAATGAATAGCTAATATTTCATATAACAGGAAAATGATTTGATTGCTTCTTTGTTGCTATCAGGGTAAGATTTTACTATTTCCTTTATCTATTCACGTGCAAAAGACTTTGAGTTAGAAAATGAAAAGGGAAGTACATGCTAAGCATTTCTCAAGCTGAAATAACTGAAGAAAAAATTCAAACTGGGAGTTGCAATATTGAAAGATTCTATGGGCAAAATATTGAATGACACAGAAAGAATCAAAAGAAGATGGAAGGAATACACAGAGTCACTGCACCAAATAGAATTGGTCGACATTCAACCACTGCAGGAGGTAGCATATGATCAAGAACCAATTGTACTGAAGGAAGAAGTCCAAGCTGTACTGAAGGCATTGGCAAAAAACAAGCCTCCAGGAACTGACAGAATACCAGTTGAGATGTTTCAACAGTCAGATGCAGCTCTGGAGGTGCTCACTTTCTATGCCAAAAAATTTGGAAGACAGCTGCCTGGCTGACTGACTGGAAGAGATTCATATTTGTGTCCATTCCAAACAAAAGTGATCCAACAGAACGCAGAAATTATGGAACAATATCATTAATATTGCTTGAAGGTAAAATTTCACTGAAGTAATTAAAAACCAGTTGCAACAGTACATCGACAGGGAACGATCAGGAATTCAAGTCTGATTCAGAAGAGGGCATAGAATGAGGGACATCACTGTTGAAGTCAAGTGGATCTTGGCTGAAAGCAGAGAATACTAGAAAGATGTTTAGCTGTGTTTTATTGACTATGCAAAAGCATTCAACAGTTTGGATCATAACAAATTATGGATAACGTTGTGAAGATGGGAATCCCAGAGCACTTAATTGCGCTCATGAGGAATCTGTGTATAGATCAACAGGCAGTCATTAGAACAGAACGAAGGGATACTACATGGTTTAAAATCAGGAAAGGTGTGTGTCAGGGTTATATCCCTTCACCAAACTAATACAATCCATATGCTGAGCAAATAATCTGAGAAGCTGAACTGTATGAATAAGAACATGACATCAAGATTGAAGGAAGCTTCATTAACAACCTGCAATATGCAGATTATGTAACTTTGCTTGCTGAGGGCAAAGTGGACTGGAAGCACTTACTGATGAAGATCAAAGACTACAGCCTTCAGTATGGATTACACATCAACATAAAGAAAACAAAAATCCTCACAACTGGACCAGTCAGCAACTTCACAATAAAAGGAGGAAATGTTGAAGTTGTCAGGGATTTTCTTTTACTTGGATTCACAATCAACGCCCATGGAAATAGTAGTCAAGAAATCAAATGACGTAGTGCATTGAGCAGATCTGCTGCAAAAGACCTCTTTAATGTATTCAAAAGCAAAGATGTCATTCTGAGGACTAAAGTGCACTTAATGCAAACTATGGTATTTTCAATCGCCTTATATGCATTCAAAAGTTGGACAATGAATAAGGGAGATTGAAGAAGAACTGATGTCTTTGAATTATGGTGTTGATGAAGAATATTGAATATACCATGGACTACCAAAAGAATGAACAAGTCTGTCTTGGAAGAAGTACAGCCAGAATGCTCCTTAGAAGCAAGATGGTGAGTCTTTGTTTCATGTACTTTGGACAAGATGTTATCAGGAAGAACCATTCCCTGGAGAAGGACATCATGCCTGGTAAAGTAGAGGGTAAAGAGAGGAAGACCCTCAAGGAGATGGATTGCCACAGTGGCTACAAGATGGTATTAAGCATGGCAACAATTGTGAAGATGGTAGAGGACCAGGCAGTGTTTCATTCTGTTGTACACAAGGTCACTGTTAATGGATTGAATTGTGTCCCCCAAAAAAAGTGTGTCAACTTGAGTAGGCCATGATTCCCAGTATTGTATGGTTTTCCACCATTTGTGATCTGATGTGATTTTCCTGTGTGTTGTAAATCCTAATCTGTAAAATATTAATAAAGCAGGATTAGAGGCAGTTATGCTAATAAAGCAGGACTCAATCTACAGGATTAAGTTGTATCTTGAGTCAATCTCTTTTGAGATATATAAGAGAGAATCCAGCAGAGAGGAAAGGGATCTTATTCACCAAGAATAAAAAATCAGGAGGGGAGCACATCCTTTGGACCCAAGTTCCTGGCTCTGAGAAGCTCCTAGACCAAAGGAAGATTGATGACAAGGACCTTCCCCTAGAGCCAAGAGAGAAAGTCTTTCCCTGGAGCTGGCACCCTCAATTTGGACTTCTAGATTCCTAGACTATGAAAGAATAAATTTCTATTTTTTAAAGACATCCGCTTGTGGTATTTCTGTTACACCAGCACTAGATAACTAATACAGTCACTTTAAGTTGGAAGCAACTCAAGGCACCTAAAGGCAACATCCTATTTATTAAAAAATTCAAATATGCTCTAAAACATCTTTTGGAATCATTTAAAATTAGACTGATTACTATGCACATGTCCTGGGTTTCTTAAAACACACTGATAAGAAATATGATTAAATGAAATATAATGTTAAATGCTAAATTTATTTAAAAAGAAGCAATAGTAGAAATAAAATAAAAAAAGAAAACAAAGTCAGTTTTGTTCACATTTTCTGATATAGTATTTATATATATGAAGAAAATTCAAGGTAGTCTGCAAGTTAGTGGAAATGGGGATAACAAAGATATTTTAATTAAAATTGAAAGATTACATTGGGTAATGGAAAACAACTCTCTGTGACTTTTGCTTTTTCTCATACGTTTAACCAAGTGAAGCTTAGTTTACTACGTGATGAAATCACTGAAGACAGGATAATATCTGTGAGCTGTATAAATTTTTAAATATTCTGCTTATACACATTGCTTGGGAATGAGGCCCTTCTTTTGTGGGAAAGAAAACATAGGCAGCATATATGAAGAGGCTTTAGGCTGATGTGAGTGAGGTGGTGTAGAAGAACTTGTTGCTTTGGTTTTGTTTGTACTGTGATTGCTTGTTTTCATGTAACTGTTTACAGTATTAAAGCTGCTTTCAATATTCCCATATGATACTGTATAACAAAGGACAGAGATTGTTTAGTGGACTGATTATTGAAAAACTCAGATTCTCCTAATAATAAAAGAATTTTTGAAATATAAACCCACAAAATAATACATTCTTTTCATAAATTGAGTTCTGTTTAAATTTCCAAACATATATGGGATTTAATATATTTCTCAGAACATAACATTTTAAAATAGTTTTTCTCTATACTTCAGAACTTCTCTGGCTGTGTATACTTATATAAATTCAGTATGTTTTGTGGGAAAAAGTAAATGATTAAACTATTAATTACTTCTAAAATAAATACTAGTAAACGTTTAAAGAATTTCTTAGATTTTTAGATGAGTGGATTAAGAATTCTCAAATTAAAGGCTATAACCTAAGTGGGTTTTTATGAGAAATTAAATAAAAACAATTCACACAAGACCTAGCAGAAAAACCAAAGAGATTGCAAAAATGAAATTTCCTAATATAAAATGCAGCCTTGCCAATTGTTAACAAACAAACAAAAAAATACTATGGGTTTGCAAAATAATCACCTACCTATGAAATATTCAGTGGGCAAACATGATACTCTGTCACCAGCTGGCCTTGACCAAACTCTATTTTTGAAAACAGGACATTTACGTTTTCTTTAAATTTAATTATCAGTTCCCTTACTTCTTGCCTCTTAGATTTGCCTCAAGAGAACTAGCCCAAAATTTCCCTTCCCAACAGATTTTTTCATTAAAAAAAAAACTAATGAAAAGAGGAGAGATGTATGCTGCCTATGAGACTTGCATAACCATGCAGGAGTAATAGAGTCTATGAACAGACTCAGAATTCTCCATTTACAAAATATAATTTTCAGTATGGAAAAGTGAGAAGTTTGTCTAAAGTTCAACCTCACTGCCACTGCTTATTTCACAGATTTCCACAAATTATGATGGAATAAATTGTTGTTATAGAGAAATTTCTAAAACAGACTAATCCTTTTAACAGTGTTTAATTATTTCTAATAGTTCAAGAAATTTGCCATTCTGGATGAGCAATGAGAAATGTATAACCAAAAACATCAAAACTGGCAGTCAGAAAAATCAAAATGGAAGAGAAATATGGATGTCTTAAATCTCTGACTTAAACAGAAAAGTTAGCAGTTGGTTAGCACCCTAAGATGTTGAGTTTTAAAATAGTTAACAAATAATGAGCATGACTATAGTTCAGTGGGAACTTCTTAAATTAGCAATATAAATTTAAAATAAATCCTTGTTGTTATGTTATTTTTTAGCCTCATCAATTGTATTTAAGGTATTTTTATAATTAACAATAATAAAGATTTTTCCTTAGTATGTTGAAAGAAAGCTTCCTTTGAATTTATGTCAATGCAAGGAAATCAAATATGGGATTAGAGAACAAATATGTGTTGCATAGCATCCCTATAAGACAGAGTAGAACTTCTCATAGGGTTTTCAAGTCTGTAATCTCTATAGAAGCAGACTGCCACATCTTTTCTCTGTGGAGTGACTGGTGAGTTCGAACCACCAACCTTTCATTTAGGAGTCCAGAGTTTTAACCACTATGCCACTAGGACTCCATAGGTTGCTTAGTTAGTGAACAGCAAATATTAACTATGCTATTTGTTTTCTTCCCAGGTCAATTCATTTTGCTTCTTATTTAAAAATTAAAACCCTCAAGAGTTCCAGCAAAATGGCACTCTCGGCAGAAGCACCAAGCCATCCCTCCAAAGCAAAGATCCAAAAAACTAAGCCAAACAGAGAATACAACAATCCTGAAACCCTAAAACATCAAACGAAGAGATAAAGAACTCAGCCAAGCACCAAATGGAGTGAGAAAACTGACAGAGAACAGAGAGCGAAGAGAGATTCATTCAGAGGTCCCCTAAAAGCTAAAACAGTGCGGATCCACCATCTTGGACTCCTATCGGACACCAGCAAATGGGGCTACAAGAAAGCAAACTCATGGAGCGTCCAGCAGGAGACAAAACAACCAGTAATTTGCGGTGTGCGCTTTCCCACCCCGCGCCTCTCTTCGCCCCGGCTTGGCCTCCTTTGCTTCCCGCAGCCACGGTCTCTTGATTGGGAAGCACCGGCTGCTTGGATTCCACACACCCAAGCAGGCGGCTCTCTGGGTGCCATTAGTTGACTGCTAGTGTTGCTTTTTTTTTTCCTGCTTCTTTTGATTTCTCACTTGCCTCTCGCCACCTCCCCCTCCTTTCACTCGAGTGTCTGGCTCCGTGCGCCATCTTTGCTTCTTCCTGAGGGGCTGCAGAGTGCCGGCAATTTGTGATATATGCTTTCCCGCTCTCTACCCTTCATCACCCACACTCGGCCTCCTCTGCTTTCCACGGACACAGTCTCTTGTCCAGAAACATTAGCCTGCACTAGCTGGCTCTCTGAGTGCCATCTGTTGACTGCTGGTGTTGCTTTTTTTTTTCCCCGCCTGCTTTTTTTGATTTTTTTCTTGCCTCTTGCCGCCTCCCCTTTCTTTCGCTGGAGTGCCTGGCTCTGTGCGCCATCTTTGCTTCTTCCTGAGGGGCAGCGGAGCTCCATTCGAGTGTGGAGCTGCTTCCCGGTCTGGGCTACAGCGCTGGTGGGATCCCAGGGCTTTTGTTCGTTTGTACATTTTGAATAGTTTGTTTCTTTTCCTTTTCTTGAGTTGGGAGCACTTTCTGGCCAGGTGGAGCTGCATGGCAAAGAACTCCCCTTCAGCTTCCACAGACGTGCAGAGGGATCCCTGAGAGTATTTCTTTATTCGTTGTTGTTTTTTTTTTCTTCCTATTTTTTGGAGGGGCCTTTCTTCTTTTTCTTTTTATAAATTTGTTTTGTTATCTTTTCCCTATTTTTCCCTTTTTGTCCTTCTTCATTGCTCAGTTTCTCATCTCTTTATATCTTCCTTCTCTTTCTGATCCTGAATACCAGGCATTGTATACCTCTACACCTTCTAGCCAGGCTGTACTGCAACACCCGAGAGCGACTTCCCCAGACATCATAACTGCATCGGTGGGATATCTGGGAACTTTGCGATTCTTTAACCTTTCTGATTTTTATTTATTCATTCTTTTCTTTTCTTCCTCTTCCCTTTCTGACTTTCTCCATTTCATAGTCTCTCATCTCTCCATTCCAACTGCAAGCTCCCCTAGCATTCTTTTTTGTTTGTTTGTAACTTTTTGGCTCCTGTTCCTCGCTCCTCTCTCCCATATCCATCTTAGCTCCAAACATAAAAATCTCCCTGCTGCATCCTGCCTACCTGCACCGTGCAATTAACATCAACCCACCAAGCAGCACAGGCATGGCCTACTGGAACCTGCACTGCACTGATTACCGACCCTCTATGGTGGCTGTGGTATGTGCCACAAACTACCCGTCCCAGTAACTCCTCTTCAGCTAGACCTGCCCTGCTGTACCATATCGGAGTGACTGACACTTCCAGTTGGAGAAGGAGGAGAAAAGTATTGAGTGCACAGACAAGCAAACAACAAAGAACACACAGTCCTCCTGCTCAGACATAGTCAATTTTTTTTTTAAAAAAGGGATGAAACAAACAAATCTACAATCAATATACAAGAAAAATAACTACTGAATGCCCCCAAAACAGAAGACAATATCAAAACATTTACAAAAACAGGACAGGATGGTTCCAGTAAGCATCCAAAACAAAACACCAGATGACTCTCCTGTGGACGAAAATGCACTAGAACTACCTGATAGAATTCAAATTTCTAATACTCGGAATTTTCCAAGAACTGAGGCAAAAAGCTGACAAAAATGAGCAAAAAATAGACAAATTCGTGGAAAATACAGACAAAAAATTGCAATAATTCAGGAAAATAATGCAGGAACAAAATGCCAAAATAAATTCACAACTAGAAATTATACAAAGACAACAATTAGAAATCCAAAATGTAAGCAACAAGATTTCAGAAATGGATGATGTCATAGAAGGGCTGAGAAGCAGATTTGAAACTGTGGAAGACAGGATCAGTAGAATTAAAGACAAACACTTGGATACAACTCTGTTTGAGGAAAACTCAGAAAAAAGAACAAATAAAAATGAAGAAACCCTGAGAGTTATGTGGGAAACAAGTAAAAGCAAAAATTTACGAGTGATTGCCATTCCAGAAAAGGGGGAGAAAAGAGAAAACACAGAGAGGATCATTGAGGAAACTGCTGACAGAAAACTTCCCCGATATAATGAAAGATGAAAAGCTGGCCATCCAAGAAGCTCAATGAACCCCATATAGAAGAGACCCCAAAAGAAAATCACCAAGGCATATCATATTCACACTCACCAAAAGCAAGGACAAACAAAGAATCCTGAGAGCAGCTCGTGAAAAACAAGAAGTCACATACAGAGGAGAAACATTCAGACAACTCAGATTATTCGGCAGAAACAATGCAGGTCAGAAGGCAATGGGATGACATATATAAAATCTTGAAAGAAAAAAATTGCCAGCCAAGAATAATATATCCTGCAAAACTCTCATTCAAATTTGATGGTGAAATTAGGTCATTTCCAGATAAACAGAAAACAAGGGAATATGTAAAAGTCAAACCAAACTTACAAGAATTATTAAAGGGAGTTCTTCGATCTGAGGACAAACAGCTTCAGCTCACAGGCAGAACCTAGGATGTAGGCTCGTACGAGCAAGATACCAATATAGGAAATGAGCTCTTGAGGGCTATCGAAAACAAAAAGAAATAGAACAGGGAATCAGAGCAGTTAATCAATAAATGACAACAACATCAAAACAATACAGAGTGAATCAATGGCATAGTTATAGAACCTTCTAATGCAGAGGAAGGCAAGGCGATACCAAGTAATGGTAGACTGTTTCAAACTTAGAAAGATAAGGGTAAAATTCATGGTGACCACAAAGAAAGTTTACAAACATATTCATAAAAATAAAGATGAAAAACATAAAGTCTTGGGAAAAACAAAATCTACAAAAACAAAAACATGAAAAACAAAATCCACAAACAAAAGTAACTCAGCACAAGAGAGTAAGAAGAACAAAGAAAACTTCAGCACCACAAAAAAAAAGCACTACAAAATGACAGCAACAAACTCACATCTATCAATAATTACACTGAATGTAAATGGACTCAATGCACCCATAAAGAGACGGACAGTGACAGAATGGATAAGAAAACAGAATCCATCAATATGCTGTCTACAAGAGACACATCTTAGAAACAAAGATATGAAATTATTAAAAGTCAAAGGTTGGGAAAAAAAAACAATCAAGCTAACAACTACCAAAAAAGAGCAGGAGTGGCAATTCTAATCTCAGATAAAATAGACTTTAAATGAAATCTACCATAAAAGACAAAGAAAGACACTATATAATGATTAAGTGGATGATCCATCATGAAGACCTAACCATAATAAACATCTATGGACCAAATGACAGGGCTCCAAAATACATAAAACAAACTCTAAGAACACTGAAAAGAGAAATTGACAGTTCCACAATAATAGTAGGAGACTTCAACACACCACTCTCAGTAAAGGACAGAACAACTAAAAAGAAACTCAGCAAAGATACAGAAGACCTAAAGGGCACAACCAGCCAACTCGACCTCATAGACATATATAGAACACTCCATCCAACTTCTGCAAAGTACACATTCTTTTCTAATGCACATGGAATGTTCTCCAGAATAGACCACATCTTAGGCGACAGAGCAATCCTCAACAACATCCATAACGCTGAGATAATTCAAAGGATTTTCTCTTACCACAATGCCATCAAGGTAGAAATTAACAATAGAAAGAGCAAGGAAAAAAAAATCAATGACATGGAAACTGAATAATACCCTGCTTACACATCAGTGGGTAATAGAAGAAATCAGAGATGGAATCAAAAAATTCCTAGAATCAAATGAGAATGAAAATATATCATCCCAAAACCTTTGGGACACAGCAAAGGCAGTGCTCAGAGGACAATTTATAGCAATAGATGCACATATCAAAAAAGAAGAAAGGGACAAAATCAAAACATTAACTACAGAACTCAAACAAATAGAAAGAGAACAGCAAGAAAAGCCCACAACCACCGGAAGAAAGGAAATAGTAAAGATCAGAGCAGAAATAAAAGATTTAGAGACCAGAAGAACAATAGAAAGAATCAACAAAACCAAAAGTTGGTTCTTTGAAAGAATCAACAAAATCGACAAACCACTGGCCAGACTGGCAAAAAAAAAAAACAGGAGAGGACACAAATAACCCAAATAAGAAATGAAATGGGGGACATTACAACAGACCCAACTGAAATAAAAAGGATTATAACAGAATATTATGAAAAACTACACTCAAACAATTTGAAAACCTAGAAGAAACGGATAAATTTCTAGAAACACATGGCCTATACAAACTACAACAAAGTGATGTTGAAAATCTGAACACACCCATAACAAGAGAAGAGATTGAAAAGATGATAAAAAAAACTCTCAACTAAAACAAGCCCTGGCCTAGATGGCTTCACTGGAGAATTCTACAAAACATTTACAGAAGAGCTTGTACCAGTACCACTCAAACTATTTCAAAACATAGAAAAGGAAGCGACACTTCTAAATTCGCTCAATGAAGCCAGCATAACCTTAATACCAAAACCAGGCAAAGATGCCACAAAAAAAGAAAATTACAGACCAATATCTCTCATAAATATTGATGCAAAAATTCTCAACAAAATTCTAGCCTAGAGTATTTAGCATCATAGAAAAAAAAAAACAATAGACCATGACCAAGTAGGATTCATACCAGGTATGCAAGGATGGTTCAACATCAGAAAATCAATCAATGTAATCCACCACATAAATAAAAGGAAAGAAAAGAATCACATGATCATCTCAATTGACGCAGAAAAGGCATTTGACAAAGTCCAACACCCATTCCTGATAAAAACTCTCAATCAAATAGGTGTAGAAGGAAATTTCTCAACATAATGAAGGGCATCTATGCAAAACCAATGGCCAACATCATTCTTAATGGAGAGAGGCTGAAAACATTCCCCTTGAAAACAGGAACAAGACAACAATGCCCTTTATCACCACTCCTATTAAACATTGTGCTGGAAGTTCTAGCTAGAGCAAAAAGGCAAGAAAAAGAAATAAAGGGGATCCAAACTGGTAATGAAGAAGTTAAACTGTCCCTGTTTGCAGATGATATGGTGCTATACGTAGAAAACCCTAAAGACTCCACAAGAAATCTACTGGAACTAATAGAAAGATTCAGCAGAGTAGCAAGTTACAAGATAAACATTCAAAAATCAGTTGGGTTCCTATACATCAGTAAGGAGAATGATGAAAAGGAAATCAGGAAACAATACTATTTTCAATAGCCCCTTAAAAAGATCAAATACTTAGGAATAAATCTGACCAGGGATGTAAAAAACCTATACAAAGAAAACTACAAAACACTACTGCATGAAACCCAAAGGGATCCACATAAATGGAAAAACATACCATGCTCATGGATAGGCAGACTCAACATTGTGAAAATGGCAATTCTACCCAAGGAATTTACAAATACAATGCAATCCTGATCCAAATACCAACAACATTCTTCAAAGAGATGGAAAAACTAATCGTTAACTTTATATGGAAAGGGAAGAAGCCCCGAGTAAGTAAAGCACTACTGAAGAAGAAGAATAAAGTTGGAGGACTCACACTACCTAACTTCAGAACCTACTATACAGCTACAGTAGTCAAAACAGCCTGGTACCGGTACAATGACAGATACATTGACCAATGGAACAGAATTGAGAACCCAGTTGTCAATCCATCCATCTATGGTCACCTGATCCTCGACAAGGGCCCAAAGTCCATCAAATGGAGAAAAGAAAGTCTTTTTAACAAATGGTGCTAGTAAAACTGGATATCCATCTGAAATAAATGGAACAAGACCCATACCTCACACGGTATACAAAAACTACTTCAAAATGGATCAAAGACCTGAATAGAAAGCCTAAAACTATAAAGTTCATACAAGAAAAAGTAGGACCAACACTTCAGGACTTAATACATGGCATTAACATGATTCAAACCATAACCATCAACACACAAACCCCAATAGATAAGCTTGATAACTGGGATCTTCTAAAAATCAAACACCTATGCTTTTCCAAAGACTTCACCAAAAGAGTAAAAAGAGAACCTACAGACTGGGAAAAAATTTTTGGACAGTACAAGTCAGGCAAAGGTCTAATCTCCATAATCTACAAGAAAATCCAACACCTCTACAACAAAAAGACAAACAATCCTATCAAAAAATGGGCCAAGGAAATGAACAGACACTTCACCAAAGAAGACATCCAAATGGCCAACAGACACATGAGGAAATGCTCGCGACCACTAGCCATTAGAGAAATGCAAATCAAAACCACAATGAGATACCATCTAACCCCGGCATTACTGGCACAAATCAAAAACACTGGAAATAACAAATGTTGGAGGAGCTGCAGGGAGATGGGAACTCTTATGCACTGCTGGTGGGAATGCAAAATGATACAACCATTTTGGAAAATGATATGGCACTTCCTCAGAAAGCTAGAAATAGACATACCTTTCAATCCAGCAATCCCACTCCTAGGAATATATCCTAGAGAAATAAGAGTCGTTAATCGAATAGACATATGCACACCTATGTTCATGGCAGCATTGTTCACAATAGCAAAATGATGGAAACAACCCAGATGCTCATCAACAGATGAATGGATAAACAAACTATGGTACATACACACAATGGAGTACTATGCAACGAGAGAGAATAACAATGAATCTGTGAACCATCTCATAACATGGATGAAACTGGAGGACATTATGCTAAGTGAAATAACTCAATCACAAAAGGACAAATATTGTATGAGACCTCTATTGTAAAAACCCATGAAAAAGTTCACACACAAAATGTAACAATCTTTGTTGGTTACCAGGGATGGGGGTGGTGGTGGGAGGAAACAGTAAATAAGCAATAGATAAGTGGTATCTTAGGTGAAGGGTGAGACAGTACACAATACAGGGGAAACTAGCACTACTTGTACAAGATAAGGTCATGGAAGCCCCATAGATACATCCAAACTCCCTGAGGAAATAAATTGCTGGGCGGAGGGCTCTGGGGACCATGGTCTCGGGGAACATCCAGCTCAATTGGCATGACATAGCTTATAAAGTCAATGCTCTACATTCTACCTTGGTGAGTAGCGTCTGTGGTCTTAAAAGCCTGTGAGTGGCCATCTAAGATACTCCACTGGTCTCATCCCTTCGGGAGCAAGGGAGAATGAAGAGAACAGGATACAAGGAAAAGATTAGTCTGAAGGACTAATTGTCCACAGCTACCAAGGCCTCCACCGGACTGAGTCCAGCACAGCTAAATGGTGCCCGGCTACCATCACTGACTGCTCTGACCAGGATCACAACAGAAGGTTCTGGACAGAGCTGTAGAAGGATGTAGAGCATAATTCTAACTCACAGAAAAAAGACCAGATTTACTGGCCTAAAGGAGACTGGAGAAACCTTAAGAGTATGGCCCCCAAACATCCTTTTAGCTCAGTGGTGAAGTTACCTCCGAGTCCCACTGTTCAGGCTGGGAGCGGACAGCCCCGTAAAACCAAATGAGACTAACGAGGTACAGGAATCCAGTGACACGAGCCAGAAGGCAGAAGGGGACAAGGAAGCTGGTGATAGAGAACCCAAGGTTGAGTAAGGATATTGTTGATGTGTTGTGAGATTGTTAACCATTGTCATAGGGCAACATTTGTAGTAACTGTTAAATGAGAAACTATTTTGTTCTGTAAGCCTTCATCTTAAGTGAGAATAACAGCACAATTGGAAGAGCGTAGTCAATGTCACTGAACTGTGTATGTAGAAATTTTTGAAATGGTGTATCTTTGGCTATGTTTATTTTCACCAAGAAAAAAAAAGGTTGAGAAGTTAGAGGGTTGATATGTTGTGGGGTTGTTAACTAATGTCATAAAACAACATTTGTACTATTGTTTCATGAGAAACTATTTGTTCTGTAGGCCTTCACCTAAAGTACAATAAAATTAAATAAATAAATAAATAAATAAAATAAAAAAATTAAAACCCTTTTTCTTAAATATAAATGTTGAGGTGCTCTCAGTTTAAATTAGAGAGGGACTTTGTAACCATATTGTTTTTGGTAGGTGCCATCAAGTTGGTTGGACTCATAGTGACCTCACGTACAACAGAATGAAATTCTGCCTGGTGCTATGCCATCCTCATAATCGTTGTTATGTTTGAGCTCATTGTTGCAGACACTGTGTCAAGCCATCTCACTGAAGATCTTCCTTTTTATAGCTTACCTTCTACTTTACCAAACATGATGTCCTTCTCTGGGGACTGGTCCCACCTGATAACATATCCAAAGTAAGTGAGATGAAGTGTCACCATCCTCACTTCTCAGGAGCATTCTGGCTGTACTTCTTCCAAGACAGATCTATTTGTTCTTCTGACAGTCCATGGTGTAGTAAATATTCTTTGCCAACACCTTATTTCAAAGGCATCAATTCTTCTTTAGTCTGCCTTATTCATTGTATAGCTTTCATGTGCATATGAGGCGATTGAAAATACCAGAGCTTGGGTCAAGCACACCTTAGCCCTGAAGTGACATCTTTGCTTTTGAACACTTAAAAGAGGTCTTTTAAAGCAGATTTGCCCAATGCAATACATCATTTGATTTCTTGACTGCTGCTTTCAAGGACTTTGGTTGTGAATCCAAGTAAAGTGAAATCCTTGACAACTTCAATATTTTCTCCGTTTATCACGATGTTGCTTATTGGTCCAATTGTGAGGATTTCTGTGTGTGTATGAGTTTTTTGGTTTTTTTGTTTGTTTTTTACATGATGAGTTGTATTCTATACTTCAGGCTGTGTCTTTGATGTTCATCAGTGAGTGCTTCGAGTCATCTTTCAGCAAGCAAGGCTGTGTCATCTGCATATCACAAGTTGTAACTATACAGAATAAGAAATAGTCCCAATGTTAACAAAAGTTGATTTTTTTATTAGTGGTAGAAAGAGGTTAATTTAAGCTTGTTACCAATGGGGGAGGTATAAATCATGTCTAAAAAAATTGAGTATTAGAAGCTGCTTTCAATAACTTCTGAAATCTGAAAGACTTTAACCTAAAACAAAAGAAGAGTGTCTCTGCTGTCAAACTCCATTCAGCAATATTATATTAGTATTGTGTATTAATGGGCAATTGAAACTGTTTTATATATTGTCCTTTGGACTAAATAAGAATTTGAGCTTTTATTTCTAAAAATAACCTGCCAACAAAGTAATCCCTTTACACACATACATGCATAATCTGTTATTCTCTCCTTAAAAACATAAAGCTCTTTGCTTCAATATCCTTTTCCAAAAACTTTATACTCTGTGTGAAATGATACATTTCTATTCTCTGCTTTTTAAAATCTTTATCATGGCAGATAGCAAAATATTTGCTAGTCATTTGATTCTGCAATGATAAAATCCTTAGCCACCTATCCATGGCACCTAGAGGAGATTCTCATAAACAACAGCTGTATACCAGATAAATCAATGCATTCTTGTTTCCACCAAAAACAGGCTGATAGATGAAATATACACTTGCAGAAACATAGCTGGAGAGAAACACTACAAACAGATTGGCTAAATTTACTAATCTTTTCAGTAAATGCAAATTTAACGTTAATATATTCTTGTTAAATAAAGCTTATCTGAGTTGTCTTGTAACCACATCTACTTAAAAAAAATATTTCCGAATTTACGTATTCACGTATATTGTTGGCTCATAGCATTTGCCTTACTTCATATTTTATAATTTCTACTGAAGTTGCTTTAACATTTGCAGATTGTACGTAGTTTAAAATAGCTTAATCACAGTGCTTGACAGTGAGATCTATGCTGTGAGAAAAAAGATCATAGACAGTGCACATTAAACTGCTTAAGTTGACATGAGTGGAGTGGTTGTAGAACAACTTGTTGCTCTGGTTTTGTTTGTGGCACTGTTGCTTGTTTTCATGTTTCTGTTAAATTTAAAATAACATATGCTTATTAAAACAAGTGGAGTCCTGATGGTGCAGTGGTTAAGAGCTATGGCTACTAACCCAAACTTCAGCAATTCAGATCCACCAGTGGCTTCTTGGAAACCCTATGGGGCAGTTCTAATCTGTCCCATAGGGTCGCTATGATTCAGAATGGACATGACGGCAATGGGTTTATTAAAACAAGTAAAACAAAAATACACGTGTGTATGTGTGCGTGTAAATGGGGCTGAGGGACAAAGTTTCAAAGTAAAAAATAATCATCAATATCCATGTAATTTCATTTTCCTGAGACTTTAAGGATACTTTCACTTCAAACACTTTCTACAGTCTTCTAAAATATTAGCTGTAGTTACAGATTGTTATTAATCTCTCCCTTGCCATGTTTTTTCTGTTTGAATACTTTTTATCTGGCCAATTTATTACATATTCTTTGGCAGTATAACTCTCCATTTTGTTCACCATGACTTCCTCTTTTATTTGCCTTCTTCATATGGAAATACCAATTATAATTCATTTCTTGTTTGTTTAACATACTTTCATAAATACTTTATATGAATCTTGATATATATAAACCCGCTGCCATCGAGTCCATTCTGACTCATAGCAACCCTATAGAGCAGAGTAGAACTGCCTCCACAGGGTTTCCAAGGAGTGCCTGGTGGATTCTAACTGCTGACCTTTTGGTTAGCAGCCAAACTCTTAACCACTATGCCACCAGGGTTTATGAGTTGGAATTGACGGCAATGACTTTGATTTGGTTTGGTTTTTGATATGTATAAAATACAATTTACTCTGGGAAATAATTCATACCTTTACTTTAAAACAGAGTTCTTGAGTCTCCTATTTTCTCTTAAAAATTGGTAATCTGAGGACTTTGGAAATGGATATAACAGAGTAACTATTATCATACTTACCATCCTTTTATAAATAACAATTAAAAATCTGTAAATCAAATATTTTGTGTAAATTGACAACAAAGAGCTTTGGGCTCTGATCCTTATAATAAAAAAAAAAAAATTTTAAATAACATACAAAATAAACTGAACTTTTCTCTCAGCTACCTGAAGGAAATTTCCAGATGTGACACAGAAAAAGAGAAACAAACAGAAGTTAGTATACTTGCTGCATATAAAGAAAAGAGAAAAAAAGTTGGAGCTGCTGAGGTTGTTGAAATTTGAGGAGCAGGGTATCAGAAATTAGGAAGTTGCAGTGTAAGAACCACAGAAATGTGCTTAGGTGTATATTTGAGTCTTCAGCCTCATACTAAAATATGCATATATGTTTAGGTTGAGACAACAGGAGGCTGGATAGAGAACACCTATGGGGGATGTCGAATTGACAAACTTTCTGAAAGTTGCACAGGACTGAGAGACTTTCGAGCCACAGTCATTTTAAAGACTTCACTAAAGAGCCTGGATATTCAGTTGAGAATACAGACATACTACATCTTAAGTGTTAAGTTACTCTAACTCTAAAGCAAGGATTAATCTACACCCATATTTTAAAAAGCCCAAAATCAAATGTCAATAAAATCAAGTTGAACTGCCAATAAATCAACTATTTGACAGATTAAAACTTAACATTCTTTAGAGGGATAAAATAAAATTCAATCATTCAATTACATATCTTTCAAAGAATCCAGCATACACTTAAAGTATTCGAGACATACAAAGAAGGAGGAAAATGTAAACTATAACCCAGAAAAGAAATAACTCTTGCTGTTGAGTCAGTTGCTACTCATTGTGACCTTATAGAACAGAGTAGAACTGCTTATAGGGTTTCCAAGGGTGTAATCTTTAGGAAAGAAGACTGCCACATTTTCTCCCCCAGAGCGGCTGGTGAGTTTGAACCACTGACTTTTTGGTTAGCAGCTGAGCCCTTAACTACTGTGCCATCAGGGTCCTTAGAAAAGGAGTAATCAATTTAAATAGACCAAGAGATCACGTTGATGTTTGGATTATCAGACAGTGATTATATATAAATATGTTTGAGGGTTTAAAGATAAACATAAACAGTGAACAGATAAAAATCTCAACAGACTTCAGGGCAACCTGTCTCTATAGACAGAAGCACCACACCATCCCTCCACAGCAAAGATCTGAAAAACTATGACAGAGACACACGTCAATCCTGACGTCATAAGCATCAAATGAAGAGATAAAAAACTCAGTCAAGCACCAAATGGAATAAGAAACTGACAGAGAACAGAAAGTTAGGAGAGACATGTGCAGAGGTCCCTTATCAGCTAACACAGCACAGGTCCACCATCTTGGACTGATCGGTGAATAGCAGGTACGAGAAAACAGCTTCACGGAGCTTCCAGCAGGAGACAGAACAAATGGTAACCAGGCCCACCCTTCTTCACCTCCACTTGGCCTCCTCTGCATCCTGTGGCCACAGTCTCTTGGCCAGGAAGCACCGGCTTCACCCCAGTGAAGCTTGGATTCCACTCGCCGGCACTGACCAGCTCCCTGAGTGCCATTTGTTGGATGCTGATGTTGCTTTTTTCCACTTCTGTAGATTTCTTCCTTACTGCTCACTACCTCCCCCTCCTTTCTCTCAAATGCCACGCTTCATGTGACATCTTTACTTCTTCCTGAAAGGTTGTGAAACACCGCTTGACTGTGAAACAGCTTCCTGGCCCTTACCACCACACTGGTGGGACCCCTGGGGCTTTTTGTTTGTTGGTGTGTTCTGATTTCTATGTTTGTTTGTTTTCTTTTTCTTTTCTCAGCTTGGGAGCCCCTTCTATCCAAACAGTACTGCATTGCTTGGGAGCTACTCCCTTACTCTGCACAGACGCGCAGTGGGAAAACTGGGGGCATTTCTTTTATCTTCTTTTTGTTTGTTTGTTTCTTTCTTTCGTTTTCTTCTCCCTCTTTTTCCCTTTTTGTCTTTCTTCATTTCTCAGTTTCTTATCTCTCTATACTTACCTTCTCTTCCTGTCTCCTGAATACCTGGTGCTGTGTGACAACTCCACCCCTTCTAACTAGGCTGTATGTACTTCATGACCTGTTAACAACTTTCCAGAGCTCACAGCCACACCAGTGGGATCCCTGGGAGACTTTCTTTCTTTTTTTTCCCTACTTTTAATTTATTATTTTTTCTTTTGCCCTTTTTCTTTTCCTTTTTTTCTTTTTGTTTTCCTCCACTCCAAAGGCAAGCTTCCTTAGCACTCTTTTCTGTTTGTTTTTTTGTATGTTTTTGGCTCCTGTTCCTCTCTCCTCTCTCTCTTCTTTCCCATACTCATCTTAGCTCCACAAATCTCAATCTCTCCCTTCCTTCCTGCTTACCTGCACCATGAATTGAATATCTCACCCCTAAGCAGAAGAGGCATGGCCAAACAGAACCTGCCTTGCACTGATTCCCAGCCCTACCAGTCAGCCCTAATATGTGCCAAAAACTATCCATCACAGCAACTCCCCATCAGCTGGACATGCCCAGCTATACCATACCTGGGCAACTGACCTTACTCACTGGAGAAGGAGGTGAAAATTATTGTGCCTACAGTTGAGCACACAACCAAGAACACAAAGCCCACCTACTCAGACGTAACCAGATAAAACAAAAATGTAGGACAAAACAAACAAATCTACAATCAATAACAGAGGAAAATAACCACTGAATGCTCCAAAGACAGCAGAAAATATCAAAACATATACAAAACAGGACAGGATGGTGCCAGTAGGCATCCAAAATAAAACACCAGATGACTTTTCAGTAGAAGAAAAGGCAGTAGAACTACCTGATAGGGAATTCAAATCTCTAATACACAGAATTATCAAAGAGTTGGAGCAAAAAGCAGACAAAAATGAAAAAAAAAAAGACAAATGCATGAAAAAGGCAGCCAAATTCATGGAAAATACAGAAAAAATATGGAAGAATTCAGGAAAATAATACAGGAACAAAATGCAAAAATAAAGTAAACACTAGAAATTATACAAAAACAACAAATAGAAATTTAAAAGATAAACAACAAGATTTCAGAAACGGACAGTGTCGGGACTGAGGAGCAGGTTTGAAATGAAGGAAGATAGGATCAGCAAAATTGAAGACAAACACTTGGATACAACTCTGAGGAAAAATCAGAAAAAAAGAATGAAGAAAAATGAAAAAACCCTGAGAATTATTAGAGATACTATCAAAAGCAAAAATGTGCAAGTCATCGGAGTTCCAGAACAACAAGAGAAAACAGAAAACACAGAGAGGATCACTGAAAAATGGCTAACAGAAAACTTCCCCAATATCATGAAAGATGAACAACTGACAATCCAAAAATCTCAATGAACCCCATATAGGACAGACCCCCCAAAAATCACCAAGGCATATTATAATCACACTCGATAAAACCGAAGACAAACAGAGAATCCTGAGAGCAGCTCGAGAAAAACAAAAAGTCACATACAGAGGAGAAACAATAAGACTAAGCTTCGATTATTTGGCAGAAACCATACAGACAAGAAGGCAATGGGATGACATATATAAAACCTTGAAAGAAAAAATTACCAGCCAAGATTAATATATCCTGCAAAACTCTCATTCAAATATGATGATAAAATTAGGACATTTCCAGATAAACAGGAATTAAGGGGATATGTAAAAACCAAACCAAACTTACAAGACTTATTAAAGGGACTCCTTTGATCTGAGAACAAGCAACATCAGACCACAGGCTGAATCTAGGACACAGGATTGTACCAGGCAGATACCCACCTAGGAAATGAACTGTGAAGGACCATCCAAAACAAAAAGAATTACAAAATGGAACCAGAGAGGTTAATCTGTAAATGACAACAACATCAGAACAATAAAAGAGGGAATAAATGGTATAGGTATAGAGTGTTCTAATGGAGAGAAAGGCAAGGCAATACCAAGTAATTATAGACTGGTTTAAACCTAGGAAGATGAGGGTAAATTTCAAGGTAGCCACAAAGAAAGTTAACAAACATACTCATCAAAATAAAGAAGAAAAACATAAAGTCTCAGTAAAAACAAAACCTAAAAAACATAAGAAATGAAAAAAAAGAAAAGAAATCCACAAACATAATGAATTCAGCACAGGAGCATAAGAGGAACAAAGAAAAAGTCAACACCACTAAAAAAAAAAGCACTACAAAAAGACAGCAATATACTCACACCTACCAATAATTACATTGAATGTCAATGGCCTAAATACAACCATAAAGAGATGGAGAGTGACAGAATGAATTAAAAAACAGGATCCATCATTATACTGTCTCCAAGAGATACGCATTAGAAACAAAGATATACATTTATTAAAATTCAAAAGACAGAAAAAGTATACTAAGCAAACAGCTACAAAAACAAGGAACAAGAGTGGCAGTACTAACCTCAGATATAATAGACTTTAAAACAAAATTCATCATAAGAGACAAAGAAGGGCACTATATAATCATTAAGGGATAATCCATCATGAAAATAGCCATAATAAATACACACCTAATAACAGGGCTCCAAAATACATAAAACAAACTGTAACAGCAGTAAAAAGAGAAGTTGACAATTCCACAATAATAGTAAGAGACTTCAACACACCACTCTCTGTAAGGACAGAACATCTAGAAAGAAACTCAGCAAAGATACAGAAGAACTAAAGGGCACAATCAGCCAAATTGACCACATAGACCTATATATAACACTCCACCCATCAACTGCAAAGTACACTTTCTTTTCCAATGCACATGGAACATTCTCCAGAATAGACCACATCTTAAGCCACAGAGCAATCCTAAACAAGATCCAAAACACTGAGATAATATAAAGTAACTTCTCTGACCACAATGCTATCAGGGTAGAAATTGACAATAGGAAGACCAAGGAAAAAAAATCAATTACAAGGAAATTGAATAACACCCTGCTTACAAACCACTGGGTAATAGAAAAAGTCAGAGATTGAATCAACAAATTCCTAGAATCAAACGAGAATAAAAACTCATCATACCAAAACCTTTGGGACACAGCAAAGGCAGTCCTCGGAGGAAAATTTATAGCACTAGATGCACATATCAAAAAAGAAGAAAGGGAAAAAAATCAAAACATTAACTACACAAGTTGAAAAAATAGAAAGTGAACAGCAGAAACAACCCACAGCCACAACAAAAAGGGAAATAAAAAAGATCAGAGCAGAAATAAATGAAATAGAAAATAGAAAAACAAAAGAATCAGAAAAAGCAAAAGTTGGTTCTCTGAAATGAGCAACAAAATCGACTAACCACTGGTCAGACTGACAAAAGAAAAACAGGAGAAGATGCAAATAACCCAAATAAGAAATGAAATGGGCGACATTACAACAGACCCAACTGAAATAAAAAGGACCATAATAGAATATTATGAAAAACTATACTTCAACAAGTTTGAAAACCTAGAGGAAATCAATATATTTCTAGAAACACACTGCCTAACCAAACTATCACAAAGTGATGTTGAAAATCGGAACAGACCCATAACAAGAGAAGAGACTGAAAAAGTAGTAAAACAACTCCCAATAAAAAAAAACCCTGGCCCAAAAGTCTTCACTAGAGAATTCTACAAAACATTCAGAGAAGACCTTACACCTGTACTACTCAAACTATTTCAGAACACAGAAAAGGAAGTGACACTTCTGAATTCATTCTATGAAGCCAGCATAACCCTGACACCAAAACTAGGCAAAGACGCCACACAAAAAGAAAATTAAGACCAATATCTCTCATGAATGTAGATGCAAAATTCTCAATAAAATTCTAGCCAATATAACTCACCACTGTGTCAAAAAAAATAATACACCATGACCAAGTAGAATTCATACCAGGTATGCATGGATGGCTCAACATTAGAAAATCAATCAGCATAATCCACCACATAAATAAAAGGAAAGAAAAGTATCACATGATCATCTCAATTGATGTAGAAAAGGCATTCAACAAAGTCCAACACACATTCCTGATGAAAACTCTCAATAAAATAGCTATAGAAGGGAAATTTCTCAACATAATAAAGGGCATCTAAGCAAAACCAATGGCCAACATCATTCTTAATGGAGAGAGGATGAAAATATTCCCCTTGAGAACAGGAATAAGACAAGGATGCCCTTCATCAACACTCCTATTTAACATTGTGCTGGAAGTCTTAGCTAGAGTAACAAGGGAAGAAAAAGAAATAAAGGACATCCAAATAGGTAACGAAGAATTCAAATTGTCCCTGTTTGTGGATGATATAATGCTATACATAGAAATCCCTGAAGACTTCATGAGAAAATTACTGGAACTAATAAAAAGATCCAGCAGAGTAGCAGGATACAAGATAAACATACAAAAATGAATTGGATTCCTAAACACCAATAAAGAGAGTGATGAAAAAGAAATCAGGAAAACAATATCACTTATAATGTCCCCTAAAAAAAAAAATTTAGAATAAATCTAACCAGGTATGTAAAAGACCTATACAAAGAAGACTACAAAACACTACTGCATGAAACCCAAAGAGATCTACATAAATGGAAAAACATACCATGCTCGTAAATAGGTAGACTCAACATTGTGAAAATGACAATTCTACCCAAAACAAATTTACAAATACAATGCAATCCGAATCCAAATACCAACTACATTCTTTAGAGAGATGGAAAAACTAATCATTAATTTATACGGAAAGGGAAGAAGCTCCAGATAAGTAAAGCAGTACTCAAGAAGAATGAAGTAGGAGGACTCACACTACGTGACCTCAGAACCTACTATATAGCTATAGTATTCAAAACAGCCTAGTACTGGTACAAAGAAAGATACATTGAACAATGGAACCGAATGGAGAACCCAGACATACATCCATACACCTATGGTCTCCTGATCTTTGACGAGGACCCAAAGTCCATCAAATGGGGAAAAGAATCTCTTTAGCAAATGGTGCTGGGAAAACTGGATGTCCATCTGCAAAAAAATGAAACATAACTCATAATCATGCCATATAAAAAAACTAATTCAAAATGGAACAAAGACATAAATATAAAGCTAAAAATTATAAAGTTCATAGAAGAAAAAATAGGATCAATGCTAGAGACTGTAATACACGGCATTAACAGGATACAAACCATAACCAACAACACACAAACTCCAGGAGATAAGTAGTAACTAGGATCTTCTAAAAATTAAACACTTATGCTCATCAAAAAACCTCACCAAGGGAATAAAAAGAGAAACTACAGACTGGAAAAAAAATTTTGGACATTACAAGTCAGACAAAGGTCTAATCTCTAAAATCTACAAGAAAATCCAACACCCCTACAACAAAAAGACAAATAATCCAATTAAAAAATGGGCAAAAGAAATGAACAGACACTTCACCAAAGATGATATCAAGCAGCCAACAGACATATGAGGAAATGCTTGTGATCATTAGCCACTAGAGAAAGGAAAATTAAAACCACAATGTGATACCATCTCACCCTGGCATTACTGGCACAAATCAAAAACACTGGAAATAACAAATGTTGGAGAGGCTGCGAAGATATCAGAACTCTCATGCACTGCTGGTGGGAATGCAAAATGATACAACCATTTTGGAAAATGATAGGGCGCTTCCTTAAAAAGCTAGAAATAGAAATGCCATATGATCCAGCAATCACATTCCTAGGAATATATCCTAGAGAAATAAGAGCCATCACATGAATAGACATATGCACACTCATGTTCATTGTAGCATTGTTCACAATAGCAAAAAGATGGCAACAACCTAGATGCGCATCAACAGATGAATGGATAAACAAACTATGGTACATACACACAATGGAGTATTCTGCAACAGTAAAGAACAGCGATGAATCTGTGAAGCATTTCATAATATGGATGAAACTGGAGGACATGATGCTGAGTGAAATAAGTCAATCACAAAAGGACAAATACTGTATGAGATCTCTACTGTAAAAACGCATAAAAAGGTTTACACATAAAAAGAAACAATCTTTGTTACAATGGATGGTAGGGGTGGGGGAGGAACTAAATAGACAATAGATAAGTGGTAACTTTGGCGAAGGGTAAGACAGTACACAGTACTGGTGAAGCCAGTAAGGCTTGTACAAGGAAAGGTCATGGAAGCTCCACAGACCCATCCAAACTCCCTGAGAGGCTGAATTGCTGGGCAGAATGCTATGGGCACCATGGTCTCCAGGAACATCTAACTCAATTGGCATTAACACTGTTTATAAAAAAAATGTTCTACATTCTGCCTTGGTGAGTAGCATCTGGGGTCTTAAAAGCCTCCTAAGATACTCCACTGGTCACCCCCTCAGGAGCAAGGGATAATGAAGAAAACAAGATACAAGGAAAAGATTAGTCCAAAGGTCTAATGGGCCACAACTACCATGGCCTCCACCAGTCTGAGTCCAGAACAACTACATGGTGCCCGGCTACCACCATTGACTTCTCTGGGTGGGATCACAACAGAAGTTCCTGGGCAGAGCTGGAGAAAAATGTAGAAGAAAATTCTAACTCACAAAAAATGACCAGACTTACTGGCCTGACAGAGACTCGAGAAACTCTGAGAGTATGGCCCTGGACACCCTTTTATCTCAGTAATGAAGTCACTCCCTAGGTTCACCATTCAGTCAAAGATCATACAGCCCCATAAACAAAACAAGACTAACAGGGCACAAAATTCCAGGGAAAAGGACTAGAAAGCAGGAAGGGACATGAAAGTTGGTAGTAAGGAACCCAAGGTTGAGAAGGGACAGTTTTGACATGTTGTGAGGTTGTTAACCATTGTCATAAAACAATGTGTACTAACTGTTTAATGAGAAACTATCTGTTCTGTAAAACTTCACCTAAAGTACTATAAAAAAAATCTCAACAGCAAAAAGAAAGTTATAAAAATAAAACAAAATCAAACTCTAGAACAGAAAAATGTAATATTTGATAGGATAAATTGACAGAATGACAAATTGACACTAAATAAGATACGCTGAAGAGAAACCTGGTGAACTTGTTTTTTCTCTATATCAATAGGACCTATATGACTAAACTGCAGAGAAATAAGAAATTAAAAAAAAAAAAGAATGTAGACTCAGGAACATGTGAAACAATATTAAAATATATAATACATGTGAATTAGGAATCCTAGAGAAAGAAGAGGAAAAAAGGGAGTCAGAAAAAAAATTTGAAAATTATGGATACAAATTTTCCAAATTTGATCAAAATTATTAATCCACAGATTCAACAAGTTCAAACCCCATGCATAATAATATTTTATTTATATTGTATATTTATAATATATTTATAAATTAATAATTTTATAGATAACTGTATTAAATTGTTTAGATGAAATATTACACAATAATATACAGAAAGAAATTATTGATAGATACAATAAAACAAATGTATCTCAAGATAATTATGTTTAGTGAAAAAATCCAGACCAAAAAAGAATACATGATCTCATTAATATAAGATTGTATAAAATAAAAATTAATTTATAGTAACAGAAAGTAGATCAGTTTGGCCTTTTGGCACAGGTTTGGAAAGATGTGGCAGACTGCTTTCCTAAAAATTTCAGCTTTGGAAACCCTATGACACAATCCACTCTGTTATATAGGGTTGCTATGAGTCAGAACTGACTCGATGACAGGAAATACTAAAGGTCCTATGCAGCGATATAAAACAAGGAAAAAAAATGGAAGGAAGATTACAAGGAAAGATATAAAACTGTCTTTATTCAAAATTGCATAACAGTGTACAAAGAACATTCTAAGAAATCTACAAAACCACTGGAAGAATTAAAATTAATTTAATAAATTCACAGTTTACAATTTCAAATTAAAAGTATATTTCAATATATCAATAAATATTTGGAAAATCAAATTTAAAAATATAATTTGCAATGTCATTCAAAATGAAGTTCTTAAAATTTAACTTAACATAAAATGTTTTTAAGACCTCTAAACTGAAAATTACAAAATAGCTCTGAGAGGAATTAAGGAAAATTTAAATAAATGGAGAGATTCCTGTGTTCATACTGGAAGACTCTACCTTGTTAAAATGTCACTTCTCCAAACTGATCTAAATTTAACATAATCCCGGTCTATATTCCAGGATTTTTTCTGAAGGGGGATAGGAGTTTAAAAGCCTACTCTAAAATTTACATGGTACTACAAAGGGTCTAGCATAGCTGCAACATGTATGAAAAGTAGGGGAAAACTAGAGAATTGCACTCTCTGATTTTAAGACTTATTGTAAGTTTACACTAATCAAGGTAGTGTGGTATCTGCTAAAGGATTAACTAATATATCAGTAAAAGGGAACCTAAAACCCATAATTAGAACTAAATTGCTTTTTTACAATGACACTAAAGCAAGTCAATGAAAAAAGGACAGTCTTTCAGTAAATATTGCTACAGTGATCGTGTGTCCACATGAAGGTCATCTTCTACCTCTATCAGACTCAGTCAGACTCAATGCAATCCATATCAAAATTCTAATAGCCAGACTTTTATTTTATGGAAAAGCATACCTTCAAATTCATATGAATTTGTAAAGTTACATGAAAAGCCAAAACATTCTTGAAAAAGAATAACAAAAGTAGGAAGATTCAAGCTTTTCTCTTTCAAAATGTACTATAAAGCTATAGTAATCTAGGCAGTGCGGTACTGCTATTAGTATAGACATATAGACCAATGGAATAGAATTCCGAGTCCAGACATAAAACTATGCATTTATGACCCATTAATTTTTAACAAGAGTGCCAATTTCAATCAATACGGAAAAAATAGTCTCCTCAACAAATAGTGCTGGGACAAATGAATTTGCTAAGCACAAAAGAATGAAAATGCACACATACTTTACTTCATATATAGAAAATTGATTCAAACTAGATCAATGACCTAATTATAAGCATGAAAACCATAGAATTCTTAGAAGAAAATGTAGAGATAAAGCTTTCAACCTTTGTTTTTGACAATGGGTTCTTAGATAAGATATCAAAGCCTGAGCAACAACAACAAAATAGATAAATTGAAGTTCTTTAAAATAATTTTAAAAAAACTGTTTACATCAAATTACTTTATCAAGATAGTGAACAGACACATTACAGAATGGAGAAAATATCTGGGAAACATATTTCTGATAAGGATTCACTATCCAGAATTTATAAACTTTCCTACATCTCAACAACAAAAAGACAACACAATTTAAAAAAAAAATAGGCAAAACACTTTGAGTTTCTCCAAAGAAGATACACAAATAGCCAATAAGTCAATAAGTACATGAAAAGATGGTCAACGTCATTGGTCATCAGGGAAATATAAATTAAAATGACCACGAGACACGACATTGCCTTCAGGAGGACTGCTAGTATCAGAAAAATGGAAATTAACACGTGATGATGAAAATGTGGAAAAATTGCAACCATTGAGTTTTGCTAGTGGGGATGTAAAATCGTGCAGCTGCTGTGGAAAACAGTTTGCCAGTTCCTCAAAAAGTTAAAAATAGAATTATCATATTACTCAGCAATTCCACTCTAAGGGATATACACTAAAGACTTGAAGGCAGGGACTCAAAGTCACATTTGTACACTAATTTCACTGCAGCATTATTCACAATAACCAAAAGGCAGAAATAACCAAAGTGGCCATAGCAGATAAATGGAGAAAAAAACTGTGGTATATACATACAATGAAGTATTTATTCAACCATGAAGAAAAATGTATTTCTGATACATGCTATGATATAGGTAAACCTGGAAAACACCATACTTATTCAATCTGTATGCTGAACAAATAATCCAAGAAGCTGAACTATATGAAGAAGAACATGGCATCAGGATTGGTGGAAGGCTGCTTAACAACCTGCAATATGTAAATGATACAATGTTGCTTATTGAAAGCAAAGAGGACTTGAAGCACTTACTGATGAAGATCAAAAACTACAGTATTCAGTATGGATTATACCTCAACATAAAGAAAACAAAAATCCTCACAACTGGACCAATAAGCAACATCATGATAAATGGAGAAAAGATTGAAGTTGTCAAGGATTTCATTTTACTTGGATGCATAATCAACACCCACGGAAGCAACAGTCAAGAAAGCAAATGATGATCTCCAACAAAAAGACTTTAAAGTCAAACCCAGCACAAAGGGTAAGGAGGGACACTATGTAATGATGAAAGGGTCAACACACCAGGAGGACGTACCTATAATAAATATTTGTGCACCCAAAAAGAGGGTTCCAAAATACATAAAACAAACTTTAACAGCATTGAAAAGAAAGCTAGAGAAGTCCACGATAGTAATAAGAAACTTCAACACACCACTTTCGGTGAAGGACAGGACATCAAGAAAGAAGCTCAATAAAGACACAGAAGATCAAATTCTACAATCAACCAGTTGCAATCAACACTCCACCCAACAGCAGCCAAGTACACTTTCTTTTCCAACCCACATGGGAACATTCTCCAGAATAGACCACATATTAAGCCATAAAGCAAGCCTTAACACAATCCAAACATCAAAATATTACAAAGCATCTTTTCTGACCATAAAACCATAAAAGTAGAAATTAATAAAAGAAAAAGCAAGGGAAAAAAATCAAACACATGGAAACTGAACAACACCTTGCTCAAAAACTACTGGGTTATGCAAGAAATTAAGGATGGAATAAAGAAATTCACAGAATCAAACGAGAATGAAAACACATCCTACCAGAACCTTTGGGACACAGTAAAACCAGTGCTCAGAGGTCAGTTAATAGCAATAAATGCACACATCCAAAAAGAAGAAAGGGCCAAAATCAAAACATTAACCCTACAACTCAAACAAGTAGAAAGAGAGCAGCAAAAGAAGTCCTAAGGAGCCAGAAGAAAGGAAATAATAAGACTTAGAGAAGAATTAAATGAAATAGAGAATAGAAAAACAATTGAAAGAGTTAACAAGACCAAAAGCTGGTTCTTTGAAAAGATCAACCAAATTGATAAAGCATTGGCCAAACTGACAAAAGAAAAACAGGAGAGGAAACAGATAACCCATATAAGAAATGAGATGGGTGATATCACAACCGACCCTACTGAAATTAAAAGAATCAGAACAGAATACTATGAAAAATTGTACTCTAACAAATTTGAAAACCTAGAGGAAATGGACAAATTTCTAGAAACTCACAACCTACCTAAACTAACACAAACAGAGGTAGAACTACCAAGTAAATCCATAACAGAAGAAGAGACTGAAAAGGTAATTTAAAAACTCCCAACAAAAGAAAAGCACTGGCCTAGATGGCTTCACTGGAGAATTCTACAAAACTATCAGAGAAGAGTTAACACTACTACTATTAAAAGTATTTCAGACCATAGAAAAGGATGGAACTCTCCCAAACTCATTCTATGAAGCCAGCATAACCCTGATACCAAAACCAGGTAAAGACACCACAGAAAAGAAAATTACAGACCAATATCCCTCATGAACATTTATGCAAAAATCTTCAACAAAATTCTAGCCAATAGAATTCAACAACATATCAAAAAAATAATTCACCATGATCAAGTGGGATTTATACCAGGTATGCAGGGATGGTTCAACGTTAGAAAAACAATCAGTGTAATCCATCCCATTAATAAAACAAAAGACAAGAACCACATGATCTTACCAATCGATGCAGAAAAGACATTTGACAAAGTCCAACACCCATTCATGATAAAAACTCTCAACAAAAAAGAATAGAAGTGAAATTCCTCAACATAATTAAGAGCATTTATACAAAGCAAACAGCCAACATCCTCTTAAATACAGAGAGTCTGAAAGCATTCCCCTTGAGAACTGGAACCAGGCAAGGATGCCCTTTATCACCACTCTTGTTCAACATTGTGCTGGAGATCCTAGCCAGGGTAATTAGGTGAGAAAAAGAAATAAAGGGCATCCAAACTGGTAAGGAAGAAATAAAAGTATCTTTATTTGCAAATGATATGATCTTATACACAGAAAAACACCAAAGAATCCATAGGAAAACTACTGGGACTAAGTGAAGATTTCAGCAAAGTATCAGGATACAAGATAAACATACAAGAATCAGTTGGATTCCTCTATACCAACAAAGAGAACTTCGAAGAGGAAATCCCAAATCAATACTGTTTAAAACAGCCTCCGAGAACATAAAATACTTAGGAATAAATTTAACCAGAGACATAAAAGATCTATACAATGAAAACTACAGGACACTACTGTACTGCAAGAAACCAAAACAGACCTGCATAAGTGGAAAAACATACCTTGATCATGGATAGGTAGAATCAACATTGTGAAAATGTCAATTCTATCCAAAGTGATCTACAGATGCAGTGCAATCCTCATCCAAATTCTAATGGCATTTTTTAATGAGAGGGAGAAACAAATCACCAACTTCACATGGAAAAGGAAGAGGCCCCAGATAAGTAAAGCATTGCTCAAGAAGAAGAACTAAGTGGGAGGCCTCACACTACCTGATTTTAGAGCCTCTTTTAACTCCATGGTAGTCAAAACAGCCTGGTACTGTTACAACAGATACATAGACCAAAGGAACAGAATTGAGAATCCAGACATTAATTCATCCACCTATGAGCAGCTGATATTTGACAAAGGCCCAAAGTCCATTAACTGGGGAAAAGAGAGTCTCTTTAACAAATGGTGCTGGTGTAACTGGATATCCATCTGCAAAAAAATGAAACATGACCCGTACCTCACACTATGCACAAAAATTAACTCAAAATAGATCAAAGACCTAAATATAAAATTGAAAACGGTAAAGATCATGGAAGAAAAAATAGGGACAACACTAGGAGCCCTCATATATGGCATAAACAGAATAGGAACCATAAGTAACAATGCACAAGCACCAGAAGAGAGACTAGATAACTGGCATCCCCTAAAAATCAAACACTTATGCTCACCAAAGGCGTCACCAAAAGAGTCAAAAAACAACCTACAGATTGGGGGAAAAAATTGGCTACAACAAATGTGATCAGCATTTAATCTCTAAAATCTACAAGCTACTGCAAAACCTCAACAACAAAAACTCAAATAATCCCATTAAAAAATGGGCAAAGGATATGAACAGGCACTTCACCAAAGAAGACATTCAGGGGGCTAATAGATACATGAAGAAATGCTCATGATCATTAGCCATTACAGAAATGGAAATCAAAACTGCAATGAGATATCATCTCACCCCAACAAAGCTAGCATTAATCCAAAAAACACAAAATAATAACTGCTGGAGAGGTTGTGGAGAGACTGAATGCTTGTACACTGTTGGTGGGAAAGTAAAATGGTGCAACCACTTTGGAAATCGATTTGGCACTTTCTTAAAAAGCTAGAAATAGAAGTACCATATCATCCAGCAATCCTGCTCCTTGGAATATAACCTAGAGAATTAAGAGTCGTCACAGGAATAGATATATGCACACCCATGTTCATTGAAGCACTGTTCACAATTGCAAAAAGACCGAAACAGCCTAGATGAGCATCAAGAGAATAATGGATAAACAAATTATGGTATATTCACACAATGGAATACTATGCAACAATAAAGAACAATGATGAAGCCATGAAGCAAAACATGGAGGAATCTGGAGGGCATTATGCTGAGTGAATTTAGTCAGTCACAGAAGGAAAAATACTGAATAAGATCACTATTATAAGAACTCAAGAAAAGGTTTAAACGTAGAAGAAAACATTCTTTGTTGGTTACTAGGGTGGGGAGTGAGGTTGAGGGTTATGCACTAGTGAGATAGTAGACAAGAATTATCTTAAGTGAAGGGAAGGACAACAAACACTGAGTGGAAGTCAGCACAACAGGACTAAACCAAAGCTAGGAAGATCCTTGAATACAATCAAACAGTTCTAGGACAGAGTAGAAGATGTAGGGGTCTGGGGACCATGCTTTTAGGGGACATCTAAGTCAACTGGCATAACAAAGTTTATTAAGAAAACTTTCTGCATCCTACTTTGGTGAGTGGCATATGGGGTCTTAAAAGCTTACAAACGGCCATCTAAGATGCATCAATTGATCCTAACCACCTGTAGTAAAGGAGAATGAAGAACACCAAAGATACAAGGAAAGTATTAGCCCAAGAGACAGAAAGGGCCACATGAACCAGAGACTTCATCTGCCTGAGACCAGAAGAACTAGATGGTGCCCAGCTACCACCAATGACTTCCCTGACAGGGAACACAAAAGAGAGTCCATGAAGGAGCAGGGGAAAGGTGGGGTGCAGAACTCAAATTTTAGTAAAAAGACGAGACTGAATGTCTGACTGCGATTGGAAGAATCCCGGAGCATGGCCCCTGGATTCTCTGTCAGCCAAGAAATAAAATAATTTCCAAGGCCAATTCTTCAAAGATTGGACTGGACTGTGGGACATAAAATGATACTTGTGAAGAGTGTACTTTTTAGCTCAAGTAGGTACATGAGACTAAAAAGGGGCAGCTTCTGTCCGGAAGTGAGATGAGAAGGAAGACAGGGTTAGGAGCTAGTTGAATGGACATGGGAAATCAAGGGTGGAAAGGAGCAGTGTGCTGTCACAGTATAGGAGAACAATTGGGATTACATAACAATGTATGTATAAATTTTTGTAAAAGAGACTTACTTGAAATGTAAACTTTCACTTAAACTACAGTAAACAAACAAAAAAATGAATAAACTTTAAGCAAATAAAAAAAAAAGAAATTAAATGACACATTTCATTGGGCATATCCGTTGCAAAAGACCTCTTTTTTTATTGCACTTTAAATGAAGGTTTACAGAACAAATAGTTTCTCATTAAACAATTAGTAAACATATTGTTTTATGACAGTGGTTAACAACCCTATGACATGTCAATACTGTCCCTTCTCAACGTTGGGTTCCCTATCACCAGCTCTCCTCTCCCGTTCCGCCTTCTAGTCCTTGCCCCTGGGCTGGTGTTCCCCTTTTTTCTCGTTTTGCTTTATGGGCCTGTCTAGCCAGGCACCATCTAGTTGTACTCCACTCAGTCTGGTGGAGACAATGGTAGTTGTGGTCCATTAGTCCTTTGGACTAATCTTTTCCTTGTATCTTGTTTTCTTCATTCTCTCTTGCTCCTGAAGGGGAGACACCAGTGGAGTATCTTAGACGGCTGCTCACAGGCTACTCACCAAGGTAGTATGTAGAGCATTTTCTTTATAAACTGTGTTATGCCAATTGAGATAGATATTCCCCTAGACTATGGTCCCCACAGCCCTCCACCCCACAATTCAGTCCCTCAGGGAGTTTAGATATGTCTATGCAGCTTCCATGACCTTTCCTTGTACAAGTTGTGTTGCCTTCCCCAGTAATGTGTACTGTCTTACATTTCAACAATGTTACCGTTTATTTATTGTCTGTTTAATTTGCTCCCCTACCCATCCCATCCCTCATAACCAACAAAGATTGTTTCTTTTTGTGTGTAGACTTTTTCATGAGTTTTTACAGTAGTGGTCTCATACAATATTTGTCCTTTTGTGACTGACTTATTTCACTCAGCATAATGTCCTCCACTTTCATCCATGTAGAGAAGCTTCACAGATGCATCATTGTTCTTTATCGTTGCATAGTACTCCATTGTGTGTATGTACCATAGTTTGTTTAACCATTCGTCTGTTGATGGGCATCTAGGTTGTTTCCATCGTTTTGCTATTGTGAACAATGCTGCCATGAACATAGGTGTGCATATGTCTATTCGAGTGACAACTCTTATTTCTCTAGGATATATAATAGGAGTGGGATTGCTGGATCGAATGGTATGTCTATATCTAGCTTTCTGAGGAAACGCCATATCGTTTTACAAAATGGTTGTATCACTTTGCATTCCCACCAGCAGTGCCTAAGAGTTCCGATCTCCCTGCAGCCTCTCCAGCGTTTGTTATTTCCAGTTGTTCGATTCATGCCGGTAATGCAGGAGTGAGATGGTATCTCATTGTTGTTTTAATGGCTAGTGATCATGAGCATTTCCTTATGTGTCTCTTGATCGCCTCAGTGTCTTCTTTAGTGAAGTGTCTGTTCATTCCTTTGCCCATTTTTTAATTGGATTATTTGTCTTTTTTTGTAGAGGTGTTGGATTTTCTTGAGGTTTTAGAGAGTAGACCTTTGTCTGACTTGCAGAGTCCAAAATTTTTTTCCCAGTCTGTAGGTTCTCTATATACTCTTCCTGTGAAGTCTTTTGATGAGTATAACTGTCTAATTTTTGGAAGATCCCGGTTATCTAGCTTATCTTTGGGAGTTTTTGTGTTGTAGGTTATGATTTGTATCCTATTAATTCTGTGCTTTAGGACATCTAGTGTTGATCCTATTTTTTTTAATTCTATGAACTTTATAGTTTTTGGCTTTATATTTAGGTCTTTGATCCATTTTGAATTAGTTTTTGTGTATGGTGTGAGGCTTGAGTCCTGTTTCATTTTTTTGTAGGTGAACATCCAGTTTTGCCAGCACCATTTGTTAAAAAGAGTGTCTTTTGGGCCACATAAAGCAGAGACTTCATCAGCCTGAGACCAGAAGAACTAGATAGTGCCCAGCTACCACCAATGACCACCCTGACAGGGAACACAACAGAAGTCCCAGTTGGAGCAGAAGAAATTTGGGGTGCAGAACACAAATTCTAGTAAGAAGACCAGACTTAATGGTCTGACTGAGACTGAGGAACCCCAGAAAGCATGGCCTCTGGATTATCTATCAGCCCAGAGCTAAAATAATTTCTGAGGCAAACTCTTCAGACAGGGATTGGACTGGACTGTGGGAGATAAAGTGATACTCATGAGGAGTGTGCCTCTTAGCTCAAGTCGATACAAGAGACTAATCAGGCAGCTTCTGTCCAGAGGTGAGATGAGAAGCCAGAGAGTGTTAGGAGCTGGTTGGGTGGACATGGGGAATCAGGGGTGGAAAGGAGGAGTGTGCTGTCACAGTATGGAGAGAGCAATTAGAGTCATAACAATGTATATATAAATTTTTGTATGGGAAAAAATAAGAAAAGACTGTATTTTCCCCATTTGATGGGCTTCGGGCCCTTGTCAAAGATCAAGTGACCATAGGTGGATGGATTTACATCTGGGTTCTCCATTCTATTCCATTGGTCAATGTACCTGTCATTGTACCAGTACCAGTCTGTTTTGACTACCATAGCTGTATAGTAACTTCTGAGGTCAGGTAGTGTGAGTCCTCCTACTTTATTCTTCTTCAATAGTGCTTTACTTATCTGGGGCTTCTCCCCTTTACATATAAAGTTAATGATTAGTTTTTCCATCTCTTTAAAGAATGTTGTTGATATTTGGATGGAGATTACATTGCATTTGTAAATTTGTTTGGGTAGAATTGTCATTTTCACAGTGTTGAATCTACCTATCCGTGAGCAGGGTATGTTTTTCCATTTATGTAGATTCCTTTGGGTTTATTGCAGTAGTGTTTTGTAGTTTTCTTTGTATAGGTCTTTTACATCCCTGGTTAGATCATTCCTAAGTATTTAATATTTAGGGGCTATTGTAAATGGTATTGTTTTCCTGATTTCCTTTTCATCATTCTCTTTATTGGTGTGTAGGAATCCAACTGATTTTTGTATATTTATCTTGTATCATGCTACTCTGCTGACTCTTTCTATTAGTTCCAGTAGTTTTCTCATGGAGTCTTTAGGGTTTTCCATGTATAGTATCATATCATCTGCAAACAGGGACAATTTAACTTCTTCATTACCAATTTGGATACACTTTATTTTGTTTGTTGCCTATTACCTAGGACTTCCAGGACAATGTTAAATAAGAGCGGCAATATAGGACCCTCGTCTTGTTCTTGTTCTCAAGGGGGATGTTTTAAGCCACCCTCCATTAATAATGATGGTGGCCACTTGTCTGGCATAGATGCACTTTATTATGTTGATAAATTTCCATTCTATACCTATTTTATTGAGAGTTTTTATTAGGAATGGGTGTTGGAGTTTGTTGAATGCCTTTTCTGTGTCAATTGAGATGATCATGTGATTATTTTCTTTCCTTTTATTTATGTGGTGGATTACATTGATTGATTTCCTAATGTTGGACCATCCTTGCATACCTGGTATGAATCCTCCTTGGTAGTGGTGTATTTTTTTTTTTTATATGATGCTGTATTTTATTGGCTAGATTTTTGTTGAGAGTTTTTGCATCTATATTCATGAGAGATATTGGTCTGTAATTTTCTTTTTATCTGGCGTCTTTGCCTGGTTTTGGATCTTGCTGAAGATTGCTCTGTGGCCTAAGATGTGGTCTATTCTGGAGAACGTTTCATGTGTATTGGAAAAGAATGTGTTCTTTGCAGCAGTTGGATGGATTGTTCTATATAGGTCTATGAGTTCAAGTTGGCTGATTGTACCCTTTAAATCTTTTGTATCTTTGTTGAGTTTCTTTCTAGATGTTCTGTCCTTTACAGAGAGTGATGTGTTGAAGTCTCTTACTATTATTATGGAACTGTCAATTTCTCTTTTCACTGCTGTTACAGTTTGTTTTATGTATTTTGGAGCACTGTTATTCGGTGTGTATTTATTATGGTTATTTTCATGAAAGATCATCCCTTAATGATTATATAGTGTCCTTCTTTATCTTTTATGGTGGATTTTGTTTTAAAGTCTATTTATCTGTGATTAGTATTTCCACTCCTGCTCTTTTTTGTTAGTTGTTTGCTTGATATATTTTTTCCATCCTTTGATTTTTAATAAATGTCCAAATTTCATCATCATATTTGAATGAGAGTTTTGCAGGGTAGATTTATTCTTGGCTGGCAGTTTTTCTCTTTCAAGGTTTTATATATGTCATCCAATTGCTTTCTTGCCTTCATGGTTTCTGAATAATCCAACGTTAGTCATATTGTTTCTCCTCCATATGTTATCTTTTTTTTTCGAGATGGTCTCAGGATTCTTTGTTTGTCTTTGGATTTAGCGAGTGTGATTATGATATGCCTTGGTGATTTTCTTTTGGGGGGTATCCTATATGGGGTTTGTTGAGATTCTTGGATTGTCAGTGTTTCATCTTTCATGATATTGGGGATGTTTTTCTGTCAGCAGTTCTTCAGTGATTCTCTCTGTGTTTTCTGTTTTCTCCCCCTGTTCTGGAACTTTGATCACTCGAAGATTTTTGCTTTTTATTGTATCTCACATAATTCTCAGGTTTTCTTCATTTTTCTTTTTTCTGATTTTTCTTCAGTTAGTTTCAACTGTTTGTCTTCAATTTCACTGATTCTGTCTTCCATCTTTTCAAACCTGTTCCTCAGCCCTAATATGACACTGTCCATTTCCGAAATATTGTTGTTTATCTTTTAGATTTCTAATTTTTTTGTGTGTGTGTAATTTCTAGTTATGAATTTATTTTTGCATTTTGTTCCTGTATTATTTTCCTGGATTCTTCCATTTTTTCTGTATTTTCCATGAATTTGACTGCCTTTTCCTTGAATTTGTCTATTTTTTCCTCATTTTTGTCTGCTTTTGCTTCAGCTTTTGGATAACTCTGAATATTAGAGATTTTAATTCCCTATCAGGTAGTTCTAGTGCCTTTTCTTCTACTGGAAAGTCATCTGGTGTTTTATTTTGGACACCGATTGGAACCATCCTGTCCTGTTTTTGTATATGCTTTGGTATTGTCTGCTGTCTTTAGGAAATTCAGTAATTTTCTTCATTTATTGATTGTAGATTTGTTTCTTTCATTCTGCTTTTTTGTTTTATTTGGTTCTGTCTGAGTAGGTGGCTTGTGCTTTCTTTTTTGTTTTCTCACCTGTAGGCACGATACTTTTCACCTCCTTCTCTAACGGGCAGGGTCAGTTGCTCAGGCATGGTACAGCAGGGCAGGTCCAGCTGAAGGGGTGTTGCTAGGATAAGTTGTTTGTGACATGTACTAAGACTGACAGTGTGGGCTGGGAATCAGTGCAGGGTATGTTCTGTAGGCCTGCCTGTGTTGCTTGGCGGTATGATGTTCAACTCACAGTGTAGGTAGGCAGGATGGAGAGGGGAGATTGTGATATGTGGAGCTAAGATGGGCATGGGAAAGAGGAGGGAGAGGAGACAGGAACATGAGCCAAATACATACAAGGAAACAAAAAAGAATGCCAAGGGAGCTTGCCTTTGGGGTGGAGAGATGAGAGACTGAGAAATGGAGAAAAACAAAATGAAAAAAAAGAAAAAAGGGTAAAATAAAAAAATTAATAAATAAAAATTAGGAGAAAAAAGAAAAATAAAGTCCCCAGGGATCCCACCAGTGCAGCTGCAAGAACTGGGTAAGTTGCTCGTAGGCCATGAAGTACAGCCTGGCTAGAAGGGGTAGAGGTGTCACCCACTGCCAGGTATTCAGGTGACAGGAAGAGAAGATAAGTATAGAGAGACTAGAAACTGAGAAATGAAGAAAGACAAAAAGGGAAAATGAGAGAAAAGAAAAGAAAACCAAACAAGAAAAAAGAAGTGTCCTCAGGGATCCCCCCCGCACATCCGTGAAGACTGATAGAGTAGCTCTGGAGCCGCACAGTACTGCCTGTCTAGAAGAGGCTCCCAATCCCAGAAAAGAAAATGAAAACAAACAAACTAAACAAAACAAACAAACAGAAGCCCTGCAGATCCCACCAGTGAGGTGGCACAGGCCAGGAAACAGTTTTACAGTCAAGCAGCATTCCACAGCCTTTCAGGAAGAAGCAAAGATGGCACAGGGAGCCAGGTATTTGCGAGAAAGGAAGGGGAGGTAGTTAGATGTATGGAAGAAACCAAAAGGAGCAGAAAAAAGCAACACCAGCAGCCAACAAATCAGACTCAGGGAGCTGACCAGTGTGGGCACGTGGAATCCAAGTGGCACTAAAGTGAAGCTTGTGCTTCCCAGCCAAGAGACTGGCTACAGAAAGCAGAGGAGGCTGAGAGGTTGTGAAGAAAGGTAGGGGTGGTGGGAAAGCGTGTATTGCTGGTTACCAGTTATTCTGTCTCCTGTTGTAAGCTCCGTAGAGCTGTTGTCTCGTACCCCCATTTGTCAATCTCCAGTAGGAGTCCAAGAAGGCGGATCTGTGCGGCATTAGCTGATAGGGGACCTCTGCATGTATCTCTCCTGGTTCTCTGTTCTCTGTCAGTTTCTTATTCCATTTGGTGCTTTGCTGAGTTCTTTATCTCTTCATTTGATGCTTAGGGTTTCAGGACTGATGTTTGTCCCTGTTTGACTTAGTTTTTTGAATCTGTGCTGTGGAGGGATGGTGTGGCACTTCTGTCTATAGTGCCATGTTTTCTGAAAGTCAAAAGACCTCCTTAAAGTGTTAAAAAGCAAAGATGTCACTTTGAGGACTAAGGTGCACCTGACTTAATACTTGGTATTTCCAATAGCCTCGTATACATACAAAAGCTGGACAATTAATACAGAAGACCAAATAATTTAATAAGGAAGGCCTTTTAATTATAGTGTTGGTGAATAATATTGAATATACCATTGGCTTCCAGAAGAATGAACATGTCTTTCTTAGAAAAAGTACAGACAAAATGCTCATTAGAAGCAAGATGGTGAGACTTTGTCTCATGTACTCTGGATATGTTATCAGGAGCAACAAGTCCCAGGAGAAGAACATCATGCTTGGTAAGATAGATTGTCAGTGAAAAAGAGGAAGAGCCTTGACGAGATGAACTGACACAATGGCTGCAACAATAGTCTCAAACATGCAAGGATGGCTCAGGATCTGATGGTGTTTCATTCTTTTGCATGCAGGTTCGCTATTAGTTAGAACTGACTGGACAACACCTAAAAACAACAACAAAAATCATTGAATTAAAGCTTCCTGGGCTCTTTATTTATTTCTCTATCTCAGTCTGATATTCCTTATACCACCCTACCCATTGATCTTTGAAAGTCTTATATTTTTACTCAAGCATCTACCCTCACTTTGTTCCTCTTCCTATATAAACTTGAATTTCCATGTTCCAGGCACAGTTTACTTGAGTAAGGACTTCTCGTTTTTGTATAAATTTGCTTCTAGCCCTAGATTACATGAACTTTCCATTTGTTTATTTCTAATCTTCACATTAATCAGCAATGGAAAGTACTCATTCTAAATGTGTCATCTAATTCTTCTTTCACTATACTACTCATAACTACTTAGTGTCTAGTATTGTGTTTCGGTTTATTCAGAGGGAAAATGTAACATTATCTCAAAAGTAGGATGACCATGCTTTTAATTTGTGCGAGCCAATTGATGTCTAATATTCAAGTTCATTGTTTAATTTTAATGTCTTCTCCCCCTTTCATTTTCATTTTATCCACTTCTGCCATCAAATTGTTCACTTATTCTTCACTACTCATAAGAGAAACAAGCTAATCATTTAAAAAGAACTCCAATCTATTGAGCAAGCTTGTTTTGATCTTAACCATAGAGGGAAATGCATCTTGATTTTGTATATTACATATTTGATTTTTGTTTCTGATAGAAATTGTTTACCAAAATAAAGAAATTTCCTTATATTCCTATTACATAAAGAGCTTTAATAATGAAGGCAGTTATATATTTTAAAATGTTATTTTAATAATTATTTATGGATCAAAAATTTCAGTAATTGACACAAGGCATCATCCAGTTCTTTTGGTCTCATGGCAAAGAAGATAGTTATTCATGGGGGCAGTCACAAATGCACTGGATTTTCTCCTATGATTCCTGACTCTCTTTCTTCCTTTGATGCTTCAGGTGAATGGAGAACAACTGTTGTACCTTGGATGGCAACTTGCTAGCTTCTAAAAACCCAGGTACTGTGCAACGAACTAGGAAGTTGAACAGAAGTACAGAGAAACAATATTAGGCCAGTTGATTGGGGTGTCACTCTAAACCTCCAGTCCAAGAAAACAAATTCCATGAGGTGTTTGCTTCCACATAAGCATTCTCAACAGTTGACTTATAATTTTTTGTAAAAATATTTATAAACACAACACTTGGCAAGTCAACATTTTCAGAAGTACAGCTTAGCAATATCAATTACATCAATTTGTTGTGCACCCATTACCCTTAATCAAGGCCAAATTCCTCATTGCTAGAAACATATCAAATGGGGGAGTCATGTGGAACAGAATTTCAAATTTCAATGGAATCCAAACTTTGTGGAGCCCTTGAGTCTGGATGAGCTCCCAAAACTATCATCCTGATATAATCTTTAAACTTTAAACCTTAAACCAAATATATCCCCTGAAGCTTGCTTGAACCCAAAAAATAAGTTAATTTCAATTAGTAAATTACATCTGCTTTCAACTCTGTGCTGTTTTAAAGAATTATCTATGTGAGATTAAATTGAAAATGGCAATTCAAAAGATAGGATAGGAAGCTTAGGCGGCAGTGAGTTTAAAATAATGGTGGTAGAAAAATTTGGAAAAGGATAGCAAGAATGGTGGCATAACTTGACAAATGTAAACAATGTCACTGAATTGTACAAGTAGAAAATGTTGAAATGACCTATCTTTGGCTGTGTATACTTTCAACAAAATAAAACTTTAAAAAAATATATTTATGGGTTTGATTCAACTATAGTTTATTTAAAGTGTGAATCTTTGCTCCAGTTGTTGTTGCTAAGTACCATCTGGTTGTTTCCAACTTACAGCCACCCTAGGTACAACAGAACGAAACACTGCCTCATCTTGCACCATTCTCACAGTCATTGCTATGTTTGAGCCCATTGTTGCAGTCACTGTGTCAGTCCAGCTTGTTGAGGGTCTTCCTGTTTTTTGCTGACCCTCACTTTACCAAGTATGATGTCCTTCTCCAGGGACTGGTCCCTCCTGATAACATGTCCAAAGTATGTGATATGAAGTCTCACCATCCTGGCTTTTAATGAACATTCTGGCTGTACTTCTTCCAAGACAGATTTGTTTGTTCTTCTGACAGTCCATGCTATGTTCAATATTCTTTGTCAAAGTCATAATTCAAAGACGTCAGTTCTTCTTTGATCTTCCTTATTCATTGTCCTGCTTTCACATGCATATGAGGTGATTGAAAACACCATGGCTTGGGTCAAGTGCACCTTAGTCTTTAAAGTGACATCTTTGCTTTTTAACACTTTAAAGAGGTCTTTTTTGCAGCAGATTTTCCCAATGCAATGCATTGTTTGATTTCTTGATTGCTGCTTCCATGGGCGTTAATTGTGGATCCAAGTAAATTGAAATCCTTTACAACTTCAATCTTTTCTCCATTTATCATGATGTTGCTTTTTGGTCCAGTTGTGAGAGTATTTGTTTTCTTTATGTTGAGGTTTAATCCATACTGAAGTCTGTAGTCTTTGATCTTCATCCGTAAGTGCTTCAAGTCCTCTTCACTTTCAGCAAGCAACATCGTTTCATCTGCATAAGGCAGGTTGTTATGAGTCTTCCTCCAATCCTGATGCCGTGTTCTTCATATAGTCCAGTTTCTCAGATTATTTGTTCAGCATACAGATTGAATAAATATGGTGGAAGGATACAACACTGATGCACAACTTTCCTGACTTTAAACCACATTGTTCTGTTTGAATGACTGCCTCTTGGTGTATGTACAGGTTCCGCATGAGCACAACTAAGTATACTGGGTTTCCCATTCTTCGCAGTGTTATCCTTAATTTGTTACGATGATGATGTACACAGTTGAATGCCTTTGCATAGTCAATAAAACACAGGTAAATATAGTTCTGGAATTCTCTGCTTTCAGAAAAGATTCATCTGACATCAGCAATGATATCCCTGGTTCGATGTCCTCTTCTGAATATGGCATGAATTTATGGCAGTTCATGTCAATATAATGCTATAACAATTTTTTAAGTATCTTAAGCACAATTTTATTTGTGTAATATTAATGATATTGTTTGATAATTTATGCATTCCATTGGAATTCACTTTTTCTTTGTAATAGGCACAAATATGTGTCTCTTCTAGTTGGTTGGCCAGGTAGCTGTCTTCCAAATTTCTTGGCATAGATGAGTGAGTGCTTCCAGTGTTGCATCCATTTGTTGAAACATCTAAATTGGTATTCCCTCAATTCCTGGAGCCTTGCTTTTCATCAGTGCCTTCAGTGAAGCTTGGAAGTCTTCCTTCAATGTGATTGATTATTGATCATATGCTATCTCCTAAAATGGTTGAACGTCAACCAATTCTTCTTGGTACAGTGTCTCTGTATATTCCTTCCATCTTCATTTGATGCTTCCTGAGTCATTAAATCTTTGCCTGTAGATGCCTTCAATATTATAACTTGAAGCATGAATTTTTTCTTCAGTTCTTTCATCTTAAGAAATGCTTAGCATGTTCTTTCCTTTTGGTTTCCTATCTCCAAGTCATGGCAAGTTTCATTATAATACTTTTCATTGTCTTCTCCAGCTGCCATTTGAAATCTTCAGTTCTTTTACTTTATCATTTCTATGTTCAAGAGCAAGTTTCAGTGTCTCTTCTGACATCAGTTTTGATTTTTTTTTCTGTCTTTTTAATAGCCTTTTTTTTTTTATGTATGATGTTCTTGATATCATTCCATGCTCATCTGGTCTTCGGTCATTAATTTTCAATATACCAAATCTATTCCTAAGATGGTCTCTAAATTCAGGTAGGATATACTCAAGGTTGTACTTTGGCTCTCATGGACTTGTTTTAATTTTGCTCAGCTTCAACTTGAACTTGCTATGAGCAATTGATTGTTAACACAGTTGGCCTCTGGCCCCTTGTTCAAATTGATATTGAGCTTCTCCATAGTCCCTTTCCACAGATGTAGCCTATTTGATTACTGTGTATTCCATTCAGCAAAGTTCATATATATAGTTGCCATTTATGTTGTTTAAAAAAAGTCCTTCCAATGAATAAGTCATTGGTCTTACAAAATTCTGTCATGTGATCTCATGCATTGTTTCTATGACCAAGACCACATTTTCCAAATATTGGTCCTTCTTGTTTGTTTCCACCTTTCACATTTCAATTTCCAGTAATTATCAATGCATCTTGATTGCATGTTTGATCAATTTTAGACTGCAGAATTTGGTAAAAATCTTCCATTTCTTCAATTATGGCATTAGTGGTTGGTGCATAAATTTGAGTAATAGTCATATTAACTGATTTTCCTTGCAGATATATGGATATTATCCTGTCACGGACAGCCTTGTATTTCAGGATAGATCTTAAAAGGTTCTTTTTGACAATGACTGCAACACCATTATTCTTCAATTCTTCATTCTCAGTGTACATACCATAAGATTGTCTGATTCAAAATGGGCAATACCAGTCCACTTCAGCTTACTAATGCCTAGGAGTTTTGGCAGTGCAATGGTTAAGATTTGGGCTACTAACCAAAAGATCTGCAGTTCAAATACACGAGTTGCTCCTTGGAAACTTCATGGGGCAATTCTACTCTGTCCTATAGGGTTGCTGTGAGTCAGAATCCATTTGATGGCAATGGGTTTGGGTTTTTTCAGTTTCAATGCCTAGGATATAGACCTTGCAGTGTTTCATTTCATTTTTGACAACTTCCCATTTTCCTTGATTCATATTTTTTACATTTCACAATTGATTATTAATAGATGTTTGCAGCTGTTTCTTCTCATTTTGGGTCATGCCACATCAGCAAATGAAGGTCCCAAAAGCTTTTACTCCATCTATGTCAGTAAGGTGGACTCTGCTTTGAGGAGACAGCTCTTCCTTAGTCATATTTTGAGTACCTTCCAATCTGAGGGCTCGTCTTCCAACACTATATCAGAAAATATTCTCCTGCTATCCAGGTTTTCCCTGGCCAATTTTTTTCAGAGAAGATGATCAGGTCCTTCTTCCCTGTCTGTCTTAGTCTGTAATCTCCGCTGAAACCTTTCCACCATGGTTGACCCTACTGGTATTTGAAATGCTGGTGGCATAGCTTCCAGCATCAAATCAACATGTAAGCTCCCACAGAACAACAAATGGACAGATGAGTAGTGGGCTTTATAAGATAGCAACTATTTCTAGAGTATTTGCTAGAACTCACCTTTAAAATCACCTTATACTCTTCACTTTTAGAAAAAATATTCTTTGATATATTCCTTTTACAGTTATTGATATGTACATGGTTCGTATATTTTCTATCAATCTTGATCATTTATATTTTCTTTAAAATTATAAATCCCAAATAGGATCTCAAATTTATTGATAGTACGCTATTCACAGCTTTCTCTTAAAACTCTAAATTATGTTTTTCTTCCTTTTATATCTCCTTTTTATGCTTCATGATTGTTTTGGGGTGAGAGTTTTCTATTGTTCTTTATCTCTTTTTCTTGCCCATAACTACCAAAGTTTTGTCAAATGTGTTAGTTTTTAGAGTGCTATGTTTTCATTTCATTTATTACCTACATGTTGTTTTGTGTTTCTATTTCACTACTGCTTACCTATATTTTTTGTGTTTCTTTTTCCATCTCAGGATTTTTATTTGTTTTTGGCTTATGGCATTAAAAAATTTGTCCATTCTATATCTATCTATTTTCTAAATAAATATTTGGGGATATAAAGTTTGTTTTCAACTCAACTTTAGTTGCACCAGCATATTTTTCTTGTATGATTTGTTTTGCTTTTGTCATGCACTTCTAAATATTATTTATTTCTTATTTAGATTTCATACGTACTACATGAATACATATTTATGGAGCAAGCACTATTTGGTAGACATTGTTCTAGGCAATGAACAAAGCAAGGTTTCTTTTATTTCAAAGGTTGTATCAAATGAGAGTGTATGCAAACTTATCTTGTGCAACACGCAGAGTAAAAATATTAGCTACCACTGAGCTGATTCCAACTCATGGAAACTCCACGTGTATGAGAGTAGTACTGTGCTCCACAGGGTTTTCAATGGATGATTTTTTTGGAAGTAGATTGCCTGGCCTTTCTTCTAAGACATCTCTGTGTGGACTCAAACCTCCATCTTTTTGATTAGCAGTCAAGCTTGTTAACTGTTTGCACCACCCAGAGACTCCATACAGAGTAACAAACAGTATAAATAAAATAAAAAATAAATAATGACAAGGGTTTCTCTCACATATAGAGAGAAATAATTAGAGAACTTTCTTTGATCAGAATACAGTTAGCACTAATCTGAAAGATATAAGGAAATAAGAAAAAAGCAAATGCAAAGATCCTAAGATTTTTGAATAATAAGCCAGTTTGGCTAGAGCAGTGTAAGAAAGCAGATGAGTCATAGGAAATAAGAAGAGTTTTCTAGTCAGGTAATGATCTCGGAAGAACACTAATGATTCAGAAAAAAAAATTTTAAGCTCTACGTTTTAAACAAAAGTGGTTAAAATATCTTTTTACCATGATTTTTTATTTTCTTTCTTTCTTCTTTCTTATTTATTTTGCTTTCTGGTTAGTATATATTATTTATATAAAGTCAGGGTTTTTATAATTTTGTTCAAAAGAGTCTATATCATATTAAATAATTTTCCTAAGTCTGCCAGATCCTCTAATGTCGGGTTAAATTTAGGCTAAATTTTCATAGTATTGCAAATTTCCCTTAAGAGGTAGGGAAGAAATTTGTGATTAGTCAGCAGTATGCTATATACCACACATTTTCTATTATTTCCCCACCTCCTTCCTTCCTTTCCTTTGTTCCTCCCTGTCCTAGATTCCTAGTGCTGCTGTAACAGAAATACCACAAGTGGGTGGTTTCAATTAACAGAAATTTATTTTCTCACAGTAGAGGAAGCCAGAAGTTCGAATTCAGGGTGCAGCTCTCAGCGCAAGGCCCTCTCCATTATCTCTGGGGGAATATCTCCTTCAGTTTCTGCAAACCAAACAGTTCTTGATTCCTTGGTGATCTCCATGTGGCATGGATCTTCCCTTCCATTTGTGTTTGCTTCTCTGTGTCTAATCTACTCTTTTTATATCTCAAAAGTGAGTAGATTTAAAACACACTCTACACTGATGTGGCCTCATTAACATAGCAAAGAAAACCCTATTCCCAAATGGGATTACGTCTACAGGTATAGGGTTAGGATCCCAGTACATGTTTTGGGGAGACACAATTCAATCTACAGCACTCCCTCTCTACCGTGGTGATTGAGCATAAAGCTATCTTTGTTTCCCCCCCACCATGAGTATGAGCAGCAGCTGCAGAGCTGATTTTTAACCTCCTACTACCTTCCACCAAGTCAACAGATAATTCATGTCTTAATAAGTTGGCAGATCTGTACAGTTCCCTATCCAGCACTGAAATTCTTATGCAGATGGTGCTCTACAATGCACAGGGATATGCCTTTTCTTGCTTTTCCATCTGTATTTATCTGTTCCAATTGAAGGGTCATTGACTTTGACTCTTCAGGTCTCATCTCCTTACTTTGCATAACTCAGAATATTATCTTTCTCTCTGATTCTTTTTTTTTTTTTTATTGTACTTCAGGTGAAGGCTTACAGAACAAATAGTTTCTCATGAAACACTAGTACACATATTGTTTTATGATATTGGCTAACAACCCCACAACATATTAACCCTCTAAATTCTCAACCTTTTTTTTTTTTTTTTGGTGAAAATACACATAGCCAAAGATACACTGTTTCAAAAATTTCTACATGCACAGTTCAGTGACATTGACTACACTCTTCCAATTGTGCCGTTATTCTCACTTAAGATGAAGGCTTACAGAACAAAATAGTTTCTCATTTAACAGTTACTACAAATGTTGCCCTATGACAATGGTTAACAATCTCACAACACATCAACAATATCCTTACTCAACCTTGGGTTCCCTATCACCACCTTCCTTGTCCCTTTCTGCCTTCTGGCCCTTGTCACTGGAATCCTGTACCTTGTTAGTTTCATTTGGTTTTACGGGGCTGTCCACTTCCAGGCTGAACAGTGAACCGAGGAGGTAGCTTCATCATTGAGCTAAAAGGGTGTCTGGGGGCCATACTATTGAGGTTTCTCCAGTCTCCTTTAGGCCAGTAAACATGATCTTTTTTTGGTGAGTTAGAATTATGCTCTACATCCTTCTCCAGCTCTATCCAGAACCCTCTGTTGTGATCCTGGTCAGAATTGTCAGTGGTGGTAGCCGGGGACCATCTAGATGTACTGGACTCAGTCTGGTGGAGGCCTTGGTAGCTATGGACAATTAGTCCTTTGGACTAATCTTTTCCTTGTATCCTGTTCTCTTCATTCTCCCTTGCTCCTGAAGGGATGAGACCAGTGGAGTATCTTAGATGGCCGCTCACAGGCTTTTAAGACCACAGACGCTACTCACCAAGGTAGAATGTAGAGCATTGACTTTATAAGCTATGTCATGCCAATTGAGCTGGATGTTCCCTGAGACCGTGGTCCCCAGAGCCCTCCGCCCAGCAATTTATTTCCTCAGGGAGTTTGGATGTATCTATGGGGCTTCCATGACCTTATCTTGTACAAGTAGTGCTAGTTTCCCCTGTATTGTGTACTGTCTCACCCTTCACTCAAGACACCACTTATCTATTGCCTATTTAGTATTTCCCCCCTACCCCTCCCGTCTCTGGTAACCAACAAAGATTGTTACATTTTGTGTGTGAACGTTTTCATGGGTTTTTACAATAGAGGTCTCATACAAAACTTGTCCGTTTGTGATTGACTTATTTCACTCAGCATAATGTCATCCAGTTACATCCATGTTATGAGATGCTTCACAGATTCATTGTTACTCTTTCTCGTTGCATAGTACTCCATTGTGTGTATATACCATAGTTTGTTTAACCATTCATCTGTTGATGGGCATCTAGGTTGTTTCCATCGTTTTGCTATTGTGAACAATGCTGCCATGAACATAGGTGTGCATATGTCTATTCGAGTGACGACTCTTATTTCTCTAGGATATATTCCTAGGAGTGGGATTGCTGGATCGAATGGTATGTCTACTTCTAGCTTTCTGAGGAAGCGCCATATCATTTTCCAAAATGGTTGTATCATTTTGCATTCCCACCAGCAGTGCATAAGAGTTCCCATCTCCCCGCAGCCCCTCCAACATTTGTTATTTCCAGTGTTTTTGATTTGTGTCAGTAATGCCGGGGTGAGATGGTATCTCATTGTGGTTTTAATTTGCATTTCTCTAATGGCTAGAGATCGCGAGCATTTCCTCATGTGTCTGATGGCCATTTGAATGTCTTCTTTGGTGAAGTGTCTGTTCATTTCCTTTGCCGATTTTTTAATAGGATTATTTGTCTTTTTGTTGTAGAGGTGTTGGATTTTCTTGTAGATTATGGAGATTAGACCTTTGTCTGACTTGTACTGTCCAAAAATTTTTTCCCAGTCTGCAGGTTCTCTTTTTACTCTTTTGGTGAAGTCTTTGGAAAAGCATAGGTGTTTGATTTTTAGAAGATCCCAGTTATCTAGCTTATCTATTGGGGTTTGTGTGTTGATGGTTATGGTATGTATCCTGATAATGCCATGTATTAAGGCCTGAAATGTTGGTCCTATTTTTTCTTCTATGAACTTTATAGTTTTAGGCTTTATATTCAGGTCTTTAATCCATTTTGAAGTAGTTTTTGTATACGGTGTGAGGTATGGGTCCTGTTTCATTTTTTTGCAGATGCATATCCAGTTTTGCCAGCACCATTTGTTAAAAGGACTGTCTTTTCCACATTTGATGGACTTTGGGCCCTTGTTGAAGATCAGGTGACCGTAAGTGGATGGATTGACATCTGGGTTCTCAATTCTGTTCCATTGATCAATGTATCTGTCATTGTACCAGTACCAGGCTTTTTCGACTACTGTAGCTGTATAGTAGGTTCTCAAGTCAGGTAGTGTGAGTCATCCAACTTTAACCTTCTTCTTCAGTAGTGCTTTACTTATTCGGGGATTCTTCTCTTTCCATAGAAAGTTAACGATTAGGTGTTCCATCTCTTTGAAGAATGTTGTTGGTATTTAGATCGGGATTGCATTGTATTTGTCAATAGCTTTGGGTAGAATTGACATTTTCACAATGTTGAGTCTGCCTATCCATGAGCATGGTATGTTTTTCCATTTATGTAGATCCCTTTGGGTTTCATGCTGTAGTGTTTTGTAGTTTTCTTTGTAGGGGTCTTTTACATCCCTGGTCAGATTTATTCCTAAGTATTTTATCTTTTTAGGGGCTATTGAAATTGGTATTGTTTTCCTTATTTCCTTTTCATTGTTCTCCTTATTGGTGTATAGGAATCCAACTGATTTTTGAATGTTTATCTTGTAACCTGCTACACTGCTGAATCTTTCTATTAGTTCCAGTAGATTTTTTGTGGAGTCTTTAGGGTTTTCTGTGTATGGTATCATATCATCTGCAAACAGGGAGAGTTTAACTTCTTCATTACCAATTTGGATGCCCTTGATTTCTTTTTCTTACCTTATTTCTCTAGCTAGAACTTCCAACACAATGTTAAATAGGAGTGGTGTTAAAGGGCATCCTTGTCTTGTTCCTGTTTTCAAGGGGAATGTTTTCAGCCTCTCTCCATTTAGAATGATGTTGGCCATTGGTTTTGCATAGATGCCCTTTATTATGTTGAGAAATTTCCCTTCTATACCTATTTGATTGAGAGTTTTTATCAGGAATGGGTGTTGGACTTTGTCGAATGTCTTTTCTGCATCAATTGAGATGATCACGTGATTCTTTACTTCCCTTTTATTTATGTGCTGGATTATGTTGATTCATTTTGTGATGTTGAACCATCTTTGCATAACTGGTATGAATCCTACTTGGTCTGGTGTATTATTGTTTTGGTGTGATGCTGAAGTCTATTGGCTAGAATTTTGTTCAGAATATTTGCATCTATATTCATGAGAGATATTGGTCTGTAATTTTCTTTGTTTGTGACATCTTTGCCTGGTTTTGGTATCAGCGTTATGTTGGCTTCATAGAATGAATTTGGAAGTGTTGCTTCATCTTCTATGCTCTGAACTAGCTTGAGTAGTACTGGTACAAGCTCTTCTGTAAATGTTTTGTAGAATTCTCCAGTGAAGCCATCTGGGCAGGGCTTTTTTTGGTTGGGAGGTTTTTGATTACCTTTTCAATCTCTTCTCTTGTTATGGGTCTGTTCAGATTTTCAACATCACTTGTTGTAGTTTGGGTAGGCCGTGTGTTTCTAGAAATTTATCCATTTCCTCTAGGTTTTCAAATTTGTTGGAGTCTAGTTTTTCATAATATTCTGTTACAATCCTTTTTATTTCAGTTGGGTCTGTTGTACTATCACCCATTTCATTTCTTATTTGGGTTATTTGTGTCCTTTCTGGTTTTTCTTTGTCAGTCTGGCTAGTGTTTTGTCGATTTTGTTGATTCTTTCAAAGAACCAACTTTTGGTTTTGTTGATTCTTTCTATTGTTTTTCTGTTCTCTATTTCATTTATTTCTGCTCTGATCTTTACTATTTCCTTTCTTCCGGTGGTTGTGGGCTTTTTTGCTGTTCTCTTTCTATGTGTTTGAGTTCTGTAGATAATGTTTTGATTGTGTCCCTTTCTTCTTTTTTGATATGTGCATCTATTGCTATAAATGGTCCTCTGAGGACTGCCTTTGCTGTGTCCCAAATGTTTTGGTATGATGTGTTTTCATTTTCATTTGATTCTGGGAATTTTTTGATTCCATCTCTGATTTATTCTATTACCCAGTCATGTGAAAGCAGAGTATTATTCAGTTTCCATGTAGTTTATTTTTTTCCCTTGCTCTTTCTATTGTTAATTTTTACCTTGATGGCATTGTGGTCAGAGAAGATACTTTGAATTATCTCAACTTTTAGGATCTTGTTGAGGATTGCTCTGTGGCCTATGATGTGGTCTATTCTGGAGAACATTCCATGTGCATTGGAAAAGAATGTGTACTTTGCAGCAGTTGGATGGAGTGTTCAGTATATGTCTATGAGGTCCAGTTGGCTGATTGTGCCCTTTAGGTCTTCTGTATCTTTGCTGAGTTTCTTCTTAGTTGTTCTGAACTTTACTGAGAGTGGTTTGTTGAAGTCTCCTACTATTTTCGTGGAACTGTCAATTGGTTTTTTCAGTGTTGTTAAAGTTTGTTTTATGTATTTTGGAGCCCTATCATTGCGTATGTTGATGTTTATTATGGTTATTTCTTCATGTTAGATCATCCACTTAATGATTATATAGTGTCTGTCTTTATCTTTTATGGTAGATTTCATTTTAAAGTGTATTTTATCTGAGATTAGAATTGCTACTCCTGCTCTTTTTTGGTAGTTGTTAGCTTGATATATTTTTTTCCAACCTTTGACTTTTAATAAATTCATATCTTTGTTTCTAAGATGTGTCTCTTGTAGACAGCATATTGATGGATCCTGTTTTCTTATCCATTCTGTCACTCTCCATCTCTTTATGGGTGCATTGATTCCATCTAGCTTGAGTGTAATTATTGATAGATGTGAGTTTGTTGCTGTTATTTTGTAGTGCTTTTTTTTGTAGTGCTTATGTTTTCTTTGTACTTCTTACTCTCTTGTGCTGAGTTAGTTTTGTTTTTGGATTTTTTTTTTTAATTTCTTTTGTTTTTGCGGGTTTTGTTTTTGCCGAGACTTTATGTTTTTCGTCTTTATTTTTATGAGTTGGTTTGTTAACTTTCTTTGTGGTTACCGTGAATTTTACAGTTATCTTTCTAATTTTGAAGCAGTCTACCATTACTTGGTATCGCCTTGCCTTCCTTTTCATTAGAAGGCTCTATACCTATGCCGTTCATTCCCTCTTTGATTGTTTCGATGTTGTCATTTATTGATTAACTGTTCTGATTCCCTGTTGTATTTCTTTTGGTTTTGGATTGTCCTCAAGAGTTCATTTCCTAGATTGGTATCTGGCTCGTATGATCCTGCATCCTAGGTTCTGCCTTTTAGCTGAAGCTGTTTGTCCTCAGATCGAAGAACTCCCTTTACTAATTCTTGTAAGTTTGGTTTGACTTTTACATATTTCATTAATTTCTGTTTATCTGGAAATGACCTAATTTCACCATCAAAGTTGAACGAGAGTTTTGCAGGATATATTATTCTCGGCTGACAATTTTTTTCTTTCAAGATTTTATCTATGTCATTCCATTGCTTTCTTGCCTGCATGGTTTGTGCCGAATAATCTGAGCTTAGTCTTATTGTTTCTCCTCTGTATGTGAGTTCTTGTTTTTCATGAGCTGCTCTCAGGATCCTTTGTTTGTCTTTGGTTTTGGCAGGTGTGAATATGATATGCCTTGGTGATTATCTTTTGGGGTCTCTTGTATATGGGGTTCATTGAGCTTCTTGGATGGCTAGCTTTTCATCTTTCATGTTATTGGGGAAATTTTCTGTTAGCAGTTTCTCAAAGATCCTCTCTGTTTTCTCTTTTCTCCCCCTGTTCTGGAATTCCAATCACTCGTAAATTTTTGCTTTTAATTGTGTCTCACATAACTCTCAGGGTATCTTCATTTTTCTTTGTTCTGTTTTCTGAGTTTTCCTGAAACAGAGTTATATCCAAGTGTTTTTCTTGAGTCCCACTGATCCTGTCTTCCACGGTTTCAAATCTGCTTCTCAGCCCTTCTGTGATATCATCCATTTCTGAAAGTTTGTTGTTTATCTTTTGGATTTCTAATTGTTGTCTTTGTATACTTTCTAGTTGTGTTTTTATTTTGTCATTTTGTTCCTGCATCATCTTCCTGAATTCTTCCTATTTTTTGTCTGTTTTTTCCATGAATTTGTCTATTTTTCCTCATGTTTGTCAGCTTTTTGCCTCGGTTCTTGGAGAATTCTGAGTATTAGAGATTTGAATTCCCTATGAGGTGGTTCTAGTGCATTTTCTGTCTCAAGAGAGTCATCTGGTGTTTTATTTTGGAAACCTACTGGAATCATCCTGTCCTGTTTTTGTAAATGTTTAGATATTGTCTGCTGTTTTAGGGGCATTCAGTAGTTATTTTCCCCTTCTAGTGATTGTACATTTGTTTTGTCTCCTTTAAAAAAAAAAATCAGAAACATTAAAGGATCACAAAGTTCCTAGGGATCCCACCGGTGCAGCTATGAGGACTGGGGAAGTCGCTCTCAGGTGTTGCAATACAGCCTGGCTAGAAGACACAGAGGTATACAACACCTGGTATTCAGAGAACAGAAAGAGAAGGAAGATATAGGGAGATGAGAAACTGAGCAATGAAGAAAGTCAAAAAGGGAAAAAGAGGGAATAGAAAACAAAACAAATTTAAAAAAAAAGAAAAAGCAAGGCCCCCCAAAAAAACAGAAAAAAAAACAACAACAAAAACAGAAATGCTCTCAGTGATCTCTCTGCACATCTGTGGAAGCTGAAGGGGAGTTCCTTGCCACACAGCTCCACCTGGCAAAAAACAGCTCCCAACTCAATAAAAGGAAAAGAAAAGAAACAAACAATTCAAAATGAACAAATGAACAAAAGCCCCAGGATCCCACCAGCGCAGTAGCCTAGACCAGGAAGCAGCTTCACAGTGGAATGGAGCTCCGCAGCCCCTCAGGAAGAAGCAAAGATGGCGTACGGAGCCAGGCACTTAAGCGAAAGGAGGGGGAGGTGGCGAGAGGCAAGTGAGAAATCAAAAGAAGCAGAAAAGAAAAAAAAGAAAAAAAAGAAAAAGGCAACACGAGCAGCCAACAAATGGCACTCAGAGAGCCAGATAATGCGGGCTGGTGTTTCTAGACAAGAGACTGTGTCCAGGGGAAGAGGAGGGGGCTGAGTATGGGTAAAGAACGGTAGAGTGTGGGAAAGCATATATCACAAATTGCTGGCGCTCTGCAGCCCCTCAGGGAGAAGCAAAGATGGTGCATGGAGCGAGGCACTCAAGCGAAAGGAGGGGGAGATGGCCAGAGGCAAGGAAGAAATCAAAAGAAGTGAAAAAAGCAACGCCAGCAGCCAACGAATGGCATCCAGAGAGCCGCCTGCTTGGGTGTGTGGAATCCAAGCAGCCGGGTCTTCCCGGTCAAGAGACCGTGGCCGCGGGAAGCGGAGGAGGCCGAGCTGGGGTGAAGAGGGGTGGGGGGTGGGAAAGCACATACTGCAAATTACCAGTTGTTTTGTCTCCCGCTGGATGCTCCGTGAGGCTGCTTTCTCGTAACCCCGTTTGCTGGTCTCCGATAGGAGTCCAAGATGGTGGATCCGCGCTGCGTTAGCTGGTAGGCGACCTCTGCGTGAATCTCTCCTCGCTCTCCATTCTCTGTCAGTTTTCTCACTCAATTTGGTGCTTGGCTGAGTTCTTTATCTCTTCATTTGATGTTTTAGGGTTTCAGGATTGTTGTATTCTCTGTTCGGCTTAGTTTTTCGGATCTTTGCTGTGGAGGGATGGCGTGGTGCTTCTGCCTAGAGCGCCATTTTGCCAGAACGCCTGTCTCTAATTCTTTTTATTGTTTTATATGATTTTCAGAGACGAGAGTAAGATATAAATGCCTTTGCTATATTTAACCAGGTACTTATATCTTCTTTTATATATTTTTATTTTCTTTGTTCTGTTTCTTTTCTTTATTCTATTTTTTAAAAGTATCCTATTTTACTTACATATAATGATTTATTACATATAGTTATATTATTTTTCCACTTATAGTTCACTTAAACATTTTTCAGAAGTATTCCTAATCATGTATTAAGTTATTAAATTAAAAATAAGTGAATACATTTTAAAGTTTTATTTTTTCAGAATACATGCCCACATACTTTTCTATATTGAAATATGCAGTTAAATTCCATCATTCTTTGCTTTTACAATATTGACAGTTTTTTGAAAATATTTTGAAGGTTAGTTGCATAGCTATTTTTTAAATAGTTTTGGAGGTTACGAACAAAGGTAACATATTTGAGAGTTCACTACCTCCCTTTATTGACATATTTTTATTGTTTCCTCATAGTTGATGTCATAATTTTGATTGATTTTACATTGTTTTTATTACAGGTTTTCAAGTATTTAAATCACAGATAGTACCTGAGGATCATATTTCATAGAATTTCCATAAAGACAATTTTTATTTGCCTAAGTTTATTAACAGATCTTTCTCAGAAATCCTCTACATTTTAATGTTGGAGAGGAACAACTTAAGCCCAGCCTATTTTGTTTGTTTATTTATTTATAGATAAGCTGATTTAGTCCCTTGAGTTCTTAATAGATTTCTTCTATCTATGGTGTTTCATTATTCTCTCTATGTGTGTATGTACTCTTGTAGAATCTCCATTAAGTTGGTTAGAATGTGAGGGTTTCAATATTCAGGCTGAGATCCTGTTTGGATTAGGAAACTTTAAATATTTTAATTTCTTTTTACTTGTTGCTTTCAATTTTTTTGCAAAATAACACAAAGTAGCATATTGATACATGTTTATTAAAAATATAAATAACCAATATGAATCATTTCTTTAACTGTCACTAGCATAATATTTTGTCTTTCTTACATTTTTGAATTCTTATCATTTGTGGATTAATATCCTGGAACTCTACTCCTTCCTACCTATTTTCTTACCCTGTTTCTTCCCTTGATCCTTTTCTTCTGAATTAGAGATGTATAGTAGAAATAGGCCATGGTGGTATATAGGTATCAGATAATATAAAATATCATAAGCCATATTAAAGTTTGATGGTTTTATTTTTCACAGATCACTGCAAGGTCTAGCCAAAGCCTTAGAAAGACATTTAATTCAAAGCCAAAATACAAAAGGAAAAAATAATGCAGTAAATTTGAATTATTAAGTAAGAGATATGATTACCTGGGTTGTAGTGGAATAAACAAGAGTGATATTGAAACTTCACATACAGATTTATTTCTGTGTTCTATAGGTGAATACAGCTGTTTCATACGGTTTTTCTTCTGAATTCTTAAAATTTCTTTAAAATCCCTGGTTGTAGATGGCTCATATTCCTCACTTCTAGTGCTGAGTTAGGATTTCTATCATTTGTATATCCCACTGGTGTTCCCAATGGAAAATTATTTGTATAAATCATCTCCTTATCAAAAAGAGAATAAATCTCTCTTATCATAAATGTCTTTGCCTATAACAGTTTTACATAAGCTTATTCTTTTTCAGCTTCTCTGTGTGCTCTTCCTTTTCTTTCTTTACTTTGCTTTCCATTTTTCTTTCTGCTCCCACAATCTTTACACACACACGCACATATACACAAACACATGCAAAGTAGACTAAACACTAAGTACTTGTACTCCTGACTTTTTTTTTTTCTATTCCATTATTCAGAGATCTAACCTATTCTAAATTGTTATTATGTAGGTTCTCTATGGTGGCATAGTGGTTAAGAGCTCGGCTGCTAACCAAAAGGTCAGCAATTCAAATCCACCACCTGCTCCTTGGAAACCCTATGGGGAAGTTCTACTTTGTCCTATAGGGTCTACTATGAGTCAGAACCAATTCCAGAGCAACTAACAACAATAACAACAAAATTCTCTGTGCATTGTTTCTTAAATCTTGACCATTAATCTTAACATTATGCACATATTTCAGTTCTATATTGGCAAATTAGCTATGCATAATTTCATTTTTCATCCACTATTGCCTTATTTCTATGCCTCTTTAAAAATATTTTGGTAGTCATCCTAGAGTTTACTAAATGCATCATTAATCAATCACAATATACCTTCCAATTATATTACATTGTTTCTTGCTATCTCCTTTTAACCTCAGTCTGAGGTTGTGTTTGTGTCACTGGGTTTCAGACTTGAGGCTTTCTCTGACTCCACACCTCGTCCAGTGGTACAGGATTTTAATGGTCTGGACTCAGTATACTTTCTGCCCTTCTCTTAAGGATAAACTTTTTTTTCTGTTCTTTACTCCACTTGCAGTAGTATTTTTCCAATTCACTGGTTATTTACCACAGGAGGGATAAAAGGATAGTCCTTTACAGTTACTCTTCCATTGTCTAAAGTAAGATTTTGAAGCAGCATTCCATAGTCAAAGTGAATCATGCAACTTATGAATATGTTAACTTATCTGAGCAGACCTGTGGCAAAGTTAGCTCCCTAAAAAGTATGCATGTGTGTGTATAGAGAGAGAAGGCAAGAGAGAGAGAGAGAATGAGATTTATACTGGCATTCACTGATCCAAAAAATGCACTGCATAATAGTTACATAGTCAAGAATGTTTTAAATATACAGAAAGTAAAATAAACCAAAAAAAAAAAAAAAAACCAAACCCACTGCTGTCTAGTAGATTCCAATTCATAGCAACCCCAAAAGGTTTCCAAGGGTGTAAATCTCTATGGAAACAGACTGCCATATCTTTCTCCTATGGAGCCACTGGTGGTTTCAAACTGCAGAGCTTTCCATTAGCAGTTGATCACTTTAACCACTGTGCCAACAGCATTGCAAAGTTTATTTCATAGAATTATATACTTTCTATCTTAGGGATAATCACACAATGTGAATTAATAATGTTTTATTTTTCATCTTTATTATATCCGAGGGAAAGTAAGCAATTTATATAAGAATTCATTTAGTATTTAAAAACAAACAGACAAACAAACCTTGGATTTGAACTAAATCATCCAATAACAATATTTTTAGAGCCTTGGCATAAGAGTCTGTACTAACTTACATATCTGGAATATCTATTCCTTGAAGTTGGAAAACAGCTGGCCAGCTCTCCGTTATCTTAAGCCATTTCAAGAAATGTTTCACATCTTGATGCTTCTGTTAGGTTTCACCCTTGGTTCTTTGCTTGAAAGTTGAAGAACTTTGCTCTTAGGATTTCCCTCCTAGGAATTCTGTTTTCTAGGTATTGATCTCGTGTCTCTCAGAAGTGCTTTACATATATCAACTTCTTCTTGGTTGGAATGTTGTAGGGCAAAATGGATACAGTCCTTTAGTTATAAAAAGGAATACATAAGGTAGAGTGTTTTTCCTTATTAATCAAGATGAGGTTAATACATCCCAAGTTGAGGTCTGTTTCAAAGTATGTTAGTCTAAGCTCTTTCTTCAGATTGATCATGGATATTTTATAGGACTTTTTTAAAAGTATTTTTTATGTTTAGCTAATTATTTATCTATTTAAATATTGCACTGAATTTATTGAGCTTCCCTTCATTTAAAGTTATAAATTTATTAACAATTATAGATAAAAATGGATAAAATGAATATTTAAAAAAATACATCCTCTATGTTTAAAGTAAAAATATAAAATCAGGATTTTCCCCATATGTGTCTTGCTGAATTTTTGGAACTACATTGAAATTCTGTAAAAATTTAGCTTAACACATCCTTCTAAACACTAAGTGAAAGAGTCACCTTGTGAAACAGAGATATATTTATTTTGTTATATTTCAAATTGAAGTAAAATATGTTACTAAAACTATTTAGGAATGCTACCTTAGTTGGAACCGTTACAGCAATTATTTCTGATCAACTCAAATTGTAGCAATGCATAACATTTAACAGAAGACTCCAGAGTATATTGCTATTTTGTAAGTGATGTTACAATTTATATTATACTTATAGAAATGTACTTGTTGACCTTATTTTACCATTTCTTAGAAACAAGAAATCAAATATCATGTAAATTTTCAACTGAATATGTAAATAGATTTTACTCTTCACATTTCATACTCGCTTAAGTTTTTACATAACGTCTTTCGCACACGATTACATCAGACCTGAGTATGTAACACATAAGTTAGCTGTATTGTTTAGGTTTCTACAATATAAGAAATAGCAGGAAAGGAATCAAATGTCCAGGTACAGAATTTCAATAGAATCATGAAGCTATGGGGATATATTAAAAACAATTATTAAATAAAATAAAGTTTGAATTGATGAAGCTTCAGACTTAACAAAGAATATTTTTCTGAGCATTTGGAATATTTAGTATTTTTCAGTAGTTCCTAAAATTGTAAACTATGGACTGTGTTCACCACACGGAATACGAAGAAATACAGACATAAAATTAATTCAAAGCACCAAACTGGGTACTTTGGCTTTGAGGATGAGAAGGGGCATTTTGTCTTCTTCTTGATTTCTGAAACATAAACTATTCCGTATTTATTAGATTCAAGTTGAAGGAATCAGGGCATAGAAACAAAACATGCTCCAAAAAAGAATCAAAAATCTAAGATAAGAAGTTGGTGAATGTGAAGATGACAGAAACAAACTACTCAAATATATTTGTCCAGATTTTTTTTGTAAAAGCTCCACTCTGCAGCTGGTTTCAAAATACACATACAGTTTCTACATACACATATAGTTTCCTAATTCATTTGTGTTAATTAGAAGTTATTCATTTATTATTCACTCATTTATTTCAGAAACACTTGTAATAGATGTTTATTTGTGGCAAAACAAGATAGAATGATACCTGTTTTTTTTTTTTTTGGGGGGGGGGCGTGGGGTGGTAGGTTGTTGCTGTTTGTTTTGTTTTTACCACGTTCTCATAATTATCTCCCACATTCTGCCCCTCTAAACTCTCCAGACTCCCACAATACATATAAATGTTGGTTTCAGCAAATACATCTCCAGGTGGGTGCATATACAAAAAAAAAAAAAACTTATGTTGAACCCATCCTTACCCCTGCCCCACTGCAGCAGATAAGCTATATCACAGGTTGGAAACATGAAGAAAAGTGAATTTCACAGAGCAGATTAGTTGATGAGTGAGAGAGAGAGTATGCACACAGCATACCAGGTTGATTTTGGGAGGAAGCTATTTGGGAGAGCAATTCTGAAAATAGAGAGCTGGGAATGTTTATCACCTCTATATTTCCAATTTCTGAAATTTCCCTGAATACCCAACAAGAGATGAGAAAATACCACTGGGAGAGGGCAGACACACTCTTCTCTCCTTCCAGTTCAGGTAAACGTAAAAGGTCAAAGTCAGTACCATGTCCCTAGGCAAGGAGGCCCTGAGCTTATCTGTACTGATGTACTGCAGGTCATATTGCTGTACTGATGGAGGATGAAAAGGAGATAGTTCATCTTCTTCAAAGTCCTCCCGGACAGGAGGCCTTGGTAAATTTTAAAATGAAGTCTTAAAATCTGCTTACACAACTTATTCTGAGACCACCACAGCAGGTAAAATCAGCAAAGTCAGAACATTTCACAGAGAAATGGCTCGATTGTAGGGCCTAGATCTCATGAAAACACTTTCTATTGGTAGACACCAGCAGATAAAGAGCCCAAGACCTGAAAGCACACAGATTGTCTACTTCCATCCTGAAAAGGACACATGGGGTAAGAACCTTGAATTGGAATGAGTGTTTACTACAAATAAGATGTTTTCAACCAGAAGTAACTAAGATGAATTAAATGACCAAATTAAACACGTTGCACCCTGAGATTAAATAAATGGATGTTCAGTGCCTATTTGACATCAGTTAAAATATTTACTGAAAATAGTAAGGTACCTTTATACAAACATAAGTTTACTCTAAATTTTATATCTACTATATATTTTTTAGTATAGTCACTAAGTTTTGAAATTAAAAAAAAAAAAAGACAGTATAGTGAATGTCAAGATTTAATGGGGGAAGTTAATATAATAGGCAAAATGATGCCCCTCCCCCAAAAGATTACCATGTCCTAATCTCTGGAACCTGTGAATATGCTATACCAAAAGGCACTTTGCAGATGTGTTTAAGTTAAGAATCTTGAGATAGAAAGATTACGCTGATTGTACAGGTGAGCCAAACGTAATCACAAGTGTTCTAGTAAGAGGGAGACAGGAAGGTCTGAGTAAGATAAGGAGATGTGAAAATGGAAACAGAGTTTGGTGATGTCCTGTCAAGATGCAAGGAATGTGAGCATCCTCCAGAAGCTCTAAAAGCAGGGAAAACAATTTCTCCTAGAATCTCCAGAAGGAATATAGCCTTGCAGAACGATTTTAGATTTCAGACCTGCAGAACTGTAAGATAATAAATTTCTGTTTTTCAGAGCCACTGACTTTGTAGTACTTTCTTACAGCAGGAATAGGAATCTAATACTATTGACTTAATAACAATAATGACAATATGTTTTGATGAATGTTATAATAAGGGGCATGCATGATAAACTGGTGGCAAAAAGAAGAGTTTTAGAAAAAGCTTCACAAAGTGAATGACATTTGTACCAAATATTAAAGCATGAGTAGATTTTAGCTAAGAAGCCCTGGTGGCACAATGGTTAAGTGCTGGGTTGCTAACCTAAAGGTTAGCGGTTTAAACCCACTAGTGGCTCTGCAGGAGAGAAGACCTGGTGATTTGCTCCCATAAAAATTAAACCAAAAAACCAAGCCTGTTGCCATCAAATTGATTCTGATTCATAGCGACCCTGTAGGACAGAGTAGGACTGCCCTATAAAGTCTGAGGAGCATCTGGTGAATCCAAACTATAGACCTTTTAGTTATCAGCTGACATCTTAACCACTGCGTCACCTAGAAAATCCTATGGGGCAGTTGCCTACATGAGTAGGAAAGGAAGTAATTTCAGAGAAGAGTTGATAAACTGAGATAAAAGGGACAAGTTATGAGAGTTCTTGGTAATATTAGAAGGATGTCTCCATAGTGAATTAAGGACTAATAAATTGGAAGGGATATCAGGTTGTAATGGAGAGCAGAATGTCTTGAAAATGTCTCTAGTGCTGTCTCTAGGTCTCATAGGAACACAACAGGAATTAAATCTCCTAGGTGGTCTCACATCTTGTACTAAACACCTTTCAAGAAAGCAACTGTTAGAAACTAGTTCTTAATTTCTCAGGACATGGAACTCCGTAGACCAGATAGGAACAATTTGCTAAAAGATCCTTATACTAGTTGCCGTGAAATCAATTCAAACTCATGATGATACCAGTGTGTCAAAGTAGAACTGTGTTCCATAAGATTTCAACAGCTGATTTTCCAGAAGCAGATTGACAGGCCTTTCTTCTGAGGTGCCTGTGGGTGGACTTAAACCTCCAAGCTTTCAGTTACCAACTGAGTGCTTAACAATTTGTACCACCCAGGAACTTTGAATAGCAAGATCATTTTTAAGGATTTCTGTTTATCACAAAGTTTCCTTGAATAACTTTTTTTTTTAAAAAAAAAGGAACATGTAGAACATTCTTTCAAAATGATATTTTTGGAGACCTAATTGAAGAATACCTTTAAATAAATAGTTTTAGGTGTTTTCATGACTTGGGGAAAAATACTGAAAATAAAAAAGAAGATGATAACTTAAATTCGGAGTGATCTTTATAGGTTTATGATATAAAAAGTATTTTAACATAAGTTTTATTGAGAAACTATGTCATTGATTGTAAAGCACACATCTTTCACATTGTAACACCCATGGAATCACGGTATATCTTAAAATAAATGATGTGACAATATTTAACTGGCAGTGTTTTTGTTTTTGTTTTTTACTTCAGTGACACACAGAAATAATGGTGTTATATTATCAGTGGCTCAGATTCAACGAATAGTCTACTACATTGGGCTTTGGTAATAAATAGCAAAATTAAGAACAACAAAGTTCTTAAAAATATACAAAACCTTAACTCTGAGGAAAGTCCTTAAAGATGAATAGAACAATAGCATTGTTGATTAGTAATGCTAGCATTAATGGAATAACTGTATAGTGCCCCAAAGAGACGACTGTTTTGCAGGTATACTTAATTTGAAAACAAAGATCTATATTAATAAATCAAAACCAAATCTTATAAATCATAGAAAATAAAAGAACAAGAATCAACTGCGAAGGAATATGCAATACTTGCACTCGTTCCTATTTGCTTTTGCCCTGGATCATAGGCAATCCAAGAAAGAGCTAAAAGAGACATCAGGATCACCTAATTCAATCACTTTTCCTTAATAACAGAGACTAAGATGCACAGAAGCAGACCTACAGAACATCGTTTACCACTGGCAAAACTAAGATGAGAACTCAGTTCACTGGACTCAGCTTCCTGTTTTGGTTTTACTCCATCACAGCTGTGTTTTTCCCAATCTGCCAGGTGACAGCCTTGATCTGTCAGCATTCAGTATGGTGCAGAGATTCAGATGAGCAACGTGACTGAGAAGAAAAGGTATTAATGAGGAACAAGATATTGTAAATTGGAGTTCACTAAGGCAAAGAAGTCAACAAAGACTTTAAGATGTTTTCCTTGGATCATAGCAGCATTTCTCTCCCTTTTCAAATATTATGAAGCAGTAAGCAAAAAATGGTACCATAAAAAATATTTACAATAATAATCACTTGCTTTAAGTGAGCAAGTTATTCTTCTCTGCAAATACAATGCCAGCTGACGAAAACTTTCCCTTGAGCATATTTCAGTTTGTAACCAGACTTTGAGATATCATTATATTTTCTCAAACAACTATCCATTTTATTATATCCACACTGTATTCAGAGCAATGGATAATAAAATTAATATTACATTTTCCAGAATTTTAGAGTTTACAAACTTTTTAATATACGTTTTATTGTGTAATTTTCACAACAGCAATGTAAAATGTCAGGACAGGCATTATAACACTCATATATTACAAATGAAGGGACTGATTTTTGACTGAAAATTATTAAAATCATTATACTTTTGACAGGTATGACTTAACCCAATGACAAGTATCTAGTTTTATAAGAGGCAGATGTTTATCAGCTTTTTAAAGTAATTGCCATTTTCAATAGCAGTTGTACAATAACACATATCTGTAAGCAGTGTATGAAATTTCCAGCTGCTCTACATATTTGTCAATACTTGTCAGTCATTTACATTTTAGCTCTTCTAGAATGCATGTAGTGCCAGTTTCAAAACCAGTTGCCATCAAGTTGATTCTAATTCATGACAACCCCATAAGAGTCAGAGTAGAACTGTGCTCCACAGATTTTTCAATGCTGCTTTTTTTGAAAATAGAGTGTCAGGACTTTCTTCCAAGGTACTTTTGGGATGGACTCAAGCCTCCAACCTTTCGATCAGCAGCCAAATACATGAACAGTTTGTACCAACCAAGGACTCCTAAGTATCTAATTGTGTTTTGATTTGTATTTCCTAATAAAATGATGTTGAAAATATTTTCATGTGCTTACCTGCCATCCATAAATTTTCTTAAGTGAACTTTATATTAAAATATTTTTTTCCATTTTAATAGTTTATTTTTCTCACTAGTATTGATTTATAAAATCTCTTTCTTTGTATACACACACATATATACATGTGAGTGAGGCAAGCATACACACACACACATTGTGTCTTTTTTATTTCCCTAAGAGTGTTTTATAAAGAGAAAATGGCTTTTACTTAAAAAAAATTAATTTATCACCTTTTGTTTTTATTCTTTGTGCTGCTTCTGTCATATCTAAGCAATTAATATGCACCTTTGGGGACGATAATTTTCTCCTAAGTTTTCTTCTAGTAATTTTACAATTTTAGCAGTTAAATTTAAACCTTTAACACATCTTATGTTAATTTTTGTGTATGGTGGGAGACAATTTTTTTTTTTTTACATATGAATATTCAGCTATTTAACTTGTTTAGGAGTGCCTAGGTGGCACAAACAGTTAAACACTTGACTACTAGCTGGAAGGTTGGTGGTTTGAACTCACCTAGAGGCACCTCAGAAGAAAGGCCTGGTGATCTGTTTCCAAAAGGTCACAGCCTTGAAAACCCTATTGAGCAGTTTTACTCTGTGTGCGTAGGCTCATTATGAGTTGGACTTTACTCTATGGTAACTAATAACAACATTGAATTTGTTTATTAAAAAGAGTTTTGTCCATTGAATTACCTTGCCAACTTTGTCAAAAAAACACACACACACACAACACAATAAAAAATGACTGTGTATGTGTGGATGCATTTCTGAACTTACTATTCTGTTGAATTATCTGTGTATTATCTTTTTGCAAATACCTTTTTTTAAATTACTGTATCTTTATAGTAACTCCTGAAATCAAAAGTATAAGCCCCCTAACTTTTTTCTACTTTATTGTTGTTAAGTGTCATCAAATTGGTTATAACTCATAGCAACCCCATGCACAACAGAATGAAACACTGCCTGGTCCTATGCCATCCTTAACAACCATTGTTATGTTTGAGCCCATTGTTGCAGCCACTGTGTCAATCCATCTCGCTGAGGGTCTTCCTCTTTTTCACCGACACTCTATTTAACCAAGCATGATATCCTTCCCAGAGACTGGTCCCTCCTAATAATATATCCAAAGTAAGTGAGACGAACTCTCACCATCCTTGCTTCTAAGGGGCATTCTGGCTGTACTTCTTTCAAAATAAATGTGTTCATTCTTCTGAGATTCCATTATATATTCAATATTCTTTGCCAACACCATCATACAAATGCACCCATTTTCCTCAGTCTTCCTTATTCATTGTCAAGTTTTTGCATGCATATGAGTCTATTAACAATACCATGACTTGGTCAGGTGCACCTTAGTCATCAAAGTGATATTTCTGCTTTTTAACACTTTAAAGAGATCTTCTGCACTACACAATGAACTAGGAGGTAGAACAGAAGCACTGAACACATTATTAAGCCAATTACCTCCTAGTTTGTTACATAATACCTGGGATCTTAAAAATTTACAAGTGGCTATCCAACCCATGACAATTGGTCTCTATTCAACTGAAGAAACAGAAGAAAAAGGAGAGTCAGGAACAGGAGGAAGATATGGAATGTCTGGCTTCTTATCTCCATGAACAAGTGCCTCTTTTGCCTTGAGACCAGAAGAATTAGATGGTGCCTGGCTGCCATTACTGAACATATTGATCAAAGATTCTATAGAAGAATCCTGATCAAAAGAGAGAAAATAAGAAAAAATTTCAAATTTTCTAGGACTCCAGACTCTCTGGAGCCACGGGGACTGGATGACCCACTGAAACTATTGCCCTGAGATAATCTTTAAAACTTAACCCAAAAATATCCCCTAGAGTCTTCTTAAAACAATTGTTCAGTTTAACCAGTAAAAAATGTCTGCCTTGAGAATTATGCTCTTTTAAGAACTATCTATACGGGATCATAGTGACAATAGCAATTGAAAAGAATAGATAGGAACCTTAGGGGGCAGTGAGTTTATGTTAATGGGGAAGAAACAACTCAGAAAAGGTAGGTGAGAATGGTTGCACAATGCAAAGAATGTAATCAATATCACTGAATTGTGCATATAGAAATGGTTGAATTTGTGTATGTTTTGCTATATATATTCTCAACAACAATAATATCAATTTTTTTTAAAGAAGTCTTTTGCAGCAGAATTGCCCAATACAATACATTATTTGATTTCTTGACTGCTGCTTCCATGGGCATTGATTGTGGGTCCAAGTAAAACAAAATCCTTGAAAACTTCAATCTTTTCTCCACTTATCATGATGTTGTTTACTGGTCCAGTTGTGGGGATTTTTGTTTTGTTTATGTTGAAGTGTAATCCATACTAAAGGTTATAGTCTTTCATCTTTATCAGTAAGTGCTTCAAGTCCTCTTCACTTTCAGCAAACAAAACTGTGTCATCTGCATGCCACGTACTGTTAATGAGTCTTCTTCCAATTCTGATGCCGCGTTCTTCTTCATATAGTCAGCTTCTCAGACTATTTGCTCAGTTTGTATTACTGTGGTGACTTGTGTGTTGCTGTGAAGCTGGAAACTATGCCACCACTATTTCAAATACCAGCAGGGTCACCCAAGGTGGACAGGTTTCAGCAGAGCTTTCAGACTAAGACAGACTAGGAAAAAGGACCTGGCAATATTCTTCCAAAAACAAAGAAAAAGCCAATGAAAACCTTTTTTTTTAATTAAAAAAAAATAAGACTATTCTAGTTCATTTAAATTACTACAGAAATCTTAAAACCATGTTGTTAATTTCTACAAAGATCCAGCTAGAATTGTAATAGGAATTTATAGATCAATTTGGGAAAATTGCCATTTTAAGAAAGTCTTCTAATCCATGGACATGGTATATAACTCAGTTTATTTAGGTCTTTACAGTTATTATTAGCAATATTCTGTAATTTCAGTCCACAGGTTCATGTCCTTTCTTAAATTTATCTAGAAGACTTTAATGATCTTGAACTTTCAAAAATTTTATTTTCTATTTTTATGCAAGTACATAAAATAAACAATTGCCCTTTTTCTTGACCTTGTATCCCGTGGCCTTGCTAAATTAAGTTTTAGCTCTAATATTTGTTTTGTATATTCCTAAAAATTTAATATGTAAACAATTATATGAACTAAAAAGAGGGACACAGTTATTTCTTCCTTTCTAATTTTCATGACTTATTACTTTTTCTTAATTTATTGCACTGACTAATTTTGGCCTGGAGTTTTGCTTCTGGAATTTTTAAAACAGTTTTACTGAGATATAGTTTGCATATCATACAATTCATCCACTTAATGTGTACAATTTAATGTTTTGTAGTATATTCACAGGTATGTGCAACCATCACCATAATCAATTTTAGAACATTTTCATTGCCTTAAAAATAAATATCCTGTGTGCTTCAGCTATCATTCCCATCCGTTTTCCCCAGCTCCCTCACTGCTCTAGGCAAACACTAACCTACCTTCTGTACCTATAGAGTTCCCTGTTCTGGATAATTTATATGAATGAAATAATATAACTTGTGGTCTTTTGTTACTGTCTTCTTCACTTATCATCATGCTTTCATGATTTATCCATGTTACAGAATTTAATGGTACTTCATTCCTTTTTTTTTTTTTTTAACTGTGCTTAAGGTGAAGGCTTACAGAACAAATAGTTTCTCATTAAACAGTAGTACACATATTAGTCAACATGTCAATCCCCTCCCTTCTCAACTTTTTTTTCTTTTTTTGGTGAAAATATACATAGCCAAAGATACACCATTTCAAAAATTTCTACACGCACAGTTCAGTGACATCGACTATGCTCTTCCAATTGCGCTGCTATTCTCACTTTAGATGAAGGCTTACAGAACAAAATAGTTTCTCATTTAACAGTACACATGTTACCCTAAGACAAGGGTTAACAATCTCACAACACATCAGCACTATCCTTACTCAATCTTGGGTTCCCTATCACCAGCTTTCCTTTCCCCTTCTGTCTTCTGGCCCTTGTCCCTGGACTGCTGTACTTCATTAGTCCCATTTGGTTTTATGGGGCTGTCCACTCCCCGGCTGAATGGTGAACCTTGGAAATGACTTCACCACTGAGCTGAAAGGGTGTCTGGGGGCCATACTCTCGGGGTTTCTCCAGTCTCCTTTAGGCCAGTAAATCTGGTCTTTTTTTGTGAATTAGAATTTTGTTCTACATCTTTCTCCAGCTTTGTCCAGAACCCTCTGCTGTGATCCTGGTCAGAGCAGTCAGTGGTGGTAGCAGGGCACCATCTAGCTGTACTGGACTCAGTCTGGTGGAGGCCTTGGTAGCTGTGGACAATTAGTCCTTCAGACTAATCTTTTCCTTGTATCCTGTTCTCTTCATTCTCCTTTGCTCCCGAAGGGATGAGACAAGTGGAGTGTCTTAGATGGCTGCTCACAGGCTTTTAAGACCCCAGATGCTACTCACCAAGGTAGAATGTAGAACATTGTCTTTATAAACTGTTATGCCAATTGAGCTAGATATTCCCCTAGACCATGGTCCCCACAGCCCTCCACCCAGCAATTCAGTCCCTCAGGGAGTTTGGATGTGTCTATGGAGCTTCCATGACCTTTCCGTGTACAAGTTGTGCTGGTTTCCCCTGTATTGTGTACTGTCTCACCCTTCACCCAAGATACCACTTATCTATTGCCTATTTAGTGTTTCCCCCCAACCCCTCCCATCCCTGGTAACCAACAAAGATTGTTACATTTTATGTGTGAACTTTTTCATGGGTTTTTACAATAGAGGCCTCATACAATATTTGTCCTTTTGTGATTGACTTATTTCACTCAGCATAATGTCTTCTAGTTTCATCCATGTTATGAGATGCTTCACAGATTCATCATTGTTCTTTCTTGTTGCGTAGTACGCCATTGTGTGTATGTACCATAGTTTGTTTATCCTTTCATCTGTTGATGGGCATCTAGGTTGTTTCCATTGTTTTGCTATTGTGTGACTTTAAATAAATTCACATCTTTGTTTCTAAGGTGTGTCTCTTGTAGACAGCATATTGATGGATTCTGTTTTCTTATCCATTCTGTCACTCCCCGTCTCTTTATGGGTGCATTGAGTCCATTTACATTCAGTGCAATTATAGATAGATGTGAGTTTGTTGCTGTCATTTTGTAGTGCTTTTTTTGTGTTGTTGACGTTTTCTTTGTTCTTCTTCCTCTCTTGTGCTGAGTTACTTTTGTTTGTGGATTTTTTTTCATTTCTTTTGTTTTTGTAGGTTTTGTTTTTGCTGAGACTTTATGTTTTTCCTCTTTATTTTGATGAGTATGTTTATTAACTTTCTTTGTGGTTACCATGAATTTTACCCTTATCTTTCTAAGTTTGAAGCAGTCTACAATTACTTGGTATCACCTTGCCTTCCTTTCCATTAGAAGATTCTATACCTATGCCGTTTATTCCCTCTTTTATTGTTTTGATGTTGTTGTCATTTACTGATTAACTGCTCTGATTCCCTGTTGTATTTCTTTTGGTTTTGGATAGTCCATGAGAGCTCATTTCCTAGATTAGTATCTGGCTGGTACAATCCTTCATCCTAGATTCTGCCTGTGAGCTTAAATTATTCTCAGATCGAAGAACTCCCTTTAATAATTCTTGTAAGTTTGGTTTGGCTTTTACATATTCCCTTAATTACTGTTTATCTGGATATGACCTAATTTCACCATCATATTTGAACGATAGTTTTGCAGGATATATTATTTTTGGCTGGCAATCTTTTTCTTTCAAGCTTTTATATATGTCATCCCATTGCCTTCTTGCCTGCATGGTTTCTGCTGAATAATCTGAGCTTAGTCTTATTGTTTCTTTTCTGCATGTGGCTTCTTGTTTTTCACAAGCTGCTCTCAGGATTCTGTTTGTCTTTGGTTTTGTCAAGTGTGATTATGATATGCCTTAGTGATTTTCTTTTGGGGTCTCTTCTATATGGGGTTCGTTGAGCTTCTTGGATGGCCAGCTTTTCATCTTTCATGATATTGGAGAAGTTTTCTGTCAGCAGTTCTTCAATGATCTTCTCTGTGTTTTCTGTTTTCTCCCCCTGTTCTGGAACTCCAATCACTCGCAGATTTTTGCTTTTGATTATATGCCACATAACTCTCAGGGTCTCTTCATTTTTCTTTGTTCTTTTTTCTGAGTTTTCCTCGAACAGAGTTGTATCCATGTGTTTGTCTTCAGTTCCACTGATCCTGTCTTCTACCATTTCAAATCTGCTTCTCAGCCCTTCTATGACACAGTCCATTTCTGAAATTTTGTTTTTTATCTTTTGTATTTCTAATTGTTGCCTTTGTATAATTTCTAGTTGTGAATTTATTTTGGCGTTTTGTTCCTGCATTATTTTCCTGAATTATTGCAATTTTTTTGTCTGTATTTTCCATGAATTTGTCTATTTTTTCTTCATTTTTGTCTGTTTCTTGCTTCAGCTCTTGGAGAATTCTGAGTATTAGTGATTTGAATTCCCTATTATGTAGTTCTAGTGCCTTTTCTTCCACTGGGAAGTCATCTGATGTTTTATTTTGGACACCTACTGGAGCCATCCTGTCCTGTTTTTGTAAATGTTTTGATATTGCCTGCTGTCTTTGGCCAATTAGTAGTTATTTTTCTCATTTATTGATTGTAGATTTGTTTGTTTCATCCTTTTTTTTAATTTGGCTATGTCTGAGCAGGAGGCGTGCGTGTTCTTTGTTGTTTGCTTTTCTGTGGGTACAATACTTTTCACCTCCTTCTCCATTGGCAGGGTCAGTGGCTCAGATACTGTATGGCAGGGCAGGCCTAGCCGAAGATGAGTTGCTGGGAAGGGTTGTTTCTGGCACTCACTACAGCCACCAGGGAAGGTCAGTAATCAGTGAAAAGCAGGTTCCAATGCTGTACCTGTGCTGCTTCATGGTGTGATGTTAAGCACACTGTGCAGGTAGGCAGGACGTAGTGGGGAGATTGTTATGTGTGGAGCTAAGATGGATATGGGTGAGAGGAGAGAGAAACAAGAGTCAAAAACATACAAAGAAACAAAAAAGAGTGCTAGGGGAGCTTTCCATTGGAGTGGAGAGATAAGAGACTATGAAATGGAGGAAAACAAAAAGGGGAAGAAGAAGAAAAGAATGAATAAATAAAAATTAGAAAGAAAAAGGTACAGCAAAGCTCTCAGAAATCCCACCTCTGTGGTTACGATGCCTGGGGAAGTTGTTCCCAGGTGTTGCAGTACTGCCTGGCTAGAAGGCATAGAGGTATTCAGTACCAGGGGTTCAGGGGACAGGAGTAGAAGGAAGGTATAGAAAGATGATAAACTGTGTAATGAAGAAGACAAAAAGGGAAAAGAAAACAAAACAAATTTAAAGAAAAAGAACAAGAAAAGCCCCCCAAAAAAACAGAAAAAAAAACCACAAAGAAAGAAATACGCTCAGGGATCTCTCTGTATGTCTGCGGAAGCTGTTGGAGTAGGTCCCAAGCTGCGTAGCATTGCCTGGCCAGAAAGGGCCCCCAACTCAAGAAAAGGAAAAGAAAGAAAACAAACAATTCAAAACAAACAAACAAAAGCTCCGGGATCCCACCAGCGTGGCAGCCCAGACAGGGGAGCAGTTCCACACTCGAATCGCCCTCTGCAGCCCCTTAGGAAGAAGCAAAGATGGTGCACTGAGCCAGGTGTTTGAGCAAAAGGAGGGGGAGGTGGTGAGAGGTAAGGAAGAAATCAAAAGAAGTGGAAAAAAGCAACACCAGCAGCCAACAAATGGCACTCAGGGAGCTGGCCAGTGCTGGTGGGTAGAATCCAAGCAGCCAGTGTTTCCCAGCCAAGAAACTGTGGCAGCAGGAAGTAGAGGAGCCCGAGTGGTGGTGAAGGGTGGGGAGTGGGAAATCATGTATCACAAATTACCAGTTGTTCTGTCTCCTGCTGGAAAGCTCCGTGAAGCTGCTTTCTCATACCCCCATTTGCTGATCTCAGATAGGAGTCCAAGACGGTGGATCTGCTCTGTGTTAGCTGATAGGGGACCGCTGCATGAACCTCTCCTCACTCTTCATTCTCTGTCAGTTTTCTCACTCCATATGGTGCTTGGCTGAGTTCTTTATCTCTTCATTCGATGTTTTAAGGTTTCAGGATTTCTGTTTTCTCTGTTTTGCTTAGTTTTTCAGATCTTTGCTGTGGAGGGACAGCGTGGTGCTTCTGCCTAGAGCACCATTTTGCCGGAAGTCTAATCTCCACTATTTATGAGGGCGTTACTAAGCTTAACTTTGCCCATGCTCTGTTGCCAATGAGGTCAGTTCCTTTGGGAAGATATTTGTTGTTGTTAGATGCTTCAATTTCTCTCTGCTTGCTTCTTTCTTTTATATCTCAAAAGAGATTGGATTAAGACACTACTGAATCTTGTAAACCAAACCACAGATTAAAAAAGATTGTTGTTGTTATGAGTTGCTGATCAGATAATTCTGACTCATGGTGACCGTATGTGTTTGTCACGGAGTAGAACTGCTCCATAGAATTCTCTTGGATGTAATCTTAACATTAGCAAATTGCCAGACTTTTCTTCCATGATACTGCTGGGTGGATTCAAACTATCAACTTTTAGGTTACCAATTAGGTGCAAACTGTTTACACCACCCAGATCCTTTGTCTTGGTCATCTAGTGCTGCTATAACAGAAATACCACAAGTGGATGGCTTTAACAAAGAGAAATTTATTCTCTCACAGTCTAGTAGGCTACAAGTCCAAATTCAGTGCATCAGCTCCAGGGAAAGTCTTTCTCTCTCTGTTTGCCCTGGAGGAAGGTCCTTGTTATCAATCTTCCCTTGGTCTGGGAGCATCTCAGCACAGGAACCTCAGGTCCAAAGGACACACTCTGCTCCCAACACTGCTTTCTTGGTTGTATGAATTCCCCATGTCTCTCTACTTCCTTCTCTCTTTTATATCTCAAAAGAGATTGGCTTAAGACACTAATCTTGTAGATTTCATCAATATAACTGCCACTAATCTCTTATTGCATCATAGTGATAAGATTTACAACATATAGGGAAATCACCTCAGATTACAAAATGGTAGACAATCATACAATACTGATGAATCATGACCTAGCCAAGTTGACAGATATTTTTGGGCAACACAATTCAATCCATGACAACCTTCAAAAAAAATGTTTTTGTTGTTGTTACTGGGTGATTCCAACTCATAGCAACCCTATAGGACAGAGTAGAACTGCTCCATAGGGCTCCCTAGGCTGTAATCTTTATGGAAACAGATCACCAGATTTTCTCCCCCATGAAACCGCTGGTGAGTTTTAACTGCCAATCCCTTGGTTAGCAGCTGAGTGCTTAACCACTGCACCACTAGGATTCTACAGAAGATCAAAGAGGATTAAAAAAAAACCCTAGATATACTGGCATATTATATTTGATTGGCATTATGCATTATATTTAATATATTTGGCCAAAAACCAAAGACTGAAAGAATATCTTGAAGGCAGCCATGGCCATGGGTAGATTAAGAATGACAGCAAACGTCTAATTACCAATAGAAATCATGCAAGCAAGACGAATATAGAGTGACAACTTTCAAGTATTAAAAAAAAAAAAGCACTGCCAACACAGAATTCTATACTCAGTGAAAATATCCTTCACACTTAAGTAAAAATGAAGACTTTCTCAGTCAAATAATTTCTTCAGGTAGAAGAAATACAGTATTGTTCAAAATTTAGATCTACACACACACACACACACACAAATGTAAAGCATTGGAAATTGAATAAATAAAAGTAAAACATAGTCTTATATTTAATTTGTATGAAAAATGACTATTTAAAGCAACGTAGTAACAATGTGTTATACATTTATAGCATACTTGAAAGTGAAATGTCTGGAAGCAATGGCACAAGAGATGGGAGAGTGGAATTGAGAATATACAGTTTTAAGTCCCTTGCAAGTGAACTCTGATTATTTAAATAAGCATATTGTAAAAACGTGGACAATGAGAAAAGGGTTTAAAAAAAAAAGTATATGTTGTCAATAAGAAACCCTCCAGAAATATAAAAGTCAAATATCAACGATTTAGAAACATATTAACCAAAAACCAGGTCTTGAGTATGTTATTAACAATGTAAGAATGTAAATATAAGAAAACCGCTAAAGAAGAAATTTAAATTATCTTATGTTTTCTTGAACGCAAAAACTATTCTCTCTTTCCAGTCCTCTAGTAAAGAGTATAAAAATGCAGTTTTCACAGTAAAGGTAGAGTGAAGGGTAGATGATTATTGCTTAGACAACATCTACAAGAGAATAAAAAAGGGGATAAAAATTAGAATTAAAAACTTTGGTAGAGTAAGGGATAAGTCACGCTGGATGCTATTTCTTTCATTATCATTTGTATTTATGACACTGAAATCACACACACGCACACAGATATGACTTTCTTTTTGATTTTGCAAATCTGATTCCAAAAAAATGTAGTTAATTGTAAATGTAGATAATCACTCTTTTTCAAACATGACTTTGAATTTACCTATGTACAAAGTGACAGCTTTGCTATTTTATTTATGATAAATCAATTAAACAATCTATGTTGTTTCTAAATGTTCCTTAAAAAACAAAAGAATAAATGTCTCTGTTTTTGTTATATGAGAATGCTGAGAGCATTTGTCAAACTGAGATTAAATCTCAGTGGTTCTCATAACTATAGAAATTAAAAGAATCAGGCTCCAGCTTTTCAGAACTAATATTCACAAGTGAGAAGTTTGTAGGAAAGTGATGTTTTCTTTGGGATATAAGATCTAACAGAGGAGAAAAACATTTATTCTGTGAGCACACCTACTCCTCACCGTCTTTCTCATTCTCCAAAATTTAACATTTACAACAATAGTAAAAAATCTATAATCTGACTACTTTGCCCATTAATGACATACATCTGGCAGTAATGAACACTGAGGTGTGGGATGAGAGTAAAGGTGGCTTTGACGGTAAAGGTTATGTGTCAACTCAGGTAGGCCATGGTTCATAGTGGTTTGGCAGTTATGTGATGATGTACCTTGGCTGTCATGCAATGATGTAATTTGACAGTTATGCAGTTATGTAAATTGGCAGTTATGAAATGATATAACTTGGCAGATACGTTATAATGTAATTGGCAGTTAAGTAGTTATGTAACTTGGCTGTTATGTAACGTTGTAATCATCCTCCATGTTGTGATCTCATGTGGTCATCCTCCATTTTTGCATAACACAGATTTCACATAATGACCTGGTCTTTGGAACCTATGTCAATAAGTGAGGAGAGGATATATAATTTTAAAAAAGAAAAGAAAAATAATAAACACACAAGTAAGACCCCAACTAAGCAATTGTACCATGAGACATTAGGTTCTTTATGTTTTGAGCAGCCTGATAAATGACAGTATTAACTAAATTAAAACAGTAACCATGTTATTGCAAAGATATATTAAAACTCTGAATTGTATGCAGCATAGTTTTATTAATAATAATAGAAAAATATAGAAACAGATCATGGTTTTATATGCAATGGGATAAGACTCAATACATTCCAAATAAATTTTTCAGATACTACAAGGAAAATTTACAGCAAAATTCAGATGATTTTATCTCTGCATAGTAAAAGATGTGACTCTATTCTGCTAGCCTTATCTCTGTTTTATTTAATACATTTTAAGGAATTTACTTGATGCATTTTCAGACATATGTTTTAAACAAGCCCACAAAATTATCCCTTATTGCTATTCTCATCTGTGAGCATTCCATTCACACCTGTAAAAGCATATTTTGAATTTCATATCGTAGCAATTTTATTTACAAAATTATTGTTATTATTAAATCTAAAGTAATCCTACCAGTAAGTTTTCAAAGAATTGCTGTTTAACCAAAACTGATCCTCATTTCTCTGTGCAAGTGCAAGGGTGCTAAGGAAATACATGGATGGAAAAAGAGCATAGATGTTATAATAATTACTTGAAGTTATAAAACTCTCCTCTTCCACAAATCTCAAAATATATTATGCATGTGATCTCACTAAGTCTTAGTGTTTCCCTTCTTCTCACTGTGAAGGAAACAGCCATATTCAGGTATTTGTTTCTTTGCATACTAGGTGTGTAGTGGTGACTGTTATTCACCAATCTAAAACATTTAATGAGAATCTTCTTACTATATTGCGAGGCTCATGCCATGATTGAAAATAAAAATTATAATAAAAAGCAGAAGAGCGAGAAAAAGAGTTATAGGCACATTAATTCACAGATTTTGAAAAAATCAACAGCAATGTTTTTTACACTTTTTGAGAGAGAGAGACTTGTTTGAGGATTGTCTGACAATTACAAACCTTTCTTATTTGTAGCAATCTGCATTAACAGGGAAGCCAGAAAGTTGGCATTTATTATTGCTTTATGTTTTCATAAGCATTATGATTTAACATATGTTTTGAATAAGTAAGTCAGGGATATAATACAGAATTCAAATGGACATAAGCATACTAAGCCCCTTGCTCTTCTCTGTCTCTCCCAACACACAGTTCTCCATGCCAAACATCATTTCTGTTACTGATTTTTTTGGCGAATCCATCTGGAGATATTCTATTTAGATAAAAACTTACATGAAACTATTTTTTCATTTTTAACACTAATATTTGCATTCTAGTCACAAAAATCTGTGCCTTATTCCTTCATTTAACAATATATTTTAGAAACTTTGATATTAGTGCATAAAAATTGAGCTCATCATTTTTAATATCTGCTTATAATGCTATTGAGATATATATATATTAGTAAAAACCAGTTACAGTCAGGTCTGCTCTGACTCATGGAGTCCTCATGTTTGTCATTGTAGAACTATACTGCACAAGATTTTCAATGGCTGATTTTTCAGAAGTAGATCACCAGCCCTTTCTTCTTAAGCACCTCTTGGTGGAATTGAACTTCCAGCACTTTCATTAGCAACAAAGTGTGCATTAACCATTTGCACCACCCAGGAACTTCAGTATCAATATATCAACCAGGACATATTTAACACAGCCCTAATTAATGGGTATTTAAATTGATTCCAAACACTTGCTATTACAATTATGCACTAAATATTCTTTTACCCATTGGAGTATACTTACAGGACGATTATCTGCAAATAGAATGTTATGTGCGTTTTTAAACTTGATAGATATTGCTGAATTACCCTACAAAACATGGTATCAATTTTAATTCCATAATAAATGTGCCTGTTCTCCACACTGTTGCCAACAAAATATTTAATGAAATTTTTTGTTCTTTGCCATTCTGATAGGAGAAAAGCCTGTTTCTTGTTGTGGTTGGAATTTCATACTTCTTATGAGTGTATCTGAATGTCTTTCCATATGTTTATAACTCTCCTTTCTTTAAGTGTTGCTCTTTGCTTGACTGATTCGTAGGCACTTTTGAACTACTATTCATTTGAGACCACAGCATTCATCTTTGGTGCTGCAGAATTTATTTTAACTTGGAAAATTTTCAAAGATTTTATTGGTGGCTCTAGTTGCCATAGAAAAGCTTGGTAATGTTTATGGTTCTTGCCTGATTTTTTGTAACATTAAACTTCTTGGTTGCTTGAACTGTTGTCAGGTGAACACTGGAGCATTCTCTTGCCTGCTTGTGTTTCAGGTCTCATCAATCATAAAATTGTGTTGATTATATTTCTCCTTACTTAGAATAAGAGAAATTAATAATGGTATGCAGTAAAATTGCTATGCCTGAAGCAAACTTGTTTCTCATATAAAGTGTTGGCTTGAGCGTCCCAGACCTGCAGTTTGTTAGGGAGGAAGCTGTCATAAAGTAAGCTTCTTATGCATATGATTTTAGAGCTGATAAGGATTCTGTAATACAATTATATTTCATTAGTTTCTGTTCCATTTTTACATACTGCATCTATAACTTGCTCAAGCATTGTTTATGCTTCCTGACAGCCCCTCATAAGCCAGGAGTGAAAAGGGCAAGATTCATATGTGCCCAAATATTAAACAAATAGAATCAGATATACTTTTTCAAAAATGTTTTCCTTGGTGGTGATGGAAAAATTGTCTTTCTCAAAGCAATCAGGAAAGAAAGAGTTTTTGGATGGCAAGAGCAAAACTGTATATAACTTGAAAGAGTTACCATCAACTGTTCCTAGAGAAAGTGCAATTGCAATTTGGCAAGATACAATACAAATAAAATTAATCTAAACAATACAGATGGCAGACTCTCCATCCCACTCTACTCACACAAACAAAGCATTTTGTTCATTTTTCTTCTTTAATATCACAGTCCAGGTAGTGAAGTAGTTAATTGCTTGCTACTAATCAAAAGGTCAACAGTTTGAACCCACTAGCTGCTCCACTGGAGAAAGACGTGGCAGTCTGCTTCCATAGAGTACAACCTTAGAAAACTTACGGGGCAATTCTACACTGTCCTGTAGTGTTGTTATGAGTCAGGATCAACCTGATGGCAATGGGATTAATATCCCCGTTATTTGTTTTTCCATTCTTAATCCCATAATTTCAGTTCAGGCATCAGTATCTCTTATCTGATGTGATGGTTAAGGTTGTGTGCCAACTTGGTTGAGCCATGATTCTCAGTGCTTTGGCAATTATAATGTAGTTTAGCAGTTGTATAATAATGTGATCACCTCTATGATGAGATCTGATATAATGTGATCACCTTCATGATGAAATCTTCTGTGAATAGCCAATCTGTTAAAAGGAAGTTTCCTTGAGTGTGTGGCCTGCATCCAATATAAGTGCACTTTCTGGCAAGGTTCATGGGTCTTTGCTTACTCTGAATCCTGCAGCTGGCTCCTGTTCATTTGACCTCTGGTTCTTGGGACTTAGCAGCTTACTTGCAATCTTGCCTGTCAATCTTGGGATTTGTCAATCTCATAGTCTGTGAGCCAGAGCCTAGCTGTCTGGCTTGCCAGTCTTGGGTTCACCAGTGCCTGTAGCTATGTGAATCAGGATAAGCCTCCAACCTAACCCACAGACTTGGGAAGTTCTAGCCTCTACAACTGCATGAGCCATTTCCTTGATATAAATCTCTCTATATATATATACGTTTACTCGTTTTGCTTCTCTAGAGAACCCAGCCCAAGATATTTGGTACCAGGAGTGGTTCTAAAGAAATAAAATTTTAAGGATGAGTTTTCTAAATTGTCTCTTGTCTTAGGCTCCTCTCTAGCAAAGCAAAACCAGTAAACTGAATAAATATATATAGAGAGAGATTTATAACAAGGAAACAGCTCACACAATTATAGAGGGTAGAATGTCCCAAGTCCTTGGATCAGGGTAGAGACCTCTCCCAATTCATGCAGCCACAGAAGCTGGTGAGCCCAAGATCAGCAGGTAGGAGAGCAGGGCTCCCACTCACAGGCTGTGAAGGTTGATGATTCCAAGATCAGCAGGCAAGACTGCAGGGTTTCTCCTGATTCACATAGCTGCAGGGGCTGGCAAACCCAAGACTGACAGGTCAGAGAGCAGGGCTCTGCTCACAGGCTGTGAAGATCAATGAATCCTAAGTTCAGCAGATAAGCTGGCAGCTCAAATCCCAAGAACCAGAGGTGAGATGACAGGAGGCAGCTGCAGGATCCAGAGTGAGCAAAAAGCCAGAACGTCTGCTTATATTCAGATTCAGGCCATACCCCCAAAGAACCTCCCTTTCATCTGATTGACTACTCACAGCATATTCAATCATGGGGATGATCACATATAAACACTGAGAATCATGCCCCAGCCAAGTTGAAACAATCTTAACCATTACAGCTCTCAAGTCTGGTTAGTATTAATGATGTTGATATCTCTGCTTCCAGCAGTAAAGAGGGAACTGCTAATCCATGGCTTGAGGTGGCAATAGAAATATGGAAAATATCACCACCAATAGATCAGGTATTGGTGAAAGGCGAGGCTCTGGGTGATTGCATGTTTGATATTTTTCTACAAATTTGTCATAATAAGAAGCATAAGAAAGCTGGTTGGTTGGTCCTACTTTTGCTGGATAAAGTGATGAAAGAGATAAGTTCAGGGCTTCAGAATCATAGTTCCAGTGCCACATAAACAACCTCAAATTTTCCACATCTGCCTTGAAAGAAAGTCTTATTTCTTGTAGTAACAGAGCTGATAATGCAGAAAACCAAACCTGGAGTCTTATTGTAAGAGTGGCTGAATTACAACGCCAACTGAATTCCTAACCTCGAGTGGCATCTGAAGTTAAAGTGAGGGCATTGATTGGGAAGAAATTGGATCTTGAAACTTGGAATGAGAATATATGCACAGATAAACAGGAAGTTGAGGGCACGGAGCCCTTAAATTCTGTTGAATCACTCCTGCCAACAGAACTAATCCTCTCACACCCATCTGAAGAGATTACTCCATATTTGTCTGCTAACTCACCCTCCCCAGTAAAACCAATAGCCCCTTCATCTCTATCTGATGATATTAACCAAGCTGTATCTAAGCAGCCTTTGCCAGAGTCATTGTCTGGGGCATCACCTGAGGCAGATGCTTTACAAAACAATGCTGAATGTTCTCAAAACACATCCACACCACCTGTTTTACCTTCTAGACCTACCTCTAACTAGACTTAAGTCCCAGTAAGCCCCAAAAGGTGAAGTACAAAGTGTGACCCCAGTGTAAGTTCGCTACACTCCAAAAGAACTGCTTGACTTTTCTAATACGTACAAACGGAAACCTAGAGAATTTGTGTGGGAATGGCAATTAATGGTGTGGGATAATGATACAAGGAACATAAACATGGATCAGTCTAAGTTTACTTATATGGGCCCACTAAGCACAGATTCTTCATTCAGTGTTTCAGCTTGAAAATTTAGGAAAAGATCTAACAGTTAATTTGGTTGTGTCACTGAAGCATGCATTATGCAGTACCTACACAAAAATAATTTGAAATACCAGACCTGCCTTGGTATACTGAAGAAGGTATCCAAAGGCTTAGATAAATTGACATGTTAGAGTGGATTTCTCAGGTTAGACCCACAGAACCACACATGGTGTACCCAGAGGACACATCATTTACCACAATGATGACAAACAAATTTGTGAAGAGAGCTCCAGCGTCCTTGAAAATTGTTGTGATTGCTATTTTATGTAAGTCAGATTAGACAGTGGGAACTGCCCTAACTGAATTAAGACAACTGATGATAATGGGGCCGATTGGACCCAGTGGTGGTCGGGACCAAGTGGCAGCACTCAATCCACAAGGACAAGGTGGAAATGGTTACTGTAATGGAGAGCAGCATCAAAGCAGTAATCAGAATCGTCTGACTTGAATGGGCTTATGGTGTTGACTACTTAGTCATGGTGTCCCTAGGAGTGAAATAGATAGGAAATCTATTAAATATTTACCTGATAAGTGGAAGAATTCTAAGTCAAGTGAATAGCAGTGTAACTTGAATTGCCAGATAGTCACATCCCCTTAATCAGGTCCCAGACTTGAGCAAGTATACAGACCCACAACCCTTTGAATGAAGGGGAGGCTGGGTCCCCTTGAGGAAGGTCTCCACTACATTGCCAAAAATTTATACTCTTAATCTTTCTCCTATACCTCCCCACAGGAATCTATGACCTTTTTTTAAAGTGACTGTTCATTGTGGGAAAGGAAATAATCAGACTTTTTGGGATTACTGGATACTGGCTCTGAACTGACACTAATTCCAGGAGACTCAAAACATCACTGTGACCCACCAGTTAGAACTGGGGCATATGGAGGTCAGATTATTAATGGAGTCTTAGCTTATATCTATCTTACAGTAGGTCCAGTAGGTCCCCAAACCCAACTGATTTTCCCAATTTCAGAGTGCATAATTAGGATAGATATATTCAACAACTGGCAGAACCCCCACATTGGATCCCTGACAAGTGAAGAAAGTGCTATTATGATAGGAAAATCCAAGTAGAAACCATTACAACTGTCCTTATCCAGGAAAATAGTAAACCAAAAGTAATACTGCATTCCTGGAGGAATTGCAGAGATTACTGTTTCCATCAAGGACTTGAGGATGCAGGGATGGTGATTCTCATTGCCTCCTCATTCAACTTTCCTATTTGGCCTGTGGGAAAAAAGATGGATCTTGAGGAATGAGAGTGGATTATCAAAAACTTAACCGGGTGGTGACTCAAATTTCAACTGCTGTTCCAAATGTGGTTTAATTGCTTGAACAAATTAACATATCTCCAAGTTCCTGGTATGCAGCTATTGATCTGGCTAATGCCTTTTTCTCCCTACCTGTTTTGAAGGACCACAAGAAGCAGTTTGCTTTCAGCTGGCAAGGTCAGTGATACACCTTCAGTGTCCTACCTCAGAGCTACATCAACTCTCCAGCCCTATGTCATAATTTAGTCTGCAGTCTGCAGGGACCTTGATTGCTTTTCCCTTCCACAAGACACCATATTGGTCCATTACACTGATGACATTATGCTGATCGGACCTAGTAAGGAAGAAGTGTCAATGACTCTGGACTAATTGGTAAAACATTTGCATGCTAAATCTGTTTCTGTTGAGTCAATTTTGACTCATAGTGACCATATAGGATATAGTAGAACTGCCCCATAGGGTTTCCAGGGAGTGGCTGGTGGATTCAAACTGCAGACCTTTTGGTTAGAAGCCTAAACTCTTAACCACTGTGTCACCAGGGCATGGGAAATTGATCCAACAAAAATTCAGGATCTTTCCACATCAGTGCAATTTCTAGGGGTCCAGTGGTGTGGGGCATGTCAAGATATTCCTTCTAAAGTGAATGATAAGTTACTGTATCTGGCCCCTCTCACAACTAAAAAGAGGCACAAAGCCTAGTAAGCCTCTTTGGATTTTGGAGGCAATATATTCCTCATTTGGGTGTGCTACTCCATCTTATTTATCAAGTGACTCTAAAAGCTGATAGCTTTGATTGGGGCCCAGAATAAGAGAAGGCTCTGCCACAGGTTCAGGCTGCCATGCAAGCCACTCTGGCAATTGAGTCATATGATCTGGCTGATCCAATGGTGACTGAAGTGTCAGTGGCAGATAAAGATGCTGTTTGGAGTCTTTGGCAGGTGCCTGTTGGTGAATCACAGCACAGACCCTTAGGATTTTAGAGCAAATCCCTCCTTTTCTCTGTAGATAACTACTCTCCTTTTGTGAAACTACTTTTGCCTTGTTAATGGGCCTTAGTAGAAACTGGATACTTAATCACTGACCACCAAGTCACCATATAGTCTGAGCTGCCCATCATGAACTGGATGTTGTCTGATCCACAGAAACATAAAATTGGATGTGAACAGGAGAATTCCATCATTAAATTGAAGTGGTATATACAAGATCAGGCCCGAGCAGGACCTGAAGACACAAGTAAGTTGCATGAGGAAGTGACCCAAATGCCCATGGTCTTTACTCCTGTTACATTATCTTCCATCTTACAGCCTGCACTTACGGCCACATGGAAAATTCCTTATGATCAGTTGACTGAGGAAGAGAAAACTCATGTCTGGTTTACAGATGGTTCTGTGCAATATGCAGGCACCACTTGAAAGTGGATAGCAGCATCACTACAGTCCCTTTCAGGGACTTCCCTGAAGCACAGTGGTGAGAGGGAAATTCTCCCAGTGGGCAGAACTTCGAGCAGTGCACTTGGTTGTTCACTTTGCTTGGAAGGAGAAATGGCCAGATATGTGATTGTATATTGATTCATGGGCTGTGGTCAATGGCTTGACTGGATAATCAAGAACTTGAAAGGAACATGGTTGGGAAATTGGAAACAAGGAGGTATGAGGAAAAGGTATGTGGATAGATCTCTCTGAATGTGCCAACAAAGTGAAGACATTTGTGTCATATGTGAATGCTCACCAAAAGGTGACCTCAGCAGAGAAGGATTTTAAAAACCAAGTGGATAGGAAGACGTGTTCTCTGGAAACCAATCACCCTCTTTCCCTAGCCACTCCTGTCATTGTCCAATGGGCTAATAAAAAAAGTGGCCATGGTGGCAGAGATGGAGGTTATGCATGGGCTCAGCAACATGGACTTTCACTCACTAAGGTCGACTTGGCTTCAGTCACTGCTGAGTGCCCAATCTGCCAGCGACAGAAACCGATACTGAGGCCCCAATATGGCACCATTCCTTGAGGAGATGAGCCAGCAACCTGGTGGCGGGTTGATTACATCGGACTGCTTCCACCATGTAAAGGCAAGTGTTTTGTTCTTACTGGAATAGACAATTGCTCTGGATATGGATTTACTTTCTCTGCACACAATGCTTCTGCCAAAACTACATCAGTGGACTTATAGAATGCCTTATCCACTGTCATAGTATCCCACATAACATCGTCTTGGATCAAAGGACTCACTTCACAGCAAATGAAGTGCGGGAATAGGCCCATGCTCATGGAATTCACTGGTCTTACCATGTTCCCCATCATCCTGAAGACGGCTTGATAGAATGATAGAGTGGCCTTCAAAAGACACAATTATGGGGCCAGCTATGTGGCAATACTTTGAAGGGTTCTGGCAATGTTATTTTGTATATTCTCTAAACTAGTGACCAGTATATGGCATCGTCTCTCCTATAGACAGAATTCATGGGTCCAGGAATCAAGGGGTAGAAATGAGAGTGACAGCACTGACTATTACCCCTAGTGATCCACTCACAAATTTTTTGCTTCCCGTCCCCACAACGCTATGCTCTGCAGGTCTAGAGGTGTTAGTTCCAAAGGGAGGATTGCTCCCACCTGGAAACACATCACTGACTCCATTGAACTGGAAGTTAAGAATGCCACCTGACCACTTTGGGCTCCTTATGCCTCTGGATCAACAGGCAAAAAAGGGAGTTATAACATTAGATGGTATGATTGATCCTGATTACCAAGAAGAAATCAGACTGATATTACATAATGGAGGCAAAGAGGAGTATGTCTGGAATGCAGGTGATCCCTCAGGGATCTCTTAGTACTTTTAGTACTTAGTACTACTTGGTACTACTTACCCCTCCAGGCAAAGAACCATGACCAGCTAAGGTGCTTGCTGAGGGCAAAGGGAATACCCAAAGGTAGTTCTAAATACCAGTTCCAACCAAGTGACCAGTTGCAGAAACTAGGACTGTAATTGTTATGAGTATTTCTTTCTTGTATGTGTGCATTGGATATTTTTGTTTTCTTCATTTATAAAATATAAGATGCAAACAGGGCTAGTGCATTTTTGGTTGTACACATGTTAGTTGTATCATATTAGGTGCAAGTGTGACTCTATAATTGTCTTTATTCAGAGATTATGTGTGTTTTAAGGAGATGTGTACAGGTGACAAGTTGACAAAGGATGGACCGTGACGGTTAAGGTTGTATGTCAGCTTGGCTAGGCCATGATTCTCAGTGATTTGGCAGTTATGATGTAGATTGGCAGTCATGTAGCGATGTAATCACCTCCATAATGAGATCTGATATAATGTGGTCACTTTTATGTTGGAATCTGCTGTGAGTAGCCAACTAGTTGAAAGGGAGTTTCCTTGGTGTTGTGGCCTGCACCCAATATTAGTCAACTTTCTGGCAAGGTTCATAGGCCTTTGTCTGCTCTGGATCCTGCAGCTGGCTCCCGTTCGTTTGACCTCTGGTTCTTGGGACCTGAGCTAGCACCTTACCAGCCATCTTGTCTGCCGATCTTGGGATTCATCTGTCTTCACAGCCTGTGAGCCAAATCCCTGCTGTCTGACTTGGCTGATCTTGGATTCACCAGCTCCTGCAGCTACATGAGTCAGGAGAAACCTCCAGCCTAACCCACAGGCTTTAGATGTTCCAGCCTCTACAACCACTTGAGCCATTTCTTTGATATAAATCTTCCTATACATATGTTTATACACTTTATTGGTTTTACTTCTCTAGAGAACCCAGCCTAAGACACAAGATATATGGCAATAACTACCAAACTGTTCTCCAATCAACGATTTTTACCCTCCTATGCAATCTTCACACTTCTGTTGGTATTTCTTTTCAAAACTTAGACAAATAAATCCCCTATTCAGAAACTTGAATACCCCCCCCACACACACACACACAAACTTATACACACACATCTGAACTCATTAGCATGGTATTCAAAGCTCTCTGTATTTTGGACATAACTTGGCTTTTATTATGAGAGTTCTAATGTATCCTCCAACCAATCTCATTAATATGGGTTCACCAAACCATTCAGCATTTCTTAACCTACCCTAAATTTTCCTATTTCTGTACCTGTCAATTTGGTAGAATTTTCCCAATTATTAAAGTTGTGTGTATTCAAATACTTCAAACATTTTTATGAATTACTATGTGCCAAAGGCTACTTTAAACATTTCATCCTCACAACACTACCAAAAAGCACATTCCTATTTTACTAATGATGCAATTGAAGCCTGGAGAGGTTAAGTAGGTTGGACTTAACCATAATGTTTATTTCAGGCCAGGTATTTTTTCTCCAGAAATGAGACAGAAAAGTCTATGTCTTGATTATTTTTTTATCTTCCACAACATGTTATACATTACTTGTACAGAGCAAGTGCTAAATAAATGTTTGCTAAATTGACTGTTTTAATCAAATTATAATTTGAGATTGAATGATCCAGAAAATTAGCTTAATTATCCACTTGACATTGTCAGTGTTATCTTGACCCATTTTTTGTTGTTGTTGAGAATAGTTTCTCTTTCTTTTTCTTATATATTTCTATTTTGACATTTATTGTCACAGCAGATTATTTTAAATTTTTTTGTATTGTACTTTAGGTGAATGTTTACAGAATGAATAGTTTCTCATTAAACAGTCAGTACACATATTGTTTTATGACATTGGTTAACAACCCCATGACATGTCATCACTCTCCCTTCTCGACCTTGGAGGACCCTTTTTTTTGGTGAAAATATACATAGCCAAAGTTACATCATTTCAAAGATTTCTACACGTACAATTCAGTGATATCAATTACTTTCTTCCAGTTGTGCTGCCATTCTCACTACCTTTTTCCAAATTATTCCATCATGGTCTACAACTCACTGTCCCCTAGGTTTCCCATCAAAACTTTTGAGCTGCTGTTGTCAATTTGCTCTCACATAGATAATTTTTTTTGTACTTTAGATGAAAGTTTACAGAACAAAATAGCTTCTCATTAAACACTTAGTACACATATTGCCCTATGACAGTGGTGAACAACCCCACAACATGTCAACACTGTCCTTACTCAACCTTGGGTTCCCTGTCACCAGCTTTCCTGTCCCCTCCTGCCTTCTAGTCCTTGTCCCTGGAATGCTGTGCCTCATTAGTCCAGTTTTGTTTTATGGGGCTGTCCAATCCCTGGCTGAAATGTGAACTTTGGGAGTGACTTCACCACTGAGCTGAAAGGGTGTCCGTGGACCGTACTCTTGGGGTTTCTCCAGTCTCTGTCGGGCCAGTAAATCTGGTCTTTTTTTTGTGTGTTAGAATTTTGTTGTACATCCTTCTCCAGCTCTGTCTAGAGCCCTCTGCTGTGATCCCGGTCAGAGCAGTCAGTGGTGGTAGCCAGGCACCATCTAGCTGTACTGGACTCAGTCTGGCGGAGGCCTTGGTAGATGTGGTCCATTAGTCCTTTGGACTAATCTTTTCCTTGTATCCTGTTCTCTTCATTCTCCCTTGCTCCTGAAGGAGTGAGACCAGTGGAGTATCTGAGATGGTTGCTCACAGGCTTTTAAGACCCCAGACACTACTCACCAAGGTAGAATGTAGAACATTTTCTTTATGAACGGTGTTATGCCAATTGAGCTAGATGTTCCCCTAGACTGTGACCCCCACAGCCCTCCGTCCAGCAGTTCAGTCCCTCAGAGAGTTTGAATGTGTCTGTGGAGCTTCCATGACCTTTCCTTGTAAAAGTAGTGCTGGCTTCCCCAGTATTGTGTACTGTCTTACCCTTCACCAAAGTTACCGCTTATCTATTGACTATTTAGTATTTCCCCCCACTCCTCCCATCCCTTGTAACCAACAGATTGTTACTTTTTGTAAGTAAACTTTTTCATGAGTATTTACAACAGAGGTCTCATACAATATTTGTCCTTTTGTGTCACAGCAGATTTTAATCCCAGAATTCCTAACAAAATCACCACAACATAGCAGTTTAGAGAGCAATACATGGTGCCTCCAAATACTGCCAATTACCTAGAAGTGGCAACTGTCAGTAAAATGACATGCAACCAAATTTGCTTTCCTGTGAGGAGAAGTGACAGAGTAAAAGTGAAAAGCCACAGTTAAAACCTTTGATATTAAAAATGTAGAACATAGGGAGATTTTTCTCTTTGGGAGCTAGTCAAAGGAAACTTGATTATCTTTCCATGTAATAATCATCTTTTGATAAATCTAAGTTTTTAATCAAATTAATAACCACTTATGTTTTAAATGTAAACTATAAATGACATTAAAAAGAAACTGTTCACAGTCTTTATAGTCCTCATGCCAGTTGAGGATAGACGCAAATTTTAAGTATTAACTAAAATTTACCATATGGAAATGAAAATGTAAAATAAATGTAATAAAGGTCAGTGGAATGAATCTATTTATCTTTCCTTAAGACTCATCAATTTAAATTTGAGTATTAAAATTGAGTTTAACATACATCCAGGTGACTTTTACAACATGATAAAGGTTTATGTAGAAAAATGCATTTCTGCATGGTATTTTTTCCATGTTAACCTTTCTGAAATAAATCTTTTTAATGTGACTACTTTTTAGAAGAATTTTATCATGGCCTGTTGCATACTAGATTACTTTGTACCAGAGTTTTTCAACCTCTGCACTACTGGCATTTTGGGCAGAATAACTCTTGTAGGGATCTGTCCTGTGAATTGTATGATGTAGTCATGGGCTGCATAACATCTGTTTTGCCTATTTCTGGCTGCATATACCTCCGTAATTCCGTAAGATTTTTTTTTAAGGTAAAGCAGCTCTCCTCTTGTTTATTATTTACCCCTAATGGTTTTAAAGACCCTAAACCCCCAGAGTGAACAAGCAGCAGGGTTCCAGGGCACATCCATATCCCCATAGAGTCTCCTCTCAGCCTTCTCCTCCTTTTTCCCTCCTCTTGGCTTCCTTCACCCACCCAGCACCTTGCAACCCTTCATTCCTGGTGTAGGGCAGTGCCTGCCACGTCCCTCCACTTCTGCTGAGGGCACTGGCGAGGGCCTGGAGAAATCACAGGGTCCCAGTTTCGGCAGTGGCTGCACATAATCAGGAAGCAGCCCCACCAACCGGGTGCCAGCAGCCAGGGACACCACCACCTGTCACACTCCAGACACCTGCATATCCACACATCTGCTCCCTGCAGCCCCCTCTTCTTGCCCCTGATGCTCCCCTGCTCTGCTCCCAGATGTGTGCAAAGACCCAATCTGGCTGCCAGCGCAGCCCCTGCCTTGCCGGACACATGCTGCAAGGCCAGCCTCCTGCAACCAGTGGATACAACTCTCAGGGTTTGTGCTACTGGATCCCATAAGGTTCTCATGTAATAGGCTTTATGAGGGTGGGTTCTTAAACTAGGATTGTATGGGGACTGCGATACAATCACATAATCTACTATTTCACAGAATTTATAGCAGATGTTATGCATGACTATATTTAGTCACATTCTTGGTCTCTACCCACTAGATGAGGATTCCTGGTGGTGCAGTGGTTAAAGTGCTCAGCTGCTAACCGAAAGGTTGGTAGTTGGAACCCACCAGCTGCTCTGCAAGAGAAAGATGTGGCAGTCTGCTTGCATAAAGATTTACAGCCTTGGAAACCCTATGGGGCAGTTCTACTCTGTCCTATAGAATCGCTATGAGTGGGAATTCGACTTGATGGCAATGGCTTTTTGGTTTTTTTGGTACTCGCTAGATGTCTCTAGCACCCCTGCAGTTGTGGTAATCAAAAATGCGTCTAAACATTGCCAGATATTCTGGGTTGATGGGGAGCCTCACCTTTTGAGAACTACAGATCTATGTTGACACATTGCTCTTGGAATTTTGTATGTCAAAGGGCTCCTCAGAGACAGCATGCTTTCCCTAGGGAAGTGATTTACACTCCCTATCTTTTTTACCATTACTTTTCTGCATTATTTCCAGAATTGTTATCCCTCATCTGCTTTGGTTCCAGTAAGTTTTTCTTATCCTATTTGGCATATAAGAACACGTGTAGCAGGGACACAGTACCTGTATTACTAACCACACATTCAACTCTTAACTGAATAGATAGATAGCTACTTTCAAGCTGACTATGACTCATGGCAACCTTGTGTATAACAGAACTAAATGTTGCCCAGTTCTGTGTCTTCCTTACAATTGCTAGCATGTTTGAGTTCATCACTGCTGCTATTGTGCTAATCTATCTCACCAAGGGTCTCCCTTACCCTCACTGGCCCTCTACTTCACCAAACATGATGCTTAATGACTGATGTCTAACAATTGATATCACTTCTGATGACAAGTCCAAAGCAAGTGAGTAGGACAATATTTTGTTGTGATCCATAATGTTTCATTGTCTGTACAACTGAGGACTCTGTTGTTAGCCTGTTTTATCCATTTTTCTCTGAATTTCTGTATAGATTACAGCTTTCGAGGATGAAGTAGAAAGGGAAAGGAGGAATTGGTAGGACAATATCACAATGGTCTAATTGGGTCTTCTTGTTTATCTTCAGCAGGAGCACTCTTTTTACCTCAAGCACTAGCAAAAAGATTGCATGTCTGCCTTGAGCATTATGCTCTTTTAAGAACTATCTATCTGAGATTGAATTGACAGCAGCAATTTGAAAGATCAGACAGGAACCTTAGGGGACCTCACCACCACCAATAAAGAAGAACTGGGAGAGGAACATGTCCTTTGGACCCGGGTTCCTTGTGCTGAGAAGCTCCTACACCCAGGAGATAGAAAGCTGTAATGCTAGACTGTTAAAGACATAGAGAAGTAGCAGCAGGGAACCAGCAACAGCAGAATTAGGAGACCAGCAGGAGATGACAGTGGGTGTGCTGACCTACAGAGCAAGACTGACTGCCTTCAGACAGGAGGCTTGCTGGCAAAGTAGGGTGCTTTGGACACTTGTCTGTGGAGATAGGCTTGCTGACTCATGGAACTAGAGAATTGAGTGCCTTTGGATTGAGGCTTACTGGAGGAGTGGGATGCCTCTGGGCACTTATTGATGGAGCGAATGAGTTTTGTAACTCTTGTCTGAGCAGGGCAGAGGCTGGGCCAGGCTGAGAGACTGAGGAGCCAAGGGCCAAGAGAGAGAGAGAAAAGCCCATCTGCCGGCATAGTTGACAAGCTGTCTGGACCAAAGAACTGTATCCTATGTTGTTTCTGATCCTGAACTGTAATCTGTTATGCCAAGACACATGTACATTTCCAAAGTACACTGGGCCCACAGATGCTGAAAGAAGACAAGGACCTTCCCCCAGAGCCAAAAGAGAGAGATAGCCTTCCTCTGGAGCTGGTGCCCTGAATTCGGACTTCTATCTGCCTAAACTGTGAGAAAATACATTTTTGTTTGTTAAAGCTATTAAATTGTGGTATTTCTGTTATAGCAGCACTAGATAACATCTAGGCTGTCTTAGTCTGGAATCTCTGCTGACACCTGTCCACAATAGGTGACCCTACTGATTGAAATACCAGTGGCATAGTTTCCAGCATCACAGCAACACACAAACCACTGCAGTACAATAAACTAACAGAAAGCTGGTAGATATCTTATCTAGCTCTCTTTAAACATCATGCTGCATTCCAAGGTGTGGAGGAGTGGCTAAGCCACAGCTCCTATTTTTATACTTCAACAGCACAATTGTGAGCAATTAATGAAATAACTCTCAGCCTTGTAAGTTTCTTCTCTTAAGCATCATCAATGTTAGTACAATTTTTTTTTTTTTTTTTTTTTACGTCTTATGCATCAAGCAATTCAGCAAAGTCATTGATCTGAGATCCCATCTTTCTGTTAGACAGCTTTCTACTTCCTGGAGCAACCTCAGCAGGTAGATGTGTAGCCATAGGGTTAAAGGAAGTGAGCCATCAGTGTCCCTCAGGATATTTTTGTTTGATCCATGGGCAATAGTTGCAGCAGCAGAGACACAAAATATAGGAATGCAGCACAAGCAGCCAACAGACACAGATTTGTAAAGATACTATTCAAGTGCTTGGATTGCTGATGTGGTTTTCTTGATAGTTTGAATACCTTTCATTCTTTAAAAAATAAAACAACGTCAATATATATTGGTCATGTATTAATTTCATTAGTTTGGACAGTTCCTGGTGTTCTTTTAATCTTCCTCCCTTCTTGTTATAATACTGTTGTTTTTGTTTTTGTTTTTTCTGACAGCATGCACAGCAGAACCTCTCTATGCTGAGCCCTTAAAATGTTATCAGATTTCCCAGCAATTTGTTGTTTGTTGTTGTTAGGTGCTGTCGAGTCTGTTCTGACTCACAGTGACCCAAAAGGAAATACTGCCCAGTCTTGCACTATCCTCACAATCTTTGTTATGTTTGATCCCATTGTTGCAGCCACGGTGTCAGTCTATCTCATTGAGGATCTTCCTCTTTTTTGCTGGCCCTCTATTTGTACCAAGTATAATGTCCTTCTCAGCAAATTAGTTCTCTCCAAATGGGGCATCTGACATTTCCCTTTTAAATCTCATTCCCTTAGGGAAGGCTCTGTCACCAGGGCCATTAACTGCGATCTAGAGCTAACTACTGCATGGTATCGTCTATATCCAGAGGTATAAAAATGGAAATTTCCATATCTTTCGCTGACCTTTAGGAAGAAAACCTATTTCTTTTTTTTTTTTTTTTCCTTAATCTACATACAGCCTCTTGTTCTGCATGGTGATACTTTCCAATCGTAAAAAGCAATGTGATAATTTATGATAGCACAATAAAAATATGAAACACAATGTATTTTTCAGGATAAATATAATTCTTTTTGTTCATTATTATTTTTCTCTTCATTGTGACCCACCCATAATTTCAAATGTAATATTCTAAGAGACTCTATTGATCATGCTTACTTCTTTCTTATCATTCGTTCTTTGGCTTTGGAAGAGTTAGGTTTTTTTTTGTTTTGTTTTTGTTTTCTCAAGTATAAATCATTTCATAGCTCTAAGAAATTCTTACTATACCTTTTGAAGAAGCAAACCTTAAAACTGGGGCTGCTTTGTGGGACTGAAATGGTTAATCCCAGACCTAAACTGAAATTCTATTTTAAATGAAGCTGCAAGTAAGTTTGAAGCCTGCTTCTGCCATTTGACAAAGAAAATTGGCCTCTTATAAAAATTTTGACTGTGCCAAAAGGGTGCAGAGATCCAGGCCTTAGCTTCTGTAAATAATCTTGCTACCTTCATCCTGAGAATGCATAGGACCTAATTCATTCTTTCCTAGCCAGATGGGTAATGTTTATATTTCAAAAGTTTTCAAATTAGAGCTGAGTTAATCTCCTTCCTAGCCAAATGGTTGACTTTTACATTTCAAGGTTTGACCTGGGCTACAATCAATCATCCAACCTCCCAAGTCGAAAAGGTTTATACAGCTTGCATTAAGGGAACTGCTTTCATCAATTTGTTATAGGAAATAGATTGATGTTAGGTTAGAAAATTAATGTTAGGAAAGTTGGTAGCTTGGCCATCACTTGTAAATTTTCCTTTCTTCCCCTGTACCCCCTTGATGTGAAACCAGTTGCCTTTGTTGCTCTACCTGTCGAATAACTCACTGCTCTCCCTGCAAGTCAGAACACACATTACAGTCTCTTGTTTCAGTGCTGTGTGTCTCTCCATTTCACGAAATGCCTTTATTGTTCATCCTTCAGTAAAATTATTTTGCTTTTATTTATAGCAAAGTTTAAGTCTGGAGTTAAGACACTGCTTTAATAAGTTTAAAAATCCAGAGTTATACTAAGAGACTAGGCAGCATCATGGCTACAGATTTTGGAATCAGAAAAATAGATGCTAATCTATCATATTTTAATCAAATAACCCTCACCTTCTGTGTTTGTTTGCTGGCTATACCCTCCCCAATGAGGCACCCTCACAAATGGCACCATGTCAATCCTCTTCTATCTGTTAACATAAAAAAAAAAAAAAAAATTAGTGTAGGGTGCTTAAAAAATACCTTACAGGGGAAGGGATCAGCTGGCAAACAAACACAGAAGGCACATGTTATTTGTGTAAAAGAAGTAGTTTCATCACTTAATATTTGTTTGACTATGGACAAGTTAACTGCTGACTCAGAATTTGATTTTTTCCTTATAAGGTGAATCAACACTGCACTACATAAATTTAAACAGCACTTTGAGTTTGTTTCCCCATAAATATCATGAGAGTGTTAAATCATATTTTTCTAAAGTCCAATCTATCTTGAACATACTATAATTTTGTGGTTCTACCTATTTCAATTTTTCCATTTCCCAACTGTAGGAAACATACTGAATGGTAATAAAAAATTGCCTTCACTGTCCAACTCTTACTCTTAGGGAAATAACTCAGCTTTATCTGTTAAGAACGTATGTGTGTGCTTGGTGTATAAATGTTAGTGTTCTGTGCAACATTTCATTCAAAAAAAAAAAAAAAGTTCTGCCCTTTTATAAAGTTTGAAAACCACTTTCCTATTACCTTTAGTTTAAATGGCAGGGCATGAGTTTTTCCTGCCTAAGATTTTCTTCAGAACAGTTTAATAAAGGCTTTTTGTGTTTTTTTTCTTTTTCACCCTACACTCTGAGGGATGTAGACAGTAGGTCAAGAGAAATGAAGAGTTTAATAGGTGGTCAAACTTAGCAATCTAGAAAGAGGTCTCTGAGTAAGTCTTCAACCCCAAACCAAAACCCGTTGCCTTGAAATCATTTCTGACTGAACTGCCCCATAGGGTTTCCAAGGAGTGACTGGTGGATTCAAACTGCCGACTTTTTGGTTAGCAGGCCAGTTTTTAACCACTGCACCACCAGGGCCCCCTAAGTCTTCAATCAGGTGGATCAAAAGTAGACATTTCAAGCAATGTCTGAACAAGGGATCCAAACCAAAAAAAAACAAATAAATCTCTTACCATTGAGTTTGTTCTGACTCATAGCAGTCTCATGTATTACAGAATAGAACTGAGTTCCATAGGGTTTTCTTGGTTGTAATTTTTATGGAAGCAGATTACTGGGCTTTTCTTCTGAACTGCTGATGGGTGGGTTCGAATTTTCAACCTTTCAGCTAGTAGCCAAACTCAAACCATTTGCACCACCCAGGGATCTTTCCTGTACAAGAGAACAGAGAATCTATGCATGGAATTGCCTGAAACAGATGCTACTCTTCCCATAGCCTTCACTTACTTTCTCGGTACAGCTCAGACCTGGGCCTACTGCAGTTAAAATGGATAAGAATAACCTAAACATAAGAAATATAAAGCTCTAAAGGCAGACTGGATCATAAGCATGAATAACCTGTTCAGAGAAAATCAGAAGACTGCTTAATAAACCAGATTTTTGTTTGATTTTTTTATTGTTTTGTTGCTGATGTAATGATTTTTGTATATGGTATGAGTTGTATGTGTTCAGTGTTCAGATAAATTCATGAGACACAGTGAGATCGAATAAATAGATAACTGTGAAATACAGTGCATATCAGTTAAAACAAATAATTCTTGCAATTACAGTCAATTAGGAACCAGCAAAAGTAAACACAGCTAACAAATCCATCTAACATCCAGACAGCTTAAGAACTGGAGCAAATAATTCATTCTCTTTAAGGCAGTGGTTCTTACTCCTGGCTATAAATTAGAATCACATGGCAAAGGGGAAGAAAGGAGGGGGATGTTTAAAAAGTACTGATCCTAGGCCCCTCATGGTACTGAATTATCCTAATATCCAAGGAGATATCTGAAAGTTAGTATTTTTCCAATACTTCCCAGGTGACTTTAATTTGTAGCCAGCGATGAGAACGACTGCTGTTGTAAATTGATATTTTGAATTCCTATGGAATGAAAGAAGCATACTGATTGAATTTAAATTTAAGCAATTATTTGGTTAACTGCTCTTTAGTGAATAATGTTGCTTTGTTCATTTTGCTTTACACTTAAATGTGCAATCTGTTGAAATTTCTGTGATTTCAATATTTTTGTGAATCTACTATGCATATTTTAGCACCACTACAGTTTTGCTATATCTATCTCCATTCATTTATGCAAAGTTGTGTCTATGTTCTGCTAAATTTAAGTCATTACAATGGTAAGATGATAGAACTCTAATCATTCTACAACCATACTACTTGCTGTGATCCAAATCACTTTTAACTCTGGTATTTTTCTCTTTCCATTTCCCTTCCAATTTTCTTCTAGACTGCAAGTGTAAGATTATTTGCTGCTAAAATCAAATTCCAATTTATCATTGTAGCTAAAGGAAAAGTAAATTAATGTATGGTTAGTTTTTTGACATTTCCACTTTATTGCAGAGAAGCATGTGAATTAAACTAAATGCAGTTATGCCATACATACAACTAAAGTACTTTTCAAAGACTATTTTGTACATAAACTAATACAAAAGCAGTGTGGCCTGCAGGAGTCATCTTGCTCTATATACAACAAGACCTTCAGGTCACAGTAAGAACCTAGGTTTATGGGCTGTTGAAATATTTTTCAGAAATTTGCAGTGTGATTTTAATTGTAAAACATAATATTACTGTGTAATTATTGACTTAGCTTTAGGATGTTTTATTTTATTTCAGAATCATTAGAATTATTCTGTGGTTTTTTTAACCTAAATTTTTTTTATTATTGTTTGTTTCTTTTGTTTTTTTTTAACCTGTGTTAAAACTGATTTAATCAGTCCACAGCAGAAATAGATGCAATCTGATACAAAATATGAAAGTAGCTTGTATTTAAATTGCACTCTTTTCTTTGAAAGCACAGAGCAATTTTTTTTAATCAATGTAGTTTAAGTGAAAGTTTACCATTCAAGTTAGTGTCTCATACAAAAATTTATGCATATATTATTATGTGACCCTAATTGCTCTCTCTATACAATGACAGCACACTCCTCCTTTCCACCCCTGATTTCCCTTGTCCATTCAACCAGCTCTTGTCCTTTTTTGCCTTCTCATCTCACCTCTGAACAGAAGCTGCCCATTTAGCCTCATGTATCTACTTGAGCTAAGAAGCACACTCTTCACGAGTATCATTTTATGCCCCACAGTCCAGTCCAATCTTTGTCTGAAGAGGTGGCCTCAGGAATTGTTTTGGTTCTGAGTTGACAGAGAGTCTGGGGGCCATGCTTTCTGGGGTTCTTCCAGTCTCAGTCAGACCATTAAGTCTGGTCTTTTTTATCAGAATTTCAGTTCTGCAACCTACCCTTCCCCTACTCCATCAGGGACTCTCTGTTGTGTTCCCTGTCAGGGCGGCCATTGGTGGTAGCTGGGCACCATCCAGTTCTTCTACAGAGCAATTTTTATATGCAGTATTATGTTATAAATCCTCACATCATCCTTTTCAAGGCAGGAATTCTTATTTTTCTCATTTGATAAGTGGAGGTTAAGTTAAGGTTTTAAGTGACTCACCTAAGGGAACGCAAAGTGTCAGTGGTAGAGTCAGCAAACTTTGTCTTTTAGAACAATAGTCTCTCTTTGTGTGTGTTATGCCACTTGAGAAATATAATCAGTTGTTTAACAATATATGATGATCCCCACTATGTCCCAGCAAAAGTCTAATGCTGGAGACAGATACAACAAAAAACAATACAGCCAAGATACATGTGCACAAAGACAAAGGTTTACAGCAACAATATTTATAATGGCTTCCAATGGAAGCAACCCAAATGGTGAGTGAATAAACAAATTTTAGTTTATACATACCATGGAATCTTACACAGAAGTAAATAAGAGTTAAATATTTATGTGCACAAAACATTTCGAGAACATTTTGTTGAATGAGAAAAATCAAACATAAATGATTTCTTACTGTATATGAGATTCTAGAAATGTGATACTGTGACAGAAAGCAAATCCTGGGGCAGAATGCAGGAGTGGATAGATATAATGTGGCATGAGGAAATATTTTAAACTGAGAAAGGTGTTTTATTTTTTGATTGTGGTGGTACTAAGGATTGTATAAAATTATCAAAACACTTACATTTGCTAAATTTTATTTTAGTGAATAATATCTTGACCAAAAAAATGATAAATATGTTGGCATGAAGTTGTTCATAATATCCACTTCTTATACATTATACAATCTGTATACTGAGCAAATTATCCGAGAAGCTGGACTATGTGAAGAAGAACATGGCATCAGGATTGGAGGAAGACTTATTAACAAACTGTGATATGCAGATGACACAACCTTGCTTGCTGGAAGTGAAGAGGACTTGAACCACTTACTGATGAAGATCAAAAACTAGAGTCTTCAGTATGACTTGCATCTCAATATAAAGAAAACAAAAATCCTCACAACTGGACAGATAAGCAACATCATGGTAAATGGAGAAAAGATTGAAGTCGTCAAGGACTTCATTTTACTTGGATCCACAATCAACACCTATGGAAGCAGCAGTCAAGAAATCAAACAATGTATTACATTGGACAAATCTGCAGCAAAAGACCTCTTTAAAGTGTTCAAAAGCAAAGATGTAACTTTGGGGACTAAGGTACACCTGATTCACACCATAGTATTCTCAATTGCCTCATATGCATGTGAAACCTGGACAATGAATAAGGAAGACCTAAGAAGAATTGATGCCTTTGAATTATGGTGTTGGCAAAGAATATTGAATATACCAGAAGACTGCCAGAAAAACAAACAAATCTGTTTTGGAGGAAGTACAGTCAGAATACTCCTTGGATGTGAGGATGGTGAAATTTTGTCTCACATACTTTAGACATGTTATCAGGAGGGACCAGTCCCTGGAGAAGGACATCATGCTTGGTAAAGTAGAAGGTCAGTAAAAAAGAGGAAGACCCTCAACAAGATGGATTGACAAAGTGGCTGCAACAATGGGCTCAAGCATAACAATGATTGTGAAGATGGTGCAGGACACAGCAGTGTTTTGTTCTATTGTACATAGGGTTGCTATTTGTCAGAACCAACTCGATGTCACCTAACAACAACACATGTTCAATGTATCTAGTGACCACGGTATTAACCCAGAATTAATTTGTTGTTGAATATTGTTCCTTTCTCTCTTTCTCTCTTCCTCTCTTTCATTCTCCCCATTTTCTTTCCTAATCAATTTCAACAGAAATTTTTCTGTTTGGTTTATTCCAAGAACCAAATTTGAAATTCATTAACCCCTTTTATCGTGTTTATTTTCTAGATCATTGGTTTTGCAATTATTTACTCCACTTTGATTTCTTTTGTTTTATTTCACTATTAAGTTTTTTAGTATCTTGAGATAGATAATTAACTCGTTATTTATTCTCTAATACATGCATTTTGAAAGTTATGGATTTTCTTATAAACACTGCTCTATCTGCATCTCATAACTTTCATCTGTAGTATTTTTATTTGCTGACTCTCCTTCAACAGAATATGCCTTTAGTTTGTACTTCTTACCCAGAGACAATGGATTTGTCTGGGCTTTGGGTGGGTTGGAATATTTCCTGCTCCACCCCAGGGCTTGTGGTTTTTACTGCTTGTAAGAGAAAGCTCTGGGAAGTGGACAGCATTTGCTTCCTTCATCCCAGAGTCAGGGTCTGTCAGTGTCCTATCCTTCCTTCGGTCCTACTCCTGAGCGCTCTGGAGGAGCCAAAGGGAAGAGCTGGTGAGGATGGACAGGTTGTGTCTGAACAAAACACTCAGCCATTCAGAACTTAAGTATTTAGCTATTTTCTCCTTGCGTGCTTTTACGGTTGTCACGTGTTTCCCTTGTACTTCATCAAATGTGAAACAGATTGTGTGTCACATCGCTCTTTGGAAGGCCTTGTCACCATTTAGCATTCAGACCACCTTGTTAACTTGCTCTTTGATGGGCTCCTAATTGTGTAGCTTTTTCTGGCTGTGTCTTGTTATTAGAGTGTATGTGACACTTTCCTATAGTTTTCTACAATCTTAGCTGAAGCAAAACTCTAGTTCAACATAATTTTATTTTTGATTGTATATATTTTTTATTCAGCCACTGGTCATTTAGAACTGTGTTTTTAAATTTTCAAACATATAAGAGTGTTCTAGTTATTTTTTTGTTGTTATTTATTTTTACTTTAATTGTATTATGGTTACATAATATTTGCTGTATTACTTTAAACATACTGATTTGTTAAAACTTACTTTATTTGTAAAACATATAGTCAGAAATTTTGAGGTGTGGTGATCTATTTATCCATTAAGCCAGGTTCTTAATCTGTTTGTTCCAATCTTCAATATGCTTATTAATTTTTGGCCGCTTCAATTATTGAGTCAACTGCTTAAAAACTTTTAAGATTGCAGTATTGTAGTTTTTGGTTGCCTAGTCAGCTGCATGCATCCTGATTCAATGCATGCCCCATTCTTCTTCATATGGTACAACTTATCAAATTATTTGCTCATCATAGAGATTGAATAGGTACGGTGAAAGAATACAGCCCTGACACACAACTGTTCTGACTTTAACCCATGCAGTATCCCTTTGTTCTGTTCAAACGACTGCCTCTTGATCTATGTACAAGTTCCTCAGAAACCATAGTAAGACAACATTTTTCTTATTTTCTTTTGTCTTAAAAAGGTCTCCACCTACTTGGAAGGGGTCTTTAAAAAGCTTTCCTGAAGCTGTATGACTTCAGAGACTGGGGGCTGGGGAGGCCTGATCCTGCCCAGTTTTTCCTGTTTTTGATTCATGGTAGAAGATAAGATTAAGTCATTTCAATTCATTTACATATGTTTAAATTTACCTAAGCATTTTGAAGGGCAAAAAATATAATTTCTTTCCCTTTTGAATGATACAATTTTTTTAAAATTGTACTTTAGATGAAGGTTTACAGGACAAATAGTTTCTCATTAAGCAGTTAGTACACATATTGTTTTATGACAGTGGTTAACAACCCCATGACATGTCAACACTGTCCCTTCTCAGCCTTGGGTTCCATATTACCAGCTTTCCTGTCCCCTCCTGCCTTCTAGTCCTTGTCCCTGGACTGTTGGGCCCAATTAGTCATTTTTTGTTTTTGGGGGCTCTCTTATCTTTGGCTGAATGGTGAATCTTGGGAGTGACTTCACTACCGAGCTAAAAGGGTGTCCAGGGGCCATACTCTCAGGGTTTCTCCAGTCTCTGTCAGGCCAGTAAGTCTGGTCTTTGTTTTGTGAGTTAGAATTTTGTTCTACATTTTTCTCCAACTCTGTCTGGGACCCTATGCTGTGATCCTTGTCAGAGCAGTCAGTGGTGGTAGCTGGGCACCATCTAGTTGTACTGGACTCAGTCTGGTGGAGGCCGTGATAGTTGTGGTCCATTACTCCTTTGGACTAATCTTTTTCTCGTATCTTGTTTTCTTCATTCTCCCTTGCTGGCAAAGTGGTGAGACCAGTGGTATATCTTAGATGGCTGCTCACAGGCTTTTAAGACCCTATACACTACTCACCAAGGTAGAATGTAGAACATTTTCTTTATAAATGGTGTTATAAAAAAACGGTGTTCCCTTAGACTATGACCGCCACAACACTCCGTCCAGCAGTTCAGTCCCTCAGGGAGTTTGAATGTGTCTGTGGAGCTTCCATGACCTTTCCTTGTAAAAGTAGTGCTGGCTTCCCCAGTATTGTGTACTGTCTTACCCTTCACCAAAGTTACCACTTATCTACTGTCTATTTAGTATCCTCTCCACCTCTCCCGTCCTTTGTAACCCACAAAGATTATTTCTTTTTGTGTGAAAACTGTTTCTTGAGTTTTTACAGTAGAGCTCTCATACAATATTTGTCCTTTTTTGATTGACTTATTTCACTCAGCACAATGTTCTCCAGTTTCATCCATGTTATGAGATGTTTCACAGATTCATCATTATTCTTCATCATTGCATAATACTCCATTTTGTGTATGTACCATAGTTTGTTTATCCATTCATCTGTTGATGGGCATCTAGGTTGTTTCCATCTTTTTGCTATTGTGAACAATGCTGCAATGAACGTGGGTGTGCATATGTCTATTCGTGTAACAGCTTTTTACTATTCTTTTGGTAAGTGGTTTTGATTTTTCTTTACCCAGTAAATACCAAAGCTCTTTAGTAATTTTATAAATCTATCCATCAATACTTGGCCACCCTTATACCCCCCACCCCGCCCCAGGCTTGTCGTATGCCTCCTTTTCCCTACTCTGGAACTGCTAGCTTTACTTTAAGAAAAAATTATCCTTCTTTCTTAAATAAAACATATTTCATATAATATCTAGCTTAAGTAACTTAGGTTTTCCTTTTAAGATTGACATAGTACAGAACATAAAGTTTGCCAAAGTAGCTACTAACAGTGTAAATCATAAGACACACACAAGACTGAGTTTTTCTTTTTATTATGAAAGAACTGAGGTTCTAAGACAGCCTTACAGAAAACAGCAACTCTCAACCATAGCCTCCAATCTGATACAAGACAGAAACTAAGACACAAACTCTAGACCAGAAGCAAACTCTCAGAACAAAACAAGACAAAAAGACCATATAAACTCAATGGACAATACCACACAAAACAAGGATATAGGGATCCTAGTTTCTTAAACAAACTCTCAGAACAAAACAAGACAGAAAGACCATATAAACTCAATGGACAATACCACACAAAACAAGGATATAGGGATCCTAGTTTCTTAAAATGTATCTAGCTTCAATCCATTCAATTCAACAGAAAAAATAGATTCTAGATAAAACTTATTAACTTGCCAGAGAATCAGATGGAGGAATATTAGACCTTTTGACAAAACCTGAGCATCAAAAGTTCCCTAAAGAGGAAAAGACAACACAAATGGAAGCTCATTTTCCCAAAGTGGTAACTGAAATTCCAAACAAGTTCTAGTATATGAACCTCAGACCACTGTCTCAGTAGCGGGGGGTGGGAGAAGGGTGAAATCGAAGCTCATTTATCAAATATGTTAAGCTTTAATTTTCACGCTGTTGGTTTCCTTCTTTTGAACTTAATTCATTCTGCTGGCTAGAGACCTAGTCTCTTATTTAAGACCTTAAATATACTAATTCCTCCAATTGAAAAGTACTTTAAAGTAGCTAGTGATGATTTTAATTTTAACATTGTGATTCTTTATTGAGAAACTGTATCATAAAACAGGTCTGGAGCTACCACTTCCTCCTGCGAATTTCATAAAACAGATCAGGAGCTGTCACCTCCCCCTGAAAATCTGGCAAAAGAGAGCACTATTTTCCAGACTTTCTCTGAGTCACATAAAGAACCCTAATGAGGAATGCTGTGGAGTTTGGACAGTGTTTTGCTTGTATCAATGTGTAACTTTGTTACCCTACAGTTTACTTGCAGGTGGCAGGCAGCTTAGTGCTCTAACCTGTCTTGAGACCACCTTATCCTGTTAAAGAAGTCTTGAATGCTGGTGATGAGTGCTGGTGACCACCCTAGTGGCTTTCACTGGTCCACCTTTGCCGGAATTTTGCAGCTTATAGTGACCCAGAGCTCTTTGAAAATAAAATTATCTCTTTAATGTTTCAAACGCCTGAATCCAGATACTAAACTACAGTTTACCACAAAAGTTACTACATATTACTCTTAAATAAAGTTCAAGCAAAAATCTAAGAAAGATTCTCCTTAATAAAACAACCAGTTTTTTTCTAACAAATATGCCAAACAGAACTCGGAGAAAACATGAGAAAGAGGACAAAAAGCATAAATAAAGCCTGGTTTTCCAAGAGCACTTACCCATCAGTTTTGAAGGCAGGTGGAGTGCAAATATATTGGTCCAGAAAATAGGACGTCTGTTTGCCGGCTTCTGTTCCACAGTCCAGTTCAACTGGATTCATAGCTTCAGAATTTCCTGCAACAACTATGCCATTAACTGTTCTAGGGTAAAAGCATCACAAAGTTTAGCAAACCAAAAAGAAACGTTTTATTTGGCATATATTCAAAAAGACAAAAGTGGGAAAAAGGACAAGCATACTGCTAGAGCCATGTGTGCCCAGGTCCAAGGAATATTACAGAATAAGCAAAAGTAGGAAAATGGACAACCATGCTGCCACAGCCATGTCTGTCTGAGTCCCTGCATTGTGCTATTTTGTCTTTAGGAACTAACACTTATAAATTCAGTAGGCTTCTAGTTATAAATATTTATGAAACTAAATTTGGATGAAAGAAGGGGATTAAAAAAAAATCCTTGCTGCAAGATGGTGAAACTTGAGAGTAGTATCATTCATTAGCTCAGGACCTTGGAAATTTTTGGGAGAAGGGCAAAATAACATGTTACACTTTCCTTTAATGCACCAGGCTTCCATTGTCACCAGGGCATCCTCTTAAGTTTAACCAAAGGCAGCTACAGGGAAAAGAGAGGATACTGAGTATCTAGGGTTGGAGATGAAACTTTCATAATGTTAAGGTAAACACAATCACTGCAGAAAAACAAAGGTAATATTAAAAAATAAAATTAAGAAAAGTAAATTTGAGTAAGAAAGTAAAATTTGGAAAAAAGAAAAGAATTCAGTAGAGGAGATGAGGAAATGATTGCAATAATGTAAGAACATAGTGGTTTTATGGAATCTTGTTGAGGAAATAAGGAGCCCTGGCAACACAATGTTTCAGCGCTTGGCTGCTAAAAGGCAGTTAGAACCCACCAGGTGCTCCGTGGGAGAAAAGACCTGGAAATTGGCTTCCATAAAAATTACATCCTAGGAAACCCTATGGGAACTGTGAGTCAGAATCAACTTGAAGGCACACAACAACAACAGGGAGGAAACCATTTCAGAAGTACTAGATCTCCAGTGTCTCTAAAGTCAGTAAGAATGAGCATTGAAAAAAAACTGCTAAATTATCTGGAGCACTTTACTTCATAATGTTTGATTACTGCTAGACTAGTATCAAATGTAGACTCTTGGTACAGCCAGAATATGGTTATTTAGGAGATTTTTAGACTCTACCCCCAGTCATCATTCTCATTGAAGTCAATTTGTTCTACCTGTAGCCTTGACAGAAAAATATAGGATGATTTACAGATTAGTATTGAAGACTTTAAGAAGCTGTAGCCTAATACTCTGGTACTCAACATCAAAGTCATCCTTGCACTGCCATTTTTAGTCAGTTTCTGCTTCTGCTTTGCTTCCCTATGCCAAGTTGGTTGATACAGTCTATTTGAATTTCAAAAAGAATCTGCCAAGTTTTTTGATAATGTTTTTGTGGACAACATGAAAATATGAAGGCAGGCTGGTAAATGGCAGTTTATTTCATTGAATTCTAATACACAGTAATATCCTGAGAAATTTGTCAGATGCCTTTTGATATTCAGATATGCATATCAACAATGTTTGGCATGAATTCTTTTTCAAGAACTGTGTTGGTTCCAGATGATTATCTTTTTTTTTTTTTAAAGTGTTCTTTAAATATACCTTGAAAAATATGCTCTAGGACTTCTGGGGAGCATGGCACTCTAGGCAGAATCACCACGCCATCCCTTCACAGGAAAGATCCAAGAAACTAAGCCAAACAGAGAAAACAGCAATCCTGAAACCCTAAGCATCAAATGAAGAGATAAGAACTCAGCCAAGCACCAAATGGAGTAAGAAACTGACTGAGAACAGAGAGTGAGGAGAGATAAATACAGACGTTGTCTATCAGCTAACGCAGCACAGATCTGCCATCTTGGACTCCTATCAGAGACCAGAGAACAGGGGGTACAAAAAAAGCAGCTTCACAGAGCTTCCAGCAGGAGACAGAACAACTGGTAACCAGCAATATATGCTTTCACACCCCCTACCCTTATTCACCCTTACTTGTCCTCCTCTGCTTCCTGCAGCCACAATCTCTTGGCTGGGACGCACTGGCTGCTTGGATTCCACCCACCCACACTCCATGAGTGCCATTTGTTGGCTGCTGGTGTTGCGTTTTTCTGCTTCTTTGATTTCTTCTTTACCTCTCACCACCTCCCCCTACTTTCTCTCAAATACCTGGCTGCATGCACCATCTTTGCTTCTTGCTGAAAGGCTATAAAACTCAGCTTGAATGTGAAACTTCTTCCTGGTCCGTGCTACCCTGCTAGTGGGAACCCGGGGCTTTTTTGTTTGTTTGTTTGTTTTGAATTGTTTGTTTTCTTTTTATTTTCTCAAATTTGGATCCCATCATATCCAAGCAGTACTGTGTTGCTTGGGAGCTACCCTCTCAGTTTGTGCAGACATGCAGAGGGATCCCTGAGGACATTTCTTTCTTAGTGGGTTTTTTTTTCCTGTTTTTTTTTGGGGGGGGGTTTCTTGTTCTTTTTTTTTTTTTAATTTGTTTTGTTTTCTTTTCCCTCTTTTTCCCTTTTTGTCTTTCTTCATTACTCAGTTTCTCGTCTCTCTATACCTTCTCTTCCTGTACCCTGAATACCTAGCAGCAAGTGACACCTCTACACCTGCTAGCCAGGCTGTACTTCAGTGCCTGGGAGCAACTTCCTGAGACCACGTAGCTGCACCGGTGGGATCCCTGGGAGCTTTTCTTTTTTATTTCTAATTTTTATTTATTCATTTTTTTTCCTCTTCACTCTTTTGTTTTTCTCCATTTCATAGTCTCTCATCTCTCCACTCCAACAGCAAACTCACCTAGCACTCTTTTTCATTTCTTTGTATGTTTTTGGCTCCTGTTCCTCTCCCCTCTCTCCCATATCCACCTTAGTTCCACAGATCACAATCTCCCCTTCTATCCTGCCTACTTGCACTGTGTGCTTAATATCACACCACCAAGCAGAACAGGTTAGACCTATGGGAACCTTCCCAGCACTGATTGCCAACACGCCCTGGTGGTCATAGTAAGTGACATGAATAACCAATTCAAGCAACTCCTCTTCAGCTAGAACTGTCCTGCTGTACCACATCTGAGCTAATGACACTGCCAATTGGAGGAGGTGAAAAGTTTCATGCCCACAGACAAGGAAACAACAAAGAACACACAGCTCACCTGCTCAGACATGGCCATATAAAACAAAAAAATGATGAAATAAATCTGCAAGCAATAAACAAGAAAAATAAATACTGAATGCCCTGAAGACAGCAGACTATATCAAAACATTAAAAAAGAAGGCCAGATGGTTCCAGTAGGCAACCAAAATAAAACACCAGATGACTTTCGAGTAGAACAAAAGGCACTAAAACTACCTGATAGGGAATTCAAATCTCTAATACTCAGAATTATCCAACAGTAGAAGCAAAAAGCAGACAAAAATGAGGAAACAATAGACAAATTCATGGAAAATACAGAGAAAAAACTGGAAGAATTCGAGTAAATAATGCAGGAAAAAAATGCCAAAATAAATTCACAACTAGAAATCATACAAAAACAACAATTAGAAATCCAAAAGATAAACAACAAGATTTCAGAAATAGGCAGTGTCATAGAAAGGTTCAGCAGCAGATTTGAAATGGTAGAAGACAGGATCAGCAAAATTGAAGACAAACACTTGGATACAATTCTGTTCGAAGAAAACTCAGAAAAAAGAACAAAAAAAAAGAAGAGATCCTGAGAATTATGTGGGATACAATCAAAAGTAAAAATTTTCGAGTGATCAGAGTTACATAACAGGAAAAAAAAAAAACAAAAAACACAGAGAAGATCATGAAGAACTGCTGACAGAAAGCTTCGCCAATAACAGGAAAGATGAAAAGCTGGCAATTCAAGAAGCTCAACGAACCCCATATAGAAGAGACCCCAAAAGAAAATCACCAAGGCATATCATATTCACACTCGCCAAAACCAGAGACAAACAAAGAATCCTGAGAGCAGCCAAGAAGTCACATACAGAGGAGAAACAATAAGACTAAGCTCAGAATATTCGGCAGAAACCATGCAGGCAAGACGACAATGGGCTAACATACAAAACCTACAAAGAAAAAAATTGCCAGCCAAGAATAATATATCCTGCAAAACTCTCGTTCAAATATGATGGTGAAATTAGGACATTTCCAGATAACAGAAATTCATCTACTACATAAAAACAAAATCAAACTTATAATAATTATTAAAGGGAGTCCTTTGATCTGAGAACAAACAACATCAGCTCACAGGCTGAACCTAGGATGCAGGATAGTACCAGTCAGATACCAATCTAGGAAATGAAATTTTAAGGACTATCCAAAACAAAAGAAATACAACAGGGAATCAGAGCAGTTAATCTGTAAAAGACAATATTATCAGAACAATCAAAGAAAGAATAAATGGTGTAGGAATAGAACCTTCTAATGGAGAGGAAGGCAAGACAATACTAAGTAATAATAGACTGCTTCAAACTTAAGGGTAAATTTCAAGGTAACCACAAAGAAAGCTAACAAACACACTCATAAAAATAAAGAGGAAAAACATAAAGTCTCAGTAAAAACAAAACCTACAAAAAAAAAAAGAAATGAAAAAAAATCCACAAACAAAAAGAATTCAGCATAGGAGAGAAGAGGAACAAAGGAAACGTCAGCACACCAAAAGAAGCACTATGCAATGACAGCAATAAACTCACATCTATCAATAATTACACTGAATGTAAATGGCATCAATGCACCCATAAAGAGACAAATAGTGACAGAATAGATAAAAAAAAAAAAAACAGGATCCTTCAATAAGCTGTCTACAAGAGACACACCTTAGAAACAAAAACATAAATTTATTAAAAATCAAAAGTTGGAAAAAAGTATATCAAGCAAACAACTACTCAAAAAGAGCAAGAGTGGCAATATTAACCTCAGATAAAATAAACTTTAAAACAAAATCCACCATAAAAAACAAAGAAGGAAACTATATAATGACTAAGGGGATGGTCCATCATGAAGACATAACCATAATAAACATCTACGCACCCAATGACAGGACTCCCAAATACATAAAACATACTCTAACAGCACTGAAAAGAGAAATTAACAGTACCAAATAATAGTAGGAGACTTCACCACACCACTTTTGGTAAAGCACAGAACATCTTAAAAGAAACTCAACAAAGACTCAAAAGACCTGAAGGGCACTATCAGCCAACTTGACCTCATAGACATATATAGAACACTCCATCCAACAGCTGCAAAGTACACATTCTTTTCTAATGCATATGGAAGATTCTCCAGAATAGACCACATCTTGGACCACAGAGAAATCCTCAACAAGATCCAAAACATTGAGATAATACAAAGTATCTTCTCTGACCAGAGTGCCATCAAGGTAGAAATTAATGACAGAAAGAGCGAGGAAGAAAAATCGATTACATGGAAACTGAATAACACCTTGCTTACAAACGACTGGGTAATAGAAGAAATCAGAGATGGAAACAAAAAATTCCTAGCATCGAACAAGAATGAAAGCACATCATACCAAAACCTTTGGGACACAGCAAAGGCAGTCCTCAGAGGACAATTTATAGCAATAGATAAACACATTAAAAAGAAGAAAGGGACAAAATCGAAACATTAATTACACAACTCAAACAAATAGAGAAGAGAAAAAAAAAGCTGTAAATAAAATAGAGAATAGAAAAACAAAAGAAAGAATCAACAAAACCAAAAGTTGGTTCTTTGAAAGAATCAACAAAATCAACAAACCACTGGCCAGACTGACAAAAGAAAAACAGGAGAGGACACAAATAACCCAAATAAGAAATGTAATGGGCGACATTAAAACACACCCAACTTAAATAAAAAAAGATCATAACAGAATATTATGAAAAACTATACTCCAACAAATTTGAAAACCTATAGGAAATGGATAAATTTCTAGAAGCACACTACCTAAGCAAACTACCAAAAAGTGATGTTGAAAATCTGAACAGACCTATAGCAAGAGAAAAGATTGAAAAGGTAATTAAAAAAAAAAAAAAAAACCTCCCAACAAAAAAAAGCCCTGGCCAAGATGGCTTCACTGGAGAATTCTACCAAACATTCAGAGAAGAGCTTGTACCAGTACTACTCAAACTATTTCAAAACATAGAAAAGGAAGCAACACTTCCAAATTCATTCTATGAAGCCAGCATAACCTTGATACCAAAACCAGGCAAAGATGCCACAAAAAAAGAAAATTACAGACCAACATCTCTCTTGAATATAGATGCAAAAATTCTCAACAAAATACTAGCCAGTAGAATTCAGCATCATATCAAAAAAATAATACACCATGACCAAGTAGGATTGATACCAGGTATGCAAGGATGGTTCAACATTAGAAAAGCAAAGTAATCCACCACATAAATAAAAGGAAAAAAAAGAATCACATGATCATCTCAACTGACGCAGAAAAGGCATTCGACAAAGTCCAACACCCATTCCTGATAAAAACTCTCAATAAAGTAGGTATAGAAGGGAAATTTCTCAACATAATAAAGGGCATCTATGCAAAACCTACGGCCAACAACATTCTTAATGGAGAGTGGCTGAAAACATTCCCCTTGGAAACAGGAACAAGACAAGGATGTCCTTTATCACCACTCCTATCTAACATTGTGCTGGAAGTTCTAGCTAGAGCAATAAGGCAAGAAAAAAAAAAATAAAGGGCATTCAAATTGGTAGTGAAGAACTTAAACTGTCCCTGTTTGCAGATGATATGCTGCTATACGTAGAAAACCCTAAAGACTCCACAAGAAATCTACTAGAACTAATAGAAAGATTCAGCAGAGTAGCAGGATACAAGATAAACATACAAAAATCAGTTGGATTTCTATACACCAACAAAGAGAATAATGAAAACGAAATAAAGAAAACAATAAAATTTATAATAGCCCCTAAAAAGATCAAATACTTAGAAATAAATCTAACCAGGAATGTAAAAGACCTATACAAAGAAAACTATAAAACACTACTGCAAATAACACAAAGGGATCTACATAAATGGAAAAACATAGCATGGTCATGGATAGGCAGACTCAACATTGTGAAAATGGCAATTCTACCCAAAGCAATTTACAAATACAGTGCAATCCCAATCCAAATACCAACAACATTCTTCAAAGAGATTGAAAAATAAATCACTAAATTTATATGGAAAGGGAAGAAGCCCCGAATAAGTAAAGCACTGTTGAAGAAGAAGAATAAAGTAGGAGGACTCACACTACCTGACCTCAGAACCTACCATACAGCTACAGTAGTCAAAACATCCTGGTACTGGTACAATAACAGATGCACTGAGCAATGGAACAGAATTGAGAACCCAGATATAAATCTATCCACCAACAGTCACCTGATCTTTGACAAGGGCCCAAAGTCCATCAAATGGGTGAAAAGACAGTCTTTTTAACAAACCGTGCTCGCAAAACTAGATATCCATCTGCAAAAAAATGCAACAAGTCCCATACCTCACACCATATACAAAACCTAATTCAAAATAGATCAAAGAACTAAATATAAAGCCAAAAACTACAAAGTTCATAGAAGAAAAAATAGAACCAACACTACAGGTGCTAATACATGGCATTAACAGGATACAAACCATAACCATCAACACACAAACTCCAGAAGATGAGCTAGATAACTGGGATCTTCTAAATATCAAACACCTATGCTCTTCAAAAGACTTCAACAAAAGAGTAAAAAAACCTACAGACTGGGAAAAAATTTTTGGACAGTACAAGTCAGACAAAGGTCTAATCTCCATAAAATACAAGAAAATCCAACATCTCTACAACAAAAAGACAACCAATCCTATCAAAAAATGGGCAAAGGAAATGAACACACACTTCACAAAAGAAGACATTCAAGTGGCCAACAGAAACATGAGGAAATGCTCGCGATCACTAGCCATTAGAGAAATGAAAATTGAAACCACAATAAGATACCATTTCACCCAGGCATTACTGGCAAGAATCAAAAACAGTGGAAATAACAAATGTTAGAGAGGCTACAGGGAGATCGGAACTCTTATGCATGGCTGGTGGGAATGCATAATGATCCAACCGTTTTGGAAAATGATATGGCATTAGAAAGCTAGAAATAGAAATACCATACAATCCAGCAATCCCACTCCTAGGAATATATCCTAGAGAAATAAAAGCCGTCACACAAATAGACATATGCACACCCAAGTTCATGGCAGCATTGTTCTCAATAGCAAAAAGATGGAAACAACATAGATGCCCATCAACAGAAGAATGGATAAATAAACTATGGTACATACACACAATGGAGTACTATGCAACGAGAAAGAACAATGATGAATCTGTGAAGCATCTCATAACATGGATGAAACTAGAGGACATTATGCTGAAGGAAATAAGTCAATCACAAAAGGACAAATATGGTATGAGACCTCTATTGTAAAAACTCATGAAAAAGTTTACACACAAAAAGTAACAATCTTTGTTGGTTGTGACGGATGGGACTGGTCGGGGGGAAATACTAAATAGGCAATAGATAAGTGGTAACTTTGGTGAAGGGTAAGACAGTACACATTACTGGGGAAGCCGGCACAACTTGTACCAAGAAAGGTCACGGAAGTTCCATAGACACTTCCAAACTCCCTGAAGGACTGAATTGCTGGGCGGAGGGCTGTGGGGACCATGGTCTTGGGGAACATCTGGCTCAATTGGCATGACACAACTTATAAAGACAATGCTCTACATTCTACCTTGGTGAGTAGTGTCTGGGGTCTTAAAAGCCTGTGAGCAGCCATCTAAGATACTCCACTGGTGTCACCCCTTCGGGAGCAAGGGAGAATGAAGAGAACAGGATACAACGAAAAGATTAGTCCAAAGGACTAATTGTCCACAGCTACCAAGGCCTCCACCGGACTGAGTCCAGTAAAGCTAGATGGTGCCCGGCTACCACCACTGACTGCTCTGAACAGGATCACAACAGAGGGATCTGGACAGAGCTGGAGAAGGATGGAGAGCATAATTCTAACCCACAAAAAAAAAAAAAAAAAAAAAAAAAGACCAGATTTACTGACCTAAAGGATGCTGGAGAAACCTTGAGAGTATGGGCCCCAGACACCCTTTTAGCTCAGTGGTGAAGTTACCTCCAAGGTTCACTGTTCAGCCTGGGAGTGGACATCCCCATAAAACCAAATGAGATTAACGAGATACAGGAGTCTAGTGACAAGGGCCAGAAGGCAGAAGGGCACAAGGAAGCTGGTGATAGGGAACACAAGGTTGAATAAGGATATTGTTGATGTGTTGTGAGATTGTTAACCATTGTCATAGGGCAACATTTGTAGTAACTGTTAAATGAGAAACTGTTTTGTTCTGTAAGCTTTCATCTTAAGTGAGAATAACAGCACAATTGGAAGAGCGTAGTCAATGTCACTGAACTGTATATGTAGAAATTTTTGAAACGGTGTATCTTTGGCTATGTGTATTTTCACCAAAAAAAAAAAAAAAAAGGTTGAGAATTTAGAGGGTTAATATGTTGTGGGGTTGTTAACCAATGTCATAAAACAACATGTGTACTACTGTTTCACGAGAAACTATTTGTTCTGTAAGCCTTCACCTGAAGTACAATAAAATATATAAAAAAAGCAAACATGTCACTTTGAAGACTAAAGTTGCCTGACCCAAGTCATGGTGTTTTCAATCACCTCATATGCGTGCAAAAGCTGAGAAACGAATAAAGAAGACCAAAGAAGAATTGAAGCCTTTGAATTATAGCATTTTCAAAGAATATTGAACATACCATGGGCTGTTGGAAGAATTAACAAGTCTGTCTTGGAAGAAGTACAGCCAGAATGCTCCTTAGAATCCAGGATGGTGAAACTTTCGCTTACATACTTTGGACATCTTATTAGGAGGAACCAGTGTCTGGAGAAGACCATCATGCTTGGTATCATGGTTTGAATTTTGTCCGCCCCCAAAAAATATCTGTCAACTTGGTTAGATCATGATTCCCAGTGTTGTGTGATTGTCCACCATTTTGTCATCTGATTTGATTTCCCTATGTGTTGTAAATCTTGTCTCTAGAATGTTGATGAGATGGGATTAGTGGCAGTCATATAAACTCAATCTATAAGATTAATCTACAGTTTAAGCCCATCTCTTCGAAATATAAAGAGAGAAGCAAGCAGAAAGACAAAAGGACTTCATACCACCAAGAAAGTAGCACTGGGAGCAGAGTGTGTCCTTTTGACCTGGATCCCCTGTGCCTGAGAGGTCCTTGACCAGGGGATGATTGAGGACAAGGACTTCCTCCAGAGCCTACAGAGAAAGATTTCCCCTGGAGCTGATGCCCTGAATTTGGACTTGTAGCCTACTAGACTGTGACAGAATAAATTTCCCTTTTTAAAGCCATCCACTTGTAGTATTTCTGTTATAGCAGCACTAGATAACTAAGACAGAATTTGGTACCATGAGTGGGATGCTGCTCTAACAGATACCTAAAATGTAGAAGCACTTTTGAAACTGTGAATAGATAGAGGACTCAGAAGTAAATGAGGAGAGCTGCTACACTGCAGATGGCACAGACAGCAAGAACCAGCAGAGAACTGGAAGCCACAAAGAACCGACAGCAGCAGAGAACCAGCAGTGGTAGAGAAATAGCAGTTGCAGAACCAGGAGACCAGCACGACACAGCACTGAAGCTGACCCATGAAGAAAGAGACCCGAGTGCCTTTGTGCAGGAGGCTTCCTGGATGAGGGGGGTGCCTCCAGGCACTTATCAGTGGAGCTAGGCTTGCCAACCCAAGGAGGAAGAGAGCTGAGTGCCTTCTAGTTGAAGTTTAATGACAGAGGGGGGTGCCTCCAAGCAATTATTGGTGGAGCTACAGAGCTTTGGAACACTTGCCCCAGCAGGACAGAACAGGCATCAAGGCTAGAGGAGTGGAGAGTCCAAGGAATCAGGAAGCAGAAGCTGAAGAGACAAGGAACACAGGAATCAGAGCTGCCTCAGTCTCAACGGCTATGCCACGACCTCTGGGGTCTCAAAGGGTGGATCCATGGCCTCTGCAGTTTCTAAGGGTGGAGTCACCACTCAGATGGACTAGAAGAATGGTGCACCTAAATCCGAGGGGGCAGAGTTGCTGTCCCAGTGAACCTGGAAGGTGGAGCTGAAGTCCAGGGCTAAGGGGCCTCCACCCACAATCTGGAGAGTGTGGCCAACACCCAGAATATAGAGGTCAGGACCATTCTGTAAATGATTTCAGAGAACAGAGGATTATTTTCAAGTCTTGAGAGCTAATGTAATACGTTCTACTTACTTGTCTGGTGCCTGTTATGCCATCTTTCCCTCTAATTTCTCCCATTTTAATGGAAATGTCTAGCTTGTTTCTGTTCCATCATTGTACTTTGGAAGCAGATAATTTATATTCTAGATTTCACAGATGAAGAAGAATTTTTGGATTTTGGACTTCAAGTTGAATAACACTTGTTATGATATGACTGGGTGAATGTATTTTACTTACTTGTGGAAAGGACATGAATTTTGGGGGGTCAAAGGGTGGAATGTCATGTATTGAATTGTGTCCCCCCAAAATAACTGTTAATTTGGCTAGGTCATGATTCCCAGTGTTGTGTGATTGCCTACCATTTTGTCTTCTGACATGATTTCCCTATGTGTTGTAAATGTTGTCTCTAGGATGTTGATGAGATGGGATTAGTGGCAGTCATATAAACTCAATCTACAAAATTAATCTACAATTTAAGCCAACCTCTTTTGAAATATAGAAGATAAAAGCCAGAAGAGAGACAAGGGGACTTCATACCACCAAGAAAGCTGTGCCGGGAGCAAAGTGCATCCTTTGGACCTGGGGTCCCTGTTCCTGAGAAGCTCCTTGACCAGGGAAAGATTGATGACAGGGACCTTCCTCCAGAGCCGACAGAGGGAGAAAGACTTCTCCTGGAGCTGACGCCCTGAATTTGGACTTGTAGCCTACCAGACTGTGAGAGAATAAATTTCTCTCTGTTAAAGCCATTCACTTGTGGTATTTCTGTTATTGCAGCAGTAGATAACTAAGACACTAGGTGAGGTAGAAGGTCAGTGAAAAAGAGGAATGCCCTCAAGGAGATGGATTGACACAGTGGCTGCAACAATGGGCTCAAGCACAGCAAAATTGTAAGGATGGCGCAGGACTGGGCAGTGTTTCATTCTATTGTACATAGGGTGGCTATGAATCAGAGCCAACTTGATGGCACCTAACAACAATGATGACAACATTGCCATGGGCCTTGCTTTATTTTCTATGTGAGGGATATAATTCTTTTGTCATTGTGCTGGCATATAACTACTTTTTCCAAAGGAATGTGAGAAGAAGTAACATATTATATTATTAAGCAAAAGCTTTGACTCATTGCATGTTTATGCCTGTTCCTTTAGCTTAGATCCCAGATATGGAAGACAGGTGAAGCAGAGCTGTAGAAGACAATCCATAATTGTCCACATATGATTTTATAATACGTGTGATATATACGTTTGTTGTTATAAGCCAGTAGTATTTAGGGACAATTTGTTAAATAGCAAAAAAAGACTAATACTTTCATCATTATAGTTCGCTTTTCAAAACTGTTAGTTCTGTTTTTGGTCATTGAAAAGATAAACTCTAAGACTTTCTTTGTATCTGATTATGATATCTCATAAAGATCTTACTTGGTGGTATCTTTAGGCATACTCTCTAATTGTGTACCTGTTGGTAATTTGGCTATAATAATTAATTCTTCCTTAGATTTATCAAATATTTTGGTAATATATCTCAAAATCTTGAATTATTTCAAAGTTTCCAATTGAGTTTAGTATGACTGAGCTCATCTTGAGCAAACTAAGACTTGATAATTTCATGTAAATATATTTTTGTTCCTCATTCACTTCTTTCATACAAAATGAACTTGGAATGTATCATCTACCTGCCTTAAAGAAGACATGGTTACTGTTGTAAAAGTCTGTATACAGTGCATAGTAAGGACTAAAAAGAGAATGGTGGTTGGTAGGTCTAACATTCATACTCTAAAATGTTGCACTACCTTCAAAGGCTGTGCTTAAGCCAGATTGAAGGGACACATTTTGCCCTTTTATCACCTCAGCCTCTATACCTTGTTGAATATACCCTTATATTATACCTAACATATAACATTATATTGCTCACTGCTCAATATAGATGACCTTTGTCTCTTGAACCAACTGCCCAGACTTACTTTTTTGCTCAGTCTTAACAGTAACAGCATACAATAATTCCTATGTAATGCCTATAATATATTTTTTTTATTCATTCATCTGTTGATGGGCATCTAGGTTGCTTCCATTTTTTTTGCCACTGTGAACAAAGCTGCAATAAACATGAGTGTACGTATGTCTATTCTTGTAATGACTGTTATTTCTCTAGGATAAATTCTTAGGAGTAAGATTGCTGGATCTATGGTATCTCTATTTCTAGTTTTCTAAAAAAGTGTCATATTTTCCAGAATGGTTGTATCATTTTCACATTCCCACCAGCAGTGGATAAGAGTTCTGATCTCCCCGCGGCCTCTTCAGCATTTGTCAACTCCTGTTTTTTTGATTCATGCCAGTAATGCCAGGGTGAGATGGTATCTCACTGTGGTTTTGATTTGCATTTCTCTAATGGCTAGTGATCACTAACATTTCCTTTTGTGTCTGTTTGCCACTTGAATGTCTTCTTTGGTGAAGTGTCTGTTAGTTTCCTTTGCCCATTTTTAACTGGATTATTTGTTGTAGAGATACTGGATTTTCCTATGGATTTTAGAGATTAGACATTTGTCTGATCTGTAATGGCCAAAATTTTTTCCCAGTCTGTAGGTTCTCTTTTTACTCTTTTGGTGAAGTCTTTTGATGAGCATCAGCGTTTAATTTTTAGAAGATCCCAGTTATCTGGCTTTTCTTTTGGAGTTTTCGTGTGTTGTTGGTTATGGTATGTATCCTATTAATGCTGTGTATTAGGGCCTCTAGCATTGATCCTGTTTTTTGTTCTATGGTCTGTATAGTTTTAGGCTTTATGTTCATGTCTTTGACCCATTTTGAATTAGTTTTCATATATGGTGTGAGCTATGGGTTCTGTTTCATTTTTTTGCAGATGGACATCAGGTTTTGCCTACACCATTTGTTAAAAAGACTGTCTTTTCCCCATCTGATGGACTTTGGGCCCTTGTTGAAGATCAGGTGACCATAGGTGGACGGATTTGCATCTGGGTTCTCAATTTTGTTCCAGTGGTTGATGCATCTGTCGTCGTACCAATACCAGCCTGTTTTGATCACCATAACTGTATAGTAGGTTCTGAGATCAGGTCTTCCTACTTTATTCTTCTTCAACAGTTCTTTACTTATCCAGGGCTTCTTCCCTTTCCATATGTCTTAGGTTTGTTTCCCTAGTAGGAAGCAAAGGCAGTAAAGTGTATAAATATATATAAAGAGAGATTTACATCAAGGAAACAGCTCACATGATTGTAGAGGCTAGAATATCGCAATTCTGTGGATCAGGGTAGAGGCCTCTCCCAAGTCACCAAGCTGCAGAAACTGGCAAGCCCAAGATCACCAGGTCAGAGAGCAGGGCTCCTGCTCACAGGCTGTGCAGATTGATGAATCCCAAGTTCAGTAGATAAGCTGACAGCTCAAGTCCCAAGAACTGGAGCTGAGATGACAGGAGGCAGCCACAGGGTCCAGAGAAAGCAAAAAGCCAGAATGTCTGCTTACATTCAGATGCAGGCCACACACCCAAGGAGACTCCCTTTCATCTGATTGGCTGCTCAGTATATTCAATCATGGGAGTGATCACATTAAAACACTGAGAATCATGGTCCAGCCAAGTTGACACACAATCTTAACCATCACAGTCCACCCCTACTCAACTTGGCATAGGTACACATCTCCTTAAACCATACATAAACTCTGAATAAAGACAATTAGAAAGTCATACTTGCGCCTAACATGATACAACTAACACAGGTACAATCCAAAATGCACTAGCCCCGTTTACAGCTTATATTTTATAAGTGAAGGAAACAAAAATATTTGATGCACACATATAAAGCAGAAATGCTCATAACAATTACATTCTCTGTTTCTGCAACTGGTCACATGGCCATAACTGTATTTAGAACTACATTCTTCCACCACCTATTCTGTATTCCCTTTGCCCTCAGCAAGCACCTCAACTGGTCGTGGTTCTTTGCCCGGTGGGGTGACCCAAACCTTCATTGCTGAAGGGTCTGGGTCATTAGTTGTCATGTCAGAATTAGGTTGCTGTAGTTTTCCATTGACTTTAATCACAGGTCATGGTAGTACTAAGAGAAGCCCTAAGGAATCTCCTGAATTCCAGACATACTCTTCTTTACCTCCATTATGTAATATCAGTCCAATTTCTGCTTAGTAATCAGGATCAATCACACCAGCCAGTATGGAAACTCCCTTCTTTGCCAGTTGATCTGGAGGCATAAGGAGCCCAAAGTGGCCAGGTGGCATTCTTAACTTCCAGTTCAATGGAATCAGTGATGTGACTCCAGGTGGGAGCATTCCTCCCTTTGGAACTAAGACCTCTAGACCTGCAGAGCATAAGGTCGAGGGGACAGGAAGCAAAACTCTTGCAAGAGGGTCACTAGGGGTAATAGTGAGTGGTGCCACTCCCATTTCCACCCCTTGATTCCTGGACCCGTGAATCCTGGCAATGGCAGAAAAAGCACCATATATTGGACACTGGTTTAAAGCATATATATCCTCCTGGATAACAATGCCCCAACCCTGCAAGATATTGCCACCTAGCTGGCACTGTAATTGTATCTTTAGAAGGCCATTCCATCATTCTATCAAGCCAGCTGCTTCAGGATGATGGGGAACATGGTAAGACCAGTGAATTCCATGAGCATGGGCCCACTGCTGCACTTCATTTGCTGTGAAGTGAGTCCCTTGATCTGAGGCAATGCTGTGTGGGATACGATGATGGTGGATAAGGCATTCTGTAAGTCCATGGATGGTAGTTTTGGCAGAAGCATTGCATGCAAGGAAGGCAACTCCATATCCAGAGTAAGTGTCTATTCCAGTAAGGACAAAATGCTGCCCTTTCCTTGATGGAAGTGGTCCAATGTAATCAACTATGCCACCAGGTTGCTGGCTGATCACCTCGAGGGATGGTGCCATACTGGGGACTCAGTGTTGGTCTGCTGCTTGCAGATTAGGCACTCAGCAGTGGCTGTAGCCAAGTCAGCCATTGTAAGTGGAAGTCCATGCTGCTGGGCCCATGCATAACCTCCATCCCTGCCACCATGGCCACTTTGTTCATGAGCCCATTGAGCAATGGCGGGAGTAGCTGGCGAAAGAGGATGACTGGTTTCTACAGAAGGTGTCATCCTATCCACTTGATTGTTAAAATCATCCTCTGCTGAGGTCACCCTTTGGTGACCATTCACATGAGACACAAATATCTTCACTTCTTTAGCCCATTCAGAGAAGCCTATCCACATACCTCTTCCCCATAAATCCTTGTCTCCAATTTTCCAATTGTCTTCCTTCCAAGTCCCTGACCATCCAGCCAAACCATTGGCCACAGCCCATGAATCAGTATATAATTGCACATCTGGCCATTTCTCCTTCCAAGAAAAGTGAACAATCAGGTTCACTGCTCAAAGTTCTGCCCATTGAGAGGATTTCCCTTCACCACTGTCCTTCAGGGAGGTCCCAGAAAGGGGCTGTGGTGCTGGTGCAGTCCACTTTCAATGGCGCCTGCATATTGCACAGAACCATCTGTAAACCAGGCACGAGTTTTCTCTTCCTCAGTCAACTGATCATAAGGAACTCCCCATGAGGCAATAGGTGCAGACTGGGAGATGGAAGGTAATGTGACAGGAGTGGAGACCTCGGGCATTTGGGCCACTTCCTCATGCAACTTATTTGTGCCTTCGGGTCCTGCTCAGGCCTGATCTCGTATATACCACTTCCATTTAATGATGGAGTGCTGCTGTGCATGTCCAAATTTACTGTTCTGTGGGTCACACAACATCCAGTTCATGATGGGCAGCTCAGACCTCATGGTGACTTGATATCAGATGGTTAAGCATTCAGTCTCTACTAAGGCCCAGTAACAAGCCAAAAGTTGTTTCTCAAAAGGAGACCTGCTATCTGCAGAGGATGGCAGAGCTTTGTTCAAAAAGCCTAAGGGTCTGTGCTGTGATTCACCAATAGGGGCCTGCCAAAGACTCTAAACAGCATCTCTATCTGCACTGATACTTCATGTACCATGGAATCAGCTGGATCATATGGTCCAAGTGGCAGAGCAGCTTGCACAGCAGCCTGAACCTGTTGCAGAGCCTTCTCTTGTTCTGGTCCCCACTCAAAACTAGCAGCTTTTCGAGTCACTTGATAAACAGGCCGGAGTAGCACACCCAAATGAAGAATATGTTGCCTCCAAAATCCAAAGAGGCCCACTAGGCGTTGTGCCTCCTTTTTAGTTGTGGGAGCAGCAAGATGCAATAACTTATCCTTCACTTTAGAAGGACTGTCTTGACATGCCCCACACCACTGGACCCCTAGAAATTTCAATGAAGTGGAATGTGCCTGAATTTTTGTGGGATTAATCTCCCACCCTCTAGAACACAAATGTGTTACCAATAAGTCAAGAGTCATTGACACTTCTTCCTTATTAGGTCTAATCAGCATAATGTCATCAATGTAATGGACCAGTGTGACATCTTGTGGAAGGGAAAGGCGATCAAGGTCTAAACTATGACCTAGGGCTGGAGAGTTGATGTAGCCCTGAGATAAGCAAGTGAAGGTGTATTGTTGGCCTTGCCAGGTGAAGGCAAACTGCTTCTGGTGGTCCTTTGAAACAGGTATGGAGAAAAAGGCATTAGCCAGATCAATAGCTGTGGCATTTCAGGTACCAGGAGAGGTATTAATTTACTCAAGCAGTTAAATTACATCTGGAACAGCAGCTGCAATTGGAGTCACCACCTGGTTAAGTTTTCGATAATCTACTGTCATTCTCCAAGATCCATCTGTTTTTTGCACAGGCTAAATAGGCGAGTTGAATGGGGATGTGGTGGGACTCACCACCCCTGCATCCTTCAAGTCCTTGATGGTGGCAGTAATCTCTGCAATCCCTCCAGGAATGCAGTATTGCTTTTTGTTTACTATTTTCCTAGGTAGGGTCAGTTCTAATGGCTTCCACTTGGCTTTTCCTACCATAATAGCCCTTACTCTATTTGTCAGGGATCCAGTGTGGGGGTTCTGCCAGTTTCTGAGTATATCTATTCCAATTATGGATTCTGGAACTGGGGAAATTACTACAGGATGGGTTCGGGGACCCACTGGACCTACAGTGAGATGGTCATGAGCCAAAACTCCATCAATAACCTCACCTCCATATGCACCCACTCTGACTGGTGGGCCACAGTGATGTTTTGTGTCTCCTGGAATTAGTGTCAGCTCAGAGCCAGTATCCAGTAATCCCCAAAAGTCTGATTATTTCCTTTTCCCCAGTGAACAGTCACTCTTTCAAGAGGTCATAGATCCCTTTGGGGAAGGCTGGGAGAAAGATTAACAGTAAAAATTTTTTTTAGTGTATTGGAGTCCTTCTTCAAGGGGACCAGGCCTCCCCTTCACTCAAGTGGTGTGGGTCTTTAAACTCGCTCAAATCTGGGAATTGATTGAGGGACCGTGACTCTCTATTCTGGTGATTTGAGTTAGACTGCTGTTCACCTGCTGTAGAATTCATCCGTTTGTGTAGATCAAGTAAATATTTAGTAGATTTCTTATCTATTTCACTCCTAAGGACACCATGACTAAGTAACCAACGCCATAAGTCCATACGAGTGAGACTATTCTGATTACTGCTTTGACTCCTCTGTCCATTACTGTAACCACGTCCACCTTTTCTTTATTGATTGAGTTCAGCCACTTGGCCCCTACTACCACAGGGTCCAATCAGCCCCATTGTAGTTAGGTGTCTTAATTCAGTTAGGGCAGTTCCCACTATCAAATCTGACTTACCTAAAATAGCAATCACAGCAGTCTTCAAGGATACTGGAGTTCCCTTCACAAATTTGTACCCCACAGTTGTCATAAAATGTGTGTCCTCTGGACACTCCATGTGTTGGTCTGTGGATCTAACTTGATAAATCCACTCTAGCATGTCAATTTCCCTAAGCCTTTGGATACCTCCTTCTACAGTATACCGAGGAAGGTCTGGTACTTCAACTTGATTTAGTGTTGGCCACTTCATAATCCATGCTTCAGCAACTCAACCAAATAAACTATTAGATCCTTTCCTAACTTCTCTAGCTGAAACATTGAATGAACAATGTGTGCTTAGTGGACCCATATCAATAAGCTTAGACTGATCCATCTTTATATTCCTTGCACTATTATCCCACACCCTTAATAGCCATTCCCACACATATTCCCCAGGTTTCTGTTTGTACATATTAGAAAAGTCAAGTAGTTCTTTCAGAGTGTAGGGTAAATCCTCCCGGGTCACCCTTTGTACTTCACCTTTTGGGGCTTGCTGGGACTTAAGCCTAGTTATAGGTCTAGAAGCCAGAATCAGTAGTGTGGAATTGTTTTGAGAACATTCAGCATTATCTTGTAAAGCATCTGCCTCAGGAGATGCTACAGGCAATGACTTAGGCAGGGCTCTTTAGAGGCAGCTGGGCTAGGGCTAATCTCACTGGATGAGAGTGGAGGGGTTAATTGTTTTCCTGGGCAGGGTGGTTTAGCAGACAAACATGAAGTAATCTCTTCAGATGGGACTGATTCTGCTGGCAGGAGTGATTCAAAGGAATTTATGGGCTCATAGTCCCTATCTTCCTGATTAGCTGCCCATGTGTCCCCATCCCAAGTCTCAGGATCCCATTTCTTCCCAATCAATGACCTTACCTTAACTTCAGACACCTCTTGAGGTTTGCAGTTGAGCTGGCGTTGTAATTCAGCCACTCTTACAGTAAGACTCTGGGTTTGGTTTTCAGCAATTGCAGCTCTGTTACTAGAAGAAATAAGGCTTTATTTCAAATCACAGCTGGAAGCCTTGAGGCCATGTATGTGACACTTAAGCCATGACTCTGAAGCCCTGAGCACATCTCTTTCCTTCACCAGTTTGTCTAGAGAAAGTAGGACAAACCAACCAGCTTCCTTATATGTCTCATTCTGACAAAGCTGTAGAGAGATATCACACATGTGTTCACCATAAGCTGTGCCTTTCACCAATACCTGATCTACCGGTGGTGATATTTTGCATATTTGTATCACCACCTCGCTCCGAGGACTAGCAGTGACGTCTTTACTGCTGGAAGCAGAGTCATCAACATCTTTAAGACTAACCAGACTTGAGAACCAATTTAGAAACCTTGTCCTTACAATTTTATTTCTCTAGAACCACCCTACTCCTGGAACCAAATGTCTTAGGCTGGGTTCTCTAGAGAAGCAAAACCAGTAAAGTGTATAAATATATATATACATATAGATTTATATCAAGGAAGCAACTCACGCGATTGTAGAGGCTAGAACTTCGCAAGTCAGTGGATCAGGATAGAGGCCTCTCCCAAGTTACGCAGCTGCAGAAGCTGGCAAGCCCAAGATTAGCAGGTCAGAGAGCAGGACTCCCGCCTACAGGCTGTGCAGATCGACGAATCCCAAGTTCAGCAGATAAGCTGACAGCTCAAGTCCCAAGAACTGGAGATGAGATGACAGGAGGCAGCCAATGGATCCAGAGAGCGCAAAAAGCCAGAAGATCTGCTTATATTCAGATGTGGGCCACACCCCCAAGGAGACTCCATTTCATCTGATTGACTACTCACAGTCTATTCAATCATGGGTGTGATCACATTAAAACACTGAGAATCATGGCCCAGCCAAGTTACACACAGTATTAACCATCACACCATATAAAATTAATAATTAGTTTTTCCATCTCTTTAAAGAATGTTGTTGGTATTTGAATCTGGATTGCATTTTATTTGTAAATTTCTTTGGGTAGAATTGTCATTTTCATAATACTGAGTCTACCTATTCATAAGCATGGTATGTTTTTCCATTTATGTAGATCTCTTTTGGTTTTCTTGCAGTAGTGTTTTGTATTTTTCTTTGTATAGATCTTTTACATCCCCGATTAGATTTATTCCTAAGTATTTTATTTTTTTAGGGGCTTTTATAAATGGTATTGTTTTTCTGAGTTTCTTTTCTTCATTCTCCTTACTGGTATATAGGAATCAAGCTGATTTTGTATGTTTGGTTTTTATCCTGCTACTATGCTCAATCTTTCTATTACTTCCAGTAGTGTTCTCGTGGAGTCTTCTGGGTTTTCTACGTATAGTATCATATCATCCACAAACAGGGACAGTTTTACTTCTTCTTTACCAATTTTGATGCCCTTTATTTATTTGTCTTACCTTATTACTCTAGCTACAACTTTCAGCACAATGTTAAATAGAGTAGTGGTAAAGGGCATCCTTGTCTTGTTCCTGTTCTCAAGGGGAATGTTTTCCACCACTCTCCATTAAGAATGATATGGCCATTGTTTTTTGCATAGATGCCCTTTATTATGGTAAGAAATTTCCCTTCTATGCATATTTTATTGAGAGTTTTTGTCAGGAATGGTTGTTGGACTTTGTTGAATGCCTTTTCTGCCTTGATTGAGATGACCATGTGATTCTTTTATTTCCTTTTATTTATGTGGTGGATTACGTTGGTTTATTTTCTAATGTGGAGCCATCCTTACATATCTGGTATGAATCCTACTTGACTGTGTTGTATTATTTTTTTGATATGATGCTGAAGTCTATTTGCTAGAATTTTGTTAAAAATTTTTGCATCTATATTCATGAGCGACGTTAGTCTGTGTCTTAGTCATCTAGTGCTGCTCTAACAGAAATACCACAAGTGGGTGGTTTTAACAAAGAGAAATTTATTCTCTCACAATCCAGTAGGCTACAAATCCAAATCCACAGGATCAGCACCAGGAGAAGGCTTTCTGTCTCTATTGGCTCTGGAGGAAGGTCCTTGTGATGCATCAGTCTTCCCTTGGTCTGGGAGCATCTCAGCATAGGAACCTCAAGTCCAAAGATGCGCTCTGCCATGCTTTCTTGGTTGTATGAGGTTCCCATGTGTCTCTACTTGCTTCTCTCTTTTATGTCTCAAAAGAGATTGGATTAAGACACTAGACACTATCCAGTCTTGTAGATCTCATCAGTATAACCTCATCATGGTGATAGAGTTTACAACACATAAGGAAATCACATCAGATTACACAACCATACAATACTAGGAATCATGACCCAGTCAAGCTGAAAGACATTTTGGGAGGACACAATTCAATCCATGACAGTCTGTAATTTTCTTTTCTTGTGGTGTGTTTGCCTTGTTTTGGTATTAGGGTTATTCTGGCTTCATAGAATGAATTTGGAAATATCCCTTCCTTTTCTATGTTCTGAAATAGTTTAAGTAGTACTGGTGTAAGCTCTTCTCTGAATGTTTGGTAGAATTCTCCGGTGAAACCAACTGGACCAGGAGTTTCTTTTGTTGAGAGTTTTTTTAATTACCTTTTCAATCTCTTCTCTTGTTATGAGTCTGTTCAGATTTTCAACATCATTTTTTGTTAGTTTGGGTAGGTAGTGTGCTACTAGAAATTTGTCTGTTTCCTCTAGGTTTTCATAAATTTTGGAGTATAGTTTTTCATAATACTCTGTTATGATCCTTTTTATTTCAGTTGGGTCTATTGTAATGTCCTCCATTTGATTTCTTATTTGGTTTATTTGCATCCTCTCCTGTTTTTCTTTTGTCAGTTTGGCCAGTGGTTTGTCGATCTTGTTGATCCTTTCAAAGAACCAACTTTTGGTTTCATTGATTCTTTCTATTATTTTTCTAGTCTCTATTTCATTTATTTCTGCTCTGGTCTTTATCATTTCTTTTCTTCTGGTAGCTGTGGGCTTTTTTTCCTGTTCTCTTTCTGTTTGTTCATGTTGTGTAACTACTGTTTTGATTTTGTCTCTTTCTTCTTTTTTGATGTGTGCATCTATGGTTATAAATTGTCCTCTTAGGACTGCCTTTGCTGTGTCCCAAAGGTTTTGGTATGATGTGTTTTCATTCTCACTTGATTCTAGGAATGTTTTTGATTCTGTCAGTGATTTTTTTCTATTACCTAGTGCTTTTTAAGCAGGGTGTTATTAAGTTTTCATGTAATTGATTTTTTTTCCTTGCTCTTCCTGTTGTTAATTTCTATCTTGGTGGCATTGTGGTCAGAGAAGATACTTTGTGTCATTTCAATGTTTTGGATTTTGTTGAGGGTTTCTCTGTGGCCTAAGATGTCATCTTTTCTGGAGAATATGCCATGTCCATTGGAAAAGAAGGTGTACTTTGCAGCTATTGGGTGGATTTTTCTATATATGTCTATGAGTTCAATTTGGTTGACGGTGCCCTTTAGTTCTTCTGTAACTTTGTTGAGTTTCTTTCTAGATGTTCTGTCCTTTACCAAAATTGATGTGTGGAAGTCTTCTAGTATTATTGTGGAACTGTTCATTTCTCTTTTCAGTGTGGTTAGAGTTTATTTTGTGTTTTGGAGCCCTGTCATTGGGTGCATAGATATTTATTACGGTTATGTCTTCATGATGGATTGCCCCTTTAATCACTATATATTGCCCTTCTTTGTCTTTTATGGTGGATTTTGTTTTAAATTCTATTCTATCTGAGATTAGTATTGCCACTCTTGCTCTTTTTTAGTAGCTATTTGCTCGATACATTTTTTTCCATCCTTTGATTTTTAATAAATTTATGTCTTTGTTTCTAAGGTGTTTCTCTTGTAGACAGCATATTGATGGATCCTGTATTTTTATCCATTCTGTCATTCTCTCTTTATGGGTGCATTGAGGCCATTTACATTCAATGTAATTATTGATAGGTGTGAGTTTATTGCTGTCATTTTGTAGTAGTGCTTTTTTTTTGTGTGTGGTGCTGACGTTTTCTTTGTTCCTCTTACTCTCCTGTGCTGAATTCTTTTTGTTTGTGGATTTTTTTTTCATTTCTTTTGTTTTTGTAGATTTTCTTTTTATTGAGACTTTATGTGTTTCTTCTTTATTTTGATGAGTAGGTTTGTTAGCTTTCTTTGTGGTTTCCTTGAAATTTATCTTTATCTTCCTAGGTTTGGACCTTTCTATTATTACTTGGCATTGCCTTGTCTTCCTCTCCATTATAAACTTCTATACCTACATCATTTATTCCTTCTTTTATTTTTCTGATATTGTTGTCATTTGCAAATTAACCTCTCTGGTTCTCTGTTGTAATTCTTTTCGTTTGGGATAGTCCTTGAGAATTCATTTCTTAGGTTGGTATCTGGTTGGTACAATCTTGCATCCTAGATTCAGGCTGTGGTCTGATGTTGTTTCTTCTCAGACTGAAGGACTCCCTTTAGTAATTCTTTTAAGTTTGGTTTGGTTTTTACATATTCCCTTAATTTCTGTTAATTTGGAAATCTCATAATTTCACCGTCATATTTGAATGAGAGTTTTGCAGGATATATTATTCTTGGTAGGCAATTTTTTCTTTCAAGGTTTTTTATATGTCATCCCATTGCCTTCTTGCCTGCATGGATTCTGCCAAGTAATCAGAGTTTAGTCTTATTGTTTCTCATCTGTGAATGACTTTTCATTTTTCTCCAGCTGCTCTCAGGATTCTTTGTTTTTGGTTTTAGTGAGTGTGATTATAATATGCCTTGGTGATTTTCTTTTGGGGTCTATTCTATATGAGGTTTGTTGAGCTTCTTGGATGGTCATCTTTTCATCTTTCATGATATTAAGGAAGTTTTCTGTCAGCATTCTTTGAAGATTCTCTCTGTGTTTTCCGTTTTCTCCCCCTGTTCTGGAACTCTGATCACTTGCAAATTTTTCTTTCAATTGTTCCTACATAATTCTCAGGTTTTCTTCATTTTTCTTTGTTCTTTTTTTCTGACTTTTCCTCAAACAAATTTGTATCCAAGTGTTTGTCTTCAATTTCACTGATCCTGTCTTCCATCATTTCAAACCTGCTCCTCAGCCCTTCTATGACACTGTCCATTTCTGGAATCTTGTTGTTTATCTTTTGGATTTCCAATTGTGAATTTATTTTGACATTTTGTTCCTGTATTATTTTTGTGAATTCTTCCATTTTTTGTCTGTGTTTTCCATAAATTTGTCTGCCTTTTCCATGAATTTGTCTTTTTTTTTCCTAATTTATTTTCCTGCATTTTGCTTCAACTCTTGGGTAGCTCTGAATATTAGAGATTTGAATTCCCTATTAGGTAACTTTAGTGCCTTTTCTTCTACTGGAAAGTCATCTGGTGTTTTACTTTGGAAACCTACTCGAACCATCCCGTCCTTTTTTGTGTGTGTTTTTATATTTTCTGGTGTCCTTGGGACATTCAGTAGTTATTTTCCTCATTTATTGATCATAGATTTGATTGTTTCATCTTGCTTTTTTGTTTTATTTGGTTATGTCTGGGCAGGTGATCTGTGCGTTCTTTGTTGTTTGCCCACCTGTGGGCATGATAGTTTTCACTTCCTTGTCCAATGGGTACAGCCAGATGCTCAGCTATTGTGCAGCAGAGTATGTCCAGCTGAAGGACAGGGGCTAGGACAGGTTGTTTGTGGCACTACTAGGGCCAACAGGGTGGGCTGGGAATCAGTGCAGGGTAGATTCCAGTAGGCCATGCCTGTTCTGCTCAGGGATGTGATGTTCAGTGCATGGTGTAGGCAGACAGGAAGGAAGGCAGAGGTTTTGATGTGTGGAGCTGAGATGGGTATGCGAAAGAGGAGAGATAAACAGGAGCCAAAAGCAAACAAACAGAAAGAGTGCTAAAGGAGCACTTGTTCTGTCTCCTGCTGGGAGCTCCATGATGCCACTTTTCCATATTCCCTGTCCACTGATCTCTGACGTGGGTGAGCTGAATCCAAAAGGCATGGACCCTGCACTTCTTGGCTGGCCGAGTGACCACAGCCAGCTATGAATTGGCAGAGGTTGAGTAGAAGGGAGAAGGGGGTAGGAGAGCATATATTGTTGGTTACCAGGTACTCTATCTCCTGCTGGGAGCTCCATGAAGCTGCTTTCCCATACTCCCTGTCTTCCAATCTCCAACAGGTGTCCAAGATAGAGAATCCATGTTGAGTTAGCTGATAGGGGACCTCTGCTCATATCTCTCCTTGGTCTGTGTTCTCTGTCAGTTATTTATTCCATTCTGTGCTTAGCTGTATTCTTCATCTCTTCATCTGACACTTAGGGTTCCAGGATTAACGTTTGTCTCTGTTTTACTTTGTTTTTCGGGTCTTTGCTGAGGGGAGATGGCATGGTGCTTCTGTCTATAGCGTCATGTTTACTCTGCTTGCCTATAATATTTTTATATGAATTTTGAGTAGAAGCTTAATGGTGGGGAATAAGGCAAGCATGGGGTAATCTAAATTGTAAATTATAAGTTTTCCAATGAATAAGATAATTTCTTTTGTTAACCCTTATCATGGGCTAACATGAGAACTAATATCAAGAGTTGACCTGCAAAATGGTCCTTAGTGATATTTTCTTTGTTTCCTTCCTTCTTGTCTTATATCTTTTCTTCAGTAATTTTATTTTATGTGTGCTCTGAAGTAAAGAGTACAGTTGTTATTTTTTTTAGGTGCTGTCATGTCAGTTCTGACCCTATGTACAACAGAACAAAATACTGCTGGATCTAGCGCCATCCTCATGATTGTTATTAAGCTAAGGCACTGGGAGTAGAATACTTAACAAGGCAAACAGGATTCTTGTGTAAGAAAAGTTGAATGTGCATTAACAGAGAAACCTAAACTAATCTGGAGGTTCAGAAAAGCTTTGCTTAAAAAAAAGACGTGTGTTGAGGGCTTAAGGAGTTACTCAGGCAAAAAGTAGGTTGAAGAGACAGCAGGAAGAAATAACAGTTAAGAAGTATTAAAAATGTTCTAGCAATTAAAAGAACCCCAAAGAACGTGTGTGGGGATGGGCAAAAAGTAGTCATTGAGGGAGAGAATAATCTGAGTTCCGGCTGGAGAGAGGATGAGGATTTGATGGTGCAGGCCCTATGAAGTTATTTTGATGTCTTAACAGCATTGCGAACACTTTGAAATGTTTAAGCAGGAGAGTAATATGAAAAACTTCAAAGTTTTCTGTGGGGAATAGAGTACAAAGGAAAAATATCAGATTGAAGAAGAATGATACTGGAGATGTGGTTAAGAAATCACTTAAGTCAATTTAGCTACCCAAAACTAAATTAGGCCTTTTTAGTCATGATAGAAATTTTTGTGTAATTACTCTCCCATAAGCTTGCTACAAAGTTTGCTACAAAATTTATGAAATTTCATCAAATTTTTATTAAAACACCTTTGAGGAGAAAAAACAAATAAAAGAACTTCTTATGAAAACTCAATGAAGTCCTAGCTCTTTGTTCTTTTTGTCTTTCCATCACCACTGACTTGAAAGGTTCATAAGGCTATTGTGTCAAAATTCCATAGTCAAGATTCTGTTATGGTCGTTATCTTCAAAGAATAACATGAAATTCTCTTAACCAATGTGAATAGTTCTACTTAGGATCAAGGCTCAGGCAACAACTTCAAGTGTACTGGATACAGGCCTGACTAGACTCATAAATCACGTTCATAAAAAGGACAGGACATGTTTTTAAATATTTTTATAATTCACATATCATAAAGATTTAAATTTTTCCAGTAAGAGACAACTTTCAGCATTTATTTTGTCATTTAACAAATTCATTTTTTATATTCATCATATTAATCAATAAAACCTTCTCTCATTATTTAGGTGTGGCTAAAGCACCTGCAGTGGCCTAATAACAGCATTTGAGATGAAGCTGTACTAACAACCTGCCAATTTATCACCACTGGAAAGTTAATTCCTGATTAGAGGAACTGCCAACCCCTGACTTATAGCTCAACTCACACAGAAACCACACCTTTCCTGCTTAGGTATATTAAGCTACAATATGGATGTTGTATTAAATATTTAGCCAAGCAATGATAAAACCTGAACTAGAACAGGAGTAGTGGAGATGGAGAAGTATTTATATTTGAATATAGTTTTGTTTTTTTGTTTTTTGTTTTTTAAGAACTAAAGCAGACTGGCTTCCCTGAAGATGTTGATTATTGTGGCAGATGGTGAGGGAAGTCGACTGTAAAGTAAGACTTGTGAGTTCAGCTTACTCATTACAGGAAATCTGATTCATTACTTAGTTCCTTCTGAAAGTTCAGTAAGAGGGCAAAGTAGAACAATTGATAAAATATGGAGATAGAGTGTGGATAATAACATGCCCAAGTGCACTAGTGAGTCTTGGTCCAAAATGCATTTTCTACCAAGATTGCTAAACTTTCTATCAGAGCCACTTTTCTCAATCAACTAATAGGGATATATACAGATTTTGAAACATGCTTTCAAATTACTAAATGTAAGAAAACTTTCCGACATAAAGTAATGAATTTTAGGAAATCCTCCAGAAAATATGTTACATGTTACTTTATTACTTAATTTCCTTGATATTTTCAAGTTAAATCTTTGATTTGAATTGTCTTTCTGAGTTCTTGTCAAGAACCTTATTATTTTTATGTTGATTTATGTGGTTTAAGAAGGAAAATGGAGAGAAACCAAGAGAAATAAATATAATGTGTCAGTTGTGAGGTGCTGGAAAGATTTTATTGACGCTTGTTTGAGTGGAGCCCATATAAAACAAGGTACTATTCCAAATGCACAGAGATAAATCTTTATAGCAGAGTACATGCATAAACTACCAAGAACATGTGTGTGTATATGTGAGTGTGTGTGTGTGTGCATGTGTATTCCAAGATGGTTTTAAGTTTGTAATTTTAACTCTTTAAAAAATATATCTGTTTTATTCTCAGATTTGTTTTTTGTTGGATTAAGGAAATACATTTTCTTTTGTTAAATGTGACTCAAATTCTTCTTCACTAAAATAATCTTATATATTGAGTCAGTATCATTTAATACATGATATACATAAAACTCCAAACATTTCCCAGAATGAATTTTGAAATTCTTATTAGCATTTAATACCAAAATACTTAATAGATTTTTTCTTTCTTTGTATTTAAGATGATGAAATTTTTCTATATGATTTGTGATTACGTGTTGGCCTGAGAAGCACAAGAGAGATGATAGAATGTGACTGAATAAAACCTTATTGATTTTTACACATGTAAAAAGCTGCAGAATTACAAGAAATTCCACTCATATTTCATCCTGGGGTGAACATTGACTATGTAAAGCCACAATGCTTAAATGTGGATGGAGCTTATAAGCACAAATAATTCTTTTTAATGAGTTGGAATTTGTGGCTCTGGCTCATAGGTCATAGGGAAATAATTGTAAAACTAACATAAATGAATAAAACCGGAAATGTCATTGCTTTAAAATAAACCACAGATAACTCTCTGTCTTAGGGTGTGTTCTCTAGAGAAGTAAAACCAGAGAAGTGTATATATATATGTATATATATATATACACATATGCATATGCATACAAATATATATATAGGGAGAGAGGTTTATCTCAAAGAAATAGTTCACTTGGTTGTAAAGGCTGGCAAGTCTCAAGTCCATGGGTCAGGCTGGAGGCTGGAGGTTTCTTCTGACTCATGTAGCTTAAGGGGTTGATGACACCAAGATTGCAGGTCAGACTGCAGGCTACTGGCTCATGGGCTGCAGAGGCTGATGAATCCAAGACTGGTAGGTAAGACAGCAGGCTGCCAGCTCACAGGCCAGATTGACACACAACCTTAACGATCACAGTCCACCCCTTGTAAACTTGGCACCTGTACACATCTCCTTAAACCATACACTATTTCTAAATAAAGACAATTACAAGTCATTCTTGCTCCTAACATGATACAACATGTCTAAAATGTCAAAAATGAATTAGCCCCATTTTCATCTTATATTTTATAAGTGAAGATAACAAAAATATTTGATGTACACATACAAGGAAGAAATACTCATAACAATTAGAGTTCTCATTTCTGCAGTTGGTCACATGATCCTAACTACCTTCTTCTACCACCCATCCAGTATTACCTTTGCCCTCAGCAAACACCTCAGCTGGTCATGGTTCTTTGCCTGGTGGGGTGACCCAAACCTTCATTCCTGAAGGGTCTAGGCCATTAGTAGTCACGTCAGAATTGGGTTACTGTAATTTTCCATTGACTTTAATCACAAGGCATGATAGTACTAAGAGACTTCCTAAGGGATCTCCTGCCTTCCGGTCAGACTCTTCTTTACCTTCATTATGTAATATCAATCTGATTTCCTCTTGGTAATCAGGATTGATCACACCAGATAACACAGTAACTCCTTTCTTTATCTGTTGATCCAGAGGCATGAGGAGCCCAAAGTGGCCAGGTGATATTCTTAACTACCAGTTCAATGGAATCAGTGCGATATCTTCTGGTGGGAGCAATCCTCCTTTTGGAAGTAACACCTCTAGACGCTCAGAGCATATGATCATGGGGACAGTAAACAAAAATATTGTGAGGGATCATTAGGGGTAATGGTGAGTGACGCCACTCCCATTTGTTCCTGAGCCTATTGGGTAATGCCAGGAGTGGTTGGGGAAAGAGGATGAGTGGTTTCTACAGAATGTGTCAAGCTATCCACTTGATTGTTAAAATCCTCCTCTGCCTAGGTCAGCCTTTGGGGAGCATTCACATGAAACACAAATATCTTCACTTCGTTGGCCCATTCAGAGAGGTCTTATCCACATACCTCTTCCCCATACTCCTTGTCACCAATTTTCCATCAAACTCCTTCCAAGTTCCTGACCTTTCAGCCAAACCTTTGGCTACAGCCCATGAATCAGTATACGATTGCACATCTGACCATTTCTCCTTCCAAGCAAAGTTAACAACCAGGTGCATTGCTTAAAGTTGTGCCATTGGGAGGTTTTCCCTTCACCACTGTTCTTCAAGGAGGTCCCAGAAAGGGGCCGTAGTGCTGCAGCTGTCCACTTTCAAGTGGTGTCTGAATATTGCACAAAACTATCTGAAAACCAGGCATGAGTTTTCTCTTCCTCAGTGAGTTGATCATAAGGAACTCCTCATGAAGCCATAGATGCATACTGGGAAAGGACAAATAATGTGCCAGGTGTGGAGGCCATGGGCATTTGGACCATTTCTTCATGCAACTTACTTGTGCCTTCAGGTCCTGCTCAGGCCCAATCTTGTATACACCAATTCCATTTAATGATGGAGTGCTGCTGTGTACTTCTGCCTTTATAGTGCTGTGGATCAGACAACACCTAGCTCGTGATGGGCAGCCCAGGCTGCATGGCAATTTGAGCGTTCGGTCTCTACTAAGCCCCAGTAAAAAGCCAAAGCTGTTTATCAAAAGGAGAGTAGCTATCCACAGAGGATGACAGGGCTTTGCTCCAAAATCCTAAGGGTCTTCACTGTGATTCACCAGTAGGGGCCTGCCAAAAACTCCAAACAGCATCTCTATCTGCACTGACACTTCATGAACCATGGAATCAGCTGGATTGTACGGCTCAAGTTGCAGAATAGGTTGCACAGCAGCCTGAACCTGTTGCAGAAGTTTCTCTTGTTCTGGGGTCCACTCAAAACTAGCAGATTTTCAAGTCACTTGATACATAGGCTGGAGTAGCACACCCAAATGAGGGACATTTTGCCCCCAAAATCTAAAGAGGCCCATCAAGCATTGTGCTTTATTTTTAATTGTAGGAAGGGCCAGATGTAACAACTTATCCCTCACTTTAGAATGAATTTCTCAACATATCTCACACCACTGGACCCCTAGAAATTTTTGTCAGATTAATTTGTCATCCTCTAGCACCCAAATGTTTTACCAATAAGTCTAGAATCATTGACAAGTCCTCCTTACTATGTCCAGTTAACAAAATGCCATTAATGTAATGGACCAGTGTGACATTTTGTGGAAGAGAAAGACGATCAAATCCCCTGAAGAAAAATTATGACATAGGGATGGAAAGCTAATATACCCCTAAAGTAGGACAATAAAGGTTTTTTGAAGACCTTACCATCTGAAGGCAAATTGCTTCTGATGTTTCTTCAAAGCTAGTATCAAAAGAACAGCATTGGCTAGATCAATAGCTTTGTAACAGGTACCAGGAAATGTATTGATTTGCTCAAGCAATGAAACCACATCTGGAATAGCAGCTCCAATTGAAGTTACCACCTAGTTAAGTTTACAATAATCCACTGTCATTCTCCAAGGTCCATCTGTTTTTTGCACAGGCTAAATAGGTGAGTTGAATGGGGATGTGATGGAAATCACCACCCCTGCCTCCTTCAAGTCCTTAGTCATGGCCGTAATCTCAGCTATCCTTCCAAAAATGTAATATTGCTTTTGGTTCACTATTTTCCTCGGTAAGGGCAGTTCTAATGGCTTCCATTTAGCTTTTCCTATCATAATAGCCCTTCCTCTACTTGTCAGAGACCCAATGTGGGAGTTCTGTAAAATGTTGAGTATATCTATTACAAATATACATTCTGAAACCAGGAAGTCACTAAAGGATGGGTTGGAGGACACACTGGACCCACTGTGAGGCAAAACTAAACAAAGACTCCATTAATTATTTGACCTCTATATGCTCCCCACTCTGACTGCTGAGCCACAGTGATGTTTTATGTCTTCTGAAATGAGTGTTAGTGCAGAGCCAGTATCCAGTAATCCCTGAAAAGTCTGATTATTTCCTTTTCCCAATGAACTCTTGTACAAGGCCGTAGATCCTTTGGGGAAGACTGGGAAAAAGATTAACAGCAGAAATTTTTGTCAATGTAGTGGGGTCCTTCTTCAAGGAGACTCACCTTCCCCTTCATTCAAGGGATTGTGGGTTTATAAACTGGCTCAAGTCTGGGAATTGATTGAGGAGCTGTGATTCTCTGTTCTGACTATTCAAGTTACACTGCCATTCACTTAACTTAGAATTCTTCTGCTTGTACAGATCAACTAAATATTTAGTAAATTTGCCATGTATTTCACTTCTAGGGATACCATGACTAAGTAGCCAACTCCATAAGTCCATAAGAGTCAGACTATTCTGATTACTGCTTTGACTCCAATGACCATTACAGTATCTATGCCCAGCTCATCTTTGTCAGTTGAGTGTTGCCACTTGGCCCCTACCACAATGGGGTCCAATCAGCCTCATTGTAGTTAGGTGTATTGATTCAGTTAAGACAGTTCATACTGTCAAATCTGATTAATGCAAAATAGCAATCACAGCAGTCTTCAAGGATGTTGGGGCTGGCTTCAGAAATTTATTCTCCACTGTTGTGGTAAAAGTTGTGTTCTCTGTACACTCTTTGTGTGGGTTGGTGGGTCTAACCTGATGAATACACTCTAACACGCCTATTTCCCTAAACCTTTGAATACCTTATTCTTCATATACTAACTCTCACATGTCTGTCAGTTTGCAAGACCAATGACTTTTTCATTGCAAACATCTTTGTCAACAATGTAAATAGCAACTATGTACATGGGTGCAATACACAGCAATCAGATCGAATACAGCTGTGGAAAGAGCTATGGAAAAGCTCACTATAATTAGTCAGAACAAGGCCAGAGCCTGACTGTGGAACTGACCATCAATTGCTCATATGCAAGTTCAAGTTGAAGCTGAAGAAAATTAGAACAAATCCACGAGAAGCAAAGTATGACCTTGCGTATAACCCATATGAATTTAGAGACCATCTAAAGAATAGATTTGACACATTGAACAATAATGACCAAAGACCAGACGAGTCATGGAATGACATCAAGACATCAAGAACATCAGACATGAAGAAAGCAAGGGGTCATTAAAAAGATAGGAATAAAAGAAAAAACCAAAACGGATGTCAGAAGAGACTCTGAAACTTGCTCTTGAATGTCGAGTAGCTAAAGCAAAAGGAAGAAACGATGAAATAAAAAAGCTGACTAGAAGATTTCAAAAGCCAGCTTGAGAGGAGGAAATAAAGTATTATAATGACATTTGCAAAGACCTGGAATTAGAAAACCAAAGGGAAGAACATGGTTGGCATTTTTGAAGCTGAAAGAACTGAAGAAAAAACTCAAGCCTCGAGTTGCAGTAGTGAAGATTCTATGGACAAATACAGAATGATGCAGTAAGCATCAAAAAATGATGGAAGAATTACACAGTCACTAAACCAAAAAGAACTGGTTGACATTCAATCATTTCAGGAGGTGACATGTAATCAAGAACCAATATTACTGAAGGAAGAAGTCCAAGCTGCACTGAAGACATTGGCAAAAAAACAAAAACAAAACAAAGCTCCAGGAAGTGACGGAATACCAATTGAGATGTTTCAACAAATGGATGTAGTGCTGGAAGTGCTCACTCACTGATGTTAAGAAATTTGGCAGACAGTTACCTGGCCAACCAACTGGAAGAGACCCATGTTTATGCCTATTCCAAATAAAGGTGATCCAACCAAATTGAGAAATTATCTTATGATATCATTAATATTACACAAGTAAAATTTCGCTGAAGATCATTCAAAAGCGGCTGCAGCAATACATCAACAGGAAACTGCCAGAAATTCAAGCTGGATTCAGAAGAGGACATGGAATGAGGGATATCATTGCTGATGTCAGATGGATCCTAGCTGAAAGCAAGAGAATACCAGAAAGATGTTTACCTGTGTTTTATGGACTATGCAAAGACAATTGACTGTGTGAATCATAACAAATTATAGATAACATTGTGAAGAATGTGTATGTCAGAACACTTAATTGTGTTCATGAGGAACCTGTGCATAGACCAAGAGGCAGTCGTTTGAACAGAACAAGGGTATACAGCGTGGTTTAAAGTCAGGAAAGGCATCTGTCAGGATTGTATGCTGAGCAAATAGTCCAAGAAGCAGGACTATATGAAGAAGAAAGGGTTATCAAGATTGGAGGAAAACTTATTAACAACCTGAGATATGCAGATGACACAACTTTGCTTGCTGAAAGTGAAGAGGATTTGAAACATTGATGAAGATCAAAGTCTACAGACTTCAGTATGGATTGCATCTAACATAAAGAAAACAAAAAATCCTCACAACTGGATCAATAAGCAATATCATGATAAACAGAGAAAAGATTGTAGTTGCCAAGGATTTCATTTTACAATCAACACTCATGGAAGCAGCAGTCAAGAAACCAAGTGATGCATCACACTGGGCAAATCTGCTGCAAAAGACCTATTTAAAGTGTTAAAAAGCAAACATGTCATTTTAAGGACTAAGGTGCCCCTGATCCAAGCCATGGTGTTATCAATTGTCTCATATGCATGGGAAAGCTGGGCAATGAAGAAGGTTGACTGAAGAAGAATTGATGCCTTTGAATTATGGTTTTGGTGAAGCATATTGAATATACAATGGACTGCCAAAAGAATGAACAAATCTGTCTTGGAAGAAGTACAGCCAGAATGCTCCTTAGAAGTGAGGATGTAACACAACAGAGAGTTCCTGATGGAGCAGGAGAAAGGTGGGGTGCAGAACTCAAATTCTAGTAAAAAGGCAGACTTAATGGTCTGAATGAGACTGAAAGAACCACAGAAAGCATGGCCTCCGGACTCTCTGCCAACCCAGAACTAAAACAATTCTTGGGGCCAACTCTTTAGACAAAGATTGGACTGGACTGTGGGACATAAAATGATATTCGTGAAGAGTGTGCTTCTTAGCTCAAGTAGATACATGAGACTAAATGGGCAGCTTCTTTCTGGAGGTGAGATGAAAAGGCAGAGAGGGTTAGGAGCTGGCTGAATGGACATGGGAAATCAGGGGTGGAAAGGAGAAGTGTGCTGTCACAGTATAGGAAGATCTGTTAGGGTCATATAACAATGTATGTATAAACTTTTGTATGAGAGAGTAACTTGAAATGTAAACTTTCACTTAAACTACAACAATAAAAATAAAAAGAAGTGAGGATGGCAAGACTTCATCTCACATACTTTGGACATGTTATCAGGAGGGATCCATCCCTGGAGTAGGACATAATGCTTGGTAAAATAGAAGGTCGGCAAAAAAGAGAAAGACCCTCAACGAGATGGATTGACACAGTGACTGCAACTATGGGCTGAAGCATAACAATGATCATGAGGATGGCGCAGGACCAGGCTGTGTTTCGTTCTGTTGTACATAGGGTAACTATAGTCTGAACTGACTTGACGACACTTAACAACAACAACAACAACAGTATACCAAGGCATGTCTGGTACTTCAATTTGATTTAGTGTAGGCTGTCGCATAATCTATGCTTCAGTGAACCAACCAAATAAACTATTAGATCCTTCCTAACTTTTCAAGTTGAAACATTGAATGAAAAACATGTGCTTAGTGGGCTGATATTAATAAACTCAGACTGATCCAACTCTAGGTTTCTTGCACAATTATCCCACACCCTCATTAGCCATTCCCACGTGTATTCTACAGGTTTCTGTTTATATATATTAGAAAAGTAAAGCAATTATTTTGGAGGGTAGCGTACCTCCTCTTGGGTCATACTTTGTACTTCACCTTTTGGGACTCCCTGGTATTTAATTCTAGTTATAGGTCTAGAAGCAAAAATGAGTGGTGGGAACATGTTCTGGGAACATTAAACAATGTCTTGTAAGGCATATGCCTCAGGTTATGGCCCAGGCAATGGCTCAGATGCCTCCCTAGGCAATGAGTCAGATGCAGCCCCAGGCAATATCTCAGGTATAGGCTCTTCAGACACAGCTGGGTTAATCTTATCAGATGGGGGTGAAAGGGTTAATGGTTTTACTGGGGAGAGTGGATTAGCAAAGATGGAATAATGTCTTCAGATGGGAGTGAGAGGGTTGATTCTGTTGACAGGAGTGATTCAACACAATTTAGGGGCTCTATATCCCCAACTTCTTGATTATCTGTCTATATGTTCCCATCCAAATTTTCATGATCTCATTTATTCCCAATCAATGTCCTCACTTTATCTTCAGACACTATTCGAGGTTGGAAATTAAATTGGCATTGTAATTTAGCCATTCTTAAGATAAGACTCCGGGCTTGGTTTTTGGCAATATCAGCTCTGTTACTAGAATAAGACTTTCTTTCAGGGCACAAGTGGCAACTTTGAGGTTGTTTATGCAGCACTGGAACTGTGAGTAAAGCCCTTAGCTCATCTCTTTATTTCATCACTTTGTCTAATGAAAGTAGGACCAACCAACCAGCTTCCTAATACATTTCATTCTGAAAAAATTACAGAAAATTATCAAACATGTGATCACCCAGAGCCTCGCCTCTCACCAATACTTGATCTATTGGTGGTGATATTTTGCATATTCCTATTGCCAAATCACGTCATAGATTAGCAGTGCTGTCGTTACTGCTTAAGCAGAGTCATCAATGCCTTTAAGACTAACCAGATTTGAGAAACAATTTAGAAATTGCATTCTTATAATTTTGTTTCTCTAGAACCAATCTCATTACCAAATATCTTAGGCTGGGTTCTCTAGAGAAGCGAAACCAAAAACCCCATTGCTGTCAAGATGATTCCGACTCATAGCGACCCTATATGACAGAGTAGAACTGCCCTGTAGGGTTTCCAAAAAGTGGCTGGTGGATTCGAACTGCTGACCTCTTGGTTAGTAGCCAAGCTGTTAAACACTCCATCACCAGGGCTCATATATATATATTTATGTATACTTATATATATTTATATACATAGATATAAATGTATATATGTATCTGTATATATATATATATAGACAGAGAGAGAGAGAGAGTTAAATTTTCTAATTGAAATGGCTCATGCAGTTGTAGAAGCTGGCAAATCCCAAGTTCATGGGTCAGGCATAAGGCTGGAGGCCTCTCCTGACTCACACAGCTGCATGGGATGATGAATCCAAGATAGAGAGGTAAGATGGCAGGCTGCTGGCTCACAGGCTGTGGAGGCTGATGAATCCAAAGATCTGGAGGCAACAGGGCAGGTCGCTGGCTCAAGTTCCAAGAACCAGAGGTCAGATGATGATGAGCTGAATGAAGATCTAGAGTGAGCAAAAGCCAGCAAGCTTTGCCAGAATGTTCATACATACTGGATACAGACCACATCCCCAAGGAAACTCCCCTTACAACTGATTGGTTGATCACAGATTATATTAGAAGATGATTGCATTATATCACAAAATGGAGGATAACAACATCATAATTGCCTGAGAAACCACTGAGAATCATGGTGCAGCCAAGTTGACACACAACCTTAATCATCACACTCTTTATAATCAATTCTCAAAACACCATATTTTGTTATTTCAGATATGTACTTTCGTTGTTTTCTGGATAAGGGAAAAAGAAAAAGTATAAGATGAACATTATTTGGTTTAAAATAATCCTGCCTTTGCAACTTTTTGAGGCTTTGACTTTGTTGATGGGATTAGATAAAAAAGAATATATATACATATATTAGATAAAAAAGAATATATGTATATATATAAATTAGGGATAGATGATCTATGGCATTAGAATCCTAGACAGTTTTAATTCTCTGAACTCCTGAGTTCAAGGAAATTATCTTATTTATCTTTATTTCCCTAAGATCTAATATAGGAAATAATTGTTGAAGATAAAAAAATAAAAGTATATCTACAGATTAGTCCAAAGGAGTAATGGACCACAGCTACCAAGGCCTCCACCAGACTGAGTCCGGTACAGCCAGATGGTGCCCGTCTACCACCACCTACTACTGTGACTGAAATCACAACAGAGGGTCCTGGACAGAGATGGAGAAGGATGTAGAACAAATCAAATTTCTAACACAAAAAAAAAGACCAGATTTACTGGCCTGACAGAGACTGGAGAAACACCAAGAGTATGGCCCCTGGACGCCCTTTTATCTCAGTGGTGAAGTCACTCCTGAGGTTCACCGTTCAGCCGGGGATTGGACTGCCCCATAAAACAAAACGGGACTAATGAGGCACAGCAGTCCAGGGACAAGGAATAGAAGGCAGGAGGGGACAGGAAAGCTGGTGATGGGGAACCCAAGGTTGAGAAAGGACAGTGTTAACATGTCATGTGGTTGTTAACCATTGTCATAGGGCAATATGTGTACTGTTTAATGAGAAACTATTTGTTCTGTAAACCTTCTTCTAAAGTACAAAAGAAAAAAAAAAGAATTATCTACATGAGATCAAATTTACAATAGTAAATCAAAAAGTTTGATGGGAAGGCTAGGGGACAGTGAGTTGAAGATAATGGTGATGGAATAATATGGAAAAGGATAGTGAGAATAACAGCACAACTGGAAGAATGTGATCGATGTCACTGAATTGTACATGTAGAAATTTTTGAAATGCTCTATCTTTGGCTATGTATATTTTCATCAAAAAAAAAAAAAAAAAAGGCAAGATGGCGCTGTAGGCAGAAGCACCACGCCGTCCCTCTACAGCAAAGATCCGAAAAACTAAGCCAAATAGAGAATCAACAATCCTGAAACCCTAGAACATCAAATGAAGAGATAAAGAACTCAGCCAAACACCAAACGGAGTGAGAATACTGAAAGAGAACGGAGAGCAAGGAGAGATTCATACAGAGGTCCCTAACAGCTAACGCAGCACAGATCCACCATCTTGGACTCCTATTGGAGACCAGCAAATGGGAGAACGGGAGAGCAGCCTCGTGGAGCGTCCAGTGGGAGACGGAAAGGCTGCTTAGCTTCACACATAACCATCTCCCCACTGCATCCTTCCTACCTGCACCGTGCACTTGACATCACACCACCAAGCTGTGCAGGCATGCCCTATTGGAACCTGCCCAGCACTGACTACCAACCATCCTGGTGGCTGTGGTGAGTGCCACAAACAACCCGTCCCAGTGGCTCCTCTTCATCTAGACCTGCCCAGCTGTACCACAAGGACGAAACAAAAAAATCTACAATCAAAAAACAAGAGAAATATCTACTGAATGCCCCCAAAACAGCAAAAAATATCAAAACATTTACAAAAACAAGACAAGATGGCTTCAATAGGCATCCAAATTAAAACACCAGATAACTCTCCTGTGGAAGAAAATGCACTAGAAGTACCTGATAGGGAACTCAAATCACTAATACTCAGAATTTTCCAAGAACTGAGGCAAAAAGCTGACAAACATGAGGAAAAATTAGACAAATTTATGGAAAATACAGACAAAAAATTGGAAGAATTCAGGAAGATGATGCAGGAACAAAATGCCAAAATAAATTCACAACTCGAAATTATACCAAAACAACAATTAGAAATCCAAAAGATAAACAACAAGATTTCAGATATGGATGATCTCATAGAAAGGCTGAGAAGAAGATTTGAAACCGTGGAAGACAGGATCAGTTGAACTGAAGACAAACACTTGGATACAACTCTGTTTCAGGAAAACTCAGAAAAAAGAACAAATAAAAATGAAGAGACCCTGAAAGTTATGTGGGACACAATTAAAAGCAAAAACTTACGAGTGATTGGCATCCCAGAACAGGTGGAGAAAACAGAAAACACAGAGAGGATCATTGAGGAATTGCTGAAAGAAAACTTTCCCAATATCATGAAAGATGAAAAGCTGGTCATCCAAGAAGCTCAAAGAACCCCATATAGAAAAGACCCCAAAAGAAAATCACCAAGGCATATCATAATCACACTCGACAAAACCAATGACAAACAAAGAATCCTGAGAGCAGCTCATGAAAAACAAGAACTCACATACAGAGGAGAAACAATAAGACTAAGCTCAGATTATTCGGCAGAAACCATGCAGGCAAGAAGGCATTGGGATGACATATATAAAATCTTGAAAGAAAAAAATTGTCAGCCAAAAATAATATATCCGGCAAAACTCTCGTTCAAATTTGATGGTGAAATTAGGTCATTTCCAGATAAACAGAAACTAAGGGAATATGCAAAAGTCAAACCAAACTTACAAGAATTGTTAAAGGGAGTTCTTTGATCTGAGGACAAACAGCTTCAGCCCTCAGGCAGGACCTAGGTCGCAGGTTCATACGAACAAGATACCATTCTAGGAAATGAACTATCGGGACTATCCAAAACCAAAAGAAATACAACAGGATAACAGAGCAATCAATCAAAGGATCACAACAACATCAAAACAATGAAAGAGGGAATAAACGGCATAGGTATAGAACCTTCTAACGGAGAGGAAGGCAAGGCAAAACCAAGTAAGGATAGACTGCTTCAAACTTAGAAAGATAAGGGTAAAATTCATGGTAACCACAAAGAAAGTTAACAAACCAACTCATAAAAATAAAGACGAAAAACATAAAGTCTCAGCGAAAACAAAAGAAATGAACACAAAATCCACAAACAAAAGTAACTCAGCAAAAGAGAGTAAGAAGAATAAAGAAAACTTCAGCACCACAAAATAAAGTACTACAAAATGACAGCAACAAACTTCCATCTATCAATAATTAACTGAATGTAAATGGACTCAATAAAGAGATGGAGAGTGGCAGAATGGATAAGAAAACAGGATCCATCAATATGCTGTCTACAAGAAACACACCTTAGAAACAAAGATGTGAATTTATTAAAAATCAAAGGTTGCAAAAAAATATATCAAGCTAACAACTACCAAAAAAGAGCAGGAGTGGCAATTCTAATCTCAGATAAAATACACTTTAAAATGAAATCTACCATAAAAGACAAAGAAGGACACTATACAATGATTAAGGGGACGATCCATCATGAAGACATAACCATAATAAACATCTACGCACCCAATGACAGGGCTCCAAAATACACACAAAAAAAAATCTAACAGCACTGAAAAGAGAAATTGACAGTTCCACAATAATAGTAGGAGACTTCAACACACCACTCTCAGTAAAGGACAGAACAACTAAGAAGAAACTCAGCAAAGATACAGAAGACCTAAAGGGCACAATCAGCCAACTGGACCTCATAAACATATATAGAACACTACATCCAACCGGTTCAAAGTACACATTCTTTTCCAATGCACATGGAACGTTCTCCAGAATAGACCACATCTTAGGCCACAGAGCAGTCCTCAACAAGATCCAAAACGGTGAGATAATTCAAAGTATCTTCTCTGACCACAGTGCCCTCAAGGTAGAAATTAACAACAGAAAGAGCAAGGAAAAAAGCCAATTACAAGGAAACTGAATAATAGCCTGCTTAAACATCACTAGGTAATAGAAGAAATCAGAGATGGAATCCAAAAATTCCTAGATTCAAATGAAAATGAAAACACATGCTACCAAAACCTTTGGGACACAGCAAAGGCAGTCCTCAGAGGACAATTTATAGCAATAGATGCACATATCAAAAAAGAAGAAAGGGACAAAATCAAAACATTAACTACAGAACTCAAACAAATAGAAAGAGAACAGCAAAAAAAGCCCACAACCACCGGAAGAAAGGAGATAGTAAAGATCAGAGCATAAATAAATGAAATAGAGAACAGAAAAACAATAGAAAGACTCAACAAAACCAAAAGTTGGTTCTTTGAAAGAATCAACAAAATCAAAAACCACTGGCCAGACTGACAAAAGAATAACAGCAGAGGACACAAATAACCCAAATACGAAATGAAATGGGGGACATTACTACAGACCTAACCAAAATAAAAAGGATTATAACAGAATATTATGAAAAACTATATTCCAACAAATTTGAATACCTAGAGGAAATGGATAAATTTCTAGAAACACACGGCCTACCCAAACTACAACAAAGTGATACTGAAAATCTGAACAGACCGATAACAGGAGAAGAGATTGAAAAGGTAATAAAAAAACTCTCAACCAAAAATAAAGCCCTGGCCAAGATGGCTTCACTGGAGAATTCTACAAAACATTTACAGAAGAGCTTGTACCAGTACTACTCAAGCTATTTCAGAGCATAGAAGAGGAAGCAACACTCCCAAATTCATTCTATGAAGCCAGCATAACGCTGATACCAAAACCAGGCAAAGACATCACAAAAAAAGAAAATTACTGACCAATATCTCTCATGAATATAGATGCAAAAATTCTGAACAAAATTCTAGCAAATAGAATTCAGTATCATATCAAAAAGATAATACACCACGACCAAATAGGATTCATACCAGAAATGCAAGGATGGTTTAACATTAGAAAATCTATCAACTTAATTCACCACATAAATAAAAGGAAAGAAAAAAATCACATGATAATCTCAATTGACGCAGAAAAGGCATTTGACAAAGTCCAACACCCATTCCTGATAAAAGCTCTCAATAAAATAAGTATAGAAGGGAAATTTCTCAACATAATAAAGGGCATCTATGCAAAACCAACAGCCAACATCATTCTTAATGGAGAGAGGCTGAAAACATTCCCCATGAAAACAGGAACAAGACAAGGATGCCCTTTATCACCACTCCTATTAAACAAGGTGCTGGAAGTTCTAGCTAGAGCAATAAGGCAAGAGAAAGAAATAAAGGGCATCCAAATTGGTAATGAAGAAGTTAAACTCTCCCTGTTTGCAGCTGATATGATACTATACATAGAAAACCCTAAAGACTCCACGAGAAATCTACTGGAGCTAATAGAAAGATTCAGCAGAGTAGCAGGATACAAGATAAATGTTCAAAAATCAGTTGGATTCCTATACACCAGGAGAGAGAACGATGAAAAGGAGATCAGGAAATCAATACCATTTTCAATAGACCCTAAAAAGATAAAATACTTAGGAATAAATCTGACCAGGAATGTAAAAGACCTATACAAAGAAAACTATAAAACACTACTGCATGAAACCCAAAGGGATCTACATAAATGGAAAAACATACCATGCTCATGGATAGGCAGACTCAACATTGTGAAAACGGCAATTCTACCAAAAGCAATTTACAAATACAATGCAATCCCGATCCAAATACCAGCAACATTCTTCAAAGATATGGAAAAACTAATTATTAAGTTTATATGGAAAGGGAAGAAGCCCCGAATAAGTAAAGCACTACTGAAGAAGAAGAATAGTTGGAGGACTCACACTACCTGACTTCAGAACCTACTATACAGCTACAGTAGTCAAAACAGCCTGGTACTAGTACAATGACAGATACATTGACCAATGGAACAGAATTGAGAACCCAGATGGAAATCCATCCACCTACAGTAACCTGATTTTCGACAAGTGCCCAAAGTCCATCAAATGGGGAAAAGACAGTCTTTTTAACAAATGGTGCTGGCAAAACTGGATATCCATCTGCAAAAAAATGAAACAGGACCCATACCTCACACCGTATACAAAAACTACTTCAAAATGGATCAAAGACCTGAATATAAAGACTAAAACTATAAAGTTCATAGAAGAAAAAATAGGACCAACACTTCAGGCCTTAATACATGGCATTAACAGGATACAAACCATAACCATTAACACACAAAACCCAACAGATAAACTAGATAACTGGGATCTTCTAAAAATCAAACACCTATGCTTTTCAAACGACTTCATCAAAGGAGTAAAAGAGAACCTATAGACTAGGAAAAAAACTTTTGGACAGTACAAGTCAGACAAAGCTCTAATCTCCATAATCTACAAGAAAATCCAACACCTCTACAACAAAAAGACAAACAATCCTATCAAAAAATGGGCAAAGGAAATGAACAGACACTTCACCAAAGAAGACATTCAAATGGCCAACAGACACATGAGGAAATGCTCGCGTTCACTAGCCATTAGAGAAATGCAAATTAAAACCACAATGAGATACCATTTCACCCCGGCATTAGTGGCACGAATCAAAACCACTGGAAATAACAAATGCTGGAGGGGCTGTGGGGAGACGGGAACTCTTATACACTGCTGGTGGGAATGCAAAATGATACAGCCATTTTGGAAAATGATATGGCGTTTCCTCAGAAAACTAGAAATAGACGTACCATTCGATCCAGCAATCCCACTCCTAGGAATATATCCTAGAGAAATAAGAGTCATCACTCGAATAGACATATGCACACCTATGTTCATGGCAGCATTATTCACAATAGCAAAACGATGGAAACAACCTCGATGTCCATCAACAGACGAATGGATACACAAACTATGGTACATACACACAATGGAGTACTATGCAACGAGAAAGAACAATGAATCGGTGAACCATCTCATAACATGGATGAAACTGGAGGACATCATGCTGAGTGAAATAAGTCAATCACAAAAGGACAAATATTGTATGAGACCTCTATTGTAAAAACCCATGAAAAAATTCACATGCAAAATGTAACAATCCTTGTTGGTTACCAGGGATGGGAGGGGGGGGAATACTAAATAGGTAATAGATAAGTGGTAACTTGGGTGAGATGTGAGATAGTACACAGTACAGGGGAAACTAACACAACCTGCACAAGGAAAGGTCATGGAGGCCCTATAGACACATCCAAACCCCCCAAGGGACTGAGTTGTTAGACGGAGGGCTCTGGGGACCATGATCTCGGGGAACATCTAGCTCAATTGGCATGACACTACTTATAAAGATAATGCTCTACATTCTACCTTGGTGAGTAGTGTCTGGGGTCTTAAAAGCCTATGAGCGGCCATCTAAGATACTCCACTGATCTCATCCCTTCGGGAACAAGGGAGAACGAAGAGAACAGGATACAAGGAAAAGATTAGTCCGAAGGACTAATGGTCCACAGCTACCAAGGCCTCCACGGGACTGAGCCCAGTACAGCTGGATGGTGCCCGGCTACCACCAATGACTCCTCTGACCAGGATCACAACAGAGGGTTCTGGGCAGAGCTGGAGTAGGATGTAGAGCATAATTTTAACTCCCAAAAAAAAAAAAAAAAAAAAGAAGACCAGATATACTGGCCTAAAGAATACTAGAGAAACCTCGAGAGTGTGGCCCCCAGACACCCTTTCAGCTCAGAGGTGAAGTTACCTTCAAGGTTCGATGTTAAGCCTGGGAATGGACACCCCAGTAAAACTAAATGGGACTAACGATGTACAGGAGTCCGGTGACAAGGGCCAGAAGGCAGAGGGAGAGTAGGAAACTGATGATAAGGAACACAAATTGAATAAGGACACTGTCGATGTATTGTGAGATTGTTGACCACTGCTATAGGGCAACATTTGTAGTAACTATTAAATGGGAGGCTGTTTTGTCCTGTAAGCCTTCATCTTGGGCGAGAATGGCAGCACAATTGGAAGAGCATAGTCAATATCACTTAAATGTGTAAGTAAAAAGTTTTGAAATGGTGTTTAAATAAAATAAAAATAAATAAATAAATAAATAAATAAATAAACAAATGAGACTAAAGAGGTACAATAGTCCACTGACAAGGTCCAGAAGACAGAAGGGGACAAGGAAGCCCCCTGGTGATAGGGAACACAAGGTGGAGTAAGGATATTCTTGATGTGCTGTGAGATTGTTAACCATTGTCATAGGGCAACATGTGTAGTAACTGTTAAATGAAAAACTATTTTGTTCTGTAAGCCTTCATCTTAAGTGAGAATAACAGCACAGTTGGAAGAGCGTAGTTAATGTCACTGAACTGTGAATGTAGAAATTTTTGAAACGGTGTATCTTTGGCCATCTGTAATTTTCATCAAAAAAAAAGGTTGAGAATTTAGAGGCTTAATACGTTGTGGGGTTGTTAACCAATGTCAAAAAACAACATGTGTACTACTATTTCATGAGAAACTATTTGCTCTGTAAGCTTTCACCTGAAGTTCAATAAAATATATATATATAAAAAAAATAAATAAATAAAGCAAACCAACAGATTAATTTTGAAATACAATTTATTGTTTTTAAAGGAAAAAAAAAAAAAAAAAAAAGAAAATCCAACACCTCTACAACAAAAAGACAAACAATCCTATCAAAAAATGGGCAAAGGAAATGAACAGACACTTCACCAAGGAAGACATTCAAATGGCCAACAGACACATGAGGAAATGCTCGCGTTCACTAGCCATTAGAGAAATGCAAATTAAAACCACAATGAGATACCATTTCACCCCGGCATTAGTGGCACGAATCAAAACCACTGGAAATAACAAATGCTGGAGGGGCTGTGGGGAGACGGGAACTCTTATACACTGCTGGTGGGAATGCAAAATGATACAGCCATTTTGGAAAATGATATGGCGTTTCCTCAGAAAGCTAGAAATAGACGTACCATTCGATCCAGCAATCCCACTCCTAGGAATATATCCTAGAGAAATAAGAGTCATCACTCGAATAGACATATGCACACCTATGTTCATGGCAGCATTATTCACAATAGCAAAACGATGGAAACAACCTCGATGTCCATCAACAGACGAATGGATACACAAACTATGGTACATACACACAATGGAGTACTATGCAACGAGAAAGAACAATGAATCGGTGAACCATCTCATAACATGGATGAAACTGGAGGACATCATGCTGAGTGAAATAAGTCAATCACAAAAGGACAAATATTGTATGAGACCTCTATTGTAAAAACCCATGAAAAAATTCACATGCAAAATGTAACAATCCTTGTTGGTTACCAGGGATGGGAGGGGGGGGGAATACTAAATAGGTAATAGATAAGTGGTAACTTGGGTGAGAGGTGAGATAGTACACAGTACAGGGGAAACTAACACAACCTGCACAAGGAAAGGTCATGGAGGCCCTATAGACACATCCAAACCCCCCAAGGGACTGAGTTGTTAGACGGAGGGCTCTGGGGACCATGATCTCGGGGAACATCTAGCTCAATTGGCATGACACTACTTATAAAGATAATGCTCTACATTCTACCTTGGTGAGTAGTGTCTGGGGTCTTAAAAGCCTATGAGCGGCCATCTAAGATACTCCACTGATCTCATCCCTTCGGGAACAAGGGAGAATGAAGAGAACAGGATACAAGGAAAAGATTAGTCCGAAGGACTAATGGTCCACAGCTACCAAGGCCTCCACGGGACTGAGACCAGTACAGCTGGATGGTGCCCGGCTACCACCAATGACTCCTCTGACCAGGATCACAACAGAGGGTTCTGGGCAGAGCTGGAGTAGGATGTAGAGCATAATTTTAACTCCCAAAAAAAAAAAAAAAAAGAAGACCAGATATACTGGCCTAAAGAATACTAGAGAAACCTCGAGAGTGTGGCCCCCAGACACCCTTTCAGCTCAGAGGTGAAGTTACCTTCAAGGTTCGATGTTAAGCCTGGGAATGGACACCCCAGTAAAACTAAATGGGACTAACGATGTACAGGAGTCCGGTGACAAGGGCCAGAAGGCAGAGGGAGAGTAGGAAACTGATGATAAGGAACACAAATTGAATAAGGACACTGTCGATGTATTGTGAGATTGTTGACCACTGCTATAGGGCAACATTTGTAGTAACTATTAAATGGGAGGCTGTTTTGTCCTGTAAGCCTTCATCTTGGGCGAGAATGGCAGCACAATTGGAAGAGCATAGTCAATATCACTTAAATGTGTAAGTAAAAAGTTTTGAAATGGTGTTTAAATAAAATAAAAATAAATAAATAAATAAATAAATAAATAAACAAATGAGAGTAAAGAGGTACAATAGTCCACTGACAAGGTCCAGAAGACAGAAGGGGACAAGGAAGCCCCCTGGTGATAGGGAACACAAGGTGGAGTAAGGATATTCTTGATGTGCTGTGAGATTGTTAACCATTGTCATAGGGCAACATGTGTAGTAACTGTTAAATGAAAAACTATTTTGTTCTGTAAGCCTTCATCTTAAGTGAGAATAACAGCACAGTTGGAAGAGCGTAGTCAATGTCACTGAACTGTGAATGTAGAAATTTTTGAAACGGTGTATCTTTGGCCATCTGTAATTTTCATCAAAAAAAAAGGTTGAGAATTTAGAGGCTTAATACGTTGTGGGGTTGTTAACCAATGTCAAAAAACAACATGTGTACTACTATTTCATGAGAAACTATTTGCTCTGTAAGCTTTCACCTGAAGTTCAATAAAATATATATATATAAAAAAAATAAATAAATAAAGCAAACCAACAGATTAATTTTGAAATACAATTTATTGTTTTTAAAGGAAAAAAAAAAAAAAAAAAAAAGAAAATCCAACACCTCTACAACAAAAAGACAAACAATCCTATCAAAAAATGGGCAAAGGAAATGAACAGACACTTCACCAAAGAAGACATTCAAATGGCCAACAGACACATGAGGAAATGCTCGCGTTCACTAGCCATTAGAGAAATGCAAATTAAAACCACAATGAGATACCATTTCACCCCGGCATTAGTGGCACGAATCAAAACCACTGGAAATAACAAATGTTGGAGGGGCTGCGGGGAGATGGGAACTCTTATACACTGCTGGTGGGAATGCAAAATGATACAACCATTTTGGAAAATGATATGGCGTTTCCTCAGAAAGCTAGATATAGACATACCATTTGATCCAGCAATCCCACTCCTAGGAATATATCCTAGAGAAATAAGAGTCATCACTCGAATAGACATATGCACACCTATGTTCATGGCAGCATTGTTCATAATAGCTAAACGATGGAAACAATGTAGATGCCCATCAACAGATGAATGGATAAACAAATTACGGTACATACACACAATGGAGTACTATGCAACAAGAAAGAACAACAATGAATCTGTGAACCATCTCATAACATGGATGAAACTGGAAGACATTATGCTGAGTGAAATAAGTCAATCACAAAAGGACAAATATTGTATGAGTCCTCTATTGTAAAAACCCATGAGAAAATTCACATGCAAAATGTAACAATCCTTTCTGGTTACCAGGGATGGGAGGGGAGAGGGGGGAAATACTAAATAGGCAATAGATAAGTGGTATCTTGGGTGAGAGGTGAGACAGTACACAGTACAAGGGAAACTAACACAACCTGCACAAGGAAAGGTCATGGAGGCCCCATGGCCACATCCAAACTCCCCGAGGGACTGAGTTGTTGGACGGAGGGCTCTGGGGACCATGGTCTCAGGGAACATCTAGCTCAATTGGCATGACACTACTTATAAAGATAATGCTCTACATTCTACCTTGGTGAGTAGTGTCTGGGGTCTTAAAAGCCTGTGAGCAGCCATCTAAGATATTACACTGGTCTCATCCCTTCGGGAGCAAGGGAGAATGAAGAGAACAGGATACAACGAAAAGATTAGTCCAAAGGACTAATTGTCCACAGCTACCAAGACCTCCACCGGACTGAGTCCAGTACAGCTAGATGGTGCCCGGCTACCACCGCTGACTGCTCTGACCAGGATCACAACAGAGGGTTCTGGACAGAGCTGGAGAAGGATGTAGAGCATAATTCTAACTCACAGACACACACAAAAAAAGACCAGATTTACTGGCCTAAAGGAGACTGGAGAAACCTCAAGAGTATGGCCCCCAGACACCCTTTCAGCTCAGAGGTGAAGTTACCTTCGAGGTTCACTGTTCAGCCTGGGAGTGGACAGACCAGTAAAACTAAATGAGACTAATGAGGTACAGGAGTCCAGTGACAAGGGCCAGAAGGCAGAGGGGGAGTAGGAAGCTGATGATAGGGAACACAAAGTTGAGTAAGGATACTGTTGATGTGTTGTGAGATTGTTAACCATTGTTATAGGGCAACATTTGTAGTAACTGTTAAATGGGAGGCTATTTTGTCCTGTAAGCCTTCATCTTGGGTGAGAATGGCAGCACAATTGGAAGAGCAGAGTCAATGTCACTTAAATGTGTACGTAAAAAGTTTTGAAATGGTGTATCTTTGGCTATGTGTATTTTCACCAAAAAAAAGCTGAGAATTCAGAGGGTTAAAATGTTGTGGGGTTGTTAACCAAAGTCATAAAACAGCATGTGTACTACTGTTACATGAGAAACTGTTCTGTAAGCCTTCACCTGAAGTACAATAAAATATAAAAAAAAAAAAAAAATTAAAAAAAAAAAAAAAGTCCTCCAAGGTTGAGAAGGAGAGTGTTGACATGCCGTGGGGTTATTAACAATGTCATAAAACAATATGCGTACTGACTGTTAATGAGAAACTATTTATTCTGTAAACCTTCATCTAAAGTACAATAAAAATTTTTTAAAAAGTGTATCTACAGAGCTTTATAGTTTTAAAATGTACATTCACATTTATAATGTTTTTTTCCCATCATTGAGAAAGAAAAAAGTTTCCTCCTCTGAAATATATTTCTTTCTTTTCTATTGCGTATTAATTATTCCTTGCTCTCTCTTTCTTCTTTTCCCATAAATACTATTCCTTTGGCTTTTTGTTTTCTCTTAATTTCTACTGAATTATAGATTTGATAGCCATCCTTAAAAACATTCAATGTTTCAGGGCCCATCGTGTGGTATTTAGTACTCTGTCGCCTCAGATTACATCATTAAAACACACATACACGCACACACAGGGCAGACAATTATTTCTTATGATTCTGTGGGTTGACTGAATGATTTCTCTGCTTCAAGTGATGTAGTTGGGCAAATGAGGTAAATAGAAAGTCCAAAATGTCCTCTCTCAAGTGGCTGATAGTTGATGCTAGCCACCACCTAGGAGTTCAGCTATTGGCCATGGTAATCTCCATGTAGTTCTCTCCAAATGGCTGCTTTGGCTTCCTAATTTTAGCATAGTTTCCAAGGAGGAGTGTTCCAAGACAACAATCCACATTGTGCAAGTGCTTATCAAGTCTCCACATATGTCATACTTGCTAATGCCCTATTGTCTACATTTATCACATGTCAAGCCTAAAACCCATGTGGGAGTATAAACACTAGGATGTGATTCATTGAGACCCAAAGTAACAAGTCTACCACAGTCTGGAAATTGGGGAAAAAATTTGGTCAAATCCTGATTTATAGCTACAGCTCACAAAAATGATGGAAATAGCAGATAGATAGCAGGAATTTGTATGATTCAATCTTATATGTCACCAACCCTCTAATCACTGGATAATTCATAGAAGAAATGCTGTGAAAATGCCAACATTTGAGGTCAAGGGAAATTAGACCAAATATCCTTCAGAAAGGAAAATAATATTCAAGGTTTAGTCATTAATTTATAAATTGAAGAGATAGGGAATTGAATAAGTATATTTTTGAGGCTCTATTAAGGGCTATGTGCCTCAATAATGTTACATCATTTAATTCTTGTAGTAATTCTATGGGAAAGTGCTAATTTTCTCATTTAGTTATTGAGAGAAAATTAAAACTCAGTCCAAAAAAACAAAGTGAATGATAGACCCAGGAATATATTCCTGTCTGTCCAAAGCTCATGCTCTTGCTAATACACCACGTTGCCACAGAGAAGTAAGCTAATTTGTTGAGCTATCAAAAGAACAAGAATTTGAATTGTTAGGAAACTTTGAAATTCCTGGAGGAGGCCTGCTTGTGTGCAATGACTCGACCACTCCCTCTGCTTTACCACAAGCATGTTTGCTAGATTTGTACCCAAATTTTTGACTCCCTCTATAATGTCAGGGAGTCTCAGGGTGGTGCAAATGGTTAAGCACTTGACTACTAGCAGAAAGGTTGGTGGCTTGGACCCGCCAGAGACTTCTTGAAAGGCAGGCCTGGCTATCTGCTTTCAAAAGATCATAGCCTTGAAAGCCCTAAGAAACAGTTTTACTCTGCACATGAGTCAGAATCAACTTGAGGGCAACTAACAATAACATACAATCTCAGGTGAAAATAGAACAGGTTCTAAAAAGACGTGATAATTCTTGTTCAAATTAATTTCCATAAAAACAGCTAAAACACATGCTTTTTCAGCCTATGTCTTCCTAATTCTTAATTATGTCTATTTACAGTCTAGGATTGCCAGAAGTAGTATTTTATTGTATAATGGAAGTTTCTAAATACCTACCATAGCATATTCAGATTAAAACAAAAATTCAGATTAAAAAAACCATAGAACAAAAAATAGCCTATCCTATATGGAGCTTCAGAGCTACAGACATTACTTTTAAATCAAACACACAGACTTCTTTTCTATCAAATGATGTTAACTGTTTATCTTATGAATTTTGAGTGGTTAAAAGTAAAGAATTTAAATGAATTTTGAAGTATCTCAATTCTTCTAACCCTTAAAAGTGGCATTCAGTGCTTCAAAGAAGAAATTAAACTCTCAGGGAAGTAGCTATTCAGAATTTTCAGTTTTTCGACTTTCACGAGGCTACACTTCACTGAAGAGACATTCTCAAGATAAAAGCTCCAACAGTGAAATAAAATCAGAGGTTAGAATATAAATGATCTTAAGGGTTTTTTTTAGGAGCTCCCAGAAAATGTGGTACTGGTTCCAAAAATGTTCATCCGATTGATTTAGTTTGGCTGCTTTCCAGCTGATTAGATAGAAATTCTACCAGCCTGAGAGTTGGAATTAGCATCTCTGAGTAGGATTGAGAAAGATAGCAGGTTTTCACTAGGATTTTGCCAATATAAAAACAGGTTCTGCTGATTTGTTCCCTGGATGAAATTCTATTCCATGCTGGTGACAATATCCTGAGAAAATAGGAGGATTCCATTCTTGTAGTATTGCTTTAATTCCTCCCTGAGCCACTATTATTTAAAATAAGAACAGGGGAGAATGGAAAGGGAGTTATTAAGCAGAAGAGAAATGTAGACTTTTGACATTCCTTGGATTTGTATCCTGGTTGCATTAATGTACACTAAGGTGATGCAATTTATTTGCATAGTGCTAGCTTTGCAGTGCTCTCTGCTGGCTAGACAAAATAACAGCAATGTTTCCACTATATAATCCTATTTTAGCTATTCTAACTCTGTAAGAAGTCTTTCCTTTTTTGCTTTTCCTTTAGAAGAGGTAGGGTATGAGTGCTAGAAATATAATATTGAGTGACTCTAAATATGGCCAGATGGAATATATTTGGATATTGTAGTTGTACATGGCAAGCTCAGTAAAGTTTACTGGAAAAAAAACAATAAAAGATGTATAAGAAGCAAATCAAAAACACTTTTCACATAAATAAACATAAGCTTAGTGTATTTACTCTAAAAAAAGCAGCTGGGAAAAATGAAAGAACAGACAAGGAAAGACAGTAAGAGTCAAAGCCCTGAAAATTATGTTTACCTCCTAATATATATTAGAAACAGCTTTCAACTTGTGTGCGTGATCACTCGAGATTTTTAAAGTACTTACAAACAGAGATCTTTATTCTAGATCCTAGGAATTTACATATGCCTGAGTGTCTGTAAGTTGGATGTTTTACATCCTACATTAAACTGTGAGGTTTCAAAAATCTTAAAGTTATTTAAAAACAGAAAAGGAAGTTAATTTTTTTCAATTTCAAAGGCACTTGAAAGATTTCTGAAATGCTGAAATTTAGAAGAGCAGGCACTGGATCTCTTTTTCCTTTTACCAGGTAGTGTTAGACCCAATTAACCATCTTTCCATAAGAGAGAAAATCCCAAGTGCAGCATTGAGTTGCTACAACCAGTAGCTTTCCTGAAAACACATCTGGCACCAACAACAGGGCTACAATGTGAAGAGGTAGACATAAAATGACACTTACAATCTCACTCCATCCATTACAAAAGAATCGAGCCACATGGTAAGTGATGAAGATATACAGGCTCATTATCAAGTTTCTCCCCTGAGGAAAATGAATAAATGTAGTAGGGCTTTTGCCTGTACGAGGGGGTACATTATGGGCACTTAGAGGCAACAGTAAGTGGTTGAAAACTAGAGTTCTTTTTAGTGGAGGCTTCAAGAGTATTTGAGCCATATTAATTTCATAACAGAATTAGCTAGGCTGTTAAACAATTTACTACCACTAATAGCAAATGATGACAAAATTGTATTATACTGCCTGACACTGAATACTCCTAAACAAGGAGGGGGGTGAGAAATTGTTCAGAGAGACCTTGAGGTTTAAACTTCTATTTTGTGAATTAAAAATCAAGAACTTGCCTGAGGACTACATTGTTATTTTCAAGTGCTGATCTTAATGTATAGAAAGTGTGTATATGGCACCATTCTGGTCATTGAAAATAGACATGGTTATGGAGGAAATATACATATATATATACGTATGTGTGTGTGTTTGTGTGGGTGGGTGTAGTATACCTTTTATTCCATTGTCAAAGTGAAGAAAATTTTCCTGTTTTTAATTCCAAAGTGGAACTGAGCAGAGTATAAAAAATAAGCTGTGAACTAAAGGAGCTATAAACTGAAAATGTATCTTGTATATATAATTATTATTCATATTTGTCCCCTGACATCTAAACTTTTTAACATATTCTCCTACTTCCATGGCATATCTATCCTGGAATGTAATTAAATTACATAAGATGTTGGATTTTGAATCTACTACGTCAGAGGCAGTACATCTTTTCTGTATAGGTATTTACAAATTGTGGAACAGCATATTAATAGTATTAGTAAAGATCTGTTATAATTCTTATTCTACTAAGCCTTCTCCCAAATGATAATCATTGCCTAAATTTAATCAAAAATTATCTTCTAAAGTAAGTATTTGTAAGGGCTGTGAAAAGCAATTTGTAGAAGTAGTTGATACCACCTGAGACTTAAGCCTTTCAACATTACATTAAATGTACTCTTTCAATGAGTATAGATTGAGTTACATGATATTTTAAGTGGTTCTTCAAATTATCCACCTGATGTCAACTCTACTATTTTCTTTTAAATCGTTTAACATTTTGAAGTTAAAATAGAGATGAAGGAATGAAATACAAAGTAAGTTGAGTAAGTATGTATGATTATCTCTGTATCTATGCTAGATTTATTGTATTACTACATTTTAAGTGATTGTAAAACACATGGATAACATAAGGGGTTCATCAAGTCTTGCTCACATTCCATTCTTATAGTTCCTCAAACCAGTAGAAAAGTGAAACTTCCTCATGTTTTGGTTTCCTACAAAAGGCAAACTTGGAAAATGGATTCCTATAAAGGATTTGTGGCCTCCAAATAACTTTATCAAAATATAGCTTGCAAAAAGTTAAAAAATGAATTTTCACCCAGTGCCCCATATCTTGGCTTTTAGTAACATTCTCCAATAAAAGAAATGGCTAATTTCAGGGCTGGAGCAGTTAGTGTACAAGATGAATCTGGAACACCTTTAGTTCCAGAAAGTAAGGAAGTCCTCAGAAACACATACACACACAAAACACGTGCAAGATGTGATGGGATATAGTAGCAAAGTGAAAGAGTTCCCACTGGCCAAGGCTGGTACAATTGAAGCAATAAACAAATAGTTATACTGGATTATAGTCTAAGGTATAAAATAAATATTCATGAGTTCATACTAATTTAAATAAATGATTGAATAAATAAATGGGGGAAATCAGACAAACCTTTTGTGCAGAAGAATTCCAAACAATTTTGGTAGATACTTCTCCACAAAATGGTGCAGTTTAACTCCCCATTCCTTAAGTGTGGGCTGCACATAATGATGTCCTTCCAAAGAGTACAGGAGGAAAATGGGGTGGGTGGAGGCAGGGGAGGCGGAGTAATTGTACGGGGGAGGATCCTGGCAAAATACCTCAGCCAGGTGATTACAGTTAACATCAAAAATGATAAATTTTGTTAATAGCACGTACCCTTGATATGGTGTGATGAGAATGTTCCAGTATCTCAGTTGTCTTTCTTCCCAAAATGTATAATCCTGATATAATTGTGAGAAAAAAACAAACAAACATTAGACAAACACCAATCAAAGTGCATTCTACAAAGTATCTGAGCAGCACCCCTCAAAAACTGCCAAGGTCATCATAAATAAGGAATGTACGAGAAACTAGCACATTGTAGAGAAGCTTAAGAAAATATGATAATATATATCCTGGCTGGAATCCTGGAACTGACGGAGGACATTAGGAAAAAAATGAAATCTGAATAAAGTTTGAAATTTAGTTAATAATAATGTATCATTATAGGATAGTTAGTTGTGCCAAGCATACAATACTAAGATTTCAACAATGGGAAACTGGATGAGTGGTATATGGAATATTCTGCACTATCTTTGCAATTCTTCTGTAGATCTAAAAGTATTGTAAATTGTTAAAAGTTTATTTAAAAAAAATCATGGCTCTTTTAAAAATACACATTAAGCTTGTGTCAGAGGATTAATTTTCTCATTTATGAAGCTTCATCAAGGTGGTAAAGCTGGTTCAAAGAGAAAGATGGAAGTATTTATAGTCATTGAAAGAAATGAACTTGAATAAGATTGCTAATTTAGATGAAATGAGCACATGTCCTACAAAGCAATAAGGCTGTTAATCATTTGAATCTTTATTTAATGAAATTGGACAAGAATCATTTGTATTATTATCAGTTTTCTAAGTTAATATCTTCGTTGTAAAATATTCTGATCAGTAAAAAATAGCAAGTCAAACACAGGGACACACTTAAAGATTCAAAACATTAAGTGATTGTGTGATTCCTTTGCCTGTTTTCAAGGTTTGATCATTTTTCTCATCAGTTTCTTTGACTGAATTGCATAGACAAAAATGATGTTATATTGTCGGCTTCTTGCCTCTGATACCTTTATACTTTCAAATGCATTTTTTGAAATCCACAAAAACTAATTGCACAATTTTATTAGTTTTTTTTTCTTTTTTTCAGAGACATGAGTCATCAGTTTTTTTAAGCCTTTAAAACAAAGTGGTGTCATCCCAGAAACAAGAAAAATGTATTCTGCACATGACTTTAGTGATAGCATACTGAAACCTAATAAAGATACAAAAACATGATTCATTAAAGCTGTCTTCCTTTAACCTTCTCCTTGAAATAAAAATTGTGCCTCAAAAACATATAAACTTTCCATGAAAATGTATTATGTTTAGAAAACCCCAGTGTTAGCTAAGCAAGCATTGGTAATTACTAATCAGTTTGTGTTGAAAGATGACATACATAATTCTGCGGAACACAGATATTTACATGAAACTATTCTCTGAGGTAGAGAATCACAGATTATTTCAATTCTGTGTGGTCCACCAACTAAACAAATAATTTGAGAAAAGAAAGCATATGGATAATAGATTGCATTTTAAAAATGTTAGGAGAAGGTTCCCTAAGAGCAGACAGCATCTGGGTATCAGATAATATTCCAAAACTGAGTTCTTCAGGGAAGTTCAAACAGGCCAAGTGCCTTTTCCTCGTGGAAAAAATGTAAGTCAGCTGCTTTGTGACAGAAATGTCCAAGTAACATTATGTGTGTGTCTAATCAAGCCTGCAGGTGACCAGTTGCAGGTGCAATTGAGTGGTAATGTGTTCTTTTGGCATGAAGTTCCAATGGCTAATTATGCATTTTGTTTCTTGTGCAATTTTTATGTCTATTAAGTGATTGTAGGCTCAAACCTTACACTCATTTGGAAGGATGCTGTGACTCAAAGGTCAGTTTAAAAATCCAAGAAAACTTGGCTACTGTGGTAATAACTGAGGGAACAATTTGTAGATTGCTGGATTTTAAAAATTTGTCAGTATGTAGAATAAAACACATTTAAAAGAATAAAGGGATCAAAGGAACCTCATGGAACTGCCTAATTTCATTTATTGGTAGGTATTTCCTTTCCTTTCATTTTTAAAGTTCAAAGTCATTGTCTGAGAAAACGAATGAATTGGAGTTACCTAAGACCCCTATCACTACTAAGTTCTTCAAGCCAATGTTAGAAAAGGAATAACAAAGACTAATAGAGTTATTATGAAAATTGTAAGTTTTGTGGATGTGGAAAATGAGAATTAAAGAAAATACACAGGTATTCTTAATAACAACAACAAAAAATTTTTGTTTTTGTTTTCTATTTGCTAAGAAATTTACCAGGTTGAGGAAATCATTCAACATTTCTACATACCTCTCTTGGTAACTAGTTTAATGTGGGGAATCTCTAGGTGCTCGATAAATATCTTCTGTTTTATTATTTAATTGTAAATAGGTAAATATATAGCCCTTATGTCAGAAGCTTATCCCTTTGACTTGTTCACGCAACTATGTGCATTGGTCATTTGGAAAAAGTTCCCTTGGCCCTTTTGGTGAAAGTGGTATTTAAAGCTGTCATTATTAGTGCCATGGATAAGGAGAAATCAATTTGGAGTACTGATAGTTCAGTATTAAAATGGAATAACTACCTATGTATATGCAGTATATTATTCCTTTGTCATCTTTAATTTCCTTTGTTAAATTGTTTTTCTTATAAATTATTTTAGTTAAAACTATTTGATTCTAAAGTGAGTAAATCAACTAACAATTGCCTCAGAATATTTATGCACGTTAGACTCAAAAGTAAATGACAATCAGTACTGAGAAACTATCAATTACCTCATTTTGACTACATTAGAGTATAGAAAAACAAAAACGAAACCCACTGCCGTCTAATCGATTCCGACTCATAGCGACCCTCTAGGAAAGAGTAGAATTACCCCACAGCGTTTCCAAGAAGCGGCTGATGGATTCAAACAGCCCACCTTATGGTTAGCAGACAAGCTCTTAACCACTGGGCCACCAGGGCTCCAGAGTATAGTAGCTATTAATTCTGAATATGAAATTGGTAATTGCAGTGTTTAGATAAATATTATATACCAATGTTAAAGGATTTTCTAATTATCTTATGTTGGGGCATTTATGCAATTTTAGGGAAAAATATATTCTTTCTTTTGATAAAAAAAGTACCCTATAGATAATTGTCTATCATAGAATGAGGGAAAGGAACGGGTTCCCTTCTTACCTTTCCAACCCATGCACAAATCTCACAGACAAAAACAAAGATATTCATGCAGATGATAACAATGCAAAGTTGATTAAATTGCAAAGGCATTTTTTTTTTTTTTAAATCATCAACTTGGTGAAGTTTTGTTTTAAATTTTCCTGGTATTCAAAGCCTCTTCCACAAAATAAGCATGGATTCCTGCCTGTTTCAATTCTATTCTCTCACTTCTAAACTGTTATTTCATTGACTATGCACTCGTCTGTCAGTATCATCTACTTTGGTGGCTTACAGGTTGCTTTGATGCTGGAAATTATGCCACCTGTATTTCAAATACCAGCAGGGTCACCAATGGTAGACAGGTTTCAGCAGAGCTTCCACACGAAGACAGACTAGGAAGAAGGAGTTGATGATCTACTTTTAAAAAACTTGTCCAGTGAAAAACTTATGAATAGCAGTGGAACATTGTCTGATATAGTGCCAGAAAATGATGCCTCAGGTTGGAAAGCACTCATAATACAACTGGGGAAAAGTACAGTTGCCCTTAATGACGTGGATGGAGTCAAGTTTTCAAGACCTCCACTGGCTGATGTTGCATGGCTCAAAATGAGAAGAAACATCTACTAACATCCATTAATGACTGGAACATGGAATGCATGAAGTATGAATCTAGGAAAATTGGAAGTCATCAAAAATGAAATGGATGCATAAAGATTGATATACTAGGCATTAGTGAGCTAAAATAGACATTTTGAATTGGACATACATATGGTCTATTATGTTGAAAATAACAGACTGAAGACGAATGGCATCACATTTATAGTAAAAAAGAACATTTCATGATCCATTCTTCAGTACAATGTTGTCAATGATAGAACAATATCCATAGACCTACAAGGAAGACCAATTAATACACCTATTATTCAAATTTATACAGCAATCATTAATGCCAAATATGAAGAAATTGAAAATTTTAACCAATGTCTGCAGTATGAAATCAATCAAACATGAAATGAAGGTCCAGTGATAATTACTGATGATTGGAATGTGAAAATTAGAAGCCAAGAAGAAGGATCAGAAGTTGGAAAATAATGTATTGGTGATAGAAATGACACATGAGATCACATGATAGAATTTTACAAGATCAGCAACTTATTCATTGCTGATACCATTTTTCAACAACATAAACAGTGACTATACACATGGACATTGCAGGATGGAACATAGAAATCAAATCAATCATATCCGTGGAAAGAGACAATAGAGAGGCTCAGTAACATCAGTCAGAACAAGGCCAGGGGCTGACTGCAGAACAGACCATCAATTGCTCATACGCAAATTCAACTTAAAGCTGAAGAAAATTAAAACAAGTCCGCAAGACCCAAAGTACAACCTTGTGCATTTACCATTGGAATTTAGAAACTGTCTCAAGAATAGATCTGATGCATTGAACTCTAATGACTGAAGACCAGACAAGTTAAGGGATGACATCAAGAACAACATATATGTAGACAGCAAAGGCCATTAAAAAAACAGGAAAGAAAGAAGAGACCAAAATGTATGTCAGAAGAGACTCTGAAACATGCTTTTGAACATAGATTAGCTAAAGTGAATGGAAGAAACCATGAAGTAAAAGAGCAAAACTGAAGATTTCAAAGGGTAGCTCAAGAAGACAAATTATTATAATGAAATGTGCAAAGATCTGGAGTTAGAAAACCAAAAAGAAAGAACATGCTCGGCATTTCTCAAGCCAAAAGAACTAAGGAAAAAATTCAAGTCTTGGGTTACAATATTGAAGGATTCTATGGGCAAAATAGAGCCTTGGTTGTGCAGTGGTTAAGAGCTCAGCTGCTAAACAAAAGGTCAGCATTTCAAATCCACCAACCGTCCTTTCTAAATTCTATGCAGCAATTCTACTGTATCCTATAGGATCACTATGAGTCTGAATGCACTCAACGGGTATGGGTAGGTATGGGCAAAATGTCGAAAAACACAGGAAGCATCAAAAGAAGATGGAAGGAATACACAGAGTCACTGTATTAAAAAGAACTGGTCAACATTCTTTTTTCATTCATTTCTGGAGGTAGCATATAATCAAGAACTTGTGGTATTGAAGGAAGAAGTCCAAACTGCAGTGAAGACATTGGTGAAAAATAAGGTTCCAGGAAATGATGGAATACCAGTTGAGATCTTTCAACAAACGGATGCCAAGCCGGAAAAGTTCACTCACCTATGCCAAGAAATTTGGAAGACAGATACCTGGCCAACTGATGGAAGAGATCCATGTTTGTACCAATTCCAAAGAAAGGGATAGAACAGTATGTGGAAATCATCAAATAATGTCATTGAGATCACATGCTAGCAAAACTTTCCCAAAGATAATTCAAAAATGGCTGCAGTAGTACATTGACAGTGAACTCTCAGAAATTCAAACAGATTCAGAAGAGAATGTGGAACAAGGAGTATCAGTGCTGATGTTAGATGGATCTTGGCTGAAAACAGAGACTACCAGAAAGATATTTATGTGTGTTTTATTGGCTATGCAAAGGCATTCAACTGTATGTATCATAACAAATTATGGACAACACTGCAAAGAATGGGAATTACAAAACACTTAATTGTGCTCATAAGTAACCTGGACATAGACCAAGAGGTAGTCGTTCAAACAGAACAAGAGGATACTGTGTGGTTTAAAATCAGGAGAAGTGTGTGTCAGGGTTGTATCCTTTCACCTTACTTATTCAATCTGTATGCTGAGCAAATAATCGGAGAAGCTGGACTATATGACGAAGAACACAGCATCAGATTAGGGGAAGACTCATTATCAACCTGCAATATGGAGATGACACAACCTTGCTTGCTGAAAGTGAAGAGGACTTGAATCACTTACTGATGAAGATCAAAAACTAGCCTTCAGTATGGATTACACCTCAACATAAAGAAAACAAAAATCCGCACTAGACCAATAAGTAACATCATGATAAATGGAGAAAATATTGAAATTGTAAAAGATTTCATTTTACTTGGATCTACAATCAACGTCCATGGAAGCAGCAGTCTAGAAATCAAGGGACGCATTGCATTGAACAAATCTGCTGCAAAAGACCTCTTTAAAGTATTAAATACAAAGATGTCATTTGAAGACTAAGGTGCACGTGACCCAAGTCATGGTATTTTCAGTTGCCTCATGTGCATGTGAAAGCTGGAGAATGAATAAGGAAGACCAGAGAAAAATTGGCGTCTTTGAATTACAGTGTTGGCAAAGAATATTTAATATATTATGGACTGCCAGAAGAATGAACAAATCTGTCTTAGAAGTACAGCCAGAACACTCTCTGGAAGATAGAATGGTGGGACCTTTTCTCATACGATTTGGAGTGGTAATCAGGAGGGACCAGTCCCTGGAGAAGGACATCATGCTTAGTTAAGTAGAGGGGCAACAAAAAAGAGGAAGACCCCCAACCAGATGGATTGACACAGTGGTTGCAACATGGGCTCAGACATAGCAACGATTGTGAGGATGGCACAGCACTATGCAGTGTTTTGTTTTATTGTACACAGGGTTGATGTGATTCCAAACTGACTTGACAGCATATAACAACAAACAACAACATGCACACAAAAGTGCTTGAAGTGATAAAAAAAAAAAAATCCAACAGTATGTGCTTTGTATTGTCAAGCATAAACAATCTTGCTATTCCTCCCTGAAGGTGGCTATTTGCACATCATCTTCTCTAAGTTTCTTAATTTTGAGTTTGTCATTTGGGAATCACTACATTAAGATAAGATCTGTTCCTTGAAGTATGCTGACCTCTCAAATCGTCAAGTAAATATTGAGTCCAGAACACCAGATAACCTCATATGTATATTGGGCATTTCATAGAATAGCATGGTGTCTGATACATGATAGGGCCCAAAAATATTTATTAAATTCAATTGAAAAGCAGCATTTAGAGAATTTCAGTTCCAAAATAGAATCTAACTCTTGTTTGAGGCATAAATTATCATTTTAATACCTAAGTAGTTAGTAAACATCTGTTTGAACTCCTCTAGTAACAAAGAACTCACGTTTTTTGACTATTCCTTCATTGGTTTAGCATATCCAGTTTCTAATTTTTAGGGACTAGCAGTGAACATCCATAGAGTCACTTGTGAAAAAGCTTTTATTTCAGCCTTCTTGAGCATCTTCCCACTTTTTTGTTTTTCTTGTGGGACTATCAGGGAAACCAAATAAGGCTTACCAGTAAGTATTGCTGAATACAGCACACAAACATTGAACACGTTATGGGCCTGACAGGTTCCATGCTTCAGCCAGAAGTACAAGGATAAAGTGAATCCTTGAACTCAAGCTCACATAATGTTAATCAATCAAAAATAAATAAATAAATTGATTGTTTCAGTATGGTACAGAAACTTAGTAGAGACACTCAACTCATAGAACATTCAGAAAAGATTCTGAGAAGAAGTGATATTTGAACAAAGTCTTGAAAGACCAGAAGTTGGTTGTAAGTTAAACAAGGCAGAAGGAATTCAACTGTCAGATGAAGTGATGTCATGGGAACATCCTTGGATCTGTAAAGAGTGTGGTTCATTATACAATGTGTAATTAATTCTGGATAGCTGCTCCAAAATAAATAAGGAGGAGGAGAGCTGTGGGAGAATAGGCTGGAGAAAACGGCTGGGATTGGATCCTGAAGGATTTGGATTTTAGTGTAAAAATAAAAAGGAGTAATTGCATAGCTTTAAACAGAGGATCCTGGTAATAATTGATGAGGGCCAAAACTAAGGTATAAGCAGTTAGTTGAACAAAATAGCAAACATACACACAAAAAGGCAGGGTAATCTGGAAAATAGTTCTCAGATAGAATGAGGAGGATCTGAAAAATGATTGAAAGACAAAAGGTGAATAAACAAAATAGTAGTCTAAATTAAGCAATATCTCAATTTCTGGCTTGAGTGCCATGGGGAATAATGATGTCATTCACTACATGGGAAAAGTAACAAGAGAAAATAGATCTTGACTGCTGTTAAGGAAGAGCTCAACTTGGTACATTTTCATTTGAGAGCCTGTTGGGTAATCCAGCTCACAAGATGGATTTCAGGTTTAGAGTAGCTGAGAGAAATAGGCAATGGGAAACCAAAGAGGCTTTGAACTAAAGGGCTTTAAAGAACAGAAAAGTATTTTCTCACAGTTTAGGAAGCTAGAAGTCTGAATTCTGGTACCTGTTCTAGTGGAAGGCTCTCTCTGTCCATCCTGGGGTAAAAGCCTTGTCTCAGCTTCTCTAGTGCCAAAGTTCCTCAGTTCCTTGGTGATTTTCACGTGGCATCTATCATTCCTTTATTGGTGCTTGCTTACCTTTGTGTCTAATCTATTCTTTTAATAGCTCAAAAGCCATTAGGTTTAAGGCACACCCTATACTGATACAGTTTCACTGACATAACAAAAACTCTATTCTCGAATTGCATTACATCCATAAGTTATAGGGGTTAGGATTCCAAAACTTTTTTTTTTTAATTGTATGTTAGATGAGGGTTTACACTGCAAATTAGTTTCTCGTTAAACAATTAATACACACATTGTTTTGTGACATTGGTTTCCACTCCTACAACTTGTCAACAGTCTCCCCTTCTCCACATTGAGTTCCCTATTACCAGCTTTCCTGTTCCCTCCTGTCTTCTTGTCCTAGCCCCTGGGCTGGTGTGACCATTTAGTCTTGTTTTGTTTTATAGGCCCTTCTAATCTTTGGCTGAAGGGTGAACTTCAGGAGTGACTTCAGTACTGAGTTAAAAGGGAGTCTGGGGGCCATACTTTTGGAGTTTCTCCAGTCCCTGATAGACCAGTAAGTCTGGTCTTCTTTTGTGTGTGAGTTAGAATTTTGTTCTACATTTTTCTCCAGCTCTGTCTGAGACCCTCTGTCGTGATCCCTGTCAGAGCAGTCAGTGGTGATAACTGGGCACCATCTAGTTGTGCTGGACTCAGTCTAGTGAAGGTTGTGGTACTTGTGGTCCATTAGTCCTTTGGATGAATTTTTCCCTTGTGTCTTTGGTTTTCTTCTTCTCCCTTGCTCCAGACAGGTGGCACCAGCAGAGTATCTTAGATGGCCGCTCATAAGCTTTTAAGACCCCAGATGCTACTCACCATAGCAGAATGTAGAACGTTTTCTTTATAAACTATGTTACACCAATTGAGTCAGATGTTCTTCGAGACCATGGTCCCCACAGCCCTCAGTCCAGTAATTCGGCCCCTCAGGGAGTATGGATGTGTCTATGGAGCTTCCATGACCTTGCCTTGGACAAGCTGTGTTGGCTTCCCCAGTATTGTGTACTGTCTTACCCCTTACCAAAGTTACCACTTATTTATTGTCTACTTAGCCAACACATATTTTGAGGGGCACAATTCAATCCATAAAACTAATGTAATAAAATTTCTGAGGTAGGACAAATACATTAGAATAAGGAATATAGAATTTATCATCAGAGTCAGTGCAGTCTTTAAAACATAGGAAAAAGTTGAAAAGTAACTGCAGCCCAGGTCTTTTTCATTATGTCCAGACCTGTTCTCCCAGTGTTAGCACCAGCTAGCCAGATTCCCTCTTCCTTTATTGTCCTCGTTGGGCCCTGAGCACACTTTGCTACTCTGAATGTTTAGAATGTTCTCCTCCTCCTTCTGCTGTATGCAGATTTTATTATTTATAAGTCCAACTCAGTTCTTACCATCTCTACAGTAGCTCAGAATTTGCTTACTCTCTATCTAATGGCTTTATTATTTAAATCTCATTTTAACAACTAGGATTTTAAGCTTCAGGGATTGCTCTAGGTATTTTTGTATTCTCTTTAATGGCTTTAGAGTAAGTTCCCAGTAAATACTTGCCAATCAAAATAAATGTTAGGTAGATTGCCTAGGAATAAAAAGTGAATTAATGTAAAGAAAGGGGTATCTACCAAGATTAACATATGTGTATCTTTAGAAAATAATGCTAAGACATTTTGCTGTTAATATTAATTGCAGTGCAGTTGAGTTGATTCCAACTCATGGTGATCTCATGTGTGCAGAGTAGAACCACTACAAACAGCATTCAAGGCTGTTACCTTTTGGAAGCAGATCACCAGGACTTACTTCTGAGGTACCCCTGGGTGGGTTTGAACCCCCAACCTTCAGGTTAGCAGTTGAGCATTTAACCGTTTGTGCCACCCAGGGACTCAGACATTTTGCTAATCATTTATAAAATCATTGCTTGAGGATTTATGTCATTTTCTAGAGACATAAGAGTATCAGTGCTGCTCCCAGAGAGGTTAACAAAGTAACGGCAACAAGGGGTGGACAGGACACTTCAATGTTCATTGCATTCCAAAAGATATCCTCCTTCAAGGATAGCATTAAAGAAAGGCAGTGTGTGAGGTGGAGGTCTAGTGGCACTCTTCTAAGATGAGTCACTGTCCATCTTTTATAGCTTTGTATCATTCCATTCAGTATTGTAGTAAGTCAGGCTAGGAGTGAAGGCACTAGTTTCCTTTCTTAACATGGCAAGCTGAAACTTTCGGTCATTTGCCCAAGGTCTCCATCCAGCAAAAAAATGGAAACTGAAAAGTGGTCTCTTGTGCAGCTAGCTGTCTCCAGTAAATGACCCTTCTAGCCAGTTGTGCCTCAAATGGAAGTGTATTTAGCAATACAGGGGTACAAGCAAAAATTTTGTAATTGCGTAATCCAAGCAATGACACACAAAAAAATGGCTTTTAAGTTTCCCTTTCAAAAACTGTGTCCCTAAAACTAAAATAATTTTTCCCAAATTGTGCCTGATTCACATTTCTTATGGTCCAAATTATAAAGTACTAAAAAATAAGGGAATATAATGGAAACGTGGACAGGCCTTTAACACAAATGGTAGAGTTTCCAAGAATGTGCAACTAGCTTAAAACAGAATAACTGGAGGTCTCTTAAAATTTATGAATATACAAATAATCAATATTTTATAATGTGTACATATGAGTTCTTAACTGGAGCGATATGAGTATAATAAACTGATTTAAAGTAAGATGAACTTTGGTTCTAAAACCATGACAAATACCTAGTCATATTTTATATTTTAGGCTCTTGGTTTCTTCTTCTTATTGTTTATATAGTCATCCGAGAGTAAAATGTATACCTCATTTATCTAACACAAGTACTGAAAAAACCAAAGTTCTTTCAGTACTTGTGTTTGAATCAGATACAATTGTTGACAAATTGAAAGAAATGCATGAGCCTGTTAAAATGAAGACAGAATTACACAGAGAGTTAAATGCTTCACAAAATGCTATTTGAACAAATGTATAACTAAAGTCAATAATAGATGAAATTGTTATTCATTACAAAGTAAACTTTGGATCTTCATAAGATTAAACGTTTGTAATTTTTTGGACTCAATATCCAGAGTAAAGAATCAAAGCGCAAAGAACCAGATGAGAAAATTATTATTTCTTGAAAGAGCACATTTTAAGATATTTATGTTTGCTTATAGATTTGACATTTAATCAGAGAAAACCATAATGATTATAGCAAAAGAGTATTTGTTGTTATCGGTGTTCGGTGCCTTTGAGTCGGTTCAGACACATGGCTACATTATGCACAACAGAATGAAACACTATCCCGTCCTGTGCCATCCTCATGATTGTTGCTATGCTTGAGCCCATTGTTGCAGCCACTGTGTCAATCCATCTCATTGAGGGTCTTTCTCTCTTTTGCTGACCCTCTACTTTACGGAGCATGATGTCCTTCTCCAGGGACTGATCCCCCCTGATAACAAGTCCAAAGTATGTGAGATGCACTTTTGCCATCCTTGCTTCTAAGGAGCATTCTGGCTATACTTCTTCCAAGACAGATTTAAACAGTATCAAATGAGAAAATCAGGAATGACATTTTGGGGAATACCAGATTTTATCTGCATTGATTTTAATCTAATCTCTGATGTGAATGATTATATGAAGCTAGCTTCTCAGGATTTCCATTCCACATAATTTTACAGATGATCTCATTTATAGTCCAGTTAGTCAACTTTTCAAATGCCACAAGGTGTGGAATGCCAGGAAAGTATGCACACACACATTATTAACCTTGCAGTCAGGAGGTTTCAAAAATGACAATTATATAAAACACGTTTTGGAGCAGGATCAAAAAGCTCAGAAAAAAATTGAGTATTTAGCATAAAAAAGAGAACATATTTAATAGGGACACTGATAAAAGAAATGCGTTGCAATTTTAAAAAAGCATAGACAACATGGGAATGGGAAGATATATTTGTTGTTAGCTGTCATTAAGTCAGGCCCAGACTTATGGTGACCTCATGCACAGTGGGACAAAACATTGCCCAGTCCTGTGCTATACCCATTATTGGCTGGGGAATGGACCATTGTGATTAATAAGATTTTTAATGGCTGATTTTTGGAAGCAAGTTGCCAGGCCTTTTTTCCTAGTCTGTCTTAGTCTGGAAAATCCACCGAAATTCTGTTAAGCATCATAGAAACACACAAACCTCCACTGTCAGATGGGTGATGGCTGCCCATGAGGTGCATTGGCAAGGAATTAAACCTAGCATTTGTGCATGGAAGGCAAGAATTCTACAACTGAATCATCATTACCCCCGTATTTGGATAGTAGTGAGTCTTACAATGTGTCTGAACATGTAGAAGACGCATGGAATGGAAGATGATTTGAGACCAGATAATAGTAGTCCTGAAGGCTAAACTATGTGTTATTTTACTTTATTCAGAGGACTTAGGGCCATGGAAAGTGAGGTCTAATATTGGTTATTATATTTAGAGTTTAGGTGGAATTTTGTGTGTATGTGTGTGAGAGACAGAGCAGTTAAAATAATATCATAGAAAATGAAGAATTAAGGACATTGTAAGCAGTGATTAGGGAGATGTAATCATTGTCTTCTACTGCTTTTATTAATGAAAGGCAATAAAAAATAGCTAGGGGGCAATAATATCAAGGCAAGTGTGTTGATTCATTGCATTAACATTTTAATTTCAGATGGGGTACAAGTGTGACCCCAATTATCTTTTTAATGGTCAAAAGCAAAGGAACAATGTGAGATGCAAGTGTGGGTCTCTCTACCACTTAATATCTAGAGAAGATAAACTTATGCTCAGTACCATAGCCTGTAGAAAGTGCAATGTAAATTCTGAAGAGTTACCTGCTCTCACATCATCTCTTGCTCTGAACTCCTGCTTCCATTACTTTAGTTAATATTGGAAAGTTCTCAGTCTTAGAATTCTGATTCTCCAGAGAAACAGAGTAAGTCTGATATATATACACACATACATATTTACACACACACACACACACACATATATATATATATATGATGACAGTGGTATTTACATCAAGGAATTGACTTACGTGATTGTAGGGGTTGGCAAGTCCAGGATCTGTAGTTCAGGTGACAGGCTGGAGACCCTGCTGACTCATATGATAGGGGGACATGGATGGCAATTCCGAAATCCAAAGGTCAAATGATAGGCTGGAGACTCCTGCGTGTTTGTGTCCCAAAATCTGTAGGTAAGGCAAGAAAAAGAGTAAAGAGTGCTATGGCAAAATGTCTATTTATAGTCTAGAGGCAGAACACACCCTTGGGAAACTCCCTTTTTGCTTTTATTGTCATAAACTGATTGACTGAGGACATTCCACATTATGGAAGGTAATCTGCTTTGAGGCCAACTAATTTAATCATGTGTAATTACTTAAAAACAGCATCTAGACCAATGTGTTACCAAACAACTGGGCACCGTAGCCTAGCCAAGTTGACACAGAAGACTAACCATCACAATTCCCTTATCTCACAACTGCTGTTTCTATCCCTGAGACTTTTCTTGCTTACACAAAACAAAGTATCTTCTTCTGGCTTTTGTGCATGCAGCAGACTGTCAGGTTTGTAATCTATGGCTTGCAGCAATACAAACAATTTACAATTTAATGTTTGACATCCAGGCTCTTAAAAATACAAAATTTGTGCTCTAGCCTTTTCATATTTCTCTACCATTCTGTCCGTCTCTTCCTTTTTTTCTCCTTCTCACACTATCAGATGAAAAACAAACCAAAATGAGAAAATAAACGAATCCCAAAAACTTTCCTAAAATTTGTTTATTAAATAGAGAGAAGCCCTGCCCTCTTTTAAGTTTGACTTCGCCCATGAGACTCTAGATTCTGCTCCAGAGCTTATCTATTCATAAGCCAATACCTTTTTTTTTAAATCAATTAAGATAGCTTTTTCTAAGAGAAATCTGATCCCCAAGGCAATATATTCACCTATAGCTAGTCCTTGATGTTACAAGTGTCATCATCTCTCATGGGCTTTCAAGCGCCAGATCTCACAATTAGAGAGAAACACCTTGTCTGGCCTAGTCACCCCACCCCTAGGTCCTCTCACAGCAATTTTCGCTCTTCACATTTAAGTGCTATTGTTTGTTTACATGTTATATTCCCTAAGTAGACTGAAAACTATGTGAGGGTAACAATACAGTCATATTCGTGTTGTAATCATGAGTATGATTAATGTAGGGTGTAAAGTAGAATCAGCAAATTAACATTGACTAGCTATGCAAAACATAGCATGAAATGGAAGGGAAGGCAGGAGTGATGTATTATTTTTGTTAGTTGCCTTCATCGGCTCCAAATCATGGCTATCCCATGTTCAACAGAATGAAATATTAACTGGTCCTTTACCATCTTTAGGATAGTTGGTGCTTGAATCCTTTGGGGAAGCCACTGTGTATTTTGAGTTTCTTCCAATTTAGAAGGCTCATCTTCCAGCACTATATTCTGCTGTAATCCATAGGGTTTTCATTGGCTACTTTTTGGAAGTAGATCAACAGGACTTTCTTCTCGTCTATTTTAGTCTGGAAGCTCTGCTGAAACCAGGGGTGACCCCAATTACTTGAAATACTGGTGGCATAGCTTCCAGCATCATAGCAACATGAAAACCACCACAATCCGATAACTGACAGATGGGTGGCAGGGGAGTGATACAGTGATCCTATAATTCTGCTCTGAATGTATCTTTTTCTTTTTATATGTTGTTCCTCACTCATTACTGGAAGTGATTTTCATAAACTTTGATATCACTTCTTTAATATGAAAAATTTTACAGCTTCCCTGACTCTGTGGTTCCATATCTCTCTGATACTCCACTAAAACTCTCTTTCACTCTTCTGTTACTTTACTCCCTTGTCTGTAACTGATCTTTAAATAAATTGATTTACAATATACTACCATAATACACAATAGCTTTTTTTTTTTTGGAAAAACAGAAATCAAAATTATGATCATACAACTAATGTGTATCCAACTCTATGAAATTTTTAAAAATAGATAATAATATAGGTGGTATCACTGACTGTATATAACTTTTTATTCAATGAGCATATGCCCCAGAGTGAGTGTGAGATGGAATCTCTGGATCTCCTATTTTATCGGTTGTCGTAATTGTCTTTCACCTCCATAATGCCAGCATTTCTCCAAACTAAATGTAATTCTGGTGTTAATCCAGTGTTTATAAAAAGTGATTTCTTCCCAGAAATGTAACCCATGAAACACAGGGTACAGAACAGATCACGGTCTGTGCAGATGAGCTTTTATTTATTGGTTGCAAAAAGTTTGTATTTATTATGCATGAAATGTTGAATGATTTAAAATGGATTTTTGATAAATACCTAAATATAAGGCAACTATCTCATTGGATTACCAAATAAAAAAGTAGTGATTAGATACAACATTAAAGGAAAAACTGTCTGTGTTTGTATAAAGCATGGACTCCCTGAAAGATTTTTAAGCATGATATAAAACAAACACAATTTTTGCTCTATGTGCTAAATTTGCAATGAAGTCTCTAAGGTAAATATCTTCTTCCATATAACATACCAGATTCCTGAATTCTTTTCTTTTCTTTTTTTTTAACCTGTAGAAATTGTTTAATTGGTATATGTTCTGCTGTGTACATTTTCAACAACAAATAAAATTATTAAAAAAAGAGTTGTGACTCTTCAGTCTTAAATGAATGCTCATTGGACTAAACTGGTTGACTGTATACTCTGAGGGAAAAAAAAACAAAAGCAAAATTATGCACCATCAGCAAAATGCTGAAATTATGTTGTTAAAAACCAAATCTAAAAGAGGAAGTGTAATTATTATTTTTTTTTTTAGTTTCTTTATTTTTATTGCATTCAGATGAAGGTTTACAGAACAAACTAGTTTCTCAGCAAACAGTTAGTACCCGTATTGTTTTATTACATTGGTTAACAACCCCATGGCAAGTCAACACTCTCCCTTCTCGACCTTGGGTTCCCTATTACCAGGTTTCCTGTCCCTTCCTGCCTTCTAGTCCTCGTCTCTGGGCTGCGGTGCCCTTTAGTCTCATTTTGTTTTATGAGCCTGTCTGATCTTTGGCTGAAGGGTCAATCTCAGGAGTGACTTCATCACTGAGCTAAAAGTGGGTCTGGGGACGATACTCTCGGGGTTTCTCCAGTCTCTCTCAGGCCAGTAAGTCTGGTCTTTTTTGTGAGTTAGAATTTTGTTCTACATTTTTCTCCAGCTCTGTCTGGGACCCTCTATTGTGATCCCTGTCAGAGCAGTCAGTGGCAGGAGCCGGGCACCATCTAGTTGTACTGGACTCAGTCTGGTGGAGGCTGTGGTAGTTGTGGTCCACTAGTCCTTTGGACTAATCTTCCCCTTGTATCCTGTTTTCTTCATTCTCCCTTGCTCCCCTAAGGGTGAGACCAGAGGAGTATCTTAGATGGCCGCTCACAGGCTTTTAAGACCCCAGATGCTACTCACCAAGGTAGAATGTAGAACATTTTCTTTGTAAACTATGTTATATCAATTGAGCTAGATGTTCCGCAAGACCATGGTCCCCACAGCCCTCAGTCCAGCAATTCAGTCCCTCAGGGAGGTTGGATGTGTCTATGCCCTTGCCTAGTACAAGTTGTGCTGGCTTTCCCAGTATTGTGTACTGTCTTACCCTTCACCAAAGTTACCACATATCTATTGTTTGTTTAGTGTTCCCCCCTCCCCTCCCTCATAACCATCAAAGATTGTTTCTTTTTGTGTGTAAACCTTTTCATGAGTTTTTACAGTAGTAAACTCATACAATATTTGTCTTTTTGTGATTGACTTATTTCACTCAGCATAATGTCCTCCGGATTCATCCATGTTATGAGATGCTTCTCAGATTCATCATTGTTCTTTATAATTGCATACTACTCCATTGTGTGTATATACCATAGTTTGTTTATCCATTCATCTATTGATGGGCATCTACTTTGTTTCCATCTTTTTGCTATTGTGAACAATGCTGCAATGAACATGGATGTACATATGTCTATTCACGTGATGGCTCTTATTTCTCTAGGATATACTGAATTCTTTTCTGAAGCCAATCACTTTGTATGTCTATGATAAAATATTTCTTCATGTATTTATATTCATGTGTGTATGTGTATGTACACATAGGTGAATATAGATTTAATAGCTATTTATGTAAGTTGCTTTATAAAACAAAAACCTTTGTACTTCAAAGTCCCAAATATTTAAAACAGAAATATCTAGAGTAAGTTCATTTCCCTTTCTTTGTGGTAATTGTTATCCATGCCTATGAAACATACTAATTTAGGTGGCAGGAAGATGTGTGTGGGATGGGCAGTGATTCCTGAACTCTGGTAAAATAAAATTATTTTTCACATAAAATCCAAGCCGTTTGGTGTGTATATACCCTAAATCTTCAACTTTGTTTGTGATGTGAAAGGAAGCAGTGACTAAGAACAACAATTACCTAATGACCATACTCCAGCTCACCATAATATAATTACTGAGACTGGTGTTTTTAGTGAGTTAAATCAATCTTAAGGGAGCCCAGGAGTACTTAGCACATACTAGATAAACCATAAAAAACAAAAAGTGATATGGTTACAAAGGAAGATAAGAGAATGCACAGCCAGGCAGAGTTTGAATATGCCTGGAGGTTAAATGAAAGAACGGAAAACTTTACCCTCCTTCATTTATATCAGCATTAATTCCTGTTTATATTTTAATCTCAGACAAGCTAATTTAATTTTAGTATACTGTTGAACCTTAACATTGAGAACAGAATCTGTCATATTTCCCATAAAATAAAAAAAATAAAAAAAAACATTGCCCTTGAGTCAATTCTGACTCATAGCAACTATTCTGGGATATCTTTCCTGTCACCAACACTGGTATGTTTCTTCTCTAGTTCCCCAAGTTCAAAACTCAAAACCCTTTTCGAATTTTCCCCTTGTCCCTGTTCTCATTCACATATAATTTATCTGTAAGTCCTAAATATTCTCTGACAATATTAAATTTAACCTTTCTTTTCCATTTCTTAGAGTTTACCAATCTCATTATACATGGTAAACACTTATGGCACAGACAGCTTCCTCAGATTTTCCTCCTATTCGTTTCTCAGCTAATACCTGATGTATTGTTCTAAAACAGTGTTTTATCGTGGTATTATGCTATTCCACACCTATAATTATTCTTAAATGTTTTATCTCAAGTTAGCTTTCAAGTCTCTTTTCGATATAATGTTAACATCCTAATTTTTCATCTCTATAATGTGGGAATATTTTACCCAGTCTGTCACAGGTCTGTTTCCTAGCCTCCAAAGCAATATGTATGCTGATCCCAGTGCCACCTAAATTTACCTTTATTTCATGGGATGAATCTCTCAAATTTTTGCTGCTTGACAATATATCAAAAACCAGAGTATTGACTGTAATCATGCCCTTTACAATTTCTGGAGCATATAATCAAAATTAGTTTTCATTCATGGAGGCTGAAAATTGTTAATCATTTTATTCAAACTTAACATTACTTTCAAAAGGTTTTAATATCAATATTTTAGAATTTTCAAACCCTTTTCATTTCTTCAAAAAAATATATATTTTGGGACTTCTGGCAAAATGGCACTCTAGGCAGAAGCACCACGCAGTCCCTCCATAGCAAGATCAGAAAAACTAAGCCGAATGGAGAAAACAACAATCCTGAAACCCTAAAATATCAAATGAAGAGATAAAGAACTCAGTCAAGCACCAAATGGAGTGAGAAACCTGACAGAGAACGGAGAGTGAGGAGAGATTCATGCAGAGGTCCCCTACCAGCTAACACAACGTGGATCTGCCATCTTGGACTCCTATCAGAGACCAGCAAAAAGGGGGTATAAGAAAGCAGCTTCATGGACCTTCCAGTGGGAGACAAAACAACCGGTAATTTGCAATATATGCTTTCCCACCCTCCATCCTTCTTCACCCCCACTCAGCCTCCTCTGCTTCCCATGGTCACAGTCTCTTGTCCGAGAAATACCAGCTACTTGGATTCCACCAGCCTGCACTAGCTGGCTCTCTGAGTGCCATTTGTTGGCTGCTGGTGTTGCTTTTTGTTCTGCTTCTTTTGATTTCTTCCATAACTCTCACCACCTCCCCCTCCTTTCACTCAAATACCAGGCTCTGTGCACCATGTTTGCTTCTTCCTGAGGGGCTGTGGAGCTCCGTTCGAGTGTGGAGCTGCTTTCTGGTCTGGGCTGCCATGCTGGTGGGATCCCAGGGCTTTTGTTCATTTGTTTGTTTTGAATTGTTTCTTTGTTTTCTTTTCCTTTTCTTGAGTTGGGAGCCCTTTCTGGCTCCCAGTGCTGCGAGGCAAGGAGACTAGCCCCACGGCTTGCACAGACATACAGAGGGTTCCTTGAGGGCACTTTTTTCTCGTTACATTTTTTTTTTCTTTTTTTGGGTGGTTTTTCTTGTTCTTTTTTTGTTTTTAATTTGTTGTGTTTTCTTTTCCCTCTTTTTCCCTTTTTGTCTTTCTTCATTACTCAGTCTCTTGTCTCTCTATATCTTCCTTCTGTTTCTATTCCCTGACTACCTGGAATTGTAGACCTCTACGCCTTCTAGCAAGGCTGTACTGCAACACCTGAGAGCTACTTCCCAAGACCTCATAGCTGCACCTGTGGGATGCCTGGGAACTTTGTGGTTCTTTAACTTTTCTGATTTATATTTATTCATTCTTTTCTTTTCTTCCTCTTTGCCTTTCTGTTTTTCTCCATTTCATAGTCTCTCATCTCTCCACTCCAACAGCAAGCTCCCCTAGCATTCTTTATTGTTAGTTTGTATGTTTTTGGCTCCTGTTCCTCCCTCCTCTCTCCCATATCATCGTAGCTCCACACATAACAATCTCCCCACTACATCCTGCCTACCTGCACCATGTGATTAATATCACACCACCAAGCAGCACAGGCACGACCTACTGGAACCTGCTCTGTACTGATTACCAACCAACCCTGGTGGCTGAAGTAAGTGCCACAAACAACCCTTCCCAGTAACTCCTCTTCAGCTAGACCCGCCCTGCCATACCATATCTGAGTGACTGACCCTGCCAGTTGGAGAAGGAGGAGAAAAGTATTGTGCCCCCAGATGAGCACACAAAAAAGAACACATAGTCCATTTGCTCAGACATAGTCAAATTTTTTTTAAAAAGTAACAAAAATCAACAAATCTACAATCAATAAATGAGAAAAATAACTATGGAATGCTCAGAAGACAGCAGACAATATCAAAACATTTACAAAAACAGAACAGGATGGCTCCAGTAGGCATCCAAAATAAAACACCAGATGACGTTCCAGTGGAAGAAAATGCACTAGAACTACCTGATAGGGAATTCAAATGTCTAATACTCAGAATTTTCCATAAGCTGAGGCAAAAAGCTGACAAACATGTGGAAAAAATAAACAAATTCATGGAAAATACAGACAAAAAATAGGAAGAATTCAGGAAAATAATGCAGGAACAAAATGCTAAAATAAATTCACAACTAGAAATTATACAAAGCCAGGAATTAGAAATCCAAAAGATAAACAAGATTTCAGAAATGGACGGTGTCATAGAAGGGCTGAGAAGCAGATTTGAAATGGTGGAAGGCAAGATCAGTGGAATTGAAGACAAACACTTGGATACAACTCTGTTTCAGGAAAACTGAGAAAAAAGAACAAAAAAAAAAAGGAAGAGACCTTGAGAGTTATGTGGGACACAATCAAAAGCAAATATTTTTGAGTGATTGGAATTACAGAATGGGGAGAAAACAGAAAACACAGAGAGGATCATTGAAGAACTGCTGACAGAAAACTTCCCCAATATCATGAAATATGAAAAGCTGGCCACCCAAGAAGCTCAATGAACACCATATAGGAGAGACCCCAAAAGAAAATCACCAAGGCATATCATAATCACACTCGACAAAACAAAGACAAACAAAGAATCCTGAGAGAAGCTCGTGAAAAACAAGAACTCACATACAGAGGAGAAACAATAAGACTAAGCTCAGATTATTCGGCTGAAACCATGCAGGCAAGAAGGCAATGGGATGACATATATAAAATCTTGAAAGAAACAGATTGCCAACCAAGAATAATATATTCTGCAAAACTCGCGTTCAAATTTGATAGTGAAATTAGGTCATTTCCAGATACTAAGGGAATATGTAAAAGTCAAACCAAACTTACAAGAATTATTAAAGGGAGTTCTTCACTCTCAGGACAAAAAACTTCAGCTCACAGGCAGAATCTAGGAAGTAGGATCGTACCAGTCAGATATCAATCTGGGAAATGACCTCTTGTGGACTATCCAAAACCAAAAGAAATGCAACAGGGAATCAGAGCAGTTAATCAGTACATGACAACAACATCAAAACAATAAAAGGGGGAATAAACGGCATAGGTATAGAACCTTCTAATGGAGAGGAAGGCAAGGTGATACCAAGTAATGGTAGACTGCTTCAAACTTAGAAAGATAAGGGTAAAACTCATACTAACCACAAAGAAAGTTAACAAACCAACTCATAAAAAAAAGAGGAAAAAACAAAGTCTCAGCAAAAACAAAACCTACAAAAAAAAAAAAAAGAAAAAAAAAATCCTCAAACAAAAGTAACTCAGCACAAGAGAGTAAAAAGAACAAAGAAAACTTCAGCACAACAAAAAAAGCACTACAAAATGACAGCAACAAACTCACATCTATCAGTAATTGCACGGAACGTAAATGGACTCAATGCACCCATAAAGAGGTGGAGCATGACAGAATGGATAAGAAAACAGGATCCATCAATATGCTGTCTACAAGAGACACACCTTAGAAACAAAGATGTGAATTTATTAAAAGTCATAGGTTGGAAAAAATTATATCAAGCTAACAACTACCAAAAAACTGCAGGAGTGGCAATTCTAATCTCAGATAAAATAGATTTTAAAACAAAATCTACCATAAAAGACAAAGAAGGACACTATATAATGATTAAGGGGACGATCCACCATGAAGACATAACCATAACAAACATCTACGCACCCAATGCCAGGGCTCCAAAATGCATAAAACAAACTCTAACAACACTGAAAAGAGAAATTGACAGTTCCACAATAATACTAGGAGACTTCAACACAGCACTTTCAGTAAAGAACAGAACTATTAAGAAGAAACTCAGCAAAGATACAGAAGACCTAAAGGGCACCATCAGCCAAATTGACCCCAGAGACATATATACAACACTCCATCCAACTGCTGCAAAGTACACATTCTTTACCAATGTACATGGAACGTTCTCCAGAATAGACCACATCTTAGGTCGCAGAGCAATCCTCAACAAGATCCAAAACGTTGAGATAATTCAAAGTATCTTCTCTGACCAAAAAGCCATCAAGGCAGAAATTAACAATAGAAAGAGCAGGGAAAAAAAATCAATTACATAGAAACTGAATAATACCCTGCTTACACATCAGTAGGTAATAGAAGAAATCCGAGAAGGAATCAAAAAATTCCTGGATTCAAATGAGAATGAAAATATATCATACCAAAACCTTTGGGACACAGCAAAGGGAGTCCTCAGAGGACAATTTATAGCAATAGATGCACATATCAAAAAAGAAGAAAGAGACAAAATCAAACATTAACTACAGAACTCAAACAAATAGAAAAAGAAGAGCAAAAAAGCCCACAATCACCAGAAGAAAGGAAATTGTAAAGATCAGAGCAGAAATAAATGAAATAGAGAACAGAAAAAGAATAGAAAGAATCAACAAAACCAAAAGCTGGTTCTTTGAAAGAATTAACAAAATTGACAAACGACTGCCCAGACTGACAAAAGAAAAACAGGAGAGTTCACAAATAACCCAAATAAGAAATGAAATGGAGAACAGTACAACAGACCCAACTGAAATAAAAAGGATTAGAACAGAATATTATGAAAAACTAGACTCCAACAAATTTGAAAACCTAGAGAAAATGGATAAATTTCTAGAAACACACTACCTACCCAAACTACAACAAAGTGATGTTGAAAATCTGAACAGACCCATAACAAGAGAAGAGATTGAAAAGGTAATAAGAAAAACTCCCAACCAAAAAAATTCCCTGGCCCAGATGTCTTCACTGGAGAATTCTACAAAACATTTACAGAAGAGCTTGTACCAGTACTACTCAAGCTATTTCAGAGCATAGAAGAGGAAGCAACACTTCCAAGTTCATTCTTTGAAGCTAGCATAACACCGATACCAAAACCAGGCAAAGACATCAGAAAAAAAGGAAATTACTGACCGATATCTCTCATGAATATAGATGCAAAAATTCTTAACAAAATTCTAGCCAATAGAATTCAGCATCATATCAAAAAAATAATACACCATGACCAAGTAGGATTCATACCAGGTATGCAAGGATGATTCAACATTAGAAAATCAAACAGCCTAACCCACCACATAAATAAAAGGAAATGAAAGAATCACATGATCATCTCAACTGATGCAGAAAAGGCATTTTACAAAGTTCAAACACATTCCTGATAAAAACTCTCTATAAAATAGGTATAGAAGGAAAATTGCTCAACATAATAAATGGCATCTATGCAAAACAAATGGCCAATATCATTCTTAATGGACAGAGGCTGAAAACATTCCCCTTGAAAATAGGAACAAGACAAGGATTCCCTTTATCACCACTCCTATTTAACATTGTGCTGGAAGTTCTAGCTAGAGCAGTAAGGCAAGAAAAAGAAATAAAGGGCATCCAAATAGGTAATGAAGAACTTAAACTGTCCCTGTTTGCAGATGATATGGTGCTATACGTAGAAAACCCTAAAGACTCCACAAGAAATCTACTAGAACTAATAGAAAGATTCAGCAGAGTAGCAGGATACAAGATAAACATTCAAAAATCAGTTGGATTCCTATACACCAATAAGGAGAACAATGAAAAGGAAATCAGGAAAATGATACCATTTATAATAGCCCCAAAAATGATAAAATACTTAGGAATGAATGTGACCAGGGATGTAAAAGACCTATACAAAGAAAACTACAAAACACTACTGCATGAAACTCAAAGGATCTACATAAATGGAAAAACATACCATGCTCATGGACAGGCAGACTCAACATTGTGGAAATAATAATTGTACCCAATTCAATTTACAAATACAATGCAATCCCGATCCAAATACCAACAACATTCTTCAAAGAGATGGAAAAACTAATCATTAACTTTATGTGGAAAGGGAAGAAGCCCCGAATAAGTAAAGCACTACTGAAGAAGAAGAATAAAGTTGGAGGACTCACACTACCTGACTTCAGAACCTACTATACAGCTACAGTAGTCAAAACAGCCTGGTACTGGTACAACGACAGATACACTGACCAATGGAACAGAATTGAGAACCCAGATGGAAATCCATCCACCTACGGTCACCTGATCTTTGACAAGGTCCCAAAGTCCATCAAATGGGGAAAAGACAGTCTTTTTAACAAATGGTGCTGGCAAAACTGGATATCCATCTGCAAAAAAAATGAAACAGGACCCATACCTCACGCTGTATACAAAAACTACTTCAAAATGGATCAAAGACCTGAATATAAAGCCTAAAACTATAAAATTCATAGAAGAAAAAAGTATGACCTACACTACAGGCCTTAATACACGGCATTAACAGGATACAGACCATAACCATCAACGCACAAAACCCAACAGATAAGCTGGTTAACTGGGATCTTCTAAAAATCAAACACCTATGCTCTTCAAAAGACTTCACCAAAAAAGTACAAAGAGAACCTACAGACTGGGAAAAAACTTTTGGACAGTACAAATCAGACAAAGCTCTAATCTCCATAATCTAAAAGAAAATCCAACAGCTCTACAACAAAAAGACAAATAATCCTATTAAAAAATGGGCAAAGGAAATGAACAGACACTTCACCAAAGAAGACATTCAAATGGCTAACAGACACATAAGGAAATGCTAGCGATCACTAGCCATTAGAGAAATGCAAATTAAAACCACAATGAGATACCATCTCAACCCAGTATTACTGGCACGAATCAAAAACATTGGAAATAGCCAATGTTGGAGGGGTGTGGGGAGATCGGAACTCTTATACACTGCTGGTGGGGATGCAAAATGGTACAACCATTTTGGAAAACAATATGGCGCTTCCTCAGAAAGCTAGTAATAGACATACCATTCGATCCAGCAATCCCACTCCTATTATATATCCTAGAGAAATAAGAGTTGTCACTCGAATAGACATATGCACACCTATGTTGATGGCGGCATTGTTCACAATAGCAAAACGATGGAAACAACCTAGATGCCCATCAACAGATGAATGGATAAACAAACTATGGTACATACACACAATGGAGCACTATGCATTGAGAAAGAACAACAATGAATCTGTGAAGCATCTCATAACATGGATGAAACTGGAGGACATTATGCTGAGTGAAATAAGTCAATCACAAAAGGACAAACATTGTATGAGACCTCTATTGTAAAAACACATGAAAAAATTCACACACAAAATGTAACAATCTTTGCTGGTTACCAGGGATGGGAGGGGTGGGGGGGAAATACTAAATAGGCAATAGGTAAGTGTTATCATGGGTTAAGGGTGAGACAGTACACAATACAGGGGAAACTAGCACAACCTGTATAAGGAAAGGTCATGGAAGGCCCATAGACACATCCAAACTCCCTGAGGGACTGAATTGCTGGGCGGAGGGCTGTGCGGACCATGGTCTCGGGAACATCTAGCTCACTTGGCATAACACAGTTTATAAAGACAATGTTCTACATTCTATCTTGGTGAGTAGTGTCTGGGGTCTTAAAAGCCTGTGAGCGGCCATCTAAGATACTCCACTGCTCTCAGCCCTTCGGGAACAAAGGAGAATGAAGAGAACAGGATACAAGGAAAAGATTAATCAGAAGGACTAATGGTCCACAGCTACCAAGGCCTCAACCAGACTGAGTCTAGTACAGCTAGATAGTGCCTGGCTACCACCACTGACTGCTCTGACCAGGATCACAAAGACAGTTCTGGACAGAGCTGGGGAAGGATGTAGAACATAATTCTAACTCACAATAAAAATTCCAGATTAAATGGCCTAAAGGAGACTGGAGAAACCCCGAGAGTATTGCCCCCAGACACCCTTTTAGCTCAGTGGTGAAGTTATCTCTGAGGTTCACCATTCAGCCTGGGTGTGGACAGCCCCGTAAAACCAAATGGGACTAATGAGGTACAGTAGTCCAGTAACAAGGGCCAGAAGGCAGAACGGGACAAGGAAGATGGTGATATGGAACCAAAGGTTGAGTAAGGATATTGTTGATGTGTTGTGAGATTATTAACCATTGTCATAGGGCAACATCTGTAGTAACTCTTAAATGAGACATTATTTTGTTCTGTAAGCCTCCATCTTAAGTGAGAATAGCAGCACAATTGGAAGAGCATAGTCAGTGTCACTGAACTGTGCATGTAGAAATTTTTGAAATGGTGTATCTTTGGCTATGTGTATTTTCACAAAAAAAAAAAGGTTGAGAAGTTAGAGGTTTGACATGTTGTGTGGTTGTTAACCAATGTCATAAAACAATATGTGTACTACTGTTTCATGAGAAACTATTTGTTCTATAAGCCTTCACCTGAAGTACAATTAAAAAGAAAGAAAGCAAAAGACACATTTCACTGGGGAAATTTGCTACAAAAGACCTCTTTAAAGTGTTGAAAAGCAAAGATATTGCTCTGAAGATGAAGGTGCGCTTAACCCAAGCCATGGTGTTTTCAGTCGCCTCATACGCATGTGAATAAGGAAGACTGAAGAAGAACTGATGCCTTTGAATTGTGGTGTTGGCGAAGAATATTGAGTATACCATGGAGTGCCAAAAGAAAGAACAAATTTGTCTTGGTAAAAGTACAACCAGAATCCTGCTTAGAAGCAAGGATGGCGAGACTATGTCTTACATACTTTGGTCATGTTATTAGGGGGGCTCAATCTTTGGAGAAGGACATCACGCTTGGTAAAGCAGAGGGTCAGCAAAAAACAGGAAGACCCTCAATGAGATGGATTGATACAGTGGCTGAAACAATGGGCTCGAGCATAACAATGATTTTGAGTATGGCACAAGACTGGGTAGTGTTTTGTTCTGTTGTACATAGGATTGCTATGAACTGTAACCAACTCGACCACACCTAACAACACAGCCTCTGGTGTGATATTTTCAAGATGATCTTGGTGTAAATTTTCTTAATATTTCTGTTCTTTTACCAAAAAAGTATGAATGAACATAATTCTAAGGTGAAAAAATATATATATATTTCTCACTTGTTATCTGCCAGGTACTTTATAAGACATTGTACTAAAATTCGACCTTGTAGATTGATCAGCTCACATTTTAGAAGAAAAAAATAGGCAAGGAAACAAGTAAGATTATTTACATAGAGCTATGTCCAATGAAGGGAGTAAAAGAGATGGATGTAATAAAGGGCAATAATGGCAATGTGTGGATATCTTAGTTGGAGGAGTCTGTTAATTCCTTGTAATGAGAGGAGGCAGAGCTAAGAACTTGTAATAGTGAAATAAGCCAACCTCATAATGAGCTGAGAAAAGTCCGTATCAGTCAAACATAATTAGGACAAATAACATGATGTGAAGTTGGAGACACAGGCAGGACATTATCATACAAGTAGAGACTTATAAAAATTTCCTGGGTGGTGCAAATGATTAAGGCACTCGGCTGGAGATTTGAATCCACCCAGAGGTGCTAGGAAGAAAGGCTTGGCAATCTAATTCTGAAAAATCAGCCACTGAAAATCCTGCGGAGCACAGTACCACTCTGACACTCATGGAGTCACCATGAGTTGGAATTAACTTGATGGCAGCTGTTTTTTTTTTTTTGTTTTTGGTGGTGGGGAATTATAAGCCTTGTAAGGAGTTTAGTCCAGGTCAAGTATAAAGATATCAGCGGATTTTGAGCAAAAAAAAAGAAAAGAAAAAAATTATCTTTGTAGCTTCTACGTAGATAAAAATTTTAAAGGCATAATTTCAAGTCTGATTTTTATGAATGGGTTATACAACATCACTGGTTTTCTTTCAGTTTCTGAACATGAGATACAAAGATGAAAAGGATTCCAGGGCAGAGTCTTGAGGGAAGCCAATATTAGAAGCTGATCAAAACCAAATAGGGTGGCAACGGAGAAAGACAATGACAGCTAGTGAGGTATGAAGAAAATCAGGGTAGTGTGTTGTTATGGAAACCATGATCCAAAAATATTTCAAGAAAATAGGGAGATGTTATGTCGTATGCTGCTTAGAGTTGGAGTAAGGTGCAAACAAAGAAATGAGCATTGCGCATTACAGCCCGGGTGCCACTGATGACTGTGACAAGAGCAGTTTTGTTGGCTTGGAGAAGATGAAGTGAAGAGAGGAGAGACTATAAGGTAAGAAACAGAAGACATTGAGTGTACATAACTTCTTTTCGTTTTTTGGATGCTTTGCTGGCAGGAGGATGAGGAACTGAAGAAGTAACTAGAGGGGAAAATAAGGCCAAGGGAAGTCCTTTAGTTAGTTAGTCTATAAACAGGCAGAAAACTAAAATTAAATCATAGTATACATTGACGGGAGCCCTGGTGGTGCAGTGGGTAAGAGCTTGGATGCTAACAAAAAGTCGGGCAGTTCAAATCCACAAGCCACTATTGGAAACCCTATGGGGCAGTTCTACTCTGTCCTATCGAGTCGCTATGATTTGGAATTGACTTGACGACAAAAGATTTTTTTTTTTTTGTCATATCTTGATAGGAATAACCCAGTAGAAAGGAAAAAATAATGGTGTAGTAAAGAAACAACACAATTGCCAAAGTCAAGATAATGCACTTTCTAGAGGAAATGGAATCCAGAGATCATGTAAAATGAATATTGAAGCAGAGTTACAGTAGCAAAGAAAAAGTTGTTGGAGATAGATATAGGTTGTTGACAAATTTGATTGTGAGAAGATAAGGACTTTTTTCTTCTTTTTTTTATTGTTATACTTTAAGTGAAAGTTTACAGTTCAAGTTAGTCTGTCATACAAAATTTATACATACATTGTTATGGGACCCTAATTGCTCTTCCTATACTGTGACAGCACACTCCTCCTTTCCATCCCTGATTTCCCGTGTGCATTCAGCCAGCTCTGGACCCTCTCTGCCTTCTCATATCACCTCTGCACAAGAGTTGCCCATTTAGTCTCATTTATCTACTTGACCTAAGAAGCACTCTTCACAAGTATCACTGTATGTTCCATAGTCCAGTCTACTCTTTGTCTGAAGAGTTGGCCTCGAAAATGGTTTTAGTTCTGGGTTGACCAAGAGTCCCAGGGCCATGCCTTCTGGGGATCCTCCAGTCTCAGTCAGACCATTAAGTCTGATCTTTTCACTAGAGTTTGAGTTCTGTACCCCACTTTTCTCCCGCTCCATCAAGAATTCTATGTTGTGTTCCCTCTCAGGGCACTCACTGGTGGTAGCTGAACAGCTGATGCAGTCTCTGGTTTATGTGGCCATTTCTGTCTTTTGGGCCAATACTTTCCTTGTGTCTTTGGTGTTCTTCACTCTCTTTTACTTCAGGTGAGTTGGGACAAATTGATGCATCTTAGATGGCCGCTCGCTAGCTTTTAAGACCCCAGGATGCCACTAACCAAAGTAGGAAGCAGAACATTTTCTTAATAAACTTTGTTATGCCAATTGACCCAGATGTCCCCTGAAAGCATGGTCCCCAGATCCCAACCCCTACTACTCTGTCCCTCAAAGTGTTTGGTTGTATTCAGTTAACTTCTTAACTTTGGTTTAGTCCAGTTGTGCTGATCCCCCTGTAGTGTGTGCTGTTGTTCCCTTCACCTAAGATATTTCTTGTCTACTATCTAGTTAGTGAGTAACCCTCTTCCTCCCTCCCTACCCTTGTAACCATCAAAGAATGTTTTCTTCCATGTTTAAACCTTTTCTTGAGTTCTTATAATAGTGGTCTTATACAATATTTGTCCTTCTGCAACTGACTAAATTCACTCAGCATAATGCCTTCCAGATTCCTCCATGTTATAGATGTTTCACAGCTTCATCATTGTTCTTTATCATTGTGTAGTATTCCATTGTGTGGATATACCATAATTTGTTTATCCATTCATCCATCTATGGGCATCTAGGTTGTTTCCATCTTTTGGCTATTGTGAACAGTGCTGCAATGTACATAAGTGTGCATATATCTATTCGTGTGATGGCTCTTATTTCTCTGGGATATATTCAAAGGAGAGGGATTGCTGGATCATATGGTACTTCTATTTCTAGCTTTTTAAGGAAGCACCACATCAATTACCAAAGTAGTTGTACAATTTTACAATCCCACCAACAGTGTATAGTGTTCCAGTCTCTCCACAACCTCTCCAATATTTATTACTTTGGGTTTTTTTGATTAATGCTAGCTTTGTTCTGGTGAGATGGTATCTCATTGTAGTTTTGATTTGCATTTCTGTAATGGCTAGTGATCGTGAGCATTTCTTCATGTGTCTGTTAGCCAACTGAATGTCTTCTTTGGTGAAGTGACTTTTAATATTCTTTGCCCATTTTTAATTGGGTTATTTGTCTTTTTGTTGTTGAGGTTTTTCAGTATTTTGTAGATTTTAGAGGTTTAGATGCCGATCAGATTTATCATAGCCAAAATTTTTTTCCCAGTCTGTAGATCGTCCTTTTACTGTTTTGATTAAGTGTTTTGATGAGCATAAGTGTTTGATTTTTAGGATCTCTCAGTTATCTAGTTTCTCTTCTGGTGTTTGTGCATTGTAACTTATGGTTCGTATTCTGTTTATGCCATGTATTAGGGCTCCTAGCTTTGTCCCTATTTTTTCTTCCATGATCTTTATCATTTTTGATTTTATGTTTAGGTCTTTGATCCATTTTGAGTTAATTTTGGTGCATGGTGTGAGGTATGGGTCTTGTTTCAGTTTTTTACAGATGGATATCCAGTTATGCCAGCATCATTTGCTAAAGAGACTGTCTTTTCCCGATTAATAGAGTTTGGCCCTTGGTCAAATATCAGCTGCTCACTGGTGGATGAATTTATGCCCGAATTCTCAATTCTGTTCCATTGGTGTATGTATCTATTGTTGTACCAGTTCCAAGATGTTTTGACTACCGTGGCAGTGTAATAGTTTCTAAAATCAGGTAGTGTGAGGTCTCCCACTTTCTTCTTCTTCTTGAGTAATGCTTTACTTATTCAGAGCCTCTTCCCTTTCCATATGAAGTTGGTGATTTGTTTCTCAATCTCATTAAAAAAATGCCGGTGGAATTTGGATGGGGATTACATTGTATCTGTAGATGAATTTGGGTATAATTGACATTTTCACGATGTTGAGTCTACCTATCCATGAGCAAGGTATGTTTTTTCCACTTATGCAGGTCTCTTTTAGTTTTTTGCAGTAGTGTCTTGTAGTTTTCATTGTATAGATCTTTTACTTCTCTGGTTAGATTTATTCCTAAGTATTTTATCTTCTTGGAGGCTATTGTAAATGGTATTGATTTGGTGATTTCCTCTTCGAGGTTCTCTTTGTTGGTGTAAAGGAATCCAACTGATATTTGTATGTTTATCTTGTATGCTAGTACTTAGCTGAAATCTTCTATTAGTTCCAGTAGTTCTCTTGAGGATTCCTTGGGGTTTTCTGTGTATAAGATCATACCATCTACAAATAGAGATTTTGGCTTCTTCCTTACCAGATTGGATGCCCTCTATTTCTTCTTCTAGTCTAATTGCTCTGGCTAGGACTTCCAGCACAGTGTTGAATAAGAGAGGTGATAGAGGGCATCCTTGTCAGGTTCCCTTTCTCAAGGGGAATGCTTTCAAAGTCTCTCCATTTAGGATGATGTTAGCTGTTGGCTTTGTATAAATGCCCGTAATTATATTGAGGTATTTCCATTCTAATCCTATTTTGTTGAGAGTTTTTCTCATGAATGTGTGTTGGACTTTGTCAAACGCCTTTTCTACACTGATTGATAAGATCATGTGGTTCGTGTCTTTTGTTTTATTAATGTGATGGATTACATTGGTTGTTTTTTCTAATGTTGAACCATCCCTGCATACCTAGTATAAATCCCACTTGATCTTGGTGAATTATTTTTTCGATATGTTGAGAATTTTTGTGTCAATGTTCATGAGGGATATTGGTCTGTAATTTTCTTTTTTTGTGGTGTCTTTACCTGGTTTTGGTATCAGGATTATGCTGATAGAATAAGTTTGGGAATATTCCATCATTTTCTATGCTCTGAAATACCTATAGTAGTAGTGATGTTACGTCTTCCCTTATACTTTGGTAGAACTTTCCTGTGAAACTGTACGGGCCAGTGCTATTTTGGGGAGGAGTTTTTAAAATTACCTTTTCAATCTCTTTGTTTGTTATGGGTTTATTTAGTTGCTCCAGCATTGTTTGTGTTAGTTTAGTTAGGTAGTGAGTTTCTAGAAATTTGTCCATTTCCTCTAGGTTTTCAAATTTGTTAGAATACAATTTTTTCATAGTATTCTGTTATGATTCTATTATTTTCAGCTGAGTCTGTTGTGATATCACCCATCTCATTTCTTATATAGGTTATTTGCTTCCTCTCCTGTTTTTCCTTGTTCAGTTTGGCCAATGGTTTATCGATTTTGTTGAGCTTTTCAGAGAACCAGCTTTTGGTCTTGTTAACTCTTTCAATTATTTTTCTATTCTCTATTTCACTTAATTCTGCTCTAATTCTTATTATTTCCTTTCTTCTGGTGCCTAAGGGCTCCTTTTGCTACTCTCTTTCTACTTGTTCCCGTTGTAGGGTTAATGTTTTGATTTTGGTCCTTTCTTCTTTTTGGATGAGTGCATTTATTGCTATAAACTGACCTGTGTGCATGATTTTGCTGTGTCCCAAATGTTCTGGTAGGATGTGTCTTCGTTCTCATTTGATTCTATGAATTTCTTTATTCCATCCTTAATTTCTTTTATATCCCAGTAGTTTTTGAGCCAAGTATTTTTCAGTTTCCATGTGTTTGATTTTTTTTTCCTTGCTTTCTCTGTTATTGATTTCTACGTTTATGGCTGTATAGTCAGAAAAGATGCTTTGTAGTATTTCCATGCTTTGGATTCTGTTAAGGCTGCTTTATGGCCTAATATGTGATCTATTTTGGACAGTGTTCCATGTGCATTGGAAAAGAAAGTATACTTGGCTTCTGTTCAGTGGAATCTTCAGTATATGTTCATGAGATCGAGTTGGTTGGTTGTAGCATTTAGATCTTCTGTGTCTTTATTGAGCTTCTTTCTGGTGTTCTGTCCTTCACCAAAAGTGGTGTGTTGAAAACTCCTACTATTATTGTGGAGCTGTCTATCTCTGTTTTCAGTGCTGTTAAAGTTTGTTTTATGTATTTTGGAGCCCTGTCATTGGGTGTGTAAATATTTATTATAGTTATGTCTTCCTGGGGTATTGAGCCATTAATCATTATATAGTGTCCTTTCTTATCCTTTGTGGTGGATTTTACTTTACAGTTTATTCTGTCAGAGATAATTATTGCCACTCCTGCTCTTTTTTGAGTGTTATTTGATTGACATATTTTTTTCCATCCTTTGAGTTTTAGTTTGTTTGTGTCTTTAAGCCTAAGGTGTGTCTCTTGTAGGCAGCATATAGATGGATTGTTGGTGCATTTAATCCACTTACATTAGGCGTAATTATTAATAAGTATGAGTTTAGTGCTGTCATTTTGATGTCTTTTTTTGTGTTTTGTTGACAGTTTCATTGTTCCTCTTAATTTTCTGTGCTGAGTCATTCTTTTTAAATGTATTTTCTTTACTTCCTTTTCATTGTTGTTGATTTTGTTTTTGCCAAGTCTTTATATTTTTCTTGTTTTATATTTTGATGTGTAGGATTGTTAGTTTCCTTTGTGATTACCTTAATATGTACCCTTATTTTTCTAAGTTTATACCTGTCGTTTTTTTCTTTATATTACCCTGACTTCCTGTACATATTAAATATCTCTGTCTACATTTTTTAAGTCCCTCTTTTTTGTTTCAATGTTATCATCTTTTACATATTGACATGTTTCCCTATTTTCAGTGTTTTGGCTTTGGTTTATTTTTGTGACTTCCCTATCTGGGTTGATATCTGGTTGCTGTGTCCTGTGTTCTACTCTTGAGTTGTTATCTGATGTTATTGATTTTCTAACAAGAGGACTCCTTTAAGAATTTTTGTAGTTTTGATTTGGTTTTTGCAAATTCCCAAACTTCTGTTTATCTGGAAATGCCCTAATTTTGCCATCATATCTGAGAGACAGTTTTGCTGGATATATAATTCTTGGCTGGCAATTTTTCTCCTTTAAGGATTTCTATATGTCATCCCATTGCCTTCTTGCCTGCATGGTTTCTGCTGAGTAGTCCAAGCTTATTCTTATTGAGTCTCCTTTGTAGATGACTTTTCTTTGATTCCTAGCCACTCTTAAAATTCTCTCTTTATCTTTGGTTTTGGCAAGTTTTATTATAATATGTCTTGGTGACTTTATTTTGGGATCTACCTTATGTGGGGTTCACTGAGCATCTTGGATAGATATCTGCTCATCTGTCACAACATCAGGGAAGTTTTGTGCCAACAGATTTTCAACAATTCTCCCTGTATTTTCTGTTATCCCCCCCTGTTCTGGTACTCCAATCACTCGTAGGTTATTTCTCTTGATAGAATCCCACATAATTCTTAGGGTGTCTTCATTTCTTTAAATCCTTTTATCTGATTTTAACTCAAATAAGTTGGTGTCAAGTGCTTTATCTTCAGTCTCAAAAACTCTGACATCCCTTGCCTCATTTCTGCTCCTATGAGTTTCTATTGAGTTGTCTAATTCTGAAATTTTATTGTTAATCTTCTGGATTTCTGATTGCTTTCTCTCTATGGATTCTTGCAGCCTGTTAAATTTGTCATTATGCTCCTCTCTAATCTTAAGTTCCTCTGTTGCTTTGTCTGTGTGTTTCTTGGTTTGGTCTGCATTTTGCCTAATTTCCTTCCTGATCACTTAAAGAGTTCTGTTTATTAATCTTTTGTATTCTGCCTCTGGTAATTCAAGAAATTTTCTTCCTCTGGAAAATTTGTAGGTTCTTTATTCTTGGAGCTTGCTGAAGCCATCATGGTCTGCTTCATTATGTGATTTGATATTTACTGTTGTCTCTGAGCCATCAATAATTTGTTATATTTATTTATTTTATGCCTGCTTACTGTGTCCTAACTTCTTGTTTTATTTTGTTTTGATATGCCGAAATAGGGCGCTCTTGTGAGCTAGTCGAATCACTGATGCCCCTGAAGCTCCAACATCCTGCCACCAGGTGGCCAGACCTACCACTAAGTATGTGAGCCAGGGAGTCTGCCCACTCCTCCTGTACAGATTCAGCTCAGGTTTCCAGGTAGTTGACCACCAAGAGTGTGGTGCAGGCTCTCACCTATAGTCCTTGACAGGCATGGTGATTGGTGTAGGCACAGGCATCCAGATGCAGAAAGAGTCACACACTGAGCTAGGCAGGGAGCCGATGACCACCCACGGTGTCCAGGAGGAAAGCATGTCCCTGTTCCGTAGGACTCTTAGTTGGATTGGTTTTGCAGCCAGACTATAAGCACCCAATGCTGTTGGCTGTGAGGACTTGGGGGTGGGGGGTGGGATGGGGCACTACTTATTCTTGGGCCCCTATCACAGGTGGCTAGGTGGCGTGGATGAAGCAACCAATCTTCTGGTCCCTGATGTGGGTAGGTGAAGACCCTGCTTAGTAGGCAGATCAGTGTCAAATGTCACGAACCTGCCACTTCACAGCTGAAACAGTTGCAGTTAGACTTCACGTATATACCCTGTTGTACAGTGGTAATGAGGGCCTATGCTGTTGAAATGGGCCTACACAAGTTTATGCAGGGGGAAAGGCACTCAAAGTCCAAGGACCCCTTATACCTGTGCCTAGGCAAAGGAAATGTGCCTACCCTGAATTCCTGGCTTAGGGGAACAGGCAGATTATTTTTCTCCTGTTTGTTAATTGTTCACTCTCCAAGGCTGAGGGAATGGCTTAGGGCACGTGACAGGTGCTTAGGGACTTGGCAATTACTGAAGGCAGTCCTGGACCCAGTGCAGAGTGGGGGAGTGGGGAGGTAAATGGAAGAGAGTTTTTTCTGAAAGGGGAGTGCTTTTGATCCACGTGGTAGGCCAGACGAAAGTACTTATATTTCACTGTTCAATGGCTGCCTCTCACTGGTTCTGGATGGCTGAGTAGCATCTCTGCTGCTGGGTTTCTTCCAGTGTAGAAAACGCCTACCAAGTGCCGTCACTTGCCTACCTCACCATACACCAGGAGCTGAGCTGATCCAGCCTAAAGGGCTCAGGCTGTCTCTGGGTCAGGTCTGGTAACTACTTGCTGCTTCTGAATCATCTCTCCCTCCCCCTGCTTCACAGTCTGATTCCTCAACTTTACCTTTGATGTTCAGGGCTCCTAGATTGCTGTATATAATTGATTCATTTGTTTTTTCAGATCTTTGTTGTAAGAGGGACCACGAGAAGCATCTGACTACTCCACCATCTTGGCCCCACCTCCAAGGATTTTTCTTAATTCCTCTTATTTTATCAATGAAATTTTAGAAAAAAATGATCAGCTGGCAGTTTTGATGGAAAATATGAATAATTAAATTTAAGTAAGAATTTATTGTTGGTTGCCATCTAATTATTTCTGACTCAAAGTGATCCCCTATATAAAAGAATAAAACATTGACCAGTTCTATACCATCTACATGATTGTTGGTGGGTATGTTTCAGTCCATTCTTGCAGCTGTGTGTTGATTTATTTCATTGACAGTTTCCCTCACCTTCACTGGCCCTCCACTTTGCCAAACATGATGTCCTCCTCCAATAACAAATAAATTCCTTCCGATGATGTATCCAAAGTAAGGAAGTTGAAATCTTGAACAATATTCTGTGATCCATAGAGTTTTCATAAGCTAATTTTCCAAAAGCAGACTTCTAAGCCTTTCTTCCTAGTTTGATTTATTCTGGAAGCTCTGCTGAAAACTGTCTACTATAGGTAACCCTGCTGGTGTTTGAAATACCAGTGGCGTAGCTTCCAGGATCATAGCAACACAAAAGCCACCACAGTATGATGAAATGATGGACAAGTGGTGGAAGTAAGAAATACATGCTATGAAAAAGTCTTCTCAAGGAGTGGAGAAGAAAGATCACCAAGCAAATATATGTGGATTTCTGATAGTGCTGAGTGTTCATGTGAGATTCATGGTTACTAATTTAAAGCTAGACTAGTCAGCATTGTTGTGTGATTTTTCTTTAGAAATATTAACCTACCAGTGGAGACTGTGGCAGAAAGATAAGATTTAAGACATACATAACAGAAGAGAGTTGTTTTTCTTGAAATACGGTGGCCTGATGAACACACAATATTCCCAATTCCAGAATCCCAAACTTTTATATATTTTACATTTTGTTTTCAGTGATCTTCCTCAAACAGCTCCACTTTTTTTTTTTTTTTTTATTGTACTTCAGCTGAAGGCTTACAGAACAAATAGTTTCTCATGAAACAGTAGTACACATATTGTTTTATGACATTGGTTAACAACCCCACAACATGTCAACCCTCTAACTTCTCAACCTTTTTTTTTTTTTTGGTGAAACTACGCATAGCCAAAGATACATCATTTCAAAAATTTCTACACTCACAGTTCAGTGACATTGACTACGCTCTTCCAATTGTGCTGTTATTCTCACTTAAGATGAAGGCTTACAGAACAAAATAGTTCCTCATTTAACAGTTACTACACATGTTGCCCTGTGACAATGGTTAACAATCTCACAACACATCAACAATATCCTTACTCAACCTTGGGTTCCCTATCACCAGCCTCCCTGTCCCCCTCTGCCTTCTGGCCCTTGTCACTGGACTACTGTACCTCGTTAGTCTCATTTGGTTTTATGGGGCTGTCCACTCCCAGGCTGAATTGTGAACCTCAGAAATAACTTCACCACTGTCAAATAGCTCCTCTTTTAACTCCAATGGATACTTTGAAAAAAACGTCTGCTATGAGATCTACGTATAGTTCTTTAGGTCAAACATTTATGCATCAATAAAGAATTTTTATTTATTTTTTTCTAAAAAGGACCTCAATTTTTAAAAGGCTTCATTTAGACAAAAATATTTATTTGTAAGTTTTATTAATTCAATTTTATATTTATATCATATATACTTTAACAGTAATATAAATAACGTTATTAAAATCTAACAAAATCTATCTTGTAATGTTTGTAACATTACTAGTGCATAGTACTAATATATAAATGCATTATGTAAGGTTTATATTATATACAACAGAGCTTCAATCCCTATCAGATAAACATGCTACTCCATTATTAGACATGATTCTATAGCTCCCACCTTAAAAGGAAGGAAAGGAAAGAAGAAAAATCTTTTTTTTTTAAAATATATAGTCTGTTGAGGATAATATTTTGCTTTCAGTTTGATTATTGTGAAGTGCTGAAAAAAATTCTGGACCTATCTTTTCCTCCCATTATTATTTTTAGAACCATAAGGTAAGAATTACATCCTATTATGTAATAAACCATACTGTGTTTATCTTAGATAGTTTTCCTATATCCTTGTCTATCTTGAAGTTCTGCTTATCCTGTTCATTCTTATCGGTCTAATTTTTTCTTACAATTTATACCATTAAATTTGGGATATTATTACTTACAACTTTGAGGGCTCCTTTTGCATTGCCTTTTGTAGATCATTCCATAAATATGCTAACTAAGATGAAATTCCTTATTCTATTTATGGACAACCAAACCCATTGCCGTGGAGTCAATTCTGACTCATAGCAACCCTATAGGACAGAGTAGAACTGCCCCATAGGTTTTCCAAGGAATGGCTGATGGATTCAAACTGCCAACCTTTTGGTTAGCAGATGAGCTCTTAAGCCACTGCACCAAATAATCTGTTTTCTTTCTTAGAAAATCAATTGGAATTTTATTGCTAATTAATAATTACTTAGATTTTGCCCAGTTCTCTACATAGCTTGCTAAGCCTTTCTAAGGTCAGAGAATAGAAAATTAACCATTATAACATCCATTTATATTTTATGATGATGTGGGTCATATGAATGAGAGGCTGATATTATTTAACCCTTTGCTTCTTGATAGATCCCATTCTTCCCTTATCTTAGCTTTCTGGTGTATTCATTCTTAGGAATATTATCTGTTCTAGAAGTTCATAATCTTGGTATAAAAAGGGAATGTTCTAACCAGACATCTGGAAACCATGAAACCTCATGAGAACAGTATAACTCAACTTCTTTCAGAAACCTCCCTTTGTATCTTTAAAACGTGACCAGGAGATAACATACATGTATGCATGTGTGCACATACACACACATACACACATACACGCATACATTGTATGATAAGCACTCCTCTAGGAGATATCTCCTTAGGTATCTAACGGATATTAATAAGAATACAGTGACAGTCTCCAAATCTAACATACATATATACCAGTTGCTGTTGAGTTGATTCTGACTCATGGCAGCCTCACTTGTGTCAGAGCAGAACTGCGTCAGAATAGAGGGATTTTCAACGCCTGATTTTTTGGAATTAGATCACCAGGCCTTTCTTCTAAGCACCTCTGGTTGCGCTAGAACAGCCGACATTTTGGTTAGTAGCTGAGTGCATTAATCATTTGCACTGCACTACCCAGGGGCTCCCCCAGAATCTGAAGCTATAGGTATTTGTGTAAGTAAGAGTTATCTCACAACTCTAGGCTTTTGTATGTTGATACTACTGGATGTGCTGTGATGCCATCTCTGTATTGTTATATTTTATATTTATATTTTGAATGCCTTTTCTTGGACTTTGTTCTAACAATATCTGCAAGGAAGTGCTTATATTATGGAATTATGCTCTTTTGTATGCATTTTATATCAACCATAACTTCCCTTATTGATGTGTACACTTCATAATCCTCATTATCACTCTATTTAATTAGCAGGCTCTTTAGTATCTCCAACTTCAAATCTCTATCTAATCCATTTTCAGATCAAACCTAAGTTTGGAGCCCCATGTCAGTGGGAGAGGTAAGACTTCTTTCATCGGTGATGAGCCAAAGTTCAGGGTCCATATATGATCAGTTTTGTTTGACTTTATATCTGAGTTTTAACTTAAAATTACAGATGTTAAGGAAGGTAGTTTGGCATCTCAAATAAAAATTGACCCAAAAATTATTGAAAGATTTCTTACAAGGATTTTAGTGATTAGTCAATTATCTTGTCAGTGCCATACTGATGAGACATGCAAAATCTGGAAGAATGAATCTTTCCTTTTGGAAGATAGTGGTAGATGGATTCCTAGTCTATTTTTTTATGGTTAAAGTGAGCTCTGAAATAATTTCTTCATGTTTTATTTCAGCATTTGATTATGGTTCATGAGAGTACCCAGTAATGTGTCATTGACTGTTGTCTTTGATATGTCAGCTTTGCTATCAAATAAAGCAGAAAGACAAATCCTTTTTTGATAGAATATTTTAACCACAATTGAATTCCACTCACTCTCAATCATAAAATAAAACTAGTGTTCAGGTGTAATGTTTTTTATTCACGTAGTAGTAGCAAGATTCTGTCTCTTGGTAGGGCTCTCACATCTCTCTTGACTACTATGTTTGCAGCCTTCTAATATCTTTCTTCAGACTGTTCTTTCTTTCACTTAGTGACAACTGTCAGGTGTTCCTTCCCAGAATACTTTTGTTTTCAGAAATCTCAACTTATTTATTGAAGAGGGTGACTTGAAAGCTTTTATTACTTTGTTTTATAAAAGAAAATTGACCAAAGATTAGTGATAAATGACCAGTCTAATAAATCCAGTTTTTAGATATTCATTTTCACACCTCCTACTGGTGTATTTCTTTTTGGTTGCTTGTGTGAAACCAAGCAACAGACTGACGTCCTCCTTCTATAGATAACCTATTCCTCATTTGCATTTACTTTAATCCATAGCAGCTATGACACCATTTTTAGAACTACTTTTACATTTTTTAAAACAGTTTTGAACTATTTCTGTGAGATAGTCATATAACTTAATGTAAAAGAAGGAATGAACCGTTCAATTATCACAAATATAAACAAACACAAATGGCATATTCACTGAAACATACCAACATAATACTGAAAATTTATGCACACACTTTAAGAACATAACAATTAGAAATAAACAATAGATTTCTGTGAAAATCAGTTAGCCATTATTTTAAATGTATGAAGAAAATTGTTCAAAGGTGATTTAATATTTTCTCTCTGCATTTAGCAAGCTGTCAAAAGACTATTTAATCCATCACCAGGGACATCAGTGATTTGCTGATTACCCTATGGGAAATATTGGTATTAGTATATTACAGTGTTTCTTAAACTTTAATAATCACTTGTGGTGCTTATTAAGATACAGTGCCCACAGAATTGGTTCATTAGATTTAAGATGGGGCCCGGAAATCTACTATGTATTTATTTATACATTTATTTACTACAGAAACACTAGGTTATTCTATTGCAAGTTTTCTAAAAGCTACACCAGGGTAAACACTAGCAAAGGGATTATTAAGTGCAGAATTCGGGATCAGACAAACCTGAATATAAATTCCTATTCTGTAACTATGAATAAATTATTTATCTTGTATGGCACTCAGTCTCCTGAACTGTTTAATGGGAATAATTAGTGTATCTATTCTTTAAACTTTGTGATTTAATTAAAACAAAGCATTTGAAAAACCTTAGCTCAGTTCCTGGAAGTCAGGAATTGCTCAATACATGTTAGCAATTATTATCTTTAGTGTTTATATTAGTCTAACCCAGGATCTAACGGCCAAAGACCACCACTAGTTGACGTCTACTCTACTTCATGAAAGTCTTTCTTTCTTTCTTTGGATTAGTCCAAGACCTCTATGGCCCCACCTTGTCAGATTTCTTTATAGGCTTCTTCTACTTCAGTTTCACTTATACCATTTTATTTTGTGTTTATGAGCTTCTCTGTTCCTTTTCTCTGCCTTGTAAGCACTCGCCTTTGGTGTTCTCATTTCAGTGGCTACAGAATCTTTATTTGATCTATGTTTATCTGGCTATTTATTATCTCTAACTAACAGTCTTGAAATCAACTTAAAAAAAATATGGACAACATTTACTTCATCAATTCCCCCCCAGACCTATTTATCCTCCTCCTTTCCCAATAAGTGACCCTAACTACTCCACCCACTTTTAAAAGTCAGATGCAATACCATATTCCTTTGCGTTTTTCTTTCCCTCATCTTCTCCATCTAACTTACCTCCAAAATATCTCTTAAATATTTATACCTTTATACCATTCCCAAAGATATTACCTAAATTCAGGTAACTATAGTCATCTTATTTAGACTGCTGTCATAGATCCCTCAACAGTTTATCTACCTCTGTTCTTGATCCCACTTAACCCATCCTGTACAAGATAACCAGAATCATCTTTTTAAACACAGAACTAAAGCTGCCACTCCTTTACTCTAAAAAGGTTTCTGTATTTCTTATATTTTTTCAAACTTCCTAAAATGTCTCCTAGGACATTCCCAATACAAGATTTAGCTTCATCTCTTGACATGGATCCCTTTAAAATTGAAACAGCCTTCATAACACACCCCCTTCTCTCCTTACCTAGCTAATTCTTTTTTATAGCCTCTGATGTATTACATCCCCAGTGCTAGCACACTGGAGCCCTGGTGGTCCAGTGGTTAAAGGGCTCAGCTGCTAACCAAAAGTTTGGCAGTTTGAATCCACCAGCTGCTCCTTGGAAACCCTATGGGGAAGTTCTACTGTCCTGTAGTGTCGCTATGAGTCAGAATGGACTTGACGGCAATGGTTTTTTTTTGTTTGTTTGTTTGTTTGTTTGTTTGTTTGTTTTTAACTAGCATATCACAATCTTTCAAAATGGTGGTAAAAATAAACAAAAATCATTGCCTTCCAGTAGATTCTGACTCATAGCAAGCAACCCTGTAGGACAGAGTAGACTTGCTGCATAAGGTATCCAAGGATGTAAATCTTTACCTTTTCTCTTTCACAAGTGGCTGGTGGGTTGCAACCACCAAACTTTCAGTTAGCAACTGAACGCTTTAACCATTGCACCACCAGCGCTCATTGAAAAGATAGCAACCCTAACCCGATGCCGTTGAGTTGATTTCGACTCACAGTCACCCTAGAAGACAGAATAGAGCTGCCCCATAGGGTTTCCAAGTTGCAGCTGGTGGATTAGAACTGTTGACATTTTGGTTAGCAGAGGAGCTCTTAACCAGTGCACCACCAGGGCTCCAAAATGGTGGTAGATGGAGGAAATTCTTAGGAGAATAGACAGCTCCATATAAATTTCTTCAAAAATGATTAAGATCATTACAGACACTGTATTTTTATTTCTAGTTAATTAGGCTTCATTCCAGGGAGAAAAGACCTGGTGATCTGCTCCTCTAAAGATTACAGCCTAGGGAACCCTATGGGGCAGTTCTATTCTGTCCTCTAGGGTGACTGTGGGTCGAAATCAACTCAACAATACACAACAGCAGCAGTCCTCATTCACAGAAAATTAAAATCCTAAAACGACCTTAAGATTTATATGAAATCACATTTCATATTATTTTATAAGTTTAATAGAGCTTTTCAAATCATCTGTCATAGCATGCTGGTATACTGAGTGGTGTCCACCACAGAGCTGCTGGAATATTTATCTCTACAGACTTTGGGGACAATGGGGTGGTGTGTGAGGTGGTTGGGATCCCTTAGTCTGTCTTTTTATTCTGAGCAGTTTCACCCAGTTGCCTTGTGTGCCAAGATATAAAATAATTTGAGAAGCATATTTCTACTCAGATAATTTCTTCACTTCCATGCGTTCTCATCATTTAAAAAGTTCACAAAGAATTGAATATTACTTTAAATGCAGCTCTAACTTAACAATTTGGAGGCCTAGTGAAACAGTGGTTAAGAACTCAGAGGCTAAACAAAAAGGTCAGCAGTTTGAATCCACTAGTCATTGGCAGTGCTACTCTGTCCTACAGGGTGGCTATGAGTTGGAATTGACTTGACTGCATGGGAATCTTTGTTTTTGTTTTTTGTTTTTGTTTTTTTTTTGTAACTTAAGAACTGGAAAAAATAGATTCTAAGTGAGATTCTTGCAATCTGCTTTCGTAAAGATTACAGCCAAGAAAACTCTATGGAGCATTCTACTCTGTATCAGGTGGGGTTACCATGAGTGAAAATCAACTCAACGACAACAAGTAAGCATAAATATTTCACAAATGCCATGAACCTGATTCTCTTCATCAGAAGGGAAAAACAGTGGACTAGAAATTCTAAGATCACTTAAATCTCTAAAAGTATATGATTGTATTTTTTACAATTGTATCATACTTCTTACAATTTTATTCTTTTATTTCAAAACACTGTATGGAAGTGGCAAAATTATATGCATCAATATTGTGTATAAACTTTAGAGAAATGACAAACGTTCCAGAAAAGGAGAAAAAAAATGCTATCAAGTGGAAATAATGATAATATGCCAAAAAAAAAACTTGGCATTTACTTGAGATTGTTGTTATTGTTGTTATTGCTGTGTGCCGTTGAGTCAATTCTGACTCATAGGGACCCTATAGAACAGAGTAGAACTGCCCTGTAGGGTTTGGAAGGATTGGCTGGTGGATTCGAAACTTGATTCTACATCTTCCAACCTCTCTCTACCCATTCACTCTGAAATATTTAAAAAAAAAAAAAAAAAAAAAAAAACCTATTGCTAAAAAAACCCAAACAACCAAACCCTTTGCGATCGATTCTGACTCATAGCAACCCTACAGGTCAGAGTAAAACTGCCTCATAAGGTTTCCAAGGAGCGGTTTATGGATCCTAACTGCCGATCTTCTGATTAGCAGCCAACCTCTTAACCACTGCGCCACCAGGGGTAAAATATAATGGATCCAAAATATGAAGGTAAATAAAAGGGCCATAAAAGTTTATATATATATATTCCGTAAGAGTTGGTGCGAAATTCAAAGATTTAATTTGTGTTCTGGCAAGGACTTCATAGTATAGAAACCTGTTGAAATAACTTCATCTTTACTCATGGATTTCATTAAAGGAAACTGGAAAATGAAGATTCAGAGATAAACCAATGATGTTCTAAAAATAAAATGTTATAATACAAGAGACGAATTTTTTTTATTTTATTGATTTTAGCAATAATATTTTTATGAACTGCTATAGAAATAAGAAATTATTATTATTACAAAATTTTAAACTTTCTACACAAAAGGAAAAACAAACAAGTAAAACTATATTAATTGAACTGGAAAAATATGTATATCTGAAATTAGTAGAAGACATGCCTCACAGAATTTCGCCAAAGTTATTACAGGTTATCTTGGTTCCCAAGATGCATTGCGAAGGCCCTTCAAAAGTAGTTTCGAAGTTCCTAAGCGAATTGCTTGTGCCAATTTTCCTCTTGTGTTTTCTTGGAATAGAGAAGCTTAGATTCACTTAACTTTGAAAACTGCAGAATTTGTCTGCTGGTTTCTCACAAAGAATTCATATAAGCAAACCTTAAGAACACGAATTCCTGTGTGAAGATAGGTTTTTATTCTCTGTGTTTATATTTTATTTATTGATCTAATCTATGTAAATCAAATCTTTACCTAAGGGCTCCAGAGCTCCTGCACACGATGTAAATTCAACGTTCAAACTGAAGTCAATTCTCAATTATTCAGTGGTTGGCTATCCAGTCTATTGTGAGGATCATTCATGCCTTTGGCAGATTGTCCTTCCTTTCAGTGTTTGTATTTTGTCTGCTTTGCTCATTGTGATTTTTTTTCTGCTCAGAGAATCAGTGGTGATGGAATACCCAGGTATATCCCTTTGCCAACCTCACCTTCAAATTTTGTTTCCATATTTACCCAAATCAATATTTTGGTTAAAGATTTCACTTTTGATGTTACATGGTTTCTCTGTCTCAATCCTCTCCCACTTTTTAGCCTCATGCAAATCAGCCACATGCCTTGATACAGGAACCAGATTTGCTGTGTTTATAACTTCTGTGCTTGCCCTAGTATAGGTACTGTGGTACTTAAAAATTCTTTCTATTAGAATCTGCCCCTTGTAATAAATATTTTAGGACCATTGTTTATGACCCTTCCTATATATTATTAGTTACTTTACGGGCATGTTTTTATTGTTGTTAGGTGCCCTCAAGTCAGTCCCCACTCATAGAGACCCTATGTACAACAGAATGAAACTCTGCCCAGTCCTGTACCATCCTCAAAATCATTGCTATGCTTAAGCCCATCATTGGAGCCACTGTGTCAGTCCAACTCATTGAGGTTTTCCTCTCTTTCTCTAACCCTCTACTTTATCAAGCATGATGTCCTTCTCCAGGAGCTGGTCTCTCCTGATAAGACGTCCAAAGTATGTGAGACGAAGTCTCATCATCCTCGCTTCTAAGGAGCATTGTGGCTGTACTTCTTCCAAGACAGATTTGTTCATTCTTCTGGCAGTCCATGGCATATTGAATACTCTTCACAAACATCATAATTCAAAGGCATCAATTCTTCTTTCATTTTCCTTATTCATTGTCCAGTTTTCGCATACACAGGAGACCGTTGAAATTACCATGGCTTGGGTCAGGAGCACCTTAGTCCTCAAAGTAACATCTTTGATTTTTAACACTTCAAAGAGATTTGCCCAATGAAATACATTGTTTAATTTCTTGACTGCTGCTTCCATGGGCACTAATTGTGAATCCATGTAAAATGAAATCTTGACAACTTCAATCTTTTCTCCATTTATCATGATATTGCTGATTCGTCCAGTTGTGAAGATTCTTGTTTTATTTATAATCCATACTGAAGGCTAGTCTTTGACCTTCATTGTAAGTGATTCAAGTCCTCTTCCTTTTCAGCAAGCAAGATTGTGTCATATGGCAGGTTGTTAATGAGTTTTCCTCTAATCCTGATGCCATGTTCTTCTTCATATAGTCCACCTTCTTGGATTATTTGCTCAGCATACACATTGAATAAGTATGGTGAAAGGATATAACCCTGACTCACATCTTTCTTGATTATGAACTATGCATTATCCCCTTGTTCTGTTGGAACAACTGCCAACATGCCAACCAGTACTTTGGTAGAATATATTTGAAAAGTAGTATATAATTAAGAAATTAAAATTCTTACACTATCCAAATCTACTGTGATTAGTAAATATTTATTTTTTAGATGTTTCTGAAATGCACAAAAAATTGAAAATATTCACAGTAGATATTAACTGTGTTATTTCCTGCCTTCAAAAAGATTCAGAATTTTTAAAAGCTGCCTTAAAATCTAATAGGATGGCAAACTCTGGAAGAATGAAGAACCTATAGAAAACCTATCAACGAAGTTTTTCTCAATCATTCTCATCAGCTTGATTTGGCCCTAACATTTTCTCCAGTCTCAAATTATCTTTCCATCTCACATCATTTTGCTACATCCTATGCTTCTATCAAGCTTCACAACCCACATCCTGGGTAAAGACTTTCTTGATCATTTCAGCAAACAAAACTCAGACCCAGATCCTGTTTATAAATGGAGAAAGTCCAAAGTGGTTTGTTTCATTTTAGGGGAAACTTGACTAATTCCTTGATCCTATACTTACCTGACACTGACATTTAATTCTGGGTCATTCATAGGCATAATATCAAAACCACATCAAGCTTCCTTTCAAACAAGTACCTAATCTTCATACATATTTTGTACTTGGTGTTTTCAAGATTATGGCGACTTTATTGTCCATGATTTTCCAAAAGAATTTATGGGTTTAGTATTACGGGTCCAACCAAAGCATGTTCCTATGGGGGAAATAAAAACCTCTACCAGATTCATCCCTTCCTCTCCACGGGGCAGACAGCATGTTTCCCTCACGCTTTATAGAGATGATCATTGTTCTTATGTTCAATTACTCATCACCTACCCTTTTCCAGCTGATTAGTCCTTATGAATGTGTTTGTTACTGAGTCTCTTGTTATACATGCACTCTAAATAATCTATGCACCATTGATGACTGCTACCACTAAGCAAATATGATAATATTTGTGTGTGTGTGTGTGTGTGTGTGTGCGCGCGTGTGGCGTACTCTATTGCTCAAGGGCACAACATCAAAGATAACTGAAGAACTTGTATGAGTAAAGTGAACATAGATATGATAAGAATTAAGAAAATATTATCAGAAAAATGCTCTCGGCAGAGTAAAAACAAACCCCAAGTGAGTTAGTCAAACTGAAGAAACTCCAGGTACATGCAATAAAATTTGGATTATTTTTACTACTCAACTGATTAAATAATTTTTTTAACATATTTTTTTTGAATTTGTGTTGACTATCACAATTGATCAATGTAGAGAAACATATTTCAACTGCTTCATTGAACAAAGCATCACATAGAATTTTCCAGACCAATATGAGAATGGCTTATACTTAAGGAACAAAATAAAAATGTATAGCACTCTGAATAATGAGTTACATGTAAAAATTGCTGTCATATTTTATCTGTGAATTTAGAGTGAGGAAGAAGTATATTAGTTTCAAAGACCAATTTAATTTCAACTACTGAATAGGACTAGTTTTATTTGAATTTTTATTATTATTCATCTTGTAAAAATGGTGTAAATTTTTTATAATAAAACATTCTACAAGAAGATTAGGTAAAAATAGATTTCAGATTCTACCAGATTCTAAAGATATTAAAATTATTTAAAACTATTTGGTTTCTATAGAATTATATGGAAGAATTTCATGGAAACACTAAATTGAAAACATTGTTATTAAATTATACTTTCTAAACTTTAGTGGACAAGTTGCAATAAATCTTCTTCTTCTAGCCTACAAATGAAATACAGAGAATAAGATATGACCAAAAATCTGTCTTCTAGTAAAAGTCTTAATAAAGTAATGAAGAGATCCCAGAGTGGCATTTCTTTTGAGATTAAATTTGCTGAGGACTGCACCATTTTTATACAGCACTAGAAAAAATTTAAGCCTTTAAATGGATAACAGATGTTTCCATTCCTCTAAAGACTTAGCTTTATGTTTAACATTGTTTCCAAATAGGGAGACTGATACTTGCAACATTTTGATTAATGTCATCATATGCTTTTAATTTGACTCCCAATTAATTGTGAACTCAGATTATCAAAAGGAAATAAGTTATAATGAATGTTGTATAGCAAACCTGGAAACTTCTCCATGGAGAAAATGATACAGCGGGATAAGGTAGGAGAATGATAAAAAGTGTGAGATTGATTGAATCATTCAATGGGAAATAAAATGCAAACATTCAGCCCAGTGACTAAATGAAACCACAGAATACTGTTCTAAGAATAATTCAACACAAATGATGGCAAAAACATCTACTAAATAAAGTTAATAATTTTCTGTATTTTTAATAATGAATTTTTTAAGAAAATCATAATACTGTATGTATGATTAACTAGAAAAGTTGTAAACTCTTCAAGTAGATATAAATTAAATCCAGAGTAGATGTGTTCTTTGTTGACTATGGGTAAGAGTCAATCAGATATATACTAAGTTTTCAGTGCATATTTAACATTGTGTACAAGATTTGGGCAGACAAATAATTTTTTTTTATTATGCTTTAAGTGGAAGTTTACAGTTCAAGTTAGTTTCTCATACAAATATTTATCCACACATTGTTATGTGGCCCTAGTTCTCTCCCTATACTGTGACAGCACACTCCTGCTTTCCACCCCAGATTTCCTGTGTGCATTCAACCAGCTCTTGCACTTTTTTGCCTTCTCGTCTCCCCTCTGGGCAGGAGCTTCTCATTTAGTCTCATGTATTTACTTGAGCTAAGAAGCACTCTCTTCACAAGTATCATTTTATGTCTTATAGTCCAGTCTAATCTTTGTCTGAAGAGGTGGCTTCAGGAATGATTTCAGTTCTGGGCTAACAGAGAGTCTGGGGGCCGTGTCTTCTGGAGTCCCTCCAGTCTCAGTAAGACCATTAAGTCTGGTCTTTTTACTAGAATTTGAGTTCTGCTCTCCACTTTTCTCCTGCTACATCAGGGACTCTGTTGTGTTCCCTGTCAGGGCAGTCATTGGTAGTAGCCAGGTATCACCTACTTCTGGTCTCAGGCTGATGGAGCCTCTGGTTTATGTGGCCCTTTCTGTCTCTTGGGCTAATATTTTCCTTGTGTATTTGGTGTTCTTCATTCTCTTTTACTCTAGGTAGGTACCAATTGATGCATCTTAGATGGCCACTTGCTAGCTTTTAAGACTCCAGATGCCCCTCACCAAAATGGGATGCAGAATATTTTCTTAATAAACTTTGTTATGGCAGACAAATAATTTTAAAATGTATTTTCAAGTCCTGAAAATGAAAAAAAAACAATATCAAACCAATATTGTTTTTGGTACTGGAGAATATAATTAATTACAATGGTTTATAATATAGTGTGTAATTGTAAGTAATTGGCAAGTGTGAGCTGTTGAGCCTGAAACAGATTAACAAGGAATGGATTGATGTGAATTCTTCATCACCACTAAAAAATTATGGGGATTGAAGGCTTTAAATACTCATGCATAAAAGAGAGCATAGTTATTGTCTTAGGCTGGGTTTGCTACAGAAGTAATAGCAGTGAAGTATATATATATGTATATATATATATATATATAGAGAGAGAGAGAGAGAGAGAGAGAAATTTATATCAAGGGAATGGCTCATGTGGTTGTATGGGCTGGAAAATCCCAAGTCTGTGGGTCAGGGGTCATGCTGGAGGCTTCTTCTGACTCACATACGTGCAGATGCTAAGAAACTCAAGATTGGCAGGTAAGATGGCAGGCTGCTGGTACAAGTCCAAAGAAATGGTCAGGTGAGCCAAATGCACCATCCAGGGCAGAAGAAAAGCCATAGAGCCTTGCCATAAAGTCCACATATAATGGATTCAGGCCACACCTCCAAGGAAACTCTTTCAACTTACTGGCTACTCATAGCAGATCTCATCATGGAGGTGATTCCATTAAATCAGATCTCATCAAGGAGGTGATTACATCATTACGTAACTGCTAAACTACATCATAACTGCCAAACCACTGGAAATCATGGCCCTGCCAAGTTGACACAAAAGCTTAACCATCAGAGTCCACCCCCTTGTCAATTTGGCACCTGTACACATCTCCTTAAACACTACATAATTTCTAAATAAAGACAACTATAAAGTCACACTTGTGCCTAACATGACATGACTAATGTATATAAAATAGAAACTGCACTAGTCCTGTTTACATCTTATATTTTATAAATGGAAAAAAAAATTGATGTACACAATAACAGTCTTCGTTTCTACAACTGGTCATGTGGTCATAGCTGGTATTTAGAACTTTTCTTCCACCATCATTTCACATTCCTTTTACCCTTAACAAGTACCTTAGCTGTTCATGGTCCTTTGCCTGGTGGAGTGACATAAATCTTCATTCCTGTAGTGTCCTAGGCCATTAGTATTCATGTCAGAATTGAGTAGCTCTAGTTTTCCATTGACTTTAATCACAGGGCATGGTACTGCTAACAGACACCCTAAGGGATCTCCTGCATTCCTGGCATACTTTTTTATACCTCCATTATGTAATATTAATCCAATTTTCTTTTGATAATCATGATTAATCACACCAGCCAATATGTTAATTCCCTTCTCTGCATGTTGATCCAGACATAAGTGGCCGTGTGGGATTCTTAACTTCCAGTTCAGTGGAATCAGTGATGTATTTCTGGATAAGAGCACCCCTTCTTTTGCAACTAAGATCTCTAGACCTGCAGAGCATAGGGTTGCAGGGACAGGAAACAAAAATTTTGCAAGTGGATCACTAGGGGTAATAGCAAATGGTGCCACTCTCATTTCCACCCCTTGGTTCTTGGACTTATGAATCCAGGCTATGGGAGAAACAGCATTATATATTGGACACTGGTATGGAGCATATACAACTTCCTGGAGAACATGGCCCCAACCTTGCAAAATATTGCCACCTAGCTGGTGCATTGTTTATGACTTTAGAAGGCTGTTCCATCATTCTATCAAGCCAGCTGCTTCAGGATGATAGGGAACAAAGTAAGACCAGTGAATTCCATGATCATGGGCCCATTGCTGGACTTCATCTATTGTGAAATGAGTCCCTTGAACCAAGGTGACACTATGTGGCATACCATGACAGTGGATAAGGCATTCTGTAAGTCCAAAGTGGTGGTTTTGGCAGAAGCATTGCATGCAGGGAAGGCAAATCCATACACAGAATAAGTGTCTATTCCAGTAAGAACAAAATGCTGCCTTTTCCATGAAGAAAGCTGTCCAATGTAATCAATCTGCCACCAGGTTGCTGGCTGATCACCTCAAGCAATAGTGTCATATCAGGGACTCAGCATTGGACTCTGCTGCTGGCAGATTAGGCACTCAGCAGTGGCTGTAGCCAAATCAGCCTTGGTAAGTGGAAATCCATTTTGCTGAGGTCATGCATAAACTCCATCCCTGCCACCATGGCCACTTTGTTCATGAGCCCATTGAGCAATGACAGGAGTGGCTGGGGAAGGAGGATGACTAATTTCTACAGAAGGGGTCTTCCTATCCATTTGATTGTTAAAATCCTCCTCTGTTGATGTCACCCTTCGGTGAGCATTCACATGAGACACAAATATCTTCACTCCTTTGGCGCATTCAGAGAGCTCTTTCCACGTACCTCTTCCCCATACCTCCTTGTAATCATTTTTTTAGACATGTTCTTCAAAGTCCCTGGCTATCCAGTTAAACCATTTGCCACAGACCGCAAATCAGTATACAATTGCACATCTGGCCGTTTCTCCTTCCAAGCAAAGTGAACAACCTGGTGTACTCCTTGAAGTTCTGCCCATTGGAAGCATTTCCCTTCACCACTGTCCTTCATCTAGGAGCTATATATAGTGCTGCCACTGTCAACTTTTGAGTGGTACCAGTATATTGCACAGAACCATCTGTAAACCAGGCACTAGCTTTCTCTTCGTCAGTCAACTGATCATAAGGAACTCTCCATGACATCATAGGTGCAGACTGGTAGATGGAAGGTAATGTGACTGGAGTGGAAATCATGGGCATCTGGGCAACTTCCTCATGCAATTTATGCCTTTGGGTCCTACTTGGGACAGATCTCTTATATACCACTTCCATTTAATGAATAAGTGCTGCTTTGCACATCTGACTTCATGGTTCTGTGGGTCAGACAATACCCAGTTCATAAAGGGCAGGTCAGGCCACATGATAACTTGGTGGTCCATGGTTAAGAATTCAGTCTCTACTAAGGTCCAGTAACAAGCCAAAAGCTGCTTCTCAAAATGATAGTAATTATCTGAAGAAGGCAGGGACTTGCTCTAAAATCATAAGGGTCTGCGCTCTGATTCACCAATAGGGACCTGCCAAAGACTCCAAACATCATTTCCATCTGCCACTAACACTTCAAGAACCATTGAATAAACTAGATCATACAGCCCAAGGGGAAGAGTGGTTTTTACGGCAGCCTGAACTTATTGCAAAGCCTTTGCTTGGTCTGGGCCCCAGTCAAAACCAGCAGCTTTTGGAGTCACTTGATAAATAGGCCAGAGTAACACATCCAGAAGAGGAATATGTTGCCACCGAAATCCAAAGAGGCTCACCAGGAATTGTGCCTACATTTTAGCTGTGGGAGGAGCCAGGTGCAATAACTTATCCTTCACTTTATAAGGAATATCTTGACATGCCCCACACCATTAGAACCCTAGAAATTTCACTGAGGTGGAAGGCACCTGAATTTTTATGGGATTAATTTTCCACCCTCTAGCAAGCAAATGTTTTGAAAATAAGTGCAGAGTCACTGACACTTCTTATCAGCACAATGTCATCAGTGTAGTGGACCAGTGTGTCAGGCCTTGCGGAAGGAAAAGGTGATCAAGGTCACTGCTGACTAAATTATAAAGTATGGCTAGAGAGATGATATAACCCTGAGATAGGACAGTGGAGATATATTGCTCACCTTGCTAGCTGAGTGCAATCTGCTTCTGGTGGTCCTTTGAAACAGGTATGGAGAAAAAGGCATTAGCCAGATCAATAGCTGCCTATCAGATACCAGGAGATATATTAATTTTCTCTAGCAATGAAACCACATCTGGAATAGCAGCTGAAATTAGAGTCACAATCTGACTAAGTTTTCAGTACGCTGTCGTTCTCTAAGATACATCTATTTTTTGCACAGGTAAAATAGGTGAATTGAATGGGGATGTGGTAAGAATCACTGCCCCTGTATCCTTCAAGTCCTTGATAGTAGAAATAATTTCTTCAGTCTCTCTAGGAATGAGGTATTGCCTTTGCTTTACTATTTTCCTAGGTAGGGACAGTTCTAATGGCTTCCACTTGGCTTTTCCTACCATAATAGCCCCTCCTCCACTTGTCAGGAATCCACCAAGGCGGTTCTGCTAGTTGCTGATATGTCTATTCCAATTACGCATTCTGGAACTCTGGAAATTGCGAAAGGATGGGCTTGGGGAACTTCTGGACCCATTGTGAGATGAAACTGAGCTAACTCTCCATTAATTACTTGACCTCCATATGCTGCTATACTGACTTGTGGGCCATAGTGATGTTTTGGGTCTCCTGGAATTAGTGTGAGTTCAGAGCCAGTACCCAGTAATCCCCCAAAAGTCTGATTATTTCCTTTTCCCCAGTGGAAAGTCACTTCATAAAAAGCCAGAGATCCCTTTGGGGAAGACTGGGAGAAAGATTAACAGTATAAATCTCTGGGAGTGTAGTGGGATCCTTCCTCAAGGGGCTTGGCCTCCCCTTCATGCAAGGTATTGTGAGTCTGTAAACTCTCTCAAGTCTGGAAATTGATTGAGGGGTTGTTGACTCTTTATTCTGGTGATTCAAGTTAGACTATCGTGAACTTGACCTATAATTCTTCCACTTGTACAGATCAAGTAAATATTTAGCAGGTTTCCCATCTATTTTACTCCTGTTTGTATATATTAGAAAACTCAAGCAATTCTTTTGAAATGTAATGTTCCTTCTTCCTAGGTCACACTTTTTACCATCTTTTGGAGCTCACTGGGATTTAAGACTATTAATAGGTCTAGAAGCAAACACGGGTGGTAGGGATGTGTTCTGAGAATATTCAGCAATATCTTTTAAGACATGTGCCTCAGGCAATGTCCCAGGCATGGTTTAGACTCTCTCCAGGCAATGACTCAGATGCTGCCCCAGACAATATCTCAGACAAAGCCTCTTCAGACACAGCTGGGTTAGTCTTATCAGATGGGAGTGGAGGGGCTAATGGTTTTGTGGCATGAGTGATTTAAAGGAAATTGGAGGCCCAGCTTCCTGATTATCTGCCCACATGTTCCCATCCCAAGTTTCAGGATCTCATTTTGTGATCATTAAGGTTGGGTGTCAACTTGTCTGAGACATGATTCTCAGTGGTTTGGCAGTTATGATGTGGTTTGGCAGTAGTATGATGATGTGATCACAACCATGATGAGATTTGATATAATGTGATCCCCTCCATGTTATATCAAATAATGATGGGATCTACTGTAAGTAGTCAACCAATTGAAAGGGAGTTTTATTGGGGGTGTGGCCTGCATTGAATATAAGTGGATTTTCTGGCAAGGCTTATGGGTTTTTCTTGTTCTAGATCCTGCAGCTGGCTCTTGTTTGTCTGACCTCTGGTTCTTGGGACTTGAGTTAGCAGCTTACCTGCAATCTTGCCTGCTGATCATGGAATTCATTGGCATTCACATCCTGTGAGCAAAAGCCCTGCTGTCTAACCTGCCAATCTTGAGTTCACCAGCCCCTGTGGCTACGTGAATCAGTAGAAGCCTCCAGCCAGGAGAAGCCTCCAGACTGACCCACAGATTTGGGACATTCCAGCCTCTTACAACCATGTGAACCATTTCCTTTTTATAAATCTCTCTACATAGATTGAGACTGAGATTTAATTGTTATGCAGTTAAAGTGATACTGGCTTTGCTTCTCTAGAGAACCCAGCCTAAGACACATTTCCTCCCAATCAATGCCCTTGCTTGAACTTCAGACATCATTTGAAGTTGGTAATTCACTTTGCATTGTAATGCAGCCATTCTTACAATAAGACTCTGGGTTTGGTTTTCAACAAAATCAGCTCTAATACTACAAGAAACAAGGTTTTCTTTCAGACCACAAGTGGCAAATTTGAGGTCATTTATGTGGTGCTTGAGCTTTGACTCTGAAGCCCTGAGCTCATCTCTTTATTTCATCACTTTGTCTAATGAAATTAGGACCAACCAACCAACTTCCTTATACATCTCATTCTCACAAAATTGCAGAAAATTTTCAAACATGCGATCATCCAGAGCCTTGCCTTTCACCAGTACTTTATCTATCAGTGGCGATATTTTGTGTATTTCTATTGCTATCTTAACGCCATGGATTAGCAGTGCTCTTTACTACTGGAAGCAGAGTCATTAACATATTTAAGACTAACCAGACTTGAGAACCAACTTCAAAAACTCATTCTTACAATTTTGTTTCTCTAGAACCAATCTTGGTACCAAATGTCTTAGGCTAGGTTCTCTTGAGAAGCAAAACCAGTGACGTATGTGTATATATATGTGTGTATGCATATATACACATACATACATACACATACACACATATATATATATACATGTGTCACTGGTTTTACTTCTCTAAAGATCCCGGCCTGAGACATTTATATATATATATATATAGAGAGAGAAAGATTTATATCAATGAAATGGCTTATGAGATTGTAGAGGCTGGGAAGTCTCAAATCCATGGGACAGGCATCAGGCTGGAGGCTTCTTCTGACTGAACTACATGCAGGTGCTGACGAACCCAAGATCAGCAGGTCAGACAGCAGTCTGCTGGTTCATGGGCTGTGAAGGTCTATGAATTTAGGATCAACAAGTAAGATGTCAGGCTGCTGACACAAGCGCCAAGGACCAGAAGTGAGATGATGACGAGTCAAATGCAGGGTCCAGAGCAGCGCAAAAGTCAGCCAGCCTTGACAAAAAGTCTACATATATTGGATGCAGGCCACACCCTCGAGGAAATTCTCTTTCAGCTTACTGGCAACTCATAACAGATCTCATCATAGATGTGATTACATCATTACATAATTGCCAAACTACATCATAACTGCCAAACCACTGAGAATTATGGCCCAGCCAAACTGACACCCGTTAACCATCACAGTTATCTGTTTAATGAATTTTTCAAAAGTTATGACCTTATTCCGTGACCTGAGTTCCCTGGGAAATTTTTGTTTTCTGGGTTTTTGTTTTTTTAATTAAAAATCTGTGATCTTCCAGCATTCATTTGCAAGATCCTTGGATTTTTGTTTTGTTTTGTTTTTCTAATACCTTCCCAAAATTAAATTGTCAAATAATATTAAATGTTAGTAATTAAAGTGATACTGTCCCAGGAGATGTACATAGTGAAAAGAGTTTTCATTTTTTAAAATTTATTTTATTTTACCTTATTTCCACTGAGTTAAATAAATTTGAAAATCAAGAAGCTATGTTGAATTAATATATTAAGGGACCTGGAGGGTTATCTAATTAAAAAAACACATTATAACTTTCTTCAATCCAGTGTTTTCCTAATCAATATGAGCACAGAAAATTTTTTGTTGAAACACAACTATTGACAATATTTTTTGACACACCAATTTGAGAAACAGTGAAGAAAATGATAAATTGAGCAATGTATCACATTATCTGATGGTTTGTGATACAAAACTGATAGAGATGTCCCTGGAAAAGGAGACTTAATAGTCTCAGGAAAAAAAAAATAGATAAAAGAAAAATTGGCTAAGATGTCATGATTTTGAAATTTAATAGTGAGAGATGAAACATACAATATCATAGGAATAAATAAAATGAATGAATGCAAATGCGGTATGAAAACACTAGTGAAGCCAGCTCCAGATAATAATGTAGGTAAAGCATCAGGAAAGAAGACTAATTCAACTCAATTTAGCAAATACCTTTTATGTAAAAAATGTTGTGCCAGTTCCTACAGCCATTTTAAGAAGAGCTAGACATACTTTCTGTCCTTAAAGACTGTTGAACCTACTTCAATTGGATGGAATGAAAGATTATACATGAATAAACAATTAAATATAAGGTAGAATGTGCGGTTAATCTCCTCATATGCATACGAAAAAGAGCGAATAATGACAAAGGAAGATGGAAGAATTGATCCATCTGGACTGTGGTGTTGGTGAAGAATATTGAATATAACGTGGACTGTGAAAAGAACAAAGAAATCGGTCTTAGATGAAATGCCACCAAAATTTTCCTTAGGAGCATTGATGGCAAGACTTTCACTTGCTTCCTTTGGACACACCATCAGGAAAGACCAATCCCTAGAAAAAGACATCATGTTTGGTAGAGTGTCAGCAAAAAGGAGGGAAACACTTAAGGAGATGAACTGAAACAATAGCTGCAATAATGGGCTCAAACATGCTAAATATCTTGAAGATGGCACAGGGCTGGGCATCTTGTTCTGTTATACATGAAGTCCCCATTAACAAGAGAGACTACATGCAGCCAACAACAACAACAGAATGTGAGTCATAAGAAATATATGTATAAAACATTTTGAGGATCTAAGCAATAAAAAGATTATATGAGCACAAAAAACATGATTAATTATTAAAAGAGGGTAATCATTTTAGACTAAGGAAAGTGAACACTATTTTAGAGTAATTTACAAGACATTGTTGGATGAGACTCAAGATTAGAATATGGGAGATATACATTAGTTTTGTGCAAGATAAATACATCAGATAAGAGGAAGCCATGCACTTAACATTTGAGTTCATAATAACTGGAAAAAAAAAAAAGTAAGCCTCAATTAGTGATTCTCATCATTTAGCACCAAAAATCCTTCTTAAAAATTCAAAGATCAGATTTTCTTCCCGGAAGATTTTGGCTCAATAGTTTTAGGGTCAACCTGGAAATCTGAATTTTTAATAGTTGCTCAATATATTTTTATTTAGGTGATCTATGTACCCCAAAAATATTTGAAACAATACCTTAGAGTTCAGTAATGTAGTTCACACAATGTTTATTATTAAGAAAATAAATAAATACAAGTATATTTCCTTGAATTGGGATTTCAAAAGAGAAGTTTCAAGAACTATGGTAGCCTCTAAAAATTATGTCTATCTAATGACTAATGACCTCAGAGAGTTGGAATCTAATGGAATCATTATACCTAAACATTGAGTTAATTAGTGATCCTTGATTTTAAAACATCAGATATAAAGAGGTTAACATGAATAAATGATATAAACCTTAAAAAGTGACATCTATAAGAAGTATAAGGAACTGATAGCATACAAATTGTCAAGGATTTAACTTTACTTGTATCCACAAGTAAATGGGTGTTGACCCATGGAAGCAGCAGTCAAGAAACCAAACGATGTATTGCATTGAGCAAATCTGCTGCAAAAGATCTCTTTAAAGTGTTCAAAAGCAAAGATATCACTTTAAGGACTAAGGTGCACCTGACTCAAGACCTTGTGTTTTCAGTCACCTCATAGGTATGCAAAAGCTGGACAGTGAATAAGGAAGTCCTAAGAAAATTGATGCCTTTTAATTGTGGTGCTGGTGAAGAATACTGAATATGCATACTGTAGACTGACAGTAGAACAAAAAAATCTGTCTTGGAAGAAGTACACCCAGAATGCTTCTTAGAAGCAAGGATGGTAAGACTTCATTTCACACCTTTGGACATGTTATCTGGAGGGACGAGTCCCTGGAAAAGGACATCATGGTTGGTAAACTAAAGGGTCAGCAAAAAAGAGAAAGACATTCAACGAGATGGATTGACACAGTGGCTGCAACAATGGGCTCAAGCATAACAACAATTGTGAGGATGGCACAGGACCGGGCAGTGTTTTGTTCTGTTGTACATAGGGTCGCTATAAATTGGAACTGACTTGACGGCGCCTAACAACAACTATAACAACGCAAGAAGAATAAGGGTAAACACAATAAAAGGAAAACAGTTTCCGCAATATGATCCTAAGAAAACAAGGGGGAAATATTTGTTAGCTGGGGAAAATGGTTTAATGATGAAGGCGTTTCTTATATATAAAGTGTAAGTCAAATATTAGTAATAATAAAATAAAGCCAAACACACTTGAAGAGGTCATATGAAATTATAGTTGTTTCAAAACAAAGTAAGTCTTCAAACCCAGACTAGTGACGTGCAAAAATTGGCAGGGTGTATGGTATTTGATAAGAGCTCAGCCCTGTCCTATAGGGTTGCTATGAGTTGGAATTGAATCTATAGCAATGGCTTTGGTTTGTTGTTTTTGGTGGGATTTGAAAATGAACTAGAGGAAACATCGTTCATAACCTTTGTGACTATGAACTGCCGTAGTGACACATGACTGATTCTTGCAAAATTTTCCACTGTTTAAAAAAAAAAAAAAAAATTTGGAAGCTACCTAATATCTACCATTAAATTTAAAACTTTGCATAAATTCCAAATAGGTAGCTTCAAATATTTATGAACATTGAGGGGGAAAAAAGCATTTTAAAAAACCCACAGATAACATTAGGAGTTACTATGAATAAGCTATGAGTCATTATAAAATATATTACAAAGAATATTAATTTTCCTTCAAATGTTGTTGCTTTTGTTGTTGATAGTTGCTGTTGAGTCACAGTCAACTCATAGCAGCCTTATGTATAACAGAACAAAAATTGTCCAGTCCTGTGCTATCCTTACGATCATTGCTGTGTTTGAGCCCATTGTCTGAGCCACTGAATCAATCCATCTTTTTTTTGCTGATCCTCTGCTTTAGTAAGCATTATGTCTTTCTCCAGGGATTGGTCTCTCCTGATGACGTGTTCAAAGTAAGTGAGATGAAGTCTCTCCATCCTTTCTTCTAAGGAGCATTCTAGCTGTACTTCCTCCAATACAAATTTGTTTATTCTTCTGGCAGTCCATGGTATACTTCAATATTCTTTACCAACACCACAATTCAAATGTGTCAATTCTTCTCTGTTCTTCCTTTTTCACTGCCCAGCTTTTGTAGGCATATGAAGCAATTGAAAATACCATGGCTTTGGTCAGGTGTGCCTTAGTCATCAAAGTGACATCATTGCTTTTTAACATTTTAAAGAGATCTCTAGCAGCAGATTTGTCCAAAGAAATACGTCATTTGATTCTTGACTGCTGCTTCATTGAGCATTGATTGTTGACCCAAGAAAAATGAAATCATTGATAACTTCAGTTTTTTTCACCATTTATCATGATGTTGTTTATAGACTCCATTGTAAAGTTTTAGATTCCTTTATGTACAGGTGTAATCCATACTGAGAACTGTAGTCTTTTACCTTCATCAGTAAGCGCTTCAAGTTGTCTCCACTTTTGGAAGTCAAGGTTGTGTCAACTGCATGTCTCTGGTTGTTAATGAATTTTCTTCCAGTCCTAATGCTGTTTGAATGACTGCCTCATGATCCATGTGCAGGTTCTGCATGAGCACAATTACGTGTTCTGGAATTCCCATTCTTCGAAATGTTTTCTATAATTTGTTATGCTTTACACTGTTTAATGCCTTCGTGTAATCAATAAAACACAGGTAAACATCTTTCTGGTATTCTCTTATTTTGGCCAATAGCCATATGTTAATAGACATTATCATAAATATAATTCTTTGGTTAAAAGTGTTTGTTAAATTGAGCCTACTATATATTTACCTGGCATGTTGATTATTCATATAGTAAATGCTTAGAGAAACCCTGAAATTTAGAAAAGTCATTTATCTTCCTATAGTCTGTTGTTGTGTGTTGTCAAGCTGATTCCGATGCATAGGGACCCTATAGGACAGAGTAGAACTGCCCCATAGGGTTTCTGAGGAGAGGTTGGTGGATTTGAACTAACAACCTTTTGGTCAGCAGCCTGAGCTAAATTTATGTGCCCATATAAACAGAACTTATATTAATTTTTTATCAGATATTAGAATATTTTGTAATAAAAATTTAGAAATGTTATATTAAGTGCAAGTTATACCAAAATAACATCATTCCCTTTGTGTACTTGTGTCTGTGTGTGTGATAGAATAATTGCTACAGCAAAATGAACTCACAAGTTATGCTGAATGTTGAATTTTTAAAAAGTCCCTAATAGAAAAAATTTTAAGACTCTAGTTGTGGGCTAGCAGTGGCACTGGTTAATCAATTCATATATTGCTAACGGCTTTGATGGCAAAAGACAAAAAAAAAAAAATCTAGCTAAGAGAAGCATTTTTTGGTAATAACACTTTAAGAACTTTGTTCTTGGCTCTTCATTTTGGGAGAATGGGAGAAAAATAAAGAAGGTAAATTTATTAAAATTTTACATTAAAAATATATAATAGAAATTACTATTATTTAGGGTTAAAGTTTAAAATAACCATGATAGAATAATGAATTTAATTATAGAAATTAAAAGCTTTTTCCATATGTTGGTGTAAGTTCACTGCATGTTAATGGGACTATTTAAGGACTGGAAAGCACGCAGATTTTGGAGGGGTCTCAAGCCTTATAGACGTTATTCTATACAGGAGTGATTTTTACCAGATTGTTTTACCAGATTGTTTTTTTCTCTTTTCGATCTCCCCAGAGGGTGGCCCACTGTCCAGTAACTTCCTGGTAGAGCAGCATTACATGAAACTAAAACTCAGAAACCTCTAGAGAAAGACTGAGTAAACGGTGCCTCTTCAGGGTGAAAACTGTGGCAGGAATCCAGAGAGGGGGAGATAGTTAGAGAACTAGACCTCCCTAATTCTGTATTTGAATCAGCAGAACGCTCAGGTTCACTCCCAAGCTGCTCGTACACAGGACAGATCCAAAACAACATAGCAAAGATTTGGAGAATTATACTGATATTTAACCATGCCCCAATTCTCAAATTAACTTCTCGGTGATATATTCACAGGATGGATTCAAAGAAGCATAATAAAAGCTTTGAAAAATGAGCTGAAAATGATACAGCCAAAATTTCTCTGTGAAAAAAAAAGGAAAGAAGGAAAAAGATCTGAACTACGCATAAACTAAAAAACTAAGCCCATTGCCATTGAGTTGATTCTGACTCATAGCAACCCTGTAGGGCAGAGTAGAACTACCCACAGGGTTTCCAAGGAGCAGCTGGTTGGTTCGAATTGCCAACCTTTTGGTTAGCAGCCGTAGCGCTTAACCACTGCACCACCAGGGCTCCAAACTACACATAGAAAACCTGAACAATGCTATTAACCACCTTGCTCTTATTAACATGACAATACATCAAACAATTATAGAATTCACATTCTTTTCAAGTTTGCCTGGTGTATTCACCAAGCTAGAGCATATTGCTGTTGTTGCTGTTAGCTGCCATCAAGTAAGCCCTTGACTCATGGAAACCCCACGTGCTACAGAGTAGAACTGTTCTATAGGGTTTTCTTGACTGTAATCTTAAAGGAAGCAGTTCTCCAGGCCATTCTTCTGCAGAGCCGCTGAGTAGGTTTGAACTGTCAACTTTTAGGTTAGCAGGTTATTGCAAACTGCTTGCACTACCCACGTTTCTAGGCTAGACCATAAAAAAAGTTCAATAAATTGAAAAGCATTTAAATCATGCAAAGTGTGTTTTCTGACCACAATGGGGTAAAATTCGAAATCATAGCAATAATATATTTAGAAAAACTCAAAATTTATGGAAATTAAACAATATATTTATGTGTTAAATATTAAATCACAAGATATAGTTAAAGTATATTTTGATCCCAGTAACACTGAAAATTCAACAAATCAAAATTCATGGGATGCAGCAAGTAGTGCTTAAGGGGAACATATAGCTTTAAATGCTTATAGTGAAGAAGAAAGAAAGATCTGAAATCAGTACTCTAAGTTTACATGCTAAGAGGCTGGAAAAAGTAAACTCAATGTAGGGTATGTAACGAAATAATTAAAATATGAAGAGAAATTATTGAAATAGAAAACTGACAGACAACAGAGAAAATTAAGATAGCCAATGACTCTTTCTCTGAAAATTTTAAAAAAGCAGTAAACCCCTAGCTATACTGATGAAGAAAATGTACAGAACACAAATCATAAAAATAAACAAGAAAAAGTTGTTATCATCACAGATACAACAGATATTAATAGGAAAATAATATGACTCTATGCTACCAAATTCAACAACTTAGATAAAATGGATAAACTCTTTGAAAAATATAAATTTCCAAAAATTGTTCAAGAAAAACAGATCTAAAATCCCTATATCTATTCAAATAAATAAATATATTACAGTATATTATGTTATGTTATATTATTTTATTTTATTCCATACTAACCCACTGCCATCAAGTCAATTCCAACTCATAACAACTATGTAGGACAGAATAGAACTACTCCACAGGGTTTCCAGGATGTAAATCTTCACAGAACCATACTGCCACATCTTTCTTCCATGGAGAAGCTGGTAGGTTCGAACAACTCATCTTTCAGGTAGCAACTAAATGTTTAACCACTGCATCACCAGGGCTTTTACAGTATGCTATATTCTACTATGTTGTTGTTAGGTGCTGTCAAGTTGGTTCCAACTCATAGCGACCCTATGTGAAACAGAATGAAACACTGTCCAGTCCTGCACCATCCTCACAATTGTTGCTATGTGTGAGCCCATTGTTGCAGCCACTGTGTCAATTCATCTAGTCGAGGGTCTTCCTTTTTCACTGATCTTTTACTTTACCAAGCATGATGTCCTTCTCCAGGGACTGAATAACAAGTCCAAAGTACATGAGACAAACTCTCACCATCCTTGCTTCTAAGGAAGATTATGGCTGTATTTATTCCTAGACAGAATTGTTCATTCTTCTGGCAGTCCATAGTATCTTCAATATTCTTTGCCAACACCATAATTCAAAAGCATCAACTCATCTTCAGTCTTCCTTATTCATTATCCAGCTTTTGCATGCATATGAGGCGATCGAAAACACCACAGCTTGGGTCAGGCGCACCTAAGTCCTCGAAGTGACGTCTTTGATTTTTAACAGTTTGAAGAGGTCTTTTGCAGTAGATATGCTCAATGAAATACATCATTTGATTTCTTCACCGCTGCTTCCTTGGTAGTTGATTGTGGATCCAAGTAAAATGAAATCCTTGACAACTTCAATATTTTCTCCATTTATCTTGATATTGCTTATTGGTCCAGTTGTGAGGATTTTTGCTTTCTTTATGTTGAGGTGTAATCCATCCTGAAGGCTATAGTCCTTGACCTTCATCAGTAAGTGCTTGAAGTCCTCTTCACTTTTAGCAAGCAAGGTTGTGTCATCTGCATATCGCGGGTTGTTAATGAGTCTTCCTCCAGTCCTGATGCCGCATTCTTCTTCATAAAGTCCATCTTTGTGTGCCCAGAACAGGGAAGGAGGCTTTCTTGATAGGAGAAGGAACTGGGAGAGAGAGAAACTCAGTTCCCAGATTCCAGTATCAGAGAATATTCTGGGCCCTCCGCCTCAGATTAGGTGGCCTGGTTGGGAGACACACAGGCAGATCATTCTCCCAATATCATTTAAAAAATAATTTTAAAAAAACTACTTAACTAATAAGTGAATTTAGGAAAGCTGGTGGACACAAGTCTAACTTAGAATAGTTGTATTCTCATATACTAGCTGCATTCATTGTTTAGGTGAAGTTAAAAATAATTCCATTTATTGTAGCACTGGAAAGTATAAAATTCCTGGAAATAAATCTTACAAAATAATATACCCAAGACCTCTGCACTAAAATTTTCATTGCTGAGACATACAGGCTGAAGATATAGAAACATATGCCATACACACGGAATGGAAAAATCAACATTGTCAAAATGGCAATCTCTCCAAATTGGTATATAGAATCATCCCCAGACCAATCAGAGCTTCATCAGTCTTTTTTGTAGATGTTGTTGTTAGTTGCTGTCAAGTTGACTTTGATTCTTGGCAACCCCAAAGGTAACAGAAGGAAATGTTACCCAGTCCTGCATCATCTTTATGATTATTGGTATTTTCAAGTTCATTGTAGCTACCGTGTTTTGAGTGCCTTCCAATCTAGAGGATTCATCTTCCAGTACTTTATCAGGCAATATTATCTTGTGATCCTTAGGGTTTTCTTTGGCTAATTTTTGGAAATAGATCACCAAGTCTTTCTTCCCAGTCTGTCCACCATGGATGGATGACTCTGCTAGTATTTGCAATATCAGAGACAGAGCTTCCAGCATCATAACAACATGCAAGCCACCACAGTATGACAAACTGACAGACAAGTAGTGGTTTTGTAGAGGTAGACATTCTGATTTTAAAACTTATATAAAAATGCAAATGATCTGTCATAAGCAAAAAATTTAAAAAGAACAGTTGGAGGTCTTATCCTATCTGATTTTAAGACTTACTATAAAGCTACAATAAACAAAAGAGTGTGGTAGTGAGGAAAAGACAGACATAAATCATTGGAAGAGAACAGTGAGTCTAGAAATAGACTCACATATATTTGTTTAATTACGTTTTGAAAAATGTGCAAAGGCAATTAAAGGTAAATGTATTCAAAGAATGGTACTGGATCAAATGGGTATCTGTCGGGAAAAAAAAATCAACATTGACTCAAAAAGAATCCTAGACTAAATGATATATGTAAAAATATAATGCTTCTGGGATAAATCATAGGAAAATATCTTTGAGAACTTGGAGGAGGTGCAAGTTTCTTACATTTAACAAAAAAGCACAAACCATTGAAGAAGACATTTATTAACTTGACTTCAATTTAAAAAAAAGGAAAGAAAGAAACTTTAGCTCTTCAAAATACACAACTAAGAAAACAAAAAGGCAAAGAAGGCACTAGAAAAAAATATTTGCAGCACGTAAATCAAACATAGGACTCACATCCACACTAGATGAAAATCACCTAAATCCCAATCATTAGAAGACGAAAGCACAACAGGAAAAGGAGTTAAACATTCAGAGAGGCTTCACAAGTGAAGATATGCAAATACTTAATAAACTTAGCGAAAGTTCCTCCCCAACAGCATTAGTCAACAAGGAAATGAAAATTAAAACCACAACGTGATACCGCTACACACACATTAAAATGGATAAAATTTGAAAAAAGAAAACGAACTGATGATACGAAGTGTTGGTGAAGATGGAAAACAACTGGAACTCTTATACACTGCTAAAAGAAATGTAAAATAGTACAACCATTTTGGAAACATTTCTTTAAAAAAATATATACTTACATGCCATGAACCTTCTTTCTGTAGGTGTAAAATAGTTTGCGTTTGACAAATAGTAAAATAGTCTAGAAGGGGAAACTATTTTAGTCTATTCCTGAAGATTAATTATGACTTACTTGAAAACCGTAACATGGGTACTGTGATTCAGAATGGACAGGGAGAGGTTGTAAAGCACAGAAAGTTACAAATAGCTTCCCATATTTTCTGAGGAGATGAAGATAAGTTTCTAGTTTACATTCCTAGAGGAAACCACTGCCCCCGCTCCAAGTTGCGTCCGACTCATAGTGACCCAATAGAACATAGTAGAACTGCCCTTATTTCCAAGGCTGTAAATATTTATGGAAACAGACAGCCACATCTTTCTCCTTTGGAAAGACTGGTGAGTTTGAACTGCCAACCTTCCAGTCAGCAGCTGAACTCTTTAACAATGTACCACTAGGGCTTCCTAGGTGAAGACTGTTAATATTACTGTTCAGCCCTTGAAGGAAAGAACCGAGTCCACTGATCAACCTTTAGCTTACAGGTAGCCAGAATGAAAATAGGACATCTAAGATTTAAAATGAAGAATTGCCCCATTTATTATAAAAACCTAGTACAATGAATTTTTACCACAAGATTAAGAGGTTGCAGAGAAATTGTAAAAAAAAAAAAAAAATTTAAAAAAGTAACTTAACATTTAAAGTTTATAATAAAAATCCATAGAGAATTCCAATGGATATTGTTAATGTGAATTGACTCAATCTAACAAACCCTAATGCATTCAACTTCCCTTTTACCTGCTGAGAGGTTATTGTTTATAGTTTTCTTCTAAATGCATCACTTTGTACAGATTTTTACATAAACGTGACTATTAGCAAGGAGAACCTCAACTTCTTTGCTTAAATTGGCTACTATAAAATGAAATGTCTTTGTCTTCACCTGTTTGCGAGAAATAGATTAACTTTAGACATAATGTAACATATCTAGTTTATGTGGCAAATATCAACAGATAGTAATTATCAACAAAGTGTATGACCCTAAACTATTGAAAAAATACTTTAATATAGAACAAATTCAGAAAGAAGATTTAATAACAAAAAAATGTTTTAAAAAAGGAATCAAAGGGAATTTTCTGATTCATTTTGCATGCATTTGACTATTTGTTCATAAAACAAAGAATATTTGCTATGATCACTAAGATGCCATTACATAAATGGATTCAAGTAATTCGTGTACAAAAATGGCAGCCTGAGTAGCTGGGGTTTACAAGGACTACCACCAAAATGGAAGATACTGTTTCTAGGAACCTTAATACCTAAAGAGATTTTTAGAACAATGACCAAAGAGATACAAGAAATCTTCAAATCAAACAGTATTCTTACTTAATAACTGGTAGATTCAATCTGTATCTTGTATTGCATACTAAATACAAATACTATTATAAGGTGAGATTTCTGGAAAAGTTGGCCATTTAAAATGTCATCATACATTCAGCAATAAGCAAAAGAAACCTTTAACTAGTCAAGAAAATGAGATATACAAACATTTCTATTTTAAACCATATGACAAATAAGAAAATGTACTTGGTTACTAACTGTAAATGTGTATGTTCTTTTTAAAGCCAACAGATTGGTAGCAGTATGTACAGCTAAACTGAAGTGACTAAAACTAGGAATTAGCAGAAATGAACAAACAGGAAAACACACTTGTGTCCTCTGAAGCCATTTGTAATTAGTGTAAGCAGACCTATTACACAACAAAAGCCCTTGAGGATATTAGACAATAATTTGTATTCTGAACAAGGCCTCTGAATCAACAAGAGGGGATATGAGAATATTCACTGTGCTTTAAGCCTAAATCATGAGGTAGTGTAGATACTTTAACATGATAAGGTGGTTTGGTTTTGTTCGTTTTGTTCTTGTCTATTGCTTGTTTCTGCTAAGAGGCTTTTGGCTCTAAGTAACAGAAAACTAGAGGGGTTTCCTAGCACAGTATGTAAATCTGTTGTTCCCTGCTTTGGGCTATTGGCCATTATTATTGCTGTCCTTCTTCTGTAGGCTTGATATTATAGCTGGAACGTTACAGCAACAGCTGTAATGAATGTAGCATTCAGGTACCAAAAAGTTTCTTTTAATGCGTCTCTTTTTCAAAAACAGTAAAACCTTTCTAAAATCTGCAGTCCTGCCCCCCACACCTCAGTCCCCAATGGCCACCTCCTCCCTGCCCTCAAAGAAACCTCCTTGTATTCAGAGAAACAGAACCAATAATCTCTCTCTCTCTCCATTGTTGTTGTTGTCGTTAGGTGCTGTCGAGTCAGTTCCGACTCGTAGTGACCTTTTGTACAACAGAACAAAACGCTGCCCAATCCTGTGCCATCCTCACAATTATTGTTATGCTTGAGGCCATTGTTGCAGCCACTTTGTCAGTCCATCTAGTTGAGGATCTTTCTCTTCTTTGCTGGCCCTCTACTTTAGCAAGCAGGATGTCCTTCTCCAGGGACTGATCCCTCCTGATAACATGTCCAAAGTATGTGAGACTAATCTTGCCATCCTTGCTTCTAAGGAACATCCTGGTTGTACTTCTTCCAAGACAGATTTGTTCTCTCTGTCTATATATATGTACAGATATATGTATACATCTATATGTATACATACACACACACTGTGATAGCAGTGAAATCATACAGCAAGTCCATTGTTTTTGCATTACTGTCTGTCTGTCTCTCACAGAAAAGATTAGGTGCTCAATACATTCACTGAAGATATGAATAGATTTACCAAGCTCTAGGTGTTACCTTTCAGGGCATATCAAAGAAAACACTCTGTCATACAGGTCAAATCATATAGTAAGTCCACTTTTTTGCATTTTTCCTTTATTTTCAGGACAACACTGGAGATTGGAATAAAATTGAATTATTTGAGGAATCTTTGAAGTTGTCCTCAAGTGTAGAAGAAGGAGAAGAAAGTCTTCAAAGATGCTCAGAAGTATATTCAGGATATCCAGAGAGAGACAAAATTCCAGATGATTCATGTTACTAGCAAATAGACAATGGTGAACGTTCTCATTTCCCATCCCCAGGTGAGAGGGCTAACACCAGTTGTGAGAAGAATAGTATGGGGGCGTCCTTGCATTGCATCAGAAGCTCACAGAAATTCACGAATAAGCTTCTTTGCTTGAGCCGTTCAAATGGTAGGTAAAAGTTTGCATGGGTTAACTCTGCTGTCTATTTTAAAATGCATGATTAATTCTCAATTTAGAGTAGGTACTTGGTAATACAATTAGACTTACACTTTCAATGTTTTTATCTCACATTTTTATGTGAAAATGGAATAATATACTGCTGTCAGTGAATTAAGTTGCAGTAAGCAATTTGTCTGTAATAAATTTAGATAACGTATCCAAACAAGAATTCAGTTTTACAATTCACTTTTGTAACACAATTAATCCCATAATGAACCATTTGATTCACTTCATCATAGTTTTATTTAGTATCCAGACATAAAACAAGCTACATACAATTTATTGAGTTGCTTAGATATGAATATATTAATATTTTAAGTGATCATTCAAAAGATGTTGCATTAATTTTCAAAATATTTAATTTATACATTCAAGATGTAATATCAGAGCTGATTATGTACCAGACTCTGGGCTATAGTGAGTGCTAAAAAAATTCTCACAAACATTTTAGAAGAATTCAGAATGCAGTATATTAGGGAAAATTTCTGGACAAAAATACATGTGCAATGAGTAGGTAGGGTGAAAATTGGGAAAAAGTGTCACCATATCAGTCTACATTAGACTATTTTTCTCTGAATTCATTAGTTTCACTACCCAATTTTTTCATTATATATGCTGTTTCTAGGACTGCTCATCTCATCCTTATATATGAAGCAGGCAAGAGCATATACCTACTCATAAACCTTTTATTTGCTTTATCTTGTTTCTATAGATATTTCGTGGCAGTAGAAGTTAGTCAGTAAGGTCAGGAAAATAAGATTAGAAGGAAAAAAACCTTCAGTAAGCATCAAATGGAATTTTGCTTTAGTATTCAGTTATTTTACTTTACACTGTCCAAAGGAAAGGGTGTTCAGTAACTGTAAGTAATCTACCATAGCTGAAAACCTACAACGTGGTGTTAGAAATTGTGATAATGTCTGTAATATGCTTTCTTATTTAATTTTCAAATCAAACACACAAAGACACAGACATCGCAAAGATATCTTGTTTATGAACAAATATTCAAAGAGAATACTTAAGAAAAACCATCTTATTAGTCAAGGCATTCCAGGGAAACAGAACCTATAGGTCCAGAAACTACAGGTCAAGTGACAGGCTGGGAACTCCAGCAGAATATCTATGTTACAATCTTGGGATATAATTTCTCCTCCTCTCTCCAACTTACTGAATGATGTCCACCCGCACTGTCAAAGGTGATCTCCTACTAAGAGCCAAATGATTCTAAACATTAATCACATCAACAAAACACTCTCATAGCAACATCTGTACTAGTGTTTGACCAACAACTGGCACCACAGCCTAGCCAAGTTAACACATAAATTAACCAGTACAGTCCACCACTTGTCACAAATATATTTAGGTTTTCTGTTCATTGAGAGAGATCTATTCACGTACATATTCCCCAGATCTCCTTTTCACAAATTTTCTAATTATGTTCATTCCAAGTCCCTGACTATGCAGCCAAACCACTCTTCACATCCATGAATCTGTATGCAATCGATGGACCAATTGAGTTGATGTTTTTCCTAGCTCTTTAATTTCATAATTATCAAGCCAACTTTTTTATTACATATTCCAATAAAGCTATTTGAAGTCAAAAAATAATAATGCACTGAGATTTCATGTATCTTCTATGATACAGGTGAAATATCCTTACTTATATATTATCATTAAATGTCTAAAAGTAACAGTGGTTCTGGAGATCGTCACTGAATTGTTTTCTACCCAAAGACCTTAAAAAGAAACCTGACCATATTGTTATATTTTTAGAGAGAAGGCCACCATCCAGTAAAAGCTCACAGCCTGTTTTTATTGAAAATACTGACAAATAAATAGTAAAGAGATTCTTCAACATCATGAGATATCTGTCCCAAAGATTCACACTCAAATAAAGTTATGTTGGTATAGAACATGGTAACATCTTTTATGCTACAATTTGGAATTACATTCTTTTTTTTTTTAACTGGAACCATATTAAATTTCATAGTATAAAATAAAGTGAGACTGCCATACAGAGGAGAATTATGGGAAAAATATGTTCTCTCTAGCGGAATTTGCGAGAAAACATTCATTCATTCCTTACACATGTAGACAAAGGAACTGTTTTCAAACAATTTCTAATTTCTGTTCTAAACAGTAAAAAAGTTTCTATTGCTTAGTTTAAATAATCTAAAGCAATGGTTTATTTAATACCTTTCAATATTGGTGCTAGTGTATATGAGTCAAGGTTCTTATTTGCAAATATCTAACACATCATTTAAATAGTTTGAAAAGAAAATTTATCAATTACCACTCTGTAACTCTGTAAGGAATATGTGAGTATAAGGCTTTAAGGACTCACAGTCAGGAACCTGGAGAAAATAGCACCACGAGACTGTTCCAGTGAAAACATACTGACCTCAACTAATTCGAGATACAGACACTGCAGCTTGCCCTGCACGTGCCAGCACTGGGCACTACTGCTAGAACCACTGCCAACCTGACCCTGAAGGTAAGCCATCACTGCAGCCGCCATATCATAAGAATGAATTCTGTGCTCTGCTTGCTTCTCCATACGGAGCCTTTGTATTAAAAATTCATGCATCGATCCTCATTTGTGGAGTCTAAGTCAAGTCTATGCACCCTAGTAGGGAAAACAAGTTCCTATATTTTCCCTTGGGAGAATTCTCAAACATAGAAAAGTATTCAGTCATGACAGGTGGGCAAAAAGAATCACACATGTCTATTACATACAGACAATGCGGTTATGTGGTTAGTATATTTAATTACTCTTTTCAAGCTAAGCTTTAACGTGGAACAGGGTAGCAAAGCAGAATAATCAATCATCCTCATATAGCCTAAAGAGACAAGAGAAAGAGGAGTTGCAATTCATGTTTACCATAACTGAACCAGGTAGTAAGCTTTGTCTTTTTTTGGAAAGGGTAATAAAACATTTAAACATATACATACATACATATATATATATATATATATGTGTAATGATTTTTTTCTTCTAAGGAATATAAAGTAGTATGTTACTATTCAGATGTCACACTTAATTCCTAGAGAATAAGTACTTTAATTAAAGATTGAAATGGTATTTATAGAGTTTAGTTTTATTCTAAACATTCTTATAATAGTTTAGTTACAGAAGTAAAAGTAACTTGTTCCCCCAACTTGTAGAAATTTATTTCATACAAACTTACTGAATAAAACGAGTTTTTCATTTTTGACCCATTTCAAGTCAGTCTAGGTTAAAGGCAACTGTACTGAAAACCAGTCACAGAAACGGAAGCAGGGAAAGGGAGTGACTGGGTAAAGAAGATCAAGTATGCTAAATACAAAAAGCACACAAAGCTCATCCGCCTTCTCTTCATTTCTGCTGTACTCTGTGATTCATCACCCAGCACTTGACTGAGGTAGGCTTGATTTATAAGATTGAGCGTGGTTCAACATTTATAGGTTTTTATTTCTTTCTCAATGACTTTTGCTGGCATGAACAAGACCTAAGATAAGCTTTCGGTTGCTTTTTGTACAGTTCCAATTGCATTTCCTACTTTCATTGTTGCTGCATTAGATTTAAAAAATGCTGTTAATGTGTAATATAATGAATTCATTTTCCTAAGTTTTATTTAGAGCTTATATTTAGTTTTTAAATGTGTTAGGTCCATTGTGAGGTCATTGGTAGAGTAGTCAAGAAATCTCACGGAGTCCAGGAGTCCATTAAATTGTCAAGCTGACATGCTGCATGTTGAGTGAGGTGGTATATGACCTCCTGAGAGAATAATTTGTGCCAGTTATGTATTTATGCTTAATTATTTTTCTTCATGAATCTTTTATTCCATGAAGATATTTTCCCATTAGTAACCTAAATCTAGTACTCAGGTTACTAAGTACTCAGGTTGCTAAGGGGATCAGCAAATAATGGAAGGCCTTATCTCTCAGCCCTCCATCCAACACAAAAATATCTGTGCCTGTGCCTGCATGCAAACATACATTCAGCTGTGACTTTTGGCAAATTATTCCCCTTAATCATATGGCACAATGCTACTGTCATGGATTGAATTGTGTCCCCAAAAAATATCTGTCAACTTGGCTGGGTCATGATTCCCAGTACTGTATGATTGTGTACCATTTTGTAATCTAATATAATTTTCTTATGTGTTGTAAACTCTATCACTATGATGCAATAAGCTGGATTAGCGGCAGTTATACTGATGAGTATACAAGATTGGATAGTGTCTTAAGCCAATCTCTTTGAGGTATAAAAGAGAGAAGCGAGCAGAGATACAGGGGAATACCACCATGAAATACCACCATGAGATACCACCAAGAAAACAGTGCTGGGAGCAGAGCCCATCCCTTGGACCTGAGGTTCCTCTGCTGAGATGCTCCCAGACCAAGGAAGACTGATGCATCACGAGGACCTTCCTCCAGAGCTGACAGAGAGAGAAAGACTTCCCCTGGAGTTGATGCCTTGAATTTGGACTTGTAGCCTACTAGACTGTGAGAGGATAAATTTCTCTTTGTTGAAGCCATCCACTTGTGGTATTTCTATTATAGCAGCACTAGATGACTAAGATAGCTACGTACAATAGTCATGTAATAATATGTTTCTTTTAGTATGATTTCAACAAGAGAGTCTACACATACATCAGTACAGATATTGTAAGGAGCCCTAGTGGCTCAGTGGTTAAGCACTCAGCTGCTAACTGAAAGGTCAGCAGTTTGAACCCACCTGCTGCTCCATGGGAGAAAGATGTGACAGTCTGCTTCTGTAAAGATTACAGCTTTGGAAACCCTATGTGGCAATGCTACTGTGTTCCACAGGATCACTATGAATCAATAACAGGTTAGAGATATTGCAAATACACGATTCTAAAAGTTTGTTCTGTTATGACACATATGATGACTGACATTTACATGAATGACAGACTCTCAGGGTCTTGTAAATCCCAGGGCACTAACAGTATAAAACCCTTTGCCATAGTTCTTTATTGCTGTCCAGTGTGAAATATAAAATCATCTTGGTAAACTTTTTTACAATCACTTCTTTTTTTTTTCTTTTTGACATTCCAAGACAAAAGGAACAACAATATTTTGATTTTTATTTCTTGCTCATGCAGTAAGTTCCATATAATAGACCCTTCCTTCTTTTTCTCCCTTTTTTCTATATAATTCAAGCTTTGATATCCATCTACTTTGTCTAATTCCACCTCTTTGGTGGTATTGCATCTAACTATCATTACTTCTTTATGTCTGCATCTCCCAGAGAGGGCAAATACAAATAATTCATTTTTATACTTCTTTTACAATGTCAGTATGTGATAAATAGAAAGCATTTGGTAACTGTTAGCTGAATTGAGGTGAAACGTGAAAAGAAAAACTTTTACCTATCTAAGCAGCTAATGTGCAAACAAATTTAAATGGAAGAAAATGTTATCATGGTTCATTTTGACTCAGAATCTTTTAGAGTGTGTATATATATAAGTATGTATACATCTACTACTATTTTTAAAAACAATGTCAGAAATAAGTCAGAACCAAAAAAACTCAAATACAAAATCAAAATGTAGTTATTGATTTCAGAAAGCAATTCACAACACTATATAGATTGCTTTTTTACTTTCTGATATTTGTTATAATTTTTTTTTCTGATATTTCTTTGACCTTTTGGTTAGCAGCTGAGCTCTTAACCACTGCACCACCAGGTTGCCACCATAGACTCCTTCAATATTGCAAGTTGAAGCTTGAATTTTGACTTCAGTTCCTTCATCCTGAGAAATGTGATTGTGTTCTTCCCTTTTGGTTTTATAGCCGCAAGACTTTGCACATTTTATTATAATATTTTTACCTTGTTTTGTCTAGCCACCCTTTGAAATCTTCTGTTCAGCTCTTTTACTTCATCATTTCTTCCTTTTGCTTTAGCTACTCTACATTCAAGGGAAAGTTTCAGAGTCTCTTCTGATGTTCATTTTGGTCTTTTCTTTCCTTCCTGTCTTTTTAATGACCTCTTATTTTCTTCATGTATGATGTCCTTGATGTCATCCCACAACTCCTCTTGGTCATTAGTGTTCAGTGAATCAAATCTATTTCTTTTAATAATATTTTATTGTGTTTGTTTACACAGCAAATTAAGTTTGCATTAGATAATTTCTATACAAATTGTGCAGTGACTTTAGTTACACTTTTCAGAACGTGCCAAGATTCTCTTTAATTGCATTCTGGTTATTCCATTTCCAGTGCTTTAGTTTCCCTGCCCCCTTATCTTCTCATCTTTGCTTTAGCATAATTGTTGACGTTTTGGTCTTATATAGATGGTTTTTTAATGAAGCCCTATACTCACTGGTAATATCCTTTATTTTGTGTGCTTCTTATTTGGCTAAAATGTGACCTCAGAGGATAGTTTCAGTTCAAGCTGTAAAGGGTAATAGTATCAGAAAGTCCTCTAGTCTCAACTGGTCTAATAAGTCTGGACATTTTAAGAATTTGAGCTCTGTTCTTCATTTTTCTCCCATTCTATAAGGGTCCCTCTATTGTAGCCCTGATCAGAATGGTCAGTAGTGGAAGCCAGGCACTATCTAGTTCTTGTCTCAGAGTAGACAAGGCCATGGCTCATGTAGGTTATTAGTCTTGTAGACTTTGTTTTCCTTCTTTCTCTTTTATTCCTGACAAGTAGGGACCAATAGTTGTATATTAGATTGGTGTTCACAAACTTTTATGATTCCAGATGCTACTCACCACAATAAAATGCAGAACATGAACTTTGTGAACTACATTATGCCAATTAACTGAGCTGTTCCATGAGACTAAGGTCCTAAGCCTTCAAACTTAGTCAGTCTCACAAGGTGTTTGGTTATGTCTGAGAAGTATCTGTAAATGTATCCTCTGTGAATATATATGTGTTCACACACATACCTGTACATACACATACATGCAGATACTTGTTTCTGTTCACACATATCCACATAACTATAACTAACCATATAAATATATGCCTATACACATACATATGTGACCATACACTCATTTTTTGTTTATTGTTGGTGCTGTTGCATCAAATCTATTCTTGAGATGGTTTCTAAATTCAGGCAGGATGTATTCAGGGTCGAACTTTGGCTCTCATGGACTTACTATGATTTTCTTCAGCCTCAGCTTGAACGTGCAAGTGAGAAATTGATGGTCTGTTCCATAGTCAGACACTGGCTTTGCCTTGACTGATAATACTGAGCTTCTCATTGTCACCACAGTTGTAGTCAGTTTGATTACTGTGTAATCCTTATGGTGAGGCTCATGTTTATAGTCATTGTGTTGTTGAAGAAAAGTGTTTCTGATGAATAAGTCTTTGGTCTTCTAGAATTCAATCATGTGATCTCTGGCATAGTTCCTTATCTCCAATGTCATATTTTCCAACTGTTATTGTTGTTGCCTGCCATTGAGACAATTCTGACTCATAGCGACCCTACAGGACAGAGTAGAACTGCCTCATAGGGTTTCCTAGGCTGAAATTTTTACAGGAGCAGATTGCCAGTTCTTTTCTCCCTAAGACCTTTCAGACAGGAGCTAAGCAGCTAACCATTGCATCACCAGGACAATTACTGACCTCATTTGTTTCCAACTTTAGCAGTCCAATCACCAGTAACAGTCAATGCATCTTGGTTGCACATTTAATCAGTTGCAGGCTGCAACAGTTCATAAAAATCTTCAATTTCCTCATCTTTGGCATTCGTGGTTGGTGTGTAAATTTGAACAATAGTGGTTTTAATTCATCTTCCTTGTAGATGTATGGATATTAACCTATCACTGACAGTGTTGTACTTCAGGATATATCTTGAAATGTTCTTTTGACAAAGAATGCAATGGTATTCCTATTCAATTTGTCATTCCTGAAATTGTAGACCAAATGATTGTTGGATTCAAAATGCCCAATAACAGTTCATTTCAGCTCACTAATGCCTAAGATACCAGTTTACTAGCTTTCCATTTTATTTTGAGAACTCTGAATTTTCCTTGATTTATAATTCGTACATTTCACATTCTTATCATTAATAGATGTTTACAGCTGTTGCTTCTCATTTTGAATCATACCACATCAGCAAATGAAGGTCCAGGAGGCTTTATTCCTTCCATGTCATTAAGGTCAACTCTACTTTGATGGGCAGCTTTTCCTCTGTCATGTTTTAAGTGCCTTCCAACCTGAGAGGCTCGTCTTCCAGCTCTATATCCAACAATGTTCTATGTTTTCTATAGGGTTTTCATCAATTAATTTTCAAAAGTAGATTACCAGGCCTTTTTTTTCCTAGTCTGCCTTAGTCTAGAAGCTTTGCTGAAACCTGTCTACCATGTGTGACACTGCTTGTATTTGAAATACTGGTGGTATAGTTTCCAGCATCATAGCAAGACACAAGCCACCACAGTACAACATTCTGAGGGACAATTGTTGGTTGAAGATGTAAGAGACATTTTTAATCTCCCTTCATTTTATGAACTGAAAAAAATGACACAAAAATCTCGTTTTTCTCTATGAAACATCCAATTCAGACATTTTTAAAAAACTGAAATTTCTCCACCCTGTCTCTATGAAATGCCATTGTATTTTAATGACTAAAACAACTCTGTCCCAAATTAATCCACAGTCATAGAGTCTTAGTCTAGTTTGACCCATGGATACCCAAATTTAGCCCTCACCCTCACCACTGTATCATTTTCCCTAAAGCGTTAATCCCACTCATCAACAAATATTTTGTATATTTCTCTTAGCTTACTTCACCAAGGTGACATATTCTCATGTCCAAGAGGGCATTTAATTTGCGTCCTTTGGGCCATTGATGCTGGATATAAAATGCAGTGAGTTTCTGTTCCTGAGCATGGAGTAGGGGAGAGTGTAAAGGTGGAGATGACTTGAATATTAATACATATTTTCTTGTCAGTCTTAATGCAGAGAGAAATAGTTGCATGTAAGGGGAAGTAAAAGTAGATAGACTTTGGATGAGGCTTGAGAAATTGCAGAACAGGTTGAGAATCATGTGATGGGAAGGATGTGACCAGACGTAGACAATAATTAGAAAGAACACTTTCTCTATGTCTTAGTAGAGAAGCAGTAAAGTATGGATAAGTCCATGTGTAGATTTATAGGTGGAAGTTGTTCAGATTTCACCTCTTTGATCAAATCTCTATCATGCAAAAAAAATTGCTAAAAACAATTTGAATATAAAGGGTGTAAGAAAAAGATTTGACAAGAATGGAAATATTTGAAGTATCTACTACATAGAAAGGGAGAGAAAATGGATTAAAGAAACACAGTAGGATTGCATGATCCAATTTATGTTTGAGACCATAAATGTATGGAAGCACTCATCTTTGGGTCTGAGTAGATAGCTACCTGGGCTGTGCTTAGATTCAGAGAAGGTAGAAAGATTTATTTGCGGTTGGTTTTTTCCCCAATGGTGCTAAAAAGAAAATATGATCAACAAGAGAGCTGATAACTTTGGACAGAAAGTGGATGAACTGTTAGGTCATACAACCTAAGCTGGAATGATAAAAATGGTGAGGTCTAATAGGAAAAGAGTAAGAAACTAATGGTCTGAACAGCTTTCTGAGGTCAAAGAGCAATTTTATTGTGAATAACTGTCTAAGAAAGTTGGAAGGACAGAAAGTTGTCATGAGATTGGGCTAACTAAATATATCATTTCAAGGGTGGAGTTGTTTCAGATAATTTTTCAAAATGTGTGTTCACAGGAATAATTGATTGAAGTTGTTTTGAAGGTCTCTTTTGACCATAAGAAGAACATGGCATCAGGATTGGAGGAAAACTCATTGACTACATGCTATATGCAGATGACACATTCTTGCTTGCTGAAAGTAAAGAGGACTTGAAGCCCTTATTGATGAAGATCAAAGACCACAGCCTTCAAGTATGGATTACACCTCAACATAAAGAGAACAAAAATTCTCACAACTGGACCAATGAGTAACATCCTGAAAAATGGAGAAAAGATTGAAGTTGTCAAAGATTTCATTTTACTTGTATGTGTAATCAATGCCCATGGAAGCAGCAGTCAAGAAATCAAATGACATATTGCATTGGGCAAATCTGCTGCAAAAGACCTCTTTAAAGTGTTGAAAAGTATAGATGTTATCTTGAAGCCTAAGGTGTGCCTGAACCAAGCCATGGTATATTCAGTCACCTTGTATGCATACAAAAGCTGGACAATGAATAAGGAAGACTGAAGAAGAATCGATGCCTTTGAATTATGGTGTTGGAGAAGAATACTGAATATACCATTAACTGCCAGAAGAATTAACAAGTCTGTCTTGGAAGAAGTACAGCCAGAGTGCTCCCTGGAAGCTAGGATGATGAGACTTCATCTCAAGTACTTTGGACATGTTATCAGGAGGGACCAGTCCCTGGATAAGGACAACATACTTGGTAAAGTAGAAGGGCAGTGAAAAAGAGGAAGACCCTTAACAAGATGGACTGACACAGTGGCTGCAACAATGGGCTCAAACATAGTAATGATTGTGAGGATGGCACAGGACCTAGCAGTGTTTTGTTCTGTTGTACATAGGGTCGCTATGAGTCTGAACCAACTTGACAGCACCTAACAAGAACATTTCACCATAAACCCTGACTTACGTTATATGATACTTACAGATCTAATCAATGTTTCTAATCCAGTTTTCCTAACTATCCTGTCTCCTCATAAAAGTTGATGTTACACATCAGAACAAATATCTGTTTTTTTAAAAGTGACTTCCAGGACATTGAATCTGCCTGCCTTATTAAACAATTATGTTTTTACTTCCACTGCATTTCCTACAAAGAAACATTTACAAACTCAGATCTGCCAATCTTCTACAGGTAAAATGCTCTCAAAGGGTTGATCACACACCAAGCATGACCAATTAATTTAAATGTAAGAGTTATATGTCACCTGAAGAACTATGTTCCTTTTTATCTTGGCACCTTCTGACCTGTATATGTTAGTAAAATAGACAATCACCGACAAGTGGACATAAGTCAGACTAAATAACGGATTAAACGGTGAGCATCCAATCTACTGTGATAATCTTTTCCATTAACCCTCAAGAAAGAAGACATCCATAATCTATGAGAAAGAGGAGAAAAGGCATTCTATGTATGGAAAATAACCTCTGTTCAACCTTGTAACTCGCCAAATCTTTATATGTAGATTACTACTCACATTAAGCCCAATGAATTCTATGCTTTCTCTGTGTCTCTGGTATGATAACAAAGACATATTTTCTCTAGCGTCCATTCTAGTCTCTCTCTCTTCTGTACTTACTATGGCTTTTCCTTTGCCTTGCCTTATATTGTCAAGATTTTAAACTCTAAGAACTAATTTATAGGGAAAAAAAACTACATTATACCAATTCTTGTTGATCATTCTTTGAGGTTGACTTGGTTTCCTTCTTCCACCGTGATTACTCAAGTTAAGACATCTTCAGTCATCATCAATAATATTTATATTTTACTGAAATCTGTATGAGTACAAGTATATAATATAATTTGTGAAATGATTACACAAGATGAAAACAAAACGTTTCTTTAAAAGACAGTGCTGCCTTATAGCTTATTTACCTGAGATAAAACTCTCTGCAAGGGTCTAACATGGCCAAATATAACAAGCATAGGAGAAATCCATGAGACTAGAGGTTTTGAGAAATTGTACAGTGTTTCAATGGCCAATTTGGATGTGAAAGGACCAACTTCAACTGAACTATGTATTTAAATATATGTTTGGTTAAATTTTAATTTTCTTTAAATAAAAGTGTTATATGGAGGAGTGGTCATGGTTATAAATTAGTATTCCATTTCTAGTAGAACAAGCCTCAGTGCTTTCAGCAGAGTTGAGTTAAATGTTTTCTTTTTTCTGTTGCCTGTTTCTGAACTAACTTAGACAGTTCCTAAGTTGTTTTCATGTATTTTCAGCTTTAATTGAACTGAAAGAAATCTTAAGCATGTAATGGACTATATAGGCTTCATTAGTTCAGGGAAGAAAAATTTCCTTTGCAATCTATGAAGGCAAACAAGCTGGAACACTTAGCATGCAAATCCCCATCAGGGAGATTAAATGGCTCAAATATGGGCAAGAGGGGTGCACGGGAACACCACTCATCGCTCTTGCCTTCTCACATCTCTGCTGGAATTAACTCCTAGTTTGACTAGATAATGAAAGTGTTATCACTGGGAGGCACAAAAAGTTGCAGATGGTTGTAGGCTGTGATACAGATATGAACAATATTATCTAAATTTGCCAGGTGAGGAAACTGAGGTTCAAAGACTATAAGTTGCAGTAACTGCTAGAGTAGAATCAGGATACAAGTTCAGTTCAATCCATCTTTCCATGATGAAATTATAATTCTATTAATTTTTTTGGATCAGCTGTTCTCAACTGGGGGCTATTTTGCCCCAAAGGGGTATTTGGCAATATCTGGAGTAATTTTTGCTTGTCATGACTGGAAGGTGCTTCTGGCATCCAATGGTCAAGGCCAAGATGCTGCTAAATATCCTGAAATGCACAGGACAGAACTCCACGACAAAGAATTATCTGGCCCTAAGTGTCAATACAGAGACCTGGTGGAGCAGTGGCTAAGCGGTAGGCTGCAAACGGAAAGGTCAGTGATTTGAACCCACCAGCCGCTCTGCAGAAGAAAGATGTGGCAGTCTGCTTCTGCAAAGTTTTACAGCCTTGGAAGCCCTAAGGGGCTGTTCTACCCTGTCCTATGGGGTCGCTATGAGTAGGAATTGTCTCAACAGCAATGATTTTTTTGGTTTAAGTGTCTATAATGCCAAGGCTAAGAATCCTATCCTTCCTTAGACAGATGTGCTATATATGAAAAGAGCCCGTACTTACAGAGGCACTATGGAGACAGAACAATCTTTTCATCCTTGCATCTACACACACAAGCTTTGCACAACTAGTGAGCTTGCTGGTTGTGTTTCCTAGAGCAAATAAGCTGTCTCTGTTGTGCTTCCCAGAATATATTGCCACATTTCAATGATACCATCACCCTTAGGGAGCCCTGCTAGTAGGGCAGTAGTTAAGCATTTGGCTGCTAACCAAAAGGTTGGCATTCGAACCTTCCACTGCTCCTTCGAAACCCAGTGGGGCAGTTCTACTCTGTCCTATAGTGTCTCTATGAGTTGGAATCGACTTGACGGTAATGGGTTTTTTAATTTTGGTTACCCTTACAAGGTCACGGATTGGGTGGGAAATACCTAAGGTATGGGTTGTAGTTAAGTCATTCTTTTCAACAAACTAAGTTTAATGCATCGTATTCACGTTCTATCAGAGAAATGTTTCTAATTTGGGAGTAGGCTCCTTCTGACTTCAGCAACATTAAGGGGATCCTTAGTAGAGATCAACCTAAGCAAAGAAAGGTTATCTCAGATTACAACATGGGGAAAACTACAGATATAAACAACTACAAATGAAAAGAGGTTTGCACATGTGGATAACTCATCCTCATGGCTATAAATCAAGATCCCCAAAGAGAGCGGGATTGAAAACTCTGAGCTTTATTTGTTGTTCACCAATCAAATGATCTCCAATCCAACATTTAGGCATTCTGAAATCAGCCATCTTATCATTGTTTGCTGCTATCGGATCAACCTCTGAATTGTGGTGACCCCATGTACAACAAAATGAAAATCTTCTCTGTCCTGCACCATCCCCATGAGCAGCTCCTAGTCCATCTTAGTCTGGAAGCTCCGGTGAAACCTGTTTTGCATCATGCAACTGACAGACGAGCGGCCACTGTGTTTGAGGTCCATTGGCCAGGAATGGAATCCAGGTCTCAGGCATGCAAGGAGAGAATTCTAAAACTGAAACATCAATGCCTCATCTTTCAATGGTTGTTAAAATAGTCTTCAAACTCATATGTCTCTTTCAACACACCAACCACTGACTTATATAGTGTTTTCTTACAAAGGTATTTACTATGATGCACCAGTTAAAGAAAAAGCATTACATTTATTATTAATGTGTTTAACTAGCATAAAATGACTTGGACTGACTTTTTTTCCCTCACACATACATTTATTTAAGAAATAACTTGGGATACAAGCTAGAGAGGGACTGGATTTTGCTTTACATGTTTAATATATTATTATGTACTAAATAGGTAAATGCCCATCATGAAAATTTAACAAATAAAGAAAAATAAATGAAGTGCACAAACACATACACAAATAGCCGTTAATCCCCAGCAAGAAATTAAAAAAAAAAAATACATTTTAATATATTATATAGGGTTGTGCTGAAACTCTAAATACAATTTTGAGACTTTCTCTTAATGTCATTTCATGACTATTTTATATGTTCATGAATATATATTGAAAGTATTTTTTAAATGGCCATCTGGTGTATACTTTTTTAAATTATAGAAACTAGACATGCTTGTTGCAAAAAATCAGAACTGTATGTGAGCAAATATAAGAAAACATCTAATTACAATAATTTCAAATAACCACTGTGATATTTTAAAGTAAATCTATGTTATTTTATGAAGGTATGATTTTTGAAATACTTTATCAAAAAAGAAGTCATATATGTAGACATAGTGATTTCTAATTCCCTTTTCTCCTCAAAACAATATTATTAGCAAGTTTAAGCATGTATTTAAATATTCTCTAATAATCATCGTGTTTTATGGTATAGTTATAATATTGCTTTCTTAACACATCGTTTTAAACTTTTAATTAATTTCATAATTTTAACAATTTTAAACAATACTGCATAGAACATCCTTATAGCAAAATCCTTGGCCACATGCACATTACTGTTTTTGAAATAGATATCTAGAAATAATATTTTTCTAATAAAAGGACTGCAACTTTAAATAAATTTTTGTTATATATTGACATAGTGCTCCCAAACAACTTATGCTAATTTATACTCCCAAAGCAGTGGACAGCATTTTAAATGACTGGTGACTGCTTCTCCCTGAGCTCCCTCCAGAGTAATAGAGTTATGGTTCATTAATTAAACATCCATGCATTTTTGAATTCTAGCTGTGTACTATATAAGGTTTTAAAACTGCTTTAAAACACTTTTAAAGTGTTACTACTTAGGAATATCAAATTACTAGAAAACAGTTCTCAATCAGTAAATAAGAAAGTTCAGTGTAGTACTCATCTTCTAGTCCTTTAAGAAATGTAGAATAATAACATGATCAAGAAAAGTATTTTCAAAAATAAAAATTTAAATAAATTCTGAAGATATTTATAAATTAAAATTAATATAGAAGACTTGAGAGGACATTCCAAATAGCATGAATGGCAAAAGCAAAGATTTAGACAGAGCAGTGAAAGTCTGCCAGAGTTGCCACAGAGGTAATGCAGAATAGAAGAAAGTTGTTGGGAACCAATTAGAGATGGAATTGGAATAGTGGATATGTTGTGATTCAAGAGTGGATAAAGATTAAAGACTTCTTTGAGCCATGGGCAATCCTATTCAGGAACCCACTATTGCAACTTCCCAGAAAAGAAGGACACTTGGGGAAACTGTAGTTAAAATGAGTAATAAAATAAAACTTGTTGTTATGAATTGAATTGTGTCCTTGAAAAAATATACATATATTACATAAGAGTCCCTGGGTTGTGCAAATGGTTAAGGCTAAGCTACTAACTGCAAGGTTGAGGGTTTGAAGCAGAATTAACACATTTGAATTATGATGTTGGCAAAGAATATCGAATATACTATGAACTGCCAGAAGAGCAAACAAATCTGTTTTGGAAGAAATACAACCGAGAAGCCTCCTTAGAAGTGAGGATTGGACATGTTTTCAGGAGGGACCAATCCCTGGGGAGGGACATCATGCTTGGTAGAGCGTTAGGGAAAAAGAGGAAGACCCTCGACGAGATGGATTGACACAATGCCTGACAGCAGTGGGCTCAAATATAACAAAGATTGTGAGGATGGTGCAGGACAAGGCAACATTTCATTCTGTTATAAGCAAGGTCACTTTGGGTCAGAATCAACTCGAAGGGATCTAACAGCAACAACATTTCCTGAGCTTGTAAATATGACCCCGTTTGAAAATAAGAGTCTCTTTTGTCAAGTTAATGAGGCCATACCAGAGTATCCAGGTCTTATCCTAATCACTTCTGAGAAGTGTCTTCTAAAAAGAGCAGAATATATACAGATATAGGGGAAAGACGGATACTATGTGAGGACGAAGGATGCCAAGCATTGCCTGCAGGTACCATAAACTAGAATAAAAGCCCACAGAAGTAATCAACACTGCAAAACTCTGATTTGAACTTTTAGCTTCCAGAACTGTGAGAAAATGTTGTCAGGTGCCATCAATTTCAACTTATAGTGACCCCTTGTGATATGACAGAGTAGAACTGCCCCATGGGATCTTCTTTATGGGAACAGATTTCCTGGTCTTTCTCCAGCAGAGCAGCTGGGTGGGTTGGAACCTTCGACCTTTTGGTTAACAGCCCAGTGCTTAAATGTTGCGCCACCAGGTCTCCTTTGTGAGAAAATACATTTCTATTTTATAAAGCACGCACTTGTGGTATTTTTTGTTGTAGAAGCAGTGGGAAACTAAGACACTTGCTTGAGAAAAAAAGTTACTAATAGGTGGGGTTTATGTCTATATAAGAAAAAAAGATAACATTTTCATATCCCTTGCCTTACTGATGGTAAAAGAGCTGAACGTACACATGTAGACGTGTGAAAGTTCTTTTTTTGTTGTTATTTTTGTTATGGTCGTTGTTAACATCCATAGCCAGAGGTGATTCGGCCTTGAATTTTTAAAGGGTAGAAAAGATGTCTATTGACAGCAGAAATTCAGTATATTTGGGAAAAAGCATGTCAGTGTTAAAGTTCTAGAAAAAAATTAAATCATCAAGTCACATTGCTAAAATTTTAGCATGAATTGTCTAATGGATTTCAGACTGAAACAGCTGGGGCAGCAGGAAATTCAAAAAGGACATTTTCATGACTACCGTATTGCTTTATATCTTTCTTAGAAGGAAAAAGAAAAGAAATCTAAATTGAGGCCTCCTGTAGTGGTGCTCATAACGACTCATAGCAGCCCTACAGGGCAGAGTAGAACTGTCCCATAAGGTTTCCAAGGAGTGCCTGGGAGATTCGAACTGCTGACCTTTTGGTTAGCAGCCATGGCTTTTAACAACTACACCACCAGAGTTCAGAATCCACTAGATAGCAGTGGGTTTGGTTTTTGGTTTTATAGTGGAACAGTAGTTAAGAGCTACAGTGAACTACCGTTTCTAACCAAAAGGTCAGCAGTTCGACTCCACCAGGTGCTCCTTGCAAACTTTATGAGACAGTTCTACTCTGTCCTATAGGGTCACTATTTTGTTGGAATCAACTCGAAAGAAACAGGTTTGTTTTTTTGGTTTTTCAGATGCAGACTGTAGGGCCCTGGTGGTGCAGTGGTTAAGCGCTCAGGCTGCTAATCCAAAGGTTGGCAGTTCCAACCCACCAGCTGCTCCTTGGAAACCCTATGAGGCAGTTCTACTGTCCTATAGAGTCGATATGAGTCACAATTGACTCTACGGCAACAGGTTTGGTTTTGGGGGTTTTATACAGGCCTTCACATGGGGTTCCTACAAGCTGGAATTTACTGCAACTAACAATATGCAGGCCTTCATCATCCTAGTTTTCCATTTCAACCTCAAAGGGAATCATTAGCAAAAGTTTGTTGATAAAAATTCTTATGATATTTTATCTAATTTTAATATGTTAACTACAAGCACTATATACTAATGTTTTGCAGGTTTTATGATATAACATGTATGATATTATGTCGTGCATGTTGTTGTTGTTAGGTGCTGTCAAGTCAGTTCTGGCTCATAGCCACCCTACGTATGACAAAATGAGACACTGCCAGGTCCTGCGCCATCCTTACAATTCTTGTTATGCTTGAGTCCATTGTTGCAACCACTGTGTCAATCCTCTTTTTCACTGACCCTCTACTTTACTAAGCATATCCTTCTCCAGGGATTGATCCCTCCTGGTAACATGTCCTAAGTACCTGAGACACCATCTTTATTTCTAAGGAGCATTCTAGTTGTACTTTATCGGAGACAGATTTGTTCATTCTTCTGGCAGTACGTGGTATATTCAATATTCTTCATCAACATGACAATTCAAAAACGTCAATTCTTCGGGCTTCATTACTCATCATCCAGCTTTCGCTTGCATATGAGGTGACTGAAAACACCATGGCTTGGGTAAGGCACACCTTAGACTTCAAGGTGACATCTTTGCTTTTTACCACTTTAAAGAGGTCTTTTGCAGCAGATTTGCCCAATGCAATGCATCTTTTGATTTCTTGACTACTGCTTCCACGGGTGTTGATTGTGGATCCAAGTAAAATGAAATACTTGGCAACTTCAGTATTTTCTCTGTGTATCATGATGTTGCTTATTGGTCCATTTTGTGAGGATTTGTGTTTTCTTTATCTTGAGGTGTAATCCATACTGAAGGCTGTGATCTTGATCTTCATCAGTAAGTGCTTCAAGTCCTCTTCACTTTCAGCAAGCAAGGTTGTGTCATCTACATATAGCAGGTTGTTAATGAGTCTTCCTCCAATCCTGATGCCCGTTCTTCTTCATATAGTCCAGCTTTTTGGATTATTTGCTCAAGATTGAATAGGTATGGTGAAAGGATACAACTCTGACAAACACCTTTCCTGATTTTAAACCACACAGTATCCCCTTGTTCTGTTTTGATCTGTGTACTGGTTCCTCATGAACACAATTAAGTATTCTGGAACTCCCATTCTCTGTAATTTTATCCATAATTTGTTATGATCCACACAGTTGAATGCCTTCGCATAGTCTGTAAAACAGAGGTAAACATCTTTCTGGTATTCTCTGCTTTCAGTCAGGATCCAACTGACATCAGCAATGATATCCCTGGTTCCATGTTCCCTTCTGAATTCAGCTTGAATTTCTGGCTATTCCCAGTCAATATACTGCTGCAGCCAATTTCGAAAGATCTTCAGCAAAATTTTACTTGCATGTGATATTAATGATATTGTTCAATAATTTCCACATTCAGTTGGATCTCCTTTCTTGGGAATAGATACAAATAAGGATCTCTTCCTGTCAGTTGGTCAGGTAGCTCTCTTTCAAATTTCTTGACATAGATGAGTGAGCATTTCCAGTGCTGCATCTATTTGTTGAAACATCTCAACTGGTATTCCGTCAAGTCCTGGTGCCTTGTATTTTGCCAATGCCTTACGTGGAGCTTGGAATTCTGAAGTACCATCGGTTCCTGATCATATGCTACCTCCTGAAAAGGTTGAATGTTGACCAATTCTTTTTGGTATAGTGACTCTGTGTATTCCTTCCATCTTCTTTTGATGCTTTCTGCGTCATTTAGTATTTTCCCGTAGAATCCTTCAACATTGCAACTCGAGCCTTGAATTTTTCCTTCAGTTTTTTCAGCTTGAGAAATGCTGAGTGTGTTCTTCCCTTTTGATTTTCTATCTCCAGGTCTTTGCACATGTCATTATAGTACTTTACTTTGTATTCTCAAGGTGTCCTTTGAAATCTTCTGTACAGATCTTCATCATTTTCTTTAGCTTTAGCTACTGGACATTCAAGAGTAAGTTTCAGAGTCTCTTCTGACATCCATGTTGGTCTTTTTTTTCTTTCCTGTCTTTTCAATGACCTCTGACCATCTCAGGAATAGATTTGACACTTTGAACACTAATGACTGAAGACCAGATGAGTTGTGACATCAAGGACATCATACACGAAGAAAGCAAGAGGTCATTATGTTGTGAATATATGCTGTAAATTGCTTCTTTGACTTAGCATTTTTTTTGAGTATATATATGTATTTGTGTGTGTGTGTGTGTTGATACATGTAATTCTAGTTTAATATTTTCACAGCTATATTTTCCATTGTATGAAAATATTAAAATGTATCCATCTTATTATGGATGGACGTTTAGATTGTTCCTAATATTTTATTCTAACAAGCAGTAATAAACATTCTTCTGCATGTATTACTCTGTATATTCAGGAGTGTTTTCCTTGTGTGCATACTTAGAAGTAGAATTTCAGAGTTCTAGTTCACAAGCATTTTTTAACTTTACCATCTATTGTCAAATTACTCTCTAAAGTGGTAGTACAAACTTCGACATCATTTTCTCCAGTATATAGAATTTTTCTCTCACCAAAACTAAACATTTTTTCAGATTTTTTTTGCAAGTTTCTTGAGTGATAATTACTATCTAACTCTTTTCTAATTTTCTTTTCCTTTATTGCTAGCTGTGTTGAGCATTTTTTCTATGTGTATTGCCAGTTCATATTTTCCCCTTTATATCGTGTATTCACATTATTTCCAATTTGCTATTAAGTTTTTTTTTTCTCTTTCTTTTAATGATTGGGAGACTTTATATACTGCCTTTTGTTAACTATATTGAAAAAATTTTCTTGAAATCTACGATTTTTATAGTGTTTTGATTTACAGAAATTCTATATTTAATAAAGTAGAATTTATTGTCTAATTTATTTACAGTTTATTATTTTTGTGTCTCTTCTGAATTACCTTTTCTTATACTAAGTACATGAATGCTTTTTCTTATAATTTTTTCTAAATGTTCTTATGTTGACATTTATGCAAATAATTCACCAGTTCTCCCTATTCCGCTTTATTAAAATTCTTTCATATCACCTTGATCTCCTTGATTTGTACCGCAAATTCATCCATTTTAATGTTCTAGGGAAAAAGAAAACTGTAGGCATGATTATTAAAATTGTTTTAAAGTGGACAGCTTTTTGGTGGAGAATGTATGTGTTTATGATACTGAGGCTTCCAAACCATAAATAAACAATATAACAGCATTTTCTTAGGTGTTCTTTAATGGTCTACTATACAGACATAGAAATTTTGTTCATAATTTTTTGTTTATTTCTAAATTGTTTGTGAATTTACTCATATATATGTGGTTGTTGTTGTTGCTAGTAAGTACTGTCGAGTCAGTTCCAGCTCATAGTGACCCTATGTACAACAGAATGAAGTGTTGTCTAGCTCTGCACTATGCTCAAATAAAAAAAAATCATTGCTTTTCATATGTATATACATATATATTATATATCTAATACATATATAGTTACAGGAGAATAAGGATACTATTTATATATTATTAAATATATATAGTTATATTTTATTTGATCCTATGTCTTACAGCTTGATTAATTTCCACAACAATTCTAAAAATCTGAGAAACTTTGCTCTTGTATTTTCCATGTCCCTGGTTGTATCAGATGCAAATAAGGAACTTATTGTCTCTTATTTTTCAATTCCTTAACCTGTTTATTTTTTTTCTTGGGCTAATTTTATTGCTTTGGAGTTTCAAATAACTTTTATATAAATAAATTAGTAGTGACTTTAAAAAAAATATTTCTGAAGCTCATTTTTAATGTTTTGCTCTAGCTTTTTGAATGGTGCTTTGTATCAGGTTAAAGCACTTCCCTTACTGATATAAGCTCTTTACAAAAGATACACCTAAAACTCACAGACACAGGACAAGAAGAGTTAAGGCAAAAAGATGGGAAATACATAAACTATACATTAATGAAACAATGCTCATATAACTATTTTAAAACCATATTCCCCAGTGAAGCCTTCTGGTCCTGAACTTTTATTTTTTAGGAGACTTTTGGATTACTTACTGATTCAATCTCTTCACTTATTGTGGGTCTGTTAAGATTTTCTTTTTCTTCTTGAGTCAATTTAGGTAGTGTCTGGGTTTCTAGGAATTTTTTCCATTTCATCTAAGTTATCTAGTTTGTTGACATACAATTATTCATAGCATACTCTTATATATATATTTTCTTTTTCTTTAGGTTTGGTAGTAATGCCCCCACTTTTTCTGATTTTAGTTATTTGCATCTTCTCTCTTTTTTCTTTGACAGTCTAGATAAATGTTTGTCTAGTTTATTGATCTTGTTAACTAACCAATTTCTGGTTTTGTTGATTCTACTGTTTTTCTATTAATCATTTTGTTTATTTCCATTTGGTTCTTATTTCCTTCCTTCTGGTAGCTTTAGGTTTAGTTCTTTTTTTTTTTTTTCTCCCCTAATTCCTGAAGTTGAAAGTTAGGCTATTGAATTGACTTCTTTCTTTTTTTCTCTCTCTCTTTCTTTTTTTAATGTAGCATTTACCACTATAAATTTCCCTCTGAGCACTACCTTTACTGCATCCCATAAATTTTGTAATCTTGTACTTTCCCTTCTTAAACAATTTAAAAACAATTAAAAAGGAGGGAAAATGTCCTAACTCATTATATGAAGCCAGCATAACAATCTGAGCAGTAAGAGTTCTTTTATACTCCTTAGAGGTTACGAACACTTTGGAGAATAATTAGGCAATATTCAGTAAAGTAGTTGCAATGAAATGTGAAAAGACCTGAAGTTAGAAAACCAAAAGAAAAGAACAGGATCAGCATTTCTCAAGCTGAAGAATTGAAGCAAAAGCTGGACCATGAAAAAGGAAGATTGAAGAACTGACTTGTTTAATTGTGGTACTGGTGAAGAATATTAAATATGCTTGGACTGCCAGAAGAATGAACAAATCAGTTTTGGAGGAAGTAGAGGCAGAACTCTCCTTAGAAGCAAAGATAAGACTTTGTCTTCATGACTTTGGACACATCGTTAGGAAAGAAAAATCACTAGAAAAGGACATCATATTTGGTAAGGTAGAGAGTTAGTGAAAATAAGAAAAACCTTCCATGAGATGGATTGACATGGTGACTGCAACAATGAGCTCAAACATACCAGTGATTGTGAGGATGGCACAGGACCTGGCAATGTTTCATTCTATTATACATAAGATCACCATGAGATGGAGCCCACTCGATGGCAACTAACAAGAGTAAAGTTGACGTATACTATGTGCAAACTAAAAAAAAGTTGCCTTTGAGTTGACTCTGATTCATGGCAACCTCATTTGTTGCCAAGTCAAACTGTGCTCTCTAGGGGTTTCATAGCTGTGACCTTTTGGAAACAGATTGCCAGTCCTTTCATCAGAGGCATTTCTGGGAGTGTTCAAACTGCCATTTTTTTTTTATTATTATCCTACCACTTTACCCTTTGAACCATCCAGGGACTCCTTGTACCTACTGTATTACTCAGCAATTCAACTCATACATGTGAATAAGTAAATGTGTTTGTGTTTGTGTGTGTAAACTAATAAAACTCTAGCACACTTATACAAGCAGAGCTGTTTTAGAGGATGCACAAAGTAACATATTTTTAAAGGTAAAACATTGCAGATATTGTAAATAACCACCGACAGGAGAATGGATAAATATATCTAGCCATAATCAAACAGTGGGGATTTGATAGCAGTAAAACTAAGTGAATAGCCAAGTTAAATCTCTCATACACAAAGTTGAGCAAACAAATTGCAGAAGAAGACATCTAACATTATTTGAATATATAAAATGTAAAATAAATTTAAACCAATGTTCTGTTTAGGAATAGCCATAAAACCAAAAAAAAACTCTTTGCCATTGGGTCAATTCTAACTCATAGCGACCCGTATGTAGTATAATATTACAAAATGTTTGAAAGAAAGTTTCATAAATTCAGAACTGTAATAACCAGAGAAGGAGATTTTTGTTTGTTTTTTAAGTCAGGGAAGAGTATATTGAAGAGTTCCTAATATTTTTATTGTCGTGTTTCCTAGCTTGAATTTGAATGCAAGGTTTTTTTTTATTATTTTCTTTTTTGTAACTTTTTTCCTGATATATGTCACAATACTTCTTTAAATATAGATTTCCAAAAATTTGCTGGTAAATATTGTTTTGTAGTAAATTGCATTTTCTTTTAAGTACTGTTTTTTAATTTATATTTTTCCTTCAAATGTAACTGATTTTGATGCATGAAATAATGTATCTAAAGTTAAGTTTTTTCATAAAACTTTTTCTCCTAGCACCTTTATTAAATAAATTTTACTCTTCAATTATTTATGATATGGTCATTATTATATTAAATATTTATAAATTCTATTTCTGGGCTATGCATTATATCACTTCGATTTCTGAGAACGTTTTTATTTCAATGCTCCATTGTTTTAATTATTTAACTCTATATTGTGATTTAATATCTGGTAGGACTATCTTTCATTCATTTTTTAACAGATTTATGAAATATTATTATCTGTATATTCTTCCAGAAGAATTTTAATTTTTTCTCAAGTACTGATTCCTATATGAAGTAATACATATTAAAATCTTGGACTTTTATCTTCTGTTACAGTTGAGATTCAGCCTGCACTTGTCTTAGTGGTTTAAGTTATTTTTTTTTTCAAATACACTTCAACCTATTTTATCTATTTATGAAGAATGAACTATGATTTGTGATTATCCCCTGAGGTAATAAATTTAACACACTTTATCCACCCCCATTTGCAGTTACAAGGGTTCATTAATTTAGTGTGGAAGACATTAATATTGATATTACTTTCTATCATTTTAATCTGAAAAAATGATTTAAGAAAATTTTTTTCAGAGGGTTGCATGTAGGATATACTAGGAAGATGAGCAGCTTAATAGTGATAACTAGCATATGGAACAATTTTACACAAATAGAAATGAAATAGAAGAGTAACTAGGTAAATAATTGGTAAATTGATTTTAGAGAAGAAAAGAATCAAAGAGAAATTTAATAATTTGGATATATGAAAGAGATAAAGACTACTGTAAAAGTGAAAATATTGAAAATTGGCATAAATAATTAAGGTTGGACAGTGATTCGTCCAATTTTTCACTGCTATCCCATCTCTCTATTCATTTTACATGTTGAACAGTACAGATTATAGCATTCACAACCATTGATATCAAGGTCAAAATTACAACTCTATTGCAAAAGGATCCCTTTTAGAAGAAAATAGTGTTAACAATATGGACGTAGGGGTTCAGTGACATTCTGCACTGGTTATGGAATAAAAATGAGTTAATTTTATGATAGGACATTGTGAAAGAAATCCAAGATTAGAAGGCCAGGAAATTTGCAATGGAAACTGACAAACATTAGATTACTCTCCTACAATTATGTCCCTGAAATGCATTGGAGTCGTTAAATATTCTCTGATAGAAAAGACAATGGAGGTCAGCTTCTCCTTGTCTTTTATAAAACAGACAGTTACACCATTACGAATTAGGTAGAAAGATTACAGTCATAACTAAATGACCAACTCATAACCATCACAGTCCTGATCAAGATGATGATCATCATGAAAGCTCTTATTAATCTTATTTCTGTCTCTGAGGCTGTGTTAAGCATTGCATCTAGCCATTTATTACAGTTGGCTATGCCATGACACTAACGTTGCTACACTTAGGAATCTGAGTCAGCTCTGCAAAAAATAAATTTCTCAGTTTTATGGGCAGGAACTGCAGTCTTAACCCAGATGATTCAGTACAACCAATCAACACTACAGAAAAATACAGATTTCTTCTGAAAAACTTCAGTAAAATGTATTTTTAGAAAATGACAACTGAGTATTTTTAGAATTTTCATACTCTTATGACTCCATTTAACACATCCAAATTTTTGTTATAATGTAATTATAGGCATTAATATAAAATTTAAGCATTATTATTTCAGATATAGAGCTCTGTATCATTCTTTCCATAAAGCCCTCATCATTTCTGTCAGTGATTTGAATGAAATAATAAAATTCATGTTCATAGCATGTGCAGAGCAAATTCATGTGTTCTATAACAAATACAATATTCACAAACATCGTTTGTCTGAAAACCAACAAAAACCAAATTACATGTAAATTAATGTAAAAGTTTTACTTCAGTTTTAAAAAAAGCAAAAAAAAAAAAGAAAAAGAAAAAACCCGACATAGTTACAGGATAGAAGTTACCTAGGTAGCACAAGAAAATATGACAGTAAAGATGGCCTTAAAATATAGATATTAAGTAAAACATATACTTGACACAGGCCTATTGAAAGTTGTAATGTCGGTAGATAATTGTGATAATTCTTCAAAGTAAGCCATATAAGAAAGAAACATGGCATATATCTAGACAATGAAAAAACATAGAGAAGACGTGACAAACATTTGAATGATTTTATTTGTTTTGGAAACTCTACAACCGGGGTGTGGGAATTATAAGAAGGTGATTTTGTTTCAGCATAAGAATTTCCTATAAATATATTAAAATTCTTGTTTATTCCAAGTGTTACTGAGCTTGCCTATAATGTAGTGATCTTTCCATCCCTACAGGAACATTTCTTCATCCAACAAATTAGTTGTAGTCACTACCCTGTTTCTGAATAATTCATCAAAGAACAGAAAAAAACTTCTGCCATCATAAGTCTTACATGTTAGTGGGACAAGTAGTCAAGGATGCTTGCTATAGAGAGTCCTATATGCAGTGGAAGTGGGGAAAAATCTCCAAGGTTTTATCAGCTCTGAATTCTATAAATGACAATAAAAGCTAATGGAACATTTTTCTGAGATTTTGTTTGCTGTGTTTATCTTCTGAATTTGTAAAGGAAAATAAATGCTCTGAACACAGTGGATGAAAGGGAAAAAACAGCCCAATCCCTGAGATTCTTCATGCTTTGGTGTTTGTATGCATTTGTGTTGTTGGTTTGGAGTCAGAGGTGAGAGGAAAGGCCAAACCCCTTAGGCTAAATCTAATTCCAGGTTTCTGGGAGCCAGATTATACAAGCTACCCAGGAAAGGGGATTTTTTTTTTTAAATAAAAGTTTGAACTAAATGTTGTTAGAAATATTTATCTTGAAAGAAACAAGTTTTTTTTTTCTACTGTAATTTACATGAAAAGTAAACAAACATATTAAACTTTATATGCCAGGAAATGTTTTGGTTTTCTATGTAGAAAGATTGTCTTTGATGAAACAATTGATAACTCTTCAATATAGCTGTTTTTTTATTTTTGTTTTTTATAAAATATTTTGGGGAAAACTTATTTTGAAAGGCTAAAATATTTTCTAACACATTTTCCATAAGTGAGCCAGATTTTTCAGTTCAGACTAGTTCTATTTTCTTTATTTTGGCATATATACACAGCATGGGAGGAAATATAGTGAAAAATCTTTGCCAAACAACGCATTGTCATACATCCATAGGGAGCAACTCTTGGAATGTCATCTCCTTAGCAATCTAGAAATGTCTTTTATATGTAGAGGAGAAAGCATGTGGTGAGCCTTTGGCTTTCTACAATTCACCTCCCATAATCTCTAAGAATCCTTCAAAAAGATGAATTTAGAGAAGACTTGGATATTTGCTTGTGATCTGTGGAGCTCTGATTACTGCACTTTTAAAACAGGGGAAGCTTGAATGCCTCACTCCTCAAAGTGTGGTTCCAGAATCAGAATCATTATTATCACCAAAAAGCTTGTTACAGTGAAGGAGTCCCAAAAATCTATGTGCTTGGCCTAAAGAGTGACTTCTGCCAAAGATATAGACCAGACTCCATTTTTGTTGTTTACTGCTCTTTCAGAGCTGACTCTCAAAAGTCAGCTAGCCAGAATACTTCAGGAAGCCTGTAAGCTCCCCTCCCCTCCCTTCCCCTCACATCGCCTTCCCAGGAAGGATATTCAGTAAGGCTGGCCCCCAAAATATCCATAGATTAGCAAGAAGTTAACTGACACAAACTTTATGATTAACAAAAAATGTTTAAGGGATTTTGTAATTGTCTAGTATCTGTTAAAGCATGATTTTGTAAATGTTAACCAATTGGAATTTTTCCCTTATAAGTTCCTGGATTTTCTGTACTTAAAACTCTGTGAAAAATTCCTTTTGCTGGAGTACTCTTTTGAATCCTCATGAAGTGCTGCCTCATCCAGATCACTCTGTTCCTTCAATAAAGCTCTTTGCTTTAATTTTAACAGAATTAAAATTTTGTTTCAACATTTCTTGGTGTCAGAAGTGGGATTTGAAGGTACATTGCCTGCAGCAACCACCAAGGATTCGATGACCAGATTTCAGTACCAAGCAGGAATGTGTGGGTTCACTACTCTGCAAACTTCTCAGGAATAACTGCCAGGTAAAGAACCTCTCAAGTTTCTAGTTCTACCTTCCTGTGTAGAGCTCTTGGAGACTTAGTGAAGGAATCTGGTTTCATCTTGTACTTATCTGTCTCATTTTGTCTTGTCTGTTTTCATTTTAGTCTTGTGAGAATTTTTGCCAAATTTTGCCTCCCCTAGTGACAGTAGTGTGAGGTTCTGGGCAAGTTACTGTCTTAGAAGTTTTCAAGATTGTGGAATCTCAGGCTCCATAAACCGCAAAGAAAACTGAAGGCATGGGACAAGTGGTAATAGCTGGTGGGACAGTCACTTGCCACAGACACAGTTAAAGTCTCCCGAGGCAGGATGAGCTGGGTCTTGAGACAGGCAAGAGCATTACGTTGCCTGCCTTCCACAAACAAAAGTTCACACAACAAAAGGAATATATTGGTCTAAGCAATACATTGTCCAAACCCTGCAGCATCCCCCATCAGGATTTTGTTGAGTCTGAGAGTCCTAAACTTTGAACAAACTTGAATCTTCTTTGAAAATGGGAAATGCAACTATGGCCCCCGGATGCTCTTTCAACCAAGAACTGAAACAATTTCCAAAGCCCACTCTTCAGATAAAGATTAGACAGGACTGTAAAACAAGAAATAATACACATGAGGCGTATGCTTCTTAGTTCAATCAGATACATGAAATCAAATGGGCAGCTCCTGTCTGGAGGTAGGATAAGAAGGCAGGAATGGATAGGAACCAGTTGAATGGACACAGGGAACTCAGGGTGGGAAGAGGGAGTGTGTTGTCACATTGTGGGAATTTCAACTAATGTCACAAAACAATATGTGTATAAATTTTGTATGCGAAATTAACTTGAACTGTAAACTTTCACCTAAAGAATGTTAAGTAACTAGCCCAAAGTCAGCAGCTAAGAAGCAATTGAACCTGGTTAGAAACCAGGTCATTAGACCATCAAATAATAAAACATTAAAAAAAATTAAAAGAACAACCTAGCACATTATATGCACCCCCACCAGGTTTAGAGTTTTTAATAAGGCATCAGGAAAAATGAACTGATAATGTATTTCTTTCCTATAAAATCAGTCACTGTCAAGTTGATTCCAACTCACAGTGACCCCATGTGTGTAAGACTAGAATTGTGTTCCACAGTGTTTCCAATAGCTGATTTTTTTAAAGTAGATCACCAAGTCTTTCTTCCAACACTCCTCGAGGGTGGACTTCAACTTCCAGCCTTTCAGTTAGCAGCTGAGAGCATTAACTCTTTGCACCGCCCAGGGACTTCTTTCTTATACCAGGTTCTAAAGAGAATCTGAGGATTCTCTTTTCCCTGGAGGAGCCTTGATGGGAGCCAGATTGAAGGAAGTGGCAGGATAGACTGGATGATTCTAGGCACTTGAGTGGTGTCAGAATTGAAGGGCTAAACGATGCAGTCCCCTCTTCCAGTGGCCCAGCAGAATCTGAGCAATGAGCTGGGGTGAACACTCTTACAAAGATTTCACTAGTGAGGGTCTTTGGGTTTGATAGGGTTATTTGACATCAACCCACAATATGGGCTAAACTAACACAGATCCAAGCTAGGTGAGTGGAGCCAAAGAGCCACTCTGGGGTGATGGTAAAGAAGGAAATGTGATAATTCTACAGGACTAGTGCTAGAAAAGAACTCTAAACTCAGAAGTGAGGGAAAGTGACAACCATGGACATCCTGGGGCAGAGGAGGATAGGATATGTGCGTGGGAGAAAGGAATGACATGGGAAGATGATCTCAAGACCACTGTTCCTGTCTTCAAACCATATGATAAAATTTTAACCAGAGTATAGTAGAATACATTCATGGACCCCTATCTGGGAAAACAGGTAAATTAGAAAGAAAACAGTGAGACTAGAAATATATCTTGAGAGGTAAAGCATTATAATTTTGATAACCATCTGCAGGAGCAAACTTCCTTGTATCTGAAAAAAAAAGAATCTCTGCTCACACTGACTTCTTAGGAATGAGTGGATAGAAGCACAGGATATTAAAAAAGAAAGAAAGAAAATGGGAAATGCCATATCTGGGGTCAATGTGGCATTCCCTTCTGGGTCTCCTGTCTGACACATGGACAAGCACTATGGCTCTGATATCTACTTGTACCTAGCTTCTTGGCATAATCTCACTAAGTACAGTCTGGAAAATATGTGGCTGCTCTTTGGTTCTTTTGAATTATCCAAATTGAGTTTTCTGTGCAGTCAATTAGAAAAGAGTCTCCTGAATTGAGTTGACACAATGGGACTCTTATTTTAATTGGTATTTTGAAGTATCTAAAAGATGTGATGACAGTTAAATCTCTTCCCTACAGGATACTGTTTTTAAATTGACTAAACAAAATAAGGAATTGCAATGTCAGATTTCTGTTCCAACTAACTAAATTGTCCCAGGACCATCTGCTCCTTTGCTGGCCCCCTCTCCTTTGTATTCTCCTCTGTCTTCTTACTTTTCTGATATTACTAAAGTATCCTCTGATAACCCTAACACATTGCCTGAACTTCTCTATTTACCTAAAGAAACTACTGGGAATGTAAAGCCTATTCTCAAAATGTCTTTTAAAATCCATTGCACGTGTAGATTGAGGATTCTCCCCAAATTACTTTTAATCTTTGGACACTCTCAGAATTATATAAAATTGCTAAAGGTTTCCCAAAACTGCAGGAGGATCCTTACAAGATTTCTGAGGAATTTAGAATTCTTGTTGAGGCTTACCAGCCTGGACTCCATGATTTGTACCAACTAGTCCACATGATAAGCGGGCCGTGGGAGGCCTAGTTGCAGTTAGAACAGACTAAATGGAGAAATTCCAAAGATAGTTTAGCTCTAGACCTGAATAGAACAGCCACTGAACTGTTAGAAGGTTCTCAGGCTATCAGTAAATGATTGATAGAGACCATTCCAAAGGCTTTCCCCCAGTAATAGATTGGACAAAAGTTCACTCATGAGTACAAAATAAAGAGAAGAGTGTGTATGATTTACCATATCTAACTATTTCAAAGTTTTGCTGAACATTCTGGGATTGATTCATCATCCCCTGGGTCTACAGGAGCTTTCAATGCAGTAGTCATATCTGGCCTCAAACCTGAAATTTTAGCCTTAGTAAAAAGGCATCAACTATATTGGAAAGCAGCCCCCATTGCTGAGCCAACAAATTTAGCTCATGAAGTTTCTCAGACCTTGGAGACCAAAAAAATCTCCAAGGCAAATAAGTTAATGTCCTTACAATCACAACAATTACAATCTCCTAACCAGCATCATAAATCCCAGCACTTTGGAGGCACTAAACCTGGAACTTACAATTATTTCAAGAAACCCAGGCATTGAAAAAATTATTGCTATAAGTTAAAGAACAGTCAAAAGAAACAGCCTAATCCAGAGATTTTTCAGCTAGATATGGAATGAAGGGGCTCTGAGGACACAACAGGGGCTTTTCCTATGATGACACTTAATCCATAAGAAGAAACTACGGTGTACATTAAATAAGAGCCTTGTAAATTTTTAATTGATACTGAGGTCACCCCTCTCTGCAACTGACGCCACATGTTTACAAAAGCACCTGCCCCGGACTACAAAAACTTCAAAAGTTGAAGGAGTTACAAATCAAGAACAGACTTTAATTCATTCAAAACCTGTTCTTGGCTCTGTTGAAGATTTACATCCATTTCTGATTATCTCTGACACTCTTGTTAATTTGTTGGGCAGAGATCTTTTGTCTAAATGGGCCTCTAATTTACAATTTTCTGAAAAATGAGAAATATTATTGAGACTGCCAGACCCCATGAAAACACGTAATGAGTGATTTGAACCAGAACTAATTCAAAGAGAAGAAGCTGCTCGCTGTTTGCAAGCATTAGTCATGCACAAAGACAATGTTATCACCTCTAACCCATTTCCCTCTGACCTTTTTTTATTAGTTCATGAAACCCAGTGGGACACCACATCTACCAATGTGGGGTGAGTTTTACCAGCAGAACTGATTAAAGTTCAGGCAGACACCTCTAAGCCTTTAATAAGACTCCCTCAGTACTCTCTTAAATGAGAATCTAAAGAAGGATTAGCGCCTATTATTAAAGACTTCCTTTCTAAAGGATTAATTTTTCCCTGAACCAGCCCTTGTAACACCCCTGTACCCCATGTTAAGAAAGTAAATAACAGAGGTTGGAGATTTATTCAAGACTTGCAGGCTATTGACCGCAGTTGTTCCTAGATTTCCAGTAGTTCCGAACCCTCATTTACTACTTACTAACGTCCCTCCAGATGCTACACATTCTATTTTAATTGATCTTTGTAGAGCCTTTTTCAGAATCCTCATCCATTCTGAGAGCCAAAATTTGTATGCCTTTACTTGGGAGAATTAACAATTAACTTGGGCAGTAATGACACAAGGATTTATAGAATCTCTCACCTTCTTCTCTCAAATTCTCCACACTGATTTACAGCCCTTACAATTCAAAAATGCATCTACATTACTGCAATATGTTGATGACTTACAAATATGCTCAAACTCTCAACAAGCATGCATCAATGACAGCATACTCTTATTAAAACATCTGGCCACTGGGGGCATAGAGTTTCTAAAGAAAAACTACAGTTGGCGCAGCCTTCTTTAAGTACTTAGATTAATTTATTTCTGCAGAAGGTATTTCAATTGATTCTAAATGGAAACAAGCTATTTTTGCTTTTCCTGTCCCTGAAACTAAGAAGCAATTAGGTGAGTTTCTGGGGCACTGCAGCTACTGTAGAACTTGGCCCTAATTTCTCCTTGTCATCCCAACCTTGGAGCCCTGGTGGCACACTGGTTAAGAGTTCAGCTACTAATCAAAAGATTAGGAGGTAGAATCTACCAGTTGTTCCTTGGAACCCCTATGGGCAGTTTTTCTCTGTCCTATAGGGTCACTATGCATGGGAATTGACTTGATGGCAATGGGTTTGCTTTTGACTTTAGCCCAACCTCTATATAAATATTTAAAAGTCTCTGAACCAGTTTCTTTCTAAATTGTACCAGAGGATCAGGAAGCTGTAATTAAATTAAAGACATTTTAGCAAACACGTTTGCACTAGGCTTTCCTAACTGTCACCTAGATTTTTCCCTTTTTGTACACGAAGCCTCTGAAAACCCTTTAGGCGTGTTAACCCAGAGGCATGAAGAACATCAAAGACCAGTAGATTATTATAGTCTGCAGCTTGACCCTGTAGCTGATAAGTACCCTCCCTGCCTCAGGGCTGTTGCTGCCACAGCCAAACTAGTTGAAAGCACTGGGGATACAGTGCTCGGAAATTTTCTAAATGTTTATGTTCCCCATGCAGTATCTGCTATCCTTAACTTTGCTTTGATCCAACATCTTTCTTCTAGTTGCCTCACTTCCTATGAAGTGCTCCTCCTGGCTGCACTTAATATTAGACTACGTTCTGTGGCTTGTTTAAATCCCTCCACTATCCTGCCAGAAATTGACAATAAGGATTCTCTAACTCATTATTGCTTAAATTTAACGGAACAGCTTTTATCTCCCCCCAAAAAAATTCAAGAGAAACTCCTTTGGCTAATCCCGATTTAAATCTACTTGTTGATGGCTCCTATTTGAAACCTGATCCTACTAGCTCTTGTCATCAGGCTGAACATGCTTTCGCGACCTTTACCGAGGTTCTTGAGAATTAAGCCGTTCCAGAAGCTACTTCAGCACAAAAAGCTGAATTAATTGCTCTTACTAGAGCCTGAAAACTTGCTTAAGGAAGGTCCATGAATGTTTACATAGATTCTAAATATACTTTTAGAGTGACTAATTATTTGGGCGTTTTATGGAAAAAGAGAGGATTTCTAAACTCTTCCAGAATTGCCATAAAAAATGGAACTTTAAATAGTAGACTTTTAAAATGCTTTACTGCTCCCCTCTGAGATTGTTGTAATAAAAATACAGGTTCCTCAACCAAAAGAAGTCCCTCAGATTACAAAGATAAGAGGGAACAACTTTGCTGATAAAGCAGCCAAACAAGCCTACCGCTCAAGTTATCTTTGCCCTAATGAAAACAGAAAAAGGAGGTTACCCTGATATGTTCATCGTCATAATCTTCATGAATTAACTTTAGAAATATTAATAAAAACATCCACAATTAGCTAAAAGCAAGGAAATTGAAAAATGGAAAAGTGGATTGTTTTCAATATCCCATAACCAAATTATGGTTAGGACCTAATCAGAAGTTTGTCATATGCAAGTCATTTCATGACCTTATGTTGAAAGCTCTCCATGAAAGATTCCATTTAGAGCAAGATAAAATGATTGAAATTTTAAAGAAATACTGGTGGGTATAATTTTTTGAGGTCTCCGAGCATGATGTTTTTCATAATTCAACTTGTTCTTGCTATAACCCAGGCAAACTTTTTAAAGTTTCACCTGTGAAATACCTATTACTTTCAGGACGTATGCTTGAATGGCAATTAGATTTCATTCAGCTCTCACCTTCAAAGGGCTACCAATATGTATTAGTGATGATTTGTAGATTTTTGCATTGGGTAAAAGTTTTCCTAGTCACCATGCCGCTATAACTTTTGTAGCTAAGAAACTTCTTGAAAACATAATCCCTACTTGAAGAGCACCAACAATTATTTGCAGTGACAGGGTAACCTACTTTACTGGGCAAGTAATTAAAGAAATATATAAAATTTGTCCTAATTATCAAAGATTTCAATGCCCTTACCATACACAATCTTCTGGGATAGTTGAAAGAACAAATGGTATAATAAAAAACCCATTTAAGCCAAGCTTTCTGAGTCCTTAAGCTTATCCTGGACTGAGATTCTACCGTTGGTCCTTCTAAATTTGAGGTACACTCCATTTGCATCACGTAAATTAACCCCACATGAAATTATTACTGGAAGGCCTGTGCTGTTGTTGTCAGGTGCCATTGAGTTAGTTCCGACTAATTGTGACCCTACGTACAACAGAATGAAACACTGCCCTGTCCTGTACCATCCTCATAATTGCTGTTATGCTTGAGCCTGTTGTTGTAACCACTGCATCAATCTATCTCATTAAGGGTGTTCTTCTTTTTCAAGGACCCTCTACTTTACCAAGCATGATGTTCTTCTTCAGGGATTGGTCTCTCCTGATAACATGTCCAAAGTATATAAAAGGAAGTTTTGCCATCCTTGCCTCTAAGGAGCATTCTGGCTGTACTACTTCCAAGACAGATTTGCTCATTCTTTTTGTAGTTCGTGGTATATTCATTATTCTTTGCCAACACCGTAATTCAAAGGTGTCATTTCTTCCTTGGTCTTCCTTATTCGCTGTCCAGCTTTCACATGCATATGATGCAGTTAAACACTCTTTGACTTACCTTAGTCCTTAAAGTGACATCTTTGCTTTTTAAGACTATAAAGAGGTCTTTGCAGCAGATTTGCTGAATGCAATGTGTTGTTTGATTTCTTGACTGCTGCTTCCATGCACATTAATTGAGGATCCAAGTAAAATGAAATCCTTTACAACTTCAATCTTTTCTCTGTTTATCATGATGTTGCTTATTGGTTCAGTTGTGAGGATTTTTGTTTTCTGTTGAGGTGTAATCTATACTGAAGGCTGTAGTCTTTGATTTTCATCAGTAAGTGCTTCAAGTCCTCTTCTCTTTCAGCAAGAAAGATTGTGCCATCTGCATGTCACAGGTTTTTAATGAGTCTTCCTCCAATCCTGATAACATGTTCTGCTTCATATAGTGCAACTTCTCAGATTATTTTCTCAGCCTACAGATTGAATAAGTATGGTGAAAAGATACAACCCTGATGCACACTTTTCTTGACTAAACCACTCAGTATTCCCTTGTTCTGTTCGAATGACTGCCTCTTGGTTTGTGTATAGGTTCCTCATGAGCACAATTAATTGTTCTAGAATTTCCATTCTTCACAATGTTATCCATAATTTGTTATGATCCCACAGTCGAATGCCTTTGAATAGTAAATAAAACATAGATAAATATCTTTCTAGTGTTCTCTGCTTTCATCCATGATCCATCTGACATCAGCAATGATATCACTAGTTCCATGCCCTCTTCTGAATCTGGCTTGAATTTCTGGCAGTTCCCTGTCAATGTACTGCAGCAACTGCTTTTGAAAGATCTTCAGCAAAACTTTACTTGTGTTTGATATTAATGATATTGTTTGATAATTTCTGCATTCTGTTGGATCACCTTTCTTTGAAATGGGTACAAATATGGATTTCTTAGTCAGATGGACAGGTAGCTGTCTTCCAGATTTCTTGACATAGACCAGTGAGCACCTCCAGTGCTGCCTATGGCCTTTCTTTATTTCTCAACCTATACAGATTTTAATTTAGTTCAACCAGAATTATTGAAGTACTTTGATTCAGTATTCTGAACAGCACCATTCACAGTTCAGAGAAGGTTTTGACAGCCAAAATTTAAAAAAACAAAATTTACTATTGAACTAGGTGACTATGCATATTGGAAAAAACACAAATTAAAAGCTACCCTGGAGCTTCATTGGAAGAGACTATATTTGGTCCTTCTTACTAACTCTTGTGCAGCTAAATTACAGGGGGTTAAAATTTGGATCCCCCTATCCCAGCTTAAGAAGGCTAAAACTCCTGCCTGGATGATTAAAACTACTAAAGGACTTAAACTTCAAACACCCTGTGACCAGAAGTAGACATCGAAGTAAACAACTCTGTCTAAGATCACAGAACAAGATTTCATGCATAACCTGCTGAAATTTTTGGACTTGTTTCCTGATTACTGGTAATTTTATGATAGTTGTTTCATTACATATTTGCGATAATATCCATTGTTTTAATGTTCTCTTTTTCCATGCAAATAACTAAGGAGTTTGGTTTATCATAGTTACTATTTTTACCCTTATTGTATTACTTTTTAGTTAGTATTCTTACATTTTGAAGTCTTTCTTAAGCGCTCTCTTACTGTATATCATGACTCTCACTGATGCCTGGCATGACAATGCCTTTGTTAGATTAGCTCAATCAATAGCTAGTGCCAGTAATCTGACTGTTGGATTTGCCATCAAATCTCCAAATCTGGGCATAGTAAATCAGACCCTTTAGCTATGTCTGTTTTTAACTATAGCTCTGTATTTGATTCTATTGTAAATCTGATATTTCTTTTAAATGGGCTATATGTGTCAGGTAGCCCTGGTGGTGCAGTGGTTAAGAGCTTGGCTGCTAACCAAAAGGTCAGCAGTTCAAATCCACCAGAAGCTCCTTGGAAACCCTACAGGGCAGTTTTACTCTGTCTTATAGGGTTACAATGAGTCGGAATTGACTCGATGGCAATGGGTTTTCTTTTTTTTTTAAAATATGTGTCAGGTTGTGGCTCCCTGCAGCATTATTAACAAGTCTCCAGGTGTCAAGTTTCAATTTAACTCAACACCGTTGAGTCAATGATACAGAGGAAGCTTGAAAAACTATACCAATAATATAGAGAAGTTTTAGCCACGTACTGATTCGTCACTCATACTCCCAAGGAATTTCAGGTATTTTCAAATCCTTACACAAGGACCTTGCAGCAGCACCAAAGGAAAGCCATCCTTTTGTTGTAACATTTACCACCCTACATATTGGGGGCTATTGTCTATTTGTAATAACTTTTTGACTGAAGAATGTTCAAAAAAGTCAACCAAACTATCTTTTCTCCACAAAATGTCACTGGAAATAATATGATCTGTGATTCTCATAAATATAAATTTTTATGTGGGAGATCAAAATACCCCACTACTAAGAAAAGTCTAAATCTGAATAATGAACCCTATACTTGGGCATTACCATATTTAGATGGTTCTAACATGACAGGTCAATGTACACTTGGTTTTTTAAGCCTTCCCCTAAGTCTCCACTCTTATAATGAAAGTGTATGTTGGACCAATGATCTGAAATGCTTTTTCAGACACAAGAGAAATTATGAAAACCCTATAATGGACAGATCTAGGGACAGATAGGCGTTTCTTTGGGGACTTTTTCCACTTGTAGGTATCTCTGAACTTGAAAAATCTATTCACGATTTGTCTGCTGCTACAACAATGAACTAGTCAATGGCATAGAAGCCCAGCAAAAATCTTTAAACTCTCATGTCAAAGTCACATTGAATAAGAGAATTTCCCTTGATTTTCTTCTAGCACAACAAGGAGGATTTTGTGCAATTGCTAATACCACTTGTTGTACTTGGTCAAATATGTCTGGAGAAATAGAACAGGATCTGAAACAGGTCTGCCAGAAAGCTGCATGGCTTCAACTACCTCCTATGTCCAACTTCCCTTTTCTTGATATTTTTAATTGGCTACCTACTAAACTGGTTCTTGGCTATGTTCAATTTTACAAACTGGATTAATTCTCTTAATCATTATAATAATTATTATAGGGTTAATCAAATGTTTTATGAAATGTTTTTCAAAAAAGTTTGTACTCATAATGCAACACTACTTGCTATGTGGAAGTTCATGTATTTTGAAGAAACAGCAATTCCTTAGAGAATAGTTCTGTTCTTCACCTTGGTCAATGCCCCTCTCTGCCAAGTATTCCTACTAATTTGGCCCTGCTTTTACACAACCCTTCTTAAAATGTTACAGAAACAGAGGTCCAAGCTATGGCATGGTGAAGATGGAGCCGATGGTGCCTGGCTGCAGTTCATAGAGAGTGTCTGGGGTCTTAAAAGCCTATTTTAAATAGTAAAACATCTAAATAACACAAGGTAAGTAAGTCCACGCAGAAGAAGACATATAGAAATTCTTGATCAATACGTGAGGTTGTGAAGGAGCCCCCAAAATCTAGTTGCTTGGCATAAGAAGAAGCTTCTGCCAAAGATGTAGGCCAGACTCCATTTTTGCTGTTTACTGCTCTTTCAGAGCTGATTCTCAAAAGTCAGTTAGCCAGAATACCTCAGGAAGTCTACAGGCTCCCCTCTCCTCCCTTCCTCTTGCATCATGTTTCCAGGAAAGATACTCAGGTTGGCCCCCCAAATATCCATGAATTAACAAGAAGTTAACTGACATAAACTTTATGATTAACAAAACAATGCTTAAGGGACTTCGTAATCATCTGGTGTATGTTAAAGCATGATTTTGTAAATGTCAGCTAATCAGAATTTTTTCCTTGTAAGTTCCTGAATTTTTTTGTACTTAAAACTCTGTGAAAAATTCCTTTCATTTATCTTCATACTAATGGAATGTTATTTATGAATTAAATTTTGATAAAAGTAAATTTTCACAAATATGATCAACAGTGTCTAGTACTAGTTAGTCAATATTAATCTGTGATAGAAATGAGATATTTTAAACAAGCTACTTTACAAAAACCATTTTGAGGTTGAAAATATTTTTCACATAATTATATTCAAGCTGCAATTCAGCAATGAAATTTTATAGGCAATTAATTAGTCCATGTTACACTTAATCAACTGTGGATGATATAAACAGGTACTATTTGGAAAAATACTTTTCCCTTTTCTAAAAATTTAAACTCTTGTAGACTTTGGTAAATGATGCTTAATTATAACAAAATGTAGGGCCATAGATTTTTGATGTTTATTCTCCTTGAGTCTCAAGTTTCTTTGTTTCCTTTCTGGTGAGCACAGCATATTTGTCATTACAATGACACATCACAAAATCTATGCAAAGACAAAATAGAAAAAAAAAAATTGAATTTGTCTTCAAAATGTAAAACCAAGAGCCCATATAATTCGAATACAACTAACTTACACAACCTATGCATTGACCAAATTTACAAAATTCTTCATTCTGAGTGACCTCAGGTGCTGTTATTTCCTCAAATACTCATTGTAATTGGGATTTAAGAAGCTGAATTAGAAGCTTCATTACAGAGTCCCCAATATGTCATCTATACATGCCGAATTTATTTTCCCCAAATAACATTTGTTTGGCCAAGCGAAAATGTGAGATGGTGAAAGAGGCTGCATAGGCCCGGTCACTATTATTTACTCCCCATTGCTAACTGCCACATTGTCTCGTGATTTCTCCCTCCGGTTCTAGTCTCTACAAAAAGGTTTAAGATTAACGGATTTTCCTCCCTGGAGGGTGGAAAACAAGTGACAACAATCTAAGAATGAAAAATCCAAACAAAGCACCCATCTTGTGACAAGAAAAAGCAGTATGTTGCCAGATAATCCCCAAAGATGTCACCAGATAACCTCTAAGAATACCAGCAGAAGGTTAACTCATCTAAGACATCATCACCTCAAGGAGAAACTGCCACAAAAGATCCATAATCCTGTCCCTATAAAAGACTTCAGCCGATCTCCAGTGGGGGAGACAGGTTTTTTGGAGTAATCTATTCCCCTCTGTCTCCTATATACCGATATATAATAAACATCTTGCTGCTTATCTCACCCATGTCTCAGAATTGGCTACTGCGGCAGGCGGCTCCAATTCGCGTTATTGTGGTAACAATGGTAGCAAATCTATTTGAACAAAAACAAAACAAAACAAACAAACAAAAAATCCTGTTGCAGTGGAATCAATACTGACTCATGGCAACATCAGGTATTTAAAATTCAAAATAAGTATCTCTTACGCTTTCAAATGCATTATGTTTTCAATATTGAATTTAAAGAATGCATGTTGTGGTTTGGTGATGTGTAGTCCATTTTGACTCATATCAACTCCATGTGACAGAGTATAACTGCCCTATAGAGTTGTCTAGGCTGTAATCTTTACAGGAACAGATTGACAGATCTTTCCCCCTCAGAGCCGCTAACGGAGTTCAAACCACCAGCCTTTCAGTTAGCAGCCAAGTTCTTAATTGTTGCACCACCAGGGCACCTTAAAGAATGCTTAGTATACTCTAATAAAAAACAAGGCCTCCAGTCATTATATAGCTTTTTTCCACTAATTATATTGTTTAAAACTTCTTTTCAAAAAACATTTTTGATCCTCTCATTGTTCTGTATAAATAGAATATATATAAATACAATTGTGAACATATCCTCGCCCACTTTAATTTTTCTCACATATCTGCAGTATCGGAATGTAAAAAAGAGATATAATACCCATACATTATTATGCACCTATAATTTTACAGACCCTATATGAGGTGTTTAAAACTCTACAAATTATTTTTAATAACGCAATACTACACGGTTAAAAAAGAAGCAGACTGGCATTTCAACAATTTCCTCTCAAAAGTGTTTCAGTATCTACATTAACAAAATTTTTTAATTGCCTTAATAATTTCAATTATCATGCTACTTTAGGATGATTTTACTGCGAATATTGTGCAGTTAACCTCATAAAATTTGTTATAAAACCAATATAATGGGAATCTAATTCAGTCTTAAATGCCGAAGGCTCAGCAATCATGATTTCTATTATCCTTGTATCACTGGATGCTGAAGAAGACGTCTAAAGTGCATAGTGTTTTCTGAAAAACAAAAGGAAATTAAAACATAAGCCAGAGGAAAAATTGAAAGAATAGTAAATAGGAAAACATGATAAAGTATTTCTTGTATTTTTTAATGGAATTAGTCCAGAATTAATGAAATTGACTTTTAGATCATTTTTATCTTTTAACAAACCAAACCCATTGCCATCGAATCAATTCCAACTTAGCGACCCTATAGGACAGAGTAGAACTGCCACATACGGTTTCCATGGAATGGCTCGTGGATTAGAACTGTCAACCTTTTGGTTAGCAGCTGAATGCTTAACCACTGTGTCACCAGGGCTATTTTACTCTTAAAAAGTTGACTTATTATTCAATGAACTACATTTCAGGAATTGTGCAATCTTTCAAAGACATGTCAAAAACCTAAATGCACAGAAAAATACAAAAATTACTGCAATAATGTATTTATTGTGAGTGGATAGAGTTCAAATTGAGCAGTGTCAAAACCAAAAGCATTTGGAAAGGTGCTGCAGTGAAAGCAGGTTATAGAAGTCATTGTTATGTTAATTTCTCAAACTACCTGCAAGGTTCCAAGCTGGAGAAACAGTCACTAAGGACATGCTATGCATTTTCCAGTGAGACCTAGGGCTTTCTGCTCCTGGAAACTGGCTGCACATACATAGTTCTCTAAAAGAGCCCAATGCCTAAGGCAAAACAATCTCTGATAAGCTGCTTACTAGGCTATTTTTTGATGTGAAGGTGACTTTAGGAAAACTGTTCCTTAAAGGCTTAAGGTTCAAAAGGACACCTAAGGGCTGATGGCCTGGGTGAGTCACCCCAGTTCTATGAACCCAGAAACTTAGATTTCAGGAGAATCAAAACTGTTTGTAAGACACAGTCATAGAATCCTGCAGAGACTTAGATGTAATTTCCTTAATTTTATAAAGGTAATTAAGAGAAAGAGAAATAAATTATTCCCCAAAGATATTAACCTAACTAGAATTATGCTTGTAATAAAACCTAATCCTACTTCTTCTACACCATTCCTCTGCTACCTCTCAGTGGGAAATAATTGGTGTTGGTTTCATAATTTGATAATGATTTATGCCGTAATTTGAATCATGCAGGTTTCCTCACAAGCACAGATTGTAGACAATACCAGCAACTGCATGGATATTTACTAAAGAAACGGTTCTTTTATTAGATCCTTTTATGATCAATAGTGTGAATTTGGAAATAAAAACAAATGCAATGTTGGGAGTGCAGTGTGTGACTAGAAGAAAATTAATCTCAGTATGCATGAAAATTAAATCCATATGGTTTATGTTATGGATTGAACTGTGCCCCCAAAATAATGTGTGGTAAATCCTAACCCCTGTACTTGTGGATGGAGGCTGGTGGCACAGTGATTAAGAGCTCAGCTGCTAACCAAAAGGTCCGTAATTCAAATCCACCAGCTGCTTCTTGGAAATCCTATAGGGCAGTTCTACTCTGTCCTATAAAGTTGCTGAAAGTTGGAATCAACTCAAGGGCAACAGGTTTGGGTTTTTTGTTGTTGCTGGTTTTTTTTTTTTTTAATGGTATAAACTTGTGGATATAATCTCAGTTGGGAACAGAGCTTTCTTTGTTATGTCAATGAGGCCATAGCAGTGTAGAGTGTGCCTTAAGCCAATCATCTCTGAGATATAAAATGAGCAGACTACTCACAGAGAAACAAGCAGAAATGGAGGGGGAGGAGAAGATACAGACCACATGATCATCAAGGAACCTCGGGATAGAAGCTGGAAGGACACAAGTACCTTTCCCCAGACTAAAGAGAGAGAGAGCTTTCCCCTACAGCCAGTGCCCTGAATTCAGACTTCTAGCTTCCTAAACTGTGAGAAAATAAATTTCTGTTTGTTAAAGCCACCCACTTGTGGTATTTCTGTTACAGCAATACTAGATACCAAAGATGGTTTACTTCTATAAAAAGTCTTGTAGACAAGGGTGCTATAGAGGTTTTAAAGAGTATTAAGAGTATTCATGTTACTTGGATTCACAATCAATTTCTATGGAAGCAGCAGTCAAGAAATCAATCGACATACTACCTTGGGCAATTCTGCTGCAAAGACTTCTTTAAAGTGTTAAAAAACAAAGATGTCACTTTGAGGACTAAGGTGTGTCTAACCCAAGCCACGGTATTTTCAATTGCATCTTATGCACGTGAAAGCTAAGCAATGAATAAGGAAGACCAAAGAAGAATTGATGCATTTTAATTGTGGCGTTGGTGAAGAATGCTGAATATACCAGGGGCTGCGAGAAGAATGAACAAATCTGTCTTGGAAGAAGTACAACCAGAATGCTCCTTAGAAGCAAGGGTGGTAAGACTTCACCTCACTTACTTTGGACATGTTATCAGGAGGGACCAGTTCCTGGAAAAGGACATCATGCTTGGTAAAGTCAAAGGTCAGCAAAAAAGATGAAGACTTGAACAAGATTGATTGACACAGTCACTGCAACAATAGGCTCAAACATAGCAAAGATTGTAAGGATGGGGCAGGATGGGGCAGTGTTTTGTTCTGTTGTACATAGAGTCAGAACCAAGCTGATGGCACCTAACAACATGAAGAACTGAAATTTTGTCTCTATTAAATATATGAAAAATAAGATTTCTAATTTTTTTGAAGGATAACTACTTATTACCCAGTTTAAAGTATAGACTAGAGGACTTTTGTGAGTTATTCCATGACTATATACTTTTTACTCCATCTTAGAAAGTATAAATATTTTGAATAATTTGTCTACTATTTGCTTGTTGTTCTTCTTGTTTCGTCACACACATTTCCCACAGTAGCATGTTGTTTAGTTTTATGAGTTTTGAACTTTAGATAAGTGGAATTATACAGTATATATATCTTTGAAAAATATATTACTTCAACACCTGAGGAGTAACAGGAGAGTGTGTATATAAAAACCACAAGTAATGTAGAAAGAAAATAGGTCTTATTTGGCAAAGTAACAAGCAAATTATCAGGTCTCCATGGGTCTCTTAGGTTTTTGCATGTATTGTAAGCAAAACATTGACTACCTTTTTTTTTTTTTTTTTTTTTTTTGGTATAGCTGTGGTCTAGGATAGAGTGGAACTGCCCTATAGAGTTTCCAGGGAGAGGCTGGTGGACTTGAACTGCTGACTTTTTGGTTAGCTGTCGTGCTGTTAACCACTGTGCCACCAGGGCTCCATGGTGACCCTACTACCCATTATAAACAGTTCAGCTTCCCAAAGCTCCAGGTACCTTTTCTGTACTACAACCCACTGTTTTGCAGGTGTTTGTTGAATCTATTTTTTTGCTACCATGTGGAAATTAAGGTTCATAGAACCACAGTAATAATGTTGATATTCAGGCACTTACTACTTATTTGAGTAATACATCTCTTTATCTTTGTTCAAGGTCCCTTGTCTTCTACCAACTTTCATGAAACGGTAGCATGCTAGTACGCAACTTACAAATAGGCTAAATTATTAGATCCTTTAAAATTCTTGGCAAGAGTGTCAGTGAGATGGTGGAATGTGGAATGAAGCCCTCCAGAAATGAACTCCTCCACAAAAGCAGCAAAAAATACTAGAAAAACTACAAAAAATACCCTTTTCAGAACTCTGAAAATTAAAGATTTACAACATTCTGAGGATATTTATTTAAGGAAAACTATTGAACCTTAGTAAAAATAGCAGGCAGCGTATTTTATGGTATGTTAACTTGGTCTACCTTTATTCCCCTCTCTCTCCAGCTCCATGGTAACCTTGAAAATGAGGAACCTCAAAATTACTGTAGTAGTGAAAACCAGCAGCCTTACAACTTTTGGAAGAGGTAGACGAGGTTTGGAACTCCTGAAAAATCTCCACCCCCAGAGCATTGTAGCTACTTTACTTATCTCACAGCTTTTTGGAAAAGCCATGCAATTCACATGGCATTGCTGTTATATGACCTGTCTTGGAACACCTTCCATGGGAAATGCCTTATCCCCAGGGCATTTGTTGAAAACAATCACCTACAATTATGTCACATCATAGTTGCCTAAGGCTGGGATATTTGTTGAGGCAAACAGCAACCTGGTCAACATTTTAAAAGGAAGGTCTGGGAACCAGATGTCCATAATCAGTTTTAATAATACTCTGACATACTCCTGGGGACCTAGAAAACACATGAACTGGACTGTGCACATGCCCTGGAAAATGTGCTGCTGACTGAAAGGTTGGAGGTTTGACTCTATCCCAAGGCACCTCAGAAGAAAGTTCTTACAATCTACTTCTGAAAAATAAGCCATTGAAAACCCTATGTAGAACAGTTCTGTTCTGACACACATGGAGTCACCATAAATAGTAATTGACTCAACTGCAACCCTTTTTTTTTTTTTTTTTTAATAAAGGAGGGCAAATGAAAACCAAAGTAAGTAGAAGAGTAAATAATAAACTAGGAGCAGAATTAAATTAAATAAAGTTGGGAACATGAATGAATTTTTAAAAAATATTTCTTTAAAGGAAATAAAATTAACAAATGTCTAGATTGAGAAGAAAAGAGAGCAATGAATTATTAATATCAGGAATAAAAGAGGGGAACATCACTGCAGATACTACTGAAATAAAATTAAAGGAAACAAACAAATAAACCTTAGATAAGTAATAAATATTTATTTTGGCTCCTTGACCCCTACTAATCACTATAAAAAGAAGCCCTGGTGGCGCAACAGTTAAGTGTTTGGCTGCTAACCGAATAGTTGGCAGTTCAAACAACAGTCATTACAAAAGATATACCTGTGTCCATACTTAAGAAGTGTTTTTCATCATTAAGTAATATTTGTTTATAATAAAACTTTCAACAATGTTCAAATGAAGAAAAAATAAATCAATAAGTATTTTTTTATAGTCAAACGACAAAGAATGTTAATGTTGACGAAACAAATTTAGTTTGTTTTTCCAGTTGACTTCAACATAAAAACTTAAATTACACTATTCTTTTAGCTTCTTGCTCTGTCTATAGTTTGAATAACAGCGTACCAAGATGACTTACATAGTAAAGAGCTGTCAGTCCATTGGGATGTCCATCAGGGAAACTTTAAACCAGAGAGATGGTTATCAACAAATTAATAATGAAGTGAGCTAAGAACTAAGAATCTTGGAAGAAAAGATCTTGAGAAGTGTATGGGAAATGCAAGGTATATTAACCTCAGAGTTAAGTCTAAATGGCCTAGTACAGATTAGCTCAATCATCTCTTCTGGAGCTTGCTGGGGACAGATCTTGATGAACTGATATGATGCAATTATTTAAAACTTCTTCTTTTTCACTGCAGACATAAAGTTACGTTTATCATTCCCTGCTAAAGAAAAATAAATGTGTACATTATTATATAGTATAATGTTGAGACAATGAAAATAAAAAAAAAGAATATCTCTTTTAAAAATGTGGTGGGGCTTAGCTGAATATGAAAATTTTCTTGTCTAAGAATATCTGTGTGTTTCAATCACTTACATACGGTCACTGTAAGTTGGAATTGACTCAATGGCAACGTGTATGGCAAATACAGCAACAAATTATTATAAAACATTTTAAAAATATAAATGAGTTTATATTTTTTAAAAGGGATGCATACATTACTCAGTCTTCATGAAACAAGACATGAGGAGATTCTGAAAAAAGAAAATGAGTTAGAGATGTAATACTTATGGTGTAGCACAGCAAATCCATGGAGATGGCTATTCATCAGTTTTTAAGAGTCTTTCTATATATTCAAGATTCTATTTCTGTGTTTTGTCTTGTTTTTATTTGATTATTTTAACTATTTTTAAAAGTATATATATTTTTTCCTTTATCCTTACCCTAAACAACACACACAAGCTCATAAACTATAATTTAGAAATTCTATCCAGTGGTAAGAGAAAACAAACTGTTGCTTACGTAAATTAGGCATTAGTTGTTTCTTCATTTAGCAAGGAAAACAGATATAGTAACTTAAATCTAAACTAATGTCTTCATAATGCCATCAATGCACAGTCTCCTTCTAAATTTCAATTCAGCTATTTTTAGTGTATGTGTTTTCCTCTCCTGGTTGTCACCTTATGACCCCAAGAAGGCATCTTCACTTGCATCATATGTTCTATATCCAGCAGGGAGAAAAGGAGAATGGGCAAACATTTATTAATAACCTAAATTTGTTCTCTTACAAGGGTATCTGCAGAGAGCCTTACTCTGACATCCACTAATATCTCATTGGTTAGAATTATGGTGTCATATATTTATTTTTAGCTACAAGTGATGCTCAGACATGTAGTGTTTTCAGTTAATTTAAAGCTAAGCACATTGCCCCCTAACTAGATGCAGACACTGTTAGTCAGGAAGGAAAAGAAACTACATACTGAATGGAAAACAGCAGTGGGTGCACTCACACCCTTCACACACACAGGGTTTCAGTAGACTGTGCTTCACTAAATTATTTTTTTTCTTTCTATCCTCTGCCACCAATAGTGTAAGTTTCAATGCTTGATCCTCTCTTTTCTTCCTTACTTTTAATTTCTTTGCCTAACACATTGCCTAGGAATGGGGAATATTTAAGAACTATATGTTGAATGCATGTGTAAATAAAAGGATGGAAACTCAGTAGATGGGTGTTGAATATGGCATATGTATATGAATGCAGTGGCCTGGATGACATCTAGAATTCATTGATGATGACTGTCAACTGCAAACAGAGTTAAATAAGAGGATGTGGGTGTTCAATTGAAACACAGTGAAAAAGGAATTGTCTTTGTATTTTTTGTAGCAAATTTATTCAGTATTATTTTGAACTCGTTATACCACCTCTGTCTGACTTTTTTGTTTCTTGGTTAAATTAAGTTAAGGCACACACACACACACACACACACACGAGAATGTTAAGAATGAGTCAGCTTATATGAAACATACACTAAAACTCAACAGCTTTCAGGGATAATTAACGTTGCACACCAGAGTGCAAGAAAAATGAGTATAAATAAAAAAATAATTTCAAGGAATTGAGAATTAATGTATGTTTTATACCTTTTAGGCTTGTTTCATTGAATAAGAGGAAAAAATAATAGAAACTTTCTTACAAATTGCGAGGAAATTTGAGGAATTTTTTTTTGATCATTGTAAGCAGTTGACATAATTACAAAGGTAGAGAGAACTAATAATTAGGAACTCTGTGTATATGTGAGAGAGAGAGAGAAAGTGTGTGTGTGTATATTAAAATATAAATATATATATTAAATATATATGTATATATAATATAAATATATTTAATTCTCCCTACAAATCTATAAGCAGCTATTAGTATCATGACTTTACAGATAATGAAACTGAAGCTCAGAGGAGTTGAGTAACATCCTCTAGTTTAGAGTTGGTTAATGGAACACTTAGAATATAAACTCACGCATACCTGACTCCAAAGTCCTTTGATAATGTATGGTTAATTCAACCAAATTTTTTTTAGGAATGCAAGTTCCAAGGGATTTGTGGTTGCAGATTATAATTGCCTTTGTATTATTGGTCTTGGCTACCCACTAGCCAAGCACATTCTTCATATTGTACTGCTCAAAGCCCCAAAGCTAGTAAGTGGCAGAACAAAGATTAAAGTCCTACCAATGTGACCTTAGAAACTACACACATAACCATTATTTTATCTTTCTTTCTCTAGAATATAACTGAAAAGGGAGAAAAATGAGCATGAACAGGGGCAGAGTAACCAGTAAACAAGGTATGCAAAAGCTTTCTTGTGTTTACTTACTAATCTGTAGTGCGCAATTACACTTGGGTTTCACCACATTAAAGATGTGAAATTGTGCACTACAGATTAGTAAGTAAGCACAAATAAGCCCATGCGTACCTTGCTTACTGGGTAATCTATTCCTGAGCATGAGTGTATGTACTGAAGCCTAAGTCTTCGGAGATATACAAGGTCTATCTGCACTAGATCATCCAAACAGTACAATTATGAAAGTAACTTTTGAAGCACCAAAACCAGAAATGCTTGCTGGAAGTTCCCTCTGAAGAATGACACGCTAAGAGAGGGAAGGGAAAAAGAGAAAGCATTGTTTTAAAATCAAACTTTTAAAGTCATCACAAAATCATTGCCCATTTCACGTTTTTACTGGGCTTACCCACTGTTTGGAAAAGATTTTAAATGTTATACACCAGTTTAAATCTGAAGGGCTAAAAATGATATACTCTTTTCCGTCACCAGTAGAAGTATTTTACAAAAGTTCACTTATGAAAGATAGTGCTAATCTGTAATATAACTCTAGCTGTTTGAGAGAATTAAATAAAGGAACTTGGTCTAGTGTTTGTCATCTTTTTGAGGGTTAATAGTAACTGTAGTATTACTGAGTTACAGATATTTGTCTGTATAATTTGTGGGAGAAATACACAGGCAGTTCTCAGTAGGAGGGCCAAGAGGCAACTGCAGACTGTCAATTAGCTGCCACTCAGACTCCCCTGCTGAGTACTTCTTCATTTGTATGCACAGGTTTGGAAAAGAGGAGCTTTCTGAGCTCTTAAGAATTCAGTGTGAACTTCTGGGTGACATGTAAATCAGAGAAGTTCCATTTTTGGAATAGAGTAGTGGAAACACAACTAATCTTGTGACCCCAATTGCTCCTTCAAAATTTATGAGGAAATATGTTTAGTTTTTATTTTTATTTTAATATTATAATGCAGATGGAAGTTTAAAATTAAAAAAAAAAAAACCACACGAAGAGAAAAACGCATATTTGCTTCTTTTATACGTACACTTTTTCAAATAAGTGACCAAGGGACTTATGTGTAACTTAGGATTCTTTACATCTTCCCGAAATACTTCTTCATACCTTTATTTTCTATGCCCCATGCCTATAAACCATCCTGTTTGAATTTCATTAAGGGAAGACAGATGGTCGTATAACTTTTGAAGCTCAATCGTTTCTTAATATAGTTCTAGTCAGAAACATTGAACCGAATAGTGTGTTGCTTTTTAACTGAGAAGTTAAAAGTTATTTCAGGGATTCTTTTTTTTTTTTCTTTTAATTATACTTAGATTTAATTAAATCTACATACATAATTTAGCTGTTTTCCATCACTATGAAGTATGATTATATTCGTGTAGAAGATAAATAGATTTGATTCTATCAGGAAGAATGAGCAAAAGCTTAGCGTTACTGATTCTTTAAATTAAAAAATAAATGCTATTTAGTTAAAAAAAAAAAATTAGCACCACAGAAAACTCATGTCTTTCCCTTTCCTCAGGATCATGCTCAGTTAACCAGGAATTGGCTAATATTCCAGAGCCTAACCTAGGGTCGACTTTACGGCAGTTTGGTTTGGTTTCTGGAGCCTTGATGGCACAGTGTTTAAGAGCTCAGCTGCTAGCCAAAAGGTCAGCAGTTCAAATCCACCAGCCGCTCCTTGGAAACCCTGTGGGGCAGTTCTACTCTGTCCTATAGGGTCTCTATGAGTCAGAATCGACTCGAGGGCAATGGGTAATCCAACAGGTAACCCTAGGTTAGGAGCCCTGGTGGCATAGTGGTTAGGAGCTTAGCTGCTAATCAAAACGTCAGCAGTTTGAATCCACCAGCTGCTCCTTGGAAACCCTATCGGGCAGTTTTACCCTGTCCTATAGGGTCACTGTGAGTCGGAATCGGGTCACTATGAGTTGGCAACGGGTTTGGGTTTTTGGTTTGCCTTAAGGTTAAATGATAGTTTCCCCTTTCTCTCCAAGTACTTTCCTTAACTCTTTTTGTCTTTGGTCCACTTTCCTCTATATATTTCAAATTCTAATGCTTACCCCAGGTTTCCCAGAGATTCTAATACACATCCTTCCCTATCCTGAATTCAGACTGATCTGATTTCATAGCTGATGTCTTGTGCTCTTGATTTATTCATTCTTTCCTATCTCTACTGTCATCTAGTCAACAGTAAAACTCATAAGTTCCTGTGTACTATTACTTCAAAAGATTAGTTCTCTAACTGGACATTTTGTAATACTGAGAATAACACTGAGTATAAACATATTTCCAGGGTTAATTACTTCTTTACAAGAAGCAATGAGCATCAGTGATAATCATAATATAATGATCATCTGGATAAATAGCAAATCATTAAATGTCTCCATGTAATTACCCAGATGCTGTATACGATTATGTTTGTAACAAGTGTGGGTCCAAAGACTCTCTACGCAATTGTAGTTAATTCAGTAGTTGAAATACAGAAAAAGAGTAGAAATATTAAGCCATTCCATCACATTTATGGGGTCACCATGAGTCAGAATTGACTCAATGGCAACAGATATATTTTTTTGGTTTTATCATATCCTGGAGAAGAGCTACATCAAATTCAAAAGAAGCTCCTCTGTCACAGTCGGTTCTATATCTACTTTGTTAGCAAAAGTAATATGTTGACCATATTTCTTTACATACCAATTGCAAAATTTAATTAGCAATAAGTATTTGGTCCATATGAAGTGAATAAATGAATTAGACATCCACTTATTGTAGATTTTTGGCAAAGCAATAAAGCTAAATCTATCTTCAGGTGAGTGAGACATTTTTTAGACATCTTGTTTAAATTAGCCTTTGGGATCTGATCACAGAAAGAGTTTTAGTAAGTTACAATTATCTTGAATCGGTAAATACATTCCAAAATTATTAATAATGTTTTGCACAGCATACTTATGTAAATAGGGATTTCCTTCTGCCTTAATTTTACTGAAGTCAAAATGGAGAATCAGAGTAAATCTAGACCTGAACTTGATGATACTTTTTTTTTAAACTTGAAATTCAAAGTTGGTGAATTGGTTTCAGAACAAATCTGTCATATAAACCTTGTTAATTTGACTATGATTGGTTTTGCAAAATTATTTGCATTTGATATGTAAATCAGTTTTGTTTTATAGTTGTTTAAGAGTTATACTTGTGTTTTTTATATATTATTATATTTATTCATTTTTAAATAACATCAAAATAAAAAATAATATACATTGACACTATGAGTTCATTAAAAATCATTTCGTTAAATTCCATGTGGATATCACTTAAGTTTGAGGGACACTCCCTCTTAGCTTGTGGACAATAGGTTTGCTAATCTTTGAGGAAAGTAAATGTTTCAGTAATAGAATGGTTTTGTTTTGTTTTTTTACCCTTCCACTAGTATTAGCATTTAAATAAGGAACAATATATTAACAAGGTCAAGCTTCTTTGACAAGACAGCTATCCTATAACTAGACAGCTAAAGGTATGCTTTTTGGAAAGCAAACTAGCAACAACAACAAAAAGGATATCTTGGTTGTCTATTTTCTTACAGGAGCCCTGGTGGTGCAGTGGTTAAGAGCTTGGGTGCCAACCAAAATGTCTGCAGTTCGAATCCACTGGCCTCTCCTTGGAAACCATATGGGGCAGTTCTACTCTGTCCCATAGGGTCGCTATGAGTCGGAATATACTCAACAGCAAAGGGTTTGGTTTTGGTTATTTTCTTCTGAAAAAGGCTAGCCTCAAAGATCAAGTTAGTCACCTTTCACCTAAAATATGTTACGTTTTTATTTCTTTAAAGCCTAACAATTTATAAAGAAAGATCATTCACAATTTCTGGGTTTTATCCTTTCTGATCAATCAGTTACCTTTACAACATTAAGTACTTGGAGGATTGGGAACTCTACCAAATTTAATGTGACTGATAAAAAATTTTCATTTTTGTACATCATATGATTCTAGATTTTTATCATATATATTTAAAAATAGCTTTTTGATATAGAATATTATAATGTAGCATAGATTTTATGATCCCTGGCATTCACAGTTGAAGTATTTCATCTTTCTGTGGACATCTGCTTTTACTTACACAGGAATGTGTGTGTATAACCACAAATAACATTTTAAATCTGTTTTAACAGACTTAAATATTTATTATCATCATAGATTGTTGGCATATCAAGAAATAATGAATGATGCATGCAATGTTTATTCAATTATCCAAAAACATCTGACAAAATAAATTGAAATAGTAATTGTGTCATAAGAACTGAATAATAAGCACATAACTGAAACAAATAAAAGTAAAATAAAATAAGTAAGATACTAAGTTCATAAAAAAAGGTAGAACTGATATTAGCATCAAAAAGAGCTAGCTTTTGGCCGTCAAGCTGATTCTGACTATGGAGGTTGAGAACAAATGTGGAAACTGGGACAACATGGCTGTCAAAAATAACTTAGCCACAACTTAATGAAAGTTCTCAGTTTTCAAAGGATGATTTAATAACCAAATAAGAAAATGTAGAACCTTGGAAAAAAAGCTTTATGGACAAGAGAAGGATGTATAATAGACCCAACATCTGAGTTACAGGTTGGACCAAATAAAATAATTGTCCTTCCCTCATCTTTACACTATCTAATGATTTCATCTATTACACAAAGCTAGTCATTAAGCCGTAGATAAAATGACACAAATTAGGTAAAACTATTGGTGGGGTAAATTTCGGAAGGCTGCTACAGATGTTTACAAGGCTTGTCCCACCTGTCCCTTGTTTAACCCTGGAAAACACTTAAATCCTCCCCCTGAGACTTTTGCACAGCCTTCAGGGCCTATGTTAGTATGGCAAATGGATTTCATCCAATTACCCCTTTCTCAAGGTTATTAGTTTGCTTTAAAAATGATCTGCATGTTTTCTCACGGTGTAGAAGCTATTCCTTGCAGAAAAGCAACCGCCACTTTTGTAGTAAATAAGCTCTTAGAAGACATAATTCCATGTTGGAGTATTCATTTAGAATTACATAGTGATCAAGGGACACATTTCGCTGGAGAAATAATTCAAGAATTATGCCAAGTCCTTCCTGTTCATTAACCATTACATTGTCTTTACCATCCTCAAGCTTCCGGGTTAGTAGAGAGAACAAACGTAATTATTAAGAGTAAGATGGTTAAACTTTGTAGTTCTTTATAACTATCTTGGACTAAAGTCTTTCCTTTAAGTTTTACTGGATCTAAAGTCAACTCCCTTTGGAAAACATAAACTCACATCTTATGAAATTATTACTGGAAGGCCCATGATTTTGCCTCATGTTAAATTTATTGATCCAAATATAGCTCAACTAAACCCCATTGTCTTTGAGTCAATTATAACTCATAGTGACCCTATAGGACAGACTAGAACTGCCCTATAGGGTTTCCAAGGAGCAGCTGGTGGATTTGAATGCTAACCTTTTGGTTAGCAGCTGAGCTCTTAACCGTTGAGCCACCAGGGCTCCATAGCTCAAGTAGATCTTCTCAAATATTGTAAATAATTACTTCTTTATGCTCAGGTTTATCCTTCTCATATTGAGGCAACCTTTGATAGACGAGGGCCTGCTTTAGGCGCCCGGGACCCTAAAGACCTGCTGCCCAGAGAATATGTCTATTGGAAAATACATCAATTGAAAAACAGTCTAGAACCTCGCTGATAGGGACTCTACCTTGTCCTACTTACTAACCATTAGTGCAGCCAAGCTAGAAGGTATAAAATCCTTGCATTCATTTATCCCAGTTAAAAAGAGTCTCACCTCCCTCTTGGAAAAGCATTTCCACTGGGGATTTAAAACTGACTGTTCACCAAGTTGAAAATGACTAAGATGTACTCTTTCTATATACCTAGTCTCCTAATTCTACCATTAGGTTTCTTCATTTCTGTTTTTTCTTCTACAAATGCCATTTTAACCTGGACTGATACTGATGCTTGCCATTTTAAATGAACTGATTTGTCAGATCTATGTAGCCCTACCTATTTCTAGCCAGTCAGGACTTTCTTGGTGGGTATCCCCTCTGCAAGGGGCAGACTGAATAGCTCTTGATGTATTAATTTCAGAATTTAAGAAGAAACCAAGTACCCTAAATACCGTAACAAAATTTTCTGCATTCAATGGCTTATGCCCCTTCTACCATTGAACACAAGACACAGTTTGACCTTTTCTCTAAGTAGCACTCAGGCTTTAGCCTTTAAAGTTGTTTAAGAAGGATTTAGTGTGCCCCTTCAAGAGCCATTAAACAGCACCTTCTCTACTTAAGGCTTCTATTGACAAGTATAAGATGATTTTATTTGGCTGAGCTGATACCTCAAGCAAGGTTAAGTCAAACAGCTTTGTTCTTTTGGGAGCAAGCCAACCATAGCAAGCAGCATGACCCAAAGGCTACTAAGCACATGCGATGGCTTCAAAACTGATTGTATGGCCACTGTTTCTCTTCAAGCTACAGATTGGCTTGCCACTGATTGATTATGACACCCAGGTATTTACTGGTTAGCCCTAAACAACGCAAATGTGGCTCTAACCTTTGGCCTTGTCTTCCACATGGATGGGTTGGCAGATATACTATGAGACTGATCTGGACCCAAGTTTAAGTATTAACTGACTTGCCTCTTCTGGCTAATATCTCTTACTTGAGAGGTCAGTGGTCCAGATCTGTATTTCATTGATATGATCATTTAGCTGCTGTTTTTGTACCCCGATTAGAAGACGTCATGGAATTTGTTGTAGTTCTGAACAAACGTATTCAGATTGCCTTAAATGATTCCACCAATGGACTCCAAGCAATGAACACTGAAATAACTTTGATGAGAGAGGTAGTCCTCTGAAACCAAATGGCCCTCAACATCCTTAAAGCTCATCAAGGAGGCATTTGTGCCGTTGTTAAAACTGACTGCTGTGTTTATATTCCTGACAATAGTGCTAACTTCACTTATGTTTCCTGTATGTACCACACAGTGTCAGATCTCAATGATATTGTTCACTCTTTAGCTGAGATTTTAAATAACTGGTCTCATTCCTGGGGTGGATAGTGGAAAAAGATATTAATTTACCTTGGCTTGTTTCTATTCATCTTTGTATCTATCTTTGTAATTATAAAATTTTTTTGCTAATCAACAATTGTACTCTATGAAGTGTTGTATACCCAAACCTTCTCACCCTGCAGATAAACTGATGTTAGCACTCATGCTTTTCAACAAGAAAATAATGTGTAGCATTTTGCCTTTGGATATACAGATATTGGTTAATGTCCTTCAGACTGACAGAGGAGTTCCTCAACTTTGGCCTAAAACCTCAACAAATAAAATCGTGAAACAACTCATTCTGAAGATGAGACTTAATAGCATGGCATGGCAAGGCCAAGAAAATATAAAATGACACTGAAATAAGGTAAACAATGGAGCAATCAACAAGAGGTAGAAATCTTTGCAGAAGAAAGATTATTCCTTTGTGGGAGATCAATGCCCCCTAGTGGAGGCAAGATCAAAAGGGGGAAGTGTAGAGGTTGAAAACCAAATGCAGAAACTGAGGACATTTCTTCCAAGCCGGGAGAACATGGCTGAGGTCTGGTTTCTCAGGGTGTCTTAGTTATCTAGTGCTACTCTAACAGGAATACCACAAGTGGATGACTTTAACAGAGAGAAATTTATTTATTCACAGTAAAGTAGGTTAAAAGTCCAAATTCAGGGCATCAACTCCAGGGGAAGGCTTTTTCTCTGTCAGCCTTCTCATCAATGTCCTCCGGACTAGGAGCCTCTCAGCACAGGTACCCTGGGTCCGAAGGACATGCTCAGCTCCTGGAACTATTTTCTTGGTGGTATGAGGTCCTCCCGCCCCCACCCCCCCATTGTCTGCTTGCTTCCCTTTCCTTTTATCTCTTGTAAGGTAAAAGGTGGCGCGGGCCACACCCTAGGGAATCTCTCTTTACATTGGATCAGGGTTGTGACCTGGGTAAGGGTGGTGTTATAATCCCACCCTAATCCTCTTTAACATAAAATTACAATCACAAAATGGAGGCCAACCACACAATTCTGGGAATCATGGCCCAGCCAAATTGATACACACACTTTTTGGGGGACATAATTCAATCCACGACACAGGACAAAAGTTTAAGGTAATAAGTAACCCTAATTCTTAAAATTATAACTAGTTTGTTTCTTTAGATTTATGTGCAGGCAACATCTGGAGTTTTTAGTTCCTGTGTTCCAGACAAGCTGACACCTAGCTATTTGAAAACCTGCATTGGCAGGTACTGACCCCTTGAGAACTACATTATTTGTCTTCTTAGCCAAACGCAGCTCTGAGGAAGAAAGGACTTCAAGGGACATTTTGATGAATATCCAAAAGACTGATCTAAACCGCCTGGACTTCCTTGACTTTCTGTGTTCCTCAGACTACAAAAACCCCATACTACCCCATCTCATTTGCAACATTCAGCCTCATGCTGTAAGTTGCCCAACATGTGAGTTGTAAATCTCTAGCATTGTTTTAACATTGTTTTCACTGTTAGCAATTCCTCAACCGGACTCATAACGACTCTATAGGACAGAGTAGAACTGCACCATAGAATTTACAAGGCTGTAATCTTAATGGAAGCAGACTCCCACATCTTTATCCCATGGAGCGGCTGGTGGTTTCGAACTACCAAACTGTCAGTTAGCAGACTAGCATTTAACCACTGCACCATCAAGCCTCCTTTGGTACTAGTATAGATGAAAGTTTATATAAACCATAATGTATATTTTCATTATGCACAGCTGAAATTAAAATTCATTGCAGACTATGTCATAACAAGGCACATTTCCTCTAGGGCAGTAGAAGATACGACTTTGTTCTTGAAAGAATATCCTGACATATGTTGTGGAAATATAATGAAGAATAAAATCTACTCCCAACTCAAAAAAATCTCTCCATAAATTCAGTCCAAAACCAGAAAACCAAACCCATTGCTATTTTGTCGATTCTGACTCACAGCAACCCTATAGGACAGAGTAGAACTGTCCCATAGGTTTTCCAAGGAGTAGCTGGTGGATTTGAACTGCCAACCTTTTGTTCAGCAGTTGAGCTCTTCATCACTGTGCCACCAGGGTTCCATAAATGCAGAAAGGAAAGAAAATTTTTATTATTAAATAAGCATTAAACCAGAATATGGTGCATCACAGGCAATCTGTTAAAGAGATTAGAAAGACAGAAAGGAATCAGACCATTTATATATCTAAATAGATACAAACCATCACATTCACATTTTCAAGATAAAATTACTAATTTTGTAATATCTTGATGACAGGATACTTGAAGTTATGCTCATCTCCTTCCAGGAAATAGGAGTGTGATCTTATTTGATGATTACATTTCAAAAGAGTCGGTTCCCAGGCCTTGAGAAATATCCTTGATTTACATACAGGCAGTCCCTGGGTTACAAATGTCCAACTTATGTACAAACCATAGTTATGAACCAACCCCTGTAAAGTCTATTATACTAAAAATTTGAGATACATACTGTGGTTTATAATAACAAATGGGTACTACTTTGATGTGCATCAAAACATTATTATTATCATTGCTGTGTTATTACATTAAAGTGTATCTGGACGTGTTTCTTTATTGTTTTTTATGTATAGAAAGGTACACTATATACTATATACATTTGACTGACATTTGACTAGATTATATTAGATATTAACTGTACTTAACTCTTCCAACTTATGTACAAATTCAACTTTAGACAGATTTAGGAAGGAAACTTGTTTGTAATCTGAGGACTGCTTATACTTTTCAAAGAGACAGAGACAGAATTTACAATTACAAATTATCTAAAATGAATTTTGAAAGAACAGAGGAGGAGAGAGGCCTCTACTTGTTTTCAACAGGGAGAATTAAAACCTCTTATTTTCAATTTGTTTTTGTCCCTATTAGTATGTCATAGAAGAAAGATGATTGAATTTATATGTTTTCTTAGCAATATAAAAATGAAATGTGAAAACTTTTCCAAGATTTGATCTTCAGTAAAAAATTTATCAAGATGTAATATGTAAAACTGGTGAAGTTATTAAATCAAAACTCATGTTTTATTTTGTTGTTATTCTTTTTCATCTTCCTCTCTTCTTCTGTTACCAGTCAACCTATTTCAAGATTTTATCCTATTTGTTGAAATGGTTAATATTTTTATACAGCATGTATTTTGATGAAGAATTCTCTAAGCCATTGGAGCTAGAAGGCATTTAAATTATATGCAAGATTTTAAACATTTCTTGATTCGGTAGCATAAAGAATCTTAAAATCTAAATGCTCACTTGCAACCATGTGTGTACAATCTTGAAAGAGTACTCTCTTCAGAATGGAGGTATTTACGTGTCTTATCACAACTGTGAGAATAGTATTGTACAATGTATGTGGCATTGTTGAATGGGTACACTTTTGCCAAAGTGAAAAGAGCTTTTCTCTTGCCAGCAGGAGCACTCAGGATCCAGACACATAAAAATGAAAAATGGAAAACAATAAATGTAAATAAAACATTACTGTAGCCTTTTTCCTTGTTGCTTTCCACAACTTCTGCAATCACAGTCTGATGAGAAATGGTGGTTTCACTGCAGCAATGAAGAGTGGCATTGTTTTTTTAACCAAGTCCTCTGGAGAGTAGATTTTTGAAAGTCTTGAGTCAAAGTTGAGTACAGAAGAGAACATTCACGTATTGTTTTTCTCATATAATAAAGATGCTCAAAGTATTTCACTGTTTGGGAGACTTTCGGTACAACTTGTTTTAAAAAGTTATTAGAGTTGTTAACCTGACTATACCAGGTCCAAGACGGAGTCACTTATGCTGAACCCCATGTTGGCAAACCAAAACCTAGCTAGTTTCTATTTTCTGTAAATTTCTGACTTTCCCAGAAGCTGAAACCTAAGTTAATCAATTAATTCACCAAGAAAAAGAAACCTAAGCTAACCAGTTAGGACTTACCTGCTCAATTTAACCTAATTCAAAATTTCCGCTTAATCTTAAATAAAGAAAATGTTTGCCAGCTAATCTGCAATTTGCCCAGTATAGCCTCCCTGTTCCTGTGTGTCTTTGCCATAAAAACCCTTCTGCTTTGTACCACACTTTGGAGTTATTATCTGACTTCCAGACCAGTTGTTCTTCAATTTATGAATTAAAAATAAAGCTTATGAGTTTGAACAATAATTTAATCTTGTGAAAATTCTGTGTTTAACAGAGTACAATAAGATAATTGCTTCTTTTTTTTTTTTTTTTTTTATTAATGTCAGGAAAAACTGGCAATGACTTGGAAATGGGCAAAAGAAAATCCTGGGTGATCTTTGAGTGGAATGCTTGCATAGTTTAATGAAACCTCTGGAGACTGAGTCCATAACCAACAATTCAACCGTAGAGGCATGGAATTTTGTGTTTGACTGGCAAATGGACAACTCTGGAGGTGGAAGCTAACTTACAGAAAACGGATAGTAATGCCGACAATGAGGTAAGTGATTCTTCTTCATGGTGATGCAAATGAATTTTGTTTTGTAAAGAATACACATGTCATAATTTAGTTCTTGTTTGAGCTGGTTTTAATGTCTATTGGCTCATTTACTAATTAACTACTTGACTAAAATTTTTGATAAATGTTCATTTTATATTTGTATGTGAATCATGAATTTATCCACTTTAAATATTATACTTCAGCACTAATATTAAATGAATTAATGACTGAGAAAACCAGAAAGTAAGAAGTTAAATAAGGAAAACTGGTCTTAACGTGTTCAGGTACTTCGATTGTCATTATTATATTCTCTTTTTGGCTCAGTGTTGCTCTCTTCTCTCTGTTCTAATGCATGAAATGAGATTTTGTTCCCATTTAACTCATAGAAGCCTAGCTTCTAAGTTTTAGGATTCAGACATGTTCCCCTCTACAGTGACTGAGTTGACTTTGTAAAGATTTAGAATTATTTGTTTAGATGCACATGGCGAGTGGAGGAATTGGATAGGTTGGAGGTATCAGGAACTTGGAGGAAAATGGAAGAAAGAATTACTTCATTCGGAGAGAACTGAGGCAGTGATCTCTCTAGTGCCTCCATCCTCTCTCATCATTCTGTTTTGTTTGTGATTGCCAGCATAATTAAAGGAATGGGGAAATGGATTCTGTTGCTATCTTGCTTTTGAGCTTTGCACTCAGGTTGATTAATGCTTTCTTTACACATGCACTGGGCTGCTCTACATTTCCTTTGTAAGTAATGCTAATTAAGTTGAACAAGCAACAAATGCCTGCAGAGCTTGTGTTTGAGCCACAATTACTCCTGGGGGATCATCATGATTTTGAATGCAACTAAACAGAGAAAATCAGGATTCAAAAGGCATAGTCATTCGTTTTGCCATTTTAGGAAGTATTCATAGAGGACCTACTATGTATACCATGGCTATATGAGGAAAGAAGCCATTTATGCATAGACTCTGACATGGTAGATTTCTTATGTTCAGAAAAGTGAAGGAGAATAAGTGACTAGAGCTAACTAACTGATGAGGGGGAGAGTGGCAGGAGAGGAGGTCAAGGAAGCCAAAGAAGGGGACATGCAGGGTTTGGGAGGTATATTTAAGAACATCCCTTTTTTACCCTCCCTTTGATTTAGATAGCTGCCATTGGATGATCTTGAACAGAAAATAATGACGATCTGACACACTTTAAGAAGAATAAATCTGATACCGTATTAAAAAAAAAAAGACAGGAGAGAGCCAAAGATAGAAGCTGGGAGCCTTGTAAATGATAAGGGACAGTTGACCATGGGTTGACCAAGGTATTAGCAGAGAAAGTAGTGAGAAGTTGTTGGGTTCTATGTATATTTTGACAGTAAAACCAAGGGTGTACGCCAATGAGTTGAATACATTATATGAAAAATAGATAGAAATCAATGTAGTTTTTAATATTTTGACCTGAGGGACTAGGACAACGGCATTTACTGAGATGGAGTATGCCATTGTAAGCATAGGTTATTTAGGAGGGTGGATTGATTAGGAGTTTGGTTTTGGGTATATTTAATGTGAGTTGCCTTTTAGCATTCAAGTGAAAACGTTGAGTGTGTACTTCATTATGAATCAATTTCATGAATAACTCAGCAATATCTAATGTTATTTTTTATTTTGATGATTTACGTATAATGAGATGTACAGTTTTTAAGTTATCAGTTTGATATTTTGTCAGTTTTATATATCTGTATAACCAACAGTCATAAAAAAATTTAAGACATTTCTATTACTCCAGAAAGTTCCTTTGTGTCTTTTACAGTAAATTTTACCCTCAAACTACCTGCCCCCTCATCCTGAGGTAATTATTGTCTAAATTCTATTAGCATGGGTTGTTTTTGCCTATTCTAGAATTTCATAAAAGTAAAATTATACAGTATGCACTTTTTGTCTGTGATTCATTTGATATCAAGTGTAAGATATTTTTATGCTACAAACCCAAAACCAGATCCATTGCCGTCAAGTAGATTCCAACTCATAGTGACCCTATAGGACAGAGTGGAACTGCTCCCATAGAATTTCCAAGGAGCAGTCGGTGGATTCGAACTGCTGACCTTTTGGTTAGCAGCCATAGCTCTTAATCACTGTGCCCCGAGGGCTCCTTTTATACTATAGCATTTATAAATTATCTTTGTACATGGAAATTTATTTGATCACTACAACTCTGTACGGAATTTGTTAGTCATATTTTTCTGCAAGAATGTGCATAAACAACAAATAAAAAAAAAAAAACAACTCATGGCTTAAAACAAATGTTTCCTTTTTCTCTCATGAGATACTACATTGCTTGGAATTCTTGGCACAGCTGAGCTTGACTATGCTTGGGTATATGTCTACTCCACATGTTTGCATTTTGGAAATCAAGGCTGAGAAGTAGTAACTACCTGAAGTTGTCATAACCTCCTCTTACAGTAGATAGCAGGAGAACAAGAAGACCAGTAGAAACTTGGAACTCACGTATTTTTTTACCAGCTTACTTCTCCTTAGCTGAAGCCAATTTACTTGGCCATATACAAAATTAATGAGGTCAAAAAATATAATCCTCCTCAAGTGTTGAAGAAGCCCTGGTGGTGCAGTGGCTAAGAGATCAGCTGCTTACCAAAAGGTTGGCAGTTTGAATCCATCAGCCACTCCTTGGAAACCCTGTGGGGCAGTTCTGCTCTGTCCTATAGGGTCGCTATGAGTTGGAATCAACTTAACGGCAAGGAGGTTGGTTGTGTTTTGAAGGTGGTGAAGGAAAAGAGGAGTGAATAGTTGCTGAATAATAGTACAACTCACAGCTGAGCAGGGAAATATTAATTATTATTCACTTTAAGGGGAAAAATAATATTCAGCTAAGAGGATATAAGTGTTCAATTTAATTTTTACGGTACAGATAAAACCCAAACTCTGCTCTTGTGACATTTAGTGTAACATTATGCCAAGTTACTATTTTTGTTTTGTTTATTAACATTAGGCTTAAGTAATCAAGAGGCAAAAGGAATTTTGGGACCAAGATAAAAGAGAAGATGGAATATTACAACAGAGGTGTAAGTAAGAAGTGACAAAATGTCCCTTCACCCACCCTCATTCTTAAAAGGAGGACAAGATTTATACATCTGAAAAGACAAGTAATGAGAAAGCCACACTATTCTTTAGGGATTCTTGTTGAAGTCAGCACTGAAGAATGAAAGGTAAGGTACACTCGAGAGTAGGGAGTTGGTTTTTTAAGAATATGATGGAAGCCGTTTAAACATGGAAGCACCTACCTTTTTTTTTTTTTGCTTATGGTATCCTTTACTGAAGTAGATCTTCAGGGCTTTTGATACAACCTGTTCAGCAGGAACAGCTGAGGAAGCAATGACTATTCAAGAATGACCACTGGAAGTAATTGATAACAATATCAATTTAGATAGTGACAGGAAATTCATGCCAATTTCAAATAAGGCAGGAGATTTTGTAGAATAGCATCATTTTAGAAAACTTCTTAAACCAGCTGAAACTGTGTAGGCCTTAAGGCACGGATAGAGCGTGGAGAGCTAAAGAGGTGTTATTAGCAAATTTGTGGTGAGAATTAAAATAAGAATAACTGTATTCTAATGAATTACATTTTAAAATCAGTGATTGGTTGTGTTATTCTAGACAGAAGAGTTTATGTTACCCAGAAAGAGGGAGGGGGACTTGAAAAATAGATTGGGACCAGATTTTGGAAGGCCTTAATACGGCCAGACTATTGCATTTGGACTACATTTTGTAGATTGTTGTTGTTAGCGGCTATTGAGTCAATATTCTACTTTTAGAATACTTTCATCATGCTAAAAGTAGCATTTTAAGATAAGTAACCTGACAGTAGTGTTCAGAATTAGAAAAAGGGTAGAATTTGCAAACAATGAGATCAGTTAGGAAACCACTGGCTAGTCTAAGTGTTGTTCACAAAGTTAGCAGCAGTGGGAAAACAATGGATAGCTTTGAAAAAGATTATAAATTTATAATTCATAGACATGACAAATGATGGAAGATCAATGGTAAGTAAGAAGATAAGGTTAAAAAAAAAGATAGAATTTTATGAGCCTTAATCACTAAGATGTTGATTCCATATAACTTTGTAAGTAGTGATATTGGAGAAATACAATATTTTCAATGTGTTTAGTATTGTTTAAAGAGGGTTTTCTGTTAAACCTATTTAAAATTAGCTTACATGTGCAGATACAAGTATATAATGCTGGAGAGGAGAGTAAGAGCTTTACAAAAAGTGATAGGGTAAATGGAATGCTTATTAGGTGGTTATGAGGACAGCAAGATGTGAAATATATTTGTTTTTTATTCTATGAAACTTCTCTAAAACACTACACAGAAAAATTTAGTGTGCAGTAGACTCATTTTGGACCCCATTCAAGAAAATGTAGTCTCTAAATTATCATGCCAAACAGTGCTTTGGTCATCATAAGCACATTTTTGTCTTTACGAGTGGTTTCTCTTGCTGCAGCTCCAAGGGCATGAATCCCAAGGATATCTTTAAAGTAAGGTATAGGGTGCAGTCTAAACCTGACTTAATTTTACCTGCATGTACATACATGATAATATGAGATTATTGTTTTTGTCGCACATCTATAGGAATATTTTTGTTTTCTGTTTTTACAGATTTATTCTTTTTTTGGGAGATATTGCTTTTCATTAATTCAATCAACAATTTATTAAAGCATCCAGTTTGTGAAGCACTAGGCTACATGCTGAAGATGCAGAGAGAGAAAAGATACATAGCTCAGAGTTTACCTGTAAGCAAAATGAAGGAACAAGAGTAACAGGGTTTGTGAAAAGTGTTATGATGGAGTTATGCAGAGTGCTATGGGACTTCAGAGAAAAGGTTTCAAACTGAGACAGCATTATACATGTTTGAAGGATAAATAAGCGTTAGATACAATTAACATTGAAGGGAATGAAGAGGACACAGGAAACAGACTGCATGAAGGAATAAGAGGTATGAAAAGAATTTGAAGTAGTTCAATATGCCTAAAGTGAAGAGTGAATTTGACACAAAGACAGAAAATAAAAGATCCCACAGTACTTTGAACTTTCCTTTATTCACTTTGCTTCTCTTCCTTCCCTATAAATCTCCTGTCGCTTGGAAGTTTCAGTGTCTCTGAGGATCTTCTTGTATACCCAGGAAAGAGTAGTTGTTGAAATCACAAAAGTTCAAAGCTGGAAACAAATCTTAAAGATTATATATTAAACCTCATTTCTAGATAAATATCTTTAATTAGGTATTTTCAATTTATACATTGAAAATAGGATTTCAAATAAGATGAGAAGCTAGACCTACCAGATTTAATTTAAGGTTTTTTACTGAAGAACTAGTTGTTATTCTTCTATTTTCAATACGATTTACAACCAATGCCTTATTCAAACTTAAATGTCAGCTACTGAATTAAACTTTTTTTCAGAGTAAAACTTTAAACCCCCAGTTTTGCTTCACAAAATTACAGTTATCTGGTTACCCTATAGCACAGAGTAGAGCTGCCCCATAGCATTTCCAAGGAGCACCTGGTGGATTTGAACTGCCAACCTTTTGGTTAGCAGCCGTAGTTCTTAACCACTACGCCACCAGGAGAGAATATTAACAGTTCTAAATTGATTCTCTAGGCAGGGTTGATGGATGCTTTTGAGACTTAATTATTCTTGGTTTAAATACCATGTATCTAATCATTCTCTCATGACTAGGGTGACCATATATCCTGATTTTTCCAGGAAAGCTCCAGTTTAGCACTGTTGTTCTAAATGCAATTACTAATATCTCCCTATTTCATTCTCCGTAACATCTCAGTTTGTACAACAAATAACACAGTCACCTTCTTATTACTAATTCACATGAGCCCCTCTTACAATCTGTCTTGCAAACTTTCACACAGTACTATTTAAGACATAACTATAATTCAACTATTCCATAATCGAGATACGTGAATGATAAGAGAGAGCATACATACGATACCAGGATTCTCTCTTACTACATTTACCCTAGGGCAAGCTCAAGGGAGGTATGACAATATGTTGTTTCTGTGACATTTGTATTGGAAAGTTCTGAAAGTCTATGTGGTCTTTGAGCTTTCCAAGAAGATTTTAAAGAATTGTCTGATTTTCCATTCTTTAACTGTGACAAATATATATCTTCTTTTGCATCTTAGCTAAAACAGCTCTTCCTGCCATTTCCCATGCAGATGGAGAGGTAACTTAGAAGAGAGTGAAGATTCCTAGGTAGCAATCTACTGCCAATCTAAAAGCTCTCACATAAAAGTTATTTTTGCTTTGCCTATGGAACCACTCTGGGTTTAATATATCCCCTGACTGAGGAACTACATTTAGCCTTCTCAGAGCCATTAAAAAAATGTCGTTGAGTGTGTAACATTTCTGGGTGATTTTACCCAGCTACAAAATCTATTGAGGTATTTTAAAGCACCATGTCTTCTTTCTAGAAATTCAGTTACTCTTGCTGTAAAACCCAAACCCAAACTCATTGCCCTCAAGTCAATTTGAACTCATAGCAAACCTGTAGGACAGAGTAGAACTGCCCCACAGGGTTTACAAGGAGCAGCTGGTGGATTCCCACTGTTGATCTTTTGATGAGCAGCCTCAGCGCTTAACCATAGCACCACCAGTGCTCTCTTGCTGTAGCGAAGGTAAACAAAACTACCTCTAACGGAGGCCAACCAGTTATATTTTCATATGTGTATTTAAAAAAATGGGGCAGAAGAGAAATATAAGAAGTAAACGGACACTCACATTCTTAATTTTATAGAACGATTTTAACAGCCCTTCAATAATTTATTGGCTTAGGTCAAATCTCTCTGGAATAAAGCATCATTTAATCCAGCAATACCCCTAACATATGTATTAGACAATGAAAAATTGCATAATACATAAATCTGGAAGTAAAGTTATGGTAAAGATATTCATATATTTAAGTACTTGATAGTAAGTAATTTAAAAAAAAGACATCGCATACATGTAAAATGACCAGTATAAGGAATTAAGTTAATTGATAATACATATATCTGTAAAGGAGTCCTGCTAGGTTGGCTATAGACAGCAAGTTTAATTGAGTTTCAGTCAGTCTTCATTATTCATAGATTCTGTATTTGCAAATTCACCTACTCACTAAAATTTATTTGTAACCCCAAAATCAATACTCTGTGTGCTTCTTTATGGAAACAAACAAACAAACAAACAAAAAAACCCAAAACAAAATATGTTAGATAAGCTTCATTCAGGCATGAGTTATAATGCTGTTGGCTGTGAGTTCAATGCTAATGAATCAACAATGTATATTAAACAGGGTGCTTTTAAACAGAAGCAGACATGGTTATGTATTGACTGGTTGACAAAAATACTGTGATCAGAGGCTGTCAGAAACCTAACCCTGTATTTCTACTAGGAGCAATTATTCAGTATTTGCTAATTCAGTGTTTACACTGACTTTACAGAACATATCTAACATGAATAACGAGAATTTACGATATAGTCAACAACTTTTTTTTATAAAATATATCTGCTCAAGTTCTTAAATTGTTTTGTATTGAAGTATACCAAACATGACCATCTCTAAGCTTAGTTTAACAAAGTATCCTCAAAGACGTAAGTAAAGATAAACTACAACCCTGGAAATCCTGGTGGCGTAGTGGTTAAGAGCTACGACTACTAACCAAAAGGTCAGCAATTTGAATTCACCAAGCTCTCCTTGGAAACTCTATGGATAGTTCTGCTCTGGCCTATAGGGTTGCTATGAGTGGGAATCGACTCAACAGCAATGAGTTTTGTTGTCAAGACTGATTTTGATGAAAGATGTTAAAATGATAGTCACACAAATCTTCCACTAACTTCTGTCTAGCTTGTATTTAAATACTTTCAGCAATCAGAAATTAAGACCATATGATCATTATTTTAGATCTTTAAAAAAAATCTGTTTAAAGGAATAAAAGTATGAAGTGTTCCCACCGGTGTCAGATCTCATGGTCCCAAGATCATTTGTCAGATATTCTGTTGTTTCAAAGTTTTATTCTTGACACCACCTCCCCTCTCAACCCCCTGTCATATACAGGCAGACTTGTGAAGAGTCTCGGGAACTCACCAGAGAGAATATCCTATTGTAGGTTGGAATTCACAGGCAGAATGAAGAGGATGAAGAAGTGAAGAGGTCCCTTTACTTGCTTATGTTACAGAGAACTTGTACACATCATGGATTTTTCCTTTAGAAAAGAGACTTCTCCTGTCTGCTGCTTTCCAGAAGAGCAGTCTTGCAACAAGTTAACAGACTGGGCATGAACACCAGCTGCTCAGTGAGATGTATGCCAGCAGGATGAATAGCCTAGAATAGCACTTGGGACAAGTATGAATAGTTCAGTATCAGTAGGGATGGGGTAGTGAGGGGGAGCTGTAAGTCTCTGAGAGATTTCCAGAAAATATTTAGAGAACTTCTAGAGTAATTCAAAGGAGAATGCTATTTGTCAATTCAGTTCTCTATCTAACCCTGGTTGTTGTTGTTGTTGGGTGCTGTTGAGTCTGTTCCGACTCATAGTGACCCCATGTATAACAGAAGAAAACATTGTCTGTCCTGTGCCATACTCACAATAGTAGGTATGTTTGAGCTCATTGCTGCAGCCACCGTGCAAATCCATCTTGTTGAAGGTCTTCCTACTTTTCTCTTACCGTCTAATTTACGAAGCATGATGTCCTTCTCCAGAGATTGGTCTCTCCTGATAACATGTTCAACTTAAGTGAGATCTATCCTAAAGTACAATGATGTCAGTGATAGGATAATATCCATACCCTGCAGACACATAAAATGTAACCATTCCTATAAGGAAATGAATTTATTGGCCTATCAATTTCCAGAAGAGAAGAAGAGACAGAGATAGATAGATAGACAATTGAGCCCATTTTTGTAGCCACTGTGTCAACCCATCTTCTAGAAGGTCTCCCTGTTTTTTGCTGACCCTCTGGTTTACCAACGATGATGTTCTTCTCTGGAGATTGGTTCCTCCTAATAACATGTTGAAAGTATGAGAGATGAAGTCTTACCATCCTCACTTCTAAGGAAAACTCTGGCTGTACTTTCTCCAAAACTGCTTTGTTTGCTCTTCTGGCACTCCAAGTGTATTCAATATTCTTCACCAACACCACAACTGAAATGTGTCAATTCTTCTTCAGTCTTTTTTAGGAAGATTAATAGCCTGAAATCAGAAAACTACCTCTAGCAGAAGACTTTTCCTCTGTGGGCCTTGGGGGAAGATCCTTGTCTCAGGTACTGTGAGCATAAAGTTCCTCATGGCTGCTTAATGATCCTCACATGTGCTTCTGTAGTCCCCAGTTTGAACTCCCTTCTCTCTGTGTCCAATCTGCTTCTTTTTCCTTTTTTTCTGGCTTATGCTTTTGAATATTTTTTTAAAATTATTGTTTTATTGTACTTGAGATGAAGTATTACAGAACAAATAGTTTCTCATTAAGTAGTTAGTACACATGTTGTTTTATGACAATGGTTAACAACTCCATGACATATCTATACTGTCCCTTCTCAAACTTGGGTTCCTGAATACCGGCTTTCCTGTCCCCTCCTGCCTTCTAGTCCTTACCCCTGAACTGTTGTGCCCCATTAGTCTCGTTTTGTTTTATAGGGCTGTCTAATCTTTGGCTGAATGGTGAACCTCAGGAATGACTTCATTACTAAGCTAAAAAGGTGTCCTGGGGCCATACTCTCAGGATTTCTCCAGTCTCTGTCAGGCCAGTAAGTCTGGTCTTTTTCTGTGATTTAGAATTTTGTTCTACATTTTTCCCAGCTTTGTCCAGGACCCTTTGTTGTGATCCTGGTCAGAGCAGTCAGTGGTGGTAGCTGGGCACCATCAGTGTAGGGTGTGTCTTAAACCTAATCACTTTTGAAATATAAATAAATATAATAAATAAATAAATATAATACTGGACTCAGTCTGGTGGAGGCCGTGGTAGTTGTGGTCCATTAGTCCTTTGGACTAATCTTCCCCTTGTATCCTGTTTTCTTCATTCTCCCTTGCTCCCGTAAGGGTGAGACCAGAGGAGTATCTTAGATGGCCGCTCACAGGCTTTTAAGACCCCAGATGCTACTCACCAAGGTAGAATGTAGAACATGTGTTTTGTCAATTGAGCTAGACGTTTTTTTATTTTGATGAGTATGTTTATTAACTTTCTTTGTGGTTACCTTGAAATTTACCCTCATCTTCCTAGGTTTGAACCAGTCTATTATTAGTTGGTATTGCCTTGCATTCCTCTCCATTAGAAGGTTCTATACCTACACCTTTTATTCCCTCTTTTATTGTTCTGATGTTCTTGTCATTTACAGATTAACCTCTCTGGTTCCCTGTTGTAATTCTTTCGATTTTGGATAGTCCTTGAGAGTTCATTTCTTAGGTTGGTATCTGGCTGGTACAATCCTGCATTATAGATTCAGCCTGTGGTCTGATGTTATTTGTTCTCAGATCAAAGGACTCCCTTTAATAATTCTTGTAAGTTTGGTTTGGTTTTTACATAGTCCTTTAATTTCTGTTTATCTGGAAATGTCCTAATTTTACCATCATATTTGAACAAGAGTTTTCCTTGATATATTATTCTTGACTTGCAAATTTTTCTTTCAAGGTTTTGTATATATCATCCCATTGCCTTCTTGCCTGCATGTTTTCTGTCGAATAATCCCAGCTTAGTCTTATTGTTTCTCATCTGTATATGACTTTTTGTTTTTCTCAAGCTGCTCTCAGGATTCAGTTTTAGTGAGAGTGATTATGATATGCCTTGGTGATTTTCTTTTGGGGTCTATCCTGTATGGGGTTTGTTGAGCTTCTTGGATGATTAGCTTTTCATCTTTCATGATATTGGGGATGTTTTCTATCAGCAGTTCTTCAATGATCCTTTCTGTGCTTTCTGTTTTCTCCCCCTGTTCTGGAACTCTGATCACTCGAAAATTATTAAATTTTGATTGTATCCCACATAATTTGCAGTGTGTGTTCATTTTCCATAGTTTTTTTTTCTGATTTTTCCTCAGAGTTGTAGCCAAATGTTTGTCTTTAATTTTGCTGATCCTGTCTTCTATCCTATCAAAACTGCCCCTCAGCTCTTTTATGACACTGTCCATTTCCGAAATCTTGTTGTTCATCTTTTGGATTTCTAATTGTTGTTTTTATATATTTTCTAGCTGTGAATTTATTTAGGCATTTTGTTCCTGCATTATTTTCCTGAATTCTTCCATTTTTTTGGTCTGTATTTTTCATGAATTTGTCTGCCTTTTCCACGAATTTGTATATTTTTTTTCTCATTTTTGTCTGCCTTTTGCTTCAACTCTTTGATAGCGCTGAATATTAGAGATTTGAATTCCCTATCAGGTAGTTCTAGTGACTTTTCTTCTCCTGGAATGTCATCCAGTGTTTTATTTTGGATGCCTACTGGAACCATTCTGTCCTATTTTTTTATGTTTTGATATTGTCTGCTGTCTTTGGACATTCAGTAGTTATTTTCCTAGTTTATTGATTGTAGAATTGTTTGTTTCGTCCTGCTTTTTTGATTTATTTGGTTATGTCTGAGTAGGCAGGTTGTGCGTTCTTTGTTGTTTGCTCATCTTTAGGCATGATACTTTTCACCTCCTTCTCCAATGGGCAGGGTCAATCACTCAGATTCAGTACAACAGGGAATTTACAGCTGAAGGGGAGTTGCTGGGATGGGTTGTTTGTGGCACCTACCAGGGCTGACAGTGTGGACTGTGAATCAGTGCAAGACAGGTTCCAGTAGGCCATGCCTGTGCTACTTGGGGTGTGATGTTCAACTCACCATGCAGGTAGGCAAGAAGGAGGGGGAAGATTGTGATGTGTGGAGCTAAGATACGTATGGGAAGGAGGAGAGAGGAACAGGGACCAAAGACATGCAAACAAAGAAAGAAACAAAAAAGTGTTAAGGGAGCTTGCCTTTGGAGTGGTGAGATGTGAGACTGAGACATGGAGAAAAAGGAAAAAAAAGAAAAAGGGTAAAAGAAGAAAATGAATAAGTAAAAATTAGAAAAAAAAAAAAAAAGAAAAATCCCAGGGATCCCACTAGTGCAGCTGCTGGGACTGAGGAATTTGCTCCCAGGCTGTGAAGTACAGCCTGGATAGAAGGGTTAGAGGTGTCACACAGTGCCAGGTATTCAGGAGACAGGAAGAGAAGGTAAGTATAGAGAGACAAGAAACTGAGAAATGAAGAAAGACAAAAAGGGAAAATGAGACAGAAGAAAAGAAAACAAAGAAAAAGAAGATGACCCCAGGGATCCCACTGTATGTTTGAGCAGAGTAAGGGAGTGGCTCCCAAGCCACACAGTACTACCAGGGTAGAAGGGGCTCCTAAGCCTAGAAAATAAAAAGAAAACAAACAAACAAATCAGAAGAAACAAAACAAAACAAAACAAAAAAAAAGCCCCAGAGGTCCCACCAGCATGGCAGCATGGGCTGAGAAGAAGTTTCACAGTCGAGTGGTGTTTCACAGCCTTTCAGGAAGAAGCAAAGATGGCAAATGGAGCCAGGTATTTGAGAGAAAGGAGGGGTAAGTGTTGAGAGGTACGGAAAATTTCAAAAGAAGTGAAATAAAGCAACCCTAGCAGCAAACAAATGGCACTCCGGGAGCCAGCCAGTGCAGGCAGGTGGAATATGGTGGCACTGGGGTGCAGCTTGTGTTTCCTGGCCAAGAGACTGTGGCCACAGGAAGCAGAGGAGACCGAGTGGGGATGAAGAAGGGTGGGGTGAGGGGGAAAGCATATATGGCAGGTTACTGGTGGTTCTATCTCCTTCTGGAAGCTCCGTGAAGCTGTTTTCTCATAATCCCTGTTCACTGATCTCCGATAGGAGTCCAAGATGGTGGATCCGTGCTATGTTAGCTGATAGGGGACCTCTGCATGTATCTCTTCTTGCTCTCTGTTCTCTGCCAGTTTCTTATTCAATTTAGTGCTTGGCTGAGTTCTTTATCTCTTCATTTGATGCTTAGGGTTTCAGGATTGACACCTGTCTCTATTTGACATGGTTTTTTGGATCTTTTCTGTGGAGGGACGGCGTGGTGCTTCTGTCTATAGTTCCATGTTGCCTGGAATTCTGAACTTTTTTTCCCAATGTGCTCCTTTTATATTTCAAAAGTGATTAGGTTTAAGACACACCCTACACTGATATGGCCTCATTAACATCCAAAGAAAATCCTATTACCAAATGGAATTATATCCACAGCTATAGGGGACAGGATTCCAATATATATTGTTGGGGACAAAGTTCAATCCACGACAGATGTGTCCACACCAATTCACCCAGCTATCAAGGTCTGTCATCTCATTTTCTGAGGACCCAGAATACTGAGCTCTCCAATATTCCAAGAGTTGTCACTTCACCATTATAAGGGAACTAATGTTTGCTATGAGTTGGAACTGACTTGATGGCAACAGGTTTTTTTTTTTTTTTGGTAATGGATAGATGAAAATGTTTGCAACACCACCCAAGGAAAATATAAGTTACAATTTTCCTGGAAAGGATCTGAATCAAGTCTGTTTAATGATCAGATATTGACTGAAATCAAACAGGAATATAAAACAGAAGTAATATATTATCTCTCCTTATCATATTCCATCCACACAACACACACACACACACACCAGGAAGTCTAAAAGCTTTTCCAGGGCAGAAGGACTGATAATCTCCTCTCATTAGTGTTTCTACCTACAGATAAAGAAGTCATCTGCAGGGTTTTCAATGAGCCAGCCCAGTGTATATGTTGGTGCATGAGTTCTGGGCCCAAAGGAATGGCAGTTGTTCTCCAATCAAGGAAAACAAAGTAACTGTCATTCTAGTTTTAATATGTTATAAGATGAATAATGTCCTTGATGCACCTTCCCTCCTTCTCTTTGCACCTATCTGAACTAAAGTAAAAGGCAAAGGAGTTGATGGGAAATGGGGTCAGCATTCCATAGATGATAATCAGACAATCATATTAGAACATGTCAAACTGTTTAGAGCTTTAGTAGAGGTATTCAGGAATTGGAGAAATCTCCTTGGAATCAACAGGTGAATTCAAATCCCTCAAGTAGTGTCTTTGGTATCTAGTTTTGCCAGAAATACAACTGTGGGTGGCTTTAAAGAGTATAAAGGTATTATCTCACAGTTCTGGAGGCTAAAAATCCAAATGCAAGTTTTGGCTATATTTATTCTTCCTGTCCACCACTTCTGCCAGTTTGTGGTACTGTGGTGGCTTGGGTGTTGCTGTGATGCTGGAAGCAATGCCACCAATATTTCAAATACAAGCAGGGACACCCATAGTCGACAGGTTTCAGCAGAGCTTCCAGACTAAGACAGTCTAAGAAGGACCCTGCAATCTACTTCTAAGAGAATTGGCCAGTGAAAATTTTATGAATAGCAGCAGACCATTGTCTTATATAGTGTCAGAAGATGAGCCCCTCTGTTGGAAGGCACTCGAAGTACTACTGGGGAAGAGCTGCCTCCTCAAAGTAGAGTGGATCTTAATGACATGGATGGCGCAAAGCTTCCAGGACCTTCATTTGCTTATGTGGCACAACTAAAAATGAGAACAAATGGTTACTAATAGCCATTAACAATCAGAAATTGGAATGTATGAATGTATGAATCTAAGAAAATTGGAAGTTGTCAAAAATGAAATGGAATGAATAAAGATTGATATCCTAGGTATTAGTGAGCTGAAATGGACTGATATTGGCCATTTTGAATCAGACAGTCATATGGTCTACGATGCTGACAAATTGAAGAGGGAAGGCTACATAACCATCTCAAAAAGAACATTTCAAGATCTATAGCTTCAAGTTACAATATTCAAGGATTCTATGGGGAAAATATTAAACAACACAGCAAGTATCAAAAGAAGATGGAAGGAATACACAGAGTCACTGTACCAAAAAGAATTTGTTGACAATCAACCATTTCAGGAGGTAGCGTATGATCAAGAACTGATGGTACTGAAGGAAGAGGTCCAAGCTTTACTAAAGGCTCTAGTTAAAAACAAGGCTCCAGGAATTTATGGGATACCAATTTGAGATGTTTCAACAAACAGATGCCGTGCTGGAAGTGCTCACTCGTCTATGCCAAGAAATTTAGAAGACAGCTACCTTGCCAACCTACTGGAAAAAATCCATATTTGTGTCCATTCCAAAGAAAGGTGATCCAACAAATGCAGAAATTATCAAACTATATCATTTATATTACACACAAGTAAAATTTTGCTGAAAATGGTTCAAAAGCAGTTGCAGCAATACGTCAAGAGGGAACTGCCAGAAATTCAAGCCAGATTCAAAAGAGGGTGTGAAATCAAGGATATCATTGCTGATGTCAGGTGGATCTTGGCTGAAAGCAGAAAATAACAGAGAAAGATGTTTATCTGTGTTTTATTAACTTTGCGAAGGCATCCAATTGTGTGGATCATAACAAATTATGGATAACAATGCAAATAATGGAAATTCCAGAACACTTAATTGTGCTAATGCAGAACTGTACATAGATCAATAGGTAATCATTTGAGCAGAACAAGAAGATACTGTGTGGTTTCAAATAAGGAAAGGTGTTTCTCAGGGTTGTATCCTTTCACCATACATACATTCAATCTGTATGCTGAGTAAATAACCCAAGAAGCTGGACTATATGGAGAAGAAAGGGGCATCAGGATTGGAGGAAGACTCATTAACAACCTGCGATATGCAGATGATGCAACCTTGTTTGCCGAACGTGAAGAGGACTTGAAGCACTTATTGATGAAGATCCAAGAATATAGCCTTCAGTATGAATTACACCTTAACACACACAAAATATCCTCACAACTGGGCCAATAAGAAACATCACGATAAATGGAGAAAAGATTGAAATTGTCAAGGATTTCCTTTTAGTTGGATCCACAATCAATGCCCAGGAAATCAGCAGTCAAGAAATCAAACAATGCATTACATTGGGCAAATGTGCTCCAAAAGACCTCTTGAAAGTATTAAAAAGCAGAGATGTCACTTTACAGACTAAAGTGCACTTGATCCAAGCCCTGGTGTTTTCAATTGGCTCGAGTGCATGTGAAAGCTGGACAGTGAATAAAGAACACCAAAGAAAAATTAAAGCCTTTGAATTACGGTGTTGGTGAAGAATATTGAATATACATGGACTGCCAGAAAAATGAACAAATCTGCCTTGGAAGAAGTACAGACAGAATGCTTCTTAAAAGCAAGAATGGCAAGACTCATCTCACATACTTTGGATATGTTATCAGGAGGGACCAATCCCTGGAGAAAGACATCATATCTGGTAAAGCAGAGGGTCAGCTAAAAGAGGAAGACCTTCAACTAGTTGGATTGACACAGTGGCTGCAACAATAGGCTCAAGCATAACAACAATTATGAGAATGGTGCAGGACAGGACAGTGTTTCTTCCTGTTGGATGTGGGGTTGATATGAGTCAGAACCGACTTGATGGCACCTAACTATATCAACAACAATCCTGAAGTACAACACTGTCAGTGATAGCATAATATCCATACTCTTGTGAGGAATACTAGATAACACAACTGATATGGATTGAATTGTGTCCCTCCAAAACATGTGTCAACTTGGCTAGGCTATGATTCCCAGTATTGTGTGGTTGCCCACCATTTTCTGGTGTGATGTAATTATTCTATGTGTTGTAAATCCTAACCTTTATGATGTTAATGAGGCACGATTAGAGGCAGTCATGTTCATGAGGCTGGACTCAATCTACAGTATTAGGTGGTATTTTGAGTCAAACTCTTTTGAAATATGAAAGAGAGAATCAAGCACAGAGGAGAGGGGCCTCATTACCACCAAACAAGAAGAGCTTGGAGTAGAGCATATTCTTTGGACCCAGGGTCCCTGTGCTAAGAAACTCCTAGACCCAGGGGAAGTTTGATGACAAAAACCTTCCCCCAGATCCAACCAAGAAAGAAAGCCTTCCCCTGGAGCTGGCACCATGAATTTTGGCTTCTAGCCACCTAAACTACGAGAGAATAAATTTCTGTTTGTTAAAGCCATACACTTGTGGCATTCATTTATAACAGCAGTAGATAAGTAAGATGATAATTACTCAAATTTATGCACCAACCACTAAAGCCTAAAATGAAGAAACTGAAGGTTTTTACTAACATCTGCAATCTGAAATTGATCAAGCATGCAATCAAAATGCACTGATAATTACTGATAATTGGAATATGAAAGTTGGAAACAAAGAAGAAGGATCAGTATTGGAAAATATGGACTTCTTGATAGAAATGTCACCAGAGATTGCTTGATAGAATTTTATAAGACCAACGACTTATTCACTGCAAATATCTTTTTTCGACAACATAAATGGTAACTATACACGTGGGCCTCACCAGATGGAATACACAGGAATCAAACCAACTATATATTTGGAGGAGAAGAAGGAGAAGCTCAATATCATCAGTCAGAAAAAAGCCAGGTTCTGACTGAGGAACAGACCATCAACTATCCCTATGAGAGTTCAAATTGAATTTGAAGAATATTAAAACAACTCCAGAAGAGCCAAAATTCAACCTTGAGCATATGCCAACTGAATTTAGAGACCATCTCATGAACAGATTTGATGCATTAAACTCTAATGACCAGAAGTTTAAGCCAGATTCAGAAGAAGATGTGGAACGAGGGATATCCTTGCTGATGTCAGATGGATCTTGGCTGAAAGCAGAGAATACCAAAAAGATGTTTACCTGTGTTTTACTGGCTCTGCAGAAGCATTCGACTGTGTGGATCATAACAAATTATGGATAACATTGCAAAGAATGGAAATTCTAGAACATTTAGTTGTGTTCATGTGGAACCTGTACATAGATAAATAGACAGTCCTTTCAACAGAACAAGGGGATACCAAGTAGTTTAGAATCAGGAAAGGTGTATGTCAAGATTGTATTCTTTCACCATACTTAATTCAATCTGTAAGCTGAGCAAATAATTGGAGAAGCTGGACTATATGAAGAAGAACGCTGAGTCAGGATTGGAGGAAGACTCATTAACAACCTGCAATATGCAGATGATACAACCTTGTTTGATGAAAGTGAAGAGGACTTGAAATACTGGTGAAGACCAAAGACTACAGCCTTCAGTATGGATTACACCTCAATGTAAAGAACACAAGAGTCCTCACAACTGGACCAATAAGCAACATCAAGATAAACGGAGAAAATATTGAAGTTGTCAAGAACTTCAATTTACTTGAATCCACAATCAATGCCCTTGGATGCAGCAGTCAAGAAATCAAATGAAGTATTGCACTGGGCAAATGTGCCACAAAAGACTTCTTTAAAGTGTTGAAAAGCAAAGATGTCACTTTAAGGACTAAGGTGCTCCTGACCCAAGCCGTAGTATTTTCATTTGGCTCATATGCATGCAAAAACTGGGCAGTGAATAAAGAAGACTGAAGAAGAATTGATGCATTTGAACTATGGTGTTGGCAAAGACTATTGAATATACTATGGACTGCCAGAAGAATGAACAAATCTCTCTTGGGAGAATATGGCCAGAGTGCTCCTTGGAAGCAAGGATGGCAAGACTTCTTCTCACATACTTTGGACATTTTATCAGGAGGGACCAGTACCTGGAGAAGGACATCATGCTTGGTAAAGTGGAGGGTCAGCAAAAAACAGGGAGGCTGACAGGAGAAAAGACAGGAGATAGACTGACATAGTGTCTGCAACAATTGGCTCAAGCCTGGCAATGATTGTGAGGATGTTGCAAGACTGAGCAGTGTTTCCTTCTGTTGTACATATGGTTGCTATGAGTCGGAACTGACTCTACGGCACCTAACCACAATAACACTCTTTGTGAGATTCTCTCCTTTATTCTGGTTTGTCCCAGCAATCCTTGACATTGCTTTGCTTATACAGGCATCCTCACATGGCTTCTTTCTTCTTCCTGTGTATGTGGTTGTGTCTAGTCCGCTCTTTTTATAATTCAGAAGTAATTAGGTATAAGACTTAACCTCCTCTGGTATGACTTCATTAACATAACAAAAATCCTTTTTCCAAACACAATCACCTTCAAGTAGTTGGGCCAGTACTTGAGTATATTTGGTTAGCACAATTCAACTGATAAAAAGCACTAAATTTAACAATGAGAAAAGTCCATCTGTTCTCTCCTGATTGGCTGGTTTAGAAAATTCATTCTGCAGTATGAAATTCTGTGTTTCTCACTGCCATCCTTCATCCTCAATCCAAACATCTAGCAATTTCTCTATCTCTTAGTGTCCAGGACTTAGAGGGAGGGCAACATAATGCTGTATATTATTGAAATCATGTCTGTAATAGAATTCCACCCCCTCCACCCAAGTTCCCTTGGTGGTATTTAGGAGTTAGGCAGCTTCATGAACTTTACTCACAGCTTGTGGGTCAGACCATTGCCATGGAGTTGATTCTGACTCATAGTGACTGTATAGAACACAGTAGATCTGCCCCCTAGAGTTTCCAGAGCTGTAATCTTCACGGAAGCTGACTGCCACATCTTTCTCCTGCAGAGGGGCTGGTGGGTTCAAACTACAGACCTTTTGGTCAGCAGACAAGTGCTTAACCACTGTGACACCTGGGCTCCTTAGCTTAAAGGTAAATAAAATAAAATAAAACCCATTGCTGTCAAGTAGATTCCAACTCATAGTGACCCTTAAGGGCTATTTTATTGCCCCTTTCTTGTCATCCTTTAGTTTCAAAAACTCTGACATAAGTTTCCTAGGGCTACCATACCAAAACACCACAATTTGGGTAGCTTTAACAAACAAAAAATATATATATATTTTCTCACAGAGCTGGAGGCTAGAAGTCCAAATGAGGGTACAGTCATGTTGATTCCTTCTGAGGGTGCTGAGATAGAAATGGTTCTTTGTCTCCTAGCTTGTGGTGGGAACTATCCTTGGAGTTCCTTGGCTTGCAGCTGTGTCTGCATCTATTATCGCATGGCCATTTGTCCGCTTGAATCTGTCTCTGTGTCTATTTACTTTTTTTATAAAGGTAGGACTCATATAGGATTAAGATCTATCCTACTCCAGTATTACCTCATGTTAACTTTCAAAAACTCTATTTCTAAACCCTATGACCTAAACAAGGTCACATTCATAGATACATGGGTTAGGATAATGAACATATCTTTTTTGGGGGGGGACATACTCAATCTATAACAGTTAAGAAGTATTGTAATACCAACTCTCTTGGACACCAAACGAATGGATAACTGACCAAAACAATCAGAAACAAGCTGGTTCCTATACGGCAGAGGTCAAATATACCACCAAGTTCTCCAACTTCTCCACCATTTCTGACACTAGCAGTTTCCTCCACGGCACTCTTTGTATCTTGGATTTGGTAATTCATTGGAATGGTCACAGAGAAATGAAAACAACATAATTGCAATTAAAACTTTAACAACAGAGAAGGATATAAACAAGGAGTATAAGCAGAAACAGACATATGCAAAGGGTGAGGTTTGGGAGGGATCTAGCAGAAGAACTCATACATTTCAAAGCGGTACTGCTTACCCTTCCCAAAAACCAGTGTTCATTCTCATCCATCAGGAAACTTTCACACAGGAAACTCAATGATGCCACTTGGCAGGCTTGGCTATTGGCACACCTCTCAGCTCTGTTGCTACCGTCTGGGTCTGCTCATTGTCTCTGCTTCTTGTGGTACCGTCACAGTTACTGCCTCTATTGCCTTTGCAGGTTTACTCATTTTGCAGCATTGTAGTGCAGGGTCCCTTATCCAAAGGGCACATTCCTCTGTGGCTCTTGTGGCTCAGGAAGCCTCCTCTGAGGCTCCGTGTTCTAGGGTTTTTATAGGCTATCCCAGACACTCCTTGTTAATTACAAGTGGGCTCCCTAGACAATCCTGGTAAAGGTCAACTATATGGTTGGTTGTAAACTGACCAATCACTTGAAAACCACTTATGCAGATAGTAAACTGACCAATCACTTCCAAGTTGCTTATGTGGATAGTAAACCAACCAATCGCTTGAAAATTGCAGTGCAGCCAATCATTTTGGGAGAAATACAAAACCAGGGCCAGAAAAGCCATATAAAGAAACTCACTACACCACAGGTATTGATATTTTTGGGAAACAAGAATTGAGGATACATAAACATAGAATGATGTTAATGCAAAAAAGAACTTTGTGGGATTGCATTATAATTGGAGAAATTAGTATAAAATTATTATTTCTAATGTCATTATCTATCTACCTACCTACCTACCTATCCATCCATCCATCCATCCATCCATCCATCCAACTACTATCTATCTATCTATCTGTCAATGAGTACACCAAAGTCCCAGTTCTTAATTTCTAAATATCATAATCCATTAAAAGTGACCAGGACTAATTCCACAGCTGGGGTATGGAAAGATGAGACAGAAACATTTTTATGTGCCAGAAAGTAAGAAATTGCTCAAAATAATGATGGGAACATCTCACTAGATCCAAGCTGAAAGGACTCCCACTGGTCAAATATGGGACATGTTGAGCATCAAAATAAATAAGAACAGCAGGGATTGTAAACTTTGAATAAAAGAGTAATCCATGAGTTCATGCAGATTGTTAATAGCTAAGTAAATAAATAAGGAAGGGTTTTTTTTCCACTCCTTAGAATAGAATGTGAGAAAGGGGAGGAGTTGGAAAATAACCATTTTACAACAATCATGGTAAAGATTAGTTGACCAAGAACTGTCAATGAATGTTAAACTGGGGGGGGGGGGGGCAGTGGGTAGGGAGAGGATATGATCAGGGGTTGGATAGTTTCAAGTTCTCAGAGTTTCATCTTACAGATTGCTTTTTGGTTGTAAGGGGAAAATATCAGTTGTATAGTGGAGAAACCAAACAACACCTTGAACAGGAAATCAAAATTAACATTTTTCTCTAGACGATCACTGGCATTATGGTCACTTGTTCTGGCTGGCAAGGCTGTTTTAACTTGCCATGCTAGGAGGAAGATTACCTTGAAATCAGAAGTTTAGAATTTGTTCCTATGAAGCATCACTTTTCTAAACCCAGTGTGGAAAGGAAAACATCTCCTGGCTGCCTTCAAATGCAAAATTGTTTCTATATTAAGGTGACACACTAATTTCTGTAGAGATCAAAATTTACAGATATGAATATATGAATAGTGAGATTTAACATCATTTTAGAAATAATTTAGATAATCTACACAATCGTTCTACAATACAGGAGTCTATATAATTTTTCTTACTTAATATTTTAGTCAGTGCATATTGAGTATAAGAATACCTGAAACATTCAATAATGAAAATATTAGGGTTATTTCTGTCTGCCCTATAAAATTGTTCCAATGTATCAGTAACAATAAATTGTAATCCTATATTTTTTCTTTGCTATTTTTTTCTCTGTGTTTTTTTTAATAGACTAGTTTTTAGAGCAGTTTTAAGTGTACAGAAAAAATACAAAGAAACTACAGAGAGTTCCCATATACCACTACCCTACACACACACACACATACTCACAGTTTCTTCTATTAGTAATATCGTGCATTAGTGTGGTACATTTATTATTTTCTTTTAAAATATATGATAATATACCTCTCAATTTCATGAAATCACAAATTTACTTTTCAGGATTTGTTGTTAAAATGAAATGCAAACAATCTTTTCTCAAAATGTATATTTTTTACTTCATATTTATTGAATCTATTAATAATTTCCTTTCCTTCTTCATTTGCACGTTTATGCACAATGAAACCACACACAAAGCGTAAAGCTTTTCTTTTCAGAATGGGACATATATCTGATACTTTAAAACTCATGGGTAGCTGCAGGCTGGTATTTAGTCAGATGAGAAATGGAAGGAAACCTACTCACATGATAGGCATCTATGAAAGTCACTGCACTGCCACATAGTTGGTATCCTCTCTAAAATTTCATAACTTGTCAGTCATAGGGAGCATGCTGTCTGATACTGGCTATCATTGTGATTTTTTTTTAAATTTTTTTTATTGTACTTTAGATGAAGATTTATGGAACAAATAGTTTCTCAATTAAACAGTCAGTACCCATATTGTTTTCTAACATTGGTTAACAACCCCACGACATGTCAACACTCTCCCTTTTCGACTCTGAGGATCTTTTTTTTTTGGTGAAAATATACATAGCCAAAGTTACACCATTTCAAAAGTTTCTATGCGTACAATTCAGTGACATCAATTACATTCTCCCAGTTGTGCTGCTATTCTCACTATCCTTTTCCAAATTATTCCATCACCACTCTCTTCAACTCACTGTCCCCTAGTCTTCCCATCAAACCATTTGAGTTGCTGTTGTCAATTTGATCTCACACAAATAATTCTTCTTTTTTTCTTTTTTTGTACCTTAAATAAAGGCTTGCAGAAAAAATAGTTTTTCATTAAACAGTACACATAATGCCCTATGACAATGGTTAACAACCCCATGACATGTCAACACTATCCCTTCTCAACCTTGGGTTTCTATCACCAGCTTTCCTGTCCCCTTCTGCCTTCTAGTCCTTGTCCCTGGACTGCTGTGCCTTTTTAGTCCTGTTTTGTTTTATGAGACTGTCCAATACCCACTGAACGGTGAACTTCGGGAGGGGTTTCACCACTGACCTAAAAGGGTGTCTGGGGGCCATATTCTCAGGGTTTCTCCAGTCTGTCAGGCCAGTAAATCTGGTATTTTTTTTGTGAGTTAGAATTTTGTTCTACATCCGTTTCCAGCTCTGTCCAGAACCCTCTGTTGTGATCCTGGTCAGAGCAGTCAGTGGTGGTAGTCAGGCACCATCTAGCTGTACTGGACCAAGTCTGATGGAGACTGTGGTAGCTGTGGTCCATTAGTCCTTTGGACCAATCTTTTCCTTGTATCTTGGTCTCTTCATTCTCCCTTGCTCCCAAAGGGATGAGACCAGTGGAGTATCTTAGATGGCTGCTCACGGGCTTTTAAGACCCCAGACACTACTCACCAAGGTAGAATGTAGAACATTGTCTTTATAAACTATGTTATGCCAATTGAGCTAGATGTTCCCCGAGACCATAGTCCCCACAGCCCTCAGTCCAGCAATTCAGTCCCTCAGACAGTTTTGATGTGTCTATGGAGCTTCCATGACCTTTCCTTGTACAAGTTGTGCTGGCTTTCCCAGTAATGTGTACTGTCTTACCCTTCACCAAAGTTACCACTTACCCATTTAGTTCCCCCCAACCCCTCTCATTCCCTGTAACCAACAAAGATTGTTTCTTTTTGTGTGTAAATTTTTACATGCGTTATACAATAGACATCTCATACAATATTTGTCCTTTTGTGATTGACTTATTTCACTCAGCATAATGTCCTCCAGTTTCATGCATGTTATGAGATGCTTCACAGATTCATCATTGTTCTTTATCTTTGTATAATACTCCATTGTGTTATGTGCCATAGTTTGTTTATCCATTCGTCTGTTGATGGGCATCTAGGTTGTTTCCATCTTTTTGCTATTGTGAACAGTGCTTCAGTAAATATGGATGTGCATATATCTATTAGTGTGAAAGCTCTTATTTCTCTAGAATGTATTCCTAGGAGGGGGATTGCATTTTGTAGTGCTTTTTTTGTGGTGCTGACGTTTTCTTTGTTCCTCTTACCCTCCTGTGCTTAGTTCCTTTTGTTTGTGGTTTTTTTTTTAATTTCTTTTTTTTTTTTTTTTGTAGGTTTTGTTTTTACTGAGACTTTATGTTTTTCTTCTTTATTTTGATGAGTAGGTTTGTTAACTTTCTTTGTGGTCATCTTGAAATTTACCCTTATCTTCCTAGATTTGAACCAGTCTATTATTACTTGGTATCACTTGACTTCCTCTCCATTAGAAGGTTCTATACTTACACCGTTTATTCCCTCTTATTGTTCTGATGCTCTTCTCATTTACAGATTAAACTCTCTGATTCCCTTTTGTAATTCTTTTGGTTTTGCATAGTCCTTAAGGGTTCATTTCTGAGGTTGGTATCTGACTAGTACAATCTTGTGTCCTGTATTCAGCCTGTGGTCTGATATTGTTTGTTCTCAGATAGAAGGACTTCCTTTCATAAGTCTTGTAAGTTTGGTTTGGTTTTTACATAGTCCCTTAATTTCTGTTTATCTGGAAATGAGCTAATTTTACCATCATATTTGAACAAGAGTTTTGCAGGTTATATTATTCTTGGTTGGCAATTTTTTTTCTGTCAAAGTTTTATATATGTCATCCCATTGCCTTCTTGCCAGCATGGTTTCTGCTCAGTAATCCGAAATTAGTCTTATTGTTTCTCCTTTCTATGTGACTGTCGAGCTGCTCTCAGGATTCTTTGTTTGTCTTTGGTTTTAGTGAGTGTGATTATGATATGCCTTGGTGATTTTCTTTTGGGGTCTATCTTATATGGGGTTTGTTGAGCTTCTTGGATGGCCAGCTTTTCATCTTTCATGATATTGGGGAAGTTATCTGTCAGCAGTTCTTCAGTGATCCTCCCTGTGTTTTCTGTTTTCTCCCTCTGTTCTGGAACTCCAATCACTCACAGATTTTTGCTATTGATTGTATCCCACATAATTCTCAGGGTTTCTTCATTTTTCTTCATTCTTTTTTCTGAGTTTTCCTCAGAGTTGTATCAAAGTGTTTGTCTTCAATTTCGCTGATTCTATCTTCCATCATTTCAAATCTCCTCAACCCTTCTATGACACTGTCCATTTCTGAAATCTTGTTGTTTATCTTTTGGATTTCTAATTGTTGTTTTTGTATGATTTGTAGTTCTGAATTTATTTTGGCATTTTGTTCCTGTATTATTTTCTTGAATTCTTCCATTTTTTTGGTCTGTATTTTCCATGAAGTTGTTTGCCTTTTCCATGAATTTGTCTATTTTTTCCTCATTTTTGTCTGCTTTTTGCTTCAACTCTTGGGTAATTCTGAATATTAGAGATTTGAATTCCCTATTAGGCAGGTCTAGTGACTTTTCTTCTGCTAGAAAGTCATCTGGTGTTTTATTTTGGATGCCTCCTGGAACCATCCTGTCCTGTTTTTGTAAATGTTTTGGTATTGTCTGCTGTCTTTGGGACATTCAGTGGTTATTTTCCTCATTTATTGATTACAGATTTGTTTGTTTTACCCTGCTTTTTTGTTTTATTTGGTTCTGTCTGAGCAGGCAGGCTGTGCATTCTTTGTTGTTTGCTCTTCTGTGGGGCCAATAGTTTTTACCTCCTTCTCCAATGGGGAGGGTCAGTCACTCAGGTATGGTACAGCAGGGTAGGTCTAGCTGAAGGGGAGTTGCTGGGATAGGTTTTTTGTGGCATGTACCAGGACTGATAGTGCGGACTGGGAATCAGTGCAGGGCATGTTACAGTAGGCCGTGCCTGTGCTGCTTGGGAGTGTGATGTTAATCGCACTGTGCAGGTAGGCAGGAAAGAGGGAATAGACTGTGATGTGTGGAGCTAAGATGGGTATGTGAAAGATGAGAGAGAAGAGACAGGAACATGAGCCAAAAACATACACAATAACAAGAAAGTGTGCAAAGCGAGCTTGCTATTGGAGTGGAGATATGAGAGACTGAGAATTGGGGAAAAACAGAAAAGAAAAAGGATAAAAGAAAAACTGAATAAATCAAGAAACTGGAAATGAAGAAAGACAAAAAGTGAATAAGAGAGAGGAGAAAACTAAATAAAGAAATGGAAAAAAAAGAAAAACAAACAAAAAAAATAAATTAAAAAAAAAAAAAAGAGAGAAAAAAAATGCCCCCAGGGATGTCCCTGTATGTCTGCACAGAGTAAGTGACTAGCTTCCAAGCTGAGGGGTACTGCCTGGCTAGAAGGGGGTCCCAAGCCTAGAAAAGAAAAAGAAAACAAACAAATCAAAACAGAACAATTCAGAACAAACAAACACAAAAGCCCTAGGGGTCCCACCAGTGTGGCAGCCCTGGTCGGGAATCAGTTTCACAGTCAAGCGGTGTTTCACTGCCTTTCAGGAAGAAGCAAAGATGGCTCTTGGAGCCAGGTATTTAGGAGAAAATAGGTTGAGGTGGTGAAAGGTAAGGAAGAAATCTAAAGAAGTGGAAAAAAGCAACACCAGTAGCTAACAAATGGCACTCAGGGAGCTGGCCAGTGCAGTCGGGTGGAATCCAAGCAGCACTGGGAGGAAGCTCATGCTTCCCGGCCTGTAGACTGTGGCTGCAGGAAGAAAAGGAGGCTAAGAGGGGGTGAAGAAGACTGGAGGGTGGGAAAGCCTATATCGTGGGTTACCCGTTGTCCTGTCTCCTGCTGGAAGCTCCGTGAAGCTGCTTTCTTGTACCTCCTGTTCGCTGATATCTGATAGGAGTCCAAGATGGCGGATCTGTGCTGCAGTAGCTGATAGGGGACCTCTGCATGTATCTCTCCTCGTGCTCTGTCCTCAGTCAGTTTCTTATTCCATTCAGTGCTTGGCTGAGTTCTTTATCTCTTTATTTGATGCTTAGGGTTTCAGGATTGATGTGTGACTCAGTTTGACTTGGTTTTTCTGATCTTTGCTGTGGAGGGACGGTGTGGTGCTTCTGGCTATAGCACCATGTTGCCTGGAAGTCCACTCATTGTGATTTTTGAACATGGTTCCAATGCAACATGTGTATGTGGGGATCTTTTACAGGATAATCCAGCTTTTCTCTGGTAACCCTCTCTTTCACAATAGAATAGTGGAAGATAGAAGATGCAAGGGCCATTGTTTGTTCCCATGCATATTCTGCCTACTGGCTTTGTAATTATTTACTTTTTGTGTAAGATGATTTAAACATTGGCATGTAGGTCCTGACCTACTGTTTCAATTACACCAGAGTCACCTGAGAGCTTGTTACCCTTCAGATTTTTAGTCACCCAAACAGAGATGGGAGCCCTGGTAGCTCAGTGGTTAAGAGCTCGGCTGCTAACCAAAAGCTGACAATTCGAATCCACCAGCTGCTCCTTGGAAATGCTATGGAGCAGTTCTACTCTGTCCTGTAGGGTTGCTATGAGTCAGAATTGACTTGACAGCAATGGGTTTGGTTTAGTTTGGTAAACAGAGATGGCATACTGAATCAGATTCTGCACAATTCTTATGCATTCTACAGTGCAAGAACTGCTTCCCTAAACATCTTGTGATGGTTAAGATTGTGTGTCAACTTGGCTGGGCCATGATTCCCCATGTTTTAATGTAATCACTCCCATGATTGAATATACTGTGAGTAGCCAATCAGATGAAAGGGAGTCTCCTTGGGGGTGTGGCCTGCATCTGTATACAAGCAGATGTTCTGGCGTTTTGCTCTTTCTGGATCTTGTGGCTACTTCCTGTTGTCTCATCTCCCCTTCTTGGGACTTGAGCTGTCAGCTTATGTGCTGAACCTGGGATTCGTCGATCTGCACAGCCGATGAGTGTGAGCTCTGCTCTCCGACCTTCCGATCTTGGGCTTGCCAGCTTCTGCAGCTGTGTGACTTGGGAGAGGCCTCTACCCTGATCCACGGACTTGGGACATTCTAGCCTCTACAATCATGTGAGCTGTTTCCTTGATATAATCTCTCTCTATATATATATTTATACACTTTACTGGTTTTACTTCTCTAGAGAACCCAGCCTAAGACACATCTATAGCCACCTGGGTGGTTGGCATCTTGAATCACTCCTGGAAATGAATACATGTCTGGTCCTTGTGAAAGCTGGACAGTGAATCAGGAAGATCAAAGAAGAACTGATGTCTTTGAATTATGATATTGGCAAAGAATATTGAATATACCATGGACTGCCAGAAGAATAAATATATCTGTCTGGGAGAAGTTTAGACAGAGTGCTCCTTGGAAGTGAGGATGGTAAGACTTCATCTCACATACTTTGGACATGTTATCAGGAGACATCAGTTCCTGTAGAAGGACGTCATGCTTGGTAAGGTAGAGGGTCAGCAAAAAAGAGGGAGACACTCAACGAGATGACTTGACACAGTGGCTGCAACAATGGGCTCAAACATAGCAACGACTGAGTATGGCACAGGACCTGGCAGTGTTTCCTTCTGTTGTACATAGAGTTGTTATGAGTTGGAATGGACTTGATGGCACCTAACTACAACAACAACTAAAAGGCATCAACATCCGGTGTTCTGCACTCCGTGCAGATGAAACTCTTTCCAACACCAAAATCTATGACTAAGAAGTATGTTTCTTTCATTTATTATGCTTTTATTCCATAGTACCAGGAACAGTATGCAGTCAGCATAGGAGAGCTAGATCATGCCTGCCTTTTATTTATTATCAGTAGTTAACTGTCTCCTTAGAGGAATGTACAACTGTTGCATTACTTAGAACAAAAAGAACATTGTATCATAAACTTAGTAGTAAAATCAAGCATCTCTTCCTTTTGCTCCTGTTTAGAGGATTTTCAATGAATGATTTATAGACATATAGTCCACTTAATGACTGTTTATAGAATTGGCTATTCAAAGGATAATCCTTCTGGTCATATATTGTACATCATAGAGTTTAATTAAAAGTGTATCTGCTTCAGTATGTAGTAAATGATGCATGCACGTTACTCCACAGTACATACATCTTTCATGTTATAATTATGCATTGCACAATCTAAAGTATGCATTTAATTATATAGAAAAGTTATACAATATTCATACTTGGTAAACACAGATTAAAATGGTAAATGTACTTTCTTTAAAAAGGAACGAGGGAATGTAAAACTAAGGGCTCTAAAATATTCATATTTGAAATTAAAGCTCCTTTACCTTGATTGCTTTCATGTTTAAAATCATATATTTTTATCTAAGATGCCTTACATACCTTGTACCAATGCTATAGAATGTTTTAACTGATGGCTGAGGTGATGACATTGAGGATCATAATTCCTGTCTGTTACAAGTTATTTCCTGTTAAAAGGCAAGTATTTTAAGTTTGTTAAATCTGATTTAAACAATCACAGATTCACTTTTCATTAACCCTTCAGCTTTGGAACATCTTAGATGTTCAGTGAGTACAGTTGCCATTATTGTACCAAAACCTGATCTCTGCAAAGAACCTGGAATTGGCCATTTACAAACTAGTGTGACCTAAAAGGGATTCTTTACTTTTTCCAGGGTCAGTTGTATTTAAATGTCATATCTCTATGAGCATATCTCACAGTATATGTCCATCTCAACATTTTCTTAGTTGAACACCTGATTTTTTATACCTAACTTTATAAGTCACTTGTTAGTCTAATTGTTGCATTATTCGGGATAATTTATTTTTCTGTTACTACTTTTGAGATGTCTTTTTATTTTGGTTTTCAACAACTTACCCATTATTTGCTTATGTATGATTTTCTTTGACTATCCATTTTGAGGAAAATTTGATGGTGTAGTGGGTAAGAGTTGTGCTGCTAACCAAAAGGCCAGCAGTTCGAATCTACTAAGCACTCCTTGGAAACTCTATGGGGCAGTTCCACTCTGTCCCATTGGGTCACTATGAGTCAGAATCAACTCAATGACAAAAGGTTTGTTTTTTTGTTTTTTTATACAATTTGAACTCATAGAGCATTTACAATCTGTGGCTTGATGTGTCTTTCTGCAATTTTGGGAAGTAGCCATTATGTTCAAAGAAATAAAAAGAAAATTAAGAATTATGGCAGAAAAATAGATGCCACATAAAAGAAATAACTGGAAATTTTAGGAAAAAATAAATTCATCAACTAAATTAAAATCCAGGAAGGATAAATGTAAAAGCAAATTAGACAGGATAAAGAAACAGTTAGTTAAAAGGATGATAGTTCAGGAAAAAAAAAATTAGAATGATTAAAAGGAGGTAAAATGAAAGAAAATACAGTAGAGATAGTAAACAGATACAAGTGGGAAATTTAACATACATACATCTGGAATATCTATAGAAGGAGAGAAAGAATGAGGACAGTGTCAGTATTTTCATCAGTACAGGTAGGACCAAAAACACTACTCAGTTTTGAAAATTCTCAGCCACCTCTTTCAAGAGTCATATGTTCTAGGGGAAAGGTGAACAAATGTTATTGAATTTTGGACCTTACAGGAAAATCAAGCCATCAGGGGCATTTTCTTAATCAGGAGAGTTGAAAAGAAGTGAGTCCAGAATCCTATTATGCTTTGCCCTTCAGGCACTTACCAATTTTTTAAGTTGCACAAGGCGAGAGACCAATAAGATCACCAGAAAATAGGTTGAAAGCTAAAAAGAGATTTTAGAAATGTTTTGGTTCTGGGGACACAAAAATTGGAAGTAACGGCCTGCCAAGATGGGAGTACACCTTTTGGAGGTAAAACAAGTGGACCAAACTTTACAAAGTCTGCAACCAAGTCTAGTGTAAACTTAGGCCCTAAATGTATTGAGGAAATCTGTTCCTGCTGTAGCTATCTGGAACCAGATATTTCAAATTATGTAAGGGGAAAGAGATCATAACCCTAACCTCTAAAATATTTATACAATTTCCCTAACACTCACTAAAAAATTAGAAAGCATATAAAAGGAAAGCAGTAGAAAGAAAGAAACAAGAAGGAAAGAAAGAAGGAAGGAAAGAAGGAGGAAAAGTAGGAAAAGAAGAAAAAAAGAAAGAAGGAATAAAAGAAAAGAGACAATCAAAGAAGATCCAAGGGATAATCAACATGTGAGAATTATTACATAAGGACTTTAAAATAACTGATTAATGTACTCAAAATGTAAGATTTCAGCAGAGAATTTGAATCTATTAAAAAAAAAAAGATCCATTACAACATCCATATACAAGCTGCCTAACAGAAACTCATTTTAAAGACACAAATAGGTCAAATGTAAAGTTCTGATAAAAAGATATACCATGGTAATACAACTAAAAAAGAAAACTAGAATGACTATACTTATCTCAAACAAAATAGATGTCAGAGGATAAAATGCTATCAGAGATTAAAAGATAAAAAAAGGTCATTTCGTAATTATAAAGAGGTCAATTCATAAAGGGCATACAATTCTAAACTCTGATGGCTAAATTTATGTGTCAACTTGGGTAGGCTATAGTGCCCAGTTGTTTGATCAAATGCTAGTTTAGATGTTTTTGTGAAGGTATTTTGTAAATGTGGTTAACCTTTATGATCAGTTGATTTTTAAGTAAAGTTTACCCTCAATAATGTGAGTTGGTCTCATCCAATCAGTTGAAGACCTTTAGATCAAAATCTGAGATTCCAGAGAAGAAGGAATTCTTCATATAAATTCTGCCTGAATTTACAGCCTACTGACCTGCCCTTTGGATTTCGGACTTTCCAGCCTTCACGATCTTTATAAGCCAATTCCTTAAAATCTCTCTTTCTCTGTCTCTCTCCACAGTTCTCTGGAGAACCCTGCATAAACCTTTATGCATCTAATAATACAACTTAAAAATGCATGAAGCAAAAACTGCTAGAACTGCAAGGAGAAATGGAAAAATTCACAATTATTTTCAGAGCTATTAGAAAGTCCATTCAGTAATTGATAAAACAAGTAGGCAGAAAATCAGTAAAAGCATAAAAGACTTCAAAAATACTACCAATCAGTCTGATCTAATTGGTATTTATAAAACAGCCTATACAACAGAGTAGAATAAACTTCATTTTCTGAACCATAAAAAAATCAATAAATTTAATGTATTCAGATAATACAAAGTATGACCTTTGACCATAATATGTTTAAATTAGAAAGCAATAACAAAAAGATATACAGACTATTCTAAATATTTGCAGACTAAAGTAAATATTTTTAAGTGATACAGGGTATAAAGAAGAAATAAAATGGTAATTAAAAATAATTTTAAACTCAATGAAAATGAAAAGATATCATATACAAATTTGTGGCATGAAGCTAAGTAATAATTACAGGGAAATTTATAGCACTAAATGCATATATTAGAAAATATGAAAGTTTTCAAGTCTAAGACTTCAGCTTACACCTTAAAAAAAACAAAAAATCCTATAAAAAAGAACAAGTTAGAACCAAAAAGTGAAAGATAAGAAACAAAAAAGATTGAAGCAGAATCAATGAAATCAATTTAAAAAAAAAAAACAGTAGAGGAAATTAATGAAACAAAAAGCTGGTTTGTTGAGAATTAAAATAAAATTGACAATCCTCCAAACAGACTTACCAGTAAAAGAATAAGTAAATTACAGATAACAGAAATGAAAAAAATTAACATTACTATAGACACTATAGATATCTAAAGTACAGAAAGGGAATGATAGGAACAATTTTTGGACAGTAAAAGTGATGCGTTAGACAAAATGGAAAAATTCCTTAACAGAGAAACTATCAAGTTTCACTCAAGAAAAAATAAACTCAATGGCTCTATGTCTATTAAACAAAGTAAATTTTTATTAAAAACTTTCTTACAAAGAAAATGCCAACCCCATGTGGCTTTTATGGGAAATTCTATCGAACATATAAAATATAAGTAATACTAATTCTATATAAACTCTTCTAGAAAATTGAGAAAGGAGCACTTTCCTGCTCATTCTATGAAGCTAGAAAACCAGAAAAAGAGTGCGAGTAAAGAAATTTGCAGAACACTATCTCTGATGAACATAGATGCAAATAAGCTTGTCAGAATTACAGTAAATTATATTCATTGGTACATAAAAAGGATAATATAACTTGATAAAGTGGAGTTTATCTAAGGAATGTAATGTTGGCTTAATATTTGAAAATCACACCACAGTATTCACCATGTTTAAAAAAGACAAAAAGGAATATTTTATATTCTTTTCAATAAACACTAAAAAAGCAAAAAAAATTATTATCCATTCCTAGTAAAAATTCTCAGCAAACTAAGAAAAGAACTAAGTCCCTCAAACTCACATTGGCGTGTACAAAACACCTACTGCTTACATCATAACTAATAAAAGACTGAATGCTATAATGCTGATCAGGAAGAAGACAAAGATATTCGCTATCACAAATATACTTGTGAAGATTCTAGCCAGGGCAAATAAATAAGGCAAGTAAAAGGAAAACAAACAAACATAATACAAAACAACTCCAGACACATGATTTTACTGGTAAATTCATATATTTTAAACATACATTTTGGGAAAAAATAGTGCTTTTCTACAAATTTCTTCCAGAAGATAGAAGCTACACCCTCAGATTCATTCTCTCAGGCCAGCATTACCTTAATACCAAGAAAAAACAAAAATATAGACCAAAAACTATACTACAACAAGCCAAGTGGGGTTCATCTCAGCAATGCCAGGTTGGTTCAACATTTGAAAAGCAATGTAATTCACCACATTAACAGACGAAATAAGGCATGTCATATGAAAATCTCAACTGTTGCAGAAAAAATATTTGAAAATATTACACATCCATTCATTGGGAAAAAAAACAACACGCATGAAGCTAGCAATAGAAAGTTACTTCCTTAACCTAATAAAGAACAACTGCAAACTGTCTATGGCTGTCATCATAAATACTGGTGAGGGATTGAATAATACAAGGAATAACATAAGGGGTCACTTCAACTGATAATCTGCATCATACTGAAATATTTAGAAAGTACAATGTTCAAGAAAAATAAAATCATAGTGATTAAAAAGGAGAGGTAAAACATTTTCTATTTGTTTGTATAGAACACCCAAGGAATTTATCAAAAAACAAAAAAAACAAAAAAAAAAAAAACTCCTAATAAATGTCCTTAGGAAGATCATAGAAATTTAGGCCCATAAACAAAGTCAGTCATATTCCTATATATCAGCAATGAACAATTGAAATATAAAATTTAAAAAAAAAAATTATAGAAAAAAAATGAAATACTTAGGTCTAAATCTAACAATATCTCTGCAGAATGTGTATGCTGAAAACTATAAAACATTGGTGAAAGAAATCGAAGATCTAGTAAATGGAGAAATATACTTATTCATGGATTAGAAAACTGTTATATTGTTATATCATTTCTCCCTAATTTGATCTATACATTGAACAAAATCCCAGTCTAAATCTTGGAAAGCTTTTTGTAGATATCAATAAACTGATTTTAAAATATATATGGAAAGACAGAGGAGCTGGAATAAACAAAATCATTCTGAAAAAGAACAAAACTGGAACACTTACACTACCCAATTTCAAAACTTAACTATAAAGCTGCAATAATTACGATAGTGTGGTATTGGCGAAAAGACAGGCAAATAGCTCAATGGTACAGATGAGAAAGCTCAGAAATACACATACTAAAATATAGTCACCTGCTTGTTTTTAATGTGCAAAAATGAAGGGAGGATAGTCTTGTCAATGTATAGTCCTAGAACAATTGGATACCCTTATGCATAAAAGAAACATGGTCCTGGATACATACCTCACTCCTACAAAAATTAATATAAAATAGTTCATAGACCTAATTGTAAGACATAAAACGATAAAAATTCTAGAAATAAACAAAGAAAAAATGTGCATAACATTGGGTTAAGCAAATATTTCCTAGATATGATGCCAAAACCATGATCCATAAAGAAAAAATAATAATAAATAGACTTTCATCAATATTAAGAAATTCTTTTCTTAGAAGAACACCATTAGAAGAATCAAAGACAAATCATGAACTGGGAGAAAATATTAAAAAATTATTTATCTGATAAATGACTTGTATCTATAATATATAAAGAAATTGTAAAACTCAATAATAAGAAAATAAACAACACAGTGAAATTAGGTAAAATATTTGAAAAGATACTTGACCAAAGCAGGCAGAAAGCAGATAAAGGATTTTTCTGAGGGCAGAGTAAGGATGCGAGGAAGCAAAGAGTGATCAAAATGGGGAACTGGTTATAGTTAAAGAGTGATTTGTATGTTCACTATCTTGATTGTGAGATTGTTTCATATATAGACATATGTCAAAACATCAAACTGAAGACTTTAAAGATGTAAAGTTTATAGTATGTTATTATACTACTGTATACTTCTTAAAATAAAAGAATAATAAAAACTACAAAAAAGAATGTCTAGAAGGAAATGTTAGAATGGCGATGGAATAATGCATCTGTATGCTGATGGAAATGAGCAAATAGATAATCAGAGATCTATGGTGGGGAATGGGGTACAATTTAAGTAACAAGATAATAAGGATAAATGGGAATTCCAGAACACTTAATTGTGCTCATGTGGAACCTGTACATAGACTAACAGGCAGTCGTTTGGACAGAGCAAGAGGATACTGCATGACTTAAAGTCAAGAAAGGTGTGCGTCAGTGTTGTACCTTTTCACCACACTGATTCAATCTGTATGCTGAGCAAATAAACCAAGAAGCTGGATTATCTGTATGAAGGAGAACATGGCATCAGGCTTGGGAGAAGACTCATAACTTAGCCTGGGTTCTCTAGAGAGAGAGATTTGCAAATTTGCTGCAAAAGACCTCTTTAAAGTGTTGAAAACCAAAGATGTCACCTTGAAGACTAACGTATGCCTGACCCAAGTCGTGGTGTTTTCAATCACCTCATATGCATGAGAAAGCCCAACAATGAGTAAGGAAGGCAAAAGAAGAATTGATGCCTTTGAATTGTGATGTTGGCAAAGAACATTGAATACACCATGGACTGCTAAAAGAATGAACAAATCTGTCATGGAAGAAGTACAACCAGAATGCTCCTTGAAAGCAAGGATGGCAAGACTACATCTCACATACTTTGGACATGTTATCAGGAGGGACCAGTCCCTGGAGAAGTATATCATGCTTGGTAGGGTAGAGGGTCAGCAAAAAAGAGGAAGAATCTCAACGAGATAGATTGACACAGTGGCTGCAAAGATAAGCTAGAGCATAACAACAGTTGTGAGGATGGCACGGGACTGGGCAGTGTTTCATTCTGTTGTACATAGTGTTGCTATGAATTAGAACTGATTCAATGGCACTTAACAACAACAGAGAGAGATTTATGTCAAGAAAATGGCTCACATGGTTTTAGGGACTGGAGTGTCCCAAGTCTGTGGGTCAGGCTGAATACTTCTTCTGATTCATACAGCTGCAGGAGCTGGCAAACCCAAGATTGGCAGGTCAGAGAGCAGGGCTGTTGCTCACAGGCTGCAAAGATCGACAAATCCCAAGATAGTCAGGCAAGACAACAGGTAAGCTGCTAGCTCAAGTTCCAAGAACCAAGGTGAGTTGAACAGGAGCCAGCTGCAGTATCCAGAGTGAGCAAAAGCCATGAGCCTTACCAGAATGTCCATTTATATTCAATGCAGGGTGCATGCTCAAGAAAACTTCCTTTCAATTGACTGGCTATTCACAATAGATCCCATCACGAAGGTGATCACAACATCATATGACTGCCTAATCACTGAGAATCATGGCCCCGCCAAATTGACATAAAACCTTAACCATCACAACTCATTCATTAACAATACGGAATATGCAGATGACACAATCTTGCATGAAGAGAAGTAAAGAGGATTTGAAGCACTTACTGAAGATCAAAGACAATAACCTTCAGTATGGATTGTACATCAACATAAAGAAAACAAAAATCCTCAGAAATGAACCAATAAACAACATCATGATTAATGGAGAAAAGATTGACATTGTCAAGGATTTCATTTTACTTGGATCCATAATCAACACCCATGGAAGCAGCAGTCAAGAGATTAAATAACATATTGCATTGGGCAAATCTGCTGCAAAAGACCTCTTTAAAGTGTTAAAAATCAAAGATGTCACTTTGAGGACTAAGGTGCACCTGACCCAAGCAGTGGTATTTTCAATCACCTCATATGCATGGGAAAGCTGAACAGTAGACTGAAGAAGAGTTGACATCTTTGAATTATGGTGTTGGCGAAGAATATTGACTATACTATAGACTGGCAGAGAGTGAATAGCTCTGTCTTGGAAGAAGTACTGCCAGAATGCTCCTTGGATGGCAAGATGTTGTATCACGTACTTTGGACATGTTATGAGGAGGGATCAGTCCCTGGAGAAGGACATCTTGCTTGGCAAAGTAAAGGGTCAACAAAAAAAAGAGGAAAATCCTCAAGGAGACAGATTAACACAGTTTCTGCAGCATTGGACTCAAAAATACCAAGAATTTTGAGGATGGCACAAGAGTGGGCATTGTTTGATCTGTTGTACATAGGATTGCTATGAGTTGGAACCTACTCAACGGCACCTAACAACAACATGGCATACAATTTAAGGAGCAAGATGACAGAGAAAGTAAAAGAAAATTGAATCCTGAGCATTAGTAGAGGCATTATCATCAAAGTAAGAAAAATCATTTCATTGTAAAGTAAGTGTACAGAGTAGAGATAGGTAGATATTAAGCAGGCTAAAATATAATGGTGACAAAATGAAAGCAATCTCTGTAGTGAAACCAAAAGCTTGTGAAGAAAGAAAAATTTAAGAAAATAGGAAATGTATGGCATAGTTTTCTTAGAAATCAGGAAGGGAAATGATTACACATTATTTGCAATGTTAATAGAGATTTATACATCATCATGTGGGAGAAGAAAACTGTGGAAGAAACTCAAAAGACTCCGGTATAGAAGAAACATATTTCTTACTATACGAGAAGGGTTCTGAAGCCACTAGCAAATAATGAAAAAGTAAACTGCAACTGTTCTTTTTCCAAGATTAGACTGTTTTTCTTTTCCTTATATTATTGGGTAGACGTAAATAAATAGAAATGAATATCCGAATTCATGAAGTGGAGCACATCAGGCTTTATTTTTGTCATTATTTTTAATAAGCATGTCATACTTACCATTATTACAGTGCCAATTCTGCTTTTAAAATATAGATTGAAATAAGATGGACAAGTGATGCAAGACAATTTTAAGGCTACATAGTTTAAATTCGTCCATTGTAATTGAAGTCAATATTGATAACACATGCCATATGCAGCATGGCAGTAAAATCTTAACAGTAATGGTTATCCCAAGGCTATGACTGTTATAGGAGTGAAAATTCAATAATCTGCAAATCAGAGTTTATTTTTAGAGAATAAATGAAAAAATTAAGAAAACAGAACCAAGAGGATTCCAAATTGTCAGACTGCTAATTATCTGCCAGTGTCCATTCTTCTTCCGTAGTAACAGAGTTTTGGATGGGAATGGGGCTGCCTAGCTAAATGTTGTATCTCTTTGTCTTTCTTGTAGCTGGGTGTGGTCATGTAAATCAGTTTTGACCAATCTAATAAGTATAATAGAACAGGTTCCAATTCTAGGCCTCATCCATGAAAAGTGTCAGAAACCTAAATTGTTTAGAGAAATACCAAAAACTAGTGTAACAGAATATGTTTCTTGTCAGTAGATATAATTCGAATCAGGCAGCACCACCTGAGCATATTGGGAAGTCATTTAGCAGCAGGAACAATGAAAACCGGTTATATAGGTCATTGTTATGTTAATTTATCAGGAGATAGCATCAAAACACAGGGCAAGTTACAGACAGAGTCATGGAGGACATGCCATACATCCTAAAACAGCCTCTAGTGAGACCCTGGAGTTCCTGCTTCTGGAAGCTGGCTGCATAGACAATTTTCTAAAAGAACCCAATACCTAAGGCCAAACAGTCTCTGTTAAGCTGCTTGCTTACTAACTTATTGTTTGACCTGAAAGTGGCTCCAGGGAACCGGTTCTGTCAAAGTGCAAAAGGACACCTAAGGGCAGATGGCCTGAGTGGGTCACCCCAATTCCATTAACCCAGAAATCTGGATTCCAGGAGAATGAAAATAATTTTGACAAAAGATTAGGTATTTCCTTCTCTAATCCATTCTCCCTGTCTACTGACAAGATGACAGAAACTACAACAGCACATTTGACTTAGAGAATGCCATATATTAAGAAAGGCAGAGGGTGTAACAAATGTACCATGTGAATGCAAGATGTAAATGATAGGAGAACCAGTGTAAAGGAGGCAGAGGGGTATGTGGGAACTCTACTTTCTGCATAGGTTTTCTGTAAACATGAAACTGATAAAACTTTTCTAAGAAAATGAAGTATTTTTTTAATTAAAAAGAAAAAGGACAGAGCAGTTCATATGGCCCTAATCTACCCACTTTATAACAGTTACTTCCTTCTACCTTATTTAAACCATGTATTCTGTGGTTTTCTTGTTTGAGCAACTTAGCTTTTACCCTACCTATCAAGTAAGCTTATAAAATCCTTCCAGAGAATCCTCTAATGTGTGATAATCATAATGACTTCTGTTTAGTGAGAACTTTCCATAAGACAGGCATTTTGTTATATCATTTATATCCTTAAAACAGCACTACAGGCTATACACAGAATGAGACCAGGGGGTAAACAGCATGCCCAAGTTCAAATATCTAGTAAATTATCGGCGAGGAGTCTGAAGTCAGATCTCAGGAATCCTAAAGTTTTTATTCCCTACATTATGTTACAGAATCCTTCTAAAGTGAAGAAAAGTCCATCTCAAGGAGGTAGTGAACACCCAGTCTGGAAGGCTTAAATATAAAGCTGAGGTCATGGCTTATCTACCTTTGCATTTCTGGAATTTCTAATACATTCATTAAATGCTTAAAGTGCTTTAGGTTATTCAGTAGAAAAAAAAATTGAAGAAGGTGAGTGACCTTGTAGGACCTTTCCATGACAACATTAGAAACCAATTCAAAGAGATTTATCATACAAAAAGTAAAATTTGTGGAAAACAGTCGAAATAATAAGCCTCTTAGATTAGAAATAAGAGACTCAAAAAAGAGCTTTGTGCCTAGAGGGCTTGTTGTTATTTGTTTAACAAAGGGAGTTTACTCTGCCAGTGATAATTTATAATCATTGCCAACTACTGAATCAATCAAATAACTGTTACAAAGGGCCTCAGAGAGCATTCGCACTTCGGATCCACTGATGGTGGAGTAGAGTGTTAAGTCTCTGAAAGCCTCTTTCTAACACAGCCAATCAAGGCAGCCGTGTACAAAGATTTAGTAGTTCAGAGGCCACGAAGCAGCAGCAGCATGTCAAGCCAGTTCCCAGAGAAGGAGTGTTGCTTTTCAGTGATGAGATCATTGTGGCCCACTTAGAGTTATTTAGGAGTATTGGGTATACATCCCAGGAGAAGGGGCACACAAATGAGAAAACTGCATTTGTCAGGTTGGTGATCATGACCAAATGGTGGCTTGCAGATTGCTGCCAGGGCTCTGGAAAGTGATCCAGCAGCCACTTCTGTACACCAGAACACACTTCATGAAAGGATGTATCTGTGTTCCAAAATGGGCCAACTCCCAGAATGCCTGTAAAACTCAGATAAGCCTAACTTCTTTCCTTATAGCCTAGGGACACGAAGTGGAGCAGACATAAGGTGGTTTTATTATTTTACTTTATTTTGCTTCATTTTGTTTTTCTGGGAAGAATACGTGAAATCAAGGTAACCATTGACTGAACCAAGTAATGACTTGGAGAGATGAGATTTCAGAATAAGTTATTGAAACCAAGCTTAATTGTTTTGTTAAAATATTGTTAAATAATAAAATAATGTTAAAATAAAATAAAAAAGAAAAGAAAGGCTATAATGTTCCAATATTGCATTTGCTTCATAGCAATATAATTTACTTCTCAGCTAGATGTCTTTCCTGTAAGCTATATCTTCCATTTTCCATCTAAAAATGCATCGCTCCCACATAAATCTGGTGTTATCTTATGCTGGAAATTGTATCCTTCAAAAATATTGAATTAAGAAATAGTGATTATTAAAGAATAATGAGAGGCATGTGTGGCCCCTTTAATTTCTGGCTAAGAGATTTACTCACGTATTTACCTTAGAGTATTGGTTGGTATAAGGCATCAGATTATTCCACAAAATCCAGCTGTGAGTCTCCTCCTCATATACACATTTACACGTATCTTCTCCTGGCATACTGTTCTGGTCAGCTGGTGAGAATCAGAACTCACTGACAAGACTATATGTTAAGGATGAGCACCTTCCCTTAATAAGCACCTCAAGATTTTTCTTCTTTTATCACCCATGTGCCATCCATTGTGTGATACTTTACCAAGTATTTTTAAATAAGTATATCTTTAAATATGTTTATAAATATTTATATATCATATAAACTCACAAGAAAGAAAAAGAGTACCCAGAATACAAAATCTTCTGGAGCTTCCCCATATTGTCAAAGGATTTTAGAGACATCAACAAAACTTAGCAGCTACTTACTGAGCAACATTTTATGTGGTCCGATAAGGCAGATGTTTTCTCTATTTCATTGGAACTCAGAGTCTTTCCAAAAGACACATATTAGTCAAATCCTTTGTGGGATTTAAACTACACAGAAGTCCTTGGGTGGTGCAGTTAATACACTTGAACGCTCACCAAAAGGTTGGAGGTTGTAGTCCACCCAGAAGAGCCTAAAAAGAAAGTCCTGGTGATCTACTTCCAAAAAATCAGCCACTGAAAACCCTACAGAGCAGTTCTACACTGACACACATGGGGTAATTTCAAGTCAGAATTGACTCAACAGCAGCTGTTTTTTTTTTTAAGCTACGTGAGTACAGAAATTGTCTGCTATATGCATAACAACCTAAAGCAGCACTTGGCATGTTTTAGACATTCTTTAAATGGGTGGGGACAATGGTGGTTCAGTGGTAGAATTCTCACCTTCCACATGGAACTGCATCTCATGTGCAGCCACCGCCCGTTTGTCAGTGGAGGCTTACGTGTTGCTATGATACTGACCAAGTTTCAGTGGAATTTCCAGACCAAAACAGAGTAGGAAGAAATGGCCTGTGATCTACTTCCAAAAGTCAGCCAGTGAAAACCCTGTGGATCCCAAGAGTCCGATCTGCAGCCAATCATGGGGATGACACAGAACTGGACAGATGTTTGTTCTGTCGTGCATAGGGTCATCATGAGTCAGGGGCCAAATCGACTGCAGCTAATGACAGCAACAACAAATACTTACAAATGACTGTTGAACACATAAGATCTCTGAAGCAATTCAGTTCTTCGAGTATATAATATAATGAAGTCTGTGTGGTCAGAAAAGATTTCCCTGCACAAATAACATTAAAATTCAGATCTAAATGTTATAGAGAAGTTAGGTGAAGAAAGATGAGAGATCATCCAAGCAGAGAAACACAATAGAAAATATTCCTAAGACATTAGTCAGGATAGTGTGTTCGAATAAATGAAATAATTCTAATAAAGATGACAAAAGGAAAAGCAGAATGAGAAGACAGGTGGAGAATACGTAGGGCTGAGGGTCTTACAGAACACAGTACAGCTAATGGGTATTTTACGCTAAAGACGGTGTAAAGCTATTAGAGCGTTTTAAGCTTGGATGTATGTTCTGTTCATTTATTTATTTTTAGTTCTCAAAACTGTTTTCAATATTAACGCATTACTGTCGAGTTGATTCCAACTCACGTGACCTTGTAGGACATAGTAGAACTGTCCCATAGGGTTTCCAAAGAGCGGCTGGTGGATTTCAACTGCCAACCTTTTGGTTAGCAGATGAGCTCTTAACCACTGTGCTGCTACCAGGGCTCAATACTAGGAGAAGTAATACTTAATCAGTGATCCATATCTCCCATACTTAATTTAGTCATCTATGAGGAATCAATTAATCTTTTCTTGTCTCAGTTTCACCGATTATACAATAATTTTTAAAAAGTTTAAATTTGATAATTTCCAAGGACCTTCCCTTCTCTAAAAGCGTATACCTCAGTAGGAGCTACAAGTGCTTTCTTATATCCCACAATTTAAGTTTATGCCAGTATTAGATACCTCCCATTTGTGAGAAGGATAATTATAAAGGCAGAAGAAACGTTCACTTACTGACATTGTCTCTATGAGGATAAAGTGTTGTTTTAGCTTAGGTTCTCTCAAAAGCTGAGCCTGAGACACAGACAGAAAGAGGAGGTGAGCAAAGAGTTTATTTGAGAAGTAATCCTAGAAGAAGGAAGAGGGATGAAGAGGGAAGAGAAGCCCATAAAGTGTCCATTGTTGAGCTAATTAATGCAGTTTACGATTGGAGCTCAAATCTACAGAGAACCCTCTTAGGACTCATGTACACTGCACCTTAGAATTGTTTCTCCAGTTTACGGGAATCCAGAACAAGTTTCTACCTACTTCACTCTTGTTATTGAGGTCTGGCCCAGGGGCATTAATTTTCCACACTTCAACTACTATATAGGTTGACACAACTTTTATTGCTTGGAAGACTTCTCTGAGGCAGAAAATTGAAAAAAAAAAAAAAAAAAAAAAAAGCTTCAGTGTATGCCTGAAAGGGAACAAAAAGTGTCTGCCAAGCCATTATTGTGAGGAGTTAAAGGAATCAGTAAAGGTATATTTCTAGTAACTTGGGAGTTTCTTTCAACAGTTTCTTCTGTTGGAGTTGAGGAGCCTGAGCAGTGGTTAAAGGCTCAGCTGCTAACCAGAAGGTCGACAGTTTCAAGCAACCCAGCGGCTCCACAGAAGAAAGAATTGGCGATCTGTTCCCATAAAGATTACAGCCAAGAAAATCCTATGAGGCAGTTCTGCTCTGTCACATGGGGTCACTGTGAGTGGAAATCTACTTGATAGCACCTAACAAAAACAATCATGGTAGAAAGTGATTGTCATATTCATATTTTAGACAAATTAGTCTGGCTGAATTGTGGAATGATATTTAAAAGTGGGAGGTGATAGAAGCTGGGCATCACTAGAGTACATCTCCACTTTCTATAGAAAAAAGCTCAAACTCCTTAATATAGCAAACAATGTTCTCTATACCCTGGTCAGTTAGAAAGAAATAAACTATAAAAGTGATACAAATAGCCTGTTGATAATATGGTAGAATAAATGAAATGGTAGAAATATGAAATATTTTAGAAATAAAATTATTTGCATTTTCATACTGAATAGAGTATGAGGAAGGAGAATTGTCTAGAATGATCCCCAGGTTTCAGGCATGAGTGATTGAATGAAATTTAGTACCACTTATTATTATTGGGGATATGGAAAAATAAAATATTTGTTGTTTTATAGTTATTATTTTGTGGAGATTAGATGATAGTTCACCGTGAAGCATGCTGAATTTGAAATATATTTATGTGATTTGTTTAACTATGGTACTACGAGCCTAAAGGGTCTAGCTTGAATTAGCCATACAGATCTAGAAGTCATTCAAGTACCATGGCATTTCTCTCTGAAAGCAGCTAAGGCTTGTTGGAGAAATGGTGAAGTTCAAGTTGGGGGCATTAGATATATAGGGTAAACCTGGAACATGTTGTCAAACCAGATAGCAAAAACCTAAGAAATTGTACTTGGATCATGACAAAAGAACACTGGAGGCAACTAGAAGAGGTACCAAAGAGCAAAGATGGAACACTTTGAGCAGCAATAAGAAAAATAGCTGGATGAATGTATTGAAAATATTAAATATGTTTAAATTCTTGAGTTCAAATTGAGACCAAAAAATTGTAATTTGCTAACATCAAAGATTACTAGGGAGTGACTTATAATTTTGAAAATCAGTAATCAATGGAAGAAAATCAAGAATTTATCTGTCTTTCCTATACAAATTGGTAATGAACATTGAGTATCTAAATAATAAACAACAAAATGTTCTTATTACAGAAAAACCCAAGTAAACATATGAAAAAAGAATGTTAAAATTAGAAGATCATTATTTTGCAAGTCCAATAAACTGATGGATTTAGCCATTGATTATTTGTAGTTGCTAACAGAAAAGTAGATACAAATGGACATAATATGTATCCTGATAGAAGAATCCAATGATACCTATGAATTTGTTTAAAAAAATTAAAACCAGAATTTTATCAAGTTCCAAGAACTAATACCAATTTTCAGGAAATATAGAGGACAAAGGACATCTAAAACTACAACATGGGGAGACATTCAGCAACATGCAGATTATAGGAAACTCTACAGAGCAAACAATCAAGTTTCCTCAATAAATTGATTACAATGAAAAAGAAAACAGGATAAATATATAGATTAAAAGAAATTTAAAAAACAAACAGCTACAACCAGTCAGGACTTCTATGGACCCAGAATGAAACAAACAAACAAACAAAAATTGTAAAATTAGCCATTGATAAAACAATTGGGAATTTGGATGTAGACTGTATATTTGATGTCATGCAATTATTGTTATTTCATTAAGTTGTAATAATAGTTTCATGATTTTGCTTAAAAATACTTACAAATTTTATACATATACACTAAACTCATTATGGGTAAAAGGATATGTCTGAGATTTGTTTCAGATTAATATGGGGATAGTAAATGAGAAGGGGAAAAGAACAGATAATGAACAAGTTCTATAAATGACTATAGAAATGAAAAGGGAATTTACATAGAAGCAAATGGTTAACATTGAAAGGCAAATGCAATAGTTAATCCCAACACCACAGATCTCTATTCTCCTTTGAGGAATTGATATTTTGGCTTAACACTGTGTCACTGTGTGTATCACTGGCATAATCGTACTGGTCATACTCTACAATCCAAGCCAATATATTTTCTTTCTTACAAAATTCCCTAACTGCCATCTTTATTAAAACCCAGAGGGAAAAGTCTGTCAGCAGGAGACTGTAAAACAGTCTTCCTTGTTTTTAAAGTTTTAATTCGTACAATAAAACACAAATAAACAAAGAATAATTTACAAACAAAGAAAATGAACTGAGTTAAATAAAAACTGGTTAGTAGTACCGTATGGATATGTATGAGAGACTGAGCAACTAGATGAACACACACACCCACATACACATACAAACACCAGTCCATATTCAAGTCCAACTTTATCCTATGAATTACATCCTGCAAGTTTAAAATAAAACTCATTTAAGTCATAAGTTTCAGCCTAAATTCTGAAGTTTCTGGAAATAATATTAGCCTCTATTTTTACCACTAGTCTAAAAATAAGAGTCATTTTAGTAAACATTAAGATTGATTAGTGATGACGTGTCATCCTACTGTTTTATAGAAAATTGCCAAAAAAAACTGGGTAATAGAATGGCATATTTATAATAGCAGAGCATGCATGCATCACTCATGGACTGGAAAATGTTTTTATCAAAATGGCCTTTCATATCGTTAGTCAATAACAGCTATACCCTCGTAATGAAAAAAGTGATATGTAGTATACAACAAAAATCAGAATATTTAGTTGCTTGACATTTAAAAGATATGATTAGATTATTAGTGTGGCATTTCCAAAACACAAATGGTATCTTAGAAACTAAATTATCATGTGGGGAGAGGGAGAATTCAAAGAATGTTGGTGCCTGCAAGAATGTTGCAAAAATGGCCATATATATACTACTGTGTTTGCTTTAAATAATATGCTTGTGATAGAGAACAGTGTGGTTTCTAAAGCAGGGAAAAAAAAATCTAGGTGGTAGACACAGTTTCAGACTGCATTAGTTTCTTTCTTCATCCAGGAGACAAACCTTGATTTTTTGACTATAGATGAATAAATATAAGAGTATTATATTCTTGGAGACTTCCGGGCAACACGGTGCTATAGTCAGAAACACCACGCCATCCCTCCACAGCAAAGATCAGAAAAACTAAGCCAAACAGTCATGTGTCAATCCTGAAACCCTATGTATCAAATGAAGAGATAAAGAACTCAGCCAAGCACCAAATGGAATAAGAAACTGACAGAGAACAGAGAGCGAAGGAGAGATACACGCAGAGGTTGCCTATCAGTTACCGCAGCACAGATCCAACATCTTGGACTCCTGTCAGAGATCAGTGAACAGGGAGTATAAGAAAGCAGCTTCATGGAACTTCTAGCAGAAGACAGAACAACCGGTAACCAGCCAGATAGGCTTTCCCACCCCCTCACCCTTCTTCACCCACACTTAGCCTCCTCTGCTTCCTGCAGCCACAGTATCTTGGCCGGGAAGCACCCAGGTGTCACTTGGATTCCACTTGCCTGCACTGGATGGCTCCCTGATTTCCTTTGTTGGCTGCTGGTGTTGCTGTTTTCTGCTTCTTTAGATTTCTTCCTTACGTCTCACCACCTCCCCCCTCCTTTCTCTCAAATACCTGACTCTGTGCGCCATCTTTGCTTCTTCCTGAAAGGCTATGAAACAATGCTTGACCGTGAAACTGCTTCCCTGCCAGTGCCACCACGCTGGTAGGACCTCCGGGGATTTTTAGTTTGTTTGCTCTGATTTATTCTGTTTTGATTTGTTTGTTTTCTTTTACTTCTCTAGGCTGGGGCCCCTTCTAGCCGGGCGGTACCACGCGGCTTGGAAGCTACACCCTTACTCTGTGCAGACACACAGGGACATCCCTTGGGGAATTTCTTTTTTCATTTTTGGTTTTATTTGTTTCTTTGTTTTGTTTTCTTCTCTCTCTTATTCCCTTTTTGTCTTTCTTCCTTTCTGGTTTCGCGATTTATTCATTTCTTTTCAACCTTTTTTTTCATTTTTGTTTTTCCTCATTTCTCAGTCTTTCATCTCTCCACTCCAATAGCAAGCTCCCTAAGCACTCTTTCTTGTTTCTGTGTATGCTTTTGGCTCCTGTTCCTCTCTCCTCTCTCTCATCTTTCCCATACCCATCTTATCACCATACACCACAATCTACCACCTCCTTCTTGCCTACCTGCATGGTGAGCTGAACATCATATTCCCAAGCAGCACAGGCACGGCCTACTGGAAACTGCCCTGCACTGATTCCCAGTCCGCACTGTCAGCCCTGGTATGTGCCACAAACAACCAATCCCAGCAACTCCCCTTCAGCTGGACCTGCCCTGCTGTACCATACCTGAGTAACTGACCCTGCCCATTGGAGAAGGAGATGAAAAGTATCATACCCACAGACGAGCAAACAACAAAGAATGCACAGCCTGCCTCCTCAGACAGAACCAAATAAAACTAAAAAGCAGGACAAAACAAACAAATCTGCAATCAATAAATGAGGAAAATAACCACTGAATGCCCCAAAGAGAGCAGACAATATCAAAACAAACATTTACAGAAACAGGACAGGATGGTTCCAGTAAGCTTCCAAAATAAAACACCAGATGACTTTCCAGTAGAAGAAAAGGCACTAGAACTATCTAATAGGGAGTTCAAATCTCTAATATTCAGAGCTATCCAAGAGTTGAAGCAAAAAGCAGACAAAAATGAGGAAAAAATAGACAAATTCATGGAAAAGGCAGAAAATTCATGGAAAATACAGACAAAAAAAAGGAAGAATTCAAGAAAATAATACAGGGAAAAAAATGCCAAAATAAATTCACAACTAGAAAACATACAAAAACAACAATTAGAAATCCAAAAGATAAACAACAAGATTTCAGAAATGGAGAGTGTCATAGAAGGGCTAAAGAGCAGATTTGAAATGATGGAAGATAGGATCAGTGAAATTGAAGAAAAACACTTGGATACACCTCTGTTTGAAGAAAACACAGAAAAAAGAATGAAGAAAAATGAAGAAACCCTGAGAATTATTTGGGACACGATCAAAAGCAAAAATCTTCAAGTGATCAGAGTTCCAGAACAGGGGGAGAAAACAGAAAACAGAGAGAGGATCGCTGAAGAATAGCTGACAGAAAATTTCTCCAATATCATGAAAGATGAAAAGCTGGCCATCCAAGAAGCTCAACGAACCCCATATAGAAGAGACCCCAAAAGAAAATCACCAAGGCATATCATAATCTCACTTGCTAAAACTGAAGACAAAGAATCCTGAGAGCAGCTCGAGAAAAACAAGAAGTCACGTACAGAGGAGAAACAATAAGACTAAGCTCAGATTATTCGGCAGAAACTATGCAGGCAAGAAGGCAATGGGATGACATATATAAAAGCTTGAAAGAAAAAATTGTCAGCCAGGAATAACATATCCTGCAAAACTTTCATTCAAATATGATGGTGAAATTAGTTCATTTCCAGGTAAACAGAAATTAAGGGACTATGTAAAAACTAAACTAAACTTACAAGACTTATTAAAGGGAGTCCTTCGATCTGAGAACAAACAACATCAGACCACAGGCTCAATATAGGACACAGGATTGTACTAGCCAGATACCAACCTAGGAAATGAACTCTTAAGGACTATGCAAAACCAAAAGAATTACAACAGGGAACCAGAGAGGTTAATCTGTAAATTAAACAGCATCAGAACAATAAATGGGGAATAAAAGGTATAGGTATAGAACCTTCTAATGGAGAAGAAGGCAAGATGATACCAAGGAACAATAGACTGGTTCAAATCTAGGAAGATAAGGGTAAATTACAAGGCAACCACAAAGAAAGTTAATAAACCTACTCATCAAAATGAAGAAAAACATAAGGTCTCAGTAAAAACAAAACCTACAAAAATAGAAGAAATGAAAAAAATCCACAAACAAAAGGAACTCAGCACAAGAGAGCAAGAGGAACAAAGTAAACGTCAGCACCACAAAAAAAAAAAAAAAGCACTACACTACAAAATGCAATCCCACTCAGGAATATATCCTAGAGAAATAAGAGCCGTCACACAAATAGACATATGCACACTCATATTCATTGCAGCACTGTTCACAGTAGCAAAAAGATGGAAACAACCTAGATGTCCACCAACAGACGAATGGATAAACAAACTATGGTACATACACTCAATGGAGTATTATGCAACAATAAAGAATAATGATGAATCTGTGAAGCATTTCGTGACATGGATGAAACTGGAAGACATTATGCTGAGTGAAATATGTCAATCACGGAAGGACAAATATTGTATGAGACCTCTACTGTAGAAACTCATGTAAAAGTTTACGTACAAAAAGAAACAATCTTTGTTGGTCACAAGGGATGGTAGGGGTTGGGGGGACTAAAAAGACAATAGGTAAGTGGTAACTTTGGTGAAGGCTACAACAGTACACAATACTGGGGAAGCCAGTATGACTTGTACAAGGAAAGGTCATGGAAGCTCCATAGACACATCAAAACTGTCTGAGGGACTGAATTGCTGGACTGAGGGTTGTGGGGACCAAGGTCTTGGGACATATCTAGCTCAATTGGCATAACACAGTTTATAAACAAAATGTTCTACGTTGAACCTTGGTTAATAGTGTCTTGGGTCTTAAAAGCTTGTGAGCAGCCATCTAAGATACTCCACTGCTCTCACCCCTTCGGGAGAAAGGGAGAATAAAGAGAGCAAGATACAAGGAAAAGATTAGTCCATAGGACTAATGGACCACAACTACCATGGCCTCCACCAGAATGAGTCCAGTACAGCTAGATGGTGCCTGGCTACGACCACTGCCTACTCTGACCGGGATCATAATAGAGGGTCCTGGACAGAGCTGGAAAAGGATGTAGAACAAAATTCTAACTCACAAAAAAAAGACCAGATTTACTGGCCTGACAGACTAGAGAAACCCCAACAGTATGGCCCCCGGACACTGTTTTAGCTCAGTGGTGAAGTCACTTCTGAAGTTCAATGTTCAGCCGGGGATTGGACAGCCTGATAAAGCAAAATGGGACTAATGAGGCATAGCAGTCTAGGGACAAGGACTAGAAGGCAGGATGGGACAGGAAAGCTGGTGATAGCCAACCCAAGGCTGAGAAGGGACAATGTTGACATGTCGTGGGGTTGTTAACCATTGTCATAGGGCAATATGTGTACTGTTTAATGAGAAACTATTTGTTTTGCAAAACTTCATCTAAGGTACAAAAAAAAATTATGTGAGATCAAATTGACAACAGCAACTCAAAAGGTTTGATGGGAAGCCTAGGGGGCAGTGAGTTGAAGATAATGGTGATGGAATAATTTGGAAAAGGATAGTGAGAATAGCAGTACAACTGGAAGAATGTAATCGATGTCACTACATTGTACATGTAGAAACTTTTGAAATGGTGTAACTTAGGCTATGTAAATTTTCACCAAAAAAAGGGTCCTCCAAGGTTGAGAAGGGAGAGTGTTGACATGTCGTGGGGTTGTTAACCAATGTCATAAAACGATGTGTGTACTGAATGTTTAATGAAAAACTATTCTGTAAAGCTTCATCTAAAATACAATAAGAAAATTAAAAAAAAAAAACCAAGAATATTATATTCTTGAAATGTTAGTAATAACCCAGTGTGATTACTGGGTCAAATTCATAATCCTGTTAGCGTCACTGCATTTTCCAACATAAAAAAAAAAAAATTAGGTGAGACAGTGTTTCATTTGTGTACCATATGGATTTGGGTATCTGGGCCTTTCTATAATGCCTGATAGGAATCATGGGTTTCCAATTTATTGTGTCAAAGAAGAATTATAGATATTCATCTTCAGCTGGAACATATCCACATGAGAACGATAAACTCTCCATTTAAAAGGATGTATTTCTCTTCTCCTATTTATATGTGCTATGACATCACCATGCTGGGAATCATCGTATTTATATGTTTTCTGTAAAGAGAACACTTACAGTAAGGCTATTGTACTGACTGAAGTACAGTCACTAAAACTGGAACAATCGGAAGGTCCCTTTCTATATGACTAATTTTTTTTTTTTTTTAGTATTTTATAATACTTCAGGTGAAGGCTTACACAACAAATAGTTTCTCATGAAACAGTAGTACACATGTTGTTTTATGACATTGGTTAACAACCCCACAACATATTAACCCTCTAACTTCTCAACCTTTTTTTTTTTTTGGTGAAAATACACATAGCCAAAGATATTCCGTTTCAAAGATTTCTACACGCACAGTTCATTGACATTGACTACGCCCTTCCAATTGAGCTGTTATTCTCACTTAAGATGAAAGCTTACATAACAAAATAGTTTCTCATTTAACAGTTACTACAAATGTTGCCCTATGACAATGGTTAACAATCTCAAAACACATCAACACTATCCTTAGTCAACCTTGGGTTGCCTATCACCAGCTTCCTTGTCCCCTTCTGCCTTCTGGCCCTTGTCACTGGACTCCTGTACCTCGTTAGTCTCATTTGGTTTTACGGGGCTGTCCACTCCCAGGCTGATTGGTGAATCTCGGAGGTAACTTCACCACTGAGCTAAAAGGGTGTCTGGGGGCCATACTCTCGGGGTTTCTCCAGTCTCCTTTAGGCCAGTAAATCTGGTCTTTTTTTTTTGTGAGTTAGAATTATGCTCTACATCCTTCTCCAACTCTGTCCAGAACCCTCTGTTGTGATCCTGTTCAGAGAAGTCAGTGGTGGTAGCTGGGCACCATCTAGCTGCACTGGACTCAGTCCGGTGGAGGCCTTGGTAGCTGTGGACAATTAGTCCTTTGGACTAATCTTTTCCTTGTATCCTGTTCTCTTCATTTTCCCTTGCTCCTGAAGGGATGAGACCAGTGGAGTATCTTAGATGGCCGCTCACAGGCTTTTAAGACCCCAGACACTACTCACCAAGGTAGAATGTAGAGCATTGTCTTTATAAGCTGTGTCATGCCAGTTGAGCTAGATGTTCCCTGAGACCGTGGTCCCCACAGCCCTCCGCCCAGCAATTCAGTCCCTCAGGGAGTTTGGATGTGTCTATGGGGCTTCCATGATCTTTCCTTGTACAAGTTGTGCTAGTTTCCGCTGTATTGCGTACTGTCTCACCCTTCACCCAAGATACCACTTATCTATTGCCTATTTAGTATTTTCCCCCCACCCCTCCTATCCCTGGTAAACAACAAAGATTGTTACATTTTGTGTGTGAACTTTTTCATGGGTTTTTACAATAGAGGTCTCATACAATATTTGTCCTTTTGTGATTGACTTATTTCATTCAGCATAATGACCTCCAGTTTCATCCATGTTATGAGATGCTTCACAGATTCATTGTTATTCTTTCTCGTGGCATAGTACTCCACTGTGTGTATGCACCATAGTTTGTTTATCCATTCATCTGTTGATGGGCATCTAGGTTGTTTCCATCGTTTTGCTATTGTGAACAATGCTGCCATGAAAATAGGAGTAGATACGTCTATTCGAGTGATGACTCTTATTTCTCTAGGATACATTCCTAGGAGTGGGATTGCTGGATCGAATGGTATGTCTATTTCTACCTTTCTGAGGAAGCGCCATACCATTTTCTAAATGACTGTATCATTTTGCATTCCCACCAGCAGTGCATAAGACTTCCGATCTCCCCACAGCCCCTCCAACATTTGTTATTTCCAGTGTTTTTGATTCGTGCCAGTAATGCCAGGGTGAGATGGTATCTCATTGTGGTTTTAATTTGTATTTCTCTAATGGCTAGTGATCACGAGCATTTCTCATGTGTCTGTTGGCCATTTGAATGTCTTCTTTGGTGAAATGTCTGTTCATTTCCTTTGCCCATTTTTTAATAGGATTCTTTGTCTTTTTGTTGTAGAGGTGTTGGATTTTCTTGTAGATTATGGAGATTAGACCTTTGTCTGACTTGTACTGTCCAAAAATTTTTTCCCAGTCTGTAGGTTCTCTTTTGACTCTTTTGGTGAAGTCTTTTGAAGAGCATAGGTGTTTGATTTTTAGAAGATCCCAGTTATCTAGCTTATCTGTTGGGATTTGTGAATTGATGGTTATGGTTTGTATCCAGTTAATGCCATGTATTAAGGCCTGAAGTGTTGGTCCTATTTTTTCTTCTATGAACTTTATAGTTTTAGGCTTTATATTCTGGTCTTTGATCCATTTTGAAGTAGTTTTTGTATATGGTGTGAGGTATGGGTCCTGTTTCATTTTTTTGCAAATGGATATCCAATTTTGCCAGCACCATTTGTTAAAAAGACTGTCTTTTCCCCATCTGATGGACTTTGGGCCCTTGTCGGGGATCAGGTGACTGTAGGTGGATGGATTTACATCTGGGTTCTCAATTCTGTTCCATTGGTCAACGTATCTGTCGTGGTACCAGCACCAGGCTGTTTTGACTACTGTAGCTGTATAGTAGGTTCTGAAGGCAGGTAGTGTGAGTCCTCCAACTTTATTCTTCTTATTCAGTAGTGCTTTACTTATTCGGGGCTTCTTCCTGTTCCATAGAAATTTAATGATTAGTTTATCCATCTCTTTGAAGAATGTTGTTGGTATTTGGATTGGGATTGCATAGTATTTGTAAATTGCCTTAGGTAGAATTTCCATTTTCACAATGTTGAGTCTGCCTATCCATGAGCATGGTATGTTTTTCCATTTGTGTAGATCCCTTTGGGTTTCATGCAGTAGTGTTTTGTAGTTTTCTTTGTATAGGTATTTTACATCCATGGCCAGATTTATTCTAGGTATTTTATCTTTTTAGGGGCTATTGAAAATGGTATAGTTTTCCTGATTTCCTTTTCATCGTTCTCCTTACTGGTGTATAGGAAACCAACTGATTTTTGAATGTTTATCTTGTATCTTGCTACTCTGCTGAATCTTTCTATTCGTTCCAGTAGATTTCTTGTGGAGTCTTCAGGGTTTTCCATGTATAATATCATATCATGTGCAAACAGGGACAGTTTAACTTCTTCATTACAAATTTGGAAGCCATTTATTTCTTTTTCTTGCATTATTGCTCTAGCTAGTACTTCCAGCACAATGTTAAATAGGAGAGGTGATAAAGGGCATCTTTGTCTTGTTCCTGTTTTCAAGCAGAATGTTTTCATGCTCTCTCCATTAAGAATGATGTTGGCCGTTGGTTTTGCATAGATGCCCTTTAATATGGAGAGAAATTTCCCTTCTATACATAGTTTATTGAGAGTTTTTATCAGGAATGGGTTTTGGACTTTGTCCAATGTCTTTTCTGCATCAATTGAGATGATCATGTGATTATTTTCTTTCTTTTCTTTCCTTTTATTTATGTGGTGGATTACATTGATTGATTTTCTGATGTTAAACCATCCTTGCATACCTGGTATGAATCCTACTTGGTCGTGGAGTATTATTTTTTTGATATGATGCTGAAGTCTATTGGCTAGAATTTTGTTCAGAAGTTTTGCATCTATATTCATGAGAGACATTGGTCTGTCATTTTCTTTTTTTGTGACGTCTTTGCCTGGTTTTGGTATCAGCCTTATGCTGGCTTCATAGAATGAATTTGGAAGTGTTGCTTCCTCTTCTATGCTCTGAAATAGCTCAAGTAGTACTGGTAGAAGCTCTTCAGTAAATGTTTTGTAGAATTCTCCAGTGAAGCCATCTGGGCAAGGGCTTTTTTTGTTGTTGTGAGTTTTTTTTATTACCTTTTCAATCTCTTCTCTTGTTATGGGTCTGTTCAGATTTTCAACATCACTTTGCTGTAGTTTGGGTAGGCCGTGTGTTTCTACAAATTTATCCATTTCCTCCAGATTTTCAAATTTGTTGGAGTCTAGTTTTTCATAATATTCCGTTATAATCCTCTTTATTTCGGTTGGGTCTGTTGTAATATCTCCCATTTCACTTCTTATTTGGGTTATTTATGTCCTCTCCGGTTTTTCTTTTGTCAGTCTGGCCAGTTGTTTGTCGATTTTGTTGATTCTTTCAAAGAACCAGCTTTTGGTTTTATTGATTCTTTCTATTGTTTTTCTGTTCTCTATTTCATTTATTTCTGCTCTGATCTTTACTATTTCCTTTCTTCCGGCGGTTGTGGGCTTTTTTTGCTGTTCTCTTTCTATTTGTTTGCGTTCTGTAGTTAATGTTTTAATTTTGTCCCTTTCTTTTTTTTTGATATGTGCATCTATTGCTATAAATTGTCCTCTGAGGACTGCCTTTGCTGTGTCCCAAAGGTTTTGGTATGATGTGTTTTCATTCTGATTTGATTCTAGGAATTTTTGGATTCCATCTCTGATTTCTTCTATTACCCACTGATGTGTAAGCAGGGTTTTATTCAGTTTCCATGTAGTTGATTTTTTTTTCCTTGCTCTTTCTAGTGTTAATTTCTACCTTGATAGCATTGTAGTCAGACAAGATACTTTGAATTATCTCAACGTTTTGGATCTTGTTGAGGATTGCTCTGTGGCCTCAGATGTGGTCTATTCTGGAGAACATTCCATGTGCATTGGAAAAGAATGTGTACTTTGCGGCAGTTGGATGGTGTGTTCTATATATGTCTATGAGGTCAGGTTGGCTGATTGTGCCCTTTAGGTCTTGTGTATCTTTGCTGAATTTCTTCTTAGTTGTTCTGTCCTTTACTGAGACTAGTGTGTTGAAGTCTCCTACTATTATTGTGGAACTGTCAATTTCTCTTTTCAGTGTTGTGAGAGTTTCTTTTATGTATTTTGGAGCCCTGTCACTGGGTGCATAGATGTTTATTATGGTTATGTCTTCATGATGGATTGTCACCTTAATCATTATATCGTGTCCTTCTTTGTCTTTTATGGTAGATTTTGTTTTAAAGTCTATTTTATCTGAGATTAGAATTGCCACTCCTGCTCTTTTTTGGTAGTTGTTAGCCTGATATATTTTTTTCCAACCTTTGACTTTTAATAAATTCACATCTTTGTTTCTAAGGTGTGTCTCTTGTAGACAGCAAGATGGATTGATGGATCCTGTTTTCTTATCCATTCTGTCACTCTCCATGTCTTTATGGGTGCATTGAGTTCATTTACATTCAGTGTAATTATTGATAGATGTGAGTTTGTTGCTGTCATTTTGTAGTGCTTTTTTTTGTGGTGCTGAAGTTTTCTTTGTTCTTCTTACTCTCTTGTGCTGAGTTACTTTTGTTTGTGGATTTTTTTTCATTTCTTTTGTTTTTGTAGGTTTTGCTTTTGCCGAGACTTTATGTTTTTCGTCTTTATTTTTATGAGTTGGTTTGTTAACTTTCTTTGTGGTTACCATGAATTTTACCCTTATCTTTCTAAGTTTGAAGCAGTCTACCATTACTTGGTATCGCCTTGCCTTCCTCTCCATTAGAAGGTTCTATACCTATGCCGTTCATTCCCTCTTTGATTGTTTTGCTTTTGTCATTTATTGATTGACTGCTGTGATTCCCTGTTGTATTTCTTTTGGTTTTGGATAGTCCTCGAGAGTTCATTTCTTAGGTTGGTATCTGGCTTGTACTATCCTGCGTCCTAGATTCTGTGAGCTGAAGTTGTTTGTCCTCAGATCGAAGAACTCCCTTTAATAATTCTTGTAAGTTTAGTTTGATTTTTACATATTCCCTTAATTTCTGTTTATCTTGAAATGACCTAATTTCACCATCAAATTTGAATGAGAGTTTTGCAGGATATATTATTCTTGGCTGACAATTTTTTTCTTTCAAGATTTTGTATATGTCATCCCATTGTCGTCTTGCCTGCATGGTTTCAGCCGAATTATCTGAGCTTAGTCTTATTGTTTCTCCTCTGTATGTGACTTCTTGTTTTTCACGAGCTTGTCTTAGGCTTCTTTGTTTGTCTTTGGTTTTGGCGAGTGTGTATATGATATGCCTTGGTGATTTTCTTTTGAGGTCTCTTCTATATGGGGTTCGTTGAGCTTCTTGGATGGCCAACTTTTCATCTTTCATGATATTGGGGAAGTTTTCTGTCAGCAGTTCCTCAATGATCCTCTCTGTGTTTTCTGTTTTCTCCCCATTCTGTAGTTCCCATCACTCGAAAATTTTTGCTTTTGAGTGTGTCCCACATAACTCTCAGGGTCTCTTCATTTTTCTTTGTTCTTTTTTCTGAGTTTTCCTGAAACAGAGTTGTATCCAAGTGTTTGTCTTCAATTCCATTGATCTTGCCTTCCACCATTTCAAATCTACTTCTCAGCCCTTCTATGACACCGTCCATTTCTGAAATCTTGTTGTTTATCTTTTGGATTTCTAATTCTTGTCTTTGTATAATTTCGAGTTGTGAATTTATTTTGGAATTTTTTCCTGCATTATTTTCCTGAATTCTTCCAATTTTTTGTCTGTATTTTCCATGAATTTGTCTATTTTTTCCTCATGTTTGTCAGCTTTTTGCCACAGCTCGTGGAGAATTTTGAGTATTAGAGATTTGAATTCCCTATCAGGTAGTTCTAGTGAATTTTCTTCCACTGGATAGTTTTATTTTGGATGCCTACTGGAGCCATCCTGTTCTGTTTTTGTAAATCTTTTGATATAGTCTGCTGTCTTCTGGGCATTCCATACTTATTTTTCTCATTTATTGATTGTAGATTTGTTCATTTTGTCCCTTTTTAAAAAAAAATTGACTATGTCTGAGCAGGCGGACAGTGCATTCTCTGTTGTTTGTTCATCTGTGCACTCAATTCTTTTCGCCTCCTTCTCCAATTGACAGGGTCAGTCACTCAGATATGGTACAGCAGGGCAAGTCTAGCTGAAGAGTAGTTACTGGGATGGGTTGTTTATGGAACTTACTACAGCCACCAGAGCAGGGTGGTAATCAGTGCAGGGCAGGTTCCAGTAGGCCATGCCTGTGCTCCTTGGTGGTCTGATGTCAAGTGCATGGTGCAGGTAGGCAGGATGCAGAGGGGAGATTGTTATGTGTGGCACTTACATGGATATGGGAGAGAGGAGAGAGGAACAGGAACCAAAAACATACAAACAAACAAAAATGAATGCTAGGGGAGCTTGCCGTTGGAATGGAGAGATGAGAGACTATGAAATGGCAAGAAACAGAAAGGAGTAGAGGAAGAAAAGAAAAGAATGAATAAATAAAAATCAGAAAGGTTAAAGAACTACAAAGTTCCCTGGGATCCCACTGGTGCAGCTATGAGGACTGGGGAAGTCACTCTCAGGTGTTGCAATACAGCCTGGCTAGAAGGCGTGGAGGTATACAATGTCTGGTATTCAGGAATCAGAAAGAGAAGGAAGATATAGAGGGACAAGAAACTGAGCAATGAAGAAAGACAAAAAGGGAAAAAGAGGGAAAACAAAACAAAACAAAAAAAAGAACAAGAAAGGCCCCCCCCAAAAAACAAAAAAAGGAAAAGAACAATGAAAAAAGAAATGCTCTCAGGGATCCCTCTGCACTCTGTGGAAACTGAAGGGGAATTCCTTGCCATGCATCTCTGCCTGGCCGGAAAGGGCTCCCAACTCAAGAAAAGGAAAAGAAAAGAAACAAACAATTCAAAATGAAGAAATGAACAAATGCCCCAGGATCCCACCAGTGTGGTAGCCCAGACCAGGAAGCAACTGCACACTCGAATGGAGCTCCGCAGCCCCTCAGGAAGAAGCAAAGATGGTGCACGGAGCCAGGCATTCGAGTGAAAGGAGGGGTAGGTGTCGAGAGGCAAGCAAGAAATCAAAAGAAGCGGAAAAAAAAAAAAAAAAAAAGCAACACCAGCAGCCAACCAATGGCACTCAGAGAGCCAGCCATTGCAGGCTGGTGTTTCCGGACAAGAGACTGTCCGCAGGAAGGAGAGGAGGCCGAGTGTAGGTGAAGAAGGGTAGAGAGTGGGAAAGCGTATATTACAAATTGCCGGCACTCAGCAGCCTCTCAGGAAGAAGCAAAGATGGCACATGGAGCCAGGCCCTCGAGTGAAAGGAGTGGGAGGTGTTGAGAGGCAAGTGAGAAATCAAAAGAAGCAGAAAAATAAAAGCAACTCTAGCGGCCAAAAAATGGCACTCAGAGAGCCAGGTAATGCGGGCTGGTGTTTCTAGACAAGAGACTGTGTCCGCGGGAAGCGGAGGGAGCCGAGTATGGGTGAAGAAGGTTAGAGAGTGGGAAAGCATATATCACAAATTGCTGGCGCTCTGCAGCCCCTCAGGAAGAAGCAAAGATGGCACACGGAGCGAGACACTCAAGCGAAAAGAGGGGGAGATGGCCAGAGACAAGGAAGAAATCAAAAGAAGTGGAAAAAAGCAACACCAACAGCCAATAAATGGCACCCAGAGAGTTGCCCGCTTGGGTGTGTGGAATCTAAGAAGCCAGGGCTTCCCGGTCAAGAGACCGTGGCCGTGGGAAGCAGAGGAGGCCGAGCTGGGGTGAAGAGGGGTGGGGGCTGGGAAAGCACACACCGCAAATTACCGGTTGTTTTGTCTCTGGCTGGACGCTCCGTGAGGCTGCTTTCTTGTACCCCCGTTTTGCTGGTTTTTGATAGGAGTCCAAGATGGTGGATCCACACTGCGTTAGCTGGTAGGGGACCTCTGCATGAATCTCTCCTTGCTCTCTGTTCTCTGTCAGTTTTCTCACTCCATTTGGTGCTTGGCTGAGTTCTTTATCTCTTCATTTGATGTTTTAGGGTTTCAGGATTGTTGTATTCTCTGTTCGGCTTAGTTTTTCAGATGTTTGCTGTGGAGGGACGGTGGGGTGCTTCTGCCTAGAGTGCCTTTTTGTGGGAACTCCCTAATTTTTTTCTATGGTGAGAAAATTTTGAGGGAATAGTAAGCATTATTTTTAATTGATTAGTAGAAACACACAGGAAAATGGGTCTATGCAATACCTAATAATTAGAATGAAGAAAGAAATCAGAAGGAGTACTATGCTAAAGATCTGGGTATATTTACCTAAAAAAAAAAAAAAAAAAGTTTGACCTTCCCTCTGTTCTCCTGACATTTTTAATCGTGACAGTATATTAGAGAGTTCACTAAGTGCATTGATACTTATATCAAGTGTGTATCTGCTCAATTCCTCCTGCTTGTAAATGTTTATAATATGAAAAATGTTAGTTTTTTGATGCATGTAATAGACTATATGCCATACACTGCAATTTTGAATGATGCTGTGCATGTTCAAGAGCAAAGAATGATTTGGGTTGCAGGAAAGAATAAAAGAATAATTCACTTGTGTAGGAAATCAGACTTTAATGAAATTGTCATTAATATTTATGCTAAATGTCATTGAAAATGAAAAAGACATGTTAACATCAATGCCTGAATACCCTAGAATTGCTTGAAAGTACACTTCTAAAGAAATAAGTCATTTTGATTCAAAAGCTCCCTGATTTCTGCTCAACTAGTTATTGCTTTCTTTGAAAATTCTTTCTCATTTTTTCTCCAGATGTTCATAGAGCAAAAACAGAACATGGTAGATGAATGAGAGTATACAGCTGTAAGCATCGATTGACTGTTTCAGTCACTAACAAATTGCTCTGATAAGGTCTTCTGGTAACTGAAAAGCTAAGTACTCTTTCCATGTGGCTTTTGTGGCTTAAAGTATCATACATTTGCTATGGAACACTTTACTTAAATCTTCTTATTCAACAAGCACAAGCTTTTAATTTTCACTCTTAAGAGGTTATTCTGGTATTAACTATCTACTATTTTAACAAATCATGTTTAAGGAAAACATTATTAAGGTTTAAAAAGACAGTGTTCGGAGAGTTGGAAGAAAATCATTAAGATGTATAGTGCTTTCAAAATGAAGAGAAATTATAAGATGCTTATGATGACCAACATATCAAATGCAGTAAACATGCTCAATATTTTGGTAGAGTCGTCTGTATCCACCACATACACCATATGATTCATTGGCCACATGCTTTTAGATTAATAATCTCTTTCCCTATAATGAATAGTTCATTTGCATAGTCTTCATTTTAATCAAACTAATGTTTACTTTAGTTATTTTTCCCCCTAATTTCCTAATCTTTCAATGTACTTCTCATCAGAGACACCAATAATCCTCTGGGTTCTTAGAAATACCATTATGGAAACTTGCCCAGAACGTCAAGAAGTGGTTGCTTTGTTAAATATGGAGAGAGAATACAATATATTGTAACCAATTTACAAATTAACCAAAGAGAACCGACCGATTTTTTTTCAGAATAGTCACTTTAAGTGTTCATGCATTTATTTTAATAGCAATATTATTTCTTCAAATAATTTTAGAACCCCTTTTAGTAAATCTTCAAAGCAAAATTATTATACATATAGGGAAGCAGGGTAGCAGTTATTTATTGGATATTCATCATCCAGTATCTCTTAAAAGAGATTTTATAATATTTAAGGAAGCTGAACTTTTGCACTGGTTTTTAAACATGTCATGTAAATGTCAGCTCTTCAATGATCACATTACTGTGAGTAAGCAGGTGCACCAGGACGGATGCATAGAATCAGTATTCAACAATTACTCATCTATATGCTGTTCTAGAAGTTTCTTGATCACTATGAAGTCTGGAGGTACATGCAATAAATGTCTGTTACTATGTATAGGCTGTGCTTCCACAGACATGAACTAGAAGTGCGTACCAATTGTCATTACAATTAAAAAAAATAAGACATGTTGTTTCACTCCATTCACAAGGATCTTAACTATAAATGTGTGAACTCATGGCAAGGTCAGCCCTTGGGCACCATCATAAAAGAGGTAGTTAGATTAACTTTTCTTTGGGGTACTCCCATTTTCTATAATCCCCAGTTTATTAATTTTCTTTTTCCCATCATAAGCTGACACTATATTGTCATGCTGTAAAGGTCTTTATTTCTAAATAAATAATGCCTAAAATGCTATGAACATTTTTGTATGATTTTAAAATTACATTTAATTGGTTAACAAAGAGAAATTTGGGGAAAGAATTCTATAAGGATGAGCTTTGTGATGTCTTGGCAACTAGATCATGGAAATGTTTTAGAATAGATTGTCTTCCTTGTGATGTCTTTCAAAATGACAGTTGATAGCCATTACATATGCTATTTTCCTTGTGCTTTGTTCTTCAGAGGAAGAACCATTTAAATTTTAGGTAAATTGGTAGGAACTGAAGTTACAGGAAGACTATAGACAATGATTTCTCCTATTTCATAGGGCAGGGAAGCTTACTATGTCAATTTTCTTCTCCTTCTTCCTCCTTCTGTTCTTGCTTCTCCACTCTCTCCTCCTCCTCTTTCTTTTACTCTTTTTCCCCTTAAAATTTTAGATGAAGCAAATTTGTAACTGTAAATATACACTCCTAGAAGGAGTATGAAAACAATTAGGAATAAGCTATAACTTTAATCAATAAACCTTGTTTTGAGCTAAATACAGGTGTGACTGTGGAGAAACATCTGAACTGTGCTGAGAAATAGAAAGGAGTTCTTATCTACACTAAACATGGATTTATGTAGAGAAATGACATTTATTTCCACTCTTTTCAAAGGAAAATTATTAGTATACTATTCATTCTTTTAAAATTCCAAAAGACAATGTTTACTCCTATGATAGTATATTTTAAAAAAATTCCAGAGGATTACCTTTCAAATTTTATATTGATGTCATTTATTCATCTCAAACATTTTATTTATAGATTTAAGGAAAATATTTAATTTTGAATATCACGTAAAGAAACACTTTTGAGTAGCATGGAACTTCCAATTGCCTACAGAAATTAACTGGCAGATAATAGAAGAATCAACGCCATTTTTTACCTTAAATGTGTAAGTGTGCTATTTCATTTTATCTTTACTGTATTTGGTTCCTAATATTATTATCATGCACTAAGCAAATTTTTCAGATATATTTTGGTTTTCCCAAGATTGGTCTTTTATCTGAGAATCTCTTCCCTGGTTGATCTCTTTTCTGGTTAAGATAATTTTACTGAATAAAACTTACTGAAGATTTTTACCCAACAGATCTGAAAAATATGGTAGATAGGATTGAGTATCCAATCAAAACTTTAGGTAATCAATAAAGCCTACTGTTTATGAGCATTGCAAATAACAATACTTGGTCTGGTCATATATACCTCTGAAGGTCTGAAAGATTTTTGTCTTCAGTATAATGATATCACTGTCCAATAGGCGTAACATTATTTAATAAACCAAAAGCAAACCATTGCTGTCAAGTTGATTCTGACTCATAGTGACCCTGAAGGACAGAATAGAACTGTCCCACAGGGTTTCCAAGCCTGTAATCTTTACAGAATCTCACTGCCACAGCTTTCTCTCATGGAGCAGCTGGTGGGTTTGAATGCCAACTTTTTGGTTAGCAATCAAACATTTAACCACTACACCACCAGGGCTTTTACCATTATTTAATAGACATTAGTAATTATATGCTTACTTAAAAGATTATCCTTCAATTAGTTCTTATATTACAAAGGTTTTTCTTTTTTACCCAAATTTCACAAATAGAAATATTTATTTCCAGTTGTCATGTAATTGGTTTCTGTGTGGCATCATAACTTTAACGCACTGACAATTTTCCAGCAAGACCATGTACACTGTATTGACTGCTCTTGCTGTCACATGTGTTTTACATGGTATATTATTCTATATTTGAAGTTGTTTCAAAAAGCATCACAATTCATTTAGTTTGTTTATGTATATGACCCTTGCTCACATACAATCTTTTTTTTTTTTTTGAATCATCACCATATTTTCCATGTTTACAATCAGGACCTACAAACTGCTTGTGAAAGATTACGAGAGTAAATATATTAGTAATATTGAAAAGAAGAAGACTATCTCATTGAAAAAGAAAGAGGAAGAGGAGGAGAAGGAGAAACAAGAGAAGGAGGAGGAGAAGAAGAAGAAGTGGAATCAAAAGAAGAAAGGTAGAGAGAGAGGGAAGGAAGAAGAAAGGAAGGAAAGAAGAAAGGAAGAAAAGAAAAATGAAAAAGTCAACATCTATCTTTAGAGAGAAAGGTCATTCCAGTCCTAGTTCCTGGACCACAGGAAAATTGCTACCTCTCTCTTATTTTAGCCTTATATAATGATGTAATTATTATTCTGCCACAGGAGCTACCACTGTAGTGAGTATACAAAATAATACTATAATAACATCCTCCCTCCCCTGCAAAAAAAGTATTATTTTATTTAAAAAGAAAAAGTACTTTACTATCTCCTTGGTTATACTAAGGAGCCCTGGTGGCACAGTGGTTAAGAGCTTGGTTGCTAACCAAAAGGTCTACAGTTCGAATACACCAGCTGCTCCTTGGAAACTCTATGGGGCAGTTCTGCTCTGTCCTATAGAGTCCCTGTGAGTTGGAATTGACTCGATGGCAACGGGTTTGGTTGGCTGGTTTGCCTATACTGAATTTACCACATTTTATTTTCTCCATTCTGTCAGTATCCTAAGGTTAATGTCCCTGGGTGAAATGGATAGTGGTGGCCTTGTTGCAGGTCATACTCTGTAGAAAGGAGCATACAGAAGACACATGGTTTACATTCCTTTTTGTTAGCATGGAATCCTCAAGACAGCAGACTTAATCAAGCATTAGCAATACTAACTTGGAGACAAGGTAAATGCAAAATGGATGGCAAGTCAGGTGTGGCACAGTTAAGTACTACTGTGGCCTTTCCCAGAGAGTAGAATACTTCGCAGTAAATGGAAAGTTTCACCTTTGTGCATATATGTGTGTTTTGGAATGTGAATTGTTTAACTCAATGTGGAGCCTACTTCACTCCATGCTGTTTCCTCACTTAGTCTGTCAGGCTAGTGATTTTATGTGTGTGCAGCTTATGGATTCATCCATTTGTGGGTGTAGAATTAAAAAAAAAAATTCTAAAACACATAGCCACAACCATCACCTGGTACTAATTCTCTATTTTCCTAAAAAAAACACAAAGCAATGGCTTCTAAGCATTATAGGCTGGCCTGAGGAAATGAAATGCATTTCAATTCTATGTCCTAAGGATGTGTTTCATCGCTTCTATTAGAGATACCAAGTTTGCTTAGTTTTCTGAGGGCTAGAGCCTCAGTACAAAACATTCCACAGCGAATTTCCTTACCGGAGGAGCCCTGTTGGCACAGTGGTTAAGAACATGGCTGCTAGCCAAAAGGTTGGCAGTTCATATCCACGAGCTACTCCTTGGAAACTCTAAGGGGCAGTTCTACTCTGTCCTATGAGGTCACTATGAGTCGGAATCAACTGGATGGCACCGAAGTTTTTTTCGGTTAATTTCACTACTAATAATTTGAGTATTTCTCCAGTTGTCATTAGACATAAATGTCTACAAATCATTTTAGGTCTCCTATTTATACTCAGAGGAGCCCTGGTGGCACAGTGATTAAAGCACTGGGCTGCTAACCAAAAGTTCGGCTGTTCGAACTTTTACCAGCCACTCTTCAGGAGAAAGATGTGATAGTCTGCTTCTGTAAAGATTACAGCCTTGGAAAACCTCTGAGGTAGTTCTACTCTGTCCTATGGGGTGAATATGAGTCAGAATCAACATGATGTCAATGGGTTACTTTTGCTCAGATGCTTTCATATGCAAATCCTTATCGTTATATATAAAATTTAGAGTGGTAATGTAGGCTTTGTTTTTTTTTTTTTTTTTTTTTTTTTAATATATATTTTATTGTACTTCAGGTGAAAGCTTACAGAGCAAATAGTTTCTCATGAAATAGTAGTACACATGTTGTTTTTTGACATTGGTTAACAACCCCACAATGTATTAAGCCTCTAAATTCTCAACCTTTGTTTTTGATGAAAATTACAGATGGCCAAAGATACACCGTTTCAAAAATTTCTACATTCACAATTCAGTGACATTGACTACGCTCTTCCAACTGTGCTGTTATTCTCACTTAAGATGAAGGCTTACAGAAAAAATAGTTATTCATTTAACAGTTACTACACATGTTGCCCTATGACAATGGTTAACAATCTCACAGCACATCAAGAATATCCTTACTCCACCTTGTGTTCCCTATCACCAGGGGGCTTCCTTGTCCCCTTCTGTCTTCTGGACCTTGTCAGTGGACTATTGTACCTCTTTAGTCTCATTTGTTTATTTATTTATTTATTTATTTATTTATTTATTTATTCTTATTTTATTTAAACACCATTTCAAAACTTTTTACTTACACATTTAAGTGATATTGACTATGCTCTTCCAATTGTGCTGCCATTCTCGCCCAAGATGAAGGCTTACAGGACAAAACAGCCTCCCATTTAATAGTTACTACAAATGTTGCCCTATAGCAGTGGTCAACAATCTCACAATACATCGACAGTGTCCTTATTCAATTTGTGTTCCTTATCATCAGTTTCCTACTCTCCCTCTGCCTTCTGGCCCTTGTCACCGGACTCCTGTACATCGTTAGTCCCATTTAGTTTTACTGGGGTGTCCATTCCCAGGCTTAACATCGAACCTTGAAGGTAACTTCCCCTCTGAGCTGAAAGGGTGTCTGGGGGCCACACTCTCGAGGTTTCTCTAGTATTCTTTAGGCCAGTATATCTGGTCTTCTTTTTTTTTTTTTTTGGGGGGGAGTTAAAATTATACTCTACATCCTACTCCAGCTCTGCCCAGAACCCTCTGTTGTGATCCTGGTCAGAGGAGTCATTGGTGGTAGCCGGGCACCATCCAGCTGTACTGGGCTCAGTCCCGTGGAGGCCTTGGTAGCTGTGGACCATTAGTCCTTCGGACTAATCTTTTCCTTGTATCCTGTTCTCTTCGTTCTCCCTTGTTCCCGAAGGGATGAGATCAGTGGAGTATCTTAGATGGCCGCTCATAGGCTTTTAAGACCCCAGACACTACTCACCAAGGTAGAATGTAGAGCATTATCTTTATAAGTAGTGTCATGCCAATTGAGCTAGATGTTCCCCGAGATCATGGTCCCCAGAGCCCTCCGTCCAACAACTCAGTCCCTCGGGGGGTTTGGATGTGTCTATAGGGCCTCCATGACCTTTCCTTGTGCAGGTTGTGTTAGTTTCCCCTGTACTATGTACTATCTCATCTCTCACCCAAGTTACCACTTACCTATTACCTATTTAGTATTCCCCCCCCCCCATCCCTGGTAACCAACAAGGATTGTTACATTTTGCATGTGAATTTTTTCATGGGTTTTTACAATAGAGGTCTCATACAATATTTGTCCTTTTGTGATTGACTTATTTCACTCAGCATGATGTCCTCCAGTTTCATCCATGTTATGAGATGGTTCACCGATTCATTGTTCTTTCTCGTTGCATAGTACTCCATTGTGTGTATGTACCATAGTTTGTGTATCCATTCGTCTGTTGATGGACATCGAGGTTGTTTCCATCGTTTTGCTATTGTGAATAATGCTGCCATGAACATAGGTGTGCATATGTCTATTTGAGTGATGACTCTTATTTCTCTAGGATATATTCCTAGGAGTGGGATTGCTGGATCGAATGGTACGTCTATTTCTAGCTTTCTGAGGAAACGCCATATCATTTTCCAAAATGGCTGTATCATTTTGCATTCCCATCAGCAGTGTATAAGAGTTCCCGTCTCCCCGCAGCCCCTCCAACATTTGTTATTTCCAGTGTTTTTGATTCGTGCCAGTAATGCCGGGGTGAGATGGTATCTCATTGTGGTTTTAATTTGCATTTCTCTAACGGCTAGTGATCGCGAGCATTTCCTCATGTGTCTGTTGGCCATTTGAATGTCTTCCTTGGTGAAGTGTCTGTTCATTTCCTTTGCCCATTTTTTGATAGGATTGGTTGTCTTTTTGTTGTAGAGGTGTTGGATTTTCTTGTAGATTATGGAGATTAGACCTTTGTCTGACTTGTACTGTCCAAAAATTTTTTCCCAGTCTGTAGGTTCTCTTTTAACTCTTTTGGTGAAATCTTTTGAAGAGCATAGATGTTTGATTTTTAGAAGATCCCAATTATCTAGTTTATCTGTTGGGTTTTTTGTGTTGATGTTTATGGTTTGTATCCTGTTAATGCCATGTATTAAGGTCTGAAGTGTTGGTCCTATTTTTTCTTCTATGAATTTTATAGTTTGAGGCTTTATATTCAGGTCTTTGATCCATTTTGAAGTAGTTTTTGTATATGGTGTGAGGTATGGGTCCTGTTTCATTTTTCTACAAATGGATATCCAGTTTTGCCAGCACCATTTGTTAAAAAGACTGTCTTTTCCCCATTTGATGTATTTTGGGCCCTTGTCAAAAATCAGGTGACCGTAGGTGGATGGATTTACATCTGAGTTCTCAATTCTGTTCCATTGGTCAATGTCTCTGTTGTTGTACCAGTACCAGGCTGTTTTGAGTACTGTAGCTGTATAGTAGGTTCTCAAGTCAGGTAGTGTGAGTCCTCCAACTTTATTCTTCTTCTTCAGTAGTGCTTTACTTATTCGGGGTTTCTTCCCTTTCCATATAAAGTTAATAATTAGTTTTTCCATCTCTTTGAAGAATGCTGTTGGTATTTGTATCGGAATTGCATTGTATTTGTAAATTGCTTTAGGTAGAATTGCCATTTTCACAATGTTGAGTCTGCCTATCCATGAGCATGGTATGTTTTTCCATTTATGTAGATCCCTTTGGGTTTCATGCAGCAGTGTTTTGTAGTTTTCTTTGTATAGGTCTTTTATATTCCTGGTCAGATTTATTCCCAAGTATTTTATCTTTTTAGGGGCTATTGAAAATGGTATTGATTTCCTGATCTCCTTTTCATCGTTCTCTTTACTGGTGTATAGGAATCCAACTGATTTTTGAATGTTTATCTTGTATCCTGCTACTCTGCTGAATCTTTCTATTAGTTCCACTAAATTTCTCGTGGAGTCTTTAGGGTTTTCTATGTATAGTATCATATCATCTGCAAACAGGGAGAGTTTAACTTCTTCATTACCAATTTGGATGCCCTTTATTTCTTTCTCTTGCCTTACTGCTCTAGCGAGAACTTCCAGCACAATGTTAAATAGGAGTGGTGATAAAGGGCATCCTTGTCTTGTTCCTGTTTTCAGGGGGAATGTTTTCAGCCTTTCTCCATTAAGAATGATGTTGGCTGTTGGTTTTGCATAGATGCCCTTTATGATGTTGAGAAATTTCCCTTCTATACCTATTTTATTGAGAGCTTTTATCAGGAATGGGTGTTGGACTTTGTCAAATGCCTTTTCTGCATCAATTGAGATAATCATGTGATTTTTTTCTTTCCTTTTATTTATGTGGTGGATTACGTTGATGGATTTTCTAATGTTAAACCATCCTTGCATACCTGGTATGAATCCTACTTGGTCGTGGTGTATTATTTTTTTGATATGATACTGAATTCTATTGGCTAAAATTTTGTTCAGAATTTTTGCATCTATATTCATGAGAGATATTGGTCTGTAATTTTCTTTTTTTGTGATGTCTTTGCCTGGTTTTGGTATCAGCGTTATGCTGGCTTCATAGAATGAATTTGGAAGTGTTGCTTCCTCTTCTATGCTCTGAAATAACTTGAGTAGAACTGGTACGAGCTCTTCTGTAAATGTTTTGTAGAATTCTCCAGTGAAGCCATCTGGGCCAGGGCTTTTTTTGGTTGGGAGTTTTTTTATTACCTTTTCAATCTCTTCTCTTGTTATGGGTCTGTTCAGATTTTCAATATCACTTTGTTGTAGTTTGGGTAGGCCGTATGTTTCTAGAAATTTATCCATTTCCTCTAGGTTTTCAAATTTGTTGGAATATAGTTTTTCATAATATTCTGTTATAATCCTTTTTATTTCCGTTGGGTCTGTTGTAATGTCCCCCATTTCATTTCTTATTTGGGTTATTTGTGCCCTCTGCTGTTTTTCTTTTGTCAGTCTGGCCAGTGGTTTGTCGATTTTGTTGATTCTTTCAAAGAACCAACTTTTGGTTTTGTTGATTCTTTCTATTGTTTTTCTGTTCTCTATTTCATTGATTTCTGCTCTGATCTTTACTATTTCCTTTCTTCCGGTGGTTGTAGGCTTTTTTTGTTGTTCTCTTTCTATTTGTTTGAGTTCTGTAGTTAATGTTTTGATTTTGTCCCTTTCTTCTTTTTTGATATGTGCATCTATTGCTATAAATTGTCCTCTGAGGACTGCCTTTGCTGTGTCCCAAAGGTTTTGGTATGATGTGTTTTCATTTTCATTTGATTCTAGGAATTTTTTAATTCCATCTCTGATTTCTTCTATTACCCATTGATGTGTAAGCAGATTATTATTCAGTTTCCATGTGTTTGATTTTTTTTCCTTGCTCTTTCTAGTGTTAATTTCTACCTTGATGGCATTGTGGTCAGAGAAGATACTGTGAATTATCTCAGCATTTTGGATCTTGTTGAGGATTGCTCTGTGGCCTAAGATGTGGTCTATTCTGGAGAACGTTCCATGTGCATTGGAAAAGAATGTGTACTTTGCAGCGGTTGGATGGAGTGTTCTATATATGTCTATGAGGTCCAGTTGGCTGATTGTGTCCTTTAGGTCTTCTGTATCTTTGCTAAGTTTCTTTTTAGTTGTTCTGTCCTTTACTGAGAGTGGTGTGTTGAAGTCTCCTACTATTATTGTGGAACTGTCAATTTCTCTTTTCAGTGCTGTTAGAGTTTTTTTTATGTATTTTGGAGCCCTGTCATTGGGTGCATAGATATTTATTATGGTTATGTCTTCATGAAGGATCATCCCCTTAATCATTATATAGTGTCCTTCTTTGTCTTTTATGGTAGATTTTGTTTTAAAGTCTATTTTATCTGAGATTAGAATTGCCACTCCTCTTTTTTGATAGTTGTTAGCTTGATATATTTTTTTCCAACCTTTGATTTTTAATAAATTCACATCTTTGTTTCTAAGATGTGTCTCTTGTAGACAGCAAATAGATGGATCCTGTTTTCTTATCCATTCTGCCACTCTCCGTCGCTTTATGGGTGCATTGAGTCCATTTACGTTCAGTGTAATTATTGATAGATGTGAGTTTGTTGCTGTCATTTTGTAGTGCTTTTTTTTGTGATGCTGAAGTTTTCTTTGTTCTTCTTACTCTCTTGTGCTGAGTTCCTTTTGTTTGTGGATTTTGTGTTCATTTCTTTTGTTTTTGTAGGTTTTGTTTTTGTTGAGACTTTATGTTTTTCGTCTTTATTTTTATGAGTTGGTTTGTTAACTTTTTTTGTGGTTACCATGAATTTTACCCTTATCTTTATAATTTTGAAGCAGTCTACCGTTACTTGGTATCGCCTTGCCTTCTTCTCCTTTAGAAGGTTCTATACCTATGCCGTTTGTTCCCTCTTTCATTGTTTTGATGTTGTTGTCATCCTTTGATTGATTTCTCTGATTCCCTGTTGTATATCTTTTGTTTTTGGAAAGTCGTCTGTAGTTCAGTTCCTAGAATGGTATCTGGTTCATGTTAACCTGCATCCTAGGTCCTAGGTCCTGCCTGAGGGCTTAAGCTGTTTGTCCTCAGATCGAAGAACTCCCTTTAATAATTCTTGTAAGTTTGGTTTGACTTTTGCATATTCCTTTAGTTTCTGTTTATCTGGAAATGACCTAATTTCACCATCAAATCTGAATGAGAGTTTTGCAGGATATATTATTCTTGGCTGACAATTTTTTTCTTTCAAGATTTTATATATGTCATCCCATTGCCTTCTTGCCTGCATGGTTTCTGCTGAATAATCTGAGCTTAGTCTTATTGTTTCTCCTCTGTATGTGACTTCTTGTTTTTCCCGAGCTGCTCTCAGGATTCTTTGTTTGTCTTTAGTTTTAGCGAGTGTGAATATGATATGTCTTGGTGATTTTCTTTTGGGGTCTCTTCTATATGGGGTTCGTTGAGCTTCTTGGATGACCAGCTTTTCATCTTTCATGATATTGGGAAAGTTTTCTGTCAGCAGTTCCTCAATGATCCTCTCTGTGTTTTCTGTTTTCTTCCCCTGTTCTGGTATGCCAATCACTCGTAAGTTTTTGCTTTTAATTGTGTCCCACATAACTCTCAGGGTCTCTTCATTTTTCTTTGTTCTTTTTTCTGAGTTTTCCTGAAACAGAGTTGTATCCAAGTGTTTGTCTTCAGTTCCACTGATCCTGTCTTCCATGGTTTCAAATCTACTTCTCAGCCCTTCTATGACACCGTCCATTTCTGAAATCTTGTTGTTTATCTTTTGGATTTCTAATTGTTGTTTTTGTATAATTTCGAGTTGTGAATTTATTTTGGCATTTTGTTCTTGCATCATCTTCCTGAATTCTTCCAATTTTTTGTCTGTATTTTCCATAAATTTGTCTATTTTTTCCTCATGTTTGTCAGCTTTTTGCCTCAGTTCTTGGAAAATTCCGAGTATTAGTGATTTGAGTTCCGTATCAGGTACTTCTAGTGCATTTTCTTCCACAGGAGAGTTATCTGGTGTTTTAATTTGGACGCCTATTGGAGCCATCTTGTCTTGTTTTTGTAAATGTTTTGATATTGTTTGCTGTTTTCGGGGCATTCAGTAAATATTTCTCTCGTTTATTGATTGTAGATTTTTTTTTTTTTTTCGTTCTTGTGGTACAGCTGGGCAGATCTAGTTGAGGAGGAGCCACTGGGATGGGTTGCTTGTGGCACTCACCGCAGCCACCAGGACGGTCGGTAGTCAGTGCTGGGCAGGTTCCAATAGGGCGTGCCTGCACCGCTTGGTGATGTGATGTCTAGTGCACGGTGCAGGTAGGTAGGGTGCAGCGGGAAGATGGTTATGTGTGAAGCTAAGCTGGATATGGGAGAGAGGAGAGAGGAGGAGGAGCAAAAAGCGTACAAACATAAAAGAATGCTAGAGGAGTTTGTCGTTGGAATGTACAGATGAGAGACTATGGGATGGAGGAAACCAGAAGGGGGAAGAGAAAGAAAAGGAAAGAATGACCAAATGAAAATCAGAAAAGTTAAAAAACTGCAAAGTTCCCAGGGATCGCACCGATGCAGCTATGAGGTCTGGGGGGGTCGGTCTCAATTTTCACAGCTCAGCCTGGCCAGAAGGTACAGAGGCATACATCGCCTGGTATTCAGGGATCAGAAAGAGAAGGAAGAGATAGAGGGACAAGAAATTAAGCAATGAAGAAAGACAAAAGAGAAAAAGAGGTAAAATATGACAAAATTAATCAAAAAAGGAAGAAAAATAAAATTGAGAAAAAAAAAAAAAAAAAAAAAAGGGCAACACCAGCAGTCAGTGCCTACAAATGGGACCCAGAGAGCCCCCACTCAGGGGCGCGAATTCCAGGAAGCCGATAGTCTCGGGGTTAAGTGACCGTGGCCACGGGAAGCAGAGGGGCCAACGAACAAAGGCCCCAGTATCCCACCCGCGCGGGAGCCCAGACCTGGAAACAGCCACACGCCCGAACGCAGCCCTACAGCCCCGCAGGAGAGAGCAGAGACGGCCCTCAGAACCAGGCACCCAGGCAAAAGGAGGGGGAGGCGGCAGGAAAAGGTCCGCTAGGTGCCAGCAAACGGCTCCCAGAAAGCCCCCAGCCCGGGCGCGCGGAACCCAAGCACCGGCGCCCCCCCGCCCAGGGACCCCGGCCACGGAAAGCAGAGGGTTGAACGAACAAAGGCCCCGGGATCCCACCCACGCGGGAGCCCAGACCCAGAAACAGCCACACGCCCGCACGCAGCTCCACAGCCCCGCAGGAGAGAGCAGAGACAGCACCCGGACCCAGGCACCCAGGCAAAAGGAGGGGGAGGCGGCAGAAAAAGGTCCGCTAGGTGCCAGCAAACGGCTCCCAGAAAGCCCCCAGCCCGGGCGCGCGGAACCCAAGCACCGGCGCCCCCCCGCCCAGGGACCCCGGCCACGGAAAGCAGAGGGGCGAACGAACAAAGGCCCCGGGATCCCACCCACGCGGGAGCCCAGACCCAGAAACAGCCACACGCCTGCACGCAGCCCTACAGCCCCGCAGGAGAGAGCAGAGACGGCACTCGGAACCAGGCACCCAGGCAAAAGGAGGCGGAGGCGGCAGAGAAAGTTTCGCTAGCTGCCAGCAAACGGCTCCCAGAAAGCCGCCAGCCCAGGCGCGCAGAATCCAAGCACCAGCACCCCCCAGCCCAGAGACCCTGGCCACGGAAAGCAGGGGATCCCCAGCTGAGGCGGAGAGGGGTGGGTGGTGGGAGAGCGCGCACCGCAGTTTACCGGTCGTTCTGTCTCCGACCAGATGCTCTGCAAGGCTGTTCTCCCGTTTGCTGGTCTCTGATAGGAATCCAAGATGGTGGATCCGCGCTGCGTTAGCTGGTAAGGAATCTCTGCCTGAGTCTCTCCTCGCTCTCCGTTCTCTTTTAGTATTCTCACTCCGTTTGGTGTATGGCTGAGTTCTTTATCTCTTCATTTGGTGTTCTAGGGTTTCAGGATTGTTGATTCTCTGTTAGGCTTAGTTTTTCGAATCTTTGCTGTGGAGGGACGGCGTGGTGTTTCTGCCTAGAGCGCCATCTTGCCCCTGTCTCGGTAATGTAGGCTTTGTGAGGCTTAAAACACTAAAACAGGACCAAGAGCCCTTAAAGCAATTAATTCTAATAAACATATTCAGTACATGACGAAACTATCGAAATGTGTTTGGGTTTTTTTTGCCACGGGGGTCAAAACCTAGTTTCCTCAGGGAAATCCTCTGACTTCAAACAGAATTACAAACAGATGATGTTTCCATATTTAACAGGCCTCTAGTTATACAAGATGTCTTATAACCCACTATAGTTGGCACAACAGAGGCTTATCTTTTGCTTTGTTGGTCCATATTATTAATTATTAATGAAGTGAAAGAGCAAAATCTATACAGGTTGTCCCTGAGTTACTCAAGGTTCCATTCCCACAACTCCCACGTAAGTCAGCTGTGACTTAAGTCAAATATCTCATTTTATTTGTTTTTATTATTATAGCCTTTTATTATCAGTATCTTTATAAATCCAATCTTTATTTGTCTTTGGGAGTTGGAAACATTACACATAAATTTGAAGATATATTTTAACACATACGTGTAGCTGTTTTTAGGTGCTGGTGAGTCGGTTCCCACTCATAGCAACCCTATGTACAACAGAATGAAACACTGCTTGGTCCTGTGCCATCCTCACAGTTGTTACTATGTTTAAGCCCATTGTTGCATACATACATACATACAGGCATACGTATTACTAACAATCCCGTGTTGCCAACATGTCAATTCCTACTCATAACGACCTTATAGGACAGAGTAGAACTGCTCCATGGGGTTTCCAAGGAGCGTCTGGTGGATTCTATCTGCCAACCTTTTGGTTAGCAGCAGTAGCTCTTAACCACTTAACCACCAGGGCCCCATAAGATATACACACACACACACAAAAAAAACAAAACAGATGGTCATAAGTGTAGTTTGAGGTAACTCAAACATGTTGTAAGTTGGAAACTCCCTGTATTCTATACATCATTAATTTTTAGCCACAGAACCAGAGGATAGTTAACATACTTGTTTTCAGAAATTAGATGTGTAGGAATATTGTGGAACAATATTTTATTTAAGAAGACCCAGAGTATCTTTCTTTGGGGAGGAGGGAGAAATGAAATTCAGTTAACTATCACTAAAACTATAACTCCTTTAACGCTTTCAGGACCTGTAATTTATATAGCTACCACTTACATTTTGTACTTCTGGGGCTCATTTGGAAGCTACTGTCCCACCAACAGTATGTGCTGCCTACAGGTAAGGCCCTATATAACAGTTTGAAATTAAAAAAAAAAAAACAAAAAAACAGGTGTGTGCTGCAAATTACTGTTTTTACAGGGTATTGTATGATGTGGTGCTGAATCATTTAATTTTTGGTAGGAAGAACATGAATTCTGAAAATTTTATTGGGTATACATACGTACTTCTGGACTCTGGAGGTAGAATTTGTGTTCACAGTGGATACACATATGTACCTGTAGACTGTGAGTATATAATTTGTGAAATGAGGCATAAGACAAAAACCGTATTACCTATCAAAAATTCAGACACACTCAATGATTAAGTATACCATCCATTACTGAACAACAACATACAGAGTCTTAGACTTTATTTTCTCAAAAAAAAAAAAAAAAAAAAAAAACCAACCCTTTTACCATCAAGTCAATTCCAACTCATAACAACCCTATAGGACAGAGTAGAACTGCCCCATAGAGTTCCCAAGGAGCAGCTGGTGGATTCGAACTGCTGACCTTTTGGTTAGTAGCCAAGCTCTTAAGCACTGTGCCACCAGGGTTCCTTATTTTCTCAAATTAAAAAAGATACAAAATGATTCATATTGTAAAATGTCTGCTGATTATCCAATACATGCAGAGTTTTTGTCAGCATATCCACATTTAAGGATCTAATTTAAGCATAACACTAATGTTTTTTGTACTTAAAAAAGAGTTGCCTTGCTTCTGATTCATGCAGTCTATAACTAAGACTCCTGTATGATGCCAAATTCTGCCACAGTTCTGGAGATGTGCTTTTAAGTCATGAAAATTTTCATAGCATTGACTCTGTGATGACCTGGCCTTCCATTTGTATTTAGAAATATAAGACTTTATTGAGGATTAATTCAGTTAGTGTTGTAGACAGCATAATCTTCCCCCCACCCCAAGGATGTTCATGTCCTAATCCTTGCTATCTGTGACTATGTTAATTTACATGGAAAAGAGATTTTGGACATGGGGTTAAGTTAAGGATCTCGAGATGAAGACATAATCCTGGTTTATCTGGGTAGGCTTAATGTAATTACAAAGATTCTTAAAATGGAAGGAGGTGGGAGTATCAGTCAGAGAAGGAAATGTGATGAAGGAAGCAGAGATTGGAATGATGCCATTGCTGGAAGAGGCCATAAGCCAAGGCATGTGGCAGCCTCGAGAAGCTGGAAAACGTAAAGAACAGATTCTTCCCTAGATCCTCAAGAAGGAACACAGCCCTGTGAACACCTTGACTTCAGCCCTTTCACCACTTTTTCTAACACCAGAACTATAAGATCATAAGTTTATGTTGTTGGAATCCACTACAATTATGGTAATTTTTTGCAGCAGCAATAGGAAATGAATACACTCAAATAAAACGAATAATTTGTTTTTCTCCTTTCTCCATTTTTAAATTAAAGATAATTATTGACAATTAAAAGCACTTACAGATTTATGTCATCCAGAAAAGAAATTAAATACAAATGAATCAGCAGTACAGTAACCTGCTCACGGCCTTCAGTGTTACACTTCCACACTGCAAACTGTTTTTCATGCACAGGAAGCTCCACTATGCCGTTGCTTTCTTATTGTCCTTTTAAAATTTAATGTCCTTTGCAGTTAATTATGGGAATCTATAAAAATAACATCAGTTTAGGCAAATAACTGATAATAATGAGATTTTATTTTTCACTTCATGTCATCTTTTACCTTCAGCCCTTGTTATTGTGAAAGGATTTTGACTAGGAGTGACAAATGGTTCCATTCTTTCCTCTACCACTCAGCAGCTCTGCAAAAGTTGGTGAAAAACATTCCCTTTTTCAAATTTCTTTTTTGAATAACCTTTAATAAAACACCTAGATCTTTATCGTGGCTCTGCAGAAGTCTTTTTTTATACTTTCTAATTTCAGGGTATGCCATGAAAATGTGCACTATGAAGTTATGTTTCATGTTGTAGCTGCTTCCCTTCCTTTTCAGTTTCCTTTTAACCTATTACAGTTACTATTGTTGTGCAACAGATTATTCCAAAACATAAGGGCTTAAATGCTATTTTTATATTATGCTCACAGATTCTAACTGCCAAGGATATGGATAGGACATACAGCAGTTTTGGTGTCTCTGCTCCTTGATGCCTAGGGCCTCAGTTAGGAAGACAAAGGCCTGTTCACTCACATGCCTGAGCTGAGATGACCCCAACACTGGGACTGTTGACCCCAGCTCTTACATGTGGTCTCTTCACATGATTTGGTTTCCTCAAAGGATGGCAAGCTGAGGGTAATTGGACTTCTTATATAATTCTCAGGGCTCCAAAAGTATTTCAGTGATCAGTGAGCAAAGCAAAGGTGCATCGCTTTTATGACTCAGCTTTGGAAGTCATACCTGCTCACTTCCACTGCACTCTACTGATTGAAGCAGTCACAAGCTTATCCAGATACAAGGGCAGGTGAATTGGACCAGTTTTCCTAAAGGGGAGAGAGAGCCAAGGTCACACTGTAGTAGAGTATTGGGGACCACAGATGTTGCAACCATCTTTGGAAAATGTAATTTGCCATAACTTTTCTTGTTGGACAAATATTAAATTTACTATTGTGTATAAAAATGGAGCTTTTCTACTATTTAATGGAGTTAATATTCAGGAATTTTTAAGGTGAAAGTCCTTCTGACAATATCCTAAAACCTTTGGATTTTAACATCATTATTTTTCAATAGCTTTACTGAGTATAGTTCACAAACCATACACTTAGCCCATGTATAGTATAAAGTTCAGTGGTTTGTAATATATTCAGATATGTACAAGCATCACAACTTCAGAACATTTTTGTCACTACACAAAGAAACCCCATACTCCTTAGCTATCTTCTCCATTCCCTCAACTGCCCCTTATCCCTTCCATCACATTAAGCAACCACTAACCCACTTTCTGCTCTATACATTTCTCTGCCCCAGACATCTCATATGAATGAAATCATATAATATGTTGTTTTTGTGACAGACGTTTTTCACTTAGCATAAGGTTTTCAAGATTCACCGTGTATTCTTTAGATTGTAGCCCCATCCATTTATAAAGTCATATGATTTTTTCTCTTTAGCTTCTAAAAAAGGGAGATTATATTGATTGATTTTCAAATGCAAAAACAGCCTTGCATATTGTCATAGTGTAAAGGCATGGTATGTATAATTTTTTTATACCTCGTCAGATTCAGGTTGTACAATTTATCTTGGTTACATTTCATAATTTCTAATGGATCCATTTCTTCTAAGCTGTCAAATTTGTGAGTATTGAGTTGTTCATAGTATTTCCTTATTATCCTTTAATGACTTCTGGATCTGTAGAGATATCCTCTGTTTTCATTCCTGATACTGGATCAGTGTGTTCTTTCTTTTCATTTTTGTCAGTTTTATGAGAAGTTTATACATTTTCTTACCTTTTTTTTGAAGAACCATATTTTTCTTTCATTAATTTTCTCTGTTTTTTAGTTTTCAGTTTTAACAATTTGTAATATCTTTATTGTTTTCTTCTTTCTGCTTGCTTTGGGTTTATGTATTCTTCTTCTAATTTCCTTGGGTAAGATCTTAGATGTTGGATTTGAGACATTTCCTGTCTTCAAATGTAAGCATGTAGTAATCTAAATCTCTCTCTTATCATTGATTTAGCTGCATTTCACATATTTTGATATGTTATATTTATATCTCATTTAGTTTTCTTTATTTTATAATTGTTCTTCAGATGTTCTCTTTGACCTGTAGATTATTTAGAACTGTGTAGCTTTGTTACCAGATATGTGTGGATTACCTTGTGGTCTTTCTGTTATTGATTTCTATTTGATGCCAGAGAATAAACCCTGAATGATTTCTATTCTTTAAATTTGTTGAGGTTTGTTTTACGGTCCAGGACATTCTGTATCTTGGTGCATATTCCACGGGGCTTTGAAAAACATATGCATTCACCTGTCGTTTGGTGGTGTGTTCTATATACGTCAACTTATTGGTTGACTCTTGTGTTCAACCATTTCCTTTTGAGTTTCAGTCTTGCTATCCCACTCAGTTCTGCTTCTTCCTCTATAAAATGGAAAGAAATACCTCTTTATATTGTAGGATTATTGTGAAGTCACATGAAATAACACATGTAAAACTCCTTGTTCATGCAGAACATCATTAAAATCTTTCTGTAATCAATGAATCTCTTCTGGAATTCAAGGTATGCCTTGCTCCTTTCCCTTTGGATGCTTGAAGTTAAATGGTATGAAAGATTTTTTTTTTAAATATTTTATTGTACTTCAGGTGAAGGCTTACAGAATAGTTTCTCATGAAACAGTAGTACAACTGTTGTTTTATGACATTGGTTAACAACCCCACAACATATTAACCCTCTAAATTCTCAACCTTTTTTTCTTCTTGGTGAAAATACACATAGGCAAAGATACACTGTTTCAAAAATTTCTACATACATAGTTCAGTGACATTGACTACACTCTTCCAATTGTGCTGTTATTCTCACTTAAGATGAAGGCTTACAGAACAAAATAGTTTCTCATTTAACAGTTACTACAAATGTTGCCCTATCACAATGGTTAACAATCTCACAACACATCAACAATATCCTTACTCAACCCTGGGTTCCCTATCACCAGCTTCCTTGTCCCCTTCCGCCTTCTGGCCCTTGTCACTGGACTCCTGTACCTCATTAGTCTCATTTGGTTTTATGGGGCTGCCCACTCCCAGGCTGAACTGTGAACCTCATAGGTAACTTCACCACTGAGCTGAAAGGGTGTCTGGGAGCCATACTCTCGAGGTTTCTCCAGTTTCCTTTAGGCCAGTAAATCTGTCTTTTTTTTTGTGAGTTAGAATTATGCTCTACATTCTTCTCCAGCTCTGTCCAGAACCCTCTGTTGTGATTCTGGTCAGAGAAGTCAGTGTTGGTAGCCAGGCACCATCTACCTGTACTGGACTCAGTCCGGTGGAGGTCTTGGTAGCTGTGGACAATTAGTCCTTTGGACTAATCTTTTCCTTATATCGTGTTCTCTTCATTCTCCCTTGCTCCCGAAGGGATGAGACCAGTGTAGTATCTTAGATGGCCGCTCACAGGCTTATAAGACCCCAGACACTACTCACCAAGGTAGAATGTAGAGCATTGTCTTTATAAGCTGTGTCGTGCCAATTGAGCTAGATGTTCCCCGAGACCATGGTCCCCACAACCCTCCGCCCAGCAATTCAGTTCCTCAGGGAGTTTGGATGTGTCTATGGGGCTTCCATGACCTTTCTTTGTACAAGTTGTGCTAGTTTCCCCTGTATTGTGTACTGTCTCACCTTCACCCAAGATACCACTTATCTATTGCCTATTTTGTATTTCCCCCCCACCCCTCCTATCCCTGGTAACCAACAAAGATTGTTACATTTTGTGTGTGAACTTTTTCATGGGTTTTTACAATAGAGGTCTCATACAATATTTGTCCTTTTGTGATTGACTTATTTCATTCAGCATAATGTCCTCCAGTTTCATCCATGTTATCAGATGCTTCACAGATTCATTGTTGTTCTTTCTCGTGGCATAGTACTCCACTGTGTGTATGCACCATAGTTTGTTTATCCATTCATCTGTTGATGGGCATCTAGGTTGCTTCCATCGTTTTGCTATTGTGAACAATGCAGCCATGAACATAGGTGTGCATATGTCTATTCGAGTGACGACTCTTATTTCTCTAGGATATATTCCTAGGAGTGGGATTGCTGGATCGAATGGTATGTCTATTTCTAGCTTTCTGAGGGAGCGCCATATCATTTTCCAAAATTGTTGTATCATTTTGCATTCCGGCCAGAAGTACATAAGAGTACCCATCTCCCCGCAGCCCCTCCAACATTTGTTATTTCCAGTGTTTTTGATTCGTGCCAGTAATGCCGGGGTGAGATGGTATCTCATTGTGGTTTTAATTTGCATTTCTCTAATGGCTAGTGATCGCGAGCATTTCCTCATATGTCTGTTAGCCATTTGAATGTCTTCTTTGGTGAAGTGTCTGTTCATTTCCTTTGCCCATTTTTTAATAGGATTATTTGTCTTTTTGTTATAAAGGTGTTGGTTTTTCTTGTAGATTATGGAGATTAGACCTTTGTCTGACTTGCACTGTCCAAAAATTTTTTCCCAGTCTTTAAGTTCTCTTTTTACTCTTTTGGTGAAGTCTTTTGAAGAGCATAGGTGTTTGATTTTTAGAAGATCCCAGTTATCTAGCTTATCTGTGGGGTTTTGTGTGTTGATGGTTACGGTTTGTATCCTGTTAATGCCATGTATTAACGCCTGTAGTGTCGGTCCTATTTTTTCTTCTATAAAATTTGTAGTATTAGCCTTTATAGGCTTTATAGTCAGGACTTTGATCCATTTTGAAGTAGTTTTTGCATACGGTGTGAGGTATGGGTCCTGTTTCATTTGTTTGCAAATGGATATCCAGTTTTGCCAGCACCATTTGTTAAAAAGGCTGTCTTTTCCCCATTTGATGGACTTTGGGCCCTTGTCGAACATCAGGTGACCATAGGTGGATGGATTTACATCTGGATTCTCAATTCTGTTCCATTGGTCAATGTATCTGTCATTGTACCAGTACCAGGCTGTTTTGACTACTGTAGCTGTATAATAGGCTCTGAAGGTAGTGTGAGTCCTCCAACTTTATTTTCTTCAGTAGTGCTTTACTTATTCGGGGCTTCTTCCCTTTCCATAGAAAGTTAATGATTAGTTTTTCCATCTCTTTGAAGAATGTTGTTGGTATTTGGATCGGGATTGTGTTGTATTTGTAAATTGCTTTGGGTAGAATTGCCATTTTCACAATGTTGAGTCTGCCTATCCATGAGCATGGTATGTTTTTCAGTTATGTAGATCCCTTTGGGTTTCATGCAGTAGCGTTTTGTAGTTTTCTTTGTATAGGTCTTTTACATCCCTGGTCAGATTTATTCCTAAGTATTTTATCCTTTTAGGGGCTATTGAAAATGGTATAGTTTTCCTGATTTCCTTTTCATCGTTCTCCTTACTGGTGTATAGGAATCCAACTGATTTTTGAATGCTTATTTTGTATCCTGGTACTCTGCTGAATCTTTCTATTAGTTCCAGTAGATTTCTCATGGAGTCTTTAGGGTTTTCTATTTATAGTATCATATCATCTGCAAACAGGGACAGTTTAACTTCTTCATTACCAATCTGGATGCCTTTATTTCTTTTTCTTGCATTATTGCTCTAGCTAGTACTTCCAGCACAATGTTAAATAAGAGTGGTAATAAAGGGCATCCTTGTCTTGTTCCTGTTTTCAAGGGGAATGTTTTCAGCCTCTCTCCATTAAGAATGATGTTGGCCGTTGGTTTTGCATAGATGCCCTTTATTATGTTGAGAAATTTCCCTTCTATACCTATTTGATTGAGAGTTTTTATCAGGAATGTGTGTTGGACTTTGTCAAATGCCTTTTCTGTGTCAATTGAGATGATCATGGGATTCTTTTCTTTCCTTTTATTTATGTGGTGGATTACGTTGATTGATTTTCTAATGTTGAACCATCCTTGCCTACCTGGTATGAATCCTACTTGGTCGTGGTGTCTTATTTTTTTTGATATGATACTGAATTCTATTGGCTAGAATTTTGTTCAGAATTTTTGCATCTATATTCATGAGAGATATTGGTCTGTCATTTTCTTTTTTTGTGATGTCTTTGCCTGGTTTTGGTATCAGCGTTATGCTGGCTTCATAGAATGAATTTGGAAGTGTTGCTTCCTCTTCTATGCTCTGAAATAGCTCGAGTAGTACTGGTACAAGCTCTTCTGTAAATGTTTTGTAGAATTCTCCAGTGAAGCCATCTGGGCCAGGGCTTTTTTTGGTTGGGAGTTTTCTTTATTACCTTTTCAGTCTCCTCTCTTGTTATCGGTCTGTTCAGATTTTCAACATCACTTTCTTGTAGTTTGGGTAGGCCGTGTGTTTCTAGAAATGTATCCATTTCCTCTAGGTTTTCAAATTTGTTGGAGTCTAGTTTTTCATAATATTCTGTTATAATCCTTTTTATTTCAGTTGGGTCTGTTATAATGTCCCCCATTTCATTTCTTATTTTGGTTATTTGTGTCCTCTCCGGTTTTTCTTTTGTCAGTCTGGCCAGTGGTTTGTCGATTTTGTTGATTCTTTCAAAGAACCAACTTTTGGTTTTGTTGATTCTTTCTATTGTTTTTCTGTTCTCTATTTCATTTATTTCTGCTCTGATCTTTACTATTTCCTTTCTTCCGGTGGTTGTGGGTTTTTTTTGCTGTTCTCTTTCTATTTGTTTGGGTTCTGTAGTTAATGTTTTAATTTTGTCCCTTTCTTCTTATTTGATATGTGCATCTATTGTTATAAATTGTCCTCTGAGGACTCCCTTTGCTGTGTCCCAAAGGTTTTGGTATGATGTGTTTTCATTCTCATTTGATTCTAGGAATTTTTGGATCCCATTTCTGATTTCTTCTATTACCCAGTGATGTGTAAGCAGGGTATTATTCAGTTTCCATGTAGCTGATTTTTTTTCCTTGCTCTTTCTGTTGTTAATTTCTACCTTGATGGCATTGTGGTCAGATAAGATACTTTGAATTATCTCAGCATTTTGGCTCTTGTTGAGGATTGCTCTGTGGCCAGATGTGGTCTATTCTGGAGAACGTTCCATGTGCATTGGAAAAGAATGTGTACTTTGTGGCGGTTGGATGGTGTGTTCTATATATGTCTATGAGGTCAGGTTGGCTGATTGTGCCCTTTAGGTCTTCTGTATCTTTGCTGAGTTTCTTTTCGTATGTTCTGTCCTTTACTTAAAGTGGTGTGATGACGTCTCCTACTGTTATTGTGGAACTGTCAATTTCTCTTTTCAGTGTTTTTAGAGTTTGTTTTATGTATTTTGGAGCCCTGTCACTGGGTGCATAGATGTTTATTATGGTTATGTCTTCATGATGGATCGTCCCCTTAATCATTATATCGTGTCCTTCTTTGTCTTTTATGGTAGATTTTGTTTTAAAGTCTATTTGATCTTAGATTAAAATTGCCACTCCTGCTCTTTTTTGGTAGTTGTTAGCTTGATATATTTTTTTCCAAATTTGACTTTTAATAAATTCACATCTTTGTTTCTAAGGTGTGTCTCTTATAGACAGCAAGATGGATTGATTGATCCCGTTTTCTTATCCATTCTGTCACTCTCCATGTCTTTATGGGTGCATTGAGTTCATTTACATTCAGTGTAATTATTGATAGATGTGAGTTTGTTGCTGTCATTTTGTATTGCTTTTTTTTGTTGTGTTGAAGATTTCTTTTTTCTTCTTACTGTCTTGTGGTGAGTTACTTTTGTTTGTGGATTTTGTGTTCATTTCTTTTGTTTCTGTGGTTTTGCTTTTGCCGAGACTTTATGTTTTTCGTCTTTATTTTATGAGTTGTTTTGTTAACTTTCTTTGTGGTTACTATGAATTTTACCCTTATCTTTCTAAGTTTGAAGCAGTCTACCATTACTTGGTATCACCTTGCCTTCGTCTCCATTAGAAGGTTCTATACCTCTGCCGTTTATTCCCTCTTTTATTGTTTTGATGTTGTTGTCATTTACTGATTAACTGCTCTGATTCCCTGTTGTATTTCTTTTGGTTTTGTACAGTCCTTGAGAGTTCATTGCCTAGATTGGTATCTGGCTGGTATGATCCTGCATCCTAGGTTCTGCCTGTGAGCTGAAGTTGTTTGTCCTCAGATCGAAGAACTCCCTTTAATAATTCTTGTAAGGTTGGTTTGACTTTTACATATTCCCTTAATTTCTGTTTATTTGGAAATGACCTAATTTCGCCATCAAATTGGAATGAGAGTTTGTCAGGATATCTTATTCTTGGCTGATAATTTTTTTCTCTCAAGATTTTATATATGTCATCCCATTGCCTTCTTGCTTGCATGGTTTCTGCTGAATAATCTGAGCTTAGTCTTATTGTTTTTCCTCTGTATGTGACTTCTTCTTTTTCATGAGCTGCTCTCAGGATTCTTTGTTTGTCTTTGGTTTTGGCAAGTGTGAATATGATATGCCTTGGTGATTTTCTTTTGGCGTCTCTTTTACATGGGAGTCGTTGAGCTTCTTCAATGGACAGCTTTTCATCTTTCATGATATTGGGGAAGTTTTCTGTCAGCTGTTCCTCAATGATCTTCTCTGTGTTTTCTGTTTTCTCCCCCTGTTCTGGGATGCCAATCACTCTTAAATTTTTGCTTTTAATTGTGTCCTACATAACTCTCAGGGTCTCTTCATTTTTCTTTGTTCTTTTTTCTGAGTTTTCCTTAAACAGAGTTGTATCCAAGTGTTTGTCTTCAGATCCACTGATCCTGTCTTTCACAGTTTCAAATCTTTTTGTCAGCCCTCCTATGAGATCATCCATATCTGAAATCTTGTTCTTTATCTTTTGGATTTCTAAGTGCTTTATTTTGTATAATTTCTAGCTGTGAATTTATTTTGGCATTTTGTTCCTGCATCATCTTCCTGAATTCTTCCAATTTTTTGTCTGTATTTTCCATGAATTTGTCTATTTTTTTCCTCATGTTTGTCAGCTTTTTGCCTCAGTTCTTGGACAATTCTGAGTATTAGAGATTTGAATTCCCTATCAGGTGCTTCTAGTGCATTTTCTTCCACAGGAGAGTCATCTGGTGTTTTAATTTGGATGGCTACTGGAAACATCCTGTCCTGTTTTTGTAAATGTTTCGATATTGTCTGCTGTTTTTGGGGCATTTAGTAGTTATTTTTCTCGTTTATTGATTGTAGATTTGTTTGTTTCATCCCTTTTTTTAAAAAAAAAAAATTTTGACTATGTCTGAGCAGGCGGACTGTTTTGTTGTTTGCTCGTCTTTGTGCTCAATACTTTTCGCCTCCTTCTCCAACTGGCAGGGTCAGTCACTCAGATATGGTATAGCAGAGAAGGTCTAGCTGAAGAGGAGTCACTGGGATGGGTTGTTTGTGGCACTTACTATAGCCACCAGGGCGGGTTGGTAATCAGTGCTGGGCAGGTTCCAGTAGGCTGTGCCTGTACTGCTTCGTGGTGTGATGTCAAGCGCACGGTGCAGGTAAGCAGGATGCAGCAGGGAGATTTTTATGTGTGGAGCTAAGATGGATATGGGAGAGAGGAGAGAGGAACAGGAGCCAAAAAACATACATACAAACAGAAAAGAATGCTAGGGGAGCTTGCCTTTGGAATGGAGAGGTGAGAGACTATGAAATGGAGAAAAATAGAAAGGGGAAGAGGAAGAAAAGAAAGGAATGAATAAATAAAAAATAAAATTAAAAAAATAATAAAAAAAAATCGGAAAGGTTAAAGATCCGCAAAGTTCCCAGTGATCCCACCGATGCAGCTATGAGGTCTGGGGAAGTCGCTCTCACGTGTCACAGTACAGCCTGGCTAGAAGGCGTAGAGGTATACAATGCCTGGTGTTCAGGGATCAGAAAGAGAAGGAAGATATAGAGAGATGAGAAACTGAGCAATGAAGAAAGACAAAAAGGAAAAAGAGGGAAAGGAAAACAAAACAAATTGTAAAAAATAAAATAAAATAAAGAGCAAGAAAGGCCCCCCAAAAAAATAGGAAAAAAAAAAAAAAACAACGAAAAAAGAAATGCTCTCAGGGATCCCTCTGCACGTCTTTGGAAGCTGAAGGGGAGTTCCTTGCCACGCAGCTCGACCTGGCCAGAAAGCGCTCCCAACTCAAGAAAAGGAAAAGAAAACAAACAAACAATTCAAAACAAACAAACAAACAAAAGCCCCGGGATCCCACCAGCATGGTAGCCCAGACCAGGAAGCAGCTGCACACTCGAATGGAGCTCCATAGCCCCTCAGGAAGAAGCAAAGATGGCGCACAGAGCCAGGCACTCGGGTGAAAGGAGGGGGAGGCGGCGAGAGGCAAGCAAGAAATCAAAAGAAGCAGGAAAAAAAAAAAAAAAAAGCAACACTAGCAGCAGCCAACAAATGGCACTCAGAGAGCCAGCCAGTGTGGGCTGGTGTTTCTGGACAAGAGACTGTGTCCATGGGAAGCAGAGGAGGCTGAGTGTGGGTGAAGAAGCGTAGAGAGTGGGAAAACGTATATCACAAATTGCTGGCACCCTGCAGCCCCTCAGGAAGAAGCAAAGGTGGTGCACTGAGCCAGGCACTGGAGTGAAATGACGGGGAGGTGGCAAGGGGCAAGTGAGAAATCAAAAGAAGCAGAAAAAAGAAGCAACACTAGCAGCCAATAAATGGCACCCAGAGAGCCTCCCACTTAGGTGTGTGGAATCCAAGCAGCCGGTCTTTCCCGATCAAGAGACCATGGCTGAGGGAAGCAGAGGAGGCGGAGCCGGGGTGAAGAGGGGTGGGGGGTGGAAAGCGCACACCACAAATTACCGGTTGTTTTGTCTCCCGCTGGATGCTCTGTGAGGCTGCTTTCTAATACCCCAATTTGCTGGTCTCTGATAGGAGTCCAAGATTGTGGATCCGTGCTGCGTTAGCTGGTAGGGGACCTCTGCATGAATCTGTCCTCGCTCTCCATTCCCTGTCAGTTTTCTCACTCCATTTGGTGCTTGGCTGAGTTTTTTATCTCTTCATTTGATGTTGTAGGGTTTCAGGATTACTGTATTCTCTGGGTTAGTTTTTTGGATCTTTGCGGTGGAGGGACGGTGTGGTGCTTCTGCCTACAGCGCCATTTTGCTGGAACTCCTGGTATGAAAGATTTTGAAACAGTGATCATTTGAGATAAGAATTATAAAAAACAATTAACATATACTCAGCTTCATATCATCCATAATGTAAAGACAGTGTTCATGCCCAGTGCACTTCTCATCTTTAGTGCATTCCACATACAAATAAATCAAAACTGATGAAAATGCACTCTATTTTGAATGAACTATAAAAACAAAATTTCCTCAGTTTTTTACGACGCTATTTCATAACACATTAAAATTTTAACAACTTTTCAAAGATGCTTATTAAAGAAAATCATTTTTTTCTGTAGTTTTATAAATCATCATGTTTGGATTTGGCTTACTCTGAAGTTCCTTCAATATGTAAGATTTCTATTATTTCTCTTAATTTTTTATTTAAAAATAAGATAGAAATATTTTAGATGCAAAGTAGTGTTTGGTATTCCTAAGTAAAGTCAATATTATCATTGACAGTTCTTCTCAAACTATCTTTGTGAAAAAACCAATATTTCACCTTGTATTTAATTGCAAACAGATATGTGATCTTATTGCACATGACTGGTAACTATACTAATGCTTCTCACCATGCAAGCTTTACAACACCTGCACTCTTCTTTAACATGTGCAGTAATATGTCAAATTTATGTAGCAATTCCCATAACTATCTAGTATTGATCAGTAATCAATAGTGAATAGTATTTGAATAGCCCTAGTAAAACCAGAGGAGCCCTGGTGGCACAGTGGATAAGTGTTCGGCTGCTAACCAAAAGGCTGGTGTTTCAAACCCACCAGCCACTCCATGGGAGGAAGATGTGGCAGTCTGCTTCTGTAAAGATTTACAGACTTGTAAACCCTATGTGACAGTTCTACTCTGCCCTATAGGGTCGCTATATGTCAGAAACAACTCAGTGGCAAAAAGGGGGACTACAACCAGCTCCTCCTATATAATTTAACAAACTCCCTTCAAGCCCTGTGGTAAAAGCAGTAACTAGAAAATCAAAACAGATGATGTAATTAAAGATATGCACATGTTAAACCTACTAGCCTACAAGACAGCATGAAATTCTCCAACATAATTTTTTAGTGTTCACATATTCATAATCTGGAATTCCCAAAAGCGTGTCCAGTTATTATCTTACTACAAATCCAGATACAACAGTATATATAAAATAAATTTTGATGGTTGGAGAATGAACGGATACTTTGGAAATAATATGTTAAAAGGGACTTTCTCAGTATTAGGATATAGGAAGTCTGAATATCAACTTCAGTGAGATTCAACTGAAAAGTGGATCTCTCAAGGTAGAAAATCTAAACAGACCCGTAACAAAAGAAGAGATTGAAGATGTCATCAAAAACGCCCAACAACAACAACAACACCAAAAAAGCCCTAGCCCAGATGACTTCACTGGGAAATTTTACAAAACATTCAGAGAAGAGTTGATAGTAATTCTACTCAAGCTCTTCCAAAACTTAGAAAAGGAAAGAATGAAGCCAGTATTACTCTGATATCAAAGCCAGGTGAAGACAGCACAAAAACAGAAAACTACACACTAATATTCCTCATGAATATAAATGCAAACATTCTCAACAAAATTCAAACCAACAGAATTCAACAGCATATCAAAAAAAAAAAAAAATCATACATCATGATGTAGTGGGATTCTTCCCAGGAATGCAAGGGTGGTTCAACATTAGAAATTCAATCAATATAATTAAACACATAAATAAAACGAAAAATATCACACAATCATCTCAATTGATGCAGAAAAGGCATTTGATAAAATCCAACACGCATTCCTGATAAAAACTCTGAGAAAAATAGGAATAGAGGGGAAATTCCTCAACAGAATTAAGGACATATATGCAAAACCAACAACCAATATTATTCTCAAAGTAGAAAGACTGACAGCTTTCCAAATGAGAATGGGAACAAGACAAGGATGCCCACTATCACTACTCTTACTCAATATTGTACTAGAAGTCCTATCCAGAGCAATAAGGCAAGAAAGGGAAATAAAGAGTATCCAAACTGGAAAGGAAGAAAGAAAACTATCTCTATTTGCAGATACATGATCCTATTCATAGAAAATCCCAGAGATTCCACAAGAAAGTTACTGGGTCTAATAGAATGATTAAGTAAATTGGCAGGGTACAAGATCAATGCACAAAAATCAGTTGGATTCCTTACACTAACAAGGAGAACTCCAAAATGGAAACCGAGAAAACAATACCATTTACAATAGCCCACAAAGGAATAAAATACCTACGAATAAACCCAACCAAGGATGCAAGAGACCTATACAATGAAAAGTATAAAACACTACTGCAAGAAACTAGAAGAGACCTACATAAATGGAAAAATATTCCATGCTAATGGATTGGCAAACTTAACATTGTAAAAATGTCAATACTACACAAAGCGATCCATAGATATCATGCAATCCTGATCCAAATTGCAACAACATTTTTACTGAAATGGAAAAACTAATCACCAATTTTATATGGAAAAAAAAGAGACCCTGAATAGCCAAAGCAATATCAAAGAAGAAGAACAAAGTAGAAGGCCTCACATGATCTCAAAACATACTGTACAGCCACAGTAATCAAAATAGCCTGGTACTGGTTGAATGACAGACACATAGAACAATGGAATAGAATTGAGAACACAGAAGTAAACTCATCCATCTATTGATAGTTAATTTTTTACAAGGTAGTCAAAGTCCATTCAATGAAGAAGAAACAGTCTCTTTAACAAACAGTGCTGGCAAAACTGGATATCCATTTGCAGAAAAATGAAACAGCATCCATACTTCACACCCTACACAAAAAATTACTCAAAATGGATTAAATGTTAAACGTTAAAGCTAAAACTATAAAGTTCCTGGAAGATAACATAGGAACAAAACTAGGCACCTAGTTTTTTTTTTTCAGAAATAGATTATCAAACACAACTACAAAGGTGTAAACATCAGAATACAAATTAGATAACTAGGACCTTCTAAAAATTAAATATTTATGCTCATCAAAAGACTTTATCAAAAGAGTAAAAAGAGAACCTACAGACTGGGAAAAAAATCTTAGCAAATGACCTACCTTATAAGGGTCTAATCTCTAAAATATACAGAAAACTTCAACAACTAACAACAAAAAGACAAACAATCCAATTCAAAAATGGGCAAAAGATATGAACAGAGAGTTCACTAATGAGGGTATTCAAGCCACCAACAAGCACATGAAAAGATGCTAGTGATCAATGGTCATTAGAGATGCAAATCAAAAGTACAATGAGATTCCATCTCACCTATGCAAAAATGGCACTAATGAAAAAAAAAGAGAGAGAGAATAACAAATGCCAGTGAGGTTGTGGAGAGATTGAAACACTTATCCACTGCTGGTGGGGTTGTAAAATGGTACAACCACTATGGAAAATGGTATTGTACTTTCTCAAAAAGCTAGGAAAAAAATACCTTATGATTCAGCAATCCCACTCCTATGTATGTACCCTGGAGATCTAATAGGAGTGACATGACTAGACATATGCACACCTGTGTTCATTGCAGTATTATTCACAATAGCAAAAAGATGGAAACAACCTAAGTGTCCATCGATAGATGAATGGATAAGCAAAATGTGATACATGCCTGCAATGGAATACTACACAGCTATAAAGAATAATGATGAGCTCTTGAAACATCTTATAACATGGATGAATCTGGAGGATATTGTGCTGAGTGAAACAAGTCAATCACAAAAGGACGGATATTGTATGATCTCACTTTTATAAAAAGACAAGAAGAGGTATACATACAGAAATCAACTTCCATTGGTGATTACTAGGGATGGGAGGGAGAGAGAGGAGGAATCACTGTCTAGACAGCAGACACTTGCTATTTTTGGTGATGAGAAAGGCAATATCAAATGTGAGTGAAGTGTGCACAACTTGATCAAGATAAATGATGACACTAAGAAGTACACAAGACTAACTGTGTGTTTGGTAAATGCTATGGCACAGTGGTTGAGAGCTCAGCTGTTAACCAAAAAGGCATGAGTTCGAATCCACCACCTGCTCCCTGGAAACCCTATGGGGCAGTTATTTCTGCTGTGTCCTATAGGGTCACTATGTGTTGGGAACTACTTGATGGCAAAGGGTTCGGTTTCGTATAGCATATACAATTTTGCAACAACAGCAATAACAATCAAAAATATTTGTGAGGTGACAAGATAGACATATATGCATGTGTGTGTACTGAAAGGAATATGTGTGTATATATGTGTGCATGTAAGGTGTATCTGTAGGCATATGTATATACATGTTGTATGTGCTACATACATAATCATATGTATAATAAAGCACATAGAGGGCACAGTTATGGATACTTCCTAGACATAACTGAACACCAGATAGGATTGGTTTACTGAGTCTGAAGGCTTAGGATCATAGTCTTGTGGGACAACTCAGTTAATTGTGTCATAACATTGTTCATAAAGTTTGTGATCTACAGCCTGGTTTGATGAGTAGTGTCTGGGGCCTTGAAAGCTTGAAAGTGGCCATCTAAGATACAACTATTTGTCTCTACTAATCTGGAGTAAAAAAGAAAAAAGAAACCAAAGACTCAAAGAAGAAAATAGTCTGCAGGACTAATAGCCCATACAAACCACAACCTCATCTATCGTGAGACCAGAAGAACTAGATGGTGCCTGGCTACCACTACCGACTATTCTGACCAGAGACACAATAGATGGTCCCTGATAGAGTGGTAGACCAAAAATCAAATTCTTAAAAAAGTCTGGACTTACTGGACCAGTGAGGACTAGAGGAACCCCTGGGACTATCTCTCTGAGATACCCTTTAAACTTGGAACTGAAACTACTTCCAGAGGTCACCTTTCAGCTAAGTAATATACTGGCTCATAAAATAAACATTATCATTCATAAGTACTGTGCTCCTTTAAAAAATCATCTACATGAGACCAAATAGTCAACATTTACCCTAAAGCAAAGATGAGAAGGTAAGGAGGGGCAGGGAAGCTAGATTAGTGAAAACGGAACAAACAGAATGGAAATAAGAATGTTGACACACTGTGAAAAATGTTAACCAATATCACTGAATTCTATGTGTAGAAATTGTTAAATTGGAACCTAATTTTCTGTGTAAAGTTTCACCAAAAACACAATAAAATATTAAAAAATGAAATCTATCTCTCAAAGATGATCAACTAATAAAAGTAAAAATAAACATATCTAAATAGATTAAATCAATGACTGTTCCCTTAGTCTATGAAACTTTCTGGAGTATCACAGGCAATGAAAATGCTAAAATGGGGCTTATTCTTCATAAAATTTGGGTTGTTTTGCTTCTTTCTAATTTTCTGTTCATAGATTCTTACATGAAATTATCTTTTTGTCTTTTTTTTCAGTACGGAAACTATACAGGTTATGAGCAACTACAGCTGTGATTTTGTCATTTCCAGTGATAATCCCAGAATAGATCTAGAAGTGAAAATGAATTTAACACATTCCTCAAATATGATGCTTAATGCATGAACAAATGGAAGCACAGCCGGTCTCCTGGGGTAGAATTTGGGGCCGGGGAGACAAAAATTTCATAGTGAATATACAGAGGATTCAAGCCTTCAGAGAGATCAGAAACATTGAGAATGGAGAAATTGGAAACAACTGACTACATTCTTGGAGGCATTTGATAATATTGCATTTAGGAAAATTATATTGACTGACATTTGTGATGTCTTCCTCACTTCTCTAATTTAGATATTTTTAAAAATAAGTGCTACATAAAGGTAGGGCTTATTTCACCCACAGAATTGTCTTGTTTTTTAATTGTGGTAAAAACATATATATAACACAATATTTGTCAATTCATCATGTTTTACATGAACAATTCAGAAGGATTGATTACGTTAGTTATGTTGTGCAGCCACAACCAATATCCATTGTATGTAGATGCCAAATTTTGTTAATCCATTCACCTATTGATAGACATTTAGGTTGTTTCCACATTTTGGTTATTGTGAATAGTGCTGCAGTGAACACTGGTGTACATGTCTCTGTTTTTGTCACTGCTTTCAAGTCTCTTGGGTATATACCTAAGAGTGTAATTGCTAGGTCATATGATAATCTCTGGTAGTGTAGTGGTTAAAGAGCTCGGCTGCTAACCAGCCACTCCCTGGGAACCTCATGGGGCAGTTCTACTCTGTCCTATAGGGTCACTATGAGTCGAGATCTACTCGACAGCAATAATTTTTTTTTCTTTCTTTTTTTATGATAATCCTGAAAGGAGCCTTGGTGGCTCAATGGTTAAGCATTCGGCCGCTAACTGAAAGGTCAGCAGTTTGAACCCACCAGCGACTTTGGGAAAGAAGAGACCTGGGGATCTGCTCCCATAGATAAGAAAACCTCATGAGGGCAGTTCTACTCTTGTTATAGGGTTGCTATGAGTCAAAATCGACTAGATGACACACAAGAAAATGATAGTTCTATGTTTACCTTTTTGAGGAACACAGAATTGTTTTTGAAGCTAACTTAAATTGTATCTTAGCAATTAATTGACCAGTATCTGATTAATCATAACTTTGAATTCTAATGTTTAATTGAGAAATCGTTAAATTAAAAAAAAAAAAACAACACATAGCAAATTCATTCCTTTGATACTACTTTCACTGTCTACATTTTATCAAAATCTTTATTATTTTGGACTAAGTTTTCATATACTCTTGAGGATTTAGTTATATAACACAAGTATATATACATATATCTTATATAGTTGTAAAACAGATTTCTCTGTTTAACTGAGAAATTGTTGGAGTTGTCAAGGATTTCATTTTACTTGGATCCACAATCAACATTCATAGAAACAACAGTATAGAAATCAAAGGACATATTGTATTGGGCAAATCTTCTGCAAAAGACATCTTTAAAGTGTTAAACAGCAAAGATGTCCCATTGAGGGCTAAGGTGCACCTGACCCATGGTGTTTTCAATTGCTTCATATGCATCTGAAAGCTGGACAATGAATAAGGAAGACCAAAGAAGAATTGATGCATTTGAATTATGGTGTTTGTGAAGAATAATGTATATATACCATGGACTGCCAGAAGGAAGGAACAAATCTGTCTTGGAAGAAGTACAACCAGAAGTGAGGATGCTGAGACTTCGTTTCACTTAACTATGAACATGTTATCAGGAGGGACCAGTCCCTGGAGAAGTACATCATGCTTGGTAAAGTAGAGGCTTTGTGAAAAAGAGGAGGACCTTCAATGAAATTGACACAGATAAAATATTGAAGGATATTGGAACTCCTATAAACTTCTAGTGGTATTGTAAATTTTTTGAACTATTTGGAGAGTGCTTTGGCAAAATGTATAAAGAAACTGAGACATGCTTACCCAGTAATTCTAATTAAACTTCTCATATGCACCTAGGAAACATATATTTGTGTATTAGCAGCAGAATAAAAATTAGAATAGAAAGCTAAGTATGTATGTTGATATGATGGAATACTTATTACAGAGCAGTTAAAGTATCAGTAGTATATTCAAGTAAGTTACTTTTATATTTTTCAAAGGAGAAAAATCCTTAAATCTCAATGTTGAGTGATAACAGAAAATTCAAAAACTATGCATTCAATAAGAACTATGTATTCAATATGTTATTATTTATACACATTTAAAATATATTTAACATTCTATAAATTTTACACATACATCCATAGCAGAAACTATCAAATATTATTTTAGTCATTTTGATAATAGAACTGAGCAAAGGGAATTCCAAAATACTTATTTTGAGTTCTGCTGATGGGCTTAGTTTTTAAAAATTACTCTACATAGTGTACCATAATCACATTCAATTTAGGAGTTTATCCTTTTCTGTTTTTTAGATTACATATTATACTTCACTCTTCCCTTATTTTAAACTTTCATATCTCAGAAGCAGTTTTCTGGATCACTTACATATACCTCAAATGGCCTTAACTATAGAAGTACGATAAGGATACTTCAAATAAACAAATAAATAACACTTCTGTCGAGTTGATTACATCTCATGTTATAGAGTAGAACTACTCTTTAAGAGTTCTTGGCTGTAATACTCATGGAAGCAAATTGCCAGACCTTTTTTTGTGGAGGTGGTATAATAAGATTTTTTGATATCTCCAATAACACACCTACTTCACAGAAGAGATTTGAAATATATCACCAAATACAGAAAAAAAAAAAAAATATGTTGTATACATAATAATTTGCAAGGAAAATAACCAAGAAATTTATGGTCTTTAATGAAGCCTAAAGGGCGCTTCAGAGTTGGTTCAAAAGTGTTTCTCAATGGTGGCAAGCTTACCATTTTGGGCACAACAAGTTTTTGTGTTGTCAGACTAAACCACACATGGGAGGTGTTCAACATTTTCTGTCTCAGAAAACAAATGCCCGTAGCATTCCTCAGTCATTGTGATAACATAAGTCATCCCTACACATTTCCAAATGTCCCTGGGGGTGGGGAGTGGGGTGGATGTAACGCCTGATGAAAACCTCTGGCTATGAATGGACCTACATATCTTCTACTCCTCACATTTTCAAAGACAAATATTTCTGCTTCTCTTTCCCCTCTCATTCATCCCTTCCAAATGAAGAAGGATTTGGAGAAAGAACTAATTATGCGCTTCTCATCCTCTTCTGATTTTATTCTTTTGAGATATCTTTTCCTCCATATGCCAACTTCTCTGCCCCTGAGTGGTAACCTTATTAGGGACAGGCTCTGTGCTGTCCAAGGGCCCGTAACAGTCTAGATCCATCTGAGTCTATGAAAGGAAGTTTAATTCTGGAGGCAAATGTTAGAGGGCCTACTTTGGCCACAGATTTATGCTATTATAATCTTCTCTACGACTCATACCTGTTCCTCATTTGTTTTCAGACTAGGGAGGGAAAGAGAGAGGTGAGATAGTATATTTGGCCCTCAAATCTCAGTAAGGCTGAGAACTGGACTATGAGAGATCCTCCTCTCAGGGACACCATGTGTCCATTACTTAGGGGAGGCATGAGGTAATGCCACCTGCTTGGCTGTGCTCCCCTCAAGTAGGAAAAACCTCCTAAATTTGCCCCAGGACCCACAAATGTTAGGTCCATTCCCAATCTCTGTATGTTTCTTCCTTATCTCTTAAGTTCCTAAACGCATTTCTTGATTGTTAGTTCTCATGAATAGATGGAAATGTGACTTATGAATAAACTAGGTATTTCTTATTAACAATTAGTTCACAATTATCTGAAACGGATGAGCTGTTGAGATGTTTAACTGTAACAAGAAATAATAATTATTTATATGTCTTAGGACAATATAAAGTTTATGAGGAATCAAGAAATACCTACACATTTGCTATGCTTGAATATACATATATATATATCACTTTTAGAAAAATAAAATGCAATCTCATTTTTGTTTACTTTTTTTTTGAGGTAATTTATAAAATTGGATACACATGTTTATGGACAAAACATGTCACAGTATTTGTGTTTACCTCTCAGATTCTGCTTGCATTTACTTATACACTGTTCTCAACAATTTGATCATTTAGCTTTCTTGGCTCCTCTTTGTTCAAGTGTTTATCCTCTCTGACCTAAAAAATGTTAATTCCATCGAAACTGAGTAATCTGCTTTCAATGTATCTGTCCTCCATTCCACTGGGTATTGCCCCTTGAGTTATCTTCCAATTATGTCACTCCATGCCTGGAAAATATTTGTAGCTCTTCATCAACTACAGAGAGATATCCAAATTTTTTTGTGTCTTCATGACCTGGTCCATTATCATCTATGAAATCTATTTTTTCCTTAGTGCTAGCAATTAAGAACAGGTGTAGTCATTGCAAGTCTTTCTGTTTCACACCGTTGAGCATGTTGTTTGGTCTACATGGAATGTCCACTCTTTCTGAACTGACTGGAGAGTTCCTGATCATAATACAACTTAAAATCTCCTTTCACCATGAAGCATCCCCTAGACATCGCCAAGGGAGCTTTAATACCTCAACACTCTGTGCTTCCACTGCTCCTTATTGTAGGTATTGTACCATATTTTAATTGTATAGAAAAATACTTTTCCCACTCGGATAACTGGGCCATGAGCTCTTTGAAGTCAATTAAATAATTTTAATCAGTTTTATGTCACAAAATGGTAACAGAATGAACAAAACACAAAGGAAGAAGACAAAGGCAAGAACTCTAAATAATCAGAATAATGCAAAGTGAACAATTACCTTTTTGTGGTGCGTAAATCGGGGACTTCGGAGATCTCATCTCATGTAATTCACACTTATTCACTGTTTCACTTCATTCTACTTCATTCATTAATTTGTCATTTATTCTGCACATAGTCTGTGCCAGTCACAGAGAAGCAGTGACAGACTAGAAGAATCATGTTACTGTTACCTAAAAAGAAAATCATGGTTAGTGACAGGATTATACAGATAGAATGATTTTGCTATGATCAAAGCAAAGATCTACATTTAGACAGTACTGATTTTACTTACTGTGTGGGATTTTAGGACTGTATTGCATTTATACATCCTAAAAGCAATATTAAGCAATATTCGAGATCCTAACAAGACTTATTAAACATTTAAAGACCACATAATTTCCAAGGTAATTAGTATGTTCTAAGTGCAAGAGACATACCAATTAGGATAAGACACTGTGCTTTCAAAAATACTTCCAGTCTAGGTAAAAGGTAGAGAGAAAAAACTAAAGTGTAACATGAGAGCAAAATGAGAGAAACACGTAGAGTTCTTTCTAGTCATATGCATGCCTTCACAAAAGTTGGCAAAACCAGATTTCTGTTTTGAAGAGAGAGTTGTGCCAGTAAAGTGGAGAATAGACATCAGAAATACAAGGCTGAAGGGCAGGAAGCTCCTTAAACTAACTGAACACAACCAGTGGTTTGTTGATTTTTATGGAAATATTCAGCCAAGCTTTGAAGTTCTGATTATGGATCAGAAGACTTTGTAACCCACCATACTCATGTACGCATCATCTTTTCTTCTGGTTGATACTTTCAGACAGAAAAAAATATAAATAAATGGTATATTTTAAGTTTATAGAGATGGAATAAGATTGGATTCCCTGGATTCTAATACCAAAAAAGTGAGTTCCTGGAAAAATATAGATTATCTAGTGTGAAGATTAGAACCATATTTTTGGAGAGGAAGTGAAAAATACCCAGATCAAAAGCCTCTAAATGAGTATTACAAAGAGGTAATTGAAGAAGCACAATAATTATCAGTAGTAAAGAATAAAGAAGAGGGGTCAGAAATACTAATTGCGAGTAATAAAGCACAAATTGTAACTTGAAAAAGTGAGTAGAATTTCATAGGTATCACTAAAATTTACAAAGTAATGGTGTTCATGACTGAAATATGACAATAAAGAACATCTTGCTTAAAAAAAATACATCCATATTTGAGTCACATGCCTTAATGTGATATATTAAATTTGGATATGTTCTGGAAAGCATGTAAATTAGTGTAAAATTAAGATTTAGTGAATTATGTTGAAAGAACACTGCATTCCCTGTTCTGAGATATGCTTAATATATTCCAATTTGATTTAAGAGGACAATGCTGAAAAATACAGGGAGAAAAACCAATACAACAACTTTGTGTTTTGTAAGAAATTTAAAAGAACTAGGAGCTTAAATGGGCAAACACGAGAAAATTTCACAAAGGTTTTTAAGAAATTGTGATAATGAAAACAAAGTTTGGAGCTCAAGGTTGGGGATCTGCTGTCATACTCCATCATATAGGGTTGCTATGAGTCAGAATCTACTTTTTGGCACACAACAAAAACAACTTCAAAAATATTTTTTTTTTAAAAAGTTACATTGATAAGAAGGATATTCTAGATGAACAAGTGTTTCTACTTTTGTACTACGGTTTTTTAAAGTGGTGAGTTGGAAGAAAATGTCATGTAAATATTGGGACCCAAGGAAAATAAATCCATGGCATCTTTTTAAACTCTCCAGGTATAGGATAAAACACCAAATAGAAATTTATAAACAATAAAAGACATTCCTAGGGTTATTCAAAATAAAAACATGAATTAAAAGATACAACGTAATTTGAGACTTTATATTTTGCCATTGGACTACCTAAATTAAAGTTCTAACTGATTGATGAAGATTTTGAAAATGCAGTCTGTAGGGATGTGCATTATACATACATGCGCTAAGGAAAGATAAACTTTCATTGAGTATCCCATTTTTCATTGGAAGAGCCATATTTTGGTCATCTAGTGCTGCTATAACAGAAATACCACAAGTGGATGGTTTTAACAAAGAGAGGTTTATTTCTTCACAGTCAAGTAGGCTAAAAGTCCAAATTCAGGGCATCAGCTCCAGGGGAAGGCTTTCTCTCTCATCAGTGTTCCCCAGGAGTAGGAGTTTCTCCAGGCAGGGACCCCAGGTCCAAAGGACGTGCTCTGCTCCTGACACTGCTTTCTTGATGGTATGAGGTCCCCTTATCTTTCTGCTCACTTCTCTCCTTTATATCTCAAGAGATTCCTCAGGACACAATCCAGTCTTGTAGATTAAGTCCTGCTTTACTAACACAACTGCCACCCATCCTCCCTGATTAACATCATAGAGGCAGGATTTACAACATACAGAAAAATCACACAATACCAGGAATCATGGCCTAGCCAAATTGCTACACACATTTTTGGGGGAACATAATTCAATCCATGACAAGCCACTTATGTTATATGATTTTTGTATACTCCGCCTCTTTCTTTAGAATATAATTTAAGTGATTAATTATAAACTATCTTTCCTGCAGTTTATGAATGTAAGCTCTGGTGTGTGACTAATGTGAATACTTTCCCAGGTTTTAGTTTTCTCTCCTGCTATTTTAATTCGAAATTCAATAAAGACTTAAAGAAATCTAAAAGAAAACAGAAAAGAGAATTTAATAACATTAACTAGGTATATTCAAGGAGATGGGGAAAAAAACTCATAGACAGAAGGAAATTAAAATGAAGTCATAGGGAAATGACAATAAATATAAATGTGTCAGCAGAGTCTCAAATGAAATGTCAATTGAGGAAAGATATGATTAAAATAAGAGCAAAAATAGAGAAAACATTAAAAATACATAAAAAGTAAGGAAACATAGTACAAAAAAATGAAACACAAATGCATATTGAGGAAAAATAACATAAAATACAAAATTTGACAAAATATTTTGTATTTTACATAGAAATTCAACCTGACATTTCCCTTGTTTTCACCTTAACACAATTTTATTACCTTATCTCACACTGGAAGTAACCATTACCATCCATAAGAGTTACCTCTTTAATCTCTATTTGATAGTTTCTGCTATGGATGTATGTGTAAAATTTATAGAATGTTAAATATATTTTAAATGTATATAAATAATAACATATTGAATACATAGCTCTTATTGAATGCATAGTTCTTGAATTTTCTGTTATCACTCAACATTGAGATTTAAGGATTTTTCTCCTTTGAAAAATATAAAAGTAACTTACTTGAATATACTACTGATACTTTAACTGCTCTGTAATAAGTATTCCATCATATCAACATACATACTTAGTTTTCTATTCTAATTTTTATTCTGCTGCTAATACACAAATATATGTTTCCTAGGTGCATATGAGAAGTTTAATTAGAATTACTGGGTAAGCATGTCTCAGTTTCTTTATACATTTTGCCAAAGCACTCTCCAAATAGTTCAAAAAAATTTACAATACCACTAGAAGTTTATAGGAGTTCCAATATCCTCCAATATTTTATCTGTCAGTTTGTCGTACTGTGGTAGTTTTGTGTTGCTGTGATGCTGGAAGCTATGCCACCAGTATTTCAAATACAATCAGGGTCACCCATGGTGGACAGGCTTCAGCAGAGCTTCCAGACTAAGACAAAAGGGAAGAAGTAGTTGGCAACCTACTTCTGAAAAAACTGGCTATTGAAACTTTATGGATATCAGCAGCACATTGTCTGATATAGTGCAGGAAGACGAGCCTGTCAGGTTAGAAGACACTCAAAATACAACTAGGGAAGAGCTTCCTCCTCAAAGTAGGTTTGACCTTAATGACGTAGATGGAGTAAAGCTTTTGGAACCTTCATTTGCTGATGTATCATGACTCAAAATGAGAAGAAACAGCTGCAAACATCCATTAGTAATCAGAACATGGAATGTACAAAGTACGAATCTAGGAAAATTGGGAGTTGTCAAAAATGAAATGGAAGGCTTAAAGATCAATATCCTAGATAACAGTGAGCTGAAATGGACTGGTTTCGGCCATTTTGAATCAGATAATCATATGGTCTATTAAGCCAGGAATGAAAAATTGAAGAGAAATGGTGTCACATTCATGGTCAGAAAGAACATTTCAAGATCTATCCTGAAGTACAACGCTGTCAGTGATAGGATAATATCCATATGCCAACAAGGAAGACCAGTCAATGTTACTACTATTCAAATTTATACACCAACCACTAATGCCAAAGTTGAAGAAATTGAAGATTTTTACCAACTTTTGCAGTTTGAAAGTGATCAAACATGTAATTAAGATGCATTTGTAATTACTGGTGATTGGAATGCAAAAGTTGGAAATAAAGAAGGGTATATAGTTGGAAAATATGACCTCGCTGATATAAACAAAGCAGGAGATTGCATGATAAAAGGAAAAAAAAAATTCAGTTGTCAAAGATTTCATTTTACTTGGATCCACAATCAATCTCCATGGAAGCAGCAGTGAAGAGATCAAAGGAAGTATTACATTGAGAAAATCCGCTGCAAAAGACCTGTTTAAAGTGTTAAAAAACAAAGATGTCAGTATGAGGATTAAGGTTCCCCTGACCCAAGCCATGGTATTTTCAATAGCCTCATATGCAGGCGAAAGCTGGACAATGAAGAAGAAGACCAAAAGACCAAAGAAGAATTAATGCCTTTGAAACATGGCATTGACAAAGAATATTGAATATACCATGGACTGCCAGAAGAACTATCAAATCTGTCTTAGAAACTGTACAGCCAGAACGCTCCTCAAAAGCGAGGATGCTGAGATTTTGTCTTACATACTTTGGACATTTTATCTGGAGGGATCAGTCCCTGCAGAAGTAAATCATGCTTGGAAACGTAGAGGGTCAGTGAAAAAGAGGAAGATCCTCAATGAGACGGATTGACACAGTGGTTGCAAAAATGGACTCAAACGTAGCAAGAATTGTGAGGATGGGACAGGACCAGGCAGTGTTTCATTCTGTTGTACATAGAGTCTCTATCAATCGAACCATCTCAATGGCAACTAACAACAACCAGAAGCGTATAGGAGTTCCAATTTCCCCTATATTTCCGGATACTTGTTAAAAGAAATTGAACTTTTTTCCTAAGTTATTGCATGGGAAATGCTAACTCAGTTTTTTAATTTGTATGTCTCTAAGTATTAGTGAGATTGAACATATTTTCTTATATGTATTGGCCAAACTACTTCCACTTTAGTGAAATACTTGTTTGCTGTTTTCTTCTAGATTTGGAGAAGCTTTTTACATATTCTTGCTCTTACCGTTTTCACTGTTTTATGCATTATAAATATCTTCTACTATTTGTCTTTCAATTGTGTTTATACAGTTTTCTTTTTCTTCTTTTTTTTTTGGTTTTAAACTTTTATTTTTTGATACTATTTCTAGACAATCTCTTCTATTTCACTAATCTGTATGTCTAATCTTGGGCTAGTAATCACAAAATTTTAATTCATATAATTTTACAAAAATTTTGACATAAGGTAGGGACAGTTCATCTGTCGTGCTCTTCTTCATTTTAGGATTAGTCTTTGGTGCTTCCATATGAATTTAAAATTGTTTTTTATTTATTTAAAAATATTGATGATTATAATTGAAATTGCATTGGTTTTATCAGTGACTTTGAAGATAAATTACATTTTATGATACTGTGCCTTCTTATTTGTATGACTCTAGATTCTGTCTCTGAATATTTAATTTCTCTCTCATGTATATTAACTTTTTTTTAAACATTTGCCATAACATTCTTGAATATTTCTTTATTATAAAAAACTGTAAAGTTTGATTTTTGTCCATCATAAATGGTATCCTTAAATTATTACAGTTTCTATGGTTTATTGTATTCGGCAGCTGTCTTAGGCTGGGTTCTCTAGAGAAGCAAAACCAGTAAAGTGTATAAATACATATATAGAGAGAGATTATATCAAGGAAACAGCTCATGCGATTGTAGAGGCTAGACAGTCCCAAGTCCGTGGATCAGGGTAGAGGCTTCTCCCAAGTCACGCAGCTACAGAAGCTGGCAAGCCCAAGATCTGAAGGTCAGAGAGCAGGGCTCCGACTCACAGGCTGTTCAGATCATAGAATCCCAGCTTCAGCAGATAAGCTGACAGCTCAAGTCCCAAGAACGGGAGATGAGATGACAGGAAGCAGCCACAGGATCCAGAGAGAGCAAAAATCCAGAATGTCTGCTTATATACAGATGCGGGCCACACCCCAAAGGAGACTCCCTTTCATCTGATTGGCTACTCACAGTATATTCAATCACGGGAGTGATTACATTAAAACACGGAGAATCGTGGCGCAGCCAAGCTGACACACAATCTTAACCATCACAGCAGCCCTGATGAATGCTTTAATTGATACTACTAGTAAATTCTCTTAGATTTCCTGAGAGGTCAATGTAAGAAACAATTTTGTGTATTTGGAAAATAATATGGTTTGCAAATAATTTTTTTTTTTTTTTTAATTTCATATGTATGTTATGTTTTTAGCTGTCTTTAAATGGGTCCCTGACTCATGGGGGTCCCATGTGTTATAGAGTAGAGTATCTACTGTTATAGAGTAGAGTAGTATATGGGTATCTGTAATTGTGTATTATGGATCAAATATTTGTTCAGATGATATTGCTAAAGGATATTGGACCAAAAAACATGTAGGACGTAAAAACATAAACTTTATTTCATTTTTTCACTACTGGAAATGTGGTGAGTTCACAAAATCTTGTTAATTGAAATTGAATCATTCCAAACCTCAGACACTTATTATTTTACTATTGAATATTTAAGCCAGTATGTTAGGCTAATTGGAGACAGAACACATTATCGCGGGTGGGGAGAGGAACATTGCTGAAGGAAATGCAATTGCATGATATCAGTTATCCTGGGAAGGGTTTAATTTTTGGCAAGGAATATGACAAGTCTTATAAGATGAATTGTTTGTAAGAAGCCAGTTAATCTTCGAGCATTTCTTATGATGCAGATGAGTCAAATCCAAAGGAGACTGTTCATTTTGTGTTCTACTATTAGCAAACTTTCAAAACAATTTCATTGCTATTTATATTTGGGTTAAGTGTGCTGTAGGAAATTAAATAAATAATGCAGATGCACTTCTATATTTCAGAATAGCACATGTAAAGGAAAAATTCAAAAATATCTTTGGGAACTACAAGGTAGGCTGTTTCTGGTAATTAGATAAGAGGATTGTGCTAATTTGATTATAAAATGATAAGATCTTAGAGAAACATAACAAATAGTTAACACTTGCTGATTCAAAGTGATAGTTACAAAAATATTTGTTATATTACTCTTTGTACTTTTATGCATGAATGAAAAATTTCATAATTAAAATGAAGGTATAAACTTGTTTTACAGTATAGGCAGAGGTATAAAACTTTTATTAGACTACAAATCAATTTGTACTAAAATTATGTGCCTGGTTTCATGTCTGTGTCTTCTAGCATGGGCAGAAATCATGATTTATACAGCTTTCCATTCCCATTAGCTCTAGTATAACATGAAATCATAAATAGGGATTGTGTAAGTAAGCATATTGTTGAATGGATTAACAAGACAAATGAATGCAGAGAGTATGGCCGATTTGTTAGACTATGAGTAGAAACTTTCAGCTAAGTGAAGTGTTTGGTTAGAGAAATGAAAAATAAAGAAAGAAAGAAGTAGAAATAGTCTAAATTATAAAAGGCCTCATATACCTGACTAAGACAGTTAGAGTTCATCCTGGGAAAATAACGGGAGTCCTGAATATTTTTTGACCTGGGATATAGATGGTTTATGTACAAAGTAATAACATTTATGTTGCAGTGATATATAAGATGAAGATGACTTGTAGAGAGAAGTTACTTCCTCCACCAAAGGATGCAATGGTAAACAATTAGAACAATTCAGACATGGCAAGTTAAGAGTTTAGAGTAGATATGTTGTTGAGAGAAAGGAAAGGAATGTATTTAAATACTTTAAAAATGTTAACTCAAAAAGTAGATACTATAATTGTCTTCATTTTAAAGAGGAAGAAACTGAAGCACAGAGAACTTAAGTACATTGTTCAGGATTTTGTAATCAGGTATTCTGGCCCTGGAGTCAGTGTTTTTCTTCAGGGATTGAATAACATATACTCAGTTGAAGAGCATATTGCTAAAGGAAAAGAGCAAACTATTGAAGATTTCCAGAATGCTACACAAAGAGATGAGTTGGAAAACATCCTATAAAAGTTACGGAACAGAGGACAGATCCACAGACTCAACATATGACTAAGAAGTGTCAAAACTTAGTCAATCTATAGGTATTCCATTATCTTATAATGGAGCTTCATGGAGAGTGATTAGTAAAAATAATGAGTGCCTGGTGTAATGTACGGAGCCCTGAGAGCACAGTGGTTAAGCGTTCAGCTGATAACCAAAAAGTTGGCAGTTAGAATTCACCAGCTGCTCCTTGGAAACCCGATGGGGCAGTTCTACTTTGTCCTATAGGGTTGCTGGGAGTCAGAATTGACTCGACAGCAATGAGTTTGTTTGTTTTTTTTTTGGTTTGGTTGGTGTAATATATACTGTATCATATTTGAGAATGGACACAATATGCCATATATTTCTATAATGTAGATGCACTTCCATATTTCAGAATAATCTAAAACAAAGACTAATTTAATTTTTTAATCTTCACTTACACTTCAGATTAATTGACTTCAGAAGCCAATGTAAATGTACAAATGGTATATGTGGGGGAGAGACTAACATTGTTCTAAATTTAAAACAGAATAATTATAAATTCAAAAGATGTCAAAATTAATATATTTAGAATTCTTTTTTTATTCCTAAAAAAATAATCCAGACTGAACAATCCACAATTGAAAACTTGTTAGTACCATCATCTGTATCTTGGTTTTAGGTTTCTTGTGGGCTTTCACTATATTACCCTGTAAAAATCATTGCATATGAAATACTTTACTTCTGCCAAAGCAGCCCATAGAGCAAAATAAAATATATTGGTAAACAACATCTTGGTAGATTATATGTGTATATTTTATTAAGGTGCATTTTATATATGCCTGTGTAAATGTGTGTGTGTGTGTCTGTTAGTGTTTTCATCTGGGACAAAGTTTTAATGCTTGGAGAATTAAATACTGGTGATTTTCTTTGTTTCACATATAAGTAATGTATCATTTGCACACAAATGACCCAAATAATTCTTACTAGTAAGGCCAAAATAACTTACATTTAAAAAGATAAATCAACTAGTATGATATGTATTCAGTTGTATTCATTATGAATAATCACTAGTTCATCACCTTTAATCATATTAATTTTGTATCATTATTTCAGGTAGTTTAAAGAATTATAAAATATGCATTTGAAGGACAAAACGTCTTCACTTAAAGTGGACAAATGTTTGAATATACATTTCACTTCTTCATATGAAAATGAAATCTGTAGAATGAACAACTAGAAGTTATTGAGCATAAACAGTATATAGGAACTAAGATGAGACTTACCACTTGGAACGAGAATTTCCTCTCACTTCAATAATAATCATAACAAAAAAATAATAACTATAATGAAGATGATATTTATTGAGCATTACTATAAGCTTTACCTAGATAAAATCGTTTAATCTACATAATTATTGTGTTTCCTCCATTTTACAGAAATAGCAATTGAGGAATCAAGGTATTATGTGTAAAAGCTAATTATTGGCACTGTCAAGATTCAAATACAATCTATCCTCAAATTTTTATTCCTTTCATAAAAACACCTCTCATATACTTAGGCAGGTGGATATTAGTTCTTTCATTTACCAATTCATCTCTAAGTATCACTGGGAATTCATTATCTTGCTTCTTTGGACACATCTTTGAAATGACAAATGAATCACAGAAATGCCAATAAAAATCTGCAATGGTTCTGAAGCTCCGTTCCACACAAAAGGCTGAGTTTTCAAATCCCGTAACTTTCATCCCTTCATTTAACATGTGTCCTAGAGGCCCAGCCATTCTCTTTGATTACCATTGTATCTGTCCCGCTGTTGCTTTACTCAGTTATTCAAGAATCCAAAGTTGCTGCTGCTCTATTACCTTTGCCTCTTCTATGTCTGTTTCGACAACTGCTATATCATTCCAGGAGACCTCAGAGTCACTCTCGCTTTCCTCCCCTCCCCGCCCCAGTTTATCAGTTGCCACTTCTGTGGTCACGGGAGTGGATTCTTTATACAGAAATATAATATTCCTTTTATTTGTCTCACCTGACAGTAGTATCATTTCATTAGTTTTCTGCCATCCTTACAAAGCCTTATCCCTCTTTATGCAAACCTTTTATAAAACTTTGAAAATTCTGTTTAGGTTTATTTTGGCAACATTTGATTGACACCACCCAGTGTCATAGATAAAGGCACTTCTCCATGTTATAATTAACCAACCAGCTTCCTGCATCTTTCAATGGCCGTCGAGGATGTTCTATGTGCCCTGCACTTTAATGATCTGGCCTGCTTCTGTTCTTTTTTTGTTTGTTGTGAGTTATAATTGTTGGAATTTGTCACTATCACTTCATTTATCATGTACTGAGTGCTTAGTACTCACCAAGCACTCTGTACTTACTATTAAGTGCTCACTACTTGGCAGATACTTTACATACATTTATATCATTTTATCCTCATGATAATATCCTAAGGAAGATATTATCAAACCAGTTTATAGATGAGGCCTGGAGAAATTAAATTACATACTCACTCTTAACAATACCTAAATAGGAGTGCAAACTCCTTCTGCCTAACTTCAAAGAATGTGTGCCTCCTGCTTTGCTTGTTCACTGCAAGTATACAGGGACTTGCATAATTCTTACATTAGTAACTTCTCTAACCTAACATCAAGGTCCTTAGGTGGTGCAAATGGTTTATGCTCAACTACTAACTTAAAGATTGGCAGTGCAAACTCAACCAGCAGTACTGCGAAAGAAAGACCTGGCAATCTTCTTCTGTAAAGATTAAACCAAAATCAAACCAAATCCACTGCCTTCAAGTCTATTCCACCTCATAGCAACCCCATGGGGGTTCCAAAGCTGTAAATCTCTACAGAAGCAGGCTGCCACATCTGTCTCCCACAGAACTGCTGGTGGTTTTAAACCGCCGACCTTTTGGTTATCAGTCTATCACTTTAACCACTGCGCCAAGAAAACCCTACGGAGCAGTTCTACCAGCAACACATGGGGTCACCATAAGTTGGAATCAGCTTGACAGCAACAGATTTGGTTTTTCAACCTAACATCACTAAGGAGGCAACATCAAACATGAAATTATTTCTTCACTTTGCTCACTAATCACACAAAGATGTAGAGTTTAATTTGATGCAGAAAATAGAGGCTAACAGGGAAATCTGGACTGATTCAGGTATTAGCATTATCCGCATTTCAGTTGCCTCGTCACTAACAGATAGGAACACAATTTTAAGTCTCATGAGCATTTTAAATCAACTTCCTTGGTCTTTCATAAGGCTGAACTGAAAAATCAGTGTTTTTCTGCCCACTTTACCACTTTTCTCAAGTCTCAAACCTCAGTTCCATCTATTTGCAATCACAACAAAACCTTCCACTTCCTGCAGCTTGCATGAATACTCTATTTCGGAGAAAAGCAGGAGTAAGCTCTACGGGGATGGATAGTTTACAGGGCATTCACTCAAGTTTGAATAACTTAGGACACTAGGAGGAAAGTATTAGAAGATGCCAAGAAACTAAGTTTCTTCCCTATTCACAGCCCTATTTATAAATATGATGTTATTTTAATATTGTTTTATATGCTAGACTATAGGAAGGTGGTTCTATTTTAATGTTTAAATGCATGTGTGAATATAAGTATAATAAAGAGAAAAGGATACATTACAATGTTAAGAAACACCTTTGTGTTTAGGTATCATTTATGTTTTTACATCTTATACCTGTAATGTATTTTACCAAATTCCCCCAATATTCATTATGAAATACGTATATTTTTTGTAGCCACAACTCATTTTGACCAAATGGACTAGTAGCCATTTTATCTGCTGGCTTCTTATGACATCCTTATAATCTCAACGTGATTATTTTAAAATTAAAATCTCATTATGTCATGAGCTTTCTTAAAATAATCTCTTAGATCCTTGTCACATATCAGAATAAAGTCAAACCCCTTCGTCTATAAGATTCAGGCTTCTCTCATAAGACACGGATTCATTCTCAGCCATAGAAACTCTGCCAATGTCTTTTGAATGTACCTGATGCTCTTTGAAACACTATAGTTCAGTGCCATCTCCTTTCTGACTTTACTCAGCTCCCTTCTAAAAACTACCTCCAATGAAGGCCGATTAATTTCTCACTGCTTTTTAGTCAATTGGAAAGGCAGAGTGGTTAAGAGCTTTGGCTGCTAACCAAAAGTTTGAATCTACCAGGCGCTCCTTGGAAACCCTATGAGTGGCAGTACTACTGTGTCATCTAGGGTGGCTATGAGTCGGAATCGACTCGATGGCAACGGGTTTTTTAGTCAATAAATAGTAAATTCTAATATTTAATAGTGAATTTCCCTATTAAATATTCAAATATGTAATTATTCATGCCATCTCCACAACATGTGAAAGAATATTGAGCATACATAGATTAGAATAACATTTGCTGCAGTTTGTTAATTCAAGTAAACGTTTTTATATGTACCTGTGTTTTTAAAACAGTTTTTTGTTGAGTTTGAAATGCTACTAAATGTCAAATGAAATGAAAACAAATCAAGGTACAGTAGCTTGTGGAACAGTCATAAAACCGTAGTATGTCTAGTGACATAAATAATTCCTGGTATAAATAAAATGACCAATATTCATCATATGAAGTTATAAAAGAAAAAAAATCAACCAAGGAATGTCTAGCCCTTTTCCATGAAACTTTTCCTTTATTAATAACTTGTGCAATTTTCTTATGGAGAAAAACGCCAAATATTCTTAATTACTAAATACATTGTTGTTCCTTAGTAAATTAACAGGACAAAAGAGACTTAAATAATATGTTAAATTAGAATCTATGTATGACCTGAGTAGAATTTAGATAAGCACATAATCTATATCTATTAAAGTATTATAGCCATGGAGATTTTCAAAAGACAAACTTTCATTAGGGTACAAAGAATGCAGAGAACTACAGCTGCCGTCAAAATAGCCAATATATAACCCACAAATAGTTGAACATTTGATACTAACAAGAAAGCATTTTTGTTTTGTTTTTTATAAAAATTAAGCTGGTTGGAATTTCTAATATAGATGTAAGTTATGTCCTAGTGAAGTCACTGGACGAACATTCTAATCTGATATTAGAAACAAATAAAATTTATTGAAGGAATGAACTGCTGGAGAGCACTTGTTCAGTTTAGCTGTAATGGTATGCTTTACCTTACAGGCAAAACGAAGAATACTTCATAAGACACCAGTTTCATATCAAAGCAATGGCAGGAAAGGAGGTGAGGTTTACAAGGGTGGCAATTAACTGTAAAACTTTCTGTATATCAGCTTCTAGTCTAACACAAATCTCTCATACTTGATACAATTTAACTAAGGCAGTATTTCTAAAGTGAAAAGTATAAACAATTTCGACATGAAAGTTTAATGATATATTTGCAGCTGGACCGACTTAATTGGAATCTTTGGATACAGAACTGACTGCTTATTTAGCTGAGAGAAAAAGAGATAACGCCTAGGCTCTTGCTGAGGATCTTCTTTTAAGGTAGTTAAAACAATATGTTTATCTCTAAGCTCTAATTTACTTTGACAGCTTAATAAAGCTTTTTCTAAGGCCAACTGAGGGCACACTCTTAACATAACAAGCAGGACTGAGCTTTGTTTTTCAACAGGCAACTTTAACAGAAGCCAAATGGTTGTTAGGAATGTAGAAGTAAAACCCTCAGTTTAATTTCAAAATTGAGTGCCTGATTTTAGTTCTGAAATCCCCCAATTAGACCTACCAGCACCTCAAAATTTAAAAATTCCTCACATAGTTATATAGGGGCTGTAGAAATTCATTCCAAAGGGAATAAAGCTATTGCAGTTAAATTAAATTTTAGTGAGGATGACACAAATTATTTTTCTTACCTCGAATGCAACTCAGTGAGCTACTTTTATTAGTTGATCAATAATTTCATAGTAATTCAAAGGAAATGGTATAAAATTTCCATATCTGAATTTGGAAAAGACAAATATTATTTTGTGGAGCTGTTTTGTTAAGGATGTTTATTTGCTTTTCTGTTTCAAAAGAAACCCGGTGAAAAATATGACCTCTACATAATTTTAAAAAATAATTTTTATTTATATTTTATTTTTCAACGCTTCTAATAAAATTATTTTTCTCCATATATTTCATTTTTTAAATAAAAGCTATCTCATGAACAAAAATATGCATATTAGGCAATTGAATACACGCATGCAATTTACAGTTTCTATAAAAATGATCAAGAGTTCCTAAGAAGCAAATGTCAGATGTAGTAAGAAGAGATATTTCAAGGCTCTTTGTTGGAAAACGTCATTCAAATAATATATAAATAAATGAAAAGAATTCAGTGATAATTAGATTTTACAATATTGATACACAATTGCTATTTTTTTATAAGAACAGAGGAAGAATTAATGCTGGATTTTGGCCATCTTCTAAAACAAAAGTAGTCAAATTCAGTCTCATGAATATTTCACACCTAAGTATATATTTCTTCTTACCATCCTGGCTAGTTAGTCCCCCTTCACTTGAAATTCAAAGTCTACGATAGTGTTGAAGAAAAAATAAATGCACATATTCAGTGGAGGAATAAACAGTGACTTTAATATTTCAACAAAAGGCAGCAGTGCCCTGTTGTTTATATAGATTTATTTATAGGACCCCAGTACATAAAAACAATATAATAATGCTATTCTACCTGTTCGCACATTCATCATGAGAAACCTAGAGTTTCACAAAACAATTCCAAAACCACTTTTCAAAAAAACTTATTTTCTGTTTTGCTTGTTTTAGCAGAATTGTAACTGAGTTATTTTCTGCTTAATCTTCAAAACTAAATGGTCTGAAAATGTGTGCGGTGTTGTTGTAATTGGTAAGAGCAGATTTACCTCTTGTTTCCCTAAAGGCATTATCGAAAAGAGTTCTCAAAAGGTTTCCATTTTGCCATTTCTTTGTCTTTCTTTAATATTTAAGCTTTCCTTTTATTTTCTTTATTATAAGATCATTTGTATAGAAACAAATTAAAAATTAATATGTTTGAGTCATGGCATCAATCTTAAACTTAGAGATATTTCAAGGAGGTTGTGTTTCATCTGAATCATGTTATTCTGAAAAGCTAATGGGAAATTGAGAGATTCTAACAAGAGGTTGCTCCAACCAGTCTTCCCCGTCTAGAAACCAACCACTTCTCATCATCTCTTCTCGTACCACCCTGGGGCCAAGCTACCATCACTCTATCATAAACTATTACATTGCCTCCCTAGAATCTATTCTTAAACAACCACCACAGTCAAAGATCAATGACTGCTCATAAATATGCGGTGGCTTCCCATTTCCCTGAGAATCAAAGACAAAGTCATTACAATGCATTGCCAGGTACTTCCTGAACTGGTCCTCATACCTGTCTGACATCATCTCTTGCACCTCCCCATGCTCCAACTGTATTAACATGTTTGCTATAGCTTGAACACAGCAGGCGTGCTCTGACCATAGGGTTTGGTGTTGGCTGTTGGCTTTTACAAGAACACTTCTCTCTTAAATACCTTCATTGCTAACACCTTTGCCTATTTCAAGTCTGCTCAAAAAAGACATTGCGACTGAGGCTACCCTGATCACCATGTTTCTAAGTGCAACCTCCCCCTCTCCCTTTCCTTTTCCATCTCTACCTTTTTCCCCCGTAGGACTTATTAGCAGTTAGCATACTATGTATTTCCTTATTAGGTTATTTAATGTTTTTTTCACTATAAATTAAACTCTGAGGGGAGAGTTATTTGTCTAATATATTTACTGATATATCCTAAGCATCAGGAACAGAGCAAGCTGACACACTGTATGTGTTTAGTGAATACTTGTTGACAATAAATGAGGGGATGAATTAATTGATTTATAGGTAAAAATATTCATTACCATTTGTCCCTTGAAACTTTTCGTGTCTTTCTACATTCGTTTCAAATAATCACTTTTGAGTCAAAGTTGATGTTATGTGTGGTAGCAGTTAAGGGTTAATCAGTGCTATAGGCCACTTCAGCATTATAACAGATAATGGTCAAGAACTGGTGGATGTTTGGGTAACTATCCTCCAGGACAGTGGAATCTGCACATGACTCACTGGTATTTGAGTGATAAAAAAATGGACTGGGAATAATAATTTTTTTCCATAATGTAATGAAAGTTGTTTTTAATGATCACAGCTACAGATAGTAAGAGAAAGTCATTAACAAAAGATGTTAATTCATTTATTGATTTTTAAGAAATGAATATGTTTAATGTCTTAATATGTCAAAAGCGAATATAACGTTTGAATTGGTTTGAGCTGAACTCATGAAGCCAACTCCTTAGTATTATGGCTATTACTCAAAAAAAAATTTTTTCGATGGATTTTATACATTTCAATATTTATTCTTCATATCATTCCTAAATTGGTCATCCATACAACTGAACTAATTACATAATGATAAAGTTCTATCAGAAAGATGAACTAACCTATCCAAGGACAGATCGTGTGCTTCAAAAATAAGTTAAAAGATTATTTAGTATTTATATCTGTAAGACTGTAAATCCTTCTTATCTCAAATCTCTGAATATTATATATATTTAAACCATTACTAGTGTTTATACTGCTAGTCTCTGTCTCTTTTTTAACTACTTTAACATATACAAGAGGAACTGAAGTTAAGAGGCTAGAAAAAACAAATCAGAATTTTAAATAGAAAAGATAGGTTTTGTTTTTTAAGTGTTTTGGCATTTTCAGATGCCAACATTTATTGCCCAACTGTGAGGTTGTTTGTCATCATGTTTGAAAAGGTTACTGCAAGACCACTCAAAGGGAGTGTAAAACATTACAACTCTGCCTGCATTTAGAAACAGAAAGCTATGCATTATATTTTGCATTCTCTCTCTCCACTTGTCTTTAAACACAGTAATCTTGACAAATCCAACATCAATCATATTCTGTGAATATTTCTGGAACGCAAGTAGCAATATCAGCAACTGCTGCTTAAGGCGACTTTAGTTCATCTTTCTTACTGTCATGCTTTCTTTTATAGCACCTCTCTATGTAAAATATCACTGCATGAGTAGTGAAAGCAAAATGCTCATTGTATTTTCACATTTTGCTGTGAAGCACATGAGGCAATTCATGATACATAATTTCTTATTTTTTGTCAGTATATAGCAATCACTCAACATGTGCACCCCAAAGACACTGAAATCTACTTTCACACCTGGCATGATTTCCTGTTTGTTTCATTTTCTTTCAAATATGATTGACTGCAAATATTCTGGCTCCCCACCCCCACACACAAATCTACCTTTTTAAAATTTCAGTTGATTTAATTATAGTGCGTAAGTGTTTGAATTCAAGTCACCCCCAAATTATTTTCCAGTGCCTGTGATGATACTCTGTAACTTACTGCACCCTTTTCTACTAATCTGGTCTTTGGGATATTTGTGAGCCATATTTAATTGATATTATTCCCATTCTTTCATATGCCCTAGTAATATTTCCAAGATGTTCTGTCACTAAAGAATATATGTTATTAGGAGGAAAGTCTTTTCTGAGTTTCAATATTATCAAGAAGTGGACATTCTTTACTTATATTATTGAGTAATTATTAGGAAGACTTTGCCATTTTATTTATTTTTATATAAGTAAAGTTTGTCTAGAAATACAAACGTCAAAATTAAAAAAATGGTAATCCTATGATTAATCTTAAAAATTCTATAATAAACTTAATTCTAATCTTTTAATTACAGTAACATAGGAAATAGATACTTGTTATCTTCACACTTGGACAATTTGTCCTTCTCATTAAGTATTTTAAAAATATTCAACACTTTAGCCCATAAATTCACAAAAATGTAAAATTCTAAATCTGAAAGAGGTCTTAAAAAGAAAAAACTATAAAAATCATTAATTTATAGAGTGAAATCTGGGGTCCAGTGAAGCAAAAAGATTTGTTCATGGTCAATGGTCTAGTTTAAAGCCAGATCTGAACGATAAAAAATGATTCATCAAATTTTCAAATTTGGTATGTTTACTAAGTGAGTACCCCAACTTCCCCTAAACGAGTGCAAATAGAGTATTCTATTATTAAAACTAGTTGTCAGTGGTTTCATTCAGCCAGTGGATTCATTTAATTTATTTTTAGTATATTTATATATATCCAGCTTCAATTCCAAAGTTTTCTAAAATGATTGGACAAATTTACACTTGTGTTAGTGACGTACAAGCATTTTAGGTGTTCCAAAACTTCAACACTGTAATTTCTTCTTCATTAAATCTTTGTAGTAAGTGTGAAGTAGTATTTTATGATTGTATTTCCATGATTACTAATGCATTGCCACATGCCTATCATCCATTTAGACATCTTTGGTATTACCATATTTTTAAGCAAATAACGTGCTTTCTATGTTTGTTTCCAACAGCTCCTCCTTCTGTGAAGTATTTTCATAAGTGCTGTTATGCCAACTTTTTTTATGTGTTGCTGTAAAAAAAATTAGCCTAACACACTTAAAAAATACCTTGCAGGTGGAAGGAGCGGTTGGCAAAAAAACATAGATGGTGCACCCTACTTGCATAAAAAACGTGGTAAAACTTTTTCCATTACTAGGCACTCATCTGTGTGTCTGAAAGTTATGAAACATTCTAGCGAGCTTCTTTGCTTGGCTGAGCTGTAATCTCTTTATATTCAATCTTACTGTCAGCTGTAGAGTCCATACTTTGCTGAAGTCTCCCCGTAGGAAGAACAAGAAACACCCAAATACCGTCTCTTAGTTCATCACATTTTGTTATGTTTTATTTTTGATATAACAGCTTTACTGTATTATATTTTCTCCCTATATCAGAGAGTCTTGATTGATCTTTTTTGTGTTTCCCAGTGAATTCCACTATTCTGTATATCATAACCCTCTATTTAACTCTCATTAGCGTATTTTTTATCCCTCAGATAAAATACGTTTCCCTCTGGTGTGCAGGCCAAGCCCTTATTTGAATGATGGTCACTGCACTTCTCTTTCTGGTTAGAGAAGAGTTAGAGGATTTTATTTTATTTGTACTGCATTCAGACCTTTTAAACAGCCTAATGAGTTTAGGTTACGAGCTAAGTCTATTAAAATAGCTTCAAGATTAGAGATGTTTGTGGTGTGAAACAAATGTTTTTTTCTTGGAGAGCTATTGGCCTAAATCTTTGGAAATAAGTGAATAATCTTCCAAGCACTGATGTGAATGGAATAAGTTAAAAAATAATATGCAAAGGCAAAGATTCTTAACTCATCAGTTATTCAATAGTTCGTAATTAAGAGTATAATTTACTGAGAACATTTTGGCTAATTTCATGCTGTGGCAAACATTTAAGAAGTGTAGTCTTGCTCTTAAGAGCACATTCAAAAGTAGATAACACAATCTAGACACAAATCATCCTGGGTAAAACAATAGGAGTCTAATTTCAAAGTACACGTATTTTAAAAATTATGTTTACACACTTATATGATTTATCGTTATTGCACTAGTATTCAAAAACATACTACGTTATGTCAAAATATTCTTTAACTTTTGTTGAACTCTTAAATGCCTGTTAGGAGATTATTTAAATAAAGTAGTTTATAAAATCTTTTTTTTTTTTTTAGTTGTTTCCTTTAAAGGGTGTTTTGATTACTTTTATGATATAAACTTACATCCTTCTCTAAAATACCTAACCAACTTGCTTTGAAAAATACTATCTTGATTCAAGAAATGTTTTGAAACCCAGGAAATATGTGTATTTCTCTTCATTGCACAGATGTTGGTTCAAGAATAGAAACAGAAATTTCCTTATGGTCATTTTTAAAGATAAACAAATAACAGTATTCCATGTATATGTAGTTACAATGTTATTGCTGTCCTATCATGTTCTCTCCATAACTATTTCATTGTATTGGTCATCATGTAAAAATGTTATTATAATTATGATAAACAAATTTGATGCAAAAAAAAAAGTATATAATGAGCTTCATAAATGGTCTCTGGAATCTTTATCTCACTATCCAGTGTTATATGTAGGCATTTAGTGAAAGGACGTTCTTAAGAAGCCCTTTTACCTACCTACTCTACCACCTTATTCCTAGTTCTTTCTCAAGGATAAAGAATACTAAATTGACCATCCAGATTCCAGGATGTTGGGTAGACATGTTGGTTTTTAAGGAATCAAAATAGTGCATGGTGGTCTTTCTTATGCTTCTTCCTTCTGCTCCACTGAATTGGCAGGTAGATTGTTATACGGAGCTATGAAAAGCCCAAATAAAAGAATCTCCAAAACATCTTAGTGTTTGGAAGTAAATGCATATGTTCCTCTGAAATTAAATATAATCCCTTGAGAACAGTTACTGACTTGCTATAGAAAGACACCGGATATTTATACCAAGCAATCATGATAACTGATTTTATTTTCATTAACAGCGTGTTTCATAATCCACCAAGACATAAAGCAGGGTAAATATGACAGTGCTGAATCTTAAAGAAGAAGTTGTATATTTGATATCAGGCTTGAACAGTTATAAAAGTACATGTAAATTGCAGAAACAAATTTCTCATGTTTTCACAGTACCAACTTCTGCCTCACTGCCTGTCCTCTGTCAGTCTATACTTATATCCTCATGGGTATAATCTATAACTATTTGACAGAGGGAAAAAAAAAAAGTAAGATAGTGCTTTGTTTCCTATTGTAAAAAATCACCACATATTTAATAGCTTACAACAAAGCAGATTTATTACCTTATACTTCTGGAGGTCAGTTGTCTGAAATGGGTCTTTCTTGGCTAAAATAGCGACTTTGGTGGCAAAGTGGCTAAGTGCTGGGCTGGTAAGCTAAAGCTTGGAAGTTCAAACCCACCAGCTGCTTCTCACAAGAAAGATGTGGCATTTTGCTTCCTACTCCGTCCTATAGGGTTGCTATGAGTTGGAATCAACTTAGCAGCTATGATTTTTTTTTTTGTTTTTCTGGGCTAAAATGAAAGTGTCAACAGGACTTTGTTCTTTCTGGGGTTTCTAGGCAAGAATATGTTTCTCTGCCTTTTCTAGCTACTACATGTCTTCTGCATTCCCTTGCTTGTGGTCTTTTGCTCAATCTTCCAAACCAACAGCACAGCATAGTATCTTCAAATCGCTCTCTGATTCTCATCCTCCTGTTTTCCTCTTTCATTTATAAGAACTCTTGTGATTACATTGTGCCTATCTGGATAATGTAGGATACTTTCCCATTTCAAGCTCAGCTGATTAACAAACAATTTCATCTGCAAACTTATTTTCCTTTTGCCATGTAACAACATATTCACAGGTTCCAGGGATTAACATGTGGGCGTCTTTGGGGCCTTTATTATGCTTATTGTAGATGGATTTGCCCAATCAGTTGGTGCCAGTCAGAAGTGAACTGGCAAAATAATAAAACCACTTTTAAGAATGATCCTTAATGATAGTGGGAAAGGGAACTTTCCCAGGAGGTAGAATTTCAAGCGGTATATTTGGTTGTCACTTAGTATATATGTAAAAAAAGTGAGGCTTATAGCTATATATAGATTTGTGGGCATTAGCTAATAATTTTGAAATAATTTGAAAACAAGAAGAATGGAGAATTGGTAACAATTTGGTTAAAAGAAGAAATAATGTGGATGGATCTTTCAAAATGAGCAGAGTGAGAATATTTGTGTTTAAAATAAATGATAAATTATTGTAATCTGTGAAAAGCATGTCATTGTTAATTAGCAATCAACCTTTTCTTTTAGACATGCCAGTGCTTTTTCAATGGAATGTTGTACAAAGTGGTGATGGTGGCTGTGATGGAGCTTTTTGCATGAGAGTAGATTATTCTCACCATGACTGATTGGTTTAATGCACTCAGAACTGCCCAGCCTGTGTACAGTGGATGTTAACACTGAGCCCTGAAATAACTCTATTCCACATTATGGGAAGTAGCCTGGTCACTGGTATTAGATTGATTAAATTGGCTCCATTAAAACATGGAGAAGGCAGCAGAATCTCAGGCCTATCCTAAACCATCTGATTCATATATGCATTTTAATAAACTCTCCAAGTTGTATGTACATTATATTGGAGAAGCAGTCGTCCAAGGTAAGGATAATCTCTACTTATAGAAAAAAAAAAATGAAATAATTGACACATATTAGTAAAACGCCATTTTATCATACAAGTGATAGACATTAATGCTACTTCTTGGAGCATATCAAATGGCATATCTGATGCTAAAAACGCTTTTAAAACTACACTGAAGCTCTAATTTACCAGATTGTGGGATGTTGATGATTATGATGACGTCCTCTCAAAATTTAATGTAAATGCAAATCATCTAGGGAGTTTGTTAAAATTCAGAAGTCTGGGTAGGAATTTAGGTTATCTATTTTTAAAAGCATCTAAGTGATGCTGATAACTGTATTCCAAAGACCATTCTTTGAATATCAAGAATTATGATGTTAAAATGAAGATGCTGCTGTTGCTGATAATGATGATGATTTTAGTCAAGAAAACATGAAAATCTGACATTCCACAATGGATCAAAAATTTTGTGCTTCATGTATACTCATCATTTGCTCGTCATTAAAAAGTAACTCATAATAAAATATTGTAAAATTAATATCAATGAATTTTTAAAGAACTTTTATGGAAATGTTGTCAATGTCAGCTATATTAAAGTCATGTCAGAAAAATCACCATTCAAACTAGATTTTTTCTATGAAAACAATGATGAGCTTATCCTCATTAATTAAGCACAAGAGCCTGCATAATTCAATATTGACAAGAACTAACCATGCAAAAAATAAGAAAAGGGCAAAGCTATAAATTCAGTTTATCAGTCCAAGTCTCTTCCTTAAGCAAATGTTGTTACACAGTTGACTTTGTTTAGCTTTGTGCTTTCATCCCAGTGATGTGGGTTTTTTAATCTCATTTTGTCCATTTTATTGGGTAACTACCTTTCCATTCTGGGAATTGAGGAGCTGTAAGTTGAGATATTATGTTGTTTGCTTTACTGAGAATAACTTCTTATTTGGGGTGTCTCCCCTGTAAAATCAATCCACCAGCAAGGACCAGAGTGTCCTATGCTGTTTGGCAAATGGCATTTCTGAGTAATGCTTATTTACTTTCAAAAGTCTAACTAGAAATATAATGACTAAGATTTTCTGAGCCCTAAATGAGAACACAGTTTCAGTGAACCAATAAATAGAACTTTTCCATGGGTGTAATACAAAATATGTAAAATAATTTTCAGGCAGTTACTGTAATACAGAGATAAATACTAGATGTAGACTTTTCTTCAATTAATAAGCCAATTAATTAATCAATTAACATTAAATTAAATATCTCAATCTATATCAATATCAGCATCTATATCTATTTCTATTTTTATATGTCAAAATTTAATTGATTCAGAGAGGCTGTCACCAAGATGATAGAATAAGAAGCTACACACACACACGCACACAGAGACAAAAGAAGTGGAAACTGTCACACTCAAATTTATCAGAACTCTGGTAAAAGAGGCTCACAGCAACCAAGGGGAACACTGAATAAAAAAAAAAAAGGACAACATCAAGAAAATGGTAGGAAAGCTTTGGGGCTTTTCATTACTGAATTGTGCCCCCCCTCACCTATCATGACAGCCAGCTTAAAGCAGCAGCCCACATTTCCAGTTTGGAACCTTGTCTTGGATTCTGTAGAGAGAAGATCACACCTTATACATTATTGTCTTTGTCTGTTTGAACCTGTCAGGTTGCTACCTAAAGGAGTTAAGCAAAGTATGTGTCTCTGTTTCATTTGTCTTGGATGTTATACAGGGCAGAATAGTGGCAGGAATTGCAGGGTGGACTGGAAGGCCTGTAGCTGTCTGGGGCAAAAGAGGAAAGAATCATCGAGCAAAGAGCCAGTCTTCAAAGAGTGAAAGAGGTATTTACTGTCATTGCAAATGTCATTTGGAAAATTCACTAAACTGATGGACTACTGCAGCCTTCAACATAAAAAAGAAAAGAAATACAAAAAAGAAAAGAAACAGCAAACACAAGGAGAGAGAGAAACTGGTTTCCAGAGTTACTACTTTATATTACTCAAATGTCCCATTTTCAACAAAAAACCACAAAGCACATAGGTTAAACAAGGCAGAATAACCCACTCAAAGAACAACAACAAAAAAAGAGACTGATATCATCTCTGAGAAAGCCAAGGCATTTGACTTACTAGACAAATATTTAAAATGTGTGTTTTAAATATGCTCCAAAAGCTAAATGAATATATAGACAAAGAACTGAAGGAAATTAGAGAGAAAAAAAGTATGAATAAAATGAGAACATCTACAAAGATGCAGAAATTATAATAAAAAAGAACAAAATTTCTGAACCAAGCTTAAGAACTTCTGGAATAAAAGGCAAAACTCTCCTTCAAAAATGTTGCTGAAATTAAGACATTCTCAGATAAAAAAAGTAAAGAGAGTTTGTTACCACCAAACCTGCCCTATAAAAAATGACAAAGGAAGTCCCCCTGAATGAAAGGAAAGAACCCTAGGTAGTAACTCAAAGCTGTATGAAGAATTAAAGATCTGCAGCAAAGGAAATACCATCAGTAAATATAAAGGCCCATTTTACTATATTTTTGGTTTGTAACTCATATACTACATGATATAAAAACAAATACATAAAAAATAAGTATAAATTCCTGTTATTGGACACAAGTAATTAGTTATAACAATATAAATAGGGAAGAGATGGTGCTTATAGGAACAGATTTTTTTATATGCTTGTAAAGTTGGTATAAATTGAAACTAGATTGTTACAAATTTAAGATGTTAAGAGCAATGCCCATGGCAATCACAGTGAAAATATTTATACAAAAGGAAATGAGAATAAAAAAGTTCACTATAAAAAAGTCATAGGGAGAACTGATAAGTATTGTGACCAGGATGAACCTTCAGAACATTGTGCTGGGTGAAATAAGTGACAAATAGGGACAAACATAGTATGATCTCTTATGTGCAATTTCTACAATAGGCAAATGTATAGAGACTAAAGCAGATCAATGGTTACCTGTGACTGGAGGGAGGGAAAAAAGGGGAATATTGTTCACTGGATACTGATTTTCTGTTTCAGGTGACAAAAAGTTTTGGAGTGATAAAAAACATCATGATGGAGAAAAAATTGAAGTCCTCAATAATTTCATTTTACTAGGATCACGAATCAATATCCATGGAAGCAGCAGTCAAGGAATCTAACAATGTATTGCACTGGGCAAATCTGCTGCAAGTGACCTCTTTAAAATCCTAAAAAGCAAAGATATCACTTTGATGACTAAGGTGCTCTTAACCCAAGCCATGATCTTTTCAATAGCCTCATATACATTCAAAAGCTAGACCATGAAAAAGGAGGACAAAGAAGAATTGGTGCAGTCTGTTGGTGTGGTTGGCAAAAAATACTGACTATAGTATGGACTGCCAGAAGAACAAATTAGCTTCAAAGCTTACTTGTTGTATGTATTCTGGAGAGGAAAGATAATCGATAATGCATTAATTTCTTCATTTGACCACATATATCTTTGCAGGTTAATGATTTTATATGTTGGGTTAAGGATTACAATCCATTTAAGCTTGTATGTAGGGCTAATTCTGATTTGTGCAACACAAAGCTGTAGAATGGAAATGAGAATGATCTGCTGCCTGGAGACAGGCAGGCTTTGAACAGGTTATGATGGAGAAAAGGCCATTCCAGTAAGGAATGGAAGAGTGATTACAATGATTTGTTTGATTTGGCTAAAAAGTAGGATCCTTGAAATATTAAATATAATGAAAGAAACAACATCATTCATTATCAAGTATTTGTGACACTTTCAGCTTTGAGTTTTATTCTTCTTTGAAAATATTTATTTATTGTGATTATCACAGCTAATTAAGTAATTATGAATGCCTGAATTGATTCTTTGAGCTAGGTAAGTGACAGTATTACCAGTTATGCATTAAAGAGTACCCAGGACTATCTACAAATGGATACTTTCATAATATGAACCATAACAAAAACACATTTGTTTTGATTAATGTGACAGTTCTAACGATATGAGGTAAGAGCTAAAAGAAAAGACAATCCACTGATTCAACACGTATTTACTGAACATTCATTATGTATAGCATACTAGATTAGATGCTATGGAAATTACAGTGATAAACTACTTATGGACCATACACAAGAGGGAGAAAGAGAGGATGAAAATACTCTTCACTGAGTACCTGATGAACTGACAGATATTATGCTCAATGCTTAACATAAATGTTTATGTTTTTGTTTACATGCAAAAAATTTTAGAATAGACATAGTTTGTGTATGGCTCATGGTCAATACATGATAAATGTTTGTTAACTAAATGGATTTTAAGGAAGAAAACACTTTTATCAGATAGTGGAAGGCAGAATTCTAGCTCTGTTCACAGGAAGGAAACTTTGATCTCCAGTGGAGGTGTGAATTCAAGGAGCATTTAGGAGATATTCTCCCACTTTATATAGGTCAATGGGGACAGGTTGGATTTACACATGTTGTGATGGAGAAAAGGCCATTCCACTAAGGAATGGAAGAGTGATGACTTTGCAATGATTTGTTTGATTTGGCTGAAAGGTAAAATCCTTGAAATATTGAGTAATCTTACTGGACAAGTAAGTTTGAGTCAGGATAACAATAACAAAAAAAACTTAATTCATACTAAGGATTTCAACTCTAGTCTGTAGGAAAGTGAAGCCTCTGAAGTTTTAGACTGAGGTGAGCCATGAACACAGATGTGTTTTAGGAAGTTGAGTGTAGTAGTAGTGTCTTAGTCATCTAGTGCTGCTACGACAGAAATACCACAAGTGGATGCTTTTAATGAAGAGAAGTTCATTTCCTCACAGTCAAAGTAGACTAAAAGTCCAAAATTCAAGGTGTCAGCTCCAGGGGAAGGCTTTCGCTCTCTCTGCCTTCTCATCAGTGTTCCTGCAGACAAGCAGCTTCTCGATGCAGGGACCCTGGTCTGAAGGACGCGCTCTGCTCCCGGCACTGCTTTCTTGATGGTATGAGGTCCCCCTGTCTCACTGCTCACTTCTGTCTTTTATATCTCAAGAGATTGCCTCAGGACACAATCCAGTCTTGTAGATCAGGTCCTGCCTTACTAACATAACTGCCACCCATCCTCCCTCATTAACATCATAGAGGCAGGTTTACAACATACAGGAAAATCACACAGTACCAGGAATCATGGCCTAGCCAAATTAATACACACATTTTTTGGGGGACATAATTCAAACCATGACAAGTAGTGTGTAAAATGATCTGAGAAAGGAAGTTACTGGAGGTGAGGAAACAAGCTGCAAAGCTATTAAAATATTCCAGGAAGTAGGTAATAATAGCCTGAACTCTGACAACAGCATAGAAATAGAGCAAATGGCCCAGGGAAGTTAAATTAACAGACAATATGTCTTATACTCCAGTCTCATTCCTACCTATCCTGTTAAAATTTGTGTTAGCCTTTTTACAAATCCTTGTGTGAAGACAAATTCAAAGTTAATAATATCCCAGCTTTCCATCACTGTTTCTTCTTTCATTTCATTATGTAGGAATTATCTTGTGTTTCTCCATTTTCCCACATGCTAGCTATTATAAAACAGAAATTGAATAACAGCATTTTGGAACAACCTAAGTATATACTGTAAGCCAAGCAGCACAGCTTCTAATGATAGTGATAAAACACTGGCTCAATTTAGATCTTCTAATGCTGTGAACATGGAAGCCTGAATATCCACAGGTTTCATGGGGACTCCTGTTAATTCTTAGTTTACTCTGCATTATGTGTTTAATCAGATTTATCACTACAGGTAATTTGCTTGTCTTTTCTAGTGTTCTTATTCAAAATGTTTATGCATAGCTTCATATAACTTCTCTGAAAGATAATACTTACCTCAAGTATTTTAAGGATTATCATGTACATATAATTCAGATAAATAACATAACTGTTAAACTCATTTTGGCAAAGCTTTAGTGTACATTACTCAGACATAAGAAGAATATTATCAGATTGTACTGCCCATTAAAAATTGATATAAACAATATGTGTTGCCTCTGACTTGGTTAATGGAAAATCCTATGTTTGCCTCATTTAATTTCCCTGGATTACTATTATATATATCCAATAAAGGTTCAAAAGCAGACAGAAAAGAATAGAAACTTAGTAACATTAATGTCCCTGTGAGAATTTGTGAGATGTCTCTGTAATGTTCAAAATTCTGTTAAAATGTAGATGCCAGTCATTTTCAAGATCTTTTATCTACCCTCATTCATCTCTTCTATACTATACCTGAATTTCTGGTCGTGGGTCAGTTTCAGGGAGGGTGGGAAGAAACAAGCTTATATCATTAGGTGAGTAGTTATTATTCACATTTGCATTTCGTGTTTTCAAAATTTTTCAATAATGCACAATGTTTTTATAAGAAATTTCTAACCTCAAGAGAGTGGTTTGAAATAGTTAAGTATCATTCATGGGTAACAGCAATGCAATTAAAAAATATATAAGTATCTCCTGAATTTTAGAACCAACTGAATAATTCTCAGTTGAAAAAATACATCAGCAAAAATTAGAAATCTGAAACTTGTACTTCTTTGTACCACAACTATATTTTTCAGCTTTTTGATATTATTTACATAGCCAAATTATGAAATAGTGTTTTCTCTATATACATATATATGTATGTGTGTGTGTGTGTGTGTGTGTATATATATATATATATATATATATATGTATATATATATATATATATATATACATATATACATACAGAAGTCCCCAACTTACTACATATTTGAGTTATAACGAATTGCACTTACTACTGTTTGTTCTTTTTTGTTTTATTTTGTAAACCTCTTTGTTAGTAATATGTACTGCATACAATGCTGCAGCACATAATTTGCTAATATTATCATTCTCAAATGTTCACTTGCAGATGTTCAATTTTATGATTTACTTTTTAAAACACTGTCTTATAGCAGGCTATGGCCTGATCTACAATGAAGTCAGTGTCAGTGTCGGAAGTCATAACTGATAGAAAGTTGGGCAATATTCAACCTAATGGCATACAACAATTGAACTGAGCACACGTCAGACAGCCTTTATGACTCCAACTTTATTGTTATGACACTGATTAGACCGGCCTATAGAGTAATCTTACTCAGCATTTTGTACCATACGAAGCATCAGTTGTTAATTTGGAGCCGAGTTGCTTATACATCCAACAAAATGTCAGCAAAACAAGTCATACCACTGAAAGGCATTCAACTTATGTCAGAGCCGACCTCTGATGGAGTTGTCAGAAAGGAACCCAGTCATAAGTCGGGGGTTACCTGTACACACATACGCGCGCACACACACACACACACATTTGTATTAAAACAAGAGAGAGTAATACTATCTGTACATAAATGTTAGTGAAGCATTATTTGCTTTGACCTAAATTCCTTCCGAGATTCTTAATAACTATTATGTAAACATACAAATACATTGTAAATTAAAGCATTATGTGGAAATACATGAACGTTTTGTTGAATTGTCTCTTTTCAAAGATTAAAAAGAACCATATGTTCTGTTAAAATACATGTGAAAATATATCTAAATAACATTAACTATTAAGTGAAATATCCATCCAAAACAAGGTCTGATATTTGCAATATTACTTTGATTCTGTATGATTGGTTGAATTCTTTGGAAGTCTTATGATGACAACGTATTCTTACTGTGTTTCCTAGAACATGTTTACCAAGCTTATTATTTTTTTTGTTTGCATAAAAATATCTAAAGTATATATTGACTCAAAGGTAATTTAAGGAGACATACATTAATTATTATTAGTTTTTATTATTAAACTTTATCCATCCAGTTAAGCCTGGGACAATCAGCTCTTGAATTCCCATTAGTTGTATTTACAGGTCAAGGTAATAAAGTCATATGGCTTCAAGGGCCAGGCAGTAAGCAAAATGAGTGAAAGAGGTCAGATGAAATTGTAGACATAAAAAGGGTAAAATCAAAATTCATGTCCAGGCAATTGCTGCCATGTTATAATTCAGGACCAGAAGCACTGTTGTTTTGCCACATATACTAATTTCTTTCAGGGGATTCCAGAAATCCATACACTTAAAACTAAAAAATAAAATCTGAAGTTTTTATTTGTTTATGTATGTAGGTGTGTGTGTGTGCACCACTTTTTGTCTCCTCTTGCTTAGGCAGCCATTTCTCCTATCATGTCCAGTGGGTTACTGAAATGGTTGACTATACAACTCATAAGTAGTTATGTAATGACTGCAAAAACTGTATTTCCAAATTGACAAGTATCCCTACTAATTATGGTATCCAAGGCCATTGAATTATTGCCAGGAAAACTTTGTATTTGAAAATCCAATTCACTAATATTGTTTATTAAATTATTACAATAATTTTTTCGTAAGATTAGCTCATCTTGGGTGCATTAAGGGAGCCATTTTGGCATAGTGGTTAAGATGGTTAAGAACTCAGCTGCCAACCAAAAGGTCGGCAGTTTGAATCCACTAGCCACTTCTTGGAAACCCTATGGGCAGTTCTACTCTGTCCTATAGGATCACTATGAGTCAGAATCGACTCAACAGCAACGGGTTTTTGGTTGGTGCATTAAAGGAACTTGAATTTTTAAACAAGAAGCAGAGGAGTGTAGAAAGTTGTGGGCACAGGGCAAAAGGATAATGATTCAGTTGCTCCAAATTGGTAATGATAATCTGAGACACTAGGTAGTTGTCAAGTAGGGAACTGAGGTTGGCGAATGGCAAAACTATCTGCCTGGGGACGGAGCTAGGAAGATTTTTTCAGTTTCTCTTTTATTTCACTCTTCCTCATTTCAGTTTAGCAACCATCCATCAAAAAGGCATTATATAACCACGATGTGTCCAGCTCTGTGTTAAGAACTGAAAATATAACAATGAACTGTTTAGGAAATAGTGTTTTTTAGAGTAACTAGACACTAAACAAGTAATTAAAAACATTCTAAGTGCTGAGAAATAAAACATGTGATTCTACTACCTTCCTCACTATGTTCTGTGAATTACTATTTGCTATAGAGTATGTGATTAAATATTATTCTTGGAAATTTATTATCAGCATATTTTTTGTACAAAATTGCCTAGTTGAAATATAGACCTGGACACTCATAGCTCTGAAGGCAGTGTTACTCTAAACAGACCCAGAAACCATCTAAATATAGTTTAGTATCCCAAAAGCAAAAACAAATGGAAACAATCTTTCTGTATGTAACTGGAGTATTATTTCCAATAGTTAAAAAAAAAAAAAAAGTCTTGGAAGATAGTGACTTTTTATTTTAATGGTTTGGCTAAAGTAAGATAATTCCCAGCCTGATTTTTTAAGACTGTATCTCTAAGAATTTGAAACATGTCATTATCAGACTGCCTCTCCTTTACTTTCAATTTAAGGTGTCTGAACAAAGAAGTCATCCAGTGAAGTCTGTGGAGAATATTTACTTTGCTTGAAATAAATCTATGCCCCCAAGAAGAAGCTCAGATAGTAAGGAGGTGGTGTGGAGATTTAGTTCTATTATTGATTCTCTTCTCTAATACCTTACAATCCTTACCAAGGTATAAAAGGAGCATCTGCTTCTGAAAATCGTTCTTTGCTGTTTTAAAGTTTGATCAAAGATTCCATAGAAGAATCCTGATCAAATGCGGAAAATGCAGAATAGAATTTTAAATTCTCATGGACTCCAGACGTCTTGGAGCCATGAAGATTGGATGAACTCTTGAAACTATTGCCCTGAGATAGTCTTCAAACCTTAAACCAAAAATATCCCCTTAAGTCTTCTTAAAACCAAACAATAGTTTAGCTTAACTAGTAAAAAATCTCTGCCTTGAGCATTATGCTCTTTTAAGAATTGTCTATATGGGATGAAATTGACAACAGCAGCTTGAAAGATTAGATAAGAACCTCAAGGGGAAGTGAATTTATGTTAGTAGGAGATGAACAACTCAGAAAAGGAGGATGAGAATGGTTACACAACTGGAAGAACGTAATCAATGTCACTAAGTGGTACATAGAGAAACTTGAATCGGTGTATGTTTTGCTGTGTATATTCTCAACAACAACAACAAAATAAATAAAATTACTAAAAAAAAAAAAAAAGTTTGCTCCCAACGTGAACTGGAAAGGTGCTTGTAATTTCTGCACGTCGTTTCACCTGTGCTTTTCTTGTTAAAATCCTTACAAGCCCAGGCTTGATGTTGTATTGGAGGTGCTATCATCAGCTTTCTGCTGTTCTTACAAGATGTGAACAGTTCAGAATGTTTTCCAAAATGCTCTCTGGTGATGTTTTCCTCTTCAGTGCTGCATCTCTCTAACAGCTTTGTAACCCAGTTTCAATTTCTTCAGCAGAGTCATCCATAGGGATGCCAGAGAAAAAAATGTAGTTCCCACAACATTAGGGCTCTCATTTTTTTTGATATAGAAAATTGTCCTTTTCCTAGTAGGCCTTTTTGAAATAAATAAATAATCAGACAAATAAACAAGAGATTCCCAATATAGACCACAGAGTAGCTTTGCAGTTATAAGCCACCATTTCTGAAATGAGGTTATCTGGGATAAAGCCTCTAATTTCTATGAATTTTAGTTTCTTTCTCTGTAAAATGTAAATAACTTCCTATCAGTTTAAAATGTTGTATGTGAAAATATTGTATAGAAATACTAAATAAATAACAGGGAATATTGATGTATTTTATCTTTATTTTCTGATAATGGGGTTTGGGTTTGGACAAAGAAGCATCAAAGGGAATATATTTGGCAATAAAAAGAGTCATTAGGGTTTGTAAAAGAGACAACGGAATTACTGGGATTAAATATGACCTGCTTTATCACCTTATAGCGTCAGTTCTGGCTTTAAGGGATCTTCTGATAAAAGGTAGCCTGGTATGAAAATTTTGGTGGCATTTCCTCATGACTTTGACACAGAGGGCATTGAGAAGCATAATTCCAATGGCATTTAGAAGAAGCCCTATAGATGTTGAGTATCATTTAAGTTGATAGCACAGCTATTCTGCCTGAATTTTAAAATGTCAAAGCACTTATTTCCCATCACTATATATTCAAGGCCACTTGCTGCCCTTTAAAAAAAAAAAAAGTAGACTAGGGCGAGAAATATTGACCGTTCTTGGCATCAACTCCAACAGCAGAACACATTTTAGATGGGACCCTTTCACTTGATCGGCTCTTGCTCTATGATGACGTTGTGCAGACCTTCAGACTTGCAGATCTGCCCCGCAGAGAAGAACTCAGGGCCCCACCAACTTTCAGAAATCTTTGCTCTTTCAGTGTGGTTTGCTTCTGAGTGGGGTCACTAGCATTTTCTTTACAACTTCAAAGAACATCGTTCCATTCTTCCACAGGGCTGGTCATTTCTGAATTAATTACTGATATTTAGTTCGAGAGCTTTTTCTTCAGTGGTTTATACAGAGTTGTTCTACCTTAAATAGTAGAATGATGTTCTGGTACAGACCACAACAAGAGGGAAATTTAGTAGTATTTCGTTATCTCCTGTGGTATAATGTCCAGCCTTGTTAGTTGAACATTTAAAAAGTGCTATAGCTTCAATTTTTAGAAAAAAAAATAAACACTAAGAGAAAAGAAAGGGTGCCACTGTAAAATTTGAGATTATTTAACTGTTCTTTTTGTTGTTGTTATTTTGCTTTATATAAAGTATTCTTTCAGTGTGTAATCTGTGCCCAGCCCAGTACTGAGTGCTATGGTAGACTGAGCAAGAAAGAAAGGGAGAGAATAACAGTTTGGCCTAGAAAAATTTACCATTTAGTAAAACAATCCAGCTCATAATCCACTACTACACATATGGCAACTTGAGAACAATGTGACATTAATAGATTCTGATATTATTTTTATTTATCTTGTTAATGTTCTTTGTTTAATTTTAACATGGATCCTTCAAAAGTAGGATTTTTGAACTTTTATCCATGGAAATGGAGTGGAAATAAACCACACAACAAAAAAACTGACAGAAGGAATTCTTGAAACAGCAGAAAGAGGCTAGGCTACTGTGGAGGCAAGTACTTCTGGTATCCAGCTAATATTTTGCTAATAACCTTTTCAAAGACTGAGATACTGTTACGATCAAAGCTGTTTAGAACGATACATTACCTAGGAGTCTGTGTATGTGTGTGTGCATACATTAACCCTGAGCAATAAGAAACATTACAGCACTGTTTAAATAATATCCTTTAAATAACTGCAGGTTTTTGAGGGGATTAGTTTGGCTTGGGTGTCTCCATCAGCTTATAATTACTCTAAAGTTTCATCTGCTTAAATACCCCAGATATCGTTTCTTTAGCATACAGGCTCAGCATGCAGCATGAACTCAGTGCCCTTCAAATATCAATGATTTCACCTCCTCCTTCCTCTTTCATTTCTGACATAGGATACAAATGACAATCTTTATTATCCAGAAAAGGAAGAAGGAATTAACTAAGCATGTAGAAGTTTCCTCAAATGCTGTAGACAAATATATTTCATGATCTTCTCAGGGGATTTAAAAAACAGATCATTTGGACAGGTGCAAGGATGAGATGAGGAGGCCTTGCAGAATCCAGAAAAAGACCCAGGACTATGAATCAGGAAGGGTCACAGGTATAAAACAGCATCCATTGTAAATATTTTTATCTGTGCTGCCCTTGCTGGTTGTCTTGATCCCACTTATAGGGACCCTGGGCAACTTCCTGTCTTCAATTGGTTGAATGGATTTTAAATAATTAAAGATAATAAGGTTTTTGTTGTTATTGTTTGCTTTTATAACTTGGAAGTCAGAAAATGATGTAGTCCTCTCCCAGGGTGAGTCCTGAACCACAATTTTTCTTTTCCTTTTGTTGCTATCTTTCATTTGCAGAGATTATCCTTTATTTTTTTTTTCTTTTTTTTATGGTTTAAAAGGCAAGATTGTTTATTTTTCTTAAAATTAAAAAAAAAATAGCCCCCCCCCAAATGACAGACACTCATTGTAAAACATTAAAGCAATACAAGATGTGATATGGATCACTCTATCCCATGATCCCAGACAAAATTGCTATGTAACAAACCATCCTAAAGCATAGGAACTTAAACAATAAGAATCATTTTATTGTGATCTCTCACAGTGCTAGGGGGTGACTGGTCTTAGCTAGGCAATTGTCACTTGGAGGCTCAGGTACTTGTAGTCAGAGCTCACTCACTCATCTGTTGGGTGCCTGAGCTGGGGAGACCCAAAGATTCGTGGCTGGAACAGTGGGGCTCATTGGGCATCTGTGTCCCATTCTATGTGGTCTTGTCACCCTGATCTCTCCAGTATGGTGTCTTCAGGGTAGTGGGACTTCTTACACAGTCATTCAGGGCTACAAAGGTGTCTATCTCACAGAAAGCAAGCCGGGTGGGGACTGTGCTGGTTTTTCTAACAATCTTGGAAACATGTAGCGTCACTGTTCCCAAAAGTCCTCCAGGTTTAAGGGACATCACTCTTTTTTTATTTTATTTTAATATTTTATTGTACTTCAGGTGAAGGCTTACAGAACAAATAGTTTCTCGTGAAACAGTAGTACACATGTTGTTTTATGACATTGGTTAACGACCCCACAACATATTAACCCTCTAAATTCTCAACCTTTTTTTTTTTTTTGGTGAAAATACACATAGCCAAAGATACACCATTTCAAAAATTTCTACATACACAGTTCAGTGACATTGACTACTCTGTTCCAATTGTGCTGCTATACTCACTTAAGATGAAGGCTTACAGAACAAAATAGTTTCTCATTTAACAGTTACTACAAATGTTGCCCTATGACAATGGTTAACAATCTCACAACACATCGACAATATCCTTACTCAATCTTGTGTTCCCTATCACCAGCTTCCTTGTCCCCTTCTGCCTTCTGGCCCTTGTCACTGGACTCCTGTACCTCGTTAGTCTCATTTGGTTTTACAGGGCTGTCCACTCCCAGGCTGAAAAGTGGAACTCGGAGGTAACTTCACCACTGAGCTAAAAGGGTGTCTGGGGGCCATACTCTCGAAGTTTCTCCAGTCTCCTTTAGGCCAGTAAATCTGATCTTTTCTTTGTGAGTTAGAATTATGCTCTCCATCCTTCTCCAGCTCTGTCCAGAAACCTCTGTTGTGATCCTGGTCAGAGGAGTCAGTGTTGGTAGCCAGGCACCATCTACCTGTACTGGACTCAGTCCGGTGGAGGTCTTGGTAGCTGTGGACAATTAGTCCTTTGGACGAATCTTTTCCTTATATTGTGTTCTCTTCATTCTCCCTTGCTCCCAAAGGGATGAGACCAGTGTAGTATCTTAGATGGCCGCTCACAGGCTTGTAAGACCCCAGACACTACTCACCAAGGTAGAATGTAGAGCATTATCTTTATAAGCTGTGTCATGCCAATTGAGCTAGATGTTCCCTGAGACCATGGTCCCCACAACCTTCCGCCCAGCAATTCAGTTCCTCAGGGAGTTTGGATGTGTCTATGGGGCTTCCATGACCTTTCTTTGTACAAGTTGTGCTAGTTTCCCCTGTATTGTGTACTGTCTCACCCTTCACCCAAGATACCACTTATCTATTGCCTATTTTGTATTTCCCCCCCACCCCTCCTATCCCTGGTAACCAACAAAGATTGTTACATTTTGTGTGTGAACTTTTTCATGGGTTTTTACAATAGAGGTCTCATACAATATTTGTCCTTTTGTGATTGACTTATTTCATTCAGCATAATGTCCTCCAGTTTCTTCCATGTTATCAGATGCTTCACAGATTCATTGTTATTCTTTCTCGTTGCATAGTACTCCATTGTGTGTATGTACCATAGTTTGTTTATCCATTCATCTGTTGATGGGCATTTAGGTTGTTTCCATCGTTTTGCTATTGTGAACAATGCTGCCATGAACATAGGTGTGCATATGTCTATTCGAGTGACGACTCTTATTTCTCTAGGATATATTCCTAGGAGTGGGATTGCTGGATCGAATGGTATGTCTATTTCTAGCTTTCTGAGGAAGCGCCATATCATTTTCCAAAATTGTTGTATCATTTTGCATTCCGGCCAGAAGTACATAAGAGTACCCATCTCCCCGCAGCCCCTCCAACATTTGTTATTTCCAGTGTTTTTGATTCGTGCCAGTAATGCCGGGGTGAGATGGTATCTCATTGTGGTTTTAATTTGCATTTCTCTAATGGCTAGTGTTCGTGAGCATTTCCTCATGTGTCTGTTGGCCATCTGAATGTCTTCCTTGGTGAAGTGTCTGTTCATAACCTTTCCCCATTTTTTAACAGGAAGATTTGTCTTTTTGTGGTATTGGATTTTCTTATAGATTATGGAGATTAGACCTTTGTCTGACTTGTAGTGTCCAAAAATTTTTCCCAGTCTGTAGGTTCTCTTTTTACTCTTTTGGTGAAGTCTTTTGAAGAGCATAGGTGTTTGATTTTTAGAAGATTCCAGTTATCTAGCTTATCTGTTGTGTTTTGTGCATTGATGGTTATGGTTTGTATCCTGTTAATGCCATGTATTAAGGCCTGTAGTGTTGGTCCTATTTTTTTTTCTATGAACTTTATAGTTTTAGGCTTTATATTCAGGTCTTTGATCTATTTTGAAGTAGTTTTTGTGTACGGTGTGAGGTATGGATCCTGTTTCATTTTTTTGCAGATGGATATCCAGTTTTGCCAGCATCATTTGTTAAAAAGACCGTCTTTTCCCCATTTGATGGACTTTGGGCCCTTGTCGAAGATCAGGCGACCGTAGGTGGATGGATTTACATCTGGGTTCTCAATTCTGTTCCATTGGTCAGTGTATCTGTCGTTGTAGCAGTACAAGGCTGTTTTGACTACTGTAGCTGTATAGTAGGCTCTGAAGTCAGATAGTGTGAGTCCTCCAACTTTATTCTTTTTCAGTAGTCCTTTACTTATTTGGGGCTTCTTCCCTTTCCATATAAAATTAGTGATTAGTTTTACCATCTCTTTGAAGAATGTTGCTGGTATTTGGATTCGGATTGCGTTGTATTTGTAAATTGCTTTGGGTAGAATTTCGATTTTCACAATGTTGAGTCTGCCTATCCATGAGCATGGTATGTTTTTCCATTTATGTAGATCACTTTGGGTTTCATGCTGTAGTGTTTTATAGTTTTCTTTGTATAGGTCTTTTACATCCCTGGTCAGATTTATTCCTAAGTATTTTAACTTTTTAGGGGCTATTGAAAATGGTATTGATTTCCTGATTTCCTTTTCATCGTTCTCCTTACTGGTGTATAGGAATCCAACTGATTTTTGAACGTTTATCTTGTATCCTGCTACTCTGCTGAATCTTTCTATTAGTTCCAGTAGATTTCTCGTGGAGTCTTTAGGGTTTTCTGTGTATACTATCATATCATCTACAAACAGGGACAGTTTAACTTCTTCATTACAAATTTGGATGCCCTTTATTTCTTTTTCTTGCCTTATTGCTCTAGCTTGAACTTCCAGCACCTTGTTAAATTGGAGTGGTGATAAAGGGCATCCTTGTTCCTGTTTTCAAGAGGAATGTTTTCAGCCTCTCTCCATTAAGAATGATGTTGGCCATTGGTTTTGCATAGATGCCCTTTATTATGTTGAGAAATTTTGCTTCTATACCTATTTGATTGAGAGTTTTTATCAGGAATGGGTGTTGGACTTTGTCAAATGCCTTTTCTGCATCAATTGAGATGATGATATGATCATTTTCTTTCCTTTTATTTATGTGGTGGATTATGTAGATTGATTTTCTAGAGTAGAAGCATCCTTGCATACCTGGTATGAATCCTACTTGGTCGTGGTGTCTTATTTTTTTTTGATATGATGCTGAATTCTATTGGCTAGAATTTTGTTCAGAATTTTTGCATCTATATTCATGAAAGATATTGGTCTGTCATTTTCGTTTTTTGTGACATCTTTGCCTGGTTTTGGTATCAGCGTTATGCTGGTTTCATAGAATGAATTTGGAAGTGTTGCGTCCTGTTCTATGCTCTGAAATAGCTTGAGTAGTACTGGTACAAGCTCTTCTGTAAATGTTTTGTAGAATTCTCCAGTGAAGCCATCTGGGCCACGGCTTTTTGGTTGGGAGTTTTTTTATTACCTTTTCAATCTCTTGTCTTGTTATGGTTCTGTTTAGATTTTCAACATCACTTTGTTGTAGTTTGGGTAGGTACTGTGTTTCTAGAAATTTATCCATTTTCTCTAGGTTTTCAAATTTGTTGGAGTCTAGTTTTTCATAATATTCTGTTATAATCCTTTTTATTTCAGTTGGGTCTGTTGTAATGTGCCCCATTTCATTTTTTATTTGGGTTATTTGTGTCCTCTTTGGTTTTTCTTTGTCAGTCTGGCCAGTGGTTGGTCGATTTTGTTGATTCTTTCAAAGAACCAACTTTTGGTTTTGTTGATTCTTTCTATTGTTTTTCTGTTCTCTATTTCATTTATTTCTGCTCTGATCTTTACTATTTCCTTTCTTCCGGTGGTTGTAGGCTTTTTTTGTTGTTCTCTTTCTATTTGTTTGAGTTCTGCAGTTAATGTTTTCATTTTGTCCCTTTCTTCTTTTTTGATATGTACATCTATTGCTATAAATTGTCCTCTGAGGACTGCCTTTGCTGTATCCCAAAGGTTTAGGTAAAGTGTTTTATTTCTCATTTGATTCTAGGAATTTTTTGATTCCATCTCTGATTTCTTCTATTACCCACTGATGTTTAAGCAGGGTATTATTCAGTTTCCATGTAGTTGATTTTTTTCCCTTGCGCTTTCTAGTGTTAATTTCTACCTTGATGTCATTGTGGTCAGAGAAGATACTTTGAATTATCTCAACGTTTTGGATCTTGTTGAGGATTTCTCTGTGGCCTAAGATGTGGTCTATTCTGGAGAACATTCCGTGTTCATTGGAAAAGAATGTGTACTTTGCAGAGGTTGGATGGAGTGTTCTCTATATGTCTATGCTGTCAAGTTGGCTGATTGTGCCCTTTAGGTCTTCTGTATCTTTGCTGAGTTTCTTCTTAGTTGTTCTGTCCTTTACTGAGAGTGGTGTGTTGAAGTCTCCTGCTATTATTGTGGAACTGTCAATTTCTCTTTTCAGTGTTATTAGTGTTTTTTTTTTATGTATTTTGGAGCCCTGTCATTGGGGGCATAGATGTTTATTATGGTTATGTCTTCATGATGGATCGTCCCCTTAATCATTCTTTGTCTTTTATGGTAGATTTTGTTTTAAAGTCTGTTTTATCTGAGATTAGAATTGCCATTCCTGCTATTTTTTGGTAGTTGTTAGCTTGATATATTTTTTTTCCATCCTTTGACTTTTAATAAATTGACATCTTTGTTTCTAAGGTGTGTCTCTTGTAGACAGCATATTGATGGATCCTGTTTTCTTATCCATTCTGTCACTCTCCATCTCTTTTTGGGTGCATTGATTCCATCTACCTGGAGTGTAATTATTGATAGATATGAGTTTGTTGCTGCCATTTTGTAGTGTTTTTTTTTGTGGTGCTGAAGTTTTCTTTATTCTTCTTACTCACTTGTGCTGAGTTACTTTTGTTTGTGGATATTTTTTTCATTTCTTTTGTTTTTGTAGGTTTAGTTTTTTCTGAGACTTTATGTTTTTCATTTTTAATTTGTATGAGATGGTTTGTTAACTATCTTTGTGGTTACCATGAATTTTACACTTGTCTTTCTATCTTTGAAGCAGTCTACCATTACTTGGTATCGCCTTGCCTTCCTCTCCATTAGAAGGTTCCATATCTCTGCCGTTTATTCCCTCTTTTATTGTTTTGATGTTGTTGTCATCCATCGATTGACTGCTCTGATTCCCTGTTGTATTTCTTTTGGTTTTGGATAGTCCTCGAGAGTTCATTTCCTAGATTGGTATCTGGCTCATATGATCCTGCGTCCTAGGTCCTGCCTGAGGGCTGAAGCTGTTTGTCCTCAGATCGAAGAACTCCCTTTAATAATTCTTGTAATTTTGGTTTGACTTTGACATATTCCCTTAATTTCTGTTTATCTGGAAATGACCTAATTTCACCATCATATTTGAACGAGAGTTTTGCAGGATATATTATTCTTGGCTGACAATTTTTTTCTTTCAAGATTTTATATATGTCATCCCACTACCTTCTTGCCTGCAGGGTTTCTGCCGAATAATCTGAGCTTAGTCATATTGTTTCTCCTCTGTATGTGACTTCTTTTTTTCCACGAGCTGCTCTCAGGATTCTTTGTTTGTCTTTGGTTTTGGCAAGTGTGAATATGATATGCCTTGGTGATTTTCTTTTCTTTGGTCTCTTCTGTATGGGGTTCGTTGAGCTTCTTGGATGGCCAGCTTTTCATATTTCATGATATTGGGGAAGTTTTCTGTCAGCAGTTCTTCAGTGATCCTCTCTGTGTTTTCTATTTTCTCCCCTTGTTCTGGAATACAAATCACTGGTAAATTTTTGGTTTTAATTGTGTCCCACATAACTCTCAGGGTCTCTTCATTTTTCTTTGTTCTTTTTTCTGAGTTTTCCTGAAACAGAGTTGTATCCAATATTTGTCTTCAGTTCCACTGATCCTGTCTTTCACGGTTTCCAATCTGCTTCTCAGCCCTTCTATGACATCATCCATTTCTGAAATCTTGTTGTTTCTCTTTTGGATTTCTAATTGTTGTTTTTGTATAATTTCTAGTTGTGAATTTATTTTGGCATTTTGTTCTTGCATTATTTTCCTGAATTCTTCCAATTTTTTGTCTGTATTTTCCATGAATTTGTCTTTTTTTTCCTCATATTTGTCAGCTTTTTGCCTCAGTTCTTGGAAAATTCCGAGTATTAGAGATTTGAATTCCCTATCAGGTACTTCTAGTGCATTTTCTTCCACAGAAGAGTCATCTGGTGTTTTAATTTGGACTCCTACTAGAACCATCCTGTCCTCTTTTTGTAAATGTTTTGCTATTGTTTGCTGTTTTCGGGGCATTCAGTAGATATGTTTCTCGTTTATTGATTGTAGATTTGTTTGTTTCATCCCTTTTTAAAAAAAAAATTTGAGTATGTCTGAGCAGGCGGACTGCGTGCTCTTTGTTGTTTGCTCGTCTGTGTGCTCAATACTTTTCACCTCCTTCTCCAACTGGCAAGTTCAGTCACTCAGATGTGCTACAGCAGGGCAGGTCTAGCTGAAGAGGAGCCACAGGGACGGGTTGTTTGTCGCACTCACTACAGCCACTAGGGAGGGTCGGTAATCAGTGCTGGGCAGGTTCCAGTAGGCCATGCCTGCTCAGATTGGTGGTGTGATGTCAAGCACACGGTGCAGGTAGGCAGGATGCAGCGGGGAGATGGTTATGTGTGGAGCTAAACTGGATATGGGAAAGAGGAGAGAAGAACAGGAGCCAAAAAACATACAAACAAACAAAAAAGAATGCTAGGGAGCTTGCCGTTGGAATGGAGAGATGAGAGACTATAAAATGGAGAAAATAGAAGGGGAAAGAGGAAGAAAAGAAAAGAATGAACAAATAAAAATCAGAAAGGTTAAAGAACCACAACGTTCCCAGGGATCCCACTGATGCAGTTATGAGGTCTGGGGAAGTTGCTATCAGGTGTCGCAACATAGCCTGGCCAGAAGATGCAGAGGCATACAAAGCCTGGTATTCAGGGATCAGAAAGAGAAGGAAGATATAGAGAGACGAGAAACTGAGCAATGAAGAAAGACAAAAGGGAAAAAGAGGGAAAAGAAAACAAAACAAATCAAAAAAAAAAAAAAAAAAAAAAGAACAAGAAAGGCCCCCCAAAAACACAGGGGGAAAAAAAAAACAATTAAAAAAGAAATGTCCTCAGGGATCCCTCTGCACATCTGTGGAAGCCAAAGGGGAGTCTCCCTGGCATGCAGCTTCGCCTGGCCAGAAAGGGTTCCCAACTCAAGAAAAGGAAAAGAAAACAGACAAACAGTTCAAAACAAAGAAAAGCCCCAGGATCCCACCAGCGTGGTAGCCCAGACCAGGAAACAGCTCCACACTCAAATGGAGCTCCGCAGCCCCTCAGGAAAAAGCAAAGATGGTGCACAGAGCCAGGCAATTGAGCAAAAGGAGGGGAGGCGGCAAGAGGCAAGCAAGAAATCCAAAGAAGCAGGAAAAAAAAAAAAAAAGCAACACCAGCAGCCAACAAATGGCACTCAGAGAGCCAGCGAGTGCGGGCTGGTGTTTCTGGACAAGAGACTGTGTCTGTGGGAAGCAGAGGAGGTCGAGTGTGGGTGAAGAAGGGTGGAGAGTGGGAAAGCGTATATCACAAATTGCCAGCGCTCTGGAGCCCCTCAGGAAGAAGCAAAGATGGCACATGGAGCCAGGCACTTGAGTGAAATGAGGGGGAGGTGGCGAGAGGCAAGTGAGAAATCAAAAGAAGCAGAAAAAAAAAGCAACACTAGCAGCCAACAAATGGCACCCAGAGAGCCGCCTGCTTGGGTGTGTGGAATCCAAGTAGCCAGCGCCTCCCGGTCAAGAGACCGTAGCCACGGGAAGCAGAGGAATAAAACGAACAAAAGCCCCAGGATCCCACCAGCATGGAAGCCCAGACCGGGAAGCAGTTGCACACACGAATGGAGCCCCACAGCCCCTCAGGAAGAAGCAAAGATGGCGCTTGGAGCCAGGCACTAGAGCAAAATGAGGAGGGGGTGGCAAGAGGCAAGCAAGAAATCAAAAGAAGCAGAAAAAAGAAAAAAAAAAAAAAAAAGCAACACCAGCAGCCAACAAATGCCACTCAGAAAGCCAGCCAGTGTGGGCTGGTGTTTCTGGACAAGAGACTGTGTCCTCAGGAAGCAGAGGAGGCCGAGTGTGAGTGAAGAAGGGTGGAGAGTGGGAAAGCGTGTATCACAAATTGCCGGCGCTCTGGAGCCCCTCAGGAAGAAGCAAAGATGGTGCACGGAGCCAGGCACTTGAGTGAAAGGAGGGGGAGGTGGCGAGAGGCAAGTGAGAAATCAAAAGAAGCAGAAGAATAAAGCTACATTAGCAGCCAACAAATGGCACCCAGAGAGCCGCCCGCTTGGGTGTGTGGAATCCAAGCAGCCGGCGCCTCCCAGTCAAGAGACCGTGGCTGTGGGAAGCAGAGGAACAAACGAACAAAAGCCCCGGGATTCCACCACAGTGGCAGCCCAGACTAGGAAGCAGCTGCACACTCGAATGGAGCCCCACAGCCCCGCAGGAAGAAACAAAGATGGCGCTCGGAGCCAGGCACTCGAGCCAAAGGAGGGGGAGTCGGTGAGAAGCAAGTGAGAAATCAAAAGAAGCAGGAAAAGTAAAGCAACATTAGCAGCCAACAAATGGCACCCAGAGAGCCACCCCCTTGGGTGTGTGGAATCTAAGCAGCCGGCGCTTCCCAGTCAAGAGACTGTGGCCGCGGGAAGCAGAGGAGCCCAAGCCGGGGTGAAGAGGGGTGGGGGGGTGGGAAAGTGCACACCGCAAATTACCGGCTTTTTTGTCTCCCACTGAACACTCCGTGAGGCTGCTTTCTCGTACCCCTGTTTGCTGGTCTCCGATAGGAGTCCAAGATGGTGGATCCGCGCTGTGTTAGCTGGTAGGGGACCTCTGCATGAATCTCTCCTCGCTCTCTGTTCTCTTTCGGTTTTCTCACTCCATTTGGTGCTCGGCTGAGTTCTTTATCTCTTCATTTGATGTTCTAGGGTTTCAGGATTGTTGCATTCTCTGTTTTGCTTAGTTTTTCTGATCTTTGCTGTGGAGGGACGGCGTGGTGCTTCTGCCTAGAACACCGTCTTGCCGAAACCTCTATCCTTTATTTCTTATAAACTTTTCCTCTGACTCAGAGCAAGCAACATATGAGTGCAGTGAATTTCGGTGAGGTTTGAATATATTTGCCTTCCTATTACATCATGCTTCAAAGTAATTGATTTGTTGTCACTTGAATAGGAAAATGAGGTAAGAACACTGATAACTTGTGGCTACAGAAAGAGATCGGTGAAGCTATCTGAATGAGTTGGCAAGAATAACTGAATGAGTTAATATGAGAATATCTAAATAAGTTAATATGGCATGTTGGCTTGCACTACAAGAAAAGAAACGATTCTGAAAGACAGAGATCTTGCTTTCTAATCCTGCTTTTTTTTTTCCTTTTACTGAGAAACCAAGTGATCTTAGGCAATGTATTTGACCTCTTCAATACTTGATTTTTCTTGAATTTTAAGATGTTTCCATCCAGTCTCATTGAGAATTTATCACATGCAAATAAGATAATGTGTGGAAAGTTCTTTGAAAATTGTTAAATAACATATAAATACGAAGGGATTATATTAGGTTTAGAAATTATATTTAAAACAGTTTAAGGTATAGCAATTTCTTCTCTACTTACATGTCTATTTGTTCCATTACGGTTAAGGGTAGAATTGCAATGAGTAGGTAGGTATAATGGATTTTTGGAGATATAGATATGATTTTTTTTAAGGTAATGTTGTTTGCTTTAATTGAGTGAAGAAACTCTAACTCTTTTAAAGCTAAATAAAATAGTCTTGTCATTGCTGTTGAAATCCATAAGTTCTTATGGTTTCAGCAAAAGTCTCAGAGAAGTCAAATTCTCTGAGACATTAAAATGTAAATGAGAGATAAGATATAGATATAATTTAATTAACAGGATTGTTTCTGAAATTTAATTTTAAAATTCACTTGGAATTTTTCCTTCTCTCTTCCTAGAATATCGCTTATTTAAGATTGTTTTTGTAATCAAGTGTGTGGATATACATGCACACACACACACACACACACACACACACCTTTTTTGAAAACAGCCCTGTTGCTTTTGGAGGCAGCTCTAAGCAAAGTTGAAAAGTCCTTCCACTCTTTAATCATGGTTCTCCAGCCACCCATTTTCCTCCAGGCCCTTATGCTCTGCATCACTCCCACAGAACAATACTCTTAGCTTGTTATCCTCCTTGTGTTTTCAGAAGTTATGCTAAGATTATTCACAAGGTGATGAGTAATTCCTTGAGATCAATGATTTACTAAGATCCTGATGAATTCCCAAAAGTGAAATTTGAAGCTCAGTTACAGTATTTTGAAAAATATTTTGGGAGCAGGAGATCCTGTCTTATACAAAACCTCCAGACTACATCACATATGCATCCTCCGCCTCCCATTTGCTGGTTCATCCTGACAGCTGGCTTGTCATTTCTTATAAATAGCAAGGGTTTCCATCAAGGAAATGAATATTCTTGAAATGGTTTCTTCATCTAACACTAGATATTCATTGATTGATTATATTGTTATAAAAGATAAATTTATCTTGGTATTTAAGAAATAGATTTTATTTTTTAATACAAGCTGAATTTAATGTCAGACTAATATCACTTATCAAAAATAACTTTTTGGTTGGGATTTATTCTTAGTATTTATATCACCTAGCATTTTTTTCACCTAGTTGTTTATTTTTATAATACAACTTCCTGCCGAGTAATGTACAACTCATGTACAGAAACTAAATATCCTGATTGGATTCCTGCAATAATTTTTGTTTAACAAACTCTAGAAGATCTTACCCATCTTAAAGATTCCCTAACTGTCACTGTGAGCCACTCTCAATAGAAAGTTAGCTGGTTGCAGCACAACTTGTCCAGTGCAAGGCCATGGAAGTTCCATAGACACATCCAAACTTCCTGATGGACAGAATTACTGGGCTGAGGGCTGTGGGGACTATGGTCTTGGGAAACATCTGGTTCAATTAGTATAACATAGTTTATAAAGAAAATGTTCTACATTCTACTTTGGTGAAAAGCATCTAAGCTTGTGAGCGGCCATCTAAGATACTCCACTGGTGTCAACCCATCTGGAGCAAGGGAGAATGAAGAAAACTAAAGACACAAGGGAAAGATTAGTCCGAAGGACTAATGGACCTCAACAACCACAGCCTCCACCAGACTGAGTTCACTACAGCTAAATGGTGTCCAGCTGCCACCACCTACTGCTCTGACAGGAATCACAATAGAGGATTCTGGACAGAGCTGGGGAAAACTGTAGAACAAGATTCTAACTCACAAAAAAGGAACAGACTTACTGGCTTGACAGAGACTGGAGAAACCCCAAGAGTATGGCCCCTGGACACCCTTTTAGCTCAGTAATGAAGTCACTCCTGAGGTTCACCCTTGAGGCAAAGATTAGACAAGTCCATAAAACAAAACAAGATTAAAGGGGCACACCAGCCCACGGACAATGACGAGAAGACAGGAGGGGACAGGAAAGCTGGTAATGGGGAACCCAAGGTAGAGAAGGAGAGTGTGTTGATATGTCATGTGGTTGGCAACCAAAGTCACAAAACAATATGTGTGCTAATTCTTTGACAAGAAGCTAGTTTGTGCTGTAAACCTTCATATAAAGTATAATTAAAAAAAAAAAAAAAAGAAGACCAGACTTACTGGTCAGACAGAGACTGGAGAAACCTCGAGATTATGGCCCCAGCCACCATTTTAACTCAGTACTGAAGTCACTCCTGAGGTTCACCCTTCAGTCTAAGATTAGATAGGCCTATAAAACAAAACAAGACTAAACGGGCACACCAACCCAGGGGTAAGGACAAGAAGGCAGGAAGGGACAGAAAAGAAAGCTGGTAACAGGGAACGCAAGGTCGAGAAGGGAAATGGAGAGAGTGTTGACATGTCGTGGGGTTGGCAACCAATGTCACAAAACAATATGTGTATTAATTGTTTAATGAGAAACCAATTTGTTTCATAAGCCTTCATCAAAAGTACAATTTAAAAAAAATTTTAAAAAAGAAAGTTAGCTGGCTGCTCCTTGACAGAGGGGGGTTGCGTTCTACTTGTGACCTTGAATTTCTTATTTTCAAGAGCAAGCTAACATCCTATAATTGAGAGTATAATTATTTCTATTTAATTTGTTCATTTTCTTTCTATCGTTTTACAGTAATTGGATGCATGAGGTGGTAGAAACTGCTTTATTTGCTTTACAAAAGCTATTCCTCTTTCATGACTTAAATATGTACTTTGGATGTTCCATCAAATAACATTTCCTCAGGCTATAATGCACTTGCAATATATTTTTGAAAAGCTTGTTTAAAAGTTGCATCATAGTTTCTAATTTATCACATGCTTCTGGCTAATGAAAACCTTTGGGTGCTCACTTTTATTGAAAATGAATAGTTTCCCTCATAATCTCTGACTGGATTCATGGACTCTCCAGAATTGTTTTATTGTTAGGGGTGGAAATCTGGTTGGAAGCAAGGAAGGAATGGGCCATTATCTTAAAGCTGTTTGCATGGAAAGCATACTGTTTTTACTTAGAACATACATACAGATCAATTTTAAAAAGCAGCTTTTTCTCAATATGTTTTTATTCTCACTTTACAAAATACTGAGGAAGTGTCACTATTTATAAAGCATTTTATTATTTTATTTGGGGTTGCCTTGGGGAAACTGATCAAGACAAGAAGGAGCATGTTTAGAAACATCTCCCAAACTCACTTATCCTCAGTCAGTACCAGATAACAATTTCACTAGCATCTGAGTTTTACATACCCTACTGATTAAACAGGTTGTACTTCACATCATTCTGCACTCCCTTACCCTGACCCAGTAATTGGAAGAATTGACCACAGAAGGTATGCAGACGAAGATCTCTTCCGGGTAAAAAGAAGATATTTTTAAAAAGGTATTGCATATGTGTCTAGTCAGTTCTTTCACTTAATAATTTTCATTTAATAGTCCATCAGAGGGAACATGTGAACATGATATAATTATTTCTTTAGTCACTTGAACTGTTATTAGTGTTTTTAATTATTCAGCAAATAGCATGAGGAAATAGTTTAAACACTTGCATGTGTAATATGGACACTTTAAAGGGAAGTCAATAAAGGCAATTTTGGATAACTTTAATTTATGTAATATATATTTTAGTGTGTCTGTACTTATATACATGGATGTACAAATACATAAATATATATTTATATTATATATATATACACACATATATGTTGTCGTTCTTGTTGTGTGCTGTCCAGTCAATTTCATCTCTTAGCAATCCCATGGAACAGGATAGAACTGCCTCATAGGGCTTTCTTGACTGTAATGTTTGTGGAAGCAGATCATTGGGTCTTTCTCCTGTGGAGTAGCTGGGTAGGTTCGAACCACCAACATTTCAGTTAGCAGCTGATTGCGTCACCACCTGTGCCACCAGAGTTTTATATATGTATATACGTACATATATAATGTAATTTAAATAACATTTTAATTTGAAATTAGTACTTATTTTAGAATGGTAGTAAGGCACTGCTGGGCTTTTTGACCAAAGTTCGCAAGCTTCTTTTCTTTCCCGTTGAGTTCTTCTTTCCTAATAAACTAACCAAGTGAAGTATACAGCTTAAGTTTCTAAGTCTTTGTGACATACTTTGGCATTAGTTTGCTTTATGCAGTGCCCTGTAAAAGGCATCTTGTGGGAACATCTTGGATTTGGTTTATCTGATACGACTAAGGCAAGTAGCTTTTTCATTTTTAGAGAAAGGATAAATAAAGGGTTTTAGTTCATTTTATATTTCTCGCCTCTGCAACGATCTCCTCTTGACTTTAAAAATGTCTCCTCACAGACTGGATTGTAGATATGTAGTGGGAGAATGGCCTCAATCCAAAAAAAAAAAATCTGCAGTTTCGTTTGCTAGAATGGGTTTTATACTGCAGAGTATAAATTAATGGCCACCTGTGGTGAGGAAGGTGTTTGCTTCTGTTCCACTCATGATACACTTTGTACAGTTACGTGTGGGGGGATTTTCTGTTTTCTTTGAGGAATCTCATTGGATCATAGTTGTAATAAGATAAAAGAACTATCGCCACCAAGGTCAATACCAAGATTGTTTAATGTTTTTTCTTCCTTTGCGTGGCAGTATCTACAACAAATGGCTTTCTCATGGCTACCTTTTACTCATGGAAAAGGAAAGAAAGATACTAGCAAAAATCAGGCATCTCACATAATATTCAGCAGTGAAGACCTTATGAAATACAAACTTTAGAAGCTCTTCATTAGCTTTGCTTTGGTGACTGAGCCAACGCAACCATCAAAGAGAAATGTTTTGCTGTTGCTACAAATGATTCATAGCTTTAGATCTGAAGACAGACTTGTATTTGTGGAGCTATATATGCAGTCAGATTTCATGTTTCCTTTATTGGTGACCAAAGATTGGGTTGCAATTTACTGCTACCCTTGCTCTCTTGTGTTAGATGTGTGGAGGGAGGAAATAGAAACTGTAACCATGATTTCTTGTCTGTGAATTTGGAAGCTGTTTACTAAGCCAATATCATTTTGTTCAACTATAGCACTAACCCAAAATCAAACCCACTGTCATCGAGTCAATTCAGACTCACAGTAACCCCATAGGATTTCTGAGGCTGTAAATCTCTAGGAAGTAGACTGCCGTATCTTTCTCCCGTGGAGCCACTGGTGGTTTCCAATGGCTGACCTTCTGGTTAGCAGTTGATTGCTTTAACCACCGCACCACCAAAGCTTCTTATAGGATTAAACACTCTGAAAAAAAAATAAGTTTCTAGAGAAAATGCTGAAGTAACCTCAGCCTAAGCATCATGAACTGTGCCACTATAATTACTTCTATGTAGCTACTCTTATTCAAACAACAACAGGAAATATTCTGGTGAAATAGAGAATTGCTAAACCGTTTGAACTGGCTACGGTCTTCTTTGACAACAACTTCTTTCTAAATTGTTTATAGAAAAAATTCAATGAGTTAATATTTATAATTCCAAGTTTAATAGTGCAATGAGCTATATCATATGATTTTAAAGATTCTTTCCAATGATTAGAGGCTGTGACTACATATTTTAAGATTTGTATTTCTCATTACAAAAACACTACTCAGGCAGAGGAGGACTGAGATGAGACTCCAGTAGCATATCTCTCCTCATGATTTCTTATGAATAGTGCCCCCAAATGCCAACATATACAAAAGAAATGCTGACGGTTTTCAAGAGTTTTATTGTAACTCTATAACCTTTTTAAAAGTAAACATTCTGCTTTCTAGTTGTCTTTGGCATTCAAAGATCACAGTGAAATAGAGTATCTTGTTGCCTGTCTCTTTAGGGCAGATATAAATAGTCATGAGAATTCATAATTATGTTCAAAATGTGTCCAGATAATTAGGGCAAAAGTTATTTATGGAAAGAGCAGGATTATAGGGACTGTATAGAAAACAATTTTTTTTGTATTTTTTTCTATATTTTATTTAGTTTGTTGTTGTTGAGAATGTACACAGCAAAACATACACCAATTCAACAGTTTCTCCATGTACAATTTAGTGACACTGATTATACTCTTTGAGTTGTGCAACCATTCTCACCCTCCGTTTCTGAGTTGTTCCTCCCTGATTAACATAAACTCACTGCCCTTTGAGGTTTTTATCTAATCTTTCCAGTTGCTGTTGTCAATTTGATCCCATATAGATAGTTTTTAAAAGAGCATACTGCTCTAGGTAGACTTTTTTTTTTTTTAATTAGTTAAGCTAAACTATTGTTTGATTTCATGATGACTTCGGAGGATTTTGGTTTAAGGTTTAAAGATTATCCATGAGTGTTTTTACAGTGGATTGATGTATTTTGCCTTCCTGTGGGCCAGCAATGTGCAATTTAACATATCTACTTTTCTGTCTTTTAGACACATGCCTAATGGACTGTGATGAACCTGAAGTCAACTCTGATGAAACTCTCAGCCAGTGAGACTGCACTTGCCCTGATGATGTGGATGTATTGCCAAATTATGAGGGGACGCAGAAAGGTAACTCCAAGCTGTAGGGTCTACAAGTGAAGACTTCTAATTTTCAGCTCATAACTGTAGCCTTTCACATGGGCCTTTTTTTTGTTTTTTAAGTCCTATCTCTTCATTTCAGAGGCCTTTTTGCTCCCTGCTCTAGATTTTTGTTTGACATCTGAATGAAATCCAGAGTTTTTACCATGCCTTACAAGCCTCAGTATTTATCTAGCACCTAGCTACTGCTTTTCCTTAATGTCCTATCAATCCACCCTTCATTCTTTCTGCCAAGCATCTTTATTTTTCTTTGAACACAACAACATTCCTTTACGTTATAGTCTTTGTGCCTGCTCCTCCCTCTGCCAAGAAAATTTTCTCTGCAGGTATTTTCATGGCTTGCCACCTCACTTCATGGGACATCTCTCAGAAAGGCCTTCTCTCGCCCACCACTCATGCTCAATAATCATTACAGTTATTTATTTTTATTCATAGTACTTTTCACTACCTGAAAAATATTATTTATCTCTTTATTTATTGTTTTTTGCCCACTAGAATGTATTCTCATACAAATAAGGACCTAAGTTTTCTGTTTGTTTTACTTTTTTTTCTTCCTGGTGTATACTGAGTACCAAAAAAGTCTAGCACATAATAGGTACACAGTAAATATTTGTTAAATAAATGAATGAACAACATAATTTTATTGCTGTATTTTTTCTTTTTTCTCTTCATTTACATTTGTAGCAGGATGCATAGAGACATTCCGCACTAAAGTAAAGTAAACAAAGATACCTTAAAATCTAAACAGACATATGTAGTGATTTAGCAAAAGACTCTGAAATCAGAAGAGAGCTTCTCTATGTTCAAATTCTGGCTCTTGCACTTGTTAACTTGGTAAACTTGGGAACATTACTCAACTTCTCTTTATCTCAGTTTCTTTCTCTGTAAAATTGAGACAATAATTGTTATTGTTAGGTGCCATTGAGGCAGTTCCAACTTACAGCAACCCTATGTATAACAGAACAAAACATTGCTTGGTCCTGCACCATCTCTCACAATTGTTGCTCTGTTTGAGCCCATTGTTGTAGCCACCACCGTGTCAATCCATCTCATTGAGGGTCCCTCTTTTTTGCTGACCCTCTACTTTATCAAGCATAATGTTCTTCTCCAGGGACTGGTCTCTCCTGGTAACATGTCCAAAGTACATGAGTCCAAGTCTCATCATTCTCACTTCAGAGGAGCATTTTGGCTGTACTTCTTCCAAGACAGACTTGTTTGTTTTGGTAGTCCATGGTGTGTTCTATAGTCTTCATAAACACTGTAATTCAAAGGCATCAATTCTTCTTCAGTCTTCCTTATAATAATAGGACCTAGTATTTATCTCACTGATTTTTTAAAGAAGTAAATGGATTGATTCTTGTAAAGCCTTTAGACAAGTATCTAGTATATAATTATTCTTTTAGTGTTGACTATTATTGTTAGTGTTTGGGTTAAAATATTTGGACAGGGAGAGGCCTCATTTGTACACACTATTAGGATAAGCTTTAATAGCATTTGTATTTGTGCATGGGGTGAGGTAGGGTATGTTTATGTGGTTGGAAAGAATTTAATAAGAATATATAATTGTTGTCGTAGTTGTTGTTAATTGCCATGGAGTCGACTCCAACTCATGGCAACATTATATTTAACAGAAAAAAGCATTGCCCAGTACTGTGCCATCTTTGTGATCTTTAATATGATTGAGCCCATTGTAGTGGCTATTGTGTCAATCCATCTCATTGAGGGTTTCTCTCATTTTCTCTGACACACTTTACCAAACGTGATGTCCTTTTCTAGGGATTGGTCATTCTTGATGATGTGTCCATCCTTGCTTCCAAGGATAATTTTGGTTTTACTTATTCTTGATGACGTGTCCATCCTTGCTTCCAAGGATAGTTTTGGTTTTACTTATTCTAAGCCTGATTCATTTGCTCTTCTTACAGTCCATGCTATATTCACTGTTCTTGGTCAAAATCACAATTCAAATTCATCAATTCCTTTTCTATTTTCTTTTTTCATTGTCAAGTTTTTGCATGCATATGAGGTGCTTGAAAAGACCATGGCTTGAGTCAGGTGAACCTTATTTAACTCTCTGCTTTTGCTAGTTGGAGCCAACAAAGTTAGGTTTTGAATTTGGTTACAAATCTTCCACATTCCTGGAGTGTTGAGGTGAGCCAGTAACTGCAAATATCTATGCCATACCCTTTAGCATAAGTTATATAGTACATTGTCTGTGGGAATTGCTTTCCTTTCACTTACTTTCAGCTTTAAGGCTAGGATAAATGTAACATATTTGGAAGTAAGAGACAGGTGTGAACACAACTGGTTTTCCCTTGATTTAATAAGCAAATGTCCATCAATGTCTTTGGGTCATGCTCAGCCCCCAGAGGCACACAGACATGCTTTCAGTGGTTGATATTGCTAATGAAGCATGATTTGTCCCCTCTGGAGAGATAACGTGGCTTTAGAACCCTTCATAACACAGCACTCAAGCACTGATTCCACCCAATCAGAACTAATTTAAACTCTTGGGGAGCATGGCTTTTTTTTTTTTTTTCTGCTCTATTTATTGCTATATCACCAGAGCCCTAGAACAGACCTGTACAGAGTAGGTGCTCAGAAAATATTTGTTAAATTGATCTTCAAAATCATCCCTGATCATCTACATGGCTCAGGTTTAGGACTTTCTTTCCAACTTTCTCTGGTTCTGCTCCCTCTGCTTCCAGGCACCGTGACTCCTGAGCTCACAGTCAGCGGACCTCGTGGTAAGTTATTACACCTGTAGAGTGTTTCAGTTCTCATCTTCTATTTAATCTGGAAGACAGAGGGAAAAAAAAAATCAGTCTCATAGAACACACACAGTTCATTTTTGCATTGTAACTACCTAATATCCAATAATGACAGCAGCATTATTGTGTTAAACTTCTGGCTCTGATGCCATTTATATCCAATTTGACATTTTGAAGATTGTCTCTTTTTAGGGGTATTAGTATATTTTAAGAATGCCTCATTGAAGTTGTGAAGTATAATTCATACTGAAGGCTGAACCAATAAGCAGTATAATGACAAATGGAGGAAAGATTGAAGTTGTCAAGGATTTCATTTTACTTGGATCAACAATCAATGTGCATGAAAGCAGTAGTCAAGAAATCTAAAGACTTACTGCACTGGGCAAGTCTGTTGCAAAAAGATCACTTTGAGGACTAAGGTGCTCCTGATCCAAGCCAGAATATTTTTAATCGCCTCATACGCATGTGAAAGCTGGACAATGAATAAAGAAAACAGAAGAAGAACTGACACATTTGAATTATTATGATGTTGGCAAAGAAAACTGAATATAATGTGTACTGCCAGAAAAATAAACAAATCTATCTTGGAAGAAGTACAGCCAGAATGTTCCTTAGAAGAAAGAATGACGAGACTTTGTCTCACTTATTTTGGACATGTCATCAGGAGGGACCAACCCCCGGAGGAAAAGGACTTCATGCTTGGTAGAAGTAAAGGATCAGGAAAAACAAAGAAAGCCCTCAAAGAGATGGATTAACACAGTAGCTGCAACAATGGGCTCAAACATAGCAATGATTGTGAGGATGGCGCAGGACTGGGCAACAGTTCTTTCTGTTACACATAGGGTTCTATGAGTTAGAACTGACTCAGAGGCACCTAACAACAATAGCACAACACACAATGCAGACATTTTACTCTGCAGTTCCCTAATGGTCCTTTATTTCAAAAAGTCATTGAGTGAACAAAGTAAATTGAGGAATGATGGTCCATATTGCATATTTATTCAATACGTTAGTCAAAACTAATAACATACTTCTGGATATGCTGCTTAAATCTTGCCATAAATGATTGTTGGAATTTAGCCATGTATTTGTTTTGGTGTGACAAACAATATGTTGCTACTTTGAGAATAAATAAGCCCAAACTATGTGAACAAGTAGATAGGTAGATTGAGAAAGACAAAAAGAGACATGTTTGTAAATTTTTATTTGTATCCTAATATTGTATTTTAGGTATCTTTTCTCTACAACAGATAACCCCAGATTCTTCTTTGCAATTTGGTTTCATTATCTGAAATGTCTGGTAGTCTCCAACTCATACAGTTTCTGTGAAGATCAAATAAGTTAATATATGTAAAGCACACAGAAAAGTGTCTGATATACAATAAATGCAAATATATATATAAGCACACACATATATATACTTATATATGTATATATTAGATATTATTGTATTTCTCATTACTACATGCACATATTAGTCCATACTTAAGCCTTAAGAAGTTTTATGGAATTAAATTTACGGAATATAGATATGCAGGAGGTAATTTTCTCTAAATTATAATATTTAGCTCTCTTTCTTTGAGTATAACAAGCGGAAAGTGAGAGGGAACAAAAAAAGAAGCGAGGATTGTTTTAAGAGCCACTGTAATTCTTCTTTAAACATATCATCTTGAACAGAAAAAAGATCTTTCTTTCCATAATTATACTTAATTCAGACAAGAAAACAAAAGAGAAAAGAAGTTTTGTAGCTTGAAATGCAGGAGTGATACTCCTAATGTGGTTTTTCTTGGTATGTTTAAAATAGAGAAATGAGCTGTACCATAAACCAGTGGATAAAGAGTTCTTAAATAGTGGACAAATGAAGATTAGCGGGTGGGAGGGGGGCATGCCAGCTTTATCTGGGGATGTTTAAGAACTATATCTCCCCAAGGGAGTCCTATATGTCTTTGTGCAGGGTAGCGAATACTAGCTATATATGAAAAACATACAAAAAAAAAATAAGCATAGTTCTTCAGTTAAATCATCTCTGTCCTTAGTGACAATAAAACATGGAGAGTGACTTATATCCTAGGAATTTTTATTCAACTCTCATTGTTACTGAAGCTGGAAACATAAATGACGCCTAAGGGAAGTGTAGAAGTGCCCTTAATAAGTCATAGACTTGCTTTGGCACCAAGGACCAGCTAGATAGTTTGAGAAGCCTGGTGCAAATTGAAAATATGAGTCCCTTGTTAAGAGATTATTAAGAATTTCAAGATAAAGACTGCAGAACATTAAACTAAACACACAGCCCTTTTACGTGCAGGGCAACTGTGCAGCTTATACATCCTTGAAGCCTCCCGTGTGGGTACCACAGTGACAAGCAACCTGTAAGTGCACTGGTCAGAAATTCCAGCATGAGACATGACAACACATTGAGTCTAAACTCCCCTTGCATAAGAAACCAGTGCAGTGTGTCAATTTATTATATAAGTCAAACTGGACCTCATATGATCATGAAAAAAATGCAACTGGGACACTTATACATTTATGATTACTTTGTGAAAACTTCATGGATAAGAAATAGTATGAATCCAATCCCCGAAATGTGGAGACTAATCTAGGCCCCCCCTTTCTATTTCTCAATCATTTCTGACACCAGCTATCTACAAGGCACATTCTCTCTTAGGCCTTACCCACCCAGAGAGAGGGCAGATCTCACACGTTAAAAGAACACCGTCCTTTAGACTGCCAGGTAGGCAGATGATAACTGTAAGTTTGGGGAGTTGACACAATACCCCAACCTTCTGACCTCCTGGCTCCTCCTTCTCCTCTGGGTTTGGTAGTCCACTGGAATAACTAAAAAAGAAAGAAAAAAAAAAAACCTCATGAAGAGCACTATACTTATGACTGTGTATTTATTGTAGCAAAGGACACAAATCAGCATTGTCATAGAAAGAGACACAGGGGCGAAGTCTGGGAGGGTTCCCAATGCAGAGCTCCCATGTCTCAAAGAGGCCACGTCACCTTCCCTTCACTGACCAGGATGCTCTCTGAGCCTTTGTGTTCCGAGTTTTACTGGCCAGCCTGCATAGACTAATTCATGCCTCCTGACACTGGTTGATATTGGCCTACTAGGTGAGTCTCTTCTTGTCTGGCCAACCCCTACTTGCCAGAATGCAACTTTGGGTGTAGCCTGGAAGTCCCAAACCAAGGCACCCCAAATATTCCAATGGTTATTTCTCAAGATTGAAGGACAAAGTCCACCTTACTTTGTGTAAAGATAACTTCTTTACCCTGCAATTACAAAGTTATCCCTATACGCCTAATTCTCCTATACAAGCCTGAAAGTGATTAGACAATACCGTCATGCATAGTTTCCCTAGATGTAAATACTTCCACATACATCCAGGGAAGTTCATCTCAAAGCATGTTCTTAGGATCACCAAAGTGAGCTTATAAATTTTAAGATTTCTAGGCATTGCTTTAGACCTAAAGAGCTAATCTTAGACCTAAGAATTCTGGGGATAAGTCTAGGAAACTAAACTTCACACAAGTTTCTTTTATTTACACAAAAGAAACCACTCATTCAGTCTCAGGAAAATGACAATAAGAAAAAAAAGAAAAATCAGATTGTGTAAGGGCCTTTGAGATTTGATTAACATTAGTTGTGGCACAAAGTCTGAGTTATCCAGGTACCCCAAGTTCCACATTCCTGTCAGATTAGAGAAACTTGACACTTTCCTACTTTGCTTTCCAGACTTGACCTTCCAGACATATTTTTTTCTGGAATCCAGAACTTTTTGGGCATTGCTTTCAAACCTGTTGATCCTAGATATTTTTATGAAACTCTCCTAGGGTTGAGCATGTCTGTTTTCAGAACTAATACGCCTATGTCCTCACTTAACAGTTGTAATAGTCATTCCAGGGACTTTATTGTAAACAATTTCTACCTACTGGAACAGAGTGAGCAGATAAATTCAAAGAGAATTACTGGTCATAGTTTTGTTCCAAACACCACTACTCTAATTTCACTAGAATAGCATTGTAGTCCACACTCTTATTCATATGTATTTTATTTTTCTTAGATAATCCAACTTCTCACAGCTCAATATCCTATAATGCATGCTTGCGCTCTGCTCTCTTCTGCTTTTAGACTTGAGGAAAATACCTCATTTATACATCTTAGACTCATATTGACAATCTTCACTGCTGAATTCTAGTGTTAGCTTTGTGTTCACTAATGGTATGACCATGGGAAATTTCTTAACCTCTATATTTTCACTCTAAAATAAAAGGTATAAACTTTTAAGATTTGTCTGCAGTCTATTATCTTGATAAAATAGTGACCATGGAAAGTGATTTTTCCAGACCTAGATTATCTTCTCCTAGAACTGAAAATGCTTAACTAATCTTTTGAATATGCTTTTCTGAAAAGACGCTGGCTGTCTTTTGAATGAACTGATGACAGATAACTAATCTCAGTGAAATATCTATCTCTCCCACACACAACATCCCTGTTTCTAGTTCTCTTTTCTTGTGACCTGCTGCGAAGTGATGGGAGTAGTAGTAACAATAGCATCATCGAACCTAACTTCAGAGAAGATAATGACCAGGATTAGCCGAAGGCTGATCCCTACAAGCTGAAGGTCAGACATACCTCTACTCTCCACACTTTGTACCAATTCTGACACCAGCCATCCCTCCCATGGCACGGTCTACTTCTTTACTAGGTTCAATAATCCACTGCAACAGACACACAGAACTCACAGACCTACTTACAGTTAAGTGGTTTATTAAGGAACAAGGTACAACTTGGGATCAGGATCAACAGGCTACAACGCAGGATCAGGATCGGGAGGCATTTAGCAAAGTCTCCCTTCTTCAGAGCAGGACAGCTCTCTCAGCTCTTCTTGGCCACACAGGCCTCCTCTCAGCTGCCTCGGGACAAGCCTCCTCTCAGCTCCCTGAGGAACAGCTCCTCTTGGCCCTGCCATCTGTCACCACCAACTCCACTGCAGGGCCCCTTCTGGACCTGATACTGCCAGCTCTGCTGTTGGGCCCCTTGCGGGCCTCTCCCTGTCTTCACTGTTACAGCCCTTGACCCATGTTACAGCTCTTTTAGGAGGTTCCTCACCTCCTCTCTCTTCTTTCTTCCTTCTGCTTCTTCCTGCCACTTGTTTTCCTGTTTATTTCTGTCTGGAAAACCTCTATGGGGTTGGCTGCTCATATACACAAATTCTTTATCAATTTCAAGGCCTGGCCCTCCCACCAGGGATATGAACTGACCAATCCCCTATTGGTAAGCCACAGATACTTCATTTGTATAGTAGGCTAAACAGACTTCATTTGCATAGTCTATTGACCAATCACCGCAAGGTGCATTCCAGTCACAAGGCAGGCTGCATCCCAGGACCAGGCAAAAAGTATCAAACCATCCTTGTTCACAGCTTACCCAGAAAATGTCAATCCATCTGGACAAAATTAATAAGTCTTCTCTGGTAGAAAACTAGGGTAAATGTAACTCCACAGGGCTTATAGGAAAAATCTTTCAAACTTTTTTTACAAAGCACCAAGGCAAAAGGCCATATAAAGAAACTCATTTCACCACACCTACCTAACTGCTGAAGGTCCCTTGGTGGCACAGATGGTTTGCACTTAGATACCAACCTGAAGGTTAGTGGTTCAAACCCACCCAGCAGCACACTAAAGAAAGTCCTGGCTATCCACTTCCATAAAGATTACAGCCAAGAGAACCCTATGGATCAGTTCTCTTCCGTAACACATAGGGTTTCCATGAGTCAGAATTGCCCTTATAATAATTGCTGCAATTTAAAATCTCTACTAAATAGAAGAAATCTAAAGCGATCTATTTTCTGAAGTGAGTCTTCTGCACTCATAGATACACTCTTCTCTTTTCTCACTTGATTTCTGGTGCTGTTATTCTAGGATCTCTGACAGAAATGAAGCATTATCTGCCTCTTCCATGCAGGGAGATAGACTAGACTTTCTTACTGTTTGGACCAGGGGACTTTGTGACAAAGTTTGTGAAGGCTGGAGATCCTTTATTATCCCCCTTCCTAACGGTACTTCCATCAAGACTCTAAAGTAAATCGTGCTGTTTTTGTTCTGATTTGTGCTGGTGGAGTACTGAGATTAATTGATTAATTAATAGAAATTGTTCCTAGTGAAACTATTTGTGTGTTTCTAACCCTGCAGCAGGGGGTCACATGGTGAGCAAGGCAGGGGGCTGACAGACCCCCCGAGTGTCCAGGAGAAAAGCGTGTTCCTGTTCCCTAGGGCTGTTAGGTGGATGGGTTTTGCAGCTGGACTATGAACACCCAGTGCTGTTGGCTCTAAGGACTGAGGGGCACCCACTTATTCTTGGGCCTCTGTTGCGGGTGGCTAGTTGGCATGGGTGGAGTCACCAGTCCTCAGGCCCCTGATGTGGGTAGGAGAAGACCCTCCTTAATAGGCAAAGCAGTGTCCAATGTCAGGAGCCTTTCACTTCACAGCTGAAACAGTTGAAGTTAGACTTCAGGTATATACCCTGTTGTACTGCGGTAATGAGGGCCTATGCTGTTGAAAGAGGCCCACACAAGTCTATGCAGGGGGAAAGGCACTCAAAGGCCATAGACCCCCTATTTCTGTGCCTAGACAAATTTGCTGTGCCTACCCTGAGTTCCTCGCTTAGGAGAGCTGGCAGATTATTTTTTCAGCTGTTTATTAATTTGTTCTCTCTGCAAGGCTGGGAAAATGACTGAGAGCGCCTGATGGGTCCTATTTCCAGCCCAGGGGATTCAGCAATTGCTGAAGCCAGTCCCAGACCCAGTGCAGAGCAGGGACTGGGGAGGTAAATGGGAGAGAAGTTTTTCCCAAAGTGGAGTGTTTTTGATCCACGTGGTAGGCCAGATGCAAATACTTATCTTTTGCCAGTCAAGGGCTTCTTCTCACTGGTTCTTGATGGCCAAGTAGACTCTCTGCTGCTGGGTCCCTCCTGATGTGGAAAACGCCTCCCAAGCACTGCTGCTTGCCTACCTTACTGTGCACCATGAGCTGATCAGGTCTGAAGGGCTTTGGCTCTAGCCAGGTCAGGTCTGGCAACTCCTCACTGCATCTGAACCATCTCTCCCCCAGCCTGCCACTCAGTCTGATTCCTCAACTTTGCCTTTGATGTTCAGGGCTCCTAGATTGTCATATATAATTGATTCACTTGGTTTTTTGGGTCTTTATGGTAACAGGGACCACCAGAAGTGTCTGACTACTCTGCCATCTTGTCTCTGCCTCTGGATTTTTAAATTTTTAACATGTCACTTGGGTGATAAATGCTCACTTGTTATGGATGTAATAGTATGAAATATTTGAACACTGTTACATTTTTACCAAGGAAAATCAAGAGCATCTATGACTACTTTGGGAAACTTTTGACCTAAGATTCATGCCTTAGCACAAAAAGGGAAGAAACACTCATGTGGTCTGGCTAAAAGACTTTGTTTGATATGAGGCCTTCTTCCTGTTTCCATATTTCTTGGATTAATAAATAAGAGTTTTTTTAATCTTGTGGGCTGATCAATTTTCATGGCTGTAGCATATTGTTTAACTAGGCCATAACTGAATCCCCTTCCCCTTCTCTCTTTATTTCTCTCTCTTTCTTTCCATCTCTCTTCATTTATACCATCTCTCTATCTCCTTTATATATTTCTTGAAAAAATTTGAAGCTCAATTAATCAAATGAAGTGCTTCCAATATTTGTGTATAGTAGAAATTTGCAGATAGGAAATAAAAATTTTAGATGGAATGAGAACAATTATTAAGAGATATCTGTTCCTGTGCTTTAAATATGTTGTCTCTGTAATAAATCATCCTGCAAAGACTTCACTGAGAAATATAATTAAGTAATAGCCTTGTCTACTAGTTACCTAATAAGAGTTCTAGTTTTAAGGCAAAAAAAAGATATTAGTAACATTGTTTAACGGCTTTAAAAAATTGAACATAGAAGTTTATAAATGGTATTAGAACACTTTTTATACAATATTCATAATAAATAGATAAATCATTGGAAAATTTAGAGTAAGCGATTTTGATTTAAAGATCATTCTTTGTCTTCTCACTCATTTGATTGCATAAACCAAAGCCAACACAATATTATACTTCATGGAAGACTAGGGTTAAACTCACCATAATTTAAACTTTCTAAATTCTTACATTAGCTTTATGAGTCACTTAAGTTACCTTTGGTCGGGGCCCTAGTGGTGCAGTGGTTAAGCATTTGGCTGCTAACCAAAAGGTTGACACTTTGAATCCACCAGTCACTCCCTGGAAACCCTATAGGATAGTTCTACTCTGTCCTATAGGATCGCTGTGAGTTTGAATCGACTTGAGGGCAAGGGGTTTGGTTTTTAGTTTTTTTTTTTTTTTTTTTTTTTTTAAGTCACCTTTGTTTCCACAATTATTTAAGATGTTAAAAATATAAAGTGTATCTAACTGAATTAATTTTTAATTTCCAGATCATTAGTTAACTTTAAAACCATGGCAAATTTTAGATTTAGTGAAATGATAAATAATATTTGGGTGGTACTTTTGGAACTAAACCTTAGTCATTATATATAGTTCTTATACATTTGAAAATGGCTAGGCATTAGCAGATGTGCAAATGATTTTGGATAATATTAGTCATGTGGGCATTTTTGTCATTTTTAAATTTGTAAAGTTGATACGAGATGTGTGCTCATGAATAAAAACAACTACATAGTCCTTGATTTCCTCTCTTCTAGATTTTTTTCCATGTTGGAAGGGAAAAAAAGTCATTTACTTTGCTTAAAAATTGTAATTAATATAATGATTGAGAATATACTGGTATAACAATTATAGTACTAAATGAGTATGCATACAAAATAATCAATATGGTATGCGGGTTTATTTAGAGACTCATTACATTTAAGATGGTAAATCATAAATATAGATATTGTTTTATTTATTACACTGACAAAGTTAAGTAAGTTCAAAGTTTAATGTAAAGGCTTTAATTTTATTATATTTGCATGTTGTTACATTTGCTATCAAGTCAATTCAGATTCACAGTGACCCCACTTGACAGAGTAGAACTGTCCCATAGGATTTTCTAGGCTATAGTCTTTAGAGAAGAAACTTTCATTTAGCAGCTGAGCACTTAATCATTGCATGACCAGGGCTCCTTTATATGTTTGCATAGTTATGTACACCCACTCCTCACTTGTAGACATGGTTAAGTTCCAAAGACCAGGTCCTTATGCAAAATTTGGTGTTACGTGAAAACAGAGGATTACCACAGCAGATCATAAAATAGAGGATGACTACATAATTATATAACTGTGAAATCACATCATTACATACTGCAAAAAAAATCACATCATTACATAACTGCCAAATCACATCATTACATAACTCCCAAACTACCGAAAATCATGGCCAGTCAAGCTGACACGTACCCTTAACCGTCACAGCAAGCGTTACTCTTGCCTTGCACCTTAATGTTCGTCACTGAGAGACTTATGTTGTTAATGCACAAAATAGATAGTAGATTTTTTACTTTTGTCATAAATGTGAATTGTCCGATAATGAGATAGTAAGCAAGCAATAGGTGTATTTATGTATGCCTGGCCACATACATGAGAGTATATTAATATTAGTTTAAAACCTTATGAATAATAAAAATGAAATTTAAAGAAACAATGAAATATCTTAAAATGTTTAATAAAATTAGCTCAATAATAATGGGTTTATTCATAAGGAAAAGACATACATAATTTAGTTTTTATATAGATGATGAAAAAAGGGAGAAAATTTAATTTAGATATTCCTTCTATGAAGCAATCAATTTATTCTTTATCCACACTACAAAAGTTCTCACTATCAAAATGTTCTGTTAACTTCTGGCCATGTCTTAAATCATTTAAACAAGTTTCCTTATTTTTCAAGTTAAATTCTAATAATTGTTTTTACTTATTAATTGATTTTTAAATATTGCTTAAATGTATTTCTATATCTTGAAAAATTACGATTTATTTTCAAGTATTTTCTCCCCTCTTGATTCTTCTTTCCCAAATTCAGTCCTCTAATTCAAAATCATAACACTGGTAAGACGAATTCTATACCTCAAAATATTTTTTAGTTTTCTTCAATGGCCATTAGACAATTCAAAGTTTTATCACTTCACCTTATAAATAGAAGAAAGTTAAAACAATTAAGTTTATCTAGGCTTTCTCTAAATTTTAATTAACTAAATGCTATTACAAAATTTTTCTTTTTATTTACCACCAAACTTAGGAAAAAAGAGAGAAAAATGTGACAAATAAAAAGGAAAGAAGTTCAGTCTTCACAGATTTATTATGTAACATATGTATTATATATTATGGTGCAAATGCTGTGTATTTTCAGTTTAAACATTTGCAAGAATAATCCCAGACTGTCAACCGTTTGATATGATTTTTCTCTTCTAGATTTCAAACTTGTCAATCAGAGAATGTCATAGTATGCTTTTGGCCGGGGTTTGTCGGTGTATTTATTGTTCATATAATGTTTTTATTCCCATTGTAGTCATTGGCTACATAATTAATATGTGTCACATCGCAGGATAGGGTTCCATTCACTTCCATTCTGATAGTGCGTGTTCACGTAACACATTGGTGTTATTTATTGTTGACCTGATGACCCATGTCCCTTCTTAGTCTTGCAGTCCTCTAACATCAGTTGGCAAATGGAGATTGTCTTATATAAGTACTGACAATGAGAAGGAAGAACGAACTTGAAAGTGTTTTCTCAGTCACTGTGATGGACTTCCCCTCATGTACACACTGCCATTCAATTAATTTCCCTGTTCCTATTTAACAGTTATTAAAAGCTGCTTGGAAATGGTAAAATCTGAATTATGTATATATATATATATATATTTTGTAAAAAGATGAATGCTTTCTGGATTGAGCAAATGTTAAAGTGTTTGAGTATTGGCTGAAAGATTGGCGGTTTGAATCCACCCAGAGGTGCCTCAAAAGAAAGGCCTGTCAATCTGCTTCCAAAAGTTCTCAGTCTTGAAAACTCTATGGAGCAGTTCTACTCTGCACACATGGGACTGCCACAAGTCAGAATTACTTCAACAGCAACTACCAACAACAACAGCACATACTCTTACCTGCTACAGCAAAACGTTTACAAGACTCTTACCAAGCATGTGGATAAAAATCGATTCTGTCTTTTTATTTATTAATTGCAAATGATAATTCAAGTAGCCTATAATATTAAAGAAAAGAGTTTAAAAAAAAACTGATTACTAATCCTTTTAAATCTACTGGGATGAACCACTGCTCATTTAGTCGCTAGAGATTTAAAGGTCAGGGCTGCTGTCTGCACTAAGATCCCAAGAGCTAAACTATTTCACTTTTTAAATTTTTTTCTATAGTTGTAGCTGTTGTAATTATGTGTTTATACTAAGTAAAGGGAAAAATGGAGCTTTCAACAGCACACGTTACTACCAGTTACCATTTGCTATCTACTTGATTCAGATTCACGGCGAACCCATGTATGTCAGAGTAGAACTGTGCTCCATAGAATTTTCAATGACTGATTTTTGGGGACATAGGTCACCATGCCTCTCCTCTGAGGCGACTCTTGGTTTACTTGAACTTCAAATTAAGTTAAGAGCTGAGTGCTTTAACCATTTGTTCTACCAAGAGACTTCATCACTTCCAGTACAGGATTCTATATGAAGCAATTTTATGAGGGTGAGTGTATTTCTTTGTTTGTTGGTTGGTTTGAGTATCTGTGTATGTTTGTATATTTGTATGAGGTTTTCCTGAGGGAGCATTCAGAATATCTGTTTTTGTTACTAATTGCGCATCCCCACCCCGCCACCTCCCAGCTTGGTTGCTTTCTCTATTCCTATTCCATTAACTCACACACAAGTTAATACATATATTTGGTTCTTCTTTCCTCAGTGGAGCCCTGGTGGCACAGTAGTTAAGAGCTACAGCAAGCTAGGGCTGCTAACCAAAAGGTCGGTAGTTTGAATCCACTAACTGCTCTTTGGAAACCCTATGGGGCAGTTCTACTCTGTCCTATAGGGTCATTATGAGTTGAATCAACAGAGCGGCAATGGGACTGGGTTTTTTTATTTTCCTCAATGGAAAATTTCTCCTCCGTGATTTAACTTTTCGGAAAAATGAGAAGTTAAATATATTATTATTTATTTACATATATATATATGGGGAAAATTATATCTAAAATTCCCATTAGTATAGTTGGGGTAGATTTGGAAGCCTATGCCAGTTTGAAAAGTCACATGACATCAAAGGAAAGCCAGATTTGAAAAGTGAACAATCAGATGCAATAAGAAAACTAGAAATATGATTGCTTGGGTTCTGCATTTAAGACAAGGCTATGACAAAGACTTTTGCTTGTTCTGAACACCATCAGTTTGTAAAATCCACTCGTTTGTTTTCTAATGTTACCTCACTTTCTCCTTTTTTTTCCTTTTGTGAGAGTTCTCTACTTTTTGTGTTTGGATATAGGTTGTGACAGGTTTTGAGTTTTTTGCTATACCATATTCAGATTCTTGAAATCTTCATCTCCCATGCAGAAAATGCAAAATATTCAGCAAACATTATAACAGAGAAGAGAGAAGTATCAACTATTTGAAATACCAGAAGGGAAAAGTACAATAAACATTTATATCTTTCCTTAGGCTATCACCAGTTTCAAATCCTGAATTTTCTCCCATAAGCACATGCTGTATATTTTTGTTTCTTCCAAAGGTCTTCACATTGCAGGGGCTCTGATATAGTCAAATGAAACTTCATGAAAATCATATTTTGCACTTTTCTCTGCTGTACCATAGGCTGACAGCCTCAGGTGATACATGAGCTATGCACTAAGAGCTAAGCTCTAATATAAGTTGGTTATTTAGAACTTGAAACACATTTTACCAACATGAGAAAAATGTTTAGTAAGGTGGTTAGACGACCAGGCAGCTTTATCATGGAAAAACGTAACTGAAGATGTGGTTGCTCTGTTATTTTAGTTTGTCCATTCCTAGTACAACTTGCACATAAGAATTTTTCTTTACAGATTACACAAGTAAATAGATTTCTGAATTATCTTTCCCTCAATCTTACCTAAAATCTATCTCAGAATGGCTTGGCATACTCTGGATTTTTAATATTGTTTCCAAAAGGATTTAGTATTTTAATGTGAAATATAATGTACATACTAAAGAGTGTATGCTTTTACTTATACAGTTAAAGAGAGGATAAAATGAATATCTTGCACTCACCACCTTTGAAAAAGAGAAGGTTATTAGTTTCTTGGAAACTCCACATATGCCTGTTCCCATCCTATACTTTTCCCTCCCTACCTCGAAAGTACCAGCCTGAGTTTTGTCAAAATCATTCCTTTGCTTTTCTTGATAGTATTACCAACCATATGTGTATCCTTTTAAACAGAGTACATGTTTTGCCTGTTTTGAAAGATATGTGAATGGAAACATACTCTTATGTGTTTTTTATGATTTTTTTTTCAGACAACACTTTAGTTTGGAGATACAGACATATTGATGAGCTTCAGTTCACTCATGTCCACTGTCTTAAAACATTCCACTCTTTATATATTAAAAAATGTTTTAATTATCTCCACTGCTAACAGCTAGTTGGATGTATTGTGCTTGTATTCAGAAGCCATGACAAACCTTCTTTTTTAAATCTTCTAGTTAATCTGCAGATTCTTTTAAGTCATTTGTATAAACAGCCATGACAATCACTTATCAACAATTAATGGCAGTTTGATTTCGATTTTGCAATAATTTCCCATTTATTTCCCTTGTTATTGCACTGGCTAGAAATTTGTTTAATCCAAGTTTCCTCAAAAACAAAACTGTGGCAATTCTTATATGCTCCAGCTTTATTGAAGGGGAATGCAATTCCAAAAGTGAAGAAAGAGAGAGATGAGGCAGGGAAGGCTGAAAAGTAATTACAAAGTAGTATACTACCTAGCTGTTACCAAAAACAAAAGAAAACGAACAACACAACTACTGCAATAGATGCTGGGGTGTATTGTCCACATACTCCCTTCATAACAAAGACACTTGCTCTGCCAGCTGCTGGAAGTGCTGGCTTTTCGTGGCACACAATTGAGTTCCATCTCAGAAATTGCTGCTGGCTGAAAGGAGCTGCCTTGCTCAAGGTTGCACACGCTTCCCTGGAAAAAGCTGGTTGATGGGAAGGGTAGATCCAAAAGCCATACCCCTTCCATCGTTCCCAGTGACGTTCACTGCAGCCTTTGCTTTGTCTACATCACAGTTCCACATTTTGAAATGCATGACTAAGTGTACTGCTTGCAATTCTACTGACTTTGAACATTTTCCTGTTCTGTTTCTATTATGGCCATTCCTAAGTGAAGTTTAATCAGCAGTTGACCATTTTCAGCTAGTGCCAATATATTGTATCAATCCATCTGTAAACGAGCACTGAGTTATTTCCTTCTTCTTCCAATTGATTTTAAAAAACCACTAATAAAGTCATAATTGTCAGTTGAGAACATGTGTCAGAGACATGGGTAAGTAACATAGGAGTCTGAGACACTGCTCAACACCTACCTTCTGAGGGCGCTTAAGTTCAATTCCAAATAAATCATTCCTATCACACAATAAATTATTGATGTGACTGCCTAATAGGTTTGAAATCAAGTAGCACATGATGAGAAGTTCCAGTTGCTACCCTGTAGATATGAATTCTCAGGGATTCCCTCCTTCTCTCCTCCCACACATACTCAGTAGACACTAGAATCAAGACTTCCAATTCTTTCACTTTTTTAAAAAATATTTTATTGTGTTTTAGATGAAAGTTTACACAGCAAATTAGCTCCAGTTCAACAATTCATACACAAATTGTTCCACGGCATTGGTTAGTACCCAACAATGTGTCAGCACTCTCCTCGTTTCCACCCTGCCTTCCCCATTTCTATCCCTTCTGTTTCCCTGACCCTCCTTGCCTTCTCATCTTTGCTTCTGGGCAAATGTTGCCCATTTGAGTTTGGTCTGATATAGTTGATTGTTCTAAGAAGCACATCCTTCATGGGCATTATTGTTTATTTTATAGGCAAATCTATTATTTAGCTAAAAGGTGGCTTACAGAAGTGGTTTCAGTTCCAGGTGAAAAGGGAAGAACACGTTCAGCATTTTTCAAACTGAAAGAACTGAAGAAAAAATTCAAAACTTGAGTTGTAATATTAAAGGATTCTATGGGGAAAATATTGAACGACACAGGAAGCACAAAAGAAGATGGAAAAAATACACAGTCACTGTACCAAAAAGAATTGGTTGATGTTCAACCATTTCAGGAAGTAACATATGATCAAAAACCGATGGTATTGAAGGAAGAAGTCCAAGCTGCACTGAAGTGAATGGCAAAAAACAAGGCTTCAGGAGTTGACAGAATACCAGTTGAGATGTTTCAACCAATGGATGCAGCATTGGAGATGCTCACTTGTCTATGTCAAGAAATTTGAAAGACAAGTTCCTGGCCAACCAACTGGAAGAGATCCATATTTATGCCCGTTTCAGAGAAAGGTGATCCAACAGAAAGTAGAAATTATTGAATAATATCATTGATATCAAACACAAGTAAAATTTTGCAGATCATTCAAAAGTGGTTGCAGCAGTACATTGACAGAGAATTGCCAGAAGTTCATGCTGAATTCAGAGGAGGACATGGAAAGAGGGATATCACTGTTGATGTCAGATAGATCTGTGCTGAATGCAGGGAATACCAGAAAGATGTTTACTTGTGTTTTACTGACCTTGCAAAAGCATAAGACTATGTGGATCATAACAAATTACAGATAACATTGTGAAGATTGAGAATTCCAGAACACTTAATCGTGCTCATGTGGAACCTGTACATAGACCAACAGGCAGTCCTTCAAACAAAACAAGGGGATACTTCATGGTTGGAAGTCAGGAAAGTTGTGCATCAGGGTTGTGTCCTTTCACCATACTTATTCCATCTTTATGCTGAGCAAATAATTCAAGAAGTTGTAGTATATGAAGAAGAATGCAGCATCAAGATTAAAGGAAGACTCATTAACAGCCTGTGATATGCAGATGATACAATCTTACTCACTGAAAGTGAGCAGGACTTGAAGCACTTACTGATGAAGATCAAAGACTATAGCCTTCAGTATGATTGCACCTCAACACAAAGAAAACAAAAATCCTCACAACTAGACCAATAAGCAACATCATGATAAATGGAGAAAATATTTCATTTTACTTGGATCCACAGTCAACACCCATTGAAGCAGCAGTCATGAAATCAAAGAAAGTAGTGCATTGGGCAAATCTGCTGCAAAAGACTGCTCTAAAGTGGTAAAAACAAAGACTTTACTTGAGGACTGAGGTGCACCTGACCCAAGCCATGATAATTTCAATAACCTCATATGCATGGGAAAGCTGGACAATGGATAAGGAAGATCAATGATAAGGAAGACCAATGAAGAATTGATCCCTTTGAATTATGGTGTTGGCAAGGAATATTGAATATACCATGGACTGCCAAAAGAATGAACAAATTTTTTTTGAAGAAGTACAGCCAAGGACTTCCAGGCAACACAGTGCTCTAGGCAGGAGCACCACACCATCCCTCCACAACAAAGATCCAAAAAACTAAGCCAAACAAAGAAAACAACAATCCTGAAACCCTAAACATCATACAAAGAGATAAAGAACTCAGCCAAGCACCAAATGGAAAGAAACTGACACGGAAGAGAGAGCAAGGAGAGATACATGCAGAGGCTTATCAGCTAATGCAGCATAGATCTGCCGTCTTGGACTCTTATCAGAGACCAGTGAACAGGGGGTACGAGAAAGCAGCTTCATGGAGCTTCCACCAGGAGACAGAACAACCGGTAACTGGCAATATATGCTATCCCACCCCACACCCTTCTTCATCCCCACTCAGCCACCTGTGCTTCCCATGGGCAGAGTCTCTTGGCCGGGAAAAACCGGCTGCTTGGATTCCACCTGTCCACAGTGGCCGACTCCCTGAGTGCCATTTATTGGCTGCTGGTGTTGCTTTATCCTGCTTCTTCTTATTTCTTCCTTACCTCTCACCACCTCCCCCTCTTTTCTCTCAAATATCTGGCTCTGTGTGCCATCTTTGCTTCTTCCTGAAAGGCTGTGAAACTCTGCTCAAAAGAGAAACTCTTCCTGGTTCATGCTGCCACTCTGGTGGGATCCCGGGGCTTTTATGTTTGTTTGTTTTGAATTGTTTGTTTGTTTTCTTTTTCTTTTCTCAAATTGGAAGCTATTTTAGCTGGATAGTACCACGCGGCTTGGGACCTACCCCCTCAGTTTGCGCAGACTCGCAGAGGAATCCCTGACAGCATTACTTTTTTTGTGTTATTTTTCTGTTTTTTTTGGGGAGGTTTCTTGTTCTTTTTTTTTAAATTTGTTTTGTTTTCTTTTCACTCTTTTTCCCTTTTTGTCTTTCTTCATAACTCATTTTCTCATCTCTCTATACCTTTCTTCTCTTCATGTTCCCTGAATACCTGGCACTGAGTGATACCTCTACACCTTCTACCCAGGCTGTACTTCAACACCTGGGAGCAACTTCCCCAGACCTCGTAGCAACATTGGTGGGATCCCTGGGAGCTTTTCTTTTCTTTTTTCTTTCTAGCTTTTATTTATTCATTTTTTTCTTTTCTTTTCTTCTTCTTCTCCTTTTTGTTTTTCTCCATTTCATAGTCTCTCATCTCTCCACTCCAACAGCTAGCTCCCCTAGCACTCTTTTTTGTTTGTTTATATGTTTTTGGCCCCTGTTACTCTATCCTCTCTCTCCTCTCTCCTATAACCATCTTAGCTCCCCACATCACAATCTCTCCTGTCCATCCTGCCTACGTGCATTGTGTGCTTAACATCATACCACCAAGCAGCACAGGCACGGCCTACCAGAACCTGCCCTGCACTGATTACCAGCCTGCACTGGTTGCCATAGTAAGTGCCAAAAACAACCCATCCCAGCAACTCCTCTTCAGCTAGACCTGTCCTGCTGTACAATACCTGAGTGGCTGACCCTACCAATTGGAAAAAGAGGTGAAAAGTATCCTAACCACAGAAAAGCAAACAACAAAGAACACACAGCCCAACTACTCAGACATACCCAAATAAAACAAACAAACAAAAAAAAAAAAAGGACAAAACAAACAAATCTATGATCAATAAAAGAGAAAAATAACTACTGAATGTCCGGAAGACAGCAGACAATATCAAAACATTTACAAAAACAGGACAGGATGGTTCCAGTAGGCATCCAAAATAAAACACCAGATGACTCTGAAGTAGAAGAAAAGGCACTAGAACTACCCGATACAGAATTCAAATCTCTAGTACTCAGAATTATCCAAGAGTTGAAGCAAATAGCAGACAAAAATAAGGAAAAAATAGACAAATTCATGGAAAAGGAAGACAAATTCATGCAAAATACAGACAAAAAAAATGGAAGAATTTAGGAAAATAATGCAGGAACAAAATGCCAAAATAAATTCACAACTAGAAATCATACAAAAACAACAATTAGAAATCCAAAAGATAAACAAGATTTCAGAAATGGACAGTGTCGTAGAAGGGCTGACGACGAGGTTTCAAACAATGGAGTACGGGATCAGTGAAATTGAAGACAAACACTTGGATACAACTCTTTTTGAGGAAAACTCAGAAAAAAGAATGAATAAAAATGAAGAGACCCTGAAAATTATGTGGGATACAATCAAAAGCAAAAATTTTCAAGTGAACGGAATTCCAGAACAGAGGGAGAAAACAGAAAACACAGAGAAGATCTTTGAAGAATTGCTGCCAGAAAACTTCCCCAAAATCATGAAAGATCAAAAGATGGCCATCCAAGAAGATCAATGAACCAAGTATGAGATATACTCCAAAAGAAAATCACTAAGGCATATCATAATCACACTATCCAAAACCAAAGACAAACAAAGAATCCTGAGAGCAGCTTGTGAAAAATAAGAAGTCACATACAGAGGAGAAACAATAAAACTAAGATCAGATTATTCAGTAGAAACCATGCAGGCAAGAAGACAATGGGATGACATATATAAAACCTTGAAAGAAAAAAAATTGCCAGCCAAGAATAATATATCCTGCAAAACTCTAGTTCAAATATGATGGTGAAATTAGGACATTTCCAGATAAATAGAAATTAAGGGAATATGTAAAAACAAAATCAAATTTACAAGAATTATTAAAGCGAGTCCTTTGATCTGAAAACAAACAACTACAGCTCACAGGCTGAATCTAAGACACAGGATCATACCAGCCAGATACCAAGTGAGGAAATGAACTCTCAAGGACTATCCAAAACCAAAAGAAATATAACAGGGAATCAGAGCAGTTAATCTGTAAATGACAACATATCAGAACAATAAAAGAGGGAAAAAACAGTGTAGGTATAGAACCTTCTAATGGAGAGGACGGCAAGGTGATACCAAGTAATAATAGACTGCTTCAAACTTAGAAAGATAAGAGTAAATTTCACAGTCACAACAAAGAAAGCTAACAAACCTACTCATAAAAATAAAGAGGAAAAATATAAAGTCTCAATAAAAACAAAACCTCCAAAAGCAAAAGAAATGAAAAAAAAAAATCCACAAACAAAAGGAATTCAGCACAGGAGAGTAAGAGGAACAAAGAAAACGTCATCACCACAATAAAAAGCACTACAAAATGACAGCAATAAATTCACATTTATCAATAATTATACTGAATATAAATGGCCTCAATGCATCCATAAAGAGATGGAGAGTGACAGAATGAATTAAAAAATAGGCTCAATCAATATGCTGTCTACAAGAGACACACCTTAGAAACAAAGAAATGAAATTATTAAAAGTTAAAGGTTGGAAAAAAATATATCAAGCTAACAACTACCGAAAAAGAGCTGGAGTGCCAATACTAATCTCAGATAAAATAGACTTAAAACAAATTCCACCATAAAAGACAAGGAAGGGCACTATATAATGATTAAAGGGATGATCCATCATGAAGACATAACCATAATAAACACCTATGCGCCCAATGACAGTGGTCAAAAATACATAAAACAAACTCTAACAGCATTGAAAATAGAAATTGACAGTTCCACAATAATAGTAGGAGACTTCAACACACCACACTCAGCAAAGGACACAACATCTAAAAAGAAACTCAGTAAAGGTACAGAAGACCTAAAGGGCACAATCAATTAACTTGATCTCATAGACATATATAAGACAATCCATGCAACAGCTGCAAAGTACACATTCTTTTCTAATGCATATGGAATGTTCTCCAGAATAGACCACATCTTAGGTCACAGAGCAATCCTCAACAAGATCCAAAAGGTTGAGATAATAAAAGTATCTTCTCTAACCACAATGCCATCAAGGTAGAAATTAACAAAAGAAAGAGCAAGGAAAAAAAAATCAATTACATGGAAAATGAATAACATCCTGCTTACAAACCATTGGGTAATAGTAGAAATCAGAGATGGAATCAAAAAATTCCTAGAATCAAATGAGAATGAAAACACATCATACCAAAACCTTTGGGACACAGCAAAGGCAGTCCTCAGAGGACAATTTATAGCAATTGATGCACACATCAAAAAAAAAGGGGACAAAATCAAAACATTAACTACACAACTCAAACAGAAAGAGAACAGCAAAAAAGCCCACAGCCACCAGAAGAAAGGAAATAATAAAGATCAGAAGGGAAATAAATGCAATAGCTAATAGAAAAACAATAGAAAGAATCAACAAAACCAAAAGTTGATTCTTTGAAATAATCAACAAAATCGACAAACCACTGGCCAGACAGACAAAAGAAAAACAGGAGAGGATGCAAATAACCCAAATAAGAAATGAAATGGGTGACATTACAACAGCCCCAACTGAAATAAAAATCATTGTAACAGAATATTATGAAAAACTATACTCCAACAAATTTGAAAACCTAGAGGAAATGGATAAATTTCTAGAAACACACTACCTACCAAATCTACAATAATCTGATGTTAAAAATCTGAACAGACCCATAACAAGACATTGAAAAGATAATAAAAAAAAAAAACTCCCAACAAAAAAAAAGCCCTGGCCTAGATGGCTTCACTGGAGAATTCTTCCAAACTTTCAGAGAAGAGCTGGTACCAGTACTGTTCAAACTATTTTGGAACATAGACAAATAAGTGACACTTCTGAATTCATTCTATGAAGCCAGCATAACCCTGATACCAAAACCAGGCAAAGATGCCACAAAAAAACAAAATTACAGACCAATATCTATCATGAATATAACTGCAAAAATTCTCAACAAGAATTCAGAATCATATTAAAAAAAATAATACCCCACAACCAAGTAGGATTCATACCAGGTATGCAAGGATGGCTCAACATTAGTAAATCTATCAACGTAATCCACCACATAAATAAAAGGAAAGAAAGAATCACGTGATCATCTCAATTGATGCCAAAAAGGCATTTGACAAAGTCAAAGATAAAAACTTTCAAGAAAATAGGTATAGAAGGGAAATTTCTCAACATAATAAAGGGCATCTATGCAAAACCAACAGCCAACATCATTCTTAATGGAGAGAGTCTGAAAACATTCCCGTTGAGAACAAGAACAAGAGAAGGATGCCCTTTATCACCACTCCTATTTAACATTGTACTGGACATTCTATCTAGAGCAATAAGGCAAGAAAAAGAAATAAAGGGCATCCAAATTGGTAATGAAGAAGTTAAACTAACCCTGTTTGCAGATGATATGATACTATTCATAGAAAACTCTAAAGATTCCACGAGAAATCTACTGGAACTAATAGAAAGATTCAGCAGAGTAGCAGGAAAAAAGATAAACATACAAAAATCAGTTGGATTCCTATACGATAATAAAAAGAATGATGAGAAGGAAATCAGGAAAACAATACCATTTATAATAGCCCCTAAAAAAATAAAATACTTAGGAATAAATCTAACTGGGCATGTAAAAGTCCTATACAAAGAAAACTATAAAACACTACTGCAAGAAACCCAAAGGGATCTACATAAATGGAAAAATATACCATGCTCATGGATAGGTAGACTCAACATTGTGAAAATGACAATTCTACTCAAAGCAATTTACAAATACAATGCAATCTTGATCCAAATACAAACAACATTCTTCAAAGAGATGGAAAAACTAATCATTAACTTTATATGGAAAGGGGAGAAGTCCCGAATAAGTAAAGCACTATGGAAGAACAACAAAGTAAGAAGACTAACACTACCTGACCTCAGAACCTACTATACAGCTATGGTAGTCAAAACATCCTGGTACTGGTACAACGACAGATACATTGACCAAAGGAACAGAATGGAGAACCCAGATGTAAATCCATCCACCTATGGTCACCTGATCTTCAACAAGGGCCCAAAGTCCATCAGATGGGGTACAGGCAGTCTTTTTAACAAATGTTGCTGGCAAAAGTGGATATCCATCTCCAAAAAAATGAAACAGGACATATACCTCACACCATATATAAAAACTAATTCAAGATGGAACAAAGACCTAAATATAAAGCCAAAAACTATAAAGTTCATAGAAGAAAAAATAGGACAATTGCTACAGGCCCTGATACTCGGCCCTAAGAGGATACAACCCATAACCATCAACACACAAACTCCAGAAGATAAGCTAGATAACTGGGATCTTCTGAAAATCAAATACCTATGCTCTTCGAAAGTCTTCACCAAAAGAGTAAAAAGAGAACCTGTAGACTGGGAGAAAAATTTTGGACATTACAAGTCAGACAAAGGTCTACTCTCCATAATCTATAAGAAAATCCAACACCTCTACAACAAAAAGACAAATAATCCTATTAAAAATGGGCAAAGGAAATGAACAGACACTTCACCAAAGAAAACATTCAAAAGGCCAACAGACACATGAGGAAATGCTCATGTTCAGTAGCCATTACAGAAATGCAAATTAAAACTACAATGAGATAGCACTTCACCCCGGCACTACTGGCACGAAACAAAAACACTGTCAATAACAAATACTGGAGAGACTGCGGGGAGATCGGAATCTTATGCACTGCTGGTGGGAATGCACAATGATACATCCATTTTGGAAAATGATATGGTGCTTCCTTAGAAAGCTAGAAATAGAAATAACATACAATCCAGAAATCCTACTCCTAGGAATATATCCTAGAGAAATAAGAGTTGTCACACAAATAGATATATGCACATCCATGTTCATGGCAGCATTGTTCACAATAGCAAAACAATGGAAACAACCTAGATGCCCATCAACAGATGAATGGATAAACAAACTATGGTACATACACACAATGGAGTACTATGCAACAAGAAAGAACAATGATGAATCTGTGAAGCATCTCATAACATGGATGAACTGGAGGACATTATGCTGAGGGCAAGAAGTCAATCACAAAAGGAGAAATATTGTATGAGACCTCTATTGTAAAAACTCATGAAAAAGTTTACACACAAAAATTAACAATCTTTGATGGTTACAAGGGATGGGAGGGGTAGGAAGGAAATACTAAATAGATAATAGATAAGTGGTAACTTTGTTGAAGAGTAAGACAGTACACAATACTGGGGAAACTAGCACAACTTGTACAAGGAAAGGTCATGGAATCTCCATAGACACATCTAAACTCCCTGAGGGACTGAATGGCTGGGTGGAGGGCTGTGGGGACCATGGTTTCAGGGAACATCTAGCTCAATTGGCATAACACAGTTGATAAAGACAGTGTTCTGCATTCTACCTTGGTAAGTAGTGTCTGGGGTCTTAAAAGCCTGTGAGCAGCCATCTAAGATACTCCACTGGTCTCATCCCTTCCCTTCCGAAGCAAGGGAGAATGAAGAGAACAGGATACAAGGAAAAGATTAGTCTAAAGTACTAATGGACCACAACTACCAAGGCCTCCACCAGAATGAGTCTAATACAGCTAGACGGTGCCTGGCTACCACCACTGACTGCTCTGACTGGGATCACAACAGAGGGTTCTGGACAGAGCTGGAGGATGTAGCACAAAATTCTAACACACAATAAAAGACCAGATTTACTGGCCTGACAGAAACTGGAGAACCCTGAGAGTATGGCACCAGATGCCCTTTTATCTCAGTGGTGAAGTTACTCCCGAGGTTCATTGTTCAGCAGGGGATTGGACAGCCTGATAAAGCAAAAAGGGACTAATGAGGCACAGCAGTCCAGGGACAAGGACTAGAAGGCAACAGGGGACAGGAAAGCTGGTGATAGGGAACCCAAGTTTCAGTAAAGACAGTGTTGACATGTAGTGTGGTTCTTAACCATTGTCATAGGTTAATATGTGTACTAGCTGTTTAATGAGAAAATAATTTGTTCTTTAAACCTTCATATAAATTGAGAATAGCAGCACAACTGGAAGAAAGTAATTGACATCACTGAATTGTACATATAGATATTTTTGAAATGATGTATCTTTAGCTATGCATATTTTCACAAATAAAAAAAAAAAGGTCCTCCAAGGCTAAGAAAGGAGGGTGTTGACATGTTGTGAGGTTGCTAACCAATGTCATAAAACAACATGTGTACTAACTGTTTAATGAAAAAATATTTGTTGTGTAAACATTCACCTAAAGTACAATTAAAAAAAAAAAAAAAAAGTACATCCAGAATGCCGCTTAGATGGAAGGATGTGTAGTTCCATCAATAATCAGAAATAGACAAAAAGTAAAATGGCTCCCTCAGCTGTCCTCAGTGTCTTACATATTTATTATTCATATTTGTTAGAGTAAGCTTAAGTAAGACTTTTTCTTGATAAATTTTCACATACTCTCAGGCACATCTGAACCATTTATATTCTGCAACTTTACTGTTTTCTCTATAGAGAATTATATCTCAACAACTCCAGAATGTTCTTTCCCATCTTAGGTCACATACCTCGTTTCTTTGATTAGATTGTAAACTCATGAAATGCATGAAATTCAGCACAAAAAGCAGGCACGTCATCAATTTATTTGTATAAAACTATAAGTAAATATTTGGTGTGTAAGAAAATACAAAGGCAAATTTGTATGTAGCTAAACCAGGCACCCTGGTGACACAAATGGTTAAATGTTTGGCTGTTAACCAGAAGGTTGACAATTTGACAACACCTAGCAACTCCCCGGCAGAAAGACTTGACAATCTTCTTCCACAAAGATTACAGCTAAGAAAATCCTATGGGAGCAGTTCTATGCTGTCACATGGGTTTGCTGTTAGTTGGATTCTACTTGAGGTTATGCAACAACAACAAGAGCCTAAAGAATTTACCTAGGTGTAAGGAAAAGCTCTAACTTAGCTGTTTCCTTGGTTGAAAGTGCAAGAATAAAATAATAGCTGCTGCTGATGTCTATGGCACTTAATTCTCAGGTTGAGAAAAACATAGTATTAGGAGCAGAGAGCATGAAGGACCAAATTACCTTGTCTATTTCTCATATTTCTTTACTGAAATTCTGCCACTATATATTTCTATGCAGTAGTCACACTAGGTGTAATAAGACATGGGTATGTGATCGAAAAGTGGGCAGTGGTGGATCAATGGTAGAATCCTTGCCTTTCTTATGGGAGAACCAGGTTGGATTCCCAGCCAATGCCACTGAATTACAACCACCACCCATCTGTCACTGAGTACTTGTATGTTACAATGATGCTGAACAGGTTTCAGCAGAGCTTGTAGACTAATCTGAGCTAGGAAGAAAGACCTGAGATCTACTTCCAAATATCAGCCAATGAACATGCTCACAATAGTCAGATCCTTAAATGATGATGGAGATGGCCCGGGACTGGGCAGCGTTTCATTCTGTTGTGCATGGAGTTGTCATGAGTCTGGGGCCAACTTGATGGCAGCTAACAACAACAACAAAAATGGCACCATGGTGTTGGGACGATGAAGTAGAAAACAATGCTGAGTGCCATAGGAAGAAAGAAGCTAAATCTGAGGGGGTGGGGAAGAGAGCTCCTTTTACCCTAAGGAGGAACAAATACTCCCTCACGTACATTACCACACAAAGAACCCATAAACAAGTAGAGGCAAAGATAGGCCCTGCTATCTTTCTGTCACTTCTACTGAATCTTTTTTTTTCTTTGTTGAGAATCTCTCTCTGTGTGTGTGTGTGTGTGTGTGTGTGTGTGTGTGTGTGTGTGTGTGGCGGAGAGTGTCTTAATGATGGAAACTACCAACTTTCTCATCAGCAACCAAAGTTATGTTTTCAAAAATATTTGAAAAAAGAAGTTATCAGCATATCTTAATATCCAGGAGTTCAACTCGTTAACATTTAGTTTAACTCCAATCAAGTAAAGAAACGTGTTAGGGAATACAGCGCTCTCATGATTGACTTTCTTCAAAATGGAGAAAATAATCAAGAGAAAAATGTAACGTGGAAATGTTAATGCATAAAACTATCAGTGAATAAAGAAGTCAGCTGGCCAATACTACAATTTAGTGATAATTAAACATGAAGATGGAGAAATACAAACTCAGATATATCATATTACATGAATGTTAAGAGAGGACTATTAGAAAGAAACCATTTAAAAATCATATTGCGGATTATATTGACCAGTTTTACAACCTCTCTCCTTCTTCTTGGTGTAGGTAAATCACTTTAAATTCGATGAAATGACTTTGTTTTATGGCAACTTCCTTTTTCTGTTATGTATTTGACTTTTAAATAAAACAATTTGGATTATTTATATTGTACTGACATCTGGTGGACCTTGGCCTTGATACAGCTAGGAAAAACCAATGATTGGAAACATCCATCAAGGTCAATTGAACAAATCCATGGCAGCCTTCAAATTACACACTAAATCAGACAAGAGTGAGAACATTATTTTTAAGTTCTATCAATGTCCTCTCACTTTATTTAGAGGGGAAAACAATCTCTTGGCTACACAACGAATTACTTTAAAACTTGGCACTTCTCTAACGTTGCCTGGAAACTCTCGTGGCGTAGTAGATAAGAGCTGCAGTTGCTAACCAAAAGGTCTACAGTTCAAATCCACCAGGATTTGGATTTGGAAACCCTATGGGGCAGTTCTATTTTGTCCTATTTTTTTTTTTAATATTGCTTATCTTTGCAAAGTCCAAAAGTTATGATATTTAGGAGATTATCACATGAGAAGCCTAAGATCTTCTTATTTCTTGAAACCTAGAAACTTTTCATGATGGGGGTTTTTTCTGTCCTGAACATATTTTAAATAGATATAGATACAGAGAAAGACATAGACATAGACATAGAGATATCTCTGATAGCGCAGTGGTTAAGCACTTGGCTGCTAACTGAAAGACGGGCAGTTCAAACCAACCAGCCATTCTGTAGAAAAAAGATGTAGCAGTCTGCTCCCATAAAAATTACAGCCTTGGAAACCTTATGGAGCAGTTCTACTCTGTAACACATGGGGTTGCTGTGAGTCAGTATCAACTCAATGACAACAGGTTCTCGTGCTTGCTGAAAGTGAAGAGGACATGAAGCACTTACCGAAGAAGATCAAAGACTACTTCCTTCAGTATGGATTTTGCCTCAACATAAAGAAAACAAAAATCCTCTCTACTGGATCAGTGAGTAACATCATGATAAATGGAGAAAATATTGACGTTGTCAAAGATTTCATTTTATTTGGATCCACAATCAACTTCCATGGAAGCAGCAGTCAAGAAATCAAAGAGCATGTTGTACTGGGCAAATCTGCTGCAAAAGACCTCTTTAAACTGTAAAAAAGGTGTCGCTTTGCAGACTAAGATGCACCTGAACCAAGCCATGGTATTTTCAGTTGTCTCATGTGCATGCAAAAGCTGGACAATGAATAAGGGAGACAGAAGAACTGATGCCTTTGAATTATGGTGTAGACGAAGAGTATCGAATATACCATGGACTGCCAGAAGAACAAACAAATCTGTCTTGGACAAGTACAGCCAGAATATTCCTTAGAAGAAAGGATGGTGAGACTTCGTCTCAGGTACTTCGGACATGTTATTATGTGGCACCAATCCCTGGAGAAGGACATCATGCTTGATAAGGTAGAAGGTCAGTAAAAAAGAGGAAGACCCTCAAAGAGATGGATTGACACAGTAGCTGCAACAATGGGCTTAAATATAGCCATGATTGGGAGGATGGTGCAGGATTGAGCAGTGTTTCATTCTGTTGTACGTAGGGTGCTATGAGTTGGCACTGACTTGATGGCACCTAACAATAGCAACATATATATGTATATGTATATATGTATACATACACACACACACACACACACACACACACACACACACAGAGTTATGCACTGCTTAACGTCCATTTGGGCAACATCTGACTGCATATACATCCGTGGTCCTATAAGTTTGTAACTACACGTTCTGCAAAAGTTGGATGTTGGTATCCTGGGGACTGCCTGTATATATATGGCATTTGCACAACATCCAAATCGCATAACCTCCTACTTTACAAAGCATATTGAAGATGTTAAGTGACACACAGGTACTTAGAACAACAGCATAATATAAAACCCATTGTCATTTAGTCGATTCAAACTGCCAAACTTTCAGTTAGCAAACACTTAACTGCTGCATATATATATATATATATATATATATATATACACACACACACACATATATAATATATTTTGGAGGAAGGGTGGGAAAGGGAGGAGGAAAGATAACTATTGCCAAACTACTTGAAAGCAGTTAAGTGTGTAGGAAATGAAGGGATCTCAGAAGCTTCAAAACACACTATTTGATTTTGATCCAGCTTCGTTTTGCTCATTTGATAAAATTAGCCTAGGTTCATGGGTTCTATCACTTTTGTAATTTTGAAATTACAAAAATGCAAACTGAGAGAATGGAGAAATGAGAGTAAAAGAACATTCTTTAGTTCGCCAAAAGCTACAGGAGGAAATACTTTCCTGAAAACAAAAAAATTCCCCCTCTTTTCTTTTAGTCAGACTCCTGGAACCTGCCTGGCAAATCCATTAGAACTAGAGGTAGACTAAATCAGAGAAAGTCATCTCAGAAGCTTTTATATTTTAAGAAAGCCTTTTATTCTCTTATGCTAGTTCATCGCAAAGGATTTGTTCCTCTGTTAACAAGCTATAAAGAGGAAGAAAAGAGTATAATTTTCACATGGTAATGATGAGTAAAATTACTAGTATGTTTCATGCTTCTTCAGTAGTATTAGTGTTCCATTATAATTGAATTTCTAGTCCAAGATACTGTTGTCAAGATTATGCATGGGAAACCTGTCTGTGTGTTTCATTCTGACTCTGATTCACTGATCTTGTGACTCTTCTCTGCTTGTGTGAAATAGAGCTGAAACCCTCATTCTACACTAAAATTCTAAATACCCTGAGGTATTTAGAATAACAACACAATTGTGACTATCTGTATGCCATAAAACATAAAATTCTGAATAAGAAATTGTTTATCAAGATATATATAATGCACAGAGAAACTATTTGTTCTGTAAGCCTTCACCTGAAGTACAATAAAATATAAAAAAAGATACATATAACGTACATATCATATATTTATCAAGATATATATCACAAGTTAATACATATCACAATATCTTTTAATCTTAGAAACCCCAAATATTTACATTTTTTTTTAAATTTCAGAGTACTTATTTATCAAGCAGATCTTTTACAGAGCACAGATATAATTCACAGTGAGGAGATGAAAAAATCAGTGGCTCCATGTCACATAAAATTTATGGGGAAATATTTAATTAGGCTGAGTGAAATTTACTTAAGTGAGGAGTTAGCCAGTCAAATCACCTGCTATTTGTAAAGTGTTATGAACTTAATCATTTATGTATATATGCATATATATATTAGTACATGAGCTATATATGAATGTCAATGTAGCATGGCCCACACTTATACCCTGGATTCTGAAATTCCTTCGTTAATTTCATTAATTAAAAAATTTACTTTGAGCTAAATTAATTGAGTTTGAGAATACAGGTTGCTTGTATTAATCAATTAATTAATTAATTGCACAATTGTTCCATCATTGTATTTTTTCGTAGATACAATTTTGTATATAAATATATTTTTCTTTTATATAGTTCAAAATTGCAGTGTTGTCTTTCCTGAAATGTCCATTTTATTGTTTTATTGCTTTCCATTCCAATGCTTCTACACATTATTGTGACAATTCTCTTCCCCCTCATTTATACTATTCAATTTTTATTAATAAAACCTATAACTATTCTGACTTTTCTGCCTTTCACACTCAAATATAAAATATTGAGATATTAAGAACAATGTTGATCTTAGGAAAACACAATCTAGAGAGTACTTTAAAAAAGCCATCCCAGGGCACTGCTCGTGTGTTAGTGAGAGATAAAAGACACTCATAGTCAGAACTGTTTAGCTCTTCTTAAACAAAAACACAAACCAAAAATGGTTAGCTTGTTGCAGCTCTTAAGACCGAAGGCACTAGTTCATGTTAGCGTTAAGTTAAGAAGAAAAATTATCACTTATTTGAAACTGTGATTTTATTTAGGGAAAAAAAATGAGTGCTAATTGTTGTCGCTCTAAACAGTTATGTTTACTACTCGACTGACATTAGATAGCTACACTTGATTAAAGCATGCATTTTAATTGACGTTGTTGTTGTTAGGTGCCTTCGACTCGGCTCCTACTCCTAGTGACACTATGAACAACAGAAGGAAACACTGCCCAGTCCTGCACCATCCTCATGATCATTGTTATGTTTGAGCCTATTGTTGCAGTCACTGTGGCAATCCGTTTCTTTGAGGGTCTTCCTCTTTTTCGTTGACACTCTACTTTACAAAGCATGGTGTCCTTCTAAAGGGACGGAACCCTCTTGGTAACATGTCCAAAGTAGTGATTCATAAACTGTACCAAACCTGTGTGAACTGGGCAAATGGCCTTTACTTTGAAGGTCTTGTCTATTGTTGAAAGAAATATTTAACAGAGTCTCATAGAATGTTAAGTCCCATTTTATAGTTGACGAATTTGAAACTTAGCAAGATGAATCGTCTAAAGGCATGTAGAGAGCGATAGAGTAAATTCCAGACCATGGTTGGAATACCTTGAATTTTTATAACCTCCATATTATTAGTTAACTCTTCTACATATATTTCCAGGGACAACTATCACTATAGGAAATTCACTGAAAAAACAGAAGTGGGTACAACAATGAACAGGTACTTTGTCAAAACAAACAAGCAAGAGAAAATAATTATAGATGGCTTTTTGTTACACTAAATATTCAAGGAGTCTTATGTCCCTTCCTGTTTTTTAAAAGTAAAGATAGATAGATAAAAGACATATCCCACCTTCATAGGCAGAAGCAGATTAAGACAAATTACCAACAGAAGGCTAGTGAAAGGATGACTTGAAAACTCAAATTATAATCACTAGCTTTTAACCACCCTCCCATCAGAGTGGGCATAAGGAAAGCTGTGTGAAAATTGAAAGTATAAAGAACATAATACAAACCAAAAAACTGTCAAGATTTTCCTTAATTATGTACTGTGTATCAGCATATACAGTATTGGATATTGATGTTAATAAATTCTCAGCAAGAAAAACAGGTGAAGATTGGCAAAATTGCATTTATATAGAATTCTGAGCACTGTAACTAGAACGTGATGTCACAACACCATCAGACAGGGAACCACCCAAGTAACTACCAGTCACTTGAACCAACTAACAGCTAAAGTAGATGCGTTAGATTTTAAAGTAATGTTGTTCCATGCAAATTATCCAGGTTTGCTTTACGAGAAGAAGGATTTTTTTTTTTTCATTTACCACTAAGCCAGAGTCTATTTCCTGAAGAAAACATATGAAATAATCACTATTCCTATCTCTAGCCAGCACAAACATGGCATCCATGCTGCCTCACTTTGTACACTCATATACACCCACTTTTGTGTTAGTGCCTGACTTAGATTTATTTATAGTGGACCTAAACCCATTTTCATGAGGCTAGCTGCCTGAGGCGTTGAGGTGGAGGAATGCTGTGAGAGGAGTAAGGACTACCTATAAAATCCATTTTAAAACACTTACATGAAGTTTTGATCACTGAGATTGGATGTTGAAATAAATAACTATGATAAACTGATTTAAAGCCAGGATCAGATATTCAAATCAAACAATTTGCATTTATTTTTTGATCGTTCAAATGAAAGTTATTTCTCACCATCATCAAAATAAAATACACTCTTCCATTTTTCTAAACATTCTATCTCTGTGCAAGACGTCAATTTGCAGGAGCAGCAAAGTATATTAAAAATAACCTTGGGTTTAATCATAGCCTCATCTTGGACATCTTTGATAAATTATATAACTTTTCTGAAACTTGGTTTTTTGCTTTGTAAAAAACAGAAATGAATGTATAGCTTTACCTACCTACCAGGTGTTGCTAATAAATAAGTATGGTAACTGTATGAGTGAAGTCCCTGAGTGGTGCAATGGTTAACATGCTTGGCTGCAAACTGAAAGGTTGGCAGTTTGAGTCTACCCAGAGGTGCCTCAGAAGAAAGACCTGGCAGCACTGGAGTCACCATGAGTCTGAACGGACTCATTGGCAACCAACAACAAAAATTGTATTAGTTATCTATTATTACATAAAATATCACCTCAATCATAGTGAATAAAAACAACTCACATGTACTATCTGTTTCTGTGAGTCGGAAATGCCAGCATGGCTTAGCTGAATCCTTTGCTTCAGGGTCTTTCACAAGGTTGCAGTATAGACAATGCGTAGGACTGAGGTCTCATCTGAAGGTTTGACTGGGGAAAGATCTGCTTCTAGCTGATATGGTTGTTGGCAGGATTCAGTTTCTTGCAGGTTGTTGGATTGAGGGTCTCAGATTCTTGCAAGTTGTTGGAGCACAGAAGTGACGTTTCATCACCTTTGCCATATTAAAATAATTAGAAGCAAGTTGCTAAGCAAGCCCATGTTACAGGAGAGAGGATTACACAAGAGACCAAGATTATTGGGGCTGTCTTAGAGTCTGCTCAACACAGGAATCTAGATAAAAGTGATAGGTAAGTTTTAAGAACTCAGAAATGTAAAATATTTTATTGTTTTTCTGAGAAGTAAAACTATCTTTACTTGAGCTTGTGTTTAATGGCAAGAAAAAATTCAATCCTCAAATTTCAATTTTCTCTAAAAAATTATTTCCAAGGAATATGATATGTTCATTTTAAAGGTATAATAAGTAAATGTGTTGGTCTTGGGGTCAGAAAGTATGGGTGGGAGCTTTGAACATCACCACTTACTAAAGTTGTAGTCCCTGGTAAATTATTCAACCCTCAGTCCTAGTCTCCTCATCTGTAATATTCCACTATGGATTATTATTATTATTAAATTGCATAATATGTGTTAATCATCAAGCACTCGTAAATACAGTTGTTGTTGTTAGGTGCCTTCGAGTCAGTTTGGACTCATAGCAACCTTATGGACAACAGAAAGAAATACTAGCCAGTCCTGCACCAGACCTCCAATCATTGGAATGTATGAGCCATTGTTGCAGCCACTGTGTCAATCCATCTCATTGAGGGTCTTTTTCTTTTTTGCTGACCTTCTACTTTACAACGCATGATGTCCTTCTCCAGGGACTGGTTCCTCCTGATAACAAGTCCAAAGACGAAGTCTCACCATACTCGCTTCCAATGAGCATTCTGGCTCTACTTCTTCCAAGACAGATTTGTTCATTCCTCTGGCAGTCCACAGTATATTCAATAGTCTTCACTGACAGAATAATTCAAAGGCATCGACTCTTTTTCAGTCTTCTTTATTCATTGTCCAGCTTTCACATGCATATGCTTATGAGGCGATTGAAAATACTATGGTTTGTATCAGGCACACCTTAGTCCTCAAAATGACATCTTTCCTTTTAACACTTTAAAGAGGACTTTTGCAGCAGATTTGCCCAATACAATATGTTGTTTGATTTCTTGACTACTGCTTCCATGGGTGTTAATTGTGGATCCAATTAAAATGAAATCCTTGACAACTACAACTGCAATATTTTCTAATAGCTGTTATTATCTTATTACTAGTAGCAGTGATATAATTATTAGTGTTAATACTATTGCTTTGATCTCACATGTTTTTCCTCCATAGGCAAGAATTTATGCTAAATTCTTCATTTTCTTCATTGATGAGTAAGTGATGACAGCAAATACGAAATTATTTGCATTTTCTCCACTTCTAAACTTTGATTTTCTTCCTGCTTTTCATGCGTAATGTCACTCCAACACTTAACCTAAAGGTGAAGAGCTATATAATACATCTCACATTTTTGAAATCAGAACTGGTAGTAAGTATGCACGTGATGCTTTTTGTTAATGGAGCCCATCACACGTCATTTTATTATCAGCTAGAACTGCTAACTGAGAGCAGATAAGAGTAAGCTCCTCTAACTGCAGGCGATCCATGCCCTCCTTCAAGACTGAGTAAAGCCTATCTCCATCTTACAGTATTCATGAACACTCAATCCTCATTGACCTCCTTTCTTTATAATTGTAAATATACTCATAGCCTCTTCCACACAACTTAATATCTAAATAGATGATAAATCGTTCTTCTGCAGATAAAGGACAAACTCTTTGAAAGTATATTTACAATTATTTTATATTTATAATTTCCCCATTATTTAGTACAATTATAATAAAAATAGGTATTAAAAAGTATTTATTCATAAACACCAAGAATCTGTCAGTTTGTCATACTGTGGTGCTTGCCTGTTGCTGTGATACTAGAAGCTTTGCCACTGGTATTTCAAATAACAGCAGGGTCACCTGCAGTCTAATTCCTAAAACCTTATGAATAGCAGTGGAATGTTATCTGATATAGTGCTGGAAAATGAGCCCCTCAGGTGGGAAGGCAGTCAAAATACTAGTGGGGACAAGCTGCTTTCTCAAAGTAGTGTCAACCTTAATGACATGGATGGAGTCAAGCTTTTGGGATCTTCATTTGCTGATGTGGCATGACTCAAAATGAGAAGACACAGCTGTAAACATCCATTAATAATCAGAATGTGGAAGTTCCAAAGTATGAAACTAGGAAAAATTGGAAGTTGTCAAAAATGAAGATCCATATCATAGATATTAGAGATCTGAAATGTACTCATATTGGACATTTTGAATTAGACAATTATATGGTCTACTATGGTGGGAATGACAAATCAAAGAGGGATGGTGTCAAGTTCACCCTCAAAAAGAACATTTCAACATCTATCCTGAAGTACAATACTGTTAGTGAGAGTCCATGCATCTACAAGGAAGACTAGTTAGTATGACTATTATTCAAATTTATGAACAAACCACCAGTGACCAAGATGAGGAAACTGAACATTTTTTACCAAATTCTGCAGCCTAAAATTGATCAAACATGCAATTAAGATGTATTGATAATGACTGGTGATTGGAATTCGAAAGTTGGAAACGATGAAGATTGGTAGTTGGGAAATACGGCCTGGGTGATAGAAATGACACCAGAGACTGTGTGATAGAATTTTGCAAGACGAACCACTTCTACACTGCAAATACCTTTTTTTCAACCACATAAATGGCGACTATACACATGGAACTCACCAGATGGAAAATACAGGAATCAAATCCACTACATCTGTGGAAAGAGACAATGGAAAATCTGAATATCAGTCAGAATGAGACCGGGGGCCAACTGTGGAACAGACCATCAATTGCTCAAATGCAAGTTCAAGTTGGGGCTAAAGAAAATTAAAACAAGTACACGAGAGCCAAAATATGGCCTTGAGTATATCCCATCTGAATTTGGACCATCTGAAGAATAGATTTGATGCTTCTCCTTGAGAACAGGAACCAGACAAGGATGCCCTTTTTCACCACTCTTATTCAACATTGTGTTGGAGCTCCTAGTCAGAGCAATCAGGCTAGAAAAAGAAATAAAGGGCATCCAAATTGGTAGGGAAGAAGTGAAAGTATATCTATTTGCAGATAATATGATCTTATACACAGAAAACCCTAAAGAATCCACAAGAAAACTACTGGAACTAATAGAGGATTTCAGCAAAGTATCAGGATACAAGATAAAACAGTTGGATTCCTCTACATTAACAAAGAGAACTTCCAAGAAGAAATCACCAAATCAATACCATTTACAGTAGCCCCCAGGAAGATAAAAGACTTAGGAATAAATGTAACCAGAGATGTAAAAGACATATACAATGAAAACTACAAGACACTACTGCGAGAAACCAAAGAGACTTTTACAAGTGGAGAAACGTACCTAGCTCGTGGATAGGAAGACTCGTGGATAGGAAGGCTCAACACTGTGGAAATGTCAATTCTACCCCAAGCAATCTACAGATTGAATGCAATTCTGATCCAAATTCCAAACACTTTTTTTTAACAAATCACCAACTTCATATGGAAAGGGAAGAGGCCCCAGATAAGTACAGGATTACTGAAGAAGAAAAGCAAAGTGGGAGTCCTCACACCTGATTTTGTTGTTGTTGTTCTTAGGTGCCATCGAGTTAGTTCCAACTTAGTGACCCTATGTACAATAGACCAAAACACTGCCTGGTCCTGCGACATGCCCACAATCATTGTTATGCTTGAGCCCATTGTTGCAGCCACTGTGTCAATCCATCTTGTTGAGGGTCTTCTTTTTTTTTGCTGACCCTGTATTTTAGCAAGCATGATGCCCTTATCCAGGGACTGATCCTTCCTGACAACATGTCCAAAGTATGTAAGATGCAGTCTTGCCATGCTTGCCTCTAAGGAACACTCTGGTTGTACGTCTTCCAAGACAGATTTGTTCTTTCTCTTGGTAGTTCATGGTATATTCAATATTCTTCACCAACACTACAATTCGAAGGTGTCAACTCTCTTTGGTCTTCCTTATTCCTTATTCATTTCACATGTATATGATGCTATTGCAAATACAATGGCTTGGTCAGGCACACCTTAGTCTTCAAGGTGACATCTTTGCTTTTCAACACTTTAAGGAGGTCTTTGGCAGCAGACTTGTCCACTGCAATTCATCTTTTGATTTCTTTCACATGCGTGTGAGGTAATTGAAAATTTCATAGCTTGAGTCAGGCAAACCACAGTCCTCAAAGCAACAACTTTGCTTCTTCAGAGGTCTTCAGCCAATGCAATGCGTTGTTTGATTTCTTGGCAGCTGCTTCCATGGTGTTGACTGTGGATCCAAGTAAAATGAAACCCTTGACAACTTCAATCTTTTCTTTGTTTATTGTGATGTTGCCTATTGGTCCTGCTGTGAGGATTTTTGTTTTCTTTATGTTAAGGTGTAATCCATACTAAAAGCTGTGGTCTTTGATCTTCATCAGTAAGGGCTTCATGTCCTCTTCACTCTCAGCAAGCAAGGTGGTGTCATCTTCATACTGCAGGTTGTTGATGAGTCGATGGCACTTAACAACAACAGAAAAATTATAGCCCAGAACTGAAACCATTCTCGAAGCCAACTCTTCAAAGATTAGACTGGACTATGGGACATAAAATGATACTTGTGAAGAGAATGCTTCTTAGCTCAAGTAGATACTTGAGACTAAATGGGCAGCTCCTGTCTGGAGGCAAGATGAGAAGGCAAAAAGGGACAGGAGATGGTTGAAAGGACATGGGAAATCCAGGGTGGAAAGGAAGAAAGTGCTGTTACATTATAGGGAGAGCAGCTAGGGTCACATAGCAATGTGTGTATAAATTTTTATATGAGAAACTGACCTGAACTGTAAACTTTCACTTAAACTACAATAAAAAGGAAAAGAAAATCATAGATTTGATGCATTGAACACTAATGACGAAAGACGAGAAGAGTATGGGGAGGATATCAAAGATTACACGTGAAGAAAGCAAAAATTCATTAAAAATACAGGAATTTAAAAAAAAGATCAAAATGGATGTCAGAAGAGAGTCTTAAAATTGATATTGATCCATAGAGTAGCTAATGCAAATGGAAGAAATGATGAAGTAAAAGAGCTGAACAGAAGAGTTCAAAGGGCACCTCAAGAAGACAAAGTAAAATATTATAATGAAATGTGCAAAGACCTGGAGTTACAAAACCAAAAGAGAAGAACACACTCAGCATTTCTCAAGCTGAAAAAACTGAAGAAAAAATTCAAGCCTCAAGTTGCAATTTTGAAGGATTCAGTGGGCAAAATACTGAATGACACAGGAAGCATCAAAAGTAGATGGGAGTAATATACAGAGTCACTGTACCAAAAAGAATTGGTGGACATTCAACCATTTTAGGAGGTAGTATATGATCAAGAACTAATGGTATAGCAGGAAAAAGTCCAAGCTGCACTGAAGGCATTAGTGAAAATCAAGGGTCCAGGAATTGACAGAATACCAATTGAGATGTTTCAACTAATAGCCAATTCCATAGAAAAGTGGTCCAACAGAATGCAGAAATTATCGAACAATGTCATTAATATCACAGGCAAGTAAAATTTTCCTGAAGATCTTTCAAAAGTGGTTGCAGCAGTACATCAACAAGGAACTGTCAGAAATTCAAGCCATATTCTGTAGAGCATGTAGAATGAGGGATATTATTGCTGATGTCAGACGGATCCTGGCTGAAAGCAGAGAATACCAGAAAGATGCTTACCTATGTTCTATTAACTATGCAAAGGCATTCAACTGTGTGGATTGTAACAAATTATGGATAACATTTCTAAGAATGGGAATTCCAGAACACTTAATTATACTTATGCAGAACCTGTACATAGACCAAGAGGCAGTCATTTGAACAGAGCAAGGGAATACTTCATGGTTTAAAATCAAGAAAGGTGTGTATCAGGGTTGCATCCTTTCACCATACTTATTCAATCTGTATGCTGAGCAAATAATCCAAGAAGCTGGACTATATGATGAAGAATGTGTCATCCAGGATTGGTAGAAGACGCATCAATAGCCTGTAGTATGAAGACAGCACAATCTTGCTTGCTGAGAGTTAAGAGGACTTGAAGCACTTACTGATGAAGATCAAAAACTACAGCCTTTAGTATGGATTACAGTTCAACATAAAGAAAACAAAAATCCTCACAACAGGACCAATAGGCAACATCATGATAAATAGAAAAAAGATTGAAGTTGTTAAGGGTTTCATTTTACTTGGATCCACAGTCAGCACCGTGGAAGCAGCTGCCAAGAAATCAAACAACGTATTGCATTGGGTGAATCTGCTGCAGAAGACCTCTGAAGAAGCAAAGATGTTGCTTTGAGGACTGTGGTTTTCCTGACTCAAGCCATGAAATTTTCAATTACCTCACACGCTTGTGAAAGCTGGACAATGAATAAGGAAGACCAAATAAGAATTGATGCCTTTGAATTATGGTACTGACAAAGAATATTGACTATATCGTGGACTGCCAGAAGAACAAACAAGTCTGTCTTGGAAGAAATACAGCCAGAATGTTCATTGGAAGTGAGGATGACGAGACATCGTCTCATGTACTTTGGATGTGTTATTAGGAGGGACTAGTCCCTGGAGAAGGACAGCATGCTCAATAAAGTAGAGGTTCAGTGAAAAAGAGAAAAACCCTCAATGAGATGGATTGAGACAGTGGCTTCAGCATTGTCCTCAAACATAACAACGATTGTGAGGATGGTGAAGGACAGAGCAGTGTTTTGTTCTGTTGCATATGGGGTGACTATGAGTTGGAACTAACTTGATGTCACTTAACAACAACAGAAAAAATATTTATACCCAGTTACACTAAAAAAGTCTAATGTTACAAGTACTGGTAGGCTCATGACTTATGATGTACTTGAGTTATGAGAAACTGAATTTATGATAGTCTTTCTTGGTTTTTATTGTTCTTGTGGTTAAGTGTTGGGCTGCTAACCAAAACGTTGGCAGTTCGAATCCACCAGCCACTCCTTGGAAATCCTATGGGGCTATTCTACTCTGTCCTCTAGGCTGGCTAGGAGTCGGAATCAACTCAATGGCAGTGGATTTTTTTTTTTTTTTTACTACATACAATGTTGCAATGTATAATTTGTTAATGTTATCATTCTCAGATGTCCCCTTGCAAATGTTCAAAGATCAGGCTTATAAAAATACTGATAACAAAAGGCAATATTGAAAATTAAAAAAAAAAAAAAAAAGATGTATTTGACTTACGTCAGAACAGTCTTAGGACAGAGTCACTGGAATGGATCCTCATAGTAAGTTGCGGACTACCTATAACTAAAAACAAAACAAAAATTTAAACTTGACTTAAGCAACATTGGGTGGTGAATGGCTCATCTAACTGGAAACTCCAGAGATGGGAAGAACTTCAGAGTTTGTTGGTCCAGAAGGCTCATTGATGTTTTCAAGGCCTTGATTTTGATTTTCTAGCATTCCTAAGGAAAAAAAAAAAAAAAAAACTAAACTAAAATTCAACTCAAGATCAGTGTGAACGAGGTCATATGTACATGCATAGACCAAATAATATGGTCAGAGGAATGGAATGTATATATAGTTTAATTAAATATAGTTTTTCCCTTGGAGCTGACATTAGGGTCTAAACTCAGTGTTTAAACAAGTGGCACTTTCTGCATTGATGGAAATGTTCTAAGAGGAACTGTTAAATATACCAGCCATTAGCCTCATGTGACTATTGAGTTTTTGAAATGTGCCTAATAGCTTTTATTTTTAATTAAATTTGATGAATTGAAATTTAAATAATCACAAATGGCTAATGATTATTGTATTGAATAGCACAGATTTAAAGCTTGTAGGCGTCTTGGGAAAGGGGAAGATACCTGTTGTGGATTGAATTGTGTTCCCAAAAATGTATGTGGTAAATCCTAAACCTTATACCTGTGAGATGTATCCCATTTGGGAGTAGTGTTTTCTCTTTTATGTTAATGAGGCCACATCAGTGTAGGCTGTGTTTTAAGCCAATCACTTTTGAGATATAAAAGGAACAGATTAGATACAGAAGCAAGGAAGCACAGATGGGGGAAGATAGATGTCATGCCCCATGAAGATCACCGAGAAACCCAGAAACAGAAGCTGAAAAGAGACAAGCACCTTCCCCCAGAACCTACAGAGACAGAAAGCCTTCCCTTAGCACTAGTGCTCTGAATTTGTACTTCTCGCCTCCTAACAGGTGAGAAAATAAATTTATGTTTATTAAAGCCACCTACTTGTGTATTTCTGTTACACTAGAACTAGCAAACTAAGACAATAATATCCAAATAAAAGTCAGAGAATATTTAGGGAGGAGTATGGGGAAAATGTTTTATAGGAAGACAACCAATGATACTCGGTACATCAACTGACAATTAGTTCTTCTAAACAATTTGAAAATTAATTCCAATCAATTGAAAGAACTAAAATATTAACCACCCAGTAGGCTTAATATTCTGTAGCTGATGCTTTCATAAACAGAGAAATAATAAACTTCCACAAATCATCTCCATTTTCATGTCAAAAGCTGGGCCTTAGAAGCCTACTCAGTGAAATGTAAATTAACCAAAATATGGGGTACTTATCCTCTGTCCCTAACTAAGTAAATCAATTATTTGGTAAATTAATGAAATGCAATCAGGACCCCAAAAATGTGATTTCTAGATTTACGTATGTTCATGAAATCAGTTTCACAAATGTGAAACTGTACTTTTGCTTTGTACTATATACAAAAACAAAAACCAAACCAGTTGCTGTCAAGTCAATTCCGATTCATAGCAACCCAGTAGGACAGAGTAGAACTGTCCCATAGGGTTTCCAAGGAGCACATGGTGGATTTGAACTGCTGACCTTTTGGTTAGCAGACATAGCTCTTAACCACTAAGCCACCACGGCTTCTAAGAGTCCCAGTAATTACATGCATCTTCAGAGACGGGAAAAACAAAACAAAACAAAACAAAAAACCTGTTTTGGTTTGCATGCATATGTTCATTTTTTGTGTTGAATTTATTAGAAAAATAGTAAGGTATAAATCTGCTTTGGTGACAGTAGCTATGAAAGGTAACTATGAATTATTTGCCTTAGACCTATTGATGATTACAAATGTCGACCTTAATGTTGCATTAATGTTGTATCTAAACTGAACTCTTTATAAAATTTAATCATGGCATCATGTGGATTGGCAAGTTCAGGGGCAAAGAGGTCACTTGGAAATCAAAAGGATTTGTCTTTGACAGGCTGCATGATGTTTTTTCGGTATAAATTGAGTTTCTCTTTTAATCTCTAAATTGACATGTAATCTACTGAAAACTGAGCTTGAATTCCACAGTTTTGTTGAAATAAACACTGTTTTAATTCTGCATTTTATGATTGCAAGGAACACATGGAAAGAAAACAATGACAAGCAGCCTTGCACTGGGTTTCTCCTGCTGCTTGGTTGAATCACCACCCAAGAGGCTCTGGGTGCAGCTTCTACCACAACAGTCAATCTTTCGCCCTTCAAAAGGTGATTGCACAATAGAATTTGACTCTCTAAACACCATCATCAGAAATACAAGTTGATAACAGTGAGCATAGCTTGTTGAACTGAATCAACAAGCACATTTTCGGTCATATGAGATTGAAAATATTTTAACCTTAGCTAGCATCTGTTCCAGATAACCCCTACCAATCTGCTCCTACAAACAAAATAATAATAATTAGAGCAAGATACGATTTAGATTTGCTCCTTAGTTCCATTCTTTAAAAATCCATTTTTATCTATATTAAAATCCCTGACAGAAGTATCTCCGAAAGCTGAATGAAGACAAATGATGCCATAGGGACAGAATTCTGGCACATAAGAGACAAGCAATTGGTGTATATTTTAAAAAATGGATTTTATTTCATTAAGGGTTCAACCTCTTCTCTTTTACTAGGGTGATCTTCTTCATGTTTTGAAACAGCTCCATACTCTACTGAGAGTTGATGACCTCCATTAGTGTGTTCATCGCTATGGAGAATAAAAGGAAGTAAAAGCCAAGGTCCCTGACCTCAAGTTGCTTATTATATTATTGGCAAGTCAAAATATTCAATCATTTATTTTAAATTATTTTTTCCTACATTCACTTCACCCTTTTATAACATCCTACATTTCCTTACTCAACGGGCAGTGTGGTAAAAATAGTCTCAGAATACCACTACTGCATTCTCAAATCCAACCCTTACCAGTCTCAGTAAGCAGGTATGCTATACTATGCTAACAGGCTGCAAATGCTTTACAAATTCATAAATGGAGGAGAACACTGAGATATAGAATACAATAGAAAATCTCTAAAGTTTATGAAGTTCTTGAGCAAAAGAAAGGTGGGAATTTATATAGCCAATCACATATCATTTTACAAGTGTAGAAATTGAAGTTCACAGAGGGTAGATATATTGCTCCAGATCACCTATTGAGTCAATGGCAAGCCCAGAGCTAAAAAGCCAATCCTCTGTATCCCAGCCCAATATTCTTTTTACTAGGCCAAAAGCCAAAAGATATTTGGATTATCATGTGCCAAAGTTAATAAGGAGTTGGTCTCTTACTCAGATACACATATGTATTTCTCCACCACTTTAGTAAATGTATCCTCTGTTAAACTGAGCCAACTACATTCTTAGATACCACGTTGTGACCAAAGGCTTTTTTTTTTGCTGGAAAAGTTCTAGTAGGTTAGCTGAAGCAAGGAGTGAAACCAAGCCTTAACCAAGTGGCCGTCTCCCACCTCTACATCAGGCACCTTGCTGGTTTAATGTTAGGTACTCACTAACTACAAGTGTAGTTCAATGAATCATCTGTCTTAGCAACATAGCAACTTCAAACTGTTTTGCCTTTGTGCCATTTTCTTTGATTTTCCATGTCATCTGCTGGGGTGGATCCTAAAGCCAGTGATCAGTATTCCGAAGGAAAATCTCTCAGATTTTCTCTCAGACAGGATAAATGCATAATCTACCATGTCTGGGAGCAAATATATCACTGTTTATCTCTTATTATGAAAGAAAAGCCTGAGTCAAAGAAATTGTATGAATTTACAGAAATTGTGAAATAACTGGAGATAAAGTGAGGATTAACCTGACAGCATTTGTTTACTTAGATCTGATTTCTTTATTTAAATCACATTAGCTACACTGGCAAACAGGCTGCAATGTCCACCCTGACCCAGGCACCACTGAGAAGACCCTCAGTAAATATATATTGATTAATAGATTGAAAAAACAGTACACCATTATTCACCGCAATAATTTAAACATTATCATGCATCATGTTTAAGTATATTCTTAAAAAGATTTTGTTACTTCTCAAATTTTAGATTTGCTTCTTCCTCTTCATTCTTTTTGTAACCACCAAAACCTCTGGAGATTATCTACCTCTTTTTGCTTTTAAAAGTGTGTCTAGATAGATAGTTGATAGGTAGAGAGAGACAGAGAGGTAGGTAGATAGAGAGAGAGAGATAGACAGAGAGAAAGATAGATAGCTGCTGTCAAGTTGACTCTGAGTCATGGTGACCTTATATACAACAAAATGTTGTCCAAAACTGTATCATCCTCAGGATTGCTGGTAGGTTCGAGGCCATACTTTTGCTATTGTGGTAATCTATCTCTCCAAGGGTCTTCTCCCCTTGCTGGCCTTCTACTTTACCAAACATGATGTCCCCCTTCAGTGATTGAACCCTCCTGATGACGTGTCCAAAACAAGCAAGTCCGACAATGTTCTGTTGTGATCCATGTGTTTTCACTGACTCATTTTCAAAAGTAGATCACTAGGTCTTTCTCTCTAGTCTATCTTATTCTGGAAGCTCTGCTAAAAACTGTTCCCCATGGGTGAGATTGATGGTATTTGAAATACTGGGGGCATACCTTCCAACATCACAGCAATGGGCAAGCCACCACAGTAAGACATACTGACAACCAAGAGGTGGAATAGTGAGTATAACCTTCAATAATTAAACGAGATGTTACTTTCTCCATTGAGACTTTCCCATACATCATAGCTGAAGCTGTCTGACACTCCTTTAAATACTGCAGAACTTACTGAATCATTCCATGCACTTAGCACCTATTACTAGGGCCTGGGATTGTTAGGTAACTTTTTATTTGTATATGCTTTGGTCACACAAGGAGCCCTGGTGGTACAGTGGTTAAGAGCTAAGGTTGCTAACCAAAAGATTGGCAGTTTGTATCCACCAACCCTCAGAAGTACTGAGGGGCAGTTCTACTTTGTCCTATAGGGTCGCTATGAGACGGAATCAACTCGACAACAGCAGGTTTGGTGGGGTTGTGGTCACACAATGAGACAAAAAGCTTCTTAATGACAGGAAGTGAGTGTTATATTTCTTTTTTAGCTGTTCCTCCTTCCCCACACAAGCACAGTACTTAGGAAACTTAGTCAAGTATATATGCTCTGATTACCTGTTGATTGATTTTAGAGTTCTACAATTAGGGAATCAAGAAATAGTGATTGATAGAAATAGTATAAAGTGGGAGAACATGGTGGCTGGTGTTTAAAAAACAAAAACAGAAAAAGTGGGAAAGAAAATCTCGAAAGTTTATATAAAACTACATGGAAATATATCCACTTTTCCAAAGGCAAAAGTATTGTTCCTCTTAATTCTTTTCAAATATAACTTTCATATTTTCCTTTTAATTTCCTTCAGCACTGAGCTACACATTGAAAGAAGATTAAAAACGAGACCTCAAGCAAACCACACTTTTCAAACATGTACAACTTTTTAGTTATGTCTTCAAAAACTTAGATGCTATAATAGTTCTATTCAAAAGATAAAAACATTTTTAAAATATCTTAACTTGTTAGATGCAAATCTCTTAATAAAAATAAGAGTTCAAATTATTCTAGTCTATTTTTTTTAAGGGATAGCATCATTCATGGTATTCACCTAAATGTGTGCTTATGCCTAAGGCTAGCAAAGTTATTGATTAGAGCTAGCAAAAAAAAAAAAAAGAAGAAGAAAAAAATCAATCAATTCATTCATTAATTAAGATACGGAATTATGATTAAATAAAATTGCATTATTTATACACATCATTTAGATTTCTTTCAGATGTAATTTATGCCTATTTTATAGGACACACATAAAACAATATAGTAGAGGGGAAACTGAACTAGACTGAAAGTGAAGAGACCTAGGTTATAATTCCTAATTTTATTTGTGACTTTGGACATTTTTTGAGCATTTACTATTTAGCTGGTAACACCCAGATATAACGCAATGATTGGGACAAATAAAAAAAGAATTATCACAAATGTAGTGTTATGTTATAGTAGAATATAAAAAGGGTTTCTAAACCAGCTAGTTAAAAATAGAGAACCAGAGAAGATGCCTTAAATAAGTCCTGAAGAGCAGACAGTAATGAGTGAGGAGAATGATGAGAGGCAAAAGCATTTTGGCTAGAAGGATATGCATTTAGCTAAAAGATATGCATTTAGCTAAAAGGATATGCAAAGGATATTAATGGCATGAAAAACAAGATGTCAGCCAACTGAGTGTATTTGTGTGACCATGTTGGGATGGAGTTTGTGGTAAAGAAAAGTGATGTAATACAATGAAGCTGGAGTCATTCACAGTACTCTTGGGTAAAATACCAAAGAAATTTGATTTTATTTTATGGACTACCAAACCAAAACCAAACCTGTTGTCATTGAGTCGATTTCAACTCATAGCAACCCTATAGGACAGAGTAGAACTGCCCCGTAGGGTTTCCAAGGAGCAGCTGGTAGATTCAAACCGTCAATCTTTTGAGTAACAGTCGAACACTTAACCACGGAGTTACTCTTCTAACACAAATATCAATATAAACGGGTAGATTTAAAGAAGATGGAAGTCGTAAGTGAATTGGAAGTTGTAAGTGGATTGGAAGTAACTAAAGAAGTGATTGGATTGAAATCCTCTCCAGAACTGAGAACAGGTAAAATTTTCTCACCAGTCTTTTGGACAATTGCCTCAATTAGTCCTCCACCTGGATCTTCCTTTAGAAAATCAGTTTGTAGAATTCTTCGCTTGCTCTAAATAGGAAACCATATTCAATTGGGAAGTTTCTAAACTAGACAATCTCCTCAGATCTGTTTTCTCACTTGTTAGATTGGGAGTCTGGGCTAGATTTCTGATGTAGGTATTGTTTTATTCCTTTAAAGATTTTGTAGATCTAGGACTATATTCTAAGAAATAAATGCTTTGATCCTATTTATGATTTATTTTATTCTGAGTCCTTGACAGTGATTAAACATTCAATTGTTCCTCTAGTGAGCTATGATTTGATTCCTGATAATCTCCTCTATAATATGCTTTCTAGGAAGAAAACTAAGAATATTTGGAACAATACATAAATTAATTTAATTTATAATTATATATTCTGTCTGATTTCTAGATATCTTATGAGGAGATATTCTTGAAGGTACAAGAACAAACAAATAAAGGGATCATATTCCAAATCTGATTCAACTATCTCCAATATTTAATTTGTATTCTCACAATGCCTGACATGATAAAAGACTTGTTAATATTGCTTCCTTGAATATTTTTTTAAATGCGTATTATATTCCAGTGGATTTAATTAGGCTACTCAAGCTCCATAACCACCCTATAAAACTATAATACTCTCATTTTATATGAGAATGAACTAATTCTTAGGGATCAACCAAATTATATAAGTTCAAATGCTAACCTAAAACTTAGAAAAAATAGTAGCTTATACAAGAAACATGTTTATTTAACTTTCTCAAAACTTGAATAACCATTCAAGGGATAGCATGATTGTGCTATGGTACTGAAGACACAGGCTACTTATACTCTATTGTTATTATAGGATATAACTGTTTTCCATATAATCAAAGATGGTTGTCACCATATATACTGGGTCCAAATTCAAATCAGCAGGAAGGAGGAAAGGTGAAGTGGAAGGCATGCTCCTTTCCTTTAAGGACACAACTTGGATGTTGAACACATTACTTCTTTTCAATTCATTGGCCAGGACTTAGCTACAGAGCTACTCTTAGCCAGGAGTTTCAAAAATGTCATCTTTAGCTGGCAGAAGGAAAGGATGTATATTTTGGTCAACAGCAGTCTGAGATGTGTATTTATGAAGCATGGATTTAAAATTTTACATCTGACTCCAGAAGCCATGCCCTAAACCAAGGGTCAGCATACTATGGCCCACTGGCCAAATCCAGCCAGCCACCTGTTACTGTAGATAAAGTTGTATTAGAACTCAGTCATACCTATTTTGTTTGCATATTATCTATAGTTCCTTTCTTGATACAGAGGCACACTTTAGTAGCTAAAACAGAAATGGTATGGACCACAAAACCTAAAAATTTACTATCTAGCCCTTTATAGAAAAACGTTTATCAGCCTTGCCCTAAACTACTGCCCTGACTATTTTTGTTTGTTCCCTCAATTTACCACCCTTAGCCATGTCTCTTTTTGTTATTGTTGTGTGCCATCAAGTTGATTCCAACTCATAGCAACCCTATAGGATAAAGTAGAACTGCACCATAAGGTTTCAGAGGCTGAAATCTTTATGGGAGAAGACTGTCAGGTCTTTTCTCCCCTGGAGTAGCTGGTGAGTTCAAACTGCCAACCTTGCAGTTAGCAGGTGAACAGTGCTTATCGTTTGCACTTATCTAGTTCAGCCTTATCTAGTCTATCTTTTTCTGTACTTCTCTATGCCTCAAGTATAAGACTTTCTTATCATTATAGCCACCACTGCCAAGCTTCCTTATTTCTAGTTTTCTATACTATCTGTCCAGTGGGATAAATTGGCAGGACCAGAGTGCGGGAGAAGAGAGAGATGAGGATGTTTCTTTACCACGGTCACAGAATGCATTGTTATCATGATTCTGAGTGTGGTGGTGTTTCTCTACAACTGTAACTCAGATTAGGCAGACCCTTTTCCATGCCTCCAGATCACCAAAAGCTTCAGTAAAATAATTTTCTTCTTTTGCTAATCTTGCCTTGATTAGTAATGGGTCTCTATTGCTGCTAAGCCCTGGGTACAACACTTCTTAGTTTCTATCAACAGTTCCTCTTCTAAATCTCTTCTGTTTTTGCCAGCACACCCGGACAGACAAAAAAACAACTCTCCCAGGCTTGACAATTCTCATAAGTCTTTGAGTATTATAATACATTTTTTTTTGAAAAATAGAAGTGATAATGATGAAAATAGGTACAGCAGAGAAAGCTGAAATATTTGTAGGAAATATATCAAGTTATCCTGAATTGTGTGGGTGGGCTCAGTCTAATCACATGATTCCTTAAAAGTAGAAGAGGGATGTAGAAGGTTAGGTCAGTGGAATGCAACTAAAGAAACAAGAGACAAGAGAGATTCAAAGCGTGAGGACTCAAATCATCTTTGCTGACTTTCAAGATGGGGGAATGCGGATGTGAGCAAAAAATGTGGGTGGCCTCTAGAAGCATCAGCAAGATGATGGAAAGCTTAGTCCTATAACTGCAAGGAATTAAATTCTGCCAGCAACCTAAATGAGCAAGGGAGCCTCAAGAAAGGAACTCAGATTGCTGACAACTAGATTTTAATCTGGTGAGATTTATGTCAGATTTCAGACCTATAAAAGTGTAAAATAATATATTTGTATTGTTTTAAGATGTTAACTCTATGGTAATTTGTTACACCAGCAATAGAAAACTAATACAGGATGAACTCACATAAATTTAATTTTGTGAGAGATCTCATTATGAACTTATCTACGAACCATAAAGTTGATTTACTGTTTGTTCTTGAATGTAAGCCTGAAGAACATGCTTAAGAAAGCAGATGAAAATAGATATTAAGGTTAAGCTCAAAACAAAGTATTATTAAAATGAGTCTATATGAGACGAGTTAATATAGAATACCAGAGACTGTATGGTACAATGGACAGAGGAGAGAAAACCAATATAATCAGTGGAGCACAGTGTTAGGTTAGTGGAAAGTAGAGGATAGGAAGTAATGCCATATCAGGACAAGGGGAAAATATTTCAAAAGAATAAATGAAAGCAAATAAATATTAAAAAAGATATTTTAAAGAAAAGGAATGAAGAGAGGATAAAAGAAGAAATGAATGCAAGCAGGAAAAATAATAAAATGGTGGAAAGAAAAAAGAGACATAAAGGGGATGAAGACAAACCAATAAGGGAAAATCTCTTTTATCAGACCCCCACTGAAAAATATCCCTTAATCCCAAACACCCTCTATTCAATTCACACGCAGTGTTTGTAATCTTCCTTTACTAAATTTACTCTATTATCAGGAATGCAGGAGGCCAGTAGGGAAGGATTATCCAACAAGCAATTTACTTACAGGCTTACTTATGCTTACTTTCTAATCTGTAGTGAACAATTTCACCTATTTTTCACCACATCTTGTGAAAACCTATGTGAAATTGTTCACGCCAGGTTAGTAAGTAAACACAAGTAAACCTGCACTTTACTTGATATAATCCACCCCTGGAGGCCAGCTTCCCTTGATGCTTATCCTTTCATTCTAGCTTGACTTTGTGTGCATTCTCCAAATTCTCATTACTCACCTCTCTCCAAAAAAATCGCTTTACACTTTCAACTTTTTTTTTGTATGTGGCTGATTTAGTCTTTCAGTTTACTGCAGCATCACTACACCTTGTGGTGTTTTTCTTACATGTTTTCAGACAGGCAATATTTGTTCTCTTTCTGATACTAATCAAACTTGGCTTAGGCGTGGATTCAAGAATGCCAGGCAGATGTGGTTTTAAAGTAAAAACTGGAGATGAGGGCAGTTCAGTGTCACATGAGACATTAATTCTCTGTATGGGCAGATAATTGTAGTTTATTTCACTTCTTGGATTCTTACCTCTTGAAAAAATAAGGCATCTAGGAAATACACAGTTTCGGAAAAGAAGATAGATAGCAGAAGATCATTTCAGTCAAGATAGAAAATGCTGATTTATTGACTGGAGGTGAGTCACTGGAGAAGCATTAGTATCGTGCGAACATATTTTCAGTTAGAATACGGTAAAAGTTGGGTCTTATTATATATCAGCTATTTTGAGATTGATAGACTCTAATAAAAGAATCAAATAAAACTCATCCTTGCAGGAGGCAGAGTCAACATAGCACTACAGATGGAAGCAACATGCCATCCCTCCAAGGTGAAGACCCAAAATACTAAGTAAAACAGAGACAAACATCAATCCTGGAACACTAAGCATCAAATAGATAAAGAATTTAGTGAAGCACCGAATAGAATAAAAAACTGACAGAGAACAGAGAGCTAGGAGACACAGGAGCAGAGGAACCCTATCAGCTAACACAGCAGGACTAGCCATCTTGAACTCCTGCCAGAGATCAGCAGACAAGGAGTAGGGAAAGCAGCTTCATGGAGCCCCTAACAGGAGACAGAGCACCCAGTAACCACTGATACATGCTTTCCCACCCCCCACACTTCTTCCCCTTACTCAGCCTCAGCTACTTCCTCCCACGGGCTGACCTGCCGCTTCCCTTCACAGGCCTAGTGACCACGGCCAGGGAGGTGTTGGCTCTGTGCCATGTGGATTCACCCTGCCCACACTGGCTGGCTCCTTCCATGCCATTTCTTTGTTGCTGATATTGCTTTTTTTTTTGGCTTCTTTTAGTTTCTTCCTTTCACCTCCTTCCCCCTCCTTTTTCTCAAACACCTGACTCCATGTGCCATCTTTGCTTCTTCTTGATAGGCTGTGAAGCACTGCTCGGCTGGGGAACTACTCCCCAGTCTGTGCCGCCATGCTGGTGGAAGCCCTAGGGGCTTTTTTGTGTTTGTTTCTTTTCTCTTTCTTTTTTCCTTTTTATTTTTCTTCATTTCTCAGTTTCTTGTCTCTTTCTACTGACTTTCTTTTCCTGTCTTCTGAATATCTGGTGCTGTGTGCCATCTCCACCCCTTCTAGCTGTGCTATACTGTGTGGGGCTTGGGAGCCACTTCCCTGTTCAGAGAAACCGCACCAGTAGGATCCTTGGAGGCATTTTTTTATTTGTTATTTTTCTATATTTTTTCTTCATTTCTAAGTTTCTCATCTCTCCACTCCAATGTCAGGCTCCCTCAGCACTATTTTAAAATATTTTTTGGCCCCTGTTTCTCTCTCCTCTGTCTCTTCTTTCCCATACCAACCTAGCTACACACATTAAAACCTCTGCCCACTCCCTCCTTCCTGTCTATCTGCAACGTGTGCTGAACATCACACCCCTGAGGAGCACAGGCACAGCCTACCCGAACCTGCCTTGCACCAAGACCTGGCGCACCTTGTCAGCCCCAGTATGTGCCACAAAAAACTCATCCCATCCCTTCCCTTCAGCTGGACCTGCCCTGCTGCAGCATAGCTGAGCAACTGGCCCCGCCCATTGGACAAGAAGGTGAAAAGTATCGAGCCTGGGGACTAGCAAACAACAAAGAACACACGGCCTGCCTGCTCAGACATAACCAAATAAAATCAAAAAGCAGGATGAAACAAATCTACAATCAATAACTGAATAAAATAACTACTGAATATCCCGAAGATAGTAGACAATATCAAAACATATAAAAAAATAGGACAGATGGTTCCAGTAGGTGTCCAAAATAAAACACTAGATGACTTTCCGGTAGAAGAAAAAGCACTAGAACTACCTGATAGAGAATTTAAATCTCTCGTATTTAGAGCTATCCAAAAGTTGAAGCCAAAAGCAGACAAAAATAAGGAAAAGTTAGACAAACTCATGAAAAGGCAGACAAATTCAAGGAACATACAGACAAAACAATGGAAAAATTCAGGAAAATAATACAAGAAAAAACTCTAAAATAAATTCACACCTATAAATCATACAAAAGCAACAATTAGAAATCCAAAAACAAGATTTCATAAATGGACAGTGTCATAGAAGGGCTGAGGAGCAGGTGTGAAACAATGGAAGACAGGATCAGTGAAACTGAAGACAAACACTTGGATAAAACTTTGAGGAAAAATAAGAACAAAGAAAAATAAATAAATTCTAAGAATTACGTGGGATACAATCAAAGGCAAAAATTTGCAAATGATTGGAGTTCCAGAGCAGGGGAGAAAACAGAAAACACAGAGAAGATCATTGAAGAATTGCTAACAGAACACTTCCCTAATATCATGAAAGATGAAAAGTTGACCATCCAAGAAGCTCAACAAACCCCATATAGGATAAATCCCAAAAGAAAATCACCAAGGTATATTATAATCACGCTAGCTAAAACCAAAGACAAAGAAAGAATCCTGAGAGCAACTCAAGAAAAACAAAAAGTCACATACAGAGGGGAAACAATACGACTAAGTTCTGATTACTCAGCAGAAACCGTACAGGCAAGAAGGCAATGGGATGACATATATAAAACATTGAAAGAAAAAGAATTACCAACCAAGAATAATATAGCCCACAAAATTCTCATTCAGACATGATTGTAAAATTAGGACATCTCCAGATAAACAGAAATTAAGGGAATATGTAAAAACCAAACCAAACTTCAAAGAATTATTAAATGGGGGCCCTGGGCATGAGAATCAACAACATCAGACAACAGCCTGAATCTAGGATGCAAAATTGCATCAGCCAGATACCAACCTAGGAAATGAACACTCAAGGACAATTTGAAACTAAAAGATTTAGAACGGAGAACCAGAGAAGTTAGTCTGTAATGACAGCAACGTCAGAACAATAAAAAACAAAATAAATGGTATAGGTATAGAACTTTCTAATAGACAGGAAGGCAAGGCAATACCAAGTAATAAAAGACTGGTTCAAACCTAGAAAGATAAGGGTAAATTTCAAGGTAACCACAAAGGAAGTTAATAAACCTACTTATCAAAATAAAGAAGAAAAAAAAAGTCTCAGTAAAAACAAAATCTACAAAAACAAAAGAGATGAAAAAAAAATCCACAAAGAAAAGGAATTCAGCATAGGAGAGTAAGAGGAACAAAGAAAACGTCAGCACTACAAAAAACAACTACAAAATGACAGCAATAAAATCGCAGCTATCAATAATTACACTGAATGTAATGGCCTAAATGCACCCATAAAGAGACAGATAGTGACAGAACAGATAAAATAACAGGATCTATCAATATGCTGTCTACAAGACACACACCTTAGAAACAAAGACATAAGTTCATTAAAAATCAAAGGATGGAAAAAAATATATCAAGCAAACATTCCTGATAAAAACTCTCAATAAAATAGGTATGGAAGGGAAATTCCTCAACATAATAAAGGGCATCTATACAAAACCAACAGCCAACATCATTATTGACAGAGAGAGGCTGAAAACATTCCCCTTGAGAACAGGAATAAGACAAGGATGTTATTTAACACCACTTCTATTTAACATTGTGCTGGAAGTCTTAGCTAGAACAATAAGACAAGCAAAAGAAATAAAGGGCATCCAAATTGGTAAGGAAGAAGTAAAACTGTCACTATTTGCAGATGATATGATATTATACATAGAAAACTCAAAAGACTCCACAAGAAAACTACTGGAACTAATAGAAAGATTCAGTAGAGTAGCAGGATACAAGATAAACATACAAAAATCAGTTGAATTCCTATACACTAATAAAGAGAACAATGAAAAGGAGATCAGGAAACAATACCATTTATAATAGCCCCTAAAAAAAAACCAAAAACACAACAATCTAGGAACAAATCTAACAGAGATGTTAAAGACCTATACAAAGAAAACTACAAAATACTACTACAAGAAACCAAAAGAGACCTACATAAATGGAAAAACATACCATGATCATGGATAGGTAGACTCAACAGTGTGAAAATGATAATTCTACCCAAAGCAATCTACAAATATAGTGAAATCCCAATCAAAATACCGACAACATTCTTTAAAGAGATGGAAAGCTAATCATTAACTTTATATGGAAAGGGAAGATGCCCTGCATAAGTAAAGCACTACTGAAGAAGAATAAAGTAGGAGGACTCACACTACCTGACCTCAGACCGCTATACCTATGGAAGTCAAAACAGCCTGGTAATGATACAGCAGCAGATACATTGACCAATGGTACAGAATTGAAAACTCAGATTTAAATCCATCCACCTACAGTCACCTGAGTTTGACAAGGGCTCAAATTCCACCAAATGGGGAAATGATAGTCTTTTTAACAAATGGTGCTGGCAAAACTGGATGTCCATCTAAAAAAATTAAACAGGACCCATACCTCACATCATACACACAAGCTAACACAAAAAGGATCAAAGACCCAAATATAAAATCCAAAACTACAAAGATCATAGAAGAAAAACTAGGATGAATGCTAGAGGCCCTAATACACAGCATTTAGAGGATACAAACCATAACTAACAATACACTAACTCCAGAAGATAAGCTAGATAACTGGGATCTTCTAAAAATTAAACACTTATGTTCATCAAAAGACTTCACCAAAAGAGTAAAAAGAGAATGTACAGATGGGGAAAATATTTTTGGCTATTAAAATCAGACAAAGGTCTTATCTCTGAAATCTACAGGAAAATCCAACATCTCTACAACAAAAAGACAAAGAATCCAGTTTAAAAATGGGCAAAAGAAATGAACAGACACTTTACCAAAGAAGACATTCAAGTGTCTAACAGACACATGAGGAAATGCTTTCGATCACTAGCCATTAGAGAAATGCAAATCAAAACCACAATAAGATACCATATCACCCTGGCATTACTGGCACAAATCAAAAAAACAGAAAATAATAAATGTTGGAAAGCCTGTGGAGAGATTGGAACTCTTATGCACTGCTGCTGGGAATTCAAAATGGTACAGCCACTTTGGAAAATGACCTTGCACTTCCTTAAAAAGCTAGAAATAGAAATACCACATGATCCATCAATCCCATTCTTAGGAATATATCTTAGAGAAATAAGAGCCGTCACGCGAATAGACATATGCACACCCATGTTCATTGCAGCGTTGTTTACAATAGCAAAAAGATGGAAACAATCTAGATGCCCATCAAGAGATGAATGGATAAACTACGGTACATACACACAATGGAGTATTATGCAATGATGAAGAACAATGATGAATCTGCGAAGCATCTCACAACGTGGGTGAATCTGGAAGGCGTTATGCTGAGTGAAATAAATCAATCACAAAAGGACAAACGTTGTATGAGACCACTACAATAAAAACTCATGGAAAGGTTTACACACAAAAAGAAACAATCTTTGATGGTTAGAAGGGAGGGGAGGGATGGGGACAGAAAAATGCTAAGTACACAATAGATAAGCAATAACTTTGATGAAGGGTAAGACAGTACACAGTACTGGGGAAGCCAGCACAACTTGTACAAGGCAAGGTCATGAAAGATCCATAGACACATTCGAACTCCCTGAAGGACCAAATTTCTGGGATGGTGGTAGTGGGGACCATGGTCTCGGGGAACATCTAGCTCAACTGACATAACCGTTTATAAAGAAAATGTTCTACATTCTACTTTGATGAGTAGCGTCTCAGGTTTTAAAAGCCAGTGAACAGCCATCTATGATACTTCACTGCTCTCACTTCTTCGGGAGCAAGGGAGAATGAAGAAAACTAAAGACACAAGGAAAAGATTAGTCCAAAGGACTAATAGACTACAACTACCATGGCCTCCACCAGTCTGAGTCCAGTACAACTAGATGGTGTCCAGCTACCACCACTGACTGCTCTGACAGGGATCACCATAGAGAGTCCTGGACAGAACTGGAGAAAAAATGTAGAACAAAATTCTAACTTACAAAACAAAGGCCCAACTTACTGGCCTGACAAAGACTGGAGAAACCCCAAGAGTACGACCTCCAGACAACCTTTTAGCTCAGTAATCAGGTCACTCCTGAGGTTCACCCCTTCAGCCAAAGATTAGACAGAGCCATAAAACAATGAGACTAAAGGTGCATACCAGCCAAGGGTCAAGGACTAGAAGGCAGAAGGGGGCAGGAAAGCTGGTAACAGGGAAGCCAAGGTCGAGAAGGAAGAGTGTTGACATGTCGTGGGGTTGTTAACCAATGTCATAAAACAATGTGTGTACTGTTTAATGAGAAGATAGTTTGTTCTGTAAACCTTCATCTAAAGTACAATAAAAAAAACCTCATCCTTTCTATAACTTTCTGCATGTATTAGTGACTTAGAAAAGCATGCACAGTTTGAACAGATCCTATGTCAATAGTTGTGTCAAGTTTTGAATCATACAACAATAGGTGGTCCATTTCACACCTATCATGATCAGGTATCCTTGGAATTAGACACTACTTTTTTTATCTGATCTTCATATTTTTGCTCACATGTTATACTTCTATTTTATTATACATATATTTTGCACATGTGAGTCAAACCTATTTAACTGTCTTGGGAAATTATTTATTTAACATTTGGAAAAATATATTGCAAGCTGAAACAGGCTCGTGTTTTTTGACTACAAAGAAGTAAGATATCCAAATAAAGACTTCTCCATGCAATTCACTATATAAGTGGTGCAGACCTGATGAAGTATAGATACAAGATGTTGTTGTAAGCTGCTGTTCAGTAGTGTCCTAAAAGCCAGTTGCAACTTTTGAGGTGTTTCCTCTTGGGATCAAGGATTATCTCCATAGTCTGCAGCTTCTTAAATACTACTTCAACTAGTGTCTCAAATTTTTCTCAAATCCATTTGTGATGTTATATGGTGCTCACAGAGTGGGACAAGGGCTGATACGTAAGAACTTTAGCTTCAGAGATATAGGCCTAGGTCAACATAAATAAGGTCCAATAATAGAGCCATCCAGTAGAATAACAGCTACCAGGTCAAATAGCCAGCACCTTATTACTGGAAATATTGAAGGAGAATTCATGGAGAATATTTAAGAAGACACTGCTGCATAGTCCGGATAAATTCTAAGGCCCTTTCACCTCCCAGATTCTGCATGTATTATATCATTCTAGTTCAACCTTAGTTAGCATTCTCCAAATTCTCCTTGCTCACCTCTCTCCAAAATACCACTTTACACTTACAACTATATTTTTGACTAATATAGGTTTTCAATTAATTGTAGCATCACCACACGTATGATGTTACTTTTTACTTCCATGTTTTTTGATGGGCAATATTTGTTCTCCATTTGACAACAATCAAACTCGCATTACATTTCAAAAGATGAGCATTAGCTTGTGTTTATTTTTTGTTTTTTATTGTTTGTTTTTAAGTCTACCCTTATGACTTGCAGCACTTACTGATGAAGATCAAAGACTACTGCCTTCAGTATGGGTTATACCTCAACATAAAAAAAGCAAACATCCTCACAATTGAACCAGTAAATAACATCATGATAAATGGAGAAAAGATTGAAGTTGTCAAGTACTTCATTTTACTTCGATCCACAATCAGTGCTCACGGAGGCAGCAGTCAAGAAGTCAAGTGATGTATTGCACTGGGAAAATCTGCTGCATAAGATCTCTTTAAAGTGTTAAAAAGCACAGATGTCGTTCTGAGAATTACGTTGTGCCTGATGCAAGCCATGATATCTTCAATGGTCTCATGTGCATGTGAAAGCTAGACAATGAATAAGGAAGACTGATAAAGAATTGATACCTTTGAATTATGGTGTTGGTGAAGAATATGGAAGATATCATGGACTGCCAGAAGAATGAACAAATCTGTCTTGGAAGTACAATGAGAATGATCCTTTGAAGTTAGGATGGTAAGACTTCATTTCACACACTTTGGACATGTTATCAGGTGGGACCAGTCCCTGGAGAAGGACATCATGCTTGGTAAAGCAGAGGGTCAGCGACAAAGAGAAAGATCCTCAAGGAGATGTATTGACACAGAAGCTGCAATAATGGGCTCAAAGATAGCAACGATTGTGAGGATAATGCAGGAATGGGCAGTGTTTAGTTCTATTGTAGATAGGGTTGCTATGAGTTGGAACCAACACAATAGCACCTAACAATACCAGTAACAACCTTATGTCTGTGGCATACCTTTCACTGCTGATAACTAACTTTCTTCCCCTTCCAGGCACACCTGAGTATTGTACTTTTCCATACATTTAAGTTACGTATGGCTAGTTCTGGTGAATGAATTATGGGTGGGAATGATGCAAATCACTTCCATGTTGATGTACATAATGGCCAAGGATAGATCTTCTAGCTATGTTTCTTTTTTCCTGCCATGACAAGTGTCATGGATTGAATTAAGTCCCCCCAAAATTGTATGTATTAATTTGGCTGGGCCATGATTCTCAGTATTGGGTGGTTGTCTTCCATTTTGTGATTGCAATTTTATGTTAAAGAGGATTAGGGTGAGATTGTAACACCCTTACTAAGGTCCCATCCTTGATCCAATGTAAAGGGAATTTTCCTGGGGTATGGCCTGTACCACTTTTATCTTACAAGAGATAAAAGGAAAGGGAAACATGCAGAGAGTTGGGGACCTCCTACCAGCAAGAAAGTAGTTCCAGGAGCAGAGCATGTCCTTTGGACCAGCGGTCCCTGCGCGGAGAAGCTCCTAGTCTGAGGGGAAGGTTGATGAGACAGAAAGCCTTCCCCTAGATCTGACTCCCTGAATTTTAAACTTTTAGACTACTTTACTGTGAAGAAATAAATTTCTCTTTGTTAAAGCAAACCGCTTGTGGTATTTTTGTTATAGTGGCACTTGATGGCTAAGACAACAAGCATGGAAGCGTGTGTTGAGAAGAAGCCTCCATCTGCCTAGGTCCCTGTATGACTACAATGAGTAATGTCCTAATAACACCCCCAGTCTTCCACTCCCACACAATATATTTGCATACAACATTTTTATGAGTGAGAAACAATCTTCGTTGTTTTGGCCATTCTTTTTTTTTTAATTACAACAAAAGCTAACCTATCCTCACTGTTTCAGCATATGATTGGAGTTTGGTGTGCATTTCTTCTCTGCTTTATCTTTTATTCCTGTGAATTTATATTCTTATTTGCTGGGAATGGTCATATCTCCTAAATTATAACCTAATAATTTAACCTCCTAAAAGTTTGGGTTCAGTTACCTCAGGTCCAGGCAACTCTCCAGGTAATGCCAGCCATTATATAAATCCTTGCTTTAAAACACCGGGGAATCTCTTACAGGTTCAGAATGTTCTAAAGAAAGAAGTGGATTTAGAACAGCGCATCAGAGATGAGAATCTCTCACTGTGGTCTCTTCATATAACTTTGGGCTGTGCATAAACATCTTAGAGACTTCACTTACAAATTTACAAAATCTGGATCATAATAATAGTCACTCTAAATTATCTCTTCTCAGAGAGATTGTAATCAAAAGAGATAATATTTAAGCATTAAGCATTCTAGGATGGAGAAACCACTCTGAAGAAAGAAAGACATTTTACTGTAAACAAATTATGAACCAGCTCAGCAAAGATGGCTATGCAGAAAAGCAATTTAAAATTAGCTTACAAAAGCTTAGAACTTCTCTGCTAGCATTCAGTGCATTGATCAGTGGATGAAAGTAAATTGATGTCATCGTATTTTAATGCTATAGCATCATAACCTGCACATCTCCACACTGTTTCTGTAAAATAGAAACAATGCTATGTGCACAGCTTTATGTCCATATGAGGCAATTCATACCAAGTTACAGACTGATAAAATCAGTTCAGGTGACACAAGTAAACTTCTACTCTCTAACGTAGCCTGCAGATGAATCTATTAAATTTGAACAGTCACTTTTTAAACCATGAACAAAGTACTCTAACCTATATAAAGTATAATACAGTATGTGTTTGTAACTGAAGTACTGCCCAGTAGAGTCCTGTGAAACCATTAAACACTACACTCAATGTAAGAAAGATTCAATTTTCACAACATTCAAGTTGCTGCCTGAATTTTGCCCTGGAAACGGTATTCCTTGACTCTAGCTGAACACTCAATCATCCTGAGTTAGAAATGTCCCCTGCATCTGACCTCACAGGTGATGCCCAATGCTATAAATTGTTGTTGAGTGAAAATGATCACTTACTCTGCTTTATTAGATAGGAAATGATTGCCATTGCTCAGGTTGTAACTTCCTTTATCAAATTTGACCACCTGAAGACAATTGATGAGAGGTGCTCTTTTGCTTGTATAGTGTGACAAATTTTGTTCAGAAAGCTCTATCTATTCCAGCTAGAACAAAAATTTTATTCGCGGGTGGGTGGTGAGGGCTTAAAGTTAACACACTTTAAGTCAAAGTCACCTTCTTAGAAACACAAAAGCAGGTAATTACACACATGGGTTGGAATTGCCTAATGCTCATTCACAGTTAGGCTTAAAATATTCGTTTTTGCATGCAAAATATGATCATACATGCACTACGAGTATTGTTCAATTTTTAAAACACAGTATTTTAGATTATAAAGACAGATGTGGTAAGATATTTGTAATAGAGAAATAACTAAACTTTCTCTTTGAAAATTTGAACTTTGTAGATATTAGTCTAGACAAGTAAAACACATTATTTCTACAATGGTAAATATCTTAGGGGAAAATATACTGTATACTGGCTTTCTTACAAATTTCCATTTTAAGAAATATTTATATTATTTTCTCAGGGCTGCTGTAACAAATTACCACAGACTGAATGACTTAAAAAGAACAGAAACTTCTTGTTCCTCACAGTTTTGAAGGCCAGACATCCAAAATCAAGGTGTTGGCAGGGCTGTGCTACAGCTGAAAGCTCTAGAGGCGAAACTTTCCTTACCTTTTCCAAATTCAAGTGGTTCCAGGTGCTCCTTTGTTTGGAGCTACGTAACTCCAATCTCTGTCTCCATTATCACCTGGCATACTGTCTCTGTCTCTCAAATTTCCTGTTGGCCCTCTCATATAAGGGCACTTTTCACTGGATTCAGGACGTACCTCAACCAAGAACTGTCTCATTGGGAGATCTTTAATTTAATTACATCCACACGGACACTTTTTTCCAAATAAGGTCACATTCGCAGGCTCTAGGGGTTAAGACTTTGGACATATCTTTCTTTAGGAGGGCACTATTCAATCCATACACTCTTCTAAAACTTTTAATGTGTTTTTCCATGTTAGGGAAATCATCCATATAAAAGCTGTAAACTTTTTTTTTTTTTAAGTTTATTGGTTATATTAGCATAATCTTTAAATTTTTCTATCTCTACTATATGATTGGCATGAGCATAAAATCAAATTAAAGATGACTTTAATCAATAAAGTAAAATGAAATTGTAGATGTAAATTGAAGTAGAATTTACTAAAATAGTGTAACCTAGTGGAATCAGAGATCCTTTAAATTCAGAAGGAGGAATGAGAACAACCATCAGCCCAAAGCTGATCCTTTGAGGTGGAGGTCAGACATACTTCCACTCTCCAACCTTTTTAACATTTCTGACACCAGCCATCCTCTCCATCAAACTCTCTACTTCTGTGCTGTGTTCAATAATTTGTTGCAGTGGCCATGGAGAACTCACAGGGCATACTCATGATTATGTGGTTTATTAGAAAAGTAACAGGGTACAAATTGGGATCAGGATCAACTTGGAAATAACAGGAACAACTCAGGATTCAGTTCCTCAATGAGAACAGCTTCCAACAAAGACAGCTCCCAGCTCCTTCTCAGCTTTGCTAGCTGACAGGCCATGCTCAGCCTCTGCTGCCGGCTCCCATGCAGGCAAGTGTTACAGTTCTTTTTGCTCCATCGTCAAGTGCCTGGAGGCACCCCACTCTGCCAGCAAGTCTCCTGCCACAAGACACTCAGCTATCTCACTCAGTGAGTCAATGAACCCACTGAAGCCATCTGGTGCTAGTCTCCTAGTTCTCATTGCTCATGCCATCTAGTGCTGCCTTGTGCCATCTTGTGCCATCTTCAGTGTTACAGCTCTGTCTGTCTCCTGGTCTAAGAGGTTCTCAGTGCAATGACCCTGGGGTCCAAAGGACAAACTCTGCTCCTAGCTCTTCTTCTCAATGGTAGTGAGGTCCCCCTCAATCTCTGAGAGATTGGCTCTTTTATAAGTCTATTCCTCCCACCAAAACCACGAACTAACCAATCCCCTCAGTAGGCCACAAGCACCTTATCTGCAGAGTAAACTATTCAATCCCTGCAAGGATTTTACCCACCTTATTTGCATAGTAAATTGTCCAATCCCTGAAAGTATTTTATGTACCTTATTTGCATAGTAAACTCTCTAACCTCTTTATAAGATTGAGACCTAGCAAATCATCTTGGCAGAACTACAAACCCAGGCCAGAAAGGCCATGTATAAAGAAACTCTTTGCAGTGCAAATAGCATGCAACAATACAAGATGGAATTTTATTTTATCTTCACTCTGCTTTGTTTTTGATACTCTTTCTAGCTTGATAAGCAAATTATAAGAAAGAAAAATAATTCTCTGTCAATATAACACTCAAGTAACTGGAATAGATAAATAGTTAGGTGAGTTGATACACTTCATTTGGTATACACACTATATGGGAATATCATTGACTCTTCACATCCCTTAAGGTACTATTAATAGATTTAATATCCATAAGTATTAACTATAGTCACATTGTCTGAATTTATTCTTCTGGGTTAAAAAAAATATGGTTTAACTCACTTCAAAAAGTTTATTTAAATTGGCATTAAATTCTAACTATTTTATGATGTTGTTATATTACTTTTATAATGAAAATAGTGAGCAAATGACCATCTCTCTCCTGATCATCCCTATATATCAAGAGCTGTCAAATCAAGAGAAGATGGAAGAAAAAAAATCCTAGCATAGTCTGATAGCACTATAGATAAGCAAACACTCCATTTCCATCCTTGCTTCCAGATGCTTATAAATTAAGATTTCATTTTCTCCAAACTGCCAAACATGCCATACTTTATAGGAGGCCAGATATCCAGCTTTGGTGATTTTTTTTGCTTATTAGAAGAAACCAAGCAATAGAAGCAGGTACTCCTGCAACATAAAGCTTTTATTGCCTCCCAGTTCCATTTCCAGACATTCAATTTTTTTTTCAGTCATTCTTGGCAGCTGATACGCTATTTTTATGTCTGCTCTTTATTACGCTTTAGGAAATATGAACTCTATCAAGGCTGAACTATGTGGCTGTCTCCTCATCCAGCTTATTATTAGAATAAAAAAGAATGTTGCTGTAATTTGCACACAAGTTTTATGACTATAACATGGTAAGCCAGGTTTGGGTTTCCATTAATGATCTCCTGAATTTAGATCTACGTTTCTTTGATGCTTTCTCTAGTGATGCCAAAATCAAATAGAGCACACAGAGAAGCAGACATCAGTGAGGAAGCTGGTACATATCTTTAACTTTTGTTCGAAGCAATAGTCTATCATATTGGAAAGAAACATAATAATTGATTTTTAATGAGTACTTCAATGAAGTCTAGCTGATATACAAATATGAGTGGTAATAATTGAACAAAACAGAGTCAATGTATTGCTTCTTCTAATTAAAGTAAACAATTTAAAACTTCAGTGCCATAAGTGATTCTAAATAATCTCTATTTTCATAATAAGATCATCTTGTCCAAATAGTATTTCTGAACCTTTTTTTTGTGTGTGTTATTGAATTCTTGCAACTCCTTTTTTTTTAAAGAATATATAACATCTCCATTCCTGATAAATTATTTCTTTTTTTATTATTCTGTCTTCATGTCTCCCTTTCATTAACAAATTTTTGTAGAATTATTGCTGTATGTTAGAGACTGTGATAGACTCTGAGGAAACAATGATGACTAAGATATGGTCCTTGCTATGAAAAAGTCAACCACTGCAGTCCATAGTTAGGAGATAGGTAAATATTAGTCATCTTTCTAGTAAGGTTGTTGTTGTTGTTAGCTGCTGTCAAGTAGGCCCCCAGCTCATGGCGACCTCTAGTTTTACAGATTAGAATTGCTCCATAGGGTTTTCTTGGCAGCTAAATGAAAGGTGAGAGGTTTGAATGAACCAGTCACTCTGCAGGAGACAGATGTGGCAGTTCACTTCCATAAAGATTACGGCCTTGGAAACCCTGTGGGGCAGCTCTACTCTGTCTGCTATGGTGACTATGAGTTGGAATCAGCTTGACAGCAAGGGGTTTGTTTTGGGTTTTATCTTTATGGAAGTTAATTGCCAAGCCTTTCTTCTGAGGCTTGGTGGGTTTGAACCACCAACCTTTGGGTTAGCAGTCAATCTCAAACCACTTGCATCAGCCAGACTCTGCTTTCTAATTATAACTGAGATAAAATACACATGTATATTGATATATACATAGGAGCATCTCACTTTGTGAGTGGGAGCTGATCCTAATTCAAGAAAAGTTATTCAAAACTACAAATACAAAATTAGATACAGAATCTTGGAAAGCATGAGCACATGACAAGCCCTGAATCTTAATATTTTTAGCATCAAGTTAAATCCACCCCTACATGTATGAGCCTGTATGAATGTATTTGCCTGTGCGTGTTTTTCTAAATTTAGGTCTTCTTAGGAGAAAAAACAAAGACAATAGTGTTGAATTTCTTTTAGAGGTGATATAGTATATTGAATAAACACCTGGGAAATATAGGCATATTGTTGCACATTAAAATATGGCACCTGAGAAAATTGTCCTAGTGTGCAGACACTGGACCTTAATTTTGCTCAATGAGAAGACATGGATTCTTTCAGCCCAATTCAGCAAATAGTTTAAGGAAAGCTTTGCTCAACATTTTGCTACCCTTCCCTCTAACCAAGGTACTTGCTATCCACTTGAAGTTTCTTAAAATCCCTACTGTGACACTTGGTAGGAATGGGTCTATTCTAAAGCACCTTTCTTTTACCAGTCATGAAACTAGAATTCTGAATTTTCATTGCTCTATATTTTACACAGCACGAATCCCGGTTGTTTGCCATCTTGAAATCTCTTAATCAGACATAAGTTTTTCAAGAAAAGTCAGATAAACTAATTTTGTATTAACCCAGCTAAGATGAATCTTAGGAAGCAATGCTAATGACCAGAACTTTAGGAATTGTAAGATAGTAGGTATGGAACTTTTTTTTTTTTTCTTTTTGTCTAGAGGTAAGTTACAGCCACTAAAATTCCACTATATAGGAAATCATTTACATCACTGGGTATTAAAAATTCAACTCTTCCCTAATTAAAATGGGTAAGTCACCAATATCATCCCCAGATAAGTAAATAAATTGAATTTCTGGCTAATAAACATGTGTGCATATTAAATATCATAAATATTTATGTGTTATAGCTTATTTTTGACGGCTTTACATCATTTCTGTTTAAAAACTGAAATTACAATTGTCCTTCTGATAATAAGGTGGAAGCTGAATACTCCCTAAGAACAAAATTGTCACTCCTTACAAGTACGTGGACAGGTAGTCACAGTTTCATTCATCTGTCTTCTCATTACTGAAATAAGGATGAAATTATTGACATCCTTCAAAGGGATGTTATGACAACTTTCTTGTATTGATGCCCAAATTATTTCTATCTACCTCAAATATCTTTATTAACCTGCATTTAAAACCCTATATTACATTGTAGTAAATTGGAACATAGACAAGCATATACCTGTGTGGGTATGTGTACTTCACTTATCATTTATAACACTGAAAAACATTCTGAATGGGTGCAGTGAGTTTTCTCATACAGTGTGATGGATACTGTGGATTGGCTAAATCAACCATCATTCCATTCTTTTTCAAAGTTACCTTTCTGTATGGCAGTCCAAGAAAGTTACAAACTACATTTCCCAGAATCTATAGAGCTATGTTTCTAGGGTAAATTAGGTTTCATCTATTAAATACAATTGCATAGAATTTAGAAAGTGGAAGTAAAGGAGATGAACAAGCCATGCCCTTGCCCTCTTTTTTCCTCCTTGAAAGGAAGTCTTACTAACATAAATATTTTCTGCATCCACATTTCAGTGTCTATTCTCCAGATTTCTGGGTGTCAAGATATAGTTACAGGAGTGGCAATAAATTTTGTTTTTTTGTTTTCTAAATCTTGAATTTATGAATCCTGAATTGCAGGTATGGGGGTGGAGTTTATTTTTTTAATGTAAATTCTGGTTTTTAGAGTAGCTTCCCTGGTGAGTCAGTTCTGGTAGACATCCACTAAAGCTGAGACTAAGGTATACTTCTTCTCTAGTCTTTACAATTTTTTTTTTTAAATATATAATTCTCTGTATTTCATTTAAGTTAAAATGTCTAGTGTGGACTCTATTTTTTACACAATATCTTGGCTGATACAATGTTTGGTAAGTGGGCGCGTGCCTTTAAGTATTGGAATCTGATTTAGTTGGTTATGAAGGTGGGGAGCACTCTTTTCCCCATGAAAATGGAATAGTAATTAGCATATACTATATAGGAGTAAAATAGTTACTTAAATTCTCTCTTACGGTTATCTGAAATAAATTACTTTGGTAGACTTGATGGATAGTGGAAAAGACCATTATGGTAGAAATAATAAATACAAGACTGAAGGGATAGCCTGACAGCACTGAATATTTTAAAGAAGAAAAAGTTTTGAGTTTTAAAGTTTCCAAACAAGTATGGAGATAATATTACTGAGCTTCTATTACTACACACACACACACACACAACCACACACACATGCACACAAATGCTCATGATTTTTATGACTGCAATACTAACAAAGCAAAAAAAAAATAGTCTAAACATGTATGTTGCTGAATTACGGTGTAAATGGAATTCTGTTTTCAAGTTGACTACGTCAAAGTTAAAGTTCTGATTTGGAAATAATGTGACAATCGAAAAGAAGAAATTGGGTTGGAATCAAGTGATTTTGAACATCCTACCCAAAACTATTGACTATTACTTACAAGCCAGAGTCCCTAATTCCCTGCCAGATGAGTTAATTCCTGCCTTACTTTGAGATCTGATAATGACCTCACCTGATGCAGTGTTTGATTTTTATTGTTATTTCTTTTGCTTTGCTTTGTTTTAGCAGGGTGATAGAAATATTCCTGATGGCTAATCTTTTCCACTTCTCATTTCCTTCAAACAAATACCTACACTCATATTTGAGTGTGCACTAAGGACACATGTAGAAAAACTGACCCAGGAGGTAAAAGCTTACATATCAAAAAAAATACAGGCAGTAACCTGGAAACTATGTATAAGAATAAATTTTAATGGTGCTAGAATAAGCAGAAAGCAATATAACTTTAAATTGAGCCCAGCGCTTTAGTATGAGCGTACTTACCACAGATTCTGGGCGAGATTCTAACAGATTGCTCATCTCTTTGGCTGAAACCTCCATTATTATACTACACTAAATTCATTGCTATAATGATAAGGAAAGCATCCAAAGACAGGCTAGGTGTTTTGTTAGTGGGATTTGCATGTACTTTCCTGTTTGATAATTGTATCTTCAAGAAGACCCAGGCACTTGTTTCAACGAGGTATTATTATTGGCTCTCCTGTGTAAGATGGGAATAATGATATGAATATAGTTATAATCACTGAATATATTGAAATGAGATCTCTGGTAATAAAAGGGGTCATGTGATCCCAGAATAACAGAGCACAAAGAGTGCCACTTAACCACCATCTACTAGGTGAGTCTGATTACCATAATATGTACCAGGGAGATAGCAGTGAACATAATTCATTAACACACAGTGACCTTTACTAAAACCTAATTGATCATGTTTTCTCTAGGACTGAAATGGATGAGAAACCTACTAAGGACATAATTTATGTAAGACTAAAAAATAAAATTAAAATTTTGAAACTTCTCAATGGGGTTCTGAGTTAAGTCATCACAACGGATAGCATGGACCTTGATCTAATTCCTAAACCTGAATCACTTCATAGTACTTTGCTCCTTGAGTTAAAGGGAAGCTGAATACCTTGAGAGAGGATTCTTTTAAACGTTTACTGATATATTCTTTAAATTTTCCATCCAGTATTCTCTAACATACTGAGTCCATCTACAAATGTGAGTAAGTACTGGGGAAAGAAAAGACATCCTGACACTGGTCTTGAGAGAATGCTGATCTGTAGCCACTGCAGTACATTGCGTGTCTAATGGGGTCAGGGGATAGTGAGTTGGCCAAATCTAGGTAATCTATGTGTCTGTTTCTGTTTGACTATGGGTCACATGCTCCTAATTCCTCGCATGTCTCATAATTTTAAGTTATGTGCCATACATCATTGTATTTTAAAGAACTATAGAGACTAAATTGATTTCTCCTTTCCTTCCTGCCTCCCTGCCTCCTTCCTTTCTTTCCTTCTTCCAGGAGTTAACATTACTTCCTCTAAGCAGACAGAATGAAGGACTGATCAAGGTGACTCAATCAGGAATTGTGCTAGTTTCAGGCAGGGTTACAGTTTAATCTCTTTAAACAAGGCTTTAGAATACAAGCACCAGGGAACCAGGGACATCAGGCTTTTAACTGAAGCCCAGTTCCAAATTATGTGTACCTCCACTGGGTTAACGTCTTTGATCATATTAGAAGTTCAGTTCAATTTGGTTTTGATTGAAACTTTGATTAAATTCAACTCCTCTCACTTTTCAAGCACTTTAAAAGTGAGTTTGGGTATTTTTCTACAGGAGGGATGCTTAAATAAACACCATAAAACTGCTAAACTTTGAAATAGAGAGTACAAATCAATTGGACGTCAAAATTATAAGACCGTAGCTTGAAGCACGCTAGAACTCAAGACTATAAGATAATGAGAATTTAAGACTGAGAAACCACAGGACTGTAAGATTGTGAGGGTATAAATTAAGAGACTATAGCTGAACTGTGAGATCACGATGCCATGTGAGACTCTGAGATTGCTACATGTTGATAGTGCAAGACTCTGAGATGCTGAGGTGGGGATACTGGAAGAGTTTCCAGTCCTGAGCCCAGTCTGTTTTTTTTTCAGTAAAATTCTCATATAGGAGATTTATTTAATAAAGAGGACTATTTTTTGTTTGCTTTTGGAGTCACTCTAAATTCAAATCCAACACATCAGCCGACTGTTTTGTCAACAGATTGACTTTCTTTTTTTCTCCTAATCTGAGCCAAGATTATCCTTCTCTGGCAGTCTTGCTCTTCTGCCTGCCCAGCACCCAACATTATCATCTGGACCCTAGTGAAAAAGCCTCCATTATTCTTTGCCAGTAAGAATGGTTCATCTCTCTGGAAATCATTGTTGTTGTTAGTCGTCCTTGAGTCCATTCTGAATACAGAACCACAAATATACACGTGTTTCTAATTGCATCCCTTTGCTTTTAATAACTGCAAGATATAAGATGAATTGGAGTTGGTAGAGGGAAGAGAGTTTAGGGTGGATAGAATAAAACAATGAAGCAGTAATGAAGAACGCTCTGATTTAGTCAAGTGGTTTTGAAAATGGAGGAGAGAAAACAGATGCAAGAACTAGTACTGTGAAAAAATAATGTAAAAATTATGAAACTAATTAGATTTAAGGGTAAAGAAAAGTAAAAGATAATATTATCATTGAATGGCAAAATGGTGATGTGAGAACTAAAGATAGGTACCATAGAAAAAGGGGTCAATTGCACAGCAAGGAAGACAATGAACTCGGCATACAGACACTGAATTGAATGTATCAAAGGGTGTTCTGATGAAGACAGTCCACAGACTTTTGGAAACTGAAGAAAGGAAAAAAAAAAATAAATACAGGAAAAGACCATCACAGGAAGCCAGTTTTGTAAAAAAAGTCTGAAACCTTAAATAGTGGAGAGAGAAGGAAATAAGAGAAAGCCTTCTGACATAGGAATGACTTGTTGATAGTTGCCATCAAGTCCAATCCAACTCATGGAGACTCCATGTGTGCAGAATAGAACTGCTCCATAGGGATTTAAGGCTATGACTTTTTGGAAGTAGACTGCCAGGTCTGTCTTCCAAGGCACCTCTGGGTGTGTTCAAACCTCCTACCTTTCAGCTAGTAGCCGAGCACTTAACTGTTTGCATCACCTAGGGACTATGAAATTCATTGCTCATAACTCTTCAAGGTATTGTATTTTGATTCATCTGGTGGTTTCTTATTTTGGTCATAACTAAGACTTTCATCTTCTTTATGTCTAACTAGGACAAAACCCACATACTATGTTTTAATATTTGGTAGTACAGACTTTTTTCTTATTTTAAAAAATAGTGTTATTAAGAAATTATATATCTATATGACAATAACCCCTCTGATATGATTTTTTAAAACATTATTTTGGTACAAACCTAGCTGGATCTATAAATAAAAGCAAACTGGGGAACTGATATCTGTTCATAGACAGCAAAAATATCAAGTTAATACTCTCATGTCCACATATCATACCACTTTGTGATTTTTAAATAATATAACATTGGGAATATTAATGGATTTTAGGTAAATGTAGTGTTAGGCCAATACACAAAGGACTATCTTCCTCTAACTACTCTTATAAAGAAACATTTAAACAAAGAGATCAGAAAACCTTCCTCATTTTAGAGTAAAGCAGAACTTACAAGAGTGGACTTGAAAAGTTTATGGATTGGGTTCAAATTTTGAAATCACAGCTGATTGTTTTGTGATCTTCATCAATTTAGATAACCTCACTACCTTCTAAGATTCAGTTTCTTTATCTGTAAATTAGACATAATTATGGTAAATACCGTAGAAAATTACGTGGAATAAAATGATATAATGTAGGCAAAGCACTTAGAACTGTGCCAGAATGTAAACAATTTGGAGGTGTGACAACCTATTTGATAATAATTCTTCAGTAAATGTTAAATATAATAATTTTTTGGAAAAGCAAACAGAAACAGTTATTGCTTCATAGCGTTGTAACTATTACATCTGTTTTCAGTAGCTTTTCCTTTAATTCATACCCTATATTTTCTACAGAGTGATATTTCTAAATGCAGATTTGATCATGTCATTCTCTAATTTATTGCTCTTCTTTTGATGCCACTGCCTTTAAAGTGATATAGTTGTTCTCCTTAAAATTTCTTGTAAATACTTATAAACTAACTGATTGTCTGCTGGTCTTTCCTAATCCTCACAACAGGCAAAGGAAAAAAACAGTCAGAAAAAATATAAAGAAAGCTATTTTGTCTTATAAACAATACACTGAAGTATTGAAAATCTATAAAAACACTGAGAATTTTACTTAAAAGTATTTGCCTAAATATTCAAGAGAAGATGCAGTAATTTGAATATTGTTGTAAACAATTTGGAGGTGTGACAACTTATTCAATAATAATTTTCCTCTAAGAAGTCTCTGGTCCCATCTCTGCATAGAATATTCTTGGCATTCATGTTTTCCGAAAGCCCTACTTCTGTTGGAAAGTCATATTAATAAAATGCATGCCCATATATAGCTTTTTGTTCCAGAGATGGACACCTGACTCAAGCTGGACCAATTAAAACAAAACAATTGAAATTGAGATTGATATGCTGTTTAAACTTTATCACTAACTGAGCTAATAACATTGTAAACCTGGAAAAGGTGGAGCAGCCATCTTAGTCCCTGTGCATTGTTTCCATAAAGAAAAAAAAACAAGTAGAAGTACAATGAGAAAAATAAATGAAAAACAATGTTGCTCCAAAGAGTACATGAGAGAAATATTGCTTTAATATCTACCAGCACTTCAGCTTCTACTTCTGTCTTTGAATTTTATGATGTACACATGTGTCCTTATAATAATACCTCTAATTTACTTTAGGTAAGTTGATTTGATTCTGTTCTTTTCAACTAGAAAAAAAAAATTCTGATCAAAATATAATCTATTTGCATGCAGAAATATGCTAGCTAATGGGAACATATTTATCAAAATACCTAATTGAGAGGCTATAAAATTTTGGGAAAGCTAATCATTATAAAACATAAATAGCATCCTTTATTTTAATTTATTTATTCTTTTACTTTAAATCCCATGGGGGTGGATCCAAGATGGCAGACTACTCAGACTTACTAAGTCACCCTGCTGCAACAGAGACCTGAAAAACCAACTAAAACAGAGACAGACATCAGTCCTGGAAACCTGAACCTTAAATGAAGGAATAAAGTATTCAATCAGAAGCCTCTGAGAAGAAGAAACTGATAGAAAATGATGAAGGAGTAGAGATACAGGGTGGAAGTTCCCAGCTAAACAACATGGAACAGAGTGACCATCTTGGAATAAAACCAAAAAACCCACATGCAGAAAGGCACCTCCATGGAATTCCCAATAGGAGATAGAGGAATTGCACAGACACACTCAGGGCTAAGTAAGACCACGTTTGCTGGCTGCAACTCAAGGAAGAACCACAATTCTCTCACCTGGTAACATAGGAACATGCTCCTACAACACCCACCACTCTGGTGAGTATCAGCAAGAACTGCTTCATCCCAGCAACACCAATGGCCGGAACCACAGTACTAATCCACCCTATTGCCCTCATCTATCTAGCCCCTCTGCCCCTGCCTTGGCTGCTCCTCCTGCCTCTCTTCTCAGCCTCACCGGCCAGATCCCAGACACCCTCCCCACTGCAATGGCCCCCAGTTGCTGTACTCTGTAGTCCCAAGGGGAACAAGCTTGGTCCCCATACTTCTCTCTACTGGCTCAGGCCCTATGTCACTGTGCTCCACAGCCCTGAGGGGAACAAGTGAGGTCCCAGACCCCCCTGTCAGTGTGCTCCTCACGTGACTGCACTTTGCAGCCCCGAGGGGAACTGGCCTGGAAACCAGACCCTCCCTGTCATGGGTCTTACTTCAGGCTCTGGCCCCAGCTGATTCACACCACAGACAAATGACCCATCTTGGCCCCTCCACCCCCAGCTGTACCTGCCCTGCTGCACCATAGCTGAGTGACCAGCCCTGCACACCCAGACAAGGTGGTGAGAACTATCGTACCCACAGACGAACAAGGAACAAAGCATGTCCAGCCTGTCCACCCAGAAGTAACCAAACAAAACAAAAAATCAGGATGAAACAAACAAACCCACAATCAATAAAGAAAATAATACCTGAATGTCTCAGAGAGAGCAGACAATATCAAAACATGTGAAAAACAGGACAAGATGGCTCCAGTAAGTGACCAAAATAAAGCACCAGATCAACTTTTAGCAGAAGAAAATGCACTGAAACTATCTGACAGGGAATTCAAAGGTCTAATATTCAGGGCTCTCCAAGAGATTAGGAAAGAGATCAAGAAAAACACAGACAAAATAATGGAAAACAAAGCATAACAGCCAAAATCGAGGAAAATACAGACAAAACAATAGAAGAATTCAGGAAAACAATACAAGAACAAAATATCAAAATAATTAGAAATAATAAAAACAGCAATTAGAAATCTAAAAGGTAAAGAAAAATTTCAGAAAAGAAAAATGCAATAGAAGGTTTAAGAGCAAATTTGAAACAATGGAAGACAGAATCAACAAAACTGAAGACAAATCCATGGATGCCACTTTGAGGAAAAATCAGAGAAAAGAGTGAAGAAAATCTATGAACTACGTGAGATACAGTCAAGTGCAAAAATTTGCACGTGATCAGAGTTCCAAAACAGAAGGAGAAAATGGGAAACATAGAGGAGATTTTCTGGCAGAAGATTTCCCTAATAGCATAAAAGATGAAAAGATGACCATCAAGAAGCTCTAAGAACTCTATACAGGATAAATAGCAAAAGAAAGTCATCAAGACATATCATAATCACACTCACAAAAATCAAAGACAAACAAAGAATCCTGAGAGCAGCTCAAGAAAAACAAAAAGTTACATACAAATGGGGAAACAATAAGACTAACCTCTGATTATTCAACAGAAACCATGAAGGCAAGAAGGCAATGGGATGGCATACATAAACCCTTGAAAGAAAAAAAAACTGCCAACCAAGAAAAATATAGCTTACAAAACTCTCACTCAAATATGATGGTGAATTTAGGATATTTCCAGATAAACAGAAAGTAAGGGAATTTTTAAAAAAACAAAACTTACAAGAATTATTAAAGGGACTCATTCTATTAGAGAACCAACAACATCAGACAACAACGTGAGTCTAGGACACAGGCCAGTATCAGCTAGATACCAACCTAGGTAATGAACTCTCAAGGCTAAAACAAAACTAAAAGACTTAAAACAGGGAACTAGGAATATCAATATGTAAATGATGAAAACGTCAGAACAATAAAAGGGGGAATACATGGTGTAGGTATAGAACTTTCAAATGGAGAAGAAGTCAACATGATATCAAGTAATAAAAGACTGGATCAAACTTAGGAAGATAAGGGAAAACTTTAAGGTAACCACAAAGAAAGTTAACAAAGCTTTTCATCAAAATGAAGAAAAACATAAAGTCTCAGTAAACAAAAAGTCTAAAATAATGAAAGAAATGAAAAGGAATTCCACAAACAAGAGGAACTCAGTATAGGAGAGTAAGAGGAACAAAGAAAATCTTAGAACCACACACACACACAAACACACACACAAAATGCACTACAAAATGACTGTAGTATACTCACTTGTATCAATAATCACACTGAAAGTAAATGGCTTAAATGCACATGTAAAGAGACAGAGAGTGACATAATAGATAAAAAAAAATCCACCAATATGCTGTCTACAGGAGACACATCTTAGACACAAAGGCATGACTATATTAAAAATCAAAGGATGGAAAAAATAGATCAAGCAAACAGCAACCAAAAAAATCAGGTGTAACAATACTAATCTCAGATAAAGCAGACTTTAAAACAAAATCCACCATAAAAGACAAAGAATGTACCATAAAAAACACTGAAGGACATTACATAATGATTAAAGGGACAATCCACCACAATGACATAACCATAATAAATATCTATGCACACCATGACAGGACTCCAACAGTACTGAAAAGAGTACTCTAACAGTACTGAAAAGAGAAATTGATAGTTCCACAATAATAGTAGGAAACTTCAACACACCACTCTTGGCAAAGGGCAGAAGGAGGCTCAGCAAAGATACAGAAGATATAAAGGCCATGAGCAACAACCATCTTGACCTCATAGACATATATAGAATACTCCACCCAACAGTGGCAAAGTATGTATTCTTTCCCAATGCACATAGAACATTCTGCAGTATAAATCACACCTTAGCCCACAAAGTAATGTTAAACAAAATCCAAAACATTGAAAGAATACAAAGCATCTTCTCTGATCATAATACTATCAAAGTATAAATTAATAACAGGAAGAGCAAGGAAAAAAATTAGAAACATTTAAACTGAATAACACCTTGCTTAAAAACCCTGGGTAATAGAAGAAAACAAAGATGGAATAAAATTTCTAGAATCAAATGAGAATGAAAACACATCATACCAAAACCTTTGGGACACAGCAAAGGCAGTGCTCAAATGTCAATTTACAGCAATAGACGCAAACATCAAAAAAGAAGAAAGGGATAAAATCAAAACGTTATCTATACAACTAGAACAAATAGAAAGAGAATAGCAACCAGAAGAAAGGAAATAATAAAGATCAGAGCAAAAATAATAGAAGGAATCAATAAACCAAAAGTTGGATAAAAGGATCAACAAAATTGACAAACAATTAGCCAAATAGACCAAAAAAAAAAAAAAGAGGAAACAAATAACCCAAATAAGAAATGAAATAGGGGACATTACAATACACATAGCTGAAATAAAAGGATCATAACAGAGTACCATGAAAAACTGTACACCAACAAAACTGAAAATCTAGAGGAAATGGACGCATTTCTAAAAACATACTACCTACCTAAACTAACAGAAACTGAGGTAAAAAGTCTGAACATACCCATAACAAGAGAAGAGATTGAAAAGGTAACGAAGAAAAAAAAACTGTCAACAACAACATAAAAAGTTCTGGCTCAGATGGCTTCACTGGGGAATTCTACCACACATTTAAAGAGTTCACATCAGTACTACTTAAATAATTTCAGAACATAAAAAAGGAAGGAATATTTTCAAATTAATTCTATAAAGCCAGCATAACCCTGATACCAAAACCAGAAAAGAAACCACAAATAAAGAAAATTATAGACCAATATCTGTATGAATATAGATGCAAAAATTCTCAACAAAATTCTAGCCAATAGAATTCAGCATCATATAAAAAAACAGTAATAATACACCATGACCAAGTGGGATTCATATCAAATATGCAATGATGGTTCAACATTACACAGTCAAAAAACATAAATAAAACAAAGGAATCACATGACCATCTCAACTGACAGAAAAGGCATTAGATAAAGTCGAACACCCCTTCCTAATAAAAACTCTCAATAAAATAGGTGTCTTAGGCTGGGTTCTGTAGAGAAGAAAAACCAGTAAAGACTTATATTATGGAAATGGCTCACGCAATTATAGAGGTTGGAAAGTCCCAAATCTGTGGGTCAGGATAGAGGCTTCTCCTGATTCATTTAGTCACAGGGGCTGGTGAACCCAAGACAGACAGTTCAGGCAACAGGGTTCTTGCTCACCATCTGCAAAATCAATGGATCCCAAGACTGGAAGTTAGGACAACAGGTAAGCTGCTAGCTCAGGTCCCAAGAACTGGAAATCAGACAAACAGGAGCCAGCTGCAGGATCCAGAGAGCAAGCAAAAGCCCACCAGTCTTGCTGGAAAGTCCACTTATATATTAGATGCAGGCAACACCCTCAAGGAAACTTCTTTTCAACTGATTGGCTACTCACAGCAGACTTCATCGTGGAGGTGATCACATTATATCAAATCTCATCATGGAAGTGCTCACATCATTGTATGACTTCCAAAATTACATCATAACTGCCAAACCACTGAGAATCATGGCCCAGCCAAGTTGACACAGAACTTTAACCATCACGATAGGAATAAAAGGGAAATTCCTCAACATAATAAGGGGCATCTATACAAAAGCAACAGTCAACATTATTCTCAACCGAGAGAGGATGAAAAAATTCTGCTTGAGAAGGGAAACAAGACAAGGATGCTCTTTATCACCACTTCTATATAACGTTTTGCTGGAAGTCCTAGCTAGAGCAATAAGGCAAGAAAAAGAAATAAAGGGCATCCAAATTGGTAAGGAAGAAGTAAAACTATATGATATGATGATATGATACTATACATAGATAACCTGAAAGACTCCACAAAGAAACTACTAGAACTAGTAGAAAGATTTAGCAGGTTAGCAGGATACAAGATAAATATACAAAAATCAATTGGATTCCTATACACCAATAAAGAGAACAACAAAAAGGAAATCAGGAAAGCAATACCATTTATAACCATTCCTAAAAAAAAATAAAATACTTAGGAATAAATATAACCAGGGACGTAAAAGACCTATACAAAGAAAACTAAAAAACACTAATGCAACACACCCAAAAAGATCTACATAAACAGAAAAACGTACCACACTCATCAACAGGTAGACACAAAATTATGAAAACGGCACTTCTACCCAAAGCAAACACCAACAGCATTCTTTAACGAGATGGAAAATCTAATCATTAACTTTATATGGAAAAGAAAGAAGTCCTGATAAATAAAGCATTATTGAGGAAGAACAAAGTAAGAGTCCTCATACTACCTGACCTCAGAACCTACTCCATAGCTACAGTAGTCAAAATACCACGGTACTGGTACAACTAGTCACATTGACCAAGGGAACATAATCAAGAACCCAGATGTAAATCCATCCATCTGCAATCAACTGATCTTTGACAAAGGTCCAAAGGCCATTAAATGGAGAAATGACAGTCTTTTTAACATATAGTGCTGGCAAAACTAGATGTCCATCTGTAAAAAAATGAAACAGGACACATACTTCACACCATACACAAAAACTAATTCCAAATGGATGAAAGACCTAAATATAAAACCAGAAACTATGAAGATCATGGAAGAAAAATTAGAGTCAACTCTAGGGTGCCTAATACATGACATAAACAGGATAAAAACCATAACTAACGGTATGCAAACGCCAGAAGGTAGGCTAGATAACTGAGATCTTCTAAAAACTAAACATTTATACTCAACAAAAGACTTTACCAAAAGAGTAAAAAGGGAACCTACAGACAGGGAAAAAAAATTTAGCTCTGACATATCCAACAAAAGTCTAATCTCTAAAATTTGTAGGAAAATCCAACACCTTTACAACAAAAAGACAAATAATTCAATTAAAAATGGGCAAAGGATAGGAACACACACTTCATCAAAGAAGACGTTCAGGCAGCTAACAGACACTTGAGGAAATGCTAGTGATCATTAGCCATTATCTGTAAAAAAAAAACAAAAAAACAAAAAAACATTGCTTTCAAGTCAATTCTGACTCATAGCTACCCTATAGGACAGAGTGTAACTGCCCCATAGGGTTTCCAAGGAGTGGCTGGTGGATTTGAACTGTCGACTTTTTGGTTAGCAGCTTGAGCTCTTTTATTTATTTATTTATTTTTTTATTGTACTTTAGATGAAGGTTTACAGAACAAATAGTTTCTCATTAAACAGTCAGTATACATATCATTTTATGACATTTGTTAACAACCCCATGATATGTCAACACTCTCCCTTCTTCACCTTGGAGGACCTTTTTTTTTGGTGAAAATACACATAGCCAAAGTTACACCATTTCAAAAGTTTCTACATGTACAATTTAGTAACATTGATTACATTCTTCCAGTTGTGCTGCTATTCTCACTATCCTTTTCCAAATTATTCCATCACCATTATCTTCCACTCACTGCCCCCTAGGCTTCCCATCAAACATTTTGAGTTGCTGTTGTCAATTTGATTTCACATAGATAATTCTTTTTCTTTTTCTTTTTTTTGTACCTTAGATGAAGGTTTGCAGAACAAAGAGTTTCTCATTAAACAGTACACATATTGCCCTATGACAATGGTTAACAACCCTACAACATGTCAACACTGTCCCTTCTCCACCTCGGCTTCCCTATCACCAGCTTTCCTATCCCCTCCTGCCTTCTAGTCCTTGTCCCTGGACTGCTGTGTTTCATTAGTCCTGTTTTGTTTTATGAGGCTGTCCAATCCCCAGCAGCCTGAGCTCTTAACCACCATGCAACCAGTACTATCATTACCCATTAGAGAAATTCAAATCAAAACTGCAGTGAGATAACAGAAAATAACAAATGTTGGAGAGGTTGCAGGGAGATTGAAACTCTTGTGCACTGCTGGTGAGACTGCAAAATGGTACAACCATTTTGGAAAATGATATGGCGCGTCCTTAAAAATCTGGAAATAGAAATATAACATACAATCCAGCAATCCAATCCTAGGAATATATCCTAGAGAAATACGAGCTGCCACAGGAATAAATATAGGCACACGCATGTTACTTGGCTGCATTATTCACAATAGCAAAAAGACGAGAGCAACTTAAATGCCCATCAACAGATGAATGAATAAACAAACTATGGTACATGCATACTACGGAATACTATGCAATGATGAAGAAAAATGATAAACGTGCGACATCTCACAATATGGATGAATCTGGAGGGCATTATGCTGGACAATACTGTACAAGACCACTAGTATAAAACTCATGAAATGGTTTACACACAGACAGAAACAATCTTTGTTGGTTACAAGGGAGGGGAGAAGTGGAGAGGGACACTAAGTAGACAATAAATAGGTGGTAACTTTGGTGAAGGGTAAGACAGCACGCAACACTGGGGAAGTCAGCACAACTTGACCAAGGCACAGCCATAGAAGCTTTACAAACACATTCAAACTCCCTGAGGTACTGAGTTATTGGGCTGACAGAAACTGGACAAATCCCAAGAGTATGGCCTCTGGACACCCTTTTAACACAGTACTGGAGTCACTCCTGAGGTTCACCCTTCAGCAGAAGATTAGACAGGCCTATAAAACACACAGTAACACACATATTTGAACTATGTAGATGAGACTAAAGGGGCATGCCAGCCCCGGTCAAGGATGAGAAGGCAGGAGGGGACAGGAAAGCTGAATGAATGGAAATGAAAAACCTAAGGTTGAGAAGGGGAGAGTTGGGGTGGCAACCAATGTCACAAAATAATTTGTGTATTAATTGTTTAATGAAGAACTAATTTACTCTGTAAACTTTCACCTAAAGCACACACACACACACATACAAAAAAGAACAGCAAAAAAAAATTAAATCTCATGGTATATTCACTTCAAAAAGTTGTTCTTGAACCTTGGAAGTAGCCCTCAATTTGTATTTTGTAGTCAACTAGGCAAGGGGTGTGATTTTATGTCTACCATTTGTTTGACCTCAGATTTTCTCTCTTACTGTTCTGGCTTTGTATCTTCAACTATAGATGGGAGCACGTTTGATTTTGGTCACTAAAATCTCATCCGTGTTTAAAACAGCTAATAACTCTTTCTCAGTATAGCCAATTTTAAAAAAAAAATCAGTTTAATTCAATTAAGTCTCTGAGTTCTGAGAATATTATTTTAATAATGAGTGCTTAAAATTATTATTTTCATATTTCTGAAAAAAATGAGACTAATCATAATTTAAATATGTATAGAACTTTCAAGATTGGAAGTTTTCTTAAAATACGGACTGGCCATTTTTGAATAATTGCTTTTTAGAGTGAGGGAATAAAAGATTATGATAATAGTAACATTATTATGTCAAAGCATATTTAAGTGTGTGACAGTGACAAATAATGGTAATTTACATGATTATGTTTAAAAAAAGAAAAAAGTCTGTGCAGTAAAGTTTAACTGGCACAAGGATTATAATCTTTGATTTCTCCCCTCCAGTAGTAGAGTTCAAAGGCGTACACACACAGCCCAATATATGTCAGGAATATCAAAGTCACAGTTTCATCAAAGGACTGTGTCAGCCCTTTCCTTTGGTAGGCCTATATGATTGAACTGTGCCTGAGTTGCACAAGGAGTTTACTGGGTGACAACTTAGGTGTTATTTGGATCCCAGTCAAGTGCAAATTATTGTTTTGTAGAAGGAATGGTCAATTTGTTGTTCTTAATTTTTTAAGAAAATAAAGATTTTAAAATTAATTTGCCTCTCATCCTTCCAAGGCCGGAATTTAAGAAGATTCCTTAACACTGATCCTGGGTATAGTTAGCACAGTTATGCTAACACTTAAATGTAACCCATCAGCAGACAACACTGTAAAGGTTTATGTGTGTGTGTGTGTGTGTGTGTGTGTGTGTGTGTGTGTGTGTGTGTCAGGAACACCTATGCCATGAAAAGAATTATCATCAAGGGTCATAAAGGAATCTACCTGTGATGGTTAAGATCATGTGTCAACTTGGCTGGGCCATGATTCTCAGTGTTTTGGCAGTCACATAATGTTGTGATCATTTCCTTGTTGAGATTAGATATGTGATCACCTCCATGATGGGATCTGCTATGAGTTGCCAATTAGTTGAAGGGGAGTTTCCTTGGGCACGTGGCCTTCACTGAGTGTCAGAGGACATTCAGGCAGGGCACTTGGGTTTTTCCTGTTTCTAGATCCTGCAGATGGCTCCTGTTTGTCTGACCTCCAGTTCTTGGGACTTGAACTAACACCTTACCTGTGGTTTTGCCTGCTGACCTTGGAATTCAGTGATCTTTGCAGCCTGTGAGCAACAACCCTGTTCTCTGGCCTGCTGATCTAGGGTTTGCCAGCCCCTGTGGCTAGGTGAATCAGGAGAAGCCTCTCGCCTGAGCCATGTACTTGGGTTGGGGTGTTCCTCCCTCTACAACCAAGTGAGCCATTTCCTTGATACAAATCTCTCTGTGTATATATTTATACACTTTACTGGTTTTGCTTCTCTAGAAAACCCAGCATAAGACGTTACCTTATAATGATGAATATTTATTATGGATTGATGGTGATCTGGAGAGTTGTAATAATTCAAAAAAAATTATTTGTCACTTTTGAACTATGAAATGCATATTCTTTTTCATTTATTTTAGTGAAACTCTCTTCTTATATATTGTTTTCCTTTGCTTGCTTGTTTTTCGCAATGTGTGCCTAACTACGGTGATCCATGACTGATATCAAAAAGTTACGTGTTCATGGTGAGTTCTAACTTAGAAGAAACAGCACGTCATATCCCTGTTGCTACCGATGAAGTGGCATGGAACTATACCCTTGGGTCACTCTTAGAGGTGCAAAAACTCTACCTTTCAAACATGGCAGAACTACACACTAATTATGCATATAAAAAGGAGATTCATAGGTTTGAAATTTGTTATCTGGTTTTATCATTTTTTGAATATTTATATAAATAATCAATTACACTTCTTTATAAAGCATTGATATTCAATTGATACTTGACTTGAGTGAAAGGGTGAAATAGGAAGAACACAATGAAACTTATGGTATGCTTTCCATGTGTAGGTGTCATTGTCAAAAACTGCGATAGTATTCCTATTGCTGCAACTATGGGGTATGTGCAAGAATGGCTTCTACCTGGATCTTTAGAAGCTGGGAGTGGGTTTGGGATATAAGCAGTCTTGGCTTGGAGGACTAAAATCCAAGCAAGGATTGTGGTGTTAACATCTATTAGGTGAGAGAGCACAGATAAGCATGTTTAATACTTAAGGAATATTTTCAATGTATTGTCTTTCTAATGACTGTTCTCAGTCAAGTGAGAAAACTTCATGAATGAATATTATTTTCTCTGGTTATGCTGACTTTCCATATTATGAATTTTGGACAGACTCAGCATCCTGAGGATTCAGAATTTATCAGGAATATTATCCTTGCTTCAACCTGGTCTCTGTAGAGCACAGTGGAATATCTGACTCATCCATCAATAGGATAGAATAATCTCAACTAAAGCAAAGTAAAATTCCATTTAATTGTCTACTTATGGATAGCATTTCATGTGTGAGGGGATCTTTGATGTTATAAAAACTGGCTCAAAAGTATGTGCTCTTTTAATAGAACCTAGATGACCTATTTATAAAAGTTTATCCCAGTCATCACCTTGGAAAAATAATAAGAAAGGAATGTTAGATATGTCCCATAATCTCCTAGATAATGTAGGGATACTCTAACAGCCTTGTTATCCAGGCTAATGTATGGCTTTAGCCTTTCGCTTCTCTGGTTCCTGAGCGTAGAAATAGGTAAAAGTTAATAATTAGTAAATTCACCCTTGAAACTGGTATGAAAATATAGGGGATTATCAGCAAAAGATGAATTCATTGTCATATGCTTTTAGAATTATTTTTCCCTCTCTCTTTTTATTTATTTCTGTTTATTCATATTTGTTCATCAGAGACCTTTGGCATTATTTTGCCCCCCTCTCAAACACATATTACCTCATATGTATGTGAAAGCTCAACAATGAATAAGGAAGACCAAAGAAGAATTGATGCCTTTGAATTATGGTGTTGGTGAAGAATATTGACTATACAATGGACTGCCAATGGAACAAAAAAATCTGTCTTGGAAGAAGAACAGCCAGGGTGCTCCTTAGAAACAAGGATGTGAGTATGTCTCACATACTTTGGGCATGTTATCAGGAGGGATCAATTCCTGGAGAAGGACATCATGTTTGGTAAAGCAGAAGGTCAGTGAAAAAGAGGAAGACCTTCAACAAGATGAATTGATACAGTGGCTGCAACAATGGGCTCAAGCGTAACAATGATTGTGAAGATGGCATAGGACCGGACAGCTTTTCATTCTGTTGTACATGGTGTTAGTATGAGTCGGAACTGACTCAATGGCACCTAACAACAACTCATGCACTTATTCCAGGCACAAGATATGTTGACTCTCATCATACTTGTCTACTTTGGGATCTTTGCCATTTTTAAAAAATTCTATCTATGTGATTTACCAGATACAATGCATTCCATGACAGTCAGCATCTAAGAACTCAAAATTTCGCTAACATTTCACAGTACCTGCTTTGTAAACATTCTATAATCTATATTGCTAACAAGATATTGCTATAAAAATAAATATATTAGGTGTCTCTTGGGAGGAGAACTTTTTAAGAAAAATTATATATCTTTGGGAAAGATCATTAAATATCATAACAAATACATTTTATTTATCCATGGTGTGGGTGTTCCTGAAAAACAAAACAAGCAATAAAATAAGCATCATAGGAATTTAAGAATCTATTAAAGATTTCCAAGAACAAAATCATTATGGTAACTCACAAACTAATGTAACAAATCACTTACATGGAAATATAAAAGCATGAACCAACAGTGAGTTAGGGAGAACACGTATCCTAAGAAGCAGACATGAGGCTACTCTCCTTCACATTTCCGCTTGCTCTCCTGATCTCAGTCTGTATGTTTTGTTTGTGAAAGCTAAGGACCTCAGGAAAAAAGATGCGGTGACAGCACTGGCAGAAAGAGGTCTGAAAGAAAGCTTTTTAAAATAATATTTTACTGTGTTTTTGGTTAAAGTTTACACAGAAAATTAGGGTCCCATTTGACAATTTCCACACAAGCGGTTCAGTGATATTAGCTACATTTTTCACAACCTGTCAACATTCTCATAAATTGTGTGCTGATTGTTCCATTTCCAATACTCTAGTACCTTATCTTCTCATCTTTGCTTTAGAGTAAATGTTGACCTTTTAGTCTCAGACAGATGGTTTTTAGTAGAGGACTGTTCAAACGGTAATATCCTTTATTTTTTGTGCTATTTCGCTACGAGGTGATCTCAGGGAATAGTTTCAGTTCAAAGTTTAAAGATTGTCTAAGGGCAATAATTGAGTCCTCTGGTCTCAACTGGTCCAGTTAGTCTGGCCTTTTTCAGGAATTTAGTTTTGTTCTACAGTTTTATCCCATTCTAACTGGGACCATCTACTGTGACCCTAGTCAGAATAGTCAGTGGTGGTAGCCAGGTACCATCAATTATCCTGGTCTCAGGGTACATGAGGCTGTGACTCGTGCAGGCTATTAGCTTTGTAGACTTGTTTTTTTCTCTGAGATTTTTGGTTACCTTCTTACTCTTTTGCTTCTCATGAGTAGATGCCAACATTGTATTTTAGGTGACTGCTCACAAGCTTTTAAGACCCCAGACACTGCTCACTTCATTAGAATGAAGAACATGAACTTTGTGAACTATATTATGCCAACTGACTGAGCTGTCTCATGAGACTGTGGTCCTAAGCTTTCAAATCTAGAAAACAAATCTCGGATGGTGTTTGATTATATCTGAAAAGTATCTTTATTTGTGTCTTCAATGAATATGTGTGCCTACACACACATACCTGTATTTACCCGTACATATGGTTACTTCTATTTGTTCTCACATATGTATACACTTGCACCTACCCATATACCTATATGCCTATACCCATCCATATGTGATCACATACTCATTTTTTGGTCTTTGTTGGAGTTGTTGCCATATTATGTATGTCAAATTCTTTAGTCAGGCATCCTTTTCTCTTGAGCGTTTCTCAGTGACATCATTTACTTTGGTCATGCTGTGCCCACTGCACCCACATTTGGTGCCGCTTTTCCCTCCAACATAATAACAAGTATCCACCTTCTAAAGTGTGCTTTCCCCTCTCCCTACTACTTCATGGTAACCCCAATAAACACTGGTCTCTTTATATATATATCTATTCTTGTCTTCTTATAAAAGAGGGATCATAAAATATTTGTCCTTATGTGCTTGACTTATTTCACTAGGTATTATCTGACAGCAATTTTTAAAGTACTTCATTTTCTTCACCCACTCTCATATTTTATGGTATACCAGCTGCTCTTCAAGTATTAACTCTGATTAACCTCTAAGTATTAATCTCCCCAAGGGTAATATTTTCTGTGTTTAAATATAACAAAGTAATATCCCTATTTAAAACCCTTAGACCCCTATTACTTTGAAAATGAAGACCTAAATCTTTAACATGGCCATAGTTACAGTTCCTATTTACTTCTCCACCTTCATCTTGCTCCATGACCCTCTTAGCATTGTGCACTCCAGCCACACTAGAACTTCTTTTAATTTCTAAAATGTTATGAGCTCCATTCTGCCACATGGCTGTTGGCACGTGTTGTCCTACATCTGAAAAACTGTTACACCACTTTTGATATCCCCCTTCCCCCTGCCAATATCCTTCAGACCTCATTTTAAGATTAAATCATGTAGGGATACTTTTCGTGACTTCCTAGTCTAAGTCAGTAACCTTTGCTGTCTTTCCTGATAGAATTGAAGTCCTTTCCTTCATAATACATTGTCAGTTTGTATTTATACATCACTTAGTAATACTTGATTAACTTCTCTCTTTACCTTATAGAATCAGGATCATATCTCTTCACTCAGCATTGTCTCTCTCATTCTTACCATGTCTGTCACACACACAATGTTTAACAAATATTTGTTGAATAAATGAATGAATGAATTTATACTTAAAAAATTATGCTCAACACATCCCCAAACAGTACTAGGTAGTGGGGTTAATTCTGTTTGTAATACATAATGGAGAATTTTTTAACAAAATATGTGATTAGTATGCATCTTAAGTGACAGGTAATGAATTTTAAAGTCATGAAAAATTACTTAAGTGACACATTTGAAAAACTGATAAAAAATAAAGATATGTTATTACTAATGGCAACTTGAATAGATGCACCTGGTTATTGATGCCAGCATGCTTTTAATGACTATATAGGCTATAACTTAGATTCAAAAACCAAAATTTCCTCATTAATGCCACCTTTATAGAATGAAACTATATCTGCTGGCGGCAGCATTTTTCTCTCTCTTATCAAGTTTCTGCAACGCTTTCATGTAAAAACAAGTAGAGTCAGGCTCAAAATCTCAGCATATTGTGGGCATAATTTCAGAATTTGCCCGTTAAACAAATCTAGGGCAAGAGATACTTCATTCTCCTTCTTGATAACAAGCAGATGTTCAGAGCAGCTTGTGTCCAATTATGATACAAATATTTAAAATCTGCGTTGATATACAGTCTTCAGTCCTCGTAATCAGAGGCAAAAATGAGAGTGCTTTTTCATAGAATTTATTTTAATCATGCTTTAATGGGCAGCACAAGTTACAATGAATAAAGCCAGTGCTGACAGGTGGCACAAAAATCTAAAAATAAACTACCCACCCACACTCCGCAATGCGGATTTTGTGGTTGCATTTTATTCACGCTACTTCTTCATACCACTTAACCACAATGACCACATCAACCTCACATCATTACCAGTGCTCTTCTAAATCGTATTACGGAACAAATGGCTTGTAGTGGAATTCCTATTTGAAAACAACCAAATGTTACAGGACAAATTCAGTTACATTGGGGGAATGATATTCACTGCCTAGGGGAAAAAAAACAACAGAAATCAAGGAAATAAATCATAAATACACAAACATTGTATTAGGTATCGTCCTTGTCATTCCTATGGAAAAGGTTTGGTGTGCCTGTGTGTGCCTGTGTAGGTTATGATATATTGGCTTTATGGACTTCATTGCAACAATTTAAATAGGTTATCAGTTTAGAATTTTCTTTATCCAGCGTTCTGTAAAAAGATTATGAAGACCCTAACAGGGAGCCTTAAAGGTATATTCAGTAAATATTTGTAGAGTTGTATTTTTTAAGCCCCTAGTTATTGACAGCTTTCTCCTTCTATAATTTACTCATAAGAACCAGAGTTCCATTTAGAATGAAGTGAATTACCCAAGAGCAGAAAGTAATTGAATTTCTAAGAAAGGATCCTCCTCATCAATCCTGACTTTTTAATGATCTTTTATTTCATCCTCACACTTTTGTAAGATTGTCTCATTTATCAAACAAGTTTCAGAGTCAATATTAATTAATCAATTGATTTACCAATTAAATATCTTAGAAAGTAATGAAATGAAAAAAATATTTTTTTTATCTTTTTATGTAATTATTTTTGAATATACAATACAGAGAATAATAGTGGTTTTGTTAGACCTAATTATCTAACAGTTTAATATGTTTTGAAACCTTATTTTACCTTTATAACTGATCAATACACTCATCTGGTTGTTTGTGTGTGTGTGTGTGTGTGTGTGTGTGTGTGAGCGAGTACGCATTTGTTTGTTTCCAGTTTGAGAATTAGAGGTTATATGAAATGCAGAATATGATAAGTAGATTATCTGATAGAGCTTTTATGTTTAGTAATGATAAGAAATTCTTATCATTATTAAGGCTATTCCATGACTATATAATATTACATTTATAGTAACTATTTTCAAACTAATGTCATTTTTAACTACAATAAATCCATTTATTTGAACAGAGAACTTCTAATTGATTAATCATTTTTATCAACCCTGGGTGACACAGGTGGTTTATGCTTGGATACTCTCTGAAAGAATGGTGGTTCAAACCCACCCAGAGGCATATCAGAAGAATGGCCTGGCAATCTGCTTTCATAAAGATTACAGCCAAAAAACCCTATAAAGCTCAGTTCTAATCTGAAACTGACTCTTAATTGGAGCTGCTGTGAGTTGGAATTGGCTTGATGTCAATAGACTTGGTTTTTGGTTTTATACATGAGAGAAAGAATTTACTGTTCATAGCAGATCTTCTGTTTTGAGCAACAGTTTCACATCAGTGTTTCTAAACAAATAGTTACTTAAATTATCTTTATATTTAAAAATAGAAATACGAAGTGGGGACACTAATTAATTGAAGTGCTAACTGTTTCTCCCATTTATAAGTATCTGGTATATATTCTGCCATAACACCTTCTACCATATTGTTGTTGTTAGGTGCCGTCAAATCGGTTCCGATTCACAGCAACCCTATGTACAACAGAACTAAATACTGCCCAGTCCTGCAGCATCCTCACAATTGTTGCTATGTTTCAGGCCACTGTTGCAGCCACTGTGTCAATTCATCTTGTTGAAGGTCTTCCTCTTTTTTGCTGACCCTCTACTTCACCAAGCATGATGTCTTTCTCCAGGACTGGTCCCTCCTGATAACACGTGCAAAGTATGTGAAATGAATTCTCACCATTCTCATTTCTAAGGAGCATTCTGGCTGTCCTTCTTCCAAAACAGATTTGTTTGTTCTTCTGGCAGTCTGTGGTATATTCAGTATTCTTCCCTGACACCATAATTCAAAGGCATCAATCCCTGGTTCAATGTACTCTTCTTAATCTGTCTTGGATTTCTGGCAGTTCCCTGTCGATGTCCTGCTGAAACCATTTTTGAAATATCTTCAGCAAAATTTTATTTGCATGTGATATTAATGATATCATTTGTTAATTTCTGCAATTTGTTGGATCACCTTTCTTTGGAATGGACACATATATGGATCTCTTCTAGTCAGTTGGCTAGGTAGCCCGTCTTTCAAATATCTTGGCATAGATGAGTGACCACTTCCAGTGTTGCATCTCAAATGGTATTTTGCCAGTTCCTGGAGACTTGTCTTTTGCCAATGCCTTCAGAGCAGCTTGGAATTCTTCATTTATTACCATTAGTTCTTGATCATTTGCTACCTCCTGAAATGGCTGACTGTCGACCAATTCTTTCTAGTACAATTACTCTGTGTATTCCTTCCATCTTCTTTTGATGCTTCCTGTGTCGTTCTTTAATTTGCCCATAGAATCCTTCACTATAATAGCTTGAGTCTTGAATTTTTTCTTCAGTTCTTTCAGCTTGAGAAATGCCTAGAATGTTCTTTCCTTTTGGTTTTCTAAATCCAGGTCTTTGCACATATCATTGTAACACTTTACTTTGTCTTCTGGAGCTGCCGTTTGAAATTTTCTCTTCAGCTACTTTACTTCATCATTTCTTCCATATGCTTTAGCTACTCTTTGATCAAGAGCAAGTTTCATAGTATCTTCTGACATGCATTTGGTCTTTTCTTTCTTTCCTTCCTATCTTTTTAATGACCTTTTGTTTTCTTCATGTGTGACGTCCTTGATGTAACTCCACAACTTGTTTGGTCTTTACACATTAGTGTTCAATGCATCAAATCTATTCTTGAGATGGTCTCTAAATTCAGGTGGGATATCCTCAAGTTCGTACTTAGGCTGTTGCGGACTTGTTTTAGCTTTCTTCAACTTCAACTTGAACTGCATGTGACCAATTGATGGTCTGTTCTGCAGTTGGTTCCTGGCCTTGTTCTCACTGATGATACTGAGCTTCTCCATTGTCTCTTTCCATAGATACAGTCAATTTGATTTCTGTGTATTCCATCAAGTGAGGCCAAGAGTATCATCACCATTTATGTTGCTGAAAAGGATAGTTCCAACGAATAAGTCGTTGATCTTGCAAAATTCCATCTTGTGACCTCAGGCATCTTTCTATCAACAAGGCCATGTTTTCCCACTACCGATCCTTCTTCTTTGTTTCCAACTTTTGCATTCCAATAACCAGTAATTATCAACACATCTTTATTGCATATTTGATCAATTTCAGGCTGCATAATTTGGTAAAAACCTTCAATTTCTTCATCTTTGGCATTAGTGGTTGGTGCACAAATTTGAATAATAGTCGTATTAACTGGTCCTCCTTGTACATGTTTGGATATTATCCTATCACTGACACTGTTTTTCTACTTTAGGATAGATGCTGAAATGTTCTGTTTGACAATGAATGTGACATTGCTCCTCTTCAATTTGTCATTCTGTTTATAGTAGACCATACGATTGCATGATTCAAAATGGCCAATACCAGTCCATTCAATAATGTCTAGGATATCAATCTTCAAGTGTTCCATTCTATTTTTGATGACTTCCAAGTTTCCTAGATTCCTACTTTGTACATTCTATGTTCTGATTATTAATGGATGTTTGCAGTTGTTTCTTCTCATTTTGAGTCATGCCATGTCAACAAATGAAGATCCTGGAAGCTTTACTCCATTCACATCATTAAGGTCAATTCTACTTTTAGGAGGCAGGTCTTCCTCAGTCCTATTTTAAGTGTCTTACAACCTGAGGGACCCATTTTCTGGCACTATTATCAAACAATGTTCCACGGCTATTCATAAGGTTTTCACTGGCCATTTTTTTTAGAAGTAGATCCTCTTGTCCTTCATCCTAGTCTGTCTTAATCTGGAAGCTAAAACCTGTCCACCATAGGTGACTCTGCTGGTATTTGAAATGCTGGTTGTGTAGCTTCCAGCATCACAGCAACACACAAACCACCACATTATGACAAACTGACCGAAGAGTGGTAGTATACTATATTGTACTACTACAAATCTAGGTTATAGAAACTTATATAATGTGTTTGTTTATAAGATCTTCAACATCTATGTAGCTAAGCAGCATCTACATAGAAATCATCTAAAAAGAGGAAGACAACTGGATCTCTTCTTAGATTACCAGATTCCTAATGAGTTAACCACTGGAAGATCTGCAGAAAAATGAGATAAACTACTGAAGTTATAACTTTTCCTGATCAGTGTGACTGAGGCAAAAATTACTTACCTACGAGTATCCTTAGCAACTGTTCTCCCATTCAACTTTGTTCTGAGACATTTACTGAGGCTGAATAAAGACAATGAGACGTAATGAAGAGGCGAATTTGCTTCAGAATAGGATGGAAATTATTTAGAGAGCTCTAACAAAAGTGGTGTGAAAATGAAGAGAAATGCCATAGGGACCACATCACAAAGATGCTTTTATATGGACAGTTAAAACTTGAGGAGAAAATCCCACTATGTAGAGAAAATTGAGAATGGATGAGATTTTGAGAAAAGTATAATGATTCCTTTTATGCATTAAAATTGTTTTCACTCTGATTTCCAGGTACTCAAGAAACGAGAAAGATTAAAATGAGTTTTAACTACATTTCCTTTGCTGATTTCTGGTTTTAGTTTTTTTTGAGGCTTTTTTTTTTTTTTAACCTGCATTATTTAGGACTGGGGTGAGTGCCCAGTTAATTTTAGTTACATGTGCTGATATCTATAAGGGAAACTAGGAATTTTACTTCTTTAAAGTGCACACAATTTTTAGAGGATGTGAGAGTGTAAGTTAACTTTCTTTGCATATGTTTTTCATGTGAAGAATATTTCATTGGTTTATCTTATTTCTTAGAAAAAAATTGGGTAAAATTAACACTGATGGTTTCATTTTATATTATGATGGAATAAGAAAATTTTAATTATACTGAAATTATTACAGTGGAAACAGGAACATGAATATCTATAAAGTACCTCCTATAAGTTTAAATAAAACAATGATAGATAAGAAAATACCTATATCAACAATTAATCTACCTACTCATCAATTTATCTATCTGTGTTTTTGACAGTATTTTTTGAAGGTGCAAAAACCTGGAAAAACATGAATGTTCTGTAGTGGAGAAGTGATTGAATAATATATGATGCATCCATAGTAGTAAACAGCATAGAAGATTTTTAAAAGTACATTAGATTGTTATGTATTTATAGACATATCTATGATTTTATTGTTAAATTTTTACAAATCAATATTTATAATACTGTGTTCAATATGATTCAATTTTTATTTTTAAGAAAACATGTGTGTGTGTCTGTGTGTGTATGAATACTTTTCATTTCAGGGAATTAGGACTTGAACGACTGAAAACATACTACAACTTCTTATTTATAAACTGCGTAGAGTTTCATTTGTTATAATGGACATTTCTTTGTCATTTTATAAAATAACTTCATTTTATAATGGCATCAACATATTTCAGACAAGTCAAGAATCTGTAAAAATGTACAGTACTTAATTATAAGGATATTTAAACTAAGTATGCCTCCTCCAATTTTAAGTGGCTCTAGCAATCCATCCCCCACATGCCTGTCAGTTTGTTGTACTGTGGGGGCTTGTGTGTTGCTGGAATGCTAGAAGCTATGCCACCGATATTCAAATACCAGCAGAGTCATTCATGGGTGACAGGTTTCAGCTGAGCTTCCAGACTAAGACAGACAAAGAAGAAGGACCTGGCAGTAGTAAGAATCTAGGAAAATTGGAAGTTGTCAAAAATAAAATGGAATGCATAAAGATTGATACCTTGGTATTAACCCATTGACTGCTTCCAGTTGATTCCAACTCAAAGTGACTCTATAAGACAGAAGAGAACTTCCTCATAGGGTTTCCAAGGAGCAGCTGGTAGATTTGAAATGCTGATCTTTTGGTTAGCTGCCAAACAGTCAACCACTATGCAACCAGGGCTCCTCCTAGGTATTAGTGAGCTAAAATGGACTGATACTGGCCATTTTGAATTAGGCACTTATATGGCCTACTATGCCAGGAATGCCAAATTGAAGAGGAATGGTGTTTCATTCATCATAAAAAAGAACATTTCAAGATCTACCCTGAAGTACAATGCTGTCAGTGACAGAAAAATAGACATACACCTACAAGGCAGACCAGTTAATACGCTATTATTCAAATTTATGCACAAACCACTAAGGCCAAGGATGAAAAAATTGAAGATTTTTACCAACTTCTGTAGTCTGATTCATCAAATATGCAATAAGGATGCACTAATAATTAATGGTTATTGGAATGCAAAAGTTGGAAACAAAGAAGAATTGGTAGTTGGAAAATATGGCCTTTGTGATAGAAATGATGCCAGAAATCACATGATAGAATTTTGCAAGATCAATGACTTCTTCATTGCAAATACCTTTTCTCAATAATGTAAATGGTGATGATACATGTAGACCTTGCAAGATGGTCTACACAAGAATCATATTGACTACATCTGTGGAAAGAGACAATGGAAGGGCTTAATATCATCAGTCAGAACAATGCCAGGGGCTTACTGCAGAACAGGCCATCAGTTGCTCGTATGCAAATTCAAGTTGAAGCTGAGGAAAATTAGAGCAAGTTCATGAGACCAAAAGTGCGACCCTGAGTATATCCCATCTGAATTTGGAGACCATCTCAAGAATAGATTTGATGCGTTAAACACTAATGCCCAAAGACCAAACGAGTTGTGGGGTGACATCAAGGACACCATACATGAAGAAAGTAACAGGTCATTAAAAAGACAGAAAAGAAAGAAAAGACCAAATCGATGTCAGATGAGACTATGAAACTTGCTCTTGAACATAGAGTAGCTAAAGCGAATGGAAGAAATCATGAAGTAAAATAGCTGAAGAGAAGATTTCAAAGGGCAGCTCCAGAAGACAAAGTAAAGTGTTACAATGATATGTCCAAAGTCCTGGATTTAGAAAACCAAAATGGAAGAACATGCTAGGCATTTCTTAAGCTGAAAGAACTGAAGAAAAAATTCAAGACTCAAGCTATTATAGTGAAGGATTCTATGGGCAAATTAAAGAACGACACAGGAAGCATCAAAGAAGATGGAAGGAATACACAGAGTCATTGTTCTGAAAAGAATTGGTCGACAGTCAACCATTTAAGGAAGCAGCTAATGATTAAGAACCGATGGTACTGAAGGAAGTAATCCAAGATGCCCTGAAGACATTGACAAAAAACAAGGCTTCAGGAATTAACGAATATCAGTTGAGACGTTTCAAAAACAGATGCAGCGCTGGAAGTGCTCACTCATCTCTGCCAAGAAATTTAGAAGACAGCTATTTGGCCGTCCAACCGTAAGACATCCATTTATGTTTATTATAAAGAAAGGCAATCCAAGAGAATGGGAAAATTATAGAACAATATCATTAATATCACAGCCATGTAAAATTTTGCTGAAGATCATTCAATAGTGGTTGCAGCAGTACATTGACAGGGAACTGCAAGAAATTGAAGCTGGTTTCAGAAAAGAACATGGAATAAGGAATATTATTGCTGATTTCAGATGTATCCTGACTAAAAGCAGAGAATATCAGAAAGATGTTTACCTGTGTTTTATTGACTATGCAAGGATATTCGACTGAGTGGATCATCACCAATTATGGATCATGTTTCAAAGAATGGGAATTCCATAACAATTAATTGTGCTCATGAGAAACCTGTACATAGATCAAGCAGTCATATGAACAGAACAAGGGGATACTATGTGGTTTAAAGTCAGGAAACACGTGCATTGGAGTTGTATCCTTTCACTGTATTTATTCAATCTGTATGCTAAGCAAATAATCTGAGAAACTGGACTATATGAAGAAGAATGGGGCATCAGGATTGGAGGAACATCCATCACCAACCTGTATGATGCAGATGACACAACTTTGCTTGCTGAAAGTGAAGAGGACTTGAAGCACTTACTGATGAAGATCAAAGACCACAGCCTTCAATTAAACTTCAACACAAAACAAAAATCCTCACAGTTGGACAATAAGCAACATCATTATAAATGGCAAAAGATTTAAGTTCTCAAGGATTTTATTTTACTTGGATCCATAATCAGTGCCCCTGGAAGTAGCAGTCAAGAAATCAAATGATGCATTGCATTGGGCAAATCTGCTGCAAAAGAACTTTTTAAAGTGTTACAAAGCAAAGATTTCACCTTGAAGACTAATGTTCCCTGACCCAAGTCATGGTGTTTTCAATCGCTTCATATGCATAAGAAAGCTGGACAATGAATAAGGAAGACTGAAGAAGAATTGACGGCTTTGAATTGTGGTGTTGGTGAAGAATACTGAATATACCATGGACTGCCAAAAGAAGGAACAAATCTGTGTTGGAGTAATGCAACCAGAATGTTCCAAAGAAACAAGGATGGTGAGACTATGTCTCACATACTTTGGATATGTTATCAGGAGGGATCAGTCCCTGGAAAAGGACATCATACTTGGTAGAGTAGAGGGTCACAGAGAAAGAGGAAGACCCTCAATGAGATGCATTGACTCAGAGGCTGCAACAGTGGGTCAAACATAACAATTATCATTAGAATGGCCCAGGAGCAGTCTGCGTTTCCTTCTATTGTATATATAGTCTCTATGAGTCAGAACTGACTGAGCGGCACCTACCAAAAACAACAGCAATCCATGTTAACCCTACGGTATCAAAAAGGAAATATTGGACATTACTGGTGAGATTATGAATTTAAAGATGACTTTCTCTATGACTGTACTATTTTTGTGGAGTTATACTTTAACTGAGATCAAGACTTTTTCCAAACACCAAGTGATTTTTTTCCAAACACTAGATGTTCTGTACATTATAAGAATTTCAGCTTCCAATATTTTCAAAGCAATAGTGTCCTTTCTATTAAATACCAGAACTGTATAGTAGAAGTCAATAGGGAAAAGGAGGTATAACAGTTAGAAATTTACTGTGTAGGTACAGTGACCTTATAATTTACTGTCAGAATCTGAAAGAGAAGTAGAGCTGTTTTTTTCCTCTTCCATTGTTGACAATTATGAGCAGGTACACGGCCTTTCCAGATATGAACATTTACATTCTAGATTTCCTAGCTTAGGGCAGCAGAAAAATTTTGAATGTACCTGTTGTTTACACCGGTCTTCACACCACGGGAGGCAACACATCTGCCTTTCTGACAATAAAACTGAAAATTAAGGTAATTACCGATGTTCTTCTACTCCAAGTTTTTTTTTTTTAAACAGATTAATTCCACATTTCTCAATACCTAACTGATTCAAGGGGAAAATTGAGAGCTAATAGATCAGCTTTGTGCCTACTGCTATAATCCAGTGAGAGATGGTGATAATAGGAGAGTGGCACTGAAACTCATATTCAAGACTTATTTGAAAGGTAGAATCAACAGGATTCCCTGCTGAACTAAATGTGAGGTATGACAAAAAAATCCAGGACAATCTAAAGATCATACTAATGCCCAAGGAATGCCAACAGATGCCACAGAGAAGAGAAACAACCATCAAAAGAAACTAGGAAGAATTAACCAGTGCTCATAGGGTTGCTATGAGTTGGAATCAACTCGATAGCAATGGGCATATGAGAAAAGGAGACACTGGCTGGCACAAATGGTTAAGTATTCAGCTACTAACCTGAAGGCCTGACAATCTGATTTGGAAAGGTCACAGCCTTGAAAAACCATACATGGAGTCTCCGTGAATCAGAATCAACTCACTGGGAACTGATTTGTTGTTGTTGTTGTTTTTGAAATTTTTTCTTTTAAATTGTACTTCAGGTGAAGGTTTACAGAACAAATAGTTTCTCATTAAACGGTAGTACACATATTGTTTTATGACACTGGTTAACAACCACGACATGTCAACCCTCTCCCTTCTTGACCTTTTTTTTTTCTTTTTGGTGAAAATACACATAGCCAAAGATACACCATTTCAAAAATTTCTACATGTACAGATCAATGACATCGACTACGCTCTTCCAATTGTGCTGCTATTCTAACTTTAGATGAAGGTTTACAGAACAAAATAGTTTCTCATTAAACAGTTAGTACACATGTTGCCCTATGACAATGGTTAATAACCTCACTACACATCAACACTATCCTTACTCAACCTTGGGTTCCCTACCACCAGTTTTCCTGTCCCCTTCTGCCTTCTAGCCTTTGTACCTGGTCTGCTGTGCCTCATTACTCCTGTTTTGTTTTATGGGGCTGTCCAATCCGCAGCTGAACGGTGAACCTCGGAAGTGACTTCACCACTGAGCTAAAAGGGTGTCTGGGGGCCATACTCTTGGGGATTCTCCAATCTCCTTTAGGCCAGGAATCTGATCTTTTTTTGTGTGTTATAATTTTGTTCTACATCCTTCTCCACCTCTGTCCAGAACCCTCTGCTATGATCCCGGTCAGAGCAGTCAGAGGTGGTAGCTGGGCACCATCTAGCTGTACTAGACTCAGTCTGGTGGAGGCCTTGGTAGCTGTGGTCCATTAGTCCTATGGACTTGTATTTTCCTTATATCCTATTCTCTTCATTCTCCCTTGCTCCTGAAGGGATGAGGCCAGTGGAGTATCTTAGATGGCTGCTCACAGGGTTTTAAGACCCCAGATGCTACTCACCAAGGTAGAATGTAGAACAGGGTCTTTATAAACTGTGTTATGCCAATTGAGCTAGACGCTCCCTGAGACCATGGTCCCCACAGCCCTTCGACCAGCAATTCAGTCTCTCAGGGAGTTTGGATGTGTCTCTGGAGCTTCTATGACCTTTCCTTGTACATGTTGTGCTGGTTTCCCTAGTATTGTGTACTGATTCACCCTTCACCAAAGATATCACTTATCTATTGCCTATTTAGTATTTCCCCTCACCCCTCCCAGCCCTGGTAATTAACAAAGATTGTTTCTTTTTGTGTGTAAACTGTTTCATGAGATTTTACAATAGAGGTCTCATACAATATTTGTCCTTTTCTGCTTGACTTATTGCACTCAGCAAAATGTCCTCCAGTTTCATCCATGTTATGAGATGCTTCACAGATTTATCATTGTTGTTTCTCATTGCATAGTACTCCATTGTGTGTACGTCCCATAGTTTGTTTATCCACTCATCTGTTGATGGGCATCTAGGTTGTTTCCATCATTTTGCTATTGTGAACAATGCTGCCATGAACATAGGTGTGAATATGCCTATTCCAGGGATGACTCTTATTTCTCTAAGATATATTCCTGGAGTGGGATTGCTGGATCGTATGGTATTTCTATTTCTAGCTTTCTAAGGAAGTCCCATATCAGTTTCCAGAATGGTTGTATCATTTTGTGTTCCCACCAGCAGTGCATAAGAGTTCTGATCTCCCTACAGCCCCTCCAACATTTGTTATTTCCAGTGTTTTTGATTCATGACAGTAATGCCGGGGCGAGATGGTATCTCATTGTGGGTTTTTTTGGCATTTCTCTAATGGCTAGTGATTGTGAGCATTTCCTCATGTGTCCGTTGGCCAGTTGAATGTCTTCTTTGGTGAAGTGTCTGTTCATTTCCTCTGCCAATTTTTTTAATAGGATTATCTGTCTTTTTGTTGTAGAGGTGTTGGATTTTCTTGTAGATTATGGAGATTAGTCCTTTGTCTGACTTGTAATGTCCAAAATTTTTTCCCAGTCTGTAGGTTCTCTTTTTACTCTTTTGGTGAAGTCTTTTGAAGAGCATAGGTGTTTGATTTTTAGAAGATCCCAATTATCTAGCTGATATTATAGGGTTTGTGTGTTGACGGTTATGGTTTGTATTCTGTTAATGCCGTGTATTAGGGCCTGTAGCGTTGGTCCTATTTTTTCTTCTATGAACTTTATAGTTTTTGGCTTTGTATTTAGGTCTTTGATCCATTTTGAATTAGTTTTTGTATATGATGAGAAGTATAGGTCCTCTTTCATTTTTTTGGAGATGGTTATCCAGTTTTGCCACCACCATTTGTTAAAAAGACTGTCTTTTCTCGATTTGATGGACATTGGGCCCTTGTCAAAGATCAGATGACCATATGTGGATGGATTTACATCTGGGTTCTCAATTCTGTTCCATTGGTCAATGTATCTGTCGTTGTACCAGTATCAGGCTGTTTTGACTACTGTAGCTGTATAGTAGGTTCTGAAGGCAGGTAGTGTGAGTCCTCCAACTTTATTCTTCTTCCTCAGTAGTGCTTTATTTATTCGGGGCTTCTTCCCTTTCCATATAAAGTTAATGATTAGTTTTTCCATCTCTTTGAAGAATGTTGTTGGTATTCGGATTGGGATTGCATTGTATTTGTAAATTGCTTTGGGTAGAATTGTCATTTTCATAATCTTGAGTCTGCTTATCCATGAGCATGGTATGTTTTTCCATTTACGTAGATCCCTTTGGGTTTCTTGCAGTAGTGTTTTGTAGTTTTCTTTGTATAGGTCTTTTAAATCCCTGGTTAGATTTATTCCTAAGTATTTTATCTTTTTAGCAGCTATTATGAATGGTATTGTGTTCCCGATTTCCTTTTCATTGTTCTCCTTAATGGTGTATAGGAATCCAACTGATTTTTGTATGTTTATCTTGTATCCTGCTACTCTGCTGAATCTTTCTATTAGTTCCAGTAGATTTCTCATGGAGTCTTTAGGGTTTTCTATTTAGTATCATATCATCGGCAAACAGGGACAGTTTAACTTCTTCAGTACCAATTTGGATGCCCTTGATTTCTTTTTCTTGCCTTATTGCTCTAGCTAGAACTTCCAGCACAATGTTAAATAGGAGTGGTGATAAAGGGCATCCTTGTTTTGTTCCTGTTCTCAAGGGGAATGTGTTCAGCCTCTCTCCATTAAGAATGATGTTGGCCATTGGTTTTGCATAGATGCCTTTATTATGTTGAGAAATTTCCCTTCTATACCTATTTTATGGAGAGTTTTTTATCAGGAATGGGTGTTGGACTTTGTCAAATGCCTTTTCAGTGTCAATTCAGATGATCCTGTGATTCTTTCTTTCCTTTTATTTATGTGGTGGATTATGTTGATTGATTTTCTAAAGTTTAACCATTCTTGTATACCTGGTATGAATCCTACTTTGTCGTGGTGTATTATTTTTTTGATATGATGCTGAATTCTGGGTAGAATTTTGTTGAGAATTTTTGCATCTATATTCATGAGAGATATTCATCTGTAATTTTCTTTTTTTGTGATGTCTTTGCCTGGTTTTGGTATCAGCGGTATGCTGGCTTCATAGAATGAATTCGGAAGTGTTGCTTCCTTTTCTATTCTCTGAAAAAGCTTGAATAGTACTGGTATAAGCTCTTCTGTGAATGTTTTGTGGAATTCTCCAGTGAAGCCATCTGGGCCAGGTTTTTCTTTGGGGGGTGGGAGTTTTTTTTATTACCTTTTCAATCTGTTCAGATTTTCAACATCACTTTGTCGTAGTTTGGGTAGGTAATGTGTTTCTAGAAATTTATCCATTTCCTCTAGGTTTTCAAATTTGTTGGAGTATAGTTTTTCATAATATTCTGTTATAATCCTTTTTAATTCGGTTGGCTCTGTTGTAATGTCTCCCGTTTCATTTCTTATTTGGGTTATTTGTGTCCTCTCCTGTTTTTTTTTTCTTTTGTCAGTCTGGCCAGTGGTTTGTCAATTTTGTGGATTCCTTCAAAGAACAAACTTTTGGTTTTGTTGATTTTTTCTATTGTTTTATGTTCTCTATTTCATTTATTTCTGCTCTGATCTTTAATATTTCCTTTCTTCTGGTGGGTGTGGGCTTTTTTTGCTGTTTTCTTTTGATTTGTCTGAGTTGTGTAGTTAATGTTTTGACTTTGTCCCTTTCTTCTTTTTTGATATGTGCATCTATTGCTATGAATTGTTCTCTGAGGACTGCCTTTGTTGTGTCCCAAAGGTTTTGGTATGATGTGTTTTCATTCTCGTTTGATTCTAGGAATTTTTTGATTCCATCTCTGATTTCTTCTATTACCCAGTGGTTTGTAAGCAGTGTGTTATTTGGTTTCCATGTAATTGATTTTTTTCCAATGCTTTTTCTGTTGTTAATTTCTACCTTGATGGTGCTGTGGTCAGAGAGGATACTTTGAATTATCTCAACATTTTGTATCTTGTTGAGGATTTCTCTGTGGCCTAAGATGTGGTCTATTCTGGAGAACGTTCCATGTGTATTGGAAAAGAATGTGTACTTTGCAGCTGATGGATAGAGTGTTCTATATATGTCTATGAGGTCAAGTTGGCTGATTGTGCCCTTTAGGTCTTCTGTTTCTTTGCTGAGTTTCTTTTCATATGTTCTGTCCTTTACTGAGAGTGGTGTGTTGAAGTCTCCTACTATTATTGTGGAACTGTCAATTGGTTTTTTCAGTGTTGTTAGAGTTTGTTTTATGTATTTTGAAGCCCTGTCATTGGGAGCATAGATGTTTATTATGGTTATGTCTTCATGATGGATCATCCCCTTTATCATTATATAGTGTCCTCCTGTTCATTTATGGTGGATTTTATTTTAAAATCTATTTTATCTGAGATTAGTATTGTCACTCCTGCTCTTTTTTGGTAGATGTTAGCTTGATACATTCTTTTCCAGCCATTGACTTTTAATAAATTCATGTCTTTCTTTCTTAGGTGTGTCTCTTGTAGACAGCATATTGATGGAACCTGTTTTTTATCCATTCTGTGACTCTCCGTCTCTTTATGGGTGCATTGAGTCCATTTACATTCAGTGTAATTATTGATAGATGTGGGTTTGTTGCTGTCATTTTGTAGTGCTTTTTTTTTTTTTGTGGTGCTGACATTTTCTTTGTTCTTACTCTCCTGTGCTGAGTTACTTTTGTTTGCAGATTTTTTTTCATTTCTTTTGTTTTTGTATGTTTTGTTTTTGCAGACACTTTATGTTTTTCCTCTTTATTTCTATGAGTATGTTTGTTAACTTTCTTTGTGATTATCCTGAAATTTAGTCTCATGTTTCTAAGTTTGTAGCAGTCTATAATTACTTGATATTTCCTTGCCTTCCTCTCCATTAGAAGGTTCTATACCTACACCGTTTATTCCCTCTTTTATTCTGATGCTGGTGTCATTTACTGATTAACTCTTCTGATTCCCGGTCATATTTCTTTTTGGTTTTGAATAGCCCATGAGAGTTCATTTCCTAGATTGGTATCTGGCTGTTATGATCCTGCATCCTAGATTCAGTCTGTGAGCTGAAGTTGTTTGTTCTCACTTTGAAGAACTCCTTTTAATGATTCTTGTAAGTTTGGTTTGGTTTTTACGTATTCCCTTAATTTCTGTTTATCTGGAAATGACCTAATTTCACCATCATATTTGAACGAGTTTTGCAGGATATATTATTCTTGGCTGGCAATTTTTTTCTTTCCAGGTTTTATATATGTCATCCCATTGTCTTCTTGCCTGCATGGTTTCAGCTGAATAATCTGAGCTTAGTCTTATTGTTTCTCCTCTGTATGTGACTTCTTGTTTTTCGTGAGCTGCTCTGAGGATTCTTTGTTTGTCTTTGGTTTTAGTGAGTGTGATTATGATATGCCTTGGTGATTTTCTTTCTGGGTCTATCCTAATGGGTTTCATTGAGCTTCTTTCGTGGCCAGCTTTTCATCTTTCATGATATTGGGGAAGTTATCTGTCAGCAGTTCTTCAGTGATCCTCTCTGTGTTTTCTATTTTCTCCCTCTGTTCTGGAACTCCAATCACTCACAGATTTTTGCTTTTGATTATATCCCACATAATTCTCAGGGTTTCTTCATTTTTCTTCATTCTTTTTTCTGAGCTTTCCTCAGAGTTGTATCAAAGTGTTTGCCTTCAATTTCACTGATCCTATCTCCCATCGTTTCAAATCTCCTCAACCCTTCTATGACACTGTCTATTTCTGAAATCTTGTTGTGTATCTTTTGGATTTCTAGTTGTTGTTTTTGTATGATTTGTAGTTGTGAATTTATTTTGCAATTTTGTTCCTGTATTATTTTCTTGAATTTCTTCCTTTTTTTTTTTTTTGTCTATATTTTCCATGAAGTTGTCTGCCTTTTCCATGAATTTGTCCATTTTTTCCTCATTTTTGTCTGCTTTTTGCTTCAACTCTTGCATAATTCTGAGGATTAGAGATTTGAGTTCCCTACCAGGTAGTTCTAGTGACTTTTTTTCCAGTGGACAGTCATCTGGTGTTTCATTTTGGATGCAATCCTGTCCTGTTTTTGTAAATGTTTTGATATTGTCTGCTGTCTTCAGGGCATTCTGTAGTTATTTATTGACTGTAGATTTGTTTGTTTCATCCTTTTTTAAAATTTGGCTATGTCTGAGCAGGCAGGGTGTGTATTCTTTGTTGTTTGCTCATCTTTGGTGATGATACTTTTCACCTCCTTCTCCAATTGGCAGGGTCAGTCGCTCAGATATGGTACAGCAGGGCAGGTCTAGCTGAAGAGGAGTTTCTGGGATGGGTTGTTTGTGGTACTACAGTCACCAGTGCGGGTCAGTAATCAGTGCAGGGCAGGTTCTGGTAGGCCATGGCTGTGCTGCTTGCTGTTGTGATGTTAAGCACACAGTGCAGGTAGGCAGGATGTAGGGGGAGATTGTTATGAGTGGAGCTAAGATGGATATGGGAGAGAGGAGAGAGGAACAGGATCCAAAAGCATACAAACAAACAAAAAAGAATGCTAGGGGAACTTGCTATTAGAGTAGAGAGATGAGAGACTATGAAATGGAGAAAAACGAAAAGGGGAAGAAGTTGAAAAAAAAGAAAAGAATGAATAAATAAAAACTAGAAAGAAAAAAGAACAGCAAATCTCTCAGGGATCCCACCAGTGAGGCTATGAGGTCTGCAGAAGTTGTTCCCAGGTGTTGCTGTACAGACTGGCTAGAAGGCATTGAGGTATTCAGTGCCAGGTATTCAGGGAACAGGAAGAGAAGGAAGGTATAGAGAGACGAGAAACTGAGTAAGACAAAAAAGGTCAAAAAAGGGAAAAGAAAACAAAACAAAACAAAAAAGTCCAAGAAAACCTCCCAAAAAGCAGGAAAAAAAAAAAAAAAACCATGAAAAAAGAAATGCTCTCAGGAATCCTTCAGCACATCTGCACAAGCTAAGGGAGTAGGTCCCAATCCGTGTAGCACTGCCCAGCCAGAACGGGCTCCCAACTCAAGAAAAGGAAAAGAAAACAAACAAACAATTTAAAACAAACAAACAAACAAACAAAAGCCCCGGGATCCCACCAGCATGGCAGCCCAGACCAGGAAGCAGTTCCACACTTGAACAGAGCTCCGCAGCCCCTTTGGAAGAAGCAAAGATGGCGCACAGAGCCAGGTATTTGAGGGAAAGGAGGGGGAAGTGGTGAGAAGTAAGGAAGAAATCAAAGGAAGCAGAAAAAAGCAATACCGGCAGCCAACAAATGGCACTCTGGGAGCCAGCAAGTGCGGGTGGGTGGAATCCAAGCAGCCGGTGCTTCCTGGCCAAGAGACTGTTGCTGCGTGAAGCAGAGGAGGCCAAGTCGGGGTGAAGAGGGTGGGGAGTGGGAAAGTGCATATGGCAAAATACCTGTTGTTTTGTCTCCTGCTGGAAGCTCCGTGAAGCTGCTTTCTCCTACCCCCATTTGGTGGTCTCTAATAGGAATCCAAGTTGGTGGATCCGCGCTGTGTTAGCTGATAGGGGACCTCTGCATGAATCTCTCCTTGCTCTCCTTTCTCTGTCAGTTTTCTCACTCCATTTGGTGCTTGGCTGGGTTCTTTATCTCTTCATTTGATGTTTTAGGGTTTCAGGATTACTGTTTTCTCTTTGGCTTAGTTTTTGGATCTTTGCTGTGGAGGCACGGCGTGGTGATTCTGCCTAGAGCATCATTTTGCCGCAGGTCTGGCAACTGATTTTTGTTTTTATTTATGGTTTACTTGTTTGTTTGTTTTAGTTTCAATAGGAGGAAAACCAAGAGAGTAGCATCCTGGATGCAATGTGAAGAAAGTACATTAAAGAGAAAATCATCAACTGGGTTAAATGCTACTGTTTAAGCAGTAATGATGAAGACTGATGAATAATCATTGGTTTAACAAAAAACGTGGAGACATGGGTATACTTGATAAGAAATGTTTTGGCAAATACATAAGGACTAACATGGAAAAGGGATATAAGTATTTCACTTACCTTATCTCTGTTATCTCTAGGCTGAGTAGTAAGAGACCTGTGGGAGGAAAAAAAAACTCCAAACTGCCAGACTTTGAGAGAGCTACAGGAAACACAAGTGTCTTCCAGGGAGACCAAGCTTCCTGTTAGAGTAAGAAAGTTATGGGGATGATTAGAAGAGTTTTAGGATAACAGGGCACAAATATTAGAAGGCAAAGAGGAAAAATTACAGAAACTGGGAAGGAAGTAGATAAGGAGACAGATTTGGGTTTTGAAGAGCCATACCAAGATCGTGTGCAGGATTTAAAGACCTAAGAGTCTGGGCCTTTTTTTAGGGTAAAGGGCATAATGATTTCCTGAAGATGGAGTTATCAGATAATACACATATTAATATTACATATACACTCACGTATGTGCATATCCACCTGTTTCTTAGTCCCTAGTCTCATCACAGTTGACTTCTGGTTATTCCCTTCTCATAATGGCAATCCCACATACCAAACATCTTTCAAGTGCCCTATAGCTTTCCCAGAAGAGGAAATACATGTTACTTTCTCTCTGAGTGATTGCTTCTGTTATGGTACTTTCTCAGTGTTTCGGAGCTAAAGCTGAAAGAAATGGCTATTTGTATGGTTCTGTCTTTGTGAGCCAAATGGAAAACAGCAGTGTTTTTAAGCACCTGTTTTGAGATTTCTCTAGTTACAGAAAATAGTTGGGCATGTTACAGATGAGCAGTGAGAACAAACTGCACCCTTAAAGAATAATATAATGATACTCAACTGTGAAGCGAAATTCAAACAAACAAAAAATTGCATGGGTCTTCTAGGAGCAGGTACACAGAACGATACATAAAACATTCTTCCTAAACAGCTGCAGTTTCCTTCAACCCAGGATGCCATCTGTTACTTGAAGTGTGACTTTTAGCTTTTATTCAGGCACATTTACCAGAATAAACACATCTATCTAAATTTATAGTGATCTAATTAAACTAGGTAACGTAAGGAGCCCTGGTGATGCAACAGTTAAACACTCAGAGGCTACCTGAAAGGTTGCTGGTTTGAACTCACACAGTGGCGCTGCAGGAGAAAGGGCAGATAATCTGTTTCTGTAAAGATTATAGCCAAGAAAACCCAATGGGGGCAGTTCTACTCTGTTACATGGGGTAACTATGAGTCTAAATTGACTCAACTGCTCCCAACAACAAGGTAACTTAAGAGACTTCCATACAACCTAGGATTAAGATGAGGAGTGGGGAAAGAGACCAATTTTAACTACCTATCTACATTTAGTAGATAAATATGCATCCCAAATATTTTTTATAAACTGATTGAATACCTCCTAATCTGCAGCACCGTTTTGAAATGTATGTGCATCCTTCTCTAATGAATACAATAAAAATATAATTCTAAAGGTTATCTAATTTATTGACATTTTTGCCATTATGTTTCCTCACCAAAACCACATCTGGAATCACTGGGGAGTCTGCTATTTTCATGATTTAAAAAAAAAAATATTTAAAGAAATGCATATATTAACTATTTAGAGACATCAGCAATCTGCTTCTGTAAAGATTACAGCTAAGAAAATCCTATGGGGCAGTTCTACCCTGTCACAAGGGGTCACTATGAGTCAAAAATTGACTCGATGACACCTAACAACAACAAATTCTTCTGCAACAAGTCAGTGACAATGACTTTTTCAAAGAAGGATCCTTGGACTTGGTAGAAGATGGAATCACGGACCACAAATATAGCAAATAGATATGAGCTAAGCCTCTATTGCATCTTCTTATTATTAATTCACATTGCAGAATCTCCCTTATTTACCAAAATATGTGATAAAGTAAATTAATATCAAATCCCATTGCAATTAATGAATCTAATCACCTACAGCAGTCTTGAATTCATACAGAATAAGCTGTTGTTCAAAAGCATGATATAATCAGCACTTCCAAAGCCTGGCTCTGCTTCTTAAACACAGACTCCTGGGCCCTACCCCAGATGCACTGAATCAGATTCTCTCAAGAAGTTTTATTGTCTCTATTTTCAAAATGCCCTCTAAATCATCTTGATGCATAATGGAGTTGGAAATCATTGATTTAAGTGATTTCAAGAAGTTCTTTTTGCTTAAGTGTATTTTCAGGAAAAAATTCGATGACATGTTTAAGACATTCTTTTTTGTTCTGGTATCATTCAGTATTCAAAAATAATAATGCAATTATCCATTTTAAATCATTAACACCTCAGCATGAATTAATTTATCAAATCCTTTATTATCTGACAGTTACTTTGGGGTGGCATGGTGGGTTAGAGGCAGTGTAGGGTGAAGAGATACAGAGTATTAATATGGAGACAGGAGGGTAATGAAGGCAAAGCTTGCATTTTCACAATTGTGAAACAGTTTATGCTAATGAAGTGCACAAGCTTCGTCTGATATTCAGTTACATTGCACCCGTGCTTGGTTGACTTCATTATAATTAAGTGTTCAGGTGATAATAATAACCAGGTTAACCAGGGAGGAAAGGCAGCTTACAGGTTGAATGATTTCCTAAACCGTGTCTTAAAACTGAATTAATTATTGTGAATGATTTCCTCTTAGTCTTGGCCATGTAGTAGCTGTTCTTAGTAATCAAAAATCACAAATTTGGGGAGTGACATCACCAAGATGGTGGAGTAAGAACCACTATGCTCTCTTCCCCCAAAGAAGCATTAAAAAAAAAAAAAAAAAAAAAGTAGAAACTTTCTAATTTAACTATGTCAGAATTCTGGTAAACAGTCAGAGTTTCACAGCAACCAAGCAACACTGCAACCAATCACAGTAACTAGCAATAAAGACATTGTTAAAGAAGTTTTGTGACTTTTTGTCACAGGATCATGCCCCTCACAGTTGGCTTAGCAGCTGGATTGGAGGTGCAGCTGATGTTTCCACCTTGGGAGTCAGGTCCTGGAGTCTGAAGGAAGCAGACAGCACTATTAGCATATTATTGTTTTACTTTGTTCAATTATGTCAGTCCTAAAGCACTGAAGCAAAATATGTGTCTCTGTCTCATCCATCTTGGAACTAATGCACAGCAGAGGAGTGGCAGCCAAACTGAAAAGTCTGGAGCTCCCAGGAGAAAGAGAGGACAATAGAGACACATGATAGAAAGTTTAGGGCTAAGGTCAAGGAACCAAAGGAAGAGAGCTTTTTTTTTGGAGAGGAGGGAGTATGGCATTCAGAAATACCATGTATAACGGAGAATTCAGAAAGTCACACACATGCTGAGGACAAGACACATACCCAGAAAAGACCTGAGAAAATCCTAAAAAAGCCTAAGTTTTGACCTTGGCTGATCTCTAGCCCGAGCCTAAGCTTGGTTAAGTGTTGAAGGAGTGCTCCAGCACAGAGCTAATCTGCAAAGACTATAAGAGGTGTTTTTCTTTCTTTTTTTTTTTTTCTAACTGCTGGAATTCAAGGAAGTGTCTATCAGAACAATAGCTGAAACACAAGCTAAAGTAACCGAGATTTCTATGAACACACTTGTGAAATAATCCTGTCTTTGCAAAACATAGCTTGAAGATGTTACTAAACCAGTGGAGTATTATAGCCTCCCATAGTAAGAAAGAAAGAGAGAGAGAGAACAAAGCTAGAAAACTAGAGGGGAAGGGAAGGGAAGGAGAGAAACCAGCAAACCTCAGGGAAGGGAAAAAATCTCATTTCTAGGATTACCACATTATATTACTCAAATGTTCTATTTAAAAAAAAAAAAATCAACAGGCCTACAGAGAAACAAGGAAGGATGGCTCATTTGAAGGAACACAGTAAAGTAACAGAGTATCCTTGAGAAATCCAAGACATCGGATTTATCAGATAATAGTAACAATATTAATAACTGATCATAAAAGGTCTAAAGGAAATCAAGAAAACAATCTCTGAACAAAATGAGAATATGAATAAAAAGATAGTAATTATAAAAAGGGACTGAACAGAAATTCTGGAGAGGAAAAGTATATTAACTAAAATAAAATTAAAAAATCACTAGAGGCTGTCAACAGCAGGTTTGAGCTGACAGAAGAAAAAATCAGCGAAGTTTAAGACAGGACAATTGTATAGTCTGTGGAACAGAAAGAAAAAAGATTAAAGAAAAATGAAGAGAGCTTAATTGACCTTGGTGATACCATCAAATAGCCAACATGAACATTATGAGAGACCCAGAATTAGAAGAGAGTGAGATAGACAGAAAGAATATTTGAAGAACAAATCTCTGAAGGTTTCACAATTTTGACAAAGGACACGAATACACATACCTGAGGAACTCAATGAATACTAAGCAGTATAAATCCAAAAAGATCCACATCCACACAAACTATAATCAAACACTTGAAAACTGAAGATAAAGAAGTTTGAAACACTGTCCAGTCCTGCACCATCAACATGATAGTTGTTATGTTTGAGCCTATTTTTGCAGACACTGTGTCAATCCATCTGGTTGAGGATCTTCCTCTTTTTCACTGACCCTCTACTTTACCAAACATGATGTCCTTCTCCAGGGACTTGACTCTTCTGGTAAAGTGTCCAAAGTACTTGAGACAAAGTCTTGCCATCCTCACGTCTAAGAAGCATTCTGGCTATACTTCTTGCAAGACAGATTTGTTCATTCTTCTGGCAGCCCATGATATGTTCAGTATTCTTCATCAACACCATAATTCAAAGGCATCAATTCTTCTTCAGTCTTTCTTATTCATTGTCCAGCTTTCTCATGCATATGAGGCGATTGAAAATACCATGGCTTGAGTCAGGCGCATCTTGGTTCTCAGTGATATCTTTGCTTTTTACTAAGAGATTTGCCCAATGCAATGAGTCATTTGATTTCTTGACTCCGCTTCCATGGGCATTGATTGTGGATCCAAGTAAAATGAAATCATTGACAACATCAATATTTTCTCCATTTATTATGATGTTGCTTATTGGCCCATTTGTGAAGATTTTTGTTTTCTTTATGTTGAGGTGTAACCCGTACTGAATGTATATATACTCTTTTCAATCACAGTGCTATAAAAAATTTACAAAGTGCTGACTGTGAGTTGGACCCCACTAACTGAGGTTCAGTATTCCTGTATAATTTGGTAGAAAACTTGTGCCACAGTTTCTTGGCTGGGTGATGAGATTTTGTTAAATTGAGGCAACATACACAGGTGTATGCCCAGGGAGACTTGACATGAGCTCAAATGTTTGCCATTCAAATCTATCAAAATTGGGAAATTCTGAATTACCATGATTTTTAGTGCAATTCTGTCGAGTGTTACCCTCTTTTTTTCTTTTTATTAAAATGGATGCACTTGGGAGAACTAGTACACCATTTTACTAGATTATTGGTATGAATTAATTTATATATATATATTTTCTTATCCCATTAGAAAAGATTCATTAAGCCTTTAATACCTGACTGAAAAAGAAAAAAAATATCAAAAAAAAAGGAAAGGCATTTCCGGCAAAATGGCGCTCTAGGCAGAAGCTCCACATCGTCCCACCACAGCAAAGATTCGAAAAACTAAGCTGAACAGAGAAAACAACAATCCTGAAACCCTAAAACATCAAATGAAGAGATAAAGAACTCAGCCAAGCACCAAATGTAATGAGAAAACTGACAGAAAATAGAGAGTGAGGAGAGATTCATGCAGAGGTCCCCTACCAGCTAATGCAGCGTGGATCTGCCATCTTGAACTCCTATCGGACACCAGCAAACAGGGGATACGAGAAAGCAGCTTCATGGAGCTTCCAGCAGGAGATAAAACAACCAGTAATTTGTGATATACGCTTTCCCACCCCCCTTTCTTCACCCCCAATTGGCCTCCTCTGCTTTTTACGGCAACAATCTCTTGTCCAGGAAACACCGGCTGCTTGGATTCCACACACCTGAATAGGCTGGCTCTCTAAGTGCCATTTGTTGGCTGCTGGTGTTGCTTTTTTCCGCTTCTTTTGATTTCTTCCTTAGCTCTCACCACCTCCCCCACACCATTCGCTCAAATACCTGGCTACGTGCGCCATCTTTGCTTCTTCCTGAGGGGCTGCAGAGCTCCAGTAATTTGTGATATATGCTTTCCCACTCCCTATCCTTCTTCACCCACACTCGTCATCCTCTGCTTCCCGCGGACACAGTCTCTTGTCCGAGAAACACGGGCTGCTTGGATTCCACCAACCCGCACTAGCTGGCTCTCTGAGTGCCATTTGTTGGCTGCTGGTGTTGCTTATTTTTCTGCTTCTTTTGATTTCTTCCTTACCTCTCACCACCTCCCCCCTCCCCCTTTTGCTCAAATACCTGGCTGGGTCCGCCATCTTTGCTTCTTCATGAGGGGCTATGGAGCTATGTTCAAGTGTGGAGCTGTTTACTGGTCTGGGCTGCCGTGCTGGTGGGATCCAGGGGCTTTTGGTCCTTTGTTTTCTTTGAATTGTTTGTTTGATTTCTTTTCCTTTTCTTGAGTTGGGAGCCCTTTCTGGCCAGGCGGTGCTGCATGGCAAGGACATTACCCCCTGGCTTGCACAGACATGCAGAGGGAACCCTGAGAGCATTTCTTTATTCATTGGTTATTTTTTTTTCTTTTATTTTCTGTCTTTTGGTGGGCTATTCTTGTTCTTTTTTTTAAAAATTGTTTTGTTTTCTTTTCCCTTTTTGTCTTTCTTCAGTACTCAGTTTCTCAACTCTCTGTATCTTCCTTCTCTTTCTGTTCCATGAATACCTGGCATTGTATACCTGTACGCCTTCTAGCCAGGCTGTACTGCAACACCTGAGAGCGACTTCCCCAGACCTCATAGCTGCACAGGTGGGATCCCTGGGACCTTTGCGGTTCTTTAAACTTTCATATTTTTATTTATTCATTCTTTTCTTTTCTTCCTCTTCCTCTTTCTGTTTTTCCCCATTTCATAGTCTCTCATCTCTCCACTCCAACAGCAAGCTCCCCTAGCATTCTTTTTTGTTTGTTTGTATGTTTTTGGCTCCTATTCTTCTCTCCTCTCGCCCATATCCATCTTAGCTACACATATATCAATCTCCCTGCTACATCTTGCCTACTGGCACTGTGCGCTTAACATCACACCAACAAGCAGCACAGGCACGGCCTACTGGAACCTGCCGTGCAGTGATTACAGACCCGCCCTGGTGGCTGTAGTAAGTGTCACAAACAACCCATCTCAGTAACTCCTCTTCAGTTAGACCTGCCCTGCCGTACCATATCTGAGTGACTGACCCTGCCAATCAGAGAAGGAGGTGAAAAGTATTGTGCCCACAGACAAGCAAACAACAAAGAACACAAAGTCCGCCTGCTCAGACATAGTCAAATTAAAAAAAAAAAGGGATGAAACAAGCAAATCTACAATCAATAAATGAGAAAAATAACTACTGACTGCCCGAAGACAGCAAACAATATCAAAACATTTACAAAAAGAGGACAGGATGGTTCCAGTAGGCATCCAGAGTAAAACACCAGATGACTTTCCAGTGGAAGAAAATGCACTAGAAATACCTGATAGGGAATTCAAATCTCTAATACTCAGAATTTTCCATGAGCTGAGGCAAAAAGCTGACAAACATGAGGAAAAAATAGACAAATACACGGAAAATACAGACAAAAAATTGGAAGAATTCAAGAAAATAATGCAGGAACAAAATGCCAAAAGAAATTCACAAATAGAAATTATACAAAAACAACAATTAGAAATCCAAAAGATAAACAACAAGATTTCAGAAATGGACGGTGTCATCCAAGAGCTGAGAAGCAGACTAGAAACAGTGGAAGACAGGATAGTGAAATTGAAGACAAACACTTGGATACAACTCTGTTTCAGGAAAACTCAGAAAAAAAAACAAAGAAAAATGAGGAGACCCTGAGAGTTATGTGCGACACAATCAAAAGCAAAAATTCGGAAGTGATTGGAATTCCAGAACAGGGGGAGAAAACAGAAAACACAGAGAGGATCATTGATGAACTGCTGACAGAAAACTTCTCGAATATCACGAGAGATGAAAAGCTGGCCATCCAAGAAGCTCAACGAACCCCATATAGGAGATACCCCAAAAGAAAATCACCAAGGCATATCATATTCAGACTCACCAAAACCAAAGACAAACAAAGAATCCTGAGAGCAGCTTGTGAAAAACAAGAAGTCACATACAGAGGAGAAACAATAAGACTAAGCTCAGATTATTCGGCTGAAACCTTGCAAGCAAGCAGGCAATGGGATGACAAATATAAAATCTTGAAAAAAAAAATTGCCAGCCAAGAATAATATATCCTGCCAAACTCTCATTCAAATTTGATGGTGAAATTAGGTCATTTCCAGATAAACAGAAATTAAGAGAATATGTAAGAGTCAAACCAAACTTACAAAGAGTTATTAAAGGGAGTTCTTTGATCTGAGGACAAACAACTTCAGCTCACAGGCAGAATCTAGGACACAGGATCATACGAGCCAGATACCAATCTAAGAAATGAACTCTCGAGGACTATCCAAAACCAAAAGAAATAAAACAGAGAATCAGAGCAGTTAATCAGTAAATCACAACAACATCAAAACAATAAAAGAGGGAATAAACGGCATAGGTATAGAACCTTCTAATGGAGAGGAAGGCTAGGCGATGCCAAGTAATGGTAGACCTCTTCAAACTTAGAAAGATAAGAGTAAATTTCATGGTAACCACAAAGAATGTTAACAAACATACTAGTAAAAAAAAGAGGAAAAACTTAAAGTCTCTACAAAAACAAAACCTACAAAAACAAAAGACATGAAAAAAAAAATCCACAAACAAAAGTAACTCAGCACAAGAGAGTAAGAAGAACAAACAAAACGTCAGCAAGACAAAAGAAAGCACTACAAAATGACAGCAAAAAACTTCCATCTATCAAAAATTACACTGAATGTAAATGGACTCAATGCACCCATAAAGAGACGGAGAGTGACAGAATGAATAAGAAAACAAGATCCATCTATAAGCTGTCTACAAGAGACACACCTTAGAAACAAAAATGTGAATTTATTAAAAGTCTAAGGTTGGAAAAAATATATCAAGCTAACAACTATCAAAAAAGAGCAGGAGTGGCAATTCTAATCTCAGAGAAAGTAGACTTTAAAACAAAATCCACCATAAAAGACAAAGAAGGACACTATATAATGATTAAGGGGACGATCTATCATGAATACATAACCATAATAAACATCTACATACCCAATGACAGGGCTCCAAAATACATAAAACAAAGTCTAACAACACTGAAAAGAGAAATTGACAGTTCCACAATAATAGTAGGAGACTTCAACACACCACTCTCAGTAAAGGACAGAAAAACTAAGAAGAAACTCAGCAAAGATACAGGAGACCTAAAGGGCACAATCTGCCAACTTTACCTAATAGACATATAGAACACTCCATCCAACTGCTACAAAGTACACATTCTTTTCCAATACACATGGAATGTTCTCCAGAATAGACCACATCTTAGGTCACAGAGCAATCCTCAACAAGATCCAAAACGTTGAGATAATTCAAAGAATCTTCTCTGACCACAATGCCATCAAGGTAGAAATTAACAACAGAAAGATCAAGGAAAATAAATCAATTACATGGAAACTGAATAATACCCTGCTTACACATCACTGCTTAACAGAAGAAATCAGAGACGGAATCAAAAAAATTCCTAGAATGAAATGTGAATGAAAACACCTCATACCAAAACCTCTAGGACAAATCAAAGACAGTCCTCAGAGTACAATTTATAGCAATAGATGCACATATCAAAAAAGAAGAAAGGGACAAAATCAAAACAGTAACTACACAACTCAAACAAATAGAAAGAGAACAGCAAAAACAGCCCACAACCACTGGAAAAAAAGGAAATACTAAAGATTGGAGCTGAAATAAATGTAATAGAGAACAGAAAACAATAAAAAGAATCAACAAAACCAAAAGTTGGTTCTTTGAAAGAATCAACAGAATCGACAAACCATTGGCCAGATTGACAAAAGAAAAACAGGAGAGGACATAAATAACCCAAATAAGAAATGAAATGGGAGACATTACAACAGACCCAACTGAAATAAAAAGGATTATAACAGAATATTATGAAAAACTATACTCCAACAAATATGAAAACCTAGAGGAAATGGATAAATTTCTAGAAACACACAACCTACACAAACTACAACAAAGTGATGTTGAAAATGTGAATAGACCCATAAGAAGAGAAGAGATTGAAAAGGTAACAAAAAAACACCCGACCAAATGAAGCTCTGGCCCAGATGACTTCACTGGAGAATTATACAAAACATTTACCGAAGAGCTTGTACCAGTAGTATTCAAGCCATTTCAGAGCTTAGAAGAGAAAGCAACACTTCCAAACTCATTCTATGAAGCCAGCATAACGCTGATACCAAAACCAGGCAAAGACATCACAAAAAAAGAAAATTACAGACCAATATCTCTCATGAATATAGATGCAAAAATTCTGAACAAAATTCTAGCAAATAGACTTCAGCATCATATCAAAAAAATAATACACCACGACCAAGTAGGATTCATACCAGGTATGCAAGGATGGTTCAACATTAGAAAATCAATCAACATAATCCACCACATAAATAAAAGGAAAGAAAAGAATCACAGGATCATCTGAATTGACGCTGAAAAGGCATTTGACAAAGTCCAACACCCATTCCTGATAAAAACTCTCAATCAAATAGGTATAGAAGGGAAATTTCTCGACATACTAAAGAGCATCTATGCAAAACCAATGGCCAACATCATTCTTAATGGAGAGAGGTTGAAAACATTCCCCTTGAGAGCAGGAACAAAACAAGGATGCCCTTTATCACCACTCCTATTTAACATTGTGCTGGAAGTTCTAGCTAGAGTAATAAGGCAAGAAAAAGAAATAAAGGGCATCCAAATTGGTAATGAAGAAGTTGAACTGTCCCTGTTTGCAGATAATGTGATACTATACATAGAAAACCCTAAAGACTCCATGAGAAACCTACTGGAACTAATAGAAAGATTCAGCAGAGTAGCAGGATACAAGATAAATGTTCAAAAATCAGTTGGATTCCTGTACACCAACAAGGAGAACGATGAAAAGGAAACAAGGAAAACAATACCATTTATAATAGCCCCTAAAAAGATGAAATACTTAGGAATAAATCTGACCATGGATGTAAAAGACCTATACAAAGTAAACTACAAAACACTGCTGCATGAAACCCAAAGGGATCTACATAAATGGAAAAACATGCCATGCTCATGGATAGGCAGACTCAACATTGTGAAAATGTCAATTCTACCCAAAGCAATTTACAAATACAATGCAATCCCAATCCAAATACCAACATTCTTCAAAGAGATGGAAAAACTAATTATTAACTTTATATGGAGATGGAAGTAGCCCCGAAAAGTAAAGCACTACTGAAGAAGAAGAATAAAGTTGGAGGACTCACACTACCTGACTACAGAACCTACTATACAGCTACAGTAGTCAAAACAGCCTGGTACTGGTACAACGACAGATACATTGACCAATGGAACAGAATTGAGAACCTAGATATAAATCCATCCACCTACAGTCACCTGATCTTCGATAAGGCCCAAAGTATATCAAATTAGGAAAAGAAAGTCTTTTTAACAAATGGTGCTGGCAAAACTGGATATCCATCTGCAAAAAAATACCTCACACTGTATACAAAAACTACTTCAAAATGGATCAAAGACCTGAATATAAATCCTAAAACTATAAAGTTCATAGAAGAAAAAATAGGACCAACACTACAGGCCTTAATATATGGCATTAACAGGATACAAACCATAACCATCAACACACAAACCCCAACAGATAAGCTAGATAACTAGGATCTTCTAAAAATCAAACACCTATGCTCTTCAAAAGACTTCACCAAAAGAGTCAAAAGAGAACCTACAGACTGGGAAAAAATTTTTGGACAGTACAAGTCAAACAAAGGTCTAATGTCCATAACCTACAAGAAAATCCAACACCTCTACAACTAAAAGACAAATAATCCTATCAAAAAATGGGCAAAGGAAATGAACAGATACTTCACCAAAGAAGACATTCAAATGGCCAACAGACACATGAGGAAATGCTCGCGATCACTAGCCATTAGAGAAATGCAAATTAAAACCACAATGAGATACCATCTCACCCCGGCATTACTGGCACGCATCAAAAACACTGGAAATAACAAATGTTGGAGGGGCTGCGGTGAGATGGGAACTCTTATGCACTGTGGGTGGGAATGCTAAATGATACAACCATTTTGGAAAATGATATGGCGCTTCCTCAGGAAGCTAGAAATAGACATACCATTCGATCCAGCAATCCCACTCCTAGGAATATATCCTAGAGAAATAAGAATCGTCACTCGAATAGACATATTTACACCTATGTTCATGGCAGCATTGTTCACAATAGCAAAACAATGGAAACAACCTAGATGCCCATCAACAGATGAATGGATAAACAAACTATCGTACATACACACAATGGAGTACTATGTAACGAGAATGAACAACAATGAATCTGTGAATCATCTCATAACATGGATGAAACTGGATGACATTCTGCTGAGTGAAATAAGTCAATCACAAAAGGACAAATATTGTATAGACATCTATTGTAAAAATCCATGAAAAAGTTCACATACAAAATGTAACGATCTTTGTTGGTTACCAGGGATGGGAGGGGTGGGGGGAAAATACTAAATAGGCAATAGATAAGTGTATCTTGGTTGAAGGGTGAGACAGTACACAATACAGGGGAATCTAGCACAACTTGTATAAGGAAAGGTTGTGGAAGCCCCATAGACACATCCAAACTCCCTGAGGGACTGAATTGCTGGGCGGAGGGCTGTGGGAACCATGGTCCAGGGGAACATTTAGCTCAATTGGCATGACACAGCTTATAAAGACAATGTTCCACATTCTACCTTGGTGAGTAGTGTCTGGGGTCTTAAAAGCCTGTGAGCGGCCATCTAAGATACTCCACTGGCCTCATCCCTTCAGGAGCAAGGAAGAATGAAGAGAACAGAACACAAGGAAAAGATTAGTTCAAAGGACTAATTGTCCACAGCTACCAAGGCCTCCACTGGACTGAGTCCAGTACAGCTGTATGGTGCCCGGCTACCACCACTGACTGCTCTGACCAGGATCACAACAGAGGGTTCTGGACAGAGCTGGAGAAGGATGGAGAGCATAATTCTAACTCACACAAACAAAAAAAATACCAGTTTTACTGGCCTAAAGGAGACTGGAGAAACCTCAAGAGTATGGCCCCCAAACACCCTTTTAGCTTAGTGTTGAAGCTACCTCCGAGGTTCACTGTTCAGGCTGGGAGTGGACAGCCCCGTAAAACCAAATGAGACTAACGAGGTACAGGAGTGCAGTGACAAGGGCCAGAAGGCAGAAGGGGACAAGGAAGCTGGTGATAGGGAACCCAAGGTTGAGTAAGGATATTGTTGATGTGTTGTGAGATTATTAACCATTGTCATAGGGCAACATCTGTAGTAACTGTTAAATGAGAAACTATTTTGTTCTGTAAGCCTTCATCTTAAGTGAGAATAACAGCACAATTGGAAGAGCATAGTCAATGTCACTGAACTGTGAATGTAGAAGTTTTTGGAACGGTGTATCTTTGGCTATGTGTATTTTCACCAAAAAAAAAAAAAATGTTGACAATTTAGTGGGTTAATATGTTGTGGGGTTGTTACCCAATGTCATAAAACAACATGTGTACTACTGTTTCATGAGAAACTATTTGTTCTGGAAGCCTTCACCTGAAGTACAATAAAATATAAAAAAAAAAGAATAAAAAAATAAAAAGGAATGTCTACTTGTTACTATTTATAATTTTTAAAAATCTTTTCTTAAAATAGATTTTATCCCCAAATAGGCAGATTTTAACTGCCAGTTCACAGAAGAAATGTTTCATTTATAAATGAGTTGACATTTGCATGCAGGCTTTAATTTTTATACTAATTCATCTATTTTTTTTTTTAAACTAAATATATGGTCTATGGTTTTGAATGAAGGGGACTATATTAATTCTTATATCATCTTATTAATTTATGGTTGATCACAGTCAGTAAATATTAATTAGTAGGAGACACATCAACTGAGTATTCATTCCAATCCCTAAGATAATAACTTTAAAAAAGAAATATATTTGCTCAAGAGCATTCATCTGAGACCTATAAATATTTTACATTTCTTGCTCTCTGGGGAGTGAGAGACCATTATTTTAATGTGTGTGTATATATGTGTATATATATATATATATATATATATATATATATATATATGGATTTATTCCCCTTGATTCCTCATAAGACAAGCTCCAGTCTACTTGTTACATAAATACTTGCAGGTTTATGTCTTAATACAAGGCAAAAATATACTTCTGGGTTTATTCGTCATCTATCTACATCTAAAAATAAAGACAAATCATCGTGGTACTACATCCAAAAAAATAACCATAGCTTTTCCATTACCTAGCTATTTACATATTTGAAAATGGTGCTTTTTCAAATTGTTTTTTGAAAAGTCATTATGATGCTTTAAGTAACTCACAGTAAAATATGATGGATTAAAGGGGTGCTTACTCAATCCCTACACTTGAAACTCATCAAAATGATCAAAATAAACATAAACTTTTAATATGAGCCACAATAAACTTTTATCCAGGTTATTGTTCCCTCTCAATAGCAGAGTAGCCATTAAAATTGAATCTGAATCAGAAGAATTATGGGAATAACATCACATAATTGATCGACGCCCGTGCTCATTCCCTCGTTATTATGGAACAAAACCAGTAAATAAACAAATAAATCAAACCAAAACATAAGGACACTATTAGAACTGCCCCAATTCAAATTTGATTAAGTTTGCAGCTGTGATTAGACACACACACATTAAAGGAGCATTAAAGGAGAGACCCATTTACAACATAAGTGGGATGTGAATTTCAGTTCTCCAGAAGCATAAGAATGTTTTAGACAAATATTACTAAAAGATTTAAAATAATTTAGTGAGCAGTAAACTGTTTCCTCAAACAGCTCAAAGACAAAAAGCAACAGAAGGTTAAAAAGAGATGATAAGTCAACAGGAATAAAAACAAAAACAAACCTCCCATTGATGTGGCAGATCTCAGCAAATTAAACACAGTAACAAAACCATTAAAAACATTTTTAAAAAGTGGAAGTAGAGGCTAGTAACATCACTTGGGTATGAAGATATTTGGAGTAGTAAACAGAATATAGAAATAAAAACAGAAGAATAACAGTCACTACAGGGAAAATAAATGAAGAAGAATGCAGAGGTAATAATAGTTAATACTTATATAGTATTTGGAGCCCTGGTGCTACAGTGGGTAAAGAGCTTGGCTGCTGACTAAAAGGTTGGCAGTTCGAATCCACCAGCTGCTCCCTGGAAACCATGTGGGGCAGTTCTACTCTGTCGTATAGGGTCTCTAGGAGTTGGAATAGACTCCACGGCAACACATTTCATTTGGTTTGGTTTATACAGCATTTACCATGTTCTTGACTCTGTTCTAAGCAACTTACATATATTAACTTATTTAATCACCACAAAAATCTTACAAGAAGAAAGCTATTATTGTTTAAGTTTAAAGATGGATAGACTGAGTTACAGAGAGACAAAGTAGGTGAATCATAAAACTGCCAGTGAAACCCAGCCAGTCTTTCACCAGAGTACACACTTTTAATAGCTATGCTAAACTGTATCTAACGAAGCAACATAGAGATGCCCAAAGAAATTTAACGCACATGTAATTGGTGACCCTGAAAAACAAAACAGAATTAAGAGAAAAAACAAACCAAATACCCGGAAGATAAATTATCAAATTAACTGATTATTTAATAGGTGTATCAAACTCAATAAGTACATCAAACATTTCATACAGAGTGATTTACACTGAAATATATCTTGATAAAGTTACTGAACTTCAAATAAAAACAAAACAGAACCAAAAAAGTAAAACCAACAAGACAAAAAGGATGACACTTGGCAGATAAAATATCATTCTGGTCTCAGCCTTTTCCATACTAATATCATTTCCAGAAGCTAGCAGAGAAAAGATACAGATAACACTGAATAGGAAAATAAGCAAACAAACAAAAAAAGAGTTTGAATCAAGTTTTTATTTATTGATTTATTTATTTTCCACAAGTATAAGAATGACATTTTCAGTTATACAAGAACTTCACTGGAGATGGAGGAGATAAAAAATTTACTAAATGTATTTAATTTTCTTCAAAAGTCAACTAAACAAGTGCAAAATCACTTAAATAATTGGAACAATAAATGATCAATAATGTGTTTTAGTAAAATCACTGGGACTTTACATTTCACAATATTAGGTAAATTTATAAATCTTAAAACTATGCATTCTACAAAAGTAGTAATAAAATTCTAATTTATTTTAATGAAAATACTGGTGTGGTGATTCATAAAACAGGATGTTGACTCAGAGTAGTAAGTTTCTCTTTCTTTTCAACCTTTCTAGCAATAACCAATAAGTATACTCAATGTTGATTAAATATAGTTAATGGATTTTTTTAAAATAAGGAATTAATCATCATATTTAATAATGATATTTAAATTTATAATACTTTCCAGACAGTGAGTCATCTTTCGTATCTTTTTGTATTTTAAGAAAAACTAAAAAAGTAACTAATAGGACTCCTTGGAAGAGAATGAAAAGATGAGTCAGAAGTGTAGAATAGAGTCCATGACAAGGGACAAGCATTATTAAACATAGGTAAACTGTTTTAGGTTTAATAGGTACCCAATTCAAAGAAACAAACACACAAAGTATTAAATAAATCATCAATCATGTGCCATTATTTGATAAGGATGCCAAAAAACAAAAATTCTCCTATTTATTAAGGAATACAAAATTATTAAACATTTATTTAGTCCATTTTAGAAAAAGTTTAAAAATAAAATGCACTCAATCTTTCATTCAGAAACTCCACTTATAGGAAGTTACCCTCAAATATACTTTCATTAGTGCGCAGAAGCGTCTACAAAGATGTTTGATGCATCAGTGCTTTTCTTTTCCTCAGTCCGTAAAAACACTATTTAGTATGTAAATGAATAGCTATATGCATTATGATAAATGAAACAATGAAATGTGGTACAATTGATTAAATAAACATGAATCGAAAAATATCAACTTTGTATTGTTATGAAATAAAAACTATTTGATAAACAATATATAAAAGACTAATTTGTATAATTTTATCTCTCTAGTCTCTTTTAATCTAGCTAGATAGGTAGGTAGGTGGGCGGGTAGGTAGGTAGGTAGATAGATAGACAGATAGATAGATACAGACCATACAAAGCCAAACCAAACCATTGACGTCAAGTCAATTCTGACTCAAAGCAATAAAGCAGTAGGACAGAGTAGAACTGCCCCATAGGGTTTCCAAGGAGTGGCTGGTGGATTCAAACTGCTGACCTTTTGGTTAGCAGTGAACGCTTAACCACTGGGTCACCAGGGCTCGGTGTGTATATATATACATATATATATATATGTATATATATATATATATATATATATATGTGTGTGGTTAAGAGCTTGGCTGCTAACCAAAATGTCTGCAGTTCGAATCTACCAAAGCTGCTCTTCGGAAATCCTAGAGGGCAGTTCTACTCTGTCCTACAAGGTCGCTATGAGTTGGAATTGAACTGATGACAAAGAGTTTTTTTTTTGTTTGTTTTTTGTTTTTTGTATACACATACATACATATATATATATATGAGATATAGCTATAGATGTGTTGACTGATGTATAAATAAATAGGCACACTAAATTAATTACTGGAGTATTAAAACAAACTGTTAACTTTGCTTCTGAAAAGTAGAATTTGAGGATAGAAGATTCCTCTAACAAGCACCATGTGCTATTTTAAAAATTTAATAAAGAGTTATGAAATGGCTTGGGAGTCAGACAGTTTACACAAATTTTGTGTTACCTTAAGTAATTTACTCAAACTTTCTAAGTCACAGAATTCTCACATGAGAAATCATGAAAATAAAAGTATATACATCAAAGATCTGTCCGCTACAAGGTTACGTTTGGGTATTAAATTAGATATTGCATGCAAATAATTTAACACAGTGCTTTGTGCATGATCGATGTCTGCTAGTTATTTTTATTGCTGTTATTATTATAGAGCCCTAGTGGCACAGTGGTTAAGAGCTCGACTGCTAACCAAAGGTCAGCAGTTTGAATCCACCAGCCGCTCCTTAGAAACCCTATGGGGAAGTTCTACTCTGTCCTATAGCGCCACTATGAGTTGGAATCAACTCAACACAACTTTTTAAAATTTTTTTTTATCTTAATGAATTAATGGTGAACATGAAGACAAAATGAGGGAGAGGCATGATGGTGCTACTCCAGCCTCTTTACAGATTGTGTTTCCATACTACAATTTTCAATTGACCACCTGCAGAGTGTATACCGTCACTTCCCTGAAATGATACTTTTTGTGTTAGGAGAAGAGGTGACAGTGGTTCTGTGTTACCTGTGAACAGGATCACATTGCACAAGATGATCTAGTACATTTTTTTCAATCCAAACTGAGCTCCAACCTGCAATGGTGAGTAACATGTTCAACTGGTTTAGTGTCATCCTATCCTAGTCCAGATCACTTGGCATCACTACCTGTAGATCAGGAAGCATTTCATTTCCTAACTCAGTCCCTCTGCTAAAGTCAGCCATGATTATTCCATTGTTTCCAATAGACTTGGATTATGAAAACTACTCAGCTCATTTCTTAAGCTTTATATCTTTCACTATGTATTTTGAGGAATATTTAATGCTTTTCTTTTTCCTTATGTGTTTATATTTGCTTACTCAAGAAATGAATTCTGTGGTATCTATTTAAATCCCTGAACGAAGCATTATGAAGCTTCCTAGTAGCTTCATTATATGAGTAAAAGATCATTATTTTGAAAAAATAAAATGCAAACTCTAAAAGTTTAAACTTAATTTATAAATTCAAATTTATTCAAAAGGCATACTGGGGCTTAGTACCTTGAAAATCAATGTGTTTTTAATATACTAGTGTTTCTCTTAATTATTGCTGATTTGTTCCTAGGAGTTTTGTAATTTTTATTCTTTTAAAATGAAGTGCACGGTTTTGAGAGGATATTGCTTTGCAATATCATTTCACTCATTCCTAATTCCTTCACTTTGGTTGAAAATATTACAGCACAGTGAATCATTTTATTTGATTTCATCACTTGAGTAACTTGACATACACCTTTGAAGAAAAATCTTTATAACTTTTAAGATATGGGAAACGTTTCCTTCTTCTTTGTTTACACACACTGCAGAACACTTTTTAGGTGTGTGCATAAACATAATACCATACGTGGAGTGAGGCTTGAGGGATATTGTAACTGTACAATTCATATGATGACTCTGAAGAGAACACAGATGTCATTTCAGAAACATGGGATTCCTGTGCAGTAGAAACCTATGCCACCAGATGAGTCAATCCTGTGAATTAATTAAGTTTGAATGGATAATCTGGAAAGATTTAGTGTCTTGACCTTCCATGTGAGATATTTTTAGAGCTACATGGAAGAAATTGAGTTATTAGGACTATTTTTGTCCTATGGTAAAATATTGTCTATCCATTAAACTCAATGCTGTCAAGTTGATTCTGACTCATAGCAGCCCTATAGGACAGAGTAGAACTGCTCGATAGGGTTTCCAAGGAGTGATTGGTGGATTTGAACTGCTGACCTTTAGGTTAGCAGCTGAGCTAGGCTATCTTTTAATGAATTGAGGAATATACAGCCAAAATTTAAAAACTAAAAATTATTTGAAGCAACTTCTCTGTACCTATTGAAATATTTCAGGCAAATATTTACACTAGCTGATAACTTTATCACTTTTCAGTGTTAGTTTGCTAAAGAAAAAGAGCATTAATGTTTCTGAGTCAGTGTTTATTCACCTCTAACTCAACACAATGGTAACCTAAAATACTCAGATCACCTAAAAATTAAGAAAACTCACTCTTTTCTCACAATCAGTTCACCATATACAGACAAGTTGTTGGGTTTTTTTTTTAACCTTAGTTTTTCCTCAACTGCGTAAAAAAATTTATATCCCAGCTCTTACCTGCAGAATCCCCTTTCTGTGCATCAAGGAAATTCTAACTGAAATGTGGCTCTGTCACACTGAACTCAATAGTTAACTTTATCGCTCTGTTATAACAGCTGCTCATCTGGATATCTAATAGTATATTAATTTCCTGAATCATTCAAATTTAAAAGTTTTATTAAAGTAGGGCAGGTATACTGGTGTGTATGCACTAATCACCGATATGCACACAATCATATGGACTAAGGTAGTCTCAGAACCATAGGCAGCATTGTCTCCTTGGGAGCAATAGAATTTTACTTATTATTTGAATGGCAGAGGGAGTGATTCTTTGGGGATGAAACCCAAAAAACCTGTTGCCATCAAGTCAATTCCAGCTCATAGCAACCCTATGGAACAGAGTAGAACTGCCCCATACGATTTCCAAGGAGCCCCTGGTGGATTCAAACTGCCGACCTTTTGATTAGCAGCTGTAGCCCTTAACCGCTATGCCACCAGGGTTTCCTGGAGATGAAGAGTATGTAGCAATTCAGCAAAGGAGGAAGTAATGATCTAAATTAATAGCTTTAGCTAAATATCACTACAAGTAGCCTTTGGAGTTTATTTTTAAGATAAGTATGCTGGTGCAGAGCTGTCCTGAGAGTGTCTCCTATTCCAGGTGGCTCTTAGACTTTTGAGTGTCCTTCATATTTAGTGACCTTAACCTTGTCTTAACTGAGATCACCTAAACTGGACTCATGGTGTTAGGAAATAAATACTTTGATTAAATGCAGATCTGAGGTATGCATTTCTTCCTAAAGTAGGGTTAAGAATATCAAAAGGTCCTACTAGTAATTGCACCCTCAATCCTACTGAATACTAGTTGTAATTCCATAGGTTGACTAATAACCCAGAAATCATTGGTCCTATCATTTCCTGCTAATAGGAAGAACCCTATACTTGTCTCCCAGAATTGAGCAGTCCTTCCCCCAAAATTCTTGTCCACATTTGTACTAACCAAAAGCAAATAAAGCTGCAAAATGTTAACTTCTTCAACCTTGGTTAATTATACACTCTGTCAACATTTATTTAAATTCAAAAAAGTTTAAAATAAAATGTTTTGCAAAATAAGAAACTTTTGTTTACAAAAACCAAGTAAGCCATTTATCAGCAGAAACAAATTAACATAAAACACGATTACATCAAATATACATTAAGCAATTTATTTGCAAGATATTGAACCAAGAATTATTGAGAATGGTAAATAAATAGGCCATTTTTTTTTTTCCTCTCAAGGAGATTAAATCCAGCAGTGGAGATTTATAGACACACAACCATTAGATATGAGGCAGAATGTTATAATGGTTGTAACAGACTTTATAACTGGAGAGGAATTGAGATAGAAATAATTAATGTCAACACATTTTACTGACCAGGTGTATTCATTTGTTAAGTAATCTTAGGAAAATCTGGATGATCAAAACCAAGGTCAAAATGTTGAGGGGAACTTAAGATAAGTTTAAAGTTCTTGATGAAAGTAATTTCAATAATTCATAGTTTTCTCTTCAGATAATAGTAATAATACTAATAAATAAGTGTGTGTGCAAGAGAGAGAGTGTGTGTGAGGGGTGTGTATAAGATAAAAAGGTATAAGAATAAACAATAGGAACTAAAATACACTGAGAATGAAGACAACATGTCATAATAGAATTTATTGAGAAAATCTAATTTAAATAGTGACATAATCCTCATTTTTCACACTTCCTGGTTTCCAACAATTCATTTGCATTTATTATTTCATTTCAACTACCATATTTTAACTCAAATAACATGTACCTCCTACATTTGTTTGCCAACCACTACCTTCTGCCTTGAGGTATTTTCATAAGGGTGCTATGCTAATTGTTTTTTACAGGAGCACGTTATTTGAGTAAAAATACAGTACCCATGATTCCAGAATGAAGCACCTTTCTACAACTGTTCTCTTCGGTGGATGCACCTTTCCAGAGACTTGTCTCTTTGTCTTTCTCCCTTTCTGCTACCACCAAAAAGTGTACTGCATTTATATTCCATTTTATCACACCAGGCATCTACCTATGATTTAATAATTTAATTTAGACACTTGAGTTAATGTTAAATATTATGTTAGTAGTTCAATACGAAAATAATAACAGGATAAAATAAACTGAGAGTCAGTCAACTGTAAAAAGAATAAATCAGTCAGTAAACCTAAAGGTAAATTGATTGAGCATATGCTATTTGAAGGAAAAAAAATGAATAAAGCCTGAGAGATCTTGGGGTATCATCAAGTATACCAAGTATACATTCTTCTCAAGTGCATATAGAGTATTCTCCAGGAGACACCATATGTTAATTCACAGAAAAAGTTTCAATAAATTTAACATCATTACAAACATATAAAGTATGTTCTCCAATCACAGTGGAATAAAACAAGAAATCAGTAACATAAGGAAATTTTGGAAACTGACAAGTAAGTAAAAATTAAACACACTCATAAAAAATCTGGAGCCTTGGTGGTGGCGTAATAGTTAAAAGCCACCACTGCTAACCAAAAGGTCAGCAGTTCATATCCACCAGCTGCTCCATGGAAACCACATGGGACAGTTCTACTCTGTCCTATAGGGTCACTATGAGTAGGAATCAATACGACAGCAATGGGTATAAAAAAATTAATGAGTCAAAGAAATTATAAGAGAAATTAGAAAATACACTGAGGTTACTAAAACTAAAAACCTAAAAACACCAGCCTGGTACTGGTACAACAACAGATACATTGACCAATGGAACAGAATTGAGAACCCAGATGTAAATCCATTCTCCTATGGTCATCTGATCTTTGACAAGGACCTGAAGTCCATCACATGGGGAAAAGACAGTCTTTTTAACAAACAGTGCTAACAAAACTGGATGTCCATCTGCAAGAAAAAGAAACAGGACCCATACCTCACACCATATACAAAAACTAATTCATAATGGATCAAAGACCTAAATATAAAACCCAAAACAATAAAGCTCATAGAATAAAAATAGGATCAATGCTAGAGGCCCTAATATGCGGCATTAACAGGATACAGACCATAACCATCAACACACAAACTCCAGAAGATAAGCTAGATAACTGGGATCTTCTAAAAATCAAACAACTATGCTCTTCAAAAGACTTCACCAAAAGAGTTAAAAGAGAACCTGCAGACTGGAAAAAAATTTGGGGGCATTACAAGTCAGACAAAGGACTAATCTCCATAATCTACAAGGAAATCCAACACCTCTACAACAGAAAGACAAATAATCCTATTAAAAAATGGGCAAAGGAAATGAACAGACTCTTCACCAAAGAAGACATTCAGGTGGCCAACAGACACACAAGGAAATACTCAGGATCACTACCCATTAGAGAAATGCAAATTAAAACCACAGTGAGATACCATCTCACCCTGGCATTACTGGCATGAATCAAAAACACTGGAAATAACAAATGTTGGAGGGGCTGTGGGGAGATTGGAACTCTTATGCACTGCTGGTGGGAATGCAAAATGATACAACCATTTTGGAAAATGTTATGGCACTGCCTGAGAAAGCTAGAAATAGAAATATCATCGATCCAGCAATCCCACTCCTAAGAATATATCCTAGAGAAATAAGAGCCATCACATGAATAGACATATGCACACCCATGTTCATGGCAGCATTGTTCACAATAGCAAAAACATGAAAACAACCTAGATGCCTATCAACAGATGAATGGATAAACTATGGTACATACACACCATGGAGTATTATGCAACAATAAAGAACAACGATGAGTCTGTGAAGCATCTCATAATGTGGATGAAACTGGAGGACATCATGCTAAGTGAAATAAGTCAATCACAAAAGGACAAATATTGTATGAGATCTCTATTGTAAAAACTCATGAAAAAGTTTACATACAAAAAGTAACAATCTTTGTTGGTTACCAGGGATGGGAGGGGTGGGGGTGAAATACTAAATAGACAATAGATAAGTGATAACTTTAGTGAAGGGTAAGACAGTACAAAATACTGGGGAAGCCAGCACAATTTGTACAAGGAAAGGTCATGGAAGCTCCACAGACACATCGAAACTCCGAAGGACTGAATTCCTGGGTGGAAGGTTGTGGGGACCATGGTCTCAGGGAACATCTAGCTCAACTGGCATAACACAGTTTATAAAGACAATATTCTACTTTCTACCTTGGTAAGTAGTGCCTGGGGTCTTAAAAGCCTGTGAGCAGCCATTCAAGATATTCCACTAGTCTCACCCCTTCGGGAGCAAGGGAGAATGAAGAGAACAGGATACAGGGAAAAGATTAGTCCAAAGTACTAACAGGATACAGGGAAAAGATTAGTCCAAAGTACACGTGTACAGCTACCAAGACCTCCACCAGACTGAGTCCAGTACAACTAGATGGTGCTCGGCTACCACCAGTGACTACTCTGACTGGTATCACAACAGAGGGTTCTGGACAGAGCTGGAGAAGGATGTAGAACAAACTTATAACACAAAAAAAGACCAGGTTTACTGGCCTGAAAGAAACTGGAGAAACCCCAAGAGTATGGCCCCCAGACACTCTTTTAGCTCAGTGGTGAAGTCACTCCCAAGGTTCACTGTTCAGACAGGGATTGGACAGCCCCATAAAACAAAATAGGACTAATGAGACACAGAAGTCGAGGGACAAGGAGTAGAAGGCAGAAGGGGACAGGAAAGCTGGTGATAGTCAACCTAAGGTTGAGTAAGGACAGTGTTGACATGTAGTGGGTTTCTTAACCATTGTCATAGGGCAATATGTGTACTAACTGTTTAATGAGAAACTATTTTGTTCTTCAAATCTTCATCTAAAGTGAGAATAGCAGCACAACTAGAAAAATGTAATCGATGTCACTGAATTGTACGTGTAGAAATTTTTGAAATGGTGTGTCTTTGGCTAAGTATATTTTCAACAACAACAAAAAAAAAGTCCTCCAAGGTCCAGAAGGGAGAGTGTTGACATGTTGTGGGGTTGTTAACCAATGTCATAAAACAATACGGGTACTGACTGTTTAATGAGAATCTATTTGTTCTGTAAACCTTCACTTAAGCTACAAAATAAATAAATGGAAAAAAAGAACTTAGAAAAAGAAAATAAAATTAAACCAACAAACAAGAAAAAGTTAATAAATTATAAATGTTAAAAATAAATGAAAAATAGATTAAAAAATTTCTAAAATTTCTTCTTTGAAATCATCAGCTAAATTGACAAACCTTGAACTAGACTGATAAAAGAGAGAGAGAGACGATACTCAAATTACTAATATCAAGAAAGAGGAGGGAACATAATTACCCATATTAGCTAAAGGGATTATAAGGGAATATTATGAACAAGTGTATGACAAAAAGTTAGATAACCTAAATAAAATAGGAAAACTCCTGTAAAGACAAAAGGGAAAGAAAGAAAAATATCTAAGTAGACTTAAAACAAGTAAAATTATTGAATTAGTATTTTAAAATATTCCTGCAAAGAACAACCCTGGCCCAGATGCCTTCACTGCTGAATTCTACCAAATATTTAAAGAAGATTTCATACTATTTATTCACAAAATCTTCCAAAAAATTAGATGAGAGAACTCATAACAGTTCATTCCATGAGGCTAACATTACCCAGAAAGTAAAAACTAGACAAAGAATCACAATAAAAGAAAACTACTGACAATATTCTTTATGAATGTAGACACAAAAATCCTCAATAAAATACTAGCAAACTATATCATCTCAAGAATGCAAGGATCGTTTTAATGTACAAAAATCAATTAAGCATACCATATTAATGTTCTTGTTAGGTGCCTTCAAGTCAGTTTCAACTCACTGTAACCCTAGGTACAAAAGAAGGAAACATTGCCCAGTCCTGGCCATTCTCACAATAATTATTATGCTGAAGCCCATTGTTGCAGCCACTATGTCAATCCGTCTCATTGAGGGTCTTCCTCTTTTTCACTGACCCTCTACTTTACCAAGCATGATGTCCTTCTCCAGGGACTGAGCCCTCCTGATAACACATCCAAACTACGTGAGGTATAGACTTGCCATCCTTGCTATTAAGGAGCATTCTGGCTGTACTTCTTCCAAGACAGATTTGTTCATTCTTTGGCAGTCCATGGTATATTCAATATTCTTTGCCATCACCATAATTCAAAGGCATCAGTCTTCTTCGGTCTTCTTTATTCATTGTCCAGCTTTCGCATGTATGTGAGGTGATTGAAAACACCATGGCTTGGTCAGGTGCACTTTACTCTTCAAGGTGACATCTTTGATCTTCAACACTTTAAAAAGTTCTTTTGCAGCAGATTTGCACAATGCCATATGTCTTTTGATTTCTTGATTGCTGCTTCCATGGGTGTTGATTGTGGATCCAAGTAAAATGAAATCCTTGACCACTTCAATCTTTTCTCTGTTTATCAAGATGTTGCTTATTGGTCCAGCTGTGAGGATTTTTGTTTTCTTTATGTTGAGGTGTAACCCATACTGAAGGGTGTAGTCTTTGATCTTCATCAATAAGTGCTTTAAGTCCTGTTCACTTTCAGCAAATAGGATTGTGTCATCTGCATATCTAAGGTAGTTAATGAATTTTCCTCCCATCCTGATGCCCCACTCATCGTCTCGGATTATTTACTCAGTATACAGATTTAATAAATACGGTGTAAGGATACAACCCTGATGGATGTCTTTCCTGAGCTATGTATAGGTTCCTCATGAGCAATTAAGTGTTCTAGAATTCCCATTCTTTGCAATGTTATCCATAATTTGTGATGATCCACACAGTCAAATGCCTTTGCATAGTTACTAAAACACAGGTAAACATCTTCCTGGTATTCTCTGCTTTCAGTTCAAATCCATCTGACATTAGCAATGATATCCCTCGTTCCATATCCTCTTTTGAATTCAACTTGAATTTCTAGCAGTTCCCTGTCAATATATTGCTGCAGCCACTTTTGAATGATCTTTAGCAAAATTTTCCTCGCATGTGATACTAATGAAATTATAAGGTAGTTTCCGCATCAGGTTGGATCATGTTTCTTGGGAATGGGCATAAATATGGATCTCTCCCAGTTGGTTGGCCAGGTAGCCGTCTTCCAAATTTCTTGGCATAGATAAATGAGCACTTCCAACACTGCAACCATTTGTTGAAACATCTCAGTTGGTATTCTGTCAATCCCTGGAGCCTTGTTTTTCACCAATGCCTTCAGTGCAGCTTGGACTTTTTCCTTCAGTACCACTGGTTCCTGATCAGTACCATCAGTTCCTGATGGTATGCTACCTCCTAAAATTTTTTTACCATACTAACAGAATAATAAAAAAAGTAATTACATGATTATCTCAGACACAGAAAAAGCATTTAACACAATCTAACACTTTATACTCACCCTTTCTGTTAATGACGGAGCTTGAAGTAGTATTAAGATATTTTAACCTCCAGTTCTAGTTTATTAGTGTGGATGGATAGATCACTGCCATCAAGTCAATCACAACTCATGGCAACTTTGTGTACAATAGAACAAACATTGTCCAACCCTACATTATCTTCACAGTCACCAGGAAGTTTGAGTCTATTGTTACAACTAATGTGCCAGTCCATCTGTCTGAGTGTCTCCCTCATCCTAGCTGGCCCTCTACTTCACCAAACATGATGTCCTCCTCTAGAGATGGATCCTTACTGATGACTTGTTGAAAGCAAGTGAGTCAGACAATGTTCTGTTGTGATCCATAAGGTTTTCATTGGCTAATTTTTGGAAGTAGATCAGTAGGCCTTCCTTCCTAGTTTGCCTTAGTCTGGAAATTCCACTGAAATCTATCCACCATGGGTGATCCTTCTGAGTTTTGAAATACTGGTGGTATAACTTCCAGAAACATGCAAGTCACCACAGTACTACAGACTGACAGATGAGTGGTGATTCAATAGTATATCAGTTATCTATTGCAGTAATAATGTTGTGTATTGAACCATCTCCAAAACTCAGTGGATTAAAACAATAAATATTAGTCTTCAGATTAGTTGGGGAATTTTTTTTTTTTTAATCCTGGTCTGGGGTCAAATATTCTCAGATATGCTTTCTCAGGCATTTATGGTGTACTGGTGAGTTGGCTGAGAACTGGCTTTAATGAGATCTCTCATATCTCTGGGTCCTCAGCTGGACAACCTGGGCTGACTCTGCCCCATGTGGTCTTTCTTATTTCAGCAGGCTAGTGCAGGCTTGTTCACACCATAGAGGAATTGTTATAAAAGAGTGAATGAAAGCATGTAAAGTCTCTTGAGGCCTTACTTTGTAACCCATACACCATCACTTCTGCTGCAAGTCACAAAGCCAGACAAGAATGAAAGAGTGAGGAAATAGATTATATTACTTGATGGAGAAAAGACAAACACACATTGCAATATTATGAATGAAAGGAAAGGGATAAGAATATGACCATGTTTGCCATCACTTTACTATAACAATCATGGACCTATTCATTCTTCCACGTCTCCATTCCTTGAAAGGTCTTTTTATCTTCGCCCTCCAAAATAACCCCTAAGTGGTATCATCTATCTCCAAATTCTTTGGTTTATACTAACATAATCAATGCTGGCAGATTAATATACTATTATGTGTTTTAATTGTATTTTATGGTGTGCCTCATTATCTTTCTGGGAATCTGATCATTGTCCTTCCTTTATACATAATGCCTTGACTATTCTACTGGATAACATTTGATTTATTGAATTATTAATTAACTACTTTTAATGCAGTTATTTTCAGGTAAAACATAAAAACATATTTGTAAGAAAACTTCCATTTATCTGATAGATAAAGCATAGCTTTCCCAAGCTGGCATTCTTAGTGCCAACATTAAGGTTGTTCTCCAAATGGAACATGTTAAAATTTCCTATATTGCCTTTATCTTCATTATTTGCACTAATGTCCTTCTTGCCTTGATACAATTCTCTTGAGTTCCTATTCATATACGTATATACCTGAGCTCTTAACCCTTCTACCAAGGCTCATACTTACCTATAGATTTCAAAGTTCATCACAATCTTTGAAAAAATAGGTTAAAAATGTCATATGCCACTACCACCCTCAACTGGGTAAGATTAATGTTGAGCTTTGAAGAGTATTACGTTAGGTGAGGGGGACACATGTTAAACAAAATAAACTCTCCATCTTTTCAGAGCTTGCATTCTAATAGAGAAAAAAATGAAAGTAAAATACATTTTCTGGTGGTTGTAAGTTTCATAAAAATAAATAACATTTTATTAGAGAAAGGACATAAACCTCATTTTATCATAAATTGGCTACAGTGTTAAGAAGTGTTGTTAATGAAAGGGCTATCAGATCTTCAAGTTTATCCCATATCATTGTACAAATTTCCAACTGTCTTTGTGGAGTTAGAAAGACCTGCATTTGAATGCCAACACCACAGCTGACTGGTTGTGTAACCTCGAAAAAACTTGCATATCCTCTGTGAACCTTTGTTTCCTCATCCATAAAATACTATTATTAAAATATACCTCCCAAGACTGGAATGGTGCTTAAATAAGGCAAAGCATATCAATTAGATTATCAGGGCATGTGCCTTATATCACAGGCTTCAAAAATATATGCCATTTTATAAACTATATTAGTGCTCACAACTAGGTAAATCTGAATAAAATACTTTCATCTGAGGTAGCTTTAAATCTCTTTGAACAAGTTTTAATGGGAAGGGTTGGATACTGATAAAATTCTTAAATTTGTTCTTTTTTTGTGCTAAATCCAGCATTTCCTGCAGTGCTGTCCCACACTTTTTCTTTATAACTCTTCTGAATCTTCGCTGCAGTGGATGGATGGTCAGTGTAACTGACCTGTTAAAAACATTGACCTAAGAGCCACTTACTTGCTGTCTAATTTGGGGGAAATCGCTCAATCTCTCTGTGCTTCAGTTTCCAAAACTGGAAAAAGAAGATAAAAATAGTACTGACGTTTTGAAGCTCTTGTGAAGATTAAACAACTCAGTATGTTCTAAAGTACTTAAAAAGGTATCCGACACATTAGGAGCCCTTCATTTTGTTTGTTATTGTTACTACACAAAATGAAGGGGTTGAAAAACAGAGATTGTGGGTAAAACTATGAAGGTTCTTATAAATATATTTGTTTAAAGAACATAACACAGACTATATTAAATTGAGTATAAGTGACATTGTACACTTATTCCACTAGTAATAATGGTCAATGGTACTGAGCATTTTCTTTCCATTTTCTATTTCTTAATCATTATCTATCCATAATATGTTATGTACATTTTTTCTACATTTTTTTATAACATATATTACTAAATACTTTACTTCTTGGTCTTATATCACATCCAATATTCAATGCCCACAGGTCAAAAGGACTTCTAATAAACATTCAATTTGACAAACTCTGGAGAAGTGAATACACATATGGTAGAATCCTGGGTAAATATGCATCATGGTGAAGAGGGGTCATGGTACCTACATAAGAGCAAGGGAGAATGGTACAGTATTAAGAGGGTGATTAGTATATGTATTTTGTCTCTTCAGTCTATCGTGGATTTTCTCATTACCTATGCATGTCAAAGATTCAGAAATTAGGCAGGTTGGGCAAAGCACTGCAGCAATCACACCTCATCTACTTCTCAACCAGGTCTACTTGGCACCCGTTCTGCTGTAGGTGGCACTGACCAGAAAAGAAAGGGAAAAGGCTTAAATGGAGAGTTTCCCTCAATTCACAAAGCAGAGGCAGCAGGCGGCAGATAAAACAGGGTCTCGAAACACATAAAGTACACCAGTTTGGTTCAGTTCATTTCAGAGAACAGTTTGAAGAACATTTAAATGGCTCTAATAAAAATCTGTTCTAGTTCAAGCTATGTACTATGTTTTTATTCCCCCCAGAATATAAATTTGTCCCTTTCCTAAGTGCAAACCATTATAAGATTTGTTTTCTGTGTGAATTTAAGGATACTGTTCCTATTCTTTTATGTTGCCATTTCACATTTGGCTCAATTCAAACACATTTTTGACAGCTGTATCCAGCTGCCTTGTTGACCTTCTACACTAAACTCTAGTGATGACATCAAGAGTTAGAGGACCCAGGCTGCTAACACTTATCTTCTGATACTACACATTTCAGCTCTCAGATTGTGCTTGAGGGCTCTTCCTTGAATTAACTGCAAAGGATGGGAAAGAACACAGACTAAGGGAGTGGAAAACTCATACAACATTTCCATGGCTATCTAAACAACAAACTTAGTTGTCATTGGCATCCAAATTCCTGGTCAAAACACATAATATGAAAATCGAGGGGAAGAAAGAAGTAAATTAATGCAGAGGAAAAAAAATTGTGAAGCAAATGAGAGAATTAAGACAAGAGATAATACTGGCTTGGATAATTGTAGCATTTGATGAATACTTCTGAATGATTGCGATCTAGTAAGTCCTTCAGATTCTTTTGGTCATTGAGATAAAACGTAAAAGCTTTTACTGAACATTCGTGACAACAGGAGCACTGAGAGCACTGAAGGAGGTGGCCCTGAGCAAATAGAAGAATAGACATTTACGCTGATTAATGCTAATAAGAGCTTTGCTTATAAATCTGAGTACATCAAGAACATGAGAAAAAATACACACACACACTTGAGTTTCTTTCCATAAGATCACATTTTAAGATAATGATAAACAAGGTCTCTCTTAGGTTACCTATAATTTAAATATATTAACATTTTAGGACATATGTTACTTGAAAATTTTAGTCAGATGCTAAAGTTTTAAATTCATGCTTGGTATAGGAATATAGTTCTTATTTCACCAGCTATTAGATAAATCCAAACCTAAAAGGGAAGAAAAAGAAAAAAGGAGAAGGCAGAGACAATGAAGGAGGAAGAGAGGTAAGGAAGAAAGGGGAGGAGGAGGAGGAAAGACATCTGCAAATATAACAAAATAACCAAGGTAGACTGTGAAATCCTCAAGCAAGTGTCCTTTGTACCTTCATTTCTTTGAATCTCTGGAACCTTGGGCATTGCTGGGTACAGTGTACATAAACAATGAATGCTTGTTAAACTAACCCAAATTTACAGCTTGACAAGAGGCATTATTAATGCAAACAGTGCCATCATTCGTTTTACTGCCCTCTAGGGACTTCATAGAGAAGAAACGATAAAAATATATATATTTTTTTTTACTTTCATTTTGAGTTGAAAATTATTTTTAAATAGTTTAAATAAAGGACATTACTGTATGTGTGGCAACAGAAAATATTAATTATAAAATAGTGTCTTAGGTTGAGTTCTCTAGAGAAGCAAAATACACAAAGAGAGAGAAATTTATATCAAGAAAACGGCTCATGCGGTTGTAGAGGCTGGAAAGTCCCAAGTATGTGGGTTAAGCTGGAGGCTTCTCCTGATTCACGTAGCTGCAGGGATTGGCAAACCCAGGATCAATAGATCAGAGAGCAGGCCTCTGGTTCACAGGCTGAGGAGGCCAACGAATCTCAAGATCGGCAGGTAAGACAGCAGGCCACTGGCTCACAGGATGCAGAGACTGCTGAATCCAAAGATCAGCAGGCAAGCTGCTAGCTCAAGTTCCAAGAACCAGATGTCAGATGAGGAGCTAGCTGCAGGATCCAGAGCAAGCAAAAGCCAGTGAGCTTTGCCAGACAAGTCCACGTATATTGGATGTGGCCACCCCCAAAGGAAACTCCCAACTGATTGGCTGCTCATAGCAAATCTCATTATGGAGGTGATCTCATCATTATATACAATTGCCAAACCATGCAGTAACTGCCAAACCACTGAGAATCATGGCCTAGCCAAGTTTACACACAACTTTAACCATCACAAATACTAAAGAACTTTTACTTAACTTGGAGATCAGGGATACTCATACTAGTAATTTCATAATTTCCCTAAATCTTATATAAACTTCAATGTTTATATGCATTTGCTCTATTTCTGGAGCAAGAAAAAAAAAACAAAAACAAAAAACAAAGATGATTTGTAACCTACTGTTCAAGACATAGTTGGTAAATTTAAGTATTTGTGTGTTTGTGAATGCCAAGGTAATATAAACCACCCTTCCTAACATAAGACAATACATTATGCAAACCTTTGAACATAATATAAGAAGAAAAAAACCAAACTGGTTGCCATCGAGTCGATTCCAACTCATAGCAACCCTATAGGGAGGGCAGAGTAGAACTGCCACATAGAGTTTCTAAGGAGTGCCTGGTGGATTTGAACTACTGACCTTTTGGTAAGCAGCTATAGCCCTTAACCACTACACCACTAGAGTTTCCTTGTTGAACATAATGTAAGACAATACATATGGTCATTTAGAGAAGTTTAATCAGTGCAATGAAACCATAGAGGGAAAGACTTATTCCAGGAGAGGGAATGAAAGGTATATTTTGATGAGAAGCAAGGGTTAGTGCAAGAGTTAGAACAAGAGCCAAGGTTTAGGAATCGTGTCATAGGGGACTATTCTTGAGATAGGAACTTCAGTAAAAGACATGTAATTCAGGTGCCAAAAATTAATTGAGCTTACATTATAATTTTGTTTAGGTTAAATTATATCTAATTAAAAATGCATGTGACATTCTACATGTTATATTTTTACAATAATACATATACAAAGATTGAATTTCTTTATAGTTAGCTATTTGCTAGAAAATTCCAAAGACTCCTGACAAACTTTCAAAGCTACTAGAATTTTGTTAGGACTCATTTTAAAAGAAAATGAAAACATAAACGTTGGAAAATATTTAAAACTTTTCCTGATATACAAGAAAATCTTAAGCATAATACAAAGAAGGAGCAATCATACAAAATTTCTGATAGAATTTTTTCATTACAGGTGCTTAAGGGAAAGGACGTGAGAAGGAATTGTTGTACTTGGCATTTTCTTTTGGGATAGCTGGTAATATTAATAAATTTGGCCAAGGTGACTGAAATATATTAGCTAGTTGTTCACAAGTGAAATACTCTGACATTTGGTCACTCATTGATATGCCATCATCAATTTATCCTTGTTTTTTTTTTTTCTGTCAGATTTGTTACTGACAGTTAAAGCAATATATATAAAGCTGACACATTCACACTTACTTGATGTCAAAGGTTCATTTTTTTTTTTTCAAAATTTCAGTTTAATGTAAATTCCAGGGTTTTTTTTGTTTGTTTGTTTGTTTCTTTTCTTTTTTGTGTGTTTTATATCCCTTTGAAGTTTTTTCATGACTTTGGCATTAATGTTGCTATCTTACATGTGTTGAGTCACCATTACTTAACTACTCCTTGGTAATTGTATGAAGTGTGTCATTATGAACTTTAATTATTCTCCCCTATGAAATCTCCTTATTTTTTTCTTACTATACAATATTGGTATAATATTCTGTTATTGGGTCTATATTTGAGAGAAAATAAAATTTAGAGTATTTAATGAATTAGTGAGGAAAGGAGGAAGAAATTTAGCATCATGATGAATTTCAAAAAGTAGTCTGGTTACTATAAGAGGAATTTGATATAATCTGGCTTTCAAGTCCAGATATTGTTTAAACCAAATATTAGACATGACTGTGCTCATAATATTATATTTAAAGTTCAACTAAATTGATTCTATTTTTATCTTTAGCCTCATCAACTAGTACTGTATTCCATAAATTGACTTATCAAAGGCCCCCAAAACAGAACTGATACGTTTTAAATTTTTAACTTTGATTACCATTCCATCAAGTAGTGTGACATTTTCCTTTCCTTAGATTTACTATATCCATTCTTCAAAACTAGTAATCCGTTACTGATTCTTTAAAAGCTTTCCAATGCCAATCCATCCTAGACTGATTACTCAGACTTCTAATCTTTCCTATCAAGGAAAGTCTCAGTTACTGGCAATAAATTGTTTACTGCCAAGTAATATTTCTACAATAGCTTTTCAGAACTTCTACATACATCTTTTTTTTGGGAGGGAGATACTGTTCAAGTTTGCAAGTATTTATGTCATATTGTTCTGTGTAAGAGTTTTAGGGCAAGGACCGTACATTCACATAATTTATAAGAACACAAAGTAGAGTGCTGAAGAGACGTTGGATTTTTAGAATCTAGGAAACATACTCTACAGTAATGTTCCCGTTGATGGAGAAATAAAATATGGTTTCCTTCATTTATTTATTCACTCATTCCATCGATATTTACTGAGCATCTACAAGATGCAAGACGCTGGGATCACAAAGATTAAAATGACACTATTTCTATCTTCAACACATCAGAAGGGTAAAGAGTTGTCCCTTTCTACCTGCTTACAAAGGCCATGCTCACAAGAAATATATCTTTAATAAATACAGTAACTACTAGTCCACAAGATCAGAGAACAAAACTAAAGTGAGTAGTGAGGATAGGTTAGTTTTTGTATTCAGCCTACCAAAAAGGAGATGTGACTTCTAGAAAAGTTGGATTTTCATTTAAATATGGTGCTATTTCCATACATAAATATCTACATTGTTTTTGACATTTGTTGGGAAAACTATACAAAAAACCAGATACAAATATTGCACAAAATTAGCATAGCAGCCTTCATGTGAGAATGTTTGATAGCATTTTGAGATAAGCAATACTTATTTTGGTTTCTGATCGTAACTAAAACAGAGTTGAATCAATCACAAATTCACTTTGAGCCAGGGGATCCCAACATGCAGGAACTGAAAGAAGCTAGTTAATTCGAGCCAAAGCTAAATCACAAGGTTAAAGTACAACCACTAAAAAAAAAAAAAAACTGGCAAAACATTACAAAATTCAAATTGTCATTCTACTATTTTTTGTTTCTGTTAATATATTTACACATATGTATATATGCACACATATACTGCAATATCTCATTTTTCTACATCTTTTACTATTTTGGAATTTCTACCTCTGGAGATAACTTCCACTTTTGCAGCGGAGTGTTCTTCCTCTCTTAGAATCCATGAAGAGGATATGAACTGAGAATCAGAAACTACTGGATTTGAATTCCAGCTGTACAACTTGCCAGAAGAATAGCTTTGGTAAATTTACTGAAACTTTCTGAGCTTCAGTTTCTTCATCTTTAAAATTATTATAATAAAACTTATTCTGCGGGGAAGATATAAGAGACTGATATGTAAATTACTAAAATATAGGGCACATATTGTGCACTCAGACTTTTTTTTATTACTATAACATTGTAAACCTTGCATTCTTTACACTGTGCAGCTTAAACAGGGGAAATTAAGCATCATATTCTTTTGAGTCTGTTGAAGACATTTTAAAATAATTTTGTAAATTGATATAAGGTGTAATATACTATGGTGTGGGGGACTTAGAAATAATAGTTCGGTCTACTTTATCTTGTGGTCCTAAGTTATTCAATCAGAACTTTATAACCAACTATTATTTATTTATTTTTTACTATTAGTTCTACACCATGAATTCTGCTTTTTTTTTTTTCCTTCTGCACGTAGCATTCACTCCAGACCTATGACTGCTAATCAGAATAAATAAACTTTGTGTAGAAAAGCATAATTGTGCTTTCTGGGTACTAGCAGACTTAGAAAAAGATAAAGATGATTACCAAGAAATAATCAAATTTTAATTTTTTATGTCAACTCATACGGTGATCATAAATATGTATGACTCCGTTGCCAAGTTCAGAATGAAGCCGTAATATTGAAGCTGGTTATTGTTGTCAGGTCCAGTCTAGTAGATTATGACTCATAGCAACCCTATGTTCAACAGAATGAAACGTGGCCCTGCGCTATCCTCACAATGTTGCTATGTTTGAGTCTGTTGTTACAGCCACTGTGTCAGTTCATCTGGTTCAGGGGCTTCCTCTTTTTTTGCTGAGACTCTACTTTACCAAGCATGATTATATGCATTAATTACTGAAAATACATTTGGGATAAGCCCATACATCTAAGGAATCTCATCATCTCTATGAATCCAGCTGCTTGTTTTAGATCAGTAGTGGGTGATTATTCCCATCTATTGATGAGGCAACTGGAGCCCAGAGAAGTGAAGGTGCTTGCCTGTTGCATCAAGGTAACCTTTTCAAGCACAATAAAAGAAGTTCCAAAGGAAAGAAAAAAGTTACAGTATTTAATGTGTGATTTTTATTAGAGCAAAACAACAAATGTTTTTGTTGTTAATGTGTGAATAGCAAAGTTGAGAGGTTTTTTTTTTTAAAGATTAATTCCTCCATCATATAATCACCATTACTTTTATCAGTTCCAATTGACTGAGTACCCCACTAATCCTAATGAGGACAATTGATGATGCAGTTGTTAAGAGCTTGTCTGCTAACCAAAAGGTCAGCAGTTCGAATCCACCAGCCACTCCCTGGAAATCCTATGAGGCAGTTCTACTCTGTCTGTAGAGTTGCTATGTGTCAGAACTGAGTCGATGGCAACGGGTTTGGTTTGGTTTTGGTTTTAGTCCTAATGAAGATAGATGTATACTGGAAGACAGGAAGTCTCCATATAAAACCTGAACCAGCAATCTGCAATGCGTTCTGTTTAATGGACCTAAATTACTACCTTCCTATATAGCTGCTTTACACAGCCTCATAAAACATCTCTTACTTTCTTATTAAGCTTTCTCCAGTTTTTACATGCACAGAATCTTAGAGCTTTATCTGCATGGTTACAGTGCAAAGAAAAAAAAAATCCTTTGGAACCTTTTCTAATATTTTTCAAGATTTGATATTTTGGAAAATTTCTGTTACTAGAATTTGTCAATCAACTTTATATATATCTAAGTTAACATTTGAATAATCTTCAGTTTCTGGGATATTTAGACAGTAAAGTTCATATGAAAAATAAAATAGTGTTTTAGACATTTCTTCAAGTGAAAGTTGAAACAAGTTTATACAATGTTAAATTTCTGTTCTAGAAAACAAGCTGTATTTATTCAAATAATTTAAAAGAATCCTTGGGTCTAAGAAATTATGTTACCCAAGAGTCTGAATATACAGAAGTCCATTATTATCAAAATACGTTGCCGAAAACTCTGATAAGAGTCTGTGGTTTAGAGAAGGATAAGGCTGCTGTTGCCATTCTGTAACCATGTTCCCATCCCTCCACCTGCAGTCCCATTGCCATCCTGAGTGTCCTGCTCATGGAGAAAACCCTGCCTAAAGCAAAAAATTTAGCTGTTTCATAACACCCTCATGTAAAAACTGAATCATAACATATTTCATATTTTTAAGTGACTTTTATAGTCATTTTATTTCCTAGCTCCTGTTAAAATTTAGGCAGAATGTCCCATTACGAAGATCAGCTTTAATATTAATTTCTTAAAATTTTTCGCTTGTGTCAGCAATAAAATAAAATTGTGCCCCTTAGATGCAGCTATTAAATACCACAGCTGAAACGTCATGATTGTAGACTGGTGACATAGTGGTTAAGACCTATGACTGCTAACCGAAAGGTCAGCAGTTCGAATCCACCAGGCACTCCTTGGAAACACTACGGGGCAGTTCTGCTCTGTCCTATAGGGTCTCTATGAGTCGAAATCGACTTGACGGCAATGGTTTTGTTTTGTTTTTCTTTTTATTCTGATTTGTGGCAATTTAGGAAATATCTGGCTCAGGTGGCACAAATGATTAAGCACTGAACTACTAATCAAAAGTTTGACAGTTCGAATACCCCCAGAGGTACCTTAGAAGATAGGCCTCACGATCTGCTTCTGCAAGATTACAGCCTTGAAAACCCTAGGGGGCTGTTCTGCTCTGCACACTTGGGGTCCCATGAGTTGAAATCAACTTGACAGCAACAAACAACAAAAATAATCTACAGATATGAAACAGAACATTACCCATACATTTGCCTGTAGGATCAGAAAAGTAACCTATATTCTACAGAAGAGGCAGACTTGGTCTGGGACAGCATAAGGAGTAGCGGGGACTGTGTGAACTGGCGAGCACGAGTTCACCCCAAAGGGGCCAGCTGCTTATCTACAGCAGATTGTTGCCATGAGGGGAATATGGGCTGAGTGTTATCAAAGAAAAGGTGAAGTAACAGTGTTTGCATGTGTTTATATGACATCAGTTTAGAATTCGCTCAGACTGACCCTTCCCCTCATACATGCACATTGTGTGGGGCTAACAAAACAACCTTCGACATTAAAATGAACTATGAGTATATATATATATGGCTCTGAGTATAGCTAATCATACTAAACACTGGATTCACAATATTAATTTAGATTTAATTAACCTCAGTTGAAAGCTTACAACTGTGTAAGGCAATCTTCAACATAGATACAAATGAAACACAGTTTATCTTCACAGGCCCATAGACTGCAGGAAGTTTATAAAAGAAAGACATTATTATAGATAGAACATGAATTAAAGTCACAGAAAATTTGTTTTGACTTCTATCTCTACTACTTACTGTGTGACTCTGTAAAACTTATTTAAAGTCTCTGATTCCCACTTTTCTTATCTCTGAAGTATTTCTTTATTATGATTTGAAGTCAATAAGAGCCATAAAACTCTTAAATAACCAATAAATACAAGGAAAAAAATAAAAGCAAAAACCAAATACACACACAAATACACCTCCCTTGGTAGAGCTGTATTAGCATAAATAATATACATAAAGTGTCTATTAAGTCTCAGTAAGTCACAGCTTTTGGGCTTATTGTGATATCCAGGGGTTTATAATGTTTGTAATTTGTAGATGAACCATTCTAATCCAGATGGGCACTTTTCATGTGAAGACACTATCTAGTCTATTTGTCAATTTTCTTAATAAACTGGAAGATAGCAATGATAAAAACTTTTTGAAGAAAAACATTCAGTGTAACAAGATTAGGCAATCATTTCATCCCCAGTTGGATATTGTTGTAGGTAAATGCCTACATTGCTGCAAAATGCTTGGCAGGCTAAATAAGACAAATTTTTGAATAAAGGTCTTTTATTTCTGGAAAAGTTATATACAAAGAAACATAACATTTAAGTACCTCATTGAAATAGAGACAAGTTATTGAATTCAAAATGAGGTGAACGAAAACTTAAAAAATATAACAACTCATCAATTTGTTATTTCTGTTGCAAAGATAAACTCAGCTTAAAAACAGATTTTCCAAAATATTTATTAAGTGAATTTGTTTCCTAAAATACATGATAAACATACGTTTTAAGTTGCCTGCATAGGGAGAGAAAATGAAAGGAAACTTCAGGCTTGCAGGACTGTTGATCCTAGAAAATTCTCCTTGTCAATTAGAGAATGATACATGAAGTTGAACTATATATCATGAATCTTGACTATCAGTAAATTAGGACTACGTCAGCCTGGGATGGAAAGGGAATACCAAAGCCAAGGGCCCTCTGTGGAAAATGCCTTTCATGATTTGGGTCTTAAATCTTGGAACCATTAATTAACTAGAGTGCTGTGGATGGTTAACGACTGTTGCACAAGGTTTCATTTACTGTACCATTTTCTACATTGAATTTCAATTCTTGGGAGCATTTTTTCACACTGTCTGATTTTCAGACACTCAGGGAAAAGTAAAATATCAGATGAAAATAAGATTTAGTCTCTACATGGATGAATTAGTCACACCTCATGGGATGCCTAATGCAGACTTTGCTTCTTCAAATCCAAGTAACATTTCACAAGATCATATGGTGTCCCTGAGACCAGGGCCGTGCTTGTAAATTGCTGATGTTAAGTCTGTGTGTGTGTGTGAACATGCATGTGTGTGTGTGTGTATAACATTTTCATGATTAACTGGGGCTTACTATAATTAGTCAGAGACAGTAGTAGTGAAACCATGTACACATGTGGCATCAACATTTGGAAGTGATCTATGGATTTATTCCAAAATAGTGAGTTGGCACTATCTTGGCAGCAGACCCAAAGGCACTTGAGGGAAGGAACAAATGTCTCTGTGTGTGGCCATTTGCACATACAACTCAACTGAATTATCTGAGAATTCAATATTCTATTTTGTACTTAAAAATCAAACACAGATACATTCAGAGGTGGTAAGGACTATTGTTTCCAAAATCAAAGAAATAAAAAAACTGTGTAGTCCCAAATATTTTTGTTTTTATTTAAATTTTAATATATTTTAGTAGGGTTTTTTGGTTTTTCTTTGTAAATATAAGACCAGTGTTTATCCACTGGTGAAACTTTGGAAATTTTAAAAACATTCAAAGGTGACAATTGCTTTCCTCTAGATTTTATTTAGTCTGTATTTTATTTATAAACCTGGATTCCTGTAAATATATTGTGGGGTAAAGAACCTAGTTTTACCACAAGTAAGGTGTCCTTTGTCTTTGGCTCAAGAGAAACAATGCTTAGAGGAATTTGGTTGCATTGGACTATGTGACTTCCAGAATTTGTGCTGGCAGTTGGGGGCTGGCCAGACCAAAAAACACTAACCTGGGAGGCCAGTATCAATTAGCCTCAAGATGTGTGGTTCAGCCTGTCCGGGAGGACTGGCTGATAAAAGCCCTGAACATGGAGACTCAGAAAGTTTCCTGGTTGACAAGAACATCTGCCCTAGGTAGAATAGCTCATCCCTTGGATCCTGGAAACTCCGTATTGGGAACCCTCCCAGACCTCGCCCTATCTGTCTTTTCATTTATATCCTTTTTGATTATAACAAATCTGTTGTTGTAAGTATAGTATAAAACCCGTTGCCACCAAGTCGATTCTGACTCATAGTGACCCTATGGGACAGAGTAGAACTGCTCCATAGGGTTTCCAAGGCTGTAATCTTTATGGTAGCTGACTGCCACATCTTTCTCCTACAGTTTTATTTTTATGTATTAGCTTATACCTATATCTATACCCCATATTTTTCCCCTTACATTCAGATCTTCAGTCCCATATATTATCTTCTGATCTCCAGAACCGTATATACAAGAATTTAACAGAGAGCACAAAGTGCAGAAAATAGTTATCAATGGAGAAAGCAATGCAATGGTATTACATTTAAACACTATGATAAAGAATAGTTCTTTAAACTGTATGCATCTCCCTGAATTCTCTATTTATATGTAGCTCATACTGTAAAAGCTCACTTTATTACACATGTTGGTACATACCTTAGCTTATGGTGGGTGCTCAGGAAATGCTAAATAGCAAATGCAATGACACACTGCACATTTATGTTCTAATCTATTTTCTAAAGTATATGCAAAACCACTTTTACTAAATATTGCTCAAATTGATGATGTAGTCTCGATATTGAATTTTGGAGGATTTTTAATTATCACAGCAAATTCAAATTTTAATCTTTGGTTTTGTACAGCTCCTTAAAAGCAAGAAGTTCATCAGCATCCTAGTGGCTAAATGTTTGACAAGGCTTAATTATTTGAATTTTTCTATTAGGAGCTATTTATGACTTTGATTCTGAAAGTAGAATCAAAATCTATGTAAGCAGTTAGGTATACAGCACACAAAAACACTCTGGCATTTAATTTACTTGATTTAGTTTGGATCAAAACAAACTCTAATGAGGATCTCTTGTACTATTGATATGAATGTCTGAAAAAAAGAAAAAGTTCTCTTTATTTGAAGGATGAATGATTCCTGCACCAAATAAAAAAGTTCAGACAGCTAATTTCAATGGTTGCAAACAAAAGGAGAAGTTTTAGCTCAGACTGCAAAGATAAGGTTAATGGTGATATTAAATAATTTGAATATTAGAAAGAGGGTGTTATGAGTTGTTGATGTTGTTAGGTGCCAGTGAGTCAGTTTTGACTCATAGTGACCCCATGCACAACAGAATGAAATACTGCCCGGCCCTGCACCATCCTCACAATCCTTGTTATGTCTGAGCCCATTGTTGCACACACTGTATCAATCCATCTCGTTGAGGGTCTTCCTCTTTTTTACTGACCCTCTATTATACCAAGTATGATGTTCTTCTCCAGGAATCGGTCCTGCCTGATAACATGTCCAAAGTAAATGAGATGAAGTATCACCATCCTCGCTTCTAAGAAACATTCTGGCTGAAATTCTCCCAAGACAGATTTACTCATTCTTCTAGCAGTCCATGGTGTATTCAATATTCTTTGCCAACACCATAATGCAAAGTTATCAATTCTTCAGTGCTCTTTATTTATTTCCTAGATTTTGCATGCATATGAGGTGATTGAAAATGCCATGACTTGGGTCAGGCACACCTTAGTCCTTAAAGTGGCATCTTTGCTTTTTTTTTTTACCATGCAATACCAAATTTTTGTTTATTTATTTATTTTTAATTTTTGTATTTGTACTTTAGATGAAAGTTTACAGAACAAATAGTTCCTTATTAAACAGTTACTACATATATTGTTTTATGAAAATTTTTAACAACCCCAGGACATGTCAACACTGTCCCTTTTAGTGACTTCAGTATGCAGCTAAAAGGGTGTCTAGGGGCCATGCACTCGGGGTTTCCTCAGTCTCTGTAAGGACAGTAAGTCTGGTCTTTTTTTGTGAGTTAGAATTTTGTTCTACGTTTTTCTCCACCACTGTCCAGGACACTCTGTTGTGATCCCGGTCAGAGCAGTCAGTGGTGGCAGCCTGGCATCATCTAGTTGTACTAGACTCAGTCTGGTGGAGGCCGTGGTAGTTGTGGTCCATAAGTCCTTTGGACTAATCTTCTCCTTGTATCTTGTTTTCTTCATTCTCCCTTGTTGCCGAAGGGGTGAGACCACTGGAGTATCTTAGATGGCTATTCAGAGGCTTTTAAGACCCCAGACGCTACTCACCAAGGTAGAATGTAGTACATTTTCTTTATTAACTGTGTTACGCCAATTCAGCTAGATGTTCCCTGAGACCATGGTCTCCACAACCCTCAGCCCAGCAATTCAGTCCCTCAGGGAGTTTGGATGTGTCTATGGAGCTTCCGTAACCTTTCCTAGTACAAGTTGTGCTGGTTTCCCCAGTATTGTGTACTGTCTTTCCCTTCACCAAAGTCACCACTTACCTATTGTCTATTTAGTACTCCCCCTCTTACCCCTCCCATCCCTCATAACCAACAAAGATTATTTCTTTTTGTGTGCAAACATTTTCTTGAGTTTTTACAGTAGAAGTCTCATACAATATTTGTCCTTTTGTGATTGACTTATTTCACTCAGCATAATGTCCTCCAGTTTCATCCATGTTATGAGATGCTTCACAGATTCATCATTATTCTCTATCGTTGCATAATATTCCATGATGTGTATGTACCACAGTTTGTTTATCCATTCATCTGTTGATAGGCATCTAGGTTGTTTCCATCTTCTTGCTCTCGTGAACAATGCTGCAATGAACATGGGTGTGCATACATCTATTCATGTGACGGCTCTTATTTCTCTGGGATATATTCCTAGGAGTGGGATTGCTGGGTCGTATGGTATTTCTATTTCTACCTTTCTAAGGAAGCGCCATATCATTTTCAAAATGGTTGTATCATTTTGCATTACCACCAGCAGTGCATAAGAGTTGCGATCTCCAACATTTGTTGTTTCCAGGTGATTTGATTTGTGCCAGTAACACCGGGGTGAGATGGCATCTCACTGTGGTTTTAATTTGCATTTCTCTAATGACTAGTGATCCCGAGTATTTCCTCGTGTCTATCGGCCACTTGAATGTCTTCTTTGGTGAAGTGTCTATTCATTTCCTTCGCCTGTTTTTTAATCGGATTATTTGTTTTTTGGTGTAGAGGTGTTGGATTTTCTTGTAGATTATAGAGATTAGAACTTTATCCAAAATGTTTTTCCCAGTCTGTAGGTTCTCTTTTTACTCTTTTGGTGAAGTCTTTTTTTTTTTTTTTAATGCATTTTTTTCTATTGTTGTAGTTTAAATGAAGTTTACATTTTGAGTTAGTCTCCCATACAAAATTTTACACATTCAATGTTATGTGACCCTAATTGCTCTCCCCATACTGTGACAGCACACTCCTCCTTTCCACCCCTGATTCTCCATGTCCATTCAACAAGCTCCTAAGTTTTTCTTCCTTCCCATCTCACCTCCGGACAAAAGCTGCCCGTTTAATCTCTTGTATCTACTTGTACTAAGAGGCACACTCCTCACGAGTATCACTTTATCTACCACTGACCCGTCTAATCCCTGCCTGAAGAGTTTTAGTTCCGGGCTGATAGAGAATCCAAGGGCCATGCTTTCAGGGGTATCTCCAGTTTCAGTAAGACCATTAAGTCTGGTCTTCTTGCTAGAATTTGAGTTCTGCACCAAACCTTTCTCCTACTCCATCAGGGGCTCTGTTTTGTGTTCCCTGTCAGGGCGGTCATTGGTGGTAGCTGGGCACCATCTAGTTCTTCTGGTCTCAGGCTGATGAAGTTTCTGGTATGTGGCCTTGTCTGTCTCTTGAGCTAATACTTTCCTTGTGTCTTGGGTGTTTTCCATTCTTCTTTACTCCAGGTGGTTGGGACCAAATGACGCATCTTAGATGGCCGCTTGCAAGCTTTTAAGACCCCAGACACCACTCATAGAAGTAGGATGCAGAACATTTTCTTAATAAGCTTTGTTATGCCAATTGACCTAGATGTCCCCTGAAAGCATGGTCCCCAGATCCCTACCCATGCTAGGTACTCTGTCCCTTAAAGTGTTGGCTTGTATTCAGGAAGCTACTTAGCTTTGATTTAGTCCAGTTGTGCTGACTACCCCTGCAATGTGTGCTGTCCTCCCCTTCAGCTAAGATAATACTTGTCTGCTATCTAGTTAGTGAATAACCTTCACCCTCCTTCCCCACCCTTGTAACCATCAAAGAATACTGTCTTCTGTGTTTAAATCTTTTCTTGAGTTCTTATAATGTGGGGATATATGCCATTTAAACATGGCTGCACTATTGACAACTGCAGCCCTCACAAGCCTTTATGCTGTATACGACATGTTGGAGACTTGTCAGCAATGAGAAAGAGATTAGGCAAGACTTGTTTTCCCAAACCTATTGTCCTGTTACTGATTGGCTTATTTACCTGAATTCCTTCTCCCTTGCCCGAAACTTATTGTTACTCACCCAAAGCCCATTGTTCTATTAGTTGCTTCACTGTTTGCTGTATTGACTATAAAATAAACTCCTGGGACTGAAGCAGGGTTCAACTCCTCAGAGTGACCCTCCTGGCCCCACTTCTCTGTAAGAGTTATGGCATTGGTTATTGTCTCCACCCCACCGACAACCATTGCCGCTGCGACATTATAATAGTGGTCTTATACAATATTTGTCCTTCTGTGACTGACCAAATTCACTAAGCATAATGACCTCCAGATTTCTCCATGTTGTAAGATGTTTCATGGATTCATTGTTCTTCTTTATAGTTGTGTAGTATTCCATTGTGTGGATATACCATAATTTGTTTATCCATTCGTCTGTTGATGGGCACCTAGGTTGTTTCCATCTTTTTGCTATTGTAAACAGTGCTGAAATGAGCATGAGTTTGCATATATCTATTCGTGTGACAGCTCTTATTTCTCTAGGATATATTCCAAGGAGCAGGATAGCTGGATAGTATGGTACTTCTATTTCTAGCTTTTTAAGGAGGTGCCAAATGGATTTCCAAAGTGGTTGTACCATATTACATTCCCACCAACAGTGTATACGTGCTCCAGTCTCTCCGCAACCTCTCCAGCATTTATTATGTTGTGTTTTTTGGATTAATGCTAGCCTCATTGGGGTGCGATGATATCTGATTGTAGTTTTGATTGGAATTTCTATAATGGCTAATGATTGTGAGCATTTCTTCATGTGTCTGTTAGCTGCCTGAATATCTTCTTTGGAGAATTGCCTGTTCATATCATTTGCCCATTTTTTAATTGGGTTATTTGTCTTTTTGTTGTTGAGGTTTTCCAGTATCTTGTAGATTTTAGAGATTAGATGCTGATTGGATTTATCGTAGCCAAAATTTTTTCCCAGTCTGTAGGTTGTCTTTTTACTCTTTTGGTGAAGTCTTTTGATGAGCATAAATGTTTGATTTTTAGGAACTCCCTAGTCTCTCTTCTGGTGCTTGTGCATTGTTACTTACAGTTCATATTGTGTTTATGCTATGTATTAGGGCTCCTAGAATTGTCCCTATTTTTTCTTCCATTGTCTTTAACATTTTCAATTTTATATTTAAGTCTTTGATCTATTTTGAGTTAGTTTTTGTGCATGGTGTGAGGTATGGGTCTTGTTTCAGTTTTTTGCAGATGCGTATCCAGTTATGCCAGCACCATTTGTTAAAGAGACTGTCTTTTCCCCAATTAACAGACTTTGGGCCTTTGTCAAATATCAGCTACTCATACGTGGATGAATTTATGTCTGGATTCTCAATTTCGTTCCATTGGTTTATGTATCTGTTGTTGTACCAGTACCAGGCTGTTCTGACTACCGTGGCAGTATAAGAGCTTCTAAAGTCAGGTAGTGTGAGGTCAACATTGTTCTCCTTCTTGAGTAATGCTTTACTTATTGAGGGTCGCTTCCCTTTCCATGTGAAGTTGGTGATTTGTTTCTCCATCTCATTAACAAATGTCATTGGAATTTGGATCTGGATTGCATTGTATCTGTAGGTCACTTTGGGTAGAACTGACGTTTTCACAATGTTGAGTCTACCTATCCATGAGCAAGGTATGTTTTTCCACTTATGTAGGTCTCTTTTGGTTTCTTGCACTAGTGTCTTATAGTTTTCATTGTACAGGTCTTTTACGTCTCTGGTTAGATTTATTCCTAAGTATTTTGTCTTCTTGGGGGCTATTGTAAATGGTATTGATTTGGTGATTTCCTCTTTGAGGTTCTTTAGTTGCTGTAGAGGAATCCAGCTGATTTTTGTATGTTTATCTTGTATCCTGAAACTCTACTGAAATCATCTATTCGTTCCAGTAGATTCTTTTGGATTCTTTGGTGTTTTCTGTGTATAAGATCATATTATCTGCAAATAGAGATACTTTGACTTCTTCCTTACCAATTTGGATGCCCTTTATTTCTTTTTCTAGCCTAATTGCTCTGGCTAGGACTTCCAGCACAAGGTTGAATAAGAGTGGTGATAGAGGGCATCCTTGTCTGGTTCCTGTTCTCAAAGGGAATGCTTTCAAAGTCTCTCCATTTAGGATGATGTTGATGTTGGCTTTGCATACATGCCTGTAATTATATTGAGGAATTTCCCTTCTATTCTTATTTTGCTGAGAGTTTTTATCATGAGTGGATGTTGGACTTTGTCAAATGCCTTTTCTACATCAATTGATAAGATCATGTGGTTCATTTATTTTGTTTCATTTATGTGATGGATTATACTGATTGTTCTTCTAATGCTGAACCATCCCTGCATACCTAGTATGAATCCCACTCAATCATGGTGCATTATTTATGTAATATATTGCTGAATTCTATTGGCTAGGATTTTGTTGAGGATTTTTGCATCAATGTTCATGAGGGATATTGGTCTGTAATTTTCTTTCTTTGTGGTGTCTTTACCTAGTTTTGGTATGAGGGTTATGCTGGCATCATAGAATGAGTTTGGGAGTATTCCATCCTTTTCTATGCTTTGAAATACCTTTAGTAGTAGTGGTGTTAACTCTTTTCTGAAAGTTTGGTAGAATTATCCGTGAAGCCATCCAGGCGAGGACTTTTTTATGTTGGGAGTTTTTTAATAACCTTTTCAATCTCTTCTTTTGTTATGGGTTTATTTAGTTGTTCTACCTCTGTTTGTGTTAGTTTAGGTAAGTAGTGAGTTTCTAAAAATTTTTCTATTTCCTCTAGGTTTTCAAATTTGTTAGAGTACAATTTTTCATAATATTCTTTTATGATTCTTTTAATTTCAGTTGGGTCTGTTGTGATATCACTCATCTAATTTCTTCTATGGGTTACTTGCTTCTTCTTCTGTTTTTCCTTTGTCTGTTTGGCCAATGGTTTATCAATTTAATCATTAAACAATCATTAAACAGCCAGCTTTTGGTCTTGTTAACTCTTTCGATTGTTTTTCTATCTCTATTTCATTTAATTCTGCTCTAATTCTTACTGTTTCCTTTCTTCTGGAAGCTGAGGGATTCTTTTCCTGCTCTCTTTCTACTTGTTCCAGTTGTAGGGTTAATGTTTTGATTATGGCCCTTTCTTCTTTTTGGATAAGTGCATTTATTGCTATAAACTGACCTCTGAGCAGTGCTTTTGCTGTGTTGCAAAGGTTCTGGTAGAATGTATTTTCATTCTCGTTTGATTCTATGAATTTCTTTATTCTATCCTTAAATTCTTCTATTACCCGGTAGTTTTTGAGCGTGGTGTTCAGTTTTCATGTGTTTGATTTTTTTTACTTGATTTTTGTGTTGTTGATTTCTACTTCTATGGCTCTATGTTCAGAAAAGATGCTTTGTAATATTTCAATGCTTTGGATTTTGTTAAGGCTTGCTTTATGGCCTAATACATGGTATATTCTTGAGAATGTTCCATGTGCATTGGAAAACAAAGTATACTTGGCTGCTGTTGGATGGAGTGTTCGGTACATGTCTGTGAGAATAAGTTGGTTGATTGTAGCATTTAGATCTTCAATGTCTTTGATGAGCTTCTTTCTGGATGTTCTCTCCTTCACCAAAAGTGGTATGTTGAAGTCTCTTACTACTATTGTGGAGCTGTCTCTTTCTCTTTTCAGTGCTGTTAGATTTTGTTTTATGTATTTTGGAACCTTGACATTGAGTGCGTGGATATTTATTATAGTTATGTCCTCCTGGTGTATTGACCCTTTAATCATTATATAGTGTCCTTCCTTATCCTTTATGGCAGATTTTACATTAAATTTTATTATATCAGAGATTAATATTGCCACTTCTACTCTTTTATGAGTGCTGTTTGCTTGACTTTTTTTTTTCTATCCTTTGAGTTTTAGTTTGTTTGTGTCTTTAAGTCTAAGGTGTGTCTCTTGTAGGCAGCATAGAGACAGATCATGTATTTTTACCCATTCTGCCACTCTTTCTCTCTGTCTCTTTGTTGGTGCATTTAGTCCATTTACATTCAGTGTGTATGAGTTTACTGCCGTCATTTTGATATCTTGTTTTGTGTGTTGTTCACAGTTTCTTTGTTCCCCCTGATTATCTGTGCTGAGTCATTTTTCTTAATTTATTTTCTTTTCATCTTTTCCATTGTTGTTGATTTTGTGTTCACTGAGTCTTTACATTTTTCTGGTTTTTATTTTGACTTGTAGGATTGTTAGTTTCTTTTGCAGTTACTTTATATTCACTGGTATTTTTCTAAGTTTATACCAGTCTTTTATTTCTTTATGTCGCCTTGACTTCTCCTTAGGCAAAGTCTCTGTCTACGTTTTTTTAAGTCTCTTTTTTTTTTTTTTTTTGACTTTTTGTTTTGTATTGTACTTCAGGTGAAGGTTCACAGAACAAAAAGTTTACCGTTAAACAGCAACACACATACTGTTTCATGACATTGGTCAACAACGCCATGACATGTCAACCCTCTTCCCTGTAAACCCTCATTTTTTTTTTGGTGAAAATATACATAGCCAAAGATACACCATCTCAAAAATTTCTACATGCTCAGTTCAGTGACATCAACCACGCTCTTCCAACTGTGCTGTATTCTCAATTTAGATGAAGGTTTACAGAACAAAATAGTTTCTCATTAAACAGTACGCATGTTGCCCTATGACAAAGGTCAAAAACCTCACAACACATCAAATTGTCCCTACTCAATGCTGAGTTCCCTATCACTAGCTTTCCTGTCCCCTTCTGCCTTTCAGCATTTGTCCCCGGACTGCTGTGCCTCACCAGTCCTGCTTGGTTTTATGGGGCTGTCCAATCCCCAGCTGAACGGCAAACCTCGGAAATGACCCCACCACCAAGCCAAAAGGGTGTCTGGGGGCCGTACTCTCGGGGCCTCTCCAGTCTCCTCTAGGCCAGCAAATCTGGTACATTTATGTGTGTTAGAATTTTGTTCTACATCCTTCTCCAGCTCTGTCCAGAACCTTCTGCTGCAATCCCAGTCAGAGCAGTCTGTGGTGATAGCCAGGCACCATCTAGCTGTACTGGACTCAGTCTGGTGGAGGCCTTGTTAGCTGTGGACAATTAGTCCTTTGGACTAATCTCTTCCTTGTATCCTGTTCTCTTCTTTCTCCCTTGCTCCCGAAGGGCTGAGATCAGTCGAGTATCTTAGATGGCTGCTCACAGGCTTTTAAGACCCCAGATGCTACTTAGCAAGGTAGAACGTAAAACATTGTCTTTATAAACTGAGTTATGCCAATTGAGCTAGATGTTCCCTGAGACTATGGTCCCCAGAGCCCTCCGCCCAGCAATTCAGTCCCTCAGGGAGTTTGGATGTGTCTACGGAGCTTTCATGACTTTTCTTTGTACAAGTTGTGCTGGTATCCCAGTATCGTGTACTGTCTCACCTTTCACCAAAGTTACCACTTATCTATTGTTTATTTAGTATTTCCCCCCACCCCTCATAACCAACAAGGATTGTTTTTGTGTGTAAACATATTCATGAGTTTTTATAATAGAGGTCTCATATAATATTTGTCCTTTTGTGATTGACTTATTTCACTCAGCATAATGTCCTCCAGTTTCATCCATGTTATGAGATGCTTCACAGATTCATCATTGTTCTTTCTCATTGCATAGTACTCCATTGTGCATATGTACCATATTTTGTTTATCCATTCATCTTTTGATGGGCATCTAGGTTGTTTCCATCGTTTTGTATTGTGAACAATGCTGCCATGAACATAAGTGTGCATATGTCTATTCAAGTGACGGCTCTTATTTCTCTAGGATATATTCCTAAAAGTGGGATTGCTGGATCGATGGTATTTCTATTTCTAGCTTTCTAAGAAGTACCATAACATTTTCCAAAATGGTTGTATCATTTGTATTCCCACCAGCAGTGAATAAGAGTACCCATCTCCCCGCAGCCCCTCCAACATTTGTTATTTCCAGTGTTTTTGATTCGTGCCAGTAATGCCGGGGTGAGATGATACTTCATTGTGGTTTTAATATGCATTTCTCTAATGGCTAATGATCGCGAGCATTTCCTCATGTGTCTGTTGGTCACTTGAATACCTTCTTTGGTGAAGTATCTGTTCATTTCCTTTGCCCATTTTTTGATAGGATTATTTGTCTTTTTGTTGTACAGGTGTTGGATTTTCTTGTAGATTATGGAGATTAGACCTTTGTCTGACTTGTACTGTCCAAAAATTTTTTTCCCAGTCTATAGGTTCTCTTTTTACTCTTTTGGTGAAGTATTTTGAGAGCATAGGTGTTTGATTTTTAGAAGATCCCAGTTATCTAGCTTATTTTCTGGGGTTGGTCTGTTGATGGTTATGGTTTGTATCCTGTTAATGCCATGTATTAGGGCCAGTAGCATTGGTCGTATTTTTTCTTCTATTAACTTTATAGTTTTTGGCTTTATATTTAGGTCTTTGATTCATTTTGAATTAGTTTTTGTATATGGTGTGAGTTATGGGTCCTGTTTCATTTTTTTGGAGATGAATACCCAGTTTTGCCCACACCATTCATTAAAAAGACTGTCTTTTCTCCATTTGATGGACATTGGGCCCTTGTCGAAGATCAGGTGACCATAGGTGGATGGATTTACATCTGGGTTCTCAATTCTGTTCCATTGGTCAGTGTATCTGTCGTTGTAGCAGTACAAGGCTGTTTTGACTACTGTAGCTGTATAGCTATATAGTATGTCAGGTAGTGTGAGTCTTCCAACTTTATTCTTCTTCTTCAGAAGTGCTTTACTTATTCGGGGCTTCTTCCCTATCCATATAAAGTGAATGATTAATTTTTCCATCTCTTTGAAGAATGTTGTTGGTATTTGGATCGGGATTGCATTGTATTTGTAAATTGCTTTGGGTAGAATTGTCATTTTCACAATGTTGACTCTACCTATCCATAAGCATGGTATGTTTTTCCATTTATGTAGATCCCTTTGGGTTTCTTGCAGTAGTGTTTTGTAGTTTTCTTTGTATAGCTCTTTTACATCCCTGGTTAGATTTATTCCTAAGTATTTTATTTTTTTAGCAGCTATTACAAATAGTATTGTTTTCCTGATTTCCATTTCATCATTCTTTTTATTGTTGTTTAGTAATCCAACTGATTTTTGTATGCTTATATTGTATCCTGCTACTCTTTGGAATCTTTCTATTAGTTCCAGTAGATGTCTCGTGGAGTCTTTAGGGTTTTCTATGTATAGTATCATATCATCCGCAAACAGGGACAGTTTAACTTCTTCAGTACGAACTTGGATGCCTTTGATTTCTTTTTCTTGCATTATTGCTCTGGCTAGAACTTCCAGCACAATGTTAAATAGTAGTGGTGATAAAGGGCATCCTTGTCTTCTTCCTGTTTTCAAGAGGAATTTTTTCAGCCTCTCTCCATTAAGAATGATGTTGGCCATTGGTTTTGCATAGACGCTGTTTATTATGTTGAGAAATGTGCCTTCTATACCTATTTTATTGAGATTTTTATCAGGAATGGGTATTGGACTTTGTCAAATGCCTTTTCTGCGTCAATTGAGATGATAATCTGATTCTTCTGTTTCCTTTCATTTATGTGGTGGATTATGTTGATTGCTTTTCTAATTTTGAACCATACTTGCATACATGGTATGAATCCTACTTGGTCATGGTACATTATTTTTTTTTATATGATGCTGAATTCTATTGGCTAGAATTTTGTTGAGAATTTTTGCATCTATATTCATGAGAGATATTGGTCTGTAATTTTCTTTCTTTGTGGCATCTTGCCTCGTTTTGGTATCAACGTTATGCTTGCTTCGTATAATGAATTAGGAAGATTTGCTTCCTTTTCTATCTTCTGAAATAGCTTGAGTAGTACTGGTACAGGCTCTTCTGTGAATGTTTTGTAGAATTCTCCAGTAAAGCCATCTGGGCCATGGCTTTTTTTGGTTGGGTGTTTTTTTGTTACCTTTTCAATCTCTTCTCTTCTTATGGGTCTGTTCAGATTTTCAACATCACTTTGTCGTAGTTTGGGTAGGTGATGTGTGTCTAGAAATTTATCCATTTCCTCCAGGTTTTCGAATTTGTTGGAGTATAGTTTTTCATAATATTCTGTTATGATCCTTTTTATTTCAGTTGGGTCTGTTGTAATGTCGCGCATTCCATTTCTTATTTGGGTTTTTTTATCCTCTCCTGTTTTTCTTTTGTCAGTCTGGCCAGTGGTTTGTTGATTTTGTTGATTCTCTCAAACAACCAACTTTTGGTTGTGTTGATTCTGTCTATTGTTTTAGTATTCTCTATTTCATTTATTTCCACTCTGATCTTTATTATTTCCTTTCTTTCAGTAGCTGTGGGCATTGTTTTGCTGTTCTCTTTCTGTTTGTTTGAGCTGTGTCATTAATGTTTTGATTTTGTCCTTTCTTTTTTGATGTGTACATCTATTGCTATAAACTGTCCTCTGAGGACTGCCTTTGCTGTGTCCCAAAGGTTTTCGTATGATGTGTCCTCATTCTCATTTGATTCTAGGAATTTTTGATGCTGTCTCTGATTTATTTTATTACCCAGTTTTGTGTAAACAGGGTATTACTCAGTTTCCATGTAATTGATTTTTTTTTCTTTGCTCTTTCTGTTGTTAATGTCTGCCTTGATGTCATTGTGGTCAAAGAAGATATTTTGAATTATCTCAATGTTTTGGATGTTGTTAAGGATTGCTCTGTGGCCTAATATGTGGTCTATTCTGGAGAACGTTCCATGTGCATTGGAAAAGAATGTGTACTTTGCAGCTGTTGGATGGAGCATTCTATATATGTGTATGAGGTCAAGTTAGCTGATTATGCCCTTTAGGTCTTCTGTATCTTTGCTGAGTTTCTTTTTAGTTGTTTTGTCCTTTACTGAAAGTGGTGTTTTTAAGTCTCCTACTATTATTGTGGAACTGTCAATTTATCTTTTCAGTGCTGTTAGATTTTGTTCTATGTTTTTTGGAGGACTGTCATTGGGTGTGTACATGTTTATTATGGTTATCTCTTCATGATGGATCATCCCCTTAATCATTATGTAATGTCCTTCTTTGTCTTTTATGGTAGATTTTATTTTAAAGTCTATTTTATCTGAGATTAGTATTGGCACTCCTACTCTTTTTGGTAGTTGTTTGCTTGATAAATTTTTTTCCAACCTTTGACTTTTAATAAATTCATGTCTTTGTTTCTAAGGTTTGCCTCTTGTAGATAGCATATTGATGGATCCTGTTTTTTTTTTTATCCATTCTGTCACTTTATGTCTCTTTATGGGTGCATTGAGTCCATTTACATTCAGTGTAATTATTGATAGATGTAAGTTTGTTGCTGTCATTTTGTAGTGCTTTTTTTTTTTTATGGTGCTAACATTTTCTTTATTCTTCTTACTCTCCTATGCTGAGTTATTTTTGTTTGTGGATTTTTTTTCATTTCTTTTGTTTTTGTAACTTTTGTTTTTGTTGAGACTTAAGTTTTTGCTCTTTATTTTTTTGAGTATGTTTGTTAACTTTCCCCTTATTTTTCTAAGTTTGAAGCAGTCTATTATTACTTTGTATCACATTGCCTTCCACTCCATTAGAAGGCTCTATACCTACACCATTTATTCCCTCTTTTATTGTTCTGATAATTTTGTCATTTCCTGATTAACTTCTCTGATTCTCTGTTGTATTTCTTTTGGTTTTGGATCGTCATTGAGAGTTCCTTTCCTAGGTTGGTATCTGGCTGGTATGATCCTGTGTCCTAGATTCAGCCTTTGTGCTGAGGTTGTTTGTTCTCATGTTGAAGAACTCCATTTAATAATTCTTGTAAGTTTGGTTTGGTTTTTACATATTCCCTTAATTTCTGTTTATCTGGAAACGTCCTAATTTCACCATCACAACTGAATGATAGTTTTGCAGGATATATTATTCTTGGGTGGCAATTCTTTTCTTTCAAGGTTTTATATATGTCATCCCACTGCTTTCTTGCCTAAATGGTTTCCGCTAAATAATCTGAGTTTATTCTTATTGTTTCTCCTTTGTAGGTGACTTCTTGTTTTTGTTGAACTGCTCTCAGGATTCTTTGTTTGTCTTTGGTTTTGGTGAGTGTGATTATGATATACCTTGGTGGTTTTCTTTCAGGGTCTATCCTATATGGGGTTCGTTGAGCTTCTTGGATGGCCAGCTTTTCATCTTTCACAATATTGGGGAAGTTTTCTGTCAGCAGTTCTTCAATGATCCTCCCTGTGTTTTCTGTTTTCTCCCCTGTTCTGGAACTCTGATCACTTGAAAATTTTTCATTTTGATTGTATCCTATGTAACTCTCAGGGTCTCTTCATTTTTCTTTGTTCTTTTTTCTGAGTTTTCCTCAGAGTTGTATCCAAGTGTTTGTCTTCAGTTCCACTGATCCTGTCTTCCACCATTTCAAATCTGCTCTTCAGCCCTTCTATGACACTGTCCATTTCTGAAATCTTATTGTTTATTTCTTGGATTTCTAACTGTTGTTTTTGTATAATTTCTAGTTGTGAATTTATTTTGCAATTTGTTCCTGCACTATTTTCCTGAATTCTATTTTTTTTTTTTGGTCTGTATTTTCTATGAATTTGTCTGCCTTTTCCATGAATTTGTCTATTTTTTCCTCATTTTTGTCTGCTTTTTGCTACAACTCTTGGACAATTCTAAGTACTGGAGATTTGAATTCCCTATCAGGTAGTTCTCTTGCCTTTTCTTCCACTGGAATTTCATCTGGTGTTTTATTTTGGATGTCTACTGGACCCATTCTGTCCTGTTTTTGTAAAAGTTTTGATATTGTCTGCTGTCTTCAGAGCATTCAGTAGTTATTTTTCTTGTTTATTGATTGTAGATCTGTTTGTTGCATCTTTTTTTTTCTTTCATCTGTATATGTGTGAGCAGACGGGCTGTGTGTTCTTTGCTGTTTGCTTTTCTATGGGCACGATACTTTTTGCCTCCTTCTCCAATTGGCAGGGTCTTTAGCTCAGATATGGTACATCAGGGAAGGTCTAGCCGAAGAGGAGTTACTGGGACAGGTTGTTTGTGGCACTTACTACAGCCACCAGGCCAGGTCAGTAATCAGTGCAGGGCAGGTTCTGGTAGGCCATGCCTGTGCTACTTGGTGGTGTGACTTTAAGTGCATGGTGTAGGTAAGCAGGATGGGGTGGATTGTTATATATGGAACTAATATGGATACGGGAGAGAGGAGAGGAACAGGAGCCAAAAACTACAAACAAACAAAAAAGTGTGCTAGGGCAGCTTGCCGTTGGATTGGAGAGATGAGAGACTATGAAATGGAGAAAAACAAAAAAGGGAAGAAGAAGAAAAAAAAGGAAAAGAAAAGAATGAATAAATAAAAATCAGAAAGGAGAAAGAACAGCAAAGCTCCCAGGGATCCCACCAATGTGTCTACGAGGTCTGGGGAAATTGTTCTCAGGTGTTGCAGTACAGCCTGGCTAGAAGACATAGAGGTATTCAGCACCAGGTATTCAGGGAAGAGGAAGAGAAGGAAGGTATAGAGACGAGAAACTGAGTAATGAGGAAAGACAAAAAAGGAAAAAGAGGGAAAGGAAAACAAAACAAATTTTAAGAAAATAAAAAAAGAACAACAACAAAAAAAAAAAACATGAAAAAAGAAATGCCCTGAGGGATCCCTCTGTACATCTGCACAAGACGAGTGGGTAGGCCCCAAGCCGCACAGCACTGGCTGGCCAAAATGGGCTCCCAACTCGAGAAAAGGAAAAGAAAACAAACAGACAATTCAAAACAAACAAACAAACAAAAGACCTGGGATCCCACCAGCGTGGCAGCCCAGACTGGGAAGCAGTTTCACACTCAAACGGAGCTCTGCAGCCCCTCAAGAAGAAGCAAAGACGGCTCACGGAGCCAGGTATTGGAGCGAAAGGTGGGGGACGTGGTGAGAGGTAAAGAAAAAAATCAAAAGAAGCCAAAAAAAGCAACACCAGCAGCCAACAAATGGCAGTCAGGGAGCTTGCTAGTGCGGCTGGGTGGAATCTAAGCAGCCAGTTCTTCCCAGCCAGGAGACTGTGGCCACGGGATGGGGGGTGGGAAAGCATATATCACAAATTACCAGTTGTTTCATCTCTTGCTGGAAGCTTTGTGAAGCTGCTTTCTTGTACCCCCTATTTGCTGGTCTTGGACAGGAGTCCAAGATGGTGGATCTGCACTGCATTAGCTGATAGGGGACCTCTTCTTGAATCTCTCCTTGCTCTCCTTCCTCTTTCAGTTTTCTCACTCCATTTGGTGCTTGGCTGAGTTCTTTATCTCTTCATTTGATGTTTTAGGTTTTCAGGATTGCTGTTTTCTCTGTTTGGCTTAGTTTTTCAGATCTTTGCTGTGGAGGGACGTCATGGTGCTTCTGCCTAGAGTGCCATTTTGTCAGAAGTCTAACTCCTTCTTTTTTGTTTTAATGTTGTCATCTTTTACATATTGACTTCTGTTTCCCTATTTTCAGTGTTTTAGCTTTGATTTACTTTTGTGACCACTTATCTGGGTTGATATCTGATTGCTCTTACCTCTGTTCTAGTCTTGGGTTGTTACCTGATGTTACTAATTTTCTAACCAGAGGACTTCCTTTAGTATTATTTTTGTGTGTGTGTGTTTGTGTCCTACTCATAGTGACCCTATCAGACAGAGTAGAACTGCTCTATAGGGATTATTTTTTATTTTTATTATTATTTTTTTTATTGTACTTCAGTTGAAGGTTACAGAACAAATGTTTTCTCATTAAACAGTGATTACACATATTGTTTTAAATAGTCATTACACATATTGTTTTATGACATTGATTAACAACCCCACAACATGTCCACCCTCTCCTTTCTCAACCTTTTTTCTTTTATTTTGGTGAAAATACACATAGCCAAAGATACACCATTTCAAAAATTTCTACATGCACAGTTCAGTGACATCAATTACTTTCTTCCAGTTGTGCTGCTATTCTCACTTTAGATGAAGGTTTACAGAACAAAATAGTTTCTCATTTAACAGTTAGTACACGTTGCCTATGACAATGCTTAACAACCCCACTACACTGTCCTTACTCAACCTTGGGTTCCGTATCACCAGCTTTCCTGTCTCTTCTACCTTCTAGTCCTTGTCCCTGGACTGCTGTGCCTCATTACTCCTGTTTTGTTTTATGGGGCTGTCCAATCCCTGACTGAACAGTGAACCTCTGAAATGACTTCACCACTGAGCTAAAAGGGTGTCTGTGGGCCATACTCTTGGGAATTCTTCAGTTTCTTTCAGGCTATTAAATCTAGTCTTTTTTATGTGTGTTAGAATTATGTTCTAGATCCTTCTCCAGCTCTGTCCAGAACCCTCTGTTGTGATCCCGGTCAGAGCAGTCACTGGCGGTAGCTGGACACCATACAGCATACTGGACTCAGTCTGGTGGAGGCCTTGGTAGCTGTGGTCCATTAGTATTTGGACTAAACTTTTCTTTGTATCTTGTTCTCTTCATTCTCCCTTGCTCCCAAAGGAGTGAGACTGTTACGGCAATAATGCGGATTGGAGCCGCCTGATGCAATAGACAATTCTGAGACAGGGGTGAGGTGAGCAGCAAGATGTTTATTATATATCGATATATAGGAGACAGAGGGGAATATTTTCCTCCAAAAAACCTGTCTCGCTCACTGGAGATCGGCTGAAGTCTTTTATAGGGACAGGATTATGGATCTTTTGTGGTAGTTTCCCCTTGAGGTGATGATGTCTTAGATGAGTTAACCTTCTACTGGTATTCTTAAAGGTTATCTGGTGACATCTTTGGGGATTATCTGGCGACATCCTGCTTTTCCTTGTCACAAGATGGGTGCTTTCTTTGGTTTTTCATTCTTAGATCATTATCACTTGTTTTCCACTCTCCAGGGAAGAACCTCAGTTAATCTTAAACCCTTTTGTAGAGACTGGAATGGGAGGGAAAAATCACGAGACAATGTGGCAGTTAGCAATGGGGAGTAAATAATAGTGAGTTGGGCCTATGCAGCCTCTTCCAAGACCAGTGGAGTATCTTAGATGGCTGCTCACAGGCTTTTAAGACCTCAGATGCTACTCACCAAAGTAGAATGTAGAGCAATGTCATTATAAGCTGTGTTATGCCAATTGAGCTAGATGTTCCCCGAGACCCTGGTCCCCACTACCCTTACACAGCAATTCAGTCCCTCAGGGAGTTTGGATGTGTCTGTGGAGCTTCCGTGACCTTTCCTTGTAGAAGTAGTGCTAGTTTCCCCAGTATTGTGTACTGTCTCACCCTTCACCCAAGATACCACTTATCTATTGCCTATTTAGAATTCCCCCCCACCCCTCCCATCCATTGTAATGAACAAATATTGTTTCTTTTTGTGTGCAAACTTTTTCATGGGATTTTACAACAGAGGTCTCGTACAATATTTGTCCTTTTGTGATTGACTTATTTCACTCAGCATAATGTCCTCCAGTTTCATGAGATGCTTCACAGATTCATCACTGTTCTTTATTGTCGCATAGTACTCTATTGTGTGTATGTGTCATAGTTTGTTTATCCATTCATCTGCTGATGGGCATCTAGGTTGTTTCCATCTTTTTGCTATTGTGAACAATGCTACCATGAACCTGGGTGTGCATATGTTTATTCGAGTGAAAACTCTTATTTTCTAGGATATATTCCTAGGAGTGGGACTACTGGATGGTATGGTATGTCTATTTCTCGGTTTCTAAGGAAGCGTCATATCATTTTTTTAAATGATTGTATCATGTTGCATTCCCACCAGCACTGCATAAGAGTTCCAATCTCCAATACTCTCTCCAACATTTGTTATTTCCAGTGTTTTTGATTCATGCCAGTAATGCCGGAGTGAGATGTTATCTCACTGTGGTTTTAATTTGCATTTCTCTAATGGCTAGTGATCGCGATCATTTCCTCATGTGTCTGATGGCCACTTGACTGTCTTCTTTGGTGAAGTGTCTGTTCATTTCCTTTGCCCATTTTTTAATAGGATTATTTATCATTTTGTTGTAGAGGTGTTGGATTTTCTTGTAGATTGTGGAGATTAGACCTTTGTCTGACTTGTACTGTCCAAAAAATTTTTCCCAGTCTGTAGGTTCTCTTTTTACTCTTTTGGTGAAGTCTTTTGAAGAGCATAGGTGTTTGATTTTTAGAAGGTCTCAGTTATCTAGCTTATCTTCTGGGGTTTGTGTCTTGATATTTGTGGTTTGTATCCTGTTAATGCTGTGTATTAGGGCCTGAAGAGTTGGTCCTATTTTTTCTTCTATGAACTTTATAGTTTTTGGCTTTATATTTAGGTCTTTGATCCATTTTGAATTAGTTTTTGTATATGGTATGAGGTATGAATCCTGTTTCATTTTTTTACAGATGGATATCCAGTTTTGCCAGCAGCATTTGTTAAAAGGACTGTCTTTTCCCCATTTGATGGACTTTGGGCCCTTGTCAAAGATCAGGCAACCATAGGTAGATGGATTTACATCTGGGTTCTCCATTCTGTTCCATTGGTCAATGTATCTGTCCTACCAGTACCAGGCTGTTTTGACTGCAGTAGCTGTATAGTAGGTTCTCAGGTCAGGTAGTGTGAGTCCGCCTCCTTTATTCTTCTTCTTCAATAGTGCTTTACTTATTCAGGGCTTCTTCCTTTTTCATATAAAGTTAATTGTTAGTTTTTCCATCTCTTTGAAAAGAGTTGTTGGTATTTGGATACGGATTGCATTGTGTTTGTAAATTGCTTTGTGTACTATTGTCATTTTCACAATGTTGAGTCTACCTATCCACGAACATGGTATGTTTTTCCATTTATGTAGATCCCTTTGAGTTTCTTGCAGTAGTGTTTTGTAGTTTTCTTTGTATAGGTCTTTTACATCCCTGGTTAGATTTATTCCTAAGTATTTTATTTTTTTAGGGGCTATTATAAATGGTATTGTTTTCCTGATTTCCTAGTCATCGTTCTCTTTGTTGGTGTTTAGGAATCCAACTGATTTTTGTATGTTTATCTTCTAACCTACTACACTGCTGAATCTTTCTATTAGTTCTAATAGATTTCTCATGGAGTCTTTAGGGTTTTCTGTGTATAGTATCATATCATCTGCAAACAGGGACAGTTTAACTTCTTCATTACCTGTTTGGATGCCCTTTATTTCTTTTTCTTGCCTTATTGCTCTGTCTAGAACTTCCAGCACAATGTTAATAGGAGAAGTGATAATGGGCATCCTTGTCTTGTTCCTGTTTTCAAGGGGAATGTTTTGAGCCTCTCTCCATTAAGAATGATGTTGGCCATTAGTTTTGCATAGATGCCCTTTATTATGTTGAGAAATTTCCCTTATATACCTATTTGATTGACAGTTTTTATCAGGAATACGTGTTGGAATTTGTCAAACGCTTTTTCTGCATCAATTGAGATGATCTTGTGATTCTTTTCTTTCCTTTTATTTATGTGGTAGATTACATTGATTGATTTTCTAATGTTGAACCATCCTTGTATACCTGGCATGAATCCTACTTGGTAGTGGTGTATTATTATTTTTTTTTTACATGATGCTGAATTCTATTGGCTAGAATTTTGTTGAGAATTGTTGCATGTATATTCATGAGAGATATTCGTCTGTAATGTTCTTTTTTTTTTGTTGTGTCTTTACTTGGTTTTTGTATCAGGGTTATGCTGGCTTCATAGAATGAATTTGGAAGCGTTGCTTCCTTTTTTATGCTCTAAAATTTCTTGCATAGTACTGCTCCAAGCTCCTCTCTGAATGTGTTCTAGAATTCTGCAGTGAAGCCATCTGGGCCAGGGCTTTTTTTTGTTGGGAGTTTTTTTTTATTGTCTTTTCAGTCTCTTCTCTTTTTATGAGTCTGTTCATATTGTCAACATCACTTTGTTGTAGTTTGGGTAGGTAGAGTGTTTCTAGAAATTTATCCATTTCCTCTAGGTTTTCAAATTTGTTGGAGTGTAGTTTTTCATAATATTCTATTATGATCCTTTTATTTCAGTTTGGTCTGCTGTAATTTTGCCCATTTCATTTCTTATTTGGGTTTTTTTCATCCTCTCCCGTTTTTCTTTTGTCTGTCTGGCCAGTGGTTTGTTGATTTTGTTGATTCTTTCAAAGAATCTTTTCGTTGTGTTGATTCTTTCTATTGTCTTACTATTCTCTATTTCATTTCTTTCTGCTTTGATGTTTATTATTTCCTTTCTTCTAGTGGCTGTGGGCTATTTTTTGCTGTTCTCTTTCTATTTGTTTGAGTTGTGTGGTTAATGTTTTCATTTTGGCCCTTTTTCATTTTTGATGTGTGCATCTATTGCTATAAATTGTCCTCTGAGGACTGCCTTTTCTGGGTCCTAAATGTTTTGGTATGATGTGTTTTCATTCTCATTTGATTCTAGGAATTTTTGGATTCCATCTCTGATTTCTTCTATTATCCAGTGGTTTATAAGCAGGGTGTTATTCAGTTTCCATGTAAATGATTTTTTTCCTTGTTCTTTCAGTTGTTACTTTCTACCTTAATGGCTTTGTGCTCTGAGAACATACTTTTGTTATCTCATCATTTTGGATCTTGTTGAGGATTGCTCTGTGGCCTAAGATGTGGTCTATTCTGGAGAACATTCCATGTGCTTTGGAAAAGAATATGTACTTTGCAGTTCTTGGGTAAAGTGTTTTATATATGTCTATGGGGTCATATTGACTGATTGTGCCCTTTAGGTCTTCCGTATCTTTGTTGAGTTTCTTTCTAGATGTTCTGTTCTTTACCAAGAGTGGTGTGTTGGAGTATCCTACTATTATTGTGGAACTGTCAATTTTTCTTTTCAGCATTGTTAGAGTTTGTTTTATGTATTTTGGAGCCGTGTCATTGGGTGCATAGATGTTTATGATGCTTATGCCTTCATTATGGCTCATCCCCTTAATCATTATGTAGTGTTCTATTTTGTGTTTTATTGTGGATTTTGTTTCAAAGTCTATTTTACCTGAGATTAGTATTGCCACTCCTGTCCTTTTTTTGGTAGTTGTTAGCTTAATATATTTTCTTCCAACCTTTGACTTTTAATAAATTTAAGTTTTTGTTTCTAATGTGTGTCTCTTGTAGACAGCATATTGATGGATCCTGTTTTTTTAATCCATTCTGTCACTCTCCGTTTCTTAATGGGTGCATTGAGTCCATTTACATCCAGTGTAATTATTGATAGGTGTGAGTTTATTGCTGTCATTTTGTAGTGCTTTTTTGTTTGTGTGTTGATGACTTTTTCTTTGTTCCTCTTAGTCTCCTGTTGTGAATTCCTTTAGTTTTTAGATTTTTTTTCATTCTTTGTTTTTGTAGGTTTTATTTTTATTGACAATTTATGTTTTTCCTCTTTGTTTTTATGAGTATGTTTGCTAACTTTCTTTGTGGTTACTGTGAATTTTACCCTTATCTTTCTAAGTTTGAAGCAGTCTATTATTACTTGGTATCACCTTGCCTTCCTCTCCATTAGAAGGTTCTATACCCACACCGTTTATTCCCTCTTTTATTATTCTAAAGTTGTTGTCATTTACAGATTAACTGCACTGATTACATGTTGTATTGCTTTTCATTTTGGATAGTTTTGAGAGTTCATTTCCTAGATTGGTATCTGGCTGATATGATCTTTCGACCTAGATTCAGCCTGTGAGCTGAAGTTCCTTGTTCTCAGATCAAAGGACTCCCGTTAATAAGTCTTGGAAGTTTGGTTTGTTTTTACATATCCCCTTAATTTCTGTTTATAGGAAATGTCCTAATTTCACCATCATATTTGAAAAAGAATTTTGCAGGATATATTATTCTTGGCTGGCAATTTTTTCTTTCAAGGTTTTATATATGTCATCCCACTGCCTTTTTGCCTGCATGGTTTCTGCTAAATAATCTGAGCTTAGTCTTACGGTTTCTCTTCTGTATGTGACTTCTTGTTTTTTACGAGCTGCTCTCAGGATTCTTTGTTTGTCTTTGGTTTTGTCGAGTGTGATTATGATATGCCTTGGTGATTTTCTTTTCGGGTCTATCCTATATGGGGTTCGTTGAGCTTCTTGGATGGCCAGCTTTTCATCTTTCACAATATTGGGGAGGTTTTCTGTCAGCAGTTCTTCAGTGACCCTCTCTGTGTTTTCTGTTTTCTCTCCTGGTTTTGGAATACCAATCACTCACAAATTTTTGCTTTTGATTGTATCCCACATAATTCTCAGGGTCTCTTCATTTTTCTTTGTCTTTTTTCTGAGTTTCTTCAAACAGGGTAGTATCCAAGTGTTTGTCTTCAATTCCACTGAGCCTGTTTTCCACCATTTCAAATCTTCTCCTCAATCTTTCTATGACACTGTCCATTTCTGAAATCTTGTTGTTTACCTTTTGGATTTCTAGTTGTTTTTGTATAATTTCTAGTTGTGAATTTATTTTGGAATATTTTCCTTCATTATTTTCCTGAATTCTTCCATTTGTTTGTCTGGATTATCCATGAATTTGTCTGCCTTTTCCATGAATTTGTCTATTTTTTCCTCTTGTTTGTCTGCTTTTTGCTTCAACTGTTGCACAATTCTGAGTATTACAGATTTTAATTCCCTATCAGGTAGTTCTATTTCCTTTTCTTCCCCTGGAAAGTCATCTGGTGTTTTATTTTGGAAGCCTACTGGGATCATCCTGTCCTGTTTTTGTAAATGTTTTGATATTGTCTTCTGTCTTCAGGGCATTTAGTGTTTATTTTTCTCTTTCATTAATTGTAGATTTGTTTGTTTTGTCCTTTTTTAAAATTTTTCTATGTCTGGGCAGGCGGGTTGTGTGTTCTTTGTTATTTGCTCTTCTCTGGGCAGTTTTCACCTCCTTCTCCAGTTGGCAGAATCAGTCGCTCAGATATGTTACAGCAGGGCAAGTATAGCTGAAGAGGAGTTGCTGGAATGGGTTGTTTGTGGAACTTACTCCAGCCACCAGGGCGGGTCGGTGATCAGTGCAGGGCAAGTTCCTGTAGGTTGTGCCTGTGTTGCTTTGTGGTATGATGTTAAGCACAAGGTGCAGGTAGGCATGATGTAGGGAGGAGATTGTGATGTGTGGATCTAAGATGGGTATGGGAGAGAAGAGAGAGGAAAAGAAGCCAAAAGCCTACAAACAAAAAACAGTGCTAGGGAAGCTTGCTGTTGAAGTGGAGAGTTGAGAGACTACGAAATAGAGAAAAACATAAAGGGGAACAGGAATAAAAAATAAGAAAAGAAAAGAATGAATAAATGAAAATTAGAAAGAATACAGTACAGCAAAGGTCCCAGGGATCCCATCAGTGAGGCTACAGGGTCTGGCGAAATTGTTCCCAGGTGTTGAAGTACATCCTGGCTAGAAGGTGTAGAGGTATTCAGCACCAGGTATTCAGTGGACAGGAATAGAAGGAAGGTATAGAGAGGAGAAACTGAGTAATGAAGAAAGACAAAAAGGGAAAAAGAGGGAAAAGAAAACAAAATAAATCAAGAAAAAAGAACAAGAAAAATCCCCCAAAAAACAGAAAAAGGAAAAAGACAAGAAAAAAGAAATGCCCTCAGGGATTTCTCTGCATGTCTATGCAACCTGAGAGTGTAGGTCCTAAGCTGCTTAGCACTGCCTGGCCAGAAAGGCCTCCCAACTTGAGAAAAGAAAAAGAAAACAAACAAATAATTCAAAACAAAAAAACAAAAGCCCCAGGATCCCACCAGCGTGGCAGCACAGTTTACGAGGCAGTTCCACACTTGAATGGAGCTCTGCATCCCCTCAAGAAGAAGGAAAGATGGTGCATGGAGCCAGGTATTTGAGCGAAAGGAGGGGGAGATGGTGACAGGTAAGTAAGAAATCAAAAGACGTGGAAAAAAGCAACACCAGCAGCCAACAAATGGCACTCAGGGAGCTGGCCAGTGTGGGTGGGTGCAATCCAAGAAGCTGGTGTTTCCTGGCCAGGAGAATGCGGCCTTGGGAAGCAGAGGAGGCTGAGTGGAGGTGAAGAAGGGTGGGGGGTAGGAGAGCATAAATTGCCAGTTACTGGTTGTTCTGTCTCCTGCTGGAAGCTCTGTGAAGCTGCTTTCTCGTAACCCCTATTTGCTGTTCTCTGATAGGAGTCCAAGATGGAGGATCTGCACTGTGTTAGCTGATAGGGGACCTCTGCATCAATCTCTCCTCACTCTCCGTTCTCTGTCAGTTTCTCACTCCATTTGGTGCTTGGCTGAGTTCTTTATCTCTTCCTTTGATGTTTAGGCTTTCAAGATTGCTGTTTTCTCTGTTTGGCTTAGTTTTTCAGATCTTTGATGTGGAGGGACAGCATAGTGCTTCTACCGAGAGCACCATTTTATGGGAAGTCTCCTTTAGTATTTCTTGTAATTTTGGTTAGGATTTTGCAAATTCCCTAAATTTCTGTTTATCTGGAAATGACCTAAATTCACCATCATATTTGAGAGACAGTTTTGCTGGATATATAATTCTTGTCTGGTGGTTTTTTTCCTTCAAAGTCTTACATATGTCATCCCATTGCCTTCTTGCCTGTGTGGTTTCTGCTGAGTAGTCCAAGCTTATTCTTATTGTCTCTCCTTTGTAGGTGACTTTTCGTTTATCCCTAGCTGCTCTTAAAATTCTCTCTTTATCTTTGGTTTTGGCAAGTTTGATTATAACATGTCTCGGTGATTTTCTTTTGGGATCTACCTTATGTGGGGTTTGATGGATAGATATCTTGTCATCTTTCATGATATCAGGGAAGTTTTCTGCCAATGAATCTTCAATGATTCTGTGTGTATTTTCTGTTTTTCCCTTATGTTCTGGTACTCCAATCACTCATAGGCTATTCATCTTGCTAGAGTCCCACATAAGTTTTAGGGTTTCTTCATTTTTTTAAATCGTTTTATCTGATTTTTCCTCAAATAAGTTGGTGTCATGTACTTTATCGTCAGTCTCTCGAATTCTGGCTTTCCTTGCCTCAATTCTACTTCTAAGACTTTCTATTGAGTTGTCTAATTCTGAAATTTTATTGTTAAGCTTCTGGATTTCAGATTGCTGTCTCTCTACAGATACTTGCAGCCTATTAAATTTGTCATTATACTCTTCTCTAATCTTTTTAATTTCCTCTGTTGCGTGTTCTGTGTTTTGCTCAATTTCCTTCCTAATTTCTTAAAGAGTTCTGTCTATTAATATTTTGTATTCTGCCTCTGGTAATTCCAAGAAATTTTCCTCCTTCAGAAAATTTCTAGATTCTTTATTTTGGGAGGTTGCTGAAGCCATCATGGATTGCCTCTTTATGTGATTTGATATTGACTGCTGTGTCTGAGCCATCAATAATTTATTATATTTATTTATTTTATGTTTGCTTACTGTATCCTAGCTTCTTGTTTCGTTTTGATATGCCCAAATAGGCAGCTCATATGAGCTAGTTTGATTATTGGCTCCTTTGAAGCTCTAATGTCCTGTCACCAGGTGTTTAGATCTGTTACTAGGTATATGAGCTCAGGAGTCCGCCCACTCCTCCTGTATGGATTCAGCTCAGGTACCCAGGTAGATGGGCACCACATGTGTGGTGTAGGCTCTCTTGCCTACAGTCCTAGATAGGTGTGGGTGATTGGTGTAAGCACAGGCATCTGGTTGCAGCAGGGGGACACACTAAAGTTACCACTTATCTATTGAAAGTAAGACAAATTCTTGTAAGTAAGAACTTGATTTCTGATATGTGAGGTAAATGTCTTTAATAAAAATGAAAAGTCTATTAATTCTACATCTTCTCAAAGCATTGGAAAAATGTCCTTGAACAGTCTACTGCTCTAAAACATCCTAAGGTTATTAGCCTTACAGAAAGAACTCTCTCAAAGCAAGCGTAAATTCATGCCTAAGTAGTAATAAAGTAAAGTAGTTTCACAACTGTGGAGTCACTATGAGTCAAAATCGACTAGATGACAATGAGTTTGGCTTTTTGGTTTGGATTTTCATATCTTTAAATATTTGTAATTTCTAGGGAATATTGACTTGGTAATGTATTTTGTGGGGAATTCCATCCTAGTCTCCACTAGACAAATAGGATAGGAAGTCACTAAGGGTACAGATCCACCTGAAATTATTTGTAAGGTCATTCAGACAAGTAGGCAGTATATTCTAGATAGTAGATAATAATGCTGGCAATTAGTAAGCACTAAGAGTTAACAGAAAACCCAAAGATCAAAATATATGGTACTTTAACTAAAGGGAAGGAGTCCTGGTGGCACAAATGGTTAAGAGCTTGGCTGCTAACCCAAAGTTTGGTGATTCAAATCTACCCAGTAGCTCCGGAGGAGAAAGACCTGGTAATTTGGTTATATAAAGATTACAGCCAAGAAAACCCAATAGGGCAGTTCTACTTGTAACATGGGGTTGCTGAGTCAGAATTGACTAGACAACACCCTGTAATAACAACAGACTAAGCAGGGCAGTGTTGGTTCAGTGGTAGAAATTCTTAACTTCCGTGTGGAAGACCCAGGTTTGATTCCTGGCCAGTGCACCTCATTCATAGCTACCATCTGTCTTTCAGTGGATGCTTTTGTGTTGCTGTGATGCTTGCTGAACAGATTTCAGTAGCGTTTCCAGACTAAGATAGACTAAAAAGAAAGGCCTGGTGATCTACTTTCAAAAATCAGTCAACGAAAACCTTATGGATCACAATGGTGTATGGAGTCACTGTGAGTTTGGAGCTGACTTGACGACAGCTAACAACATAGCAACAGATGTGAGTAGTTGACCTATATTCTATAGTAAATAATAATTAGAATTATATAGTCAGACTAAACAATAATGGAATTTTCAAGCAGATAACAAAGTTTCATTGACTGAGCTTAGCTACAGCATCAGAAATTTAGCTTTTGAAGAAACTAACAAAATCCTGGTTAGTAAGCCAGAGTCTAGGGTAAAAATACTAAAAGATGTAAAGGCTTTGGTCTCCCAAGATGGCAACTAGTATCTCAGAGATTCACTTACCAAAGAAGGATTCCACAGTCCTTCATGGTAATTTATATATAAATTCATATATATATATTCATATTTTTATATTTTATGTATAAATTTATATATGATATATATATTTATATATAATTTACTAGTCTGCCTCTCAACTCTGTTTCTAATTTGGTAGCCTGTTCGATCAATTCTCGTATATATACATATATATGTATACATACATGTAATATATGTATATATACAAAAAATATTGCCTGTGAGTTGATTCTGACATACATGTAATAGGGAGAAAGATTTGTGAATTTGCACATTTAGAAAAGAGGTATGGACTAGAGACATAAAAATATCACTAGCAAACTTTAGATTCATACATCTAACTTCCTACTTAATATATGCACTTTGATATCTAATGCACACTTGAACACTACACGATCAAAACTGAAATCATGTCCTTCCTATCCAAATATGTTCTACCTGAAGTACTATCAATCTCAGTTGACAGTAACTTTCTTCTTTTATTACTAGAGCCAAAATTCTTGAAGTCAGTCTTGGCTCCATTCTTTTTCTCACAGCCTATAGCCAATCCATTATGACATTCTATTGGATTTATTTTCACACTATATATAGAATACAACTAATTCTCACCATTGCTGCCTTTACCACCTTAGTCGATTATACTATTATCTCTTCCTGTTAATGCTCTCCCAGCTTTAACTGTTGACTCCCATCTATTTCTAATACAGTAGCCAAAATGAATCTTTAAAAAAATGAAAACTAAATTATGTCACTCTTCTCCCCAAATTTCTGCAATAGCTAACCATTTTACTCACAGCAAATTGCAAAATCCTTTTTTGAGTGGCAATTTTCCATGGATCACTCGTGTTTGTCACATTTTCTGAGCAAGAGACACTGGAAGTTCTCCCCCTGCCCTGCAGAATGTGACAAGATTTTTATATAGCAAACAGACTTGGAAAACAAAGATAGTGTCTCTGTCCAGGTGCTGGGGAGGTTTCTTTCTGGAACAAGTTATTATAGATAACATCTCCTTCTGAAACAAAAGTTTACTAGGTTTGTTAGATGGTCCCTTGTATGAATGGGGGCTTCCTAAGCTAAGTGTTCCTCAGATGTGACACAAACCCACTGTGTTTGTAGCATCCACCCGGGCCACTCTGCATTGCCCTCATGTTACTCAGGGACAAAAGATAACATGGGATCATGAAGCTCATGTTGCCTGTTTGGTTGTGAGTAACAAAGTCCTTGGTCTCTGACCCAGGGGTCTTACGTCTTCTACCAGCATCAAGAAATTGAGACAGGCTCACTTGTTAGTTTGCAAGGAGGGTAAAATATTAACCCTCAACAGGTCTTAACTCTCCTTATAATCACCTACAGCCGTACATGAATTGATCCATTGACTCTCTGACCTCATCTCCTACTATGCTTCTCGTCACTTATGGAATTCCAGTCACACTGTCTCCTTTCCATTCCATAGAGTACTCTGAGCACTCCCACCTTAGGAACTTCGAAGTAGCTCTTCCTTCTTCTTGGAATGCTCATCTTTCAAACATCCATGTGACATTCAATAAATAGCCATTGAAGAAATAAATTTTCAAAAAATTGGAATCAGGTGACCCAAGAAACACCCAAGATATTTGTAAATTGAAGACTGATTTATGAGTGAGTCTCATTAACATACTAGAGTTTTTCTCTGCTTTGTGATTTGGCAGATTTCTTCCAGAAGGAAGCACGTTTGTTAGGCAGTAGAGCTACTATCATGGCCTAACGTTACATGAGTATCAAGTAAATGTGCCTCTCGGGACAAGAAAGAAATGCAGACTGAGAATGAAAAAGGTTAGAAATACAGTCTCATTGAAAACATAATGAATTTTATTCGTTAATCTCCTTTCAAATTTTCAGAGTACTCTATTGAGTTAAAAGTGCTAAGTTCAAAAGACAAAATAATAAAGCCTGACAGTTTTAAATTATCAGAGAATTTTTTAAATCAATTTACCACATTTTTAACTCAGTGTTTAACTGACTTCTATTTAATTAACCTAATTATCTCTGCATCTTTTATTTTTTAACCTAAAGAAAGTCTTCTTACATTAACTTCTTTAGATCTTAGGCCCTGAAATCCAAACTTTTCTTTTGAATATGACATTATCATCTTTACCAACTTGCAAATAGGCTATTGGAAACTTTAAAAAAGATATTCTTGAAATGGACAGTGCTTATTAGAAATATGCATAGTATTCACCATTAAAACACCAGTAAAAGAAAAAAAAAGAAAGAAAGAAAAATCTCTTTCATGCTCATTTGTTTTGTAAGAACTAGCGAAAAGTACTGCAATTAGACCCAAAGTGCCAATTAGGGGGAAAAAGGGAAAACCGAATCTGGTTTCTCAGAGAAAATAGTAACAAAAGCCAAGTATCTTATAGGAAAAAATCTTTGAAATGAAATTCATGAAAGTAACTAAGAGAACAATAGGGAATAATAATTAGGGACGAATACTCTGAAACAATAGGACATTTCTTGGGGTTCAGGAAAAATTTCTGAGGACAATTCTTAAATAAAAATGGTACAATATTTGATATTTGAAAAGTCTTACAGCACTCTTCATCTTTTCAACATGCCCAAGTGTAATAATCAAAAAAAGTAGCATAGATGAACTTGCTGAAACCCCCATAAAGGTAAAAACTAACTTGTTTTTATTGTAACTGTTGCTTTGTTCATTCAAAAAAGCTCTCTAGGAACACTGTAATTGTAAAATAGATTTTTAAGTTTTTAAGATATTAACCATAGACAGTAGGGTCCAAGAATTTTGATGGAAGACTTTTGAAGAAAAATGTTTGTTTTCCTAGCATCCTAATATGTCTGCTTACATAATCTGTTGAAACAACTAGAAAAAAGTATTTCATTTTCAAGCTGAAAAAGTCTAGTTTGAAGAGCTTTCACTGAGAATGTCATGTGCCAAAATTAGCATTATAGTAGGCACAGAGATGTCCCACTAGATCCCTTTTCAAGGAAGGACTTGCTGCTCAGTTGTGAAGGGCAGAAAGCGGTTTCTGGCTAACGTCTACTGTCTACTTCAGGATTTGCCTCATCAGCGGAGTCTTAACCCACATATGGTGACTGAGTACAGCAACTGAAGTAAAGCTCGGTGGAAACTGTTTTCTGTAAAAGGTCACATAGTAAAAAGTTTAGGCTAATGGGCTACAGACTCTTGCAGCTACTCAACTTTCCTTTCATATCACAAAAGCAGCCACAGATCATGCATAACTGAATAAGAGTGTTGATAGAGGACATCCTTGTCTGGTTTCTGTTCTCAAGGGGAATGCTTTCAAAGTCTCTCTATTTAGAATGGTGTTGGCTGTTGGCTTTGTATAAATGCCCTTAATTATATTGAGGAATTTCCCTTCTATTCTTATTTTATTGTGAGTTTTTATCATGAAAGGGTGTTGGACTTTGTCGAATGCCTTTTCTGCATTGATTGAAAAGATCATGTGGTTCTTATCTTTTGTTTTATTGATGTGATGGATTACATTGATTGTTTTTCTAATGTTGAACCATCCCTGCATACCTGGTATAAATCCCACTTGGTCATGGTGAATTATTTTTTTGATATGTTGCTGAATTCTATTGGCTAGAATTTTGTTGAAGTTTTTTACGTCAATGTTCATGACAGATATCAGTCTGTAATTTTCTTTTCTTGTAGTGTCTTTACCTGGTTTTGGTATCAGGGGTATGCTGGCTTCACAGAATGAGTTTGGGAGTATTCCATCCTTTTCTAAAGGTATTCTGAAATACCTTTAGTAGAAGTGGTGTTATCTCTTCTCTAAAAGTTTGGTAGAATTATCCAGTGAAGCCATCCAGGCCAGGGTTTTTTTTGGTTGGCAGTTTTTTAATAACCTTTTCAATCTCTTCTTTGTTATGAGTTTATTTAGTTGTTCTACCTCTGTTTGTGTTAATTTAGGTAGGTAGTGAGTTTCTAGAATTTTGTCCATTTCCTCTAGGTTTTCAAATTTGTTAGAGTACAATTTTTCATAGTAATCTACTATGATTCTTTTAATTTCAGTTGGGTCTATTGTGATATCACCCATCTCATTTCTTATACGGGTTATCTGCTTCCCTTCTTGTTTTTCCTTTGTCAGTTTGGTCAATGGTTTATCAATTTTATTGATCTTTTCAAAGAACGAACTTTTGGACTTGTTAACTCTTTCAATTGTTTTTCTATTGTCTATTTCATTTAATTCTGCTCTAATTCTTATTATTCCCTTCTTTCTAGCGCCTGTGGGCTTCTTTTACTGCTCTTTTTCTACTTGTTCCAGTTGTAGGGTTAATGTTTTGATTATGGTCCTTCCTTTTTTTTGGATGTGTGCATTTATTGCTATAAACTGACCTCTGAGCACTGCTTTTGCTGTGTCCTAAAGGTTCTGGTAGGATGTGTTTTCATTCTCATTTGATTCTGTGAATTTCTTTATTCCATCCTTAATTTCTTCTGTAACCCAGTAGTTTTTGAGCAAGGTGTTGTTCAGTTTCCATGTGTTTGATTTTTTTTTCCTTGCTTTTTGTGTTGTTGATTTCCACTTTTATGGCTTTATGGTGAGAAAAGTTGCTTTGTAATATTACGATGTTTTGGATTTTGTGAAGGCTTGCTTTATGGCCTAATATGTGGTCTATTCTGGATAATGTTCTGTGTGCGTTTATAAAGAAAGTGTACTTGGCTGCTGTTGGGTGCAGTATTCAGTGTGTGTCTGTGAGATCAAGTTGTTTGAGTGTAGCATTTAGCTCTTCCGTGTCTTTGTTGAGCTTCTCTCTGGATGTTCTGTCCTTCACCGAAAGTGGTGTGTTGAAGTCTCCTACTACTATTGTGGAGCTGTCTCTCTCTCTCTCTTCAGAGCTGTTAGAGTTTGTTTCATGTATTTTGGAGCACTGTTGTTGGGTGCGTAGATATTTATTATAGTTATGTCCTCCTGGTGAATTGACCCTTTAATCATTACATAATGCCCTTCCTTATCCTTTGTGGTAGATTTTACTTTAAAGTCTATTTTGTCAGAATTGGGTTTCTCCAGTCTCTGTCATGCCAATAAGTCTGGTCTTTTTTTTTTTTGTGAGTTAGGATTTTGTTCTACATTTTTCTCCAGCTCTGTCCAGGACCCGCTATTGTGATCCCTGTTAGAGCAGTCTGTGGTGGTAGCTGGGCACCATCTAGTTGTGCTGGACTCATTCTGATGGAGGCCATGGTAGTTGTGGTCCATTAGTCCTCTGGAATGAGTTGTGGGTCGTGCATCAACCCAAACATATTGTTTCATTCTGCAGCATTCAAAACTAAAGATACTGCCCCTAAACTAGTCACTCTCACAATCCATTTGAGTAAGGGTTCCTCAGGAAGCCGACGATACTGATCTACAAATTTAAGTAAATCCTTTACACTATATCCCCTGGTTTCAATAGTTTCTTGGTTTTGCCCTTTCCCTCCTGGACTACATTCTCAGTGAGCAACAGTTGTAGGGGTACTTCCTGTTGTGCTGACATGATTTTTCCTTTCTGAGACTAGTGGTCATAACTCCAAACTGGATCAAGTCTTGGTTCAACACTTAAATTCTCCGCTATATTCTTTTTCTCTGCCATTGCTGCTATTACTGATAACAGAAACCAATGAATTGTATGTCTGGCTATTTTTTTTATCACTCTGTATTTCCATGTGCATGCAACTAGTCAATTCCTCAGGAGTTAGAGCCACCACTACTAATTCCCATGAATAACTTTTGCCTTGGGTAACTGATTGCAACATAACAGCTGCTTCAATTCATGGGTGTTTTTTTATCCCATCCAGAAGCCAATAGGTTTCTCATTCTCCCATTTATCCTCTTTTTTCCAAAACCACATATTTGCAGTGAGTCTGGGCCGTTGCAGCAAAACCCACCATTCTAACACCGACTGAATGAATAATTTCCTTTTTAAGGATCAGCACGAAGCTGGTTCCTATAAGGCAGAGATTAAAGATGTCCTAAATGTCCAACTTTTGCAGGTTGCTGTACCACTCCATCATCTCTAAAGTCAACTACTTCTGCTCCCTTCAGTACTCTCCCTCTTGCCTTTGGGTTCCATAATTCAGTGCAACGTCTCATGGAACTCATGAACCATATCAAGGAAATGGCACAGGCAGTTTTGAAGATTGACAAGTCCCAAATCTGTGGGTCAGGTATAGGCTTCTCCTGACTCATGTGGCCGTAGTAGCCAATGAACCCAAACCAGCAGGCTCACAAGGCTGCGGAAGCTGGTGAATCAGGTCAGACAATAGGTCGCTGACCCATGGGGCTGTGGAAGCTAACAAATCCCAGAATTGGCAGGTCAGACTGCAGGCTGCTGGCTACAGTTCCAAGAACCAGAGGTCAGACTATGATAAGCCAGACACAGGATCCAGATACAAAGAGAGAGAAAGAGACAGAGACACAGAGAGAACCCTGCTGAAGAACCTACATATATGCACTGGATGAAGGCCACAGCCCAGGGATGGTCGTGGCTTGAGTGAGACTGGGACTTGAGTCAAGTCCGCCTGCAAGGCTATGACTCAAGATACATTCCAAACCAATCCTGTCTTATTAACGTATAGAGGTTAGGATTTACAACACATAAATCAGAGAGTCATTAGGATACTTACATCAGATCACAAAATGGGGGACAGCCACACAATACTGGGAATCATGGCAAAGCTAAGCTGACACACAAATCCAAACATCACAGATTCCATATACCTTATTTGCATAGTCCCATTCAATCACTGTGTGTGAGTCACAAAGACTATGGCTAAAAGGGCCATATTAAGTAATTCATTATATCACAAATTCATATGCTAGCTCAGGACAAAATGCTTGTGTACCAAATACCTAACAAGAATCTATACTTTCACCTCAGGTTGATCACTAAGCACAAACTCAAGTTGGTAAGACTGGGAAAGGTGTATTTTTGTTTTGTTTTGATTTTCTTTGTCCTCTTTTTTTCTCTTTCCTTCCTACCTTCCTTCCTATCTTCCCTCCTTCTTTCCTACCTTCCTTCCTTTCTTTTTTCCTTCCTTCCTTCCTTCTTTTCTTCCTTCTTTCTTGGAGTACTAGGAAATCTCTTTTGAAACACTAGCTCGTAATGCTTGGGAACAGCGTTTTCAATGTCCATGTACATGCAAGAGGGCAGTCATTGCAAAGATTCACTGGGGCTTGCTGAGCAGATGGACTAACACAGGCTTAAATAATTTAAAAAATCCAAACAGTGGGGAAAGGGAAAAATCTGAATCTTAGAGCTAACACACTGTAATACTCAACAACACCAAAAAAAAATCAAAAGGCATAAAAAGATACAGAAAAGCATGACCTGTTCAAAATAATACAGTATAGATACAACAGTCGTCTTTGTAGAAGCCCAGATAATGGACATACTAGGAGTTTTTCAATCAATGGTATTAAATATGTTCAAAGAACTAAGGGAAAACATAAGCAAAAAACTAAAGAAAAGCAGCAAAATTCATAAACAAACATAAATACATAAAACAATAAAGAAATACACCTATAAATTAAAGCTAAACAGAATTACTGGAGTTGAAAAATACAATAACTGAAATGAAAAATTTTCTGGAGATGCTTAACAGCAGATTTTAGCTGGCAGAAGAATCAGTGAAATTGAAAATAAGACAATTGAAATTAATGAGTTTGAGGAGCAAAAAGAAAGAAGAATGAAGAAAAGTTAACAAAATCTAGTGTAATTGTGGAACACCATTAAGCAAACCAACATACACATCATAAATACCCCAGAAGGAGAAGAGAAAGTAGAAAGAGTAGAAAGAATATCTGAAGAAATAATGGCAGAAAAAATTTCAAAGTTGACAAAGGACATGAGTTTACATACAAGAAGCTCAACAAATTCCAAGTAGGAAAAGCCCAAAGAGACCCACACGGAGACTCTCAAAAACCAAGATAAAGAGATAGTCTTGAAAGTAGCAAGAAAGAAGTGAATCATCACATACAAGAAATATCTAATAATATTAAGTGTTAATTTCTCCTCAGAAACCTTGGAGGCCATCAGGCAGTAGGATGACATATTTAAAATGCTGTAAGAAAAATACAATCAAGAATTCTGTATCTTGCAAAACTGACTTCAAGAATAAAGGTGAAATTAACATATTCAAGATAAACAGAACCAAAAGGAATTCATTATGACTAGAACTGCCCTACAAAAAATGCTAAAGGAAATCCTTCAGACTGAAATGAAAGAACACCAGATAGTTACTCAAAGCTGTATGCAAAAGAAATTCTCCCATAAAAGAAATTTCATGCATAGATATGAGAACTAGTTTTATGATATCTTTTATATTTGTAATTCTGGTTATGTTCTACCTGATTTAAAATGACAAACGCATAGAAAATAAATAAATAAAAATTTATATTGTTGAGTAAATGATATATAAACATGTAATTTGTAATAACAACTTAAAGGGAGAAGAGGAGCTGTATAGGAATAGAGTTTTTATATGTTATTGAAGATGAAATGGTATCAATTTAAATTAGGTTGTGATAAATTTAGGAAGATAAATGTACTCCTCAGGGTAACCGCAAAGAAAATTTCAAACTAATATGCACAAAAGAAAAGCAGAACAGAATCAAAATGGTTCACAACAATAAATTAACTAAACATAAAAGAAGGAAAGTATTGGAGGAAATGAATAACAAAAAAAGGTATGACATACAAAAATTTGATACTGATAGCAAAATGACAGAAATAAGTCCTTCCTTATTGGTAATTATTTTAAATGTAAATGAATTATACTTTCCAATCAAAAGGCGGAGAATTCCAAAATTAATTAAAAAAATGACCCATCCATTTGCTGTCTAGAAGAGATACACCTTATACCTCAAAACACAAATTGGTTAAAAAATGAAAGGATGAAAAAAAAATTCCATACAAATAGTAACCAAAAGTCACTGAGTGGAGTGGCTGTATTAATATCAGAAGTAATAGAATTTAAGTCAAAATCTGTCAGAAGAGACAAAGCAGGGCATTATATAATAATAAAAATGTCGATTCATCAAGAAGATATAACAACGATAAATATATATGCACCTTATATCAGAAATCCAAAATACATGAAGTAAACACTGATAGAACTGAAAGGAAAGGGAGTTCTACAACAATAGCTAGTGACTTCAATTTGCCACTTTTAATAATGGATAGAATATCTAGAAAGAAGATCAATAACGAAATATAGGATTTGTATACCACTATAAAATGGACAGAAACCCTAGAGTCGTAGTGGTTAAGAGCTACAGCTGCTAACCAAAGGGTTGGCAGTTCAAATCCACCAGGCACTCCTTGGAAACCCTATGGGGCAGTTCTACTCTATCCTATAGGGTCGTTATGAGTTGGAATCAACTCGATGGCAATGGGTTTGGTTTTTTGGCTATAAAATGGACTGCCAGAAGAACAAACAAATCTGTCATGGAAGAATGCTCCTTAAAAGTGAGGATGATGAGACTTCGTCTCATGAACTTTGCACATGTTATCAGGAGGGACCAGTCCCTGGAGAAGGACATCATCCTTGATAGAGGGTCATTGAAAAGTGGAAGACCCTTAACAAAATAGATACAGTGGTTGCAAAAAATGGGCTCAAACATAGCAACAACTGTGAGGATGGCACTGGAATGGGCAGTGTTTTGCTCTGTTGTATATAGTTCACTATGTGTCAGAACCAACCAGACAACACCGAACAACAACAGCAACATAAAAATGACCAGACAAAACAGACACATATGAAACACTCCACCAAACAATAGGACAATACACATTCTTCTCCAGAGCACATGGATTATTCTCCAGGAGAGACCACAAGTTATCTCACAAAAAGGATTCTCAATGAATTAAAAGTTTGAAATTATACAATATATCTTCTCTGACCACAAGGGAATGAAGCTAGAAATTGATAGCAGAAGGAAAATTCAAAATTACACAAATATGTTAACTTAAACAACACAATATTAAGCAATGGATCACAAAAGAAATTAAAAAGACAATCAGAGAATTGCTAAAAAATAGTCAAAAATAAACAACTCAGAACACCATGAATAGCTGCTATGCAGGTTTAATACACAAATTTAAATTTGGTCAGCGTGTCATTACCAAGTATAATATCAGTGCTTCAATTATTTAAGATTTCCAGGGTACTTACATATAATTTAATCAGAAACTTTGCACAAAAAATGTTTGATTGGTTGACGATTATGTCAGGATACATAAATCTTATAAGTGAGTAGTATATGCTCAACATTATCAAAGCTTAAATAGAAATCTTACTAAGACAACACAAGATCTGTGACCTATGATTGTAAGACCTCAGGAGTCTTGGAAACAGGACACGTTCATTAATCTTCAATTGTTTTCTGCAAGAATAAGTTCCAAGCGTTTGAGTGAGCCTGTTCAACTAATTACAATTATGTGAAACAAGAAAAGCTGCTTCTGAAGGTTAGTTACAGTTTAAGGCATAACTATAAACTTTAAGAGGAACCAGTCCCTGGGGAAGGACACCATGGTTGGTAAAATAGGTCGGTGAGAAAGAGGAAGACCCTCAATGAGATGGACTGACATGGTGTCTACAACAATTGTCTCAAACATAGCAACCATTGTGGGGATGGCACAGGACCAGGCAGCATTTCATTCTGTTGTACATACAATTGCTATGAGTCGGAACTGAATTGACGGCACCCAACAACATATGGCACACAGGTTTATGACATTTAATAAGATGACCTTCAATGTTGTGGGCAAGAGAACTGTTTTCATAAACTAAAACTTATATTTCATAAGGTAAATGAAAATGAAATCACAACATACCAAAGTTTATAGGATGCACCAAAAGCAGTGTTCAGAAATAAAGTTATTGTGATCAAAAAAAAAAAAAAACCTACTTTAAAAGAGAAGAAAGATCTAAAATCAATTACTTCAGCTTACAATTTGATGAACTGGGAAAAGAAGAGCAAACTACTCCCAATGCTATCAGAAGAAAATAAAAAAAGAGGTTGGAGACAGATTAAAATAGAGACTAGAAAAACAACAGAGGAAATCAACAAAACCAGAAGTTGGTTGTTTTCTAAAAACTAGAAAATGGAGAAATTTTACCTGACAAAAAGAAAGGAGAGAAGATGCAAATATGTAAAAGAAGAAATGAAAGTGGGGACATTACCAGTAACACTACAGAAAGAAAAAAAGGTTATAAAAGAGTACTGTGAAGAATTTTATGTCAATAGATCAGATAACCTAGATGAAATGGACAAATATCTAGAAACACAGGTTGTTGTTGGTGCCCTCAAGTAGGTTCTGACTCGTAACAACCCTATGTAAAACAGAACAAAACACCGCCCAGTCCTGCACCATCCTCACAATCGTTGTTATGCTTGAGCCCATTGTTGCAGCCACTGTGTCAATCCTTCTCATTGAGGGTCTTCCTCTTTTTCACTGACACTGTATTTTACCAAGCATGACGTACTTCTCCAGAGACAGGTCCCTCCAGATAACATGTCCAAAGTAAGCAAGACAAGGAGCATTCATTCTAGTTGTACTTCTTCCAAGACAGATTTGTTCATTCTTCTGGCAGTCCATGGTAGATTCAATATTCTTTGCTAACACTATAATTCAAATGTGTCAATTATTCTTCGGTCTTCCTTACTCATTGCCCAGCTTTTGCATGCATATGAGGCGACTGAAAACACCCTGGCTAGGGTCAGATACACCTTAGTCCTCAAAGTGACATCTTTGTTTTTAACACTTTAGAGAGATCTTTCGCAGCAGATTTGCCCAATGCAATACGTCATTCAATTTCTTGACTGCTGTTTCTGTGGGCGCTGATTGTGGATCCAAACAAAATTCTTGACAACTTCAATCTCTTCTTTGTTTATCATGTTGTTGCTTATTGGTCCTGTTGTGAGGATTTTTGTTTTCTTTATGTTGAGGTGTAATCCATAGTGAAGGCTGTAGTCTTTGATCTTCTTCAGTAAGTATTTCAAGCCCTCTTCACTTTGAGCAAGCAAGGTTGTGTCAGCTGCGTATAGCAGTTTGTTAATGAGTCTCCCTCCAATTCTAATGCCAAGTATTTCTTCATATAGTCCAGCTTCTTGGATTATTTGCTCAGCGTACATATTGAATAAGTATGGTGAAAAGATACAATCATGATGCACACTTTTTCTGATTTTAAACCACATAGTATCCTCTTGTTCTTTTTGAATAATTTCCTCTTAGTCTATGCACAGGTTCTCCATGAACAGAAGTGTTCTGGAATTCCCATTCTTCACACTGTTATCCATAATTTGTTATAACCCACATAGTCGGATGCCTTTGCATAGTCAATAAATCCCAGGTAAACATCTTTCTCGTATTCTCTGCTTTCAGCCACAGTAGGACAAACTGACAGACTAGTGGTGATTTATTAGACTAAGCAATCTCAATTACTGCCAGCTCTAGATAAATATTTTTTACACATTTAAAACCTCTTCCCTATCCATTATCCTCATCATACAGTTGGATCTCCATCTTAAACCTTGTGTTTACTCCATCCTACCCTTGGAATCACTTTGAGACACTTCTGAATCTATTTATTTTCTATCAAAGCTTATCTGCTGTGACTCTTACTCCAAGCGAGGTCTTGCTCTTGGCTTGCTGTCACTTGAAAAGTATATGATATATTTTAATACTGTATTAAATACGGATAGTAGGCGAGACGAGAAGGCAGAGAGGGTCAGGAGCTGGTTGAATGGACATGGAAAATCTGGAGTGGAAAGAATGAGTGTGCTGTCACAGTATAGGGAGAGCAATTTGGGTCACAAAACAATGTATGTATAAATTTTTGTATGAAAGACTAACTTGAATTGTAAACTTTCACTTAAAGCACAACAATAAATAAAATAAAAAAAATATGGACAGCAATTTTATATTTGCCCTCTTCCTTATTTAGCATTTGAATACTTTATCCCATGAGAAAGAAGGTCCACTAATAAGATACTAGATTATTTGGCAACTACAAAGAGGAAGATAATTTTGAGCATGGAAAGCTAGCTGGCGACCCTCAGCCACCCCGCATGGAGAATCACCAGCAGGAAAGAGTAGACCTGACAGCACAGACTCTCAACTCTTAAATTTTTGACTCGAAACTCTACATATGGAAATTATTTTATTGATAACCATAAATCAGAAAAGTACATGAAAGTGTAGGGAAGAACCTAGTTCACTCTCAGCACCCCAAAAACATTTAATCAAATAAGGAAACACTATTTCAATAGACTGTTACGTTCATATTTGTTTTCTTCATTAATTGATTATAAAGAATGAATATAGATGATTTCTAATTTGTTGTTTACTTATCACCACTCATTGACATAATAAAATTTGCATACATCATTCGTTTTCTGGTACCTGCTATTTAAGCATGTGTTCTGTTCTTTTTCAATCGGTCAGTAGTCTGTCTCTTTTATTCTACATAGTAAATACATTGAGAATATTCAAAATACAGGCTGAAACATCTACAGTTTTAGGCATTTTTTTTCTCCCTTATTTTCTATAAAAGTCCCCTTCTTAAGGTAAACAAAGGTATATAGAGAAAGTTTGATCAACAAGTGTGGCAGGAAGCCATTTTCACAGTCATTTAGAGAAGCAGAAATGAGAAGCACTATCCTCCTGACTCTTCTGCATCTATTGCTCCCAGCTCGCCAGGCAAATTGTTCATGTGTGTGAAGTTCACAGTGGAACCCTGGCAAGTTTGTCACTGTAATACAGTCCATAAAATTCTACACAGGGATCAGTACAACTGCAAGCAATTCTCACACATTCATGACACTCCCTTAGTAAGAGATTTTTAGAAAAAACAAAACAAAACTTTTGTTATCTATTATGAAGAAAACGGCTTTAATAGTACTTATCTTATTTGACTAAATTTAATACATATTAATTATAAAAATTATTGAAAACCTAGTATAAAAAACCAAAGATTATCCATAAACCCATACTAAAATGCATACACGTGTACTTACATTTATGAACACATACTCTAAGGTTCACATAGGGTATTAATTTTTCAGATTAGTTTCTGGTCTCCTTTGAGAAATTGAATGACTACCTCATCTGTATTTTGTATCTTGACAACCCAATCGAATATTCTAAACACCAGGAACTGAGAAAAAAATGAGCCTCTATTTTGGATGATTTGAACAAATTATTTATCCATTGTTTATGGATATCATAAATCTATATTTACCAATCATAGTATATCCATTATCTGTTTTCTCTGGCTAGGGATGATGCTCCATTTGGTGTACCGGTTCACCATCTTTTCCCCAGGGTGCCAGGTACAGAACAAGTGCTGAATAAGTATTTGTGGATAAATGTGAATGAGTGATTGCAGCATACAGTTAGCACTTTAGTGTACCAGGGGCCAGTGTAGGCTTTGTAGATCCTGATATATATACAATTGGGGATCCACCTTTAAGGAAAGAATATAAAGACATGAATACAAAATTAGAAAGCATCCAGGGCCTTAGAAAGGGCCTCTGCAAGGGAGGACCTCTGAAGCTTAAGCTTTATTAGTTCCTTGGTAAATTCACCCCTGCCTCTATTATATTCGTCAAGTAGTTCTTGTTAGTTGGAATGGAGTTGATTCCACCCAGGGACCTCTATATTTGTCATACTAGTCTTTAATATTTTTGTCTTAACGTCATCTGTTCTGATGTATCTTTTCTCCCTGTCACCAGACTTTATAGTTATATTGACATAAGGGTCTATTGAATCTTCTTGTTTGTGAATGCAAACACTTTATTTTATAAGAACACGCTTGATTCGCTTCTTCCCCATGGTCTCTTGTTTTGAATTGCTATATCTTTTCAAATGTCTCGTGGTTACTCTGTTCGCTCATACTTATAAAGGGATGTCTATACTCACACAGTATTAGAAATAGAGATAAAAATCTCTCAGAAACTCTGTTTTCCACACGCGTTCTTTAACACCAGTATGAATGTATGAAATGCTTACTTAGCCCGGATCTATAAGCTTGTTTATTTTCTACGTCACCTAGGGCATCCTGGCACTACCTTGGATGCACCTCCCTCACCCCATACTTTCCATATGGCATTATTATCCTGTTAAGATCAAACCAGGGTCATGCCATTTTTTCTTTTTGTTTCCTAGACGAGCACCAACCAATAGCATGTGAGCCACGAGAAAGAGCTACATATGTGATTTTAAATTTCTTAGTTGTCAGCTTTAAAAAAAAAAAAAAGTAATAAGAAGAAACAGGTGAAATAAATTTGTGTTGTATTTTATCTAACCCACTATTTCCAAAATGTCATAATTTCAACCTGTAATTAATATAACAATTATTAACGAGATATTTCAAATTATGTTTTCCACAAAAATTTTTGAAAGCTGGTGTGCATTTTAACTAGCTACATTTTACATGCTCAACAGGCACATGTGGGTAGTGGCGACTGAATTGGAAAGCACAAATCTAGACCCTTGGTGCCAAGGACAAGCTGATGACAGGCAGCAGTAAGCTCAGTCTTTGGAGTGTCATGCATCCCCTGACATGTCTCCAGATGCTCAGGGGTGACCAAAACCCCGTTGCCATCTAGTCAATTCTGACTCATAGCAACCCTGTAGAGTAGAACTGTCCCATAGGGTTTCCAAGGAGCTCCTGGTGTATTCGAACTGCACATCTTTTGGTTAGAAGCCGTAGATCTTAACCACTTTTTTTTTTTTTAGTATCTCACATATAACAGCCACTCTTAGTTTTCAGAGCAGATGCCCATTTTTTCCTACTATATGTTTGTAATTCATTGTCATTCCCTCTTTTTTTTTAATTTTCAATAAGATCTCGATGTTAAGAAGTTAAAAATTTTCCTTCAATTACCATCATATCCAGTACACTGTTAGAGTGTATTTTAGAAACTCTAAAAGGTAGTCTGAGTGCATTATAGAGAAACGTATTTCTTCTTAAAAGTTAGATATTTATTGGAAAACCAGGTGCCATTAGAAGAAAGGAATCAATGTGTGCCAGGCAGAGTAGACTGTAGTCTAAAAAAAGTAATGGGTAAACAGTATGATAATTCATGTTATAAAACTAAATCCAAATATTCTTTTCCTTTTAAATGATGTAATTTTTTTTATTTCCTAACAAAATTAAAGCTACTTTTATTATACATTTTGTTTTACTACCACTTTGTATAGTATTTCTTAAAAGCATAGAGCAATACTTTTCTTCTAATCTTACCACATGTGTGTTTACGCATATGGGTATGTGTATGATTTACAATACCGAGAGCTAAATTTACTAACTGGCTTTGAAAGCACATGCATGCAACTTTATGTTCAGTGCTTGGAAACTATACTTGACATTGTTGGATGTAACCTGTCTAATAAAAATGTTACTGAAAGTGTCCTAGGCAAATTTCTAAAATTTTATTGAACATTTGTAGATCTGTACTGCATTTTCAGAAGAAAGACCTGGTGATCTGTGGGGATATATGCCATTTAAACATGGCTGCACTATTGACAACTGCAGCCCCCACAGGCCTCTATGCTGTATACGACATGTTAGAGACTTGTCAGCAATAAGAAAGAGATTAGGCACGACTTGTTTTCCTAAACCTGTTGTCCTGTTACTGATTGGCTTGTTTACCTGAATTCCTTCTCCCTTGCCCAAAACTTATTGTTACTCACCCAAAGCCCATTGTTCTGTTATTTGCTTCACTGCTTGCTGCACTGACTATAAATAAACTCCTGGACTGGAGCCGGGGGTCAACTCCTCAGAGTGACCCTCCTGGCCCCACTTCTCTGTAAGAGTTGTGTTTGGCTACTGTCTTCGCTGCCCCAACAACCGTCGCCGTTGCGACAGTGATCTACTTTTGAAAATTCAGTCATTGAAAAGTCTATGGGGCATAGTTCTGCTCTGACACACACAGGGTCATCATCAGAATTGATAGCAACTGGTTTCTGGTATTGCATTTATAAAATATAAATATTACCTATAGTTTCATAATTGACTGATACTTATAAAGTACCTACTATGGTCAAAAACTTGGCTGCTAATCCACCAGTCTCTCCTTGGAAACCGTATGGGGCAGTTCTGTTCTGTCCTATAGGGTCCCTAAGAGTCAGAACTGACTCAACGGCAATAGGTTTTTTTAAAATGTGTCTAGACTAGTTTAAAAGTCATCATATTTAATTTGTACAATAGCAGTCTGAGTTAGATATTAGCCTTGTTTTCTAGATGAAAAAATTAAAAGTTGCAAAGATGGAGTCAAGATGGTGCAGTTTTAGTTCTTGGCTGCTAACTGAAAGGTTGGAGGTTCAAACCCATGAGAAAGACCTGATGATCTACTTCTGTAAAGAATATAGACAAGAAAATCCTATGGGGCAGTTCTTCTGTCACATAGGATCTCTATGAGTCAGAATCGACTCTAATGCACTCAATAAAAACAAGAAAGATCAAATATCTTATTGAAAACTACAAACCTTTTAAGTGCTCTACTGCTACATCCAAGCTCAGGGCTCATCCTAACGCTCATTTTTTTTCCTGAGCTTGTGTCTTGTTTCTTTCTTGCTTCCTTGCTTTTCTTCTTTTAATAGTTGCAAGGATAATAGAAAGGGAGCTAGTTTCTATTGCTGTTATTTACAAATTTCTTGAAATTATTGTGTAGAAAAATGTGTAAATGGAGCATGGTTAAAAGGGAGAAAAATATACAACAGGAGACATTAATATTAACAACAAAACAATGCATTTACATTACTGTTTCCATTTGGATAGGTTTTTAAAGCATTTTCACAAAAAGTCCTTTAGAGAAAGAGGACATCTTGATTTAAAAGATAGTTATCTTTAAGGAAGATCAATGTACACGATAATGTGTCTTGGAAATCAATCCCACCGTTTCTTTGTTTGTGTCCATCCTAGTCTCAATATATATTTTATTTACTTAGGGTCAAAGTTTATTAAAATGTCTTTGGAGTCTTACCCACCAAGCAGATTCACATAGTATTAAATGCCATCCACCGATAATACCTAATGAAGAATGTAGACATTTGGAGAGGGAAAAGTTGGTATAACAAAAAAATAAAAAAGAAGAAGAAGCAGAAGAAAAGAAGGAGGTGGGGGGGAGGGGAGCTGAAGATTGGACCTGACAATAATACAATTGAAAATGTCCCAAACTCTGAAAATTACGGAAGTGGAAATTAATTCAATTTTTGTCTCAAGATAGTACTTACAGTGCTTACTTCTCCTTTCAATTATAGTGTGTATTCATGCTCCTATCCTTTACCACTTTAATTTTACAATCCAATAGGCTAACAATTGCTTTAACTGCTTTAGTACATATTGTTTGATGCCCTTGGTGTTATTCATGGTTAATAGCCAGGCTGATGATGAGTCCTCCATTTGTTTCAATTCCTACTAAAGAAACAAAGATTGCTTGCCCAGGCTGCTGACATAGCCTTCTCAGAAAGAATAAGGTCATCCATGATTACTGTTTCTTCTCAGGTAACCAGAGGCAGAGGGTACTACCGACAACTTGTTAGTGAAGTTTTCAGTTAGCGGCCAATTAGTCCCCAGCATAGAAGTTCTGTTATATTCTGCAGTATAACAAAGCAGCGGTTTTAAATCACTGGTTGCCTCTTTGTACCTTAAAATGTTACCTGACCTGTCTTTTCAGTACACAAATTTCATCAATTTGTATAATAATAGGTCTAGTCTTTAACTGAAAGGTATAGAAACACTTACTGGCATTTGGACATTAATCTGTGTTAAACTGTGAAGAAATTCTTTTGAAATTGAACATTACAGCCATATTAATACCGTTCTCTTGGGCTGTGAACAATAAGTGCCAAGAAGCTCTTTCCCCCTTAATGATTAACTGCTTTTTGGAAAGCACTACCATTTACCACATGTGAATTTCTTGCTTTGTAGATCAGACATGACTAAGAACACTAGGTGGTTGGCTCTTATGAATAGATTTAGAAAGTACTAATTATAAGACTAACATACCACAATCATGCTTAATTTATGTAACTCCCTTAATGCAAGATGAGTGATCCCTATGCGGCATACTGAGATGGCAACAATAGCATTTTTACCTTTTGTCTAGTCACTTACTTGTAGGGTACGATGGAAGACAGGCAATAAGAATTTTTTGACTATGTAACCTTAAAAAATAGAGTCATTTGTAATAGTCATACAAAAATGTTAAATAGAATACTTTCTATAGGTTTCAAATTTAAAATAGGTTTTGTATTTCACATTGTATTTAAAACTGTTTCTGAATGAATAGTCAGTGTGAATAATTAGGAATGTAACCTCTATCACAGTTTAAATATAATTTTATATCATGTGCCTTTTTAGAGGTCATAACACTAAATAGGTAAATATTTTATGTTTTTAATTAATAATATACATGCTAGAAATTAAATATTTCTGAATAGAACATGTTATGTATTGAACTGTGTCCCTCCAAAATATGTGTTGGAATCATAACCCCTATGATTCTGCAGGGGATGGAGCCCTGGTGGTGCACTGGTTAAGAGCTACAGTTCTAACCAAAAGGCAGACAGTTCGAATCCACAAGCTGCTCCTTGGAAATCCTATGGGACAGTTCTACGCTATCCTATAGGGCCACTATGAGTCGGAATTGACTCAATGGCAACGAGTTTAGGTTATATCTGTGGATGGAATCAATTTTAGAATAGGGCTTTCTTTGTTATGTTAACAAGGCCATATCAGCATAGGACATATGTTAAGCCTAATCATTTCTGAGTGATATAATGAACAACATAGACACAAACGCAGGCAAACACAAATGGGAAAAGACAGATACCAACTGGATATCACAAGAAACTGAGGAACACTGGATTTTTTCCGAGTGGACAAAAAGAGAGCATTTCTCTAGAACCAGTGCCTTGAAGCTTCCTAAGTTGTGAGAAAGTAAATTTCTGTTTGTTATACCCATTTGTGGTATCTCTGTTACAGCAGCACTAGGGTACTAAGACAGAACATATGATGGGAACATTATAGGCTTTTGTTAGATTTTAGTAATTATATAATTACATCGGTTAGAAGAGAAGTGACAGAAAAGATAAATGTTCTGAATTATAGTTCCATCCATACACATTTCTATCTTCAGTATCAGAAAACAAAATAAAATAAAGATCAATTAAGTTGGGAGTTAACATTTAAAAAAAAACAGAAAAACCAAACCCGTTGCTGTCAAGTTGATTCCAACTCATAGCACCCCTATAGGACAGAGTAGAACTGCCCCATACGGTTTCCAAGGAGCACCTGGTGGATTTGAACTGCCGACCCTTTGGTTAGCAGCCGTGGCTCTTAAACACTACACCACCAGGGTTTCCTAACATTTCAAAGAAAGGTAAATTGAATAAAACCTAATAGATGGCAGAAAGTTAAGACTATTTTATTTAAAAGAATAAAGGGTATAGATTTTCATATTATGTTAAAATTTAAATAAGCACATGAAACTATGAGCGTATATTTAAACAGAACTAAAACCCTCAGCATGGACATGTGCCACTCTGGCTTTTAAAAGCAATAAACAAGAAATATAAATATTTAGCCAAAGCAAACATACAATGAGGAGACTCCAAAATTGAACTTTAAAAGATAAACACTTAGATAACATGATAAAGATAACATTTGGTGAGTTCCAAACAAGAATTGCTAAAAAAATTAATATTTAAGCCATATCATTTAATGCTCTGTACAATACATACATATAGGAAAACATACATATATAGACAGTATGTTTTCCTATGAAGAGTATTATCTTTAAGAAAAAAATTTAACTTCCTTGGATTTTTTTTTTCATGATAAGAAATTATATAATAGGGTGTCTAATCAAACTACTACATAGTTATAATAAGTAATAACAGAAATTATTTTAAAACAATATTCCTCTTCTTAAAGATTCATTGCAAAAAAATTTGCCTCATAAAAGCACTATTTTTAAAAATTGTGTGTGAAATTAAAGTGGAAATAAGGCTTACCTATTGGGAGAAATATTTTAAAGATATATTCATTTATTTGGCACACATTGAACCAGGCCTAATGTGTCTCTTCATGTTGCTTACTTAGACAAGTCATCAAGAAAGACCAATGGCTAGGGAGGAACATCATGTCTGGTAGAGGGTTAACAAAATAGAGGAAAACCTTCAATGAGATGGATTGACACAATAGCTGCAACAGTGGGATCAAACACCAATGATCATGAGAGTAGTACAGGACAAGTAACATTTCCTTCTGTTATGCATAGGGTCACTAAGAGTCAGAGCCCACTCAAAGGCAGCTAACAACAGCATGTGTGTCAGGCACTATGCTGGGGGCAAAACAGCATAAAGAACCAAGATACAATGGCAACCTTGTTTTTTTGTTGCTATCAAGCCAATTTGGACTCATAGTGACCCTGTGTGTGACAGAGTAGAACTTCTCCATAGGGTTTTCCTGGTTGTAATCTTACCAGAAAGAGATTAGCAGGGCTTTTCTTCCACTGTACTACTGGGGGGGTTGGAACCACCAATCTTTACGTTAGTGGTCAAGCACATTTATGCCAGCAAAGGACCCTATAATCACAATAAGGATCACCTACTAGGTATCAAACACGTGCTAGCCATTATGCTAAAAACTTTATGAATTTAAATCATTAAATCTGCACAACAACTTAATGTTTTATCCTAATGTTCTAGCTAAGAAAATTAAGGCTGAGAGAAGTTAAATAATTCTCTCAATATGGGCACCAAGAAGAGCCCAAGATGGAAAATTGCAAATCTATTGGTAGTGCAGGTATGAATTTAAAAGCGTAAGTCAGAAATATCATTAAATACTACAACAATTACCATATCTTTTAACAAATAACATGTCCAGGTAAATAACGCACACACACATAACTCGCAGACATGACAAAATTATGTAAAAACGTTCTGGCATGACACATCCATGCATATACCCTCATGCCTGGTGGCATTTCCAGAAGTGAATTTCGGCTTCATCCACCCTCACTGAATAGTCAAAAAATGTTACTTTTTGTCATATTTGTATAATAAAGGTATAAACCACAGCCGAGAAGTTATGGATCGAGTTTGGTAGTACCCTGGTAATTGAAAAATACACAATTAAAACTGCACGTTTGCTCTGGGGCAGTTCCCTGGCCGGACCCGAGAGCCGCGGAGTTCCTTGTAGCTGATCTCCGCCCAGGTATATGTCAAGCCAGAGACCGGCAGAGGGCTGCGCGCCAGGCTGCCACAGCCAGAGAATGGAGGTGGGGGTCCCTTGTCAGGCGGCGGTTGCTGCCCGCGCGCGCCTGGTTCTGCGGTGCCGACCCCACATGAAGGTGGGCAGCAGGACCGTGTGTGTGCGTGCGTGCGTGCGTGTGTGTGTGTGTATGTGTGTGTGAGTGTGTGTGTGTGTGTGTGTGTGTGTGTGTGTGTGTAGGCACTCACTAACCCGACCGCTTTGCCCTGTGGCGTTTGCAGGGGGTGGGGTTGGGGGTTGGGGAGATTCAAACGGCCAGAGGGAAGCGCCCCCTAGTAGATCAGCCTGGTGGCCTCGCCCACCTGAGTGGCCTCTCAGGCCCAGGGTGCGCGGACACGCACACCTCCTGGCTAGGGTCCGCAGCCCTAGAGAGGGCTGTTTCCGGGACGGAGAAAGTGATTTCTTCCTGCAATGGAGAAAACGTTTTGAGATCAGCAAAGAATCCTGCCAGGAGAGGGGCTGCTTTAGAAACTTAAGTGTAGGCTCGTGAGGGTCTACTGCTCAGAACTAAACCTCCGTGTCAATGGGCACCAAGACGAAGACTTACATTAAATCCATTGGACAGAAAAAAAAAAAAAGAAAATGAAATTGAAGTCAGCAATATTTTTTTAAAAAAATATTGGTATAGCATACGTTTATTAAAATAACGTGAGTTGGGGAGTTGTGTGGTTCACAAAAACGTATAGGGCACGCGATATTTGTGTAAAATACTGTAAACCCTTTTGGAATGTCATCTGTAAAGTGGCCACTAGAAAAGGGTCAGTTTAAGCGTTTTAAGAATTTTTTCAGCCCACTAGAAGGATTATTATTCTTCAACCATGTGCTGGTTCCACAAGCTTGTCCTCAGGTAAGCTTGAATGTTAATCCAGTTGCTAGGAAATAATGTCAGAAGTCTGCCGCCTCTTAATAGTTGTGTTTTAATGTTCGTGGCTCTTTCCGTCTGCTTTAAGATTTAAGGGAAGAAGGACAAGGGATTGCTGGCTCCGGGTCACATAAGAAGAAGGTGGGCATGCAGAGTTGCTCCTGCTGAAAAGTCCATCACCTGTGCCACCAAGGCTCCTTCCTTTGGTGACATTATATTATACTGATCCCCCTGGCCCACTCCTTAGGCATTCTGGAATTTGAAAGTAATGTAAGAAATTACTGATACTATATTTTCCCCATATTGCTGTATCTAATTTCTCTTTTCATCTGGTCTGGCATTTCCAACAGTAGAATTATTCTATTGAGTTAGATCACATGAAAGGGACATTCATTGCCTGCAAATATATAAAGTTAAAAAGGAAACACATTTTGACAGATGGATTAATAAATACTTCTTGATAAACTTTTACTCATAACCTGTATTATCTGTAAAATTTTGAAGAAATTTAATTTATAAAGTTTTATAATTTACAAAACTTCATTTCTCTAAACTGCAAATGAAATGGTAGGACAAAGTGATCTCAAGTTATTTTGAGCACTGATAGAGCAAAAATCCACAGAGTTACTTAGTGATTAGAAACGGCCTGGGCCTCACCATTTGTTTAAAAAAAAGAATTAAGGCAGATATTCTTAATTATTGGGCAGGAAAATACACAGCACACATGCGTCTGGGTGCCCTGGCTAGGTTTATTTCAGTAATATATAGGATGGAAGGAAGTGAATGTGGAAATTTTTGTCTCATTCAGGTATTAGTTAGACTTAACTATAAAACTAGAAAACGTGGTTTCTTTCATGGTGTAATTCAGGATATGTTTGCTGCTTCTCCACAGTTGCAGATAGGGCTTTGTTTATTCTGTTGGAAAATATAAATGAGTTTAGGAGGACAGTGAGCCATCATAAAGATGGAAATATTGTTGAGCATTATGAATAATATATAAATATATATTTTCATTTTTACTTGCCATAACCTAGAATAATTATTAGTGAATCACTTGAAACTTTGAATGTGTTTGGCTCAGAACATCTCTTTCTTATGTTAATGTAGTAACCTTTGACTCCGTATTTGGACAATGCAACAATGTATATAAGATTTCTATAATTCTAGCTTTTAAAAGTAATATACTGTCAAGATTCCTGTCTCTAGCTGGTATTGTTATTTCCAAGACAAACATTTTACATTAAGCTAAATTAAGTGAATATTTATTAACTTCCCACCACAGTACAAAACTTGTGTTTGTTTTTTCAAGGTATCAGAACATAGATTATCCCTAGTCTCAAAATGTTTCATTCCTCTTGTAGATGGGTGGCAAAACAGGAAAAGGCTATGAAAGATCAATTACAAACAAACCTTGAGAGAACTGCAAATTAGTACAATTGGACTTATGTATACTAACAAAGGAGCCCTGGTGGTGCAATGGTTAAGCGCTGGGCTGCTAATCTGAAGATTGGTGGTTCAAACCTACCCACAGGCTCAGCAGGAGAAAGACTTGGGATCTGCTTCCGTGAAGATTACAGCCAAGAAAACCTGTGGGGCACTTCTACTCTGTCACATGGGATTGCTATGAGTCAGAATCGACTTGATGGCACGCAACAACAACAATATGTATACTAACACCCTGTGGATACTGGCCTCAAAACAGGTTTTCTTTGCTCCTTTTGCTCTCATTATCACAATATTTCCGAACTTCTTCATACAATCAAATCATTAAAACATTAAATTGGCAAATACTGATTAAAAAAAAAAAAAATAGAGTAAAGTGAAAACTAGGTAGATGTAGTTCACTGATTAGGAAACTGCAGCCAAAGATCTTCATAGACTCATTTCATTTTGTTTCCATTAAAGTTTGAAAACAAATCAAAATTTTATCATCATATTCTATTTTAGGTGAAGCTGAATATTTTCAGAGCATTCCTGGTCTTCTATTCACTAGGTATTACTGTTTGCACAGAAAATATCCATCTGTGGTGGTGGAGGGGAGATGGTTTCAAAGGAGAGAAAAGACACTGAGAGTTTCTCCCTGATTTTTCTATTCATGTATCCTAGATCATTTAAACAACCTCAGAAATGTATTTTCTATAATGCTTCTGGCTTTCGCAACACCCACGCCTATCACCCAAGGAACTACTGGTACCAGAGAGAACAAAGTAGAACAATGCTTTTCACTTCTTACTGTGTAACAGATTCACAAGGAGCCGTGGTGGTTCTGTGGTTAAGCACTCAGCTTCTAACCAAAAGGTCGACAGTTCAAACCCACCAGCCGATCCGCAGGAGAAAGATGTGGCAGTCTGCTTCTGTAAAGAATTACAGCCTTGGAAACCCTATGGGGCACTACTACTCTCTTCTGTAGGGTTGTTATGAGTTGGAATCCACTCAACAGCAATGGATTGGTTTGGTTTTTAATAGATTCACTCAATCAATTTCATAAAAATGTGCATCGAATTAATGTCTTCCCCACAAAATTCAGATCTCAAAGATTGGATATGGGAACTAGTAATTGGGGTTTTTAAAAATTACCTCAGGTGATCTGAATGCAAGTTGTCCTTATCCTTGTGCATCTTTATTGCTCCGGATAATTCTTCATGAGTGACTTTTTAATCTACTTTCCCTTTTTTCAAAAAACATGGTGGGAAATGATAGAAAAATCTCACTTCAAGGAGAAAAGAACTAGTTAACTGGAGGAATAAAGATCTCTAAGCACTAAATGATAATGAAAAACAACTTTAGACATTTTATTTAGAGATAGGTTGTCAAAATAAATATTAAAGGCAATAACTAATTGATAAGAAGACAATTTATCAAACAGGAACTGAGAACTTGAGAAATGTGTACTGCCAGATCTGGAGCAAAAGCCTCCACTCTAGTAAGTGTTCTGAGCACCCCACCTTTTGATCACTTAACTCTCTTAAAAAATATCCCATGATGTCCAGTTACCAATCTCAAGTATTCAATTTTCCTCATAATGGTGAACTTCTCTTCAAGATTAAATACTACAACCTTCCCTTTCAATATTTTCCCCATAGTTTCTTTAATGCTTAACAATCTTATCGCCCTTCCAAGTCCCCAATAACAGCTACCTTATCTGATCCCTTCCATAATTTCCTTTTCTTTTATATGGTTACTTCTAAAGGTAACTCTTTAGAAAACCAGTATATTGTGTCTGCACTTTTCTTCTCTATATTTCTGTATGTAGTTTATTGCCTGTATCAAGCAGAGTAGCAGAGTGAAAAGAACATTGGACTAAGGACCCCAAGATTTGGATTGATTTTGACTTAGCCATGTAAGTTTCTTAGGTACACCTGGAAAAATAAGTAATAGTGTTTCTAAAATTATGATAATGATGCAAACCATTCATAAAGACCATATTAGGTTATATTCGTGAAATGGATGTAATTATTGTAAAATAATAAAAATGTATAGTAAGGTATAGTTGGTATTTTTGATACTGTTACTACTACAATTACCTTCAATCTGATACAACAAATGATATAGCTCGGATGTACACGAGTATGTGTGCATTTATATATGTATGTGTCTGTGTAAGTGTGTATATACTATATATAGGAAGAAGGACCTGGCAGTTTACTTCTGAAAAAAAATAGCCTTAAGAGTAGAAGTGGAACATTGTCTGTTATACTGCCAGAAAATGAGCCCCTTGGGTCAGAAGACACTCCAAATACGACTGGGAAAAAGCTGCCTCCTCAAAGGAGAAATCGATCTTAACGACAGGGATGGAGTCAAGCTTTCTTGACCTTCATTTGCTGTTGTGGCATGATTCAAAATGAGAAGAGACAGTCGCAAACATTCATTAATAATTGGAAAGTGGAATGTATGAAGTATGAATCTAGGAAAATTGGAAGTTATCAAAAATGAAATGGAACGCATAAAAATCAATACCCTAGGCATTAGAACCTGTTGCTGTCAAGTAGATTCTGACTCATAGCAACCTGAAATGGACTGGTATTAGCCATTTTTGATCAGACAATCATATGGTCTACTACGCTGAATGACAAATTTGAAGAGGAATGGTGACGCGTTTATCATCAAAAAGAACATTTCAAGATCTATCCTGAAGTACAACACTGTCAGTGATAAGAAAATATCCATATGCCTACAAGGAAGAACATTTAATATGACTATTACTCAAATATACGCACCAACCACTAATTCCAAAGGTGAGGAAACTGAAGATTTTCACCAACTTCTGCAGTCTGAAATTGATCAACATGCAATCAACGTGCATTGATTCTGGTGAATGGAATGTGAAAATTTGAAACAAAGAAGAAGGATTGGTAGTTGGAGAACATGGAATTAGTGATAGAAATGACACCAGAGATCTCATGATAGAATTTTACAAGACCAATGACTTATTCATTGCAAATAACTTTTTTCAACAACATAAATAGCATAAATTTGAACCTCACCAGATGGAAAACACAAAAATCCAATCAACTACATCTGTGGAAAGAGATAATGGAAAAGCTCAATGTCATCTGTCAGAACAAGGCCACAGGCCAACTTCAGAACAGACTATCAATTGCTCATATGGAAGTTCAAGGTGAAGCTGAAGAAAATTAAAACAAGTCCATGAGAGCCGAAATACAACCTTGAGTGTATCCCACCTGAATCTGGAGACCATCTCAAGAATAGATGTGATGCACTGAACACTAATGACTGAAGATCAGACGAGTTGTTGAAAGACATCAAGGACATCGTACATGAAGAAAGCAAAATTACATTAAAAAGACAGGAAAGAAAGAGAAGACCAAAATGGATGTCAGAAGAGACTCTGAAACTTGCTCTTGAAAGTAGAGTAGCTAAAACAAATGGAAGAAATGATGAAGTAAAAGAGCTGAGCACAGATTTCAAAGGGCAGCTTGAGAAGACAAAGTAAAATATTACAATGGAGTTAGAAAACCAAAAGAGAAGAACACACTTGGCATTTCTCAAGCCAAAAGAACTGAAGAAAAAATTAAACCTCGAATTGCAATATTGAAGGATTTTATGGGCAAAATAGTGAATGACTCAGGAAGCATCAAAAGCAGATGGAAGGAATACACAGAGTCACTGTACCAAAAAGAATTAGTGGGCTTTCAACCAATTCAGGAGGTAGCATATGATCAAGAACCGATGGTATCGAAGGAAGAAGTCCAAACTGCACTGGAAGTGTTGGCAAAAAACAAGGCTCCAGGAATTGACAGAATACCAGTTGAGATGTTTCAACAAAGTGAGGCAGTTCTGGAGGTGCTCATTTGTCTAAGCCAAGAAATATGGAAGACATTTACCTGGCCAACCAACTGGAAAAGACTCATATTTGTGCCTATTGCAAAGAAAGTGATCCAGCAGAATGCAGAAATTATCGAACAATATCAATAATATCACACACAAGTAAAATTTTGCTGACGATCATTAAAATGTGCTTCTAGCAGTACATTGACAGGGAACTGCCAGAAATTCAAGCTGGATTCAGAAGAGGCCATAGAACAAGGAATACCATTGCTGACATCAGATGAATCATGGCTGAAAGCAGAGAATACGAGAAAGATGTTTACCTGTGTTTTGTTGACTATGCAAAGGCATTCCACTGTGTGGATCATAACAAATTATGGAAAACATTGTGAAGAATGGGAATTCCAGAACACTTAATTGTGCTCATGAGGAACCTGTTCATAAACCAAGAGGCAGTCCTTGGAACAGAACATGGGGATACTGCATGTTTTAAAGTCAGGAGAGGTGTGTGTCAGAGTTGTATCTTTTCACCATACTTATTCAATCTATATGCTGAGCAAATAATCAGAGAAACTGGACTATATGAAGAACAATGTGGCATCAGGATTGGAGGAAGACTAATGAAAAATCTTGCTTGCTGAAGGGGAAGAGGACTTGAAGCACTTACTAATGAAGATCAAAGACTACAGCCTTCAGTATGGATTACACCTCAACATAAAGAAAACAAAAATCTTCATAACTCAGCCAATAAGCAACATTAGGATAAACGGAGAAAAGATTGATGCTGTCAAGGATTTCATTTTATTTGGATCAACATTCAACACCATGGAAGCTGCAGTCAGGAAATCAAATGATGCACCGCATTGGGCAAATCTGCTGCAAAAAGACCTCTTTGAAGTGTTCAAAAGCAAAGATGTCACTCTGAGGACTAAGGTGCACCTGACCTAATCCATGATATTTTCAATCGTCTTATATGCATGCTAAAGCTGGGCAATGAAAAAGGAAGCCCGAAGAAGAATTGATGTCTTTGAATTATGGTGTTGGCAAAGAATGTGGAATATACCATGGACTGCCAGAAGAATGAACAAGTCTGTCTTGGAAGAAACACAGCCAGATTGCTCCTTAGAAGCAAGGATGAGACTTTGTCTCATGTTAATTTGGACATGTTATCAGGATGGACCTGTCCCTGGAGGGCATCATGCTTGGTAAAGTAGAAGGTCAGCGAAAAAGAAGGCGGCCCTCAACAAGATGGAGTGACACAGTGGCTGCAACAATGGGCTCAAGCATAGCAACAACTGTGAGGATGGAGCAGGACCAGGCAGAGTTTTGTTCTGTTGTATGCAGGCTGGCTGTGAGTTGGAACTGACTCGATGGCATCTAACAAAAAGAAAACAACAGAGAAAGAATTTGAAGTGTTATCTTTTGGGTCATTTAATTTCTAGAGGGCATGAACTCTGGAGTTTGAGTCCTACAATACTTTGGTAAGTCGTAGAATCTAGCACAGGAATTTGACATATGGTAGATGATATATATGTATTAACTGATTAGTCTTAGATTTAGGCAATGGGTAGGAATTGCACTCAGATTCAAATAGCAAATGTTATAGTAATATCTTTGGGTATGGGTCCTGTCATATTCTTTCTTATAGAAATTCAGACTAATGTAAAAAAAAATCATCTCCTACTGTCTATATTTGATAACATTTGCACAGACTACTTTTGGAAACATGTTAGTAGTTAGTATTTACACTTGCTTTTAGTTAATCACGTTATTTTTCCTATATATTAATCATATTTCAGCAAATGTACTCATGTATTTATGGACATTCAAATTCTCCCACTTGAAGAATGATCCAGGTGAGGTTCTGTGCTTTTCCGCCAGCTGCTGTTGTTTTCCTCTTCCAGGCCTCCACCATGAGGGATACTTTCTCCGAATTCTTACCAATTGCTTCTGTGAATACCTGCTGAGGTTTGTGGACCAGGTTCTATTAATGGTCGCAAATTGCCCTTGTATTTGCAGCCTCAAGAGTTTCTACATTCTCTTACTGGCCCTCTTAGCCTTCCCAGAGTCTGCTGGCATCTGTTCCTTGAAAGCAAATGCTTACATCCTTGTAGGCACCTGTCTCTATCTGGACTTCAGGTAATGGTAGTTGCCTGGCCTGAGACTTCAACTCTGTTCAGTTCAAGAAAATCATGAATTTGTAGATCATATTTTTGTCAGGTGAGTGGTAATTATGCTCTTTCTAGCCTTTTACATCTTAAGTGGCAGACAGAAATCCTTAATTCAATTTTATTACCATGCCATTAAATAGAAAACTTTCCCTTTTACTATTCTTTAGAGGCCATTGAGATTTTTCTTCTAAAATGTTGATACGAGTGAAACAAATAGGATTATTTCCTTTTTAACTTTTAAGTAAGATTTATACTTGAGATATACTCAGCTTTCAAACAAACGCATTTCCAATAGTTGCATCATTATTAGCAGCAAGGTTTGATAAGACTGCTAATAAAAACTGTTTAGATAATGTTTTCACTTACATCTCCTTCTTGAAATACACTCTGTAGTTCTGTTAGGTAGATGTTATAATCTACTTTTTGCAGCTGAAGAAATTAAAACTTTTCAAGATCATATAAATTGGCAGAGGTTTAAAAGAAATGAAACAACACTGCTGTCGAGTCGATTCTGACTCATAGCAACCCTATAGGACAGAGTAGAACTGTCCCCATAGGTGTTCCAAGGCTGTAAATCTTTAAAGAAGCAGACTGCCACATCTTTCTCCCGCAAAGGGCTGGTGGGTTCAAAACGCTGACCTTTTGGTTAGTAGCAGAGCGCTTTAACTGCTGCACCACCAAGGCAAAGAGTATACCATGTTAAAACCAAGATATTAACCAAATGTCTTTATACGGTTATTTATGTGGCATACAATCAGAAGTTAATTACTAATACGGAGTGTGATCATGAGCTATTGTGAAGTTTAAAAAAATAATACTGTGGTCTTAGGAATGCAGTTTTGAAACGGTGGACTTGAAAATATCATTAAATGCTCTCATATTACAGGTCAAAAGACAACACAATGACCTCATTTGTCTATGGTGCCAGTATTTGGAATCTTCACTTCACACATTGTACCTGAGTTTGAAAGTAACTAGAAGTTAGAAGGGATAGAAAATTGAAATTATTTTTAAAATTTCTTTTGGAAGAACTTTCAATTTTAGTCCATAGAGGACATGGGGCAGGTGTGATAAATTTAACAACAACAAATATATATATATATATATATATATATATATATATATATAAAAATACACACACCTATTATTCAAAAAAATAGTGTATCCATGAACATTCAGTACCTACTCCTATGGAGGGGTGAGCTCTTTCTTATGTCCAGAAAAAAAAATGACCCTATTTACACTTATAGCTCTAAATTCCAAAGGAATATTAGATGTTAATATTCATTCTACAAATAGCTGTCTTTATTAGGAATAGATGATAAGCTCTGCTCTAAAAATGTTCCCTATAATACTGTTTTCTTTGTTTAAGTTGTATAGCTTTATGAACATAAACTGACATAGATTCTTTTATTTTGGGTTTCAAAATTTCCTTTGAATATTAGTTACTTGGACAAGTAGTTTAGTTGGGAAAAAAAAGTAGAATGTTCTACATAAACTAGAAAATAACAACAAAGAAGTAATAAACCTGAACATAAAATTAATTGTTTTAGTCCAGTTCTACCATATTATATTTGGTGGAATCTTCCTTCTTGGCGATGCCAGAAAAAGATTTGAAGAACTTGGTTTGGGGTTTAAGGAATAGTAATGGTGGACTCGATCTATAGGAAAAGTAGAAGTAATCATTTCATGTACAAAGCATGATGTGGCAGATGGGTTAGAGGTTAGCTATAGAGAAAAAATGAACAGGGCTACAATAGCTTTGTAGGTTTACATGTGTTATGTTGTATAAGAGCTAAAACGTATAACTGATAAAGAATGAAACAGGAACCATTGTGATATTTTAGAGAACAAACAGATTTTAAGTTGGGCAGACAATAAGAAAGTGCAGGGGTAGTGTCCCACCAGTCTACTGGTCCCAGGCATGGTAAAAAGTGCTAAGCAAACTACACAGTGCACTCTTCTGATGCATCTAGAAACTTTTGGCTTCATAACTTCCAACCCCATATTCCCACACATAAAAATGGCAGCCACCAATCTCTGTGTTTATGAAGACAGCAATGTCTGCTTCTGCACAACTGCAAGAACATGTTCACATTCTATACTAGATCTGTATCACGTCAGGCTCAAAGTCTCACAATCCTATGAGAGAATATCAAGAGGAAATTCACCCTGCATATTCACCTTGTTTTCCTAGATTAATGCACAGAGTGCATTTCCTCCATGACTTTTAAGCATATTCTGCTGTATTGTTATTGCCCAATTATTTACCTTTACAATACTGACCCAAGCCCCATGTTCTCTCTTTTCTCCTCAAACCTACCACTCTGCTCTCTGAAACGCTCACCCTTTAGTTAACCAAAACACTTAAACCTTTGACATATTTTCAGAAATTTCTTCCATTTCTTTGCCATAAATAAAATTTGTATATACCTCAAAGACTGTTTCTCATATAGCTCTCTGAAAAACAGGGCGATTTATTTTCATATTCTCATGCCTCAGAACTGAGACTGAGGATTTACTTGCTCCTGATGCCTATGAGGCGTAATCAACGACAACAGGTTTGGTTTTTGGTTTTGATGCCATTTTGAGATTACTGTTCCACCAAATTATTGGAAAAACTCTTTTATCTCACAATTTTTATCTCCACTTCAATCCTCTCTTTATCTTGAGGGGTTTCAGCTTCAACATGGGCAACTCAGATTCACATGCTGTCCTCTCACTTCCTTGACCTCTTCATTTCCAGGAAACTAAGTGATACTTCCAAAACAAAAACATATCATAACAGATTGGTACCACCAAATATTCATTCTCTCACTTCATGCAACAGTATGCTAAACATTCTCATGTTCCTCACACATTCCATCCCTTGCTGAGAAGCCTGTATTCAGAAATAAAATAAGCTACCAGATGGGAACTCCTTCAACTTCCTATTAAGAGTTCTGCCTCCACACCTCACTTGTTCAGTCATTTGTAAACTATTTATTGCTTGGCACTGGAAATCATTTGATAAGTAAAGCAGACTTAGCCTTTACTGGGGAAATGATATATTAAGTATACAGGAAAAAAATATATACATATATATACACACACGTTTTGCATCATTTATAGGTCCTAAGGGAGAATAAATTATGGGACCCTTTTTAGACTGGGCATCGGTCATAAAAGTCTTTCTAGAGGAATGTCACTTACGTTTATTCTCAAAGGATGAGTGGAATAGCCATGTGGAAGGTGGGAGGAAAAGCACACCAGGCAGGTAAAACAGCATGTGGATGGCTTGATATGGAAAGGAGTTTGGTGCACTGGAGAACCATTTTAAAAGACTAGTGCGGGTAGAGCCTACTGAGGAAGTCGGAGAATTGTATCAGAAGCCTGTGGAGAATGTGCTGAGCAAAAATCTGTGAAAATCATGCTGATTATCACTGTCAATTCTGGCATCACTCAGTCTGTTTGGATTCTGAAAGTAGCAGTCATGGGTTGTGTGACCATGGCCACCTTGTTTAATCTCCCTGTGTCTAATTTTTCTTGTTTATAAAATGAGAAGAAGAAGAATTACATAGTATCAAAATGTAAATTATTCAATTTGTTCATAGTGCTTTCAACATTTCCTGGGTCAAAACAAATATATCATAAATGTTAGTTATTGTTTCAATTCATGTTAAAGAATTTTGTTTTTATTTCCAAATATGTAGTCAGTCATCAGTGGGTTTCAAGTTGCAAAGTGACATGAGGCTGTTGACATTTTAAAGTATCACTTGGACTAATTTTAAAGAATGGACTTAGAGAAGAAATAATGAAATCTAGGAAGATACTTTGGAAAATAATATGGTAATCCAGGGAAAGATAATAGAGGATTAGCTAAAGCTAATTATCTAAGGGTTAGTATACTATATGTACAGTTGGAGAAAAGAGGATTGACTTGAGAAATATTTTGGTGTTAATAGCAACTGAACTTGGTGAATTATTAACTATAGGAACTTAAGAGAGGTGATGTCAAAAAATTATTCCCAGGTATCTGGTAACTAGTAGCATCTTTAGACAGAAAATTACAAGGAGATTCTTAAGTTACTTTTTATATAAAATCACCCTTTGGGAGATTGAAAACCATAAGGTTTATTTTCTATTCAACATGCTTATTTCCACTTTCAACTACTTTTCCCCCTACTATTACTCTACATTTGCTGATTCTATCAGTCTACTTTTTTAGAATCTGATGTCCTCTCCAATTAACGAACACTTGCTGCCCTTTATCTTTTCTCTTTTGTTCCAAACACATTCACAATAAAAGAAAATAATATATGCTAACTAGATGCACAAATTTCAAATCAATTTTTAAAGCATATCTGCAACCTTGATCATTTTAAGCAATGATTTTGTTTTCCTGAAGCTCCCTCCAAAATGCGCACACACACACACACACACACACACACACACACACACACACATACACACACACACACTTCACTTCAAACCAAGCTGATCAAAAGCCTGGAAAAAATATAAATAAGATAGACACAGAGTTATTAGGTGGTGTTTCTCAGGTTCCCAATGCTGCCAAGGAATTACTTCTCTCACAGACCTCTGTGCTGTTAGTATATATATAATAGCATTCTATCAGTTGGGTCCAATCGGGGGACAGAAACCACACAGTAATTTGAATAGAGGAAGTTTAATATAAAGAATCATTAACACTCATGAGATTGGGTTAATGAGGGATTGTCTGGGAAGAAGTAAAGAGAACTCTAATAAATATAAGAATAGTAGATACAAGGAGCAACCTTAGCCCTAGAACTAAGCTAAAGCATCCAAAGACAAGACCTCCCAGTTCCCAGGATTGAAATCTTGATCTAGTTGGAGATTGAATGGCCATTCCTCACTGTAGGACAGAGAAGTAGCTATGCTGCCTCACCAGCAGAACTCACTGGAAATTTGCCCTCTAGGTTGCTACAAAAAGTCAAGTCACATCAGAGGCACCCTGCTATGGAACAGGCTGGAGTAGGGTGTGAGCGGAAAGTGCTGATTGCTGGATGCAGCTGATTGCCATGTGCCACAGGAGCTGGGCCCCAAAGAAGCTACCTGTGCTGCAAGAGCCCGTTGCTGGAGGAACTGTCCAAAATGCAGGAGCCAGTTGCTGGAGTCACTGTCTGGCTTCTAGAAGCAAGAACTGGAGAAGCCACCCACACTGTGGGAGTGGACCTTCAAAAAGTCCTATGTCTTGCAGGAGCCCTTGAACAACACAATCAGAACCAGGAAGGAAAGCTCCTTCTTCCTGAAGTGTCTCTTCGTCACTCTCTACTGACAAAGATTTACATCTTGCCATCTGGCAAAGGAAACACATTTAAAGGGCTCAGATCCATTTTTGCAATGATGCATGGATTGGTAAATTTGAATCTGAGGTACAATAAATTAAGAACCAGCACAAGCATCGCGTGTGGTGCATTGTAGAAACTACCCAATGCAGGAAGATCTGCAACTAAAGAAGCAAATTCAACAAAGGGCTGCACTAGAAGTGGGTATATCAGAGTTGGTGAATACATGGTAAAGATTTCACTCTTACCCACTCATTAATTATGAGTCAGAACACAGCCTCAAACTCCTTTTTAACATAATACTAAATACGCAGCTGCTATCAGTTTATTGCAGCTAAAGAGGAATCCTATTTGTAGAGTCGTTAGCTGCCATCCACTTGGTTCCAACTCATGGCAACTTTATGTATAACAGAAGAAAAAGCTGCCTGGTCCTGCACCATCTTCATGATCATTGGCATGTTTGAGTCTATTGTTGTGGCTATTATGTAGTGCCCTCCAACCTAGGGGGTTCATCTTCCAGCTCTTGTATTATATAATATTCTGTTGTAATCCATAAGGTTGTCATTGTCTAGTTTTCAGAAGTAGATCACCAGACCTATTTTCTTGTCTGTCTTGGTCTGCAAGTTCCACTGAAACCTGTCCACCACTGGTAGCCTTGCTGGTATTTGAAATATTAGTGGAATAGCTTCCAGCATCATAGCAACATGCAAGTCACCACAGTATGACAAACTGACAGACAGGCAGTGGCATTAGTGAAGGTTCATCCTCAAACAGGCAAGTAAACTGAAGATACTGAAGAGGCAGAAATGGGACAACCCCACAAGACTAAGTCCAAGACTATGACATCCTTTGAAACACCCCTTTTACATAGCCTCACTCTCCTCCACAAACACTGGGTGGAACTTCAGGAGCTTCAAGCATTTTTAGCTGAAGAGGCCACAGTAATGTAACCCCAACAATCACTTTTGGAAAGTCCAGCCCCTATACCCATGTATTTCACTGGCAACTCTTACGGATATTATCTGCTTCCGTTTCTTCTGACAACCTTGCTGGTATAACTAACATAGAAAATATTCATACAATTGAATTTTATAGAATATTTTTAAATTCTATTAAACCACAAGCAATGGATCTTTTTACTTCCTCTCCAGGAGAACTGGGTATATTTAGTATTTCCTATGGTTAATCTTGGTACTTGCATAGCTTGTCACATCAGGAGCTTCCAGTTCCTGACACCTAAGGATTAACAGCACAATTACCAGTAACACTTACCTCATGGACTTCTGGAGGAACAATATAAAACTGTGCACTGCAACAATATTTTATTTGCTCCTGCATAATACTGCACTTTCTCTTACTGCAAAACTAAATGTTAACCAAGTATTTCTTGCCTTGTGGAATTAAGAAGCATTATTAAAAGGAACATGAAAAAAGTCATCTATATTTTACATTACACTGATTTCTGGATGAGAAATGTTAGCATTTTAAATAGTATTTGGCAGGCTTTCACTGAAGTGGAACAAAGGTTTTCTTTTTTTCTCATTAGAATTTTTTTTTATTCATAAAACATTCTAGTTGTAACAGATCTGAGATTATACTCATCCAGGTTAAACAGAGCTAAGTGGTAAATGGATTGTGAAATCACTCAGTAACAGGTAGAATAGGGTGCAGATGGCCATATAACGTTAAGGAACAGTTTTAAAAGCCAGCTCTTAATGACCTGTTTTCCTTTTGCCCAGGTTTTGTTTACAATAAGTTTGTATTCATATGCTTTTTTAGTTCTGACATCTTAGTCACCTAGCGCTGCTACAACAGAAATACCACAAGTGGATGGCTGGCTTTAACAAAGAGAAGTTTATTTCTTCACGTAAAGTAGGCTGAAAGTCCAAATTCAGGGTGTCAGCTCCAGAGGAAGACTTTCTCTCTCTGTTGGCCTTCTCATCAATGTTCCCCCGGAATAGGAGCTTCTCCACGTAGGGACCCTGGGTCCAAAGGACACGCTCTGCTCCTGGCACTGCTTTTTTGGTGGTATGAGGTCCCCAATTCTCTACTTGCTTCCCCTTCCTTTTATCTCTTGTAAGGTAAAAGGTAAAAGGTGGTACAGGCCACACCCTAGGGAAACTCCCTTTACATTGGATCAGGGATGTGACCTGGGTAAGGGTGGTGTTACAATCCCACTCTAATCCTCTTTAACATAAAATTACAATCACAAAATGGAGGCCAACCACACAATTCTAGGAATCATGTCCCAGCCAAATTGATACACACATTTTTGGGGGTACATAATTCAAACCATGATATCAAATATTCTTGAATGTTTTCAGCAATCAAATATAACTACCCTCATATAAAAATGTAGGAACAGAAGTACTAAGGAATTAGTACCATCTAATAAATTGTACTGCCTTTTCATGCCTAGTTTATGGGATATTATTAGAATTAAGGAAACAAAGACATTAACCATTCCCCTGATGAAGGTGAGATGTAACACACCAGGAAAAAACATCTTGGGCATTTTGATGGAGGGAACTCTCTGTATTATAATTATTATTATTTTTAAGCCTACACCTGCTATCACCCAAGAAGCTCGAAGGTCCTTCTAGTGTTTCACCTTATAGTCACAGTATTCTCCTCCTATTTCCTCTAGACCCAGCTATTATTACATTACTTTATACATGAGGATTTTCCAGTAATGAATATACGTATAAACAGAGCAAAGGAATCTAGTTTAATTCAATTCATGGGAAAAGAATTTACTGAGACTTTGCAGATAGATTCCTCAGCTATGGAAAATTTGGTAATTCTCCTTAGCTATGTAATTTCTAATCTAATATCTTTCTGCCTCTATCTAAGGGATGAGCTGGCCTTTCCTTTCCTCCTTGCCTCCATCCTTCCTTCCTTCCTTCTGCCTATTTTCAGACTTATTTTAATCCAACCCTTTCTTCAAGTTCTATTTCTAAAACTATTAATTGATGAAGAACCATATCCTTTTTTATTTTTACTCCTATGAGTTTTATCAATGCTCAGATTAACAGACTCTCAAATCTTTTTATTCCTGTGACTCACACCCAAATGGAAATGTGGTGCCCAATGGTCTTTTCTGAAATTTACAATTCACATAATTTATAGATCCCAGAAAAATATTACTATTTCAACCACATAATACAACTCAAAGGATATAGTTAACACAAAATATTCATTGTTAATAAGTCACAGAGTATAAAAATTTCAACACATTAAGTGCTTTTGTAGGCACTTATGATGCCTAACTATTAATTACCCAAGTTCCTTTCTGGAAAAGAGGTCCTGTAGATAAAAAATTTTTGTGGACAAGAACTGCCATATCCTCTTCTGGAGATTTACAATGCGTATTAAAGTATCTAATAAAAAATTAAGTAAAGACATTTTGTTCCAAACATATTTGAATGTGGAACCTTTTTATTGTTAATACATATGAATAACTCATGGTTTACTTCTCAAATTCATATCAAATTTCTGAAAGATGACTATTATTGAAGCCAATTTATAGATGAAAAGTAGAATTAATAAATATTGCATAATTCTTTTCAAGATGAACAATAATAAGTGTAAGGGGTAGGATGTGAAGTCTGGTATTTGTGAATGTCAATCTTACCCTGTTTCTAAAGTAACCAAGAGCTGGAACGATTAAGTGAAACTAAAATGTAAGATAATTATTTCTTTTTCTGTGATTAGTTTCTGCATAAAATAACTATTGACCTCAAATATTCATTGTCCCCTTATCCCTATGCTAAGCTCACATCTCTCCACTTCTTTTCCAGGGAAGAAGACTTGCTAATCTAATTGATCATAGCCCAACACATTATTTGGGCCAAGTTTAAGAGTTGGCAATAATATTCTTCTTTAAAGAAAAAAAGCAAGAAATTCACCCATTTTCTCTATCACATTCTGGTCCTGGCTGCTAGGGGCAAGATTTGGTCTCTCAGAAAAGTTCGTTCAGACATCCATGTGACTGCTCAGGTAAAAGGTGTAATGGACTCTATAGACACAGCATCCTCAAATTGAGAGAGATGCCCCTATATCATGTGCTATGCAAGACACAGGAAAGAAGCTCTTTACCATGTGTAATAATAACTCAACACTAACCTGTTTCCTATGAGGTGGAGGTCAAACATACCCCCCTTTCTCCAACTTCTCCACCATTTTTGACACCAGCATTTCTCCCCATGGCACGCTTTCTCTATTGGGTTCAATAACTCATTGGAATAGTCACAGAGAACTCATGGAAACAGTATAACTGCAATAAAAACTTTAATAACAGAGAAGGACATAAACAGAAATGAAGATAAGCAAAGGGACAGGTTCAGGAGGGATCCCTGCACGAGGTCTTAAAGTCTAAAAGGACACTCGCTTACATCTCGGAGGACCTGCTTACCCTTCCCAAAAACCAGTTTATTCTCACTCACCATGAAACTTTCCAATAGGTAACAATGATGTCACTTGGCAGACTAGGCTATTGTTTGCTCCTCTCAGCTTTCAGCCAAGGTTTGGTCTTTAGGCCAGTTGCCATCTTCTGGGTTTGCTTGATTAGTCCTCCGATTCTTCGGTACCATTGCAGCCACTGTCTTTGTTGGCAATCGCAGGTTTACTCAGTCTGGGAGGGTCGTAACTCACCGGCGCATGTCCAGAGGACTCGCTCCTCTTTCGGCTCTCCTCAAATTAGGAAGCCCTATCTGAGGCCCGGTATTCTAAGGTTTTGATAAGCTAGCCGATGTACTCCTTTTTAATTACAAGGCGGACTCCCTAACTATACTGGGTGGGTAGTAAATGACGAATCACTTGCAAGCCACTTATGAGGCTAGTAAACCGACTACTGACTTGCAAGATTGTGGCCTGGCCAATCATTTTGGGAGAATTGGAAACCGAAGGCCAGAAGAGCCATATAAAGAAAACCATTGCACCACACTGGTGGAAGAGGTGTGGCTAGGGCGTGGTTGCCCAGTGTTACTATGGAACATTTCATCCTCTTTGGGCTACTGCTTATTGTTTGAATAGAATGTTGAGGAGGAAAAAATGTAAAGAGAGAGGCCCGTAGGATTTGGGGAACAAAAGCATACTTTGAAACTCTATCAGTAAAAAGGACCAATCTGAGCACATCTTTGCACCAGGAAACGTGACCCACGGTGTGGCAGAACTAGGAATTATTTAAAAAAGAAAAGAAAAGAAAAAAGTTGCCGTCCAGATGATTTGGACTCATAGTGACTCTATAGGACGGAGTAGAACTGCCTCACAGGGTTTCCAAGGAGGGGTTGGTGAATTCGAACTGCGGACCTTTTGGTTAGCAGTGCTAGCTCTTAACCACTTCACCACCAGGGTTCTATTAATATAATAAATATCATGTGCTTAGTGTGTATGACTCATAGCGACTCAGAGTGACCCTGTGGATTGGAATCTTGTGGACAACAACAGGTTTGGTTTTATTATTTGGTTAGTGTGTGTGAGGCGACATGCTAGATATTGTAAACAAATTATGTCTATTTCAACGAAAGCTTCGAAATTCTCAAAATACCAGAATCACCAAAATAGCTTTCAGAAATATGTTGGAACCCAACTACAGTGAATTTGAGAATGCCTGGATTAGACTAAAAATAATATTTAAAATAAGCTTCCACTAAAATTCACTTACATATAAGAATGGTGATCTTTTCACTTGCAAACTATGAACATATCTCTAAAGCCTGTAGCTGTGGTTACATATGTATTTCCTTATGGATAACTATCATTGCAGTAGTTAGTAATTTTGATCACAACTGTACTGGGCCATATTTGAAACAGTGCTTAAGAGCTCAATTGTAGTTTTCCAGCTATAAAGCCCCTGAGTTTTGAGGTCCCTCATCAATGACTTTCAAGTACTAGAATTTTACAATAAACAGAAAAGTTGACATGGTTTTATTCATCCTGTTACTTGCAAAATGCCAGGAGGGATTCAAAGTCATAATAATTATTATTGTGAGAAAGAATAGGCAATAAAACAAGATTTTATTGCCGCAGAAAAAAAAATCTACCTCTGTAAACATCAGAAAAGTTCTACTATTATTGCATCAAAAATGAAACACAAAAAAGTTACAGCTTCTGAAAAATAAAATAGTAGACATATTACAGTCATGAGACCCCATATTCAAATAATATATTTTGATATGCAAGCATCAAAGTAACAAATACTTTTATGTAGATGGTTCCTTCAAAGACATGAACATGCTTTATACATATTATTTCTGTAGTCTCCTCAGACTGGAGTCCTGGTAGAACAGTGGTTAAGAGCTCAGGCTGCTAACCAACAGGTCAGCAGTTTGAATGCACCAGCAGCTTCTTGGAAACCCTTGAAAACCCCTGTCCTATAAGGTTGCAGTGAGTCAGAATCAACTCAAGGGCAATGGATTTTTTTTTTCTTTTTCCTCCAATTCCCTTTTTTAAAAGCATAATACAGTAAACTGTGAGTCACCTGTGCATTTACATAAGCAATTTGTGTATTAAGAATAAAGTTAATTTTTAAAGTGTGTTTATCCACCTGGAAAATAATAAAACAACAATAATTATATTAATGCAAGTGTATATTAGCACTCGAACACAACAACAACATAAGTATATTAACTCACTAAGACAGTGGGAATTCAATTATATTAAACTCATTGTTAATATAGTAAATTTTAAAATATTACTTCTCAAGAACTAAAAAACAAATTATTTTTAGCACACTCATTTATGAATAAGCCTATTGAGGGCTATACGTACTTTAATATATTTATATCGTTGTGATGGTTAGGATTGTTTATCAACTTGGCTGGACACTGATTCTCAGTGATTTGGCAATTGTATGATGTTCTGATCACTTCCATAATGAGATTTGATATAATGTGATCACCTCTATGATGGGATCTGCTGTGAGTAGCCAATTAGTTGAAAGAGTTTCCTTGGGCGTGTGGCCTGCATAAAACATAAGTGGACATTCTGGAAAGTCTCGTGGGCTTTTGCAAGCTCTGGATCCTGCAGCTGACTCCTCTTCATCTGACCTCCGGCTCTTGGGATTTGAGCTAGCAGCTAACCTGTGGTTTTGCCTGCAGATCTTAGGATTTGTCTATCTTTGCAGACTGTGAACAAGAGCCCTGCTCTCTGAGCTGCTGATCTTGGGTTTGCCAGCCCATGTGGTGACGTGAATCAGGAGAAACCTCTATCCTGACACCTACAGACTTGGGATGTTCCAGCCTCTACAACCACATGAGCCATTTCCTTAATATATTTTTACACTCTACTGGTTTTGCTTCTCCAGAGGACCCAGCCTAAGACATTTGGTACCGAAAGTGGTTCTAGAGAAACAAAATTTACAGTTTTGTTTGGCTGAGTTTTCTAAATTGGTTCTAAAGTCTGGTTAGTCTTAAAGATGTTGATGACTCTGCTTCTAGTAATAAAGAGGGCACTGTTAGTACGTGGCGTGAGGTGGCAATACAAATACAAAAAATATCACCACCAATAGATCAGGTATGGCTGAAAGGCCAGGCACTGGGTGATTGCATGTGTGATACTTTTCTACAGTTTTGTCATAATGAGAACTAAAAGGAAGCTGGTTGATTGGTCCTATTTCACTACACAAAGTGGTAAAAGAAAGAGATGAGCTCAGGGATTCAGAGTCAAAGCTCAAGTGCTGCATAAATGACCTCAAAATTTCCACTTGTGCTTTGAAATAAAGCCTCATTTCTTTTTTTTTTTTTTAAATGTACTTTAGGTGAGGGTTTACAGAACAAATAGTTTCTCATTGAACAGTCAGTACACATATTGTTTTATGACATTGGTTAACAACCTCACGACATGTCAACCCTCTCCCTTCTCGACCTTTTTTTTTTTTTAGTGAAAAATATACATAGCCAAAGATACACCATTTCAAAAATTTCTGCATGCACAATTCAGTGACATCAATTACGTTCTTCCAGTTGTGCTGTTATTCTCACTTTAGATGGTTTACAGAACAACATAATTTCTCATTAAACAGTTACTACACATGTTGCCCTATGACAATGGTTAACAACCCCATTACATGTCAACATTATCCTTACTCAACCTTGGGTTCCCTATCACCAGCTTTCCTGTCCCCTTCTGCCTTCTAGTCCTTGTCTCTGGACTGCTGTGCCTCATTATTCCTGTTTTGTTTTATGAGGCTGTCCAATCCCTGGCTGAATGGTGAACCTCGGAAGTGACTTCACCACTGAGCTAAAAGTGTGTCTGGGGGCCATACCCTAGGGGTTTCTCCAGTCTCTTTCAGGCCAATAAATCTGGTCTTTTTTTGTGTGTGTTAGAATTTTGTTCTACTTCCTTCTACAGCTCTGTCCAGAACCCTCTGTTGTGATCCCGGTCAGAGCAGTCTGTGGTGGTAGCCAGGCACCATCTAGCTGTACTTGACCCAGTCTGGTGGAAGCCTTGGTAGCTGTGGTCCATTAGTCCTTCGGACTAATCTTTTCCTTGTATCCTGTTCTCTTCATTCTCCCTTGCTCCCAAAGGGATGAGACCAGTGGAGTATCTTAGATGGCTGCTCACAGGTAAAGCCTCATTTCTTGTAGTAACATAAATGATATTGCTGAAAACAAAACCCAGGGTGTTATTGTAAGCGTGGCTAAATTACAACACCAACTCAGTTGTCAACCTAGAGATGTGTCTGAAGTTAACGTAGGGCACTGATTGGGAAGAAATGCGTTTCTGAAGCTTGGGATGAGTACATATGGGCAGATAGGAAGCTGGAGACACTGAGCCCCTGAATTCTGCTGAATCACTCCTGCCAACAGCACCAGCCCTTTCACTCCCATCTGAAACACTCCATGTTTATATCCTAAACCACCTTCCTTGGTAAAACCATTAGGTTCTCCACCCCTGTTTAATGAGATTAACCCAGCTGCTTCTAAAGAGACTTTGTCCGAGTCATTGTCTAGGGTAGCGCCTGAGGCAGATGCTTTACAAGACAATAAGACAATGCTGAATTTTCTCAAAACATTTCCCCACCAAAAATTTTGCTTCTAGACCTATAACTAGACTTAAGAACAAGAAAGCCCCAAAAGGTGAAGTACAAAGTGTGACCCAGGAGGAGGTACACTACGCTACAAAAGAACTGCTTGGCTTTTCTAATACGTATAAACAGAAACCTGGAAATATGTGTGGGAATGGCTATTAAGGGTGTGGTACAATGGTGCAAGGAACATAAAGATGGATCAGTCTGAGTTTATTGATATAGGTCCACTCAGCACACATTCTTCATTCAATGTTTCAGCTCTAGAAGTTAGGAAAGGATCTAACAGTTTATTTGGTTGGATTGCTGAAGCATGGATTACGAGATGACCTACACTAAATCAAGCTGATGTATCAGACCTGCCTAGGTATACTGTAGAAGAAGTTATTCAAAGTCTCAGGGAAATTGTCATGCTAGAGAGGATTTATCTAGTTAGACTCACAGACCCCACACATAGAGTGTCCAGAGGACACACCTTTTACCACAATGGTGAGGAACAAATTTGTGAGGGGAGTCCCAGCATCCTTGAAGGCTGCTGTGAAAGCTACTTTATGTAAATCAGATTTGACAGTAGGAACTGCCCTAACAGAATTAAGACATCTAACTACGATGGGGTTGATTGGACCCCGTGGTGGTAGGGCCCAAGTGGCAGTACTCAATCGACAAAGACAATGTGGGTGTGGTTACTGTAATGGACAGTGGAGTCAAAGCATTAATCAGAATAGTCTGACGCGTATGGACTTATGGTGATGGCTACTTTGTCATGGTGTCACTAGGAGTAAAATAGATAGGAAATCTAAATATTTACTTGATCTGTACAAGTGGATGAATTCTAGGTCAAATGAATAGCAATCTAACTCAAATCACCAGAATAGAGAGTTACGGTACCTCAATAAATTCCCAGACTTAAGTGAGTTTAAAGACCACAACCCCGTGAATGAAAGGGAGGCTGGGTGCCCTTGAGGAAGACCCCCAATACACTGCCAAAAACTTTTAGTTTTTCTCACAGTCTTCCCCAAAGGGATCTAAGACCTTTTGCAAGAGTGACTGTTCATTGGGGAAAAGGAAATAATCAGACTTTTCAGGGATTGCTGGATACTGGCTCTGAAATGACACTAATTCCAGGAGATCCAAATCATCACTGTGGCCCACCAGTCAGAGTGGCGACATCTGAAAGTGAGGTTATTAATGGAGTCTTAGCAGAATATTGTCTGATATATTGCCAGAAGATGAATCCCTTAGGTTGGAAGGCACTCAAAAGACGACTGGGGAAGAGCTGCCTCCTCAAAGTAGAGGAGACTTTAATGATGTGGATGGAGTCAAGCTTTCGGGACCTTCATTTGCTGATGCGGCATGACTCAAAATGAGGAGAAACAGCTTCAAATATCCGTTAATAGTCACAACATGGGATGTGGGAAGTATAAATCTAGGGAAATTGGAAATCATCAAAAATGAAATGGAATGTGTAAACATCAATATCCTAGGCATTAGTGAGCTGAAATGGACTGACACTGGACATTTTGAATCAGACAATCATATGGTCTACTATGCCGTGAATGACACCTTGAAGAGGAATAGCATTGCATTCATTGTCAAAAAGAACATTTCAAGATCTATCCTGAAGTACAACACTGTCAGTGATAGGATAATATTCATACGCCTACAAGGAAGACCAGTTAATACGACTGTTATTCAAATTTATGCATCAACCACTAAGGCCAAAGATGAAAAACTTGATTTTTACCAACTTCTTCAGTCTGAAATTGATCTAACATGCAATCAGGATGCACTGATAATTAGTGGTGGTTAGAAAGGAGAGTTGGAAACAAAAAAGGATTGGTAGTTGGCAAATACAACCTTGGTGATAGGAATGATACTGGAGATCACACGATAGAATTTTGCAAGACCAACAACTTCTTCACTGCAAATATCTTTTTTCAACAACATAAATGGCAACTATATACATGGACCTCACAGATGGAATACACAGAAATCAAATTGACTACGTCTGTGGAAAGAGATGATGGAAAAGCACAAGATCATCAGACAGAACAAAGTCACAGGCTGACTGTGGAACAGACCATCAATTGCTCATATGCAAGTTCAAGTAGAAACTGAAGAAAATTAGAACAAATCCACAAGAGCCAAAGTACAACCTTAAGTATATACAACCGGAATGTAGAGACCATCTCAAGAATAGACTTGACGCATTGGACACTAATGACCGAAGACTAGACGAGTTGTGGAATGATATCAAGGACATCATACTTGAAGAAAGCAAGAGGTCATTAAAAAGACAGGAAAGAAAGAAAAGATCAAAATGGATGTCAGAAGAAACTCTGAAACTTGTTCTTGAACGTTGAGTAGTTAAAATGAAAGTAAGAAACGAAGTAAAAAGCTCAACAGAAGATTTCAAAGGGAGCTCGAGAAGACAAAGTAAAGTATTATAATGACATGTGACATGTGCAAAGACCTGGAGATAGAAAACCAAAAGTGAAGAACACTCTCAGCATTTCTCAAGCTAAAAGAACTGAAGAAAAATTCAAGCCTCAAGTTGCAATATTGAAGGATTTTTACAGGGAAAATGTTAAACTACTCAGGAAGCATCAAAAGATAATGGAAGGAATACACAGAGTCACTGTACCAAAAAGAATTGGTTGATGATCAACCATTTCAGGAAGTAGTATATGATCAGGAACAGATGGTACTGAAGGAAGAAGTCCAAGCAGCACTAAAGGTATTGGTGAAAATCAAAGCTCCAGGAATTGACGGAATACCAACTGAGATGATTCAACAAACGGATGCAGCACTGGAAATGCTTTCTCATCTATGCCAAGAATTTGGAAGACAGTTACCTGGCCAACCAACTGGAAGAGATGCATATTTGTGCCTAGTCCCAAGAAAGGTGATCCAACTGAATGCAGAAATCATCAATATCACATGCAAGTAAAATTTTGCTGAAGATTATTCAAAAGCAACTGTAGCAGTATATCGACAGGGAACTGCCAGAAATTCCAGCTGGATTCAGAAGAGGACGTGGAACCAAGGATATCACTACTCATGTAAGGTGGACCCTGGATGAATGCAGAGGACACAAGAGAGATGTTTACCTGTGTTTTATTGACTATGTGAAGGTATTCCACTGTGTGGATCATAACAAACTATGAATAAGATTGCAAAGAATGGGAATTCCAGAACAATTAATTGTGCCCGTGAGGAACCTGTACATAAACCAAGAGGCAGTTGTTCAAACAGAAAAAGAGAACACTGCATGGTTAAAGCCAGGAAAGGTTGTCAGGGTTTTATTCTTTCATAATACCTCCTCAATATGTATGCTGAGCAAATAATCTGAGAAACTGGACTATATGAAGAAAACATGGGGCATCAGGAATAGAGGAGGTCTCATTAACAACCTGAATTACGCAGATGACACAAGGTTGCTTGCTGAAAGTGAAGAGGACTTGAAGTACTTACTGAAGAAGATCAAAGACCACTGCCTTCAGTATGGATTACACTTCAACGTAAAGAAAACAATAAGCAACATCATGAAAAATGGAGAAAAGACTGAAACTGTCAAGGATTTCATTTTACTTGGATCCATAATTGACACCCATGGAAGCAACAGTCAAGAAATTAAGACATATTGCATTGGGCATATCTGCTGCAAAAGTGTTTAAAGGCAAAGATGTCACCTTTAAGACTAAGGTGCACCTAACCCAAGTCATGGTTTTTACAGTCACCTCATATGCATGCGAAAGCTGGATGATGAATAAGAAAGACCATAGAAGAACTGATGCCTTTGAATTGTGGTGTTGGCAAAGATATTGAATATACCATGGATCTCTGTAATAATGAACAAATCTGTCCTGGAACAAGTACAGCCAGAATACTCCTTAGAAGCAAGGATGACAAGACTTCATCTCACACACTTTGAACACGCTATCAGGAGGGATCAGCCCCTGGAGAAGGACATCATGCTTGGTAAAACAGAGGGTCAGCAAAAAAGAGGAAGACTCTGAAGGAGATGGATTGACACATGACTGCAACAATGGGCTAAAGCATAACAACGATTGTGAAGATGGCACAGGACCGGGCAGTGTTTTACCCTGTTGTACATAGGGTCACTTTGAGTCGAAGCCTACTCGACCTCACCTAATAACAACAGCTCAAGTCTGCTCACAGTAGGTCCAGCGGGTCTCTGAACTCATCCTGTAGTGATTTCTCCAGTTCAGGAATGCATAATTGGAATAGGTATACTCAGCAACTGGAAGAATCCACACTTTGGATCTCTGACAAATGGAATGAGGGATATTATTGTAGGAAAAGCTAAGTGAAAGCCATTAGAACTGCCTCTACCTAGGAAAATAGTAAATCAAAAGCAATACCACATCCTTGGAGAGATTGAGGAGATTACTGTCACCATTAAGGACTTGAAGATTGCAAGGGTGGTGATTCCTACCACATCCCCATTCAACTCACCTATTTGGCCTGTGCAAAAAACAGATGGATCTTGGAGAATGACAATGGATTATCAAAAACTTAACCAGTTGGTGACTCCAATTGTATCTGCTGTTCCAGATGTGGTTTCATAGCTTGAGCAAATCAATACATCTCCTGACACCTGGAATGCAGCTATTGATCTTACTAATGCCTTTTTCTCCATATCTGTTTTGAAGGACCACCAGAAGCAGTTTGCTTTCAGCTGGCAAGGCCAGCAATACAACTACTGTTGCCTACCTCAGGACCACATCAACTTTCCAGCCCTATGCCATAATTAAGTCCACAGGGACCTTGATTGCCTTTTCCTTCCACAAGACATCACAGTGGTCCATTACACTGATGACATTAGGCTTATTGGACCTAGTAAGGAAGAAGTGTCAATGACTCTGGACTTATTAGTAAAACATTTGCATGCTAGAGGGCAGGAATTTAATCCTACAAAAATTCAGGGGTCTTCCACCTCAGTGAAATTTCTAGGAGTTCAATGGTAGTGTAGCAAGTCAAGATACTCCTTCTAAAGTGAAAGATAAGTTATTGCATCTGGCCCATCCTACAAGTAAAAAGGTGGTACAATGCCTAGTGGGACTCTTTGGGTTTTGGAGGCAACATATTTCTCATTTGGGTGTGCTACTCTGGCCTATTTATCAAGTAACTCTAAAAGTTGTTAGTTTTGTGTGGCGCCCAGAAAAAGAGAAGGTTCTGAAACAGGTTCAGGCTGCCACGCAAGCCTCTCTGCCCCTTGGGCCATATGATCCAGCTGATCTAATGGTGTTTGAAGTGTCAGTCGCAGATAGAGATGCTGTTTGGAGTCTTTGGAAGGCCCCTATTGGTGAATCACAGCACAGACCCTTAGGATTTTGGAGTAAAGCCCTACCATCCTCTGCAGATAACTACTTTCCTTTTGAGAAACAGCTTTTGGCTTGTTACTAGACCTTAGCAGAGACTGAATGCTTAACCATGGGACATCAAGTCACCATGTGGCCTGAGCTGCCAATCATGAACTGAGTGTTGTCTGACCCACAGAGTCATAAACTTGGACCTGCAGAGCAGCACTCCTTCATTAAATGGAAGTGGTATATATGAGATCAGGCCTGAGCAGGACCTGAAGGCACAGTAAGTTGCCTGAGGAAGTGGCCCAAATACCCATGGTCTCCACTCCTGTCACATTATCTTCCATCTCCCAGTCTGCACCTATGGCTTCATGAGGAGTTCCTTATGATCAGTTGACTGAGGAAGAGAAAACTCGTTCCTGGTATACAGAAGGTTCTGCACAATATGCCTGCACCACTTGAAAGTTGACAGTGGCAGCACTGCAACCCCTTTCTGTGACCTCCCTGAAGGACAGTGGTGAAGGGAAATTCTCCCAATGGGCAGAATGAGCAGCGCTCCTAGCTGTTCACTTTGCTTTGAAGGAGGAATGGCCAAATGTGTGACTGTATACTATTCAAGGACCCTGGCCAATGGTTAGGCTGGATGGCCAGGGACTTGGAAAGGACATGATTGTAAAATCAGAGACAAGGAGATATAGGGAAGTAGTATGTGGATAGACCTCTCTGGGCCAAAGAAGTGAAGATATTTGTGTCTCATGTGAATGCTTAATATGAGGTGACTTCAGCAGAGTAGGATTTTAACAATCAAGTGGATGGGATGATGTCCACTGTGGAAACCAGTCATCCTCTTTCCCCAGCTTCTCCTGTTATTGCTCAATGATCTCATGAACAAAGTGGCCATGGTGTCGTTGCTGGAGGTTATGCATGGGCTTTGCAACATGGATCTCCACTCACCAAGGCTGACTTGGCTACAGCCACTGCTAACTGATCAATCTGCCAGCAGCAGAGACCAACACAGAGTCTCTGATATGAGACCATCCCTCAAGGTGATCGGCCAGCAAACTGGTGGCAAGTTGATTACATTGGACCACTTCCATCATGGAAAGGGCAGTGTTTTGTCCTTACTGGAATAGACACTTACTCTAGATATGGATTTGCCTTCCCCACATGTAATGCTTCTGCCATAACTATCATCCATGGACTTACAGAATGCTTTATCTACCATCATGGTATCCCACACAGCACCACCTCAGATCAAGGGACTCACTTCATAGCAAATGAAGTGTGGCAATGGCCCATGTTCAAGGAATTACTGGTCTTACAATATTCCCCATCATCTTGAAGCAACTGGCTTGATAGAACAATGGAATGGCCTTCTAAAGACACAATTACAGCACTAGTTAGGTGACAATACCTTGCAGGGTTGGGGCAATGTTCTGCAGGTGGCTGTATATGCTTTAAACCAGCATCCACTATATGGCGGTGTTTTTCCCATAGCCAGGATTCATACGTTCAGGAATCAAAGGGTAGAAATGGGAGTGACACCATTCACTATTACCCCTAGTGACCCATTTGGAAAATTTTTGCTTCTTGTCTTCTCCACCTTATGCCCTGTGGGTCTAGAGATCTTAGTTCCAAAGGGAGGAATGCTCCCACCTGGATACATCATTGATTCCATTGAATGGGAAGCTAAGAATGCCATCTGGCCACTTTGGGCTCCTATGCCTTGGATCAAGAGGCAAAGAAGGGACTTACCATACTGGCTGGTGTGATTGATCCTGATTACCAAGTGGAAATCAGATTGACATTATATAATTGAGGTAAAGAAGAGTATGTCTAGAATGCAGAAGATCTCTTAGGGAGTCTGTTAGTACTACCATGCCCTGTGATTGAAGTCAATGGGAAACTACACAATCTAATTCTGACATGACTACTAATGGCTCAGACCCTTCAGGAATGAAGGTTTAGGTCACCACACAAGGCAAAGAACCATGAGCAGCTAAAGTGCTTGCAGAGGGCAGAGGAAATTCAGAATGGGCAGTGGAAGAAGGCAGTTCTAAATACCAGTTACAACCACATGACCAGTTGCATAAATGAGGACTGAAATTTTTATGAGTATTTCTGCTCTGTGTGCATCAGATATTTTTGTTTTCTTCACTTATAAAATATAAGAAGAAAACAGGGCTAATGGATTTTAGGTAGTATGCATGTTTGTTGTATCATGTTAGGTGCAAGTATGACTTTATAATTTTCTTTATTCAGAGATTATAAATGGTTTAAGGAGATGTGTACAGGTGCCAAACTGACAAGGGGTGGACTATGATGGTTAAGGTTTTGTGTCAACTTGGCTGGGCCATGATTCTCAGTGGTTTGACAGTCATAAAATGTTGTGATCACTTCCCTTTTGAAATTTGATATAATGTGATCACCTCTATGATGGGATCTGCTGTGAGTAGCCAGTCAGTTGAAAGGGAGTTTCCTTGGGCATGTGGCCTTCACTGAATATAAGTGGACATTCTGACAAAGCTCATGGGCTTTTGCTTGCTATGGATCCTGCAGCTGGCTCCTCTTCATCTGACATCCTGTTCTTGGGACTTAAGCTTGCAGCTTAGCTTTGGCCTTGCCTTCTGATTTTGGGATTGGTCTATGTTTGTAGACTGTGAGCAACAGCCCTGCTCTCTGATCACCAGCACCCGTGGCTATGTGAATCAGGAGAAGCCTTTATCCTGACCTATGGACTTGGGATGTTCCAGCTTCTACAACCACGTGAGCCATTTCCTTGATATAAATTTATCTCTGTATGTATATGTATACAAATTACTGGTTTTGCTTCTCTAAAGGACCCAGCCTAAGACAATCAGGGAATCACTTATATAATTTTATGAAAGTATCAACATTTTATTTGAGCACTATGTATTATAAAGAAAATTTTCAACTGGGAGAATTGGTATCATGTAAGAAATCTGTGATTTGTATGTATTCATTTTATTGATAAGTCCATTATGAAATTGAGAACTATTTACTTTATCTGGGCTGAGTCTCCTTATTTATCAAGTGACTTAGTCATCTAGTGCTGCTATAACAAAATACCACAAGTGGATGGCTTTAACAAAGATAAATTTATTTCCTTACAATAAAGTAGGATAAAATTCCAAATTCAGGGCATCAGCTCCAGGGGAAGGCTTTCACTCTCTGTCGGCTTTCTCATCTATTTTCCCCTGGACTAGTAGCTACCCTTCGCAGGGACCTCAGGTCCAAAGGACTTGCTCCGCTCCCAGCATTGCTTTCTTGGTGATATGAGGCCCCCCTCTCTCTACTCACTTCTCTCTTTTATATCTTGAGAGATTGCCTCAGGACACAATCCAATCTTGTAGATTGAGTCCCGCCTGGCTAACACAACTGCTACCCATCCTCCCTCATTAACATCATAGAGGCAGGATTTACAACATACAGGAAAATCACACAAAACTGGGAATCATGGCCCAGCCAGATTGATACACACATTTTTTGGGGACATAATTCAATCCATGACATCAAGTTACAGATTTATACTAAACTTCTGAGGTATAGTCCATTGCTAACCATTATGTGATTTGTACTAAAAATTGACAGTTTAATTAGTCATACTATTTCAGCATATGCTATTGTTGTTATGTGTCCTGGAGTCAGTTCAAACTTACAGTGGCTTTATGTACAACAGAATGAAATGTTGCCTGGTCCTACACCATCCTCACAATCTTTGCTATGTTTGAGCCCATTGTTGCAGCTACTGTGTGAATCCTTCGCTTTGAGGGCATTCCTCTTTTTCACTTGGTCATTGGTTCGAATCACCAGCTGCTCTGCTGGAGAAAGATGTGACAGTCTGCTTTTGTAAAGATTAACAAAAAAAAAAAAAAAAAACTCCTTGCCATTGAGTTGATTCTAAGAAATAGCGACCCTATAATACAGAGTAGAACTACTCCATAGGGCTTCCAAAGAGCGGTTAGTGGATTCAAACTGAGGCCAAGCACGTAACCACTGCACCACCAGGACTCCCTTGGAAACTCTATGGGGCAGTTCTACTCTGCCCTATAGGGTCACTATGAGTCAGAATCAACTCGAGGCAATGGAGTTTCAGTACACACCCTTTGCCATACAGTCGATTCTGACTCATAGCAACACTATAGAATATAGTAGAACTGCCCCATAGGGTTTCAAGGAGCAGCTGGTGGATTTGAACTGCCCACCTTTTGGTTAGCAGCTGTGCTCTTAACCACTGTGCCACCAGGGCTGTTCAGTACATAGTACCTGTAAAATAATGAAATAACAAATAATGAAACTATTATTTATTCCACACTATCATATAATTCTCACATTATAAGTTTTATGTATTTTTTCACATAACATTCAAATCCATTGTCACACTCATGGTCATTACTGCTACATTTCCCCTCTACTCTCTCTCTCACACTCCCTCCTTACCCTACTTAATTTTTCAGATTCCCAACTCATTGAACAAATGTCTGCTATGTACTAGCACCAGTCTTTCGTCAGTCACCACAGTTGGCATGGTCACTAATAATCTAAGGAGTAATACAAACATTAAGCATAAAAATAAAGTGTTTACTTAAAATTTGACAATTGTTTTGAAGTAAAGTTGATTTGAGAATGTATAATAAGGTACACTATATTAAGTGGCAGAGGGGGAGCTTCTTTTAGGAAGCAATATTTAAATAGCAACCCAAAGTATGAGTTGAAGTCAGCTAAATAAAATAGGTTGAGAGAAGGGAGTGTTTCAATCTGAGAGAAGAGCAGGTGCAAAGGTCTTAAATCAGGAAGGTGTGATGCAAGTTCAAGGATAGAGGATCTGTGAGGTCTGGGTTGAAGTTATTAAAGGATAGATGGCATGAGTCTAAGAAAATGGAGGGAGCCTAATGAGAAAGGTCTTTAGGGTTGAATTAATAATGTAATACATTAGCATAAAAGCAATGTGATTGCATCTCTGGATTTTAAGTAAAGACATGGCTTGACAAGATTTTCCTTAAAAACAAAATACCACTCTTTTCTGCAGTGTAAAAATTGGATTCAAGGGGCTTACGACTGGATATGGGAGACGATGTTGAGAAATAATAATGGATTGGAATAGATTTGGCAGTCTATATGGAAAAAGAGTGAATGAACTTTAGAAAGCTTTAGGAATTACACTTAATAATTATTGATTCGAACTATGAATTGATTGGATGTGGGAACTGAGTTCCTAACTTAAATCCAACTTCATTAGCATGATGTCTCTGATGGTCTAAACAAAGGAAGCACTTGGAGTGAATGGAGCCCTGACGCCACAGTGGTTAAGAGCTCAGGCTCCTAACCAAAAGGTTGGCAGTTCAAATCCACTAGTCATTCCTTGGAAACTCTATGAGGCAGTTCTGCTCTGTCCTATAGGGTAACTATGAGTCGGAATCAACTTGACAGCAATTTGGTTTTGGAGTGAGTGAGATCACCTAGAAAGGAAATGTGAATGAGAAAGATAAGGGTGCAGGATTTTGCCCTGAGACACTCCAACACTAACAGATCAAGAAGATGAGAATGTGCCATGGGTGGGGAGAGGTGAGAACAAGAAAACGAAATAGGGACAAAGGGAGAAAGAGTGTTTAAAGAAAGAGGTATCAATTAACCATTTTGCTTGTTATTGAGAGGTCCAGGTAAGCCCTAGAGAGTGTTTCGTCAAGATTTATCAAGATTCAGATGGTTTTTTGATGTTAGAAAGAACAGCAGTTTCTATGGACTATTACATAAGTGATCCAGTTTCCTGTCAGAGAAGGAGAGGGTGGGAGGTATGACAATTCTAATAACAATTGTTGAGGATTATTTCCAAAACATTGGATGTGAAGAAGAAAAAGCCAGAAGGAAAGCTTAATGACACATCTTTTTGTTTTTGTTTGTTGTTGTTGTTTTTTAAGATGGAAAAGACCTGAATCTGTTAAACCATAAGGAAAAAGAATAAGTAGAGAAGGAAATATGGAGTTGAGGAAGGACACAATTGACCAGAGAAAGTTTTAGAAATTGTGAAGCAGAGGACTGGTGATAAGGTTAGGAATGTCAAGGAAATCATAAAAGGATGCAAGGTGGAAAGATTGAATGGAGATGCATGTTTTATGTGTAGTTAATTTAGTGGTTAATCAAATTTCATAATTAAACACATGAAATATTGTTCTCATCTATGTGAAGCAATAGCCAATGAATAAACTCTTTTACAAATGATCATGATAAAATATTCTTATATGTAGACACTGCATAGTTAGGTCATTCTTCAGCATGAATATTTATGAATAAATGTTTTAGAAAATAATAAGGGAATTTAAACATTTTTCTTATATATGTAAGGCCTCAATTTGTTTAGAAAGTATCCCCCTAATAAAGTTTTCTATGACTTTTTATATTGTAAGAGTAACTGTAAGCCTCATTTTTCTTGTTCATTTTCCTTTCAGTTATCTAATTTTTCCTCCTACTCATTTTTTTCCTCTAATATATTCACACACATATGCTCATGCAGCATAACCTTCCCTTAACATTATCTTGTTGAAATTCTCTCTTCTTGGTTGTTCTGTGGTCTATGCAACACATTAGAGAAATACTCATATAGGCTTTTCCTTTAAATACCAAAACAAAAACCAAAAAACCCCACTGCCCTTGAATTAATTCCAACTTATAGTGACCCTGTAGAACAGAGTAGACATGCCCCCTAGGGTTTTCAAGCCTGTAAATCTTTATGAAAGCAGACTGCCACATCTTTAACCTGCAGAGACGCTGGCGGGTTCAGATGCAGACCTTTCAGTTAGCAGCCAGGTGCTTGACCTCTGTGCCACCAAGGCTCCATTTAAATACCAATAGAAAATGAATAAAACAAGTAAATGCCAATGAGACTGGTTTAGCAAATAGTGAACAAAGGCATTTATTTTAAAATCTTCTAAAAAACAAATAGAAACCTCTCATGTTATTTCAACAGATATCTTATATAAATAGGTTCAAGATTCTGAAGATGAAAAAGAAGAGAGGGAAAATAAAAGTTTGGAATTTTAACTTGCTGTCAGATTTATCAAAAGGACATGAGAACAACTTTATTTAGCTTAAACTATTTTTCCTAAATTTGCCATTACAAAAATTAAGTGATATTTTTATTTAAATTAAATAGTAAGTGGAAAGAAAATATCAAGCATTTATACAACAAGTTAAATTATTTAAAAGATAAAAATTTATTTTTCTAGTGTTTTGAGTAAGGAAATTGACATCATGACATAATGATGTGGTTGTTGTTAGGTGCCCTTGAGTGGATTCCGACTCATAGCAACCATATGTGACAGAGTAGAACTGCCCCGTAGGGTTTTCTAGGTAGTAAACTTTAAGAAAGCAGATCACCAGGTCTTTCTCCCACATTTCAGTTATCAGCTCAACATTTGATCATTGTGCCACCAGGGTTCCTTTGTGAGATGATAATTCATGATAATTTTTTAAATAGTTCAGAAAAATGGAAAAGCAATTGCTCTTATGCTTCAATAAAATTTAGTATTAGTATTTTATTAAAAATATATTAATTTTTATTAAAGCAATTACTCATCACAATGAAATTGATAAAAATTTCCAGATGTACCACTTATATTTAAAGCAGGCATTTCATTGCTTATATTTGTATGTCCCTGAATTGGTCAGAATTTTGAAATCAGGATAGATAAACATGATGTTTGAAACTATAGATTATATTAAATTTCACCAAGAAATAATCCTGTGCCATGTAATAATGATGAAAGAGATGAGGAATATCCAGGATTGGCTCTGAAGTTTGATGGTGAATAAAGAGGGAGCTTCTTTCTGTTTTATTAAGAGTTTTTATCAGGAATGAATATTTAATCTTATCAATTTTTTTCACAATCTATGAAGCAAATGGTAGTATGATTTTTCTTGTGTCTATTAAAGTGCTCAATTATATTAATAGATTTCCTTCTATTTTTACTTCATTACCCATACACGAGATAATTCTGTAGATATTTGGAGAGTAAGTGCTTTTTATTGGAATTTTGGTATCAATGTTTTGTTCTCATCAAAATAGGAATTTAGAAATGTTTTCAATTATTTTATGATAAATTTATTAAAATTGTAATAAATTTATCCTAGAATACTTTAAAATAAACACTTTGAATTATCTGGCCCTTTAAGACTCCAGTTATGTATACATTAGGTCTCTTATCCTCATCTTCTATTTATTTAATTTTCTAAATTTTTACTTTTATTTATAGTTCATCATTTTTATTATCCTCTTTTACAGCTTGTATTAGTTATACTTCTAGAAAACCTAACTATGAGAGAAAAATTTGGGTGCAAGTTGTACATTTTGAGATAGTCTAAGGAAATATAGTGAGAGAGTGGGGAAGTGAGAGAGGGAAGGAAGGAAGTTAAAACTAACATGTTAATTTGTGAGTTTCAATCATAGAAAATTGGGGCTTAATCTTTTTGGAAATCCTCTGACACATTGTGTAGAATATACCTCAAATTTATCCTAGTATATGATGAAAAACCTGAGGTACTTGTTCATATTTTCTTATTTCTCATTGGTTGAAGATATCTCCCAGGGTGTTAACACTCTGGCACTCTGGCTTGCTGTAACCCAGGCAGAGCACATTCCTGTGGCCACAGAAAGCCTCAGGCAGAGAGAGACTTGGGTGCTGGAGTTTAGATGCTACCAGTCTATATAGGACTTGTCAATTAAACCAAAGATGACAAACGGCTAGACTGAGGGGGTGAGAGTATCAGCCACTTATCTTTTATTTTCCACTATGTATATTCTCCATTTGCTCCCTTAGTTCCTTACAATTTAGATCTCAAGGTTGTGATTGTTTTACGTTTTTTCTTTCCTACATTTTGCATGCATCTATTTCACTGTTAAATTTATTGCTTAAACTAGCTCAAGGGTTTTCTGTTAACATCAAAAAAGCAGTGTCTGATACAAAATGATATAAAACAGTTGATTATTTCTTCTTTCCTGATACACATTTTTTTTTTTTTTACCTTAATTCCAGGAAACCAAGTTCTTCTTATTTACATCTTACCTCACTGGTGCTACTTCTATTCTGATTTGCTGGCTCCTTCTCTTCCTGACTTCTAAATATTGGATAACTCTGGCCCTATGTTCAGCCCTAATATAGTCTTTTTAAAATCACTTACTCTGTGATTTCTACAGAAACAATTGACAGCCAGTTAAATACTCCTCGCCCTCTTAACTCCAATCTTCCCCATTAGATTAAATGATACAAAATACCTTGGAATAAAAAAAAAAAAAAAAAAAGCTGAGATATAGCCTTTCCTTTTCCTGATCACGAAGATATATATTCAGTAAAGAAGTCTGGATGCTCTAATTCTAAAATATACACCTACTCCTCAATTATTGACTATCTCATTATCTAACATTTCACATTTACAACAACAGTGAAAAATCTACTATCCAATTATTTTGGACATTAATGACGTATGTCTGGCAGTAACAAATACTGAGGTGCAAGGCAAGATTAACACTGGCTGTGATGTTTAAGGTTATGTGTCAACTTGGCTGAGCCATGATTCTCAGTGGTTTGGAGGTTATGCACCATATATTTATGCAAATAACGTGCACCTTCTACGTTGGTTGGCCAACCGTGCCCTCCCCCAATGGAGGTATTTTCATAAGTGTCGCTATGCCAATTTTTTTTTTACATGTTACTTTAAAAAAATCAGCACAGTGCACTTACAAAAATACTTCACAGGGAGGATGGTGCAGTTTGCAAACAAATGTAGAAAGCGTGTGTCATTTGTGTAAAAATAAATACAGTAATGATGTAATCTGGCAGTTAGGTAATGATGTGATTTGGCACTTATGTAAAGATGTAGTCATTCTTCATTTTATGATCTGATGTGGTCATCCTCTATTTTCTCATAATGCCAGTTTTTATATAACAACTTGGCTTTGGAACCTAACCATGCCAACAAGTGATGAATGGGTGTATTCTGAATCCAGGTATTTCTCTCCATCTGAACTATATTACCCTAAACCAATCCCCACAATCTTCTTCCTAGATCATCACAATAGTTTCCTGACAGGTTTCCCTTCTTTCAAACTTGCCCTTCCTAGAGTCTATTTCAACACAGCAACCAAAGTGATCTGTTTAAGCATTTGTTCTTTTTAAAATCACTTCCTCTGTAATTTCTATGGAAACACTTGACACCAAGTTTTTTTTATCATGCTTTAGAATTACATTCAAACCTCTTACATACACCACTCTCCTTGAGGCACGCTCTAAACATCCTATGGTATGTTCTTCAAAGTCATTGGGACTAATTATATTACTATGTTTTCCCTCCTTGTAAAAGAATTTATAACACATTCTAAGTGGACATGTGAATTGATTTAGCCAATTAACTGTGAATTTAACTGATATGGCCAGCCTGCATTAGTCACTTCTCTGAGGACATCTTTTATAAAGTGCTTACTGAGATATTTTATGGCTCAGGTGTAACCAGGAAGTGGGATGCACTTCCTGGGCCATAGTACCAATATGTATTATGATTGTGGTGTACTTCATGGATCATGGTACTGATATGGACCACTTGAAATTGGCATCCTATTTTTTCAAATTAAAATAAATAAATACGGCATCACCAAAACATTCCAAAAAAAAAAAAAAATCATCCATGAAAGGTTAAAAGAAGATGCATGTTAATGACAGGGAGTGGGAGAGTGGGGTCATGGATTGCTCTTCTTTAATATTACTGCTGTATTGTTTGATTTTTCTTTAATATACAATTTATTGATTTCTTTGTACATACGTCTTTCTAAAAAACATATATAAACTTTCAGGCATTCACAGTAAGTAAACATGGAGAATAAATTCAGTTGTTGAGGCTATACAAAAGGGAGTTAAGTGTCAGCACTTTAGAAAATACTTGGTGTAAATCAGAAAGAAAAAAAATATTATGTTTTTTACCCCTGGTCTAAGCAGGCTTGCTGTTAAGAAGTATTCATTCTTATATACCCTCAATTACCTCAGAGCTAAGTCACTGTCTGATTTCAGATTAGCAAAACTGTAGCATGATTTCATTTTGATTCTATGAGAATAAGGAAAAGAAACTATTAATTGACCTAACACACACACACACACACACACACACACATATATATACATACACACACACACACACACACACATATATATAGATCAAATCAAACCTACTGCCATGGAGTCGATTTCTACTCATAGTGACCCTATAGGACAGAATAGATCTGCCCCCTAAGGTAGTTCTTTATGGAAGCAGACTGCTACATTTTTCTCCCATGGAGCAGCTACTATTTACCTTTTGATTAGCAGCTGAGGGCTTTAACCACTGCACCACCAGGGCTCTTTGTGTGTGTGTGTGTGTGTATAATGTCAATATTAAGAGCTTCTGTTTGGAATGGAAGATAAGGTCACTAAGAAATTCAACAGTAGCTCTAATTATCTTTTATCCTTAAGCTAGTTTATTAGGACAAAGTGGTCAGTGTTATAGGCAAAGTACAAACGAATTAGAATTCACAAGTTTACAACCCTGTCACAAACAGAGATTTTTTTGTAATTGTTGTGCATAAATTTTTGTGAGCAAAATATTGTCTAAATAAGGCCACCAGAAAAAATTTGGGTGATTCTGATTTTAATACAGCACTAAATAAGAACAGTGGTTAGCCATTAGCTACATAATTTTACTATCTAAATATCTTACCTGTTGGTGTTGATTCTTTCTGATGGTTGCAAATTAAATCTCTTAGATCTACCTGCAGAAACAGTCCACTAGCTAAAATAAATTGCTCTTTTTTTTAAACAGCATATACTATGTTTTAATATTTATTATTTAATTTGTGCAGTAACCCTCTCCCTCCACTCCTTAATCTGAAATCTCTTTCTCACAACATGCTATCCATGTGATTATTATGCAGTCACTCTGAAGAAAACATCTCTGTTAAACCCGATCACAGCTGGAGATAAAGTGACTCATGTTCAGGCAATGAGAGTCCTTCTTGTGATTTTTATAAAAGGAATCTAGAAAGAAAATTCTTTCTCTCTCTGGGTGAATTGACTGTAAAATTTCTGTATGAGAACTATTTGCAGTCCTGTCTTTCATATAGTTTGAAGAAAAATTCAATGAGTGGAAATTGAAGTTATCTCACAGACAGAAGTGTCAAAGATAGAAAGGCATGACAATTTTAACCCCTCATAAATGTTGTTCTTGATTTCTAGTTATCCATTCCAATTATCTTTATGATATACTTTTCTATTTCTTTAAGCTATTTCCTCTCTGGTCTCTGTTATTTTCAAGTTATTGATAAATTAGATATATGCAGAATTGTTTAATCCCTTCAGAAGATAACTATGAAAGTATCAAATGTTTAAAACCATGGCTTCCCAGTGGAACTTTTTGGTCAAATAAGGAAAGTCTAAGTTAGTAATGTCAATCTTTGTAACTACTAAGTTCCTCCTGGGTGTCACAAGTTGAGTTTCCAGGACACAGCCTCTGAGATGGAGATTTGTGGGCAGTTTGTTTATTGGGGATTACTCTCAGGACAATGCATGTAAATGGAAGAGGAAAGCATGTTGGATGAGAGAGACATTGAAGCAATGCAGTTGAAATATAGGCGTCAGCTGATCCTACAGAAAGCTCTGAAGCCGAGATGGCCTTCAAAGACGTCTCCAATATAGGCATAACAGGGCCAGACCTTATCCCCACATTAATCAGTAATTGAATATAAGCAGCTACTTTTGCTCAGGGCACTTCCTGTAGAAGGATTGGCTATGAGCTATTAGTAGGCAAATACTCCATGAAACTGATGAAATTAGTACCTAGGTCCTGAAGCTGGGAGTTTTTCAGAATACTATGTAATACAATGTTGTCAGCCTCCTTTGAGTGGACCCCCAACTCATAGTGACCCCTACATTAGGTTAAGTGTCATTCTTAAACATTAATTAATTTCTATTTAGTGAGTTTAAGATAATGTTAGTTACTGATGCATTTACCTACATGATTCTGAGCGCAGTATAGTAAAATAAGGAAGGGGGAGCGGTGCGAAATAACAAACTTCAAACAAATAAAAATATTTCTAGTGAATACTTTCACCTTTACATCTGAGAAGCCAGAGTGGGATGTGTAGGGAGAATGAAAGAATCTGTGGCTGTGGCAAATGCGTGGCCTATCTGATGTCTAATTAATTGCTGTAAGGAGCCCTTGTGGCATAATGATTAAGTGCTCTGCTGCTAACCTAAAGGTTGGTAGTTCGAAGTCACACAGCTGCTCTGCAGGAGAAAGACCTTGTCATCTACTCCTGTAAAGATTAAAGCCTAGAAGATGTTGTGGGGCTACTCTACTCTGTAACATGCGTTCGCTGTGAGTTGGAGTCAGTTGAATGTCACCCAACAACAACAATAAAAATTAATTGATGTCATCTGATTCTAGGATAATTTAATTCCTTAAGTGATATAGAGACATAATTTTAAATAAGAAAGGTCTCAAAATGTATAGATCTTAATCTACTGTTGCTTATCTGACTGCAATGGCATTCACTGTAAGGTACATGTATGGAGAGCAGCTAGTTTGCAGCAGAGCACATTACCCACTGCACCATCAGAGCTCCTCTAACATATACAAAAGTAGTCATAAAAGCCTAAGCTATTCTCAATATGAAAAAAATAAAATAAACTGCATGTATTCAGTGTTTAATCAACCAGAGGTTTATTTTCTTTTTAATCTCAGATATAATTTTATCACCTAATTTTCTCTGCTGATTAAATATCATATTAAGCAGAGTTTTTAAATTATCATTATTAATTAAAAGGCAAGAAAACCTAATTGTTTTTTAAAAATGCATTTTGATAGAAATGATATTTTAAAACTTAAGACCTAGGAGAAAACCAATAAAAAGACTACTTTGAAAAGTTTGGAAATTGTTGATATCAAGAAAGGACTTGTAGTCTGAAAAACAGAGTTAGTAATTCTTTATCTGCTTCTAAAGAAAAATTATTGGGGAAGTTACTTAAAAATTGCAATCCTCTGAAAGTTTAAATAACAGGAAAAATCAATTTGACAAATCTCTTTCAGATCTACTATCCCATTTATTTTTTAAATTTTGTTCTTTAGATTCTCATTGTCCTTCTACACTCTAGTTCCTCCCTCTGACCCCAGGAATGGAGTAGGAAGGAGGTAATTTTAACAACTGTACCTTTAGATGCACTTTAAAGGAATACTTTACAAGATACAACAATGTCCACATCCCATCCATTATTGACTCATTTAGTCATGTAGCAAGCATTTTGTTGTTGTAGTTAGATGCTGTCGATTTGGTTCCTACTCATAGCCACCGAATGTACAACAGAACGAAACACTGCCTGGTCCTGTGCCATCCTCACAATCGTTGTTATGCTTGAGCCCATTGTTGCAGCCACTGTGACAACCCATCTCTTTGAGGATCTTCCTCTTTTTCGCTGTCCCTCCACTTTACCAAGCATGACATTCCTCTCTAGGAACTGGTCTCGATTGATTACATGTCCAAAGTATGTGAGATGAAGTCTCGCCGTCCTAGTTTCTAAGGAGCTTTTTGTTAGTACCTTTTAATTATCATTTGATATGCTAGATTCCATGATATCACAGAGTTTTTTTGTTTTTTGTTTTGTCTTAAAGTGCTTAGTCTAGTAGAGGAGTCAGATGTGTGTCTATAAATTAGAGTGTAGTGTACTATACTGCAATTTGCAAGAATGGAAGCTTGTGCAATTTTCAGAAATAGCACAGAGAAAGAACTGATTAAGTATAGAGATGATATTTTGGGGATATGGGATGAGGAGTAGGGTACAGTTTTCTGATTTCGTATATTCTTGCTTAAGGTTCTAACAGCATTTTTTTTTTCCCAGGGGGGTTATGGACACGGGGCATTATGAGTCGAAATCAACTCGACGACACCTAACAATAACAGCTATATGGGGCTGCAGGCTGAGTTCCCAAAAATAACCAGCTTCATCTTCAGCTCTTATAGATGATCCATTTGTACAATAGAGATGCAGAAGCTTTTTTCTTCCTTCATATTTCAAAAATATTTGTGACAGAATCTAGTCCCAAACAAGATGATAAAATGAATAAAGTATTTTTAAATGTGAATAGTTTTTGAGCATTAGCTTTTAAACTTTTGAAAAATAATATCAAATAATTGTTACTTTATATGGAGGGTTTAAATATTTTGAGAAAAATATGGGGTATGGCATTAAGGAGCAGACTAATCTGCCTCCATTTATGCTTTCTTCTTTATCTCTTACAATGGTTCCTTGTATAAGTTCTTATCAGGTTTCTCCTCTAGTAACCTCTAACAAAAACTCCAACCTATATCAACTCTGATAGTCCTGATGTTTCTGTAAACATCTGGATTCTGGATTCTATTCAGTGTTCAGTCTGTGTACTCAGCCACATAACCTTACAGCATTCTCAGTTCTTCAAAACAGTGCTTACTATAAATACAAAGAGTATTAGCTGGCAACGATGAAAATGGCATTTTATTTTTAACGACTATTTTAATGTTAAGCATGTAGACGAAAGCCAAGATTTATTATATAATTGTCCTCAAAAATATAACTTTTCTAGAGACTCTATATCTTCATAAATGTCAATCTAGCAAATTCAAAACTGGTGTTTATTTCTCAGTAAGCTGCTGCTGCTTCTTTTTTTTTTTTAATTCCAAGCACTCTACTTGGAGTTTCAAAAAAGTAATGCTATTCTTATGACGATTATACTTGTTTTTATATGAAACTTTGAGTTTTACATGAAACTTTAAAGGTTTGGCGCCAAATCTGTAGTCTATGTTTAAACTTTGTGGAATATCTTAGAACCTAGAAATGTCTTCTCATTTCATATTCTCCCTGAAGTCATCCAGTCCTATGACTTCAATTGCCATCTGTAAATACATGACTTCCAAGATTTTATCTTTAATGTAGAAGTGTCTTAAAAAATTCAAAGCAATATAGTTAACTGTCTACTTCACATTTCCGCTTGTATGTCTCAGGCAAAAAAAAAAAATGCTTCACTTATCAAAATCTAAGCTCCTGGTAGCCACACCCATACGCACACAAAGAAACATACATGCGTGCTCTCATAAATTCTCCCTTGTACAATATTCTTTATGTCAGTAAGCCTGGTTGCCATTAAAATTATAATTGTAAAATTAATACATGACTACTGATAAAAAAATTTAAAAATGTAGAAAAGTATAAAAATACTAATTTTCCCTGTGATCCAGCCACTAAATACTCACAGCATTTTCAGTAATTTCCTCTAGCACATTTAATTTCAAAGAGTTCTTTTTTATCTTTTCACTATTCCTTAATCATGACATTTTCTTTATTATTATTTTCTGGAAGTAATTTATTTTAAAATCTTTCTAAATACAGTGCTTAATTTAATAGTTCTTTTTCATATTTTTCTATTTCTTTCATATCTATACATTTCTTAAAGTGTATGATAACCTTTGTCTATAACTTCTTATTTAAGAACAAGCAAATGGAATGACTGATTGTAATCTCTATTCAATAGATAGGATTCACATAGGAATAAAAACCAACAACCAAAACCGTGGCCACTGAGTCGTTTCCGACTCATAGCAACCCTATAAGACAGAGTAGAATTGTCCCATAGGGTTTCTAAGGAGCAGCTGGTGGATTCAAACCGCCGACCTTTTGATTAGCAGCCGAGTTCTTAACCAGTGCACCACCAGGCTCCCAAATAAGAATAGTAGATAAGAAATCATTTATTGTGAAGAATAGGAATGCTACTAAGCTATAAGATGCCTTTGGGCAATTTAGTAAAAGGCAACCCTTTGTCCAGATAGTTGCAGTCCTGGACATATGACTTGGGGAGCCGAGTGTGAGCTAGGCTTTAGCCTTCACTTGCCTCCTTGCCAGGTATGTTCTGCAGGGCACAATCTGCACAAGTGTGTACTACAGTAATAAGGCTGAGGATGAACTCAAACATACCAATGTACACAGAGATGATATAGGACCTGGCAAAGTTTCATTCAGTTATACATAAGGTCTGCATGAGTTGGCACTGACTTGATGTCAACTAACAACAACAAAAAGGCTGGGGGACCATTAAATGCTAGACTGACAAGATGACAGCATATACTTTAGATACCTCCTCACAAGAAGTTTAATTCAATTTCATTACTGAAGGAGCCTCTGGATTTGACTTTGTAAAAGTCATTCCGCACTTGAGAGTAAGAGATGGTGGGAAGGTGAAACAGTTCATGAAGCAAGTGTCACTTGTTCCCTTTGTTTTAAGCTCACTTCTTGCACCTCCCATTCATGGTGCCTGGACTGCAGGCTCTCCAGGGTTCTTCTAAGCAGATGTGCTTGATTCTCTCTTGCAGTGCTCCTCTAAGAATTTATTCTTTTCATTCTTCTTCATCTGTAACCTGTACTTTCCAACTTCCATCTTCCATCAATAGATAAAATAACTTTTACTGATGCCATATTTTTATGAATTTATATCATCATCAATTTATTGTCATTTTAATGAGGTTTTGGGAAAAACAAAAGATATTGTTCTCAAATCACCATCTTCAATGAGAAATCTTCTGCTGTTGTTAGTTGCTGTTGAGTAGGTTTCGAATTATGGCGACCCCATGTGACCCAATGTGTGCAGAGTGCAACTGCTCCATAAAGTTTTCAAAGCTGTGACATTTCAGAAGCAGATTACTAGGCCTATCTTCCGAAGCATCTCTGGGTGGGTTCGAACCGCCAACTTTTCAACTAGTAGTCCAGCACTTAACTGTTTGTACAGCGCAGGAACTCTAGAAGCCTACTGTTGTTGTTATGTGCCCTTGAGTCAGTTCTGACTCATAGTGACCCTATGTACAACAGAACAAAACACTGCCCAGTCCTGCATCATCCTCACAATTGTTGTTATGCTTGAGCCCATTGTTGCAACCACTGTGTCCATCCATCTCCTTGAGTGACTTCCTCTCTTTAGCTGATCCTCTGCTAAGCATAATGTTCTTCTCCAGATAACATGTTCAAATTATGTGAGACAAAGTCTCACCATCCTTGCTTGTAATGAGCATTCTGGCTGTACTTCTTCCAAGACAGATTTGTTCATTCTTCTGGCAGTCCATGGAATATTCAATATTATTCATCAACACCATAATTCAAAAGCATCAATTCTTCTTTGATCTTCCTTATTCATTTGTCCAGCTTTCACATGCATATGAGGCGATTGAAAATACTATGGCTTGGGTAAGTCGCACCTTAGTCCTTAAAGTGACATATTTGCTTTCTAATACTTTAAAGCAGTCTTTTGCAGCAGATTTGCCTGATGCAATGCATCATTTGATTTCTTGACTGCTGCTTCTATGGGCATTGATTGTGGATCCATGTAAAATGAAGTTTATTATAACTTCAGTATTTTCTCCATTTATCATGATGTTACTTATTGGTCCAGTTGGGAGGATTTTTGTTTTCTTTATATTGAAATGTAATCCATACTGAAGGCTATGGTCGTTGATCTTCATCAGTAAGTGCTTCAAGTCCTCTTCGCTTTCAGCACACAAGGTTCTGTCATCTGCATATCGTGGTTGTTAATGAGCCTTCCTCCAATCCCTATGCGGCATTCTTCTTCATATAGTCTAGCTTCTTGGAAAATTTGCTCAGCATATAGATTGAATACATACAGTGAAAGATACAACCCTGATGAACACTTTTCTTGACTTTAAACCACGAGGTATTCCCTTGTTCTATTCCAACGACTGAAGTAAACTATTACAATGAAATGTGCAAAGACCTGGAGTTAGAAAACCAAAAGAGAAGAACATGTTAGGCATTTTTCAAGCTGAAATATCTGAAGGAAAAATTTAAGCCTTGAGTTGCAGTATGGAAATACTCTATAGGGAAAATACTAAATGATCAGAAAGCAACAAAAGAAGATATGGAAAGAATACACAACAACACTTTTACCAAAAATAATTAATCAGCATTCACCCATTTCAAGAGGTAGCATATGATCAAGAACCAACAGTACTGAAGGAGTAAGTCCAAGCTGCACTGGAAGCATCGGCAAAAAACAAGGCTTCAGGAATTGAAGAAATATCAGTTGAGATGTTTCAACCAACAGTTGCAGCACTGGAAGTGCTCATTCTTCTATGCCAAGAAATTTGGAAGACATCTACCTAGCAAAACAACTGAAAGAGATCCATATTTGTGCTCATTCCAAACAAAGGTGATCCATAAGAATGTGGAAATTATCAAAAAATATCAAAAATATCACACACAAGTAAAATTTTGCTGCAGATCATTCAAAAGCGATTGCAGCAGTACATCGACAGGGAACTGCCAGAAATTCAAGTTGGATTCATGAGAGGACATGGAACAAGGGATATCATTGCTGGTGTCAGAGGATATTGACTTAAAGTAGATAAAACCAGAGAAATGTTTACCTGTGTTTAATTGACCACGCAAAGACATTCAGCTGTGTGGATCATAACAAATTATGGATAACTTTACAAAGAATGGGAATTCCAGAACACTTAATTGTGCTCATGCAGAACCTGTACATAGACCAGGAGGTAGTAGTTCAAGCAGAACAAGGGGATACTCTTGGTTTAAAATCAGGAAAGGTGTGTGTCAGGGCTGTATCTTTCACTATGCTTATTCAATATGTATGCTGAGCAAATAATCTGAGAAGCTGGACTATATGAAGAAGATTACAGCATCAGGATTGGAGGAAGACTCATGAACAACCTGTGTTATGCAGATAACACAACCTTGCTTGCTGTAGGTGAAGAGAACTTGAAGCCCTTACTAATGAAGATAAAAGACTATAGCCTTCGTGATGTTTTACACCTCAAAATAAAGGAAAAAAAAAATCCTCCCAACTGAACTAATAACCAATGTCATGATAAATGGAAAAAAGATTGAAGTTGTGAAGAATTTCACTTTACTTGGATCCACAATCAATGCCCATGGAAACAGTAGTCAAGAAATCAAACAAGGTGTTGTGTTGGGCAAACCTGCTGCAAAAGACCTGTTTAAAGTTTTAAAAAAAGGAAAAGTGTCACTTTACGACTAAAGTGTTCCTGACCCACACCATGGTATTTTCAATTGCATGCAACAGCTGGTCAATGCATAAGGAAGACCAAAGAAGAATTGTTACATTTGAATTATGGTGTTGACAAAGAATATTGAATATACCTCGGACTGCCAAAAGAATGAACAAATCTGTCTTGGAAGAAGTGCAACTAGAATGCTCCTTAGAAGCAAGAATGGCAAGACTTCACCTTGAGGGGCGGGGCCAAGATGATAGAGTAGTTAGATGCTTTCTGTGGTCCTTCTTACAACAAAAACCTGAGAAAACAAGTGAATCAATTATATATGGTAATCTAGGAGCCCTAAACATCAAAGACAAATTTGAGAAGTTGGGCTGCTCGGCAAGGGGAGGAGACACAGTTCAGAAGCAGCTGACCTGACCGGCACCCTGCATGTTAGATCAGTGGATGCATGGGCTGAGTCAAACAGTAGCACTCAGGATGCATTTTCCACTCAAGAGAAACCAAACAGCAGAGAGCCTGCGCAAGCCTCTGGAACCAGGGAGAAGTGACACTGACTCTGCAAAAGCTAAATTCAAGCATCTAATCTACCGCGGAATCAAAAAAACCCTCCCCACACTGGGAAATATCTCTGTCTCATTAGCTCACCCACTCCCCACTCTGATCCAGCTCTGGGCTGGCTTCAGCTACTGCCGTGCCTCCAGGGCCAGATGGGAGGCCTGTCATGCACCGGGAACCATTCTGCTGGCTTTGGAGAGAGAACAAATTAACAAACAGGAGAAAAAAATCTGTCAGCTCCACTAAGCCTGGAGCTCAAGGCAGGCACATCCCCTTTGCCTAGGCGCAGGCATAAAGGGTCCACAGACTTTGAATGTCTTTCACACTTGCCTAGACCTGTGTGAGCCCATTTCAACAGTGTAAGACCTAATTAGCATAGTACAACAGGGTATATACCTGAAGCCTATTTTCAAGTGCAAAAGCTAAGGGAGAGTGGCAGATTCATGACACTTGACACCGCCCTGACCATTAAGCAGGATCTTTACCTACCCACATCAGCGACCTGAGGACTGGTGGCTCAACCCACACCACTTAGCCACCTACGACACAGGTCCAAGAATAAGTGATGCCTCCTAGTCCTTACAACCAACAGCACTGGGTGCCCAAAGTCTGGCTGCAGAACTCACCCACCTACACACTCTAGGGAACAGGGACATACCTTCTACCCAGGCACTCAGTGGTAGCAGTCAGCCCCTATCTTGCTCAGCACATAACCTCCTTCTGCAGCCAGATACCTGTGCCTACTCCAGTCACTGCTACATAGCCCTTCCTGTCTAGGGCTGTAGGTGAGAGCCTACACCACACACTTGGTGATCAAAGACCTGGTCTTCTAAGCTGAATCCATGCAAGAAAAGTAAAAGGACTAAGTATGTGAGTAAATGGGCTTGCATACTTAGTAACAGCTCTAGCCACCTGGGACAGGACATGAGAGCTTCAAAGATGACAATAGTCAAACTAGCTCAAGAGCAGCCTATTTGGGCATACCAAAACAAAACAAAACAAGAAGCTAGGACACAGCAAGCAAACACAAAATAAATAAATATAAAAACTTATTGATGACTTGGAGACAAAAGTCAATATCAAATCACATAAAGAGGCAGAACATGATGGCTTCAGTAAGGCACCCAAACAAAGAATCAATAAATCTTTCAGAGCAAGAGAACTTTTTGGAATAACCATAGGTATAATTCAAAACGTCAACAGACAGAACTCTTCAAGAGATGAGGAAGTAGATCATGCAAAATTCAGAACAATCCAAAGAACATACAGACAAAGCAATAGAGAAACTTAAGAAGGCTATACAAGAGCATAATGATAAATTTAACAGGCTGCAAGAATCCATACAGAGACACCAAATAGAAATCCAAAAGATTAACAATAAAATTTCAGACTTAGACAACTCAATAGAAAGTCATAGAAGAATTGAGGCTACAGAAGTCAGAATTACTGAGATTGAAGATGAAGCATTTGACACCAACTTATGTGAGGAAAAATCAGATAAAGGAATTTAAAAAAATGAAGAAACTCTAAGAATTATGTGGGACTCTTCAAGAGGAATAACCTACGAGTGATTGGAGTACTAGAACGGGGGGATAACAGAAAATACAGAGAGAAATGTTGAAGATTTGTTTGAAGAAAACTTCCCTGGTATTGTGAAAGATGACAAGATATCTATTCAAGATGCTCATGGAACTCTACATAAGGTTGATCCCAAAAGAAAGTCACCAAGACATAATATAATCAAACTTGCTAAAATCAAAGATAAAGACAGAATTTTAAAAGCCACTAGGGATAAACAAAAAGTCGTCCACAAAGGAGAGTCAATAAGATTAAGTTCTGACTACTCAGCAGAAATCATACAAGCAAAAAGGCAATGGGGTGGCACATATAAAGCCTTGAAGGAATAAAAGATTGCCAGCCAAGAATTATATATCCAACAAAACTGTCTCTTAAATATGATGGAAAAATCAGGACATTTCCAGATAAACAGAATTTTAGGGAATCTGTAAAAACCAAACCAAAGTTACAAGAAATTCTAAAGAGAATACTCCAGTTAGAAAATCAATAACATCAGATAACAACCCAAGACTAGAACACAGGACCAATCAACCAGGTAGCAACCCAGACAGGGAAGTCACAAAAATAAATAAAAGTTAAACACTAAAAATAGAGATACAGAGACATCAACATGTAAATGACGACAACATTAAAACAAAAAAGCAGGACTAAATAATGTAGTCATAGATCTTTCATATGGAGAGGAAGTCAAGGAGATATAAAGAAATAAAAGATTGGTTTAAACCTAGAAAAATGGGGTTAAATATTAAGGTAACCACAAAGGAAACTAACAATCCTACACATCAAAATAAAAAAGAAGAAAAACGTGAAGACTCAGCAAATACAAAATCAACAACACTGAAAAAGATGAAAAGAAGTTATGTAAAGAAAAATGACTCAGCATAGAAAATTAAGCGGAACAAAGAAACTGTCAACGACACACAGAAAAAAATACATCAAAATGACAGCATTAAACTCACACTTACCAATAATTATGCTGAATGTAAATTGACTAAATGCACCAATAAAGACAAAGAGAGTATCAGAATGGATTAAAAAAAAAAAAAAAAAAAAAAGGTCCCTCTATATGCCACCTGCAAGAGACAAATCTTAGACTTAAAGACACAGACTAAAACTGAAAGGATGGAAAAAGAATATATCAGGCAAACAACAATCAAAAAAGAGCAGGGGTGGCAATATTACTCTCTGACAAAAAAGACTTTAAAGCAAAATCCACTACAAAAGATAACGACACTATATAATGTTTAAAAGGTCAATACACAAGGAGGAGATAACTAAAATAAATATTTATGCACCCAATGACAGGGCTCCAAAATACATAAAACAAACTCTAACAGCATTAAAAAGACAAATAGACAGCTCCACAATAATAGTAGGAGTCTTCAACATGCACTTTTGGTGAAGGACAAAACATCCAGAAAGAAGCTCAATAAAGACACAGAAGATCTAAATGCCACAATCAACTAGCTGTATCTCATAGACATATACGGAACACTCCACCCAACAGCAGCCAAGTACACTTTCTTTTCCTATGCATGTGGAACATTCTCCAGAATAGACACATAAAAATAATAATAATAATTTAAAACAAACCAAAAAGAAAACATTGGCCTCAAGTGGATTCTGACCCATAGCAACCCTATAGGACAGAGTAGAACTGCCCCATATGATTTCCAAGGAGTGCCTGGTGGATTCCAACTGCTGACATTTTGGTTAGCAGCTGTAGCTCTTAATCACTACACCACCAAGGTTTCCAAATAGATCATATATTAGACCACAAAGCAAGTCTTAACAGAATACAAAACATAGAAATATTACAAAGCATCTTTTCTGACCATAAAGTCATAAAAATAGAAATCAAGAACAGAAAACGCAAGGAAAAAAAAATCATATACATGGAAACTGAACAACACGTTGCCCAAAAAACTACTGGGTTATAGAAGAAATAAAGGATGGAATAAAGAATTTCACAGAAGCAAATGAGAACGAAAACACATCCTACCAGAACCTTTGGGACACATTAAAAGCAGTGCTCAGAGGTCAACTGACAACAAAAAATGCACAAATTCAAAAAGAAGAAAGGGCCAAAATCAAAACATGAACCTTACAACTTGAACAAATAAAAATAGAGCAGCAGAAGCAGGGCACCAAAGAAATGAAATAATAAATATTAGAGCATAAATAAATGAAATAGAGAATAGAAAAACAATTGAAAGAGTTAATAAGCCAAAAGCTGGTTCTTTGAAAAGATCAACAAAATTGATAAACCTTTGGCCAAAATGACAAAAGAAAAACAAGAGAGGAAGAAAATAACCCGAGTAAGAAATGAGATGGGCAATATCACAATAGACCCAATTGAAATTAAAAGCATCTTAACAGAATACTATGAAAAATTGTACTCCAATAAATTTGAAAACCTTAAGGAAATGGACAAATTTCTAGAAACACACTACCTACCTAAACTAACACAAACTGAGGTAGAACAAGTGAACAAACCTATAACAAAAGAAGAGATTGAAGAGGTAATTAAAAAACTCCTAACAAAAAAAAAAAAAAAAAGCCCTGGCTCTGACAGCTTCACTGGAGAACTCTATGGAACTTTCAGAGAGGAGTTAACACCACTACTACTAAATGCATTTCAGAGCATAGAAAAGGATAGACTACACCCAAACTCATTCTATGAAGCTAGCATAACACTGATAACCAAAACCAGGTAAAGACACCACAAAAAAAGAAAATTACAGACCAATATCCCTTATGAACATTGACGCAAAAATCTTCAACAAAATTCTAGCCAATAGAATTCAATAACATATCAAAAAAATAATTCACCATGACCAAGTGGGATTCATACCAGGTATATAGGGATGGTTCAACATTAGAAAAACAATCAATGTAATCCATCACATTAATAAAACAAAAGACAAGATCCCCATGATCTTATCAATTGATACAGAAAAGGCATTTGACAAAGTCCAACACCCATTCATGATAAAAACTCTCAGCAAAATAGGAATAGAAGGGAAATTACTCAACATAATTAAGGGCATTTATACAAAGCCAACAGCCAACACCATTCTAAATAGAGAGAGTCTGAAAGCATTCTCCTTGAGAATGGGAACCAGACAAGGATGCCCTTTATCATCACTCTTATTCAACATTGTGCTGGAGGTCCTAGCCAGAGAATTAAGGCAAGAAAAAGAAATAAAAGAAATTGGTAAGGAAGAAGTACAAATATCCCTATTTGCAGATGATATGATCTTATAAGCAGGAAAGCCCAAAGAATCCACAAGAAAACTACTGGAACTAATAGAAGATTTCAGCAAAGTATCAGGATACAAGATAAATATACAAAAATCAGTTGAATTCCTCTACAACAACAAAGAGAACCTCGAAGAGGAAATCAACAAATCAATACCATTTACAATAGCCCCCAAGGAGATAAAATACATAGGAATAAATATAACCAGAGATGTAAAAGTCCTATATAAAGACAACTAGAAGACACTGCTGCAAGAAACTGAAAGAGACCTATATAAGTGGTAAACCATAACTTGCTCGTGGATAGGAAGACTCAACATTGTGAAGATGTCAATTCTACCCAGTGATCTACAGATACAATTCAATCCCAATCCAAATTTCAATGACATTTTTTAATGAGATGGAGAAACAAATCACCAACTTCGTATGCAAAGGGAAGAGACCCCAGATAAGTAAAGCATTACTGAAGAATAACAAAGTGGAGGACTCACACCACCTAATTTCAGAACCTATTATACCACCAGTGTAGTCTAAACAGCCTGGTACTGATACAACAGATACACAGAACAATGGAACAGAATTGAGAATCTGGGCATAAATTCATCTACCTATGAGCAAATGATATTTGACAAAGGCCCAAAGTCTGTTAAATGGGGAAAAAAACAGACTCTTTAACAAGTGGTGCTGGCATAACTGGATATCCATCTGCAAAAAACTGAAACAAGACCCATACCTCACACCATGCACAAAAAATAATGCAAAATGGATCAAAGACCTAAATACAAAATCTAAAACTATAAAGATCATGGAACTAAAAATACAGACAATGCTAGGAGCCCTAATACATGGCATAAACATTATACAAACCATAAGCAACAACGCACAAACACCAGAAGATAAACTAGATAACTGGGAGCTCCTAAAAATGGAACACTTATGCTCATCAAAACACTTCACCAAAAGAGTAGAAAGATAACCTACAGACTGGGGAAAAATTTTTGGCTACGATGTATACCCTCAGGGTCTATTCTCTACAAGATACTCAAAACCTCAACAACAAAAAGAGAAATAAACCAATTAAAAAATTGGCAAAGATATGAACAGGCACTTCACCAAAGAAAACATTCAGGTGGCTAACAGATACATGAGGAAATGCTCACAATAATTAGCCATGAGAGAAATGCAAATCAAACCACAGTGAGATATCATCTCACTCCAACATTAATCCAAAAAACACAAAATAATAATTGTTGGGAAGGTTATGGAGAGATTGGAACACTTATACACTGTTGGTGAGAATGTAAAATGTTATAACCACTTTGGAAATCTATTTGGTGCTTCCTTAAAAAGCTAGAAATAGAAGTATCATACAATCCAGCAATCCCACTCCTAGGAATATATCCTAGGGAAATAGGAACCATCACACAAATAGATATATGCACACTCATGTTCATTGCAGCACTGTTCACAATAACAAAAAGATGGAAACGACCTAGGTGTCCATCAATGGACAATGGATGAGCAAATAATGTTATATTCACACAGTGGAATACTAGGCAACAATAAAGAACAATCATGAATCTGCCAGACATCTCACAACATGGATGAATTGGAAGGCATTATGCTGAGTGAAATTAGTCAGTTGCAAAAGGACAAATATTGTACGAGACCACTATTATAACAAATCAAGAAAAGGTTTAAACACACAAGAAAATATTCTTTGATGGTTATGAGGGTGGTGAGGGAGAGAGAGGGAAGTTCACTAACTGGAGAGTAGACAAGAATTATCTTAGGTGAAGGGAAGGACAGCACACAATATAGGAGAAGTCAGCACAACTGGACCAAAAAAAAGCTAGGAAGTTTCCTGAACACAACCAAACATTCTGAGGGACAAAATAGCAGGGGCGGAGGTCTGGGGACCATGGTTTCAGGGAACATCTAGGTCAATTGGCGTAACAAAGTTTTTTAAGAAAATGTTCTGCATCCCACTTTGGTGAGTGGTCTCTGGGGTCTTAAAAGCTAGTGAGCGGCCATCTAAGATGTATCAGTTGATCCCAATCCACCTGGAGCAAAGGAGAATGAACACCAAAGACAAAAGGAAAATATTAGCCCAAGAGACAGAAAGGGCCACATAAACCAGAGACTCCATCAGCCTGAGTCCAGAAGAACTAGATGGTGCCCGGCTACCACCAATGACCACCCTGACAGGAAACACAACAGAGAGTCCCTGACAGAGCAGGAGAAATGTGTGATGCAGAACTCAAATTCACATAAAAAGACCAGACTTAATGGCCTCACTGAGTCTAGAGGAACCCCAGAAGAGATGGTCCCCAGACTCTGTTAACCCAGAACTAAAACCATTTCCAAAGCTAACTATTCAGGCAAACATTAGACTGGACTATAAAACATAAAATAATACTTGTGAAGAATGTTCAAGTAGATACACAGGACTAAATGGGCAGCTCCTGTCCAGAGGAGGGATAAGAAGGCAGAAAGGGATAGGAGCTGGTTGAATGGACACAGGAAACCTGGGACGGAAAGGAGGAGTATGCTGTCACATTACAGGGATTGCAGTTAGAGTCACATAAAAATATGTGTGTAAATTTTTGTGTGCAAAATTAACTTGAGCTCTAAAATTTCACTTAAAGCACAATTAAAAAAAAAAAGACTGTCTTGCTCATTTTGGACAATTTGTCAGGGGGGACCAGTCCCTGGAGAAAGACATCATGCTTGCTAAAGTAGAGGGTCAGCAAAAAGAAGAAGATCCTCAATTCAGTGGATTGACACAGTGTCTGCAACAATGGGCTCAACATAGCTATGATTGTGAGGATGTCTCAGGACTGGGAAGTGTTTTGTTTCGTGGTTATATAGGGTCCCTGTGAGTCAGAACTGACTCAACAGCACCTAACAAACCAACAAACATAAAAACCTTCCATTTGATCACAAGATGCATCTATTTTCTTAGACCGTTCTCAGTTTGTTGATCAGTATCTTCTATATCTTCTACGATTTTTAACAGGGCATGCACCATCCTATTTCTGGAGTGTTCAGAAGTTATCTTTTCCTGCCAGCTTTTGTTGTTTTAGTTATTTATGACTTCAATTAACAGACCACTCTGAAGCTTAGTAGCTAAAAGAGCAACCATTTTATTATTTCTCAGGAGTCTGTGATTTGATTACAGCCCAGTTGAAAGATTCTTCTCCTGGGCTCCCTGAGCATGCGGCTACAGTCCACGGGTAGTCAAGGCTGGAACATTGGAGATGGCTTCACTCATGTGTTTGCCATCTTGGTGGAGATATCGCAAAGTCTGGAGCCTTCTTTTGTCTTCATATGGTCTCTCTGAGAGGCTAGTTTTCACTTCTTTACTACATGGCAGCTGGCTTCAAAAGCAAATGTCCCAAGAAAAAAGCCCTAATGTGGAAACACTTATCAAGTTGCCTTTGTTTACGTCAAGATATGTAATGTCATGTCTCTTAGGTCAAAGCCAGTCATATAACCAAGTCAGAATCGGTGTGGGTGGAGAATACACGAGGACATAAATGCCAAGAGCTGTGGTTCACGAGGGCAGGAGGGTATAAAAAGATAACAATTTCTACCCCAGCCATCTTCTGTCAAGATAGATATTCTTCTGGAAAACTATTTGGAGAATAATTTATTATGGAATAATTTAAGTTATTGCGTGATATATGTTCAGGAGCAATGCATTAAAGATCTCAACAGAGTAAATAACTCTTATTATGCTTCCTGCCTCTGCAGCTTCCTAGTACTGAACTTACTTCCCACAATGCTATGTGGTACCTCTTGTTCATTTCTGTACCTACTGTGTTGAATTACTGGGAGATAGATTTCATAATGGGTGTTACAGGACATCTCCTCACACCCTTTCCTACCTCCATACACTGTTTATGTCAGCTATGTTCTCTTATACTCTTTACTTCTGTGTATTTCATGCTTTTCCCATTATCCAGAGTATCTTACCCTTATTAATTATGGAAGCTTCATCCATTCTCCAAAGTCTTGCTTGCATCTATAATACTTTCTTTGATTGATCTGATGAGAAATCATCACCATCTATCTTAATCTACCATATATTGTTTATAACTCTACCTTATGTTACATTCTAATTTCTTATATATGATATACTCCCTTTAGGTAAAAACATTAAGAGTAACGACTGTACATTCTCATGTACATAAGGCAATTAGCAAAATATTTCACACACAGCAGACCCCAAATACTTATGTATTGAGTAAAGTCAGTTGCCATTGAGTTGATTCCAACTTAGAGCAACCCCATGTGTATCAGAGTGGAATGCTCCATAGAGTTTTCTATGGCTGATTTTTTTGTAAGTAGATGCCAGGCCTTTTTTCCAAAGTCCCTCTGAGTAGACTCAAAGCTCCAAACTTCTGGTTGCAACCAAGAGATTTAACCATTTGCACCAACCAGGAACTCCATTTATTAAGTTAATAATAATAGCAAGCATTTACGAAACACATAATATGTGTCATTTACTTTTCTAAGTGTTTTATCCATCTTAACTCAGTTAATCACCTCCTCACACACACACACACACACACACACACACACACACAAGTCTGAGGAGAAGATACGTTTTTTAAATTCTCATTGAACAGTAATCGAGGTTAAAAATACTCCCCAAAGGCCCATAGTAAGTCAGTAGTGGAATGAAGATTACAAATTAGTCAATCTTGAACTAGAACCCATGATCTCAATTACCTTGATCTATTGAATTGTTATTAATTGATCTAAGTTTCTCAAGGAAATTTTTTTTAGTAAAAATAGTGTTTAATTCAATTTATCTTGTACATAATCAGAGAACTTCATAGGAGGGAAAGACTATACTGTTCACCTAGTTCTATATGCTCATTCCAAAAAATGGAATAACATCAGTGATTTTCTCCAGAGAATCAACACATGAACTAAGGCTCCCTAACAAGCTTTTATATCTTACCAAACAGAATTAATTTCATAAAGGCATATACTGGCAACATTTATACACATCAGAAATAAGAGGGAAAAATAATTTAGAAGAGTGAAACTAGTGGTTTGGAACAAGTTAAAAAATGCTCAGAAGATTTTGGAATTAATTCAAACAGAATGCTCTTCTCTGACACTTGGATAGCATCATTTAAGAAATACAGCAGTAATGGGAATGGGGATGTTAAAAACAACAGCTGCACACACACACACACACACAAATATATATATTTAGTCAGGTCATAAATCAATAACACACATAGTGACAGATTTGAAAATGGAAAACACATCTGAAAAGATCACATTCCTCTCCCTGGATGAGCCTGTGGGTTTAGAGCATCCCCCAAGTCCTGGAATTTCTAAATATATGTTTTTGATCGCATTAAAAACCAAAACTCATTGCCATCGAGTCAATTCCAACTCAGAGTGACCCTTTAGGACAGAGTAGAACTGCCTCATAGAATTTCCAAGGAACTACTGGTGGATTCAAACTGCCAGTCTTTTGGTTACACAGCTGAGCTCTTAATCACTGTACCACCAGGGCCTCTTGATGATATTAGGCCTCTGAAAACATGAAAAAGGTGGAAGACAAAGTTCATGGAAACTAAAAACTTTATTAGAAATGTAGAGAATGAATCACCGGTAAAGTAGTGTTTTTTGGCCTCATCTAACATTTGCTTTTAGTTTTTTAAACCACAATAAACCTTGATAAAATTAGAAAACTCCTCACAAATCATTCCATCTAATAAAAGCAAAATTTGTCATTGTCCTAAATGTCTTTGAAATATTTTTCTTTTTTATTCTTTGTTAAGCGGATGTAATTATCCCTAATTTTCATCTTGGACTGACTTCTCAAATAAATCACAATAAGAACATTCAAATATTTTGCCATTTGAAAGCTTATGAAGGCAACATGCTAATTTTAGAGCTCTCTTTCTGGAAAAAATATGAATGGATTTTATTTTTCATATACTTAACCTCTGTTTATTCTTCATAAAGAGTAACACTGAAATAGACTTTAGCTGAAAAGTCCCCTAAGGGATTCAGAAATGGTTTCTGGGAAATTTTAGTTATTATAACTTCTATTTAGAACCTCTACATAAAACCACGGCTATTTGTTGTTGTTGTTGTTGAATAGAGTAATTCAAAGTCATTTCTTATTCCACATACATGTAAAGTAAAAATACAGTAAGATTGCCTTTATTTTAAACTCCCCATTTTTCTTCCATTAAGTGATTTTTGCCTTGAGAACATTGTGCAATAATGTGCTTATTCTAAATCTCACGGTTTATTAAAAAGAAAATTTAATAACTTACTGGAATTAGTCTATGTATTGTTCAGGATACAGTCTGTAAAACAAAATCTCTATAGTTTTTCCAAGCTAAAAAAAAAAAAAAAAAGCAAAGGAAATTTAATAGAGAAATTTAGTTAAACAGGTTGTGAAAGACCTGAAAAGACAACAAGAGACAATGAGATACCTTAGAGAATCATAAGCAAGGAAAGCTGCTAATTCTTCTAGAGCAAGGAGACAAAGGCAGAGGTGCTGTTACTAGGGCAGAGAAGCTGGGGCCATCAGCAGGTAAGGAGGGGGCTAGAATCACAGCAGAAGACTCCCCCAGAGGACTGAGCATATGCAGGGAGGGACCACGGTGTAGAAGCCAGAGGAGGAATGAGATGCAGCCACTGCAGGAGATGTTGTGAAGCAAAGAGACTACCTGTTCTGGACAAACCTATCCCAAAGTCAGAGGACAAGGGAGCCTATTAAATGCAATTCCCTAAATTACAGAGTAGTAAAGTGGAGAGTGTGATATGTGGATTGAGAGCAAACAGAAATTGATCAGTATAGTATCAATATAGAAATCCAATTTATCTCAATTACTTTTAAGTGTAAATTCAAGACAGCTCAACAATAGTTGAAGAATAGTTGGAAAATACTTTTTGTTGATGTAATTTTATAGTAAAAGTTGAAGAAATGTCTGTGTCCAATAGTACTTTCCTCAATGATAACAAATATTTTGTATCTGCCCTGTCCAGTACCATCATCTGCAAGTCACACCTGACAATTAAGAACTTGAAATGTGGCTAGTATGACTGAAAATTTTATTTTTTTTAATTCTATTTAATTTTACTTGATTTCAACTTAGAGATCTACATGTGGATAGTGGTTACCATGTTGTACAGCACCCATCTAGACATATTAAAATATGATCAAGTTGGTACCTTTATCCATATGTGGCTCTCTAAGCTTAAATCAACTAAAATTAAATGAAATTTAAAAAAAAAGTTTTTCAGTCACATATATATAAAATTGTTGCCATCAAGTCAATTCCAATCGATGGTGACCCCATGTGAGTCCGAATAGAACAGTGCTCCACAGGGTTTTAAATAGCTGATTTTTTGGAAGTAGATCACCAGGCCTTTCTTCTAAGGTGCCTCTGGGTGGACTTGAACCTTCAACCTTTTGACTATCAGCCAAGTGTGTTAACCATTTGCACCACCCAGGGACTCCATATACTATAAAGTGAATTATATAAGTAAAGTACATGCTTAAATGTAATTACTTCAGGGCTTCCTACTGTCTTCTCTTCTCCCAATATTTAAAAAATAAATTTTACTCACTGTTCAGGAAAATTGTCCACCCTACTCAGAAATCTTACCTAAATGTAGAAATATTTTTTTTACCAAATCCATCAGTTGCTCCTAAAGCCAATTAGAGAAAATTATGTATTCCAGGAACATTGTACATGTTCTCAAAAAGATTTTTGGAGTGAAAGGGTATAGAAAAAGCTCAGTGAACCACACAGAGAGAAAGAGAGTGAAGAAGAGAGAGAGACAAAATGAGAGAGAAAGAGAGTAAAGAAGAGAGAGTGAGGGTGAGAGCAAGAACAAGGGAAGGGAAGAGCGAGAAAGAGAGAGCAATTAAATAGGAAAAATAATATCTAAATAATCTCAAAGTATATTATTCCAGAATTTTTATTTAGTATTTTGTGTTTATGTGTTTATGTCAAATAAATATTCAGTCTTTTTTTTTTTTTTTTTTCCTAATGGTTCTTCTTATGCTCTTGGCACAGACTTAGTTTTGCAGGGATTCCTGAGTGTGTTCAATGCAAGTGTATTTGTTCTTTGTTAATCTGGAGGATGATAGTATCATCGGTGTGTTCTCTGGTATATCTTATTAGCAACTATTATATTTCCTGCTGTATACACCCAATTTTTAGATTTGGGCCTATATATGTTTACATAGTTGAATCATATTCAAATTTGTGTCTTTAAGTTAAAATTTTATACCACATTCCCAAATCGCTAAAAATTTGTAAAACATAATTTCTGATAGCAATATAGTGTAGACAATTTAATTTACTTTATCATTTTTATAATATCATTTATATAGATTTCTTTTTAATTTTTGCTGCTTCTGATAACTCACACCAACCATATTTAGGATTATTTTCTTATGATAGTTTACCATAATTACTAAGTCAAAGATTTATAACTATTCTTTTTCTTTTAAATTTTTTTTATTGTGCTTTAGATGAAGGTTTACAGAACAAATAGTTTCTCATTAAACAGTCAATATACGCATTGTTTTATGACATTGGTTAACAAACTCACAAAATGTCAACACTCTCTTCTTGACCTTGGAGGACATTTTTTTTTTTTTTTTGGTGGAAATATACATAGCAAAAGTTACACTGTTTCAAAAGTTTCTGCATGTACAATTCAGTGACGCTGATTACACTCTTCCAGTTGGGCTGCTATTCTCACTATCCTTTTCCAAATTATTCCATCACTAGAATCTTCAACTCACTGCCCCCAGGCTTCCCATCTAACGTTTTGAGTTGCAGTTGTTAATTTGATCTCACGTAGATAATTCTTTTTTTGTACCTTAAATGAAGGTTTGCAGAACAAATAGTTTCTCATTAAACAGTTAGTACACATATTGCCCTGTGACAATGGTTAACAACCCCACGACATGTCAGCACAGTCCCTTCTCAACCTTGGGTTCCCTATCACCAGCTTTCCTGTCCCCTCCTGCCTTCTAGTCCTTGTCACTGGACTGCTGTTCCTGATTAGTCCCATTTTGTTTTATGGGGCTGTGCAATCCCTGGCTGAACGGTGACCTATGGGAGTGACTTCGCCACTGAGCTAAAAGGGTGTCCAGGGGCCATACTCTAGGGATTTCTCCAGTCTGTCAGGCCAGTAAATCTGGTCCTTTTTTTGTGAGATAGAATTTTGTTTGGCATCCTTTTCCAGCTCTGTCCAGAACCCTCTATTGTGAGCCTGGTCAGAGCAGTCAATGGTGGTAGCTGGGCACCATCTAGCTGTACTGGACTCAGTCTGGTGGAGGTCATCGTACCTGTGGTCCATTAGTCCTTTGGGCTAATCTTTCCCTTGTATCTTGTTCATTCTCCCTTACTCCAGAAGGGGTGAGATCAGTGGATTATCTTAGAATGCTGCTCACAGGCTTTTAAGACCCCAGATGCTACTCACCAAGGTAGAATATAGAACATTGTCTTTATAAATTGTGTTGTGTCAATTGAGCTAGATGTTCCCTGAGACCGTGGTCCCCACAGCCCTCCACCCAGCAATTCAGTCCCTCAGGGAGTGTGGATGTGTCTGTGGAGCTTCCGTGACCTTTCCTTGCACAAGTTGTGCTGGTTTCCCCAGTATTGTGTAGTGTCTTACCTTTCACCCAAGTTACCACTTATCTTTGTCTATTTAGTCCAGCCCCCACCCCTCTGATCCTTTGTAACCAGCAAAGATTGTTTCTTTTAGTGTGTAAACTTTTACATGAGTTTTTACAGTAGAGGTCTCATACAATATTTGTCCTTTTGTGATTGACTTATTTCACTCAGCATAGTGTCCTCCAGTTTCATCCATGTTATGAGATGCTTAACAGATTCATCATTTTTCTTTATCATTGCATAATATTCCATTGTGTGTATGTACCATAGTTTGTTTATCTATTCATCTATTGATGGGCATCTAGGTTGTTTCCATCTTTTTGCTATTGTGAACAGTGCTTCAATGAGTATGGGTGTGCAAATGTCTATTCGTATGACGGCTCTTATTTCTCTAAGGTATATTCCTAGGAGTGGGATTGCACTTTGTAGTGCTTTTTTTGTGGTGCTGAAGTTTTCTTTGTTCCTCTTACTCTCATGTGCTGAGTTCCTTTTGTTTGTTGATTTTCTTTTCATTTCTTTTGTTTTCGTAGGTTTTGTTTTTACTGAGACTTTATGTTTTTCTTCTTTATTTTGATGAGGAAGTTTGTTAACTTCTTTGTGGTTACCTTGAAATTTACCCTTATCTTCCTAGATTTGAACTAGTTTATTATCACTTGGGATCACCTTGCCTTCCTCTCTCTTAGAAGTTTCTTTACCTACACCATTTATTCCCTCTTTTATTGTTCTGAAGCTGTTGTCATTCACAGATTAACCTCTCTGATTCCCTGTTGTAATTCTTTTGGTTTTAGGTAGTCCTTAACAGTTCATTTCCTAGGTTGGTATTTGGCTAGTACAAACCTGTGTCCTATATTCAGCCTATGGTCTGATGTTTGTTCCCAGATTGAAGGACTCCTTTTAATAAGTCTTGTAAGTTTGGTTTGGTTTTTATATAGACCCTTAATTTTGGTTTATCTGGAAATGAACTAATTTTACCATCCTATTTGAATGACAGTTTTGCAGGATATATTATTCTTGGCTGGCAATTTTTTTCTTTCAAGGGTTTATATATGTCATCCCATTTCCTTCTTGCCTGCATGGTTTCTGCCAAATAATCTGAGCTTAGTCTTATTGTTTCTCCTCTGTATGTGACTTTTTGTTTTTCTCTAGCTGCTCTCAGGAGTCTTTGTCTTTGGTTTTAGCGAGTGTGATTATGATATGCCTTGGTGATTTTTTTTTTGAGGTCTATCCTATATGGGGTTCGTTGAGCTTCTTAGATGGTCAGCTTTTCATCTTTTATCATATTGGGTAGTTTTCTGTCAGCAATTCTTCAATGATCTTCTCTGTATTTTCTATTTTCTCCCCCTGTTCTGGAACGCTGATCACTAGATTTTTGCTTTCGATTGTATTCCACATAATTCTCAGGGTTTCTTCATTTTCTTCATTCTTTTTTCTGAGTTTTCCTCAAACAGAGTTGTATCCAAGTGTTTGTCTTCAATTTTGCTCATCCTACCTTCCATCGTTTCAAACCTGCTCCTTACACCTTCTATGACTCTGTCCATTTCTGAAATCTGATTATCTTTTGGATTTCTAATTGTTCTTTTTGTATGATTTCTAGCTGCGAATTTATTTTAGCATTTTGTTCCTGTATTATTTTCTTGAATTATTCCATTTTTTTTACTGTATTTTCCATGAATTTGTCTGCCTTTTCCATGAATTTGTCCATTTTTTCCTCATTTTTGTCTGATTTTTGCTTCAACTCTTGGATAATTCTGAATATTAGAGATGTGAATTCCCTGTTAGTCAGGTCTAGTGCCTTTTCTTCTACTAGAAATTCATCTGCTGTTTTATTTTGGACACCTACTGGAACCATCCTGTCCTGTTTTTGTGAATGTTTAGATATTGTCTGCTGTCTTCTGGGCATTCAGTGGTTATTTTCCTCATTTATTGATTGTAGGTTTGTTTGTTTCTTTCTGCTTTTTTGTTTTATTTGGTTATGTCTGAGCAGGTGGGCTGTGTGTTCTTTGTTGTTTGCTCCTCTGTGGACATGATACTTTTCACCCACTTCTGCAATTGGCAGGGTCAGTCACTCAGGTATGGTACAACAGAGCAGGTCCAGCTGAAGGGGAGTTACTGGGATGGGTTGTTTGTGGCATGTACCAGGGCTGACAGTGCAGACTGGGAATCAGTGCAGGGCAGGTTCCAGTAGGCCATGCCTGTGCTGCTTGGGAGTATGATGTTCAGTGCATGGTGCAGGTAGGCAGGAAGGAGGGAGAAGATTGTGACGTGTGTAGCTAAGATGGGTATGGGAGCGATGAGAGAGAGGCGAGAGGAACAGGAACCAAAAACATACCCACAAACAAAAAAGATTGCTAATGGAGCTTGCTATTGGAATGGAGAGATGAGAGACTGAGAAATGGGGAGAAACAAAAATGAAAAAACAAATAAAAAGGGTAAAAGAAAAAAATGAATAAATCGAGAAACTGGAAATTAAGAAAGACCAAAAGGGAGTAGAGAGAGAAGAAAACAAAACAAAGAAATAAAAAAAGCCAAAAACAGAAACAACAAAAAAGAAATGCCCCCAAGGATGTCCCTGTGTGTCTACGCAGATTATGGGAGTAGCTTCCAAGCTGCACAGTACTGCCTGGCTAGAAGGGGCTCCCAAGCTGAGTAAAGAAAAAGAAAACAAACAAACAAATCAGAGCAAACAAAAGAACCAAAAAGCCCCGGCAGTCCAACCAGCATGGCAGCATGGGCTGGGAGGCAGTTTCACAGTCAAGTGGTGTTTTGCAGCCTTTCAGGAAGAAGCAAAGATGGCACATGGAGCCAGATGTTTGAGAGAAAGGACGGGGAGGTGGTGAGAGGTAAAGAAGAAACCTAAAGAAGCAGAAAAAAGCAACACCAGCAGCCACCAAAAGGCACTTAGGGAGCCTGCCAGTGCGGGCAGGTGGAATACAAGTGACACCGGCTTGAAACTAGGTGCTTCCTGGCCAAAAGACTGTGGCTGCTGGAAGCAGAGGAGGCTGAGTGGAGGTAAAGAAGGGGGGGGGGTGGAAAAGCATATATCTCTGGTTACTGGTTGTTCTGTCTTCTGCTGGAAGCTCTATGAAGCTGCTTTCTCATAACCCCAGTTTGCTGATCTCCGATAAGAGTCCAAGTTGGCGGATCTGCGCTGTGGTAGCTGATAGGGGACCTCTGCATGTAACTCTCCTCGCTCTCTGTTCTCAGCCAGTTTCTTATTCCATTCAGTACTTGGCTGAGTTCCTTATCTCTTCAGTTGATGCTTAGGGTTTCAGGATTGACATATGATTCTGTTTGACTTAGTTTTTCTGATCTTTGCTGTGGAGGGACGGCGTGGTTCTTCTGACTATAGCGCCAAGTTGCCCAGAAGTCTGCCAATTTATAACTGTTTTTGAGACTCTGGATATAGACTGCTAAACTGCCATCTGGAAATACAGATTAATTTCAACTTGCACCTGATATATATGAGAATATACAATGAATCATGTTATTATAAATAAAGCAAAAACTTTAACAATCCAAATTTAGGTTATTTATAAGACATTTAAGTACTGGCCACAGTTACAGAACTGGTTCTGAGGAATGTTCATTTTAACTGTCTTTAGGTTAAAGCTGTATTTTGGAAAAGTATCACCTGGGTAATGTGTTTAAAAGGAAAATTCTTGAGTCTCCATCTAGAAAGATTATGATTCAAAAAGGCAGGATAGCTGCATTTTTTAACTAGCATTCTTGTTGAATCTCACACAAATATAAGAATAACTCTTTGAGAATTGCTGATCTAAATATTCACTAACTTATGAATGTACATTTTTTAGTCTAAATTTTGTAAGTCAAAGGATGAAATATGGTTTCACAAGGGATGAACATAAAACATCCTTAAAATAAAGTTTATTCGTTATATCATAAATATTTACTTTCAACCATACAGTTATATACACTGGCATGATAAAGATAAACTTACATCATTTTTTTTGAGTTGAGTGCTTTGGTACAATTTCATCTTCTCTTTTTATCTTGCAGTTATTTCTTACAACTCAATCCTTGATCTTCCCATCCAGTACTGTTCTCTTTCAGTCTTCTCAAGCATTTATTCTTTCAATTTTGCTTTCCTTCTTCTTCAATTTCCCTCAAATTCAACTACAAACACAATTTTTTGATCAAATATTTTAAGTTTGGCCCATTGCATATCATATATTGGACATGTTATTAGGAGAGACCAGTCCCTGAAGAAGGACATCATGCTTGGTAAAGTGGAGGATCAGCAAAAAAGAGGAAGACCCTCAAAGAAATGGATTGGTACAGTGGCTGCAACAATGGGCTCAAGCATAACAATGATTTTGAGGATGGCGCAGGACCGGGCGGTGTTTCGTTCTATTGTACGTAGGGTCTCTATGAGTCAGAACTGACTCGATGGCACCTGACAACAACATTGCATATCATATGGCCTGCAAGGTCCTACATATCTGGCCTTCGTCCATTTCCTCAACAGTATCACTTGTTACATTAACTCTCACATTCTACTAGATTGCTCATGTGTGAAAATTTAACAAGTTTTTACAGAATCCCATGATTCAGAGTCAAAGAAACCAGCAGGAAATAGAGAGTACATGTTCAGTAGCCAGAGACTAAGTTCAGTTAGATTTACACCTGTGTAAAACTGGTGAAAGCCTACACAGAAGAAGCTAGATTAAGAGGTGGTGCTGAAAAGATACAGATTGGTTTAAAAGGTGTAAGATACAAACCAGTACTTGCATATTCACCCTTATAATTTAAATCCAAACCATTACAAAACACAGTACGTCTGAATTAATGAAATAAGCTACAGTTCCCACCCCTATAACTGGTACCAAGACAGTACTGGTATTTCCATTTCACTCCTACACCACATATTATGGATTTATTTTACCTTCCATCAAAACGTGGCTGGTCTATATTGCTTGTCTCCTGGAACCATCTCACTTTCATACAGAAGAAGTTTGAATCCTTAATTTACTAGTCCTCATTGGCCTGTGGTTTCTTCTATTACTTATTCACCATTATGAAACCTTAAGGAGATGATCCAGTGAATATTCTTGGTTGCAGACATATTTCTCTTTTCCTCAATTGTATGGCTGCAATCTTAAATCAGGTCCTAATTTTTAGAATTTTCTACCATGAGCCTGAATGAGAAAAGAGACTCCTTAAAAGCAGCCATAGAACTCTCTAGCTTTTATGACATGTCTTTTAATTATTTAGATGACTGACATAAGCCTGATGTTTTATGTATTGAAGGCTTCCAAAGAAATGAGCAAAAATCATACAACTGCACACTACTTATATAGCCATTGCCTTTCATTTTAAATACAACAATTTCCCTGTAAACCAATTCTCCACTTTCCCTCTGTACGTAATCCCAATCACTTTATGTGAGAATCATGGTAATTTTGAAACTACTGAAGACTATGGTAATCACCACCCTAATTACCAAAGCAATCAACGCATCATTCTTTGCTACCTATTAAGTGATCCAACTTCAAAATCCTATCTGAAGATCTGCTTTCTAGGGCTATTCCTGTTACTAACTATATTAGTTTAGGCACCCATGAAGGCAGAGAAAGGCTTGTGTAAAGATAGTTTATTCACAATTTCATTTTAGGGGATAGGCAGGTGTGGCAGATGTCCAAGGGGAGAAATTAATACAAGGATGCAATATAGAGTTGTTCATCCCTATAGGAGACTGGTACTCAGTCCCATGAGACCTTTCAGAGCTCTTATGAAATGAATCTCAGAACCTGTCTTCATGAAGGATCAAACAGGGATATATCTTTTCTTTGGCACGTGTCCCCTATTGGTCAAAGGAGACCTCATGTACATCAATTCCCCTATACATTCAGGTTGGATATGTCTTTCGGGCATCCATATTGTGGTATCAAGGAAGCTTTTTGAACAAATCGTGCCATGTATGATGCAGGGGCACAGGACAAGGCCCTATCAGATTTTACCTATATAAAGCTGGTCAAAGTCTATGTGGAATTTATTGCTGAAGCAGCAGCTGAAATAAAAAATAAAAAATACATTTGTGACACTACTTCTGATTCTTAACACAAAATAGAAAGTCAGTTCACATCTTTTGAATGCATAAATGGATACACGTACCTGTTTCAAGATACAGTTAGTAGCCACATGGCTTAAGATAGAGTCATTTATATATTTTTTAGCTGAAGAAATTTTGTTAGTGTATTGGTGAATACAGTTTGATATCTACCTGTATCAAATACTACCTTCAAATACTAGGTCATTTAGACAGAAACTATGATCATCACCCATCAATTAATCATTTAAATTTGTCTAATATGAATTCATGCCTTAAGTGATATAGCTTGGGAAATGTGAAAAACTCAAGTAGTTTCTTCCAAATACTTTTTTTCCACCTTTTCCTGCTCCTCATACCATTAAAGTTCTTTATCTCCAAATTTGCAGAAGGGTTACCAAGGAAACCAGAAATTATGTTAACAAAGACATTGTTATTTATCCTAGGGAAGAAATAGATACTGTTCATGCATTGACCCTTTAACTATTTGCTCAGCTGGATATAGTATCTACCTCATCCCTATGGAGAACAGTTGCAATCGTATTCCCAAATCTTTTTATTTTTTTCTTTGGTAGGTTCCATATAATTTAAGTATATTTTGGGAGTTTGTAAGAGTGGCTCTCCAGAATATTTTCTGTGGAAACTTTTGAATGGTCTAGATCTAGCCTTGTGAGGTAGCAATCTTAACTTTGAGGACACAGGGCATTTTCAAGGTGCACGTGTTTTCGTGGGCATGTCAGACTTCTCTCTGAATTTTCAGTTTCTCAACTAAAAAATTAGGACTTGGTTGATAAATATCTTAGAGCCTTTTTTTGTTTTTGTTGTTAGAAAATGCAGTGACTCTATGCTTGAGGGTTTTACCAAGAGACAGTTTTTTTCTTTTAAAATCATTTCACTCACCTCTCACATTTTGTTTACTAAACTTATTTATCAGCCTGGAGTGTCTTGCTGAAACACTGGTACCTTGTTTACAGGGCTTTTTTTTTTTTTTTTTTTTTAAGTGATTTCCAAGTCACGATGTTTTTCTAAGTAAGTGCTGAATGGTCGTTAACTGCCAAAATATTTGAACCAAAAATTCTGACTTCTTCCCTAAACATTCTTTTTCTCAATAATTTTCCCAGCATTCTTTACAACAAGTCTCTTGTTCATACAAAACAAATGAATAAACAAACATATTTTCCACTTATTTATTCAGTGAACATATACTGAGTGAATCCTTAACTCTTGGTACTATCATAAACCCTGCAGATACAGAAAAAACAAACAACAATAACCAGAAATAAAAACCACACACACGCAGTTCTTTCCCTGAGAAACTGTTTGATCCATTACTTTTTCTTCTCTTGCTTTCTCATATATTTTCATGAGACTGCAACAAAATGACACATCCAATTTTGTGATGTCTTACAAAACTACATTTACATTAACCCTTTGACAAGAAATCCACTTCTAAGAATCTATTCAAGTTGTACTACAAAAGTATAAAATGACGTAAGGACAGATTTGTTCATTCTGGTATTATTTATACTCATAAAACCTTGAAAATGACATACGTATTCATTAACAGGTAATGGATAGAATAAACAATAGTACATTCTCACAATGCATCATTACACACTTGTAAAAAGGAATGAGAATATGTGTAATTAAGTGAAAGAGACAAGGTATAGAATTTTATAGATTGCATGCAACGTTTTATATGAGACATGGAGATATGTGTGCTTGTGTATACATATTTACAAACAAAACTATGGAAGAATGAAAAAAATGATTCCCTTTAGAAGCAAAAAGGAAATCTGGTGAAATGGGGAGAGGAATGGAAGTGATATGTTTGCATCTGTACCTGTTATATCGTTTTTATATGATTTTTTAAATTACTGTAGATAATTCCATTGTATTATTTTATCATAATTGATTCATCCATCCTAGTTTTGAAGACTATTTGGATCTTGCCTGATTTAGGCTATTATGAACATTGCTGCAATGAATATTCTTGTACATGTACATTCGTCCACATATGCAGACAATTCTTTTAACTATTCACCTAGGAGAACTATTTCTTTGTAATAGAGCATGCACATTTTCAGCTTAAGTAGACAATGCCATACAGTTTTGTGATCTGGTTGCTGTGATTTACAAACACACCAACAAAGCATGAGTGATCCCAGTGTTCCTCATCTTTGCCAACATTTTACACTGATGTATAGTTATATATATTTTTCTTATCAATAATCAATTATTGAAATATAACCTACATATACAGAAAATTACATAGTATGATGCATGATAACAAGTTGAACAAATTTCTAAAACCACTATACAGATCTAGATATCTAACATTAAAGGTAACCACAGAGGGCTCCACAGTTTATTTTTAATCCTAATCTTACTTGTTTTTGTTTCTCCTGCAACTATTTTTTATATGTGTTTTGGTTTACATATGTGCATACACTTTTTTGGGTGCATAATCAGGAGTCAGTTTGTTGGATGTGAAGGTAAACTATTGTCTCTAAGCTACAAATACTCTCTATATACTCTGCTTTGTGATTCAAGGTCTGAGACTCTGAAATCTGCTTTCTCTTTTGTTAGGGGACTTTCTGTAAGCTTCTGCCAATAGGGATCACTAGATAGGCACCTGAAGGAAGAGTTAGAAGAAAATTTTTATGTTTTGTCATTATTCCTTTCAACATAGAGCTAGCAATGACTCTTCAACAAAAAGTGCACCAGTAGTTCACTATTTTAATTTCTACAGCCTTTGATGTGTTTTAGAGTACGTCCTCCATCTTAGATTATTTATTTCTAAATGCAACGTGCACTGGTGGTACAATGGTTAAGCACTCAGCTGCCAACCAAAAAGATGGTGGTTCAAACCCAGCCAGAGGCACCTAGGGAGAAACACCTGGTAATCTGCTTTCATAAAGATTGCAGCCTAGAAAACTCTATGGGGCAGTTCTACTCTGTCACATGGGGTCACTATGAGTCAAAATCAAGTCAACAGCATCTATTAACAACAATTTCTATACACAGCAAATCTACGTTGATTGAGTTTGCATTGAAAATACAGATGATTTTAGGAAGAACTTACACCATTAACATTATGAATTTATAATTCAGTGACCCAGTATATTCCTAGTTTATATTGATGAAGCTGAATATTTTTAGTATTTCTGTTAGAAGAGATTACCATTTATTAAGTCTCATATCTGTTCTTTATCTGAATATTCTTTTAAGCCTCTTTACATTTTTAAGAGTATTTTTGGTGGATATAAAATATTAGCTTGGCTTTTTTATTATCACTATTATCATCATCATTCTGTTGACTTTTAGCTTTCATTGTTTGTGTTGTTTATTCAGTCTTATTACTGTCATTTAAAGTTAATATTGTCTTTTTTCTATCTGCCTTTAGGATTCTTGTCTCTGTATGTTTGTATTTGCTTCTGTTTTTTGACAGTTTTATCATGTCTAGGTATGATTTTTTTCTGTATTTATCCGTTTATGGTGTGTAGTATCTGTTGAATCTACTGCTTGGTGTCTTTCATATTGTTTGAATATTCTAGTTATTTTCTCTTCAAATATTACTTCTTGATTCTCCCTCTTCTCTATTTCTAGGATTCTAGGTATGAAAGACATTTGCACAATATTTGAGATGGGTTTGTTATCTTTTCATATTTTCCATCCTATTGTCTCTTCCTGATTTCTTCAAACCACACTTCAATTTACTGATTTGTCTTCACCTATATCTAATCTCCTGTTTGAACAACCCATTGAATTATGCTTTTTCCCACTTTACATTTCAAATATTATATTTATTTTTTGTTTTCACTTTAAAATTTGTATTTTTATGGAGTTCAGTACTTTTACAAACTTTTTGATCTATAACATCTGCATTATATCAATCATCTTTAGGACTGTTTATTTCTCTTTTGTTCCTCTGGGTTTTTTTTAATGTCATCTTGGACTGCTTGTGCCTGTAATTTTTTTCTGGCATGTTGAACATTGTACGTGAAAAAAACTTAAAGGGACATTTTGAGAATATGGATAAATGTATGGTATTACACAGACCATTTCTGTTTTATGCCAGACAGCTATACTAGGGTCATCTGCAATCCCAGATCATCTTAAACAAATAATTAATTAAGATTATTTGATTCGGGACATCAGATTATCTAAGGACCAATCTATGTCTAGTTTACTTCAATCTCAGATCATAACCTATATGATTCTAAACCAAAGTTTTTGGTGTTTATCATGGCCTTTCTTTCTTGGAAATCCCTGAATCCCAAGGCCCCTTAGATTATTAAAAGTTTTATTTTCTCAGCAGCCTTTTCAAACTTGGAAGTCTCTCGTAAGGAAAAAAAGGCATAACATGACAGGTTCATCCCTCTAGACTTCTCTCCTCTCTTTCATCTTTGTCCCACAATTTATCTCTATACTTGAGCTCATTTTATGTCTTCAAATAGTATATATTTAAAATATTTCAAATGGCTTTGGTAATTGCTCACTTCAAAAATGTGGACAGAATTAAATTAGTTTGTCATTGTAGAATCTGAACTTATGTTTTATAGTTGTAACTTTGAATTATTTATATCTTTTACAGAAAACCAAACCCCTTACTGTTGAGTTGATTCCAACTCATAGCAACCCCACAAGACAGAACTGATTGTCCCATGAGATTCCAAGCCTGTAATCTTTACAGAAACAGACTGACCCATCTTTCTCCCACAGGGTGGCTGGTAGGTTTGAACTATCGGCGTTTCGGTTAGCAGCCAAGTGCTTAATCACTGGATCACCAGGGCTCCTTATATTTTACATAGTCCAAATATTAAATATAAAAAAAAAAACCCACAAATCAAAAACAAATGAACATAATCTTACATCAAGTAGGACACATAATCACAAAGAAAAAAGGTTATAGCATTTTCACTATACATTCTGAGTGGTTTTAAAGAATAATTTTCAGACAAGTTAAAATCATGGCTCTCATAATGACAAAAATTCTATTTAGCCCATTAATTAATGAGGAAACAGGATGATGTTACAGTCAATTAAAAAGAGAGGTGTGGTGTGATTGTATACTTTGGTGTGTGGCCTTCCTAGCCATGGTCTTGTAACTCTCACTCAGGTGATTGGGCAGGACTGTGTGATAAGGTAAATGTGGCCCACCAAGGGTTTCGTCAGTTTTGCCTTAAAAGCTAGCCAGTTCCAGAGGAGAGAAGAAGATCCTATAACCACCAAGGAAGAATGGCCAGGAGTGGAGAGTGTATCCATTGGACCTGGGATCTCTGTGCTGAGAACTCCTGGAAGCAGGAGACTGAGAGAGAGAGACAGAGACAGAGACAGAGACAGAGAGGAGAGAGCATGCTGTAACCCTGAAGACGGTGAGAAGCAGTGGCAGGAGACTCAGCAGCAGACACCTGGCAGCAGGAGACGGTGCAGTACGCTTCCCAGCCCACGGAGAGAGAAAGCTGAGTGCTTCTGGGGAGAGGCCTAGGGCCAGGGAGAGGCATGCCTGCCAGCATGGTTGGGAAGAGGCTGTCCTCATGAAAGAACTGTATCTTGAGTGTTCCTGAGCCTGAATTGTAACTGTTACTTCCCTTATAATAAACCCCATAATCACGAGTATGGTTTTTGAGTTCTGTGTGGCCATTGCACTGAATTATTGAACCTAGAAGAGAAGTAGATAGTGCTGTGTGAGGGATGGTTGGTGTTAGAATTAGTAAGGATGGTAGAGAGAGGAGGCTTGTCTGGCCACCACCTCACAGGAGTTAGCCTTGTGCTGTTGATCTTGGTTTTCTGTCCCTTTTGTGGGGTTGGAGGAGGTCAGGCACTGCCCCCAAGCCATTTTGACAAGATTTCAAAGAACCACAAATTTATTTTCTGTAAAGAAATATTTAAATCTATTTGTAAAAACTGATTTTATCCTTTAGATGGTAATCACTTGCATTCTACTGGACAACTAATTTATATTTATATGTATAAGAATTGTTTGCTTTGCTCTCAGCCTTCTACCACTTAACTTACATTTCTACAGCTTTGCAAAGCAGCCTATTGAAAGACCATGGAACATATCTCCATTGGATCAGATAATTCCCAGAGGCTCTAGCATTCCATTGAAAAAATAACCAGCAATCTCTTTTACTCATTTTATATTCTTAACTCTTTCTCCACACTGGAATACCATCTAAGGAAAAACAAAATCGATTGTACCTTAGATTTTATTCCATGGTTTTCTTCTTAATATATAATATTAGTATTACTATTTTGAAACTATCATATTATATATTAGAATTCATCAAATAAGGAACTATAATCATGTTCTTAAAAACTTTTCAACATAAAAGAAATAAATACAAGTGTAAAATCAAATAAGTTATGTAAAAATCTCTATAATCCTATATTTGAATTGGAATAATTGGCATGAGATCATGATTTATTTTTTTAAGTAAAAAATGTATATATTTTAATCTATATCCAGATAAAAATGTCAGCAACCCTAGTACTCAGTCTATAGTGGAATCTAACTATTGAGAAAAAGAGCTAGGAATTTCTAGACAAATAGCTCATTCCAGCGGGTTAGGAAATTAAAAAACACACATTCAATGTGCACATACACAACACAGTTTGAATATAACTATGCCTTCAAGTCAATTAAATTAAATAAAATAAAAAAAGAGGAAAAAATGTTCTAGAACACAACCTAAAATAAACTTAAACCTTAAGAGATATAATGAACTGGGATAGGTGGACCTTGTGTTTGTGTACTTATTAGCATCTTCCTTAAGAAAATGATCTATAAAAAATAATGTATTCACTATCCAGGGAATGAGAATACTATCTGAGTAATAACTGAAATTACAAAATCATTTTAGTTTTGTTAGAAGTAGCAATGTAACCGCATTGTAGTTATATAATAAAAATTTTTTTGAGATACATAATGTAATACTTACAGATGAAATTTTAAGATGTCTTGAATTCACTTTAAAATATTCCAAAACAAACAGGCAAACAGGCAAACAAGCAAACAAACAAAACCAACAACAATATAAATGGTGGGAAAAAGATTGATGAAAAAAGTATGGCAAAATGTTGACAGTTGATAAAGCTAAGTGGTAAGTAAATGAATGTTCATTATTCATTGTTTATTTCTGGCAAAAGTTAAACAGAAATAAATATGTATATATCAGTGAAAATGTTGTCAAGAATGGGTCAAGAAATACGTTGTTTTAAATCTTTGTTTTTCCAGTGCCCAGCTCGGTGTTTGGCAAATACTACTCATTCCTTAAATACTGGAAGAAAATAAATGAAAAAGGTCTGCAAAACCCTAGACTTACTGTTCTGCTAAATATCAGGGCCTGCTTATTCATGATAGAAATGCACTGTAACAAGAGCAACAAATTAGTGGCATATGGTACATCTGCCAGGACATAGAGGCAGCTATACCAGTGGGAACTTTCCTTTGCAAAGCTATTCATTATAATGGAAGTTTGCCTGAAATACCAATGCATATTATGTATGCTGAAATAAAATGCAAAACGAACTCTGAGATTGCATTCCACCAGGGATCCATTAACGAAATTACATAGAGGCAGTTTATCATGCATTTCTTATGAGGAATGAGAGACAAAAGTAATCAACCAACTTCCTCAGTAAAGAAGTTCGTTTTTGTATCCACAATACCTGGAGTAGTTCTCAAACTTGGATATAATCATCTAGAAAATGTATAAAAATTAATGATACCAAGATCCATATTACCAGTAAAAACCAGTTGCCATAAAGTTCATTCTGACTCATGGCAACTCCACATGTGTTAGTTAGAGTAGAACTGCACTCCATAGCGTTTTCAATGGCGGACTTTTTGGAATTAGATCACCAGACACCTCTGGGTGGACTCAAACCTCCAACTTTTTGGTTAGCAGCTGAGTGTGTTAATAATTTGCAACACCCAGAGACTCCAACATCCATAAATCAGAATCTCTGTGGGATGAGTATGAGTATTTTGAAAGTTCACCATTAGTTTCTAATAAGATCCAAGATTGAAACCAGTGAATACATAGTGAATGAATAAATATTAGCTACTAATTTTTTTCATGAGGAACAGTGTCAATATATGGCAAAGGTAAGCAAGTTCTTCATGCAAGTGTAAGAAATAATTTAGAAGACAAAAGATAATGGTTCAGGATATTTTATGGGTTACTGCTTTTTAACACCCAAAATGACCTTGCATAGAACAAACTAAATAGATGAGAGAAATGGACATTCATATTTTTTTTCATTTTCAGTACACATATTGTTTTATGACATTGGTTAACAACCCCACAACATGTCAACACTGTCCCTTCTCGACCTTGGGTACCCTGTTACCAGCTTTCCTGTGCCCTCCTGCCTTCTAGTCCTTGCCCCTTGGCTAGCGTGCCCCTTTGGTGTCCTTTTGTTTTATGGGCCTGTCTAATCTTTGGATGGAGGGTGAACCTCAGAGTGATTTCATTACTGAGCAAAAAGGGTGTCCAGGGTCCATACTTTTGGGGTTTCTCCAGTCTTTGTCAGGCCAGTAAGTCTGGTCTTTTTTTATGAGTTAGAATTTTGTTGTACATTTTTCTCCATCTCTGTCCAGGACCCCTTATTGTGATCTCTGTCAGAGCAGTCAGTGCTAGTAGCCAAGCATCATATAGTTGTACTGGACTCAGTCTGGTAGAGGCCATGGTAGTTAGTCCTTTGGACTGATCTTTCCCTTGTGTCTTTCCTTTTCTTCATTATCCCTTGCTTCCAAAGAGGTGAGACCAGTGAAGTATCTTAGATGGCCGCTCATAGGCTTTTAAGACTCCCAGACCCTACTCACCAAAGAAGAATGTAGAACATTTTCTTTATAAACTGTCTTACACCAATGAGCTAGATGTTCCCTGAGACCATGGTACCCACAGCCTTCGGCCCAGCAATTCCGTCCCTGAGGGAGTTTGGATATGTCTGTGGAGATTCCATCACCTTGCCTTGGACATTCATTTTTTAAAATCTTCATTCTGAAGCTTATGTTAGAAAATAATATAGAATGAAAATACTATGCTAAATGCTGATGGCAAGTCAAAAAAGATGAATATCTAAAACTACTTATTGAGTAAACCAATGAGAAGATCACTGTAGAATTTGGCCAAAAAAAAAAAATGTATTAGTGGAGTCAGACAAAAAACTACAGTGAGATATGGATTGAAGAGGAGATGAACACCTAGATATACTACAGCGTAGATGAGATAGAGCAAACTGGTAGTCTGTGGAAAAATCTGGCCAGCAGATACATTTTGTTTGGCTCACGTGGTATTTTGTGTTTGTTGTTATTTTGTTGCCTTGATTACGGATGCAGTCCCCCAGCTTCCCATGGTTTCTTCTGCTCTTTTTATAAATGTGTTCTCATACACTAATTTGTTTTTATCTGCTCAGGCATTGGGGGAATTTGACCTGAGAAGTAATACCACCTGAACCAACATTATGCAACCATTAGGAATGATAACTAAGACTACCTATGTCAATAAGTCATACCTATTTATTCTGGAAAATTCCACCCTAGGTGCTTCAGGAAATTCTTGCAAACAAATTATCTGCACAAAAACAGTTGGCTCAGCTGGGTAAAAGAAAAGTTAGAAAATCTCAATGAACTAGTGAAAAAAACTGGGGGGAAATGTATCTGTGTGTATGTGTATATATATATATAAATATATTTTATGAATATATGTAATGGATATATATTATGAATATATACCTTTGCACTGGAAAATATTTGAAATTTTCAAAGAATAGGTTAGATTTTTGTCAGTTTGTCATACCATGGTTGCTTGCATGTTGCTGTGATACTGGAAGCTATGTCACTGGTGTTTCAAATACCAGTAGGATCACCCATGGTACAAGTTTAAATGGAGCTTTCAATCTAACACAGACTAGGAAGAAAGACCTGGCAATGGACTTCTGAAAATTAGCCAGTGAAATTCTATGGATCATAGCAGAACACTGTCCAACTCACTTGCTTTAGACAATTCATCAGGAAAGATTAATCACTGGAGGACATTATTTTTGGTAGAGAGACAGCAAGGGTGAGAAAGATACTAGGTGAGATGGTTTGTCACAATAGCTGCATCAATAAATTTGAAAATGCCAGCAAATGTGAGGATTATGCAGCATTGGGCAACATTTCGTTCTGTTGTACATAGGGTTGCCATGAGTTGGAGTTGACTTGACAACAGCTACCTATCTCTATCTAAATTATATAAAATTTTATTGTTTGTTTCCAACATAGGCTTAGAGAAATAAATTCTCTTTGATTTTATTAGAGTAATAAAACCTATATAATTAAGTCTGATAAAGTAGTGTAATAAAATAAATACCTAGACCTATCTCATTTATAGAAACAAATAAATAATATTTTAAATTGTAATATTATTAATTATATTAATAGATTACTGATCATAAATGTTCCTAGAATTCATGATCATCATGTCATACTCAAGGAGAAAGTTACTACAAATGTGAATCTGGGGGTCTTAGGTTAGTTTTCTTCTGTGATTAGAGACAATAATGCACTACTACATATATATAAAATAAAGTATTTTAAAGTATACTTTAAAGAAAGCCCTAGTGGTCCAGTGGTTAAGAGATATGGCTGCTAACCAAAAGGTCAGCAGTTCGAATCCACCAGCTGCTCTTTGGAAACCCCATGAGGCAGTTCTACTCTTATAGGTCACTGAGTCATAATAGACTCAACAGAAACTAGTTTGGTTTGGTTTTTAAAGCATTATGTGCTATACAAACATTAGGTAATGGTATAATGTAAAACTTGAAGATTCTATTAATAATTGCCAAAGAAAAGTGTCTTGAACCAAAGATATCATGACTAATTATGAGAATGCCTAAATGATCAACAAATATGTTGGTGTTTGAAATCACAGTATATTTAAAAAAGGTTTTTCTTTAGTTCCCTTAAAAAGAGATTATAATTATCTTTATGGAAAAACTAGAAAAAAAATATAATTTTCAAACAGACAAAATACCACGAAATGGCCCTTAATATTAAATAAGGAGAAAGAAAAGTAAACGTAGCAGATACAAAACTGAAGAAAAAAAACTTTTCTGCATGTTCCAAGAGCACAGAATTCTTTGTATTTGGAAGAGGTGTATACTCAGAAAAAAGGAAGTTCCTATGATTCTTAAATGTTGTAGCTTTTATCAGGGAGCATATAAGATTAATGAATACTTTTATAGTTTGCTATTTATTTTGGTCATTTCAGCATCTCTTGAAAGTAAGATGCATTGTGAATGTTATCTCTGCTAAGCTATCCTGTGTCGAGTAAATGAAATAAGCATTATGCCCTGTATTTGTCCTCTAGAGACATATAGACATGGGTAATGGCAATAGTGAATGTTTCTTGTCTGTTTGGTTCACATTTAAGTCTATCTGAAATGCTCAATCTATTCACAGCTCCCTTTCATGAACCAAGCAAGCTTTAAGAACATATTAGAAAGGTTATTCTGTAATGGATATTATTTTTATTAATATTGTAGAATCATACCCACACATACAAGAGTAAAAATTATAAATATTCATTCTTTAACATTACCTAAGAGAACCTCATTCAAAAGCTAAGTTTAAAGGCCTCTTCTAAGCAGTATTAAAAAATAAAAAAAGGTAGAGAGGATTTCAGAAATGAGCAAAAAAAGAGAAAAGATTCTGCATATTTGAGAAGCATGAAATTCTCATCAGTAAGATTTTAAAGTCTGATTAATTATTAGATACATTTCATTTAAACATAAGAAAAATGGATATGGGGGCAAGAATTGGTCAAAGTTTGTTTCACAGAGCTCAAAGCAGACAAATTTGTTGAATAAGTATATTCAGAAAATCTATTTTTCTGTAACATCTGACAACCAGGTTCTATAAATCTCTTTACTTAAACACATTTTCAGACAAGCTGTCTATGCTCTCAAACAGAACTGCAACAGAATAAGTTTTCCTCTAGACTCAAGCGCTGAATGTAGCTGTTTCGAGTAGTAAATGATTAATTAATATGAGTTAAAATGCTCAGTGAATTTCATACCGATAGAAAACCCTTCATCAGCATGCCCAGTGTGCCTGTCTTTTCTTATCTCCTCCTTGTGCAAGCTGAGATATCTCTTCATGTTCTTGCCCCACACACAGGAGTCTACTCTTCTAGGATAATAAGCTAGGCTTGAAATACTTGGCTGCATCAGCCCGATAAACCACCTTATCTCACTTCCCATGAAGATTTCCTAGAAGTTTCACCACAGAATTTAGCAACGGTTTCTACTTCCCAGGTCATTCTGTCTACACTGCATATACCTCAAATGTAGTTACACAAGACTATGAACTTCAGTCATAATATACCCATAGGATACATAGATTAGAAATTGATTCTACTGTACTTGCAGGTATTGTTGTAATGACTTTTATTCTACAGGCTTTTATTCCCTGTTCATGATAATTATTATTGTCTATATGACTTTGCAGTCTCCCTGAAGGCAGGGACTATGTTTATTCTATTTCACTTGGTACAGTAAACCAGTACAAAATTATGCAAATTAGAAGGGCTTACTTATATATGATGATATATACAAATAATGTATACTTAACTTAAGCTTTGAGGATGACTTCAGCAATTGATTCTAATATAAAATTTGTCTTATGGTGGGGAGCGATCATTTGTGTAGGATTTAGCCTAGATTTAGGTAAGGTTTAAATCCTGATTTTTCTGCAGGAGACAAAATTGTTTTCTGATTTGAATAATTCAAAGAAGTATACGACTTGTCCACTTTAAATTCAATATGCAGCTTACTAAGCTTCACACAGCTTCAGAATGAAATGGTGGAAAGGAGGCAAAGAGACTGGCAGGTAAGATGAAAAGGAAAAGCCTAAAAGGGAATAAAACCAAAGAATGATGATGCACATAAAGGTGGAGCTTTGGAGACAGATAATCAAGTCCTGAGATGAGACGAGCAGAGAAGCAAGTAGCTAATACTGGGGAAGGTTTAAGGATATCATCTGAGATAAAACATGCCAGTTTTTGAACAATATTTATTTTTATACCAGATTGAAGTCACACATCACATTCAACTGCTAAATATGGTTATCATAAAAGCTGCTTTTTTTTCTCATTCAAAATCTTGTGGTGTTTTATATCAGTGACTTGTGAAGTACACCTTGATAACAACCCTGTACTAACTTCAAGGCTCAAACACTAATTTTCCCTGCTCTCATCTCTCACTGTAAATCCCAATGACATTCTAACCACATTTTAAATTGTGCTTAAAAAAACAAAAAATTATCAACAGAACCAAGCTCAGTGAGAGAACAGGACACATTCAGCTTGTTACTTGCTCTTGGGTTAGGGGTTATGAGTGCAAAAGAAACTGATTCAAGGAAAATCTCTGGCTCAGAAACATTTTTGCAAGAAATAAAACACTGAAACTCAGTCCTAAGGGTTAAACACAGTCAATGCCTCCTGACAGGTATGCAGAGCCAAATATCCTATTAAAGTCACCACTTTGACGTTCGCGTCTAAATTCTAAGCACCTTATATATGCTAAATATTTTTGCCCTTACAACAAATTTATGCTACCAGTAATTATTTTTTTATTCCAATTCTACAGATGAAGAAATTAAGGCACAATGAGTATGAGCAAACTTGCTTAAGATCACACAAACGGTAAGTGTCAAAACCAACATTCAAATCCATATAGTCTTTTTTCTTTTTTTCAGAGTGGATTTTCTTCCCACTGCTCTTTAACATCTCTCTGATAGATAAGTTAAGTCACATAAAGACATCTTACATTTCTGTGATGCTTTAGAATCAAAAAATGAAAGCTATTAGATGCCGAGGAAAATACGTATACTCATTTGACTCATTTATTCATTAATCTGCCAAGTAATTTTGGATAGTCTACTTTGGGTTAGCCCTTATAATATATCCTGGAAATATAAAGATGAAACTCCATGTTTTCTATTTTCAAGATCTTAGGAATAGAAGACAGAGAGGGTATTCTCTAGTTTTCATGCTAAATACTGGAGAATATAGAATTTTGAAGAAACAAGACTGTTTTTCTTTATAATTTCCTTTTTGTTTATATCACAGAAGGGCCACCTGGACAGACTGCACATTTCTGATTAGATGAAAATTGAGAACAGCAACAATGTGTCAGGCAATTTGGGGAACTGTAATTTTCTTAAAAGAGTATTGTGTAACTGAACCAAGAATCCATGATAAATTGGAAAAGTGGCCAGTTTTTACCCAATCTTGTAGACTATTACAACAATTTACTTAGTTAGGACAGTGAATCCAGGCAGTCTTTTCCACAGTGTGCTTTTTCCCTAACTTGGGGCCTCCATACAGAAATCTTGGCTACCATGGTCTGGTTCCTGACTCAGGAAGGAAGGCAGCTTCCATGGTGCTGGAACAAACACAAAAATTCCAGGTCGCACCAGCCCCAGCTTTCCTAGGTGAAATCTATGAGGTTGTCTGTGTTTGCTTCCCTAGAAATATTTCAGAATCTATTCTATGGCAACAGGTTTTATTTTGCTTTTTGTTTTAGCACGCAGAGTGGTTTTGAGATTTGTATTGCAGCATCTAAGGAGCTTCTCATATGGTCTGTGCAAAGGCAGACTGGTAGAATGCTTAAGAACACAGATGTGATCATCAAACAGATCTGAGTTTAAGTACTGCTCTGCCACTTACTAGCTGTGGGACACTTTTGCAATTAATTATTATTATTTTTTAATCTAAATCTATTTGTTTATCTGGGAAATGTTTTTAATGAAGCAAGGCTCTTGTGTTAAAAAGTTGTTGTGAGACTTGATTAAGATAATGAATGCAAAGTACTTAGCACTGAGTCAGTTATCCACTAAGCATACAAACATGAAATGCATGTGAATATACTGTGACTTCCCTATAACTAGGTACAGAGAGACAAAGTTAAAGGCTAGACTTCTGATGTATGTATTTGCACATAAGTATTGTAGCCATTTGTAATTTCATATCACTATTCAAAGCATTGCAATCAAATAATTTCTTTTTTTTCCTCTCAAGGCAGAGATTTATACTATAGAATAGGAAGCCACTAACAGGGTATTGTGTTTCTGTCTTTAGAGTTCTGAACTGGTACTAAAATTTTCTAAGATGTGAATTTTCAGAAAAAGCATCACTAAAATGTTACAATTAATTAAAAAAATGACTTTTTCATTTAAATTAGAATTTTTTTATTATTTAGTGGGTAGAAAAATGTAAAGAAATCAAAGTCTGACAGAATCTCAAAACCCTGAAAACATTCGGATTATTTACATTTGATGTAAGAGAAGAAATGGATTAAGAAAAAAAAAGACACTGTGTTGATTAATTTTCATTTCAGAATAACATAATAACTGATAACAAATGATTTACAATATTATAAAAACTTGTATGAATCATACATTGCAATATGAGGTTTCTGATTAAACTGTTAATATTGTATGCCATAATATGATTGGACTAAGGCCCAGCCTTCTCAGTTTGAAGGAAAAATTAATTAAGAAGATGAATATACTAAGCAACTTATGAAGGAGATATATTAAGAGAAAAAACAATACAAGCACCTTAAATCTGACTATTCATGAATTGCTTTATGCCACATATAAATTATTTTTATCTATTAATTAAAGCAAGTATCCAAAAATATAGAGGAAAAATTAAATTTACCTTTGACTGAATTACTGAATTCATATAAATGAAACATGTTACACTTTTATTTCACAAATGGTCTATCATGAAATTATTTTATTAATTTATATTAACTTCCTCGTTAACCCAAATTTGATTGGCTGTTATGTTCATTTATGGGGCATTTTGAAAACTCAGTTTCTTAGCTACTTTACTATTAAGATGTAAATCTTTAAACTTGTGAAGTCTATAATGGAATATATAAATTGCATGTTTATAGGGAAGTGATTTTTATATGCCAAAATTCATGGTAAGATAGCTAAAATTTAGGTCTTATTTAAATTAAAGGTAATTAATTATCCCCAGAAAAGAAAATGATAGTGATACCCTTAATCCAGAAAGAATTTAAGAATTAACATTTTGGGTGCCATTAAAAAATGTTTACTTGTGTTTTTGAATTGGAACAGATTTTTAATGCATTACTTACACAGCCTACCGTAACCACTCCTTCTGTGCTCTCTTGTCTTTTTCATCAGTGCACATAGAGCTCATTTTTCAAAATATGTATTATTTTTCCTAATAAGTCAAGCAAGCTTTACGGCAGCACATTACATTCTTTCATGTAGAAGTAGTACAGGGAAACAATATTTAAAACTCATAGAGAGTAACTGATAAACTCTCATCACTGCTATAGATTTATAATTATCTAGTTATGGTTGCTTTCTGAACCATGTTTTATCTAAGCACTATGAATTGTTTCAGACTCACACCTCTTATTACTAGGATCTCTTTATATATATAATATATAGTGGCAAATGCCTGTTAGCTTCAGGAAAGACAAGCAAACAGACAAACCCTAGAAAGTTATGGAGATTGTTGGGATATGCAAGGAGCTGTAAATCTCTCTTAATTTGCAAATTATCTTAAGTAAATTTTTAATTTTTTTCTTCAAATTTTTGAAACCATTCTAACACAAGTCCCTTGGATGGATCTAGCTAACGTGAAGTCTCAAATGATTCCAGAGGGAGTCTGATGATTTATCCTAGAATGACAGAACTTGCCAACTTGACCCAAGATTGGTTCCCTCTCTCAGTCTTGATCTGAAACCCTCTCCATTATGGAGAGGTCATGGGAACCATGCTGTAGAGAATAGTACCATACCTCACTTCATGAGATTTTGAATGGTGCTAATGATTTCCTAGTTGAAATCTACTGACATGGAATAATTACGTGCTAGTTTCAATGCTTCCTAAAAAAATCTGTGGCAGAGTCAGAACCAAAAGACAATTGGCTCCATCCATTGTCACATTTCTGCTCTCTGATTCTGATAGTTAACCAATTCTTAAATTGAAAAGAATGAAATGTGGATGACATGATTTTTTAACCAGTTATATTTCATGATATTTCCATGCAAGCAAATCCCTATTCTTTTTGTCAAAAAGGGAATTTTATTAAATTTTTGAACACCATTTTTTCACAATTGTGTTTGTGTTATGACTTAATGAGAGGCATTATAAAGTAAGTTAAAGTTAAAGTAGTTAAGAACACACATTCATGAAAAAGACTGCTTAGGTTCAAATCTTAGAGCTGCTATTTACTAGCTGTGTGACCTCACACAGTTAATTAACCTCTCCATGCTTCAGTTTTCTGATCTGTAAAATATTACTCACATTTCACATATATTTAAATAAGTTATTTATTTTGATGATTAAATGTGTTGAAAAATAAAATAATTATGTTGGAGTGTAGAATATATTGTCTATAAAGTGTTAATTTTTCATTATATGCAAATCTCTATAGTTTCAGGTTTTTTTTTCTTTCTCCATGTTTCGATGGGCAGTTTGTCTATTAAGAAAAATATATTATTTCAATTGTTTCAACAAAAACATATAAACATGGGAATAATTATTTACTATATATGAAAATAAAAATTAAAATATCAATATTTTACAGTGTTTGGGGTAGTTACAAAGTTTATATTGAAATACTTAGAATTTATTGAACTTTAAAGTTATGAAAATTCAATGTTACTTATTATTGCTACATGACATTAGTAGGTGAGGAAATTAAATCATAGTAACAGAAAGTCAATCAAAGAAACTGGGGTACAACAAAGAGATAAAAGATATTTGCCATATGTAAGCTTTTTTGAGTCAATATTTTCTATTATTTAAATAATTCTTGATGAAAACTGTAGACAGGTTTATTGTAACTAAAATTTATGCCATTGTACATAATACATGAACCTAACATCCAAAATTAATTTAATTATTACTAATACTTTTTTCTTGTTTTTCTAAGGACTTTAATCTCTTAGACTCGTTATCTAATTGATACTTGTAATGTTCTTCTGACACAAGTACGAGTCAGTTATTATTCTACATATTTCAGAAATAAAAAATATCAAAGCTACTGCAATTATAAAATACCATATAAAATCTTAATGATACATCTTACTAGATTATACCTATAATTATATTATATTTTAATTTCTTTCTTGTCATCAATGAAATAATAATTAAAAGGACTGTGTTCAATTGTCATTAAATACATAGTCTTTATCCAAGATCAGGATATTTCTTTGCATTCTCAGCTTGACAGTTCAATGACTGTTCTGATACTATTACAGAAAGAAAAATCATAAAATTCTCAGAATAAAACAGTAACAATTCTATAAGGAGCTCATCAAGTTTAGAGAAGTTACCATTAAATTTTTAATAATTAATGAGATGGGGGAAAATATTCACCCTATTGCTTCAACGTCTATTTTAGGAAATTGGAACTTTCTTGATATTATACAAGTGATTCTTTTCAATAGTTGATTCTCTGAATGCTTACATGGCAAATAGTAGAAGATTTGCAGGTTTCCAAACTATCAACAGAAAAGTAAGGCAGAGGGGGCTGTCCAAGATGACAGAGTAGTCAGACACTTCATAACATCCCTCTTACAACAAAGACCTGAAAAAAAAAGTGAATTGGATGCAGATGAAAACTTTGGAACTTTGAGTATCGAAGACAAGGCTGGATAATCAGACTGAGCACTCAGCAGAAGGAGAGACAGTATAAAAACAGTGGACACAGAGAATTATGGATCACCGGTGCTTTACTAGCAGAATTTGCACAGCACGGCCATATTGAGACAAAGCAAGCAGCATTCCCAACTGAAACCCCGAACACCTGGTGCAGCTAAGGAGGAATGACTACATTCACATCCAGAGCCAGGCAGGAGTGCTTCCCGCCCTGCAAAGGTTAAATGCACACACCTCACCAACAGTGCCTTTCCCAGCCTCTGTAAGACTTTGGGGCCTCCCCATCCTCTTCATGGCTCCCCCCTCCCCTACACGATCATAGTCTACCCTGCCCCCTAAGCTGGGAGTCCAAGGACTGGAGCTGCCAGCACCTTTGCTCAGCCTGTCACGCCGAGGGCCTATGGTCTTGGAGCACCTCCTACTCACTCCAGCCACCTGCACTAGAGGCCTGCAGGTCTATGGGGCACCCCCCACTCTCCTTGCCCATTCCTCCTGCAATTGCAGTCTTGTGGCACCCACCACCCCACCCCGTAAGCTGGGAGTGCTTGGATTGGAGGCACCTGCCCTTTACCTCAGCCACTTGTACTGGGGGCCCATGGACTTGCAGTGCCTCCCACTCCCTCTAGCCACCATCACTGGGGGCCTGAGAACCAGTGGTGCTTCCCAGTCCCTCTAGCCACCTGTGCCAGGGCCTGAACACCAGCAGTGTCCCCTACTTCCTCCAGCCAACCACACCGGGGGCCTGAGGGCCTTCAGTGCCTCACACTCCATCCATCCACAAAACGAGCAAACAGAGACCCAACCTCACACACCCAGTTGCTGTCCCACCTACATAGAGACAGGAAATTAGAGCTTCAGTGTGGCCAGATTAGCAATCAGAGCAGCACACATGCCTAGCCTACTTGGATACATCAAAACAAAACAAAATTCGGGATGCAGCAAACAAACATACAATAAATAAATATAATAACTTCTTGATGCCTCAGAGACAACAGACAATTTCAAATCACATAAAGAAGCGGGTCAAGATGGCCTCAGCAAGTTATCAAAATAAAGAATCAGAAAGCCTTCTGGAGGAAGAAATAGCAATGGAGCTACCTGATAAGGAATTCAAAATACTGATAGAGAGGATTCTCCAATAAATCAAGGAAAACACAGACAAAACCAAGGAAAACATAGACAAAATCAAGGAAAACACAAAGTACTAGAAGAATTGAGGAAAATAATACCAGAACAAAATGACAAAATGAACACACACTTAGAAACCTTACAAAAATAGCAACTAGGAATCTAAAAGATTAACAATAAAATTTCATAGACAGACATCTCAATAGATAAGGGAGCAGAATTGAAACAATGGAAGAAAGAATCAGCGAATTTGAAGACAAATCTCTTGACATCAATTTGAGGAAAAATCAGAAAAAAGAATGAAGAAAAATGAAGACAGCCTAAAAATTATGTGGGACAATATAAAGAGGAAAAATTTGTGCATAATCAGTGTTCCAGAATGGGGGAGGCAATGGAAAACACAGAATTGTCAAAGATTTGCTGGCAGAAAACTTCAATATCATGAGCAATGAGTAGATATCCATCCAAGAAGCTCAATGAACTACATGCAAGATAGACCTCAAAAGAAAGTCACCAAGACATATCATAATCATATTTACCAGAAACAAAGACAAAGAAAGAATCCTAAGAGCAGCTTGGGAAAAATTAAAAGTCACCTACAAAGGGGAACCGATAACACAAAGCTCTGATTACTCAGCAGAAAACATGCAAATAAGAAGGCAATAGGATGACATATATAAAACTTTGAAAGAAAAAAAATTGCCAACCAAGAATTGCATACCCAGCAAAATTGTCTCTCAAATAAGATGGTGAAATTAAGACATTACCAGATAAACAGAAATTAAGGGTATTTGTAAAAAACAGACAAACTTACAAGAAATATTAAAGGGAGTCATTCAGATATAGAACCAACAACATTAGACAACAACCTGAGATTAGGACACAGGACAGCATCAGCCAGATACCAACCCAGATAAAGAATTCTCAAAAACAAAACAAAGCTAAAAGACTGAAAACAAAGAATCAGATAGGGCAATCTGTAAATAACAACAAAATTAAAACAAAAAAAGAGGGAGCAAACAGTGTAGTTATAGAACTTTCATATGGAAAGGAAGTAAAGGCCAAATCAAGAAATAAAAGATGGGTTTAAACTTAGGAAGATTGATATAAATACAAGGTAAACACAAAGAAAGTTAACAAACCTACTCATAAAAATAAAATAGAAGAAAAACAAAAAGACTCAGTAAACAGAACATCAACAACAAAGAAAGAAATGAAAAGAAAATCCACAAACAAAAGCAACTCAGCACAGAAAACTAAGCTGAACAAAGAAACTGTCAACACCACAAAAAAACAAAACAAAACAAAATGACAGCACTAAACTCACACTTGTTGCCATCAAGTTGATGTGGTCTCATAGCAACCCTATAGGACAGAGTAGAACAGCACCATAGGGTTTCCAGGGAGTGGCTGGTGGATTCAAACTGCCGACTTTTTGGTTAGCAGCTGAGCTCTTAACCACTATGCCACCAGGGTTCCAGTAAATTCATACCTATCAATAATCACACTAAAAGTAAATGGCTTAAATGCACCAGTTAAGAGACAGAGTGGCAGAATGGATTAAAAAACATGACCAATCAATATGCTGTCTAAAAGAGACACAATTTAGACACAAAGACATAAACAAACTAAAACTCAAAGGATGGAAAAAATATATCAAGCAAACAATGACCAAAAAAGAGCAAGAGTGGCAATATTAATCTCTGATAAAATAGATTTTAAGGAAAAATCCATGATAAAAGATAAGGACATCATGTAATGATTAAAGAGTCAATCCACCAGGAAGACATAATCATAATAACTATATATACACTCAGTGACAGAGTTCCAAATACATAAAACAAATTCTGAGAGTATTGACAAGATAAATAGACAGTTCCACAATATACCACTTTTGATGGAGAACAGAACATCTAGAAAGAAATCCAACAAAGATACAGAAGATATAAATGTCAATGCCCCAATCAACCAAGTTGACCTCAAAGACATATACAGAACACTCCACCCAACAGCAGCAAAGTATACATTCTTTTCCAATGCATATGGAACATTCTCAAGAATAAACCACATTTTAGGACACAAAGGAAACCTTAATAAAATCCAAAACTTTGAATTAATACATAGAATTTAGTCTGATCACAATGTCGTAAAACCAGAAACCAACAACAAGAATAGCAAGGGAAAAAAATCAAATGTATGGAAACTGATTAATATCTTACTTAATAATCACTGGTCAGTAGAAAAAATTGAAGATAGAATAAAAAAAAAATTCCTAGAATCAAATGAGATTGAAAATACTTCTTACCAAAACTTTGGAACACAGTAAAAACAGTGCTCAGAGGTCAACATATAGTAATAAACTCATACAGCAAAAAAGAAGAAAAGGACAAAATCAAAATATTAAACCTACAACTTGAACAAATGGAAAGAGAGCAGCAAAAGAACCCCACAGTCACCAAAAGAATGGAAATAATACAGATTAGAGGAGAAATAAATGAAATAGAGAACAGAAAAAAATTAGAAAGAATCAACAAGACCAAAAGTTGGTTCACTGAAAGGATCAACAAAACTGACAAACCACTGGCCAAACTGACAAAAGAAAAGCAAAATCAAGAAGAAATGAAATGGGTGATGTTATAACAGAACCAACTGCAATAAGAAAGATCATAACAATACTATGAAAAACTATACTTCAACAAATTTGAAAACCTAGAGAAAACGGACAAATTTCTAGAAACATAATACCTAACTAAAATAAAAAAACTGAGATAGAAAAACTGAACAGACCCAAACAAGAGTTTTAAGAGTGTGATGGTTAAGATTGTATGTCAACTTGGCTAGACCATTATTCTCAGTGTTTTAGTAATTGTATAATGTTGTGATCACCCCCATGATGGAATCTGCTGAGTGGTACTGGCAGAGGCGGGGCCTGGGGCAGCTCACCACCCTCTCAGTTTTCATCTCTCTGCCTTCCTCCAGTTATCTTCTGCCTGCTCGCCTTGCCAAGGTTTTTGGCTTGTTCCAGACTCAGCAGCTTCCTCTAGTTGTCTCACCTCTGGTACATGGGACTTGAGCTAGCAGCTTACCTGTTGATCTTGGAATTCGTAGAACTTCTCAGCCTGCAACCAAGAGTCTGGTTTCCCAACCTACCAACCTTGGGTTCGCCAGCCCCTGCAGCTATGTGAATCAGGAGAAACTTTGCGGTCTTGTCTGCTGATCTTGGAATTCACTGACCTTCACAGCCTGTGAGCGGGAGCTCCTCTCTGACCTGCTGACCTTGGGTTCACCAGCTTCTGCAGCTACGTGAACTGGGAGAGGCCTCTGATCTGTGGACTTGGGACGTTTTAGCCTCTACAATTGCATGAACTGTTTCCTTGATATAAATCTCTCTCTATATATATTTATATGCTTTACTGGTTTTGCTTCTGTAGAGAACCCAGCCTAAGACATTTGGTTACTGATTCTATCTTCTAGACCTATAACTAGACTTAAGTCCCAGTGAGCCCAAAAAGGTGAAGTACAGAGTGTGACCCAGGAGGAGGTATGCTACACTCCAGAGGAACTACTTGAGTTTTCTAATATGTACAAACAGAAACCCTGGGGAATATGTGTGGGAATGGCTATTAAAGGGGTGGGATAATGGTGCAAGGAACATAAAGATGGGTCAATGAGAGTTTATTGATATGGGTCCACTAAGCACAGATTCTTCATTCAATGTTTCAGCTCAGGAGGTTAGGAAAGGATCTAATAGTTTGTTTGGTTGGGTTGCTGAAGCATGGATTACGAGGTGGCCCACACTAAATCAGTTGAAGTGCCAGACCTGCCTTGGTATACTATAGAAGAAGGTATCCATAGGCTTAGGGAAATTGGCATGCTAGAGTGGATTTATCAGATTAGACCCACAGACCCACACTTGGTATGCCCAGAAGACACACCTTTTACCACAACTGTGAGGAAAAAATTTGTGAAGGGAGCTCCAGCATCCTTGAAGACTGCTGTGATTGGTATTTTATGTAAATCAGATTTGACAGTGTGAACTGCCCTAACTGAATTGAGACATCTAACTACAGTGGTAGTAGGGGCCAAGTGGCTGCACTCAGTCGACAAAGACAAGGTGGGCATGGTTACAGTAATGGACAGCAGAGTCAAGGCAGTAATCAAAATAGTATGACTCATATAGATTTATGGCATTAGCTACTTAGTCATGGTGTCCCTAGTAGTGAAATAGATGGGAAATCTACTAAATATTTACTGGATCTGTACAAATGGATGAATTCTAGGTCAGGTGAACAGCAGTCTAACTCAAATCACCAGAATAGAGAGTCACGGTCCCTCAATCAATTCCCAGATTTGAGCGAGTTTAAAGACCCACAACCCTTTGAATGAAGGGGAGGTCAGGTCCCCTTGAGGAAGGACTCCAATAAACTGCCGAAAATTTTTACTGTTAATCTTTCTCCCAGCCTTCCCCAAAGGGATCTGCGGCCTTTTATGAGAGTGACTGTTCACTGGGTAAAAGGAAATAATCAGACTTTTCGGGAATTACTGTATACTGGTTCTGAACTGACACTAATTCCAGGGGACCCAAAATGTCACTATGGCCCACCAGTCAGAGTGGGGGCATATGGAGGTCAGATTATTAATGGAGTTTTGGCTCATGCCCATCTCACAGTAGGTGCAGTGGGTCCCCGAACCCATCCAAGAGTGATTTCCCCAGTTCCAGAATGCATAATTGGAATAGATACACTCAGCAACTGGCAGAACCCCCACACTGGATCCCTGACACATGGAGTAAGGACTATTATGGTAGAGAAAGCCAAGTGGAAGCCATTAGAACTGCCCCTACCTAGGAAAATAGTAAACCAAAAGCAATACTGCATTCTTGGAGGGAAAGCAGAGATTACTGCCACCATTAAGGACTTGAAGGATGCAGGGGTGGTGATTCCCACCACATCGCCATTCAACTCGCCTATTTGGCTTGTGCAAAAAACAGATGGAACTTGGAGAATTACAGTAGATTATCGAAAACTTAACCAAGTGGTGACTCCGATTGTAGCTGCTGTTCCAGATGTAGTTTTATTGCTTGAGCAAATTAATACAGCTCCTGGTACTTGATATGCAGCTATCGACCTGGCTAATGCCTTTTTCTCCATACCTGTTTCAAAGGACCACCAGAAGCAGTTTGCCTACCTCAGAGCTACATTAATTCTCCAGCCCTATGTCATAATTTAGTTCACAGGGACATTGATCGCCTTTCCCTTCCACAAGACATGACACTGGTCCATTACATTGATGACATTATGCTGATTGGACCTAGTAAGGAAGAAATGTCAATGACTCTTGACTTATTGGTAACACATTTGCATGCTAGAGGGTGGGAGATTAATCCCACAAAAATTCAGGCACCTTCCACTTCAGTGAAATTTCTATGGGTCCAGTAGTGTGGGGCATGTCAAGAAATTCCTTCTAAAGTGAAGGATAAGTTATTGCATCTTGCTGCTCCCACAACTAAAAAGGAGGCACAACACCTAGTGGCCCTCTTTGGATTTTGGAGGCAACATATTCCTCATTTAGGTGTGCTACTCCGGCCTATTTATCAACTGACTCGAAAAGCTGCTCGTTTTGAGTGGGGACCAGAACAAGAGAAGGCTCTACAACAGGATCAGGCTGCTGTGCAAGCCGCTCTGCCACTTGGACCATATGATCCAGCTAATCCAATGGTACTTGAAGGGTCAGTGGCAGATAGAGATGCTGTTTGGAGTCTTTGGCAGGCCCCTGTTGGTGAATCACAGCGCAGACCCTTAGGATTTTGAAGCAAAGCTCTACCATCCTCTGCAGATAACTACTCTCCTTTTGAGAAACAACTTTTGGCTTGTTATTGGGCCTTAGTAGAGACGGAACGCTTAACCATGGGACACCAAGTTACCATGAGGCCTGAGCTGCCCATCAGGAACTGGGTGTTGTCTGACCCTCAGAACCAGAAACTTGGACGTGCACAGCAGTACTCCATCATTAACTGGAAGTGGTGTATTTGAGATTGGGCCTGAGCAGGACCCAAAGGCACAAGTAAGTTGCATGAGGAAGTGGGCCAAATGCCCATGGTCTCCACTTCTGTCACATTACCTTCCATCTTCCAGTCTGCACCTGTGGCCTCATGGGGTGTTCCTTATGATCAGTTGACTGAGGAAGAGAAAACTCGTTCCTGGTTTACAGATGGTTCTGTGTGATAGCAGCTACCACTCGAAAGTGGACTGCAGCAGCACTACAGCCCCTTTCTGGGACCTCCCTGAAGGACAGTGGTGAAAGGAAATCCTCTCAATGGACAGAACTTTGAGCAGTGCACCTGGTTGTTCACTTTGCTTGGAAGGAGAAATGGCTAGATGTGCAATTATATACTGATTCATGGACTGTGGCCAATGGTTTGGTTGGATGGTCAGGGACTTGGAAGGAATATGATTGGGAAATTGGAGACAAGGATTTATGGGGAAGAGGTATGTGGATAGACCCCTCTGAATGGGCCAAAGAAGTGAAGATATTTGTGTCTCATGTGAATGGTCACCAAAGGGTGACTTCAGCAGAGGATGCTTTTAACAATCAAGTGGACAGGATGACACGTTCTGTGGAAACCAGTCATCCTCTTTTGCCAGCTACTCCCGCCATTGCTCAATGGGCTCATGAACAAAGTGGTCATGGTGTCAGAGACAGAAGTTATGCACGGGCCCAGCAGCATGGACTTCCACTCACCAAGGCTGACTTGGCTACAGCCACTGCTGAGTGCCTAATCTGCCAGCAGCAGAGACCAGCACTGAGTCCCTGATATGGCACCATCCCTCGAGGTGATCAGCCAGCAACCTGCTGGCAAGTTGATTACATTGTACCACTTCCATCTTGGAAACGGCAGCGTTCTGTCCTTACCGGAATAGACACTTACTCTGGATATGGATTTGCCTTCCCTGTACGCAATGCTTCTGCCACAACTACCATCAGTGGACTTAGAGAATGCCTTATCCACCATCATATTATCCCACACAGCATTGCCTCAGATCAAGGGACTCACTTCACAGCAAATGAAGTGTGGCTGTGGGCCCATGCTCATGGAATTCACTGGTCTTACTATGTTCCCCATCATCCTGAAGCAGCTGGATTGATAGAACAATGGAATGGCCTTCTAAAGACACAGTTAAGACACCAGCTAGGTGACAATACCTATCAGGGTTGGGGCAATGTTCTCCAGGAGAATGTATATTCTTTAAACCAGCATCCAATATATGGTGCTGTTTCTCCCATAGCCAGAATTCACAGGTCCAGGAATCAAGGGGTGGAAATGGGAGTGGCACCATTCACTATTACCCCTAGTGACCCACTTGCAAGATTTTTTCTTCCTGTCCCCTTGACTTTATGCTCTGCAGGTCACGAGGTCTTAGTTCCAAAGGGAGTAATGCTCCCACCTGCAGACACATCACTGTTTCCATTGCACTGGAAGTTAAGAATGCCACCTGGCCACTTTGGGCTCCTTATGCCTCTGGCTCAGCAGGCAAAGAAGGGAGTTACCATACTGGCTGGTGTGATTGATCTGATTACCAAGAGAAAATCAGATTCATATTACATAATGGAGGTAAAAAAGAGTATGTCTGGAATGCAAGGGATTCCTTTGGGCGTCTCTTAGTACTACCGTGCCCTGTGATTAAAGTCAATGGAAAACTACAGCAACCTAATTCCATCATGACTACTAATGACCCAGACCCTTCAGGAATGAAGGTTTGGGTCACCCCACCAGGCAAAGATTAACGACCAGCCGAGGTGCTTGCTGAGGCCAAAGGCAATACAGAACGGGTGGTGGAAGAAGGTAGTTCTAAATACCAGTTATGGTCATGTGACCAGTTGCAGAAACGGGGACCTCATACCATCAAAAAAGCAGCGCTAGGAGCAGAGCGTGTCCTTTGGCAGAGAAGCTCATAGTCCAGGGGAACACTGAAGAGAAGGCCGACAGAGAGAAAAAGCCTTCCCCTGGAGCTGACTCCTAAATTTGGACTTTTAGCCTAATTTGACTGTGAGGAAATAAACTTCTCTTCGTGGAAACCATCCACTTGTGGTATTTCTGTTATAGCAGCACTAGGTGACTAAGACAAGGAGACAATTTAAAAAAAAAAAAAAAAAAACTCCCAACAATAAAAAGCCCTGGCCTAGAAGGCTACACTGAAGAATTTTACCAAATATTCAGAGAAGAGATCACACCAATATTACTCAAACTATTTCAGAGTACAGAAAAGGAAGGAATGTTTCCAAATTCTTTCTATGAGGCCAGCATAACCATGATTTCAAAGCTAGGTAAAGACACCACCAAAAAAAAAAAAAAAAAAAAGTTACAGTCTGTCTTAGTCATCTAGTGCTGCTGTAACAGAAATACCACAGGTGGATGGCTTTAACAAGAGAAGTTTATTCTCTCGCATTCCAGTATGTTACAAGTCCAAATTCAGGGTATCAGCTCTAGAAGAAGGCTTTCTCTCTCTGTCAGCTCTGAAGGAAGGTCCTTGTGATGCATCAGTCTTCCCATGATCTGGGAGCATCCCAGCACAGGATCCTCAGGTCCAGAGGACATGCTCTGCTCTTGGCACTGCTTTCTTGGTGGTGGGAGGTTCCCATGTGTCTCTGCACACTTCTCTCTTTTATATTTCAAAAGAGATTGGCTGAAGACACTATCCAATCTTGTAAATGTCATCAGTATAATCTCATCATAGTGATACAGTTTATAACTCATAAGGAGATCACATATAACCTCATCATAGTGATAGAGTTTACAACACATAAGGAAATCACATCAGACCACACAATCATACAATACTGGGAATCATGACTTGCCAAGCTGACATACATTTTTGGGGGACACAATTCAATCCATGACACAAGCCAACATCCTCATGAATACAGATTCAAACATTCTCAACAGGTTCTGGCAAAATGGTGCTTTAGGCAGAAGCACCATGCAGTCCCTCCACAGCAAAGATCCAAAAAAATTAAGCCAAACAGAGAAAACTGAAATCCTGTAACCCTAAATCATCAAATGAAGAGATGAAGAACCCAGCCAAGCACCAAATGGAGTGAGAAACTGACAGAGAATAGAGAGCAAGGAGAGATTCATGCAGAGGTCCCCTATCAGCTAATGCAGTGCGGATCTGCCACCTTGGACTCCTATTGGAGACCAGCAAATAGGGGGTACGAGAAAGCAGCTTCACGGAGCTTCCAGCGGGAGACAAAACAACCAGTAATTTGTGATATACACTTTCCCACCCCCACCCTTCTTCACCCCCACTCGGCCTCCTTTGCTTCCTGCAGCCACAGTCTCCTGTCCGGGAAGCACCGCTGCTTGAATTCCACCCGCCTGCACTGGCCGGCTCTCTGAGTGCCATCTGTTGACTGCTAGTGTAGCTTTTATCTGCTTATTTTGATTTCTTCCTTACATCTCACCACCTCCCCCTGCTTTTGCTCAAATACCTGGCTCCGTGAGTCATCTTTGCTTCTTCCTGAGGGGATACAGACCTCCATTCGAGTGTGGAACTGCTTCCTGGTCTGGGCTGCCACACTGGTGGGATCCCGGGGCTTTCATTTGTTTGTTTTGAATTGCTTGGTTGTTTTCTTTTCCTTTTATTGCGTTGGGAGCCCGTTCTAGCTGGGTGGTGTTGCGCGGCTTGGAACCTACCCCTTCGGCTTGCACAGAAGGGCAGAGGGAATCCCTGAGGGCATTTCTTTTTTTGTGGGTTTTTTTTTTATTCCGTTTTTTGGGGAGACTTTTCTTGTTCTTTTTTTTTTTTCTTAATCTGCTTTGTTTTCTTTTCCCTTTTTTTCCCTTTTTGTCTTTCTTCATTACTCATTTTCTCATCTCTCTATACCTTCTTTCTCTTTCTTTACCCTGACTACCTGGCACTGAATACTTCTACACCTTCTAGCCAGGCTGTACTGAAACACCTGAGAACAACTTCCCCAGACCTCGTAGCCACACTGGTGGGATTCCTGGGAGATTTGCTGTTCTTTTTCCTTCCTTATTTTTATTTATTCATTCTTTTCTTTTCTTTTTTTCTTCTTCTTCCCCTTTTTGTTTTCTCCATTTCATAGTCTCCCATCTTTCCACTCCAACGGCAAACTACTCTAGCACTCTTTTTTGTTTGTTTGTATGTTTTTGGCTCCTGTTCCTCTCTCCTCTCACCCATATCCATCTTAGTTCCACACATAACAATCTCCCCACTCCATCATGCCTACCTGCACTGTGTACTTAACATCACACCACCAAGTAGCACAGGCATGGCCTACCAGAATCTGCTCTGCACTGATTACTGACCTGCTCTGGTAGCTGTGGTAAGTGCCACAAACAACCCATCCCAGGAACTCCTCTTCAGCTAGACCTTCCCTGATGTACTACATCTGAGTGACTGACCCTGCCAATAGGAGAAGGAGGTGAAAAGTATGGCCACAGACGAGCAAACAACAAAGGACACACAGCTTGCCTGCTCAGACATAGCCAAATAAAAAAAAAAAAGGACAAAAAAAAAAACTACAATCAATAAATGAGAAAAATAATTGCTGAATGCCCCAGATACAGCAGACAATATCAAAAGATTTACAAAAACAGGACAGGATGGTTCCAGTGGGTGTCCAAAATAACACACCAGATGACTTTGCAGTGGAAGAAAAGGCCCTAGAACTACCTGATAAGGAATTCAAATCTCTAATACTCAGAACTATCCAAGAGTAGAAGCAAAAAGCAGACAAAAATGAGGAAAAAATAGACAAATTCATGGAAAATGCACACAAATTCATGGAAAATACAGACGGAAAATTGGAAGAATTCGGGAAAATAATGCAGAAACAAAATGCCAAAATAAATTCACAACTAGAAATTATACAAAAACAACAATTAGAAATCCAAAAGATAAACAACAAGACTTCAGAAATGCACTCTGTCATAGAAAGGCTGAGGAGAAGATTTGAAACAGTGGAAGACAAGATCAGTGGAACTGAAGACAAACACTTAGATGCAACTCTGTTCCAGAAAAACTCAGAAAAAAGAACAAAGAAAAATGAAGAGACCTTGAGAGTTATGTGGGATACAATCAAAAGTAGAAATTTTCGAGTGATCGGAGTTCCAGAACAGGGGGAGAAAACAGAAAACACAGAGAATCATTGAAAAACTGCTGACATAAATCTTCCCCAATATCCTGAAAGATGAAAAGCTGGCCATCCAAGAAACTCAGCGAACCCCATATAGGATAGACCCCAAAAGAAAATCACCAAGGCCTATCATAATCACGCTCGCCAAAACCAAAGACAAGCAAAGAATCCTGAGAGCAGCTCATGAAAAACAAGAAGTCATATACAGAGGAGAAACAATAAGACTAAGCTCAGATTATTCGGCAGAAACCATGCAGTCAAGAAGGCAATGGGATGACATATATAAAACCTTGAAAGAAAAAAAATTGCCAGTCAAGAATAATGTATCCTGCAAAACTTTCAGTCAAATACGATGGTGACATTAGGTCATTTCCAGATAAACAGAAATTAATGGGATATGTAAAAACCAAACCAAAATTACAAGAATTATTAAAAGGAGTTCTTCAATCTGAGAACAAACAACTTCAGCTAACAGGCAGAATGTAGGATGCAGGATCGTAACAGCCAGATACCAGTCTAGGAAATGAACTCTCAAGGACTATCCAAAACCAAAATAAATACAACAGGGAATCAGAACAGTTAATCAGTAAATGTCAACGACATCAGAAAAATAAAAGAGGGTATAAATGGTGTAGGTATAGAACTTTCTAATGGAGAGGAAAGCAAGGCAATACCAAGTAATGGTAGACTGCTTCAAACTTAGAAAGATAAGGGTAAAATTCATGGTAACCACAAAGAAAGTTAACAAACATACTCATAAAAATAAAGAGGAAAAACATAAAGTCTCAGCAAAAACATAACCTACAGAAACAATAGAAATGAAAAAAAAAAATCCACAAACAAAAGTAGCTCAGCACAGGAGAGTAAGAAGAACAAAGAAAACGTGAGCACCACCAAAAAAAGCACTTCAAAACGACAGCACCAAACTCACATCTACCAATAATTACACTAAACGTAAATGGACTCAATGCACCCATAAAAACACGGAGAGTAACAGAATGGATAAGTAAACAGGATCCACCAATATGCTGTCTACAAGAGACACATCTTAGAAACAAAGATGTGAATTTATTAAAAGTCAAAGTTTGGAAAAAAAATACATCAAGCTAACTACTTCCAAAAAAAGAGTAGGAGTGGCAATACTAATCTCAAATAAAATAGACTTTAAAACAAAATCCACCATAAGGACAAAGAAGGACACTATATAATGATAAAGAGATGTTCCATCATGAAGACCTAACCATAATAAACATCTTCACACCCAATGACAGGGCTCCAAAATACATAAAACAAATTCTAACAACACTGAAAAGAGAAATTGACAGTTCCACAATAATAGTAGGAGATTTCACCACACCACTCTCAGTAAAGGACAGAACAACTAAAAAGAAACTCAGCAAAGGTACAGAAGACTGTAGGGCACAATCAGACAACTTGACCTCATACACATATATAGAACTCTCCATCCAATAGCTGCGAAGTACACATTCTTTTCCAATGCACATGGAACATTCTCCAGAATAGACCACATCTTAGGTCACAGAGCAATCCTCAACAAGATCCAAAACGTTGAGATAATACAAAGTATCTTCTCTGACCATAATGTCATCAAGGTAGAAATTAACAACAGAAACAGCAAGGAAAAAAAAAAAATCAGTTACATGGAATACTGAATAATACCCTGTTTACGCATCACTGGTAATAGGAGTAATCAGAGATGGAATCAAAAAATTCCTAGAATCAAATGAGAATGAAAACACATCATACCAAAACCTTTGGGACACAGCAAAGGAAGTCTTCAGAGGACTATTTACAGCAACACATGCACACATCTAAAAAGAAGAAAGGGACAAAATTAAAACATTAAGTACACAACTAAAACAAATACAAAGAGAGCAGCAAAACCACCCCACAGCCACCAGAAGAAAGGAAATAATAAAGATTAGAGCAGAAACAAATGAAATAGAGAACAGAAAAACAATAGACAGAATCAATAAAAATAAAAGTTGGTTCTTCGAAAGAATCAACAAAATCGATAAACCACTGGCCAGATTGACAAAAGAAAATCAGGAGAGGGCACAAATAACCCAGATAAGAATGAAATGGGTGACATTACAACAAACCCAACTGAAATAAAAAGGATCATAACAGAACATTATGAAAAACTGTACTCCAACAAATTTGAAAACCTAGAACAAATGGATAAATTTCTAGAAACTCACTACCTACACAAATTACAACAAAGTGATGTTGAAAATCGTAACAGACCCATAACAAGAGAAGAGATTGAAAAGGTAATTAAAAAAACTCCAACCAAAAAAATTCCGGGCCCAGTTGGCTTCACTGGAGAATTCTACAAAACATTCACGGAATACCTTTTACCAATACTACTCAAGCTATTTCACAGAATAGAAAAGGAAACAACACTCCCAAAATCATTCTATGAAGCCAGCATAACCCTGATACCAAAAGTAGGCAAAGATGCCATGAAAAAAGAAAATTACAAACCAATATCTCTCATGAATATAGATGCAAAAATTCTCATCAAAACTCTAGCCAATAGAATTCAGCATCATATCAAAAAAATAATACACCATGACCAAGTAGGATTCATACCAGGTATTCAAGGATGGTTCAGCATTAGAAAATCAATCAAAGTAACCCACCACATAAATAAAAGGAAAGAAAAGAATCACATGATCATCTCAGCTGATGCAGAAAAGGCATTCAACACAGTCCAACACTCATTCCTGATAAAAACTCTCCATAAAATAGGTATAGAAGGGAAATTTCTCAACATAACAAAGGGCATCTATGCAAAACCAATGGCCAACATAATTCTTAATGGAGAGAGGCTGAAAACATTCCCTTTGAGAACAGGAACAAAATGAGGATGCCCTTTATCACCACTCCTATTTAACATTGTGCTGGAAGTTCTAGCTAGAGCAATAAGGCAAGAAAGAGAAATAAAGGGCATCCAAATTAGTAATGAAGAAGTTAAACTGACCCTGTTTGCAGATGATATGATACTATACATAAAAAACCCTGAAGACTCCAAGAGAAATCTACTGGAATTAATAGAAAGATTCAGCAGAGTAGTAGGATACAAGATAAATATACAAAAATCAGTTGCATTTCCATACACCAATAAGGAGAATGAAGAAAAGGAAATCAGGAAAACACTACCATTTATAATAGCCCCTAAAAAAATTAAATACTTAGGAATAGATCTAACCAGGGTTGTAAAAAACCTATACAAAGAAAACTATAAAACACTACCGCAAGAAACCCAAAGGGATCTACATAAATGGAAAAAAATACCATGCTCATGGATAGGTAGACGCAACATTGTGAAAATGACCATTCTATCCAAAGCAGTTTACAAATACAATGCAATCCTGATCCAATACCAATAGCATTCTTCAAAGAGATGGGAAAACTAATCATTAACTTTATATGGAAAGGGAAGATGCCCCGAATAAGTAAAGCACTACTGAAGAAGAAAAATAAAGTTGGAGGACTCACACTGCCTGACCTGAGAACCTACTATACAGCTACAGTCGTCAAAACAGCCTGGTACTGGTACAACGACAGATACATTGACCAACAAAACAGAACTGGGAACCCAGATGTAAATTCATCCACCTATGGTCACCTGATCTTCAACAAGAGCCCAAAGTCCATCAAACGAGGAAAAGACAGTCTTTTTAACAAATGGTGCTGGCAAAACTGGATATTCTTTGGCAAAAAGATGAAACAGGACCCATACCTCACACCATATACAAAAACTAATTCAAAATGGATCAAAGACCTAAATATAAAGCCAAAAACTATAAAGTGCAGAGAAGAAAAAATAGAACCAACGTTACAGGCCTTAATACACAGCACTAACTGGATAGAAACCATAACCAACAACACATAAACCCCAGAAGGTAAGCTAGATAACTGGGATCTTCTAAAAATCAAACACCTATGCTATTCAAAAGACTTCACCAAAAGAGTAAAAAGAGAACCTACAGACTGGGAAAAAATTTTGGACAGTACAAGTCAGACAGAGGTCTAATCTCCATAATCTACAAGAAAATCCAACACCTCTACAACAAAAAGACAAATAATCCTATTAAAAAATGGGCAAAGGAAATGAACAGACACTTCACCAAAGAAGACATTCAAATGGCCAACAGACACATGAGGAAATGCTCGCGATCACTAGCCATTAGAGAAATGCAACTTAAAACCACAATGAGATACCATCTCACCCTGGCATTACTGGCATGAATCAAAAACACTGGAAATAACCAATGATGGAGGGACTTGGGGGAGATCAGAACTCTTCTGCACTGCTGGTGGGAATGCAAAATGATAGAACCATTTTGGAAAATGATATGGCACTTCCTTACAAAGCTAGAAATAGACATACCATTCGATCCAGCAATCCCACTTTAAGAGTCGTCACTCGAATAGACATACGCACACCTATGTTCATGGCAGCACTGTTCACAATAGCAAAACGATGGAAATATCCCAGATGCCCATCAATAGATGAATGGATAAACAAACTATGGTACATACGCACTATGAAGTACTATGCAACAAGAAAGAACAATGATGAATCTGTGAAGCATCTCATAACATGGATGAAACTGGAGGACATTATGCTGAATGAAATAACTCAATCACAAAAGGACAAATATTGTATGAGACCTCTATTATAAAAACCCATGAAAAAGTTCACACACAAGAAGTAGCAATTTTTTTTGGTTACCAGGGATGGGAGGGGTGGGGAGGAAATACTAAATAGGCAATAGATAAGTGGTACCTTGGGTGAAGGGTGAGACGGTATACAATACGTTAGAAACCAGCACAACTTGTACAAGGAAAGGCCATGGAAGTTCCATAGACACATCCAAACTCACTGAGGGACTGAACTGCTGGGCGGAAGGCTCTGGGGACCATGGTCTCGGGGAACATCTAGCTCAGTTGCAATAACACAGTTTCTAAAGACGGTGTTCTACATTCTACCTTGGTGAGTAGCGTCTGGGGTCTTCAAAGCATGTGAGCAGCCATCTAATATATTCCACTGGTCTCTTCCCTTCGCAAGCAAGGGAGAATGAAGAAAACAGGATACAAGGAAAAGATTCATCCAAAGGACTAATGGACCACAGCTACCAAGGCTCCACCAGACTGAGTCTGGTACAGCCAAATGGTGCCCGGGTACCATCACTGACTGCTCTGACTGGGATCACAACAGAGGGTTCTGGACAGGGCTGGAGAAGGATGTAGAACATAATTCCAACTCACCAAAAAAAGACCAGATTTACCGGCCTAAAGCAGACTGGAGAAACCCCAAGAGTATGGCCCCCAGACACCTTTTTAGCTCAGTGGTGAAGTCACTTCTGAGGTTCACCATTCAGCCGGGGAGTAGGCAGCTCTGTAAAATGAAATAGGACTAAAGAGGCATAGCAGTCCAGGGACAAGGGCTAGAAGGCAGAAGGGGATAGGAAAGCTGGTGATAGGGAACCCAAGATTGAGTAAGGATAGTGTTGATGCATTGTAAGGTTGTTAACCATTGTCATAGGGCAACATGTGTACTAACTGTTTAATGAGAAACTATTTTGTTCTGTAAACCTTCATCTAAAGTAAGAATAGCAGCACAACTGGAAGAGCGTAGTTGATGTCACTGAACTGTGCGTATAGAAATTTTTAAATGGTGTATCTTTGTCTATGTATATTTTCACTAAAAAAAAAAAAAAAAGGTCAAGAAGGGAGAGGGTTGACATGTCGTGGGGTTGTTAACAAATGTCATAAAACAATATATGTACTACTATTTGATGAGAAACTCTTTGTTTTGTAAACCTTCACATGAAGTACAATTTAAAAAAAAATTGCAAAAAAAAAAACTCAACAAAATTCTAGCCAATACAATTCAACAGCATATCAAAAATAATAATACATCATGTTCAAGAGGCATTCATACCAGGTATGCAAGAATAGTTAAACATTAGAAAATCAATCAACAGAATCCATCACATAAATTAAACCAAATAATCACATGATCACCTCAATTGATGCTGAAAAGGCATTGGATAAAGTTCAACACCCATTCCTGATAAAAACTCTCCACAAAATATGAATAGTAAGGAAATTTCTCAACATAATAAAGGGCATTTATACAAAACCAACAGCCAACATTATTCTCAGTGGAGAGTGGCTGAATGCATTCCTCTTGAGACCAGGAAACAAACAAGGATGCTCTTTATCACCACCCTTTTCACGATTTTTCTGGAAGTACTGGCTAGAGCAATAAGGCAAGAAGAATTAAAGGGCATCCAAATTGTTAAGGAAGAAGTAAAACTATACCTACTTGCAAATGATATGATACTATACATAGAAAACCCCAAAGATATCACAAGAATCTACTGCAACTAATAGAAGGATTCAACCAAGTAGCAGGATACAAGAACAACATACAAAAATTAGTTGTATTCCTATATATCAAGAAAGAGAACCTTGAAAAGGATATCAGGAAAACATTGTCATTTATAATAGCTTCTAGAAAGTTAAAATACTTAGGAATAAATCTAACCAGGGACATAACAGATCTATATTGAGAAAACTACAAAACACTACTGCAAGAAACCAAAAGAGATCTACATAAATGGAAAAACATACTATGCTCATGGATAGGAAGACTCAACATACTGAAAACGTCAGTTCCACCCAAAGTGACCTACAGATATAATGCAATCCTGATCCAAATTACAACAGCATTTTTTAAACAGATGGAAAATCTAATCACCAACTTTATATCCAATGGAAAAAGGCCACTGATAAGTAAAGCATTATTGAAGAAGAACAACAAAGTAAGAGGCCTCACACTACTTGATCTCAGAATCTTCTATATAGCCACGGTAGTAAAAACAGCCTGGTACTGGTACAATGACAGACACTTTGTCCAATAGAAGAGAATTGAGAACCCAGGGATAAATCCATCCTCCTCTGATCAGCTGATACTTGACAAAGGGCCAAAGTCCATTAAATGGGGAAAAGATAGTCTCTTTAACAAAACTGAATGTCCATTTGTAAAAAAAAAAATGAAATAAGACCCATACCTCACACCATATACAAAAACAGCTCAAAATATATCAAAGACCTAAATATAAAACCTAAAACTATAAATATCAAGGAAAAAAAATAGAAACAATTCTAGGAGCCCTAATATATATGGCATAAATAGAATACCATACATAACTAAAAGTGCACAAACAGCAGAAGAAGAACTAGATAAATGGGACCTCTTTAAAATTAAACACGCTTATCAGAAGACTTCTCTTAAAAAAGTAGAAATAAAAGCTACAGACTAGGAAAAATTTTTTTGGCTATGATATATCCAAGAAGGGTCTAATGTCTAAAATTTATAGAAAACGTCAACACCTCAGCAACAAAAAGATAAACAATCGAATTAAAAAATGGGCAAAGGCTGTGAACAGACACTTCACCAAAGAACACACTCATGGCTAACAAGGAGATGAAGAAATGCTCACGATCATTAGCCATTACCTAAAACCAAAACCAAACCCATTGCCAATGAGTCAGTTCTGACTCATAGCGACTCTATAGCCATTAGAGAGATGCAAATTAAAACTAGAATGAGATACCATCTAGCGGCGACATTACTGGCACTAATCAATAAACAGAAAATAAATGTTGGAGAGGTTGTGAGGAGATTGGAGCTCTTATACACTGCTGGTGGGAATGTACAACTGCTATGGAAAATGCTATGGCACTTCCTTAAAAAGCCAGAAATAGAAATACCATAGGACACAGCAATCCCACTTCTAGGTGTATACCCTAAAGAAATAAGAGCCATGACATGAATAGGCATATGCACACCCATGTCCATTGTAGCATTATTCACAGTAGCAAGAAGATGGATACAACCTAAGTGTCCATCAACAAATGAGAGTTAACAAACTGCAGTACATGCACTCAATGGAATTGTACATGATGATAAAGAATAACGACGAATCCACAAAACATCTCAAAAACATGGATGAATTGGAGCCCTGATGGCACAGCGGGGAATGAAATCAATGTCACGCAACACTTTATGTACAAACTATTGAGCAGGAAACTAATTTGCTCTGTAAACTTCCACTTAATGCACACTGAAAAATTTAAAATAAATAATTTTGTTTTAAAACATTTAAAAAAGACAAGGAAAAGAGTATGCTTACATCTTTATGCACAACTGACTTGAATAGTTTGAATTGTTAATGTGTTATTTATTGTCACGTTGCTGAATACAGTTTGCAAAGATAGGTATCAAACAACACTTTTTTTTTTTTTCCTAAGTATTTTGCTTATATTAATGTTAAGCTGGCTTCAGGAAATTTTTTGACTGTGATATTTAATTCAGAACCCCCAGCTTCCTGTGCTTTATTGGCAAATATGTTATTTTTAATTAGATTGTTATTTAAAATAAAACATAAACACATTTAAATAAAAATATATGATCCTTATAAATAAAATAGGTTAATTTATTAATGCATAAATGGCCAACTGTTATAAGATTAGGAATAGGTAAACAAATTCAATAAGGTCCTGACCATCATGGAGCTTTCATCTGATGATTGACAAGAACTAAAGTAGATAAAACCCACCAAAACAAAACCCCTGCCACTGAGTTGATTTAGACTGATAGCAACCCTACAGACAGGGTAGAACTGCCCAATAGGGTTTCCAAGGCTATAAATCTTTATAGAAGCAGACTGACACATCTTTCTCCTGTGGAGCAGCAGGTGGGTTCAAATTGCCAGCGTTTTGGTTAGCAGCCAAGTGCTTTAACCACTGCAGCACCAGGGCTCCCTAAAGTAGATAACTAATTTAAAAAAATTATATACATAATTTAAAAAATTAATTTCATGTAAGTACTATGATGTGAACAAAAATTGTTGGAAATAGAGACTATCTTGCTTGGGTTGTCTAAGTTAGGATAGACATGTCTTCTGCAAAGAGCTGACTAAACTGAGAACTAAAAGGTGAGGGAAAAAACTATCCATATAAAAAAAGGGACGTGCATACCACACTGCACGTCTAGGACCTATATAAGTTTGCAAAGAACATAACCAAATAGAATTAAAAATGGTTGCTTGTATTATAATTTATATACGTAACTCAGAAGACATAGCTCTTTTTATTAAACCAACAATACTAAATTAGTCTCATTTGCCAAAGATTTACCTAAACTGTGTGAACTTGAATTCTTAAAATATTTAGGCTCATTTCTATAAGTATACTTTTGAAAGTATTACAATTTCAATATTCTTAATTTCTGGGAATTATGGAAATAATGAATTTATATAACTACTTATTTAGCTCTAAACCAATCAAAATAGAACTTCTTTAAGGGATCTTATAATCTAATTTTGTAGTACCATCAGGAAGTAGGAAAATATTACACATGCATAGCATGCATGCATACATATGAAGATGACAGAGAAACAGATTATAGCTTCAATTTTAAAATTTCAACTTGCTGTTTCATATGAAAGATCTGGCCCTCATTTTCACGTCACATTTTTTATTTTCACCAGGATGTGTTTCTGGTAGATGGGGCAAGCTAAGATTATATGCTTAATACGAGGGCTGAAGGATCCCTACCAAAATTTTTAGAGATATTTAAGATTTATTTTGCCTTGATATGTAATCTTATGAAAGCTGTCGTGGATTGAATTGTGTCCCCCAAAAATATCTGTCAGCTTGGCTAGGTCATGATTCCCAGTATTGCATGATTGTCTATCGTTTTGTCATCTGCTGTGATTTCCCTAAGTGTAGTGAATCCTAATCTCCGCCTACAGTTGATGAGGCAAGATTAGATTATGTTGAAGAGGATTAGGGTGGGATGTAACACCCTTATTTAGGTCACATCCCTGATCCAATGTAAAAAGAGTTTCCCTGAGGTGTGGCCTGCATTCCCTTATATCTTACAAGAAATAAAAAGAAAGGGAAGTGAGCAGAGAGTAGGGGACCTCATACCACCAAGAAAGCAGTGCCAGGAGCAGAGCGCTTCCTTTGGACCTGGGAGTCTTGCACAGAGAAGTTCCTAGTCCAGGGGAAGATTGATGACAAGGACTTTCCTCCAGGGCTGACAGAGAGAGAAAGTCTTCCCCTGAAGCTGACACCCTGAATTTGGACCTCTAATCTACTAGAATGTGACAGAATAAATTTCTCTTTGTTAAAACCATCCACTTGTGGTATTTCCGTTATAGCAGCACTAGATAACTAAGACAAGCGCTGTGACTAAATTTTGGATGACGAGTTGAGGAGAGACCAAGTAGCTATTTAAGTGTTCTTAAGTTCATCTAATTGAATAAAATATCAGTCTATTTCCAATTAATTTTTCAGGTGATTGTTCTTGGGGTTCCCGAGCCCCTTGAGAGTTCTTTACTGGGACAGGGTGGTCTGAAGCCAGTGACTACAGGGGTCAGAGTTGAAAGAGAAAGGTCTGGCAGGGATGGATAAAGGAGTAGAGGAAGTAGGGCTATTGAAGGAAAATGTATTAAAGCGTTCAAGGGCTCTCAATTGAAGGTCAAAGGTGGTAAAAAGGAGAAAGGAGGAGTGAGGGATAATAGGAAGAGGTCTTAGATAAGACAATTTTCAGAGTTCACAAATTTACCAAAGTGGCCACTATAATTCTAAATGTTCTTAGGTTAATTTTGCCATTTCTGAAGATACTGAAATGAATTAGCACCATAATTATGAAGCATGTAGTTACTGGGAAAAGAGAAGGGTGGGAGCCCGATAGAGTGAGAGTTACCAATGGAAATAAATAATTTAATCAGAGATAAGATATGAATAGAACCAGGAAAGAGTCTCACTGAAGAAGACTCACACAATCCCCATGTCTCAGGGACAAGGAAATCCTTCCATGTAATCCCTGGGTTAGAGGAGCTAAGTAAATTAACTAATACAATCTCCAGGTCTGAGGAGCCACGGAATATTTTTTTTGAACAATCTCCAAGTTTCAGGAGGGAAGCAAAAACTAAAGAGGTCTTCCAGAAGGACCAAGTAAAACTCTCTTTGACTGATAACAATCCAAGTAACTCCTTACTGTGCTACAAAAGACAACTGTCTGGAGCACTAGATTAAGAGTTGTGACTCACCATCATTGACCCCAATTTCCCCAACCATGGACAAAAAGTCCAAGAAACCAGTATTAATACCTGGGCAAAGACAACAGGATCCAAGGAGTGGTCATCACTCCATCCAAAGTACAGCATCAGACAACCTTTAAATAAAAACAAGTCAAAACTTAGGAAGGAGAGACTTAATTCAAAAACATTATTTCAATAGGTGGAAAGAGACTATTGCAATCTTGGGGAGGGGACTGTTGTAATAGGGAGAATACTTAGACTAAGATCTGTAAAAATCGCAAGGTTCAGTCAGAAAAGGATTTTTTCAGATAGATAGATAGTTATGGTCCAGGGGACTTTAACTTATGGTGACTGTATGTACAACAGAACGAAATGTTGCCCTGTCCTGTGTTATCCTCATGAACACCAACATGTTCAAATCCATTGTTGTGGCTATTGTATATCAATCTATCTCACCTAGGGTCTCCTTGTCCTTACTGGCCCCATGCTTCACCAAATAAATGATATTCTCCTCCAGAGATTGTTTCCTCCTGTTGACATGTCCAAAGCAAGGAAATAAGATGATGTTGTATTGTGATACGTAAGGTTATCATGGGCTAATTTTCAGAAACAGAGCACCAAGCCTTTTTTCCTAGTCTGTTTTAGTCTGGAGCTCTGCTGAAACCTGTCCACCATGGGTAAACCTCAGGGATGGATTACCCAATAAGCAAGGAATGCACGGGCTTAATTGTGTTTACTTACTAAACTGTAGTGCAAGATTTTACCTGGTTTTCACCTCATCAAAGATGTAGTAAAACCCATGAGAAGTTTTTCAATATAGATTAGTAAGTAAACACAGTTAAGCCCATGAGTACCTTGCTTACCATAAACTGGTGCATATTGTGCTTGCTAGTTAATCTTCCCCTAGGACCCTGCTAGGGTTTAGAATACCAATGGTGTAATTTCTATCATCACAGCAGTATGAAAACCACCACAGTACAATCAATTGACACACAGGTGATGGTTTCTTTTATAGGAAGGAGTAAACTAGATAAGAAAGACCTATGGGTGCAGGAGTGGGTGGTGTGATCAGAAAGTGGATTAGGGAATGTCTTTCCTTGCAGTCAACAGATTCTTGGCATTGACCATTAATAAAAGGTTGTAAGATAGCTCAGGCTGAAGGTGGGTCAAAATTCAGGTCCCTGGAAGGAGAGAAACTTAACTAAAGTTTGGTCAAGTCAGATATCATTTTCCAGATAATTTAGTGTGTACTGATTAGTCAGTAACAATTTATGGGACAAAGAATAGAATTTGGAGGGCCCGTGTCTGGCCTTTTCATTATCTAATCATATGGGAAAAGATGTTTCTTTGTTGTAAGACAATTCCTGGAACACAATAAAATAAGGGGATTTCACTGTCACTGTTTCCCAGGAGTACAGGGCCTAAGTAAAATTTAATGTTATCAATTCCAAGGTGCAGACAAAATCCAGACAGGTTCTACATGCTTCTCATTCTCCTTGGACCAGAAAACTAGCTGAATCATGTTCTTCTCGTGGCAGAAGCCTAAGAGATAAACCCAAAACATAAGTACATTTCAAACCTCTACTCATGTAATGCACATTGGCCATAGTATCACATTGGCCAAAGCAAGTCATGATTTAGTTCAAATTCAAGGAGTGGGAATATACACCTTTTATCATACTTATTCAATGTGTATGCTGAGCACATAATCCAAGAAGCTGGACTATATGAAGAAAATTGCAACATCAGGATTGGAGGAAGACTCATTAACAACCTCCTTGCTGATAGTGAAGAAGACCTGAAGCACTTACTGATGAAGAGCAAAGATTACAGCCTTCAGTATTAATTGCACATCAACATAAAGAAAACAAAAATCCTCACAACTGAACCAATAAGCAACATCATGATAAACGGAGAAAACATTGAAGTTGTCAAGGATTTCATTTGACTTGGATCCACAATCAACACCCATGGAAGCAGCAGGCAAGAAATCAAAGGAAGTATTGCACTGGGCAAATCTTCTGCAAAAGACCTCTTTAAAATGTTAAAAAGCAAAGATGTCACTTTGAGGACTAAGGTGTGTCTGACCCAAGCCATGGTATTTTCAATCTCCTCAAATACATGTGAAAGCTGTACAATGAACAAGGAAGATCGAACAAGAATTGACACCTTTGAATTACGGTATTGCCAAAGAATATTGAACATACTGTGGACTGCCAGAAGAACAAATAAATCTGTCTTGGAAGAAGTACAGCCATAATGCTCCTTGGAAACATGGATGGCAAGACTTCATCTCATGTACTTTGGACATGTTATCCGGAGGGACCAGTTCCTGGAAAAGTAAAATAGAGGTCAGTAAAAAAAATGAAGACCCCCAACAAGATGGATTGACACAGTGGCTACAACAATGGGCTCAAGCCTGACAACGATTGGAGAATGGTGCAGGGCCATTTCTTTGTGTTGTACATAGGGTCACTATGAGTAGGAATTGACCTGATGGCACCTAACAACAACAGGTATGAGAAGAATCACAAAGTCACATGGCAAATGGAATGTATATAAGATAGGGTGAAGAATAGGTTAAAAAAAAAAAGAATTTCTCATAATCATAGAACATGAAATATCAAGGTCAAGGGGTCTAAATTGCTAGACTAGGAGGCGTCTAGATGAAGAAAACCATGGAAAGAACACTTCCCCTATTATATATTTATATTATATCTTCATAGACTCACCTTAATAGGTTTACCTTATGCTACACATTCATAGTGCTTCATAGGTTTTCTAAAAATTATCATTTATTCACTCCTTTTGCTAACTATCTTCATCTCCTACTTCATGCGTTGTCTTTTCTGTCATCTTCGTTTTTGCAATACCTTCATATCTACAGCAGTCAGAAAAAGATAATAGCATGAGTCATGCTCTCTCTCCCCTGTACTTCAGTCTTTACACAGGACGGTTGAAATCCAGGTTAACTTTGATTCTTTCTCTTTTTAGTCAAATTTTGCAACTCCTAAAATCTTCTTCTGTGTGTTTGTTACACAAACAAATGGCTCTTCTGTTAATAAAAATATGTCATTGATTACTGAACTACAGCTTATCCCCGTGGTCCACAGTTGTTGCCTTTCTGTAAGTCTTTTTTATTCTACTAATTATGAGTCACTTAAGGACTGAAGTTTGGGGAAAAAAGTTTAAAATGTCAAGCAGTCATGATCTAAAATATAACAGTTTTGAAATTGTATCTGGAATATATCAGTGCATTTTCATTCTACACATAACTGAACAGAGATTGTGTGAAAATTGCATACCCATGAAAGCTTATAAGGTTGACGATTTCCTACACTCAATGTTCCTCAGCTGTGACACAAATCTACTGTGTATGCAGCATCCGCCTGAGCTGCTCCACATGACAATGTGAGAAATAAGGTAAGGAAAACAGGTGTGAATATGAAGCTAATGTTGCCTGTTGTGTCGTAAGTAATAAAGTCCTTTGTCTCTGACCTAGGAATCTCATGTCTTCTGTCAGAATCTATGAAAGTGCAGCATTTTACATGTTACCTTACAAGCAAGGTAAAAATCTCAGAACCTTCAGAGTTCTTGAACTTTTTTGGAATTTAGAATAAAAATATATAAGTAATTAACTTGCTATCTGTATCCTGAAATTCTATTTTTCTTTTAACACTGGATTCTAGTGCATATATTTTTGATACAGGATGATTTTGGTAGAATGTAAGCAAAGGAAATAAAAACCTCATCATGCCAAGGCCTAACTTTGCAAAGCACAGACTCTTTCTGAATATCAAATATTGTTTCTATAGTAGAAATTATTCTACATTTAAGCTCCTACCTAACCCAAGTCTTAGACCACATTCTTTTCTGATGACCACAAGGCTGTCTGAAAAGAATATCTAAGTGGACTATACAGACCATTGAAAAATAATTGGTCATTGTGACCCTTTTGACTCCCCAGGATGCATTTAGCCAATCAGCTATTGGAGCTAAGACTGAAAAAGTCAATGTAGAAATGTCCTTGAAATTTATATGCAAGGCCTTCTCTGTTATATAGCAAGCTCTGTCATGAGCAAATTACCCATTGTTTTTATCGTGATAATCTTATATTTTTAGAATTTGTAGAGGAAATTGAATCTTCCCTTAGGGTAACTGAGTGCTAAAATGTAATAAAATAGTAGTTGGTAGTTAGGAAAATATTCAGTGATTTTTAACTTACTGGAGATATTACTGCATTTGGAAATATCGAACTGAATTTATTGCAAGGCATTAGGGTATTCAGAATATAAATTACCATTCTGGGGAAGGACCAAGTAGGAAAAGCTGAATAAAAAGATAGTTAAGTGACTTTCACTGAAAGGATAAATATAACTCAGACCTTCTTTAAATGCTTAATAAGTATTGAGGGCCCCAATTTTTTTTTAGTTATGTGGGTTATACCTATCAATGTTTACTATACTAAAAATTAAAACTGAGAAATGTTACAAGTATTGATTATTTCTTTAAAATTAGTAATACATGTTCACATAGATAGCAATTTTATGAAAAATAACCATATTTTTCAAAATAATTTTTCAAAAATTTGAGAACTTTGTAATTGTATTACATTTTTAATATGTGGCTTAATAGAAGACAGCTGGATTTTCTTATTTACTTCTGCATTTAATCTATTATAATAGGTCAGTTCATTGAAATTTGTAAAGAAAATCAATCTCACATAGATATGTATTTAGTCCTCATTCCAGAACAGAGTAGAACTTCCCCATAGGGTTTCCAAGGAGTGGCTGGTAGAGTCAAACTGCCAACCCTTTGGTTAGCAGCTGAGCTCATAACCGCTGTGCCACCAGGCTTCTAGATTGTAATAGTATCACATAATTTGAAGGAACTTAAGCCTTTGCTTTATATCCATAACTTTCTATAAGAGGAAACTGAGGTCAAAGCAGGTGACTTTTTGAAGAATATACAGTTTGTAATAGAGCTAGGACTCAAGGTCACATATCCTAGTATTTTTCCAGGGCTCTTTCCATAATAGCACTAGTAGCCAGAGATCAGCATAGACTGTTCCTTATCCATCTAATTCATAAATAACATAATTTTCAAACTAGGAAACAGCCTACACTCCTAGAATTTTTCCTGTTTACCTTACAAAAGTAGAGGACATTTTTCAATCCTGCAAAAGAAATTGATTTCTGATCCCAAATTAGCCTCTACCATTTTTATCTATTTCCTTGGTTCCAGTAAAGAATGATAAATTTACCTACAGTATTAGTGCACTTCCCCAGTGAGCATTAATTCCATCGTCATTTCCAGAGCCCATACTTCTTGCACATTTTTCCCATTTTTTTCTAGAATCACTGAAGTCTCTGATATTATTGGAAGCAATATTGAAATATTGTTGTAAGCATGCACAATCTTGGTGTGCACAATAATTGATCATTTACATGATATCCAGTCACAAGATAACAGAACAGAAGAAAGCAGTAGAGCATAAAGAACTAATTTAGTAACTACATTAATACTGAAAGCAATTCCTATTTATGCTGCTTACCATGTGGCAGACAGTGAGCGAAATACTTAAAAATTATATAATTTATTTCTCATAATAATCTAATGATTTCTTCCTCTCTTTTTTTTCTTAGATGAGCAGACTGAAACAAACAGAAGGATATTTCTGCAAATCATTACAAGAGAAGTACATTTCTGATAAATATGCAAATCAAAACCAGGACCATGACTCTGACTTCAGAGCCAAGTCACTTTACCACCACGCTAAATAGTTTTCTAGAAGGAAAATGAATATTTTAATTTATTTAATAATTTAATATGTGTTCACCCTATTTGTCATACTTATCCATTTTTCAGTGAGTTGATACTGATCTCCTTAGTGCTTGTCTATTTAAAACTACAGGTGGCTCCATTTTGTTTGTGTATCACCACTGGGGGGAAAAACGGCTCCTGCACTCTAGACATATTTCAATATTTAAACTCAGTGAAATAATTGAGATGATAGAATGTCAGAAAAAGTATATTAATAAACAGTTCTTGTTTTAGTTTTTAAATAGTGTGATGGTTTAGTCAGGTTAGAAACAGTAAGCTTCAGATAAGATGAAAGTGGATAATAGATTGGAACACTGAAAACATTCACTTGGGGAATTAATCTAAGATGTTGAAACAAAATTACTTCCTGATTTAAATGCATTTTTTATCGTATGGACATTTATTTTTAATTTCTTA